>OV743433.1:39193283-49193283 GCA_928269145.1 Agriphila tristella
TAATATTATTTGGGATAGCTTGGTGAATAAATATCAAGATGTCCGTGCATTAGGTACACTTTATCTTAACAATATTCTCGATGCGAAAAGTTGTTCGAATACGGCAGCTAGTCTTGATTATTTTATTGAAAAATATTCAGCGTCTGTGTTGGCCTTAAAACAACTGAATATTAGTGATGTGACCGATTTTATACTTTTGCATTGTGCTCTAAGGAAGATCGATGTTCAAACTGTTCAAGCGTTCGAATTATCTGTGCGTCATAAGGACATTCCTTCTTATAGCGAATTAATCTCTTTCGTGCAAGATCAAGTTAAAATCTTAGAACGGTCTAATGTTTCATACTCGTCACGGTCTTCGAGCGGTGGTGTTAATAAAGCGTCATCGTCGGTCGTGACCGCGGCAGCCCGTCCTAATACTTACAAGTCGTTTGTCGCGAGTAATGACACGTCGGGGAAGTCGTGTATTTTTTGCAATAAAAGTGATCATTCAATTAATGCTTGTTCACAGTTTAAAAGTTTGAGATCACCCCAGGCCCGATTTGATTTTATTAAATCGAAACAGGGTTGCGTAAGTTGTCTTAGTGGGTCGCATACCGTAACGTCATGTAGGTCGACGGTTGTTTGCGAATTATGCAAAAAACGTCATCATACCCTCTTACACTTCGATACCAAGAGTAATAATGGTCGGAAAAATACTTACGCTCATACGTCGCAAGTACCTACCATTGAAGGGTCGTTGCCTTATTTACCGTCGTCGGTGCCGTCCGTCGCCTCGCTGCCGACAGCGTCGCCTCTCTCCGCACCCGGCGTAGGATCAAACCCGTGTGTTTTGAACACCCCATCGGGTACCCCATCTATTATGGGGACCCCTTCGGTTTTGGGTACTCCAGTTAGTTTGGGTACCCCACCTAGTTCGGGTACCCCGACTATTTTAGGTACCCCGGCTACCCCTTCCTTGTCTTTAAGTGCGGAAGTGAGACCAAACTCTACGATTTTACTATCGACAGCTCAAGTTTATGCTAAAATAAAAAATTGCAATAATAGGAGAATTATCCGCTGTTTGATAGACAACGGTTCGCAAAATAATTTAATTACTATGGGCTGTTGTAAATCGCTTAATTTACCAATAATTCCACTGAGTAACTCTTTTGTCAAAGGAATTGGTTTAGCGTCTCAGCCGATTTTAGGATACGTTTATTTGGATATTGAGTCCCGTGTTTATACGGATAATAAGTACACTATACATGCTTTAGTGATCGACTGTATCACCGATCAGCTGCCTGCTTATTATGTGGACACGGGTGATATGGGTTATTTGAAAGGGATTCCCCTCGCCGATCTGACATGGAACGTTCCCGGGTCGGTGGATGTCGTTCTGGGTGCTCAGCTGTTTCCATACATTTATTTAGGAAATAGGGTCATATCTGGTACCAGTGCGCCTCCTGCTTTGCTGACCGCGTTCGGTTACGTGCTGATGGGTGATTTCCCAAGTGATGTTCTTATTAATACTTCTACGTCGCTCTGCGCACTTTCACTTAATGATATGGTGCAGAAGTTTTGGCAATTAGAAGAATTACCTAACATGAAGTTTTTGAGTCCGGAGGAGACGGAATGTGAAAATTTGTTTGTTTCGTCGGTCACCCGGGGGGAGGGTGGTAGGTACTCGGTTGCTTTACCATTCTGCAAGAACCCGAAGGAATTGGGTAACTCTCGCACTGCTGCCCAAAGGCGATTTATGGCTTTGGAGCGGAGATTTAAACAGTCACCACATTTACGAGATAAATATAATAGTGTTATCGGTGAATATATTGAAAAGGGCTATTTGTCTGAAGTTCCTGAATCCGAGGTGACGGAGGAAGGATACTACATCCCGCATCACGCTGTCACCCATCCGAGTAAGCCCATGCCTCGGATCGTGCTCGATGCTAGTGCGAGAACGCATACAGGGTTGTCACTAAATGATGTCCTTCATATTGGCCCTAATTTGCAAGCCGATTTATTTCTGCTTTTGCTTGGCTTTCGTCTTTTCCCAGTCGCTATGACTGCTGATGTTAAACAGATGTATTTACAGATTTTGGTTCCGTATGAACACCGTAAATATATTAGGATTTTATTTCGTTTTTCGGAGAACGAAGTCATACGAACCTTTCAATTTAATCGGGTCCCCTTTGGTCTCAAATCAAGCCCATACTTAGCAATGCGAACTGTTCGTCAGCTGGCTGATGACATGAGATCACATTACCCGGAAGCTGCTGAGGTGGCAGAGTCTAGGTTGTACATGGATGATCTAGTTTATTCTATTGCGGATGAAGTCAGCGCCGTGCGTCTGTCTCGAGAATTAATCTCGCTGTTCAAGGCCGGTGCCTTTGACCTGGTCAAATGGACAAGTAATGCTCATGTAGTCCTGGAAAACCTTCCCGACTCCCACCGCAGTGCAGTGGATTTGAATGATGGTTCTAACCATACCTTGAAGGTGTTAGGCCTTTCGTGGGAACCAGCCGATGACAACTTCTTCTTTACGACTGCTTACGTCCAAGAGAAATGTACAAAACGGAATATACTCTCTGTGGTTGCTCGTTTGTTTGATGTCCTCGGTTTGATGGCCCCTGTAATTTTGTACGCCAAGCTGCTTATTAAAGAGCTATGGTTATGCAACATAGATTGGGATGATTCTCCCCCTGAGAGTGTTATACGAAAATTCTCGGCGCTTATGCAGGAATTTCCTCTCATCTCATTTTTGAAAATCCCACGTCATATAGGTGTCTTTAACGATCGTACGGTACTTATTGTGGCGTTTTGTGATGCGAGTATGAACGGTTATGGTTGTGTCTTATATTTACACACCACTGACTCCGTGGGCAATATTACTGTCAGATTACTTTGTGCGAAGTCAAAGGTTTCACCCACTAAAGTGACCACACTGGCACGTTTGGAATTATGTGCTGCCGTCTTGATGTCCAAACTAATACGGACAGTTCAAGAGTCTTATCAAGCGCGTGTACCCATTGCGGGAACGTATGCTTTCTCTGATTCGACTATTGCGCTTTCGTGGATTCATTCTTCACCGCATCGTTGGTCGGTGTTTGTAAGTAACCGCGTCGCTCAATGTCAAGAGAATCTGCCTCCTGAACACTTTTATCATGTGGCAGGAAGTGAGAATCCAAGTGATTGTCTTTCCCGGGGGATGCTTCCCTCCCAACTCGCTTCACATGATTTATGGTGGAACGGCCCATCATGGATTCGTAGCCCTCCGTCAAATTGGCCTATGAAAGCCTTTTCACCTACCATAACTGCCGAGTTGCCTGAGCACAAAGTTACTGTGCTGACTGCAACGGTTCAGTGTGAACCCCCGGCTCTGATGGAATTGGCTCAGCGTATATCCGGGTGGGATAAACTTTTACGGATTGTTGTGTACGTCCTCCGATTTATTAAAATAATCTCGCCTTCTTCTGGAGTAGTCAATAATATTATGACTGCCGAGAAATTTGTGGTACTTTCAGTGCAGAGTATCCACTTCCTTGAACTGGCCTTTAGGTGTAATTACGGAGATTCATCCTGGGTCGGGCGGAATTATTCGAGTAGCGACGGTGAAAACTAGTTTCGGGATCTTTAAGTGCCGATTTCACCGTTAACCGAGTTAAATTGAACTTGGTTATACTTAACCGAGCTCAGAAATTCGTTTTCATCGCGGTCTACGTTGCACCGGTTTCACCGTCTTCATTTTGATAAACGTAGTTCAGCTTTGACAAAGAATGAAGTTGCGTTCAAAGTGTTGCAATTAAAAAAATTGTCCCTTCATAAATGGAAAAAAAACAGATCATGATAATCTTCAATCAAATGGTCAGAATGTAATGTAGTCATAATCGACTACATATATTATTGGCATGTAATGACATTCGGGGGGTGAGGGCGTGGGGCAGGTCCCAGGCCATATAAAACCATAGTCTTGCGTCGCTTTCAGGAAGCTTCTAGGAGGTCAGGGCAGGTAAGTACATTTCACATAATACACCGTCATTTTGTAGTCGTTTTAATTAACTTAAGGGAGTGCTCTACTAATGAAATAATCATTTTTGCCAAAGAAACATGGGTCGAAAAACGACAAAAAATTTTGACTTTCCCATACAAATACAATGTTTTAGCTGTCTAGTTAGTATGGGAGGACCAAAATTTTTTGTCGTTTTTCGACCCATGTTTCTTGGGCAAAAATGTTTATTTTCATTGGTACAACACACCCTTAAGTTAATTAAAACGACTACAAAATGACGGTGTATATGCTCTTCTGAGCTTTCAGGTAATGATGCCACCTACGACCCTGTTCACTATTTATATCAATATGCGAATCGATTTATTTTTTGCGATCGGAGGACATGTATTATCCTAGAATAACTTTAGTTTAATTCAGTTTCACAAAAACCATTACTAATAACGGGTGGCGCAAAAGTACTGGCACTAAAGAAAATACTTTTATTTTTTTTATATGACATTTTCTGTCATTCTGTTGTTGAAAATTGTGTAGTGAACAAATATAAAATACACTGAAAATAAACATGGACCGTTTTACTCCCCAAGAACGTGGAATAAATATGGATTTAGTGAGGGACGCTTTTCCAGGCCGAGTTATCTCTCGTTTTGGCGATTTGCCTTGGCCTGCAAGATCACCCGATCTGACCAGTCCAGACTTCTTTCTTTGGGGTTTTTTGAAATCTCGGGTGTATGTGAACAAGCCACAGACTCTCGCAGCTCTAAATAAAAAAACATTCGTCAAGAAATAACGAACATATCGCAGGAAGTGTTACGGCAAGTTATGCAAAATGTCATAAATAGGGCTCAAATGTGTATCAACTCTGGAGGTCACCATTTAAAAGACATCATCTTTAAATCCTAATGGTACGAAATTTAATGGCACAAATATACATTTAAAAAAACCTAAATCTAGTTTTCTAATTTAGAAAAAATTTTATAGCTGAACCAAATAGGGTCTTTACTTTTGCGCCACCCGTTATCATAACATGTCATAAATCATCATAATCATCATAAATTCACATAAATCGGGAGGCCAGTTTACAGATTTCTCCTCAGAGAAGACTCACCTAAACTACATTTTCTTTGGAAAAATCTTGGCAAGATCCCTATCTTACCGAGATTTTAACAAAGAAAATGTAGTGTAACTAAACAAATCTATATTCAATCCGGAACAAATCAAAACAAAGTGATTCTTGCTACCTTACATATTAGTAGGAAACTCAATTTTATCTTCAATCGATTCTAATACGGAAAGAACGGTTGGTTTTGTAAGACGAAATCTAGTTAAAAAATCTTTATCATCGAGAGTATCGAAATATTCTTCTCTCTCGCGTATCCATCTGGAGCGACGAACAACAAACTCATCCTCATCAAAATTTTCCTCAAAAGCTAGTGCAAAGGCTCTATTCATCCTTTTTTTTATTCGAAAATACGAAATGAATATTATTCTTTCTATGAAATAATCAATTCTCACATGTACACGTACCTACTCCACAATCATGGCAATGACATCATGACAGACAGATGACGGACAATTCTTGAACGCGCTCAAATACGCTAACGGCCAAAAACGGCCGTTCAGAAACTGAAGCAAGTTCAACTTGACCGACGTTCAGTTAATGCCGGTGAAACGCAAATTTGTCGCGAAACTCAGTTTAAGCCCGTGATCCTGAGGTTAACTCGAATTGAGCGCGTTCAATTTTAGCGGTAAATTCGGCTCTAAGCGTCCTATTGTAAAATTATATCTTATACCTACTCATATTGTTGTCAAATGTTGATATTGTGATGTTGTCAAATAATTTTCTGCATCTTATATTTAGTTGTAATTTAGTTTGTTTAGGACTTAGCCATGAAGCTTGGCCATTCTGTTAGCCTTAATATAAACTGCGTGCATGCTATGTTATGTTGCCATGATTATGTTTGTAATTTATTTTTGTTTTGAAACTTCTGCGAACTTCCAAGGCGGGGAGCATGGTTAGGCACATAAGGATTATTTTTATTCTGTAATTATTTTATGAATGAAATGTGTATGAGGTGTCGTTGGGAACCTTTGCGCTCATTATTCTGTGGGATCATGCCATCTATGCCCGCAAGATGTGCTGGCCATTTGTTCTTTATCTATGGTCTTGCATTGGGTGAAAAAAGAACGCCCTTGTCAATGTGTGACTTTTTCCCTGTGAACGGATTTTATTTGTGCTGTTTTTGAAAAAGTGAATAAAAGAAAAACAGGAATATTTATTTTGAGAGCGCCGTAATTGCGCGCCAAGCATCGCGATGCTGAACTGCTCTTCATGATCCTGGAGGTAAGTGGGCGTAGTTTAGGCGACCTTTGTTACCTCATACCCGACATCGGGTTCAAACATTATACCGGTGGAAGCCACCTCATGGTGGGCTATTTACACGCCACACCAAGGCAATAACAACGCAATGTTAAAAATATAAAAAAAATTAAGATGGCGACCAACTTTTTTGTCTATTGGCCGATTTAGATATAACTTGGTTTATGGTGTTATTTTAAAAAGGCAATAACAACGCAATGTTAAAAATATAAAAAAATCCAAGATTGTGGCCAACTTTTTTGTTTCTGGGCCGATTTCGATGAAACTTGGTTTATGGTGTTATTTTAACAAGGCAATATTAACGCAATGTTAAAAATATAAAAAAATCCAAGATGGCGGCCAACTTTTTTGTTTCTGGGCCGATTTCGATGAAACTTGGTTTATGGTGTTATTTTAACAGGGCAATATTAACGCAATGTTAAAAATATAAAAAATCCAAGATGGCGGCCAACTTTTTTGTTTCTGGGCTGATTTCGACAAAACTTGGTTTATGGTGTTATTTTAACAAGACAATATTAACGCAATGTTAAAAATATAAAAAAATCCAAGATGGCAGGCAACTTTTTTGTTTCTGGGCCGATTTCGATGAAACTTGGTTCATGGTGTTATTTTAACAAGGCAATATTAACGCAATGTTAAAAATATAAAAAATCTAAGATGGCGGCCAACTTTTTTGTTTCTGGGCTGATTTCGATAAAACTTGGTTTATGGTGTTATTTTAACAAGGCAATAACAACGCAATGTTAAAAATATAAAAAAAATTAAGATGGCGACCAACTTTTTTGTCTATCGGCCGATTTAGATATAACTTGGTTTATGGTGTTTTTTTAACAAGGCAATAACAACGCAATGTTAAAAATATAAAAAAAAAATAAGATGGCGACCAACTTTTTTGTCTATCGGCCGATTTAGATATAACTTGGTTTATGGTGTTATTTGCACAAGGCAATAACAACGCAATGTTAAAAATATAAAAAAATCCAAGATGGCGGGCAACTTTTTTGTTTCTGGGCCGATTTCGATGAAACTTGGTTCATGGTGTTATTTTAACAAGGCAATATTAACGCAATGTTAAAAATATAAAAAATCCAAGATGGCGGCCAACTTTTTTGTTTCTGGGCTGATTTCGATAAAACTTGGTTTATGGTGTTATTTTAACAAGGCAATATTAACGCATTGTTAAAAATATAAATAAATCCAAGATGGCAGTCAACTTTTTTGTTTCTGGGCTGATTTCGATGAAACTTGGTTTATAGTGTTATTTTAACAAGGCAATAACAACGCAATGTTAAAAATATAAAAAAATTAAGATGGCGACCAACTTTTTTGTCTATCGGCCGATTTAGATATAACTTGGTTTATGGTGTTATTTTAACAAGGCAATAACAACGCAATGTTAAAAATATAAAAAAATCCAAGATGGCGGGCAACTTTTTTGTTTCTGGGCCGATTTCGATGAAACTTGGTTCATGGTGTTATTTTAACAAGGCAATATTAACGCAATGTTAAAAATATAAAAAATCCAAGATGGCGGCCAACTTTTTTGTTTCTGGGCTGATTTCGATAAAACTTGGTTTATGGTGTTATTTTAACAAGGCAATATTAACGCAATGTTAAAAATATAAATAAATCCAAGATGGCAGTCAACTTTTTTGTTTCTGGGCTGATTTCGATGAAACTTGGTTTATGGTGTTATTTTAACAAGGCAATAACAACGCAATGTTAAAAATATAAAAAAAATTAAGATGGCGACCAACTTTTTTGTCTATCGGCCGATTTAGATATAACTTGGTTTATGGTGTTATTTTAACAAGGCAATAACAACGCAATGTTAAAAATATAAAAAAATCCAAGATTGTGGCCAACTTTTTTGTTTCTGGGCCGATTTCGATGAAACTTGGTTTATGGTGTTATTTTAACAAGGCAATATTAACGCAATGTTAAAAATATAAAAAAATCCAAGATGGCGGCCAACTTTTTTGTTTCTGGGCCGATTTCGATAAAACTTGGTTTATGGTCTTATTTTAACAAGGCAATAACAACGCAATGTTAAAAATATAAAAAATCCAAGATGGCAGCCAACTTTTTTGTTTCTGGGCCGATTTCGATGAAACTTGGTTTATGGTGTTATTTTAACAAGGCAATAACAACGCAATGTTAAAAATATAAAAAAATCCAAGATGGCAGCCAACTTTTTTGTTTCTGGGCCGATTTCGATGAAACTTAGTTTATGGTGTTATTTTAACAAGGCAATAACAACGCAATGTTAAAAATATAAAAAAATTTAAGATGTCGACCAACTTTTTTGTCTATCGGCCGATTTAGATATAACTTGGTTTATGGTGTTATTTTAACAAGGCAATAACAACGCAATGTTAAAAATATAAAAAAATCCAAGATTGTGGCCAACTTTTTTGTTTCTGGGCCGATTTCGATGAAACTTGGTTTATGGTGTTATTTTAACAAGGCAATATTAACGCAATGTTAAAAATATAAAAAAATCCAAGATGGTGGCCAACTTTTTTGTTTCTTGGCTGATTTCGATGAAACTTGGTTTTAGGTACTATTTTACAAGTAAACAGCAATGCAATGTTTAAAATATTAAAACACCTAAGATGACAGCCAAATTCTTTATTTGTTTTTTTAACCAAATAACACGAAAACGATCCCTTTTTTCCCAAGCTGTTTTTTTTGTATAATAGTATCAAAAATCGAGTTTCATCAAAATCGGCCCAAAAACAAACTGTGGGCTGCCATCTATTTTTTATTTTTTTATTATTGCGTTACTGTTTTCTGTAAAAATAGTACCAAAAGACGGAGTTTCATCGAAATCGGCTCACAAACAAAAAAGTTAACAGCCATATTGGACTTTGCAATATTTTCAACATTGCGTTGCTGTTTTCTCGTTTAAATAATTCCGAAAACCATGTTTCATGTAAATCGGCCCAAAAACAAAAAAAGTTGGCCGCCATCTTAGATATTTTTATTATTTTTAACATTGCCTTGTTATTTCCTTGTTAAAATAATACCAAAAACCAAGTTTAATGAAATCGGCCGAAAAACAAAAATCGGTTTAATATCATTAAACCGCATACGTTAATGTAAAGAGTGTGCCACAGTAATTTAATGATGCGGCTGACGTCATAAAGATTCTACGTACCGAAAACAGTCAGTAAGTAAACGGAGTTCGTAAAATGAGCCAGGATACGTAAAAACTGATGATGTAGACGGAGACTTTATTAATTATCCCGTGTACGTAAAATGTATCGGCATACCTCCGACCCTGCTCGTACATTATGTACGTAACCGGGACCATTACTTAATGTGACAGGGACAGTACAATGATTTGGCAACCAGTTACTGTTATAAAGAGCCTGGATACTGAAATAATGCAGCTGTATAACTATTCGTACGTATGGCGCATACATATTTTATGTTACGGGTTAAGTAAATTACGTATGCTGCTCCGTGCAGAATCATTAAGCCGCATACGTAACTGTAAAGAATGCGCCACAGTAATTTCATGATGCGGCTGACGTCATAAAGATTCTACGTACCAAACACAGTCGGTAAGTAAACGGAGTTCGTAAAATGAGCCAGGATACGTAAAAACTGATGATGTAGACGGAGACATTATTAATTATCCCGTGTACGTAAAATGTATCGGCATAACTCCGACCCTGCTCGTACATTATGTACGTAACCGGGACCATTACTTAATGTGACAGGGACAGTACAATGATTTGGCAACCAGTTACTGTTATAAAGAGCCTGGATACTGAAATAATGCAGCTGTATAACTATTCGTACGTATAGCGCATACATATTTCATGTTACGGGTAAAGTAAATTACGTATGCTGCTCCGTGCAGAATCATTAAGCCGCATACGTAACTGTAAAGAGTGCGCAACAGTAATTTAATGATGCGGCTGACGTCATAAAGATTCTACGTACCAAACACTGTCGGTAAGTAAACGGAGTTCGTAAAATGAGCCAGGATACGTAAAAACTGATGATGTAGACGGAGACATTATTAATTATCCCGTGTACGTAAAATGTATCGGCATACCTCCGACCCTGCTCGTACATTATGTACGTAACCGGGACCATTACTTAATGTGACAGGGACAGTACAATGATTTGCCAACCAGTTACTGTTATAAAGAGCCTGGATACTGAAATAATGCAGCTGTATAACTATTCGTACGTATAGCGCATACATATTTCATGTTACGGGTAAAGTAAATTACGTATGCTGCTCCGTGCAGAATCATTAAGCCGCATACGTAACTGTAAAGAGTGCGCAACAGTAATTTAATGATGCGGCTGACGTCATAACGATTCTACGTACCAAACACAGTCGGTAAGTAAACGGAGTTCGTAAAATGAGCCAGGATACATAAAAACTGATGATGTAGACGGAGACATTATTAATTATCCCGTGTACGTAAAATGTATCGGCATATCTCCGACCCTGCTTGTACATTATGTACGTAACCGGGACCATTACTTAATGAGACAGAGTCAGTACAATGATTTGGCAACCAGTTACTGTTAAAAAGAGCCTGGATACTGAAATAATGCGACTGTATAACTTCGTACGTATAGCGCATACATATTTCATGTTACGGGTAAAGTAAATTACGTATGCTGCTCCGTGCAGAATCATTAAGCCGCATACGTAACTGTAAAGAGTGCGCCACAGTAATTTCATGATGCGGCTGACGTCATAAAGATTCTATGTACCGAACACTGCCAGTAAGTAAACGGAGTTCGTAAAATGAGCCAGGATACGTAAATGTTTATGTAGGCGGAGACATTATTAATTATCCCGTGTACGTAAAATGTATCGGCATATCTCCGACCCTGCTCGTACATTATGTACGTAACCCGGACCATTACTTAATGAGACGGAGTCAGTACAATGATTTGGCAACCAGTTACTGTTGTAAAGAGCCTGGATACTGAAATAATGCGGCTGTATAACTTCGTACGTATAGCGCATATATATTTCCTGTTGCGGGTTAAGTAAATTACGTATGCTGCTCCGTTAATACATATGCGGCATCATTAAACCGCATACGTAAACGTTAACAGTGCGGGCACAGTAATTTCATGATGCGGCTTACGTATTAAGGATTCGGCCTCATTACAAGTAACTCGTTTACATTGTCTTTACAGGGCATTATGCCGCATACTTACTGGACATGGTGTCGGCTCATTATAAGTATGGCTCTTATTTATTTCATGTGAAAAGCACATTATACGTATCTGGCTGCCAGTGCATTACAAATTTGCCAATTTTAAGTAGCCCGTTTTTCTCAGTGTATCGTTGAATTAAACGCACTTTTTAGAGTGGCGATGGTAAAAATATATTTTATGTAAGTACTTTAAAAGTTAACGAAATTTTAAAAGTGTGGTGTGGTAGGTACTAAGTTTAAAGGACAGTGTAGTTACGGTCCGTCTTTGCTTCTTGTTTTTATAACACGTGCATAAGTACTGATTTTAATTGTCAATAGGTACTATATTTTCCAACAATAAAACAAAACTTACTAAGGTTGTCCGACTTTACCCAATTTACGTCAAAGATTTTCACAAAGTTGCCCTAAAGTGCGATGACTAGCAATCTTTCAAATCCTGGAGGGGAAAAAAGTGGCAAAAACGCGCTCCTCTTGAGATATCAATTTAGGAGAAATTACAGGCTAATCTGTCACATCAAGAATGGCCCCAGGACGAAGCATAGTGAAGACTGCGATGACAGTAGGAGTGTCCACAAGTTCCATAGCTTAAAACGTAACGACATGTAAATGCCGGAAAAACTACATCAAACAGTCTAATATTTCTATGCCGAGACAAACAATGTGGGTGATGATTGTCGTCGAGTATATGCTATTTATTCTTAAAGCGTAATACATCTCTTAAAACAAGAAGGAATTTCTGTAGGCTCTATAAACTTCATCTGTCTTGTTTTATTTACTCTTGAATGAAATGTACGGCGCAATTCAATAAAAAATAATTGAACATACTGCCGTGATACGCTACTGTGTCACAATCTTGTCTCCCCTATTTTTCTGCTTTTTTATTCTTTTCCTTGGTAAAATCCCTTTGGGGACAAACGATGTCAGACAATCTTGTTAATTTGTTCTGTTAAGAGGGTATTATGTCTTTTATCGTTGTTCTTGTTTTCATATACTTTTATAAAGCTTTTAAGAGGATTTCTGAATGCTTATTCTAGACTTTTTATTTTTAAATATCTTGAAAACAAATATCAGGAAAAATATACGGCACAGTTTTACCACCTTATCTTAGTGTGGCAACTAGTATTTGTGTTTGTGACGGCTACGAACAAATGATTTTCCTTACAGAGTCATCATCATCATCATATCAGCCGCACAACACCCACTGCTGGGTATAGGCCTCCCCCAAGGATCCCCACGACGATCGGTCTTGCGCTGCCCGCATCCAGCGGCTTCACGCGACCTTCACCCTCACGTCGGTCCACCTTGTCGGGGGCCTACCCACGGAACGTCGTCCGGTGCGCGGTCGCCATTCCAGAACCTTTCCGCCCCAACGGCCATCGGTTCTTCTCGCTATGTGTCCAGCCCACTGCCACTTCAGCTGAGCAACCTTACAGAGTAAGTTTAATTAATTAATGTAATATTTTTAAGTCATCAAATATTTTTTATTGCACTGACAACAACCAATTTACTATACTCATATCTTTTTATCCCATAATTATTCTTCAAAAAGGGGAGACAAAGTATGACCGCTCCCCTTCAAAGTTGGCGCCAAAATCTTTTATCACAATAAGCCCCATCATTTCCGCGCTTTTTTCACGAGACGACAAGCAATAGGCTCATTGTTTTATTCGGAGCTCGACAATTGGCTTGTAACCGAATTCCTTTTTTTTTCTTTTATGCCCGATGCTCTTTTGAACCCTGTTGGTTCCGTGTTTTATCGATGATCATTTCGAGCTCAATTTAAGGGTAGGTTTTGCGGGGTTTTGAAACCGTTCTAGGGCCTAGGTATTGTCAATGTCAAAAGTGAAAAATAAACTTTAACGTGGAGATCAAAAAGATAAAGCTCTAAACATATTAATGGAATAATCACCGTTTTTCACCCTATGAAATACTTAATAAAAAATTATCTTATAATAATTTGCAAAAAAAAATCTAAAAAGATCTCAAAGGACAACTGATGGAAACATCAAGACTTATAAGATTGTTCGAAAACAATTTAAAGTCCTAACATATTATAAAGAAAAAAATTGACAATAAATACTTACTTTTGAACCGGTTACACAGCTTACATTACAAGCTTAAACGGTAAAGTAAACATTGGATATGCAGTCAAAACGATACGGCAACTTTGAGTTGAAATTAATAAGTTGTCAAGCGTGACCAATTTGGATGAATTCTGTCATACACTATACAGTATGAAAATAACACATTGGGACTTATTTCGTTCCTTTAAGTTTTTAATCAATGGTTTCAGTGAACTTAGATGTTATATTTAATATTATTTTACTCTGTATTAATGAAGATTACTTATTGCTACGACCTTTGAGTATACAACCAAGTAATGCTGGCTACGACTGTGCTACGACGTAGTACTAACTATGGAAAAAAAATAACTTGTACACGCTTTGATTGGTGGTAGGGTTTATTTCAAATCTGCCTGGTGGCTAGCTACCACCGTCTTACCTAAGTCTGACGACATAGCAACAATTATAAATTGCTGTGTTCCGCACCCTGATTATCTAAAAAGAAACTATTTAGCGACCGGTTGCATTTGACATACATTGCCACTTTTCTTTGGTATGTATTTTTTAACCCAAAAAGAAGTAGCAATGGATCACGATCATCTGTGAACTGCATATATTTTGAAGATAAGTAAGAAACGAAAATAGTGATCCACTACTTATTTTTGTAGATCATCATCATCATCATATCAGCTGCACGACACCCACTTCTGGGTATAGGCCTCCCCTAAGGATCTCCACGACGATCGGTCTGCCTGCATCCACTGGCTTCCCGCGACCTTCACCAGATACACCGTCGGTCCACCTTGTCGGGGGCCTACCCATGGAGCGTCGTCCGGTGCGCGGTCGCCATTCCAGAACCTTTCCGCCCCAACGGCCATCGGTTATTCTCGCTATGTGTCCCGCCCATTGCCACTTCAGCTGAGCAATCCTTCGGGCGATGTCGGTTACTTTAGTTCTCCTGCGGATCTCCTTGTTTCTGATTCGATCACGCAGGGAAACGCCGAGCATGGCTTTCTCCATTGCACGCTGGGTGACCTTGAGCCTCCTTATGAGACCCATAGTTAGCGACCACGTTTCACTGCCGTACTTTTTTGTAGATACCCAATAAAAAATCTGCTCAATCGTATCAAATATTTTTTGTAACGAAGATCTCGATAATCGTTACGTAACAATATCTGGTTCGATTTCCATGGGGGTGTACAATTTGTACTTGTACACGGTTTGATTGGTGGTAGGGTTTATTTCAAATCTGCCTGGTGGCTAGCTACCACCGTCTTACCTAAGTCTGACGACATAGCAACAATTATAAATTGCTGTGTTCCGCACCCTGATTATCTAAAAAGAAACTATTTAGCGACCGGTTGCATTTGACATACATTGCCACTTTTCTTTGGTATGTATTTTTTAACCCAAAAAGAAGTAGCAATGGATCACGATCATCTGTGAACTGCAACCAGTCGCTAGGTGGTTTGTAATTAGATAATCAGCCCGCCGGTAGTTAGAGGTAAGATAGCCAGTTCCTCAGTGATGAGAATTCCGGGTGTAGTGCGCTTCTACCTTCGGCCTTATCGTCACTTAACATCAGGTGAGATGAAGGCCACCCATTTTCCGGTTGTGCATAAAAACAATAGCAAAACGAAATACCATGTATCGATTAATTCAACTCATGTATTCAACCCCATCGATTCACCCTATGAACACCAGAGGTCGAAACATTTGTAAACGATGAATACACATCGTTTGATCGTCCAAAACAAATAAAAAAAACCGGCCAAGTGCGAGTCGGACTCGCGCACGAAGAGTTCCGTACAAAAAACGGCAAAAAAAAACATGTTTGTTGTATGGGAGCCCCCCTTAAATATTTATTTTATTTGGTTTTTAGTATTTGTTGTTATAGCGGCAACAGAAATACATCATCTGTGAAAATTTCAACTGTCTAGCTATCACGGTTCATGAGATACAGCCTGGTGACAGACAGACAGACAGTCAGCGGAGGCTTAGTAATAGGGTGCCGTTTTTACCCTTTGGGTACGGAACCCTAAAAATAGTTTTTCATAAAATTAAGTAACAACACTGCTCTATCTCAGATTAGCAAACTAAACGTCAAATGGTGGTTTGTTCAGTCGTTTTATTACATTGTAAGCAAATTACGTGAAGTAGAAATGTTAACCCTCCGTGATCCCTCTGATCTTAAATGTCAACTGAGTGATTTTGAAGTCAGGGGCAGTTCGGTAGAGACGCAGTGCTAGGGTTAGCGTTTAGCTGCGCCTATTACAAAATAACTTTTCTTTAAGTCTATGTGATAATTATTTTCATTGAGATTCCGAAGAAATAAGAGTTATAACATATTATGATCACAATTACAAATGCATTTATTAATTTAACTTTAAAATAAACTTTAAAGAAGTTTTTCTTTCACTAAAAGATAAACAGTACGATACATAGTTATTAAAGGGCCATATAACGTCAAATACAAATTTTTGAGTGAAGATTTCACACAATATAGGTACCTACTTGATTTATCGTTACCAATCAAAAAAATAATGTGGAAAGTAGATTATAGTATTCAAGAGGGCTACTCAAATCATTTTTCTATTCGTTCGCCAACTTAAAAATTAAAAATAAGCCATAAATTGCAAAATTACGTGTCGTAGGTTTATCAATTCCATACAATACAACAATGTCTGTGATTTACATAAACTTGCGACGTGTGACTTGATCGTTTAATTGCTTATTTTTAAGTTTTAAGTTAGCGAACGAATAGAAAAGTGGCCATTTGAGTAGGGGGCAGGTATGTGATCGATAGAAACATGATAGCTAAAACTTTTCTCTATAGAAAAAATCGTAAAGTGACTTCTAATTTTGTAGTTTTTCGATAATCTATGTCCACATCTGTAACCGCAAAAGCGTACAATCACAACATTGTCTCTATGAAATTGATATTCTCCAAAACAGACCCTAACCTTTGATCGGCGACCCGTGAAATCCTCCGACTAATATTATCCCAACCCCCAACGACAGATAACTTTTAATCAGTACGCAAATATTTTAGCGTTGCATATTAAGGAGTGTGCAATTGTGTTAGCGCAGTCATGCACGAATGCCCTGAGTCCGTGGCATGTCACAGTATTGGAACAACCCCTTATTGGTATGTGAGCAATTATACAACTGATTTGATGTTTAAATTTTGGTTACAAGATCCGATTCGTATCGATATAAATGTAGCTAGAAACTGGAATAATTGAAATAGGTCATATAAAAATATCAAAAACGTTTAAGGGACCATGGGAAAATTGGGTACAACTCATCTTTCAAAAACTAGATAAAAATAAATACTAAATACATACATACGAATACTAAAAACTAAATATAAACGTAGATGTAACCTCCCTCCGGGATTTATGAAGATTTCATACAGGGTGATTTTTTTGACAGTCGACTAATTTTGTGGTGTGGTTAAGACCTTCAAACTGAACAACTTTGTCTATGAGACCAACTTAATCAGGGCAAAAAAGTCCAAATGTATGGGATAGTTAGTACCTACTTGACCAAAATGCATGGAACAGCTGATTATTTTTTGCTCTGCTTAAGTTGGTCCCATAGACAATGTTGTTCAGTTTGACGGTCTTAACCAACACCACAAAATTAGTCGACTGTTTTCGATTTCACCCTGAAGATCAACGCTGCTAGAAGCAAAACTGACAAATTCAAAGATAAAGGTATCTTTGCATTCGTCAGTTTTGCTTCTATCTTCATTCTAGATCATTCCAATCATTCGGTCGCTAGAAAATTGCATCACGGGACAGTAGCCACTGGTCCAGTAGCCATTCGCCCCCGTTCCACCAAGATTTGCTCACGTCCACATGTCATCAGCGTCGCCAACAAATAATGATATGCCAGACAATTACTTTGAACAGCCAAACAAAAATCAACCATAAATCTTTATAAT
The DNA here is from genome assembly GCA_928269145.1 of Agriphila tristella. NCBI lineage: Eukaryota > Metazoa > Arthropoda > Insecta > Lepidoptera > Crambidae > Agriphila > Agriphila tristella. The sequence continues at coordinate 39,210,859 of OV743433.1, forward strand.
AAGGTTTTATACAACAAGTACAGTCGTGAACAGAAGTGCTGGTTGCGCGCACGGTGTGTTTGCGCACGTTTGGTGTCGTATTGCGATTGATGCACGTACGCAGTGTCATTACTGTGCGGACATGCTTGCACCGATCACTGTACAATGGTGAAGAAAAGTTAGTAAAATAATGTAAGAAAATAATCATTGTAGAAGTTATACTGAGCTTTTCTTTTAAATGTCAAGTTGAAAAAAGTTAATGCAAGAGAAGTGCTAGAAACGCATGTCTTTTCTAAAATTACAGTGCAAACTGAAATATATATTAAGCGATAGAATATTATGTCTGCTTGCCATTTAAAATACGAAAAAAATCTTTCTTGACTCTTGATTTCAGTTTGAATGAATATGATTTGCGTTCCATTTTTTTTTTCTAATTTAAAATGAAATTATTTTTAAAATTGGTACAAGGATAAAAACTAACTCGTACTTAAGTCATGCGATGCGAATAAGCACAGTTCAAACAGTAGAGGAGCTAACGTCACTTAGGCCCCTTTGTCATTGCACTCCGTCGGATCGCTAGGGTTGGCATTTTCCGGCCGTCTCGTGGAATGCTACGCGCGAACGCTATGGAAACAACTGCGACGCGATGTCACAACCCTGACCAAAGTACTGCGAACTTTGCTTAGAGTGACGTCAGCCGTCAAATTCGAACGTTTCCATGGAGCTCTCATACTGTTTGAAAAAACTTATATATGTACTGTGGTCACTGTGGAATAAGACAACACAGTTGTGACAACAATACAGAAACAAAATTAAATAAATCTGTTTCCAAATTTAAATTTCACACGACTGTACTCACGTTTTCCATTGACTTTCATATAGTCCCTGTATTTTATGTACGAGACAGATGATGAGACAATGGTAACCGTTTCTCAAAGTTATATCGACAAACGAAGCTACAATACCATGATAAATTGGACTTTAAATCACACTATATTAGGATCAGAAGTTCAAGCAAGAGTCAAGTATAGAAGGTATCTTAAAGAATTGAAGTCATTACATGGGACTCAATAAGATAGTCAGCTACTAATAAAACAAAAAGTTTGGGAATCACTATGTCACGTCATATCGTGATTGCTTCGACTGTCTGCTACTGCAGGATAATGTTATTTTACACAAATTATTTGCGTCATTATATTGAAGATTGATGTCAATAAGCTACCCTATAAGAAGTTACGTGTTATTGCAAGGAATGGAGGAGCAAAATATATATTCTGGATAAGTATTATTTAGTTATTGTGTTTCAGATATAAAAAATACAACAGATCTGAGCTTCATCGAAGAAATATCACATAAGCCATGTCTGTGTTTTGGAAATCAGAGACAATAGTGAAACTACAAACACCTACCCTTAACCATTATAGAAAAGTACATTTTCTAAATTGACCCAGCTGTGGATCGAACCCGGGACCTCAGAGATGGCTACACCTTGAAAACCGGCGTGCAAACCACTCGACCACGGAGTTCGTCTTTATTTGACGTATTAATTTTGAAGTAAAATATAACTGGTAAATTTTATGAAGGATTGTGGAAGGCAGACTCGGGAATAATTAGTGCATATCTAGAAGTAATAGTAGTTTAAAAACTTGTCATTCGATTAAACTTGTGAAAGCCTCATCAGTCATCCCCATACGTATACCTTTTCTAATGCCCCTCCGTGCAGTCATACTTTAATAAAAGACGCCGTGCTACACCTACAAATTGCCAAGGAATTTCCTGGCCCAGCATCATTAGATGCTTTAACAGCAGAAAACCACGATCCACAGTAGAATAGCGAAAAAACAAAACGATAACGCAATCCACGCGAAAATTACACAAGCAATCTCGAATGGAATGTATCACAAAGGCTGCGCGAACGCAATAACCCCCAGTAGTTGGGCAAAATTGACAGAGCTCACGACCAAGGGCCAATTTGACACATGTAACATGAACTTATACCCATCTTCCTCCGACTATCCGCGTTAAAAAAGGTAGGGACAATCGAACCGGCGAGACAGAATTCAATTCAATTTCGAAAGCATGATACAGTCATGTACTTACACGCTACCAATATGAGAGGCGAAAATTGGCTGTATCCATGATAGAACAACCGGAGCTATACTTAGATAAATGTGACACACAGTCAACACTGACAGCGAGCAGTACGCTCTACAATTCTAAGGCATCGCTATTTTCTCCTATTAATAAAAAAAGGTTAAGCTGGGGCAACATTTTTAAATCTTTGTCATACCTTTGCTCAATAGAAAAATAAAAAACAAATGCCACTTATTGCTGTATATAATGCCTTATATGCCGTTTTCTATGAATAATTTTAAATACTAACATTGTCTTAATTTATTTAACAACCATGAAAGCCAATGTTTTAAACTTTTTATGCACAAAATGTTTAAACACTCAGCTAACTAATGCCGCATGTGTTAGCGAAAAAATAAGTATCGGCATGAGCAGAAATGAACGTTTAATTCGTTGTAAATTATTACAACGAATTAAACGTTCATTTCTGCTAAGGAAAATTGAGTCACTTTTATAGTAATTATTTTTTTAAAGGAAAGAAAATTAGAAATATTTTTGTTGCTGATAGTGGGCCGTCATGATCATAATTCTAAATAATAACAAGTAACTGAAGCATCTTTATCATCATAGAAGATATGAGAGCCTCTGTGTGTGAGAAAAAATCGGCTATTTCATACTTTAACCCCTATTAATTTCACGTTCGGGTTACACTTCTACATATTCAATTATATCTTGCTTTCAAATCTAACGAAATTGACCAAAGTGATATCATAATGTTAATTCAATTTGGCCAGGACATTATTACTTTCTAACTCATTCTCGCTGGCCGTTCTTTCGAACCTTATGTCCGACACATTAATCCACACCTCAAGCATTACCCGCGTACCGATATTGCCATATCATCAGCACCCAGTTATTTGCTCTCGAGTCGTGTGAGAAAAACGTTGCCAGCCATCGAACCGCCAATTTGGCCGCCCGGAATGTCAAATGTTGGGAAACGCTGGCCGAGATACGACGTGAGTGTCGTTTGTTTGGCCAAATCGTTATACTTGTTAGGCGGCCGCGTCATTATGGAAATTATCACTGTGTTATCGATAATCGGTAAGGCGGTAACGTTCGGAACTATTTTCGAAGTGTGTTGCGTTATTAGTAATCATTTGTTTTTTGTAGTAACATCACTATCTACATACACTCGACGTCAGAAAAATGGCAACTCTTCGAAAATAAGTTTAGACTTGGCCACCTGCTATTGCTGGCTAACGTTTTACTTATTGTGTAAATGATGATATCTATTGAAAGTACAATTAATGAGCTTTCAGTTAATAATTATTTTATTTAATTCACATAACAGTTTACCACAATTAAACGCTTGTAGCATTATTGCTTTCGCCGCCATAAAATTGAAATAAAAGGGGTCACTTCAGGAAATGCGGATAAATTCACTATCGAGATGATGGAGAAAACAGACTTCAACAGTTCAATTAAAAAAAATTGTTTAAAAACAAAAAACCGACTTCAAAAAACCTGAAAACACAATTAGCTTCAAAATTAAATACCTCTAAAAAGTAAAAAATAATTTTCAAATCATTAGATACGCATATCATTGTAATAAAACACGTCTAATGAAGAAAATTATTTTTTACTTTTTAGAGGTATTTAATTTTGAAGCTAATTGTGTTTTCAGGTTTTTTGAAGTCGGTTTTTTTGTTTTTAAACAATTTTTTCTTTTTTTCTTTTTAGTGTAAGTACCTTCTGTATTAGATAGTTTTACCTTTTTATGGGTATGTATATTATGTAAATGTAAGCGATGATGTTATGTATTTTTTTTATATTTCACACTTTTCCGTGGTATAATACCACTAAAAACTCAATTTCTACTTTTCGTGCTGTTTGTTGTTAAGGAGTTCCGTCGTTCCTTCGCAGTTCAAGTCTAGTCCAAAACGTCCTTGACCATAGTTAGATACCTAATTTGTTTAAGATTGTCATAATCCTAGCAATATTTCAATCACTATACATTTTCTATTTGATTTTGAGGTGTTCCCTTGTGTATCTTTAAAATCCAAGGTCCAATAACAATGAAATCAAAACGGTATCATCACTGAAGTATCGTCTTTCAAACAAAAAAAGAATCATCTAAATCGGTACATAAACAAAGAAAATATGGTCGATCATCCGTATAATTTCATAAAATGGTGACAGTATTTTCAAGTTTTCTTGGAAAATACTAAACCGATTTCAAAATTTCAAAAAATGGGACCAACTTCGGAACAAACCTGATCTAATAACGTTTAAATTACTTCAATCGGTTCAGCCGTCTTCGAGTAATCGGCGGACATACATAAAAAAAAAACATACATACAGCCGAACATAGAACCTCCTCCTTTTTGGAAGTTGGTTAAAAAGGAATACCTAAGATGGATAGTATTGCCCATGAAGTTGCTCAAATATTGCAAAAAATGAGGCAATGTAATGTTGCTCGGAAACTGAATCTCAGTAATTAATTCCGTTTGACGAGTATTCCAACGGTTTCTAGAGACTGTTGGCTATGTCCGAAGGAGAAGAAGTATATAAACAACACTTACCATTAAATTAGATAGGATTAAATTAACTTTGATGATTTTTTTTAAAGGTGTGATTTATCTGACGCTGAGTGTATAAAACAAAGTCCTCCCGCCGCGTCTGTCGTCTGTTCGCGATAAACTTAAAAACTACTGCACGGATTTTCATGCGGTTTTCTTCAATAGGAGTAATTTATGAAGAAGGTTTAAGAATATAAATTTGTCAATGTTTTGTTTAAATTGGTTGAAATACAACGATTTGTTGGAAGTGCCGGAAAAATTCAAGCCACCTTACCTGGGAGCTTTAATCGAAAACACTGCCTAATCTCTTTAAGATATAACAAAACAAATTGTTAGGCTACTCTATAAATTACTTTAAGGGGTGTATTTAATAGCACTTTAAATTTGATGAAAAAAGCTATAAAATTGTATATCAGCACTTTAAAAATAATAATAGATCTATAATTTAATATTATCACTACAAAAATAATGGTTTGCACTTTAAAATAATAATAGATCTATAATTTAATATTATCACTACAAAAATAATGGTTTGCACTTTAACTGTGTCCCAACCCCAACTATTGGTCCCAACCCCAACTATTGGTCCCAAGCCCAACTCCGAAACCATTTAGTTCCTGTCCAACCATGTCAGACTGACCACTGTTAAAATGAGATGGAAAGATGAAAACAACTTGTGCCATAATGCATATACGCCATCAGGTCGGTTCTGGCGTTGTTGGTCACAATGGAACCTAACCTCCTCCTGGGCTCCTCTCTCGCTGCGCCCGCTCGTCGTCGCACCTAGACGTCTGTTTACCAGTGTTAAAGTTATAAAATTAATTTGTAAGGTGCAAAGTATTAATTTTAAAGCTAAGCAATTAAATTGTATAGTGCAAAGTATTAATTTTAAATCTTAGCATATTTACAGTGGAAACCATTACTTTTATAGTTCATTCAATAAATTTTGAAGCTAAACATTTTAAAGTGTGTTACATTATTTTTAAAGTGCATATATATATATATTCCCCTTACATTAATCATTTTCCATAATGAACACATTATTATTTAATTTACCAAACGAGTTATTATACTAAAAAGTAATTTTTGTCATGAGTCTATAATATTATCTGAAGTTCTTTAAATCTGCCATGGCGCTTACAGAAGACATGTTTTTAACATTTCCATTGTGAGACTGAGTTTAATTTAATGGTCAGAACAAAGAAAATAAGAAATGTTTAAACGGATCACTGTATGTAAAGCGATTATATCTAAAAGAGATAGATTAAGTTGACACATTTTTATTGTACCAAAGAAATAGCAAAGGCTTGCATACAGCAATTTTATTTGATTGTCATAACACTGGCAGACACCTATTGTACTTTTAACATTCAAGTGCTAACGTTTTAACGATTTAAAAAAATGTCGGTAGTCTTCAACCGCTAGAAAGTATATCGCCTCGTATTATCTTGTCACTGTGATGTACAAACCACACTTGCTAACAAGAAGTCATCACACTTGACCGATCTGAGCTTTTATGACGCCGTCACTTCTAACGTCTGTTGTAGACCACCTCACCATCTCAAAGGTTAAGCTACCATTAAAGGAATTTAGCCTTTTTGCTTTTACAATTAAGACTTACTCACTTTGGTAGGTTAACAGTTTTTTACAAGAGCTGCGACGGATAGTCACTTCACTAATTCCTTTATGCTATGTTAACCCTAAAATAATCAACCTTGTAAGCGGTAACGTAAGGTTGGTTTTCGACGGGCGCTTTAAGTGATGTGTGCTTTTCTAAGGGTGTGTTAAGCATCATGAAGACGTCAGATCTCTCAGTATCGAATGACATATGGTTGGAAATTTGAATATTATCGTGCTGAGACGAACTTTTGCCGTGACGTGCCGCAAAGGTCTGTATAGACATTGACAAGTTTTTTGTGTGCATAGGCACTTGCTTGTCTGTCGGTTCGGTATTTATCGTACACTTCACGGTAGAGCGTATATTGTTTCTTTCACTGACATTTCGCCGCTTGAATAAATAGAAATAAATACAAATGTTTACTTTTTCGGTTACAAAAGCACACAGCGAGAGGTCTTTCGGGTTAACGTAATAATGGTATAGAACCAAAGAAACTGTTTAAAAAATTAAATAGATAACATACAAATGTCACTACCAAATATATCTAAAAAGCTTCAAGTATAATATGAGTTAAAGTTGAGACTCTATAACCTAACCTACTACCTACTACTACCTACCTATTCTGTTATTCTTCATGGTTTCTTCTATCTGTCCTAAACACACAGGTTTGGTTTCAAACTGTCAATAATGATCAAAGAAAATCGACAAAAGTGCCATCTATACAAGCAATTTCAGAAATCGCCTATGATTTGGCACGTGACTGGTTGTCATCTGTTTATGGACTACCAATAGGGTTGCCAACCCTACTATATAATATAGTATCCTACTATATTGAAGGCTCGCCTACTATATTTTTTGAAAAAATATATAGTAGGCAAAACTACTATATTTTTTCAAGTCAAAAAATTAAACAAATCAACAAAAGAATATATAATTACTTATATGCACATAAGTAATTGCATCATATTTTTTGTGATTAAACACTTGTCTTTATGCTTGTTGAATAAATTATGAAAATGTTAGTAGGTACCTAACCTACTTACTTAATTATGAAAAATGCAACTTCTTCAAAATCCTCCATACAAAACGGCAACCTACTATATTTTTTGGGCTTTTTCGCCATCTACTATATTTTTACACTAAAAATCTTGAAACTACTATATTTGATCCAAAAAAAGTTGGCAACCCTAACTACCAAAGAGACGAACTCAGAGATTCAGGGTAGGTTGTACAGCGAAAGATGTGGGTGAGTATGTGATTATTCTAATGTATTTCTGATTCATATAATACTGCTCAAACGAAAATAGGGACCTCTCTATGGTTTTCCATACAAACGACCTTATTTTTGAAAGGTTTTCTTATGTAAATTCAAACTGATTTTGTTTGAATTTGAAATTGTTCAAAAGCTGTAATGGTCAACCTGCGGACTTTACTATCTAAATTTACTGTGTAATTTTTCCTTTTCGCCATGTATCAGTTAGAATAGAAAGAAATTAGAGTTTCATACAAAAATACGTTAAATTTAACATTTTTAAATTCGAACTGAGACAGAACTGAGTAGTATATAATACATACATATTTTGTGTTTTGTTTGAAAAAATAACACAAATTATGTCATTTGATCTCAGTAATACAGTGTCAATCAAACAAAATAAATCCGAACAAGGCTGACGATCCAGAGTTCATTTTCAACAATAGTATTTTTATAAACAGTATATTATTGACTTTTGATCCGCATTTTCGAAATCTAAAGAGGTACGATAAATAGATTGAAATATATATATTTTTTGTTGTCAATAATAAACTGAGTACATTCCTGTCGCGTTCTGAAGATTACAGCAGGGCAGTGTAATAGCGCAGGTAATGGTCAGTTTGAATAAGAAAATTACACGCGCGACTGTCCCGCTTCGCCATCTCGATGGAATTTAAATTGTCATATCTCGTGTCTGTGCTTATGTATTTATAGATCTGTGGATTTTTTAAGAAATGATCAAATATTGTTGAAACGTGCTGTTGATCATCGACTTTTCGTGACTTATACGAGTAGAATTAACTTTAACAACTGAACACACAATAAGATATGAAAATAATATTTTTCATATAATTTAGATAATTAAAACTTCCTTAATAAAAATTAATAATAATAAAAAGTCCTTATGTTTACTCATTTTTATTTCCTTAATAAAAATAAGGACTTTATATCTGTATTATTTAATACCACAGAATAAACATTCTCTCTAAAAGTTTCACTTTATTATCACGACGAATTTCAGCAGATCTATGAATGCGAATAAATAAATGTCAGTTTTAGACCAAGTGTTTGAAAGAAAAACTTACACGAATATCTAAATTACGTTTCTCAATTACAATCTTTTTGAAGCTTAAAGACTTTCAATCAGTTTTGAGCTCTAAGAACTCCATTTACATAATAACACTCGACAAACATTCGCGTTGTATCTGATTCTTGGAGACGCTAGGAACCATAAATCAACATCACCAGCGGCCGATCTCAGGCTCAACGTGACAGCGACACCTGTGGCGACCTCTCACCCGACTGACAGCCGGTTAATAAGCCGGACTGAGTGCGGCCCTGTCACATGTCATCTGTCAAACGAGCAAGATTGTCTATGACTTAACTAACTTTTCGGCGGGAAAGCAATGGGTCTAGTCAGGATTGTATCAGGATCATAGGTTAAAATTGAAATTGAGTCTTGAAGTTTTGAATGTTTTTTTTTATTAATTAATATTAGTAGTGTACTCGTACATCGTTTAATTTTTGTTGTGTTTTTTTAAAGAAGGCTCATCATAAGTTTCAGATGTTTAAAATTTGCAGAACGTTCGGAACAAATATTCTTAAATCTATTGTATATTTTTGAAGAAATTTCAATACCAGGAAACAAAAGCTTCAGTGCATAGTCAATCGAGATTTAGAAAATGGACTAAACTTGTCTTATTAGAACTTTTCCTCGTCTTTAATTCTTTGTGTAGAGAGGTAGAAACCTTAAAATTAACAGGAATCTTTTAATTTTAGTTTATTATATTTAAGATCCTACTATATCCTTACTAATATTAAATTCGAAAGTCCATTGTTTGTTTGTTTGTTACGCCTTCATGCCTAAACTACTCAACCGATCGTCATGATATTTTACATATCCGTTGTCATAAGGACAAAGGTACCTTTTATCCAGAAAAAGCGCTTTTCCCGAGGAAAAACAAAAAATCTTTCCACGCAGACGAAGTCGCGGGTAAGCGCGCCAGTAATATTATAAATGTAAAAGTTTGGTTCTTTGGATGTTTAGATGTCAGAATGGTTGTAACTCAATCACGCATAAACGGTTGAACGAATTTGGCACACAAATAGTTTATAGCCTGGATTAAAACATTAGGGTACTCTTTATCCCGGTCGAAGATTCCTTAGGAATTTTCCGAATGTCCACGTGGACGAGATCGCGGGCAGATGCTAGTGAATAATAATTCTTTATGAGGTTGTCTATCGTTAGCTTCATACCAAACAGGAATACAGTCAGAGGCTGAATGTGAATGTCAGTTAGGTCTAAATGTGAAAGCAAGTAACAACTAGACAGATGATGATCTATCTATATTTGCATTGTAGGAATGAAGCTATATAGTGGCGTCAGTAGGGTGAAAAATACGGCGTTTTGTGAACCAGAGATTTCCTTTGGTAGGATTGGGTCCTTAGGACCCTAGGATGGATATAAGAAGTGGAGCCACCACGATTTTTGTAGTAATTTTTTTTAAGTTTTGGCTTTCAGCCCAATCTCGATAGATGTATTAGTTAAGCTGCTATGCCCAGTTTGATATCATATTCGTATGAATTTAGGGTGTCGAATTCGATTTTGGATTCATATTTGTACGATTCAATTGTTAAACTATTTAAAAAAAATAAAAACAGAAATGAAATACTCGCTTGATTAAAGAAAAAAATTGCCATTAAATACACAAATTGGAATATTTGAAAAAGAAAAATACCTGGTAGGAGCTCTTATATGCTTTTATTTTTAAAATAATAATAAAAGAAAATATTCTTGTTTTGGCTAATTAAAAAAAATAACTTCGTTACCATTGTAAGGAAGTTATTATTTTTATTAAATATTAAAATTTTAAATATCAATTCGAAACTTGTTTGTGGTAGGTTCAAATTGTAGCAAATTTAGTTAGCTTTATAAAAGTATAGAGTAGAGATACCTGCAAAACGCTTCCTTAAGGTAGTTTTTTCGAAAATACTGAAACAAGTGCCAAGTTTTTCCAGCAGTACAGGGTTTCCAAGGGTTAAAACTTGGGTAGAACTACTCTCAAGGTACCTAACAACATCTGGAAAAATCGTAGTTACATGCGCGCTTGTGATATTTGCCTTTTTTGTCGATATTGACTGCCATTTTTTGTTTTTCTAATAATTTACTGATATTTTTTAATGCTGCGTTATACTTTTTAAGTTTATTTCAAAACAGTTAAATAAAAGTGTTATTATGTATATATATTTGGAATTGGCTATTTATTGCCTTTCATTTGATACCCATATTGTTATAATAAAAAATAATAATATTTCCATAGGTGTAAAAGAAATTGACGGGACGCGACATTGAAATTTTTTTTCGCTACTTATTGTTAATAAAGAAATTTGTAAGTTATATTTTTTCAACTCTTCATTCTATAAACTTTGTTATTGTATTTTTTTTTTGCAAATAAGAACATCAGTTTAATATTTACGGTGACTTAAAGTAAAAAAAAAAATTGTTGAAAATATTGATTATTTTGTAATGTTTAGGAAACTTCTTAATAAATTGCATGTTTTATACCAGGAATGAATTCTACGTTATTAAGATGAATAAATAATGAAAAAATATTAGAAAAAATCGGCTCACCCGTAGCAACTCAGACGGGATTACGGGCTACGGGTAAGCCGATTTTTTCTAATATTTTTTCATTATTTATTCATCTTAATATAAAATAGCATTGTAAATGCAAAAATCTAAAAGTTTATAATTTTACGTTATTGATTTATCCGAAAATGATACCAAACTTGGCTTAGTATCTAAACTTAGGCAGTTATTAACCTCGGACTTCGTTAAGGCAGAATTCCCCCCGCCCCCCCACCTGCTTGAAAAATCCAGGTGGCTCCACTTCGTAAACCCATTTTAGGAACCCAAGGATCAATCCTACCGAAGGAAATCATTGGTTCATGGATAGCCGTATTCTTCGTTTTTTTGCCTCCTACGACTGGGGCTAATAGTAGGTGCTTTATAATACTGTGCTATAGTGAATGCTATTTGACAGTAAAATATTTAGAAGTTATCACGTTTCATAACTCATGAAGTGCGCAAATATATCGATGCCTAATATCGAAACGTGATTCGGTCAGTGTGTGTAACTATTTATTATTCGGACAATCTATATTCACTTTTACTTCGTTTAAACTTGACAAGCTAATTAAAAATACAAACAGACGTACTACGTACTTGTTATGATTGATATCACTATAGATGGGGTCACATTGAATTGACTTAAGGTTTCCGAGGTTTGAGTCTGGGTCTTCAAATTATTATTATTTACTTACGCTAACGTTAAGAAATTAGTGTTAAAAACTTGTCTGAAAGTTCCTGTAGGCCCTTATAGCCGTCATCTACCGCCGCCAATTCATTTAATTTTATTATACGTAAACCAGGTCAATATTTAATTAAAAAAAAAAGAAAACCAATATGCCCTTTTAAATTGTCTCTAATATTTTTTGAATAACTCTTCAACAGTTTTCATTCTTTCTGTAAGTATTAAAATCCATTTAAATTAAACCAAAAGTGGCCACTGTCGTTTCAAATGCATTTTAAAACTACACTAAATTTCCCACTCACTCTTTGTTCTCCTTCGATTACTCCTGTCTTACTTTCATGCCTAGTGTTTTGCTTTCAATCGATATAGATAGACAAACAAACGAAAGATCTTATCCTATCTTCATGAAAAAGCTATGTAGTACAAAGAATGAAAAATAGAGACAATTTAAAAGGGATTTATTGTTTCCTTTTTTTTAATTGTTACTTGGTTTACGAGTAATAAAAATAAATGTATTGGTGGCGCTAGTTGACCTATATAAGCCCCTTAAGACGAGCACATCAAATCCAGTTGCAGTCCGAGTGTGTAGACGCAGTTCATGAGTCGAGGATCTACTAGTAAAGTATGAAATTCTATAAAAGACTCGTCATATCAGCCGCACGACACCCCCAAGGATCTCCACGACGATCGGTCCTGCGCTGCCCGCATCCAGCGGCTTCCCGCGACCTTCACCCTCACGTCGGTCCACCTTGTCGGGGGCCTACTCACGGAGCGTCGTCCGGTGCGCGGTTGCCATTTGTGTGAAATCGTGTGCATTGTAGTATGCCTTTAGACCTAGAATTTCACACATTACTGGATTTAGTTTGCCAGTCTTTAAAGTGCTTGAGTTTATTACTGGCGGTACTAATGAAACAAGATGAAACATAAAACATTTTCATCCTTTCAACTTGAAAGTTTCAAGGGAGGTGGGTGTTTTTCATATGAAACTGAAACGTTTTTTAAAGAGATAGTTGAGAAATTACGTTATAGGGACTTTAGGACCGACGATAATATGTTACTGTACAAAGAACAGTCAGCCGCGGCGTGTTATCAGGAGATTTTTTTATACTTAGTTATTGCACCCATATTTGAAAAGCACCTGTAAAAATATAAAATACTTTACAACTTTTAATATTCATAGCACTCCTAATAACATGTAAACATCAGCAATTATATCTTTATTAATAAAAGTCTATATTCAATGTTATGATAAAAGCCGGACAGTACGTTGTTTGCCCGTCAGCCATTTACCGAAAACATTGATGACATTTTGATGGAGACCACGCATTTGCTATACATTTATTACAACGCAGCGGGAATTACGAACTTGTTTGGAACACCGGTGTAAAGCAACTGGATACGATAATATATAAAAATTAACCACCATTAATTTCATAAACATCAAAAAGGCCCTTCCAAGTAAAATCCGTTCACTTAGATAGTATCGGTACAACTGCAAGCACTTGTCTTCAGAGACAGGAATACCAGTAACAAACACAACCTATCACTACGGCACTTCTATGTAAACTGCCAAAATAAATTCACTTGCGGGTGTACGCCGTACGCGGTATCCTTTGTTTATGCGGCGGCGGCATCTTTTGACAAGAAGCAGCATGTGCAAAGGTAGGCGGCGCGATAAAAGGACGATACTATCTAAGCGAACTTTATGCTACGCCTATTAGCTTTTTAATTCCGGTAGACAACATTGTGAATGTCAATCTGGATATAAATGTAAGCAAAACTGCGCTTGCAAAAGTATTATATTTTTTACTATGTTATTGGACATTTCAGAGCTTTTATTTACTTAAGCTTGTTTGTCGATCATGATTTTATTGAAAAAATATTTTTCAACTCACGAGTTTGAACCACTAAACCAAACATTATTTTTTATAGCTGTTAGCACGTTTTCTATAAATCTGTGACACCCAGATCGTAGCACTGAAACCACACTCATACCAGCATGTAAGAGGGGACTTTCATGATGACTAAGTGTTGTGTGTAGCCCACACATGCACATGCCCAGACTGTCTTTTAAGTCCTTCTAGCCCGATCCATAACATCCTTATCCTTACATTAATAAAAGAATAAAAAAAATATACCTTACCAAAAGTTGTTCAGGCTAATGATATTTTTTTGTTGAGGTATAAAAATCGAAGATCTGGAATACCTGGAAGACCTTATATGAATACGCCGCCGGAGTCATAAAGTCCACGCGTATGAAGTCGCGGGTATCAGCTAGTAAAGTATAAGATATTCAGGTGATTACTTATATCTCATTTCACTGCAATCGCAAATATTATTCTATCTTCACTGACGTCTAACAGTCTAAAAACCAAAAAAGTACTATTTTGGGTCACATCCAAAGTCTCTACATCTCTGTTTTTAAACTCAATATAAACAGGCAAAAAAGTCACGCGCTCATTGCGCCTCCGATCGCACCGATAATTTTTCAACACACCATCTACTTATTACGATCATAGCCAGAGCATTAACTAACGTGAAGTCTTTTCAATCTTACCATCTACCCTCCAAACTAAAAGCAACCTTACCACATCTAGTATTAAAACTATATTTCTTTGAATCTGCAGAGAAGGTTGCTCTACTTTTGCTAAAGGATTTTCTGACTTATTTATGATTGTTTTAAAGTACGTTTTTGTTTGTATTAGTACAGAAATAGTACTAGCATTTCAGCTAGACATCGGTCAAAGAATCGTGACCGGCCCGTCCCCGCACCTGACATCCACTCGTACTAATGTACTACACTACACTATAAAAACTGTTTCGACACTTGGGTCTGTTTTAACTGTGACTTAGTAGCCGTTGGTTATGCGAAAGCCTAAATTTTAGGGTCATGCCTGTCAGAAATGAGACATGATCTAGATAACAAGGATCGGTGTGCTAGGATAATATAATTAAACATGGACTTTATACTTGTGGAGGTAATAATAGGCATCAGTTTTGTAGTTATTGATGACAAAAAGCCTGTTCCCTTAAATTAATATTTTTCGTGTATGCAAATTTGCAAATAATATATAATTATGTTTCAAACTTTGAAGTAAACATAACATTTGTTTTTCTAAGTGAAATAATAATTTCGGTAAAAACTAGGATAGTTCAGTACAATCTATACCAAGTAGTTACAATACCAATGAAAATATGTAATAACTAAACTATTAAAAAACAATTAAGTATCCCTATTATAGTACATATGTGATCATATAGAATGTAAAAAAATATTGAATAATTATTATTTTCTCCAGTACTTCATAGAAAATTACTAAAAATATAGTTAGTGTCATAACGCGCTCATATTGTAGCTCCAGAATAAAAAGAAAATGGTTCATAAAATAAACATATTTTTAAATCCCCTATAACATGAGATTGATACGTAACATTGAACGATTACACTACATACCCGTAATTTCCCTCTCAGCTCACAAAACATATTCCCAAGCGAAAGCAAAAAGATTAAAAAACAGACACGTCACTGTAACGTATCACATAACTATTCAAAAGTTTAATGCCTATTATTTTTTCGCGCCATTCTGAGCTCTGTATCAAGGAGCTACACGCAACGTCTCATCATAGAGCACGGTCGTGACTATCCTGACAGCTACTTTTTATCCTGCGCCTGCGCCGTGTAATACCTCCTTTGCAATGCTCTCTTTGTCTACTCTTATTTACGTGCCGCTCCGCTGTGTATTCGCGGACGCGTTTTAGCTAAAGATTATGAAAGATACAGTTGGGGCTGTAGGCATAATTTATTCTTATGCTGTAGGGGGCCATCCATAAATTACGTCACACGTTAAGGGGGAGGGAGGGGGTCGACGAAGTGTGACATAGTATGACAAGGGGGTGGCAGGGGCCTAAATTTGGTGACGTCACATTTCAAAACCATTTAAATTGAAATAAAACTTTCTGAACTACTGTTTTAATTCAATAAATATTTTTAGATGTAAAATTGTAAATTATGTGACGTCACACTAGGGAGGGGGAGAGGGGTCTCACAAATGTGACCAGCTGTGACAAGGACGGGGGAGGGGGTCAAAAGTCATGGAATTCGTGTGACGTAATTTATGGATGGCCCCTAGGCAGAAAGAGTGAAACGTGGTTGCTAACTCTGGCTCTTATAAGGAGGCTCAAGGTCACGTGCAATGGAGAGAGCCATGTTCGGCGTTTCCCTGCGTTATAGAATCAGAAATGAGGAGATCCGCAGGAGAACTAAAGTAACCGACATCGCTTGAAGGATTGCTCTGCTAAAGTGGCAGTGGGCTGGACACATAGCGAGAAGTCGTGGCCGTTGGGGCGGAAAGGTTCTTGAATGGCGACCGCGCACCGGACGAGGCTCCGTGGGTAGGCCCCCGACAAGGGCGACCGACGATATGATGAAGGTCGCGGGAAGCCACTGGATGCGGGCAGCGCAGGACCGATCATCGTGGAGATCCTTGGGGGAGGCCTATACCCAGCAGTGGGTGTCGTGTCGCAAATATGATGATGATCAGAAAAATATTTAAAATTTGAATTGTTATTCCACAACAACATAACTAAATAATTAAAGTAGTGTTATTTACTAAGAATGTTAATGTCAATATATGAAAACAATTAAATTGTCCTCATTATTTTAACATTAACATTCTTATTAAACAATTTAATTGTTCTCATTATTTTAACATTAACATTTTTATTAAATTAACACCACTTTTATTTTAGGTGGTGATTGTTATTTTCCGTGTTATTTATTTTCTTGAAATTCGACACAGGTAGATTGAAACATCCACTATTTATTTTGAATAAATACCTGATTGGGCAATCCAAATACTTCGTGCTGGAAGAGTAGAAGACTGGAAGGCTTCATTGAAGCGATCACATGTCATATCACTTGATATTGCACAAACCAGAAACCACCCCATGTATTTTATCACTTGTGTTCTGATACCAGTGATATGTATCTCTGATATAGATATTATATGATTTCTATACCCGATATTTAAATATCAGAACTGAAATTACAGGAGCGACGCGCTATCCGAACCGGTGCGTCTGATAAGAAATAACTGTAAGATATAGGTACTAAATAACCCTCACTGAAAATATAAATGTTTTACGTTCTGATTTATGTTCCTAATTTCTGAACAGTTTTGATAAAAAAAATCTTTAAGGTTTAGAAAAGATAATGAAGAAAAGTATTGATAAGTATATTTTTAAACAAAAATATAACTATTATGCATTCTGTGACCATACCCACTTAGAAAAACGGGCAAAAAAAACTCGGGAATATGGTGGACTTCTCAATTTCTAATAATCTTTTTCACTTATGCTCTGAAATATTATTAGCCAATGCTAATTCTTTTTCAAATATAATTATTGAAAAAAAGAATGCTGGAGGTTCCACATTATGACGTGGTTGTCTGGTGAACAGTGCGGAAATGAATTTCAGTTCTTATACTTTCCGCACACTTTCTACTTCAAACGAACCAATTTAATAATTATTTTTTTACTATGATAATTATTTTATATCCTCGATCGCATTTCTTGAGAACCGTACAACGCTGGTATAGTGCTTCTTTACAAGCTTTGTACGGGAATCTATTTACATTGCCAGGGTTCAAACCATCCTCGACAATGTAAATGCTAACTTCCCGTTTTTTTTGTATTGTATTATTTTCAGAATATCTTTTTAATGTATAATGACAACACGGCGGAGGACCTGCAAGATCACCAATTCTTCCTCTTACACAAGCCGAAGACTTCAAGTCTTCAGCTTAAAAGGTACCAAGATACACATTGACAAGACATACATTGGTGTACACCTCTGCGTTGTCTAATCTTTGCCAATATCATGGCTTGTCCCCGGTCGTCGGGAATGCCATGGGAAGGGAACGGGTAGCGTCCAGCAGACGCGAACTATCGGGCCCATTACCTCATTACCTGCCGCTGTATTTAGTGTCGGAATGCGCGCACGCACCTTAACAATGAAACCAACTCTATTTACAACCGTTTGCAGCTACTTCTTTCACGAGTCTATCGATTGAAAGTTCAGTTTAAAATAAATTCCCAAACAAACAATATTGAGAACGCGGCTCGAGCGATTTGGCTTTTTTGTGTTCGTAACTGTCAGTGGAATATAGTTCGAGGGTGTAATAGCTACTTACAACCGAGGTAAGCATACTACTTTACATCATTCATGCGAGGTAAATAAAACATTGACAATGATATTTTTCGTTCATTAAAAACCTCTCGTGGGGTTGATCAGACCATCAAACTGAATAACTTTCATAATGGGAAAAATCACGAAAAAAAATCTGCTGTTCCATACAAAAGTAAAATGCCTACTCCATCGAAATGTAAAACAGCTGATTTTTTTTCGCGCTTTCAAAATGAATGTTATCATTTTATGAAAAAAAATTGTTTGACCAAGGAGTTTTGCATAGCTTGAATTTTCATAGTTTTTTTTTAGTAAAAAGTTTCGTCATTTTATAAGAAAAGAAATTGGTTCACTAAGGAGTTTGACATAGCTTGAATTGTAAAGTTACTTTACAATTAAACCATTCACCTATGCTTGAATTGTAAAGTGATTTGAAAATGGAACGTTCTATCTAAACAATGCACTGTGTTGCACATGCCAACTTACACGGTCTCTTACTATACTAGTAAATCCTAGTTGCCGAGCAGTATGATGTAAAAATATTTTTCAATACAGTTGCTCGAAAATGTAAGTTTACGATGACAGTCGAGCGTGCAGTAAGTTGATTTTACCGCACGCCGTGCGTTTTTGTTTACGGATTAGTACAGCGTGCGGAAAGTTGATTTTACCGCACGCCCGCGCCGTGCGTTTTTGTTTACGAACGATTTTTTTTATTTCTACTAGCTTCCGCCCGCGACTTTATCCGCATAGACAGTAGAAACATATTACAACCAGTTTAAAATGACCCCTTTAGTGTATGAAAGCTAGTACTACGGAGAGTTCAAGCTGTTTCCCTGGTTTCACCCACCTGAATTTGATGAAACATAGCTTAGATTTTAAGTTGAACCTTAATCTACTAAATTGTGAAAAATCCATCAAAATTCGTTTAGCGGTTTTTGTGTAATTCACGCACAAATATTTAGAATTTACAGTTTTATTATATGTACAGATTACAATTTCAGTAGTACCTATAATGTTTTCTCGCAAATGTATTGAAAAACGTAGTATGGCACACGGTTGTTAAGGTTTTTTAAAACTCGTGACGATTATAAATCCTCGCCTGCGGCTCGGGCTTATAAAACGTCAACTCGTTTTAAAAACCTCCTTACCAACCTTGTATCATAAACTACTATTCCGTACGAATGTCCGAACAGCTGATCGAGTTTTGTATGAAAAGTAGTTTTTTTGTCTATTTTCGGAAAAGTTGTAAAACAAATGTTGTTGTTTATGATTTCAGTAATCTACTCCCGCGAGGTTGTTGCTGTTTTACAAACAACCCTGTATAACAGCACAAATTCTTTAAAAATCTTACTCGATATTTCACTTGCTTTTTTGAAGACAAACAATCACTCAAACTGCTGGTGTATTTCAAAGAACACATGCAAGAGGAAGTGCGGGTGAGTTGGGCATAAGGGACAGCGGCACGTGAAAGTGATTAGCGAACAGTGCCGCCTTGTCGCTTACAACGGGCCCTTGTTGTATCCCTGAAGGGGACGCTGGTGTATATAGCGTTAATACTGAATTAAAATATTTAAATTCAACTATTAGTGAACTTTGGTTAATAACCACATTTAATAAGTTAATTGTTTAACGAATATACCTAGGCACTATAATAACAGGTAAAATATAAAAAGCTAATGCCACTGTAGTAAATAGGGGAAATAAACTGTTATAAATAAAGCAACAAAACAACGCTAAACGATTGTTTATTTCGTTATAGATCAATCAGTATATTCAATTACGTTAAAAATACATCACGATAATCTTGTTACTACCTAATAAACATGGAACTCAAATGAAAACAATTTATTAGCCTAATTTTGTGCGATTAAAAGCCCCCCATTCATCATCCTTTCACAAACGATTAATTTTAATAATTTCCTTATCGTGTGCCACGGTCGCCCGCCCTCCTCAAGCACGCAGCGGCAATGTCGCGTCCGATTGAGTTTCAACACATACAACGCACCCTTTGTACTATCATACTAACGCAAGCAACAACAAAAAAACACAATGTATTAGCGTCACTTTGCGGTACTATTGCTGCGGCACCTCTTGCTAATTACCCCTTTTAAGCGTCAAATTTTTCTTGACACTTGATCTCGAATCAAGTGAAGTTCGACTTAGGCCGTTGTTGCTTGGTTACGTGGTAGTGCCAAAATTGATGGTCCGTTGGTAATTGCAAGACAATGCGATGCGAGTCATAAACTTCTGTAAGACAATGAGGTCACAGTTATTTTTGTGCCACTATTGCAGTGAATGTTAACATGGAATTTAAAAATGACTGTTCTTTCGTTCAAATATTGCCAAACAGATAACTAGTGTAACCACAAAGATTTATTCAATGAAAAAATATAGCTTTAATAATAGCTATAAATAATACTTCTTGCAAAAATGGCACAAAAGCCAGAAATTTCAGCCACTCCAAAATAATACCCCAATTTCGAAATAACAAATTTAATTTGCGAACACCGAAACAGGAAACGAAATCTCCAAATTGTTTGTACAAGCACTCGATATAAGCACCGATAGCGATTTAAAGGAATAATCGAATGAACTCGAAAATCCGGCGATTTCACAAACAGCCCTCGACGAAAGGCAAAAGTTGGACAAAAACCGGCCCACTCAAACTGAGCGTGAAATATGGGAAAAAAATATACAGCGCAACTGCACAACCGCCTATTCAATACTTCATAAAAATATGATTGACATGTTTCTTAATATGACATCTTCTCGAGCGGTGATATTTTTTTGTCGCTTGTGCCCGGGAATAGAATACGCGGTAATAACGACACAAAAAGGGATGCAATAGTGACACTATTCTGCCTTTTTACTTTCAAAATAGAGTTCCTTTTCCCATCCCAATTCATGTTCATAAAAGTCCAAAATATTGGCACAGACATTAGAAAGGAGATATTAAGTGCTCAGTAATCCAATTACATGTTCTTTGTCAAGTTTAGGATGTGGATTATGTTTCTATGGAGCCACCATGTTTTCCCCCCAAAATATGTGATTATGTACAAAGGGATATCTATTGAATTTGTGTCCCTTTGTCCCTCTTTATGTGAGTATGTCGTAATGACACGCTTGAAAGATACCGATTGGTTTTGTTTGTATTTCTGAGATGTACAAGACAGTATGGAGTTACATATTGTACAATTAATATTAACATATTTGAAGATTCGCGGAAATATATTGAAGTGCGTTGTTAGGTATATTTTACATCTCTAAATGGCCAAATAATCTCTTGTTCTTGGTGTATATGTTAGGCTCAAAAGCCGATTTCGGTCTTTGAGCGAAAAAAATGCTTACAACGCGTTCTGATCACAGCCAAAATGCCACAACGCGAAATTCAAATTCGTGTCATGGCTCTCATAAAAACGTCCAGAACTCGTTGTGGTAATCATAGAAATACCACAAAGCGAAATTCGCGTCGTGGTCAACATACCAAACAACCACAACGCGTTGTGGAAATGAAGATAACCTATGACGCATTGTGTGCCTTAGTTGGTGCAACCATAACACGACGGACAGGTTGGTAATTGTCGGAACGAGTACAACGATGCATTAAAACATATTTAAACTGGTTAATTTATTTCCTGTCAATTTCTAAAAGTTGTAATAAAAAGTCTTAAAGTTCCTAATTTATTTTTTTAATAAATAAATAAATAAATATTTGACAACATCACATACATTGCTCCAATCCCAAAGTAAGTAGCTATAGCACTTGTGTTATGGAAATCAGAAACAACGGTGGTATGACACACACCCAGGGGGGCTAGTCAAATGGCCACTTTTCTATTCGTTCGCTAACTTAAATCTTAAAAATAAGCAATTAATGATCAAGTCAGACGTTGCAAGTTTATGTAAATCACAGACATTGTTGTATTGTATGGAATTGACAAGCCTACGACACGTTATTTTGGTGTTTATGGCTTATTTTTAATTTTTAAGTTAGCGAACGAATAGAAAAGTGGCCATTTGAGTAGCCCCGCAGATCTGAGACAATATTGAAAAGTTCACTTTTTACATTGACCCAACCGGGGATCGAACCCGGGACCTCAAGAGATGGTGACGCCTTGAAAACCGGCGTGCGAACCACTCGACCACGGAGGTCGTCAAATATTTTAAGAAAGTAAATTGTAGTTTCTGAAACAATTAGTAGCCTTATTATGTTGATTTAAAAAATGTAATAAAAACATAAATTTCTAAATTATTTCAATTAAACTGTAGTTTTCAAAGACTAATATTTTGTGTTAACCAATTATTAGCCTTAATATTTTAATTTAAAAAATGTAATGATAAACTTAAATTACTAATAACTAATAAAATTTGTTACAATTAGGTACAACTAGATTTTTTAAATAAGGTGTTTGTCAAAATTATTCTAAAATTTTCTAATTATGACTGATAATATCTAGTCGACAATTGTTTTTTTCTTTAATTAAGTTACATCAAATTATTTATTTAAATGACACGATTTATTTAAATTTTCCGTCTACCTACCTAGTACTTAATAAAGTACAAAAATATTTATTAAAGATATCTATCAAAGTTTTGAAACTTGTAGAACCCACACACAGGTATTACAAATCAGTGTGCGTCGTATTCTACATTTATCATGATTCCATACGCGTAATGACTTTTCTTCATTTCCACAACGCGTTGTGGTCGTTTGGTATGTTGACCACGACGGGAGTTTCGCTTTGTGGTATTTCTATGATTACCAAAACGCGTTTTGGGCGTTTTTCTAAGAGCCACTACACGAATTTCGCGTTGTGGAATTTTAGCAGTGACCAGAATGCATTGTGAGCGTTTTTCTCGTTTAAAGACCGAAATCGGTCTTTGAGCCTAACATATATAGTTTTAAGTAGACGGGTTAAAGTTTATCTTTCTTTAAAATTCAAATAAAGCTAGCAGGAGAAATTTTTTCTAAAGAAAAACATATTAAAGACGTTATTTTATACAGCAATAATTATCTAACGTTTTTTTCCCTTTACAGTGTACCTTTAATACCTAAATGCAAACTTACCATGAATCTACTTTTTTTGAGTTTTTTGTGGAAACTAGATTGTTATTAACGGGCTTTGAAATTTCTTAGTAATGTTACAATTATAAATATCTCAAGGTATATTCCATCAGTCAGTTAACGTCGATAAACTTTGTCAACAGTCAACACTCATCAATAACGTTAGATATGCCTATTAAATCATTAATTAATGTATCACGTCACGTTAGCATTATTAAATTTGCTTGTCTAAATACTTTTGTAAACTTATTTTTATACTTTATTTAAGGTTGCTAATAATGTATTTTCTTTGATAATTAGTTAAACCGTTATCAATGGAGTAGAAAGTGGAATGGATTTATATTTTAATTTAGCAATTAGGTCCTTTTTGACGAACCATAGTAGAATGATGTGATAGGGCCACTAAGAGTAATAAAAACTTCAGTTTCTATGTATAATCTATTGTTGTATGTAACCAAAGTATATGGTACTAGTATTTTTTTAAAGTACTTATTACTTTTACTAACTATTCTACTATTTACCCTTACTTGTTCGCTCATGCCTGATTTACATTAGGCCAGTGTTAAACGAAGTGGACATAAGCAAGTGGCGAGCGGCGCGAGCGTGGATCACAATTATCGCACTTGTCAACGACGCGATTCCGCGAAATTGGCAGATTTATCGCACGCGATTGTGCGACCGATTTACGTCGCAGTGACGAGTCGGGCTCTGTGTCTGTGGGTCACTGTGACTTTAAGGTTATCGCGCAGATGTCGTTAGAACTGACCTTAAGTTAGGACGTTGTTACTTTAGTGCTATTTTGACAGATATGACTTGTTTTATGATCATTTTGCTAAGTTAGGTTGGCACTTCCTTGAAGTAAAACACTGTTATTGCATTACTTTGATTAAAACCTGTATATTGGTTTTTGGATAAAGTCTCTAACGAAAGCTGGCACCTCATTGGAAAAGGAACTAATATTGCCCCATTTAGAGAAAAAAGAAATTTATCTGCCATTTGCAAAATAAATATGTGATTGATGGAAATTATTTGTGATGATGGACTGGATGATAGGCATCAACTAATCACAGACGAAAACATGTATATCACTCTTATGAAAGTGTCTTTATTGATTTCCAATAAACACATAATGCCGCCTATGATGACTAACAAATTTTAATTAGATCAAACAAGTTATCTAAGGCAAATTTATGATATAGGTACTTACACAAGAGGCGGTTCACACGACATCTGTACTACATTTGTACGCTTGTATAAATATTGGACAACATCACACATTTGTGTTATGGAGATTATTGTCAACGATGGAATCACAAACACCCAGACCTGATACAATTTAGAAAAGTTCATTATTTATGAAGCAGTCAGGGATCGATACTGGCAGAAAACTGCCAGGAAATATAAGAGTTCATAATACGGCCCCTGTAGAGTGGAACAAACCGCGCCGGAAAGCCGGGCTGAAATACGATTTTTTTTACATATCTTCGCCATTTTGACAAGTTTCAAAAATCTAGCTTGATGACTTAATTATATACTATATTTTTCAAACCGGCTCACAAAATTTCACGAGAATCAGTTGAGAAATGCGACCTGTAGAGGAGAAAAAACAGCGCCAGAAAGATGGACTAAAATATGTTTTTTTACATATCTCCGTCATTTTGCAAAAAAATCAAAAAACTCGATCGACAAAAAAAATATAGGTATAATTTTCAAACCTACTCACAAAATTTCACGAGAATCGGTTGAGAAATGCGACCTGTAGAGAGGATCAAACGGCGCCGGAAAGCCGTACTGAAATATGTTTTTTTTACACATCTCCGTCATTTTGCAAAATTTTCAAAAAACCCGATCGACAAAAAAAATCTATATAATTCTCGAACATGCTCACAAAATTTCACGAGAATCGGTTGAGAAATGCGACCTGTAGAACAAACGGACTGCGGACAGCCGCCGGACAGACATACGAAAGAATTTTTGCCCAAGCTGAAGCAGAGACGCTTCGCTCGCACTTCGTGCTCGCTCGGTCAATGATATTTTTTATACTCTTTCTCAGAAACATAGCATTTGAAGGCAATTATTAAAATCCAATAGATCTATTATAGTGATAGTGTGTACCAGTAATCTGTCATGTTACTTCTCTTCAACGCCACGGGCTTTGATTATATCGGAAAGGTGAAGGACGTTATGTACGAACAAATTAAAAAGGTACAAAAGTTTCTTCCCTCCTTTTAAGGGATACGTGATATTAGATGAACAGAAGTTTATGTAAACAATAACTTATTTGCTGGTTGGATTTGTTGAAAGGCAGAAAAATATTATGTGCCTTAACCACGAGATTTCAGTATCGACTGCGGTGTGAAAATTTCGAAGCCAAGTCGAAAAAAGGAAAAAAATACTGAATTGAATACCGTTAATAATTTATTCTCACACTTTACAACTAAATAGTAAAAAAAATATGTTCTTTCCAATTAAACTTCAATGAAAATATAGAGCTAGTGGTATGACTTTTGTTCGTAGCTTTACTTATAGGGCTTCAGAAGTTTTAGCCAGAAGATTCTTGATAGGCCGTATTACTTAATTGCCAATTAAAGGCCACAAAAAGTTTTAATCTCAACAAATCTTAGCCCTTTCGAGCCCTCGATGTCAATGGCCAATCACAAGGTTAGCCAAAAGTTAATAATTAGAGAATTGGTCACAGTGTGTTTATGACTGCCGTCGGCTGAACACTGGTTTACGGCTGTGAGCGGCTGAAACAAAGCAGCAATATGCCATTAACCTTGAGGTATTATATAATGGCCATTAATCAGACTGCTGTGACCGTGTCTTCTAAAGAAATTATCGGTACAGACCGAGGGATGTGACCTGAGGATTGAAAAATAATGATAAAAAAAGAACAATGAAACATATAAAAATATTAAAAACAATTATCCTACTGGCTGTAAATTATATTTTTTCTTCAGAATCATAGTTATATTTTGTAAGATCTTGTGAATATAATCTTTTGAATATAATGAGAAGAAAAAACCCACAAATAGACCTGAAACTAAAACCTTGGTCTTTTTCGTATACTTAATTATATTTTTAAACGACTTCAAAAAAGAAGGAGGTTCTCAGTTCGTCCGAATCCTTTTTTTTATGATTAACAATTTATGATATCAAACACTTGTACTATTATGTATTCTGTGATTAAACTGAACAACTTTTACTGTGGGATCAGCCTTTCTATTGTCTAATTTAAAAATCTATCGCAATCGCTTTCAGAATGTAACACATTGAGGCTTCTTTTTGGCACAAATAAAATCGTACCAAAGAAATGCAGCAATGTGTCACATATATCCATCTGTCAAACGAAAGCGATTGCAATAGATTTTTTGAATTAGACAATTAGCCCCCGGGCTCTGAAAGCGCGAAACAAAATTCAGCTGTTTCATACAAAAATTAACGACAATATCAAAATATTTGAAACAGCTGATTTTATTTTTCGCGATTTGAGATTTGGGCACACAGTAAAAGTTGTTGAGTTTGATGGTTTCTATCTATCAAATTCGAGATATTTTGTAACACGTTGTATATTAAACAAAACTTCTCAATATCGAATTAAAACCCCCTATTGCTCATATCGTACTTATCGAACCCATCTCTATCGATACTCCAAACGTGAGCCCACAATTTTAATCGGCGCACAACACACAGGCGTGCGTCGGTATAGCAACAGATTTACCGTTGATGGTGTCCCGAACGTAATTAAAATGGTTGATGTCCCGCCCTCGCGCCGCGTCCTTCGACATCACATAGACTACCCACGCACAGAGACAGCAGACATAACAGCTTATCTCAGTTTACTAAGCCGGCTACGCACCGACAGATGCCTTAGATTAGCGCCTAGATCCTAGATATGTATCGAAGTAAAACGAACGTTCCTGAATGTTCGCAACCGGCCGCACTGCGCGGAAAGCAGGACCTCATCCATGGAATCTCTTAAGTCTTGTGTATCTGAGAGGCACTCTTTTGCGATGAAGGAGGAAATAGAAAGGCAAACCGAGAGAATTGTCGAAGTGGTGGCCAAATCGGGAAATTTAAAGAAGGAGTATAAGAAGGAACTTTCCGAAGCCGGGAATAAAATTAAGGAGGTGGTCAAAGAGATTATTGGCCACTCAACCACAGAGGAGACTCGACGCCTTCAGGCAAACAATAAGAGGCTGCAGGAGGAGGTTTCAAGCCTGAAGTCAGAAATCGCGGCTCTAAGACGTCAGTTTGAAGAGCGCTGCGCGATGGACGCCCAGCGTAGGCGCTGGGATAAGGAGATTCCACTGTGCCAACATGCGGAGCCGGAACCGGCCCCGAGGCATTCACAGACACTTTCTGATTTTGAGCTACCGGAGTGGGTGGGGGTCCTCGAAAAGTCGCTCGCTAACATGTTTGGCAACATGCTTAATGCGAGGATTGCCGGTATCGAGCAACGTTTGCCTCCAGCGCCCAGCTACCGTCCACCGCTGGCGGCAGATAAGAGGAAGGAGAGAGGAGGAGGAGAGAGGAAGGAAAACGCATCCGCGATTTTGGCATCTCAGCAGAAGCCCGATGTGATGCCTGGTCCCTACTGTGGGGAGCCCCGGGATCCGCGACCGTCGTATTCGGATAAATTAAAGGACAATCAATGGACTGAGGTGGGCAGAAATGGACGTCCGATAAAACCAGTTGCGCCTGCAGGACCATCCACTTCAGCCGACAAAAAGACGAAGAACTCTCAGCCCTCTAAATCGGTGGCTCCGAAGAAGCCGAAGCTGAATCCCCCTAAGTCATCGGCCGTAGTGATGACTATTCTTCCGGAACAGGCAAAGAAGGGGGCGACATATGCTGTGGCCATTTCAAAGGCAAAGAAGGAAATAAAAATTAAGGAGCTCGGAATTGAGGAGCTTAAAATAAAGGTCTCAGCTACCGGCACCCGAGTTTTTGAAGTCCCCGGCACTGCCAGTGAGGAAAAAGCAGACCGCCTCGCGGAGAAGTTAAAGGAGACTCTGGGAGACTCAGTAAAAATCTCGAGACCCGTGAAGACTGCGGACATGCGAGTCTCCGGGTTAGATGATTCTGTGGATGCCGATGAACTCCGTGCTGCGGTGGCAGATCAGGGTGGTTGTCAGACTGACCAGATTCGAGTTGGTCCTATCCGTGTGGGCCCAGGAGGACTGGGTTCAGCACTAATAAAGTGCCCTGTCGGTGCAGCGAAGGTGCTGGCCGATTCAGGCCGTCTCAAGGTTGGTTGGGTCTCAGTACTGATTCGTGCACTGGATCCGCTCCCGCTCCGGTGCTTCAAGTGCATGATCACGGGGCACACAAGACAGTTGTGTTCCTGTGAGGTCGATCATACTGACACTTGCTTCCGGTGTGGGAGGAAGGGCCACAAGGCTGCAGAATGCTCTATGGAGCTAAACTGTGCCGTGTGCAAAGCGGCTAAGCTCCCGGCCAACCATTTTATGGGTGGGAGAAAATGCCACCCCCCAGTGGTTAGAGCGAAACTATCGATAAGAAGTGGGGCACCTCTACGCCAGACGGCAGAAGCAACGGCCCGGAGAGATGTTGAGGATGGTCATATGTCAACATAATGCCCAGACACCTCAACATCCTCCAAGGGAATTTAAATCACTCCGCGGCTGCGCAGGATCTCCTCCTGCAGCATGTAGTGGAGTTGAATATCAACTTGGTGGTAGTGGCGGACCCATATTTCGTCCCCCAGCGCCCTAATTGGGCAGGTGATACGGCGAATACCGTCGTCATAATGGCCCCGTTTTCTGCCGCCTACTCCCCTCCACTCTCGGTTGTAGAGGCTATGTGGACCGGGCTATGTGGCGGCCTCCTGGGGAGAATTAACACTCGTGGGTGTCTATTTCTCCCCCAACCGGAGCGTTTCTGAGCTGCGGCTGTGGCTCAATGTGTTGAGTGGTGTGGTGGGTCGTCTTACGCCAGCATAACTGCTGGTGTTGGGCGATTTTAACGCCCACCACACTGCTTGGGGCGAGCGCAGGGACGCCCCAAAGGGAGTGGCGGTCCTGAATTGGGCGGTGACGGCGGGGCTCGTGCTCTGTAACCGGGGTCGTGAATTTACGTTTGTAAGGGGGGACGGTGGGTCCATTGTTGACCTGACGTTTGCGACCCCCGCTTTGGCGGCACGGGTCCAGGATTGGCACGTGATGAAGGACCTTCTGTCGATGTCGGACCACGACTATATCCATTTTAAGGTCGGGATGTCCACTGACGGGAACCGCCCCCTTCCTCCCGGGGCGTCGCAACGTTGTTTCCCTCGCTGGGCTTACACAAAGCTCAACCGCGAACTGGCGCAGGAGGCGGCCTTGGTGGAGGCCTGGAATCTCCAAGGCAGTCAGGTACAGGATGCAAGCGTCGATGATCTCGCTGCACAACTGACAACCTCTCTGACGAAGGTGTGTGATGCCTCCATGCCGAGGGTCAAAGGTCTTCCACGCAGAAACCGGGTGTACTGGTGGAATGAGGAGGTTTCGTCCCTCCGAATCACTTGCCTGCGGGCCAGAAGAGCCTTGCAACGTTGTCGGCGCAGGCGAAATCGCCAACCGGGGGAGGAATCTCGACTCCAACAAGCCTTCAGCGAGGCAAAGCAAGCCTTGTCAAAGGGCATTTGTAGGGCAAAGACTGCGGCATGGGAGGAGTACCTAGAGAGCTTGGAGGCGGATCCGTGGGGGCGTCCGTACAGGATGATTAGGAGTAAACTCCGTAACCAGGCGCCGCCCACCGAGTCGATGGATTTGGGACTCCTAACAAATGTAGTAGATGGTCTCTTCCCTGCCACGCCTCCACAGGTGCCCACTTTGGTAGGCCACACGCCCCAGGCTTCGAACCCGGTGCAGGAGTTCACTCCCATAACTGATGCAGAAATGAAGGGCGTCATAGATCGCCTCCGAAATAAGAGGAAGGCGCCTGGCCCGGATTGGATCCCTGGGCGGATACTACCCATTGCTCTAGAACACCTGGACGAACAAATTAGGGCGCTCTTTAATGCCTGCCTCCGCACAGGGCAATTCCCGAAGGCGTGGAAGAGTGGTAGACTCTGCCTCCTGAGAAAGGGTGATAGACCTCCAGACTCTCCGAATGCGTACCGACCAGTGGTCCTCTTGGATGAACTCGGTAAAATGCTTGAGAGACTGATCGCTGATCGAGTCGTCCAACACCTGGATGCGGAGGGTCCGAACTTATCGGACAGGCAGTTTGGATTTAGGAGGCAGAGGTCTACTATAGACGCCATCATGTCTTTGAAGGAGTCGTGTCGAGCAGCGGTTACAAAAGGGGAGATAGTCGTAGCGGTATCTTTAGACATAAAGAACGCCTTTAACTCTCTCCCCTATAGTGTCATAAGGGACACGCTTAGACACCATGGTGTCCCTCCCTATCTGGCGGAGATAATACAGAACTACCTACAGGAAAGAGAGGTTGTTTTCCTGGCCTCAGATGGTGAAATGAAGGTCCGGCGGATGGAATGCGGTGTTCCACAGGGGTCGGTGTTGGGTCCGCTCTTGTGGAACCTAGGTTATGACTGGGTGCTTCGTGGCGTCCTTCTCCCCCGAGTCAGTGTCACCTGCTATGCAGATGACACTCTAGTCACTGCTCGGGGTAGAGATTTCGCAGACGCGAAGCGCCTGGCCAAAATCGGTGCGGAAGGGGTGATTGCCCGTATAAGAAGATTGGGCTTAGAAGTAGCGGTGGCCAAGACACAGGGCATGGTATTCCATGGGCCGAGGCAAGGCCCGCCGCCGGGCGAAGACATGGTTCTGGATGGAGTAGTTTTCCCCCTCCGTCCGACCATGAAATACCTGGGGCTAGTGCTGGACAGTCGGTGGAATTTCAAAACCCACTTCCAGCAACTGGCTCCCAGATTAGTGAAGGCAGCGGCAGCCCTCGGCAGATTGCTGCCTAATGTTGGAGGGCCAAACAAGAGTTGTCGGCGTCTGTACGCGGGGGTCATACGCAGTATGGCCCTGTATGGGGCCCCCGTATGGGCAGACGCCCTAAATGCCGAAAACAGGGCTGCATTGCGGCGCCCACAAAGAATAGTGGCCTCACGGATGATTAGGGGCTACCGCACCGTATCATGGTCTGCGGCATGCGCGCTTGCCGGTACGCCTCCATGGGAACTAGAAGCCCAGGTTCTTTCGGAGGTGTATTGGCAGCGTAAGGAGGAAAGGGCAAGAGGAGATCGCCTTGCCCCAGAAGAGCGGCAGAACGTTCGGCGTGTTGCGGAAGAGAGATGTTTGGAGGAATGGGGGCACCAACTTGAGACCCCAATAGCAGGTCATAGGACGGTGGAGGCCATCCGCCCTGTCCTTAAAGAGTGGAAGGAGAGGGCCCACGGGTCTTTGACGTATAGGCTGACACAGGTGCTTACCGGGCACGGATGCTTTGGTAAGTACCTGTGCCGGATACAGAGAGAGGAGTCTCCAAAGTGTCACGAGTGCGACGCTGTGCTGGACACTGCGCAACACACGCTAGAGGCGTGTTCTGCGTGGTCGGAGCAGCGTCGGGATCTCGTGGGGGCAGTGGGAGAAGATCTCTCGCTGCCCAGCGTCATCATTGCGATGCTGAGCAGTGAGAGATCATGGCAAGCGGTAGTCTCCTTCTGTGAGAATATCATCCTCCAGAAGGAGATGGCGGAGAGAGTCCGCGAAGAGGATGCTCATGCGGCTCTTCTCCGCCGCAGACGGACGGGGGTAAGGAGGCGTCGCTACGCGCACCTCATTGCCCCCTAAATGGGGCCAAGCGGGCGGTGGGGGGTGACCCATCGCCTGCCTTGCACGGTCCCAACCGTTTGGGGAGATGGCTAAACTTGCTCGGCCATCTCCCAACCGCGAAGAGGCCCGGACTGCCGGGCCGACCGCCGGGTCTAACGAGGCAGATTCCTACAAGGGTCCCTCAGGGCCGACCGGCGGCGAGAGGGCAAGTGCAAAAAAAAAAAAAAAAAAAGATGTATCTAGGCACTAACCTAGGCACCTGTCGGTGCGTAGACGGCTTTGGGGTCGGCCGGCATAGTAAGCCCTTCTCCTTTCTTTCTTGTCACACGTCATCTCCTATTACCTTTCTTCATATTCATATCATAACATTCCGCAGAGTGTTGGATACTTCTATTGATATCCCCATGAGACTCTAATGCTCCCTAGTGTACACACAGACTTGTTAATGAAAATCCATAGGCATCCATTACACGGTAGGTTTTGTTGTCAGTTTAACCACAGTCACTACTGATGACTGACGATTAACCTACCGTGTAATGGGGTGACTGATGGTTGCATGAAGTTGATTTCTTCTTTCCATCAGTCAGTCAGTCAAACGTAATTCATGACTGATGGAATTTGACTGACGCTTGCATGAGCATGTAATGGCCGCCATAGAAGAAAGAACCATAACCCATTACGTAAGAACAATCTATCTTTATTAGCGACAAATTACCATAGCTTCTACGTGTATTCTTTAAGTTTAAGACGCGTTTCACCATCATCAGTCACGAGTTGACTTCATTATCCCTAATGTATAATATTGTTATTCTCTGCACCCTACATGCTCTGTATCATTTAAGCGTTATAGATGATGGCCAGCGATAAGCCGAGGGCTCACCTCGTGCGATACAGGCGCGGGCGCCATCTGCAGGATTTAATACATTGTGGACCTATCACCTGCCTGGTAAAACCTCTTGGGTCTTGCATCATTAGTTATTATTGTTGTTATTAAAATGGATTGTTCTTTGTCTACTTTTGTTTTCGTTAATAATGTGCAGTATGAAAATTTATGTTGAGTTTCAAGCCTGAACTTATGCTTTGAACAGCCGATCAACTTGATTCCATTTGTAATTAAATCAAACAAAAAATGTCTAAGTCTCAAAATATAGAACCAAACTCAAGCAGAGGTTTGAGTTTGAGTTTAATTCTATAATACGAGCCTAAATGCAGTTGTTAAAACTGCAAGCAAACTTAAATAATGTATCTTCTTATATTGTACCTACATTTCCAATTAAGTTTGTATGGGTAAATCTAATAAAACCTACTTCTTGTCTGACCGTTTACACGACAAAAGTTAAAGTATAAGTAAGTATGTAAGACCTACCTACATTTCATATGTCTAAACTCTAAAGGAATTTTCTACCTCTACAAGTTATTAGTAACTAAGCCAATTGCAATTCATATTTTAATTAGTTCAGTTTTGAATTTCGTTGAAAACTGCCTAAAGCAGACTTATTTTTCAAACTTAAGCAAACGTATTCAGGCTAAAAAAATGGCGAACGGTGGTTCACACAATGTCGTCTTCAAAATCCTAATCACTATCGCGCACATCTCAGACAATATTAATCAGTTCTCTCCCGATCTTAATTATTAGAGGCTTATTTAATTTATTTCGCCGTCCCATACGTTATGGGACGTCCCGAAATGCGGTGGGACACGCCCTGCCATTATGGGACGGAGCGCTCTGGCAATATATCATATGAGGTTACGGTGACCATGCGGTATTTTTGACCATTTGATTTTGTTTTTTGTTGACTATAAACTGTTTTCGCTCAAGGTTTTACCTATTCACTAATTTGTTTCAAGCATCAATGGCACGTTCAATTAATCAAAAGAAACCTTCTACCATCTAAAATAATACAAAATGTTGAGGGAATAGATTATCTATACACTCCTACTTTTGTTTTCTTGAAATGTAACCATGCATCTAAAATTTAACGTTATTCATTTCATTCAATATAAATAATATTGTGAACAAGTTGAAATTTATAACCCTAATAATTATGTAATAATAATATTTATATTTCCAATGTTAACATTTTAATTAATTGTATTTGTTTTTAGATGAATGAAGACCATGAAATTAGTTTATCATCTTCCTATAATCCCTACTTATGGGTATATATGTTACGGCTAATACCCGAAGTGCGGCTAAACCTAGTTCTAGCCGGCTAAAACTAGGTGTAGCCGATAGCTGTTGGCTAAAACTAGGTGTAACCGATCTGCTTTACTCCTGTAGGTCCCGGGTTAGGTTAGAAATTTAAGGCGAGCGCGAAGCGCAGCGGAGCGTGAGCCTTAAATTTCGAGGTTATTTTTTTTTACAGACAACAGAAAAAACTTTCTTTATATCCCATGCTGCACCTAGTTTTAGCCGGCTACACCTAGCATTAGCCGCGAGCAAATCGGCTACACCTAGTTTTAGCCAACAGCTAGCGGCTACACCTAGTTTTAGCCTGCTAAAACTAGGTTTAGCCGCACTTCGGGTATTAGCCGTAACATATATATAAATGCGAAAGTAACTCTGTCTGTTACGCTTTCACGCCTAAACTACTGAACTGATTTAGATGAAATTTGGTACGGAGATAGATGGGACCTTGGGGAAGAACATAGGTTAGCCATACTTTTTATCCCACTGCTGGGCATGGGTCTGCGCCCGCATGATATAACCTGTAGTTAATTTTATGGAGTTTCGCTGTAAGGCAATGAGTATACAATTAAATTTTGAACACTTTCCTCACTTCCACCTTATCATGGTGACCCGACAAGGGGAAATTACCACCAAACTTATTACACGTTTAAACAAAACAGAGGTTAGCGATTAACGCCGGTCGCTGGATCTGTGGGAGCGAGCGTGTGTTGTTGCTAATGTTGGGGTACTGGGGTACTGCTTCATTGTCCGACACTGCTATAACTTGATTTGGTGAACGAGTTGAATTTTAAACAGATTTGTGATCTGAATGCCACATATCTCATCAATTTAAGCAGCTTAGTTGCCCGCCACATAGGCTGTGTCTCGGTTTTGTAGACGAGGATGAACTTAAACTGCGCTTTTGAAGAGATTTGTGATTCGGAATCTCTAAAATTAGAATCTGAATGTAACATCATGTCATCATTTGAGCTGCTTTATTTTCCGATACTGCTCGGTTTGGTGAACGAAGTTGATAAAACAGCGGGTTTCAGGAGATTTGTGATGGAAAATTTAAATGTACTTCACACATCACTTCATTTTGAACTGCGTGATTGTTCAAAACTGCTGCTAATACTTAAGCAATTTTGAAGAGATGAGTGCTGAGTGCATCTTTTGTTTTTTTTACTACCTATATTTAGACAACTATCACGAGCATACACCCTCACAAATTGGTACCAGAAACACTAAACTAAGCATTAAAAAATCATTATCTATTTCCCTAATGTAACTGTGCTAATCTCAAAAGTCGATCATAACTAAAGACTTATTAAAATAAAATAAAAACATATTCTAAAAGTCGTAGCCGTTACTATAAAACTTTACCAGTCATCCCATCTACACCACCGATCATTAGCCGACAAAATCTTTCAACATAATTATACGGCATATGTCCACACCCCGTGAGGTACAACAAATCGTACGGCGGACATTTTTCAATCGGTTTTTATCGGTACACAATTAATAATTCGTAAAATCATTAACGGACGACACAACAGAACAAAAGTCGCCGAATGAAAAAGGAATGGTTCCCTGCGGGGAACGATCGGGCTCACAATGGCGGACGGTCACGCCGACACTCGTCCTCATGCGTTTAATCGAGGAACATCGATGTGTGGGATGGATGGAATTCGATATTTAAATGTCTGACAGATTTTGCGACATTCGGATTAGAATTCGATTAAATTGACTATAGACAGTAACAAGAAGCTTAAACCCACAATGGAGTTTGCACGCCTAGTATCATACTGAAGATTGAAAAAGACTCTTTAGTGACGTCACGGCGTATTGCTATCTCTTTCTTTTCGTTTTACAATACGTTTTCGTTTCTCACGAACGAACGAACGACGAACAACGAACACGTATTGTAACACTAAAGAAAGAGGTTGCAATAAGCCGTCACGTCACTAAAGGAGCTTTTTTCAATCTTCACTATGACATATGGCCGTGCAATCTCCATTGGAGGGAGGTATAAGCTTCTTGGACAGTAATCTACTGCAACTTCATTCGAGAATGAATGGCAGAGAGTAAAATTTAAAGAAATAAAATATGCCATTTTGCGCTCTGAAGTTGGTCACCTCTGTTAAACCTCAAAAAGAAACCCTTTTGCACTTTTTAGCCTAGATAAAGACATGAAACAACACCTGCAACAAAAATAAAATCATGAGCAAGCACCTGTGACCACCATAAAACAAGTGTGCAAACTTTAAACAAAGTAGAAATACATCATAAACATTTAAGTATGTACCAAATCCAATACAATACACCAAAATCAGACACAATCTCTATTTGTATGACAATTTATAGGTGCTTGATGATATAGCGGCGCCAACAAAGTATTAGAAGAGACTAACTAAACCCCCGCTGCTATGGAATGTCACGGTGGTGACAGATTCCATGTCCAGACACAAAAGGGCTTTTGTCGGAGAATGACCTTTTTTTATTTTAATGGTATTTTGATATAGTGTTTAAAGTTTTGCAGTTGGTTTTTGATTATTAATAAAAATGGTGTGTTTTTTATTGACCGAAAAAGTGTGAAGCGTCTTCGTATCAGTATCAGTTTGGGCGAAAATGCTTTCATATGTCCGGATGTCCGGCTGTTCTCCTCTATAGTCTACAGGTTGCATTTCTCAACCGATTCTAGGGAATTTTTGTGAGTAGGTTCGATAATTATATGGATACTAGCGGCTGCCCGCGACTTCGTCTGCGTGGAATTTTTTTTTCTCTATCCCTCGGGAACAACACTTTTTTTCGGGATGGAAGGTAGGTATCCTATCTCCTTTTCTGTGCCCCTGACAACGTATATGTAAAATTTCATGATGATCGGTTCAGTAGTTAAGACGTGAAGGCGTAACAAATAAACAAACAAACAAACAAACGGACTTTCGCCTTTATAATATTAGTAAGATTTTTTTTTAGTCGATTCAGATTTTCAAAATGGTAAAAATCTTATTTCAGCCATTACGGAAAATTTTCATTAATGTCGCAAAACTTTTTATAAAGACGCATAAACTTCAAGTTGTGAGAGGTGTGAGGTGATGTGAGGGAGTGGAAAATAATGGAAAAAACGCTCTTGTTTCACATCAAATCTCAAGGGAATTTAATTTCAGCTTTTAGTTTTAAAGATTATTTATTCAGTTTTAAGCTATGCAAAGAGAGACTCGCCAGGTCTACAGCTCACAAAGCCACTAGTTGTAATCTTTTTTAATTCTGGATTCAAAATAGAGTAAGTACTAGGTATGCGTTAATTTTGTGTAAAGAAAAAAGTCAAGTTTTTAGTTGAAATCCCTAAAGACGATGTGATTTTCACTTTAAATACTTATCTATATACATGAACTTAGTGTAAGAAATGTTAAATTTTCTACAAACAAAATATTATTGCTTAGGAATCTTAGGATAGAGTATGATACAAGCTCGTCCCGCTGTTTTAGCTATGACAAATCTTGCTTGCTTATTACGGCTCAGCAAGGATGACGCCTTCTCAGCACGGAATACCTGTAAAGTTGGCTTACACAGCTTATAAATAAGCCATAATACAGCCCCAGCTGGATATAAAGAACTATAATGACTAAAAAATCTATTGCAAAGCTGTCGGTAATAATATTAGGTCTTCTGTGAAATTGCCGATATTTTATCACATACAGAGAAAATAATAAATTCTATGATTTGAAATATTTAACAATAACTTGATATTATATTGAATTAGGACCATAATAGCCAACTATCAGAAGAAAAAAAGTCCTTATTTTAGCTTTCATAACATTAAAAAAAGATCTTGAAAGTGAATTTGGGAGCAAAAAAAGGGTAACCGCAGGGTTTGTAACTTAATCAAAACTTATTTATTTGGCTTATCGTAAGTTGAATAAGTTAGCATAGTGTTCAAACATAAGTGCATAAACGTTTTGTTGCATGAGTGTTCACGGTTGTTAAATGAAGAAAGAAAATGCTAGTATGAAAAATGCAACAAAATCGGCAATTTTATAGGTAAAAACCTGTTAATGTCTTTTCATTTCTTCAAAATGGAAGAAAATCAGCGTCTGTTTAAGTTATTTCGAGGCTCATTGACTATCATCCTTTGTGGCTGTCCTAAGCAGTTGCAAGTTTGGATTCCCATCCTTTCCTATGAAAGTTACTGTTTTGTCAAAATGTTCAAAGTATTATAACTCTTAAAATATATTCAAAACCATATATTATAATCAATCTCTTTAAAATAATAATCTGATAACATTAATTATACAAAGACTTTCAAAATCTACGATCGCAAGTAGTACCGGGCGCACTAGACTTTTGTTACCTGCTAATTTGTATCTCTAAAAAAACCTAATTGCATTGAAAAGACACCACCACACGATCTGAACCCAGCTCATACTTAGTATCGGAACCGTGCGTGTCCTCACTACACAAACTGGAGCCGATATTTATGCCCCCCGGTCACGGCACCGTCCGATAATTTACAACAACGTGACGACATTAATAAAGGACGGTGATGTAGGGGCTTTTAATAATCAGTGCCCGCTGCGACAATGTCTATGAGTTTGTTATTGAGTTTGTGGATTTATGGGAGGTTATTAATTGAACGAATCGAATGTTTTAGTTTGATTGTTTGTTTGTGAAATACCAGTCGATGTTTAATCTTTTAACAATGTTTATTCGAGGTGTTTACAGGATTTTTTGGAAACCACTCATGCATCACTTTTTTCCAAAAGTAGTAGCATTTTTGGTTTATCAAGATTATGATTACTGACATAACTATTTTTAATGACTCTAAAATCTTGAAAAAATCTGTCACGGAAAATTAAACACATTCATGTGTTCAAGATTTCAGACACACATGAATTTCTTCATGATAACGAATACACTAAAGTACATTAAGTAAGTTAAGTTATCTTCTCACAAATTGCGGCATCCACATTCGTCTCGCCACTAAAACAGATAACGCTTATAACTGGAATTGGCAACTAAGATAAAACAATAGAATCGGTAACGTGACGCGCCAATTAAATAACACTTTGTCTAATAACTGTTAATAACTGTTAATTCCGTTAAAAGCTTTTCAGAAGATAACGCGGGGATTGTGATAGATGACCTTTAGTAACTAAAATAGCTTCGATACTTTGGGTGTTAAGAGTACATGTCTTTTGCAATATACTTACCTAGGCACTGCAAGAAAAGTATGCTCCTATTTCCTAAAATATGAACCAGAATTGTGGTTGAGTTTTAACTATACTAGTGAGGTATATAGTAACTCACCCTACTGAAACTGTGACTTAAAAGTCACAGTTTCAACCAAAAATTATTATTAGGTACTAAATTGATAAACAAAGAAAATCAAAATGCGGGAGTTTTAATGTGTGAGTAGCCTAAGACTTTTAGACTGAGCTCATTTTAAGCGCCAATCTTTCCAAAGCACAAAGTTTTCGGTCATAGAATCAAGCAAGCAAGGGAAATTAAGCTTACTGTCCTCATACGAAGAAAAGTGATTGTCAGGAACATCAATTAATTCCTCTCTTCCATGGCCACAGGTGCTGTGGTGATCGGATAATGTTTCCTCACTTGCGAGCTGGCCATCACACTGCCGTTGCTGACTGGATTTAGTTAGAATTATTTTTCTTCTAAAATCGATGATTCAATTTATAAGAAGAGCATGCGGTCCGTTCCGTAGGCGTGGTATGGTCGTCTTTCTTGATTTTTGAAATAGAAAAAGTAACAAAAAAAAGGTGTAGAGGGAAATGATTGGAATAAAATTTCATATTTATTGATATATTCACCTCCTAACAGGTCCAAACAAAGTTACGAAGTCAAAAATTGTGTTCCAAGCATTTCCCTCTATAACTTTTTTTGAGCTTTCTTTGCCTCTTACTATAATATTTTTTTTTATATTTACTTAAAACATCTCTTTAATCTGCACAACACCCCCAACACTTTTATAGTATCTATGACAAGAAAAATCTTTTGAAAACTGAAAGATAAGAAACCAAGTTTGCAAGGTGCTATTATCGTTAACGCAGGTATGTTTATGACTCATTACAGTCATATTTTAACGTGAAATGACTTTCACACAGCCTCTCCGATTTTAAAAACAATCTCAGATTTTAATAAAAAAGTTTTTACCTTACTCTAATTAACGTTGGCTAAAAACCTTTGTCGAATACCTATAAATAGTTTTGTATCATAAAATTGCCAACCTAAACTTTCAACTTTTATGAGATCGCAATAAAGAAAGCAAGCCAGAAAAAATCCACCATGGATCTAACAAAAGTGTACACTCAACTCATCCAGAGTCGTGTTTTTTAATGAATAGAGAGCGGCAAGCCTCTAATTGAGGCGGAATTAATGAGAGCAGCCGAGAGCCTCCTCGTAAATCACGCTGTAATTTGATTTCCTCTCCCAAAACAAATAACTTTTGACGGTGCATTACTATGTAGACGACTCTATAGTTTTTTTAGTTCTTGTTGTAATTGCAAGATAGCGTCTGAACTAATTTCGGTGGAGTTTAGCAACTCGCTCAAAGGGTGTCTATGTCAAATCGGCATCTTAAAGTCATAATTCAGAACTCCTCTAAATTCCGAAAAAGAATTAGAAACAGTGTTAGTGTGACAAACTACAATACCTAGCCGTGTGGGCTTTGTCCTAGTTGGCGAATCAAATCAAATCAAACAAATCAAACATGTTTATTCGAAGTAAACCTTTACAGGCGATTATCGACTTATCGAATCAAGATGACACATGCACCAGATTTTAATAGATTTTTAGATTAGAGCCTTTACTTAATTTTGTCGGCGCAGCATCGGTACGGCATCATCTTTGGTATATGCGGTACCGAAAACATACCGAAAGCTGTCCAAGTAAGCTTTCGTACGAGACAAGTGCCCATAGTTCAATAAAGTGTTACTCATTACACTCCTCATACTTACACTTACTCATTTCATTACAGATTCAATTCGATACAGAATCTGAGTAGACAGAGTAAAGGGCCTCAGAAACCGCATCGAATTGGGGCAGTAGATTATAGTAGTAGCAGCAATAGATTTGTTTTTATAGAATGGTACGTTATTGATATAATAATGACACTCTTTAGTGGTGCAGTTTCGACAAGTGAAGCATAAAATAAATAAACAGTTCATGTTAAAATTAATAAAGTTAGAAATAACTTAGCATTTAAATTAGATACGTATTTTTTACTGCCATCACTTAACAATCCAATTTAAGATTAATTTTCCTACGAAGCAAAATTTAGTTTAATAAATTGCAGTGGACGAATCCAGAAGGCCTCATTCGCATCACAATGGGGACACAAAACCCCATTATTACCTTCAAAAGGACGGCGTACCAACAAAAACAGAACTAATGAAGTCAAACCAAAGTTTTATATCGCCGATGGCCCATAGTAAAGTTTCACATCGTAAATTCTCGTCAGTCAAAACGATTAACAAGAAAAAAAACTGTTCACGAAAAAAATTCAACTCAAATTACTCAAAAACAAACGATTTCGTACTCTATGTTAAATATATTAAGATTGTGAATAGTATAAAATTGGACTGTCAAGGGACAAACTGTCATAAGTTAGATTCGGTCACTTTTCGGCGATTGTATTTTTTTCAAATTTCGTTTATTCTTTGGCGGCTCGCTTATTGGAACCAAATGACACGACAGGTGACGACGTTTTTTTTTAATTCGTTTACAACGGGCGGGACTGAATTGTTATACATTTTATTGCGTGTCCGTCCGTATGTTTCGTGCGATCTACGAAACGATAGTAAAGCTAATTTGCTGGTTTTTGATCACAGATGTTGCGATAGTGATGTCTTTGTAATGTTGTGGATTGGCTGCACTTAAAATTAATGATATCCTATTTCATTAAAGGGCCCTTTTTAATAAAACGATGATGACGAAATAAGATGCCATCGAGATATAAAAACAAAGGCATCAGTTTTGTAAATCATTTTGGAAATGTGGTACCTACCTATTAATGCATAATAAGAAAAAATAAATCGTAAACTTAGGTGGTTTTCATTATGTCTCATTATCATTTATTATATTGCTTAAGAATTTATGAAAATACTTACGTCAAAAGTTATCAATAATAGTTGAAGAAAAGACACTAGATGCTAGATAGTACCTAACCTAGGTGCATTAGAAAAACGGGAAATAAAAAGAAATGATAAACTTGTGGCGCATTTCCTCCACACTGAAAAACATAAACTGAAGACGTGAAATATGGTAAGTAAAGAAAAAAAAATGATAAAGTCAAGGCAAAAATGTAAAAGAATTTTAGAAATGACCAATAAAGAAGACATTTAAAATAATTAACCTAAGCCTAAAATAGGTATAACAAGGCCTATCTTGTTGATACGTATTTGGCTGATAATGTAAGACACTTGTTTTAGGTCATGTTAGTTAAACACAAAATATATGCAAATAAAACAACTCAATGATTATCATCTTCCCCCACGTCTTAAGACAACACCGAGGCAAGTTACATTTAAACAAACACACCGACAAACGCAGACATTAGCAGGCATCAGTCAGGTCAGACAAAGAAACAAAACTAAATTGTGTAATAAATAATAGACTAAACGACGGTACACTTGTCTACGATTGTTGGCGGCTATTAAAACCACATTACAGAAAATAATGTACACTCGTGACCAATTGGTTTAATGCTCTAAGCCAATAACAATGGAAATCTTTATTTTTATGTTTTTGATCTTAGGTTTGTGTGACCTCTGGCTAATAGCAGTTTGATGCGTTTGTCCTAGGACATCCTTGAAAATGTTTTGATTTTAATTCACATATTTCTACAGCACACTTTATATTGGGAAAGGAGACACGTCATTTTATGCTGAAGTTGTATACTTTTTATTTAATCTGTGATTCACTCTGTACTTTTTCACTTTTCTGTGGTATCTGTCAACCAAATGACAGATCAATGCCGAAACGGAAGTCAAATTGACATTTCATTTTCTTAATTTCGAATATATGAAAATAATTTATTATAGTTTACGCAGTCTATAATTTTAGTTTTTTCACAGTGACTTTTCTGTCCTTTTTATTTAATGTGGATAACAAAACTTTTTTCAATGACTCAATGTCAATGTTTCCTTAGTGCTTCCATTTCAAAAAATATTCATAATTTAAATCTTTTTTTTCTATGTGTCCATGTAGCAAATATTATTGATATATTTTAAGACCAAATTAAATCGCATACAAGTTAAGCATTTTTTTATGGCGAGTGCCGGCTCTCCTTTTGAGAAGTAAGTGATATCATAGAAAAGATGCACATGTTCTGACACATTTATATTTTTCAAATGAGTGAGATATTAAATAACGCTTCATTTCGTAGCGTGCATGATCGTACATGAGTCTCTTTTCCATAGTAGGATATAAAATTATTTGAAAAATAGAGTGCCACATTTTTTACAGATATTCCACTCTGTTTTTAATCAATTTTAATAGTTTTTCATTGTGTATACTTAATAAATATATTGCAAAACCATAACACTTTACTATGCCTACTCTACTCTGGCCAAACCATTATTCATTTGTAAATCTATGACGAATCAACAAGCCTAGTGTTAAATAGTCAGTTTTTGAAATCAAACCTAAGCATAGGTACCATTAACCACTAGAATAACATTGAACCATACATAAAAAAATATTAACACCAACTGTGTTTTTAATAAAAACTTTACATTTATTTGCATCTCATGTGATTGCATGTCATTTCACACAAAAGCAAAATTAATTGTTAACAATAAATGCATTTTTTAAATTGGTACAAATTGTAAAAAACCATTTGTGTAAATAGTAAAAACCTTTGATAAACTCTATGGATTTTTTTATTTGATGAAAAATAAAATGTGTGCTAAACTAGATCATATGATTAAAATAGTATTTTATAGGTATTACAGGAACCTACCTACTTAAAATAAGACGCAAAGAAAATGTGAAAATCCAAAGTTTTTCTCGAAGCACCGTTATCACCGAGTGTACCACTTTACAACAGGAAACCCAAGTATTGACGTACTCTTATGAGTAACGGACATAAATTATGGAAATGGAACGAAATTAGGAACATCGCGGCATATTAATAACCTTTAACATACGTTTGACTCTTATGTTTTTTTAATGGTTACCGTGTTTGACTTTTAATTAATTTGTATGAACAGAGTTTAATAAAATTTTGTCAAGTATTTAAACGCTACTGTCATGGTAATCAAATCAGAAAAAACGATTAACAAAATAAGCTTAATTTCTATCTCAAATTTCGTTATTTAGGGGAGGCCTTTG
The DNA here is from genome assembly GCA_928269145.1 of Agriphila tristella. Taxonomy (NCBI): domain Eukaryota; kingdom Metazoa; phylum Arthropoda; class Insecta; order Lepidoptera; family Crambidae; genus Agriphila; species Agriphila tristella. The sequence goes on from OV743433.1 coordinate 39,255,189, forward strand.
CCCAGCTGTGGGCTTCGTCCAGCATACACAGCTTTCATCAACTTTAAATTTTAGTTAGTGAAAAACAACTTCGATGACATTGGTGAAAAAGAACCTATTCAACTGACACAGAAATATGATTTTTTTTTCCGTTGCTAAAAATTTTCCTTACAATGTTTAGGTGTCAAAATCTTGCCTAGTAGTAGTAGTCGTTTTTTTATAAATATAAACTATGATGGTCTACTATAGTTTGTCAGTTTTTCAATATTTTAATGTAACTGCAATAAAATTTACCTTGACCTATTAAACACATTATACCTAAGTCTTCTATGCAAAATTAAAGATATTAAAAACTATGACGAACAATATTGACTAAAGCATACCTTTTCTGGGTATCCTTACTATTATTATAAATGCGAAAGTCCGTTTGTTTGTTTGTTTGTTACGCCTTCACGTCTTAACTACTGAACCAATCATCACGAAATTTTGCATACACGTTGTCAGGGGTACAGAGAAGGACATAGGGTACCTTTCATTCCGAAAAAAGTATTGTTCCCAAGGGATAGCAAAAAATCTTTCCACGCAGACGAAGTCGCGGGCGGCCGCTAGTCTGGCATAATTTTTCAATATTTAAATATCTATCTGCATAAAAATTGTCCTTGACCTAATTAATTAATCACATTAAAAGCCTTATATGCCAGATACTTTTAAAACTAAAGATATTTAAACATTTTAAAACTATAGCGGACAATATTAACTAAACTAAAGCATACCTTTTCTGGTAGATAGGTACCTACTCTACGACTTATACTAACCCAATTAAAAAAAGCAAACAGAACACCAGTTATTACATTACTTTTGCATCAATGGCAACAAAGACTTAATCCATAATGGGATGCCGCAGAAATCCACCAACTCGTCACTAACAATAATAGCTTTCTGGGTGGTCTGTGACAGTATTGCTCTGTGCCAAAAATGCAACAATGACACAAATACAACAATCCCTGTGGGCCGGACTTTGACAAACCGAAAATGTCACTATCCTTTTGTCGGATCATCACGGTGGCGCTACCGCCTTCAATCCACTTGTTAGCAAAAGTCAGGTTTTTTGCACTTACACCGTTTTGTCGACAGATGACAAAGGTAAGGTGATTTGCGAAATACGATTTCAGATAGAAGTCATAACGAGATTTATATTTTTTTACTTAAGAATTTTGAGAATAAAGGGTTTTAGTTTTTAATTTATCGGTAAAAGGTCTACATTAACGATCATATAACAATAAAAAAATAAAGAAGTCATAAGAGGTACTTATTAGTTCGTGTTCCTCCAAATTAATGGCTAAAATCGTGACTCTATAAAATTACGGCTATAAACGCGACTACATAATTAAAGCAACAGAAAATTCGCCAACATTAAATTAAAAGTGCATAACAACGATAAGGCAGCTGCGAAACAGTCGCAAGCTCTATAAACACCACGCAAAGGTGCACAAAACCTATGTAGAGCTACGATTGTGCTACGAACACACCGCACACGCTGCTCTGAAAAAAGCCACATTTGCGCAAACAACGTCACAAAATCCGCAGCAGACTCATCCGGCTTAGGGCCTAAAAAGCGCCGCCGGTGACACCTACCTCCCCCTCCCCCACCCCATTCGCCGTCCCACTCGCACGCCCGCGCTTCATCCCACAAACGACACAATGAGACACACACTTTTGCCACCAGACGACCCAAACGGCATATCCAACGCGCAGAAAACCCGCCCTTACGCGCCTAGCTTTAAAGCCATCGCCTAAACGCGCGACACATTAGAGGACACTATCATTACAGCGTATAACGTCACAACTTACTCATACGCCCTTTAAGTATCAACTTTATTTATATGTCCATAGACGTCAAAATTGTTTGTAACTTTTAAAGGTGGTATAAAGACACAGTTTTCAAATGTCACGCAGTGTAGTCGTCTCTTTTCTCCGGAGTCCTGTCGCATCTGCTGGCTCCTTTAACATCCTTCAGTGTGCACTGTCCCCCCGCACATCTTTCATCCCGCTCTTTGCCGCTGAAGCCCAGTGTCCGGCCTCGCAGACTGCCAGACGGTTGTGTCTGCCATAAACGCCATATATGTCTTACGTACTACATATAGGATAAAGGATTAGGTGTGACATGGACTGTGTAGTGACTGGCTGTGCTATTTGATGTTTGTTTGTGAGGAAGATTTGCAGAAGCATTCATGATTCAGGTCAGTTTTCCTTCTATTGTTTATTTTTCTTGGAAACTTTAGTTGAAAATTGTGAGAAAACAATAAGCTTTTGTTGTAATTATATTGTTGTCAAAGGTGAGGGAGTAACATAATGTAACCTTTGTTTTTGACCGATAGCAATATAAAGATAGATAGATAATATAAGTAAGCTATTGTCTTAAATATAAACTTTTACGTACACCTAATCAAATCCAAAGCTTTTAGATAATATTCACATAGGTAGTTATTGAAATAAGAACTTTACGAAATATGAAAATGCTTCGAAGTTCATAAAACATTCATAAGGGTCCAAATTTTTCACAATGTTAAAGATTAAAGACGCAAAATAATTCATAATCTGAATTGAACAATAAACATTTCAAAAAACTTGAGTTAGTCAATTTTAGTATTTCATATCGTTTACACATGTATTGCCGCGTCTTTTGTGTGAAACCACACAAAAGTTGTTTCTTTCAAAAGACTCAACTCAAAACTTACATTTATAATAATGAGTAAGAATGAATTTATTTGGAAAATCTTTATCCAATTGGAAACGGCTACGAGAAATGTAAAAAGGAGCAAATAATTTACCAGTGAAAACAAATTATAAAAAATTCAACAAGGGCATGACGCAAATAAACTTGTCAGAATTGAAACAACTATATCGTTAAGATATAAATAGGTATAATCATTTTGATCGAATTAACGACATTAACTTCCAAACTTTTCCTATCATTACAATATTACCAATACAACTATTAAAACATAGGCTTAGCGACAACAAAGTTACTTAATAGGTGTTGCTCAATTCAGCAATTAAAAACGCTAAATTTAGTAGGTGGCTAATTACGAAATTGGGTGCAGAGCCACTCAATTGATTGTTAAAAGTGTAGGCGTTGGTGTGGTCAATTGAAAAGATATTTAATTACGAATGAATTTGAATGTGTTCATTAAATATTGCGAGATGATATAAATGGCGATAAAAATTGATGAACTAGTGACTATGCCCAAAAATGAGCGATATTTTTAAAGATTTATTGACATAAATGATTGAATTGTGTTGAAAAATGTGTTGTTTTATCAATTTTCATTGGGTGATTTGAAATATTTTTAATCAGAAAACTAAAAACGTTTAGTCGAAAAGTTTGAAGAGCTTTTTCCACTAGATACTTCTTGCTTAAAAATTTATTCGTTTTTAAGGCTTATGTTTAAATGATCACCATACTAAAACCTAACCACCAGAATTATTAAATCATCACCAAACTACTGGGTGGTTTAGGATTTGGTGATCAATTACTAATTTTGGAGAACAAAATGTTTTTTTGTATGTTAAAGTATTAATTCCAGTTTTCTATATAATACAGATTAAAAAATTAGTAAATTAACAACCATAACTTTTGGGTTGTAAAAGTTTTATGTTTGAGTTTTAACTTTGTGATTCAGTTTTAACATTACAAAGATTAATTGTGTTTTCTAACATGTTTGTAGATTGTGATACTAAAACCAAAAAGAAATACGACTAATAATAAACTACATTATTACATTATTAATTTTATTGCTTTTCGTTGCAAAATTTCTACTTTCAATAACCTGAAAATGTTTATGAAGGTTATCAATGTTATCATATCTAAATAGATATAAGTATATCTATCGAATAATAAAGAAAAACTTTACGAGTAGACCATTATTTTCTTGTGTCAAATGTTTGCAAAAACTTTGGACAGTAATGTCCTTAAAAGTTGTTGAAAATTATAGAGATCTTCTGATATCACTGGTCAGTACTATTATTAAATCTGTGTCAATGGTTAATGTAAGTCCTTAGAATAATAAAAACCTAGAACAATAGTTCTCTACAAAGCGCACTGTTAAAATTGAGGCAAATAACCTGTAAGAACGAAATAGTTTCAATTTCTCTACCTTTAAGAGATTCTTAGTAACTAATCCCAGTTAGGTACTATTTTATTGGATTTAGTTACGATAAAGTAATGTAGAGCAAGACGGGCTTTTGTATTCGGGACGAAGCCGATGTTGCTCTAAGTATGGAGGATATAAATCTGAAAACTGTGCCATTTTGACACAGTTTTTTTTTTGCTTTGCTTATAGGTGTTATTATTCAAAGTGTAAATCTTATTTCAAAATAGCGAAGATTTTCATTTGACTGCAGTTAAACACCTTTTCTTTTTAGCCGACATCAAAAACAAAGGAGGATCTCATCTCAATGTATTTTCTCAAAATTATGATATACTCGTAGTTTGTTTATACCTTGCAATATTAATTCGACGGTAAAAAAAGGCAATAAACTTATGATTTCAATATTTTATTTGCTATCCCTCAAGAACTGTACCTATGTTTTTTCTTTTCCTCGAACATCGTGTATGCAAAATTTCACGATGATCGGTTTAGTAATTTATGATATTAAGTGATGAACTAAAAGTTTGATTTGGCAGTTTTTCTATGTACCTAGGTAGTAAATTGTATTAATGTTTAATTGTTTAGGAACGATGACTCTACCTTATTGCTGTATGTTTTTCTAGTTCTTCAGCCACTGCTGGGTATAGTTTTTCTAGTTACAACAATTCAATCTCATTTTGAAGTTACGAGTTTTTACAAATTCTGGTCAAGTTCCAATTAACTTACCTACATGGCAGATCATTTTACTAATTAAAAAAACCTTTAAACCAATTAAATTATTTTAAGTAGGGAAACTTTGTACTTACTATATTTTATATGTGAAAACTGTGATTGGCTTTCGATAACTATTTCAATTATACCTATTTTATTTTAACCTAGCTGTAAATTTTCTAAAAATTTGTAAAATAAAAAAAAATAAAAAACAAATGTTAATATCAAATCTTTTACATGCAACCGCACAGTGTAAATGATCGCTCAGTGTTGAATATCAAATCGAAGATGAAGTGTTTTTATAGATTTTGTGTAAGGACATGTAAATTTAACAAATTTTAAATACCTCGCTGTAACAACGGGTGACAAATTGAATAGATGATCGAAGGTGACAAAGGATGGATAACTTAAGAAAGTTTAATCAAACATATCTTTGTAATTTTTTCAATTAAATTTTGACGCCTGATTCAATCAAATAATTAAATTTTAACATTTTCTTCCTTCATAACAGTCTGCTATTGTTATCGTCATAATCGTATTTCAACTGTGTTTCAGTTTTGGGTTTAAGAAACAAGATCTGTGTCAAAAAGTATTACAACACGATTAATTGGGCCCCAGGAGATTTTATTTATTAAATGCTATTAAATATCACCACGCGGTATGGATAAGGCTTTGCCTTTAACCGTCGCGTCGCCGGTCGCTTGCGCAGCGTGACACATTAGTTGTGCGCAACGCCGCCGCTCGTCGCCGCGGGCGCAACGTCGCTTGCTACGCTTACAACACTCGCTGCTGATGGTCTAAGACAATCTGACAAAATCACATGGAATGTATCATGAAGGAAGTCATTTTTATTGATTTGTTTAAATTTTGAATTATAATCACACGTAAAAGTAGATAACTTAATTCTTATATCCCGCACGCCTATTGACCAGCTTCTCATGACTTCGTCCGTATAGACATTCGCAATATCCCTAGGAGACCTTTGACTGAAAAAAAAGTATGCTTTGTTCTTTAATACAGGCTATAAACTCCAAAGTAGTGCTATTCCAAATACGTTTAGGCGTTTTTGCGTGATACGTTGTCATGAAAAGTATTATTATTTTTTTATCTTGAACCTCTAACCATCGCTTACGCAGCGTGACGTAGGTATTGGTTGTAAGCATCGCGCCGCCGCTCGTCGCCGCGGGCGCAACGTCGCAACACTCGTAATGCTGATGTTTGAAGGAGTAGATATTCCATTTAATCTCACATAGAATTAATGATGAAGTTATTTGTGGAATAGTAGGTATTGATTTTGTAATTTGTAACCGCTTTTAACTCAAATAACACCATTAACACCAGTGGCTCTATGAGCTGTTAGACCTCGCGTTTGTGACATCTTTCAACATTTGTCAAAATGGTTCAAAGATGTTTTTTTTTTGAAAAATTAAAAAAACTTATTCGCAAAAAAATCATTATAGAAATCCAGTACAAAATATTTGCTCAAAAACAGTTTTCAACATGAAAAATCAGTGACAACCTTAGAGCATTAAACTTAAGGTGACAACCATAACGTATAGGAATAAGAAAGAGGTTCTAATCTTTCAAGGTATGTCGGCAACCAAGATGCAACCTCATTATAAGATGAATAGAATACGGCTTTTAAATATCGCCATCCATAACGTGCCATAACGCTACGGTAAACTTGCCCCTTTCCCCCTATACTCCCCCTTTTGGATTTTTTTCGCAACAGCTTGTGTAGAATGAAGTCCTTTTAATTGAAATCCGTCGATAAATAATGCTACAGCAAACTTCCCCCCTTTCCCCCTGGTTATTTCCCGAATCAAAAATAGCAATCAACTAAAACATTAAATAAATCAAGGAACTTGTGAGCCAATTTTTGTCAAAATCGATTGAAAAATTAGACCTGCAGGCGAGAACCGACTGTCTGTCTGAAAATAGCCTTTGTCCATCTGGACAAAAGCATTTTTTTGCCAATCTTGAAACTAAGCCAAGCCAAAATAAGCCAGTATAGTTATATTGAAAGCCTCAAGAGGAGAGTGTCTTTCTACAAATAATAAAAATGCAGAAGACTTAAGATTGAATCCAATTTTGAAACTTTGTAGCATTACTTCCCAAAAAATAATATTTTCTTCACAAGATATAAAATACTTTCACTACATAAAACCTTGCTATAAAAATATTAAAAGACTAACTTACAAATCACGCCACAACATTATTACACAAAGCCAGTTCATCAAACACGCTAATGCAAAATACGTGAAGGCTGCATAGCATCCCGTAATGTCCGCCTCGAACCTTGCATTTTGCTGATGAGTCGATTTATTTCAATAATCCGCCATCTTGACCTGTGCTCCAGCTGTATTATATTCAATTACTTTAGCTCCAGGCGACGGCCACTTCCGATAGTGAAGAAAATATGAAAGGTTTATCACTAAATCGCTTGGTGTTTTTATTTTTTAAGACAGAAGGATAGCACGATGCCACGCGCCGCGCTCTACATGCAGATTCAGTAGAAAATCTCACACATAAATGCATTTCAAGTGTGTTGTGTACTACATGCATCTTATTTTTATCAAATGAGGATTAGTGGCCACCTCTGGTGTTTGAGTTTATCAAGCCGCCTGTTAAGCCTCTAACTTGGCTTAACGACTGTTTTCAGATGACAACAGCTGGGACCGACGGTTTAATGTGCCCTCTGAAGCACGGAAGTGCTCAGTTGTAGTGCCACGCCACTTAACTGTCACCCATCCGACACCCGGCCGGACCGAGCGTTGCTTAACAAACGCGATCGAGTACGATCTCTTCTTTACTTTAATACAACTTCAAAATTACGAATTATGGTTATAACGGTATTATTTTGGTGATATTGAGACTATGTTTCTAAGACTTTCTATTTCGTTACAATAATTATTAAGCTCTTTTCGATGTTGCTTAGCCGAGACTTATTATTGTTTGTTATAAACACACGAGGCATAGTAAGCTAAATATTCATACATTTGTGAACACAATAACAGATGTTACAATAACTTTTGCCATTGTTTAAGGAAATAAAAAAACTGATAATATTGTAGAAAACGTAATACCTACCTTTAAAATTCTTCATACAAAAGCAAAATATTTTTATTTTTTAACCGACTTCAAAAAAAGGAGGAGGTTCTCAAGTCGACGGTATTTTTTTTTTATTTTTTTTTTTTTTATGTATGTTTTAACATAGCTTCGTCAGTTGTTACCCGATTTGTACAATTCTTTTTTTATCTCAAAGAACATAGTTCGTGTGTGGTCCCATAAAATTTTTTCAGAGATCTGGCCAGTAGTTTTCTCATAATCCTGAAAAATATCATTTATTTAGCTCGCCATCGCACGAGTTTTTATAGAATTTCGGACATAACATCTTTGTTTATGAACCGATTTAGATGATTCTTTTTTTATTTGAAAGGGTATACTTCAAGAGTGGTCACAATTTAATTTCATCGTTATTGAACTTCGAACTTCGAAGATACACAAGGGAACTACTCAAAGTCAAATAGTATATGTAAAGTGATTTAGGTTTTGGTAAGTTTATGGCAATCCAAAACAAACCAAATCATGGTTTGCGATGCAACGTTCTGGACTAGACTTGGACTACGAAGACACAACGGAACTCCTCAAAAACAAACAGCGTAAATTTGGAAATTGAGTTCTAGGCATTTTACCATTGAAAATGTTATAATATAAAGTAAAAAAATATTTACACGCTGCGCTTACATACCTACCACTAAAAAGTTGAAAATAAAAAAGCTTTTTTAAAAAAAAGAAAAACCGCCTTCAAAAAACCTAAAAACAAAAACAGCTTAAAAATTAAATACCTCTAAAAAGCAAGAAATAATATTCGAATCATTCGTTACACATATCAATATTAATAAAACACGTCTAATGAAGTCGGGTGGGGCTTTTAGAAAAAAATGAAGTTGTCCTCCAGCCCCACCCGACTTCAATAGACGTGTTTTATTAATATTGATATGTGTAACGAATGATTCGAATATTATTTCTTGCTTTTTAGAGGTATTTAATTTTTAAGCTGTTTTTGTTTTTAGGTTTTTTGTTAATTTAAAACATCTTTCAAATTGTCTTTAACCCGAAAGGGTCTCAATTCTTTCGAAGCTCTTTTAGTTAGTAATATAAAAGATTTTCCTGGAAATCCTGAAATTCCTTTTACAAATATAGATCACTTTTAAGAGCTTTTTCGGCGTCAGTAAACGACCAACATAGAAAAATTACGCGTTTTGCCGAATCAAAAATCGGTATCGATACAATAATAGACAGAAAACGACAGAATACAAAAACTTAAAAAAGTGTTTTTTTTTTCTTTTTAGGTGTGTAAATCGTAACGTAACAAACAAAATGAAAAACCTTTTTGAAATTATTACGAGTGAGTATCTATGAATTTAAGTAAATAGATAGAACTCGGTTAAACTTGAAACTTCAACCGTGACCTTCATTGTTTCGGTATCCATTTCAGTTTGTGAATAAACATCACTCAACGATTGATTTAATTAGGATTTGTAGATAGGCAATATCTTGTAAAGAGGAAAATCGATAGTTCAAGGTCAAGTTCATTCGTTGTTTACGTTAGATTTGATTACGTAGTGGAGAGGTACCTATTTTAGTTAAGACCTTTTTACACTTTTTCTAAACACAATATAAGTGTAAGTAATCTTTCTTGGCACTCAAGATGTATTTTAATTATAGATAATATGTACTTAATAACTAAGTATTAAAATAGAGTAATAAAACTAGTAAGTATAAAAATAAAATAAAATTATAAAATAACTTCACGTTTTTCGAATATTACTTTACTTAAAATATTCTTTGGGTCTTGTAATTTGGGCATGTAGGCCGCGCTTTGAACCACTAACGCCATCTGTTGCGCTCGTATGGAACTAAAAGTGATAAGGCTTTTAGTTTACTGGTAGACATTATGTTGAATCGATTGAGCACATTTTCATTTTTCGTTGTAATAAGGCTTGCTTAGATAAAATTATAGCAGAACTAATTGGAATCCTAATTAGGAAATTTTATCTAAATAATTTAACACTGGCCTTTAAAACTTAGTGACACACTTTTAAAGTTGCAACTTTTCCTATTAGTTTGACTTTTGAATTACACGTTTAATAGCAAATTTCATCAATATTCTTATAAAATTTCTTTCATATCATATTCTCTTTCTAATACTTTTTATTTTGAAAATATATCTTGTGTAAGTACTTTAAAAGTAATTGCAATTTTTAAAGTATTATAGGTAAGTACTAAGGTTTGAAGGCCTGTTTTGTCTAATTTAAATAGTTTAATTAATATTTTTAATACTAGCAACTTAGTGAAACGATTTCATATTTTAACACGACTGCCCAAAAAGGAGTGTAATTGTGTTCAGGATTCTTGTTTGTTTGTGGGTATGCGAGTTTATTATTCCACCATAACTTCTAATTTGGGTGTATGAGGAATCTTTACATCATTTCGAGTGACATTGGGTTATTTCTTTTTTTTTTAAAAGTCAATATTGTATGACACTACTTTCAAATGTGAAAAAAAGTTTTTTTCTTCAATTATTACAATATGGGCATCAAATTGCATCAAATGGGCATCAGACAAAAAAAAGGCCTTAATGAGCACAATCTAAAACTATATCATTTGTCACTAAAGCTAGGGTTTCCTAGGATGACGGTGCCGTCATATTACGACCGTAATTTAGCGGCGTAGAACGTTGTCTAGTCTATGTAAACAATATGACGCGGTTTCTGACGTTACGGTGTCGCCATATTGTTTTCATAGACAACATTCAACGCCGCTATATTACGGCCGTAATATGACGGCACCGCTATCCTAGGAAACCCTAGCTTTACATGTGTGAAATAATAAATAAATTTAAAAATATATATTAAAAACACGACTGCCCTGCCAAAAACGGAATTAATAGTTAAATAACAAATGTCATTGCAGTCGGGGGACCTCTGATTAAAAATTGTTCCACAAAATGGTCCCTCGACTGCAATAACACTTTTAAAATTTAACTTTTTAGTTCGTTAGGCAGGGCAGTCATGTTTCTAATATGTTTTTATTTTTTAACCAAGTCTCTGATCGCAATTTTTTTTTTGTACCAAATACTTTCCTGTTTCATCTTAAGCTTTTCTTCAGCACTTATTTTTGCTGTTCAAGTTCAATTATGTCTCACAACAGGAGTGTCCGGCAATTAATACGCGTACGCAACGCTTGTATCCATCGCTGGTTTGAACCAATATAACTCAGCGCTTGCAACTTGCATTGCAACACAAACTCCTACGCACTAGTACAGTACGAGGCACCTATCTTGAAATCGGGTGGGGATTGCGCGAAACGCGAATTTTAGGTATGCGTAGCGGTGAGGGGCGCGGGCGGCGGGAGATGGGCGCGCGCTATTGGTCGCTCACAAGAGAGCACATGCGCGAACTTATCCCTACTCCGTCGAAAAAATTTCAAGAAACGTGCCTCGTACTGTAGGAATGTGCGTAAAGTGTTTTGTCTTTTATTATAATGACACGATATAAAAATCCATGAAATAAAAGTATAATGTAGTACTACAAAAGTTTTATAATATTTCATAATAACATCTTAGTTAGAGTACAACAAACAATTCCAAATTAAATAATTACTTTTCTTGCTAACTTAAGTAAAAGTCAGGTTATTCAAGTTTATCAGTATAATTTTGGGACCTTTACAGTTTCTCATTTAATTTAATGCGACAGTACCACATAAATCATACTAACATTAAACCACGGATCTGCCCACGTTTCACTTGACGGAGTGTTAAAGCAACTCCCATCTGAGATCGTATCGAACAGACAGACAAACATTAATACTGGCTTGTCAATGAAATTACAGGGTTTAATTGATAAAATACACAAATAGATTTGTTGGGCAACTTCCTAAGTTAACTCTATGTATTCTATGTATGGGTGTATCTAAACTTTCCATCAATGTTTAAGCAATGATATTAATTTATCAACGCTTACTTGAAAATGATTAGTCTGTTGAAATAAATATTTTTTTCAACTAATGCATCTAATCTAAAGATGCTGCTGAATAAGAGAAAATCTAGAAGTTTATTTTAGTATTAAAACCATGGTATTTATCAAGTAGTAAAGTTTCTTTCTATATAGGTACCTATATAGAAAGAAACTTTACTACTTGATAAAAAAAGAAAACTTTAAATACAATCAAAAATTTACTAAAAAAGTAATTATGTATACGTACGTTAAGATGAATAAATAATGAAAAATATTAGAAAAAATCGACTCACCCGTAGCAACTCAGACGGGATTAAAATTATACGTACGTTGTTTTTTTAAACCTGTGTAATACATAGATCTTTTATTAGACCTTTTTTGAAAAAAAATAAAAAATTACATTTTCTGATCATACAGATAAACTCGAAAACTATTTACATGAAACTGTCTTTTATGTAAGTAATTCCTAAACTTTAAGTTCGCTTCAAGATCAAATTCATATTTTTTCATATTCATTCCAATTCATATTTCATTTCAAATTCATATTCATATTTTTTTTATTAAAATAATATTTAAAGTAGGTAATTCATCTTCCAAAAACAAAACCCAAAGTGTTAAGGCTAATTACTTAAACACAAAAAAACCAGTCAGAGCACATGCAGTGTTTAAAAAGCAATTACACCACTTGCTCCGTCATTCGTTGCAACAGATCTTTATAACAATCCATCATCTAATATGACACACTTTAAACTCCACTTTAAAATATGACATAAGAAACTCTACCATAAAGTATGACACACTTGAAACTCCGCCTACCGATGAGATCGTCACACAAATTTTACAGGCACGGAAAATACAGAATTATAATCGCGCAAGGAAATTATAATTGCATTGCGAAATTATTAGGTGCAAACATTATATTGGTAGAGCTGCCGCGGGCTTGGCATTATCTGATGAGCGAGGTACTTGACAGGGTAAGTGATGACTCCGCTGATAGAAATTCGAGTTTATTACTCATTGAATTTATGTTGCAGTTTCGTCTGTTTAGAATTCACTGACGGAGTTTCAGCAAAGATGTTTGGGAAAATGTAAACTGACCCTGATTGATAATTTGTTCATGAAGAAAAGCTCTGACGGAATAATTTGCGTTGCCGCTGTCTAATGTGGGTGGCTTTTGTTTATGTGCATTTTTCTTGAAAATAACATACCTATTGACGAATTGTTTCTTAATTAAAGACCACCCCAAACACAGAATTTCTATGGATGCATTTTAAGAAATTCCCCATTCACATCTGTGAAAAGGAACTTCCATCGAGAGCAAAATTAACGTTATTATTGCCTGTCTTTTGTCAAAAAGGCTCACGTGCCTCAGGTCACTATTGACAATAAACGAAGAATTCTCAGAATTACGGTTGACCTTTGTTACATTTCTATGCCTTCTTTTTGGCGCCGAATTTCGCAAACAATCTCTTATCAGTGAAAACGACCCATTGTGATGACATCAATTATTATTGCTGTTTCACATACGACGGTGGTGGACTTCAATGGCGCCGCTCTTTTGTTTGCGCGCCGCTTATTGTTTTTGGTTAAAAAACCTTTTTCGTGCATTTGTATGCTATTCAAATCTATGAAAGCGGTAACCAGTTTCCCTTTCGCATATTTTTGCCATGTATTGCAGATTAAACATGTTATTGTTTTTTGTGTCCAAATGGCATTTTCAAGGTTGTAAAAAATTTGTGTTTCTTTGTATGTATAGTTAAGTTTTATTTTATGTAAAAGCTGCCTTCTGTAAAAAGAAATTCCTTGAGTTTTTGAAATGAATAGGTGTATAAGCGTAAAGCTATCTAACAAATACTATAATTTACGACCGTTACATTTTTCTATTTTGAAGAATGTTTACTTGTCTAAGTTAAATTAAATTCATTCTAATGTCCGCGTAGCATCGGTTTAAATAACAGAATTCTAACAGAATTCAAGTTTCAGATGTAGATATTGTAAATTCAGATAAGCGTTTAAGTCGTGTAAAGAATCTTTTGAATAAAACATTGGTTTCAATATAAACAAACATAATTTTATTCAGTATTGTACTTATAATGCACTTAGGTATATGCTATTCTGTGATAATGCTTCAAAAACGACTCATTGCTTCAATATTCACTGAAGCCTTTTTTTTCTTATCAATGGTAATACCAAATTCATTCATATATGTATACTGATTCCATCTTGTAGGTACTTATTCCTCATAATACAGCTACTAGATATCAATTTGCCATGAAAATAAGATGTACAACCTAAACATCTTTAATAACATAAATTACTCTTAATTAACTTTCCTATTGCAGCAAACTGTGACATTTCTTGACGCTTGCTGAGATATAGGTAGTCAAAGTCAAAGTCAAAATATCTTTATTCAAATAAACTTAGTACTTGAGCGCTTTTGAATCGTCTATATTTTCCTACCAGCAGTTCCAGACTTTTTTTAGGCCTTATAGTGGATGGATGGAGGAGGATGGGCCATTACCCACCACGCGGGCCCAATGTGGATTGGTGGGTGTTAACGACTGCAAATGTAGCCGGGACCAACGGCTTTACGTGCCCTCATACATTTTCGGTCACCCATCCCGTGACTGACCCTTGGAAAAGTAGCTTAACCTCCTTAATTGCAGGGCCAGGCACTACCGAGCCGAGCTCCTCAAATGACCGAGAAAATGAGATTATGCAAGTTAAAAACTGAACTAAGTAGGTAGCACAAATAAATCAATAAATATTTCACCACCAATGATAATAAAGAAGACTTGAAATTCCCAACCAGCAAGTTATAAAATTCAATTATTATTTTATAACTCCCGTCAACGCCCGGAAAACGAGACACAATAGATTTTCTATTGTTGTCCGGACGCTGGCGGCCGCCCGGCTATGTTGAATTAAAACGTGTAGTAAAATCGTGGTTAGAAAGAGTCAGGTGACGTTTTCTATTGTTTTATGACAGGTATAGTCAGGGGTTAGTCCGGTCTTAGATCCCCACCCCACTCTAAGCGGCACCTTTTTGGTATTATCCCTTATGTCACAGGATTAGTCTTGTTCTAGACATTACAGTGACCGACGTGAAATTGGAACTTTAAGAAATCCGTGTTACAGTAAACATTTCTTCATTTGTGCCATCAGTGAATATTCATACTTTAACTAAGAGTGGACTTTTACTTACACTAATGTTTCGTCAATAAACATTATACTTTTACATTGTCAACAGTGGACTGAATATGTGTTAAAGGGTTTATTGAATTTCGAAATCATGGATGCGTGTAACGAAAACCATTTGTCGAAATTAACCCTTTTTGTGAAACGATGGTGGGAGGACGGCTATAGTCAGGTCAGTAAAATGATCGTATTATTTTACTATTTTAATGTTAATAGTGCATTATGTTTATAATTTTCTTTATGTCAGAGTAACTATAACATTTATGCATGGAACACTAAATCCTTGAATGAAAAAAAGCAACATGAAAATTAACAAAACCTCAACATTATGTACGGAAGAAGTTAATGTCAATTTACTTACTTATAAAAAAAACCACTTAGAATTTATGTCTTTTTAAAGGAAGCGCCCAAAAATTTCCTTCTACCTTTAGGGATACGCAACAATCGAGCCTTAAGTATTTTTCCATATTGTCGTCACCTTAGAATAATTACACCTAGAAGCCGTGTCCTTGTATGCGAGGTGAGGCAACTTATACTGAGCCAAAATGGCTCAGTTCTCAGATTTTATATCCTTCATACGTTACCTAATCGTAACTAAAATCCAATAACATAATAATTAATCTCTTTAAGGTTAATTGAAACTGTTTTGTACTTATTAGGTATGATTATATTTTAATAATGGACGATAAAAATCTGAAAACGGCGCCATTTTGGCTGTTTTTGTTGCCTCACTTTTGACAGCACGCTTTGTAGGGAATTATCGTTCTAGGTGTAATTATTCTAAAGTCGTCACATAGTATTTTGTACAAAACCCAATCATATAGATACACCAGCTTAGCGTATAAGCCGAAAATCTATACTTTACGGAGCGTTATCCAATTATTATTTAATACCCATAACAGGAGGTGTGTTAAGCCCAGATTAAGATAAGCCAAGACGCCATACTGTCCAAGTATATCATTACGAGTATTAAAGTTAAGCGATCCGGAGTGGATAATTTAGGCATCTAAATTGTATCAGAGAGGTTAATGTGATGTGTAGAAATTATAGTGTCTCTGTATGACGTCTTTTATGTTGCGTCAACTATACTTTGTAATCACACGCTCTGTATGATATTAAATCTTTGAAGGCTTAAATCTCAAACTCTACACCTTAGTCAAACTATGAGGCTTGGCCATTCCGTTACTACATGAACTATTGTTTTTTTTTAAGTAATAAACAGCGAATAAATTTTCCCATGTAGAGTTTGTGAAGTTAGGGCTTGTAGAGTTAGGGCGTGTTGAGTTAGAAGCTTGGCTCTATATGAGGTCTGATAACGTTTGACAGTACGAGCGTGCGTCTTGGCTACGTTTTACAAGAAAATGTTTTGGTGGTATGTTCTTTTCACTACAATGTTCGGTAATTTGAATTTGATAGAAATATATGCCCTTTCAACTTTTAATTTTTTACGATGTTTTGAATCTTTTAAAATCATTTCGCTATAAAATCAATTGAATAGAAATTATAATTATTTTTTTTAGATTTAATGCATTCACAATGCTATTTTTATATTAAGATAATTAATATACCTATTAGAAAAAATACTAGAAAATATCGATTCACCCGTAGCACCCGTCTGCTACGGCTAAGTCGATTTTTTCTAAAGAAATATTTTCTATAAAGACCGACTTCGTTTTAAATTAATTTTTAAATTAATTAATATTTTTTTTTTAATTAATTAATTAATTCGAAGGTTTCAAGGCTTATTGACAGATCGTTGGTTATCTAATTTCATATTTTTTACGATTTAGTGAGATCTTAGACTTTTAAAATTAGGTATTTGAGTTTATAATTCTAGACCCGGAAGGAATAAGAACTTAAGTCAGACATAAGTGGTTTTTGTCGAAGATGAAATGAGTCAGATTAAACATAAAATATTTAGAACAGTCGTAAAGTTACAGACGTAATCGGCTGCAGTGACTTACGTGTTTGTTCCAGTTGGCGCATTGAACAAAAATACGCGTATTGTGACTTTACTAATTTTTGAGCGAAAATTGACTTAAGTGCTTATGTCCGCTGGGTCAGGAATTACAAATTACAATTTGACGTTTGGGTAGTTTTTGTGTCCATTTCTTGTATTAAATGGACATAAATATGCATATAAATATGTATTTTAAAGACTTTTTAGTGATATTCATTAATTTAATGTAGGCAATGAAAATTTTATGGTTTAAATATGTAACGTATTTTGCCTTTTTAACAGACTTCAAAAAAAGGAGGAGGTTCTCAAGTCGACGGTTTTTTTTTTTTTTAATATATTTTTTGACATAGCTTCGTCAGTTGTTACCCGATTTGTACAATTCTTTTTTTAACTCAAGGAACATAGTTCGTGTGTGGTCCCATAATTTTTTTACAGAGATCTGGCCAGTAGTTTTTTCATAATCCTGAAAAATATCAATTATTTAGCTCGCCATCGCACGAGTTTTTATGGAATTTCGGACATAACTTCTTTGTTTATGAACCGATTTAGATGATTCTTTTTTTATTTGAAAGGGTATACTTCAAGAGTGGTCACAATTTAATTTCATTGTTATTGGACTTCGAACGCTTTTTAAAAAAAGAAAAACCGCCTTCAAAAAACTGAAAACAAAAACAGCTTAAAAATTAAATAGACGTGTTTTATTAATATTGATATGTGTAACGAATGATTCGAATATTATTTCTTGCTTTTTAGAGGTATTTAATTTTTAAGCTGTTTTTGTTTTCAGTTTTTTGAAGGCGGTTTTTCTTTTTTTTTTTGCATACTGAAATACTCAGCGAAACATGTTGAACTTTTTATTTTATAACATCAACATTGTATGGACATACTAAAGCTCTAGTTTTTTTTTACATTCTCTTTGGGACGTACCGTGTTATCAAAATAAAGACTAGATATGTACATTATTATATAAATAACGTTTTCTGAAATTCAAGGTAAACAAATAATATTAGGTATTTATTAGTTGAGTCAATGTTGACATTTCTTTTTGCTTTTGCATTGCATCCACTATAAAAAAATATTTTCGTCTCCCAAAATTTAGACGAACCGATCACACCACGATATTCCCATTCCCGAAATCGTATGCTCTAAAAACTACGCATCGTATATGCTAATCATCGTATGCTAAACGGTAACGAGGTCGGATCGCTTCGGTGCTTTCTCCAAAACACTGATTCATTCATTGGTGTTACGATAATTAAATTAATGGTTACATTCGACCACCCACACCGTATTGTTTGACTTACGACAAATATTGATACAATCGGCTAAACCTTGTGCGTCATGCATTTATGATGGCTTGAAGATATTATTGATAAGAATTAGATATTTATAGAAGCCACTTTGCTAAATTTTGTATTAATAAGATTTTTCTCATAGAATTACTAGTGAAAATATTTTCGTTTTCTTTTACAATGACCATGATGACCATCAGCCATTTTTAATGTCCACACTGCTGGGGCATAGGCCCTCATTATGGGTGGATAAGGAGGATGGACCAACACACGGGCCCATTGCGGATTGGTGGGTGTTAACGACTGCAAGTGCGCCCGGGACCAAAGGTTTAACGTGCCTTCCGCAGCATGGAGGAGCTCAAGATAATAATTTTTGGTCAAGATAAAAATTTTTGGTCACCCATTCAATGACCCTTGCGAAATTTGCTCAACTTTCGCAATCGCTGGGCCAGGGGCTAAAACTGCGCCATCGAGCTCCTTCTTCACTATCACTCACTACATAGTTTAAAACAAAGTCGCTTTCTCTGTCGCTATATCCCTATGTATGCTTAAATCTTTAAAACTACGCAACGGATTTAGATGCTGTTTTTTTTAATAGTTAGATTTGATTAGAGGAAGGTTTATATGTATTATACATGGTGTCAAATTCCACACTACACCGAAGCGAAGCGAGGGCGGGTCGCTAGTTTACAATAGAACAGTTATTTTTCGCTACTTTATTATTTTAGCGTATTTAGCTGAAAATAATGTGTTATGTTGTATATAAAAGTTTCTGAAAGTCTGTTAATTAAACTTATCTGTCATTAAAAACTGCTGTCTTTAAACCACTGAGTTAAAAATCACCACTTTCCACAGATTAAGTAAGTCCCTCGCAATCACAGACCCAATCATAGTATATCCTACCCTTTATTTTTATTGGCCGCATAATTACGCGCAGTCTCAGTATCAACTTGATTCTCATCCACTTAGCTGCTCTATGCAAGTCTAATTATTAGGCTGTGGGCTCTGCTTTGAAACAAGTGTGTGGGATATGCGGAGAGAAAAGCGCTAGGGTAATTTTTTTATATGTCACGTGGCTTTTGACTTATGTCAGCGTCAGATGTAATGTCAAAATGTTAGTTTTCACAAATCATGGCACTATTAATAGTTTATGATTAAGGGGCCATCTATAAATTACGTCACACGTTAAGGGGGAGGGAGGGGGTTGACGAAGTGTGACATTGTGTGACAAGGGGGTGGATGTGGTCCTAAATTTCGTGACGTCACATTTCAAAATCATTTAAATTGAAATAAAACAAACTGAACTGAACTGCTTTTTTAATTTAATAATTATTAATGATGTAAAATTGTAAAATATGCTACGTCACACTAGGGAGGGGGGTCTCACTAATGTGACCAGGACGGAGGAGGGGATCAAAAGTCATGAAATTCGTGTGACGTAATTTATGGATGGCCCCTATAGGTATCGTGTGATTTTGTCGTCATTCTATATAACGTTATGATTGAAAGGATGCCCGTGTTTAGATTGTTCCTGTCTTTTTTATACTAACTAGACTCGCAGCAAGCGTAACGAGGACAAACATTCATGAAGACCGTTTCAGGAACTCAAAGCTTGAAGCAATTAAAGAAACTTTAAAGTTGTTACTTTCGTATGGGCTTACAAATAAATAAGTAGAACCTATACGAGGCTCAACTCTTGAACAGTAAATAGTGACCAAATAAGGCCACAATAAAACATGTAAAAGCCATTTCTCATTATGCTTATTTAAGTTTTCCCACACGAAATGTGTTACCGACTCCAGCGCACGTTTTTAAAGCACTCATTACGCAAAACGGCAACGCATTTTGCGCTTCACTGTACTGAAACCTGTTTACTTATTTCGTGTATCATGCCCTGAACAATATGGCATGTCACGACGAGCAACCAACGAAAAAAGATCATCGCGAAACGCGCATTTTTAAAAAAAGGAAAGAAAGTTACTGAGCATCCGATATAACACCATACGTCACGGTAATAAGGTACACTTTCTTACGATGCGGTAAGAAAAAAAATCCGTGAAATATGTCCGCTTGTCCATTGCTCTGCCGGTAGGCGTGGGTCAGATATACCAACATATTTATGTTCTTCACCCGAGGCAACGGAAAATGCACTCTTTTGGGACGCAACAAGTGTCGTGTTGATGTGTGGAAATGTTTGCGGGTCAGTCACCTCGGCTTAACATTGCGACTTTGGACGATTTTTTGTATGTTTTTTGCTGTTGACTGTTGACAATTACTCGTAACGTTCCCACAGTTTGTGGATGTCACTATATTTAACAGAAAACAACTCTGAAAATTATAAAAAAACTGCACAGGTGCATCTTTCTAATTTTAACTTATTTTTGTTATGCAAAAACTAAAGTGTCAGTTAATAAAAAGACACTTTGATTATTATTATGGGTAATCAAACAATATGATTTGCACAACTTTCAAAGTATACTTACTTATTTCTGATTTTTTCTATAACATGCAACTACGTCAATATTATTTCTTCCAAAGAAAACATCTAAGAAGTCTCGTTTAATTAAAATACTCGGAAAACAACTCTTGAATAATAGACGACAAAACTGCGCAGGCGTATCTTTGTCATTTTAACTTATTTTTGTTATATTATAAAATGTCAGTCAATAAAAAATCTAAATTATATCATTAGGGGGTAATCGAACAATATAATTTACTTAGGTAATCAAACTCATAAAGTATGAATTTTTGAAATCCTCACTATACCTACCTCAATAATATTTCTTCCAAATATAAATCTAAGAAGACAAATTTAACCCAATTTAATTAAAGTATACGAATTAATTTTGTTACGATCATAGTGATCGTAGTGTATGCCCACAAACGCCCCGACTCACTTTTTTAAATTAACCTATATTCATAATTTTAAAACGCTATTAAAGTCTTACTCCTACTAATATTATAAATATAAAAAGTTTGGATGTTTGTTACTAAATCACACAAAAATGGCTTAACGGATTTGAATAGCCTGGATTAAAACATATACTTTTTATCCCGGTCAAAGGTTCCCTAGGGATTTTCCAAATGTTCGGAAGTTATTTATTAATAAAAAAGCTCATTATAAAGGAAATTATGAGATCTTTCAGTAAAGGTGGCAAGGATTAAATTCAAAGAAAGATAGTCATTATAGTTTTCTCTTTAAATCGACATAATTATAAAAATGATACATTTTGAAACGAATAACGTCGCAGCTCGGAGATAAATCTACTTGGTTTAAAGAAGGAAATTGCCTTTACGCCCTGTAATTAGGGCCCGTCACTCGATCCAGAACGTATGTTTTTCTTAAACGACACTTTATTATACGGCGATTATCCGTTTTGTGGCATTAGAAACGAAATTTTTAAACCGTTTTTTGTGATTGCTGGTGTTTTGTGAAATTGCCCCTTTGGTTTGGGCTGTCTCGCCGGTAATGACGCGGCGTGTCGCCACACGCCAGTGACAAACGGGTCGGAACAGGCGACAAATGTTTATTGTCACGAAAACATTAACCCGCACGGTCATTAGTGAAATTGTTGATACTGGTTTGATCAATTTAAAGTTTTCGTGAAAAATGTTTGCGACTGGGAAAGAATTTGTGAAATAGATATTTGTGACCTAGATAAGAAAATTTAACTAGAAAATAATAAGTAATGATAAGAAAATTATATAAGTAATACTAGTTACACATATTGTAGAGTCTTTAGCAAAATATTATAATAAATATTAATTACTTACAAATCATCTTTATTTCATAAGCTTATTTACAAATAGTTAAGGATGCTTTTTTTTAGTTTGTCTTTAAAACATAACAAGATTAAAAGTCAAATTAACCAAAAAGTACACTTGTCATTATATAGCATCTAAAAAAAACGAAAAAGATAAAGTCAAATTCAAAAATAAGCGGCACCAATGTTTTATAATGGTTCATTCGTAAAAACTCAAGAAAGATAGCCATTTCAAAAACATTACGTTAATATTGAATCTTATCCCTCGCATTCATTCGTAAGTGCATATTAAAATAGTGGTCAAATTAAACGAAACTTAACTTTGACAACCCGACCCGAATGCTTACTAAATGAATAGTAATTTAGTTTTTGGATTAAATCGTTCCGAACACGCGACACAAACCACTTTTCTATTCTTGAGTGGATTCAAAGCCGTCATTTTACACAATTTTACCCAATTGCTCTCCGTTCTCAGAATTAATTTGATATTAGCCTTTGAAAACGCAAGGTGTGGTTTTGTGTTCGCCTGATAGTTATTTTGAGGAGTTTATACAACCAGTGTTTAGGTTGCTCTAGACTCGATAATCTTTTAGAATTAGCCACATATTCATTCATAGCCGTTTTTCGATTGAATTCATTTATCACAACATGTTATTTGTTAAATCAGACGACGTATGATTACGCATTTACATAAGACTATTAATTTTTACACATGAGGAAACCTTATCCTTTTTAGGGTTCCGTACCCAAAGGGTACAAAAACGGGACCCTATTACTAAGACTCCGCTGTCCGTCTGTCTGTCTGTCTGTCTGTCTGCCTGTCTGTCTGTCTGTCTGTCACCAGGCTGTATCTCATGAACCGTGATAGTTAGACAGTTGAAATCTTCACAGATGATGTATTTCTGTTGCCGCTATAACAACAAATACTAAAAACAGAATAAAATAAATATTTAAGGGGGGCCCATACAACAAACGTTATGTTTTGCCGTTTTTTGGTACGGAACCCTTCGTGCGCGAGTCCGACTCGCACTTAGCCGGTTTCTTTTATAAATACTAAAATAGTTTCTTTTTTGTTACAGGAATCACAGACGAGCAACGCTGAGAGATGGAGTGGGCGAGGGCCAGAACACAACATGGCTTTGCAACAAATTCTCAAGCTGCAAGAAGCACGAGCTCTTCACAAAACCTCACTTCTTCCTATCTACAAAAAGAATGGTCTCCCTTCACCCCCTGGAGATAGCCACGAATACGACCAAAGCAAAAGTGAGAAGAAATCAGAACTTTACGACACACGCGCTTTTGAACAGTTGAAAATTGAAGCAGAATTTAGAAAACTCATGGAACAATCTGCGAAGGATGCTCGCAATGAAGAATCTCTTAAATATCTACAGCACATGATGGAAGCAAAACAACACTTTGAATATCTTAGAAGTATCCAAGAGAAGCAAATGAGGGCCTCAGCAGAAATCGATAGAGCTGAGGTGAAAAAAGAAAGACTTTCGCCGGTGCAGAGTAGATCGTCTCCCATCCAGAATAGTTCACCGCATCGAATGTCTTCAGCTGAACTGTCACCAAATCATAGTGTCCGTTTATCTACCTCATCCAGCCCTCTCTCCACCACTAGTCCAGTTAATTCCTCTCCACTTAGTCATCTACAAAACATGCAACCTTTTGATTTTCGAAAACACAAATCCAACGAAATGACCGATAAGGAAGATAACAGAAAATTAAATTACGACATGAGTCACGCCGAAAAAGCTACAATGGATTTAATGAGAAGCCAGTTTTTCAATTTCCCACTGCCTGGTAATTTACCGATGCCACCTATTTCGATGCCGTCAACCTTCAATCATCCGGCAGCCATGGTAGCTGCGCTAAGTCAAAATCCTATGGGCCTCGCTTCACTTCAAGCATTAATACCGCAAATGTCCGCAAAACCATCAGATTCAATGGACAACAAATCTAGCAACATGTCTGGAAAAATGAGGCTAGATAATATGCGACCAGACGATGAAAACGTTCTCAACCTAAGCAAGGATTCCTATGAAGCGGCACAGAACTCAAGAAACTTGTTATTAGGGAAATGTATTACACCACCTAAAAGACAATGGGGAGCATCTCCAATGCCTTTGAATTTGGGAACTCATTTTATCAATCCTGCTACTGGAAAAAAAAGAGTACAGTGCAACGTATGTTTAAAAACTTTCTGCGATAAAGGCGCGCTAAAAATACATTTTTCTGCAGTTCACCTTAGAGAAATGCATAAATGTACCGTGGAAGGCTGCAGTATGATGTTTAGTTCGCGAAGATCTAGAAATCGTCACAGTGCTAATCCGAACCCGAAACTTCATTCGCCACACTTAAGAAGGAAGATTTCTCCTCATGATGGTAGAAGTGCACAAGCTCATTCTGTTCTAATCCCACCTCACTCAGCAGGACTTAGTATACCACCAGTAATGAATTCCATGCATCCGTTTGGGTCCTACCCTCTCTTGAACTCATCTCACAATATGAGACAGTTTGCCTCAAATGTACCTTTAGACTATAAGAATAATGTAAATATGAATTTCGCGTCTGGTATAGATCACTCACACTTACGAAGAGAATCCAGTTCTGTAGAAAATAAAGATCAAGATGGTCAGGGTGAGTCAGATGACGATGATGGAATAGTTGTTGTGGCTGGCGATGACGACGATGATGATGGAGAGCATATGGATACCAGTGACTATTACTCCAATATCAATAAATCAAATGGATCAGTTGATGACTCAGAAACAGAATATGATCAAAGAAGTATTAGTGATAATAATGACAATATTGAAAATAGAAAAGATGAAACTATTAACACTGAAGTGAAAAGAAAACGCAAAAATTTGAATCCTACTAGATTGCACAACAATCACTCGCCTAGTGAAAATCTTAATCTAAACGATCATTCTGAAGAAGCCCTGAACGAAAACGACTTTAGCGCTTTAGATCTTAAAAGAGTAAAAACTGAAGAAAGTGAAAAAACTGTAGATCATCCAGAACTTCAAAGTAAGAGTAAAAGTGTCACCGTAAAACCAGAAGTCCCTGCCGTCAAAGAAGAACCTATGGAGGTCAATTACAGCGCTCAAGACCTAAGGGTAAAGGAAGAACCTACAGACAATACTGAAAAATGTAATGCAAATGATACCATTCAATCTAGTGAAGACCATTTTTCATCGGAAAATGCTTTGAAGAGATTGGAAAGCTTATCAAAAGGAGATTTTCCGAATGTGAAAAAGTCTGACATTCATAATTCAATGGGTCCTTTCAACTTATCATTGAACGAATCAGTTGATTATTCTGATAGATCTCCGTCCTCATCAGTATCCAGCTTCGATTATGCAACTGATGATAATCAGGGTCAGATATTCGGTCACTTTGATAGTGGTTTTTTCATTAGCACCACCGATGTGCCTCTTGATCAAGAAAATCCTCGACGCTGTGCAGTCTGCGGGAAGTTATTCCAAAACGTGTATTTATTAAAGACACATTACCAAAATGCTCATCTAAAATTAATGTACAAATGTAATATCGAAGGCTGCAGAGCATCTTTTCAATCAAAACGAAGTAGAGATCGACATAGCGTAAACGAAAGTCTTCATAGGAAGATACTATCATCTGCAGATTTAAGGGTATGTGACGAGTCTTCATCACGATTATTAGAGAAAGTTAGGGAACAGATGGAGCTTATTGCGCGGTTCAATGAGGAAGAACGTGCTGTACCCTACATCGAATCCCATAAATACTACAGAGCAAAGGAGTCAGATAAAATTAGGAGCCAGTTCAGTCAACATATGCCTTTTAACCCTCCTTACCCACCTTTGCAGTTGCCTGAGGCTTACCTGAGCAATCGCGACATGTTTGCTCAGCACCCATTCCTCTTTGCACCATTCGGAATGCTTCCTAATTTCCCACCTCTTCCTTTAGGATTCCTCCCACCTAGTCTTAACGCTTTCGGCTGCCAGAGCCAAAGTTACTCTCCACCTCTTCCTCGTAAGCTAAATTATTTCATCGAAGACGAGGCTCCACGACCGAATAAGGATGGTACCTATCCTTGCAGAGGTTGTAGAGACAACTTCAAGGATCTTAATACTTTAAAGGTACATTGTGAAACTGTACATGTGCAAGCTCTGCACCGGTGTACGTTAAACGGGTGCAATGCCGCCTTCTTCTCGAGAACAAAAAGAAATATGCACTATGAATCTCATATGGCGAGACGGCAGAATGGAAGAGGTATCGCAGTGAATACATCTTGACCTAAATAGACCTTAAAACGATGATACAAAACCCAATCTCCAGTGCATTTGTGATGTTATTATTTATATTTACCAAAAAATGTGTTGTATCTGTATAAAAATATCCCAGTACCTTTAAATTCTCATAGTTTCCGTTATAAGATGGATCAAAGATATGGCATTTTTAGCTTGAGATGATTGTAAATACTATTAGTTTATAACAATAAGGTTTTGTAATAAGCATTTGTAAATAGCTGTAGTATGTTATACTTCTGATAATCTTTTTGTATAAATAAAGCATAGAAGTCTCAACATTCCATAGTAATAATTTGTGCAATAAAAATGTAAATAAATAATTATAATAGTAATGTACAAAATTATGCTTAGTTTTAATATTTACAGTTCAATATTTCTTTTTGTAAACGGTTCTTATATTTGGTTTCTGATTATCTTTAAGTCTCATAGAAATTATTTTATGTTATTGTAATCAGAAACCAATAAAACCAGAACTCTTCAAAATATTATAAAACAGCATATTAGAATGTTGAATATAGAAATCATATCTCTTGCATATTTTGGTGCTAATAAAAAAAATGCTGTAAAATTTTGGCATCATTTTCAGTACTGTACGCGTGTGATGTTGTATTGTATAAAAAACCAAAAAGTATTAAATGTTTAAGATAAGAAACTTGAAACTGTATTGTAATAAAAACGCATGTTATTCTTCCTCTTGCCAAACGACAATGTAATAAAATGTTTTGAAAAAAGAACTTTTTTTTTATCAAAAAAACCTTTTTTTTTTCTTTTTACCAGCCCATAAAATAGTTTGAGGAGACGAAAAATTACTCATTAAGTACTCTATTTTCTATTCATCCTTAACGTTGATTAAATTTTGATAATACTGCGAGACCCTTTCGCAGTTTTGCACTAAACTTATGAATCGCCCAAGTCTTTTCCTAATTACAACTCGACCAAGATAATTAGACGAATAACAGCTTGCCTGTAAGTAAGTACATGAACAGTTTTGATTTGGTCGAGTTGTAGTTAAGAAAAGACTAGGTGATTCTTAAGTTTAGTGCAAACGGGTGTTAGTGCTCGTATATTAATAGAAAAAATCTAAATACCATCTTTTTTTCCACCCTGTACCCACTCTAATAAGTTTATAGTTAATATAGTACCTATATACCGTAATAATGTCAGTCAGTCATTTTCTCCTATGATACAAATCGTTAGTACGGAATAAAAACTTTTATAAGTCCATTCCACGAAACGAGCTTTCAAAGAAAAACTGCCTAAAATGATCTAAAGATTTATTGAATGAAGTGACATTATTGCATAAAATAATACATCTAAAGTTGCATAATTGATAATAAGTCACATATTCAAATAACGAATAATTTGGGGATAAAAAAACAAGTCAAAACCTCCGTCTTTATTTCGAAGCAATGAAATTCACGTCAGACGAGCTAAACCAATTTTTTACCAAAACATAGGATATTAACTAAGGATCCGCACAAACAGCCAGAGGCACGTTTTAATATTCCAGAAGCCAATATACCTTCATTTTCGTGATTTATGAATTTCAAATAAGACAGGATTTTTTCTCCAAAAAACACAATAATAAAACGCATTGTTATGGTAGAGTTGGTAAAATGTTGGAGTTTGATTTTGTATTATAATTTTCGTTCGGGTTTTCCTAAAAAAAAACATTATTTATTGGGTAATTAAATCTATTAACATTTTCTTTAATCTCATGTGGATCTTAGAGAGGAACACATTTTGTTTTATTTTCTTTGTTTATCATTGCAATTTTTTTTAAACCAAAACTAAATCGTTGCCGTTTTAGTTTCGTTTACAGAAAATACAAGTTTTAGTTTTGTTAAAATTATTGAAAGCTATGCCTAGGGAGGGAGCCTAGGATGTCAGATTTGGACAATTTACCTAAATGAAGATTCTATAACTAAACTAAAGATTTTAGGTAAAAATAACCTAAACGACAACGTAATGGTTTTGATTTTATCTTTCAGAATTAGCGCGGTAGGGTCCACGAGGCGCAGTTTAATCAGCAGAACCTATACCTACTTCAAAGCGCAGTAAATAAGTAAGTATCGAACTGGCACCCCTGACAACTGTCTGTCGCCGTGACATTTTGTGTCGTGTCGTGTCGTGTGACGTCGCGTGTAGCGACCGAGTTAATTTTTAAATTTCCCATTACTGCTATCAAGGGCCGATAATTGATTTTATGGTGTTTGGCGACAGAAAGTGTCTGGTAGACTGGTATACCTACGTCAAGGGTGTCTTAAACAAAATCGACTATTTAGTAATTTATAGATGAATAATAGGTTTGTTTGCGTAGCCTTTCACGTGGAATTCTATTTAGGAATTTTAAGAACAATAGTAGAGTAGTAGTAGAGTAGTGTGTTCTACTTCAAGGTCCAAACTATCTCCTTACCAAAATTTTCAAAACTTGATTCAGTGATTTAGGCTTAAAAGCGTAAAAAAGAGACTTTCACATTTAAGTATAATACCAGTGGCTCTGTAGAGCAGGTTATAACCTCGTGTTTGTAACATTTTTGATCATTTTCGAAATGGCGAAATATGTATTTCCCCATATCTCCGCAATTCAGAAAAAAAACGAAAAACTGAATCGACAAGAAAATTCTTAGGTTATTAACACGTTCAGCGCCAAGCTAAAAAATCCATGTTGGTTTTCAGAGGCCAATTTAGTTTCTTTATTTTATTATTCCTGACTTTGTAACATATTTTTGTAGTGTACCAAAAGTCCCATGCATAACCCAAAGGTACTGATCGATTTGTGGGGGCCAGCAGATTCTAACGCCATAGTAAAATGTATGAAAACGTAAATACTCACAGACACACTGGCCCTGGAGTAAGGGGTGGCAGAGTATGTGTGTATACCTGAAGATACACTGGTCTTGGGATAAAGACATTGGGTGTATACTAGAAGATACAATGGCGTTGAACGCGTAGAACCGGCTTACAAAATTTCACGAGAATCGTTTGAGAAATGCGACCTGTAGTGTACTATCCCCGTCAATTGGTAATGCGCTGGAACCTTGTCAAATTAACATACACATCATCGTCATCCGCAACTAAAAATGACAAAAAACAGTAAAATTCTAAAAGGTAATATAATATATTAATTTTTGAATTTTTATTTTCAATAAGAAAGGGTCTAGGTATATGAGAAAATTACAATTGTTTTTCGTTTTTGAGGTTAAAATCATGGCCGCCAGGCGCATTACCAATTGACGCGGATAGTAGAGGAGATCAAGCGGACAGCCGGACAGACGTACGGAAGCATTTTGCCCAAGCTGAAACGGAGACTCTTCGCGCTCGCTCCGTCAATTATAATATGGATTCACCACATGCTCCGGCAGTAAATATCGAAGTCTCTACAATATCTGTGGCATGGCACTTATGAGCACGCTATAACAAAACAACTAACATATACTTCGGCAGCTCAATAATATATCTTCCAAACATCTACGGTCAAAACAATACGCACTTCCCAAAACCCGCACAAAGCATGATCTGTCCGCATTTACATAATCAACTCTCATCACAGCCATTTGCATCCGAAACGCACAACGAATTAAACCGAAAGAACTACAAACCAACATATTCACGCACTCGACTAAACTCTATCATATTAGGTGTAAGTATCAAAATCGTCTAACAAGCTTTTGTAAAATGGTAATGTTATTGTGCGCGGTTGCCGTATTCAAAATAAGAAATTCGAACGTCCCGCTTGTCAGCAATTTGTTTTGAAGAGAGAACACTTCTAATTCGCAAAAAGAACGAACGTTCTATTTTTAAAAAGTATCGTCACGCAAGTTTAGGCTGTGTTCACATAAAGGCATTTAGCTTTTATTTAATAAAAAATATGAAACTCTTGATGGTATAGTAGGTGTATTTTCTTAAGATTTTTGATAAAATTAACGATAGCTTTGAATTTCACCAATTGGTGTCTGTCTATCTCGCAGTAAAAGAAAAACTTGAGATTTCGTCATTCCACTTCGGAATTTAGTAATTATCAGTATTATACTTCTCAATAAAAAAGTTTCTTATGAATTGCGGACTGTTCATCAAGAAGTTTTACAAAAAATACTCCAAAACAAATTGATGTCTCATATTTCACCAATGTAACCATATCTTTATGAGTTCCAAATTTGAATTCGAAAAGTTCGAAATGGGGCTTTCTAGTGTTCCTTTTTGACGTTAATGAGAGTGTGGCTTCTTAGGGAGCTGGCGGGGTTATTACAGGCAGACGTTAGGCAATTTAGGGTTAGCCACGTGATATTGTAGCGAGTGATTTAATGCAGGGGTGCGGGGTTAAAAGATTAGATGAGACGCTAGGTATCTAGAGTTTTTAACGAGCAGTATCATAAAAAAGCTTTTTAAAAAAAGCAAACCTCCTTCAAAAATCTTAAAAAAATCTATATATATAAAATTCAAAGTCCTGACTGAGTGAGATATCAACGCACAGCCCAAACCGCTGAACCTAGAGACTTGAAATTTTGCACACAGATACTTTATACAGTGTAGGCATCCACTAAGGAAGGATTTTTGAAAATTCCATCCCTAAGGGGATGAAATAAGGGATGAAAGTTTGTATGAAAGTCCCTCAGTTTTGAAGCTAGGATCTTCAAATTTTGTGTTTAGGCTGATGATTGAAAATAAATAAATACGTGTCTCAGCGTTTTTCAAAATTCTACCCCCAAAGGGGTGAAAAGGGGGATGAAGTTGTGTTTAGAAGATAATCCTTCATTTTTGAAGTAGAAATCGCTAGATTTGTAATTTAGGCTTATGGATGGAAATCTAACGCAACGCATATTGTATTGGTATAATTTCAACCCCCATGGTGATGAAATGGGGGTGCAATGGGGTAAATAAACCTAAAAATCGATATGGATGTCGTTATTGGGGTTTTCTGGGATGAAGATTGCGAAAATGACATTTATTTTGAAGTCCAACACGGTCGACATGATTTAACCCCTAAAGGGGTGAAAATTGGATTTAAATTTGGTATTGAAAACAATATAAAATAGACATTACAACTTAAAACTTCGTAGGAGCATGTCTTAAAATAAATAGGCAAACATATATTTTGTGGTTTTGAAAATCAACCCCTTAGGGGGTAAATGGGCTAAGTAAACGTAGAAATCGATATGGATGTCGTTCTTGAGGTTTTATGGGATGGTGATTGCGAAAATGACATTAATTTTGAAGTCCAATTTAACCGCTAAAGGGGTGAAAATGGGGTACAAATTATATATGGAAAAATAATATAAAATAGACATTACATAGTTTACAGCTTAAAAATTCGTAGGAGCATGTCTAAAAATAAATAGGCAAACACATATTTTCTTATTTTGAAAATCATCCGTTAGGGGGTAAATGGGGTAAGTAAACATGAAAGCCGATGTGGATGTCGTTCTTGAGGTTTTATGGGATGAGGAATGCGAAAATGACATTTGTTTTGAAGTCCAACACGGTGGACATGATTCAGCCCAAGGGGACGGGGACGGACACGGGAACAGGAACGGGAACGGGGGCGGGGACGGAAACGGGAAAGAGTAAAGAAACGGGAACGTGATACTCTTAATATCTCTGGACCTAATTCTGATTATTGTAATAAACTAGCTTCCGCCCGCGACTTCGTCCGCGTGGATATTAGAGAAAATCCTTAGGGAACCTTCAACCAGGATCCGACCAACCGTTTTATACGCGATTACGCGGGTCCCCACCAAGCGCGCAGCCTCGTGCGAGGCCTGTCACACGTCGCAAATGTTTTGCCTCGCGAGGCAGCGCGCTTGGTGGGGACCCGCCTAATCGCGTATAAAACGGTTGGTCAGATCCTGGTTGAAGGTTCCCTAAGGATTTTCTCTAATTTCCACGCGGACGAAGTCGCGGGCGGAAGCTAGTAGCTCTATAAAAAGCAAGTAAGTAATAATGTACAAATCGATTCTTGCGACACGTCTATTGAAGTCGGGTGGAGCTGAATATTTTTTTACTTATTGTATTGTTTATATATTCTAAAAGTCCCACCCGCCTTCAATAGACGTGTTGTAATTAATCGATTTGTACATTATTTCTTGGTTTTTATAGAGCTGTTTTTTTAAGGCTTTTGAAGGAGGTTTTGCTTTTTTTAAAAAGCTTTTTAATTTGAAACTTTTTTGTGGTAGGTATGTAGGTAAGCGATAATTTTATAAAATAAAATGTTTTAATGTTTCACATTTTTCAATGGTATATGTACCCCGAGTTACCCAATTTCCACAGGAGTTCCGTTGGGCCTTCGTAGTTCAACTCTAGTCCAGAACGTCCTTGACAATAGATATCTACTTAACTTGTTTTTGATTGTCATAAACCTTCAATCACTGTACAGTTCCTACTTGATTTTGATGAGTTCCCTCGTGTATCTTCAAAATCCAAAGTTCAATACCAATGAAATTAATATAGTATCATTCTTAAGGTTTTTTCTTTCAAACAAAAAAGAATCATCTAAATCAGTTCATAAACAAAAAAGTAATGGTTGAAAATCCGTCTGAATTCATATAAAATGGTAACCAAAACGACAGTATTTTCAAGATTAACTTGAAAACTACTAAACCGATTTCAAAATTTCAAAAATGGGACCAACTTGGGAACAAACCTCATGTTATAACGTTTGAATCATTTCAATCGGTCCAGCAGTCTTCGAGTAATCGGTGTACATACATATAAAAAAAATATAAGCGACGAATAGATAACCTCTTCCTTTTCAAATTTTTGAATTCGGTTAAAAATAGCAGACTGGCCGTGCTTATATTTCAAAAATTAAGACAAAAAAACAGGTACTTACTCCGTAAGTAGCGTAAAACATTGTTAACCTTTCAATAACCACTCAAGCAAACAAACAGAAAATAATTCCGTGTCAACCCCTTAGAGTGCAAGTATCTAAAGCTATTGTAATGAAACAAAGGTGACAATTTCCAAGTAGATAGGTACTTTTATGTCAACCAGACCAGTCCGAAAATTACGGGTATTTGGAAAAGCCTACCCTTCAGGTGACCTCGCATGAATACGAATACTTATCGTCAAAGTTGTACATACTGAAATCCTTACTTCCTTATATCCTTATCCTTATCCTTATTATAATATTATAAATGCGAAAGTCCGTTTGTTTGTTTGTTTGTTTGTTACGCCTTCACGTCGTAACTACTGAACCGATCAACATGAAATTTTGCATACACGTTGTCAGGGGTGCAGAAAAGGACATAGGGTACCTTTCATCCTGAAAAAACGTACAGTTCCCGAGGGATAGCAAAAAAACTGTCCACGCAGACGAAGTCGCGGGCGGCCGCTAGTTATCCATACTAATATTATAAATGCGAAAGTCTGTTTGTTTGTTTGTTACGCTTCACGTCTTAAGTACTGAACCGATCATCATGAAATTTTGCATAGACGTTGTCAGGGGTACAGAAAAGGACATAGGGTACTTTTCATCCAGAAAAAACGTACAGTTCCCGAGGGATAGCAAAAAACTGTCCACTCAGACGAAGTCGCGGGCGGCCACAAATATGTAATAACTTAATTACTTAAATACTTAAACTAATAACTAACTACTAAGTAACTTCTTTACTTCGATCAAGAATACCCTAGCTAGGGTACCTATAGTAGGGGACTTTGACTGGACAGCTAGATGTCCAGTCAAAGTCCCAAAAATGGCACCTCTAAATAACGCCCCACATTCAAACTGGGCGCTTCTTTTATACAAAGTGTTCTGTTCTTTGTTTCTTGCTATTTAAATTTTATGGATTAGTAATTTTGCCCAAAAAAAAATTTTCATGTAGGAATTGGATTTTCTAAATTTCGAATCACTTTTTGTTTTGTCAGTCGGTGCCACATTTGCGTGCTGTTTTAGTTCGTAAAGCGTTTAGGACACTCTAGACAGAGGTGCCCCCAAACAGTCGATCGCGATCGACCGGTCGATTGGGAGAGGTTTTAAGGTCGATCGCCAAGGATAACACATTTGACAGTTTATGCACCCAATGTAGTTTTACTTATGCAATTTATTTTCTTGATAAATATTTGGTTGGTTAAACGGTCAAAATGTCGATCTCTTAATCATAAATTTTTGCTAGGTCGATCTCCTTAAGAAAAAGTATGGGCATCCCTGAGTCTAGGATATAATATTGAAGCTTCTCTATGAAAATCTTTGTAATAACACCACACAAATATTTCTTTACTAGCGGCCGCCCACGACTTCGTCTGCGTGGACAGTTTTTTACTATCCCTCGGGAACAATACTTTTTTTCGGGATGAAATGTACCCTATGTCCTTCTCTGTACCCCTGACAACGTGTAGATATTCAAAATTTCATGATGATCGGTTCAGTAGTTAGGATGTGAAGACGTAACAAACAAACAAACGGACTTTCGCATTTATAATATTAGTAAGGATTGTATAATAATTTCGGTACCTACCTACCTGTAATAATAAACTGAGCGTCCTATAGGATCGCCTTGAGGCATACATTGCGTGATGCTGACGGATGTTGAGGTTGCATATCGTGATGTAAGTGATCTATGGAGACTGTGTTTTGCTTACAATCTATTTGATTTGCTTCGGCAATGCTTATACATTGGGGTGTAAATGCAGGGTGTTAATTAATAAGCCAAAAATTGATTCTTTGGACCAACAAACTGAGGCTATCGGTCGCAGTAAGTGGCTAAGGGGTAAAGGCGAATATGGCTGTCATTTCGCGTCCAGTGGTTGATTCGTCCAAGGGTAACACATGTAAAAAAAAGACTTTTCATACAAATCAAAGAGATCACGTGATCAGTTTAGTATGGGATGACCAACATTTTTTGACGTACCTAAGTATTTCGACACTTGTTTCATGGAGAAAGTTGTTTAGTTTCATGGACTGAACACATCCTTAAAATTTTGAGAATGGTTACAAATTCACCTTGTATATCACGTGTTATAACGTTTTGTCAAAATCTATTGTATTTTGATAGTTAAAGTTCATCATATCGCATTTCGGTTGTCATGCTAGGGGGGCTGGTGACAGTCTACTATCTTCCTCTGCTGTGAATACTGAAATACTAAATTTATTGCATCTCTAAACATTTTCACGAACGTGAAATAGGATCTATAACAGATATATCTGTAGATATTATATTGATATACAACGTGTTAATGAAATAACGCAAAATGAGAAAACCGTTTCTTCGGACCATCAAACTGAACAACTTTTACTATAGGACCAACTCTGAAATCGAGAAAAAAAATCTGCTGTCTCATACAAAAATTAATAACGAAAGTATAAAAATGTATGAAGCAGCTGATATTTTTTTATCGATTTCAGAGTTGGTCCCATAGTAAAGTTGTTCAGTTTGATGGTCCTAAGAAACGGTTTTCTCATTTTGCGTTAATTCACTAACACGTTGTATAATATAGATATATAAGATATTCCTACATTAAAATCTACAGTTAGGTAGTTAATTTTACGTCCCACATCATATAGCACACGCAATGGGCTCCCGCGGCCAAACCCGCCAAATAACCTAACCAACGACCATTAGGTAGATATACAATTCTTATGATGGCCGAATGAAGTAGTCTGGAGCTAACAAGGTCAAGTCAGTCCCAAAAGGACGAATGAAAGTTATTTCCTTTGCCTTAACGAGTTAACTTTACGAAACTTCACTGTCCGATACAATACGACGTGAATGACGTTATAAAAAAATCCTTACTAATATTATAAATGCGAAAGTCCGTTTGTTTGTTTGTTTATTTGTTTGTTTGTTTGTTACGCCTTCACGTCTTAACTACTCAACCGATCATCGTGAAATTTTGCATACACATTTTCAGGAGTACAGACAAGAACATAGGGTACCTTTCATCCCGAAAAAAGGAACTGTTCCCGAGGGATAGACAAAACATTAAACACGCGGACGAAGTCGCGGGCGGTCGCTAGTAATTAATAAAAATAAACAAGCCATTTTTCATTCGTTTTGGGGTCATTTATTTAATCTGTAATAAACTTATGACACACCTAGTATCGTGAGTTGTTTAAAATATGTAAATTGTGGAGATAGTAGACTAATCAAAAAAAGACATTCACTAATTTGAAATGGATTAATCACATAAATCGATTTTGTGCTCTTATAGTGACGTTGTCAGCTTGTTGCAAACTGGTTCACGGCGTTTCTAGGATGTTATTCTTTGGTAGTAATTTCTTATAGGGAGCTTATGTAATGAGATAGAGGTGTTATCAACATTGTCCGATACTATACGCTGTCCGATAGTATACGACCTTCCCCTAAAGCTGCGTAGGTTTGAAAAAAACACTGCCACAGATTTTCAACAATAACTTTCTCGTAATTGTTTTCAAAAAAGGTTTGATCCATTCTTTTCAGATTAAAGCAGAATCTTTAAACACATTCAACATATATGCTTAAATGTCTTTCCTTACATTTTATCACGCTAATAATGGTGATTACGATCCGATTGGAATTTATGAAATTTCTCACGTCGCTCCTGGCATTTAGCAGGCATGTTGAAAAATTCACAAATTCGGCATTCCAAATTCAAATATTTAAAATGCGTTGTCGCTTCGGGGTTTGACAAGCTGTGAGAACTTTCTCTCGTGCGCAATTTGAATTTTTCGAATTCTTTTCCATTTTCAAATTTCAAATAACGAATAAATGGAATCGTTGCCGTGATTCCGTGATCAAAAGAAGCCTTTTGATTTGATGATATACTTAACTACTTACTTAAATTATTTGCAAGTAGGTAGGTAGTTAGTAATTTGAATTTGATTCGTATGAAACAACACCTTCGTTGTTTCTTTCTTTCAAAGGTTGAGTACCTACTACAGGGACTGCTATCATAGAAATATTTTGTTTTTTATAAGTAAATAGTACATACCTACCTTAACAAGTAAGTATCACCCACTTCAATTAAAATAAAATCAACTAAAGAACATCCAAAACAGCCCACTTACTTACCTCAATTATTGTGTTTTTTTTATTCTACAAAGTAATTCTACTTAACTATACTTAGCCTAGTTTTTTTTTATGTTAATTAAGTACTTACCTACAGTGTAGATAACTAATTTTGGAACTTCTGCGTTCCTTTTCTCTAAGTGTACAAAATAATACTGGTAGGTATCTTTTGAATAAAATGCCTGAGCACAATCATTATGAAGTTAAAATCACAGAGAGAAGCTTATTTCGTCAAATTCTCACACGCAAAGTTCGAAACGAAATCGAATTTAAAAATGCCATCGGAGCTCGTGCCTGGATAGCAAAATAATTCCAAATTCAAATTTTAAAAATCATCCAGGGGCACGCTTCTAAACGCACGCCACAATATTTTGGTAGCCGCGAATTAAAAGGCCACTTACGTTCCAAATTCAAAAATTCACGCAACTCTAAATTTGATTATCCAAAGAGATTCGATTCGAATCGTCACGCAATTTATTTTTAATTCAGTAGCATTGTTTTTAAAATAAGTAAAAGTAGTGACTCGATACGTCTCGCTCTCTCACCCTGCTACGTGAATGTGATTGTCCCATTTCCATGCGACGTGAGACACACGGTGACATCTACGCGACTCTACAAATGCCCACCAATAAACAGGCGGAGACCCTCCCATTGGCTGAAAGTGTCACGTTGTATTTTTTTACGACGTAGTACGTGTTACATCAGTCTAATTTTAATGTTCTTTTTTTAAAACCTTTTTCTTAATAGTTAGACAAATAGTTTTAAGTGTTTTACAAGGTCTTTCCTGTTATTGTCAAATAGCACGACCGATGTAGGTACCTTAATGATAGGGATCATTGAAATCATTATTCGTAAAATTAATTGATTTCGGTGTTGAAAACGACGTGTTTATTCAATGTTATTCAAAACGTGTTTTATCGTTTTGAAAATAGGTATAAGTACCTAATTAATATTTTGGTAAGGCCACATATTTTTAATACTGACAATGAACTACGGATAATTTATTTTTCTAACCAAAAAAAATACTTAAAAAGTATTGCCCGCTTAAGATGCAGAACATGGAAAAAGATAGAACTAAAAAAAATACGATTGCTTACTGAAACTTTTCTAAACAAGGTAGGCGTTTCATTTGTGGTTGGTTAAAAATGTCGCCAACTCCCACGCGCGCTTACTCCTTATTGGTGCAAAGTGTCACCGTGTCGCAGCGCGCGACAACCGCCATTGGCCGAGACACGCCCACGAATTTAAAATTAGAACGCGTGCTCTAAATTCAAATTTAAGTAGCTACGAATATTCTACGAAAATAATTCAACAATGTCTTTTACATTCGAATTTGGAATATCTTCGAATAAGGTAAAAAACTGTTTAACCTCTTTTGTTTCTTGTAAAGAAAACTGATATTTTTCTTTTTTCTCAACGAATCATAGAGTATAAAACCTTTTTGGCGCGTTGTCACGATAAGGTCGGAGCTGTACTGAGTTGCGCGGAACTATTGATTGGGTCTGCCGCACGGCCGAGGTGACAAATGACTTCGCACGGTTACATTTCATATAATTATACGAGATTGGTTAGATGAGCCGGTACGCTTATGTGGAATGGCAATGATTGATTAGGTGGAACGATTGTTTGCGCTAAAATAAGTTTCGCTCTGGCGGAAATTGCTTTAATTAGTCAGTAATTATATTAAGATAGGCCATATTAAGATAGGATGATATTAACCTACGCTCTATAAGCTTTGTTATAAAAATATTATGTAGGTTAATTATAATACCTATAAATCATTTACAAGTATAACATTACCAAAATTATGACAGATCAATACTTAGTGGTCTTTGTAATGTTAATTTTTTACACCTGTGACAACCTTAAGTTCATATTTTTTCCGCTGTGGAGCCGTAGCAACACGAATACAAAAAAAATACGCACGGATATAATTAAATTGTTTACTTACAGACAAAATAATCTTAGTAAAGATTTATCCCAAATATAAAACCCAAAGGAAATTCCACATTTAAACAGTACTTACACCTTACACCAATGTTTCTAAAAGCAATTCTAATAAAGTGCAATGTTAAAAAACTAGGGGTGCAAAAAAGCCCGGTGGGGTTAGCGACATAAAAGTTTACGAGCGGTCGTAGAGACCGCAAATATCAACAGGTTTTAGGGTTACGATAGTGATTTTGTCCCGGAACTCTAGGGTTAACTGGTTTCTTCCAAGTTTAATGACTTTTGTATGATCCATTTAGCAATAAACAAACGAAATAAGTATTATAAATAGAAGGTTGTTTTAAAATTATGGTATAATATTTACTACTTACCGCCCTGGTTCTATGCGGGTCTATCGGGCAAGAAATAATTATTAAGTACCTATGTATTACTTAAGTTTTGATTTGACAGATAGATGTGATACATTGTCACTTTTCTTTGGTAAGTTTTTATTTGTGCCAAAAAGAAGTAGATATGTAACTTATCCATTTGTTAAATCAAAGCTTAAATTACTAACTTCATCATTTTTAACCTATAAACCCGCTCTGATATGGTTCATTGGTTTAAACGCTGAAGTTTCCGAAGCCAGTAAGATCCCAAGTTTGATTTCCATTCCAGTCCGTCAAGTTATCGATGTTATAAGGTTTTTAAAGTAACCTAAGTAGTATAAATTCATTCCAATTACAATACAATTAACTTTTACATCGAAAACGTAAACCAATTTATTGTTACAACATAAACAAATTCGGTAGTACCTAAGTATTGTTTTTCATGAACACAAAATAATAGTTATTTCAGTATACAGGTGCACTGAGTGGCTTTCAGGCTGCTTCAGAGCTGGAATCGTAAAATTTTACTACAGGTTCTCTTTATGGGACCAAATAAAACCTTTTTCAGAATGTAAGTGCCTTAAATTGTAAGTGGGAATGTAACAAGTATAAACTCTGATACATACCTGGTTTCTGAGGTACAGTCGAGTTCAATAATATGTATGTCTTTGTAATAAAAGTCAACATATCCTATCAAAAGTGCCAACATATTATTAATGAACTCGACTGTACTTATCGGTGGTTTATCGGAGGTTTAACTATACAACATTATCTGGTATAATATTCATTTTATTAGTTCAAACCAGACAAGTGGACCCCTCTGGCAAGTTGATCGGCTCAGAAACCAAGGGTGAGAGATAGTGATGTACAAAACTCGAGTCGTCGAGTTCTACTTTTGAAGACTCGACTCGGATTGGCAGGACTCGGTGAGCTCAGTAGGCTCGTAAGCCCGAGCCTAGCCGAAAAACGAGCTCTCTGAGCCACGCCTCGAGGTTTCAAAAGAGTTTCAAGCCTTCAAAAGAGCTCGAACCTACTAAAAGAGCTCTAGCCTTCAAAAAAGTTCGAGTCTTAAAATGAACGCGAGCCTCATAAAAAGCTTAGAGTTCATGTTTATGACTGTAATATCTCCGTAAATAATAATATTTACATTATTATTAATTACAGAGATATTAAAGCCGAGCCTATCGAGCTCACAGAGCCCTGAAAATCTGACTCTAGTCTTCAAAATTAGAACTCAAAATGATGAATGTCTTATGTTATAAAGAGCACCGTAGATGCTTAATCTATAGTGCTTTAGCTCTACTTACACTCATTCATTAGCAGCCCATCACAACTAGTGCGCCGAAAAAGACTCGAGTCGTGAAAAAGTCTCGAGATCGACTGAGCTCTCCAAAAAGGCTCGAGCCGTGAAAATGGCTCGAAGTCGGCCGAGCTCTGAAAAAGGCTCGAGCGCTAAAAAAGACTCCCGAGTCGTCGAGCTTCATACAAACGAGGCGAGCCCTGTAAAACGACTCCGAGCTCTGGACAAAAGGACTCGGAGGACTCGAGTCTTGTACATCACTAGTGAGAGATGAGTGAGAATCTTTAAATATTTTCCATTATCTTCCACAAACCATGATTTCCTCGCTCTTTCTAAATTGCTTTCTGTAAAACCAAATAAAAGCCTTTTTCAAGAATGTATTGTGCGTTTTAGACTTAACATCTTAGCCTAGTGCTATTTTATTACAGACGCTACTA
This sequence comes from Agriphila tristella, assembly GCA_928269145.1. Taxonomy (NCBI): domain Eukaryota; kingdom Metazoa; phylum Arthropoda; class Insecta; order Lepidoptera; family Crambidae; genus Agriphila; species Agriphila tristella. The sequence goes on from OV743433.1 coordinate 39,296,598, forward strand.
AATTAGGATGGGTAAGAATTCTTAATAAAAACTAAATTATTTTCCTACCTGAATCATGTTATTATTTCTTATACTTAACTACGGAGTTAAAGAGAAACAGTAACGATTTCGTTTTTATGGTTGTATAGTTCAAAATTAGCGCCAGGTAATGGCCCGTAGATGTACGATTGTGACTATCAAGATTTCAAGAGAGACAATCAATGAACTTTCTCTATGTCTACGGTAGTGAATGAACGCTACGAAAAAATCACGGCCTGTAGGTAATACCTACGTTAGGGGGATTTTGGTGATTTTCCGACCCCCCCTCCCCCCTTGGTGAGATGTCGTGAGATTTGGCTCGACCCTCTCCCCCCCCCCCTATAAATAAAACTCACGTGAGATTTTTCAAAACGTGTATTTTTAGTGTGATTACGTTAATCTGTGCTTGCTTGGTTTGCATTTATTTAAATAAACATTATTGTTTAGGATTTAGCCATATGTTGGTATGAAAAATGTTTAACTTTATTTAACCTAGTTTTTTGCGAAACTTCCTGCAGAAAAAAAATTACGTGATATTTGCCGAGACCCCCCTTCTCCCCCACGTGAGATTGGGTGAGATTAGGCTCTACCCCCTCCCCCCCTAAATGCCTCACGTAATTAATGGACGCCCCCTTATAATAATGAAAAAAATGTACGGCAGTAAAGTATATAAAATTTTAGGAGCTCGATGGCGCAGTGCTTTAGCGCCTGATCCAGCGATTTCGCAAGGGTCGGACATGGGATGGGTGACCAAAAATATATTATATTGAGCTCCTCCGTACTTCGGAAGGTAAAGCCGTTGGTCCCGGCTGCATTTGCAGTCGTTTACAGTCACTAATCCGCATTGGGCCTGCGTGGTGGGTTATGGTCCATCCTCCTTATCCACCCATATAGAAAAGCCTGTGCCCCAGCAGTGGGGACATTAAAAATGGCTGACGGCCACGGTCATAAAAAATTCAATACATTTCCTCTTAAATAAATTTGAGTAAATGTATAAAAAAAAGGTTTCCGTAAAACCTGGATCGCTGGACCCTCACCCAAAAGGGTCCATAACGAAGACCCATCCACTCAATCCACTTATTTGCATTCCATTTCATTTGGAGGCAGAAGTGGCCGGACACTTTATTCGTTTTTTACTGTCGTTTTATTTTTATTATTTCGAGGGTTGTGGTAGTTTGGTGTTCGGTTTACGAGAGGGTTGGAGTCTAGTTAGCGAATTGTTGCGTACTTACTGGACTAAAAGGGTTGAGTATAAAACTATGTTTGATTTAACTCGCTGAAAGGTTGTTGGGTTTGTGGAATTTTTTGGTGTAGTTCTGTTTTGTTTGATGCTGTCCATTTGGTAAAAAAGTGTTTTTCACATTTTCCACAATACAAACGCAAATAATCAATAATGCTTACGTAATTTATTTACCTATTTTATCTTTTTATTAATTATAATTAATTTTGTACAAAAAAAAGTGTTACAGGCGCCTTATTTCATATTGAAATTTCTTTTGCAGGCCTGTGAGAAGGAAAGGACACAAACAGTCCTAAAATGTTAAAGTAAATTGAAATAACTTTGAAATTATTATCAAGTTCGTAATTATTGACCGAGCGGGCGTGAATCGCGAGCGAATCGTCTCCAGTTCAGCTTGGGCAAAAATTATTTCGTATGTCTGTCTGTCCGGCTGTTCGGCTGTTCTCAGGTCGCATTTCTCAATTGTACTTATCTCGTGAAATTTCACAAGCAGGTTCGATAATTATATCGATTTTTTTGTCGTTTCAGGTTTTCCAAATTTCAGCCATTTCGATAAATGGGGAATGTCCGAAAAAAATCAAATTGGCTGAATATTTTTCTATAGGTAGGAATAAGGTCCCTTAGTAATAGAATAAATTTTCAAAATTTTCGGTTTCGTGAAAAAATTAAAAAAAAATCAAAGTCTCTTCGACTTCACAAATGTATGAAAGTAACAGCAGAATGGAGATTGTACCTTTGCCAACACCTGCCACAACCACAACATGGTATTAAAAAAAAGTTTCAAGACAAAATGTCAAAACTTTTTTTTTAAATACGTGTTGTCTTTGTGGCAGTTAGCGGCAAAGGTATAATCTCCATTCTGCTGTTACTTTCATACATTTGTGAAGTCGAAGAGACTTTGATTTTTAAAAACTTTTTTACCCAACCGAAAATTCTGAAACTTTTTTCTATTACTAAGGGACCTTATTCCTACCTATAGAAAAATATTCAGCCAATTTGATTTTTTCGGACATTCCCCATTATCAGAAATGTCACAAAACAGTACAACTCACAGAACCACTAGTATTATTTGATCTGATGAAGATTTTCCTATGTGATACGAATTGATTGAATGCAATATTTTATTTTTATTTTTTCTTATCTCAAAGTTAATTTCTTTTTTAAAGACGTTCATCACGTCTTGTAATTAAAAAAATAATAATTGCTTTTCATTCACAATGCTATTTTTATAAATGTGTTTAGTTTTATACTAGAAGAAACGTCTCATACTCAAAATCCATGTCACGTAAAGTTGTAGAGTCGACTTGGTTTAGATAAAAATACTTAAGGCTATCTTTAAAGAAAATCAACACTTTTTGATGTAATGCCATAGGTCGCTGAAAGATCCTACGGATCTGAAATTAAGATATTATATTTCTTTATATCTTTATCCAGATACGTATTGCAACACGATTTAATGATTTTGGCTTGATACAATTTAATTTTGAACATACCTCTTAAAAAGTCTAAACTTTGATATTATTTAGAAATAACATTAGGTAATTAGAAATTGCTTTAAATAATTTGTATCATCAATATCACCATCGTGTAGAAGCATTTCTGTTTGATCGCTATCGTTATTTTTTACAAATCGGTTTCGAGGTTTTTTAAAATCTTTCTCGCTCCGGCGCGCGACGTTTTCTCATTGCTATCTCTCTTTACTGATATAGCGCCTTAAACAAGATATTACTTTCCAATAATTCTAAAGTTTTAAACCTAAGACTTTAATCTATCTGTAGCCAGAACTTAATCAAGACGTTACAGTTCTTATCCGTCAGCCTGTGGATAGTTACCTACTGGTAGTTAATTGGAGGGTCTGTATCCCGCTGGGTTGGTATTGCGCTAGTTATTGCACCGGGAACCGTTTACATTAACTTAACCAGTATACTTCAACGTTAAGTTTAACAGAAAGTTGAAAATTTAAAATCTTTTTTAGAAAAAAATGATAGCTTTTCAATTTTCACATACTTCTCAGTATGTACCGTAAGATGGCAATTAGAAATATAGAGCATTCAGTTTCTTTTGTGTGCAAAGTGATGAAGAAAGTATCTAGTCCCAAAAAAGTACTAAATAATAGAATACTGAATGCTTTCCAACAATTATCTAATCATGATTTTCTATATTTTATATAGTGCAGTGTTTTTCAAAGTATGGGTCGCAAAAAGGTCGCGAAGCCTCCACAAGGGGGTCGCGCACGGTCGCGTAGTCTCTTTGTATCGATTTAATATAATTGTCCATCAGCCATTTTTGATGTCCCCACTGCTGGGGCACAGGCCTTCCTTATGGGTGGTAAGGAGGATGGGCCATAACCCACCACGCGGGCCCAATGCGGATTGGTGGGTGTTAACGACTGCAAATGCAGCCGGGACCAACGGCTTAACGTGCCTTCCGAAGCACGGAGGAGCTCGAGATAATAAACTTTTGGTCACCCATCCCATGACCGACCCTTGCGAACGTTGCTTAACTTCCGCAATCGCTGGGCCAGGCGCTAAACCACTGCGCCACCGAGCTCCTCAATATATATAATATAATTGTAATATAACAAAAATAAAATAATACAGGTTAGTAACAGCGGAGGGTAGGGGTCCCAAAATATTTTTACATTCTAAAGGGGTCGCGTCGTGAAAAAGATTGAAAAACAGTGCGCTAGAAACCATTTATAAAAAAAAACTTCATTCAGATAGCTTTCTCAGTTTCATTACGATTCCTGTTTAAGGGGACCCACCTACTACGTGGCCCGTTAAGGAGGGGGGATCTTTAAAATACCACGCTTGGTGACTGGGGCGCGGGAAGGGGGCTTAGGTTCGTCACGTAAGTCAATTCAATATCTTATTAAAAATTATTGTTAAAAATTAAAACAAAATTAGCTTCAAAATTAAATACCCCTAAAAAGCAAGAAATAATTTTCAAATCATTAGATACGCATATCATTGTAATTAAACACGTATAATGAAGTCGGGTGGGGCTTCTAGAATAAAAAAAGAAGTTGTTCTCCAGCCCCACCCGACTTCATTATACGTGTTTAATTACAATGATATGCGTATCTAATGATTTGAAAATTATTTCTTGCTTTTTAGGAGTATTTAATTTTGAAGCTAATTTTGTTTTTATTTTCAGGTTTTTTGAAGTCGGTTTTTTTGTTTTTAAACAATTTTTTATTTTTTTCTTTTCAGTGTAAGTACCTTCTGTATTAGGTAGTTTTACCTTTTACCCAAAGTATGTATAGGTATTATGTAAATGTAAGCGATAATGTTATGTATTTTTTTTTATATTTCACACTTTTGCGTGGTGTAATACCACTAAAAACTCAATTTCCACTGTTCGTCTGTTTGTTGTTAAGGAGTTCCGTTGTTCCTTCACAGTTCAAGTCTAGTCCAAAACGTCCTTGACCATAGTTAGATACCTAATTTGTTTAAGATTGTCATAATCCTAGCAATATTTCAATCACTACACAGTTTCTATTTGATTTTGAAGAGTTCCCTTGTTTATCTTTAAAATCCAAGGTCCAATAACAATGAAATCAAAATGATATCATCACTAAAGTGTCCTCTTTTAAACAAAAAAAGAATCATCAAAATCGGTACATAAACAAAGAAGATATGGTCGATCATCCGTATAAATTCATAAAATGGTAACAAAAACGACAGTATTTTCAAGTTTTCCTGAAAAATACTGAACCGATTTCAAAATTTCAAAAAATGGGACCAACTTGGGAACAAACCTGATCTAATAACGTTTGAATTATTTCAATCGGTTCAGCCATCTTCGAGTAATCGGTGGACATACATAAAAAAAAAAACATACATACAGCCGAACAGAGAACCTTCTCCTTTTTGGAAGTCGGTTAAAAATTAAATTAATGTTAAAAATTATTTAAAACCATTATCTATGAATTACTACGTGAAAACCTGGGGGTTGGGGGGTCTTTGCATATACTACGGATGGTCACCAAAGAGGGGAAAGGGGGTAAAATTGGTAAAAAATGGATCACGTACCTAGTATGCATACGTTCTCTATAAGTATAGAGTGGACTTTTAAAACTAACTTTTTGGGTGTTAATTTTTTTATATTTTTCAAACATTTATCTACCCAGTTCTTATAAATACGCCCTTATCACTGTCTGGACTGCAGCGGTCGTTGCAGTAAACTTGGCTCCAACCGTTGGCTCCACTATTTATGACAACTGCTGGACCAACGCGGGCTATCTCGGAATTAAATGGATACATCTCTCAACTTCGAATGTGATAGGTCTAATTAAAGTTTTTAGAAATTGGTTACTTTGGATTAATCTCGAGATTATATTTTACGTGACGTGTATGACGGCCTTTACAATTTTTACTCTGAAATCCATAGATAAGGTAAAATAAAAAAACTAAATATTGCACGTCATAAAATGCACGATAAAATATTGTAAGAAAATGCAAATACTTGCAAATAAATGCATCCAATAATTTTAAATATTTAGTATGAACTCATTTCAATTCAAATCAGCAAAACTTTTGTGGTAAAGCAAAATTTTATTGATAAGTTCTTATATCGTTCTATAAGGTAGGTAGTGGTTGACTTTTGTGTAGAGTTTTGTAACAAGTTGCTTAATTTTATTAAGAGGATGTAATGCGGGTTTTAAATATGGTTTTTAGAACAGGTACAGCTCGCGCAAGATAACTTGACCCAATTTTTAGTACTTACCACGTGACCTGCGCACTACAATTTTTGTACTGAAAATTCCTACTGCGCAAGCTTCATTGTCTAAGGTTTGGTTCAAGTTATGTTGCGCGAGCGAGCTGTATCATGCGTAAACTGGTGCACGGTGTCTGAAATGTTTTGTTTAAAATAAAAATAAAACACTTTTGCAAACAAGTATAAATGTAATTTTTGTTTATTTTTAATTTATTGAGATAGCTGTTGTTCTATATGAGTTAAGATAAAAGTAATTACGAATAAATTTTATGAACCAATTTTCATGTCGTCCCCTTTCTCAACTTAGAAACTGCACTTAACAATTTCAAGCGTCATTTAAACTAATCTCTGGCAAAGGAAAGCGCGCTGTTCAGCCGAAGCGTGCAATTCGTAAGTCACTGGCAGGTTCTCTTCCATAAACAATGCCATTAGCGCGAACGTTACGCGGCAGATTTTAAATTTGGAACGCGAGCGGCCATTCGTCATGTCGCCGCCGCGCCCGCGACACTCCGCCGCCACGCTTTTCTGTGCGAGGAATAAAATTACTTGATCATTTCAGTATCGTATACCTACATATTTCTGAATCTTTTTTACTAACCTGCCTCCTTACTCTTGACGGGATCGAATAAACGTCAAAACCTGTTATTTTGGTACATTGAAAACTGTTTCCATGGTTCCGACGCGCCATTTTACTGATAGTTCGATTCGAACTCGATTTCGATCGCGTCGGGAGGACGGGAGTCCCCCTGACTTATTTGAAATCTTTTTCCTGTCATGAAACGGCTCTGTTCATAGACAGCGCCTCTGATTACTGAATGCAGCTTAGTACTTTCTTTGGTGCAGCTCTAAATTTGATATCCATCGCTGAAACAGGAGAAATAAACTATGATATAAAAAGATTGTTACAATTAAATTTAAATACTTACTTATTCTTCTAATAATATTTTTTGTTAATCTTTACTAAGCAACTTTTATGGACAGACATTATGAATGAACAAAGATCTTCAACACCAAATGAAATTGGCAAAGTATCAACCACCCTCCAACCCAGTTAAGTCGTTGACTAATGACGTCATGTGTCCCGCGCAGCCCGATCGCGAACGGCAACAGCAAATGACTCGCGATGAATTTAAAATTTGAACTTGGAACACTAACAAGGGAGGCGATGCCGTGAGTTATCGTCGAACTGTCGCCCATACTCGCTCGGGTAAGTACTTTGTCATTGCGGGAGATTAAACGACGGTTATTATGACAGCGAACAAAAGACAATCGCTTAAAATGGGAATGTTTTCGTTTGTAAGTACTTGATTATGGGCTGTTTATATGGGTCGATTTGAATCACCTGTGACGGTCGACTTTAGTCACCTTGCAAGTCGCTTCCAAAATCGAATCGCAGGTGATGGCGTCGTTGTCGTCTATGTAGTTAATGGCGTAACCTAGGTAACAATATGTAATAAATAACGTAGTTCCAATATTGGCCACCGGATCAGATAAGTATGCTCAGTCACCTGCGGCCAAGGCCGAATTGCCATTTACACGGTCGAATTTCACCGTGGTGCGGCGATCGTTGTGCGGCTTTAGTCACCAATGTAAATACTCCATTAGGGTACACGCAGAACTGAAATTTTGAAAATACATATGTCGATAATAAGTTAAACTTTTATCTTTTTACTATTTCAGTACTGTACCTACTTATGAAAATAAACTATTACCTGACATTTAGTACTAACTAAGATTTATACAATTCCGTAGAGCTATAAAATGCATAGTTTTGTTTAACTATCCATTATCTAGAACAGTGGACTCACTGTGTTCAAAGTTTAAAAATACACAGAGACGACGCGGGTGGCCGCAGGGAATCAATTATTACCTAGCAATTAACACGCACGCAGGAAGAGGTCGGACGCCGAAATGCGTGTACGTCACGTGTATGACGGCCTTTACAATGTTTACTTGGCGATGCATAGATAAATTACTCTATGGAGGGAACTTAAAATACCAAATCCATTAGAAGGCTATGACCAAATCACAAAAAAAATGATAAAACAACTGTAAGTAGCAAATGTGCAAGTCGTGCAACCAATTATTTTATTTTATTTTATTTTATATTCACAGGTGAATCCACAGTTATTATGTTAACTATAGCAATCTTAGTATACATCAAAAAACTATTTACAGATTCACACAAATAAAAATGCACATTTGAGCCACAAAAACATCGATCGCCAAGAGTTATACAAAAGATAATATACTTATCTTATATTTATTTTTATTTTTGAGAATAAGGATACAAATCATAGAAAAATTTTTTTCATGTCAGTGATACAAATCCATAAAACCTAAATATCAGAATAATACATCATAATAAATAGATTTCATAGTTAAATCACGCCCACTTCAATATTCAGAGAGTAAAATTGCAAGATTACGCCTTACAGCTTCACAACTAGTGTTAAACATATCAATATCAAGTTTGCTGCACAACTCATTGAAACATTTGCCTGCACGAAGAAAGAAAGAATTTTGTCTATAATTGGTATGCGACAGTGGTAGGTGAATTGGTTTAAAATGACGAAGATTCCTACTTGGAACATTCAGATTCAATAAAGATAGGAGCTCGGGACAATCAACAGCACCCGTGGCAATTTTTAACAGAAAAGTGATGTCAGCTATGATCCTACGACTTTCCAGAGTTAAAAGATGGTGATTTCTACATAGTTGAAGATATTCACTAGAATGGTACCGCATTCCAATGCGGTAACATAAATACTTCATAAACTTTTTCTGGATATTTTCAAGTCTAATAATAAATTTTATAACTTAGTTTTTTGCTGAACGTTTGTCGTAAAGCTTATTATATTATTCATGCATGTCGAAGCTAGGTACTCTATAAACCTAATAATTATAATTTCGCCTATTAAAGTAGACTTTAATACGATCACTTGCTTAAGACTGGTATACACTTATACTTAAGACTGGTATACACTTTGATTAGTAAAGTGCTTAGTGTTTAGTGCACTGTTTAGTGTGTAGTGATTAGTAGGTGATGTCCCATACTGTTTAGCATACGCTGTTTAGTACAGGCTTTGTTGATATAAACTAAACACTTAACAGTCCTGTCCAGACGTGCTTAGTGCGTGTTTAGCTGCAAGTGAGGGGTGAAGGCGGGACGTGCGGGTCGCTCGGGAGGAGCTACTCGCAGAAAAAATAGAACGCGCTTCTAAACACTGTACTTCGCTCGCACTAAACAATTAACACTAATCAGAGACTGTCCGAACGTGTTTTTTGCTAAACACTAAACGAGCCACTCGCACTAAACACTTATCAAAATGTATACTGGCCATTACTTACTTTCTAGAAGACAGTAATGTCTGTGCTAGAAGAAATTTCATTAGAGTTTTTAATAATTCTTGTTACAGTTTACTATTTTGTTGTTTTGTTTTAGTTCTAGGTTTATTTCTGTAACGACTAACTAATAACACTGCATCAGTCATCAACAAAGAACAGCTCTGTACATTCCGTTAATTCGCTCTCATTTCGATTCATTAAAAACAGCAAGCTAATTACTCCTAATTGCAGTTAGTGACAAAGAAATATGGACCTTTGAGTCTCAGAGATTATAAAGACTACGGAGCTCATTTTATATTAGTTATTACCTGTCTTTTGAGTCACTGTAGCCCGAATATGGCATTAACACGCTAATGGCACTCATTGCCTGCCAATCAGTTTAGCGGTTGGCATTTGTCGAACTAATTTAGCTTTCCCGCCCAAACTTCGTCCGCCATTTTGACACGTGTCCGGTCTAATTTTGATGACGTAGGTGCGTAAATCTTTGTGTAAACTTCGGTGGGCCGACTTACGCTAAACTGTAACAAGGTTAGCAAAGTTTAGGAGTAAGCTAAGGACAGATTTTAAATAAAGTAAGTACAGAAAATTAGGTTAACCAAAAATACTAATTCGTAAAATCGGCGTTAAAGAACATAAACGCATAGAAATGAGTCTTAATTTTTAATGTATTATAATAATCCTGAAGATTTAAATATTATCCGTTAGTTTGGACATCTGCTTGTATCAGATTATTAAATTAAACACAACTACGACACCCATCTCTAGGCTAGTTTTTTATAGCAATTATTAGTACTTAATTATGCCTATACGCGACATTGAAATAGCAAATAGCTTGGCTTTGCAACCAGAAACTGAAAATACTTATTATAGAAGAAATGGTGGACCGATCGAGATATTGAGATTAACTCTCAATATCTCGATCGGTCCACCATTTCTTTAGATTAGAAAATATGCTTTTTGAATGCAAATAAATACTATTTTCTTCCAACTATGCTTTAATTTCATCACAATCACGCTAAAAACTCAGTACATTTATTTCTCTAGAGCAATAAAAATGTATGAAATTTCATTATTGCACAGTTTTTTTTTATCGCACCAAAAGGTGCCAATCTCAATGGATTAACTGTATTCAGCCCGCCGATATCATTTTTTTTTTATGTACGTGTATTATTCGTTTCTATCCTACTTGTTCCAAATTAAAAAAATGATTGATTTAAAAATGAAAGAAATTTAAAAAAGTTATTTGGCAGGAACTTTGTTAATTTTGCTTGACAATATTTTTGGAAACGATAAAGTGTGATAAGTACTATCTGATTTTGAGAGCTTCGGCTTCGAATTAAAATGGAATCATCTAGCGACACATTAACTCCGGAAAACATTCTAAATGAAGCCGACAATGTTAAAGAAAATGAAACTCTTTGATATGAGTTTCTTTTATCTACTATTCCTATAGGTAATAGTTGAAAGAAAAGCAGATTATGCACCTCGCCTTAAGTAATTTATATTGCCCTCGTGCAATAATAAATTACTTTGTGCTCGATGCAATAATCTACTATTACAGCCTTTCGATTCAAAATTCAAACCGTTAAATGTAAAATTATATTTTTAAATCATTGAGCGATGGAATTTCTCGTTCCAAAGAGGCTCGATATCTGCCCGTACGCATCGCACGCACGCTCTATCGCCCAATCGCTGGCGGGGGCGGGACGAATATTTTCAAAAAAAGAACGTCGTTACGATTTATCTTTTTAATGGGTTGTTGTCATCGGATTAAGTTGGATGGTTTTAGAGTGAATTATGTACCATTTGACACACGAATTGCCGAAGGGGAAAATAGTGTTCGTATTACATCATTACCTACCTACTTTATTTGAGTTCGTGTTCGTGTTCGTGTTTCAGATATGGGCATTTCTACGGGAAGTACCGATTGATCTACTCTAGCGAAAAAGTACCTTTAAAATATAATTACATACTTGAAAAAAATCACACGTTTTAATAAGACTCTTGGCCTGATGGAGAGCATATCCAAAAGACCGTCAGGATTTATAGAGCACCAAAAAAAGTTCCTAAAGTTTGAAAACGGGCAGAATTTGGCTTAAAATGGCGTGTCGCCTTTCCAGAATTCATTCGTTATTGTTTCATTACTCTTAAAATAATAACTTGTTCATTATAATTCCAGCATTCACAGAGCAAGGGATAGATAATAAAGGCATATGTGTAATTTTATTTGATGCGAATCCTTGGGTTTTAACACAATAACACATTTTAATTTTGTCGCAAGCGTGTGCCTCAATTCGGTAAAATTTAGTTTTCCTTGCCTAAGTCACTAACTACGTACTATGGGCAACAGCGACGCTTAACCAGTTTGCAACAAAATTCGTGTGCGCGCGTATCGCCCCTGCACGAACTAAACGTATGGTTGTGACGGCGCGGCGTTCAAGCGATTTTGACCTTAGCAGTGGTTAAGCGTCGCAACACCCATGGTACAGTACGAACGCACATTACTGATTCCCGCCACCCAGCAGCTGCGCCTGAGCAGCTAAGCAGGGTGGACGGGAGGAGTGCTGCATTGAGGAGCATTTTTCGAAGGTTCAAAGTCATTCGGTGTTTTTGGGTTCGGGTCATTTCTCAAATCGGTGGACGACATAAATTTTATTTATGAAGTATTTAATGAGATTTGTGCTAAATTAATTGAATATTTAATTGACATCTTCCAGTATCTTTCGCAGAAATTGCAGTAATTTATAACATTTACAATTGATTTGATGAATTGTGTTATTTCTCAATTCAGTGGATCTCAATCCCTTGGAAAATGGGGCATCGAATTGAGAAAAATTACATCGAATTGAGATTTCACTTGTCAAAAACTATAAGGCATATTATGTATATTTACTTCAAGCTTTAAAACAAAATATCCGATTCAATCAGAGACAAGAGATCACTTGAATTCTTGCTTTCCTATAAAGTTATCTCAATATTCACTTTTAAAAGTAAATAATATAATATCTTAAAGTATAATTCATCTTCGGAATTAAATTCATTTTACGGTCATCTCAGTAAAGTTAGTATCAACCAGTGTTGGGGTAATCAAGGTATCTATGTTTATCTTAGCTTTCCAAAACTATCATTTTCTGACAGATCTAAAACCGACAATTTTGATATAAAATCACTATTCTTGTTCGGGACCTTTTTCATTTCAATATTTCCAGTTTTTACATGCTCTGGTTCTCTGGTCGATTTATACAAAGAACTGCTTGCTGTATTGCTAACCAGTTGATTTAATTATTTTGCATGAAAAAGTTTGTGCTTTATTACTTGAATCATTTTTTTTATTGAAGAATTTTTGTTGACATCTAACTTATCTTTGAATATTTTTGGAAACTGTCTGTCGTTCGTGTAATCTGCAGATTTCAATTCATAGAAGCCTGAATGCTACATTATGCAAACAATCTTCATGACAGCATCTTAGTTTTCTCATAGCAAAAAAATGCCCGATCTTTCTCTCAAAAAATCTCAAAAATCCAGATATCTAAATAGAATTTTGTGGGACATTCAATCAAGTAGTTTGGAATGCAAATCATCTTACTTAATAATATTATAAATGTGAAAGTTTGTGGGTTTGGATGTTTAGATGTTTGGATGTTTGTTCCTCAATTACGAAAAAACTACTAAACGGATTTGGTTAGAATTTGGCACACAGATAGTAGATAGCCTAGATTAAAACATAGGATACTTTTTATTCCGATATTCTCACGGGAACGGGAACCACGCAGGTGAAACCGCGGGCGGCAGCTAGTATCTAATAAAAAGCTAGTTATGAGAAAAATAAGCTGCTGTCAAGAAGATCGTTTGCATAAGTTTGTAGAATATCATCATGGGCAGCATACAGGCATCAATAAATTGTATTCTTCAGAGTACACGAAAGACAGACAGTTACTGGTTCAAGTAATAAAGCACAAATTTTGTCATGTAGATGAATAATCTTGCCCTTCGCGCTGTCCCGTCTGGCGTAGAGGAGCGTCCCCAAGGTGGCGGATAGGGGAAAGGTCGGTAGCACAGCTTAGCTACGTTATTCGGCTAAGTCCGATGGACTCGCTGACCAACGACGGGTGTGGTCCTCCAGCATTTGGGGGTTGTGCGGCGGGTTAACACCCCGCTCACATAAAAAGTCATTGTTACGAAACCGACAAAGAAGTATAAACGAACCGATCCCAACAACGACGACTTATGGCATGGAAATATGGACCTCCGATTAGCAACATGGAATGTTTTGAGTTTATATAGGCCTGGAGCGCTATATCAAACGAATAAGGAACTACAGCGATACAAAATCCACATCGCAGCCCTACAGGAAGTCAGGTGGCCAGGCCAAGGAGAGTGTGAAGTGGAAAATGGATCACTGTTTTTATACAGTGGACCTGACTATGGAAAACACGAATACGGCACTGGTTTCTTGGTGAACAAAAAAGCAAGTAGGCAGCGTCATCAAATTTACACCAGTATCGGAAAGAATATGTCTGCTGAGAGTTAAAAGTAAATTTAATAACATATCTATACTAAATGTTTATGCGCCGACAGAACAAGCTGCGGACGAAGTAAAAGATCGCTTCTACGAAGATCTCGAAGTGGTATTCGACCAAATCCCGGAGTATGATGCCAAAATTTTACTGGGCGACTTCAATGCTAAGGTTGGACGCGAAGACGCATACCTCCCCACAATAGGCCGTCATAGCAAACATTCAGTATCAAACGATAATGGTATAAGGCTAATATCGTTTGCATCCTCAAAGTCTATGGCAATCAAAAGCACAATGTTCCCGCACAAAGACATCCACAAAGGAACCTGGAAATCGTGTGACGGCAGAACGGTGAACCAAATCGACCATGTGCTAATAGACGAGAGGCACAAAAGCATGATTCAGGACGTAAAGTCGCATCGCGGAGCTGACTGCGACAGTGACCACTATTTGGTAGGAGTAAAAGCAAAGGCAAAGATTAAAACCACACATCATAAACGAGCAACCAGAGAACCATCTATTAACACAGATAATCTTCAAGACAATACATTACTGCGCACATTCAACCTGGAACTGAGTAACAGATTTGCAGAGTTGGATACCACGGGGGACATAGAGAGCAGCTGGGAACAGACAAAACAAATAGTCAAAGATGTAGGAATCCGAGTACTGGGCAAGAAGAAACGAGCAAAGAGAAAGAAATGGTGGACAGAGAAATGTGAAACAGCTATGGAGAGAAAAAGAGAATGTAAAATACTGGCTGAACAAAACAAGGATCGAAATGACGACCACAAAGAGGCAAGAAAGAAATTTAGGAGAACAGTTAGAAGAGCTAAAAAAAACCATATGATGGGAGTTTTACGAAACATGGAAAAACTTATGAGAGCGAACGAATCGCGCAAGTTTTACCAAGAAGTTAAAACTGCTAAAAAGGCATACCAACCGGTCACACAACTTCTGGAAGACGATAAAGGGAACCTTGTCTCAGACCCTGAACAACAGAAATCGATGTGGCGCCAATATTTTCAGCAACTTCTCAACTGCCCCCTGATTAACAACCAAGCAATCTCTGATCCGATTACTAACTAGAACCAAGACCACCACGAGGAACCAATTACTTTTGAAGAAGTGCACAAAGCTATGCTAAAGCTTAAGAACCACAAGTCCCCAGGAATCGACAACATAACAGGAGAGATGTGGAAGTATGGGGGGGGGAGCATTGCAGTCCCAATTGTATGTAATCATACGCAGAATCTGGGAAGAGGAACACCAGCCTATGGAGTGGAATGTGGGAATGATCTGTCCGATACACAAAAAGGGCTGCAAAAAGAAATGCGAAAATTACAGAGGGATCGCACTGCTTCCAACCGCATACAAAGACCTTTCATACGTCATCCTGGCGCGACTAGAACCCTACGCTGAGCGAATACTCGGAGACTACCAGTGCGGCTTCCGCAAGAACCGCAGCACAGCTGACCAAATCTTCCTCTTAAAACAAATTATGGAAAAACGGTGGGAGTTTGCCCAGAATGTTCACTGCCTGTTTGTGGACTTTTCCAAAGCGTACGATAGTGTCGACCGAGAAACGCTTTATCAGATCATGACCTCGTTCCAAATACCAGCTAAGCTAGTCAAAATGGTAAAAATTGCTACGGGCACGAGTAAAATGCGAGTCAGAGTTGGTGGCGAACTGACAGATGAGTTCGAAGTGCTGACCGGACTCAAGCAAGGAGATGCCCTTTCGCCTATTCTATTCAATTTGGCTCTTAAATACATCATCCGAAAAATATTACAGTTAGATGGAGGAGTAGAACTGAATGGAAAGCACAAAATTGTTGGGTATGCTGACGACCTTGCCATTCTGGGGCAATGTGAGCAGGAAGTAGTGGAGATGACTGAAGTGCTGGAGGAAGAAGGAAAACGGGTGGGTCTCAGAGTCAGTCGTGAAAAGACACAATACCTCCACATGAAAAGATATAAGGACCCGAGAGCAAAAAAGAAAAATCTTACTGTGAGAGGCATAACTTACAAGGGTGTCGATAAATTTAAATATCTTGGCTGCACAATAACAGATACTAATCAAAGAGAGGATGAAATCAGTATCCGCATAGTTAATACGTTGAGATGCACCGCAGCCCTTCATAAAGTGTTAATATCCAAGTTATTAAGCAGAGCTACCAAAATTAGTGTCTACAAGACAGTGATTAGACCGATTCTTATGTATGGGTGTGAAACTTGGACATTGACACGGAAGGAAGAAAACAAACTCCTAGTGACGGAACGAAAAATCCTACGTAAGATTCTGGGCCCAACCAGGGGAGAGAATGGGGAGTGGAGACAAAGATATAATCAGGAGATTGAAGACCTAGTGTCCGAACCCAACATCATCGGGGAAATAAAAACCGCCCGACTTTGCTGGCTGGGACATGTGGAAAGAATGGGAGAGGTTCGAGCTGTAAAGAGAGCATACCTTGGTCAACCTTCCGGGCGTCGTCCGGTGGGCCGACCGAGATATCACTGGAAAGACGAAGTCGCCAAAGACCTCAAAGAGCTGGAGGTGCCCGACTGGTCAGATCTGGCAAAAGATAGGGAAAAATGGCGCACTTTGATGTCGGAGGCCAAGATCCACTTCGGGTCGCTGAGCCAGCGAAGTAAGTAAGTAAGATGAATAATTAAATCGGCAACAGCAAGCAGGTCTTTGGATAAATCAGCCAGAGATCTAGAACCTGTGAAAACTAGAAATATTAAAATGAAAAAGATCCCCAATAAGAATAGTGATTTTAAATCCAGATTGTCAGACCTATTAGAAAACGCCAGTTTTTGGAAAGCCAATATTAAATAGAGACCTTGCTTGATTACCTCCACACTGGCTGGTAATATTTTTACACGACTGCCCAAAGCAAAAAGAGTGTTATGTGTTCAGGGTTCATGTATGTTTGTGGGTATGTGAGTTTCTTTATTCCACCATAACTTCTAAATGCCTGAACTGATTTGGATAAATGGAGTATCGTTAGAATCCTTACAACATCCCGAATGACACTGGTTATATTTTTTTTAGAAAAAATCAATATGGCGACTGTACGACGCCATTTTCAAATGTGAAAAAAAATTTTTTTTCTTCTATTGTTACAATATGGGCATCAAATGAAAGGCCTTGATGAGCACATTCCTAAACTATATACTATGTCACTAAAATGTGTAAAATAAAAATAAATAAATTAAAAAAATATTAAAAACACGACTGCCCTGCCAAAACGAACTAAAAAGTTAAACAACAAGTGTCATTGCAGTCGGGGGACCTCTTTGATCAAAAATTGTTCCATGATAAGGTCCCCCGACTGCAATGACACTTGTTGTTTAACTTTTTAGTTCGTTTTGGCAGGGCAGTCGTGTTTTTAATATTTTTTTAATTTATTTTTTAAATTAACGTAGATGATTTCGATTCTGAAGATGAATATGCTATTCACTTCTCAAGCTTACGCGCTCACAAGACATGAAATAAAAGACTTTCTAACGGATACTAGCGCGGTTTTATTGAAAGTACCATGGTAATAAATTTTGTTATTTAATTAATGTTTAAATAACAAAAACATTAATTAAATAACAAAATTAAATTACAAATTAACTAAAATCAATTAAACATTTTTGTTAAATATTAATTTCTGAACGTCTTAAAAAAATCATCGCTTGAGGGTAGGCTCACGAGTGACTTCAGTCCCCCGTGACCACGTCAGCTGCAAAGGTGCCAAAACGTCGGAAAATCAAAAATCAAACCAAATACCAACTAATTACCAAAGTACTTTCAATAAAACCGCGCTAGTATCCGTTAAAAAGTCTTTTATTTCATGAATATGCTATATTTTAAGATATATTATTATTAAATAATAACTTTAAAAAGTAAACATTTTAGTGAATTAGTTATGTAGAAGTTTGGTAACTTATGACAAACCGTCATTTGTTACACTAATTCAGTACCTACTATTTTGTTAACCCTTTTGATATTTATTTATATTTTAGAAACATTAATATAGGCACTTAAACCTAAAATTAACCAACTGACTATTAGACCAGCAGCGATCAGTAATCAAAAACGTTTTAGGTATTTGTATATTTGATCATTCCACATACATTATTTCTATATTAGGTAACACCGTTTCTAAATCCGCTGGGCCATTACTCAATTCGGTGATTCATTTTCTCAATTCGATGCTTTCTCAATTAGGTGCTTAACTTTTCTCATAAACTACTTCACAATATCTGGTGCCATTGTAATTTTCACATTCAGGATGGAATAAACTTCAATCTTTGTAATAAAATTACTTATAAAAACCAAATTTCAATTCAACCACCGAATTGAGAAAAAAAATACCCGTTTGTAGAAATGCCCATATGAGTAGGAAAAAAAATGCCTTGTAACTAAACCTCCTATGTGGCTAAGGACTCAATTTCGATTCCTGTGATGAGAATTCTAGGAAGGCTAATTTATTATCAGATTTTACTTTAGGGTTTATGGAGTGGTTTAAGAAAGCAGGAACACTACCTCTAGAAGCAGCATTGTGAAAGTGTCATCTACTTACAGTTTGAGGTAGTACCGAGGAGTCACTGGTGCTGTTGCCTGTGGTGTGGTCGGTGCCTTTTTCTCCAAATTCATGAAGGCATCAGCGAAGAAGGCCCAATGTCCCGTTAACTTACCAGCCACTATCAAAGTTTTATTTTTTACACGACTGCCCAAAGCGAAAACAGTGTATATGTGTTCAGGGTTCATGTATGTTTGTGGGTATGTGAGTTTCTTTATCCCACCATAACTTCTTAATGCCTGAGCTGATTTAGATAAATGGGGTATCGTTAGAATTCTTACAGCATTCCAAGTGATATTGGCTATTTTTTTTATCAATAAATCAATATGGCGACTGTACGACGCTATTTTCAAATGTGAAAAAAAAAATTTTCTTCTATTATTACAACATGGGCATCAAATGCCATCAAAAGCCTTGATTAGCATATTCCAAAACTATATAATATGTCACTAAAATGTGTGAAATAAAAATAAATAAATTAAAAAAATATTAAAAAACACGACTGCCCTGCCAAAACGAAATAAAAAGTTAAAAACAACAAGTGTCATTGCAGTCGGGGGACCTCTATGATCAAAAATTGTTCCATAAAAAGGTCCCCCGACTGCAGTGACACTTGTTGTGTAACTTTTTATTTCATTTTGGCAGGGCAGTCGTGTTTTTAATATTTTTTTAATGTATTTATTTTCATAATAACTGGTACATCTTCTGCGTAGGATACAATTGATTATAAAAGTTTAAAATCACAATAAACCGAACACAATTGATCACTTACCAAAATAAGTTCCTAATGTCTAATAAGGCGGTACTTCTCGGAACCAGCATTTTAATTATTGTGATTGATAGTTAGACGTGGCAAGCCATTCATTTGTCAGAGACAGACGCCCTTGACATTTGTGAACTTCCTCGATCGGTGGATGGACATTCGTAAACGATCAGTAACAACAACATCAATCTTGGAGCCGATAATGACAATTGTACTGTGGATAGCATGTTGGTGGTTACAGTTTGGGAGCTGCGGTTAGCATGTGAACACAATTTAACTGGGGTTAAAGTATGTAATTGTCAATTTTTTTCTAAGACACAGAGGCTCGGTTACTTATTATTATTTCGAATTATGATCATAACACCCACTTTCAGCAATAAAAATATTTCTGTTTTATTCCTGAACGTTAAAAATGTATCTTAAAAGTGACTCCTTTTTTCATTACCAGAAATGACCATTTAATTCAATGTAACATAGCCGATACTTATTTTATTCACTTGACACGTGTGGTTATTGCCACACTAACTAACTATTGTTAACTAAGTGTTTAAACATTTGTGCATAAAAGTTTTAAGGCATTATCATTCATGGTTGTTAAATAAATCAAGAAAATGTTACTATGGAAAATGCGAATCCTTAAAAATTCTCCATACAAAACGGCCATTTCATAGTTTAACCCCTCATCATCATCATCATCATATCAGCCATACGACACCCACTGCTGGGTATAGGCCTCCCCTAAGCATCTCCACGACGATCGGTCCTGCGCTGCCTGCATCCGCGACCTCCACCAGATCGTCGGTCCACCTTGTCGGAGGCCTACCCACGGAGCGTCGTCCGGTGCGCGGTCGCCATTCCAGAACCTTTCTGCCCCAACGGCCATCGGTTCTTCTCGCTATGTGTCCCGCCCATTGCCACTTCAGCTGAGCAATCCTTCGAGCGATGTCGGTTACTTTAGTTCTCCTGCGGATCTCCTCGTTTTTGATTTGATCACGTAGAGAAACGCCGAGCATGGTTTAACCCCTAATATCTCTGAAATAACATTTTGCAATAGTAAATCCAAAATTGACCTAAATATAAGAAAAACAATGAACTTTCAGTTTTGCATCAATCCTGAAAGTAATAAAGAGAAATCTACAGTGGATAGCATATATTGGTGGGTACACTTTGAGAGTAACCCTTTAGTTGCGATTGGCATGGCCACAAGGAAACGGCCCAAATAACGGCTCAAAATTAATTTTCAAAGTACCTACATGAATGCAATATCAGTTAAGATTGTGCCAAAAAAATGTACAATTTGTCAACAGAAACCTTAAATCATAATGATTTTTTTGTTTATCATACTAAAATAATTCATTGTCTTAGCAAGTCAAATATATTTTAATCCCTTTTTTAATTTTTCGTGTTTAAATAGGTTTCCCAAATAATTTTAATGATTTTCCATCTCAAATTTTTAACCAGACGATACTTAAATTGCAAAATATTTTCTTCGGGTTTTTGAAAATTATACCTACCTAGTCTTATATTGTCATGAATTTCGTTCGACGGGCAAAATTGCCGCCACGGTAGAGACAAGAACATTTGGACAACTATTCACAACTTTGCCAATATCGTTTTGTCGCTAATCGGTTTAAGACACGACCTTCATAAGTCAATATTTTTTTTTTCATTTGACTATTTTATTAAACCTACCATTACGTCATTAAGAACCAACGTCATCGCAATCAGGAAAAAATTCAAAATCAAATTCGCAGAAAAAACAAAAATGAAATACGTACCTAGCACTAAATAAAGATTAATTACCCCATTGAAAACAAAAACAATGTAAGTTTTCGTTGATAGAAATATCATTGGACTGTAATCTTAAAATAATAGCCTTCTCAGCTACTAAAAACTGTAGCGGGCATAGACAAAAAGCACAGAATAAATAGTCTGAAACTTAGAATAATTACACCTAGAAGCCGTCGTGTCTTTATATGCAAAGTGAGGCAACTAATACTGAGCCAAAATGGCTCAGTTTTCAGATTTATATCCTTCATACGTTACCTAATCGTAACTAAAATCCAATAATACAGTAACTAATCTCTTTAAAGTAGGAACATTGAAACTGTTTTGTACTTATTAGGTATGATTATGTAATAATGGACAATAAAAATCTGAAAACGGCGCCATTTTGTCTGTTTTAGTTGCCTCACTTTTGACAGTGCGCTTTGTAGAGAACTATCGTTCTAGGTGTTATTATTCTAAGGTCTGAAACGCAAGCAAGGCAAAGAACTGTCATACAAATGCCGGACACCGAATGAGTGATGGTTTTAGTGCGTGCTTGCTACGATCGCTTGGAAACTGGGTATCTTTAGTGTGGTGTCGAATCTAATGACTGTAGCACGATACTTATCTGGGTAGCTATTGATTGTCGTTTTGTGAATTCAATCTGGTATTGCGATAATAACATAAAATAAAAAATCCGGGCAACTCATACCAATTATTTCTACGAATGGTAGAGACTGTTCTATGGTGACTAAATAACTGCTACAGAAAGAAAGACAGAAAAACATTTATTAACAACACACTGTAGTATTAAGAACAGAAATTAATTTATGTATTACAATAAATTAACACATTAACAAAGAACAGAAGAGAGATTGAACAGGATAAAGGAGTGTGCTGCTAAATAAGCTCTGTCTTATTATATAATTTCTGTGGTCTCAGACGTTAACGTACTATTTTAGATTCTGTGGTCTCAGTATAAAGCTTCTGAGTCATTCGTAGATGGTCATAGAATTACCCAGAAGCACTGTTATTCTGACAGGGCCTAAAATGCTAGAAACAAAAATAATGGAATATGTAATATGGATAATGTAATGGTAAAAGTGTGTATAGTATGATGTCTTCCTTCTTTGACAAAAAGTAAAGCTAATACTTAATTACCTAATTAATTGATAATCTAAGTAAATAATTAATTTTTAAACGTTTTCTTTGGATTAAATAATGGTCGAGAGTTGTTCACCCAATATTTTAATAATAGTAAATACCATTGCCCTAACATGAATCGAAATAGGATTATAGGACTCCGATTGCACAAAATTTAAAAACTAGAGTTTACCTAACTTTTCAACTGTTTTTGTAAAGAATTCGCTTCATCTTTGGAAATATCGTTGAAACATTTTAATTTAAGCGCCAAATGCACCGAGTTAAAATAAAATAAAAAAATAATAATAAACCTTTTACTTAAGTACTTATAACTGAAAAGATGCTAATGTTTCTATTTTTGTTTAAAGGTTCAAATCGGACTCTCAGAGCTTTCAACCCAATCTACTGATTGTAATATTATGTTTTTTTGCTTATTTTTTGCTTATTCAAGATTTATTACAATAATTTTCTACTTCTAAAGAAGTGATAGGCACATTTTGGTATTATTACAATAAAAATCACATTATTATTATGCCGTATTGTAAAAAACCCTGTACCTAATAATTAAGGACTTGCAGAAACTACCAAACTAATAAGGGATTGGCTATTTTTAAACCGAAAAAAACTGTGGTGTGATTTATGTTATGACCGACATATTTTGAAGAAATTATTAAATATAGTTAAAAAACATACCGTTTATGTAGAGTCCACATGCTAGCGTATTTTCGGGGATAATTTTCCCTTTTTCAATTAAAAAGTTTTATACTAATAAGCCTTTTTTTAACACAAATTATTAGTCTCCGTTTCAGCTTAGGCAAAATACTTTCGTATGTCTGTCCCGCTGTCCGGCTGTCAGTTTGATCTCTGCCGGTCACATTTTCAACCGATTCGCGTGAAATGTTGTGAACAGGTTTGATAATTATATAGATTTTTTGTGCATTCAGTTTTTCGATATTTTTCAAAAACAAACATGTTTCATTCATTTCGATAAATGTTCACAGAACCACTAGTATACTTTTAATACCTACTTTATAATGAAATCAGTCAGATATTATCTACGTGGTAATAATGATAGCTTTTTTTTAATTATACCTGTTTTTTTTAATTGTGTTTGATACCTTTTAAATTAATTTCACTACTTTCTCTACCAATATTAAAATATTACAAGTTTATAAAACCAAAAACTGCTATCAATTATCCTTTAAAAGTAATTAAGTAACGAAATAAAAGATATGTAAGTAAATACAGTGATTATGGCAATTTCACCTAAAAACTTCTGTCAAAATGGGAGGGACCTGTTAAAAAAAACTCAGTGTCAAAAGCTTCATTTCACCAAACCAGAGCTTCTTCGCGTGAATTTTGTAGGACATTTACTTAAATATTGTATTAAAACAAATTGTGGCCACCGTAACTCGTTCACCCCATAATCACCGTGGCATATGGATCCTGCGGTCACATAAAAACCTGCAAATTACCTGTTTACGTTTTTCTACTAAAAAACCTCCATAAAAACCAAGCGCGTGCCTAGATCGGCGCCAACTTAATATACTAACGTAAAACGGCGGCTTTGATTTACGGGTTTTTCTAACTAAAGTAATGTTTTAACTGCGTATTTAAACTTGATATAACTTGGTACACCTACTCAGTTTAAACAATTGCTAGGTCGTAGAGTTTATTTTATTTTATTTCAGATCTGATAATTTATCTGTCAGCAACTTTTTTATCTGTGAGCTTTCATTCCCCAACGTTGCACATAAGAGAGACTCAAACATCTATAACGTTCAACTATGGGCCTAGGAAGGGAGGAGGGGGTAAAACCCACCCCAGACCCCCTAGCTTTCCCCCCCCTGTAAATATCTCTAGCTAAAGACACTCATGCGTCCAAAACTGGACTTTTCAACTTCAATATACTTATTCAAATTAAAAAACTTACGACACAAGAAATAAACGATCTAATTACACTCTCCTACAATACCTCACAATTTCCAAACATTTCTTTGTTACCTCATTTTTCGCAGGTTCGTTTCACTTTTGCGAAGTGTCGATTCTCAGATCGCACGCAACTGGGTGTTATTACGGAGTCGTGCGCTATGGACAATGCGTGCGCCTGCGGTCCGATCCATTGTTACAATTATCGATGAGTCCGTGACATTATGGGGCTCACGCTCACACCGAAGCTTGTGTGGATTTCATGGTAAAAAGCAAAATGGCAACGAAACAAGTTAAAATATTTCAAAACACATTTTACCTACTTATTAAAAGTTGTGCGACAGATCGGCATTACGCCACAATGGAATGCATTTTTTTGTCTTCAAAATCAAAGCGTCTGTTGTAATTATCTAACTCGGTAGAATAGAATAGTAATATTTTTTTATTTAAATAGACTTATTACAAGTTCTTTTAAATCGTCCAGTTTTTTTTCCCTACCCCCATTCGGGACGTCTTCTTGCTGACAAGAAGAATGGGCGCAAGAAACTTATCAGCCTCATCAAAAGTAACGATATTTACAATTTATTATATCGTTACATAGCTCAGGTAGCTCAGTTGGTAGAGGCCGGTAGAGCATATTAGACCGGACTTCCAAAGGTCGCGGTTCGATTCCATCTCCGAATGTATTATTTACGCTACAAAAGTATTTATCTTTCATTTAATCAGATATCAACTTATAAAATTTATACCTACCCAATTCAATTAAGTTTTCGACCAAAGCACTTGTCCCGTCTGAGTTGCTACGGGAGAGTCGATTTTTTTCTAGTATTTTTTCAATTATTTTAATTATCTTAAAATAAAAATAGCATTGTGAATGCCTAAAATCTAAAAGTCCAAAGTACAAAGTTTGTCTGAGTAGTGAGCGTTCTCGTACTAAGTAGTAGTATTATGTATTATAGTAGTAGTATGAAAGGTATGAAAGTAAATTCCACAAAAGACTTAAATTATTGAGATCGTATTATTAAACATTTAAAAAATGCTTTGCTTATACCTCCCAATACTGTGTATTTAATGGCGCGCCGACATTCCCACAACGAGCGACAAGGGACGTCCGCCCAACGCGAGCGCCGGAGGGCAAATGACTTGGCCATGGTTTTTTTTTCATTTTTTGCGCGGGTAGCTGGAGAATGTGACCGCGTGCTATATGCGCCGTGCTTTGTTCTGGCCCCGGGGGCAAAAGACATTCTTGTGTTTTATACGGCAGAATAAATTACATCGAAGTGAGATGGCTATTGTAATTTTTATAATTTCTCATGTTGTGGATATGGATATGGTCTAATATGTCTTCAGTCGTAAACAGAAATCAGTTTCTTGAAAAATAGAGTACTTAACACCATAGAAATGACCCTTTCTGTTAGTAAAAAAAAATATAAAAGAGGATAAAAAACACTGTTGTGAATTTGATAGAAGAGTAGGATTCTTTCATACACCTAAAACATAAGAATTTGAACTCCAAATTTTTTTAAATTTTATTAATTTCAGAATATTTGAAGGTAACTTACTCTTGACAATAAAAAACACTGTTTGCCTTTACAGGTGTAGGTACTGTCGAAACACACACGAAAATAAGGTACATAACTTATATTTGAAACCATTTCCTTTTTTTTACAGATTTAGAGCCGTTTCCAAAAAGTAGACGCCCATTCGCGCAGTCGCGTAATTTGCGTACAGTATGACATGCGCACACGCAGCTCGTGGGAACCGCGGCTCATTAGCCGTGCAGTTTATGTTATTAGCGATTGTAAGCAATACTAATGCGGCCGTAATGGAAAACGATTTTGACTTCCCTTAGTCCTGGAATGCTGGAACTTTGTAAGATACTTAATGGTTATTTAACGTCATGACAAAAGCACTCCATGTTCAGGCAGAACACTAAAATATTCAATTTTACAGCTCTCAAAAGAGTAATGTTTCAGTTAGGCTGCGAACGCACCGACAGGTGCCTAGATTGGTGCCTAGATATATCCAGGTTACTTGGTGACCGCACTAGTAGGTGAGTCGCTAGGATAGTCACCTTGGTCTCATAGTCTTTGGTTGTAAGATCGCCAAGATGTCGGTACCTACACAACATCATCATCATATCAGCCGCACGACACCCACTGCTGGGTATAGGCCTCCCCTAGGATCTCCACGACGATCGGTCCCGAGCTGCCTGCATCCACTGGCTTCCACAACATTAACATACGTGAATGTTCCTTTTACTTGGTTACTTATTATTATCTAAGTTCTATCTAGGCACTAATCTAGGCATCTGTCGGTGCTTAGGTGGCCTTATAAGTAGGCGACTTAGTTGTCACTGTAATTCTGAAAGTTTAGTTGTATAATTTACATATATTTTGTTCATGAAAAATGGAAATACCTACCTACCCTTATTTTAATTCTTTCTTCACGTGGATATTAGCTCAACTTACGAGTATAAGTACGTTGACCTAATAATTTGACCCATAAAATCAACACATACATATTCTTATACTACTTTTATCATATTCTTATACTCTTTAAAACTTTTTTAAACGTCAGGCATCGAACCGGCGACCCATGGGAAACGGGTGTCTTTGTAAATAGCCGGTGGGTAATTTGCATATTGCTGGAGCGCCGCGTACCGTGCTTGCGCGCTAATTGTTATGTACGGATATCAGAAAAATCAACTGGTCGCGAGATATTATTGTTAAAAATATTCGTGTTTTTTTTTTTAAACGTTATGTACCTACAGATGGTGTATGTATAGGGTTCTGTAGTTATCTGCGATGATGTAGAGTCTACACATCATCGTGTTAATGTGCCTAAATGAAATGCTGTTTGTTTTAATCTATTAGAGGTAACTTACATGGCAACAACTAAGCAATACGTAGGTAATTGAGACCAACTTGTTATTGCAAGAAATTGTTTCACAAATGCAATGTGGGTAACTTCAAAAAAAACTAATGCATTAACTATGATCTTGTCTGCTGCATGCACCTACTAATTTCTAAGTTTTATTTTTAAGATTTATAATTTATTTCGCTCGTAAGTGAATGCAAATTCTTTTAAAGAAATAAATGTCTCAAACCTCAAACCTCAAATGCTCACTTATACTTGTTAAGAAGTCAACAAGGAACCCTAATAGTTTTGTTGCCGTGGTCTTCCGTCTGTTTGTCTGTCTGTCCGTCCGCAGCTTAGCTCAGAGGCAAGGGCCTCTGAGTTGAGCTTGTTACAACTCTATAGTACTTACTAAGGAGTAGTTAAGTACTATAAAGTTGTAATTTGGCACGAATGTGGTAGATATGATAATCACCCTAAAAAGTAGTAGAATAAAATTATTGATTGCTTTTTATTTAATTTACCTCTCTTACTTTGCTTGCATATCAAAAATCAAACGAGGTGCGTCGTCGTCGTCCTACACAGCATGACGGGCAAATTTCTTGTTGAAAACGCTGTGAAATTGCAATTATTTTTCCTCGCATTTGTCATGAAAAGTAGTGTTCAACTCGAGTGTAAGGATCTATATTGATTGATACAATACCTCGGGTGTGCAAATATAATTATCACTTACGACTCTTGTAGGTATATGTATAACAATCTACTAAAGCTCAAGTTTGCGAAAAGCTTATAGAACTATCTAAATGTCAAAAAAAAAATATTTTGTTTTACAATTTTTTTCTGCTGACCCTACTCAATAGCGACAAGAGTTGTACCACGCGCACTCGGTGTTCCCCGTACCAATCGTTACACCACGGCACCTTCCAGTGTTCCTAAGAATCTTTATTATGCAACTTGAGTCGAGCGAGACCTTCTATTGTAGGTATTATGAAGGCATTTTAGCCAAATCTTTAAAAAATGGGGAAGAATCTTATTTTTAAATTTTCTGCTATTTTTGTTTATTTTTAAATCGTAGTAGTCATTATTGTCTATCTATTTATATTTTGTCTCCCACCTTGCTTTACAATCTACTTATCAGTAAAATAGTAGTACCTATGTAAGACTAAAAGCACAGCTTAACGAAAGTTATAAATAACTTGAACCAAAATCCTTAGACCTAACATCTATAATCTCCTGTATTCATAAAAACTACACACGTTTACTATCAGGTTTACCATTAGAATTTAACTATTGTATGCTCATGACGCGTAAAATATTTCCAAATAGCGTAAAATTCGGCCATTTTGCATACCCTTGTGAGACTTAGCGCCACTTGCTTCGCACAAAAACACAATTTTTGTTGAGTAAATTGAGAAAAAACTTACCGCGTTTTGTTAAAGTTTACTTTTGCTTAGCTTTCTTATATTCGGCAGTAACAAAAAGTTTGTATGCTTTTGGCAAACAAATCTGATATTGCAGTTAAAATTAAAGAGTATGCCGTTACCTAATACAAATAAAGCACATTTTTGACAAGCATTAAACAGGTATGGTAAAAAGTTTTTAAGACAAATCTGCCCGGGAGGTCCGTTCGTCATAAGTTGTCATATCTGCATTTGTGTTCGAACAAAACCGATTATTGTTCAGTGAGCATCAAAGATATAATTGCAATACAATAAGTCGTAATTGTTGTAACAAAAGTAGATTGACATTCTATAATTCTTTCGGCCATTGTGAATTATCTTTTGTAATAGTGTTGCATTGCTTCAGATGTGAAGTAAAGCGGGTATGGGGCGGTACAGCAAAGCAATAGATGTTTGGAAAATAAAAATCTATTAAGTTTATCTTATCATTGTTGTGCGATTGGTATCTTTCTTTTATGTTCTTTGACCTGTTGGATATCTTTTGTTACACCATAGTTGCTATTACTGCCGACCAAGTGCTAACCAAGTTTACCTATAGCATAGACTGACAAAAAATCGCACTGCGTGGCCTTTTTTTACCGAAAGACAGGCGAGATTACAAGATAAGTGGATGAATCTGACTAAAAATTGCGCTGCGCGGCCTTTTTTTACGAAAGACATGCAAGATTACAAGATTAGTGGATGAATGTGACTAAAAATCGCGCTGCGCGGCCGTTTTTTCTAAGACAGGTAAGATGAATCAGACAAAAAAACGTTTTTTTTTACGAAAGACAGGCAAGTTTACAAGATTAGTGGATGGATCTGACTAAAAATCGCGCTGCGCGGCCTTTTTCTACGAAAGAAAGGCAAGATTACAAGATTAGTCGTTGAATCTGACTAAAAATCGCGCTGCGCGGCCGTTTTTTTAAGAGACAGGCGAAATGAATCTGACAAAAATCGCACTGTGCGGCTTTTTTTACAAAAGACAGGCAAGATTACTAGATAAGCGCATGAAACTGATTAAAACTGGCTATCTAGTGTATAGGTAATATGATTTATTTAGTGTATCTGTTTATTTTACATTTAGATAACTTATGAAGGGGCGCAACTTCTGTGCTTGCCCTAGGCGCCGTTTTCGATCGGTACGCCACTGTATAGGTATAAAAAACTTTTTGACTGTCTTCCGGCAAAATGAGAATCCGACCTTTTGCGAATCCGAATCCGACCAAGTATAATAATAAATATTACGAATAATTGCTTAAAAGTGCTTTACTTATGTCAAAGAAAAGACAAAGCAACCTACCTCCCAATAATTGCACCGTTAAAATAGTTTTACCCGTTACTTTATTAAAATAAATGTTTAAATGAAAAAAATCCCCCATAAATTCTTCGTAGTAGGAAATAAACATTCATTGTAAAGCCGAAGAAGAATAAAACATCGACGTTCGTCAAACATAAATTCCATTTAAGTACTAATTTCACTGTAATTACAAACAAAAAACTGTGTTATTTGTAAAACAAGCAAATTTTATGACCATCACCTAGTTGAAGATAGTGCGAAAAAAGCGAAAGTCGTGCGATCTGCGTCGCTCAGATTTTATAGGCCATAAAAAAACATTCTTTTAATGTAAATAAGTCTGTAAAACAAGCTAATGGTTACTAATAATATAAATAGTATGTAGGTACAACTAATAAATATACACAACTATCTAGTCTAGTAAACAGATAGCGAGTAAAGAAGCGCAGTGTCTGTGGTCGTGCGATTTGTCGCTCAGATGTTATCGCCGGTCGTAATTCGGCCGCGACTGCCGTGCGTGTCGGCGCTCGCTGCGATTTCTGAACTAAGCCCTGGGAGACAATGGGTGCACGTTGTTACAAATTGTAATTAACGTTTCATCGAGGAACTCGATGGCGCAGCGGTTTTATGCCTGGCCCAGCTATTGCAGAGGTTAAGCAACTTTTGCAAGGGTCGGTCATGGGATGGGTGACCAAAAATGTATTATCTCGAGGTCCTCCGTGCTTCGGAAGGCACGTTAAGCCGTTGGCCCCGGCTGCATTTACAGTAATTAACGCCCACCAATCCGCGTTGAGCCCGCGTGATGGGTTATGGCCCATCCTCCTTATCCATATCCACCCATAAGGAAGGCCTGTGCCCCAGCAGTGGGGACAATAAAAATGGCTGATGGTCAACGTTTCATTATTTCATAACGGGATACATAAAAAAAAACAAATATACAGACGAACAGAGAACTTCCTCCTTTTTGGAAGTCGGTTAAAAATACTCAGTCACCTCTGGTTGAACTGCGCCAAACTGTACTGCGAAAGCTCAAACGAGGTAGCTTGCTTTGCATGATATAAGTAGGTGATTTTTCTTAGTTACTATTAGAAGACAATCAAAAAAACTTCATTATATTGTAGCAAAAGAACAAACATGTCACAAAAAAACATGTAGATGCTACGCCGTAGCTGCTACGGCGAATAGAAATGTCACAAAGAAAAAATATTTTCGATGCTACGACGCAGCTATGGTTTTATTTATTTGCTGCTACGGCGAATATAAATGTCACAAAGAAGAAAAACTATTCATTTTGAATATGTCAACCAGTACGGACTGAATGTTGCAAACAAATTAACCTAGGTAACCTAGGTTAAACTAGGTAATTACCAAAGTACTTTCAATAAAACCGTGCTAGTATCCGTAAAAAAGTGTTTTATTTCAAGATAAAATATTTTCGATGCTACGCCGTAGCTGCTATGGTTTTATTTATTTATTTAAGAACAGCTAACAAGAAAATATACCAAAGGCAATGATACATTCAAAGCACTTACAAGCTTCAGTGTTGCCTTTTTATAAGCTGCCACGACATGCAACAATGTCTTTTACGTAGCATTATAGCTAAATTTGAAAAACAGGATAGTTCTTTGTGTCATGAGCTGATTCGCGCAAGGTCATTATAATTTTTGCGAAACAGAATAATAATTTTTCACTTACTTACATTAAAATAAATTACTTTTGCGTAAGTACTTTTTGGTAAGCGTAAAAGTTTTTTGTAGTTAAATTAATTGTTTTTTTTTTGTTGATTTGCTCCCATTGTAGCTCAACCTTTCTCCCGCGTCCGAACACCTTGTAGATAGGGCGGCAGAGCTCGTGAGCGATGCTCAACCAGATAACAATTGCTTTGTTTCGCTGTAAAACTCGAAAATTAACATCATTTGCCAACGCCCGATCGCGCCCGCGATACCGACACTAGCTGGTGAGGCTCAAGCCATGAGATTAATGTGTATCAAATTATTATATGTAAAGCTATTAGGAACTATGGGCAACAGCGTCGCTTAACCAGTTAGCAACAAAATTCGTGTGCGCGCGTATCGCCCCTGCACGAACTAAACGTATGTTGTGACGGCGCGGCCTGCACTGTTGCCCATGGTACCTACCTAAGTACTTCATTTGTAAAAAAATATTATAGAAATAAAAATTTTTTCGGACTATGTACTTAAATTAATCTTACATAGTTTTTTTAATAAACCTAAACAAGTATTTTATTATCCAATATTAATGAAACGAATATGTTTGGCAAAATCGCAAACCTATAGCAATGCTACAATTAAGTATTAAGTAGGTACACAAAAAGTTGCAATCTGAAACAATTTGAAATGCAATGAAACTGCTGAGATAAGGTTTATCTTAAAACATTCAAATCAGTTGCCCCATGAACTAATATAATAACAACCTCAGTCGCAAATTGGCTAGGGAGCATCCAAACCAAATAAACCGGACAGAAAATTCATTATAAACTATCTTCCACCCCCGACTTCGTCCACGTTGACATTCGAAAAATCCCTTGGGAACCTTTGACCGGGATAAAAAGTATCCTGTTTTAATTTATGCTATAAACGATCTGTGTGCCATCCAAATCAGTTCAGCCTTTTTTGAGTAATTGAGTAACAACACCTAAACATAATATTTGTAGGATCTTAACACGGTAATGGTCTAAGGCCCGTATTTTATAAACCACACTCAACGTTGACAGCTATTTTGAGATCATACTTAAGATGCTGTTTAAGAACAGCATCTGAAGTATTTATAATCATAAGATAGCTCTTAACGTTAATAGCTATCTTAAGATCATACTTAAGATGTTATTCCTTTAAGAAGAGCATCTCAAGTGTGATCTTAAGATAGCTCTCAGCGTTGAGTGCGGTTTATTAATAAGGGCCTAAGTATAGGAAGGTATTATAGAACTTTCTCTTCTTGTAACTTAGACCAGCCATATAAAATAATGTGGTGTTTAGTTTTAATAGTCGGCTAGATGTTGCAATGGGATGTTATTCGTGAGCTGTTGCCGGCTGGTAGCTCCTCGTCTCCGTTTTTAATCTCCCTAGATTTATGTTCAAGGACCAAACAATTACCTACAAAGGTTTTACCACAAAATAGATAAACAAACACCCTTGTTCTCAAACAACACTTAAAACAACCCTTGACTACGCGAACGCACTGCGTTGAAATAATAGCCTGTGTTTAGTTCGCGCAGGCCTGTGAGACCTCATGTGTCGTGTAAAATGTCTTATGTAAAATGGAACCAAATGATGTGATAAACAAATGACCTAAGCAATTTCGAATAGGTGTTACCAATTATGTGATGATTCTGAAACAGTTGATAGTGTTGATAAAACTGAACAACATTCTCCAAGGAAAACTATTTTTTTTTCGCCTTTCCCTAGTAAGTCGGTCAGCTGACCAATACATTTTGTATGGGAGTGTGAAAGTGAAAGTGAAAGTGAAGTGAAAGTGAAAGTGAAAGTGAAAGTGAAAGTGAAAGTGAAAGTGAAGTGAAAGTGAAAGTGAAATATATTTTATTTAAATAAGCTCACATAATAAGCATTTTTAAATCGTCAATTCTTTTACCCTACCACCCATTATGACGTCTTTTAACTGACAAGAAAAATGGGCGCAAAAAACTTGTCAGCTTTATCAATCAGATGGAACGATATGAATGTTGAAAATCGAAAAATGTGAAAAATTTTTCGATTTTCAACCTATGCTTCATGGAGATAGTTCTATCACCTGTTTTTAGTATCATCACGCCATTTGGTACCACCTTATGTTCGAATTTGCTTAGGTATTGTGTTGTTTGCGGTATTAAAATTTTGATGAAAAGAAAATCCGCGACTTGTTAGAAACGTCTCTTCTGCTAACTTTATATTTTGTAATTCTGCCGTGTCTATGGTAGGTTCTTTGGGCTAGTTGAGTGCTAATAGCTGCTATAAGCTAAGGCGTAACTGATAAATTGAAGCTAGTTACTTTGGTAGCTATTGAAAGTATTGTATTGAGTAGGTACTAGCCGATGCCTCTACGATATTTGCAGCGTATTCTGTCAATGCAATAGAGCCAACTTTCAAACGACTGACAGTTAAAAAATAAAAATTTTATTTTGCTAAGGTTACATTAGAAAAGCATAATTTTCCGCATTACTTTCTTATTCTGATAACAACAAACACAACAAAAAAGAATTAGCGAAATCGGTCACGCGTGATGCCGTGACCAAGGGAAATAGGGGTTATTTTTTATATTTATACTTATTCCTATTTTGAATTTTACAGGAATCTAACACAAAACAATCTATTTTCATTTTTTTTATTTATTCAAAAAATAAAAGTAACATAAAAATAAAATCTGCACGAAACCAATAGCAATGTTAGCAAATCTAGATTATGGTAATCGTATCGTGTATATGACCATAACCCGAGAAGTTAATTTGTCTATTCATGTTAACTATTTGCCACCCATGTCGTCTGAAGCTTGCAGAATCCACTGCAGGACATTAAGTCCCAGTTAGAGCCAGGTGCGATATCGCACACGATCGCCCGCGTCGGGTATCTCACGATTCAAGCTGGCCGTCTCTGATAGATCGACTGGCGACTTTGCGGTTTGAAAAAACTGTGGAGCAGCCTCCGGCGCCGCCACCGCGCCGCCGTTGCGATTTGATGTAGGTTCACTCTCTAAACCCCAGATCCAAACGCCTAATCTAGTTTAGTAAGCAACTGTCGTAATTTTTTTATTAATATCAAACATCTGGATTAAGCCTACCCGTATCTGTGGATTGATTATTGGGCCTGGCCATTAGTCGGTACTCCGTGTTTCCACAGCACGGCCATGATTAAACCAACAACAACAACGATACAACGATTACAACTTATAAATATTGGACCTACGTACGAATTTGCAACTTTCGTTGTTTGTTTTCTACAAATTCCTTCGTAATGCTGACGTAAGTAGTAATTTTTCTTCCACGACTTTCTTCTCGGATGGCCGAGCAATCAAAACGGTGACGTATTTTCGACACACTATTGAATTAAAAAAAGAAGCTTAGATTAAAATACCTACCTACTTATTTTATTACTCTTTCCAATAAGAAATGTTTTAATAATTTTCACCGATATCACGGCATCAGCCTTCATAATCCACAAATTTATTTAGTGTCGGTTTGATCGAGTCCACATTGACTCGCGTGATGGGTTATGTTAAGGGCTATGGGCCTAATGGCTCATCCTTTTATCACTTAGAGCAGATTTGAATGCTCTAAGTTTTATCCCTACTTATGGAAGGACTCTGCCCCAACAGTGGTAACATTCGAAATGGATGCCGATGTTGGTAGTAATAAGCTAGCTACTCCATTCCATTTGGTTCAAATTCTACGGCGAAAGGTTTTATAATTTTACTGAAACATTTAAAATAGAAAATATTTTATAGAATCTCGTAGGAAAACTCCACACCATTCGAGTGCACTTAGTGCACATTACTTACTGAAGCACGACGACAACAAGGATCGTGACTTACGTGCAACCGCGATAGACACTGGATATTTCGATAAAAAAACGACGAGATAAATTATGTGTGACAAACGAGGCGAAGGACTCTTTTACAAGGTTTACAATCACAGACTATTATAGCTTCAATATCTACAGCCATTTCCCCCTAGTCAGTTAAACGCCGAATTAGGTAGGTACCTACCTCTATTTTGTTTACTACTTATGCCATCACGCATCAGTCATCATCATCATTGAAAATAATATTATTTTCAATAGGCACTTATTTCACTTTATTAAACACCTAAGTACTACGTTACGTACTCTACCTTTTTTTTAAATAGGGGGAATGCGTTTATGCATTCCGAAGGTATGTGGGACTCGCCAAGGCTCTACCCACTAAACCCCCTACTGCTTCCCGAACTAACACGCAGGATCTACGGGACCTGTTAGCACGCACCGTGTAGTCCTGGTTTTGACACCCCATCGGACCCGGCACTTGGATGATAACCACGTAGGTGAAGCGCTCACGGCGGAACTTGAGAGACTGATCGTACCCGATCACGTTTGTTAAGCAACACTCGTTCCGGTCAGGTGTCGGATGGGTGACCGTTAAAGTGGCATTACGACTGAGCGCTTCCGTGCTTCGGAGGGCACGTTAACTCGTCGTTCCCGGCTGTTGTCATCTGATAACAGTCGTTAAGACAAGTTAGAGACCTTACAGGCGGCTTGATAAACTCTAACACCAGATCCTCATTCGATAAGAAGAAGAAGTACCACGTAGGTATCTGTCTACCCAGTGGCGGATTTACAGTCTTGGCCGCCCTAGGCCGAACAGTACCAGCCGCCCCTTTCTCAGCTCCCATAATGGCGGGAGGGAGCTCGGAGCCTCTACGTATTAGAGGATGCCTGTCTAGGATGCAAAAAACTACAGCAAAAAGAAAACGAACGCGCGGCGCGATTTTTAGTCAGTTTCATTCCCTAATATTGTAATTTATGTGGTTTCATCCGTGAAATACAAAAATGCCTGTCTCACTCAGTATCATTATTCTGTGGCTTAGTTTTGGCCGAACGCCAGTCTAAACCGTATCACATACGGCAAAAGCTTGTCAGATTGAAACTCAGACCACGTTTTAAGATTATAAAAAAAGGAAAAAAACAGCCTTGCCGCACGTTTTTTAGTCTGTTTCATCCTCTAATGTTGTAATCAGTGGTTTCATCCGCGAAATTCAAAAATGCCTGTCTCTGCTTTAGTGCCGGCCGCACGCCTGTAAAATGCCTGTCAAATGCGGCAAAAGCCTTTCGTCAGTCCTATCATCAGTCTATTTTTCGCCTAGCTTGGCCGCCCCTAATATCTGGCCGCTCTAGGCCCGGGCCTACTTGGCCTTAGGGTAAATCCGCCACTGTGTCTACCTCTAGCTACTTAATATCTGTCCCAACCACCACAATTTGACCAAGATAGGCCCCCAACAAACACTGTTATCGACTAGCCACGAAATCGTTTAACTGCGCATCGCCATTCCGCACACTGATTTTAGTTTCACTTTATAATTTCATTAAAACAACAGATGCTTTTGCTTCCGACGCCATGACAAGTTGACAGGCATCCTTTAACTTTTACAAAGCTATCCTACCTTCTGGAATTGGAAAATAACCCTTTATCCCTTTGGCATAAGATCAACTTGATGTTTGAATGAATTTTGCAAAGAGGTTAAATGTTAACCACCCATTTCCAAGGGAGCCGAGTTCATGATGCAGTCGAGATCGTTGGTACTTGTTGGGAATAAACTGTTTTGAATTCTAACCAGATGAGGTGGCTAAGTTCAACTTTTTGTCTAATGAGGATCAGTAACGATTTTTGTTTAGTGGCTTATCAGAAAGCTTACGCCACCACATGATTAACTGTGAAGAAATTTTTGCGATATCTCTTAAACCTGAGAAGTTATACGAGAGCTAAAACATGCTAAAACACTGTTATTTTGGGGGGTCCTTATGACGTCATCGCGACGTACGCAAACCTTATGACGTACGTGATAAAGCACATATTGCATTGAGTTTGGCACTTCCTTCAAACTCTTAATAACTCAATCATTTCTAAACGGATTTCAATAAAATATTTCACTAAATTTCAAAGCTATTAATATGATTTTATATTATATTAATAAAACTATAGGATTCAAACCTGTTACTGATCCTCATTGTCTATAGTTCCCAACCATATGCAAGCCGTACCTAAGTAGATAACAAAGAAAGTAGGTTAGCGATGATTAAAATTAATTTGGGATTAAAAAAATCTAACAGGCATAAGTTAGAATTCAGCCGACAAAACTGTAAAAAGTTATAGCAGGGACCAGTGTCCTAAAACTTTGCCACGCGGAGGGTTGAAGATTGGAAATTTTACTGAAAGAGGACTTCATTTTGTTTTGAAAAATCATCATCCTCCTGCCCTTATCCCAATTTATTTATAGTGTTCTACACAAAATAAAACTTTGAGCTCATAGAACGACCACTATTGGGGTCGGCGCAGCATGTAATTCATACTGCATTAGGTTTTGGCAAAGTTTTACGGTCGGCCGCCTGCCTGACACCAGCCCTCCTCGGGAATGCTGTTGTTGACAGTTTCCTCGCTGCCATTCGAGTGACCCTTTGTGCGATGGTCTGTACAGGGTCCCTAAAACTTCCCTCTATCGCCTTCTACGATACCCACGGGATGAGATGGGACAGTCCTATTCTTAACCGGAACTGTACGGCGTTTGTTTTGAATAATAATTGCAGCATTAAAAGTTTTTTTTTTAATTGCATACGATACGTAATAATTAAAATTCAAATGTTCATGGTTTTGAGTAGGTTAGGTAATCCTTTCTATCGAGTATAGGTACCGTAAAAATTAAATATGTTTTTTTTTTCATATTTGGTGGGATCGATTCCTGGTTAAGACAAACGATTTTTTCTTAAATCTTTGAATACCTACTAAGAAGTATTCTTTCATTGAAACTTCCTAGCTTCAATTTTTAAGGTGCTTTCCCTGCGTGTGGCAAAGTTTTGGAACACCTGTATACTTAGCAGGTACCATATTGTTACCTTTAGTTGCAGTAGTTCGGCTGTTAGTCCGGTTAACCGGTAATTTGAATAATTGTCATGTTTATGAAATAGGGCCCAGATTAAACTGTCTCTAAATAAAACGTTTGGCTTTGATGTATATCAGCCACCTAAGGTATAAGGTTGATTATGTAGAAACAAGTATCTAAGTATGCAGATAATGCTAGGGACTCCAAATCAACCAAAACGTTGATCGTAAAGTATATCACAAAATAGTACTCTCACGCCCAGCAATAGGGTCAGATTTCAAATACAGGTAGACACCAAATTCCGTATGTAATTTTCACATCACGCGCTTCCTGGGCCGACAAGCAAATTGGCCGATTGTTTCAGTGCGAGGTCGACATATGGACAAACACATAATTACACTTAATTGCTGTGTTATATCGAAAGAGAAGCTTAGGACAAGGTTACGGACGCTATGTCTATCTACCTATGTATAACAATGTGATAAAATATAGAAGAGAAATATTCATTGTAAGTAGGTACCCTATAATAAATATGTGTATGATATTTTGCTTGGTTGTTTATTGAAACAGTGTATGTGTGAGTCTGAGTATGCTAGGTTTCAGTAGCCTAGAGCCGCTATGTTTCCATTTGTTAATTAACAATTAAGGTGAATACTCCATCGAAAGTGGCACCCAGAGGTTTTTAATAAGTAGTTATTAGAAAAAAATTAAACTTTTCGTGGAATTTTTAGGGCTCACAGTCTAGAATTTTAGATTGCAAGTATAACTACATTTCCTCGTAGTCATTCCGTAGCAGTACATAGCAAATGTGCAAAAAACGCCACTTTTAGCAGTTTTGCTATCTACTTCTAGCAGTGACTACGAGGGAATGTAATGATACCGTCTAAAAATACTAGACTACCAGTAGGGAATTCGATCCCGGCCCTTTTTCTGATCCCGGGATTTCGGGATTACACTTAGCCAATCCCGGGATCCCGGGATTATTTCGGGATTGAAAATTAAAAATAAAAATTTGGAAATCTTACAAAATTCGGTTCTATAATCAACAAAAGAAAATAGACAAAAATAAATGTAATTAAGATTTGGTCAAAAGTCTACGTACTTTATCAAAATTTTAACAAAACCTAGCAATAAACAAAAAAATACATTTTTCGAACAAAATATGCAAATAAAAAAATTTACAAATTGACCAAATGGACAGCTTTCTTTGTAAAAAGCTAGTTTTTTTAGCAAAAACTAGTAAATTTTTTAGCAAAAACTATGTGAAAATAATATTCATCAGTCACATAATGTCTCATTTCTCTTCAATGTGAAGAAAACTAATCTTGAAGAATGTTCATACATTCTTGTTGTTCAGTAGTAGTAAAACCGAAATGCTTGCTTGGAATGCTGCTTGAATGAAATACAAGAATGTTTTCTTGTATTCTATATTAAAAAATGATAAGCAAGAAATTCTATTGAGAGCACTGGCACTGAGCGTTTCGCTTCACGCAGTATATTTTACATCTTTTTTAACATTATACCAATCCCGAAAATCCCGGGATTATCAAAACTTAATTCCGAAAATTTCGGGTTTGAAAAACGGTCGGGATCCCGGGATCCCGTTTTTCGGGATCCCGGGATCGAATCCTCTAACTACCAGTGACCAGGGATGAAATTATGGCGAAGGTAAGCCGTTTACGTATGTAGTGGGATTTTTAAAAGGTAAGCCGATGGGGATCGGTTTGTATGGACCCTTCGACACTGCTAGAATATGGACCCTAAAAATTCCACTATAAGTTTTATTAAAATGGTGTATTAGAATTACAATAATCAATACGATTTACCTCGGCGCCACTTTCGGTCAGGTAAGCGCCTTAAGCCCACCCCGGACACTCCATACAACCGCACCGTGCACGAAATTTGACAGCTGTTGACATGCGACTAAATGAGCACACGGTTCGGCACATGAACTAGCGGGGTGGGGCGAGGTAATTGATGCTAGGGCGGGGCGGGGAGTGTCCTTTCTGTACGTAGTAATAATATTTATTCTGTTACATAAGATAAGGCTGTTAATAAAACACTTAATTATTTAAAATCATTTATTTCATTTTACAACTCTTCTTGTGTTTCAATATTTCGACTGGAGTTAGTGAAAGCGTTTTCTCACAACTCTCGCACTTATACTCTTTAGCATTAGGTCGATTATCCTTTACAGGTTTGGGTGGTTCTGGCGCCTTTTCTGTTTTAGCGGAACAAGTGAACTGTTTGTGCTGAATTCGCTCTAATGGCGACAGACATAAGGCCATACCGCAGTCGGGGCACGGCCAAGTGAGGCTGTAGGTTTCATGATAAAAGTTGGAACTCCATTCGGTGTCTACCACACTGAAATAAAGAAAAAAGTTATAGTTAATATTATTGTATCCTTTACAACTTGTTACAAAAAATCCCTAATGTACATATGGCACATAGGAGCCATTAAGAGCGAACAGTCGATTTACGACGAAACTTCAATCTTTTAGTGGTTTTGACCAGCTACTTTGCACTTATTGCAAGCTTATCAAATAAAGAAATTTACGATTATGTATAGATAAAGTCTTATAGCAGTGTACTGCAGAGGAAAATTACAGTGTTTATTTGTATATTTTTGTTAATAAATAATTTCCGGAAAGCCGAATTCCAATAGTGATGGTCAGAGCTCTCTTTGAGATACAAAGTTATCATTATAATATGTGAATAACTTTTTTTATATATTTTCATTGGACAGCTTATATGGTCTATTAGTGCACCTCAGAAGAAAATTGTAGAAATTGTGTGTTTTAATAATTATACATTTAAAATAAAAACGGTTCATTATACGTTTTTAAATACAGCTTTTCTATGAGAAAAGGTCGAATTTATTATTTGAAACTACGTTTTATGTATCAATAAAGGGTTAAAAAGTAATATACAATTTTTATTTGATCAATTTACGAGGCTAGTTATTTAATACCATTTTTTAAAGATAACCTATATAATCACGCGCGCGAAGATCGACGAGTTAGTTCGCGCCGGGTCATCCCAACGGTAGGATGTATCGCTCGCTTCCCGCGCGCCGGGTTCGGTGACCGACCATCTCCATACGCCCGCCCGAGAAATGAGAAATGTACAGTGCAACTGGTGCAATTTGATACTTTTGTGACTGTAACTATTTCTCAGTTCCAATAATGTTTCTTTGATTTATAGTAATGTTGCTTTGAGTTATAGTAATATGTAGTACTGTAGCCCGCGGACATCTAAATCACCAAAAAGGTTACCGCTTGTCTTTGTGTTATTGTTATAGATTTTGCAATATTGTATACTAAAACCGAAGTCTTAAAGATCTTAACCCGCCGTAACCATAGACAGTGATAAATCTAAAATCTCCATTTATGTTAGTTATTTACTTTCGAGGTTACCGCATTGTTTCACAATTGTCATGGTAAACAGATTTGTTCAATTACTACACATATCAGTAAGACCAGCC
Source organism: Agriphila tristella (assembly GCA_928269145.1). Classification (NCBI taxonomy): domain Eukaryota; kingdom Metazoa; phylum Arthropoda; class Insecta; order Lepidoptera; family Crambidae; genus Agriphila; species Agriphila tristella. Next base: position 39,338,276 of record OV743433.1, read on the forward strand.
GTCCTCAACCTTTTTTTTTGTGGGGCCACAAACACGTTTCGATCTTGAGGCGCGGGCCGCAAAAATATTTAGGTGTCAAAAAAACATATTGAAAAAAGAAAAGGTGGTCACAATAGAGCCAACTATACAATACATGATTTTGTTACCTTTATAATATTAGTTATGATGAAGAGTCATGCAATATAGACCAAATTTTGAAAGAGCTAACTTTGAAAGAACTAACAATAACTTTTAAAACTTAGTCAAAGTTTTAAAATTCCAAGTGGGCCAATCACAAAGGCCCGCGGGCCGCAGGTTGAGTATGGCTGAGTAAGACTATGGAAAGTCACCATACGCAAGACCAGTCTGGCCATTTTGATAATAATTTAAATTTTAGAGTTACCGTTTCAAATTTATACTAAAGATAATAGGCCCTCTGAACAAACCATAGACCAATTTTAAGACTGTTTCTGTGGCCGGTTTAGATTTTAAGACCCATTTGGTCCATAAACAAAAAATGCAAAAATTAAATAAAACGCATTTACTTAACTTTCTACTACAAAAATTCACAGATCTCGTGCTTTTCACGACCTTCTGGTACATTGAAAATGAATTTATTGAGTTTTATAAAAAATATATTCCTTTGTTTGAATTAGTACTTACAATACTTTAAAATCACAGCAAATTTTAAAGTGATTCGTGTGTATGAAATTCATATAAAAATATTTAATTGTTATAAACATAACTATTTTATTGAAAGGTATTAACTATAACCCAAAATTATATAAAAAAATCTAAGATTTATTTTCAACTACGTCAACTCAGTGACGCGACGCGCATCTAAGGAGCGCGCTTTCCGAAATTGCGCCAACACGCTACATATTGTAGCATTTGTAGCCCTCGTTGAAACGCGTCTTTTGATTTGAAGCTTCAACCATTCATGTAGCCTTAAAACTTACGACACCAAGGCGATGTCGCACTCTGAACGAAAATGGGGGCTATAATGAAGCGATCAAAAAAACATCAATGTTAAAGGTTAAGCTACAGGGCAAACCCTTAATCCGATCGTCTTTGTTTTAAGCTCAAATTGTAGCTGATTAAATTTTTCAGAGGAGATTTTCTCAAAATTTTGATATCATTCTTCGTTTCCAAAATATCGAACGCCAAATTAAAAAATCGGAAACAATGAGATTTTTTTCCACTATTTCGGCCATAATTTTTTTCGTTTTTTATTTTCTCGAATAATTCTTTTTGCACCTTAGCTCTAATTATAAATACGCGTCTTTTGAGTCTTTTTGAATATCATATCTTCACAACCTTCTGAGATTTATGGGGATCGCCCATTTTCCGTGAAATCGGAGCCTATACTGGAGCGAACGAAAAGACATTTTCCATGTCAAAAAATGAAGGTTAAATGGGTATTTCTCAAAATAATTGTACCGTAACGTGCATGTAAAACGCAGTTACACACACGTTTTGTTACGAACAAGTACAAAATGTTACGTTCATGTTGACATTTTAATATTTTTATGAAAAACAATGAGATAACAATTTTACAACATATTATCAAGTAGTATTCCTTCATTTAAGCAAAAAATAATCAAAATAATCAAAAATACATAATTTCGTTCTGAAAAACAGGTTACGCCGAGGTTTTTGACAGTTTTTGAAAAAAGAACCACAGTGCCATCAAACTTTACAAGAGAAAGCTGCTCAAGGTCGATCCTCAAAATGTAATGAGGACTATCAATAATGATGGTCTGGGTCTTGGCTGGGTTAACAGTAAGTCCAAATGATTCACTCCAGTCGCTAATAAGCGCAAGATCAGAATTGGTAGCCGCTATTGCACTTGAAAGTTCTGATAATGGTGCTTGAGTGTAGATCTGCAGATCATCAGCATAGAGGTGATGGGAACTTGAAAGTAATTTTTTTATTGAGTTAATAAAGATAGAGAAGAGTAATGGAGATGAGACGCCAACACCCTAAGGAACTCCGGCGTTGATGTCACACCATGCAGAGGAGGAATCTCCAAGGTGGATGCGTTGCCGTCGTCTTTTTTGGGAGAGGGATAACATTTGCATCTTTCCAAGATGTAGGAAAAACACCAGTTAAGATGGAAGTATTCAGGATTTTGCTGTAATATGAGTAGGATAGCTATTAAAGGATAAATAAAAAAATAGAAATAAGATTTTGAAAATTGAAAAACCTAGCAAGTACACCGGAAGAGCCTAAAAAACTATTTCAAAAACATAGCAAGTAACATGACAACTTTAAAAACCTAGCAAGGGACGTCCCTTGCTAGGTTTTCAAAGCTGTCATGCGAGTTATTGAGGATCAGATATATTTTTTTTATGATTAATCGTTTGAATTTACTAAATCGTAATGAATATGAATGATCCGGGGCCTCGGCCACCTACTCGTACCGTATAGACACACGCACACGTTATTTCATGAATTTCATTGCCTTTATGCACCCGTTTTTTTTAATCAAAAATGAAAATCGTTTCCTATCAATTATTTTTACTTAAACTTATTACTTATTTAGTTTGATGTAAAAAAGTTTTTTTATATCAAACTAAATAAGTTTTAAATGCGTAAGGCGTAAGCCGTAAATGCATTTTAGACGCATTTACGGCTTCGGTATTGTTCTTTTAACACTCTGGTAGTCTTTACTATTTATAATAATAGTTATTACTAACTAACAATAACCTACAACGTATTGACGATTTAGAAATGCTTATTGTGTGAGCTTATTTGAATAAAGAATTTTTCACTTTTATTTTCACTTTCATTTTCACAAACCCAACTAAACTATTATGTTGCCTCCGGCTTCGTAAAAATAAGTTACCGTGGGGGAAGCACATCCGAGTACCTCCAAAGCTCCTAGGTTTTCCCTCATGTTCTTTTTTGTAATCTTAAGCCAAACACATTTTTTTATGTGTTTACCCATACTTCCGGGTCGTTCCCGATGTTTTTCTTCCTAATCATTTCGCGTACTCCGTTCACATATGCATTTTATTTAATATGACAATTTGCAATGCCTATTGAAATAATGCATACTAAAAAATAAACTCAAAGTATCAACATTTTTGTTCACGCCCGAAGTCTACACTCGAACTAGCGCTTACGCACACAGACGCATTTGCATCTGTAGTTGTTATTCTCTTGCCTCTCCCGCGCAGAATTTGACTTGCCTTATTTTGACTGCGCGCTCTTAAACTGAACAACTTTTACTAGGAGACTAACTTATGCATTTCAATAACCATCTAAGATTTTCTGTCTGTCAAACGGCTGAACGCATGCTGCTTTAAAGCAGGAGTGTCAAAGATACGGCCCGTGGGCAGCATCCGGCCCGCAAGCCATCTCAATACGGCCCGCGATCAGAATCTATCCAGTGTGAATTTTAGAAGCATTCGATGCCACTACGTATTGTAAGATAATAAAATAAGAGACCTCAGGTATCTGGATCGTCAACTCAAGATAACTCCTTTTTATTACCGTTGTATGAAAATTTACTTAAACGAAATATAAATAAAGATTATGATTTTTAATTTTGAGTCTAGCCCGCTAACGTACCCTCAATCTATTGATGGCCTTTTAGAAAAACCAGTCTGATACCCCTGCTTTAATTAAAGCATACAAATAGCAATTATTCTTATAAGTAATATTAATACTTAAGGAACAACAAACAATGGGGAGGCGAAGGCAAAGTGAATTACAGATGTCGCTTCAGTCTTTGGAACAATTGTCAGTTTGAGCTTATATTGTCTTGACTGTGTATTACGTGATTTTACTTTCTTAGATTGTATTTTTTTCGGTTTTGCGGACAAACAATGTATTCTATGCTAACTTTAGCTCATATAAAAGAAGAATTACGGAAAAGAAAAGCCAAAACAACAGGCAAGAAAGTTTATAGCAACTTACAAAAAATTGCTAACAAGCATTACATTTCTTTAAATTACGTGTAAGATTTACAAGTAATCTTTTTATTTCAGATTAGAAGCATATGATTTAAATTTTAACAAAGCAACTGAGTGTGAATTTCCGTGTTTATAGTTGCCTGATGATGCCTTCTGTGCAATAGTAATTTCAGGTTTCTGTACTGGAATTTCTGTACCATCCAAAATTACACGAACCGTTTTATCATATTTATTTTATTATTCTAAGTTTCTTGAATGACTCTGGCATATAAAATTCTATTAATTCTCTGTTTGGTCCCAATATTGGGCTTATTCCATATTTGATATACCTATCAAATTCATCCAAGTTATAAATATGTTAGAAACTGCTGAGGTTGAAATATTAAAGAACAAAGCTGTTATAATTCAAATGTTGTTTTATTTTGGCGAAGCTTCATCAAATTCATGAAACATTCCTTTTGATTTATAATGTTTCTCAGGCTCAGCAAAGGAGAAAATCGAGGGAAAAGCATATTTTTTTTGATATTTTTTTTTCCACTATTTTTTTTGTTACTGGGAAATCGATGAACTCCAATATTTTACAAGTTACATGCATAACAATGCGGCATTTTCTCAGTATAAAATTAAAAAGTGCAATACTCCAAGAGATTTCCATATGTTTTGACACTTTCTTTGAGGCGGCCTGGTACCAAAGACCAGACGCCACCTATCGGGATAAAATTGCGCTTTTCCTCCCCATTGCAAATAACATAGTAGGTACTCTATCATTATTTTAATTTTGTTATTCTTCAAGGATGTTAAATAGCATTTTCACTTACCAATTGTAAACTATATTATCAGTAACATACACCCCTCCCTTCTTCTCATGTGGGCGGCATTCGAAGCCTTCTTCAAACGGATTAGGGTCTATATTCGGATGAGCTTCCCCCGGGCCATAATATAACACCTTTAGATCACCAGGTAGTAATCTCTTTATAGTGTAGTACACTTCACAGACCATATACGAACTTATGTCACAAGATAATTCGTGTTGAAGCTCTTCGTATGAGACGGGCGAGTTTTGCTTTTGTAGTTCGCCTTCTACGGTTTTGTTGGGATTTGCGTCTGAAATTAAATCAATTAATCAATATCATGTCATATTTACGAGTTATTACTAAAGTGCGGACCCGGAATAAAGCCTATATTCTCATCGAGTCACACCAAATCGTGCTAAACTGTGACTGGTTGAGAAAAAAAATTCACGAGTAACAGTGTGACTCGATGCGAATTCTCATTCTCATCTAATAAGACTGGTTCATGTATAGTGTGGCACGTTCGGAAAAAAATCGCATCGGGTAACATTGTGACTCAATGCGAATTTTTATTCTCATCCAGTAACACTGGTTCGTGTACCTAAAGTGTGACACGTTCGGAAAAAAACGCATCGGGTAACACGATTCAGTGTAACTCGATGAAAATATAGGGAATAAAGATATTTTTTTATACATTGATTTGGAATTACTTGTCTCGCTTGCACGTTCGCTAACCTATTGCCGTCGGTTTCACACAGATACTTTAACCTTGATCTGTGCGAGCGCAACGGCAATTATGTTAGTAAGCGTACAAGCGAGACATCTAATGCCGGGTTATCAGCGACTGATCTCTATTAAAATCGAATAATTAGAGCATATTTACAAAATTATACTTTTTCCCATTGTAATAGTACCTACCAGTTTAATACAAATAACGCTAGGTTTATCATAAATACCTGCTAATCTTCTGTTGATAAGAGCATCCCACCGCTGCCGAAGTTTGGTGGCTTTCATCAGCAAGTTCAATCCCGTGTCGGGGTACGGGAATTCTAATAGAAGCCATGAATCGCATACGATTCTGAAAAAATGTTTTTTAAAAGGTATACAAGGTGTTTGGTAAAAGCCTTATAAAGCCGATAAATTCTTACACAAGGTGTTTGGTAAAAGCCTTATAAAGCCGAATATGGTAGATAGGGACCATCAAACCAAACAACTTTCACTATGGGACCAACTCTGAAATCGCGAAAAAAAAATCATCTGTTTCATGCAAAAATTAATAACGAAAATATCAGAATGTATGAAACAGCAGATTTTTTTTGCGATTTCAGAGTTGGTCCCATAGTAAAACTTGTTCGGTTTGATAGTCCCTATCTACCATATTCGGCTTTATAAGGCTTTTACCAAACACCTTGTATAAGAATTTATCGCCGAGTCTAGGGTACAGTTAGGTAGAAGTAAAATAAATATATTATGATATAAAAAAAAAATGGTCTATACAATACAAACCCTAATGCCGAATATGATAAATAGGGACCATCAAACTGAATAACTTTTACTGTGGTATCAACTCTGATATCGAAAAAAAACAATTGTTTCATACATTCTGATATTATCGTTATTATTTTTTGTATGAAACAGCCGATTTATTTTTTCGCGATTTCAGAGTTGGTCCCATAGTAAAAGTTGTTCAGTTAGATGGTCCCTATCAACCATATTCGGCATTGGGGGTATTTTTTTTTGTAACACGTTGTAAAATCGTTATTTTTTATATCTTAACTATCAGAGCAATGTATGATGTTATGATTTCTTTAAAAAATACTTGCATTATCATACAAAAGAGGGGTGTCTCATTTTTTTAATTTTAGAACTCTTATAGTTATTCTGGTATTTGAGAACAATCTATGGAGATTCGTTTTTAATGAGGAGTTTTCAAATTGACATTTAAAAAAAAGAAAAGTAACTATTTGCCTCACTAGATGGCGTTGATGGTAAGAGGGAAGTCAAAATTGGTAGTAAAAAATACTTTGAATCCCCTATTTTTTTCAACGCCATCTATCGGGCCTACAGCTTTTTTTCATTTTGAAAAGCCCTCATTGACTCTAACACACTATATAATAAACGAGACAAACACAAACAAACCTGGTGAATCCCATGTTCGTGTCGATAGAGTGCGCTAGTAACAGAAGCGTCTGTGCAGCCGGCATTCGCATGGAGTTCACTATGTAAGGCTTTGTGGTCTCTAGAAGTGATCTGAAATGTATTTAAAAATTTAAGAAACAATGGGGAGGCGAAGGCAAAGTGAATTACAGATGGCGCTCAGTCTTTGGAACAATTGTCAGTTTGAGCTTATATTGTCTTGACTGTGTATTACGTGATTTTACTTTCTTCGATTGTATTTTTTTCGGTTTTGCGGACAAACAATGTATTCTATGCTAACTTTAGCTCATATAAAAGAAGAATTACGGAAAAGAAAAGCCAAAACAACAGGCAAGAAAGTTTATAGCAACTTACAAAAAATTGCTAACAAGCATTACATTTCTTTAAATTTCGTGTAAGATTTACAAGTAATCTTTTTATTTCAGATTAGAAGCATATGATTTAAATTTTAACAAAGCAACTGAGTGTGAATTTCCGTGTTTATAGTTGCCTGATGATGCCTTCTGTGCAATAGTAATTTCAGGTTTCTGTACTGGAATTTCTGTACCATCCAAAATTACACGAACCGTTTTATCATATTTATTTTGTTATTCTAAGTTTCTTGAATGACTCTGGCATATAAAATTCTATTAATTCTCTGTTTGGCCCCAATATTGGGCTTATTCCATATTTGATATACCTATCAAATTCATCCAAGTTATAAATATGTTAGAAACTGCTGAGGTTGAAATATTAAAGAACAAAGCTGTTATAATTCAAATGTTGTTTTATTTTGGCGAAGCTTCATCAAATTCATGAAACATTCCTTTTGATTTATAATGTTTCTCAGGCTCAGCAAAGGAGAAAATCGAGGGAAAAGCATATTTTTTTTTTTGATATTTTTTTGCCCAATATTTTTTTTGTTACTGGGAAATCGATGAACTCCAATATTTTACAAGTTACATACAAGGTACCAAAGACCAGACGCCACCTATCGGGATAAAATTGCGCTTTTCCTCCCCATTATAATATGAGTTTTTAATTTTTTAAGTGCTTCGTTAAAATGAGGCTAAAATCGCTAAAATGACACAAATGAGGCACGTATTCTAAGGACTTTTCTGTATTCAGTAGTATAAGTTTTATGGATCACTTGTGTAGATGTAATTAACTGACCAGCTACTCAAAGTCGCGGCGCATTGTTTGACTCGGATACCTCATGTTATGGTATCCCCGTCTCTTTCATCCGGATCAACGATATTCCATTCCTATAGGATGCACTACGCAATACAATAGCAAACCTGAAATGTGGCACATGCCGTTTGACAAATCACACGACACTAAAATGTCAAGTTGTATGACAAGTCTTGGGACTATGTATTCTGTGTCTTGGGGGACTTTCATAGTAGGCTGCGTTTTGGGGGAGTTAAAAGTGTCCCACAAATGCCATTGTCATGCAATATCCACAGTATAGATGATAGAAGATCCGGATGCATTTGGCTGCAACTTTATGTACAGTCTGTCTAAAAATAGTGTGCGTTACCCCAGCAAAAAGTTGTGCTTTAGAGAGATGAGACCTTATCAGATAATTAGTGTGTCATAAGGAGAAATTTGTTTACTAATAGCAAAATTTGTGTGAGTTGTAGTTTTTAAGATATATGAGAAAAACAGATTTTGCTGGAGTCACGTTTTAAACATTACCCTGGCAAAAAAAGTTGTTTCAGCCTGGAACCAAATACATGAATAGATAGCTTTTGTTGCATAGTAAATGTTAGCAAATAGCAAAAATTGTGTGTGTTATGGTTCTCGACTTATTTAAGTTTTTGCTGGGGTAACGTTTTGGGTTTTCGCAGATCTCGAAAACGGTTCAACGCAGAAGTTTGAAAAAAATACCACTAAGAGACCTTAATTTGTTTAAATTTGTTTAATTGTTAGTTTTTGATTTGGTTGTCGCAAACCAACGTAATTAAATGGTTTCGAAAAACAGAAAAAACTAATTTGCAAGTAAACTAGTACACATATAATCAAATAAACAGCTGTTAAAAATAGCCGTGGTAAACACTTATTACGTCAAGAATTTTAGGCTTTGTAACTTTACACGATATAAAGATATAAACAAATTTAATAAATTTTAGACCGGTCGTACTTTAGCGATCGAATACACAGTTTCCATAACATTAAGACACATGGCATACATTAAACAAATTTAAGTAAATCATTAACATTACTTCCTGTCAATTTCAGCTTTCAATTACGCCTATCATGAAAGTTTTAACAAAAACAAGATTAAGACAGCAATTCTTGAATAAGCCGACCAAATTGTAAAGGTCACTAAAAAGCGACCGCACCATACGTACGGGTTATCTTCGCAAATTAGCAGCTTAATATCCGATGTTTTGTACAGTTATGAAGAAAAATGTTATTCATATAGCTTAGATTCTACTAGTTTTCTATTTTATAAATTAATATCGTGTTTATTAATATCAAATAATACACGCGATTACGCGATTAATAGTATTTTTAAAGAATGTAATGATTCACGAAAGTTAAAAGTTTGAAGGCACTCAACATTACATAAATAAAGGTAACTAATAATCTATACCTTAGTAGGAAATAATCTCGCTAAGCAATTTATAGTGTGATTTATTTGTCAGTATCAATATATACATTTATAGTAATTTGTTGCTTCTGTTTGATCAAACCAAATGTTTTATTTTAATACCAAACCTACTTATGTCAATCCAGTGACCACTATGTTTGACAGGTAAAAACATTTACCCATAAAAACTGTTCCTACCTAGGAACAGTTTTTACGGAAACTACCTCGCATTTTTTCCATATATATTTCTCACCATTTAAACCTTACTCTGGAATACGACAAACAATTTAAAACCAAAATCGGCCAAGCCAATCTTGAGTTTTCGCGAGACTAAAGTACATTATATATTTAAATATAATCTGACCAGCAAAGTTTTGTACGCAACTGTACTAACAAAAGATCCATAACATCCCGTTCAATTAAGATGGTTACGCTTTTGTATGGCGCGGTCGCTTTTACGTGACCTCTACAATTTAGGCGGCTTATTAGAGAATTGTTGTCATATTCTTGTTTTTGTTAAAACTTTCATGATAGGCGTAATTGAAAGCTGAAATTAACAGGAAGGAATTTTAATGAATTACTTAAATTTGTTTAATGTATGCCATGTGTCTTAATGTTATGGAAACTGTGTATTCGATTGCTAAAGTACGACCAATCTAAAATTTATCGAATTTGTTTATATCTTTATATCGTGTAAAGTTACAAAGCCTAAAATTCTTGACGTAATAAGTGTCTACCACGACTATTTTTAACAGCTGTTTATTTGATTATAAGTGTACTATTTTACTTGCAAATTCGTTTTTTCTGTTTTTCGAAACCATTTAATTACGTTGGTTTGCGACAACCAAATCAAAAACTAACAATTAAACAAATTTAAACAAATTAAGGTCTGTTAGTGGTATTTTTTTCAAACTTCTGCGTTGAACCGTTTTCGAGATCTGGGAAAAACCCAAAACGTTACCCCAGCAAAAACTTAAATAACTCGAGAACCATAACACACACAATTTTTGCTATTTGCTAACATTTACTATGCAACAAAAGCTATCTATTCATGTATTTGGTTCCAGGCTGAAACAACTTTTTTTGCCAGGGTAATGTTTAAAACGTGACCCCAGCAAAATCTGTTTTTCTCATATATCTTAAAAACTACAACTCACACAAATTTTGCTATTAGTAAACAAATTTATCCTCATGACACACTAATTATCTGATAAGGTCTCATCTCTCTAAAGCACAACTTTTTGCTGGGGTAACGCACACCTAAAAATAAGAATTGAATTCTATTCTAACACATGTCAAATTCCCGAGTCTAGTGACGTGACTTGTGTCTTGTCTAGGAATTGTGTATTTTAAATCGTAAGTGTCCGCTTTAGCAAGGTTATTTTAGTTCGAAAAATTTGTAACGTCAGAATTCAATTATTATAATATACAGACTGTAGGCACACCTCGGTCACTCCAAGTGAATTCCATACAACCGCACCATTACAAACAGATGACGTCAGATGACGTTTTTTTGTCTAGGGCTACGGTGCGACAGTGAAGAATGGCAAGGACGCGGTGTGAATCACTGCGCACCGCACCTTTTGGCAGTCGGTAACTGTGAGGTAACTGAGCGCGGATGGGGGCGCATTCAGCGGGGGGCAGGGAGCGGCCATACTGTACGCTAGTACTCATTATTAACACTATGCTGTAGGTATAGCGAAACGGTTAGTTCTTTACATCTATGGTCGCGCCTACAATCAGAGCGGTCATAAAGTTGCGCGTCAACTAATAGTGACGTATTATTGGGTTTAAATACTAAGGTGACGTACGTATAACAGTGAAAAATAATGTAGATACGTACGTATAAAAAATGCAAAATTATGTAGATACGTACTGTTAGGCCGGAAAACCTTGGAGTCTTTTTAAAAAAAGAAATAAACTTTAACTGTAAAAAGATTTATTTAAAGAATTAAATTGGCCTTCAGATAATTAGTGGATTTTAATAAGTTTTGTGGAAACAACCACACCGGTCGCGGGATATGGGTAGACTGACTCGAAGAGGCAGTCGCCGATACTCGTGGGTGCCCAAATTGCTGCATCAGCATAAAACTGTAGATTCAGCAATTTGGGATACAATTTTTGGATATAACACCTCCCCCCTTAAGAATAAACTTCGGGTTAGTTTTCCGAAGTTTATTAAAACTTTACAAATCTATTTCATAATTTTGACTGAACATGAGGGGATATCGAGATTTGATCCTGATTCGGATGTTTTAGCAATTTCCTTTTTTCTAAATAAAACACTATTACTGATAGGGTGGTTGTTTCCGCGTTTACAAAATAGAACACTTATTTTATATAACATAAAACTTACAATAGCTAATACTATCACTATAGTTATAACAGAATAATGAGTACTGTATTTTACAATGTGTGGGCTCTGTTGTATTTTATCTATATCTATTACAATATCTTTTAACTTGTTATTTTCTAAATTAATATCTCTAAGTTCAATATTTTTTAGTTTTTCTAAATGCCAATTTTCCATTACAGAGTGGAGTTTGTTTAAATTGCAACATGTATCATTTATAAGACTAAATTCTGTAAACAATACAGGTGAAGTGATATTTAAAATATCATTCTGGGTAAATAATACAGTACTTTTAGTATAACCGGTACAATATTTAGGTAAAGACAGAATTCCGACTCCTCGAATGTTAATCTCAAAAGATTTCTTATCTAAACAATCTAAAGTTAATTTTACAGAATTTGATTGAACAAAAATCCATTTGTTATTTGATATCGGTGGCCATAAGTCTAGTTTGCCAATTATAAATTTAGTTTTACATTCATTCGGGATTTTGTTAACAACTTTTATTAATAAATCACTCTCACAACTAGGTTTTACGTCAGACACATATAAACTTGGTACTTCACAAATATAATTGCTAGGATACAGTACATCACATTTTATTAAATTTTGTAAGGTATTATATTTAGTATTATCTTTACTTAGTATAATATATTTTGCATTCGGAATTATAAGACTAAAACTATTAAGTTCACTTATGTTATGGGGTACAGGCAAAGATGTAGTTTGGAACAACTTATATTCGTCGATAGTAACTAAAGGGATTTGTAATATAAATACAATTTTATTTCTTACATAATAACACAATACGTTAGATATTCTTTGGATAATGTTTATAGTATTAATATCTAATTGAATCGGTAGTTGCAAATTGTTCGGAAGGTGTTTATAATTATTAGTTAATTCTTCTTGTAGTTTTGCAGGTGTTATTACTGATGGGTGAATGATGTTCTGACTAGTCAACATGACGGCGTTAGTTACATCTTCTACTTGGAAAGATAAGGTAAGTAGTGCTGTTTCTAGGCTATTAAATATAAGGTTTATTTCAGATTGCGTTTCCAGAACATTGAAGACACCAGTTATATTTTTAAGTTTCAAGGTAAGTTTCTCAATAGCTTGATTCATTTTTGCTTCATTTGTTTTTATTTGGTGTAAGGTTTTATTGTAAGAAGAAATTATAGAAGAAGTAACCAGGATATTCTTTTTCATTAGCGATGCTAATTTCTGCTGATCGTTTTGTATTATCTCTATTGCTTCATTATATTTTAGCCCATCATTTTCATCTAGGTTACCGAATATTTGTTTAATAATACTTCCTATTCCTCCTATCCAGGCGCCACGTTTCATCCTATTCTCTAGCAAATGAGAAACAGAGTCGAACTGTTTTATTATATCATAATATCGTGTCGTTAGTGGATCCAGAATATTTTTGCATTCTATCTCTTTCATAATTCTAGCTTGCTCACATAGGAATTTAACTGTTCTTAAAGCTAAATTTATATTATCTAGATGTATATTAAAATGCGAAATGTCTACGGGCATTACGACATTTAACCTATTATTCTTAATTCTAACAGTACCTAAATAATCAAAATGTATTCCAGGCCCTGATGTTATCTGTTGAACATCATCTTGAATACTTTGGGACATTACCCAGCAAAAACCTGCCACAGCGACTCTGAAATACGATATTAATATAATTATATTCTACTTACTTGTTTACAAATGTATTATGTATACTATATTTAAATCCTATTTTAACTACTACTACTATATTACTACTTCTTAAACATTAACTTCTGCTAGTTTAACTTCGTCATAGTGATACTTGACGTGTCTTCTATTTATGAGTAAGGTAAGTGTATTGTTACCGTTGATTTTAACAACTTTATAGGGACCTTTCCATACTGGAGATAATGCTTTGCGGAGACGCAGATGATTCTTAACATAGACCATGTCCCCTGTTTTATATTTTGCTGGACTTGAGCGTTTATCATAATAAGTTTTTGACGTCATTTTAGATTTTAATATGTTTTCGATGGCTTTTTCTCTTGAAAATTGCAGTCTTTGTTGTAGAACACGAACATAATCGCTGTATGTTGATTCTAAAGCAGTATCATAAACAGAAGAGGGAATAAAGGGTTTGTGCCCGAACAGTAATTCGTATGGAGTGTAGTTGGTTGTGCTATGGACGGTAGTATTATATGTTAACATTGCTGTGTAGACGTAGCGGGGCCAATTACTTTGATTTTCATTGACGAAAGATTTGAGATATTCTTTCAAGGTCGAATGGCTCCTTTCCAGAGCACCTTGGGTTTGTGGGTGGTACGGAGTTGACCAAAGCTGTTTTATTTTGAGAAATGAGCAGGTTTGTTTGAAAAGCTCAGCTGTGAAATTAGTGCCTTGGTCAGTCAAGATAGTTTTTGGAATGCCAAATTGAGAAATGAAATGGATAAGACATTCGGCAGTTTCTTCTGCCGTTGCATTTGGCATTGGGTAACCAGCAGAGTACTTAGTCAGGTCATCTTGGATTGTTAGGATATATTTAAGTTTATTACCACCGGCTTCAGGTAGAGGACCTACAATGTCCAATGCGACCCGTTGAAACGGTTGCGTTGATGTTGTTGTAATTTGCATTGGAGCTCGGTTAACTTTTCTCAGAGCTTTATTCGTTTGACATTGTTCACATTTACGTACATAGTTTTCTACATCACTACGCATGTTACGCCAATAGTACTTTTCTTGGATTCTGCTTAGCATCCTGTTACTACCTAGGTGACCAGAAATGGGTATGTCGTGATTTTCTTTTAGGATTCTCGGAACCTCACTGGTACTCGGGTAAATAATAGTATTTTTATATATATGAACTGTTATTCCTGTGTTGTGGAATAGATACGTGATAATATTATATATTTTTATGAAATTGTGAGTATCAAATTGGTTGCGAAAATCAGTTATAGCAAATTCCAAGATGTTTCTTGATAATAATTCAACCTTCAGATTTTTTAGACTTTTAAAGAGATCTTCATAGCTACTTTTATCGAAATAATGGACTTTAACGAAAAGAAGAAAGTAATTAATGTTCTCATTTTCAAATGGTAAAAAGGAATTTAATTCTCTTTCTTTAGAGAGTGATTCTTCAGATAATAAGCTATTAGCAATAATTTCTGATACATAGTGATTAGACTCATCAAGATCTAGAGATGTAGGTATAACTATATTTTTTACATCAGTCTTTAATAAATTTTGGTTGTGTTCTTCGATTTTAGTGTTAGAGTTAAATGTTTTACTATTTAATGTTTTCAGGCATTTGGAATACGTGTCTTCATCACTAGGACTACTTGGAGGAGACCAAGGAGGAATTGCATCAAAGTCATCGGGAATCTCGAAATCATCAGGAAGATTAAATCCACCAGGTAAGTTTAGGAGCTCAGGTAAGTCAATCAGCCCAGGACTTTCAGGATTTATAGGCGGAATATCAACATCATCCAGGTTAGTATCACCAATGGCGGCGTCACCGGCGGGGACTACTTCAGCACCTGGTGAAACGGATGGATTTTCAGGATTACTTTCTGTGGTAGGTATTTCATTTTGTACAGGGTTTACGGGGTATCTAGACAGAGCGTCTGCGTTGCAATTTGTTTTACCCTTTTTATACACAATTTCATATTCATACTCTTCTAGCTCTAGCCTCCATCTGATAAGTTTCGAGGCAGGATCTTTATGGTTAAAAAGCCATTTAAGAGGCTTGTGGTCAGTGACTATCTGGAATTTGCGACCATAAAGATATGGTCGGAACATTTTGGTCCCCCAAACAATGGCTAGACATTCCTTTTCTGTTACCATATAATTTAGTTCTGATTTGTTCAACGTTCTGGATGCGAAAGCGACTGGACGGTCTTTCCCTACTTCGCCTTGTGACAATATCGCCGAAATTGCATAGTTTGATGCGTCACAGGTGAGTATAAATGGAACAGTAAAATCAGGATAGCATAGGATGGGTGCAGTTACTAATTTATTTTTTAACTGTTCAAATGCAAGTTGTTGTTGGTTATTCCACTCAAATGGTATATCCTTTTTTAGAAGATTCGTAAGTGGCTTGGCTATGCCCGAAAAATCTTGGATGAATCGACGGTAATAAGAAACTAGGCCCAAAAATGATTTTATATCCTTTTGACATTTAGGAACAGGGAATTGGCTCACTGCCTTGACTTTATCGGGATTGGGTCTTAGCCCTTGTTCACTAATGGTGTGCCCTAAATAAGTGACTTCTTTGCGAAGAAATTCGCACTTATCGGGTTGGAGCTTAAGGTTGAATTTTCTCATACGTTCAAAGACATTACGCAGCTTTTTGATATGTGTTTCTAAATCGAAGGAATAAATGACAATGTCATCAAGATATACGAAGCATTGCATACCCTGTAGGCCGGAAAGGACAGTATTCATTAGTCTTTGAAATGTCGCGGGTGCGTTTTTGAGCCCAAACGGCATCCTGGTGAACTCGAAGTGTCCTTCAGGGACACTGAATGCCGTTTTGGGTATGTCTTGTGGCGCCACTTCAATCTGGTGGAAGCCTGATGCAAGATCAAGTGTCGAAAAATATTTACTTTTCCCTAATTGGTCAAGAATTTCGTTAATTTGAGGTATAGGGTAACACTCTCCTATAGTTATATCGTTAAGCTTCCGATAATCCACTACGATGCGCCACTTTCTTTTTCCGGATGCATCAATTTTTTTTGGGACGACCCAAATGGGTGAAGACCAGGGGGAAACAGAGGGTTGGATAATTTTTTCTTGTAACATTTTTTCAATTTGGGATTTGACTTCTTCCTTGTGGACTTCTGGGAATCTGTAGGATTTTACATTTATAGGTATAGAGGAACTGGTTGAAATTTCGTGTTGAATAGCAGAAGTAGAGGTTAGATTTTCGTCTGCCAAGTGAAATATGTCAGAATATTCAACGCAAACACCAAAAAGGTGACTTGCTTCTTCGTTATTTAAGTGCGACACGCGTAATAAGTTTAGAACTTCTTCTGTTCTCTCTGATGCACTCCTCTCAGGATTTGTTAGATACAAATTTTCTTCCTCTACTGGATATATTGTGAGCAAAAGGTTAGAGCTTATAGGTATTGGACTCTCGGAAACGTTAAGAACGGATATATTAACCCTGTTGTTGGGTTTTACTTTAACTACACAATTGGATACTAAGAGAGACTCAGAAATATGTTGATCTAGTATGATACCTTCTTGTAATTCTGGATTTTTAACTGTACATTCAATTACCGTTTCTGTACGTGGTTGAATAATATAGACTGGTTCGTTAAATAATAATTTTATCTTGTGTTCGTTTATTTCCAATAAGTTTGTACTGTAATTTATTTTACAGCCGTGTTGCATCAAAAGGTCAGTTCCGATAATACCGTCATAAGGTAAGTTAATATTCTCGAATAAATGAAATTTATGAACAATATTAAGTTCTTGGTTGAGGTGGAGTTTCAGTTCAAAACAACCGAGGCTTTTAATGGTTTCATCTTTAGTGTCGATTCCTTTTACAGCTAAGCGGCATATTTATCAAACTTTTCTTTTTCAGCACACAAACGGATGCACCAGAATCTATCAGGAAGGTAAGTGGTGTTTCGCTGGCTGAGGTTTCAACTTTAATATGAGGTAAGTATTTTTCTCTTATTATTATTTCGTATATTTTATTAGGATTAGGATTATTAATTATGTTATCTTTCTGTTCCAGGAGACCGCGAGTTTGGGGCTGATTACCCTGTCCATGGGTCGATGGGGAGCGACCACGAGTTTGGGGCTGGTTACCCTGTCCATGGGTCGATGAGGAGAGACCGCGAGTTTGGGGCTGATTACCCTGTCCATGGGTCGATGGGGAGCGACCACGAGTTTGGGGCTGGTTACCCTGTCCATGGGTCGATGAGGGGCGACCACGAGTTTGGGGCTGGTTACCCTGTCCATGGGTCGATGAGGAGCGACCACGAGTTTGGGGCTGGTTACCCTGTCCATGGGTCGACGAGGAGTGACCACGAGTTTGGGGCTGGTTACCCTGTCCATGGGTCAAAAAGGAGCGACCACGAGTTTGGGGCTGGTTACCCTGTCCATGGGTCGACGAGGAGTGACCACGAGTTTGGGGCTGGTTACCCTGTCCATGGGTCAAAAAGGAGCGACCACGAGTTTGGGGCTGGTTACCCTGTCCATGGGTCGACGAGGAGTGAGGACTTGTGTTTGGTGGAGTGGTGTCGACAAGGTTTATTAGACTTTGTCCCGTGCGACACCTTGACGGGACACTTAATAGTTTAAATTATTATTATCAACTTGGTTTTGGTCAAGATCTTGATTCTGGCCTTCTTCAAGGAAGGTCACATGAGGGAAGGTCCTTGGTCTAAAATTCGAAGTGGGAGGCTGAGCGGGAGTAAATGGTTGGCTACCATTATTAAATCTTCTGTTACTATTATTATATTGGCGAAGTCTGCAATTTTCAAGGACATGACCTACCTTTTTGCAATATCTGCAGAATGGTTGGTCCCTGGGTGGATTTTGATTATTATTATTATTAGTGTAGGTGTAGCTTGGCCTCGATGGAAGTCTTTGATTGTGAATTAAAGGATTCGGTGTTCTAGGTCTGGTGTTGTTAGAATTGTTATTGTTATTTCGGAAGTAAAATTGTTGAATCTTTTCTTCAGAAATAGCTTGATTAATTGCCTCATTAAGGTTTTTAGGATCACGACATCTGACGATGTTGGAAAGCCGAGGGTGTAGTCCCAAGGTAAATGTGTGAAGCGCTAACTCTTCCATCGCAGCCAACCTTCCCGCAAGTTCACTTTTCTTTGAATTTGAAATTGTCACTTCCGTTAGTAATTTTGATAAGCACGTCTCTACTCGTAACGAAAATTGGTTTACGGATTCGGTACCTTGTTTGCATTCTTGTAGATCGGTTAATAGATGGGCGTAGTGTTTCCGCTCGCCAAATTGGTTCTTTAGGAATTCTTTAAGAGAATTCCAGGAGTCGAATTCTTTAATGGAACATGCGCTTTCGGCTTTATCGTCTAACTGGCTCAAAATAAATTTAAAAACGATGTCTTCTTGTTGTGGAGACGCAAGAGAGATGGCATTATCACAATTTGTCAAAAATGCATTTAGTTTGTTACGAGAGCCGTCAAAAGGCTTAATAAATTTCAAAATAGCACTTAAGGGAGTTTCCGCTTTAGACATCTTGGATTTTGTGAAAGGACAAAAGAGAATAACACAGAATTTAAATGTAAAAATGTACCCAAAGAATAACTAAAATATTCTTAACATGTGCTTAAAATTATAAGTTGTAATATTCTTTAACACTTGCAACTAAGTAGCGTTGGAATAAGGCGACGGAAATACGTGGGCGTATAGTCTAAACACAGTCACGGCGGCCAAGGAGATAGCACGGGGAATACACGGCACTGATAATGAATTAATTAGATCACTCACAGAACAAGTTGTAGTTTCATTTGGATGATTTTCTTGATTACCAGGATTTCAGGAAAAGGATTCCTGCAGACCGCAGGAGTATACAGGCACCGTCAGCTTCCGGAACCAGGAACAATTGATGAATCTCGAAGTGAATGGATGGAGTCTACCCGGATAATATTTTTCACTTTGTACACTTTTCACCTTGCGACAGTTTTCCACTTTGCAGTTTTAAAGTATTTTGTTTTATTTCGGGGCGTTCCAGGGATTTCTGAAAATCCCCTTGAGCTGCCACCACTATGTTAGGCCGGAAAACCTTGGAGTCTTTTTAAAAAAAGAAATAAACTTTAACTGTAAAAAGATTTATTTAAAGAATTAAATTGGCCTTCAGATAATTAGTGGATTTTAATAAGTTTTGTGGAAACAACCACACCGGTCGCGGGATATGGGTAGACTGACTCGAAGAGGCAGTCGCCGATACTCGTGGGTGCCCAAATTGCTGCATCAGCATAAAACTGTAGATTCAGCAATTTGGGATACAATTTTTGGATATAACAGTACGCATAAAAAGTGCAAAATGATTTAGATACGTACGTATAAAAAGTGCAAAATGATGTAGAGAAGCGTACGTAGACAAAAATTTTGACGCTGAATGTCCGACGATGACGTTTGGGAGAAAAGTAGACAGTCTGCGAAGTAGTCGCTTTGAGAAGTAGACTATATGCGAAGTAGGATAATTGCTGGGTTGGCTAGCTGCGAAGATGTTTCATTGAGAAGTAGTCGGAATGATAAATTGGCTATTTGATAAGTTAAGTAGACGCCTGGCGCCGAAAGGGTATAAAAAGTGCAAAATTATATCACAGCCGTGACACACTCTGTACATGAGAGTTCGAGCGCCAGCGACCTTGAGCCAGAGCGTGGAAGCGCTAGGGTTGATACCGAATTTAGATTTGTAACAAAGGAGATAACATAGTATGTTAGGAAATATAAACTTGTGCAAGGACATGTTAATGAAAGATAGGTTTGATTTATAATAACTTTTTGTAATCTTTAAATTATATTAGGTAGGGTAGATACATCATAAATTGCAACTCTTATACTATATTTTCTGTTATTTATAATAAATTTATTAATCTTTAACATGTTAATGAAATATTTGATTTGTATTTTTATTTATTTATTGTCAATTTTACCTACTTGCGAGTTTACGAGTTTAATCGTCTGAAATCCTTGTTTTCAGATCTTTTTTTATAATTAAAGTAAGGTAAAAGGAAGGGTAAGGGCATGACTAATATTTCGTATATTTTAACTTTTAAAATACGAAGATACTTTTATCAGGATTTTGTTTTTGGTTGTTGTAATTAAATAGTCACAACAACAAACACAATAATAATGCCCGCCGCCGGGCATGATTATCTAACAATTAAATAATGTTGCGTCGCGTCGCATAGTCAGTCCGTGAGAAATGCGGTACAGTACAATGCGGATTGCGATGGGCCAAGCGAGCGGCGAGCGACAGTAGAACCCTTGGCCGGGTAAGTCGGCGACTAGCGGCTGCACTCCCCGCGCGCCGCGCGCTGCCCCCGCACGCCTCCAGACACGCACACATAGCCGCGAGCGATTTTACGAGCATACATGCGCAAGTGTCGTTTCTTTTCGCGTTAGAGTATATATTCTGTGATTATGTAGAGATAAACAAAATTCAACCTTAAATACACTCACAAATAGCACAATATCTGATGCTTGGCAGACAACGGCAGTCTACTTTGGAATGCAGTAGGTCCGTCCGTCTTTATGTCCGCCTCGCTTAGTTGCAGCACGCGGGCTTGCTTGCCGAAGTAAGAGTTGGGGTGTAGAAACACAAATGGCTTGCTATAAGTGTGGTATAGTTGTTCTGAAATAGACTGAATGTTTTTTTTGGTTAATTTCATTTGAACGTAAGATTAGAACTTTTTGTGTGCACTTAGAATAATAACAACTAGAACGAAAGTTCTGTACAAAGCCACTAAAACGAGTTTTTTTTTATTCTTCATACGTTACCTAATCGTGCCTATAAGTACGAAGCAGTTTCAGTTTTCCTACCTTTAGGAGATTATTTACGATAAAAAATTACGATTATATGTAACGTAATGAAACTTAGCTCAGTTTTAGTAACCTCACTTTACATACTAGAACTCGGCTTCTAGGTGTTATTATTTCAAGGGTCTACATACAGGGTGGCCCAAACGGTGACGCTAAAAATTTTTTTTTTGTTTCCTCACATCTCGTTGTACCCGGAAATACCCTATGTATGTTCAGCGATTTTTTGTAGTTTTCGAGCTATGAATTATTTTTTTAAATTTTGAGAATTTTTGACTTGACAGACTAAAATATTTTTCTTTCGGAAATTATACATCTTTTTTTGAATTATTTTTTTGTTACATAGACCTCATGACTTGAACTTTAACACATAAAATACCCAGCTTCCTGTCATCAAAATAAGTTACAAAAATATTGACCGACAGTGAAAAATTGACGTAAAATCAAATCATAGTTAAATTTTCAACTTTGAATTAAAAATTAAAAAAAAGGTTCCATGACTTCTGAGTAATTTTAAAAACTTCACAAGACCCTAAGCTTTAATTCTAATTTAAAAAAAAATGTGCTTAATAAGGTTTTTTTAGCCGAAATCTGCCTTCAAATGCACAAAGGTGAAATTTTCTAAGATTTTTTATTGACTATTTTGTCATTCACAAAATGATTCTTACCAAAATAAAGTTTAAAATGGTACTGTTTATTGAATAAAGAATTAAAAACAACCTTTAAAAGTATGTTATTACGAAGCGGTAACATCGATGTCATTTAGTTATAGTTATTTTGGTTATTTTAAGGATAAATCATATTAAATAAAACAATTACTACAAATTCAACAATTAAATTTATTTCACAATAAGTTTTCAAAATGTCTCCCTCCCGCTTCAATGCACAACCTACATCGCCTTAAAAAATTTTGTTTTAAATTTCGGAAAGCATTAGTATTTTCTTTGATTTTTATTTCTGCTTCTCTTAGTTTTTGACGCAGCTCTGCTTCAGTGTTTGTTTCGTTTGCGTAAACCATCTCTTTGTAATAGCCCCACAGAAAAAAATCTATGGGGTTTAAGTCTGGTGAACGCGCAGGCCAAGGAATCGGGCCGCCACGCCCAATCCACCGTCTCGGAAAAGTCTGGTTAAGGTGCTCTCGTACTTCTCTAGCATAGTGGCACGGAGCACCATCGTTTTGAAATATCATTCTTCTTCTTGTTAGTAGATTCACATCCTCTAATAAACCGTTCAAGCTATTTCGTAGAAAATCCAAATATTGCGCTCCGTTCAACCTAGCCGGCAATTCAAATGGTCCTATAAATTCCCCATTGACAATTCCTGACCACAAATTTACACTAAACCTTGTTTGAAAATTGGATGGTCTTGCCTTGTGTGGGTTTTCAATGGCCCAACTGTGATAATTATGAATATTGAAAACTCCGGTTCTTTCAAAGCGTGATTCGTCTGTCCACAAAATTTTGTCGAAGAAATCAGGATCGTCTTGAGTTTTTTGAAGCATTGTTTCACAGAAAGTCACTCGTCTTGGATAATCTGCAGGTTGCAATTGTTGCACGCGTTGGATATGAAAAGCGTGGTATCCCTCTGAAAAAAAAAAACACCGAAATTGTAAATTCAAAGCATAGGTAAGATAGTCTTTTTTCAGTTTCACCAAATAGTAGGCTAGTGATAATCACTGGTATGTACCACGCTTTCTCGCCCACTAGCGAGTGATTATTTTGTTGCCAAATACACATTCAGTCAGAGTTCAATACTTAAAAAGACCACGTGCTACAAAAAGTCGCTCATAAAGCACGTGCGTGCTATTTTTTTTAAGTCA
This sequence comes from Agriphila tristella, assembly GCA_928269145.1. Taxonomy (NCBI): domain Eukaryota; kingdom Metazoa; phylum Arthropoda; class Insecta; order Lepidoptera; family Crambidae; genus Agriphila; species Agriphila tristella. The sequence goes on from OV743433.1 coordinate 39,361,407, forward strand.
CAATAATTACAGCTAAAAAAAATAGCACGTGGGCATAGTGGGCGAGCTAATGGGTGCGTAATTATGAGGTTTAAAGACAAGATGAAATTAACCCACCTGACTTCAGTATCCTCATAACTGAGGTTCGTGGTACACCAGTCCTTCTTGCGATTGCTCTGGTGCTAGTCGATGAATCCCTTTCCACTTGTTCCACGACTTGATCCATAATATCTGGATCCATTCTGGGTATTCCTTCCTGAGATGAACGTCCAGGAATTCGTCCCTCCATAAATGTATGGTGAGTATTTTGAAATACTCTGTAATTCGGGTAATGCTCCCGTTGTTCTCCTCGCCGTTCCAATTGCTCTCGATAAAGCCTTGCTGCCAAACTAGCATTTCCTTGGGCAACACCGTAAAAATAGTGCATCTCTGCGTATTCACGCAAAGGATAGCTCATGTTGCAGCACAAAGGTCCAAATCACAAGGTAGGTAATCAAAGTCCGAAACACAAGCACAGGTAAATCAGTCACAGGAAGAATCAGAGTCCAGTTAGCAAGCGAGAGTAGTTGTATCAGAATTGAAAACAAAACCAGGAGTAGTAGTAACACGAGCGAAAGCTGTGAACAACTGAGGTGAAGGAGGGAGGAATGCGACCGACATGAGATGAATAGAGCAAGATAGCAAGATAGATAGAGCAAGACAGCAAGATAGATAGAGCAAGACGGCCTAGATGAGAAAGAGAGGACGTGCTTATAGACGACGCTGTGTTGGTCCCCCTTCTTTTGTTCGGCGCGCGGGAAGTCTATTGTTTGTGATTCTAGTGTCTGCCAGAACTATTGTTATTTATGATGTCGCTAAAGATAAACCGGTTGGAGGTAAAGACCATTTTCTTTGTACAAAGACCAACTTGTGCTGTTGAAGTGACAACATACTAACTACCACTAAACTAATTTAGAACTCTAAATTTATAAACTATACTAAATGTCAATTATTATGTTATATCAAACCTAATTAACCTTAGATAATAACAATGAGTGCTTTTAAAATAAATTACCTTTGTACATTTGAAGGCAGATTTCGGCTAAAAAAAGCCTATTAAGCACCACTTTTTTTTAATTAGAATTAAAGCTTAGGGTCTTGTTAAGTTTTTAAAATTACTAAAAAGTCATGGAACCTTTTTTTTAATTTTTAATTCAAAGTTGAAATTTTAACTATGACTTGCTTTTACCTCAATTTTTTATTGTCGGTCAATATTTTTGGAACTTATTTTGATGATAGGAAGCTGGGTATTTTATGTGTTAAAGAACAAGTCATGAGGTCTATGTAACAAAAAAAAAATAAAAAAAAGATGTATAATTTCCGGTAAAAAAAATATTTTAGTCTGTCAAGTAAAAAAATCTCAAAATTTAAAAAAAAAATCATAGCTCGAAAACTACAAAAAATCGCTGAACATACATAGGGTATTTCCGGGTACAACTAGATGTGAGGAATCAAAAAAAAAATTTTTAGTGTCACCGTTTGGGCCACCCTGTATAAAACAAATCAAATAGATTTTCAACATTGAGGGCGATTGATAGAGCTTAATTTGAGTGTTTCGCAGGTTGTCTGGTTCGCAATTTGTCTGTATTCTACAATTCGTCTGGTTTCTTTTTAAAATTAGCAGATCGTCTGCCGGACGAACTGCTAATTTTTTATATCAGTTTGTCAGCCAGACAAACTGCTAATTTTTATATCAGTTTGTCTGCCAGACGAACTGCTTTGTTGTTTATATCAGTTTGTCCGCGGCAGACGAACTGCTAATTTTTCATATCAGTTCCTTCAGCAGACAAATTTTGGTGTCAGGTACTTAACGCCCGAAATGTTTTTTTTTAAATGTTAACAAATAATTGTTAAAATCATAACGAAGTACCTACAATCATTGACCTTATTTAGTTACTACTTTATTCATTAGTCATCCATTACGATTTTTTCAGACTGCCAGCACAGAATAACTAATCTGCATGTGTACCTATACGATCTATACGAGCTAGACAAAGTGATAAAATTTTTTTCGCAATTCGTCTGGATTTAACAATGGTAAAAGTCCAGACGAACTACGAATTTTTATTATTAATTCGTCTGCCAGACAAATTGCGAATTAGAAAAATACAAAGAACAAAACGCCAGACGAATTGAGAAGAAAAATTCGCAGTTTGTCTGCCAGACGAATTGCGAACCAGACAACCTGCGAAACACTCCTTAATTTAAAGTGATAAAGTTGGGCAAAGTGTTTGTCACTTTGTGGTAAATAGGTTTATAAATCTGACACTTATTTATTTCCTTTTTTAAGTAACAATGTACCTTGCAATGGTTAAAGTTGTCAGCAACAGCCACTTGCGGGTATAAAGCTCTGCATAACACTATCTGTAATAAAAAGAAAATCTAGTAAAATTTTATTGTCATGAAAAACTACAATGTTGTGTAGGTTTTAAGTTCACTTTATCATAGTTTGAATAACCTTCATCTCGATGAATATATTTATATTTTTTGTAATTTGAAACGAAAGAATTATAACAAACCAATTATAAGAAAAAATCAATTCGACTTATCTTAATTAACTAATACACTAAAATTCTGATCCATATATAAATAAAATCAGAAGATAAGTGACATTTTTAATTTGTAAAACATTTGTCATGTCACTCTATGTCCTTATTGTCTAACGTGTCGTCATCTCCTTTCTCAGTACTATTAATAGGTACGTGTTAAATACCTTCAGCATAATAAGATCTCTCCCACTAGTAGCACTTGCGCCACTGATAAGCGCCCTGATCCTGCCCGCGTCATTTGTCATACGAAACTCTATGTCTTTAATGTCTAACGTGGAGTTCTCTCCTTTCTCAGTAATAATAATAGTATTAAATACCTTCAGCATAATAAGATCTCTACTCTATGTCCTTAATGTCCAACGTGTGATGGATGATGCGATCTACAATGAAACGCGCTTGCCTAGAAGTAACCTATTCTACCTATCAGGAAACACAGACTCGGGCAAGGTGTAACGTTACAAAGGAGAGGGGAAGAAAGATAGAGAGCCTACCTAGAGTAGAAGGATTGAATCTAGCTAGTTAAGGAGCAAAGTAGAAAGATGGAAATCTAGTACAATTAACATTTATTAACACTAAACCTAACAGACAAGTAGCTAAGGAACTTAAATGCTACGAGGGAGGATAGGGGAAGTGGCGAATCTTCAGAGGCTTGCAGAGGGACAGGGGAACGTAATCTAGCGCGCAGAGAGGGGACGCGGAAGGGACGTAGTGGTACCGTGGATGAGCAGCGTAGACAGGCCGGAGATGGAGCGCAGATGAACGGAGGCTGGCCGCAAATGGAGCGTTTCAGCAGTAGAATAATTGGTGCTGACCAGCAGGAGTTGGAGACTCGCAGCACCCGTAGAACTAGTTGTCACTTCGCGGCGCGGGCTTTCTTGTAAGGCCCGGGAACGGTCACTACACGTTTTTCACCGTAGATCTCGAAGACTGACTGAGACACGTAGATTTCGAAGATTGACTGAGCCACGTAATAGGTTTGACAATCCTTTTATACTCACAGTAAATTTTGAAAAACCGAAAGAAAAATGTAGAAAAAAAATAATACAGCATTTCAAAATGGGAATTCGTGTATTCGCTCGGCAGCAATACAAAAGAGCGGGATGGCCAATAAATTGATAGACAACCTACGCGAAGTGTGAGTAGAATTGAAAAAAGCAAATAAACTTAGCTGTCACATGTAAACAAGCAGCTGTCAAAATAAATACAAAATTATAACCTCACTTTTCCACTAAGTATGAAATTTATGTATGAAATTCAATAAAATTGTATGAAAAAGGATGAAACTACAAACCTAATAAGAATCGCCGTAAAAAGACGAATAAATTGCTGCCAAGCAAATGCTTAATTTCAAAGAATTTGGAAAGTTATGGCCAAAAATACTTAATCCCTAAGAAACTTAAACTAATTAAAACTAGCTTAAAACTAAGAGCTCAGGAGCGACAGGCAGCACGCTACATTATTCCCCCCCCCAAAGAGAAAATTTTCCCTTAGGAAAATTTTACAAGAGTAAAACAAAGCTAATAAAATATGTACAGTAATTTACAAATTCACACCAATGTGCTATAGTTACACAAAAGGGCATTGTTCTGCAGAGCTTAGCAACTCTGCAGCAAAGAGAATAAAGAGAGAGATTATACTTGATTTCTGTCTGGAGAGCTTAGCTACTCTCCAACAGAGAGTAAACATAGAGACGATGTGCACTATGGCCGCCTGTATGCAGAATAAAAATTACAATCATGCCCAAATATACAGAATAGTGTGCCTGCCGTCCGCATATGTACTAGAATAAAATACAAACAGTAATAAACAAACCGAACAAAATTACAACTTAAAATCTTTTATGTGCCATTTGCCTCTGGCCCCATTTTGGTCTTCTAAAATATAAACAAGAGGAGAAAGCTTACGTATAACTGTACACTTTATAAAACGTGGTGCCAATTTCGCAGAGAAATATGCACCTGCATTACTTTGGACATAATTTCGACGCCAAACAATATCGCCGACATTAAATTCCTTAAAAGAGCGCCTTAAATTATAAGGACCAGTGTTCTTAACATACGCATTATATAAAGCAACTTGAACCTGGTCAAAGTAGGATGCTAAATGCCCAAGATTATTAGCATAGATATCACGGGGCATAAAAATTATCTCGTCCAAGTCAGATGTTGGTGTATAAAGAGAGCCAGTGGAAACATACTCCCGACCATGAACAAGAAAGAAAGGAGAAAAACCCGTAGATAAATTTACACTAGAGTTCATAGCGCATTGAATCTTGCTGAGATGTTTGTCCCAAGAGCGATGATCATTACCTACTAAGGCAGCTAACGCGGTTACGATGGTACGATTATATCGCTCGGTAAGATTAACCTGTGAACTGTAACGCGGAGTAAAGGATACGAACGGAATATTATAACGCGAAAGAAAATTTGAGAATTGATGAGATTGGAACTGTGAGCCATTATCCATAATAATAGTTTGGGGAACGCCATGGATAAAAAAGACAGAGTTCTCCAAATGAAAAATAACATTTTCGGTAGTTGCGCGTTTGAGAGGGAAAATAAGTGTATATTTGGAAAAGCAACAATTTACAACTAAAATATATTGATTCCTTTGCCTGGTCATTGGAAGAGGACCCATTAAATCCAATGAGATGGATTGCCAAGGGCGCGAACAAATTTTTGGTTTTCCCATTGGCCCAAAAGGAGAATGGTTCAAATGTTTATATGCCAAACACGTTTCACAAGAAGAAATAATTTTTGAAATTTGTTTAAACATACTAGACCAATAGTAAAGAATAGAGAGTTTTTTGTACGTTTTAAAAATGCCAAAATGAGGACTTGAAGCGTCACCATGAGCGGCCTTAATAAGGTCTTCTCTAGCAGAAGGTGGGGGCACTTCCTTCCAAAGGAAATCTTGGTTCAGCGGTTCCGATGAATTAAAACGACGGTACAACTTTCCATCCCGAACACTGAAATTAGGATATAAATCTGGGTTTTCACGACAGTTATTAAATATATTATTAAAACGATCTGTTTCTGAGGTTTCACTAGGAATAGCAATAGGTTCGATCATATTCGTTTTCGATCTAGTAAGTAAATCAGGGACAACATTTTCTTTACCCCTTTTATGTTTTAAAATAAAATTAAAGCACGACAGACGAAGAGCCCATCGGGCAAGTCTCCCGGTTGGATTGGACATATTTAAAAACCATTTCAGAGCTGCATGGTCGGTGAAAACAGTAAACTGTTTACCATTATCTAAGTAACAACGCCAGTGTTCAATAGCTGTGAGCACTGCTAAAGTCTCTCGTTCAGTTGTTGAGTAATTTTGTTCATTTTTATTTAGAGATTTGCTCATATAAGCAATAACTACCTCATTAGAGCCTTGAGTTTGTGTAAGCATAGCGCCTACGCCAACATTAGAAGCGTCACAATGGACAGAAAAAGGAAGATCAAAATCAGGACATGAAAGAATTGGAGCAGAAATAAGCGCTTCCTTTAGTTTGCGGAAAGCAGCCTCAGCATCAGGATTCCAAACAAATTTTGAAATTGAACCAGAAGTCAATTTATTAAGAGGAGAAGCTACAGAGCTAAAATTGGGAATGAAACGTCTAAACCAACTACATGTTCCTAAAAATTTCCTCATTTCCCTTTTATTTGTAGGAATTGGAAAATCTAAAATTGCCTGAACCTTGGCCGGATCAGCTCGTAAACCCTTATTGTCAACAATATACCCAAGATACTTTAATTCGTTACGAAAGAATTGACTTTTACCAAAGTTAATTGTGAGACCAGCAAGAGAGAGTTTTTGGTGAACTTTCATCAAAAGAGAAATATGCTCTTCAAAAGTATTACTAATGATAATTATGTCATCAAGATAGCAAAACACTTTATTCTCAAATTCTGGAGTAAATAATTGATCCATTAAACGTTGTTGAGTAGCAGGGGCATTCGTCAGACCAAACGGCATTACCGTGAAACGATACATTCCTCTGCCGGGTACATAAAAAGCGGTCTTATCTCTATCATTAGGGTCCAAAGGTATTTCCCAAAATGCTTTTGCAATGTCAATACTAGAAAGATATCGAGCATCCCTAAGGTTATCTAAAATTTCACTTATTAACGGAAGGCTATAAGCATCCTTTTTAGTAATTGAATTTAATTTGCGACTGTCGACGCAGAACCGCCAATCACCATCCTTCTTTGGTGTTATTAAAACTGGAGAAAGCCAGGGGCTCTCACATTCCTCAATAACGTCAAGTTCCAACATTTTATCCACCTCATTCACGAGAGCTTTCTGTTTCTCTGGAGAGAGTCTATAACAACGCTGACGAATAGGTGGGGCATCGCCCGTATCAATTTTGTGACAAATTAAATTTGTACGACCAAGCTTGCCATTCTGTTCGAAAGAAATATTTTTAAATTGATCAATGACATCAGAAGCGATAATTTTCTGAACGTCATACAAATGGGAAAATGATAAAACCTGAGTATCAGTAGAACTATTTATAGTATTAATTTGGGAAGAAATATTTTGTAAGGGTATTTTGGGAATTAAGTCAAACTTCTTCCAAAAGTCAATACCAAGAATAAGAGAAGGATATATATCGGAAAAGACCAAAGCTTTAATTAAATGAGTAGAACCATAGCCTTCTTTATTTCCAAGCCGTGAACATAAGTTTGGCAACGTCTGTTACTGTCAGTTCGTGGTCATGTCGTCCGCCAGTCTCCATACTAAATGTATGGGAATATTTCAATTTTAAGAGGTCGATATTTTTGTTCATAGTAATCGTGTGAGGTTTAAAATATAAAAATAATTTAGTTCTTTTATTGAAATGCTTTGTATATTAAACAGTAAGAAAAATATCAATGTTAACTAGGAAAAAATGGCTGTCAAAGATGTCATATTTTTTGTTGATTTTCTTCAGCAGGGAGTTGATTAACACGCCCTCTAGCAATAAATGATATATCATTAGAAAGGTCTTTTAAAGACAAATATTTGCTGTTAATATACTTTATATCAATTGTTAATACTTTTGGAGTTAAAGGTTATTAAAATATAAAAGTGGTTTATTGTCTATGGGAGTTGATCTACCACACCTATAGAAATGAATGATATATCATAAGAAAGGTTTTTATATGAAAAATATTTGCTGCAAACTTACTTTCTATTAATTGTTAGTAATTTCGGAGTTTTAGGTCATTAATGTTAAAAAAATTGGTCAAGTTTAGAGCGTTATAACTCTCAAAGTACTAATAGTTCACGTTTATAGTAATACAATAAAGTGTTTCAAATTTAAATACCTTTCCAATGATGTAAGATTTATTGCTTGAGGAGGCTTATATCAAAATGCTCATCGTACTAAAGGACCCCCGAATAGTTCAAATAATTTGACTCAAACCTTATGTTCTAATAAATAAATAATAATAATAAATATAAAACTTTATTGAAATAATCTTAGATCACAATTTACAACTAGTTTAAACATAGATAATATAGGAAAAACAAATAATAAATAATTTTTAAAATAATTTTATACTATGTGCTTGACCACATGCGATGTTGCCGTTCTGCTCAACTTCAGGGCTTGGAAGATATAGAAGGCTATGGTAGAACCGTTAAAGGTCATGGGCAAAAGCATATACCCAGAAGATTTCACAGTATTTTTATTTGCAACCATTACTTACGCAGACGACTTGAATAGAGTAAACCCAAGATTTACAAATTGTTTATGAGAATCATTACCTAATACAGTAACACAACTTCCGCTATCTAATAATCCGGAAAATGATTTACCGGCTATGGAAACATTGGTAAAAGGACGCTGGTTATCAATTTCCTCGATAAAAATGGAAGTGCTAAAATCCATATCCATACTAATATTATAAATGCGAAAGTAACTCTGTCTGTCTGTCTCTCCGTCTGTCTGTTACGCCTTCACGCCGAAACTACTGAACCGATTTGGATGAAATTTGGTACAGAGGTAGAGTAGAGCTCGAGATAGGACATAGGCTACCTTTTATTGCGAAATAAGGGTTGGAAGGGTTGAAATAGGGGATGAAAGTTTGATTGTACCACAGAATAGAGAGACTTCAGAAGTTATGCCACTATCGTATTTATAAGGTACCTACTTACATACTTTTACACTACGAGATAATGTTATTCAATCCACTTCCATGAGTTAAATTGACAGAACAAAATTCAAAATCTTTACTTAATCCATAATCTTAATATATAAAATCGTAAACTGAATGACTGAATGACTGACTGACTGACTGACTGACTGACTGACTGACTAGAGACTTGAAATTTTGCACACAGATACTTTATACAGTGTAGGCATCCACTAAGGAAGGATTTTTGAAAATTCCATCCCTAAGGGGATGAAATAAGGGATGAAAGTTTGTATGAAAGTCCCTCAGTTTTGAAGCTAGAATCTTCAAACTTTGTGTTTAGGCTAACGATTGAAAATAAATAAATACGGGTCTCAGCATTTTTCAAAATTCTACCCCCGAAGGGGTCAAAAGGGGGATGAAGTTGTGAATCCTTTATTTTCGAAGTAAAAATTACTAAATTTATAATTTAGGCTTATGGATGAAAATCTAACGCAACGTATATTGTTTATGTTATTATTTCAACCCCTATGGGGATGAAATGGGGATGAAAAGGGATAAAAAAACCTAAAAATAGATATGGATATCGTTATCGGGGTTTTCTGGGATGACGATTGCAAAAATGTCATTTATTTTGAAGTCCAACACGGTGGAAATGATTTTAGCCCTAAAGGGGTGAAAATGAGGTTCAAATTTTGTATAGAAAAATAATATAAAATAGACAATACAACTTTCAACTTCGTAGGAGCACGTCTAAAACTAAAAAGGCAAACATATATTTTGTGATTTTGAAAATCAACCCCTTAGGGGCTTAATGGGGTGAGTAAACATAAAAATCGATATGGATGTCGTTTTCGAGGTTATATGGGATGGTGATTGCGAAAATGAGATTTATTTTGAAGTCCAACACGGTGGACATGTTTTAACCCCTAAAAAGGTGAAAATGAAGTTAAATTTTGTATGGAAAAATAATATAAAATAGACTAGCAACTTTAAATTTCGTAGGAGTATATATACAAATAAATAGGCAAACATATATTTTGTAATTTTGAAAATCAACCCCTTAGGGGGTAAATGGGGGTGAGTAAACATAAAAATCGATATGGATATCGTTCGTGAGGTTTTGTGGGATAGTGACTTCAAAATAAAATGAGTTTTATTTTGAAGTTCAACACGGTTGACATTATGATTTAACCCCTAAAAGGGTGAAAATGGGATTCAAATTTTAAATGAAAAAAGAATATAAAATAGATATTACAACTTTAAAATTCGTAGGAGCATTTCTAAAAATAAATAGGCAAACACATATTTTGTGATTTTGAAAATCATCCCTTAGGGATGGGGTAAGTAAAGATGATAATCGATGTGGTTGTCGTTCTTGAGGTTTCATGGGATGGTGATTGCGAAAATGACATTTATTTTGAAGTCCTACACGGTGGACATGATTGGACCTGGACATGCACATCCAAGGGACGGGAACGGGAACGGGAACGGGAACGGGAACGGGAACGGGAACGGGAACGGGAACGGGAACGGGAACGGGAACGGGAACGGGAACGGGAACGGGAACGGGAACGGGAACGGGAACGGGAACGGGAACGGGAACGGGAACGGGAACGGGAACGGGAACGGGAACGGGAACGGGAACGGGAACGGAACGAAAACGGGAACGGGAAGCCTCGAGGAGGTCCGCCACACGCGGCAAATGTTTTGCCTCGCGAGGTAGCGCGCTTGGTGGAGATCCGCCTAATCGCGTAAAAATGGCTGGTTGGATCCTGGTTGAAGGTTCCTTAAGGATTTTCTCTAATATCCACGCGGACGAAGTCGCGGGCAGAAGCTAGTAATTTAATAAATCTTGATTATCTTTAGAATTTAGGGAAGAACTACTATTCAAGTCGCTATCTAGTTTTTTGGAGACGAAGGCCTATTGCATTTAGGACAATCAGTAGCCTTAGTACCTTTAAAGCCACATTTAAAACAAACGGGATCCCGGGGTTTGTCACAGTTATTAATTGAGTGCCCATTAGTCCTACAACGTACACAGAATAGATGGGACTGAAAGGAAGGCGCATTATCGACACGATTGAAATGATTACCCGGGCCGGAAGACTGACCGGAAAAGCGGTTTGTAGAAGGAACTGGAACAGAACGAAGTCCACTGTCAACAGGAGGTGAAGACTGGGAAGTATGTCTGACAGGTGAATTAATTCTAGCAGGAGCAGGAGCTATATAACCTGGTTGTGGGGTGGAACTACGAGGAGAATATTGTGAATTACCTGGAGTTGCAATAGAACCACGATGGGAATACTGGGAATTACCTGGGGGTGCAATATTATCCCGATGGGAATACTGGGAATTGCTTGAAGGAGCGATATTATCGTGATGGGAATATCGGGAATTGGAACCTGGAGATGTGACAGAGATATCCTGAGAAAAATGGACAGTCCGAGCAGAGGGTCTTGCAACGTAATTAAATTCCGAAGCACAATTGTTTAGTGGCTTCGGTTCGTGAAAATTTCTGTCTCTATCGATCATATGATCATAAGATTGACAAGTAGTTATAAGTGAGTCTACTGAGAAAATATTATTAAGAGCAACAAATGTAGAATAATAAGGACGAATGTTATGAAGTAAAATATCCAGCTGTTCCTGCTCAGATAATTTTCTAGAAAGCCTGGAAAACATTCCAAACATAACAGAAACATAGACTATAATTGATTCCCCTAAGCCAGGGATGGCGAACCAATGGCACGCGTGCCATCGATGGCACGCGACACAATATTTTGGGCACGTCACCGATCACAAAATTCATTAGGTACGCTACGATTTGATGGATAATGGCACCTCTATGACCTCATTAAACATTAACATTTAGAAAAATGGCACGTTGATACATAAAGGTTCGCCATCCCTGCCCTAAGCCCTGTGTACGATTACGAATAGCTTCCATTAACTTATAATCATAATCGTGAGCACCAAAATCTTTTATCAGGGATTCCGTTAATTGGTCCCAAGAAATATCCGGATTCCGAAATAATTGGAACCGGAACCAGTGTAAGGCATCTTCCGTGAAAATTTCGAATGCGTGGTTTCGAAGAGTGGTTTTATCAATATTGCGGGAAATAAAAAATTCCTGAATTTTCTGGAGAAAAGAACGAGGACATGACTTGCCATTAAACGAAAAAGATTTCAATTCTTTGATTGAAACTGGATGGGGAGCACTTGCCTGATTTGACTGTGGCCTGTCAAGGTGAAGGTTTGAAGGGGCAGGGTACAAAGTTGGATTGGGAGGAGAAATGGAACGTTGGTCACTTACAAATTTTTGGACTGGTTCAGCAGCTCCAAACGTCAAGGGTTCGAATCTTTTTTCTAAGAAGTCAAATTTCTGTTTAATACTAGAGTAAAGTTCGCTATTTTCGGGGCAAAGGAGAATATCAATCCTATCCAAACGAAAATAGGAATGGTTCAGAAAGGTTTCGATCTTTCTAATTAAATTTCGTTTACCGCCTTCGATTTGGTCAATCTTAGCGTCGATATAATTTAAAGTAACCGATAATTGCTGAAGATCGGTGTCGGGTGACAAAATGGAGTCTACTACTTCCTCAGATGGAAGAGTCTCTAATAATTTGGAAACTTGAGTACGCAGCTTAATAATGGTATCTAGTGGTACTTCACCCCTAACTTCGACTTCATACACCAACTCCGCCTTATTAAGGTAAACTACATTTATAAAGCGAGCCATTTTACACAGAGAAATAAATATCCACAGAGCAAATAATTCCTACGTGACTATGTGACTATACGTACCTACCTAAAGAGGCAAACAGCGAAAAGATAAAAACTCCTTACTGAGAGATAAAATCCTCCTTTATCAAAGTAGGTTTCTATGCAAAATAATTAGAGCAAAAGTTGAATTTAGAGTAAAGTGATATAGAATTTAGAGATAAATTTAATGGAAATAAATTTTGAAAGTAAAATTAAATTTAAGGTCGCCCAATTAAAATGGGTAGATGAGATGAGATAGATGAGATGAGATAGATAAATGAGTGGTAGTTGTAGTAAGTGTAGTGGTTCGGTACCTCTTAGTCGGACTCGAAATCCTACGAGGTACCTTAAGCGCTTGTTTGACTTTCCAGGATACTCTCCTGGAAGTCAAGTTGTATGTATGCTCAGGTCCAAGAATAACTATACAATTACTTAAAGTAATTGTATAGTTTAAACTCGTGAACCTAAGTATACGTGCTACTGTCACTAGGACAGCGTGATTGTGTATCTGTCTGTTTATGTATGTAGCGATTTGATCAGTGTCCTGTAAAGTAGGGTATAGTGTATTTAGATGCTTCTAACTACAGGATGAAATGAAAATGCAGTTACGTGGAGTTAGTTTTGTCGGTGGAGTTTGGTGTGAAGTGTGTATGTATGAATGCACTGTCGGGGAGTCGCCCCGACCAAGTGCTGTGATTGGAGAGTAAGCACGATCGGAGAGTCGCCCCGATCACGTGCTGTGATTGTGAAGTATGTAGTGCACTACCGGAGAGTTGCCCCGGCCAAGTGCTATGAGTGTGGGGAGAGAAGTGTGAGTTTGCCAAAAGTTGCCTAAAATTATCTACCTTGGGGAAGGGTGTTTTAGAATTTAGGGAGTGGGGTTCTTTTCCGTGGGCGCCAAAACTGTAACGTTACAAAGGAGAGGGGAAGAAAGATAGAGAGCCTACCTAGAGTAGAAGGATTGAATCTAGCTAGTTAAGGAGCAAAGTAGAAAGATGGAAATCTAGTACAATTAACATTTATTAACACTAAACCTAACAGACAAGTAGCTAAGGAACTTAAATGCTACGAGGGAGGATAGGGGAAGTGGCGAATCTTCAGAGGCTTGCAGAGGGACAGGGGAACGTAATCTAGCGCGCAGAGAGGGGACGCGGAAGGGACGTAGTGGTACCGTGGATGAGCAGCGTAGACAGGCCGGAGATGGAGCGCAGATGAACGGAGGCTGGCCGCAAATGGAGCGTTTCAGCAGTAGAATAATTGGTGCTGACCAGCAGGAGTTGGAGACTCGCAGCACCCGTAGAACTAGTTGTCACTTCGCGGCGCGGGCTTTCTTGTAAGGCCCGGGAACGGTCACTACACGTTTTTCACCGTAGATCTCGAAGACTGACTGAGACACGTAGATTTCGAAGATTGACTGAGCCACGTAATAGGTTTGACAATCCTTTTATACTCACAGTAAATTTTGAAAAACCGAAAGAAAAATGTAGAAAAAAAATAATACAGCATTTCAAAATGGGAATTCGTGTATTCGCTCGGCAGCAATACAAAAGAGCGGGATGGCCAATAAATTGATAGACAACCTACGCGAAGTGTGAGTAGAATTGAAAAAAGCAAATAAACTTAGCTGTCACATGTAAACAAGCAGCTGTCAAAATAAATACAAAATTATAACCTCACTTTTCCACTAAGTATGAAATTTATGTATGAAATTCAATAAAATTGTATGAAAAAGGATGAAACTACAAACCTAATAAGAATCGCCGTAAAAAGACGAATAAATTGCTGCCAAGCAAATGCTTAATTTCAAAGAATTTGGAAAGTTATGGCCAAAAATACTTAATCCCTAAGAAACTTAAACTAATTAAAACTAGCTTAAAACTAAGAGCTCAGGAGCGACAGGCAGCACGCTGGGTATATATTGGAATGCCTAATTTTTTTTGTCCTAACTATCTTTGGCACACTATTTATTGGCCTAAAAACTTTTTGCACAATTTTCATTTGACCTAAATTTGTTTGGCCTATTTTCACTTCGCCTAAAATTTTTTCGCCGCATGTTTACTTCCTAAATTCATCATTAAGCATAACTATTCATAATCCCTAATGTTTAAAAGTACTAAATGACGATTCGCACAATTGTGTAACGCCTAATATTTTTTTTGCCGAATGTTTACTTCCCTTAATCATTATAGGAATAATCGTTTTTAATCGGTATTGTTTACTACTTGTAAATTGAAAATTACTTAATTTCACTAAACACTTTTGAACAATTTTACCAACAATTAACAACAATTGCACATGATTTAAATTACGAAAAATTATGTTTTTGGTAAGTAATTAAAAATAAAGAATGAGCAGATAAACCTGTCGTTGTCTTTTTAATTGCCTATCACACTCAAGAATGCAAGCATACAAGCAAGCAAGCAAGTATGCACACAAGCAAACATAACAACATAAGTACAATCAAGATCAAATAGCATGCTTGCATGGCACGCATGCATACTTACAGCGGAGCGAGCGAAGCGAGCGGAGCTCCCTAATGCTTGCATGCATGCTGTTTGCTTGCTTGCATGCTGTTTGCTTGCTTGCATGCTGCTTGCTTGCTTGCATGCTGTTTGCTTGCTTGCATGCTGCATGCTTGCATGCTTGCTTGCATGCTGCATGCTTGCTTGCATGCTGCATGCTTGTTTGCATGCATGCATTCCTTGCTTTTGATTGCATGCATGCATGCAAACAAGGCCATGCATACTTGCATGCAAGCAAGAGCAGATATGCATGCATGCAATCAAAAGCAAGGAATGCATGCATGCAAGCAAGCATGCAGCATGCAAGCAAGCATGCAGCATGCAAGCAAGCATGCAGCATGCAAGCAAGCATGCAGCATGCAAGCAAGCATGCAGCATGCAAGCAAGCAAACAGCATGCAAGCAAGCAAGCAGCATGCAAGCAAGCAAACAGCATGCAAGCAAGCGTGCAGCATGCATGCAAGCATTAGGGAGCTCCGCTCGCTTCGCTCGCTCCGCTGTAAGTGGTCATAACACTAACCTAACCTAACCTAACCTAATGGTCTTTGCATTAAGAGTTTTTCTTTATAGCGGGGGGCCTCAGGCCCCCCGACCCCCCCGAGCAGGGGGGCCAGCCCCCCTGCACCCCCCGGCAAGCATTTTGCAAGCAAACATGCAAGCAAGCATACAGGCATGCAAGCGAGCAAGTGAACAAGCATGCAAAAAAAGCATGCATGCATAAAATCATGCAAGCATGCAGCATGCATGCATGCAAGCATTATAAAAGTGTTCAAAACCCTAACCTAACCTAACGTAATGGTGTTCGCATTAAAAGTTTTTCTTTATAGCGGGGGGCCTCGGGCCCGTTTTTTGACGATTTGTTTCTGTCACCAACTTGAATGCAATACAATATTGTTATGCCAAAAATTATGTATGCAAGATAATATTAGGGTTAACAATACTTCGGCGTAGTCATTATTGTGTCAAAAGATATGTATGCTAATAAATTTTAGGACAATTAACATTAGTCGTTTTGATAATTAGGGAATTTAACGTTTAGGCGAAACGACAAAGATGCGAAAAAATCTATTAGGCCAAACAATAATTGTACGTAAGGAGTTTAGGCCAAAGAAATTCGGCCAAATGAAATTAGGACCAATGACTTTAGGCGAGTCAAGGGACACCCCAGCACGCTACATTGGAGAGAGTTGGATTCGGGCAACGCAAGACCGATTGATGTGGAGATTTTTTGGGAGGCCTATAACTAGCAGTGGGTTAGTGAGGCTGATATGATGATGATGACTTACCTTCAGCATAATAAGATCTCTCCCACTAGAAGCACTAGCGCCACTGATAAGCGCCCTGATCCTGCCCGCGTCATTCGTCATACAGAACTCTATGTCCTTAATGTCTAACGTGTAGTTCTCTCCTTTCTCAGTAATATTAATAGTGTTAAATACCTTCAGCATAATAAGATCTCTCCCGCTCGAAGCACTTGCGCCACTGATAAGCGCCCTGATCCTGCCCGCGTCATTCGTCATACGGAACTCTATGTCTTTAATGTCTAACGTGTCGTCATCTCCTTTCTCAGTAATATTAATAGTATTAAATACCTTCAACATAATAAGATCTCTACTCTATGTCCTTAATGTCCAACGTGTGATGGATGATGCGATCTACAATGAAAGGCGCTTGCCTAGAAGTAACCTATTCACTCGCGACTTGAAGGCCCCTAGATTCTACCTATCAGGAAACACAGACTCGGGCAAGGAGAGTTGGATGCGGGCAACGCAAGACCGATTGATGTGGAGATTTTTGGGGAGGCATATAACTAGCAGTGGGTGTCGTGAGGCTGATATGATGATGATGACTTACCTTCAGCATAATAAGATCTCTCCCACTAGAAGCACTAGCGCCACTGATAAGCGCCCTGATCCTGCCCGCGTCATTCGTCATACGAAACTCTATGTCCTTAATGACTTACGTGTCGTCATCTTCTTTCTCAGTAATATTAATAGTATTAAATACCTTCAGCATAATAAGATCTCTCCCACTAGAAGCACTAGCGCCACTGATAAGCGCCCTGATCCTGCCCGCGTCATTCGTCATACGGAACTCTATGTCCTTAATGACTTACGTGTCGTCATCTCCTTTCTCAGTAATATTAATAGTATTAAATACCTTCAGCATAATAAGATCTCTCCCACTAGAAGCACTAGCGCCACTGATAAGCGCCCTGATCCTGCCCGCGTCATTCGTCATACGGAACTCTATGTCCTTAATGACTTACGTGTCGTCATCTCCTTTCTCAGTAATATTAATAGTATTAAATACCTTCAGCATAATAAGATCTCTCCCACTAGAAGCACTAGCGCCACTGATAAGCGCCCTGATCCTGCCCGCGTCATTCGTCATACGGAACTCTATCAGGCCTCCTTCACTCGCTCAAGGTCGCGCGATAAGCACCTACCGCTAGCCGTTCGTGCGAACGAACAAGTGAGCACAGGGCCACCACACGCCCGCCGCCGTACAAGCGCAGCATCTTACTGCCTGCGTAGGTATTGCCTCTTTATAATAGTAACAATGTCGAATCGACATTACTGTGCCGTGTACGGATGTCAAAAACAAAAAACCAATAAAAAAATGACGTTTTTCACATTATGATATACGCTACGCAGTTCATTTAAAAGAAGACAACCTTAACGTTGCGTCATTAAAAAAGGTAAGAGCACGCGATAGAAAGAGAGGCAACTACTAGGTGAATATAAACTGTACTGCAGGCCATTGCGCAACCTGAATTGCACTTTATTCTGTCGGAGCAAAAGTCGCTATTTATTTAAATTACTATGCGGCGTGCTGCTTCTGTACTTTGTACTATTAGTTATTCTGTGACTCTATGTCCTTAATGTCTAACGTGTCATCATCTCCATTCTCAGTAATATTAATAGTATTAAATACCTTCAGCATAATATGATCACTACTCTTATGTCCTTAATGTCCAGCGTGTGATGGATGATGCGATCTACAATGAAACGCGCTTGCCTAGAAGTAACCTATTCACTCGCGACTTGAAGACCCCTAGATTCTACCTATCAGGAAACACAGACTCGGGCAAGGAGAGAGTTGGATTCGGGCAACGCAAGACCGATTGATGTGGAGATTTTTTGGGAGGCATATAACTAGCAGTGGGTGTCGTGACTCGTACGGCTGATATGATGTTGATTACTTACCTTTATCATAATAAGATCTCTCCCGCTAGAAGCACTTGCGCCACTGATAAGCGCCCTGATCCTGCCCGCGTCATTCGTCATACAGAACTCTATGTCCTTAATGTCTAACGTGTAGTTCTCTCCTTTCTCAGTAATATTAATAGTGTTAAATACCTTCAGCATAATAAGATCTCTCCCACTAGAAGCACTAGCGCCACTGATAAGCGCCCTGATCCTACCCGCGTCATTCGTCATACGGAACTCTATGTCTTTAATGTCTAACGTGTAGTTCTCTCCTTTCTCAGTAATAATAATAGTATTAAATACCTTCAACATAATAAGATCTCTACTCTATGTCCTTAATGTCCAACGTGTGATGGATGATGCGATCTACAATGAAACGCGCTTGCCTAGAAGTAACCTATTCACTCGCGACTTGAAGGCCCCTAGATTCTACCTATCAGGAAACACAGACTCGGGCAAGGAGAGAGTTGGATTCGGGCAACGCAAGACCGATTGATGTAGAGATTTTCGGGGAGGCATATAACCAGCAGTGGGTGTCGTGAGGCTGATATGATGATGATGACTTACCTTCAGCATAATAAGATCTCTCCCACTAGAAGCACTAGCACCACTGATAAGCGCCCTGATCCTGCCCGCGTCATTCGTCATACGGAACTCTATGTCCTTAATGTCTAACGTGTCATCATCTCCATTCTCAGTAATATTAATAGTATTAAATACCTTCAGCATAATAAGATCTGTCCCACTAGAAGCACTAGCACCACTGATAAGTGCCCTGATCCTGCCCGCGTCATTCGTCATACGAAACTCTATGTCCTTAATGTCTACCGTGTCGTCATCTCCTTTCTCAGTAACATTAATAGTATTAAATACCTTCAACATAATAAGATCTCTCCCACTAGAAGCACTAGCGCCACTGATAAGCGCCCTGATCCTGCCCGCGTCATTCGTCATACGGAACTCTATGTCCTTAACGTCTAACGTATATTTCTCTCCTTTGTCAGTAATATTAATAATTGTATCAAATACCTTCACCATAATAAGATCTCTCCCACTAGAAGCACTAGCGCCACTGATAAGCGCCCGGATCCTGCCCGCGTCATTCGTCATACGGAACTCTATGTCCTTAATGTCTAACGTGTCGTCATCTCCTTTCTCAGTAATAATAATAGTATTAAATACCTTCAACATAATAAGATCTCTCCCACTAGAAGCACTAGCGCCACTGATAAGCGCCCTGATCCTGCCCGCGTCATTCGTCATACGAAACTCTATGTCCTTAATGTCTAACGTGTCGTCATCTCCTTTCTCGTCAACTATCTCCCAAGAGTCCACTTTCAAACGCTTCTTGCGTTTCGAATCTTCTGCGGCTTTTTGTTTGAATTTCCTAGGATTTGATACATTAGTTTATTAAAAAGTTAAATCTTTCAAATCAATATTGAATTCTATTAGTTTGAGTTTCAGTTGGAAATCGGTTCTGAAAACTTTATATTCTGTTGGTCTACCCGCTGTCTTGATTTGATTTATGAATAGTCATCATACATAATAATATCATCTCTATAGTATTCGTCTCTATAAAAATAGAAATCGTGGCAATTTGCAAAAGCAAGAAACAAGAGAACCAAAAGCTGACTAATTTTACAAAGATCAAGAAGAGAAATCAGTTCCTGTGATTGATAGCATAGAAATCAAAGATATGACGATTTAGTAAGCACCTTACCTTCTCATATCTTTCAGGTATTTCAGTTGGCCGTGACGCATCGAACGTTCAGCTGACGACATTGATTCAGGCTCCTGGGTTTCCATAAGATTATTGTCCTGTAACAATCATAATAAATATAGTATTTACTGCAAATACATAATCTACAGTTAGGTGTAGATTTAAGCAATAAATTCTGTGGTGCGATTATAAAGTTCGAGGAACAATAATAGTTCTCCCTGTTGTGCAGCAAACTTGGTAAGTTCTCACAATCTTAGTTCTTCTATATCCAGACGCTTACACCACTCTTATGCTAATGATATACAGTATATAATTGAGGAGCCTCGATTACGCAGTGGTTTAGCGTCTGGCCCAGCAATTGCGGAGGTTAAGCAACTTTCGCAAGGGCCGGTCATGGGATGACCAAAAATTTATTATCTCAAGCTCCTCCGTGCTTTGGAAGGCACGTTTAGCCGTTGGTCCCGGGTGCATTTGCAATCGTTAACACCCACCAATCCGCATTGGTTGGGCCCGCATGGTGGGTTATGATGGCCCATCCTCCTGATCCACCCATAAGGAAGGCCTGTGCCCCAGCAGTGAGGACATCAAAATGGCTGATGGTCATTTAATTATACCTGGAGCAAACGTCTAAGCTGTGCAGCCAACTTCGTAAGTTCGTACAGATGTTGTTATTCTATACCTCATCCCTTACAACTTACAACCGACTTTCAACGATCATTAAACCTGTACTTTATTCCAATGTAATAAGATCTAATTACCTGTAACAATCATCTAAGCTATACAGCCAAGTTCGTAAGTTCGTGCAGTCGTTGTTCTTCTATACTACCACCTCTTCAGATATCCACTTTTACAATCAATTATATACTTTATACCAAGGTAGTAAGGTTCCATTACCTGTAACAATCCTCTCAGCTGTGCAGCCAACTTGGTAAGTTCGTACAATCGTTGTTCCTCTATTCCTCGTCGCTTACACCACGCTCTACCACCTCGGTTTTCCGCTTTGACTGTCAGCCATGAACAGTATAACGAGAGCAGTGTTAAGGGATCCCCGTGATCGGATTCTTCGGGTTTTCTTGCGTTCTTTAAAGAGAAAAAAGATTTAAGGGCAAAGTAAATATGGACGTAGGTATACACGGTTGTCTATCGCTTTTTTTTCTTTTTTTGGCAAATGATAACTAATGAAATGTCACTATAAAAATGTCATTCTTTGAGTAGATTTTACCACTCTGTAATAATGTTATTCTGTAAACAGTGACGTTATTGTTACCAACATTAAGGGCCCTTTGTGAAATCAAAAAGTAAGTTCTGTTCTGAGTGTACAGAGTGTACTTTTCTGTTCCGAGTGTACTTGACAGATGATTTGACAGTTGTGATATGAAAAATATGTCAAATCATCTGTCAAGTAAGCTACTCAGAACTTACTTTTTGATAGTAAAACAGGCCCTATAAATAACAGACATAATTAAGAAACTTTATTTTAATACCATAAGACCAATGGACTGGTCACTATTACCACAGTGTTTTTTCAAACAGTATGAGAGCTCCATGGAAACGTTCGAATTTGACGGCTGACGTCACTCTAAGAGCTCTAAGCAAAGTTCGCAGTACTTTGGTCAGGGTTGTGACATCGCGTCGCAGTTGTTTCCATAGCGTTCGCGCGTAGCATTCCACGAGACGGCACGAAAATTCCAACCCTAGCGATCCGACGGAGTGCAATGACAAAAGGGCCTAAGTGACGTTAGCTCCTCTACTGTTTGAAAAACTTATATATGTACTGTGCTATTACTGTCAGTAACTTACAACGATGACGACACTATTTTCTTAGCACCTTAAGAGCTATTCATAATCATCAGCAGTAAAGTAACATTACTCCTAACCTATCAGAAAATAAGAAAACAAACAGTATTTACCTCGCATTCAAAGTCTCTATGAGCCCTTGTGGTGTAAATAGATCTGATGCCCAAGGCAGCCGCTAGTGCCAAAGCTGAATCTCTCTTATGTGGTGGTAGAGTCGCACTGCCCAATACTATGGCTTTAGCTAGAGACACTTCCACTGGGAGATTGGATAGAGCCTTCCCTAGGGCTGTCAGCTTCTCGTTTGAGGTCAGTGCACCCTAGAAAACATTGTGATTTATTACAAAACCATTAGTGTTAAACGGCGATTACAACGATAAACAATGAGCATCGGAAAACATCGGAAACAATCGTCTAACTAACCTAACAAAGACAATAAACAAAAAGTAGTTTGGCCCTAAAAGTCATTTACAATTTAAACTTTATTGCAATGAAATAAATTTTAACGTCATTTCTAAGAAAAACAAAAACACGAAGTTAGCCAATGTCCATTCTTTATCTTGAAGTACATTACAATTCTAGACAGCCCTAGTAGCATAACGAAAAGTTCGAGATTTTATCGATATTTTATCGAAATGTGAAATGACAGTTTGATATCGACAAAACTATTGTTTCTCTAATTGCATTCTGATTTCAAGGGCGACTTACATTGCACCATAAATTAACAATGATAAGTGAGTCCCTAAGATCTTTCACAAAACAAAATTATCTATACGCGGAAAGCCAGCGACATCATCGAGCGACAGAGCTTTGATCTAGCTACTCACGTGTTGTTTGAGCTCCAACAGCGCATTCTCGACAGCGTCCTCTGGCGGC
Source organism: Agriphila tristella (assembly GCA_928269145.1). NCBI lineage: Eukaryota > Metazoa > Arthropoda > Insecta > Lepidoptera > Crambidae > Agriphila > Agriphila tristella. The sequence goes on from OV743433.1 coordinate 39,383,975, forward strand.
GCGTCCAGGAACGGGAACCGTCTGACGTCACTGACGCCCAGCGAGCTCATCAGCAGCAGCAGCGACGCCAGCGGCACGCGCGACACTTCCGGGGTACTAAATGACTCCATATCCGTGAATTGCTGCTCCGCATACACGCGGTAGCAGACTCCAGGACCTTTAGGGTTTTTATTCATTGATTTTACGCTATAGCACACCCCGGACACTCCATACAACCGCGTTATTATAAACAGATAAAACAGATGACGTCAGACGACGTTTTTGTACACGTGCAACTGTGTAAGTCTAGGGCTACCGTGCAGTTTGTACTGTACGAGAGCGGCGATCAATTCATAATTCGAACTTTTTGGTAAATAAAGTTACGACGCATTGCTTTGAATATAAAAATAAGTTGTTAGTTGACAAACACGACTAAAAAGTTACTACGAATTGCTTTGAATATCAAAATAAGTTGACATTTGACAAACACGACTAAACGAGCACACGATTCGGCATACGAACTCGCGGGGTAGGGTGAGGTAATTTAAATTTAAATTAAATTAATTAAACTAAATTGTTTATTTCCAATAAGTTTAGAAAGCTTTATATAAAGATGAATAAATAATGAAACAATATTAGAAAAAATCGACTCACCCGTAGCAACTCAGACGGGATTCGAACCCGCACCCTTAGGAATCCGGCCCAATGCCCTACCAATTATGCTACCGAGCCACTAATGAATTTGGCGAAATTTTCTAATACTTTTTACGTTTCCGCTGAAGATCAGCGCCATCCCACCAATGTGAAGAGAATTACTTGACATTTGAAGGCAGCCCCATTACAGGTGCTAGACAATCAATTAAGGTGAAACAGTCATATAATTTTAAACTTTTAGATTTTTGCATTCACAATGCTATTTTTATATTAAGATGAATAAATAATGAAACAATATTAGAAAAAATCGACTCACCCGTAGCAACTCAGACGGGATTCGAACCCGCACCCTTAGGAATCCGGCCCAATGCCCTACCAATTATGCTACCGAGCCACTAATGAATTTGGCGAAATTTTCTAATACTTTTTACGTTTCCGCTGAAGATCAGCGCCATCCCACCAATGTGAAGAGAATTACTTGACATTTGAAGGCAGCCCCATTACAGGTGCTAGACAATCAATTAAGGTGAAACAGTCATATAATTTTAAACTTTTAGATTTTTGCATTCACAATGCTATTTTTATATTAAGATGAATAAATAATGAAACAATATTAGAAAAAATCGACTCACCCGTAGCAACTCAGACGGGATTCAAACTCGCACCCTTAGGAATCCGGCCCAATGCACTACCAATTATGCTACCGAGCCACTAATGAATTTGGCGAAATTTTCTAATACTTTTTACGTTTCCGCTGAAGATCAGCGCCATCTCACCCATGTGAAGAGAATTACTTCGACACTTTCTACACTCACACTACTTCACACATTACTACTTGTAATGGGGCTGCCTTCAAATGTCAAGTAATTCTCTTCACATTGGTGAGATGGCGCTGATCTTCAGCGGAAACGTAAAAAGTATTAGAAAATTTCGCCAAATTCATTAGTGGCTCGGTAGCATAATTGGTAGTGCATTGGGCCGGATTCCTAAGGGTGCGGGTTCGAATCCCGTCTGAGTTGCTACGGGTGAGTCGATTTTTTTCTAATATTGTTTCATTATTTATTCATCTTAATATAAAAATAGCATTGTGAATGCAAAAATCTAAAAGTTTAAAAGCTTTATATAACTTAACTAACCCCCACACTAGGCTATGCCTGAAAATTGATTCTGGGGCGGTGCGGAGACTGTCCTTTCTGTACGATAGTACTTATATCTATTCTGTGGCTATAGTCTGACCGTAAGAAATAAAAAGTTTTTCTGATTCACACATATCAGTGAAGTCACAGTTCCAGCACAGTACCACCACCGTGATAATTATTCTTTCATACATTCTTTAAAAACACGCATTTACTGACACTGAGAGCAATGTCTCTTCACTGACACTGACAGGTGTGGACGCGGACATAGAGAATGTACATTATGTACGAAAAGAGCGTGACCGGCAAATTTTAATGAAAACCTTAAAAATATCAAACGAAAAATTTATAATCAATGAAGTCTTTTATTGCCGTTTGATGATTTAATATTAATACGGCGTTCAATCTCCATTATTGTCCAATTTGTCCATAATCGCTTGGCAACTTTGCGGCAAACTTTCCGTAAATTTTTCAGTAAAGACCTCCACGAGGATTTCAGTTCACTATTAAGATCAGCGACGGTTATTGCATTTGTTGCCCTTAGTTTAGGCTTCATCCACGCCCAATTTTTATTTTTTTATTTTTTTATTTATTATCACAAAATCCACAGCACTTAAAAATTAACAGTAATTATCTTACAGATTTTGCTTATTGTCAATAACGGATTTACATTTTATTTATTGAACATATAATATAACATGAGAAATAGGCAGAACACCCGTGCAATAAGAGCAAAGTAATAAGTCTTAAAGAAAATTAAAATTAAAAGTACGTAATTATGGTCTTAAACAGTAAAAATCTAATTATATTAAATATATGTGAGTACATGTGTTTGTGTGTGTGTATGTGTGTGAGTGTGTGTGTGGGGGGGGGATCTACTTAATGTTATTGCTATTATTCTCCATCTCCTTAATTATACCAGATCGGATCGGAATTTTAATTGGATTGCCATCAGTGGTCTGTTAGGGCCAATCCAACACGTCAATACTACGTTCCGCTTTCCAAGTAGTGCACATCCGACTTCGGTGTTTAGGGTCATTTACTTTCTAGCAGAATCCAAAAATCATGGGAAAACTTATGTTTTTTACAAAGCATTTTAGGAAAATGATTGTTCTATTCAGCCTACTATTTTTTTAAACTGCATGCCAAAATTTAAAAATATGCCGGTCACGTTCTTGTCGAACACACAGTAAGTATGAAAGAATAATTATCACGGTGGCGATACTGTGCAGGAACTGTGACTTCACTGATATGTGTGGATCAAGTTTTAGTAACAGAAATTATTATCACGGACGATTAAGCTCTTTATGATAGTTAAATAAGTATAATAACCTGTTCTCCCAGCTCTGCCTTTTCTCTGATCCGCACTTGCTTTTGAGATCCAAAACTCTTTTAACCTCTGCATTTTAGATGTTGAATCATAACTCATCTCTTTAACCTGATTTAACAAATAAAATCGTGGTAAAATACTGATTTAAGGCGACATTATATGCAACACTAGCGCCACTCTCGCAAAATAGCTGATGTAAGCAAGCTGATGGTCTCCTCGCAAAATTTAAATTGGTATTTATGTGTGTATTTACACACAAACTTTGAGACAAATAATTTGTTGCACTTTTAGTGGTGAAAAAAGCTAAAAGCAGCCGTCGTTTTGTTTTTCATCGAGAAAAACCACAATAAAATTATCTGTCATTAAGTTTATGTGTTTATAAATAACATTAATGATATTTTGCGAGGGGACCATCAGCTTGGATTTATAATAAATTGTGTAAAAATACACGGTAAGTAATTAATTTTTTTTGGGAGTGGCGCTAGTGTTGCATTTATAGGTAATGTCGCCTTAAGTGATATACAGGATGTTTGGTAATAAGAGTCCGACCACAAAAGGAGTTGTTCGGTGTCGCATAGCTAGGTAAAAAAAAATCAGATACTTAAGAAAGGACTTCCAATACAAAATGTTTAGTCACTTGACCACATTTTGTATGGGAGATCCAATATTTTTACTGCGATTTTTTTAGTTTTGTCAAGCAATAGTTGTTCACGTAGCGTCACTGATCGGCCCCCTTTGGGGGTCGGACACTGAAGAAATTACACCCTGTAGTATACTATACATCTTAAGTGATTCATTCAGTAGAGGTGTTATGCGAATAATTTGAGATGATTATAAAATAGCATTCTAAAAATAACCAACCATCGACTTATTTTTGGGGGAATTAATTAATATAAATAATAATTATCAATATAAAGAATCATTGCTTACTTTACCGGAATCCACGACAAATCTTATTCCGTCGATTGTAACAGAAGTTTCGGCAATATTTGTAGAAACTATACATTTTCTTACGCCCTCTGGTGGGTAATCGAAAACCTGAAATCATCCTTACAATGTAATTTAATGTCATCATCGCTGATATGATGGCTCACATCACACATCAAATGATGCAAAATATTAATAATACAGTGTAATAAAATGTAAGTTGGTGGCGCCACTTTGCTTAATTAATACATCAACTGCCAAAACTTGTTCTTATAAGGGTTCCATAGCCAAAGGGTAAAAACGGGACCCTATTACTAAGACTCCGCTGTCCGTCTGTCTGTCTGTCACCAGGCTGTATCTCATGAACCCTAATAGCTAGACAGGTGAAATTTTCACAGATGATGTATTTCTGTTGCCGCTATAACAACAAATACTAAAAGCAGAATATAATAAATATTTGAGGGGGGGGGGCTCCCATACAACAAACGTGATTTTTTTGCCGGTATTTTGCTCGATATTAATAAAGACAACAGGTATACTGTTGAAAGTTTCACAGATGATGTATTTCTGCTGGCGCTTTAACAACAAATACTAAAAACAGAATAAAATAAATATTTATTGGGGCTCCCATACAACAAACGTGTTTTTTTGCCGTTTTTGGTACGGAACCCTTCGTGCGCGAGTCCGACTCGCACTTGACCGGTTTTTTCTACCTCACGTAACTAACACTGTACGCACTGTACTTTGAATACAGTGTGTGTTATTTGAACAGAGATCAAATTTTGTGGTGTGGCTTAGTTAGACCATCAAACAAACAACTGAACGTTGTCTATGGGACCAACTTAATCAGAGGAAAATAATTATCAACTGTTCAATACATTTTGGTCGAGTGATATTGATGTTTTCTATGGAACAGCTGAATATTTTTTTGATCTGATTAAGTTGGTCCCATAGACAAAGTTGTTCAGTTTGATTGTCTAAGGCATACCATAAAATTTTATCACTGTTCAAAAAAATACACTGTATAACAAAGCCTACACTTAAAATATTCTATTGCGTCATGCTCGTGAACGGGTGCTGCCAGTGGGAATGGGTCTGCTTCTGTCTGCTTGTACTTAGGGCGTCGTATATTTATATATATTATTTTTCTGATTAATATTATCAATATGTATGGCACTTCTTACTCAAATTTTAAATTAATAACTAAACCTTGTTTTGATTTCTAATTATTTTTTTTTAATTGCAATCATTTTGCTTTCTATATTCAGTAGTTTTGTAAGTAAAGGCCTATGAAAAGCTTTAGGATAATAGTTTTCAATTCGGTGCCTTAGGATGGGTAGCCTAAGTATGTCATGCTCTCTTTAATCATTTCTGCGGTGGTGTCGTGTGGGGCGGGTCGTTACGTTCCCTCAAATATGGTTGAGCGAAGCGATGGCTGGTCCATGCGTCATGCTCGTGAACGGGTGCTGCCAGTGGAAAGGGTCTGCTTCTGAGTACCTATCTTAACGCATATTGAATTGTAAGAATTGCATTTTTTTTTTATTTTTTTTTATGTCTTACAAGACATGTTACAACATGTGTTTTTTTTTTTTGGTAAATTTTGCCTACTTAGGTGCACTTTCGAGTAGCAGACACAGTGATTTCTCAACTAGTTGAAAGTTATTTACTCTCATTACTTAGTAGTATTTAGTTAGTAGTATTTAATTTCAACCTACCTACCCATTGTGTGCAAACTTTTGTTAATTATTGTGATGGAAAATGACCTCACTTTAAATGTGGAGCTCATTTTTCAATGTTGACGACTCTGTATGAAATATACAGGGAGAAAAAAGCAGCCCTTGACGAGTTTCTTGCCGGTTCTTCTCGTTACAAGGTCTCCCGCTTAGGGTTTGCGAACCGATGGCGTAGCTTCTATGACATTCACAAGTGCTTGTAACAGCCTAGACTGAATAAATAATTTTTGAATTTGAATTTGAATTATTACCTAAAAAAATCAAAACTTACTTTATCCTGTTCTGTCAAAGACAACCCACTATGTAGAGGCATTACTATCCATTTTTTTGTTTTTTCAGCATACTGCTGTGCCGCCTCGCAAATTGCAGTGATCTCTTGGACTCCCGACATAAATACTAGAAGATCACCTCTCTCCTCACCTGTGATGAATAAATTAATAAGTGTGGCTCTGTGAGCTGTAGACCTGGCGTTTGTAACATTTTTGATCATTTTTCGAAATGGTTGAAATTATGTTTTTTTTAGTTTTCGAAAAACTGAATCGACAAATCCTTACTATATTATAAATGCGAAAGTCCGTTTGTTTGTTTGTCACGTCTTAACTATACTGAACCGATCAGCATGAAATTTTACATACACGTTGCCAAGGGTACAGAAAAGGACTTTGGGTACCTTTCATCCCGAAAAAAAGTATTGTTCCCGAGGTAAAGCAAAAACTTTCCACTGAAACGAAGTCGCGGGTGACCGCTAGTTTTTTATAATTATCGAATCGAACCTGTTTACGGACGACCGCGTGATCGCTCTGTCTAATCAAAACCTAATAATTACGGTTATAGCCTTTCAGCCCATTATTGAGTTGAGTAATTAGAAACTTTGAGACATACGTTCTACCTAGCTAACTACATTTTATAATTCAGTATTGAAGCTTCAGTAATAGTGTTTTGTACTTGCTTGGATATTTAATGTCTATCAGCTGCATTATCTGGACATATGGCTGAGGATCCAGCCTGTCGTCGCGAGTCGGTTTATCTTCTATCAATATAGGCTTGTATTGTAATTCTATTGGGAATAATCTGCCAGGAACCTATAACAAAAAAAAATGTAATTACAAATTGAGTATATTGGTTTCAGATGTTGTTGGCAATAAATCTGATGATGCTACTGTGGGGTCACTACAATGAAAGATAGGCATCTTCACAGCTTTAATTTGAAGATAGGTACCCTAATATTGTTAACAAAGAAAACATGTACACTTTGTTATTTGTGTGATATGAGATGAGATGAGTGATACGGTTAAAATTTCGGTTATTCCGATCTGAGGGGGTATTACAACCTCTTAAAACTTGGCAGGTTCATGAATTGCTATAGTTACATCTCTTTCTTGCTGTATAGCAAAAAAAAGAGACGCATTGATAGCCATTCAGAAAACTGCCAAGTTTTAAGAGGTTGTAATACGGGGGCTGTTACCTCAAAGAATCGACCCAGAGTTTAATAATAGGAAACGTATATCCGAGAATTTACCCTAAGTTAGAGAGAGAGCTAGCATAGGGAGTATTCTCGGACATAGGTGTTATGTCCATAATGTCCATTAAATCACTATGTTTCACATGGAAACGTTTATTGAGCTTGGGAGCAAAACATTGACACAGTGACAGATAATGAATCTTAATACCCTCATCTATGAAACTTATTAAATAACAAGATAACCTAATATTAATTCTAATACAAAACAATAGGTTTTTTAGTTCACCTCAGAGTGGATTCTTTGGGGTAACAGATCGAAATAACAGCAAAATTATCTATAAGTGGAGAAAATGTCTTAGCAATGTTAAGCTTGTATATCAAAAATATAAATATGTTACAAACCTCTATAACTGCAGCACATTCTGCAGAAAAATAATTTTCGAATAGTTTTATATTGATTGTAGCCGACATAAGAACCAACTTAATATCAGTTCTAGTGTGTATAAGACATTTAAGTACTCCAAGCAGAAAGTCCCCCATTAAATGCCTTTCATGGATCTCATCAAGTATAATGACGTCATAGTTCGGCAAATTTTCAGATGACATCTGTAAATATGAAATCATGTCATTAAAATATTGCAAAAGTTGAAACTTGTTTATTAATCTTTTAAATTTGCAGAAGCATAACATAATATTATTGACTAGTGGCCGCCCGCGAGTTCGTCTGCGTGGAAAAGTTTTTAGCAATCCCTCGGGAACAACACTTTTTTTGGGATAAAAGGTATGTCCTTTTCTGTACCCCTGACAATGTGTATGCAAAATTTCATGATGATCAGTTGAGTAGTTAAGACGTGAAGGCATAAAAAACAAACAAACAAACGGACTATCATATAGTCGACCTCCGTGGTGGAGTGGTTCGTACGCCGGTTTTCAAGGCGTCACCATCTCTTGAGGATCCCCGTCTGGGTCAATGTAGAAAATGTACTTTTCAATATTGTCTCAGGTCTGGGTGTTTGTCATACCACCGTTGTTTCTGATTTCCATAACACAAGTGCTATAGCTACTTACTTTGGAATTGGAGCAATGTATGTGATGTTGTCAAATATTTATTTATTTATTATTTATTTCACATTTATAATATTAAGTATGAATGTTGGGCCGCGTTCCGAATCACGCTCACAGCGCTGTGAGCGCGAATCCGACCAAATTAAAAAGTCACAAAATATTACACAAATAGGGTATTTGTGTACCTACCTAATTTAATGGATTATACGCTAACAGCGCTGTTGGCGTGATTTGGAACGCGGGGTTGATAATACTTGGATTAGTATTGGGTGCAGTGCAATTACTATAACTTTTAGATGGAATAGAAAAATAATAAAAAACATAACTTTGATCAAGTTACAAAATGGAAATACAGTACGAGGCAAACATCTTGAAATTTTTACGACGAAGTGGAGATAAGTTCGCGCATGTGCTCTTGTGAGCAACCAATAGCGCGCGCCACTCTCCCGCCACCTGCGCACTTCACCGCTACGCATACCCAAAATAGGCGTTTCGCGCAATCCCTACCCGATTTCAAGATTTTTGCATCGTACTGTACTCGTAAGTACATAAACCATTATAACATCTATTAGAAACTAAAGTGTTGCAATTCCTCAAATATTTTTCCAGGTGTTGACATAAATGTTAATGTATTAATGTTAAAAAAATCAGTTTATTTTGTGCTTTAAATATAAAAGCTAGGAAAAAGCATGTTTTCTCACCTGCCTCAACAATAACCCTTCTGTTATGAAACAAATTTTAGTATCAGCTGTCTTGCTCTTTTCAAACCTTATCTGGTATCCAACTTTCGATTCGAATTGTGTGAGCATTTCATATGCAACTCGCTTAGACAGGGAAACACATGCTATTCGTCTGGGTTGTGTGCAAGCTATGAACAAAAAGTTAATTAAAACAATAAAATTAAACTTATTTTTTCAAACACTTTTGTATAAAATAAAACTAACATCTTTTTAAATTAGTGGCTTTGTGAGCAATAGATCTCCCTTAAATATCTCCGTCACAAAATAAAATCGAAAAACGTTATTGACAAAAAAAAATCAATAGTTATAATTATCGAACCTGTTCACAAAATTTCACGAGAATCAATGGGTAATGCAACCTGTAGAGAACAGACGAACAGTAGTCAGATGGACATACAAAAGCATTTTTGCCTAAGCTAAAACAGAGACATTTCACGCTCGCTCGGTTAATAAAGCCAAAAGAGGCCATTATTAATAAACTCTCTTCAATCAGAAAGAGACCTAAATGCTCCTTTTGTTAATTGCTTTACAATGACTAATTTAGTTTACTTAATAAATAAAAACCCATTACCAATATTTTGGAAGCCAGCTTCATGTAAATACTGTGAAACTTGTGTTGATTTCCCACATCCAGTGTCGCCAGCTACTATCACAACTCTATTGTCTTGAACAGCTGATACTATTTCATTTCTGTAACCAACAGCCAATTGATATATTTCCATTGAGGATGCCCATTGATTTTCATACAAACGAGGTAACTTTGAAGTCTTGGTTCTACTCCAGGGATTGATGGAGCTGTGATCTGATGATGGCTATCTAGGGAGTGAATGAAGGATATCCAGTCAGCACATATACACACCCAACTGAACTTCAGGAGTTCCGTACATTTTAATGCTATTTTCAATGTTTTTAAACATATCCTGGCATCTCTTAGAATACTGATCAGATCAGTTGGTGTGTATGGTGATCTGGATTTATTCCATTCACTTCCTGGATGGCCATCATCAGATCACAGCTTGGTTCAACCAAGGCTTCAAACTTGTTTGTATGAAAAAAAAAACTGGTGCCTTTAATTACATGGCAACCACTATAAGTATAACAACATATTAAGACAAATGTTTATAACAAACAGGCCCGCCGCAAGCGGGCGTGCAAGGCGTGCACCGCATGCGGGCGGCATGTCTAGGGGGGCGGTAAATCGACCGATCTAAGCGCCGAAGCTAGGGTCGAATGTGAGCGCCCCTGGCACAATTTGAATGTTGCGTCCCAAGACTTATTGACTATTTTCTAGCTATGGGTCTGCAAATTGAGGGTTGCGCCCCTGGCAGCCGCCCCCTTTGCCTGCCCCAACCTAGCTACGTCGCCAGATCCATTACGTAATATTCAGGAAGCTTGAAAATAAATCATTTCTTTCTGACAACAGGTAGTCGTAGCGTAGTTGGGGGCGGCTTAATCGGTTTTGTCCAATTTAGCTTTCAACTAAAAAAAAAACATTGAAATAGCTTGATCTGTTTAGGCACTACAAATATACGTACAGACTAACTAACAGACAGACAGACATAGGCTTCAAACTTATAACACCCCTCTTTGTGCTATATCGGGGGTTAAAAAGAAATGTGAATATTGTAATCACCTATATTTTGCCACAGGCAAATCCTTCTGGGCTTGTCTCAACTTTTTCAGTTTATCAAATCTCTCTTTATTCTTAAAGTCTATATAAGTCGACACAATATTTAAGAAAGCTTCAAACATTTTTTTATCTAGCTTTTTTTTCCCCCTTTCGTCGGAGTAAGTGTCTACATATTTTATTCTTGTGTCAAAATTTATACAAGCAAACTTTGAAAACTTCGTTGGAATACCAATATCGTTAGGTTCTTCTTGTTTTTGTCTTGTATCATGAACAATAAGTTGCTTGCCAACTTTCTTCAGCATAGCTTCATACTTAGCCATAAACACCCAAAAATCTTCGAGATTATTTACCACAGTGTTGCTTTCGTTACTATACAAAAGTATTTTGTTTAAATCTCTCTTATAATCTAGGAAACTAAAATTCGGGTCTGGCTCTTTAGCTGCGGAAGAACTTGGGCTCGAACATTTCTTTCGTGATCTGACTTCATCATGGGAAAGTGACCTTTTCCGTTTACGTGAGCGGCTACCGCGAGGGCTTGGGCTTCTCCCCATAACGTAAAAAAATAAGTTTTTAAATCTTTCGTATAATCAAATTAAACAACAACACACAAAAATCAAACCATGAAACCGTCTGTCTACGCATGAATGAATGAAACCAACCAACCAATGACTAGTCTGTGTCAGTCAGACACAGACTAGTCAGACTACTGACAGTGACAGATAACAGTTGACAGATGACTGACCATAGAGTTTTTTTTTCTGGCTCGTACGCAAGGAGGTTCATATATAAGGAGTGAGTACTCAACAAAAATTCTCACTATGCCTTTAAAAGAAATTGAACTTTATTCTCTTTGTCATAGAGTTGAAATTTTATCGACGACATTTACTGAAGACTCTACTGTGTGAATGAAACATCACCAGATAAGGATGTCTCGTTCGCACAATTGCCATTACTAAACAATAATACCACGATGGTAGGGGAAAAAAATGTACGTTACCGATCACGTAGTGTATCAAAGTTAAGGATTCGGAGTGGAATATTGAAAATATACTACTTAAATATTAATTTAGAATAGCACATAGTTTTTGTGAAATAAAACTGAATTTACTCTTTTGATTTAATAAGATTTTCACAATAATGCTAATCAGCTATCATCGGTGAGGTGGTGTTAAATTCAAATGTCAATCCTGGCAACTCCGATTTTGACTATGGCGCCGAATTTCAATTTTAGAATTTCAATATTTAGGAAATATTCCTTTACAAAACTAGGGTGACCATAAATACTACACCATTTCCGATTTTCAAAAAACGAAATTGTTCTATTGAAAGAAATAACTGAAAGTCGCAGGCGAGGGGTAAAGTTAATATTAATAACCAAATTCATGTTTGTGCGCCGATTTAGATAAAACTCGGTTTTTGGTACAATTTTGTCAAGAAAATAACAAAGCAATTTTTAAAGTATAAGAAATCCAAGATGGCGGCCAACTTTTTTGTTTGTAGGTCGATTTCGATGAAACTCGGTTTTTGGTACTATTTTGACAAGAAAATAACAACACAATGTTAAAAAATATATTAAAAATCCAAGATGGCGGCCAACTTTTTTGTTTGTAGGCCGATTTCATTGAAACTCGGTTTTTGATACTATTTTGACAAAAAAATTGTTGTGAGTCTCGTCGCAGCTGAAGTCGGTGAACGGGCGAGTGCGCAGGATTGAAGAAAATAAAGAACTGTTATCGCTTTTGATGTTTTTATTTCCATAATAAGAAACACCAAAATAATTAAGTAACGTTACTAATTTGATAAGATTAACTTGGATTTTACTATTTATCCACACAAAATCTTAGTCTAGTCTAGTCTAGACATGACGTACCGAGGGAAGCGGAAAAGAAGATAAAACGGACAGATCAATATTTTAAATACATTACAATGGTAAGGCAAAAGAATTCAAGCCTATACAGCCAACAGAGTAATTAATATAATTTCAACAAAAATTACAACGCTGTGTCAAAAATATTAAAAAATCCAAGATGGCGGCCAACTTTTAAGTTTGTAGACCGATTAAGATGAAACTCAGTTTTTGGTACTATTTTGACAAGACAATAACAACGCAATTTTTAAAGTATAAAAAATCCAAGAAGGCGGTCAACTTTTTTGTTTGTGGGCTGATTTCGATGAAACTCGGTTTTTGGTACTATTTTGATAGGAAAATAACAATGCAATTTTTAAAATATTAAAAATTCAAGATGGTGGCCATCTTTTTTGTTTGTAGGCCAATTTCGATGAAACTCGGTTTTCGGTACTATTTTGACAAGACAATAACAACGCAATGTTAAAAATCTAAGATGGCGGGCAACTTTTTTGTTAGTGGGCCGATTTCATTGAAACTCGGTTTATGATACTATTTTGACAAAAAAATAACAACGCAGTGTCAAAAATATTAACAAATCCAAGATGGCGGCCAACTTTTAAGTTTGTAGACGGATTGAGATGAAACTCGGTTTTTAATACAATTTTGACAAGAAAATAACAAAGCAATTTTTAAAGTATAAAAAATCCAAGATGATGGCCAACTTTTCCAGTGGCCTTAAAGAGATCTGTGGTCACACCGGTGCACAAGGGTAGGAGCAAAACAGACGACAAAAACTTCAGACCTATTTCGGTACTACCATGTTTTTCAAAAATTCTAGAAAAACTTTTAAATATGAGACTTATCAGCTATCTTAATAAATTCAATATACTTTCGAATTCTCAGTATGGTTTTCGGAAAGGTTTCTCAACACAAGACGCTGTAATAGATTTAACTAATTTTATTACAAGTAATGTTGACGATGGTCTGAAATGTGTCACTGTGTTTATAGACCTTAAAAAAGCTTTCGACACTGTGTCTGTCCCCATCCTTGTGCATAGGCTTGAAAAAATAGGTATAAGGGGGGTGGCATTGTCTCTTTTTTCAAAATTACTTAGAAGAAAGGACTCAAGTAGTAAAAATTGGAAATTATCACAGTGATGAAGAAACTGTGGTTTTCGGCATCCCTCAGGGAAGTGTCCTGGGCCCTACACTTTTTTTGGTGTATATAAATGACTTGTGCAAGCTTAAGATTAAGGGTGGTCGGATATTTACTTACGCAGACGACACCGCTGTTGTTTTTTCTGGGCCTAGTTGGGAAAATGTAAAAAGTGTCACCGAGAAGGGTTTGGTTGGAATAGCTAAATGGATGAACTCAAATCTACTAACATTAAATACATCCAAAACAAGATACATCTGTTTTGCTCCTAGTCAGAAATCCCAACCTAAATCTGAATTTCAAATAACAATACATCGCTGTGATGGTTTTTAAAACACAAGTTGTGGTTGTCCCTCTCTTCAAAAACAAGACTTTCTAAAGTATCTTGGCGTTATTGTCGATCACAGGTTATCTTGGCACAATCACATAGATTTGGTTATCAGTAGAATAAAAAAAATTAAATGGATCTTTAAGACACTAAGGTATGTAATGTGTGGCACACTTCTGAACCGAATATATGTAGCTCTGGTGCAGTCTATAATCACTTACTGTATTCCGGTTTGGGGTGGGGCCTCTAAGACAAAACTTCTCGAGCTTGAGAGGTCTCAAAGATCACTAATCAAGATAATGTACAATAAGCCGTGGATATTTTCCACAGAGAATCTTTATAAAATTAGTAACCTTCTCACAGTTAGAAAATTATATTTACTGAATCTTATCTTAAAAATCCATAAAGATTTACCTTTTGACCCCAATAAGTTAAAACGTAGACGGAAACACACTGTGGTAAATACAGACATATTTCATACAGCTTTTGCTAAACGACAATACATGAGCCAGTCGGCGTTTATTTATAACAGAGTTAATAAAATACTAGATATACAAGGTATTTGGTAAAAGCCTTATAAAGCCGAAAATGGCAGATAGGGACCATCAAACTGAACAACTTTTACTATGGGACCAACTCTGAAATCGCGAAAAAAAAATCAGCTGTTTCATACAAAAATTAAAAACGAAAATATCAAAATGTATGAAACAGCTGATTTTTTTTTCGCGATTTCAGAGTTGGTCCCATAGTAAAAGTTGTTCAGTTTGATGGTCCCTATCTACCATATTCGGCTTTGTAAGGCTTTTACCAAACACCTTGTATATCACAGACCAGTACATAAATGTAAAGAAATTGTCAGTGAATGGTTAAAAACTTTATCCTATGAAGAGACTGAAAATTTACTAGAAAGGATTGTATAAACTTAATTATAGAACTATATATCAGAAACAGATACACATCCACACACAAACTTACACACCCATACACACACACACACACACACACACACTTACACACACATACAGACACATACACAACATTTACAAACCGGGCAAACTTTACCTTTTTTGCAAACTGCTGTTCTTTTAATTAATAATAACCTTTATTTTGTTTAAATACTTTTATGGTACCTACCTAAGTATTATTAACATAATTGTAAGGATCAAGGGTCTGAGCGAGGTATCCCTAACACAAGTGTATCAAATCTACTTACTAGGGTTGTCCCACCACTTGTTTAGAATTGAAACTTTATGTTAATAAAACATTTTTTATTTTTATTTCTATTGGCTGAATTCGATGAAACTCGGTTTATGGTACTATTTTAACAAGACAATAACAACGCAATGTTAAAAATATTAAAAATCCAAGATGGCGGCCAACTTTTTTGTTTGTAGGCCTATTTCAATGAAACTCGGTTTTTGGTACTATTTTGACAAGAAAATAACAACGCTATGTTAAAAATATTAATAAATCCAAGATGGCGGCCAACTGTTTTGTTTGTGGGCCGATTTCGATGAAACTCCGGTTTTGGTACTATTTTGACAAGAAAACAGCAACACAGTATTAAAAGTATTAAAAATCCAAGGTGGCGGCAATTCTTTTCTTGTTCTTCTTTTTTCAACCCAGTTATATTAAAATCAACCCAAAAACAAAATTGGCAGCCATTGTGACCTTTTGACATTGTTTACATTGCATTATTATTTTCTTGTCAAAATATTATCAAAAATAGAGTTTCACAGAAATCGGTACTCAAACAAAACAGTTGGCCACCATTTTGTTTTTTTAAATATTTCTAACATTGCGTTGTGATTTTCTTGTCAAAATAGTACTTAAAACCAAGTTTCATCGAAATCGGCTCAAAAACAAAAAAGTTAAGCGCCATCTTGGATTTTAAATATTTAAAAAATTGCGTTGTTATTTTCTTGCCTAAATAGAATCAAAAACCGAGTTTCATCGAAATCGGCCTACAAGCAAAAAAGTAGACCGCCATTTTGTTTTTTTTTTTATATTTTCAAAATTTCATTTTTCAAAGTTATTTTTTGTCAAAATATTACTAAAAACCGATTTTCATTGAAATCAAGCCAAAATCAAGAAAAAGGTTGGCCGCCATCTTGTTTTTTTCTATTTTTAATATTGTGTCGTTGAAAAATGCTTGCACCCATTTTTTAATTTCACTAGTAAAAAATAAAATAACAGTTTTTAATGAAAGAGAATAATTATAGTAGAAAGTAACCGAATTTTAAACGTCAATAAAGTCGAAAATCGTTTGCACCTGTTTTTTAACTACAGATCACTAGACAATGTTTTCCTACCTTCACTTGTTTTTCCAACATTCATTTGATTTACGAAATACACGCACATTGTATTTTTATCAAAATTGGAATAAAGTTTATAGTTATGTCATTATTTACACTTGAATTTTTGTAGATATTGGTTGATTAACCATATTTATAAATAAAAACAAGAAAGCAACCTAATAAAACGTGATTAAAAAACGTGAAGATTTATATTTAGTAAATTATTATTTTCTGCTTTTCAGTTAACGACTTAAAACTAAAAGTATTCCACCTCCTATCGGAGCACTCGTCAAGACGAATCAATCGAGCTCAAACTCGATGGGGTTGCATGATTTTATTACTAAGTTCCAATGGCCTTCTTCCGGCTCCTTCATCAGCCCCTTGGATATTATTCCCCAACAGAGTACTTGCCAAGACGATTCTAACGACCCCAAACACGATGGGGTTGTATGGTTTCATCATAGTGTTCCTGTGGCGTTCTTCCGGCTCCATTAGCAGATCAGCTCAATGATACCATAATATTACATTACCTTCTAGTTCTGACCTGTGTTCAAAGTTTCAAGTCTCTAGTTCATCGGGAAGTTAGTATAAAATCGTTTGCAAATTTTGTGCTCAAACAAACAAACGAAAACACAAACAAACGAGCAAGCAACCTTATAAAAACGTAGCAAAAGTATTAATTGTAAATACAGAACTATCGAAGTACTTAAGTTTATATTAAACAGTTTAAAGTAATAAGTATGTCTCCGACCAACTATACAGTTTGGTCACCCTAATGAAGAAAGAGATACAATTATCTACTTGACCTCTCTGTCGGCTCGTTTTGGGGCGAAGAGCTCAATCAGAGTGCCTAGTATGAGTTGTGTTTCTCACCTCACTTTGCGAATAGTATCGAGTGAAAGACAGAAAATCATGCGAGTGAGTAAACGAGTGAAAGAGAGAAGACGATAGTTAACTATTCGAAAAGTGAAGTGAGAACAAAAAACCAACTCGTACTAGGTCCTCTGGTTTATACCGAAGGGATTTGCTACATCTATGCTCGTACGATTCTTAGAGAAGGGAAGTAAGGGGAGCAGGCATACCTACGAAAAAAATGTGCATACCTACTTCATTGTTCTCCATTGTAATGGAACAAAACATGGCGGCTTAGCTTAGTGTACATACACCTTATGCTAACAGCATAGAGTTGAAAATTGTAACATCTGACAGGAACAAAATATGGCGGACATGGCACGCGCCTGACGTCACGAATGCTTTGTTATTGCAGTTTATGCCTGCTCCCCTTACTTCTCTTCTCTAAGGTACGATTTGTACATTTGCCAATGTCGAGTAAAATGACCATAGAGTAGTAATTTTCACAATGCTGAAAGTAAAAACCTCTGTTTTTATTAACTTTAATACAAAGATATTACAAATATAACAAGATGACGCACTTTAGAATGAAAGCTCGAGCCGAGCGAGACAGCGCTATTATGGTGTGCGTCCTACTCTTCTAGGCTGACTACACGATTTGGTTCTTCGAGGACAATTTATAGTTGACCAAACTTGGCCCGCGTGGTATATCCGTGGTGTGCCGGATATCGCGATTTTATTTCAAATCGCTTGAGTAAGCGAAAATAGGTAGAAATAAAAGCCCATGTAGAATAATAAGTGTTTATTAAGCTATACATTGCTAAATAAAATTGTCTTGGGTAACCTTTGACGCATGGTGGCTTTGTGCAGTAGTGTAGCGTAGGGGGGGCGGGAGGGGCGGCCCGCCCCGGGCGGCACTTTTTGGGGGGCGGCAAAATTTAACAAAAAAAATTAAAAGATATATAAGTACTAGTAACACTATCATTGATTGTAACGTTTTTGACCAAATTATCATCACCGCATGGCCCGGAGCGCGCGACGCGCACCGCACGCCGCAACTAGGCTACACTATGGTTGATTGTAATTATTTTAACCAAATCATCATCACCGTATGGCCCGGAGCGCGCGGCGCGCTTCGCAGGCCGCGACTAGGCTACATTATCGTTGATAGTAATGATTTTGACCAAACTATCATCACCTACGCTCTCGGCCTTCAAGCTTGGTCATCATTGCAGCCCTTGCTGTCCGCGCTATAAAGACCTCGACCTCCGGTCTCGGCCTTTATTCCAGCTTGGCCATCAAGGGCTGCAATGCTGACCGTGCTTTGACGGCCTGGACCTGCGTTAAGCTACGCTATCGGCCATCATCATCGCGCTGCCAGCAATGCAGTCATTATTGACCGCGTCAGTAATGCAGAGGTTTTACCTTCCAATAAAACCGCCATTGTGCGCTGAGCCTTGTCCGGGGCGAGGGTGAGGGTGAGAGAGCCATTGCCGATTTTCTTGTTTTAACACGTTTTTGTCGTTTGGCAACACTGGTTTCCCGCCTTTTTACCTGCAACATAGACAATTCCCGCCAAGAATCATCCCTTCCACTAGGGCAAGCTAGCGCCGAGCGCTCACTTTTTCCTCATTGTTTTCACCAGGGCCAGTAAAATGCCCCGGACAAGGCTCAGCGCACAATGGCGGTTTTATTGGAAGGTAAAACCTCTGCATTGTGCTGCCTCGCCTTGTCCGGGGCGAGGGTGAGAAATGTTTGTTATTGCCCTGGTGAGGGATGATGAGAAAATAAATCAATAAGCCATTATGTTTAATGTGAACCTTGTTATTTTCCGCAAAATAATTTAAGCATTTAATCTTCATTTTATTTTGAATCAGTGGGAATAAATAAATCAGACATATAGGTATTAGATCAATCGCAGAATATAATAATAATAATTTATTATTTTCTATAAATTATTGATGTTATATCTAATATCCCCCAATAGTTTTTCAGGTAGGTCGAAGCGTGATTCCAATTACCTTTTTGAGATTAATTTCATCAGTCGGAACCATGCAAAGCAGCAAAGCAATGTAACTATTGCTACTGATCTAATGCTTTCGACTGTGTTCAAATCCTGTAGACTTAAAAACTATTCTTACCAATTACCGTTCTGGAAGCAGGCTTCGATTTACACAGAGTTGTAATAAAAAGTTGCTGAAGTGAGCTATTCTCCAGTCAGATAGTTTAACGACTTTGTGAAACCAATAAACGAGGCTCAATATATTTTGATCCTCGCGAGTAATTTGCTTCCATTCTCACTGATGGTGCTAAGCAGAGCAAGTCTTTACGAGCCAATACTTGACTTAAGGAAAAGGGTCACTCAGTACACTATCAACGTCTATTGTCCAAAACGAATAATTAAATATTTTCATAACGTTTACTCACACAGTGTTTAGTAATAGTAAGCGTGATGCCTTTTGCAGAGAAAAGAGCATCCCATCAAAAAGTAAAGGATCACAAATCAGAAACTGAATGTGAATAAATATCCAATCTCCCAAAATTATCTTTACTTTTCTCACTCACGTGTGGCTTAAACAGTTGGTATGACCAATTTGTGGAAGCGAGTTGTAGCAGGTGCTAATTTCTTCCTTATGAGGATGTTCTAGATACTAAGCTAAGTTCTTGCCTAAGGGGACAGCTAACAGCACCCTTGT
This sequence comes from Agriphila tristella, assembly GCA_928269145.1. Taxonomy (NCBI): domain Eukaryota; kingdom Metazoa; phylum Arthropoda; class Insecta; order Lepidoptera; family Crambidae; genus Agriphila; species Agriphila tristella. The sequence goes on from OV743433.1 coordinate 39,403,809, forward strand.
TGTCTGCGTACCATTTTACCCAGCCTCGGTTCCAGGCGAGTTCCTAAGAGAACAAAAACTTACGCCAAAGCTTTAGTAGAAGAGCTTTTTCTTCTGCTGTTCGACATTGGTGGAGATACTTTTAGCTCCAATCAACAGTCTACTTTTGGGAGAGTGTGGACTGTGCTTTGTGCGACAGGTTTTGTAATTGAACTGGCCCACTGAAGGCTCTTTTCTGAAGATCAGGTCTCCAGAATTATTTCAGTCATCGAGGCGTGACCACCACAAACAGACCGCCGCAACCGCTCAAGAAAAGTAATACTTACCTACCCCTGGTATGAGGGACGAAGCTAAAAACACCCATGTCAGGGCGTAATTCCACTGCCGGCTGAAGGCATTGTGGAAATCCACTTCCTCCTCCAGCGGGTCTAGCGATACGTAGTGCTGAACTACGTGAGCCTGAGCAGATGAGAACAGATCTATTCATGGCGGCCAACACACCGAATGCCCGAAACAGCCCCGAAAATGGCTCTGGTGAGAGATGTCACTCCGGGATCGGGAATCACATTCCAGAATGGCAACTCTCACCAGTGCTAAGTGATCGGCGATCCTGTTGAAACATCCAGGAAGGTGTTGGTACGTTACAACCATACTCAGGTCCTGGATAAGACGTCATACCTTGCGAGTCTGCTTCATGAGCGTAGAAGATCTCGTCTGGCTTTGATTTCGCAGATAAGTCAATGCTTTGTGCATCGTGCGATCAAATCAGAAGATTGGTATGTTGGAGTTCGGACACCTAGTGGACGTGGACGGTAACTGTTGCTGAGCTGCTGATGAAGCACCCATTATCCGACAAGTTTTGTAGTTATCCTAGGCACCTTAACTGTTCACAGATGCACCGCTGCAATGCATTCGTCACCGGTCGAAGTCAGTGTAACCTGTGGCAATAAGTGAAAGAAGATTCGCTCACCGAATAGTGCCACCATTGCAGTTCCATGATCTTCTTTGTGGATAGGACGTGTTGCGGATTCGTTTGTTCGTGTCGTAGAAACTTAAAACCGTTGACGGTTCTGAAAGAGAAGGTGGCAGTGTAAATGGCCAATGGCTTACGGAATTGGTACAATTTAGTATTTTTTTTTATAATTAATTTAGCTTCACTCAACGCGGTCAGTAGGAGTCTCTGAAACTCCTGACAACGTAGGTAGTTTCAAGATATTCTGCTAGGAAGGTACTTTCAGTTTCCCCGCATCAAATCCTCAGAAATTCCATATTCTGAGTAATCGATACCTAGTAATATCAATTTTTCAAAGTTGATGACTCAAACTCAAACTATAGCCTGTAGCAATACGTTACTTACAGCTACCGAAATTAATTTCAGTAAGTAAGAAACGTCAACATAAAATCTAATTAAACGAAGAACTAGGCTCATTCTAGTTTCTCGAAGTTTATGCTAAACCGTATGACGAGGAAGACATGATGTCAAGGTTTTGCCTGAAAAGTTATCTTAAAAAAGGATCGGTGACTTTTAGCTGCTATACTCACGTAAAAGTACGTTTGAGATATGTTCTACCTTTGTCAACAGAACTAATTGCCCGGTTGAAGGAAGTGTAGAATTTCAAAAGGATAGTTAATATAAGCCGATGGCCCTAAGTTAACAAAAGTTGTTTCGATTAGATTTGGTTACTATAAGAATTTTGGAGGTAATAATCTGGCTTGAAAAGGAATTCGAAAATGTGTTAATATCATTATCACTCCTCATTCCTCATCCTTCATCCTTCGTTAAATTAAAAGTTTTAAAACGGCTTAAACGAATTCTAGTTAACTAAGTAACTAAGTAGTAGTAAGTAAAGTACGTAGTAGTAAGTAAGTGGTAGTAAGTACTACTAAGTACTAAGTAGTAGTAGTAAGTAACTAACTAAGTAGTTAACTATAGCGACGCCTCTAGGCGTCACTACCATGACCTCGTTTATTTATTAATCTTTATATTGTAGGTACCACTACAAAATATGATATAAAAGGGGAAAGACTTTCATCAGTCTACTTTAGGAAAAACACTAAACACAATTTTCATTATCAATCGTGGAATTATCAGAAATAGGCTTATGATCGACTATAATAGGTGTATCCGAAAAGCCACAAAAGAAAAAGAATAACCATGTTGCAATGCAAACATTGCAAACTAATCAAACTAAATCTACACAATTAAATTAATAGTTCTTACGATGATACTCTTCGAGAAGGTATCGTAAGTTTGTATAAAAAAAGGAAACCTTGTGAATACTAATAATAATACAATAAAATAACAAGTTTTGTTCACCAGCTTAATTTCCACAATATTTATATAATCTGATTAACTTAATATTATTTGAAATATTATTATCATTACTGCTTATCCTCGCAACATGTTTATTAATTTTGAACAGAATTCCATAAACACAGATTGCAAATCTTTTATTCAAAATTAAAATCAACCCAAAATAAATAATAATTGAGCTTACATTATTTTTAAGATAATATGGTCGTATTTATCAATGTACGTTCACAATATGAGGGTAGATAAATATTGTTATCGTACTGCTTTAAAACATCGTTTCAAAAATCTGGCTAAGATTAAATCTGTTTTACCTACAAGTTTCACTAAATATTCAACTAGTCCGGAAATTCAAATTCAATTCATCAAAGGGTTCATCAATCTTCGTATACGTGGTCAAAATTCAAAGTGGTTCGTAAAGATTTATTTAATTAATAAAATAAAAGTAATTACTTTGAATTGTTGAACCTTTGGGTGCATTATCAATTTTATCTAATCCGTCGTTACTGGAAAATATGATGTAACTAGATTAACGTTAATTTGAACCATGTTTTCCATGAACTCGGTTAACACCAGCACTTGGTTACGGAAATTATATAGCAAAGTATTAAAATATTGATACTTAGCTTTTTCAGCGCGCAAATTATATAGCAAAGTATTAAAATGGTGGTACTTAGCTTTTTCAGAAGAACGTCCGTTGCACTGAACTACTTGAAATTCTTTGATGATTATCGCCGCCTATTCTCCCGGCCCCTACGCTGTCGCCTCCCAGCGTTACCAGACATTGAGGCGTCCATATTGCTAACTTTATTAATAATTAACAGGACTTCCTCTTATACGTGTTATCACTGCGAAGTTCAGCAACGCAATGAGGAAAAAGTGAGCGCTCGGCGCTAGCTTGCCCTAGTGGAAGGGATGATTCTTGGCGGGAATTGTCTATGTTGCAGGTAAAAAGGCGGGAAACCAGTGTTGCCAAACGACAAAAACGTGTTAAAACAAGAAAATCGGCAATGGCTCTCTCACCCTCACCCTCGCCCCGGACAAGGCGAGGCAGCACAATGTACTATTATTGTAAAGTACGGGTGGCAACCCGAAATTGGTTCCTAAAGCCGCGGACAAACCTACGCGTTCAGCTTGCGTTCGCGGTGGCGTGCTCGGTGGCGATCTTCTCGCGTGCAAAGCCCGTTCACACACGCGATCTCTACGCGTTCAGTATGCGTTCAGTCCAGTCTGCGTACACCTTCGGAACCTCCTAATCCTTTAATTTTGTGATATTTATAATGAAAGACAGTGAAAATGAATTCGAAGAGGAAATTATTTTATTAGCAGCGCTTGTTGAAGACGAAGAAAAGCAAAAGGAGTAGGTACCAGCTCATTTAAAATAAATAAATTTAAAATCAATCTGGTAATGAATATTGACGCAGGTTCCTATGTATCGCTTTTTTATGATGTAGGTAGTTATGTTCCTACCTTATATAAAAGTAGAAAAAAAAATCTATTTAGTATTACAATAATATTCTAGTTATTATTTTTTGCACTTTTTCAATATTTTTTTCCGTCACGGACATCGTTGACTACCTTCATATTAGTTGCGTGCAGCGTTCAGATTGTGTCGACAGCATCTGGACGCCACCGCCGAACGATCGCGCGGGCGAACACTGCATTTCGAGCGGCCGGTAAGGACCGACCGAGATCTCGGTCTCGGTCTCGGTCTCGGCCAGTCTTGGCCAAAAATTAAGTCTCGGTCTCGGTCTCGGTCTCGGTCTCAGCCAAAATGGCCGAGAATCTCGGCCTATAAGTACCTATTTACGTAGGCCTGTTGGTCGATCACGTAAGTCTGTTGCTAACAATTCTCGACTGAAATCGATTGAAAGCGCAGTTACATTGCTGCTTTATGTAAGATAGTTGTCACATTGGTTCTTAACTAAAGCAGCAATGTCACTGTGATTTCTGTCAGAATGGGGAGGAAAAGCGCAATTTTATCCCGATAGGTGGCATCTGGTCTTTGGTACCCGGCCGCCTCAAAGAAAGTGTCAAAACATATGGGAATCTCTTGGAGTATTGCACTTTTTAATTTTATACTGAGAAAATGCCGCATTGTTATGCATGTAACTTGTAAAATATTGGAGTTCATCGATTTCCCAGTAACAAAAAAAATAGTGGGCAAAAAATATAAAAAAAAATATGCTTTTCCCTCGATTTTCTCCTTTGCTGAGCCTGAGAAACATTATAAATCAAAAGGAATGTTTCATGAATTTGATGAAGCTTCGCCAAAATAAAACAACATTTGAATTATAACAGCTTTGTTCTTTAATATTTCAACCTCAGCAGTTTCTAGCATATTTATAACTTGGATGAATTTGATAGGTATATCAAATATGGAATAAGCCCAATATTGGGGCCAAACAGAGAATTAATAGAATTTTATAAGCCAGAGTCATTCAAGAAACTTAGAATAATAAAATAAATATGATAAAACGGTTCGTGTAATTTTGGATGGTACAGAAATTCCAGTACAGAAACCTGAAATTACTATTGCACAGAAGGTATCATTAGGCAACTATAAACACGGAAATTCACACTCAGTTGCTTTGTTAAAATTTAAACCATATGCTTCTAATCTGAAATAAAATGATTACTTGTAAATCTTACACGAAATTTAAAGAAATGTAATGCTTGTTAGCAATTTTTTGTAAGTTGCTATAAACTTTCTTGCCTGTTGTTTTGGCTTTTCTTTTCCGTAATTCTTCTTTTATCTGAGCTAAAGTTAGCATAGAATACATTGTTTGTCCGCAAAATCGAAAAAAATACAATCTAAGAAAGTAAAATCACGTAATACACAGTCAATACAATATAGGCTCAAACTGACAATTGTTCCAAAGACTAAGCGCCATCTGTAATTCACTTTGCCTTCGCCTCCCCATTGATTGATTGCAACCTATCATGTGTGATATCCAATGGACAACCTTTCAAAAGTATAATATGTTGTTTTCACTTTGTATAATGAAAGTAGATACAAAATTAGGGGACACGTATTTTTTATTTAAACTTTTAATTGTTTTTTTGTATATTAAATCACTGTTTGAAATCTTACTCATTCTAAAAGAGCGTAAGTACATTGTCAGGAAGTTGAAATGTGTAGCTTTTGCCAAAAAAAAATCAATTCTGATCTTATCTGTGACAATATGACACCATGATTTCGATAGTGATGTGGCATGGGATTTCTGTAAGTGATGTCGATAACAGACAACATTTTCATTTTGAGAAAGTCGACGTTTAAATGTCTTCAGCTTATATAAATATTTTCAGCTTTTTTATATTCGCAGCTAGATAGCACTTCTAATTTTGTTTTTTTTTCCAAATGCGGGATAAATGTATTTTTAAGGCCAGTTTTTTTTAATATATCCAATATTTTAAAAAACTGGCCCGATTATAAATTCTATATAATTTTTGAACCTGCTCACAAAATTTCACGAGAATCGGTTGAGAAATGCGACCTGTAGAGGAGAACAAACAGCGCCGGAAAGCTGGACTGAAATATGTTTTTTTTACATAATATCTCAGACATTTTGCAAAAATTTCGAAAAATTCGACAGTAAAATTTCCACATTTGCGCTTCCTTTGCTAGTCATTTTACAAACAATATTTTAATTAAACACGACCTGCTAGATGTTAGATTCGAGATCATAGAGATGCTAGATAACCTAGCGGAAACTAGTCAAGGAAATTAAAAGAACACGTTAAAAATATCAGTGTTTATTTTTTTAAGGCGTTAAATTTTTTGACTCGTTCTAGTTGTCGCTGCAAACTATAAATAGGTAATTGCTTCATGTCGATAACTCGCAGGCTCTCCTGACGTGTTACGTTGTGTTTTGTTGGATAACGGTGGCGCCTAAAACAAAGAAATTGAGCTTGTAGTAGTACCTACATACAAAACATTATGTTGCAACTGATTTGAGTTTTTAAATGTAAATTACGTGATTATTATTTATTTACATAAAAGAAGCCAAGCCATGTGATGGTTTTCTACTTTTTGTTCCCATCAGATATAAAGTAAGAAAGTACAATAAAACAAATATCGATATAGAAATGCACATCACTAAGCGAAACCTCTACATGTAATAGAAAATCTGATATTTGCAAAATCAGCAAAGAACTGGACACAAACGACTATTTGCACAAATTATTAGTATATTATAATAGTTTCAAGCTATTTACACTACATAAAAACATCTAAAACAATATAAACTTACCGATGAAATCATAATGTTTATCGATTATTTTCATTTCTTCCTGTGCGAGATTTATAGCCTTTAATCACAAAAGACATAATTTCACTGGTAACGCATAAGTATCCCAAACAATGCTATGACTTTTTTTTAAGTTTTTTACAAGAATATTTTATAAATTTCTAAATTTTACTAGTCTGATCAGAAATACGCTTGAATGACATTCTGTCACTATGACAAAGAGTAAAATAATCACTATGATTTATTATGACAACGGATTTTATTTTTTAATGAATGCACAGATAATATAAATACAAGACAAATAGACTCAACTCAAACTTCCTGACATTCCCAACTTGGACTAGATTTTAGTTTTTTTTAAATAACGTAAAAAATACTGAACTAAAAATTCTGAAAAGAAAAATATGAGCTTAGAACACTAAAATCTCGAAATGGTTTTCTAATTTTAGTACTTTCTCAAAATGAAATGTTGTCCATTAAAGGGCTTTCTGAGCCACATCGTTACATTTCAGCCACTTGTTTTAAATTATACCAAAAATATATTTTAAAATATTCCAAGTTTGGGCTCCTACAGATACGATAATATGGTTTAATATTTTTCATAAAATGTATCTCAAATCATATGTAATTTTCTTATAACCTAACCTCGAAAAACCAATTCTGTAAATATTGACATTTAGTATTTTTATTTTTAATGATTACAAAGCTGTTACAAAGTGGTTATGAATAATAAAAAATTTTTTTTTTTTTTTGTAACCTATCACGTGTGATATTGAATGAAAGGGCATTCTGAGCTGTTTCTAAAAATATATTTCAACATGTTCAGAATTACATTTCAGCACTTGTTTTAAATTAAACTAAAAATCATTTTTAAAAAATACTATGCTATTTTTTCTAAGTTTGGACCTAAATAAAAAAAAACTAAATGTAAATATTTTCAAAATTGCTTTCTTAAGGATTGATATGAGTATAATATATATCTTGTAATTTAAGGTGTATTTTACAAAAAATAACTTCATATCGAATCTGATGGAGCCCAAACATTGTATGTTTTGAAAATGTTTTGAAATTCAAGAACCGGCTTAGCAAGCTCTTCGTTTCAATATCATACACGATAGAATTTAGAAAAAAAAATCCCATACAAGAAAAATGACACCATAATAACTCATCTTCTAAGGAAAGATTTTTTAAGAACTGCGAGTCCAAAATATTGCTTTGAGCTCAAGTATAAGTGTCGTACCAAACGGCTTTGATGTACATGGATTTGCGGATTTTTTTGCGTACACCTAGCACTATTATGATTAAATAAAGAATTTTAATTAAATTAAATGTGTTTTTCATCAATATTCGCCCTTTTATAGTTACAGTTAAACAAAAACAAAAATCTCGGTCTCGGTCTTGGTACTCGGCGAAAAGTGGGTTCGGTCGGTCCCTAGCGGCCGGACGCACCGGTTTGAACATGTCACTACAAACGCTACTGCAGTATCTGGTCGCCACCGCGCACGCGGACGCGGACGCAAGATGAACGCGTTGGTTTGTCCGCAGCTTAAAATCGGCGTATGTAATCGAGGCTTGAACGCAATCTAGATGAGAAAGAACGAAATTAAAGAAGAAGTGACGTGACAAATTTTTTTTTCAATTTGTTCCTTTCCTACCTATAAAATAATATTCAGCCAATTTGATTTTTTTCAGATATTTCCCACTGCCTGAAAGAGGGCCAATCCCACTCTAGAACACATTCAAAATGTATAGGTTGTATAAAAATACTTTCTTTTGCGCTGCCTAAATATAAAAAAGAAAAAAAAAGAAAAAATGCGACAGTAGTGCCCTCTATGCCATAGAGCAGTAATCATTAGGATTTCCGCCATTGCGTTCCGCCATTTTGCTTGGTCGTGCAGTGAACGTAAAATCAATCATATGTATTCTATCGTGGATATATTCGTAATTTAGTTTAAAATTAGTGTTTAAATACACTAATGGCTTGCTTAAATACACTTAAGTTAGAAATTAAGACCTTAGAACAAGTGTTTCCAAAAAATCATGAAAGGTTTCAGATAATGTCTGCTAGTGTCGACGAACTGACCTGCAGATTCGTTGGCAGAAATGGAAAGAAATATGAAATACACGCTAATATCACGGTGAGTATTCCAAACTATCTACTTTATATCGTAAAAAGTTATGTTTCTGTGCAGGGGTGAGTTTATTGATTATCCCTAGGTGGGACAAAGGGTCGTTGTTTATGAGGGCAGGGCTGTCAATAAAGTGGTTTGCGGAAGTAAATCCTGCCTTTCCTGTTTTGAAACTGCATATTCCACGAAATTCTAACTCGCCAGCTTTGTTGTTAAATATTCGCTGAGTTTTACTACCTACAGCTAAATGTTTCGAAAGTGTATGTCAATAATAACCATCTGTTATCGCTAATGGTTTTACGCATACTACGGGTTTCTGACGAATTCTATCGATCATTTCCAATTTCAGAGTGATGAATCTAGGGTATCTTTCTACCAGTTGCACTACAGCTATGTTTTACTGAGGATTTACATCTGTTTTGTTTGGATAACGGTATACGACCGCGTTTTTGGGACAAAGAACTTAGTCATCCACTACCTACCTGTTTTTTGTAGAGAAGGCATTTTAATGGTCCCCAACATTGCACTTTTTGTTTGTCCAAGTGTCAAGTGATGTTCTGAAACTTGCTTTCTATAAATTGGTGTGGATTGTTCACGTTGCAGTGTAACATGGTATGATTTATGTAAACAAACAACATTTTTATTATTGTTTACTATTGATTATGAAGTGCAAGTAGTGATAATAATAAAATTACAACAATACTCTGTCATTATCCTTTACTAAACAACAATTAAATAGATATCACAGGTACTGGGTACTTTATAAAATGCTTTTACAAAGGTACTTAAAAATGATTATCTTGAAATATTATAAATTATGTAACATGCCTTTTGACTTATAAAAAAGCAAGCAAATATAAAGAGCTTATTAGATCATCCTGAACTAAGGATCCGGAATGAAGTCGCTCCTTAATTCAGAGAAGTGTAATTGCATTCAGGAAGCTAGGATCCTAGTTAGCATCCTAGTTAGGATAGGAAATGGTCTCCGGCGTTAAGGATGCTAAATCGGACGCAGTTAGGACAGTGTAATCGCATTCAGGACGCTCGGCTCCGACACAGTAGTATCACAGCCTAAAGAGTATACAGTCAGTCAACGCTTTTTATGTTGGCGAAAAAAAGTCGCCGTTCGTCTAGTTTTCATAGTGTTTGTAAACGACAAAGTTATTTTTGCGGTTTTGGAAAATGTGCTAGGTACTCTAAAACTACTAATTATATCTCATTCAAACCAATTTTCGTTGATAGTGTTTATTAAGATCTACAACATATATTTTATCAGATTTTTAGAGGGGGGGGACACACACATTTTACCACTTTGGAAGTGTATATTTTCCAAACGGTTGATTTTGAGAAAAAATACTTTTAGAAACCTCAATGTTATTTTTAAAGACCTATCTATAGACACCCCACACGTATAGGTTTGATGATTTTTTTTCCGTTTTTCCCCCTTAATCTTTTATATATTTTTTTATTTTGTGTAAAAATCGTAAAGCGGTTCGCAGAATACATCTCCTACCTAGTTTTAACTGTGTAATTTTAATAGTTTTGAAATAAAGTGGCTGTGACATACGGACGGACAGACGGACAGACAGACAAACAGACAGACATGACGAATCTATAAGGGTTCCGTTTTTTGCCATTAGGCTATGGAACCCTAAAAAATAAAGATACATAACTGGGTACTTGAAAATTCAACCTTTTTCTAAACGGGGCGTTGCGCGTCGCGAAGTCAACCTAGAAGTTGCCTCTCTTTCTACCGCGTACTCTCTCGTCTGACAATGTTAGGGTTGTTTTCTTTTAAATGAACTGCGTAACATATCATAAAAGCTGTGGTTAATGAAAAGCTATACTTACTTATAAAATTTATAAACAATAATATAACTAAATATAATTTATTTAACCTTTTTTTTTCAAATTTCGCTATATAGTGGTGAACAAATTTTTATAGTGAACATTAAAATGTCATTAGTGTCAAAAATCTACGGCTACAACGTATCTAGTTCCATTTTTGACCGCAAGTTGGTCGAACTGTATAGAGCGCAGTGTCCCTAGCCTGGATTCTTTCACCCACTTCTTCCTTTTTCTTTTCTTAATTTCTAAGAAGCCAACTGCTAGGGCTACAGCAATACCAATTTTTTGGTTCTTAGTTAAGGTCGGAGGCATTTTTTTATTTGCCTACTTGACACGTCTGTCTGTTGTAAGCTCGTCCTTACGTCTGAGAAAGGATGCTAAATTCAGGAGAGCGTAATCGGATTTAGGACGCTACGTCCGACACAGCACCACAGCTCATACAATACAGTCAGTCATCGGAGGCGTGTAGACAGAGCAACCGTGCGGGGTGTTGCGGTATAGGAGGGGGATGGGAGGTCCCGAGAGGCCATACTTTGGCAATGTATGCAACTCGGGACCTATCCCGACAGGGTTTACGCTTTCGATTGGGTTTAAAGTTTAAATAGTATAATTGTATTGTCCGTAATATTTCGATTTTTCTACCATGACAGTAGGAGCTTAAAGTGTGCTTAGCACGATTTTGATGTTAGTTTTGGAATTCAAAATGACGACCGCATCTTGTATGTATTTTTTAACAGTTGTCAAATTTAAAACTGCAATATCTCGAAAAGTACTCATCCTAGACTGTGACCTTGAAGAAATTATAGGTCTTAGTGAGATCTTCGTTTTAGATGACAAACTTAAATTTGTCAGCTGTCACCTAAAATGAAGATCTCACTAAGACCTTTCATTTCTTCAAGGCCACCACCAATCTAGGATGAGTACTTTTCGAGATATTGCTGTTTTAAGTTTGACAGCTGTCATCTGCTGGTAAGCAAATTCATGCAAATATTAGTACCTACATCAATAAACCTAGTTCAGATTAGCATTGAAAATGACACGTACCTACTACCTACCTAGCTACATACCTATACCTCCTACCTACATACCTATACCTCCTACCTACATGTATTTTTACGGTCACTGTATTTTCCCCTCCGCTGCTCTGCGCAAGTACATTCGTGTAACAACTGTATGATCGTTAAGCTGTGATATCGGATCCGTTATTCAGGACGGTCTAATTGGCGACTGAATTTCTCGTCCTAAATCGGACTCTGAATTCCGGATCCTTAATTCAGGATGATCTAATAAGCTCTTATGCCTTGTCAAAGCAAAAATGTTATACATATATAATGTTAATGAGTATTTAGTATATAAATTGGGTATGCTTTATTTATATGTAGGTATATGTTTAACTAAATAATTCAACATGTTAGTAAGTAGCCCCTACAAAAACAGGAAAATCAATTACAATACCTAATTGTTTTAAAGATACAATAATGCTATGATTTAATAAATAATGAGTGTGTTATGTTAATTGTAGGTATTGCTTGATACTTATTGGGTTTGTCCTTTTTTGACACATGACACTTCTTTTTGGCACAAATAAAAACTTACCAAAGAAATGAAGCACTGTGACACATCAATCTGTCAAATTAAAGCGATTGTGATAGATTTTGAAAATTAGACAAAGTATGCAGATCTTATGTGGATTTTGTACGTCACTGTGAAACGAGTCACAATCATAGCTAATAAGTTGAGCCAAGTGATTAACAAACAGTACCTAAATGTGTTACTTATGACAGCTCATTGTCCACTTGAGAGCAAATAAAACTGCACTGTTATTTTAAGTTTGAGGAATTTGAGAGGTATCTAGTTGTTTCAAATGCTTATTGGTTAGTCAAATGTATGGTTTAGCCATCTACATTGAAACATTCATTACATAGATTAAATCGAAGTGAGGATGTTTCTATGAAAATCTGAAAATAATATGACCCAATTTCTTTGCTGTAGAGTTTTTAGAGGAACAGAAGATAATCATCTTCTGACCCCCTAGCCAAAGTAACATTTGCAAATCTTCGTTAACTCTTCGCTTTCGAAACATGTATAGGATTGACATAAGGTCTCGTTAACAATCGAATTTTAAAACGTCAAATCCATACATGTTTCGAAGCGCAGCGATAGCAAAAATTTGCAAATGTGACATTGGCTCCAGGCTCAGATCTATTAACTTATCTTGCTTTCCATCTCTTTGAAAATGTAATTATGTATGAGGTTTGAAATGTTGACATTTAGAGAGTGCATTCTATTTTGAACCTTATCAGTATGAAAAACATACCATAACATTTTCTAATGGACAGTTTATAAAATTACCTTTATTATTTCTATTCACAAGCAGTTGGAAGATGAATTTTAGAATTTAACCATTTTGTTTGTAATTTTGTTTTTAGGAGACATACCCTAGCACTCCACCAGTGTGGTTTGCTGACAGTGACGATCCTATTGTGACAAATGCAGTACAGATCCTAAGTCACACACAAGGCAGAGACAATCATGTCATAAATCAGGTAAGATTTTTTTTATATGTGGACCAGATAAATCAGCATTTACTGATGAAAATGGTGCAACACTAATCACTGATCACCAGCCAGTCTGCTAAGTGTGGAGATTATGGCAATAGCCTTTCATGGGAGAGGCCTTCATCATACATAAACAAGCTGTATGAATTAAAAAAAGGAGAAAAAAAGCAGTCCTTGACAAGCTTCTTAAAGGTTCTTGTTACAAGGCTCCGGCTTAGGGTTTGCGAACCGATGGCGTAGCTTCTTTTAAAAGTGCTTGTAACTATTTCGTAGTTGTAACAGCCTAGACTATTCTTTTTTATTTTTATTTACAGTATACTACCTATAATTTAGTTGTTTTATGATTATTTCAACCTACTGGAAAGTGACATACATTGATATTAATAGCTGCAATTCCACCATTTGTTTCTATAGTTGTAAACGTGATTGGCTCTCATCAGTGCCTGTTGATATACTGTATCAATATACAGTATATAAAGCAAAGCATTTATCACACAATATACGTAACATTGTTAGAGTTATATAATTTATGTTTATAGGTTGGTATATTGTTGAGAGAGCTATGCAAAATACATGGCGTGCCAGAACCGCCAGACTTAGATTCTCTGGCATTACCGGTCCACCCTGCTCCACAACAAAGGTCAGTACTGTATTCACATATCATAACTTATTATTCTTTAATTTTGTTTCTTATTCTTTTGTAATTGGGCTCTTTTTTGGTTAAGCATATACATATAGCAAATTATTCTTCAGATTTGTTTATTATTCTTTTGTAATAAGACTTATTTTAGCTTGAAACTTTTTACTAATTTTATTGTTGAATGGAAAGCAAGATTATGTGATAATTGATTGCTTATACCTCAATCCACATGATAAGATGACATACATTATTAAATGTGCAAAATGCCTACTTTAATTGTGTCTTATTACTTTGGTTCATGAAATAACTTGATGGAAGCATTATTTACTCAAGTTTGTATTCTGCAAGTGTATATTTATTTGTCAATCTAGATAAGGGTGTCAATAAACTTGTTACATAGGACAAAGCCCTGTATATTATGCTGGAAACGTAATAGAATATTAAATATAACTTGAATTACATGAAATACAATTAAGATTTTAGATACTTTAAATAGAAATAAAAAAAATTGTTGTGAATATTTGACACACTCGATACTAAACTTCGACAATCAAATGGAAGTAACGATTGATAGAACAGGGACATTGGAAATAATAGTCCAATGTTCCTTCACAACACACAATGGATCTTGTTTACTCGCGATTGTTTATGAGGAAGATATCAAGCTATAGGCAACCATTACTTCTGGACTATTATTGATAATGTAGGGCTTTGATGTTTCATTTTGCATTGAAAGACAATGTTGATATGATTATATCTTAGCTCCACTTGTTGTCAATAATTACTACTGATTAGAAAGTGTAGTTTTTGTTTACTGATATTGACTTTTATTACTAAGCACCTAAGGTTGCTGAATAGGGAATGTCAAAAAAATAATCAAATTGACTAAATATTTCTTTATTGAAATAAGCTCTCTTTTAAAAAAAGTTTTGAGATTTTGTGTCGAACGAAACTTTTTTTTTAATGCCACGTTGTGTTTGTGGCAGGTGGTGGCTAAGGAATCATTTCCATTCTGCTGTTACTCTCTTACTTTTACGAAGACGAATTTTTTTTTTCACTCATTTAAACATTCTGAAACTTTTCCTAGCTTATTCCTACCTATAAAAAATATTCAGCCTATTTGATTTTTTTCAGACATTACCTATTGTCAAAAGTGTAAGTAGAATATACACCGTTAATTTTTAAGTATATCTAAAAATGAAATGGGGATTTCAGACCATGTAAATGAACAACTTTTACTATGGGGCCAACTACGGAATCTCGAAAAATAAATCAGCTGATCCATAGAAAAGTACAACATCGACTCGACTGTAATGTATGGAACAGCTGTTTTTTTTTCGCGATTACGTGGTTGGCCCCATAGTAAAAGTTGTTCATTCACGTAGTCTGAAATCCCCTTTTAATTTTTAGATATACTTAAAAATTAATTGAAGAAGTCATGTACTAGTACAGCAGGGGTGCCCACACTTTTTCTTAAGGAGATCGACCTAACAACAATTTATGAATAAGAGATCGACATTTTGACAATTTTTGAAAAAAAATGCATAAGTAAAACTACATTGGGTGCAAAGTGTCAAATCTGTAATCCTTGGCGATCGACTTTAAAACCTCTCGCGATCGACCGGTCGATCGCGATCGACCGTTTGGGCACCTCTGTAGTACAGCATCTACTTCAGAGGACATCAATAATATTACAAATAGTTTTCTCAGATACAATTTTTCACAGAGTTCCCAGCGTGACGTCAAATGGCGCAGAGTCTGGTACTGAAGAGGACGAGGAAATGGCCGCCGAAGAGGATGAGTCAGAGGGAGAGGATGACCTGCCCCTCGAAATGGTGGACGACGCTGGACGCAGCAATAAGGTTGGTTGATATCTTTAGAATATAATACCGGGTGTAACGAGACCCTCAACAAAGCCGAGGTCGACGTATTCTGCCCATCATCAGGACCATTTCTGTTCAAAATTATTGCTGGGAAACGATTTTAATTTTTGTTTTTAAAAAATCATTGCAGACGTTACCACGCAATGCTACACAGCTGTGTGCGGCCGAGTTAAAAGGCAGCATTGATGATTTGAAGCCATTGTTTGTTACGAAATACTTAAAATGTTGATAATGTTTCTTTGGACAAAAATTAGGAATTAACGAATAAAATAAGATTTCATAAAAAAATCAGAAAAAAAATGACTTTGACCTTCAATAGCTTCGTAACTATTGGTTTCCCAGATATAGTCTAAATGACAAAAATGATCCTGATGATGGGCGGAATGCGTGGACTTCGGCTTCGTTGTCTTGTTACACCCGTTATACTCAATACTCATCAACTTTGTCTAGGGATCAAGGTGTTTTTTTTCATAAAAACGAGGTAACTTTGAAGCCTTGGTTTCTTGCAAGGGATGTACCGTGCTGTGATCTGACGATGGCTATCTAGGGAGTGAATGGAGATGGAGGAGATTCAGATCGCTATACACATCCGCACCCTGATTATCTAAAAAGAAACTATTTAGCGACCGGTTGCATTTGACATACATTGCTCCTTTTATTTGGTATGTTTTTTTTTACCCCAAAGAAAAGTAGCAATGTATTACGTTCATCTGGGAACTGCGACCGGTCGCTAGACGGTTTCTAATGGGGAGGAAAAGCGCAATTTTATCCCGATAGGTGGCGTCTGGTCTTTGGTACCCGGCCGCCTCAAAGAAAGTTTCAAAACATATGGGAATCTCTTGGAGTATTGCACTTTTTAATTTTATACTGAGAAAATGCCGCATTGTTATGCATGTAACTTGTAAAATATTGGAGTTCATCGATTTCCCAGTAACAAAAAAAATAGTGGTCAAAAAAATATCAAAAAAAATATGCTTTTCCCTCGATTTTCTCCTTTGCTGAGCCTGAGAAACATTATAAATCAAAAGGAATGTTTCATGAATTTGATGAAGCTTCGCCAAAATAAAACAACATTTGAATTATAACAGCTTCGTTCTTTAATATTTCAACCTCAGCAGTTTCTAACATATTTATAACTTGGATGAATTTGATAGGTATATCAAATATGGAATAAGCCCAATATTGGGGCCAAACAGAGAATTAATAGAATTTTATATGCCAGAGTCATTCAAGAAACTTAGAATAATAAAATAAATATGATAAAACGGTTCGTGTAATTTTGGATGGTACAGAAATTCCAGTACAGAAACCTGAAATTACTATTGCACAGAAGGCATCATCAGGCAACTATAAACACGGAAATTCACACTCAGTTGCTTTGTTAAAATTTAAATCATATGCTTCTAATCTGAAATAAAAAGATTACTTGTAAATCTTACACGAAATTTAAAGAAATGTAATGCTTGTTAGCAATTTTTTGTAAGTTGCTATAAACTTTCTTGCCTGTTGTTTTGGCTTTTCTTTTTCCGTAATTCTTCTTTTATATGAGCTAAAGTTAGCATAGAATACATTGTTTATCCGCAAAACCGAAAAAAATACAATCTAAGAAAGTAAAATCACGTAATACACAGTCAAGACAATATAAGCTCAAACTGACAATTGTTCCAAAGACTGAGCGCCATCTGTAATTCACTTTGCCTTCACCTCCCCATTAGATAATCAGCCTGCCGATTGATCTGATCAGCATTCTTAAAGGTTCGAGTTCTCAGTTTCAGGATTTCCATACATTTTAATGAAAGAAAGAAAGAAAGAAAGAAATTCATTTATTTTGTCATCATCCAACGGCACACAAGGTATTACATTTAAGTACTTATACATAAAAAAAAACATGAATCTCTTTTTTTTTTGACATTGTGCACCGTCGTATGATGTCAAAACTGTGCTGGACTCAGTATAAGCAGCAAGCGGGGCTTGCTGCACTGGTATTCTGCCCAACACAGTGATGACATCAGGCACGTAAACATTACCTAATCACTACCTTATCACTACATGAAAAACAGCCGATCGTAGTCCATAATATTAAGAATGAATGGCTGTGTGAGTGGAAACTCCTTTGCCTTCCACGTAAGTATACAGTTGTTATTATAAAAACAGTTATGTTATTTTCGCGGTTTTTTTAAACATGTCTATCTTTTAGAATGTTGATCATGGGGCTAATTGTCTAATTTCGAAATTTGTCGCAATCGCTTTCAGGATATGATACATTGCTACTTCTTTTTGGCACAAATAAAAACTTACCAAAGAAATGCAGCAATATGTCACATCCATCTGTCAAATGAATGCGATTGCGATAGATAAAAAAAAAATTGAATATAAGTAGGCAGATCAGTTAGGTGTGTATGGCGATCTGAATCTCCTCCATTCATTCCCTGGATATCCATCATCGGATCACAGCACGGTACATCCCTGGCAGGAAACCAAGGCTTTAGAATTATCTCTTTTGTATGAAAAAAATACCTTGATCCCTAGACAAAGGTGATGTCTGTAGATTTTCATACAGTACGAGGCAAACATCTTGACACTTTTCGACGGAGTGGGGATAAGTTCGCGCATGTGCACTTGCGAGCGACCAATAGCGCGCGCCGCTCTCCCGCCGCCCGCGTACCTCACCGTTACGCATACCCAAAATACGCGTTCTGCGCAATCTCTACCCGATTTCAAGATGTTTGTCTCATACTGTACCTACCTATTATTAGGACAATAGCATGCAAGCATCAACACTTCAAGCTTGGATGTCGTAAAAAAGCGGCTAATCACAGAAGAAGCTTAGTAGAGTCGCGTTGGAATTTAAATGGCAATAGAAAGATCAGGGTATTTTCTTGGTGGGCAACAGACTGTTCAGGGGTAAGCACGGCCCCCACTTCCTGCGCCAATGGATGTAGTAGATGTAAGTACAAAGCGATTAAATTGACAATAGACAGTGATCTGCAGCAACTTTACTCAAGAATGTATAGTAAAGAGTTACAGATGAAACTACATCGTTTCATACCGCAAACGCTCTGAAGTTAGTCACTTCTGTTCTGACCCCCTAAATAAGTAATATTTGCAAATTTTCGTTATCGCTTTGCTTTCGCTTCGACACATAGATTTCACGTTTCAAATTCGATTGATAACAAAACCTGCCCCCCTAGCCAAAGTAACAATTGCAAATTTTCGCTATCGCTTCGCTTCGAAACATGTATGGATTTGACGTTTTAAAATTCGATGGTTAACGAAACCTTATGTCAATCCCATACATGTTTCGAAAGCGAAGCGATAACGAAGATTTGCCAATGTTACTTTGGCTAGGCCCTTTTATGTCAATCCCATACGATACATGATTCGAAGCGAAACGATAACGAAAATATCCAAATGTTAATTTGGCTACGGACGGAGTCAGTTGTAGTAAAATTAATCGCTTGTTTTTTTACGATTTTCGCCACGTGCCAAAAGATCCATAGCACTTTAAACGCGTCTCTCTTGCCCAAAACAGTTTGTGATTCCCTGCTTTAGATGATACAATCAAAATGTATGCATTAATTCCAGGACGACATGGAAACAGAACACCTAGCGACGTTAGAACGGCTCCGACAGAACCAGCGACAAGATTACTTATCCGGGAGCGTTTCCGGCAGCCTACAAGCCACAGACCGCCTCATGAAGGAGCTGCGGGACATTTACCGCTCACACTCCTTCAAGAACAATATGTACTCCATTGGTGAGTACAGTCACCTCTATAAATATGTATGTATACTTTGTCTCTCTAAACCTTTTACTTTTTTGATCAGAAATTAATTACAAAACGACAACTATAGTCTGTTTAACCTTACAGTGCGTTCGCACAGCGATCCGTTATACAGGACTGTTTTATCGAATCCACTTTTATTCGGCTATGGCGTATGTAGTTGTATGAGCCTATTCACACACAATCCAGTATATCGGATCGTTATGTGTACTGTATCTATAGCAACGGATCCGATAAAACGGTCCTGTTAATATGACGTATTTAATAGGACTTTAAATTTGATGAAAACAGCTAAAAAATTGTATATCAGCACTTTAAAATAATAATAGACCTATAATTTAATATTATCACTACAAAAATAATGGTTTGCACTTTTAAATAATAATAGATCTGTAATTTAATATTATCACTACAAAAATATTGGTTTGCACTTTAACTGTGTCCCAACCATTGCTCCCAACTCCGAAACCATGTTTCTATCCAACCATGTCAGACTGACCACTGTGAAAATGAGATGGAAAGATGAAAACAACTTGTGGCATAATGCAATTATACGCCATCAGGTCGGTTCTGGCGTTGTTGGTCACACGTGCGCTCATCGTCGCACCTAGACGTCTGTTTACCAGTGCTAAAGTTATAAAATTAATTTGTAAGGTGCAAAGTATTAATTTTAAAGCTAAGCAATTAAATTGTATAGTGCAAGCAAAGTATTAATTTTAAAGCTTAGCATATTTATAGTGGAAACCATTATTTTTATAGTTCATTCAATAAATTTTGAAGCTAAACATTTTAAAGTGTGTTACATTATTTTTAAAGTGCATTTATATATTCCCTCCTGTAAATGTGGTGTGAACATCACATCCAGTAGCGACAGATTCGTAAAAACGTCCTGTAAATATGGATTCGCTGTGTGAACACACGGTTACTTGTCCTATTTGGTAAATCTTAACCCATCTCTTTATTTTTAATTTTTAATAATAAAATACAACATGGTTTTTATAGAATACTTGTTTGTTCGAAACACAAGTAGCGCTATTTCAGAGGAATTTGTGAGCCGTTTACAGTTTTTTTTTAAATAAAAGCTACTTACAACTTGGCTACAAAAAGTAGAAATTAAATGAAGTGGAACTAAAAAATTGTTCAGCACAAAATATAGCCAGTATGATTTAGGACACTTTCGTCAAATTAAAATATAGGCTGTTTTTCTTCTAACGAAAACGGACTTTTGGTCAGATTGTGCTTTTGTCAGAAAAATATTCGTGATTTTGACGTGTTGGCATAGAAAGTGGCGCCCTCAATTCTCAACTCTTTATGATCAAGATGTATATTCTTATGCTACAGAGAACAGCTTGCACAAAAGTCTTTAGAACAATTATTTATTTATGAAGACTTTTGTGCTTTTTATTGATATTGTAGATAAATGTCTAAACCAGATTTTTTTCCCCTCCACAGAGCTAATAAATGACTCATTATACGAATGGAATATCAGACTCCGATCAGTAGATCCCGACAGCCCCCTACACAATGACTTACTGTTGCTAAAAGAGCGCGAGGGCAAGGACTCCATACTGCTCAACATTATGTTCAAAGAGACTTACCCCTTTGAGCCGCCTTTTGTTCGCGTTGTTTACCCTATTATATCAGGTGAGGTTTTTATTTGCAATTTTTATGATATAAAAAAGTACACAAGACTTGTTGCTGATTAAAGAGCGCGAGGGCAAGGAAGCATTCCATACTGGGGCCCTATTACTATTTATTTTTTCACAATGTAACGTCACAATAAGGATCAGTAACAGGTTTGAATCCTATAGTTTTATAGATATAATATAAACACATTGATAGCTATGAAACCTAGTGAAATAATTTTTGGAATCCGTTTAGAAATGGTTGAGTTAAAAGGGTTTGAAGGAAATGCCGAGCTCAATGCAATATGTGCTTTATCACGTACGACATAAGGTTCGCGCGATGTACGTCGCGATGACGTCATAAGGACCCCCGAAAAACCAGTGTTTTATCTCTTATAACTTCTCAGGTTTAAGAGATATTGTAAAAAAAAATTCACAGTTAATCATGTGATGGCATAAGCTTTCTAATTAGCCACTAAACAAAAATCGTTACTGATCCTCATTGGCAACAGGCACTTGAACAGCAAAAACTATCTACGGCGTCGCTGTCGTCGTCTACAGGCGACGGACGGCGTAACCTAGGCAACAAGTTTTGGCCACCGAGTCAGATAAGTTTGTAATAATGAGCGATTCGAAAATACGGATTTTGCTATGTCGAATGAAAATCAGTAGAAAAGTGCGCTTGACACCAGAAGGATTCAAAAATAGAGCCCCTGCTCGATGTGGTCAGGCTGATTATCTAACCATCTAGCGACCAGTAATAATTACGGAATCGTCGTTGCCAAACCGTTACAGAAGAAATCGCGAATTCGTTGCGGTCGCATTGCGGTTACCGAGTTAAATAATACGAATTATGAAGCATTTCCATACACAAGTGTCCGTTTTTGTAAGTTCTTTGGTTGTTTGCTAGGAGGCAGCACTATCAGATACTCTATTGTTGGTTTGAAATCGAGTTTGACAGCGACAACTCCGTAATTATTACTGGTCGCTACATGGTTTTTAGTTAAATAATCAGTTTGCCTGTTCGTTAGCCTGCGGGTTAAGTTTAGATGTAATATTTATTTGGTTTTGTTTTGACGCAGATCGTCACTTTCGCAAATGGTCATCGCGAAAAATTTGGTCACTATCTCAAAACGTCGCTTTCGCAGAATGTCATTCAATTTTTTTTCTTCTTTCTCAAAATTGTGAATGACATTCTGCGAAAGTGACCATTTGCGAAAGTGACCAAATTTTTCGCGATGACCATTTGAGAAGTGACGATCTGCGTCAAAACTATTTCATCAGCTCGTCAGACTACGTCTGCAAGTGTCTAACGAATTGTATTTCAACATCATCATACTTTTCCAGGCGGCTACGTGCTAGTAGGCGGTGCGATCTGCATGGAGTTGTTAACGAAGCAAGGCTGGTCATCCGCGTATACAGTAGAGGCGGTGATCATGCAAATCGCGGCTACTCTAGTGAAGGGCAAGGCGCGCATACAGTTCGGCGCCACCAAAGTGGTGTCGCAGTCACAGTACTCGCTGGCGCGCGCGCAACAGAGCTTCAAGTGTCTGGTGCAGATACACGAGAAGAACGGTACGTATACTGTACGATACAACGTGTCACAGCAGATACAGTAGAGGCCGTGATCATGCAGATCGCGGCCACGCTCGTGAAGGGTAAGGCGCGCATACAGTTCGGCGCCACCAAAGTGGTGTCGCAGTCGCAGTACTCGCTGGCGCGCGCGCAACAGAGCTTCAAGTGTCTGGTGCAGACACACGAGAAGAACGGTACGTATACTATACGATACAAAAAAAACCCTTTATGATCAGAAAGCCTAACTTGCAAAACGTCTATTGTAAAATAACTTGGCGGTTCTGAGGGTCTAGCCAAAGTAACATTCGCAAATCTTCGATATCGCTTCGCTTTCGAAACATGTATGGGATTGACATAAGGCTTCGTTAACAATCGAATTTTAAAACGTCAAATCCATACATGTTTCGAAGCGAAGCGATAGCGAAAATTTGCAAATGTTACTTTGGCTAGGGGGTCTGAACTTCGCGCGGAACGCTGCGCAGTAAACGAATATAGAGCCTGCGCGGACGGGACGCGGGCGGAAGCACTCGGAACTATGGACCCTGCGCGAAATATCACTTGCGGCTAACTTCCGAGCCGCCAAGTTATTTTGCGCATATTATACAATGCTTAATGACTAAAATGCAGGTAACCTAACAATGCAGACAGTCTAACTTACAAAACGTATATAAAGTAATACGTCTACAATGCATGATGGCTAAAACGCAGACAGCCTAACTTGCAAAACGTTATAGAATTATTTATATTTTTATGCGTTATAAAATTAAGAAACTGTTCTTATTTTATAATACAATACTAAAATATTATGTAATTATTAAGTATGTGTCTTGTTTATTGACCAAGATATTTAGTAAAATTAAATACTAAAAAACTAATTGCAGTATTATTAGACGTAAGAAGGGTATAGACATAATGCTGCTAAGGCAATATGCCTTTTAGACATTTTGCTTCTTAGACATTTTAACATAGTAGACGTAATGCTGCTAAGGCAATATGCATCTTAGACGTTTTGCTTCTTACGCCCGATTGCACTAAACTTAAGAATCGCCTAAGTCTTTTCTTATCTACAACTCGACCAAGATAACTAGGCGAATGACAGCTACATGACGGCTAAGTTTATGACACCGTTTTAATTTGGTCGTGTTGTAGTTAGGAAAAGGCTTAGGCGATCCTTAAGTTTAGTGCAATCGGGCGTTAGACTTTTTACAACTTAGACATTGATTTTAGACATTTTGCTTTAAAGACGTTTTGCTATAGGCTTTCTGATCATAACCCAAAAAACCCCTAAAGTCAGTATGGTATACAACGTGTTACAAAATAACCCCTAATGGCGAATTTGGTAGATAGGGACCATCAACAATCAATGACCAACTTTTATTATGGGGCCAATTCTGAAATTGCGAAAAAAATTGCTGTTTCATACACTGGTCATCAGCGTATACCGTAGAAGCAATGGTCATGCAGATCACAGCCACGCTGGTGAAGGGGGTTAGGTTCGGTGCCACAAAAGTGTTACAGTCACATCACAGCTTCAAGTATAGTGCAGATACATTAGAAGAACTGTCAGTATACTATATGAGGAGATAAGATTGACAATAGACAGTGATCCGCTGCAACTCCTCTCGAGAAAGTATGGCAAGAGAAAATTTTACATATTAAAATACGTCGTTTTGTACCGCACCTCAAACGCTCTGAAGTTGGCCACTTCTGTTCTACATTGTTAAATTAATCACATTGTACAGATTTCGCCTTACGGCAAACATCTTGACGCTCTTTTGACGGAGTGGGGATAAATTCGCACTCGCTCAGATTCGTTTGTTTGTATGCTCTGCGAATGTTGATATTGATAAACAAGTGCAGCTAATAATGGCGGTAATTACCAATTTAAATATCTCATAAAACCACGGTTTGTATCCGACCTAGTATTTAGTACAGCGCCATGTATAATAATGTATAGGCCGACCGGTTAAATGAGTCCCCTCCTGCGGGGCACAGGGGCGCGGGGGGCAGGCGACAACGGTAGCGCGAGGGGTGCGGGCGGCGGGCGATACACGAGAGGCGAAATGTGCACTGGACAGTTCTTAAGATATGTGACGTCACAGTGGTTAACGGTGAACAAGTGGCTATTTTTTGAATGAAACCAACTATGACTTTGTGGATAATATATTAAAATATTGGGTAATAAACTTATGTACAATTTATTATACAAGATTAATCAAAATTATGAGTCAATCATCTCATTTCATTTCAGCATGATTTGGATCCAGTTTTTTTTCTAAAATACGTTAAAATTCATTTGCTTTCACTGATTATTCATTTTATGTCCGAAAATATTTCGACGCATCTTGATAATGTAATCTCATGTGTAATCTCACAAAGCGTCCGCAACTTTCAACACGTGCGATCGCTAGCCGCGTTGCCAGCGAACTGAGTTTAGGCAAAAATGCGCCTGCCGCCCGCACCTCTCGCGCTCCCCGTTCTCGTCTTTCCCCGCGCCCCTGTGCCCCGCAGGAGGGGACTCATTTAACCGGTCGGCCTATATATAGACTAATATTTTGCGAACCCTACACTTCAATATTTGTCATCAATAAATATCACGATCCAGGATCGTGTCAAAAATATCGATTATTCCCAGGAGTCCCCTCTAACACTGTCACCCGGGGTGACAACTGGGATTTTTTTCCCAGTCGTCACCCCCGTTACAAATGGGACGAAAATTTCCCAGATGTTCCCTTCAAATTCGTGCCAAAGGGGACAACTGGAACTTTTTTGTAGCAATTGTCACCCGTGACGGACCTACCGATTTGACCTACTGGTAGGACCACGGTATACCACTATTTATGTACTCGTGGTCCTACTGGACTAGGGCTTTTTAGAATATCGTAGTGTCCGAACGATTATTCCGAACCTAACCCTATATTTATTTTATATTCAATTACGAAATAATGAAATTCAGTCAAAAGTACCAGGGCATCATAACTTACAAGGCGTTATTTGGAGCTAAATGTTACTTTTGCTTTGGATGTCAAGCTAGGTCTGGGTCTAATTGCACCATACTAATTGTACTTCTGTAAAAGTAGTTTTAAGCACTGAACTTTTTACGTTATAATTTCTTGCCTATCTAAAAGTTTTTTTTTAAATAAATCATAATCTAAAGTTTTTTTTTGAGAGATAGAAGATAATATACTCCATATTGCTTGGATTGGAAGGGGACAACTGGACCATTTTCGTAGCAATTGTTTCGTAGCACCTCTGGTGTCAGGGGCGACAATTAGCAAAAAAAGTGCCAGTTGTCCCCTCTGGCACAAATTTGAAGGGAACATTTGGGAAAAATTTATCACCCCCGTGACAACTGGGAAAAAAATCCCAGTTGTCACCCCGGGGGACAGTGTTAGAGGGGACTCCTGGGAATATGATGATAAATATTGAAGTGTAGGGTTCGCCTATGAATCGAATAGTGAGGCCGGAATTTATAAACAGCTCTCAACGTTGAGAGCTATCTTGAGATGTTGTTATAGGAACAGAATTTCAGATATGATCTCAAAATAGCTTTCACGCTTGTAGCAAACCTCCGCCGCGAAACAATACCAGCGAAACAGCTGTAGTTCCGCCATGACATGCGTCATTATTTTCGCGGTGTGCAAAGCAACGATTCGAGCCGATCGGGCGGGATCGCGCGTGAAAGAGACAACATTATAGTTAAATCTATGCGTTAAAAGGCTCAGACTCCTAGGTCATTTAGAGAACAAGTTCGGAGTCATTTTCTCTCTTCTTCCCGCGACTAATATTTCTTGTCTATATTTATCTCCTTCACCATAGAATTATGTACTTATCCTTTAGTATTTTTGTATATTCATATTCTGTCCTCTAAAATGCACCTATTCCCCTATTTTCCTAATTATCTTATTTTATTTCGCCCAAGGTTGCCTGGAAGAAATTGCTATGTAGCAATAAGGCCGCCTGTTGTATGTTTTCTTGTTCTTTTTTTCTGATTGTATCGTTGTTTCTATTATGTGCAATAAAGTCTTTATTATTATTATTATTATTATTAAAATTTTTATTACCATCTGCTTTGCTACCGGGGTGGTGGTTAGCACTAATAGGTGGCGTTTACCACCCCGGTGGTCTATCAGAGGTGGAAAACTTGTCTAGGGCTGCGATCTACTTAAAATTTTCTGGCCTATTGAGATCGACTTAAAGCATTTTTATTTTTGGGGTGAAAAATCACTACAAAACTGCCACCCCGATGACAAACTCGAAGGCAGATGGGAATAAAGGCGTTAGAACAGGGGCCCTACCGGCCAACTTTTCGAACTTCGGCGGGTCTGACTTAATCGTATTGTACTATTTGCTGAAGTTATTTGTAAGATATCGATGTTCCTGTGACATCATGAATTGGGGTTCGCCATTTTGGCCTGATTGGGGCTCGATTTATTTGTTTTAATTTGAAGCCCAGCAGACTTGTCGAGGGTCGAAGCGTTTTTATTTGTTATGGAATAAATGAATTATGAATTTACCGGTACGGCCTCAGGCTGTTTCATCAGTTTCGCTTATCCTATAACTGACAATTCATGGCGGAACCTGCGGTTTCGCCGGTATTATTTCGCGGCGGAGCGGCTAAGTTTATCGTTTATTCCGAGTAGTTCCTTCAAAAAAATAAATGGTACTTTTTCTTCCCACTAATTCCTTCGAAATGCGTTTCCCAGTAGCCCTTTATGGTATGGTATTTCTAAATGGTATTACTTTTTCTTCCCACTAGTTCCTTTGAAATTATTAAAATAACTAATGGGAAGAAAGAGTACCATTAGTTCCTTTGGAAGAAACTGACAAAAGGAACTACTGGGAATAAACGAAGTTTATGACAGACCTGCATTGATATGGTATGTATTGTCCCCAGGTTGGTTCACACCCCCGAAAGAGGACGGCTAATGCAGGCCTTGCGCCCATACATTTAAGACTAACGTGCAACAGTTGACAGTCAACGCCCAAACGAATCACGCCCTAAATCTGACAAGTGATCGATCAGATTGCCTGGTCTTAAATCGATTCCATACAAATCGATACCGTTTTATGTTAACTATGACTGAAAGGACTTATGTGGTTGATATCTCGAGTATTGTATGTAACTTTAATTGTTAAGTGCTATTAAATGTTTTGATAAGTGCGGGCGTTCACGAGAGACTTTATAAGACTTATAGGAAATGTTTAAATGTGTAACGTTTTTTGTAATCATTAATTTCTCATTAAAAGTTATCCACATGGTAGCCTTAGAAGTTACTGGAGTGTGAAGTCGGAAAATTCTTTGCATTTCTTTTTAGTTATGGAAAATAAAAGAAAAACCTGTGATTCTTATTTTTACGTCTTTTAATGTACCCTTTTGTGATTGTTTTTGTTGCCGTACGTAGGCTTTGTGGGAGTAGTTGAATGATGTGTTAGAATATCCTTAACTGCACTGGTTTATTGATTATCAAACGTTGTAACCGTTAAACTACAAATCTATACCGTAGAGATGTGTTATTTTTACCCTTGAGGATAACTTTGGCTCAAATTGGGATAGGGTTTTCTTGTTCCCGACTAATTGTTTGAGTAAGGCTAAGGTTCATTTTACACTATGGTGGAACGGATTAGAAGCAAATTTTTGTAATGAAATTATACATAGCGTAATTAAGTCTTATGTATTGTGTGAAAACTAGATAAGAGTCAGGGGTCACGCGTCTTCCAGGGAATTCTCAGGCATTCTCGAGCATTCCCACAGTACTAAGTTTGCTACTCATATAATTCACACTCATTTCATTATGTACAATTTCGTGACAAAAATTCGCTTCGATACCGTTCCAACGAAAATATGTAAATTGATAGTTCTACCACAAAATAGAGAGAGAACAGAAGTCAAGCTAAGTACTACGCGGGCTCGAGCAACGCACACATAGAAATATCTCACCGCCACGGAATAACCGGAATCTCAGACGAATCTCAAACGATGGACAAAGAGCTAGCGCCGGAAATAGGTGGACAGTTTACAGAGCGATGAAATTACGGAATCCCTCTAGTTAACCATACTATCATTATTAACGGATCCGGGCACTTTGCAGATTTTCAGTGGTGAGGGTTGGAGTGGTTGAACAACAAAGGGGCTGAAAAGCGATTGAAGGTATACAATTTGGTGTGGTGTAATAGCAAGCCAATCATGTATCTAAATCGAATCTAACGTTGCCAGGAATTTTGACTGGTCGAAAAGTAGTGCCAGGCGGCATCAAAATGCGCGAAAAAGTGGTAAAGTTTGATGCCGCCTGGCACTACTTTTCCACCAGTTAAAATTCCTGGCAATG
The DNA here is from genome assembly GCA_928269145.1 of Agriphila tristella. Taxonomy (NCBI): domain Eukaryota; kingdom Metazoa; phylum Arthropoda; class Insecta; order Lepidoptera; family Crambidae; genus Agriphila; species Agriphila tristella. Next base: position 39,432,720 of record OV743433.1, read on the forward strand.
TTATACATGATTGGCTTGCTATTATACCACACCAAATCAAGAGCTCTGTAAATTGTATACCTTCAATCGCTTTTCAGCCCCTTTGTTGCTCAACCACTCCAACCCCCACCACTGAAAATGTGCCAGGTGCCCGGATCTGTTAATAATGATAGTATGGCTAACTAGAGGGATTTCGTCGCTCTGTAAATTGTCCACCTATTTCTGGGGCTAGCTTTTAGTATACGAGTTCAAGTGCGTGACGCAGTGTCGTCGGTCGGTGAGAGCTGTCTATGTGTGTGTGCGTTGCTTGAGGGCGCGTAGTATTAAGCTTGGCTTCTGTCCTCATTATTTTCTGGTTTTATTCTGCTGTTATACCGATGTGATACTAGTTCATACCAGTAAGTATCGAACAAAACTATTCCCAGTTTAAGCCAGAGTTATCCACTAGACTAGAGCTAGGGTAATGGTAACACGCCTTAAGCCGGTAGGTATTTTTCGATAAGTAAGACTGAATACTTGTCTTAGTCGTATTCTTTATCAAAATGAAATCGGGGGCGTAAAATTTGAAAAAAAAAAAATGTAAATAAACAGCGAATGTAACTGATTCTATGGTTTTATTTTAACATTTATTGGCAGTGATCCTAGTTTGTATTTAGTGAAGCTTTAAATATTGGTCATAAGAAGTACCTAAATAGACGCTATGTGGAAGCATACACCCACATACACCCACATATTGCTCGTGCGATGAAGGCGCACTACACTGCGCATTTTATGCAATAAAGTGGACCAAATGCGCCTAAACGTACTATACTTGGTAGTTTGCAATTCAACACTAAAAATAAATTAACAATAATTGTACAACATTTCACATTTCATACACAATATCAAAAATAAACGAAAAATTCCTTTGGGGAAAAAATAAAATTTAAAGTTAATTTTAAAATTGAGGTCACCGGTGACCTACGCGGCGTTCGGCGGCGGCGGTGTTAAAAGGTTTCTCATCCATTCAGGAGATTCATTTATTTGACTCGACACTGAAAACAACTCTTATTATTGCTTGCAAAATATTATGCTTTATATTTTGTTTATATTTATAAAGCCTCCATGTATTGAAAGGTCTGAAGAAACATCAATTTTTAAAAATGTTCATTGTTATGCTGCAAAGTCCATTATTAAATGCAAAACGTAGTTACCTACTTGTTGTATGGTCTGGTCTGTGATGCAAAAGGTTTAGACTTTAGGCGCATTTGGTCCACGCAAAAGTACCGAGTGAAAATACTTACTATGTTTTAATTTATTTATTTACAGTTTTGCTGATTTGTTGTATTTGTTATTCTCCATCACTGCCTTGAGGTGAGCTACGTGCAGTTCGCAGCCAGCCTGATTGACGACTTTGCAGAAATCTTTCTCATACATTGTTTTCAACCATTGCTTTGTTTTAGGGTACCTGCGAAAAAGTTAACCGGTTTGATACTTGCAAGCCCAAAATCGCCGTTGCTCCTGAGTGCTGTACATAAATTGATATCTGGAGGGCTTATTCGGCACACTAGTGCTGCCATCAGACAATAGGGAAAATCGGGTGATGACGCGTGGACCCACAGGCATTACCCATTGCACTAGAGTTGGGATCAAGAATCTTATATTCGTTGGAATCGAAATTTAAATGCCATAGTGCTTTAAGTGTCATAGCTTAAATAAAATTGACATTGTGAATTATCTCTCTGTAGTGCACTCCGAAGAAGCTTTGTGGTAGGTACTTGTATTTTCCGATTATTCCCAGGAGTCCCCTCTAACACTGTCCCCCGGGGTGACAACTGGGATTTTTTTTCCCAGTTGTCGCGGGGGTGACAATTTTTTCCCAAATGTTCCCTTCAAATTTGTGCCAGAGGGGACAACTGGCACTTTTTTTTCCTAATTGTCGCCCCTGACACCAAAGGGGGTGGCAATTGCTACGAAAATGGTCCAGTTGTCCCCTCCAAGCAGTATGTAGTATATTATCTTCTTCCTACCTTGACATCCAAAGTAAAAGTAACATATTAGCTCCAAATAACTCCTTGTAAGTTATGTTGCCCTGGTACTTTTGACTGAATAATTATAACATAACTAAACTGACAATACTGACTGAACTGAACTGAACATAACGAATTTGAAGGGAACATCTGGGAATTTTCGTCCCATTCGTCACGGGGGTGACGACTGGGAAAAAAATCCCAGTTGTCACCCCGGGTGACAGTGTTAGAGGCGTTCCGTCGCAGAATGTCCCTTTCGCAAAATGTCCCCTGGTCGCAAAACGTCCCTTTCGCAGAATGTCCCTTTCGCAAAACGTCCCATTCGCAAAATGTCCCTTTCGCAAAACGTCCCTTTCGCAAAACGCCCCTTTCGCAGAATGTCCCCTTGGTATCAAATAAATATCACTCATGCCACATTTCCATTTCCTTCGAAATGTTCTATGAAACTCAAAAATATACTACCCACTTGGAGAATTTTTAAGCTACTGTCAACACTAAATTGTAATAATCATCAGTTAAGAGGGTACTTATGAACATTTCGAACAAAATGGAAATTTGGCATGAGTGATATTTATTTAATACCAAGGGGACATTCTGCGAAAGGGGCGTTTTGCGAAAGGGACATTTTGCGAAAGGGACATTTTGCGAAAGGGACGTTTTGCGAAAGGGACATTCTGCGAAAGGGATGTTTTGCGACCAGGGGACATTTTGCGAAAGGTACATTTTGCGACGGAGCCGTTAGAGGGGACTTCTGGGAATAATCGGTATTTTCTAGCCTGTCGTTTTTTACGGATTTTTTTGCGGTAAGTGGCCATTTTAGCGCTAGTCATAGCTTATGTAGTTAGAGCATTGGGAATGATAATCTTACGCTGGAAAAAAACACACTATTCCGAGTGCACTACAGAGAGATAATTCACAATTTCGTCTATTTAAGCACTATGATTTTTTCCAATGGTGGCGCTAGTGTGCTAAGGCCTCTTCACCACTTAGGGGACAAGTCGTCCCCATCTAAAACTCGGACCAGGGACCAGTTGTCCCCATTAAAATTTAATAATAGGTAACTGGGACCACATCGATTGAGGCTTTGGGACGATTTGCACCTTTAATATTTACTAGGGTGACTAGGGGTTTATTGGTCCTATTGTGATCCACCTAGTAAATATTAAAGGTGTAAATCGTCCCAAAGCCTCAATCAATGTGGTTCTAGTTGCCTATTATCAAATTTCAACACGGGCAACTGGTCCTTGATCCCAGTTTTAGATGGGGACAACTTGTCCCCTAAGTTCTCTTCACGAACCTCAGCTTATCAACTGGGTACAATCCATGTAGTGAACCGACGGTAGACACGGCACAAATGTCTGCCACCGTCATATGATCGTCGGCCAAGTAGCTCGTCTGCGACAAATAATCTTCAAGGATGCTGTATGCACTTTTGATTCCCCAGATCATTTCTTTTGTCATTTCTGTCAATTTTCCTGAGTATGTTGGTCCCTTAAAATTTATTGTAACAGATTAAGCAAATAAGCAGGGTTACTACACATTTGAAAAACTTCTATTTGAACAAAAAATATAAGTAAGTAGGTACTAACCATAACAGCTCTGAGTCTCTCGAAAAGGATTCCACAGTCGAAGAACAGTCTTTGGTGTATGGTAGCTCTTTTACGTATATCTTTAGGGTATAGATATTCATGTTCTGGTTTCCCATACTTATCGAGTAAGTACAAAACTATTGCATGACTGAAAAAGTATTTAAAGGTTCGGAATAGGTTTTGTGTGTTTTACTCTTTCTGTTAACTTAATAATTGTGTTTCAATAGTATGGCTTCTGACACAGTTCTTGTGTTACTAAAACAGTAACAAATGTTAGTTTTAGTAACACAAATTGCTTAATTTTAAACTTTATACTTCACTTTCATTGAAATACATATTCAATTTTATCATTAACAGTAGGTAATATGGTACCTGTATTTGGTTTAATTAAATTAAAAATAAGTAAATTAAAGGCATGACTTGCTTCTTATTTAAGATAAATTGATAATTTGAAATTCTTATTTCATCCTACATTAAAATGACAAGTTGAATATGAAGTCTGGAACGGGTGGTAGGAAAATATAGACGATTCAAAAGTGCTTAATTATTAAGTTTATTTAATATTTAGTTTCTTAATGTGGTTTAAACAAGGCGACTCGAGTGAAATAGCCCAGGTAACTCCAGCCAGTCAACTTGGGTTGACTTTGTCCTAGCCCGAGGTATCTTGGTTGGTAGTAGTTGGTACATAAACAAAAAAAATGTGAGTCCGTACGTGCCATGCGGGCCAAACTCGGTGTGTACACATCTACACTAATACACATACCACATGTGTATTAGCACCTCGTGGGCGCCCCTAAACAAAAAGAACAATGTGGTTTGGAAGTTTTGTTTTGAGTAAAAAAAACTACTTGTTTGAAATCTTGCTCTCTTTTAACTCTTACTTTTTCATCATCAAATACAAACAAAAAGATATTACTTCAAATATCACATCATCAATTCAACCCAATCCGAGTTGAAGCCTGGGTCATCATTGATTTCAACTCGGGGTGACCCAAGCTTAAAAAATTGTGACTCGGCCCATCGCTAGTTTACACATAATGTTTGGATGGTATTGAGACACTATTATTACGTTAACATACAACAACAGAATTGGCCGTAATAACATTATATACCTACTCGTAGAAAAGAGTTAATTTAATCACCTGTCACTCAAATAAAAATCACCTTCTTCAATGAACGGAATAGTGCGCATAGGATTTTTCTGAAAAAGAAATGTCTTATTACAAACTTTTTACGAAGGGTATGGTGTAGTGTAGACGCAAGATTACAAAAGTCTGTTGAAATTTTTTAACTCCAACTGGCTTTTGCAGTAAAAAGCAAATCACTACAAAAGCCTGTTGATTTCATCCAAGTACCTGGCCGAGTACAACAGGCTTTTGTAGTCTCACTTTAAAAAAAAATACTCCAATAACATGTTGATTTCGGCCAGGTACTTGGCCGAAACACTGGCTTTTGCAGTAAATTTTTTTACTCCAAAGCCAGAGCGTTTCGTCCATGTATCTGGCTGAAATCAACAGGCTTTTGTAATCTCGCAGTGTAGACTACTCCCCTAGAAAGGTTTTTTCGGGTAGGTACTTTTAGAAGGGGGGACGCCAGCGAAGCCGGACGGGTGATCAGTCACCTTGATTGGAACCATTTCACCCGGGTAGGTACTTAGTATGTCTTAACAAATTAATAATATCATTTGAAAAAGAAGACTTAGAAGAAGTAATTTACTTTTTAAGAAGTAATAGCATAAGAATAAATAAAACTTATGGTAATAGGTATATTATGTATTAGGTACCTTTTTCATCTCAGTTGATTTTTTTTCTGTCGTCAATGGGCTCAATTCGTGCATTTCAAACTCTAATCCCAGTATGTAAAGCAGCATTTTGACTGCTCTGCTAGGCGGACTAGCATCGGTTTGATACAATACAGTTTTCATGTTGAATAGTAAAAAACGTACAAGTAGAGTTAACAAAAGCGAGTGTTCGTCAAAATTTAACTAATAGTTACTTATAAGTACTTGGAAAAGCACCAAATTGAACTTTGAACATTGTGATGTTGTTGTAAATAAACATAACCCAGCCAGCTGACTGACTAGGGATGTTCGATTTCGATTCGATTAATCGATTATTCTTTGTAAAATTATTAGGAATTGATCGATTAATCGAAGAATTCAAATAATCGATCTAATCGATTATTTTAGGCCGATTAATCGATATTTGCAACTTCCAGTTGAGTTGAGGTATACAGCCTCTGTCGGCCGATAGGGAGCGGGGGCGGGCAGTTTTTGCTAATAAAATTAGGCGCCTTGTTAACAAGACGGCTTTCCACCAAATTTGGGCACGGTTTTGAACCATATCTACGTTCATGGAACATACGATGCGTGGAAAGATGTTCGTAAAAAAGAAATGTAAAGATCTTTTCTGAAAAAAATCACTTTAAGTTAAAATGCGAAACACGATAATATTTAAACAATATCATTTCTTTTCAAATCACAGTATTACTATACATACAACATTTTATACAGACCGATCCGTTTTCATTGCGACCCAATATTTATTTTTATTTTAAGAACTATTTTTGTTTAAACATTTCTGCGGTGGTGTCGTGTGAGGCGGGTCGTTACGTTCACTCAAATATGGTTGAGCAAAACGATGACTGGTTCATGAGTCATGCTCGTGAACGGGTGTTGCCAGTGGGAATGGGTCTGCTTCTGTCTGCTTGTATTAAGGGCGTCGTATATAAAAAAATATCTATTTTATATTGTCTGTATGTATGGCACTTCTTACTTAATACATATAATTCATAACTTACTTTATTTTGATTTATTTAATTGCAATCTTTTTACTTTCTATAGTCAGTAGTTTTGTAAAAGGCCTATGAAAATCTTTTGCGTATTAGTTTTCAATTCGATGCCTGGGTTTAGTCGACAAATGCCAACTTCTTATAATGCCAACATTTGGTTTTTATGGAGAAATAATATTTTCAAATCACTTTTTGATACTTATATATTTTTGTGTTTTTAAAGTGTATTTTCAATCACTTTTTAACATGGGTAGCCTTAGTATGTCATGCTCTTATTACGTTCCCTCAAATATAGTTGAGCGAAACGATGGCTGGTTCATGCATCATGCTCGTGAACGGGTGCTGCCAGTGGGATTGGGTCTGCTTCTAACTACCTATCTCAACGCATATTGAATTTTATGATGATTGTTGTTGAATAGAATGTTTTTTCTTTCATTTTTTTTATATTTTTCTTTCTTATAAGCTCTTGCTTAGACTGAATAATAACTTTGAAATTAGCTTGAACCCTGTAAATTGATTAAGTAATTTGAAATTAATTAAGAAATGAGCTAATTAAATAATGTTATTTATTTGTTAATCTTTGCTAATATTAAGTCTGGAAACGATAAACATATTTGTAAATATCGTTCCATCTGATAACGCTGTCAAGTTTTTTGCCGCCATTTTTCTTGTCAGCTAAAAGACGTCATAATGTGTGGAAGGGTAAAAGAATTGATGATTTAAAAATGCTTATTATGTGAACTTATTTAAATAAAGTCATTTTCAGAATATGCCTTTTGCCATGGCGCTCTACCCTGTTCGGATATGCAATATTAGTAAGAATGTCATTAGCGACTCAATGTTATTTGCGGTACGGCAACGGTCTTATTTCTTCAACAGGCAGGACCCAGGGTGGTTGACGCAATAACACTTAAGTTGTGGGCCTTCGTTTTATGAATAAAATTATGCTAAAGGCAACATTTTTACCATATCTACAGATGAACCAATATTGACATCGATTAATCGATATAATGAGAGCGTATAATCGATTAATCGAAATCGACGCAGTTGAAATAATCGATTATCAATTAATCGATTATTTCGCCATCGATTACCATCCCTATGACTGACACTTGACAGCTGTCAGACTTAAGTCCATAGAGGCCACGTTCCGAATCACGCCAAGAAGCTTATACTCCCAATGGAGATTGCACGGCCATAATCTTCACTATGTCATATGGCCGTGCAATCTCCATTGGAGGGAGGTATAAGCTTCTTGAAATCACGCCAACAGGGTTGCGTTCAGAACCTACGCTCCGAGTGCAACCTAACCACAACCAAACGCTCTAACGGCGTTCCAAACATTAGAGCGTGACGTTCGGTTGACACAACCATCCCGTTCCAAACGTCAGAGCGTTGCAACCAAACAACCATCAAAATTGATGGTTGCAAAACGCTCTGACGTTTGTCTATAGAAAAAATGACAATGTCATTTGACATTATTTTGTATTTTGATGTTTTTGTGTCTAATTTTTAAAATAATCAAGGTAGATGCTCAAAAAACGGATTTTATTTGATTTAGTATAAAGAAAAGTTTAAATTATTCGTATTCCAAATGGAAAATGAAGACTTTGTATTGACATTGACATTTAAAGTTCTTGGTCGTTCCTAAGGCGGCCATTACATGGTCATGCAAGCGTCAGTCAAATTCCATCAGTCATGAATTACGTTTGACTGATCAGTCAGATGCAAAGAACAAATCACATCATGCAACCATCAGTCACTACATTACACGGTAGGTTAATCGTCAGTCACAACCCGTGACTGTGGTTAAACTGACAGCAAAACCTACCGTGTAATGGGTGCCTAACCTTAGAGTGAGTTAAAAAACAACCAAACAACCGCGCACTAAGGCTCTGAACGCAACCCTGTGCTCACAGCGTGTGACGTCATTGCACACCGGTCCAAATCATTAGCACGCTGTCAGCACGCTCACGATACTATTGATTCGGACCGCGCCTGTGAGAGCGCTCACACCGCTAAAGTTGGATTGTGTTTATAAAAACGTAACCTCCAAAAGGGTAAAGTTAATATTTATTCTAAGGGAGAAGTAAATAAAAAGGCACTAATAAATACGAATTAAGTTTCTTCACTGAGACCAATTATTTACTAACCAATTTTAAACTCTTAAAGCTTCAAAATACTTATTACCACTGCTAGCTCTTTCAACATCAGATTAATATAATTATTTCGTTCGCATCTTTACAAAACACCTGCAGGTTAATAAAGTCAGCTATCTTTTGTAAAAATCACAAATAATATCCACAACGATTCACAATTTAACCACGTATTTTTTGTCAAGAATGAACTTTGACAAGGAAGTTTGACAGCTACACCGACTACGCTCACAGTGCTTTGGTGGAATACGCTCATACGCTGAGCGTCGTTAGCACATACGATGACGTCATCTGTGACGTCACATCAAGCATGATCGTTGTAAGCATGATTTGGGCCGGGCGTTAGCGCGCTCACAGTGCTGTAAGCGTGATTCGGAACGCGGCCAGAGTAAGATAAAAAATTCACAGATTTTGCAGTCCCCCATAGCCTTAAGGCTATGAGTCCCCGCAAGAATCGGAGCATTGAAAATGAATTCAAAAATTTACAAAAAACCAAAATCAAATCAAATGCAAAATCCTATTATATTTCTAAAGTTACCTAGGTAGTACCTATTTATTTTTACGATTGTGACACTCGGCTCCGCCTCGTGTCACAAAAGCGCCCGCTGACTGCCTCGACGCAGCCGAAATATTATTAACCGATTTTCAAAATTCCAACGAATACACTTCTTGTCTGCTTCTGCATCTTTTAACACTATTACCATGACGATCAGTCAATAATCATAGAAGCTACATAACTCTTTATGTACGGAAACACCCGTTTTTCTAGAATTCCAAATCTAAAGGGACCACCTACAGGTCACAATTGTTTACCGACTTTCAAAATTATTTCGCTATTTGGTAGCTAAACTAATACCCTAGGACCCTTTTTTTCATTTTTTCTTAAGTCAGTTTTTTTCCGAAATATTTACAATTTAGTAAACAAGCACCCCCCAAAAAACCCGGAATTTTTCGAATTTTGCTAAATTTCCAAAAAAGTTACCAGTAGATTTTCAAAATTCAAACGTTCACACGTGTCTCGATAAATTCCTCAACTTTTGGTACTATTTCCATCACGATCCTCTCAAAATCCTCGGAGATATGGTCAAAAATACGTCTCAGGCGATTTGCATCTGATAACCATTTTCAATGGTAAAAACTTAAGTCACTTAAGGCGGAATAATACTACCTATTGTCACAAGTTCACAACACAATATAGAGGTGCTAAATTTTTCGCTACGCTCAAGTCACTGACGTCCATTATACAAAGTAGTAAGTAATAATAATAATAATAATAATTTCAAAGTAATAATAATACTTGGCCTAAGCCCGTAGTTACAGAGAAACCAGCTTTAAGCTGAGAAAAACAAAATTAAAAAAACAATAATAATAATAACCTTTATTTCTCACCATAATCTTAAAATTTACAAAATGTAAGTAGTATGTAATGCAACAGTTTTTTTTTGTTACAATGTGAAAACTTATCTAGTACTTATTTTTTCAAGTAGGCTTGTTGAAAAAATATCGATACATCGATATATCGATATTTTTTGTTCGATATATCGATATTTTTAGCCGATATATTTCTAATCGATATATCGATACAAAAAAACCAATATCGAAAATCATATCAAAAACGATATATTTTTGGAATGGAAAACTTATCTGTACTTTAATCATAATTCATAATTTATTTTAATATTAAAACATATATTGTCTATGACTGGTATGTTTTTTGTGCTGCGTTGAATAATTATTTTAACTAAAAATATGCGCCAGATTTTATAAATTATTATCTTCGTTTTTATTGAGATTTTCATAAATTAAAGTAATGTGTGTTGCCTGATATAATCTACTGATATTACTGAGCTAGACTGAAATAAATACATTGTTATTTAAAAACCGCAAACGTTCTTTAAAAATTGGACCGATATATCGATATTTTTTTCGCGATATATCGAGGCCGATATTGATATTTTTATAAATATCGATATATCGATTTTTTTTCACTTTCGACATCCCTAGTACGCTGGAATGGCGAACGTCACCAATCGTTTGTGCCGATTTGAAAATCGCCATATTGGACTTGTACTATTAGTTATTCTGTGATATTGGCGCCGAGACACAGAATAACTAATAGTACAGTAGATTCTACTATGGCAGTAGTGAGTGTACTTGGAACTAATTAGTTCCAAGGACACCAGAATCTGAATCTGGCTCTCAGCGCCAATATGGCGATTTTCAAATCGGCATACAAATTGCTGTCATTTCATGACAACAAACCGTTTACGTCTTATGCGATGTGCGAGAAAGAGTTGAAAAAAAATGACAGCAGAACCTAGTTTGACTTCATTTATCATCGTTTATCATCTTGGCAAGGAAATTATAAGTACAACGTATAAGGCCCTCCGCTGCCTTGAGCGGGACGCGCGCGGGGCGACATAGATTAGAGCTTACTCGTGCACTGCGCAAGCATCTGTCCATCAAAAACCAGCAATCTATATTCCCGCGCCGACACCCGCGGCGGGATCCCGCTTAAGGCTGGCCCCACACCTACCGGTTCCGTTTCTTTGCTTTGCTGTTCTACCATGGACCGCCGGCCAAGAGGCTCATTTTCAATCTATCGCATATTTTGACCTGACCACATTGGCAAGATAGCCATTAGTTTGGTGTTATCAAATATCGTCGTCTGGGGTGCGATGAGAAGTTTTAGTTTTCGTTTTTAAAAAAAACTGCTGTTTTATACAAAAATTAATAACGAAATTATCAAAATGTATGAAACAGTTCATTTTTTTCGCGATTTCAGATTTGGTCCCATAGTAAAAGTTGTTCAGTTTTATTATGGTCCCTATCTACCATATTCAGTTTTATAAGGCTTTACCAAACATCTTGTATAAATAAGCGATCGAGTTATTTTTAACGATCGGAGTCCATGTTCAGGGTGGCATATCTCCTAAAAGCTTCCTACTTCGCAATCCAGGCGATGATATTTGATAAAACCAAGCTAATGGCTATCTTGCCAATTTGGTCTAGTCCCAAAATGCGATAGATTGAAAATTACCCTAGTTGGCCGCATTGAACTGTATGTAAACTAGAATGGACAGATCTATGGCACAAATTGCCGCAGCGATTGCAAAGATGGCGGCTACGCATGGACAGTGCGAGCGTGAGTTGTCAAAGAAAAAGTAGCATGCACACAGATGCGACACATTCTTCATAATGATTAGGATATATCTACTTGTTTAATAATATTGCATAAAATTATAGTAAGAACGCAATTTAATTAGGTAAAAGGTACATGTTAATACTTACTCGAAAAATAAAAAAAGGAGGATGGGCATTGAGTATCCGCACTCAAAACAATTATTTGGTGTCGTCGAATAGATTTTTTATTAGGAAAATATAAGGTACTATATGGAAGGAAACATGGAAAAATATTTTTCCATGTATCCATTGCAATAATAATAATAATGATTAGGATATACCTAATTGTTTAATAAAATTGCATAAAATTTAATAAGAACGCAATTTAATTAGGTGATTGGTACATGTAAATACTTACTCGAAAAAGGAGGATGGGCATTTAGTACCCATATTTGATGTCGTCGAATAGATTTTTTTATTAGGAAAAATATTTCTATTGCAACATGGAAAAATATTTACTAACCCAGATCCTTGTCCGGAAACCGCGAAAAGCTCACAAAGTGCTAGTTCTAGTTGATATCATAATAATCGCATATACGATATTATTATAAAAAGAATTGCAAATACGATTTTACATATACTCTGCTTTATCTGCTGCTTATAATAATTACTCTGTCATAGCATTAAAGAAATAAACGAATTGAAATAAAAATCTATAATTTCAATTAAATCTTATAAAATTGAAATTAAAAAGGGAAGATAATGCACTAGCTAGCGTCTAAAAATGCGCCCTCAAAATTAAAGCGTTGAATAATCGTACCAATTAATTCTATAATTCAAAAACACTTGAAACGTACTGGGGATCGAACCGGCCGCCACAGCGCCTATCCAAATGGTAGTCAACGGCATTAGTAAAGTAAGCATTTATTTGGCGATTTCAATACAATACAGATCCTAAAAATTAGAATTAGACGACCGAAAGGTCTGACCAGGCTCAGCTTGTGTTGTGGAGTCTATTCCACATCGTTGGTTTTCAGCTGGACCCATAAATATATTAAAAATATAAAATATATGTTAAGAGAAAACACATTAACCACTATTAACCACTATACTATCGACGATGCCAAAACTGATGTAGGTATAATTCAGTCTAAAATAGTCAAAACAAAAAATGTAACAAAAACATATTGTGTTGATTTATTTTTTCTCTAAACTACCGAGTCAGATTTTGATGCCGCTTTGCATAAGGGTTTAGTTGAGGTATCCCTACATAAATACAACAACAGTGTCGCTATTGGTTCATGGACCACTTCCTATACAAATTTTCCCACTCTCTTTTCTCATAGACAATTACTCTATTGAGCACTTTTACGCGCGTTTTTTTTTTCAAGATAGTTATTCGTGCTAGGGGTAACGTAGGTACTACTAGGTACATATTCGAACTCACTATTTGCCTTGCCACTCGAGCGGGATGAGTAATTGCGGCAATGGAGCACAGTTGTTCTGTGCACGGATGTGCCTCGACAACAAAATACAGTAGGGATTTAAGATTAATAATCACTTTTAATGGGGAGGAAAAGCGCAATTTTATCCCGATAGGTGGCGACTTGTCGTTGGTACCGAGCCGCCTTAAAGAAACTGTCAAAACATATGGGAATCTCTTGGAGTATTGCACTTTTTAATTTTATACTGAGAAAATACCGCATTGTTATGCATGTAACTTGTAAAATATTGGAGTTCATCGATTTCCCAGTAACAAAAAAAATAGTGGGCAAAAAAATATGCTTTTTCCTCGATTTTCTCCTTTGCTGAGCCTGAGAAACATTATAAATCAAAAGGAATGTTTCATGAATTTGATGAAGCTTCGCCAAAATAAAACAACATTTGAATTATAACAGCTTTGTTCTTTAATATTTCAACCTCAGCAGTTTCTAACATATTTATAACTTGGATGAATTTGATAGGTATATCAAATATGGAATAAGCCCAATATTGGGGCCAAACAGAGAATTAATAGAATTTTATATGCCAGAGTCATTCAAGAAACTTAGAATAATAAAATAAATATGATAAAACGGTTCGTGTAATTTTGGATGGTACTGAAATTCCAGTACAGAAACCTGAAATTACTATTGCACAGAAGGCATCATGAGGCAACTATAAACACGGAAATTCACACTCAGTTGCTTTGTTAAAATTTAAATCATATGCTTCTAATCTGAAATAAAAAGATTACTTGTAAATCTTACACGAAATTTAAAGAAATGTAATGCTTGTTAGCAATTTTTTGTAAGTTGCTATAAACTTTCTTGCCTGTTGTTTTGGCTTTTCTTTTTCGTAATTCTTCTTTTATATGAGCTAAAGTTAGCATAGAATACATTGTTTGTCCGCAAAACCGAAAAAAATACAATCTAAGAAAGTAAAATCACGTAATACACAGTCAAGACAATATAAGCTCAAACTGACAATTGTTCCAAAGACTGAGCGCCATCTGTAATTCACTTTGCCTTCGCCTCCCCATTAATTTTTCTTTTTTGACAAGCCCCTGGACATATTTTTCGCCTGACAGCGTAAGTTAAGTACCTACACTGTGGCGGCGCGCGGCGGTGTTGTCCTACATCATAGGCAGTTCTTAACGGAATATAATAATATACTTATATTGTAAAACTGTGCTATTAGTTCACCTATCCTAGTTTAGTACCTACGTATACAATCTGTATAGTTAACTTTTCATAATCTATGATTTTCATACAAAATGTCGGCTCAGTAGAAATAATGTATAAAAATTAGTTTTGGTTGGTTTATGTTGATGTTTTGTTTACTTACCGATGATAAGTCACTACACAATTTTTTTGCTTCGTAGTGGCACGATTTTTGCACGTCTTCAACACACAGGTCGGCATTTTTATCGGCACAATTACACCGTGCGTTCGCGATGAGCGTTGGCGAGTGACTAAATGAGTTGAGGTCAATTGACCTCAACGCGTGGAGCAAAAATCGGGGCCGCGAGGTCGATTCTATACATACATTTCAATGGTTGGCCGGCGGTCTTTCAAGCAAGGTAGCACAGCAAAGCAAAGAAACGGAACCGGTAGGTGTGGGGCCAGCCTAAGGCAGCGGACGGCCTTATAATTTCCTTGCATCTTGGTGAAAAGCGTCCACACGATTATTTTGTTACACAGACCATACAACAAGTGTTTTGTTATTTTGATCGCAATCGGGTTGATTTGGCTCTTATAACTAAGTACATAAATCAATAATGGTGTCGTGTTCTGTGTTGAATTGTAATGTTACTTACTTACGACAATAACCCAAAGAAATACTTATTTCACAGGTAAATATGATTGTACAAGTACCATTTTCATAGTTTAGTTGAATATATTCCCAAACACACTAAGTTATATACTAATATGATGCTATTAAACATAGAGTAAGCTATTAAACGCCTATTTCCTAAATAAAGGCTGGGGCCCTATTTTTGAATCGCTCGGCTGGCGTCGAGCGATTTTCGTTCGACAGCTCATACATTTGAGTTGATTTGTCGAACGAAAATCAGTAGAAACGAGCGCTCGACGCCATCCGAGCGATTCAAAAATAGGGTCCCTGATTTCTAATAATTATGTGTTAGATAAAAATATATTATGTCCGTGAACTTGAGAAAATAAGGCGTAGATATTGATCAAAAATTATCGATATCGATACTCATGTCGATGATTTCCAATAAGTATAACTTTGTTTGTCTTTGTGAACACTGATAGTTTTATTTAAAGCTGCTTTTAACCGTCAGTTTTCAAATGGTAAATTATACCTACTTAAGTACTAATTTAACAATTATTTCCAGGTTTCCTGTAAATCCAGTGATTGTTAAACTGGATAAATGTCATAAATAAATCGGCATGGAGCCTCAAGGGAGACCTAAATAAACGATTTAAATAAATTTGTTCGAAATCTTGTTTGTGTTTTCTTTATTAGAGCAATAATACATTATGGTTATCGACAACCTAAAATGGACTTCAGTGCATCTCTGAAATTCACGCACACGTTTACAAATTTATAAACAGAGGCTCATATCACTTTTGGTTTCGCAGCCAAGCGAACTCTGTTTGTCTATTACAGTGGAATATTAAGTTTATGGTCGCAACGAAGCGTATCGGTTTCATACATTTAGTATGGCTAGAAACACATTAAGTACTACAGACAGTGCGTCGTGTCGACACAACACAACACAATAGTGTGTTTCTAGTTATACCTACTATATGTATGAAAATATGCTTTCTGTTGGGACGCGACACGACACAACACAATAGTATATTTCCACCTACCTTCAGAGCTATGAGCTCTTATAGCAGGACTTATATTGAACTGCCTTACTTTTTTGTACTATGACCTCAAAGCAGGCCTTAAGCAGTCCTGTTTAAGGCCTGCTTACGAACTGAACGGTTTCTTATTTGCTGAAGGTAAGCCCCCAGAACGAGTGCCACTTTACGCTCTAAGGCTGGCCCCAGACCTACCGGTTCCGTTTCTTTGCTTTGCTGTGCTACCTTGCTTGAAAGACCGCCGGCCAACCAGGGTAATTTTCAATCTATCGCATTTTGGGACTAGACCAAATTGGCAAGATAGCCATTAGCTTGGTTTTATCAAATATCATCGCCTGGATTGCGAAGTAGGAAGCTTTTAGGAGATATGCCACCCTGAACATGGACTCCGATCGTTAAAAATAACTCGATCGCTTATTTATACAAGATGTTTGGTAAAGCCTTATAAAACTGAATATGGTAGATAGGGACCATAATAAAACTGAACAACTTTTACTATGGGACCAAATCTGAAATCGCAAAAAAAAATGAACTGTTTCATACATTTTGATAATTTCGTTATTAATTTTTGTATAAAACAGCAGTTTTTTTTTAAAACGAAAACGAAAACTTCTCATCGCACCCCAGACGACGATATTTGATAACACCAAACTAATGGCTATCTTGCCAATGTGGTCAGGTCAAAATATGCGATAGATTGAAAATGAGCCTCTTGGCCGGCGGTCCATGGTAGAACAGCAAAGCAAAGAAATGAAACCGGTAGGTCTGGGGCCAGCCTAAGGCTATGTTTACATTAGTCGAGTAAAAACATTCCAGTAGAAGTACATTAGGTAGTGTGTTTGACGTTCTTTTAGAATCAACGAACATGCCCGGCAGTCTTAATGCTCTAAGCCGGCAATGTACTTCTACTGAAAGTTTTTACTTTGTGCTACAGATTGTAACTATGAACTATTGAAAAATTCGGCTAAGTGCGATAGTGGGCACCCCGCTATTAAATCCAGAAAAGGACATAGGGTACCTTTCATCCAGAAAAAAACGTACAGTTCCCGAGGGATAGCAAAAAACTGTCCACGCAGACGAAGTCGCGGGCGGCCGCTAGTATTATAATAATTATAGCCGCTAGTATTATTATAATTGGTTTGTTGCTACTGCGCGATTAAGTAATATCGTCATATGATGAGGCGCCACCAGGGATTGAAATACCGTTAAAAAAATATAACGATAAATAAAAAATAACGTTAAAAATACCGTTAAAACATTTTATCGGTAAATTTACCGGTAAAAATAACGTTAAAAATATTTTACCGGTAAAATTAGCGTTAAATATAGCGTTAAACTTTACCGGTACAATATACCGGTAAAATTATCGCTAAAAAAATAACGTTATTAATTGACATAACGTTAATTTTAAAATTAACGTTAAAAAAAGTAAGAATTAACGTTATATCTAAAAATAACGTTATCATTCCCTGGGCGCCACTGAGACGGATTACCAACCACATTAGTTAGTCTGACTAACGAAAGCTGGCGTCCAAATGGGGGCGCCACTTTCCGTGTTAAATTAACATGTCATTTTATCCATCTCCTCTATATGACTTCTTACATGTTTAGCTAAAACATCGTTTCTAGTAAAATATTTGATACAATAACTACATTTGTACAGTTTCTCTCCTGTATGAATTCTTAAATGTGTACCTAAATTACCACGTTGAGAAAAACTTTTCATACAATAACTACATTTAAATGGTTTCTCTTCTGTATGAATTCTTACATGATCAGTTAATTGACTGCTCGTAGTAAAACATTTCGTACAATAACTACATTTGTGTGATTTCTCTCCTGTATGAATTCTTAAATGTGTACCTAAATTACCACGTTGAGAAAAACGTTTCATACAATAACTACATTTAAATGGTTTCTCTTCTGTATGAATTCTTACATGATTAGTTAAATGACTGCTCGTAGTAAAACATTTCGTACAATAACTACATTTGTGTGATTTCTCTCCTGTATTCTCTCCTGTATGAATTCTTAAATGTGTACCTAAATTACCACGTTGAGAAAAACGTTTCATACAATATCTACATTTAAATGGTTTCTCTTCTGTATGAATTCTTACATGATCAGTTAAATGACTGCTGAGATTAAAACATTTCGAACAATACCTACATTTGTATGGTCTCTCTCCTGTATGAATTCTTACATGTTTAGTTAAAGCACTGCTGTCAGAAAAACATTTCGTACAATAACTACATTTGAATGGTTTCTCTCCTGTATGAATTCTTACATGTCTAGCTAAATTACTGCTTTGATTAAAACATTTCTTGCAATAACTACATTTGTATTGCGTCTCAACGCTACAAATACTATCCTTATGTTGGTTCTTATTTTTGCTTAGTTTATTTTCTCTCACATTGTTATTTTTCAGTACATCCTTTCCTATCGATAGATTAGTATCTTTACAATTTTGTTCAATACCAATTATGTGCCATTTCTTAATATGTTTTTTTAAGAAGCTTTTGCAGAGATAATCTTTTTTGCATACATCGCATATAAAAATATTATTTGGAGCTGTATCCTGTTCATTACTATTTGCTTTAGTTTTAGAATTCTTTATGTCACTATTAACATTGGTAGTGGTTGTTTCATTGTACGGAATTGGTGCTGTAGTTTTCAGTACTTCCTTTTCAGTTTCATTATCCGATTTACGTTTCTTGGATAAGTGAAGCACCTGTGAATAGATAAGAAATACAGATTAGCTAGCAAAAACTATAAAAATAGTTTTTGCTTGAATAAAATAATAGATTGACGATAGCTAGTTGTGAGTTTTACCAGGTTTTACACTAAGCCCGGTACAGATTATGTGCAACGCCGCATGCAGTGTGACACTAGTATAATGTGGCAGGCCTCCGCGCACGCTGCGCGCTTCAACTGCGAGTGTCTGTCAAGGAATTTATAAGTACTTCGTACAACAGGAAGGTGCATGCCGTATTTTTGTGTATACGAAAATACACTTTATTTTTATGAGATAAGGTTTATATTTCAATAGAAGAAGTCTGCGGTCCTGTTGAGACCGCAAGTACGAGGTGAGGGTGTCTCTTTCTATCACATTGCCAGTACTCTAAAATAACAGGTTTAAGAGTCCCCCCCCCCCCCCCCGTAACCACGGCAGCTGCAAAGGTGCCGAAACGTCAGGAAAATAAAAAATTAAACCAAACACCAATTAATCTTAGATCTCGCCAAGGCATTCGATTCTATATCAATTCCCATTCTCTTGAAGAAGCTTGAGGCAAATGGCATAAGAGGAATGGCCCTAAATTGGTTTGCAGATTATTTATCACAACGACAGCAATGCGTCAAAGTCTCTGATAAAAAAGTAGCCTAAGATCAGTCACTTTCGGTGTCCCACAAGGCAGCATCTTGGGGCCAACACTTTTTCTGATCTACATTAACGGTATCGCTTCACTTCCTATTCAAAATTCAGAAATCATTTGTTATGCAGATGACACAGCTCTTATCTTTTATGAAAAAACTTGGCCCGAAGTATATCGAAGAGCAGAAGAAGGTATGGCGTCTGTAACAAAATGGCTAAATCAAAATTTACTGTCTTTAAATACTTTGAAAACAAAGTTCCTGTGTTTTCATAAGACAGCTGCATCAGCCCCTTCAGCTCTGGAAGGCTTAAAAATTCACATTCACATACCTAATTGTCTCTCCCAAACTCAAAGTAATTTTCAAATAGTAAAATATTTGAAAAAAATATATATTCCCAATTATTAGATTATTTCACATACAATAATATACTTCATAAAAATCAGTTTGGTTTTTCCAAGGGTAAAAGTACTACTGATGCTGGGATTGCACTTCTCAAACATATTCTTGATGCTTGGGAAGAAAAGCAAGATGTAATTGGCATTTTCTGTGACCTTTCTAAGGCATTCGATTGCGTTGATCATCAAACACTATTAAAGAAGCTAGAACATTATGGTGTCTCTGATAAATCAGTTAGTCTTATGAAATCGTATTTGTACAATAGAACTCAGAAAGTAGTGATTAATAGAACTGAATCTACTGGAGCCCCCATCAATATGGGTGTGCCACAGGGATCAATATTGGGTCCATTGCTGTTTCTAATTTATATAAATGACCTTCCCAACTACGCGAATAATTTATGTGAAAAAGTACTATTTGCGGATGATACTTCTTTAGTTTTTAAAGTAAACAGAGGTAATAACTGTTCGGACGAAGTAAATAGTGCCCTCTCTAAAGTTTCATACTGGTTTAATAGTAATAATTTAGCACTTAACCCCAAAAAAACTAAACGTGTTAAATTCTCATTACCTAATGTTGACCAGACAAAATTAAATATTAATTTGAATGACGATGAAGTCGAGTTTATCGAGAGCACAAAATTTCTAGGTATCACACTAGATTCTCGACTGCAATGGGATCCACATATTGAAGCCTTGTCAAGTAGACTTAGTTCAGCAGCATTCGCTGTTAAGAAAATAAGGCTTTTAACTGATATTTAAACGGCAAGGTTAGTATACTTTAGCTATTTTCATAGCGTAATGTCGTATGGACTGCTATTGTGGGGCTCAGCTGCCAGTATTGAAAATATTTTTGTATTCCAAAAAAGAGCTGTTCGCGCCATATACAATCTACGGCGGAGAGATACCTTGAGAGAATTGTTCAAAGAAATAAATATTTTAACTTTGGCAGGCCAATATATTTATGATAATTTAGTTTATGTAAGGAAACACTATGATTCATTTGCTAAGAACAGCAATATTCACCAGTTCAATACAAGAAATAAAGATAAACTTGCCGTTCCAAGATTTAGGCTTGCAAAAACTAGAGGTTCATTTATGGGGAAAGGCATAGCCTTTATTAATAAAGTTCCACAACAAGTGATTGATCTTCCTTTGCATGAATTTAAAAACCATGTTAAAAAAACGCTCATGGGTAAAGGTTATTATAAAGTAGATGATTATCTTAAAGATCTAAATGCGTGGAAATGATGTAACACATAACTTGCTAATAAGTACTTTGTTGAAGTAATATACTTAATAAGTCTATGTTGTTGCCAATAATCCTGTCACCCTGTTGTAATTTTCTGGTAACGATATATTCAAGTTTGTAAATATCGTTACTTATGGCTGTTACAGCTGATAAGTTTCTTGCGCCCGTTCTTCTTGTCAGCTAAAAAAGTCTGGAACGGGTGGTAGGAAAATATAGACGATTCAAAAGTACTTAATAATTAAGTTTATTTGAATAAAGCTTATTTGACTTTGACTTTGACATCACAAAGTGTTTTATTTCATGACCTTGTACTTATGTTAGATAACATAAGTACAAGGTCATGAAATAAAACACTTTGTGAAAACTTGAGATCAAGTGGACCGTTTTTTAGCTGCAGTGCACCTTCCTGTTGTACGGAGTACTTATACGTTCCTTGACGTCTGTTCCCGGCAGTCTACGCGCGTACGCCATGGAGCCGCTCCAGTACCGTACGAGTAGGTGTTTGTTCGCGGCGCGCACAAACGTTGCGAATGACACCGCGCGCACTCGAAAGTGTTCGGCGCAATCACCGAAAATCGGCGGGAATAACGCGCGCGCAACGAAGGTACATTTAAATGTACGGAAAATGTTGCATTACATGTTGCGTTGCATGCAAATAATTTGAGGCCCGTACCGGCGGCTTAAGATATTTATCAACAAAATCATATACCCTCCATTTTGCTTCGTCGTAGTAGGTTAAAAAAGGATCAAAAAATTTTGTAAACTTTTCTTTGATCAAAGAATGTACAATCGATTTCTTTTAATGTTATGCTGGGCAGTTCATTTCAAGAAAATTTAAGAAGAGACAACACAAAGTCATCAAGATGAGAGTAGGGTAGACCGGGTACCATTGTAACATTTTAACTTTAACATTTATTTCTGGCTCCATTTATAATATCATGGCAATAGTGTCAATGTGTATTGATATTTAGTTTTTTTGGCTTTAAGGCAGCGGTGTAGAAACAATATAAACGTCTATACCCAGCAGTGGGTGTCGTGCGGCTGATATGATGAATATAAACAGAGATATTTTACATTTAAACGGAACAGGCAACTGCTACAAATGTCCCCTACCCAGGGTTAGTTGTACCAGATATGTCATGAAGCAATACATCTTAGTTTAGTTAGAAAAATATATTTATTTGAATTACAACATGACAGCAGACCATTTTTTCATTAAACTAGTAACAAAGCATAACAATCTTCTCAAAAGTAAATATAAAAAACTGACAAACTTAAAACACAACCTTCCTAGTCTTAGACAATTATAGGCCGACCGGTTAAATGAGTCCCCTCCTGCGGGGCACAGGGGCGCGGGGAAAGACGAGAACGGGGAGCGCGAGAGGTGCGGGCGGCAGGCGCATTTTTGCCTAAACTCAGTTCGCTGGCAACGCGGCTAGCGATCGCATGTGTTGGGGACGCTTTGTGAGATTACACATGAGATTACATTATAAGATGCGTCGAAATATTTTCGGACATAAAATGAATAATCAGTGAAAGCAAATGAATTTTAACGTATACGAATATTTTAGAAAAAAGAAAACTGGATCCAAATCATGCTGAAATGAAATGAGATGATTGACTCATAATTTTGATTAATCTTGTATAATAAATTGTACATAAGTTTATTACCCAATATTTTAATATATTATCTACAAACTCATAGTTGGTTTCATTCAAAAAATAGCTACTTGTTCACTGTTAACCACTGTGACGTCACATATCTTAAGAACTATCCAGTGCACATTTCGCCTCTCGTGTATCGCCCGCCGCCCGCACCCCTCGCGCTCCCCGTTGTCACCTTCCCCCCGCGCCCCTGTGCCCCGCAGGAGGGGACTCATTTAACCGGTCGGCCTATAATCGTAAAGTATTGACTACAAAACATGGTTCTTTAGGGCATAAGAGCTACGTTGTTGTAGTTCTGACGTCAAATAGTCAATAATAACAAATATTACTAATCAACAAGTTGTATAGAAAATCACTTGTAACAATTGTCCCCGTGGTATAATTATCCCCTGGTACAATCATCCCTTAAATATAAAAAAAAACTTTTTTCTTCTTATTACGGTAATCAGTCTTGTCATTTTTGTGTTTTAGTTATTTAGATAAAAGAATAAAACTATTTTCTATTGTTACTATCAAATAATATTAAACATAGGTATGTACTCGTAGCTATTAAAATTGTAGTATATCAGTCTTCAGTTCCTTAATCGGAATCACAATTGTGACATATGTAACAATTTTCTTGTGGCGTACATTCTTCGTGGGCCCAGTTATGGCAATTTATGCATTGTACACATTGTTCATTTGGTCTACTAGAAACAAAGGATTCCCAACATACTAGGCACAAACACTCTTCCTCTTCAGTGCTTGAGTCACTTTCTTCAGTATTTTCTTTAGTTTTAGGTTTTTTTGCTTTTGATTTAGAATTCACGATATATTTTTTTTACTTCTTTAGCTTTTTCTTTCGTTCAATTTCTTCATACTCTTTTCTAATTGATGCCTTTTCCGGTGTATCTGTCCATATTACAGTTTTTCTCTTCTTTCGTCCTTTGTTTGTAGTTTTGCGTGGAGGTGCTTTTGGTAAGGGTCTTATTCCTTCCGGAGAAAATGCTTTCATTGTAGTTGTTCTAGTCGATGGACCTGCATAATCAAAGAAAGAAATCAAGTTTTCTACCTGGTGTGTATTTATCGACATTGTACCTAATATAGGCATTGGAGGCGGTGTCGTTTGGGCTCTTTCATCTGGTCTTTCTGTCTCTGCTAAGGGATCTAATTCTGGTTCTGCTCCTATCAGACCATCATTAATTATGGATTGGCTGTGATACTGCCACGGATTCATCCGTGCTAAAACATTAAGACAAATATTTTTAAGAGTTAAAGGCGCTGCTGAGACAAGTTCGTTGGAAGTGTCTTCCTCCAATTGTGAAAATAGTCCAGCATTTGTTGGGTTTCGATGTTCTATTGGCGTAATTGAATTTCTAGATGTTATGTTAGCCGGTTCTTCAATTGAAGCAACATCAACGTTGGTACACACAATATTACAATCGGGAATGGGTCTATCCGTTACAAATGATGGGCTGAAATCTAGTTCTGTAAAGATCTCCCTATTAAAAGGATATATTCCTGTGCATCTAAAGCCCGCCTGTACATTATTAGGAGTCAAGGCCAATGGATATGCTTTAGCTACAATAGATGGGATATCATAAATGGTCATTGTGCTTCCAGGGTGACTTCTCATCCACGCATCACACGCTGAGTTTGTTGCCTTTTTCAATGGACCATTCACTACACGATCTACGGGTTGCAACTTATGTGAGCAGTGGGGTGGGAAAGACAACATAACGATGCCGTGTTCTTTGCAGTAATCAAGTGCAGATATAGTTATGTGCGATGGATGGTTGTCTAAGAGCAATAACACGTTGTTTTCTTTTGACGAACGTGTGTGACTTTGAAAATGTTTTAAAAACATCAAGAACTCATTTTCTTGCATCCACCCAGACGAATTACCTGCGCCGATACATCCCACAGGACCACCCTGTACAAAGTGTGAGTTATATCTCAAGCGAGGAAATATAAAAATAGCGGGAATCGAATTTCCGAGTGCGTTTGCGGCTACTGTAACTGTGACCAAAGTCCCACGTTCCCCAGATGTTATTGCACCAACTTGACGCATCCCCTTCCTTGTTACGATTCTATCCGGTTTTTGGACAGTAGTGATTCCTGCCTCGTCCATGTTGTAAATATCTTTCGGTTCAAATTTATGTCTATCCATTACTTTTTCCAAATTATCAAAAAAGGCGTTTACATTTGTTATATTGAAACTCCTAGCTCTAGAGAGAATCGTTGCTTGAGCGCATCTTATTGACAACTCTGGGTTACGCTTCATAAAAGATGAAAACCAATCAGGTCCCGCCATTCCATTTTCATCCCAAGTGCCCGGTCTTTTTAGATTGTATGAGACAGCCAGTTCAAATGCCAACTTTCGTACTTCTTTGGGTGAAAGTCCAAAATATATATCAGCCAATGTCTGCAAATAGTTCACAATTATATTTTCCTGGTCTTCTGAAAATATCTTTTTTGCAGATTTATAACCCATCGTCACCACAACTCCTGCTTCGGAATTTTCTCTTTTCTTTTTATATCTTATCAGAGAAACGTGACATAACCCAAACATATCAGCTGCTGCGCGTATTGATTTTCCGGTTAGGATTTCTTCATACGCTTGTTCATAGAGAAATGTATCTTTCGACGCTCTATTAGTTTTCCTGATCCTGGTACGCGGCGTCTGATAGAAAAACAAAAAATAAACATGAGTAACAATAGATGACGATAGTTACATAAACTAGTTACATAAAAATATTACTATATTTAATTACAACTTGTTCCTTTGGAATTTCCATAACTCTACGGTATTAACGAAAATCAAATAGCAAATGACCTAGTTTATTTTACTTTTGTCTTTTATTTTATGTTTTAAATACTTTCTGAATTCAATTTTTATTTTCATTTTCTTATTTCTTTCAAAACAATTTAAAAATATTAATAACCCCTCATATTATTTTATTATATGACAACGTCGCATACTCTTACCTTAAATAATGAATGATTAAACTTAATTATGAATGAAAGTAAAAGCACCTTTAATTTACGAAATGTTTAAATAAAAATTAATGTTCCTTGGACTTAGTTAATTAATTATTTTTACCTTAGGTCACGGAAGTTCAAAAAGAACAGGCTGTATAGATTTTAATATTTTCTTTATTTGTAGGTTTCTTTTAATTTGAAACCAGGTGTGATGTGCTATTGGGGTCAATTGTACCACGGGTATGGTTGTTCCGCTTCAACCATCCCCGAAAATTTGCTACAATCGTCCCCTCAAGGTAATTTAAAAAAAACGTTAAATTATCGTTCAAATAAACTGATAAATATACTCACTCCACTGCTAAAATACGACGAGAAACGTTTAAAATGCAACTGGGTAAAAATTAATGCGAAGTTTCTCAATTAAGATCAATGAAATTTGACGGATAAAACTTACTTTGACTACGTTGAAATTTCTCCTTGCCGTCACATGCGTCCGCGTCGAGCTGCGCGCGCGGGGTACTGGCAGTTAGTCGGCACGTGTTTTAGGGGGCCCCTGAGGGGAAGAGAACGGGCGTGCGGGGCGTAGTTACAGAGATATTCCCGATGGTACTACTGTACGCTGCTACAACCGTACCCGGTCTACCCTACACGGTAGAATAGAAAGAGAGGCAACGTCTAATCGAATAACTGTAGGGAATTAGCGTTGTGCGACATGAATTGCACTTTGTTTTGTCGGAGCGAGTCGCTATTTATTTAAATGATTCTGCGGAGTGTATCTTCTGTGCTTGTACTATAATGTATTCTGCGCCGCCCCACGCCACACAAATGTGGCTCCGCCCTAACGTGGTCGCAACCGAGGCGCGCAGCCTTTGGCCCGGTTAAACGGGCGCGCCAAGTACTTCTAGCTTCATAAAGTAAAAATTGCGGAGTGCGCCTGGCCTGCTACTACTACCATATTATAAGTAGTGCGAATGGAGTGGACCAGTGGCTGCAGCAGAACCATGGAACCACCACCAGATGCAGTACCAGTGAACAACGGGAAGGAACGGGAGAAGACAACCCGAGCAACCAAGGGGATGGCAACGAACATCAATGAGACCACTTTATCGAATGGAGCCTTAGAGAAGGGAAGTAAGGGGAGCAGGCATAAACTGCAATAACAAAGCATTCGTGACGTCAGGCGCGTGCCGTGTCCGCCATTTATTGTTCCTGTCACATGTTACAATTTCAACTCTAAGTATACTGTTAACATAAGGTGTATGTACACTAAGCTAAGCCGCCATGTTTTGTTCCATTACAATGGAGAACAATGAAGTAGGTATGCACGCTTTTTTCGTAGGTATGCCTGCTCTCCTTACTTCCCTTCTCTAAGAATGGAGCAGACAAGCTCTACACGGGACCGACCACTTCGACACCAATGAGCCAGTGAAAGTCTTGTACTTACTGCTATTTGGTAAAAATCTATTTTAATAATAGAGAGACTTACTTCAGCATGTTTTTCCTGATGGTTTTCAAAAGCTCTTGTGTCCACAAATTCTTTGTAGCCCAAATCCCATTTAAATGGCGAGTTTTGATAATTTAGTGACTTCGATCGCTCCAGCATTTGTTGTGATTGTTCCTCTTTGGATAGAATTATCTCTCGTGCGTCTTCGTGGGCTTCAAAACAACATCAAAAATGTGTAGATTTATCGTAAATGAAAAGAACTTTTACTAACTTTTAGGCGAGACCGACATTTGGCACACGTGGGTCACGTACGCCGATCTGGGCCTATCAGAACCCATAAATTTCCTTATTCCTATACGGATAAGGTTCATCAATGGTCATAATTGTTGGCATTCACGGTAGTGTGGCCCTAGCATAACGCAGCTAACGAAACGTGTTGTCGTGGTGGTGTTGCTATTTAGTGTCGGGGTTACCAAAAAAAAAATCTGAATATTTTCTATGAATTACTAATTACATGCCTACTTTTTGGAAAATACAGAAATGTTATACATTCTTTGGTTTTTTTCTATGGGACTCTGCCTGATGTCCTTTAATATAGGCGCTAGTTGTTTAGAACTACATTACATGCACGTGTATCCACGCCTTGCGACGCGATGACACGTTATGCGACGCAACGAAAAGATGTCTTCTGACGCCTCCACAGAGTACCTTATTGGACGCGCCCAGATCGGCGTACCGTCATGATTTCAATAATTTTAATAAATTTATGATGATGAGGGTGAAAAAGCTTCTTAATTAAGACTCACTTACAGCTTGGCCAACAAGTCTAGAAACGGAATTAAAACAGTTTTTACTAGCAAAATGTAGTTTTTGCATACAGAAGTAGTCGATTGTTTCCATACAAAAAGAAAGTGGCTCCACCATTATTTTCTACACTTTATGGTCAGACTGTAGTATTGTAGTCCTCACTGTCCTCATATTTTCTACTCACTTTTAGGCGTTTTAATTTCGCATACATTGCTTCTTTTCAGACTAACTCTTGATTTTTTCTTGAGACAGTCCGCTTTCCACTGTTTACTCAAGTTATGTAGAGGCATGCTGTCTTCGGAGTCTGTCGTTGAATCCTGGTCGGTATCTTCTAAAGGAATGCCATTCAAATCATCTAAAACAACAATAACTAAGTTAAACTAAGTTCGACGACTTCCGTGGTCGAGTGGTTTGCACGCCGGTTTTCAAGGCGTCACCATCTCTTGAGGTCCTGGGTTCGATCCCCGGCTGGGTCAATGTAGAAAATGAACTTTTCAATATTGTCTCAGGTCTGGGTGTTTGTCATACCACCGTTGTTTCTGATTTCCATAACACAAGTGCTATAGCTACTTACTTTGGAATTGGAGCAATGTCTGTGATGTTGTCAAATATTTATTTATTTATAATATTATGATACTAGCTTCTGCCCGCGACTTCGTCCGCGTGAACATTCGAGAAAATCCTTATGGAACTTTAACCAGAGGGCCTATTACAAAATGCATCGCGATTAGCGTACTATGTTCGTAACTATAGACTAACGAATAAGAACGACGGACTATCGTGATTCTTTTTGTAAAAAGCCTTCAATTCAGAATAAATAGTAGGTATTCTATGTTTTAATTTCATCAAAATCAGAATTGCTGTTTTTACGTGATTTGGTGGGTCCCCTCCCCACCAAGCACGCTGCCCTTCTTTTCCTTTCCTTCTTCTCTCTCTCACCGTCCCCCTTTCTCATCGCATCCCTCTCCCCCTACCCCCTCACTATCCCCCTCCCCTGCCCCTCTGTCTGTCAAAATTACCCCCTCGTAATTTCACAATTCTAATATATATTTCTATTCTAATAATGATGTATTTCTGTTGCCGCTATAACAACAAATACTAAAAACAGAAAAAAAATTGAAGGGGGGGCTCCCATACGACAAACGTGATTTTTTTTGCCGTTTTTTGGTACGGAACCCTTCGTGCGTGAGTCCGACTCGCACATGACCGGCTTTTTTTACATTCTCTTTGTCTCTAACTATGAATATTACGTAATAGGTCTGGCATCGTAGCTAGGGGCTGGCAAGGGGGTGGCTGCTAGGGGCGACGCACTTTGCTGACCAATAGCTAGAAAATAAGTCTTGGGCCGCAAAATTCAAATCTTGCCAGAGGCGCTCATTATCCTAAAAATAAGTCTCGGAGCGCAAAATTAAAATCATGCCAGGGGCGCTCATGACCGTAGCTTCAACGCTTGGATCGCTCGATTCGCCGCCCCCCTGGACGTGCCGCCCGCGTGCGGTGCACGCCCGCTTGCAGCGGGCCTGGCCGTGTCAAACCCGTGGCAAAGGGTCGGCATTGAGTGATCTTTCATGGCATTCATTTTTGAGGCAAAATCACAGAATACATAATAGTACAAGTACAGAAGATCCACTCCGCAAAGTCATTTATTTAAATAGCGACTCTATTCCATACACAATAAAGTGCAATTCAGGTTGCACACCGCTCCCCTGGCTACAGTTATATTCACCTAGAAGTTGCCTCTCATTCTATCGCGTAGCTCTTATCTCCTCTAACGACTTCAGGGTTTCACTTTCTTCTTTTATATAATAATTAAATAACAGGTAATTAATTTATTACAAGTTATGAGTTTGTGAAATAATGCGTAGGTAGTGTAGGTACTTAAATATTCAAAATAACCTAGGATAGGTACAGTCAACGCCACATTAGACTATACATGCTGACTTTGAGGCAATTTGCTTTCATACGAAATGAAATTGTATTCATAATTAACTTTATTTCGAAAGTAGGTAAGTAAGTACCTACCTAATCTATAAATTATTATTATTTCAATAAATAGTTGGGCGAATATTGCATGTTTAGCAAATAAGACAAGTACCTACCTTAGAATAAATGGATACTAAGTACCTAGTACAAGCACTTCTTACGTTTCGATGTCGTTTGGAACTTTTGGAAGTATGAAAAACACGTGAGGATCGGATCCTTTTTATTAGTATTAAGGCAGCCCATTGCGATGTAATATGCCTTTATTTTGGTTATAATAATATTTCACAAACGAGCGAACGAACGACGCAGCAATACGTGAACCCGGCGCGAGTGAGTGACTATCGAAATCGAACTGCTAACGTGCGACCCAGCCGGCACGCGATAGCCCTCCGAAATTAGTCCGTCCGGACGGACCCGCTAGCTACTTGTAGCTTCGTACCTAAAGCGCGGAGTGCGCCTAGCCTGGCAAAATGTTAAATTACTAAAGTAATGAATAAATAATACCTTCATTTCGATCCCCCATGTCCATTTCAGAATTCTCATATTCCGTTTTAATTGGAGTTTCCATGTTGACCTCTTCCTCA
Source organism: Agriphila tristella (assembly GCA_928269145.1). Classification (NCBI taxonomy): domain Eukaryota; kingdom Metazoa; phylum Arthropoda; class Insecta; order Lepidoptera; family Crambidae; genus Agriphila; species Agriphila tristella. The sequence goes on from OV743433.1 coordinate 39,463,148, forward strand.
GTTGCTGATATGACTTTAACAGTCGGAGTCTTGCCCAAGGTCCAAGGGAGTTCGGCTTGTTGTTCATGAAACAATTCCAGTGAATTTACTGACATCAAATTGTTGCAAATTTAACCTACTTTAAAACTTTTCTAAACAATCTTGATGACAAACCAACCTTTCCGGGTCAAAATCAACAAAAACTGAAAAAAGTTACCCTTTTGAATTTTTTGAGAATGACCCGGGGGGTAATTACGTAACTTTGTTGCAATCAACTCTGACAGAAATCGCAGTTACATTGCTGCTTTAGTAAGAACCAATGTGACAACTATCTTAACTAAAGCCGCAATGCAACCGCGCTTTCAATCGATTTCAATCGAGAATTGTTAGCAACAGCTTTACGTAATCAAGGTACCGGTCGTCTGTCCAGGTCAAAAACTTGGATTTAACATTGCCTCCACATTACCAACAGTATATCAAAAAACCAAAAATACCTGATTTGATGCAACCATTACCCCCTTTTCATTTCTAATTTTACTGGGTTACATGGACTAGACACATACTTAAAATTTGGATGGTAAGTTCAAAATAACCCGATATATTAAGATGAGCTAAAAACTTTATGGCGTCAACTAACGCCGCCAAAACAAGTTTATTACCATCAAAACACAATATATAGAAAAAAATCACCGTTCTATGTCCACTGAGCTGAGGTGACGGCAGAATTAAAATTTGAGTGGCATTGTTTGGACATGTTGGACATCTGAATGATGAATGAAATCGAGCATAAATATGCATGACTGAATTTTTTTTTTGGCAAAATATGCAACTACCACTGAAAAGGTTAAATACTTAAGTTAATACTTAATCCGGTCTCTAACTATAAATATTACGTAATGGATCTGGCGTAGTAGCTATGGGCTGGCAAGGGAGGCGGCTGATAGGGGCGCAACCCTCATGGGTCGCACTTTGCTGACCCATAGCTAGAAAATAAGTCTTGGGCCGCAAAATTCAAATCTTGCCAGAGGCGCTCATTATGTTAAAAATAAGTCTCAGAGCGCAAAATTAAAATCATGCCAGGGGCGCTCATGACCGTAGCTCTGACGCTTGGATCGCTCGATTTGCCGCCCCCCTGGACGTGCCGCCCGCGTGCGGTGCACGCCCGCTTGCAGCGGGCCTGGCCATGTCAAACCCGTGGCAAAGGGTCGGCATTGAGTGATCTTTCATGGCATTCATTTTTAAGGCAAAATGTTAAATTACTAAAGTAATGAATAAATAATACCTTCATTCCGATCCCCCATGTCCATTTCAGAATTCTCATATTCCGTTTTAATTAGAGTTTCCATGTTGACCTCTTCCTCAGTTGCTGATATGACTTTAACAGTCAGAGTCTTGCCCAAGGTCCAAGGGAGTTCGGCTTGTTGTTCACGAAACAATTCCAGTGAATTTACTGACAACTAAAAGCAAAATTTCTGAATGATGATAATCTTGGGGTCTGTTATTATAAAAAGTAGGTAAACCTACTTTGTGAATTGAGACCGTTTGCAAATGTCTCATCAATATGTATCAGTGTGTGTTAATCGCCTTAGGATTTATAGATCATTGTTACATCAGGTGCTATGAATTTCCCACAAACTTTTGCAAGTTTTCATTGAATTAAGTAAGTAAGTGGTGACACAACTGACACACATTTAAGCCTGTAGCAAACCTCCGCCGTGAAACCGTACCCATATGTACGTACATACCTAGTTGGTAAAAAGTTCTGTTACTGAGTTTCTTTATCGATTACTGGCCATTAAAACAAATGAAAAGAAAAAATAAAAATGACATATTATTGACAGTTTTATAAGCTACTAGCTTCTGCCCGCGACTTCGTCCGCGTGGATATTAGAGAAAATCCTTAAGGAACCTTCAACCAGGATCCAACCAGCCATTTTTACGCGATTAGGCGGATCTCCACCAAGCGCGCTACCTCGCGAGGCAAAACATTTGCCGCGTGTGGCGGACCTCCTCGAGGCTTCCCGTTCCCGTTTTCGTTCCGTTCCCGTTCCCGTTCCCGTTTTCGTTCCGTTCCCGTTCCCGTCCCTTGGATGTGCATGTCCAGGTCCAATCATGTCCACCGTGTAGGACTTCAAAATAAATGTCATTTTCGCAATCACCATCCCATGAAACCTCAAGAACGACAACCACATCGATTATCATCTTTACTTACCCCATCCCTAAGGGATGATTTTCAAAATCACAAAATATGTGTTTGCCTATTTATTTTTAGAAATGCTCCTACGAATTTTAAAGTTGTAATATCTATTTTATATTCTTTTTTCATTCAAAATTTGAATCCCATTTTCACCCTTTTAGGGGTTAAATCATAATGTCAACCGTGTTGAACTTCAAAATAAAACTCATTTTATTTTGAAGTCACTATCCCACAAAACCTCACGAACGATATCCATATCGATTTTTATGTTTACTCACCCCCATTTACCCCCTAAGGGGTTGATTTTCAAAATTACAAAATATATGTTTGCCTATTTATTTGTATATATACTCCTACGAAATTTAAAGTTGCTAGTCTATTTTATATTATTTTTCCATACAAAATTTAACTTCATTTTCACCTTTTTAGGGGTTAAAACATGTCCACCGTGTTGGACTTCAAAATAAATCTCATTTTCGCAATCACCATCCCATATAACCTCGAAAACGACATCCATATCGATTTTTATGTTTACTCACCCCATTAAGCCCCTAAGGGGTTGATTTTCAAAATCACAAAATATATGTTTGCCTATTTAGTTTTAGACGTGCTCCTACGAAGTTGAAAGTTGTATTGTCTATTTTATATTATTTTTCTATACAAAATTTGAACCTCATTTTTACCCCTTTAGGGCTAAAATCATTTCCACCGTGTTGGACTTCAAAATAAATGTCATTTTTGCAATCGTCATCCCAGAAAACCCCGATAACGATATCCATATCTATTTTTAGGTTTTTTTATCCCTTTTCATCCCCATAGGGGTTGAAATAATAACATAAACAATATACGTTGCGTTAGATTTTCATCCATAAGCCTAAATTATAAATTTAGTAATTTTTACTTCGAAAATAAAGGATACACAACTTCATCCCCCTTTTGACCCCTTCGGGGGTAGAATTTTGAAAAACGCTGAGACCCGTATTTATTTATTTTCAATCGTTAGCCTAAACACAAAGTTTGAAGATTCTAGCTTCAAAACTGAGGGACTTTCATACAAACTTTCATCCCTTATTTCATCCCCTTAGGGATGGAATTTTCAAAAATCCTTCCTTAGTGGATGCCTACACTGTATAAAGTATCTGTGTGCAAAATTTCAAGTCTCTAGGTCCAGCGGTTTGGGCTGTGCGTTGATAGATCAGTCAGTCAGTCAGTCAGTCAGTCAGTCAGTCAGTCAGTCAGTCATTCAGTCATTCAGTTTACGATTTTATATATTAAGATAATTCCATACCACACGTATATCATATTTTGTTTATTTCACCATAGAATGGGGGTTGAAGGAGAATCGTGTCGCTGTAATTGCTCTGCACAAATGTGGGCAGCCACCGAATATGATTTTCAAGTTGCTACAAAAGTTGAAAATCAACAAGCAATTTATTTATCGCACTATCCATAGGTACAGTAATACCTTGACCGTCGATGACCGAAAAAGATCAGGAAGACCACGCACCGTTCGGACACCAGCTGTGATCAAGGCAGTGAAGGCGAGAATCCCGTCCGGAAGCAAAAGTTATTGGCAATACAGATGACTGTGAAGAGAAGTTCCCTTAAAAAAATTATCAATGATGACCTTGGGCTTCACGCTTACCGTAGACGAAAGGGCCATCTGCTAAACGCACGATTGAAGGCTATGAGGTTAGCACGAAGTCGCGCTCTACTAAAGCGGTACGCACAAAACGGCCATCGAACAATCTTGTTTACTGATGAAAAAATCTTCACAGTCGAAGAAAATTTTAACCGTCAAAATGATAAGAGTATACGCTAAGAATAGTAAAGAAGCCAGCATGATTACTCCGAGGGTCCAACGAGGTCACCACCCCTCATCAGTGATGATTTAGCTGGGGGTGTCCTATTCAGGGCTAAGTAAGGTTCATTTCTGTGAAAAAGGTGTGAAAACTGGCGCTAGAGTCTATCAAGATACCGTTCTGGAACCTGTTGTCAAACCCTTAAGCCACACTTTATTTCAAAACCAGCCATGGGTCTTCCAGCAGGACTCTGCCCCTGCGCACAAAGCAAAATCTACACAAGCATGGTTTCGGGCTAACAAAATTGATTTTATCGCGCAGGAAGAATGGCCATCCTCCAGCCCAGACTTAAATCCTCTGGATTATGCCATATGGCAACTTATTGAGGAGAAAGCATGTGCTAAGCCCCACATGAATCTCGACTCTCTTAAGCGCGCTATTCTCAAGGCAGTCGCAGAATTGGATATGGTGGTAGTTCGTGCTGCCATCGATGACTGGCCTCGTCGTCTAAAGGCGTGTATTCATGCCAGAGGCGGTCATTTCGAATAATTTTAATACATGATAATCTTAAATATTTGTGCTTTCATTTGGTATATAATTCATTGTAGCATTATTTGTAAATTTAGTATTATTCATGTTTTCCATAGTTACAGAACTTAGTAACCAACTAGGTACATAATACTATTTTACTGTCAACTTAATTTAACTTACCTCCAAACCAAAATCTAACATTTGTTCTAGTAGCTGATCAGATTTTTTTGATTTCTCTATAAACTTCTGAAACTTTTTCAACAAACTGAAGCAAATGTAACAGACACATGTTGGCTTTGTATCGCCTGTTTCAAGCTGGAAAAAAAGACTCATTTTATCAAAAAGGCTAAATATTAGCAGTGTACGGAATGAAGTGGCTATTTGGGTCCAGGGCCTGATGTTGCCACTAATAAAAATTATTTCCATAATAAGGCCAAGGCCTAGGGCACAAAGACGCGCTGAACTTAGCTATTTTTGTAGAATAAATTTTGGTCATACGAGCATGTATGCTAAAACGCCGTACAGTTCCGGTTAAGAATAGGACTGTCCCATCTCATCCCGTGGGTATCGTAGAAGGCGATAGAGGAAAGTTTTTAGGGACCCGGTACAGACCATCGCACAAAGGGTCACTCGAATGGCAGCGAGGAAACTGTCAACAACAGCATTCCCGAGGAGGGTTGGTGTCAGGCAGGCGGCCGACCGTAAAAACGTTGCCAAAACCTAATGCAGTGGTCGTTCTACGAGCTCAAAATTTTATTTTGTGTAGAACACTATAAATAAATTGGGATAAGGGCAGGAGGATGATGATGAGCATGTATGTTGAAATACTTAGGCACTCTTACCCAACTAGCAGGGTAGTGGGATTCATAGCTTGCCTAGGGCTGTAAGTACTCTAAATCAGGCACTGTCTGGGGCCAAGGAACAAGGAATGAAGATGATGATAATACTAACATGTTCTACATTTGATGTTTTGCACTATTTAGATTTTAGAACAGTCCAATATTTTACATGATTTAGGGAACCATATAAAAATAAATGTGATATCATTATAGTTGGCTTACCGATGTTTCAGTGAATTTCTCGTAAATATCCTGAAGCTGGCAACCAGATATTGAATGCAAGCGGATATTGTACGCCAAGCATACTCTGCAAGCCATCAGGTGGTTCATTTTCAGCTTTTTCAGCAGATTATTTGGTTGGAGTCAGGTTTTAGACTTAAGTATAAATAATTAAAAAATTTCAGTACCTAGGTTATTAAAAACCTACTTTGAAAAAAGTTGTTTCAAACATTTATAAAACATGTTCTACTATCCCCGTCAATTGGTAATGCGCTGGAACCTTGTCAAATTAACATACACATCAACGTCATCCGCAACTAAAAATGACAAAAAACTGTTAAATTCTAATAGGTAATATAATAAATTAATTATTAAAATCTTATTTTCAATAAGAAAAGGTCTAGGTATATTAAAAAATTACAATTGTTTTTCGTTTTTGAGGTTAAAATCATGGCCGCCAGGCGCATTACCAATTGACGCGGATTATATGGCGGTTGAATTTGAATTTCCAAGCATTTAGTAAAGTTGACGGTTTCTCCAATTCTGAAGCAGTTTACACTCTTGGCTTGGGCACTGAGCGAGTGGGTTCCTTTGATCATTTATATTGATGATTGAAGAGGTAATCACTAACTCTTGGGCTTGGGAATACGGGGAAAATTACACTTTTTTCCCTAAACAATTAATATTTCTTTGTATGCAAGCACCTCGGAGATAACTATGTTGTAATTTCCACACTTTCTTTAGCGTATTATTCACCAAATACTTCGTGTTATACTTTTTGGGCTTTGGTGGTTCCCTTTTGGACTTGGCCTGCTTGGCCAGTATCCAGTTGTTGGCTCAGTTATTTGTTCCCACAGACTCTGCTTCTTCACGAGGCGTGTGAGTAAAAGTGGTTAGGCTTAGATTTTGAGACTGTAGTACACAAAGAGAATGTAAAATCACTACGTATGACTTCATTCATACAAAATTATTGACACACCAAATGTCAAAACAGGGTTCTTCGATCGCTGCCAACATTCAAGCATGGTCAAGCGATGAAGACCAATACTACCAACATGATATGAAAAACATAGTGATGCCCAGCCCCCTTAGCCAAAGTAACATTAGCAAATTTTCGCTATCGCTTGGCTTCGAAACATGTATAGATTTGACGTTTTAAAATTCGATTGTTAACGAAACCTTATGTCAATCCCATACATGTTTCGAAAGCGAAGCGATAACGAAGATTAACGAATGTTACTTTGGCTAGGCCCTCTGTACGGTGTACGAAAAATATCGATATCGATGACGTCTGTAGGTACCTGGGGGGACCACTCCCAATATCAGCATTTTTTTCATTTTGTTTTAGTAATTGATTCCATTTATTTTGATCGCATATAACAAAATAGGGAAGAATAAATGAAACCAATTACTAAAACTAAATTATTAAATAAAATGAAACAATACAATACAACACAAAAATCTTTAATTGCACGAAACAAGTTGGCATTATACCTATTAATTATTTTATAAATTTTAGTTAAATATTATATAGTTTTGGAATGTGCTTATCAAGGCCTTTCATTTGATAACCATATTGTAGTAATTAAAAATGTTTTTACACTATCAAATGGCGTCATGCAGCCGCCATCTGCGCCATCTTGATCTGGAATCTGAAATAATAAAATAATATAATTTGTTAGTGTTAATGATTAGATATTAATAGGTAATTAGATACCTAGTAGAATGCTTTTACCATCTTTCCAATATTTATTTTCTGTGTTAACATCCGATAATTGATTGTCGCTAACTGAAAACATGAAAAAGATATACTAATTAACTAATACCTATTATTTGGTTAAATAAAAAGAAATAGAAATAAATTCCATAACAATTAAAGGCGACTATTATTATTATACGCGTATGTATAAGTACCTATAAACTTGTAAAGCAGTTAACAGGCAAGAGACCGCACAGGACCGGGAATCCTTACAAATTCTTACTAATATTATAAATGCGAAAGTCCGTTTGTTTGTTTGTTACGCCTTCACGTCGCGTCTTAACTACTCAACCAATCATCATGATATTTTGCATACACGTTGTAAAGGGTACAGAGAAGGACATAGGGTACCTTTTATCCCGAACAAAGTATTATTCCCGAGTGATAGCAAAAAAAATTTCCACGCTGAAGTCGCGGGCGGCTGCTATTTGTGACATAAACTCGTTTCGGAAACCTAGTCTTGATCTTTCGATTGCTGAGGCTGAGTCAAGATAAATATCATAAATAATCATAAAAATGAAAATTTTACTTGATTGAGTAGCTGGAATTGCCACCGTAATTCCCACTTCGGGAGTCTCACACACTTGCAATGGTTTTAAAGCTAAAACACAAATAATTTAATTTAGATAATATAAAAATAAATATTATATAATTTTTAACGTTAGAACGACCAAGAAACAAGTAAAGTTACAAGAGAATACGCACCTGCATGAACATCAAGGAAATTCAGCTAGGTAAAACATCAGGCAAAGGTGGAGCAGAAGGCCGTTTAGGCCGTATTGTAGAAACTGCATGCTTTTTAAGTTGTGTTTTTTTTTCTTTTTAAAGCCCTTATCAGTAAAATGTTTTCTGCAAATAAATTTATTTTTATGCAATTTTCAATTGGTACATACCTATGCCGAATACACCTTGGCATTAAATTTTACCCACTGTTTGCAGATACAAAAATATCGATAAATGATCAGTGATGATCACACAACACTATCTACTAGGTAAACCATTGGTAATTTTATTACAGGGCTTTTATAAAATCTTTGCTTTTATACTGATTTTATGCTTAATATAAATCAAGATTTATTGAATTTCTTTAGTTTCATTCATACCAAGCTTCAACAAGAGGAAATCTTGCCATAAAAAATCTTTTTGTCCATCCTTATTTTTGGTCTTCATGCCACATATTTCACACTTCCTATAAGTATTTCATTACAATACCGACCTAAACACCAAATTTAGATGAAACTACTGAAAAATCAACAAAAATAAGACAAAAATCTTAATGTATAATCTTCAGGTTATTATTACACAACTTTTCAAAATATCCCGCCATTTGTAGTCTATGATATGCAATGTAACACTGACAGATGGAAGAAAGAGACAAAGAAGAAAAAAGAGTGAGATAAATATAGCGGCCATTAAAGTTCTGCCCCGTTTCATAGAAACTTTTTTTCTTCACGAGTTGCGTAGTATAATAATGTACTCTATGCTAACACACAAAAAACAGATGTTAGTAAATATCTAATAACTATATATAGGTTATACCTAGTTTTATATTATTAGATATTATATAGTCACATAAAATATCAATGCATGGGGAATTGGGGATTTAATATAGCTAAATAAAAACAATTCACCAAATAATAAACAAAACACCTTCAACACCTTGATTGACTTTGACTTTTAGTACAAACAAAACAAACAACTTGACTTGAAGGTGCAAACAATTTATCGGACGCGGCTTACTGCCGCGGCTGATCTGTACCTTGATTACGTAAAGCTGTTGCTAACAATTCTCGATTGAAATCGATTGAAAGCGCGGTTGCATTGCTGCTTTAGTTAAGACAGTTGTCACATTGGTTCTAACTAAAGCAGCAATGTAACTGCGATTTCTGTCAGAGTTGATTGCAACAAAATTACAAAATCACCCCCCTGAGCGTGTATTCCCGTTGTCCCCATGATTATGTCCCCATAATGGGGACAACGGCACGTCAAAAAATTTCAGTGCCGTTGTCCCCATTGATAATAGGGACAACGGGAAGTTAAAATTTCACGTATCGTCGAAACTGGAAGTAATTTAATGAATTTTATTTGCCTGAAGAATGTGGAACACAAAGTTGAAAGTGGAAAATATATTCACCGGTAGAAAAATCGCCGGTTGAATGTGGAATTACCCATTGACTACTTAACTAAAAGAAGAGAACTACTTCTAGGTTTCTATGATTCTACACCCAGACACATATATACTTTTTTGAAATGCATACCTACCTACATAACATTATGTATAAACATAATAACAAATATATTATTATTATACCATAAATATGTTCATGCATACAAATATTTGTCTTGTGCGGGGATCAAACCCACAACCTTACCTAAACCTATATAATAATCTCACGATTAACTCACTATTGAGGCACTCTTCCTTTAATTTCAACGCAATGGGGACAACGGGAATAAATTTTAATTATTTTATTGAATTCCCGCTGTCCCCATTAATGGGGACACGGTCAATGGGGACAACGGGAATACACGGATCAGAGGGGTAATTACGTAACTTTGTTGCAATCAACTCTGACAGAAATCGCAGTTACATCGCTGCTTTAGTAAGAACCAATGTGACAACTATCTTAACTAAAGCAGCAATGCAACCGCGCTTTCAATCGATTTCAATCGAGAATTGTTAGCAACAGCTTTACGTAATCAAGGTACTGGTGTGCAAACTATCGGCACCCTGATTATCTAAAAAGAAACTATTTAGCGACCGGTTGCATTTGACATCCATTGCTACTTTTCTTTGGTATGTTTTTTTTACCCCAAAGAAAAGTAGCAATGTATTACGTTCATCTGTGAACTGCGACCGGTCGCTAGGCGGTTTCTAATTAGATAATCAGCCCGCCGATGTAGTAGGTCGCGGACGTAACCATAGACTAATATTACGACATCGGACGTCCGATAGCTATCTGGCACACAGGATACACACTTATCAGCCGCGGCCAAAGATATTTTATTATATAACAAGATTGCGCACTAATGAATGAAAGCTCGAGCCGAGCGAGATAGCGCTTTTATGGTGTGCGTCCTTCTCTACTAGGCTGGCTACACGATTTCGTTCTTCGAGGACAATTTATAGTTCGTTTGACCAGAAATCGATTGAGTAAGCAAAAATAGGTATAAATAAAGGCCTATGTAGAGTAATAAAAGGCAGTTTATTACGCTATACCTACATACATTGCTAAATATAATTGTTTTTCGTAACTTTTGACGCATGGTGGCTTTGTGTCCAATTAATAATAAAACGTTAAGCTATCTTCTTTCAAGGCAGCTGTATGAGCGAAAGTGGCACCCTCAGAGGTTTTTATTTAATAAGTTATTAATAGAAAAAGATTTAAATAATGTTTATCGTGGAGAATTTAGGGTCCATGGTCTAGTATTTTTATAAGGTATCACTGCATGCCCTTGTTCTCATTCATAGAAGTAGATAGCAAATGTGTCAAAAACGGCCACTTTTAGCGGTTTTGCTAACTACTTCTAGCAGTGACTACGAGGGAATGTAACGATACCGTCTAAAAATACTAGACTGTGGGCCCTAGAATCTCCACGATAAACATTTATTAAAATTGTCTATTAGAATTATAATATTAAATATAATTCACCGCGGCGCCACTTTCACACTTCTTTTTCAGGGTACCACCTTAATTCCTACATCTTTAGGAAACTTGTACTGTAACAAAGATTATTTAATTGATTTGGGTAATTTAGTAAGAAAGTCGATTTCAGTCTATAAAATGCATTTGACATGGACACCCTATTTTAAACAAAATGAAAACTTTACGCAGACAAGGACGCATTCCACAATAAGGCCGTCTCGCTCAGCTCGTTTTTCCGTTTAGTGTAATGCTTTAAGAAAGTAAACTTTATTGTAACGACATAGTTGCATTGCAAAAAAATCATAGTGTGTCTTTGGCCGCGGCAGTAAGCCGCGTCCGATAATTTGTTTGGACCTTGACAAGACAAATTTTAATTGACATTGGGCGCATTCTGCCAGACAAATCTTTATAGTGTAAGGTTACTGTATAAATTACTTTAATTATTATTCGTGATGAACCATGTAGTACAACTAAATTTGTGTGTTTATTCCATTAAAAGTACTTAAACGGTAGTTGTAGTAATCGGGTGACTGCAGTCGCCCCTACCACGCCAGTCACGCCACGCTCGCCCCTACCACGCCACGCATAACGTTTAAATATGCGGTGACGGGGTAGAGGCGCGCTCAGTCGTGCTCAAGTCGTCACAGTGAAAGGTTGAACGGTGAAATAAGTGTTTTCAATAAAGTTGTTAAATAAAGTCATAATACCAGATGACTTTGATAAATTTGTCGCGATACGCTATTCCTGCTGGAGAGATACCACTGCTTAAGGTCAGGTATCAGTGTATTATTGTATTGAATACTGTTTAAACTGGTAATACTAGTACTTTCCCATGATATCGAGTAATTGTATGCTTGGAATTCTTGTTAAATACCAAAAATAATTATACAGAGATACAATTAAAACTAGAACTTTTAATTGCTCATGACGTTTTATTTTAATTCCTTTTAACTTCAGAAGTGAGATAAACGAGATTTCTTTAGAATTCTCGCTTATCCTGCCCGCACAAAATAAATAAAATGGAGAATTCCACGTAAGCATACTATGATGATAACTAGAGGGAGAAATTATTTATAGAAATCATTAAAACCCTTAAGTTTTTTTTGTTTTTGTGCTAATCATCTATAACTATTCACTCTAGTGCTCAGAGGCGGATTACGTAGCATTTTTTTTTCACTCTCTCTCTCTAAGATAGTTTTCTCTAATACAGGTTTAGTTTTCATGAAACGTTTTGTTGATACTGATATAATACTAATATTACCAATATTACAGTTAAAGTTGGAAAATAACTGTTCTTTTAAGATCAATTTAGCATTTTCCCATCCCTGCTGTCTTTTTACATTGAATACAAATAAGATCACGTGTCACGTAACATATTGAGCATAGATTACGGATTCTGTACCTACAATCATATAACAATTCAGTTGCCCAATTAATTAAATATGATAAGACCATTCTAAATTTATTGGGTGACAAATAGTGATTAATTACATAAAATTTTGTGCAAGTTTCAGCAATGAAAAATGCATATCGCAAATTGGAAGTTGAGTGCAAGATTCATAGCAACAATTTTGACTCCAACTGATGCTGTTGAGCGTCCACTACGTGGTTACACGAAATTTCAAATTGTAATAGTGATACGAGTGAGGGAGCGGAAGGGAGCCTGACATAGTCGGGCAAAGCCGCAAGCGCTCGGTATGTCTTATTTACTTTCTCTGTTTATATAATTAAGACGCAGCTATGAGGGCGTAAAGCGTCAAACGCAATTTCGAATCGTAATATTTTGCGACACGAGTGAGGGAGCGGAAGGGAGCCTGACATAGTCGGGCAAAGCCGCAAGCGCTCGGTGTGTCGTATATAAGCTGTTTATATATTTTAAAATACAGCTGTGAGAACGTAAGGCATCATCCTTGAGAGGCCGTACAACGCTAGAAGGAATTTTCATAGTAAGAATTATCGAAATTATTGGCATTATCACATTTTTAATTAATAACAAATAAACTATTTCTTATTAAAAAAAAAAACTGTTATTAAGAATAACTAGAAAGCTAGCTACGTTTTTTATATTATGTTCCGAGACTATAGGTCTATTATTGGTTATCATATCGATCGATAAATTAAGTAATACTGTGTAATCTTTGTTCAAAATTGTACAATTTAAGACGCAGCTGTGAGAGCGTAAGGCGTCCGTAGTAACAACTAGTAAAATATTCAGACGGCAATATCTTGAGTAAGGAAGCGGGCGCTTGAAAGTCAGCTACAGTCGCAAGCATTCGTGCTGGTTTATACGTTATCAAGAGTCATAACTTAGGCTTAAGACAGACTTCATCGATGAATATACTTATTTGAAAAGAATTGCAATAGATTGAGTTGATAACATTAATTTAAGTTAGTTTTATTGATTATTAAATAAAGAAAAAGTGTGTATAATTTACGCAAATGCTTAAAGAGAATAATATAAATAATTCGAAGATAAAGAAAGTCTTAGGTAGACTATAACTTTTCTTGGACATGAAGCTTGCTTCTCAATATCTCATTTTTCAAAATTTATCAGAGCATTATCAAGTGAATGCAATTATAATTGTCTGTTGTAAGAAGTAAATACCTAAGTAATAAAATCATCTAGAGTAGGGTTGACTTTAGTACGTACGAGGCTTGAATCTGATAGCAATCTTTATCTTAATTAATAACCCACCTGTTTATATTATTTAAACGTTTTGCTATGTTAGATGTACATAGTCTAAATACTACACGCTACTATACGCTACATACTACTACATTAAGTATGTAGCGTGAAAAAAAACTGTTTATGTATTTGGTTTTTGAACATGCAACTCATGCAAGTTCTCTTAATTTTGTTCCACTTAAATTTATTTTTTAATAACTGTTCTTAGCCATATTGTTTGACAAGCAAGTAAAATTATTGCGAACATCCGTAAGGTAATTTTTAACAAGTTTTCTAGATTATAATTATTATAATCATTTCTTTTAAATCTAAATCATCAGAATGTTTTATCATCGTTATAAGTATTATTTTACTGTTTTGTTTATATTATTTTTCTTAGTTAAAATGATAGATATAGATGCGACGAACGCACACTAAAACCAATATAAACATAAGTACTCTAGATATTTGCAGTACATAACTTATCCATACTTACTTGAAAAATCCCTAACATGTCCTGGGTTTGCTGGAACCTGCAAGAAAGCTATCTGAAAGATAAATCCAGTTCTCCTTACAATGATTTAATTAATAACTCCTCTGCAACTCTTTTGTGAGTACAATAAAGAGCAAATAATTAAGTATGCTGAATGTAAATCCTCTTTAAATGTATTTACTGCAATGCAACTAATTGAGTCCAATGAGTCCAGCCATGTATTATTGCCAATTATGGCTATACCTACCGTTCTTTTAATAAACTAGTAATTCAATTTCAAATATTATTCTTATTAATTTTACTACACTATGATCAGCTCGTGCATCTGTTGCCAAGTCATTTAATGAGTAATTAGTAAAACATAGAATGTGATGCCATTTATAATGGTGTATTGAGCGTATATATTTTTAAATGGCCATTGTGAGCAATGACCTACTCTACTGAAGTTTACCGGTAGTAAAAGAAAAATAATAAAATTCATTTATTTCAGATAACAATTATTGATCCAATTTGATAAGAAAAAAAAATTGAACAAACAATAAATAAAAGAAATAATTACATATAAATCTTAAAATAAAACTATATTCATAATACACAATAATGCAACAGTAATTTTACTATACTTAATATTAATTCTAATTCTTCCTTCACATTCCTACAAATGTTATTGAAAAACAAAACTATTGTGCTTTTTATTTCGTAATCTGATATGCAATAAGCAAATCACTTTTGTTTTGTAGATTTTTTTTGTCTGCGAATAGTGCCATTTAAATAATGTGTGTTAATATTTCAAGATAATAAAACTAAAGTGGAATAACATATATTTCTAAAGCATTCGTAGGTGGTAAGTTAAGCCTAATGAAGTATCTTTAAATTAATCAATGTACATGTATTATCTTAGTACTTGTTACAATATTGTTTATAATATGAAATAAAGAATTTTTAAATGAAAAAAATGAAATGAAATTTCGTAATCAATGATACAATTTCTAGACAAAATAATTATTTTCGTATTCATTGCATTTTATCTCCGATACCGGATTATTACAATTTTAACATAATTTTCTCACGTCAATCATGTAGGGGTGACTTAACCTGTTATTACACCCTTATATTTGTTGGCACTCTAAACTTAACATAAAAAAACATGAATATTATTCGATAAACTGTGTTACCTAATTATGGAAAAAACTCAATTATAATGTTTTGGCATATTATCTTAATATCTAATGAGAAATTAGAACCTTATTTTCAATGATCATTTAATGTATTTTTTTAATCAAATAATGGAAATAATAATAATAATTTATTTCATAATTCAGATATTACAATCCATTTTGTTAGTAACAATTAACTTAAATCCTATGTTAGTATTCAGGACAAATTTGAAATTAAATCATTCATAAATAATAATGAAGTTTTCTATAAGGCTTCAAAAAAATTGGCCCTATTCCAATAGTCGAAAATAAAACTTCTAAGTTGTACCTGTACTTGGTGAAAGCATGCCAATATTTTAATAAAGGTACTGAGAATAATACCTATAATTTTATTAACTGTTGCCTATTAAATTATTATTGGCGTAAGGTGTACCAGTAATTTGATCGGTACATGCCAATAATAGGTTGAAGGGTACTAATGAATGGACTATGGGTTTATTTATTTATACATAATATGATGGTGTATGTGTGGTGGTAATAGCTTAAAACGACATACATACAAAATACAAAAAAAAAGAGAGAATCCGTATTGTGTATTGCGTTGCGTGTAGCACCCACTATGTTTATTTCAAATAGAGCTACTAAAATCAATAGGCAAAATTTATTGTTTCGGTTTATTACTCTAAATACCAATAATTGGGTAATTTACCCTGCCTTTTCTATTTGAGAAATTCAAGGCGATCCATAAACTAGGTGAAACTTTTCACAAAACAATTAAGTAATTCTGTAGACTAACGCACGGTCCTGGTGATGACAGTGCTCCTCATTAAAATGAAATAATATTAAAAAGAAAAAAAAATCCTTTTATCATGATTTTTCTTGTTCCTCATGACTGAGGGTCGCGATAGAATGAAGTAACTACTTACTTAGTAGGACAATTCAATCTGCTTTTAGAACACATTATATTGGGCACCGTAGGTACTGGAAAAAAAACTTAAACCAGATAGATAGTAAGGGTGGTGCTTGTGTGGGATTATAGCTAATTACTTTTGTACATGGATTGATAATACATAATGTGATTTGTATTTGGACTCTGTGTGCCCGCTATGGGAAGTAAGATTACCAAAATACTGATTTCTAAAATCATTTATTACTTAGTGTTTATTCTGATCGAGTTTTTAAAATGTGCAGTTATATTCAAGGAAGGTACCTCCACATAACGTACTGTGTGTATAGTGGAGTCACTTCTACGATATCTAAACTTCTCTTTAGTACATATTACATTTACATATCCATTATATAGGGAAGTATGCTAATGTATATAACTAAACAAAAGGTTAACCTGGTTAAATTAGTAAGGGTAAATTTAAAACCATTACTAATTTAAAAGACCTTCAGAATACTTTGTAAATAAAATAAAAAGTTTTTTTTACCTTGCTGTAATGTAGAATGCTATTTTTTATTAGTTCAAGAAGTAACAAATTTTACTCTTACTGAGTTGTGTCACGAAATACATAATAGTACAAGTGTTATGTAGGTACAATAACTACTTAAAAGAAAGAAAACTTTTTGCAAATTGATGATTAAATTATTGGATATCATAATAGTTTATGACATGTGTCACTGAAATATGCTTTTTCTGTCACTGTGTTACACTAATTGAAGCACTGGGTGCACCCCAAAGTTATCTCAGGGCAAATTTTTATTGAAACGTCTAATCCATGTAATTAATGCTGCCCATAGCCATAGCGCCGCCGCGCGTGATTTTTTAATTAATATGGTATAAAAATTATAAAAGTATTTCAAGCATTACAAATGGTATGAGAAAGATATTACATTCAATATAGTATTTAGTAATATATATATATATATATATATATACATATTTACAGAAACGATTACTTCAATTTTCTATTTTAATGATGAGCCTTTTATAGCGTTTTGATGACTTTTTGTTGATTGTTGTTAGTAGGTATTTTTCTAAACTAAGTTTGTATTGGAGACAAATATTGAAATGCCTACACGTAACTAATGAGTCTAAGACTTAAGTAAATAAAATAAGTTGCAATAGCTAATGATAAAAAAATATTTCTAAGTTTGCAATCTTTATAATTCGGTGCAATGAAATATTAACCCCTTAGCAATTTATTTAAGGTATACATCCATTTTTAATTTCTAAAGTATCTTGTAATTATATTAATGAATTTTGATGTTGATAATCTATCGTTAAACAAGCTATTGCTCGTGTTTATAACGTGCTCGGATGAAATGCCATACGACTATATTTTTATTGATGTAAACAGAGTTGAATTGAATTGTAAAATTTTAAGTTTAATTAAATTAAGTAATCTAATTACGTTAATTGTAGACAAATAAATGTCACTTTATATACATACCCTTTCTCTAACGGGATGTTTTCTGGATACCTACTTATGTATAAATAAAAACGTAATTACGTTTTGTGTCATGCAATAAATATTTGTAATGTAATTAAATAATAATTATGACTTTCGCAAAAATGCGAAATATTTTGTTGGAAGGCTGCTATTTTTCTTCTAATAAAATGATGTTTTTATTTAAGAATATTTTATGACTAATTGAATGGATGTACTCAGAGTTATAAAAGATATTGTTTTACGCGATGGGACTCGCTCTAGCAGGATGGCCGACTGTAAGGTTACTGTATAAATTACTTTAATTATTATTCGTGATGAACCATGTAGTACAACTAAATTTGTGTGTTTATTCCATTAAAAGTACTTAAACGGTAGTTGTAGTAATCGGGTGACTGCAGTCGCCCCTACCACGCCAGTCACGCCACGCTCGCCCCTACCACGCCACGCATAACGTTTAAATATGCGGTGACGGGGTAGAGGCGCGCTCAGTCGTGCTCAAGTCGTCACAGTGAAAGGTTGAACGGTGAAATAAGTGTTTTCAATAAAGTTGTTAAATAAAGTCATAATACCAGATGACTTTGATAAATTTGTCGCGATACGCTATTCCTGCTGGAGAGATACCACTGCTTAAGGTCAGGTATCAGTGTATTATTGTATTGAATACTGTTTAAACTGGTAATACTAGTACTTTCCCATGATATCGAGTAATTGTATGCTTGGAATTCTTGTTAAATACCAAAAATAATTATACAGAGATACAATTAAAACTAGAACTTTTAATTGCTCATGACGTTTTATTTTAATTCCTTTTAATAGCCTCGATTACATACGCCGATTTAGCTTCCTTACTGGGGATCTAATTTCAGATTGGAAACGATGCCCCGAATTGGATTCTAGTTGGGGAATTTAAGGGTTGCCTCCCTAGCCAAGGCTATATAGGTAAGGCAAATGAAACTTTGATCATGCAGCCAAGTCTTCAGTCATATTTTTTTCTTTAGTTTGCATTTCTGCAGGTCTATTACTACGGGCACGTAATTTGGCAAAACAAAGATGAGACAAAAGATGCGTAGCAGCTACAAACACTAAACTCGGTGCATCTTTTGTCTCATCTTTGTTTTGCCAAGTTATATGCCGGTACCTATATCACATTATAAGTAGCCCCTAGATGATCAAGCATGGCTTGTCAATAATTTACATTGCATTACCACCACCACTACCATTTGAGTGCGTACCAAAAATCCAAGATGGCGGCCATCTTTTTTGTTTGTGGGCTGATTTCGATGAAACTCAGTTTTTGCTACTATTTTGACAAGAAAATAACACAATTTTTCAAATACTAAAAATCCAAGATGGCGACCATCTTTTTTGTTTGTGGGCCGATATCAAAGAAACTCGGTTTTGTAACTACTTTGACGAAAAAATAACAACGAAATGTTAAAATAATAATAAATTCAATATACCAGCCAACTCTTTTTATTTGGGCCGATTTCTCAATTTTTCGATTTCGATGATGATGATTATTGTTACTGTTTAAGTAGTTAGTACCAAAACCCAAGTTTTATTAAAATCGGACCACGAACAAAAAAATAGGCCACCATCTTGGATTTTTAATATTTTTAACATTGCCTTGTTATTTTCTTGCCAAAATAGGACCAAAAACCGAGTTTTATCAAAATCGGCCCAAAAACAAAAAAGTTGACCGCCATTTTTGATTTTTAGTATTTAAAAAATTGTGTTGTTATTTTCATTTTAAAATAGTACCAAAAACCGAGTTTCATCGAAATCGGCCCATAAAAAAAAATGTTGGCCGCCATCTTGGATTTCTTAATATTTTCAATATTGCGTTGTTATTTTCCTGACAAAATAGGACCAAAAACCGAGTTTTATCGAAATCGGCCCAAAAACAAAAAAGTTGACCACCATCTTAGATTTTTAGTATTTGAAAAATTGTGTTGTTATTTTCTTGTTAAAATAGTACAATAACCGAATTTCATCGAAATCGGCCCACAAACAATAAAGTTGACCGCCATCTTTCTTATTACAGAGTTCTAGTGGCCTTTTTCCGTCCGGCTTCATCATCCATTTCCTATCAGAGTACTCAACAAAACCTTTAATAGTGAAAACTCATTGTTTATTCTATGTACAATAATTTTATTGTCAAGTACTGGTGACAACCCTAATCAGTGAAATCATTTCCTAATTGGGGCATAGTGTGATCACTACATCCAATTTGGGTTCCTAGATTTGATCCCCAGTAAGGAAGCTAAATCGGCGTATGTAATTGAGGCTTGTCATCGATCGCCATAGAGTAAAACTTTTTTATGAAATACGCCCGGCTGGGGCCTTACTATGAGCTCTTATAGCAGGACTTATATTGAACTGCCTTACTTTTTCGTACTATGACATCAATGGTTAGTATGGAAGCAGGCCTAAAGCAGTCCTGTTTAAGGACTGCTTTTGAACTGAACGGTTTCTTATCTGTTGATGGTAAAGCCCCTGATTAGGTATACTGATGGATCACAGCATTTACCACGCGTGTAGCCGTTGCCTAAAGGCGTTCCTTCCAAACATTAGGCGAAGCCTACACGCATGCTAAATACTGTGCTGTAGGGATGCTCGATCC
Organism: Agriphila tristella; assembly: GCA_928269145.1. Taxonomy (NCBI): domain Eukaryota; kingdom Metazoa; phylum Arthropoda; class Insecta; order Lepidoptera; family Crambidae; genus Agriphila; species Agriphila tristella. The sequence goes on from OV743433.1 coordinate 39,483,455, forward strand.
GGACATGTCGATCCGATTTTTCGGATCGTAATGAATCATAATGAGGGCTTTTCCAAAGGACTAAAAACTGAAGGATCGATAGATGGCGTTGATAAATTAAGCACTGTCAACTGAGGCGCGTTCAGAACCTACGCTCCGAGTGGAACCATTCGCTCTAACGGCGTATCAAACATTGGAGCGTGACGTTCGGTGGACACAACTTTGGTTGCACTCAGAGCGTAGGTTCTGCACGCGCCTCAGTTGACAGTGCTTAATTTATCAACGCCATCTATCGATCCTACAGTTTTTAGTCCTTTGGAAAAGCCCTCATTCGATCCCCGGATCGGATCGAATGCCTTCGATCCGATCTTCAGGAAATCGATCCGGATCGGATGCAAATAAGAAAGACACAATTAATTTTATATCTATATTAAGTAAACCCATGTAAAACAATGTGGAATAGTAATATTGTACTCAGAGAACTTAAAGACGGATATTTCACAAAAGTTTATACAGTATACGTCTTAAAGACTGGTGCCTAACTACTAATAGCTAAGGACAATTTTATAGGCGCCAGTTTTCAGCCAAGTTCTAAATGTGAACAAAGATAAACGTAACAAATAAACCTAGGTGCCCATGTTTTCGTAAACAAATCGCATTTTAACTCATACGATCCAAGCGATCCGATCTTTTAAGTTTTGTATCGATCCGGCAAAAATCGTATGGCCTCGATCCGATCCAAAAATCACCTAGTATGGTATACAGGGCCCTCTACTGGATCTTCTTAAAAACTATCACACTAACCGGAAAACTACCGTTAAGATAGGTAACGTACATAGTCAGTTTATGCCAACCGAAGAAGGCACAGCTCAAGGCTCAGTTATCGGTCCGACCGAATATCTATTTTACTGTAATGATATGTGTAATATCTTTAGGGAGGCCTCTGTATACCAATTTGCTGACGATACATGCTTACTAGTAGCAGATAAGAACTTAGACACTGTACAAAACATAATGCAAATTAACTTTGATCTTCTCTGTAAATGGGCCCACGATGTTGGCTTAATTATAAATTATGATAAAACTAAATATATCCACATTCATTCTTCCCACAATAAATCTGTGATTCAGCCAAGAATCCAGGCCCACAGCTATCTCTGCCTGCATCACCGCAGTACAATAGGGGAGACAAGTCGCTATTGTTGTAATTGTAAAAATTGGAATCTGTGTCACAGCATACGTACCTTGGTCTAATAATAGATGACAAATTTAATTGGAAGCCACACGTTGAATATGTTTGTAAAAAACTAAGAGCTGTTTTAGCCAAACTTTCTGTACTGAAGTACAAATTACCATACAATATTATGAGAATGCTGTACAATGCACTAGCAGACTCGATAATAGGATATGGCCTCAGTAGTTATGGCAGGACATACAAAACGTACATCGAAGATATATATAAATTGCAACTTAGATTATTAAAAACTATTGTGCCTAACTCAATTAAACATAAATATAAAAATGATTATAGTAACTTATTTAAACACTGTAGAATAATAGATATATACAATAAAATAAAAATGTATGTAATTTGTGATGAAATAGAAAACAGCTCTTTGTTAAAATTAAGAAATAAGAAATAGTAATTTGCGTAACCTGACTTACCTACCTAAGTATGTGCTGCCCTCATACAGTAACACATATGGTAAACGTTGCTCGATATATATGTTACCGTCATTGTTAAACGAACTGCAAAATGATTTACTGGATGGAATCCTGGATAACCCGGAACAATGTAAAAGGTTATTAAAAACTTCTTACCTGCCAATGTGTCAGTGAGTGATGGCAGCAATACATAAACCTTTTACGGTTTCTCTTGCTGTGATTGAAAAAATATTTGTTGTAATTTTCTTTTGTTTTGAAAATAAACTTAAAAAAAAAACCTGATCTGTTCGGCGCATCCCTAGTTTGGTTGACACAACAAGTCGTCTGGGGGCTTACCTTCAGCAAATAAGAAACCGTTCACTTCAAAAGCAGGCCTTAAACAGGACTGCTTAAGGCCTGCTTTCATACTAACCATTGAGGTCATAGTACGAAAATGTAAGGCAGTTCAATATAAGTCCAGCTATAAGAGCTCATAGTAAGGTCCCTGGCGATAAAAACATCAATGTCAAAATACATATGCTTTAACTGTCTTATTCAGAGTGCGTTCGTTAAACTAGGGCCAAAGTTAACATGGCGTTAGACTGCGGACTAACGTCATTTTAGCGCAAATCGTATTCAGAGTGACAGTTTAACGTTTAGTTAGAATAAGGGTGGATTCGACCAAAGTTCAATATAAACGGGAATAACTATACGAAGAATACATCTATTCCACGATTTTTTTCTCGAGTAAAGCAATGGTCATTTTTCCATGCAATCCAAGGATAAGATTCTTATTCCTTCATTAGTGAGTGAATTATGTGAATGAACTTATTATCCGGCCAATAGGGAATATGCATAAGTCACCGATTTTGATGTATTTGAGCTTGATCGCTGCGGACACTTATAAAAACATGATGGAACAGAAAAAAAAATAAAAAAATGTATAATCCTAGTTTTATCACGCGATGAAATCAGGGGAAAATAACGATATTTTTTTTTTCATTTTCGGATATAATACACTTTACAGTCAGATAGAATATCGAATAAGAAACAATATTTTGTATGACATGTATGTACTTAAACGCAAAATTTAGGGAGATAATTGAAGATTATTGGCTAACTCCATATTAAACGCGCCGAAACACACCTAAAACGTGATATGTCACGTCACCGTTTTGTATGGAGCGTTTTCGGCGGGTGCTGCTGCGCGCTAACTTCAAGCAACTATATCACGAGAAAAAAACGCAAGAGAAAAGTTTTAATATTACAGTTAATTTTCTCACGCATTATACTTTTGATTAAGATTAAAAAAAAATTGATGCATATTCCCTATTGTCATTGTTCTATAAACAAACTATTTAAAAGGCAAAGTCTTGTCAACTCTATTTTGTCGCCTTGTACGTATCTGTAGCAGTCAAAGTCAAATGTCAAACAAATGTCAGTGACATACGGCACGCGGACGCCATTAAAATACTCGCGGATTAACTCTGCTATTCCCCGCGAAATGGTAGTATAGTGACTATTCCTGAATAGGGAAAATACTCTGAGAATAGTGCCTGGTAAAACGTAATTTCGATTTACTCTCGAATAACTGGTCATTTTATCTAAGAATAACAGTTATTCTCACTTGGTCGAATCCGCCCTAAGACAGTTACTGTCTTATTCAGAGATGTTTCACAAAACTGGAGTGCAAGACTGTTCTAACAAAACCTGGTTTAATGCTTGTCAACCAATCACAATGCACGACAGTCTGAATATCACAGAACAAAGAAAAAAATTTTTTCCCCCAGTAGAAGTCGCATGTGGGCGGCACCCGTGTAACATCATATCTGCGAAGCTCCGCACATCTTTGAATTTTGCTCCGTCAGTCGTATGAACGAACGCCAAACAAAAAAATCTTCAAAAATTATATAAAAATGCCGAGGTGTATTATATAAAAGAGCAAAATCGATATCCACATATATCATTTAGCAAACGGGTGCAAAAAATATCAGAGGCGAGCTTTATTTAATTAATTTTGATTTTAATTAAAAATTCAACTGATATTTTCCTTTTAAAATTCATAACAATAAATATCCACCTTTATGCGGTATACACTTATGATCCATATTCCAACGCACAATTTGACATATTCTTGAACTTTCATAAACACTAAAATATATAATGGCGGAAATGTCACTCAATAGGGGAGACCGAGAAAAGATGTGACTGTGAAGAGTTGAAAAGTATTATCACCATAGCAAAAAATTGATAAGTAAATGATAAACGTCTAAATAACAGTTGATTTGATACACTCACCACTGAAAACACGCAAAAACAGCACGGAATTTTAGTCAACTTAAATAGTACGTTATAGGCGAGTCCGGGAAGCTAGCATTTTATTGTCAAGGATTTTAATCATTCGAGGCAATTTTATGAAAATTGCTTCCCTACAAGGCTGCGAAGTCTCAAGAAATGAGAGGAAAACAATTCTTAGTTAAAATGTAATTTTGAAATTGGTCATGTAGCCATAAAGTTTTATAAAAATAACGTTTTATAGTTATTTTTAGATTTAGAATACTACACTCCTGGGGGTCAATTCTGCTAATGTTAACGTCGAAATCGTGGTTCAGTGGTGTTTGAATGGTAATGCTTTTTGACACAGTTCTTGTTTTTTAAACCCAAAACTGAAACACATTGTGATTCTTAAACCCAAAACGGAAACACATTGTATTTCGATTTTGGGTATAAGAAACAAGAACTGTGTCAAAAGCACTAGCATTCCAACACCATTGATCCACGTTTTTGACGTTAACATTAGCAGACTTGACCCCCTGAAGTTGTGCGGGGCGGAAAGTAACTATTGAAATTAACCGATAGGTATAGGTGCCGGCACATAAATTGGCAAGTTCTTTAACGCGCATATACTTCTACGCCTATACTTTTCTTTGTTTGCCCGATGTAAGAAAGCCCAGTAGCAATCTAGTTTGTAGACGCCTAGCGCCTGCACCTTGAAAAGGGATGTTGCACTTGACAGGTCGTAAGAGTTGGTTTATCTTCCTAGTCGGCTTGAGGTCTTGATAGACACACTCTTCAGAATACCTACAATCTTGTCAATGACACCTTTCATGTAAGGTAGAATGGCAGGTCGTCGTTCTACTATGGCTGGCTTGACACGGTTTCTGGGTTGGAGGGGAGGCGTGGTACTGGCAATTTGTTACTTCGCAGAACGTGCTTGACATGCTGAAGCTCAGTTGTCAGGTCTTGTTGGTCACAGATCCCAAATACAAATAAATACAAATAACTTTATTTGCTGTAAATAGGGTGATTACTTATAATTCCCGAGTACTCTCCGAAATAAAGATTTCCCTATGGTAGGTAGCTAACTGTAAAGGATGGTGGTGGAATTCACCATTGAGGTATCTATCTGTAAGTGTTGCTTTTCGAAACATCCGATATCCGATATATTTATTTTATTTGGGTTTCTGAATTTTTAAATTCAAACATTTTTTGCCTAGTAATTAAGAAATGTCAGGATTCCACCGGATTATGAAATAGGGTTTACACGAATTATTGATATGAAACTATTTAGGATAAGCTAAGTGAAGAATGTTAACCAACCCGGTTTCCCTTATCTCATTAAATTTTCTTAAAGTACTTTATGTGTTAATAAATAAGGTGGTAAATCGCACTATTAAAATTAGCTTACGCCATCTAGCGGCTGAGTAGCAGCATTATAAATATACGTATTATTTAATTTGGTACCCAGTTGCTATGGTAATACGACTGAATCTAAATAAATAATAAACTTTGTGATTTATGGCTTTCTGGATATTATACATTTTTACTTTTTATCCAATTATGTGTTCACAAAGTGTGTGTGCGTAGCATGTAACTATTGAGTGGGGGGCTTGGCTTCGATTTTTAATGTGTTTGTTTGGTTACACTGGTTTTCATACTAAATTGAGCTCATACTACTTCTATCTACTTCTATGTTCTGTGCTGAATATGATTTGCGCTAAAATGGCGTTAGTCCGCAGTCTACCTTTGGTCCAAGTTTAACGAACGCACATGGAAAATTACAAATAAAGGATGTCCCTTTAATATGAACATTGTTATGTTTTAAAACCACAACGTGAACGAAGTCGCGGGCAGGGCAACAGCTATATAAAAATAAAATAAAAATAATTTATTGACTTAACATAAACACTGCTACAAGTATTTTCTTACGTAACTACACTACTATATGTGTATATAAATAAATTAGTTCGTATTTATATTAATACCCCCGGAGTCATAAAACCCACGCGTACGAAGTCGCGGGCATCAGCTAGTACTATTTACATAAAAAAATAATTTAACACGTTTTTATTAGGTTGCTTTCTCGTTTGTTTTCAGTAAATTATTATTTTCTGCTCTTTAGTTAAGGAGCTAAGAACGAAGACTAAAATAAATATCTCCTATCGGAGCACTCGTCAAGACTATTCAAACGAGCCCAAACTCGATGGGGTGGCATGCTTTTATTACAGAGTTCCAGTGGCCTTATTCCGGCTCCATCATCAGACCCTGGACACTATTTACCAACAAAGTACTCATCAAGACGATTCAAACGAGCCCAATCTTGATGGGGTAGCGTGGTTTTATTAAAGAGTTCCTGTGTCCTTCTTCCGGCTCCATCATCAGACCTGGAAACTATTGCCCAACAAAATACTCGTCAAGACGATTCAAACGAGCCCAAACACGATGGGGTTGTATGGTTTCGTCAGATTTCCTGTGGCCTTCTTCCGGCTTCATCGTGAGATCAGCTCTGTGTCACCATAATATTGCATTGCCTTCCAGTTCTCACCTATGTTCAAAGTTTCAAGTCTCTTGTTTATCGGAAAGCTAGTATAAAATCGTTCGTAAACTTTGTGGAGAAACAAACGAAAAAACACATAAACACACAAACGAGAAAGGAACCTAATAAAAACGTGTTAAAAACTAAATTTATTTTCCAACGAGGTACTCTGAGTGCGATGAAAACTTTGTCACTAACGAAAGTTGGATCAGTTGAGATAAAGAAAACCTTTAATTCACATGTATGTAATTAAATTCCACCAGTAATTTTACAATAGTTATGAGAATTGCACACATAAAGAGTGAGCCTGAGTTTATCTGCATTGACATATTAAATAGGGGAGAGCTATTAGTACGGTACGTTGGTAAACAAATAAGACACCGATTCTGCGTAATGAGTACGCCTGATAGCTTCAGCCAGCATCACAGAAATATCAATGGTCTGCAGTTTTGTACACATTTTCATGTGCTTCTCCTGCGGTATGGTATTTGTAACAACTATGGCTTCTAAACACGAGTTATTAATCTTGTCAATAGCGTTGCCGGCAAATATTCCATGAGTTAAAATAGCATAGATTTTACTGGCACCAGATTCACGTAACTTTTCTGCTCCTTTGACGATAGTGTCGCAAGTATCTGCTAAGTCGTCAACCATGATAGCTATTCTATTTCTTACATCACCAACAAGTACAGTTGAATCGCCTTCGTTAGCCCTTTGCCTTTCTTTGTGTATGATAGCAAAGTCGATGTCTAGTCTGTCAGCTATAGCAGTCATCCTTTTCGCTCCTCCAGCATCAGGGGAGACCATAACACCGCTTTTCCATTCCGGGATATTCTCTTTAATCCATTTCGTGATTGCTGGTTCAGCATATAGGTTGTCTACGGGGATGTTGAAGAAACCTTGGATCTGGGAGGAGTGCAAGTCAATAGTAATGACGTGGTCTGCGCCAGCGACTGATACGAGATTTGCCAATAATTTGGCTGTAATTGGCGCTCGACTCTTATCCTTCTTGTCTTGTCTGGAGTACGGAAAGCACGGTATGACGGCTGTCACCCGAGATGCTGCAGCAATCTTGCAAGCGTTGATCATGATGAACAGTTCCATCAAGTTGTCATTGATATCCCCGCAGCCGCTTTGGACAATGTAAACATCCTCACCTCTAACAGATTCACCAATTTCTACATTAGTTTCCTTGTTGATAAAAGTCTTCGTCGTAGCCCTTCCGAGATCGAGCCCTAGTCGCGCGACGATTTTCTTGGCGATTTCTGGGTGTGAGCTTCCAGTGAACACTTTGATGTTAGGCATTCTTGCACCGGGGTTAATGAAACTTTTCTTCTGAGTGGCTTCTTTAGGTTCTTCTTGATTTTCGTTTTTCATTAGTTATTTTCGTTATCGATTTCACGCTGTCTACTTGCTTCACAGTTCAGACGCCGGGTATAAATGACGCTGTTTACTTAAAAACAGATTTTATCTAAGTTCAGGACGGGGTCGAGTTGAACTATCGGTAATCGCTATCCCCTATAGTGGAGGAGTATATAGCTTATCACGCAAACGAATATAAACAAAATGGTTTATTGTTGTCTGATTCGTATTACATCATTATTTCATTGCCACCAACCTCTGTATTACATATTTACCTAGATAGGTTATTAGACAGATATTATGTTATTAATTATTGTTTGATCTGTTGATTATAGTTTTCTGAGTACCTAGGTAGGTATCTATATAAATAAAAAAGAAACGTCGAAATGTATGTAAGCGCATAATTTTAGCGAAATTAAGTCTGATCTTGAGCGCATGTGAGTGGGTGTACTTACACCTATTGATGTGCCGGGTGAGAATATTCCCGGCAATATTCTCAATCAAGTGAGAATATTATCATATTGCCGGGAATATTCCCAATATTGCCGGGAACATTCTCACCCGGCACATTAATACTTACACCTCACCAGTCTAAAATAAAATTTTACATCCTTACCTATCTTTCATTAACTATCAAAATAATATAAGACAAATCCCAGAACCAATAGATCCAAGATCCAATAGATAGATCATTAGGTAGGATTTTAATTTGGTAGTAAAATTGAACAATCTGTGATGTGAATAGATGTTTATAAGTAGTAAAGATTTAGCATTATAGATAAGATTTTAATCTAATTCTAATTAGAATGTACGAGTACCTATATCTATGTTAATTTAATAATTCGAAATAACTGACGCACATTATATTCTATTTATTTATGTATTCTAAATTATTACATTATCAATAAGTAGTTTCTACCATTCCATCTACCTATAGAACGTGTCAAGCAAGCTATATAACCCCGACCGCCTCCGGAAATACAAATTCAAACTGAATCCTTACTAATATTATAAATGCGAAAGTCCATTTGTTTGTTTGTTTGTTACATCTTCACGTCTTAACTGCTGTACAGATAATCATGAAATTTTACATACACGTGTCAGGGGTAAAGAGAAGGACATAGGGTACCTTTCATGCCGAAAAAAGTATTGTTCCCGAGGGATAGCGAAAGAACTATCCACGCAGACGAAGTTGCAGGCGGCAACGTGAACGCATGAAACCAAATAAATGAAAATGTCACTGAAATAAAATTGCTGATATTAATTTATTTATTACATTAGTAGCGATCAACATTAATTAATATTTGATAAGGCGGATCGATCTTGCTATGACCCGTAACACCTAGATACAAATAAAGTTTTCAGAATCACCGGTAAGTATAAGACAATTAGTATTAAAATACAATAAAATGGGTAATGCAATATTTTGAACTTCACCAACAAATCTACAAATAACAGGACATTGAAAGGTCACAATTTAAAACAAACCAACACACGATCTCAAAAACTTGTTTCATAGAATAGGTACTTAATCAGGAGAGAGGATATACAATTTTGTCGCTTTCCAAATCGCACAAGTCTATTGCAGTAATTAGTTGTTTGTGATGATCATAATCGTTATATTCTTCATCTAGTCCGTATATTTTGATGTCACTTATTACATTGGCCCAAATAGCATCTTCACCGCATATAGCATTAAAATCATCATCTTCAGTACTGATGGTTAGATCTGCGTCGTTCATTCTGAAGTTGATGGTCAAGTTGTGAGATATGTACAACTTGCCTTCAGCTAATCTGACTTCTGTAGTTTCCTCTTCAGTTACATTGACAACTTTAGTAGCAATAACTAAAGTAAATGCAGAGCTTTTACGTGTAGCGTCAGCAGTAGACCGTACTTCCTGAAACAAAATGAGATCCACTGTTTTAAAAGGCCCTGCCTGCCTAGCATGACCAATTTATATCGCGTGGTATAGCGTTTTATCACCTTTAACTGTCAAAAAGACAAAGGAGTTTGACAGTTGAGTGTCGATAAAATGCTATATCACGCGATATAAATCGGTCATGCTAGGCAGGCAGCCCCCCTAGCATTACCAGCGTAACATGATATCAATATCGCGGTTAGACTTTTATCAATACTCAACTGTCAAAATTCATTGACTTTTGACAGCGTTTCTACGGTCATGCTAGAGGGGCTTAAAAGTTGATTTATTTTAGCAAAACTGTAATTTGAATCATAAATGATATTATTATTGGTACCTAACCTATTGATAGCATATTCTTAGAGTGTATTCTTAATTTACAGTACTTAAATGTTTTTTTCTTCTCGCGGCAAACGTTGAAGTCTAAATATAATTCGGATGACAATTATTTATTTTGCAGCTTAATTTATGAAATTGCATAAAAAACACATTACAAAAGATTTTTAAACACTGTTTAACTAAACACATGTTTAAATGTGATGCTGTCACTTTTTTGACAATATTGTTTGACAGAGACAGCATCACATTTAAACAGTGTTTAGTTAAACAGGTGTTGAACAATCTTTTGTAATAACACCGAATGTGTTTATAGGTGCCTACCTTTATCTGTTTTTTTGTATAAACCATTTGAATACTAAATATAATTTTGAAACGAAAATATAGGTAGCGTACGACATGAGTGGGATGTTTATAACAATCCTAGACCTATGATGTGGGTTTCCAAATTAAATTCTTGCTTCGATTCCATTGAAATGTTTGTTCGATTCGTCTCGAGGTCACGACCGATTGTTTTCAACATTAATTTTGGTAAAAACAATATTAGTTTTTATGTAACAACAGCCCTTAATATTAGTTCAGCATATTTTTAACTAATTTTGTTGGGTTAGTACCAAGTATACAAACATGAACTTACACAAGAAAGTGAGATATACGTTATACCTAGCTAGCGGAATACCTAAAACTCTTTTAAGTATTTTTCTAGATATAGGTGCTCGTAAGTAGATACCTACGTAAATAATAAGATTTAACGAAAATAAATCATTATCTTAAACAAAAGACATTCGATATTACCTATATAATTATCTATCTACCACCCACAAAGCTTGCGTGTGTTTTTCCTACTTTTCTTGCTCAATTAATTAATGCAGAAGGTCTGCGAATTAGCAATGGAAAAAATACTGTTATCTCACCATCTGTGTGGGAACAATAGATCCACCTCGGATGAAAGTCAAGAAATCAGCTTCAGTTGTGGTCATAGTGACTACTTCCCCTTCCTCCGCATCTATCTTAAGTCCACTCCAGAACTCGTACCAAGTCCCTGGCGGCACTCTGACATGCACGTGGCTTTGACTAGGCTGAAGATTTGGAGCAATGAGTAGACTCTCTCCAACGCTGAACTGACTGCGCAGTTCCTTCAACTCGTCATGATAAGGAAACTGGTAGAACATTGGCCTTAAAAGAGGACCTTCTTGGAGCACAGTGTAGAAATATGGTGAGAGAGTCAGTCTATTATGTAAAGCGTTCATTATCAGTGCTCTGTGGGTACCTTCGAAAGCTAAAGGATCTCTGGGCGTCAATTTCGAGTGGATCTTAACTATTGGGAAATATGTAGCAGCCATGTACCATTTTACGCAAAGGTTTGCTTGATTATCACTATTGAAATTCGTGGTATCACCACACACTGGGGATGACCAAAGCCAGTGACCAGATATTCCACCTAAGGCTGCTTCTACAAGCTCATTTTGCAGATTGGTCCAAGAAGGTTGTATGTTTTGCCTGTTGATCACCACTTTTGCCTCCATCCATTGGCTGGTAGACCATGTAGGGGTGTTGTTGTTAATTCTTTCGAAAGCTCTGATAAAATTTGTGCTGTACATGTTGTGCTCTACGAGATATAGTTGATTATCCCGTCTGATAGCATTCCAATGTGGTGTACCATTGAATGCATTTTCAAAATTCTGAAATAATTGCGGATTTAGATGTTAATTAAAAGTCTCCATATCACATTCATAATCATATCACCTAAAATATCCCAACTTACCTGATTGAAGTAAGGTAGCGTAGAGTGAGCCTCGGTATGTGACTTCAGGGACTCATCCAAAGGCCAACTGTTCTCTAATACTATACCGTCAACATCCATATTGACGTTTGTGTCCCACAGTTTAGCCATAAAATCGTCAGTAACAATTTCATAATCAGGGTACACAACTACATCGTCTATGGAATTGATGTAACCTTTGTAAATGTGTGAAGAGTTCCAGCGCAAAAGATAGTCTGAATATTCACAAACGATTGAGCAATCACTGGATCGTGTTTCTTCAGTTGTGTTTTCTGTAGTAATATCATCTTCTACTACTTTCTCATCGCGAATCTAGAAATTGAAATAAAGTTGAAAATAGGGATGTTGACTTATGAATAAAATAACGAAATACTAATAAAAATCGTAAACATATCAAACTTTTGGAGTAGCTTGTATACCTCTTGGTTTTATATATTGCGTATTATTTGTTTTATGACCCTTCAAAGTTGGGTGGACAAGTCCATTTAAAAAGTATAAAATTTGTTAAAATAAATAATACATTTAATTAGTCCGTAAAATTTATAGCAAATTTGTCAAAGAAACCGTTTTGATAAACACAATATTTAATATAGCTGCCGAACAAATTTCCTACGCGTTGCATATGTCGTAGAATAATTTGATACTTCGAATCTTCGCGAAAATCCTAGGGGTTTTGCGAAAACGCGGATAATTAGACATAGGCGAAAAATTATCAAATCTTACTGGACAAAGTCAGGATTTTTGCGAAAATACTCGTTACTATAGTAAGATTTGATGTGCTCAACACTGATTGGCTACAATTTTGCTGGCTGACTTCTAATTGGTTCCTAGTTTGCCGATGATTAACTTCAAGTATTGTATCATAGAGTTATGAAGGTTTAGAATAGGTGAGAAAGGAAAATCACTAAATTGATTTTTATAAACTTTTTATTGAAAATTTTAGTATGTATGTTGTTTTCTACAGACAATAGGAGATCTCAGTCGTAGTAAAAAAAAATGATCCAATTTTAGGGTGTAATCCATAAATTGGATGAAACTGGTTAGGTAAACAATTAGTTTAATAGTGCAACAATGGAATTGATCAGTCTTGTGAATTAAAGTCTTGAGATAAAATCACTCATTAAATCCTTGACCGTTATTTGAAGCTTACTAGTTTGAGATAGGCCCTATCTGTTTTCCGCTTCCGCTATGTGCGTCTTTCTACCTCTTTGTCTATCTGTCACCCCCACTTCCGCTCCCCACCAGGCAGGCCCGAGCGCATGGGCTCTGGGGCCCGCTTGCTTCATTTGGCGTCCTGTTTTCCGCAGAGTACAGACGTATTCAAAAAAGGCTACGATACGGTCAAAACCGGTGAGCATACAAAGATCATTTAAAAAATAAGAATTTCAAGTGAGTTCACAGTGTTCAAAAAACAAAACGTGAGTATTACTCCAAATAAAATCTGAAATATTATTACTGTTAACGGTTTTTCCGTTCGATAAGATTTAAAAAGTAACCATTTTTATTAATATGTGTGTCGTTTTCTTTTGTTCACATATACATTTTAAATTACGTAACTAGTAACTACCCGTTATTTTTCAAGTGTGCAGAATTTTGTTCACTGTCAAATCAAAGACATAGTCTTGTCGTTATTTTAACAAAAGTCAGTAATTGTAGTGAATGTTGTGTGTTGAATATTTGATGCAGTTTCATTACATTGTCAAATCGAATCGAATCAATATCGACAAAGTTTTGTCGTGATTGTAACAAAATACATTAAGTAGTGAATGCAGTGTGCTGAATCCTTGATTTCGTTTGTTGCTTTGTGAAATCAAAGACAAATACTTTCCGTTATTCTAACAAAAGCCAATAAGCAGTGAATTTTAGATTTTGTTCACAACTATCGCGTGATTATTGAACTTATTGTTTTATTTTAAAGTGAGTGGCGATTTTTGCCAATGGTGTTTTTATTTTCTGCCTCTTTTTAGTTTTTGTAAGATCGTAATGAGGGTTTTGCTTACGAAAGATTCTTTTTCTGTGGTTGTGCTATAAACCTTTACTAAAATAGTTCTCTTTTTAGGATGGATGATTTGAATAACGTGAACATTTAAAATCGCGTAGGCACCATCGTCGTTACAAAAAAAGGGAGGGGCAACACGAAAGCAAGGATGGTTACCAACTTGAAACGTTATCACGAGAAGTTAGTGAGCTGCGTAAGCAATTAGCAGATAGTGAACAACGCAATCGGTTTTCTTCTTACGACGCTTGCCATGATGGTCAATGTACCACCGCTGTGGACCATAACTGCTCCGCCTTTTCCCACTCTGCTCACTTCGACCGTGAGTCTGATATTCTTGTTGATGATAATGTGAGTGGCATTTTGTATGACGGCGTTGAGGAACCGGCCACATGTGAACCTGGCCAGTCGCAGCTACAGTTTAGTTTTGACTTTGAGACTAAGTTAAAAGAGCCAGCGGTTCCCAAAGCTCCGGAATTATTTTTGAAAGTTTTACAAGATGTTCAATATTTTGATAAAAAAGAATGGTGTGAAGTGCGTTATTCCGAAGTTCAAAAACTTTATAACCACACCCCCGGATTCATAGACTTGGAGGCCAATGACGAAATCCGGTCGTATGATCAACTGCGACACCTGGCCTATGCCGACAAAGCATATTCTGCTCTCACTTTTTGCATTCTTAAGCAGAAGCAAGCTTTACAGGCTAGTTTAAATGAATTGCTAATGTGGGCTCGTAGTGAAGATAATATTACAGTCGAAAGTATGCATGAAAAAATTAATGATTTATTTTCTAAGGGCGAGTATTCGAAAATATCTTCTGACCTATTGCAGTTAGTTTGTGGTCATAGGGCAGAAGTGATCCAGATGCGCAGAGACGGTATAACTAATTGCGTACGTGACCCCTTGATTAAATCAACCTTGCGGAAGATTCCGCCGTCTAATCAATATTTGTTTAATGCCGAAGCCTTCACAGCTGCCCTTGAGAAAATAGGTGGAGTTAAAAAAGCCTTCATGCCTTTAAACAAGCAAGCATCCAGCGGTCCAGGTTCGCAACCAGGTACCAGTAAAGCTGCTGCTCGCCACCCCCCGCAGGGGTCGGCTTACCATTATGGACCCTCGCAGGGTACCAGCCATGGGTACAGTGCGCCCACGCCTCATACTCATTGCACGCACAATCAAGCCCCGCAGGCTTGCTGCCATAACCGTCCCTCGCAGGGTCACAACAGCAATAATGTTGAACGGCGCCCGGCAAATTTCGGGAGAGGGTCATTTCGTCCACGAGGTGCCCGGCAAACAAATAGATACCAAGGTCAAGGTAAGGTCAACCGGAAGCGTTCAGGGCCCCCGGCCGATCATAACTCCGGTGGCAAAAAGCGAAAATACTGACTCGAAGAGCTTCCGAGCTGGTCGTCTAGCGCACTATCACAGGAGATGGAAAAAAGAAGGAGCACCCAATTTTCTGTTACGCATAATAAAAGGGTATCGCATACCCTTTGCGGAAAAACCACCTTTAATGTTACCGGATCTCAGGAACGGAACATTTCAAACAACAGAATCCGAGATGATGTCTACAATCATTTCACAAATGAAAGACCAAGGTGTATTAGAGGTAGTTCGGTGCTCCCCCAGTTTTCTGTCAACGATGTTTTTGGTGCCCAAAGGCGACGGCACGGCTCGTCCCATATTCAACCTGAAAGCATTGAACGATTATGTTTACACGGAACGTTTTCATCTAATAAATGTGTCTCGTGTTCCGGAGTTCCTTCAGCCCAACGATTGGCTTTGCAAGGTCGACCTTTCTCAGGCGTATTTTCACCTGCCAATAGCGAACAGTCACAGACGCTTTCTACGCCTTGCATACAAAGGGGAGCTAATGCAAATGACGTGCCTCCCCTTTGGGCTAAGTACCGCACCCAAAGTATTCGCTTCTTTAACGAATTGGGTTGCGAGAACTCTAAGGGATCAGGGGCTGCGAATACTAGTCTACCTGGACGATTTTTTGGTTGCCCACCAAAACAGAAAGACTCTACAGCTTCATGTTCAATTGCTACTGGACCGGTTAAACTACCTAGGATGGCAAATCAATGTCAAGAAGTCCATAACTGTTCCTCAAAAGAGCCTTGTCTTTTTAGGGATCCTTTGGAATCCCTGGCTCAACGAGAAGAATTTACCTATAGACAAAATAACAAAGCTTTCACAGAAAGTGTCGGACATGATTGCTGCAGACTGGGCGTGTCTGAAGGACTTACAGTGCCTAGTGGGTCTGTTGAATTTCGCGGCGTTTGTTGTCCCAACGGGCAGGCTACACTTTCGAGCGCTTCTAGAATTTCTCAATTCCTTGATGAACGAGCCGGACAAGAAGAGATTCCGCCTACCGAAAACAGCCCAAAGGGAACTAGAATGGTGGCTGCTCAATTGTCATCGTTCCTCGGCGGTTCATCGACCACCACCGACTCGTTTTGTTACGACAGATGCCTCCGACATAGCATGGGGGGCGCAAATCGACGGTCAACCAATCTCAGGTCAGTGGACCGAGGAAGAAAAACACCTACATTGCAATATGAAGGAAATGTTGGCTATTCTGAAAGTCCTAGAGGGCCACGGTCACCAACTGTGCCATTCAGCGACCCTGTTCCAGTGCGACAATCGAACGGTGGTGGCCTACTTAAGAAACGAAGGAGGGACCAAGTCTATTGGTCTGATGAATTTGACGAACAAAATATTTCTCCTTCTAGACAGATACCAGATCGATCTGATAGCATGTCACATACCAGGCATGTACAACGGTCACGCCGACCATCTCTCCAGACATCGCTCTCCGCCGGAATGGCACCTGCTGCCGCGGAGCACAGACGTAATTTTCCAGAAATTTGGGATACCAATAGTAGATCTCTTCGCATCACGACGAGCTCATGTGGTAGCGAATTACGTGTCATTAGACCTCAAAGACGTTCAAGCTCTGTACCACGACGCGTTCTCACGAACGTGGAATTATCAGCTGGCGTGGATTTTCCCCCCGCCTTATCTGATCCCAAAGGTGCTGTCTCATCTGAATTCAGCGACAGGAATGTACCTTCTAGTAGTACCACGGTGGGATCGGGTATTTTGGAGGGCCGACCTCAAATCACGAGCACTGACAGCTCCATTCACCATCCACAATCTCAAGCAGAACCTAGTGGATACAGCAACCAATCAGCCTCCCTACAAAGTACAAGATATGACTCTAGAAGTTTGGAAATGTGGGGGTGGTCAAGGAATTTGACAGAATGGAATGAAACTCAATTAGGTCTATTAAAGTCCTCTTGGCGATTGTCTACCACAAAAACATACGATGTGGCGTGGAAAAGGTGGCTCCATTGGTGTAAGCAGCACAAAGTCGACCCATTTCAACCCTCTGGATCTACTCTAGCAAGATTTCTAGCAGATTTGTATCTTGTGCACAAGTTAGCCTACAATACAATCTTAGTGCATAAATCGGCGGTCGCCACACTCTGTAGTCCTGATGATGCAGGGCAGCTAAGTTCACATACCTTAGTAAAGCATGTTTTAAAGTCTATCTCCCTAAAGAAACCACCGGTTAGGAAACCACCAATATGGGATATAGACATTTTAGCTTCTTTCATGGAGACCAGCAATGTGAATGAGAACAACGTCTTTGCTGTTTGTAGGCATACTGCTACACTATTGCTTTTATGCTCAGGGAGACGAGTACACGATTTAACCTTGCTGGCAGTGGACTCGGAGCATCTAGTGGATTGTAACAACAGCCTGATTTTATGGCCAAAATTTGGGTCCAAGACGGACAGTGGCGAACATAGGCAGTCAGGTTGGCGATTGCTGTCTAATCCAGAGAACAAGAACCTTGACCCTGTTTATTGGATCAAACAAACTGTCAAGCTGCTTGATGATAGGCGCAAACTCGCTAAATGTACTAATCTTTTTACGAGTATTAGAGGCCAGGCTAAAGAAGCGTCACGGACATTAATCGCAGGGTGGATTAAAACTCTTCTCGCAGAAGCCGGTATAACTTCGACTCCTGGAAGTCTACGTTCAGCCGTAGCTTCTAAAAATTGGGCTAACAAGCTTCCTTTGGATGAAATTTTATCCCGTGGTAATTGGAAGTCAGCGAATACCTTTGCTCACTTTTACAGGAGAGAGATTGCTCCAGCTCCTGTGGGTAGCACAAACAGTATGTCGAGATTATTTAATCCTATTGATTAAAATTATGTTGATCATTTTTAATGTCAAATCAGAATAAATGCTATTATGAATTTAGTGTGTTGATTGTCTATCTGTCTAATCAAAATTTGAGTTGATATTTCAAGTTTATTTTTACAATATCAAATACAGTTTATAATGGTTTAAATAAAACTAAGTTTCTGCCTTTAATCATGTTTTATTCTTTTCCTTTAAAAAACGTTACATTTCCATTTTCTTTTATTTATGTTTAGTTATATAATTATAGCACTCTACGATTCTCCTCACATTGGCGTCCGTCCACCCACCAGGCGATAACAAACACGTCTCAAACTAGTAAGCTTCAAATAACGGTCAAGGATTTAATAGCAGCATTTTACCTGAAATAAAATGCTTATTAAATACTTACCTTATTTGAAGCTTAAATTTAATTCCTGCCTGGTGTTTTCGACTCAATGAAGCAAGCGGGCCCCAGAGCCCATGCGCTCGGGCCTGCCTGGTGGGGAGCGGAAGTGGGGGTGACAGATAGACAAAGAGGTAGAAAGACGCACATAGCGGAAGCGGAAAACAGATAGGGCCTATCTCAAACTAGTAAGCTTCAAATAAGGTAAGTATTTAATAAGCATTTTATTTCAGGTAAAATGCTGCTATTCATCAGCCTTCTCTTCTCTTATACAGCTAAACTTAAGATATATTGAGGCAAAATTATTATCACATTCTGGTTCACTTATAGTGAACAAAATAACTACAACAAATTATTATTGAATTAGCAAAAATAGGAAAAAATAGACTTATTCAAAGAAATTAAAAGATAACTAGAAAAAAATTTGAAAAGCGAATAATCACAGAACAAAAGATAATTAAATACGTCACTAATGTGAAACTTACGCTGAGTTGCATGGACCTGTAACATTGGAGTTGCAATGCAAGCACAGCTGCGTTTAGTAAATAGTAATATGAAATTATTAGTAAGACTTTACTTGTTACAACAATTCAAAGATTTATGACATTTGGAATTACAAAGCAAACCGTGCTTTTTACAAGCACACTTATTTGAGGAACATTGTTTGCTTGATTTCTTGCAATGACATTGCTTAAACCCTTGTCCGCCGAATGGTGATAGTTGTGAGGAAATACCACGAATAGGTAATACTACCTCGGGAACGGGGCCGGTAAATTGAGCTCCTGGAGATATTTGAAGTGCGTTTCTTGGTAGCCAATCTTTAATTATACCAACGGAGGTACCAACTTGAAACAAACCATTCTTCTTATCAATTACTCGTCTTGTAATGTTTTTGTTATCTAAGGGTGCACGATCGTACTTCGGAACATCAACCAAAATTGTAGCACCTACATCTATTTCTTTAAATTTTTTGTTGGATGTAGTACACATAGTCGCAGCTGCTCTTTTTAAATTTTCATGCGAACTTGTTCTTTCTTTCTTAATAGAATCTTCTTGCCAGCATAAGTTACATTTAACATTAGAAGAACTACTACCTTCTCTAACTTCAGACACTCCACATGCGCCGTGAATCACTTGTTGGCATTTTGAACATTTGAGTGAATCGGATGTGGTAATTTGGCAAATACAACATTTAACTCTAGTAGCAACAATATTATTGGAATGTTGTTGTTGTACATTTGTGTGGGAATTTGTGTCATTTATAGCGATATTGTTATCAAGACAGATCGTTTTTGTTGTACTTGCTGGGACAATTATTACATCTTCTAAAATTGTAATGTTATTTGCAGAATCGGCGGCTACTACAAATTTGTTCGCTTTATTACTCAGATCGATAATCATTTCTTCTTTTTTATATTGTGTCATAGATGAAAGAGGGGTAGATTGTGTTGAAGTTTGTGTTCGGATAGTCATTTTTTGATCAGTGGAAACATACTGATTTGTGGTTTCGTTAGAAAGCTGCTCATAGAAAAGGATTGCATTTTCAACTTTGGATTCATTTCTACAACCTGCATTACGCTCGTCTTGAATATCTTCAGTGCGAGGAGGATTTTCATTAATTAAAACCTGTTGTAAGTCTTCTTCATTTTCTAATTTTGACAATGTATCTCTAGGCAAATAAGTTGAAGACAGGCCAATTACAGGATCGTGACCAAACAAGGCTTTGTATGGTGAACGTCCTATTGTGCGATGATGCGAAGAATTTTTCTGGAACTGAACGAAATAGCATCCCAGTGACCATTCAGTTGAGTTATTGTCGGACATCCAGGAACGCAACATGTTCTCAACATCCTGATTGCACCTTTCTACCGAACCTAAAAAAGAGAAAAATACTTTATTGCACATAAAAAAAAATACAAAACAACAGATAACAACAAAAGACAGTACAACATAGGTGGCCTTATTGCTAAGGTAGCAATCTCTACCAGGCAACCTTTGGGTGAAAGAAAAATGCATAGCGGTAAGCGGGATAGTGCAAAACTTGCAAACAAACCTTGACTTTGAGGATGTCGGGGACGTCCATTCACTATCTTGCATGCAGGCCACAATGTGATTAGCTCTTTTATTATGCTGGCAGTAAATTCCTTGCCATTATCACTCTGTAAAATCATTGGCGCACCCACTTCTAAGAATATTTTTAAAAGAGCCATGGCTACTTCAGTTGCTTTTTTACTGGTTAAAGGTCTGAGAAAGCAGAACTTAGTGAGGTGGTCTTGATAGTTTAAAATCCATTTGTAATTGTGGCTAGGAGTTGACTGGAGATCAATTAAATCTACCTGCCCACGTTTGTTAAAGTCTTGAGAAATTATGGGGCGTACAACAATTCCTGTTTTTGGGCAACTTTTTTTATTCAGACAGATCTTACACAAGTTGAGGAACAATATCATAATCGGTACCGGTATCACATATTGTTGCTTTAGGTTATATATCAGTTTGTCGCGTCCTCCATGCCCAGTTGATATGTGCGCCTGCAGAAGAATATCATAGTACATATCTGTTGAAGGTACTTGTACAACAGGAGAGTTAAGATCCTTTCTTCTCAGTATCAGAAGTTTTTCTTCACCTACACTCATCACGTCGTATTTTTTTGCATTTCTATACTGTTGTTGTGTTTTTGGTTGCTTAAGTACACTCGCAGTTTTAAATTGTTCAATTGAATTTATTACAGCATTTACGCGTTCTTTAGTCCATTCTGGTTTAGTTGTACCGTCAACTCTATTATCGTAAAACTTTCTTAACTCTATGTAAAATTTGTCTTTATCGGAGATAACCTCCAAATTCTCCGATTCTGCTGAAGGTTGAACATCATTCTCTGTCGAATCTGTCATAATTATATGAAAACCAAACCTCCTATTCACACCGTTTCTTAGTTCAAGTCCAATTTTATAGTCCACTTTTAACACAATGACAAACAAAACACCGCTAAACCAATCTCGAAAGCATTGTTGTTGTTGAGTGGTTGACTAAGACTTTTATGATATATGACACTATGTACATCCGTGTAGCACTTTTATTTACCATTTTATTTAAGTCCAAGTAGGTACACTATTTACGATAAAAAACAAAACACTTCTGCAATTTAACTCAGACACAAACGTAAACAAATAACGTGCGGCAACAAATGATTGACATTTAAGACGTCAACCAATCAGAGACGATCTCTTATTGAACGCGCTGACCGACCAATCAGCGTTCTTATTTCATAACAGCCAGCGTTTCGTTTCGCAATATTGCTATAGTAACGAGTATTTTCGCAAAAATCCTGACTTTGTCCAGTAAGATTTGATAATTTTTCGCCTATGTCTAATTATCCGCGTTTTCGCAAAACCCCTAGGATTTTCGCGAAGATTCGAAGTATCAAATTATTCTACGACACATACAACGTAGGAAGGCGTGACGTCATAACTTGGTAGCCGTTAGTATGGAGCGTTTTCGGGTGAGTCCAATTTTGTGCATTTCAAACTGTGAATATCTCGGGCAGTTTTCATGCTAGCGAAATAATTCTTATACAAATGTTTCTTTTTTTTGAGGGGCAATTTATGTAACATAAAATAAAAAAATAGTCAACATGCCTATTGCGTTTGACTGCTAGGTAAGTAGGTACTTAGTCCGCGTGAAATTTCGTTTTCCGTAAAATTTGTTGGATATTATTTATCTCTCTCCTAATTCAAATCTATGTCTAATAGCATGTATTCTATTTATCTGTATTATTGTGACAAATATTCAAATACAACTATACAATTAACTGAAATACCTATGCAGCTTAGAAGTCAACTCTACAAGAATAGAAAGTGCTAATAGTATCGAATTTTTTTAATTTTAAAAACCAAGGTAGGCATCAAGTCTGCAATTAATACTAAGAATGTTTTAAGATATTACAGTAGGTAACCTACTCCTTTTTTAATTGGTAAAAAAAATTTTTGAGGCAACACTAATACGTAGAGATTATATTAGTTATTGTTACTTACATAAGGTGAAACATGTGGTATAAATCTTTTGCCCGCTGTTTTTAAAAGATCTGCTGCGGTTGCTATAGCTTCTAAGTCTTCAGCTGGAGTCTGGGCGTTAAAGACAATCGGTCCAGCTCCACAATGACTCTCATATGGTAAGTCAATAGCCGTAGCATTTGTTATAAATAATTCGAGGTAGTCCATTGCGTCATCTTGGTCTCCTTTTATTTCACTAGAAAAAACGTAGGTAAGTGTATTTTCAGATAACAAAAGCATCTTTTGTATAAAAACCATGGAGGTATGTAGAGACGAACTTTTAGTGCCATCCTTGCAAGCGAATTTGTTTCCAAACTGTGAAGCTCATAACTTTGCTGACTGTACCCTTTTTATAGAAAATTATATCATGAGATTTTCTTTACTTTTCAAAACTTTTCTCAGTTATCATTTTGATCCAAACATTTCTATGTAGAACAACCTTTAATAACTTTAAATCTAATTTCCAACCAAATTCAGAATTCCGAAAATGAAAAGACTTTCGTCAAGTCGTAGTGGAATTTCCAAACAATCATCTGCAGAATTAAATTTTTGTTACCGGACTTTCGTGATATGCGAATTTCGTTTACCGTTGATCAGTAGGGCCCTTAAAATTAAACGATTCAACGATGCATAATTGTCTTTTTATAGCGAATTTCATTTTGAGAATGTAAAGACATTCATCTTTTTACCCGACTGCAAGAGGGTTATGTTTTTCGCGCGTATCTTGTAAGTTTGTTTATAACATATTTGCTCGTAAAGGGTCTCTTATTACGCCAATTTCAATATCGTATTGTATCTCATTACGAACTTGTGCGGTAATGTAAAGTAAAACGCACGGTTTATCAAGATGCGTCGTCTTAAACGAACGGTACTTTTTTAAATCTTAGCAAAGAGTTTTTATATCAGAATCTTTTCTGATGCATCATGTGCGATTGACTTGATGATTGGTCAACATTTTATGAATAAAATTTACTTTAAATACTCAATTTTTTCAATAAAAAATTTTTTTTTTCAATTTTTTAATATGGGTATCAAATGAAAGGCCTTGATGAGCACATTCCAAAATTATATAATTTGTGACAAAAAATTTAAGAAAAAAAATTTTTTTTATTCGATTTTTGAATATGGGTATCAAATGAAAGGCCTTGATGAGCACATTCCAAAATTATATAATTTGTTACTAAAATTTAAGAAAAAAAATTTTTTTTCGATTTTTGAATATGGGTATCAAATGAAAGGCCTTGATGAGCACATTCCAAAATAATATAATGTGTCACTAAAATTTAAGAAAAAAAATTTTTTTCGATTTTTGAATATGGGTATCAAATGAAAGGCCTTGATGAGCACATTCCAAAATAATATAATTTGTCACTAAATTTAAGAAAAAAAAAATCATTTTTCAATTTTTGAATATGGGTATCAAATGAAAGGCTTTGATTAGCACATTCCAAAATTACATAATTTGTCACTAAAATTTAAGAAAAAAATTTTTTTTTTTTAATTTTTGAATATGGGTATCAAATGATAGGCCATGGAATGAGCACATTCCAAAATGATATAATTTGTCACCAAAATAAAAAAAAAATGTTGTTTTTTCAATTTTTGATTTTTTACTTTATTGTTGTTTGATTTCCTCACAATCGAAGTGAAAAGTGAAAGGAAGAAAAATCGACCGATAGAAACTTACAAGTGTATCAAAATTTCATCATTATAGAAAACAAGCAAAAATGCAAAGTCCGTTTATTTCCTCGCAAATATGTTATAAAACGTCGTATGACATACGTGCGCTTTGATAATTACAGCCTCTGCTTTCTTGTAGCCCTCGCCTGCGGCTCGGGCTAGCAATATCGCCTCAGCTGTAATTTTCAACTTACCGCACTTATATCATAATGTACTATTGTGTGTTTATATGTAATATTCTTTATTACCTCATATCTTTCAAACGGCTGACCGGATTTCTATGATTAAGATATCGTTAGATTTGTCAAATTAAAGGGCTCCTTATTTATTTATTTATTTTATTTAATTCTTAATGCACAATAGTACAATGGCGGACTTAATGCCTTAGGCATTCTCTACCAGTCAACCTTAGGGTGATGTGGAGACTTTGTGTGGTAGGGTGCACAACAAGAGTAAATAAGAAAAAGTAAGAAATAAAATAAGTACTTACTATAAATAAAACATATTATAACATACATACTGACAAAAATACAAATATAGTATATAAATAATTATTAATATAATATATGTACATATATATATAAGCATATATAATTATATATAAAAGTTATCACCGAATATCAATATTTAAGAAGGAATCCTTATAAGGATTTCAAAAAGGTATATCATGACTGTAAAAAGATATAAATAAAAATAAAAATAAAAAAGAAATAAAAAACCCGCCTGCATAAAAAGACAAGTCAACTGAAAAGATGGAAACAAGATTAAATATAAAAGGCAACATAATAACATGCAGTCGGAGGGATGCATAAAGAAAGTGACGTTATGAATGATTTGAAATGCCTCCGACTGCATGTTATTATGTTGCCTTTAATATTTAATCTTGTTTCCATCTTTTTTTCCACTAGTGACATCATGGTTGACTGACACGCTGACCTAATTACCACTAAATCTACTTATTGTATTGTGTTTTACTTTTGCCTTCATAAATTCCACAAAATAATAACTCAAGGGATTATTAATCTGTTTTACATAACTTTATCCAATATTGCGTAAGATAGTATCTCATCTCGTGGTTTAAGTTTTCAATTTGCGATTAAATAAGTACCTAAGTCACATTTTCGCGATTTTGTATTGCTTATGAAGAAAATTCTCGTTTTTTATGAGAAATAAGCTAAATAAAGCATACTAAGTAAGAAATTAAAATGAAAACTTGTTTAATTAAATGACCTATTAACTATACTAGAAAGATTCGTATTTGCAATCGTAAAGTGGTCAGTGTTTCTTAGTGGCAAATATTTAACTAAGAAACATGCTTTGTTGCTGCTTGCATATTTAACAAAATGTGGTATGTGTTATTCATAGCACTGCTTACTTAGTTTGTAACTAAAATTGGTGAAAGATATTTTGACAGACCTTTTGCTCCACTAAGTTATGAATATTAATGAAGTACAGTACCTATCTTATTGTACTTATTATAAAAGCTTAAATCCAAAGTTTTCTGAACAGCAATATTGGTAGTAAGTTTTCAAGTACAAACAAACACATAAAGCAAAATATGCTAGTCTTTCAAAATTTAACTACCTACCTACGTGACTTTGTTTACTTTCTGCGATTTTAGAATGAGTCTCTACTCTAGCTAGAGCCCAAAGCCCCCGGGCGCCAATTAAAATTATATGGCAAATCTATCGTTCAATATTAATCTTAAAATCGCACGCTTAGAATTTGTGAAGTGTAAAAAAATTGATGTTTATAAATAAAATAAAAAAATAATATGGCAGGGCTCACATTGTTTTTATATTTTGATCTATAGCGTACCTGCAGATGTGCGCTCCAAGCATCCAATATTCCAACTCCTTTTTGTGACCCATCAGATCCAAAACATCTTTCATCACATCTTTGGGTTCCGGCCCCAAAAACAAATGCAGCTTCAAACCAGACTTGGTAATACTCCTCACTATGACTTGGTTATCTCCAGAAACGGTCACTTCAGTTGGAGTTACAACATCGATTAGAAGACCATGGTAAGAACCGTTGGATTGCGCGTAAATCAAGGGTATCGAGCTCAAACCACCATCATGACTATAGATCATTTTAACAGCTCCTTCTTTAAGTGGTATATCTCCAAGACCGAACATTGTTTCTTCTGTTAACTTGAACGTCAATTCCCAAATGTTTTCAGATGCTATCAAAGGCCCTCTTGCCGTATTAAAAATGGTTGATCCATTGAA
Source organism: Agriphila tristella (assembly GCA_928269145.1). Taxonomy (NCBI): domain Eukaryota; kingdom Metazoa; phylum Arthropoda; class Insecta; order Lepidoptera; family Crambidae; genus Agriphila; species Agriphila tristella. The sequence continues at coordinate 39,509,847 of OV743433.1, forward strand.
GCCATCGACTATAATGTTCAGTTCTGATGAGGATATTCTGTAGTCGTATTCTTTGTCTTCTATTCTTCTCCCTTCAAGTGAGATCTCACGAGGATCATAAAAAGTAAGAGAAAGATGAGTAGGAGATATCTCATCTATGGACAGTCTTAAGCTTGTGACGCTGTTCTGTGAAGCGAAAGGGACTGTAGAAATTCTAGGTTTCAATACAACTTCTTCGTTCCAAGGTTTGTCCATGATGTAAGAAAATCTGGATGGGAATCTATGGAAACAAAAGTCGTTGTCCAAGTCGTAACAACATTGTGGATGGCATTCTGAGTGAAGGATGTTGCCGAGTCCACATGGTAATCTAGCGGTCCTTTGTACAAGACATGAGCCGAAGGAAAGGCCGTCTGACGGTGGCCAATCTTTGCTGAAGATGAATAGGTATCTATATATCAGGACCGGGGCTATGATCGCTGCCAAAATAAATGCGAGTATAACCCTTAGAGGTCGGTTCAGTAGAATTCTGTCGTACCATTTGACTTCTGAAAAAGTAAAAATATTGTATAGGTATTAGATGTTTGTCACCTATAGAATATTAATAAATAAACATTAATGGTTATTTGAATTTCATTATTTAAATGTATTCAATTTTCAATATTTAGATATTAAGTACTTTATAAAATAATAGTGGTCGGTGTACGAGCCCAATTTGGAGGGAAATCCGCAAATCGATGGATGTACAATAGCCCTTGCTTATTATTGCTTGATAGATAGGTTTTAGCAGCTATAATGTTATAATAAATAAGTAATAACTATATCAAATTGCCCTTAGGTTATGACGAAATGTATTTTTCTATTAGAAAAAAAAATATCAAAACCTAGGTATCGTGTCTGATATCAAATAAAAGGGTTTTTTGAGACAATGAGCGGTTTTCAAAAGGCAGTTTAAGAAAAAAAGTAGTACCTAAACGGCTAGATGTCGTTGTTCAACTAAGTACGTAACTTTTTCAGAAAAAAGGAAAAAAGCAAAGGATTTTGTCAATTTGACAGTCAATTTTGGCATGGTTATGGCAAACTACTCCTCTTCAGGGAGTAATTTTTGCCAGTATCGAATGTTATATACTCAGCTGCTAGGAAAAATTAAAAAAAACCTACCTAGTTGAATAACGCCATCTATCAACATAAAAATAGACTAAAATTCTCAGCTGTCAGAAAACCGCTCATTCTAAAAATATCCCCCAGCATTACATTTCAGCTACTCGTAATATAATTATTAAGTTTGAGCTCCTCCAGATACGATACGGTTTAATTATTTTTCGTAAAACACACCTGGATTGATACATAATACCCTTCTCGACCCAAGGCACAACTACTATGCTCAACTGGTTGTGCGGTTGGTACTTTGGATTCCCGTCAACACCACTGATCTATGAGGAATCACAGTAGTTTCTGAGTTCCCTACGACTCAACCAGTTGAGCATACTAATACATATCCTCTTAGGCCGTCCGCTGCCTTGAGCGGGATCCCGCCGCGGCGGGTACACAGCGCAGGAATATAGATTGCTGGTTTTTGGCGGACATATGCTTGCGCAGTGCCTATCTATGTCGCCCCGCGCGCGTGTCCCTTATAGCACAGAATAAATAATTGCTTATAGTTTTAGAACAAAAAAAAGATGACATTATATCTCCTCTCCTTGGGAGTTTTTTTAAAACTGACTGCAGCTCAAAAAATATTTAACTTCAAGTACCTATCTACCTATATGTGCATATTGAGAAGCTTCAAGAAATATTTTAAATGATACCTAGGTACTGAATTATTTTAAATTAATAGGTACTGGTAGATAATAATAATAACTTATACAAAATTCACCTTTAGTTTTTTCGTACTCATAAGGTGCTTTATCATCTTCTTCTTCTTTATAATCTGCATTTCCGTTAAACATTGTGGTTTCTTATCTGGAAAATATCCAAAGTTAGGTTTTATAGTAAGTAGTAATTAATGTTCTATACGATATACAAGGTTTACAAAGTTACCGCGAAGTCAAGGTGAAACTTTTATATTGTCATAATTTCAAAGCTATTTTGTGCTCCCTATAATTTTAGTGTTTAGTGGTCAAGCCATCACGCGTGAACGGCTAGACCGATTTCGCTAATTCATTTTTTGTTGTGTTTGTTATTATCAGGAGATGGTTTTTATGAAAGAAAAAAATAAGAAAACTGCGCGGAAAATTTGAAAATTTAAGAATACTTAACCACAATATAAAATTATTTTGGCCATAAAATTCTAAAATCATTGGGTCAGCTAGTGTTATATAAATTTTACTGTTATAGTGTTACATATAAGTAGTTGCGCAAGCTTGAGAAGTGAATATATAAGTAGTTTTTTAAATGTAAATATTAAATTATTTTGTTAAAATAAAATAATTTAGTTTAATTATAATAATAGTTTTTTCACTCCTCTTGCTCAAAAAGTCCGTCATTGTAAGGTACAAGAGTCAGGATAAAATAGCATAAATACCCCTAGGGGATAAAGTTTTTTCTTTTTTAATGTTTGTCTATTACCAATGAACCTACTAAAACGAAAAAGTCTTTATTCATAATTACAACTAAAAACTCGCTCGATTTTTGAAAATGGAACTAAAAGCAGCGATCTCTTCGGTGAAATCATAGACTTAATCTATGTAGACTTATTTATACTCTCTGACTTTTAGTTTACAATGCGTGCATTGTGTTTCTTAGCTGCTACAGTAGAAATTAAAAAAGGCACTGGCGCGAAATCTTTAGAATTTTTCTCTAATTCCAATCTGATTGAATTGTGTGACTGTAAGTAAGTAATAGGATAGAAATAATTTTAATCTTTTGCCGTCAAGCACAAATCATTTATTTAAATACTGTATGAAAAGTTTATGAAGTGGAGGATAGAAAAACGAGTGGATTCGTTTACGGAAGTATAAACTATAGGTATTTAATATTGGATTTTATTTTTTCGCAATCGTAGTGAAAAGTAGAGTGTAACACACGACGCTAAAACCCATTGTAACTCGGTTTCTATTTATTCCCTCGCTAAAGCTCGGGAATAAAACTACCTCGTATGCAATGGGTCATTTTAGCGTCTTGTATAACAATCTACTATAGTTTAATAATAACTTAGTTTCTTAAGTAAAACTTTAAAAAAATTTGCTACGCTCTTACAGGGTGTCACTTATGCTATATGTACCTACATAATATAATATTAAATATGTCATATTGTTAAACGTGTTGTGAGTGACTTGCAATAAATATATTTGAGTCGTTTGATATATTCATAATATCAAACTCCTAAAACCCGGTTTGAAAAACAACATTTATTTATTAAATTATAAAATCAGGTTACGTTTTTACGTGACGTCATATAAATTCTCTCTCATGGCTTTTCTTCATTTTCCACAACGCGTTGTGGTCGTTTGGTATGTTGACAACGACGCAAATTTCGCTTTATGGTATTTCTATGATTACCACAACGCATTCTGGGCGTTTTTTTTTATAAGAGCCATGACACGAATTTCGCCCTGTGGCATTTTGGCAGTGACCAAAACGCGCTGTGAGCGTTTTTTTCGCTCAAAGACCGATTTCGATCTTTCCGCCGCCGTATTTCAGATATGCAAAAATAAATCTTTGTGCATAGGTACCTATTTGAGACACGCAGCGCATTTATAGTACCTACCTTTACACCTTCTCGATTTTCTAATTTTCTGGCGTTTTATCATCAGCATCAGACCATCAGCATGAAACTATCGTCATAATTATCAGGCTAGGGTTGCCAGCCAACACTACTATTATAATATGGTATCCTACTATATCGAGGGCTTGCTTACTATATTAAAATTACTATACTAAATATATAGGTAGGCAAAACTACTTTATTTTTTCAATAAAAAATACTTATTTAAAAATAAATAGTAAGAGTTTTATTCTCACACAGAGAGACTCGTATGATATCTTCTTTGGTGTTAAAGTTGCTTCAATTGCTTGTTACTATTTCTTAAGTACCTATTTCGAATTATGATCATGACGGCCTACCATCTTCAATAAAAATAATGCATATAGGTATAATTGCATAACAATTTGCAAAGTGTTTAAACACTTGCCTTTATGGTTGTTGAATAAATTATATGAAAATGCTACTAGGTGCATATAAGGAAAATATAAGGAAACTTCTTTAAAATTCTCCATACAAATCGTCAACTTCTATATTTTTTGAAATTTTTAGCCAATATTTTTACACATAATAATCTTGAAAATAAGGTACTATACTTATTTAATGCAATATAAATGTTGGCAACCCTGTATCAACCATAAGACACTGCTGGGAGCGCTGGGTATATGCCTCCCTCAAGGAAGAATGAGGTTTTAAAATAGTCATGGTTTTATTTCCCCATTACTTAACCAATAATATAGTACATGATATTAATCCAAACTACGTTTAATACTAGTGTTACTTACTTAGGTCACACACTTACACATCACATCACTATTGTTAAAAAAAAAAACACTACACAAATACTTTTTGCCTATTATGTTTACACTTTCAGCAAAAATAATGGAACAAAATTTCGAATAAATTACAAATCGTTTCCTTTTAGTATTGTTAATCTACTAACTAATGACGTTCTGTGAAGTGCCGATATAAATCTTATAAAACCAAGTGATTTGATTAGGAACGATAAATATTCGATAAGATAATGCATACGAATTCATTAGGAATGTTGTTATTATTTCTTGTGATTAAAAACATAGTAAAATAAATAGGTACATACCTAGGTAAGTTAAGTATTATATTAGGTTTATCAAAGTGCATAAAGTTTTTTTTAATCGTCATTTTATAGCACTTTGAAGCTACGTCATTCATATCATAAAAACATTTTTCTTCAGGCTAGTATTTTCTAAAAACTCTGTCTCTGTCTTTTTCTTTACGTGTAAAGAAAAAGAAAATGAAGTACCTATTGTAAGGGGGCGTCCATTAATCACGTGATGTTTTTTTGGCCAATTTTTAACCCCCCCTCCCCCCTGGTGATGCATGGTGAGGTTTTACGTTAACCCCCCCCCCCCCCCTCTAAATCACGTGTATTTTTTTTGGTACAAAATAATCTTAACAATTTTCAGTACGAATATGTCGCGGTGGGCAGGGAAATCGTCTTGGTGACGGTGAGTCAACAATCACACGCAGTTTTCGGTCAAAAGTCATGAAAAAAATTAATACACGTGATATCTCACTACACCCCCCCGTCCCCCCTTGTGATACTTCGTGATTTTTTCAACGACCCCCCCCCCCCCTTTCGAGGCTCACGTGATTAATGGACGACCCCTAATGAAAATAACCTCACTCTTTCATTTTTTTTAATGTTTTTGTTTATATTTTGAGCATAAAGTCACTTTTTGAAAAAGTAACCGTTGAATATTCTTCTATATGTCATTACCTATTTTTCTATTATAATTTTCGTGAATAAGGGATTGATAAACTTTAGGTATTATCCAAAAAATATAAAATTAATTAAAATTTTCTTTGTTTTTGCATATTTTTTTAGTCGAGTAAAGATACGAATATCGTATTTTTAACCGTAAAATAATGAAGATCGTTTATGAAACTTCAACATAATATTTTTATCTGTTCAAAATAAAGAATAATTGATTGTTTATTTTTGGATCAAACATAGGCCAAATTCGATAATTTGGAATATACTGGCCTTCATTATAGGCAATGATATTAAATATAATTGATTGTAGGTTTTAATTTAAGCATAGACACATTGGGCGTAGCCACGGTGGGGCAAGCGCCCCACCCTGGCTCTGACCTGTGAGGTACCTAACTAATCTTACAAGTAAGAAAATATAAAAATGACGCGGAATTAATGAGATAGGCCCGTAGCAATACAAAATATGCATGGAAAATGCATAGAAAAAATATTACCAGGGTAAGACCGCGGGTATAGTTTGCTAGTTACTTATTATTTACCTGATCGTGATATACTATCTGGCGTACCTCAGGGATCGCATCTCGGACCGATCTTGTTCAATCTGCTAGTAAACGATTTGCCAAAATGCCTCAACTATGCCACTCCATTCCTTTACGCAGATGATTTGAAAATGGGACTACAAATAAGAACAGGTGACGATGCTGTGAAGTTGCAAGATGACCTCAATAATCTTGTCGACTGGTGCACTGACAACGGTATGCTACTTAATCCAAAAAAATGTCGACAAGTTCATTTTACACGGAAAATAAACTTCACTGCTACTCAGTACTATCTTCAAGGTGTTGCACTTGAAACATCAGAGGTAGTCAAGGATCTTGGTATATACTTTGATCAAAAGTTATCCTTCGTTCCCCAAGTATATAATGTAGTTAAAAGGGCTTCAAAGATGCTAGGGTTTGTTATAAGAAATGCAAAAATCTTTAAAAATACGCAAACAAAAATGTTATTATACAACTCTTTAGTAAGGAGTATTTTGGAGTATGGCAGTGTCGTATGGCGCCCACACTTTGCTACTCATACTCTTCGTCTTGAAAGAATACAAAAAAGATTTCTTTGGCATCTTGCGTTTTCTAAAGGCTTACATAAAAAAATTGAAAGTTATGAAGAGAGATTAAAATATTTTAAAATGATGTCACTCGAAAAAAGAAGGGATCAGTTAGATATAATTTTTCTGAGTAATATCTTAACAAGTAGAATCAACTACCCCCTCTATTATCGCAATTTAAATTCAGAGCCCCGCGTAGGATGCCACGAAAGCCCATGACACCACTTTGTCCTCCTCTTAGATCCACGGTTTTAGGTGCCAATTCTGCCATCCCCCGTCTATCCCGAATTTTAAACAAATATTCCGATTTGATTGACGTATTTTATGACTCTGCCAATAGGATATGCAAAATTATGCACCACAATATTATTGATAGAAGTTAAACAGTCACTTTTGTAATTCATTTTTTAACTTAAATTTATACTATACCTATCTACATAAAATATATAAAAAAAATATTAGCTATTAAGTAGTATAATTAAGTTAAGTCTGTACTAGCATTTAAAAAGCAGGAGGTGTCTACTTGTAAGTAGTTTATGTACTTAACTAAAATAAGATATTTAAGTATGAAATGTTGTAATTAGTGCATAAACTGTAAGTAGACCTGAATAAATAAAAAAAAAAATATATTTTAGACTGCTGCCCCACCCTGAGCCCATGGCTGGCTACGCTCATGCATAGACACAGAATATATAACGGGAAGAAATTTAATGACCACCAAAAAAACCATCGTTACCCTAAACAGCCTCATCCTAAAAAAATATAATATGTACAAATAAATAAAACCTGTAGGTACCAACATTTTTAGGGCTATTTAAGTCATGCCTGCACTACAAAAGCTTTTCATAACCCAAAAAGACCACGCGTGCACCAAATTTAAACTAGCAAAGTTTTGTGTCATTACTACCCAAATATATCACTACGTTTGCCATAGAAATAGAATAGAAATAGAAATATTTTTTATTTAAATAGACTTATTACAAGTTCTTTTAAATCGTTTAGTTTTTTTTCCCTACCACCCATTCGGGACGTCTTTTTGCTGACAAGAAGAATGGGCGCAAGAAACTTATCAGCCTCATCAAAAGTAACGATATTTACAATTTATTATATCGTTACCTACCAAATACAATCAAAATAAAAAAATAAATATAAACATAAAAAGGTATATTATATTGATGGCAAATTGGCTTTAAATTGTAGCCATTAATAAATGAATGCAAACTAAATGTTTTTTTGGGGCCGTTATTTTATTGAAAGCTCTAAGAAGCTCAGCCTATAGTAAACACTAGCTTCCGCCCGCGGCTTCGTCCGCGTGGATATTAGAGAAAATCCTTAAAACCTTCAACCCGGGATCCGACCAGCCGTTTTTACGCGATTAGGCGGGTCCCCCCCCCCCACCAAGCGCACTGCCTCGCGAGGCATGACGTTTGCCGCATGTGGCGGGCCTCGCACGAGGCTGCTTGCTTTAATCGCGTAAAAACGGCTGGTCGGATCCTAAGGATTTTCTCTAATATCCACGCGGACGAAGTCGCGGGCGGAAGCTAGTTTATTACAATAAACAGAATTGGGTCCAAAGATATTATTCCCGTTTCTTTTCGCTTTCCCGTTCCCGTTCCCGGCCCCGTCCCCGTCCCCATCCCCTAGGGTTGAGTCCACTGTGTTGGACTTCAAAATAAATGTCATTTTCGTAATCACCATTCCATAAAACCTCAAGAACGACATCCACATCGATTGTCATTTTTACTTACCCATTTACCCCCTAAGGAATGATTTTCAAAATAACAAAATATGTGTTTGTCTATTTATTTTTAGACGTGCTCGAACTAATTTTAAAGTTGTAATGTCTATTTTATATTATTTTTCCATCCAAATTTGAACCCCATTTTCACCCCCTTAGGGGTTAAATCTTATCCACGGTGTTGGACTTCAAAATAAATGTCATTTTCGCAATCACCATCTCATAAAACCTCAAGAACGACATCCATATCGATTTTTATGTTTACTTACCCCATTTACCCCCTAAGGGGTGGATTTTTAAAATCACAAAATATATAATTGCCTATATTTATTTTTAGACGTGCTCCAAGTAATTTTAAAGTTGTAATGTCTATTTTATATTATTTTTCCATACAAAATTTGACCCCATTTTCACCCCTTTAGGGGTCATGTCCACCTTGTTGGATTTCAAAATAAATGTCATTTTCGCAATCGTCATCCCAGAAAACCCCAATAACGACATCCATATCTATTTTTAGGTTTTTTACCCCATTTCACCCCTATTTCATCCCCATAGGAGTTGAAATACTACCAATTACAATTTACGTTGCATTAGATTTCTATCCATAAGCCTAAATTGTAAATTAAGCGATTTTTACTTCGAAAATGAAGGATTTTCTATACACAACTCTATCCCCCTTTTCACCCCTTCAAGGGTAGACTTTTCAAAAAGCTGAGATATGTATACATTAACTTTTAATTGTCAGCCTAAACACACAATTTGAAGATCCTAACTTCTAAACTGAGGGACTTTCATACAAAATTTGATCCCCTTTTTTACCCCCTTCGGGGATGAATTTTGAAAAATCCTTACTTAGTGCACCCCTAGACCTTATAAGGAACCTATGTGCCAAATATGGAGTCTCTAGACTCAGCGGTTTGGGCTGTGCGTTGATATGTCAGTTAGTTTCTTGTTTTATATATTTAGACTAGCTTCCGCCCGCGACTTCGTCCGCGTGGATATTAGAGAAAATCCTTAGGGAACCTTCAACCAGGATCCGACCAGCCGTTTTTACGCGATTAGGCGGGTCCCCACCAAGCGCGCTGCCTCGCGAGGCAAGACGTTTGCCTCGTGAGGCGGGCCTCACACGAGGCTGCTCGCTTTTCGATTTTCTCTAATATCCACGCGGACGAAGTCGCGGGCGGAAGCTAGTTTTTTACAATAATCAGAATTGGTCCAGAGATATTAGTAGGTATCTCGTCCCCGTCCCTGTCCCCATAAAAGCTCAAAAACGACATCGACATCGATTTTCATGTTTACTTACCCCATTTAGGTACCCCTAACCTAAGGGATGATTTTCAAAATAACAAAATAGGTATGTAATTGCCTATTTATTTCTAGACGTGCTCCTACGAATTTTAAAATTGTAATGCCTATTTCATATTCTTTTTCCATGCAAAATTTGAACACCATTTTAACCCCTGTAGCGGTTAAAATCATGTCCACCTTGTTGGACTATAAATTAATGTCATTTTCGCAATCACCATCCCATAAAACCTCAAAAACGACATCCACATCGATTTTCATGTTTACTTATCCCATTTAACCCTAAGGGATGGTTTTTAAAATAAAAAAATATATAATTGCCTTTTTATTTTTAGATGTGTTCCTACGAATTTTAAAGTTGTAATGTCTATTTAATATTATTTTTCCATACAAAATTTGAACCCCGATTTTACCGTGTTGGACTTCAAAATAAATGTTATTTTCGCAATCGTCAACTCAGAAAACCCCAATAACGACATCCATATCGATTTTTAGGTTTATTTACTCCATTGTACCCCCATTTCATCACCATGGGGGTTGAAATTATACCAATACAATATGCGTTGCGTTAGATTTCCATCCATAAGCGATTTTTACTTCAAAAATAAAGAATTATCTTCTAAACACAACTTCATCCCCCTTTTCACCCCTTCGGGGGTAGAATTTTGAAAAACGCTGAGACAGGTATTCATTTATTTTCAATCATCAGCCTAAACACAAAATTTGAAGATCCTAGCTTCAAAACTGAGGGACTTTCATACAAACTTTCATCCCTTATTTCATCCCCTTAGGGATGGAATTTTCAAAAATCCTTCCTTAGTGGATGCCTACACTGTATAAGGTATCTGTGTGCAAAATTTCAAGTCTCTAGGTTCAGCGGTTTGGGCTGTGCGTTGATATCTCACTCAGTCAGTCAGTCAGGACTTTGAATTTTATATATATAGATTTTACGGTAGTATCGGTAAACTTTTAGACCTTGATTTATATTTTTTGGGTAAACAATGATTTTTTGGATATTAATTTACTTTAATAGGATAAAATTTTGTAACATAGGTATTTGAAATTTGGATGAAATTTTTAAATAAAATGGGAGTACATATTTGGTGCATGCGTGGCCTTTTTGGGTAGCTCGGCGATTATTCTGACGATACTTGCTTTTTTAGGTTAGCAAACTTTACGTTTATTGGTGATAATTTCATATTAAAATGGGGATTAAATTCTGGTAAGTACTTACGATTTTTTGGGCAATATATTTCATCATTTCTGGTGGTTGCTTAAACCTAAGCCATATATAACTGCATATAAGTAGACTTAATTATATTTTAAGTAGGTACTTAGTACTTACCTAAGTACCTACCTGTATCAAATCGTTCTATATCAAAGTTTGTTACAGTTTTGACAAATGTGTGTTTGGCTAGTGGGGCTGAGTAGGCAGAGCGAAACTGGTCAAGAGCGAGTCGGACTCGCGCGCCGAGGGTTCCGTACTATCATGTATACAGGGTTATTTGTAAAACACCAACAACCTAGCAGGAGTAGATTACTAACATTTTATACAACTACATTTTGTTCTACGACTTTTCCGGAAACAGGCAAAAAAAATTCGACTTTTCATACAAAATGTCTGAACAACCGATCGAGTTTTGTATGAAAAGTCGAATTTTTTTTGGCTGTTTTCGGAAAAATCGTAGAACAAATGTTGTTGTTTATGATGTTTACTAATTTAACAAAGTAACAAACAAACAAGCAAACAGACCGCATTTATAATTATAATGTTAGTAAGGAAGGATTATGAATTTAATGTACTGAGTTGAGAGAGTCCTTTTGAGAGTTAAAAAAGATTTCTGATAAATAAGGCTATGTTTTTTGGTGAAAACCTGTTAAATAAATGGTGTTTAAGTGAAAATTAAGAGCCTTACTCAAAATATTTTTTACTTATAAATTGGCACTTAAGTATAATAATTTGAAATCTAGTCTTTTAAGTAAGAATTTATGAAAATGTTACTTTAGCCCACTTTATATGATCGTTTTGCTTTTTATAGTGATGATTTCAATTATAAAAGATCAAATGAAAAAATATTTCTTATTTGTGAAGAAAAATCTTAAGGGCAGTATATTGCAAATTAACTTATTTTTGATTCAGTTTTAAACAATCAAGCATTATTTATTTTGAGCAGATAAAAATATATGTTGTAGTTTCATAATCGAACTTGATTATTTTACGGTTAAAAACACGATTTTCGTATTTTCACTCGACTATAAAAATGTGCAAAGACAATGAATATTTTCGTTGTTTTTTGAATAATACTTAAAGATTATAAATCTCTTACGCACAAATAATATATAGAAAAAAAGGTAATGACATATAGCAGAATATTTTACGGTTACTTTTTCAAAAAGTGACTTTATGTTTATTTAAAAATTAATATATAATAAAACGCACGACGAATCTTGGTTTAGTAGCCTGCGAGGCGTCGTCGGCGTAGGACCTGTGTCGTTTTTGCTGCCGCGCTGTGTTCCCCCTCTCGCGTCTAGTCGATTGAGAATCTTTCAGATACTCGAAGAGTAGTATAAGACTTGGAAACGCAGTAGGTAATCTAAGTGTAAAATTTTATTTAGTGTAAATTACCAATTTAGTTTAATTTGTAAATGCATAGAGTAGGTAGGTAGGTATTTGGATACAGCAACCAAGTACAAGCTAACGCGTAATTAATTTTGATGACTTTTAAGAAATAAATACTTATCTATAAATAAAATATAAAAAAAAAATATACCTATCGTATAATTTATAAAATGGTTGACTTTGCAATGATTTTACTTATATCGGAAGATGAAGAAGAAAACTAAGTACAGTCAGCAGCATATCAAGCTATAAGTACCAAACTGTCAAAAATCTATAATGAATTTTGAACCTTAAACTGTTCGACTTAAAGTTTAAAAATGATTGAAGTAATTTGACACATTGTGGAAGCCCAGCATGCCGTTGACTGTACCGTAAGGCTGCGTTCAGACGATAACGCACGACCCAACCTCAACCCAAACTCAGCCCAAACTCAGCTCAAACTCAACTCAAACTCAACTCAAACTCAACTCACCCGCAGCCTACTCCTTGAAATACATCACTTACAATTTTGAATCTTATGACACATTAATAAGCTCTTTTTTTATTTTGTCGATGCAACTGCACCCTCCCCGCGCTCAACCCGAACTCAACTCAAACTCAACCCGTACACAACCCAAACTCAAATCAAACTCAAACCGAACTCAAACAGAACTCACTTCAAACTCACCTGGACATTACACAGGACCTTATTAAAGTGTCAAAGGACTCAAAATTGTAAGCGATGTATTTCATGGTGGGCTGTGGTTGAGGTGAGTTTGAGATGAGTTTGAGTTGACTTCGGGTTGAGGTCGGGTCGTGTGTTATCGTTTGAACGCAGCCTAAAAGTATGCTTCCGCACAGCTATGCGGTCGCGACAATTTTCCGTTCACTTCAAATTGAGCCTTTTGGTCATAACATTACGGTTCAACTTGGAGCGCACTGCTGCTTGCTGCCGAGATCGGCGCAAGCGTTAGTCGTCTTATTTACTTTGAAATTCGGTTGTTTTTTTCCCATATTTTTGTTCACAAACTTTGTTGTTTCATTAAAAACAGTTATTTTGATAAATGTCAATATGGTCGAAAATCACTTGCACCTGTTTTTTTTTTACTAGTAATCACTACAAATTTTAGCGAACTTCACTTTTTCCCCGACATTATTTGTTCTTCTGGCTATTGCCTAATATGCCCCAGCAGTTGAAACATGAATAGGCTGGTGATAATGAGGTTGCTTTTAGCCTGGGTGCATTAATCTACTTAAGGGTACACATAAATCACCTGGGTGAATCTGTCTGCTGAAGGGAGAAAAATAATTATGTACGTTGGCCGGTGAGGATGCACGGCTCAAAATCAAGTGTCAACCAATCACGACTTTACCTACGAGTCGACGGTGTGATACTTCCCAGCAACGCCACCATGGAGTAGAGATTTCTAAATACCCTCAAATGAAAGACCATAAAATGTACCTAATTGTACCTTAACTCAAAAAATTGTAGAGAAAAACGCACTTGATTGTGGCATTGCCAGGAAGTATACTTCCTGGCAACGCGACGCTGTACCAGATTCCAATTGGTCTCATAGTAATGGCCAAAAATTGTACTTCATTTGTACCTCATTCAATAATTAAAATATGCAGTTTCGATATAAAAAAACTCTTACTTGATTTGCAATACATGCAATGCACGTTGTTATTGATATAAACTGATGTTTATTATGCATTATGCAGTAGTAGGACCACAGAGGCAACCGCCTCTGTGCTCTAGTGGTTCGCCCACCCGTGTAAGATGCAGACGTCCCGGGTTCAATTCTCAGGAGGGTACAATTTGTACTCGGTTTGGTTGATGGTAGGGCTTAATTTAGTGCCATTCATTTGGTACTATTAAGTACAATTAATTATGTACCATATAGTACAATTTATTAGGTACTATGTAGTACAATTTATTTGGTATCATATAGTACAATTAGAAGGTAGTTTAGGTACTATTTAGTACAATAAATTTTGTACCATAGAGTAAAATTTATTAGGTACTACTTTGTACAATAAATTTGGCACCATATAGTACAATTTATTAGGTACTATTAGGCACATTTTATTTGGTACCGTATAGTACAATTTTATAGGTACTATATAAAAGCATTCATTTGGTACATATTATCTGGTAACATATTATAGTACAATTAATAAAGTACTAATTACAAACTAATTAGTACAATCAATTTAGTATTATTTAGTACAATTTATTAGGTACTATTTAATAAAATTAATTATGTACTATACAGTACAATTTATTTGGTACCATAATAATACAATTAATTTAGTACTACTTAGTGCCATTCATTTAGTACTATACAGTACAGTTTATTAGGTACTATTTATTACAATTTATTTGGTACCATATAGTACAATTAGTAGATACCATTTAGTACAATTAATTAGATACTATTTAGTACTTTTAATTTTGTACCATAGAGTACAATTGTAAGAAACAAGTACAAAAGCTAAACTAACTTGCATCTACATATCGACGGCGAAGTGCCAATATCTCCTAGTCCTAACAATGATGCCTTTGAATTCAACACCTAAAGGAAGTTAATTTCTCAAAAAAGTCTCAGTTAGGAGCGATTGGTACTTCCCCGTTGAAATCTCATAAAATTTTATTCTTTTCCTCTCTTTTTGTATTAGTTTGATTGTTGCTATAGAGGTTTTTCTTATTATGATTTTATAATAGTATTTAGTCATCATTATCATATCAGTTGCACCACACCCACTGCTGGGTATAGGCCTCCCTCATGGGTCTTCATAACGATCGGTCCTGCTTGGCCCGCATCCAGCGGCGCACCGCGACCTTCACCAGATCGTCGGTCCACCTTGTCGGGGGCCTACCCTCGGAGCGTCGTCCGGTACGCGGTCGCTATTCCAATCTTTCCGCCCCAACTGCCTTTGGTTCGTCTCGCTAATTTGTCCCGCCCACTGCCACTTCAGCTAAACAATCTTTCGAGCGATATCGGTTACTTTAGTTCTCCTACGCATATACTCATTTCTGGTTCGATCACGCAGGGAAATGCCGACCATGGCTCTCCATTGCACACTGGGTGAGAGCCTTCTTATGAGACCTGTAGTTAGCGACCACGTTTTACTGCGATAAGTCAACAATGGCAACACACACACACACAACTTAGACTTTAGTCTTGAGATAAGACACCGAGGTAAGTTGGACTCGAAGATTTGTCGAATACTGGCCAACCGAGCTGGATTCGACGAGAGATCTCTTTTCGAAGTTGAACTTACCTAACTGGACTGTCTGTCCTAGGGATACGTAATGGTCAACAACTTCGTGTTTAGTGTTCCCAACATGAGCTAGAGTGGGTACAACATGAGCACTCGACATGATTTTCGTCTTATCCATCTTCATTCTAAGAGCCACTTTCTGGGAGGCACTACGGATAACTTCGAGGATTGTGTTCAAGTCTTCCATGAATAAAAACTATATCATCGGCAAAACGAAGGTGTGTTAGTTAGGTACTGGCCATTAATGTTGATACCGAGTCTTTTCCAGTCCAAGAGCTTCAAGACATCCTCCATCACAGCTGTGAACAGTTTCGGAGAAATAACTTCTGTCTCTGTCTCACACCTCGCTGTAGTTGGATGGGATCTGTGCTCTGATTCTGTACTCGAGCCGAAATGGTGACATTTTCCTATAAGTGCCTCAACACCTCTTCCTTCCTTTCCTTCCTCCTCTTGGTCCTATTGGTGCACCAGACTGCAGCACTGCCCAGGTCTCAATCAAATCAAAAACTTTCTCATAGTCCACGAACGCCAAGCAAAGTGGCAGTTTATACACCTCGGTCTTCTGTAGAACCTGCCGCAGCGTATGGATGTGGTATATGGTGCCAAAGCCTTTTCAGAACGCGGCTAGTTCGGGAGATTGGAAGTCGTCGAACTTGCGAGCGCAACGATTCGTAAGATTCGTATTCTTCAAGAGGGCCTTGTCACCCTTTTTAAAGAACAGAATGACCTCACTTATGTTCCATGTCTTCGGCGTTCTGCCCTCAACGATGACGGAATTGAAAAGCTTCTAAAGGTCTTTTATTCTACTTATTTTGACCATCCACACCGATTACGCCGATGACGCCGCCGCCGCCGACAATTTAGACGCCAGACGCCGCTGCCGGTCAAATGACCATCGGCGCACATGTCTAGTATAGACCAAGAAAAGCAGTTATATTATCAACTTTAGTTAATAACAGTAACTCTACTTTTTAAAATTACAAATCAATTTTACCTTTTTAACACGTTTTTATTAGGTTGCTTTCTCGTTTGTTTGTTTGTTTGTTTGTCCGCAAAGTTTGCGAACGATTTTAAACTAGCTTCCCGATGAGCAATAGACTTGAAACTTTGAACACAGATCAGAACTGAAATATAATGTAATATTATGGTGTCATTAAGCTGATCTTATGATGGAACTGGAAGAAGGCCACAGGAACTTAATGATGAAACCATACAACCCCATTGTGATTAGGCTTGTTAAAATCGTCTTGACGAGTACTCTGATGGAAGATAAGGTCCAGGGTCTGATGATGAAGCTGGAAGGCCATGCCAAAGGAACTCAATATTGAAACCGTGCAATCCCATCGAGTTTGGGCTCATTTGAATCGTCTTGACGAGTACTTTGTTGGGAAATAGTGTCCGAGGATCTAATGATGGAGCCGGAAGAAGGCCATAGGAACTCTATAATAAAACCACGCTACCCTATCGAGTTTGAGCTCGTTTGATTCGTCTTGACGAGTACTTTGTTGGGAAATAGTGTTCGAAGATCTGATGATGGAGCCAGAAGAAGGCCATAGGAACTCTATAATAAAACCACGCTACCCCATCGAGTTTGGGCTCGTTTGAATCGTCTTGACGAGTACGTTGTTGTGAAATAGTGTCCGAGGATCTGATGATGGAGCCCGAAGAAGGCCATAGGCACTCTTTGATAAAACCACGCTACCCCATCGAGTTTAGGCTCGTTTGAATCGCCTTGACGAGGACTTTGTTGGGAAATAGTGTCCAGGGTCTGATGATGGAGCCGGAAGGAGGCCAATGGAACTCTATAATAAAACCATGCAACCCCATCGAGTTTGGGCTCGTTTGAATCGTTTTGACGAGTGCTCCGATAGGAGATGGTATATTTTTAGTCTTAGCTCGTTAACTAAAAAGCATAAAATAATAATTTACTGAAAAAAAGTATTTTTTAAAAACACCTTTTTTATACGGACTAAATAATTCCAAAAAATCGGACTAAAATATTAAAACGGACAAGTAAAAACAAACTAAAAAGTAAAAAATAAATTCTTCTGTAAATATTTATAACCCTAATAACTTATACCTACAGAAATTTTAAACCAAAAAACGTGGGGCGCGTTTTGTAAAGTTTCTCATCTATATTGTCTATAGCATGCGCCCCACGTTTTTTGGTTTAAAATTTCTGTAGGTATAAGTTATTAGGGTTATAAATGTTTACAGAAGAATTTATTTTTTACATTTTAATTTGTTTTTACTTGTCCGTTTTAATATTATTAGTCCGATTTTTGGAATAATTTAGTCCGTTTTGAAAACGTGTTAAAAAAAAATACTTTTCTCAGTAAATTTTACTCTATACAGTGCCTTTGGTCTTAAACTAGCGATAATTTAAAGGCGTGAAATACATCTAATTTTATTAACAAAAACACCCACATGTTGAAATTTGAACCCCATTTTCACCCCTTTAGAGGTTACATCATGTCCACCGTGTTGAACTTCAAAATAAATGTTATTTTCGCAATCGTCATCCTAGGAAACCCCAATAACGACATCCATATCGATTTTTAGGTTTATTTGCCCCATTTCACACCCATTTCATCCCCATAAGTATTGAAATACTAACAGTAACGATATACGTTGCGTTAGATTTCCATCCATAAGCTTAAATTATAAATTTAGCGATTTTTACATAGAAAATGAAGAATTTTCTATTCATAAATTAATTCCCTTTTCACTTCTTCGGGGGTAGAATTTTCAAAAACGCTTAAACACGTGTATATTAATTTTCAATCGTCAGTCTAACCACAAAATTTGAAGACCCTAGCTTTGAAACTGAGGGACTTTCATACAAACTTTGGACCCCCGTTTCACACCCTTAGAGGGTGAGTTTTGAAAAACTCTTTCTTAGTGAGCCCTTAGACCTCATAAGGAATCAATGTGCCAAATTTGGAGTCTCTAAACCCAGCGGTTTGTGCTGTGCGTTGATATGTCAGTCACCAATCAGTATCTTCTTTTATAATATTTAGATGTATTTAATGGTATGTATTAATGTATTTTGTATGCATGTGAATATCATTTTTCTTTGTTTGTTCCACATTCGTGTTTATTGGTTTGCTGTTGGTTGACTTATAGATAATGCTCTTAGCATTAAGTCCGCCATTTCTACCTTACTTTATGTATTTGTACAAAAAAAAATATGAATAGATAAATAGTACCTAATAAATTGTACTATATGGTACCAAATAAATTGTACTTATCAATACCAAATTAATAGTAATAAATAGTACCTAATAAAAAATTAATTGTACTAAATAGTACCTACTAATTGTACGATATTGTACAAAATAAATTGTACTATATAGGACCTAATAAATTGTACTATATGGTACAAAATTAATTATACTTATTAGTATCAAATGAATGGCACCAAATAGTACCTAAAATGTACTACTAATTTCCAAATAAATTGTACAAATTGTACCTATAAAATTGTACTATATGGTACCGAATAAATTGTACTTAATAGTACCAAATGAATTTGTACCAAATTAATTGTAAGTAATTGTAGGTAAGATGGTGGTAGCTATTCAGGCGGCCTTGACTTAAGCCCTACCACCAACCAAACCGAGTACAAATTGTACCTCCCTGAGAATCGAACCCGAGACCCCTGCGTCTTACACGGGTGGGCAAACCACTAGACTACACTGCCCTGCTAATTGCACTTGCAGTAATCGACACTTTTGGGATTTTCACTTTTTTGCAAAAATGGCATCTCATGGGTTTAAGCTATTCATAAAAAAATAATTTTAATGTTTTTTTTTATTAAAACTATGTTTTTTATTTAACGCAAAACACAGTACTTGCACAAAAGTATTGCTTATGCTAACAAGATCTGCAGCATTCAGCATGTACTAAAATGTTGTGCAGTACTTGATACGTTTACTGTAGTTTCATTTAGCACATAATTCTTTGCTAGGAATAGAAACTAAAGCCAAACGCAGTATTCCACAATACTGCATTTGAGTGCATGGAGTATAACGAAAAGCTACTATTGCGTTGCTAAGACAAAATGCAGTATTCTACAGTGCTGCATTTGCGAGTAGCAAGGTTACTTATCACACACTATGCTACCTACGCACAGACCGAAGCCGCAAGGTACAGTGCTGCATTTCACGCTAGCAAATCAGTCAGAAACGTCATTAGCGGACGGAACACGTGTGTGGCTAAGCCACGTCGTGGTTCTTATAATTTCTTAATTCAATGTTCCAGTGGTTTTGGTAAGTTTTTTTTTTATTTAAGTATCTAGTTCTGGTGTAGGTCGCACATTCATTTCACTATGGAGTTAGAGGCAGATAATAAACTAGCCTTCCTAGACATTCTTATCATCAGGAATTCTGATCAAACCTTGAGCCACATTGTGTATCAAAAAGCAACACATACAGATGGTGATCTCAATGGTGAATCCCACCAGCATCCTTTACAGGTAGCTACCGTAGGGAAATCTTTGTTTCAGAGGGCACGCGGGATCTGTGACCACCAACACCTGACAGCTGAGCTTCATCATGTCAAGCACGTACTGCGAAGTAATAAACTGTAGTACCACGCCTCCATCACAGAAACGGTATCAAGCCAGCCACAGTAGAACGACGACCTGTCATTCTAACTTACATGAAAGGTGTCACTGACAAGATTGGAGGTATTCTGAAGCATGCGTCTATGAAGACCTACTTCAAGCCGCCGAGGAACATAAACCAATTCTTATGAACTGTCAAATCCAACATCCCCTTTCAAGATGCAGGCATGTACAACCTAGATTGCGACTGTGGGCTCTCACATCGGGCAAACGTATAGGGACGCGCGATAAAAAACATGTAGCTGACATGAAGAATAGGCGCGTTAAAAAGTCTGTAGTGTGTGAACTCAAAAGAACTCAACCATACATTAGATTTTAATAAACCACAAATCCTTGCCAAAAAACAAAGACTCATTCCCAGAATGTTACTAATATAAATGAAATAAATTAACAAATATCCAAATTTCAATAGAAAAGATGGTTGGAGAGTACCACCAGCTTGGGACCCCATAATTCATCAACTAAAATCCCGCCCTAAATCACACACTGCAGGAGAAGAATAGAGAAAGTTAAAGTTAGTTCGTTTTGTAGATAGGGATCAAAAGGTAGGTTGAGACAACCTCTGTGAGTTTTCTTCCGATAGTTCTTTCTCTGAGAGTTCTTTCTCTTGTGAACTGGTGGTAAATTCAGTAGCTAGTTCTTGTTTTCTAATTAACTTTAATCAATTTAATTAACACAAATCCCATCCAACTGCAGCGAGGTGTGAGACAGGGAGACGTTATTTCTCTGAAACTGTTCACAGCTGCGTTGGACATCTTTAAACTCTTAGACTAGAAAGGACTCCGCATCAATATTAATGACCAATACCTAACACACCTTCGTTTTGCCGATGACATAGTTTATATGGCTGAGACCTTGGAAGACCTGAACACAATGCTCGAAGTCTCTGTAGTGCTTTCCAAAGAGTGGGTCTTAGAATGAACATGAATAAGACGAAAATCATGTCGAATACCCGTTGTACCCGCTCCAGTTCCTGTTGGGAACACTACTACACTACCAAATCTTTGTTTTATTTCGTTTCTTAGCTACTTAAACATCTGAAACCAACACTTTTAACTAGTATCATGCATGAAAATAGTACATTATTGCTTATTAAAAACGCAGTTTTGAACATGTGCTAGGTAATTTTGCAGTAATAAACATAGATACTGCATTTGGTCTTAGTGATACTGTAATGCCCACAATCCCAAAATAGTAGGTAAAAATGCAGTATTCCGCATTTCCTTTAGATGACACCGTTAAAGTAAAAAAAAACATGTCAATAAAAAGCTTGATTTTATTCCTAATTTTTAGGTATACTTTAAATGATATATAACATAGTCTTGTTGCCTAGATATCAAAAAATATGTTTCCCGCGTTTATCTCCAAACCGCCATTTTGCAAGTACTGCGTTTGCAATAAGGAGGGCAGTACAGAGGCGGTTGCCTCTATGGTCTTACTACTGCATAATGCATAATAATTCCTTAGCCAAACATCAATTTATATCAATAACAACGTGCATTGCATGTATTGTAGATCAAATCATGTAAGAGTATTTTTTTTATTATTTTTTTTCGAAACTCTGCCTGTTTTAATAATTGAATGAGGTACAAATTAAGTACAATTTTTGGCCATTACTATGAGATCAATTGGAATCTGGTACAGCGTGGCGTCGCCAAGAAGTATACTTCCCAACGTCCGTTGCATGTATTGCAGGTCAAATAAGAGTAGATTTAAAAATGTTTTTTATCGAAACTCTGCATGTTTCATTTATTGAATGGGGTACAAATTAAGTACAATTTCTGGCCATTACTATAAGATCAATTGGAATCTGGTACAGTGTCACGTTGCCAGGAAGTATACTTCCTGGAAACGCCACAATCAAGTGATTTTTTCTCTGAAACTATCAGAGGTACAATTTTTTGAGTTAGGGTACAATTAGGTACATTTTATGGTCTTTCATTTGAGGTTATCTAAAAATCTCTACGCCATGGTGGTGTTGCTGGGAAGTATAACACAATAAGAGTGAATTTGCTTTGCATCAAACAATTCGATGCGCTTCGATTCGGTTGCAGCATGAATTGACCCTAATATTTGATTACTCGTTTTTGGAGGTCCCTTTTCATCGGCAAATTATTAAAAAAAAAGTTAAAATAAAATATCGGTTACACAAAAAAAGCTTGTTGTGAGTGCTCAAATATGTTTAGGTACTTATTTGTAGATAATTATATTGGCAGTTGAGTTGACACTCCACTAACGAATTTACTCAATGAATTCATTGTTTATTCACATTCAAGTAGTTAATTCAAACTCAGAGACCATACAACAAGTACCTATTCGAACTATAATATTCGAATAAACAAAAATAATTATTTACTTCGAATTAACTACCTAGCTACCTATAATTTTATTGTGTGTGTTAAATGTATTTTTTACCTAGTAAGTACCCATACCCATCATACTTATTTATTGATTTACAACATTATTGATAACAATACATAAACATAAAAAACATAATTATTTAGTTCGAATTATCAAAATAAATATCGCGCGGTCACGCAGTGCATGAGAGTTGACAGAGCACTAGATTCGGCACATGAAATCGCGGGCGGGGAGTGTCCTTTCTGCACGTAGTAAATATCTATATTCTGTGGCTTGGTCTGCGGGGTCAGAGAACACAGAGAGTTCATTTGAAAATGCGTTCGCGCGGCTCGCTCCGCGGGGAGGGAGGTAGCGCTAAATGCCTACGACGCTCGAGTATACTGGCCTTAAGTAAAAGAGAACTGCGAGTTGTTGTAAACATTTAGTCCAGAAGGCAGGTCGGTATATTCCTCTCTAGCTAGAAATAATTTAAGAAGGTTTGATTTCTTGTGCGTCAAGCGGTTAATTATACTTACTTTGCGACCTTGAAAACTTGGTGGCACCTGACGCACAATAAATCAAAACTCCTTGAATTATTTCCAGGCAAAATTACCTGACAACTGGACTTAATGTAATAATTTGTGTAACTTTGGACGTCAATCCCTTCACAATTAATTGAAAAGTGAAAATTAATACCTATGTACTGTGTCTATGCCCACTTACTGGTCGTTTTTCCGCGGTGGTGGCGCGTTGACTGGCGCGCGGCCATAGAGGTGCATCTTAGGTGCATCCTGGTTCTAGGGTCGTTTTAGGTTTTTAATAAAATTTTGATAATTGGCTAAAAGTGGCCACTTTTGGCGGTCCGGTAACCCAGATTGTAACTACACATTCAAACCAGAAAAAAAAAATGTTTATAACTAATATCAGAATTTTATCAGACGTAGTTATTTCGTTCTAAGTTTTTATATTTTATGATTTTTAAGTTAACAATTAATTTGTATTTAGCAAATCTACGAAATGCCTTAATAGTTATGTAGTTTTGATTATTTTAAGTGAATAAACCATTTATTGCTGTCATTTACAATTAGGTGTTTACGTCACCACAGAGAAATATATTCAAATTCAGTGGGTGTCTCGATTTGCATGTTATTATATTGCTGACAAAAGCCTCTAGCTCTGTCTGCGTGGGCAGAATGGCACTGATCATGACTAAGTGACCACGTGACTAAGATATATTATACGTGTTATAAAAAAAAACTGGCCAATTGCGAGTTGGACTCGCGCACGAAAGTTTCCGTACCATCCATACTAATAGTATAAATAAAGGTCTGTCCGTCTGTCTGTTACGCCTTCACGCCGAAACTACTGAACCGATTTGGATGAAATTTGGTACAGAGGTAGAGTAGAGCTCGAGAAAGGACATAGGCTACCTTTTATTGCGAAATAAGGGTTGGAAGGGTTGAAATAGGGGATGAAAGTTTGATTGTACTACAGAATAGAGAGACTTCAGAAGTTATGCCACTATCGTATTTATTAGGTACCCATTTACATACTTTTACACTACGAGATTATGTTGTTTAATCGACTACCATGAGTAAAATTGACAGAACGAAATTCAAGATCAGTAATACAAAATCCATACTATATTAATATTATAAATGCGAAAGTAACTCTGTCTGTCTGTCTGTCCGTCTGTCTGTTACGCCTTCACGCCGAAACTACTGAACCGATTTTGATGAAATTTGGTGCAGAGGTAGAGTAGAGCTCGAGAAAGGACATAGGCTACCTTTTATTGCGAAATAAGGGTTGGAAGGGTTGAAATAAGGCATGAAAATTTGATTGTACTACAGAATATAGAGACTTCAGAAGTTATGCCACTATCGTATTTATTAGGTACCCATTTACATACTTTTACACTACGAGATTATGTTGTTTAATCGACTACCATGAGTAAAATTGACAGAACGAAATTCAAGATCAGTAATACAAAATCCATCCATACTAATATTATAAATGCGAAAGTAACTCTGTCTGTCTGTCTGTCCGTCTGTCTGTTACGCCTTCATGCCGAAACTACTGAACCGATTGGATGAAATTTGGTGCAGAGGTAGAGTAGAGCTCGAGAAAGGACAAAGGCTACCTTTTATTGCGAAATAAGGGTTGGAAGGGTTGAAATAAGGCATGAAAATTTGATTGTACTACAGAATAGAGAGACTTCAGAAGTTATGCCACTATCGTATTTATTAGGTACCCATTTACATACTTTTACACTACGAGATTATGTTGTTTAATCGACTACCATGAGTAAAATTGTCAGAACGAAATTCAAGATCAGTAATACAAAATCCATACTATATTAATATTATAAATGCGAAAGTAACTCTGTCTGTCTGTCTGTCCGTCTGTCTGTTACGCCTTCACGCCGAAACTACTGAACCGATTTTGATGAAATTTGGTGCAGAGGTAGAGTAGAGCTCGAGAAAGGACATAGGCTACCTTTTATTGCGAAATAAGGGTTGGAAGGGTTGAAATAGGGGATGAAAGTTTGATTGTACTACAGAATAGAGAGACTTCAGAAGTTATGCCACTATCGTATTTATTAGGTACCCATTTACATACTTTTACACTACGAGATTATGTTGTTTAATCGACTACCATGAGTAAAATTGACAGAACGAAATTCAAGATCAGTAATACAAAATCCATACTATATTAATATTATAAATGCGAAAGTAACTCTGTCTGTCTGTCTGTCCGTCTGTCTGTTACGCCTTCACGCCGAAACTACTGAACCGATTTTGATGAAATTTGGTGCAGAGGTAGAGTAGAGCTCGAGAAAGGACATAGGCTACCTTTTATTGCGAAATAAGGGTTGGAAGGGTTGAAATAAGGCATGAAAATTTGATTGTACTACAGAATATAGAGACTTCAGAAGTTATGCCACTATCGTATTTATTAGGTACCCATTTACATACTTTTACACTACGAGATTATGTTGTTTAATCGACTACCATGAGTAAAATTGACAGAACGAAATTCAAGATCAGTAATACAAAATCCATCCATACTAATATTATAAATGCGAAAGTAACTCTGTCTGTCTGTCTGTCCGTCTGTCTGTTACGCCTTCATGCCGAAACTACTGAACCGATTGGATGAAATTTGGTGCAGAGGTAGAGTAGAGCTCGAGAAAGGACAAAGGCTACCTTTTATTGCGAAATAAGGGTTGGAAGGGTTGAAATAAGGCATGAAAATTTGATTGTACTACAGAATAGAGAGACTTCAGAAGTTATGCCACTATCGTATTTATTAGGTACCCATTTACATACTTTTACACTACGAGATTATGTTGTTTAATCGACTACCATGAGTAAAATTGTCAGAACGAAATTCAAGATCAGTAATACAAAATCCATACTAATATTATAAATGCGAAAGTAACTCTGTCTGTCTGTCCGTCTGTCTGTTACGCCTTCACGCCGAATTTACTGAACCGATTTGTATGAAATTTGGTACAGATGTAGAGTAGAGCTCGAGAATGGACATAGGCTACCTTTTATTGCGAAATAAGTGTTGGATGGGTTGAAATAGGGGATGAAAGTTTGATTGTACCACAGTATAGAGAGACTAAAGAAGTTATGCCACTATCGTATTTATAAGGTACCTACTTACATACTTTTACACTACGAGATTATGTTATTCAATCGACTTCCATGAGTTATATTGACAGAACAAAATTCAAAATCTAAAATACAAAAATCTATACTTAATCCATAATAATAAATATTATAAATGCGAAAGTAATTTTGTCCGTCGGTCTGTCTGTTAAGCTATCACGCCTAAAATACTAAACCGATTTTAATGAAATTTGCCACAGAGATAGAGTAAAGCTTGAGAAATGACACAGGCTACCTTTTATTACGAAATAATGGTGGAAAGAGTTAAAATAGCGGATGAAAGTTTGTATGAAAGTCTGTAGGTGTCAAAATAGGGAATGAAATTTTATGAGAGGAAAAAGCGGGTCAGCGCGCTTGGTGGGGACCCGCCTAATCACGTTCAAACGGCTGATCAGATTTTGATGAAATTAAAACATCGAATACTATTTATCCTGGTTTAAAGTTCTCATAGGATTTTCTCGAATATCCACGCGGACACAGAATATATACTCTAACGCGAAAAGAAACGACACTCGCGCATGTATGCTCGTAAAATCGGTCGCGGCTATGTGTGCGTGTCTGGAGGCGCGCGGGGAATGCGCGCGGCGCGCGGGCAGTGCAGCCGCTAGTCGCTGACTTACTCGGGCAAGGGTTCTTTCTACGCTCGCTTGTCCCACCGCAATTCGTATTGTACCGCATTTCGCACGGACTGACTACGCGTTTAATTTACATTATTTAATTGTTAGATAATTAATCATGCCCGGCGGCGGGCGTTATTGTTGTGTTTATGGTTATGGCTGTGGCAACAACCAAAAACAAAATCCTGATAAAAGTTTCTTCGTATTGCCCAGTGATCCAGAAAAGTAAGTACCTATAGAGTAAGCGATAAATTTATATCTTATTTTAAAATAACAAAAATATGTCAAAGTTGACATAGTTGATGGGACCTACTATTGCAACTTTACCATATTTTGAATTTTAATAAAATAAATATTTATCGACTATTTTATAAGTTAAAATATACGAAATATTAGTCATGCCCTTACCGTTCCTTTAACCTGACTTTAATTATAACAAAAAGCTCTGAAAATAAGGATTTCAGACGATTAAACCTCGTAAACTCGCAAGTAGGTAAAATTGACAATAAATAAAAAAACCGGCCAAGTGCGAGCCGGACTCGCGCACAAAGGGTTCATTACCAAAAAACGGCAAAAAAAAGGACTTTTCTTTTATGGGAGCCCCCCTTAAATATTTATTTTATTCTGTTTTTAGTATTTGTTGTTTTATCGGCAACAGAAATACATCATCTGTTAAAATTTCAACTGTCCAGCTAACACGGTTCATGAGATACAGCCTGGTGACAGACAGACAGACAGACAGTGGAGTCTTAGTAAAAGGGTCCCGTTTTTTACCCTTTGGGTACGGAACCCTAATAAAAATGATTATAAATCAAACCTTTCCTTCATTAACACGTTAAGAGATTAAAAAAATGATTATATGATAAATAACAGAAAATAAAGTATAAGGGTTGCAATTTATGATGTGTACTTACCTAATATATTTAAAAGATTACAAAAACTTATTATAAATCAAACCTATCTTTCATTAACATGTCCTTGCACAAGTTTATTTCCTAACATACCTACTATGTAATTTCCTTTGCCACAAGTCTAAATTCCATTTCGGTATCAACCCTAGCGGGGTATATATTGGAATGCCTAATTTTTTTTGTCCTAACTGTCTTTGGCACACTACTTATTGGCCTAAAAACTTTTTGCACAATTTTCATTTGACCTAAATTTGTTTGGCCTATTTTCACTTCGCCTAAAATTTTTTCGCCGCATGTTTACTTCCTAAATTCATCATTAAGCATAACTATGCATAATCCCTAATGTTTAAAAGTACTAAATAACGATTCGCACAATTGTGTAACGCCTAATATTTTTTTTGCCGAATGTTTACTTCCCTTAATCATTATAGGAATAATCGTTTTTAATCGGTATTGTTTACTACTTGTAAATTGAAAATTACTCAATTTCACTAAACACTTTTGAACAATTTTACCAACAATTAACAACAATTGCACATGATTTAAATTACGAAAAATTATGTTTTTGGTAAGTAATTAAAAATAAAGAATGAGCAGATAAACCTGTCGTTGTCTTTTTAATTGCCTATCACACTCAAGAATGCAAGCATACAAGCAAGCAAGCAAGTATGCACACAAACAAACATGACAACATAAGTACAATCAAGATCAAATAGCATGCTTGCATGGCACGCATGCATGCATGCAAACAAGGCCATGCATACTTGCATGCAAGCAAGAGCAGATATGCATGCATGCAATCAAAAGCAAGGAATGCATGCATGCAAATAAGCATGCAGCATGCAATCAAAAGCAAGGAATGCATGCATGCAAATAAGCATGCAGCATGCAAGCAAGCATGCAGCATTGCAAGCAAGCATGCAGCATGCAAGCAAGCATGCAGCATTCAAGCAAGCAAGCAGCATGCAAGCAAGCATGCAGCATGCATGCAAGCATTAGGGAGCTCCGCTCGCTTCGCTCGCTCCGCTGCAAGTGGTCAAAACACTAACCTAACCTAACCTAATGGTCTTCGCATTAAGAGTTTTTCTTTAGGCCCGGGCCAGCCCCCCTGCACCCCCCGGCAAGCATTTTGCAAGCAAACATGCAAGCAAGCATACAGGCATGCAAGCGAGCAAGTGAACAACCATGCAAAAAAAGCATGCATGCATAAAATCATGCAAGCATGCAGCATGCATGCATGCAAGCATTATAAAAGTGTTCAAAACCCTAACCTAACCTAACGTAATGGTGTTCGCATTAAAAGTTTTTCTTTATAGCGGGGGGCCTCTGGCCCGTTTTTTGACGATTTGTTTCTGTCACCAACTTGAATGCAATACAATATGGTTATGCCAAAAATTATGTATGCAAGACAATATTAGGGTTAACAATACTTCGGCGTAGTCATTATTGTGTCAAAAGATATGTATGCTAATAAATTTTAGGACAATTAACATTAGTCGTTTTGATAATTAGGGAATTTAACGTTTAGGCGAAACGACAAAGATGCGAAAAAATCTATTAGGCCAAACAATAATTGTACGTAAGGAGTTTAGGCCAAAGAAATTCGGCCAAATGAAATTAGGACCAATGACTTTAGGCGAGTCAAGGGACACCCACCCTAGCGCTTACACGCTCTGGCTCAAGGTCGCTGGCGCTCGAACTCTCACGTACAGAGTGTGTCACGGCTGTGACGCGGACGAAGTCGCGGGCAAAAGCTAGTTATCTATATACAACATTGTTGTATGGGAGCCCCCTTAAACATTTGTTTTATTCTGTTTTTAGTATTTGTTGTTATAGCGGCAACAGAAATAGAAATAAGTTCATCATCTGTGAAAATTTCAATTGTCTAGCTATATACGGTTCGTGAGACAGACAGAAAGACGGACAGTGGAGTCTTAGTAATAGGGTCCCGTTTTTACCCTTTGGATACGGAACCCTAAAACCCCTTGAAGCCGAATATGGTAGATAGGGTACCATGCATACAACCCCGGAAAACTATTACTTATAATGTAAACCTTAAAAACAAAAAAAACCGACTTCAAAAAACGTGTTTTTATTATTACGAATATTATTTCTTGCATTTTAGAGGTAGGTTTGTTGAAGTCGGTTTTTTGTTTTTTTTAAACAATTTTTTATTTTTAGTGTAGGTACCTTGTAGGTATATTATTTAGATAGTAAAATCGGCTCGGCCAAAAACATACTCGTACATACATACGGGTCAAACTGAGAACCTCCTTTTTTAAGTCGGTTAAAGAACTACACAGATATCCCTCTTCCAACTAAAAAGTAATTATCTTATTCAGTTCATAAACAAAGAAGTAATACGACCATTATCATCGAGGTAATTCACACAAAATCATACTATTTTCGTGCTTTTTTGAAGATTACTTGAAAAGTACTGAACCGATTTCCAAATTTTAAAAAATGAGACCAACTTGGAAGTTTACCTAATGTAATAACGTTTGAATCATTTCAATCGGTTCAGCCGTTTTCGAGTAATCGGTGGACATATACAGACGAACATAGAACCTCCTCCTTTTTGGAAGTCGGTTAAAAACAATCGTCTATTTACGAGTAGAGTTGTTTTCTACATAAATAAAAAAAAAAGTTTTTACAGGTTATTATAAAACACCATTGGGGGTTAAGTAATTGATGTATAATAATATCAATGAAACTTGAATAGCCACATATAACCCCCATATGACCGAAAGTGGCACCCTCAAGAGGTTTTTATTTAATAAGTTAATAAAAGAAAAAGATTTTAATAATGTTTTACGTGGAGTTTTTAGGGCCCATGGTCTAGTATTTTTAGAAGGTATCACTACATGCCCTCGTAGTCATTCGTAGAAGTAAATAGCGAATGTGTCAAAAACGGCCACTTTTAGCAGTTTTGATATCTACTCTAGCAGTGCCTACGAGGGAATATAACGATACCGTCTAAAAATACTAGACTGTGGGCCCGAAAAATTCCACGTAAAATATTTGAATTATAATATTAAATAAAATTCACCGAGACGCCACTTTAGCTCGGGGTGCCTTAATGGGGAGCCTTTTTGGACTTGCGATAGTCCTTCACATAATGCATAGCTGAAGTTGGAAGCAGTTACAAAGTTTTTAAAACAAAGCCGGTATACAGTTTAAAAAAAATGGGTGAAGTGCTAAATCGACGAAGCTACGCGCATGATTTTATGCTATAGGTAATTTACATGACGCAGCGGGATGCGCTGCATTATGCGTGATCCGATCCGGCGAACTAAAATCTATGGAAGTGTAATTTAGCAAACAGATATTGCTTAAAAATAGCACCATGGGGCCTTGGACGTTCGTCCAAGCATGGGGCAAAAAAATGACAACCTGCCCAGCATTTAGTCGGGTCAGCCAAGCCCCGGTGACAGAACAGACTTCAGCGTTTTTTACAGTAATTGCAGTTTGTATTTTAAAGAAAAGAGACAGTTTATTAGAAATGACGTCCTGTGAAATCATGGTGTAAAAGACGCAAAAAAGGCAAAAAGAGGCAGAAGTAACATATCATTTTATACTCGTAATATTTAGGCTAAAGTTAGGGAAGGTAAAATGAAAATCTAATATGATAATATTGAGGTAAATGAAAACTTCTGTGGTTGGCTCTTACGACTGACGAGCTTAGTTCATTTTCTGCTGATCTTCTTTAAGAAAACAATCCGGAACTGTCGAGAAGTTTCGAAGTGATCAGGGATTTTCTGCGAAACTCAACAGAACTGCACCAACAAATGCTAAGTAAAATGAACAAAGTTAGACTCCAGAATTTGTCAGAAACAAGAGAGCTTAAGCTTTTTGTTGGATGACTTACTGATCAATTAAAAATACAAAGGCTGTAGCCACACTAAGAGACAATTTCACCTGATGGTAAACGCTAAACGAGTAAACTGAAATCTTGTAAGTATCCATTTCATCAATAAGTTGGCAAATTGGATTTGAAATAAACGAAGAAGTATTAAACTCGACGTTTCATCTAGCTAGATTACGCAAAACGAGACATTTATTTAACAATTGGTGAAAACTGGCTCTTAGGCTCATATTTTAGAACCGATCTCAAACGTATTCTGAGCTCAAACTCTGCTTGAGTACTACAGTTAGCAAAATGTTGGTGTTTTATCAGCATACGCGATAATTATTGGCGTTAGTGCTTACTCATATCCACTCGAGTGCCGCGCGAATACACTGTTTTAAAGGTAATTTAACATACATTCTAGCAATATTACATTATAGTATAGTTTAAATACTAGGTTCACACGAGTTTTTCGCGTAATTCTGCAGGACCGGAACGGAAGCTCCGCGCGCTATCATGCGGAATCCCGCGGCACACGCGCTGAAAGTCGATTTTTGCCTGCGGCACTTGAGAGGTAATCAAACTTAAACTCAAATCTCTGCCTGAGTGCCAGTTTGAAAGGGATGGCGCTGTATGCGATTAATAACAATAGCCCATCATCAGACCCTGAAAACTAATTCCCAACAAAGTACTCTTCAAGACGATTCAAACGAGCCCAAACTCGATGGGATCATAGAAATCCAATGGCCTTCTTCCAGCTCCATCATCAGATCCTTGGACACTATTTCCCATTAGAGTACTCGTCAAGATGATTCAAACGAGCCCAAGCTCGATGGGGTTGTGTGGTTTTATTACAGAGTTCCAGTGGCCTTGTTTCGGCTCCATCATCAGACCCTGAACACTATTTCCCAACAAAGTACTAGTCAAGACGATTCAAACGAGCCCAAACTCAATGGGGTGGCGTGGTTTTATTAAAGAGTTTTTGTGTCCTTCTTCCGCCTCCATCAACAGACCCTGGAAATTATTTCCCATTAGAGTACTCATCAAGACGATTCTAACGAGTCCAAACACGATGGGGTTGTATGGTTTCATCATAACTCTAGGAACTCTCCTGTGGCCTTCTTCCGGATCCATCATCAAATCAGCTAAATGATACCATAATATTGCATTGCTTTCAAGTTCTGACCTATGTTTGAAGTTTCAAGTCTCTAGCTCATCGGGAAGCTAGTATAAAATCGTTCGCAAACTTTGCGGACAAACAAACAAACCAAGGAGAAAGCAACCTAATAAAAACGTGTTAATAAGAACAATATGCGAAATTTAAAGCTTGTAAAGTTGTTGCTTGGAATATTTACAGTTTGATATATTATGATGGTAGATTTGGCTTTGTTGGATGCCTGTAAAGTTGGAGATATTCTTTGGTCTTTGATTAAACGGTAAGTCCATGGCAGAGCCTCTCCTGAAGTAGTTGTTTAAGGTGAATTAGAGCAAAGTTTTATTGTTTCTTTTCTTTTGTTTGAACCTTTTGTTTTAGTTTTAAACTCATTTTTAGAAAATACAAAATCGACACTAAACTTTAATACGGCACACACAGCTATCCACTACCACATAGGTCCCTCCAATATTTTATAGTTTTTCTTATTTTATATTTTGATGACGCTCCTCCCTATGTTTTTAATTTTGCACTGGCTGTTTATATCATGTTTTGCTGTTGTTCGTGAATGCGCCCTAATACAAGGCTGCAACTTTTTTTTAATCAATTGGTTTTTAATTATTGTAAACTTTTTCTGAGGTAACTCTATGGTTGACTATGACTGTGTAACCAAATTCAGTTCTATTTTTAAATTACTTTTCCACCCTAGGGTGGAACGAAGAGTTTTTGACCCGCTGCTCAGTTTTAGTAGATTGTATTACAAGGGAGCAAAACAATATTTTTACGGCGAGGGCGCTTTTTTGAATCCAGAGCGAAGTGAGGGATTCTTCAGTAGAATCCTGAACGTAGCGAGGGATTCAAAGTATGTCGCCCTCGCCAAAAATATTTTGCGCCCGAGTCATATACTCTACTTTTCATCCCCTTTCTATGAGAAAATAAATAGGAGACTGTGTTTATGTAATTAATGAAAATGTTCTTTATTTAAAAAAGACATGTGAAAAGTAAAAATAATTACAAATTTATAGTTACGTTTGATACACTAGAGCAATTTTCAAAAGTTATTGTACTAAGTACGTAAGTATGTACTAATTACAAGAACACAGACTTAATTCGCGCGCTTATTTTTTTTTTTAGTCTCCGCGCCTTCTATACAGCCAGTTGAAAGATTCTTTGAAAGATACATGTTCTAAATTCAAATCTCTTTTCCTCCCACTAAAAAGTTCTTACCAGAAAAGAGCTATTTTGGTCCCACTTATATAGGAACAATGCATCCTTTTTCGAATAGAAGGGATGAAAAAATATAAGCATAAGTACATCACTTTCCGAATATGAGAAATGAAATAGTAGATTGTATTACAAGGGAGCAAAATAATATTTTTACGGCGAGGGCGCTTTTTTGAATCCCGAGCGAAGTGAGGGATTCTTCAGTAGAATCCTGAACGTAGCGAGGGATTCAAAGTATGTCGCCCTCTCCAAAAATATTTTGCGCCCGAGTCATATACTCTACTTTTCATCCCCTTTCTATGAGAAAATAAATAGGAGACTGTGTTTATGTAATTAATGAAAATGTTCTTTATTTAAAAAAGACACGTGAAAAGTAAAAATAATTACAAATTTATAGTAACGTTTGATACACTAGCGCAATTTTCAAAAGTTATTGTACTAAGTACGTAAGTATGTACTAATTACAAGAACACAGACTTAATTCGCGCGCTTATGTTTTTTTTTCAGTTTGCGCGGGTTATCGCGCCGCGGCGAGCTCGCCGCGCCGTCTATACAGCCAGTCAATACATACCAGCCGGCGGCGGCGTTCGAATTCTTTGAAAGATACATGTTATAAATTCAAATCTCTTTTCTTCCCACTTAAAAGTTCTTACCAGAAAAGAGCTATTTTGGTCCCACTTATATAGAACCAATGCATCCTTTTTCGAATAGAAGGGATGAAAAATATATATATGCCGAATTCAATTAGTTGGATGAGTTGACCTATAAATTTATTTAATTTTAGATTTTCCCAATTTCTTACTCTAGATAGTAATACGATAGCATGTCAAGTTACAGTTAAACTGCGAAAACAGCTTTTATTACGGTAGAGTATAACGGTCTCAAGGTCAACATGTATATTCTGAGATGCCGTCGTGTGTACATCATTCATCATCCCCCTACCCTTATCTCAATTTATATAAAGGTTTAAAACAATTTAAGATTTTGTATGGGAATCAGAAGTAGAAAAACCCTCTTTTTACAACTAGAATTTTCGCAGAAAAATAATAAATAAATATTTATAGGTTCTGTGATGGCATGGAATGCCATTAAATACACAAAGAAAAAAAAACCTTTAGTTTTAAAAATATCGCCAAATACTTCCACATATGGCTTTAGCAAAACTCCTTAGAATTTCGTTGACCAATAATTCGTTCGAAAGCCAATATTTTACCACTTCAAATAATCATAAATTACTACAAGCATGACATTTCAGTTGAGAATATTAAGAAAAAAAATAAAACACATCTTGCAAACATCAGACGAAAGGAAGTTTTTTTGTTAACTATAAATTAGTGTCACTTGTCGATACGTATACAAATTGGCGCCGACCTAAACCTAAATATAAAAAAAATGCTAGCATGGAAACACAGAATGTGATAACTTGAGCACCGCCTGCCGACTGAATTTGGACCTTAAGTTTTCATAGATAAAGACTAGGGAGATGTAATGTCACGTCTTCTTAGTTATTTTCAAAATATAAAAATGCAGATTTTACGCAGGGGTAATCTTTTCGTTTTCCAGAATTCAACTGTACCTGAATCATTGTTGCATACAATGATTTGATTTGAAGTCATATGCGAAGGTTCGGCACATGTAGTGATATCTAGTGAGCGGATAAATGAAACGGAATCATAGATGGACCAATACGTCATAGCATTGAGGGCGGAGTTTACGGAAAAGTGCAACAAAACAAGGATAAAGGAAACTGAACCCTAAATTCGACTCATTAAGGATGTAATTAGAATAAACTAGATTTAATTCTTTTGTTGTTAACTTTGTATAGAGAAATTTGTAAAGATAGAGGATTAGCGTCAGGGGCACGGTATAAGACGGACGTTTTGTGTTGATAAATTTGGTTTACCTAAAATTAGCGTCCCCCGCTTTTCTTTTGAATTATAAAGTAGTAAATTATTAAATTCATATTTTGTGACATGAATATGAATCATGTATAAATTAAATTAAAGAAATTAAAGCCAGGTGCACCTGCTGCGGAAACTTGAGTTAAGTACTAAAAATAAGGACAATGTTTATACGTATTTTAGACCATTTCACATATAAATTATACATCCAATTTGCTTAACTAATAAATTGATGAGCATTGATCTCACATAACTGAAAGGTCTAAAATAAGTACACTACATTATATTTCATTTTATGTGTTTATGTTTGTTGTTTAGATTAAGGACCTAAATGACGAATCTGGTTTTTTTATTATCTCACTTCGTTTTTCCAGATTCATTATTTTAGGAACTGAAGTGAGAGACCAATTTCTTACTATATCGTGAGAAATTGATCAAATTAATAATTCAGTTTCGATATCAGTTTCTATTAGAGTAATTTTATAAATTGATTGAAATAACTATATAATATCTTTTGAATTGATCAAATAATCAAAGAAATTTCAAAGTAAAGACATATAAATGATAATTTCATAATAAACAGATAATTTCAAAAATAATCAAATCCTCTAAATTAAACCCATTTTATTAAATGATCAAAATAACTTAACAATCAAATCAACTAAAGTCAAAACCAATTCAAATCATTTTCTAAAACATAACAAAATAATAAAACTTTCAAACCAAACATTTCTAATAATAAATGACTTTAGCCATCACTTCTGTATTCATATTTATCCCCATTTATATTCCTTTTTACTGATAGGTTTATTTGCATGACCTTGTACTTTCAAAGGTGAAGTTTGATATTTGCGATAGATATCATTAAATTAATACCTGTATCATCTTCGATGATGATGCCCTTTGTCTATTGGGTTATAGACAAAATCAGATTATCTTACTTTGAATTTGACTACCAGTGAAAATTTACAGATAAAGTTCAAAGCTATCACGGTTCTTTCGAATAGAACTTAGAATTTTATTGGGTTTAAATTGATAGCCTCAGACAATTAATTTCAAGCTCAGCTTAGATAAACCTTTAGCTCAGATCACATAGTTTATTTACATAGCTGAAATACTGATGCGTTCAGTATGAATGATTTATGACGCTGTCATAAATTTTTGACCCATAATCTACAATTGGATTTAGCCAAGAAGTAGTTGCCTACCAAATAATAATAGTATTTATCTTATTCTATATTGATTTAGAGTTGATCATATTGTTTGGATTTATCTTAGCAAACCCTACGTAGTCTCGCATTACGTACGAGAGTTTCGTATGTTGCATCACACTTATCGATGCAGTCAACGTAGTTTTAGCGTAGGAATATATATATGAAGAGCTCGTGCTGATCTACCCTGAAGGTGGCCACCTGTTACAAAAGAAGGGGAGAAAGTTTATCTCCCCCAAACAAATTATTAAAAGGGAATAAAGACAGCAATTGACATCCGTCTAACGAGATTGTCAAACATAGAATAGGCAAAAATGATAGGACTGCATTCGACTAGTTGCACATACAAAGATTAAGTCCACACGTGTGTTAAAATCATTTTAAATCACTTGCTAATAGTATAAACCCTCTTATCACACCTGAATTTATTATTTGGAAGGTATAAAATATCACCGTTCTCAGACGAGTATGTAAAAAGATACATTTGTTTAAGCTGAGCTATATTTTGGGATATTATAATCAATTAAAATCACTAGACGATCAAAGCAGATACAATAAGTATCACAGGTAACTAAGTCATTCTCAGCCGACTAGGAGCTGAGAGACTACGACGGGCCATCACAGTTCTCAAATCAATGGTTCTTGTGATTTATAGAAAAAGATTCCATAGAGAAATGCAAATATAAATCACAGTAGATCGAAAGAAAATATGTAAAGAGGAGACGCGTTACGCTCAAGAAAAGTAAGAAAAAAAAGCTTTTTAAAAAAAGCACAACCTCCTTCAAAAATCTTAAAAAACAGCTTTATAAAAAGCAAGAAATAATGTTTAAATCGATTGATTAAAACTCGTCTATTGAAGTCGGGTGTAGCTGGAAGTATTTTTTTTTATTTATTGTATTGTTTATATTCTTAAAGCTCCACCCGACTTCAATAGACGTGTTTTAATCAATCGATTTGAACATTATTTCTTGCTTTTTATAGAGCTGTTTTTTAAGATTTTTGAAGGAGGTTGTGCTTTTTTTTAAAAGTTTTTTTATTTTTAACTTTTTTGTGGTAGGTATGTAAGTGATGATTTTATAAAATAAAACGTTATAATGTTTCACATTTTTCAATGGTATGGTATACCCCGAGTAACTCAATTTCCACAAGAGTTCCGTTGGGCCTTCGCAGTTCAACCATAGTCCAGCAGGTCCTTGACAATAAATAGGTACTTAACTTGTTTTTGATTGTCATAAACCTGCCAATATTTCAATCACTGTACAGTTCCTATTTGATTTTAAGGAGTTCCCTTGTCTATCTTCAAAATCCAAAGTCCAATACCAATGAAATTAATATGGTATCATTCTTAAGGTGTCTTCTTTCAAACAAAAAAAGAATTATCTAAATCGGTGCATAAACAAAAAAGTAATGGTTGAAAATCCGCCTGAATTCATATAAAATGGTAACGAAAACGACAGTATTTTCAAGATTACTTGAAAACTACTAAACCGATTTCAAAATTTCAAAAAATGGGACCAACTTGGGTATAAACCTCATGTTATAACGTTTGAATCATTTCAATCGGTTCAGCCGTCTTCGAGTAATCGGTGTACATACATATAAATAAAAAAATATATACGCGACGAATAGATAACCTCCTCCTTTTCAAATTTTTGAAGTCGGTTAAAAAGAAAATTATACGAAAGATGAAGACAAATCCTTTGTTATCAAGTCCGATATTTCTAGATAAAAACTTACTTCGGTATTCAAATGTTTTGTTTGTTCGACTCATATTATTTCAAAAATCTTCTATTGCTTCCATTAAATTAGCAGAAAAGGTCTTTAATATTATTTTTACTGTTGTTTAAAGTTTAAATCCGTTGAAGACAAAAATAATTATGACTCTGTAAATAGACAAAAGGTAAATTAGCTTTAGTAATAACCATAATATTATTGTATATTACTCGTACTTAGGTTCTTGTTTACATTTATCAAAAACAGTCCCACGGCAACATCATTTTAAAACAACTGAAATAAAAAGTCTGTGAAGCAGTAAACTAGTATTGAGACTGTGGTAGCATTTGACGTAAGTAAGTGTATAGGAATCCGATTAAAAATATTTTAAGATAATGAATATATTACAAAAAATACTAGAAAGCAGCTAAGACGGGATCCCGTGAGTAGATTTTTTCTAATACATATATTCATTATCTTAATATAAAATTAGCATTGTGAATGCCTAAAATAAAAAAAATCTATAAAATATTTTATTATACCCACCCAGTATTTTTCTTAACTTTCATAATAAAATATGTGAGCGACCAACCTCCTAATCTATAATAAACAGGTACTTAGGTACGACAATGCGATAATGTCATAACATAATATATTTCAGACTTGACATTAAAGAATAATTATGACATATTAATTGAATTGAAAACATTTAAATTGTTGATAATGAATCGGTACCTATAATAATGACGACATATTTTGCTATCCATAAAATTTGTAATTTGTTTTTATTTTTATTTCAATGCATGTAATCTAAAATTTGTATGCCCCAGAGGCCAATTACAGTTGCACATATTATTTTGTAAGACCATAAATTACCTGTGATTTAACAAATAAATGAATTGAATTGAATTGAATTCATTCAAGTCTCATTCATAAGATCGCAAGCGTCATCCATCTTATTCCGGCAGTCTCCGTTACGGAATCACTACGAGCAGTCGTGCTACGACGGCGACGCTCCGTAGCTGCTACGTCGTAGACGAAAGTGTTTGAAAGTTTAGCGTAACGTAAAGCATTTAATAAAATGTGGTAATATATTTTGATTATAAATTTTAATAGCTGTCTAGTGAAGAGTGAATGTGTTAAAGCTGATATATAGTTTGTTATGCGTATCTGAAATTAAAAACAGTTTAAAATTAAGAGTAATTTAAGCATTTAAAGTTATTGTGGAAGCTGATACAATTGTAAATGTATCTTAAAATATGTCACACAGTTTAAAAAAAGAAAGCTTTGTGTTTAAAAAACTATTGTGTCTTTGGAAAGAGTGCAGTGATTGACCATATCAACAGTGTAAATTTACAAAAACATAAAAAATGTAATACCTAATAATAAAAAATATTGAATATGATCAGAAACCTCACTGAAGCCTACCAATTTACTGTCGACCAAGACTTCTGGGATTACTTCAACATGGAGTCTTCAGTAAATGTCACAGAGAGGAGTGACCCAACTGTCCCTGCGCCTGAGCAGTTCGTCATAGCCGTGTACAGTGTGTTGTTGGTCGCTGGGGCCATCGGAAATGTCGCTGTGTTCGTCTCTTTGCTACGCTCGCGCCGAAGAAAATCGAGAGTCAACTTGCTGATGACGCATTTGGTTGTTGCTGATATGATGGTGACGTTCATCGTCATCCCTCTTGAGGTGAGATACTTTTATATTAATAGTAAAAGCAGTCCCCTTAGTATGAGACTCCCGAAAGATATTAAAGTCGAGTCAACTTGCTGATGACACATTTGGTTGTTGCTGATTATGATGGGTCACCATCATAATCAGCCTTCATCAAGACATTCATCGTTAATATTTTGTTATAATAATAGTAATTTCAGCCCCCATGACCACCAAAACATGAATATACCATTTATCGACACATAGCAATCAAAAGACAATGGATTTTGATAGTTAGTTAGCATGTTAGACAGCGTCTAAGGACGCTTTCATATCTGACCGAAGATATACGGTTGAGTGGTAAGTTTGCACAACCAATGATCTTTGGTCTGATATGAACAACACTCTGCATGATTAGCAGCGACCAACCACTTTCCTTTGCTGCGTAAAGGTTTCTGATACGCGAGGCACAAGCCTCGCGTCAGACACAACTCTGTGATGCTTGCGATCAGCAATTTATTAGCTGATGGTGCAGCGTCACAAAACTCACCAGAGACTTTTACACAGACAAGCGTTTTAGCTGCGTAAAATTACCTTTTGTGACGCTACCTACATCATAAGCTATCTTTATACTAATTGGATATTTACGGTACCTATGATATCCGAAAACTTAGTAGCAAAATATATTAGAGGAGTTTATAACACAATTTGAGGTATTTTTTACAAAACAGATTACATTGAAATGTTTACGAATCAATCTGTAAAGCACCTTCTATCTTACAAAAAATAATAAATGAATCGGATTACGCGGTATGAATTATTACAAAGTACACATTTTCACTTTCATCACCTCTTCCAAGGGAATCTTGGAGCTGAATTTCAGGATAAAAAGTATCCATTGTCCGTCCTCGTAGTATGAACTCAAACCATGCCAAGTTTCATTTTAATTCATTAAGTAGTTTCGAAGTGATGCGCAGCCATGATACCGACAGACAGACAAAAATGAAAAAATACAGTTTTGGTATCGGTTATGAAGTTAGGACCTGTAATGGGCCCTCCACATGCACAGCCTCCGGCCGCCTGTGCATATGGAGAGGGAGCCCATAACAGTTTTATTATAAAAGTATAGATATATAGAAAAAATAATAGGTTTGTTATGTGACGTTACAACCCACAAAAAATATACCTATGTTAATACGTAACCTAGCGT
This sequence comes from Agriphila tristella, assembly GCA_928269145.1. Classification (NCBI taxonomy): domain Eukaryota; kingdom Metazoa; phylum Arthropoda; class Insecta; order Lepidoptera; family Crambidae; genus Agriphila; species Agriphila tristella. The sequence continues at coordinate 39,551,404 of OV743433.1, forward strand.
CCGAATTTTAAATGGCCGATTTTGTTTGGATGATCTGTTTCAGCTATTTTTGAGCAGAATTCATATAGCAGCCACAGAACAGAGTTTTTTTTGGTCACGTAGATAATTCGTCAAAAGCTTTTATGCTCTACCGATTATTGAATTGTGTCGATAGAATTTGAAATAAAAGGCTTTTTAACGGATACTATAGATACGATTGAATTTACTCAGTCGATTTTTTTATTTGGGGTCGTCTGAAGATTTTAAAAGATTCCAATACCGAGTAATATTGTTTTCTGTTTTAAATAAGTGAAAAATATAAAGTTTTTTTTTTAATTTCTGGGTACAAGGTTGGTATACGGGTGATACAGTGTTGCTTGAAACGATTAACAGAAGTTACCTATATATCTATTCTTTTTTTCTTAAAATCTGAGTAAATGAATTAGTAACGTTATCATTTATTTCGCTGTAAAACATTTTTTTCTATTACGTTTGCCGAAAAATGACAATTTTTTTATCTTAGAATAATATTTTTTTGTAAACGTAACCAAAGTGACAGTAACCAAAATTTTAACAGCTGCTTTGGTTTAAATGAAATGCGGCACTTACTCGTAGGTTTGACTGCTAACATGAAAATAAATCCAACCAAATGCAATTTGAAGATCGCAGCGGTTCGAACGGTATTCAATTTTTCAACCATTATGACAACAATCTGCAAAAACGGAAATTGTAACTGAATTCGAGGCTTGTTAACCTCGAGCATTTCAACTTCAATGTTGTTTCTTACATTTTCACTGTTTACTTAAACCGAAGCACAGAATATAGAATGGGAATTTCTTTCATAAATAAGTATTACCTATTATTAAGGCTCAAAAAGTTTGTTTGAACTTTGATGGAAGGAAGCCGATTGTGATATAATTCATTAGGTAACAAAGTTCCGATTTCTATTCGGATCAATGAAGATAAGAATACTAGGTACTCTTTCCTAGCGACGTCGTTTCTGTTTTCCATTGAACACAATAATGATTTAGTTCTTTTACTAGATTGGAGTCCAATAATGATTTGTCTGTCACAGTTTCAGAAACATAATATTGAAACTCACACTCGCACGTGATACCATTTGCATAGGACATGTAGATCTGAAGCCGGAAGCATAACTTTTTGCGTGGGATTGTTGAACGTAGAAGGAACTTAGCTACCGGCTATCAAGAAGTTTCTATTCTGTGGTCTTACAATCAATATTACATAAGTTAGAGGGAGCCCATTATTAAATAAGACCTTTTTAGATAATATAATACAAAACAAAATAGTTACGTAAAAATATACTTACGTACATATTACAAAAGATTGCAGTACCTAGTTAGTAGGCATGAAAGTCTATACAAAAAAAAGTTGGCAGTTACAAGTCGTGATAAAGTTTGGCCACATGGTGAAAAAAATAGCGCTCTTTTCCCGGCTTCATTCTAATAGTTTAGCTAATAGGTCAAATGTGGTATCATTTTCGGATAAATCAAAAATATGCAATTCATTTCTGGTTTAAAAAAATGAAATTTATTAAGCAGTTTCTGAAAAATTTGTTACAAATTAGTTACAACACAATAACCAAAATTTTCAAAGTTATTTTTTTTATTTTAGGTCTTGGCACTTATTTCAGTATTTTCAAAGGAACTACCTTAAAGAAGCGTTTTTCAGGTTAGTAGTTTAGATCAATTGTTTGTGGAGCACAGCTAGTCTTAATGAAGTCGGTAAAAATAAGCATTTTTTCGCGAAATAGAAGGGTTTTTCTTTTCGTTTGGAAGCCTTTTTCAGGATTTTTGTTCATATTTCTTTAAAGTTTATTAAATTTTCTACAATTTGAGCCTAACTCAAGTAGTCTAGGTTCATTGGTTGCAGAGACATTGCTAGTCAAAACTGGGCCTTTTTTCGAAATAAATGAAAAATATCCCATCTTTAACTAGCTGTGTCTCCGCAACCAATAAACCTAGACTACTCAGATTAGACTTAAATTGTAGAAAATTTAATGTTCTTTACGGAAATATGAACTAAAATATAAAACGCTTCTAAACGAAAAGAAAAATTCGCGAAAAAATTACTATTTTTGACTGGCTGTGTCTCCGCAAACAATTGATCTAAACTACTTGGGTTACGCTGAAATTGTATATAATATAGTTATCATTACAAAATAATATAACAAATCAACCTGACTTTTTGAAAATACTGAAACAAGTGCAAATACCTAAAATAAAAAAATGAGCTTTGAAAATTTTGGTTATTGTGTAATTTTTCAGAAACTGTTCAATAAATTGCATTTTTTTTTACCAGAAATGAATTTTACGTTATTGATTTATTCGATAATGATACCACATTTGACCTACTAGCGAAACCTGGACAGTTGAAATTTTTATAATGAAGACGGGAAAAGAGCGCTATTTAACCCGCCGCCGCCGTATGGAATGGTTTGTTGGCCCAGCTCAATATTAGTTAGGAACAGCCTACAGATCAGTTTCCACCATGTGGTCAAACTTTATCATGACTCGTAACTCCCAACTTTTTTTTGTATAGACGTTCATACACTACTATTACATTTTCATTACTATTACTATTACATTTACTATTATGTTTTTGGTGACTAAGTCACTAAAAACATAATAGTTACATTTCAAATGTTTATTTGTTTCACATTCCAAGATTGCTATGTTTAATATGTTTAATTCATTGTCTTTTGACAGTTAGGTTTCTGTATATTGTGGTTGTGTCTTAAGGCGCTGTTATATAAGGTCATTCTTAAATAGTCCACGAAATTTTAAGGGGTTGATGTACTGATGCATACAAACAACATTTACTATATGGTATCAACATTGAAAACGCGAAAAAAAATCAGCTGTTCCATAGAAAATTTAAAATCGAATAGATCAAAATGTATGGAACAGCTGATTTTTTTTCGCGATTTCAATGTTGGTACCATAGTAAATGTTGTATGTATGCTGAGTACATTGACCCCTTAAAATTTCGTGAACTATTTAAGAAGGTTCCTATAGTACCTACTACTAGCGCTGTCATTTTATTACTCGTAAACCAAACCAAGTCAATATTTAAAAAAAGCTTATGTAATAATCTCTTAAATTGTCCCTTATATTTTTTGAATAACTCTTCAACAGTTTTCATTCTATCTGTAACTTTTAAAATCCATTTTAGCTCAAAGTGGCCACTTTTGGTGGCCAAAGTGTTAAGCGGCTTTTGTTGCTGACCGTACCTACCAACATTTAAATATAGTTGCTGGCTGTACATATCGAAAACCTTTATTAATTCGCGTCTCCATGTTGATAAATTATATTTCGTACCTAATTGGTTTTTGTGTATTTTGTAAATGAAAAGCGTTCTAATTGCCTACACGTGTATCATTGCTTGACGGAGAAAATTGCTTTACTAGTCTTTAAGGAGAACAAAAGAAACCCAACTAAGTACCTAGGTACCTAGCTCATAAACATAAATAATACTTGGAATAACAAAATATCCAACACTTAAATGTAATGTTGCTAGAAATAACTTTGATTGATATGAATTGAGTAGAATTCGAAATAACAAGTAGGTACTTGAATAGGTACTTATACTTGTTTTAGAAATAAGTCTACATAAGATGAATAAATAATGAAAAAATATTAGAAAAAATCGTGTGATACTTCCCAGCAACACCACCATGGCGTAGAGATTTCTAAATACCCTCAAATGAAAGACCATAAAATGTACCTAATTGTACACTAACTCAAAAAATTGTACCTCTGATATTTTCAGAGAAAAACGCAGTTGATTGTGGCGTTGCCAGGAAGTATGCTTCCTGGCAACGCCACGCTGTACCAGATTGAAATTGATCTCGTAGTAATAGCCAGAAATTGTACTTAATTTGTACCCCATTATTGAATTGAAACATGCTGAGTTTCGATAAAAAAAAAAACATTTTTTAAATTTACCTTGCTTGATTTGCAATACATGCAACGCATGTTGTTATTCATGTAAACTGATGTTTGGCTAAGGAGTTTCTATGCATTATGCAGTAGGTAGTAGGACCACAGAGGCAACCGCCTCTGTAGTCTAGTGGTTTGCCCACCCATGTGAGACGCAGGGGTCCGGGTTCGATTCCCTGGGGGGGTGCAATTTGTACTCGGTTTAGTTAGTTGTAGGGCTTATTTCAAGTCCGCCTGGCTAACTACCACCATCTTACCTATAATTACACACAATTTAATTGGTACCATATTAGTACAATTTATTAGGTACCATATATAACAATTTATTTATAAGTACCATATATATAATATAAGTACCATATAGTATAATTAATTAGGTACTTTTTAGTACAATTTATTTGAAACCATAGTACAATTAATTTGGTACCATATAATACGATTTCTTTGGTACTAATTACTGCCATCTATTAGGTACTATTGATTAAGTACTAAATAGTACAATTTATTTGGTATTTTTTAGTGCCATTTATTTGGTACTATTAAGTACAATTAATTTGGTACCGTATAGTACAATTTATTAGGTACAATTTATTTGGTATCATATAGTACCATTTATTAGGTACTATTTAGTACCATTCATTTGGTACCATATAATACAATTTATATGGTACCATATACATTACGATTTATTTGGAACTATTTAGTGTCATTTATTTGGTACGATTAAGTAAAATTAATTTGGTACCATATAGTACCATTCATTAGGTACCTACCATTAAGTACAATTTATTTGGATTTATATAGTACTATTTATTAGTTACTATTTAGTACCATTTATTTGGTACCAAATAGTACAATTAATTTGGTACTTTTTAGTGCCATTCATTTGGTACTATTAAGTACGTATAGTACATTTTATTAGGTACTCTTTAGTACAATTGAATTGGTACCATATAGTACTATTTATTTGGTACTATTTAGTACCATAAATTTTGTACCATACAGTACATTGTATTTGGTACCATATAATACAATTAGTTTGATACTATTTAGTACAATTTATTTGGTACCATATATTACAATTTATTTAGTACTATTTAGAGCCATTTATTTGGTACTATTAAGTACAATTAATTTGGCACTATATAGTACCATTTATTAGGTACTTTTTAGTACAATTTATTTGAAACCATACAGTACAATTTATTTGGTACCATATAATACAATTTATTTAGTATTATTTAGAGCCATTTATTTTAGTACTATTAAGTACAATTAATTTGGCACTATATAGTATCATTTATTAGGTACTATTAAGTACAATTTATTTGAAACCATACAGTATAATTTATTTGGTACTATTTATTTTATTTATTTATAAATATTTTTTGTACAAACTACAAATACATCAAGTAAGGTACAAATGGTGGACTTAATGCTAAGAGCATTTTCTACCAGTCAAAATATTTACATGCATGTACAAAATACATTAGTGGCGCCACCATTTACTTACTGACATGACAGACAACCAAGTGCAAAAAGAGCCTTGTCGCACTATATGTGTAGCATAAGAATTGTGTAGCTCAATCTTTATTCTGTTTAATGAGCTCAATAAATAATTCAATTATACCAAACACATAAATTAAAATGTTGTTTTATTAGTTTACAAAATAAGATTAGTGTGATCCTAGTGCATACATTTACTATGAAAAGTTGATGAAAACCGATGTCATCTGACGGCGTGTTAACACGTGTTAATGCGTGGCGTCAGACTAATGTGCCGGCACCTTATTTCTATTACAATACCGATACGAATGATAAATGCATCGTAATAGCGAATACGATAATGGATGCATTACGATTATTTTATTTACATTTAATAAAACACTTAATGACAATTTACCATCTATTATCTTGAATAGTTTCTACCCATCTCTGCATTCTGTGATGCCAGAGCAAACATTAGATGCTGTCTTGCTTTCCTTTTCACGTAAAATAAATTACATCAACGACAGTAATTTTAAGATTCTTATAAATCGTAATACTTTTTACGATACCGATGATCGTCAAAAATTACGATCTCATAAAGTTAATATACCTAGATGAAAACCTGCGGTTTACGATTATCGGCATTGGTATCGTTGCATCCCTAGTTTGTATTAATGTATTTTGAATGCATGTATAAATATATATTTTTGTTGGTGACTGGTAGAGAATGCTCTTAGCATTAAGTCCGCCATTTGTACCTTACTTGATGTATTTGTACAAAAAAAAATTATAAATAAATATAATAAATAGTACTAAATAAATTGTACTACATGGTACCAAATATGTGAGAAGAATAAAAGAAAAGATGGCAATGTGAGACATTTATTTCAATATCCTGGTTATGACTGTCTAAGTTACCGAATAAGTTATTAATTCTTAATTTATCACATGTCTTAGATTTATTAGCTTTTAACATTACATTAAATATTGTAATTTTATTACACTATTATTACTGTCATAAAAGGAGTAATACTTAACTACATTACCAGACAGTTTAGAGCACCGATATGTGCCGTGTCCGACAGTTGGACAACGTCTGAGCTATCGACACCTGCGCAAGCCGTTTTTATACACGTGCGCAAACAAGCCCGGTGGCGTGATGTGTGGGGAGGCGCACGTGCACACAGTTGTTTTACGAGTTGTTTAGGGACTTTTATTCATAAATTACATTGATAAAATTCATTACTTGTAACAAGTATATTAATTGTAATAAAAATATACTAATTACATTGTATTTTATTTATTTACTTAGAAAAAGACGTGCATTCTCCCACAAATACATTGTACTTAATAGTACCAAATTAATGGCACTAAAAAGTACCAAATAAATTGTAATAAATGAAACCAAATAAATGGTACTAAATAGTACCAAATTAATGGCACTAAAAAGTACCAAATAAAATTGTACTAAATAGTACCTAATAAATAGTACTATATGGTATCATACTAATTGTACTAAATAGTACCAAATAAATTGTACTATATGGTACCAAATAAATTGTACTTAATAACACCTAATAAATTTTTGATATTTGGGATGTATTTAATAGCACTTTAAATTTGATGAAAACAGCTTTAAAATTGTATATCAGCACTTTAAAATAATGATAGACCTATAATTTAATATTTTCACTACAAAAATAATGGTTTGCGCTATAACAATTTTGTCAGCACTTTAAAATAATAATAGATCTATAATTAATATAATCACTACAAAAATAATGGTTTGCACTTTAACTATGTCCCAACTCCGAAACCATTTAATTTCTGTCAACCCATGTCAGACTAATGAGATGGCAAGATGATAACAACTTCTGGCATAATGCATACACGCCATCAGGTCGGTTCTGGCGTTGTTGGTCACAATGGAACCTAACCTCCTCCTCAGCTCCTCTCTCGCTGCGCCCGCTCATCGTCGCACCTAGTCGTCTGTTTACCAGTACTAAAGTTATAAAATTAATTTGTATGGTGCAAAGTATTAATTTTAAAGCTAAACAATTAAATTGTAAAGTGCAAAGGATTAATTTTAACGCTTAGCATATTTATAGTGGAAACCATTATTTTTAAAGTTCATTCAATAAGTTTTGAAGCTAAACATTTTAAAGTGTATTACATTATTTTTAAAGTGCATTTATATATTCCCCTTGATATTTTAGGCATTCACAATGCTATTTTTCTATTAAGATAAATATTTTAATAGCAAAAATACTAGAAAAAATCGACTCACCCGTAGCAGCTCAGAAAGGATTTGAACCCTCACCCTTGGGATTCCGGCCCATTGCACTAACCAATTATGGCATAATTGGGTCTTGGAGGCAACTCGGTAGCATAATTGGTTAGTGCATTGGGCCGGAATCTAAAGAGCGGGTTCGAATCCTGTCTGAGATGCTACGGGTGAGTCGATTTTTTCTAGTATTTTTTCTATTAAAATATTTATCTTAATTCCTAATAAATGGTAATGTATGTGTGACTACGCGACCCAGCCGAACGAGTATAGTATAAGCAAATGGGTCCTTAGATATCATCTGGTTCAGGAAGATGCGAATTTAGATAGAATATTCCTGCCGTTCAGAGAAGCGATAGGTTCGTTTGAGCTTACACCAAAGCAAGTAGTTATCCACCTACCTTGAGTCTTTCTACGCATCCTCCAGCTCACAGTAATTGTATTCCTTCAGGGTGAGCGATGATGGTGGGCCCCACCGTGGTGGTTCACGATCAGAAGTCCAACTGGCACTCTCACGCACTCGGTTGTTTGGAAAACGATTATATAGATGCTAGCAGACAGGATAAATACAATTACATATTATGTTTTTGGAATCACACACTCCGAATTTTATGGTTTTTTGATAATTTTCAACGCCGCGATGTGTCGCGCAAGCCGGCGAATTTTCTAGTGTCTTAGATTTATTAGCTTTAACATAAAAAAGTACCTGATAAATGGAACTATACAGTACCAAATTAATTGTACTTAATAGTACCAAATAAATGGCTTTAAATAGTACTAAACTAGCGGCCGCCCGCGGTTTCACCCGCGTGGTTCCCGTTCCCGTGGGAATGTCGGGATAAGAAGTATCCTATTTTTTAATCTAGGCTATTTACTATCTGTGTGCCAAATTTCAACCAAATCCGTTTAGTAGTTTTTGCGTGATTGAGGAACAAACATCTAAACATCCAAACATTCAAACCCACAAACTTTCACATTTATAATATTAGTAGGATTAATTGTATTATATGGTACCAAATAAATTGTATTGTATGGTTTCAAATAAATTGTACTAATAAGTACCTAACAAATGGTACTATATAGTGCCAAATTAATTGTACTTAATAGTACCAAAATAAATGGCTCTAAATAATACGAAATAAATTGTATTATATGGTACCAAATAAATTGTACTGTATGGTTTCAAATAAATTGTACTAAAAAGTACCTAATAAATGGTACTATATAGTGCCAAATTAATTGTACTTAATATTACCAAATAAATGGCTCTAAATAATACTAAATAAATTGTATTATATGGTACCAAATAAATTGTACTCTATGGTTTCATATAAATTGTACTCAATAGTACCTTATTAATGGTACTATATAGTACCAAATAAATTGTACTTAATAGTACCAAATAAATGGCTCTAAATAGTACTAAATAAATTGTAATATATGGTGCCAAATAAATTGTACTAAATAGTATCAAACTAATTGTATTATATGGTACCAAATACATTGTAATGTATGATACCAAATTTATGGTACTAAATAGTACCAAATAAATAGTACTATATGGTACCAAAGTAACTGCACTATAGAGTACCTAATAAAATGTACTATACGTTACCAAATTAATTATACTTTAAAGTACCAAATGAATGGCACTAAAAAGTACCAAATTAATTGTACTATTTGGCACCAAATAAATGGTACTAAATAGTACCTAATAAATAGTACTATATAAATCAAAATAAATTGTACTTAATGGTAGGTACCTAATAAATGATACTACATGGTACCAAATTAATTGTACTTAATAGTACCAAATAAATTGCACTAAAAAGTACCAAATTAAGTGTACTATTTGGTACCAAATAAATGGTACTAAATAGTACCTAATAAATGGCACTAATTAGTACCAAAGAAATTGTATTATATGGTAACAAATAAATTGTACTGTATGGTTTCTAATAAATTGTACTAAACAGTACCTAATTAATTATACTATATGGTACTTATATTATATATATGGTACTTATAAATAAATTGTTATATATGGTACCTAATAAATTGTACTAATATGGTACCAATTAAATTGTGTGTAATTATAGGTAAGATGGTGGTAGTTAGCCAGGCGGACTTGAAATAAGCCCTACAACTAACTAAACCGAGTACAAATTGCACCCCCCCAGGGAATCGAACCCGGACCCCTGCGTCTCACATGGGTGGGCAAACCACTAGACTACAGAGGCGGTTGCCTCTGTGGTCCTACTACCTACTGCATAATGCATAGAAACTCCTTAGCCAAACATCAGTTTACATGAATAACAACATGCGTTGCATGTATTGCAAATCAAGCAAAAATTTAAAAATGTTTTTTTTTATCGAAACTCAGCATGTTTCAATTCAATAATGGGGTACAAATTAAGAACAATTTCTGGCCATTACTTCGAGATCAATTTCAATCTGGTACAGCGTGGCGTTGCCAGGAAGCATACTTCATGGCAACGCCACAATCAACTGCGTTTTTCTCTGAAACTATCAGAGGTACAATTTTTTGAGTTAGGGTACAATTAGGTACATTTTATGGTCTTTCATTTGAGGGTATTTAGAAATCTCTACGCCATGGTGGCGTTGCTGGGAAGTATCACACGAAAAATCGGCTCACCCGTAGCAACTCAGACGGGATAGGGGTGAGCCGATTTTTTTCTAATATTTTTTCATTATTTATTCATCTTAATATAAAATAGCATTGTGATTTAAAGTCTACATAAATTAAGATTGTAGCGTTTTGGATTTTCTTTGTTAATTTAGCAACCGTGAACACTCATGCAATAAAACTTTTATTCAAGTAGTAATGTTTTAACACTATGCTACACGTTCGTTATGATGACATTAATTTAGACTAGAATTTCGTTTTGTTGTTAAAGAAGATTTAAACTTAATAATTATTTTATAGGTAAGTAATAATAATTAATTAATTATCACATTCAAAAGATTGCTTCAGTGCCTTTACTATTTCACATTTAAATTTGCGTTTGGTAGGTATTTGCATAAATATTAATACATTTAAATCATTGGTTATAGTCCTAACCATTCGATGTTAAACTGAATTTTGAAGACAATTAGTGTGGTAAGTGGGAATGTGTAATAGAGGTGTATGACGGGTGCGGTAATTCGGAGTGCAAAATTTTATTTTAGATATAAGATGCGGGCAGTCGACCTTACTGTTTGCGATATCGTGTAGGAGGCCCATATCCAACACAACGCGCCTCTGTTCTAAGGTTGGGAGATCGTGTTCAGTGCAACCATCTTCGTATGTTTCAAAACCTTTCGGGATCGATAGTTTAGGTGGTTAATAAAACGTTTTTGGATTCGCTCCAACAGATTTTTTACACGACTGCCCAAAGCAAAAAGAGTGTTATGTGTTCAGGGTTCATGTATGTTTGTGGGTATGTGAGTTTCTTTATTCCACCATAACTTATAAATGCCTGAACTGATTTGGATAAATGGGGTATCGTTAGAATCCTTACAGCATTCCAAGTGACACTGGCTATATTTTTTTTAGAAAAAATCAATATGGCGACTGTACGACGCCATTTTCAAATGTGAAATAAAAATTTTTTTCTTCTATTATTATAATATGGGCATCAAATGAAAGGCCTTGATGAGCACATTCCAAAACTATATAATATTTCACTAAAATGTGTGAAATAAAATTTAAAAAATATTAAAAACTCGACTGCCCTGCCAAAAACGAACTAAAAAGTTAAACAACAAGTGTCATTGCAGTCGGGGGACCTCTTTGATCAAAAATTGTTCCATAATAAGGTCCCCCGACTGCAATGACACTTGTTGTTTAACTTTTTAGTTCGTTTTTGGCAGGGCAGTCGTGTTTTTAATATTTTTTAAATTTATTTAATTTTTGTAGTAAATTTTTTGAAGTTTTGGCTTTCAGCCCAATCTCGATAGATGTATTAGTTAAGCTGCTATGCCCAGTTTGATATCATATTCTTATGAATTTAGGGTGTCGGATTCATTTTTGGATTCATATTTGTACGATTCAATTGTTAAACTATTAAAAAAAATAAAAACAAAAAAAAATAGTCGCTTGATTAAAGAAAAAAATTTCCATTAAATACACAAATTGGAATATTGAAAAAAGAAAAATACCTCGTAGGAGCCTTATTATCCTTTTATTTTTAAAATAATAATAAAAGAAAATATTCTTGTTTTGGCTAATTAAAAAAATAACTTCGTTACCGTTGTAAGGAAGTTATTATTTTTATTAAATATTAAATTTTTTAATTATTTTTTAAGAAAAAGCCTTATATTAAAAAAAACCAGGCAAGTGCGAGTCAGACTCGTCTACCGAGGGTTCCGTTCCGTACATTATAGGTACGAGTATTATAATTTCATAGTTCAGGAATCGAGTATCGGAGTTTTTTCCGAGATTCTCCCGATTTTTTTTATGATTTAACTACTAATGTGAAGTTTTCAGATTTATCCCTGTATTTGTAGTATAAGACGATGTCACTTGCCAAATTTCATAGGCGTTTTTTGCGGTATGAACGGCCGTATCTTTTTACGTTAAATTAGAAGTTTGATTTTTTCACATCTTCAAGGGAGTGTAGAAGTGTAGACCTGAGTAATGGTTTTAATTTCAACTCACTCGATACCTCCACGCCTTCCCGAGATAAAGAGTCTTGACAGAGAGACAGACGGACAACGAAGTGATTCTGTGTTCCGTTTTTAACCCTTAAAACAACACTTTTAATAGCTCTTCATTACGGGCAAACCTTATACACATGCTACGGAACCCCTAAGGGGTTCGTGGACCACACATTAAGAAACTGTACCTGCTCATCTTATTACAATAAATACTTTCACCTATAATAAATTACACTAGTATTTGTAAGATTAGGCTATAGCAGGAAGGACTAACTTTATGCAAGCAAGCTTTGTCCTATCGGGCACCGATTCCCATGGGTCGATTTAGAAAAAATATTGAGTGAAAATACCTATTTTGTGAATGCATTTAGTTCAATGAATAATAGGTCCGCTTGGAAGATATGTACTACGTCAGGGCATGAATATTTAGTATAATAGTTAAGGCGGTACCCGGACCGAAAGTGGCGCCGCGCCGCGGTGAATTTTATATAACATTGTAATACTAATACCCAATTTAATGAAACTTTACGTGGAATTTTTAGGGCCCATAGACTAGTATTTTTTTTATACTGTATTTACATTACATTTTCCCTCGTAGTCACTGCTAGAAGTAGATAGCAAAATTGCTAAAAGTGGCCGGTTTTGACACATTTGCTATCTACTTCTACAAATGACTACGAGGGCATGTAGTGAAACCTTCTAAAAATACTAGACCATAGGCCCTAAAACTTCCACGTAAAGTTTTATTGAAATAATTTTCTATTAAAAAAATATTTAATAAAAACTTCTGAGGGCGCCACATTCGGTGGTATAGCCACCTTAAGCTGCAAACATCCCTTGAAGTAGGCGATATTGGAGGATAGCCAAACAACTTTCATGTTAATAACATTGATAATATAATCCTGTGTGTTGGCTAACAATAGTAGAGAAAAAAGAAAAATACAGACTTCATGACTAACCGAATCGTAAAGCATAATAAGTATTATCTTTGGATGATGTAAGTAAAGAAGATTGGCCATCTAAAACTCTGAAATAGAGGTTTATATTTAAAAAAAACTTATACTTACCCATCAATTTAGCATCAATCAAAGAAACTCTGGAACAGTATGCTATGTTAACCACATTTTCCATTAATGAAACCCATGAGCTTGAGTTTTAGACGCATTAACCACTAAGCCTCATCAAACGTCATATTGATTTGATATTGAGCCTGTGGAGGAGTATAACAGCTCACTGTGACATCTTAGAGAAATATTATTGCAGTAGGTGCTGTTGCACCATGAAATCTAATTTCTTAAGTATTAAAAATTAAACATTTTAAGCTACGAATGTTGCGATGTAAAATGTTTATGCAAGAAATAAAAGGCTTTTTATTTTTATTTATTTTTATATTGGTGCTGTTGCTATGCCTATGCAGCAGCGTCTCATTTTTTCAGCTACAGTAAATCAATTTTAAAAGCTCATGGTAATATCGTCGATATGGGAATATACTATTATTGTCAACGTGATGCAAGAGTTATGTTCTAAGTGGGTTATTATCGTGAACTACGTATGTGTTTTCCTATTAATGTGACTCACCCTGACTTTGTTAAAGCACACCAATCACAAAAACTATTATGTACCTACATACATTTATCGTTGAATGATTAGCATGCCAAGTCAAGCTTGAACTACCGATTGGCACAGCATTTTTTTTATAACTCTCTCGTTCTAGATATTAACTCTCTAGTCAGTCAGAAAATAAAGTTTACTCGAGTGAGAAAGGAATATTTTTAATTGAGTGACTGGAAATAATAAAGGCGACTGCTAATGGAATACTTTAATACTAAACCCCGCAGCGGTTTATTTTGTTGGCGACAAAATAACTAAACGGGCGACTAACTGTGGATTACAAAAAATACGTAAAACGAGCAACTACATGTGGGAGATAAGTAATTTAAATGAGTGAATACTGAGTGGCGACTATCATACCGAATAGGTAACTAACATTTAAGCTGCCAAAAATGGTATTTTTGTCACCTCGATTAGGTTAACAGTCGCCTTTTTTTTAAATAAAATATATGCCAAATTTTAAATGTTTGTGTGCCCAAAGGCTGTCGACTAAATAGAAATTTGGTCGCGCGTTCTGAATAATTAGTTACTTACTCAATTTGTATTTTAAAGTCACCCATTTTCAATATTTGTAGTCGCCCTCAGTTCGTCGCCCATTTAGTATTTCAGTACGCTATATTCAGTATTTTTGATACCCAAAATGGGAATGTAATGTTACATGATTAAATACTACCCAAAACTAAATAGGTAGGTACCTACTCGCCCGCGTTCACAGGTAACGAGAGTCCGCGGAGCACGAGGTTCACGAACCTGGAACAGTGCGCCATAGCAAAAAAAAATATTTTCACTTTGGCAAATATAATGGCGTGTATCGCATTAAAATAGGAAAATTTTAATGCGATACACGCAGCTGCGTCCGTGCTTCGCTTAGAGCATTAAAGTTGAATGCTCTAATCTAAGGTGCTGCGTTTTATATTGTTCCCTATTACATAGCACTTGCGTATGCGATATCGCAAAGTGATTGTGTAAGTTTGACAGTTTCTCTCTAGCGTATCCGATATCATTCGTTCAATAGTCTTTGGGCTACGATAGCCAAATTGAAAATGTGTTTAATAGCCACAATCGACGAACTGTGGACGACTATCGTGACCAAGTGACTGTTTTACGCAATGGGAAATGTCCGAAAAAAATCAAATTGGCTGAATATTTTTCTATAGGTAGGAATAAGCTCCCTTAGTAATAGAAAAAAGTTTCAGAATTTATGGTTGCGTGAAAAAGTTAAAAAAAATTAAAGTCTCTTCGGCTTCACAAATATGCAAAAGTAACAGCAGAATGGAAATTATTCCTTTGCCACCACCTGCCACAACCATAAAATGGTATTAAAAAAAAAAGTTTCAAAAAGACAAATGTCAGTATGTCAAAACTTTTTATTTTTTTCGTGTAATCTCCATTCTGCTGACTTTTACACATTTGTGAAGTCGAAGAGACTTTAATTTTTTTAAATCTTTTTACACCTACATTATTTTTGTAATGGGCCCCTAGGTTCGATTCACATACGGTCTAAATTGGTGCAGGTTCGCGGAGCGCGGAAGTTCACAAACTTAAGTGGGTAACCCAACTACCCACCCTTAGGTTTGCTTATTTTGTGTTGCGCACCCATTCTTTATCTGATTCAATATCTAAATAGTCATTGTGGTATACCTATAAAATGAACTTTTTATTCTAGTTAGCGAGTCAGGGAGATTAATTTAGGTTCCATTGCTTCTTATATCCTCCAAATATGACACATATCATATACATAGGTACAAAAATAGATACAGATCGTTGTTTCATGGAGTGCCTCCTGTAAAACATTATCCTTACTAATATTATAAATGCGAAAGTCCGTTTGTTCGTTTGTTTCGCCTTCACGTCTTAACTACTGAACCGATCATCATGACATTTTGCATACACGTTGTCAGGGGTGCAGAGAAGGACATAGGGTACCTTTCATCCCGAAAAAAAGTATTGTTCCCGAGGGATAGCAAAAAAACCTTCTACGCAGACGAAGCCGCGGGCGGCCGCTAGTTACTTAATAAATTGCCACATCTTTATGGATGGCACTAATAGGAACGCGACTTCGCGAACATCGCGCGAGTGAGTGACGTGACCATCGCGTGTTCACGCGATGACAAGAAATGTGTGTCCTAATAACAACGCAAAAGATCATCGCGTGAATTCACGACGTGACCATAGCATACCGATGACGCGACATGATTATCGCGCGAATACCAATTTGGACACCTATTCAACATGAGTATGTTCGATCGAAGATTCGTACGAATAAAATTCGCGCGAACTTGCGACGATCGCGGAATCGCGTTCTGTTAGGACGATCCTTTATAGTTTCCCAAGCCTAAATTTCGGGCAAATGTTTATTCCATGGGCATATTTTATTCCCGACGAGTCATAGATTTATTGGGGTTCCCTAGTTAAAGTTTTTCTTAGCTTAGATTAATTATATTTGGTGTGGTGTGGGTTGACCCAAATTCAATTATTCGACCACAAGAAATTGAAGCTAATCGCATTATCCCTTAATCGTAATAAACAGGGTGGATTTTTAATGCCACCTGTAGGAAAAGTACTCTAAAATGGACATAGCAAATATCCTTCAAATGAAACATTCCTTTATTTTTGAAAAGAAATAAAACTGCATTCAAAGATTTTTTGTAAACGCTTCCAGCACCCAGGTATCGAACCAACTAAAATAAAAAAATACAACATCCTGTACTTTTATTTAGGATTAAATCTCTCTAATAACCATGGTAAATTAAATAAAAGGAAAGCCCTAAAATATGATGCTGTCTCTTTCAAACAATATTGTCAAAAAGTAACAGCCTCACATTTAAAAAGTGACTAAGTTAAACAGGGTTATAAAAATATTTTGTAAAGTACTTATAATTTTTATAATTTGTGACCAAAGTGTTCAATATGTCAGAGGCTCACTGTAAAATAAAGTTGACTTATTAATGAAAGTCGTTTGAGGTCATAATGAAAGCTGATAACGTCATGTCAACGGTTGGTTATAACTTTTTGGCTATGATCCAGACGGATCAAGGCCCTAAACCGGGGATAACAAAGGGATATCCTCTAATACTTACGGAGTCAGGTTAATCTCTATGTAGACGTTATAGAGAGGTAATACGACGATGTTATATCACATAAGATTATAGTTTATTTTATAATGTGCGGTCTACATAGTTACTAAATATGTGTGCGTTCGAGATTGATCTGGGGGCCTATTACGAAAATTACGTACGCAATTGCGTAACGCAGTCACTTGGTCACGATAGTCGTCCGCAGTTCGTTGGTTGTAGATATAACAAACATTTTGAATTCGGCTATTGTAGTCCATAGACTACTAATCCAACGATGTCGGATACACTAGAGAGAAACTGTCAAACTCACGTAAACGTGTTAGTTCTGAACGATAACACCGTTACATTGTCATTTAGGTTATATTTACCTAAACATCTTAGGATTGGCTTAAGAATTCATATTAAAATTGTCCAAGATTGGAATCCTATATACTTATATCTCTAGGCATAGCTTTCAATAATCTTGACAAAACTAGAGCGAGTATTTTTCTGTAAACGAAACTGAAATGTATTTAGTTTTGGTATTATCGTTGATTTGCGCAATTTGGCCCCTGTTTATTTAAAATGGATTCTGATCTACCTATATCAGAATCCAGTTTAATAAACAAGGCATATAAAGTGACATAACTTTATGTCATAAATGCGAGAAAACTGCATGAAATGGACCAATTAAAAATAGTTAGGTTGGTAGCGTGACAGGAAGTGAAGTTATGCGTGTAGTGGCAACACTGCGAAAAAAGGGTGATGATGGCGCTAAAATTATCAAGAAGGAAAAATAAAGGGAATAATGTTTCTGATGGAAGTTGGTAATATGGTGCCTGGTCTTGGTAAGTGTTTTGAATATCACTTTAATCTGATCTCAAAGGAACGGTGAAAACTTGGTGGTATGGGGTAGCTGGATGGGGTGGCAAAGAGAGGCTACTTGGAGGGACGGAGTCCCTGGAATAAAAGACCATGCAAATGATTAACGGCTCGTCCTCATCTCATAACGTAGGTATCCAGCAAAACACAGAAGTAGTTAAAACATTAAATTTCTTTTGCATAAGTACACACACATACACCATATACCTACACTAGGTACATTGCCCATAAAACCTACTCAGGCTAAAAGGGTTCTTTGGCTAGACAATTTGCGACAATAACAAGCTAACTGTTTCAGAAACCTTTATAGAGGATTTAAAGCATGGGTGTAGATAAAACTACATTTTAAATTATTAATAAAATGTCATAAGTATCTCGACGGCATCTAAAGTTAATGTTTTATTCACAGAAAATTAACATACTTCATAAAGAGTTATCGTTGGAGGTGAATATAAAATAACAGTTAAGACTTAAGGCGATTCTCTGACCGTAAGTGGCGCCCTCAGAAGTTCTTATTTAATAAGTTGTTAATTGAAAAAGAAATAATAAAATAATAAAGCTTCCCGTGGAATTTTAGGGCTCAAAGTTTAGTATCTTTAGAAGGTATCATTATGTAATGATTCCTCGCAGTTATTCGTAGAAGTAGATAGCAAATGTGTCAAAAACGGCCACATTTAGCAGTTTTGCTACCTACTTCTAGTAGTAACTACGAGGGAATGATACCGTTTAAAAATACTAGACTATGGGCCCTAAAAATTCCACGTAAAGTTTAAATTAAATTCTAAAACTTTATTAAATGTTTTTTTTTAATAAAATTCACCGTGGCGGCCGGCGCCACTTTCAGTAAGGAAAGCGCCTTAAGGAGCCTTTTCTGTTCTCAAATATTGCGAGCTTATTAAAATTTTCCTTGTCTGCTTATATTCTCTTAAAATTTCTGTGCAATATGATATGTTCATAATATTCTAAAGCTACTTAGGATCCTTTTACGAGGAAGTTATAAAAAAATTCGGTGTTTAAATATTAAGTGTGTGTGAAAATATAAAGTCTAAGGCGTGAAATACACAGAAGCGCGGCTCGGATACGGCGGTGATACGGTGCAGATATAGGACTTTCGGATGCTTTCGGCAAAGGAAATACACGTATCGCCGCCTTATTTATCTCCGCCGCATCTCTTCTGTGTATTTCATGCCTTAAGGTGCGCGATGCGCGTCCACTGCATCGTAATCGGAGCGACCAGCGCGGAAGGATTTTTTGTTTTGTATGGATCTCTATGGCACTGCGCTATGCATAAGCATTTCTGTGCCATTAGAAATCCATACAGTGACAAATGCGTCCGCTCCGTCCACTCTGATGCGGATGCAGTGGACGCGTACGTTTAGAACCAACTCAGCCAAAAATAGCGGCTGAATTTGAAATTGCTTGAAATCTCATTGTCTGGCTATGATTTCCGGTTGTGACAGTATTTAGTAAGTAGTACTTTTAAAACGTTTCTCCTTCATAAAGTTTATACAGAAGGAACATCAAATTATAATATTACATGTTGTTATTATTTTGATATTTAAGAGAGTTCGTATGGAATTTTGTTGATTACGATGTAGAAACTAATATCGAAGCTTGATTTAAATTATTTCTTAAAATATGGTAAGTAACTAGTTTATTTATTGATATCAACATTATTCATAATATTTATATTATAGGGTAGATATACTGATATAACGCCGAGACACAGAATATAACTAATACTTAGTAGATCAGCCTGCTTAGCATGACCGATTTATATCGCGTGGTATAGCGTTTTATCACGTTTAACTGTCAAAAAATTAAATAAATTTAAAAAATATTAAAAACACGACTGCCCTGCCAAAAACGAACTAAAAAGTTAAACAACAAGTGTCATTGCAGTCGGGGGACCTTATTATGGAACAATTTTTTATCAAAGAGGTCCCCCGACTGCAATGACACTTGTTGTTTATTTAACTTTTTAGTTCGTTTTTGGCAGGGCAGTCGTGTTTTTAATATTTTTTAAATTTATTTAATTTTATTTCACACATTTTAGTGATATATTATATAGTTTTGGAATGTGCTCATAAAGGCCTTTCATTTGATGTCCATATTGTAATAGTAGAAGAAAAAAAATTTTTTTTCACATTTGAAAATGGCGTCGTACAGTCGCCATATTGATTTTTTCTAAAAAAAATATAGCCAGTGTCACTCGGAATGCTGTAAGGATTCTAACGATACCCCATTTATCCAAATCAGTTCAGGCATTTAGAAGTTATGGTGGAATAAAGAAACTCACATACCCACAAACATACATGAACCCTGAACACATAACACTCTTTTTGCTTTGGGCAGTCGTGTAAAAAGACAAAGGAATTTGACAGTTGAGTGTCGATAAAATGCTATATCACGCGTCACGTGCATATAAATCGGTCATGCTAGGCAGGCAGAGTTTTGTTTCAATTAAAGTAATTTCTTACAGGAATCGCAACGAGGAATCTTGATAAGCATTGTTACTAAGGAATAATGTAGTTTTTTTATTAAAAATATACTGAGGTATTTTGATTGTGCTGCTAATAATAATAACATAAAAATATAAAAGGATATTTATTTTATTTATTTTTTATTTTATTGGATAAGGGAAACATACAGCTCAAAATTATACATATGAATGGAAAGCATTTTGTTTTTACATAGGCTAACACAGTTTCCACTGAGAGAAATTAATGTAAAACAAAAGTTGAGTATATACACTATATAAGTTAACGAATTATATACAACTCTTCAAAAGCAAACCTTGGAAAATTTGCACACGACATATCTATATACTAGTGTCCGACCAAAACTGAAATTGCGGCCGAAACTGAAACCGAAACTTGTTTTGACACATTAAATTGACGTTGTTTTTTTACACATAATATATGGTAGGGTAGATGATTTTTCACAAATTAAAATTAATCAAGTAACTGATTATTAAATCACGTAACCTCAACTCAATTCAACACGATCGCGCCGATTCACGCCGGCTGGTGAACTCCGAAGTTAGCCGATTGAGGCACGATAATTAACTAAAACCGAGTTTCGGCCAAGCCGAAAGTTTCGGCCAATATTTGGCCGAAACCAAAACTGTTGCCGAAACTAGTTTTTTTGACCAAAACTGGCCGAAACCGAAACTGAAACCGTAACTTCGGTCGGTCACTACCAAGGGCAGATCCAGCTTTGGCACCAGGAGGGGGTCACATAGTCGTGGTCAAGTCAAGAACTTATAATTTAATTTTGATAACAATAGAAGTAAAAAGAAGGTATTTTATTAATTTACGTAAGTAAAAAACTGGTAAACTGGGCATTTAGGTCATTGGCAACTTGCGTGGTGAGTAACAACAGCTACATTTTCGATAGAAAAAAAAATGAACTTATTGGGCCTGTTCTTAGACTTTTCTATAAAACTAATAAGGTCATTTTGATTTTAGTTACCTATTTTTTCTATCAAAAATGTCGCCGTTGTTATTCATCACTCATGTTACTATTGCCAGATCGAAAGTCCAAAATATCTAGAGAAAATTTGAACATGTCGGGATTTTGCGGTTGTTGTCCGGAGAAATAAATATATAAAATTAAAAATGTAACTTAAATGCCTGTATATAGTAGAAAAAACGGCCGTGCAGCGCGATTTTTAGTCAGTTTCAAGTTTCAACCACTAATCTTGTAAATTGTGGTCTTGCCTGTCTATTGAAAAAAAACGGCCGCGCAGCGCGATTTTTAGTCAGTTTCATGCACCAATCTTGTAAGTTGTGATCTTGCCTGTCTATTGAAAAAAAACGGCCGCGCAGCGCGATTTTCAGTCAGTTTCATGCACTAATCTTGTAAGTTGTGATCTTGCCCGTCTATTGAAAAAAAAGGCCACCCAGCGCGATTTTTAGTTAGTTTCATCCACTAATCTTGTACTCTTGCCTGTCTATACTATAGCAAAATAAAACGGCTGCGCAGCGCGATTTTTTGTTATTTTCATCCACTAATCTTGTGATCTGTGGTTTCTTACGCAAAAATTATTGTTTTCTAGAGAACTTTCGGAACAGCAGTTTATTCGGGAGATTCTTAGATTTTTCGGGAGTTGGGAGACCACTTGAAATTCCGGGAGAATCCAGGCGAATTTTTGTCACGTCACTAGTAGACATGAGGTGGCAACATAATTTTACTAACTGACAGTTCGAGCTGTCAAAACACTGCATCGACTTGTGTCGGAGTAGGTATAGTCCAATAATAAATTCGAATTTTCGATGCGTTCGTTCCCAAACGTTTGCCATCATAGGGTGGATATGCCTAACTCCAGCCCCCCCCCTAATACCAGCCCCCAAAAGTTTTTGCTTTGCTTTCATTAAAAAACAGTGAAAATCGGAAACTGTTTAATGAAGCCACACCGCTAGTTAATCCTCTAAGTTGGAAAATTCACTATTACCCCGTCACGTCACCTACAACTCACACAACGAGCAATAATGTTCACCGAGACCGAGTAGAGGTGACTATGTTTGAAAAACAGCATAAAAGCTCGATCAATGCGAACTTTGGGAAGTGTGTTTACGAAGGCAAGATGCAATTTTTTTAGGGTTTAAGCTTTGAAACTAGTAATAGATTAGATATATAGCGTTTTGACATTACTAGTTTGTAATTAAATTTACTAATTTCGAAAAAAATAGGGGGGCTGGAGTTTGACTGGGTGATTTTCAATAACTTTCTATTATCAGCCGGGGCTGGTATTGGGTATTTAACTTTCGTTTAAAAAATCAAATTCATCTTAATTTGCTCGTCTCAAGGTTGGAATTTGTAGTGCTATTCACTAGAATTACTAACCCTGCACCCAATGACCTAATTACAGCCGGGTGAATAATGTTCATTTCCTAAGTTATTTGTTCTGCAAATTAAGGGCTGATATTAGGATATGTATGAGAACCTAACTCCAGCCGGTCATCTAACTTTACGGCAATATACAGGGTGTTCTCAAATATTATTATAATTATTTTGTTTTTTTTTTTAATATTAGATGTAAAAACTAATAATAATTAAAATCATACTTTTCTTCACTCATAGAAACAGAAAATAAATTTAATATAAAAAAATGTATATTGAATTCCACTTCTTGGAAAACGCTTAAAAAAGTTTCAAAAAATTAAAACAATTTCATACTCGTTGATTTTATGTTTATAAAACCAAAGTTCACTTTTTGTTACGCCATTTTTAATATATGTATCTTCTAAATTGATTAATATCTACAGGAGAGGTGTAAGTTTCAATGACTTGCTATGGGAATCATAATTTATAGTCTTTAGTGTTTTATTATCACTATTGAGAGTTACCAAATTATATCAATTTTATTTTATACTAACACGGTTGTATTATTTTAGAACACCCTGTACCCGGCTGGAATTAGGGAGCAAAGCGGCTGATATTAGGGCAAAGACGGCTGGAATTAGGGTTTTTCGCCCTTCGGACATTTAAACGCTTCTCTATTTTTTTCCCACAAAACTACGTAAAACTAAGTACTATTTTCGTAATAAAGATGAATTAACCTACCTAAAACTGTATCAACAATATTTTTAAGATAGCAATTGTGGCAACAACAGAGATTCAAAGTTGAAAAATCCTTGGGGGGGCTGGTAATAGGCATATTCACCCTACAAAGTTATTATAAATATTAAATTAATTAAATATTGAAGGTATGTAGTTACATAAAATCTGTATGGTGACAAAATATATAAATAAAATCATTATGTTCAATTAGTGGTTCACCTAAGTCCTGGAACCAGCTCAGGGGGGGTCATGACCCCCATGACCCCCCCCCCTGGATCCGCCCTTGGTCACTACTATATTATATACCTACCTACCTAACCCACACACACATCTATTCTATATATCTATATACCTACCTACCTAACCCACAGTTAAAACAATTCACTGATTGAAAAAGTGAATTCAAATAGTTGCTCAAATATTAATAATTATTACTACTTTTAGTAATCGGTTTAATGCTCTAAGGCTGGCCCCAGACCTACCGGTTCCATTTCTTTGCTTTGCTGTTCTACCATGGACCGCCGGCCAAGAGGCTCATTTTCAATCTATCGCATATTTTGACCTGACCACATTGGCAAGATAGCTATTAGTTTGGTGTTATCAAATATCGTCGTCTGGGGTGCGATGAGAAGTTTTAGTTTTCGTTTAAAAAAAACTGCTGTTTTATACAAAAATTAATAACGAAATTATCAAAATGTATGAAACAGTTCATTTTTTTCGCGAGTTCAGATTTGGTCCCATAGTAAAAGTTGTTCAGTTTTATTATGGTCCCTATCTACCATATTCAGTTTTATAGGGCTTTACCAAACATCTTGTATAAATAAGCGATCGAGTTATTTTTAACGATCGGAGTCCATGTTCAGGGTGGCATATTGCCTAAAAGCTTCCTACTTCGCAATCCAGGCGATGATATTTGATAAAACCAAGCTAATGGCTATCTTGCCAATTTGGTCTAGTCCCAAAATGCGATAGATTGAAAATTACCCTGGTTGGCCGGCGGTCTTTCAAGCAAGGTAGCACAGCAAAGCAAAGAAACGGAACCGGTAGGTCTGGGGCCAGCCTTAGACTTATAAATAACTTGTATAATATTATTCATAGCCAATTTGTTTTGTGGTATAGCTGGATTTACTTAATTTAGCGGTTATTTACTCTGTAAGCCACAATCGCAGTTTCAAATCTAAGAACCAAATATTTGCGATTTCGCTCAATAGTCAGTTTTAAGGTTCCGTACCCGAAGGGTAAAAACGGGACAGGCAGACAGACGGAAGACTCCGCTGTCCGTCTGTCTGCCTGTCTGTCTGTGACCAGGCTGTATCTCATGAACCGTGATAGCTAGATAGTTGAAATTTTCACAGATGATATATTTCTGTTGCCGCTATAACAACAAATACTAAAAACAGAATTAAATAAATGTTTAAGGGGGGCTCCCATACAACAAACTTGATTATTTTTTTGCTGTTTTTTTGCTCGATATTAATAACGACTACAGGTAGACAGTTAAAATTTTCACAGATGATGTATTTCTGTTGCTGCGATAACAAAAAACACTAAGAACAGAATTAAATAAATATTTAAGGGGGGCTCCCATACAACAAAGGTGATTTTTTGCCGTTTGTTGGTACGGAACCCTTCGTGCGCGAGTTCGACTCGCACTTGGCCGGTTTTTATTTTATGCCGTATTAATTTATGTTTGTATTTATTCGGTGAATACCTTCGAGCATTCAACCAATTATGCTCTAAGGTGAATACAGACAATGACGCTGTAGCACGCCTTCGCTGCGAAACAATAGCATAAAAGACACCTATAAATGGATGTATAGTATTTAACAGCATTTTTGTCTAAATTCGGCGAATGTGTATACTTATACTAGCTTCTGCCCGCGACTTCGTCCGCGTGGATATTAGAGAAAATCCTCAGGGAACCTGAACCAACCAGGATCCGTCCAGCCATTTTTACGCGATTAGGCGGGTCCCCATAAAGCGCGCTGCGTCGCGAGGCAAGACCTTTGCCGCGTGTGGCGGGGCTCGTATGAGGCTTCCCGTTCCGTTCCCGTTTCCGTTCCCGTTCCCGTCCCGTTCCCGTTCCGTTCCCTTTCCATTTTCGTACCATTTCCGTTCCGTTCCCGTCTAGTTCCCGTCCCTTTCTCGTCCCGATCCCATTCCGTTCCCTTTCGGTTCCCGTTCCGTTCTCTTTCCGTTCCCGTCTAGTTCCCGTCCCATTCTCGTCCCATTCCCGTTCCGTTCCCGTTCCTGTTACCGTTCCCGTGCCCATTCCCGTTCCCGTACCCATTCCGTTCCCGTTCCCGTCCCGTTCCCGTTCCGTTCCCGTTCCGATCCTGTTCCGTTCCCGTTCCGTTCCCTTTCCGTTCCCGTCCCCTTCCCGTCTATTTCTCACCCCTTTCCCGTCCCGTTCGCGTTCCGTTCCCATTCCGTTCCCGTTCTGGCCCCCGTTCATGTCCCCGTCCCCGTTCCAGTTCCCGTTACCGTCCCCGTCCTTGTTCCCGTTCCCGTCCGCTGGATGTGCATGTCCAGGTCCAGGTTCATGATGTTTCATGTCCACCGCGTTAGACTTCAAAATAAATCTCATTTTCGCAATCACCATCCCATAAAACCTCAAGAACGACATCCATATCGATTTTTATGTTTACTCACCCCAAGTAGGTGATTATTGGGCGTTCTGGAACACATTCACTCCAGGTCTCTCACGTCCGTTCGATCCCTGTCGTGAAGTGTTCCAAACAGCCCAATAATCACCTCGATCGCTGTAGTAAAAACTGTTTCAGGAAGACCAGTTAAATGTATGAAAATATGGTTAAACTCCCTAGTTCCTACCTACTCGCGATGAATAAATATAAAATATACTTTATGTAAAACTTACATGCTGCTAAGCTCACTGCACACCAAATCATTTGTATTGCACTCATTATAATATAGTAACACTGATTTATGCACGATGCTTAAACCGATAATGGATCACACTCGGCGGCTGACATTATGGAACTTATCGTTTTGTTTTAGACTGATTGTTCGTGTCAGTGGCCAAATTTGGTCGATGGCACCTGAAGACGAATTTCGATCATAACGCTTAGGAAAATATCATTCTTCGGCCGATTGCTCATGCCCATCGCCCATTGGCTGGTGGCACCTCAGAAATGAATTTCCATCACGATACGATACGATTAAGAACATCGGATAATAGTCAATGCCAAAGCTGAGGAAATTATCATTCTTCGGCTGATTGCTCGTGCCGTTCACCTAGTGGTTGTTGGCACCCAGATATGATAATTCAAAAGATAAGGCAAATATACCTCCAAAGAACTCAACAGGTAACTGGTGCCGGTGACCAAATTAGGTTGGCGACACCTAAAACAACGAAAAGATTACCACTTTATGCTGCCATCGAGAGATGGGTGACCGCCCATCTATCCAGTTTTCGGGTTTTCTCATAACCTGCACTGCACTGTTCACTTACGCGGACGACAAGACTATGACTCGAATGCAAGTGCATTGCGTTATGGTTCAAACTGTGTGATTGAAAAAAATCGCACATAATGCATTGAGTTAAGGAATGGTTTAAATTGAATATTATAATTCACTTATCACGTTTATCTATGCAGTGGTATTGACTTTTGTAAGGTAAGCAAATAGGTAAGCCACATTACCACCGTGAGAATAAATTCGCAACATAAACTAGTTAGAGCACACGGTTTGTCTCGTTATTTTTATATTTATTATCTTTTAAGGTTTTTGATTTAATTTTTCATGAAATACAATCATTGATTTCATAAACACATATTCTCTGAATATCGTCAAAAAGCCCAGTTAATAATAAATAAAATAATCAGTTTCGTTAAAAGTGTATTTTTTTCTTTTGGGCACAAATTGACTTTTAGATCTCTTGTAAACCGAAATAACAAAGGTTATTGGGCATATTTGACCCACTTGATGAATGTTTGCGTACAGAGACCAAACCAGTTTCAAATTGAAGTTTCAATCCCACTTTTCAAAATATGTATTATTTTTTTTATGTACCGACCGGCAGAAAAAAAGTTATTTTACATTAAGTGTTTTATTGTATGTTTAATGTTATTAAACTTTTGTTAATAAAACAGAAGTTTTTACTTTAAGCATTGTGAAAATGTGTGGTACAAGCATAATAAACGTTTTATTATCTTTATTTATTTTATTTTTAATTAAAGTGCTGTGACATAATGATAAAAAATTAAACGTGTCCTGCAAGAATGTGACCCATACCACTGAGTAGCAGACACATTTATCTACATACCTAGCCCGATTTAGTTTGTGTACGCTGTAGGTCAAATGTTCGAACAAAATGCCCAATGACCTTTTTGTTATAAGTATGAAATATTTATGCAAAACATCAGAATAAGTTAAACAAAGTCAATAAATTAATCCGTTGATCCATTTTTTTTTACATAATACTTTTGAAAAACATAAGTTTTTGTCATTAAGGTACATAAAGCTTAGTAAACTGTGCTAATTACTGAAATAAATATTTTTACTTAAACTTGCTTTCTGATATCAATAAGCTAAAACAAACGATGACAAAAGCGCAGCGAACTTAATGATAATTATAAAATATATAAAACATAGTTTCATAAAACATCTCAACTTTTCTGAACCATTATTGTAATATTATATCTGAGGGAATCGAACCCGTTGAAGTTTAATTTACTACCACCGCTAAGCCAGTCGATTATAACCAACGATGCAGATTTAGACCTTAGCTCTGATAAAGCCGTGTGTACACAATGCAGCTTTGTTTTGAATTACAAACCTATTGTAATATTAGTGCGCTTACGGATATTATTATATAGTTTCATAAAATTAAACATTCTTCTGGTGTTTGATTTTATTTGATGATTGCGATAAGTCGCATGGTTATTATCTCTGACTTAAATGCATGCTGTGGGTTCGAGTTTGTGTGGATATTTCGTGATGAAGATAAAATTTTGCATTTTTTAAGTAGTCATTGTTTTTAGATAGGTAGTTATTTAAGGATGGCTCACGTTGTTTTAGTAGCTTCTTAGTTTTTAAATGCCTACCTAATCATTCAAAACTTCATTACTTCAAGAACTACGAGAAATTCATACTTTTTTAATTTAACTTTATTTAGATATCATTACAAAATAATCATTTAAACTATTCAAATACCTCAAATACACAAATGTGAAAATAAATCAATAGAGTAAGACATTACCATTTTAACCATTATGTACATAGCCTTAACTACATATTGTCGGCTTATTTGAATATCAAGTTTGCGACATTAAACTGATACTACTTCCGTTCCGTAATATAAAATGTTTATTTTGCAAATACTTAATAATTACAATTAACTTTGGTAAAATATGTAATAACGATTTCCAGTGGTTGTAAACCGTCACGTATTTATATTTAATACA
Source organism: Agriphila tristella (assembly GCA_928269145.1). NCBI lineage: Eukaryota > Metazoa > Arthropoda > Insecta > Lepidoptera > Crambidae > Agriphila > Agriphila tristella. Next base: position 39,580,316 of record OV743433.1, read on the forward strand.
TTATATTTTAATAGAAAGTTTGGAACTAAATAATCCTGAACAAATTTAGTTTGAAGTTTAACTTAAGTATATCATTATCACATGAGGAGTGACAAGAACCTGTTTCAGTTTCAGGTCCAGTTTATTTTATAAATTTTTGTGGTGCTCTGTCAAATAAAATATTTAATATTAAAAAACAACAAAAAGTTTCGCATTTTTTTTACTTACAATATAATTTTCCATTAAACTGAAGATTTTTCAAATAATAAACACACGAATATAATAAAATGTTTTTCACTCCTGATTAAGAAATTATTGAAGATTCAGCAAAAACAACCTATTTAAAACGATTTCCGATCAATAAGTGTCACAAATTGTGGTGCTGCTCCGTCACTATTAGCAAAGACACTCTGCCTCAACGTCACCAGCGGTTTGCCAGTCATCCATCCGACTGCTCCATCCTCTCTCTGCGTGAGCACTCTGCCAGCCCCTGCCCAGCGCCAGCGCCCCGCCCGCCCACACGCTGACCATCAGCCAGCTGCTCTGCCATCACCGCAAGCTCACTGTACAACTCACACGAGCAAAACGAGGATCCGTGCTATTGCCATAATGTTCGTAAGTTGTTATTTTACTAAATGATTTTCTTGTGATGAATACTAATCCGATAAGGTAAATTTGTAAACGTGCTTAAGTTACTATCGTGTTTGTGTGAAAAGTTTTAAATCTCGATCTTATTACTTTACCACAATGATATCAAACGCGATGGTAACGTTTGCATATTTGCAAACTTACACTCGGCCCTCTGTTCAATTTGAGTTTCAAACGTAACAAATAAAAAGGAAATATTTTTTTATCAAATCTAAATTCATTCGGGAGTAAATTTTATCTTAAATTCTGTAAATTATTAATTATCTAATGTTAGTAATAATAACTTGCAGGTCGGACTCCGAATACTACAACAATAAGCGCAGCAAAGGCGCCAGAAAACAGGTCGTGGAAGATTTCGTCGAATCGGACACCGATGGGGAAACGACTTCCAAAGTAACGTATGTATTAATTAAACTTACTTACACTTTAAAATTTAAGTCTTAGATTGTTATTATTAAAATATCACTTTTATAGTTACATTTACAACAATTACTTAGGTACTTATATTTTTTCCTTTACATTTTACATACTTACTATTTTATGGCTAAGTTTATTCAACATGTAATCTTGACGTACACTATATTTTAAGAGTTATGATATGATATGTGATGTGTGCGTATCTTTGGTCGTTTATTTATATCCAGTTTTTTTTTTTAGTTCCAAGAAAGAGCCGAAACCTGCAAAAGCGGTAAAAAGGAAGGCGCCAACATCAAAAAAGTCATCTGCACCGGCTGCAACAAAGTCAACTGGGTGGCAAATTGACTCAGACAGTGAGGAAGAGGCGGTGGCTCGACGACGAGGCAGCGAGAGCCAGCCCTTGCAGTCGTGCTTGTCGCGGCGTGTCGCCGACGGGGTCCTGCGCCGCACCGCCCAGAGAGACGGTGATACTTACATTGAAGTAAAGGTGTACAACACCAAAGACATATTGAAGGTGGAGCCCAAAGATCGCTGGGAACAGGCGGTAATCTCCCTGAAATATCGAGCAGATTCCGATGCTCCAGAGTTGATTCCACTTAAGGAGGCGCTCAAGCTCTGCAAAAAAAACTTCACCGAGGAAGGAAAATTTTTTAGCTTTAAGAAAAAGTAATAACTTAGTTATAGGAGATATTTTTTTTTTATTAACTTCTATATTTTTAGGATATTTTTTTTGTATTTTAATTTTATAATATATTATTTAAGATACTTAAAAAACTTAACTTAGTAGTACTAGTACTAAATAAATAAATAAAATAAATAGATAAACTTTAAAAAAAACATTTACTTATTATGAGTTAAACTCTATTCCCTAAAAATAAATAATATTTGGTTTATACATATAATATTAAAAAATAAAATACATAAGTACATAAGTAGGAATTATTATACCTATTCAACCAGTCCATTCAATTATATCACTGATTTTGGCAGCTTAGGATAATAATTCGCTTTTATTATATTCTTCCTACTACCTACTTAACGATATGGCAAGCAAAACAGTGTATTGCACAGTTTGTGACTTATCCGTTAAAAGTAAAGCATTCTCAGCCCATTTGAGAAGTAATATCCATAAAAATAATAGTTCCATCGAAATAAGTGACGGAATTGAAAAAATAAGCAGTGCATTTCGAAGTCGAATCGCATCGTACAGGGTTCGAGTGCCGACGATGGCTGATAGCGGTGACGACACGGATGACGTCAGCGTGTGTCCGCCGGCTGAGTTCCTGTCTCAGCTTCGCTCTCGCGTGCATAACTTGTTATCTGCAAGACAGGCAACCTATAGTTCTATTAAGGTGAATTTTGAATTTTTCGCCGAGTTTAAGTTACCGAAAACTAGCGCTAGTGAAATCAAATCATTTGCTTTTGGTCAAAATGTTGTGTTGCATCATAATTATGATTTTAATGATCTGTTTTCAAAAATTGTTAGCTCCATTGTAACAAGTATTGACGAATTTGAGGAAAAAGATAGCGGTTGGTCTTTTGTAAGAAATTTATACTTAGAAGTTAATATCAACAAGTATAATCCATTGAGAGCCGCCCGGTTTATTGAGTTGCCGCGAAATTTAAAACTAAAGCATGCTTGCATTAACATACAAAATAATGACTCCTTCTGCTTTTTATGGTGCATAGTAGCCGCATTGTTTCCAGCTAAGAACAATGCACACCGAACATCTTCATATCCTCACTTTGAGAATGTTCTGAATATTCAAAATATGACGTATCCAGTTGGGTTTTCAGATATTAAGATTTTCGAGAAAAATAATCACCAAATCAGCGTTAATGTGTACGGTCTCGCAAACAAGTCTAACATTGTTGGACCTCTCTATAAAACGCAGAGCAAAAAGAAACATCATGTCAACTTATTACTATTAGAAAAAGGTGAATTTAAACATTATTGTTTAATAAAAAATTTGAGCAGATTACTGAGACCTCAGTTAACAAAACATCACGGAAAAATTTTCTTTTGTGACAATTGTATGATATTTTTTAATAGCGAACAAAATTTGAATACTCATATTTGTAGCGGTGTCCGGACGGTATTGCCTGATCCAGGCACTGTTATTCAATTCAAACATTTCGATAGAATGCAAGATATGCCATTTGTTATATATGCGGATTTCGAATCCTTATTAGTGCCTGAATCAAGTAGTGATGGATTGCTCTCGAATAATACATCCATTTTGCAAAAACATTTGCCTGCCGCATTTGCATATTACGTTGTTTGTTCGTATGATAGCTCTCAAAATAAATACATGTCATATCGTGGTCAGGATTGTGTTGAAAAGTTTCTTGAATATCTTGGCGAAGATGTAACTAATATACACAAAATTTTAAAACAATCAATTCCAATGACTTCACTAACATCTGATGAGCAAAAGAGCTTTGATGATTCAAAATATTGCTTCCTTTGTGATCAGTTATTGTTCGACGATAAAGTTAGAGATCATTGTCATTTGACAGGAAAGTATCGTGGTGCATCTCATGCTTACTGCAACTTGCAATATTGTGTACCAAAATTCATTCCAGTATTTTTTCATAATTTATCCGGGTACGATAGTCATTTATTTATTCGGCAGTTGGGAGCGACACCGGGTAACATTAAAGTTATAGCAAAAACTAAAGAAAACTACATATCATTTACAAAGTTTTTTAGTGTAGGACGTGAGGAATACATACCAGTTAGATTTGTAGATTCATTTAAATTTTTAGGCACTAGTTTAGAAAAGCTTGCAGGAAATTTAAATAAAAATGATTTTTTTCACTTACATCACTTTTTCCCTAAAATGGAACATTTTGATTTACTTAGACGTAAAGGTGTGTATCCATATGAGTATATGACAAATTGGAATTGCTTTGATGAAGACAGGTTACCACCACGAAAATGTTTTTACAGTAGTTTAACCGGTGAAACTGTTTCAGAGTCAGATTATTGTCATGCTCAATGTGTTTGGACAACGTTCAATTTGAAAAATCTAGGCGAATATACTGATTTATATCTTAAAACGGATGTCATTTTACTTGCCGATGTTTTTGAAAATTTTCGTCAAACTTGTAAAATTAATTACAGATTAGATCCTGCATTTTACATGACGGCACCTGGCCTAAGTTTTGACGCAATGTTACTTAAAACTAAAGTAAAATTGGAACTTATAGAAAATCTAGAAATTTTACGTATGATTCAAAAAGGAATCCGTGGTGGTGTGTGTTTGTGCTCTACTAGATACGCTAAGGCAAATAACAAGTACATATCAAATTACGATCCGTCTGTGCCCGATAATTATTTACTATACATTGATTGTAATAACTTATATGGTTATGCAATGTGTTCTTATTTGCCTTATTCAAATTTCGAACTCATAAGCCAAACGGAAATTAGTGAACTTAATATTCTTCATGTACCTAATGATTCAGAGTTTGGTTATATCTTAGAAGTAGATTTAGAGTACCCAGAGCATCTACACGACTTGCACAATGACTTACCTTTTTGTCCCCAAAAATTTACACCACCCAGTTCTAAAAACCCTAAATTGATTCCAAATTTGTACGATAAATTTTACTACGTAATTCACTACGTGCATTTGAAAACGTGCCTCAAACATGGTTTACTGTTAAAAAAAATTCATAGAGTAATTAAATTTAAACAAAGCCCATTTCTTAAGCAATATATAGATTTGAATACGGAACTGCGTCAAAAGGCTAAGTCAACATTTGAACAGGACTTTTTCAAATTATTAAATAACAGTATTTTTGGGAAAACTTTAGAGGATACTGAAAAAAGATTGAGCGTATATTTAGTCAATAAGTGGAATGACACCAGAAATAAAACGAAAAAATGTTATACAGCTGAGCAATTAATTTCAAGGCCAAATTTTCATAGTTGTACGGTTTTCGCAGAAAATTTTGTAGCTGTGCAAATGAAACCTGATTCAGTGATTTTAGATAAACCTATTTACATAGGATTCACTGTTCTCGAAATATCCAAAAATCACATGTATGATTTCCACTACTCTATTACAAAACCGTTTTATGGTTCCAATTTAAAACTATGTTACACCGATACTGATAGTTTTTTGTACTCTATCGAGGCAACGGACATTTACGAAGACATAAAATCCAATTTTCAACAGTACTTTGACACAAGCAATTACATGGAAAATAATCAGTATAATATAGTTCCGAGGAACAAAAAGGTCCCTGGATTATTTAAAGACGAGATGGGAGGGCAACTTATCACTGAATTCGTGGGTTTGAGATCTAAGTTATATTGTGTAAAAACTCAAGACAAAGAGATAAAAAAGGCAAAAGGGGTAAAAAAATCTGTAGTAAAAAAAATGGATTTTAAAGATTATAATAAAGTGCTACTTCTTAATAAGTCACTTAAAAAGAAAAATGTATTATTCAAGTCTTTGAAACACGAGATTTTTACGCAAGCCGTTAACAAAGTTGCTCTATCTTCAAATGACGATAAACGCATTGTACTTAAAGATAAAATATCTACATTGTCCTGGGGACATAAATCAAGCCTTTTCTGAGATTTTTTGTTTGGACTGGTTGAAAAAATAATAGAGTACCTAGTGAACACTTTATTGTCAATTTTTTAATACTGTTATTTAAGTATATTATAAGTATAATTATCAATATGTGTGATTCGTTTATAAATCGTGAATTCAGAATTAAAAGAGCAGTGTTCAGCAAAATCTATGCTTATTTTTGTATCACTTTACAGTCTAAAACATATGTTCTGTATCCTTGTAATAAGTAAATAAATGAATACAAATTTTATAATATATATTTTAGTATAGGTACGTTAGTAATACTTTAAATAAATAGTATGTATGTAAGTTGTTGTTTTATTCTGAATCTAATTACCTTTTACCATTTTACTTCATAGCCAGCGAGGATTTATAAAATATAAATGACAAAAAACAAGTTCTAACTTGTCTAATTCTGATTGCATCGCGGCACATGTTTGCCGCTTTGTCAGCAATACGTTTCCACTTACATAACATAATAAGGTATCGACATCAGGAGCAAGTTCTAACTTGTCCAATTTTAGGAGCTGTGTCAGCTATAGGTTTACATACAAACTCACACGATCACAAATCAAAGGTATAAATATTCGTGTTAACTGCAATTGTATATTTATTTTCATAAGAACATCGAAGATGGTAAGTTGCTTTTTAAATATAAGTTGAATGTATTTACACAATAAATATAGGAATCTGTTCGCTTTTAAATATATGACTCATATTATTTGTTTCAGGCCATGTCAGTGAACACCGAGCTTCTCGTGGAAGACCTGCGCTCACCATCTCCGGTCTTACAAAACGCGCAGGACCCTCTAGAAGGATGGACGCAGATGATCCCGCCTTGGGTTGTAGAGCCACCACACGAAGAAACGCCGTTGGTGCTCAAAATACGGAAGGCGGCGTATGACACGCAGAAGAGGAAGCGAAAGAAGAGATCGTCCTTCCTCAAGCACTCACACAACACGCAGCAGTCCTTCGTGGTGAAGAGCCCGCCGAAGAAAGGACGACGTCTAATTAAAATTGAGATAGTAGACCTAGAGCAAGAAGCGCTGGGTGACTCGTCGGAGGATGCCCTACTGTCTGCGCAGTATGTGGTGTCGGAAGACATGGACCAGATTATGGACCAGGCGGAAGGTCTAATAAGCAACATATCAAAAAAAATATGTGGTTACAGCTATAGTTTTTAAAGCTTTGAATCAAATTATTTTTGTAAATTAAAGTTCTCATGTAGGTTTTATGCGTAACATCTCTAGTTACTTATAAACCTATAGAGATACATTTAAAGATAATACCTACTTACATTTAAAATTTTTGAAGGCTAGATTTAGTTGTACAAATGTAAAAACATTTTTTACTGTGTAATTAAGGTTTATTAAATAAGAATGTAATAAAATTACCTTTTAATGAATTAAACTTTAAAGGAATTATGTCGTTTTATTTCTATATAAAACGTAATTAGGTAGGTAAATGAAAAAAAGATTTTAAATGTACACTTATTTATTTATTGAAAAAATCATACATTGGTATTTTATTTTCTAATATCCATTTTCTTATACAAATTACATTTTTCAAAGCACAATATTTTATATGGTTAAAACAATTGTATGCAAACATATCTTTACAGTAAAGTTTACTTAGAGTTTCTAGATTAGGTATACCCTTAACACTAATATCTAAAACATTTTCATGACCACATAATTCACGCACCCATTTAACTTTCTCTTCTCCTTTCACTATGATTTTGCGTTCTCTAAGGTAAGGTTTAATGAGTCTTTTAAATTCTCTGTAGTCAATATATCCCTCACTCCATCGGTATCCTCTGTTTCTTTCTATCCACCAAACATGTTTCCTTTCTTCGAGAGTCAGTGTAGAGAATGGATATGGAGGTTTAATTAAAAAGATTTGAGTGTGTTCAGATGTGCCTATAACTAATTCTTTTAATATGAATTCATTTTTATCATTTTTAAAACCTTGCACATCCACTATTATAATATCTTTATTCATGATAGTTTTTTAACGATGTTACTCAGAGGCTTATATTCAAATATGCAGTCGTTCAGTATAAGGCAATATGCGGCGGTCTGATCAGGTATCTCTTGATCTGCTTCTATTTCCACACGAACGTCAATTGATCCCTTTAGCGTTTCGTGTTGGCGAGAACAGTCAACAACAAATAAGGGGGAAATTTCTTTGAACTCTTTCAAACTCAACAACGGCTCTGGTCTACGACCATGATAAGACTGCTGAAATCTTGCATACTGTTCGTATATTAACGAAAACTTGTTGTCAGCAAAATTAATATTCAGTCCTTCATAAGGGTAATATGATGAATTTAAAAATACTCTTACATCACGAATAAAGCAATGATCGAACTCTGCCATAGACTCTTTCGCATTATTTTTACGATTAGTTTGAAAAGCAATAACTACAAATCGTGGTTTTTCAACCTGTGATGAGGTTTTAATAGACCAAGCGTGTTTACGTGTTTTGGGTAGTAATGGATACTCATACAAGTCCCAATTACGAAATGCTACTGTAATGGGACGATCTTTTTCTAAATGCTTTAATAAATTAATTCTTTCGCGGTCTGATACTTTAATGTGCGGAACTCGCCAGACAATTTTATTTATTATTATATCCTCCACAACTTCATCGGTATTTAGTTTTAAAGCATTGAGATTTGTATTGCTTCTCAATAGTACTAACTCATGTTTACAGTTAATTATAATTTTTTCATAATCTTCTGCAAAGCCTAATATTTTGTTCAGAGGTATTGATGCAGAGAATACTCCATTGTTGACATTGGTCGTACCTGTAGGTGACCAGCCCCAAACTTTTGCACATTTCGATTCGTTTTCATTCAACGAAAGATAAGATTTTATAGTTGTAGAAATCCCTGCATTTTTTACCTTATCTATTTCTACACCATTTAATTCATAACGAATATCTTGAAAAAGAAACAATGCTGGGTTATTAACAAAATGCACACTTGTCACTCTTTCTTTTTGTTTAGTAGTACTGTTATACTTATACACATTGACTACGCCCTCAATGTACAAACTGCTGAGTGCAGGTAACACATACAAATCTTGCTGATTAATAGGTATTCGTATTTCATCGTTCTTGTTAAAACTCGTTACATATGGTTTATACGAATGATATTCGAAACTTTCAATGCTGTTATCGTACGATGCCGGTTGAGTAATATTTAAAATATTCATTTTAACAAGCCCAGTAGTTTTAAAAAATCCTTATTGCTTTTGGTTAGCTTCTTATTTAAACGAAGCGGTGTTCTTTTCTGAGAGGATCTTTTAGAACTGACTTGAACAGTAGATGCGGATGGGGTTTTATTAAAATTTATCATTTTTTTCTAAAGTGTAAATACAGCTGTACTTCTTCACCACGTAAGTTGATCTGCTTATTTTCAGCGTCTAACAACCTTATGTTAATAGCGTTGATTGAACTCTGATTGACGGGAAAATAAATTAAGTTTTTAGGTATTTCGATGATTCTATAACCTGGTGGTACGTTAGGCACAAATTCGTAAATAATGTGACTTGCTTTCCCGTTCACAAATGACCCGCTGATGACATCACATTCGATGCGCACTACAGTTGTTGATAAAATGCTGACAGGATACCGAGACTCAGTGCTTATATTAGCTTTTATTGTATCCATACCAAAGCCCAAAATTTTACCAAGAGAATCATTTTTATCGAAGTACACATTTTCGGAACAGTATATACAAGTTTTTAATGTATTATTATTGCAAGTTAATTTTAGCGCAGCATTTTTAATGTTACTTTTCAAAAAATCACAAATATCTTGAAGTTCATAGGACCCTTCAGGTATTTCGATAACTTTATCACTACCGTAATAAAATTTATTATTTCTTTCATCTATGTTCGGGATAGAATTAAAAGTTGAAAAATATAAGAGCCCACACTCATATTCTCCGCGTAATTGCAAGGTTGGCGAGTAATTTGTTATTAAAGATTCTCCTCTGCCAGTTATTGACACAGTGAAAGACATTTTTGTACTGATAAGTTTTTTAATTTCATTATCAATTTAAATGTTATTTCCAATAGTCTCTTAAAAATTTTAAACAAAGATGACCACAGTTTACAGCTCCAAACTTTTGATACTGTACATAATTATAGTTTATAGACATGTACCTTAAATAATTTATCAATTCTAACGGTGGCTTAAGATTGCCAAAACTATCAAAATATTCACAGTAGTCATTATGCTTAACGTAGGCTACCCAATGGGTTCCGGGATTATCAGAACTATCTAAATTTATTATAGCACACTCGATCTTTCGTGGTTTTAAAGGTAGTGCATCTCTCATGAAAACTCCTCGAAAGTGTGGAATATCAGAAGCATGCTCTAATATATCTAAATTAGTGAGAGGGCGTCTGGGTAGCCGTTTCATTAGTTTTTTGAAGGATTCAGATATAAACCAGCTCCTTTTTTATGAGGCTTGATATACAGTCCTTTTCCTAAAGCTACAGCTTCCATCATCTTGTTATGCCGTTCAGATTCTTGAAGATTTTTCTGAGCAGCCTTGTAATCATTGACAGCCTTTGCTATACCTGCTGCACCTCCAGCAAGTGAACCTAGAGCTGATAATCCAGCGAAGATTGGAATAAGAGGTAAGAAACCTCCACTTTTTGGAATAGGAATACACCGTGGCAACCGTATTCCTTTTTTATTTGTAAACAATTTTTTGGCGGCTGCATGTGCGTATTTTATAGCTGTACGATTGTCTTTAGATTTTAATTTTTTTATTTGTGTTTGTATTTTTTTTACAATTGACATAAAAGATCGAACACCAGCACCAGCTTTAAGTTTTGCTTTCATTGCATTTTTTACAATCCATGAAGCTACTTTTTCTCGTTTCCCAGCATCCTTTGATTTCAATCTTTTCTTAGCCATATTCAAAAGTTGTAAATCAGCTTTATGTCGAACACTCAAATCACTGTTATTATAGGCGATATCGTGATACATACAAGCTTCATCTAATTTATTTATACCTCGATCACCTCTTAGTAACCGTTTTTTAAGTTTTGTTCCGGGGCCACAAAACTGATAACCAGGGATATGTAACTCAAACGGTAAGTTATTTATTAAGTCGTTTATAATACCACTTCCTTTCTTCATTGATGTTCTTAAAGTGAGTTCAATCTAATTACATCGCTTCATTTATATTACAAAACTAGCGAATTTTTATCAACCCAACTATTCTCTTTATCGCTGAGACCTAACCATTTTACAAAAAGTTTTCTACCTTTTCTTTTTATAACTTTTTCGATGAGATAAAGATCAGGAAATTTAGTTCTTTGTAATTCATATTCGTAGAAAGATCCTAAAATCCTCTGTTTGTGTTTATCTTCTAAATGGTAAGTAGGTGGATTCGTATGATTTACCTTAATTATTACAAATATCTCGGTGGACCAGTTAGGGGTGTAACCCTTGTAAAAATCTCCTTTATATTTACTAATACGAACATGATCACCAAGTTGAAACTTAGGTTTGCGATCTATCTTAGGTCTTTGTGATTTAATAATGTTAGACTTTATAACCATCTGGTTTTCTTTGTTGACTTCAATAGGTTTAAATTTAGTTATACGGTGAGTAGAATTATTATAGTTTTCTACAACTGAATTTAAATTTTGCCCCAACCATTGGTAATGACCGTGCAAACTAAAAAGTTTGTAAATTTTATGTTTTAAAGTACGTATTACTCGTTCTACAATAGAAGCTTTTTTTACAGAGTAGGTAGAATAATGATTTATATTATATTCTTCTAATAATTTTTTGAAAGTATCATTATAAAATTCCTTGCCTAAGTCAGTTTGTAAATATTTAGGTTTTCGTGATGAATTTGTTAGTATCTCTTGCAGCGCATGTGTCACACATTGTTTGTCTTTTGATTTTAAAGGATTTACCCACACATATTTTGATAAAGTATCTATTACTATCAAAATGTATTTGAATCCTTTATTGGAATGTGCAAATTTCTGGAAATCCATAAGGTCAGCTTGCCATAAATCATCTATTCCTTTTATGATTGTACATCGCCGCGGGAAATTTCTTCTTGCTGCTTTGTGAAGTTCATTGACGATGTCTTTTTTACTCATTTTTATTTTTTAGTTTAATCAAATTATCTATCTCTGTTTTAGTATAATATAAATTACCCAAACGATTTGAAGTCACCTTTTCCAAGTTATTGAGATATTTTTTAACATCAAGAGATACTTTTTTTATTTCGTCTCTTAGTTCATGAACTGTTTTATCTAAATAAGCTTTATTTACTGCTTCGTCGTCTTCGTCTGGAGACGTTAAACCTTTCAATTTTGATGATTTTAAATCGTAGTGTCCTGTATCTGACTTCACTAATGTATCGCTGAAGGTATCAATATATTCTGCTAATCGTAGACGCTTATGAACATGATGGCCAAACTTGTCAATGTTCATTGCTGCTCTGATGACTTTTTCATACTGATCCATTTCCCTGTCAAGCGTTCTTTATATTTTAAATTCTTGATTATTCCTGCTTCCCACAGTTCTTCAATAATTGCGACAATTTCATTGTCTAAGCCAGTGTTACCCGCATCTCGTGAGGCGAGTAATATTTTTAATCGTTCTACTAACTCATTCGGATCATCCCAATAAACCAAATCAGTATTCTTTTTAACTTTTTTTAGTACCTTAATACCTTCTCCATGCGAAAGACTTTCCACACTTGTAGTTGCATTTCTAGCAAACTTAAATAGAGGTTTTATGACGTTCATGTACTTAAAACCTTTATTGCTGTTTATTGGTTTGGATGAATCATAATTGCGTCTGTGTGCATTGGTTTCTAATAAAAGTAGTTTATAGTTATGTAAATCTTCTTCAGTAGTTATATCTAAATTTGGTTTCTTTTTAAACAAAAGCTCTTTCAATCCATCTGTTTTATTCAATGTGTACGTTCCTATTTTTAAGATGTTGCCATCATCATAGACGCGGGTTTTACCAAGCATCAATTTTCCGCGTTCGTTTCTGATTCCAAAAGGTATATTACCCATTACATCCGAAGATGTTGACCACGATAGTGTATGTTCTTTAACGTTTGGCGATGACTGCAAAGACTTGAATGACCCCTCGCTGATATTGTGAGTTTCAGAAGGCGATACTGTAAGCGTTTTGTTTTCGTGTAAGTTGTTATCAGAATCTATTTCATCTTCTTCACTGTAATCTTCATGAAAATCTTCACTAGATGAGGACGAACTATCGAAATGATCTTTCTTATTTTTTTTCACAGAAGGCATAAACTGTTTTTCATTCCCTTGATGCTTTTCTTCATTTTTATTTGCTAACAAGTTAAGTGGTTCGACTATGGGCTTAAATATGGTTTCCAGGGCAATATTATTCGAATTTTTTGCTTCCTTTATCATTTCAACTTTTCTTTTTACAGCCGCAGCAGATTTCACGATTTTTTGCTTCAGATTTTTCTCCATTTTAGATAGGATACTGCTTGGTTCTAAATCACGAATGAGAGTGATTTATTCGTAGTGTAACAACCTGTTATGTATTTTAGTCCAGTATTATAAATGTATCAAATGTCAATCTGTAGCATCCGTTGTTTCTTTCACAATCCTTATTTATCACAAGATAATTGTAAGGCTTATTCCAAACAGCTGAGCACATTTTTCGAAATTGGGCCCAGGACATATCAGAACCAACATGTTCATCATAAACATGTTTTAAATTAATATCATCTTGTTTAAATAATATAACAAGATTTGCATTGTCCCTTACAAGCTGTTTGGGTATTTTAGTATAAGTCTGATTTATATAAAAACAATCAATGTTCTTATGACGTCCCATTGCAAAATAATCCCTTATGTTACTTTGATTTTCACAAGCAACGTCGTCGAAAATGATAATAGAATCAGGTAAAGCCTCATGCGGACTCAATATTTCACTATTATGATTATATTTATTATATGATATTTCGGGCACCCTATCTAAAACTTTTTCTAGAAATAAGTATTTTGTCTGGTACAAGGATTTTGAATAAACATACAGGTTTCGAAAATGAAGACCCTCTTTATGCAGCAATAAACTTATGACTAAATTTGTTTTCCCACAGTTTGATGGACCACAAACGACACAGCGTATTGTATTTGGTAGTAATCTACCATGTCGATTTGAGTCAGTCGGTAACGGAGAACATAGGCACTCTAACTTTAAAGATTGTTTTTGTTTTACAAACTTCATTATCAGCTGACAGTTCTACAAGACTATAGAGCTACGAGGTTTGCAATTGAATGCGTTTAAAATAATGATGCATAGATATTATATAAACAGACGATCTAATTTCACAGAGGATGCCAATCGTGCAGTTTCACTAATCTTTTATAAGAGCTCGTGGAATTAGGTGATGTGGCATGGAAATATTATAGAACAGGCCTTCACTGGCTAACACGATTTTTAAAACTGATTACTGGGCTTCCTGAAACAATTTTTACTACAGCGATCGAGTTGATTATTGGGCAGTTTGGAACACTTCACGACAGGGATCGAACGGACGTGAGAGACCTGGAGTGAATGTGTTCCAGAACGCCCAATAATCACCTACTACCCCATTTACCCCCTAAGGGGTTGATTTTCAAAATCACAAAATATATATTTGCCTATTTATTTTTAGACGTGCTCCTACGAAGTTTAAAGTTGTAATGTCTATTTTATATTATTTTTCCATACAAAATTTGAACCCCATTTTCACCCCTTTAGGGGTTAAATCATGTCCACCGTGTTGGACTTCAAAATAAATGTAATTTTTGCAATCGTCATCCCACAAAACCTCGATAACGACATCCATATCTATTTTTAGGTTTTTTACCCCTTTTCACCCCATTTCATAGGGGTTAAAATACTAACAAAAACAATATACGTTGCGTTAGATTTCATCCATAATCCTAAATTATAAATTAAGCGATTTTTACTTCGAAAATGAAGAATTTTCTTCTATACACAACTTTCGGGGGTAGAATTTTGAAAAACTCTGAGACACGTATTTATTAATTTTCAATCGTCAGCCTAAATACAAAATTTTGAGATCCTAGCTTCAAAACTGAGGGACTTTCATACAAACTTTCATCCCTTATTTCATCCCCTAGGGATGGAATTTTCAAAAATCCTTAATTAGTGGATACCTACACTGTATAAATATATGTGTGCAAAATTTCAAGTCTCTAGGTCCAGTGGTTTGGGCTGTGCCCTTTTTGGGCTTTTTTTCCCCCATTTACTACCTAAAGGGTTGATTTTCGGAAAACCACAAAACACGTGTTTACTTATTTGTCTTTAGAAGTACTCCTACGAAGTTTCAAGTCGAAATGTCTATTTAATATTTATTTTCCATACAAACTTTGAACCCCCATTTCACACCTTTAGGGGTGGAATTTCCAAAAATCCTTTCTTAGTGGATGCCCACACTGTAAAAAGTATCTTTGTACAAAATTTCAAGTCTCTCTAGACCCAGCGGTTTGGGCTGTGCGTTGATATGTCAGTCACCCCTTCACTTTTATATAAGAGATGGACGCGCCAGAACATTCTATCCAACCAAAAACATTTTCATGTATAATGCTGCCAAGACCTCGCACTGTCAAAAAGGTATCAGACCTCATGTAGAGCCAAGCTTCTAACTCTATGCGCCCTAACTCCAGAAGCCTTAACTTTCAAAAACTCTAAACCTTAGTCAAAATATGTGGCTTGGCCGTTTCTTTACTACAAGAGCTATTGTTTATCAGAAACGTTTCCATGTAGTGAAATGGCTAAGCCACATATTTTGACTAAGGTTTAGAGTTTTTGAAAGTTAGGGCTTCTGGAGTTAGGGCGCATAGAGTTAGAAGCTTGGCTCTACATGAGGTCTGATTCCTTTTTTACAGTGCGAGGTCTTGGCAGCATTAACATGAAAATGTTTTTGGTGGGATTTCACTTCTTTTTGTAAGCAACTATCCATAAACCGGAAAAGCAAGTGTCGCGTAGCCAGAGAAAAATTACCTTCGATAATACTAAAAGTTTTCGTTTTTGCTGAGTGCATAGATTATGTGCATTGTGAGCTATTGTTGAAAAGTTAGAAGTTTTATGCCGGTGCTTTAGGTATAGTTTAGGTATTTCGTAATATTTCGTTTAACGTAATATATATAGAATTAAAGTTTGAAATGTTGATTGTTTCATAATAAGAACTATGTTATCTTCATGTTGTAAAATATTTAGAAAGTTATTATGTGTGGAAGTGCGTAAATCACAAAATCACTCTTTTGTGTTCGAATAAAATTTTAAAATTTCTGAAATCTTATTTTAAGACTTTCAGTGGTTAGATATACCAGTTCAACAAAGTTTAGAAAGTTAAGTGGTGTGCTTCTTTGATATTTTCATTTTTCCTTTATAACATACGGAATAATGAATTAAAAATTGATAAGATCGCTCTTACAATACCTTTTCAATGCACTTATATACTACACAAAAAATTAGAAACATACATAATGTGGGTTTTGTTTAAATTACGGATAAATTATTGCGCTAAAATACGAATTATACGGGACGCGCGAGCGGGTGCATGCAGGGGCCGCTGACTGCCACGCGGCGCGCGGGCGGGCGCGGGGCCACAAACAATAAGCTACTCTCGTTGCATGGCAATAAAGTACAATTTCAAATTTCACAGCGCTGCGTGCCTGATATTACAAGCACCTACGAAGCGCCACTCTTTTTGTCGCGTAATCGGTGAAATTACACAGAATACTTATAAAATAAAATAAAGCTACCTACCTACTAAATAAGCTGATCATAATTGTTTTTCTAAGGTAGTTTGGCGAATCAACTTTTAAGGCACTCCTTTCAGGGCATTTTGAAACAGAAAACAAAAATAAATTTAATTGAATTTACAAGAATTTATGTCATTTATCTAATTTTTAGATTTTAAAGGTGGCCACGAATGGCCACGATGTTTGACGTTTAGTTTCTGAGATTTTTGAGAATAACAAAAGATCGTCTTAAAAATTTCCCCTCTGTTACCTATTTTGTGTTTTTTTTTGTGAATGAAAATGATACTTCTAAGAAAATCAGATACCGTAAACTGCTGCAACTTTGCACGAAATTTAAGTTTTTTTTTTTAATATCTCTTCAAGTATTTATTATCTGTGTCCATTTTTACATTAGCGCGCGAATTGGAGATGTATGTCATATATCTTAAGGTTCATAACGCCGAAACGGCTGTTAGATTGATCTCCAGAAACCGTCAAAGTCGTAGGCAAAGTTGTGATAAAATATCCCAACTTTGCCTAGAAGATTATAAGCAAAAATACGAGCCGCATTTAAAAACTGGTCTTAATTATAGAGCCATACAAATTGCGTTACCATCGAGATGTGCATGGATTACCACAATAAGCATCAATATTTTTTTCTGGCAAGCAGGCGAAGTTGGGCACAAGCAGGCAAACTTTGAGCAGTATCAGTAAATATTTTCATAGTAAATTTGGAGCATACTACGGGTTGCCACAAATAGAAAAACACAAAATTTAAAAGACTTACTATAATTTCAATAAAAATGGGTAAATCCGGACGTAAACCAACTAAATTCACAGGACTAAACTAATTTCATTTCATTTGTTATAATTTCTTTATTTTGAATTTATTATTTTATTTTTTTATAACTATTAAACCTTTAAACATTTATAATTGCTTTTGTAAGATTGTTATCTATTTTTAAAACTGCATATCTTTTTATTTAATAACTAAATGTCTTGTACAGATTTTCTAAATTATTTCTATGCGCGCATTTGGGAAGTAATTAAAAAACACATACCACTATGCCGTAATAGACCCAGACGATGCCCCAGTTGGTTTAGTAAAGCTTAATTCACATTTTGAAAGAACAAAATAAATATCACCATCTGTTTAAATTAAATAAAAATCCCAGAGATTATGACAGTTATTCGGTACTTCGCCGTAGATCCAAAAAAGTGACAAAACGTTGTTCTAAGAGACACATGCAACAGCTCGAGAATAACATAAACCATAACATCAAACCTTTTTGGGCTTATACGAAAAGCAAAAGGGTAACTAACGATATACCTAATACTGTTTACCTCAATGATCAGAGATCCAAGACTGCCCCAGAGGTTGTCCAATTGTTTGCTGAGTACTTTTCCGCAATGTATAGCCCAAAAACATCTATCACATATGAACCTTCATTCCCTCCAGCCAATTATTCCTTGACCAACGTAGAACTCTTAGAAAAAGAGGTTCTTGATCATATGAAAAAGCTTGATATAAATAAGGGCGCTGGACATGATGGTATTCCTCCAATCTTTATTAGAAACTGTGCTTCGGCATTAGTGACACCATTGACTATTTTATTTAATAAATCTCTAAGTGAAGGGGTCTTCCCTGATTTGTGGAAAATTGCTAAGATAACGCCCATTTTTAAATCTGGTGACAAAAGTGATGTTGCTAATTACCGTCCTATTAGTGTTTTAAATTGTTTTGCTAAAATTTTCGAAAGTCTGTTGTATAAATATTTTTATAATCATTTTAAGCATATACTCAGTGATAGACAGCATGGATTTGTAAGTGGAAGATCGACAAGTTCAAATTTAATTTCCTATGTTGGTTACATTTCTAAATCATTTAACAAAAAATGTCAAGTTGATGCCATTTACACAGATTTCTCCAAGGCATTCGACCGTGTTAGTCATCATATCCTATTAATTAAAGCCCAACATTTAGGAATTCATGGTAGTCTCTATCGTTGGCTGGAATCTTATTTGCTTAATAGAACACAACTGGTAGCTTTATACGGTTATGAATCGCGACTCTTTGTTTCAACTTCTGGTGTACCTCAGGGGTCAAACTTGGGACCTCTACTGTTCCTTGTTTTTATCAATGATCTCTTAACTCAATTAACTTGTAACTGTTTGGCTTACGCTGATGATATCAAATTATTTAACGGTGTTTTATCAATTCAAGACTGTATGCTTCTCCAAAAGAATTTAGATATACTGAATAGCTGGTGTAAAAATAATATGTTAAATTTGAATAATAAAAAATGTCAGTATATAACTTTCACTAAAAATCAGCGTAGTATTGAATTCACCTATTGTTTAGACAAAACAGCACTTGAGCACGTGTCAGTTGTGAGGGATCTTGGTGTTTGGTTCGATAGTAAATTTTCTTTTAAGACTCATTATGAAAAGATAATAAGCAAAGCAAAACAACTACTTGGATTTATCTTTCGCATCGCCAAACCATTTAAGATAATTTCCACATTTATGATGCTTTACAAAACGCTTGTCCGCTCTCAACTGGAGTATTGCTCGGCTGTGTGGAATCCCATTTACAAAGTGGATAATGACAAAATCGAGTCGGTACAGCGACGGTTTATGCGTTTTCTTTCTATCAGAACTGGTCAAAGACGACATCTTCCAGAGTACGCAGACCGTATGAAGCACTTTTGTATAAATAGTCTGGAAACTAGACGTAAAATCAATGACTTGTGTTTGTTACACAAAATAGCCAATGGCTTACTAAGTGAACATCTACTTAGATTACTACACTTTAACACTCCTAAGCGATCACTCAGACACTATCGGCTTTTTAATGTTCCACCATCGAACAATAACGTATCTCTTGTGGGGTGATCTTCAGAATGTGTGAAACTTATAACAAACTTGACATAGAACTTGATATCTTTCATCGGAGCTTCCAGAGTTATAAGAACTTTCTTAACATTAGTTTCTGATTCACTGTACAGGAATTAGTATAATTGTAATTCATTAATATTTTGTAACTTTTTGAACAATTATTGGATATGTTGTGTACAATGTAAGGCTTATAGACTCATAAGTTTATACTGTATTAATATGTTATAGCTGTATGTATTGGTCTTTAAGCTGCTTTTGTACCTTAAAGAATAAATTAAAATAAAAAATAAAATAAACAAAGTAAACATAGACTGCCCTCCAAACCGCTTTACTGTCGTTGAGTAAGTAGTGGCAACCCTAAGGCTAGGCAAACTTGAGTCACTAATGCTCGAGAAGCCTTTTACAACATTGCCTACCGTGGTTCTAGCCGTAAATGATTGACATTAACGAGAAAAACCCTTATAAACAGGAGAAAGAGCATATTTGCTTACCCTATAAATATTAAGAGAGCTGAAATTCTCGAATTTTCCAAGGAAAAACTAAAAGTTTGCGACCGTTGACAGCTGACAGACAAAAAGTAACGGTGTGGCCACTTTGAATAATAATAAAATGGGTTGCCAATAAAACGAAGGTATTTCTCTCATTATCAAAAGTAAAAAATAGATGGCAGTTATGAAGTAATGTTAGTTTTACTATATTAGGCAAAATTGAAGCTTAGGGGCAATCTTGCAGCAGTTTACGGTACTAACATTTAGTATTTAATACAACAAGAAAGTATCCTATCAAAATAATGTATCTATGTTTATAGTAATAGTTTCTAAGATTTACATGATTTTAACTCCACTGCGTTACTTTGACATAAATGTATGTTAAACTTTAAAATAATTTGATATTAAACAGCCACTTGAAACTTACGTCTATGTCAGGCAGTACCTTTATTTTCTTTATGTATAAAGAAAAGAAAGGTACTGCCTAATAAATTACGATCACTGTATTGTTTACAAGTATAATTGAATTGTATAAATTATTTATACATAAAAACCTTCGATCAAGTATATCCTAGATAACGCTTACGAACTAAAACAGTATGCAAACATGGCACCTCAATAGCGTCCCACTTACAAACTTGGCGCTTATTTTGTACAAACTCACATTTTATATCACTTATTTTGCACAAAATAAGCTTATTTTTTACAAAAATACATTTTTTATCACTTACTTTGTGCAAAATAAGCACCCAGTTTGTAGTGGGACGCTATTTGAGGTGCCATTTTTGAGATTCTGACCGGACATCTAGGGTATTCTTGATCAAAGATAAAAGTAATCAAAAATTAGGGGACACCAGGGTAACACTAGAGAATATAGTAACTCCACAGAAAAGAAAATAATTAGAGAATACTAGCTTCCGCCCGCGACTTCGTCCGCGTGGACATTCGAGAAAATCCTAAGGGTACCTTTAACCAGGATACGAAGTATTCTATGTTCTAACGTCCTGCCTCGCTAGGCAGTACGCTTGGTGTGGACGTACCTCGCTTGCAGGCAGGGCGTTTGCCACTTGCGCTTGAGGATGCGGCCCGACATCGCACTCGGTCGCTATAGTACGCGCTTACCAGCCAGAGGCCTGCTGCGCGCAAGGCACATTCACACCAAGCGGGCTACCTAGCAAGGCAGGATATTAAACTTTTTATCCAGGTTAAAGGTTCCCTAAGGATTTTCTCGAATGTCCAAGCGAACGAAGTCGCGGGCGGAAGCTAGTAGTATAAAATTATATAATTCACACATACATTACATAATTACATAATTCACGTGCATTTTTTTTCTGAGAAATTACAAAAGACAGACCCCAAAACTCGACACTTTATTGTTTACTTTTAAGCCATTGACCATTTTGCCGTGCCAGATGTGGGAACACCAGGTCCAGGTAGTCGTCGTTCTAACAGTATAGTTCCCAAAAGATATTGTTACAACGAATTCATCGTAAACTCTTCTTAAAAACTTAAAAGTCGTACATCTTTTGATTGAGTGAACCGATTGCAATGAGATAAAAACTAAATTACTTCGCAAAATACATAGTATATTTTTATGTAAACATCATTACGATTGAGTTAGCGCTTTTTAAGTTATTAGCGCACAAATATACAGATAAACAGACAAACAGATAAAGAGATAAAAAGGAGACAACCCTAACGGCGTCAGAAGAGATGAGCGCTATGCGATAGAAAGAGAGAAAACTTCTAGGTGAATATAACTGTAGGCGCTGTAGCGGTGTGCGATCTGAATTGCGCCTTATTGAGTCGTAGCAAGAGTCGCTATTTAATTAAATGATGTTGCAGAATGCGGCTTCTGTACTTGTACTATTATGTATTCTGTGACGGAGTGCACGTTTTTTAGGTGAGTGTTAAACTTTTAGTTTTTCCTTGGAAAAATCGAGAATTTCAGCTCTCTTAGTATTTACGGGGTTAAGCAAATATGCTGTTTCTCCTATTTATAAGGGTTTTTCTTGTTAATGTCAATCATTTACGGCTAGAACCACGGTAGGCAATGTTGTAAAAGGCTTCTCGGGAATTAGTGACTCAAGTTTGCCTAGCCCTAGGGTTGTCACTACTTACTCAACGACAGTAAAGCGGTTTGGAGGGCAGTCTATGTTTACTTTGTTAAGTTATTAAATAAAAAGATATACAGCTATAAAATTAGAAAACAATATTACAAAAGTAATTATAAATGTTTAAAGGTTTAATAGTTATATAAAAATAAATTCAAAAGAAAATAATAAATTCAAAATAAAGAAATTATAACAAATGAAATGAAATTAGTTTAGTCCTGTGAATTTAGTTGGTTTACGTCCGGATTTACCCATTTTATTTGAAATTATAGTAAGTCTTTTAAATTTTGTGTTTTTCTATTTGTGGCAAGTTGGCAATTCGTAGTATGCTACAAATTTACTATGGAAATATTTACTGATACTGCTCAAAGTTTGCCTGCTTGTGCCCAACTTCGCCTGCTTGCCAGAAAAAAATATTGATGCTTATATGTGGTAATCCATGCACATCTCGATGGTAACGCAATTTGTATGGCTCTATAATTAAGACCAGTTTTTAAATTCGGCTCGTATTTTTGCTTATAATCTTCTAGGCAAAGTTGGGATACTTTATCACAACTTTGCCTACGACTTTGACGGTTTCTGGAGATCAATCTAACAGCCGTTTCGGCGTTATGAACCTTAAGATATATGGCATACATCTCCAATTCGCGCCTTAATGTAAAAATGGACGCAGATAATAAATACTTGAAGAGATATTTAAAAAAAACCTTAAATTTCGTGCAAAGATGCAGCAGTTTACGGTATTGATCAAAGTGTTAAACCAACTAACTTGTCTTATTTATCTATGTAGCTGCCTACATCTGTGGCTAATTTCATAAAATTACTGTCGTCTTTTAGGGCCTTCTATTTTGTGGCAATTGTATAAATTAGGTAGGTAGGTTAGAGAGCTAGGTAGATTAGAGTCGCACTATCCATACTAATATTATAAATGCCAAAGTCTGTTTGTTTGTTTGTTACGCCTTCGCGTCATGAATACTGAACCGATCATCATGAAATTTTACATACACGTTGCCAAGGGTATAGAAAAGGAGATAGGGTTTTATCCCGAAAAAAGTATGGTTCCCGAGGGATAGCAAAAAAACTCCACGCAGACGAAGTCGCGGGCGGCCACTAGTGGAATCATAATAATATCATTTCGGAATAAGAGATAGGTCAGATAGGAGTCGACACGTCTTGTAAGTAGCCGAGCGTACAACTTGTAAGTAAGTAGGTAGCTGTAGGTAGTGTAGGTACCTTCATACACTTCGCGCGCGAGCATAAAGGTGGCGACTGACCTGTAACATTTCATCATAACGTAACGTTACGTTACGACGAAATGTTACAGATCAGTCGCCACCTTAATAATAATTTATTCTTATTTATGGCGCGAGTGGGCCTGGGGCCCTATTTTTTTTTGAATCACTCGACTGGCGCCGAGCGCTCTTTTCTATTGATTTTCGTTCGACATTTGACTCAAATGTATGGGATGTCGAACGAAAATCAGTAGAAACGAGCGCACGACACCAGTCGAGCGATTCAAAAATAGGGCTCCTGGACTGGCGGCCGGCCGCCGCGCGCCGCCAGCGGCACCGGACCGGCGCGGGCGGCCTGTAGCGACAATACTACATATTTTATCCGTTTTTAAACAAAAGCCACTGTATGTATTTTTCTAATTTTTTGTGTAGTATATTAGTGCATTGAAAAGGTATTGTAAGAGCGATCTTATCAATTTTTAATTCATTATTCCGTATGTTATAAAGGAAAAATGAAAATATCAAAGAAGCACACCACTTAACTTTCTAAACTTTGTTGAACTGGTATATCTAACCACTGAAAGTCTTAAAATAAGATTTCAGAAATTTTAAAATTTTTTTCGAACACAAAAGAGTGATTTTGTGATTTACGCACTTCCACACATAATAACTTTCTAAATATTTTACAACATGAAGATAACATAGTTCTTATTATGAAACAATCAACATTTCAAACTTTAATTCTATATATATTACGTTAAACGAAATATTACGAAATACCTAAACTATACCTAAAGCACCGGCATAAAACTTCTAACTTTTCAACAATAGCTTACAATGCACATAATCTATACACTCAGCAAAAACTAAAACTTTTAGTATTATCAAAACTTCTTTATGAAATTTAATGTCCCACGACCGGACTAAAGGTGGGGTCAGAATTGTGGTCTAAAAGCGTGTAAAATTCGATCAACATCAACCAGCGTACTTGTACTATTATTTATTTTATTCTGCTGGTAGAACTAACTCATTTATGCTGTGATATTATTTTACTCTTTGACGTTGACAGTTGTGACAGTGCAAAGAGCAAAATAAATTCTGCGTGAGGTTTGCCGCCACGGAAGAAGTAGTTTTGAAATAAACACATTTTTTTTTTATATGAATATTTTTTTCCGTTGCTTTAACAGTGATTTACTAAATCTTAAAAATAATTACTAAATATTCAAATATTTTTCAGATATATATTTCTAATTTTTTCAGACCTCTAGTAAGTATAAAAATTTGCAGAAGTCTTATACAAACTTCCATCGCCTAGTTTAAGGGGTTTGGGGGTAAAAGTTCCAAGTTTTTTTTTTTGCAGTTTGTGTACTAATACTAACTTATATACCAAATTTCCATAAGAATTTTGATGTTTATCAGTAAGTTTTGACGAAATCGAGGTTTTTTAAATCTGAATAAAGTCCAAAGTTTAAGAGCTATGCAATTGAAACTTTGTATGTTTAATAAATCTACTACAGACATCATATCCTGAGAGTTTTGTGCTTCTGGTATAATCCAAACCCAGTTATGAGGGTTAAGCGGTTGGGGGGTTAAATTCCAATTTCATAATGTTTTTGTTGTTTGTGTTCTAATACTAGCTTACATACCAAAATTCAGCTTTCTAGAACTTCAGAAAGTACCCTATAGGTTTTGAATGATCATGAGTGAGACAGTGACGAAATCGGGTTTTTTTAGATATCAATAAAATCTCTATTATAAGAGCTATGCAATTGAAACTTTGTATGTTTAATAAATTTACTACTGACATCATATTCCGAGGATTTTGTTTATCTAGTATACTCCAAACCCAAGATATGATGGTTCAAAAAAACGACGAAGCGCTTCGAGAAAAGGTTGGTAGTGCCCTTGAGCTTCGCTTGGACGTCTTGGCGGGGGCACTGCCGTGCCCCCAGATGTGCTTGATACTTATTTTGTTAGACCAATAAAGTATTTATTGAGAGAAGGAAAACATCCAAAATCTTCGGTCGCAGTAAATTAAAAGCAATTCGATAACAGGGCCCCGACAGAGCGGCATGATTCGTTTAAAATCAAAGCGACCAAGTGGAAAAGAAATTGGTAGGTATTCTTTCTTTTCTTAAATTATATTAAACGAGCACTACTAAATTAATATTTTCACTAAAAGCCACCCACGACTTCGTCCCCGTAAAATATGGATTTTCATACTAAATATTTCTCTACTTAGGTAGGGGTTGACTTTAAAAAAATCTACCTACATTATTTTTAATCCTAATCAAACTGCTTTAATTTTGATTGTAATTAAAAAACATTTGCTGGGAGGTATTTATTTTAATTAAAACATGTTTTATAGTTTATGTTTTTTTATATCCTCGAATTCAAATTGATATTAATTGTATCATTCCTCCAAACAAGTAATTTTAACTACGGTTCACAGTTTAGAGCTCAACATGTTAGTTGTAACTAACAATCAAATATACAATACTTAGTAGAAATTCTTGTTTGAACTAGGAATAACTTGTTCTAATAAAGTTAAAACTAAGTAATTTTCACAAGTTTAAATGCATTTGAACAAAGTCAAAGTCAAAGTCAAATAAGCTTTATTCAAATAAACTTAATTATTAAGTACTTTTGAATCGTCTATATTTTCCTACCACTAACACAGAACTGAAAACAGGTTTTAACTGTAACACATAATATAAGTACTGAAAAGTAGATAGTTTGATTACTGAGTTCATTCTCTCTTTGTCAACTCAAACGTTACTGACTTTATTTTTATCAAGATGATTAGGTACTGTCAAGATGCTTCTTCAGTTGAGTAGGTAGTTTGATTGTAAATGTGGGAGTGAGAAAGCGGTGTGTACGCGGCAATATGAATATAAGATTCTTGGTACGCGGTGTATATCGCCATCCTGCTCTATAAAAGCTGTTCCTTGTTATTTGTCACTCGACTTAAAGGATTTCAGTTTTATGCTGATTGCTTTCTTGCTGCGTCAACTTTATTGGGACACGGGATTTTTCGTTATTAAAAGTGACCTAAATTGTTATATGCAATACAGTTGAGTAAGTTGGAGTATAAGGAAAACAAAAAGATGCACAACATTTTTTTAGTTTTTTAGATATTATATTTAAAAAAACCGGCCAAGTGCGAGTCAGACTCGTGCATGAAGGGTTCCGTACCAAAAACGCCAAAAAATCTGTTTGTTGTATGTGAGCACCCTTAAATATTTATTTTATTCTGTTTTTAGTATTTGTTGTTATAGCGGCAACAAAAATAGTAGGTAAATCATCTGTGAAAATTTCATCTGTCTAGCTATCACGGTTCATGAGATACAGCCTGGTGACAGACAGACGGACAGAGGAATCTTAGTAAAGGGTCCCGTTTTTACCCTTTGGGTACGGAACCCTAAAAATTGGTACCAAAAAATGGAAAAAACACACTTGTTGTATGGGAGCCCCACTTAAATAGATCCCTCCTTTTGAAGTCGGTTTAATTTAAAAAAAAGCATTTACTTCGAATGCCTACGATACATTGACACACGAGTCGCATGCTGACATCAAATCACAGCTAGACTGAAAAGATTCCGATAAACTTTATTTTACGATGATAGCAATAAAACTGTCTCATCTTGCCACCCTTTATGTCAACCAACCGTTAACTTTATTAGTACATATCAGTGTTACTTTGATACAGACCGAGATATCGAAATAATGAAGTTAGTTTTAGCCTCAACTCGAATACAGTTTTTATTATCGTTACAATATCCCGAACTAGAGCTGGGCCCCTATTTTTGAATCGCTCGACTGGTGTCGAGCGCTCGTTTCTATTGATTTTCGTTTGACAAATCAACTCAAATGTATGAGCTGTCGAACGAAAATCAGTAGAAACGAGCGCTCGACGCCAGCCGAGCGATTCAAAAATAGGGCCCCTGAGGGCCTAGCCAAAGTAACATTCGCTGATCTTCGTTATCGCTTCGCTTTCTAAACATGTATGGGTTGACGTAAGGTTTCGTTAACAATCGAATTTTAAAACGTCAAATCCATACATGTTTCGAAGCGAAGCGATAGCGAAAATTTGCAAATGTTACTTTGGCTAGGGGGCTGGTCACAGTGCCCTGGTCCTGCTGCACCGCGCGCCCTCGCGCGAACTGTTGCATTATGAAATTCAGTACAACATTATAACACACTCTCAAGACATAATGACGAAGTGGGGGAGGAAAATCAAAGACAAAGTCAAAACCCTTTATAGAGGATACATATCATGGCCATCATGGGTGTAGATAAATATCATGGTGGGTGTTTTTATCCATATTATGTAATGTTTGTTTCCCAAATAAAAATATTATATTAATGGTTGTAGGTAAAGTTTTGTATGCAAAGGTACATAATTTGGTACTATAAACACTCATTTGAACTATTATCATATTCGTGTTTTAATACCCCTCATTATAGTACAGTTGCAAAAATAACTAACGGAATTGTGTAAAAGTTTAATCGACGGATTTTTTAACTTAAGCATCAAAGTTGAAGTTATTTAGAATTGAATAGAAATTTTGCTTCGGAATCCTGGTTTTTTTTATTGATCGGACTTCGCAGAAGTCAGAACCGCTCGTAATTATTTAAAGTTCACTGGACTTGAGTGATTTTTTATTAGGGTTCCGTACCCAAAATGTAAAAACGGGACCTCCAACTTGGCTTAACGACTGTTACCTATCAGATGACAACAGCCGGGACCGACGATTTAACGTGCCTTCCGAAGCACGGAAGCGCTCAGTTGTAATGCCACTTAACGGTCACCCATCCGACACCTGATCGGACCAAACGTTGCTTAACAAATGTGATCGAGTACGATCAGTCTGCGTCGAGTTCCGCCGTAATTATTATTATTAATTCGAGTACCTAGCAGCAGCCCTCTTTGTTTTCTTAATTTCGGGCATTCTCAAACTTCCGTAGAATGTCTTTGTATTATACATTATCTTTTTTTTTTTCAGATCGGATGGCGAACTACCAACGCTTGGCTTGCGGGCAACTTAGCGTGTAAATTTTTTTTAGTACTCCGTGCTTTTGGACTGTACTTGTCATCAAATGTTTTAGTCTGCATATCACTCGACAGGTAAGAATTATAATAATTAAAATTTACATATATTTTTAAATAGAATGCATATCAAGATGAAAAAAATGTGGTTGGAAGGAAAGGAACAATGAATCCTAATTATTAAAGAGCTCGTTTCCCAAGCACTATCTTCTGATTTAATTTAGAAATTACACACACTTTTTATTGTATCTTATCTTGATTTAAAACAGCCTCTAGATAAGCTCTAAATGTTTTTTTTTTATAATTATTGAAAAGCCCAATCAAGCATCATTTCCTTTCAAAAACATGGTAATGAAAAAAATCATGAAAGGAAGATTTATAAGGAAAACTGTTAAAAATATATCTTGTTTCGTTTCTTATTAAATATGAGTTGGTAAATCTGAAAATCATATGATTATTTAGCACAGAATTACCGAGAAACATATTTTGAACAAGACTGAAATAATATTATAATCTCGAGACGAAGTAAACATTGAAAGTAATACATTAATTAGTTTAATTTCGCGAAGATATTTTGTGGTTTTCGTTAAAGCTTAGCATAGATAATCAAGTCTTTATTTAAGAAGTGTGAAGTAATTATATAATGCCTTTAATCTTGAAGTAATGATTTTGGACCATTATGATGGCATTTTGTCCATCAGCCATTTTTGATGTCCCCACTGCTGGGGCACAGGCCTTCCTTATGGGTGGTAAGGAGGATGGGCCATAACCCACCACGCGAGCCCAATGCGGATTGGTGGGTGTTAAAGACTGCAAATGCAGCCGGGACCAACGGCTTAACGTGCCTTCCGAAGCACGGAGAAGCTCGAGATAATAATTTTTTGGTCACCCATCCCATGACCGACACTTGCGAACGTTGCTTAACCTCCGCAATCGCTGGGCCAGGCGCTAAGCCACTGCGCCACCGAGCTCCTCGATGGCATTTTACTTATTGAGTAATTTTTATTTACTTAGATTTTACAAGGTTTTGTTAGTGGTAGGCTTATTATTCTAAGGTGGTAGGTAGAGAATTCACATTTATTTCTAGATCACATTATTTCTTTGTCAATTGAGTAAGGTTAATAAATTCAATTTTAGTTAAGGTTTGCTTAAGGTTTGGTTTGGTTAAGGTAAAATATTAAAGGGTCGTATTAATTGGCTTCGATCGTACGAGCCAACGAACTAAGATACTAAGGAAGTGTAATTCCGCTCAAAAAATAGCACCACGCAAACTAACACAGAGTGGGCGGGGCTAAAAAAGTACTAGCGAAGCACGATTAGTCATGTCTGCCACGCGCTCGGCGACAGTCGTTAGCGTTCCCACAAAAAAATAATTACAAAAATGATTAAAATGACGTCATGTGTGGTCAAGTGGCGAAAAAGACCAAAAGAAGGCAGCAAAACTATACAGACATAACATAACATAGGATAGTAACATATTTTTAGTTTTTTAGAAATATCTATGAGCGTATACATACAAAATATGGTCGTTATTATGCAACAAGTGTTCAGTCGATTTGTGGGGCAGAGTCAAATCTTCACATTCACTGCTATCACACATTTTTAAACAAGAATAAAACTCTCTCATGGAATTCAGTACAACAAAAAAAGGAAAATTTAAATCAAAATTTTGTAATGCTAAAAATGGCGCGTTCTGCAATATGCAATACATAGAAAACGAGTAATCTGACGTAATCTCCTTGTTTTTTATTATTATACAGGGTGTAACAAAAACGCTGTCCAATCCGTGAAGGGATGATTAGGTAGGTACTGTAAGGATTATATGTTTATAGGCTATATTAGCTGGTAGTAAATGTTTACTCTGTATGTATGTAAGCCTTTTTAGAACAGTTGGTAATTTCAAATCATTGAAACGAAAAGTAAATTAAAAATGGAGGCTTGCGAGGGGATAGCTGGGGAGTCTGTTACGAACCGGCTAAGGGCCGAGATCAATAAAGATATAAAATTGTTTTAACCACAAGTTCTCTTAAATAAAATAATAGTTTGAAGTTAAAGCATTGCGTTTTTATTATACGTAGGGGCGCATAGAAGCGTCACAGTACCTATAAAGATTCTATTCACGCAATCCTCTTTGATTAATGAGTAAAAATCCCTGGTTAAAATAGAATAAATAAAAAATGGAGAACTCACATTGCAACACCGAAGGCAGCAGAGTGGCACGACAAGTAGTGACGTCATGAGGTCAAGACCGTCAGATCAGAACACAAAGTAATGACAATTTCCAGAAACTATGATTTTTATGCAGCTCTGAAAACAGCTTTTTAATATGGAGTTTGATCCGCGGATCATTCTGCTGGAACCCCAATGTGAGATCTGCTGCGAAAATGCTACTTTATATTTCCACCACCAATAGAAATACATGCCTAGCAACGGTGCACTAGATTGTCCCGAACACTTTGCAGCACACCTGTATTCCACTTGATTAGTACAAATGTGGCTATTATTCGCAAACGCATTACGGATTCACTCTCACAAATGTTTTTAAACATCAACTGTAAACATGACCTCACAAATAAAAATCAAGGGGTGTCAAATCTGGAGATCGCGCTGGCTACGGAGTTGGTCCACCTCTTCCAATCCACCGTCACCCATATTGCTAGTTTAGGTATTTGCGCACCGGTCAATAAGCATGTTAAAATAGTCTGCATTTGAAAAAGATCTTGACAAGAATAAACTTTGACTTGGTGGAATACGCTGCTATAAAAAATACATTACGACAAACTGAGAACCTCCTCCTTTTTTGAAGTCGGTTAAAAAGGTGTCGCTATAAGAATTTTGTATTGCCAATTAAGGCATGCTTTTTTAAGTAAAAAATAAAGCGACGTATTAATACTGTTGTTCTTTATCAGTCACACCTCTAAAAGACGTATTAAGGTGTTGCTCGCGCAAATGTGATAATTATCTACATAATATGTACTTACATGTTATGAAAAAAAAATCTTTACAGAATACATTGTCTTTTATCAAGCATACCTATTTTATTTCAATAGCTTGCCTAATTTTAGTCCTTCTTGAAATCATATGTCTTACCAATTCGTGACAAATAATATGATCATCATTCATCAACATCATCATTTTATAATTTTCATAAAATAAAATAACAATAAAATCATCACAGCCGAAAGACGTCCACTGCTGACATAGGTCTCCTTTAGTTTTTTAGAGCGATTAGTTACAGGCGACTTGCATCAAGCGTATTCGAGCGGTCTTTACCAAGTCGTCCGTCTACATAATAAAACAAACATTATATCTAACAAACAATAATGTACTAATTTCATAAAACAATTTTATGATGCCGCCCAGCGCGCCGTAGTAGGTTAGGTGTACTGACTGCATTCTACGTTACACCGTCCTCGCCTCAATGACAAAGGCACGACAACGGCTCAATGAGTGACACGAGGCGAGTCAAATATCCAATCATGTTTGATCTGCGTTCAAACCCCAGCCAATAGAAAACGTCATATGCGTTAGAATACAATCTAATGCCGATTATGCGTGCATTGTAATAAGGTATGTTTTTACTAGTTCATTGTTGAATTTGCGACCTTTTGTGTTACAGAATATGTGAAGGTGCCATTTTTTATGCAATATTTGTTAGGAGTTAGGCTTCCTTAGATCTTAGTTCGTTGGTACGAGCAAACGATTCGTTTTCATCGCACGATGACATATTTCTATAGACTGTCACGCGATGACCGATGGACACTCAAAAAAAACCTTCTTCAAAAAAACCTGTAAACAAAAACATCTTCAAAATTAAATACCTTTAAACAAAGAATTATATTCAAATAATTAGTTACGCATATCATTAAATATAAAAACACGTCTAATGAAGTCGAGAAATATAAAAATAATTGTCTTCCAGCCACAATATTTAATGATATGCTTAACTAATCCACAAACCATAGTTCGGTTTGTTTTGGATTGTCATAAACCTACCAATATCTCAATTACTATACATATCCTATTTGACTTTGAGGAGTTTCCTTATGCATCTTCGAAGTCCAAGGTCCAATACTAATGAAATTAAAACGAGTACCCTTTCAAACAAATATAGAATCATCTAAATCAGTTCATAAACAAAGAATTTATTCTGAAAAAAAAACTATACTTATTACTCTACTAGCGGCCGCCCGCGGTTTCACCCGCGTGGTTCCCGTTCCCGTAGGAATATCAAGATAAAAAGTATTCTATGTTTTAATCTAGGCTATCTACATTCTGTGTGCCAAACTTCAACCAAATCCGTTCAGTAGTTTTTGCGTGATCGAGGAACAAACATCCAAACATCTAAACATCCAAACCCACAAACTTTCACATTTATAATATTAGTAGGATTAGTAGGATTAGTAGGATTACTATATTTTTTACTATATTGTTTTATCTATCACTGTAAATAAAAAAAAATATTTAAATCGGTTAACAACTGGTGAAGTTATGGTAAAACATTACATAAAAAATACAGTCGATTTGATAACCTCCTCCTTTTTTTGAAGTCGGTTAAAAATACTTATGTGTGTTTAATCTCGTCGTGCATCGAAAGCGCATCGTTTGCATCGTATCTAGTTAGGACGAGATGGGTCACACTAACTAAATACTTTACGTAAAATGATTAAGAATGTTGAAGTTTTACTTTCATTATAAAGACAAAGTCGTTGTTAAAATAAATAAGTTAATTGACCGAGCGAGCACGAAGTGCGAGCGAAGCGTCTCTGCTTCAGCTTGGGCAAAAATTCTTTCGTATGTCTGTATGTTCTCTTCCACAGGTCGCATTTCTCAACCGATTCTCGTTAAAATTTGTGAGCAGGTTCGAAAATTATAGGTATAGAGTTTCTTTGTCGAGCCAGATTTTTTTAATTTTTCAAAATGGCGGAGATATGTAAAAAAAAACAGGTTTTGCGGCTTTCCAGCGCTGTCTGTTCTCCTCTACAGGTCGCATTTCTCAACCGATTCTCGTGAAATTTTGTGAACAGGTTTGAAAATAATATATAATTTTTTTGTCACGCCACTCTTTCGATTTTTTTTTAAAATGGCGGCGATATGTAAAAAAATCAAATTGCAGTCCAGCTTTCCGGCTCTGTCTTTTCTCCTCTACAGGTCGCATTTCTCACCCGAATTTCGTGAAATTTTGTGGGCAGGTTAAAAAATTACATATAATTTTTTTGTCACGCCAGTTTTTTGAAATTCTTCATAATGACGGAGAAATGTAAAAAAAACATATTTCAGTCCGACTTTTCAGCTGTCCATTTTCCTCTACAGGTCGCATTTTTCAACAGATTCTCGTGAAATTTTGAGAGCAGGTTCGATGATTATATAGAATTTTTTAGTTTAGCCAGTATATTTACCAAAAATCACCATTTCGCAAAATGTTTAAAATTAGAAGCGCCATCTAGCAGCGATTATACCTACCAAATAATACCAAACAGCACGCAGGTACCTACTACGTGCTTTGAAAAGCTCGTGAACAGTGTGGAGCAAAAGGGGTGGTGACATCTTTTAGATTATTTTTTAAAAAACATACAACTCTAGCTACTTTTTAACGCGAGGTCTACAGCTCACGGAGCCACTAGTTTTATACTGAAAGTTTAAATACTCAATCAGCCTTATAATAAAGTAAATGAACTCATTCTTCTACAAAAACCATTTTCGATGTGTGTGAGAAAAATGTTGATTAATGAATATAACGATGATTTGATTTTCACTAAACTTTCAACGATTACATTTTTTAAATAAATGTGGCATATTTAAAAAAAATCTACTGGATTTTTTCTTGATTTTTCACACAAATGTACACAAAAGAAATACAAATGAAATAAGTTCATTTGCATGAGAGATACATCAAAAATATTGCTGCAAAGATATAAAACTGTTTACTTCAGTATGTTAATTTATTGAACGTTTTTCTTGTCAAGAAACCGAATCGTCTGGAAGCAATAAAAACGTTGAAATTATCCTTACTAATATTATAAATGTGAAAGTCCGTTTGTTTGTTTGTTTGTTACGCCTTCACGTCTTACCTACTCAACCGATCGTCATGAAATTTTATACTTTATACTTAATTTAGGCATACACGTTGTCAGGGGTACAGAGAAGGACATAGAGTAACTTTCATCCCGAAAAAAAGCACTGTTCCCGAGGGATAGCAAAAAAACTTTCCACGCAGACGAAGTCGCGGGCGGCCGCTAGTAAGAAATATAGCCTTAGGTCTTCGAGCAACACAAGGCTTCGTTTGTGTCTTACTCTAAGCCTTAGGTCATAGACATAGAAAAATTTTCGCTGCGCTAAAGCCTTAGGTAGGTACTTATTGTATTTTTAACCGACTTCAACAAAAGGAGGAGGTTCTCAATTCAATTGTATGTCTTTTTTTAGCGTTGTTCGCGCGTGTTTTCAACATTTATGGACCGATTTTAATGTTTTTTTTTGTTCGATTAAGTTTGCTTGCGAGATGGTGTCTTTTTTTTCAAATCGGTCGAGTAGTTTTCAAGGAATCCTGAAAATACTATGATTTTGCATCAACTACCATGACGAATCTTATTTATGAACCGAATTAGATGATTTTTTTTTGTTGGAAAAGGGATACTTTCTAATGATTTGAATATTATTTCTTCCTTTTATAGGCAGGTTTTTTTAAGTCGGTTTTTTTGTTCTTAAACAATTTTTTTATCATTTGCTATAAAAACTTAAAAATGAGTTCCTATTTTTTCGATCCTTCGGTCCTATTCATTAAGGGCCCTCTATATTTCAATTGCTTAAGAATAAGATGAGAGCGTCATTTGAGGATTATAAGAGCCTTAATGTTGCAGGCAACTGGCTTAATCAGCTGATCAATTAGCCTTTTCATTGAACGACGCCGTTTCATCAGTGGCCTAAATTAAATCCAGGCAATGCATTCAAAACAATATTTAATTAACGGGCTGCAGGCCGTTGATTCAATAGGGTAACCATGTGACGAAAATATATGAAATAGTTATTCAATACTTACTGAGAATTATTTATTTTTCTCTTCAAGATCAAGGCACGGAAAATGAGACGCGGCCGCGCGGGCATTGATGAAATAAGAGCCTGATTCACAATCAAATAGTAAGTTCTGAGTAGCTTACTTTACAGATGATTTGACAGTTGTGATTTGAAAAATTTATGCCAAATCCTCTGTTAAGGAA
Source organism: Agriphila tristella (assembly GCA_928269145.1). Classification (NCBI taxonomy): domain Eukaryota; kingdom Metazoa; phylum Arthropoda; class Insecta; order Lepidoptera; family Crambidae; genus Agriphila; species Agriphila tristella. The sequence goes on from OV743433.1 coordinate 39,615,741, forward strand.
GCTACTTAGAACTTACATTGCGAAATAATTCTATGAACGGGCTGGTAGCTGCGGCTGTTCACAGCGCGGGGTAAACAAAACAATGTGACAAAAAATATGAAATATAATGAAATTAAGAATTCTTGACATTTAGCCCGTTGATTGATTGGCGCCTTTCAATGAGTGCTTTTCTAAGTGACATTAAAAAAAATAGTAACTATTTGCCTCACTAGATGGTGTTGATAGGTACTCTTCGAAGCTTAAAAATAGTTACTATTTGCCTCACTAGATGGTGCTGATACTCTTCGAAACTAAGTAAAAATCACATTGACACCCATTTTTATCAACGCCATCTATCGAGCCTACAGTTTTTTGTCATTGTGAAAAGCCCTTATTAAAAGGCTAGGTAGTTAATTAAACTGCTGACTAAGCTAGTTGGCTGCGACATTAGTATTGTTATTTTTACTAATTCTTGGAATATTTTCAGATTTTTCGCGATCCTTTATCCTCTTCGGTTGGCGATTGCGAGAAAGAGAAGCAAGATGATGCTGTATCTAGCGTGGATGGTCGCCCTTCTATGTAGTTTGCCGCAGGTTAGAACATTTTATTTTTAATGTCTTCTTTCTTTTAAAGCTATAAGGGGTTACTTTCGAAACCAGAACGAGGTTCTGAGATACGTCAAAAATCTGTTATTTTAGTACATTGAAAACGGTTGCCATGGTTTCCATTGTGTATCTACTGGGGGGTTACTCTCGAACACGAACGAGTTTCTGAGATCGAACTGGTATCGAGTAAACGTCAAAACAGTACAATGGAAACCATGGCAACCGTTTTATTATATGTTTTATCCAAGGAGGTTCATATAAGGAGTGAGTACTCAACAAAAATTCTCACTATGCGTTTAAAAGAAATTCAACTATATTATCTTTGTCATGGAGTTGAAATTCTATCGACGACATTTACTGAAGACTCTACTGCGTGAATGAAACATCACCAAGTAGATGAGGATGTCTCGTTCGCACAATTGCCATTACTAAACAATAATACCACGATGGTAGGGAAAAAAAATGTACGTTACCAATCACGTAGTGTATCAAAGTTAAGGATTCGGAGTGGAATATTGAAAATATACTACTTAAATATTAATTTAGAATAACACATCGTAATTGTAACATAAAACAGAACTTACTCTTTTGATTTAATTAGATTTCTACAATAATGCTAATCAGCATTATTGTAGTTGTATAAATTCAAGTGTCAATCCTGGCATCCTGCGGGGATGAATGATAGCGATCCCCTTAATTTAAAAACAAAACTTCTAAAATGGTTAAGCAGTACATGTCATACTAATATTATTATATGTGGTTTACCTAATAATGCTTACTTAAATATTTCACTAAATAAGGAATTAGAATTGATATGCAGGGGATTTACTCACTGCGTATTTGTAAAACACAATTATAATAGATCTCGTCTAGGATCCAAATATTTTTTGCCAAACCTAAGCTTTAGTATCATTCGAGATATTACACATGCATCACATCATAGACAATTATCGTATGAATCTCAGGGTCACACAAATATAAACAATGAAGATTTGCTCTGCTCACCCACCAGTTCAAGGCCACCCGTAAATATCCCTCGAGAACGTAGTCAGACTCAAGCCTCGCGAGCGCACAAGACTCCTGCTTTTTTATAAGTAACGATTCTTTGTTTTTCATGCATCAAAACATAGGTGGTTTCTTGAGTAAAAAAGAAATATTGGCAATAACTTTGAACGAAATGTCAGAAAATAAAATAACCCCGGATTTAATTTGCCTTAGTGAAACTTTTGTCTAACAACATAGTGAATCAAATATACAACTCAATGGTTATAAACTAGGTGCGTCGTTCTGTAGATCAAAGCAAAAACGTGGGGGTGTATGCATCTTACATAATAACACTGTTAAAACAAAACAACTATCCTTTCTCAACGACCTCTCAACGGAACTTACTTTTGAATGTTGTGGTTTAGAATTAACAGAATATAAAATAATACTCATATGTATTTATCGAACCCCAACATCAAACATCAGACTTTTTTTTGATAAATTGCAACTTCTTCTTGACAAATTAAAATCTTTTAAGAAAAATATTATCATTACAGGTGATTGGAATATCAACACTCTAAATAAAGACAAATTATCAGAAGAATTGACGGATATACTAAGTTCTTACAATTTAAGTTTACATATTAACACACCTACACGACTAAAATCGTGTATTGATAATTTTGCCAGCAATATTGAGGGAGCGATTGGAAATACTAAGGCCTTGTGCTTATCAGATCATAATACTGCACAATTTTTGAGTGTGCCGATTAAAACTCGCAAAGCCCCGCTTGTACATTGGTTTGAAGTACGGCGAGATTACAGTGCTGATAATATCAAAAAGTTCAAATACTTCGTAGAAAATTATCCATGGAAAAGCCTTTTTGACTTCAAAGATGTAGATTTTGATTTTACGCGATTTCATAAAGAATTGGCCCTGTTATATAATTTATGTTTCCCAACGTACAAAATTAAAATTTTAAATAAAGAAAGTATAAAAACTAAATGGTTGTCCAAAGGCTTAAAAACTTCATGTAAAACTAAAAGGAAACTCCGTTTATCGTATTATAAAAAATCTAATAGTATAAATAAATTAAAATATAGAAGTTACTCTAAAATATTAAAAAAGTGCATAGAATTGTCCCAAAGGTTAAGAAACGAAAAAATTATCAATTCTGCAAAAAATAAGTGCTTGGCAACTTGGCAGATTATAAAAAATAAAAGTAACTTACATAATAAACATAATATTGAATGCTTAAGAATTAATGATAAACTAATTAATAATCCCGCCGAAATAGCAACGGTATTTAATAACCATTTTATTGATTCCACTAACTGTAAATTTGACTCAAATGTAAATAAACAAAAATTAATAGATAGTAATCCCGTATCATTATTTTTATATCCTACTGACGAAAAAGAAATAAGGGAAACCATAATAGTAGTTTATGAAACTGACACATAAAGAGGGGTATTAAAACACGAGTGTGTGTTTAAAAACCGAGCCGTAGGCGAGGTTTTTAATAGTATCACACGAGTGTTTTAATACCTAGTTATGTGCAGTTTCATACACTACTTTATCTACACTCATACATTTGGGATTGAACCTACTAAATAAAAGATCAACGTTAGAAAAGAGAGAGAGACTTTGTTTGTATTAGCAAGGTACCTACCTACCTTGTAATAAGTCAATTCCTTAGCTGCATCTAAACTAAAATATCGGGCAGAGTAATTTTTTTTTCACATTTTAGAGCAAGAATAAAAAAACCTACAAAATTCAGTAAGTATAACAAAATGTAAAAATTGAAACCAAATTTTATCGGAAATGCTTGGCGCGCATTCCATTAGAAAAAAAAAAATTGATCAGTGCATTTCAACAAACTAATCGCACTAAAGTCATCGACAAGCATAGAGTACATTTTAATCATGAAAAATATGTGGGAAAAGGAAAATATCGTTGTTTTTTTTAATGTTACGGCACTGCCTTCTTTTTGGATTTGCCCTGTATCGTAATGAGAAAAAAAGTTATTTTATGATGCAGTTGACTGCATCGTAATGAGTTTATTTTTTAATTTTACCTATCCACGAAAATAAAGTACGTATTTATATAACCTTTTTTGAATTCATATTTGGAACATTACGTTGTGAGTGTAGATAGGTGGAACGTCAAGCTCAGTAGCGCCACCAATGGAAATAAATCATTTACGTTTTATCAAGGGCTTAGATTAAAATTTTTAGTTATTTTGCGCAAATAGAAGAGTAAAGTGCAATATTTAAATATTTTTTCACGGCCTCAAATATGAGCAATAAGTTATGTTTGTGTCCACAAACATAACTTACTGCAAATACATAACTTAGTGAAAAAATATTTAAATATTGCACTTTACTCTTCTATTTGCGCAAAATAACTAAAACTTTTAATCTAAGCCCTTGATAAAACGTAAATGATTTATTTCCATTGGTGGCGCTACTGAGCTTGACGTTGCACCTTAAACAATACAAATTCTACTGGTTTTGATGATATATGTACTAAAGTAATTAAAGCTAGTATTAATGAGCTGGCACCGTTACTCGAATATTTTGTGAATCAGTGTTTTGTGGAAGGTAAATTTCCGAGCATTCTTAAGATCTCGGTTGTCAAACCACTGTTTAAGCGTGGCGAGAAGCACGACTTAAACAACTATAGAACAATTGCCCTCATCGCAGTACTCTCAAAGATATTTGAAAAAAATATGCTAATGAGACTGATTTCATTTCTAACAAAACACAACATAATCAGAGAAGAACAATATGGGTTTCGTAAGGGTAGATCTACGGCACTCGCTTGTTACACCCTCATTAAGAACATATCAGTACTAATGGACAAGAAGGTTCCCGTATCCACCATTTTGTTTGACATGAGTAAGGCTTTCGATTTTGTTAGTCATAGAATACTTCTAACAAAACTTGAATTGTACGGTATACGCGGCCTTGCCTATAATTGGCTAAGAAGTTACCTAAGTGAAAGAAGTCAATTTGTGGAGATTTCACAGCTGAATAATAAGTCTCAAAGCGTGACATACAGGTCAGAGAGTAAAGTTAACTATTCAGGTGTTCCTCAAGGCAGTATATTAGGCCCTTTGCTATTTATCTTATATATAAATGACCTTCCTAAATGTAGCCAATATCCAATAACCCTCTATGCTGACGACATGTCCGTAATGATTTATAAAAAGCCCAATATCGATTATAATAATGAAATTAATAATGTAATTAGAAAAATAACTAAATGGCTAGAAGATAATAATTTTAAAGTAAATGTTAATAAAACTAAATTCATCCAATTTTATAATAAGAATGCTAATCCTCTACAGTTATCTATACATCATAATAATGATCCTATCTCAGAAACAAATTCAACTACCTTTCTTGGTATAGTGATGGATTCAAGGCTTACATGGCAACAGCATATTGACATGGTATGCCAGCGGATAAATAGGTTCGCATACGCTCTGTACCATCTTTCAAAAGTAGCAAATCTAAAGACAGCTCTGATGGCATACCATGGATATGTAGAATCTATACTAAGATATGGGCTAGTGATGTGGGGAAATTCAACTAATTTAAAACGTGCTTTCATTTTACAAAAAAAATGTGTAAGATCTATTTGCAATGTTGGACAGTTAGAATCATGTCGTCCTCTCTTTAAACAGTTAAACATTCTTTCTCTACCTTCGTTGTACATACTCGAGATACTGACATTTATAAAGAAAAACTTGCATCTTTTTACAGAAAAACGTGAACAGTGTAATTTTCATACAAGATATCCCAATCAATTGGTTGTACCTCTTTCAGCAACTACCTGTTTCTCAAGAAATTGTTACAGTATGGGGATTAGATTATACAACTTGCTTTCTAATGATATCAGAAATATGCCATTTAAACTCTTTCAAAAGACAGTTTTTGGAATCCTTGTGGAAAATTGTTTTTATGACATAAATGAATTTGTTAACTTTTGTCGTAAAGGACATCTAAAATTGGTAATTTAAATTCTATTGACATCTTAAATACTATTGACATCTTATTATTATTTCTTGTTGACATTCTATCATTATTTCTCTGTGGACGATGGCTTTGAACCTGAAATTAATCATGAATATTTTAAATTAAATTTTATCTTAATTTTGTTATATAATTTTATAAATTGTTAATGACATGGTCACACATCTAATGTAAGTAAATATTGTAATCTATCATTTATTAATATTTTTTTTTTATATTATGTACCTAATTAATAATTATTATCAGAAGCATGACAACAAAATATTTGCATATCGACAGATCGATGAAACATGTATAGTGCTAAGCTTTAATTTACATCCTTGTTACCGTGTTTTATGCAAATAAAGATTTATGATTATGATTATGATTATGAACTCCGATCCGATTTTGACTTTGGCGCCGAATTTCAATTTTAGAATTTCAATATTCAGGAAATATTCCTTTACAAAACAAGGGTGACCTTAAATTCTACACCATTTCAGATTTCCCAAAAACGAAATTGTTCTATCAATTGAAATAACTGGAAGTCGCAGGCGAGGGATAAAGTTAATAATTAATAATCAAATTCATGTTTATGCGCCGATTTCGATGTAACTCGGTTTATGGTACTATTTCGAAAAGAAAATAATAACGCAGTGTTGAAAATTTTAAAAAATCCAAAATGGCGGCCAACTTTTAAGTTTGTAGGCCGATTTTGATGAAACTCGGTTTTTGGTACTATTTTGACAAGAAAATAACAAAGTAATTTTTAAAGTATGTAAAATTCAAAATGGCGGCCAATTTTTTGTTTGCGGGCCAATTTCGATGAAACTCGGTTTTTGGCACTATTTTGATAAGAAAATAACAAAACATTTTTTAAATACTAAAAAATTCAAGATGGCGGCCAACGTTATGTTTGTGGACCGATTTCGATGAAACTCGGTTTTTGGCACTATTTTTATAAGAAAAATAACAACGCATTTTTTTAATATTAAAAAATTCAAGATGGCGGCCAACTTTTTTGTTTGTGGGCCGATTTCGATGAAACTCGGTTTTTGGCACTATTTTGATAAGAAAATAACAACGCATTTTTTAAATATTAAAAAATTCAAGATGGCGGCCAATTTTTTTGTTTATGGGTCGATTTCGATGAAACTCGGTTTTTGGCACTATTTTGATAAGAAAATAACAAAACATTTTTAAATATTAAAAAATTCAAGATGGCGGCCAACTTTTTTGTTTGTGGGCCGATTTCGATGAAACTCGGTTTTTGGCACTATTTTGATAAGAAAATAACAACGCATTTTTTAAATATTAAAAAATTCAAGATGGCGGCCAACTTTTTTGTTTATGGGCCGATTTCGATGAAACTCGGTTTTTGGCACTATTTTGATAAGAAAATAACAAAACATTTTTAAATATTAAAAAATTCAAGATGGCGGCCAACTTTTTTGTTTGTGGGCCGATTTCGATGAAACTCGGTTTTTGGCACTATTTTGATAAGAAAATAACAACGCATTTTTTAAATATTAAAAAATTCAAAATGGCGGCCAACTTTTTTGTTTGTAGGCTGATTTCGATGAAACTCCGGTTTTGTTACAATTTTGACAAGAAAACAGCAACACAATATTAAGAGTATTAAAAATCCAAAGTGGTGGCCAAATTCTTTTCTTGGTCTTCTTTTTTTTCAACCCAGTTATATTAAAATCAACCCAAAAACGAAATTGGCAGCCATTTTGACCTTTTGTTACATTCCATTGTTTACATTCCATTATTACTTTCTTGTCAAAATAGTACCAAAAACCGAGTTTCGTAGAAATCGGTTCTCAAACAAAACAGTTTGCCACCATTTTGGAATTTTCAACATTGCGTTGTTATTTACTTGTCAAAATAGTACCAAAAAACGAGTTTCATCGAAATCGGCCTACAAACAAAAAAGTAGACCGCCATTTCGATTCTTTTTATATTTTCAACATTTCATTGTTATTTTTTGTCAAAATATTACTAAAAACCGATTTTCATCGAAATCAAGCCAAAAACAAAAAAGGGTGGCCGCCATCTTGTTTTTTTTATTTTTATCATAGTGTTGTTGAAAATCGCTTGCACCCATTTTTGTAATTTCACTAGTAAAAAATAATTGGTGCAAGTATTTTAGACCTTATTGATATATTTACCAAAATAACAGTTTTTAATGGAAGAGAATAATTATAAACGTCAATAAAGTCGAAAATCGTTTGCACCGTTTTTTTTAACTACAGATCACTAGACAATGTTTTTCTACCTTCACTTGTTCTTCCAACATTCATTTGATTTCCGAAATACACGCACATTGTATTTCTATCAAAATTGGAATAAACTTTACAGTTATGTCATTATTTACACTTGAATTTTTGTAGATATTGGTTGATTAACCATATTTATAAATAAAAACAAGAAAGCAACCTAAGTAAAAAAATGTAAAGATTTATTTTTAGTAAATTATTATTTTATTTAAAGTATACCACCTCCTATCGGAGCACTCGTCAAGACGAATCAATCGAGCTCAAACTCGATGGGGTTGCATGATTTTATTACAAAGTTTCAATGGCTTTCCTCCGGCTCCTTCATCAGCCCCTTGGATATTATTCCCCAACAGAGTACTTGCCAAGACGATTCTAACGAGTCCAAACACGATGGGGTTGTATGGTTTCATCATAGTGTTCCTGTGGCGCTGTTCCGGCTCCATCGTCAGATCAGCTCAATGATACCATAATATTGCATAACCTTCTAGTTCTGACCTGTGTTCAAAGTTTCAAGTCTCATCGGGAAGTTAGTATAAAATCGTTTGCAAAATTTGTGCTCAAACAAACAAACGAAAACACAAACAAACAAGCAACCTTATAAAAACGTGGCAAAAGTATCAATTGTAAATAAAGAACTACATACTTAAGTTTATATTAAACAGTTTAAAGTAATAAGTATGTCTCCAACCAACCATACAGTTTGGTCACCCTAATGAAGAAAGAGATACAATTATCTACTTGACCTCTCTGTCGGCTCGTTTTGGGGCGAAGAGCTCAATCTGGTTTATACCGAAGGGATTTGCTACATCTATGGTTTTATCATATTTACTCGATACCAATTCGATCTCGGAACCTCCTTCGTGTTTCGGGAGTAACCCCCATGTTCTCAATGATTGTCGATTGACAAATAATTTGTTTCGGCAGAGCACTCCTATACAACGTGTAACATAATTAACGGCTAATCCTGAATATGGTAGATAGGGACCATCAAACTGAACAACTTTATAGGACCAACCCAGGGGCTATGAAATCGCAAAAAAAATTCTGCTGTTTCATACAAAAATTAATATCGAAAATATGAAAATGTATAAAACAGCTGTTTTTTTTGCGGTATTCGCGGTATTTTGTAGGTACTAGGTACAAATATTTGATTTTCTTTGAATGAAACAGGTCTGAAAATTGAAATTACTCTCTTTGATTTTCTATTTACTTATATGTACAATGTCACCGGCAATGTATGAAACGCAGGCATTGTATACAATGCCTAGGCATTGTATACAATGCCTGGCCCTTTTAGGCAATGTATGAAATAGAATGAATATTATTGTCTGTTTTACACATTACCTAGGAATTGTATACAATGCCTAGGCATTGTATACAATGCCTGCTGGTCCACCGGCAATGTGTAAAATAAAAAGATTTTGATCGAGTGCCTCAAGGGGAGGGCTCGAGGGGGGCTCGAGGGGGGGTTCGAGGAGGGCTCGAGGGGGGGGCTTGAGGGGGCTCAAGGGAGGCTCGAGGGGGGCTCGCGGGGGGCTCGGTGGGGGCACGAGGAGGCTCGAGGGGGCTCGGGGGGGGGGGGGCTCGGGGGCGCTCGACGGGGTCTCTGGGAGGGCTCGAGGGGAGGGCTGGAGGGGGAGCTCGAGGGGGCTCGAGGGGGGCTCGAGGGGGCTCGGAGGGGGCTCGGGGAGGGGGATCGAGGGGGGCTCGACGGGGTGTCGGGGGGGCTCGAGGGGGTTCGAGTGGGGATCGAGGGGTGCTTGGGGGGGGCTCGGGGTGGCTCGGTGGTATACAATGCCTAGGCATTGTATACAATGCCGGCGAATACACATTGCCGGTAACATAATATATATAGGTATAATTCGGTTGGAATTCTTATTCATTAAACAGGAAGTTTATTATAATATTCAAATGAGTTCTTACTTTTCTCGACTCGCTTTCTTTTTTAACAGGATATTTTTTTATTCACCATTCAAACTGAGGCTGTTTTCATTCCATGAAACTGAAAAAGTTTCTCTAAAAATAAGTCGAAATAAGAACATAAACATTTTGGGATATCTTTTACTAACCGCCGGTTTCCGCGAGGTATTTATCGTACTTTATTGAAGGGGTCCACATTATCTGGTTTAAAGTTCATTTTATTACATAAACCTGATAACGTGGACCCCTCCTATAAAGTTAAACCTTCAATCTAACGAAGTACCTACCTCAAAAACTATGTATAAGTTGATCACGTTTTGTATGAATAGTCAAAACATTTTTGACGTCTTTGACCGTGAATAAAAAATTACATAATACTTAGATAGTTTATGAACTTTGCGTATTATTTCTTGTGTGATTATTTTAATCCACAATTAATTATAATGTGAAGATTTCACTTTGATAAAATACGAAATGCCTAAATATGTATAGTTTATTTAGCTTAATTTATGTCGTGTCATGTACGATGTATGTATTGAGCTAAAGATCAGTGATCTAAAGATCTATAATGATTCTAAACATAGCCTCATATCTTGTACGTGACGGTTCAAGCTTTTGAGTGCAAACTGTAAATACCATTGTATACAAATCAAAATTCACTAACTTGGCAAACTGTGCTAAACGGAGTCAAATAGCCGCAAGGATAACAAACATTGCCGCTTGATTAAAAGGAAAGTACCTATTGGGATACCGACGACGAAGAGTTTGGTAATTCAAAATTGCTCGGAATTTTGTTACAATATTGGTAGCTTTTGTATGTGTTAGTCTCAAAGACCGAAATAGCTCATTGAGCGAAATAAATACTCACAACGCGTTGTGGTCACTGCCAAAATTTACAACGCAATATTCGTATTGTGGCTCTTATAAAAACACAGAGTGACCACAACCAATTGACTACAACGCATTGTGGAAACGAAGAAAAGCTATGACTCGTATCGTATGGAACCATGATAATGTAGAATACGATGCATAGTGATTTGGGATAATCTGTGCGTGGATGAACTTTTTGGTAGATAGGTATAAATAAAAGGACATAAATTACTTTATTTAAAAAAAACCGGCCAAGTGCGAGACGGACTCGCGCACGAAGGGTTCCGTATAAAAAAAAAGCAAAAATTTTGCATTTTATTCTGTTTTTAGTGTTTGTTGTTATAGCGGCAACAGAAATACATCATCTGTGAAAATTTCAAGTGTCTAGCTATCACGGTTCATGAGATACAGCCTGGTGACAGACAGACTGACAGACAGCGGAGTCTTAGTAATAGGGTCCTGTTTTTATCACCCTTTGGGTACGGAACCGTAAAAATTGAACACTAATTATTATTAGTCATTGAACACTAAAATAATTAGAAAATTTTAGATTTTTTTATGATCATTCAAAATATTACTTTATTTAAATAAACAACATACTACTTAAGTTACAAAATTGTTGAACACAGATACAGATTTAGTTATTGAAAACTACAATTTACTTAAAGTAATTAGGTTTTTGTTTTGTTTTCAAATCAACATTTTTTTACACAACAGGATAGTGCTTGGCCTTCATCTCACTTGATGTTAAGTGACGATAAGACCGAAGGTGGTAGCGCACTAATCCTGGAATCCTCATCACTGAAGAACTGGCTATCTTACCTCTGACTACCGGACCACAAAATTGTTTTAATTGTTTTTATGGCGCCAGACTTATGTAAGATGGTGGTAGCTAGCCAGGCGGACTTAAAATAAGCCCTATCACCAACCAAACCGAGTACAAATTGTATCCCCCTGGGAATTGAACCTGGTAAGTACCCCTGCGTCTTACACGGGTGGGCGAACAACTAGACTACAGAGGCGGTTGAAACGGGTACGTATCTGAATGTCTAAAGTTAGAATGTCTAAACTTAAAATGGCAAAGTTCAAAATGTCAAAAATTAAAATTCAAATGGTTTAAAATGTCGAAAATCATTATGTCTAACTTCAAAATAGCAAAATTCAAAGTATCAAACGTATCAAATACTTGACGAGTTAAAATATCAATGGTCATTAAGTCTAAGTTCACAATGATTTATTTGAATTGGTTCGAATCTTAAAACGAATCGCCTTCTTTGAGGTTAATTGAGTCTGTGGAGGTAGGTGTCTTTGGGCTTCGCCCGAAATGCTTTATTGCAACCTTGCCTCCCGGAAATGAGTCTAAACTAGTCTATTGGGACTTAAAAACCGTACACCGTAGATCACGAGATAGGTGCAAGGAGCGTAGCGACGAGCATGTTAGGTTGACATGAACCCAGCGCGCAAGCCGAGCGAGCGAAGCGAGCGTGCCGCGGCAGCGGCCGGCGAAGCGCCAGATAAATCTATTTCAAACTCAATTGGTTGATTTTGTTCGCCTGCTACTGAATCAGTGACTGGCACCGGCTACCAAATCAGGGGGCGGCGTGGCTATGGTGATGTGCGGTGGAGGCACAGAGGTTTACACGCAATTATTTAACCTAATTCATTAAGTACCTAAATGAAAGAAAGTCATAAGAAAATTCTATACGTTATTATAGGTATTTGGACTATTAGAAATTTTAAGTTTTGATCATTTGAACTTAGACATTTTTATTTAGGACTATCTGACCGTTTGACATTTTCGTTTTTGACATTTTGAACTTTCAACATTTTAATCGTTAGACATTAAAATTTTTGACATTTTGAACTTTGCCATTTTAAGCTTAGACATTCTAACTTTAGACATTCTGATACGTACCCGTTGAAACATTATAAGGCTCCACATTTTTTATATGTTTATTTATTTAGGGACTTTTAACTTTAGTTATGTTATACTTTAGTTATGTTATACTTTAGTTATGTATTTAAACATTATAAGGCTCCGCATTGTTAAACACAAAACATTAGTCATTGGAAACTATTCTTACTTAAGTACTCCGTCGTATTATCAACTGGTGTTCAGAACGCGTCATGGCTAGTCTTCATTCCCACAACGCGTTGTGTTCATTTGGTATAATGACTACGACGCGAATCTAACTTTGTGATCTTTCTGTGATTAGATTATCACAACGCGTCATGGGTGTTATTATAAGGACCACAACACAAATTTTGCATTGTGGATGTTTGGTAGTGACGACAACGCATTGTAAGCCAAAAATAGTAAACATTCTCCAAACAAAAATCCTCCTCACTAAATTGATTTTATTACAAGTAGATTAGTATTCAACAATTTAATCAAAAATGGATAGGTATCTTTTAGAATAGAAATTGATGTTGATGAAACCGATAATGAGATTTGTATTGAAGATCAAACTTATTTTACGATACAACAGTACCTATACAAGAATAGCGCACAAAAGATTCTCTTTATTGGATATCACTTAGTAACAATGATTAGATGTTACCTATGATTTTATTTCTTGCTTTTAGCACAGATTTCAAACAGAAAAATTTCGGATGCATTTTTTTTTCTTGTTACTGCATAATATAGCATAGGTATATGCTACAAGCATACGCAGTTTAGATTTGAGATTCATAATAGGTATTTTAAAAGTAACATTTATTGAATGCCAAAATGACAGTTTCATTTAGATTAATGACTACACCAGTCATTAATCTAAATGAAACTGTCATTTAAAGCATATTTTTTTTTGCTCTTACAGAAACTAATTTGATGGTTTGCCTTAGGTAGGTATAAAGATTTAATTTGTGATATCTTGGTCAAATACAATTCTAACAGATTTTGTAATTTAATTTGGATTATTTTGCCTTATTTTTAAAGTTTATTTACTTATCCCACAGTGTGTTTATTTTTACATTGATAATTATTATTCTTAAAACATTATTTGTCAAGTTCAAAATTACTGTACCTAACTGTGATAATATTCTTAACAAATTGTAATTTCATAAAATATAGCCTGTTGGTTCCTATAATAATTTTGACTTTGGCCCGGACTTTGGTAGTTAATTTATGGTTTGAAAAATGCCTTTAAAAATTAGTATTTGTTTGTGAACCGATAACTTACTATATTAATAAATATATTTTTTTATTTTTTATGAGATATTAATTACCATCATTATTTTTGTTATATTTTTGGGGTCTGGGTCTCAGGAGGATATTCAATAGTGATCCCAATATTATGGTCTATAAGTTTTTTATTTACGCAAAACGTTTACTAGGTATAAGTAATAGGATTGAAAGTGTAGATATAATAATCTTCTTTCAGTTTTATTTGATTGATTTAGATATAGATAAAAAGTTTTATTTACTACGACACACACATTACATTCATCAGTACAAAAACGACTTAAAAAGAACGATAAACAAACATTTGCGTGTGTGCAGCAGCAAGTAAGGTCTAGGCTCGGTGTGTCGCATTTGCCTGACAGCAAAAACACCGATTTTCAGCCGTCACCTTGATGAAACGCGGGAACCATAACACTGCGCTGATGTCGAGAACATGTGCGTGAAGGTGAGTTGTGTGTGTGTGTGTGTGTACATCTGTGTGTGCGCGTGTGTCTGTGTGTGGGATGTGTGCATGTCGAACAAATATAAAAAAAAATACAATAAAAAAAGAAAAACAATATGAGTCATTAATGATAAATACGTAACCATTAGATTGATAAAATAAATAAGATAAACTTGCAAATAAACCGGTAACAGGCAATGGGTGAGGATGGGTGGGATGATTTCAATGAGTTTATCTACAAAAACTAACAAATTAGGTAGGTACTTTTATTTAATGGATCCCCAATTCAAAGCAACGATTTGTTTCGTACAAATATTTTATTTTATTTTTATTTCATTGCATTTTAGTTTGCGAACCTATTGCCTAAACATATATAGGTATTTCTATTTCAAATAACAAGCCCGTTTGAAAGCTATTATATAGCCTGAGGCAAAACAAATTTTAACTTTCAACATTTCTAGAATGCCAATATACTTAGAGTTGATGGGACATTCAAGTTATATTCTGTTTTGGTACGTCTCAATAAATAACATCGTGACAAATAGTTTTCAGTGAGCGTGTAGGTTGTACGGTTATTAGAATTTTATGTTACGTAACTAAATAGAAGGGAATATTGAAAAACAAAATTGGATAACATTACATTTCACATTGCTTCGATTAATTAAGTAGCTAAAACCCTCGTGTTATGGAAATAAGAAACAACGCCGGAATCACAAACTTTGGGCTTGAAAATAGCTACTAAGACTTAATCTCAAAGGCTAGTAAATAATAGAGTAAAAGAGTTTATGTAAAATTTCAAAGAAAATGTCAAAAAACATGAGAGTCAAGATAGGTCCTACTAAAGTTTTGCTGTGTAATTCTCTAGTGATTGAAGCAGGAAATCATTTTGAGGAGATTAAGTTTTCGGCGAAAGAACTTTTGCTGCTCTTATATAAGATTGATGAGAGCAATTTCTGCGTGATCTTATTCGGCCTTAGTTAGATGCGTCAAATGATTATGTAACGACATCACGGCATCTACTTTCTTTGTCCGCATAAACTTACAAAGTTGTGTCAAACGAAAAGTTTCTCAATTCGTTTTTCAAATGACGTTAAGAGGGATAAAATGCTTTTTAGTAACAGAAAAATGACTGAAAGGTGCCAATAGTTATGAGTCAGATGCATGGAATATAAATATACCCTAAATTTTAGTACCTACGGACATGATCACACCCCTGAGGATGCAAAGAGAACAACGTGATCAATTCTTTCTTTTCAATATTATAAATAAGTAACATGGTTGAGTCGATTTATCTTACCAGTCAGATATTTTATAAAAGATAAAGTTTTGCTTGAGATCTTCAAAAACCTTTGCTCTGCCTTTTTATCGCACCAATTATGCCAAAAATTACTACTCTGTAAGATCTAGTTCTTATGATAAGAACTATCAACAAATCGATATTTTTTCCCGTAGTTTACAAAAGTTTAACGCGTCATTGTTATAAAATGTAATTTTAAGTATATCCTAATATACCAACGGAATGCTTTTAATTCATATGTATTATATTGAACTGTACTTTAAATTTTTCTTATCCATTAAGATGAAAAAATAAATAACAAGGTAAGGTTCTGAGTAAAATCTCGGTTCGATTTTAGAGAGGGCAAAAGTGTAAAAACTAGGTCAGAACAAGAGTGACGATTTGATCGTAACATTGTTTACGCGTCTCATTCTCTCGTTTCATCCATTACCGTAAATAGCTTTTGTTTATCTCAAAACTGCTTACATTTTATTTTTTATCCTGACAATAAAAAAGCATTTCAACATCCTGTTGTATGCCAGTGTTGAAAGTTGTAACATTTGATTTGGCTTGTTATGTTACATTTGGGTTAAAGTTACGTTAAACTTTGCACTAAGCTAGTAGCTTAGTGCAAAGCTACATTTTGTGCTTGATGTGGTTAGGTTAGGAAGGAGCATAGAGTATATATTCTGTAGTAGGAGTGAAAGCTTTCGCTCAACTGTGCTTTTATTGGGTAACTGTGCATCTATCACAACCGAAATCAATTTGTCCATTAGGGGTTGCCTCTATCTTGCAGAATCTTGATGCTCCGAAATTTATTTGGCATAACACACTTGGCATAATCTTCTTTAAACGAATATTTTTAAGGCATATAAATTGTTTAATATAATTACTGTTAGGCCGAATATTTATATGTCCGAATTTACAATGGCATACTATTCAGATGGCAGAATTTCATTTGGCATAAATACCTTTGGCAACATTTTTATTCGCATAATTTCGTTTGGCATAACGTTTATTTAGTCGAATATTAAGTCCAATATTATAATATATATTTATAATACTAATATTATAAATGCGAAAGTAACTCTGTCTGTCTGTCCGTCTGTCTGTTACGCCTTCACGCTGAAAATGCTGAACCGATTTGGATGAAATTTGGTACAGAGGTAGAGTAGAGCTCGAGCAAGGACATAGGCTACTTTTTATTGCGAAATAAAGGTTGAAAGTGTTGAAATAGGGGATGAAAGTTTGATTGTACTACAGAATAGAGAGACTTCAGAAGTTATGCCACTATCGTATTTATTTAGTACCCATTTACATACTTTTACACTACGAGATTATGTTGTTTCATCGACTACCATGAGTAAAATTGACAGAACGAAATTCAAAATGAATAATACAAAATCCACAATATCCATACTAATATTATAAATGCGAAAGTAACTCTGTCTGTCTGTCTGTTACGCCTTCACGCCGAAACTACTGAACTGATTTGGATGAAATTTGGTACAGAGGTAGGAGTAGAGCTCGAGAAAGGACATAGGCTACTTTTTATTTTTGATGTTATTGTAAAATACCCCAGGTGTCCAACAATGACACAACTCAAGGGTGGACACAATAAAACAGTGTTTCCACTACTATTACTTAATATTTGAGATTTTCAGACTCATTAATCTTTAATATGTATAATTTTACTAAAAGACATTAATGCCTATTATGAGTAATTGTTGATTTTAAGTCGTTATTGCCTATAAAATTTACCTAACTACGATAAAAAAAATAGACTCATTAATCTTTAAGTCACTAAATAATTGTACCTGAGACAAACCTAGAGGTACTTTGAAAGTCTGAATAATTGTGCAATACCCTGAAAAAACACTTTTTCGACTGTAATTCACGCATTTTATCATTTACTTGTTCCACTCAATATGAAAAAGTAAAAATTATTATCAGTGTTTCATTGTTGGACACTGGGTGTTTCATTGTTTACACCTAGGTGGACACAATGAAACAATTCTCATTTTCTTGTAAAACTTTTTTTATTGGTTACGTGTCTATTTATTTACAAAACTATAAATGCCATAATATACCCAATTAAGTAAATTACGTCCATGTAAAAAACGGAATTCATATCTATAAAAATGAGAGAAATATGAGACCCAGAACTTTTGGTGTTTCATTGTTCCACACCACCCTATACAAAAAGTCAGTCACATTTCGAAATTTCATTTTCATTCAAAAACCTCACATTTCGTGATTTTCTTTCAAAAGGCTCCAACTAAATAACTCTCACTTAATTAAGATGAAACCTGAACCAGCTTTTTCCATTCACAAGATAATAATGTAAGGATTAACATTGTTTTTGTAGTTACTATTTTTTTGTTATTTGCCTTTTGAACTGTACATAGGTACAACTATTTTCACTAATTATTACAAAAACAAACAGTTGCTTCAAGTTTTTAAGTGCCTTTAAGCCAATATTTTTTTACATTTTCTTTTATACCTACGTTATATTGAAATCTTACACCCACTCATTATTAGAATTAGACGTGCTCATCTATATACATAATTAGGGTCTTAAATAAATTCCTCAAATTATAAGAAATAAATAAAATATCAAAAAACTTTAAAGAAAATGTAGGTGTTTACAACAACCTAATACTTATTTATAAGTGCTGAAATAAATTCTACGAAAAATAAATTTGTTTGCTGGTGGTAAATTCAGAATAATTCGTATAAATTGTAGAATGCTTAAAAAGGTACCTACTTGTATAATATTTTTTCGCTTAAGTTGGTATAGGTACGTATTTTACACAAAATCTCTAGTTTAATGAAGAATCTTCTCAAAGTGTGATCTAAAAACTTAATTAAACTCGCGGCACTAATGTACTTATGAAAGATAAAATTTTAATGAACTCAGATTGTACAATACTATTATAATATAGCTATAGCTAGCTGCACTCTGCATGGGCAAGGCGGGGTTGCCAGACGTAGACGAGAAATCTCGTACGAGATTTCAGTCGCTCGCGCTCCGGCCGTTCGCCTTGCGAAGGCTTTGCCTTGCTTTCGTCCGGATCCGTCGGATTTTGAAAAGTACACGTAGAATATGTAAAATTTTTGTAAGAAAAGTTGGCAGATTTATGTACATTTTTGACACGTTACCTGCTCGTCATATCGATTGTGCCGCCGCCGCCGCCGCGCCGCCGCCCCGTAATACGTGCGCTCTATGCAATTGCCTAGTATGTCTATATGGACAGGCCGGCCCTGTTGTTACACTTCCACTATTTAACTATTTTAACCGAACATCATGAAATTTTGCACACAGGTTGTCAGGGGTCCTTACTTAAATGACCATTCCTCCAGAAAAAAAGTACCTACTATTCCCGAGGGATTGAAAAATAAATATCCACGCAGACAAAGTTGCATACAGCCCCTTTGTTTATTTTTTTGTATTTTGCAGTAGTTTTTAGGGTTCCGTACCCAAAGGGTAAAAACGGGACCCTATTACTAAGCCTCCGCTGTCCGTCTGTCCGTCACCAGGCTGTATCTCATGAACCGTGATAGCTAGACAGTTGAAATTTTCACAGATGATGTATTTCTGTTGCCGCTATAACAACAAATACTAAAAACAAAATAAAATAAAAATTTAAGGGCGGCTCCCATACAACAAACGTGTCTTTTTTTGCCGTTTTTTGCTCGATATTGATAACGACTAGGTAGACAGTTGAAATTTTCACAGATCGTGTATTTCTATTGCTGATATAACAACAAATGCTAAAAACAGATCAAAATAAATATTTAAAGGGGGCTACCATACAATAAACATGATTTTTTGCTGTTTTTTTTGGTGCGGAACCCTTCGTGCGCGAGTCCGACTCGCACTTGGCCGGTTTTTTAATTAAGGTTTTGATCACGGTGTAACGTAATAAACGTAGTTATTTATCACGTTATTAATGACACGTTACTTGTTTTAGAAGAGCTCGGTGGCGCAGTGGCTTAGCGCCTGGCCCAGCGATTGCGGAAGTTAAGCAACGTTCGCAAGGGTCGGTCATGGGATGGGTGACCAACAAATTATTATCTCGAGCTCCTCCGTGCTTCGGAAGGCACGTTAAGCCGTTGGTCCCGGCTGCATTTGCAGTCGTTAACACCCAACTAGCAAAGAGATCGTTTAAGCAATCACTCTCACGTCTATGGATCGTAAAACACTCGTATGAAAGATCCTATCATTTCAAAAAGCAGTATAAAAGCAGCTTTCTGGATCTTTCAGCATTCAGCAGCTTTTTGGTTCTATAAACATGTCTAGTAAACGTGGACTCGACGAATTCATATCGCATTTACTCGACAATTGTATAAAGATATCTCTCAATCGCACTCAGACAACCGTTAGTCTTATGACAGGTCTTTAAAAGCAACCAGATTGCTAATTTGTCGTAAAACTAGCTTTTATAGCACCATCTTTCGTCACTTAATTTTTACAGCATTATTGTGGAGTAAAAGCTGTTCATTCAACAAAATAGCTTCTCAGTTACTTTTACAGCATCTAATGTCATATCATAGCATTCGGCAAGGCTTTAATTCGACTTTACTATTAAAGTTGAGAAAACGCTATCAAATTATCTACTACAGGCCCAAAGGTGCCTAAAGATAATTTTGGAAGCCATCATGCAGCATAATAGTGGTATGAAAGTTAAATAAAATCTTTTACAGCAGTGTGGAAAATGGACAATAATCAGTGGAAAAAACTTAAAAGAAGTGAGGGTTCCGACGGAAAGTTAATAAGATGTTGAAACAATCAAAATCAATCAACGGATGAAGAACAAATATTTAATATTAGTGCGGATTCAGTAGGAAATATTACGCTAATACAGATTGTTTGTAAGCCGTATGATAGATTGACGATTTAACATTGCGCTAAGGAACCCAAAACTAACTGCAATGGCGCTCTTAGAAGTCGTAAAATGGAAACCTCATTTCTATATTTCGGCTAAGAGCTGAGTGAATGCTTTGTAATGATAATTGAAATGCTATTAATGGCGAATTAATTTTATCTATTATATTAATATTATTTGCGGTTCATTATTTACCAGAAATCTCGTGGCCCATGAAAATATTAACTACAAATGTAAAGATTATAGACGAAAAAATTAATTCCGCATATGAAAGTAAGACTTATGAGCTAACTTTAATAGCTTACCTTTATTGTCATTATGGCTGTAAAATCGTAAAGGTATACTTAGCATGACCATAATAAGGCAACATACATTTATATTTATTTCATTCGTTTACGCGAACACAACACAACTGACAACAGTGACAACAACGGTCTATGAGTGCTGCTTGGTTGCATTTACACGATCAAAGTGTCGAGTGATTGTAACCGCACTGCTATTATTACCACTAATAAGTTGAATGAAAGAGGTTCTACTGACTATTATAGCACCAGTAGCACTTGAGTTGCGATTACTCTACATTCTTTCAACTAAAACGCAATTCAGACGATAATCTTACGATATTTACAGCATTTAAAGCAGAGAGAAGTGCGCCCAAATCGCGTTGAGAGAACGTTCACAGATCGGTTACTCAACATTTTGTAAATCCGTCACACTACTAATAGCTGAAATAGAAACGTGCTGCTGATTTTTTTACGACATATTTTGCTAGTTGGGCACCCACCAATCCGCATTTGGCCCGCGTGGTGGGTTATGGCCCATCCTCCTTACCACCCATAAGGAAGGCCTGTGCCCCAGCAGTGGGGACATAAAAAAAATGGCTAATGGACTTTGTTCATATTGTTTTTTTATGCACAATGGGATCGTGCTTGGCCTTCACCTCACCTGATGTTGAACCCTCCACCTGAATCCTCATCAATGAGGAACTGGCTATCGTATCTCTAACTGCCGGAACACAACAATTATTTAATTGTTGTTATGGCGTCAGATTTAGGTAAGATGGTGGTAGCTAGCCCGGCGGACTTGAAATAAGCCCTACCAACAACCAAACCGAGTACAAATTGTACCCCCCCTGGGAATTGAACCCTGCGTCTTAAGGCTGGTTTACATTATCTTAGTCTTTAGTAGAGTGCTTTAAGAGAGTGCTTTAGTGGAAACATGTAAACGGTCGTCTTATGACTGAAGAGAGTAACGTTCTAGTAGCCTTTCTACTCGCTTTCCAGTAGCACCCCCTGCGCGCCCGCTCACCCCCCGCGCGATATTTTACTCGTACTCGCACTGGAAGCATATAAATCGACATTTTAGTAGCGTCTTTAGTAGAGTGCATTTGCCGGTGAACGCGTGACGTGTAATTGAATTAAATAATGGGTATTAAGGCTGGTTTACATTATCTTAGTCTTTAGTAGAGTGCTTTAGGAGAGTGCTTTAGTGGAAACATGTAAACGGTCATCTTATGACTAAAGAGAGTAACGTTCTAGTAGCCTTTCTACTCGCTTTCCAGTAGCACCCCCTGCGCGCCCGCTCACCCCCCGCGCGATATTTTACTCGCACTCGCACTGGAAGCATGTAAATCGACATTTTAGTAGCGTCTTTAGTAGAGTGCATTTGCCGGTGAACGCGTGACGTGTAATTGAATTAAATAATAGGTATTAGGTATGGCGAAAATGACACTACTGGAAGCGTGTAAACGGTCACTGGAAAGGCACCAAAACTACTAAAGCACTCGCATTCGAATCTACTCGCACGCTACTAAGCACTCTACTAAATACTAAGATAATGTAAACCAGCCTTTAAATGTTTATTCTGATTACATTTGTTACAGAGTCTGGTATTCCGCGTGATGCATCATCCACGGGTGCTGGAGTTCCAACAATGCGTCTCCTTCGACGCCTTCTCGAACCAGCGACAGGAGCTGGCCTACAATGTCTTCTGTCTCTGCGCAATGTACTTCTTGCCACTCATGATCATCACCGTGTGCTACGCCTGCATATTCTATGAAATATCCAAGAATTCTAAAGAAAATTCTGGTAAGTGATTTTTTAATCTTTTTATGCACAACGGTATTGCGTTTGTACTTCACCTCACACCTGATGATAAGTGACGATAAGACCGGAAGCGCACTACACCCGGAATCCTCATCACTGAGGCACTGGCTGTCTTACCTCTAACTGCCGGAGCACGAAAAATTTCAAATTGTTGTTAAGGCGTCAGACTTAGGTAACATGGTGGTTGGTAGCTAGCCAGGCGGACTTGAAATAAACCCTACTACAAATAAATTAGATCATCGTCGGCCATTAAATGTCCCCACTGCTATTGGTTGAGGAAGAGGGTTCCAATGAGGGTGTTTTGTTTATGATTGCAAAACGCCCGGGATAGTGCAAATCCGCGTATCTAGCAGGGTGCTGTTATTATACACTAAACCTAGTTTTTCAGGGGAGAAGATTATTATCTTTTTAATTTTTTATTTCAACGGCATTCAGACATATTTCTTAAATTGGCTACTTTTGGTCAGATACGCGGAATTATCCAATGCTAGTTACTCGTATTTGCACAAGAACCTAGACCTAACCTAGACCACAGAATATATACTCTAACGCCTAGACCTATGCAGTAATAAAATTAGGAATACTAAAAAGTACCTAGCTACGAAAGTTATCTAGATAAAAACAACGACTGTTTTATCCTAATCGCGAGAAATGAATCTTTCAAGTTGGAAACATAAAAAACAAAGTTGTCTTCAAAAGATTAGAATCACGAGATAAGTGCTTGTTCTTAGTTTTATTTGGGTGGAAAATCTTCAGTTATTACATCATTCGAGTTTAATTTTGTTATATTAAGACTCTTTGAGATTGTATTACAATAAATAATATTTCATCTAATCGTCGCCTTGGTACAACATGATTCTGTCTGCCATTTTGGACAAATACCTACTGAAAACTTTTTTGTTCTGGCAGTATTCAGATTTTCAGTTCTATTTATTTGTATTCAACATACGAAAGGTTCAATGCCTTTTAAATTATAGCCAGTTAAACATTGTTCTATCTGCTATAAATATTTTTTTTAACACAGCAGCACTGTCCTGTATCGTTTTGTATGGCAGATAAAATTTTGTTACGCTCTGTTATATTTTGACAGTACTAGAAAAAAATCGACTCGTCACAGAATAGGGATGTTGACTTATGAATAAAATAATGGTTTTATATATCTCGTATTATTTGTTTTATGACCCATCAAAGTTGGGTGGGGTGGGCAGGTCCATTTAAAAAGTATAAAATTTGTTAAAATAAATAATGCATTTAGTTAGTCCGTAAAATTTATAGCAAATTTGTCAAAGAAACCATTATGATAAACACAATATTTAATTTAGCTGCCGAACAAATTTCCTACGCGTTGCATACAACGTAGGAAGGCGTGACGTCATAAATTGGTAGCCGTTAGTATGGAGCGTTTTCCGGTGAGTCCAATTTTGTGCATTTCAAACTGTGATATCTCGGGTAGTTTTCAGCGAAATAATTCTTATACAAATGTTTCTTTTCTTTTAGGGGTAATTTATGTAACATAAAATAAAAAAATAGTCAACATGCCTATTGTCTCAGACGGGAACTGAACCCGCTGCCTTTGGAAGTTTGATCCAATAGTCTTACCAACTGAGCTGCCGAATAACTAATGGAATTGTCGAAATTCTTCAAGTATGTATGTCCTACTCTTACGCTGCAAGCTTGCGCTCTTTCAATGTGAGGAATTAGCTCGACATTCGGTTAAACTAATATCTTTCCAGATATTGTTAAAATGCAAAAAGTCTCAAATTTAAAATTATGTTGACATCAAAAATGCAACAAAGTTCCAAGTAACGAAATGTTGCGTTATTAGATGAATTATGCAAGTAATCCTTTACTAATATTAAAAATGCGAAAGTCTGTTTGTTTGTTTGTTACGCTTTCACGTCTTAACTACTGAACCGATCATCATGAAATTTTACATACACGTTGTCAAGGGTACAGAAAAGGACATAGGGTACCTTTCATCCCGGAAAAAGTATTGTTCCCTAGGGATAGCAAAAAACTTTCCACGCAGACGAAGTCGCGGGCGACCGCTAGTACAATCATAAATATTTAAAGAATAAGCGTTTCATTTTAATATAATATGATAATAGTTTTTCAATATCTCAGAAAATATAAAATTATAAAAGACTTTTTCAATTTCTATATACCTAAGAAAGGAAATTTGTGACGTCACAAATTCCGTAATTTTTTTTATGAAAAATCCAGTTATTAAAACTTTGAACTGCTATAATTTTCGTCGTTTTTTGTAAAATTGAAATATTGTTTACTGTTAAGTGAATATAATCTATATATATAAAATTCAAAGTCCTGACTGACTGACTGACTGACTGACTGAGTGAGATATCAACGCACAGCCCACACTACTGAACCCAGAGACTTGAAATTTTGCACACAGGTACTTTATATAGTGTAGGCATCCTCTAAGGAAGGATTTTTGAAAATTCCATCCCTAAGGGGATCAAATAAGGGATGAAAGTTTGTATGAAAGTCCCTCAGTTTTGATGCTAGGATCTTCAAATTTTGTATTTAGGCTGATAATTGAAAATTAATAAATACGTGTATCATCTTTTTTCAAAATTCTACCCCCGAAGGGGTGAAAAGGGGGATGAAGTTGAGAATAGAAGAAAATCCTTAATTTTCAAAGTAAAAATCGCTAAATTTATAATTTAGGCTTATGGATAGAACGGGAACGGGAACGGGAACGGGAACCGGGGACAGGAACGGGACCTAACGGGAACGGAAAAGGGTAAAGAAACGGGAACAGGATACTACTAATATCTCTGGACCCACTTCTGATTGTTGTAATAAACTAGCTTCCGCCCGCGACTTCGTCCGTGGTTCGGCGTGGATATTAGAGAAAATCCTTAGGGAACCTTCAACCAGAATCCGACCAGCCGATTTTATGCGATTAGGCCGGTCCCCACCAAGCGCGCAGCCTCGTGCGAGGCCTGCCACACGCGGCAAACGTTTTGCCTCGCGAGGAAGCGCGCTTGGTGGGGACCGGCCTAATCGCATAAAATCGGCTGGTCGGATTCTGGTTGAAGGTTCCCTAAGGATTTTCTCTAATATCCACGCGGACGAAGTCGCGGGCGGAAGCTATTTGTTATGTGAATGAAATTTCCTTGGCCCTACCCTGTTTTACTTGTTTAACATTATAAGAACCTGTTTTTATTTTAGTCAAGACAAAGTACCTATCCATTCTGTTATTAACTGACATCCACTAATATTTGTTTTTCAAATTTTTAATCTTTAAAAGTTGGTCTTGTTTTATATAAAAACCTTTGTATGAAGGCGACGACGTCCAATAGAAAATTTGATTTCATATAGAATAAAGACCTTACCTAAAGATTTTATAAAGGTACACCTACCTAATAAAAAAGCAAAAAACGTAATAGCATAGGAAATTCAATTGGTTTCGAATAAGTCTGCAGGAAAATACTTTTATTTTCGGGTGTGTGATACCACAGATATTATAATACTATACTAGGTGGTGCAAATCATTGGTACGTTTGTGTTTTCATTATTTATAACATTTTTACTGCCCGCCCTGCACGGTAGATCTAGATGTAAAATAAAGTATTATGACGCGACAACCTCCATGGTTGAGGAATAGTTTGTGCATCGGTTTTCAAGGTGTTTGATCCCCAGCTTGGTCAATTTAGAAAATTAACTTTTCAGATCTGCCCCCTACTCAAATGGCCACTTTTCTATTCGTTCGCTAACTTAAAGCTTAAAAATAAGCAATAAACGAACAAGTCACACGTCACAAGTTTATGTAAATCACAGACATTGTTGTATTGTATGGAATTGATAATATGCATACAACACATAATTTTGGAGTTTCTATGGCTCATTTTAAAATTTTAGTTAGGGATAGAATAGAAAAGTGGCCATTTGAGTAGCCACCCCCGTGTTTGTAGTTCCACCATTGTCTCTCGAATTCCAAAACACAAGCTCCTTACTTAGTTTGGAATCAGAGTAATGTTTGTGATGTTGTCATGTTGTCTTTAATATTGTTATTATTATTATAAGGTTTACTTTCTTTGCTGTGAACGGAATGGAGAAGTTTCATGATGTTAAAATAGTACAAGGAGAAAGAGATCGGGAATCGCACTTTCTCTCGAGTGATACATAGTGCTTTATACTACACCTACGAGGAAAATAAAAAACTAAATCTTTACTAATTGAATCCTCAAACAACACACAAATTGAAAATGGTGCCAATGGCGTCTGCAATTTTGACATGTTCTTTTTTCAAATTGTTTATCCTGCCGCCGCAGGGTCGCACTGCCA
The DNA here is from genome assembly GCA_928269145.1 of Agriphila tristella. Taxonomy (NCBI): domain Eukaryota; kingdom Metazoa; phylum Arthropoda; class Insecta; order Lepidoptera; family Crambidae; genus Agriphila; species Agriphila tristella. The sequence goes on from OV743433.1 coordinate 39,642,608, forward strand.
GCCCGACACTATACGACACACAGCTAGTGGCCAGTGTCATTTTGCGAACTTGGAGATTAAAACTCACTGTAAAAACTTTTTGGCTTTTGATATTTAGGTTACCGGCGCATAGTCTTACCCAAAATTAAACTAGTGGCTCCGTGAGCTGTAGACCTCGCAAAAAATAAAATAAAATGTCGCCATGAAGTTTTCAAAGCACACAGTAGGTACGTGAGTATTGCAACTAGATGGTGCTTCTAATTTTGATCATTTTTCAAAATGGGTGAGTATTTTTTTTATAAATTTGGAAAAATTGGCTTGACTGAACAGTTATATATAATTATCGAACCTACTCACAAAATTTCACCAGAATCTGTTGAGAAATGCGACTTGTAGAGGAGATCAAACAGCCGGAAAGCTGGAATGAAATATGGTTTTTTACATATCTCCGTAATTTTCATAAATTTCGAAAAACTGTCTCCACAAAAAAAAAAAAAATTATCGAACCTGCTCACAAAATTTTAGTAGACCTGTAGAGGAGAACAGCCAGCGCTGGAAATCATCATATCAGCCACACGACACCCACTGCTGGGTATAGGCCTCCCCTAAGGATCTCCACAACGATCGGTCCTGTGCTGCCTGCATCCACTGGCTTTCCGCGACCTCCACCAGATCGTCGGTCCACCTTGTCGGGGGCCTACCCACGGAGCGTCGTCCGGTGCGCGGTTGCCATTCCAGAACCTTTCTGCCCCAACGGCCATCGGTTCTTCTCGCTATGTGTCCCGCCCATTGCCACTTCAGCTGAGCAATCCTTCGAGCTATGTCGGTTACTTTAGTTCTCCTGTGGATCTCCTCGTTTCTGATTTGATCACGTAGGGAAACGCCGAGCATGGCTCTCTCCTTTGCACGCTGAGTGACCTTGAGCCTCCTTATGAGACCCATAGTTAGCGGCCACGTTTCACTGCCGTAAGTCATCACTGGCAACACACACTGTTCATAGACTTTCGTCTTGAGACACTGAGGTAAGTCGGACGCGAAGATTTTTCGAAGCTTCCCGAATGCTGCCCACCCGAGTTGGATTCGGCGAGAGATCTCTTTCTCGAAGTTGGACCTACCTAACTGGACTGCCTGTCCTAGGTATACGTAATGGTCAACAACTTCAAGTGTAGTGTTCCCAACATGAACTGGAGAGGGTACAACATGGGCATTTCACATAATTTTCGTCTTTTCCATGTTCATCCTAAGACCCACTCTTTGGGAAGCACTACGGAGATCTTCGAGCATTGTGTTCAGGTCTTCCATGGTTTCAGCCATAAGGACTATATCATCGGCAAAACGAAGGTGTGTTAGGTACTCGCCATTTATGCTGATGCCGAGTCCTTTCCAGTCCAAGAGCTTAAAGATGTCCTCCAACGCAGCTGTGAACAGTTTCGGAGAAATAACGTCTCCCTGTCTCACACCACGCTGCAGTTGGATAGGATTTGTGTTCTGGTTCTGTACTCGGATCGTCATGGTGGCATTTTGGTATAAGTACCTCAACACCTCGATATACCTATAGTCCACTTGGCACCTTTGGAGAGACTGCAGCACCGCCCAGGTTTCAATCGAATCAAAGGCTTTCTCATAGTCCACGAACGCCAAGCAAAGTGGCTCATTTTACTCCTCAGTCTTCTGTATAACCTGCCGCAGCGTATGGATGTGGTCTATGGTGCTAAAGCCTTTTCGGAACCCGGCTTGTTCGGGAGGTTGGAAGTCGTCGAACTTGCGAGCGAGACGATTCGTAAGGACTCTCGAAAACAACATAAAGACATGACTCAGAAGCGAGATGGGTCTATAGTTCTTTAAGAGGGACTTGTCACCCTTTTTAAAGAACAAGATCACCTCACTTATGTTCCATGTCTTTGGCGTTCTGCCCTGGACGATGACGGAATTAAAGAGCTTCTGGAGGACTTTGAGTATCGGCTTACCGCCCGCTCTCAGAAGTTCTGTAGTGATTCCATCGTCACCCGCCGCCTTGTTGTTTTTCAGCTGTTTGAGAGTCATACTAATCTCGTACAGGCTGACGTCCGGGATATCTTCGGTATAGTGTCGGGTAAACTTGGCTCTGGGGTCTTTAGCCTTGCTTTCAACAGGTGTCTGCGTGGAATATAACTGCCCATAGAAGCTCTCGATGTCCTTCAGGATTTCAGGCTTTGATGAAATGATGCGTCCGTCGTCAGTTTTCAGCTTCGTCATCTGGCTTTGCCCAATAGACAGATCTCTCGCGAACACTTTGGAGCCTTTATTCCGCTCGATAGCCTCTTTAATACGATTCGTATTAAATTGGCGAAGGTCGCTCGTCAAAGACTTAGATATCTGTCTATTAAGCTGCCGATAACGATTAGCATCTACTGAACTCTGGAGCCTCATTTCACGTCTCTGATCCATGAGTAGGAGGAGTGTGTGGTCGGAGAGTTTCTTTATCTTGGGACGGCGGGTCTTAAAGAGCTTGGACCCTACCGTACGGACAGTATCCACCACCATGTTGTTTAGATCGTCCACATCTATGCTGCTCTCAAGGGCTTCGAAGCGGTTTTGGAGTTCGAGTTGAAAGCTCTCGGGGTTTTGAATATGGGCCGGCAATGGTCGAATTGTTGATTTTATCAGTCGAGATCTTTCCAGCTTTGGGTTGATATTCAATGTGCCACGTACCAATCGGTGATCGCTCCCCGTCTTAACAGCGTTGATCACAGTGACATCATTGAATATTTGCTTTTTCGTCGACATGATAAAATCTATCTCATTTCTGACTTTACCGTCCGGGCTGACCCAGGTCCACTTCCGGCTTTCCGGCTTTCTGAAGAAGGAGTTCATCATAAAGAGGTTCTCCTTCTCCATAAAGTCAGCCAGCATCTGGCCTCTGTCATTCCGTTGCCCAACTCCAAATTGCCCCACTCTCAGCTCATCACCGCATCGTTTCCCCAACTTTGCATTGAAGTCCCCCATCACAACAGTGTAGTGGGTTTTGTAGCTATGCATGGCTTTAGAGATCTCCTCATTCATAGCCTCCACTTCGTCATCTTGGTGTGTCGAGGTCGGTGCGTAAACCTGTATAACATTCAGCGAACACCGTTTGGATATTCTGAGTATAAGGTACGCCACCCTGGTCGACACACTTCCGATGGTAATCACGTTGTTGACAAGGGACTTGTGGACGATGAACCCGACACCACCTTGGGACTGTTGGTCGCCCTCCCGGTAGTAAAGCAAGTTACCGGAGTTGAGGATTATCGAGTCCTCTCCCGCTCTTCGGACTTCAGATAACTTCTTCCAACTCGGTTAACTTCGCGTCGGTCCTTAGTGTGCGCGTGTTATAGGTTGCCAGGTGCAGTTGTCGTCGTTTTTTGGTAGCCGAGCCGCACCCGGGGATTCTTAGCACCCCCTGCCCCGCCGTTACCGTAGCCGCTACCGTAGCTAGGAATAGCGGGGCTGCCGGGGACTGGGGGCCAATTTTTTGATCCATTGTGCATGAGGGGAGGGGGGGGGGGTTTGCCATAATCGCCACGCTTGGCAGGCGGGTTGGCGATCGCAGTAGGCCAAGGTTTTTTGGAGACGCTGCTGCCCGTCTCTTGAAGGCTATGCTCCCTTAGTCGCCTTTTACGACATCCACGGGATGATAGGGGGTAGTGCTATAATTCTAGGCCGGCACATACGCGGCAAATACGGACTGGAAATACGGAAATACGGAGATGCGCTGGAAATACGGACTGAAATTTGATTTTTTACATTATCTCCGCCATTTAGAAAAAAAATGAAAAACTGGCTTGACATAAGAAATCTATTTAATTTTCAAACCTGCTTACAAAATTTTACGAGAATCGGTTGAGAAATGCTACCTGTAGAGGAAAACAGACAGCCCTGGAAAGCCGGACTGAAATATGTATTTTTAACATTTCTCCGTCATTTTGAAAAAATTCCAAAAACTGGCGTGACAAAAAAAATCTATATTATTTTCGAACCGGCTCACTAAATTTCACGAGAATCGGTTGAGAAATGCGACCTGCAGAGGAGAACATCCAGCGTCAGAAAGCCGGACTGAAATACATTTTTCTTACATATCTCCGCCGTTACGAAAAATTTAGAAAAACTGTCTCAACTTGAAAAAGTCTATATGATTTTCAAACCTGCCCACAAAATTTCACGAAATTCGGTTAAGAGATGCGACCTGTAGAGGAGAAAAGAAAGAGCCGGAAAGCTGGACTGCAATAGGTTTTTTTTACATATCTCCCCCATTTCGAAAAAAATCGAAAAAGTGGCGTGACAAAAAAATTCTATGTTATTTTCAAACCTGCTCACAAAATTTCACGAGAATCGCTTGAGAAATGCGACCTGTAGAGGAGAACAGACAGCGCTGGAAAGCCGAAAAACCTGTTTTTTTACATATCTCCGCCATTTTGAAAAATAAAAAAAATCTGGCTTGACAAAAAAATTCCATATAATTTTCAAACCAGCTCACAAATTTTCACGAGAATCGGTTGAGAAATGCGACCTGTAGAAGAGAACATACAGATATACGAAAGAATTTTTGCCCAAGCTGAAGCAGAAACGCTTCGCTCGCACTTCGTGCTCGCTCGGTCAAAAAGAAAAACCACGTAAGAAATGGATTTTCATACACTTTTCTCTCCCGCTCAGATGCGTCTTCTCCCCGCATATTTGTTCGATATGCTGACGTACTTTCTACCGTAAATTTGATAAAGTATCAAAGTACTTTCCGAGCAGGTGTAGTATAAAAACATTATTTAACTTCATAATCAGTGAAAATAAAATGAAATCCGTCAATAAATGGCAGAGCAATAAATAATTAAAGTTGATCAATTTTTGCGCTACCTGGGGCTGTACCGGCGTCGTAGCTCACTTATACGCCCCTGCTACGCCTCGCCTAAAAAAATATCATTCCAATATGGGCTTTAAGTCGTGGCCTTGCGATATAGTTTATAATTGCAACATGAATTAGCGGACGCCTCGCGGTCCGCCGCGGCGGAGCGTCCACGCGCTGACTCCTAGCAGTCGCCGCGGTGACTGCGAGGCGACTGCGCGGAGACCGCCAACAGTCCGCGCGCCGGCGGCAGCGCTGCTCCCGCCGCGCGCGCGTCGCCTTGCGCACTGCGTCCACGGCCATTTTCGAATCATCTGCCGAGCAATCCGCACGCTCGACTCCTTTCCGAGTTACTTCAATGGCAACCGATCGCGAACTGTGTCTATCGCTAAAAGCAAGAGCGGTCGGGCTGGACATCTGCTTGCTGTCGCCGCGTGGACCGCTGGGCGTCTGCTAGCTGTCTCCGCGAAGACTGCTAGCTGTCTCCGCGGCGACTGCTAGCTGTCTCCGAAGTTTAGGGCGGTGTTGGGTGGGAGCGGTGTTGGAGCAGAGGCGTGTAAGTGAGCTACGACCTTACGCTCCGAAACTCGGCAAGTCTGCCGGGTTTCAAATTAAAACAGACAAATCGAGCCCCAAAGCCAAAATGAGGCGAACCTAAATTCATGTCGAACATCGATATCTTCCAAATAACGTCGACAAATAGTATAATACGAAATTTCTTACTTCGATGTATCTGTTTTAATTTGAAGCTCGGCAGAACCGCCGAAGTTCGAAAAGTTTAGCCAGTAAGGCCCCTGATTGTAGGGGCGTGACGTCATACCACTTTCGCTTGTATGGCGGTGGGTGGTGCAGCTCACTTGCTGTATGGTCTGTGGCTTGAGATGTTCCGCAGATGACGCTACGCCGATCCGTCCGATGAGTGAAATTATCTTAAAACCGTAACTTTCACGTCTTGTAACTTTTAATTTTTAGAGATAATTTCATAATTATTTCACAGTTGATATTACAACTGGGAAATAATTATGAATTTGGCCTTTACTTTAAAAATAGCGAATAAAAATTGGAAACTTCTCCATTGAGTACTTGCACAGGGTAAAGAAAGTAGAAAGTACCTACTTGGCTACACGATATCCTTACTAATATTATAAATGCGAAAGTCCGTTTGTTTGTTTGTTTGTTACGCCTTCACGTCTTAAATACTGAACCGATCATCATGAAATCTTACAGACACGTTGTCAGGGGTACAGAGAAGGACATAGAGTACCTTTCATCCCGAAAAAAGGTATTGTTCCCGAGGGATATACAAAATACTATCTACGCAGACGAAGTCGCGGGCGGAAGCTAGTGTAAAATAAATAAGCCGTAATTTTACCACGGAAAGGTCGAAACGTGTTCAGTTAAGGTTTATGAATTTGGGGGTATCTGAAATTACGTGACGACTTGTGCCAAACAGTAGAGGAGATATCCACACGTAGGTACTGAATTTCACGATGAGGGTCTTTTCGATTGGAGTGTCACATAAAAATTGATTGAAAAATGTTTGGTAGGATTATTAAATTGTAAAACTCATAATGTTGTAAAACTCTGTAGGAAGATTTATTGAAGTAGTTGTTTCGTATTATTAGTTATTGTAACAAAGTGGTTGAGTTTCGAAAAAAAAAGAAATAAATTGGAGAAGGTCAACTCAAGCATTTTGAAATGAAAATATAATGTGAGCATTTTCTTGTCACAAATAAGTATCTATCAATCCGTGATTAGATGGACATAAAAACAAAAATATGTAAAAATAGATTTCCCATAAAGATCTGTCTTTAGTAGAAGTCTTTTTACTGACTTATTTTCAAAATTATCTCAATAGAAAAAAAAACTGAGATGACAGTATGTTTATAAAACCAATTTATTAAATAAATAATTCATCTAATGTCGTACCTACTAATGTCATAATTTATTTGTACAATATCCAGTAACCCACCTACTCGCTTAACTTGAATATTACTCCTGAAATAATCTTACTAAATAAAAATGAAAAATGTATCTTCTAATTAAATTTGAAATAAATTATGTGAAATAAAGTCATGTGAAACAATATCTCCGTTTGTGATCTTACTTAATTAACACGTTTTAATAATTAATGTCACTTACAAATAATTTAATTTTTCTCGTTTTTAGGGTTCCGTACCCAAAGTGTAAAAACGGGACCCTATTACTAAGCCTCCGCTGTCCGTCTGCCTGTCTGTCACCAGGCTGTATCTCATGAACCGTGATAGCTAGACAGTTGAAATTTTCACAGATGATGTATTTCTGTTGCCGTTATAACAACAAACACTAAAAATAGAATAAAATAAATATTTAACGGGGGCTCCCATACGACAAATGTGTTTTTTGCCATTTTTTGGTACGGAACCCTTCGTGCGCGAGTCTGACTCGCACTTGGCCGGTTTTTTATAATTTGTACAGTCCATACCTACCACCCACTCGCCTAAAAGAGCAATTACAAGATATTTGCTTTGCAGCTATTTTCAGATTAAATATCCAATACTCCACTCAATAAAAAATAATTGGCTGTTTGTCTAAAATCACGTAATTAGGTACTTACAATATGAAAACAAAGTGGGTGTTGTATGTAATAATAAGTACCTAGCTACCTTTAGACGCATAATACCACATACGCGAAATACCAACTCGAGATTTTGTGTAGGCTATATTATATTTTTTAATAATATTTGTGTACAAAAGTTAAGGTAAATAAAGGATTTGTATTGAGAATTTTCAAGAAGTTGCATTTTCATACTAGCATTGTCTTCGACAGGTAAAGACCTAATACTGTATTCACTTCTCAAGCTTACGCGCTCACCAGACATGAAATAAAAGTCTTTTTAACGGATACTAGCGCGGTTTTATTGAAAGTACTTTGGTAATTAGTTGGTATTTGGTTTGAGTTTTCTAATGATACGGTTAATTCCTTTTGCAAATAAATTCATAATTAATATAAAAGACGGAGGTCGGCCTTCCTCTCCAAGTTTTCTTTCGCCATTTCTTTCTTGGAGGGGCCTCCCAATTTTGTGAAATGGTGGTAGTTTCAATAGATTCCGTCTTTTTAGCATTGATTAATTCACAAAATTAAATTATAAATTAACTTAAACCAATTTTTTTTTTGTTAAATATTAATTTCTGAACGGCTTCATCGCTTGAGGGTAGGCTCACGAGTAACTTCAGTCCCCCGTGACCACGGCAGCTGCGAAGGTGCCGAAACGTCAGGAAAATAAAAAATCAAACCAAATACCAACTAATTACCAAAGTACTTTCAATAAAACCGCGCTAGTATCCGTTAAAAAGTCTTTTATTTCTTACCTAATACTGTGTCTACTAAATATGTTAATGATTTATTTGCACTTCAACGAGCATGGTCCAAGATAGGGTTGCCAACCCTACTATATAATATAGTATCCTACTATATTGAGGGCTCACCAACTATATTTTTTGAAAAAATATATAGTAGGCAAAACTAGGTTAAATATTTTTTTCAAGTGAAAAAATTAAACAAAAGCAACAAAAAATTATTACTTATTAATTAATTATTGGTGATTGGATAATATTTTTTGTGATTAAACTAGAAAATGCTAGTACTTAAGTATGAAAACTGCAACTTCTTTAAAATCCTCTATATAAAACGGCAACCTACTATATTTTATTGTATTTTTTCGCGATCTACTATATTTTTACACTAAAAATCTTGAAACTACTATATTTGATGAAAAAAAAGTTGTCAACCCTAGTCCAAGAAAACAGGGCTTAGCCAGCTTAGCATTCCGGGAGTAACACAGGCTTACGTCACTATCCAGTTGTATGACTTTATAGTAACAAGCAAAGAATGAAAGATTTTTATTCTGTCACACTTATTACAAAATTATTATACTTAGTGCATTTTAATTGGGATTTGTTAAGCAAACGAAGCAGTGCAGTGAAAGTTATTTTCAATACCGATAGCGGGGTTGACCTAATCTTGTGTTGACCACGTCACTTCCTCTGAAAATTATTATACCATGCTAACGAGGAACTCGATGGCGCAGATGCAATTACGGTGGATCGGATGGGTAACTAACAATATTATCTTGAGAGTCTCCTGCTCCGGAAGGGTAAAATCATTTCGCTGAAACTTTTTAGTACTTAGGTAACTTTCGTAACAATTTGTTAGCAATCTCACTTTTGAATTGTGTTGTGATATTCATAACATTATTTTCACCGATGATATGGTAATAATAAGGCGATTTTTTTTGGTTTGTACAGTGAAGATTCTACAGCCTTTAAACCGCTTTTAATGTGTATAAGCGGTTTAAAAGCGGTTAAAAAGACGTTTAAAGCGGTTAAAAGCCAAACTAGAACGCAGGCTTGCCTGAGTTCCAAAAAAAACCGCCATTGGCAGGCAGACACAAGTGAACTGCGGTTTCGGTCGCATTTGAGCAATACAAGCAGCCAGCCTTGAAAATAGTTGAACACTGTAGTACTTTATCACTCCTACTATACCGTTAAATTCCAAACTTACTTCAATAATAATCACAATTAATGCGACATGGTACTTAACTATTTAGTCACTTTTGAGGTTGACCATAATGCAAAATTATACTTAGCTCAAAACCACATTTTCGACGAAGGACTTAGGAGTAAAATTAACCTTGCATTTCATGACCGAGTTAGACCACAAGGGCCAGATATTGTTGAAACATGAGTGTAATGGGTCGTTAGCGGCCTTGTAGTCTTTTAATTGTGCTATGATGGCGTCAGAGGAAACCTGACCTTTATACTCAAAATAATAACGGCTATTATTCCTCTTGGACTCTTGGAATAGTGTTGCTTAGCTAAAAAAAAATTAATATTGTTGTGAAGTTTTATGGGTTTTCCGCCTATCTTATGTTTAGTCATGAACATGATTTACGTGATTATTTTGCGTGGAAATTATGCTTATTTTATTCATGATCTGGTATTTGGTTGAAATCATCAAAGAAAATTAAGTAAGTAGGTACTAGGCACTAAAGACCTCGAATTTCTACAATGACATGACACAAGGTGTGCAAATAATTTAGTGCGAAAATTAATTTCACACGGTGGCATTTTTTATTGATAAATTACAGAGTTTTTGATTCAAAAATATCATAGAACCAGGAATCTGTTAAAATATTTTCAAGATTTTTTTTATACAAATAAATACAAATACAAATACAATAATCTTTATTTGCTTGTAAACATGGTATAAATGGTGGTGATTCAAACAATAGTAACCAGACATGTTTAGCCAATTATAACGGCATGCAAAAATATTTCTTATAAACTATTACAAAGAAAGAAAAAATCTACCAACATATTAGAGAAAAATATTATTTAAAATTGATATTAGAATTAAAAAATAAAAATTATTAGTGCTTAGTATTCAAAAATTCTTTTACGTCATAAAAAGTGTGCGTTAGAAGCCATTTATGCAGGTGCGTTTTAAATAGACTTATGTTCAGTTCTCTTATTTCATTCGGTATGTTATTATATATTTTTACGCACATACATAAACAGCTTTTTCTAAACTGGATCGTTCTCGGCATTTCTTGCAGTACTAATCTATTGCCGTTTCTTGTATTTCTAGGATAAATATCGCATGCTCTTGTGAACAGTAACATATTTTGTTTTACAAATAAACATATTTCAAAGATATAAAGCGATGTCAACGTTAATAACTGAAGCCGTGGAAATAAAGGGCGACATGATGTTCGTGGAGGAACTCCGCATATTGCTCTAATGCACTTTTTTGTGCAACTTTCGCTCTGTTAGCGTGTGTACTATTCCCCCATATCAATAAGCAGTAACGCAATATGGAACCTACATATGCATGATAAGTGGTTAACGCAGTTTTTATATCTGTCACAGATCTGACTTGTTTTAATGCATAAACAAACCTATTGATTCTACCACAAAGATTATCGATATGTGCTTTCCAATTCAGCTCCTGATCGATTGTAAGTCCTAGAAATTTTGTTTGCTTAACTTCGTCAATTTTAATGTCTCCATAGTGAATGTCAAGGTCAAAAATTTTGCGTTTATTAAATTGTATATAATTAGTTTTAGTCAGGTTTACTTTCAGATTATGGATGTCAAGCCATCTAATTAGTTTATCAATATTACTATTTATGTCATATTCATGGTCAGCTATAGTATTATTAGATCTTATTACAATGGAAATGTCATCCGCAAAAGCAATACAACTTTGATTTGTAATGTCAACTATGTCATTAATATACAGTAGAAACAAAATAGGACCCAGTACGCTACCCTGTGGTACACCGTAGACATTATTACTGTAACCCGATGAATGTGCTACATATTCATTTTTATCATTATGCTTGTCTATAACTACGCATTGCTTCCTATCGCTTAGGTAGGATTTTATCCACTCAAGTGCCAGGCCTCTTACACCGAGTATCTCTAATTTTCGTAGAAGTAAATTGTGTAAAACATGATCGAACGCCTTAGTGAGATCAATAAAGACAGCCGTAGTAAATTCCTTTTTATTAATACCAATAAGAATGCTTTCTACTAGTTTATGTGATGCTAGCAGTGTCGATTTGTTTTTTTGGAAACCATATTGGTCGACATTTAGCAACTTATATTTATTACAGAAATTGATCAATTGTTTGTGCATGCATTTCTCTAAAATCTTCGAAAAAACAGATAAAATTGCAATAGGTCGATAACTACCAACATCAAATATATTTCCTTTTTTAAACAACGGCTTTATTGTGGTCAACTTTAGCAAATCTGGGAAAGTGCCTGACGAGAAGGACAGGTTTATTAAATATGTCAAGACTGAAATTATTTCCTTAATACATTCTTTTACAACAAGAGTACATACTTCATCGTGACCCTCGGATTTCGTATTTTTTAACGAAATTACTTCCTTCATTACTTCTCCTTCAGTAAGTGGCATAAGGAATAATGAATTCACTATATGTTTTTTGGAAATAATACTATGCGTATCATTATTTCCTGCTTTGTTAGATAAATTGCCAAAGTAATCATTAAACGCCGTAGCTATTTGGGAGGCATCTTTTATCGCTTTCTCATTAACAACAATTTTTTCAATGCAATTACTTTTACATTGCGTTTCATATAACTCATTTTTTACTACATTCCACGATGCTTTACACTTGTTTTTACTTTTTTGAATATAATCAACGTTGGTTGTTTTTTTAGAGCTATAGATACATTTTTTTAATAAGTCTGAGTATTTTAAGTAATTGTTTCTATCCGTTTTTGATTTAGTTTTGTAGTAATTATAGCGCAATTTACGTTTACTTTTACAACTAAGCCTTAATCCCTTAGTTACCCATTTCTGTTTCTTTTTTTGGGAAGTGTCAATTCTTATCTTGATTTTAGGGAAGCATAGTTTATAAAAGTGTATAAATTGTTCATGAAATTTATCAAAACTTTTGTTTAAATCGATCTCATCATAGACTTCGGACCATGAGAGCTGATTAAGGCAATTTTTAAATTTTATTATATTTTCTTTACTATAATCTCTCCTAAATATGGTATAAGATAATGGAACTGGCTTCAAATGTTTCATTGGAAATCTCAACATCTGGGCCGTTTCATGATCTGAAATGTGTAGCGGCAAAACACTGGCTGTAGCATTTTCTATATTGCTTATAATTTGGTCTATACATGAAAGTTTTCGTGTGGGTACTGTAATATGTAATGATAAATTGTAATTTTGTACTAAGTCTCGTAAATGTTCTGTGACACTGTTGTTATTTAAAATGTTTATATTGATATCACCGGCTAAGATAAGTTTTATTTTATATTTATATTTTCGGAATATCTCGTTCAATAAACAGTCAAGCTTGTTTAAAAAGAAATTCGGGTCAGACTGTGGTATTCTATAAAGACTTATGATGACTGTTTTGTTTGAAGGGAACTCTATACCACAACACTCAAAAGATTTTTGTATAGCATGTTTCCTTACATACGACAGATCTCGGCATTGATGATTTTTTTAAACTAATATGCAAGTGCCCCCGCGTTTTTTGTTTCTAGAGAAAGTTGATGCCACTTTATAGTTATTAATATTAATGTAGCACTCTTGGCCTTCCTCCACAAAAGTTTCTGTTAAGCATATTACATCTGGTTCGTTATTTTTCTCGATTAGATCTAGGATGGTAAGATCTAGGATCTCTTTTTTAGACAAAATACTAGCAATATTTTGATGAAGCACGCGAAATTGACTTGCTTTAGGAACGAAAAAAATTATTACTGGCCTCTGAAGTCACAAGGTTGACGTCGCTTTTGTCTGATTTATTATTCATAATCTTAAAATAATACGGAATAGTACCTTTTTTTGGTCAGACGGATCTTGATACATGTAAATCTTAGAGTAAGACGGGCTTCTTTACAGAAAGAGAAGCCATACGAAGCGTTCCCCTCTGCCGAAGTACAAGCCCAAATGGGCATACGCGTTAGTAAAACCAGTTGCGCCCGGATTTCTTTCTAGACCGAGTCCAGTCGCGCATGTGAACGCTGCTCTGTTTAAAATGTCGAATTGATGAGTTTTATGCTGTTAAAAGAGGTCTGGAACATCAAGTATACAAAAAGACGGTGTTACATTTTACATGAAAGTATTTTTTTATCGTATTATTGCTATTTGTTTACATTAAAACATTAAATTCGTATATTTTTTTCTTGATTAGTTGTCAAATTTGTTCAGTGACATCGGATCTGCTAGTCCATGGCTCGTCCATCACCAAAACCATTTTAATAACAATTCAAAGATTTTTATGCGAGTGACGTTGCTCGAGGTACGAAAAAATCTCGTAAACAATCGATGCGATATAAAATCGATACCAACAAAATATATTTTTAATTACTAACATTATTTGTAACGGCAATTCTTGTTTGACTGAGTATAACTTCAAAAAATATAGTTTTTATTAAAACCAGTGAAATGATAATATATTTTTTAGATTATAACAGTACTGAACAAGATTAAAATCGATTTAGTAATCGATTCCAATAGAACAATGGCAGCACTATGTACTCTGCTGATCTACTGTCAGTTTGACAATGGTGACAGTACGACGACGGCGACGTCACAACGTTTGATTGTCGTTTGTTTGTGTTTTGTTGTTTGTTTTGTTTTGTATTGGACGTGTTTTGTAGTGAGTGTGTATTTCTCGTGCATCCTTTACTTTTTGACCCATTTTATGCTAATGGACTCCGAGTCTCCGACCCTATCCCGAACTTTGGAGTTAGGCCCCGCTATTTTATATGGCAATAATCTGGAATGGAAATGCCCACTTGACTCTCGCATGCATTGGATTCTGGAAGCAGCTCTGATTAGTTTATTCAAAATGAACAACATTACATTTAGTTAAATTGACTTCGAGTGACTAAAACGATAAAACAAATGCCTCTGATATGAAAATTGTTGAAATAAATTGTGCCCATACTGACGAAAAAAAAGTCGATTTATCTAAAAAAGGCGACTTATTTTCTTAACCAACATTCAGTTTATTGAGTTTTTGACATGCCATGCTTTCATTTAATACACAATTCGTCTGTGTACACCACGATGTACCGTGGGCCGGAACTTCTATAGACCCATGGGCATGGTCCTTTGAGTTTTTTACCTTTATTCCTTTTTCAAAATTTATCGATATTGCTGCATCGACAGTTGAGCCCAGCCCTTTATGTCAAAAACGTGTCATATTTTGATGTGTGACTCATCCGTACACAAATTTTTGCTGTTTTGTTTTATTTTTTATGTGTGAGTGTCGTCATTACAGTGTTGTTTTTGTATGTGGGTATGCGGAACTGCACTTGTGTGCATTTTCCCCCCCCGCAAAAAATGCCAGAATAATTTAAATAGTGTTTAATCGCTAAGGCTTCTCCCTTCGTGAAAAACGAAGCCTTTGTTGCTCGAAGATGTAAATAATTGTTATTGTTTTTTAATCTTTCTTTTTCCCTAGCTTCATTATTTCTCATTAGTCTAAGTATATTATCATATGTCAGAAACTGTTTCTTGTATTCAATATAGTCTATACAAATATTCATTTTATTACAGAGAATTTTAATGAATTCAGAGTTATAACATGAGAACAATTTAAGGTTTAAGTCAATAATTGTACAATTGTCAAAGTGTTTTAACCATAATTTCATAGAAGTATTTAAGGCTCCAGCACACCGGATGCGTAAGCGTATGCGTAAGCGTGCACGTAGACGTACCATGACGTTGTAATGCCTGAAACTTTATGAGACATGGCACACCGCTTGCGTAACGTACGCGTGCACGTAGACCGATGCGTAACCCTACGCATTGCAGCTCTCATGAGACAACCAGGCTGCGTACTTACGCAGAGCGAAACGCATTGATGACGTTGTACTCAATGGCATTCCCTATTGGACGTCACACCGAACAAATACGAACACGCACGTATCGTTCCTGCGCGTCACTACGCGCGTGACCACGCGCGTGACCACGCGCGTAACCACGCGCGTGACTACGCATTCAGTTGTTTTGTTCGGGTCCCCCACCTATGAAATTTCCTTTTTTTTCTTACAAATAGAGAACTTCATCACTTCTATGAATTTAAACTAGTCATCAATTGCTTGACATCACTACATACATACATATTATAAAACAAAGTCCTTCACCGCGTCTGTCTGTCTGTCTGCGCTTCGCGATAAACTCAAAAACTACTAAACGTATATTCATGCGATTTTCACCAAATGATAGAGTGATTCCTGAGGAAGGTATAGGTGTATTATAAGTTGAGGTTTTATTTATGTAGAAATATGAAGATGTCGGCAAAAATTAAGCCGCCTGGGAAGCCTAGCACCGAAAGCACTGCATAAACTTCTGAGCTCTAACAAAATAAATAATGTATTATGGAATGGGGAATGTCCGAAAAAAATCAAATCAAAGGTCGCATTTGGCAAAAAAAAGGACATGTGACCCGCCCTCGCTTCGCTTCGGTGTAGTATGGAATTTGAAACGATTGAATCACTATATCAATTAAAAGAAACCGCATCAAAATCCGTTGCGTAGTTTTAAAGATCTAAGCATATTATATAGAGACAGACAGCGGGAAGCGACTTTGTTTTACTATGTAGTGACATCATATAATGACCATAGACAACTATTAACCAAACCGACCCACAACCCAATCCCACATGGATTCAAGTTCACGACAAAGGTTATGATATTCACTATGTGTTGCTCTACTTTCATTTATAGCATGAACCCATTGTTTTTTTGCATGCCGAGGAATATTCTGGCACAACATTAGTAATATTGCTTCTTTTTCATCTGATGAACTACTTGGTCCGTCCATCCAAATTCCAATCATCATCAGACATCGTGCTCAAGAATTGCAGACATAAACAGTATGACTGCCGCAGCGGCTGGGTATGTGTCAGGGGGTTACGTGCGTAACTACGCGCGTGTACACGCGCGTGTCTACGCATCCGGTGTGCCCGCTGGGTACGCAAGGGACAGGCTGCGTTGCGTATGCGTATGCGTAAGCGTAGACGTATGCGTAACCCGGTGTGTCAGGGGGTTACGTGCGTGACTACGCGCGTGTACACGCACGCGTGACCACGCGCGTGTCTACGCATCCGGTGTGCCCAGGCCTTTAAACGATCTTCATTAAAATATGTATTATGATAGATGGGAGTGACATAAATCTTAGATTTTGACAAGATATTAATAGCAATACACAAATTGGAATGCAGTTCATGAATATTACTGTCGTGAGACCCCATACCAAGCATTACTATATCAGTTTGTGTCAAGGTTTTTGATATTTTTTCACAGCTTCTTAATATTTCTGAGCTTGGAGCCCATGTAAGAATCGTAGCACTAATCTTGTATTTGTCATTCCATGTTCCCAGACTGGAGCTGGAAAGAGCTGCAGATAAACCTTTTAGTTGTTCGTCTCCTATTATGTAGATATTATGTTCCTTAGGTTGGTGAGCTGTCACATGATCGCTCGTGTTCCGATAAGAGGGAGGGCAGTCTTCGTTTACTTGCAGGGAAACTGTTCTTTGTATATTTTGAAAACTCTCATTCATACATAGTTTTTGCTTTAGGTCATTAATTTGTTTGTTAAGGTCATTAATTTCACATTGTGCTTCTAAGAGAGACTGCTTTAAGTTAGCTATTTAAGTTTGGAGGTATGTTAAATTTTTGGTACCCTCAGTATTTCTTTCTTGTACTCTTGGGGGAGTAAAAAACTTATCGACTTGACTTTATCATATTTATTTTTTAGGTTATTTATCAATTTATTTAAAAAAGAACTAATTGTATCATTATTATTGGTAGTAAATAATAAAAATAACTTAAACTAGATAAATTGTTGTTTAATCAAACATTTATGAAAGTATTTACAAAATCATCGCTGGAGGCTCGCGAGCGGACCACGTGTTTGACCATTAGTCCCCCGTGACCACGGCAGCTGCAAAGATGCTGAAACTTCGGGAAAAAACCGGCCAAGTACGACTCGGACTTGCGCACGAAGGATTCCGTACCAAAAAACGGCAAAAAAAATAAAGTTTGTTGTATGGGAGCCCCACTTAAATATTTATTTTATTCTAATTTAATTAAAACATCATCTATGAAAATTTCAATTGTCTAGCTATCATGGTTTATGAGATCAGCCTGGGGTCGTATTATGACGTCTTCTTTCCAGGCAGTTTTCTGACTGGCTATCAATCTGTCTCTTTTATTTGCTATATAGCAAGAAAGAGATGTCACTACAGCAATTTATAAACCTGACAGGTTTTAAGAGCTTGTAATACGGCCTCTGGTGACAGACAGACGGACAGTGGAGTCTTAGTAATAGGGTCCCGTTTTTACCTTTTGGGTACGGAACCCTAAAAATCAAACCAAATCATCAAAGTACAGTCAGTGGCACGAATCATGAAATTTTTTCGACGGAGTGGGGATAAGTTCGCGCATGTGCTCTTGTGAGCGACCAATAGCGCGCGCCCCTCTCCCGCCGCCCGCGCCCCTCACCGCAACGCATACCCAAAATACGCGTTCCGCGCAATCCCCACCTGATTTCATGATTCGTGCCACTGACTGTACTTTATATTAAACCGCGCTAGTATCCGTTAAAAGTGTAGTATTTCAAAATTTAGGACATATCGTAGCGTAGATGATGATCTATGTACCTACCTATATTATGTTTACTAAGTGCTATATTACCATAATATTGTTACAATATAGCTATACCATACTACAGTAACTACCGTGATATTACGTACCTACTCCTTTTTTCCAACTATTCCATCCGAGGTCAAATTGGCGCCAAACCAAGAATAGAAATGGTTTGATCACGATATGGAAAAGGGTTCTCGAAATGAAACTGGCAAAAGCCAACAAAAATGCCTAAACCATTTGAGTATTATTGGACTAGTACGTGCTTCACAGCCTGTCGGTCGGTTCTGTAACCAAACTCGCATCTCACTTCGAACCTCACTTCACCTCGCACGAATTCGTTATTTGAAATTAGCTGAATATAAAGCTACTTTACCGATTGCAAAAGGATTTAGGTACCTAACGTAGCTATCTAAAATCTTTTGTGATTAAAACAGTCTATCATTCTCATTTATGATTTAAAATTCCCGCGCGTTGAAGTGAGATTCGAAGTGAGTTTCGAGTTTGGTTA
This sequence comes from Agriphila tristella, assembly GCA_928269145.1. NCBI lineage: Eukaryota > Metazoa > Arthropoda > Insecta > Lepidoptera > Crambidae > Agriphila > Agriphila tristella. The sequence continues at coordinate 39,661,148 of OV743433.1, forward strand.
CAGAATCAACAGGCAGACTCCTTTGTTTTGAAAAACAATGGTTTTCTTTTTGATTGTCTTTCAAAAAGTTAGATTTTTAACCGACTTCATCAAAAGGAGGAGGTTCTCAATTCGATTGTATACTTTTTTTTATCGTTGTCCGCGTATATCTTCGTCATTTGTGGACCGATTTTGATGATTATTTTTTTGTTCGATTGAGTATTCTTGTGTGATGGTCCCATTATTTTTTTTTTAATCGGTTCAGTAGTTTCAAGTAATCCTGAAAATAATATGATTTCATATTAACTACTTTTTATCGTTGTTCGCGTCATTTTCCCACATTTTTTTTTTAAATCGGTTCAGTAGTTTTCAGGTAATCCTGAAAATACTATGATTTCGCATTTACTACCTTGACGACTTTGTTATTTATGAACCGTTTTTTGTGTTGCAAAAGGGACAAAGTACATTTAGTGCATTCTTTTTAACCGACTTCAAAAAAAAATAAGGGTCTCAGATTGACCTGTATGTATGTACATATGTTTCTTCGCAATTATCTCACGTTTGGCTGAGCCGTTTTTCTACCTAATAATATATCTACACTACCTAATATAGAAGGTACTTACACTAAAAATAAAAAAAAATAAAAATTGTTTAAAAAACAAAAAACCGTCTTCAAAAAACCTGCCTCTAAAAAGCAAGAAATAATATTCAAATCATTAGATTACGCATTATCATCGTTATAATACCGTCTATTGAAGTCGGGTCCCCACCCGAATACTTTTAGAATAAAAAAAGGAAGTTGTACGTAAAGTACTATTATGTATTCTGTGGTTGTACTTCCCGTACGTACGTACGGTACGTTGGTTCGTACCCCGTACCCGACTTCAATAGACGTTATTATAACGATGATAATGCGTATCTAATGATTTGAATATTATTTCTTGCTTTTTAGAGGCAAGTCTTTTGAAGTCGGTTTTTTGTTTTTTAAACAATTATTTATTTTTCAGATCTGTCATTTTTGTTATTTGAGAATATACCAGGGGAGTTTAGCAAGGGATCCTAGTGGACGGAGGGTTTAGAGTTTGTTTCTTAAAGTGGCCTGAGCGAATGTGGCGCCGCGGTAAATTTTATTTAAAATTATAATTCTAATACACAATTTTAATAATGTTTTACGTGGAATTTTTAGGGCTCACAGACTAGTATTTTTAGACGGTATCGTTACATTCCCTCGTAGGCACTGCTAAAGTAGATGGCAAAACTGCTAAAATTGGCCGTTTTTGACACATTTGCTATCTACTTCTACAAATGACTAAGGGCATATGTAGTGATATATTTTTATTTAAAATACTAGACCATGGACCCTAAAACCTCCACGTAAAATATTATTCAAATCTTTTTCTATTAATAACTAACTAAATAAAAACCTCTGAGGGCGCTACTTCCGGTCAAACAACCTTAACAGAAAATTTAGAATAGTGCAATATTATAACAAAATCCAAAGTCAAATCTGTTATCGTAAGTGAGGTAAATATTATCACAAGTATTTTCTTTAGATTTATAATGTGGTAATGTATATATAATGAATGATTATGTGCTTAGGGAACTTGTAGTAAGCACTTTCACAAGCTATTTCGTAAATAAGTTGTTGCTAATCCAATTATTGGCTTAAGAGCTAGCCCCGGATAAAGGTATACAATTTACAGAGCCACCAAAACCCCTTTTATTAGTGTGCCATACTATCATTATTCATAGATCCCGAGCGCCTGATAGCTTTTCAGTGGTGGGGGTGGGAGTGGTTGGGCAACAAGAGTGCTGAAAAACTCATTGAAGCCATACAATTTACAGACCTCTGGATTTGGTGTGGAATAATAGCTAGCCAATCATGTATCTAAATCGAATATAACATTGCCAGGCATTTTGGCTGGTGGGAAAGTAGTGCCAGGCGGCATCAATCTTTACCACTTTTACGCGCACCTTTGATCAGCGCCAACGCTGAGAACCACATGAGTAAACAAAAGGACCAGAGATAAAGCTTCTTAAGAACGTGCAAAATTGTTACATATTTGAGCAGGGTTGTCACAATAGGTTATTACAAATTAAACAATACATAAGTTTCGAAGCACGAAAGAGCTCGAGATAAAATTTTTTGGGTCTTCCATCCCATGACCGACCCTAGCAAAAGTTGCTTAACCTTCGCAATTGCTGGGCACTAAACCACAGCGCCACCAAACTCCGCAATGAGCGTCAATGACGTTAAAATTTACAATCACAAATGATCGTAACCGGAGCGCTCTACATGACGCTACCCTACTCGATTACAACAAAAAAAATTTTTTTAAGCGTTTATGCTGATGACCCCCCAAAACGACCCCTTAATATTCGAATCTTGTAGGTATCCAAAACCACGGCATTGGGCCATTATGCTACAAAACCGTTTGGCTCTGGAAGCTTGTGACAGACAGACAGACGGACAGACACCGAGGTGATGCCATAAATTTCTTTTTTCCCGAAACGGAATACGGAACACTAAAAAAGGATCACATTTATAATAAAATAAAGGTACTTACTTATAAAAGTTAAGAAAATGATTAAATATTATATACCTACTTACCTATCGTACTCCTTGGGATAGTTAAAGTATGATATATTTTTATTTTTTTCTATTATTATTCATGCACAGAGTACAATAAACAACCATTTTAAATAAAAATAAAACACGTGTTTAAATTAAAATATTCAAACTTGCAAACAACGTGCCCTGAAAAAGCCCTGAAGATTGTCCACTGGCTGTCAGTTGTTTTTTGTTTTTCGCCGCGTACGCGACAAGCGGCCAGTGGACACGCACACATGCCCCGCGTGCTTGTAGTTGTGCAACCGATTTGCGCGGTTGTATGAAGCTTTGTCTCTGGTCCTACGTAGTAGTGATTATTTCCTCTGTGCTGAGAACAGTAGATTCTGCTCTCAGGAGGAGAGAGTGTACTTGGAACTAATTAGTTCCAGGTACACTCACTACTGCCATAGTAGAATCTATTGCTCTCAGCGCCAATATGGCGATTTTCAAATCGATACAAAAAATTGCTGTCGTTTCATGACAATAGCCTATCCAGCGTACTTGTATAATGGACGTCAGTGTCCAGAACAGAATAAAAATTTGACATAGTTTCGAATTTCCCCAAATAAGTTTTTACTCTCTAATAAGTAAAATAAGTAAAATGAGACAGGAAAGGGAGATCAGCTACAAAAATTTGGTCAAGGTTTCCAAAGGTTTGTATCATTCTTTAGCTCGTTATGATAAAACTCAGGGGAATAAAAGAAAAAAGGACGAACAAATTGGGGAGGCCCAGCATAAATGAATATGATTTATTGTATACATAAGTTAAAGTCATTGTGAAGATTTCCCAGGAAATTCAAGTTTTCGTTGTTAGTTGAAACAGTCTCAGAAGAGTAATTCTCTGTGACAGAAGACAAACAGATATTATAAAAATTAAAAATTATTTTTGTATTATATTATAACTGACGGTAATATTCGTTTTCGGAATGCACCTGAATATTAATTTATTTTTCACCTTACAACTATCATTACAGGCTCTTAACCTAATGCGATAGTGTAGACTTATTTAATTAACTATTCCAAATAATGCCGCTGGCTACCTACGACGCGCGACGTTAGCAAAACGGAAGGTATGAATTTTACGAAATAATTTGAGGGTCTTTTACCTCTTTCCGGAAGTCAAATTATAAAACAGACAGATTGGATGTGAAAATAAATTTACAGATCTCTTCAGAGAACTAAAGAGTTCTGTGATTTATTTTCTGTACAGCAAAAGCTTATTTTGACTTAATTTTCTTTATTGTTCACATGCCATTACTTATGAATTTTTACGGGTCTGTATAATATATGTATATGCCCTTGACTTGTCCTTACTAGTGTCCTTTATAACTTTGTTAAAACAAACTTGAGAAACTTACTAGAAGATAGTAGATATTTATTTTTGTCGTCTGCAAAACTATGCGACAATTATTAAGATTCTTGTTAATAGTAACCGCTTAAGTTTTGTTACAAATAACTTTGACCTCAATTTCGTCATCAACTAGGTATTGCCATGGTTTGGTTGTTGAGGATCCTTCAAAGTGTGTTAGTTTATTATAACTAGCGCCAACCCGCGACTTCGACTTGGAATTTGTTCCATGTCCCGAGAATTTTCGATCTTGTTTCAGTCCCTTCGTTATTTATAATAGCAACAAAATTTTCCGTAGAACAATAATTATCTCTAACTTACTAAAATTCACCAAAATTGTAATAGACAGAGTTACATTAACATTTTATAATATTTAAGTACTAGCTTCTGCCCGCGACTTCGTCCGCGTGGATATTAGAGAAAATCCTTAGAAAACCTTCAACCAGGATTCGGTCAGCCATTCTTACGCGATTAGGCGGGCCCGTTCCCGTTCCCGTTCCCGTTCCCGTTCCCGTTCCCGTTCCCGTTCCCGTTCCCGTTCCCGTTCCCGTTCCCGTTCCCGTTCCCGTTCCCGTTCCCGTTCCCGTTCCCGTTCCCGTTCCCGTTCCCGTTCCCGTTCCCGTTCCCGTTCCCGTTCCCGTTCCCGTTCCCGTTCCCGTTCCCGTTCCCGTTCCCGTTCCCGTTCCCGTTCCCGTTCCCGTTCCCGTTCCCGTTCCCGTTCCCGTTCCCGTTCCCGTTCCCGTTCCCGTTCCCGTTCCCGTTCCCGTTCCCGTTCCCGTTCCCGTTCCCGTTCCCGTTCCCGTTCCCGTTCCCGTTCCCGTTCCCGTTCCCGTTCCCGTTCCCGTTCCCGTTCCCGTTCCCGTTCCCGTTCCCGTTCCCGTTCCCGTTCCCGTTCCCGTTCCCGTTCCCGTTCCCGTTCCCGTTCCCGTTCCCGTTCCCGTTCCCGTTCCCGTTCCCGTTCCCGTTCCCGTTCCCGTTCCCGTTCCCGTTCCCGTTCCCGTTCCCGTTCCCGTTCCCGTTCCCGTTCCCGTTCCCGTTCCCTTTCCCGTTCCCGTTCCCGTTCCATTCCGTTCCCGTTTCCGTTTCCGTTTCCGTTCCGTTCCGTTCCGTTCCCGCTCCCGCTCCCGCTCCCGCTCCCGCTCCCGCTCCCGCTCCCGCTCCCACTCCCGCTCCCGTTCCTGTTTCCGTCCAATCATATCCGTCCGTCCAATCATGTCATGTCCACCTTGTTGGAATAAATGTCATTTTCGCAATCACCATCCCATGAAACCTCAAGGAACGACATCCACCCCATTTGAACCCCATTTGCACCCCTTTAGGGGTTAAATCATGTCTACCGTGTTGGATTTCAAAATAAATCTCATTTTCGCAATCACCATCCCATAAAACCTCAAGAACGACATCCATATCGATTTTTATGTTTACTCACCCTTACCTCCTAAGGGGTTGATTTTCAAAATCACAAAATATATGTTTGCCTATTTATTTTTAGATGTGCTCCTACGAAGTTTAAAGTTGTACTGTCTATTTTATATTATTTTTCCATTCAAAATTTGAACCCCATTTTCACCCCTTTAGGGTTTAAATCATGTCCTCCGTGTTGGACTTCAAAATAAAAGCCATTTTCGTAATCACCATTCCATAAAACCTCAAGAACGACATCCATATCGATTTTTATGTTTTCTTACCCCATTTACCCCCTAAGGGGTTGATTTCCAAAATCACAAAATACATGTTTGCCTATTTGTTTTTAGATGTGCTCCTACGAAGTTTAAAGTTGTAATGTCTATTTTATATTATTTTTCCATACAACATTTTAACCCCACATTCATCCCTTTAGGGGTTAAATCATGTCCACCGTGTTGGACTTCAAAATAAATGTCATTTTAGCAATCGTCATCCCAGAAAACCCCAATAACGACATCCATATCTATTTTTAGGATTTTCTACCCCTTTTCACCCCCATTTCATCCCCATAAGGACTGAAATACTAACAATAACAATATACATTGCGTTAAATTCCATCCATAAGCCTAAATTATAAATTTAGTGATTTTTACTTCGAAAATGAAGGATTTTCTTTAATACACATTTTAATCCCCCTTTTGACCCCTTCGGGGGTAGAATTTTGAAAAACGCTGAGACCCGTATTTACTAATTTTCAATCGTCAGCCTAATCACAAAATTTGAAGATTCTAGCTTCAAAACTGAGGGACTTTCATACAAACTTTCATCCCTTATTAAAATTTCATCCCCTTAGGGATAGAATTTTCAAAAATCCTTCCTTAGTGGATGCCTACACTATATAAGGTATCTGTGTGCAAAATTTCAAGTCTCTAGGTCCAGCGGTTTGGGCTGTGCGTTGATAGATCAGTCAGTCAGTCAGTCAGTCAGTCATTCAGTCATTCAGTTTACGATTTTATATATTAAGATGAGTGAATTAACGCCTACTCAAATCTGACCGGTATCCCGTACCGATATGGCGGTAACGATATCCCGATGGGTATGCGGATAACGCGCTCTTCAAATCATAGCGTAACTTTACCGCTACCGGAGGCGGTGCGCGCGACGCGAGCGGTTTCGCAACAGCTGCGGTAATGCCATACAATATACCGGTCGTTATATCAGTCGGTCGCGATCGCCGTTACCCACTGCGAGCGTGAATTGGAGCTGGCGACAAGCTCGCAAGTAGCTTAATTACGTTTGACATAAAGCCTGGCTATGAGTAATAGCTTTTATAGGTAAAGCTTTCTCTAAGCCTAATCAATAGCGATTTAAAACCTTCGCAGTTTGGAAAAGTGTAACAGGTTTTACGACAAAAAAAATGACAGGATTTTTTTTTCGGATTAATACACGCTTCACCATCTTTGATTACGTTGAGTGATGGGTAATGTGATCACTTGCTCACATCTACTCTAACTCACTCACCATTCGTACACGGTAATGGCACATGAGTAAAAAGTAGTGATTATTTCTTCTGTGGTAATGGTACGTTCATAGAAAATATATAACTACAAGAAAGTGACGGCATACGTGAACGTGACCGTAACAAAGAAAAAAGGAGATCCGAAAATTTCACCTGTTACTTTAGTGATGGAATCCTATACATAGGACGGACCCTCTAAAGAAGGAAAGGAGGAAATTAAATAAGGCTTATGTAACAAATTGCCTTTGCATAAACCTTAGTTGAAGATAAGTGATGTGACAAATTACATAATAAATTATTTTATGTGTGTCGATTAATCAAGGGTGTTCTGCGAGTGACTTCTTGTGTTAAACGATTTTGGGCTTTAACGACAAGATAAATGATCGTAGGTACTTTAAAACAGTTGCGTTTCATCTGCCGAAGGTATCCTTCACCATATAAGGTGATTAATTAAAGGATAATTTTCAAACTTATTTAACTTTGTTTCCTTGACAAATTCATTTTAAAAAACGGACTAGTAAAAACAGACTAAAAAGTATAAAATATTTTTTTCTGTAAATATTTGTAACCTACCTACAGAAAGGAGAATGGCAGGTGCCCATATATTTTCAGAACCACATAAAGGCTTAGCGTGCCAAGAAGTAAATAGCATGACTTTAATCCTCTATTAAAGCCTAATAAATTATGTAATCGTAAGATACACTTTAAAGCTGGGGATAAAAAGTTGATTTTAAAACCTAACCTCAAAACAGCACCTAGTAGGCAATTACTTTGGATACATTACATAACCTACACAGAATGATTTTTATTTAAAAGCTTGCCTTTAGGTGAGGCTGGTTATGAAATCTACAAATATTTAGTCATTAGACCGTAATAGACAATTACCTACTACCTATCTATCATTGACCTGAAACATAGTATGATAACGATAGGTAGATACTAATTCGCGTCAATTGGTAATGCGCATGGCGGCCATGATTTTAACCTCAAAAACGAAAAACAATTGTATTTTTTTCATATACCTAGACCCTTTCTTATTGAAAATAAGAATTCAATAATTAATATATTAAATTACCTATTAGAATTTTACTGTTTTTGTCATTTTTAGTTGCGGATGACGTTGTTTTTCTAAATGTTGCCTCCTTCTTTAGGAACACTTTAAATTGAAAAGTAACCACCAAATTATGACCTTTAAATCTCATAAGGTCCGAATTGGGCACGCTCAGTATTTATGAATTTGGAAAATGGTTCCCAGTTTGCCATTCTCCTTAAACCTAAAAACGTGGGGCGCATTTTGTAAAATTTATTATCCATATTGTCTTTAGCATGCGTCCCACGTTTTTAGGTTTAAAATTTCTGTAGGTATAGGGTTACAAATATTTACAGAAAAATTTATTATGCTTTTTAGTCTGTTTTTACTAGTCCGTTTTAAAGTTTTTAGTCCGATTTTTTTGTAATAATTTAGTCCGTTTTAAAAACGTGTTTTTAAAAAAGTTTTTTTTCAGTAAATTTTTATTTTCTGCTTTTTAGTTAACGAGCTAAGACTAAAAATATACCATCTCCTATCGGAGCACTCGTCAAGACGATTCAAACGAGCCCAAACTCGATGGGGTTGCATGGTTTTATGACAGAGTCCCAGTGGCCTTCTTCCGGCTCCATCATCAGACCCTGGACACTATTTCCCAACAAAGTATTCGTCAAGACGATTCAAACAAGCCCAAACTCGATGGGGTTGCATGGTTTTATTATAAAGTTTATATGGCCTTCCTCCGGCTCCATCATCAGATCCTCGGACACTATTTCCCATTAAAGTACTCGTCAAGATGAATCAAACGAGCCCAAACTCGATGGGATTGCATGGTTTTATTACAGAGTCCCAGTGGCCTTCTTCCGGCTCCATCATCAAACCCTGGACACTACTTCCCAACAAAGTACTCGTCAAGACGATTCAAACGAGCCCAATCTCGATGGGGTAGCGTGGTTTTATTAAAGAGTTCCTGTGTCCTTCTTCCACCTCCATCATCAGACCCTGGAAACTATTTCCCAACAAAGAACTCGTCAAGACAATTCAAACGAGCCCAAATTTGATGGGGTTGCACAGTTTCAATATTGAGTTTCTATGGCATGGCCTTTCGGCTTCATCATCAGACCCTGGACCTCGTCTCCCATTAGAGTACTCGTCAAGACGATGCTAACAAGCCCAAACACGATGGGGTTATATGGTTTCATCATAGAGTGCCTGTGGCCTTCTTCCGGCTTCATCATCAGATGAGCTCAATGACACCATAATATTGCATTGCCTTCCAGTTCTGACTTATGTTCAAAGTTTCAAATCTCTAGCTCATCGGGAAACTAGGATAAAATCGTTCGCAAACATTGTGGAGAAACACACAAACAAACAAACGCGAAAGCAACCTAATAAAAACGTGTTAAAATAAGGATTTTAATTTCAACAAAGCCATATAGGTAAGTGATTGTCAGTCACTATATCTATATATAAAACAGTAAAAAGTGTAAAGTGTAAATATATATATATATAAAATAGTAAAAAGTGTGTCTGTACATTACATATATTAAAAAAAAATGTCTGGGGCGATGGAGACATACAAATAGAGTAAGAATTTTTAAAAAAAGTGTGTCTGTCTGTTTGTTTCTCTGTTTGAACACGCTAATCTCCGGAAATACTGAACGTATTCGAATGAAACCTTTTTTTTATATAGCAAGCCTGGGAATAACATAGGGTATAATTGATTTTGGAAAATGGAACACCCGATGCAGAACTATAATGATCCAGCTTAACTATACAAAATATAAAAACGACACCCTAGCAAAAGTTGTTCAGCCTGATGAGCATTTTTTGTTGAGGTATAAATATCGAAGATCTGGAACACCCGATGCAGAACCATAATGATCCAGCTTAACTATACAAAATATAAAAATGACACCCTTGCAAAAGTTTTTCAGCCTGATGAGCATTTTTTGTTGAGGTACAAAAATCGAAGATCTGGAACACCTGATGTAGAACTGTTATGGTCCAGCTAAACTAAACAAAATATTAAAATGACATCTTTGCAAAAGTTGTTCAGCCTGATGAGCATTTTTGGTTAAGGTACAAAAATCGAAGATCTGGAATACCTGATGCAGAACCATATTGGTCCAGCTAAACTATACAAAATGTAAAAATGACATCTTTGCAAAAGTTGTTCAGCCTGATGAGCATTTTTTGTTGAGGTATAAAAATTGAAGATCTGGAACACTCGATGCAGAACCATAACACTGCTACAAGTATTTTCTTATGTAAAAACTACATTCGTTCATTTATATGCATACGCCGAAGTCACTAAGTCCACGCGTACGAAGTCGTGGGCATCAGCTAGTCGTAAATAAAAGAAGTTTAAATTCATATCCATATAATATGAGTTTAAGCTTCTTGGTGTCTAATAATATACTCATCAACTTTGTCTAGGGATACAGGTGTTATTTTCATACAAACGAGGTAACTTTGAAGCCTTGGTTTTCTGCTAGGGATGTATACACCGTGCTGTGATCTGATGATGGTCATCCAGGGAGTGAATGGAGGAGATTCAGGGTCAGATTTCTCAGCTTCAGGATTTCCATATATTTTAATTCTATTTTCGCGGTTTTTTTTTAACATGTCCTTTAATATTTTAGAATGCTGGTCAGCTTCAAAGTTACCTCGTTTGTATGAAATTACACCTGTATCCCTAGACAAAGTTGAGTGTGTACCTAAATGACACTCAGCCGCGCGCGTCACGTCACCTTCATCGTTACTTTCCTCTATGCCTCGTTGTATTCGCTTTCGTTCTGATAAGTTAATTCCTGTTGGATACTTCAGTGCTTTTTATTGATATTATCGTTTCTATCAGCTTTACGTTGAGTGAATTTCGAGTTCGTGTGTTTTGCAACTTCAAATGCCTTCCGGATGACTTTGTCATTTTCTTAAACTTGACCCTTTTTTTACTTGTCTCATTATTAACTCGGCTCTTTCTTAGTTGGTCTCTTTCTTAAACTTGTCACTTTTCTAACTCGTCTCATTTTTAACTCGGCTCTTTCTTAGTTGGTCTCTTTTGCAAAGTTGACACTTTCCTAACTCGTCTCATTTTTAACTTGGCTCTTTCTTTTTCGCTATTTTTCCTCTCTCCTTAGCCGTTGTCCACCAGATTATTTCACCTGGGTGAACCACTTAGTGTTACTAAAAACTGTGCACTGTGTAAAAGAAGACAAAATAAAATCTAAATAATGTAGTGATTTAAATGTGTAAAAATAACCTATAATTTTGCTGATCTCAATAGGGATTTCTCAAGAACTAGTGTAATGATATTTTTTTAATGAATATAGAGTTATAACCCAGCAAAATGATAGGTAGGTTATATAAGCGCACAAATTCATACAATTTGAAACTAAATTTCATACTTCAGCGAATTTTCGAAGATGAAAGTTCTGTTACCACGGAACTCAAGATTTGTACTTATTTTGAAGTAAAGAAAATTTACTGTGTACTCCACAATACGTCTAATGTGAACAATACAACAATTTTGACGACCTCCGTGGTCGAGTGGTTCGCACGCCGGTCTTCAAGGCGTCACCATCTCTTGAGGTCCCGGGTTCGATCCCCGGCTGGGTCAATGTAGAAAATGAACTTTTCAATATTGTCTCAGGTCTGGGTGTGTGTCATACCACCGTTGTTTCTGATTTCCATAACACAAGTGCTATAGCTCCTTACTTTGGGATTGGAGCAATGTATTTGATGTTGTCAAATATTTATTATTTATTTATTTATTCTCTTCATGATTATAGTTACTGAATGTTTTTAATATTTGGAAAGTATTTTTTGATCAAAATGAGAAGATCTAACTAAAGGAAGTAGGTACTTTATTTCGAAAAACACCAGATCAGCCAATCAGTGTTTTCTCATTTATGACTGTGACAGGGGTTCCCTACTTATTCGGGACGCGCCCCCTTTCTACCAAAAAATATCTCCCCTCTATCTAGATAATTTTAGATTAATAGCAGGTAAGAAAAAATATTTAGCCCAAAACAATGACATATGAACTACACAGGTGGCCCATGCTTCCCTTGGAAAATCCCTGGACTATTTATCTTGTGATCTATAAAATCTAATAGTACGATTCTTAATATTTTTTGTTTTGCCAGAAAAATGCCAGCACTCAGACCACAGTCGTGTGATGCTGAGGAGGTCCGACCAGCGGCCTCTGGCGCGGGCTAGAAGAAGGACCCTCAAGATGACTATAACCATCGTCACTGTCTTTGCCTGCTGTTGGCTGCCGTATGCCACTATGACTTTGTGGTAAGTGGATTTTTATACGAGTTCTTGAGAAAATAGGGAACAGCGGATTTATATTAACCATTTTAAAGTCTTCATTGCTGCGGCACATGCCTTCTATTGGAATGTACCTGTAAAGAGGGCTCCACACTCGCGCCGCGAAAGCCCGCGAAGGCCGCGAAGCGCGAGTGTGGAGGGTTTCGCGGCTTCGCGTATGGGCTTCGCGGCTTCGCGTTCGCGCTTCGCAGCGTTCCCCGTCCGGTGGCGGTTTTTGGTCCGCGTCAAAGTACTTGTGAGCCGAACTAAGGTTGCCGTGATTCGCGGCCGCGGTTCACGCGCGAGTCTGGAGGGCTATATTTTTCGCACCGTTTTCATGCGCGAACCGCGCCCGTTATTCACGGCCGCGGTTCGCGCGCGAATGTGGAGCCGGCTTAAAGGAAAGTGGGCTTTAACCCACCAATGTCGATGTATATAGTTAGTGTTACAAATCGCAAAATGCAACCGGGCTTCTTATTCTTTCCGAAGATCAAAGGAGCTTGAAATAATATTTTTTTTAGAGATAGACACGACATTGCGTTCTGGAACTCTTCTAGCGTACAATAGTTTGGGAATTCATTAATTGGGTGACTGGAAATAATTAAAAGCGACTGTTAATGGGATACTTAAATACTAAACCTGGCAGCGGTTTATTTTTTGGGCGACAAAATAACTAAACGGGCGACTAACTGTAGATTACAATAATACGTAAAACGGCGACTACATGTGGGAGATAAATAAATAAAGTTAGCAGTGAAAATTCTAAATGAGTGACAAAATACTGAGTGGGCAACTATTATACTAAGTAGGTAACTATTATAATAACTGATTTAAGCTGCCCAACATGGTATTATTGTCATCTCGATCAGGCGCGGGCGCAGCCTGAAATTTGGTGGGGGGGGGGGGTCACTAATAATAATAATAACTTTTTTTTATACGATTTTGGGGGGGGGGGGGCCTGTGACTCCCCCCCTCGGACCGCGCCTGATCTCGATAAGGATAATAGTCAGGTTTTTTAATAAATTATATGCCAAATTTTAAATGTTTTGTGTGCCCTAAAGTTGTCGGCCAAATAGTAATTTGGTCGCCCGTTCTGAATACTTTTGTCCTGAATACTTTAGAATAGTTACTCAATTTGTATTTTAAAGTCACTCATTTTCAATATTTGTAGTCGCACTCAGTTGACTTAGTCTGTCGCCCACTTAGTATTGCAGTACGCTCTATTCAGTATTTTTGATACCCAAAATGGGAACTTATTGTTACCCGATTAAATACTACCCTAATAGTTTTAGCTCAGTTTATGTATAAATAACAAAATTTATTCAGCCAATTTGACTTTTTTCAGACATTCCCCATTGTCTGATGATAATCGTCGTTATTCTAAAATTCTAAAAATAAATAAATTAAACCAGAATTTAAAAAATAAGTAAAAAGTACTTAAATTTCTGCATGAGGCAATTGACATCAAAGTAGAACTATAAAATGAATTTCAAATCTAATATTGATTGCAATATTTTGATTTAAAATATTATAACAGAAATTGCTATTAATACTGATTATTTTCCTCTACACAAGAACAGCATTTCCCCAAATATTGTTTCCAAAATGAAGAATGAATTCCACTAATATACAAGGTATACCAAAACTTTGCCACACGAAGGGAAAGAACCTACCTTAAATTATATTGAAAACCTTAAAATAGACTTAGATTTTAAAAATAATTAGAATGGCAATCAAAGATTTTTCAAAAATTGCCTGCATTAACCCAGGAGTCGAACCCATCAAATATTAAAATATTTTTTTATTATTTTAGGTTACCGGTCGAAAGGGTTACTATTTTTTTTTGAGTAACACAGCATCATAAGAGGGCTCCACACTCGCGCCGCGAAAGCCCGCGAAGGCCGCGAACCGCGAGTGTGGAGGGTTTCGCGGCTTCGCGTATGGGCTTCGCGTTCGCGCTTCGCGGCGTTCCCCGTCCGGTGGTGGTTTTTTTGTCCGCGTCAAAAGAGGGCTCCACACTCGCGCCGCGAACAGCGGCCGCGAATCACGGGCGCGGTTCGCGCATGAAAACGGTGCGAAAAATATAGCCCTCCAGACTCGCGCGTGAACCGCGGCCGCGAATCACGGCAACATTAGTTCGGCACACAAGTCCTTTGACGCGGACTAAAAAACCGCCACCGGACGGGGAACGCCGCGAAGCGCGAACGCGAAGCCGCGAAGCCCATACGCGAAGCCGAGAAACCCTCCACACTCGCGGTTCGCAGCCTTCGCGGGCTTTCGCGGCGCGAGTGTGGAGCCCTCTAAAGGACTTGTGTGCCGAACTAATGTTGCCGTGATTCGCGGCCGCGGTTCACGCGCGAGTCTGGAGGGCTATATTTTTCGCACCGTTTTCATGCGTAAACCGCGCCCGTGATTCGCGGCCGCGGTTCGCGGCGCGAGTGTGGATCCCTCTTTAAACTAGCGAGAAAACCACTCACAACGCATTGTAGTCATTGCCAAAAATTCATTACGTGAAATTAGTGTTATGGCTTTTATAAAAAGGCCCATAACGCGTTGTGGGCGTTTTTTCAGAAATACCACAAAACAAAATCCGCGTTGTGGTTATCATACAAAAGTCTACAACGCGTTGCGAAAATCAAGAAAAGCTGTCACGCGTTCTGAGCACTAGTGCCACCATAACACAACGCACGGACGATTGTAGTTTCATATTACGAGTCATGTGTGTTAAGTATGTCAACGAGAAATAAGCCCTGAAGGCAGCTTCAGGAAGCTGACTGAAGAGTCACATACAAATACTCGCTGCAAATAGGCACTCCACTCGCAGCGAAAACACGCTGAGTGTGACAGGCTATTAGCTGCGAAACTAAAAGTGCGATCTGCGAGTATTTACGAGTATTAGAATCAAATGCACTCGCACCTTATATTCGCTGTGTGACTGAGGCTTAAACAAGAACTTCACGGCACAATTGACATTTTGTATCGAAACTTTTTTTAATACCATGTTGTGGTTGTAGCAGCCTTAATTAACTTAAGGGTGTGTTGTACCAATGAAAATAAACATTTTTGCCCAAGAAACATTATGGGTCAAAAAACGACAAAAAATTTTGGTCCTCCCATACTAACTAGACAGCTAAAACATTGTACCTATCTGTATGGGAAAGTCCAAAATTTTTGTCGTTTTTCGACCCATGTTTCTTTGGCATAAATGATTATTTTCATTAGTAGAGCACTCCCTTAAGTTAATTAAAACGACTACAAAATGACGGTGTATAATCCATAAACTTAATATTCACTGAAATAGACGAACAGAGTTCGCTTGGCTGCGAAACCAAAAGTGACATGAGCCTGTGTTTGTTAATTTGTAAACGTGTGTGTTAATTGCAGAGATGCACTGAAGTCCATTTTAGGTTGTCGAAAATTCTACATTTATATTGCAAAACGCAATGTAAAGCTGCATTTTTGGTATGTTATTTGGACCCCTTAAGGGAGTATGGAACCATGTATTGCAAGCAAAAAAAAGTTGTGCTAGCTGCGTTATACGTGAAAAACTGCATGTTTTTTCAGTTTTTGCAATTTTATTAAAACTGTTTTACACTGTTATTTTCATACAATCATGCTCACTTCACAGTCTCATGAATATAAAAGTTTACGCATCTCTGCAATGGTTTGTATGTTGATAGATTAGGAAGGTGCTCGTTTTTCGAATAAGAATGTCAAATAAACATAGACATCTCTCAATTTCGCCAAAAATGCAGTAAAGCAATGCATAATTTTAATACCATACATAATTGTATGGAACGAAAAAAATGGTTTACCTCTTCCTCTTTTTGGATAAATTGGGAAGTGTCTATAATTATTTGACATTTCTATTCAATAAATGAGCACCTGACTAATCTATCTACATACAAATCATTGCACAGATGCACAACCTTTTTTATTTATGAGCCTGTGAAGTGAGCATTTTTGTATGAAAATAACGGTGTAGGCGGTTAGATATGCCGGTGAGTGTCAATGTTTCAAGCATCATATCTCAAAAACTATTGAACATGAAGCTGAAGTTGTTGGAGCTGAAGTTTGGCTTTAATTGTTTAAAATTTAATACACTTTCATAATAATGGTGGCAACTAATGTCAAAGGCCTAAAGATTTTGAATAAAACTGCAAAAACCTGTTTTTTTTGCAGTTTTTCACGTATAACGCAGCCAGCACAACTTTTTTTTGCTTGCATACATAGTTTCACACTCTCCTAAGGGGTCCAAATAACATACTAAAAATGCAGCTATACATCGCATTTTGCGTTTTTAGCAAAAATATTTGTAAGATTTTACTGGCCTAAATGTATTATTGCTCTAATAAATAAAACACAAACAAGATTTTGAACAATTTTATTTAAGTAATTTCTTTAGGTCTCCTTTCAGGCTCCATGCCGATTTATTTATGACATTTATCCAGTTTTACTTAATCACTGGATTTACAGGAAACCTGGAAATATTGTTAAATTAGTATTTAAGTAAGTATAATTTACCATTTGAAAACTGTCGGTTAAAAGCAGCTTTAAATAAAACTATCAGTGTTCACAAACACAAAAAAGTTATATTGGAAATCATCGACATGAGTGTCGATATCGATAATTTTTGATCAATCACTACGCCTTATTTTCTCAAGTTCACGGACATAATATCTTTTTATCTAACACGTAATGTTTAGAAATCAGCCTTTATTTAGGAAATATGCGTTTAATAGCATCATATTAGTATATAACTTAGTGTGTTTGGGAATATATTCAACTTAAATATGAAATACGAAAATGGTACTTGTACAATCATATTTACCTGTGAAATGAGTGTTTATTTGGGTTGTTGTCGTAAGTAACATTACAATCCATTACAGAACACGACACCATTATTGATTTATATAGCTTTGAGAGCCAAACCGACCCGATCGCGATCAAAATTACAAAATAATCTTGTTGACACTTTTCACCAAGGTGATAAACGATGATAAATGAAGTCAAACCAGGTTCTGCTGTCAGTTTTTTTTTACTCTTTCTCTCACATCGCATAAGCCGTAAGAATCGGTTTTTCACTCGCACCTTTGTCCGTCTACTTGAGCATAGCGAAAATTTTTCTAAGTCTATGGTATAATCTCCACTCTGCTGTTACTGTCGGTGTCTTTTTATTTTTATTTTTCACGCAACCGAAATTTTTTAGCTTTTTTCTATTATTGAGGAAACTTATTCCTACCAAAAAAAAAAAATATTCAGCCAATTTATTTTTTTCAGACATTTCCCATTCCTCATTGTAAGTTTATTTTACACCTGCCGCGATACGAGGAAGTGGAAAAAAGGGTTTTATAAAAACAAACTTGCCAAACTTTTTCTGTTTTATTTAGAAGCCGGAACGTTTCTACAGTTCATAAATTCAGCGAAAAGGGCAGAATTTCCACGGAACAAAGTAACCGACCGTTTCCACTAGTCAATAGGGAATATGCATCAATTTTTTTTTTAAATCTTAATCAAAAGTATAATGCGTGAGAAAATTAACTGTAATATTAAAACTTTTCTCTTGCGTTTTTTTCTCGTGATATAGTTACTTGAAGTTAGCGCGCAGCAGCACACGCCGAAAACGCTCCATACAAAACGGTGACGTCACACATCACGTTTCAGGTGTGTTTCGGCGCGTTTTATATGGAGTTAGCCAATGTCCACGCCACCTGCGCGCGCGGGGGGAACCTCTCGACGGACGGCGGCCGGAGCCGAACCAACACGACGGCGCGACACCAGCGCCAGCCGGCGCTTGCCTCTTTCTCTCTACTACCACTGCCACCGATGAAGACGCACGTTTTCCCTTTGCACACATTTTTTGATTTAACTATTGTTTAAACCTTGAGTACAGTCCGCCTTTTATATCGAAGAACTTCTTTCATTTCTCAACCCTATAAGTCTTAACATTTTGGTCCTTAAAAAGCAAAGGGAAACGTATTCAAAGCGTCGAAAAAGGCACTCGGACTTCGATAAAAAACCCAGCCGTGCGACATCGAAACGTGGCGTCGTCCATTTTGCCACAGTTTGCCACTTCAAGCAAGCAAACAAAAAGTGTCGTCTACATCAAGGAAAGGGAGAATTAACAACCGAGTGAGTCCGTTCCATATCCTTCTTTATTATTTCCATCTTTCCGCAGAAATTAAAATAGATTCTGTGCATTTTCTCGGAATTTTTTTTTCAGAGCACGTGTTTTTTCCTCATCAAATTTCTTTTGCATCTTGTTTAAAGCACATCTAAAGCATTATACCATTACTTGTTTAACGCCTTCTTTCAATTTAAAGCATTATTCAATATTTTTTTGCAATTTCCCGTTTCTTTTATTTCAATAAGGCATAATGACCGACGCAAAAACTGACGAAGCTAACCTAAAACGCCTGTTTAAAGCACGAAGCAGCCTTAAAGCAAAGCTAATACAGTTTGTGAATTACTTAAATGTTGCTAAAGGTTACTCCGCATTGAGCATTGCCCACAAGATAGAATTCGAAACCAGGATAAAATTCATAGAAACAGCTTATAAAGATTTTAATAAATTACAGACGGAAATCGAAGCCATGACCGAGGACGCCCAAAGGGAGTTCACCGAACGGGAGCAATTCGAAAGCGTGTTCTTCGCGAACACTGCTCTCGCGCGAAGCATGCTGGAGTCTCCGTCGAGCGATGGGCTCGAGAGGAGGAGGTCTGAGGCGGGTTCCGGGGAGAAAAAGGATTTTTTTCGTCTGCCTGACATCACCCCTCCGTCTATGATATGATGGCGACTATCATCACTGGCTCGAGTTTAGAGATACGTATATTTCACTAATTCATAACAATCCTCGTATAAATGACATTAGCAAATTTCATTATTTACGTGCGTCCCTCAAAGGGAACGCATCTTTAGTAATTCAAAGTCTAGAATTCACTTCAAGTAATTACATAATAGCTTGGCAGCTTCTTACAGAAAGGTACGATAACCCTAAAATATTAATTAACAACCACATTCAGTCGTTATTTAATGTTGATCCTGTACAAAAGGATTCTTGTAAATCAATTCGTAATTTAATTGATACTACCAACAAAAATTTACGTGCCCTCTGTACTTTAGGCCAGCCCACAGACCATTGGGACATATTGATTATTTTTATGATGAGTAAAAAATTAGATTTTGTGACTTCTAGACAGTGGGAAGAATTTAAAAATACATTATCTGATCAACCTTCTTTAAAACAATTTCTTACATTTTTAAATAACAGAGCAGAATTATTAGAAACATTGAACAGTAACAAACAACCATACAAACCGTCTCACATAGTCACACAAACATCAAAACCTAAATCCTTTGCCGTAGTCACAGAAAATAAACAAAACATTAACCAACCTTCTTGCCCGTTATGTAAACAAGAACATTTTCTTTTCAATTGTAGTTCATTTAGAGAATTAGATGTCGATTCACGCATCAAACACGTTTCATCTTTTAAAAATTTTTGCAAAAATTGTTTACGTACTGGACACTTACATACATCATGTAGACTTACACATTGTAAATATTGCAAGTCTAAGCACAACACTCTTCTTCACAAAGACACTGACGTCAAAACCAACACAGAAACTGTGTCACTTTCAGCACATACTCATTCATCTTCATTGCATGCATCTCACAATCATGTCTTGCTTTCCACAGCACTGGTGAAGGTGAGGGACACAAAAGGTGTTCTTCACACCGCTCGAGTCTTGCTGGACAATGGCAGCACGTCCAACTTCGTCACCTCTGCACTCTGCGAGAAGCTAGGTCTGCCCAGGTTCAACTCGGGATCCACTGTGGTAGGCATAAACAATTCCGTTTCATCTATTACAAAATCATGTTCATTTAACATACAATCTTGTTTTGGAAGTTATGAGACAAACATCGAATGCTTCATCTTACCGCACATCACTACATCATTACCTTCTACATTCATCTACAAAAAACACATACCCATACCTACCGGGATTAAATTAGCTGATCCCTCCTTCAATGTTCCGGCATCAATAGATATTTTAGTTGGAGCTGAAATATTTTGGAGCATCCTAGGAACCAACTTCATCAACCTAGGTAATCATCAACCATCACTACGCGAGACAAAGCTAGGATGGATAGTGTCAGGTAGTATTCCTAGTGTATCTAATAGTACTCGTGCCAATAATTGTCATTTCTCTCAAACAATAGAATCGCAACTCGGTCGCTTTTGGGAATTAGACTCTGTCAGCGCCAGCCCTGTATTGTCTAAAGATGAGCAAGCATGCGAGCAACTATTTCAACAGACAACAAGGCGTGACAACGACGGTAAGTTTATAGTCACATTACCCCTGAAGGAACCGCCACAAGCATTAGGAGATTCGTACTTCATGGCAAAAAATAGGTTTCTTTCCATCGAAAGAAAACTACAACGTAACGAGCAGCTAAAGAACGATTACCATCAGTTTATGCGTGAGTATTTATTGCTTGGACACATGACACTTAACACAAACATTACAAAATACAAAAAACAAAACTTACAGTCATCAACTTCAAACAATACATCTAGTACAACATCACTCGTACACTCATCAAACACGACATCTTCACCCGCATACACATCTACACATACATCTATACATAAACATCAGCATACATCTAAACCTACATCTACTCATACAATTACATCTAAACATAATAAAAATGTAAACAACTACTTACCTCATCATGCAGTAATGCGGGAGTCCAGTACAACAACGAAACTGAGGGTGGTCTTCGATGCGTCAGCAGCTACTTCTTCAGGTAAATCTTACAATGACATACAAAGAGTGGGACCGACCGTACAAGATGACCTTCTTTCGATCCTACTTCGCTTCAGACAGCACAAGTACGTCGTCACCAGCGACATTGAAAAAATGTACAGAGCCATCAACGTGGAGCCTTCACAACGCCCACTGCAGCAAATTATATTCAGGTTTGATCCTTCAGAACCACTACAAACATATACTCTAAACACAATCTGTTACGGTACCGCGTCGGCTCCGTACTTAGCCACTCGGTGCTTGCTCGCCCTCGCTGAGACATGTACTAATGCTGACACTAAACGTGCCATTAGTCATGGATTTTATATTGACGATTTATTATTAGGTGAAAATTCAATTACAGCGCTTACTA
This sequence comes from Agriphila tristella, assembly GCA_928269145.1. Lineage (NCBI taxonomy): Eukaryota > Metazoa > Arthropoda > Insecta > Lepidoptera > Crambidae > Agriphila > Agriphila tristella. Next base: position 39,682,540 of record OV743433.1, read on the forward strand.
ACCTTTGTCATAACGTCATTAGTGTTTTAGAAACCGCCAAATTTAATTTACGTAAGTGGCAGTCAAACAGTCCTGAAATTTTACAAAGTATTTCAGAAATAATAGGCGACAAGGATAAAACATTAAATTTAAATAATCCTTCGCCATGTAAAACTCTTGGTTTATTTTGGAATTCTGCAACAGATTGCTTATTTTTTGAATTTGACCTTAATCCAAATTACAAAATCACTAAGCGCACAATTTTATCAGCTATAAGTCAAATCTTTGATCCGTTAGGCCTCGTAGGCCCTTGTATTGTAGTAGCAAAAATAATATTACAAGAATTATGGAAACTTAAATCTGATTGGGACGATGATGTTCCAAATGACTTAAAACAGTCTTATATTAAATTGATTAATTCACTTTCATTTTTAAATAATGTAAACATTCCTCGCTGGTCATTCAACGAGGATGATACCATTGTTACTGAGATACACATATTTACAGATGCATCCGAGCGAGCATACGGAGCATGCTGTTACATCAGAACAGTTACACGCACTGGCAGCATTCGTGTGCGTCTACTAACTTCCAAAAATAAAATTGCACCCATTAAAGCAAGCACAATTCCTCGTCTCGAATTGTGTGGGGCGCAAATTGGTTCAAAGCTTTATAAAAAGGTAAAAAAGTCACTGACAAAACCAATCGATAAATCTTACTTTTACACTGATTCTTCTATTGTATTGGGCTGGTTAGCCACTTCGTCGAATCGTTTAAAATCATTTGTTCGTAATCGTGTGAACGAAATACAAGAAAATACTGACAGTGCAGTATGGCATTATGTGCCGTCCAAGGAGAACCCAGCTGACCTGGTTTCTCGCGGGGTGAGGGCTGACTCACTCAGCTCGTCCAGTCTGTGGTGGACTGGGCCTTCTTTTTTGCATTCCTTACACATACAGCTACCAAACAAACCTAACACCTACACTCAAACTAACGTTTCTCTTCCGGAAATGTCATTCTTTGTTGACAACACAGATAACTCCATAATCAATTTAATAAATAAAATTTCAAATTTTTCAAAATTAATAAGAATAGTAGCATACATGAATAAATTTATTAATTGTTTAAAAAATAAAAATTTAGATAATAAAAACAAGAAATTAACTTCAGCAGAATTATTAGCAGCACATAATACAATCATTCGTTTCAGTCAGCAATGTCTTATGTTTCCTGAAGAGTATCACATTCTGAAGTCCAATCAAACTTTGCCATCTAAAAATAGACTTTTGTCACTTACACCTTTTATCGACTCAGACGGCATCATACGTGTCGGAGGTCGTCTTCAAAACTCTAACTATACTTACAATGTAAAACATCCAATTCTTTTGTGCAGTAAGCATACAGTCACAAAATTGATTTTTGAAAATCAGCATATAACATCGTTACACGCAAGTCCTCTTTTGTTACTTTCTCAGATACGCCAAAGGTATTGGGTACTCGGGGGAAGAAACTTAGCCAAACGTGTAGTACATTCATGCATTCGTTGTGTTAGATTAAAGGCAAAAACTACACAGCCTATAATGAGTCATTTACCTAGTGATCGATTAAGTTTAGAATTTCCCTTCCTAAAAATTGGTCTAGATAACGCTGGACCAGTGATGATGCTCAATCGTAAGGGGCGCGGCAGCAGACTAATCAAATCCTATATTTGTGTTTTTATTTGTTTCGCAGTCAAAGCCATACACCTGGAAGTCCTCACAGATCTTACTAAAGAATGCTTTCTTAGTGCTCTAAACAGATTCATCGCTCGACGGGGCCTGCCGCAGACAATATACTGCGATAACGGAACCACGTTTGTGGGAGCCTTCAATCATATGATTGCTAATTGTATGAATGACGTTCATGGTCAAGGTATCGATTTTAAATTCATTCCTGCCTATTCTCCACACTTCGGCGGCTTGTGGGAGGCCGCAGTAAAATCAGTCAAGTTTCATTTAGTTAGAATCTTAGGACAATCACATCTAGTTTATGAGGAAATGATAACGTGTGTAGCACAAATAGAATCTATTTTAAATTCTAGACCCCTAACTCCTATGTCTACAGACCCGTCTGACCTTACCTTCCTAACGCCCTCCCACTTCCTCATTGGACGGTCTCATACATCGGTCTTATACCCTGACTTGACAGACACCAACATAACGACACTTCAGCGATTTCAGCGAGTTGAAAAGCTGAAGCAGCATTTTTGGAAAAGATTTTCTAACGAGTATGTGTCTCTCCTCCAGCAGAAACATAAATGGAAGTCCACTTCTGGTCATCTACAAGTCGGAGCCATGGTCGTCATCAAAGACAAGATGTCACCACCACTGATGTGGCTTTTGGGTCGGATCACGAACATCGTCCCTGGCCCTGACGGCATCCCTAGAGTGGCCGACATACAAACGAGGAAGGGCGTACTGCGAAGGGCGTATAACAACATCTGCCCACTCCCAGTCCAGTCTGCTGCTTGAAGAGGACCATGCCATCTTCAACGCGGGGGAGCATGTCCACGCCACCTGCGCGCGCGGGGGGAACCTCTCGACGGACGGCGGCCGGAGCCGAACCAACACGACGGCGCGACACCAGCGCCAGCCGGCGCTTGCCTCTTTCTCTCTACTACCACTGCCACCGATGAAGACGCACGTTTTCCCTTTGCACACATTTTTTGATTTAACTATTGTTTAAACCTTGAGTACAGTCCGCCTTTTATATCGAAGAACTTCTTTCATTTCTCAACCCTATAAGTCTTAACAGCCAATAATCTTCAATTATCTCCCTAAATATTGCGTTTAAGTACATATGTGTGTGTGTTAGTCCCAGACTTCTCTGGGTTAGACTCAAAGTAGGATTACTTCGGATACGCGTCATTGGCGTGTATGCTCCCGATATATCCAAGTCAGCAACGGAAAAGGAGGATTTCTGGAAAAGTGTGGAAGACATCTTGAATGAATGCAAAGATAATGAAAGGATAGTTATGCTTGGAGATTTTAACGGATGGGTAGGTGTGAGAAGAGAGGGATGTGAGGGAGTTTTAGGAATATATGGAGACAAAAGAGTAAATGATAATGGCAGGAGTTTGATTGAGGTATGTTTAGAAAAGAATCTTGTGGTAACGAACACCATGTTTGACCACAAGGAAATTCATATGTACACTTGGCAGAGAGGGGAAAAGAAGAGTATGATCGATTTTGTGATTGTTGATGAAAGACTGAAGGGCAGAGTTGTAGACACCAGGGTCTTTAGGGGTAGTAACATTGGAACAGACCACTTTCTTGTAGTGTCTCGGGTTAGTGGTCTGTTCAAAAGTTGGCGTCATCGTCCCACAGTGTCAACAACGGAGCTGACTAGAGTAAAAGTTGAGAACCTGGATGAAGTGGAAGTGCAAAAGACATATTTGTGCAAATTGAAAGAACGATTGGGAAATGTGGCTGAAGTGAAAGATGGCAAGCTTGAGGAAGTTTGGGAAAAGTTTAAAAAAGGTGTGACTGAAACAGCTGAGGAAATATGTGGAGTGAGTAAAAGGAAGAATTCTCCCCCAATAAACTGGTGGGATAGTGAGGTAAGACAGATAGTGAATGAAAAGAAAAAAGTATGGCAGGATCTGCTGGCCATCAAAGCCAGTAAAAGAGTGAATGCAAGTGTTACAGAAGATGATGTTGATACAGTTGCAAGGGAGTTTAAAAGGATTAAGAAAGTAGTGAAAGAAAAAGTAGACGAAAAAAAGAGAAAGATGAAAGCAAAGTGTGACTTCAAACTCTGTGATAACTTTCGAGACAATATAAAATTGTTTTGGAAACAAGTGAAAACGTCTCGAAGTGGATCACATAAGTCTAAAATGAATGTGATAAGAGATGAAAAAGGTGAGCTAGTGACAGATGAAAAAGGTGTACTACAGGAGTGGATGAAATATTTTGAGAGTTTGTTTGAGGCGGATGGCTCTATGCTAGAAGCCTCGGATAAAAGGGTGGAAGACGAGGAAGAGACAGAAGTGGATGAAAGAGATATATATATGGATGAGATTATTAGTGCAATGAAGAGCATGAAAAAAGGGAAAGCAGCAGGATATGACAGAATTACTGTTGAAATGCTGAGAGGTGGGAAAGAGCTGGTTGCGTCCTGGCTGTGCCTGATCTTTAATAAATGTTGGAACAGTGGCAAAGTGCCGGAAGATTGGCGTAAAGCCGTGGTCGTGCCGCTGTACAAAGGGAAAGGGTCACGGCAGGATGCTAAAAACTACCGCGGGATCAGTCTTCTCAGCATTGTCAGTAAATTGTATGCAAAGGTACTGATTGAAAGAGTGATGCAAAAAACTGATCAGAGTATTTGGGATGTGCAAGCGGGATTCAGAAAGGGAATGGGATGCACGGATCAGGTCTTCTCCTTGAGGTGCTTAACCGAAAAACACCTGGCTAAGCACAAAAAGGTTTACTGTGCCTTTGTGGACCTGGAGAAGGCCTACGATCGAGTTGACAGGAATGAGCTATGGAAGGTGTTGTCCGAATACGGATTGAAGAGCAGACTGATTCATGCACTGAAATCTCTCTATGAGGATTCCCGTGCATGCGTCAGGTTGACGGCGTATACACTGACTGGTTTGGCATCTCTAGGGGTGTCAGACAGGGATGTGTTGCGTCACCATGGCTCTTTAATCTGTTTTTGGACAGTTGTATGAAAGGTCTGAAAGAACGTGACTGTGGGGTTGTGATGAATGGGACTCAAATCAAGTGCCTTCTCTACGCTGACGACCAAGTTATACTTGCGTCTTCTGCGCAAGAGTTGCAGGAAATGATGTCGGTTATGAATGAAGATTTTGTGAGAAAAGGGATGAAAGTGAATGTAACTAAGACTAAAGTGATGGTGTTTGAGAGAGATGAAGAAATGACTGACTGTACGGTAATGTTAGGTGGCGAAAAAGTGGAACAAGTCCGTGAGTTTGTATACTTGGGGAGTTTGTTCACAAGGGACGGAAAGAGTGAGGAAGACATAGAAAGACGAGTGAAGAAAGGAAATTCGGTGAGTGGTGCTATACACTCGGTTATGAGTAGCCAAACCGTTTCTGCAAAGGCGCGAATGGCTATTCATAACGGAGTGCTGGTACCGACACTGATGTATGGAAGTGAATCTTGGGTATGGCAGAAGAAGAATGAAAGCAGAATAAATGCGGTAGAGATGCGATCGTTGAGGAAAATATGCGGAGTAAAACTGAGTGATAGAGTGAGCAATGAGGTGATTCGCAAAAGGTGTGGTCTGAAAGATGATATAGTGACAAGAATTGAGAAAGGAATGCTCCAGTGGTTTGGTCACTTAGAGAGGATGAATGAAAGGCGAATCACGAAAGAGATATACTGTGCGAATGTGGAAGGAACGATTGCACGAGGGCGTCCCAGAAAAACCTACGCGGACCAAATAGAGGTTATTATAAAAAAGGCTGGTGTACGCAGTGACAAAAACCGCAGGGCATGTATGAAAAGAGTGATGGATATGAATGAAGCGAAAGAAGTGTGCAAGGATCGTAGCAGGTGGCGATCCATAGTCTCTGCCTACCCCCATGGGAAACAGGCGTGAGTGTATGTATGTATGTATGTATGTATGTGTCATACAAAATATTATTTCTTATTCGATATTCTATCTCACTGTAAAGTGCATTATATCCGAAAATGAAAAAAAAAATATCGTTATTTTCCCCTGATTTCATCGTGTGATAAAAATAAAATAATAAGTTTTTTTATTTTTTTTTCCTGTTCCATCATGTTTTTATAAGTGTCCGCAGCGATCAAGCTCAATTTCATCAAAATCGGTGACTTATGCATATTCCCTATTAACAATGTCATAAAACGATAGAATATTTTAGATAACAATTTTTTATTTATTGAACTTTTAGATTTTAGATATTCATAATGCTATTTTTATATTAAGATAACGCTACTACGGGTGTGTCGATTTTTTAGGGTTCTGTACCCAAAGGGTAAAAAAGGAACCCTATTACTAAGATTCCGCTGTCCGTCTGTCTGTCTGTCACCAGTTTGTATCTCATGAACCGTGAAACAGCTGAAATTTACACAGATGATGTATTTCTGTTGCCGCTATTACAACAAATACTAAAAACAGAATAAAATAAATATTTAAGGGGGGCTCCCATACAACAAACGTGGTTTTTTTGCCGTTTTTTGCTCGATATTAATAATGACAGCAGGTAGACAGTTGAAATTTTCACAGATGATGTATTTCTGTTGCCGCTATAACAACAAATACTAAAAACAAAATAAAATAAATATTTAAGGGGGGCGTGTGCATCGTTCTGGCAGCGCCACGGTCTCCGATTTGCGTGAAAAAAATTCACCATGTAGGCCGACTTTTTCCCAGTCGGGAAAAAATACGTTTGATTTTTTCCCTCCACTGGATCCGAAGATATACGAGGTTTTTTGTGGCGCTGCCAGAACGACGTCGTTCTGGCAGCGCCACGGCTATATCTCATTAATTACAAATGCTAGAATAAATCCGATTACATACAGATTTTTGGCTTTTTTTTCCATTTCACACAAGCTAACATCCACCCGTGAATGTCAACAGATTCAGGAGTAATCGTGGGTCATTTGTGGCGCTGCCAGAACGACGTCGTTCTGGCAGCGTCACGGCTGTATCTCAGCAATTCGTTTTTTTTCCTGGAAACGGTGTGGGTATATATTTAATACCTTCGTCATAAGGCACGGCAAAAAACGAATTTCTACATTTCATCGTGGATTAAGGATTTTATAGGCTTTGAGAAATTCTAACCTCAAAAAAAATTTTTTTCGCTCTAACGCCTTTAATTGATGTATTAAATAACATTCGCGCATTCCCTTATCTTCCTATAAAGGGAAAAAAATAAACCACCATCGCAGCATTAGCCGTTCCAGAGAAATCATAGGTTTAGATTTGGTTCATACATTAGGCATCGTTCCCGCAGCGCCACACCCAGTACACCATGATCCAGGGCACCTGTCGCCAAACTGAGTATGCCAATATTTAGTACCACCATAGCGAACACGGAAAAAAATCTGATAACGTGTATAACACAGCTACTTTCCGAGAAATAAGCCATTGATTCAATATGCCATACAATTGGTACATTCGAGTAGAAAAGTTTTAAATTGCTTTTTATTTTAGCATTTTAAGTATCGGATCCGGTGCCCAAAACCATTTTTTACTATCCACGGTGTTTGGTAATAGCCTTATAAAGCCGAATATGGTACATTTAAATATTTTGTTTATTAATTTTTGTATAAAAAAACAGCTTATTTTTTTTTCGCGATTTCAGAGTTGGTCCCATAGTAAAAGTTGTTCAGTTTGATGGCCTCTATCTACAATATTCGGCTTTATAAGACTATATTACCAAACACCCTGTAAAGATAAACTAAACGATCGTTCAGACAATGCTTGATAAGCTTGTAAACGGTAACTGTAACTGCTCAAACATCGCTTCTAGACTATAAGAAAGGCTTGCAGAAACATTTTTATTATAACGGTTAAACCGGTTTTATCGAATAATTGCGTTCCGGTGCGGAACGAAATAGAAGCGATACTTTAAACCTAAATAAACCGGTTTATTCCTTGGTCATCGCCCGGGCAGTCATATCATAGGGGATTCTCAGAAATCGTCAAAAAATCATTAGGGTCAATTCAAGTTGGGAGAGCGCAGCGAATTTTGGTACTTCGAAATTTTCTAAAAAATGCTAAAGACAATATGGATGATAAATTTTACAAAATGCGCCCCACGTTTTTAGGTTTAAAATTTCTGTAGGTAGGGTTATAAATGTGTACAGAAGAATTTATATTTTTCTTTTTAGTCCGTTTTAATATTTTAATCCAATTTTTTTTTGTAATAATTTAGTCTGTTTTAAAAACGTGTTTTTTTAAAAAGATTTTTATATTTTTTTTAAAGAAGAAATAAAGAAAATTTCGAAGTACGAAAATTCGCTGCGCTCTCCCAACTTGAATTGACCCTTATGATTTTTTGACGATTTCTGAGAAACCCCTATGATATGACTGCCCGGGCGATGACCTAGGAATAAACCGGTTTATTTAGGTTTAAAGTATCGCTTCTATTTCGTTCCGCACCGGAACGCAATTTTTCGATAAAACCGGTTTAACCGTTATAATAAAAATGTTTCTGCAAGCCTTTCTTATAGTCTAGAAGCGATGTTTGAGCAGTTACAGTTACCGTTTACAAGCTTATCAAGCATTGTCTGAACGATCGTTTAGTTTATCTTTACAGACTGTTTGGTAATATAGTCTTATAAAGCCGAATATTGTAGATAGAGGCCATCAAACTGAACAACTTTTACTATGGGACCAACTCTGAAATCGCGAAAAAAATCAGCTGTTTCATACAAAAATTAATAAACAAAATATTTAAATGTACCATATTCGGCTTTATATGGCTATTACCAAACACCGTGTATAGTAAAAAATGGTTTTGGGCACTGGATCCGATACTTAAAATGCTAAAATAAAAAGCAATTTAAAACTTTTCTACTCGAATGTACCAATTGTATGGCATATTGAATCAATGGCTTATTTCTCGGAAAGTAGCTGTGTTATACACGTTATCAGATTTTTTTCCGTGTTCGCTATGGTGGTACTAAATATTGGCATACTCAGTTTGGCGACAGGTGCCCTGGATCATGGTGTACTGGGTGTGGCGCTGCGGGAACGATGCCTAATGTATGAACCAAATCTAAACCTATGATTTCTCTGGAACGGCTAATGCTGCGATGGTGGTTTTTTTTTTCCCTTTATAGGAAGATAAGGGAATGCGCGAATGTTATTTAATATATCAATTAAAGGCGTTAGAGCGAAAAAAAAATTTTTTTGAGGTTAGAATTTCTCGAAGCCTATAAAATTCTTAATCCACGATGAAATGTAGAAATTCGTTTTTTGCCGTGCCTTATGACGAAGGTATTAAATATATACCCACACCGTTTCCAGGAAAAAAACGAATTGCTGAGATACAGCCGTGGCGCTGCCAGAACGACGTCGTTCTGGCAGCGCCACAAATGACCCACGATTACTCCTGAATCTGTTGACATTCACGGGTGGATGTTAGCTTGTGTGAAATGGAAAAAAAAGCCAAAAATCTGTATGTAATCGGATTTATTCTAGCATTTGTAATTAATGAGATATAGCCGTGGCGCTGCCAGAACGACGTCGTTCTGGCAGCGCCACAAAAAACCTCGTATATCTTTGGATCCAGTGGAGGGAAAAAATCAAACGTTTTTTTTCCCGACTGGGAAAAAATCGGCCTACATGGTGATTTTTTTTCACGTAAATCGGAGACCGTGGCGCTGCCAGAACGATGGACATAAGGGGGGCTCCCATACAACAAACGTGTTTTTTTGCCGTTTTTTGGTACGGAACCCTTCGTGCGTGAGTCTGACTCGCACTTGGCCCGTTTTCCTAGTATTTTTTCAATTACATTTAAAAAAAAAAATTAAAAAAAAAACTCCCGCTATCGAGGCTCATTTTTTACCCCAACAGTCGTACCTCTGCTTTTAGTAATATGAGAGCAATGCAAGTCCGCTACCCACCACACCCCTTGTTGTATGAGATTACACGGATGCACAGGAGCGTATAGTTATTGGCACCGTGCACGCTTTTAGCGCCACCTAGCTTTTTGCAACTTTGTTGGCTCTAACCAAGAAGCTTATACCTCCCTCCAATGGAGATTGCACGGCCATATGTCATAGTGAAGATTGATAAACGGTCCTTAAGTTAAGGTTGGGAGTATAAGCTTCTTGGCTCTAACTTGACCGTTTTGACGTTTTGATATGTAATGGCGGCATTGTGACAAAATATTAAAAAATACTATACATATTGTGTTATTAATGTAAATTAAAAAATTACTGTGATTTGGGTGAACAAAGTGTTGTGAAATCATTTTTGGTCATTATAAATTAAAAATGGCAAGTAAGATCTATTCAAAAAGAGTGTTTTATTTTGGTTATATCAGGGTCGGTTTACTTCTTTTTTAGTTCAAAATTTTGTAAAACAAGAGGATAAAGCTACTTTAATAATTTTATTAAGTGATAATAAACATATATACCTATAATTGTTCCTGTAATAAATTAAATATCGTTTTTAAACAGATTAGACAGCCTACCTTATTTCTACTTTTTGCCACCATGAGCGCTGCGATCGATTATTATACCTTCGCACCCAGCGAATAGGTGATGATTTTTGACCCCCAATTTCAGTTAAAGGTTTGTTTCGAAACGGTCTTATAAAGGAATTAAAATTCATAACTAGGTACTCAAATTGTTTCGTAGCGACGAAGGATTTCCCGCTGCTCCACCTACGGTATAAAGTTCAATTTGTTTTGACAGCACAGCTACTATTATGTATTCTGCGGCATAGCCCAATGTCGAGCGTCATTTGTTTATTGTGGAGTGGTAGTGGAAACACTCGTTATTCAACGCTGGAACTTTATGATCACTTTTAGTTTTCAAGAGAAATATTTCTTAAGTTTTTCTTAAAACTCGTATTTATTTCAGTACATAATGCAAAGAGACACTCTTTATAAACTCGCATTCAGCTTTTCAACTATTTGCCAGTTCGAAATGTTTCTGAGAAAGAATTTTAATAAAATGCTTTTATATCAGTCAGAAGCTACCTTTCTTATATTCAATATAAGTGTAAAAAATATTACATACTTTCTAAAGGCTTAGGTTTAAGCAACCACCAGATATAATGAAATATAACGCCCAAAAAATCGTAAGTACTTACCAGAATTTAACCCCCATTTTAATATGAAATTATGACCAACAAACGTATAGTCCGCTAACCTAAAAAAGGCAAGTATCTTCAGAATAATCGCTGAGCTACCCAAAAAGGCCACGCATGCACCAAATATGTACTCGCATTTTATTTAAAAAAATTATCCAAATATGTTACACAATTTTATCCTAATAAATCATTGTTTACCTATAAAAAATATAAATGGAGTTCTAAAGGTTTACCGATACACCGTAAAATATTTACTAAAGGCTATTTATACAAACTCAGGAGTAGGTAAGTACTTACCCAGAAAAAGTGAATATTTTATTTTTGTATCTACTGTCTATCAGCCATTTTTAATGTCCCTACTGCAGGGGCACAGGCCTTCCTTATGGGTGGTAAGGAGGATGGGCCATAACCCACCACGCGGGCCCAATGCGGATTGGTGGGTGTTAACGACTGCAAATGCAGCCGGGACCAACGGCTTAAAGTGCCTTTCGAAGCACGGAGGAGCTCGAGATAATACATTTTTGGTCACCCATCCCATGACCGACCCTTGCGAACGTTGCTTAACCTCTGCAATCGCTGGGCCAGGCGCTAAACCACTGCGCCACTGAGCTCCTCCTTGTATCTGTTACCGGCAATGTGTATAATCCGGCATTGTATACAATGCCTAGGCATTGTATACAATGCCTGGGAGACTGGAAAGGGTTGACTGGGAGAGAATGCTTTTAGCATTAAGTCCGCCTTTGTACATTAATTTATAGTAGTACAATAAAGTGATAAAATAAAATAAATAAAAAATAAATGCCTGAAAAGATCAGGCAATGTATGAAATGATATTCATTTTATACATTGCCTAGGCATTGGATACGATGCCTGCTGGTCCACCGGCAATGTGTAAAATAAGTTTATTTATGTTGTCTGTTATAAAAAAATAACCTCGAAATTTAAGGCTCACGCTCTAACCTAACCTGGGACCTACAGGAGTAAAGCAGGTTCGATTCCAAACTCAATGAGCCCCCCTCGAGCCCCCTTCGAGCCCCCTCGAGCTCCCCTCGAGCCCCCCTCGATTTGTCTTCAATTTGCCTTCAATACAGCGTGAAATTTTAATCATTTGGTTCCCGCCGTGGTGTGGTTCCACTCATGATTACAAGCAACTTTTACTATGAGGCCAACACTCCTGCTCGCAAAAACGAATCAGCTGTTCCATACAAAAGTGCAGTACCTACTCGACCTTAATGTATGGAACAGCTGTTTTTTTTTGCGAGCAGGAGTGTTGGCCCCATAGTAAAAGTTGCTTGTTATCATGAGTGGAACCACCCCACGGCGGGAACCAAATGATTAAAATTTCAGCGTGTATAATATATCAATTGCCAATTTGCCTTCAATATAATATACTTGGTTATATGCATACATTTTATGGCAAACGTAGTAATATATTTGGGTAGTAATGACACAAAACTTTGCTAGTTAAAATTTGGTGCACGCGTGGCCTTTTTGGGTTATGAAAAGTTTTTCTAGTGCAGGCATGACTCAAATAGCCTGAAAGATTTTGGTACAGGTTTTATTTATTTGTACATTTTATATTTTTTTTGGATAAGGCTGTTTGGGGTAACGATTGTTTTTTTGGTGGTCATTAAATTTCATCCCCTTTCTAAAATTTGCTATTTTATCACTAGTGCAGTAACGAGTCATTCTAAATTCTTTCGCACTAGTCACAAATTCAAAATTACGGAACCCTCAAACAAAAGTGAGGTTCGCTTTGAAACGGTCTCATCATTTCCTTTAAAACTTTGTAGTAGGTATTATTAGTCCATTTCTTTTTGGCTTACGAAAGTTTATGTAACTTGATAAAATATTCATTGCAGCTACGTGTAACATTATCATGATACAGTAGCTCATTATAGTCCACGGTAGGACGCAGCAGGTCTCTTCCCCCGCTCCCTTGGGACTGTAGGGTTACCAGATCTAATAATGAGATTTCCTGACGTTTTTCTTGACTTTGCGGTAAATTTCCTGACATTTTGTACACCTACATCTACATTCTTCATTTGGTTGACGTTTGATATCTTTTCTTACCAAAAAACAAATTATTTGTGTTTTCAATTTTCATCTTCTTTCTTATCGTATGAGGATTAGTGGCCACCTCGGGTGTTAGAGTTTATCAAGCCGCCTGTAAGGCCTCTTAATAGTTTTCACTAGCACTTACTTACACTTTTTGGGATATCAAAAATCCCCGAAAACTACAGCTTTTCCCTGTTTTCCTGACAGATGCCTTAAATTCCTGACATGTCAGGAAAATTTCTGTCATCCGGTAACCCTACTTGGGAGGATGTTGCCATAATCTCTACGTTAGGCAGGCGGGTTGGAGATCGCAGTGTTGGACCGTTTTTGCTGTCTATTTTTAACTGACTTCCAAAAAGGAGGAGGTTCTCTGTTCGTCTGTATATTTGTTTTTTTTGTGTATGTACACCGATTACTCGAAAACGGCTGGATCGATTGAAATGATTCAAACGTTATTACATAAGGTAAACTCCCGAGTTGGTCCCATTTTTTAAAACTTGGAAATCGGTACAGTAATTTTCAAGTAATCTTGAAAAAAAAAACACGAAAATAGTATGATTTTGTGTAAATTACCTCGATGATAATGGTCGTATTACTTCTTTGTTTATGAACTGAATAAGATAATTATTTTTTTGTTAAAAGAGGGATATCTGTGTAGTTCTTTAACGGACTTAAAAAATGGAGGTTCTCAGTTTGACCCGTATGTATGTATGTTTCTTCGCAATATATCATATCTTTTTATTCGCATATCTCACGTTTGGCTGAGCCGATTTTACTATCTAAATAATATACCTACAAGGTACCTACACTGCCACTAGCTCATCGACTTTTATATGTATTTTGAAAAAAGAAATAGATGTAGCTTACTTTTGCAAACAATATATGCAAGATGCACCGCCCGCCCGCAAAAATATGCTTATGCACCCAAAAAAAATATATATGTGCACAATATCTGCATTTAGCAAGACAACACACACCTTGCATCTTCACCAATTAGGCTACTCTACACGTCTTTCGCCCCAACCCGGAGGCATATAAGCAAAATCTAACTCTCGAGTTTTGATGGCGATCTCTTATTGGTCAAGAAACTCAGTAGTTAGATTTTGCTCGCAAACTCTAACTCCCCAGTTTCGAGCTAGTTTCGGTAGTGATCTCTGATTGGTCAAAAAATTCACAGATCTCATGCACCACATGACCTTCAAATGGCATTGGAAATGATCTTCAGCAATAAATGATAAAACGAACTTATAGGAAGGAATATTAATTGACCGAGCGAGCACGAAGTGCGAGCGAAGCGTCTCTGCTTCAGCTTGGGCAAAAATTCTTTCGTATGTCTGTATGTTCTCTTCTACAGGTCGCATTTCTCAACCGATTCTCGTGAAAATTTGTGAGCAGGTTCGAAAATTATATAGAATTTTTTAATCAAGCCAGATTTTTTTAATTTTTCAAAATGGCGGAGATATGTTAAAAAAACAGGTTTTATGGCTTTCCAGCGCTGTCTGTTCTCCTCTATAGGTCGCATTTCTCAACCGATTCTCGTGAAATTTTGTGAGCAGGTTTGAAAATAATACAAAATTTTTTTGTCACGCCAATTTTTCGATTTTTTTCAAAATGGCGCAGATATGTAAAAAATCAAATTGCAGTCCAGCTTCCCGGCTCTGTCTTTTCTCCTCTACAGGTCGCATTTCTCAACCGCATTTCGTGAAACTTTGTGGGCAGGTTTGAAAATCATATAATTTTTTTTAAGTTGAGATAGTTTTACCAAATTTTTCGTAATGGCGGAGATATGTATTTTATTTATTTTTATTTTATTTATTTCACGAAACCAACAGCGTTACATAAATTTTTACGCTAAATAATTTTAGAATTAAGGCCAATAACAGGTTTCCATTATAATTGTAAATTAGAAACCGAACAAACAAAAGAAACAATCGAATCTAAAGAGTAATATTATAAAATCTGTGTCTAGAGTAAAGTATAACTACACCATACTAAATAATTACTTAATCGCAAAGAAAAAATAGTATAATGAATACAAAATTCTCACCAACTAACCAACAAATTTAATAACAATCGAACTGAAATTCTCATGTACCCATGTAACTACACCTTTTAAATTTGAAATGATTTTCAATTTTAAATTAGATTCAACACATAAATACATAGAGAGGTACAGTCAACAGCGCGTCAAACCTTGCAAAACTGACAAAATCCCCAAATTAATTTTGAACCACAATTTCCTCGCATTTGAGTAAAAAATCTGTTATTATATTAATTAACAGTTAAAAAAAAAGTTTTTGTAAATATAATGACAATCTTACAAATATTACCTATATTATTATTACATATTTTGTTACTAAGGGCCCGTATCACAACGACCGAATAAGCACAAAAATAATATATTCTGTTCCATTTAATGTAAGAAAAATGTATTTCAGTCCGGCTTTTGGGCGCTGGATGTTCTCCTCTACAGGTCGCATTTCTTAACCGATTCTCGTGAAATTTTGTAAGCAGGTTTGAAAATAATATAGATTTTTTTTGTCACGCCACTTTTTCTTTATATTTTTTTAAACAACATACAATTTGAGCTACTTTTTAACGCGAAGTCTACAGCTCACGGAGCCACTAGTATATTAATATTTTTCAAAACTTGTTATAGTAAGTAATTGTTATAGAAAATAAAGACGTTCCAATACTACTTCTATACTATCTACATGCTTACTAGGTGCAGCTTTGTTTTTTTTAATAAAACATTTATTTTAGTTATTATTAGAAAATACTAAGGTTTCAGGTTTCAGAGATTTCAATTCTATATTACTTTTATACTACATATTACAGCTTTCATGTACGAATATTACCTACATACCTACCAGATAAATAAATGCATTATTCATTATTTTTTATGACAATTTTCTAAAAAAATCTAATTTATTTATTATTAAAATACCTACATAGGTTGTTCAATACTACTTCTATACTATAGAATATATAATAAAATTACAAACTACAATCATCGCTAGACGGAATTTTTTGAACCACTTGTTATCATTAATTTTACGTTCTCCTATTTCTGTGTCTATTATTTATTCTACTGGAATCGCTGACTAAAAACTTCATTTCCATGTCCAGAGACATGCCGGTCCGTGTGATTTTAAAACCAGCTTGAACTACACCCTATTTCCTATTCAACTTTCGCTCAAGATTCGTTTATCCGCCCGCTTACCTATACACAAAAAGAGTGTTGGTATCACGGAATCCCACCATGCAGTGCTTTTGTTTCGCTCAATAGTCAGAAAAAAAAAAAAAAATAGAAACACATGCGCGCCAAAGTAGTTTTTTTCGGCCCCACCCACAACGACTCACCCTCACCACGTGCAGCTCGTGCAAGGCGCCCGGTCCTTGGCTTTTTTTTGAATAAAGAAACGTACCGTACCTAATGTTAATTACTGATATCGTATTCTTTCAATGGATAATATTAATGATTTTTATTTAACTTAGTTGTTTTACGTTATAGTGATTGTATACGTATACGCCAACGATATAATAATTTTTTTTCGCTTTACTTACACCTTTCATACTTGCGTGAAGACGATATGCTACTTGGCCAATAACGGCCGAACAACTGATAAAGAGGTAATTACCCTTTCGCTACATAGTTAAAGAGACAATTTACATCCCGCGGCGGCGGCGGCGTTGCGCTATTTTGCGCTCAAATAATGTGCACGGGTATAAAGTTTAGTAAAGACGCGTCTCGGTACGGTGCGTGTCTAAGAAAATTATAGTTAGGACCAGGCCGACCGGGGCTAATTGTCTAATTTCAAAATCTATCGCAATCGCTTTCAGGATTTGATACATTGATGCTTCTATTTGGCAAAAATAAAAACATACCAAAGAAATGCGGCAATGTATCACATCCATCTGTCAAATGAAAGCGATTGCGATAGATTTTGAAAATTCGACAATAAGTAGGTAGATCAGCTATATTGACTTAGAAATAAGGGAAATATCGCACTTTGGTAAAAAAGGAATAATCTAAAAACCTAAGCGATCGAAAAACAATAAATTCTAATTTGTGTATGATTTCCTTCCAAGACACTAACAAGTTAAAGAAAAGTCCTATACCAAGTTCATCTGAAATAGCAATTATACAAAGCGGAAAGACTTTCGCTACAACCAACGTTGCACCTATCAGCACCATTACTTATCAGCATCATGTTTTAAAATAAAACATATTTATTTATTTTTCGAATTAGTAAATATTTACAAAACAACAGAATTACAAACAAAACTATACTTACTGAAATCCCAAACTATTTATCGACAAAAACTCCTAATACGTAAATCCAGAAGCGCGCGCCGAGACGCTCAAACCTACAGTTTAAAGTCATCTTAACTCCTAAAATTAATATTTTTTTTTTTAAATTTGAAAAGCATCCGGAGATATAACCTACCTCCATAAGAAAATGTAGATTTTATGTAAAAATTATTACTATTAAGACTAGATGTTGGGTACATTACGTACTCCAAAAAAATGACCCATTTAGAGCGTTTTTTTAAGTTTAAAAGATAAATGTATGACTTATTCAATTTATTTTTTTGGTACATTGTAGGCCTTGTAAATACACATATTTTGACATATCAATGAACTATATTGACTTAGAAATAACGGAAATATCGGCATGTCCCACTTTTGCAGAAAACGGGGCCCTATACAGATGCGATTGAAAAAACATTTCCAATGTTAAAACTCAGTAGTTAGGTTTTGCGCGCAAACTCTAACTACTGAATGCGCATCCACCAATGAACGCGCTTCAAAATTCAGTTGTCAATTGTCTTTGAACACGACTGTGGTAGGTAGCGTATTTTATTTTTGAAAAATGACTTCAAATCTTCCAAGTTTTTGCGAATATAACAAACCCAGATATGAACGAATTTTTTTTTCTGCTTAACTAAATATTCCTTACATATGAAATTGACGTTTTGTACGGAGAATTTTTAAGAAGTTGCATTTTCCATTCTAACATTTTTCACAATTTATTTAACAACCGTGAACGCTATTGTAACATAACTTTTATGCAAGTACAAATGTTTAGAATGTTGCCTGGTGCAATAAATATTTATTTTTTGTTTATTAAGTATTGTTTTATTCTCAAAAGTTTTAAACCTAACACAGGAAAAGTTTTCTTCTTCATCGTGTCGATGATTCTGGCGTCCACCAAAGCGTGTTTTCGGGCAAAATTCACAACGGCATAGCGCAACCAAATAGGTAGGACAAGTAATAATAGATGTAATTTAAGTAGATACTAAATTGTAATTATGATTCGTTGCGACGCAGGGTTGGTTATTCAAAATTTTTTTTCGTTCAGATCTGGGTTTGCGGCATTATATTCGCAAAACTTGAAAGATTAGAAGTAATTTTTTAATAATAAAATACGCTACCACAGTCTTGTTCAAAGGCAATTGACATCTGAATTTTGACGCGCTTATAGGGGGATGCGCATTCAGTAGTTAGTTTGCGCGCAGAACCTAACTACTGAGTTTTTTAACTAATCAGAGATCACTAACGAAACTAGCGCGAAACTGGTGAGTTAGAGTTTGCGAGCAAAATCTAACTACTGAGTTTCTTGACCAATCAGAGATCACCATCAAAACTCGAGAGTTAGATTTTGCTTATATGCAACCCGGAGCATTCTCAGGAGTTAGATCGTGTATAAACCAACACCGAATGAGCAACATCGCCCTCCGACACCGTATTTTGCGGGCGGGCGGGCGGTGCATCTTGCATTGCGTAAGTAAGCTACATATATTTCTTTTTTCAAAATGGGACTTCCGCCAAGTGACGCCTGATTTAATCAAATATTTTATATTTATGGTAGAAATTTCGAAAAAGCGCCGCGGTGAATTTTATTTAAAACTTACGTGGAGTTTTTGGGGCCCATAGTTTAGTATTTTCAAACGACATCATTACATTCCCTCGTAGTCACTGTGAAGTAGATAGCAAAACTGCTAAAAGTGGCCGTTTTTGCCATATTTGTTATCTACTTCTACGAATTACTAGGAGGAAATATAGTAATACCTTCTAAGAATACTAGACCATGGATCCTAAAAATTCGACGTTATATTTTTATTAAAAACATTTAGCGCTATCGCACACAGGCAACTTAGAGCCAATTTCACCATTGATTTTAAACGCGCTTTGTCATAAAACAAGTTTAAGGCTGTCACTGTCATAACAACAAAGTAAAATTTGTTACAAAAATTTACAATTATGTTATAAAAAATGCCTTGTTAAATCTTGATTCAATTTTTTTAATGACCTGGTGAAATTGATTTTTGGAATAAACGGGGAACGGGGTATCAAACTCGACAATCAAACTACATTACGTAAAACGTGATCTTAATCGAGTTTAAAATCAATGGTGAATTTGGCTCTTAGTCGCCCAGCAACTGTTTTGTCTCTGTCTCAAGTCCACAGGTTTAAATGGAAGCGCGCACACGAAGCGACGCAGTCGTCGGCAACTTTTCATACAAATCATGTGAGAGACAAAATAGTTGCAGAGACAAAAGTTGCCTGTTTGCGGTAGCGCTTTATGTTAACAAATTATTAAATAAAAACCTCTGAGTATGGCACCCATTACACACACAATCTGATCACGCCAGACCGCGCCAGACTGACAAAGATTGACAGAGATTGATTGTGTAACGTTGTTCGCGATCTGTTTCAATCTGGCGCGGTCTGGCGTGATCAGATTGTGCTGGATTGTCAATCTACGTCAATCTGGCTTGGTCTGGCTTAGGGTTGGCACCTTTTTTTCGAGGTATAAGTATTATTTTCAAAACATTTAAACATTATAGTACTTACTTTTGGGATATTTATAAAAATGTAGTACACATTTATTTTTAACTAGCTTCCGCCCGCGACTACATCCACGTGGGTGGACATTCGAAAAATCATTAAAAAACAATCTAGCACAATCTGCTGCGATGCGATATTTTTAACCGACTTCAAAAAAGGAGGAGGTTCTCTGTTCGTATGTATATTTGTTTTTTATGAAGGCTGCATTGATTTGGATGAAATTTTGCAAACAGTTTATAGTCTGGATTAAAACTTATGATATTTTTGATCTCGGTCAAAGGTACCCTAGGCATTTTAATTATTTTAAACATTGAAACTAATTTGTAGTACTTTTGGGAAATTTATAAAAATATAGCCCATATTTATTTTTAACTAGCTTCCGCCCGCGACTACATCCGGATGGACATTTGAAAAAAAAAACAAAAAAAAACATACAGACGAACAGAAAAACAACCTCCTCTTTTTTTGAAGTCGGTTAAAACATCGGATCGCAGTAGATCTTGGTAGATTGTCAATCTACCATGGTAGACTGACAATCTAGCACAATCTACTGCAATCCGATGTTTTTAACCGACTTCAAAAAAAGAGGAGGTTCTCTGTTCGTCTGTATATTTGTTTTTTATGAAAGCTGAACTGATTTGGATGAAATTTGGCAAACAGTTTATAGTCTGGATTAAAACTTATATTTTTCATCTCGATCAAAGGTACCCTAGGCATTTTAATTATTTTAAACATTGAAACTAATTTGTAGTACATTTGGGAAATTTATAAAAAATAAAACCCCTATTTATTTTAACTTTCTTTCCGGCCGTGACTACATGCGCGTGGGCATTTGAAGAATCCCTTAAAAAATATACAGATGAAAAGAGAACCTCCTCCTTTTTTAAGTCGGTTAAAATATTGGATTACAGTAAAAGATGATAAAATTTGGCACACAGTTAGTTTGGTACCCTAGGAAGTACCTACCCTATGTATGTACCCTATTTTTAATTTTTAAAGGAAGCTAGTTAAAAATAAATGAGGACTATATTTTTTCATAAATTTCCCATAAACCTACCTACTATATTTTTTGCAATGTTTTGAACAATACTATTTTACCTCGATATTTATACTATACCAGGCTATAAACTATATATGATGTGTGTAAAATTTCATCAAAATCAGTTCAGCCTTCTGAAGCTGAACTGATTTGGATGAAATTTGGCACTCAGTTCATAGCTTGGTAATATCGTATTAAAATTTATAAAAAATCGTATTAAAATTTATAATACGATATTACCAAGCTATGAACTGAGTGCCAAATTTCATCCAAATCAGTTCAGCTTCAGAAGGCTGAACTGATTTTGATGAAATTTTACACACCTGTGCGTGTAAAATTAAATATCGATATTCATCTAACCCTAACTAATCAAGGCATAAAATGGGTGCTAGACAACAGATTTTACTAGGTACTTACTTACTTTTCGAAATAGATAGGTACTTATTATACGCAGACCGTCACAGAAATTAAAATTCATCATTTCAATTACGTCCGGGAATCGAACCCAGGATCTCTTGCGCGGTAGACTGGCATGTTGAATACTGCACCACTCAGGTCATCGATCGATATCACGCGAAAATTAATGCAAAATGTTGGCAACCCTGCCAAAGCCCACCGTGGATCGTGGTAGATTGTCAATCTACCAAGATCTACTGCGATCCAGATCTCGCTGGATTGACCGTGTAACGTCGCAAACCAACCGCATCAAATTCCATCAATCTGCGGTTTTGATCAGATCACACCAGATTGACGTGTGTAATGGCCGCCTATGCCACTTTCGGTGGTATAACCACCTTAAGGGTTCATGTAGTGTTATTCTACTTTGCCACCTAAGGTACGTATTAAATTAATATTGCATTGAATTACATTTAGAAATAAATTATTTCTGAAATCATTTTTCAATTAAAGGTTTGCAATGCTGTCTTCCTTGTTCCTTGGAGATAGCTATGGCCAGATAATTGGGTATCTGTGAAAAAGTTTTTCCTCCAGTATTACTAGTTATCTTTTAGGTATAGATTTTCCTTACAAATAACGATTTTTAACAGTTATCTACGAGGAAAATTAATTCCTAAGAAATAACTACCTATAGTTATCACACAGGGTTTTATTTTCCTTGCAGATAACTGTTAAAAAATATGTAGTTATCTGTAAGGAAAATCTATAGGTTTTCAAATAAAACCTGAAGGTTTGGTTCAATAATATAAAAAAAATCAGCCAAGTGCGAGTCGGACTCGCGCACGAAGGGTTTCGTACCATAAAAAACCGGCCAAGTGCGAGTTTGACTCGCGCACGAAGGGTTCCGTACCAAAAAACAGCAAAATAATCACGTTTGTTGTATGGGAGCCCCCTTAAATATTTATTTTATTCTGTTTTTAGCATAATATGTTGTTATAGCAGCAATAGAAATACACAATCTGTGAAAATTTCAACTGTTTACCTGTAGTAGTTATCAATATGGAGCACAAAAAGGGCAAAAATATCACGTTTGCTGTATGGGAACCCCCCTTAAATATTTATTTTATTCTGTTTTTAGTATTTGTTGTTATAGCGGCAACAGAAATACATCATCTGTGAAAATTTCAACTGTCTATCTATCACGGTTTATGAGATACAGCCTGGTGACAGACAGACAGACAGACAAACGGACAGCGGAGGCTTAGTAATTGGGTCCCGTTTTTAACCTTTGGGTACGGAACCCTAAAAACATTGTCACTAAGGTATTGTTGTGATCGATTAAGATAAGTTTTGGGTTATTCATCTATCTTAAGCAATTTTTAGGTTTGATAATATCATAAATATAAATACAAATATACAGGGTAATTTTTGGACCCCTTTTCAAATTTTGTCAGGTCATTCTATAACAGCAGTACAATCAATTTGTGAAGTAAATAAAAAATTTTTTCCACTATTTTACCCCAAACTTTTCCCTACACACATTGAAATTGTTGTCACTGTTTGCACATCGCACGGTCGACCCGCGCGAGCCCCCCTCCCGCCACCCGCCTTCCCCCGCTCGCGTCCCGCGCGCGAGGGTGAGCGTGCGCTACTAAATTTTTTGGACACAATAAGTGGCTGAAAACTGTGAATTTAAAAAGAAATAATTCATAATTATCTCACCAATCTTTTTTAAATTACTTCCTTGAACTTACATTTGATTTTGTAAAGAGGTCGCAAAATTACCCTGTATTATATTTGTCGTACCTACTATTGACTGTGTTTTATTAAACACGATCAGAATAGTAACGAGCCGTATCTATGATATCCTACATATTTATTAATAGGAACACAAACCCTATAATATTATTTCGTACATTGCATTATTTCGTATGTTGGACTATATATTATTATAATGCCTCAGTCTATAATAAGAAGATTATCCAATTAATAAGTAGGTACCTACACCATGCAACGTCTGCATGTAAAACACAAACATAAATAAAGAGGGTGAAATTCCCTTTTATAACCAACCTTTGCGGTGTAGGTCGTAAAAATATATTTGATGTTCCACCTAGAACGATATAAGTCGGGTAAATTAGTTTTGGAAATTTTGTCAGTAGCTTGAAGAGATCAGCGCTTTCATACACAAAAATTGGTCAGTTAATCAAAGTGAAATACTCACTAAAAATTGCTGAAGTGATAAATCAGAACGAAAAAAACCATTGAATCCGTACTGAATAAAAAAAAAACTTTCCATGGTGTGCACAGAACATAGAAGTAGGTAGAAGTAGTATAAGCACAGAATACAGGTATAAGCTCAATTTAGTATGAAAACCGGTGTAACCAAACTAACACATAAAAATTATTGAAAAAAATTTTTTTTTAAAACCATGTTTTTAAAACAGATTATAAAAAATATAAAAAATTAATAAAAAAATATATAAATAAAAAGTATAAAATAAAAAAATATATAAATAAAAAAGTATAAAAAAAAGTTACGAACGTTCTTTTTACGAACTTCACAGAGATTTGTCCAAGGACGATTCGTTTTACAATTATCTAAAACACGAACGTTCTTTTCAGCAGTAAGTATATTTACTTATAAACTGATGTAGGATTATATATAACCCTATACAGAAGTTTAACGAAAAACGTGGGGCGCATTTTGTATTAATAGAATAGAATAGAATAGAATAGAATAGAATAAATTAGAGAGAGAAAGCATAATAGTTCATGTCATTTGCATTTTTTTTTTAACTTGATGGTGAATTCATGCATTAAATTATCTTTTGCATGCCTGCGCCCCACGTTTTTTCGTTTATTTATATAATTTTTTTTTTTATATTTTTTATAATCTGTTTTAAAAACGTGGTTTTAAAAAAAAAATTTTTTTTCTATAATTTTTATTTTTTACTTTTTAGTCCCCCGAGGGGGGACTCAAGCACCCCCGAGCCACCTCGAGCCCCCCCTCGAGGCCCCCTCGAGCCCCCCTCATGCCCCCCCCCGAGCCCCACTCAATTCGAGCCCCCCCCCGAGCCCCCCTCAAGCCCCCCCGAGCCACCTTGAGCCCCCCCTGAGCCCCCCCGAGCCCGATCAGACCCGATCAGACCCTGACCACTATTTCCCAACAAAGTACTCATCAAGACGATTCAAACGTGCCCATACTCGATGGAGTTGCACTGTTTCAATATTGAGTTCCTGTGGCATAGCCTTCCGGCTTCATCATCGGACCCTGGACCTCGTCTCCCGTCAGAGTACTCGTCAAGACGGTTGTAACGAACCCAAACACGATAGGGTTGTATGGTGACATCATAGAGATCCTGTGGCCTTCTTCCTGATTCATCATCAGATCAGCTCAATGACACCATAATATTGCATTGCCTTCCAGTTCTGACCTATGTTCAAAGTTTCAAGTTTCTAGCTCATCGGGAAGCTAGTATAAAATCGTTCACAAACTTTGTGGAGAAACACACAAACAAACGCGAAAGCAACCTAATAAAAACGTGGTAAAAAATCAAAGCCGAGCCCCCCTTTTAATGGTTACATGCTACGCACACACACTTTGTGAACACATCATTGTATAATTTAAAAATGTATAATATTCAAAAGGCAATATATCACAAAGTTTATTTATTTAGATTCAGTCGTATTACTCGTATTACCATAGCAACTTGGTACCAAATTAAATAATACGTATATTCATAATGCTGCTAAGCAGCCGTTAATATTGGTTGTTGGTTGTTATCATTTGCTTCGTTATTAATAGTTTAAATACATTTTTATTTATTCACAGGTACATGTTGGACCGACAGTCAGCAGAGCACGTGTCAGCCAAGGTGCAGGACCTGTTTTTCATCATGGCTGTCTCCAACTCCTGCATGGATCCATTGGTGTATGGCTCCTTCACGCTCGAACCTAGTACCTTCACTAGAACAGTGAGGAAGATCTTCTGTATACATACCAAGCCTACTGTATTGCCAGGTATAGTCATGATCCTATGTGATAAAACTGGTGCGATGCACAAAATAGACGTGAATTGGTGACACTTCGCGCTGCTTTTTCAAACGATTAAGTGCCCTCACTGTGGCACTCTCATCTTAATTAAAATCATTACTCGCTAGGTATATAATTTATCGAAAATTCAAACTTACAAATATAAGCTGAGGTTCTTTAATTTATTTACAAACAATAACCTCTGTAAAATATGGTTCGTTGTAGTAGTAAGTAGTAGGAAAATGAGCCAAAAGTGGCCAAAATCTGTACGTTTGAATTGTCAAGACATTATGTACCTAGCTAACAACAAAATTTAATGAGGGCGCCACTGTGAGTGAGGACTAATCGCATTAACAAAAGTGTCGTCAGTATACTTTCGGCATCCATAAAAGATGGTAACCACAAACTTTGTTCCAGGAATATCTGGACCCGACTTGAAGAGTAAGGTGCAGAGCAACGACACTTATCGTCTTGATCATGTATGTCATATTTTCAAACCACCAGCTCACCTTTTTATAATTATTTTTATTTTTAAACAAACTTATCTGCAAACTTTTTAAATCTAACCTTTCGGACGCCAAACAATAACACATTATACGAGAGTGGATTGATAAGTCCTTGACTTTTAATGAAGAAGGACTTTTTTTCGGAATATTTTGTTTTATTTCTGAACATAATCTTATTGTAGCTCTGCGTATTGACGACCTGAGTGGCGCAGCGGTCAACATGCCGCCTACCACGCAGAGGTCCCGGGTTCGATTCCCGGCCGGGCAGAAATTGAAATGATGAATTTTAATTTCTGTGACGGGTCTGGGTGTTACTATGTATAATAAGTATATATTTAAAAAGTATTTACGTAGTATATCAGTTTTAGTTTGGGGCTAGATGGCACTGTGTGAAATTGTCCAAGCATTTATTTATTTATTTATTTATTTATTCAGTCCAACGAAGTTCCTACCTCTTCAACCCATTCTTTTTTTCTTTCATCGCCTGACAACTGGTAACTGAAATGAGGGCCCATTTCAGACATCACTTTTTGGCTTGATGAAAATCTTTGCCCGCCAAGACATTTATCAAGACATTTATTCATGTTTGGTAGGAGAAAATATCTCACTGGGGTTGAATCTAGAAAATAGGAAGGATTCACATCTTCATTCGATGAGTTTTGATGTCATGAGTGCGGCCGAGAGGGTCGACAGGGTCATTAAGAAAAGTTAGAACTCGTTTGAGCTTTTTGTTTCCAAAAGTAATAATCTTTTGCCGAATTTGAAAAAAAAATAGTGTAAAGATGCCTTAAGGAGTTTCTTTTTAAGACACAAAAATAAATTATGAAAAAAAAGTATTTCTTCTTTTCAAAGTCATGGACTTATCAAACCACCCTCGTAGACATTACCCCGTCGGGGGCCGTACAGGCTAGCGCATCGAATTTCGGAAAGTCCACCGGGTTTCAAATTAAAATAGATAAATCGAGTCCCAATCGGGCCAAAAAGGCGAACCAAAATTCATGATGTCACACGAACATCAATGTATCTTCCGAATAACTTCAACAAATTGTACAATACGAAATTCCTTACTTCGATTTATCTGTCTTACTTAAGTTGAAGCTCAGCAGACCCGCCGAAGTTTCAAAAGTTATCCGGTAGGGCCCCGGGTCAGCTTATCACTCGTCAGTTTCCTTAACTAGCCAGTTTCTCAAACTGGTCAGACCCCCTAGCCAAAGTAACATTTGCAAATTTTCGCTATCGTTTCGCTTCGAAACATGTTTGGATTTGACGTTTTAAAATTCGATAGTTATGTCAATCCCATAGATACATGTTTCGAAAGCGAAGCGATAACGAAGATTTGCCGATGTTACTTTGGCTAGGCCCTCTGCGGGGCTACTCAAATGGCCACTTTTCTATTTGTTCGCTAACTTAAAAATTAAAAATAAGCCATAAACACCAAAATAACGTGTCGTAGGCTTGTCAATTCTGTACAATACAACAATGTCTGTGATTTGCATAAACTTGCGAACGTCTGACTTGATCATTAATTGCTTATTTTAAAAATAAGATTTAAGTTAGCGAACGAATAGAAAAGTGGCCATTTGAGTAGCCCCCCGTCAGTTTACCTTTTTCGTCAGTTTAGCGATATTTATAAACTACAAAATTGGAGGTCTCTTCACGATTTCTTTTGTATGAAGAAAAGTTTTAGCATCGTTTCTGGTAATCACACAACTGAGTCCTACAATATAGGTACTATCTACATTAGTTTTTGGGGCCGATAAATCAAGTAACACTGTGTAAATTCGTCGCTCAATTATGTGTACTTGACGTTGTAGGGCCCCGTAATGAGGTATTGGTAATTTAAATCAGATATACGAAGATCACAATATTTACGTGTTTATCTTCTGGGAAAAGGTCAAAATGTTCAAACATCCGTGGATTTGTTTGTGATGTTTTGAAAGGAAATATGTAAGTAATTTAAATTCGTATAAACTTAGGCCGCGTTCCGATTCACGCCAACAGTGCTCACAGCGTGTGACGTCATTATACACCGGTCCAAATCATTAGCACGCTGTCAGCACGCTCACGATACTATTGATTCGGACCGCTCGTGAGAGCGCTCACACCGCTAACGTTGGATTGTTTTTAACAACGTAACCCCAAAAGGGGTTATCTCGATAAAGTAAATATTAATTCTATGGGATAAGTAAAGACAAAGGCAGTAATGAATATGAATCAAGTTCCTTCACTCTGACCAGTTATTTACTTACCAATAAAATTTATAAACCATCAAAGATTCAAAATACTTATTACCACTGCTAGCTCTCTCAACATCAATTTATTATAAGTATTTCCTTCGTAGCTTCGCAAAACACATGCAGATCAATAAATTCAGCTATATTTTTTAAAAATCACAAATAATAACCACAAATTTTTATAAGAATGAACTTTGACAAGGAAGTTTGACAGCTACACCGACAACGCTCACAGTGCTTTGGTAGAATACGCTGAGCGTCTCGTTAGCACATGCGATGACGTCATCTGTGACGTCACTTCAACTTACGTGAGCGTTGTAAAGCATGAATCGGTCCGGGCGTTAGCGCGCTCATAGTGCTGTAAGCGTGATTCGGAACGCGGCCTTAGTATATTTTACATTCAGTCTTATTGACAAATACATTTGCCATGCAAACACGTTTATTTTTGGACCAATTATTTTTATGCCTTGTTTGATGTTTCAATGTTTAGGCTCATAAAATATCATTAGATTTTTATTTGTTTTTATTGATGTTGTTCTTGATATAGTTAAGAATCAATAATAAATTCTAGGGTAAATACCTAAATATACTAATGATAATTAGTTTCTAGTATTAGCTTTTTTTTATTTAACCCTAGAAAGCTATCGTTCGTGAAAATGACGAACACT
Source organism: Agriphila tristella (assembly GCA_928269145.1). Lineage (NCBI taxonomy): Eukaryota > Metazoa > Arthropoda > Insecta > Lepidoptera > Crambidae > Agriphila > Agriphila tristella. Next base: position 39,711,111 of record OV743433.1, read on the forward strand.
AAATAAATATTTCTCTGAAACTTTTTAATTATTGTGCTTACAGATTTGTGTCTTCGTGATCGCAAGACTGAGTCGTGTGCTGGTCATGTTCAGCCGATAGCTAATTTTATTGACGAGATATCTGCATTTTTAAAAATTTTAAGCTTATGTATTTTGAGCAAATAGTTGACTTATTTGGCCATCTTGCGCTAAAATGTTTGAGTTGTTTGTAATTAATTACTAATTTACGATTTCTTCTTTATAACTGACCAAAAAAACAATTTTTCTTCTTAATTTAGTCATTGTCAGTTAAAGTGCCGAATTGAGCTTAAAAATACACGTGCCATATGAGATTTGAGATTTATTACATTAAAAGATTAATAAACATTTTTTTTTGATAATTATCTTTAATTTACACCCTATACTTAAAAGAAAACAATGAAACTAGTCAAAATATATTATATTACCATTTTATTTTAATGAGCAAATAAAATAAACTCGTCAAAAAGTCGAATGTTTAGCTTCACATGAAAGTTTGGGAACGTTAGCTTTCTAGGGTTAAAATAGTTATTTGTTATACAAGTGACCAAAATCAATTTGTGCTGCGAGTGCCGACTTTAACTTGAAATCACTCACTGTGCTCAGTAGTCTATATTAGAATCACTCGCTACGCTCGTGATTCAATTCTAGACTACTTTGCTAGTTCGTGATTTAAAGTCACGAGGCAGAACAAAATTTTGGTCTCATATAAAACATACAACTTTTCACCACTACCAGCGAGAATTTTTTTACGTGAGTTTCCTGGTAAAAAGCTAAATTCAGCATTAGAAACTTGTTCACTAAACTCTTTTGGAGTTAGACAACTATCTTCATCGTTGGACGCACTAATTTTTTGTAATTTACCACAAAAAAAATTCGATCAAAAATATGCTGAAAAATTTTATTCATGTAGTAGATTCCATGAGATAGACGTTGTGCTTTTCTCTTATTCATTAATATTCCATCTTATTTATTTATTTATAATCATAAAACACAAATTTGTTAATAAATTTCATTAATTTTTCTTATTTTATATTTATTTCATACATGCGACAATTTTTTTTAACAATCCTTATTCAAAACTCGTTGGTATATCCGTGCATTTTTTTTTAATTTTTTAATCCATGTATGTATGACACCATAAAGCACTCTATTTATCCTTTTCTCACATATCAATTTTACTAGTCTCATCCTTGTCACTTTATTTCTTTTTTCTTTATTATTTTTTGTTATTTTAAAAGTTGGTGTTAGAAATTAGAAAAAGCACTTTGTCTCACTCGCTCACTCACTCGCTCGCAGCAAAAATCGATTTTGCTGTGAGTTTTTACGAGCCAAAAGCGCCCTTTTCGTGCTGGAGAGGTGAAAAATAATTTGTAAGCAGTTTCGTTTTATCTAGTATCGTAATGTCACATTATAAAACACTATTATTAGTCTGTTCGAGTAAATATTTCAAACAGGTTGTAGGACAATAAAATACTTATAAGAAGTTCAACAGTTTATATACTTTGTGTACTAATACGGATAAATCATTGTGAATCGAAGTATTTCTCACACTTTGAACGATTATTCATGTTAGTCGCAACCATTAATAATATATTTTCACCGTCCACCTTTTCCCATTCGGTGAAATGTGAACAAATGATGTGACAAATGGATATAAGCACAGGCATATGACGCAGGTTTTTTCCCCCCAATAACTACGCGGCTATATACGAGCATATTTGATTTATTTGCTAGAATTTTGCAAAAAATTAAAAGGACTGCATTCAGATGATAACACACGAACCTGAACTCAACCGCAGCACAATCCTTGAAATGCATCGCTCGCTTGGGGCCTATACACATAACGGCGTTGGCGTTGCGGCGCCGCAACGCAACGCAACGCAGATTTTTGCGGTGCGTTGCGGTGCCGCGCGTTGCTTGAGGTGATCATTTTTCTGTGATTCGTGAGTGTTGATACACGTGTCTCTGCGATGGATCGCAATAAGCGAATAGTTTTTTTTACATTCAGTTTTTTTGTTATTATGTAGACATTACGCCAAATTAAATAAACGACAAGATTGAAGATATTGGGTAACATCGACGTACTTTTCGCGAAAATATGAAGTATTAAAGGTAGAGGAAAAAAATTTATTATTGAATACTTTATTTAGAGAGTGCGTGAGCGGGAGCCTAAGAGAAAAAAAAGTTTTGGTTATGTCACTTACAATTCCTGACCCTTCTTTGCTAACAAAAAACGCACTTTCAAGTTCTTTTTTAGTGTTCCGTACCCAAAGGGTAAAAATGGGACCCTTATTACTAAGACTCCGCTGTCTGTCTGTCTGTCTGTCTGTCAGTCACCAGGCTGTATCTCATGAACCGTGATAGCTAGACAGTTGAAATTTACACATGATGTATTTCTGTTGCCGCTATAACAACAAATACTAAAAATAGAATAAAATAAATGTTAAAGCCAGATTTTTTGCCGTTTTTTGGTACGGAACCCTTCGTGCGCGAGTCCGACTCGCATTTGGCCCATTTTTTAATGTTAAGAAAGCTAAAATAAAATAAGGACTTTATTTTTATTGATTTGACTATCTATGGTCATAATTCGATATAATATCAAGATATTGAACAGTACTTTTTTTCGAGATGAAAGGTAGGGTATATTTATTAGCACAGCTGCATTTAGACGATAACAAACGACCCGAGCTGAACCTGAACTCAACTCATACTATGTATAATATCATTCTCTGTAACCCTGACAACATCTATGCCAAATTTCATGATGATCGGTTCAGTAGTTAAGACGTGAAGGCGTAACAAACAATCAAATGGACTTTCGCATTTATAATACTAGCGGCCGCCCGCGGTCTCTCCCGCGTGGTTCCCGTTCCCGTGGGAATATCGGGATGAAAAGTATCCTTTGTTTTAATCTAGGCTATCTACTATCTGTGTGCCAAATTTCAACCAAATCCGTTCAGTAGTTTGATTGAGGAACAAACATCCAAACATCTAAACATCCAAACCCACAAACTTTCACATTTATAATATTAGTAGGATTAGTACTTAAGGATATTTTAAATCATATAAGTTATTATTTTCTCTGTAGGTATATGACAAAATATCAGCAATATCATAGGCCCATATTCGTTTTTGGTGTTTTTTGTATTGATTTATTCTTTTTTCATTGATATTTTGTTATCTTAAATGAAGAAACGTCATCCGTGTAATTAAGTAGTTTATTTACAAAGCGGCGGTTTTATAGTTTCACAGACCATATAACAAGTAGGTACTATGGTATGGAGTGTCCGAGGTCGGACTAAAACTGTGGTCAACAAGTGTGACGTCAGTTCTGCGGCGCCGCGCGGCGACGCGCGGTGGCGCCGATTTTGGCGTTGCGTTGCGGTGCGTCGCCGCAACGCGGTTATGTGTGTAGGCTATTACATAAAGCGCGGGCTGCATTTGAGTTGAGTTTGAGGTGAGTGCGGCTTGAGTTTGAGTTGAGTTTGGTTGAGTTTGAGTTGAGTTCGGGTTGAGCGCGGTGTGGGTGCAGTTGCATCGACTAGATATAACGGAGCTTATTAGGATGTCATAAGACCACTGACCTAATTTTTTTTTTCTATTTAACTGGACTGGCTGTCTGTATGATTTGACAGCAAAGTTCTTGTGCCTATTTGATTTTGACGTACAATGAAAATGGTGAATCTCCAGACTCCAGACTTTAGTACCATGTCCCTCACGCTATGTCACTCTACGTCCTACAGCGCCAAAATTGCGGAAATCAAATAGGCACAAGAACAGTTTGACAGCAGCCAGTCCAGTGGAATATATAGAGGTCAATGCATAAGACTTAAAATAATTGTAAGCGATGCATTTCAAGGAGTGGGCTGCGGTTGAGTATGAGTTGAGTTCAGGTTCAGCTCGGGTCGTTTGTTATCGTCTGAATGCAGCTGTGCTAATAAATATACTTGAGGACAAAAACGTTAAAAATAATCAATAAATGATAATTATGTCGGACAAAAAAAAATTGACAGATTCCCTGCATAGCACAAACTACTAGGACATTGAAAATGAAATTCAGGCATTAGGAAATAAACGAAATGAACACACAAATTTAAAATTTAACATTTTTCAAAATCCTTTTTTTTCCAAAACTGTTCAAAATATTCCAAAAATCCTCCATTCACATACAACAATATAAACTACAATGTACTATAATATAATAAAATAACCATGCTGTATAGCCGAGGTCAAGAAGCTTATACTCCCAATGGAGATTGCACGGCCATATGTCATAGAGAAGATTGAAAAAAGGTCCTTTATGACGTGACGGCGTATTGCTATCGCTTTCTTTAGTGTTACAATACGTTTTCGTTTCTCACGAACGAACGAACGACGAACAACGAACACGTATTGTAACACTAAAGAAAGAGGTAGCAATAAGCCGTCACGTCACTTAAGGACCTTTTTTCAATCTTCACTATGACATATGGCCGTGCAATCTCCATTGGAGGGAGGTATAAGCTTCTTGGCCGAGGTACTCTTTTGACAGCGCACCTACAACCCGTAATTTCTTTTTATTTCAAAATTTTGATCTCATTCGACAGCCAACTAAATACCCTAGGACCATTTTTTTTTATTTTTTTTAAATTTAGACTTAGTTCTCGAGATATCCGGGCCCAAATTCAAAAATTCAAAAAAATTCGACGGAAAAATCTGATTTTTCGACCATAACTTATTTGGATTAATTTTTTTTTTTTAATTTCTTCACCATCTGATAGATCTCATCAATCAGCGTCCTTTGACACCCTATTTATCTATGAACTACCAATAGCTTCCATACAATCGCCGTGTCGCACTAAACTCCCAAATGGGACCTAGTACCCAGCGATCTAAAAGTCATTTTCAATGAGAAAACTGATTTTAAATAGTTAAAAACTTGGTCCTGAACAATAGTTAGAAATTAAATCATAACTGAAAAAAGCCTCATAAATATTACTAACTATAAAATTACCAGCTGTAAAACATTTTACACACAGTAAATTTTTTCACAGATGTTAAAATAAATGTAAATTGTACGATTAGTAAAGCAATTATGAAACTCCCGATAGACACCAATGTAAAATCTAATTAAAAGATCCATTATTTATAATTACGTTTAAGGCTGATGACTTCTATAAGCTACACTTAAATAAACATGACAAATAAAGTCATTAATAGAAGCATCTTAATAAATAAATAAAGATGATGAATTACAAGATGTGAGGGGTGACAGGAAAGAATGGAATAAAAGGACGAAAAATATAAGGGCAGAGAGTTAATAATTAGAGTTTTTTTACGAGTATATTATGCTAAATGTTAGTAGGACAGTATAATGAGGGTTTTAACCCTAATAAAGTGAACAGAGATTTTGTCACTTAAATAAAAGTTTCAGAAAATATGATCAGAATGGATAGAGGATAAAAATATGTTCGTACTCACGACAAGTGAAAAAAGTATAAGGACTGTTCAACGACAATATGTTTAGTCAGATGTGTCATTGATTGTACATATTCTTTGAATGTTACTCAAAATAAGTCCGAAACTCTTTTCAAGTATCTCTTCACAGATGTATATAGGTTATCATAAAGTTATTTAACTTTCAAATTGTGCGAATTAATTCCCTGGAGAAGAGCTATAAAGTCTTGAATAATTTTAATTGTGTAGTTACGAGTGGGTAGGTTCAATAGAAAGTTGTAGAGAGGTACAAGGGTCCTAGTAAAATTTTACGTCATACGTTTAATGTTTTTAAACAATAAACTAAATGAAAGTCATAAAAGTTAGTGCTTTTAACCCGTCTGGTACCTACAGGAAAATGAGACACAATACCTACAATAGAAATTTTCATTGTTGTCCGGCCTTAAAGAATTTAAATAACTTAAGTTGGTATAAAAATATAGTTTGAAGTCTATTATACAGGATATTTTTTATTTCATAAATCCTACTAATATTATAAATGTGAAAGTTTGTGGGTTTGGATGTTTAGATGTTTGGATGTTTGTTCCTCAATCACGCATAAACTACTGAACGTATTTGGTTGAAATTTGGCACACAGATAGTAGATTGCCTGGATTAAAACATAGAATACTTTTTATTCCGATATCCCCACGGGAACGGGAACCACGCGGGTGAAACCGCGGGCGGCCGCTAGTCAGTGTATAAATTGCAACAATATCTCCATGTCTGTTAAGCTAGGGTTTCCTAGGATGACGGTGCCGTCATATTACGGCCGTCATTTAGCGGCGTAGAACGTTGCCTATGTAAACAATACGGCGCGGTTTCTGACGTCGCCATATTGTTTACATAGACACTTTCAACGCCGCTATATTACGGCCGTAATATGACGGCACCGTCATCCTAGGAAACCCTAGCTTTACGCAATAAGCTGACGAAAAGCTTGAAATAAAAACCTTTAATTATTACCAAAACTACCTTGGAGCGAGGACGCAATTTGAGACCCGCCCCCACCTGTATTGTTTTCCGATGGAGTGAGCGTAAAGTTTCAGCACATGAAAAGAGCTTTGATCGCGTTCCGATGTTGTTGTTTGATCCACACGTGCGTGGGGCGAACAGAAGTGATGTAAACGGTACTGAAAAGATTTTAATTAATTCTAGGGATCAACGTTTGGTATAAACACTAGTATAGTATTATATTATCTGTGGTATAAACGATATTCCGGTGATTAAAATTCACTATTTTAATTAACGGTAGAGCTTTTTGTATATAAACTTAAGGTTGCTTAAGCGTGCACTGGTGATTTTCGGAATGTGACTAATTAATATTGCATAAAATACGGATGCCTCCGGGCCTGACGATACGGATGGCGTGACGATATGACAGTGACGAATATAATCACTACCAGTGCGCCTAGTCTGTTTTTGTCCTTAAATAATGTACTTATTCATATCTTATCTAATGCACCTAGTTATTAGATAGGTACCTACTTCTAGTATATTTTTAAATTAGAAAGATATGTTTGAAGAACCAGCGCTCCTAGTATGACCACCGAAACAAGATATACATTTTATCCACACTCAACTCTCAACACCCATTGTCTTTTGACAGTTAAAAGTGATAAAGCGCTGTATTATATCGCATTTCGGTGGTTATGTAAGGGGGGCATAGGTATTTAGAAAAAAAAATAGACGTGCCCCCCCTTTGTTTACCTTATCGATTGAAATTAGTAGTTTATGATACAAGGTTGGTAGGTAAGAAGGTTGTTAAAACGAGTTGAGGTTTTATAATCGTCATGAGTCTTAAAAAACCTTAACAACCATGTACCATACGACATTTTCCAATACATTTGCGAAAAAACATTATAGGTACCTACTGAAATTGTATTAGACATAAAAAACAGTAAATCAAAACGCACGACTGTGCGGTAAAATCTGCTGCTGCGGCTGCTGTACTGAAGACGTGGCATCTTTTTAGCCCTTTAATAGTAGAGAGAATTAACAATAAGTCTGTCGGTTCTGAAATGACCGAAAGTACTTGAAAGATTGTGCCATAGCCTTCTATTCTAAGCCATGAAGTTGAGCAGAACGGCAACATCGCATGTGGTCAAGCACATAGTATAATATTATTTTTAATAATCATTTATTATTTGTTTTTCCTATATTATCTATGTTTAAACTAGTTGTAAATTGTGATGTAAGATTATTTCAATAAAGATTTTATATTTTTTATTATTATTTATTTATTAGGACATAAGGTTTAAGTCAAATTATTTGAACTTTTCGGGGGTCCTTAAGTACGATGAGCATTTTGATCTAAGCCTCTCCTAGCAATAAATCTTACATCATTGAAAAGGTCTTTAAATTTGGAACACTTTATTGTATGACAATAAACGCTAACTATTAGTACTTTGAGAGTTATAACGCTCTGAACTTGACCAATTTTTTAACATTAATGACCTAAAACTCCGAAAATACTAACAATTAATAGGAACTATGTTTGCAGCAAATATTTATCATATAAAAACCTTTCTAATGATATATAATTCATTACTAGAGGTGGGGTAAATCAACTCCCATAGATAATAAACCACTTTTATATTTTGATAACCTTTAACTCCAAAAGTATTAACAATTAATATAAAGTATATTAACAGCAAATATTTGTCTTTAAAAAACCTGAAAATAAAAACAAAAACAGCTTCAAAATGAAATACCTCTAAAAAGCAAGAAATAATTTTCTAATCACTAGATACCTACGCATATCACTGTAATAAAACACGTCTATTGAAGTCGGGTGGGGCTGGAGGACAACTTCTTTTTTTTTCATTCTAAGAGCCCCACCCGACTTCAATAGACGTGTTTTATTACAGTGATATGCGTAGGTATCTAGTGATTAGAAAATTATTTCTTGCTTTTTAGAGGTATTTCATTTTGAAGCTGTTTTTGTTTTTATTTTCAGGTTTTTTGAAGTCGGTTTTTTGTTTTTAAACAATTTTATATTTTATTCTTTTTAGTGTAATCACTATACAGTTCCTATTTGATTTTGAGGAGTTCCCTTGCGTATCTTTGATATCCAAGGTCCAATAACAATGAAATCAAAATAGTATCATCTCTAAAGTATCCTCTTTCAAACAAAAAAAGAATCATCTAAATCGGTACATAAACAAAGAAGATATGGTCGATCATCCGTATAAGTTCACAAAATGGTAACGAAAACGACAGTATTTTCAGGTTTTCCTGAAAAGTACTGAACCGATTTCAAAATTTAAAAAAATGGGACCAACTTTAATAATGTTTGAATCATTTCAATCGGTTCAGCCGTCTTCGAGTAATCGGTATACATACAAAAAAAAAAAAACGGGTCGAATTGAGTACCTCCCTCCTTTTGAAGTCGGTAAAAAGACCTTTCTAATGATATATCATTTATTGCTAGAGGGCGTGTTAATCAACTCCCTGCTGAAGAAAATCAACAAAAAAGATGACATCTTTGATAGCCATTTTTACCTGGTTAACATTGATATTTTTCTTATTGTCTAATATCATAGCCTTCTATATCTTACAAGCCATGAAGTTGAGCAGAACGGCAACATCGCATGTGGTCAAGCACATAGTATAAAATTATTTTAATAATTGTTTATTATTTGTTTATCCTATATTATCTATGTTTAAACTAGTTGTAAATTGTGATGTAAGATTATTTCAATAAAGTTTTATATTTAATATTATTATTTATTTATTAGAACATAAGGTTTGAGTCAAATTATTTGAACTTTTCGGGGGTTCTTTAGTACGATGAGCATTTTGATCTAAGCCTCCTCTAGCAATAAATCTTACATCATTGGAAAGGTATTTAAATTTCAAACACTTTATTGTAATACTATAAACGTTAACTATTAGTACTTTGAGAGTTATAACGCTCTGAACTTGACCAATTTTTTTAACATTAATGACCTAAAACTCCGAAAATACTAACAATTAATAGAAAGTATGTTTGCAGCTAATATTTGTCATATAAAAACTTTTCTTATGATATATCATTCATTTCTATAGGTGTGGTATATCAACTCCCATAGACAATAAACCACTTTTAAACTTTAATAACCTTTAACTCCAAAAGTATTAACAATTGATATAAAGTATATTAGCAGCACATATTTGTCTTTAAAAGACCTTTTTAATGATATATCATTTATTGCTAGAGGGCGTGTTAATCAACTCCCTACTGAAGAAAATCAACAAAAAAGATGACATCTTTGACAGCCATTTTTTCCTAGTTAACATTGATATTTTTCTTATTGTTTAATATACAAAGCATTTCAATAAAAGAACTAAATTATTTTCATATTTTAAACCTCACACGATTACTATCAAAAAAAATATCGACCTCTTAAAATTGAAATATTCCCATACATTTAGTATGGAGACTGGCCGACGACATGACCACGAACTGACAGTAACAGGCGTTGCCAAACTTATGTTCACGGCTTGCAATTAAAGAAGGCTATGCTAATATACAAAGCATTTCAAAAAAAGAACTAAATTATTTTCATATTTTATATCTCACACGAATACTAGGAAAAAAAATATCGACCTCTTAAAATTGAAATATTCCCATACATTTAGTATGGAGACTGGCCGACGACATGATCACGAACTGACAGTAACAGACGTTGCCAAACTTATGTTCACGATGATGGTGCCAAAGATGGTCACCGAATACCTTTTCTTACGTCAATGTGACATCTTGACGAAAATTATTATAAACGTTTTGAAATAATAGCGTTTTTGAGAATAAATAAGTCTGCCAAGCCATATCTGACCGGAAGTCCTTCAAAAGTGATTTTTAACCGGAAGTGAAGGATTTCTCAAGCTTCCGGCCAATTTTGTTTGCGATAATCATCTGCTCTTCGCTCAGCACAACTTTTCCGACCGTGTGCCATGCATTTCATCGTGATGTCATATGACGTAGGCAAAATGGTCGCGGGCTTACGGACTATTATAGTTTTGTTCGACTTCTGATATGTATTTGCCAAGTGCAAACATAAATGTGGTGCCTAGCGGTGATTTAAATTTTTTATTGACAATTGATTGGCAACTGAAAAGTTAAATCGACAATGACGAGTTTCACGACAAATTGTCATCTGTCGCTTAAAAAATACGTTCGGAGGGTTAAAATATACTAAGATAAATGTATACATTGTTTAGATGTAGATGGTTTTTCTAAAGGTTGATATTCTATGAACAGCATATTTAGAAATGTAGGTTTTTTTACAACTGTGTTTCGTGCAAATAAAATATTTGTATTTGTATGTTGAACACTTATAACTGACAATGAATAATGTGACTTATTGTAATGTAAATACGTTTTACTCTCCAGGTGCGGCCAAGCTGCCTACGCATGTATCCAGTTCGTGCTGAAGAAACTTCAACAGTTATACGGCAAAGTGCTAATTCGGACCCTATCCATTTCTACAGCGAACATTCGTTCGTTGAACGAACGATAAAACCGTCACAAAGTTGTGAAGTCTTCATCCTACATACTACGCCTATTCGTATGTCACAGTCGACGCTACATTCTTAGAATGTAAATAAAAAATGGACTAAGTGTTTGGAACAGTGTTAAGAAAGCAAGAAAGAAAGTGTTGTGGGAATCTGACTATTTAAAGAGACTGTGTGAGACTTATACTGTAAGCTATATAAGTTTTTTAAACTATAATAAGTAAGTAGGGTAAATAAATGTAATATTTGGTGAAATAAAATTTCGTCACGAACATATTTTTTATTTTATTTTTGCCTCTCTAACTGTCGCAATAACATGTTAAAAGAAGTCTTAGTTTTTTCTGTCCTCTTAAGATTTGCTTTTAAAATAACTAATTCGTATTAAATAACTCACTGCTGATTCTAGAAATAGAACAAATTAAAAGCTCGTCAAAGGCATAAAAATAAATGCCATCAAAGGGGCGTACAAAGCTGGAAGAAATGTTTTTTTAACTAATAAACTATTTCTTATTTTAGAAAACTGTGAGTAATAAACTAAAGAGTTAGCGAAGGTTTTTTCTTTCGGCGTTATTAATAGGTAACATATTCATGCCAAATTACAGCTTTCTAGTACTCAAGGCCTCTGAGCTAAGCCAAACATGGTAATACCTTGTACTATTATTTATTCTGTGGTAATACTATAAGGGTTCCTTAATTGTTGACTTGACTACAAGATCTTAAATAATATTTTTTTCTAATATATCGTGCAAAAAGAATTTTGTGCCACTAAGTACCTACGTTTTAAATTAATCAGAAGTAGTACTATCAAACATAAGAAAATAGTGGCATTGATAACGCCAACTTATTTAAAATTCAATATTACGCTAGACTGATCAGATTAATCTGCCTGAGATCTCATAAATGTTCAACTCAACTCAAGTTAATAAAATGATCGGTAAGTTATAGCTGACTATACACAACAATGCCGCCATAACCTACTTACGATTTCACAGTTACACGAACAAGTGGGTCAAAGACTTAACTTAGTGAGTAACTGCTTAATCATTGCTGGTTAATATATCAGCTCAATCCCTTTCAGAAATAGGTACTAAAGTACTTAATTTTTTTGTAGTTTGGTCGTGGGAAGTAGAATACTTTTTAAAGCGATTCGAACTGCCCCCGTATTACAACCTCTTAAAACTTGCCAGTTTTCTGAATGGCTATCAATGCGTCTCTTTTATTTGCTATACAGCGAGAAAGAGATGTAATTATAGCGATTCATAAGCCTGGCAAGTTTTAATGAATCCTTAAAGTATCGTTCAGTGAAAGGTATTTGAAAACAAAAAAATAATTAATTGTACTGAAACTTTATACGTATTTCTTTTCCAAGTTTCTTGGTTTTATTTCAATACCTTTAACAGAATTTCTTCATTACAATCAAGTTCCCATTTCTTCGAATAAGTAAGTAGATGATAAAAAACGACCAAATCCCACGAGGATCAATGCACTTACCTAGCAACATTAAAGATACTCCTTACCTCGGTAGAGAAGAGACCTTGGCTTTCATCGACAAAACCTTTCTGTAATTAACCTAACTATACTCTCGGGAACTCGTGGATTTTCCCAGATAAAAGAAATTATCTTACTTAACCGGCTGAAATAATAAATGACTTTGACTATCTCTATTTCAGACAACAAATTATTTATCCTTTCTTTACAGTATCTAAAAAATACATAATGACATGAATGGTAAATTGGTTTGAGTAGAGTAGTTGGCTCACGTATGTTTGTGGTACAATTGTTGACCATTTATTTCCATAACAACAGTGATAATCATACCCCGTTATCGCGGGTGCACGAATGATCGAAGCCAAAGACAAAGGACAACAGAAGGTCTATTTTTTATTAATTTGATTATTCTGCCTAATCCCACTCAACCTCAGAGAGAATATATTTGTAATATTTTTTTTTAGTTTACCTGTATTTCAGAATATTTTTTTATCCACAACTCCATAAATTTGTGTCGAGATTTTTTTCTCGGAGGCATATTGTTGGTTAATATAAAAATGATATGCTATTAGACAAAAATCGATCACTGAATGACCCGTAAAGGGGAGGGCGCGGCGCGTGAGACAACACTAGGTACAGTACAAGACGACACGATAGCACGCGCGCGAGTGGCGTTCGGCCGGCTTCTGTACGCTTTTGTCGGCATCCGCCAAAACCGACACCGCGCGGTGAAATTTTCGCACCTTAAATAGGTTTTTTGAGTAAAATGTAGGCAAATAGGTGGCCCTAAAGGTCTTTCGCTTCTGATTTTTTAGTCTGTGAATCGTTCGTGCACGCTCGATAACGGGTGATAAAAGCTATCTTACTTTGGAATCAGAACAATGTATGAGCTGATTGCCTAAAAAATATGAATCTTTCATGCATGCTGTTATTTGGCTGTTATTAATAACGTAAGAAAAAAACTTAATAAAAAACAAGTGAAAAATAAAAATGTAGTTATATAGTAAACTTCTGAACCATTTGACAGGTGAGAAAGATCTCGAAAACTAATATTATTTTGCTAAAATCGCTGAATGCATTTGACACTTCGATTACACACCAAATTCCATTTGCTTTCATAAACTGAATTTCACAAAAATCCATAGAATTGAAAGATTTTTGTTTGTTTTTATTTAACTCTACAAAGTTTCTGCAAATAAGTGACCATTGCGTAGTAGACGACCCTAATTAATCTAATAATTAGGTCGTTTAAAGGTTAAATTAGATAAAACAATAATTGTTTTATTTATCATCCATCAGCCATTTTTAATGTCCCCACTGCTGGGGCACAGGCCTTCCTTATGGGTGGTAAAGAGGATGGGCCATAACCCACCACGCGGGCCCAATGCGGATTGGTGGGTGTTAATGACTGCAAATGCAGCCGGGACCAACGGCTTAACGTGCCTTCCGAAGCACGGAGGAGCTCGAGATAATAAATTTTTGGTCACCCATCCCATGACCGACCCTTGCGAACGTTGCTTAACCGCCGCAATCGTTGGGCCAGGCGCTAAACCACTGCGCCACCGAGCTCCTCGTTTTATTTATAACAATTAACAATTATTGTTTTATTTATCTCAATTATTGAGAAAATAAAGTAACTATACTCCATTGACTCCAGCCAACTCGTGGAAAGAATGTTTAATGACAAACCGTTGCCTAGCAACCAATGACAGGCATGTATTCAAAACCTTTTTTGATACAAACTAGTTTAAATAAAATACAAATTACTTATTGTACAATAAATACACAGAGGAAATAATCACTATGTTTAAACAAATAGACAGTCATTACAGTCATATTAAATGCATAAGCTCGTACTGAATATGGCGAAATAAAACAAGAAAGTGGTCACACTTAATGTCAATATCGGTGTGATCAAGGGTCATTTTATTTACCGTTACTCTTACTATAGAACTCTTTCCTAAAAGTGTGATGAAAAAGAGATCTATAGTGTGACTAGCACTGACTAACAGTATAAGTAAAATGATCCATGGTCAAAATGATGATAAATCAAAATGAAACTGTACACTTGGTTTTCATGACATGGGTTGGTCATGAAAACAATGTGTACAGATTCATTTTGATTCATCAATTTCACTAGATAAGACTTCATTTGGAAGGATAATACAAATCCAGGAAATGTTATTACCGCCTGCTCGTAATGCATGAATAGGGGATCAATTAAAAGAAATTACGAGTTTTTAAATCATTTTTGTTTTAACACTAGAAAATAGAGGTTGTGTGAATTAATCTAGTGGTACGTGTAACAAAAACAATCATTACTAAACATTTTTAGTGTTATGTGCCATAATTATGTCATTAAAATGTTTTTGAGATGTTTTTATGAAATCAAAGTTATGATAACCCTAATACGGTTTGTTGATAAACATTCTTTCCACGAGTTGGCTGGAGTTATAGGTACCTACGAATAATAATTAAAACAAAAGATTCATATTCAAATAATTTTATGGTTTTATTCATGTAACATAATGAGTCATATCATAGGTATTATCAAAACAAAGGTTGTATGTACTTAGAAACTAGTAGTGAAGCAAAATCAAAAATAGGTTACTGATAAAAAAAACCTCAAGCTATTTACAATTTTAAATCCTTAGAATTACCTTTTTTGGTAGATTGTGGTAGTTTTTATGTTATTGCGTATTAGATTAATAAAGTTTACTTAAAGGTTACATAAAAAAATACAACGTGCTAAAAACCCCTATTGCCGAATATGGTAGATAGGGACCATCCAACTAAACAACTTTTACAATGGGACCCAACTCTGAAATTGCAAAAAAAACAGCTGTTACATACAAAAAATAATAACGAACCTATCAAAATGTATGAAACAGCAGATTTTTTTCTTCACGATTTCAGATTTGGTTCGATAGTAAAAGTTGTTCAGTTTGATGGTCCCTATCTACCATATTCGGCTTTAGAGGTTTTTTTGTAACACGTATAGTTTTATACTTTTGACACAAAAACCTTACACATATAATCTACTTATTACCTTCTAAACAAATAGGGAATATGCATAAGTCACCGATTTTGATGAAATTGAGCTTGATCGCTGCGGACACTTATAAAAACATGATGGAACAGGAAAAAAAAATAAAAAAATGTATTATTTTAGTTTTATCACACGATGAAATCAGGGGAAAGTAACGATTTTTTTTTTCATTTTCGAATATAATGCACTTTACAGAATATCGAATAAGAAATAATATTTTGTATGACACATATGTACTTAAACGCAAAATTTAGGGAGATAATTGAAGATTATTGGCTAACTCCATATTAAACGCGCCGAAACACACCTGAAACGTGATGTGTGACGTCACCGTTTTGTATGGAGCGTTTTCGGCGGGTGCTGCTGCGCGCTAACTTCAAGTAACTATATCACGAGAAAAAAACGCAAGAGAAAAGTTTTAATATTACAGTTAATTTTCTCACGCGTTTTACTTTTGATTAAGATTAAAAAAAAATTGATGCATATTCCCTATTGTGAGTATCTTAACGAAAAAAATCATCCCAGACAAAGTTAAGTCACTAAGGTAAACTTTGATATATTTTAAAAGAAATGTATGCATTCTATACCTACATTTAATATTATAAATACGTGGTACATTTTTATTTTTGCAATAGATAATACAAATAGAGTTGTATATACGTCATTTAATTAGTCTGCAAAGGGACTTTTTAATATCAAAGTCGTGACTTTGATGTTGGCATGCCAACGATTACTTCTGTGCCAGGAGATCTTGTATTAAGAAGAAAATTAAATACTTAGCAAGAAATCTCAGCAAGGTTTTGCAATAATCTTGATAAGTTGTAGGATCAACATATTTTTTGCAAATCATTGGTTAATAAAAGCGTTTATAAAATGTAAATTGAATTAGCATATTTTTTATTTTTATTGTACAGTTGCATACATTTCTTTTCATAGGTTTAATATTATGCCACATAGTAAAAGCACATGCGCGCACTTTGGTTTAAAGAAAAACAGGACAACATTAAAATTATATTTAAATAGGAATAGATTTTACAAGAACATTATTATATACAGATATAGGTATTATTATTATTAGGTATGGCAAAAATTAATGACTAGAAAAATAAAGTAAAAAACAAAATTAACTGTTTTAATGGTAAAAAAATACTTATAATTTTTAAAAGAGAGCAATAAATAATACATTTCAATAAGCAAACAAAATAAAATTTCTACGTTAAGGTCCCTTGTTTTCATAATATTACATTTTACATAGTACTCTCAATGATTATTAGTATTTTTAATAAATCTTTTATAAACTTTTGCCACTCTTATCCTAGGTAATGCGATATTTACACAGGTCGACTTGGCAGGCAACTTGCTGGTCAATTTCAGTCAACTAGCGCTTTTTATAGATAATTAATCGCTTGTAAAATCGAATCGCCACCTCATAAAAATTAGGTTTTCAATTAGATTTTACAAGCGACTCGGTTTAGTCGACAAACAATAATTTCTCATAATGCCAACTTTTTTTAAAACGCCAGATTTTACAAGTATTTTTATTATATTTATTATGAAGGAAAGAAAAAACAAAAAACATCTAAATTCCAAAAGTTATAACGGGTGTAACAAGACCTTCAACGAAGCCGAAGTCCACGTATTCCGCCCATCATCAGGATCATTTTTGTCTTTTAGACTATACCTGGGAAACCAATAGCTACGAAGTTATTGAAGGTCAAAGTCAAAAATTTTTTTTCAATATTTTTATGGAATCTTATTTTATTCGTTATTGCCTACTTTTTGTCCAATTAAACATTATCAAAATTTTAAGTATTTCGTAACAAACAATGGCTTCAAATCGTCGTCACTCGATGTATCTCATGAGCACGCACATAAACGCTGCCTTTCAACTCGGCTGCACGCAGCTGTGCAGCATACACTCGCAGGCATGGTCTGTTGTACGCGTTACATTACGTGGTAAAGTATGCAATGATTTTTTAACACCAAAAATCAAAATCGTTTCCCAGCAATAATTTTGAACAGAAATGGTCCTGATGATGGGCAGAATACGTAGCCCTCGGCTTCGTTGAAGGTCTTGTTACACCCGGTATTCACTTCTCAAGCTTAGGCGCTCACTATACTCTGTTCACGGAAACGAGTTAGTATAGCGTGGTATAGCGTTCTCTACCACACATTTTCATACAAATGACAAAGACAAAAAAAACTTTTTTAGGGTCAGTGGGCGTCAACAACACCTTAGAAAAGTAAATGCGCGTTCACACTGCGCTTCTTAAAAGTAGGCTTCATCTGTCCTATTTGAGAGACATTTATTTCGTAAGTTATTCTTTTTTTATAGGTATTTTTTTATAGACATGAAATAAAAGACTTTTTAACGGATACTAGCGCGGTTTTATTGAAAGTACTTTGGTAATTAGTTTGTATTTGGTTTGATTTTTTATTTTACCGACGTTTCGGCACCTTTGCAGCTGCCGTGGTCACACAATGTCACGTGGTCAATAAAACCGCGCTAGTATCCGTTAAAAAGTCTTTTATTTCATGTCCAAAAGTTATTTTAAAATACACTAGATAAAATGTGCTGATTAACTAAAATCGACCAGCAAGTCGCCTGCCAAGTGCCATTAATAACATAATATTTAATTATAAAACAAGATGCAATACATCATTACATACAGACAGAATTTCAATAAACTTAAAATTTACAAAATCAGACACATAGTATGTCTGATTTTGTTAATTTTAAGTTTATGACATATATCCGGTTTAATATTGTTGGACTACAAAATATTCTGAGTTATTTATTTTATCAACGAAAACATGAAAAGAGCCAGCTTTAAGTCGCAGTAGTGACAAAACGAGCGTTTCATTATTTTTTTATAATTTTGAGACCAAAATCCTTGATTAGTGTGAGGTCCAGCCGCCACAAAAATCTAATTAAAGTAATTGTAATTTAACTTTGTGTTTTTATAATAAATTCGAAATTTAAACTTTTTATCGAGTATTTAACTAGGCCGTGTATTAGATAACAGTGAACTATGTGTAAATTAATTTTACTATTTTGAATAATGAGGTGGTAGAGGCCTGTAAAATAGGGTAGAGTTTTCTAAAGCCTACACACACGACATTTTTAAAATTGAGTAGGCAACGCTCGTCAGTGAATAGTATTAAATATCATATAATATTATTATTATTATATAGGTAGTACACAGTAGTAGCATATTGATGGTATTGTCCCCTTTATTTATATAGGTACTAATATAATTTTACTATAGTGAGGTAACTCCTTCGTTTCGGCGATAAGCAGACAAATGGCGGCTAGTTTACCTCGGTACCGCACATTCTTTAAGGAAAAGTTAGGTACAGCTAGGGTTACCAGATGACAGGAATTTTCCTGGCATGTCAGGAATTTAAGGCTTCCGTCAGGAAAACAGGGAAAAATTGTGGAGGTTTTATTGAAATCCCAAAAAGCATAAGTATTTAATTATCGAACGACAACTAAATTAAAAATGTAGATGTAGGTGCACTAAGTGTCAGGAAATTTACTGAAAATTCAAGGTAAAAGGATGAAAATTACATTATTAGATCTGGTAACCCTAGGTATAGCTGGCCTGCGTGGTAGCAGTGGGGGGACACCACCGTGTCCGCAACTCACCTCATCAAGGCTTAAGGCCTTGACAAGGCTTGTCAACACGGCCGATATACAAGGTGCATTTGTAACCACTCTCCAAATTTTAAAGATGTGTTCAATCCATGAAACTTAACAACTTTCTCCATGAAACATGTGTCGAAATACGCCAAAAAATGTAGGTCATCCCATACTAAACTGATCACGTGATCTCTTTGATTTGTATGAAAAGTCATTTTTTTACATATTTGACCCTATGTTTCGTAGAGAAAGTTGTTCAGTTTCATGGACTGAACACATCCTTAAAATTTGGAGAGTGGTTACAAATGCACCTTGTAAAGTAAATAATAAATAATTATTGCACTATTTAGCATTATCGGTGGTATTATCGTCAACGCACGTTTATTAACCATTAAAATTTGCTATTATGGAAGTAGATGCGCGTATTCATTTTAAAAAACTTCGTGTGCATAAGCTTTTAGTGTTATTTCTTACAATTATTTTAAAATGCGATTAAATTTACTTTACCCCAACAGCAGGGATTGATAACGTTATTTTTAAAAGTAACGTTATTTCTTACTTTTTTACCGTTAATTTTAAAATTAACGTTATGTTAATAAATAACGATAATTTATATAACGTCACATGGAAATTAACGTTATTTCAGTTAATAACGTTAATTTTAAAGTTATTTCTTACTTTTTTTACCGTTTAACTTTAAAATTAACATTATTCCAATTAATAACGCTATTTTTAACGCTAATTTTATTTACCGATAAAATGTTTTAACGGTATTTTTAACGTTATTTTTTTATCGTTATTTTTTTTAAGGGAATTTCAATCCCTTCCCAACAGATGTAGCAACATTAGAGCGCTTGTGGTACAATAAGACTTAATCTGTTGCAATCTGGACACATCATACAATTCTCGAGTGAAGTTGCCGTGGACCACCCGTCCATTGTCAAATTAATCGCATTATACCTAGTAGGTACCTATATTTAAACTGTTGTATTTTGTCGTCAGTCTGGTTATCTAGTTTGGCATCGGCGAAACTGATCTCCTGGCCTGCAGTGCTCTGTTGTTGCAGTACGATCTGATTTCATCGATAGGCTGCATGAGGAAGATTGGCACATCATCATCACGTTTCTGGAACCAATTTCGCATTTTATTAGTTTTATTTACGTTCCCAACTCGTGCTCCAAACTTTCGTGCTTTCGTGTTGGTGTTGCATATACAATAATTATAATAAAAACCCTGTCAGTACTGAAACAGGTGATTAGTGTTGCAAAAACTAAACAACATTCTCCAAGGAACATGGGTTGAAAAACGTTTTCTTTCGCCTTTCCGTATAGACCGTAAGCCCGCGACAGTATTGCCTACGTCATATGACATCACGATGAAATGCATGGCACACGGTCGGAAAAGTTGTGCTTAGCGAGGATCAGAAGATTATCGCAAAAAAAATGGCCGGAAGCTTGAGAAAACCTTCCACTTAATAGTAAGTCGGTTAGCTGACCGATACATTTTGTGTGGGAGTATGATTTTTTTTCGTTTTTCGACTTATATTCCATGAAAAATGTTGTACAGTTTTAGCAACACTATCACTTCACTTGTTTAAGAATCTGACAGGGTTTCTGTTACATATTGTAAACGCGTATAATTCGTCAAAATACTCGTTGATCAAACTATCAAAAGTACACTTGATAATAAGTAGCGTGTTTTTTGTTTGCGTTTTGTCTTGTTCATGTCGTGCAAACAAGGCTATGGTAAATACACGAATACGAATGGACACGTGAAGTGCCAAGCAGGAGGTGCACTAGGTGCCTATTTTTTTCTTTTCGAGCCAAGGGCGTTGGAGAATCAACCACTCATGACGGAATTTGCCGACAGAACATTTTCTTCTGTGATAGAATAAAAACAAGGGTCATAAAACGCCTACCTGGAATAACACTTCTCCCTCAAAATATGTCAGTTGATGTTTTCTGGACCGTAGGAGGATTCCCACGAGTTTGTCCGAAATCACTGTGTATATCTAAAAAAAAAAAGAAAAGAAAATTATTATTATCATAAAATTATGAGCAACCTTTTTGCTTAAGTCATCCTGTGACCGCGGCCCTTCGAGAGGTGTCGAAACGACGGGAAATAAAAAAAAACAATTACTCCAAACTAAATAAATCTAAAATAACACCTGAATTAATAATACCTATACAACGTCTTAATGAAAAAGCGCAAAACCTCTTAGGTGGTGACTGTGCTTATGAATATGAACAACGTTTACTATGGGACATATAACATATAACACGTTGTATACGTTTTAATCCGTAAAAAGTGTTTAATTTCTAAAGATAATTTAGTTTTATTAATAAAAAGAACTCGTCTTCAATCCCATCTGTGTGGTTGGAGATAAACAAGTTGCAATTTTTCAGTAAAAAATCAAGTTAATATCAAAGAAAATTACAAATATCGCAGAACACTTCTAAGAAAACCAGCCAGTTTTAACACAAAATACTAAAGTTTGTTGATACAAAACGCGAGGATTATAATGATAAATAATATTAATAATCAAATATCGCAGAAAACTTCTAAGAAAACCAGCCATTTAAGTATATCACAAAGGACTAAAGTTTGTTGACACAAAACTCGAAGATTATAATGATAATCATATTAATGATTTATTTATTACTACTAGATTTACCTATAATGAAACTATCAGAAGAGGAACCTAGTGAAAATTAAATGTTAAGGGAACAAATTAAATGTTAGAACACTTGATTATTAACTGAATAACGATTGGGAAGAGTTTGTGACAATTTGCCGCTCTCTCATCCGCACGTAACGCATGTTTTCTCAAGGAGTCCGTAATTAAAAAATTGCGATCCCCTTATTATTCGCTGAATTAGATTACAGGACATTTTAACATATAGTTCAGTTTCGCAATGTTACTGCAACAACACGAAACTGAAACGTTTTAACACGTTCACGGACGCTCCGTCGAGAGGCGGTAGCGTAAAATCCGCTTATCTACGGAACGTCCGCGTCCGTGACGTGAATGTGTTAAATGTATATAGGTATAGGTTCGTACTTAATCTTATTCTGCTGTGAATAATATTTTTTTAATTACGCACTCAGATTTAAGACATCTTAAAAACATGAAATGAGCGGGCGAGAGAGCGGCAATTTTCTTTGTTCAGAAATAAGCTATAAATGCACTTTTTTATTTATGATAATGTGAAGTGAACATGTTTGTGTGAAAATCACACAGTGCATTGGTACTAAACTTTTAAAAACCAGTGCATAATGAAATAGGTAGCTTGCAACTTCATAAGTAATGTTACGAACGAGTTGAGTAGTGTTTAAAATATTTTTTTTTTTAAACGAAATTCTAATTTTGCGAATTTAGTCTCTAAAAATACACTTCTTTACATTTTGACTGAAGAACTTCATTTAATTAAATTAAAATGCCCAATGATCAGACGATGCTGCTGCGAATTTGAATGCAAATAGGATTTTAATCAAATTATTTATGTAGCTCCAATAAACTTCTAAACGAAAGCAATAAGCTTAAAATTATTTATTTATTTTTCAGGTACACAAAGCAGAGCAACAACAAATACACAATTAAAATTATAGTACGATGTTGAAATCAGTAAATTTTACGGTTCCATCTTTATAAATTGAGTTGGAGATCAAAAAGCTAGGTTATTATAATTACGAGCAAAATGCAATCTCGAAGTATATTGTCTAACTAATATTTGCGTCTAGAGAATATTCGAAAAGTGGTCTTAAATCAAACACACGTAAGTATAATTATGAAAGTATAATATTATTGTTACACTGTGTTTCTCTAATAAACATTTTCATCCTGCCCTTTAACTATACAAGGTCATCATCATATCGTATGGCCGACTGCGTCATCATCCTAAACCTCCAGTTGTAAGTCTCTTAGCCACTCCTCGGCTGCGGGCGTCAGTTGGTGGAGTTCCCTTAAACCACCACCGGGGAAACAGTACAGCGGGCAGTCCTCAGCGACGTGTTGTAGGGTCTGGTCTGGGGCCCCGCATTCACAGGCTGCTGAGTCTTTTAGGCTCCATTTATGGAGATGGTGATTTGATCGCCCGTGTCCTGACCTGAACCTGTTAAGTTTGACCCATATTGCCCGTTGTGCATCAAAATAGTTATTTTTAGTTATACAAAATCTCTCGTGGGGTTGATCAGACCATCAAACTGATCAACTTTCATTAGTGGCCAACCTCGAAATCACGAAATTAATCAGCTGTTCCATACAAAAGTACAATCCTACTCCATCGAAATGTATGAATTTTTTTTTCAATAATAAAACAGAAAAAAATAGGGCCTAGCCACCATATGATTTTCCATACAAAAGAGCGAAGTTCTGAAAGGTATTTTTCTGATAAATTCTATCTGATTTTATTTGAATTTAATATTGTTCGTAAGCTGGAATAGTCAACTAGGCAACTTTATAATTTCTCCTATTAGCTGTGTGTCAGTTAGAATAAAAAGAAATATGAGTTTGATACAAAAATACGCAAAATTTTTCATTTTTCAATTCTAACTGGCACACGGCGAATAGGAGAAATTAAACAGAAAACTAAACAATGAAGTCGGTAAGTTCACTATTAGCCCTCTAACGCACTAAAGGTCAACCGCGTGGTGCGTTTGTATAATCATCATCATATCAGCCACACGACACCCACTGCTGGGTATTAGGCCTCCCCTAAGGATCTCCACGACGATCGGTCCTGCGCTACCTGCATCCACTGGCTTTCCGCGACCTTCACCAGATCGTTGGTCCACCTTGTCGGGGGCCTACCCACGGAGCGTCGTCCGGTGCGCGGTCGCCATTCCAGAACCTTTCTGCCCCAACGGCCATCGGTTCTTCTCGCTATGTGTCCCGCCCATTGCCACTTCAGCTGAGCAATCCTTCGAGCGATGTCGGTTACTTTAGTTCTGCTGCGGATCTCCTCGTTTCTGATTTGATCACGAAGGGAAACGCCGAGCATGGCTCTCTCCATTGCACGCTGAGTGACCTTGAGCCTCCTTATGAGACCCATAGTTAGCGGCCACGTTTCACTGCCGTAAGTCATCACTGGCAACACACACTGTTCATAGACTTTCGTCTTGAGACGTTTGTATAGTCTTGAGGCGTTTGTATAGAAAAACATAATATGGTGGCCCATCTTTTCCATTGATCAGTATATTTCAATTATTAGCACTTGGTCCGATTCGCAAAAGGTCGGATTCTCATTTCGCCGGAAAACAGTCATGAAAAATTTACTATACAAACTCTAAGCTACTCAATTTCAATATGTGATATTAAAAGCTGCACTAAATTAAAGACGTAAATATTTATTAGGATGACGTCTATCGATGTGTTGTGTTGACGAATCGAATATTTTGGGAGTTAATAAAAAGTACAGTAAACAGCCGGGCAAAATACCCAAAAAATATCAATAGGGGTACCTATCAATAGGACTGTTTTCGAAAAATCAGCTTAGATTAAGCTGATTTTTCGAAAACAGTCTATATCAACTGAATAATGTATGAAGAGTGGTAAAACCCTTGTAGATAAAGAATGGGATTAAAAATAACATCGTTCATATTCACTTCTCGCTCTCACACTAAACGCCACACCTATCGCTCTCTCATTCTCACTCATTGTGGAAAGTGCGGTCAGCCGCTATTCTCAATCCCATTCTTTATCTGCTGCGAACTGAGTGAGGGTATTATCCAGCTGAGCGAACTTCAAAGAGGCTGGAGGAGTCATTTTGAAAAAATCGCGGGCTTCTACGGGTACGAGTTTAACAATACTTTTATTGTATAATGAAACACATTTAATTGCACGTAACTTGTTGTCACACCAAGAGCTTACCCAAATAATTGCCAAGGATTGTCAAATCTTGTGGTATAAAATGTAAATTGCAGTACTACTACCGGTAGCACTGGCGGTAGTATAATACGATTCAATCGTACTATGGTTGCTGTGGAATTTGCCCTTAAAAGAGGAATTATGTTACACACAGATATCATTTCTTATGTAAGTATAATTTTAGTAACATAACATTCATAAATTGTTATGCTGTCATTTAATACGGTAGACAGACAACATTTTCTGCATGTAAGAAAGTCGGCATAAATGAGAAAACAATAATATTGTAATTCATGGGCATTGAATGTCTGCCAGACTTTACTCGGCATCAGAATAATTTTTAATACAACAGTATTCTGTATAAGCAACATCAAGGAAATTTTTTAAGACCTAAAGAAAATCTTTTATAAATGCCAATACTTAAATATTTTTGCATCTTGCGGAAGATTGAAAAAAGCAGTCTTAATTTTTCGACAGCCTCTTCTGCGGTGTTTAATTTTCGGTGTTTAATAAATAAAGAATATTACAAAAATGACAAAAAATATATATTTAAGAAACAAAAAACACATTGTCAGTGATTGTATTTTTTTTAACAGAAAAAGCCGGCAAGATTTCTTTATTTCCTAAATTACAAAAGTATTTGATGTGGGTATACAAGACAGCATGATAAGTTAAACATT
This sequence comes from Agriphila tristella, assembly GCA_928269145.1. Classification (NCBI taxonomy): domain Eukaryota; kingdom Metazoa; phylum Arthropoda; class Insecta; order Lepidoptera; family Crambidae; genus Agriphila; species Agriphila tristella. Next base: position 39,736,832 of record OV743433.1, read on the forward strand.
TGAACTGCGAAAGCAGCTTTTATTACGTACAGCATAAATGCGATCACAAGGTCAAGTATAGTCTAAATCTGATGTACTGTTGACTGGTAGATAAAACTATTAGAAAACGAAATAAAAAAAAAACGCTCAGCTGTTAGTTATTGCGCTCGAAAATTGCGAAAAACTTTAAAAAATACTTTTCTTTTATAAAAATATTATTTATTGTAAAATTCTTAATTAAAATTATTTATAGGTTATTTTCAAGTCCTTTCCCTTTACACACCCATATTGTAAAAAAGGTAAAAAAATAATGAAAAGCTTGATTGTGCTATGCCGTTTTCGAGAAAGTCTACGATAAAAACAGCTGTTCTTTGGGGATTTCTTTCTTTCTTTCCAAAAATAAATTTCGTCAGATGTTTTTGCTTTGACGAGTTAAAAGTTCTTTTGATAATTATTTTAGTTTAAATATCCAAGTTTCATGATACTTAGTGCCTTACGTGTCTTTTATATTTAGAAAATCACTGTGGATCACAGCACAAGGTGTCTGTGTTCTACAGGTTTTTAGGGTGATATTATAATATTTTTTTGTTGAAAAACCCCGCGCGATACAGAGCAGGCGGTATTCTGAAACACACAGGCTTTTTCGACGTTATTTAATTTGAAAAACCCATAGCGGTACAGAGCAGGCAGTGGCTGTACCCCACAGGCATTTCTAATATCGCGTCCGGGTCTCAAAACATCGTTAAAGTTCTCTCAGACACGTTTATAAAAAAACTGTTGCTAACGAAGGAAGAAAAGGAACGTCTTACTAAAAGCAGTGTGTAAATTTTCGTAATATTCCCTTAAGGTTAGACTTTGTTTTAAATATGGTAAATCATCGCACGAAAAGCTTCTCGCAAGACGACCATTGTTGCAAAGAAAAGAAGAGCGACAGAATAACTTAAAAAAAATATATATACAAAAAATACACAGAGTTGGGCATTGATTTTCACCAAAGGATTTTTTTATTGAAATTACCCGCCAAATAAAAATAATTACAGAAAAATATATATTATATTTACCATGTGGCTAAAAACTTTTGGAACAGCCCACGTACTGCTAAAAATCTATTAAAATAACGTAGTACCTACTTATGTATTGTATACACTCCGAGTGAAGACGAGCAGTGGCATAGAGATAGAAAAAAATTTGCTGAGCAGTGGCGTATATTGCCATATGTCAAAGTGCTAAGTAATTTTAAAAAGCATCAACGAACTAGGTTCGGGCTAGCGTGTGGATCCGGTGTAAAAAGCTTCAGCTTATATTTTCTTTTATAATTACTTTTCAACATTGTTATAAATCCCGTTCGCATTCCGAGTGCATCGTTAAACCGATTCCAAATTTAATTTCTTGGCCGTGACAGACGATCAGAAGCGAGGAATGTCCCGTGACGTCACTACCGCCGCAATCGCATGTCCGGGGGATATGATAAATTACCTCCTGTTTATATCGAGTCCAAAATCTCAATCGATTAATAAAAACCACTCGCGTGTTGGATACCCCACTTGGTGAAATTTATGATGACAATGTTGACACTTTAATGTTTAGTTCGGAGGAAATTGTAATGTCTGTCAGTAAAATTTCTTAGATCATAAAAATTGAGGGTTATTAATTTTTGCTTTTTAGAGATGAAACATTTTATTTGTTGACCTTGGCTCGGCAACATGTAGTGATATGTAGTATCCTTTTATATTCGGGGTTCCCCGTAAAGTTATAAAAACAATTATTCTTTTTACTTTGTTGTTGTTATGTGATGTTTGATATAGCTTTGCTTCGTACAATTAGTCCGATTTTGATTGTACCGTAAAACGGGGTGGATAGGGAGGCCAGGGTAATAGGGAGTAATAGGGACAAATCCGGGAAAGACAGACGATTTTAGACTTAAAGCTCGCTCTACACGCCTCATTTTTAGACTTATATTGTCGTAGAATATTACTTTTTTCATTACCTGGCTACACTAACTTCAAATGCCAGAAGAGTGCATAAGACCTGGATTTCTTTTATAACACAAATCACCCTAAAACCTAGGAAAATAGGTCTAAGTAATTAAAGTTTAAAATTGACCCTATTCACCTCGTTTTACGGTACGTCCTGTCTGGTTTGCAGCAAACTGTGCATAGTAACGCGCTTATCGATATAAATTATGTAAAACATCAAATGATTTACAGTAAATCCTAGTGTGAAAATCCTTAATTATTAACATTATAAATGCGAAACTCCGTTTGTTTGTTTGTTACGCATTCACGTCTTAACTACTCAACAGATCATCGTGAAATTTTGCATACATATTGTCAGCGGTACAAAAAAGAACATAGGGTACCTCTCATTGCTAAAAAAAAGGAACTGTTCCTGAGGGATTAAAATACTATCCAAGCAGACGAAGTCGCGGGCGGTCGCTAGTAAATAATTTTGAATGTACGATCGGTAACTCGTGTGCTTTACCACTTTGCAGAAAAAATCGTGTGCTCGCGTATCGCCTTGCACGAACTAAATGAATGTTAGAGTCTGGTTAACGAAAGATGAGATTAAAATGGCGGCGTCACTTTCCCTGTTAAATTAACAATAGAGTCATTGGAAACTGAATCTTAAAATAAGGCGCAAAATTAGTTCAATTTCCAACCGAGTCTCATCTTTCGTTGAATAAACTCTAGTGACGGTACGGCGAGCAAACTATTTTAACCTTAGGACGTTTTTTTACCCTATTACCCTTAGTATTCATGTGAAAGAATTACAAGTTTTCAAAGAAAAAAAACTGTCAGCAGTGAATGAACTTTGTCCAAAATAAATTATTTACTAATGAACATAATTATTTAATCAAGAACACAAACAATTTTGTTTAAAGTTGTTTATGATTCAAGCAAATAATTTATTTACAGAGAAAGTAAATATAGTTACCGTTTCTTTTAATATAGTTGAGTAAGACAACAAAATATTCTGATTTATTAATCATTCTAATGGATCAATTTGAAATTAAGTTCAAATTATGGAAATTATTAAGAAGTTATATTTAATAAAAGCTTTGTATATCGGTGAAGAGGCATGTCATCTTTGCATTGAAATTTTTATCGTTTAATCCTCTTTGTTTATCTCACTTTACTTTTTGTTATTTAACTAGTAGGTATTTATTTTGTTATTTCAGGATTCATTATAGGAAAGAAAGGTATTGGCCCCCCATAGTAAATTCTGAGTAGACGAAAAAGTATCACAAATGAAACATATTTTTTAATTATATAAATCGTTTTTTTTTTTGTTTTTGGATATTTTTACATAGGTTTTGGTTCATACTATATTACATCCCTACAAAGTTTCATCGACTGAGGATGTTGGGGTCTCCATACAAAAGATCGCTTCATTTCCTACACTAAAAGACAACTGTCAAAGTTTAAAAAGTAAGTTCTTTCGAATTTCGAATAAAGTATATTAGTGTAGTCAAATTAGCAAAAAGATTGGAAGTAATTCGTGTAGTTGTAATTTTTTATGGAATCATTAGAAGACATGAATATAAGTTTCCTCTGAGTTTGCACCATTCCGGTTATGTGCAGAACATCGCTTAGTGTTAGGTATTAACATTAAAGTCCCAATATTTTTTTAAATATAATACCTACAACAACAGTTTTTTTCCGTGTTTTGTTACAATTTTAATTACCTATCATTGCATACCTAGCTTGCTTAAATCAGATAAATAGTTACCGAGATAATTGACAAAATCTAATCCTAAGAGGTGCCACCTTTTTGACGTCGAAGGTACTTGTTCCACTAGTTTCGCATTGCGCACGTGTTACTGATCATTAAATCACTTTTTGTCACTCGCTAAAGTAGTGGAACAAGTACCTACGATGTCACAAAGGTAGCGCTTCCTAGGTTTAGATTTTGTCAATTATCTCGGTAAAATTTTCTCTGATTTTAGCAAACTAGGTTAGGTATGCAATGAATTACCTACCTAATTAAAATTAATTACCTAAATTAAAATTGTAACAAAACATGGAAATAAACTGTTATTGTAGGTATTGTGTTAAAAAAAATATTGGGACTTTAATGTTAATAACTAACATTAAACGATGTTCCGTACATAACAGGTATGGTGCAAACTCAGAGGAAACTTATATTCATGTCTTCTATTGATTCCATAAAAATTACAACTACACGAATTACTTCCGATCTTTTTGCAAATTCGACCTAATTTGACTCCACTATATTGGCCAAGACAGGTGAAATATTAGCTGACAAGAAGAATAAGATCAATTTTATGCCACGATTATCTAATTAACGATTTATCTGAACGACTTGTGTATAAAAAAGATTAGGCTGGGGCGACTGCAAATGCAGTAAGGTCAAATGGCTTAACGTGCATTCCAGTGCATGGAAGAGATAGGAATTTTTTGTCACCCATCCCATAATAAACCCTTGCGAAAGGGGCCAGGGTCTAGGCACTAAACCACTGCTCTACTGAACACCTACTTATATTCTGGCCACTAGTTAGTGTGTTCCAATGGAGGTTTAATGTTTTAAAGACATAAAGTTACGTCGTATCTACGTTACAACACATATGGAATATTTTGTTTAAATTAAATTTGCATTAATCTAAGAATGAATCGAATGCCACGCACGTTCATTTTGTAACCTCAATACAAAGAAATTAAAAAGATCATTGTTTAAAATTGTATCCCGACTAAAATTCCGTCCAAGGACGATCGCATACCGGATCGTTCAAAAAACCGTTTTGCGCATTAAATAAATCACATAGTCTGGCTCTGAATATATTTCGTTACCGACTGCGACCGAGCACATATTTAATTCTCTGTGGCCGGCGAAGACTCTTGACTCATACTTCTTAAACATTTCACTCTCACTGAAAAGACAATGAAAAGCTTAAAATATACAGGGTAATTTTTTATTCATCGATTTGTGTTCACTCCATGAAATTGACATATTATGCCGTCGCCCTCAAAAATTCTTTCTTAGTGCTCGCCTACATTTATAAAGTGTTTTGATATGTCAGACAGTCATACAGTAAGTTTCTCCTTTTGTATATGATATTGTGTGGTCCTAATATTAAAAATAATACAAAATGTTCTATTTTACTTTCCAGATTAACCCATTGACGTAATTATTATACTGAAATTTATTATACGAACAAATTAAATCCTATAAAAGGGGATAAAGACTGCTTTTTATCCGGAAATAGGGCTTTTCTAAATATAATGGGTTTACTAAGAGCACTATACAAACTTTTCTAAAGAAAATGTTGTCGTGTAACGGTGGTATAGCCTAATCTAATAAGTCTCTTGTAATTTTTTTATAATGGTTGTCCCTTACGAAGATGCTAATGTCATGACAAATCACTAATGTACGTAGAAAGACAACATAGTATCATGTTATTGGCACTCGATTCTTAATAAAATATTTAATCAACATAAAAGCGACTCTACGTGATTGAAATAAAGGTCAATATTGGATTCAGTTCATACATAGAAGCGGAGACAAAAGACAGATGATAAATACATTTTTAGTTGGAGTTTTAGCGGCCATAAACTCTGATGTTTAAAGACGTATAATGCGACCAAGGTGTGCCAAGTTATCATAAATATTGCTACGCTCACATTTGTGTCAAGAAAGAAACGGATAACTGGATCATTGACAATTCATCTACATTTAAAGATCACCGCTACAATAGTTATTGCTTCTTGAAAAATAAATACCATCACCACTCGAAAAAGTGCGTTTAATTCAACGATAAGAGTGAATAATACACGATTTTATTCACCGAGTGAATAAAAATATTTTGAATTTGGAACAAGCATTATTATGTACAAAAAAAACGTGCTGAAAGTTCCTACTGGCTCAAGAAGCTTATACCTTAAGCTTCTTGTATACTTACTGCTATGGAGCTATTTCATAGGCTATGCCATAGGGAGCCATAGTTACACAATTAATTAAAAAAATATATCCCGCCAAATTAATAGACAGTGGAAGTGTGACGTCACATAATAGCGGACATATGGCGGAGTTTAACATTTTGGGTAAAAAAAACAAACATCTGAAACAAGGAAGTTTCTCTTCTAGAAACATGTAATCACACCCAGGAGCGGAGGGCATAATACTAATTCTTTACACCAAAATAACTCAATAATCTGATAGCAAAGCAAAAGTCGCAACGTATATAGTCCATTCCATCAGTCTGGTACTACGATCTTCAGTCTGGAAAAATTCAGAGTCTATACAGACTGATGAAATGGACTGATGCCAGGCCAGACTGATCATTGTAATTTCCTTCTTAGCGTGGTTGTTTAATGACATTGGAAAACTTCTTATTTCACTATTTTCTAATGTTTAAATATTACCGATTCCTACCGTGATAACTATAAATACTATAGGTATATAAGTACTGTTATTTGTTTTCTCGCAATCAATGGTAAAAAGTAGAGTACATATCTCGCGAAAAAAAAAAATCATCTCGGTCCTTTGTATCCCTCGCTTCGCTCAGGATTCAAGACAGGACTCGAACTAAATACCCTCTATTTTCACTTGTTGTACCTATATAATCTACTATTTGAACCTTTGTTTTTAATTAAATTGCGTTATTTATAGAATATTTATTTACCCTACTTTTTGAAGTGGCTATCGTAATTACTTAAGTTGGTGGCTGAAATCGCTATATCTTGCAACAAACACGGTTCGTTAAGATGACCAAGAGATTTATTTTTGTGTAGTGCCAAACGACCTCGCTGTGACATCAGAATGGGCGTAATGGCTGAAGAACAATGTTGACTACTGTTTTACGTAAAGTAATTAGGCAGGTGTTAATTTACGGAAGTGACGCGTTTTGTTTGTATAAATTTAGCTACTGAAATGGCGTAGGTACACACGACAGCACGTCAAATTAAACAGTAGAACTATGAAAACTGTTTTTTTATTAGGTACGGAATAAAGACGGTCTCGAGGCCAATATGTTTAGACTGATGTACACTGAGATTCCATAGGGATAGTTCTAAGATGCGTGCCAAGAAGAAAGATGCTTCAACATAACCTTTTGTTATTATTGAACACTATTAAAAGATAGTCTAGATATAGCCTTGTGGGGTTTTGCCACTGTTTATTCAGCCGAAGCTACTGACGAAATGTCTAGGATAAATATTTTTATCATTCTATGACCAGTGCGTCTAAAGGAACGTAAACGAAATGTCTACGATATTTTCATCATTATATGACTAGCGTCTAGGAAAGCTACACGTAAACATTCAAAATCAAAGACTGAGAGTATGAAATTTTGAATTAAGATTTAAAATTCTTGTAATGCTTGACCGCAGAAGTCAAGCATCATGCACTGGTTTTCATGTCATGGTGTTGTAACATCATATGTTCCGTTTTTGGTTCTCGGCTTAGTTAATGCAGAAAAATCAATTAAAAAGTTAACTTTTTATATTGTTTCTTTTATATGTGTGTTTGTGGTAGGTGCTTTCTATACTTTTGGGATCAGTTAGAGAAACTTAAGTGACGTTGTCTAATATTTATTTATTTAGTCTGATTTTGATAATTGGTATTGCTGTTTTGTCCCTCATAACGTGGTTCTGATATAAGCTTCAGACAAAGTTTTTACTCTAAAAATCATAAGTATAGGAAATGCATATGTACTGCGATTCTACATGCAATCCCATAGATAAAATTACTTAGCCCACCATCTACAGTTGTCACCGGTGTTGCTAGACGGGATCATTATTCCGTATAGTGACACAGTCAAGAACTTAGGCGTTATATTTGACTCTAACCTTGACTGGACAAAACATGTCGCTGATGTTAGTCGCAAGATATACTTCTCCTTTCATTCCCTTAAATGTCTCCAAAGTTTTCTACTCTTGCCCACCAATATCTCTATTGCCCAGTCACTCATTCTTCCTCTTCTCGACTAAGCTGATGTTTGCTACTTAGATGCTACCGAGCTATTACTTAACAAACTTGAGCGCCTTCAAAATCTTGCTATCCGCTTTATTTTCGGTCTACGCAAGTACGACCACGTTTCCAACTTTCGGAAGGAACTTAAGTGGCTCCCTATACGCCAGCGCAGGAATGTTAGAATCCTCTGTCTCCTCTTCAATGTTCTTTACAATCCTTCCTATCCATCTTATCTTCGTGATCGTTTTTCCTTCTGCCACCCGCCCAATTCTGAATGTAGATCCCATCTCAAGTCCGTTCTAAAATTCCCCACCCATTACTCCAACTTTGCTTCCTATTCCTTCTCCGTGCATGCCGTCCGTCTCTGGAATTCGCTGCCAGCACAGATCAGAGATTGTCGCACCATATCTCTTTTCAAAAAACGATTAAAAGAGTACTATCTGTCCACTTGTCCCTAATTTTACCTTATTTTATTATTTTTCTCTTTTACAATTTTTATCCTTTATTTTGATTACACGTATTCGTATGTATATAGTATTATTATGTATATATTTATGTTTTATTTAAGTAAGCATGTGTGTATATATGTATTGTATAATTATTTCTAAATATGTAGGTATATATAATATAGGTATTATTTTCATCTTGAGCTACACACGTCTGCCTTTTTCAATGTTCTTTCCTATCCCGGGCCCGCTGGAAGAAATTTCAATATGAAATAAGCGGTGTCCTTGTACTACTCTTCTGTCTACTTCTTTTATGTAAAAATTTTTGTGTGTACAAAATATATAAATAAATAAATAAATAAATAAATAAAATCGTATCGAAATCAATAGGTGGAAATTACAAAAAAGTTATGTCAGTGTTCTGTTTGTAATAGTAAAATTCAACTGAAAACCAATACGGAAATATAAAGTCGTCATAATGATATATCACAGGGAAATAGGAAAGGCAGTGATATGAAAATCCCAGGGACCTCAAATGACAAATACTCCATTTAATAACGTTGTGAATTGTTCATACACCTTCAGAGAAATTTAACTTCCGTTGTAAAAGGAAAATACAAAGTGTGGTATTTAATCGGGTAACAATAAATTCCCATTTTGGGTATCAAATTAATGAATATAACATACTGAAATACTAAGTGGGCAACGGACTGAGACGCGTTTTGTAAAATTTATCATCCATATTGTCTATAGCATGCGCCCCACGTTTTTTTGGTTTAAAATTTTTAGGTTTAAAATTTCTGTAGGCATAGTTATTAGGGTTAAAATTATTTACAGAAGAATTTATTTTTTACTTTTTAGTTTGTTTTTACTTGTCCATTTTAATATATTTAGTACGATTTTTTTGTAATAATTTAGTCCGTTTTAAAAACGAGTTTTTAAAAAATATTTTTTAAATAATTATTTACTTGGTTTACGAGTACGTAATAAAAATAAATGTATTGGTGGCGTTAGTTGACCTATATAAGCGCCTTAATGCCGTAGTCTATTCGGACCATTAGATAACACGCTACTCCACTTCACAATGCATCATGCAGATTTTAGTACATAGACATGTTCAGTGTTAAAACCGCGCGCGTAGACAGTTTTGTAGAAATTCTTTGGTATACTAGCGCTCAAGAACTTAACAGCATGAAAAGTTTAAAACTTGGACTCAATTCCCTTTTCAGATAACTTAAACAGCTTGGAGATCTTTCTAGGCAAAGTTGTAGCGCGGAAAAGATAATGGTCGTATTTTTAAATTATTAAAGGAGTCCCGTTCATTCATACTAAAGAAATAAAAAAAAACACCACTGACGAAATCTAGCTTTTGAAGGAAATTTTAATACCTAATTAAAACTTACCGTAAATAGTTCTCCAAAGAAGATAACTTTGGTGGCGTCTTTTAACTCGGGGGGTAGTAGACTCTTGCAGGGGGTTTTCCCGTATTCATTGATGATTTCACAGAGTTCTTTCATTTCTTTGCATACTCTTGCCTGGGCTTCTGCTCCTCTGTACTCAGTCATTGACCCGGGGATAGGCCTGAAGAGAAAATTTAAATAAATAAAACAAATACCTTAATATAAATATTGGATATAATCATACACATTGCTCCGAATCCAAAGTTTTTTTAATATTACAAGATAATTATATGAAAATATAATGACATTGCTTGATTTTCCTTTTGTTTTTTTCTTTTGTACGTGCTTCGTTCACAAGAAAATTAAAATTTAAATATTCAACAGCAATATTACGTGCTCTTGTATAGCAATGAACGAAAAGCGCTATAATACGTGAAAAAACATAATCGTTATTACGAAGATTATAGAAAAATATTTGTTTTCCTACGCTTTGAAAATGCGTGGTATTTCAGACATGAGGCCCTGAGCATTCCACAACATTCAGTAACGTATAAAAGATGATAACATAAATAAACTACGTTTTAATGCGTAGGGCGCTAGATTTCGATTAACAGCTGTTCGGATGTTGGGATATTGAGGTAGGCTCATATTGTGCATTAAAAAATCACCTATCTTAAAACAATTTAAATAACGTTAGGATTACCTTGACTATTAAGTCAAGACACTACAAAGTACGGAGGGGATAATTTTGCTAGCTTTGCAAAACATTTTATTTGCAATTCATTGATTTATTTGCAATTTATTTAAATATTTTATTTGCAATTCATTGAAATATTATCTACTGTCATTGATGGTGAATTGACAAATGTGAGAAAGTTCGAGGTAACACTATTACTAGACAAAAACTTTCAATAAAAACACATAATCTTATTTTAAGCTATGTTTTTTGTATATTTCTATTAAAATCTTATTTTTTTTATGAAATATTAACATTTAGGCTGACATTTTCATTTTATAAATGACAATAAATTATTTCAACTAAATCAAAACTGAATCAAAATTCAAACAAACGATGTCAATATAAATAAACCTTGCTTAACACGTTTGCCACGTCTAGGTTAGTGTTAGAAAAATAATGTGATTGCATAAACTTATTATTTTACTGAATGCCCTAAAATTGTGACTTGCCCTTCCCTCGCGAACTGTTACTTTCCATTGTGTTAATTTGTGTTCAAATTAGAACAAACATTCTCTGTTTTCCTGTGAATGATGTAGCTTTAACTCCAGAATAGAGCCAAGGCAGTAGGAAATCATTTCAGCAACAAATGATTTTGAAGAATATCTACAGAAAATGATAAAGAAGTTGATCAGTTAAATCACATTGGGTTTAGAAATTTATGATTCTATTTCCCAATCTCGGAATAGGTAATATAGATCAGTCAATGCCAAAATGTCAAAAGTCATCATATTTGAGAAAAAAAAATATAAGTGCGTGTCGGGCCACGCGCAGTAGGGTTCCGTAGTTACCTTATACCATACCATATTGAATACCACTATAATTTTTTGTCTGCAAAAATAACTTTGTTTTTTATAGTGTTTGTATAGATTACAAAGTTATATTTGCGGTTTGGGAAAATGTGATATATCTCTAAAACTAATCACTATATCTCATTCAAACCAATTTTCGTTGAAAGTATTTATAGGGATCTACAGCATATATTTTTTTTAGATTTTTCACTCTCTTATTTTAAAAGTTAAAGGGGGGGGGGGGACACTCATTTTACCACTTTGTCAGTGCATATCTTTCAAACGGTTGACTTTGAGAAAAAATAGTCTTAGAAACCTCAATGTTATTTTTAAAGACCTATCTATAGATACCCCGCACGTATAGGTTTTATGAAAATTTTTTTTTTCATTTACAGTTCTATGTATGGGGAGCCCCCCCTTAATCTTTTATTTTATTTATTTTTATGTCAAAACCTTAAAGCGGTTCACAGAATACATCTACCTACCAAGTTTCAACTGTGTAATCTTAATAGTTTCGGAATAAAGTGGCTGTGACATACGGACGGACAGACAGACAGACAGACAGACAGACAGACATGACGAAACTATAAGGGTTCCGTTTTTTGCCATTAGGCTACGGAACCCTAAAAATATGGCGATAGTCGGACGAAGTTCTTCGACTAGTATCTAATAATATCACGAAATGGAATAAAAGTCGACAATTTATGGTGTAGTTTTTGGAGTAGGCCCTGCAAAACGTAGGCCCTTCGGAGTAAAACAAAAAAGGATTTACTTACTTGCCATATTCATCCTTTGAGAATGTGGGTTTGTGGTTTTTGTCAAAGCTGCCACTGAACGCTGTGACCTTCTGAAGGTCTGTGTGGGTCTGCGCCTTTGTGTCGAAGGCCGATATGAGGTCTGTCAATGACGAACTCTGGAGAAAATAACGTTTTTGTTAATCCGTGGCGTTAAGTAAAAGATTATTTCCTTCCAGTTTCGGTTATGTATGTATGTACACTTACGAGCAAGAAATTCGACTCATGACCAATATCAAGACAAACTAAACTAACTAAGTAAGCTACAACTATGACATACTGCAGTGGTGACCAGTCGATTTTAATACAAACGGGGTAACTTTGAAGCCTTGGTTCTCCGCCAAAAATTGACCTCGCTGTGATCTGAGGATGGCCATCTAGGGAGTTAATGGGGGAGACACAGATTATAATACACACCCAACTGATCTGATCAGCATTCGAAGAGATATAAGGATCAGAGTTTCAGTTCCAGGATTTCCATACATTAGATCAGTTGTATGTGTACAGTGCTCCATTCATTCCCTGGATGGCCATCATCAAATCACAGTAGGTCAATCCTTGGCGAGCTTCAAAATTACCTCGTTTGTATTAAAATCGACTGGTGTCCATATTTCTCTGGCCACCACTTTATACATTTTATTTTTTATTTATTACCTACATACAATAAACATTTGAAATGTTTTTATTTCCATTAACACTTTGCATAATATTTTCTTTTTTGCCCTTAATCTCATGGAAATGAAAATATGATATTCATAAACATTCATTTCAGTTTCGCTTTTGTAAAAAAAGGATATCAGAAATGTATTTCTCTTTCAGATGTAATGGAATTTTTCACGATCAGTTATGCATGTCGTCAGTCAGACACTTAGCAAATAACGTTTTGCAGTTTATGAATTACTTCAGAACTCTTTTCATCAATATACTTAAGTTTAAATAGAAACAAACTTTGAAGGAAAAGGATAAAAACCGGCCAAGTGCGTGTTGGACTTTGCACATTTAGGGTTCCATACCAAATAGGGCTAAGGGGCGGGACTTATCTGTACTACGTGTTTGACCGCCAAGTTAAGTTGGTTTGCAATTTGAAAATGAGGAAATTTAAAAGAAAAAAAAACTGATTTATCAATAATATATTTATGTTTGTTGATAAAATATACGTCACCATAGTTTAAAAACACTTCTGAACAAAATTTTGGAAAAAATCTGACTTTGGCGGATTCTCATGCCTTTGATTTCTAAGTTTTTTTATTTACTTAACGAGCTATAAACAATTACCTATACCCCCCACGTTTGGGTAAAAACATATGGGTTTCGCCCCTCTTCACTTTTAAAATATTATTAAAAATATTTTATTTATAAATTACCTGGCTTTGGGTCGGCAAGACACATTATCTCTGATGCAAATATGATTACTGTAACCTAAACGATAGCTGCTAGTGCTTTGTGACAGATGATGGATGGACAGACGGTCACATGTTTGACAGCAATAGGGCTCCGTTTGGCTCCTTCGGGTACGTAACCCTAAGAAGGAAATTCTTCAAATAAGGAATAAACAGTACCATTTTTTCATATGGGGATTTTGTATGAACTCAGATGAATCGTGAAACATTTAAAATGCGAAAGTAGGTCACTCATTTTTGTTTTGTTTATGCTCTTTTCAATTATTATTAATCGAGAGGCATATTACACAAAATTATTTCACAAAACGACAAACTTTATTGTTTGAACAGGACAACTTCTATCAGGTCAGCTAGTACGTAAATATGCTTTTTCAATCCCAAAGGAATCCTGGAACTCTACCAGTCATCCGTTGTCCGTTTTATTTATTATTGACAAATATAGTTTAACGACCTCGGTCGCTAAAGGGTGTTTATCAATTCTGATTTCCAATACACAAGTGCTTTAGCTACTAATTTTGAAATCGGAGCATCCGTACATGTTATGTTGTCTACTCAGAATCCGGGAATCAAGTACCAAATTTGGCTTAGCGACTCGACAAACAGAGGTCGTCAAACCATATTTGTCAAGTTATGCGCGACAGCGGACGTGACCGCGATCGGTGATTGAAGGGTGTGACTGAACCCTTATAAATTTGAAAAACAACGCAGTAGAGATGAAATTTAATCCAAATTCCAAAACTATGATAATAATTTTAGGTAGGTAGGTATACTCTTTTTATAAACTTAATGTCCAATCAAAAACCTTATTTAGTAAGTATTTTAAGTTGATCTTTTTTTTGTTACGGTTCCGTACCCAAAAGGTAAAAACGGGACCCTATTACTAAGACTGCTGTCCGTCTGTCTGTCGGTCTGTCTGTCACCAGGCTGTATCTCATGAACCGTGATACCTAGACAGTTGAAATTTTCACAGACGATGTATTACTGTTGCCGCTATAACAAAAAATACTAAAAACAGAATAAAATAAATATTTAAGGGGGGCTCCCATACAACAAACAGTTTTTTTGCTGTTTTTGGTACGGAACCCTTCGTGCGTGAGTCCGACTCGCACTTGGCCGGTTTTTTTATATTATCTCTTATATTTGTATTAATTTTCGCCCGCCGCTTCATCCACGTGGACATTCAGAAAATTCCTAGGGAAGCTTTGACCGGGATAAAAACGTATGCTTTGTTAATCCATAAACTATCTGTATGCTTATCAGTTGTTTTTGCGTAATTGAGTAACAAACATCCTGGAGCCGCATTTTTGAATCATTTGAAGTGAATTTTAAATTCATGCACGAAAGCAAAACGTATACGATTATTATTAATTTCGATTACGTATTTTTGAAACATTAGAATAGAAATGATTATTGCCCTAAAGTGTTGTTTAAGAGAAAAGCTTTTTATATAAAACCCGCTCTTCTATGGCACATTTGTGAAAAATTACGATGTAACGTAGCATTTTTTTCATAACAAAGTGCGACCCCAATGACAGTAAGCCCTCATTGGGCTGATTTTTCAATGCCCAGATAAAGCTTTATTCGTTTGATAACGTATTTTGCCACCAAATTGAAAATGATTGTCAATATGTTTGTTTCTCAAATTTTTTGAATGACTTTTAAGTTAATCGGATTATAATTTAAGTGACTGATAGCTGTTATCTGAGGATTGAAAAATCTGCCGTCGTATATAATGCATGTATTAAGAAGTCTGAGCCAGTGATAGCGTGATCTTTATAATTGGATGATTTCCATTAAAACTAATTAGAAAAGCGAGCCAAAAATACGGCTTCACGAAAGCAAGATAAGTCTGAAGATAGATATTTCTCAGTATTTCATAAAATGAGTGAATGAAGATTTGCAATTTTATCAGTAAGCGAACGAGAAACAACCATAATTGAATGGACCACGAATTCAACGAAATCAAAATCAACGATTCGCAAAATTGTTACTGAATTATAACAACACTTGGTACTGACTATGATAAATAAATGGACTTGGCAATGTTTTAGCAGACACTACAGAAATAGCGACAGACTTAGAACAGTGCGATAACGGTTCGTGTGACACTACCGAGCTAAAAATACTGGGTTTTGTTCGTCTAATACACTATGTATTGTGATGAAAAACAATGAAAGTATTGGTTTTACGTTGTGAAAGCGGTTGGTGGATGATGAAATTGTGAAAGGGTATGGGAAAAGCCTCTTATAAAAGATGAAATTGGATAGTGTAAAAGCTTTCTGCAATGCTGTTTTCTATAATAAAAATAATGCATGTGAAATTCAAAACGATATATCGCTTCGATATACCTACTGCATGAAAAAAATGAAATTAATTTAAATTTTTTGACAACAGCTTTTACTCCCAAATTGCAAGATCGATAACTCATAAGATCATTAATTTTATGTGTTCTTGAAACCGATATCACTCAAGATATTACAGTGGGCAAGACACAAAATGAGAACAACAAGAAGATGACCATAAGGTGGAAAGGTGCTGTAATGAGTGGAACTCCTTGCCTGAATCTGTGTTTCCTGATAGGCACAAGTACAATCTAGGGGCCTTCAAGTCGCGAGTGAATAGGTTACTTGAAAACGCATTCCATTGTAGATCGTGTCACCGTTACCACTAGGCGTTGATAGCGCTCAAAGACTAGCCTATCTATTATTAAAAAAATAAAGATGTACCGAAGTTCTGGGGAAAATCGCGGTAAACCGCTGGAATCTGGCATGGCTGGACAGATCATCAGCATCATCATATTAACTGGTCTACCTTTACATTATTATGTAAAACTAGCGACCGCCCGCGACTTCGTACGCGTGTTTAATGTTTTGTCTATCCCTCGGGAACAGTTCTGTTTTTCAGGATGAAAGGTCCCTATGTCCTTTTCTGTACCCCTGACAATGTGTATGCAAAATTTCACGATGATCGGTTGAGTAGTTAAGACATGAAGGCGTAACAAACAAACAAACAAATAAACAAACAAACAAACGGACTTTCGCATTTAAAATATTACTAGCGGCCGCCCGCGACTTCGTCTGCGTGGAATTGTTTTGCTATCCCACGGGAACAATTCTTTTTTTGGGATCAAAGGTACCCTATATCCTTCTCTGTACCCCTGACAACGTGTATGCAAACTTTCCTGATGATTGGTTCAGTAGTTAAGACTTGAAGGCGTAACAAACAAACAAACAAACGGAATTTCGCATTTATAATATAAGTATAAGTATATAAGTATAAGTATATAAGTAAGGATATTAGTAAGGACAAGGTAAACTAAATTAATTTAAATAATAGGGTAAATTATTCAAGGTTTTCTATAAAGTTAAATATATTATCAAATTCTCTACTTTGATGATTCTCTACTTCTCTACCTATATGAAATAATTTCTCATTACAAAAGCTAGTATGGATGACCGAAAAAGGGATACTTGCCTAAATTACAAATTCCAGACAGTTTGCCCCAAAACTAATCACATCGATTACTAAGAACAAATAAATACTGATTTTATACTTGTTCCTACCGAGTTTAGGCCCAACGACAGAGGCTTTACTAAAACTTGTGTAATTAATATACGTTTTAGCATATTTTGACGTTGTTCCCTTTTGATAGTGACTGTTTTGGTGGTTCTATTAGGTACCTATAATAGCTGTTTGGCACCCTTATAAATCCGAATATGGTAGATAGAGACAGAGGGTACATTATGCTCTGGAAAGTTATTATAAAAATCACCACATGTCTGAGAAACTTTGTTTTTTATTTGTATGGAAAACTGCAAAGTGACAACCCTAGATACAAATAGACTATTGTTTTCAATAATCAATCCCAATAAAGGGCAAAAGCAAAATACTATATCGGTCTAGGGTTGCCACTATGCAATTTACCACAAAAAGAAAACATGTTCAAAAATTGGGTTTTTTAATAATCTTCCGGGGTAATATGCATGGTGCCCTACGACTGAACTGTACCACTGGCAAAAAGGGGAAAAAGGACGAATGGTTAATGATAATACAAATCTTTAATTTATACTTATACACTTAACTTTTTCTGTGACCTATATATACCTACTTAGGCTTAGGTTTAGAATTTTTTCACCTTACACTGCTGCGGTGGACTGGTGTTGTCTTCATAATCCATTTGTTGACAGAAATAAGCATGCATTTTAGGTTTATCAAAATTGTATTGTTTAAGGCGACTATCACCCTCAAGTGGCGGCCCCATCTTAATTAAATTAAAATTGTTCGCTAAGTACATAATGTATCGAAAACTCACATGTACAGATTGAATCTAAGGTCCTATAGTTAATTTACAATCAACACCCTTAGTAAAATATAGGTTTTTGTGGTAGTAGTTAGCAAAAGTGCTTGAAATGGCCACTTTTTGCTCTTTTGCTAACTTCTACTACAAAGAACTATATTTTACAGAGGTTATTGTTTGTAAATAAACTAAAAAAACGAAGCCTTAATCTGTACATTATTTAAATTTTCGATACATTAAGTACTTAGCGAATAATAAATTTTATTAAGATGGGGCCGCCACTTGATGTTTATAGGGGCCTCAATGTTACTTACAAACAAAGTGTTGTTATACTGTATTAGCTGTATTCATGATGAAGTTATTTCAAATGATCGTTTTTGATTAAAAACTGACACAAAACAAAACGAATGCCATAATAGTTTAAATGTTAATTCATTAACATGCTTTCAACATTGTGTCAACTGGTATGTCGATACATGGAACTTGCATAAAAAATCTATATGAGCATAAAACATAAAAGTCAAATCAAAGTCATCAAAGTTACAATGAAAAGTCCATTAATTTAACGTTTTTTTAACTTGTACTTATCGATTGTTCAAACGTTTTTGAAAGGAAAATAATTATTTGAGGTTGATTATGTTAGGTATGTCCATCGGTCTGAATGATCTATCACCAAAATCATCAGTTACATTGATAAAGTTTATGTCATGAAATGGTAGTTAGAAGAATTTAAATGAAGTTTTAAACTCAGATTTGTTCGTAAAGATCTTTGAGAGTAGTTAAAAAGATTCAAAATAAACTAATTAAAAGATCAAAAGGACGTGTTAATTAATTTGGTTTTTATAGAAAACGACAGACCAATTCATGTGGACTGTTCCAGGGTGAGAAAATTTTATTAAATGATTCGTAAAAACTCATACAAACGTTTGACGCGTCTCTTTTCAGCTGAAACGAGAAATAATAATAGAATTATTAAAAAGAAATAAAATATTAGCCATTATTATCTACTACTTAAAGGATACTCTCCAAAACACTCTCGGAAAACTATTCTCGGGAAGTAGAATTTCATGAATTTGAAATAAAAGAAGTAATCATACAAATTAAACCAAATCTGGAGTTCGAGTAATTATTTTTATATCATACTTATATAAGTTAAAACGTATTTTTTTTAAAACGTATTAATAACAACATAGACTTCAATAAAATAAACTTGTGATTATAATGAAAGTTTTCAATTAAAACTTATGCAATGACCCAAGTTATAAAACTGTTAAATAATGTTGTTGAAATATTTTATTTTCTCAACCCTGACACGTAAATCAATCATTACATTTTATTGCTGACTGTACAGTATATTAACACTTTGTGCTTTAAATACAAAAACCTGCCAAGTGCGAGTCGGACTCGCGCATTAAGGGTTCCGTACCAAAAACGGCAAAAAAAAACACGTTTGTTTTACGGGAGTCCCCCCTAAATATTTATTTTATTCTGTTTTTAGTATTTGTTATTATAGTGGCAACAAAAACACATCATCTGTGAAAATTTCAACTTTCTAGCTATCACAGTTCATGAGATACAGCCTGGTGACAGACAGACAGACAGATAGACAGACAGCGGAGTTTTAGTAATAGGGTCCCGTTTTTACCCTTTGGGTACGGAACCCTAAATAAGTGTTTATTACTAGAATCAATCGAAAGTGATAATTAGTATAATACTCAATCTTAATTGATTAGCATTTTAAACTATTAAATAGTTAAGAATAAATTCAGACCAGGGATTTTAAAATCATGTAACTTTTTATTTACTTAAAATATCTACAGTCATATAGATAAATTGAAACAGAAAATTCCAACAAGTTATTATGCTATCTAAAATATTAGCTCCAAATGCCAAAATAAATATAACTGTGTAAGTAAAGCCTTTTAGCTTTTAAATAAATACAAACGAAACTTTTCAAATAAAGAACGTTGTTTGTATTTATTTTTTATATATAATTTGGTGAAATATTTCAAAATATTAGAAAGTTTTTAAGTAAAATGTTATATATATATTTTTAGGGTTCCGTACCCAAAGGGTAAAAACGGGACCCTATTACTAAGCCTCCGCTGTCCGTCCGTCTGTCTGTCTGTCACCAGGCTGTATCTCATGAACCGTGATAGCTAGACAGTTGAAATTTTCACAGATGATGTATTTCTTTTGCCGCTATAACAACAAATACTAAAAACAGAATAAAATAAATATTCAAGGGGGGCTCCCATACAACAAACGTGATTTTTTGCTGTTTTTTTGGTACGGAACCCTTCGCGCGCGAGTCCGACTCGCATTTGGCCGGTTTTTTATGTTTTTAAACGCTGCCTGCGAATGAATATTATCTGGTACGGGCAAAATCGTTTCACAAAGACGAACAATTTCAACAAAATGCTATAACATGACACAGAAAAAGTTTATTGGCAGAAATATTTAACTACAAAGCAACCCGACAACAGCTGTGATCAATAGGAATCCATTTTACAATGTTATGGCCGATAGCGTTTAACGAGTAACATGAAAGAAATTCCTAACGCCTCGATTATGTTTTCGTTTATTTGATGCCATACGATTAACAATAAAAAAATTAAATCGCGATGGTCGCGTGGCTTATCTTACGATTATGGCAGTTAAATAATGTTTGTTAGGGTCGGTCATAGGATGGGTGGGCGACAATAGGGAATATGCATCAAATTCGTTTTTAATCAAAATCAATAGTATAATGCGTGACAAAATCAACTGTGATATTTAAACTTTTCTCTAGCGTTTTTTTCTCGTAATATAGTTACTTGAAGTTAGCACGCATCAGCTCCCGCCGAAAACGCTCTATACAAATATGTGACGTCACTTATCACGTTTCAGGTGTGTTTCAGGCGCGTTTAATACAAGGTGTTTGGTAAAAGCCTTATAAAGCCGAATATGGTAGATAGGGACCATCAAACTGAACAACTTTTCCTATGGGACCTACTCTAAAATCACGAAAAAAAAAATCAGCTGTTTCATACAAAAATTAATAACGAAAATATCAAAATGTATGAAACAGCAGATTTTTTTTTCGCGATTTCAGAGTTGGTCCCATAGTAAAAGTTGATCAGTTTGATTTTCCCTATCCACCATATTCGGCTTTATAAGGCTTTTACCAAACACCTTGTATAGAGTTAGCCAAGAATCTTCAATTATCTCCTTAATTTTTGCGTTTTAGTACATATGTGTCTTATTGGATATTCTATCTGACTGTTAAGTGCATTATATCCGAAAATGAAAAAAAAAATCGTTTTTTCCCTGATTTCATCGTGTGATAAAACTAAAATATTTTTTTTTCTTTCTGTTCCATCATGATTTACAAGTATCCGCAGTGATCAAGCTCAATTTTATGAAAATCGGTGACTTATGCATATTCCCTATTTATTATCACGAGTTATTTGGATTTTTTTTGGAGTTCTTTGGAAAAGCAAATCTGAGTTTTAACATAGACCCGGCTGCATTTGAAAATCGTTAACATCCACGAATTAATCTGTACAACTGTGGTACTATTATAGTCCATTCTCCTTATCCATCTATTTCTTAAGAAAGGCTGGGGCCTATTTACTATATCCATGTCAATTTTGTATCCATTGCGTTAACCGATTTGAAAATAGAAGAAAACGATTACTGATCACAGTGATCACACTACTCATAGACACCGCAACGTAAACCCAATTATAATCGTCAAGTTATGGGCCCTGTGCTCCAGCAATTTATAATCGCTGATATTGGTGTTGATGACTAAAAACAGGGTTGCCAGATGCGATTTTGCATTTCTCCCCATCACGAAAACCATGCTCTTATTTTGTTCGTTTCATGTAAATATGTAATACAAAATACTCCACGATCTTTCACACATTCAATTTCTCCAACCTCTCCAAGAGTCAAATTTTTGCCACAAAAGGGAATATGCATAAGTCACCGATTTTGATGAATTTGAGCTTGAACGCTGCGGACACTTATAAAAACATGATGGAACAGGAAAAAAAAATAAAAAAATGTTTAATCCTAGTTTTATCACACGATGAAATCAGGGGAAAATAACGATTTTTTTTTTTTCATTTTCGGATATAATACACTTTACAGTCAGATAGAATATCGAATAAGAAACAATATTTTGTATGACACATATGTACTTAAACGCAAAATTTAGGAAGATAATTGAAGATTATTAGCTAACTCCATATTAAACGCGCCGAAACACATCTGAAACGTGATGTGTGACTTCACCGTTTTGTATGGATCGTTTTCGGTGGGTGCTGCTGCGCGCTAACTTCAAGTAACTATATCACGAGAAAAAAACGCAAGAGAAAAGTTTTAATATTACAGTTAACTTTCTCACGCATTATACTTTTGATTAAGATTAAAAAATATTGATGCATATTCCCTATTGCGAGAATAATACCTCATCTGGCAGCCCTGATTAAAAATGTCTTTCAGTGCTATATTATTGTAACTGTAGTGTACTTAAAAAGATTTACGTGGTGTTAAAGTGATTCGAAACCGACGAAAGAGTTTTACAATATTACGATCTAGGTTGACTTTTATGACCGAAAGCTCAGAACGCTGAATCGGAGCCCAGATTTTTTGTTTTGTCTGAAACGTATACATTTGCTTTTAACGATGTTTCACTGTTTCCGTGTTTTAGCACAATTTCTGACAATCCAATTAGCCATTTCAATTTACTCATACTGCTGGGGCACAGGTTTACTATTTTTAGGGTGTCTCGGGTTTCATTATGAGCGTTTCTCAGATGATTTAATTAAAGTATGTACCATAATGCCTACGTTGTAAGGTAGATCGCCATATTAACGCCCGCCTCCTAACGCCCTGATGATAAAAACATACTCTGCATATGATTTGTGTGCTACATCACGCACGCATAGGACCGATAAGTTGCTTGTTTATCGGTTTTTTATAGAGTACACTTTGGAGAGTGTGCGAGGGAACTGAACGACCTTGTTCCTCCATCCCCCTTCCACCATCGGGGTACCAGACGCTGGTTAGCATATCACCCTTGCATAGAAGATACTCCAAGGGTATCATACCGTACCAAGCGTCTTACCAACACATTTCTTATGCGAACTGCTAAGGAATGGAATGCGCTGCCAGCTCATGTGTTCCTCAATAGTTACAACCTTGGTCTCTTCAAGGCAAGAGTGAATAGGCATATCCTGGGCGAGCATGCTACACCTTAGACCACATCCTGTTTACCAAACAAGATGCCTGCCCAGTTACCTAAAAAAAAGTATTAGCACTGAGCAGTATGCGGACTGCACTATAAGCAGAGGCTTACATTACAATGCCGCATACTTCGTCATTAGTCACTTTCACCGTACCCGTAAAATTAACTCCCGAGAGAAATCGTTAAGTAGTTCTGACGTTGCTTTCTTTGATTTTTGAGAACGCTATGTTTTAAAAGTGAACGCTATTAAGGGGCTTATATATGTCAACTAGCACCGCCAATACATTTATTTTTATTACTCGTAAACCAAGTAAATATTAAATAAAAAAAAGGGAACGACCTCTTAAATTGCCTCTAATATTTTTTTGAATAACTGTTTAATATTTTTATTCTTTGTACTTACTAGTGTTAAAATGCATTTGAAACGACAGTGGCCACTTTTTATTCTGAATGAAAACTGTTGAAGAGTTATTCAAAAAATATTAGAAACAATTTAAGAGGGCATGGTTGTTAACTTTTTGAAATATTGACCTGGTTTGCGTATAATAAAAATAAACGAGTTGTATTTTGACTAAATAGCCTTTTCTTCAAATATCACCTAATATATTGTTGTTTTATGACATAAAGTAAGTAGCATGTCTATTTTTAAACATTTTTGTTAGCCATTATTAAAATACAAGTTACTTGATAATCGACTTAAATTACCAAGAATGATATTATTTTCATTAAATTTTGAGTTATCTTGTATTTGATAATGTTCTGAGGAGCTGGGCATGATGACAGTATATTTTTATTACCGACAATTTTATAAAAATAATAAAAATTGAGTGTTGTTAAGGGCAGTAGTTTTAAAAACTCCCAAAAATATGATTTTTAAAAATAGTTTTTTTATTGAATAATTGGAGAATTTATTTTAATATTTTTATTTATTCAATATTAAGCATTGATGAAAGATTCGTCTCAAACATTATTTGTTTCATTTGTTTGGTTAATACCAAAATAAAAGTTATTAATAATTGCTGAATTGTTAGGTATTTAACTTGTACAACTTAGAGCAACGCGGAAGCCCGTGTTGCTCTAAGTTGTACAATCTTAACTTTTAGTTTTTTTTCAATCTTGAGGTAAAAAAGAAGGTTTGTTTTTTTCTCCGTTTTTTATTAATATTTTTTTTATTATAAGGGTCATTAAACCCAAAACAATATTTACATCAGACGTGTTTGTTTTATTTGGATTCCTGTCTTCCTGACATGTTATTGTGAATTTTTTTAATTCTCAAGTAAGTTAGATGTTTAGCATTAAAGAATGGAAGATCATTAATACTTGTTATGGAATCCACCAATTAATATCTGGCTGTACTGCACCGCGCAGACAAATGATATCTTTCGTACCAACGTTCTAAGGGGTATATCACACCGGAAGTTTACGAGCACTTGCTCGTAATCCGACGCTAGGCGAGGCTAACTCTTAAAGCCTCGCCTATCGTTGAACTCGCTCGCATTATTTCGCTAAAATAAATGTAGAGCTCAATTTTATATATTTTCAGCTGTTATCTTTGAAACTGGCATTTTATGAGGTTATTAATGGCCAATGTGATGATTTTATGTGGCTGATCTGACCACAACTGCGGAAATCTTGCATCTGTTAGCTGAAAGTGATAAATGTAGGCACCAACATAAATACACATTGGACACGAAAATTGAATAAAATAAAACATAGCTTCATCTGGATAATTTCCACTTCCTGTGAGATTCTTTTATGCTTCCGTATCTATTAAGAGACATTTAACCAATTGATTAATAGCTCTTTTGGCCTTAAGTTTTATCTACAAGTGCTTTCACAGAGATTACGTTAAATAGTTATTTTTTCAACAAGTGAGCAAAGTTATTTTTTTCATCGAGTGCTGACTTTAAATTACAAACTAGAGAAGTCTAATTCGAATAATAAACGAGCATAGCAAATTGTAATATAGACTACTGAGCACATTGAGCGATTTTTAAAAGAACGAGACTTAAAACTAAAATAATTTTAACTTTTCAACTTTGTTTATTCTTTACGTCTTGGTTCGACTGCGCTGCATAATATTATCTAGGTACGCCAAATAAATATTTTTCATGTAAAAACTTCTATATGAATCTAAAAAGTTTTACATACATTACTTCATTTCTACGACGTTACTTTACAACGAAAGGAAAACATTATACTCTAAAGTATAATGTTTTCCTTAAAATAATTAGAGATGAGAATAATACTAATATTATTTTCATCTCTTACTTTTTTAAGTTCTCGAACGCCTTCCTTAGGTTTATATATTTTTGTTTTCCTTACTTTTAGCTTTGATTTGAGGGATTGTGGTATTCCATCTTACATGCGTATTTTTTTAAGTATCTCATTTTCATACACAATTAATTGATGTAAAGCCATTCTTAAGTTTAGTTTAATTCATTCATTTTAATTATATCGGTCAAGACCATTAAAGAAATTTAATTAAAATAAACATTACTTCAGGTCTGCAATAGGTACCGATTATTCCGTTCCTATAACTACGACTACCTACCCTGGAGCTTATCAGAAAGAAAACATTTCTTTTGAGAGATTAATTTTAACTTTCCCCGCGTTTAGTTTTTGTAAAATTCTACTTAACTTTACACAAGTGGATGGTTTCTTGAAAGATGCCTTTGAGAGATCTTTGTACTTACTTCTTGTTAGAAGCTTATATAGTCACGGCGTGCAAAATGCGCTCTGTCAAATCATTACAATCAATAATGGTGCAATGATTTTGTCCAAGCTCGATGAAAAATCCGGTCTCGAATGAAATCCGGGCGAAGGTCGGTATAAATAATATTATGAGCTCTTAAAATCCAGTTTAAATTTCTATCTCCTGTGCCATAATACGATGCGAAGCGATAGTAGGCAAGCTTGCATTATATAGTTTCTAAAAATAAATTATGTAGTACATGGGTCACTTTTGTCGCAGAGCCGCATAGAGGGAGCCAAAGAGCCGCATGCAGCTCGCGAGCTGCGGTTTGCCGCTTCTTCAGAAGTGTGTACAAAGATCTCAAAAGTAGTGAAAGCTAGTCGGCAGTGCCGAGCGCCATCTCTTAGAAAAAGCAAGTACTATTACCAGAGAGAATAAAAACGTAAATTGAATTAGGTCCTCGACTTGACGGTCTCCCGAAACACGAACGATCGAGTAAACGTCAAAACAGTACAATGGAAACCATGGCAATCGTTTTCAATGTACTAAAAAAAAACAGATTTTTGACGTTTATTCGATCCTGATGTGAACTCGATCTCGTTTATTCCCGTCGAGAGTAGGGCCTTATTCTAATCGATGACTTGCGATGGTTTTTTTTATTTAAATAGCAAAAGACAGTGGCCCATCCCGATTTGCTCATATGGTCAATTCGGGCCTGTCGCTGAGCCTCGAAGTGAAAAAAATTGTCATTTTATTCGTATAATTTTTTAAATAGTACATGACTATTAGACCGGTAAAAGATTCCCCAGTGACGTTAAGTTGGCAAACATAGAGCTATGATTACCACTCCACGCAATCCGTGATTGGCAACAACATATTCCGACATAACTCCCGACTTACGTACGAATACCTTACACGCAGATTACTCGATTTGTTCGGAACTTGTAATTAGTGCTACGTGATATATATTTTGTTTTCGGTGCACAATGTGTTTTTGTAGCCTAGATAAAGTCATTTTAGCGCTCAGGAGTCACACAGCCTCATACCTCCTTCCCCGTTTCATCTTCGGACTACCAGACGCAGGGTGGCTTTTCATCCTTATCTTGTTGATATTCCACGTACCAGCTCGAAACGCTTCGGTTCTAACTTTTTGATTCGAACAGCTAAGATGTGGAATGACCTCCCTGCGTCTGTTTTCCCCGAACAATATAACTTGGTGCGTGCTCCATCTTCGTCCTCCTTGTCACTTTCTTATCATAGGTAGCTGATGGGCCACCAGTCCAGCACCTGTCACTTATGTTATTTACTTAGATAAGCTAAGGGCTAGTTTCACAAGTACCAGGGCCCTTTAACTAACGTGAGGATTGTAAATTACAATGACGATTTAATATACATTGCGCTGTCTTTAAGTAGCAGTCTGTATAGTTTTCAGTTTCTAATTGGCTAACGCAGTGGATATCAAATTGTCATTGATGTAAAAAAACAGAATTTATATTTGAAATGAATTTATCTGTTTAGAAAAACGAGAATTTATACAGAGCCTTCGAAACTTGCCCTAAATAAACTAATAAAATTGTGCATTGTAAGAAATATGTCCTTGCAACTATCTATAAAACATTGCTTCCTTTTATGAAACATCATGATTTTAATGACTACCAATTTAATTATAATATATACATAAATTACGGAGTCTATTTATTTAACGATAGAAACATGTAGCTGCTGCCTATAATTTTTAAGTTGTTAGTTACATTATTTTCGCATTCCTTCTTCGTTTAAGTTTCGATTTCACGGAAAATTTCATCAATCTTTCACAGGATGCAGACATTTCCATTTAAGGCAATCAAAACATCATGACTAATTTTCTGAGGTCAGCGTACACGTTAGGCATAAGTATTTACCGACAAAATCAGCAGTATTAATACCAGCATTCCTGAAATACTTCCAAGAACGTAGTCGGAAGAGTGAGTCAGTGGCGACGTCAAACGGCCATCATTCAAAGCTAACGAGTGCTGCAAGGCTGCAGGCGATACGCCAAAGAGTAAGTCACGACTGTCATTTTCTAGGCAAAATGACTAATGCAGTATTTACATGATGCCCGTGACACAGGATGAATGTATGATTTTATTACCTTCTATGAATGACCGTAGATTCAGTAATTTAAGGCGCTTATATTAGTCCGCTAGCGCCGCCAATACATTTATTTTTAGTACTCGTAAACAAAGTAAATATTAAAAAAGGAAACAACTATGTCCTCTTAAATTGTTTCTAATTTTTTTTAATAATTCCTTAATATTTTTCATTCATTCTACTAATTGTAAAATGCAATCGAAACGACAGTGGCCAATTTTGGTTTAAATGGATTTTAAAACTTACGGAAAGAATGAAAACGGTTGAAGAGTTATTCAAAAAATATTAGAGACAATTAATGAGGACATGGTTGTTTCCATTTATTGACCTCGTTTACGTATAATAAAAATAAATGAATGGGGTGTATCACGCAAAGCTAATCGCAGATGGCGCCAGCGGCGACCTGGCCGCTGTCAATGGTTTTGATTGGTTAAAATACGTCAGAAATGACATTAGACATTTGAAACAACCAATCAAATTATTTTGGGACTGTCGCTTGTGGCGCCATTAGTTTTTCAGTATCACACCCCATTGGCGGCGCTGGTTGAAGGCTATAAGGGCCTTAACCCCAAAATAATTTTGAATCAAGTTTTAAACATGGCAAACTGTGGTTGAAGGTTTGTTCTGTTATTCTGAGGGTGAAGGTCAATCTTTCTTTTGATCTCGTACGTGAAACGTAAGTACGTTGACCAATTTGGTTTATTCCCGTTTCCCTTTACCTTTTTCCACCACTGGGGGATACCGGAAAAAAAGTATTTTTCTATACATTTTTTTCCGATATCCTCCAGTGGTGGACAACAGGAATAGACCGTCCATACTTTATTTCCCAATGTGGACAAACAGTGGTGGAAAAACATTGGTGGACAAACAGTGGTGGACAAACGGGAATAGGCCACCAATTTTAATGTCTCTCTTTGTGAAATCTTATCATTATTAGTAACTTATTGCCTATTTTTTGAAGTCCAAAGGAAGATAAAGGAGTACTCTAAATTTTCAGAAAGGAATCTTGCTCATCTATATTTGCTAAAACTTCTTTGTGCTTTGTTGATAAAAACCGTGACCCATATTTTCTTACTACTTCTATTGAAAAAGTTTTTCCGTAAAATGTTATGAAAACGGTTATTTCGGTAGCTCTAATTCGTTTTCGTTTACACGTAGATATCAATGATCAAGGTTAGGTTTATTTATTTTATTTTTGTTTGTTTTGTTTCATACCGATTTTTATTGAACGAGTAATGTATTTCAACCTGACTGTAAACAGAACGAGGAATTTTCGAGGTAGATTTTTTTATTGTGAATTTTTAATAACATAATGTTTTTTTATGCACAGCGGGATTATACTTAGTCTTCACCTCAACTGGTGTTAAGTGACGATGAGGCCGAAGGTTGAAGGTGAGGTGAGGAACTGGCTATCTACCTCTAACTGCCGGAACATGGCTGGAACACAGTAGTAATGGCGACAGACTTTTTGTTTGTTTGGCTCATTCTATTCGCAATATTCCAAATTAGTGATTCGATAGATAGGTAATAAAATAATACTTATCTAAATCGCGAAAGCCAAATGCTTTGTTTGATTTCATCAAAGTTTTCGATTGATTCTGAAACGTTTGCTTCACAAAGTTTACTTCATAGTAAACAAAACGTTCTTTGAAAATTTTTATGTTTTCGTGATTGATTCGTGAAGAAATCGTGACAATTGCCTGTAACTACAGGCAAAACTGCGAAATTTCGCAGATATGAGAGGTACGAGGATGGGCCATAAAATGAGACCCAATAGATTTTCCATTGTTGTCCGCCCTCATGCGGCTGCCTCGCGCTTGATGTAAAATGTTTTTTTTTATTTATTAGCTAAATGAACTTTTTATACCTAATATTCAGATGGCATTGAACCCTCAACATTTCGCAATCCGGCCTAATGCACTGGCGAAATGACCCTTTGAAAATTCGTAGAAATTTTCTAGTATACTTTTTAGTTTTTCACTATACTTAAGTGTATTTCTTAAGTCAATTTATAATTAAATTCGTGAGGAAATTGTTGCACGAGTGCACTAGGATCCTGCAAGCGATGAGACGTGGCGTGAGAATCATGTCGTGAGCCGCATATCACGTGTTCATGAAAACTGCGTACTAGCTACTATGTAGTATGTTGCCGTTATAATAACTAGGTAGCAGCGGCGAAGGGTAGAACGGCTTACTTTCGCCGCAATTTTACCCCTCGCCACTGTAGTTAGGTACTTATGTCTTCTAATTTACTCTGAGACTTCTGCGTGTAGGTACTCTACATTAAAAAAAACACTATGAGCGATAACAACGCTTTTATTTTATGTTATTTTCTAAGATTTTCGTTAAGTTTTTAAAAATGCTTTTCTTGGGTAAGTGAATAAGTATTAACATTGCGTTTAATTTTACGTGACACTAAAAACAAATACATAACCGAAATATTTTTAACGAAAGAGAACTACCGGAAATTAATATTTTGATCGTCTTTAATTAACAAAGTTTTAAATTTTTTGACAGCAACATCTGGGCTACCTACTTGCCGTAATAAAAAAATGAAATGCTATTTAAAATCTTCTTCATTGGTAGTATCAAGGAAATTAATATGAAAACTAAAGGAATGTTTCAAATTTATCACAATCTTCTCCAACTGAACTTATTCCGTTTATTTGATTTCAGAAAATATTCACTCAGCTTTGAGTTAAAAGAGTTGGCATCGATTTTTTAATTCTACTTATACACAACTACATTCTTTCAGTCATAAATACACAACAGTTGCACAAGCGTTTATCTGTATTTAATACAATTTACGTACTATTTCTATTCTAGGAAGGAAGCCTTACCCGTGATCGCCTCTGAATGGGGTCATCACCTGGTATCGTAAGGAAATTTCCGCTCATTTTCACAAATTAAAATCACAAAC
Organism: Agriphila tristella; assembly: GCA_928269145.1. Taxonomy (NCBI): domain Eukaryota; kingdom Metazoa; phylum Arthropoda; class Insecta; order Lepidoptera; family Crambidae; genus Agriphila; species Agriphila tristella. Next base: position 39,767,585 of record OV743433.1, read on the forward strand.
ACAAGCGTACTTGGAGATCGGAATTCTTTAAAAATAGCACGTGATCGTGCTCCCGGGCGTGCGTACGCGGCGACGGTCAATGTCAGAATGATGTTTGATTTCATGAATGGGTGACGTTTTTAAATAGCCTCCCCCACCACTGTCCAGGGAGACGCAAAAAAACGTAATACGTGTGGGAGCGTCTACGTTCCTATAGGATTGTCACCTAAATAATTCTGTGAGAAGCGATCGTGAACACATCTCTTTAATAAAATTATTTTACCAAGAAATTGAGTTGAAACATTACTAATGTCGTGTACTAAAGACGATACAACTTTTAGGAAAACTAAATGCTTTGACTTGACGTAAGTATCAGCAGCTGTGAATCAGTTTCACACGAAATGAGGATTATTCTCATTTAAACATACACGTTTATTGAAATCCGGTGCTCACAGATTACAAAGATTCTCTGCATTCTTCGTGGATGGAATTCTAATTGCTCCGCCAGTACAATTATAGTTTGCAGCTGAAAAAAAATGTAGATCAACTTTCTTCGTTCTCAAAACCGATGATTCAAATATATTAGGTTAAAATTCTTCTATTAAATTTTATACAATCTAGGTATTATTTTATTTTGCGGAAACAATTGATTTAAATGTGCTTCCTTTGACAGGTTAACGCTCCTTCAGGAAAGCTGATAAATTTCACCTAAAATTCAAGATAATATGATTTACTTACTTACTAAACATATTAGATTTTACTAGATACAGTCAGCGTTAAATTGATATGAGCGTCTAGAGTGAAAATGATCTGAAAAACAAAACATCAATTTGATTTAAGGTGCACCGGAGCTATTGTAACTAAAAATTGAAGTTGTTTAGGTAACTTTGAAGTTTCATAACGGTTACCTGTTAACTATTTTGGTATATATTTCGGATGCATATCATTGTATATTTAATGCAGAATGTTTAAACATTAATTAAGAAACGAATAACTTGATATCTAGGAGTCAAATATACAAAGTGGAGAGGTCAATGCGACAATTAATTAAATTTCGTATATCTAGTAACGCTCCCAGTCTGCCTGTAAAATATCAATGAAAAATATCCAGTAGTTTAGTCACAAGAGATTTTTTTTCGTTTTTAACATTTTCTACATGCTGTATCTATTACTAAGCTATTGCCGACAAGTTAAAAACCCCTACATCAGTATAAATTAACACAATGTTGCCAAATTGTACCTTAGGCTTAAGCCGTAAGAGTCATTTTTAAATGACACGCTTAAGCGTGTCATTTTAAAATGTGCGAATGAGACAAAATCTACTTCGAACAAACAATAAAGTTGACAACGTTTCAAATCTTTTATCTGTGTAAAAATGTGTATTTATTATTATTAAATTACTTACGAAAACAGGAGACACGTATTTTTTCCTTTTGCAAAATTTTATTTTGATGAAATGTCCAAACAAACACATTTTCACGTGCTAAAGTTCTACACCTTGTCGACACGTTTACCTACAGTCAGGTCAGGGTCTCTTAAGTTTTATGGAAATTGAAAAAAATGCACTTCACTTCACACTGTATTTTATTAAACAGATTCAAACGTTAACAATATCGACTTTAATTTCGCAATTCAAAAAATTATTTCGCTGCAAACTTCGGTTTTAGCAGTATCATGACATGAATTCCACCTAGGGACTGTTACATTACGACTGTCTGCCATTACCAACGAACTAAGGCCATTACAAATTCTTCAGAAACCTTGATGTTATTTTCGAATAAAGTTAAACTAAATAAAATACTAGTACTTATAAGCACAGGCGAAAAATATTTTGGCACTTGACAGCGACAGTTTTTTTGTGAATGCTCGTTGTCCGGTTTTTTATTTTTCATAGCAGCAGATATGCAATGTGTTCTCTAAAAGCTAGTAGTGGAGAAAATTCATTGGTATAATAATATTAACATAACCAACAAAATAGGTCACCATTGTACTGTAATTTTTAGTCTGTGACTTTTTAATATTTTATTTTTATTCTGTTTACTTTTTGTACAACACAACACAAAAGAGCAAGTCGATGATGACTTGACGTCTCATTGACGCAGTCTTATAAGACTGCGTCCAAACTGCGTCAAAGGTGTTAAAATCTGTTAGAATACGAATAAGTATTACTTCTACTATGCCTTATTATAATTTCACATTTTTCCAGTACACCGACGTGATTTTAATTTATGGGGAATGTCGTTGCTTTAGCTTTACGGACATACCGAGAGAGATATTATGGTAACACTTGTGTTTGTCCTACCAAGCAATAATGGTCGCACCATTGTTCAAGCTGTCCAAAGGATACAAGAAATATTTAATTTTCAGTGTACAGAATAACTTTAAATCAGTGATCAGTGGTCAGCTCGAGTCGCTGCCGTTGATATCAAGAAAAACACTGTTTTAATTCAGCATTAAATGGCGCCAAAGGTTCATTTCGCGGCTTGTCACCTGTCAATACTATTCTGTGATCTACCACCGCGCTGTTGCCGCTCTTACCATATGTAAGTAACCAATATTTACAAAGGGTGTTTAATTTCGTACTAGTTTTTGTGGTATTTAGTTTGTTCGAAAAAACATTTTTTTTTATTTCGCTCCTAGGAATTATTTGATAGTTTCAAAATACTTCTATGAACTAGTGTCTACAGTGTTATCATTAATTGTCGCATTGTCAAATCCACGTTGTATGATGAATTTGTTGAAGGTAGAAATAGTTACATTTACCCCACATAGGGGGTAAAAGCAACTAAATGCCATAAAACGAAATTCTAATAAGTTTTGCGAATAAAAACAAAACAAAGATAAAACTCAAAACAAATTTTACAGGATTTTCAATTCTGTTGCCAGCAAATAAGGTTAACTTTCGATTAAATCAAACTTTTATTTCTATTGGGGGTAAATGCGACTATTTGTAGGGGAACTAGTGTTGGGACACCTGGCAATGCACCTACATTTTTACGAGTAAAAAAAGACACTGCAAATTTTCACCGCTGACATTTATTACGTATAAAGGTTGACTTCCGTTAAAAATCACAATGACATATTTATATTGTCATCTTTAATAACATAACATTGCACGTATAACTATATTTATACCGACGGTACCATTAATGGCACATAGTTTTATAATCAAGAATTACTAGGTACCGATAATAAAATTGAGATCAAAATTAACAAGATAGGTAACAATCAACTTTGACAATATTATAAATAATTATCTGAGTCAAATAAGTGTATTAATCGATAATAACTATATCGATACAAGACATCACTAGTGATTTCGGTTTCATACAAAATTTTACGGGGCTATTGCAACTAACCTAAAAGTTGCAATTACCTCATGTATCATTTTTGATGGGGCAAATGTGACTATGCCTTTTACTGACTATAAACAGAACATTGGATCAAGAAAATACAACAAATGTTACTTACGTTTATCGTTTATCACAAACACGATTGATAACAAACGAATAACTCAATAAAAATATTTTTTTCGTAATAAAACACTGTGCCACGCATCCGAGTCGAAGAGATTCAAAATGGCGGTTTGACATAATGCTTTGCCGTTCGCAAAGTTTTGCTCCTACTAGCGATATCTGTGAGTTATAGTGACAATTAATCATTGCAGCTTAAGATCACAGATGTCATTATTTAGATTAGTCGCATTCGCCCTCTAGTTACAATAACCCCGGTGCATCTTACGCAGTTGAAATAACCATATTGTTGTCAGCACACAAGGTATTCGAAATATTTTCCTACACATTCTTTCATATTTAAATGAGCAGTCAAAGTGTTCAAAATTATCTTATTAAACAAAGCTCTCAAAGTTATCTGTGCACAATTTAATAATGGATTATGCACAGATAACTTTGAGAGCTTTGTTTGTTTTTTAAACAGAATAAATAATAGGTGCTTACAACAATATATTATGATGTTTCTAACTGCGTAGATCAAATATTTTTTGTTTTTTAGATCATTTTGACTACTCTAGATACTCATCAATTTCATCAATCATCAATTTGACGCTGACTGTACATACTTATAGGTATTTTTTTAGATAAATTATAAAGCAAAACAAAATGAAACGAAACAAATATATTTGAAATACGGATATTTATTTATTTTTTCATAAAAATTCTAAATTCAATAATGTGTTAAACATTTAACATTTACATATATGCATTTATACAAAGATATATGCAATGTTTAGTGATTTTAATACTAAAATTGGAGCGTAACAGACGCACGATGATGATGTAGTTTAGTTAGAATGATAATCACATTTTACACTTACAAAATTATATTTACCAAGTATTGTCAAATGGTAAAGGTTATTTTATTTTTAAAATTTGATGAGATGATGTTGACTGTGCGCTTTTCTTTGAACTAACTCGATTCGCAATATCCCCATAAACGGCAAATCCAAATACTAAGACTTAATGTACACATACGTTCAAAATCAATTATACACCAAAATTAATACTGATTTTATTGTTAGTTTATGCAGATATCACACGATCCCATCAAAACTGTAAACCTCTTTCACAATACGATGGAAGTACGATTTGTAAGTATTTACAAATGGATGATCTTTTTATGGAATGATTCAATTTTGAACATTTGTTTCACATTGAATTAGAAAATTAAAATTAGACAGTCAGGATTATATTCAATTATCATTTGCTGCATTTCAAAATCACTCCATTCAATGCATTAATGTTTATTTGATTCTTTAACTATATTATTAAATTTGCCTGTTTATATATTTCAATGGACAATTAATAATGTAATATCTAATTAATTTATTTGGTATTTAAGCAGCATTATTATGGTTTTTTACGTTAATACATTGAATAAAATACTACAAAATTGCATACAACAAAAACCTACATTAAATGTGTTCAATTTAGCTATTACGCTATATTTATTAAAGATTCAGTCGACTCAGAAATTTTAAACAAAATTTTTCATTAGTAAAGACGAGTAAATACATATTTATATTATTATTGAGATTTGGACTAGACAAACCACATTATCTATCTACAGATATGTAATCCATGATAAATGCTAATATATAGAAAATCTAACTCCCGTGTCTGTTAGTGATGTGCGTCGCTACACAACGCATATATTTTCATGACCACATCGACTTTTGATTATTCTAATGTAAGTATACTTTTTTGCACTTATGTGTTTGTGGTAGCATCAGTAAAATGTAAAATTAAAATATTTTCAACAGTCAAAATGTGATTTCGTGTATCTCAATCTATAACAAGTGTAATAATAAAAATATCGTATTGCTTTCAATTTTGTTTTATAATTTTGAATTTATAAAAGGTCGTATACACATCATGCTGGAGTCTTAGTGGAAATGAAAATATATACACTAAATTATTTATGTGATTCTTCAAACTGTGTTTTGATTTTTGAATGTGATATTTTAAAAATTAACATTTTTATATAACAATAATATTGATATTAACGCTCTTTATTGTTTAAATTTATCGTCATAGCCTTAACCAATAATTTTGAGCACTGATCGATCGAGTACAATCTCAGTAGTAAATAAATAAAATATAAACGTCATACGAATTTATGTATATATAATCAAAAGCAAATGTAAATGGTAAAATATTAAACTTTTTTTGTTTTCAGTGCCCTGATTTCGTTTAAATAAAAAAACCTTTAATTTGGTAATTATTTTAACAGTTACGTAACATCCGTTCAATGAATTTACCAGCTAAAACAGTTTTACACAAATAACCTCGACAGTTAATGATGTACTTTAATTTATAACAATATCACAATTTTCAATAATATACAATAAGACGTTGGAGATATTTTTTATTTGATTACATTTTAAACAGGCCAAGCGTTTAAAGTAAGAGTAAAGATCGTGATTATACATACATTAAACAACGTTTTAGTTGGTATTTACAAGTCGGTAAAATACTGCAGTCATATTGTCGGGCAGTAAGCTTCAAAAAGATATTAATATACAAGTCACATTCTGACAAAAATGTAATACTTCTTTTTGAATCTAACTGTAAATCATTGTTTTGACGACTCATTACAATGTGGATCACTCAAAATGGGACACAAAACGAGTAATTTTTTTAGATATAAAAGATGACAAGACCGTACATTTCATTAGAAATCATAGCTATAACTATTATTAATTCCATTTTAGAACACTCATCTCCTAAACGACCATGCTTTATGTACTTCGAACGATTTACTTTACTTACATCACGCAGTAACAAAACGAGAGACACGTTCATTCGCAATATTAACACTCAATAGACCCTTAATAATTTAAGGTACATATTCCGTCTAATCAACGAGAAGCAACAAATATAAACGAACATAGGAAATAATTTACATAAGGCCATATAATTTATTTACTGTACACGCGAACGAGTAGATGATTAATAAGATAAATAATGTTGCATTATTATAAAGGATTAAGGATTAATGCATCCGTATTTACGACAGTTTGGTCCATATAATAATATTATTACATTAATCATGTATCCGATCTTTAAGTATTCAGCGCATCGTAAAATGCGAGTGCGACCAGTTAATATCAACAATTAAAATTCACGCACTTCGATATTAAAATCGTATACAAATAGTTCGAGATAATGTACAAATTAATATTATTATCACGTTAACTATTTTATTGCACGCAAGTGTAACAAGTTAATATCTACTGTAGCAGATTATTAGGCTTCGCAAGGAATTGATCTGAAATTAGGGAAATTGGTCTTGGGGTTTCACACAGTTATCCATCAAAAATCTTTAAGAAAAACAGTAAAAATAGTAAAATCTATTGAAAAATGCGCTGAATACATAAAAATGGTGGACGCGCGGCGCCCGCCGCCGCCTACGGTCAGTCTTTTCTGATAAATGTTTACGAATTTGTGCAAAATATTCTACTATCCGCGTAACTTAACACAATAATTTATTTACAAAACGCATCTCGGACGAGATCGTACGAAACTAAACGAACGAGCACTGACCGGGTACTGCGAGCGCCGGAGTCGTGTATCAAATCCGACGCGAGCTCTCTTTCTGTCGCGAAGAGAGGATGCCACCCGTCTCGCTCGGGCCGAGCGAGAAAACTGCTCTTTGCTCTCTGCTCGAGCATCACAACCACTCCAGCCGCGGTCCGCGCGGGTTGGTGCTATAGTAGTGCTATAGAAGCTCGTCGGGCACTGCATTGCGCCCGTTATGCTCATGAAGGGCCCTGCCCACCAGTAGGCGCTTCCGACCTCATTTCTGACTTGAGCTTGACGAACTCTCGGGCCACCTCGTCGCTGTGCCTCTGTGACAATATTCGAAGTATGGTCCACCCGGTTTCATCCATCTTCACCCGGGTGCCCAGTGGAAGCCAACAAGCACATGAACCCTGTAATTACAATGACTTTCATTGATATACATACCTACACTCTTTTTTTATGCACAACGGGGTGTGCTTGGTTTTCACCTCCCCTGATGTTAAGTGACGATAAGGCTTAAGGTGGAAGCGCACTACACCCGGAATCGACATCACTAAAAAACTGGCTATAACATAGCCAGTTTCTCACTACCTCTAACTACTGGAACACAATCATTTTTAAATGTTGTTATGGCGTATGACTTAGGTAAGATGGTGGTAGCTAGCCAGGCGGACTTGAAATAAGCCCTACCACCAACCAAACCGAGTACAATTGTACTCCTGGGAATCGAACCCGAGACCACTGCGTCTTACACGGGTGGGCGAACCACTTAAGTGATGTACAAAACTCGAGTCGTCGAGTTCTACTTTTGAAGACTCGAGTCGGATCGGCAGGACTCAGTGAGCTTGGTAGGCTCGTAAGCCCGAGCCTAGCCGAGAAACGAGCTCTCTGAGCCACGCCTCGAGGCTTAAAAAGAGTTCAAGCCTTCAAAAGAGCTTGAACCCATCAAAAGAGCTCGAGCCTTCAAAAAAGCTCAAGTCTTTAAAAAAGCTTGAGTCTTAAAATGAAAACGAGCCTCATAAAAAGTTAAAATTTATGTTTTATGATTTTAATATATAGAGATATCGAGCCTATCGAGCTCACAGAGCCCTGAAAATCTGACTCTAGTCTCTAAAATTAGAACTAAAATTAAAAAAAATAATGTCTTATTTTATGAAGAGCACCGTAGATGCTTAATCTAATTGTGCTTTAGCTCTACTTATCCTCATTCATCAGCAGCCCATCACAACTAGTGCGCCGAAAAAGACTTGGACCGTGAAAAAGGCTCGAGATCGACTGAGCTCTCAAAACGGCTCGAGCCGTGAAAATAGCTCGAAATCGGCCGACTGTTGACAAAGGTTCGAGCTCTGAAAAAGACTTCCGAGCTCTAGACAAAGCCTCGTACATCACTAGAACCACTAGACCACAGAGGTGGTTCAACTTGGAGTAACACTATACCTGTTCAGCGATGTCAGCTAGCCGCATGACGGCGACGCCCACGAGCCGGTCTTCCCTCGCGAAGCAGTAGTCGCGCACGCACACGTGCAGCTCGAACAACTCCAGCTGTTCCGTCGCACTCACCATGCTGGACACACACATACAAATCGATTAGGAGAATATACGGATACAACTTTAGTATTTTACAAACACATCATATTCGCTTCTCAAGCTTATGCGCTCACTAGACATGAAATAAAACACTTTTTAACGGATACTAGCGCGGTTTTATTGAATGTACTTTGGTAATTAGTTGGTAGAAAGTGAAATTATTTTGACTAAAAACACCTTGGTACACGCATACAGTTTGTCAAGAAAATCATAAAATTACTTTCTTTATCATTAGTGTATGACAACAGTTAACTACTTTTGTATTGCAACGCTCACGTGTTTTTAGTCAAAATAATTTCACTTCCGTTTCATGAGATTCTGTTCTACCTCTATTTGTCATGTTTTTATTTTTTGAGCTAGGTAGATACATGGTTGTATGTTGAGGAGCTCGATGACGCAGTGGTTTAGCGCCTGGCTCAGCGTTTAAGCAACTTTCGCAAGGGTCGGTCATGGGATGGGTGGACAAAAATGTATTATCTTGAGCTCCTTTGTGCTTCGGAAGGCACGTTAAGCCGTTGGTCCCGTGTGCATTAGCAGTCGTTAACACCCACCGATCCGCATTGGGCCCGCGTGGTGGGTTATGTTATGGCCCATCCTCCTTGTCCACCCATATAGAGGACCTGTGCCCCAGCAGCGGGGACATTAAAAATGGCTGATGATCAACATAGCTGTACTTAACAGTTTTTTTTTTCAATACAAAGTGACAGAACTCTTTATTAGGTTTTGGTTTTTGCAATAAAAACAGCTAAGTCTATTTAAACTTTAAAAACCTCAACTTATTACTACCCCCTGACTGAACACTTTTACTTACCAAAGAGTATCTAGGTATATATGTTACGGCTAATACCCGAAGTGCGGCTAAACCTAGTTTTAGCCGGCTAAAACTAGGTGTAGCCGCTAGCTGTTGGCTAAAACTAGGTGTAGCCGATTTGCTCGCGGCTAATACTAGGTGTAGCCGGCTAAAACTAGGTGCAGCATGGGATAAAAGGAAAGTTTTTTCTGTTGTCTGTTAAGAACTAGGTTTAGCCGCACTTCGGGTATTATTTTAGCCGTAACATATACATACTACTTCCACCTTAAATGTCATATCATAAATCAAGGAAAAAATGCATGCATTCTATAATCTAGAATTATAGAGTTTTCAAGTGACTTACAAGTGAAAGGTCTCGTTGAACTTGGGACTCCAATTATTGCTCTTGGATTTGGTTGCAAATTTCCTCTTCTTGTCGGCTAAATGCGGCCCTATTAGGTTCACTTCAATGAATGGACGGAACATACCGCTGGCTATCACCCACTTCAGATCGTTGGCGGCCACCACTGAAATAAATATTTTCGACTTGTTATATTGGGCTGTGTAATAACGCCAGATGGTCCTCTTAAACCCAGTAATTAAATTTTGACTCTAGAACAGGAAACTTCAAAAAAAAAACCACAGGAATTTGGCTTTTATGGTGTCTATTTTATAGTCAAACCCCGAAGTCCAGGCGCTCCTAGGTTTGCCTAGTCAAACCTCAGGTTTGAAAAAAAGCCTTAGTTGAATTTCAAAACTAAAGCGTATTTCGGACTTTGACTAACGAATTTATCGCCAAACCTAGGAGAGTCCAACTTGGATAGTCAAACGCCGAAACTCAATACGATCAAATCGGGGTTTGACCAGTCAGACTTAAATTAGGGACAGAAGGTGTTATTTTGTATACATGTAAATGTGTAAAAATACATTCTTTAGAGTGAAAATGTAACTAAATCAACAATCTTCCTGTAAAACAAAGATGTTCGGTGCATACGCACCAAACACAGTGACGTGCGACTGACGTCACACGCGGTCGTCGATGCGCTTGCATCGACCGACATAATTTTAACTTTAGTATGTATATTTCCGCGGACTTAACGGGTCGCGAGTACTTACTCTAACATTATTCTAAAACATTTGTTACGTTGTGTGACAGAACATTATACTATTTATCATAAACATTACTCTTCTCATTTAACATTTTACCACCGCCAACCCTCGCTCCTCCAACATTGGTCCTTCGATCCTTGGACCTCGCGCGCGTCGTATCGTATCGTATCGGGGCGGTGAGGTGTTTGAACTAGTGAACTATTGAAGTTAAATTGTGAGTGAAGGGTTGAAAGTGTACAACATCAACATACTTGGATTGTGCGTATCTGTAAGGGGTACGCAACACGCAAAACACAGTAATCGGAGAAATCAAGTAAGGTCTTTTTACTTTATTTTCTTCATCTTCTTATATCCTCAACTATGGTATCTGTGGAGTCTCAACATTTGCTGGCGGAAGAAATATCAAAAAATTTGAGAAATTTTCGTAAAGATGGGGTTGAAAGAAAAAGTAATGTGGAGTATTTCAAAAGGTGCTGGAACAAGTTAGAAGAACTTTGGAATGAATTCCAATTTAATCATGACCAACTTTCCATGGAGTTGAGTCAAAATGAACCCTACTTTGTGGAGAAATTATATGATAGGGTGAGAGAAGAGTATATTATCTTTAAAAATTTAATAAATGAGGGGTATCAACGTCTTTTGTCGAGCTCTAGTGAGACGGAGGCGGAAGAAAAACCGGCAGAAAAACCTGAAACACGTCAGGGACCTTCTACTCCAGCAACGCAACCTTCCACAACAAAAACGAATCAAGGAGCTCATCATTCCTCAGAAGGAATTAGAAAAAATCAGGGTGGTTTAAGTAAATTAGATGAGTCCTTGAGAAAACAGGAGGCAAATTTTAGAGCATTTGCTAGGACTGTGGCTAACATTAAACTAGAAGAAATGTCGGAGAAGTGGGAATTCGAAGACTCACTTAAACGTCTAGAAAATCGATGGTCTGCTATTGATAATCTGCATTGGGAGATCGATCTTGAGCTGAATGGAAAGGATTTATCATACGAGTCGCAATATGCTAAGTACGAAGATCAATTTCAAACTTTGCAGAAAGAGATTAACAAGAAGATGTGGTCCGAGAAGCACAGAGAAAAATCAACACCCTTATTGGACATCCCTGTTTTTAGCGGTAATTACAACGACTGGGTTTCTTTCAAGGATTTATTTTTGGAAGTTATACACAATAATCCAAATTTATCTAACGCTCAGAAATTACAATTCTTGAAAACTAAAATTAAGGGTGAAGCAGAGAGACTTGTAAAACATTTGGCTATTAGTTCTGAAAATTATCTTACTTGTTGGGAGATTCTCAGTCATAGATTTGATAACAAAAGGTTTATATTTACGTCGCATATGAATATTTTATTTAATCTGCCAAACATTCAACATAATAGTACCATTCAAATCAAAAGGATGCATGATGTAACAAAGGAAACATTAAATTCGTTAAGAAATCTCGGGATAGACGTATCTACGTGGGATCCAATTCTTCGTCCATGTTTTATGTCAAAAATTGGACTCGGAAACTTATTCGAGATACATAGATTCGGTAAAAAACACACGTGAGCTGCCTGTCTTGCAAGAATTGCTAGACTTCCTAGAAAGTAAATTTACTTCTTTAGAAACATCTTTCCACCGAAAAACAGAAAATCTCGAAAAACATCAGCAAAAAACATACAACTACAAGAAACCTACTTTTAATTTTACACAGAAGGCAAATAATAATTGCGCAAAAACATTTCATGTATCGATTTATAAATGCCCACTATGCAAAAATGATCACGGCATTTATAATTGCAAAATGTTTTTACAAATGCCGAATGACAAAAAATTGAGCACGGTGAATAAACTCGGAATATGCATTAATTGCTTATTTTCACATAATGGGAAATCGTGCAATTCAACTAAAACATGTCGAAAGTGCCCAGGACAACATAATACTATCATGCATGAAGCCCTGGACAAAAGCACCAACAGAAAGCCTTCAATGTCGGCGCCCACCCCTGCGAAAAATGCGGGAGAAAACAGTATGAGTATGACGTCACACTTGGCTCGGGACGACTGCTCTGAGATATTATTGCTACAGCTCAACTTAAAGTTCTAGGAGCAAATGGAACTTATTATATACTAAGAGCTTTGGTGGACCAAGGCTCCCAAATTTCGATAATGACGGAGCACGCTGCTCAGTTGTTGGGAATCAAAAGAGAAAAATGCAGAGGAGTAATTTATGGCGTAGGTCAACAAGAAAATAATTGTAAGGGAAAGATTAACATAACATGTACTTCGCTATACAACGATTATACATTTAATTCTGAAGTAATTATTATGAACACTTTGGTAAAAAGTCTTCCGAATAAAACATTCCCGAAACCATCCTGGCAAGTTATTCAAAACATTAATTTGGCAGATCCAGAATTTTATGTCAGTCGGCCAGTAGACCTGCTTTTAGGGGCTGAGATCTATTCTAATATTATTTTAGGCGGAATAATAAAGAGTGATGACGTAACACAACCAACAGCACAACAAACACAACTTGGGTGGTTGTTCGCAAACTTTTCAGTGTAACGTCATCTTATCTAACATCGAGGACATTCAACGTTTTTGGGAGGTGGAAGACATACCAGAAGAACAAGATTTGTCATCTGAAGAAATTCAATGTGTACAATATTTTCAAGACACAACATTACGTCACGAAAACGGAAAGTACGAGGTTCGACTTCCGATGAAACCCGACTTTCAAAATATGATTGGATTATCAAAAACAAAAGCTTTGGCTCAATTTCGTAACCAAGAAATTAAGTTTGTAAAACAACCGAAATTAGCACAAGCATATAAAACATTTATGAGCGAATACGAACAATTGCATCATATGGAACCAGTGAACGGTAATGTGACACCTGAGTGTTACTTACCTCATCATGGGATAGAGCGCGCCGAGTCCACAACAACAAAATACAGGGTCGTCTTTAATGCATCCAGTAAAACATCAACAGGATACTCGCTTAATGATTTGATGTATGCAGGACCTAATTTACAGCAAGACCTGCAGTCTTTATTAATAAGATGGCGCCAAAATGTACCGACAAATCCTTGTAAACCGAGCTGATACATCTTTACAAAGGATAGTATGGAGGGCGTCTCAACAACAGCCTATGCAAATATTTGAACTGACTAGGTTGACGTATGGCACCAAGGCCGCTCCGTTCCTGGCCATGATGACCCTCAGAAAACTAGCGACGGATGAGCGTGACAGTTATCCTGAGGCTTCAAAAGTCGTTGAACAATGTTTTTACATGGACGATTTAGTCCACGGGGTTCATGAAATTCCCGAAGGAAAGTTGCTGATTCAGGATCTTAATTCGCTGCTCTTATCCGGTGGATTTTTATTGAGAAAATGGACTTCTAATAACCCTCAACTATTGGAAAACATTTCCAAGGAACATAAAAATAACATTGATTTTAATTTCAAAAGTGAAAACACTCCAAAAACACTTGGGTTATGTTGGAGTCCAGAAACAGACACATTTACATTTAAATACGAAATAACAGTGCAACAGAAAATTACAAAACGAATCCTACTATCTCAAATCTCTAAGATATTTGACCCACTAGGCTGGTTGGCACCCCTAGTAACAAAAATGAAAATATTATTTCAAAAGGTTTGGAAATCGGACACTAAGTGGGATGACGAAGTTTCGAGTGACATTTGTAAAGAATGGATAAAAATACAAGAAGAACTTCATTTGATAAAATGTTTTAAAATACCTAGATGGTTGAGTAGTAACAAGAATGACGTCATAGAGCTCCATGGGTTTTGTGACGCATCCATTGAAGCTTACGCGTGCATTGTTTACGCGCGAATAAAGTCTCAAAACAAAATTACAATTGTCGCTGCCAAAACTAAAGTTGTGCCCTTGAAAAAGAAGCTCTCACTCCCAAAACTAGAGCTAAGCGGTTCACATTTACTTTCGAAACTTATTTTAAAAATAAAACTAACATTAAATAATTATGAAATAAATGTGTATGGATGGACTGATTCAAAAGTTGTATTGGGCTGGCTGCAAGGGGAAGCTAGTAAATGGAAACCATTTGTGGCGAACAGAGTAAAACAAATAACAGAGATTATGCCTGCTGAGCAATGGCGCTACGTAAACACAAAGGAGAACCCTGCCGATCCTGCCAGTAGAGGTTTATATGCTTCGCAACTTCAAAAACAAGATTTGTGGTGGAATGGGCCCGAATTCCTGCCCACCTTTGAACCATCCTCTGCACTAACAACATTTGTAACAGAACAGGAGAAAAAATTGGGTCAATCAAACATCGTTCAAACTAAAAATATGGATCAAGATATTATAGAAATATTGTTAACAAAATATAATAACTTTTATAAAATATTGCGTATCTTGGCATGGATACTCAGAGCATTGACACCGAAACGTAAACAATTACCGAGCTATATTACTTTACATGAGTTACGGAATGCAAAATTAGCAATTATTAAATATGTACAATTTAAATCGTATGAATCAGAAATAATAACATTACGAGAACAAAATAATTTATCATCTTCATCAAAATTATTCAGTTTGAACCCGTTTGTTGATCAAGCCGGAATCTTACGTGTTGGAGGAAGATTAGTTCACGCTAACTTGAGTATGGAGATGAAACATCCGAAAATAATACCTAACAATACTCGTCTTGCGACACTTCTGATCTCTCAAGCTCATGAATTAACATTCCACGGTGGACCACGTCTTACGCTCGCAACTTTGAGGCAAGAATATTGGATCCTTGGTGGTAACAACACTGTGAAGAAAGAATTAAGGCAGTGCATCACGTGTCGTAAGCAAGAAGGAAGAACACAAAGCCAATTAATGGGAAACTTACCGAGTGCCAGGTGTGATCCAGCGCACAGCTTCCATTACAGCGCCGTGGATTATACAGGATTCGTCGACATAAAAGCTAACAAAGGGAGAAGCGCTAGAACATCAAAAGGATATATAGCTGTCTTCGTCTGTATGGTCACTAAGGCCGTACATCTCGAGTTAGTTAGTGATTTGTCAAGTGCGTCATTCATCGCTGCCCTACGGAGAATGGCTGCAAGACGCGGCCTACCTCGTCATCTGTATAGCGATAATGGCACCAATTTTGTTGGTGCGAACAGAGCCATTCAGGAAGAGTTTCAGCACCTACAAAACGAATTCAAGTACAGTTTCTTACGCGAGATCACGGAAATGAACATCGAGTGGCATTTTAATGCCCCCGCATGGCCGAGCGCAGGAGGTCTGTGGGAGCGTGCCGTAAGAAGCCTGAAACATCACCTGAGGCGCGTAATAGGCGAACAGAAACTTACTTTTGAAGAGTATGCCACCATCTTATGTCAAGTGGAGGCTTGCCTTAATTCGCGTCCATTATGTGCCCTTACTGAAAACATAGAAGACTTAGATTTCTTGACCCCAGCGCACTTTTTGACTGGGAGATCGGGTCTAAATGTCATAGAAACAAAAGAAGATGCGCGTACTCGTTGGCACTTAACTCAAAAAATAACACAAGATATCTGGAAGAGATGGAAAACAGAATATTTGAGTCAACTTACAGCTCGTCAAAAGTGGCAGAAGGAACAAAATAACATTGAAAAAGGAAATATCGTTATAATTCACGAAGATAACCTCCCCCCTGGAAAATGGGCCATGGGAAGAGTAGTAGAAGTGCACCCAGGAAGCGACGGCTTGGTACGTGTGGTGTCGCTAAAAACAAAAAATGGCGTTATAAAAAGACCAGTACTGAAACTATCTGTACTACCCTTAGAAAATCAAGATGAACAAAAACAAACTGCCGATACTCATAAGAAAAACAAACAAAAGAATAAAGCAAATCAAACAAGCCCACGAAGCTTTATTACCACAGCCATAATGTTTATATGTTTATTTTCGATATTTATTTCTCCAGTACAAGCTTTCAATACCACAAAATTGAATGAAAATCAAAAGATTTATTTTGATAAAATATCCGAAATGCAACTGATTCGAGATGAGTGGAAAATAATTGCATATTATGATTTAAATCCTTATTGGAATAGCACCATGACCTACACTCGATACTATAAATATTTACATAACATGTGTGAGTCATTAAAGCAAGTCTCACATTGCAAAATAATAATTTATCAACTACAACACTCATATGACGAACTCGAACGTAATAATGAAGTTTTGCTGAATAACCATTTAAAAGCTCGTGCCACTCACCGGCGGCGAAGGCGAGGTCTTATCAATGGTGTCGGGTATCTGGCGAATAGTCTATTCGGAGTACTTGATGACCAATTTGCACAAAAATATGAAAAGGACATTAACCTTGTACGTGAAAATGAAAAACACCTCGCACTTCTTTTGAAAAACCAGACCTCAGTTTTGGAAACAGAATTTAACATATTAAAACAAACCAAGGAATATATAAAGAAACAAAACATTGTTATGGTGAGACATTTATCTGTACTTGATGATGCTGAAAGCAAATTATTAAGTCAAATAACAGCTGAAGAAGAAAAATCCGACTTTACAATGTTAGCCATGGCCGCAAATAACATCCTGATTCATCTTAAAAATGTTCAAGACGCGCTGTTGGAAACAATCACAAACATCTATAAAGGAACAATGAATATTCATATATTAGACCCTAGAAGTTTACAACATGAACTAAGCATTATTTCGGGTTACCTGTCAAAGAAGTTCAGAGGACTTGTCCGGTTTCCCTATGACAAGTACGGGTAAGCGCCCCCGGACCCTCAGCCTCCGCTGCTGCAACCTCTCAACCCCCCCGCAGCAACGGTGTCCTTTTTGTACCCTGATCCGTCCCATTTTACACACTCCTATACCCACCTCACATCCCTATCCTAATCCTATTCCTTCCCCTCCGCTAAGCTAAGGTCTGCCGTGCCGATGGCTGCATGGCTAGGGGCGTGCCTAGTCATAAGCGTGCCACCCTGGAAATTGGTGCCCT
The DNA here is from genome assembly GCA_928269145.1 of Agriphila tristella. Taxonomy (NCBI): domain Eukaryota; kingdom Metazoa; phylum Arthropoda; class Insecta; order Lepidoptera; family Crambidae; genus Agriphila; species Agriphila tristella. The sequence goes on from OV743433.1 coordinate 39,785,084, forward strand.
CCAGGCGTAAATAGCCTTACCACACACGCGGGGCTCTGTGTGGTGGACAGTTGTCTTTCCCTAGCTAATCGTGGGAACAAAATGGTTTCAAATTTTTTTAATAAACCTGGCTGCGGCGATAGAGCTCGCCACTCATCACGCGTAACTTGTTTCTCTCGGGGCGAAAAGCGGGCATCGGAGACCCGTTTTGCTACGCTGAATGTATGTGGAGCGATGGAGGAGAAAATGGATGAGGTGTGTTTGATTATGGAAGAAAAGAAGTTGGATGTTTTATGCGTGAACGAGACGAAAAGAAAGGGCAAAGGAGTCTCAGAACATGGCCCGTTTAAAGTTCTGTGGTCGGGCGTTGCCGAAAATGAGCACGCGAGTATGGGCGTGGGACTCCTGCTGTCGGAAAGGATGATAGAATGCATGACTGAGTATGAGTGTGTTAGTCCCAGACTTCTCTGGGTTAGACTCAAAGTAGGATTACTTCGGATACGCGTCATTGGCGTGTATGCTCCCGATATATCCAAGTCAGCAACGGAAAAGGAGGATTTCTGGAAAAGTGTGGAAGACATCTTGAATGAATGCAAAGATAATGAAAGGATAGTTATGCTTGGAGATTTTAACGGATGGGTAGGTGTGAGAAGAGAGGGATGTGAGGGAGTTTTAGGAATTTATGGAGACAAAAGAGTAAATGATAATGGCAGGAGTTTGATTGAGGTATGTTTAGAAAAGAATCTTGTGGTAACGAACACCATGTTTGACCACAAGGAAATTCATATGTACACTTGGCAGAGAGGGGAAAAGAAGAGTATGATCGATTTTGTGATTGTTGATGAAAGACTGAAGGGCAGAGTTGTAGACACCAGGGTCTTTAGGGGTAGTAACATTGGAACAGACCACTTTCTTGTAGTGTCTCGGGTTAGTGGTCTGTTCAAAAGTTGGCGTCATCGTCCCACAGTGTCAACAACGGAGCTGACTAGAGTAAAAGTTGAGAACCTGGATGAAGTGGAAGTGCAAAAGACATATTTGTGCAAATTGACAGAACGATTGGGAAATGTGGCTGAAGTGAAAGATGGCAAGCTTGAGGAAGTTTGGGAAAAGTTTAAAAAAGGTGTGACTGAAACAGCTGAGGAAATATGTGGAGTGAGTAAAAGGAAGAATGCTCCCCCAATAAACTGGTGGGATAGTGAGGTAAGACAGATAGTGAATGAAAAGAAAAAAGTATGGCAGGATCTGCTGGCCATCAAAGCCAGTAAAAGAGTGAATGCAAGTGTTACAGAAGATGATGTTGATACAGTTGCAAGGGAGTTTAAAAGGATTAAGAAAGTAGTGAAAGAAAAAGTAGACGAAAAAAAGAGAAAGATGAAAGAAAAGTGTGACTTCAAACTCTGTGATAACTTTCGAGACAATATAAAATTGTTTTGGAAACAAGTGAAAACGTCTCGAAATGGATCACATAAGTCTAAAATGAATGTGATAAGAGATGAAAAAGGTGAGCTAGTGACAGATGAAAAGGGTGTACTACAGGAGTGGATGAAATATTTTGAGAGTTTGTTTGAGGCGGATGGCTCTATGCTAGAAGCCTCGGATAAAAGGGTGGAAGACGAGGAAGAGACAGAAGTGGATGAAAGAGATATATATATGGATGAGATTATTAGTGCAATGAAGAGCATGAAAAAAGGGAAAGCAGCAGGATATGACAGAATTACTGTTGAAATGCTGAGAGGTGGGAAAGAGCTGGTTGCGTCCTGGCTGTGCCTGATCTTTAATAAATGTTGGAACAGTGGCAAAGTGCCGGAAGATTGGCGTAAAGCCGTGGTCGTGCCGCTGTACAAAGGGAAAGGGTCACGGCAGGATGCTAAAAACTACCGCGGGATCAGTCTTCTCAGCATTGTCAGTAAATTGTATGCAAAGGTACTGATTGAAAGAGTGATGCAAAAAACTGATCAGAGTATTTGGGATGTGCAAGCGGGATTCAGAAAGGGAATGGGATGCACGGATCAGGTCTTCTCCTTGAGGTGCTTAACCGAAAAACACCTGGCTAAGCACAAAAAGGTTTACTGTGCCTTTGTGGACCTGGAGAAGGCCTACGATCGAGTTGACAGGAATGAGCTATGGAAGGTGTTGTCCGAATACGGATTGGAGAGCAGACTGATTCATGCACTGAAATCTCTCTATGAGGATTCCCGTGCATGCGTCAGGATTGACGGCGTATACACTGACTGGTTTGGCATCTCTAGGGGTGTCAGACAGGGATGTGTTGCGTCACCATGGCTCTTTAATCTGTTTTTGGACAGTTGTATGAAAGGTCTGAAAGAACGTGACTGTGGGGTTGTGATGAATGGGACTCAAATCAAGTGCCTTCTCTACGCTGACGACCAAGTTATACTTGCGTCTTCTGCGCAAGAGTTGCAGGAAATGATGTCGGTTATGAATGAAGATTTTGTGAGAAAAGGGATGAAAGTGAATGTAACTAAGACTAAAGTGATGGTGTTTGAGAGAGATGAAGAAATGACTGACTGTACGGTAATGTTAGGTGGCGAAAAAGTGGAACAAGTCCGTGAGTTTGTATACTTGGGGAGTTTGTTCACAAGGGACGGAAAGAGTGAGGAAGACATAGAAAGACGAGTGAAGAAAGGAAATTCGGTGAGTGGTGCTATACACTCGGTTATGAGTAGCCAAACCGTTTCTGCAAAGGCGCGAATGGCTATTCATAACGGAGTGCTGGTACCGACACTGATGTATGGAAGTGAATCTTGGGTATGGCAGAAGAAGAATGAAAGCAGAATAAATGCGGTAGAGATGCGATCGTTGAGAAAAATATGTGGAGTAAAACTGAGTGATAGAGTGAGCAATGAGGTGATTCGCAAAAGGTGTGGTCTGAAAGATGATATAGTGACAAGAATTGAGAAAGGAATGCTCCAGTGGTTTGGTCACTTAGAGAGGATGAATGAAAGGCGAATCACGAAAGAGATATACTGTGCGAATGTGGAAGGAACGATTGCACGAGGGCGTCCCAGAAAAACCTACGCGGACCAAATAGAGGTTATTATAAAAAAGGCTGGTGTACGCAGTGACAAAAACCGCAGGGCATGTATGAAAAGATTGATGGATATGAATGAAGCGAAAGAAGTGTGCAAGGATCGTAGCAGGTGGCGATCCATAGTCTCTGCCTACCCCCATGGGAAACAGGCGTGAGTGTATGTATGTATGTATGTATGGATTTGACTATCCCGATATACAACATTCAAACTGATATGGCAAACCTTTATCATTTGCTCACTATAAAGGCGAGAGTGACAAAACAGTACCTTATTTTTGAACTGAAGATGCCGCTTATAAGTAGAGACAGTTACAGTTTGTATAACATTCTTCCTGTACCCTATCAAACTGGAAATAAAATGATAACAATAACTCCAATTGAAGAATACGTTGCGATCAACTTACATAAGGACTCTTACTTACCGGTCACTAGAACAGAATGGGATCACTGTTTACCTCGAGATGCCTGGACCTACCTATGCCAATTAAAAACACCTATTTACAAAATGAAAACCGACAACGACCTGTGTTTGAGAACAGATAACAAAGAAGATCAGTGCTCAGCTAAAATCACCCATTGCCAAAGTAAATGGACTTCGTTACACAAATTAAATCAATATTTATATTTTTGCTGTGGCGAGTGTCAAGTTCGTTCACTTTGTGAGGATCGAGTTACAATCCATCAGCTGAGCGGAGCCAATATAGTGAACGTAAACAACAACTGCGAAGTAAAAACTGAGAATTTTACAATATACACCCATAATAAGTTGGAAAATAAAATAGAAACCAAAGATTCTTTTGAAACCCCCAACATAGCACCTATAAATCACATTATGAACATTACCATAGAAGCCGTAACAGAAAACCAAACTGAAGATTCGAACCACATGTTCGTAGATTTAGAAAAACAGATAAATGTTATGAAACAACAGGAACCTTTATCGGAGACTACGAGTATCTCTGTTCATGATCTGCACCACTACACGCTAATATACGGCATAGTAGCGGTGGCAGTGGTGGTGGCTTCGATCTACGGGTGCCGTCGCGTGCGCCGTGGCTGGCGCGCTGCGGCAGCGCCTGCGCCGCAGGAGCCGCGGCCAGCCCTGGACGCTGCTGGCCCGCGGCCCCCGGCACGCGCTGAGCTGCGGCCAGCCCTGGACGCTGCTGGCCCGCGGCTCGCGGCATGCTCTGAGCATCGACCGAGTGATGTGCCAGTGAATATAACATGTGAAACAAGCGATAGTGTGGTGTGCAATGCTCATAGTGAAAGTGCGCCACGTTATATAGAAAGGGCCACAACCCCTTTCGTTATGAGAAAACAAACATTGAGTACCTAATTAAAATGTAATTAAGTAAAGCTAAGGACTATCAAGTATTAAGTAAACATTTTATATATTTTATTTCAATTATACTTGTACATTTATTAATTAATTTTTCTATTGTCATTTGACATGTAATTATTTAAGAACATTTTTTACTTCTTCATTTATTAATAATTGTTGTTATTTGAGATGTAATTATTTAAGAACACTATTTTTTATACTTTTTCATTTATTAAGTAAGTATTATTTCTGTTGTGATTTAACATGTAATTTTGTGTAAACACTTTTATATTTTATTAAGTTATTGATTTGATTTTTTAACTAACATTTTGTTACATTTGACATGTACATTTTTAATTACCTAGCATTTAGTCATCTTTGTCATTTCTTCCCTTGGCAAGATGTTCGGTGCATACGCACCAAACACAGTGACGTGCGACTGACGTCACACGCGGTCGTCGATGCGCTTGCATCGACCGACATAATTTTAACTTTAGTATGTATATTTCCGCGGACTTAACGGGTCGCGAGTACTTACTCTAACATTATTCTAAAACATTTGTTACGTTGTGTGACAGAACATTATACTATTTATCATAAACATTACTCTTCTCATTTAACATTTTACCACCGCCAACCCTCGCTCCTCCAACACTTTCTGTTGTCTGTTAAAAAAAAACCACGAAATTTAAGACGATCGCTTCGCTGCGTTTCGCGATCGTCTTAAATTTCTAACCTATCACGTGACCTACAGGAGTAAGGCAGCTTTGAGTAAGATTAACCTAAATATGTATGAAAAACAGCATTTATTTCCGATGTTAGGTCAAAGCTGCCTTACTCCTGCAGGTCACGTGATAGGTTAGAAATTTCGTGGTTAATTTTTTTTAAAAGACAACAGAAATCTTTGTTTCACAGGAAGATTATTAATTTACTTAATTTAATTATCACTATAAAGAATGTGTTTTTCATACTTTAAAATACAAAAAAAAAACTGTACCTAATTTAATTCTGACTGGTCGAACCCCGTTTTGATCGAATTGCGTTTCAAAACTGTCCAAGTAAGTCTCTTCCTAGTTTGGCTATAAATGCATTAGTCAAAGCCCGAAACACGCGATTAGTTTTGGACTTTGACTAAGTCTTCTTGTCAAACCTGAGGTTTGACTAGGCAAACCTAGGAGCGCCTGGACTTCGGGGTTTGACTATAACATCTATAATAAATAGGTGTTAAGGCAACATGGTTACTATTTTGTTAGATTATTTACTTGGCTCTCAGCACCGTATTACTATACAATCTTAATCTTAGTCCAAGCTTTTGTCAGTCAGGCTTTAGTTGTCTTATGCTACGAAAAGGTCTGTAAAGCCATAAAACAAGAAGGAGAAGTGGAAATATGTAATTAAATAATTTTATGGTGATAATGGCGTAGGTATGTGTACCTAGTAGTAGGTAAGTACCGTGAGATTGATCAAGAAGAAAAAGAAACTGTTATTTTACCTTTCACAGTAATCTTGTGTTCACCGGTGCCAGGATGCGTGAACAGATCGACTTGCAATGACACCTCACCCACGCTTCCTTCTTCTGCAACTGCTGCGTCTGTAAAATATAAATCATCATCATATCAGCCGCTTTGGGTGTAAGCCTCCCCCAAGGATCTCCACGACGATCGGTCCTACCCCTGCGCTGCCCGCATCCAGTGTAGATTTGAAAGAATAATTGTTTGTCATGTTCATTTTCGTCCACGCGGACGAAATCGCGGGCATCAGCGAGTTATTTATAAAGTTATATTTATTGGCATATCCAAGTGATACTATCCATTGAGAATTCTGAAACCATTCCTGTACAAAAACTAAACATCCATTGTCTATTTTTAATTTCTTGTATCGATACAAGTGTAGGTACATACAAAGCCTTTGCACTGTCTTAAGTTACCTTGGTTTTGTTGACTCGTGACGAACGTTCTGATAAGCGTATCCGTCGTCTGCGTGTACAGACTGAGGGCGTATCTTAGTGACTGCAGTTCTGGACTTTTCTCTAGGAAGGTCTTCTTCAGGCCGTTGCCACCAGCGTGGAAGTAAAGCTTGATGGTGTCCAATGCCGCATCGAGCACTGCGCATTGCTTGGGTGATAAACTTTTCTCTGCTGATAGGTGCTGAAATAGGAATATCGTTTTCATCTTCTCTAAACCACACATGGTAGGCCTACGGGCTACGTTACAATAAAAAAAACTACAATAAAAAAATCTAAAGAATTGGTGCAAGTTTTTTTAGGGTCACGTTTATACATTGCCCTCTTCAAATAGTGTGCATCGTAAAAGAACTTACTTCTTTCGAGATGTCCATGACGCCAGAAAGTGCATGTTTGACATCCTGTTTCCCCACTGTGCTTTTGAACAGCTGCGTCATGTCTTCGATCTTTGCGTTCGCTGCCAAGTTTTTTGCGTTGTTCGTGAGGTTCTTCAACATCATCTGTAGACATTTTATTGATTTAGTAAAAAAAAACTTGAAACATTTACCTTTGTGAATGTATTCTCCCAAGCGACCCGTAGTCACACCAGCTTACCACACCCGTGTGACTGACGTTATTTTTGTTTCCGTAGTCACACCACTAATTGCCTAACTCACCCTTGACATGAACAAGGACAAAAAAATCATTAACTTTTTTTACGTAAAACAATACGATATCAAAGTACCAGGGTAGCATAGACTTAGAAGAGGTTAACTTTATCAATCGTACTTGTTCCATTTTGTTATAGATATGCCGATTACTTACCGTTTTATCAGTCATAGGCGGAAGCACAACAGTCTTTTCTAGAATCTTCATTACAATCTTCCACAATTCCTTAAGCAGTCGCTTCAATACAGTCTTTTCACAGGATTCAGCATACATAGTCAGTGAGCCATCCTAAAATGACAAAAGATATTATTTAGATGATGTTAAGGATTTTCATTTTATTTCCGAATAAGAGACAAAGTGATGTACAATTTAAAAACTTAATTTAAGAATCTAATCTATTTTCTGTTTCAATTATTTTGACCGTACATTTTTTTTCTTCTTACCAAGATATCCATTAGCGGTCGCAGTACTTCATCCGCTTCATGGTGCGCGGGCGGTTGTGGCTGCCCAGGAGCGCCACCTCCACCGACCTTCTGCAGCAATTCTCCTAACTCCTTCACGCTAGCTGTGATGCGGGTCTCCAGACTGTGACAATTAAAATCAGTGACTAAGTCATGCAATAAGCACTTAACAATTAAGAGGTAGGGCTACTACTACTATTACCACTGGGGATCAAGGTTATTGGGAACTACCGTAAGTAAAACATCAGAATTACCTGATAGCAAACATTGAAGCCAACTCGTCAAGGGTGTTATTCAGGCTTTGTTGTAGATCATGCAGAATATCGGCAGCATCTCTCTCCAGCTTGGTCCCACCCATCGCTTCAAACATCTTTTCTAGTTGCACTCGAAGTTGTTGAATGTTGTTCATGAGTATACACGCCTGGAAAATAAAACACGCTTTAAAATTTTACTTTTGGGACTTGGAAAAAAATTTAAACTACGTTCTTTTAAGATTTCAAAACATACCACTCTTTCCTCCTTCAGATGCTCAGGGAATTCCTTCTTCACAATATCTGCATAAGCCACTAGCACCTTGACTATCGTCTTGGCAAATCTCTTCATATACCTGCGAAACAACAATTTGGTCATAATCAACAAAAAGGTAAATATTGTCCATCGTCTTCTGCTGGGACAAGGCCTTATGAGTTAAAATTACTATTACGGTGTATTCCTTAATAAGTGAAGGAACACCAACAAAAAAAAGAGGTAGTGCGTGTAAACGAATTCCACTGTTGTCAAGGTCAATGGGTTGAGGTGCTTTCCGATCGAGGTGGGGTTTACAAGCAGAAGTGGACAGTCTTTGTAAAAGTTGCCTACATAATCAAACAGAACCTGCTTTCCATTTTAGTAAATGAGTGAGAAATACCTCTTCCAGATCTCAGGATCAGGGCACTCGAGTTTGGAGACCACATCGAAGCACTGCGTGAGTTGTGTGAAGACGTCCACCACTGAGTTACTGAACAGTGCGTGCTCGCTAGATTTTTGGAACTGTAAACAAGGAATAAGTGTCAGATGCTAGATCAAATCAATTTACATTAGATATTTCGTTACTTCTATGCAAGTAAATAATCGCAGGATCAGGCTTTTCATTAATTATAGAAATACCTATATTCAATTATACGCGAGGTTACTCAAGTTTGGAAAAGTTTTTTATTAGTGTTTTAACCTTGTGGCCATCCACACAGACATAATTACCACATACTGGTAACTTTCATTATTTTATTCAAAACTAGAATATATTAGAGATTCTTTTGAGTTTTTGGCACCATTTTATCGAGTTCAGTTCGGTGTCGATATTGTGTCTTAAAATCGGTGCAGTTTTGTGGTCCAAGTATCTACGCAACTGAACAATATGTGGGATAATTGAAATAGGCGCGATTTTGGTTGTGTGAACTTTTATTGTAGTGGTGACTACCTCGGCAGAACTAACCGAGTAAACTATCTTGATATAAGGTACTTGGTGCCAAATGCTCCAAGCAGCATTGGAATGCGATGCACCCGCATTCTAATGAAAATTGAAAACAATATCTACCACTGAACTATTCAACACTTGACACTTTCAAAAATTACTTCCAAGAGGAAAGTAGATTGCCAAAACAAAAATAAGAAGAAGAAGAAGATATTCTTTTGCAGAATTATTTTTTAATAATCTAGTTATTCAAATTTTTGAATATGAAGTTACTCTATATGGAAGGGCAAGCGTTAAGACTCGAGAGCAAGAGATAAATAAGAATACTTACCCCATCCCTCTTGTCTCTGTTGAAGGCTCCGTTGAGATACTCCAGGGAGACATCATCATTCTCGTTGAGCCACTGCATCACGAAAGGTTCGAACCAGGCTGGGTATTCCGGAACCGCTCCACAGTACGGTGGGACGTCCTTCACGTAGTTTGTGTGTAACCATTTTACCTTTGAACAAGAGAACAATGGTTATGCTATTGTTGAAATCTCACCGTGACTACGTTGCTACAAGAACCACTATTTTTGAAAAATATAAAAATAACGATGATCCTAGACACAGTTTGAATTCCGCAAAAATCTTGAAGCTCTCTCTTGTCTGACCTTATGTCATACCGTTGTCATTTCATACCTTAAAGTGTAAATTCATATAGGCGGAAGACTTGCAGAGCCGATGCTGTTCATGTTCTTCTAGCGCATACTTCATGTCCACGGCAAAAAGTGACCACATGGTTGCAGCAGACAACTGGAATCAAAAGAGGTCAGATATAATGTCATTGTTGAAATATTAATTTGTTTATACAAACCATGTATCGGTATCAAGACCTATTGAAACGCTTAGGCTAAAAACAATGACATAAAATTACGAAGGGAATATGTATAAGATGATTTATGAAAACTATGGCTACTTTTTACTACCATCCTCTTTCTGCCCTTGTCTTTTTCTTTGATTCTTCCCTATTAGTCATCAACTCAATCTAGTCAAGCAACATTATCCAATACTTTTACATACATTCAAATCCTTACAAAACCGTCCCTCTTATATACATTATTCCTCTCCCTCTCCACCTATCCGTTAGCATTCAGAAAATTTCAGACTCAGTTTTTTATTATTATGACATGAGACTAAATTTAACGCCTTCATACCTGTCCAATATTCAATTCCTGAGGAAATTGGTTGAGGACGGGAGCGTAGCTGTTCCTATCCTCTTCTATCACAGATACAATAAGAGCTATGAGTTTGTGCCAAAAGTCTACGGAGTCCAGTTGAGGACCATGATCCGATGGGTCGCGCTTCGCTTCATTTGGATCCACCTGATGAAAATACAGTTTTGTTAAAACTAACAAATGATGGAAAATAAAGGGTTAACTCGGATTCTATTTACATTTTAATTACGGTTGAATACTGACCTGAAATTCTCTATTGAACAATTCGTAACAATTCTCGAAGAGAAACTGATATGTCGATCTAAGGCAAGCCTTCACACAGTCTTTGACTACGGTGCTGGCACGGGGTGGGCTGCTTAGCTCTTGGACCTGGAAATAACATAAACGGTAAATAGGTTCAACAACAAAATAACAAAAACGGTAAATAGAGTCAACTAAGTATATTGACATCAATGATTTCTTTTGTCGAGTATTTGATTGCACTGGTGACTTTACATGAAGTGTGAATATGTGAATCGATTTATTGTAATATTACTAAAAATAGAGTAGGTAGGTAGGATACAATAATTAGAGCTCTTATAGTACAAGGTGATAAATCAGTATTCCAAACTTCTTTTTACGACCTTGAAAATAACGTTGGATGTTACCAGTTGCCTGACTACAAACTTATGTTGGTCCTTAAAACATACCTTCATCCTAAAGAACGTGATGCTGGTGAGCAAATCGACTGTAGACTTGAGGTCCATGAGCTTCTCAGCACTGGAAGCAGGGAAGTTGTTCCTGTACATTGACAGGTCGATTCGGAGAGAGTTGTGCAGCTGATCCAGAAGTTTGACGAACTTTTCTTTCTGTAGAATAAAGACGATGCCATATTTTTTTGTAATGTAATATAATGTCACAATCGCTTCGACTTTGACAGAACCCTAATATTGCTTTTAAGAAGTTAAAGCCAATAACCGTAAAACCTCCCATCCCTACTTCCACAAAGTGTTAGTGGCATGGTTGCTTTGGTTGCTCTCAAAATGTAAAAGAAGTATGGTTTACCACAAAGCGGAAATGAACAGAAACTCCGCAAATGTGGTAAAGCGAAACCACAATGTAACCGTTACATTGAACGTCTTATTCCAAACTTAGATAATGTCCTTGAGGGTCCTGCGGTGTCAATAAACCTTGCTGTTATCCATTTTGTGGGTAGTAATTATGCTGTATTCTTGATTGGTTTGCTTATTCGTGATGGAGATAGCGAAAGCATTTATTGACCATTATTTTTTACGACGCTGCCAAACGCTGCTATATCTAATTCTTTTTGTCCTAGATAGAAATCAATTACTTTAAGCGGAGTAAGCTCTGTAATATCAAACGATAACTTTGAAACGGATTAAAAACTGTTGCTACCATGAATTTATTATTCGTTTGCTCGAGTTGGTTATTTATAAACTTAAGAACCAACTCAAACAAAATACCCTGATGAAAATAGGTTTTAATGGCTAAAGAAGACCTAAGTTATAATGGTATAAGACGACATAACCTTTCAAGTTGCATTGAGTTGGAGGTTGACATAGCTGACGAGGCAATGAGCATAGAAAATAAGCGTTGATGTGAACCAGACAGTCGTAGCGGTATGATAGTGGCATTCCCCAAAGTAGACGTTATTACCATGGCATAAGGCAACTTACCCCAAAGTTGGAGGCAGCGAAGCGGTCGGAGGCAGACACGGCGGACGAGGCAGTAGTATGAGCGTAGTACGCGTTGATGTTAGCCAAAAGTGTTGACATGACGGCTGGTACACCCGCACATAAGTATTTCGTTGATAAGCAGTGAAAGTGGCTGCGAAGAAAAATACAGAGTGTTTTTTATTCACCGTCCAAATTTTTAGGACATGTTCAATCCATGAAACTGAACAACTTTCTCCTTGAAACTTATGTCAAATAACGCCAAAAATTTTGGCCATTCCCTATTATCACGTGATCTCTTTGATTTGTATGGAAAGTCAATTTTTAATATATTATTTGACTCATAGACATAGAAAAACTTTCACTGCGCTCAAGAAGACCAACAAAGCGTGGAAAAGAGAAGTTAACATCATACGGACACGGTCTGTGTAAAAAAGAGACAAAGGATCAAGTGACATGTGCCAACATTTTTTACAGTAAGAGCCCCTAGCGTCCCGCCTAGCAAATGAGCAATCACAGTTTGTTTAAAATATTTGTTAATCTTAATTATAATTTAAAATAAAGGTATCGTGGAGCCATGGTGTCTTGTGCTCTAAGTAATTGTGATGTGACAATAAGAAATAATCCAAGTAATCACACTTTTCACAGGTAAATAAGATATTGCCACATTTCTCTAAATCCAAATTTCGCTACATTTATTCGTTTATCGACAAAGAAAACAGTATGGAACATAGTTTATTAATTTCTTTTGCCATATACCTAGTTGGTTACTAAGTTCTGTAACTATGGAAAACATGAATAATACTAAATTTACAAATAATGCTACAATGAATTATATACCAAATGAAAGCACAAATATTTAAGATTATCATGTATTAAAATTATTCGAAATGACCGCCTCTGGCATGAATACACGCCTTTAGACGACGAGGCCAGTCATCGATGGCAGCACGAACTACCACCATATCCAATTCTGCGACTGCCTTGAGAATAGCGCGCTTAAGAGAGTCGAGATTCATGTGGGGCTTAGCACATGCTTTCTCCTCAATAAGTTGCCATATGGCATAATCCAGAGGATTTAAGTCTGGGCTGGAGGATGGCCATTCTTCCTGCGCGATAAAATCAATTTTGTTAGCCCGAAACCATGCTTGTGTAGATTTTGCTTTGTGGGCAGGGGCAGAGTCCTGCTGGAAGACGCATGGCTGGTTTTGAAATAAAGTGTGGCTTAAGGGTTTGACAACAGGTTCCAGAACGGTATCTTGATAGACTCTAGCGCCAGTTTTCACACCTTTTTCACAGAAATGAACCTTACTTAGCCCTGAATAGGACACCCCCAGCCAAATCATCACTGATGAGGGGTGGTGACCTCGTTGGACCCTCGGAGCAATCATGCTGGCTTCTTTACTATTCTTAGCGTATACTCTATAATTTTGACGGTTAAAATTTTCTTCGACTGTGAAGATTTTTTCATCAGTAAACAAGATTTTTCGATGGCCGTTTTGTGCGTACTGCTTTAGTAGAGCGCGACTTCGTGCTAACCTCATAGCCTTCAATCGTGCGTTTAGCAGATGGCCCTTTCGTCTACGGTAAGCGTGAAGCCCAAGGTCATCATTGATAATTTTTTTAAGGGAACTTCTCTTCACAGTCATCTGTATTGCCAATAACTTTTGCTTCCGGATGGGATTTCTCGTGATTCTCGCCTTCACTGCCTTTATCACAGCTGGTGTCCGAACGGTGCTTGGTCTTCCTGATCTTTTTCGGTCATCGAAGGTCAAGGTATTACTGTACCTATGGATAGTGCGATAAATAAATTGCTTGTTGATTTTCAACTTTTGTAGCAACTTGAAAATCATATTCGGTGGCTGCCCACATTTGTGCAGAGCAATTACAGCGACACGATTCTCCTTCAACCCCCATTCCATGGTGAAATAAACAAAATATGATATACGTGTGGTATGGAATTATAGCTTATAAAACTGTCAATAATATGTCATTTTTATTTTTTCTTTTCATTTGTTTTAATGGCCAGTAATCGATAAAGAAACTCAGTAACAGAACTTTTGACCAACCTGTGTATAGTCATATTTTATGAATCTAAGTCATATTTTACGTATCTCATATAAAATGTATGCATTCGTTTTCGGATCACCTGTTTATTGACATTGTTGTTCTTTGACATTCTATTTCTATGATTTGACCTATGTTTCTTAGAGAAAGTTGTTCAGTTCCATAGACTGAACACATCCTTAAAATTTGGAGAGTTGATAAAAAACATCCTGTATAGAATTAGCTAAGTCGTTACTTTATCATTTAAATATACTAGTCGGATATTTTACTGAGTAAGGCTAACGAAGAATTATTTATTTTAAATATAGTATTTTTAAAGTATATCAATTACCATCATTTATGAATTTATAATGATGGCCAATAATTAGGTATATTATAATGTTTGAGTTAACTTAGATTTTAAGGCATGAATTTATTAGTATTAAACTTAGATCTAGTTCAAAGTATTTTTTTTAATTATCAAATCACTCAGATTATAATCTTATTTTCAACCTATCAACACGAACACTCAATTTGCAAGAATCCTTGAGTTACGAGGCAATATTAAACCTATTTCAGAAAGTGTCTTAACAAAATCTTATTAGACTTTAGCCATAATACTCTGAGCGACAGAATTTTGCTAGAGCCAATTTTCTCATAAATCTGTAAGCAAAATCGCACTTAACTTCTCTGGACATAAAATCGATTTTCAGTTATCCAGAAGCTTTTCTTAGAACGGAATTTGGTAAAAGCTCTAGTTTCTCAACAATGCTCTTCATACGGATTTGTCCTTATTATAGGCTTATTTACGCGAGATATTGTCCATTTGAGCGAGAAATAGTTTTCTGTGCCAAGTATAAGTCGGCCTCCGCCATTCATAAAGTTTGGTCAAGGGTACAAGCTGCTAGAGGAAAAATATACTCAATGTTATTACCTATTACGCGATCATAAAAACCGAGTCCCAGCCCATGATATGTTATACAAATTAACTTCAATAATTTTAAAATGAGGAACAGTGGTTAAGTTTCCAATTTTCCATTGAAGATATTGGGTAAAAACTTTTTTAAAGATGAAGAAGGTTTGTTTACTTTAAAAATTGTGAAAAAAGTATTTATTTGGTAGAGCATCAAGACTGCCCTTGGTTTGGACTATGTGATCAAAGATTGATAAGACTTACGTCATAGCCTGGTAAATGGCTTCGATGCCGTATCGCATCGCGAATTCATCAACGATCTCCTCAGGGTTTTCATTGAAGTAGACCTTCCATGCATCGTCACCTCTCGCCGCTGGCAATGTTACAGCACCCCCATTCTCCTCACATAGGTAGTGGAAAAGGTTTTCATGAAGACAGGTGTACTGAAAAGAAGAGTAAGATATGTTTTACTTCTATACTGCTCAAAAGAAAATAGGGGCCACCATATGATTTTACATACAAAAGAGCTAAGTTCTGAAAGTTACTTTTCTGATAAATTCAATCTGATTTTATTTAAATTTGGTATTGTTTGAAAGCTGTAATGGAAAACTTATCGACTTTACCGTTGAATTCATTTACTGCATATTTTTTTCCTATTCGTCGTGTGTCAGTTGGGATAGAAAAAAATTTTTTTTTGCCTATTTTTGTATGAAAGTCGAATTTCGTTTTATTCTGACACACGGTGAATACAGTTAATTAAACGGTTATATCGGCAAGTTGACTAATACAGCTTTCGAACAATATCAAATTCAAATGAATTCATTATTATTACTGAATTTATCAAAAAATGCCCACCTTTCAGAACTTAGTTCTTTTGTATGGAAAATCAAACGGTGGCCCTTAATTTCTTTCGAACAGTATATTATTATAAATAACTAGCTTTTGCCCGCGACTTCGTTCGCGTGATTAAGATAGTTGTGCATTTATTTTGAAAGTCACGGATTACCAATATACCTTAGGTATTTATCAGTAAACCTTATTTCACACATTTAAATTTACCCATAAAAAAATCATGTACAAACTGGAACACTGTAGCACCCTGTATAACGGGAATTTTCCAAAACCCTGTCTTAGTGCTTACCTACATAATGAAAGGACTACCCTCCAAAAATGGTGTCTCTACTGCAACCCTATATAAATTCTCATACAAACTTAAACAACCTGTAGCTCCCTGTATAACGGGAATTTTCTAAAATCCTTTCTTAGTGCTCACCTACACCATGAAAGGTATCTGCCCTCCGAAAATGGTGTCTCTACTTCAACTCTATACAAATTCTCATACAAACTTAAACAACCTGTAGCACCCTGTACAACGGGAATTTTTAAAAATCCTTTCTTTGTGCTCATCTACATCATGAAAGGTATCTACCCTCCAAAAATGGTGTCTCTACTTCAACCCTATATAAATTCTCATACAAACTTAAACAAACTGTAGCTCCCTGTATAACGGGAATTTTCTAAAATCCTTTCTTAGTGCTCACCTACACCATGAAAGGTATCTGCCCTCCAAAAATGGTGTCTCTACTTCAACTCTATACAAATTCTCATACAAACTTAAACAACCTGTAGCACCCTGTACAACGGGAATTTTCAAAAATCCTTTCTTAGTGCTCATCTACATCATGAAAGGTATCTACCCTCCAAAAATGGTGTCTCTACCTTCAGCCGTTAGGGCTCCACGCCTATCCCAACAGTGAATGAATCAATGAATCAATCAATTTAGAGTTTTATATGTATAGATAGAGTTATTTCAGAAGGAGAGACGTCCAAAGAGTATATGTTTTTTCAAGAGCGTAGTTAAGACATAGATATAGTATATTAAAAAGGGGAGTTAAGATAAAACTGTCACTAAGAAATTTTAAAACAACCTATAACCTATAACAGGAAGAAAAAATACACTTGAGAGCAAGGACTCCACTTAGCTAGGTTTCTTATAAGTTATTTCCGAAATAAAATAAATTAAGATAATTAAATTAAATTTGTACTTTTCAAAGATTTAATTAAGCTTTAAAATGGTACCAATTTTAATATCTTAATTGATTCTGTGCTAAAAAAAGGTTGAAAGAAACTGAACTGAGTCACTTCATTACTCTCAGTGTATTTACAACGGGTGAAAACGAAAAATCTTACCGCGATATTGATAACTTTAGGACAAAAATTTGAAATAAACATAAAAAATATCAAGATGTCTTAAGTAAAAGATTACTCTTCGTCTTGTCTTGACTACGGCAGAAAACAAAAAAGCAATAGAAAGTCCCCTCATCAGACGTATCGTTTTCGTATTAAAATTGCTTCCAGCCTTGTGTATAGCCCCTTAAAGCCTTTATAGTATAGTCGCCTGTGGTACATTTAAATCACGAAAAAGGTTACCGTTTGCCTCTGTGATATACTTATTTTTTACGCCATTTTAGATACTAAAACCCAAGTTTTACATATCGGATTCCGCCGTAACCTATTTTATAATATATGATCTCCAAAAGTGATAGTTTTTTTATTTTTAGAGGTTACTACATGGTTTAGCTATTGTCGTGTTTTACAGTTTTGTTCGATTGCCAAAGATAATAGTAAAACTATAGAAAGTGGCAGTCAAACAAAGCTGTAGAATACGACAACCTCGTAACCTCGAAAAAAAAATATAGAACTTTAGTAGATCATATAAAATAGGTTACGGCGGGTTGCGATATGTAAAACTTGGGTTTTAGTATCTAAAATGGCGTAACAAATAATTAAATCACAAATGGTAACCTTTTTCGTGATTTAAATGTACCACAGGCGACAGTACTATTAGCAACAGCTTTTCTTATTTGGCGAACTAAAATCTTTAAGTGAAAGCTTTTATTAGAGCCATTAAAAGAAACTGACTCCTTTTTTCACTTACGAAAACCTTCACACAGAATTAGAAACATGTTTTCAGGTAAAAAATGTTAGTCCTAAAGATAAAATTCAATTTCGTATATCAAACGATACACAACCTCGGTACGTGAACCAAAAATAAATTGGATTCCATTCGAGTGAACTTTCCCAACCCGAGAGAGCAGACATGCTGACATAATAATTGACAGTTCTGTATATAATAATGTTTATCTACGTTTGTATTCAATTACTTGGAAAAGAGCAGGCTGCTTTGTTCTGGAATCATCTAACCTTTCATCGATTGTTCTTGAATAAATAATGCCTACAACATTATGCTATTTGTAGCCCTTGGGGTTGTGTTACAAATAATAGTACAGAAGTCTCATCAATGAATAGACAAACAATACATTGTTATTTTCTACCGTTAATAACTAGCAAAAAGTTTCATTAGTCTTTTGTTTCGTTACGGAATAAATCCAAACTATTCAAAAAATATGTATATACGGAGGGTGGTTCAATAAATACTTAGCCTACAAAAAAAATCGAAAATTTTGTAAAAGTGGCGATTTATTTTTCAATATAGGCTCCTTATAGGGTTATACACTTGGCCCAGCGATACCCAAACTTTTTCAATCCGTCCAAAAAATACGTTTTCCCGAGGTCTGCAAAATAGGCCTCTATGGCGGCGATGACATCGTCATTCGATTCAAATCTATTCGCGGCGAGTGACTTTTTCAGGTAAGGAAACAAAAGGAAGTAGCAGGAGGCCAAATCTGGAGAATACGGTGGATGGGGCAGCAATTCGTAGCCCAATTTGACCATGACGACGGCGGAAGTGTGATCAGGCGCATTATCGTGGTGAAACAGCACTTTTTTCTTCACCAAATGGGGACATTTTTTCTTCAATTTGGGGTCAAATCGGCCCAATAACTCGGCATAGTAGAGCCCCATGATTGATTTACCCTTCTCGAGGTAATCAATGTGTGAATCCCAGAAAACAGTGGCCATCACCATTTTCGGGGCACCTGGGTGTGGGTCATCAAAAACCGACGTGCGGCCACGAAAAAACTCGTTGAACCAACTCTTGATGGTAGCCATCGAAGGAGAAGAGTCACCGTACACATCATCGAAGCGGTATTTGAATTTGCTGCGCGTTTTCCCTTCCAAAATGAAGAATCGAATCACCGAACGATATTGCTCTTTTTCCTTTTTTTGTAAAATCGACCGACACGGTCGCTTCCAGAGTCTATTAAAACAAGACAAATTAACGGAATTGACAGAAACTTTGACAGAAGGCTTCGAAAAGTATGTACTGCATGATAGTAAAACCCTTTTGTAACAGCAACCCCAAAGGTCGGTGAGGCTAGGTACTTATTGAGTCACCCTAGTACCTACTGGTTCTTTAAAGAACAACCGTTTAAGGTTCAGAAATAGTAGATTGTTATACGAGGGTCAAAAGTTTTGACATTATCAAATTGACATTATCAAAACTTTTGACCCTCGTATAACAATCCACTATTTCTAAACCCTAAACGGTTGTTCTCAAAACTAAGAATTTTGATGCTAAATTCCCCAAAAAAATATTCTGGACCGTTTAGGCAGTTTTTCATTTTTAAAAAAATATTTAAATAAAAAAAATCATGTATGACGGGTCGCCATCACTCGCCATTGTTCGTTATAATATTTAAATATCAATTACTAAAACAAAAGAAAAAAGTTGATTTAAAAAATAATGTTTAATTGGAGTTACATCTCTGCAATTCGTATTTCTTACACAACACAGTATTATTGTCGCATGTGATACGAGAAAATAAGGTACAGTACGTGTCAGATCATAATGTATAGAATGCGTACGTCTTTCTCCGTTTGAGAAGAATTTATTGCTGATGAGATGTCGTTCCAGGGTTTCAGTACTGCATAAAATTAGAACACGAGGATCAAGCTTATGTGGCGTAATATAGATTTGCTTTTATTATGAGTTATGAAATCTGAGTAGAATAGGAATTACTTACATTTGGTTTCTTAGATTACTGGATTATTTTTCATTTTTGAGATTTGTTTCTGGATAATTGGCATGTTAATAAGTATTCTATAGTAAATAGAATAGATTTCTGATTTCTGAATACAAAAGAATTCAGTCAGAGCTAAGACGTTAGTTGATATTACTAACTACAATAATGCGGTACCTACTGTGTTTAATTATAAACAAAAATAAACAAAAACCGATAGCGTACTAATAATTAATCAAAAGATTGAAAGCGCCCCAAACGATCTGAGTTTTAATTAATCTCAATACAAGGGGTTACATCACCCACTTTAAAAGCCTATTCTGAAAGTATTCGCGAGTTTATATAAGCAATATCAGATTTTTGTACTTAACATAGTTAACAAGTTTCTTCCATTGGTACTATTGTTTATATCATTTTCATTTATTACCCTATTCTTAAGGGCTGAATTTTCAAAAAAGAGTTTTTAGTGTTCGTCTATCTATTTGCAAAATTACAAATACATAACTACAATAATTCATATTGTGCGTTGAAATGCAAGACAGTAATCTTTTTTATTTATTTATACAAGATAACAAGAAATCCAATATTTAATCCAGAAGCACAAAATATATATAAGTACTACCAGAGGTACTTACTGCGTGTGTAGTCTTTAGAGCATGATAGGAACCAGTAACCTTATTATATAACTTAAGTGCATGCGAATTTACGTAGGAAGTCGGTAACCGGCGCCGATCTATCAGCGCTTATCGGTTCGCCCCGTGCTGGTAGTCGGCGCAGGCAATCGGTACCGAGACTCCATACTGTGGCGGCCCAGTGCAGACCGATTGCAGGCACCGACTTTCTGCGCGGACCGGCACCGATAAGCGCTGGTAGATTTGCTACCAGCTTCCTACGTGATTACGCCCTAAGGCCGTACCTATATATAAAGAAAGCCGACGCTTATTTCGCTATACTAAAATGGACCTATGGAATAATAATGTAATATAATACGCCGGGATAAGGTCCATTTTAGTATAGCGAAATAAGCGCCGGTAGGCTGTCGGCTTTCTTTCTGTTTACGGCCTTAGTCTCCAAAACGCGGATGAAGTGAAAGAAACAATTTTTTGTGGGGTCTGAGTGAGTGCTGTATTGTCGTTGTTTCTTCGTAAGTGTTAGAATTCTGTTTTATTTATAGTGGCAATACTCGTATTGTGTACGCACATGGCATATATTGCCAGTAAGCCCAAAACCTACTTACTAGAAGTTTTTTCGCCTTTGCGTAGAAAGGAGAATGACCACTAATGATATCACCTTTTTAGGCCTTGTGCCTCCACAAAATAAAATTCCATAATAATGTATTGCTTTTCCATTCCTAACGATATATTTGAAACTATTTTTTTTCCTGAGATTTAAAGTAAAAAACAGTTTTATTGAGTAACTAATTGATTTGACTCATCTCAGTCAACAATCCCAAGGGCACAAAAATCTTTATAGCGATACTTTTTGGCCTTGGAAGGTGGTCATTCTCCTTTCACCTTGCAACTTTTATGATATGAGTCGACTATCATATTAATTTGTTCTTCAAGCTTCGAGCATCTACACTTGGTTCTAAGTGACAAAATATAACACTTATTCCTTACCAACAAATTGCGAGATGCCTAGTGTTACCGAGTATTCACATTGCTTAAACTTGAGTGAATTCTCTCAGTCTTTACTCTCCTGAATGTCAGAATGGAATAAATTAAACGCATAGTAATTTGAAAATTATGACTCATTAATTAAATGAGCGTAATAATTTTACGCCTAGTTTAATTCAGGCTGTGTATCAACTGTGCCGACACGCTTTAATGAGTTTTGCGGTGGTCTGAAATGGCACCTACTTACTTTAAGCTACCTAGTCTTTAGTATGAAACAATTATATACAATACTAGCTTTTGCCCGCGACTTCATTCGCGTGATTAAGATAGTTTTGCATTTATTTTGAAAGTCACGGATTGCCAATATACCTAGGTATTTATCTGTAGACCTCATTTCACGCATTTAAATTTTCTCATAAAAATCCATGTAGGTACAAACTGGAACATTCTGTAGCACCCTGTATGATGGGAATTTTCCAAAACCCTTTCTTAGTGCTCACCTACACCATGAAAGGTATTTACCCTCCAAAAGTGGTGTCTCTACCTTCATACAAACTTCAACACCCTGTAGCACTCTGTATAACGGGAATTTTCCAAAACCCTTTTCGTAGTGCTTACGTACATTATAAAAGGAATCTACCCTCCAAAAATGGTGTTTCTACCTTCAACCGTATACAAATTCTCATACAAACTTGAACAACCTGTAGCAACCTGTATAACGAACATTTCACAAAACCCTTTCTTAGTGCTTACCTACACCATGAAAGGTATTTACCCTCCAAAAATGGTGTCTCTACCTTCATACAAACTGGAATACCCTGTAGCACCCTGTATAACAGGAATTTTCTAAAATCCTTTCTTAGTGCTCATCTACATCATGAAAAGTATCTACCCTCCAAAAATGGTGCTTCTACCTTCAGCCCTATACAAATTCCCATACAAACTGGAACACCCTGTAGCACCCTGAATAACGGAAATTTCATAAAACCCTTTCTTAGTGCTTACCTACACCATGAAAGGTATTTACCCTCCAAAAATGGTGTCTCTACCTTTAACCCTATACAAATTTTCATACAAACTTGAACAACCTGTAGCAATTCCCGTTATACAGGGGTATAACGGGAATTTTCTAAAATCCTTTCTTAGTGCTCATCTACATCATGAAAGGTATCTACCCTCCAAAAATGGTGTCTCTACCTTCAGCCGTTAGGGCTCCACGCCTATCCCAACAATCAATCAATTTAGAATTTTATATGTATAGATGTGTGGTTAGCTATGTCGGAGCTTTTAAAGACAGATAATATTATGATCAATTTTATCGACAAAACCCCCCATATATTCAAACACTAATACTCTCGAAATATGCAATTCGGAGCAATGATTTTGATGTCGTTTTGTAGATAATATTCCTGTGTATTATTAAAATGCAAAAAAGCACATTAACGTCCTAGTTTTTAAGAACTGTGAGAAAAACTTAAAAGAAAACACACTAATTTCGTATTAAAATTTACTTTAGTCATTTTTATGACGTATGAAAGTTGAAAGTTTACAAAATTAATCTTTTGAAAAGTATTTTTATTTATAACTGTAGGACTTTTAAATCCGGAGAAATTATTATTTTTCGGCAGGGCCATCTAAAATAAAAAGTAAAATTTAAAATGCTGTTCACACCAACAGGAGAGGGGCAGACCCCAACATGTGGAGGGTTTTGTCATATTATCTGCCTTTAAAGCCTGCCGATATCGCTAACCAAACGTATTGTATATGATGTTTTATAATGATAACTTTACAACTTTATTTTCATTGAAAACGCTACGAGACGGAGTGTGCAAAATAACGTAGTGTCTATTATAGACGTTTGACAGTTCTTGTTAAGGGACTGGTGAACCGGTCTCAAGTTTGTTGTAAATTTTTAAAGACTGGGTGTGATAGATGGACGAACAAAAATTATCATGACCTAAATGTATTAAAGTGTTACACTATGAAGATAATTTGATATAAATGACACAGACACTTTCGTCACACAAATAATGATTTCCGTTTTCGGAAGAAGATTAATTAATGATGCGATGTCTGTGTGTGCTTTATCTAGTTCCATAAGATTGGATTGACTAGCATTTAAACCTCTTGCTGTGTAAATAAGTGTAAATCAGTTGTGATTAAAAATTACATACTTTAAACTGACGCGACTGAAATATAAGTCGGAATGATTAATATTGTTTGTGCGCTATGAATTCAAAATTCCATAGCTAGCACCTCCATCATTAGCTGATAAGCTTTTCGAACGATCTATCATGGAAATTCCTGGTTTTAGAAACTTTAACCTCAATTTAGTCACCATAGTAGCAGATAATACTACGCCAAAGTTTAAATAGTAGATTATACAACAAGTGAAAAAAGAAGGAATTTAGTTCGAGGTACTATGTTGGATCCCGAGAGCAGCGAAGGATTCTAGAGTTGAATCCCGAGCGTAGCGAGGGATTCAAAAGTAGAATCCTGAGTGAAACGAGGGATACAAAGGACCGAGATGAATTTTTTTTTCACGTGTTGTGTACTCTACTTTTTACCATTGACTGCGAGAAAACATAATAGCAGTACTTACACCTATAGTACCTATTTATAGTTATCAAATTTTAATATTTAGATAGGTAATCGGTAATTTAACCGTTAGAAAATAGTGAAACTATAAGTTTTCCAATGACATAAAACAACCATGCTATGAGGGAAATTACATGATCAGTCTGACATCAGTCCATTTCATCAGTTTGTATAGACTTTGAATTTTTACATACTGAAGATCGTACCAGACTGATGAAATGGACTGATGTAAGACTGAACATCTAATCTCCCTCTAATATAAAGAAAAGAACCCAAAGATAAGACACTAAAAAGAACCTAATTAATTTGGCGAGATATTTTTTTTGAAAAGAATCCAAAGATAAGACACTAAAAAGAACCTAAATAAAATTGGCGGGATTTTTTTTTTTATTTAATTGTATAACTATGGCTTTATCTATGGAATAGCTCCATACTTTCAGCACGTTTTATTTTTTTTGTACATAATTCATACGATGCGCGCTTGTTCCAAATTCAAATAATTTTTATTCACTCGGTGAATAAAATCGCTTATTATTCACTCTTATCGTTGAATTAAACGCACTTTTTAGAGTGGCGATGGTAAAAATGAAATTATTAGAGAGAGAAAAATAGAGATGTAGATCTCACCGGGAAAATTTAGTTTCTGGTCCCAAAATTATGGCTAGTTCATGTTCGGACGTATTATTTATTCAGTAAAATTATTCAAATTTCTGTAACAAAAGCACTCTGCTGGGCACCAACTGCTCAAATAAACTAAGAGCCGTCGTCCCTTCATTTAGAATTGTTACTGTTTCAGCTGTTACTCCGAAACTTTCGGTTTAATTATTTTTAAAGCTTTCGACCGACTGTAAATATGAGAAAATATTTGAACATTTATATTTCTTTTGGGAAACGCGGAAGTGGAAAGTTTGAGAGTGGTGTTATTAGTAACTTTGGGATTAGATACTCCTGAAATGTCCCTATAACAAAGGAATCTATAAATTATAAGGGATAAAGCCGCGATGAGGCTGTAATATTTTTTCTGATAATTTTATATTAATGAGTTAATTACTTTCACGTTTATGTTTCTCTGGAAAGTCTAAATGCAAAATTTTATATTTATGTATCCAAGACAATCCAAGTTCAGTAAGATAATTTGGTTAGTTTGAATAGGGAATATGCATCAAATTTTTTTTTATCAAAATCAATAGTATAATGCGTGAGAAAATCAACTGTAATATTGAAACTTGTCTCTTGCGTTTTTTTCTCGAAATATAGTTACTTGAAGTTAGCACGCATCAGCTCCCGCCGAAAACGCTCCATACAAAACGGTGACGTCACACATCACGTTTCAGGTGTGTTTCGGCGCGTTTAATATGGAGTTAGCCAATAATCTTCAATTATCTCCCTAAATTTGCGTTTAAGTACATATGTGTCATACAAAATATTATTTCTTATTCGATATTCTATCTGACTGTAAAGTGCATTATATCCGAAAATGAAAAAAAAATATCGTTAATTTCCCCTGATTTCATCGTGTGATAAAACTAAAATAAAACATTTTTTTTAATTTTTTTCCTGTTCCATCATGTTTTTATAAGTGTCCGCAGCGATCAAGCTCAATTTCATCAAAATCGGTGACTTATGCATATTCCCTATTGTTTGGAATTTACTGCTTATTTAAATTCAGTTTAAATACATATCTACAGGAACAGAAAATAATATTTCGTAAACCTATGACGTCCGTGACGAACTATGATGAAAAAATATTGCATATTTTCAATTTGAATTGCTTATGGACAATTTAGTTTTCCATTACATACATTTTTTTCCGAAAAGCCAAACTTAAAAGCAACCAGTTTAACCAGTCAAATGCAATTTGTTCTCACGAATGTCAAATTAACATTGAAAATACCAATACCAAATACCTCCTACATATAGTAACATGTGAAAAGCCACTTATTTATATGCCATGTGAAAATTTGGCGTCCGTACATCACCCAGTCCGACATAATTTGCTAAGAGAAGCTCCGCCAATATTTTGGACTCCATTTAATTAAAGGGTCCCGTAATAAATCAAGGAAAGATAAATTGGTTTAGTCCCCTTAACCTTGTCGCAGGTACAGGAACGGGTAATTTGAATACGCATTAAGAAACAAGGTACATTTCGGTTATCTGTTGCGTAGCTTTGAAAGTCAAATATTTAAAAGTGGGATTAAAAAAAGGTTTTATTGTAAAAATGTAATAATAACAAAAGAGGTTCTATAGTGCTAGAAACAGAATGCCAAAGAACAACAATGTCAATAAAAAAGTGATCCGAAAAACGAATGTATACATTATACATATATGAGATACGTGAAATATAACTTACATACATAAAATATGACTATATTATGGCAAATGAAATAAATAAACTATGTTCCATACTGTTCTTAGTCGATAAACGAATAAATGTAGCGAAATTTGGTTTTAGAGAAATGTGTGGCAAAATCTTATTTACCTTTGAAAAGTGTGATTACTTGGATTGTTTTTTAAAGACACCATGGCTCCACGATACCTTTACTTGAAATTCTAATAAGGATTAATAAATATTTTAAACACAATGTGATTGCTCATTTGCAAGGCGGGACGCTAGGGGCTCTTACTGTAAAAAATGTTGACACATTGTCACTTGATTCTTTGTCTCTTTTTTTCACAGACCGTGTCCATATAATGTTAACTTCTCTTTTCCACGCTTTGTGCTTATGTCTATGGCTAGTCTAGTCTAGATTTGACAGAAATAGAAACTTTTTTCATCAGTGAACGATTTTTTCGCCGTAAAAATATTACTTTCGCTGAAAGTCGTGGCGGAACCGGAACTGATTATTGTAACACGAATAAATGAAATTCAACCGTACTAGGGTTTTCATAGAGCCTAAATTGAAAACTACTCTTGATCAGAGTCGTCTCGGCCTTATGATATTTCACTGTCAAGCCAACAAAAGCCTGAATGAGTCTCGCACAAAAGCGGTATAAATGCTCATGGAATTGCTTCTAGTACTCTCGGATGTTTTCGTCGTAACGTCGTAACTTATAACAGGGCCTATTAAAGAAATTTACAAGAAAAAAGTCCAAATGTTAGCAAAACATTACTTCGACGCGCTCACGCTACGAAATTTACGATTTGATAAACTGCCTTAAAGGATTTTTAGGCACGAAAATGAGCTTAAGAAAACAAATGGGGCCAGTTGTTTATTTTTTCGGTTACAATTTGTTCATTTTAAAATGTGCATTATGAGTTTTATTACATGGATTTCATTTAAATTGTTTTTGTAAAAAAACGAGAGAAAGGGTTTATTTCAGATATTTATGAGTGTAAAATACGTTTTATTTTATAATCACAAAAGAAACCCTTTTCCCATTTCATTTTATTAAAATCTAGTAAGGAAAACATAAAAACTCTGTTAAGCTAGCGTTTCCTAGGATGACGGTGCCGTCATATTACGGCCTTAATTTAGCGGCGTTGAACGTTGTCTATGTAAACAATACGGTGTCGCCATATTGTTTCCATAGACAACATTTAACGCCGCTATATATTACGGCCGTAATATGACGGCACCGTAATCCTAGGAAACCCTAGCTTTACCCAGCAGCAATGGAGAGGGGCATGCTTGGTGTTTCCCTGCGTGATCTCATAAAAACGAGAAGCTCTATAAAAGAACTAAAGTCACAGCCATTGCTCTTCCAGAGCTAGGGTTTCCTAGGATGACGGTGCCGTCACATTATGGCCGTCATTTAGCGGCGTAGAACGTTGCCTATGTAAACAATACGGCGTGGTTTCTGATGTTACGGTGTCGCCATATTGTTTACATAAACAACATTCAACGCCGCTATATTACGGCCGTAATATGATGGCACCGTCATCCTAGGAAACCCTAGCTTAAGTAGCAATTGGCGGTACACAATATAGCGAGAAGAACCGATGGACGTTGGGGTGAAAAGGTTTAGGAATGGTGACGTGCACCAGACGGCGCTCCTTGGGTACTGGTATGATTTCGACTAACGATCTACATAGTGATTTACATAAGTTTGCGACATGTGGTTTAATCATCTATTGCTCATATTTAAGCTTTAAAAGTAAGCGTAGCGTTCAAACGAATAAAAAATTGGCCATTTGAGTAGGGGGGCTGAACTTTAATTCCATACTAAAAAACTGATCTTTAGTCATCGATAACGTACCGTAAAACTGATACCGACATAATCCCTATTCAGTGTCAGCTTACTTTCCAAACTCATGTTTCTGATATCACGCGTGTCCTTAACTATATTTTCACCGCACAAAATTCAATTTGAATATTTGAGCAGCCCTTGAGTTTGCATTAAGTAATATTTGACACGCATTAAGCACATTAATATCCGTTTGGAACGTAAAAGCGTACGTTACAGGAGATTAGAGGGCTAAACAGCGCCGTGAAACGAATACTTTTGGTAACATACATTACTTAATTAAGAGTCGCTTGCTCGTTTTGTAATCTTATTAATTTGTGTATTTGAATAAATGGAAAATAATGTGCGCTTTGTAACGAATGAAAAGTCATAACAAGTCGGCCGTCTTGCAGCTTTTAATTTTATAGAATTGAAACATTTATAAGAGAAATAAAATCTTTCGCACTCGGTTGCTTCCAAAGAAGTCATAACTTTTCCTTAATTTGAAATTTATAGGAACCCTCATATAAATTTTATTCGAAGAAATGTATTTAGCGGCGGATTTGATCCACTTCATGAAAGAAAATAATATAAATTATTTCACTCAAATTATTAAATAAAAAGTCCATTATATTAAGTGACTTTCCCTTTCAGTGTAATCTGCAGCACGTAAAGTGTGAGATTTTATTGAATCGTTTCGTTTCTTTCGTCTTATTTATCGGCCGCACTTTGCCGGTCGTAAACTTTGTAGCCTATAAGACCATGAATACTTATTTGATTTTTATGTGAAAAGGAAAAATCAATTAGGTCAATGTGCTTTTGACAGATGGCGCTTCTTAAGAGAGAGCGAGATAGAGCAGCAATATTTTTGGAGTTAATTCAACAATAACAATAAACAGGTTTAGGTATAACGTTATTTTTCGTCTGATCGTAGCACATCTTGAAGCCTAAATAAAAAGGTATCAAATGTCCAGGTTTTTTCAAAGGCGCTAATCGCGGTAGGTTTGAACGCTACGTTAATTGAAATAAGGCCATAGTTTAGCTTTGGTACTGTATATCATCATCATCATATCAGCCGCACGACACCCGCTGCTGGGTATAGGCCTCCCCTAAGACTCTCCACGACGATCGGTCCTGCGCTGCCCGCATCCAGTGGTTCCCGCAACCTTCACCAGATCGTCGGTCCACCTTGTCCGGGGCCTACCCACGGAGCGTCGTCCGGTGAGCGGTCGCCATTCAAGAACCTTTCCGCCCCAACGGCCATCGGTTCTTCTCGCTATGTGTCCCGCCCATTGACACTTCAGCTGAGCAATCCTTCGAGCGATATCGGTTACTTTACTATAGTATATGGTGAGCCCAAACTATTTTCTTAAGGAAACTTAATAAATGCGCGAATAAAAGTAATAAGCAATTCTATGCACAAATGAGTAAGATTATGGCTGTATTAAAAGGGCATGTATTTTAATCCTACTAATATTATAAATGTGAAAGTTTGTGGGTTTGGATGTTTGGATGTTTGTTTCTCAATCACACAAAAACTAATGAACGGATTTGGTTGAATTTTGGCACACAGATAGTAGATAGCCTAGATTAAAACATAGAATACTTTTTATCCCGATATTCCCACGGGAATGGGAACCACGCCGGTGGAACCGCGGGCGGCCGCTAGTAGGTACATACATATTTTTCTTTCACCACTAATCGAATGTAAAAATTGTTATACAACATTGTGCAGGATGTTGAAAATTCCGACTAATTTCTAGGTCACGACCTCGTTCCTTTCATTTGCCTTTCAGCTTACAAACTTTTAATAGGACCGAACTGTCAAGAGGCAACCTTTTGTAATAATGACGCGAACGTGTCGCAATTTGCGCGCAGGAAATGGAAAAATTAGCTCCATTTATAATTTCTTTATTTCGAGTGTCTGAAAACTCAATGAAGAGCTAAGTGTTATTAAAAAAAGCTGAAAATTAGTATAGTTATTTTACATTAGACGATATGGTAAGAGTATAATTAAATTTTGTCACGGATATGACTAAAACACGCGGTTGCTGATGCAGGGGCCATAAATGACCGCTTTAAATGTTTCTTAATGTTGTTTTATGAACGTACCTTTAAGGTCCATTGAAGTGACATAGTCCTACCCAGTTAAAAGTGTTGATTGAATTCAAGTCACGATAGATAAAAGTAAAAACGAATTTGATTTGGTTTTATCAGGTTTGGTTATATCGAAAAATTAGGAGTAATTGTAAAGTTTACCTAGATAAGATAATATTCGTCATTATAATTTGAATCAAGTTAACTTTGGACACGTATTGTGTTGTATACGGGTCTGTTTTAGTATCATTACAATATCGTACGAGGAAGATTCCCCTTTGCAAAGTGACATGACGAACATGTTTCCACAAAATTAAATTAACGTCCCACAGAATCAAATTATGCGAATCCACTGATGGTTTACATATAGGGGTTGTCCGGAATGTATAAGTAAGTATGTAATGAAAAATAAACTCATAGAATAATGATGATTCTTTTCTTTTTTGTTTGTATCTTTCAAGTTGTCCCTAAAACTAATTTGAGCTCAGCAGTGTTTAGTGAGAGCCATAGTCTGTCACAATTTTTTGTGATAATAATGTATTTAACGAGATTTCCGGTTGTCCGAGTTTCTCATTCCTTCGTTATGACGTCGTCGTCTAATTCCATAATTCGTTGAGCCTGGAATTCAATTTGAAAATGTCAAAGTATCAAGACTAACTTCCATAGTGGCACAAAGTTATGTACCTACAATATTATTACCATTAACAGAGTAGCAAGATGTAATGTTATTGTGATATTGCAAACATTGAGATTGTAATAACTAGAGACCGGATTATATGCAACATAAAAAGCCCAAAATATGCATGCAAATATGCAAGAAAAATGGCTAAAATATGCACGAAAATCCAGAAAAAGCGCCAAAATATGCAACATGAATGAATGAAAAAGACGTTTTTTAAGGTTTTTTTATTCTCAAAAGGTATTATTACTCAACGATAACAATCGTATTTGTGAAAATATCAATTACAATTTTTATTTGACATTGTTACCTTTAAAAAATGTAGGTATAAGAAAGGTATAAGACTATTATTGTTCCATATGTTCTGAAGACAAATTGTGTCTATGGTCGCTTAATATATTTTTGTAAGCGGAGAGGACCGTTCTACATCCACTGAGGCATGCACTGAGATGACTGGGCAGAATTTAAATTTGAGTGCCATTGTTTAGAAATGTTAGACATTTGAACGATGAACGAGATCGAGCGTAAATGATTTTCAATTTTGTTGCCAAAATATGCAACTACCACTGAAAAGGGGTTAAATATGCAAATGCATATTATGCAATATGCATTTCCATATAATTCGGCCTCTAGTAATAACTAATAACCACTATATCTATATTTTTTTTGTCTTTTTATTCTAGTTTTAAAAGGCGTTCTCTATTAGTTATTTTTAACTAGCGGCCGCCTGCGGTTTCACCCGCGTGGTTCCCGTTCCCGTGGGAATATCGGGATAAAAAGTATTTTGTTTTAATCTAGGCTATTTACTATCTGTGTGCCAAATTTCAACCAAAACCGTTCAGTAGTTTTTGCGTGATTGAGGAACAAACATCCAAACCCACAAACTTTCACATTTATAATATTAGTAGGATACAGAGTATACAGATAATACAGTGGCAAATGAAGGAAAAACTTTATTGTATAGGACTACTCTACCGCATCTGTTATTGGTAGCACATATTTTTTATTAAAAATGTCAATATCTATAGAACGTCTAGAATAAACTACAAATCAACCCAAGTTTATATTAAGGACGAAAGCTCCACAGCTTTTTCATTGACTGTCCTCGTTTTTAATGCCCATTAAATAAAGTAGGGATTCATTTTTATGGGAATTTTCTTTAGAAAACAGAAGCATATTACAAAACAAATTACGATAAAACTCAAAATCATTTATTCAGTCTGGACTCTAGGGCTTGTATTTAAAAAGCTCTCAACGTTGAGAGGTATCTTGATATCTTACTTGAGATGGCTCTTCTTATAGGAACAGCATCTGCGGTATGATGTCAAGATAGCTCTCAACGTTAAGAGCTGTTTATACAAGGTAATTTTTAGTTAATACAAAACCTCTCGTGGGGTTGATCAGACCATCAAACTGAACAAATTTCATTATGGGACCAGCCTCGAAATCACGGAAAAAAATCGGCTGTTCCATACAAAAGTACAATCCTACTCCATCGAAATGTATGAAACAGCTGTTTTTTTGCAATTTCAAGGTTGGTCCCGTAATGAAAGTTGTTGATGGTCTGATCAACCCCACGAGAGGTTTTGTATTAACTAAAAATAACCTTGTAAATACGAGCCCGGACTATTACCACTGAGCATAATAATCACTACGTTTTAGCTACAAGACTTGTGAAAGTCAAAAAAGCTGCGCCATTGGTTCGCAAACCCTAGCGGGAGAGCTGTAATATTGTACTTGCACTTGATTTTGAACGATAAGCTTGAGTTAATAAATGTAACGGAGTTGGACGAACTTCATCCAATTATCGTGATTCTTTTCTTTGTAATAGACCCTCTGACAATTCCTGAATTTGTCTCGTTGTTATGTAAGGCGTGGCTGTTTTTTGTATCAAAGATTTATCTTCTGTTCGCTTAGAAAGGAAAGTTTATTTGTACACTGTTTTTGATCCTAGTTTCTTTATCTGTGTTGTGTTGTCTTACGAATAAAAATGTTGTAGTGATATTTGATATTGTGCTTTAGGTGATTTTCGATTAGAAGTAAAAGTTGTAACTATGTTCCAACTATCTTTTTATGCTAAAACCGAGTATTTCCTTAAGCTGGCTGGATTATACGAGAAAATCTATTATGAAATATCCAAGGAAATTATGAGTACAAAGTACTTACAAAATATCTAAGTAGGTACCTACCAAGAATCTTATATTAATATTGTGTAATAGAATATTTATATAAGATTCTTGGTACCTACCTATTTTCACGTCAATGTCAATGTATTTTTTTTTTATATTTAGCGCATGAACAAAAACCACACTATGGTAATGACATGGTCGTGTCAATTCTCGACTGTTTTACTAACTATAAACGGTGTAACTGTAAGATATATAAGAATGAAAAAGATATAATAGCGATGATGTTTAACAACTTTCATAACGTCACAAATTAATTACAAGAAAGAGGCACAAAATAAAAGTTGTGAGTAAAATATTAGGTACCTTAAGTTTATACTCTCAATTAAGTGAACGAATCACCGCCATTATAGAAAGTATTATTAAATCGCAAAAACGATGTAAAATGGGCCCATAATTACGACGACTATTGTCAGTTGGAGAATTTCGGTCGCCCTTAATTAATTAAAGCTTTTACATGAATTTCTGCGGTAGACTGGTATTTTAGACGACATTTTTCACTTAGAAAAATAACACATGTTTCTATTGTAAAATTATCTTAATGATTTTGTTTATGAAGAAAGGATAAACAGTGAAATTTTATGTATGTGCTTTTGTAAGTATAAAAGTTATGATGATCTTCGTAGATCTCAAGATTAATTTCAGAAATGAATATTTATAATTTTGAAGTCTTCCGAGACACATCAAAAGATTTTAATAAATTTAAAAAAATAAGCAAACACGGACCATTGAATATTATGCGATCTCCTTTGCCAAGTAGGTAATGTAGTTTCTTTGTTAGGCACTGAAAACTGACTGTACCAACTTTATTATTAATTTAATTTAATTAATGTTAAAAGTGATAACTTGCCAAGAAACTTCATAAAGGGATCTTCACTTAAGGAAGTTTATGATTTATTTTAAATTTAATATAATGTAGTAGATTTTCCTCTACCAAAAACGAATTCAAATATCAAAAATAGTAAAAAAAGTTTAGTTTCTGTGCTGTGTTTCTGCTAACTGTAACCATGGTATTACTTTTCTTGATCACTTTAAGAGAGTCCTTTAAGTTACTGTTGGGAACCTGAACGGCTCTCTATAATAATCAGATTAACTAAATAAACAAATTAAGTAATTTACACACATTTGTTTCCCATATACTTATGTCTGTTGTTGAATAAATTGTATCACACATTTACACAGCTGACTTTTATGCTTTCAATTAACCTTGATCGAGATTTTTAAATATGTCTCACCTCTAAAAGAATATCAACCTCAACGATCAGAACATTCATATATAATTCAGGTGTATGAGTATGTAACCTTTAATTGAGCGAAGCTCGGTGGCGCAGTGGTACAGCGCCTGGCCCTGCGATTGTAGAGGCCAAGTATCTTTCGCAAGGGTCAATAGGGAATATGCGTAAGTCACCAATTTTGATAAATTTGAGCTTGATCGCTTCGGACACGTATAAAAACATGACGTAACAAAAAAAATATGAAAATAATGTATTATTTTAGTTTTATCACACGATGAAATCAGGGAACAATAACGTTTTTTTTTTTCGGATAAAATGAACTTAACAGTCGGATAGAATATCGAATAAGGTTTTTTTTTGTATGACACATATGTACTTAAACGCAAAATTTAGGGAGATAATTGAAAATTCTTGGCTAACTCCATAGTAAACGCGGGCCTTGAAACGTGACATGTGACGTCATAAATATCATGTCCGTTTTGAATAGATCGTTTTCGGCGGTTGCTGCTGCGTGCTAACTTCAAGTAACTATATCACGCGAAAAAAACGCAAGAAAAACGTTTTAATATTATAGTTGATTTTCGCAAGCATTGTACTTTCGATTTTGATTTAAAAAAATGCATATTCCCTATTATCTAGAGTTCTTCCGTGCCCCGGAAGGCCCGTTAAGCGTTGGACCCTGCTCCATTTGCAGTCGTTAACACCCACCAATCTGCATTGAGCCTGTGTTGTGGGCTAGGGCCCTTCCTCCTTATTCAACCATAAGGAAGGCCTGTGCCCCAGCAATGGGGACATTCAAAATGGCCGATGACGAACTTTTAATTGCACTAGAGCTTTGAAAATCTCATACTTTCAGGTTTGTCCGAATGAGTAGGTACATTTTAGCAACTTGTAAAGAGTTAGTGACGGCCCGGTCGTTTGCATACATTAAACGACGCAAACGTGCAAAGGTGTGTTTTAATCTTTGTTGCCTCAAAGTTATTACGTTTTGAAGTGAAGAGTAATTTCCACGGCGGAATTAAGGGAGCTTGTTACCTTTTTTATGTTTATATAAAAATAAAATTAAGATCTCTTTGACCTACGATAAGAATCCAATTTGAATACCAGTACATTTTCATAGTCATTATTTTACTCTTCATCATCGGTTAATTCTACTCTCTCCCAATGCTGGGGGACTTTAAGGACCTTGTTTTGTGTTTTCTCGAGTACCTACAACTTGGAAGTTTGTACAGCAAAAACCTAGTTCGTTATTTTAACAATGTGCAAATCGAAAGCCATGATTAGGCTGACATCATCATCAGAGCATAGGGTAAAAAAATATCATTTTTGCTGTGATCTAAGGTCACAAGCTAGTTCTTGGGCGAGCCAATGAATAGAAGCGAACTTATTTGGATATATTTTTCGATGGTTAATAGTTTGATTATTTATGTCGGTGCGGTGGTAAGTTTTTACAGTGGTTAAGTCTAACAAACTCTTAATTAAAATTAAAGAATGTTAAATCACAACTCGCACTTAGTTGTTACCGCACCATAACTTTATGTTCCCTCCTTATTTACAAAGTTTTGAGTTCACAAGGCAGGCACTTGGGCTTTGGAGCTGTAAACAATATTCGACCCACATTTCAAGCCGGGTCCATTTGTATTAGCTCTCCAAGTTATTCATTTTAATGAGGGATCTAAAAGTTTAACGAGTACTTTTACTTAGATGTAGGATACAACAGATATACAGGTCGGGAAAAATGACGATTGTTGGAGGGAATGTACCTACGCTAAAAAATATGAGTGAGTTTATCGATGATGGCAAATGTTACCGAAAGGAAAAATTAGTTTTTTTATATTACTTTAACTGCTTTTTTAATTTTCAAAGATTTTTGATAAATTGCTTGTCTCAGCTGAGAATCCAACGGGCTAAAATCCGAAAAAATAACATCTTGTACTTTTATGATAACCAATCGATCAATCAAGTTTCAATCCAATCAAGAGAGTCAATTTCTTCTAAATAAATGTGTATCTTAAATTAAAGACAAACCCAAGAAATAAGAAAAATGGTAGATTAGTTCAAAAAACTTTGTTGTACCTACTTGATCTTCTTAATTTTTTGAAGTGAATTTTAAATGAAGTATTCTTGCAGTAAAATTTCCTACCTTCAATATTTAAGGTACTTTCCCTTTGTCTGGCAAAGTTTTTGGATATATAATGGGTATAGTTATTAATTTTTTAGTTATTTTTAGTCATTCAGTCATTTTTAATGTCCCCACTGCTGGGGCACAGGGTGGATAAGGAGGATAGGCCATAACCCACCAATGCAGATTGGTGAGCCTTCCTTCCTCGTGGTCAAACTTAGTAGTCAAACTGATTTGACCATGAGGAATTTTGACATTCTTCGTGGACAAACTGTGTGTTACGTCGTGGCCCGGCCACAATGCCAAAAAAGTCTGCATCTAGTTATGTCAGCTTAGTGTAAACTTTTATTTTTAATACGTCAAGCTACAGTTATAAAAATAACTATTCAAAACCTAAAAATACCACTTATCAAGTAAAAAAACTTAGTGTAAACTTTAATTTTTAATATGTCATAAAAAACCTTTTCTTTTTGGTAAATGGCAGATTCTGGAAATAGCAGATTATTTAAACGACAGAGTTTTTGCTGTCAGTCAGCTAAAAATAAAAGTTCATAGACATGAGTTTTTTTAGAATAAACTATGTCGGGATTTACACCATGTACCTGTTTATTTTTGAGACTCCGATATTTCGGCGCAGTTGCATGCGCCATGATCACGGAAGAACTGTCGATTGTTGCGTGCGGGTAGATGTTATTGGCAGACGAATCGGTCTACCCTCCGTCTAGTTCTTTTATTACTACGTTCGATACCGGTACCACTGTCTGCAAACTCACTATTCACTCGAATTTGTTCTCGACACACGACACTCACTGTATCTGTACGCGAAACGGCACTTTTATTTATTTTTGTTGTTTTTAGTAGTAGGTAGACCGATTCGTCTGCCAATAACATCTACCCGCACGCAACAATCGACAGTTCTTCCGTGATCATGGCGCATGCAACTGCGCCGAAATATCGGAGTCTCAAAAATAAACAGGTACATTGTGTAAATCCCGACATAGTTTATTCTATTAACGTCAATAACCATGGAAATTTAAAACAATATGAGTTTTTTTGTTAATATTGGTTTTGATTGACCAGAATTCATTTTAATATTAATAACGTTTTAACGTTTATATAATACAGATAGTACCAGAGTAGCAGAGATTTAGAGGAGGTTATCACTTTTGCCCAGCCACATGCCGCTGGTTTCACTGTAAAGTACGCACCGTACAGTCTACTGACATAACTACAGCCTTTTTTGGTACCGTGGCCGGGGCACAACGTAACACACGTTACAGTTTGTCCACGAAGAATGTCAAAATTCCTCGTGGTCAAATCAGTTTGACTACTAAGTTTGACCACGAGGAAGGAAGAATAGGTGGGTGTTGACTACAAAACAAAGATGTGTTTTCACCTTTTATTGTTCTGTCGTGTTGACGACAACCATAACCAACGGTTTTATGTGCTTTACGAAACACGGAGGGGTCAATATAACAGATTTATGGTCACCAATCCCATGACTGACTTATGCGAAAGTTGCTTAACGGCAGGGCAAAGCATTGCCCACTATGATCTTGATATTTTAGTATTAGTACTAACTTTATTAGAAATAAGGTAATTTTACAGTCCAATTTATCAGATAAACTTTTAAATACATTAGTTAACGAAAGTTATTTTACATAATGGGTAACAATAAACAGTACACACAATAAAGTTTAACAGCGTTGTGTATTTTAACGATACGTTTAATTAAACTACTTTATGAGGGAGAATTTCACAGCTGGTGCACTTAAGGCAGCAAGACCTAATTATATTATAATTGGTTGTGTTTAAAATGCTTTTAAAATTTTAAAAGCACTAAAAGACTAAAAAAAACTTCGTTATGAATTCTGACACGCGCACCAACGGTTCTCTTTTTTTGTTTGGGATATAATTTCGAAATTATCTTTTAAGCTGGGTCAAGATATTTTCTTTTGTCCGTACCCTACCTCCGTTCCGTATCAGCGTTCCGATCCAAAAACTCTGACACTGGTCTCTGGAGACCGCTTGGGCCGCACGGCCCTAAACAATGTAGTGATAATGTACTCATTTTGAGAGGTCTCTGGCGACCGTTCTGGCGTCGAGAGGTTAATAGCCTATCGTAGTATATGCATATCTGTAATAGTCATTATACACTAGCTATGTAATGTGAAATGATATTCTGTAATGTAAATGTACTGTGTATATGATGTTGATGTGCCTTATTAAATAAATAAAAATAAATAAATAGCCCGTACCTCCGAACGTACCTCCGAACATCGCGACGATTAAGTATCGCGTGTTCATGTCGTGCCACCATGTAGTCAACTTCGGAAGTGTATGAGAATTTGGCGATGTCTTGCGAGTGTTTCATTGTTATTCACAATATTTTAACAAAAAAAAGGCGACGTTGGTAGCAGTTAAGATAGATAAAAATGCCGCAATCACGTCCAGACTGGCGCCGTGCCACACCTCCGTACCGTATTACCTTTGAACGGGGCGAAAAAACCGACTCGCGATGGATCGGAGCGTGCCTGTATGCGTATCGAGACGCCGTATCTCGGTTCCGTACCGAACAGGTAAGCATGCAGACTAGCGTTCTTGGATTGCGACGGTGATACGGAACGGAGGTACGTTACGGACGAAAGAACAAATCTGGACACACCTTTACAGATTTTTTGCTTTTCTTGTGTTGTGACCTTTGCTTCCTGCTAAGTGTCAAGATTCAAGGTCAATGGAAAATAACCAATGTTTTTACATATTAACAGAGTCGATGTTACATAGATAGCTGTGTCTTTTGGTCAAACTGAGCCACCTTAATAATTTTAAAGTTTTAAGAGATCTTGACAACTAAAGTTATTTTATTATTGTACCATTATTTAAACTTATCCAGAGAGAATGTAAATAATATGAAGGCACCACCAATACTAGTTTACAAGCTGACCGCAAATAAATCAGGCATTAGAAATTAGCAGGGACGAAACGAGAATGTATACCTAAGCGAAACTAGATCGAAAATGTTAAATGCACAATAAAAGGCTTTATTACTTGAGTGAGACAGACAGCCTTGGAAGTTTATTCGCCAAAGATTAGATCCTATAGGTTTTATGGGTTTAATCTGGTCTAGATCTTTTAGCTCTAATTGTTTTTTTTGTCCCAACAGATACAATTAGGCTCGGCCGTTATAAATAAATTAAGTTAAATTATAAACGGCTAAAGTTACCCAGGTAGTTTGGACAAATAAAGCTTCAAAGGTAGCGTCAAGATAATGCAAGAACCTTAGAATAATAACACCTAGAAGCCGAGTCCTTGTATATGTAAAGTGAGGTAAAAAAACTGAGTCAAAATGGCTCAATTTTCAGATTTATATCCTTCACTAAGTTACCTAATCGTAATTAATAACTAAAATCCAATAAAATAGTAACTAATCTAATCCCCTAAAGGTAAGGAAATTGAATCGTTTTCGTTCTTATGGGTACGATTAGGTAACGTATGAAGGATAAAAACCTGAAAACTAAGCTATTTAGGCTCAGTTTTATTTGCTTCACTTTTGACATTGCGCTTTGTAGGAACTATAGTTTTAGGTTGTTATTATTCTAAGACAAAATAACCAAATAAGGTCATGAAAAAAACTTTACACGATAATATCTGTAAAAGTGTTATATTCTAAATTCTAATGTCTAAAAATCTAAAAAATGAAAATAAATCAGATAGTTTTATTTGTAAGTCATTTAAGTCGCGCTTAAAAATGAATAACATATTTTTTTGTAATTAATTACATTAATTAGGTTCGTAGGCGAGTTGCTTAGTCTACAATAAACTTTATCTTTTTTATAGCTCGCTTATTATAGCTTCGGTTGGCAACAGTGCTTGTATCAAATGTAGTATTGGCTTTAGAGATATTATAATATTGGCAGATTTAGAAGTCAGTACACGATTTGTTTTTTTTATAGAACGAGCCCTAATCGCTTTTTAATGGTTTCATAGGCAAGCAAAGCATGGAATAATTTTTTTAACTTGGCTTTGTGGCTTATTTTAGGCTATCATATCAAAATATCGCTATTATATCAACGAGGAGCTCGGTGGCGCAGTGGTATAGCGCCTGGCCCAGCGATTGCGGAGGTTAAGCAAGCAACGTTCGCAAGTGTCGGTCATGGGATGGGTGACCAAAAATTAATTATCTCGAGCTCCTCCGTGCTTCGGAAGGCACGTTAAGCCGTTGGTCCCGACTGCATTTGCAGTCGTTAACACCCACCAATCTGCATTTAGTCCGCGTGGTGGGTTATGGCCCATCCTCCTTACCACCCATAAGGAAGGCACGTGCCCCAGCAGTGGGGGCATTAAAAAAAATGGCTGATGGACATTATACTAACTATCCATTAATATTATAAGTACAGTAGAACCTGTCATCTAGGTTTTATTAAATGCTTTGTATACTTAACGTGAATAATATGATAACTTTGAACGTTAAATGTATATGAATTCTGTAAAAATAAAAAATAAACATATTTTCTTTAATATCTTTCTGAATAAACTATAAATTTTGATTATCCTTATCCTTACTAATATTATAAATGCGAAAGTCCGTTTGTTTGTTTGTTACGCCTTCACGTCTTAACTACTCAACCGATCATCATGAAATTTTGCATACACGTTGTCAGGGGTACAGAAAAGGACATAGGGTACCTTTCATCCCGAAAAAATGTATTGTTCCCGAGGGATAGCAAAATTACTTTTTACGCAGACGAAGTCGCGGGCGGCCGCTAGTAAACTATAAATTCTGAATATTAAACTATACTTCGACCGGTTAAATGAGTCCTCGCCCGCGAGCCACAGAGGCGCGGGGCATCAGATTTTATATCTATAAACTATTCCATTCCATCTCCCAAATAGTGTGTGACAACAATAGTGTGTGCTGTGATCCTCTCATCAGCAAAAGTTCAATTTCGCCACTGTGCTCCGCGGGCTCCAGTTTTCACACTGTGCATTATTTTCCGAAAACTTCAAAATTAACTTACTTTTATTTTCAAATAGCATTTTAACATTTTTGTCTAGTCAGAACTAGTCAGCAAAATAAAAAATGCAGTGACGATTTAAATATGCTAATAATATCCATTGAAATACAGAGAAAAGCCGAGAACTGTGGCACAGTTACTTCGTCGTCAGAATGTATTCCGAAAGTTTTGCCTTCATGTTCGGCAGTTGCAGCCGGCGACGAGAA
This sequence comes from Agriphila tristella, assembly GCA_928269145.1. Lineage (NCBI taxonomy): Eukaryota > Metazoa > Arthropoda > Insecta > Lepidoptera > Crambidae > Agriphila > Agriphila tristella. The sequence continues at coordinate 39,826,646 of OV743433.1, forward strand.
AGCGCAGGTAATTTTGTGAGAATTGCATTGCATAAATGGATTACTGCAGTAAATTCCGAATACTAACATACTTAAAGAATAAGCCTATACTAGTAAGTAGATTTTGAACTAGATGTTTGGTTTACTAAGTTTTAAGCTCTTTAGTGCCCACTAAAATGTAGACGTGTCTCCATTTGCTACTCTAGATTTCAGTTATGATTGAGGCATTTCTAATTTCAAGTTAACTGAAATGAGATTGAGACTATGAAAAAATAGTAAAACATTTTTTATAAGATTTCTGTGGTTATTTAACAATTCTAATTATTGTAGGGTAAGCTTTAGCTATCTTGGCACCCCCACAGTGATTGGCACTTTAACATTTAAACGCAGATATTAAGAATTGCAGTGACAAAATTGTACTAATCTGTTATTTTATTAAATCTAGCATTACTACACTTCAAAAATTTTATAATAGATATTTCTTTCGGATTATAATGGCAACACAGCATTAAGAAATACGAGCTCACGAGAAACTTGTTGCTTTTTCTTGCAAATATTAACGGATCCAACAAGGAGGAGCTGTGGAAAAAAAATATAGTTTTTTATTATTTTGACTTTCTCAGAGGTGCGAAATACCTTAATTATTATTTTTATAAATTATATTACAGTTTTCAATAATATTTTTCCCAGTTTTGTTAACACAACTTCAATTTACAATGTGCCGACCATTGGTACAATAGCTTGTACTAAAGTGTAGTTGTTGAGCAACCGTGCCAATCACTAGATTATAAAATATTTCTTAAATAATATTTTTTTTACACATATAATTCATATTTACATGAAGAAATCATATTACACTCGAAAAAACGTTTTCGTTTCATTCTTTACAATTATTGGCACTATACTTTAGGTGTTTCTATTCATACATATGCATTCAGTATTGCTATCATTGCATTCAGTATTATATTACCAATGCTAATGCCAAGTAGTTGTACTATGAGTATCAATGACTATGCTTTTTGATGTTAATTACGAGTTTCCTGTTTTTATTTGATAATAGTACATTACTGCAGCGGCACGCAAGACAGGCATTGAAGGACGAACGTGAAAATACGTGAGTCCATCAATGCCTAGTTGCGGCCAAGGCTTGTATAGTACTTTTCTCAAATGTCCATCAGTCATTTTTAATGTTTAAGGCCTGTGCCCTAGCAGTGGGGTGCTAGGGCACAGGCCTTCCTTATGGGTGGATAAGGAGGACGGGCCATAACCCACCACGCGGGCCCAATGCGGATTGGTGGGTGTTAACGACTGCAAATGCAGACGGGACCAACGGCTTAACGTGCCTTCCGAAGCACGGAGGAAATCGAGATAATAAATTTTGGTCACCCATCCCATGACCGACCCTTGCGAACGTTGCTTAACTTCCGCAATTGCTGGGCCAGGCGCTAAACCACTGCGCCACCGAGCTCCTCCTTTCTCAAATAATGCGCGGAAGTTCAAACCAAGAAGGTAGTATTTTTAACTTTTTATTTTTATTTCAAATCACAGTAAGTAATTGAAAAAAGAAGAAAAGAGAACGTATTTTTTTTTGGAATGTGCACATCAAGGCCTTTCATTTAATACCCATATTGAAAAAAATATATTTTTTTTTGCGTTTTTTTTTTTCAGTTTTTTAGAATGTGCTCATCAAGGCCTTTCATTTGATACCCATATAGCAAACAAATTATATTTTTCGTTTTTTTTTCAGTTTTTGGAATGTGCTCATCAAGGCCTTTAATTTGATACCCATATTGCAAAAAAAATGTTTTTTCTATTTTTCAAGTTTTTGGAATTTGCTCATCAAGACCTTTCATTTAATTTTGATACCCATATTACAAAAAAAAAATTGTTTTTAATTTTTCAGTTTTTGGAATGTGCTCATCAATGCCTTTCATTTGATACCCATATTGAAAAAAACCCACCACCGTCCATGACTCCATACATCGGTCCATCCATGCACCCATTAATCCATCCCATCCATCCATCCATCCCATGCATCCATCCAACTATCCATCCATCTATCAAACTCATATTCAACCATTTTCTTCCTTCCTTTCTACCTACCTCACTCCCTCCCTAAGTCCCTCTCCCCCTCTCTAAGTCCCTCTCCCCCTCTCTAAGTCCCTCTCCCCTTCTCAAAGTCCCTCCCTTCCTCTTTAAGTCCCTCCCTCCTCTCACTTTTTTTCTAACTTTAAAACTTTTAAGTTTCGGAGAAATAACGTCACCCTATCTCATACTTAAAAATGAGTGCCAATCACTAGTAGCTTTGTGCCAATGATTGTACTAGGTGTGCCAATGACTATACTTTTCGATGTTTTTTAAAGTTTTATGGTTTTTTTCATAAAAAAACATTTATTTTTCATTGTTTTTTCATTGTTATTGTAATAAATAAACCCTAAAGATATTTTTAAAAGTCGTAAATTACGCCTAAATATCTTACAGATAAAGTAATCAACTAAATAAAGAAAGATTCCGCTTAAGGTGCCAATCATTGTATAGTTTACCCTAAATCATGTAGCTACTCCTTTTGACGATGTCAAATGTAAACGTGCAGAATAGCACCTAAAAGCACTCATAAAAGCCAAAAAAAAATTTATGGTGAAAGAAATACGAGTTGATGTTGATACGATGTTCAAGGGTCAATAATAATGTTATCATAATATTTGGATTGCAATGAATATTACATTATTTTAGTAGAGTTTCCTTATTCACTGTTCTTCAAATGAAAACAAGATTTACGTTTATACCTTTTAGATAGGTATTCCATGAGTACAGAAAATAAAAATCTTGGTTTGCAGTGTTTTACCTATATAGATAGATAGTCTTTTATTTTAAACACTTATTTACGTGAACTGGCTGGCAACAAAACTTTTTAATAAAATGCAATGCTATTTAAAAAAAAAGAAATTAAGAAAGTCGGTCACGAACAAACTAATAATAAACAACTGTCTAATGCATTTCCAATTAGTATAGAGAAACTCAATGTTTTCACACTAGGCGGGGTGAAGCCAGTGGGATCAGCATTAATCCAATTTGGCTTGTTTTCTTTTTAGCTACAACAGCTACTTCGATGCTAAAAGGTCAAATTGTTCCCTTTAATTTAACAATGACCTAACTGATCGTGTTTTGTTTCCGTTAAAAAAAATCTATACATGGAAAAACATTCGATATCTCTTCGTCGAAGACGGGATACTTAGGATCGAACTTTATTTAGGGAAGTTCGTTTGATTATAAAAAATACTAATATGATTTTATATGTTTGCTGACTATATTGTTTGAACTGTCAACTTCACAATCGATATTTATTCAATTAAAAAATATTTTTCTCTAAACAAAACAGTAACAATTTAGTTTCAGTTTTGTCGTTTTAAAATAAGTGCTATTGTCACACTGCCCGAAAATCTAAAAGTTCCCATTAGTCGTTTTAGTCAGTAAAATCCGGACCATGAAATTGGATAGAGAATCGGTTTGGACATAGTAATTTACCAGTCAGTTCGAGTTACAGGAAAAAATATTTTTTAGTAGGTAGTAGTTAATTTTGTCTCCCAAAAATACACACCAAATCATTACAAGTTACTGTTAATACATATTTTGAAGTTACTGTAGTAAGGTCAAGTTAAGTAGTTTCATATGCTTATGTCGTCATCATTAAATACAACCCAAAATATTGTAAATTGCTTATTGCTGTAAATGTTATACCTCGACGTTTTTATTTTCAATTCGCAAAGTGCCCTCTTGTTTGTTTTATTCGAAAGTGTTCCAATCGCCAATCTTTATGAATAACCACTCTGAATTTGCATGGAATGGTGAAATTGCAACCGACGCGGTCACTTTAAAATAGGAGGAACAAATTTTGATGTCCGGTCAGCGGCCGGTTTTCCTATATGTGATGTGAGGAAATTTTAAAACTTCGAGTTTTAGAAAAGAATGACATGATATTATTAAAAAATTAAGACTTCAATTTCTCAGATAAAGAATAACCGTAGTATATTTACAAAAACAAAATACTGAAGAACCAATAACTGATCTTTTACAAAACATAAAGTTTAACTTGATTTCCGATTGATATTATAATATTATTTAATTCCGATTGATATTATATCTTGATATTATTTTAAATTAATAAACTGTAAAGTAGACTTAACTGATAAAATATATAAAAAAAACGGACGAGAAAAATCGGGGTTGAATGGTTTTATTACAGAATTCCTGTGGCCTTCTTTCAACTCCATCATCAGATCAGTACAATTATATTATGTTGCATTGTCTTCTAATTCTGCTGACCTATGTTCAAAGTTTCAAGAAGCGATTCGGGAAGCTGGTATAAAATTGTTGGATTTTGTGGATAAACAAATAAGAAAGCTACTTAATAATAAAACGTGTTAAAAATCTCTCTTCTATAACCATGATATTGATTCACCAGTATACTAAAACAAAGTTTTAATACCTCTACTAACAAGTAGGTTAAAGAAGAAATTACAGTAGTGTTGGGCCACAAAAATGAAAAAAAAGTCTGATAAGCTAGAAGCAAACTTTCGTAATTAATGTTACCTTTTTTTAAACAAATCGACAAACTTTCTACTAAAACTGCGGCTCATGTCCACAGGTAGCATAGTTCATTTTACATAAAAAGCCACCAAACCTCGTCCCTCGGTGAATGTGGGGAAGAAATTATACTTTTGCATTAGCTAACAGTCCCGCTTAGTTAGCCTGGAAACTTTCCACATTTATTCTCAAAACTTGTCCCATTCCGTCCCCATCTGGACACGGCGTCGGGACAAACTAGACCCAATTGTTCTCGAATGAATCGATTCAGAAATCGTCCGAACGAATCGTTTATGAACGATTACCTTAATTTGGATTCGGTAATAAAAGAGCGATTCGGGTGGGAATCGCACGGTAAAGTTTTACTGCTCGCGTTTACCCAAATTTGACAGTTTGAACGTTACGATTTATGAATTCTGTCTATGGTATAGGGATAATGTAAGGGGAGCGCGATTAGGCGGGTGTTGCTCGTATAATTAGCGCTCAACTCTTAATTGCTTCTTTAAACTTGAAAATAATCTCTTTTCCATTAAGGAGTTGCTTTCAAATTAAATGTTACGTGTAGGATTACTGTATTACCTACTTAGCTTAAAGACTAAATATGTTGCTGACTTGTTTGTATTTGCAATCGAGATATTTCGATACAATTAGCACTTCAACAAACCACCTTATTTATGAGTAAACTTCTAGCTAGATGATTAAACAAAGGGAATAATAAAAATACATCATACTAGATATGGTGTATTATTATCACACAAGCGTGTGTTTCATAGATAAACACTACACGTGTATTACAAACATACACTCTATCTAAAGAACTAAAACAATACGACATACGCTATGTGGAAGCTATTGAGCATTGTGGGAAGTTATCATCACTACAGTAAATGGTAATTTGTCGTGTTCTGTAATTGCGTGAAACAATACTGTATAAGCCTGGCGGACAGCCAAGTATTCCGCAGTTGCCAATATGTTTGACCTGTTGCTACACGCTGGGAAACAAATGGAGGAAAACGTAAAGGAAAGGGTGGGGGCCGATTTTGCACATGATTACGTTCCACCTCTGATGGCATATTCCGAAACCTGAAATCGGACGACATTCGTTTCGCTTTTCATTATTAGCTCAGTTGGCCGATTCACAAAAACCTATCCAAATATCGTTAAATCAAGTGTCATTTGTACAAGATATCACCGGTTTTTTATTTTCTATTCTATTCAAATCAAATCAATTCAAAGTTTCAAATAATTGACATACATGAAACGAAAAAGATTTCAAGGTCATTACGGCGGTGTAGCTACTTTAATAATGTGAATAGAGTTACAGGAATAAGGTCCAAAACTTTGAAACTATGCGAACGATAAACTTTCATCCGATTAAGGTGACTTTTTGTAGTAGGTCCTCTGTATTAAGTCCCTTTGATGGCATTGAGTTGGTAAAGTTGGGATGTTCATTTGTTTTTGTTTCGTTGCCCAAGCAAGTTTGCGGTGTCTGTCATTGCCCATCAGTTTTAATGAGACTCAAGTTAAATACGCACCGAAGCTTACACTACCGAGTCTTTTCAGGAAATTCTAGGAATCATGGTGTATTTTTCCTTGTAATATGTAGTTTAAATTGTAGTACAATACGAATACTAAAATATTTTTGTCATCCTACAACCTTTACCACGGAATATCCATATTGTGAACGTGATACATTATCTGTCTGAAAACTTTTTTGGAGTTATTCTAAACTAAACCAATATTTTTATGCAACGGTATTTTTAACGACAGTCTTCCCTTTAACTCAGTTTGTAAGTGATTGAATATCTTAGCAAAAACATAAACTCAATGGCCTGAACTTTTAGACAATTTTTTTTGACATAAGTTATATCCTGTGTAGGCAATCTCATAAACCTGCACTTACCTGCACATGGTATGGTGCGACTTTCTCCTCTCCCTTGATCTCGACGTTGATATGCAGCCTGATGGCGCCTGACACAGCCGATTTGTCCGTCCTCTTCTCAAGGTTGTACCATACGTCCATCTCACCGGACAACGTTCGGACCTAGGATGGATAAAAAAATGGAGTAAAAAATATGTTAGGCAACAATACATACGTTGCCTTGATCTAAAGTACCTACTTATTAGTACCAAAAATAGCCGTACCTACTACTATACGCATTTAAGGTACCTTTTGCTTTTAGTAGGTTATTATGCATGAGAGTTGAAAACACTCTCGGTCTAAGGAAATTATAATCAATTTTGTAAAAAGTCACTGAACAGAGGGCCTAGCCAAAGTAACATTCGCTAATCTTCGTTATCGCTTCGCTTTCGAAACATGTATGGGATTGACATAAGGTTTCGTTAACAATCGAATTTCAAAACGTCAAATCCATACATGTTTCGAAGCGAAGCGATAGCGAAAATTTGCAAATGTAACTTTGGCTAGGGGGGCTGGACAGCTACACGTAACTAATCGATTTCTATCTATTTAGGCACTCACCTCAATAATCGTTTGTCCCAAAAAGTCGTCGGATTCTCTCGTCAATTTCTGACGGAGTTTCGATTTAAGATCGTTATCTTCATCCCAAACACGCACCTTGATTCGATCTGAAGAGTTGTGGCATTCGCTGAAAACAATCAATGATTGAAATTGATGTCAATTAATAACTATGTTGACGCGCCGTCTCGTCTACCTAATCCTAATCTATAGTTTAGGATCCGTTTCGGACTATATTTCTGAAATGATCTTTATTTCTGAAACCGTGAAATTGAACTTGTACGTATGATATTTAAATAATGGAAAAGCTCATAATGATCATGTTACAGGCTGCAACGTACAAAAGGAGCAGCAAACCTACTTTTACATCCCTGTCAGACTGTCTGTTGGTTCTCTACTAGTAGCCAAGTTTGCTGAAAAATATCATAGAGACAAATTGTCTTAAGAGCCCGTCCTTATTTTGCCGCTGACTGCAGCTCTCTCACTCGCACATTTCATGTTTTCTCATGATTTCTTAAATCTGAGTGCACAATTGAAAAATTTGTCTCGGCCACTTTTCGCAATATAAAATTGCAGACATTTTAAAATATATTTCAGTTTATTGTTGCTAAAGTACAAAAAGTTATCGTTTCTAACAGTAATTTGAACTGGCAAATACGATATTTTTTTGTACTTCAGCAACTCGAAACTGAAATATATGTTGAAATGTCCGTAATCTTATATTGCGGAAAGTGGCCAAGACACATTTTTCATTTACGCACTCAGATTTACAAAATCTTGAGAAAAGATGAAATGTGCGAGCGAGAGCGCGGCAGTAAGCGGCAAGATCGGTACGAAGCCTTAAAGCCTAAAAAACTTAATCCAAAATGCTTACATATACATACCTACGCTCAGTAAGAATTCTTTAAGGTACTAAAAAGCATAGTTACCTACAAATACTCTACGATAAACTGACTCGACATTTTTTACAACACTAAAACCCCCGGCACTGTTATCACGCAGTAATGTCAAGCCATTTTTCTAAATTGTCTCCGGCCTAAGTGAACTGGATAACGCCCCAAAAGATTCTAGTCTCGTAGGGAATCACCTATTAATCAAAGATAAAACTTATAAGTAGCATAACATAAGGAAGTTACTCGAAAACTCACAAGTAAAATTTTTCGTTCCACACTGGGTTCAGCTCTTGTGGCATAGTTCTGGTTCGTTTCTTCACCTTGCTGACTTGGACTGTGACGTAAGGATCTGAAGTACCACTCTTGTCTTTCGCGATCAAACCTTGGGCGCAGATAACTGCGTGGGAAAGAATAAAATTAACAAATTGTGAAAGAAATGAAATACATCAATAACAGTTTATTATGCTTTTTAGACACAAGTTAACATTTCAATGAGATCTAACACATACAAAGTAATATTACTGACATTTTCCTGCCAATGAAGAAGGTTTACGTTAAAAGGGATATTACAAATAGTCCGCTTCAGAAAACTCTTTATAAAAGAGGTTATCTAAGGGCCCATTCTAAAAGGGCTCCTTGGTGCGCCTGAACGAGCCCTGACAAAGTAAACGTATTTTTGGCAAATCTCTCGACAGCAATATAAATTCATTTATACCTATGATTTCACGTAGACTTTCAAATAAATATTTTGATAACTTTAATTTAAAAACAAAATATATGGTTTTACAGTAGTTACATACACAATACATAAATAGCGAATTCTTTTACAATAATTTATGTACCTTTTAAGATTAGGGTTGGTCCATGCTTAACAGTTTAAAATGAGTATTGGTAAAAAAAGGTTTCAAGTGATTTCATTTGAGTATGAGATCAATCGCTGAGACAGCAAAAGTTGCTTAAAAACAAAATCACAATATCGCCAATCAATTTTGTACGACAATTCAGATGTAGGTACTCATGTTTCTCAAGATCAAAAAAATCATCCAAAAACAATTAATGTATGTATTGAAAAGAAGGAAAATTCATTAAAAGTAAAATATGACTTTACTACATTAATTAAAAACAACCCAGAAAAACCGTTTAGCGAGTAGTTATGACAAGATTTTTAAAAGTGTCATCGTGACTAGCAGATTCTTCAGTGTTAGACGTGGGCCAATCCCTTACATAATAAAATTATAATACCTATATGATATACTGCGCACATAGCAGAATTACATAATACATACCTCGTGTTACTTACCAAGCCGACAATTCTATAAGCCGTCGTATGGAAATACTGTTCTAAATCAGGGTGTAGTGTGAGCAGTCGGGCTGGGGTTAAAGACACTAGCTTCAAATCTACCAAACGTAATATCTATGCCGCAATTCGATTCTAAAACAAATTCATCATAGCGCCTAAAGTACCGAGTTTCTACGGCAAACTTCCAACCAAGAAGAAAATTTCGAAGAAGAAATGTAAAGAGGCGCGGGAAACATTTCTAATGGTTTTGGAATTTTCACGAATCAGAAATTTTGGGAAGAAATAGGAGGTGAAGAAATAAGAACTAAATGTTATTGTGTTCGGGGTCTTCATTCTCCATGCTTAAGATCATCTAAACTTTAAGTAACAATCGACTAAAAACCTTGTAAAGTAATTATTTGTTTTTAATGTATTTTAATCGTCACTAAAACATTTGGATCGCAATTTGCATCACAATCAGCAGGCTGCCGTTCCTAAATCTGAAATGTATAACGTAAAATTTATGTTTAAATTGTGAGATTCATGCAATTTGTGTTAATTTAGCAGACGTGCTGCCGGGTCGTGGTTTTGCAATCACAATTGATTAAACGTGATGTTAATTCGTGTCATTTGGTGTTAAGGGAGTACAAAATCGTGTGCGTGACGAGAATTTTATATCGGTAACGTTATCTTTCAACCAAGTGTTGGATTCGTGGAAGTTCCTCTGTGTGTATGAAATTCAAGCTACTTTTCAATGGTGGTGATTAGAGGCGGTGCATTATCGACCGTGATAAAATCAGTCAGTATCTGAAGTTATGTAATAGAGTGGTTTTCTTGAAATCTGCTAAATGTAAGACATTGAACTCGGAAGCCTTAAGCACAGTAAAAGCAGCGATTACGTTATTAGCAGATGTCAAAAAATTAAGTAGTACAGAATACAGGCGAAGAGATTCAGTCTAATAGAGTAAAAACTGCGAGCGTGCGGTTCGTAGCCGCAAAAGACCACAGCAAACCTGTGATGGCGATCTTGCAAGACCATTTCGACGTTCCTTCTATAGTGATTTGCTCGGCTTGTTCAAGACTGTCAATGTGAGTATCTGGGTCGACGTTAAATGTTCGCCTGCCCGCCACATGTAACGAAAGATGGAATTCAATTTAGTGTCAGGTGTGTGTTGTGTTTTTTATCGCTGCCGGGCTGCTGGAGACTTCTGGAGACCTGTGGGGTAATTCGTTAGTGGCACGGGACATCTTCGAACCTGTTATGGCGATTTTGGCGCTCCATTTTGAGGTACCATCGAGGACTGATTGCTTCACGGTGCTCATGTGCGCTCCATGGGGGTCTCCATCGATGCCAAACACGCGTCTGTCACATACACACTGGTGTCAGCAATAGCGATTTCGACAAGTGTTAACAAAACATAAAGGCTGACTTTATATACGTGTTATGTACCGCATTATAATTAGTAACAAAGTGCAGAATATCATAAAGGCAAAAGTAATCAGAAACACAAAAGTTGAAATAAAAATTAAATCGGGAAACTCACCAAATCTTAACTGAGTGCAGAAGTGACAAAATATGTTCTGTCATTCGACTTATTTAAAATGCGCAATGGATTTAGCTACTGTGATAGATATAACTAATGCAAATTAATGTACAATATAAATTACCAGTACCTACCTGTTTATGCAAAGGTCTGAAACATATTTAGTTATAAATGTAAACAAAAAAATGTTCCAAACGTACCTGATGAGTTCGAAAATTTCCGGCTTATCTCTCTCGCGCTGTTTCATCCTTTCTTTCATGGCGGTAATGATAGAGTTGGCTTTGTCTTCGGCGCCATGTTTCGAAGACTTTTCGGCAGCCCCTGCGAAACACACTGCTCAGGCGGTGCCAACTAGTTCTTTGCATACGCGGGATGCGCCAGGACGGCCGCCCGCCCCGCGCCCGAGTCCGCTACGGCCTCTCGAGGCTACAACCTGACGAGACTCCAACATATACCGATCTGACCCGAATTTCAAAGAATAAATAAGTAAAAGTATTTTTATCTCGCCCGAGCCTATGAAATAGTTTGATTTTGAATTGAGTTTGATTGTTTTTCTAGAGTTTAAAGATATTACTGATTTGATGTAACCAAGTAGGTATACAAACCCCTTGGCGCGTCATTTTGGCCGGTTTGCATGAAGACGGAATGCTGGTACTTATTTAAACAGTGCGAATTTTAACGACTGTCAGATCTGATCAGGTCGATGACCTCGAGCGGCGCAAGCCGGAGCGGGCCTGAGCACGACGCCTATAAAGCAAACTGGATACAAACCAACGCTCTATCAAAATTATATACAAAGAAATTCTTCTATTATGGTAGGTTATTAGACATGCTCGCATCCTAATAAGCTACCAAATAGCGTTGGAGTTGTATCAAAAAGACTATTACGATAATATACCCTTTGTATTTGTATGTTAGTTATGTTTGTTAGTATAACACAACAGTATAACCATTCTGGTTTAGTATAACAGTAATTTACAATTCAACGTTCGCCATTATTATTGTAAGCTTTTATTACACTTAAGGGATTCAGATGTAACATAAAGACAGTGAAATAAACACAGAAAGTGAAAGTCTATAAAACAAAATATGTAAAATAATTATCAACTAAAAGACCACATATAATATTGAAGTGGACAAACACTGGATTGCGTGCACACACCGCTACAGGCACTTGCAAACAAGTGAGAAATCATGTTTTATATTGTCAAGGGTTTGTCATCTCGAAGCTCGCTATACCGATTAAGAAAATGTGTTAGATAGTGTAGAATGTAAAGTAGGGTATAGAAGAGTTTAACTTAAGTATTATAACTAGTTTTAGTATCGGCGCTGGGCGGGGCAACCCGGAAGGAATGGACGAATGACAAGACCGAAATCCCTATCTACGTGATCTAGTTAGTCCACACTTCGAAAACATCAATATTAAAGTTACAATTCCAGATGATGAAATTAAAAAAACAAGTTATGAAAAAAAAAAATGAATAAGAGGTAAATAAAAAACAGGAAATTAAAAGACACGAATATATATCTAATGAAAAGAAAATTCTAAATTGTTATAAAAAATAACAAAAAGTTGAGCAGTTTATTAGAAAATTTAAAAAAAGGATAAGTACTGAAATAAATGTAAATATAGTGGATAATGCTTTCAAAGTGTAGACCAGAAATGAGAATGGCGTGCAGTCGACAACTAAATTGAAACATAATGTTATCCGCGGTAGTAACGCCTTAACGACTGCACACCTAAATGATCGTGCAAATGTTCTAAAACCGAATATTTCTAAGAATAATAAATTTTGAAAATATAATGTAGATATTGTATTCAATTGTTCATTGACAGCCATGCACACCCAAGCAAAGTACAAAATATCAATCAGGGGAGAGAAAAAACTTCATGCGGTTATTATATGAGGTCAGGTAAATCTGAAGGAAGAATAAAAAAAATAACATCAAGATAAAAAAAGACGACATCAATTAAAAAAAAATATGCCTTTTATAAAGATAAGGTCGTTCGTGTATCTTTTTAATGCCTCTAGTGTAGGTTAAATTATTTTGATGATCTTAAAGTTAAGTGACAATGTTTGATGTCTGAGTGTACGACAGACACATGCAAAAAATTTACACATGCACAAATCGAGCTATCAAACATGAAATATTACTACAACGACACTTTATTTTACCTTTTGACATTGATATCATCTAGACAGCTAACTCTTACAGAGTATAGATTAAGAAGCTAGACTTATTAAATTTAAACTTTTTGTTTTTATTAATAATTTTGGAACGTCACTTTGCTATTGTTTATAATAATTGTGGTAATTATTAAAAAAATAAACTGGCTGGATAATAGCTAATTTAAAATATTCTAGCCCCAACATGCCCTTTTGATAATGTGGTTTAATCTAGATATTGATTCTGATTGTTAAAGAATATATGGTTCAAGGAACAAAACTCTTGTCAACCCCAGTGTTCCATGAAGTATCATTCAAACTCCTTATGTTTATAAGGGTTGCGAACATGCTTTGAACTTCCAATAAAATTGTATAGCTTCCTTCATGTCATAACCTTTTTTTCTGAAATAATTTCTCTGGGTTAATGCAAAATCTTATTGGTCTAATTTTTTAAACTGATAATATTTTAAAAATATCTTTATCTGCTAAAATAATATGTCCAAAATCAATAATATTGTTTGAAAGAAAGGTGATAATTGAGTCAAAATGTTATTTTGGTAAACATTTCATTGGTTCGGGCATAAGAAATCTTCACAAGTCTTTGGAAGTCTTTGGATCTTGTCATCAAGGAGTGACCTATAGAGACCTACTTGACTCTTCTTCAGTTTAATAAGGGGCAAGTTCTGCTTTCAGCTAAGTCTAAACCATAAGTTATAATTTCTCTTTTCACATTAAAATCAGCAAAGTGACGATCTTTCCATTATTTAGTATCTTTCAAATAACAATCAATAGAATATTAGGTAGATTATCCCTTGAATATAAATTATTTGTTTATTTTTAGACGAGTAAAGTACCATTTTTGTGACAACTATACACTATTGATTGGTGTTTAAAATTATATTTACATAATATTCACCCTTATCATAGATTAAAAATTATGTTTTTTTTTATAACATCGTTCAAAGGTAACGAGTTGACTAAAATTAATGTAAAACGATAGTTTATCGTATAATTTTCTGCATCGATATCACTGTGTGAATTCCGTGAGGATTGGATTTACGTTGCCAATATTATGTTATTTATTACTAAGGATTCCAGCAAAGTCTGTCGATAAATAAACGTAAGTCCAATCCTATCTTCAAATCACACTTTTTTAAATTTGAATTGGTGCGGTCAGAGAGCATTGTTCTCATGCTCTGCGGCCGGACCACATTATTTGTTAAATATTTCCATATCTGTTGAGGTAATTTTAATTATAATATATTCCTGTAAAAGTAGACTTCAGGTAGCAGCTGCTATGTTGAAATAAACCATTTGAGTACTTAAATGTAATCCAGCCACAGAGAACCACGCTCAAAAATCAACATCCGTACCAACTCAAAGCTCAACTTACTCTGTAGGCAATCGGCATTGAGCAAATCTTTGCACTTCTCGTGACACTTGACGCCGCATTCGGTGCACCTGACACCTTGTCTGGCGATACCCCACAAAAGACCTTCACATTCGTAACAGTAAGTTGGTGAAGTCGCTGTCCACAACACGAAGTTATGTGGCGTCGTTGACGATATTGGGTATATGAGCGCCTGCAGAGTCTTCTTGTAAACATGCATTTTCTGCAAGCAACGTTTGTGTAAGCACTGTGAGTTTTATGATATCATTAATGTCATCTACTTTTGCATTTTTATACATATGAAGTGGTAGTTTTTAATAAACAGTTGTCTTACCAGCTCTTCGTCGTTTAATGTCGCTCGATGAACTGCTGATGTCAATCCGGCATTCCTCTTTGTTGCAGCCATAGTCTAAACATTCATTAATTATGTTAATGAGAATGTAAAAAATAACTTCTTGGCTCAGCGTGAATAACTGACTAAGATGCGGTTTAAATATTTCTATTGTATTCTATAATAAAAACTCTTTGCCTACCTGACTACCAAGTTGATGTGTGCCTTACGTATCCATTGAAAATGTTGATGATTTAAAATAGTATTTGATTATGTAGATTCTACGCATGCTTTCAAAGCTGCCTTTTAAGCTATTTTTTTAAGTATGTATTTAATAAAAACAGTCTACTTTTAAGACTATATTAATTTATGAACAATAAATCTAGTGATAATAATTGTTTACCTCAAATGCGACTAAAATAAGTTATGTAACGAGTACAAATTGAATAACCAAATCAATAACGAAAATTCGAAGTGCGTGAAACCATTTAACAAACATTGTGTATTTTATTTAAATTCGTGTTTACAAAAATTCGTTGCATGATGAAATTACTCAAAATCTCACTGTAAAACAATATTTGCTGTGATATCAAAGCTTCGCAATAAAAATTGGATCTGCAAGCACGTGCACGTTCCCAGAACGATGGAGCCACTTTTTTGTACCTTTAATCATTCATGAACGTTGCGACACTTGTATAAGCTATAATTGTAAATTCTTCGCATGAAATACGGTCCAATCAAATAATTGGAGATTTTTTTCTAAGCGTATCATGCAAACGCCAAATGTATGTTGATATCGGTAGATAAACATACTATAATGCAAGCACTACGTATAGTTAGCGAAAAGAGATCAAGATATGTTCAATCAATTATATTCACTGACAACAACAAATCGCATGCATTGAAAAAGAGTGTTATTGGGAGAAAAATACCTTGAGAACCTGCGGGTCCGTGGTGAGGGGTAAAATGCAACGATATCATTAATTTTAGTCAGGAATAAGAATCATTCTTATGGATCCGCTACAGCTGCTGTGGTGACCCCTAATAAATCTCTTACATTTTGGACAGTTTGGATATGGATCGCTATCTAAGAGTTGGCATTTAATCCATCTAATGACAGTAAGAAGGGTAACGCAAACTTGAAGGTAACATAGAAACATCAATGAAAAGAGAAAGGTTGTAAATAGACCGTTTCAAAGAATCAAATTTCACTTGAACAATAAACAAAGGTTATTAATAATTAAAAACTGCAACAAAATGTAGGTTCTTTTATAACAAGATTTTATAAATAAAATACTATTGTAATATTTCATTAGGCAATGTTTCAATTTGAAGCAATCTCGCGTTTCTTAGTTTTACTAAGTATCAAATCGAGTTGATTTTGCTAAAATAATAACCTCGTTTTATAGTTCAAAGTACATATTGTAGAAATTTTCCGTCCAGAAGAAAACATTTATTACGCGCCTACTAATACTAAGCCTCAGGAAGCGTACGTTGATGCTAGCTGTAAACATTTACGACCAGTTTCAAAATCTACCTTCCATATAGGCACACATAATTTCCCCGTTTTCTTCGTAGAAAATATGTTGAGCGTAGTGATAATGATAGAGGCGAGATAGTGAAACCGGCCACAAAAATAGCTTACTTCCATTGGATTTTAACAATGATAAAGATTGACGAGGAAAAACTATTGCAATGCTACTTACAAGTTCCGAGACGAGTGGGATTGATTTCCTTCTAGGCCGAATGTCTGGCATGCTGTCGATGTTGCTGTAGAACGGATTGTCTCCAGGGTGCCTATAAAATGGATTATTGTCTTGTTTCACCTTAATATTGTAACTAGTATCATTCACGTTTTATGTATTACGTTTTTCTGGAGGTTCCTAATCCACAGGCTCTTGCTCGATCCTGTGCCATCATACATATAAACGTCACCAGTGTTTTCTTTTAAAACAAAGACAAAAAAGAATGCATTTTAATTAATCTCTAATCTTCCAAGTGATTATGAGTTGCTAGATTAATGATGCACAATATAGAGATGGACGCCTGTAGCACACCTCCGCCCGCGTAACACCGCAGTAGGTTCCGCCATGAGTTCGACAAGCGAAACAAATGCGAACCGCCTGTTCTAATGCATGGATTTTTTACGCGTGATTCCGCCTGATCGGCTCCGACTGTTGACACACGCGAAAATAATGATGCGAAACCTCTACGTAGATGTGATCCTTATACAGGGTAATTTTGCGACCTCTTTACAAAATCAAATATAAGTTCAAGGAAGTAATAAATAAGAAGTTGGTGAGATAGTTATGAATTATTTCTTTTTAAATTAACAGTTTTCAGCCACTTTTTATGTCCAAAAAATTTAGGCGCACACGCTCACCCTCGCGCAAGCGACGCGAGCGGTGGAAGGCGGGTGGCGGGAGGGGGGCTCGCGCGGGTCGACCGTGCGATGCGCAAACAGTGACAACAATTTCAATTTATGTAGGAAAAAGTTGGGGGAAAAATGTAAAAAAAAAAAAATTTTTTTACTGCACAAATTGATTGTACTGCTGTTGTAGAATGACCTGACAAAATTTGAAAAGGGGTCCAAAAATGACCCTGTATATCGTCGTCAATAGAAGACAATTCATAGCAGGACTATGGCGGAACTACCGCGGTTTCGCGACAGATGTGTGCTACAGGCGTCAATATGAACTCTAAATGCTGTTTTAAATTATTGAAATTGGCTTACCCATTTCCCCGACCACCTTGTTCGTTGAATCCTCCGGAGCCATTCTAAAAATAAAAAACAAAACATTAAAAAAAAGAAAACTAAAATAAAATAAAAAGCTAACATTTATTTTGTAAAATAACAACATTAATAATCATAACAATACTATTTGTTCCACGACCATTTTTTATGAGCTTGACAATAATAAAATAGTTTTCAATGACATGTTTTTTTCCCACATTTTCAATTCTCATGAAAACTTGGTCGTATGAACTAACATTTTTAAGACAATGGAGAATCAATAAATCTACTTAACAACATATTGTACGCGCTAGCTGTCAAAATGTATGATCACAATCAGGTAAATATTATTAATTAATATTTGAAATAACGTTGCTGTAAATCTTAATTCAGTTTATAAGAAAATTTATGTTTGAATAGCATTACGTGTATATCTTTGCATTTTGATGAATGTAGTATGTATGATAGTAAAGCGTTACGCGTCCATTTATAGTAATATAATTATCCTACATAGTTTGACATCTAAAATCTTCCGCTAAATATAATAGTATATTATGTAAGTGCCAGCTATCTTTATTTGTGTAAATAATTTTAAGGTACTCTAAGCCGTGTGTTCTCTAGATAAAATACTTCGTGATGTGATAGTTGTCGTGATTTTTTATACATTTAATGGTTTTCGCTTTAATATCATTTATATTTTCTCATTTAATAGAAAAACTTCGATTTCTTGAAGAAACCGGAGATTAATTAAACATAACAGACCCATTTCACAAAATGATTCTCTGTTAAAAATATCATCTAATCAAGTTTCAATGGGCAATATATTTTTATGTGAAAAGTTAATGATATGGTTATGATATGACAATGATTGATTTTTGTACGTTAATGATCATGAAACTTGTTTTGATTTAACAAATGTAAGCACGAAATATAGTGAAATATAATGATCTGACCTTTTTGCTACAATATAATATTAGTCAAGTAACAGCTTAAGCAATAACATATTATCTTACTAATACTGATGAATACCTACCATTGTTATATAAATGAGTATAAGGGTATAAATATTATCATTACTAAGCAGGTAAAATTTTGTTCAAAATTGTATAGTAAAGTTTGTTTGAATATTCAAGTTCAAGCATTTTATATAAAAATCCATTTTTTAGTAAAGATCTTAGTACCTATTGCGCGAATAGCTACTAATTATTGCCACAATAAAATATAAATAGCGTTGTTACTAGTAAGTAATTAAAATATTTGTAAAAAATATTAAACACCCAAATATATTGTTCACGTGAGCACCCTATTCTACGCTAAAATTTTTAATAAACACTAAATTAGGAATACTTGTTCACAAATTGACTGCAACAATAAATCAATAGTTGAATATTTTTCAACTTATGCGAACTTGAGTAAAACAAAAACTTTTCTAAGCGTAATCTAGAAAGACTTGGCGTAGCGTATGTTTGTTTGTCTCTTATATGTACGTAATATGAATTTCTTTTTTGTTTTTACAATGTTGACTTTCACAACCGTAGTACAAAGTTAAGTCTAGTTCGCCCGTCACAGTTAGGTAGCCTACATGTTTTAAACCAATGTAAATTAAAAAACCGCAAAGAACAACATTAATATAATTCTCTACAATATTTCAGCTAACGTCACTTTATCTCATTGCAAGGTTTTAAAATGGACGACTATAATAACAGCGATTATTAATACACCACCCTAATACTAAACCTATACGAGTAGTAATGTCAAGGTATGTAAGTAATTTACATCCTCGTTCTGAATTGTAAAGCTGAGTAAATAAGTCCTGCAGTATATTGATTAATATCAGTCTAACTATTACTTTACTTTCGTAATATTATGAAAGTGACTATTTAATATCATGACTACATAAGTTCATACTTCCTAAATTTAACTCTTAACTCTAATTTCTTGAAACTTTTGCATAAGGTAACTTACACCTGCGCTAACTTTGTCCTTTTCTGTAGAAGGCGTTGTAGCTCCCGGTGTCTCGGTTGTCTTCTCCTCTGCTTTCCTGTCTTTCAAAGCTTTAAGAAGCTTCCATTTGCTGCCGACTGGGGCGTCTTGTTGCGGTAGTGGCTGTTGAGAAGGGATAGGCTCTTGATGTATGAGGGGCATATCATAATCATCATCAAGTTCATCACCACTCTGTACAGGACTGTCAGGCCCTGAAGTTTCACCTGAACCAGAGTCCGCATACGATTTGTCGTCATCTTCATAATCTTTCTCATCTTCCTTTTCACCTGATATTTCATCGATTACAGGGAACGTTGTTATATCTTTCCATGTTTCCCTCACAGGAGTTTCATCACATTTAGTTTTTATAGTAGCTGTTTTAAGCTTTAATTCTCTCAATACAAATGACATTTTTTCTTTTAAGTTTTCTTCTGGTTCTAATTGTAACTCTTCTTCCATTTCTGGTTCTTCCGTCAGTGTTTTATGTCTCTCCGCGTCTAATTGCGACTGATGTTCCATTTCTTCCAACTTCCTTAATTCATAACAATACCATTCATCTTCAGAATCAATACTATCTTCAGTACTTTGTCTTCGTGAAGATACTCTAGAACCACTTCTCCAAGAATGAGTACTCCTACTATCGTCATCATCATGTTTATTTGGTATCTCTAAGCTTTGTTGATGTCGTGGCTGAAATTTGTTTGTAATAGCACGGGTACTTTGAATAGAAGGACTTCTTTCAGAATAGGTCACAGTTTCTTCTGGAACAGTTGTATTTATTATCTCAGGCGTACTTTGTTTCCGGATTCGTTTTTCAACCTGGTTAGGAAATTGATCGTGGGTGTCTTCGAGAGGTTCTGAATCTAATTTAGGAGGTGAAATATTTTCATCCATATGCTCATCAGATATAGAAGTTGACTTGCGCAAACGATACTTTCCTAAAGCTCTCGAAACTGCAAACTCTTGTGAACTACCACTATAAGATAAATTGTTTTCACTAAGCCCCTCATCAGATATAACGCTCGCCTTTTTAACATCACCAATAGTGGCAAAAAGTGACGCAGGAGATTGATTATCTTCTTTTTCTTCTTCTTCAAATAAATCAACATTTGATATATCCGTATCAATATCTAATTTCTCAAGTTCAGAAATATTGTCTTTATTCAACTGACTTACACGTGCAAAATGAAAGTCTATGTCATCACTTTTATCTCTTGGTATAGTATATTTTTCTGTTTCTTCTATTATACACTCGTTGGCATCATCGCGGAGCGGTTCTCTTGTTTGTTGTTGTAATTCTTGAATAAGTTGTTGTTGCTCTACAATGTCCTGATTGTTAATTTTTCTTTGCTTAGGCTTTAAAGGAACTTTTGGAAACAAATTACCTTCATGTGCAGAATCTGAAAATACGCTATCACTATCTTCCGATTGAGCACTAGATCTGCCACCAGACCATTCTGTTTCCGATGTCTCTGGATCTGAAAGAGACTGGTGACTTGCTTGTTGCTTTCTTCTAGCTTTTTGTAAGAGACCAGACATAGATGCTACCAGATGATACTTCTTTTTTCTTCTTTGTGCTGATAAAATTCTTTCTTTTAAAGTCCTTTCCTGCGGAGTTTCTTCCACTGTATCTACTCCGGAAGGTAACGAATGAGATCTATGTTTCTTTGGTAGATGTAAATCTGGTAGCCAGTGACTCATGGAAGACATTGCAGATTTCAAAGACGACGTCCTTTTAGGTTTCTTTGCTTGTTTATCTTGAGCTTTCATTTTCAAATTACTAGATATAGATAAATATCCGGACTCGGAAACTAAAATACCACTCGACTCAACGTATTGTTCCTTTCTCATTTTTGAACTTTCTGGCACTATTTGTTTTTCAAATCCCTCATTGTCATACATGATATTTCCATTTCTTTGATCGTATTGTTGTTGTTTAAAATATTCTTGCTGTAGCTGGTTTTGAAATTGCTTTCTTTCAGTGATACTTAAAGAATGTGATTTTAGACTTGAAGTTTCCATTGAGCTCGTGGGAGATCTGCTACCTCCTTGCCATGAAAGTTGATCTTCCAAAGAAGCTCCTTTTGACGATTCATACCTTGTAGATGTGGGATAGTAAGACAAAGCATCAGTGAGGTTACTTGGTGGGTACCCTCCTCGACCATTACTTTTGTAACCATTTTGGTAGAAGTGAGGATCATTAGAACCAACCGTATTAGCTCTAGTGATAGGTCGTTTAGAATTTGCAGCTGGCATAACAACTGTTTGAGCATGATAGCTTGGTTCTGGTGGATATGAGTCTATTGCGGGTCGTGCAACAGATTCAATAATTTCATTTCTATCTAATAATTCGGAAAAACTCCTGTCTTCAGACAACATTCCTCGCGGAGTACTATACACAGTGGTAAATATTTGTTGTCTATTTCCTGCTACGGAATATATCGAAGGAGCCTCGTTTCCGTAATAATATTCATTCATACTACTTAAGTGACTAGTTTGACCCTCAATTGAAAACGGAACATCATTTTTTAATAAAAAAGAACTATCAATTTTTCCCTGCATTTTACTGAGATCTCTTGAGCTAACGTCTTTAGTTAGAAGTTCTGGATTTTGCAAGTTATAATCACTATTTCCACTCCTTTCTTCATACAGATATGAATCCACTAACGTTTCTAAATATGGTTTAGAATCGGTCTCATATGACATTCTTTGAATTGACTGAGGCGAGGAAATTTTTACTCTGTGAGAATCATGACTTCCGTGGACAACTCTTCCTGTTTTCGGAGAGCCAGGACTTTTTTCCAAGCTAGACCAACCACTCATAGAAGACAAGCCTGAATCAGATTTTGCGGCTACTATATTGGATGAATCTCGTTTTACATGCTTAGGAGATGTTTTTGGAGATTTAGGTGATCGAGGGCTTAATCGTAGCCCATCGGTGGGCATAGTGGATAACATTCCAGTATGGCTAGATCCTACATTTTTGTTATTTTCAATTGCAGAAAATAAATCAGCACCATTGGGCGGTGCTGGAGGCGGCGGACTTGGTGATTTATGTAATCTATTTTCCTCAAAGTTCAATTCGAGTCGACTATCTGCACTTCCGTTGTAAATATCATGAGTTACTGTTGGCGAGTGTTGTTCTGTTCCACTTTTGTAAACATCATTCAGTTGCTGTTGTGTCATTCCTTTATTCGTATAATATGTGGGTCGAGAACTATCAATCATCTGATAGGAAGGACTGTATTCAAATCTCTCACGTGATAGTGCACTTGGCGACTTTGAAGCTTTTGCGGCATTTATTTCTGCATTTGCTACTGCCGAACTGTAAGCCAAACGTCCAGTAACCGTTGTATATGGTTCTGTAGTTGTTCTCTCCGGAACAAATTTTCTTCGGGGCGAGAGAGTTGGTGGTAGGTATTCCGTTGTTCTATCGGAAAGATTGCTATCGTTTAGTGATAACCTTGATGGAGACTTTTCTCTGACTATATTATCTTTGGGCATAGTTAACATGAAGTCATCGAAACTTTTCATCATATCATTTATAGCCCAATTTTCACCACCAGAATAAACGCTTTTTAGTTGTTCGTTTATTATGTTGCCATCTTCAACTAGTGTTTTGACTTCTATGTCTCTATCATGTTTAGACGTTTTTTTTCTTTCTGGACTTAGAAGTCTAGTTTTCAAGTCTTTTAACTCTCTCGAATCTTTATGTAATTGAGTTGTCAACCTATCTAATTCGTGTAATTTATCTACTGTGATTTGATCTATTGTACTTAATGTAGATAAATGTACCAAATCTCTTTCGCTAATGCCAGGTCCACCTTGTAGTCCACAATAATCTTTATAATCTGTCGCACTATATATTTGTCTAGAACTAGAAGGTATTATTTCTAGTTCAGGTTCTTCAGGTGCTTCCCAAATCATGTCTAGCTGCGAAGGAGGTCTTGATGTTTCATCACATACCAAATCATCTCTGTAGGCTTGATTTAAACTTTTATAGAAAGCCTCATTGGATTCCATAACTTCCTCCTGTGGATCTAATAGAACTGAACTTCTACCTATATCCAAGCCTTCTTCAATGCCATCTTCAACGGTACCATTACCCAATATCTCTCTAATGACTTCGAGACGCGTCATTGGATCTCTGGACGTGACAGTGCGACAAGCGTAAAAGTCAAACAATGTTGATATCACACCCTGTTGATCGGCAAGTAACGCTTCTAATCTTTCGAGTCGCTCCCACATTCTGACATATTCTTGGCTGAGTAGATCGAGTGCACGCCACGCATATTTGAGTTCTGTTTCGAGTATATTGAGACGTGTGCCGAGGCGCTCCATGTAGTCGCTGATGATATAGTCGCCGGAGTATGGGGGCAGGTCTGGCGGTAGCGCGAGGGAGCCACACTCGTCCATATCGACCTCTGCAGCCCCACTCCCGACGTCCTCGTTTTCCTCCATCGCGCCGCCTGCACCTGCCCCGGCATTGTCGTGTATATCGCGCATCATCTTCTGATCGGAAAGTGGGTTGCACATAACATTTTTCACTATGAGTCATCCCATATCGTTTTACTTTTAACACTAAATACACGAATCTGTCCTGTCACATTCGTCACTAAAGTCATTTTATCAGTTTCACTTTTGTTTTAACACATTGTCTTTATTTAGTTCACTTTCACTTCTTTATAAATTTACTATAATAATCTTTTTTATAATGTATACTTTGTACTTCGACGGAATGAAATTGATAGGTAATTTTACATCAAAAATATACTTTGAGTTACACTTATCACTTTACTGTAATGAGAAACTGTATTATGCACAAGGAATACACTAGTCTGAGTATACTCTTTGTTATAAACACACTAGTGCTGGAATGGAAGGAATACCTCAATGGAACACATTAACATTTTTAATTTAGTATAAAAAAGTAACTTTTAATTAATTGGTATGTTATAGTATAATTTTAGTTCTATCCATCAATGAAATGTTAATATATTCCTAAGTGAGGCAGCTAAGCGGTTCGTGTATGATTCCACATAAGTATTTATCTCAGAGGTGGAAGGTGTACCTCGGCGAGGAAGGGATAAGGAGAAACCAAAGGATGCGAGGGCCGAGTTTCACCACCGCCTCGCTTAACTTGTTTAATTTATGGGGAAGGCTTTGGACTGATTTTAACAAGTGGTAAACAAAATAAGTGCTGTTTTCGACACGCCATCGTAAATAATACCGCTTTTAAAATGTTCGTAAGAAATACATGCTTCTATCTGAGAAAACGCTACAGATCTGATATTCGGTTGAAGTCACGCTCCCAAGGCATCTAAGTAAATGAGGAATGCCTATTAATCGTACGTGACCTGTTTATCGAAAAGGAATGACTTTGATAGTGCGTCAACTACCGATTGGTTTTACGATTTGTACGAGTTTATCAACTTGAAGTATAAAGCGTCAATCTCACTTACACGATCATCTAAAAATAAACATTCAAAAAAGTTAATGAATAAAAACCTTATTAGATAGAGTCTTAATTAGTTTTGGCTCTTTATTTTAGGGAAAAAGAATATTCTAATGAGTCCCAGGAGATAGGTGAGTGCCGTAAATTACAATGAACATAATGTCTTAGTACCTAATTCGTTTTTATCGGTGTACTGTCTTAAAATTGACTATTATTCATCCTTTGGGATTCATGATGTAATTAATCTTTTGTTAATACTGAAGTTTAAAAAATACTGCAAAATAGATTCGGTTAAATTTGTATTCAACATAATGAATTTCAATCCTTTAGGTATAAAATATACCTTAAAGTATGTTGTAGATGAATTTACAGGTTATTACAATTATATTATTAGTAAAGACAAGTCTATTACAGTACTTCAAGATAAAGAATGGGCTTCGGAAAACATCGGAAACAATCGTTTACATACATTACATATTATGTATGTAAACGATTGTTTCCTTAATTATTAAGTAGTTTGGCCCTAAAAGTCATTTACAATTTCAACATTATTGCAATGAAATAAATTTTAACGTCACTTCTAAGAAAAGCAAAAACACGATGCCTATTCTTTATCTTGACGTCTGTACTAACTTCTTTTTTAATCTAAAAATGTAATATGTTCATGGATTTATCTGTCTAGTAAGTTAAACTTAACTGGCACTTGATAATAAATCAACAAAACTTGCTTATCTTTAAAAGAGTTTTTGCAATCAGGTATAGGTAGAGACATCAGGTGCGACCACTTCACACCCCAATTGGGGTAAATGGGGTGAAAGCTCGTTAAAATCCCCACCTGTAGTTATTGTAGTAAACATGGGGTTGTTACATAACTTTATTTGCATTAACAATATCTTTTGGAAGAAACCAACTAACGTTTGATTTGGCCGCAGGGAGATGTAATAAATGTTATATCGTTTTGTAATTAACACACGAATGCCACGATTTTATTTACCGTAAAATCACTTTAAAATAACTTCTTAATCAATATACTGCAACTTGGTATATTTATTAGTATCATCATCCCCCTACCCTTATCCCAATTTATTTGGGGTCGGTGCAGTGCGTCCTTCTCTTCCATTCCTAGTATATTTATTTATATCTATTTCAACATCGATCAACCTTGTTTTTCAACCACTTACGATAAATAGGCTACAAAAATATAAGTAGTAGTATTATGAAGTGAAAATTATGCTGTGACATACAATGAATTCGTTTAATAAGTAAAAACATGCAACATCATAACTGACCAATTGTCTTTCTTGTCATGGCACTAAACAGAATTAGGGGCAATAAACGTACTAGGGTCCCAAAGTTGGAACGGCAACCACGATTGAAATGGTTGGATTCTGGCCAAAACTCACACAGAAACTTTGTTGGACTCTAATTGGATTTGTAGCTAGTACAGCCGCAAAGTAGGTATGAAGTAAAGAAATGTCGAACTTGTGTCGCTTAAGTAAGTTACAAACAGAAAGTAGCTCTGTTTTGTTGAAAAAGAAAACAAGTACTTTTATGAGTTCATGACAAACAAAAAGGTAACAGATGTGTTATTTAGGACTAATATTGTATTTATTGAAAATAGACATTTATATCGCTGGTAGGTTTTTAAGTCAGTTTCAAAAGTCATTGTTGAAAAGATTACAGGATAATAAACGTCTTGATAAAATAAAATTGATAAGATATTTTAATCTTCGCAAACAAAACCTTCCACATTTTATTACGAGAATCTGTTATACCGTATGTTTCTGGACAGGACAGGACTGTGCCCAGAACACATAAATTCTTTGCCTTAACGTTACTTTGGATTTATGAGGTAACCGCACCATTAATTTGTTGGGTAAATTGTCGAGCTATCGCATTATTTATGGCTTAGGTGAAATTGAAACTGTTGGTTCTTCTGATGATTTAGATACAGACTTTTGTAATTGTGCCTCATTTCATTGCAGTATTGCAGTACAAGATATGTTTGTAACATGGCTGGCAAACAGACGATATTGAAAAAAACAACTTCAAGAATATGGGTATCTAAGTAATGATTCCACTTTCACCTTATTTAAGTTTATCCAAATTAAAGAAAAACGTCTTATATCATTTCATTATATAATAAAGAATGTGTATAGTCATATTTTATTCAAAAAAGTCAGTAGTATATTATTCGACATAAAATACGAGTTGATTTTGTCTGCCAATAGTACAGTCGCGCAAAAAAATGAACAAGAAATTATTATGAAGAGAGAGTTGCAGCTGTTGGCACCTGTTCAACGACGCAGATGGTTCGAGAGAGGGGGTAGTTTTGTAATCACATCGAGAGAAATGACTAATAGTGCGGAATCAAGTCAATTACCTTACCTATTCGTTTTTCGATGTCGCAAGAGCGAGTCTGACTCGCGCACCGAGGGTTCCATAATTTAAATACGGTGTAGAATATTGCAGTGTTAGGTCAGCGCCATTTCTTGAACGATAGTGGAACTAATGTGATTTTTTATTGGTGAGTTCTGAAAAAGTGAGCTGTTTAGAGACATCGTTTTATTTTTCCAGTAATATTTGCATAAACATCTATCACATTGAATAATTTCAGATTTTATCTTCGGAGATAAGGGAGGAAATCTTCTTTTATCATTACATAAAAAATGTGTTTTTCATTTTATTAAAAAAAGTCAGTAGTAGAATATTCAACATAAATACGAGTTGATGTCGTCTGCCAATAGTACAGTCGCGCAGAAAAATGAACAAAAAATTATTATGAAGAGAGAGTTGCAGCTGTTGGCACCTGTTCAACGAAGCAGATGGTTCAAGAGAGAGCAGGCGAAATGACTGATAGTGCGGGATTTCGTTTTACGATGTGTATATCAACAAAACTTTGTGAATTTTTCGTAGTTGTTTCACAAAGTTTCAATTAACTAACCCCACTTATCAAACTTGGACAACATAAGTAATCGATCAATGACCTTATTTTTTTTTTCAATAAATAATACTTCTATGTGGTTATTTTCTATGGTTTCTTTTCATAAGTTGGCTGGAGTAATAGAGTAACATCTAAAACACTACAATAAAAATACATTCATTTTTTTAAGTTCTTAGTAATGTAAATACAAAGAAACTGAGCAATTTTTCTGTATTGATCTAAATAAATTCTTATTTGTTGAATCCTAATTACGAGGGTGGTTTGATAAGTCCATGACTTTGAAAAGAAGAAATAGTTTTTTTTCATAATTTATTTTTGTGACTTAAAAAGAAACTCCTTAAGGCATCTTTACACTACTTTGTTTCAAATTCGGTAAAAAAATATTACTTTTGGAAACAAAAAGCTAAAGCGACTTCTAACTTTTCTTAATGACCCTGTCGACCATCTCGGCAGCACTCATGACATCAAAACTCATCGAATGAAGATGAATCCTTCCTATTCTCTAGATTCCACCCCAGTGAGATTTTTCCTCCTACCAAACATGAATAAATGACTTGGCGGGCAAAGATTTTCATCAAGCCAAAAGGTGGTGTCTGAAATGGGCCCTCATTTCAGTTACCAGTTTTCAGGCGATGAAAGAAAAAAATAATGGGTTAAAGAGGTAAAAACTTCGTTGGACTGAATACGCAGAGCTACAATAAGATTATGTAGAGAAATAAAATAAAATATTCCGAAAAAAAGTCTTTCTTCATTAAAAAGTCATGGACTTATCAAACCACCCTCGTACATGGCTCCTGACTCTACGCTATAAAAATATTCGAACGTGTACAGGAGATAGTAGATGTCAGAAATTACTATGAACAAAGCACAATAACTAATTGGTTTTTCTCGATGGACAGTCGGACGCACAGAAAAAATAATGAAAAATTATTATAAAGAGATACTTCCAACTGTTGGCACCTGTTCAACAACGCAGATAATACGAGAGAGCGGGTAGTTTTGTGATCTCACATCTCACAAATAATTAATTGATTTAATTTTTTTATGGTGAGAACTGGGACTATTTTCTTCTGGGAATCATTAAGGCTTGTTCAAAATAAATGTTTAAATTGGCTACTGAATTACATCAATACAGTACCTATGTAAATTAACTAAAGACAATCCTTTTAAACAGGGTATATATAAGTTGAAAAGAAGCCAACGGTACTTGTTTGTTTAAAAAACGGATTTTAAATATTGATAAAAAATGCATTTTCGAAAAATAAATGTAACATACTGTACAATATTGAGTGGGTTATTTGTTTATCGAAAAGTTGACAAGAAGTAACATCAACCTGTCAATTAATTGTAAGTAAAAGAAAACGAACTGTGAAGAAGTTTGTAATGCTTGCCTATTTTATTTTACAGGGTGAAGTGTGTAAGCGACGCGCACCTTATTTTAAATTTAATTTGGTTTTCTGTCGTGTCCCGTTTACCAGTTACGAAATAGGGTAATGCTTTTAAATGTAAAATAAATAAAATAATTTTGAAATTGAAAAAGACATGTACCGTTGGATTCTTCCCAACCTATGTTAAAATGATTGCCTTTATTTAATTAACATACTACTGTATTGTATGTGATGTAATACAGTCATTGACCTATACAACGTGTTAATGAATTTACGCAAAATGAGAAAACAGTTTCTTCGGACCATCAAACTGAACAACTTTTACTATGGGACCAACTCTGAAATCGCGAAAAAAAAATCAGCTTTTTTATACAAAAATTTATAACGAAAATATAAAAATGTATGAAGCAGCTGATTTTTTTTTTGCGATTTCAGAGTTGGTCCCATAGTAAAAATTGTTCAGATTGATGGTCCGAAGAAACTGTTTTCTCATTTTGCGTAAATTCATTAACACGTTGTAGAAAAAAAAAACAGGTCAGTGAATACAGTGATAACTTTGTTTAATTATTTGTACTGTTAAAATCAGAAAAGTCAGACCCAAAGACAAAATAAAATAAGTCAGTATTCCGCTAAGATAAACAAAATCGAGACAGAAATTTGAAGATGTAGCCACTTAAATAAAAGGGCATGAACATTTTTATGTCAACTGACTAATATTGACTAGCACAATCAAAGTCAGACCCAAAGACAAAATAAAATAAGTCAGTATTCCGCTAAGATAAACAAAATCGAGACAGAAATTTGAAGATGTAGCCACTTAAATAAAAGGGCATGAACATTTTTATGTCAACTGACTAATATTGACTAGCACAATCTGTGTATAACCAATTTATACTATTATAAAATGCATTCCCATTTTCATGGTTATACAAAATAATTTGTTTTATTCATGATAAAAGCAGACAAACAGACAATAACTGTTATAAAAAAGGATATAATGAAAATCATCTCATTCTATTATAATCATCTTTGGAAAGTAGGCATAGCTTATAAAAGACGTTATTGTTCATATATTCACAAAGCAAGTTTTTATGTTATCGGAGTATAAAACCAAAGCAATGTAAAGGGTAGAAAGGATCTCATGTTTGTGACAAACAATGCGAACATGTAGGATTTTGCTGGTCACAAAAGGGACTGGAAGGAGCTGGACAAGTTCTTACAAAGGCTTAAAGATAAACAATATTCAGTATAAGAAAGTATTTTTATTGTCATTATTTTGATCAAGTTCTCTTATATTCAACAAAAGTTGATGATAACCGAATAGTTTTAAAAACTACAATAGTTCTGCGATTACTATTTTTTTTTTAATTTTTACCAAAAAACCGACTTCAAAATACCTGCCTATATAAAGCAAGAAATAATATTCAAATCATTAGATATGCATTATAATTGTTATAATAAAAACACGTCTATTGAAGTCGGGTGGGGCTGGAGTAAAACTTCCTTTTTTTTATTCTAAAAGCCCCATCCGAGTTCAATGGACGTGTTTTTATTATAACAATGAAATTGCATATCTAATGATTTAAATATTATTTCTTGCTTTTTATAAGCAGTTTTTTTGAAGTTGTTTTTTTTGTTTAAAAAAAAAAATTTAGTATACGTACCTTCTGTATTAGGTAGAGTAGGTTAGATATATTATTTAGGTAGAAAAATCCGCTCAGCCAAACGTGAGATAATCGTGCAGAAACATACATACATACGGGTCAAACTGAGAACATCCTTTTTTTTAAGTCGGTTAAAAAGACTACACTAAGGCTGGCCCCAGACCTACCGGTATCATTTCTTTGCTTTGCTGTTCTACCTTCTTAAAAGACCGCCGGCCAACCAGGGTAATTTTCAATCTATCGCATTTTGGGACTAGACCAAATTGGCAAGATAGCCATTAGCTTGGTGTTATCAAAATCATCACCTGGATTGCGAAGTAGGAAGCTTTTAGGAGATATGTCACCCTGAACATGGACTCCGATCGTTAAAAATAAATCGATCGCTTATTTATACAAGATGTTTGGTAAAGCCTTATAAAGCTGAATATGGTAGATAGGGACCATAAAACTGAACAACTTTTACTATGGTACCAAATCTGAAATAGCGAAAAAAACCGGCCAAGTGCGTGTCGGGCCACGCGCAGTAGGGTTACGTAGTAACCTTATACCATACGATATTTAATACCACTATTATTTTTCGTCTGCAAAAATAACTTTGTTTTTCACAGTGTGGGTATGAATGACAAAGTTATATTTGCGGTTTTGCAAAATGTGCTATATCTCAATAACTAATTATTATATCTCGTTCAAACCAATTTTCGTTGAAAGTATTTATTAAGATCTACAGCATATTTTTTTTTTAGATTTTTCACTTTCTTATTTCAAAAGTTAGAGGGGGGGGGACACACATTTTACCACTTTGGCGGTGTTTATCTTTCAAACGGTTGACTTTGAAAAAAAACCGTCTTAGGAACCTCAATGTCATTTTCAAAGACCTATCTATAGACACGTATTGGTTGGGACAAAAATTTTTTTTTCAGTTTCGGTTCCATGTATGGGGAGCCCCCTCTTAATCTTTTATTTTTTTATTTTTGTTTTAAATTCGTTAAGCGGTTAACAGAATACATCTACCTACCAAGTTTCAACTGTGTAATCTTAATAGTTTCGGAATAAAGTGGCTGTGACATACGGACGGACAGACAGACAGACATGACGAATCTATAAGGGTTCCGTTTTTTTGCCATTTAGGCTACGGAACCCTAAAAAGGGCTGTTTCAAACATTTTGATAATTAAGTTATTAATTTTTGTATGAAACAGCAACTTTTTTTTCAAACAAACTAAAACTTCGCATTGCAACCCAGACGACGATATTTGATAACGCCAAACTAATGGCTATCTTGCCGATGTGGTCTGGTCAAAATATACGATAGATTGAAAATGAGCCTCTTGGCCGGCGGTCTATAGTAGAACAGCAAAGCAAAGAAATGAAACCGGTAGGTCTGGGGCCAGCCTAAAGGTATCCCCTTTCCAACACAAAAAACTTCATCTAAATCAGTTCATAATAACAAAGTCGTCAAGGAAATCATAGTATTTTCAGGAATACTTGAAAATTACTCGACTGATTTGAAAAAAAAATGGGACCATCTCGCAAGCAAAATCAATCGAACAAAAAAATAATTATCAAAATCTATATATATAAAATTCAAAGTCCTGACTGACTGACTGAGTGAGATATCAACGCACAGCCTAAACCGTTGAACCTAGAGACTTGAAATTTTGCACATATATACCTTATATAGTGTAGGCATCCACTAAGAAAGGATTTTTGAAAATTCCATCCCTAAGGGGATGAAATAAGGGATGAAAGTTTGTATGAAAGTCCCTCAGTTTTGAAGCTAGGATCTTAAAATTTTGTGTTTAGGCTGATGATTGAAAATGAATAAATACGTGTCTCAGTGTTTTTCAAAATTCTTCCCCCGAAGGGATGAAAAGGGGGATGAAGTTGTGTATAAAAAAAAATCCTTAATTTTCGAAGTAAAATCGCTAAATTTATAATTTAGGCTTATGGATGGAAATATAACGCAACATATATTGTTATTGGTAGTATTTCATCCCCTATGGGGATGAAATGTGCGAGGCCTGCCACACGCGGCAAATGTTTTGCCTCACGAGGCAGCGCGCTTGGTGGGGACCCGCCTAATCGCGTAAAAACGGCTGGTCGAATCCTGGTTGAAGGTTCCCTAAGGATTTTCTCTAATATCCACGCGGACGAAGTCGCGGGCGGACGCTAGTCGGTCCATAAATGTCGAAGATACGCGCGAACAACGATAAAAAAACATTCAATCGAATTGAGAACCTCCTCCTTTTGTTGAAGTCGGTTAAAAATACTTATTCTTTATGCGTTGCTTTGTACACTTTACCCACTATAACTACTTTACTGTACTCTGGGAAAGATAAAGTTGGTACAAAATATAGGTTTAAAAAAGAAAAATTAGAAATAAAACATTTTTACCGATTACAGCGCGTATATTATTACTTCAGGTGTTGTTTTAGAATTATTTCGTATGGATTTATTGGTTCTTTGAATTCCCAACGTTTCCAGGGGCCTTGGTCACGGGAGGACTAAACCAAAAAAGGCTGCTCATATTTTTATGTAATTACCCGATCGGAACTGTATAACAAAACAATCTTAGAATAATTACACCTAGAACGATAATTCCCTACAAAGCGCGCTGTCATAAGTGAGGCAACAAAAACAGCCAAGGTGCGCCGTTTTCAGATTTGTATTGTCCATTATTAAATAATAATACCTACGTACAAAACAGTTAAAATTTCCCTATCTTAAAGAGATTAATTATTATATTATTGGATTTTAGTTACGATTAGGTAACGTATGAAGGATATAAACCTGAGAACTGAGCCATTTTGGCTCAGTATAAGTTGCCTCACTTTGCATACAAGGACACGGCTTCTATGTGTAATTATTCTAAGAAAACAATGGACTCAAGTTTATTATAATTAAATACATTTAAATTATTTTATAGCTGCGTTGTTTTCGGAAAAAAGTGTTTTATTTCTAATGAACTGTACGCGTGGAAGTATTAGAAGTGGATATGTGAACATAATAATGTTTACATCATAAGGTCTGAATATACTGCGCTGCTTACGTGGATAGCCTTACGTTGAATGCCTGAATTAAATATTTACTAACGCAGAGAGTTCAGCACATTGTATATGAATGATGAAGCTCTGATGTTACGAAACTGAAATAAAACATTAGGTTTTGAAAGTTATTTAAAGATAAATATGAAATTTGAAAAATTTACTTTCACGAAAACCGAAAACAATTCATTCGTGATAAAAATGAAAAAAAAAACGAAGTAGTTGCTTAATTCATCAAACCCCGAGCGGCCCGATCGGGACGCACAAAAATAGAAAATCTATTGTGCCTCATTTTACGGGGCTTGTTGTTTAAATTAATTGTATTTTTCTCATTTGTAGAATACTGATTTGTTTCTCTATATGTATTTTATGAACATATTTATTTACACTCGAGAGCAAACAATTCGCACCACAGGCCTATTTTCATACAAACGAGGTAACTTTGAAGCTCTGATGGTTCTCCGCCCAGGATTAAACGGGCTCTGATCTGATGATGGCAAATTAAAGAATAAATGGATGAGGCTCAGATCTCTTAAGAAACCCAACGGATCAGAAGCGTTGTTTATACCAGAGCCTGTATGGAGTTTTTAGTGTTACATTTTACATACTTTTGACGTCATTTTAGCTTGTATTTTTTTAAGTTTAACCCTGAGCTAAACGGCTCAATGAATCCGTTAGGTTTCCTTAGCATTATGGGCCTCCTCCATTTTTTATTTAATTTGTCATCATCAGATCGGAGCCCGTTTAATCCTGGGCAGAGAACCAGAGCTTCAAAGTTACCTCGTTTGTATGAAAATAGGCCAATGGGGCGATTTTTCTGCTCTCAAGTTTATTAAAAATACAATGCACATAATGGAAAATGAATTGTAATACCTAACAAAAGGTTTATCTGTGAGTATCTAAGTACAACTTCAAATGTACAACAAAACTAAAACCGGAAATGTATTAAACGGCTGTCCCGGGAATTTTTATACCAACATTTTAGGTACTAAAACACAAAATGATAAAAAAAAACCTCCGATCGCCGCAATCCGCTCTGTCACGTCCATTTCATCCGACCTCGTGTTTCACGCATTTCCGCCAAGCCGCTGAAAATTTGCGCTATCATTCTGATTGAGTTGCTGCGTTAAAAAAAGCCTTTGGCATGTTTTGAAACATGAACTGGGAGAGTTTAGTTAAACATAAAAAGGTGATTTTAGTAAAAGTTCAGTGTGCTTATTATAGTCGAAACTGCCAACGATATCGAAAACTATCAAAATACTGCTCATGTCATGTCAGTAAAACCACAAGGTTAAAAAAGTATAAAACTGATAATCCCTGTAAAAAAGACAGACCAAATAGTTTTCAAAAACTTATAAAGTTTGCGGAATTCATAGAATATTGTATGATAACGTTTGTTTAAAAAAAAACTTAATTATAAAAAAAAATAACTGGATGCATAATTGCTATGATTTTTAATTAAAGGATTTGCTATGCCTTCACTAGGTCTATTCTATTGGATGCTATCGTTTTTGAGGTCTCTGTTTAACCATTGTTTTACCAGAAAGTACTAATTCATATGAACAGGAAATATAAAAAACAAATGTTGTCGATTGCTCTTCCTATTTCTTCCTCCCTTCTACTCAACTTGTGTAGGTATATCAGATTTTCAATAAAGTAATAATGTTAACAAGACACTTTGCCAAAAAACGTTATTTATGTCGCCGAATATTCCACTTTCCTGCGCCGTCAAATATCATTCGAAGCGGCACAAGGCGGGTCCATAATTTGCTGACGTTTTTCTGAACCTGCAGACCCTACTCGCAGTGTCAACGATTCCATACATTCGACAAATTAGGGCCAAACGGCACCTATTGAACGAACAAATATTTCGTCAGGATTTTTTGAACGATAGGTGTGACAAACGAATGTTTTATATAGGTATATCACTTGTAGGTATAGCTTGTACTTTTATCTATCTATTCTGTGGCTATACCTACAAGCACAGAATAGATAATAGTAAAGCAGCGAAATTATTGGATGGATTTTAGTAACTTTCAAAGTAAACATTCGAAACTGACGTGTATTTTTAGAGCTTTATGGGACCCTAAAAAATACACGACTTTCTTTTAAAGTCACGTAGAGTTCAGTATTTTATTTAGTAATAACGATTACGGAATAACTTCAAACAATTCAAGCTACACAGTTCAGTGCTCTTGAGCTCACAAAAATAAACTTTCGTTTTATAAAGTTTGTTTGGGCAAACAAAAAGAGTTAAAAACAAAACAATGCAAAATAAATACTTACATAAACAAAGTAAAATAGCAATTCATAACAAAACGATGACAGTTAGCCAAACTTTGATATTAAACACGAAACTGTTATGTTCACACGCAAACCTAACCTTTGACCCAATAAACATTAGAATTAAGTTACATGGATCTGAATTCCTAGACCACCAAATACTGACATTTTGATCCAGTCGAAATAATCTTTAAATTTAATTAAAAATAATGGAATAAAACTACTAGTATTAAAAGAACTACGATCACACCCCAGACACTTCATACAACCGCGCCATTATAAACAGATGACGTCATAACTGACGTTTTTGTACACGCGCAACTGTGTGTGGTCTTGGGCTAGGTACCGTACAGTGTTTACTGTATGAGCGGCTTTCAATTCATAATTCGAACTTTTTTGTAAATAAAGTTACGACTCATTGCTTTAAATATCGAAATAAGTTGACAGTCGACAAACACGACTATAAACGAGCATACGATTCAGCATACGAACTCGCAGAGTGGAGTGAGGTAATTGGTTCTGGGGCGGGGCGGAGAGTGTCCTTTCTATATGGTAGTACTTATATCTATTCTGTGCTACGATACAGAAATAAAGCAAGAACTTTTTAAATCCCTAGCCCAATGTTGAACTAAACAACGATTTCAAAAAGAATACGTTAATAATCCGAACAGAGTACCGCTTATGTAATATCCAGCGGCTCCGGGGCATGACTTAAACATTACTATTATGTCCCTTAAGCCTTGTTCTAACATGAAAAGCTTCCAAGCTTAAAAACGCTATTAAAACGTTTAACAATACAGGCTACATCTCGCCATCCTAGCGCATAAACTCTTTTGAAAAGGTCCTGCCCTACCCTAATGCCTTTCATTATCCAATTTTAGTTATAAATAGAATTGAGAGGGTTTTAATGCTATGAAGCAAAAGACATTTCAGTAAATGAAAGAGCTTTTGGAAAATAGAATTTTACAGCATCATACATGCGAGTTTGTATTAAATATTTAAGTTGTTGAAATAATTATCTGATTTATAAATTGTCTCTTCTGAGTCTTAATATCAGCAGCTCTACTAGAAGTAGTGAAAAGCAAGTAAGCTAAAAATTTTAATTTCATTGAAACTTTATAAAAAAATATTATATTTACAAGTATTTCTGAAGAACTAAGAGACCGAAGGACTACTTCACAAAGATACTTTTCAAAAGCAAACTAAACTTCGTCAGTAACTCTCACATTGAAGTAAACCTAAAAAACAAGATACTTGAAAGCAAATCAAAAACAGAGCTCTCTCCTTCAAAATGTAACAAGGTCAAGGAAAATCCCAGATATAAGATACAAGAGGCAATAAGATAAATGAAGAGGCGAAAACGAGATTTCATTTGATTTTTAGGTCCCAATCCCCTCTACAAAGTAACGCCTGGCTTTGATAAAATCTTTCTTCGTGTGACTTTTTAGTCTTGCAGACGTGAAGGAAAATTAATGTAGATCTGTATTGTTCCCAATAAAATTTCGTACATTTAACAATTTTTCACTTAGGTGTTTGATCAATGTCATGTGATTTCGAAATCAAAGTTTTGTTTTGTATAACAAACTTTTCGTCAGTAAACTTAAACAAAGTTTTCTTAGGTCCGTATTTATAAATCGCTCTCAACGTTGAGAACTACCTTAAGATGCTGTTTATATATGAAGAGGCATCTCAAATATG
The DNA here is from genome assembly GCA_928269145.1 of Agriphila tristella. Taxonomy (NCBI): domain Eukaryota; kingdom Metazoa; phylum Arthropoda; class Insecta; order Lepidoptera; family Crambidae; genus Agriphila; species Agriphila tristella. The sequence goes on from OV743433.1 coordinate 39,864,485, forward strand.
ATCTTAAGATAGCTGACAACGTTGAGAGCGGTTTATAAATACTGGACTTAGTTTCTATAGCCTTAAAGAGGTAAGTATTAGATATTAAAGATCTTAGTTAAACAACTATTTTTAAGAAAGGTGATTTTAAATAATCGTTTTGATATGGAAAAAACCTGTGAGATAAAAATTGGTGCTTAATCTAGAACCTATTTTCTAAGTACAGCGTTAAAAGGGTTTTAGCTTGTCTGGTGCTAAGAGACGATAAGTCAGAAAATAGTACCGCACGGTATCTCAACGTACGTACTTAACTCGGAAATCTCAACGAATGAGGAACTTGCTATCTTACCTCTAACTGCTCTGCCGGAACACAATAATGTTGGACTATACGGCTGTCGTAAAGATGGTGCTTAGCCGGGCAGATAATAACACGAACCAAACCACGCACGATACAATCCTGACAGATTATTCACATCAAAATACATTAAAATTTAAATCTCTTCTTTTATAAACAACTAGAGGCCGCCCGCGACTTCGTCTGTGTGGAAAGTTTTTTTGCTATAAATCGGGAACAATACTTTTTTTCGGAATGAAAATTTTTGTCTTTCTCTGTACTCCTGACAACGTGTATGTACAATTTCATGATGATCGGTTCAGCAGTTAAGACGTGAAGGCGTAACAAATAAACAAATAGACAAACGGACTTTCCCATTTATAGGTATAAAATATTAGTTGGGATAATAAGTGGCTCAGCGAGCTGTAGACCGTTCGTCGCGTTTGTCCGTTAAAAAGTAGCTCAAATTGTATGTAAAAAATAATCTAATAGATGTCGCCATATACGGTATGTTTAAAGCCAGCACAAGGATACATACATTAGCGATCCATAAAATGGATTAATACTGTGGTTTGAAAATTGCATCCCAAATTGCAAAGTGCTCTTTTGGCCAATTTCTCCTTGTTATTTACATTATTGATCTGCACTAACGCCCAGTTTCCGACATCATTGCCAACTTTAGCACCTTTACCTAAATTTATAGCTTGCCAGGATGGCTTGCAAGGCTAGCTAAACGCCATTAGGCGACTATTAGTGCTGTGTGTCCAATTATTTGTAATGAAACTGTGTCGTTAGCTATTCTGGTAGAGTAGAAAGTATTGCTAAAACTAGTTGTAATGGTTAAAGTGTTATAATGCCTATGTGTATTTTAATGCTATAAAAGTAAATAATATACTAGAAAAAATTCGACGTTTCACCAGATCATTTTTTCAGGCGGGAATCGAACCCGCGATCTTTGGAAGTTCGGTCCAATGCTTATTAACTTAGTTACTAGGACTTTTTTTATATTTGCTGCCGTTTCTAAAAAATCCGAAAAAAAATGCATTAAAGGAATGTTTTTTTTTATAAACACCAGTACTTTTTGAAATTTTTTTTATTCATTATCAACACTTAGTGTTTTCGATCCCTATAAATATTAAAAAACCGGAATTGAATGACTAGTTATCTTTTATATTAATTTTTTGTGTCTGAAAACGAAATTTTGGTAAAAAATACTTAATTTCAATTCACCCAAAAACTATTAACTTTTTGAGAAAAAGTTATATAACAATAAATATTTGTTTTGACCTCATCTATAACCCCTTAGCAAGAATACGTCATATTTCCAGTGACCCTGTATAAAATAGCTATATAATATGCTAAATATTTAATGCTAAGTTCAACTTTAAAAATAATGCAACAAGATGATAAAAGTTAAAGATGTTCAACTTTAAAAAAATGCAAAAATGAAAGATATACAAGTCCTTTAACAATGTAGATTAAGATGAATAAATAATGAAAAAATATTAGAAAAAATCGACTCACCCGTAGCAACTCAGACGGGATTCGAAACCGCACCCTTAGGATTCCGGCCCAATGCACTACCAATTATGCTACCGAGCCACTAATGAATTTGGCGAAATTTTCTAATACTTTTTACGCTTCCGCTGAAGATGAAATGCAGATTACTTGCTTCCTATTTGTAAGCAGAATGTTAAAGGTTCCAAGAGTTACTTTTGCGTAGTGAAGGAAACAGAAAATTATAAAGAAAATACAGTAACTTATGTAAGGAGAAAATTTCAATTGATCATTTATTATTTTCGGCTTTACAAAACAAGTTTAGGTTAAGCCTAGAACTAGTATCCATTTATAATCTGTTTACTTCATCAACCTCTTGTCCCTTTCACTAATTCATCGGTACGCGTGATTCTCAGAGAAGTAATTTATTCAAGAAGGCAGCTGTTCTCTCCTTTGGCTCGCTACACAATCCCGACGAAGCAATTTGCGTTTAATGAATAACATCAAAGGGGTTGTTTTCGATTGGCCACTAGTCGCCCTTTGTATCTCACTACGCTGTTTTATACAACATCAATTTCGTATATGAAGCCAGTGTATTTTCGAATGTGGTAAGTCGTATCTATATGTACTTTTATTAATAAAAAAGTATCACGATCTATAAAAAAGTATCCGCTTAATGACAATTCCATTATCTTTATGGATTGTTCGTTCTTGAACAAACTAAAACCATGGATCAATATTATTCTAGTGGTTTCTTTGTTACCTCTAATAGTTTGAAAATAGGCTTTCTAACTTGAATATTGTGTTGCATATTTTCTTCATTATCAAACCTAATCAACACTAAAATTTAACAGTCTTAGAACTCTACGTTATAAAAGTATTACTACACAACACTTCATAAGTTGCTCATAAGCAAACTCAATAACACATTGGAAAGTTTCTCGTACAATATTAGGAACTTTTCGGAGCGGCCTAAGAAGTTTTCTAATCACCCAACTTTTACCCTACTCAAACCTCGCAAAAATTAATAGGCGTAAAGAAAACCTTCATTCCGACATGTCGGAACATGCGATTCGTCGGTAGCATTTAATTCGCGACGTATTAGAGCATTTCCTGCTACAATAGAATCTTGGAGACAATTTCCGAATGGAATAAATTCCCGTATGTTACGCAAGTTAGTAAAGTGGTTAGTTGGTTTAGGATTATAATAGTTTAAATGTTATTGTGTAAAGTTCAATATATGTACTATTATACAATAATTTCAACACCCCTTATCTAAATTTCAATTAAGAACATACAAACTCAATAGAATAGAGTCCTTACTTTTACATCATAGAGTTGCAGAAAGACATGTTTATTTGTAAGAATCAAAAAAAAATCTCTTTTTATTTTACTATTTGCATTCATCTTTTGAAAATTTTAGAAAAATAGAATTTATACTACATTATTTAAATATAAAGTACATAACCTACCGCTCAGCATGTAATGTAAGTATTTCTTCTACGTTTTACTTTTGGTTCAACGACAAATAAAGACGCTTCCGTTCCAATATTTCTTATCCAGAATAAAAGTTAATGTCCCGATCTCTCAATGTTGATCCGAGAGAAATATATATAAAAAGGTTGTCCATTGATTGATAGCAAACTACCCAGCAAAATAGTCCGCACTGGACACAATTTCCGATAGAAGTAAATTCTCATGTGGCTTGGGGATAACTTTTTATAGCTTATTGTACTAACTTGTATTACGTGTTGGGTAACACGCGACAGACCACTACTTTATATACTACCTTTCGTACTTTTGCATTGATTTCGATAACGATATTTTATCGTAACCTACATCTCTATTATTGTTATTTTTCGTGCTTGAAACATTACAATTATTTGTTAGAACAACTGATCTATAATTCATTTTATTTAGCCTATAACAATGGTCAAAGCAATTTGTTACGAGTTACAGCGAGGAGGAAACTTATTATATAATTATATTGGTATCTCTTATTTTCAGACTTCTTTCGACACGTTCGTTTGTACATAAAGAAAATAATGATAATAAAATAAATTATGTATTAGCTCAAATCTGGGTGTTTGTACTATTACTCTTTGACTCTGAATAACACAAGTGTTTTAGCTTCTTACTTTGAGATCGCAGCAATGTAAGGTGTGAAACTATTTATTTATTTACTATATGGCATCGTGGAAGGCTGCAAGGCTATGGCTAACACGTAGAGAGCAAACGCACGCAAAGGCCAGAGTTACGTGGGTCCCATTAAACGTTGGCATATTTGGGTCAGTGTTACGTTATTACGTATTTATGAAAAATATGCCTCTTCGATATTCGAAATTGATATTTTTTCAAAGAAATTGCTCAAAATATGACGCATGTGTGATAGAAATACGCTTCAAACGCTGAAACAAAAACACTTTATACGAAGATAAATATTTTCATTACTAGAAAAAATCGTCTCACCCGTAGCAGCTCAGACGGGACGGTGCTACGGGTGAGTCGATTTTTTCTAGTATTTTTTCTATTAAAATATTTATCTTAATATAAAAATAGCATTGTGAATGCCTAAAATCAAAAAATTCAAAAAACACTTTATACGAATTACAGCACATAATTTTAAATGTTAGATAACAATTAATGCATTATTTTATGTTATTTTGTGTGTTTTTTAATTAACCTTCGTTTTGGCACCTTCCCATGGGTCCTGATCGGGGGACGATTCAGTGAACCAGTCATCTAGCTGTTGTAGTCCGTAAAGTGTTTTAATTCACTCAATAGTTCGCGCGGGAATCTAAGAAATGTTAAATTTATCAATTTTAATAGTTGAACAAAGTCCCAAAATCAGCGCTTATCCCTTTCCATAAAACTATTACATTTCAATCTCACTTAGTACGCACCTATTGTTAAATAATGAAGAACTACGAGTTTAATAAAAATGGAATCAAAACTCGTTAGATAGCAATTATGCAAATAGTTTCGTAAACGCAAAACTTTAAATAAAGCAAGGAAGTAAAAACTCGTACTGATATTAGTAGTAAGCACGCTCGGCTTCAGCCCACTCGATTTTTCCTGAACATCTATCTATTTTATTCGGTATTCTTTATTTTATTCCAACTCGTTGCATTTTCGCGGCAATGCGGGTGCACCAGATGTGCTCGTATATTTTAAAAGGAAATGGACCACTATTATCTGTACAAGGTGAATCGTGAATTGATTTTTTTCCGGGTTCAGAATGACCTGTTTGAATATATTATGTAATTATTAACTTTGGTCTTTCATTGATTGCGTTTTTATTCAGTTTAGCTGTTTTTTAATTGTAATTTTATTAATGTCGGAAGCAATTTTTTTCTTTACACAAAGATCGCAAGTAGTTTATGGACTGTAAAATATGAAAATTTACGCTGTTTTTTATAGTAAGTATTATGTTTCCTGTGGTTTAACTGATATTTTGTTGGTGTCACACTTGATGCATTGGAAAATATTGACTTCTGTAATCCGATTACCTATTTGTCAGTAAAAAGACACATTGAAAACACATTATTATTTAATCAAATATGTATTTGTGGCCTTTATACTCTAATTCAGGCATAATCTACGTAGGTACAAAAGACATTTATTTGTCAACCAGTAGAAGCTACTATAACAAATTAAAACTCATACACCATTCCACCCACAAAATTTATTCAAATAAAGTGGAATTAACGCACGCGACAACGAATAACATCAAATTCTCTTCAAGAACGACATTGTTAAGCTTATATCATTTTAAGTCTATATTTCTCTATCAAATATAACACTGACTGGAGTAGGCGTATCTTTGTTAAACCCCTGCCTTTGAAATTACACAGTTGCGTATTTAGTCGGCTATTTCCGAACAATAATAAATATAACTACTAGTAGTACCTATACTTTTCACTCGAGCTCCCGAACGCAATTTGTCACAATGACGTTTTAATACAACCAGGTCAGCGTTGTACTTATTAGGTCAAGCCATTATTACTACATATCATGTTATGCCATTAGTGTGAACATTGAAATAAACAAGAAAACAAACAGGTTTCTTTTTGTAAAATTGTGATCCGGCTTCCGCTATAATGACGTAACTGTAAATGTGTCATTGTGACACTGAATTTTGAATTCTATATTTGAGCTCATTTCTCGCTAAATATGGTGCGGAGTTTGAAGAAAGGCTCTGGCGGATTTGAGGGAGGCTGGGCATTGTGATGCAACCGGTTGGATCCGGTTTTTGTTGCTAATGAGGTGCAGTCATGAAAGGCTTTCAGAAAACTGTATTTTTACTACTTGTAGTAAATACCAACAATATAAAATATATTTGTTCTATTTGTCTAATAAAAAGTTTATTATTTAATGAAAAGGTCACAGTTTTTTTTTATAATATGTTTGTAACAAAAGTGTGAAGTTCTCAAATCCCAAACCGCTATCTTTTCGAGGCGTAGATTTCCACTAAAAGACAATTTGTTACATACAAAACGGGATACGTGTCAGTTCTGCGTCGAGACACATCTTGAGATTCCAATAAAATGTTCCAGTAAAGAAATTTCCCAGATGAAAATTATAAGAGAATTTCATTCCACAAGTCACGAGATCCGAGGGAAACGAAAGGCAATATCGCAGATTAAAATATGATACTTTCTGCGTTCTTAGGTTAATTTAATAACTTCAGCACCCCAACTTCAAGTGAAAGAATGCGAGGCTTTTAATGGATGGGTTTTAATCTTTCTGGGGAATAAATTAAGAAGATTGAGTATGGTTACTACGATACTATTAAATGGATTTTGAATCAAAAAATATTGTGGTTAATAAAATTGCCTGTCACAACCAAACGATGAGAATTAAAATTGCTTCAGATTAATAATTCTAGAAAAACATCTGGTATGTACCTTATGTTTTTCTAGAATTATTGTAGGACCGAAATAAAAAGCTTTCAACGTAGTGGTTTATTTACTTTACAAACGTCAGGTCAATTTGCAAATTGAAAGCAAAAACAATAATAGACAAAATTCAGATTTTATTAGGCTTTATGCATTAATCCGAGAATTTTAGTTGATTAAAACAATAGATATTAAACTTATTGTTTTAACCAACTAAAATTCTTAATAATAAATAACCCATCTTATAGAAATCACTTAACACAACGTCTAGACATTTTGTCGAAACTACGTTGTGTTACATTTAGGTACTTCAGTCAGTAAAATATAGTCTTATTGTTTGTTTGTTTTAAATGTGGCTTTAAAGGTACTAAGGCTACTGATTGTCCTAAATGCAATAGGCCTTCGTCTCCAAAAAACTAGATAGCGACTTGAATAGTAGTTCTTCCCTAAATTCTAAAGATAATCAAGATTTATTAAATTATTTTAGCACTTCCATTTTTATCGAGGAAATTGATAACCAGCGTCCTTTTACCAATGTCTCCATAGCCGGTAAATCATTTTCTGGGTTATTAGATAGCGGAAGTTGTGTTACTGTATTAGGTAATGATTCTCATAAACAATTTGTAAACCTTGGGTTTACTCTATTCAAGTCGTCTGCGAAAGTAATGGTTGCAAATAAAAATACTGTGAAATCTTCTGGGTATATGCTTTTGCCCATGACCTTTAACGGTTCTACTCATTTAATTAAAGCTTTGGTCTTTTCCGATATATATCCTTCCCTTATTCTTGGTATTGACTTTTGGAAGAAGTTTGACTTATTTCCTAAAATACCCTTACAAAATATTTCTTCCCAAATTAATACTATAAATAGTTCTACTGATACTCAGGTTTTATCATTTTCCCATTTGTCTGACGTTCAGAAAACTATCGCTTCTGATGTCATTGATCAATTTAAAAATATTTCTTTCGAACAGAATGGCAAGCTTGGTCGTACAAATTTAATTTGTCACAAAATTGATACGGGCGATGCCCCACCTATTCGTCAGCGTTGTTATAGACTCTCTCCAGAGAAACAGAAAGCTCTCGTGAATGAGGTGGATAAAATGTTGGAACTTGACGTTATTGAGGAATGTGAGAGCCCCTGGCTTTCCCCAGTTTTAATAACACCAAAGAAGGATGGCGATTGGCGGTTCTGCGTCGACAGTCGCAAATTAAATTCAATTACTAAAAAGGATGCTTATAGCCTTCCGTTAATAAGTGAAATTTTGGATAACCTTAGGGATGCTCGATATCTTTCTAGTATTGACATTGCAAAAGCATTTTGGGAAATACCTTTGGACCCTAATGATAGGGATAAGACCGCTTTTTATGTACCCGGCAGAGGAATGTATCGTTTTACGGTAATGCCGTTTGGTCTGACGAATGCCCCTGCTACTCAACAACGTTTAATGGATCAATTACTTACTCCAGAATTCGAAAATAAAGTGTTTTGTTATCTCGATGACATAATTATCATTAGTAATACTTTTGAAGAGCATATTTCTCTTTTGATGAAAGTTCACCAAAAACTCTCTCTTGCTGGTCTCACAATCAACTTTGGTAAAAGTCAATTCTTTCGTAACGAATTAAAGTATCTCGGGTATATTGTGGACAATAAGGGTTTACGAGCTGATCCGGCCAAGGTTCAGGCAATTTTAGATTTTCCAATTCCTACAAATAAAAGGGAAATGAGGAAATTTTTGGGAACATGTAGTTGGTTTAGACGTTTCATTCCCAATTTTAGCTCTGTAGCTTCTCCTCTTAATAAATTGACTTCTGGTTCAATTTCAAAATTTGTTTGGAATCCTGATGCTGAGGCTGCTTTCCGCAAACTAAAGGAAGCGCTTATTTCGGCTCCAATTCTTTCATGTCCTGATTTTGATCTTCCTTTTTCTGTCCATTGTGACGCTTCTAATGTTGGCGTAGGCGCTATGCTTACACAAACTCAAGGCTCTAATGAGGTAGTTATTGCTTATAATATGAGCAAATCTCTAAATAAAAATGAACAAAATTACTCGACAACTGAACGAGAGACTTTAGCAGTGCTCACAGCTATTGAACACTGGCGTTGTTACTTAGATAATGGTAAACAGTTTACTGTTTTCACCGACCATGCAGCTCTGAAATGGTTTTTGAATATGTCCAATCCAACCGGGAGACTTGCCCGATGGGCTCTTCGTCTGTCGTGCTTTAATTTTATTTTAAAACATAAAAGGGGTAAAGAAAATGTTGTCCCTGATTTACTTTCAAGATCGAAAACCAATATGATCGAACCTATTGCTATTTCTAGTGATACCTCTGAAACAGATCGTTTTAATAATATATTTAACAATTGTCGCGAAAACCCAGATTCATATCCTAATTTCAGTGTTCGGGATGGTAAGTTGTACCGTCGCTTTAATTCATCTGAACCGCTGAACCAAGATTTCCTTTGGAAGGAAGTGCCCCCACCTTCTGCTAGAGAAGACCTTATTAAAGCCGCTCATGGTGACGCTTCAAGTCCTCATTTTGGCATTTTTAAAACGTACAAAAAACTCTCTATTCTTTATTATTGGTCTGGTATGTTTAAACAAATTTCAAAAATTATTTCTTCTTGTGAAGCATGTTTGGCGTATAAACATTTGAACCATTCTCCTTTTGGGCCAATGGGAAAACCAAAAATATGTTCACGTCCTTGGCAGTCCGTCTCATTGGATTTAATGGGCCCTCTTCCAATGACCAGGCAAAGGAATCAATATATTTTAGTTGTAAATTGTTGCTTTTCCAAATATACACTTATTTTCCCTCTCAAACGCGCAACTACCGAAAATGTTATTTTTCATTTGGAGAACTCTGTCTTTTATATCCATGGCGTTCCCCAAACTATTATTATGGACAATGGCTCACAGTTCCAATCTCATCAATTCTCAAATTTTCTTTCGCGTTATAATATTCCGTTCGTATCCTTTACTCCGCGTTACTGTCCACAGGTTAATCTTACCGAGCGATATAATCGTACCATCGTAACCGCGTTAGCTGCCTTAGTAGGTAATGATCATCGCTCTTGGGACAAACATCTCAGCAAGATTCAATGCGCTATGAACTCTAGTGTAAATTTATCTACGGGTTTTTCTCCTTTCTTTCTTGTTCATGGTCGGGAGTATGTTTCCACTGGCTCCCTTTATACACCAACATCTGACTTGGACGAGATAATTTTTATGCCCCGTGATATCTATGCTAATAATCTTGGGCATTTAGCATCCTACTTTGACCAGGTTCAAGTTGCTTTATATAATGCGTATGTTAAGAACACTGGTCCTTATAATTTAAGGCGCTCTTTTAAGGAATTTAATGTCGGCGATATTGTTTGGCGTCGAAATTATGTTCAAAGTGATGCAGGTGCATATTTCTCTGCGAAGTTGGCACCACGTTTTATAAAGTGTACAGTTATACGTAAGCTTTCTCCTCTTGTTTATATTTTAGAAGACCAAAATGGAGCCAGAGGCAAATGGCACATAAAAGATTTTAAGTTGTAATTTTGTTTCGGTTTGTTTATTTCTGTTTGTATTTTATTCTAGTACATATGCGGACGGCAGGCACACTATTCTGTATATTTGAGCATGATTTTAATTTTTTTATTCTGCATACAGGCGGCCATAGTGCACATCGTCTCTATGTTTACTCTGTTGGTGAGTAGCTAAGCTCTCCAGACAGGAATCAAGTATAATCTCTCTCTTTATTCTCTTTGCTGCAGAGTAGCTAAGCTCTGCAGGACAATGCCCTTTTGTGTAACTATAGCACATTGGTGTGAATTTGTAAATTACTGTACATATTTTATTAGCTTTATTTTACTCTTGTAAAATTTTCCTAAGGGAAAATTTTCTCTTTGGGGGGGGAATAATGTAGCGTGCTGCCTGTCGCTCCTGAGCTTTTAGTTTTAAGCTAGTTTTAATTAGTTTAAGTTTCTTAGGGAATAAGTATTTTTGGCCATAACTTTCCAAATTCTTTGAAAATAAGCATTTGCTTGGCAGCAATTTATTCGTCGCTTTACGGCGATTTTTATTAGGTTTGTAGTTTCATCCTTTTTCATACAATTTTATTGAATTTCATACATAAATTTCATACTTAGTGGAAAAGTGAGGTTATAATTTTGTATTTATTTTGACAGCTGCTTGTTTACAAGTGACAGCTAAGTTTATTTGTTTTTTTCAATTCTACTCACACTTCGCGTAGGTTGTCTATCAATTTATTGGCCATCCCGCTCTTTTGTATTGCTGCCGAGCGAATACACGAATTCCCATTTTGAAATGCTGTATTATTTTTCTTCTACATTTTTCTTTCGGTTTTTCAAAATTTACTGTAAGTATAAAAGGATGGTCAAACCTATTACGTGGGTCAGTCAGTCTTCGAAATCTACGTGGGTCAGTCAGTCTTCGAGATCTACGGTGAAAATTCCGCGCGCTAGATTACGTTCCCCTGTCCCTCTGCAAGCCTCTGAAGAATCGCCCCTTCCCCTATCCTCCCTCGTAGCATTTAAGTTCCTTAGCTTCCTGTCTGTTAGGTTTAGTGTAAATAAATGTTAATTGTACTATATTTCCATCTTTCTACTTTGCTCCTTAACTAGCTAGATTCAATCCTTCTACTCTAGGTAGGCTCTCTATCTTCCCCTCTTCTTTGTAACGTTACAGTTTTGGCGCCCACGAGAAAGAACCCCACTCTCTAAATTCTAAAACACCCTTCCCCAAGGTAGATAATTTTAGGCAACTTTTGGCAAACTCACACTTCTCTTCCCACACTCATAGCACTTGGCCGGGGCAACTCTCCGGTAGTGCACTACATACTTCACAATCACAGCACGTGATCGGGGCGACTCTCCGATCGTGCTTCTCTCCAATCACAGCACTTGGTCGGGGCGACTCCCCGACAGTGCATTCATACATACACACTTCACACCAAACTCTACCGACAAAACTAACTCCACGTAACTGCATTTTCATTTCATCCTGTAGTTAGAAGCATCTAAATACACTATACCCTACTTTACAGGACACTGATCAAATCGCTACATACATAAACAGACAGATACACAATCACGCTGTCCTAGTGACAGTAGCACGTATACTTAGGTTCACGAGTTTAAACTATACAATTATTTTAAGTAATTGTATAGTTATTCTTGGACCTGAGCATACATACAACTTGACTTCCAGGAGAGTATCCTGGAAAGTCAAACAAGCGCTTAAGGTACCTCGTAGGATTTCGAGTCCGACTAAGAGGTACCGAACCACTACACTCACTACAACTACCACTCATTTAGCTATCTCATCTCATCTATCTCATCTCATCTACCCATTTTAATTGGGCGACCTTAAATTTAATTTTACTTTCAAAATTTATTCTCATTAAATTTATCTCTAAATTCAATATCAATTTACTCTAAATTCAACTTTTGCTCTAATTATTTTGCATAGAAACCTACTTTGATAAAGGAGGATTTTATCTCTCAGTAAGGAGTTTTTATCTTTTTGCCGCTTGCCTCTTTAGGTAGGTACGTATAGTCACATAGTCACGTAGGAATTATTTGCTCTGTGGATATTTATTTCTCTGTGTAAAATGGCTCGCTTTATAAATGTAGTTTACCTTAATAAGGCGGAGTTGGTGTATGAAGTCGAAGTTAGGGGTGAAGTACCACTAGATACCATCATTAAGCTGCGTACTCAAGTTTCCAAATTATTAGAGACTCTTCCATCTGAGGAAGTCGTAGACTCCATTTTGTCACCCGACACCGATCTTCAGCAATTATCGGTTACTTTAAATTATATCGACGCTAAGATTGACCAAATCGAAGGCGGTAAACGAAATTTAATTAGAAAAATCGAAACCTTTCTGAACCATTCCTATTTTCGTTTGGATAGGATCGATATTCTCCTTTGCCCCGAAAATAGCGAACTTTACTCTAGTATTAAACAGAAATTTGACTTCTTAGAAAAAAGATTCGAACCCTTGACGTTTGGAGTTTCTGAACCAGTCCAAAAATTTGTAAGTGACCAACGTTCCATTTCTCCTCCCAATCCAACTTTGTACCCTGCTCCTTCAAACCTTCACCTTGACAGGCCACAGTCAAATCAGGCAAGTGCTCCCCATCCAGTTTCAATCAAAGAATTGAAATCCTTTTCGTTTAATGGCAAGTCATGTCCTCGTTCTTTTCTCCAGAAAATTCAGGAATTTTCTATTTCCCGCAATATCGATAAAACCACTCTTCGAAACCACGCATTCGAAATATTTACGGAAGATGCCTTACACTGGTTCCGGTTCCAATTATTTCGAAATCCGGATATTTCTTGGGATCAATTAACGGAATCCCTGATAAAAGATTTTGGTGCTCACGATTATGATTATAAGTTAATGGAAGCTATTCGTAATCGTACACAGGGCTTAGGGGAATCAATTATAGTCTATGTTTCTGTTATGTTTGGAATGTTTTCCAGGCTTTCTAGAAAATTATCTGAGCAGGAACAGCTTGATATTTTACTTCATAACATTCGTCCTTGTTATTCTACATTTGTTGCTCTTAATAATATTTTCTCGATAGACTCGCTTATAACTACTTGTCAATCTTATGATCATATGATCGTTAGAGACAGAAATTTTCACGAACCGAAGCCACTAAACAATTGTGTTTCGGAATTTAATTACGTTGCAAGACCCTCTGCTCGGGCTGTACATTTTTCCCAGGACGTTTCTATCACACCTCCAGGTTCCAATTCCCGATATTCCCATCACGATAATATCGCTCCTTCAAGCAATTCCCAGTATTCCCATCGGGTTAATATTGCACCCCCAGGTAATTCCCAGTATTCCCAGCGTAGCTCTATTGCGACTTCAGGTAATTCCCAATATTCCCCTAGTAGTTCCACTCCACAACCAGGTTATAGGACTCCTGCTCCTGCTAGAATTCATTCACCTGTCAGACATACTTTCCAGTCTTCACCTCCTGTTGACAGTGGACTTCGTTCTGTTCCAGTTCCTTCTACAAACCGCTTTTCCGGTCAGCCTTCCGGCCCGGGTAATCATTTCAATCGTGTCGATAATGCGCCTTCCTTTCAGTCCCATCTATTCTGTGTACGTTGTAGGACTAATGGGCACTCAATTAATAACTGTGACAAACCCCGGGATCCTGTTTGTTTTCACCGTAGATCTCGAAGACTGACTGACCCACGTAGATTTCGAAGACTGACTGACCCACGTAATAGGTTTGACCATCCTTTTATACTTACAGTAAATTTTGAAAAACCGAAAGAAAAATGTAGAAGAAAAATAATACAGCATTTCAAAATGGGAATTCGTGTATTCGCTCGGCAGCAATACAAAAGAGCGGGATGGCCAATAAATTGATAGACAACCTACGCGAAGTGTGAGTAGAATTGAAAAAAACAAATAAACTTAGCTGTCACTTGTAAACAAGCAGCTGTCAAAATAAATACAAAATTATAACCTCACTTTTCCACTAAGTATGAAATTTATGTATGAAATTCAATAAAATTGTATGAAAAAGGATGAAACTACAAACCTAATAAAAATCGCCGTAAAGCGACGAATAAATTGCTGCCAAGCAAATGCTTATTTTCAAAGAATTTGGAAAGTTATGGCCAAAAATACTTATTCCCTAAGAAACTTAAACTAATTAAAACTAGCTTAAAACTAAAAGCTCAGGAGCGACAGGCAGCACGCTACAATCTATACCAAAACCTGACTGGTTGCCCTAACAAGGGCATGACAAGCGTTTATTTGTGTGTGTGTTTAACCAACAAAAATTCTTATTAATAAATAACCCATCTTATAGAAATCACTTAACACAACGTCTAGACATTTTGTCAAAACAACGTTATGTGTTACATTTAGGTACTTTAGTCAGTAAAATATAATCTTATTTACATACAAATATATACCAAAACGTGACTGGCTGCCCTAACAAGGGCATGACAAGCGTTACGGTTACTTGTCCGCCAGCATTAATTATACTTGGTTTCACAAATGGCTCATCAATCAAGCTATCTCCAGCCTCTTCCGAACCTCGGATAATGCCCATTAGTGTCAATTTCATCTTGTACCACAGTACAGTTTTTGTTTATAAAAAAACTTCGAGTTATTTGGCAAGTTTTGATTAATTTATCATTGCATTGTTTACTCAGCAATTTGTTTTTGCTTAGAGGCGTCGTCAATCAAACGTTTGAGCGTCAATTTAAGATTTTAAATTCCTTCGAAAGATATTCAATATTAACTAATCACGAAAGTTTAGTATTTTATTTTATTTTGTTTTTTTTTCACTTTCCACTATTGAATTGATAGTTTTGTATGACTTTTAATATATTTTTATTGCTTGGCTAATGCGACTCTAAGCGCCTATTTTACAGGTTCATAAAATCTATCTTCTGGATTAATAAAAAAAATGGAACAAAATTCAAATGATCTGCCATCCATATACTCTTATTCTGGGAAAATATAAAGAAGCAGAGGTTTAAGTAGTGGCTAAAAGCTTGAATAGATGACCTCTTAATACAACCATTAATTTGTTATAAACAGACCGCTCACCGAGAGACTGATGGGCTAGGGCTATTATTGTTTATAGCTATACCTAAATGTAATGAATGAATCTTTAGGTCATATATTTATTACGAATCCTGAACAAATCTTTTTTTAAGACCTAAAACAGACTACAAAATGGGCGATTGATGACACATGACATATAATGGCGGAACAATGCTCTTCCCAGCTTAATTGAAATAAAATCTACGAATGCGAAATCAATACATGAACTTAAGACTATTACAAAATTTTACTTTGGCAAAACAAGCATAAAAATTGGTTATTTCTATTCTGTAACTCAACAAAACAGCTGATTTGTGAATAAATTGTCGAAGTCTATTGTATAGCTCCAAATTGATTAATTAGTTTTTCTTCAAATCAAAAGACACTGATATAATTGAGAAATTACACAATTTTCGTCTCGAGAATCAACTAACTGCGGGTCAGCCTAAAGGAACGATCGAGTCTGAAACCCTAAAAATAATGGTTTTTTACTTGATCTAATATTTACGCTGATGCAAAGAACTCCTCTACTAGCTATTAATTATTCATGTGTCAACCCTGCTATTCACACTTCGTGGAAACATGGCCGTGGAGTGGTATTATTTGAACATAATTTCATGGCGTTCAAGCCATTATTTTTCAAATAGTTTACTTAGCTTTACCTTCATGTTCTACTATTTGTTAAACTGTAGTAACCCCTATTGTTAAGGTTAAAAAATCGAATAGTAAAAGACTGACAGTGTGAAAAATAGCTTAGATTAAAACTGTAGTATTATGTCACACTTACTTGCTTTGTTAAGTAAGTTGTAACGCACTAAATAAATAATTTTCGTATAATTATGTTACTTTCGTAGAAATGCAACTATGTACTTTTGAATTAGACTGTAGTGTAGGTACAATGTGAGCCTAACAATTTGTTTTGTTAAAGATTTCTTATTTTTTTATAATCAATATTAATACACTGCATTTGACTACGATTTGTACCCACACGATTCTAATCTTCCAAAAAGTACACCTCTCTAATTTATAAGAAATACACAGGGAAAATCTGGCTTAAAGGATAAAGTTGAAATCGCACTGATATATAAATCTCATACATAATGAATAATACCAACGACTTTGATAATAAAGGAGGAAAAATTGAGATAAAGATGAGAGCAAGTTTATGCACTTTGTCTTAACCGGAGTTAAGAAAGAGTCTCCATTTTTGTTTCAAACTTTTTTGTAAAAGTTTGTAGTTAATGGAGGTTTGAGTTATCTTCTAAAATTTTGATTTAATTGTGTTCATCATAAGAATTAGATAGATAAAAATTTCCTATCATTATAATTATAATAAGATACACAACCACCCCGCCCGCGACTTTATCTTTGTGAACAATTATTGATCTATCCCTCGTTAAACGAGTACTTTTAACACGTTTTTTCTGGATGAAAGTTACCCAATGCCCTTTTCTCTACCTCAGACAACGTGTATGCAAAATGTCATGACGGTCGCTTAAGTAGTTACGACGTCAAAGCGTAACGAACGAACAACGAACAAACGATTCTAATTGAGTAACTAGGCAAGTGACTTGGTTTAATAACGTTTAATGACTTGCCTGACCAAGGCATTGAAATGTAGTTTCGTTTTCTGTCACCTGGCGCGCTGTAAGCCAAGCTTCTAAAATAGCGTCGACTAGCTGTAATACTTCTGATGCTTCTCAAGATTTAACGAGGTTTTATAAGGCTTACATGCAAATTAATATAGTGCAATGGAAGTGTGTGCGGTGATAAAAATAATGTAAAAGTTAATTTTGACCAAAATGTTATTGAATGAATGAATGAATGAATGAATTATTTTTATTTGCACAAACCATACATTACGAACTTATTGTGTAGGTAGCTTACAATTAAAATATTGGATATGACCAACAGCATCCAGGTAAAGGTTCTTTTGTTTATTTCTTTGCAATTTATTTGATTGTTACCTGATATACTTACTTAAATTATAAGTGTACAAAGATACTGCCGCAGGTTTAAATATTAATGTTATTTGTGTTTTACGGCCTATGCGTCTATCAGTCCATTAATTAAATGTTGTATTAAATTAGACGATTTCGTTAAATATCATTTAGGCTGTTGATTAAACGGTGTTGTTCAATTAAACTACTGGTAGTTAATTGAGCGACTGATTAAACACGTTACCTGCGATATATCTATTCCCACCTTCACTGTTAAGATGATACCAGTTAAAAATGAAATGTTATCTTTAATCAATATCTCTTGAAATTAGATCCAGACGAAATCCATTAATATAGAAAAATGTTTAAGAACGTGCAGAATTTGATACATTCACCCCAAGGGAGCACGTCCAATCAGATTAAAAATTCCCTTTCACGGATCCCGCCAACAGATATTTCACAGCTGGACTGTTGATTACTTTCCTAAAGTGAAAAATATTATTGGGTTTGGGAAAACTTATTAACGGAAACTGTTGTTTAAACAAGACTCTAAGGTTTCAATAGCAGTTTATACGTCACCATGTTTGGAATGTAGGTCAGTTGATATGAAGTATAATAAATTAAAAAGGTTAGTTCTGTTATAGTCTTCGACATCAGCTATTTTTAATGTCCCTACAACTAGGGCACAGGTCTTTCTTATGGGTGGATAAGGAGGATGATCCATAACCCACCACGCAAGCCCAATGCGGATCGGTGGGTGTTAACGACTGCAAATGCAGTCGGGACCAACGGTTTATTGTGCTTTCCGAGGCACGGAGGAACTTGAGATAAAAACAATCAATCACCCATCCCATGACTGACCCTTGCGAAAGATGCTTAACCGCCACAATCGCAGAGCCAGGTGCTAAACCACTGCACCACCGAGCTCATCTTATTGTTATAGTCGTACTTTTATTCATTTAATTTTAGTGTTAAACTTTTAGATTTTTGCATTCACAATGCTATTTTTATATTAAGATGAATAAATAATGAAAAAATATTAGAAAAAAATCGGCTCACCCGTAGCTACGGGTCTGAGTTGCTACGGGTGAGCCGATTTTTTCTAATATTTTTTCATTATTTATTCATCTTAATTTTAGTGCTCTAGTTTATTGCATAAGTAAAATACAGGCTCTATATTTTTTCGGTTAGTATCTGGCCCTGTGAAAACTCGCCGTTTTTGATGATGACTGCATGTACCAAGCCTACCTAACTCCGAATGACAAACATGATCATAAAATATAAAGTTATTTAAATTCTTATGTTGTCATACTTGTCAAAAACGAGTTTTATGAAAGGGAAAAGTAAATTCAAAACGCCTAATAATTATCGACAAGCTTAAAATTATTCATTGTTTCAGTAAAGCAACTGAATATTTCAGCGTTAGTTACGTGACGGTGAATTGGATCACTTCTTTAGCTGAGCAAACGTGTTTTCTGCTTAATCCACAACCATTAATCTTCGGATAGACAGGCAGGTTTCGGCTATCGCCCTTCCATCGATTAGACACGACCTGTGTGAACTATGTGTCAATCTACCTTGCTCGTATAAACTATTTTTGTAGAAACTGTATATAGTGATGGAACCATAAAATATAAATGAGACAAGAAAACCGCTCGGATCAAATTGCTTACATAGGCATACATAGACATTACGTTCTAGCATCTGAGACCGAACTAGGCTATAGTTGTTACTGCAGTTACAACAGTTCCTAACGTAAGAAAACAGAAATTACCGAAATGATTTCAAATATGACATAGATATATCACACAGATATACAGGGTGTCCCAAAACTTTGCCACACGGAGGGAAAGTACCTTTAATATTGAAGATAGGAAATTTTACTGACAGAAGACTTCATTTTGATTTTTAAAATAATTGAAACTGCATTCAAACATTCAAAGATTTTCGAAAAAACGCATGCCTTAACCAGGAATCGCCAAAATTTCACCAAATTAGAAAAAAAACAATCTCTTATTTTTACGTTACCGATCGAAAGGGTTACTCATTAGGATTATTTTTTGTTAAGTAATACAGCATCCAAAAGGAAGACCATGAAATTATCAATTTGTATAGGAATGAATGCGATTTAAAAAAAATCTTTGAATGCAGTTCGCATTATTTTTTAAAACAAAACGTAATCTTCTTTCAGTAAAATTTGCTATCTTAAATATTTAAGGTACTTTCCCTCCATGTGGCAAAGTTTTGGGACACCCTGTATATTTGTGATAGAACTCTTGATTATTGTCTAATGTCATTAAACAAAGAAATATATTTCCGTTGGATATATTATATATCGTACCTGGCTTTATGTCTGCGGAGCATCGTGGCGCAGTGGTTAAGAACCTGGTCCTGCGATTGTGAAGGTCAAATAACTTTCGCAAGGGTCGGTAATGGGATGGGTGACAAAAAAAATATTATCTCGAGTTCCTTTTGCAGCCGCATTTGCAGTCGCTAAAGCTAGGGTTTCCTAGGATGACGGTGCCGTCATATTACGGCCGTAATTTAGCGGCGTAGAACGTTGTCTATGTAAACAACATGGCGCGCCGTATTTTTTACATAGACAACGTTCTACGCCGCTAAATTACGGCCGTAATATGACGGCACCGTCATCCTAGGAAACCCTAGCTTAACACCCACCAATCTACTTTGGGCCTATGTGGTGGTTTATGGCCCATCCTTCTTATCCACCCATAAGGTAGGCCTGTTCCTCAGCAATCGGGACATTAAAAATGGCTGATGTAGATGGTCTGGATCTGGTTATAATGACTGTCTATGCGGAATAAATATGTGTCAGATTATAAAGTGAAAATGTTTCACATGTATTGTTAATGAAATAAAATGTGTAAACCGATGCGTGTATTTATTTTCAATAGATATTAGAATAATAAAAGCTACTGTGATGTAGATGCATTTTTCATTTATTTCAAAGTACCGTTTGAAACGGTATTTTTAATTATTATCAAATCAAGTACCTACTAGTATTAAGTGTGTTAAATGTTATTCAAATCAAATCTTAACACATTCCTACACATAGAATTCGACAACATTAGCTTTGCCACTCCTAAGGTTAATATCGCTTGCACGCCGCGCCGTCACTAAATTACGTTTAGTTCGTACAGGGGCGATACGCACGCACACGAAATTTTCTGCAAACTGGCCTATGACGTGTGTTGCCGATCGTACATACAATATATGTATTATAGGTGAAGGGCAAGGACATAGGTATCAAAGAGAAGGATATTACTAATGCTGATGTCAACAAACGAGGTCAACTTTTAACAATAGTAATTAAATAATCGACTTTTTGTTAAATTGTCACTTATTCTCATCGATTTCCTGACAATAATTTCATATCAAACGTCATATTTTATTATGATTTATATAAAATAATATTTCATTTTTATTCTACAAAACTGTTCTGGACATTTGTACTATCATTTAATAATATTTCTTTAGTTATTTTCTACTGCTATTTATTTTTGGTGTCAAGTGATTTATTTGAATATTTGATTTAGGTGGACAAAGTGTCGCCATGCCGAAAGAACATCAAAGTATATTTTTACACAAAATCGATCACTTTCAACTTGATGGATCGGTTTAATATAAAATTTGTTATACTGTGATGTAACTAACCGTTATTGAACTAAAAAGTTCAAAAATAGAGGCTACCTACATAAAAGATTTTTTTCATACGACAATAATAAAACCCAACTTTTAATAAGTAATAAGTTACTCATTTTGTTTGATCAAGCATTTGAATCCGGTCTAACTGAAAGACGAAACATAAAAGTTTTGCTATTTCCTTTTAATCTTTTTAGATTTATTTTATTATTCATAAAGGTTTGAAATACTCCTTTAAGTTCAAAGATATCATTTTTTTTTCAAGGGTTATTTATTACTTGTGTTAGATCGTATTTCCCTCCTCTATTTAATTTCTCGAGGCTTGAAAATTATCAAAAGCTTCTCAATTATCTTTATTAAATAGCGAAGTAAAATTTCAAATAATCTTTACTAGCTGTTAAATTAATAAGTTTATCTTTTGGTTCAAAAGGAAACGAAATGGAAATTCAAAGTAGGTATATTCTTTTGTAAAAAAAATACTTTCCTTATTTCTTGGAGTGCTTGATTTAAGAATCATCTTGAAATAAAATACTTTTGAATGGGTTTCCTTTAATGTTGAGCTGGAATATTAAACTCTGAGAAAACCAAAATGTTATGATATTCAATCTTTGTAATAATAATTTCACTTAGTAATTAATCTTGTTTCTTGAGTATTTTCTATATGAAATAATTAGACATTAATAGCAAATGGAGACACAATTGGTATATTCTAGCTAAAACATTTCTGATATAATTATCTAGTGATAGTCGATTGTATAAGTATTGAAATACATACATTCTTGTACAATTTGTACAGTCGGCCTCGTATTACAATATGAAAGTTCAAAAGAATTTGAATAAAATAGTGCAATAGTTGGCGCTATATAAGAGTTAAGTTTGTAGCATTAATTTAAGGCCAGAACGACAGTACAAATCTCTTCCCTAATGCAAAATCGTATAAAAATAAGTTTGCTGTTTTAAAATCAAAATAGACTTATGGAGGAAGCATTGAAAAATGCGAGGAGAACTTACATCTCTCATTCTTTGATTGGAAGTATGTGAATTATTTATTTCGCAAAAACTTTCGAAATGACGTCATTTGAAAAGTACATTAGAACCTTGGCAAAAAATGGTAGAAACAAAGTTCTAAAAGTTCTTAAAGATCTCAAACTAAGTTCTTCCAAATCATAACCGTAAGAGGATAAAGTAACTTAACATTCCCATTTCAAAGGATTCTGAAATGCTTTGATATATAAATTATCAAATCCCGGATGATATAAAGGGGCTGATGGAATAAATTATACAGGGATAAGTAGTCTAAAGTTTACAGATTCATATCTAATAAAAATATTAGTTGACATGCTGATAAAAAACGTAGGAAATTAACTTTAATAGAGTAAAACGTTATCACGTGCATGGAAACCATTATACTAGCGGCCACCCGCAACTTCATCAGGCAGTTATTTTTAAATCCCTTGGGAACAGAGTTTTTATCTAGCTAGACGAAAGAACACTATGTATTTATCTGTACCCCTGACAACATGTATGAAAAATTTCATGGTGATCAGTTGAGTAGTTAAGACGTAGGCTAGGATATAATGGTAGGTATATTGAAACATTCTTCCTTACTTCCTGATGAAGTGTAATCAACCCTCAACCTCCTCAATGTAACGTGAGCTCGTTAACAAGTACGCGGTAAGTGATTTATGCGTTATACCGGGACTCGATATAATGCTACATAATTACATCGTAGCAACCGCCGTAGCAGGTGCTACGGAAACTACGTTTGTAACTTTGAATGAAACTTCGTAGCGGTAATCGATTTACTTGATAGTAGCTGATACCTAAACATCAATGGACATATTTATCAAAAATGTAGTGTTAAAAATAAAATGAGCGGCAATTTTCTCAGATAGAAGCTGTAAAATTGTAAAAGGGAACGACGTTAATTTGTCGTCGGTACTAATTAAGTATACGACAAGCGTATACGTATCGTGACAGCAGCAGTCCACGGTAATCACTTCCGCATCAATTGATAGGCACT
Source organism: Agriphila tristella (assembly GCA_928269145.1). Taxonomy (NCBI): domain Eukaryota; kingdom Metazoa; phylum Arthropoda; class Insecta; order Lepidoptera; family Crambidae; genus Agriphila; species Agriphila tristella. Next base: position 39,887,426 of record OV743433.1, read on the forward strand.
GTACACTTCACAGCACTGTCACTTGTTTTTTTGTTTACCACCTAATATGTACAGGGGATATGGTGTGAGCGGCGACCGGCGGCGCGGCCGACTCACTCGGTCAGTCGACTGTCCGACTGTCAGCCGTCGGGCGTCTGACGGCGGCGGTTGTGAGCCGGCGCGAGGAGTATATGCGCGCGCCGGCGGGCCCGCTCGATAACCGCCGCGCCCTCACCCATCCATACCACCTGTATGCTGTACCAAAACACTTCATGGTTTTTGCTGGCCGTAAACACTATTGTGGGGAGAGATAAAAGGAGAAACGCGACAGAGCAAAATTTTTTTCGCTGCTAATCTCTCTTATCTTAGAAATGTGCAGCCCTAGCAAATTGCAACACTTCAAACTTGACAATATGAGACTGTTTTGTTCTTTGTAACGCGAACGAAATGCTTTGCATGCATTTCAGATTAACACTTTGAAATGCTACCAAGTCAAAGGGATAAAGCACCGATGCTTTTAGATTTTCCAACTTTGAATGGATCGTTCACTTTTATCAAATGAATTATAAGAATTTAAAGTTTTCTTTCATAACTTAATTTTAAATATTAGGTATAAAATTGAAATTCATATCGTAAGCACGCAGTCTAGTATGAGTAAGTAAGTGAACACATGGCGACGAGAACCAGATGTTGGAACGCCATCAAAACACCATAAATTTCATGGGGCGAGTAAATAAATGTTTCCTATTTGGCACAGTACCACTCAAACTTTTGCCAACACTACATGGTTAAGCTAATGATTTCAAAAATAGTTTGATATTAGTTTTATTGCCTTTTATACAATTGTTTCAGCAGTTAGCTCGACATATTTACAAAAATTTTAGTGCGTTTTTAGCTGATAGCAAGAAAACCAGTGTAAGCCTGCATAGATTAAAATATTATAATATGGTTTTGTTTAAACCAGTATTCAAACAAGAATATACATTGACCAATAAACCAAACTGTTATTTATTTAGCAAATTAAATAGAAATAAAAAGAAATCGTATAAATTAGTTCACTATTTAAATAGACATAAGTAGCAACAACATAAACTTCGAGGTTAATTAAGATAGAAGAAAATGAGAAAAAGAACCTTCAGAATGTCCAGCGGAATAATAGTAGATTATACAACAAGTGAAAAAAGAAGGAATTTAGTTCGAGGTATTATATTGGATCCCGAGAGCAGCGAAGGATTCTAGAGTTGAATCCCGAGCGTAGCGAGGGATTCAAAAGTAGAATCCTGAGCGAAACGAGGGATACAAAGGACCGAGATGAAATTTTTTTTCACGTGTTGTGTACTCTACTTTTTACCATTGACTGCGAGAAAACATAATAGCAGTACTAACACCTATAGTACCTATTTATAGTTATCAAATTTTATTATTTAGATAGGTAATCGGTAATTTAACCGTTAGAAAATAGTGAAACTATAAGTTTTCCAATGACATAAAACAACCATGATATGAGGGACATTACATGATCAGTCTGACATCAGTCCATTTCATCAGTTTGTATAGACTTTGAATTTTTACAGACTGAAGATCGTACCAGATTGATGGAATGGACTGATGCAAGACTGAACATCTAATCTCCCTCTAATATAAAGAAAAGAACCCAAAGATAAGACACTAAAAAGAACCTAATTAATTTGGCAAGATATTTTTTTTTGAAAAGAACCCAAAAATAAGACACTAAAAAGAACCTAAATAAAATTGGCGGGATATTTTTTTTATTTAATTGTATAACTATGGCTTTATCTATGGAATAGCTCCATACTTTCAGCACGTTTTTTTTTGTACATAATTCATACGATGCGCGCTTGTTCCAAATTCAAATCATTTTTATTCACTCGGTGAATAAAATCGCTTATTATTCACTCTTATCGTTGAATTAAACGCACTTTTTAGAGTGGCGATGGTAAAAACGTTATTTTCAAACAAATTACAGAAACTTCTTTTAAAAAAGACGACTTGAATGCTTAAAAGAGTTGTCGAAACTTAAGGTTGAGTGACTGTTGAAGATTTATATGTGTTGTAAAAGAAGTTTTTACTACTTTTGCCAGCATATTGAAGGTGGGAGATAAGTGCACACTTTTATTCTCTCGGCATTGACTTTTAAGGTTATGTTTGGCGAATATCATTATGAAAGCAAGGAAAGGAGTAAAAACTGTTCATATGAGTTTGACTTTGGGATTTTAGTAGTTTCATTTCTGTTATCATTTCAATTCATGATATATACAAAAATATCTAAATGCTGAGAATTTATGGCTTAAATTGAAAATTAAATTAATCACAACTTGCGGAACCATCTACTCTTTATAAAGGTTCCTAGAAGTTTCAGCAATGGCTTAGTATATTCTTCTAATTTCTAACCAAAACTATTTGTACTAAATGTAAGAAAAAAAGAGTGTGCTAAAAAGATGGTAACGACAAATCTGGATTACCGTTAACGCAGAGTAATCCTTAAGATTGAAATGTCAGCTGGAGACTTAACCAGCAAATAGCAACCTAGATAAAACAAAAATAAAAACTTTTCCTGTTGTATCGAGACATGAGGCTGAATTTTCTGTGACACGTATCACAGTGTCGTAAGTTCTATTTTGTCTGGCATGTTTTAGGTTTATTTTTCTTTTAGTTTCGTTCTTAAGTTCTATGTACTTAGGTCTTCTATCCCTATTGCCTACTTTTTAGCTGAGATAGAAAAGTGTAATTCGTATTAAGGCCTTTCATGAGGTCACGAACAGCAAAATCGCACGTTTTAGAAAAATGGCGCCTCAGTCTGAAAACTATTTCTAGGATTCTTTTCTATTTTATATTCCTTTGGGAATTAATCAGTCTCAATGTTTATATTGTTATCTCTTCTAAATGGTTGGTACAAGTAGATCAAATTTCAATTTACCAAAGTTCTTCGCTCAACGAATCCATTTAAAATACTTGATTATGGGTTTGAAATGACTGGTTAATAACTTTACCTTAAAGAATCTTTGATTGAATACTTGTATGCAAGAAAAAAGTATAAAGCTATTATTGAATGATCATTGAAGTATCATTATTATTCAAAAGCTTTGTTCAAATAAAAATCTTATAGGATTCAATATATGTTTTTGAAAATGAGTTTTGTTGTCTTTTGTAAGCTCAATGTCTATAGCCAACAGTATTGCTATTTCTTGCAAAAGACACGCAGTTATATTTTGACATAACCATTTTAATACCTTTATAGGGCACCTCTTAAGGAATAAATTATATCCAGGAGATCGCGTCCTTCAGCAAAGAGCAATACGGCGTGAGGAGGAACATTCCTTTTACCAACATAAGTCATGACTTCAACCACATATTTTGATCTCAAAACATTCTAAAAATAGGACAAAAAAATGGTCGTTCCATTGGACCTAAACTGAACCTCACATCTTATCATATCTGCCGTAATCGGCTCAACCATGTTTCATGTCACAAAACAGACGTCCCGAGATCTTACGGTACCTACTTGAACAAGTAACGGGTTAAGGAGTTATCCCTCTCTGGTATGCCTTACGGAGATATGTAAAATACCTACTCTACAGCAAATGGAGGGTTAAATTATAGAGTTTTCAGGAGCAAAATAATATAAAAATATAACTTTAGACAGAATAAAAAATAAGTCAGTATTGTTACAGTGTGATAGTTAGGTACAATATGATTGAGTTTCAGAACTTGAACTTGTTATTTTTTTATATACTTAAAACTTTTATTTCAACTTAAATTCATAATAATAGATTCGAAAATATCTACTTAAAGTTACTAATAAGAGCTTATAATCGTCTCTACTCAACTTTTTGGTGCGCAACTATACAGCAAATATAAAACCTCCCTACCTACAGCATTACTACAGTAAGTAAAACCTGTAAATAAATACAGCTCTTTCCAGCACACCCTCATCACGTTCAAAACCAGTTAAAAATTCATAACTCCGCTTTCATAGCTATTTTCGGAGCAATTAGGGCTTAGCACATGTGATAATTTTAGTAACAGACTAAAGCGATTTTGCGAATCTATCGAAACTGATTTTTCAATATAATAGAAAATTGCTTCAGCCATCTCTGTGATTCGTAAAGTTACGGTATTAAGTTTGAAGACATGACAAACTATTTCAACAATGCAGAAGATAAATGTACTTATTTAATAAATTGTATTCAAATTGTTGACAAATTCAGTGTAAAATAGTTACATTGTTTATTCGCCATTTGGTATAAGTGTTTCATAAGCTTTTACATGTTTTTAAAGCGTATTTGCTACGTACAGTCATCGCTCCGTATCTAAATAGATTACAAATACGAGGCAGGTTTCGTGAAGTGCGCAGCGAACACAATATTCGTATATTACCGTGTATCGGGTACAAAGGTTGCTAACATTTGACTTTATTGCGTTCCACTAAGATGAGAATGGCGTAAATTCTAGGAAATCAAATATATTGGGTTTTTATCTAATAGGGAAATCACTCAGGATTTTATATGCATCAGCTTACAGATTGTGTACATAAATACATCAACAAACTGAACTACTAAATCTCATATCTAGTTTTTTTATGTATCTTTTTTCCGTGCAGTGCCGCAAGTCAGTGGAAGCAGCAAAGCCTTGCAAGTTTAAAATCAAAACTCGATTTTAAACTCAGTTAAGTGCAAAGTTTAGGAAATATCGGAGCCTGCTCTCCACACCATTTTCATACCTACTTAAAATAACTGTAGAATCAACTTAATTAATTTTCTCGACCGAGTTAGATGGTAAGAAAAGCATATTAGAAAATTAAATAAGAAGCTGTCCTTTATTATTTCTTCTAAGATGTTTTATTTTTATGTAAATTCACTAGTTTACTAATAAATGTGACCAGGTTGAGAAACTAGATGGCAAAGCGTTTGAGCCTATACCTCTATTTCAGAGCAAAGTTGCATACAGTCATTAAGCGGTACAAACAAGCTTTTTTCAGTTTTTTTGTTGTTTTTTATTTTATGTGTTCTCGGTAGTATTCGAAATTACAGTATTCAAGCTACATTTTAGATTAATGTAGCATATCTGATAGAAAATAATATCTTGATGATTTCTTGCATGCTAAGTTTTTTTAAACTAATACCTAATTTAGATTGTTGTTTTCTTTGAAGTAACAAGATGATTACTTATTTAATATTTAACTCGACAAAACCAATACTGTACCTAATTGCAAAGCAAAGTTATCATTGTTTCTCCCAGATTAGTTCCCAAAATGAGCATATTAAGTTATTAAAAAGTTAATTATGAATTTCTCCTTAAATCTAACAAGTTCGCGTGTCGAGACTCATAAAACGTTCGTGATCCTTCAATACTTGAGGTTTTGCTTTATTAAGCCCTTTTCGTCCGGTCCCTTTCAGATTTTAAGCCGAAATATTTGATAAGCATTATTAGTCACAATATGAAAGATCGTATCAATATTATACAGCCTTATTTTTGTTAAGATAAAAGTTGTCTTTTAAGTAGGTACTAATTGGTAAATAATACAACTCGATCACCTATTATTAGGCGTATGACAGCTAAGTTCATGACGCTGTTTTAATAAAAATACTTAATAATTACCAGAACGGTGATTAATACAATAGTCGTACTTACTATTGTATCAATCTTACTTACCAGAACGACGGTAATTAAGTATTTTTTACCAGAATGGTGTCATGAATTTCGCTGTCATGCGCCTAATTATAGTGGTCGAGTCAACTTTGGGTCGAGTCATATACTTAGGTATATTATAAACTCTTTATACTATGTGTGTGTCAAGTGTGTAAAAAAGCCGTATAAAAGGCAGAAGCTACATTTTTAAACCCTGGATTGAGCATTTTTTTCCCAGTCACCTAATCTTGCTTTTTGCACTAACACATCTTACAAAAGGGAAAATTTAAAAAAATCTAATGTTTTATAACTCCATTTCAGTTTCGAAAAAGATTCTTGAAATATTTGATTTCACGAAATGTAAACAAAAAGTGTTCTACGTAAAATTGATTTCGGATAGTTTTGTAAAACTTTTTAGTTTTACATTTTCCGCCTTAGTATGAAAGCGTAAATGAAACTCTCTCGTTTGCTTCAGACTTGAATTTAAAACTTAATTCCACATGGATCAGTTCAACATTAACTTTGAATTCAAACTTGAGATTTGCGTATTCTCGTTTTAAATCAAGAGTTTAAGGTATAATATTTTTAGTTTTAGTTCTTATTATTAATTTAAAGCATTGTTCAGTTCGTCGGCATTGTGTAGCGAGTGAATACAAGTTACAGAAAGTTACCGATGTGTCTATAGGTAAAGTCCATTCACTTAGATAATGTCGGTACACCCACAAGCACTTGTGTTCAGAGACAGGAATACCGGTAACAAACACAACCTTTCACTACGGCAGTTTACGACACTTCTATGTAAACTGCCAAAATCCAAATTCACTTGCGGGGGTACGCCGCTCGCGGTATCCTTTGTTTATGCGGCGGCATCCTTTGACAAGAAGCGGCACGTGCAAAGGCGGCGAGATAAAAGGGCGACACTATCTAAGCGAACGTACTTTATACATTTGACCAGACCACCTAAGTGGTGCAATGGTCAACATGCCGGTTTACCACGCAAGAGGTCCCGGTTCGATTCCCGGCCGGGCAGAAATTTCAATAATAATTTTTGATTTCTATTACGTATACCAACAAATACCAATATATTGATAAATCTGAATTTTTATTTTTAACTCCTAAATGTGCAAAGTCCAACAGAGATTTTTTATGTCAATATGCATAGGAGGTCAAAAAAGCGCCCTTCATCAAAAAATAAACTAACAATAACATTCAACATTCCAAAACGTAAACCGCCAATATTCTTCACCGTCGGAAGGTCGTGAGAGAATGATTTCCATAGTAAAGTGCTCATTATAATTTCCTTTTAACTCGCCGCCTGGCACCGGCCTGCGCTAACTCCCATCGAGGCGGCGACGTGACGTGATCTTAACGTAATCGTCACGCACAATGAAAAGGGGGTTTTTGTGTGATATTTTTGCGGTTAGTTATTTTGGGGAGAATATTGTTCTAGTCGTAATCCTATTGCTTAAGGTTTTTGGTTGGTGGTAGGGCTTATTTCAAGTCCGCCTGGCTAGCTACCAACCATCTTATCTAAGTCTCTGACGCCATAACATTGTGTTCCGGCAGTTACAGGAAGATAGCCAGTTCCTCAGTGGTAAGGATTCCGGGTGTAGTGCGCGTACACTATCCCGTTGTGGATTAAAAAAAAGATAAATATGATCATTGTTACTTACCTATATATACATACGCGATAGGAAATACAATAGTATTGTTCAAAAGCTGCGTATTTGATTAAATGTTATCTTTCTAGGTTTTTGTAAAAAAAATATCATGCCTCATCACAGCAGTGAGTCTTGGATTTTTCCAATTTCAGATCTCAAACTTTTTGCACAAACAACAAATATCTACCGTTTTCAAATAATATATGCCATATTTCTTGAAGTGACTTAGAAGTTTCAAATTAAGTGATATCTGAAGTACGTTACACGTTAACGTTTTCGTAAGCTACTACAATATGCAAAAGTGATTACTGTAATCCTAGTCCATAAACACAACAGCATAAACAATAATTAAATACTCAAGTTTTTCTCTAAAACTTTTTCATTTCTTTCAGTCAACGACTCGAGCATAATTACAAAGGATTAAAGCAGGTGTAAAGCTGAAATTATACGCTTATTGTAGTACTTTTGCTTTTTGAGGCGAAGTAGCTTTTTCTTTTAACACTCTTTCCCATTTTTATACCGAGGACTTTATTTTAATTTAATCTATTACACTTCTGTTTACTATTTAAAAGCATGTATTGTCAATTATTAATATTTAAAAGTAAGTATTGTCAATTTATTTGGTTAAGTTGTAAGTTTAGATGTTAAGTAAGACATTTTCAGTTTTTTGAAACAATCAAATGGATTATAATTGACCGAGCGAGCACGAAGTGCGAGCGAAGCGTCTCTGCTTCAGCTTGGGCAAAAATTCTTTCGTATGTCTGGCTGTCTGTTCCAACCTACAGGTCGCATTTCTCAACCGATTCTTGTGAAATTTTGTGAGCAGGTTTGAAAATTATATAGAATTTTTTTGTCAAGCCAATTTTTTGATTTTTTTCAAAATGGCGGAGATATGTTAAAAAAACAGATTTCAGTCCGCTTTCCAGCTCTGCGCGTTTTCCTCTACAGGTCGCATTTTTCATGCCAGTTTTTTTGAAATTTTTCAAAATGACGGAGAAATGTTAAAAATACAAATTTCAGTCTGGCTTTCCAGTGCTGTCTGTTTTCCTATACAGGTCGCATTTCTCAACCGTTTCTCGTGAAATTTTGTAAGCAGGTTTGAAAATTGTATAGATTTTTTTTGTCAAACCAGTTTTTCAATTTTTTTTTAAATGGCGGAGATAATGTAAAAAAATCATATTCAGTCCGGATTTCCAGCGCTGTCTGTTCTCCTCTACAGGTCGCATTTTTCAACCGATCCCGGTGAAATTTTGTGAGCAGATTTGTTAATTATATTGAATTTTTTTGTCAAGACAATTTTTTGAAATTTATCAAAATGACGGAGATATGTAAAAAACCATATTTCAGTCCAGCTTTCCGGCTGTTTGATCTCCTCTACAGGTCGCATTTCACAACCGATTCTGGTGAAATTTTGTGAGTAGGTTCGATAATTATATATAACTGTTTAGTCAAGCCAATTTTTCCAAATTTAAAAAAAAATCACCCATTTAGAAAAATGCAGCTAGCTGGTTTCTAATTTTGATAAATTAGAAACCATCTAGCTGCGAATACTCACGTACCTACTGTGTGCTTTAAAAACTTCATGGCGACATTTTATTTTATTTTATCGCGAGGTCTACAGCTCACGGAGCCAGTAGTTATCAAGAATGTATAATTCATAGTAATGAAATCGCTTAATAATACTACAGATAGGTTGCTGATGTTGACTTTCAAAAACGTTTGGTTCTGAAATCTAAAGCTAAAAGTGGTTTATTAAAAGTAGACGCAAACGTCAGTCCCATATGGAACCAAAACAATACAACCTGACGTTCCAATTAGTTTGAATTTTAGATTTCACTATTTTTGTCATCAAAATACGGGTGCAATTTTATTTTTTATTTAGACTAACACAATATAAACAAATGTTTTTGTTTGTATTAGCTTTGGACATTTAATTAAAATACGTTAATTATTTATACAGATTTACAACGCGTATATTTTTACACACTATTAACGAAATTGGAGAATAGTGATATTATTTTATATTTATTCACACGTGATTTTATAACAATATTAGTATTTTTTTATTTTGTTGATTCTATAACGTAAATAAAAGGATCTAAAAAAATATAGATATCGAATAATCTTAATCATAGTTATAAATTTAATCGTAGATACACTTGTGTTTTCCTAAGTAAGCTAATAAATATGCGCTAATTCAAAAATCATTACAAAAGCGTCAAAAAATATTTCTCTGAAGTAGTTACGCCTCTGTAATTTAAATACCGAGATAGTTACTCGTAATTACTATTCTTCGCCTCGCCTTACTAGTTTTTTTCCCATTAAAACGAACTTTTACCTAACTTAAAGTTTATTCTTTAAAACTAAAAGTTTTAATGACAAACGTTTATTATGTTCGTCATATTTTTTAACCCGACGCAAAAAGAGGGGTGTTATAAGTTTGACGTGTGTGTGTCTGTCCGTCTGAGGCAACGTAGGTAGCTCCAAAACTAATGGACCGATTTTGATGCACAAAAATCACCATATTATTATTACTTTATGGAATGTTAAACATAATTATTAATACAAATTAATAGTCAATAAGCAGGCGAGCAGCTAATACGTAATAGCATAAAAGGCCAATATAACGATAATATTATTGAGCAGCAAAGGTTTCGATAAAGTGCGATTTACACGCAATGAATTACTTAAGCTAGAGTTTCCTAGGATAGCGGTGCCGTCATATTACGGCCGTAATATAGCGGCGTTGAATATTATCTATGTAAATAATACGGCGACACCGTAACGTCAGAAACCGAGCCGTATTGCTTATATAGAAAAAGTTTTACGCCGCTAAATTACGGCCGTAATTTGACGGCACTGTCATCCTAGGAAACCCTAGCTTTAGCGGGTAGAATTAAATAAAACCGTAGAAAATCTCTGAAAACCACCAGTTAGAGCAACTATCATCATAAAAAATGCGGGTGGATGCAGGGTTTCGAAATAATTATCGTAGTCAATATATCACAATATTCAATTACAGATCATAAAAAACACGATTGATTTAAAACTAAAGCGTCGATTACATATCCCGATCTAGCATCCTAGTTAGGAACCAATTTTGGTTGGTTTATGGGTATTAATGATTTAAAAATTAACTTTGTTAAACGCGTACCTAATTACCGCGGTCTAAAGCGAATTAGATTTTAAACTGCATACCTGCACGCGTAGCATGAGCAAACGGACTCTTGTCTACGAAGACTAGTCGTCTCGATCTTCTAGATATGCTGAGCACAGTTTGACAGACAGTGGGACTCGTTCTCAGAATTTCGGTACCTTTTAATGTCTTTTAATAAAAAAAAGTGAATTTTAAAGGTCATCTTCTTATTTCAACACCAATAAATGTCAAAATTATCTAAAATGATCCGAAACAATTTAGTTTAAACATAATTCTATTTTTTTTATAAGTTCTAAGATAAAGGGGCACTCAAGAAAGCGTTCTATCCGTAGACAAGCTCTCTCGAGCTCGAGAAGAATAATATTGCCAATAGTAAATAATTACTTTATTTCTCGTAAAGCACCGTTCCTTTCTATAGATTTCACGATGCAAAACTCTTAAAACTAATTAAATATAGCTGTATGAATATAAATTCGTTTGCCTTTCTTTTATTGAGAGTATTTTGAAAAGATAACACAGACGAACTTGTTAATTTAGTAGTCTGTGTAAAATGACGAGAAAATTAGGTACGAAATATTGAAATCAACGTACCTATGAAAATAATTTTAATTTAAGTAAAAGTAAAAAAACTATATTTGGGAAAAAAGTGTGGTAATATTAGGAAACAATTTAAGTTATTAAATAATAAGCAATAAATTATTTAGAATCATTTATTGTTTAATTTTTTATTCATTTTATTTATACAAAATGTAAAAAATAAAAAATAAAATTGTAAAAAACTACTTAGTTACTACACTTGTAAAGTTTATTTTTTTATACTTGTTTGTTTAATTTCCTTTGTTTTTTTATATTTTTTTTAATTAAAAAAATTAAATCAATACTATATTTATATTTTTTTCGTTTCCGGACAGCTGTTTTTGTTGTTTGTGCTGTAACTTCTCATTTTACCTTAATAAAATATAAGCACGGACAATTTAGATTTATTTTTATTGCAAAATTTAGATTCACATAAAATAAAATACGTAGAAAACTCTTTCGAATCTTCTTATTAGTCTGTGAACTCTTTCTCGACCTTCTCGACTACTCGAAGGGTGGAAGACAAGTATCTCCGATTCAAATGTCAAATTAATGTCAGTTGAAGAGAAAAGTGGCCGTCTAGTATAATAATAAACTCTATGGTAGCCGTCGTGCTCGCGTTTGTCGACTTTTGACATTAGGCTACGACAAAGAACAATACGAGTCTACTAGTTGTCATGCTCACGCTGCCAGTATCTCGATCTTAACCCGACAAAAGTGACATTTCGGTGTAGACAAGCCATTGTTCTGTGAGTCGGATCTTTTCTCGAGGTGGTCATGCTACGCGTGCTGATTACAACTTTCGCAAAATCAAATCAATGCGACCTTTTCGTTATTTGTGCAAATTCACTGTTAAAAATTAAACACTATTCGGGTGGCAACTCTAAATTGGTACCTAACTGGGATGCTAGATTGGGATATGTAATCGCGGCTTTAATACATAACCTGACATTTTGGAACACAAGATAAAAAACTACCTCCCGTCGCATTGATTTGATTTTGCGAAAGTTGTAACCAGGTATGCAGTTCAAAGTTTAATTCGCTTTAGACCGCGGTAATTACGCGTTTAACAAAGTTTATTTTAATAACATTAATGCTATATCATAAATTAGGCCTGCATATTCATGCATTCCGTCGGCTGTGAATCGCACTTTATTTTTGTAAGCTCGTTAGCGCTCTTATCAGCGAGTTGACACTCCTGGTTTTGGTTTGCGTTACAAGCGTTAGCGGTTTTGTATAGAAGAATGTTAAAACAAAGGCTGTTAAATATTTGTTGGTTGTGATGTGGTTATGATCCGACTGCGAAAATTTATTATGCTGACGGAACCAGAGTTTTTAGCGAGAGTGATTTTAAATATATATTTTTATAAATGTGTAGGTGATGTTTATAGAGTAACATTAGAATAAAAAGTTTAAATACTTACCAATGATGGAGAGGCTTTTATTTAACAAAGTAAATATTCTCATCAATCATTGACAAGTTTTTTTAACATAAAAGAAAATTCAGCTGGAGTAGTGTGATTTCATAACTTAATTTTGTTCCATTTAAAATAGTCTTGACCTTTTCAATAACTTACAATGCGCTTTATTAAGTTAATCTGCCTTCACTTATAAACTTGACCTTATCATAACGTTCAGAATAAGGCTTTAGGCCTGTGAAACTAATTACAAGGCACAGAATATGGTGTCAAATATTCTTTGCTCGTAACTATTTAGTTTACAAAAACTTGTGATTTTCACAAATGTTATTGTTAGGTCACAATAAAAGAAAGGCACTGACTTTGAGTCGTTAATAGCCTTGTGGGCATATGGATTAAGAACAAAATTAGTTCCCTTACAAAACATCACCTGAATGTGTGATCAATGTGTACATTGTGATCATTGATGAAAGCTAATGATGTCAAAGAAAATATTTTGTTGAAAACTTAACTAGAAGCTGACGATAATTAAACAACTGATATAAACATTATCAAGAAGAAAATGTTAAATACAAAATATTACCTTAACCCTTCAACGTTTCCAAAGTTAAAAAAAACATCTTTATTATTACGAACAACGTCTGAAAAATTAAAATAAAAGCTTTCTTTGCAATCTTAATGAAAATTTCTTTTTTAAAAGAAAACCCAAAATAAACACCCGAATGTTCCTAAAAAAAGCAAACTGTGCCCCAACTTTAACAATAACAGTAAACTTTTCAGCGCTTGAATTTGAAGATCGAATCAAAAACATGCAACCGCCATTTTGTGAATCACATAATGAAAATAGCCGATATTTGATTACGATGGTTTTTCTTGCTTTATGCATTTTCAACTGTAGTTATAACACAGTCTCTTATTATTATTGTTATAGCCATATCATATCTAGATCATATATATAGGTACTTATCATTATAATTAATAAAACAACGTACATACCTATTTTCTTTCGATATTCATGGTTTGGATTAGATTGCTAAATAGCTGCTCAAAAAATTGTTTATAAAACAAAAAAACCGACTTGAAAAAACTTGCCTATAAAAAGCAAGAAATAATATTATAATCATTAGATATGCATTATCATTGTTATAATAAAAACACGCTTATTGAAGTCGGGTGGGGCTGAAGTACAACTTCCTATTTTTTTTATTCTGAAAGCCCCACCCGACTTCAATAGACGTGTTTTTATTATAACAATGATAATGCATATCGACGGCGAAGTGCCAATACCTCCTAACTGACACTTTTTCGTGAAATTAATTTTCTTAATGTTTTGAATTAATATTTATATATTTATTTATTAATATGCATAATTTTAATTTTCACGAAAAAGTATCAGTTAGGAGGTATTGGCACTTCGCCGTCGATATCTAATCTATATATATAAAATTCAAAGTCCTGACTGACTGAGTGAGATATCAACGCACAGCCCAAACCGCTGAACCTAGAGACTTGAAATTTTGCACACAGATACCTTATACAGTGTAGGCATCCACTAAGGAAGGATTTTTGAAAATTCCATCCCTAAAGGGATGAAATAAGGGATGAAAGTTTGTATGAAAGTCCCTCAGTTTTGAAGCTAGGATCTTCAAATTTTGTGTTTAGGCTGATGATTGAAAATAAATAAATACGTGTCTCAGCGTTTTTCAAAATTCTACCCCCGAAGGGGTGAAAAGGGGGATGAAGTTGTGTTTAGAAGATAATCCTTTATATTTGAAGTAAAAATCGCTAAATTTGTAATTTAGGCCTATGGATGGAAATCTAACGCAACGCATATTGTATTGGTATAATTTCAACCCCCATGGTGATGAAATGGGGTGCAATGGGGTAAATAGACCTAAAAATCGATATGGATGTCGTTATTGAGGTTTTCTGAGTTGACGATTGCGAAAATAACATTTATTTTGAAGTCCAACACGGTGGACATGATTTAACCCCTAAAGGGGTGAAAATGGGGTTCAAATTTTGTATGGAAAAACAATATGAAATAGACAGTACAACTTTAAACTTCATAGGAGGCTAGGAGCACGTCTAAAAATAAATATACATATATTTTGTTATTTTTAAAATCAACCCCGTAGGGAGTAAATGGGGTAAGTAAACATAAAAATAGATATGGATGTCGTTCTTGAGGTTTTATGGGATAGTGATTGTGAAAATGACATTTATTTTGAAGTCCAACACGGTGGACATGATTTAACCCCTAAAGGGGTGAAATCGGGGTTCAAATTTTGTATGGAAAAATAATATTAAATAGACATTACAACTTTAAAATTCGTAGGAACACATCTAAAAATAAAAAGGCAATTATATATTTTGTTTTTTTGAAAATCATCCCTTAGGGGTAAATGGGATAAGTAAACATGAAAATCGATGTGGATGTCGTTTTTGAGGTTTTATAGGATGGTGATTGCGAAAATGACATTCATTTATAGTCCAACAAGGTGGACATGATTTTAACCCCTACAGGGGTTGAAATAGTGATGTGACCCCTACAGGGGTTAAAATGGTGTTCAAATTTTGCATGGAAAAAGAATATGAAATAGACATTACAATTTTAAAATTCGTAGGAGCACGTCTAGAAATAAATAGGCAATTACATACCTATTTTGTTATTTTGAAAATCATAGGGGTACCTAAATGGGGTAAGTAAACATGAAAATCGATGTGGATGTCATTTTTGAGCTTTTATGGGGACAGGGACGGGGACGAGATACCTACTAATATCTCTGGACCAATTCTGATTATTGTAAAAAACTAGCTTCCGCCCGCGACTTCGTCCGCGTGGATATTAGAGAAAATCCTTAGGGAACCTTCAACCAGGATCCGACCAGCCGTTTTTAGGCGATTAGGCGGGTCCCCACCAAGCGAGCAGCCTCGTGCGAGGCCCGCCTCACGAGGCAAACGTCTTGCCTCGCGAGGCAGCGCGCTTGGTGGGGACCCACCTAATCGCGTAAAAACGGCTGGTCGGATCCTGGTTGAAGGTTCCCTAAGGATTTTCTCTAATATCCACGCGGACGAAGTCGCGGGCGGAAGCTAGTGATTTGAATATTATTTCTTGCTTTTTATAGGCAGGTTTTTTGAAGTCGGTTTTTTTGTTTTATAAACAATTTTTTTATTTTTAGTGTCCCTTCTGTATTAGGTATATTATTTAGGTAGAAAAATCGACTCAGCCAAACGTGAGATAATCGCGTTCGGTTCATAAGTAAGAAAGTCGTCAAGGTAGTTGATGCAAAATCATTGTATTTTCAGGATTACTTGAAAACTACCCGACCGATATGAAAAAAAATGGAACCATCTCGCAAGCAAACTCAATCGAACAAAAAAAGAATCATCAAAATCGGTCCATAAATGTCGAAGATACGCGCAAACAACGATAAAAAAAACAAAACATACAATTGAATTGAGAACCTCCTCCTTTTGTTGAAGTCGGTTAAAAAGAAGTGGTGTTTTTTAAATCTAACAACACATTTGAAAATTTTATGTTAGTTGGTTAATGGCACATGCGCAAAAAGCATGTTTAATACACAATAACTGCGAAAATAGTCTAGCTTTTATTTGAAATGGGTTAATTAATTATATGTACGGCTAATACCCGAAGTGTGGCTAAACCTAGTTCTAGCCGGCTAAAATTATGTGTAGCCAGTTAAAACTAGGTCTAGCCTTCTTTGTGCTTCTACTACAAGGGAGTAATTTACGGGGTATTAAGAAAGTGATTTCTGTTGACAAATAACGACGAAATTTTAATCTCACGCTCCGCACCTAAATTAATGTAGTACATCTTTCACATCATCTGGCTGCTACTGTGGCATAGGCATTCATCATATATTGTATATGGAAGATGGGTCATAATATAGCCCACCAAGCGGGCGGAAACATCTACCTATATAGCTAAAATTCTGATACTTCAAAACTTATGGCAGTGAAATGCCAATGCGATTCTACGGCAGCACTTTTACAGCTAACATAGCAATTATCAAGCTGGTTTTGTGTTGGAATTTGGCAGAGACCGCGATTCAACAAGTGACAGCTGTGCTGGTTAGTACTGCTTGCCAACTGTCTTGACATATTAAGTGATTTATTCACTTAAAACTATTTTCAGTTTAGTTCAAACGCGGGACATGCAGTGAGTGAAATGGCCTTTTTTCACGAGTTTTCTATAACGTACTTGTATGAGCAAGCTCCTATTTTAAAAACTACTTTAAAACGTGGTATGATATTTTAATCAGTCCGCCTAACTCTACCACAATTAACGTTGATATATTGAGCACATAAAACATTCAAATACTAAGTTTAAGTTTGGAATAGTTTTGTGCAGCGTTTACAATCTAAACTAACTAGAATCTAAACTTTAGATCATGCTACTCAAACTAATCTGTTGAAAGGCACTACCAAAACACAGATACAAATTCTAATAAAGATGTGTCTCCATTTAAACTACAACTTAAAATTAACAGTATTTGCACAAAATAACAAAATCTGTGTGTTTTTAGAGTTAAAAATAGCATTGTAAATGCGAAAAATCTCAATTTAATATTTCGTTATAAAAAAGTTACATTTAGATTTCCATTACTTTTAACAAAGCAAAAGACTTCAACGATAGGGTTATATGTATAAAGGTAGAACCTGTGGATTGACGAGACGTGACAGGTTCGCTACGTTTTATACGACCATTAACGACATTGTAAACGCGCCTCACTTTACGACGCCATATTGTTGACAAACGTTAGTTCCGGTCAGATAGAAACGTGGTGAAGGTGACAAAGACAAGATAAACCGGTGCTTTAAGGGACGAATTTATGACCTCCTTACAAAGTTTAAATAGTTCTGAATCAAGTAAATGAGAGGTTACTTTGAGTTAATTTTGACTCATTAAAATTAGCAAGTGGTTGAGTGAGAGTCTGTTTTTACCGACTTCAAAAGGAGGGAGGTACTCAATTCGACCCGTTTTGTTTTTTTTGTTTTTTGTATGTACACCGATTACTCGAAGACGGCTGAACTGATTGAAATAATTCAAACGTTATTAGATCAGGCTTGCTACCAAGTTGGTCCCATTTTTTAAAATTTGGAAATCGGTTCAGTACTTTTCAAGTAATCTTGGAAAAAGCACGAAAATAGTATGATTTTGTGTGAATTACCTCGATGATAATGGTCGTATTACTTCTTTGTTTATGAACTGAATAAGATAATTATTTTTTTGTTGGAATAGGGATATCTGTGTTGTTCTTTAACCGACTTAAAAAAGGAGGTTCTCAGTTTGACCCGTATGTATGTATGTTTCTTCGCAATTATCTCACGTTTGGCTGAGCCGATTTTACTATCTAAATAATATACCTTCCTACAAGGTACCTACACTAAAAATAAAAAAATAAAAATTGTTTAAAAAAAAACAAAAAAGTGACTTCAAAAAACCTACCTCTAAAAAGCAAGAAATAATATTCGTAATAATAAAAACACGTCTATTGAAGTCGGGTGGGGCTTTTAGAATAATAAGGAATCTGTACTCCACCCCACCCGACTTCAATAGACGTGTTTTTATTATTACGAATATTATTTCTTGCTTTTTAGAGGTAGGTTTTTTGAAGTCGGTTTTTTGTTTTTTTTTAAACAATTTTTATTTACCAATTTGTAAATTTTCATAGTTATTTCACCAATTATGTGTTATTTATCTCAAAATTAGTATTTGCAATTCTTTGCTGAAAATAATATTCTTTGAAAACTAGAATTATCTCATGGATAGAGATCCATGAGATAATTCTAGTTTTCAAAGAATATTCTATACAATTACCTAGAAAAGTCAGTAACTACTCTTAGTTTACTGACTTTTCTAGGTAATTGTATAGCTGCCCTGAGGCAAGGTTTTGAAAGCATTTTTCTAGTAACATCAGCATCATTAATAGTAAATATAATATTCCCTTTGTATTGTAACATTATTTGATGCTCATTATCTTCCTACATAGTACATTATGTAGCTTATAATTAGAAGAAAAATATTGCTTTAGGTATTTCTAAAATTGATATTAAAGTTGTTGAAAACATTATTAAAGGTCTAGTTGATCTTTTCAGCGTGTAATAAACTTTTTTATTGAAAATTTAGATAATATGTTAATAAAAACGAACATTCTTTGTTTTAGACATTCAGACGTCGTTAGCCTTAAATCATAAAAATATTTAAACTTAAATAACTAAAATAAAATAAACTAATAAATCGACGAGCTGTGTAGTCATTACGGCCTTACAAGGAACAACTAAATTGTTATTTTTTTTTTATAAATTCTTTAGACACACTAAAAAAATTACACTCGATCTGGTATTTAAATTTTGTTATTTGGTAATATGCCAGAGGTCAAATGCCTAAAATTAAATTTTAATATGGATCTTTGTTAATTTTAGGCATTACACCTCATACTTCTCGACGAGATAATCATTTGAAACTACATAGTAGTAAATTACATTAAAATACCGAATAATTAACTTGTCATTTCACCGCAGTAACTAACTATAGTACGTTTCAATCTAATTGTACACACGACGGCACATATTATATGGTTGTATGGCACGTACGACTGTACATGTTGACCTTAAGAACGTATTTATGCCCTAGGTAATAAAAGCTGTGTTTGCAGTACAACTGTATAACTTGATGTGCGCCTTATGTACCTCTATGAATTAATTAACCAATTTGTACCGCAAAGACAGAACTGCGGAAGTCCGGCGGCGATCGCGTGACAGCGATGACCGGCGAAGGCTGCCTTTTTGATTCAAAATAATATAAAAAAATTGTACAATGTAAATTTAAGGTATAACCATCGCCTTTAATATAAAAAATGGCAAGTTGTTTATGTTTATGAATGAGAATAACAGATAGATTCATTAGTTTTGTTATAAATGTTGTGTCGAAGAAACATATAATGAAAGATATGAACTATTTGATACCTATTAGGTAATTTGTTTTATTCTGTGCTAAGGAGCCTGACAAGACAAAGATAAGAAAGTAAGTTATATAAAAAAAACACCTTCTGCTCACCAAAATACGAACATTTTGCATTAATATTCAAATGTTAGACCAAAATTGAAGAAGCTTAAGCTTTTAGTCAAAAGCGCCAAAAATGAGCCAACAGACTGGATTTTTTAAAGTCAAACTTAAAAAAACTCAGCAGTAGTTTGTGAGCTCTTACTACATTAACTTGAAACAGAAATCACAAATTGACTTTTAAAGAGTATCCAATTATTTAAATGGAAGTTGTTAGGGACTTAATACACTAGTAATTTTAAGACCATTACTCGTTTGTTTTAACAAATGACAAGCACTTGGGTTGATTTTTTTTTTAACCAAATGATAAAGAACAAACAATTTGTTTTCTAAAATTATAATATTTGCTTGTATAGATATTTAGTGATAAATGACGTTTAGTGAAAGAATCTAATGTTGTTGTGACAGTATCTCAATATTGGGTCATTTTGAACTTACCCACCATCCAAATTTTGAGGATGTGTTCAGTCCATGAAACTGAACAACTTTCTTTAAGGAACACATGGCCAAATAAGTAAAAAAAAATTACTATCCATACAAATTAAAGACATCACGTGATCAATTTAGTATGGGATGACCAAAACTTTATGGCGAAAATCGACACATGTTTCTTAGAGAAAGTTGTTTAGTTTCATGGACTGGACACATCCTTGAAATTTGGATGGTAAGTTCAAAATGACCCAATATATCGGATGTTCAATCCATAAAACTCAACAACTTTCTCTAAGAAACCCATAGTATAAAATATGTAAAATAAAAATCGACTTTCCATACAAATCAAAGAGATCACGTGATCAATTTAGTATGGGATGACCAAAATTTTGTGGCGAAACTTGACACATGTTTCTTCAGAAAGTTGTTTAGTTTAATGGACTGGACACATCCTTGAAATTTGGATGGTAAGTTCAAAATGACCCAATATATCGGATGTTCAATCCATAAAACTCAACAACTTTCTCTAAGAAACCCATAGTATAAAATATGTAAAATAAAAATCGACTTTCCATACAAATCAAAGAGATCACGTGATCAATTTAGTATGGGATGACCAAAATTTTGTGGCGAAATTTGACACATGTTTCTTCAGAAAGTTGTTTAGTTTCATGGACTGGACACATCCTTAAAATTTGGATGGTAAGTTTAAAATGACGCGATATATCAAGACATATAATTTCAAGTTTCTTTTCAAAATGGTTTAAAAGCGCAAAGCTATTATCTTCTCGTTCTAATTCAAGTATGCAAATTATAAACTTTTTTAATATCATCTAGGTACTTGATTTAATTAACAGCCTGAGTACTGGATGGCGTGTTACTACAGTTTTAAGATGAAAAATAACAATTGCTGAAGGACATTGCATTGAACTATAATTAAGTGTGAGCTTAAAAACATTTGTTATTGTTTATATTGAAAACATGTAAAGGAATTCAATGACACGCCAAGTTCAAAAGGTTGTATCAATGTTAGATTTAATGGTAAATAATCTCTGAAATAATAATATACGCGTAATTTGTCCAAGTGTTTTATTTCAATAAATATTACGCGCGGAAATCTAAGAAGTGTAAATAATAAACATAGATTATATTTTTATAAAATCGATGGGTAAGTAATAAAAGAAATTAAAAAATAAAGATGTTATGTGCTTAAAAATTTACAGTTAAACTCCGTCTACGATATGTGACCACGGCAGCTGCAAAGGCGCCGAAACGTCGAGAAAATAAAAAATCAAAACTAAATACTAAGTAATTACCAAAGTATTTTCAATAAAACCGCGCAAGTATGTTTAAAAGTGTTTTATATCATATCTAGCGGGCGCGTAAGCTTGAGGTAAAAATGTATTCATAAAAACTTAGACACCTCAAAAACAGACGACGTTTTTCTTTAGCTACTCCATTTCCTCATACTTTTCAGCGAAATGAAAGCGCACTTTCCCCTGTCACTTGTCACAAATCAGTGGGTGGCGTGACGGGAAAAAAGCAAAACCCGAAAGGTCTCGAGAAAAACTGTCACATTAAACATTAAAATGAAATAGCGAGCGAAATGGCTTCAAGGCTTGCTACTAAAAAATAATATTAGTCAAAACGCGGCGCGAACTCTGAAGGAGGGATGAGAACGGTCGCCAACGGAGTAATTAAAATTTTAAAGACCTCACGAGTTGTTAGGAATTCTCTGAGTGTCTGACCGTCAACGGTTTTTATGGGTGTAGTGGGTAATTTTGGCCGCTTTCTTGAAATTAAAAGCAATTAAACGTACACGTTACGTAGCATTTGCAGCCCATCAGCCTTTGTAAATCTAGAGAAAATCTTATTAGGTTCTGGAATTTTGTAAACCTAATAATAAAAATATATTTTAATTTAATAACAATAATGAATTATCCTTTTCGTTCAATGTAGAAACCGAAGTTTTCACTTTCGGGACTGGAAGTTGTTATTTATAATAATAAAATTTCTAGCTAGCATCTGAGCAATGTTTGAGATAGATATATGATTCGTAAATAAGTTTATAACAAAAATATTAGTAATAAATAAAAAAATACAATTGCTTATTTATTACTCAAACTCGATATCATGCCTGACAACGTGCTAGAACTTCATCAATTTCTGAAATATTTACAACTTTGTAATACTTTACATCTTTAATCTTAAATATTTTCTATTATGTTGCAGTTGTCTGAAAATTTTGCTACCCCGTACATAAAAGCGTAGGTGCTCAGATGTATGAATATCTTTATATAATGTATAATTTACACGAATAAAGGGGTTAGGTAATATTTCAATTTCCATTTTAGTCATATTCATTTGTTTTAGCGCAGTCACTGCAGTGACATAACATACAAGGAATTTAAGCGCCATTGCACATGGGCAACTTTTCTCTCCGCAACTATTTTGTCTCTCACGTGGTTTGTATGAAAAGTTGCCGGCGATCGAGTCGCTTCGTGTGCGCGCTTTCATATAAACCTCTGGACTTGATAAGATACAAAATAGTTGCCGAACAACAAAGTTGCTCGTGTGCGGTGGTGCTTACGGTCTAAAAATTACGTGACAAAAATTTTACAACGCCGACATCAATTAGGGGTTGTAATGTGAACCTTTTCAAAACATTATTAAAAAAGATAAACTTAGTACCACTGAATCGTTAAACTATTTTAACGAAATCTTGGGTTAATTCTTAAAATTATGCTTAAATTTTTAATTGTTTCAAAAACAAAGTTTCCTTTTTTGTCTAGAATTGCATGTTTTAATGAAAAGGCTAGCGTAGTTTAGAACTTAAAGTTCATGGATATGAAGTTCACTGATAATTAAAGTTATTAAAATAAGAAATAAGAAAGAATATTTTTCAGTCACAATTTTCAGTTTTCGTCGTATGGAATGTCAATTGCTCTATATTTTTTTGAAAGTATAGCACTCTAAAGAAACTACTTTGCTAGTTTCAATTTTTTGTCTAATGTATTAATTATCAACTTGATAACAAAACCTTTTGTGCGTGTTTATTAAACTTCTTTGGATGCGCGAACAATTTACAAACAAAAGTAAGACCTTGGTTAAATAACGAATATTTTCCAAGTTAGGTCCTTATCCTTACCCTATTTCGTCTGATCTTTTTAGTAAGCAAAACGAAGGAGCCTCATTATTTGATATCAGAGTCTGGCGCTTGTATTAGGATTCGAGGCACAATTAGGTGACCTATATCAAGATAA
This sequence comes from Agriphila tristella, assembly GCA_928269145.1. Classification (NCBI taxonomy): domain Eukaryota; kingdom Metazoa; phylum Arthropoda; class Insecta; order Lepidoptera; family Crambidae; genus Agriphila; species Agriphila tristella. The sequence goes on from OV743433.1 coordinate 39,910,651, forward strand.
CTGACGTTGGCGTTAAGATGACGTCATTCTTTACCGATTTATCAATCGCTGTATAAATTATGTCAAAAGTTTTTGCGCAAGTAGACGGAAATTAGATGATCTTGTTTTCGTTGCAAAGTATTTATTGATAGCATACGCAAATCTGTTGCTATTTAATATATGTAAAAAGTTACAATCACTACAACATAACACAGATAATAGCTACATCGTTTTATTAAAAAACTTTTTTGCTAATACTTTAAACTCATTAAAAACAGCACATCTGCACCGTGAAATGACAAAGAGCAATTTTAAGCCGCACATTACAAGAACCATAAAATAATTTTAGTGTTAGTTTTGTACTCGAAACTTGAAATTTGCAGCTACAATGAAGTTTAATTCCACTGTTTCGATTTTGCTGTTGAAAACAAATGAAAATGTTAACAAATGAAAATATAAAAGCGAACAAAACCCATGCGCTGTGAATTGCTCTTCGTAGCAACTGCAAGCTATGTTTACTACAATAAGTGTAATTGAGTGTTGGTGTCGAAACATTAAAAAAGATTGATACAGTCACTCTGAAGCAACTACTTTTTTTCAGCTTACAGTTTAAAAACAGTTGACAAATGAAAACAAGAGCGAACATGACCTCTTTTTTTCAATCTTGCACCTCTAAAAACAGTTGACAAACGAAGACGTGAACTGACAAAGAGCAACTGCACGCTGCCTATTACAAACACAATAGCCTTGTATAAAGTTATTGAGTGTCAGCAACGGACTAAAAAAAAGTGATATCGTAACAGCCGCTTTTTAACTACCACCTATAAAACACTTGACAAATAAAACAAGAGCAAACGAAGCCTGAGCACTTTGATTAACTGACAAAGAGCAACTGCAAGTCGCTTATTACAATGACCGTAAAATAATTCAATGTCGCAAACGGACAATTAAAAAGACTGATACAGTAACAGCCCCTTTTTAACTATCACTTATAAACCAATGGCAAATGAAAACAAGAGCAAATATGAAGCCTGAGCACCTTGACGAACTGACAAAGAGCAACTGCAAGCCGTTTATTACAACGACCGTAAAGTAATAGAGTGTCGATGTCGGACTATTAAAAAGATTGATAAAGTTACTCTGTAACAGCTCCTTTTTAACTACCACCTTTAAAACACTTGACAAATGAAAGCAAGAGTGAACGAAGCCTGTGCACCGTGTCGTTAACTGACAAAGATCAACTGCAAACTGCTTATCACAATGACCGTAAAGTAATCGAGTGTCGATGTCGGACTATTAAAAAGATTGATAAAGTTACTTTGAAACAGCCCCCTTTTAACTACCACCTTTAAAACACGTGACAAATGAAAGCAAAAGTGAACGAAGCCTGTGCACCGGGCCGTAAACTGACAAAGAGCAACTGCAAGCCGCTTATTACAATGACCGTAGAGTAATTTAGTGTCGGTGCCACGCACCAACACCAACATGTCACAGTTTCCGGACCACCGCCCCACAATTCCGCCCGACAGTGAATACCCGGTGGGGTGTTACGGCGGTTTCCTTATTGGTCCCCTGTTATATAACCGGACCGGCGACAAGCGACGCTCCTCGAATTGTATGCAATAATTTTTGCACGGACTTATTTTGTAAGCTCGAGTGGAGTTTGGAGGGCGCTCGATCTCTTTGGAAGTGACAGCCTTGGTAATGAAAATATACTTTATAAAGAAGTTTTTGTAAAAGACAATAAAGATTTCTCCTAAACCAGTTTTGAGAAAAAAAAATTGTAGCAATAATAAAATACTCAATTTTATATTTTCTGAAAGTGATACTAAGTAGTCTGAAGCTAAAAGTATTAAAATATTGAACTGATGTGCATTCGAAGAAGTTTCACAAGTCTATTTGGACAACAACTTAATTATATGCAAGTATATTGTTAATTGACATGGACACATGAGACCAGAAATCGCGTTTGTAACCACGAACCCTGAACTACGTTATATGCTATTGCTTGACCTGTGATTAATCTCGCTTGACTCGATTTACACCATCCCGTGTATTGCGAAGGTTGCTCCGTAACTGGGGATTATATGTGATGTAACAATAATGTAATTTCGTAAGGGAAATTGATATGGACCTTCAGAAGCCAAAGGGTATATTTGGAAGAAACATGAAAAAACGGAAGAAGAAGCGACGCAAGACAGTAGAATGGCCATTTATAAACTGCGTAAACAACAATTATTTATGTATTTTTTCCCAAAATGCAATAATTTTGTACAAAATAAAATTGATCTAAGGACCATCACCTGATACTGCTCTTTGTATTTTCAAGTATATCCATAAATTCTATATACGACTGGGATAGATCTCAAGCGGTATTTGGGCAAGTAATTTTGGTTTGGATGACGCTTTTGTATTCGCCTACTTGTCTTCACTGATGACATGTCTTCGATTTTCTTTACTAGGGCTGGGATATATCACTTTCAATTAAAGATCTTGAAGAAAAATATTTTATGAAATCACAAAATCATGAGAATATCTTTGTAAAATGAGTAAAGTCATGTGTGCGTTAATTTTGTGATTAATGATGATGATTATGATTAAGTAGAATCCATTTAATTGCACTCCACCTAGGCTTGATATAAACTATAACACGAACGCAAACCATTCAAATTATATCCACAGACCCATCTATTTCAGTAGTAAAGTACCTACTTATGCAAATTGCTAAGAAGATATTTAATTACCTAAAAACAAGCAAGCAGCCAACCCTATTCAGACCGTTATCACATACGTTTGTCATGTATTATGATTGTGGGACTATTGTTAAAGTTGTGTCTACTGCTCTAACACTAGGCGCTGAGACATTGTACCGATTGTTATCTTTAACCGTTTTAATTAAAGTTGCCCCACCTACTGGTGTTATTGGGAATTTCTATTTCCTCGGGCAATCTGAAGCTAATAGAATCGAGTTTGGTTTGGGTACAAAAACAATTTGATTCTTAGGTATTAAAAGTCATAAATATATTATATCAGTCACTAGAGGAAGCTAACCGTTGATAAATTGAAATGGTCTGGGGGTCTATTACGAAAAGTTTAATGCAATACACGCAGCTGCGTCCGTTCTTCTTTCTGTTTCCAATTACAAAGCACTTGCGTTTGCGATATTGCAAAGTGATTGCGTAAATTTGACAGTTTCTCTCTAGTGGATCCGTCATTATTTGTTCAATAGTCTATGTACTACGATAGCGAAATTGAAAATGATTATAATAACTACAACTGACGAAGTGCAGACGACTATCATGACCAAGTGACTGCGTTACGCAGTTGCGTACGTTATTTTCGTAATAGGCCCCCAGATGGCGAGTCCAATTTTTTCTAGTATATTTAATATGATTTTATAAAAATAGCATTGTGATTGCTAAAATCTCAAATTTAAAGATAAACATTTATGGAAATGGAAAAAATAGACTGAATTGTTTCGCGATACTTTCCAAACACAATAAAAATGGTTTCATTAATCAATGAATAAGGAATAGCATACGAGGTCAATGATACGGAACTTGCGAATAGAATCCACGTATATATTGAAATTCAATAGCAGTTTTGTAGGTACAATTACAATAATAGATGAATCAGCGTGTATTTCGTGAGCTATTGGGTCAAATCAATTTTGTGGAATACGTGAAAATGTTTGGTTGAGATTCTTTAAAAAGTTTCAATTAGGCAATATAATGTTATGTTCATAACATTGAAATGGGCTACGCAATAAATAAACAACTTGTTTCGTAGACATAGCATAATAATAATTTCTTAATTAGTGTTCAGACTCCGACAAAATAACTAACTTACAATTTATTCCAAACGCTATGTCGCAATCACACGCATGGCAAAACATCACTCGCTAATGAAACTTAACATAGTTTATAGCTAAAGACGTTCGCAAGTTTATCTTCGCGGTTTAATTAAACAAAATTAATGCTCCCAGCGTGACGTCGCCGTCAATGGTGTCAGACGTGACCGGGCTGCCGATGACGTGACAATATGTCACGCCCGATTGGGTCGCCAGGAATGCAGGGATAGAGGCGTTTGCATTTTTATGGCTCTTGTTTATGCTAGTGTGATGTTATTGCAGTATAATCTTCACGATTTATTTGAGCGAAATTAATGTCCCCAGCTTTACGTTCACGCTATGTGTCGTCAGTAGTGTCCCGACAATATGTCACAATTGATTGGGTCGAAGAATGCAGAAATAGAGCTGTTTGCTTGCTTGTTATTTTGCAGTTGAAAAAAAAACATTATTCTTATTATTAACATTACCATGCTAAAAATAATTGACGAGATATGATAGAGGGTGGACTTTCAGAGCATTTCTAATCATCTCTTGTTATGAAAAAAAAAATACTTGAATAGCTAGTCAGTATAAAACAATTTTCAGTCACCAGAGACGTGACTTAAGAAAAATGTTGTAATTTTCCGCACATTAATATATTATGAACTCGATAAGACTAGAATATGGGGCATTCGCATTTTTCTCGCATTATTAGAATATGTTATTCAAGATTTGTCAGGCATGTCACGTTTTTTCATTATATTTATACGAAATTCTTGTCTGGTTGTTTATTACCAGTCCGAATTATTCTGAACTTCCTATAGCGGGATAATTTATAGTATACATGTAATTCTTAGGTCTTATAAATGCAATATTTGTGAGAATGTAAAGTAATTTCTAAAGCCTTTTCGAAAAAAGGCTTTAGCACCATAGACCACATCCATACGCTGCGGCAGGTCTTACAGAAGACCGAGGAGTATAATCTGCCACTTTGCTTGGCGTTCGTGAATTATGAGAAAGCCTTTGATTCAAACCTGGGCGGTGCTGCAGTCTCTCCAAAGGTGACAAGTGGACTATAGGAATATCGAGATGTTGAGGTATTTATACAAAAATGCCACCATGTCGATTCGAGTACAGAATCAGAGAACAAATCCTATGCAACTGTAGCGAGCAGGTGTGAAACAGGGAGATGTTATTTCTCCGAATCTGTTCACAGCTGCGTTGGAGGACATCTTTAAACTCTTAGACTGGAAAGGACTGGGCATCAACATTAATGGCCAGTAACTTACACACCTTCGTTTTGCCAATGATATAATTCTTATGGCTGAGACCTTGGAGGACCTGAACACAATGCTCGAAGATCTCCGTAGTGCTTCCCAAAGAGTGGGTCTTAAGATGAACATGGATAAGACTAAAATCATGTCAAATGCCCATGTTGTGTCCGCTCGAGTTCATGTTGGGAACACTACACTTGAAGTTGTTGACCATTATGTATACCTAGGACAGGCAGTCCAGTTAGGTAAGTTCAACTTTGAGAAAGAGATCTCTCGTCGAATCCAACTCGGATGGGCAGCATTCGGGAAGCTCCGAAAAATCTTCGTGTCCGATTTACCTCAGTGTCTCAAGACGAAAGTCTATGACCAGTGCTTGTTGCAAGTGATGACTTACGGCAGTGAAACGTGGTCGCTAACTATGGGTTTCATAAGGAGGCTCAAGGTTACCCAGCGTGCAATGGAGAGAGCCATGCTCGGCGTTTCCCTGCGTGATCGAATCAGAAATGAGGAGATCTGCAGGCGAAATAAAGTAACTGACATCGTTCGATGGATTGCTCAGCTAAAGTGGCAGTGGGCTGGATACATAGTGAGAAGAACCGATGGCCGTTGGGGCGGAAAGGTTCTTGAATGGTGACCTCGCACCGGACGACGCTCCGTGGGTAGGCCCCCGACAAGGTGGACCTACGATCTGGTGAAGGTTGCCGGGAAGCCACTGGATGTGGGAAGCGCAGGACCGATCGTTGTGGAGATCCTTGGGGGAGGCCTTCCCAGCAGTGGGTATCGTGCGGCTGATATGATGATGATGATAGTAATTTCACTTTGATGAATATCAATCAACTTCGATAAATGCTGCCACCCAAATAGGCAACTGTTCCCGGAACCTTATACTTACATTATGCAATCATAATAGTGGCACTTCTATACTTACTAATTCTATCTAAAATTGTGGTAATAATTGAAGCAATAACTCTGTACTATACAGGCGTTTTTCGCAACTCGACGTCTATTGCACCTATATTGCGTCTGGGTGCATTTAAAAAAAATCAGAAAATTGTTGCGTATTATCTTGCAGCAGCTTCTTTTAAGAATACAGTTAGAGATTACCCTTAGGCGAACCAGACGGATTTGCCGTATTACCATCGAAAGCTGTTTCATGTCAATAAAATGAAAATAACAATCGATTAGCTTTTGACTACATAATGAAAAATAAATTTACGCTCTGTGAATAGCCGCATCAGTCACGCATTCGGTGTGACATATTTTACCATACCATTTCATACATTACGCTACGCGCTTTGCTGCATCCGGTTTGACCCAGACTTTGGACCCAGACTATGAAAAGCTTAGTATTTTTATACAATTTCATAATCTGCACTCACAAACAGATTACAGCGTAAAGCGTGGCAATGTGTTTTCCATCTTAATCTATACAAAATAGTCAAACAATATCATTCCGTGGATATAATTGCAAACTGTTGTAAGGAAAGTCCGGAAAATAGTTGCGGATTTTCTTGCAGCAAGATGGTATAACGAAACTATAAGGGCTTTAAAAATACGGAGCGCCTCGACCGACTGTTACGACGGATTTGCAGTAAACCGTTGCAGGCGTCCGACTGTCATTTGTTATTGCAATATGGCTTGGCTGCAGCTCGGTGAATGGGGCCCAAGGAATGCCGGGGTTGTCTGTTGGTTCATTCTTATGGTATAGATAAATGATTTGTTTTGACGTTATTTTAATGTATATATATAACTAATTATTTAAGAAGTGAAGCAATTAATGTTATTGGTGTTATTTGTTGGTTTCTTAACACTATTAAATATAATAACTTTTTTTTTTGAAAAAGGTAACTTATAGGTACGTAACGTATTATGAAATGAGGATAACCGAACTCTTAAAAAAACTCGATTCTGAATTCAAAATGCTAAGTATACCTTGAATTAATATTTCGTATACCAACACATAAAAAATAGGTTAAATAATAATACCAAAATATAGATATTAGTTTTTCGAATCTAATATCAGAACTGTGATAATACTTATACGTTGTAATGTTATTATGCTGTATAAAATGTTTAAGTATATTTATTAAGAAGTAACTTAGGTATATGCAGTATAATATAATAAAACCCCTAACCTGAATAGAGAACGAGAGCAATAAAAAATGCAAATGAAAGTACAAAGAAAAGGGTGAAAACCACCGGGATAAACAGCCAACAGCACATTAAAAACATGCACTCAAAAATACACGTTCATCTACTGAACTAACTGGGCGGTTTTGAAATGAAAATCGAGGCAAAAGAGCAATTGCGTGAATGCGGACTGTGAAGGTGCAGTCTGGCTATTGTGACCGATTTAACACTGTGACTTTTGTCCGACTTAACACTGTGACCTGAGCTGTGACACACGAGTCACATTCACAACCGACAAGTCACAGTCGGTGACTGTCACATGCGCGCACTGCTTGAGAGATTGCGTTTTAAATTGGAAAATATGGAGCTCTTTGGGTGAATGCAATTCGTGTCAGTGATATGTAACGGGCGACAGGACATTTTGTGAAATTACTCGGTATGCCATAGTGATTTGATTGAGCGGCTTTTTATCTGGTCTTTTCTTTTATTTCCCTGACTGAGTCTTTGTTTCCCGATAGGTACAATCAGGGAGCCTTCAAGTCGCGAGTGAATAGGTATCTTCTAGGCAAGCGCGTTTCATCGGAGATCGAATCATCGCTTCAGGCGTGATAGCGGGTCAAGTGGTTGCTTAGCTATCTATCATTAAAAAAAACTATTTCAGTAAACGTTATGGAAAGAAAGAAACATTTATATTTCTTTCATTTATGATCTCGAAAAATTATAAAACTTTATGAACTCTTAACCTATTTACAACAGAAAGTTAGTAATAAAGACTTAGATATTCGGGATACTTATGCCTAGTTATACGTAACCCAAATTCCAAAACTAAGTCTAGCAAATATTTGGGTTACAATTTACTTAGTACACTTGATTCAGACAAAGTTGCCAGTCTCAAAACCCTACGCCTTAATCCCATTTGGACTAAAACTTCAAGATATATTAGGAATCATAAAGTTTCCAACATTTATAATTGTATTTTCTCGAACATATTCGTATTTATTGTGTCACTGCAGTTAATAATAATAAATGCTAGTTTTCTCCGTCGCTATGCGGATTTCTAAGGGGTCGCAGTCTCCACTGGGTAAAATCTATTTCATTGTAAGCGTAAATTATTTTTTATACCTACCTATTTATTCCTGAAATAATATGCTACTTAACAATACCTACATTTACATAGCAACTGTGTAGTTCGTTAATAGGAATATTCATATTTATTAAAATTCTTTTTTGACTTTAAAAACCATACTTGACACACTCTATGAATTTATAATTATTATGAAAATTCTATCAGCCCGTTATTTCCCATATCTTTTAGGTTACGTCCTTTCACGCTGGTGGACTGGGATGAACAGATAAATTCTATTATAATATCCTAGTAATATCCTAAAATAATTAATAAATTATCCTGGAATAACAGCTCATATAAAGTTCTGAGCCAAAGATAAGTAGCATAAGCACTGATTGGTATAATATATAATGGTATAATTTAATATATAATGGTATAATATATAATGGTATAATAACTGGTTCCGTACTTGCTAACTTTACGAAATTCGGCGGGTCTGCCGAGTTTCAACTTAAAACAGAGAAATCAAAGTAAGGTATTTCGTTTTGTACTATTTGTTGACGTAATTTGGAAGAAATCGATGTTCGTGTGACATCATGAATTGGGGTTCCCCACTTTGGCCTAATTAGGGCTCGATTTATCTGTTTTAATTTAAAACCCTGCAGACTTTTCGAAAATCGATGCGTTAGCCGGTACGGCCCCTGGTATGAAAATCAGAAACACAATAACAAATACTCGATACAGTTTTTTTACCCGACTGCAAGAAGTGGTTATGTTTTTCGCGCGTATCTTGTATGTTTGTATGTATGTTTATAATGTAATATTCTTTATTAACTCATATCTTTGAAAAAGCTGGACGGATGTCTATAATTAAGAAATCATTCGATTTGTCTTGACAGCCCAAGTGTTCTTAGGTAGGTGACGTTAAAAAAATAACATGGCGGTTATACGATGCTATTATTTGAAGTAAAAAAAATATTAAGGCAACATAATATCACGTTGCCTTTAATATTTTATCTTGTTTCCATCTTTTCGGTTGACTTTTTGATGCAGGCGGGTTTTTTAATGTTTTTTTAATTATTATTTTTGAGATATTACACAAACATGGGACAATCGGTCGGTATGCAAGCTTAAATGGTCAAACGTGAAATAAAAGTACTTTTGCGGAAAGTTATGCCTGTTTCCTAACATAAAACATTTCATCCGAATTGCAATGAATTTCACTACTAGTCTATGACTCTAGTGGAAATCTAAAGGCAAATAAAAACTTGCACGATACTTTGTATTCCTATTCCCTGTGAGAGGAAAAACGACAAACTCGCAACGCGCATACTTTAGAAGGTTCATAGTAACACAATCTTATTGAAGATTGTTAGCAGCTGCAGCTCGGGAAAACTAAAATTTAATAATGTTTACTACAAAAGATTTTTGTGCAAAGATTGTATAAAGATGAAAACTTGTAGGTATACAATAAGAAATTTGATCATTTTGTCGTCATCATTTAAAACCTATAAGGTATTCAACTTTAAGAACTTTCTTTAGTGTTCCATTAACTACTTAGTTCATAACTTTGACGTTTAAGTTACCATTACAAATCATACCATTTTAACACGTTTTTTTGTCATAGTTCAACTTGACCAGCATCCAAAAAGTTTTAGCACCAAATCCTTAACCATAAACAAAAAAGGTTATATACCATCCGGCAGAGCAATATTTATGAGGCAACGTGCTAAAATTGTGTTAAAATCAACCATTTCTATGCAGGCTAGTTTTATTTTGGAGAAAATTCCGGCCCTATCCTATAATAACTCAACTGAATGACTCGTTTTACGAACGATTCGATTATTTGGCCAAGCAATATGCGACCTCTTCTTATATTTGAATAAAGTTTAATTTACTTTGACGTTAAATTTTCTAGGATATTATAACGTAGAAGAAAGCAGATGTGAACCTTTGGAGGAAAAATACTTTTATCCGATGTGATGAAGATAGCGATTTACGATTGCAAACTTTTGCATAGAGAAAGGAGTTAATGAAGATCGGGGATAAAGAATAAATTATAGTTATTATGACACTCATAATTATAATATCTGTCACAGCACCGAATAACTATAGAGATGACAGACTATTAGATCTAGTCCACAGACTTATAATAATAATAATATAACCTTTATTTAGATACTTTAACATGAATTCACACTTCATAGTCCACAGACTTCGAATCAAAATGAAAACATTATACCGATAATGCATCAGAATCAAATTTTCACTAGAACTAAAAAATGAAATGTATTTTTAAACAAATATTTTTTTTAACTTTTTTTACTTTATCTCGATAATGCATCAGCTGATTGAATACAAATAATATTTCCAGATAATAACTTATTTAAAGGGAAGCGTGATGGACCCCTTGGGAGGCGCAGATGCAGATGTAGAAGCTTGCATAAACAAAGCCCGAGCCGCCTATGCGCAGCTTAAATCTGTGTGGACGTCCTCAATAATAGCACGCCGCACGAAAATAAGAATATTTAACTCCAACGTCAAGTCGGTTCTCCTTTATGGATGCGAAACCTGGCTCGTCAAAAATGAAGTCACCGCTAGGCTACAGGTGTTTGTCAACAAATGTCTTAGACGGATACTGGGAATCTGGTGGCCACGAACCATCTCCAATGCAAGGCTGTGGGAGTTAACTGACCAGATGCCGATAGACAAGGAGGTTCTTTTAAGGAAGTGGCGTTGGATAGGCCATGTGTTACGGAGATCTGACAACCACATTCCGAAACAGGGTCTAAAGTGGCAAGCGCATGGCAAGAGAAAACCCGGCCGCCCTCGTACCACCTGGAGGCGCTCAGTTGAAAAAGAGGCGGCATCAATCAGTCAAGGCTGGACAGATCTTGAGGTAGCCGCACAAGACCGGAAGAAGTGGAGGTCCCTTCTGAGAGCCCTATGTCCCTAATAAGGGATAAGAGGATATCACCATCATCATCATCATCAACTTATTTAAATGTCTGAACCTTCTAATTATTGAATTTATGCCATTTTCAAATATGCTTTTACGCTATTACGTTGCCGGAAAATCACAAGCAAATGTACGAGTATTTTTTTTTGTTATAACATCATTGTTATTGGACAAGCACTAAAATCTGTCTGTGGTAACATCCCATTAATAATTATATCACTCGTTTTTCCGGGAAAAACAATCAACGAGATTGTGGTTTGTTATAATATTTTCTGTACTTACCTTTTTCGATATATGTACAACATTAATAATAAATAATTCTTATTTTCTCACACAATTATCATTATAATCAATGATCAATTATAATCAATTCAATATTTATTGGCTTTAGTCATCCATAATAATCTAGCTAGACTTTTGCGACACCATCAGAATGTCTCGTATTTTAACCTATTTTTTGTCAGAAATAACACCAAAAAAAATACAAACAAAAACTCCTTTGTGTGTACTTATTAATGTATTATGTTCATAATTTCATATTTCCCTCTTTCGCAGCAACTAAATTGCTAAAGTTATCCTTAGAATTCATGCCAAAATACAAGAGCCCCGCTTTGAAACCAAGGAAATTGTTATATAGTCGCTGAAATTCGTTAAGTTTAACTAAGCGTGCTAACTATGTAGGTACTTGAACTAAGGAATTATTATAATAATATAGTTACTTTAAGAGGCCGGTGGACTGTAAACTTCTTATACAAACGTAAGACCAAAATTATTTGCAATTTGAGCATAACTTTAATTCTTCTTGTGATGTTATTCGGATTAAGACAGTATTTCTTTAAGCTTCTATTAAATAAAAAATCCAAAATATTAATCCAATTAAAAATAAAAGCCAATTACATTTTTTCATACCAAACTGTAAATCGCATTAAAATTTATTTGATTTGGTAAGTTGGATTTTTTATTTAATAGTACCCTAGACAGATACTGTCTTAATCCGAATAAAATCACAATAAGAGTTTTAATAAGGTAACTATGCTCAAATTGCAAAACATTATTACGTTTGTATAGGAAGTTCACTGTCCACCGGCCTCTTAAGGGTCCATAATAGGAAAACATGGTTTGCGCGGGCCATATTTTTATATAGAAAAATTGAAATACTTATATTGAATTCTACATCAAAATACACTTTAACGTACTGTGAAGTTGAAGTTGCTTCAATAACTTTTTTTAAGAAAGATAATTGTGCTAAAGATAATGATGAAAAACAACGAAAAACATCGAAAAAGTGCTGAAGTGAGGTTATTTTCCATACTCTTTACACGTAAAGAAAAAGTCAGAGATAAATGTTTCCGCATAACCGAGCCTTAAGTGCAGCTAAAGTTAAACTAAACTCTATCACTGGATTAAAAATGTTAAACTATTGTGAAATTAATATGATGGTCGTAATTATCCACTTAACAAACATAATTTGAACCCAATCAATTTTGAAACACCATTAAATAATTACGATAAATAAAGGCTACGGCTATTAATTTAATAAAATGGATACACTTACTGGAAAGTTCAAAAGGTAAATAATTGATTAAAAAAATATCATAAATTTGTATTATTTTAACAAATTGAAGTTTGCCTTTGAAATATTAATATGAAAGGATCATTAATTTTGCCTGTGCTGTTAATAAATTATGATATGCGAAACAAATGACGATCAAATCTTTCATCATCATCATGTCAGCCGCACGACACCCACTGCTGGGTATAGGCCTCCCCTAAGGATCTCAACAAAATTTTTAGGTATTACTATAGACTCGCGGTTGCAATGGGACCCTCATATCGATATCCTGTCAAGCAGACTTAGCTCTGCTGCCTTTGCAGTTAAGAAAATAAGGCTTCTGACCGACATTGAAACAGCAAGATTGGTTTACTTCAGTTATTTTCATAGTATTATGACCTACGGTTTGTTGTTGTGGGGCTCAGCTGCTAATATTAATAACATATTCATCTTACAAAAAAGGGCAGTGCGCGCTATATACAACTTACGGTCTAGAGATACTCTTCGTGACCTATTTAAAGAAATTAAAATATTAACGGTAGCTTCCCAATACATCTATGAAAATATAATGTATGTAAAGAAAAATTTTGATAGCTTTGTAAAAAATAGTAATGTTCATAAACTCAATACAAGAAACAAGAACAAACTTGCTGTTCCAAGGCGCAGACTGCATAAAACCGGAAGCTCTTTTTTGTGTAGATGTATTACCTTTTATAATAAGATACCAGAACAAGTCACAGAACTGCCCTTGGAAAAATTTAAAAATACTGTTAAATCCAATTTAATGAGTAAAGGTTATTACACTGTTGACGATTATTTGAAGGATAAAAAGGCATGGGCATAGCTTTTGTATTGTTAATTATTACTCTAATACCTCAGTATTGATTAGAAAAAGTCCGGGGTTCTTTCATAGGTCTAGATAAAAGTCCTTTAATTAAACTCGAATCGTGATTTTCTTTTCTAAGTATAAAATTGTGAGAAGTATCCTACCTACTTAAAAACGTACTTCTGGCTTCCTGACTCGACGACTTAATATGGGTAGCTTTAGTATGTCATGCTCACTTCAAACATTTCTGCGGTGGTGTCGTGTGAGGCGGGTCGTTACGTTCCCTCAAATATGGTTGAGCGAAGCGATGGCTGGTTCATGCGTCATGCTCGTGAACGGGTGCTGCCAGTGGGATTGGGTCTGCTTCTGTCTGCTTGTATTAAGGGCGTCGTATAACTCGTATATAAAAGATCTGTTTTATATTGTCTGTATGTATGGCACTTCTTACTCAAAAAATATAATTCTTAATAGCTTACCTTGTTTTGATTTATTTAATTGCAATATTTTTACTTTCTATAGTCAGTAGTTTAGTGAAAGACCTATGAAAAGCTTTTGGATATAAATTTTCAATTCGATGCCTTAACATAGGTAGTCTTAGTATGTCATGCTATCTTTAATCATTTCTGCGGTGGTGTCGTATGAGGCGGGTCGTTACGTTCCCTCAAATATGGTTGAGCGAAGAGATGGCTGGTTCATGCGTCATGTTCGGGAACTGGTGCTGCCAGTGGGAATGGGTCTGCTTCTGACTACCTATCTTAATGCATATTGAATTGTATGTTTTTCTTTTATTTTTATTTATTGTAACAGCCTAGACTGAATAACAAGTTTAGCAAACTTTGAATTTAGCTTAAAATCTGTAAATTGATTAAGAAATTTGAAACTCATTAAGAAATGAGCTAATTCAATAATGTTATTTATTTGTTAATCTTTGTTAATATAAAGTCTGGAAACGATATACATATTTGTAAATATCGTTCCATCTGATTGATAAAGCTGACAAGTTTTTTGCGCCCATTTTTCTTGTCAGTTAAAAGACGTCATAATGGGTGGTAGGGTAAAAGAATTGACGATTTAAAAATGCTTATTATGTGAGCTTATTTAAATAAAATATATTTCACTTTCACTTTCATATTTCACCACGACGATCGGTCCTGCGCTGCCTGCATCCACTGGCTTCCGGCAATCTTCACCAGATCGTCGGTCCACCTTGTCGGGGGCCTACCCACGGAGCGTCGTCCGGTGCGCGGTCGCCATTCCAGAACCTTTCCGCCCCAACGGCCATCGGTTCTTCTCGCTATGTGTCCCGCCCATTGCCACTTCAGCTGAGCAATCCTTCGAGCGATGTCGGTTACTTTAGTTCTCCTGCGGATCTCCTCGTTTCTTCAAAGATTTTCGATCAAATCTTTACAAATTTATAACTTTGAATTATGGCTGGGCTTCTTGGCTTGAGCTTCAAGGTCCCATTGATGCCTAAGTTCCCCTAATAGAATATCTAATTAGAGTTCAGTTTGCTTGTTCATCACTTAATTAAAATCACAGTCAACGTAGTTCTATAAACACTGTACAGGAACCTTCCTTCACCAAGCCTTTATGTAAATTACTAATATTCCAATACTTTGACATTATCACGAGATATGAATAAATCACATCCTGTGTTAAGATCCTTCCTCTGTCTTTCAGCGATTGCAATGAGGGCTTTTCAAAATGACAAAAAACTGTAGACTCGAGATGGCGATAGAAAAAATACTAAGCTTCGAAGAGTACTCAGGTAGGCATAGGCAGGCAGATGTAACCCTAAAATGTTTATCTTTGGGCAGATGTCAGCCAGCGAGCGTTTAATTGCCTCTTTGGTACAGGCCACATATTTTTAAGCTAATTTTGACACTTCACTTTCCATCAACGCCATCTAGTGAGGCAAATAGTTACTATTTTTATTTTTTAAATGTCACTTTGAAAAGTCCCTATTTCAAACAATACTCTCTGTATCTAATTTGGTTATGGTTTTCAGTCTATTGGAGCTTACTCTTATAAATACCTCTGGAATTGTCTAAAGTCACTGACGTCCATTATACAAGTACGCTGGACAGGCGATGGTCACCAATCATTTGTTCCGATTTGAAAATCGCCATATTGGCGCTGAGAGCAGTAGATTCTATACTATGGCAGTAGTGAGTGTACACTGAAACTAATTAGTTCCAAGTACACTCATTACTGCCGTAGTAGAATCTACTGCTCTCAGCGCCAATATGGCGATTTTCAAATCGGTACAAAAAATTGCTATCATTTCATGACAATAGCCTGTCCAGCGTACTTGTATAATGAACGTCAGTGTCTAAAGTAAACAAAAACTTCTTCCATCGTAGTCACCATCAAATGCCAACATTTAGCTGCTAAAACTATCCGGAAAGATTCTCACAACCCATATTATACGGTAGTAAGGTTGAGCGGAAAAGTTGCGTGCCTCTAGCGACGAGAATGGGTAATTAACAAAGTTCAACGAGCATTTGAAGTCCTTTAAATTGCTGCTTTAGTGGCTTTAATTTAAGAACGAAATTACCGCGGACCATTAATTGTTTCTGGAATTGAAGCCAGAAATCATTATTCTGAACGTCTCATTAGATATTCAATTTGTGCAATAAAATTGATTGTTTCAATGGAAGAGATGTTTTTCTAATGCTTGTTTTCTTTCCTTTTGCATAATGCAAGTGCTCGAGTTTACGAACTTATAATGAACATTCTACCAATAAGAGTCCCCGCAAACTACCGACCAAACTATCAGCTGTTGATTTGGTCGGGCCTTTAGTCAGTATGAAGAAGTATGCAAGTGCGCACATTACAACGATTTGGTATCGGCCGATTCTTTATATTAAAGTGCCGAAGCACGGAGGAACACAAGATAATAGATTTTTGGTCACCCATGCCATTACCGACCCTTATGAAAGTTGCTTAACCTCCGCAATTGCAGGGCTAGGCACTAAGTCACTGCACTACCAAGCTCCTCGAATATTATATATTATATTTCAATTAAGTGATTAGCCAGAATTATAATGTCGTTACAAGAAGAAATATACTTTTATTAAATCTGGATTTACTTTTCACTTTGGGACATGCCCGTTTGCAAAATGAAAGTCAACCCACAAAGGTCGTGTGTAATTAAATTCTGTTGTAATATTCTCAGCGGGTTGTGAATATACAAAGGCTCGAATGTCAACTCTTTGCGCAGTTGCCCATAGAAAAATAAAAGTCATAATTCAGTGCCCAAACGCGGATACAAGGTTATATTTTGAAAGCATATTATGATGACGTTTGGTCAAATCATATCTTACTGCAACTTCTGTTGGTTTAACAATAACCTATCGTCATTCAACGGATCATCATGAAATTTTAGATACACGTTGTTCTGGGTACAAAAAAGCCTTTGTTCGCTTTAGGACAGATTCGCTTTACGACAGATTCGCTTTACGGCAGATTCGCTTTACGGCAGATTCGCTTTACGGCAGATTCGCTATACGACAGAAGTACAGTCAACTCGATATAGAAAATCTGACTTAAAGCGAAAAAAGGGATTAATAAAACATCAAACAATCACCTAACCCTAAATAATTATTTTTTACTCCTCTTGCTCTAAAAGTCCGTCATTGTAAGGTACAAGAGCCAGGATAAAATAGCAAAATTACCCCTAGGGGATAAAGTTTTTTCTTTTTTAATGTTTGTCTATTACCAATGAGCCTACTAAAACGAAAAAGTCTTTATTCATAATCACGAATAAAGACTCGCTCGACTTAATACTGTTTCTCATTTTTATTTTTGAAAATGGAACTAAAAGCAGCGATCTCTTCGGTGAAATCATAGACTTATTTATACTCTGTGACTTTAAGTTTGATCGTAGAATGCGTGCATTGTGTTTCTTAGCTGCTACAGAAGAAATTTAAAAAGGCGCGAAATCTTTAGAATTTTTCTCTAATACCAAACTGATTGAATTGTGTGACTGTAAGTAAGTAATAGGAAAGAAATAATTTATTTATTTTTTTGAAAAATTAAAGAGCTAAAAGGAATTAGACATATCTTTGCAGTACGAAATCAAAATAACTCCTCGTAAGTTATGTTGCCCTGGTACTTTTGACTGAATATTACATTATTTCGTAATTGAATATCAAATTTAAATTATCTAGGACCACCTACTAGTAGGGAAAGTCGGTAGGTCCACGGGCCGTGAATGAATTAATTTCGCAGTGCACTAGTAATAATCTTGTCACGCAGTGCACTAGTAACAATCATGTCAAAATCCTCCTTTGTATCCTTTAATAAAAAAAAATCTTCCTGGTTTTGTGTAGTATGAAAATATTTTTTTTTTGTAGAGACTTTTTAAAACGACTGTACAATTTCTGTCTTAAAGCGAATCTGGCGTTAAGCGAATCTGCCGTAAAGCGAATCTGTCGTAAAGCGAACAAGGGCAAAAAAGGACATTGAGTACATATCGTCCAGAAAAAGACTGTTCCCCGAGGATAACTGTCCACGCAGACGAAGTGAAGCGCGGTCGCTAGTACATTATAAATATAATATCGGTTACATACACCCAACAATTCGCTGTCTGACGGGCCAAATACTTTATCTTCTAATGGATAATTTTATTGAATAGGTTTCTACACCATTAAAAAAACAGACCTCTGTCTATCTTCCAACATTAATAACTCCATGTATGAAAAACAAACATATCATGTCATGAACAGAGGCGTGTTTTGCTTAAGAGGTCCTAAAACAACAAAGCCGACTAAGTGCAAAGGGTACTTATGACAGCGCTTGACTAAGGCGGGTTAGTCAGATAGGGTCAGATAATAAGGGTGTACTTATTTTTTAACCAACACTAAATAGTTATAAGCGAATAAAAGAAATTGTATTACTATAATGATATGTTATCATCTTATAAACAAATTAAATTTATATGCGAAAACAAATTAAATGAGTATATTTGTATTAAATTTAGTTGTACTATTATTAGTTATAAATACTGTATGTTTTCCAATGAAAAAAAAAAAAAATCTAAGATGTTGACATCTAAGATGTTGTCATCTAAGAACTACTTACGTAGTTCTTGATATGCAAGAAAGGTCAAAACTTCCTATTCCTAGAGGAAACCTACAGAAAAGCAAAAGAATTTCATGTCTGGTTCACATTATCCCAGTAAGCATTCTAGTCCAGTGGTCGAAAACAGCATTGGAATGCCACTGAAAAAATAAGAATAGTTTTTGCTAGACCGCTAGATTGACACGCTCTGGATTACAGGACTAATGTGAACCGGGCATATTAAAATGTTCTCATAAAATTTATGTGAAACTAGATCATAAGTGTCTCATGCGAAATGTGTTCGGCGTCTCTAAACAAATGTTCATAGAGTTTATAATCCGGAAGGATAGTGTGCAATCCCTGACCTACTTGCTGCTACACAATAAAAGTGCATTTCAGCACACCGAGGATGCAATTACAACGAGCTGTCTTTACACAATAGCGGGTGAATCGATACTGCTGCACTGTTGACGGAAGAAAACCGAAATATTTTTTTAACCACAACGGAATAGTGCTTGGCCGTTACTTCACCATGTTAAGTGACGATAAGGCCGAAAGTGTAAGCGCAGTACACCCGGAATCCTCACCACTGAGGAACTGGCTAAGTTACCTCTAGCTGTCGGAACACAACAATTTTTAAATTGTTATTATGGCGTCAGAATTAGGTAAGATGGTGTTAGTTAGCCAGGTGGACTTGAATTAAGCCCTACCACCAACCAAACCGAGAACAAATGACCCTCAAATGAAACTCGGGACCTCTGTGTCTTACACGAGTGGACGAACCACTAACACCACAGAGGCGGTTAAAAATATTAATAAATATATATATATAAAAATATGAAGAAACTATGCTGATAGCTAAACTCTTCGTGATACTATGTCATTATGTGTAACACACCAATAAAAGTTGATTCCAGCTAACTAAAATAGTGCGAATTCAACGAGCTGTCTTTACACAATAGCGGGTGAAAGGATACGCTTCACTGTTGGCGGAAGAAAACCAAAATATCATAGAAGCAACTATGCTGACTTTCAAGACATATCTGAACTCTACGTGAAACTGTGTTATTGTGAGCTACACACCAATAAAAGTTAATTCCAGCTAACTAATGATGCTACTACAACGAGCTGTCTTTACACAATAGCGGGTGAGTTGATACCCTGCACGGCTGACAGAAGAAAAACGGAATATCATAGAAGAAAATGCGCTGAAACCAAAAACGAAAATGAATTCCGTTTAGACGACACACGTTTTGTGTAACCAAAAGTAAATGTGATTGATTTTCGTTTTTCTTATTATTTGCAGACTCAAGGCAGTTGGTTGTTCTGTTGTTTTGTGTAGTAGCGCATACTTCCAATTTATTGCAAAAAATATACTTAGTAAAATGTCAATAGTTTTGTTATTAAAAAAGGTTGTATAGAAGTAGTTGAAATGAATATCAATTCACGAGTTCTATTCGTTTTAATTTAGGCATTACCATTTTAACCGACGACGTAACGGCCCGTTTATTACACAACTTCCGAGTTTAGTTTGAGTTCTGTTAGTTTTTTAATGATGCCTCGACGTTTCAGTTTCCTTTCACAAGAAGATTCCACCGCGAATTCACAGTTGAAAATGGTGTAATAAGCGAGCGTACCCGTAAAAAAATCTTAATACTATTTGACCTTTTAAAACTAAAATATCTAGACCAGCGAAATTGGAGAGACAAAAGAAAAAGACTACTTAACAATTTAGCATAACGTTATAAGCAAATTATTTTAACGTCCTAAAAATGTAGTCCTCTATTTCATTTATTTAACAAAATGAGGTCTCGTTCTAAGAAAATGGCACTACACGAATTTGAACCTTATTATAGAAGTCGTTGGTTACTAAAATGGCGTAAGCGCACAATCACATTATTTGAGATCAATACTTACAAAATGAACTCTATTATCAGAATGTAAATAGGCTATTTCTCAGTCTCAGCCGAGGCTGTGGCTGCCGATTAAGTAGACCATTAGGAAGCACAGCGACGGATTTAACAAGACTTTTATCTCGCACAGATTCAAATCAACGACGAAGTAGGTATCGATTTGTAAATATTTTTTCTGCGGAAAACGAGCTGACGGTAATTGTGCTTGTTGATGAATGTTCACTTAATTTACAGGCACCTTTCTTTATGTGCATTCAAGATGAATAGCTTATTTGAGCTTTACCGATGGCCGTTGGGGCAGAAAGGTTCTGGAATGGTGACCGCTCACCGGACGACGCTCCGTGAGTAGGCCCCCGACAAGGTGGACCGACGATCTGGTGAAGGTCGCGGTGCACCGCTGGATGCGGGCAGCGCAGGACCGATCGTCGTGGAGATCCTTGGGGGAGGCCTATACCCAGCAGTGGGTGTCGTGCGGCTGATATGATGATGATGATGTTTTTTTAGAGTAAGTACCTAAAGTAACTTTTACACCGTCTTCCCATACACATTGTATTGTTGTCAACTGCAGACAAAACCAATGGCGACGGTGAAGAGAAAAATGTTTGAAGCACACCAACTTCACAATATTTTTCATAAATAAAAACTAAAGCTTTTACGAAGCTTATGTCAGAAATGAAAATATTCAGCAACAAGCAATTATTTATATTTGTTTATTCTAAGGCTTAACGCCCACGAGCGATTAATCGCTGAGCGATTTTTTGTCGCCGAGTTAGAACATAATATGTTCATATGGAGTCCAATACGTAAACGCCCGTAATCGACTTTTTATAGCGGCGATTATCGCGGCGCTTTTTTGTCGCTGGCTAAGTAAAACCTTTATAGTGTCATTTCGCGGGCGTGAAACGCCGCAATTATCACCGCGATAATCTCAGCTACAAAAAAGCGCTCGTTGGCGGGAACGCTGTGTTACAGAGTAAATTAAAGACTAAAAGAATAAACATTCCTACTAATTTTTTTTAAACGACGCAAAATGTCAAACAACTCTGAATCTGTCGTTGTTTTTTTTTTAATAGGACCTGCCTCGGGCAGGTGAAATAATAGAGAAAGGAAATTAATCCTCAAATTTTTCGTTACTCTCTGACAAAATACAGAACTTTTACAAATTCATTATGGTTTTGTTTATGTTTTGTGTTAATTAAGACTTGTTTTTGGTCGCTAGAGAAACAATATAATAAATAACAATAAGCTTTTTAATTAACGTTGTTGCAAAAGGTATTTGCTTAGACGAAACAAAAAGGTTTATTTTTCATTTGAGAAATAAAACATAATCTTGGCTTTTGAAGGAATGTTTCATTAATTTTCTAGCCCTTAGCACTTACAAGATTTTGTCATATATTCTTGGCTTTAAAGGAAAAATCGGATATTTGGCAAAATGTTTAGAAAATTAAATTGAGGAACACCCACGTGGTATAGATGTTTTCAAAACACTACTCAATTACTGATACTTTTTTATATTGTTTGTTTTGGTCTTGATATTAATATTAGAAGAAGGTTTCGCCAAACAGAACAAATAATGGCAGATGAATACGTAATCTTATAGTAGCTATTATTCAGAGACATAAAACTGCTCTTGTCACACCAGATGTTAGCAGGGTTGAGTGATCTAATATGAGTGAATTCATTATGTGAACGTACTTACACCTACTATCTGTGTGAAAGACATATTTATTATACACTGGCCTGCAAAACTAAGTATTACAGAGGTCTATTTTCATACAAACGAGGTAACTTTGAAGCTTTGGTTCTCCGCCCAGGATTAAGCGGGATGTGATCTGATGATGGCCATCCAGGGAGTGAATGGAGAAAATTCAGATTTCCATACACACCCAATTGATCTGATCAGCATTCTAAGAGCTGTAAGGATTAGAGTTATCAGTTACAGCATTTCCATACATTTTAATGCTATTTTTGTGTTTTTTTTTAAACATATCCAAACAGCTCTTAGAATGCTGATCAGATCAATTGGTTGTGTATGGGGATCTGATTCTTCTCCATTCACTCCCTGGATGGCCATCATCAGATCACACCACGTTTAATCCTGGGCGGAGAACCAAAGCTTCAAAGTTACCTCGTTTGTATGAAAATAGACCTCTGTAGTACTTAGTTTTGCAGGCCAGTGTATTTTCATTTAAAAGACACATCAAATTAGTGGAACAGTTCAATGTTCAGAGATCATCCACCTCTGTCCCGGGTTTGATTCCCAGGGGGGGATACAATTTGTACTCGGTTTGGTTGGTGGTAGGGCTTATTTCAAGTCCGCCTGGCTAACAACAACCATCTTACCTAAGTCTGACGCCATAACAACAACTTAAAAATTGTTGTGTTCCGGCAATTAGAGGTAAAATAGCCAGTTCCTCAGTGGTGAGGATTCTGGGTGTAGTGCGCTTCCATCTTCAGCCTTATCGTCACTTAACATCAGGTGAGGTGAATGCCATGGACTATCTCGTTGAGCATAAAAAAGAACATAAAATTTTTAAGATAATGCGTCACATGCATACGCAGTAAGCGACTCCTGGAGAAGCAGCTTTGCGTGAAACTGAAATATCCGGCTCCAGTTTGTAGCGAAGTGTATCGGATCCCGGAATTCCTGTTTAAAATAAAGATCTTTGACAGTAGTGGGGCGACCTCTCCGGTTATAATTTTGAAAATTATTTTTAGTCAGTTATATTTCCTCTTATAAGTACTGCATGAAATAAATAAAGACTACATTTAACCTGGTCGAAGGTTCCCTAGGGTCTACGCGGATAATAGAATAAATAGAATACAAATCACGTTTCTTATAGCAACATCACTATAAAAAAGTAATAAAAAATTACATACTACAAGATTAACATCTTTTAAATAAATAACGTGTAAAATAAACCATGGAAAATTTTTATATCCAAGTAGTTCGTTATGTACCTCGTAAACATGCAAGTTACGACGTAGCAATCATCTGCCTTAATTCTTTCAAGTATTTTATGAGAATGAAACACAAGATTTTACCGCCTTTTTGGCGATGATGGAAATTTAAGTATCCTATTAAAAACCTCACTAGCATTTCATAAAATATTAAGCGAGTTGAAATAAATTGGCTAAAAAGTTGATTTTATATAACACTATAATTTATCTATCTCATTTCTCATTACCTACCTCATTCATTACCGAAGTGAATTGCTGTTATAAGTGAACTCTGTTGTGTTAAGTTTATACAAATTGCTCTATTATGTTATTGCATTGTTTGGCGAGTGTTGTTACTTTAAAAACATTTGGCTCCACCTGAAAATCAGTGTCATACAGACTGTGGCAATAGCTGAAACTGGAGATCATTTCGGCTAAGTTTAACTTTTTTATTGTATTGGTGTAAGTATTATGTACTTTTGTATAAAGCTTAAACTGAATATTTTTTTTCATTTCCACTTCACTAGGGGTCGTCCATTAATCACGTGAGCCTCGAAAGGGGGGGGGGGGGGGGGGGGGTAGTTGAAAAAATCACGAAGTATCACAAGGGGGAACAGGGGGGGTGTAGTGAGATATCACATGTATTTTTTTTTTCGTTGAACGTGTGACTTTTAACCGAAAACTTGTAACGGTTTTCTCCCACAGGGCGACTATTGAGAGTTAAAGGGTGAGCGTTCGGTGTTATAGTTTAAGCTCAAGTGAAATGCGGCTTACTCAGTTAGGCTGGAGCATGTTCAGGGAGTTGGCTCTTCCGCACCTGGAGTACAGCGTATTAGAATTTATAGAAGATAAGGGCGCCTTATACGCTGCAGCAAGCGATTTCAGAGATAAATAAAGAGAAAGATTGAATTTAAAGAATTACATTTATTTCTCAGAACAGTTTATCGTTTATTACATATATCCCGCTTACGGTCAAAAGATAACCTTGTATAACTTATCACTAAGTTAAGAAATATATTTAAAGTTAAAAACATACAGTAGGATGGTTGGTTACTGCTGAAGCTCCACCATTTAAGAGCTTACCAAGGATGTCATCGGTGAGGTTTTCGTCCCTCTCTTGGTGTCAAGGCCGTTGATCAGTAAATACAACTTCCCATCTTGAGTAGGTACGGAACAGTACAGGATGCTTGAAGTATGAAGCGTTGGTCACCACTTCATATTGGCGATGGAAGATATGAGACAATCTCCATCATGATAAGTTGAGTGTAATTCAAGGTTTGATTACATCCAAAATGAGGCTGGTACTAAGGATTAGACCAGAAAACTAAAAAAAGCACTGTTAAACAGTGTTAAAACTTATGTACAGACATAAAAACAAAAAAAAAACCCTGGAACAAAAGAAAACGCGATTTAGCACATGGCGGATCAATGTTCGCAATTCATAAAATGATATTATTTCCAAAAGGATTTCTTACCATGTTTACTGCATGGGTTTTAAAGATATTTTAAATTATAAAAATGGGCCGCAGCCCTACAAATTAAGACTCAAAAAGGATAATTTTGCTTCCTTCACTTCATGGTTTGGAGCCAAAAAGGACAAGAGAAAAGTGCATGATCATGTCATGTCAGACGATAAAAAAAGTTAACAGCTTCGGACACCTAGCGATTTGCCAAATCTCAAAGTAAAACGCTGAAAATACCAGAACGAGACTAAAATCGTGAAAGATTTTATTTATAAGTTAGTTGCATGGGATAAAACTATTCAATTTAACATTTTTATCCAAAAATCATAATTTTGTAGTTAAAACTCTAAAAGCAATTACTAATCGATCGTCATCGATTACTAATCGATTAATCTATTAGAAGGGTTATGATCAGAAATTTATCTGTGACACGGTGCCTTGTTCCGTTTCATGTTTTTTTAGAAGAAAGATACCGCAGAACTAATGTAGTTTAATTTACTTATTTAATTTTATATTCTTTTATAAGAAAACGAATAAACGAAAGTTGTTAATTAAGAAATAATGTTTGGATTACTAAGATCTCATCAAAACATCTCAAAGCGTTCGTGGAACGGTACGGGCAAAACGTCAAAATGAAGTGACAGATTGACCTTTCAACTAATGTCATTGATTTTAACCATTAAAAGTAAACAAATTATTAATTGTTTTCAGGAATTATTTAGATTACGTAAAAAAAGTGTTACAGCACCGTTTTAGGTGGTAAGAATTATTTTATTTTAAAATTTAAAATTTTAAAATAAAATAATTCGAAGAAAAATTCCTCGGACAAAAGGGAAAAAATTTTCAACTTGTGACAAGGTTGAAACTATAAAATACTACAAAGAAAGTGTGTACCTAGCTACCTAGCAACTAGTGGACATTATTATTACCTAACAATACCTATACTACACCTACATAACTTAAACTGTTATAGAAATAACTTATCACCTATCCGTGCGGCTAAGTCTATATGATAAAAAGAACTAACAACTAAGTTTCATGCAAAACAAAGACTGACTAACATGTAATGAGACAGACATAAAACCTACCAATTACTATGGTTATATCTGTTGGTTAAAATAGATTACCTAAATTTTATTTTCAGATAAAAGTACTAGTGTTAATAAACGTATTTTACTGATTTATTGTTTATTTACAAGGAGGTAAGTGATATATAGTATCACCTTCATTCAGTTATGAATGAGATTTAGTTATTGGACACTCTGTTGGAATACAAAGAGATGACCAAACATTAAAGTTTAAAGATTAAAACTTATTTATATGGATAGGAAAATTAATTTCCAAGCTTAGAGTAATATGTACTAGAATAGACATACTATTATATAAATTATTATAAAAGAAAATTATTCCTTTCTTAGGGAATAAAGAGATACTTATAAGACAAAGTATTTTAAGTTGAAGTTAAGACTTCAATGTGAATAACATAAAACTAAGTTTAACTATTAGAGAGAATAATAACTAGGAGAATGAACGCAGTATTATGACAAGGTTCTATTCTTTATTATTATTGTTGCCACACAATAAGAAAGTTTTAGAGAAATGTGTTTCTTAGTCAGAAACAGAATCACCAGGGCGTACAATATCTGTTATATGCCACCGGCCAAGAAATTTCCCCGATAAGGATTTTAAACCATATACCAAGGGTGAATATTTTTCAGAAATGACACATTTTTCAAATTTAGGGGCTAATTTAGCAGAGAAGTGTTTTGTAGCATTTGATTGAGGAAAACATCTTTTAAAAACAAATTGCCCTACTTTAAGTTCAACATGCCGTTTACGCAGGTTATAATAATGAGAGTTTTTATTATGTGCCTTTTTAAGGTTATTTTTGACTTTTTCAAAGATAGATTTTAGCTCTTTTAATGAATCAGAGAATGAGTAAGTATGATCAATGGAGATGTTAGCACTGTCTATGGGTTGGTCAAGGTTATAAAATGAACCATCCAATATCATTTCCCTACCATGTAATAGATAGAAAGGGGTATATTTGGTACCTTCATGAACAGAAGTGTTAAGAGCACATTGCACCTCAGATATGTTCTTATCCCAATTTCGATAATCAGAACGCACATAGGAAGCAATGGATCTAACAATTTCACGGTTTACCCTCTCAGTTTGGTTAGTTTGGGGGTGATATACTGGATTGTAAAATAAGTGAGGAATCTGATATTTACTGATCAATTCTCTAAATTCTTTAGCTATATATTGTGGACCATTATCTACATAAACATATTTTGGCACACCATGTATTAGGAATATGCCTTTTTCCATATATTTGACCACATTTTTGGCAGTCACTGTTCTCAAAGGAAAAATAGTCACATATTTACTAAAATAGTCACAACATACTAGTAAATATTTGTTTTGAGAATAAGAAGGTGGAAAAGGTCCAAGAATGTCGCAAGATAAGGCTTCTCCTGGTTGAGATACACATTTAGGATTTCCCATTAAACCAGCAGGTTTGACATTTAGAGGCTTGTAACAGTTGCATATGTCACAAGATTTAACATAGTTTTTAACATCTTGAAAGAGAGATGGCCAAAAGAACCAATTAGAAATCTTTTTATGAGTTTTTGCAACACCAAAATGACCAGCAGTTGGATCATCATGATACTTTTGTAAGATTTCAAGACGTTTTTCAGAAGGAATTATTTGTTTCCATTCAAATTGAGAAACAGAATTATATTTATTTTTAGAAAGTCTATATAGCTTATTATTTTCAATTTTATAATTAGGATACCTAGATGGAGTTTTAGAGCATTTTTCATAAAGAGATTTGTACCACTCATCAGAAGTTGACTGAGTGTCAAATATGGAATTAGTGTAAATTCTAGATAAAGCATCAGGAATGATATGTTCTTTACCTTTCCTATGAATAATTTCAAAGTTAAATTGACTAAGTCTTAAGGCCCATCTATTAAGACGACCAATAGGATTTTTAAGATTAGAAAACCAAAGCAAAGAAGCATGGTCAGTTATAATGTAACATTTTCTACCTTCAATATAAGCACGGTACTGTTCTAAGGCATAGATTACTGCGAGCAATTCTCTTTCAGTAGCTGTGTAATTTATTTCTTGAGCGTTGAGAGTGCGGCTGCAGTATGCAATGGGATGGTCAACATTGTCAATCTTTTGTGTAAGTACAGCACCTATGGCGTAAGAAGAAGCATCAGTATGTATGCTGAAAGGCAGATCAAAATTAGGACATTTCAGTATTGGGGCAGAGACCAATGCTGTTTTAAGTTTATTAAAAGCTTCATCAGCTTCAGATGACCATGTAAAAGGAATCTTTTTGCTAGTTAAGCGAGATAAAGGACGAGATATTTTAGAAAAATTGTCTATGAACCGACGATACCAACCGGCCATACCAAGAAATCTTTTGATGTCTTTTGCATCTTTAGGAATAGGAAAGTTTAAAATGGCATCGACTTTAGAGGGGTCCGTTCTTAAACCATATTGGTCAACAACGTAACCTAAATATTTAAGTTCATTTCTACAGAAAATAGATTTTTTCATATTAATAGTTAGATTAGCAGATTTTAGCTTTTCATAAACTGCCTTTAAGAGACGTTTATGTTCATTAAAGTCAGAAGTACAGATTATTATGTCGTCGATGAAACAGAACACTTTATTATCAAATTCAGCTGTAAACAAGTTATCCATGAGACGCTGCATAGTTGCAGATGCTCCTACTAGTCCAAAACACATTCTATTGTAATGAAAGAGTCCTTTACCAGGAACTGTGAATGCAGTCTTTTCTTTTGAGGATTCTGACAACTTTATCTGATGGTAAGCTGCGCTAAGGTCTAAAGATGTTAAGTATTTAGCGTCTCTTAAGTTGTCAAGGATATAGCTGACATAAGGAAGTGGATAAGCATCAGCTTTTGATACAGAGTTAACTTTTCTACTGTCCAAACATAGTCTGAGATCACCGTTGGATTTTTCTACCATGACTACAGGAGAATTCCATGGAGAAAAAGATGGTTCTACTATACCTAGTTCCAAAATCCTATCTACTTCTTTTTCAAGAGCTTTTTGCTTATCAGGACTAAGACGGTAGTACTTTTGTTTTATAGGTTTTGCATCACCTGTATCAATAATGTGTTTAATAAGATTTGTCTCACCGAGACCTACTTTTTCAGTATTGATGTTATCAAATAAGGATTTAACTTCGTCAATTTGCTTCTTTTGTTCAGAAGTCAGAGAGGTAAAATCATTAAGACCAGAATGGTTAGGCAAGACTGATACACTATTCACATTTTCTATGTGACAGTTATCTTTAAATATGTCAGGGGCTAAGTTAAAAGCCTTCCAGAAGTTTATTCCAAAATGAATAGGGACATTTATTTCAGGTTGAATAACAAATTTAATAATTTGCACCTCATTTTTATAAGAAATGGGCAGTAACATATAATTATTACAGATTAATTCTTGTCCGCTGGCAACACTTAACCTTATTGGAATATCCAATTTGTAAGATGGGATACCAATATTTAAAAATAAAGAATGGCAGTTATTACCTAAGACAGAACAAGAAGCACCACAGTCCAACAAACCCTTAACTTTAAGGCCAAGTACTTCAACGGATAAATAAGGTCGGTAGTCATCAGACGGAGGTTCAAAATATGTCTCTTCTGTAGTGGGATGTTTGGGACTACTTTTGGAACATGAGGAGACAGAGCCTATTCGTTTTTTGGCAGATTACACTTAGTGCACTCCGGCGTCTTAACACCTTTGTTACCACATTTGAAGCAAACTAGTTCTCTAGACTTCAGGCATTTGTTAGTGTTGTGGTTATTCATTCCACAGCGGAAACAATGTAAAGATTTATTATTTTTAGAGTTTAAAGAGGCAATTGGTTTTGGTTTTGAATTGCCAAAATTAGTATTTAGTTGTCTGGGAGTAGAATTTCTAGATTTATTAGAATAAGTAAAGTCAGGAGCAAGTAAATCCTTTGTCAAAACCGGTTCTTTAAAATCAATAGCTTTTGCCTTCGCAAGTTCTAGTTTCTTGCAAACAAGTTTAAGATTGTCTATGGAAGTAATATCATGGAGAGCTAATTCCATGCTGTATTCGGGTCGAATATTCCTTAAGATGATATCAAGTTGTTCTTCATCGGAGAGGGTTTTCCTTAAACGAGAGAACATACCTACCATGATAGATAGAAAAACGACGATGGTTTCACTTTTTGCTTGGGTCCGTTGCCGAATCTCCGCCAGCAATTTATGGTCCAAATCTGGGATGTCGAAGTCATCTCCTAGAGACTGGATCACGTCCTTGTAGCAAGAGAAATTGGTTTTATTTGCTCTGTACCAATACAACGCTGGACCTTCTAATATATCTGGAAATCCATCAAAAATTATATCATTAGGAATTTTCCTAGCAACCGTAAGTTCTTCCAACCGAGTTATAAAGACACGGACATAAGTATCGCCGCGGTATTTTAAATTAAGAGAATTCAAATTATAAGTTTTTGGAACCTGTTGAAGACACATAGGGTTTTCAACATGATTCACTTCAGGAGTAGAATATGATTCACCCGCATCTTCGGGTTCATCTGCATCATTTTCCAGATGCATAAGAAGACAAATCAGAGAAGATTTAAGTTTAGCGATACCCTCTTCAGGATCACTAATTCTAGAGAGGCGACAAAGAATGTAATTGCAACGAGCTACTAAACGTTTTACCAAGCGTTCACTGGATGTTAAATCTTTACTACTCGCTTCTATTTCAGCAACCTTCGGCGTGCATACAGTTAATTCGGAAGCTTGGTCAATGACAAACTGATCAATAGCCTTTACACTACCACGTCGAGTAAGTTTGCAAGTATGACGTAAAAGTTTTCGCAAATCATCGGTTGATGATGTAGGTTCAGCTGGTAAATGACGTAATTTAAGTTCGTACACTAGTTCATCTTTGTGCAAGAATTCTATTGGACAACCGGCAGTTACAAAATCCATGTTGTACACTTTTAAATTATACAGTAATAAAAATAAAGTTATTTGCTAAGACAAGTTTATCAGCTTGTAGCATTAAAGTATCACAGTGTGATATAAGTTAGCTTAGTTAAGCTTAGAGTGAGCAAGTAGCCCTAAGAACAAAGTTTACAATCAACCATTATCTAGGTTATGTATTATTTTAGCTTAGACAGCTTAGAGTGAGTAGATAACTCAGAGACTTACATACAATTAACCGTTTGCATGGTTAAGTATTAAAAGTAAAAAATACAGCTATTACTTAACTAAGTATTATAAAAAAGATTCTACTTCTTGTTTCCAATACAAAAGTTACACATTATGAGTTAAGTTTAACAGTAGGGAAATTTATATTTTCACTTAAAAGAAAGCTTTATTTTTCTCTGAAATCTCCAGGCCAAACGTTGGGAACGCCACTGTAACGGTTTTCTCCCACAGGGCGACTATTGAGAGTTAAAGGTGAGCGTTCGGTGTTATAGTTTAAGCTCAAGTGAAATGCGGCTTACTCAGTTAGGCTGGAGCATGTTCAGGGAGTTGGCTCTTCCGCACCTGGAGTACAGCGTATTAGAATTTATAGAAGATAAGGGCGCCTTATACGCTGCAGCAAGCGATTTCAGAGATAAATAAAGAGAAAGATTGAATTTAAAGAATTACATTTATTTCTCAGAACAGTTTATCGTTTATTACATATATCCCGCTTACGGTCAAAAGATTAACTTGTAAAACTTACCACTAAGTTAAGAAATATATTTAAAGTTACCGTACATACAGTAGGATGGTTGGTTACTGCTGAAGCTCCACCATTTAAGAGCTTACCAAGGATGTCATCGGTGAGGTTTTCGTCCCTCTCTTGGTGTCAAGGCCGTTGATCAGTAAATACAACTTCCCATCTTGAGTAGGTACGGAACAGTACAGGATGCTTGAAGTATGAAGCGTTGGTCACCACTTCATATTGGCGATGGAAGATATGAGACAATCTCCATCATGATAAGTTGAGTGTAATTCAAGGTTTGATTACATCCAAAATGAGGCTGGTACTAAGGATTAGACCAGAAAACTAAAAAAGGCACTGTTAAACAGTGTTAAAACTTATGTACAGACATAAAAACAAAAAAAAAAACCCTGGAACAAAAGAAAACGCGATTTAGCACATGGCGGATCAATGTTCGCAATTCATAAAATGATATTATTTCCAAAAGGATTTCTTACCATGTTTACTGCATGGGTTTTAAAGATATTTTAAATTATAAAAATGGGCCGCAGCCCTACAAATTAAGACTCAAAAAGGATAATTTTGCTTCCTTCACTTCATGGTTTGGAGCCAAAAAGGACAAGAGAAAAGTGCATGATCATGTCATGTCAGACGATAAAAAAAGTTAACAGCTTCGGACACCTAGCGATTTGCCAAATCTCAAAGTAAAACGCTGAAAATACCAGAACGGGACTAAAATCGTGAAAGATTTTATTTATAAGTTAGTTGCATGCGATAAAACTATTCAATTTAACATTTTTATCCAAAAATCATAATTTTGTAGTTAAAACTCTAAAAGCAATTACTAATCGATCGTCATCGATTACTAATCGATTAATCTATTAGAAGGGTTATGATCAGAAATTTATCTGTGACACGGTGCCTTGTTCCGTTTCATGTTTTTTTAGAAGAAAGATACCGCAGAACTAATGTAGTTTAATTTACTTATTTAATTTTATATTCTTTTATAAGAAAACGAATAAACGAAAGTTGTTAATTAAGAAATAATGTTTGGATTACTAAGATCTCATCAAAACATCTCAAAGCGTTCGTGGAACGGAACGGGCAAAACGTCAAAATGAAGTGACAGATTGACCTTTCAACTAATGTCATTGAACTTAACCATTAAAAGTAAACAAATTATTAATTGTTTTCAGGGATTATTTAGATTACGTAAAAAAAGTGTTACAAACTGTGTGTGATTGTTGACTCACCGTTACCAGGACGATTTCTCCGCCCATTGCGACATATTTGTACTGAAAATTGTTGAGATTATTTTCACCATGTATCACCAAGGGAGAGGGGGTTTAAAAATTGGCCAAAAAAACATCACGTGATTAATGGACGCACCCCTAGTTCTTAGATTTCTGCGCATACCAACGATTTATTGAAATGAAAGACTTTTATGGATTACAAAGCATTTTTTATTTGTTGAAACCTTTATTTGATCATATTTGAAGCAAACTAAACATTGTAATGTATAAAACTTTCTTGAAACCCTGGAAAGTACTATACAGACAATGAGAGCTAAGTATACGGCTTTCGAAATCTCGTCACATTCTAGGAATGGCATTATTTGGATGCAGTATTCTACAAAGAGGATAGAGACTTGCATAATGGAAAATTGAATGGATTCTCTTAAAGAAGCTGTACTAAAAGATTCGACAGTACAGAAGGTTCACTCTACATTTCTACAACTATACCCGGCACAGGCAATAAGGCAAAAAATGGGTTAGAATATGGTAGAGAAAATTTTTATCGCATCAATAACACGTAGTGCAAGCAAAAAACATCAATTCATTATGCATAAAAGATACATTTTAGACATTGTGCATTGCATGCTACGACAAATCATATCTACAATTTTATTTTACTATGGAAAAAAATTTGTTTCAACAATTTACGCTTTTCATAATAAACAAGTTAAACTTAAAAAAAGACGTCCAGAGGTTAATAAATTTCGAGTAATTTTGGGAACAAAATATAGAAAAGTTATCATACCATAAAAATAACAGAAAATATAACCCATGTCAATCGGAATATTCTTTAAACAGCATTTTATAAAAAAGTCTGCAACTTAATGTTTACGATAAAGCTGACAAGGCCGGGGGCATTGTTTT
Organism: Agriphila tristella; assembly: GCA_928269145.1. Lineage (NCBI taxonomy): Eukaryota > Metazoa > Arthropoda > Insecta > Lepidoptera > Crambidae > Agriphila > Agriphila tristella. Next base: position 39,944,552 of record OV743433.1, read on the forward strand.
ACGACCGAAATTCCATTTTTCAATGTCTAAATTTTTGGTAAAATTCAGAAACATGTAGCAACCCTTGTTTGTCTAGCCGTGGGCGTTGGCAGCTCTAATGATAAAAAAGGTCAAAATTTCTTCAGTGGTATTAATAAAAGCTTTAAGTATTTTTTACAACATTTATAAGAGTAGATTAAGTAATTAGTAGAAAGAAGTGGTCTCTACCTACTGGAAAATGAAACCCCCTTTGCATTTTTTTAGGTTTTAGAACATAAATAATAGCACTTAGTGTAAAATGTATAGCTAGCTGTTATCTCACCTTATAAATATTTGTTATTGTTTCTACTATCGACAAGTAAAGAATTGTTCAAAATGGCTTCTAATTATCCAACTCTACGATTACCTAGTAAACTTTTTAAATCCCACATCACAATTTTGTACATAAAACATCATATAAAAGGAAATCACCGGTATTTCCACATACTCGTATTATCCGACTTCCTTATATAACCCACGAGATAAACCGTAGCAAATAGTGTCTACTCCACTTATTATAAAGATCAAATTTCTATGCACACCAGGTACGAGCACTTAAAAGTATATTTTACCCTGATATTTGCTTTAATTTCTCTGGTGAATTCTATGAATAAGTTACAACAGGGGAGAAATAAACAGAACCTATTTATTCTTAGAACAATATTAAGTGAATAATGTGTTTTTAGGGATATGTCAATTCATACAATATGTACAGTCACATTTTTCTTTGTTCTGTGGTCACGTCTGTAAATATGTACACAGTTCAGAACTTTGTAACTCTGAAGCTATTTTTTGAGCCTTTTTTGAACAGAAATCAATGACAAATGACAACTACAATAATGTCACAAAATTCTTAACTGTACCTATACTTAATTTTAGACGGTGACTGTACATACACACAATTTTATGACCTGAACTTTTAAATTAAACAATGAAGTTTGTTTATGGATTTTTTATATACTCATATGAACAATATGAATTTTTTTAGACATTGGTCTTAAGAAGAATATTGTCAGTTTTTTTAAACACTTTAACCTCTTCTAACTAATATAATCATAAACTTTCTTTAAACCTATAAAAAATTAAAGGGAAAATGCTGCTTTTTAGAAAACAATTTTTTCATCTTTCTATATTTTCTTGTTTTTTATAGGTCTTAATCCTATTAATTTGAGACTCCTCATTTATCACTAATCTTCTGATAAGAGCGCGAACAAGTTTTTTCTAATCCAATAATAATCAGCAAAATATGATGGTTAACATTTTCAAAGGCTGATAATCGTCTTTAACCCAAATAACTTATTCTGTCACAACACACAATATCGAATATAAGTACCTTGATAATATTGAATTAATTTAGCTCGAACGTAGTATTACCGAAATATGAGAGGCCCTTTCTAATAATTAAGGCCGGACTAGGATAGTAAAATGATATAATTAATAAGCAGTATGTCACATTTGTTGGACCAAATTGCCTATAATTATAATGATATGAAACAGATATAACGGGTGTAACAAGACCCTCAACGAAGCCGAAGTCCACGTATTCCGCCCATCATCAGGATCATTTTTGTCATTTAGACTATACCTGGGAAACCAATACCTACAAAGTTATTAAAGGTCAAAGTCAAAAAAATATTTTTTAATTTTTTATAAAATCTTATTTTATTCGTTATTTCCTAATTTTTGTCTAGAGAAACATTATCAAAATTTTTTGTATTTCGTAACAAACAATGGCTTCAAAACGTCATCGATCAATGTACTTCATGAGCACGCACATAAACATTGCCTTTTAACTCGGCCGCATACAGCGGTGTAGCATTCACTCGCAGGCGCGGTCTTTTGTACGCGTTACATTGCGTGGTAATGTATGCAATGCTTTTTTAACACCAAAAATGAAAATCGTTTCCCAGCAATAATTTTAAACAGAAATGGTCCTGATGATGGGCAGAATACGTAGACCTCGGCTTCGTTGAGGGTCTTGTTACACCCGGTATAATACGTCATAATCATAATTAAATTCTTTATAAAATATACACGCTTTCTAAAAAACAATTATGTAATTATCACTGAAAACCTTATTGTCATTCAGTGAGTAGTAGAATAATAAGTAAGTAGTGGATACTTGAAAAGAAGAAAATGTAAGAGAATTGAAGCTTCTCCAACTCTGTCAAGAGCAAACGGCATTAAATTTCCGAGGATAAATAAATAGCTCGGCGGTAGGCTATCGTATAAGGAGAATGTTTGCCTGGAGTACATTTTGTCTCCAAGTGCGAATATCAGATTATTTTATAAAATATCTAAAATATTAAATTATTTCAACTGTTTGAAGTGATAGCGAAACCTTTGAACCCTAACGTTAACTCACAGCTTAAAAATAAGCAAGAATGTTTGCTTCTACTTTGACTACATTTATCTCGAGCTCGGAAATATCAGGCTATTTTACAAAATATGATATAGGAATTTCTATTGTTCAACAGTTTGAAGTGTCAGCACCTCTGGCTATTCTAGTGGAGAACTTTCTATTCGTTTGTAATTTTGTTTTCACCTCTCCAGCACGAAAAGGGTGCTTTCGGCGGGTAAAAACTCGCAGCAAAATCGATTTTTGCTGCGAGCGTGAGACAAAGTGCTTTTTTAATTTCTAACACCAACTTTTAAAATAATAAAGAAAAAACAAATAAAGTGACAAGGATGACACTTGTAAAATTGATATGTAAGAAAAGGATAGATAGAGTGCTTTATGGTGTCATACACGGATTAAAAAGTAAAAAAATAAAATGCACGGATATACCAAGGAGTTTTAAATAAGGATTGTTAAAAAAGAAGGTTGATAATTCGAAATAAAGAGTATGGAGGTAATGAGGTCACATGTATGAAACAAATATGAAATAAGAAAAAATAATGAAGTTTATAACCAAATTATATTAAACTTTTAGATTTTTGCATTCACAATGCTACTTTTATATTAAGATGAATAAATAATGAAAAATATTAGAAAAAATCGGCTCACCCGTAGCAACTGTTCGCATCCCGTCTAAGTTGCTACGGGTGAGCCGATTTTTTCTAATATTTTTCATTATTTATTCATCTTAACCAAATTATATGTTTTATGATTATAAATAAATAAATAAGACGGAATATTAATAAATAAGAGAAAAACACAACGCAATGTAATCAAAACGACGGAAATCTACTTTACTGACTCTATGAATAAAATTTTTCAGCATAGGTTTGATTGAATTATTTTTGTGATAAATTACAAAAATGAATGCGTCCAACGATGAAGATAGTTGTCTAACTCCAAAAAAGTTAAGTGAACAAGTTTCTAATGCTGAATTAAGCTTTTTTACCAGGAAAGTCACGTGAAAATTTTCTCGCTGGTCGAGGTGAAAAGTTGTATGTTTTACACGAGACCAAAATGTTGTTCTGCCTCGTGCCTTTAAATCACTCACTGTGCTCAGTAGTCTATATTAGAATCACTCGCTACGCTCGTGATTCAATTCTAGACTACTTCGCTAGTTCGTGATTTAAAGTCGCCACTCGCAGCACAATTTGATTTTGGTCACTTGTATAACAAATAACTAATGCTAACTTACAGCTTAAAAATAAGCAAGAAAATAATGTTTGCCTCGACTTTGACTACATTTGTCTCCAATTCGGAATATCGGGCTATTTTACAAAATATTATAGAGGAATTTCTATTGCTCAACAGTTTGAAGTGTCAGCACCTCTATCTATTCTAGTGGAGAACTTTCTATTCGTTTGTAACTTTGTATGCTAACTTACAGCTTAAAAATAAGCATGAACATAATGTTTGCCTCGACTTTGACTACATTTGTCTCCAACTCGGAATATCAGGTTATTTTACAAAGTATGATAGAAGAATTTCTATTGCTCAACAGTTTGAAGTGTCAGCACCTTCTGGATATTCTAGTGGCGAACTTTTTTCGTTCGTTTATTAAACTACAGTAGGTACTACAAATTTACTTTAACCAACAATGGCACTTTTAGATAAAATAAAACTTAATATTTGACGAGCATGTTAAGAATTTTTAGGTATCTGTAACTCTATACGGATATAAAGATTGTACAATTATGTTAATTTAGTTGATACATAATTTAAAAGAGATACCTATATCTATATCAAACTGTGATTGACACAACTTCATGAAGAGAACAACTAATATTTGCCAGATACATATTATTATGGAGCATTGAGAATACTACCAACTCCATGCAAACACAGTGGGCATAGAATTACTCAGGAATAAATAAATTCAGTATGTCAACACGTTCAGCTACGAAGATATATTTCATAGCTACTTAAGACTCTTTTCTGGATACACGATTGGGTTTTGTATGTTTTTTCATCACAGCTGAGAACACATATTTTCCTTATCAAATTGTACAGGCCCAATTCGTTTACGTAAACTTGTCGCTTCTTGTTTACGTAAGTACAGTGAATAAATAGTATTTGTAGTTATTTTGTTATTTGTTATGTTCTATCGTTATATGGATATACATTTTGTTCACATTTTTTTTTCATTTGTTTTAGTTGCGCCTAAATAATATTAAAAATTCATAGTTCTATGTTATGAGTACATAGAGTCTGTCTAAAAAGTCTGTTTACATGGGTAATTTCAAAAGTTACCCATGTAAGCAGACAGAGTAAGAAATTTTTATTACCCACATAAATCCCCAACCACCAATACCCATCTAAATAAATAAATATTTTTACAATTAGAATTTTGACAGCACCAACAGGGTTACCAGTATAAGTATTTATAAATAATTTAATAATTTCTTTTTAGACAGACTCTACATCAGTACCTAAGTATTCCAAAGTTCCAATGTTATTTTACTATCAAAAAAGTTACAATTATGCCGTTTTGTTTTTACCTTAAATATTATAAACATATTCTGCCTTATTAATAAAAAGTTAATAAACAAAGAATACACCTAGCTTAACCAAAAAGTTTGTTAACGAATAAGACGCTTTGAGACATCAATCTATAGTATAGTAAACTAGGTGTTAACTAATTCTTCGTTTATTAATGCAGATTGTGTTATATCTTCTGGACACTATTTTCAATGTATTATTTACGAAAGGAAAACTTTTTGAAAGAAATCTCTCCAATGCTCAACGTAACTATTATGGACGATTCAAAGGCTGAAATGAGATTTCGGACAGTCAAAAGAACTTTTGCACCCAGAATTCTTTATTCATGTCTATTTTATTGCCTTTTAAGTAGCGAAGGGTTAAAATTTGATTTGATTTTTACCCTTTTCGCGTGTTCGTTTATTACACAACAAGGCAATTTTCATGAAAATTTCAAACTAAGAAAATGGTAGAGCTTATGTGAAATGAGATATCTTTTAACAGTCAGTTTAACCTGATGTAACGTGTATGTGTGTTAACATTAATACAAATCTGGGACCCAATGGCAATAATAATTTGAAATTAGTCAAAACTGAAACGATTTTGGTTATGATTTCAGAAAGTCTTTGCTTTAGATAGAGTATTCAGATTAGTTTTCATTTCATTCTTTTTCGGATGCACATACTAGAGTTATTAAAACATCTAGTTTTAGTAAAAATGTGAAAAAAAAACATTGCTCTATGCATTAATCTATTGAAAGAGACATTGAAAGTTTGATTTTATCTCGCACGCTAGAAGCCAAATAGGAAAAAACTCGAACTCAAAAAGTTGAATGCAAACTGGATCTGTCATAACAACGCAAACTCATCACAAACTCCATGCTACCTGTTCCACTAACTATTCAGGAATAAGCTAAGCTCATTTGACTAAACGAGAAAACTTTTCAGTGTTGCCCGTACGAGAAATTAATAAGATTAACAAGTATAAAAAAAGTTTGCGAAGTTTAATCTTTGAATAACGTTGACGAAACGCGTAACGACGCGTTTATAAGGTCTCGTTAAAGTTTATACTTGTTGACAATGGGAAGAGGACGACGAGTTTTTAAATTAAATATCAAATAACGGAAAAAAGGAAACTAAGGAGGCTGTTACACGAGGAGAGTTTCTCGAGAGACTCTCCTTGTGTAGCAGCTTCCTAAGAGTGTATGGTAAAATTAAGGGATTTCGGAACGGAGCAGAGAGTTGGGCAAAACTAATTCTCCACTGAAATTTAATTTCAGGAGTTCACAATATACCTAATTATTGCTATGATATCTAAGAACAAGAAGTGATCAAGGAAAATAATAGGTATTTTTACTCTTCTTCAGGCGCTTTTAAAAAATCTGCAGTTTATTTTTAATGTTATTGGATGTTTTGTATTAATAAATTTCGTATTGGTTCAGAGGACAAAGATGAAAAGAATCAGATATCTAATGCTCATGTTACATTATCAAAGTTGATTAACAGATTTTTGCTGTCAATAATTGACAGAAAACATTTACAGAATTGGCATCAAGGAAATTATAAGTACTTCGTACAACAGTACTTATAATTTCTTTGAATGGCATTCACAAAATTGCCAAGAGCAAAATTTTGGTATCAATATTTTTGATAGACTAGCTTCCGCCCGCGACTTCGTCCGCGTGGATATTAGAGAAAATCCTTAGGGAACCTTCAACCAGGATCCGACCAACCGTTTTATACGCGATTAGGCGGGTCCCCACCAAGCGCGCTGCCTCGCGAGGCAAAACATTTGCGACGTGTGACAGGCCTCGCACGAGGCTGCGCGCTTGGTGGGGACCCGCGTAATCGCGTATAAAACGGTTGGTCGGATCCTGGTTGAAGGTTCCCTAAGGATTTTCTCTAATATCCACGCGGACGAAGTCGCGGGCGGAAGCTAGTTTATTACAATAATCAGAATTAGGTCCAGAGATATTAAGAGTATCACGTTCCCGTTTCTTTACTCTTTCCCGTTTCCGTCCCCGCCCCCGTTCCCGTTCCTGTTCCCGTGTCCGTCCCCGTCCCCTTGGGCTGAATCATGTCCACCGTGTTGGACTTCAAAACAAATGTCATTTTCGCATTCCTCATCCCATAAAACCTCAAGAACGACATCCACATCGGCTTTCATGTTTACTTACCCCATTTACCCCCTAACGGATGATTTTCAAAATAAGAAAATATGTGTTTGCCTATTTATTTTTAGACATGCTCCTACGAATTTTTAAGCTGTAAACTATGTAATGTCTATTTTATATTATTTTTCCATATATAATTTGTACCCCATTTTCACCCCTTTAGCGGTTAAATTGGACTTCAAAATTAATGTCATTTTCGCAATCACCATCCCATAAAACCTCAAGAACGACATCCATATCGATTTCTACGTTTACTTAGCCCATTTACCCCCTAAGGGGTTGATTTTCAAAACCACAAAATATATGTTTGCCTATTTATTTTAAGACATGCTCCTACGAAGTTTTAAGTTGTAATGTCTATTTTATATTGTTTTCAATACCAAATTTAAATCCAATTTTCACCCCTTTAGGGGTTAAATCATGTCGACCGTGTTGGACTTCAAAATAAATGTCATTTTCGCAATCTTCATCCCAGAAAACCCCAATAACGACATCCATATCGATTTTTAGGTTTATTTACCCCATTGCACCCCCATTTCATCACCATGGGGGTTGAAATTATACCAATACAATATGCGTTGCGTTAGATTTCCATCCATAAGCCTAAATTACAAATCTAGCGATTTCTACTTCAAAAATGAAGGATTATCTTCTAAACACAACTTCATCCCCCTTTTCACCCCTTTGGGGGTAGAATTTTGAAAAACGCTGAGACACGTATTTATTTATTTTCAATCATCAGCCTAAACACAAAATTTGAAGATCCTAGCTTCAAAACTGAGGGACTTTCATACAAACTTTCATCCCTTATTTCATCCCCTTAGGGATGGAATTTTCAAAAATCCTTCCTTAGTGGATGCCTACACTGTATAAAGTATCTGTGTGCAAAATTTCAAGTCTCTAGGTTCAGCGGTTTGGGCTGTGCGTTGATATCTCACTCAGTCAGGACTTTGAATTTTATATATATAGATAACATTCAGAAGTGCCACTTTTATCATCAATTGACACTAGCAAACCTTTCAACAACACAGTACACGCAAAGTTTTTCATTACTTCACATAAGCGTAGCAGTGTTATTGTGCGTAATGCCTGGCAAATATGGGATTTTTTCCTCTTTTCGAGCGAAAATTGCGAGTTTGTCCTGTTTTAAGAGCTCACTCGTAACGGCAATGTTTCAGATGAATCCAGCTATATTCCGAATGCCTTCACGTTTGTTATAGCCTGGTGTTAGTTTATCTCACATATTTTTTGTGAAATGGTTCTCTTTTTACAACAATAACATTACGGATCAGAATATTTGTATATTTTTGTGCAGAGATTAACATTAAACCACTTTGCAAAATATAAAAGACAATACTCATTTTTACTTTTACTGCATTATTTTAAACGTCTGACGGACGCAGTGATAGACTTGTACTATTAGGTATTCTGTGGTGATAGTCTTCATTTTATGTTTCTATCAAAAAAACTTAATTATGTATCGAATATTCAGATACCTTTATTTATAATATAACATTAAAATTTCTTTCGATACAAATTAAAAGATTAAAATGTAAAAGAAGACTTTTTACCAACCACTCTAGTGGTATAAAAAAAAGATGCGCCGCGAGCACATTACAAGTACCGGTTACTAGGTACCGTTATCATGTATAATACATATTGTATCTCGCGTTTTGTTTGAAAAGAAATACCCTAAAATAGGATTACGCCGTACGGAACCGTCGGAAGCGGTCCGGAACCGGGATGGGAATAAATAATTCAGCCGGTTGCCTTATTCCGACACTAACTTTGAACTGGATCGATCGCTCAAACCGCGCGAATGACTCAACCGGGTAATGAACGAATGAGCGAATGACTGAAACCATTCTATTTGATTATTTAAATAGGCTGTGACCGCATGGTGACAATCAGACGGTTATGTAAATGAACGAATTACGCTTAAATTGACGTTTAAAAATAAATAGTAGAAGCAAATAAGTTCATGTAATTTCGTTCTGCGGCAGATTTCACTGTCACGTTCGTTATTTCGTGTGTCAATGTAAAATTATTTATTACTAGCGGCCGCCCGCGGTTTCAACCGCATGGTTCCCGTTCCCATGGGAATATCGGGATAAATAGATCCTATATCTAGGCTATCTACTATTTGTGTGCCAAATTTCAACCAAACCCGTTCAGTGATTGAGGAACAAACATCCAAACCCACAAACTTTAACCTAACCTGGGGGCTTATTGTCTAATATCGAAAATCTATCGCAATCGCTTTCATTTGACAGATGGATGTGACACATTGCTGCATTCCTTTGGTAAGTTTTTATTTGTGCCAAAAAGAAGCATCAATGTATCACATCTTGAAAGCGATTGCGATAGATTTTGAAATTAGACAATAAGTACCCTGACCTAACTAATTAAATTCAGTTTTTATACTCGATACGACCACAAACAAACAGTAAGACCTTAAAATATAGAAAAGTTAGTTTTCCAAATTAACTCAGCCCGGGATCGAACCCGGGATCTCAGGGACAAAACAAAAAACGTAGGTCGTCAAGAAAAGCTATTTCAATTCAATTCCATTACAAAAACTATTTCAATTCAGTTGCTTCTCAACTTATTTAAAGCGACTGAAGAAAATCTATCTCGAACATAGAGATTCCCGTAACGGGTCCAATGCATATATTCAACTTGAGAAAGAGTTTTTTCTTGGTTTATGATCCAGAAGAAAAAAACGGTTTACGACTTTGTAACCGGCTGTTTTGACGCGATACGCATAATATTAGTAGGTAACATAAAAGTAAAAATGTTAACAGGAAAAACGTGTGGTTTATGTTAAAGTGATTTTAATAGCACTTTCTTCGTCTATTGCATTTTTTTCAAATACGCTATTACTTGAGTCTAGCACTGTCTAAAATGATTTAGCTTAACTACTCAACCAAATAGGTTTCCATTATTTAAATACTGAATTTCAGTTTACAAAATTTACTATATAGAAGCTCTCATTGCGGAACTTGGCAGACTGATCGTGCTCGATCACGTTTGTAAGCAACGCTCGGTCTGGTCAGGTGTCGGATTTACAACTGAGCGCACACCGTGGGCACGTTAAACCGTCGGTCCCAACTGTTGTCATCTGGTAACTGTCGTTAAGCCAAGTTACAGGCCTTACAGGCGACTTGATAAACTCTAATACCAGAGGTGGCCACTAATCCTCATTGGATAAGAAAAGAAAAATTTACAATAAATAACTTTGTCATTAACACTTTGCAAGTCTATATTATTAATTATGCTTTATTTTAATATTTAAAACTCTGTGGCAATGTTAAATCCGAAATCCTCATAACTACTGTGAAGAACATAAATACACTCGGCGTCAGAAAAACCGCACCTTTTCGAAAATAAGTTTAGACTTGGCCACCTGCTGTTGCTAGCTAACGTTTTATTGTGTAAATGTTGATATCTATTAAAAGTACATTTATTGAGCTTTCAATTAATAATTGTTTGATTTTATTAACATAACAGTTAACAGTTACCATAATTAAACACTTAAAGCGTTATTGCTTGCGCCGCTATAAAAGTAAAATAAAAGGGGTTAATACAGGAAATGCGGGTAAATTCGCTATCGAGATGATAGAGAAAATCACACTTCAACAGTTCAATTAAAAAAAGGAATTCTTAAGATGGTTACTATTGCCCATGAAGTTGCTCAAATATTGCAAAAAATGAGGCAGTGTAATGTGGCTCGGAAACTGAATCTCAGTAATTGATTCCGTTCGACGAGTATTCCAATGGTTGGCTATGTCCGAAGGGGAAGAAACATATAACAACACTTACCATTAAATAAGATAGGATTAAACTAACTTTTAAGAAGTTTTTTAAAAGGTGCGGTTTTTCTGACGCCGAGTGTAGGTGATCTGAACGGTACCACATAAAAGGTTGCGCCATTTTGATACTTTTATTACTAAAGTACCTTCATGATTAAACCCTAACTTTTGCGATCATACATAGAATTCATGGGAAATATTTAAGTACGATTATTATGAACAGCACAGCAACAGCCTTTTCTAATATTACAACTTAGTAGTTATATTTTAATATGTTAGTAATTACGAACGGTCAGGTATTACGTAGAACCCCTACAAAGTGAATTTATAATAACTGGCAAATTTGATTATAATGCTACCTTTCTTTATAAGAAATCATGAACATTAAATGGTAAAGTTTTTAATTCGTACACAACGTAGCGTTTAAGATGAATAAGTAAATTTCTACCTTCTAAATTTCTTCTTTTTAATGAGGAGGTGGCGCAGTGGTTTAGAGCCTGGCCAGCGATTGCGGAGGTTAAGCAACTTTCGCAAGGATCGGTCATGGAATGGGTGACCAAAAAATTATCTTGAGCTCCTCTGTGCTTCGGAAGACACGTTAAGCCGTTAAGCTAGGGTTTCCTAGGATGACGGTGCCGTCATATTACGGCCGTAATTTAGCGGAGTAGAACGTTATCTATGTAAACAATATGGTGCGCCGTATAGTTTACATAGACAACTTTCTACGCCGCTACATTACGGCCGTAATATGACGGCTCCGTCATCCTAGGAAACCCTGGCTTTAGTCCCGGCTGCATTGGCAGTTGTTAACACCCGCCAATCCGCATTGGGCCCGCGTGGTGGGTTATGGCCCATCCTCCTTATCCACCCATAAGGAAGGCCTGTGCCCCAGCAGTGGGGACATTAAAAATGGCTAATGAATGGATAGAAGTAAATTTCTACACATCACAAAGGGAATTTAACATTTTAGGTACCCCTTTTGTTTGAATTAAGTGTGACAAAGTTCTTTAAAATACGTAAAAATTGCTGGTTTATAAAAAACACGTCAAAGTGTAAAATATTTGCTTCAACTAAGTTTAGAAATATAATATTTTTTTGTAAGAATCATAGAAATCGTAAGTGTAATCTCGACAGTATAAAATAGAATACTACTGTAATGTAATCTTAGTGGTTTCAAAAGATAATTTGGAAGTGCGTTTCAAATAATTATACAAAATCGCCCTAAATTAATATTCAACCAATAGACCATAATATAGATAGATGGTCTTGAATTTTTACTCTAGTACCTAAACAAAAATCGTCTGTGATAAATAAAAGACTTTCCAAAGAAATTCCAGTTTTTATATGCAAAAAGTTTTCATTTAAAATCTTACACAAAACAAAAGAGGGTGTGATCGTGTAAACTGAAGATTTTTATTACATCGCACGTAGAGGAGACAAAGTCGATTCGAGAGAAACACGTAGTTTTCGCATCACGCGCGCACTGACGTAGAAATTGGGTCATTTGCCGCCGGCCGAAATTAAAATTGTATGTGGACTCATGTCCTTACGATTCGATCGAACAAGAAAGGGATCATTTGAGAAATGTGCGTATAGAAAATATAGAGTTAAAATACGGGCTTGTGTTAACAATCGTTTGAATCTGTCTCAATGTTAATTGTGATCTTTAAAGAATGTTTTGGAAAGAAAGGAGAAGAAAATAATTATCTAGACCAAGGCTGGCCAATAAAATTTACAGGTGAGCAAAATTTCTTAGATCGTGGCGGCGCCGGGCCACAACTTTTAGGTTTTCATCAGTTGAAAGTGGAAGCGGTGCCACAGTGCGCTAGTCAGTCAGCCGGCCGATTGCTGGCGGGCAAATAGGCATGATGACATATTTTTTATTTTATGTTACATAAATTACCTCTCAAAAAAAAGAAACATTGGTAAAATAATTATTTCGCTAGCATGAAAACTGCTCGAGATATCACAGTTTGAAATGCACAAAATTGGACTCACTCGAAAACGCTCCATACTAACGGCTACTCAATTATGACGTCACTCTTGAGTAGTTTGTATGCAACGCGTAGGAAATTTGTTCGGCAGCTATATTAAATGTTGCGTTTATCAAAATGGTTTCTTAGACTAATTTGCTATAAATTTTATGGACTAATTTTAGGTATTATTTATTTTAATAAATTGTATACTTTTTAAATAGACTTGTCCGCCCAACTTTGAAGGGTCATAAAACAAATAATACTCAATATATAAAACCAAGAGGTATACAAGCTACTCTAAAAGTCTAATATGTTTACGATTTTTATTAGTATTTTGTTATTTTATTCATTAGTCATCATCCCTATTGCAATGCCTTGGCGGGCCACTTGGTGGCCCGCGGGCCTGGATTTGGCCGGCCTTGATCTAGACCTAACATTCTAATGATTGCAATCCTAATTAAATGTTTATGATTTAAGTGAATTTCATTTTCTGCAGCTTAAGAGATTCATTTTATGTCTTTATGGATAATGTAATAGCTTTTTTTGAAAGCCTTCATTTAATTATATCTGTGTGAGCCTATCAGGCCATGCCATAGAGATTTTATTTGATATCTTGCGTGTTTTTATTCACAATTGTTCGTAGTTCAAAAACAATATAACAAATTAATCGTATTAAACCAAATTGACAAACTAAACCGCAATTGACAAGGGTTACGATAGGTTTCTTTGATTATAAAGCAAGTCCTAAAAAAAAGATCTATTTAATGCTTGGTCTTGAACTAAATGTAAAGAGATAGCGATTGTGACTATATTTTAACAAAAAGTTATTAAATCAAAATAAGTCATAGGACGTCGTTGGCTTATATTTTCGATACTTTAGATGCCGTAAAAATTGTTTTCATGAAATCTTAAAGTATGGATGTAAATATTTTTTTTAAAGAATTAATTTAATCACAAACCAAGATAAAACTAATGAACTTTTGATTTTAAAGTCGATGTTGAGAATATTCAAGTCACAAAATTTGCACTTGAGAGCAACGGTGACGTGTTGACGAAGGGTGGTGGTAAAAAAATTATGACTGCCGAATACGGCGCAGCGAGAGTGCACCTAAAAGGAGAATGGCAAACTGGGAACCATTTTCCAAATTCATAAATACTGAGCGTGCCCAATTCGGACCTTATGAGATTTAAAGGTCATAATTTGGTGGTTACTTTTCAATTTAAAGTGTTCGTAAAGAAGGAGGCAACATTTAGAAAAACAACGTCATCCGCAACTAAAAATGACAAAAACAGTAAAATTCTAATAGGTAATATAATGTATCAATTATTGAATTCTTATTTTCAATAAGAAAGGGTCTAGGTATCTGAAAAAAATACAATTGTTTTTCGTTTTTGAGGTTAAAATCATGGCCGCCAGGCGCATTACCAATTGACGCGGATTAGTACCTACCTATCGTTATCATACTATGTTTCAGGTCAATGATAGAAATGTAGTAGGTAATTGTCTATTACGGTCTAATTACTAAATATTTGTAGATTTCATGACCAGCCTCACCTATAGCTTTTAAATAAAAATCATTCTATGTAGGTTATGTAATGTATCCAAAGTAATTGCCTACTAGGTGCTGTTTTGAGGTTAGGTTTTAAAATAACTTTTTATCCCCAGCTTTAAAGTGTATCTTACGATTACATAATTTATTAGGCTTTAATAGAGGATTAAAGTCATGCTATTTACTTCTTGGCACGCTAAGCCTTTATGTGGTTCTGAAAATATATGGACACCTGCCATTCTCCTTTCAAATCTCGTGTCGATCGCAGTTAACACTCTTAACTGTACCTTTTCTGGCAGTGTTGACATAGTCACAATCAAATTAATTTTGCATTTTGTAACAATTGTAAAAAAGTCGGTCGATCTCAAGTACCTACTTATTGGGGTCCGTCCACAAAAAGTCTTTGTTTTTATACTCGTTTGTAGACGAAGCTATTTTTAAGTCAGAAAAATGAATTTCACATGAAGATTCCCAATCTAAAATGGATACAATCTTATTGCTAAATTAAATAAACGTGTATGGATATAAAAAGTTACTTAGGTAACTGACATTGTTAACAGTTGGAAGGAAGCATTTCAAATGTTGATTTGATAAGATTGAATATTTTTTCTGTAAATAAATGTAAGAAACATTCAAATTCAAAGAAATCAATTAGTAATAGGGAATTTGCATCAATATTTTTTAATCAAAATCAATAGTATAATGCGTGAGAAAATCAACTGTAATATTGAAACTTTTCTCTTGCGTTTTTTTCTCGTATTTTAGTTACTTGAAGTTAGCACGCATCAGCTCCCACCGAAAACGCTCTATCCAAATATGTGACGTCACTTATCACGCTTCAGATGTGTTTCAGGCGCGTTTAATATGGAGTTAGCCAAGAATTTTCAATTACCTATCTCCTTAAATTTTGCGTTTTATTACATATGTGTCATACAAAATATTATTTCTTATTGGATATTCTATCTGACTGTTAAGTGCATTATATCCGAAAATGAAAAAAAATATCGTTATTTTCCCCTGATTTCATCGTTTGCTAAAACTAAAAAAATAATTCATATTTTTTTTCTTTCTGTTCCATCATGTTTTTACAAGTGTCCGCAGCGATCAAGCTAAATTTTATGAAAATCGGTGACTTATGCATATTCCCTATTGTTATAAAGGATCAAGGATATTTTTTGAGCGGTTAATGGATTTGGAGATTTAAGTTCAGTTATCTTGACTATGTTTGATAATAAAACGCACATACAATTTGTGAATGAAGACCCAGGGGGGCTACTCAAATGGCCACTTTTCTATTCGTTCGCTAACTTAAAAATTAAAAATGAGCCATAAAATCTAAAATTAACTGTCATAGGCTTGTCAATTTCATACAATACAACAATGTCTGTGATTTACATAAACTTGCGACGTGTGACTTGATCACATTTTTAACCGACTTCCAAAAAGGAGGAGGTTCTCTGTTCGTCTGAATATTTTTTTTTGTGTATGTCCACCGATTACTCAAAAACGGCTGGACCGATTGAAATGATTCAAACGTTATTACATTAGGGAAACTCCAAAGTTGGTCCCATTTTTTAAAATTTGGAAATCGGTTCAGTACTTTTCAAGTAATCTTGAAAAAAGCCCGAAAATAGTATGATTTTGTGTGAATTACCTCGATGATAATGGTCGTATTACTTCTTTGTGTATGAACTGAATAAGATATTTATTTTTTGTTGGAAGAGAGATATCTGTGTAGTTCTTTAACCGACTTAAATAAGGAGGTTCTCAGTTTGACCCGTATGTATGTATGTTTCTTCGCAATTATCTCACGTTTGGCTGAGCCGATTTTACTATCTAAATAATATACACCTACAAGGTACCTACACTAAATATTTAAAAAAAAATTGTTTAAAATAAACAAAAAATCGACTTCAAAAAACCTACCTCTAAAAAGCAAGAAATAATATTCGTAATAATAAAAACACGTCTATTGAAGTCGGGTGGAGCTTTAAGAATAAAAAAAGGAATCTGTACTCCAGCCCCACCCAACTTCAATAGACGTGTTTTTATTATTACGAATATTATTTCTTGCTTTTTAGAGGTAGGATTTTTGAAGTCGGTTTTTTGTTTTTAAGCTTTAAGTTAGCGAACGAATAGAAAAGTGGCCATTTGACTAGGGGGGCAGTTCTTTATAATGATCAAAGAAACATTGACGAGTGTAATATCAAGAGGTTGTGTTGAGGGTCAGTCAGAACCCTTTGTATTCGAATAGCTTGCATTCTTGTTTATCAGAGACATATAGTAGCCGTAGCTCGTAGAAATCGGTGTCTGCACTGAATTAATTGAGCAGTCCGTGGGTACGCGGTGTTGCTATATGCCCTGATGCTGTGTGGCGATCTCATGAAGGGTGGGCAGCTGT
The DNA here is from genome assembly GCA_928269145.1 of Agriphila tristella. Taxonomy (NCBI): domain Eukaryota; kingdom Metazoa; phylum Arthropoda; class Insecta; order Lepidoptera; family Crambidae; genus Agriphila; species Agriphila tristella. The sequence goes on from OV743433.1 coordinate 39,961,358, forward strand.
TGCGATCTCATGTGGGATTGTGTGATGCAAGGATGCGACCTCAGGACGAGGTGCGCGTGATTGCGATCTCCAGGCGAGATTCGCGTGAGTTGCGGTCCCAGTGCGGATGCGTATGTGTGTGACAGTGTGTGGCAATCCCAGGTACGGGTGCGCTTACATGTTACATGTGACAGGGCCTTAGTGACAAGGCGTGTTGAGAATACAGAGCTATTGCGATTGTTTGAAATAAATGAGAATGACATGAATTATGGTGAAATGGTAAGTTTTCATGAAGCGTCAATGATTTCTTGAGTTCAGATTCAGTGTTATCTGAAAAATGTTGTTGGTTCTTGTGTATTCAAGATACAAACTGTTGAACAAGAGTAACACGAATTGTATGTTGTATGTTTTGATTTGAACTAGACAAAATGAATTGTTATTCATTGTGGTGGTCAGATATGGCCGAACCGTTTGATCCTCGAATTTATTTTACAAACTGTACACACGCGTGCGTGTGTCTCACAGGATGGCCATATCAGAATGGTCATCGGGTCATCTTAATAATTATTAAGAATGTTATGAAACGCAAGCGACATGTACGAGTAGAAGCGAGCTGCGTACATGAAGCTTTAGTAGAATCTCGGTGCGGCTGGCTGGTTAGCGCAGGAGTAAAATCCAAAAGCTGTGTTCACACAGAGCTACTCCGAGGTATACCGCGCGTACCGAGGGACTGCTCTTACGTTTCGGACCATTCAATATGCTGTAAAGTTACTATAATCATGGTAAATCGTCACAAATACGTGTTAAGCATTTGCCAGCGTTTCCTATTGCTCACAAATAATAAACAATAAGATTGATAATAGATAATGGTCACCCATCCTGCGGCCGTACCGGCTAACGCATCGATTATCAAAAAGTCTGCTGGGTTTCAAATTAAAACAGATAAATCGAGCCCCAATTGGGCCAAAATGGCGAACCCCAATTCACACGAATATCGATATCTTCCAAACTACGTCAACAGAAAGTACAAAACGAAATTCCTTACTTTGATTTTTCTGTTTTAAGTTGAAACTCGTCAGACTTTTCGATAATCGATGCGTTAGCCGGTACGGCCCCTGATTTCGTCCGAGAACCCGGTGTTTCCGATATATATTTCTTACAACTTAGCCTTAGTTGATAACAAATCAACAAAATAGAAGGCCATCCTAACTTACACAAACTATACCAGATAATGGTCTGTCCAGATAGATAATGGGAACTTTAGGCAATGGCTATTGTCCCATTATAGGTTCCCTTAGGCAAACGTCACGGGCCAATCTAGGAATAATGGTGACAAAGTGGGACAGAGTTAATTGCGCACAGCTGACCGCACGCAGACCTACACATTTCATTTCGGGTCATTTCACGACCGAAGACAATCAGAAGATCATTATAATTTGTCACTAGATCGAAATGAAACATTCTAGAACACAAAACTGCGATCTGTACTTTTTATTTGGTAAAGTCCAAAAAGTGCATTTTGGCCTTAGTTGTAAGCTTTTAACATTCGTTGTCATGCATGTCGCGAATATTAAGTTGCAGTTTTGTGAGTAAGTGTCTAAAACACTTAGGGAATTATTTTATGATGGAGGTGCCACTTAGCAGAACTAATCATCTTGAATAAGATTTCCTAAGTGCCACCTCCATCATAAAAGAATATGGGTAGAATATTATTTGACGAGTACATAATTAAACGAGAATCCGTTTAAAACGATTGTAAGTAAGTCAGGATATTAATCTTTATTTAGAAACTCACTATTTATAATTATTATCGTAGGTTCTAATAACAATAGTACAAAGAATTGTTTATTTTGATAAAAAATGCCACATTTTTTAAAACTTTGTGATAAATAAGTCGAGTTAGTCTCTGAAGTTATCATTTATTTTTTGTTTTAGAAACAAAATGTCTGAAAAACGAAATTACGTAATTATGAAGTCTAACTTCGAAAGCTAAGATGAAGGTAAAATGCGATAATTATTTAAGCGTAGGTTAAAAAAGGGTCAAAGCCCTCGTTTCTGAGAGTCAGAGGTCAGGTGTGTTAAGCGACAAAGTGGTCGTTTTGTGTGTCAAAAAGGGTTTTTCTATCTTTTACTTAGTTATAGGATAGTTTGAATTAAAATGTGCTTTTCTCGGAGTTACAAAGAGTATGTAATGCAGTTTCTATTTTGACTACCTACACTACAACATATTTTAAGTCTGCAATTTTTATTTAATAATTTATCGAGAAAACGAACGATTTCATTGTCTGCATTTAACCCTTCGGTAGTACTATGACATTGTAGTCTGTATTTTTCTTTTCATTTTTCTTAACGTTTGTCTTATCTTGCTATTTCTGTTTTGTGTTCTGTCTTGAATTCGTTCATTATATTTTATTTTACTTTCGAGTCTTTTATTTCCCCCTTCGTAACAACGTGGATTGATTCCCTGTCGATTGTCGATGGCGGGTGGGATAGAATATGGCTGTGGGGATCATGTCGAACAGTTTCTCGGAACACAATTCATTGCACTACCTACGGAAAATGGAGGCCAAAATAATTTCTTACCCAGTGCTCTACCAAATCGTTTTTCACTATGTGTTAATCTAATAGCTTTGTTAAATATGATTAATGAAAAACATCAACATATTTTTTTCTAAATTTGTTTTTTTTTTCAAGAACACAATCTTTGGAAAATAAATATTAAATTTAATCAAATCAATAAATATATTAGATTTTTATTCTTCGTCAGTGTCGCCAGATATGAATTTCAATTTTTTCCCAGATTTTCCATTTTATCTTTCCCCAAAATGATACATTTGTATGAAGAGAAGATTAAAAAAATCCCCTAACGCGATTATTTGTTCAACAAAATGTTACGTTTTGTATGAAGAACATATTTTCTTTTTTTTCCCCAATAATTACATTTCCCACACAATGAGGAATACCCCCCAATCTAGAGACACTGTTCTTCGTTCTAACTAAGTTCATAGGTACTTCAAAAAACATAAACCGAGTGAAGATTTCACCGTGCGCGTCTTTAAATGCTGCCAACTGTTGAAACTTGGTAATTTTCAACCAATAAAGTAATGTAGGTGCAAAAATGAACAGAATACTATAATATGAACTCGTAAGTATTAATCTTTAACGGAAACTTCCTAAATAATTTTGATTTCTGTACTTTTGAAAAACAAACATGCTCCAGAAAAGAACACGTTCTTTTTCATGTTTTTTTTCACGTTAGAAAAAAAACATCTAGTAACATCTAGTTTGTTTACAACACTAGACACATTATGCCTCACATATGAGATACCTTGTATCATCTGTTATCATCAACACGGTCTCAGCATGCTAACTGCTTTACATAAGTACATATAAGGTATTCTCCCTTTTCACAAAGATTTCGCTCCTAATTGTGATAACCTCAACAGTTCAGGGTCAGATGGCAGGCACACATCAACATTGGTGGGGGCGGGGTCGGCCCGGCTGGGCTATTGATTTTGGGCTCCCGCCCCGCACCTCTTACGCATCTCAACTGTTGCTCGAATTTGAACACAAAGATGTTGGGCAGTAGGTTAAAGTTGGAACGGACGTTTTTGGGACCGGGAATGCAGTCAAAAATGTGTGAGTATTAAACAGTTGTAAGCATACATTATTTTCTTCTTACAACTTTCGATGTTAACGTTTTGTTTTTTAAGCTTACTTCTATTTTAGGTTTTTGAATCAAACAATTTTGTTATTCTTAATATTATGATTCATCAGGTATTCGAGTTGATTAATTGAAAATTATAATTTTCAATTTCGAATAATTCTTATCATGTACAATTATTATTTTTGAACGTAACTGTGACGACAATGTTCAAAGCACTAAGCTTAGGTACTGTATTAAGCTTAACTATGTATCCTTGCATTCAAACTTCAAAAATCATAACATAAACCTTGCGTTCATAATTTTAAGGTTCATAATAATAATTCGGTATCTATTTCAGACGGCCTTGAGATATCTAAGGACACCGAGTAAAATACGGATATCGAAGTTAAGTGTGTCATCCTAATCGTCGACGGCGGCCCTTGACGGATCCGTTTTATGATTGTTTTGGTAAGGGATTTCTTTTTATTTCCCCTAAGGAGGAAATTTAAATAATTCAGCTTGATTCTGGTTCAATTTTCTCTTGAGAATTTTATCAGTATCATACCACTGCGTAATTACTTCTTGTAATGTGGTCGTATAATAATAACATGTTAATTTTTTTCCTAAAACAAGCCTCTATGTATTTGTAACTGTTTAAAAATCAAATCGTAGACTCAAACAGATACGAATGAAAGGGCCATTGACGTCCATTATACAAGTACGCTTTGTATAATGGACGTCAGTGGTTTTAGCGACATTTAAGTCATTGTTATTTTATTTGTTCAACAATTAAAAGATTCGATAAAAATAAAAATGTAATACTTTTTGATTCAAGCGAAAGTTATTTAACGGGAAAGACACAAAACTTTTTAAGAATTAAAGCAAATTCCAACTTTACTGCGCATTTTCCGATAATTAGCGAAACAAAATAAGAATTCGCATCTTCTGCTTAAAAACTTGGAAATAACTCCAATTGTATTCATACAAGTTTTATTGGAATAAGCCATAAAAAAGTTTAAACATCCCCTGTAATAGGGCAACTTCGAAGCCTGTACAGTAATGTTTTCTTGCAAAATGTTCGTCTGTAAATTAACTTCTCAGAAATGTAACTGAAAAATATTGTACCTACTGCTAAAGTATATTTTATGTGTAATACAGTAAAGATAACAGTACTTAACTTAGTCAATTACTAGGGGGGGTAGTTTCATAAATATTCCACTCACGGTGCCGCGGAACATTAAAATCGTCTTGTTTATATTAGGACCCTCTTATTCACTAATAAAATAAACTGCTACGTTGGTACAGTGAAATTTCTAAGATACGTGCTTTTAATGGTTCTTAATCTTATTATTGAATTTAATAATTACTGCAAAGATTTTTGTCGCACAATTAAAATTCAATCTTCAGGATCATGACATGGAATTTTTAAGGTCCTTTTAAACGCAGTGTGATAATAAGATACCTTATAGGATTGGCTGTATTATATAGCTCTGACTTGTTCCCCGTATTGACTCTACATGATGTTATCTGCATTTTTCTTCAATGAAAAAGAAAATTAAAGATGTGTTAAACATTCTACTCAACTTTAATCTATTCGCCTTCCATAGCACTTGTTAGGTAAGTACTAAAATAGTGTTAATGAGTAATACCACAGTATATATATGTTTATAAATATATATATACTGTGCTAAGACTGTATAGCCGCATTTCAAAGAAATTAGCGTTTTTCCAAAGAAGTTATCTAAAGAATGAAAGCAAATACTATTGATGTAAACTTTAGTTTTAGAAAGCAAAGTTCTTAAATTAGTGCCGTATAGAGAGATAAACATAATAAATTATCAGGTATTTTAAAACAAAGTCAATCTGTTCAAGTGGAATTTAAAATTTGCTTGTCAGAGGTATTTTTCACAAACGTTTCAGCTGTAACAAATAAGAATACGACTCATATCTATTTTTACACTTATTGTTTGTATTGTCAAGGAGAGAGATACATTTTAATAAAATATTTTAATCACAGAGAAATAAAATATTACAAAATGCTCAAATCGGTACACTTTGACATGTTTTTTACTGGTATTTACAGATTCTAAAGTTATTTTTTATTTTTCTCAGGAATAATGAGGCATTTGTCTATTGTATTGCGTGTTTTGTATATATACTTATATCTATTTAATAATTTAATAGGAATTTTTAAAGTTAGCCTTGCGCAGAGTTGTTTTGATCATTTGTATTGAACATTTAAAAATGGAACGTGATGCGCGTCTACATCGTTAATACATACCTACAGTTGGCACAGTCATGCATTTTAGGTAACCGGACCGGAGCGAATCCTTTTTACAAAACACTTAATAAAAGTAGTATCGAAAACACAACGCTAAATCGTCGATTTTATGTCAAACATTTGTACTAAGTATCAGGACCTTTTACAAAATCAACAAAACTTCTAAATAAGTTGTGAGTTCACCCAAAGATTGCGTACTCGTATGTAGATTGCTTTGGCATCTACTGCGCAATTGAGGCAATATTGCGGATGAGGGATTGGGGCCAAAGCTGGAAATGGCTTTTCACTTTCAGTATAACGCTGCTATTGATATTGAATCAAGTCGGGAAAAAACGGGAGAAGCCCAGAACTCGAGCGGCGCGTGTAAAAAGAAATATAATAAAACGGGAAATAAATACTCTTTATGTGGTTTGTATGCCGATGAATTTAGGGTAGTTTGATTTGGATTAACGTTAAAATTTAAGGAACTTTTTATTACAATACAATATCAATCAATAGTAGCTTTACCATTCAGATTTGAAGTTTTAAAGGTTTTTTTATAAATTACCCGAAAAACCTAATCATCAATTACAAAATAATCGAAAGATTAACGTCACTTATATTTTAATAAGAAACCATCGTAACATCTGACACTTACCCAAGCTATTAACAAGAAGTAGCTCTCGAAAGGAGTTAAATTTTAAACGAGTTCTATTAAATATTATCTTCCAGTGTTCAGTAATATAAAGTGTATACTGACTCATTAATCTTGATCTCCTAAGGGAGACAGACAATAGCGTTCAGACAAGATTCTATCGATATATCAAGATCAAAATAGCTTTCAGTTCAATTTGCGTTTAAACCTTTGCCTTATCAAGTTATACAATGAATAAGGAAGCAGCCATTATCTTGTCAAAAGTTCCTCCGCTCAAATGATGCATAACTTTGAGCTAGAAACAAAGCTAATCTCTTATTAGCCTTATCAATCGTAACCATAGAATTCATAATAGCCAACTTACTAAAAAGGTTGAGTGCTGAAATTCCTTTGCCAGATTTGAATCAGTCTTAAAAAAAACTTCAAAACTTATCTTTGCTGTATGGGCACAAATATATGGACTCTGGTCCTGGACCCAATAGATATAAATAGTATATCGTTAGAAATGTATATTCCAATAGAGCACGAATAGGTATGGCGCTTGTCCTGAAATGTTCTCCTGATATTATATGGACCCACCGCTGTTAAGCGACTTTCATTGCTGACTGTAGTATCCGAGATACTGAAAACATATACTTTATAAGCCGATATCTCGAATCGGCCAACAAATCCAAATGTAACCCAATAATAACTTTTTTCCTTTTGAAAAGACCTATCCATCGATGTACGATTCAAGTCTATTGGTCATAAGGGCCAAAGTGCCTTTAAAAAAAATAAGTTCTGTTGCTATGCAGCAAAATAAGCACACATGAAAAAGGGGTTCGGTAAAATGATCTAGTTACTTACGCATTATTTATAACTATAAAATAATTAACTTTAATCCTAAAGAAACTACCATAAAAGATAGTTAGTACTTAATAATAATTTCCATGCTTTTGCATAATAATGGAATGTCAGTAATTTTGTAACATTAAACTACGAAGTAAAATTAGCCTGAATGATATAAACTGTGAATTGTTTTGTGTACAAAGAACAAAGCCATCTCAAAGTCTATTATACATTTTATCCGCATTCATCCTTTCACCTTAACGACGCCTGTTAACCTTAATTTTGTAAACTACTATGTTGTATATAAACTTTACTCAGTAAACCATTAAATATAGGAAAGTGCAAATATTTTTACTCTAGAAAATGTCGAAAATTTTGGGAAAATGGAAAAGGATGTCATGAATCTCGTTACTTAAAAGCAGTGAGCGTACTAATAGCTAGCGTGGAAAACTGTTATTCTATTTCCGGTTTAGAGCACTTTTATCCCGTAGAAATTTAGCATTGAGTAGAACAAATTTTATGTATAACAATGTATCTCTTTATAAATATATATTTTGTTCTTACACAATTATACAAGTAGCTCTGAAAACCTGTAGACTTCACAATTTTTCGAAATGGCTAAAATATGTTTTTTCCCCATATCTCCCTTGGAAAAAATTTGAAAAACTGAATCGACAAAAAAAAGCTTTTTTTCGATAATTTTTGTACCTGCTCACAAAATTTCGTGAGAATCAGTTAAGAAATGCGACCTGTAGAGGAGATGGACAGCCAGACGGACATACAAAAGCATTTTGCCCAAGCTAAAATGGAGACGCATCGCTTGGTCGATTAGAAATAAAGTGAAAGTGACTTCTAAAGTACAATAATACATTTTAAACTCTATAAAATGTATATGCAAAGACAAATAACAAATAGACATTCACAGTATGTCGTAGTATTTGTCAACCGTATTGGATGTGTATACAGCGAAAAATAAAAGCGGTCAGCTCCGAATATTTCGTTCACAGGACACTTTTCTTCCCGTACAGTGCCGTTGATGATATAAAAAATGGCCTACGAAAGGCCTCCAATATCGAAATTCAGCGGATCCCAAACTCACAAGACAACATGTATGTATTCAAGTATACTATACATTCTAACACGTTTAGCTATACAAATTGGAATTGGTAACTGAAACTTAAGGGTTATTTTTTGGCTTAGAAAAAAAACTGATCAAACGCACATGTGAATTTTTTTTTAATTAGACAATGAACGCTTTTTCGCAAACTGGTTAACTAAATAATTTTAAAAGTACAAACTGAACAAATGCAAATATCTTGAGATTTAAATAATAAATACGAGTTTATTTTTATTTTTTATACACTTTTTGGAGCTGGAAAACTAAGCCCAAGCCCAAAAATGTTATCAGGAATGGAAATTAACCAACCGTTCGTTTCATCCCAAAGCAAGTCCGAGGAACCCAAATAATTAATTCAAACAAACCTCTGAGCACCCAGGGCCCTATTAGAACTAATGGCTACGTACTTACGACCTTTAAATTACCACCCACACCCATGCTATCTTTTAATTACAGGCCTCAGCAATAATCGTATTAGAGTAATATTTTCATTAACCTATACGGATAGTATTTCGCTCAAATAATAATCTTTTTAACAAAATCTTCTAATGGTTTATTCCAAGTCTGTTGTTTCATTTAATTGTCGTCATCATAACAGACCGTTACCGTCTACTGCAGGATGTACCTCTTCCGAGTTCCGTAGGAGGAGGTGGCTATAATAATTGCCACGCTTTGCAGGTGGATTTTTTATCGGAAAATATTGCTGCCCTTTTTAGGTTTGCAGTCCTCGGAAATTTTAAAAGTACAGGGACCGTATTTTGAAGTCCTTCGGCACCGGCTAGCGTCGACCGCTCTTTACTACTCATTTTCATTCGACGTAGCCAAAATCCGTATTTATGAATCTCTTGTTGGCCAGTAGTTGTTAGTGTAATACACAATTCAAGTGTCAATTGTGACATAAATCGTACGTGACTTTAAGTCACACGAATGATTTCAAAAATAGGGCCCCTGCTTCTTTAGTAGCCTTTTATGAGATTTTTATGTTTCATTTGATATAAGTGTCTCACGTAAATAAGGTCGATACTGATATCGAGCATAAATAATGCATGTTCTCGATAAATTATACGAAACAAATGACAGTAATCGCCTTGTGACCTGCCCGTAATAATAACAGCTGAGCACACTGGTAGGATTAACTCTGGAAAATTCCACAAGGAATTCTAATGATGCTTTTTCTTCGTAGAATTTTAATGATGTTGACAGTAAATACATACTTATGAGGTTCACAATATCGTAAAATATGATAAATGAACAATAATATAGGTATTTGATAAACTCAGTATACAGTAATAAATATATAGTCACTTCTTTCACATTCGTGTAACACGAATGTCGAAAGGATTGTATTGTTTTTACATCTACCTATATAGTAGTGACATTACAAGATTACAACCTGGGATCCTGAGATACAGTGGTTTTTTTTCCAAACGAATCTAAACGTAGAATTAATCAAAGATTTAAAATCTTTGGACTTTATTCTATTTTCTTTCCTAGATTTTGCTCCTGTCGGTCACTGTTTTTTTATATTTTGATATCCATAACACGTATCTAAGAATCAGTGTTATAATGATGATATCGTTCACAATTTATTTACACAAATCCATCCTTTATACACGCTTATTTTGCATTGTAATCCAAGTAAAAAGTACAATTAATTATATGAAAAGGGTCCTCGAAACTCCTTTTACAAAATAAGATTAGCCGGCGCAAACAAACGGCTAAGATAAAGAATATTAGGTCAGGGCAACCGGGCAAAGTTCGCAAATCACATTTAATTTCATCCGGCCTGTTTTCAACCGGAATGTTTATTTATACTCTGTGTGTAATTGACAATACATTTTCAGTAATGTAGAAAACAAAAAAGGGAACATTTTCTGTTCGAAAAACATTTTTTTTTCAATTAATGATTGTTTACAATCGCGTTTTATTAAAATATATCAAATGCAAAACGACTAGAGCGTTTGACGTGAATTACATTTTTACGTAAACATTGTTAAAATTCTTTTGAGAACATACCCTTGTCAATTTATAAATTGACATTAAATTCTTTGGTGTAAAGCTAAACTGGAATATAAGTAGATTATTCGAATATTATAAGGTAAGAATCAAAAGTTCAAGTTCTGAAATTTTTCCTCTCCTTCCAGCTTTCATTCCTTCCGAATTATTCAAATACTAAAATACTTACTAGATTCAATTGGAAGGATGTTAATATTATTTTAAAATTATATCGAGCTGATAGATACGAATGTATTTACGATATTCGTAACCTTTCTATTATTTTATTTCCTTATGAAGAAAACTGATAGACATGACGACAGCTGAAACACGAAGATTGTCAACAACGAATTACCTCGATTCTTGAAAAGGTTATTTCATTAATAAATCAGTAAATAGCCTCCATTTAAGTAGGCAGTTACCTAAATAGCCTGCACCCAGTAAAGGTTTCAAGCTAAGCTGAACACAGTTCTAATGATTTTAAAGTTCAGATTTCAATTACGATTATACAACTTTATGTTCCAGTTCTGACATAGTGTTCTTGTGTATTTGAATATTCATAACAGCACTCGTAGGTAACGATAATATCATAATTGGTAGTGCAACAAAGTCCCACTTACGGTTGGCTATGTTGTCGGAAATTAAAACGAGCTTACAGGGTAGCCTTTTAATTGCCGAATATTTTTGCAACATCAATTTAAAAACTTTTATTTACAAACATTTTTTGAAATATCTCTCATAAATTGAAATAAAATAAACCTCTCATTTCGAATTTCAGGCTGCCATACGCCTGCATCAAACAACTGTCATGTTATGATAAATGTTAATGTATTTCTATTTTACGTAGCCATAAGAGTATGAAATACAAGTTTGAAAGCTTCAGCTAGAAATACAATTCAAAACTTAAAAAAAACCCTTTAAAGTTAGAGATTTAAGCATATAAGCAAACATCTAAATTATCAAATTGTATCTCTCTAGTGTAGGTAGCAAATTTACATATATACGAAGATAAAAAGGGTCAATTTAGGAGCTTGTATTTTTTGTACATAATGAAACCAATTTCCTTTTGTGTTAATATTATGAAGTTGTATTTTCCTAAACAAATAGAGTAAATTGTTGTGTATTCAGTTATAGCACTTAATTACGACAACTAAAGTCCACAATATGGTACACAAATAGAAACTTGGACTGTTGTTTTAATGGTCAGAAGCAAGTCCAGCAGTAATGAAGTTGGGCTTACGATTCAAACAATTGACGGGCCCGGAAACAGAGTTAAACTTAAAGCGTGCTTAGGAAATGCGTATTAGAATAGACTTGCAAAGGAAGTTTCGTTAGGTCATAAATTTAGAATTTAAACCTTTAAAATCTTCTTGGTTTGGAGGTAACTGAAGATTTTTAATAAATTAATTCTTTTGCATTTTTAATAGACATAAATTTGACAAGACAAGTAAGTAAATTAGTATGTGTAAACATATTATTATGAAACCCTCTTCAATGCACTTAGTGCGCTCTATTTTGTATTCATATTTAAAACAAAATATTCCAAATGAAAGTGACGTCATTTACATTTTAAGCAAACGAACTCAAGCCTGACACCAAATGATATTGTATTACAACAACAAACAAGCATTTCGGGTAAATAATAGCATCAGCACACCACATCTTCAATTAGCCGAAACGTCGTTGGTACAGCAATTACTTTCGGTATTTTCCTCTCCATGTTTATTTTCTAATTAAAATATAATGGTTGCGGGATTCAATTAGCTTCCCGTCATTTCAGACCTACATAAAATGGTGGATTTTATATGATTATTATAACGAAAAGGAGACCGGTAGACAATATAAATTTTCAATCGAACCTTCGAGTTTATGATTTTAATCATGGGTTTGCGGCTTTGTATTTTGGTTTTTCATCGAGATAGGAATCTAATTTAGAAGTGAGATTTTATCATAAATGCTAAAGTTAATTTTCATCAATATAATCTCAAATAGAAGAAATATTGACACTCAAATGAATTTGGATTAAATTAAGATGTTTTGATATCGAAAGTTGCAAGACAGATAAAGATTTATGATGATTTAAAAGCTCCATATTTTTAAATTGTGAACTTTCAAGCAGAAAATTTCGATGGTTTTGAAAATCACAAAATCGACACAAAAAGCTTCGATTCACACTTGACAAACGTTAAAGAGCTTTCGTAAGCTCTCTTAAATTTGATGACCTCCTCTCAGCAGTTACTGCTGCGGAGGTGCGCCAAAGAGATCTAATCCCTATATTAAACCCGCATTTGGTTGGATTGGAGTAAATTTACTCGGAATCCCTATAACTATGCGTATTATTTTAAAAGAGATAATCATGTAAAGCACTTAAGAACACGTATTTATTTGTAAAACTTTCGTTAACTATGTCTAAAATTATTACTTAAAAATTAATAAAAATATTCATTTTTTTATTTAAACATGGGTTTGCGACTTTTGTATTTTCGCCATATTCACCGAGGTATATAGGAATCTAATTTAGAAATGCGATTTTACAATGGCCAAATTATTTTGAATACTGTTTTTGCTACATTTATTTCATCAAACATTATGAGAACTTTTTCATCAAATTGATCTCAAATAGAATAAATTTTGTTCTTGTGTATAAAGTCTATTATTGACCAATTTAAAATGACCAGTTTTGAAAGCATTTGTTTTTATACCTACTTAAACTTACTATTGATACGAAATTGTGAAAAACGGATTGAAAAATCCATTAGAGAAAGTTACATAGAATCACGTCTAAGTTGCTTATATTTGCCTGCATTTAATTATTAAATCCGGGATGGGAACAACGCCGTATTCAAACAAGCTCAGATTTTCACAGCCGATAGCACAGTTCACGGTTATAACTCAATCTTGGAGAATTCAATTCCATTTGAATATTTATTTATGATGCAGCAGCTATCTGCAAGAGAGTTGTCAAAAGTCAAATATGCACGTTGCATACAGACAGCAATACAACCGCATTGACTGATGCAAAGAAAATATATACTAAGGCTGCGTTCAAACGATAACACACGACCCGACCTCAACCCGAACTCAAACTCACGTCAACCGCAGCCCACCTTGAAATACATCGCTTACAACTTTGAATCTTATGACACATTAATAAGCTCCTGTGTAATGTTCAGTTGAGTTTGAGTTGTGTTCGGGTTGAGTTTGAGTTTAGCTCGGGTTGAGCGCGGGGCGTGTGCAATGGCACAAAATATAACTGAGTTTATTAATGTGTCATAAACTCAAAATTGTAAGCGCTGCATCGCTGGAGTGGGCTCCGGTTGAGTTGCGTTTGAGTTGAGTTCGGGTTGAGGTCGGGTCGTGCGTTATCGTATGATTTATAAAAGAATTACGATCGTCGTTTGTTTGGTGGCGCTCAATCCACTACTAATTCACATAATTAATTTTACTAAAAAGAAAAATCACCTATATTTAGATTTTCACTAATTTAATCTTGTTGATCGATTGTTGTAATTTTAGATGCGTTATTCATCCATACATTTCAAGTAAACTTTTGTTGTTTCTTATATTATGTGACCATCTTTATATTATGAATAGCAAGCGATTTACTATAAAAGCAGAAAGGTTTACCTTCAAATCAACCCGTATTCTATCGCGCACAAATTACATAATATTTTTCTTAGTACTTTTCCGCAAAAAGCTCGTAATTTATTATCCATTTTATGACAAACTGTTCACATTAGTTTTTTCTAAGGACGAAAACTTTAACCTTCAGACCTGGATCCATCAATCAATAAATTCTCTTTGGATCGTATTTGAATAGGTTTCATACGTCTTTGGGTGTCTAAATTGATCCATTAGAGTTTTGTCATTGCTTTGAAGAAGATAGATAAAAGATGAAAAGATCTAGAAGCACAAGTAACATTTAGATAGTTGACAGGGTTATAATAAAGTCATATTCACATATAGCAGCCAGATATTTAATTTTAAACATGTTATCCATTAGCTCAAAGCTTAATTACATTCAGTGAATAAGCGTATATTTGTGCTTCATCATGCATAGCTTAAACCACTGCGTACCAACACTTGGCATACGAAATATACTAAAACTCTTCTAGCAACATATTAAACTGTTACCAAATTAATTGAGTAGGTATTGCCTAAATATTTTCTTCCAGCAAAATTTTATACAACGGGAGCCAATCCATTGAACTAATTTTTTTTTCCTTTATTAAAACGGGAAAATTGATCACCATCTCGCTACTTTGTAATATTGTGTTTGTTTGTTGTAAGTCGACAAACTTTTAGTCGATAACGGAATTGTGTCAATTCATTAGGTTGAATGGAAAATTTCAATAATACCTAGTGTCTAGTACTAAAATTTTAAGAATATGTTTTTAATTACGTTCAAAACATATTCTTAAACACTACACCTGTTACTTACTTTATTATACTTTGTTAGCAACCTTAGAGATTTAAAAAGATACTATTTTTAATGTGAATTTGATCACATATTTATTAATCATTTTTTTTGCAATTTTAGCATTCACATTGCTATTTTTATTTAATACTAAATAATATACTAGAAAATAATCGACTCATCACCAGATCATTTCTTCAGGTGGTAATCGAACCCGCGACATTTTGAAATCCAATGCTCTTCAACTGTGAACCGAGTCACAGCTCGAATTAGTATTAAATCAATCAATATTTTTATTAATACAATACATTCACAGTTACAAATTACTAAAAAGTAATTTATCAAATAACGTGCATGTTTTTAAAACAGACTAAAAGTAGGTAATGAAAAAATAATAATAACCAAATTCATGATAGGATGTTTTTCTTAAAAAATTGTTTTTACCAGAACTTTGTTGAAAATTCACTGTTCATTAATAAAAGACTACTTTCTTACTCTTCTTTAGCTTTTATTTACGTACACGCAACGAACTAAGATACTCGTTGCGTACACGTTTAGCAAAAAAGGTGTACATGCTATAAACGGAACATAGATAATGCGTGGAGCGTGTTTTTAGCTCGTAAATTAATATTGACTAAAATGCCTTGCACCAACACCTGACTGAGAAAAAAGGTGATATATTTTCAACAAAAATATATTTAGCCCCTACAAAATAACAAAAAAGTTGACTTTTTGTGCACAATTTTTCTCTGTGATCTAGTGGGTCACGTTTAAGACGGGTCCCGGTTTCAATTCCCAGGAGGGGGTACAATTTAAATAATAATAAGGGTAATTTTATGGTAGGGCTTATTTCAAGTCTGCATTAGCTAGCTACAAACATTCTTCAAGTCTGATGCCATAACGACAATTTAAAAATTGTTGTGTTCTGGCAGTTAGATGTAAAATAGCCAATTCCTCAGTGATGAGGGTTCCGGGTGTAGTGCGCTTACACTTTCAGCCTTATCATCAGTTAACATCAGGTGAGGTGAATGCCAAGCACTATCCCGTTATGGATAAAAAAAATACAAAAAAAAATGACACTTTATTGCACACAAGACAGGAAAAAAATTACAATTAGACACAAAAACAGAAAGAAAGCACACAAAAGGCGGCCTTATTGCTAAATAGCAATCTCTTCCAGGCAACCTTGAGTAGTAAAGAGATAAGAAGAAGAGGATTTAGGGGGAGTGGGGCAATAGGGAACATGCACAAGTCACCGATTTTAATAAATTTGAGCTTGATCGCTGCGGACACCTATAAAAACATGATTGAACAGAAAAATAATAAATAAAATATAATATTTTAGTTTCATCACACAGGTGAAAATAGCGAATTTTTTTTTTCATTTTCGGATATAATGCACTTAACAGTCGGATAGAATATCGAATAAGAAATAATATTTTGTATGACACATATGTACTTAAACGCAATATTTAAGGAGATATTTAAAAATTCTTGGCTAACTCCATAATAATGCGCCTGAATCGTGACATGAGTGACGTCACACAAGTTGACCGTTTTGTATAGAGCGTTTTTGGCGGGTGCTGATGCGCGCTAACTTCAAGTGACTGTATCACGAGAAAAAAACGCAAGAGAAAAGTTTTAATATTACAGTTGATTATCTCACGCATTATACTTTTGATTTTGATACAAAAACAAATTGATGCATTTTCCCTATTATGGAAAGAGATATCAGATATAGATAGATATAAAGAGAGGAATTATGAATAAACTTTAAAGTGAAAGAAAGAATAGGACATACGATAGTGTATTAGGTAGGTAGAGGAGAGGAAATGTCTTCTGACTTGATCGCGAAATGATCTCAGAGTTTGAGCTTTCCTGATACCCTCTGGGAGGGAATTCCACAGCCGTACAGCATGCACAGAGAAGGAATATGAGAGGAAATCAGTTGAATGGCGAGGAATATCAAGAGTAAGGTTAGAAGAAGAGCACAGTGAGGACAGTGTGGAAGCGGAGCGAAAGCAGAAACATTCTTTGAGATAGACTGGAGTAGTTGGATGGAAAAGGATGGAATAAAGAAATGGAAAAAAAATGTCTTTCCGTGACTAATTTACTGGATAATTACCGACTCATAATAAAATAAATACATATCGGTTGGGCGTATGGACTATGATTCTTTTGCGTTCCTAATAATTGGAGAACTTTACATTTTAACGAAAACAAAAACCTAGTAAACATCACTGTAAAGAGGCGTGTTAGCCTGATTTCACATCTATCTGCAATGTTTTAAAGTTCAAATTTCAGCTCCGAACACTGAACTCAACGTGTTACAATGATAAGCCGGTAAAGCACCAATCTGATTTATGCACCACCACCATTAGATATGTATCAAATCAATTACAACTAGCTAATTGTTGCTCGACATCATTCAATTTGCAAGTTAAGTAGTGTACTGATATACGATGAAATATGAATCGTTTTGTGTAAAATGTGTATTATTTGTATGGTTATTTTTCGTCCTCATTAATAACAGAAAGCAATTGTTTAAAAAAATAATTACCTCAGAAATGCTCTGCCATGGAAGTCGTCAAAATTGCCTGAGAGCATAAATAGAATATTTTTAACTTACAATACCTGTTTTAATAAAATGCATATTGTGTATGTAGCTCGTAAAGGCAGTGACTCGACGATTTAAAACACGGCACATTAATCTGTGCACAAACATGCACAAAACCCCATTGTTTCAGCAAATAGAAAAATAATATAGTTCTGTATTATTATAAAAAAAAAACTTTTATTTGCAATTTTCCACAAGTAGGACTTAAACTTAGTAGGTACATTTTGTATGTAATAATTATAAAAATAAATTATGTCGGGATTCACACCATATTGAGGCTCCGATATTTCAAAACATGTATATGGTGTAAATCCTGACATAGTTTATTCTAATAACATAACTAGCTTCCGCCCGCGACTTCGTCCGCGTGGATATTAGAGAAAATCCTTAGGGAACCTTCAACCAGAATCCGACCAGCCGATTTTATGCGATTAGGCCGGTCCCCACCAAGCGCGCTGCCTCGCGAGGCAAAACGTTTGCCGCGTGTGGCAGGCCTCGCACGAGGCTGCGCGCTTGGTGGGGACCGGCCTAATCGCATAAAATCGGCTGGTCGGATTCTGGTTGAAGGTTCCCTAAGGATTTTCTCTAATATCCACGCGGACGAAGTCGCGGGCGGAAGCTAGTTTATTACAACAATCAGAAGTGGGTCCAGAGATATTAGTAGTATCCTGTTCCCGTTTCTTTACCCTTTTCCGTTCCCGTTTGGTCCCGTTCCTGTCCCCGGTTTCCGTTCCCGTTCGCGTTCGCTTTCGAGCGATCGCGTTTGCGTTCCCGTTCCTTTCTCGTTCCCGTTCCCGTTCCCGTTCCCGTCCCCTGCGGCTGAATCATGTCCACCGTGTTGGACTTCAAAATAAATGTCATTTTCGCATTCCTCATTCCATAAAACCTCAAGAACAACATCCACATCGATTTTCATGTTAACTTGCCCCATTTACCCCCTAAGGATGATTTTCAAAATAACAAAATATATATTTGCCTATTTATTTTTAGACATGCTTCTTAGAATTTCAAAGTTGTAATGTCTCATCATCATCATCATATCAGCCGCACAACACCCACTGCTGGGTATAGGCCTCCCCCAAGGATTTCCATGACGATCGGTCCTGCGCTTCCCACATCCAGTGGCTTCCGGCAACCTTCACCAGATCGTCGGTCCACCTTGTCGGGGGCCTACCCACGGAGCGCCGTCCGGTGCGCGGTCGCCATTCAAGAACCTTTCCGCCCCAACGGCCATCGGTTCTTCTCGCTATGTGTCCAGCCCACTGCCACTTTAGCTGAGCAATCCTTCGAGCGATGTCGGTTACTTTAGTTCGCCTGCGGATCTCCTCATTTCTGATTCGATCACGCAGGGAAACGCCGAGCATGGCTCTCTCCATTGCACGCTGGGTGACCTTGAGCCTCCTTATGAGACCCATAGTTAGCGACCACGTTTCACTGCCGTAAGTCATTTTATATTATTTTTCCATACACAATTTGCACCCCATTTTCACCCCTTTAGCAGTTAAATCATGTCCACAGTGTTGTACTTCAAAATAAATGTCATTTTCGCAATCACCATCCCATAAAACCTCAAGAACGACATCCATATCGATTTTTATGTTTACTTACCCCATTTACACCCTAAGGGGTTGATTTTAAAAACCACAATATATATGTTTGTCTATTTATTTTTAGACATGCTCGTACGAAGTTTTAAGTTGTAAAGTATATTTTATATTGTTTTCCATACCAAATTTGAACCCAATTTTCACCACTTTAGTGGTTAAATCATGTCGACCGTGTTGGACTTCAAAATGAATGTCATTTTCGCAATCGTCATCCCAGAAAACCCCAATAACGACATCCATATCTATTTTAGGTTTATTTACCCCATTTCATCCCCATAGGGGTTAAAATACTACCAATAACCATATACGTTGCGTTATATTTCCATCCATAAGCCTAAATTATAAATTTAACGATTTTTACTTAGAAAATTAAGGATTTTCTTCTATACTCAACTTCATCCCCCTTTTCACCCCATCGGGGGTAGAATTTTGAAAAACGATGATACACGTATTTATTAATTTTCAATCATCAGCCTGAATACAAAATTTGAAGATCCTAGCATCAAAACTGAGGGACTTCCATACAAACTCTCATCCCTTATTTCATCCCCTTAGGGATGGAATTTTCAAAAATCCTTCCTTAGTGGATGCCTACACTGTATAAGGTACCTGTGTGTAAAATTTCAAGTCTCTAGGTTCAGTAGTTTGGGCTGTGCGTTGATATCTCACTCAGTCAGTCAGGACTTTGAATTTTATATATATAGATAAAAATGGAAATTTAACCCTATTTTAATAAGTCAGCTGAATAAACAAGCAATTGTGGATAACCCAATGTTATTTTCCTCGACATATTTCAAATGTA
The DNA here is from genome assembly GCA_928269145.1 of Agriphila tristella. NCBI lineage: Eukaryota > Metazoa > Arthropoda > Insecta > Lepidoptera > Crambidae > Agriphila > Agriphila tristella. The sequence continues at coordinate 39,981,281 of OV743433.1, forward strand.
TTTATTAACTCCATTAATAAAAATACTTCACCCTGGTAATTGGCATAGATCGGTCAACCAGCTTTCAAAGAAAAAAAACTTTTTGTCAAAAATCGCTAAATCCCGTATGGCGATGCTTTTAATCTTTCCCCCCCGAAATCCCAATTACCCAATTAAATGGGTAAAGTTCGCAATGGCTGGGACGTGACTTTTTTGTAAATCTCCACATCGAAATCATCAAACGCACGATTGGCGTATTTTAAGTAACATCAAAGGAACATTACTTTATAAAGTTGAATGACTTAATTGAATTATACCGATTTGTAACAAAATTAAATTATGTATTATATAAAAGTATTGCAAATACAGTGCGATTAAAGGGGTATGGGCACAAATGTATGGACTCTGGTACTGGACCCAATAGATATAGATAGTATATCGTTAGAAAGGTATATTCTCATAGAGCACGAATAGGTATGGCGATTGTCCTGAAATGTTATCCTGATATTCTATGGGCCCGCCGCCTTTGAGCAACTTTCATTGCTGACTGTACTATCCGAGATACAGAAACTTTATAAGCCAATATCTCAAATCGGACAACAAATCAAGTGAATCAAATGACCAATAGGTCATAAGGACCAAAGTGCCTGAACCCCTTTACAATAGATAGTGATCCACTGCAACTTCACTCGAGAATGTATGGCCACAGAATATAAGTACCTACTACCGTACAAAAAGGACACTCTCCGCCCCGCCCCAGAATCAATTACCTCACCCTACCTCGCGAGTTCATGTGCCGTATCGTGTGCTCATTTAGTCGTGTTTATCAACGTCAACTTATTTTGATATTTAAAGCAATGCATCGTAACTTTTTAGTCGTGTCTGTCAACTGTCAACTTATTCTGATATTCAAAGCAATGCGTCGTAAAGCTTTATTTTACCAAAAAGTTCGAATTATGCATTATGCAACGCCGCTCATACGCAGGAAAAACTGCACGGTAGCCCTAGACTTACGCACACAGTTGCGCGTGTACAAAAACGTCATCTGACGTTATATGTTTATAAAGGCGCGGTTGTATGGAGTGTCAGGGGTGTGGTATGGCAAAGAACAAATTTTACAGATTACTTAAAATTCGACATTTTGTACCGCAAGCTCTCTGAAGTTAGCAACTTCAGTTGTACATTGTTAAATTAATCGCTTTGTTCGTAAGCTTCTGATAAGTGGTGGAATCACTTGAACCCAGAAATTACGTGGAATTCTGTTAAACGAATTCCTAAGCAATTATTCATTTCTCTGACACGTATTGTACTTAAATTCAACAAATTAACATTAATTGAAAAAACCGGCCAAGTGCGAGTCGGACTCGCGCACGAAGGGTTCCGTACCGAAAATCGGGAAAAAAAAAAAACACGTTTGTTGTATGGGAGCCCCTTAAATATTTATTTTATTCCGTTTTTAGTATTTTTTGTTATAGCGGCAACAGAAAAACATCATCTGTGGAAATTTCAACTGTCTACCTGTTGTCGTTATTAATATAAAGCAAAAAACGGCACAAAAATCACGTTTGTTGTATGGGAGCCCCCCTTAAATATTTATTTTATTATATTTTTAGTATTTGTTGTTATAGCGGCAACAGAAATACATCATTTGTGAAAATTTCAACTATCTAGCTATCACGGTTCATGAGATACAGCCTGGTGACAGACAGACAGACAGACGGACAGCGGAGGGAGTCTTAGTAATAGGGTCCCATTTTTACCCTTTAGGTACGGAACCCTAAAAAAATTTTAATTGATTTTAGTAAAAATATAAACAGAAATAACGAAACAGGCAAAGATTTGTAACATAAACTGGTCGCAATAATTAATTTGTATAAAGGTAACTTGATCACTTAAATAAATAAGATTGTGATCTGTATAGATAACCTTCAGGCTTATATAGAGCAAAGGAAATATTAATTAAAACAGCCTGGCAAAGACCGGATATTACCAGTTAGCTATGAAACCTAGCCATGCAAACTGAGTACGTACCAAAATTAAATTGAGAAAATTGATACTGTACTAGCGAGATAAGAAATTAAAGCATTCTAAAAACAAAAGTGAATAAATGTGACAACTTCAGAAACGTTGCTGTGATACCATCGTAACTAGCCAAGGCAATGATGATGTATACGGAAGCAGTCGTCTACGCAGAATATTTTTAGTGCATAAACAGGCGCGTAGCGTAGCCAAGGGAATAGGGAACATGCATCAATTTTTTTTGTATCAAAATCAAAAGTATAATGCGTGAGAAAATCAACTGTAATATTAAAACTTTTCTCTTGCGTTTTTTTCTCGCGATAAAGTTAGTTGAAGTTAGCATGCAGCAGCACCCGCCGAAAACGCTCTATACAAAACGGTCAACATTTGTGACGTCACTTATGTCACGTTTCAGGCGCATTATTATGGAATTAGCCAAGAATTTTCAAATATCTCCCTAAATATTGTGTTTCGGTACATACGTGCCATACAAAATATTATTTCTCATTCGATATTCTATCCGAGTGTTAAGTGCATTATATCCGAAAATGAAAAAAAAATATCTTTTTTTTCCCACGTGTATAATGCATTTTTTTATTTATTTTTCTGTTCCATAATGTTTTTATTTCAATTCAATTCAATTTTTATTTCGAGACACAAAGACTCATAATGTTTAGTAACAATGAAACTTAAAAGCTAGGTTAGTACATAATATTATTAATAAGTGTCCGCAGCGATCAAGCTCAAATTTATCAAAATCGGTAACTTATGCATGTTCCCTATTGTGTTATGGAAAAAAACAGCGAACATACCATTTATGGTACCACAAACTCCCAGACCGGAGACAAATTGAAAACTTAGTTTTTATATATTGACCATGCCTTAAATTCATATTCGCTTCCCTTTTTTATATCGGGATAAGTAACTAAAGTGTTTTAGCTTTTAGCCTTATTCATATTTTTTGATATACATAGAAGATTTATGTGTAGTAAATATTAATTTTGATTTAACCATCAAAATGAAAGCCCGAAATCCCCGTTCCTATATTTTCCACTTAGTGCAGGCGTCATTAAGCATGATGTATGCCACGACTCATATTGTGATGTGATATGTATGAATAATGTGTGTATGAATAAAGGAAAGCTAGCTTTGAGCTACGACAGATAAGCTACCACAGACTAACTAACCTTATTTAGAGAGCAAATTAGCTGAAGAGATTAGAGCCATAGAAGTGGCTTGTTTGTTTACCAAAATAAAAAATACTTCGCTATAAATAAACCCTATATATAAAGATGAATAAATAATGAAAAATATTAGAAAAAATCGGCTCACCCGTAGCAACTTAGACGGGATGAGGGGACAACCTATATATAAATTTATTCCTTTTAATCCAAACGGAAGATATCTTTGGCTTGGATTAAGAAAAATAATTTATAGCCTGACAAATTAATCTATAGCTTTGAAAAAATCGTATAGCTTGTAGTACCTTGTAGTACTTTGATGTCTAGCGTAGTGGTTAAAAGCTCCAGTAAACGTCACAAAGTTGTTTGTAGAGGTAATAGGGAAAATGCATATTTTTTTTGTATCAAAATCAAAAGTATAATGCGTGAAAAAATCAACTGTAATATTAAAACTTTTCTCTTGCGTTTTTTTCTCGTTATATAGTTACTTGAAGTTAGCACGCAGCAGCACCCGCCGAAAACGCTCTATATAAAACGGTCAACATTTATGACGTCACTTACGAGTATGTCACGTTTCAGGCGCATTATTATGGAGTTAGCGAAGATTTTTCAAATATCTCCCTAAATATTGCGTTTAAGTACATATATGTGCCATACAAAATATTATTTCTTATTCGATATTCTATCCGACTGTTAAGTGCATTATATCCGAAAATGAAAAAAGAAATCGTTAAATAACGATTTCTTTTTTCATTTTCGGGAAAATTCCCCTGTGTGATAAAACTAAAATAATGCATTTTTTTCTGTCCCATCATGTTTTTATAAGTGTCCACAGCGGTCAAGCTCAAATTTATCAAAATCGGTGACTTATGCATGTTCCCTATTAAATTATGTACGAGCTACATAATTTGAACATTTCCATCGAAGGAAGATCCCTCTTAGACTAATATCTTTTGAACGAACTTGTTAGTAAATACACTGAGTAACATAATGAATTACTTATTGACAACATTTAGTGTTTTTAAGACAAAATGCAGTTTCTAATCAAAACAGTTGTTTGACCCAATCTATTCCTAACATTTCACAATATGAAAACATAATTCACGTCAGTCATTTCATAAAACACGTAACTAATAAAAACAGCAAAATCAAGCTACCCAGTCAGTTTTTTTTTTCTAAACTCTGGATAAGCTAATCAAAATCAATTCAACCCCGCAACACATGCTCAATATTTAAAAATAAACACATTTCAATATCGTCAGAACACAGTTTACAGAATATCATTCGTTGAAAAAAGCAATTTAGTTTCTGCTAACTGATTTAAATATCACTGTACCATCCATCAAGCTTTCCTATTAAGGCGAGCTATATGTTCGCTTATACACCCCTCTGTAGTGGATCCAGCGGGATTTTGTGCCTAAAAAACGGGTACAGAAGCTTTTCCCTGTTTACAGTAATATTTCATGCTTTTTTGCGAGAAGAGCCATTTTAAAAGCCCATGTTTCGCTGGCCGTTTTGATATATGGGTAATTCCTCAACTCGTGTTTGCACCTTTTTTAGTTGCGCTTTTTTGCGAAACAATTGACGGTAAACTCAAAACAAATTACTTAAGTAGGTATGTATATTTTGGACACTTGGTAAAGTGAGGAGTAATATTAATACACTTTATATATTTTTACTAGTTGTATGTATGATATGAAATTATTTTAGTCAAATCTTTGATTTTAGCACTGTTTGTTCTGTAAAAATCCTGGGCTTTGTAGTACAGGTACATTAGTTTAAAATAACTACAATTGTTGAAGCTGATTTTGTGTAGTAACTCTACAAGTTAATTTAGGAACATCAAAAACAACTTATGCTACAACACTTGTACTATTATTTATTCTGTGCTACAACCCTATGATTTAATTCTTTTCTTTAAAAGCATCTGTTTAAACTAAACTACTTTTTATAGAATATCCCTTTCTTAGCACTACTTTCCAGACATCTAGGCTAACACAAGACTTGTTAGAACTGGGACACACACGTCGTAAAGTTTCTGAGGCTCATGCTTAAGTAATATTATATAAAATTATATTACAGTATTCTCAGAAGTAAAAAGCTTAGAATTTAAATTGAAATTCAGACTTGACTGTTTAAACCTTCTAAAATGCTGATAACAGCTGTTTTTTAACTATTTCTTCGTTTAGAATGTACTACAAATAGACATTAGTCAGTCTTTACATTTAATTCGATGTGTTTTGCTTTGAAAAGTTTATTTTTACCTAAGCTCCTCAGTTTTAGCTTTGACACCACAAGTACGAATCTGCACCACCGTTTTTTGGTGGATATTCCAAAAACTCGCACTAAGCATTTTGCCAGTTTTGCTTAAAATTAAATTTTATCATCAGTACCGCTTGAGAGTGGAACTCCTTGTCTGAGTCTGCGTTTCCTGATAGGTACAATCTGGGGGCCTTCAAGTCGTGAGTGAATAGGTTACTTCTAGGCAAACGCGTTTCATCGTAGATCACATCATCGCTTGCCACCAGACGTGATAGCGGTAAAGCGCATGCTTATCTATAAAAAAATCTCACTAGTTAAAATTGATAAGTACATTGGTGTCACAAAAATCAAACGTTAAATTGAAGCCACTTTTGTAACTGCGAAACAGAATATTTTGTTGTATCACGTATATTTCTCTGAAATGCTTAGGACCAATACAGTGGAAATTTTGCGAGCTATCATTATCGTGAATAAATTTACGCATCACTGTTACAACGGCGGCGGCGTAGGCTCACACGACGCAAAATTCACGCTTAATTTGTCTCTCTTTGGAACTCCTCAGTAAATTAAGTACTTAGTTAGACTATTATTCGTATTAATAATTATTATATGTTGAAATACAAGTAAGAAAACTTTTTAAAATCTAAGGCGCAAGAATTTTCTTTCAACGTAACTGCGGAAGAAAGTTTGTGTTAACAGAATAGCCAGTGTGACGCGATCCCAGTCCATAGTCGTGTTTTTTTTTATTATACCTAACAGTTCCGAAGCAAAGACTTAGTGTCAAAATCCCTTTCCCTACTATCTATAACTTTTAGTACACTGTTGTTCTTCACTTCTTATCACGTTCACTAAACAACTTGTGATGTTTTCTTTAAGCTGATAACGATTCCCAATCGAAGACAAAGTCCAAAATAAAAGTTAAAAATTTATTTTTATATTAAATAAAAAGTTTTTTTTTTATATAAAAATAAATATGAGTACTTATTAGTTATTAGTTCCTCTTAGCACGCAGTCGTGATCGAGGGTAGAAGGTAATGCAATATTTTTTACTGAAAACTTGTGCTTGAGCTTTTAAAACTTCAAAATTGAGTTCAAATTACTGACGTAGCTTTCAGCTTTTATGCTACAAGGGTTACCTATTTGTTCCATCTCTAATGGATAGCTTTTAATTAATAACTTGGACGATAATCTTATTACCTCCAACAAAGCATTCTGTCTAGCCATATTGCAAAATTTCAAACGTGATCTATAACCTTATTATCGAGGATTGTAAAGGTTTTTGAAAATGTATTTGCATCACTGACCTCTATATTATTACACTGGACTGGCTGCTGTCAAACTGTTCTTGTGCCTATTTGATTTCCGCCATTTTGGCGCTGTAGGACGTAGCGTGAGCATAGCGTGAGGGACATGGTACTAAAGTCTGGAGTCTGGAGAGACCAGAGGGGGCAACCATTTTCATTGTACGTCAAAATCAAATAGGCACAAGAACTTTGCTGTCAAATCATACAGACAGCCAGTCCATTTAAATAGAAAAAAAAATGTCAGGCCAATGATTTGCATATTCATGTTTTGTTTTTGAATTCTATAATTTGAAATTAGTGGCGTTGACACTTGACACTACTGCTTAAATAAATAAATAAATATTTAGACAACATCACAAACATTGCTCTGATTCCAAAGTAAGTAGCCAAAGCACTCGTTTTATGAGAATCAGAGACAACGATGGAACTATAAACACCTAGACCTGAGCCAGTATAGAAAAGATAGTCTTCTAAAATGACACACGAGGATTAAACCCAGGACTTCAGAGATGGTGACTCCCTGAAAACCGGCGTAAAAACCACTCGACCACGAAGGTCAGGAAGTGATTTTGGGCCACCCTTTACTAACCTGATCACTTTATTACTCTAGTTTAGTTGATATCAATGAATAGTGTATATGTTATAGTCAAAGCCCGATGTGTAGTCTCTTCGCGGAATGACTGGTTAATCCTAGGTTTGACTGACGCCTTTCGGCAAACCCCGAAATGAATTCTTATTTCGGACTTTGACAGATATATTTTTAGGCATACCTAGAAGTGCCTAAATGTTTAGTCAAACCTCAAATGCAAAACAATCTGTTTCGGACTTTGCCTAGTCAATCCTAGGAACGACTAAGGCAAATTCGTCAAACGTCGATTTGTACTGCATTTGTTGCATTATTAAACAGGGTTTATTTAATTTTATCAACAGTCGATTAATTGTACTGTTAAAACATTAATTTGCACTTCATAAATGTTGCTTGCTTAAACAGGTTTTTTCGTCAAATGTTGATTTGTACTACAGTAGTTGCATATTTTAACAGGTTTAGTTAGATATTTCGTCAGGTTTAGACAAATATCACAAAAGTGTCCATAAACTTTTATTGAGATTTATGCCAAACGCGTCACAAGAAAAAAAACACCCTAAAAGGGGGCTAGTAGTTAAACCGTTGCTATTTAAAGAGATTCATGCACGAGGACAAGTGGATCTTAAAGATATGAAAACGTGGCCTGATCGTGATTACAAATACATTTTAAACTATAAAGATCATTTGACAACATTTTTGATACTATGTCCCCTTCATACAAAAACAGCACAGGAAGTAGCTCACATTCTTCTTGATATTTTCTGTACTTTGGGCGCACCATCTGTGCTTCAATCAGATAATGGGTGAGAATTTCCTAGTCGTGTCGTAGAAGAACTAAAAGTTATGTCACGTGGCCCGAATTGTCCATAGTCCATCCATGGCAAAACGCGCCACTCACAAAGTCAGGGAAGCGTCGAGCGTGCCAACCAAGACGTACAGAAAATACTATTGCTTGGATGGACGATAATAAAACTAATCGTTTGAGTGAGGGCCTTCGAATCTGTCAATTGCAGAAAAACTGCGCATACCATCAACACAACAATCGCCGTTTGAACTTATATTTAGTAAGTAACGTAAAAATAAATTAATATAAGAAATAGTAGTAAAAATTAAGTAGCAGTGTCTTTACTCTATTTTTTTATTAAATGCTTTATTAAATTTATATTATTGGTTCATGTTGTATCAATAAATAAACATAAATTGAGTCGTTATTTGTTATATTAATGCACTACGGTCCAATTTAACTGGAATAAACAATTTGATTTTCTTAATTCTAGGAAGAAAAGCTCATGTTTCTAGGTTTGACTAGTCAAACCCCGTTTTAACCGTATTGAGTTTCGGACTTTGACTGCCCAAGTTAGGCACTCCTAGGATTAGTCATGAATTGATTAGTCAAAGCCCGAAACACGCTATTGCTTCGGACTTTGACTAAGACTTCTTGTCAAACCTGAGCTTTGACTAGGCAAACCTAGGAGCGCCTGGACTTCGGGGTTTGACTATAACATATATATTATGTTTATCGTATTTCGACATATGTTTCTTAGAGAAAGTTATTTTGTTTCATGGGCTAAACACATTCTGAAAGTTTGCTTTGTGACCTTAAAACACTATGTAGTTGTCAATAAACTTTACTTCGTACTTCAAATCAATTCACGGAAATGTTAAACTAATAACTACATTTCAAAGTTTTCTAAGTAATATCTGTCTATAGTGCTAAAGTTCCGAGTAAGCTGCAAAGCTGCAGCTTAAAAGCAAAAGCTTCGGATCAAAATGGAATACCATTTTCATTCAAAGTCCATATTCATAAAGGATACCAACCTACCTAGAAAAGATAGTGCAATGGTACTGGAGATAAGTAAGATATTACGAAGAATGAAATCATTATAAAGAGGGCTCCACACTTGCGCCGCGAACCGCGGCCGCGAATCACGGGCGCGGTTCGCGCATGAAAACGGTGCGAAAAATATAGCCCTCCAGACTCGCGCGTGAGCCGCGGCCGCGAATCACGGCAACCTTAGTTCGGCAAACAAGTCCTTTGACGTGGACCAAAAAACCGCCGACGGACGGGGAACGCCGCGAAGCGCGAACGCGAAGCCGCGAAGCCCATACGCGAAGCCGCGAAACCCTCCACACTCGCGGTTCGCGGCCTTCGCGGGCTTTCGCGGCGCGAGTGTGGAGCCCTCTTCAATAGAATTTCGTAGATCAAAACATACGTAACTTTTATTTTAGTTTTTGTCTCAAATACTTAGAGAATAACTCTTTTGAGTGTCATATTCTGTTGAATAAATAAAGTAGATATTACCTAAATTTTAAAAATATTTCTGTCATCAAATCCGCAGTCAAGAACCAGAAATATTAGGTAGATATCAGGATTATGAAGAAGGTCTTAATGGTTTCGTTACTCTGTAGGCATAGAATATCGTAAATTGCTGTACCATTTTTCGTGCCCCCAAAATGTTACAAAAGCTGCAAAACATTGTAAATGAAACAAGAAATAAATAAAATGGCGACTGATCTTCCATTTTCCAGTCACGTAAGACCTCATCGGCCAGCCCAATTCAGACATCCTACCATGCATATTAATGGACTCGCAAAAATAAAACAAAACTCTACCATTGAGGCCATCGCCTCAATTATCCATAATTGCCGCAACAAATATTGAATAAATTTCAACCAACAACCTTTGTAGATCAAGTTACATCAATTTATTGACGTATAAAATTTGATTGTAATCAGAATCAGCTATGCTATATCGATACAATACGATAACATATAGATATCGCAAAATCTTAGCTAATCGATGAAAAAACGGACACTGGCGAATCCATAAGGAAGCCGAAATAGACTTTAAACGAAAAAGAAAAAGGCTTTGACTGAACTACCCAGATTTTTCGGAAATGAACCTTTAAAAATCAACAATTTCTCCGAAAATCTACCTTTTTCAAGTAGACTTGTACTCACCCAAGAACTATCACATTAAAGACCATGGTGAAATAATTATGCAAAAAAAAGCAACGTGGATTGATAACGTAGAACTAAAGACCCTTGTTAAATTTTATACTGTTTATTTTTTTTTATCAAATATTTAGTTGTTCTGCAGAGTATTTTTGTAGCTTCTGCATACAAAATGTATTTATTACACGTTTAATTTAAACTTGCAACAAACATGAACGTGATCAAAATACTCAATTGTCAACAATATACTGAACTGTTCTCAATTGTATTGGTTTAGCTATTACTTGGAACGTCGAAGTTGCATGAATGTTTATGTAGATAACGACAATTTCGAACTTATTAAGTACTTAATCAGTTTTGAAAATAAATAAAAAATTGTTCTATTCTAATTATTTCTTGACTTATCGAATTATCAATGAATCGAATGATTGCAATAAAGTAAACTTACACTGAACCAAGAACCCACAATGGAGATTGCACGCCTAGTATCATAGTGAAGATTGAAAAAAGACTCTTTAGTGACGTCACGGTGTATTGCTATCTCTTTCGTTTCACACGAACGAACGAACGACAAACAACGAACGCGTATTGTAACACTAAAGAAAGAGGTTGCAATAAGCCGCCACGTCACTCAAAGACATTTTTTCTATCTTCACTATGACACTGGCCGTGCAATCTCCATTGGAGGGAGGTATAAGCTTCTTGCACTGAACGAAGAATTGGTTTTGCATGACACTTTAAAAAAAAGGATGAGGTTCTAATTCGTCGCGTATATTATTCATTTTGTAAAATTAGTATGCTTATCAAACGGGCAACAATATCCCTCGCTGCCTAAACAATTATAATGTTTGCTCTTGACGTACTAGTAGTTAATGAAAACTTCGTTGTAACCCGCAGCGGGGCCGTAAATACAAAGAGTCGAGTTCACCTCCCAAGATGTTTCACAGAATTAATATAGTTAAACCAGTAACGCAACTACTTACTATGGGCAACAGCGTCGCTTAACCAGCTAGCAACAAAATTCGTGTGCGCGCGTATCGCCCCTGCACGAACAAAACGTATGTGACAGCGGGCGCGGCGTGCAAGCGATTTTAACCTTAGCAATGGTTAAACGACGCTGTTGCCCATGGTACAAACGTCCAAATGAGCGCAATCACACAGACACACGACGTGACGCTATAGGAGCTATAAAGCCTGATTCACACATATCAATGAAGTCTTAGCTCAGTTCCATCACAGTTCCGGCACAGTACCGCCACTGTGATTTATTATTCTTTCATACTTCTCTATGAACACATCCACACCGAGTGCTCTCAGTGTCAGTTAAGGTGTGTTCACAGAGAATGTATGAGCAACTACTTACAAACGTCCAAATCAACGGAATCACACAGACACACGACGCTATAGGAGCTATAAAGCCTGATTCACACATATTAGTGAAGTCTCAGTTCCATTCACAGTTCCGGCACAGTACTGCTACCGTGATTTATTATTCTTTCATACTTCTCTATGAACACATCCACACCGAGTGCTTTCAGTGTCAGTGAAGGCGTGTTCACAGAGAATGTATGAGCAACTACATACAAACGTCTAAATCAGCGCAATCACACAGAACACGACGCTACGCGAGCTATAAAGCCAGATTTACACATGTCAGTGGAGGCTCTGTTTTATCACAGTTAGTACCGCCACCGTGATAATTATTCTGTCATACTTCTCTATGAATGCGTACACCGGTCCGTATCAGTGACAAGACAGTGCTCTCAGTGTCAGTGAAGGCGTGTTCATAGAGAATGTATGAAAGAATAATTATCACGGTGGCGGAACTGTCACTTTACTGATATGTGTGAATCAGGCTTTAAGCAAGGTTCGCTATGCGGCCTAGTAGCTAATCAGTCGCGAGTGCCGTATCGTCGTCGTCGTCGTGGCTATTATGTGAACTCAGAATGCCAACCTTATTGCTCCTACGAGTGTAAAGAGAAAAGGGGATAGTTAAGATACTGTTTAGCTTTAAATGTACTGTGACTGGATACTTAACTTTCGTGAGTTATTACGTCATTCTCCTTATCGTGTGCGATGATACAGTACAAAGTTACTCGTACACTTCGGTTTTCTGAAGGCGCTACGGTAATTTGAAGCCCGATTAAATACAGCCGCAAAAGCCTTTCGGGGTAAACACAGCTTACTTTCGCCGCTGGTTTATGGTAGAATAGAATTAATAGTCATTAATCAAATTAATTTGCATGCTTAAAGACAATACTGTTTCAATTAACACTCAAACTGACGAATTGAGCAGTGGCACAGAAGTGTAAGTAGTGATCGCGGATCCATTCTGTGAAGTGTAAATACCTTAAGGTATAAATTTTATACATTTTTTATCATGTTACACTTAAATCTCTTAGCGTCAATAGTAATAATTTTGTATACTTAACTTAGTTTGGGATTTAATAATAAACACTACAAACAACTGAATTAAATTGAACTTTATATTTCCTATCTGACAATTTATTTTCTTTATTGAAATAAAAACTTCCTGTTCAGACAATTAAGTGTAGGTAGGTAAGTATGAAGTAACTTTTGAGAGTAAAACAGACTGCAAAGTAGATTGAAAGTTAAATAGCTTAATGACTTAAGTAAAGCCATTCAAACAAGCAACTTTCAATTGAAACACGCGACATTTGGTTTCATAAACAGAAGTTATAGCATCGACGCGACAGAAGCAAAATGTTTGGAAACAACATCACAGCCAGGTTTCAGCAAAGTTTTTGATACAATTTCCTCGTGTCCCAAATATTTGGGATTCCGGAATATGTTCTTAACAAAACATTACAGCTTTTGTAAGGGGCAACTTTTGCAAAATGTGCACCAACACCCACAGCAAAGCTTCGTTTAGGAATTTGCATACAACCCAGCTTAAAGTAAACATACAGCTACAAATTTTGCACGGAACCGCCACGTTTTCATGGAAATTAATATTAGTGACTAGCTTCCACCCGCGACTTCGTCCGCGTGGTCGTTCGGAAAATCCCTAGGGAACCAGGATAAAAAGTATGCTGATAAATAGGTATATCCGAGATAAAATGTTTTAATCCAGAATATAAACTATCTGTGGGCCAAATTTCATCCAAATCCGTTCAGAATTTTTTGCGTGATTGAGTAACAAAACATCGAAACATTCAAACTTTCACATTTATATTTTTTTATATAACTATTTGGTTCTCTTTCGGTTTTTTTAGATTAGTTATTTAAGTTGGGTTCAGATTATTATTATCATTTATAATATTAGTAGGATAGTAGGATTTATGTAAAAAAAATTATAATATAAAAGACACGAAACGGTAATATTCTTGTTCTGCAGTTTGTAGTTTATAAATTAGAAATAACTGATCTATAATTCACAAAACAGTTATATATTACCAACCACTGGGCTAGTACTACGACAATTTAATTAGTCTTTAAGTTAATAAATAGATAATATGAACTGTTTTGTGTGTTTAGATCATTTTTGACAATATTCATCACGCACATTACGTTCATTTGTTTTATTAATCCGGCGAACACCATTTTTGACTGCAGCAACTTTTCGTCACGCCTCTTTTGTTTTCAGGCAGCTAGTTCCTTTCCGTTAGTATTATGCGCTGTATGTTTTCTCATTATTTTGAGAGCTACTCTGTACGGGATTAGAGAGGAGCACGCATGTATTTTAGCTCCCTCATGGCTCCACATTTCGTCCGCATTTGCCGCTTTGCTAGTATTACGCCAAAGATACATTATTGCTCATCCTCACAAAATTACCTTATACTGTACAAAGGGAATTGGAATTATTATGGTAAGTGTGAGTTATAATACTTCTCTTTACATTTTTTTTATTATTAAAGGTTATTCGTTATTACTCGTATATCCAGCTCAACATGAAGTTCTGACTAGGTAATCGCTTTTCTATGATCTTTTTGTTAGCTTTTTATTTTTTTCATACTTCGACGTAGTATAATGAATACATTACTTAGTAAAAATACCAGAAGAATTAAAAAAATATTAGGTATAACCTAATTTCTTTTTGTAATAAGTAATAACTCTCTGTTAAAAAAATATTCGTCGAAGCCTTTTCCCAGTTTAAGCAAAACATTATCATTTTGAGGGATAAAATTTTGGTAAAACGTTTCTTTTACAAAATTTGTAATTTAAAACAATGATGGCTATTGAATTATTCATTCTTCCACTTGAGAAATTTACTTAGACGCTGGTTAAGGCAGTTAAATCTCATTTTATTCACTGTTTGTTTTTCCTGTTAAAAGTTGAAAGTTGTTTTATAAAAACGTGCTTCGAGGTAATTTATTGACTTTTTTTAACCACATCGCTTATAAATTTAATATAATGTTGCTGTTATAAATCTTGCGTTTTTTTTTTAAAGTTTTGAGACAAATTATCTCGATCTACTAGTAGATATTACTATTTGTATCAAGATAAAACTTTTTTCGATAGTAAATATTTATTAATAGTATGAACTAATCAAAATTTCAAAACTATGGGTCTCATAAGGAGGTTCAAGGTCACCCACCGTGCAATGGAGAGAGCCATGCTCGGCGTTTCCCTGTGTGATCGAATCAGAAACGAGGAGATCCGCAGCCCGCAGGAGAACTAAAGTAACCGACATCGCTCCAAGGATTGCTCAGCTGAAGTGGCAATGGGCGGGACACATAGCAATGGCCGTTGGGGCGGAAAGGTTCTGGAATGGCGACCGCGCACCGGACGACGACGCTCCGTGGGTAGACCCCCGACAAGGTGAACCAACGATCTAGTGAAGGTTGCGGGAAGCCACTGGATGCGGGCAGCGCAGGACCGATCGTCGTGGATATCCTTAGGGGAGGCCTATACCCAGCAGTGGGTGTCGTGCGGCTGATATGATGATGATATGATGAATCAAAATTTATTGAAGAATATTTAACTTTTATTTTACTTATAATCACCTGTGGCTTCGCCTCAGTATGTCAGGAAATAAGTCAGCACTTTTCCAAGTTTCAAGAAATCTCAAAATATTATTCTAAACAGGGAAGCATTAAATTAAAACCTTTTTACCAAAAAAGACAAAAGAAGATCGCTACCGATCTATTTCCCAGAGAGGTGCTCAGAAAGGTAGCTACATCCCTCATCGAAACACAGCCTATATAAAGTTGAGCGAGCAATAAATCTTAGCGATAAAATGTGCCAAGTCATTATCGGTCGGCGGTTCAACGCCTCTCGAAAGATGTTACACGAATTTACACGTCTTTTCTCTGTTCTGAATGCTAAATGGCATGAGTAGTGAGTACCTTGAATGATGGCAAATGAGCATCTTTGTTAGGTTGTTAAATCTCGTACCACATACATTGGGGAAGTACTCTTTCTACAATACACAGTCTTTTGTTGTTTGTTTGCTAATATTTCATGCTACACAGCATACGTTTTGTAAAATATGGTTGAATTATTGAAATTGCTTTTTCGAATCTATTCTTTTAAAAAAATACTTATTTAAATAAAATATTATCTATTTTACAAATGGTTTAACTCTTATACCCAAGTAAAAGTATTATTTAATTATTATTTTTTCATATTAGACTTATTCTTTAAAAAATATCATCTTATAACATCGCAATATTTTTAAACAAGAAAAATTTCAAATTAGCTAAGTAATGTCTGTCTAGCCAACAAATCAAAATTCTTTAGCTTAGCTTTTCATTTTCTCAGTCATTAGTTAATTTATTCTTCATATATTTCGTAAAATACTTAATTAATCAAATAACTGTGACAGCAACTTTTATAATTTCACGTTTTTATCAAGATTTAAAGTAAAATATGGCAAATAATACCAGTAAATATAGAAATAGCTATGGGACTGCGGTCATTTCGAATGTTACGATTGGAATCTCACTCGCGTAACTTTTGTTACAAAAGCATAATCATACAACGTGTTACAAAACACTCCTAATGCCGAATATGGTTGATAGGAACCATCAAACTGAACAACTTTTACTATGGGACCAACTCCGAAATCGCGGTTACAAATCAGTTGTTTCATAAATTTTGATATTTTCGACTTTCGTTATTAATTTTTGTATGAAAAAGTTGCTCTATTTTTCGCAATTTCAGAGTTGGTCCCATAGTAAAAGTTGTTCAGTTTGATGGTCCCTATCTACCATATAGGTAGGTAGGAGCTCGGTGGCACAGTGGTTTAGCGCCTGGCCCAATGATTGCGGAGGTTAAGCAACGTTCGCAAGGGTCGGTCATGGGATGGGTGACCAACAAATTATTATCTTGAGCTCCTCCGTGCTTCGGAAGGCACGTTAAGCCGTTGGTCCCGGCTGCATTTGCAGTCGTTAACACTCACCAATCTGCATTGGGCCCGCGTGGTGGGTTATGGCCCGTCCTCCTTACCACCCATAAGGAAGGCCTGTGCCCCAGCAGTGGGGACATTAAAAATGGCTAATGGATCTACCATATTCCCCATTAGAGTTATTTTTGTAGCACGTTGTATTTTCTATCGTACTACTAAGTTCCTATCAATTATTGCTTACTATTTTATTGCATTACCTGTCCCTAAACCGCTTTTAATATCTCGTGCTCCTTCGAGACTTGTTACGCCATGTACCAACTTGGCGATATTATTTGAAAAGTTTCCACCTTTTCGATGTTCCCAAGGGAATATTCTGCATTGTTACTTCCCTCGGTTACGACTACAGCATCTAGAATGTTCGCTTCGACGTCACGTTTTCTCGTTAAAGTTTCCCTAGTTTCTTTCACCGGTACTTTATTCTATTATGAAAACGTTTAAAACTGAGGTTTTATTCTTCTTATTATTCATAGTCACTCGCTTCTTAAGGAAATATGTAGGTAAAATCATAAAAAGCGTAGTTAGTGGAATATATAATATTTTTATTGAATATTATTCTATTCGTAAATATTATTTTTATAAAACTTTATCATTCTAAAGTAAACAAGTAAGGAATAAAAACGACGAGTTTATCTGCGCACAGCACCTAAAGAAAGTTGGTACACGAGCATTCGGGTGTCCCAGAATGAGTGAATCAAACTGCTATGGGAGGTAGCTAGACCTTCGACCTACTCCTAAAAAATATGAAAAAAAATATAACGCACATGTCCATCAATTTTTATTTATTTATTTATTTTATCAAAATTGTATGGAGTTTTCTTAAGTTTACGCCCATAATTATTGCGTTTTGGACTTATTTGTAACTTTTTCTTACTATTAATAATTGTAAGTGATTGTTTGGTCTGTCTGTACACAAACTTTTTAAAATAATGACTAGACTTGGAGTTCAGAGCACTTTATTTGTTAATTTTTTTCTGTACTAAAATTTTTCTTTTTACTTTAACCAGCTGTGGTGAAAAAAAATTGTACGGTACCTTTCTAACAAACAATTTCAAAAACTTGCCTACTTAATGGAGATTCTAAAATGGTACCAATCATTAAATTCACTTAAGGATATTCGAAGATCTTGCAATTCTTTTAGTACAAGGGCGAAAGTTATTAACAAATTCTAAATTACACTAATTGATATTTTTTGCAACTGATGCTTGTTATTTACAGATGATGTCAAAGAAATGACAGCGACAGAATTTTTAACACGTTTAGCGTTGATCGTAGTTTAATTTCAGTAGGCCTTAATGTAGGTTTTCGGGGTGAAAGTTAAGGAAACAAAAGCAACTGATTCAAAGTTTAATTAAAAAGCAATTTTCACAAAAGATGTTCAAAATGTCTTCCGTTTGTCCGTATGCATAACCTGCACCTCCTTAAAAAGTTTATTTTTACAGGCCGTAGATTTATTGCTGAAATTTCTTGAGCAGCTTGATTGACACGTTGTCTCAATTCTTCCTGTGTTGCAATCGGTTTAGCGTACACTCTGTCTTTCAGGCAACCCCAATAAAAAAAAATCAAGAGGGTTGAGATCTGGTGACCTCGGTGGCCACAGAATTGGCCCAAGCCGGCCAATCCACCGCCCAGGATATGCTTCGTCTAAGTAGGCCCTCACTTGACGACCATAATGGGCTGGACAGCCGTCATTTTGTAACCACATGGTTTCCCTCAATTCTTGTGACTCTTGTTCCAAAAGCCCTGGCAACGTGTCTCTTAGAAGTTCCAAATAATTGTCGGAGTTTAAAGTGGACGGTGTTTCCACAGGTCCTATGATACGGCCATTAAAAATACCAGTCCACAAATTAATTTTAAACTGGTATTGTGAATGATCTTGCCTTGTTTCGTGGGGGTTGGCTGTACGCCAACTATGCAGGTTGTGCAAGTTTATGTACCCGTCCTTCCTGCAGGCGGATTCATCACTCCACAAAACCTTGTCGAAAAAGTTCGGGTCCTCCCGATAAAACTCCAACATTCTTCGGCAAAATTGTACCCGTGGCGCATAGTCGCGAGATAGGAGAGACTGGACCTTTTGAATATGGTAGGGATGATATTTCATTCTTTTTAGAATTCGCTGAACGGATAACTTAGGAATTCCAGTTATCCTTTGAATAGCCCTCACCGAAGTCGACGGATCTTCTCTAACTTGATGAATAACAACATCCACGTTAGGTCCGCGAGGTCTGCCTTCACTGCCACGGCCGCCTGGTAGTCTTCCTTCAGAGAAGGCGTTATGAACACGCAAAAATACTCCGTATTGCGGGTGATGGCGATTTGGGTATCGTTCCCCGTAAATTCTCGCCGCTTCCCTGGCGGAGTAAGACACCCCTCCTCTGGTGTTAAATCGCCTCGTTTCACCGTAAATGAGGTGCATATCGGCATATTCGGCCGAGGTATACACAATTTCATTGCCCCGTTGTCGATTGGCCATAATGCGAAAGAAAATCGATGTCCGTTGTAGCGCCAAGTCTTAATGTTAAAAATCTATCCGAATCACAAACAATCTTAATTTTACAATACTAGAGAGCACAGTCAAATGGACGGGGATAGCACACAGCGTCACACTTCGTACTGAATGCAAATTGCAATGCAATGCGTGATGCGTGAGTGAGCAAACACAACACAATGGTATTGCGCGAGGGAGACAACATAACGGCATGCGCCTGAGCGAGATAGCAATAATAAGGTCGGGACACAGGTAGCAGATAACGAGTAGACCCGCGCTACTTACTTTTAAGCATCAGTTGCAAAAAATATCAATTAGTGTAATTTAGAATATCTTAACAATTTTCGCTCTTGTACTAAAAGAATTGCAAGATCTTCGAATACCCTTAAGTGAATTTAATGATTGGTACCATTTTAGAATCTCCATTAAGTAGGCAAGTTTTTTTTAATGTTTGTTAGAAAGGTACCGTACAATTTTTTTTCACCACAGCTGGTCAAAGAAAAAAAGAAAAATTTTAGAACGGAAAAAATAAACAAATAAAGTGCTCTGAACTCCAAGTCTAGTCATTATTTTAAAAAGTTTGTGTACAGACAGACCAAACAATCACTTACAATTATTAATAGTAAGAAAAAGTTACAAATAAGTCCAAAACGCAATAATTATGGGCGTAAACTTAAGAAAACTCCATACAATTTTGATAAAATAAATAAATAAATAAAAATTGATGGACATGTGCGTTATATTTTTTTTCATATTTTTTAGGAGTAGGTCGAAGGTCTAGCTACCTCCCATAGCAGTTTGATTCACCCATTCTGGGACACCCGTATAGGTAGAAATATGATCACTTTTGTTAATATTTTACTAATAGAAAAAAGATTCAGAATTTAGGGTAGCGTAGAATAAAAAAGGTACTTCGTTTCCGCAAACTTACAGGAGTAACTTCACAATTGAAATCTTTGGGGAGCCCTATTCCCAGCAGCTATTCCCAGCAGAGGGCTGCTGGGAATAGGGCTGCCAATGATTTATCCTCAACGATCTGACCGCGCACCAGATCGTCGGTCCACCTTGTCAGTTGCCTATTTCTAGCTTTGGCCTGTTAGTAAATGGTACATAATATTTGAATGTGCAATGAAGGTTGAAAAATCATTTGACGTGTATTTATACTATTGAATCTCAACTCTCGTCTTTGAACTCAGCGTCATAATTCTTCACTATGTTGCTTGATTATTACAAACTTAACCAATCTTACTTGCAGAACATAGATCAATCTCTATCAAAACTACGATTGGTTACGTTATCTACAAGACTGGTAGTCTTCTAGATAACGTGCAAGACAATTTCTACCTAGTACCATAGTTACGTGAACATTCGATACAAGGAAACGGTTTCCCGATATCAAGAAACAATAATTTCAAGTTAAATGCAATTCGAAGTAATAGTTTGCACTTCTGGTAGCTCAGTAGTTACTTTAGTGTGCGAAAGAAGTGATAATATGTCGGAGCATCATCATCAGCGCCTTCTATCAAATATTGATGTAAAGGTGATTAAGTAGGTCTGAATGTACCCACGACCACCCACCAACCCACGACCCATGTTTGAGCCGGCAAAGGAGTTATAGGATATTAGGATATTGGTGCTATCCAGCCACCATCCATGAAAGAAAGGAAACAGTTTTGTGCAGTTTCTTATAGTTACCGACATTCGTAGCACGAAATTCGAAAGCTTACCCAGATCAAACTTAAGAGCCTTAACAAAAGCTCAGTCTCACAGCGCAAAACAAAACACACAAGCACAAATTGCAGTAACAGTCGCAAACAAGTTGCGAGTTCGAGAATTACAAACGTAGTAACACAGACACAGGAAACTGGACTTTAAGTTTAAAGAGCTACGAACCATCCAGGTGGCATTAACATTCCAAGTTTGCATCTCCGACAGTTTAATCAGAAATCGTCCCTGCCACAATTGAGATACCTACTGCAAAAATTTACCAGACGTTGGAATGAAAACCTTTAAGATTGTGTTCTTGTAATTAAATGTCGTGATAACAAATTGTATCCATCTGTTCTGTCTTGGAGGAATTTAAGCGCATCTTCAGAAATAAAATTTCTTAATATCTGGCGGGACTTGGAACTTCTCCTTATACGAAAGGAAATTATGATCATGCAAAGAAGATCGGCCAAACTTAATCTAAGCATTTGTTACTAAGTCTATAGAATAGGATAAAAAACTATCGAGTATTAATCGAATGCGTATCAGATGCATTTTTTTATTGGGTATCTCAATACTTTTTACGGATGTGTGTGAAGCTGTACAAACCTATATTCGCGAGTTCGAAATGCTATGCACTAAGTCGAGATAGGTAGATTTCTCGTGCAAAGTGCAGCGTACTTAATGCCGTAATGCATTGACATTAGTTTTGTGAGAAAAGTACATAAACATGCACTGTCTGTCGCATTCAATATTGCAAATTGAATATTGTTTTTTAGTCCTTTGCCAATAACTGAACTGAATCCATCTTTCGCAGTCTCACGCAATCTGATACAGAACTTGTACTTAGTTGAATGCAAACGACAGAACAACTTTAAATAGATGGAACACAATTAGGTCAGTATTGTCGAGTGCTTTTATATTATTTTAGATTAAAGTCGTTGAACTTCTACTATAGTGCTAACTTAATGGCTTCCCCAAACATTCGCCGATGATGTTTGTCGCCAGTCATGTGATCATGTGCGCATTTTGGTATTTGGAAAATATTGACGACAACCGTCACCTACAAGGCGAATCATGTGTCTAAGTACAAAATTGTGTGCACCGGCACGTCTCTGTGTGAACGCGACATAACACAAAAGTCATAAATATCTACTGAAAAGTACTTCACCGGGTGTGTCATGTCGTGACTTGATTATCAATATACTTACACACTGTTTTATATTCTCATAAAGTTGAGTAGTACATTTATCGACATGGCTAATAATAAAGTTGTATCAAAGGCTTCATAAATAAACGCGGTGTTAGCTTTAAAAGTTTTATTGTTTTGAACAAAACTGCAAAGTAATTTCAGACTCACTCTTTTCTACCTGCACAGTTTAACAACAATTCCTACTTTTTAACAAAACAGTCTAGATGCAGTTCATTACGATAAATATTAGTTTTAGAATAATTTAATTGCCCTTTTTCATTACTTTCCATTTTTAGCTCAATCTTGTCGACACCTCTTAAAGCGATGGATAAAAGAAAAAGAAAATGGCAATAAACAGTAACCTAGGACGCTTAGTCAACAAGAAATATTGTGTACTAAGCAGTGACACAATATTCCTAGTTTTTCTTCTCTCTCTTAAGACTAGGAACAGAGCGTAAACAAAGAGAGAACTAACCAAAATCTAGGTAGTAACCTAGCTCCAGCAGTCTTGATGAATCATAAAACACAGCCTAAAGCGCTATACTCCGCGTAATTCAAAGGTGGAGCAAAATTAAAATCTCATCAGAACCGCTTTAAGCCGCTTAGTCGTTTTAGCGTGCTTTAAACTTGTTTCGCCGGCGGATTTTGTATTACTACACCAGTACATAACTAATGCATATTTAACTTGTTAGTAATACTCGACCATTACATAATTTTAATGATATATTACACCTTTGTATTGCATACTGACTTAACTAAATGTACATAAAGTTTTAAAAGTTCATCAAAGTACTTACTTATAACATAATCGCTACGAGTTTATCGCATGGTTAAATAAAGTATCGTAGTTTCTATAAAAAAACAACTGTCTAAAATAGCAATGAAAAAGAATAAGTAGGTAGTGCTACATATAATGGGAATCTCTTTCGTAAATAAATATGCGAAAAGTTGCGTGAAAAGGGATAATACTAAAACATACAAAATATTATTGTCGTAAAACCAAAGTTACTTTTGATAGCTTATCATTCAAAGGCATTTGCCGATTCCTATTTGACCGTAATACAACTTTTATCATCGTTTCGTCTCTGTAGCTGAGTTTGAATATGGATTCTAAGATAATCGTAAACTATTTTTATGTGTTTGCTATCGGTTACGATACATTTGGAATATGCGTAGTGAAATACTACTGCGGTTTTGGAGTTTGAGTGCGACGGATAAATTAAACTAAAAGTTTGCTAATCGATTAGTAAAATGGTTATAATTAATTACATGCACTAGAATAGTTTTCGAAGATGTAATATAATAATAATAATAATAATATATAATATTTGACAACATCACATACATTGCTCCAATCCCAAAGTAAGTAGCTATAGCACTTGTGTTATGGAAATCAGAAACAACGGTGGTATGACACACACCCAGACCTGAGACAATATTGAAAAGTTCATTTTCTACATTGACCCATCGGGGATCGAACCCGGGACCTCTAGAGATGGTGACGCCTTGAAAACCGGCGTGCAAACCACTCGACCACGGAGGTCGTCAAACGTAATGTAAACGTAAATGTAAGAGTGACTATGATAGTTAACACACTACACCTCTCCTGTAAATAAAAAAAGATAATGATTTTATTTAGCTTAACATTAAGGCTTAAATAGAACCTTTTGTTCATCTGTCGAAAGCTATTGTAGAGAAATATTATAATTTTGCATGTTCTATATTTTTCTCTTCAAACAGACGATTCGTCGTTGTTTCGGGTTCCATGGTGTCCTTTGTATACATATGATGTAAATACCATATAGCATCCCTCGTCAGCATAATATGACAACGAGCAAATATGTATTTAATATGGTTTAGTAACCGACCTTTGACATACCTAAAGATCCCTTACCCAGTCACCGTATATGCGTTGGGTCGGCTTTGGGAAACATTGTTTACCTCTTAGTATTATGTTCAAGAATTAACATGGAAATTATTATTTCTGTCTTGGCCCATAACGACTGTGAAAGCCAAGCAGGTTTCGTTATAGTCAATGAAAGTACTATAGATTGGTGATAGTGAATAATGCTAATTGAAAATGACTGACTAATTTTTGCACGTAAGAGTAACGATTTATTTTGGATAAGATTATTTAAGATTGATATTGAAATCAACTGGGTTCGACAGTTTTTACCCAACTGCAAGAAGGGTAATGTTTTTGATTGTATAGTCTTTTATTTTAGTCTAAATATGGCAAATATGGCGTCATCTTTAAAAAAGCAGCACTCTGAAAATTAAAATGAATTATATAAGAACTTCCATTCCAAGCATTTATTTATTCTCAGACTGAGTAGTACCTTTTGAAAGACAACTTAATTAAAAATAATGATGATCTAGCTAGACTAATCTAGAGTCTCTAAAGCAGAGGTGCCTATACGGTCGATCGCGATCGACCGGCCGATCGCGAGAGGTTTTAAGGTCAATCGCCAAGGTTAACAGATTTGACACTTTGCACCAGATGTAGTTTTACTTATGCAATTTTTTTCTTGATAAATATTTAGTGGGTTACACGGACAAAATGTTGATCTCTTAGTCATAAATTTTTGCTAGGTCGATCTCCTTAAGAAAAAGTAAGGGCACCTAAAGTATTCTAGAAATATTTAAAATGACATGATTTAATTAATTAAAACTGTAAATAAAAGAGAACTGAAATTATCAATTACGAATTTTTTACGAAGTTATCATTTATTATACGTTCACGTGATTGGAAAACTTATAAATCATACTGCCGTAGTTTACAAGAATAAACGATGCATTTGCTTTCCAATTTATAGTGGCTTTAATCTGGGATCCATTATTCATAACGCATGGGTTGAGCAATAACATTTATCTTTAAAAAAATCTTTTGGTAAATGTCCTAGATTTATATGATGGAGCTAACTTATCATGCCATTCCAATCATTTGATTTGATATGTTGTTATGATGTAATAAAGTTTATCTATATTTATTTATGGTCTGGAATCAACTATCATTTTAATAAATACCTAGTACCTATTACACTTTTCCACTCCTCTAATACTTACCTACAAACTCTTGCCTTTAGCTATAAAATGATACAAATAGAAAATCACCATGAAGAAGTACTTTTAAAATATTTAAACAAAACTCATAGACATTCTAGAATAGAATAATCCTGTTACTTAATTCTATAGTCTAATATTTATAAACTGCTCTCAACGTCGAGAGCTCAAGATAGCTTAGATCATACTTAAGATGCTCTTCTTATACGAACAGCATCTCAGGTAAGATCTCAAGGTAGCTCTCCACGTTAAGAGTGGTTTACAAATACGGGCCTGAATGGGACACTATCAAATAAATCAGGGTAGCGTGCTCGGATGCCTATTATTTTTGTCATACATTAATGAACTCCCATCCACAGTACCACATAAAGTAGTTTTATTTGCAGACGACGCCACCCTTTTAATAACATGTGATCACATAAATATAAAAAGCCTGAATAACGAAATTAATAATAGTTTACATACAATCGAAGCACATTTGACAGAGATAGGACTAGCTTTGAACTTCGATAAAACAAAGCTAATGCAGTTTAGGCCATACCAGAGAGCTGCACTATCGTTATCAGTATCCCGACAGAACCAACCAGTGGAAGAAGTCAAATCCTTTAAGCTGTTAGGTATTACGATTGACTCGACACTTACCTGGAAAGAGCACGTTGAAACTGTAGTGGCCAAATTAAGTAGCTTCTCATATGCACTACGGGAACTACGAAAAAATACAAACCAAGAGTGTGCCCTCACCGCGTACCACAGCCATGCCGCCGCTTGGATAAGATACGGTATCATTCTATGGGGAAACTCAACTGACATACATTCAGTGTCAGTTTTGCAGAAACGATGCTTAAGAATAATAACTTTTACAGCACCAAGAGACTCCTGCAGAATGCTTTTTGTAAAGCTGGACTTGCTGACAGTTACGTGCACTTATATATTCGAGCTATGCCGATTTATACGTTGCCATAACAAATATTTTAGCCGCAACTGTGATGTGCCCAAACGCTACGTTTCGCGTCGATGTAATGACCTCGTCCTTCCATCACCGCAACTCACTCTATTTCAAAATGGCAGCTTTTACATGGCCATAAAAGTTTATAATCACTTGCCAAACTCTATAAAGGCCCTCCACGGTAAAAAGTTTGAGCTTGAGTTAAGACGATTACTATCCGCAAAAGCCTTTTATGATTTAAAAGAATACTTCGATGAGAAGTTTTAGTTGTCAGTTGTTGTTTTTTATATTTAGTTATATTTTATTAAAGGTTTTTAGGCTTTAGTTATTTAATTTAGTAGTGTCTTTGAATGTTATTTATTTTTCTCTCCATTGTTACTAATTTAAATGTGTAACATTTTCACTAATACCTTAAAAGAGGTCATGATGTAACGAATATAATTTGTAACATTGTGTTGTGAATAAATGAATATGAATATGAATATGAATGATAATTTTCTTATACAATAGGGATGTTGACTTATGAGTAAAATAACGAAATACTAATAAAAATCGTAAACATATCAAACTTTTGGAGTAGCTTGTATACCTCTTGGTTTTATATATTGCGTATTTTTTGTTTTATGACCCTTCAAAGTTGGGTGGACAAGTCCATTTAAAAAGTATAAAATTTGTTAAAATAAATAATACATTTAATTAGTCCGTAAAATTTATAGCAAATTTGTCAAAGAAACCATTTTGATAAACGCAATATTTAATATAGCTGCCGAACAAATTTCCAACGCGTTGCATACAACGTAGGAAGGCGTGACGTCATAACTTGGTAGTCGTTAGTATGGAGCGTTTTCGGGTGAGTTCAGTTTTGTGCATTTCAAACTGTGATATCTCGGGCAGTTTTCATGCTAGCGAAATAAAACTTATACAAATGTTTCTTTTTTTTGAGGGGTAATTTATGTAACATAAAATAAAAAAATAGTCAAAATGCCTATTCTGAATATATTTTTGCAAGTTGATTCTGTGCTATTGAATAAATACATAAAGTAGACGACGAACTTGCTACATACCAAAGATAATATAATACTATTACGTACCCAACTAATGAGGTTATCATTAAGATAATAATGGTTCTCGCAAAGTAAAGAGCTTAAAATGACGTCATAACCAACTTTCAACGCTTTTAATTTTACTGCACCCCGTAACATTACACTGCTACAATAATAACCAAAAAACAAAGACAATCTTGAAGTCGTATTAAACTGGAAGAAGATAAATTTCCCAATTTTATGAAACATTTTAAGAAACATTAATCTTGGTTAAGTACTGCAATTCTGGCGTAGTAATAAATAACGCAGTTAAATAACAGTGTTGTGTTATTTACGATGCAATACAATTTTGTTTGATGGATTCATTTAATTAGTTTTAACATGTTGCGATAAGAATTAGAAATAAATAACAAAATCCCGATGCGATCGGTATTTCGTAGCAAGATTGTATGAAACGTCTCTAAATGAACCATTTATATATTTGGGATGGGCTCCCCCCTGATATCATTTCACTACTAGGGTTGCCAACCCTACTATATAATATAGTATCCTACTATATTGAAGGCTCGCCTACTATATTTTTTGAAAAAAAAAAATAGTAGGCAAAACTACTATATTTTTTCAAGTGGAAGAATTACACAAAAGCAACAAAAAATATTACTTAATGCATTTATATGCATTGCATAATATTTTTTTTGTGATTAAACACTTGTCTTTATAATTGTTGAAGAAATTATGAAAATGTTAGTACTTTTAAGTATGAAAAATTCAACTTCTTTAAAATCCACCATACAAAACGGCAACCTACTATAATTTTTTGGACTTTTTCGCTACCTACTATATTTTTACACAAAAAATCTTGAAACTACTATATTTGATCCAAAAAAGTTGGTAACCCTATTCACTACTGCGGTCCATTCACTTAGATAGTGTCGGTACACCCACAAGCACTTGTGTTCAGAGACAGGAATACCGGTAACAAACACAACGTTTCACTACAGCAGTTTACGGCACTTCTATGTAAACTGCCAAAATCCAAATTCACTTGGGTGTACGCCGCACGCGGTATCCTTTGTTTATGCGGCGGCATCCTTTGACAAGAAGCGGCACTTGCAAAGGCGGCGAGATAAAAGGGCGACACTATCTGAGCTTTTACAATTACAGACTACCAATGCAACAGGCCTAGCTTTGAGCAAACTGCATTTTTACCATTGAAAATGGTTATCAAATGCAAATCGCCTGAGACGTATTTTTGGTCATAGTTCCGAGGATTTTAAGAGGATTGAGATGGGAATAGTACCAAAAGTTGAGGAATTTATTGAGACACGTGTGAACGTTTGAATTTTGAAAATCGGCTGGTAACTTTATTTGAAATTTGCTTTGAAGAAAAAAATTGTGCCTGGCCTTTACCTCACCTATTGTTAAGTGACGATAAGGCCGAAGGTGGTAGCGTACTACACCCGGAATAAGTACTCATCACTGAGGAACTGGCTATCTTACCTCTAACTGCCGGAACAAACAATTTTTGAAATTGTTTTTATGTGGTCAGACTTAGGTAAGACGGTGGTAGCTAGCCAGGCGGATTTGAAGTAAGCTCTACCACTGACCAAACCGAGTACATTGATTTGAGTACCTATTAATTTATATAGGTAGTTATTTATTGACAAATGTTTTAATATTATGTTAAGTTGTGGGTTTCCATAATATTAGTCTATTTTTACACGACTGCCCAAAGCAAAAAGAGTGTATATGTGTTCAGGGTTCATGTATGTTTGTGGGTAGGTATGTGAGTTTCTTTGTTCCACCATAACTTCTAAATGCCTGAACTGTTCCCTTATTCCTCGGAGATAACCATGGCCAGATAACTGGTTATCTGTGAATATTTTTTTTCTTCCCATATAACCGGTTATCTATTAGGAATATATTTTCCTCGCAGATAACTGTCAAAAAAATTAGTTATCTGTGGCTATCTGGCCATGGTTATCTCCGAGGAATAAGGGGAACTGTTTTGGATAAATGGGGTATCGTTAGAATCCTTACAGCATCCCAAGTGACACTGGCTATATATTTTTTTAGAAAAAATCAATATAGCGACTGAACGACGCCATTTTCTAATGTGAAAAATTTTTTTTTTCTTTTATTATCACAATATGGGCATCAAATGAAAGGCCTTGATGAGCACATTCCAAAACTATATAATATGTCACTAAAATGTGTGAAATAAAAATAAATAATATTAAAAAATATTAAAAACACGACTGCCCTACCAAAAACGAACTAAAAGTTAAATTAAATAAAGAACAAGTGTAATTTGCAGTCAGGGATAAAAAAAGTTACATGAAACGGTCCCCCGACTGCAAATTACACTTGTTCTTTAACTTTTTAGTTCTTTTTTGGTAGGGCAGTCATGTTTTTAATATTTTTTAATTTTATGTATTTTCTCTCTTTATATTTATGACTAACATGAAAGCAGAATTCTCAACTTGATTACTGTTGTTCTAAATACTTTTAGCACTTATCACACATAAACAGCACAAGTTTGATCTTAAAATTCAACAAAAGCGATGCCTGCAAAGCTTCTGTTTACGACGTCATAACATCGTTATTTGGTCCTTTTACCTTGGCTTCGTATGTACTAGAAATGTAGGTTATAAAATATTGCTGTAAAAGGCGTTATGACTACATAATTAAATAACTTATTATAAAACTAATTAATTATTTTTACTCTCTGGAGCAGCGCATTAGTGTCATATTCTCGTATGTCAGGTGACATAAGCATAGGATATTGTTCGTCACCTTAGTAAATTAAACAGCTATCTACTTTGTACACCCATGAAAAACTTAAATGTTTTATGAAGCAACGAGCATAGTAAAAAGAAGCACAAAACTTTATGCTTGATAAAGTCAACAAAACATAACGTACCACCTACTCACCTACATCGCTCATAGAATAAAAGCTTCGATCAAGAATATTCTAGATAAAAGCTTCAGAAAGTAAAACAGCACGTAACTGGCACCGACTATAAACCATAAATAGTAAGAAAAAAGATAACAATAGGGGTTAAATTATGAAATTGCCGTTTTTTTTCTCACTCGATAGGCTCTCATATCTTCTATTTTGTTAAAGACGCTTAGGTTACTTGTTATTATTTCAAATTATGATCATGATGGCTTACTATCAGCAATAAACATTTCTGTATTTTTGCCTTCACATAAAAAAAAGTATTTTAAAAGTGACTCCTTTTTTCGTTAGCAGAAATTACCACTTAATTTGTTATAACTTAGCCGATACTTATTTTTTCTCAAAACAAATATAGAATTAGTTAGCTGAGTGTTTCAACATTTGTACATAAAAGTTTTAAATATTAGCGTTCATGGTTTTTAAATAAATCAAGAAAATGTTAGTATGGAAAATGCGAATCCTTTAAAATTATCCATAAAATAGGCCATTTCATACTTTAACCCCTTTTTTTTCTTTTCTTTTTTTTGCCGGGTAAAAACGCATTTTTACACGCTTCCCCTCCCGCAGGTGATCGAGAGGGGGGCATGTGGGACTCGCCAGGAGGGGACCGCAACATTCATCGTTGCGGCTCCCTTCACGACTGCCTCCCGTGATCCCACCCAGCCGAGTGGCTCGATGGGATCTCGGGAGGAGGGAATATACTTTAACCGCTAAGACTTTGTACATAATAGTCGACAAATGCTAATTTCTACAAATGCCAACTACTAAGTTGGCATTTGTAGAAGTTGGCATTTAAACTATTAAAACGCCAGATTCTCCAAAATGTCAAATTCTACAAATGCCAACTAAACCAGCTCCCAGTTTGAAGGTGGGGCGTTATTTTAGGTTATTCTTGATCGAAGGATAAAAACCGCTTCCATCCTAGGTATCACTTAGTTAGAAGCTCAGATTTATTGATAAAACCTATTCCACAATGACTGTACGATTCTTCTCCTTCTGTCCTTGTATTAAACAATTATAGTTTGCCAAAGTTCAAGAAACAGTCGGCGATCGATTCTGAAGCAAATCAAATTTGGAAGCAGCTCTAGTGGAAACCAACTCAGGCTCAACTACCTGCGCACAAAGGAAGCATTCAACTGGACATTCAAGCCAACATCACTTTAGTTGGACAGAGAAAATTCTACAGACCACAAACAAGTAAGTAATAGTTAGAAAAATACCTGGAGTTTGCAACATGACGGGCGACATTTTGAGCGACGACGCGCAACTTTTCTAACACGAAGAAGCCATGTTGCGCGCCTCAGCAAAGTCACATTTGGTTAGCTTCGATCATTTATGATCGAAGTTGGTTAGGCAAAATGTTGCGTGTTGGTTGTCACCTAGTTTAAGCGAAGTTTTGACTATAAGGCATAAGGTATTTCAAATGGTAAATATTTGGTTTTGGTTTTATCGTCGAAAATTAAGAACTACAAGATTGTAAACATCACGTCTTTACTAATTACCTATATATTTATTCTTAAAGGCATCTTACAAGATTCCGTGCTCATATTAAATGGGATAATATCATAATGTGACTATTTACTTCTCAAGCTTACGCGCTCACTAGACATGAAATAAAAGACTTTTTGACGGATACTAGCGCGGTTTTATTGAAAGTAAGTACTTTGGTAATTAGTTGGTATTTGGTTTGATTATTGATTTTCCCGACGTTTCGGCACCTTTGCAGCTGCCGTGTAAACCAAATACCAAGTAATTACCAAAGTACTTTCAATAAAACCGCGCTAGTATCCGTTAAAAAGTCTTTTATTTCATAATGTGACTAATTATTTAACTAATATTGATGAAAAAATCCTTTTATACTTGCAATCAGCATTCCCAAAGTTAAATACAAACTCATTTCACGACATCAAACATGCCGCACTTGAAACATTCAGTTGGAAACAATAAAAATAAGTTCAGTAGACTAACTACGAGCTATTTTCTGTGCGTTGGCTGTTTGAGTTCTTATAAGTAAAGAAATAATATCGAGGGTGCATAAATATACCGGGTCATTTTGTATTCACCATCCAAATTTTGAGGATATATGTTCAGTCCTTGAAACTGAACAACTTTCTCTAAAGAACACATGGCCAAATATGTAAAAAAAAATCGACGTAAGTTCAAAATGACCCGATATATTATAGCAAAGCAAAAGTGACTCCATAATATTACGAGGTCTTATTCTAGGGGTAAAAGTTAACAGGGGATGCTAAATAAATATTCCCAGAACAATAATAAAATATGTGCCAGAACTGGATGTGGGCAGTGGAATGTCGAGCATCGTAGAGATCCTCGGTAGAGGCATATACCTAGTAGTGAGCGTCGTACGGCTGAGATGATTTTAACTATACAAGTGGATTCAAAAATAAGTTGCTTCATCATCAGCCTTGTAAAAGTCCCCACCCTACTGCTGTTGCCCAGCCCCGTATCACAACCTCTTAAAACTTGCCAGTTTTCTGAATGGCTATCAAAGCGTCTCTTTTTTGTGCTATACAGCGAGTAAGAGATGTAACTATAACAATTCATAAGCCTGGCAAGTTTTAAGAGGTTTTAATACCCCCCTGGCCTTTCTTATGAATGGATAAAGGGGATGAGCCCAAAGCCTACTGCGTGTGAAGTAACTGTGAAAATGTTGGCCGAACTACAGAATCCAATCGGTGCGAGTCTAGTGCAGCCATGCTCGATCAATCACTAACAGTTACCCCGATAACCTTCCTTCTCATTTCCAATCTAATTTATTTTCGAAGGCTGTTTAACGCATTTGATACTATTTAAATGCTGAATCACCTTTTTTTGATGAAGCGAGTGCTGTGTGACACTCGGTAATGAATAGCTTATGTACGTGAAAATCTATGAACAGAGAGGTTTCTATATTGTTATAAATAAAAAAACAAATGCTATTATCACAATGAATCAATTACATTAAATTCTCGTCACAGAAAACAAAAAAGTTTTTGTGCACCGCTATTCCCATTTTTAAAACCCGCTTTCTCCATGATTGATATGACATCAGCCATAATCTTTATTAATCCAACAAAATCAAAATCAATACACCTGCTCTACTACATACTGCCCATCAAAATAATTCAAAGCGAAAACTGATTTAATCCATTGAAAAGTTGAAGATCCTTCTCCGGATCTAAACAAGCCCAAATAACTGGAAGCTAAGTGGATACCTAACTATTTTCGTATTGCTGTTAATCCCTCTAGCGGGATAAACTCCTTTGCCAATAAACTGAGCTGCGCTGCGAAAAGGCTAAACCATTTTTACGGCACCCGTCAGCTTAGCTTGAGTGCAGATAAAGTAGAGATTAACTTTCCGCTCTTCTGTACAGTTTGAGAAATATGTTTAGAAATAGAATTTATCTTAGAGACGGTCAGTAAAGTCATAAATCTTGTAAGATTCAGAAATTAAAAGCATGGCAAAAAGTTTACATTACTTTGTGTGAAGAGCTTTTGACTGAAATTGTATTATGAAATGATAAGTCGAAAGTTAAGGAAAGATAATGAAAAGATGAATATTTTTAACGTCTTATTCTTAAAGTTATGGATAGGCCTCTATGCTTGTTATAAGTAATTTCCTGAAAATCGTCATTCATAATCGCTAAATAGCGACAAAACACTCTATAAAACTTTGACAAAGTTACAGATAGGTACTGTCTATTTTATTCCTATTTTAGTGAATAGCATGGCTGACTTCATAACAGCCGATTGAAGGAAAGCTTTCACATTATTTACAATATATTGACATAATAATACTGACAAATAAATTGTATTCTTTTTTCAGAAGATGTGGATATCTGCTACTGGATTTAACTGTTTTGTCTATGGATTGTCAGAACGACAACATAATAATAATGTGGAAATTTTCTTAATACGTTTTAATTAATTAAGTTTATAAATAATATGAAGTTTAATAAACCTTATCAGCAATTAACTAAAATTACTCTAATTTAAGGTTTTTTTGTTATTAATAAGGCTGTTACGCTTTATTGATCATATTTAAGTATCACCAAACATACTAACGAAAATATTAGTTACTTGTTAATTAGATCTTAAAAACTAAACAAACCCAATCTTAAGAAAAATATCTTAAAAGAAACAAATGCCTATCATGTTCTGATATACTTATAGCTGGATTTCACGTTTATTACAGTGATTAATAAAAATGAAATATTTTCAATTTTGTAAATGAGATACTTATTTTTTCAAAGGAAAAGTAATCTTCAGTTCATCTCCATCTATCAAAACTTAAATGAACGAACTGATGATGTGCATTAAGTAAAATAAGATTTATTTTGTTCATGAACACTAAACATTCCTGATGAAATGACAAAAGATTTACCATATTCAAATAGGTGGGCTAGACGCAATAACAATGACGAAAATTACGAACAATGATAAGAGGTGAATAATAGATAAGTATAATCTATAAATTGTTTTGAATAGGTAACTATTGAATTTGGTCTTTATTTGTCAAAATAATTAATAATTTTCGCAAGGCAGATGTAAAATCTAGCCTTTTCTCTTTTACTCTCAGCTTGAAGTTATTTCTTGTAATACATTTTTCATATTCCCAGTGCTTTTTGAAATTCTACAAGAAATATTGCAGACTCATCTTCCGTCGAGTGCAAAATGCACTTAATATTTTTTCAAATATCTATACTTACTTATTCTTGTCTAGGTTAGATTTTGATCTTTCAATTATGTTACAATTTTATTATTTGTTGCACAAATTGAAAGATTGACAGATTAATAAATTATAAACGCTACTAACCCCTGTAAAATCTTTTCGAAAGTGTATCAAGAGTCAAGACACATGGAAAAAAATATTCAACCAATTAGCGAAATTACTCAAAAAGAAAATCCATCTCCCTATAGTGTAGGTAATCACTAAAATCTAGACAACACATTTCAGTTCCCGGGAGAAATAACACTTGATTTGTGTAGGTAACGTTTGGAGCACAAAACCCGCTGAAAACGTAGTAAGTACTTAATCTAAACAATCCTGAAGTGAAGGAAGAATCCATTACAAATTGTGAGAGTTGAGCTTCCCCAGAGTTTGGGTGTGTCATTGCGGAGCTCAACCTCCATTTATAGTTAAGTATGGATGTTTATTCTTTGGTTGCGTGGTGTTCACGAGTCTTTTGGTTTGATGAAATTTGAACAACGAATGAGTGATGAACGTCACTGCGAAAAAACGTTAGCGCGATGAACTTTAGTGCGAAGTAATGTTTGTGCAACAAACAGCTAATGTGTCTATAAGCAGTTCTTAATGGCCAATGCCGCGATAGATTTTGAAATAACTTACTTCTACATAAAAGTTAATTTGATTTTCAAATTGTTCAAATAATATTCCAATGAGTCTTTTCAGTGTAATTTAAAGATAGTTACTTGATCAATGCAAACCCGCAACTTATGTACAAATAGGTACGTCATAAAAATATGTTCTGATTTCTACGACTGTAGAATAAATATGCATGCATATTTTCAGGGCTCTGAAGAAATGGCTGCACTATACAAAACCTTAAATAAATACCCGAGTCTTACGTCTCTTGATAAAAGTTGGATGGTTGTCATTCATATCGTATGTCACTGCCAGAGATCGCGCGTCCCTCACAAAGATTTTTCCGAGATACCTATTTCTTATTCTTAAATCTATAGTAAGCTGGAGTTTCACATCACGTATTTTATTTATAAATAAGCAAAACTTTTACAACTTTTGTAATTATGTATTAGATTAAAATGACGGTTTACAGTGTAATTTGAAAACCTGAATGTAATGTGGTACTTACACGAGTCGACTTGGCAGGCGATTTTCTGGTCGATTTTAGTCCTTTAGCGCTTTTAATCGACGACCGCTTGTAAAATCTATTCGAAAACATAAGTTTTCGCCACCTCATTGGATTTTTCCAATGTTGTCGAAAACTTATGTTTTCGACTAGATTTTACAATTTCGACGAATCGAATTTACAAGTGATTGGCTGTTGATAAAAAGCGCTAGTTAACTAAACTCGACCAACATAATGTCACCTACAAAGTCAACCCGTGTAAATAGCCCAAAACTATTTAAATTTATATAACAATGAAAGCTCAGAAAAATATCAGAAAAATCTAATACAGTATTTTATACTCTCGATCAAAGAAGAATTAACTCTGATATAACAAGTAGGAAGAGTTTATTTACAACTAAATAATTAACAAATTATACTAGATTTGTTGTTTTCATCGAAATTTCAGGCATTTCCTTCCTTCGAGTTAATGGAGCAAGGTCTAGGTGCGCTATTCTACTAATTGCAAGCTCCTTTGCCACTGTTTTGCTTAGTTAATTCCCTGGAATGCTTCTGGGATACTAATGTTGGGATGTAAGATGACATCATGCAGGGTTAAGTCATTATAGTGTGCTACAGTGAGAAATGATAGGTTTACTTTAAAAGTTGCTACATGATAAAATATTTAAAAAAAAATTGGCACAAGAAATAAGTCTAAACTCGTACCTGTACAAAAAGCTTTGTCACTCAAAAGCGTAACGATTATTATAATTTTAACTTTCCTTAGTTTGGTTTTGGCCAACAGAAAGCGGTATATGACAGGACTTCATTTTCATACCCATTGCCATAGGTGGGTACTGAACTGACTCGTCATAAAACATGTCATCACCCTATTATGAGGAAGATATAACGCTGCCATCGATTAATCGATAAAAATTTAACAACCTCATCGAAACAATCTATCAGCATTGATTTTGAAGACGAATGACTTCATTTCAGTCCTTTTATTTACTACAGACGAAGTTCAAACTACTGTATTTGATTTATGGACCGGTCATAAAACTGAAATCGTGAGTCGATATCGTTACAGCTCTATGGAACTAGATGTGTAATATTCTGCTGTAATGTTACGATATCACGTTTAACAAATATGGAATATCGATATCGTTAATTCGATACGTACCCCGACGCCAATTCAAATTGAAATGTTTTAATTACACGAGTAAACAAACCCCGATGCGATGTTTGGGAATTAAAGCGTATAAACAAATAAAATTAGATGAATGGAAAAATTGCTATATTTGGCGTTTTCATTACACAAATAGAACAATGGACAAAAGCAGTATAGACGACCTCCGTGGTCGAGTGGTTCGCACGCCGGTTTTCAAGGCGTCACCATCTCTTGAGGTCCCGGGTTCGATCCCCGGCTGGGTCAATGTAGAAAATGAACTTTTCAATATTGTCTCAGGTCTGGGTGTGTGTCATACCACCGTTGTTTCTGATTTCCATAACACAAGTGCTATAGCTACTTACTTTGGGATTGGAGCAATGTATGTGATGTTGTCAAATATTTATTTATTATTATTATTAAGTATATTTGTAACAATGGGTGGTTAAGTTATACGGTGTTTTGAATTTTTCTTTTAAATGTCAAACACAATAGTTTAATATGCGTTAGCCGACTATTACGGAGATTAATAGAAATATCTACACTACCTACATTGCTACATAAATCGACTAGAACTAAGATGATTAATAATTGAAAAATATTAGAAAAAATCGACTCACCCGTAGCATCTCAGACGGGATGTCCCGTCTGAGTTGCTACGGGTGAGTCGATTTTTTCTAATAGTTTTCAATTATTAATCATCTTAATATAAAAATAGCATTGTGAATGCATAAAAAATCTAAAAGTTTACCACTATAACTATATAAAATAACCCATTGGATGGAGAATCTAGTTTACTAGTGGTAGAAAGTGGCTTTTTACAACAATGACGAAATTATTTTGAGGGTTGGAACGGACACCAAAATATGTTCTGCACGAAACGAACGAACCAAAAAAAATCCCAAGGCCATGAGTAATGTCTACCTAAAAATATGTATAGGAACTAAAATTTAATTTGTTAAACAAACGTGATTAGTTCTGTTCTTGGCAAATGCTAACAGTCGAGGTGCTACTAAATTTATTCATGCAATATAAACTGAACACGCAGTCGTTTAAAAAAAATCATTTAAGCATACTCGCCAGGATCCCACTGAACATAATAATATCTGATTCCGATGTGAAACAGTCGTAAAAAGAATGAATTTGCGAATTCAACTGTATTCCTATTTTACTCTGCCAATAAAATTTTCATACTCCTTTAAGTACGTGCATTCAAAATTGGATTCACATTTGGATTTGACAAAAATTTAATAAACGAAATTAAATTCTTGGTCTTCAAGTTGTGATTTCAGTGTGAATTTTTATTTACTTAAAATTAATCGTCGCATGACTAAATGAATTTAAAACTATTTAATACAAAATAAATAAATGAACTTTGCTTCTCTTTCAAAGCACGTTTATGATACAAAAAGGTATTGATAATAAGTTAGACGGTTTAATAAAGTCACGAACAGTTAAGCTGCTTATGAACAGTAACTTAATACCTATCGATTTTGATAACAAATTCGTTCAATAAGCTGTAACAAATAATGTAATTTTACGTGGAAAAGTAGTAAATTAATTATAGATTAAATATAGAAATATTGTTTTCACTAGAAAGTAATTACGATCGTCTTTTGTTCAAAGACGCTGTTAGCACTCAATTTTCATATTTAAAAATTATTCATAGGCCTTACATACTTTTGGGGTTTAAGTATGAAATTGCCGTTTTCTACAAAGAATTTTAAAGAATTTGCATTTTCCATACTGCAATAACAATGTCTTAATTTATTTAACAACCATGAACGCTAATGATTTAAAACTGATCATAATTCGAAATAATAAAAGTAAACCAAACATCTTTAACATCATAAAAGATATGAGAGCCTCCGTATGTGAGAAAAAATAGGAAATTTCACACCTTAACCGCTATTATTTTAACGCAAATTTTGTGGTTTTTATCAAATATTACAAAGCACAGACTGTCTTCAATATTAAAAATACCTCAACTCGCGATTATTCTCAGTAAGTGGGCAGCAAATGTTGTTATTGATGGTTAAGTACTGCTTGTAACACCAGAATTACGGCCGTATCTAACGACCCCACTCAATGGGGCAAGAAAAAACATTGCTTCCACTTTTCACTCTACGGGAGGGCTTGAATTGAAACCCCAGGCTATGGAAGTAATAACGAAAAATGTAGGTACTTTTTAATAAAATATTTTCTGAGTACATTAATAACAAAGGTTTTGTAAGTACTTTGTTTTAAAGCACGATCTTCATATCTGTGTAGGTATTATGCAAGAATCTTATATTCATATTCTAGTATTATGCAATAAAAAAAAGGATAAGAAAAAGAAATTTCACGAAATCTCAAATAAACAATTACTAAATCTGTGCCAAATTACTTCATTAAAAGTGAGCATTGACTTCGAAATAGCCACCTGGGTTTATCCTCCGAAAACAATTATCATAGATGGCAGTAAAACGGCGGGTCAAAAGCTAATTAAATTCCTGACGTATGGAGCATTTGGTTTAATTTCGGCGTGGAATCTCTCTCTGATGATCGTATATTTGTTGGCAACTCGGTCTTCCTTTAGATTATTGTACAATCCAACAAGTTTTGTAAATGACCATCTATTGTCCAAAATAAAATAAATAAATAAAATAAAATTAATAAATTGTCCAGTGTGAACAGTAAAAACTATTGACTGGTTAAAAAAAAATTTAAGCAATATGAGAAAACATAGCTAGTAGTGGCGAGGGGTGAAATAATGGCGAAGGTAAGCTTTAACAAAAATGAATAAATAATGAAAAATATTAGAAAAAATCGGCTCACCCGTAGCAACTTAGACGGGATCCCGTCTAAGTTTAATATAAAAATAGCATTGTGAATGCAAAAATCTAAAAGTTTAACAAAAATGTTATGATCTGCATAGTGGATCGCTGGTATGTGATTTCTAAAAGGTAAGCCGATGGGAATCGGCTTGTGTGGACCCTTTACTACTAAAAACTAGATACATTTTAGTACTTAATTATACGAAAATATTATTTTTGAAAAATCACGAACTGATACTAGTGAGGTTTCGTAAAATTATTTTTAATGTTGACTTTGGTTTTTATTTGATTTTTCATTTACCCAATATTTTTTTCATTTAGGTACTCAATATTGTGGCGCCAGCTGCGGTGGTCACGGGACCAAATTGCAATAGTTTTATTTCAATGTATAGTACGCACGAAGTGAATTTTGATTTTTTTACTACATCAAAAACTTATTTTCTTCTGTAAAAAATGGGGTAAGATTAGGTCTACGTCAATAAATTATTAGATATGTAAATCAAAACCCACTCGTGACAACTCTTGATAAATGAAACGAATGAAAAACAAATTGAACTGTATGAAACTAGACTGAAATGTCATCAATAACAATGCAATCAAATATTGACTTTGACTATGTTGACAATACAAATGATCTTATGCACTAGCGGATCCAGGGGGGGGGGCTAAGGGGCTCAAGCCCCCCCCCCCCCCCCCCCAAATCATTTGGGTTCACCCCAACAAATCTGTTGATTGCCTTGGTAAAGCCTGTTCTCACCTACGTTAAGCCCCTCCCAAACCAAAATCCTGGATCCGCCACTGATCTTATGTTGTTTTTATTTATGTGACAGAAGAGAAATTGATCATTTTATTACAATACAAGACGAAGGCTTAATAAGTATTTTAAATAAATAATTAATTCATGATTGTAATCTATTCATAAATCTATTAATTGAAATCAATTTACAGGAATTACTTTAGTACATTAACTAAACCACCGAAATTTAGTTAACGTATCATAGTAACTCGTCGAATATAGTTAGGTAGAGTTTTGAAGATATTATCACAGTTTACAATTAGGTATATAACTTGTGATATAATCATAAATTGCTACATTAGAATATTAAGATAAACGAAAATTATGAAATCTTGAATGAAAATGTATGAACTATTATAGAACATTGCCTTATCAACAACGTCGGTGGCAATAAATCTATCGCATTGTTATAGTTCGAGCGACGTGCTTAGATACCATCTCTTATAATAACTTAGAATCTAGGTTATCCGAGACCTAATAACAACGCACTAGTTTTGATGAGTTTGTTTTTTTATCATTATTTATGTCGTTGTTTATTTCTAACTGGAAATCACTCAAAAATTGTTCGTAATGATTTAGGAAAGTCCGTTAGCCTTTTAAAATATGTAATTTTAACAGAAAACAGTGATATTTTTGGTTTATTTTCATTAGTGTTTTTTTTTCTTGTAATTGACCAAAACAGAAGATTGGACTATTCTGAGATCTTCTTACAAGATATAGGGCTAGTCCACAATGCTATTTCTTTTTTAGTCTGATTACACACGTAGTTTGCACACTATCCCTTTGCCAATTCACTGGTTACTATTCTCGTACTGGGATGGCGGTCGGGGAATTTCTAACCGAGCATTATTGCAAATGAAAAGCATCGAATGAGGAACTTTCTGGAACAGCACTCGAGACTATTCTTTTGGTATTGGTACATTATCCAAGGTTATTTGGACGAATTTGTGAATTCGTTAACAAGGTTTTTTTTTCAAAACAACTTGGAAGAAGGATTATTGTAGCAATTCATTGGAAAATTGTTATAAAAAGATCGAGCGTTCATCTCCATTAATAGAACTTAATACTTAATACCACCTAACTTTCAAAGTCCACTTCAGTGACATGTTGTTAAGTGACAATAAATATGCTTCCTTCTTTCTCGAGACTATTGTTTTGGTATTGGTATATTATTTAAGGTTATTGGGACGAATTTGTGAATTCGTTAACAAGGATTTTTTTTCAAAACAGCTTGGGAGAAGGATTAAGTAGCAATTTATTGGAAAATTGGAAAACTGTTATAAAAACATCGAGCGTTCATCTCCATTAATAGAACTCAATAGGTACTTAATACCACCTAATAGAACTTTAAAAGTCCACTTCAGTGACATGTTGTTAAGTGACAATAAATATGCTTCCTTCTTTTTCCTTATTGTCACTTAATATCACGCATAGTATTAAGTGACAATGGGAGCCGCGTTTCATCTAAATTCTAACCACCACTTACTTAAGTATTACATTTACCATATTTGTGATATTTTGCCACCACAATAAATCAATCATGTGACATGTCTACGAACAAGGCTACAAATTGTGTTAACGTTACACAAAAAGCTATCCCTTACGCAATGAAAATTAGGTTCATCTAATAAAAGGTCAACAGACAATTTAACAATAACTCAGATAAATTACTTATATATACAATACCAAAACTCGAGAAAATTTAGCAAAACATCACTATCAAAATGTTATCTCGAAAAACGGTAAAACAAATACGAAAGTTTATTCTGCTTTCGGAACTTTGCCGTTTGTAGAAATAACAACGACGAAACAATTTGGGAAAATTGTAATATAAACGGCTGTTTATCGACAGGCTTCAAATAATGTAACTGGAATTTGTTATTAATTGAAGGGTATTTATATCAAAGTTACCTTCTGTTTTACAGCTCGAAAAAAAATTGTTGACGTTCCAAAATGGTAACTTTTGTACAGAGCATTTGAGACTATCGAAAACGCAAAAAAAGTTAATAAGTACAACATTTAAAGTTATTATTTTTGGAAATATCTTCATCATCATATCATCCTCATCATCCTCCTGCCCTTATCCCAATTTATTTATAGTGTTCTAAAATAAAATTTTGAGCTCGTAGAACGACCACTATTGGGGTCGGCGCAGCATGTAATTCATACTGCATTAGGTTTTAGCAAAGTTTTACGGTCGGCCGCCTGCCTGACACCAACC
Source organism: Agriphila tristella (assembly GCA_928269145.1). Taxonomy (NCBI): domain Eukaryota; kingdom Metazoa; phylum Arthropoda; class Insecta; order Lepidoptera; family Crambidae; genus Agriphila; species Agriphila tristella. The sequence goes on from OV743433.1 coordinate 40,024,146, forward strand.
CTCCTCGGGAATGCTGTTTGTTGACAGTTTCCTCGCTGCCATTCGAGTGACCGTTTGTGCAATGGTCTGTACCGGATCCCTAAAAACTTCCCTCTATCGCCTTCTACTATACCCACGGGATGAGATGGGACAGTCCTATTCTTAACCGGAACAGTACGGAAATATCTTATCCATGTTATATTTTACGTCTAAAAACGTCGAAATAATGGGCCCCATCCGTTGTATTAACTTTAAGGGAGCTAGTTTACATACTTCAGAAGCGTTTTTGTGACATTGGTAATTAATTATTGTATGTTGTTATTAATTATGTATGTTTTTTATAGAATAAAAATTTTCAGTTTTATCTTTAGCTGTTGGATGTTTATTTGTTTAATCAACAACATAAAATTACGACTGTTACATACAACAGTAAAAATATTTATAAATAATAAAATCACAAGATTAAACTTTAACTGAAATGTTGTACAAAGCTGAGCAATATAATACATGATATTACCTTATTAACATATTTAATTAAGAACGCGTTTGTTTGCCTTCATATTAATTACTTCTTAGAATTAAATACGAAATACGAAAACCTAAACTGCGAAACGTGCGACCTTCACATGAGGCCATGTAAAACTGTAAAATTCCTTCAATATGTTTTAAACCTTAAGAAGTAGGATTTAAAGTTCATACTTAATACACGATTGAGAAATTGAAACTTGGTAGAAACCTTATGTGGTGTTGATGGTACAACATATTCGTAGACTCAGAACGTCAACTGAATCCACGCTATCAATCTAACCGGATCCATCTGTCAAGATAAACATAATTGATTATTCTTAATCCTTATTCTATATAACTTAACATAATATATTAGTTTGAAATAACGGAATAGCTTAAATCTAATGATTAAATTTTAATGATAATCCCAGATTGCCATTTATCAAGTTTATTTACGTATAAGCGTGAGAATTTATTAGTTAACGGTTTTAAGTATTTTAATGAGCTTTATTTTTATTCGTCTTCAGTTGATTCTCTACATTAGGTTAACTCTTCATTTTACGTATTTATATTATCGATAAAATAATGCTTAAATTTTACTTATGAAACTCTAAATAGGTATAGAAATATTAAACTGATAAGAAATACTCCGAAGTTTTCGAACCAAATCAAAGTCGAGAGACGCTTTATTTACACTAACGCCATCTGTTGAGTGGCTTTTCCAAGTAAAACAACAGCGGGAAATTATATTTCACCGCAGCGTGTAACCATTTTCCTCCAACATAGTGATTCTTTCAGTTTTCGTAAGATGGCGTTGCATTTATTTTTCTGTTTGAGAACAAGGAGAAGAAGTTTCGAAAGTACATTATAATATGAGAAAATATAATTATTATATTGTAAAATGTACGTTCAAAAGTTCGTTATGTGTTATTTTTATCCTCGAATCGTGCAAAAGATAATTCTTTTAAAAAAATATCTCCCATTCCATTACTATTCTATGTTGATAGAAAAGGACACAATGTATCATTGAATATAATTTTCACTTTTCCGGAGGATAGGCACAGAATAACTAATTGGGATATGTACGAACTTTATCAAGGCGAAATATATCTGGTCAACCACACAATGCAAATACACCATCTGTCACCATTAGGAGCTCCACGTTACAAAAGATGTGGAAATAATAATTATGTTACACGTAAAAGCAAATAAAAAGAACTAGGTACGATACGAACATCTTGTAGGTTCATTCGTAGCAAATTCATTTACCTACGGTATGCGTACGGTACAATTTTGTGGTTTTAAATTGTATTTCGTGTAGGGTTGCCAATGAAGAAATCAGAAAAATCTAAGAAGGTCCAATTTAGCTGCTGGTCCTATGTAACTATGCTTTCCTGCTATATTCTATAGGGATACGACATCGACAGTAAACTGATCTAGTAATATTACTATAATTAAACTAAGTTTCAAAATCAAGCTGTACATTAAACGAAAAATGTATAACAACAAATTTTACTGTGGCTGCAGTTTTGGTTCCAACCATCCATCGTTAGGAGGAAGAGGCGAATAAACAATTTCCTCTTTCCTCGTGAAGAGGTAACAAACACACCCACACACAGACAAACACACACACACACACGCTTTCGCATTAATAATATCAATAGAATAAGTAGAATAAATGGCAAAATGGCGGATTTAATCCCGTCCATAAGGTGCAACCGGTGGGTGTAAGAGCTCTACCACGTTATATCTACTGTGACGGCAATAAAGCAAGTGGCAAAAAAATCTAAGGGCCTGTCCTAATTGGCCATCGTTCGTGCGATAATGTGTCCGTCCGATGAAACTGGTCGTGCGACCGTGCGATCAAACCTTAGTGGCATCTATTGAATGTCCTAATTGACGGTCGCGCTATCAGACGATGCGACCAAATTGTCTATTGTTCAGTTTTATCGCACGATAAAATCGCAACGCATGATCGCACGACCGATGCCAAATATGACAGGGCCTAAGGTAATAAATACATTTTTTACCATCGCCACTCAAAAAAGTGCGTTTAATTCAACGAAAAGAGTGAATAATAAGCGATTTTATTCACTGAGTGAATAAAAATAATTTGAATTTGGAACAAACGCGCATCATGAATTAGTTAGTACAAAAAAGTGCTGAACGTACGTTCAGTGCTATGGAGCTATTCCATAGAGAAAAAAAAACGAAAAAATATCCCGCCAAATTTAACTAGGTTCTTTTTAGTGTATTATCTTTGGGTTCTTTTCTATCTATTAGAGGGAGATTAAATGTTCAGTCTTGCATCAGTCCATTCCATCAGTTTCTTACGATATTCAGTGTGCAAAAATTCAAAGTCTATACAGACTGATGAAATGGACTGATGCCAGACTGATCATGTAATCTCTCTCTTAGCGTGGTAGTTTTATGTCATTGGAAAACTTCTAATTTCACTATTTTCTATGTTTAAATATTAGGTAGCCATTACCTAAATAATAAAATGAGATAACTATAAAGAGGCGCTCGACGGCACAGTGGTTTAGCGCCTGGCTCAGCAATTGTGGAAGTAAAGCATTTTCGCAGGGGTCGGTCATGGGATGGGTGACCAAAAATGTATTATCTCGAGCTCCTCCGTGCTTCGGAAGGCACGTTAAGCAGTTGGTCCCGGCTGCATTTGCAGTCATTAACACCCAACAATCCGCATTGGGCCCGCGTGGTGGATTATGGCCCATCCTCCCACCCATAAGGAAGGCCTGTGCCCCAGCAGTGGGGACATTAAAAATGGCTGATGGTCAACTTTAAATACATACTTTAAGTACTGCTAGGTATTTGTTTTCTCGCAGTCGGTGGTAAAAAGTAGAGTACCTACACAACTCGTGAAAAAAAAATTTTATCTCGGTCCTTTGTATCCCTCGAACTAAATTCCCTTTTTATTCACTTGTTGTATAATCTACTATTACTCACTTATGCTCTGAAATGTTATCATTCCATTTGAAAAAGGAATGCGGGGCGTTCAACATTTCCACGGGGGTTTGGTTCATCACATTCTAAATTTGAAATTCAGTGCTGAAATGAAATTCAATACTTACTTCCCGCACTGAGTGCGGGAAGTAAATGTTCCAAATTCAAATCGGTAGAACTTATCAGCTAGCTTTCTTTTTATGAAACTTTATGGTTGCATGACCGGTCAGTAAACATGGCCACGCGAACCAATTTAAATGTCACATTTTTACAAAGAAATTTGTATTTCCTCGCATTTCGTGAGTAAAGTATTATACAAACCTTGTACTGGAAGCTACTTGCATTGCCTCGAATGATTAAAGCCCTCGCCTGCGGCTCGGGCTTCAAACCATCCTCGACAATGCGATCCTTAGCTTCCCGTTCTCGGATGTAATGTACTATTACAACTTTGTATAACCCAGTTTACTTATAAAAAGGCTGAAAGTTTTTTTTTATTAAAAATAAGTGAGCATTTGTCCACAATCACACCTGGTGTTAAGTGATGATGCGGAATACGATGAAGCATGCTCACTTAGATAAAGCCTATTCACTCTAGCCTTTAAAAGGCCCAAGTTGTAACTATCAGGGAACTCATCGGCAGGCAGGCTGTTCCACTCCTTTGCTGTTCGCATTATAAAAGTGTTAGCAAAATGCTTTGTGCAGATGGTTGGAATATCAACAACATAAGGATGGTACGCTAATCTGCGTCTAGTGCTTCGATGGTGGAATGGGGCTGGAGGAATTATTTCGTGTAATTCCTTCGCACACTCTCCGAAGTGCATCTTGTAAAATACCGACAAACAAGCTATTCTACGGCGGTGGTCGAGGCTACTTAGTTTGGCATTCGTGAGTTCGGGGTCTCCAATAAGTCGCCTAGCCCGTTTTTCGACCGAGTCTAGAGCGGCAAGCTGGTATTTGGCTGATCCGTCCCAAAGGTGACTGCAGTACTCCATGACCGGTCTGATTTGCGCTTTATAAAGTTGTAGCAGCTGATGCGGGGAGTAATAAGTAATATATTTTCACAAATGTTCACTAAAAAGAAGGAGTAAAGCTTTATGAGATTATTTTAATATACTTATTCATAAATCAGCATCCCATCTCATAATGTACAATGAACGGCAAACATGACCATCTTGAATTTGTTGACATATTTTTGATCATGAATGAAACAATCTTCATAGACTAAGCTCCCATTGCATGAAACCTTACCTCACAAGGTGGAAGAGCAGAAATGTGTTGCAGTAATAGATATTACTTAGGAACACTGGATTTTAGTGGGTTGCCATCGCATATCCTGGAAGAACATATATTTTTTTTCGTTTTCGTACCGCTATTTTGATCGAAAATTACATCATGAGGTGGAAGATCGAAATGTTTACCCATCGAAAGAGAAACATTCGGAGGTCAAAACCCGCATGGGTTGCCAGCCCCTACCCTGGCAGGTTTCAAGGTCAGCCAAGTTTTATGAGGCCCAAAAATGGGGTCACTTACCTCATCAGGTGGAAAGATAAAATTGATGCAGATCGATAGCCCTCGACGTGCCATTCATGAATATATAGGGTTGCCTGCCTTCAGCCTGGCAGTTTTTCTGGTCAGCCACCTCAAACAATCTATATCAATATCTTGGAAAAACGAAAAATTATTGTAAAGACGCATTGATTCGGGGTAAATTTAATACAAACCGTGGTATTCAATTAAAATCTACGCACTGGCAGTCTTGCGCCTATTATAGTGTTGAAATAATAAGGTAAATGCACCAGTTATGGTCATTTTTCATTGGTATCTTCATAATATTGACAAAAGTAATGTAGCTGTTTAACCTCATCAAGTGGCTCGATGAAACTGATGCAGATCGATAGCCCCAGATGTGCCGTTCATGAATATATAGGGTTGCCTGCCTTCAGCTTGGCAGTTTTTCTGGTGAGCTACCTCAAACAATCTATATCAATATCTAATAAAAACGAAAAATTCTTGTAGAGACGCTTTGATTTGGGGTATATTTGATACAAACCGTGGTATTCAATTAAAATCTATGCACTAGTAGTCTTGCGCCTATACGGTGTTGAAATAATTGGGTAAAGGTACCAGTAAGTGGTCATTGTTATCTTCAAATACGGAAAAATGTATCTGTTTTAGCGTTCTCATACCAGAGTGATAATCTTATACTACGTATAACTTATTTCATCCACTCCTGCAGTACACCTTTCTCATCTGTCACTAGATCACCTTTTTCATCTCTTATCACATTCATTTTAGACTTATGTGATCCACTTCGAGACGTTTTCACTTGTTTCCAAAACAATTTTATATTGCCTCGGAAGTTGTCACAGAGTTTGAAGTCACACTTTTCTTTCATCTTTCTCTTTTTTTCGTCTACTTTTTCTTTCACTATTTTCTTAATCCTCTTATACTCCCTTGCAACTGCATTAACATCATCTTCTGTAACACTTGCATTCACTCTTTTACTGGCTTTGATGGCCAGCAGATCCTGCCATACCTTTTTCTTTTCATTCACTATCTGTCTTACCTCACTATCCCACCAGTTTATTGGGGGAGCATTCTTCCTTTTACTCACTCCACATATTTCCTCAGCTGTTTCAGTCACACCTCTTTTAAAGTTTTCCCAAACTTCCTCAAGCTTGCTATCTTTCACTTCAGCTACATTTCCCAATCGTTCTTTCAATTTGCACAAATATGTCTTTTGCACTTCCACTTCATCCAGGTTCTCAACTTTTACTCTAGTCAGCTCCGTTGTTGACACTGTTGTGGGACGATGACGCCAACTTTTGAACAGACCACTAACCCGAGACACTACAAGGAAGTGGTCCGTTTCAATGTTACTACCCCTAAAGACCCTGGTGTCTACAACTCTGCCCTTCAGTCTTTCATCCACAATCACAAAATCGATCATACTCTTCTTTTCCCCTCTCTGCTAAGTGTACATATGAATTTCCTTGTGGTCAAACATGGTGTTTGTTACCACAAGATTCTTCTCTAAACATACCTCAATCAAACTCCTGCCATTATCATTTACTCTTTTGTCTCCATATATTCCTAAAACTCCCTCACATCCTTCTCTTCTCACACCTACCCATCCGTTAAAATCTCCGAGCATAACTATCCTTTCATTATCTTTGCATTCATTCAAGATGTCTTCCACACTTTTCCAGAACTCCTCCTTTTCTATTGCTGACTTGGATATATCGGGAGCATACACGCCAATGACGCGTATCCGAAGTAACCCTATTTTGAGTCTAACCCAGAGAAGTCTGGGACTAACACACTCATACTCAGTCATGCATTCTATCATCCTTTCCGACAGCACACATACATTCAGCGTAGCAAAACGGGTCTCCGATACCCGCTTTTCGCCCCGAGAGAAACAAACGCGTGATGAGTGGCGAGCTCTATCGCCGCAGCCAGGTTTATTAAAAAAATTCGAAACCATTTTGTTCCCACGATTAGCTAGGGAAAGACAACTGTCCACCACAACAGAGCCCCGCGTGTGTGGTAAGGCTATTTACGCCTGGAGGGCACCAATTTCCAGGGTGGCATGCTTATGACTAGGCACGCCCCTAGCCATGCAGCCATCGGCACGGCAGACCTTAGCTTAGCGGAGGGGGAGGAATATGATTAGGATAGGAACGTGAGGTGGGTATAGGAGTGTGTAAAATAGGACGGATCAGGGTACAAAAAGGACACCGTTGCTGCGGAGGGGTTGAGGGGTTGCAGCAGCGTAGGCTGAGGGTCCGGGGTCGCTTACCCGTACTTGTCATACATTTTCCGTATTTGAAGATAACAATGACCAAGTGGTCATTGTTGGTCCCTTTACCCTATTATTTCAACACCGTATAGGCGCAAGACTACCAGCGCGTAGATTTTAATTGAATATCACGGTTTGTACTAAATATACCCCGTATCAAAGCGTCTTTACAATAATTTTTCGTTTTTCCAAGATATTGATATAGATTGTTTGAGGTGGCTGAACAGAAAAACTGCCAAGCTGAAGGCAGGTAACCCTATATATTCATGAATGGCACGTCTAGGGCTATCGATCTGCATCATTTTCATCGAGCCACCTGATGAGGTTAAACAGCTACATTACTTTTTTCAATATTTAAAAGATACACATGAAAAATGACCATAACTGGTGCATTTACCTTATTATTTCAACACTATAATAGGCGCAAGACTGCCAGTGCATAGATTTTAATTGAATACCACGGTTTGTATTAAATATACCCCGAATCAAAGCGTCTTTACAAGAATTTTTAGTTTTTCCCAGATATTGATATACTGATTGTTTGAGGTGGCTGACCAGAAAAACTGCCAGGCTGAAGGCAGGCAACCCTATATATTCATGAACGGCACATTTACGGCTATCGATCTGCATTAGTTTCGTCGAGCCACCTGATGACGTTAAACAGCTACATTACTTTATTAAATATTTGAAGATACCAATGAAAAATGTCCATAACTGGTGCACTTACCCTATTATTTCAACTCCATAATAGGCGCAAGGCTGCCAGTGCGTAGAATTTAATTAAATATCAGGATTTGCCCTTGATCATAGCATCTTTACATGACTTTTTCGTTTTTCGAAGATATTGGTATAGATTGTTTGAGGTGGCTGACCAGAAAAACTGCCAGGCTGAAGGCAGGCAACCCTATATATTCATGAACGGCACGTTTAGGGCTATCGATCTGCATCAATTTTATCTTTCCACCTGATGAGGTAAGTGACCCCATTTTTGGGCCTCATAAAACTTGGCTGACCTTGAAACCTGCCAGGGTAGGGGCTGGCAACCCATGCGGGTTTTGACCTCCGAATGTTTCTCTTTCGATGGGTAAACATTTCGATCTTCCACCTCATGATGTAATTTTCGATCAAAATAGCGGTACGAAAACGAAAAAAAATATATGTTCTTCCAGGATATGCGATGGCAACCCACTTAAATCCAGTGTTCCTAAGTAATATCTATTACTGCAACACATTTCTGCTCTTCCACCTTGTGAGGTAAGGTTTCATGCAATGGGAGCTTAGTCTATCAGGTGCAAATGTAAATATTTTCTTTTAACCGTTATTGTATGCGCTTTTATGTATTTCATGCGTGGTTCCGTATTTTTTCCGTAAATTATGTTAAAACTGTGACTGTGACGTTTAAATTTTCAAACACAAACACAACGAAGTTGGTTAAAAACGAGATGTAAGTAATTATTCTAACCGGTAGCAATATAATTTACTTGTCCTAACTTGAATAATTTTATAAAAAAATGTAGGTATCAACTGAACCATTACAGCTAAGATTTATTTTAAGACATTGAAATCGCAACAAAATCTTAATTAAAAAAAAAACAGTAATCACATTTCATATTTCTTTAAAATAGTGGATAAACAAGAGCCGTTTACTGACTGAAAAAAAAATCCAATACAGCCATCTAAAAAAAATTAAACGAAAAGAGAGCTCACTGATAAGACTAAAAGTTATGGGGACAATTATACATATATGGGGACAAAATTTATATGATGATAAATATAATAAATTATTGATATCGTCCTAGAACACTCAATGAAACATTTTATCGCAGTCAAAGTAAAAGCCGAAGCCAAAGTCTAAATAGTATTCATAAAAATTCAGTGTTTTCAAATTGTCTATATTTTCCTGTTCCATACTTTATTTTGTAGCAAAGTTTATTGATTTGCAGTCAATTGATTCCGCAAAAGATCACCAAAACACATAAGTTAACTGCAAAACAATTTCTCGAGCATAAACGCAGCGTTGCGTACATTCATCCTATCGGCATTTCAGTTTTGACCAAAATCATAACAATCATCGTACACGAAACCTAAACATACTGGCTGCAAAACGATCAGTCCAGATACGGCTTTTGATCATTCAACACCGCGTTATACACTCTGTGCTTCGAAATAAAAAATAAAACAGTTTAATACGGTTTTTTTCAATTATGTTATCCGGAACAAGCTGATATGGGAAGTGCCAGAAATACCTGGAGATGACTCGATACACAATAGTTGCCGTTTTCTCCATTCTAACTGTAGTCACCATCCAAGTGAGTTTCAGTAACAGTTTAAAGTTGAAGTGTAGGATCTTAATAACATTGGGTTAGACTTCAAAGTGGCTTAAAAATACAAGATACGACTGAATATGCAGTGATGCTATAAAATGTCATATTTTGACATTGAAAATTTCTTTTCGTTCGCTCCAGGATAGGCTCCGATTTCACGAAAAAATGAGATCCCCTTATATCTCGGAGAGTTGAGAAGATATGATATTCCAAAAAGGCTCAAAAGACGCGTATTTACGAGAGCTCTAAGGTGCAAAAAGAATTATTTGAGAAAATAAAAAACGAAGAAAGTAATTGCCGAATTTTTGATTTTGGCGCTCGATATTTTGGAAACGAAGAATGATATGAAAAATTTGAAAAAAAATCCTCTGAACAATTTAGTCAGCTACAATTTGAGCCTAAAACAAAGACTATCAGGTTTAGGGTTTGCCCTGTAGCTTAACCTTTTAACATATGTTTTTTCGATCGCTTCAGTATAGCCCTCATTTTCGCTCATAGTCGCTGAACTTGCTATGGAGGCTTGACGGAGTTGACAAAACAAAACAAATCCTATAAATTTTTACATGTTTTAGGTTAAAGTAGTACTACCTCTTAATAGAATAGTAATGTTTATATTTTTAGTTAAGTAGTTATAATTTCATACACACGAATCACAGAAAAGTAGATTCAAAATATGTTCATAGCTTTGCTGTGATTTCAAAGTTATTGTAAGTACTAATTCAAACAAAGGAATATTTTTTTTATAAAATTCAATAAATTCATTTTCAATACCAGAAGGTCGCGAACGGTACGTGATCTGTAATTGTTTTTTTAAACTACCTATTGAATGTGAAAATTGTGCATTACCAATAATTATTATTATTTGAGTTTTAGGGGCTATGCAGCTCAAGATGAAGCTGTAGACTAAAAGATATATTGTGACTCGCCACCTATTTATAATAACTCTTTGAGCCCAACGACTTCCAAGAAGTCTAGAATCTTCCTGGTTTTGAGAGTTTTTATTTCCTCCGGGTCGATTATGTGTCGTCCCAGATGGATGCTACGCCTGTGGATTAGAGGTCCACAGTCACATAAGAGATGCTTGGGTGTTTCCTGCTCCTCATTACAATATCTGCAGACGTCAGTATCACTCAATTTCATAAGAAACAGGTGTCTGTTTAGTTTGCAGTGTCCAGTTAAGGCTCTAACAGTCGCGCTGACGTTCGATCTACTGAGTTGTGTGAGCTCATTCGTCCGTTTTCGCGAGTAGCCTTCTACTAGGGATTTGGCGTGTCTTAGTCCTGGTTGTTTCAGCCAGAAATTTTTTGACTCGTCCAAGAGATTGCCTTTAAGGAGTTGCATAGCCTGGTTTTTCGAGATACCGCAGAAAGGTTCTGGAACGATCTGTTGGCCTCGCGCTCCAGTTCTAGCAAGCTCGTCGGCTTTTTCATTACCGATGATGCCTGAATGACCAGGGACCCATTTCAGAATAATTTTATTCTTTTGTACCTATAATCTTCCAGTTTTAAATACGTCACTGCCTTTAGGGTGTCCGGTTCATTTCCCGGTTGTGTCAATGCATAAACCATGAACTTATCCTATATTTTTCGAAACTATAGAAACTAGCGTATTACTACTAAATTTCTTGGTTTCCGGTGAGCAAAACGCTTTCACAAATATAAAAGCCAAGCGCTCGCTGAAAGTCTTTCTCTTTGCAAAGGCTATTTATTTAATGCCGTACAAATATTTTGTAATTATGTCCAGCATTTCCTCTCCGTGTTGCCCCCATAAACTTTATGCTCACTTTCGAGCGAGCCATGATTCTGGAGGTTTTCTTCCATTTTTATTTTTTGTTTTCTTTTGTTTGTTTGATGGCCATTTCTCCGTCATTACTGAGACAAATGACCTTTAAATTAGCAGTAAACGTTAAAGGAGTTTTTATACGTATTAAATTAAGAAACTCTTCAATGCATTTTTAGGGTTCCGTACCCAAAGGATAAAAACGGTACCCTATTACTAAGACTCCACTGTCCGTCTGTCTATCTGTCAGCAGGCTGTATCTCATAAACCGTGATAGCTTAGACAAATTTTCACAGATGTTGTATTTCTGATGCCGCTATAACAACAAAAACTAAAAACTAAATAAAATAAATATTTAAGTGAGCTCCCCATACAATACAATGAACGTGATTTTTTGCCGTTTTTTGGTACGGAACCCTTCGTGCGCGAGCTCGACTCTCACTTGGCCTTTATAAAAGTTTTGAATGCCCATAGAAATAAAATACCGTTATAACAGGAGGTAATATGGGTATCCCTTAATTGGTGATGTTCTCTTCAAAAGACGCAAGAAAATTATGTTTTATATTTAGAAACTTAGACAAACAAACATGTTGTAAATTGTTATAATTAGTGTGGGTAATGACTAATGTACGAGTATAACACTTGTCAATTTATAATTTATTTTAGTCAAATCAATATTATTTCTATCCATTATTTAGTCTTCCTAGCACAAACTTTTGGATTTGTTTGGGACAAAGTGATTGGTGTAAATTTTCCGTAATCCAAAATACCTTCTACAAATAACATTCCCAATTTTCCAGACGACAGATTTTCAAGACAACCTGATAAATGGGTACAGAGCCTTAATAGCGGACATCCAGGTCCGGACCCAGAAATCCAGGGAGGATATGGATACACTCGTGTCACAGATTAAGTTGCTGATGAAGAACGAAGCGGACAAAGCCATCAACTACATGACTGTTTACTTAGAGCAGATATCGTTGTATTTTCAGGTAAGGGGTAATTTCTAGATAAACAGAAACATTGGCCGTTTCTCGTGGCCAAACTAAAATGCCAAACTAATTTGGCCACGAGGAACCAGACCGAGTCGCAAGTAGAAAACTGCCAGTTGTTGGTCAATTTATACTTGGCATTAACAAAATATAACATGTAAACTACATTTAAAATAAACTAAAAATTTTATTACCTCAATGCCGCCCACATAATATTTACTTGCCATGTTTTTTTACACTCAGCCCTTTAAAATGATATTCAAACATATTCTCTATAATTAAATACTCCTCTACTAATTTAAGAAGCAGACCCTCGGTTTTTAATTTAAATTTTAACTGCGAGCGCAAATAATTAAAATGCTCTTTGTAGTACAAAGTAGTCTACGCAAGCAGTGTTAAAACCACACGTTTTTAAAAGCGAGAACGTCATCAAATAAAAGCGTTATTTGTGACAAATGAAAATCGTAGAGTTTGCTATCGTGCCAATGTTATTGTTAGCTATAACATTTTATAAACCATTTTTCAGGTTATAATTCACGACAGAAAACCTCGAAACGGTACCTATTGCAAAGAGAGTATAGTAAAACTCCTCGGTGAGAATTTGCAGTTGGCTGATGAGAACGTCACGCTATGCCTCGCTTTAGGCTACCAAAGAGTACAGAGGTTACCAGGTTAGTACACAATTTCTTTTGATTTCTATTATATTTAATATAAAACGTCTATGTAAGTGCTAAGAGAGTCGGTATGCGAAAAAAAGTAGGAAAACACGAGGTGTTCAATATGTATTAACTTTAGATTTAAGACATTACATATTTTCAATTCTATTATTCTCAAGGGTGCAATTATTATGAGCTTTGCGTATGTAGCACATTTAGTTTCATTGTCACGCGAAGTATTAGAAAAAAAACAGTATTTTTATTTTATTTCTAAATAAAAGGCTACCATAGTCTTTTGGCATAAACAAAAAGTGCCGTTAAACATCTGAATCAAGCAATGTTGACTCATTTCATTACACAGCGTGTTTACGGAAAGTCCTGTGCTCACACGGACCCATTGTCACCACACGGCACAGTTTTATTTTGTGCCGCTCTTCCATGTTTGGGCTCACCGCCGTTTCCTATTGTGCCGTTTGTGTCCAAAACAAACCAGCCCGTAATAATAGCAACTTGTAAATTGTTTTGGATACGGGCAAAGTTGCTTATCCTTACTATACATTTGTTGTGACCTAGTTTGATTTAGGGGACAGGAAACTAGAAGTAAACTAGTAACTGTGTCGGTAACGATAAATTTCTGTAAGTTTATGATACAGAATTTGAAATATATGAAATTACTAGCGGCCGCTCGCGGTTTCACCCGCGTGGTTCCCGTTCCCGTGGGAATATCAAAATAAAAAGTATTCTATGTTTTAATCTAGGCTATCTACTATCTGTGTGCCAAATTCCAACCAAATCCGTTCAGTAGTTTTTGCGTGATTGAGGAACAAACATCTAAACATCCAAACCCACAAACTTTCACATTTATAATATTAGTAGGATAAAATTGAATTGATTTACTGCTCTATAAATGATAATAAATATGCGGGAAATGATTGCACCAAGGGACTAAAACACAGTGTTACGGAAATCTTAAGCTGTGATTAAACCTAGGTCCTCAACAGCAACGACATTAATTTTGTCGCTCCAACCATTTGTTCACGGGGGGATAAAAGTCATTAGAATAAAGTAAATATGTCGGGATTTACACCATGTACTGTTTATTTTTGAGACTCCGATATTTCGGCGCATGTCGATCGAATTGTTGCGTGCGGATAGTTATGCGTATAGTTTATAGTAATAACGTCAATAACCATGGAAATTTAAAACAATATAGTGTTAAGTCACTTAAAATTTCATATTTCACATAATGCAGAGAAGTTGCAAGTCCACTTTGAGACTCTGGAGAACCTAAAGAAGTACTCCGCCTCGAAGCTGTTCGAGTGCCAGAAGCAACAGCAAGTGGGTGGAAACTGCTCCCACGAGAGCCAAGACTTGGAGAGGACCGTTGTAAGTAGGCATACATATATGTATACCGGTGACCAGATAATTAAGACACCAGTCGATTTTTATACAAAATAGGTAACTTTGAAGCCTTGGTTTTTCGCCAAGGATTGACCTAGATGTGATCTGATGATGGTCATCTAGGGAGTTAATAGAGGAGATTCAAATCGCCAACTGATCTGATCAGCATTCTAAGAGATATAAGGAAATAAAATATCCTTGAAAATAGCATTAAAATGCCCGTCGTGCCCGTAGTACAATTGGGATTGTCCAGTTGACTGGGTATGGATATCCCGTAACTGAAAACTCTGATTATTATACGTCTTAGAATGCTGTTCAGATCAGTTGGCGATCTGAATTTCCCCCATTCACTCCCTGGACGGCCATCATCAGATCGGCTCGGTAAATCCTTGGCGTAGAACTAAGGCTTCAAAGTTACCTCGTTTGTATGAAAATCGACTGATGTCCTCAATTATCTAACCACCACAGTGTATATGGGTAAAACTCACGAAAAAATAAAAACTTTATTGAAAAACCTCTTTCATCAAAAGGAAAGTAGAGATTGAACCCAGCTTTCTTACCATAAAATATTTAATGAAACAGTAGATAATTTCCCTCATTCTCAGTAGATCCATTGGCCAGATCCACAATGGATCTAGTGAGAATTTTTTTTCTCATAAGATCTATAATGGATCTAATGAGAACTTAAATCTCAGATGATCCATTGTACAGATCCATAATGAAAGTTTACCTCCTCTAAATCTATGATACCCTGGTACTTTGGTAACGTAATTATTTTTAAAGAAGAGAATGTTCAATTGCAGCTTTCAAATAAGGATTGAAAATGGAGCGATAGCATGTGACCGAGAAGATAATATGTACGACGCCCACAGAACAAAGAGTTTTCCCCCCATAAGTCGCATGTGGGTGGTACCTGTGTAACATCAAGTACCCATAGCTCCTCAATCCCCATACCATTATCTATTCTGTGCCCATACTTTGAATTTAAGTTCTCTGAGATTTAAGTTCTCATTAGATCCATTATAGATCTTATGAGAAAAAAAATCTCATTAGATCCATCGTGGATCTGGCCGATGGATCTACTGAGAATGAAGGATAATTTTCACCCCAGCACAAATCTCTGGAGAACCACAATTTGAACTATTTATATTTATTGAGATATAAAAGCTTTTTTTCTTTTTTTCCAGTTTCTGTATGAAACTTCTCCATTCCCAGTGGTAATGGCAGAGATTGCCATCCACGGCTTTAAAGAGGTGTCTGACCTAAGCGTCTGCCTCAAGGACATCATATCCAGAATGATGACCCATTCTGTTAAGGTTATCGGAGACTTTAACAGATGCATTCACAACATTGAAATGCCTAAACTCAAGTACTTACTCAAATTCATGAAGAAATACGCTTAGTGATTATTCCAATTTAGCACTTTACACAGCATTTCTAATGAAACATTAATTTGTTTGATTCACTCACGGCTTAATATTAAAATGTTACTCAGTTTTTAAGAGATTTTATTTTAAAGGAAGGATCGACTAATTAAATAAAACGAATGTTCTTTTTGGTGACTATTCCATTACCTATTTCGACGTAATTTGGTGAGTGAATCAACAGCTGTTTTTTTAAATATTAGTTAAAATTAACTAATTTGCGTACAGTTGTGCCTGTAGATTAATATTAGATGATATTTGTTTAATTCCGCCATAAGTGGTTGAGATAGGCAAATAAATTAAGTCCGCATCACCTTATTTCAACTTGGAAATATATATTTTTTATTATTAAAAAAGAGGTTGACCAGTTTCTCTACTGGAAAAGCAAGCTGTAGTATGATTATTATTATTATTATATTCATAACAATGAGAGTAACAGAGGATTGATTAACATAAACTTTATTAAACTTGTGTAGGAATGAATTGAATTAACAAATTGTAAATAAGACTTATTTGATAAATAGGATAAGGTTGCAATACATAATCAATAAGTAACTGACTTTATTTCAAAATATTGTAAGCAACATTTTTATAAATAAATAATTATACAAAAATACAAAATACAGTATTTTTTTAAAAAAGGAAATATTCTTAGGTTGAAGAAACAATTCTCCAACCTAAGAATATTTCCTTTTCTTTAAACTTTTTGTTAAATAAAGTAACGTAGAAGGTGATATACAGGGTTATTTGTAAAATACCAACAACCTCGCAGAAGTAGATTACTATTCATAAACAACAACATTTGTTCTACTACTTTTCTGAAAACAGACAAAAAAACTACTTTCCATACAAATTGTCCGAACAGCTGATCGAGTTTTGTATGAAAAGTTTTTGGAAAAGTCGTAGAACAAATGTTAGTACCTAATCTATTCTTGCGAGGTTGTTGGTGTTTTATAAATAACCCTGTATAGTAGACCTCAACTGTCGAAACGAAAATAATTGTTTCAGTTTTGACAGATTTTAGTATCATCCCATTTTTGTTTCGACAGCGTGTCACTTTGTTATGACAAACGTAAAGCTGCGTACAATATTACAATAATCATAATGTTTTATGATAGTCAATCAAAAGAGAAACGTTAAATTGTATAACATTAGATCTTGCAAATATAATAAGAATCTACTGACGAAAAATTATTAAATTAAAATAATAATAAAAAATATGTAAAAAAAGTTTTTAAACTTGTAAATGCAGATCCCAATAAAAGTAGTAAGTAAGTAACAAAATTACCACTGAAATGTGTATTAACAATAATTAAAATATTGTGTTGAATTTAAAAAATATAATAAGCGTGTGCTATTATCATTTCGTCAGCATTTTGACTAATCGCGTTTTGCCAGATTTTCGTCATGATTGTACTTTTTATGTCAAAACAAACATCTGACGAAACAAAATCCGACGAAACAAAAATATGTCAAAACGGAAATAAAGGAAAAAACTGGGTAGGCTGTATTTTGGACTACAGCCGCCCCAGGGGTTTTTTCATGAATTTCCATCGCACTGAACTAATTAATGTGTATGAAATGAATAAAATAACTACACAAAATGAATTAATGCTTTATTTTTTGTATTTAATTAAATAAACGACGAGTAAGAAAAAGTTTAAATCACACAAATCGGTATTTTTTTTCATATTTACGGCTCTTATACACCGTCATTTTGTAGTCGTTTTAATTAGCTTAAGGGAGTGTTCTACTAATGAAAATAAACATTTTTGCCAAAGAAACATGGGTCGAAAAACGACAAAAAATTTTGACTTTCCCATACAAATACAATGTTTTAGCTGTCTAGTTAGTATGGGAGGACCAAAATTTTTTGTCGTTTTTTGACCCATGTTTCTTGGACAAAAATGTTTAGTTTCATTGGTACAACACACCCTTAAGTTAATTAAAACGACTACATTATGACGGTGTATTACTGGTCGCTCCACAGCCATACCAACGCTTATGGGGAATGTCTGGAAAAAATCAAATAGGCTGATTTTATGGGTAGGAATAAATTCCTTTATGAATAGGAAAAAATTTCAGAATTTTTAGTTGCGTGAAAAAAAAAACTTCTTCTTAGCAAAATTACGGGAGTAACAGCAGAATTGAATGGATCCCTTAGCCACCACCTGCCATAACCAGAACATGGTTTTAAAAAAGTTTCGATACAAAATCACTATAATGTATTCTGTGACAAAATGTCAAAATCAAAACTTTATTTTAATCAGGAAATTCATAAGTTTTTCGTACGAAGGACTTATAATTTCCTTGATTTTAATACATGTTGTGGTTGTGGCAGGTGATGGCTAAAGTATAATCTCCATTCTGATGTTACTTCCATACATTTTTGAAGACGAAGTGATTCATACCAAAGTGAATCGATTAATTTAAATTCTGCTACTTTTTTCTATTAATAAATGAGCTAATTCGTACCTATAAAAATATATTCAGCCAATCTGATTTTTTCAGACATTCCCCATTACATCACCACTGCAAATGTTAGCCGGGTAAGTCATAACGGGTGTAACAAGACCTTCAACGAAGCCGAAGGCCACGTATTTCGCCCATCATCAGGATCATTTTTGTCTTTTAGACTATACCTGGGAAACCAATAGTTACGAAGTTATTGAAGGTCAAAGTCAAAATTATTTTTCAAAATTTTTATGAATTCTTATTTTATTCGATATTTCCTACTTTTTGACTAAAGAAACATTATCAAAATTTTGAGTATTTCGTAACAAACAATGGCTCAAAACGTCCTCACATGATGTATCTCATGAGTACGCACATAAACGCTGCCTTTCAACTCGGCTGCACACAGCTGTATAGCAGTGGCGAAGGGTCCATACAAGCCGATTCCCATCGGCTTACCTTTGGAAATCCCATCCCAAGGATCCACTATGCAGATCATAACATTTTTCATGATTTTTGTAGAGCGGCTTACCTTCGCCATAATTTCACCCCTCGCCACTGCTGTATAGCATAAACTCGCAGTCGCGGCCTGTTGTACGCGTTACTTTGCGTGGTAATGCATGCAATGCTTTTTTAACACCAAAAATCAAAATGGTTTCCCAGTAATAATTTTGAACAGAAATGGTCCTGATGATAGGCAGAATACGTAGACCTCGGCTTCGTTGAGTGTCTTGTTACACCCGGTATGTAACACACACGAAGAAAAGCTGTTCTTCAAAGATCTATTTACTTTAACGCTGTATAGCTTTTATAATCTGCTAGTTTTTAGTAATCCGGTATGCCCCCTTTCATCCGATATCCCACACGATGGGTTTTGAAAAAAAAACCGTACAAAAAAAAGATTGTATTTTATCTCCCTCCCATACAAAAATTCAAGATGGCTCCTCTTCTTAAAATGATCTAAGGGTTCTGAAGGTGCACCCTGCCAAAGGATATCACTCTATCAACAAACGCCGTATATTGCACTTTTATGTCGTGAGGAAACGCAGCTATAGGTGCTGTCAAATCCTCAATCGAAGTGACAGCCAACCCTGACATACATGGAAATTCATGTCCAAAAACTTAAACTGATTTTTTTTCTTAAAAGTTCAATGAACTCTTCGATTACATTCTCATACAGATGGTACTATTTAAATAATAATGCATACGTTTCGTTGAAAATTCATGAGGCCGCGGTCGGCCTGATTTGTCTGCAGTGATTCCCTATGCATTGGCTTGAATTCGATCTACTGAATCAACAATTGCTAAAAAAAACAATGTTTATCTCAGAGAAAATATGATCTGAAAATGATATACTTACTTAGGTAGGAATTTTAAAATTAGTTTCGTTTTTTTTAATGTCGATTAATATTTAAACAACAACAGAGTAAAACAGCCCCCCTACTCAAATGGCCAACATTCTATTCGTTTGAACGCTACGCTTACTATTAAAACTTTAAAATAAGCAGTAAACTGTAAAATTACCTGCCGTAAGCTTGACAATTCCATACAAATACAGTCTGTGATTTACATGTGTTTGCGACTGGGATTTAATCATCTATTGCTTATATTTAAGCTTTAAAAGTAAGCGTAGCGTTCAAACGAATAGAAAGTTGGCCATTTGAGTAGGGGGGCAGAACTTTATAAGAAAAAGAGAAAATAAAGGGATTGCTTCGCCAAAGATTTTTCATATTCAAACGCTCTATTTTACCCTTTACAATTTTAATACCCACTTAATGACCATTTTCAAATCATTTGGCCTGTGAATCACTAGGTCTTGTGTTTGTAAAAATTCATCAATGCCCGAGGGGCCGCCGGCGTCCGGACAACAATAGACAATCTATTGTGTCTCGTTTACCGGGCGTTGACGAGTTAAAGACAATATCTAAGAAAATGTATTTAATATTTAATCGCAATGATAATATTTCGCTTTATCGAACACAAAAATATACCTAAGCACCCCAAGATTTTGTATCAAATATTACATCTTCGTGACATTCTGACACACACATTTTCTAAATTGTACACAATTGGAAATATACGATTTCGATGGAATGGATTCGATATTAAGCTTGTATTCAGGGGAAAATGATATTTCCTGTGTGACTCAAGAATTTCAGTTTGATATCGTACTGTTTATTATTATAGTTTTTAGGGTTCCGTACCCAAAGGGTAAAAACGGGACCCTATTACTAAGCCTCCGCTGTCCATCTGTCTGTCTGTCTGTCTGTCTGTCTGTCACCAGGCTGTATCTCATGAACCGTGATAGCTAGACAGTTGAAATTTTCACAGATGATGTATTTCTGTTGCCGCTATAACAACAAATACTAAAAACAGAATAAAATAAATATTCAAGGGAGGCTCTCATACAACAAACGTGATTTTTTGTTGTTTTTTTGGTACGGAACCCTTCGTGCGCGAGTCCGACTCGCACTTGGCCGGTTTTTTTTTTTAATATCTGTTTCAAAATTTTATTGCTGTTGTTGCTCTCGTTTTGTGTAACAAAGTGCGTACAAGTTCATGTAAAAAACAAAACATGTTTAAAACAAAATACTTCTGTCGGGACACAATATTGTTTTTTTTTTTTAAAAAGCTCATAATGTCTGCAAATCTTATTTTAGGTCTATGTAGGTACAACAGAAGTGACTAACTTCAGAGCTTGGACGAATCAACCACCTTCAGAGTAAAGTAAATATTCATAAGTTTGATCCCGTAAATTTATATAGGTTTCTTATAAATGTAGGTAGGCATAAATTAGTACTAAATTTCTGTGGAAGGCTAAATTTATTGGACAGTGAACATTTGTAGAGCTTTAGTGTTAACAGATGATAGATTAAAACAATAAATTAACGCTTTAAAAGCATTTAGCGGCTAACACAACTTAAAGCCAGCAATGCTTTCTGCTAATGACTATATCTTGTTCCGGGATATAAATGTATTGGTAACATAAATGCAGTCAGTTTCATTTAACCGTTTAATTTCATATAACAATGTCATTATGTAAAATAATAAAATATGTTGTGTATTCGTAGTAACATGACCATGATTATAATACGATAAGCTTAGCCGATATGATATCTTAATGTAAGTTTAATCTGTAATGTAACAGCTTTGGTTTTATGTCTTAATTTAGATAGGAGTCTTCATTCACAGTTTCTGACGAAACAATAATATCATAACTATAGAAAGTAGCTATTGTAGACGTAGGGAATATTAACTAGGATTCAAATGTGAATTACTTACCAATATTATCGGAATGTCAGCAGAGCACGGCTGATATTTCAACAGTCTACTAAATCTTAAAGTTCGTTGAGCCATCGTCAAGGGGCCTACGGGTCGGGACACATGGATGAGCGGAGAGGGCGGCGGGTGGGCGGGCGGTGACGACGGCGCTGGTGGTATATAACGACGCACAGTCTCAAGAGGTACCGTTCTGGCTATCAAAGAGTCACTGCCCACCGAAGTGGCACTACCACTAAACAAGTTCATCAAATCGCCTATAGAACCGCCACCGCTTGAACCTCCACCACACTTCAGTTTATCCAAATCCGTCAAACTAGAACCTCTACGAACACGAAGACGCGAACCGCTCGCAGCCGAGCGATTCTGGAACGTCTGGTCTCGTCTTATGTCCGCCTCGCTCGCCGCTTGCACCTTACGACTACGCACCATATTGAACATAACTTTTACAACTTAACACTGTAAAGTCTGCACACCCACTGAACGTTAACACCTGGCCTGAAGAAATTTGCATTCGAATTACCGATAGCTGCGCTCGCGGCACGTAATCAATAGGGCCACGGCCGCCCGCAGGAAGCCACTATCGCGTCCTCGCATGTTTCCGCCTCCATCGCTTGCGCAACATTTTTGAATCGAAACAAGTTTTGAATTTCGAACGAGTTTTCCTTTTCCTGAGTGTTTTCGGTTCAAAGGCTGTTTTGTAACTGAACGAGTGCGTGCCGTATGTGCGTATGGACGGAGCAACTCAGCTGGACTAATGAGGTGATCCGGTTCAAAGGCATCGCGGGACGCGGCAGGCGACCGCTACTTAGCTTCCAGACAGCGGGATACTGTGGCAACGGATACGGAATAAAAAAATCCGTTCAATTTACCCTAAATTACCCTGAGGTCTTTTAGCAATAAAAGAAAAAAGACAAATAATTGTTGCCTGTTATACAAACAAGGATTCCGGATGAAATAGACTGGAAATGTTTTTTTTTTTTATTTGTACAAAATAATGTTTGATTAAAACTTTCCGGTGTTAAAGATTGTGATCAGTTAGTTTTGTACCTATTAGATGTAAATAATGTTCTTTTATTTATTGGGATCAGAAAATAAATCAAAGGTTTTGCAGAAATCAAAAAGGATTTCTTAACAACCGGTTCATCCCCTAATAAATCAAAAATATCAATAACATAATTGCAATAGTACGCCTCTATACAGTCGTATAAATCAAATTAGATAAATAAGTTAGCTTTCTTATATTCTGTACTAATCAAGCATGACTCATTTTGTCTATAAATAAAACCCTCGCGAGATACCATATTACCCTTCCATATATTTAACTAACATGTGTCTATAACTTGATGCCAAATTAAACATACGTGACTAACGGTACACTATCTTAAGTTATCAAGTAAGTTATAAACTACTTGTCAGTTAATATAGAAGCCATAAAGCTCAATCAAGCGATATTTTATGGCAAACTAGTTGACTCGCATTAATTGGCAATTTGGCTTTAGTGACATAACTCTAAATTAATAAATATTTATTTGTATATCGAAACTTGATACGAAAACTGCTGTTATGAATTAGATTATTGTAACCAAATAAATTGTTAAAATTTTTCAATCAATTTTAACTCAGAAATTCTCTTCAGTTGGTATTTTTAAATCTACCACGGTTAGGTTACATTATGTAATATTAGAAAACACTAGGATATGATAACAAATAAACCTGATTATGCCTATTAATAACAAACCAAAGTATGTGGTTATGGCGATTATTTTATTTCTTTGGCGTATCGAACATTTTGCTATGTTTTGTTTCAAATAAGAAGATTGTATTTTGGGTATATTTATCACTAACGCAATTAGTATTCCTACTTTACCGTACCAATTAACTAAATAAATACAGATAAACTATCAAACAAAACGAGGTGGTTGTTGATAGCCTGTCTTTACCCTTTTCCTATCAATTAACTGCAATCAAATTATAGTGGTGTGAAATTGAAACTCGCCCACTTAAAGGAAAATGCTGTGGCAGTGTCATTAATCTCGTTTTATATTTCTATATTGTTGCATATTGTTTACGTACCTACCTACCCTAGCATGTATTTCTAAAATATTATTATCTAAATATGCATGTATAATTTAGCTCATGGAAAGCGAGAAAACCATATATTTTTACACAAATTCTAAATAACCTTCTCTGTGTGTTATCTCCGTATTAATTTTTTTGCGATACTGTATCATGATACTGCATTTATTTGCGTGAAAATACATATAACTTCCTAGCAGTGGCAAGAGGTGAAATTATAAGGAAGGTAAGCCGCTCTACATAGTGGAGGAGGAGCTCGGTGGCGCAGTGGTTTATCGCCTGGCCTTGCGATTGCGGAGGTTAAGCAACGTTCGCAAGGGTTGGTCATGGGATGGGTGACCAAAAATTTATTATCTCGAGCTCCTCCGTGCTTCGAAAGACACGTTAAGCCGTTGGTTCCTGCTGCATTTGCAGTCGTTAACACCCACTAATCCGCATTGGGCCCGCGTGGTGGGTTATGGCCCATCCTCCTTACCCCATAAAGAAGGCCTGTGCCCCAGCAGAGGGGACATTAAAAATGGCTGATGGACATAGTGGATCCGTGGGGTGGGACTTCTAAAAAGTAAACCAATGGGAACCGGCTTTTATGGACCCTTCGCTACTGCTTTCTAGTGGTATTTTACCAAAAGAATATTGGACCTAGCCGTCTAATACACAGCATTCCCATCTTCAAGGTCAAGCAGCTGATTAACTTGCTAACATATCTTTCGCATTTACTGAACGTGTTAACGCAGCAGGGATGCAGCACGTTTTTTTTTGTAAGTACATTTGAACTTATTCTGTACACTCGAAGCAGAATTTTGTCTTATGATAAGGCACAATATTTGTGGGAAAATAGAGATTAAGGTACCGACTTGTTATTAAACGTCATTATTATTATTTATTTATTTTTTAAAAGACAATACAATATAATTTTGAACATAGTCTCACAAAACTTATTGCTAAGTTTGTCTGCGAGGACAAGTCACGCTCAGATAATAACTATTTAATTAAATAAATATCGTGTAGCTAAGCGTAGGTATGTAATTGAAATATCAAGATATTTTTTAAATATTAATTGCTTTACACATTGAATTTAAAACTGTTACTTATGTACTGGTTATGGAAGCTGTGAAATGTAGAATTCTTTTAATCTACGGTGAAATGATTTTTTACTCTTTGCATTTATAATGTCTGAAGGCAATGAATTAAGTAAGTAAGGTAAGCGCTTGGATAAGGTTCTATCTCCATACATATTAGTGATTCTAGGTACTACATACTTTTTGTGTGAGACAGCCCTTGTTATAGGGCCGTGACATTTACCCAGCTGTGTCAGACGCTCCCGAAATATGGTGGTCATCGTCGGTCATCATGTTATCATGGTCGGTCTTCGGGTTAAGTTCGGTGTTATCTACATGAAACTATTTTCTGGCATCATGTTTTTATCCATCGTTAAAAGATGGGTCTACCAAAGATTGGTAATTTAGTCAAATGATAGGAAATAACAACCACTGTTCAGTGTTCAGTAACCCAGATACTATCTATAAATATTATCCCGTGAGAATCGATCATTGAGAACCGATGTAAAGGTCAAAATATGTTTTTATTGTCAACGGCGTTAAAAAAATATTTTATTTAAATTAATGTCATTATAAACTAACCTATTATTTTAATTTCGCCATCAAAAAATGAGGTCTCAAATAATGATACTAAATTAAGATTGTTTTTTTTACGATAAGTTCACATTATTTCAACCTCTGTATTATTTTTATACTATAGATAGAAGAACACTTTATTATATCTGTAGGTACAGTACCAGGCTAGGCGCACTCCGCGCTTTAGGTACGAAGCTACAAGTAGCCAGTGGGTCCGTCCGGACGGACTAATTTCAGAGGGCTATCGCGTGCCGGCTGGGTCGCACGTTAGCAGTTCGATTTCGATAATCACGTCACTCGCCGCGTTCGCATATTGCCGCGTCGGTCGTTCGTTCTCACGTTTGTGATATATATAACCAAAATGAAGGCATATTACATCGCAATGGGCTGCCTTAATACTAATAATAAAAAAAAGGATCCGAACCTCACGTTTTTCACACTTCCAAAAGTTCCAAACGACATCGAAACGTAAGAATAGTGCTTGTCTACTACCTAGTTAGTATTTAGTATCCGTTACGTAGTACTGCGTACTTGTCTTATTTGCTAAATAATTTTCACCCAACTATTTATTGAAATAATAATTTATAGATTACGAGTAGGTAGGTACTTACTTACCTACTTTCATAATAAAGTAAATTATTAAGGTCAATTTGATTTCGTAAAAAAGCAATTTGCCTCAAAGTTAGCATGTATCGTTTGACATGGCATTGACTGTACCTAGCCTAGGTTTTTTGAAACGTATTTAAGTACCTACACATTTTATTTCACAAACACATAACTTGTAATAAATTAAGTACCTGTCTATTATTTAATTTATTATTTATAAGAAGAAACCCTAAAGTCGTTAGAAGAGATAAGGGCTTCGCGATAGAAAGAGAGGCAACTTCTAGGTGAATATAACTGTAGGTAAGGGAGCGGTGTGCGACCTGAATTGCACTATGTTGTGTATGGGCTAGAGTCGCTACTTATTTAAATGACTTTGCGGAGTGGATCTTCTGTACTTGTACTATTATGTATTCTGTGGTACTGTCACAGAATACATAATAGTACAAGTACAGAAGATCCACTCCGCAAAGTCATTTAAATAAGTAGCGACTCTGTGGTACTGTCACAGAATACATAATAGTACAAGTACAGAAGATCCACTCCGCAAAGTCATTTAAATAAGTAGCGACTCTAGCCCATACACAACATAGTGCAATTCAGGTCGCACACCGCTCCCTTACCTACAGTTATATTCACCTAGAAGTTGCCTCTCTTTCTATCGCGAAGCCCTTATCTCTTCTAACGACTTTAGGGTTTCTTCTTATAAATAATAAATTAAATAATAGACAGGTACTTAATTTATTACAAGTTATGTGTTTGTGAAATAAAATGTGTAGG
This sequence comes from Agriphila tristella, assembly GCA_928269145.1. Classification (NCBI taxonomy): domain Eukaryota; kingdom Metazoa; phylum Arthropoda; class Insecta; order Lepidoptera; family Crambidae; genus Agriphila; species Agriphila tristella. The sequence goes on from OV743433.1 coordinate 40,050,803, forward strand.
TACTTAAATACGTTTCAAAAAACCTAGGCTAGGTACAGTCAATGCCACGTCAAACGATACATGCTAACTTTGAGGCAAATTGCTTTTTTACGAAATCAAATTGACCTTAATAATTTACTTTATTATGAAAGTAGGTAAGTAAGTACCTACCTACTCGTAATCTATAAATTATTATTTCAATAAATAGTTGGGTGAAAATTATTTAGCAAATAAGACAAGTACGCAGTACTACGTAACGGATACTAAATACTAACTAGGTAGTAGACAAGCACTATTCTTACGTTTCGATGTCGTTTGGAACTTTTGGAAGTGTGAAAAACGTGAGGTTCGGATCCTTTTTTTTATTATTAGTATTAAGGCAGCCCATTGCGATGTAATATGCCTTCATTTTGGTTATATATATCACAAACGTGAGAACGAACGACCGACGCGGCAATATGCGAACGCGGCGAGTGACGTGATTATCGAAATCGAACTGCTAACGTGCGACCCAGCCGGCACGCGATAGCCCTCTGAAATTAGTCCGTCCGGACGGACCCACTGGCTACTTGTAGCTTCGTACCTAAAGCGCGGAGTGCGCCTAGCCTGACAGTACTAAACATTTTAATTTATTTTTTATTATTTTATTTCACAATGCTAATTTTATATTATGATAAATAAATACTAGAAAAAAGTCGATTCACTCAATCCCACTAGCGACTCGGTAGCATAATTGGTGAGTGCGGCCCAATGCCGGAATCCCAAGGGTGCGGGTTCGTGTCCCGTCTTAAGGGTGAGTCGATTTTGTCTATTATTAAGTAGTACTATTATTCAAACATATTATTGGTATTTATTTATCTTAATACTAAAATATCGTCTGTATTTCATTCAGATGGATTAATTAGGTAGGTATATGAATCCATTGCATAATTTCTTGGTCACAGAACAAAGTGCACACTTGAACTTTCTCTATGCCCGAAGGTCAACCCAATTACAGTTCATTTACTCCCAGACAGGGTTAAGTGGGAAACCCAGCAAATCGTCATCGCATTTCCCAACAAGCCATCAACTGCGCGGGAGGTAAGCGACCCGCTGCGTTACGCCCTTTTTATTTTATCGGCAAATCAGATAAATTCGTGGTTACAGAGAAACTGGATAATGAAATAGATATTAAATAGAACAATAAATAAAATAAAGATGTGTAATATAAATCAAAGAAACACAGTCAAAAGCATTGTCTGGTTCTATTAATGGCCGTATTATTGCATAAAAAGATTTCTACCAGACATCGTTTGGATAGACAAATTATGTAGAGTGTAATGGTTTTAGGTCGAGTACCTACATACACTAAAAATAATATCTCACACAAAAATGTTATTTGTAGGTAATATTTATTTACGGTGCTCATCATAGAAAATAAAAATATTAATTGATTATATTTTTGATATTAATCTACCTACTCTTGACTTACTGAAATTGCGCGAATAATTATGTTAAATATATTTGATTAAACAACTTACCTTACAACGACCGTTGAACAGATTTACTGATTCTCCATTGTAACACACACTATTTATAAAGTTAAATCGTAAAACATTAACAACATAAAGAAATTACACAAAATAAAAATAAAACGGCAAAAGCAAGATCAGAGTCCCAAAACTCATCAATTATTCGGTAAAATGTCCATATGAAAAGAAGTCCGTTTTTATCATTTTACAAAAAATATTAATCTTTATAAAATTTATTAAAGATGAGAATTGTAATAAAGGAGGAGGCTTAACGTTAAATACTCACTAAGGCGGCGCGAGTGGAGAGGGGGGTGAAGTGGGGAAGTACCAGAATAATGACAATATTACAATCCTTGATTTACACTTAAAATAAAATCAATTAAAAATCAACATAGGAAAAAATATTTCCCAACGAATGAAAAGTTAATTGTGACATAAAAAAATCAATTTTGCTTTTGCCGTTAAAATGGAAAAATTACTCACGTTCAGCTGCATCACCACTTTGTTGTAGGCACGATGCCACCACTGCCTTGGCGTCAGCTTCGGTTGTTCCGGCTTAAACTCGATGCGCTCCTCCTCAGCTCGCTGTCCATCTTGGAATACATTGTCCTCATCCTGATATTGGTCATCGGCTTCATTAAACTGCTCCTGATCCTCAAATTTCTCGTCTTCTTCTGCAAACGTCTCGTCTTGCTCGTGAAAAGGCTCTCTCTCGTCACGATATTCGTCAGCCTGTTCGTCGTAAGGCTCGGCTTCATGGAAGCCATTTGTTTGGTCAGGGACCTCGTGAAAGGTGGTCCGTTGATCATGGAATTTCACTTTAGATTTGTCTAAGATTGAATCTGTGAGGAAAAATATATATTTTGTTAAATGTCTACCTATAAATATAAGTTGATTATCATGTAAAAGTCATCAGATATAATTTAAATATCAACAACTACGTATTTACATAGGCGACGACAGCGACGGCAACGGCTTGACTCAAAAGACACACCATAAGACACTAGATGTCATTGATTTTAAGATGTTTTATGTTGGATAAGTTTTACCACTCGACAAATATAGGCATCAAATTACAATTAATGATATTTTAGCTCACCTTCCTGTGTTGTGGGAACTGATAGTTTATCTTCGTGATGAAAAGAACTCTGAGAGGTTCTGCGATCAATTATTGAAGGCGCCTGACTGTGGTAGCTATCTACCGAGGGCTTTCTCATCTGAAAGCCATTTTTCGTGGGTGACGCAGTCTTTTGTAACACGCTAGGCTCCTCTGACAAACGCCGTTCTTCCGTAACATCTTCGTGAATGGTATCATGAGCGTAATCTTCGTCACGATACCTATCCAAAGATGTTTTATCACGATTACTAGATTGATCGAATTCAGTCTTATGGTACTCTTCTTCGTAGGCACTTTCGTCGTAAGTCGACGGGAGTAAATCATCCGGGGCGTCTGGTAACGTCCGCGTTCGACGCACAGAGGGTCTCTGAATAGACTCCTGTCTTCTAAGCGATGGAGTCCGGGGTAAGGCGACAGGGGCTGAGGTTGTCACTATTGATACTGGCACTGATGGTGATACTTCTGGGACGGATACGGAAATTGGTGCTGTAGTTGTACTTGAAAATGGTGTTATAGGAGCAATAGCCGGCGTAAACTGACTACTAGGTGCAGCTGTTATAGCTGCTGAGGCAGTGGGTTGGGTTAAAGGCGGAGGGGCTACAGCTGCAGCAGCAGCACCGAAGAAACTTCCAAGCTTCTTTGCTCCACCTGCCATCAAAGAGCCTAGAGTAGCAGCACCTGTCATAACACTAGCTTGCAATTGTTGAGCAGGTTGCTTTTGTTGCTGTTGCTGCTGATATAGCTGCTGCTGATGCTGCTGTTGCTTGAGCAGTTCCTGTTGTTGCTGCTGTTGCTGCAGCTGTTGTTGTTGTTGTAACTGTTGCTGCTGAAGTTGTTGTTGTTCAAACTGAATCTGCTGTTGCTGTGTTTGATCCATTGGATATTGTTGGTCGTATTGTTCAACCTGGTAGTCTTGTGTAGTCTGATATTGATCTAGTTGAAACTGGTTTTCTTGTAAATCATAATGCTGCTCTTGTTGATCAAATTGATATTGTTGTTGATCATCATATTGTAAATCATATTGTTGATAACTTTCTGGATATACTTCTTGTTGACTAGAAACTGGAGGTTGTGGTAAATAAGACGTAATAGTACTTGGCACTGATTTAGACAATAACGTATCTTCAGCAGTCGTCACCGGATATGTAAATTGAGTTGTTTCTGAATCGATCCATGACGTTTTTTGAGCTGAAATTTTAAAGAAAACACGCAATAAGAATTCTTCGCACAGTTTATGAATTAATTGACACGACATTTAACAAGCTTCGCGTGTAATGTGCAACTAATTTTAAATAATATTATTTATGTGACTGTTCGAAACCGGAAATTGTTATCATTTCACTGTAAATGTTTTTAATGTCAAGGTTAGTCTATATTTATACATTCGTTCTGATAATTGAAATCAAAGTAGGTACGTAATATTTTCATTAAAAATAGAAACAAATTAAGTATTTACCAGCAGCAGGTGGAGTGGCGTGTGGTGTTTCATCGAAGAAGGGTTGCATTCCATCTTCGTCGTAACTGTACAAACCATAATAATTTAATTAGTTTATCAAATTCCTCAAACCCAACGATTGGTACATAAGTACGTGTGTGTGTATGTTAAAATATAAGAAATATTTTAGTATCAAACAGCAAAAAAACTGAAAAAATGAGTAGGGCCGACGAATAAAAATTTCGATGTCGGATTCCGAATTGTTTTACATTAATCATAGATAATTTTCTTCAAATTATTTAAACTAATTTAATGAATAAGTAACAGACATACCTAGTGTTATAATTAGTATCTTGATACTGATTTATTGCGTTATTCTGAAATTCATAGCTGCTGTATCCAAAGCTTTCGTCTGGGATTCTTTCGGGTTCTGTAGAAATAAATGTAAGAATTAGTAAAATCGAAACGCATGAGTTACGTTACAATTTATCAGGGTCGCTAACTGATTTTGAGTTCTGACTGCAGCTACTAAATCATTTCCAAATTACATGAAAACCGACCACCGACCACCGAAACGCGATATGAGAATATCACGTTTAGCTGTCAAAAGACAATGAATTTTGAAAGTGGCGTGTCGATAAAACGCTTTATTATGCGATATTATATCGTGTTTCGGTGGTCAATGGTCATGCTAGGGGGCTGGTATGTTTCTGCCAATGTCTTATGAGCTGTAGCGTGTCTGTTATGTGACTGTTCAGGATAGTACCTAGTTGATGGTGATTTCTTACAATGTGTGTCACCGTGTGTGTATTTGGATCATGTGTCACCATCTGTGCTTTACATTTATTTGCAGATGGTTTGACGATTATGTACTGCCATCTTGCATCCCTTACCATATTTTTGTGTGGAAGTAGCCGAATTTTAGTTTTTGCATCCATTCGTCATTAGCTATACGCCAGCCCCCTAACTTGATACAATATGTGATTTATCGATACGTACTCAGCAGTAAAAACAGAAGTTGATAAATCGCTATTATTTTTACGTGATTCGGTAGTCATGCTGGGGGGTTCCTATTGCTAAAGTTCTGGTTATGATATGGTATGACCGCTAACAATCAGGCAGTTCTTATGGTAATTTGCTGCCATTATTCCATATAAAATCGGCGAACGGCGGTATAACGAGCAAGTTCTTTCTTCATTGCGCACTCTACTCACTCATCGCACCGCGGTTAATTTACAATAGGGAACGTGCATAAGTCACCGATTTTGATAAATTTGAGCTTGATCGCTGCGGACACGTATAAAAACGTGATGAAATAGAAAATTAAAAAAATATATGTATTACACTCGACGTCAGAAAAATGGCACCTCTTCGAAAGTAAGTTTAGACTTGGCCACGTGCTATTGCTAGCTAACGTTCTATTGTGTAAATGTTGATATCTATTGAAAGTACATTTAATGAGCTTTCAATTTATATTCAGATTCAGTTTCCGAGCAACATGAAATTGCCTCATTTTTTTGCAATATTTGAGCAACTTCATGGGCAATAGTATCCATCTTGGGTATTCAATTTTTTTATTGAACTGTTGAAGTGTGTTTTTTCCATAATCTCGTTAGCGAATTTACCCGCATTTCCTGAATTTACCCCTTTTATTTCCCTTTTATGGCGGCGCAAGCAATAATGCTTTAAGCGTTTAATTATGGTAACTGTTATTTTAATTAAATCAAACAAATATGAATTGAAAGCTCAAATATGTACTTTCAATAGATATCAACATTTACACAATAGAACGTTAGCTAGCAATAGCAAGTGGCCAAGTCTAAACTTACATTTGAAGAGGTGCGATTTTTTTGAAGCCGAGTGTATTTTAGTTTTAACACCCAGGGGAAAATAACGATTATTTTTTTCATTTTCGGATATTATGCACTTAACAGTCGGATAGAATATCGAATAAGAAATAATATTTTGTATGACACATATGTACTTAAACGCAATATTTAGGGAGATATTTGAAAATTCTTGGCTAACTCCATAATAATGCGCCTTAAACGTGACATAAGTGACGTCACAAATGTTGACCATTTTGTATAGAGCGTTTTCGGCGGGTGCTGCTGCGTGCTAACTTTCAAGTACCTATATCACGAGAAAAAAACGCAAGAGAAGAGTTTTAATATTACAGTTGATTTTCTCACGCATTATACTTTTGATTTTGATACAAAAAAGTTATGCATGTTCATTATTTGCGGTAACATAAGAATTCGCTCGGCGCGCCGCCGTTCATCCATTTGCGTGGCCTGGCCCAGTAGCCAATACCACATTTACAAAAACGATAATGAACTACGCTATTGAAATATTATTGTGCATTTTAGTGGTCGGCGTATGTACCAGCTCAATTTTGAAGGAATATCGCAAAACGATGTATTCAGGATAGCGTTTTGGTACACGTATACTTGAGGTCAATTCAATAATGTACCTACACGTATACTTGAGGTCAATATGTTTTAAAAATTATTTTAATTTAAAACAAGTGGCTGAAATGTAATCATGTGGTACATTTTTCAAACTGCCTCCACAAAGCAGTTTAATTTGATACCACAATCAATAGGTTTTAGAACAAAAAAAGTCCCATAAAAAAAAGATGACGTCAACTCTTAAGTGAAGAATTTGTAAGAATTGCGGGTCCAAAATATTGTTTTGGCCTCAAGTATACGTGTACCAAACGGCTAACCTGTATAGGTACAATGTACATCAATTTGAGGTTTTTTTTTTACTAGCACTGTCCGTGACACTGGCCGTGAGGTTCTATCGCGTTGACCGATTGATCGAATCACACGGAATACAAATTCTTTGTGGTTCTAATCGAACCATAAAGAATTTCTAGTCTGTAGGTAGGTGGGATCGACATACGTTTTCTGTGTTTGTTTAAAACGATAAATCCATACATCTCTCGAAAGCAATTTTTTTCATAATTTTTATGAAAATGTGAATTGCTCAGGCTAGTACTCACCAGGAACGTAAGGCACGTGCGTGTGCGCAGGCGCGGGGAGCTGCGTGTGGGGGGCGGGGAGGGCAGGCGCGGCGGCGGTGGGGGGCGGGCGCGGCAGGCGGCGGCCGCGCCCCGACCGCAGCGAGCCCGTCTCGCTGCCGGGCGGGACGGGCAGCGCGCGCCCCCGCTTCGGCGTTGATGATGGCGTTGCTGCAAATTCAAGAAGTTGAACACATATTTTAAACCTGTTCTTACAGTAATAGTAAATAAAATACAATAAGTATAATTGAATGAAAATGAATATAAAAAACTTATAGAAAAAACCCTAATGTAATTAGGGTATTTGACTGTTGTCGAAATGTAGATATTTAATTGTGACATACAGAAATATAACATTATAGCGGCCGCCCGCGGTTTCACCCGCGTGGTTCCCGTTTCCGTAAGAATATCGGGATAAAAAGTATCCTATGTTTTAATCTAGACTATCTACTATCTGTGTGCCAAATTTAAACCAAATCCGTTCAGTAGTTTTTGCGTGATTGAGAAACAAACATCTAAACATCCAAACCCACAAACTTTCACATTTATAATATTAGTAGGATTAAATAACAAATTTAAAAACATCAATTCAATATGTATTATAACAAGCGAGTTATGAGCTAGGTACTTAATTGTGACTCTAGCTATCTCTTTCTAAAACGAAATTTTCTATGGCGAAAGTATGGCAGTACAAGCATGTGACGTCACTTGCTTATAAAAAAAATAGCACTCTCCTTGTCTAATTAGAAAGTTTGATGCTCTATATCGCTGAAAATATGCAAGATATTTAAAAATAAATACCTATGCTGTGTTGCTAATATTTCAATAAACATGTTTAGTCAATAAAAAAAATTCAGCCAAATACCCTATTAATAGGCCGACTTCAGTGGGTGAGTATAAAAAAACAAACTCACATCGTTTTAAGCAAACTACGAGAAAAGGGTAATCGACTAATCTTTATATTGTTTTAAATTTCCATGGTTATTGACGTTAATAGAATAAACTATGTCGGGATTTACACCATGAACCTGTTTATCGTACAGATACAGTGAGTGTCGTGTGTCGAGAACAAATTTGAGTGAATAGTGAGTTTGCAGACAGTGGTACCGGTATCGAACGTAGTAATAAAAGAACTAGACGGAGGGTAGACCGATTCGTCTGCCAATAACATCTACCCGCACGCAACAATCGACAGTTCTTCCGTGATCATGGCGCATGCAACTGCGCCGAAATATTGGAGTCTCAAAAATAAACAGGTACATGGTGTAAATCCCGACATAGTTTATTCTATTAACGACTAATCTTTATTCACCGATAACAAGGAGAGTGGAGAGAGAAACTGACTGTAAATAAACAGAACAAAAAGTAAATAATATTTATATTCGTATTTATAGTTGAATCGAAATCAAACCTGGAAGACTAGCCGTAGTACGTCGCGGCCGCGGTCTGTACGGCGCCATCTCATTGTAATCCGAATACCGAGATGAAGGTGGTAGCTGAAACAAGCAAAAAGATATATTAAAGAACTGACTGCATCACATCCACTGTTCTATGTGCGCGAGCTCCATGGGCATATCTACAGATATTTTCCAGGGGCGGCCTGGCCTCCAGTTCCAGGCCAAAGCTTGGGGGGAGGGGGTGCTAGGGCACCGAATATTTTTGAAAAATGTTCAAAAATTCTACAAACGCTAGGTTTAGAGAGATTAGTATTTTTGATAACGTATCATATCGCCAAGTCTAAAATGTTTGTCATTCGTTTAGGGCGGTAATTTTTTTAAATAAATAACTTTAATTTTATTTAGTTAATAATTTATCTGACTATTACTGAGGATTGAAAAGGGACTTTTGCGGCGAGCCATCCTTTTGGCTTGAAATTTTGTATTTGTTCCCAACGATTCACACCATCAACTGTCACACTGTGACTTGTTGGGAAGTTTTTACTAAAACAATTCCCAGCCAGTAACTCTGTTACTCGATGGGAACTTTCTACTTGAAATTTCCCCACCAGTCACACTGTTACTGAATTAAAATCATGAAAAGAATAATCAAATAGGATTATTATAATTTTTAACCGACTTCAACAAAAGGAGGAGGTTCTCAATTCGATTGTTTACTTTTTTTATCGTTGTTCGCGCTTATCTTCGACATTTATGGACCGATTTTGATGAGTTTTCTTTTATTCGATTGAGTATTCTTGCGAGATGGTCCCATTTTTTTTTTAAATCAGTTTAGTAGTTTTCAAGTAATCCTGAAAATACTATGATTTTGCATCAACTACCTTGATGACTTTGTTATTTATTATTAACCGAATTAGATGATTTTTTTTGTGTTGGAAAAGGGATACCGTTAGTGTAGTCTTTTTAACCGACTTAAAAAAATAAGGTTCTCAGTTTGACCTGTATGTATATAATTGTTTCTCCGCGATTATCTAAAGTTTGGCTGAACCGATTTTTCCAAACTAAATAATATACCTACACTACCTAATACAGAAGGTACTTACCTACACTAAAAATAAAAAAAATATTAAAAACAAAAAACCGACTTCAAAAACCTGCTTCTAAAAAGCAAGAAATAATATTCAAATCATTAGATACGCATTATCATTGTTATAATGACGTCTATTGAAGTTGGGTGGGGCTTCCAAAAAAAAAGAAGTTGTACTTTCCGTACGTACGACGGTTCGTTCGTACGTACCCCACCCGACTTCAATAGACGTTCTATTATAACAATGATAATGCGTATCTAATGATTGGAATATTATTTCTTGCTTTTTAGAGGCAGGTTTTATGAAGTCGTTTTTTTTAAACATTTTAAGACAACAAAATAACAACATAGGTTTAATTATGTTGTTATTTTGTTGATTTAACGTAGGTTTATTCATGTTGTTATTTTGTTGATTTAAAATTATAATTAAACCTATTTGATTATTCTTTTCATTATTTTATTTCATCCTGTCCTGTAACAGTGTAACTAGTTAAGAATTTTTTTAATAAAAAGTTACCATCGAGTAACAGTGTGACTGGGAATTGTTTTAGTAAAAACTTCCCACCCAGTGACAGTGTGACAGTTGATGGTGTGACTCGTTAGGAACAAATTAAATTTAGTAGGGGTATCTTGGCATTCTTGCATGTATATACTTAAGTATAGAGGGTCCTTCTTAAACAGTGCACGAAATTTTAAGGGTCAATGTACTCATGCATACAAACAACTTTTACTATGGTACCAACATTGAAATCGCGAAAAAACTAATCAGCTTTTCCATACATTTTGATCTATTCGATTTTAAATTTTCTACGGAACAGCTGATATTTTTTAAAAGTTTTGTAGGAATAACAACAAACACGTAAAAACACCACCAATCTATTTTGGCGGTATTTGCGGAAGTGGATGACAAAAGACTATCTCTTGTTGTCGAGATTCTCGTACTCAGTAGGAGTGAGACCGTAGCTGTCGTCATAGAACTGTCGCCCACTGTTTTATTGACGAGAGTCATCCGCTACGTAAGACGTTTAGTTATACAGTACGAGGCAAACATCTTGACACTTTTTCTTCTGGGGATTTGTTCGCACATTTGCACTTGTGAGCGACCAATAGCGCGCGCCTCTCTGCCGCGGCAGAGAGGCGCGCGCTATTGGTCGCCGCCGCCCACGTACCTACTTCACCGCTACGGAATAGGTACCCAAAATACGTGTTCTGCGCAATCCTCACCCGATTTCAAGATGTTTGCCTCATACTGTATTAAAAGTTATTTAAAATGGTCTACCAACCTATTTCGGCGGTGTTTGCGGAAGCTGGACGACAGAAGACCGTCTTTTCTTGATGGCAATCTCGTACTCAGTAGGAGTGAGACCGTAGCTGTCGTCATATAAGAATTGCCAACCATTGTCTTATTGATGAGAATCATACGCTCCGTTTAGTAGGAGAGATTATGTAAAATAGTATACTAACCTGTTTTCGCGGTATTTGCGAAAGCTGGATAACAGAAGACCATCTGTTGATGTCGAAATTATCGTACTCAGTAGGAGTGAGACTGTAGTTGTCGTCATAGAAGAACTGTCGACCACTGCCCTTTTGACGAGAACTGTGCGCTATGTAAGACGTTTAGTAGGAGAAATATGTAAAATAGTCTACCAACCTGTTTCGGCGGTATTTGCGGAAGCTGGATGACAGAAGACCGTCTTTTGTTAGCGGCATTCTCGTACTTAGTAGGAGTAAGACCGTAGTTGTAGTCATAAAAAAACTGTCGACCACTGTCTTCTTGACGAGAGTCATACCCTATGTAGGACGTGTAATAGAAATTATGTTAAATAGTCCACCAACCTGTTTCGGCGGTATTTGCGGAAGCTGGACGACAGAAGACCGTCTTTTGTTGACGGCATTCTCGTACTCAGTAGGAGTGAGACCGTAGTTGTCGTCAAAGAGGAATTGTCCCCCGCTGTCCCATTGTCGCGAGTCGTCCCCCAAGTATGAAGTTTGGTAGGGGTAGCTACTGGAGTCGTAATACTCTTCGTAGCTGGGCTGCTGAGATATATGTGAGTGGTCCCTGTAAAAAATGAATTGTAAATATATTATTATAAGTATACGTTCATGTTTTTTTCTCTAAGTAAGAAAATTTCAAGTTACTTTACAATTTTCAGCAAAAAATGACATGGTTCCGTCCATAAATTAATCGCAACCGCAAAATTATCTGTAGACTGTTAATGGTAAGTGAACCATTACTGGCAAATAGTTAGCTCGGTATGATGTTTCTATCAAGAAAAACTGATGAATGATAACATTATCGTATCTAGTGTGTTATACATATTTACAACAATTCAGCAAGTACATACCTAATGTGCGTGCTAGTGCTAAATACGTCAAAACCATAGCCCATCCCATCATCGTACAACGTATTCTGGCGTTCGAGGCTTGGTCGCCGCTGTTCTTCTGCGAAAATTTAACAAAAAAAATTGTTACAACCCGCGCGCCGCGCAGATAATGCATGGGACTGGAAATTTCGGCTAACCGCGTTTACCACCCACGCCGTTAAAGAATAGGATAGAAAATGGCATCGTAAGTATCATCGTGTGTAACATAGGTTTTTATCTCACGAATGCAGTTCAGCTTTGAATGTTGTTAGGCGTGCACTTGCACATTATTTTATTGATACGAGAGCACAGTATAATTTTGCCTTTTAGTTATACTGTGACGAGAGCGTGCAGATTTACACTAAGGCCCTGTCCTAATTGCCATCGGTCGTGCGATCATGCGTTGCGATTTCATCGTGCGATGAAACTGAACAATAGAAAATTTGGTCGCATCGCATGATCGCGCGACCGTCAATTAGGACATTATAGATATCACTAGGTCAGGGGCCCTATTTTTGAATCATTAGAATTTCAAATCGTGTATGAAATCACAAAATTCGTATACGAATCCCTAAAATCGCTATTTTTGAATATTCATACTCGTGATTTTGCAACGAATGGTCCGACCCACTCGTTTTCAATATGCTACCAGTAGAAAAATTACCTGAGAGAGAGAAAAATATCAAAATCAAATGACTGACAGACATTCCTATTGACATTTCTATTGTTTCAAAAATACGTAAAATTGGGAGCAATCGAAATTGATTTCGTATACCTTTTGCTTTCGCACGCACCATCGCACGACCGATGGCCAATTAGGACGGGGCCTAAAACAATGTGCATATGATCACGCCTAACAACATTCATAGCTGAACTGCATTCGTGAGATAAAAACCTACGTTACAATAAAATCTTTCAGGCCGCCTATTACGTTAATCTTTTAGGCCCCCTATTAGCATGACCACCGAAACACGATATAATAGTATATCCGTATGATGTAGCGTTTGGTCGACACTCAATTGTCAAAATCCATTGTCTTTCGACGGTTACACGCAAAATACTTATAAGATTCTTGGTTATACGTAATAAATTGCTATTTCATATCTCGTTTCTATTGTTATGCTAAAAAAGGGCAGACTAAAAAATCAGTCTAGTTTCAAATAGTGTATCCCCAAAAGTGTTTTAAGTTACAAGAAGATTTTTTTATAAATAAAAAAAGTAACTTTTCTCAAACATGCTTGGAAATTCGAACATTATTTTGACAACTTTCTATGTGCGAAATCGGAGTAGCTGGACAAAACTAAAACACGCCTGCAATTTTCGAATGAGAAACCATTTTTACCGTATTTGGTGACCTTAAATGTCTAGACACACTATGCTGAACTTACGCGACCGAAATTCGGCGGAAGCGATTTTATTATGAAAAAAAACGCGACGTAATTTCGGTCAAATAGCATTGTAGGCGTAATATTGCCGAACTTCGGTTGCGTAATTTCAGCATAGTGTGTCTAGTCACCAAAGGTTACTATTAAAATTCACAACTTTTCCAATGAAACAAAGTTCCGATTCACGGTACAAAAACATCATGAGAGCACTAACGCCTGCCCACTGCAATTCATGGTTATAAAACTTACGTGTTGTTACACGTCATAAGATTCCGACAGGTGTGTAAAGTAAATTGTTAATACTGTTTGTTATTTTGTCAAAATGTTTATCTTCAATTTAAATTGAATATACAAATCATTTTTGATGTTAAAATTGAATTCAAGTGACGCCACCTGAAATTCAAGAAGCGGCAAGAACTGTAAAAACTTGATATGTCCAAAATCAAAAGAACATTATGTAAACCTAACTGCTATCATTCAGTGATTAAAATACATCCACAAGGGTATAAATGTAAGAAGTCTAAAGCATTTTAACTACTTACATCAAACGTGCAAATGTTCTTGCAATGTTGACGGTTCGGGGATGTTTAATGAAAGACTGACTGCGATCAAATACTCATTTATTATAGTACTGCACAGGGCTTATATACGAGGAGAGATGAGTGTGTGTTTAGGTAGTACACACACTACATTCTTGTTAGAAGCACCAGACAGTGTGTAACTTGGATCTAGTACTTTTAATTAGATACTGTACTTTTAAATAAAAATAATGTGTTAAAAAAGTTACTACTTCATAGAATTTCCACGCATTATTTGAGAAAACTACTAATCAAGCCTTGGCCGCAACTAGACATTGATGGACTCACGTATGACACACATTGTGTGCCTCGGCTTCGCACTCGTCCTTCAATGCCTGTATTGCATGCCGCTGCTGTAATGTGCTATTTTTTACCTCCTGACTGCCAGTCGGTTGCGGTCCGCCACGAAGTAGCGGACTCAACACTCACTTGAGCATGCAGCTGCGACCAAGTCTCTATCCTGCAACACAAACAAAAAATGCGACTAGGTATTTTCTAAAAAAAACTTTAATCGAAAAATAAGCTATGTCTGTACCATGTACAGTCAGAGTCAAATAGATATGAGCATCTTTAGTAGTCAAAATTATCTGAAAAACATAAAAGCAATTTGATATTACGCAGTTCGAATCAGCATAATTGTTATAAGCACACAAGATGTTCAAAATATCTTACTACTCATTGTTTCATATTTATATGAGCAATTGAGCAGTCGGGGTATTCAAAATTATCTAAGCAAACAAAGCTCTACTCTTTGACTACTCAGGACGCTCATATCAATTTGACGCTGACTGTACCAGCAATTCCATATGGCCTAGCTAGTCGATCGAGACTGCTCCATAAAATGTCTACTCTGTCAGGTAGCGCTTACAATAACAAGTCAGAGATGGCGCTAGTTTCAGTGTGTAAAAAATCTGCTGAGTATCGATTTGAATTCGCATTGAGAAATCTTAGTAGCGCAGCAGGTAGGTGGCGCTATATTACGATATAGTTTTCGTGCCAAACGGTTTTTTGTAATTTTATTTCAAATTACTTACCTATTTGTCCTCGGCTGACTGTTGTAATACAGAGGATCAGTGTCTCCGTGGATATGGTACTCTTCTCTCTCATAAGAATTTTCTCGTGACACCTCCAATGACCTCTGTAATAAAAGCAAAATCGTATTTAACAAAAACAGTTTCTGTTTTAGTTACAAGTATAGCTCTCGAGTCTAAAATGTTTTCGCCACACCAGCACAAAATATAAAGTACAGAGGCACCGGTCTCGAAAAGTCATGCATCATTTGTTTTGGTTGCGTTAAGAGCTTCTACGGAACGCCCCCTACTCTCAACGGGGATTAACGAGATCGAGTTCACATCAGGATCGAATAAACGTCAAAAATCTGTTATTTTAGTACTAGAAAACGGTTTCCATTGTTTTCATTGTACTATTTTGACTTTCACTCGATACCGATTCGATCTCAGATTCTCGTTCGCGTTTGGGAGTAACCCCCAACTTACAGTTAGCTCGTTTCGACCCGAGATTGCCTGTATGAAACGTCTATGTGTGCATGCATGTAAAACCATGATAGTTGCGATCGGCTCTTTTGCCTATCTATCTTATATTTGGTGCTGACAGTGTTTTGATTCCATTTCGCACCCCATAAAGCTTCTACATAACGTAAGAAATTTAAAAGTACTTGTACGTATTTATAAATTCCTTGACATAACGTCACAAGTTTGTCACCAACAAAAAGTACCGTTAAAATAACTACTCCAAACTTTTCATTTTCACAACAAGTTTTTTCAGTATCAAAATAATTACATTGGATATAACTCTACACTCACTATCGTCCGATTGCAAATAATCTTAAGAATCGCCTATCTTTTGTTAATACAACTCGACCAAGATAATTAGGCGCGTGACAGCTGCATCTGCATGACGCAGCTAAGTTCTTGACACCGTTTTAATTTGGTCGAGTTGTAGTTATTGCAACCGGCCATATAGACTGCCGCAACGAACAGTGTCGAATCTGCAATATCTCGATTTTTATTTTGTTGCATCAATGGATAGAGCAAATATGATACTATTAGGAAAATATTTTTTTTATTTGAAAAAAGAATTATTTCGTGAGATTTTGAATCGAACAATATCGAAACGTCACACTGTGGGCGACGTACATTATAGAATGAGGTAAATTCGATACTGTTCTAGCACGACGGTAAACAGTCGCAGATCGAAACTGCCTGATTCGTCAGTGTTCTCTGGGATGTAAAAAAGGAAGGCGCGGTGGTTTAGTTTAGGTTAGTTCGTTATTATTTAGTTGCTATTTGTTTTTTTTTGCATTATAATAACTTTAAATAACGGTTAACGAGTAAAACTATCGAAAGTGGTAGATTCGATAGTGACCGTATAAGTCGTAACGAATCTGCCACTTTCGATAAAATTTCAGATTTTAAAAACATTGAATACTATCGAATGTGAAATATCTCGGAAAAAATATATTAAACATTAAAACCGTTATTAGGCATAAAAAGTGAGA
Source organism: Agriphila tristella (assembly GCA_928269145.1). Lineage (NCBI taxonomy): Eukaryota > Metazoa > Arthropoda > Insecta > Lepidoptera > Crambidae > Agriphila > Agriphila tristella. Next base: position 40,067,198 of record OV743433.1, read on the forward strand.
AAAAAATAAGCTATCATTCAGTAAAGAAAATTTTACGACACGATTCAAAATTACGACTTTGTGTCAAATTTTGTGCCGAAAAAACTTTGAACTGCTCTACTGTAAAGTACGTGATTTGCAGTTTCGATACTATTCGTAGCGGCAGTCGTGTGTACCTGTGGTGTGTGCATTTGATGTGCTGCACTTCTGAACTGCGACGCGCTGCAGTTGGCATGTTGCCCCACTGGGTAGTTCAGGTCCGATGTGTAGTCGGAGTCCTCTGAGTAACCCGCTGTAACACCAAAATTACAACTCACATAAATATGCAAAAGACTTACCACATTTTTCTATTTCCGAAATGACTAGTGCGAAAACTAATCCAAGACCTCATTTTTCCGACCCCTATATGTAATTATGTAACAGGTCAAACGAAGTGAAATTTCAACAAGCAATAGATTTTATTGCATTTATGATTAACAACTAGGTACTCTTTAATAAATGTGAGTTAAATTTATTTTTTCTTTCTTTACATGCTAGTCTTTACAGTCAACGCTATCCAAGACAGCAGCGATGACTAGTACCATTGATGAGCATACTTACAATGGGCAATATACTGCATCTGCCGGCGCGCTTGCTCCGCTCGCTCGGCGTCCAGAGCACCGTTTAATAGGTCCAACTTGCGTTGGAGATCGGCACCAGCCGTACCTTCTGCATCTGTAATAAAATGAAATTTTACTTAATTGTTTTATTCTTAAAAAAAACTTTTATTAGTTTGTGTGAATGAACATAACGAAAATTATGTAAATGCAAACTTTTTTTTAATGCCATAATTATGCATTATGTACTTCGATCATATGATCGAAGTACATAATGCATAGAGATTATGTATGACCCTTGCTAGGTTAGGGAAGAAGTAGTTTTCTTGTGAATTTCACTTCTTCAATACTTCAAGTATAATGCATGCATACTTTTATTAAGGCGATTACTCTCCTCACTGTGGCGCCCTCATTTTAATTAAAATTATTGCTCCCTTTATACATAATTAGATTTGAGAGAGAGAGATTAAAGCTAAGGTTCTATAGTTTATTTACAAACAATAATGTCTGTAAAATATAGTAACTTGTAGTAGTAGTAGTAGTAGGCAAAAAAGCAAAAAGTGGCCACTTTTGGCACTTTTGCCTACTACTACTACAACTAACTATATTTTACAGAAGTTATTGTTTGCAAATACCTATAAAACCTTAGCTTCAATTTCAACGTTTGAATTTTCAATACATTACGTACTTAGCGAGCAATAAATTTAATTAAGATGAGGGCGCCACTTGAGGAGACTAATCTCCTTAATAATCAACGATCCCTAAAGAGTATTGTTCAAAAAACGGTTGAAATAAGCCCTGCTATAGCTTAAACCAATGATTGTGATGTAATAAAAACCCTAGAAGATCCAATTCATTTCTTAACACTTCTGTGTGGTCTATAACCGAATAACCTTCATACTGGCGAGGCATTCAACCCCTATCTCCGGCGTAATGTACTCTTCCGGCGACCCAATTTATTATATTAAATTTATTCACACCTCCTGGGAATATACTTAATAACCGCCACATAAAATGTAGTTTCAGCTTATTAGGTATTATCCGATTATAGGTGAAATTGAACAGCAGCCATTTTTATTGTCCCCACTCCTGGGGCACAGGCCTTTCTTACATGTGGATAAAAAGATGAGCCATAACCCTAACGCGGGCCCAATGCGAATCGGTGGGTGTCAACGACTGCAAATTTAGCTGAGACCAACGGCTTAACATGCCTTCTGAAGTACAGAAGAGCTCGAGATAATACATTTTTAGTCTGTCATCCAAATGGCCTTTGTAAAATTGCTTAACTGTTGCAATCGCAGCGTCATGCGTCATACGCTTACGCACTGCACCGCAATCGAATAATATCTGTCATAATGAGTCAGATACCAAATGGTCGAAGAAAATATGAACTTGTAGTGAATAATATTCTAATGATTCATTATTTTTTTGGTTTTTGTGTGTATCATCGAATCTCAGCGTCAGAAAACGGGCCCCGACGGAAGACCAGCGCTGGTCGGAACCATGCATTATATCCTCGTAAGACCGACGTTATTTTGTGTTAAGACTGACGGTCCTTTAAAAGAACCAATTGTTTATACTCTGTCAGTCCCAGACTCCCAGTGTAATTCTAAATATGTACAATTCATTACCTATAATTTTGCTCAGAAACTCAAAGAATACGAATAACTTAAAACGGCTTTTTTCACAGGTTATAAACAGAATATGCAAAATGACCGTAGATATTAATAAAAATAAAATTGTCTAATCTATTTATTCACTACTAGCGGCCGCCCGCGACTTTTCCCGGGTGGACCCTTGTACGTGATAAAAAGTAGCTTTTGTTAATCCAAGTTATAAACTACATGACGTGTGCCAAATTTCATCCATATCCGTTCATCTGTTTTTGCGTGATTGAGTAACATCCAAAGATATAAACATCCAAATTTTAAAGTACATTAATAATATTAGTAATAAGTATTAAAAAGGTATTTAGATTTCATATAAGGTGAAGTACTAAAAATAAAATAAAATCACCTAAAAGTTCGCCAACAAAACATTATTGCTCTTTTTGAAGACGTAAACTACCATTGTACCATAAAAGCGGATGTAATAACGGGTCTTAAACCATCGTAAATCACGATGGCGTTGGGAAAGGCAATAATCGTAACGAGTATAAGAATAAAGCGGATTTTTATTAAAGTAATCATCTTCTCTTTTCACCTGTAAACTACTTATATGGAAGAGGTTTTATGGGTTATGTTATGGTTTTGAAGATGGGATCACGTATTAATAGTCACGAAAAAGCTACAAAATGAGCTTTGAAACTATCAAGTATGAAGAACTTTTTGTGCAAATTGATTTTGTTTTGCTAAAGCTTCAACTTATGTTTAAAAAATTGCGAAATTAGCATATAAATGTATGGAAATCCTGAATCTGAAAACTCTGATCCTTATATCTTATAGAATACTGATCAGATCAGTTGGGTTTGAATAGCAATCTGAATCTCCTCCATTCACTCCCTGGATGGCCATCTTCAGATCACAGCTAGGTCAATCCTTGGCAGAAAACCATAATCATAGAAGTTACCTCGTTTTTTATGAAAATTGACTGATGTTCTTAATTATCAGTCTGACCACCAAGAGTATATTACATAGCTCGCTTTCGCGTCAGCAACGCTTAACAGTTTTTGTCCCTAACGAGCCTCAATAGGCCATTCTGTTGAATGTTGTATACCTATCTTTGTATATCTAGAAGTTTTGTAATCAACTTACATGCACAAAATCGCGGGCAAGCAGCTAGTTTTTATTAATTAGCTTAATTGTGCCAAAAACTCCCAAAAAAGATGATTTTTAACTATTATTGTAGGTCTACGTATTTTTATATTACTAAAGTTAGAATAAGAAACAACAGTATAGTTTAAAATAATAAAACATAATAAACAAACAGTAGTCCGAGCATCTTAGAACAAACATCACTTAACTCACATTATCCACTACGCAAGTTAAGTACCAAGAAATATAAATATCATAGCTCGAAACCGTAGCAGGTCGCGTAGCACGAGTCTACGACGTAGACACTATGCTTGCTACGACACACGTAGACGTTACAGACTTTGTTGCACAACTGCCTTTAAAATGGTATTATTAGAGGCGGGTCATCGTGACAACTCGGAAGATGCCCCCATTTCATCATAAAGCACACGTCCAATTTCCTTAGAACCCTAACAAGAGTAGCGCTGGCCTTTACAGCTATTGACATAAAAGCTATTTCAAAATAACCTAGGTCAGGATACAACGGTTGCCTGTCGAGAAGCGCGGAGCTACGTTAACTTCTTTTGCCGTTTACATTGCGTGAAACTACGTACGCCTTTATTGAGGTTCAGTTTTAAATAGCACTTATTTTCTTTCTGGTTCCATTATGGATCCATTAACATGTACATTTAGGTTGCTATTGTTAGAAAGAATTACAGTTTTTATATATGAGGGCATTCTTAAATAGTGCACGGAATTTAAAGGGGTCAATGTACTCATGCATACAAACAACTTTTACTATGGTAACAACATTGAAACCGCAAAAAAAAATTCAGCTGTTCCATAGAAAATCTAAAATCGAATATATCAATATTTATGGAACAGTAAAAGTTGTTTGTGTGCATGAGTACATTGACCCCTTAAGATTTCGTGCACTATTTAAGAAGGACCCTATATAAGGTAATAGTTTTACATAGCTTCCTTATTACAACAGTTATTCTTTGTTTTGAAGCCGATGACCATACAATCGTAACTTACATAATTCTAGATATGACACCAGACAAGGCGACGTAAAGATTTTACTGTTTCCAATATAACAAATCCCCGAAGTGTTGGGAAAGACGAAACTTTTATGATATATCAAAACAATCAGGAACACATTTACTTTCGTTCTGTTTTTTATATGTCTGCCGCACATTTTGCTCGCGAGTAATTCTCATTGCGATTCAGGCTTTCCCGGTTTTTTTATTTTATTGTTTGCCTTGCGACAGCCGTGTGAACTGGGGCAAGAAAGAAGAGTATGAATACATTATAATTCCGCAAAGACATTTGTAATTGTAAATTCGAACTCATTTCGAATCGATCCATTGTAGTCCTACTAGTATTATAAATGTGAAAGTTTATGGGTTTGGATGTTTGTTCCTTAATGACGCAAAAACTACTGAACGGATTTGGTTGGAATTTGGCATACAGATAGTACATAGCCTAGATTAAAACATAGGATACTTTTTATTCCGTTATTTCCACGGGAACGGGAACCACGCGGGTGAAATCGCGGGCAGCTGCTAGTACATTATAATTACGCAAAGACATTTGTAATTGTAAATTCGAAATCATTTCGAATCAATCCACTGTAGCATCCTATAGTTCCCAATTTTTTTAAATAAGAACTTTTATATTTTCACTTTACTCGTTTCCTTTTACGGTTAAGAAACTCTAGTTATCCCTCCTTTTTATTGTACGCACCCTGCCCCCGTCAACTTAAAACAAACTGTCATTACCATAAAAAACTTGTGAAGTGATATGGGATGTCCCTCCGTTACCCATTCTGTTTCTGTACGTTCTATATTTCCCGTGAGAATTACAAACCTTGTCACGTTACCCATTCTTTGTTTCTTTGTGGATTCAGAAAATGGCGGCAACCAAGTATTTGAACAAACTTTGTATTGTAAAAGCAGTTAGATACTATTTTTTTATTTTAAAGTACTTTTGTTTGCTGTTGCCACGTCTATACAAAGATGAATTTGTTATTGTAAGTATCGGTCATTCGATTTAATACCGGTTTCATAAACTTTGATTAGCCACTAACTTCTTGATTAATTTATAAATGGAATAGAATTTATATGAAACTAGCGGCTGCCCGCGACTTCGTCTGCGTGGAATGGTTTTTTGCTATCCCTCGGGAACAATACTTTTTTCGGGATGAAAGGTACCCTATGTCCTTTTCTGTACCTCTAACAATGTGTATACAAAATTTCATGATGATCGGTTCAGTAGTTACGACGTGAAGGCGTAACAAACAAACAAACGGACTTTCGCATTTATAATATTAGCAAGAATATTAATTGGAACTTAAAATGACTTTGTGGTACAGGCCTTTAATATAATAATTCAGCTGCAAAGCGTAGCACAAAACAAACATTGCATTATAAGTTTAAAAAAAATGCTAAATAGTTACCACATTCTTTTATCTTTATCACCACAGAACAAAGAATTTTTTTTTCCCCCAGTAGAAGTCGCATGTGGGCGGCACCCGTGTAACATCATATATGCGTAGCTCCGCATATCTTTGAATTTTGCTCAGTCAGTCGTATGAACGAACGCCAAACAAAAAATCTTCAAAAATAATATATAAATGCCGAGGTGCATTATATAAAAGAGCAAAATCTATATCCACATATATCATTTAGCAAACGGGTGCATAAAATATCGGAGGCGAGCTTTATTTAATTAATTTTGATTTTAAATAAAAATTCAACTGATATTTTCCTTTTAACATTCATAACAATAAATATCCACCTTTATGCGATATACACTTATGATCCATATTCCAACGCACAATTTGACATATTCTTGAACTTTCATAAACACTAAAATATAGAATGGCGGAAATGTCACTCAATAGGGGAGACCGAGAAAAGATGTGACTGTGAAGAGTTGAAAAGTATTATCACCATAGCAAAAACTTGATAAATAAATGATAAACGTCTAAATAACAGTTGATTTGATACACTCACCACTGAAAACACGCAAAAACAGCACGGAATTTTAGTCAACTTAAATAGTACGTTATAGGCGAGCCCGGTAAGCTAGCATTCTATTGTCAAGGATTTTAATCATTCGAGGCAATTTAATGAAAATTACTTCCCCTAAAAGGCTGCGAAGTCTCAAGAAATGAGCGAAAAAAATTCTTAGTTAAAATTTAATTTTGAAATTGGTCATGTAGCCATAAAGTTTTATAAAAATAACGTTTTATAGTTATTTTTAGATTTAGAATACTACACTCCTGGGGGTCAATTCTGCTAATGTTAACGTCGAAATCCTGGTTCAGTGGTGTTAAACCCAAAACCGAAACACATTGTGATTCTTAAACCCAAAACGGAAACACATTGTATCTCGATTTTGGGTATAAGAAACAAGAACTGTGTCAAAAAGCACTACCATTCCAACACCATTGATCCACGTTTTTGACGTTAACATTAGCAGACTTGACCCCCTGAACTTGTGCGGGGCGGAAAGTAACTATTGAAATTAACTCGATAGGTATAGGTGCCGGCACCTAACTTGGCAAGTTCCTTAACGCATATACTTCTACGCCTATATTTTTCTTTGTTTGCCCGATGTAAGAGAGCCCAGTAGCAATCTAGTTTGTAGACGCCTAGCGCTTGCACCTTGAAAAGGGATGTTGCACTTGACAGGTCGTAAGAGTTGGTTTATCTTCCTCGTCGGCTTGGTCTTGATAGACACACTCTTCAGAATACCTACAATCTTGTCAATGACACCTTTCATGTAAGGTAGAATGGCAGGTCGTCGTTCTACTATGGCTGGCTTGACACGAATTCTGGGTTGGAGGGGAGGCGTGGTACTGGCAATTTGTTACTTCGCAGAACGTGCTTGACATGCTGAAGCTCAGCTGTCAGGTCTTGTTGGTCACAGATCCGAAATACAAATAAATACAAATAACTTTATTTGCTGTAAATAGGGTGATAACTTATAATTCCCGCGTACTCTCTGAAACAAAGATTTCTCTATGGTAGGTAGCTAACTGTAAAGGATGGTGGTGGAATTCACCATTGAGCTATCTATCTGTAAGTGTTGCTTTTCGAAATATCCGATATATTTATTTTATTTGGGTTTCTGAATTTTGAAATTCAAAAATTTTTTGCCTAGTTATTAAGAAATGTCAGGATTCCACCGAATTATGAAATTGGGTTTACACGAATTATTGATATGAAACTATTTAGGATAAGCTAAGTGAAGAATGTTAACCAACCCGGTTTCCCTTATCTCATTAAATTTTCTTAAAGTACTTTATGTGTTAATGAATAAGGTGGTAAATCGCACTATTAAAATTAGCTTACGCCATCTAGCGGCTGAGTAGCAGCATTATAAATATACGTATTATTTAATTTGGTACCAAGTTGCTATGGTAATACAACTGAATCTAAATAAATAAACTTTGTGATTTATGGCTTTCTGGATATTATAAATTTTTACTGTTTATCCAATTATGTGTTCACAAAGTGTGTGCGCGTAGCATGTAACTATTGAGTGGGGGGCTTGGCTTCGATTTTTAATGTGTTTGTTTGGTTACACTGGTTTTCATACTAAACTAGCTTCCGCCCGCGACTTCGTCCGCGTGGATTTTAGAGAAAATCCTTAGGGAACCTTCAACCAGAATCCGACCAGCCGATTTTATGCGATTAGGCCGGTCCCCACCAAGCGCGCTGCCTCGCGAGGCAAAACGTTTGCCGCGTGTGGCAGGCCTCGCACGAGGCTGCGCGCTTGGTGGGGACCGGCCTAATCGCATAAAATCGGCTGGTCGGATTCTGGTTGAAGGTTCCCTAAGGATTTTCTCTAATATCCACGCGGACGAGGTCGCGGGCGGAAGCTAGTTTATTACAACAATCAGAAGTGGGTCCAGAGATATTAGTAGTATCCTGTTCCCGTTTTTTTTACCCTTTTCCGTTCCCGTTTGGTCCCGTTCCTGTCCCCGGTTTCCGTTCGCGTTCGCGTTCGCTTTCGAGCGATCGCGTTTGCGTTCCCGTTCCATTCCCGTTCCCGTTCCCGTTCCCTACGGCTAAATCATGTCCACAGTGTTCAAAATAAATGTCATTTTCGCAATCACCATCCCATAAAACCTCAAGAACGACATCCATATCGATTTTTATGTTTACTTACCCCATTTACACCCTAAGGGGTTGATTTTAAAAACCACAATATATATGTTTGTCTATTTATTTTTAGACATGCTCGTACGAAGTTTTAAGTTGTAAAGTATATTTTATATTGTTTTCCATACCAAATTTGAACCCAATTTTCACCCCTTTAGTGGTTAAATCATGTCGACCGTGTTGGACTTCAAAATGAATGTCATTTTCGCAATCGTCATCCCAGAAAACCCCAATAACGACATCCATATCTATTTTAGGTTTATTTACCCCATTTCATCCCCATAGGGGTTAAAATACTACCAATAACCATATACGTTGCGTTATATTTCCATCCATAAGCCTAAATTATAAATTTAACGATTTTTACTTTGAAAATTAAGGATTTTCTTCTATACTCAACTTCATCCCCCTTTTCACCCCATCGGGGGTAGAATTTTGAAAAACGATGATACACGTATTTATTAATTTTCAATCATCAGCCTGAATACAAAATTTGAAGATCCTAGCATCAAAACTGAGGGACTTCCATACAAACTCTCATCCCTTATTTCATCCCCTTAGGAATGGAATTTTCAAAAATCCTTCCTTAGTGGATGCCTACACTGTATAAGGTACCTGTGTGTAAAATTTCAAGTCTCTAGGTTCAGTAGTTTGGGCTGTGCGTTGATATCTCACTCAGTCAGTCAGGACTTTGAATTTTATATATATAGATTGAGCTCATACTACTTCTATGTTCTGTGTTTATCACGATGTTTTTTGAATTGCACGTTTGACAAGATGGCACATACGTAGCTTGGAATATGTCATGCATGGCATATAGAATCAAATAATCTTGCACAGTATTTTAATTTAGATTAGCTCACAATTTACAAGAATTTAAGAGCGTGTAATTGCCCTTTCACGAACAGAGAATCCAAATAACCCACACATTTCTCTGAAATAAAATAATTACTTGAACTTAAGTTCACATTCATACGTGTTTGAAGATAATCTGTTTTCCGCAGATTTTTTTCTTACTATATTAAATCAGCCTAGAAACCAACGACCTTTATATGCTTGTAATTGCGGCTTACAAAGTAAATGAGATCGCCAATTTTGATCAGCGGTAAGGTAATTATCTTTTATCAAAGTTGCTTGACTTCCACTTTCGTGTTACCGTACAACATAGTGAGTACAATGTCCTCGCTCGTGATAAATGAACTAAAGTCATCGACCTACCGTTATCTTTCAAGCCAATAAACTTACGGCCTCTCTTAGTTTCTGAACCTATAGCCCGAACCAATATGTGTATAGTGCCTATGACTAACAGCAATTATCTATACTGTGCTAATAGTGGAAAGAAATCCTCAGAATTACTCAAACTTTACTACTCTTCTATTTTATGGTGGCACCTCACATTACTAATTACATGATCATGTATTTGTGGTGGATATGTGTCTGTTTTGTCTTATTTGCACGAACAAGGCAAATACGCACATATACTTATTTGCTGTCGTATCCATGTGTGGAGGGTGTGTTTTCAATGTTTAGACTTTCTACGAATATTTGTCAAATAAAGTGACGTCATAACATAACACCACTAAAACTAGTCAATTTTGGGTTTTGGCCCGCTGTCTATACTACTTAGGTACATGACTATACTTTGTTTGAACGACTAATAACTAAATAGTATAACTTTTATACGACTGCTTTAAGATTTTCAAATGAGTCTACAGAAAATGCATTAAGTAATTCATTGCTCATATCGTGACTGTACAATATTGTCACTATCAATTGGTGTCAGCTAAACATAAAAGAGAAAATTGGATACAAGTAAACGTAGCTTACCTATAATATAAATATGAAGTAACAGTACCAAGAAGATATTAAAAAGTTTCAATAAAGGCGCAAGGTAACATTGCTATATTGGTTATCTTCTATGATGAAATTTTCATTAACGTTGTTTGAAACGATAAAAATAACACTAAAATTCTCGTTAAACGACCAGTTTGTTTAGCCCGCTTATCTGTAGTGTAGCAGATATTTACTTTGTTTCTTTCTTATACAAAATTATCACTAAAATCTATAAAAAAGCCATAATATAGCACTATTATGTATTCTCTGCTATAGCCTAGAGGAAACAGCAAAATAAATGCATCGTTAACTTAACCTTAAAAATCAATAAGTGAAGTTATAGAACAGTCAACTTGGTCGTTGTTGAAAAAGTATCCAAACCTATTGTTTCCTAGTTGAATAACTTCACTGCTTTTTAACATTTTACACCAAAACAATGATTGATATGGATCGCCCGTGACGCGAGAGGTAAAGTCAAACTGGTGAGAAAAGGGTAAGAGCCACTCTGTATTTAGTATTTTTATCTGTGATTTAAATCGAATGTGTTTAAACCATAGATATAGAAAAATTTTCGCTGCGCTCAAGGTTTAAACCCACTGCTGAACCTGTAAAAATATTGAATAACTAGCTGATGCCCGCGACTTCGTACGCGTGGACTTTATGACTCCGGCGTATGCATATAAATATAAACTAATGTAGTTACATAATAAAATACTTGTAGCAGTGTTATAATGTTAAAAGTTAATAAACTGTTTTAATTTTATTTTTATACTAGCGGCCGCCCGCGGTTTCACCCACGTGGTTCCCGTTCCCGTGGGAATATCGGAATAAAAAGTATTCTATGTTTTAATTTAGGCTATCTACTATCTGTGTCCCAAATTCCAACCAAATCCGTTGAGTAGTTTTTGCGTGATTGGGGAACAAACATTTAAACATCTAAACATCCAAACCCACAAACTTTCACATTTATAATATTAAGTAAGATAGGATTAGTAAGATTTTATATAGGTAACCTGATGTGTTCCAGTATGTTTGTATCAACTCATAGAGCACAGATGCTGATGACCGATATTAACCCATATTAGATGCTTGGGTCTTATTTACCGACCCGTGTAAATTCATTCAAGAGTCATGATTTACGTGACACATGGCTTTAATTATTTAGGTGCGGGAACAGCAATGGTGTTATAGCACTATGGTTTGACATGATCTATAGTATAAAGTAAATATATTATGTTTAGGGACACGCGAAACACCTGATGTCAACCTTCGTCAGGGACGAATGAAGTACTAATCTTACCAATTTAGTAATAGTAGCTTTAAATACATCCTTGAAATATGTACAGCATAGAATAGTAAAAGCAAATATTTCTATAGCTATAAGTACCTATATTTGTTTCATTTTTTTGTTTGAAAAAAATGCAAAAACTACAATTCACAGGTTAAAAAAATTCAACACACTTGCTCGTAAAGTGAGCCCTAATACATCGCTTTTAGGGCTATAAACCGCGAGCTTTAACAAACACCGTGCATTAATATATAAAACACTAGAATTATCCCTACAAAGTTAAATGAGTACCTTACTGCAAGTTATATGCGAGTAAACAGCATTCCGGGTAATACAGTTATTTTTTTAGTAACAACAAAGAGGTTTTATGATGCTGAAAATTCATATACATTTTTGGAATAAATAAATGTGTAAGTCCTTAATTAAGTCAAACAAATATTTATTATTATCAAATTATTCATAACTAGCTTCTGCCCGCGACTTCGTCCGCGTGGATATTAGACGAAATCCTTTTAAGGAACCTTCAACCAGGATCCGGCCAGCCATTTTAAAGCGATTAGGCGAGTCCCCATCAAGCGCGCTGCCTCGCGAGGCAAGACATTTACCGCGTGTGGCGGGCCTCGCACAAGGCTTCCAGTTCCCGTTTCCGTTCCCGTCCCGTTTGCGTTCCCGTCCCGTAAACGTCCCGTAACCGTCCCGTACCCCTTCCGTTTCCGTTCCCGTTCCCATCCTGTTCCTGTCCCGTTCCCATCCTGTTCTCGTTCCCGTTCCCGTCCCGTTATATTCCCGTTCCGTTTCCATTCCGTTCCCGTTCCGTTCACGTTTCTTTCCCGTTCCCATTCCCGTTCCGTTCCCGCTGCGTTCCCGTCCCGTAAACGTCCCCTAACCGTCCCGTACGCCTTACGTTCCCGTTCTTGTTCCCGTTTCGTTCCCGCCCGGTTCTTGTTCCCGTTCCCATCCTGTTCTATTCCCGTTCCGTTCCTGTTTCATTCCAGTTTCGTTCCTGTTTCGTTCCCGTTCCGTTCCCGTTACGTTCCTGTTTCATTCCCGTTTCGTTCCGTTCCTGTTCCGTTCCCGTCCGATCCCGTCCCGTACTCGTCCCGTACCCCTTCCGTTCCCGTTCCCGTACCCGTCCCGTTCTAGTTCCCGTTACCGTCTCGTTCACGTTCCGTTCCGTTCCGCTCCGGTCCGTTCCGTTCCGTTCCGTTCCGTTCCGTTCCGTTCCGTTCCGTTCCCGTTCCCGTTCCCGTTCCCGTGCCCGTTCCGGTTCCCGTTCCCGTTCCCTGGATGTGCATGTCCAGGTCCAGGTCCATATGTGTCATGTCCACCGCGTTGGACTTCAAAATAAATCTAATTTTCGCAATCACCATCCCATAAAACCTCAAAAACGACATCCATATCGATTTTTATGTTACTCACCCCACTTACCCTCTAAGGGGTTGATTTTCAAAATCCCAAAATATATATTTAGACGTGCTTCTACGAATTTTAAAGTTGTAATTTCGATTTTGTATTCTTTTTCCATACAAAATTTGAACCCCATTTTTACCCCTTTAGGGGTTAAATCATGTCCACCGTGTTGGACTTCAAAATAAATGTCATTTTTGCAATCGTCATCCCAGAAAACCCCAATAACGACATCTATATCGATTTTTATGTTTACTCACCCCATTTACCCCCTAAGGGGTTGATTTTCAAAATAACAAAATATATATTTGCCTATTTATTTTTAGATGTGCTCCTACGAAGTTTTAAGTTGTAATGTCTATTTTATATTATTTTTCCATACAAAATTTGGACCCCATTTTCACCCCTTTAGGGGTTAAATCATGTCCACCGTGTTGGACTTCAAAATAAATGTCATTTTTGCAATCGTCATCCCAGAAAACCCCAATAACGACATCAATATCGATTTTTATGTTTACTTACCCCATTTACCCCCTAAGGGGTTGATTTTCAAAATAACAAAATATATATTTGCCTATTTATTTTTAAATGTGCTCCTACGAAGTTTAAAGTTGTAATGTCTATTTTATATTATTTTTCCATACAAAATTTGGACCCCATTTTCACCCCTTTAGGGGTTAAATCATGTCCACCGTGGTTGGACTTCAAAATAAATGTCATTTTTGCAATCATCATCCCACAAAACCCCGATAACGACATCCATATCTATTTTTAGGTTTTTTTTAACCCTTTTCACCCCCATTTCATCCCCTTTGGAGTTGAAATCCTAACAAAAACAATATACGTTGCTTTAGATTTCTATCCATAAGCCTAAATTATAAATTTAGCGATTTTTACTTCGAAAATGAAGGATTTTCTTTAATACACAACTTCATGCCCCTTTTGACCCCTTCGGGGGTAGAATTTTGAAAAACGCTGAGACCCGTATTTATTAATTTTCAATCGTCAGCCTAAACACAAAATTTGAAGATTCTAGCTTCAAAACTGAGGGACTTTCATACAAACTTTCATCCCTTATTTCATCCCCTTAGGGATGGAATTTTCAAAAATCCTTCCTTAGTGGATGCCTACACTGTATAAAGTATCTGTGTGCAAAATTTCAAGTCTCTAGGTCCAGCGGTTTGGGCTGTGCGTTGATAGATCAGTCAGTCAGTCAGTCAGTCAGTCAGTCAGTCAGTCAGTCATTCAGTTTACGATTTTATATATTAAGATTTACGATGTTTTGTTATAAAATTTTAAAATATTTGCCGTTTATCATTTAAAATTATAATTTTGAAGTAGGCTGTCTGTATGCCCACTCACCCCTTTGTTCGCAAAATATTCTTACCTTGGGCGTGTGAAAAAAAACCTGCGTGCCGTTTCCTATAATTTTCATATTTTGTTTATGTCGTATTTGTTTCTGTGTGGTAAATTACTTTGTTTTATCCTCGCAAATGTGTTGAAAAACGTCGTATGAAACTCGTGAGCTCTTGCTTATTATTGCACACTTGGCTGAGTTACGCCCTCGCCTACGGCTCAGACTGCAACCCACCTCCTCCAGCCTTGTGTGCAATGAGCAACATAAGCTAACTTTTCTCATAGTGTACCATTAACAATTATTTAATTTAGCAAAATCCACCCCAACTTTGATTACCACACCAGGTACTATTATTAATTCTGTGACCACACTGTACTATTGGGGTATTAATGTCAAAATAAAACTAAGTTTAAATGGAACTTGTGAGGAGTGCTGACAAGCACTCCGAAAAAAGTTATATGACATCAAAGTACCTATTACGTGAAGTAAAAAAAACGAATAAGTGTACATCTTGTTCCTTGGTGTCACTTACTAAGTTAGATCTTGAAACTCGTTAAGTGAGGAGTCTCAAGGGTACCTTTTGCTCACTACGAGTGTCACTTCCTTTAATATATTTAAACAAGAATCCCGTGTACATTTCAGGAACATGAATACTAAAAAAGATACTTCGTAACCAAATTGTATTACATTTTATATTTTACTAACAATTCCGTAGATGTATTAAAGTAAGCGTCGAGAGGACAGAGCCATCTTGCATCTATGAATCTCTTACGTATATTTTTATCGTCATTTTTCAGGCTGTGTATTCATAGAAACGTTTACTATAAATGTTTTATCTCTAAGAGCACTTTATTTCAAGTAATATATTACACACAAGATTAATAAGTAAGCGCTTTGGGGTTGATTTTGTATTTTAAAGGTTTTAAGACAGGTTTTTGAGATTTATAAAATCAGTGACACAATGGTATGCTGCATTATTGTTTGTTTTTTACGCCTTCACGTCTTAACTACTGAACTGATCATCATGAAATTTTGCATACACGTTGTCAGGGGTACAGAGCCTTCTCTGTATATGATACATAGGGTATCTTTCATCCCGAAAAAAGGTATTGTTCCCGAGGGATAGCCTAAAACCTTTCCACGCAGACGAAGTCGCGGGCGGCCGCTAGTATTTTATACTTTTCAATCAATTTTATACTTCACTACTAATTTCGAAGAAGACGCGAATATCCGACAATTTTTCATAGTTTTCATTATTTTTCAGGTCATTATCAAAACGATACGACTTTCTCAGAATCACAGAATATGGCGATGGATCCTTAGCATAAGTATAACCAAGCTATCATGCTCAAAATAATTTGCTTTCCTAACAAAGTCTTCGGAGTATATTTTTAATTGGTAAGTATTAAGGCACAGTAAAAGAAGCTTAGGACTTCGAAAGCTATTTTCAGTGAGGATCATGTCTTGAATTCTGAGTGGCTTGACACTGAAGACCTCGCTACGACCCTCGCGAATTGTCCAATTGAATTTACATTATTTTGGGAACAATTTTCGTTACCTGTTTTAATAAAAATCGATACCGCTTCTCGCGTTTCAGTTTACTTTTATTTTGACAGGTTTGACAGTTATCCAATTATTTTACGAAGTAAATTGAACAGTTATTTGTGAAATATACAATATTTTTACAGTTTCAAAATGTTAAGAAATGTTATGATATCGATAGTATTAATTTTTCATTAGAGTGCTCAGATAAAAAAGTACATAATGTTTTCTTTAGTTGAAACTGTAGATCAGTTGTAGTAGCTGAAGACCTCTATTATGTATTTTCTGTGCCTATGCAGTACAGCACTTCGCTCACAGCGTATAACAAACGGACCAATCACAGATCTCTATTTTAACGCAGTGCGTTCGCATAGGCAAGGGTCGTTTGAGTATTGTTCAACATTCTTCTTCATTATCTTCATTCGTTGAATAAAATATGCTTAAATACGTAACGACGAATTTACAAAGTAAATAATCAGTTAAATATCAATATGTTGACTCTTTTATGAGATTTTTTGTTTTTACGTGTTTTTAGTTTTTATGAGTATAACCCCGACTTGTACCATTATTTAAATATTATTTAAGAACCACTTAAACACGATTTCACCCAATCAATACACGAAAATTGTGTTTAAATGGTACTTAAACAATATTTAAATAACCGTGCAAGTCACCCTAAATGTTTGGAGTTTATTGTTTCTAAAATAAATACATATAGAGTGTGTTTTGAAAATAAAATAGTGACAGCTACCACTACTTATACTGCTGCCGTGATGAAAAATCTAAGATACATTTTGTGTACTTTGTGGTTACCATAATAATGGTTACAGTTACAGAAATAAATTTCGTTTCATAGGCATCTTTGTGCAAATACATTGCATGGATTTCAAAATAGTGATGTTTTTTTTTCGGTGGCAAGCAAAACCTTTGCTATAGGTATCGTGCATTGCCTGGGTCACTGAAGCGTGAAAAGGCTTTGATGTCAGACGACCTTAGTTATACTTCAGATTCATCCGAAGATATTAGTATATTTACAAATGTAGTATCGCTTGCATGTATCACCACTTAGCACGTTATTTTAAAGCAATAACCTAAAAAACCTAAAAAGAGAAGGTTTTTGACTTAAAATTGACAGATATTTTGACATTTCCGGTCCGAGCTCTCCTCGTCACTACTAGACGCCAACCACTTCATTCGTTTTTCGTGCTTCGCCACGGACGCACGTATACAGTCTCAAAGTGAGACTTCTTTAAAATTATATTTTTACAGTGAAAATTAAACTATACTTAAAATGCTTCGTGAAAAAAGGAAAAAGTTTTCAAGACGGAAGAGGACAAGAAGAAGAAGTCAAGACGAAGGTACACTATTAAATGCCGTTCATTTGGTTAAACAGCATAATTGTCTGCTTACCTTTATGATGGCGTAACTGCCACACTGGTCTTTTACCTTATTTTAATTTTTGTTTGATGCGAACTTACCATACTGGGTATTTTCTGTCAATTTATTTATTTATCTGATGCGAACTTACCATACTGGGTACTTTCTGTCAGTTTATGTATTTGTCTGATGCGAATTTACCATACTGGGTACTTTCTGTCAGTTTATTTATTTGTTTGATGCGAATTTACCATACTGGGTACTTTCTGTCAAGGTATTGTGTCTGAAAAGACATCAACTAAATATCTATTGCACTCGAGATAGTCATACTGGACTATTTCACCGCATAGATAGGTCAGACAACGCAACTGCACTAACTACACCAACTCAAAGTGTCGCTGACGATGCGACATTGTAAAAAGCAGACTACCCTCAAAGGTTGCCACGTTGAAACCGCTGCCGAGCACCGATCGGGTGACTCCGCCGTCCGCTGGATCCACCGCCATCCACCTTCCAGGCAGGCGACCGCCGTGCTGGAGCTGCAACAGCAGCCCTGACAACAGCGTTGCTCATCAGGTATGAGTTTTGATATCATGTTATCATGATATTCTTAGTGTTGAGTTGAGTTAACACCAATAAATAAATAAACATGTAATAGAATACCATCGGTACTAAGATAGTTTAAAACTGACAGAACTAGCTATAAATGCTAAAACTTAAGAACTTAATGGAACCAAATATTGAGTTATACAGCAACTAGCTAATACCTGATACTTCAAACCTTTTATGTGAAATAGCTTAGCCGCTGAAATAGCTAGCTGCTGGCATGCTGATAGAAATTTCAATGAAAAATGGAATAACAGAATCCATACATTTTATTCATATTCATCCATAATGTTTGTTGGTCATTATATTATTATATTATATTACATAGTAAAAAAAAAAAAAAACCTTTGCCTAAACTAGGAAACCTTGTATTTCAGGCGGGTAGACCTAACATGTTGAGAAACTTGTTAATCCCTAACTATTTAGTATGGTTCTACTAGCTATGCCCTTGTACAAAATTATCACTATTACTTTTCAAATTTAATTTGTGTGAATTTGTACAAAATAATGTTTCTGATGTGAAAAAATATACAAGTTACAATTTACAAGCTACAAGTACTAATTATGTTTTATGTATAGTATTATGTAATCTGTGGTTTAAGGCAGCTTTCCAATACAAAACTATATACACCTTTTGTGTGACAGTATTTCACATTTTTTACATTATGTGGGGCATTACGACGTTCGGTTATACTGTACACGGTCAACTATAGTGTAGCTAAGGCTGTTTGCTTAAAAGACCACCGACAGTTCAGTCGAATATGAATGATCCATTGGCCACAGGCCTGATGTGAACGATCGAAAAAACTGTAAGTAAATCGGGCGCAGTACTCAATAAAACATTTTTAAAATTGATTTATATATTTATTTGCCTTAAAAACGACAAACAAAAGACGTAGGTAGGTGTGCCACATCACCACATGCTTCATTTCCGACGGCAAACAAACAGTGGGGCACGGCGAGGAGGCCCCATCAGCGATTTGTTTCGTCAGGAAGGCCGATTTACACATAGCAGACTCGCAGACGGGCGTTACGGCCCATCCAAATGGTTGCCGATGATGCATTCATCGATGTTTGCCTTCGATCATCGTACGTGGGGTAAGGACACTCATTAGGATAATGTATTCATGAGGGTGCATGCTGGTGTGGCATTTGTCTGTATTCAGCGAATACAGGCAGTGGTCGCCAACTACAGGTGCAAAGGTCCACTCAATCGCTGGCGCCGGTAATCTTCTATGTATGGAAGTACCATTTAGCCGGCTAGCAGGAGGCCTACCATGAACTATTATTGCGATTCAGTTTAGGACCTAAACTGAACTGGTTTGCTTATTTGTACCATGACGCCTTTATAGCGATCAAGTTTCAGCGGCGTCAGCAGCAGGCGATTCAGCGCTAGTCCATAACCCAAACTGACTCGCTAAGCCTTATCATTCATTCATTTTTCGTACCATGACCTCATATTTGCGCCTACACTGCTCCGCTTGTACGTCAATTTTAGCGATCCAAATAAAGTTCCTTATTTTAGAATAAAATCTGAATTGTTAACTGTTTTCTTTAGGCTAAACGAATTTTTAGGATTTAAGTTTTTAGTGACGAGTGATTTTTAGTGTTCAATTGATATTAACTGTGTTAGAAATCCCAGACAATGTGTTAAAGTGTTATTTGTTCTAAGGTTTTATGTTAAAACTTTATATATTTTTTGAAAATATTTGCCTTTAAAGCACTGTCTAGTAATAACATTTATTTTAGATGCGCGATGAATAAACAACTTTCGATTTTTTCGAAAACGATAACACAACAGTGAGATATCTTTTAAATCATATTAATTAAATAACAATAAAGTATTTAAAGCTCCCAAACAGAGTCCGATCTTTAGACGCGAGTGTTAAAGTAAGAACAAACTTAATGATTTTTCAATAAACAAAATACCTAGGCATGACTAATGTTTACTTACGCCATTCCAATGCGATACTTCGTAACTTTAAAATGCGCGGTCAGCAAAATTACGAAACCACGGTAAAGAAATGTATCAGTATTCTAACTTAGTACAATCGGTCGAAATGCGAGCCATACCTATGCGCCTCGAGTTCGGTCTGCACTCGGTATACAACAGTAGCGCCGCAGTGAGGAACGAAAGATTTCCGTACAATGGGGAATGTCCGAAAAAAATCAAATTGGCTGAATATTTTTCTATAGGTAGGAATAAGGTCCCTTAGTAATAGAATAAATTTTCATAATTATCGGTTTCGTGAAAAAATTTCAAAAAATCAAAGTCTCTTCGACTTCACAAATGTATGAAAGTAACAGCAGAATGGAGATTGTACCTTTGCCAACATCTGCCACAACCACAACATGGTATTAAAAAAAAGTTTCAAGACAAAATGTCAAAACTTTTTTTTTAAATACGTGTTGTGTTTGTGGCAGTTAGCGGCAAAGGTATAATCTCCATTCTGCTGTTACTTTCATACATTTGTGAAGTCGAAGAGACTTTGATTTTTAAAAACTTTTTTACCCAACCGAAAATTCTGAAACTTTTTTCTATTACTAAGTGACCTTATTCCTACCCATAGAAAAATATTCAGCCAATTTGATTTTTTTCGGACATTCCCCATTGATTGAAATACAAGTAATTATTATGGCAAAGTGCAGATTGTGCTGTTTATATTATATTTAATTAACAAATAAATCCAGACATTTTCAAATACCCGGAAAGTCCAAAAAATAAGATTAAGATAAAATTAAAATACTTATATTTTTTATTATTATTATACAGGTATTACCAACTAACTATGGCCAGAAGGATTTGAAACTAATTTGTTTTTCCCTTTTGATCAACGAAGATAGTAGGTATTTAGCTTTTTTTAGTTTCTGTTTTTACCATTAGTTAGGTAAGTATTTTATTGCTTAGAAATTGATTTCTCGGCGAAGGTAAACCCTATAATATTGATTCTAAAATATTACGTACAATCACAAAACCAGAAAGATATACCTACCGAGTTAGAATACTGATATATTGCTTTACCGTGACGAAACTCTCACGCGAACCAGAGACACAAACCGTTCAGTCATTCATATTTAGCTATTCAAATGAGATTCAGTTCTAAATAGCTCATGGTACGAAATATAGCGATTCAGTTTGGGAACCTAAACTGAAACGCACCTGTTTTGAATCGCTTTATAAAAGTTGATGGTAGGCATGCAGGGCACCTAGATTATTATTTCATTTTTTTTTTCTTTGGCAGACTATATGAGTGTTATCTCTTTAATGATTCACTTTTGTAACATCTCCAGAGATATATTATAGTTTACCATTAATATGACTTAAATTCGGGCAGAATGCATAACAGTTATATTATATTACATATGAATAATAGTTTTGTTACATTTTGTTGAAGGTTCAATAGAAAGTGATCTCTGTTCAAAAAAAAAAAACAGGTGTTCATATCAGATTTAGTTAATAACTGTTTAAAAGTTAACTTAGCTTTTAGAAAAAATTTCGTACTTAAGTAAAACTATAAGCACCAAAAAATTATAATATCACAATTAAAAAACGCTTATTGTTTTTAAAAAACACAGTCTAGAGATCCCATCACCTATAAGGTTTTAATTTTGATAAGGAAAGTGATAGAAATACACGAGTTTAAAATCGTAACTTTTGGGCATTGTAGTGCCCACATTTTTATTACAAAACTACCGCCGCTGCCTGGCTATGATGTTTTTTAAACAACTGTTATTGGACGATATTTACTATAAGGGTCTCAAAACCTATTTTTTTTTTTTATTTTTTTTTTTTATTGAAGTTCATCCTTTTTATATTCAATTTTTTTTTATATATACAGCTACCGTCGCAACTTTCCATTCTATTACAAATGTAATGACAATTATGGTCTTCACAAGACAAACGTTCACATAACTGCAAAAAACACTTATTTTATTACCTTTTTTTTTATGAATTGATTAAACTGGTAGATACCGGTATGTCATCATATTATTTTTACTTAGTTGAATATCATCGATACTTACACCGAATTAGAGACGTTTCTTTTGTGCCTTTAAACAATGGGGTAGACTAGGGGACACTAGTGATCATATCAGGAATCACAAATTGTAAAATAATAATTGCATATCAATTATCTAGAACAGGCAGCTTATGATATTTTCATTGCCATTTTTCTAATTGCATTCAGTGCGGGGTGTTAAGTATTCTAGATGTTATTATTCTGATGCTAAACAGAAATTATTCAATTCATTAAAATATCAAAAACTAATCACCAGTTTTGTTTTGTTTTTTTTTTCAGATCGAGAGTGAGTAAATTCGAATGCAAGTCGAATTAGGCAGTAGAAATCAAATGAAGTAGACTTTTTTCTATTTCTAGCATTTTTAGCCCAAAAACATTTTATTTTATAATTTGAGATTTTAGCATTCACAATGCTATTTTGGTTTAGTATTGTAGAAAGACTATTATGACACTAAGCTACCTACTATTTTAATTCTGTTCCACCAGTTTCTTAAACTAGAGGTGATAACAATTGTGCCATCCTGATCGTCACAATTTTTAGCCTTAGTTTGGTACCTCCTATTCACATGTAAGGTACTTCTTCGTATCTTTTATTCTAATATAAAGTATTCACATCCTATAACTTTCAATTTCAGGGACGGAAATTAAACGCACAAATAAATTGGTTTTCACAACATTATCAAGGTGGTATGATTTTACAGGTATATTATTTATGTTATTATTGAAGCTGCTGTCTACTAATACTTTCAGGAAGAACAGAGTTTGGTAACGGTTCGATTATTTAACAAATAATAATATAGACAGAATAAACACATTTTCCTTTACAGAAGTGTATATTATACAATTTAAATATCAGTATTAGATAATATTGCGTTCATTATTGAATAGACAAAATTGAACTAATCTCAAGTTTGGTAAATAATTTAACTACCTACGCCTTTGCGTAGACTCCATTATTCAAATACAATGGATATATTAGATTACTTAAAACTTTATTTAAATATTTTTTCAAATTGGAAAACTTTAAATATTTTCCACTTTTGTTCTTTTTTTTTCAACTTTTTTATCTTAAAAATTTAACTTTGATTACCTTGCCTATTGAACAAAGAATGCAAACAAGACAAAAAAAAATTAAGATTGTATTAGTATACACATTTATATTAAGTGTAATAAACAGTTCATAATCACTTCTTATTTAGAAAGAAATTAAATTCCTATATGTATTGTAAATAATAGATTGCTGAAATAAAACATTTAATGATAGTGGAGTAGACTCGTGTCCAACCAGTTTTAACAATCAAAGTACGCCAATACCTTTACAGCCCTAACAAAAAACGATATTATAGATGTTCCAGGTAACACGGCGGGATGGTTAATTACTCCACTATAATAGCAAAATATTAAAACATAATATCATCAATAATCAAACTGAGATTTCCAAACCAACCTTGCACTTAAAATATATTATCATCGATAAATCAAACTGAGTTTTCCAAACCAACCTTGCATATTTTTTTTTTTTGTACCAACTATCTGTAGGTACCGTTTTTAGTAGTAATCATGTCAAACGTTGAATTATGTTAAATGACTTTCTTTTCTTTTTTAAAAGACTAATACGCAAGAAATGATATTTCATTTTCTTATTATAATGCTTTAAACATCTACATTTGTAAATATACTAATATCTTCGGATGAATCTGAAGTATAATTAATGATTAAACGAACTTACCTGTAAGTGAAGTTCTATCATAATTATATTAGATATTAGTATAGAATCCCACCCTCCCTTCTCATTATTGTAAATTACAATAACTATCTACCCACTGAAGAAAATGAGGAAATATCATAAGATTTGGACTAAATGAAGTGGTTGGCGTCTAGTAGTGACGAGGAGAGCTCGGACCGGAAATGTCAAAATATCTGTCAATTTTAAGTCAAAAACCTTCTCTTTTTAGGTTTTTTAGGTTATTGCTTTAAAATAACGTGCTAAGTGGTGATACATGCAAGCGATACTACATTTGTAAATATACTAATATCTTCGGATGAATCCTTCGTATAATTATGATAGAACTTCACTTACAGGTAAGTTCGTTTAATCATTAATTATACTGTGTTCATAATTGAAATAGGCACAGAACGCGGTACAGATGATCTTCTATTTTTATTGCAAAAAATCCTTTAATGGACCGATTCATGGATTTATTGACGTGCATAAACGCAGAGATTAAGCATCTATAATGTTTTCAATTCGTAGTTTTAAGTTTTATACATATTGTAAATTTAATTTAAGTATATAACCGGTATTAGACGCAAGAACCGGAGACAATACATTTAGATGCTTGTTGGTAGGTACTATCTCGTTTTTTGTAAATAATATAACGAGACGGCATAACAGATAATTTATTTATTATATTTCTAAAACGAAATATACGTATTTAAGTAACTTACATATATTTTCAATATGTTAGTATTTATTTAATAGAAGTATCTCATTTATTGTATGTGTATTTTACTCTAAAGGAAGAATTTTATAAGAACCTCATTTACACCGCTCGATACCTATAAGAGAACCCACTTTCCTGTAAGAGGTGCGAAGGCAACGGACCCGGCAATGTCATCGTCAACTTAATTACCATCACGTAGAGTTCAAATTTACTTTTAATTCCTAGACCAATTTCAGAGCGACGCTTTCCCTTCAAGCTCTTTTTCCTGTAAAACCTTTTGTATGCATTCTTTGAGATTTTAGATTTGATGAGAGGTTCATTATGTTAAATGCGCTGAAGTGGTAGCGTCAAAAGCATTGCGATGGAACTTTAAAAGGATTTTATCACAGAATATATACAGTGTGTGGCCTAGAACCGGGGATAATACAGAAAATAGAGACTCTCTAGAGTATTAGTGTTTATTCTGAAAGGTTTCCAGTTGATTAAAACCCATAAGTTACACACAATAAAAATTTAAATTTACAATTCATAATCAGTGTATTATTCCAAAACGACATTATCGCTCACTTTTGGAACTTATCGTGGTACAGGGAATATTAAAATACTAACCGCAAAACGTCATGATATTATCACTATCCACTAGACAATTTACTTTTAACTCCTTGAATAGTTCACTACTTCCACTTCTCACAGCATAAAATCTGTTTCAAATTAATTAAAATCTGTAGTAATTAATTATTAAATATCCCAATGACAGTAATCTGATTACTTAATTATCCATCATTACAATGACATGACTTGATGACTCTTCTCCTCTTATTTTTGGTTGGCAATCTACTCTCTTCTTCAGGGAGCAAAGATTTAATTTTAAAGGAATAGTGAAATTTTTGTTACTCTTTTTACATTATGATCTTCTTTTTTAAAACTTTGTAAAAAATAATAATTTTGATAAGTCAAAATGCTGTCACGAGAATTTCATTGGTTTCAGTTTTCAGTTTAAATAAATTTTAATTTAATAATTGAATTGGATTCATTTACACAATTTGTAATGTGAGAATGACTAGACCTTTGTGGATTCATATTATTGTGCAGAGAAGCTCGTGGTGTAATGCATCACGTGCCCTGGCGTGGTTTCCAAACAGAAGGCACCCGAGGAATGTTCGCGTGATTACAACGCTTATGTGATAACCGTGCTCTTGTCTCCGGACATCAATACGACGGCAACAGACCCTACATTTTTACCTGATGCTATTCAACGTGGATTTAAGAACTGTTCACAATAAAATTATCAGTCGGTACACTACTTGCATACAGCAGAGCGGCAGACATTTGAAAATCGACCTATGTAGCGAAGAGACGTATGCTTTCCGCTTTGTGTCTGTATTTGTTATTTGTACAATAAATTATACTTCAGATTCGTCCTCGATATTAGTATATTAACACATGTAGTACCGCTTGCGTACGTATCACCACTTAGCACGTTATTTTAAAGTAATAACCTAAAAAACCTAAAAAGAAAAGGTTTTCGACTTAAAATTGACATATATTTTGACATTTCCGGTCCAAGTTTGCCCCGTCACTACTACACGCCAACCACTTCATTCGCTTTTCGTGCTTCGCCACGGACGCACGTATACAGTCTCAAAGTGAGACTTCTTTAGAATTATATTTTTACAGTGAAAATTAAATTTTATTTAAGCATTTACTTCGTGAAGAAAGGAAAAAGTTTTCAAGATGGAAGAGGACAAGAAGAAGAAGTCAAGACGGAGGAACACTTTTAAATGCCGTTCACTTGGTTAAACAGCATAATTGTCTGCTATTTATCTGATGCGAACTTACCATACTGGGTACTTTCTGTCAGTTTTTTAGCTATCTGATGCGAACTTACCATACTGGGTACTTTCTGTCAGTTTATTTATTTGTCTGATGCGAATTTACCATACTGGGTACTTTCTGTCAAAGCATTGTGTTTAAGACACAATTAAATATCTATTGCACTCGAGATAGTCATACTGGACTATTTCACCGCATAGATAGGTCAAACAACGCTACTGCAACAACTACAGCAACTCAAATTGCCGTTGACGACGTGACATTGTAAAAAGCAGACTGACCTCAAAGGTTGCCACGTTGGAACCGCTGCCGAGCACCAATCGGGTGACTCCGTCATCCGCTGAATCCGCCGCCATCCGCCTTCCAGGCAGGCGGCCGTTGTGCTGGAGCTGCAAGAGCGGCCCTAACAACAGCGTTGCTACTCAGGTATGAGTGTTGACATCATGATATCCTTGGTGTTGAGTTAATCTCAACGGTATTATCAGTGTACCATCGGTACTAAGATAAATTTATAGTTTACAAAACTGACAGAGCTAGCTGAAAACGCTAAAACTTAACAACTTACTGGAACCAGATATTGAGTTATAGAGCAACTAGCTCATACCTGATACTTCACACCTTTTATGTGAAATAGCTAGCTGCTGGCATGCTGATAGAAATTTCAACTAAAATGGAATAACAGAATCCTTACATTTTATTATCTATAATCATATCATAATTGCAATGCAATTATCCTACTAATATACGTAGTATCTTCTTATTCGTCTGTGCTACTAATATTATAAATGTGAAAGTTTGTGGGTTTGGATGTTTGTTCCTCAATCAGGCAGGGGCGGCTTAACGGATTTGGTTGTAATGTAATCTGGCACACAGATGGTAAATAGCCTGGATTGATACATAGAATACTTTTATCCCGATATTCCCACGAGAACGGAGGCCACGCGGGTGGGACCGCGGGTGGCCGCTAGTAAATCATAAATGCAATTTATGTTTGTTGGTATACTGTAAAAAATTTAATCATTTGCCTTCACTAGGAAACCTTGTATTTCAGGCGGGTAGACCTAACATGTTGAAGAATTTGTTAATCACTAACTATTTAGTATGTTTCTTTCTAAGCTATGCCGTTGTACAAATTATCTCCATTACTTTTCAAATTTAATTTGTGTGAGTGTGTACAAAATAATGTTTCTGTTGTGAAAAAAACATATTAGCTACAAGTATAAGTAAAGTTTTAGGCAGCTTTCCAATACAAAACTACACACCTTTTTTGTGACAGTATTTCGCATTTTTTACATTATGTCGGGCATTACGACGTTTAACTATACCGTACACGATCAACATCCAGTGTACCTGAGACTGATCACTTAAAAAGCCACTGACAGTTCAGTCAAATATGAATGATGCATTGGCCACAGGCCTGATGTGAACGATATGCATCAACGAAAAACTGTAAGTAAATCAGGCGCAGTACTCAATAAAACATTTTTAAAACAGATTTATATATTTATTTCCCTTAAAAACGACAAACAAAAGACGTAGGCAGGTATGCCACATGCTTCATCTCCGACGGCAAATGAACAGCAAGACGCGGCGAGGAAGCCTCATCAGCGATTTGTTTCGTCAGACACAGCAGACTCGCACACGGGCATTACGGCCCATCCAAATAGTTGGCGATGATGTATCATCAATTTTCGCCTTCGATCATCATACGTGGGGTAAGGACACTCATTAGGATAATGTAAGTGAGGGTGCGTGCTGGTATGGCATTTGTATGTATTCAGCGAATACAGGCAATGGTCACCAACTACAGACGCAAAGGTCCACTCAATCGTTTGCACCAGTAATCGTCTATGTGTGGAAGTACCATCTAGCCGCACTACGCAGGTCACCTAGATTATTAGTATATTTTTTCTTTAATATAAATGTATCTGTTTAATGATTCACTTTGTACACTCTCCAGAGATATTATAGTCTACCATTAACATGACTAAAATCCGAGCAGAATGCATAACAGTTACAGTACGTAAAAATGATTATATCACAATTATAAAAATGCTTTTTGTTTTTAAAATCACAGTCTAGACATCCCATCACCTTTAAGGTTTTAGTATTGATAAGGAAAGTGATAGAAATATACGAATCTAAAATATTAACTCTTGGGCATTGTGGTGCCCATATTTTTATTACAAAATTACCGTCGCCAGCTATAACGTTTTTTAAACAGCATGATTTCCCTGTTATTGGACAGTATTTAATATTTATAAGGGTCTCAGAACATTTTTTAAAGAATGAAGTTCATCTTTTTATATACATTTTTTTTATACAGCTACCGTCGCAATTTTCCATTATATTACAGATGTACTAGCAATTATGGTCTTTACAAGACAAACGTTCACAAAACTGTAAAAATCACTTAGTTGAATGTCATCGATACTTAAAAGAAATTCAGTGTAAGTCTAATTAAAGACGACATAATTGTGGACATATTTTCTTTTGGGCCTTTTATCAATGGGGTGGACTAGGAGACACTAGTGGTCACATCAGGAATCACACATTGCAAAATATTTGCATATCAATTATCTAGAACATGCAGCTCATTATGCTGTCATTGCAATTTTTCTTGTACTGAATACATTCAGTGCGAGGTGTTAAGTATTCTAGATATTATTATTCTGATGCTAAATAGAAATTATTCAATTCGTAAATTCAAAAACTAATCACCAGTTTTGGTTTTTTTTTTCCAGATTGAGATTGAGCAAATTCGAATGCAATGCAAGTCGAATTAAGCAGTGGAAATAAAATGTAGTAGATTTCAAATAGAATCCAAATACATTATTATATTACAAATATATTACAAAATAGATTCCAAATACATTTATTTTCTTATTTGTAATTTAAGCATTCACACTGCTTTTGGTTTTTTGGTTTAGCTTTTTTGGTTTTACAATGCTTTTTTGGTTTAGTATTGTACAAAGACTATTCTGAAACTAAGCTACCTATTATTTTATTTCTATTCTACCAGTTTCTGAAACTAGAGGTATAACGATTGTGCCTTCATGATCGTCACAATCTTGAGCCTTGGTTGGGTACCTCTTATTCACATGTAAGCTACTTCTTCGTATATCTTATTCTAATATAATGTATTAACATCCTATAACTTTTACTTTCAGGGACGGAAATTAATCGCACAAATAAATTGGTTTTCACAACATTATGAAGGTGGTATATTTTACAGGTATATTATTTATGATATTATTGAAGCTGCTGTCTGTTGATACTATCAGGAAGTATAGACTTTAAACTTTTAGATTTTTGCATTCACAATGCTATTTTTATATTAAGATGAATAAATAATGAAAAAATATTAGAAAAAATCGACTAACCCGTAGCAACTCAGACGGGATTCGAACCCGCACCCTTGGGATTCCGGCCCAATGCACTGCCAGGAAGTATAGAGTTTGGTAACAGAAATGGTTTGATTATTTAACAAATAATAATATAGACAGATTAAACACACTTTTTTTACAAAAGTGTATAACACAATTTTCAGTATTACATAATATTGTGTTTATTATTGAATGGACAAAATTGAGCTTATCTCAATTGCGTAGACTTCATTGTTTAAATACAATGGATATCTTAGATTACTTAATACATTTTATTAAATATTTTCCTATTTTATTATTTTTTCTACTTTTTATCTTAAAAGTCTGACTTTGATTACCTTGTCTATTGCACAAAGAATGCAAACTATACAACAACAAAAAAAAATATTGAAGAATGTATTAAACATATTTATATTAAGTATAATAAACAGTTCATAATCATTTTTTATTTAGAAAGAAATTAAATTCTATATGTAATGTAAGTAATAGATTGCTGAAATGAAACATTTAATGATAATGGATTAGACTCGCGTCCAACCAGTTTTAGCACTCGACGTACGCCGATACCTTTATAGCCCTAACAAAAAATGTTACTATAGATGTTCCAGGTTACACGGCGAGATAGTCAATGACTCCACTATATTTACAAAATATTAAAACATATTATCATCGATAATCGAACTGAATTTTCTAAACCAAACCTGTATATTTTTATATATATATTGTACCAGCCATCTATATAGGTACCGTTTTTAGTACATGTAATCATGTGAAACGTTCAGAATTATGTTAAATGGTAGTATTTTCTTTTTTAAAAGTCTAATACACATGAAATGATATTTCCATTTTCTTATTATAATGCTTTAAACATCTACATGTGTTAATATACTAATATCGAGGACGAATCTGAAGTATAATTAATGATTAAACGAACTTACCTGTAAGTGAAGTTCTATCATAATTATACGAAGGATTCGTCCGAAGATATTAGTATAGAGTCCCACCCTCCCTACACATTATTGTAAATTACAATAACTGTTTACCCACTGAAGAAAATGAGGAAATATCATAGGATTTGGACTTTAAACGAAATGAAGTGGTTGGCGTGTAGTAGTGACGGGGCAAACTTGGACCGGAAATGTCAAAATATATGTCAATTTTAAGTCGAAAACCTTTTCTTTTTAGGTTTTTTAGGTTATTACTTTAAAATAACGTGCTAAGTGGTGATACGTACGCAAGCGGTACTACATGTGTTAATATACTAATATCTTCGGACGAATCCTTCGTATAATTATGATAGAACTTCACTTACAGGTAAGTTCGTTTAATCATTAATAATTTACTACTGACAAGAAAGTTGTTCATTTCTATCAGCCGATACAAGTTGTGTCAGACAACCCATAAATTGTCAAAAAGACGTTCCGAGTTGCTCCGAATAAGTACGATGAGTAGTACGCGTGTTGTCGATTGAGTTAAGCGGAACTGTTGTTTGCATTACATTGAATTTACGATTAAGTTTGTTAGAAAAAATCTAAAAGTTAAGATTTTATTTTAATTAGCTGGGACCTTAATGATTCAATTACTAGTGACCTATAGAGGCTCCGTTTTTAATATTATCCCCGATTCTAGGCCACACACTGTATAAT
This sequence comes from Agriphila tristella, assembly GCA_928269145.1. Lineage (NCBI taxonomy): Eukaryota > Metazoa > Arthropoda > Insecta > Lepidoptera > Crambidae > Agriphila > Agriphila tristella. Next base: position 40,098,417 of record OV743433.1, read on the forward strand.
ACTGTTTAATGTACTTAGTTTTGCTTTAGCCGTATAGCCTTATTTTTGTTCCATTTTAAAACTACTTTCTTCTGTTTTCCTTATATTTTACGCCTAAATTCAAATCTTTAGCAACCAAGCAAATGCTGAGATGATTCGATTACAATTAATATCGCAGAAAAACTAAAACTTTGTTGAAATTCTCTCCCATCTGGTTCAAACAACAATTTATTTCAATCGAAAAAAATGTTAAGGCTGAAAATATAAAATCACGGCCGTTGATCAAAAGGTTTCAGCCCAAACTACTAAATCAATTTTGAATAATTTGATGGCTTGAATACAATAAGGTAAAGTTCGTTAACCTTAAATTGCGTAGCAAGTAAAGTTCGATCAATCAATGTTGAATGAAATTCTGTGCGAGCTCTACGCAAATGGGCAAATCGAAACTTCTTATGGTAAAAAAGTATGCTGCCAAACTTATCCAAAAATGGTAGGTACGTAATGGAAAAAATCGGTTTACGATATCCATCATGTTCTTATTAGGTTTGAGTTATTATTATATGGATGTTTATTTTTAGAGTCTTTATTTTTGAAGATTTTATTTTTGCATTTGTTTGTTATTTCTGGGATCCTCTGGGAGATATAGCACCATATAACAATATTTTAAGCGCATTATTTTATTTCGCCAATAAGTCCGTAGATGATATATAGGTAGTTCAGATAAATTGTTATCGCAGCAATTATCATCTTGCCGGATGCATGATAATATAAACATAACAGGAACTCGTTCATTAGAATCAAATTACGCTCCTTAAGGTAAATGTTATGAATAGAGTCAGCATATTCAACATTAAATGTAGGTTTGCTTGCGGCATGCTCTAACATTGAAACCCTGACTTTCGATAAACTCCTCATACGTTATACGCGCGTCCTAGCAGTGCTACGCGATTATAGTGTTTTAACTGCACGAAAAATGTGGACATTTGGAGAGAAAAAGAATCACTCACTGAGTCATCTCTTTGAATTGTTTACACGTTATGCGATACATACATGCTGTATACTACATGAGGTTTTGTTGAAAATAAGGGGGCTACTCAAATGGCCACTTTTCTATTCGTTCGCTAACTTATAAATTAAAAATAAGCCATAAACTCCAAAATTACTTGTCGTAGGCTAGTCAATCAACTCCATACAATACAACAATGTGTGTGATTTACATAAACTTGTGACGTGTGACTTGATCGTTTAATTGCTTATTTTTAAGCTTTAAGTTAGCGAACGAATAGAAAAGTGGCCATTTGAGTAGGGGGGCTAGTGTTGTAAATAGAACAGCTCCCGACGAAACGTCTGCTACCGCCATTCATTACGATCTGCTGACCTTGCCGCCCACGTCTCCTCGCCGCCCAGACGGCGCCAAAGACGCACAGTTGATACAAAAACAACCTCCGATTGGTGTCTAGGCTTTACGGTACTGTAGTATCGCAAATAATAACAATTATAGTAGGAGTGAGAATTTTATGTGGGGCAAAAATTTCCGAAAAATGAACTGGTTGCCAGTGGATTGATCAGAACATGTTCTAGCCACTTAACTTTTGTGCTGTTAACTGCGCAGTACAAAATCGTAACAATCGTTCGATTAACCTATCAGTTAGCAAATGTCCCAAACCGGAGCGAAAGTTGTCCGCTATCGGTTTTCGGAGTAGGTAGGTTCTTTTGTCCACTTTCAACAGCTAATAAGTAGCCAGCGCCAGAAAATAGTGCTCCACGCGGTTTCTACTGAGAAGTTACTCAACTAGATTTTACACTTCACGGTCCTTCACATGAAGATAAAGTTTCTACTGTGTGAAACACAAATATTTTTATCGAACAATTATTTGCCATTCTTTTCCATCAGTCACAGCGAATGAATCACATCGATAGATCTTGCCCTGCCTGGACTTTCTGACTCAAACCTTCGAAATTCAAGTTCATTAACATGAATCATGTAATAAATTTCTAAATACTTAAACTAGGGCCTTTCAATTGCGGCTACTCTGTTACTGTAAGCGTGCCCGCAGACTACCCACAGACCAAACTGTCGGCCGATAGTTGAAATAATATGAAGAAGTATGCAAGTGCGCATACTACAACGATTTGGTATCGGCCGATTCTTCATACAAAACCAACTATCGGTTTGAGTTAGTCGTAACTAAAGAAACGTTGCTAGAGTCGGAGAAGTACCTTATGTTTTTCAACTTTAAAAAAATGCGTTTTCCCTTTCATCACTTAAATATAATTACTTAATTGTAATATTTCTGGCAATACTAAACTTATGCGGGAATGTAATAGGTATATTGTTAGACGGCTGACTTTCCATCTACTCTTGTGAGGTTGTTGGTGTTTTACAATAACCCTTTATTACTAAGTTTTAAATTGAAATACTCAGTGTTCTAGAAACGTGTTCCGCATTTCCATCTATTTTTATACACTTTTTCTACGTGGCTTCCTTTGCGTAGATGTTATAATGAAACCCTGTGCGACCAATCGTAAATACTTATTCGTCTGAGAAATGGAAAATGTTTTTTTATGAGGAAATGGTTTGTGCCCGGTATAAAAGTTTGTTTGCATACAATAGAAAGTTGAACACTTCATAAATTGCTATAGGGTAAAGAGCAATGTCTATAATATCAAAACTTCAGGGTTTTCTTTCAAAACTTTGCCTGAAGTTTAATAAAATGTATGAATTGAATAGGTAGATTCACCCATCTATGAGCGTAATATATGACCTTTTAAAAAGTAACGTGTGGTTTAGTTAAACATTATAGAAACAAATACCTTAGAACGAGAATACGTATGTTTACCGATGATAGACAAAATGGAAAGCCATTTGGGTGAAAATACACATTCTTTCAGCACAAAAAATCGTTTACAAACGATGTCACCATTTTGAGAAATAAATGTTTTTTTCTTCTGTAGCAACTAATTAAGTAACAAAATTTTAAATATTTGAAATTATTTTCTTAATGGTGTAGGTATAATAATGTAAAGATTGCAAAGAAATTAGCGTTTTTCCTAAAAAGTTATCTAAAGAATGAAAGCCTTACTATTGATGAAAACTTTAGTTTTAGGAAGCAAAATTCTTAAATTAGTGCCGTATAGAGAGAAAAACATAATAAATTATCAGGTATTTTAAAAGGAAGACAATCTGTTCAAGTGGAATTTCAAATTTGCTTGTCAGAGGTATTTTTCACAAAAGTTTCAGCTGTAACAAATAAGAATACGACTCATATTTATTTTTTCGTTTATTGTTTGTATTGTCAAGGAGTACCCTATAAAGAGAAAATTTAAAAATATTATTTACGTATTTTTTATATACTTATATCAGTTTAATAATTTAATAGGAATTTTCAAAGTTCGCCCTCATTACGGCTCGCGCAGAGTTGTTTTGATCAAAAATTAAAAAATGGAACGTGATCAGAATATACACCCTTAATAAGTAATCATGATCAATACCAAATCAAACAGTTTACAACAAGCCGATTGAATAAGTTTTAACCAACATACTTTTGAAAAAAATCTGCAGCTCAAAATAATAATTCAGTGATTTTATCTTGACGATAAACAACACGGCATGATGTAATGAGCCATTTACACATGTCACCAGGAAAGCGATAAAGGTCCCTGTTTACTATTTAAAAACAGTTATTCAACTATCATTTGTTTAAAATGTAACATAAGTTTGTGTTTAACATAAGGTCGTAACAGTTTTTTTGATTTTCATAAAAAATAAACAAAATAAAACTCATAAATCATTATTTTAATTTCATGCTTATCTTTGGCAATGTTGTAAAAAAAGCATCACTGATAATTTCCTCAGTATTTGGCAATGTTGTAAAAACGACTCATTGATTTTTCGCGGAATTACAAATAAATAATTTTTTTTATATTTTTTCTCGCTTTTATGGCCATATTTACTAAGATCTAAACAGGCCTTTTTCTAAAATTCCCGCCAAGCACCTTTTGCCAAATTAAGGGTGGATGTTGGTATATTAGCGATAGTTCATCAAAAGGAAAAGTGATATAATTATAGGTACAGGTCTTCTATCTCTCGAAGACCGTTTTGCTATGAATGTGTTAGGTGTGCGTCTGCGCGTTCTCGTATTACCCACGCTAAAATACTGTGCATGTGCACGCCTAACACCATTCATAGCAAAACGGTCTTCGAGAGATAGAAGACCTGTACCTATAATTATATCACTTTTTCTTTTGATGAACTACCGCTAATATACCAACATCCTTAAAACTTATTCAAGAGTGAGAAAGAACAACTATTGGACTAAGAGCTAGCCCCAGAAATAGGTGAATGTTATATTCGATTCAGATACATGATTGGCTGGCTATTATACCACACCAAACCCAGTGCTCTGTAAATTGTATACCTTCAATCGCTTTTCAGCCCCTTTGTTGCTCAACCACTTCCAACCCCTACCACTGAAATTCTGCGAGGTGCCAGGATCTGTTAATAATGATAGAATGGCTAACTAACTAGAGGGATTTCGTCGCTCTGTAAATTGTCTACCTATTTCCGGGGCCAGCTCTTAGTATATATTATTATGTTACCGGCCAAACCCGATTTCAGGACAAACAAGTTTGGCCTAGGCTAAACTAGTTCATCCTATACGCGATGGGCTTAACTGGTATAGCCTAGGTCAAACTAGTTGGTCCTAAGCCTGATAGGATAAATCAGTTTAGGCTAGGCCCAACTAGTTGATCCTGATATAAATACGCACATTCCAGGATAAACTAGTATGGCCTAGTCTAAATTCATTTAGCCTTGTCGAAAGTAATAAAATAGAATAATTGAGGTATAATTATCACTACTTTCGACAAGGCGTCAAGTGTTTAGAGTAGGCTATAATAGTTTATCCTGGAATGTGCGTATTTATATCAGGATCAATTAGTTGGGCCTAGCCTAAACTGGTTTATCCTATCAGGCTCAGGACAAACTAGTTTGGCCTAGGCTATACTATAAGCCCATCACGTATAGGAAGAACTAGTTTAGCCTAGGCCAAACTAGTTTGTCCTGAAATCGGGTTTGGTCGGTAACATATATATCAACGATGCTTTACGAACAGGACATTTTGGCAAAGCTTCCTGAAGATCAGCGGCGCCGACCCGACACACTTGAGCCTAATGCCAAGTGACCCAGACTTTAACAGAAAGGCAAACAGAACCTTAATTCCCTTCGACATTCATTATTTATAGTTGACCCAGACGTACTATTGAATGTAACCCAATAAGGAGTTTTTGCAAGCGGGCTGGATACTGTCCATACCCGAGGTACTGGAGGTACATACTATATTTATCCTTCATTCTCAGAAGATCCATCGGACATATCCACAATGGATATCTACGTCATAGCATGATTATTTCAAACAGGTTGGCAGTGACGAAGCAGTGACATGAATTTAATTCTATGCCCGCAGTAAAACCGCGTGAGAAGGGGGCGTCCATTAATTACGTGAGGTGATTTTGGCGATTTTTCGACCCCCCTCCCCTCCTATAAATCTCACGAGGGATCTTTCAAAACGTGTATTTTCAGTGTGATTACGTTAATCTGTGCTTGCTTGCTTTGCATTTATTTAAATAAACATTATTGTTTAGGATTTAGCCATATTTAGGTATGAAAAATGTTTAACTTTATTTAACCTAGTTTTTTCGCGATACTTTTCCTGCAGAAAAAAAATTACGTGATATTTGCCGAGACCCCCCCTCTCCCCCACGTGAGAAATGTGTTAGATTAGGCTCGATCCCCCCCCCCCCCCCCCCTAAATGCCTCACCTAATTAATGGACGCCCCCGAAGATTTAGAATTAATGTCATACTAATCTCTAGTTTCAAATGAACAAAAAACTTATTTTCTTAGGGATAAGGAATATGTATAATGTTTTTTTTACATAAATAATAAGACTGAATTCAGATATAGTAAAAGCTAAGTTTTTTTATTTGGTTTTCAGAAGCTAGTTCCCCATATACCTCATCATCATCTTGCTGGGCCTTTTCCCATTTACTTGGGGTCGGCCTTCCCTGTCCTTCTCTTCCAGTGTGCACGGTTGAGTGCCAGGTTGGGGTCGATGTCGGCTTCATTCAGGTCGCGCTGAACCGTCGTCAGCCAAGTGGCAGGGGGTCTACCGCACCTTCGCGTCGTCGTTGGGATGTTTAGGGCTACTTTCACCATGTGATTGTCGGGGCGCTACCTTGAAACTTCCCCTTTTGTATGTGTTTCTGATTTTGTCCAGCATAGTGACGCCCGCTGACCGTAGCATGCGCATCTCTGACGTATGGAGTTTGTTTAAGTGTTGTTTATTTGTGGCCCAACATTCGGACCCATACAGCATGGCAGGTCTAATAGTTGTTTTGTAAACTCGTCCCTTCACTTTCAGAGGCATTCGTCATTGCTTAGCACGGAGCCAAGGTATTTGTACTGCTTGACTGTTGGTAGGCGGTCATTTCCCACATAGAAGCTAAAGTCATCGGGGTGTGATGTGCTATCGAAAACACAAGACAAGTGCTCCGTTTTCTTTCGGCTGATTTTGAGGCCATTTTCTTCCAGCGACTCCACCCAGCAGTTTAAATCACGCTGGAGATCCATCGCATTGTTAAGTCAAAGTCAAAGTCAAAGTCAAATAAGCTTTATTCAAATAAACTTAATTATAAAGTACGTTAGATATGAGTACCACGTCGTCGGCACAGAGAACATTCCAAGGCACCTCCTGTTGGCACTTTTTAGTTAGATAATCCATTGTGACGTTAAATAGAAGTGGACTCAGAGTGGACCCTTGATGTACCCCTACCTTCAAGTCAAATCTTTCACTTGTGCCTGCAGGGTAGACCACTTATGTTGAGACGCTTGTGTACATGTCGATGATCAGTGCGATGTATGGCTCCGGGACAGAATGCGCGCGGAGGGCTTTCCAGATCAGATCACGCGGCACGTGGTCGAACGCCTTTTCTAGATCTATAAACACCATGTGCAGGTTCGTGCTATTAGCTTTTGCCTTTTCGATGAGGATTCTTGTGGCTTGAATTGCGTCTGATGTGCTTTTGCCAGCCACAAATCCATACTGGTTAGGTGCAATTTCCACTATTCCATTCAATCGACTATTGACTATCCTTTCCCACAGCTTAAACGTGTGATCCATCAGCTTTATTGCTCGGTAGTTTCCGCAGTCGCGCACATCACCTTTGCCCTTGTAGAAGGGAATCAGATGGCTCTTTCGCCAGGCATCTGGTATCCTCTGGCCTGCTATGAATCGGTTAAAAAGTTCTTGTAACCATTCGATTCCAGAATCCCCGATATGTTCCCCATATTGTTCCCCATATACCTACGGGTATATTATTATGTTTGTAATGTTTACTTTAAGTTGCATTGAATTTTTCAGTTAGTTAACAATTTTTCACATCATTACGTCATCTTTCCATACGCCACCAAAATATATTATATCCTGCACCTTAACTTAACAGTGTATCTTTAAAGTATCTTCAATACGTGGCCAACATACTCATAACAAGTCATAAAAATGAATATTATTCAGTACATCGAGCGTGAGCTCTCATACGAACCACCATATCTTTCCTTTCCTTGGATCCAGGAAATAAATCTGGCGAGACGAAGAGACGCCAGACGCCACTTATACAGTCTCGTCCTAGTAATATATGGGTATTGTTGTAATGTTACATAGTTTTGATTCGATGGTGGAACACATCAATTTCGACATTATTTACAACAAAATACTGAGTGACCCTGCTAGAATACACAATTTTAATAAAACTTAACGTGGAATTTTTAATACCCTAGTCTAGTTTTATTTTTTTTGAGAAGGTCATTGCTAGAAGACTTAGATTGATTCTTAGTTCGCTGTTCGATTCCCTTCCGGACGACTTCGTAATTTTATTAAACTTGACGCTTTCCTAACTTGTCTCATTTTTAACTCGGAATATGTAAATGCTAGGCTACAACGACGTCTGAATGGCTATCAGTGGTTTTTATCAATTCGGTTACAAATTTAACAGTAATTATTATGTAATGGTTGACATTTTCAGACACGAAAAAGAAAAATAAGAGTCTTGTGTTAAAAACCAGCGCCCTGAATTTAAAAATTCTACAAAAGACCACGACTTCTTGACAAAAGTTTTTTACTGACGTGGCGCGTCGTAAAAATAGACATTTGATTCATTCGGGTTCGAGAACATTGACCATCGATCCTTCTTCGGCCCGGGACATAAATCGGGGACCGCGACAGCCGAGCGGCATTTGGAAAACATTACTTACCAGACAGGGGTTTAAAGCCAAATGTAACAAAGAATAAATTGAAAAGAACAAATCCGTTGTCTTCTTTTTTTCTTTTCTTACTAAAAAATATTGTTCCTGTAATGTCTATAAAGAAAGGGTTAAAATGCGTTACCACACCCAATGTGTTTTAAAATTGTTTACCAGTATTTTTGTCTGAAGAAATAATATAAAAACGAACGTAGAAAATGAAGATAAAGATGAAGTAAGGCAATGTCTGAAATCAATCGTCAATCAATGTTGGCTTAAAATTCAATTGCAATTTCTTATCATGCCGACCATTAGCAAAAAGATTAATTTGGAGTTTTTGGCGCCATTTTATCGAGTACGGTTTGGTGTCTATTTTAATTATTTGAAAATTGATTCATGGTGGATATTGTGTCTTAAAATTAGTGCAGTTTTGTGGTACAAGTGTCTACGCAACTGAACAATATATGGGATAATTGAAATAGGCGCGATCTTGGTTGTGTGAAGTTAAGACTTTTATTGTAGGGGTAGCTACCTCGGCAGAACTTACCGAGTAAACTGTCTTAATATACTTGTTGCCAAATGCTCCAAGCAGCATTGGAATGCAATGCACCCGCATTCTAATATAAACTTAAACTAAAACAATACCTACCACTGAACTATTAAACACTTGACACTGGCAAACATAACTACTAAGAGGAAAGAAGATTGCCAAAATAAAAATAGAAAAAGAAGATTTAATTTTTTTCTTAGAATGAAAAGGTTTATAAAAGAATTTAGAGTGATCCATTTTTAACGCGTGCTGTCTGACGCTAAGTTAACAAAGTCAATTAAGTTACTAATTATAAAATTGGGAAATCATTTTTTTATGTTTTCGAAGCAATAGCAAAATACATAACATAACTATTCATGTTTCTATTTCTGTGAAGGTAAATTGGTTGGTGAATACCAATTAGAAGAAAACTTTCGTATTATAATTAAGGGTAGCCTTCCGTTCTCTAAACCATTTTCCGCAGAAAATATTGAATAACATGATAATTACGAGCTTTCTACGTAACCATTATTTGTTTATTTCGTTTTAGTTATTAGAGCCATTATCCAACGTAAGTTTTTTTTTAGAGAGTACTTAGTTGTAAGAAAACCTATGATTTCGTAAACTAGTTGAATATCAATATATTGTATGTAACAGTAACAAATGATCTTTTTATTAATTGTTAAATTTATTATTAAGTAGTTATTAAGGTGGTACGTCAAGCTCATTAGCGCGACCAATGGAAATAAATCAATTACGTTTTATCAAGGGCTTAGATGAAAAGTTTTGATAATTTTGCGCAAATAGAAGAGTAAAGTGCAATATTTAATATTTTTTCATGGCCTCAAATATAAATAAATAAGTTATGAATGTCGATATTGCCAAAAGTGGCCACTTTTGGCAATATCGATAGTGATTGATAAAACGTAATTGATTTATTTCCATTGGTGGCGCTACTGATCTTGACGTGCCACCTTAATGCAAGTTTACACTTATTTTTAATAAGTAATACAGTTTGTTTTAGTATATTAATTGATTATTTAGTTAGTTCATTATTAATTTTGTGTCGTAATCAATAATATCGAGCTTCACATACATACCTATAAGAAAAAGCTATCATTAAGCTTTTAAAATCGCTTTTGAATGTCCTTAGGGTGAGAAACTGCTGGATGGGGGCAGCGCAGGACCAATACCAAGCAGTAGTACATTCGGCTAATGAAAGTGAAACGCCTCTGTGGTCTAGTGGTTCGCCCACCCGTATAAGACGCAGGGGTTCCGGGTTCGATTCCTAGAGAGAGTACAATCCGTACTCAGTTTGGTTGGTGGTAGGGCTTATTTCAAGTCCGCCCGACTAGCTACCAACATCTTACCTAAGTCTGACGCCATAACAACAATTTAATAAAAAATGTGATGTTCTGGCAATTAGAAGTAAAATAGCCAGTTCCTCAGTGATGCTGATTCCTGATGTAGTGCGCTTCCACCTTCGGCCTTATCGTCACTTAACATTAGGTGAGGTGAAGGCCAAGGACTACCCATTGTGCATAAATTAAAAAAAATGATGTGACTCACCGAATGGCGGTTCGAACCGGCAGTCGAGCAACAGCGCGTGGCCCGTGGGTCCAGTGGTGCCGACCACCGCCCCACCGCGCATCATCAGCTGGGCTTCCAGCTCTATCCAGCGCCCGCCACACTCTTGCTGCAAATAAAAAACAATCGATCGACATCAGCCATTTTTGATGTCCCCACTGCTCTTCCTTGTGGATGGATAAGGAGGATGGGCCATAAGCCACCACGAGGTCCCAATGTGGATTGGTGGGTGTTAACGACTGCAAACTTAGCCGGGACCAACGGCTTAACGTGCCTTTCCAAGCACGGAGGAGCTCGAAATAATATATTTTTGGTCACCCATCCTATGACCGACTCTTGCGAAACTTGCTTAACCTCCGCGATCGCTGGGCCAGGCCATTGATCTCCTCTGGAAAAAAATAATTTAAAAAATCTACAGATCTCACACTACGCGCAACTATCAAAGGCATTGAAAATGTAATTTAGAAATAAAGCACCACATAGTCTTCATACATAGTTCTTTATCGTACTGACGATAAAATGAACGAAGCGCAGACTGTACCCTTAGCACGAACAGCTATCAAGAAAAATAACGCGCGTAAAATTACTCGAATCTCACAATTTTGTATGGAAATTAGTACAGCGCCACTACGTCCGTAAACGGAACTAAGATTTGGAAGCACGAAACATTTTGACTTACAGTATCGAGCAGCCTTCGAATCGAGATCGAATAGTAAAGTTACAACTTGTATGGAAATCGGTAGCACGAACCCACTTTTGACATACGGTATCGAGACACTCGCAAGCTGGCTCTCGACAACTGACATTTTTTCAGTGAGAGACTTTCCGAGCGACTTTGTATTATTTATTATTAAATTTTAAAAGCATGTATGTAGTAACAAAAATTTAATTTGAGAACTATGACATGTCTACTGAATTATCCACAGGCAATATTACTTAAATTTTTCTCATTAGACATAGAAATTTGTAAAATAAAAATCTCGTCATTTTACGCTATCCACGGTGTCCCCCACACCCACCATACCTTTATTTTAGCAATATTTTAGAACTTACCTACAAAACTCAAATAAAACTATAGAATACGGTGTTATACGTATAATATTTGTTTTCAGACAACACATCACACAGTTTGGATACAGTTAATTAATTATGTTTCATTAAGTAGATATTAAAAAAATAAGACCACAAAACTATGACGAAAACTAACTAGGTATAACAATTGCAAACTTAACAAAGTCTCTAATTTGTCGAATCTTCAAACACTATAGGCACTAATTCCGATGAAATTCACATATTTTCATAGCACGTCCAAAGGTTTTATTGTTTATGTGTAAACAATGGGGAGGAAAAGCGCAATTTTATCCCGATAGGTGGCGTCTTGTCGTTGGTACCGAGCCGCCTCAAAGAAACTGTCAAAACATATGGGAATCTCTTGGAGTATTGCACTTTTTAATTTTATACTGAGAAAATGCCGCATTGTTATGCATGTAACTTGTAAAATATTGGAGTTCATCGATTTCCCAGTAACAAAAAAAACAGTGGGCAAAAAAATATCAAAAAAAAATATGCTTTTTCCTCGATTTTCTCCTTTGCTGAGCCTGAGAAACATTATAAATCAAAAGGAATGTTTTATGAATTTGATGAAGCTTCGCCAAAATAAAACAACATTTGAATTATAACAGCTTTGTTCTTTAATATTTCAACCTCAGCAGTTTCTAACATATTTATAACTTGGATGAATTTGATAGGTATATCAAATATGGAATAAGCCCAATATTGGGGCCAAACAGAGAATTAATAGAATTTTATATGCCAGAGTCATTCAAGAAACTTAGAATAATAAAATAAATATGATAAAACGGTTCGTGTAATTTTGGATGGTACAGAAATTCCAGTACTATTGCACAGAAGGCTCTCAGTTGCTTTGTTAAAATTTAAATCATATGCTTCTAATCTGAAATAAAAAGATTACTTGTAAATCTTACACGAAATTTAAAGAAATGTAATGCTTGTTAGCAATTTTTTGTAAGTTGCTATAAACTTTCTTGCCTGTTGTTTTTGCTTTTCTTTTCCGTAATTCTTCTTTTATATGAGCTAAAGTTAGCATAGAATACATTGTTTGTCCGCAAAACCGAAAAAAATACAATCTAAGACAGTAAAATCACGTAATACACAGTCAAGACAATATAAGCTCAAACTGACAATTGTTCCAAAGACTGAGCGCCATCTGTAATTCACTTTGCCTTCGCCTCCCCATTTATTATTCATTGACGATATTCCATTGTTATTCTTCAAGTTCATAAAAAATTTGATGAAACTATGAAACATTGTAGTTTACTCCTAGGTCATAATATCATTTCCTCGCAATTGTATTAGGTATTTATTAGCCGACACAGATAAATCATTTTAGACAAAAACAAAATAAAGAAATGGCTTCACGGCTTTTTATTATTTTAGGTTATATTTTTCATTAAATCACAGGATGAGAAAGAAAGAGAGAAAGAATAGCGACACTCTTCTTTTTCAAACCAATCACGGGCAAGGTGCAATGACCGTTCAAAAGCATGGGCAAAATCATGCACATTTTAAAAATTATTATAATATTTGCAAATTAATTTAAGTTATTAAATGAAATTAATATTGTTAACAGTTTTATTATTAATAATAAGAATAATAAATGTAAAATTATGATGATAAACAACTTGATTGAATTTTAATTTACATATTTATGATTTACATAGATATATAACATGGTTTTTGAACGCACCTTTAATTGGATTGTGTCAGGTTAGCTTTATTTATCGCTACTATCGAGTTGACGTTAGCCAGCTCTGTAAAATTCGTGCTGCCGATTTTGCTAGCTTTCGAATCGAGTACGTTTTCGAGTAGTATTTTCTTACGCGCGTAAGATTTCTCGATAGCTGTTCGTGCTAAGGGTACTACCTCGCTCCGCGCGTAAGGGACCCGCTATTGGCACCGTGCACGCTTTTAGCGCCACCTAGTTTTTTGCAACTTTGTTGGCTTTGACCTGATCGTTTTGACGTTTTGATATGTAATGGCGGCATTGTGACAAAATATTAAAAAATACTATACATATTGTGTTATTAATGTAAATTTCAAAATTACTGTGATTTGGGTGGACAAAGTGTTGCTTAATCATTTTTGGTCATTTAAATTGAATATGGCAAGTAAGATCTATTCGAAAAGAGTGTTTTATTTTGGTTATATCAGGGTTTCTTTACTTCTTTTTTAGTTGTAAATTTAGTAAAACAAGAGGATAAAGCTACTTTAATGATTTAGTAAGTGATAATAACTATATTACTGGGGGGCTGACATCGCCAAAGCTTTTTAATTTGTATGTAAACGCACTTGTGGAGGAGCTCAGCAGCACACATGTCGGCTGCCATATTGGTGGAGTCTGCCTTAATAATATTAGTTACGCGGACGACATGGTGCTGCTGAGTGCCTCTGTATGTGGACTGTCACAGCTGCTTGACATTTGCGAAAAATATGCTAAACAACATGGTTTGATTTATAATGTAAAGAAAAGCGAGTGGATGATCTTTCAGGCTCGGGGAAGGTCCCTGGGACAGACACCCAAACTTAGACTGTATGGCTGCCCTCTCAACACAGTAGAACAATTTAAGTACCTTGGGCACATTCTAACCCCGGACCTGAAGGACAATGCGGATATTGAAAGGGAGCGTAGGGCGCTGTCTGTTCGTGCGAATATGATAGCTCGCAGATTTGCTCGCTGTTCTAGAGACGTCAAAATAACCCTGTTCAGGGCATTTTGCACGTCCTTCTACACGAGCAGTCTGTGGGTGAGCTATACGCAGAAGCAGTACGGCGCCTTACGCGTCCAATTCAATAATGCATTCAGGACTCTGTTGGGGCTGCCTCGATTCTGTAGCGCCTCAGGGATGTTCGCTGAAGCGCGCGTGGATTGTTTTTCCACAACCATGCGCAAGAGGTGCACATCCCTGGTGCGCAGGGTACGGGCCAGCCCGAACAGTCTCCTGCGAGCTTTTGCCGAGCGCTTTGACTGCCAGTACCTGTATCATTGTGACATGATACATCTGCAGGCAAACAATGTTATACTGTTTTGATATTTATTTTATTTATTTTTCAATTAATTAAATTTTTTTAAATTTGTGGAACATGTTTTCTGATATAAATAAATAATAATAATAATATATATAATTGTTCCCGTATCGCTAGTAATAAATTAAATATCGTTTTCAAACAGATTACAGAGCCTACATTATTTCTACTTTTTGCCACCATGAGCGCTGTGATCGATTATTATACCTTCGCACCCAGCCAATAGCCTACAGTTTTTGTCCGCCCACCTCCTAAGATGGCTCAAACTGTACGAGATCCAATTTTTTCAGTTTCTTAAATATCGAACTCAAAAAATGTTATTGGGATATTCGCGATCGAAGTCGGCGACAATTTTTTTTAAATGGGGAGGAAAAGCGCAATTTTATCCCGATAGGTGGCGTCTGGTCTTTGGTACCCGGCGGCCTCAAAGAAAGTGTCAAAACATATGGGAATCTCTTGGAGTATTGCACTTTTTAATTTTATAATGAGAAAATGCCGCATTGTTATGCATGTAACTTGTAAAATATTGGAGTTCATCGATTTCCCAGTAACAAAAAAAATTGTGGGCAAAAAATATCAAAAAAAATATACTTTTCACTCGATTTTCTCCTTTGCTGAGCCTGAGAAACATTATAAATCAAAAGGAATGTTTCATGAATTTGATGAAGCTTTGCCAAAATAAAACAACATTTGAATTATAACAGCTTTGTTCTTTAATATTTCAACCTCAGCAGTTTCTAACATATTTATAACTTGGATGAATTTGATAGGTATATCAAATATGGAATAAGCCCAATATTGGGGCCAAACAGAGAATTAATAGAATTTTATATGCCAGAGTCATTCAAGAAACTTAGAATAATAAAATAAATATGATAAAACGGTTCGTGTAATTTTGGATGGTACAGAAATTCCAGTACAGAAACCTGAAATTACTATTGCACAGGCATCATCAGGCAACTATAAACACGGAAATTCACACTCAGTTGCTTTGTTAAAATTTAAATCATATGCTTCTAATCTGAAATAAAAAGATTACTTGTAAATCTTACACGAAATTAAAAGAAATGTAATGCTTGTTAGCAATTTTTTGTAAGTTGCTATAAACTTTCTTGCCTGTTGTTTTGGCTTTTCTTTTCCGTAATTCTTCTTTTATATGAGCTAAAGTTAGCATAGAATACATTGTTTGTCCGCAAAACCGAAAAAAATACAATCTAAGAAAGTAAAATCACGTAATACACAGTCAAGACAATATAAGCTCAAACTGACAATTGTTCCAAAGACTGAAGCGCCATCTGTAATTCACTTTGCCTTCGCCTCCCCATTTTGGAAAATCTCAAGTTTCCGACCATAAACTTAACGAAAACATTTTCTAAGTCTATGTTTCCGACCGATTTTAGAAATTCAAATTGCACTTTGACGCCCTCCGGCAGACGCACATTTTGACATTATGACCCACTAGCTTGTGCCCGCGACTTCGTCCGCGTGGACATTCGGAAAATCGCTATGGAACCATTGACCGAGATAAAAAGTATAATAACTATCTGTGTGCTATTCCAAATCCGTTCAGCCGGTTTTACGTAATTGAGTAACAAACATCCAATTATATTTTTCCATACAAAGTTTGAACCCCATTTGACCCCTTTAGGGGTTGAATAATGTCTACCACTTAAAAATAAATGCCATTTTCGCAATTATTATCCCATAAAACCTTGATAACGACACCCATATCGATGTTGGGCTTTTTTACCCCATTAACCCCTTAAAGGGTTGAGTTTCGGAAAACCACGAAACACGTGTTTGCTCATTTCTTTTTAGAAGTACTCCTACGAAGTTTCAAGTCGAAATATATATTTAATATTTCTCTTCCATACAAACTTTGTACCCCCATTTCAACCCTTTAGGGGTAGAATTTCCAAAAATCCCTTCGTGGGTGTTAACACTGTATAAAATATCTATGTACAAAATTTCAAGTCTCTAGGTTTAGTGGTTTGGGCTGGGCAATAGTCTGTCACTCACCCCTTCACTTTTATACAAGGTGTTTGGTAAAAGCCTTATAAAGCCGAATAGGGTAAATAGGGACCATCAAACTGAACAACTTTTACTACGGGACCAACTCTGAAATCGCGAAAAAAAAATCAGCTGTTTCATACATTTTGAAATTTTCGTTATAAATTTTTGTATGAAACAGCTGATTTTTTTTTCGCGATTTCAGAGTAGGTTCCAAAGTAAAAGTTGTTCAGTTGGATGGTCCCTATCTACCCTATTCGGCTTTATAAGGCTTTTACCAAACACCTTGTATAAGAGATTTGCGTACTTCTTCATCTGCGAAACTACAGGCAAATGTCACAATTTCAAAAATCATTCAAATATTTCAAAAAAGGCAACATAGTCGATCACGAAAACATACTTATTCAATGTTAAAATAAAAACATCACCACCTTTTTTAACCGACTTCAAAAAAAGGAGGAGGTTCTCAAGTCGACGGTATTTTTTTTTTATTTTTTTTTTATGTATGTTTTAACATAGCTTCGTCAGTTGTTACCCGATTTGTAAAATTCTTTTTTTAACTCAAAGAACATAGTTCGTGTGTGGTCCCATAATTTTTTTACAGAGATCTGGCCAGTAGTTTTTTCATAATCCTGAAAAATATCAATTATTTAGCTCGCCATCGCACGAGTTTTTATGGAATTTCGAACATAACTTCTTTGTTTATGAACCGATTTAGATGATTCTTTTTTTTATTTGAAAGGGTATACTTCAAGAGTGGTCACAATTTAATTTCATTGTTATTGGACTTCGAACTTCGAAGATACATAAAGGAACTCTTCAAAATCAAATAGTATAAGTAAAGTGATTTAGGTTTTGGTAAGTTTATGGCAATTCAAAACAAACCAAATCATGCTTTGCGATGCAACGTTCTGGACTAGACTTGGACTACGATGACACAACGGAACTCCTCAAAAACAAACAGCGTAAATTTGGAAATTGAGTTCTGGGCATTTTACCATTGAAAATATTATAATATAAAGTAAAAAAATATTTACACGCTGCGCTTACATACCTACCACTAAAAGGTTGAAAATAAAAAAGCTTTTTAAAAAAAAAGAAAAACCGCCTTCAAAAAACTGAAAACAAAAACAGCTTAAAAATTAAATACCTCTAAAAAGCAAGAAATAATATTCGAATCATTCGTTACACATATCAATATTAATAAAACACGTCTAATGAAGTCGGGTGGGGCTTTAAGAAAAAAATGAAGTTGTCCTCCAGCCCCACCCGACTTCAATAGACGTGTTTTATTAATATTGATATGTGTAACGAATGATTCGAATATTATTTCTTGCTTTTTAGAGGTATTTAATTTTTAAGCTGTTTTTGTTTTTAACTAAACGCTTTATATATACAGCAACAGAGTATGGTTGGTGAACATGCATGCGACCATATCGGTAGGTTACCAATCAGGTCAACTGCATTAGCCGTAAATTGCACACTCATCAATGTTTCAAACGTAATCCCATCAATTATTCCTGCGTCCACGGATGGTTCCTTGGAGCATTCAACCAATAATGCTCTAAGGATGGTTCAGTAATGAACGGTAAAAGCTTTAAGGACAGATACAAACGAGGCATACAAACTAACATTGTTAGAGGAGCAACATTTATAAATAGATACTACTTTTGAACTTGCTATAAATTTTTGTTTCATAGAAATGAAGCAATACTTACATTTTTTACAAGTCACTTTTTGAAAGAGACACTTTATAGTTTGAATAGAATTTATAAGTCTTCAATCATAAGTGCGTAACAATGGCTGCCACTTTTTTATGCAACAAACGATCGAAAAAACTTTTCTTATTTTCAGTTTTGAAACAAAACACTATCGTTTCTTCAATATCTAATCGTGTGTATAGAATTTGTCCCTAATTCTATAGATTTGTTAATGTGAAACTGATTATTATTTATATAAATAATCAAAGATGTGAAGTAAACCAATGTTAGTTTGTTTGTTATATTTTTAATAGCCGCTGAACCAATTTTGGTGAATCTAGATATAGAGAAATACGAGGGTGGTTTGATAAGTCCATAACTTTAGTTAAAAAGAAAATCTTCATTTATTGTTGTTTTTAAAAAGAAACTTCTTAAGAAGCTTTACCGTTAGAGTAGGTATATGTTATGTGGCTTTAAGCAATTTTTTTTTAATTAGAAAAAATATTACTACTTTTGGAAACAAAAAGCTCAAGCGACTTCTAACTTAAGATGAATAAATAATGAAAAATATTAGAAAAAATCGACTCACCCGTAGCAACTCAAACGAGATTATTTAAGACTTCTAACTTTTCTAATGACTGTAGACCCTCTCGGCTGCACTCATGATATCAAAAACTCCTCGAATTACGATACAAACTATTACCTTACCTTTCCTATTCTCTAGATTTAGCCCGCTAAGATTTTTTTCTCCTAACCAAACATGAATATATCTTGGCGGGCAACGATTTTCATCACGCCATGGTGGTGCATGAACAGGGCCCCCATTTCAGTGGGTTTGAGAGTTAGGAACTTCATTGGACTGAGTACGCAGAGCTACAAACAGATTTTGTAGAGAATTAAGATAATACATGCCGAAAAAAAGTGTTTCTTCTTTCCAAAGTCATGGACATATCAAACAACTTCGTCGGGCTGATTATCTAATATTACAGTTGAATTTCTCACGCATTATACTATTGATTTTGATAAAAAAAAAATTGATGCATATTCCCTATTGGTTTCGATTTCGAAATTACTGAACTTGCATTTATAGTGGTACTTATTTACGTGGTTAGTTGAATTATGAGGAAATTTCGTTAATACTTAGTTAAAATATTTTTCTATTTTTTTTAAGTGTCTGCATCAAAATGATGATGATGATGGCTTCCATTAAATATTCGATTATATAGGTACTTATTTTCAAGCATATATCTTGCATTTGTCATTCCGCTTTTGTTTGATGATGATTGATGAATATCAAGAGATTCAAGACCTTTAATAAAGAACAAAATAAACATCAGTAGGTAATATCTAAAGACCGACTAACTAACAGCCTCTTAAGTGTCGACTAACATATTTAAATGATAAAAATCGTAACTGAATACAAAATTCCGACAAAATCTTCCCATTTCATCACAATACGTTTATATAAGCAACAGTTACCTTTTGAACACCACAAAAACGCAAATTAAAGTAAAAAAACTCGTCACAGGTGGCGTTCATCAATTTAACACCCATTGTTTCCGTGCCTCTCGAATTTTTTCGAGAGCTCACCTTGATTTTCGTTTTCGAATATTTTCACAGAAATTTTCACGTTTCCAGGTAACATTTTCACTGTAACGTTGTTGGCGTTTTTTCAACGGGCTTATTAACATTTATTACTTTTGCCAAATTAGGTTAGCTGGGGATTCGTTGTTTGGGCCATAAAATTCTTTTAAAAACAAGTTATTTTGGAATTTTAAATCACTTTTATAAACAAAAAAAAAGTAGTAACGATTTGAGCTTGACTAAATGTTTTGAGATTGACTTAAAAACTGGTAATATGTCTTGTAAATGGAAAGAAATTACTTAATTATATGACTACGTACGATAATCTGTCATATTTAAGGGCATAGCTAACGACACAAATGCATTTAACAAAGTGACTACGTTTCAGTTTTGCTTTACCGTTCAGATTAACGCAACTGTACCCCTGAGCTTGCCATATTTAAACACAAATGCTTATTTTTATCTCACAGAGGCTATTATAATAAAACTGAATACTTTTGAAAATAGTTCTATTTTAAGGACTTTACCATACAACATAATATACATAAGGGTCAAACTTTCCACCTCATTGGAAACACCGTGGAGCTACCGAAACGGTTGAAGTGGACTTATGTTAAACATAGTCGTCTCTTTCTTTCTTACCTCGTTATAGGCGACGGAAGTGAGAGGCAGGTAGTGGTACCCGAGGGCCCGATCCCAGATCACACCTTTGTTCCAAACCTCCACCAGCAGGCCTAAGTTGATGTCGTTAATTTCACTGCCAACAAAATTACAATCGTTATTTGCTGTGGATTTGTGAATAACAATTACCTTAACTTATTCAGATACAACTTTATGGTATTTGGGTTTTAAACGGTTTTCATTTTGAGTTGTTTTGTTTTGATTGTTATGAGAAACCTTTGTATATTTGAAAGGTTTCGCTTATAAAATTCTGAACGATGCTTTTTAAACATAATGGTAATGTACAAGTCATAACGTGTAAACTGTAAAGAGAATCTACAAAACCGTTTTTGGAGTATAACAAACAAGAATCCTACTAATATTATAAATATGAAAGTTTGTGGGTTTGGATGTTTAGATGTTTGGATGTTTGTTCCTCAATCACGCAAAAACTACTGAACGGATTTGGTTGAAATTTGGCACACAAATAGTAGATAGCCTGGATTAAAATATAGAATACTTTTATCACGATATTCCCGCGGCAATGGGAACCACGCGGGTGAAACCGCAGGCGGCCGCTAGTAAGTAAACAATAGTAAGTAACATTTTATTCACCAAAAATATTTATTTTGAAATGATTTCACATTTAGTGATCTTAGCTACTTATCCATCTATCAATTATTTGGTGACTATGGTGACAAAAAACAAGCTTAGAATAATGCTAAGAACTGAGAAATTTAAAAAATAAAGAGAAAAACCGGCCGCGTGGCTCCTAAGTCATTCAATGAAGTCTATACCTATACATCTCACGAGATAAGACGTGAAGCGACCCACAGCTACGATTCGGCCACGCAAGCAGTCCGTAAAATCAGTTCACCCCACATAAAACCTCGCTTGTGAATATAAAAACTGGAAATCCCGAAAGGGGTATAAACAAATTGCGAACTACGGTAGTTCTTAGTGATAGGAGATCTATCCAGTTCTGTGAAAGTTTATAAAGGGGTATTTTTTTAGAAAAAACATAAATATACATTATTATGATTAGACCAGTCCCCCTACTCGAATGGTCAACATTCTAACACGTTTAAATGCTATGCTTATTTTTGAAGCTTAATGAGCAACAGATAGACGATTAAATAACATGTCGCAAACTTATGCAAATCACAGACTTTAATATTATATGGAATCGACAAGCTTACGGCACGTTATTTTATAGTTTAGTGCTTATTTTAAAGCTTTAATATTAAGCGTAGGTTCAAACACATACAATGTTGTCCATTTGAGAGGGCTAGCAATATTGTTTTTTTTTTTTTAATTTGAAATTTTAGCATTCACAATGCTATTTTTATACAATACTAGAAAAAATACGACTCGCAACCTAGATCATATGCTCAGACATTGTATCGGACTTCCAAAGGTTCGATTCCCGTCCGAGAATATGATCTGGTGTGAGTCGTATTTTTTCTCGTATATTATTTACTATTGTACTCGTATAAATATTGTCAAAACCAGTTCTGAATAGTGCCTATCTTCTAGCATAATTTAAAAATTGAACGGAAATCGTATGAAATTATCTGTAAGATTTGATATCTAAAACATATTAAAACCTGTGAAACTATAATAGTCCTAAAGCATGGACTTTATCTGTCTCTAAATATTTTATCGATATTTTTCTATTTATTACGGGCGCACATATAAAAATGTTTGGTATAATAAATATACTATACAATAATATAACAGTTAACACTAAAGACACTATCACAAAATACAATTTAGCCGTTAGCAAATGTAGAAGGAACGAACTTGTAAAATCCAAGTTATCCTATCAACAAGAACAAGTTGCACAATTTCAACTTTAAAATCCGTTTTCTTGTTACCAAAACGAAAATCTAACAAAGCAATATAATTTTATCATTACTATCTTGTTATAAGAGAAGATTAGATTTATATCGTACACTGAAACATAGTAGACTGAAAGCACGTACACACTTAGTATTGCATGTGAGTAATATGGTGGGTTAAAAAGCTCATTTCTTTTATAGCAGCATTTGCACTTTCTCGAATTATTTTGTTAATAATTTGATCGTGTAGATTCCTTTTGAATAAACTAATCCAGTTAATGAAAATACGCTAAGGCACTAAAGTGTTTCATTGTAATTATGCTGATTGAAATAATAATAATAGCTTTATTGCACACGACAAAAACAAAAAGAAACAAAAATGACAAAAATAAAAGGCGGCCTTATTGCTAAATAGCCATCTCTTCCAGGCAACCTTGGGTGAGAAAAAATAAATAAGTAGAATAATACAAGGTGTTTGGTAATAGCCTTATAAAGCTGAATATGGTGGATAGGGACAATCAAACTGAACAACTTTTACTATGGGACCAACTCTGAAATCGCGACAAAAAAATCTGCTGTTTCATACAAATATTAATAATGAAAATATCAAAATGTATGAAACAGCTAATTTTTTTTTCGCGAGTTCAGAGTTGGTCCCATAGTAAAACGTTGTTTAGTCTGATGGGTCCCTATCTACCATATTTGGCTTTATAAGGCTATTACCAAACACCCTGTATATGAAAGAGGTAAGTTTAAAAAAATCTTATATATGAACTACTTAGATCTTATATAATTGATGTGACTGCATTGCATTGCAATCTTGCGTAACTTAAAGTAGGCAAACTTGATCGCATTCATACATTCTGAATTAACACACTCACAAACGAAAGGAGCATAAATTTTTCCAACAAGATTCATAGCTCCATCATCGCAGTTAATGCAATTTCAACGCATTTCGGCCATATGTCTCTGTTAGTAATAATGCTAGAGTAAAATTATGACCTCGCAATCCATCAGTGAGAGTGATCATAAATTTTGAATGTAAATGAAACAGTAGGGGACCTCGAATACTGCCTTGTGGTAGACAAAAACAGTAAACTTTGCCGCCATTTAATATTACAACAAATTATAAACTAAACTACAACTGTAACTACATTGACAAGATACAAGCACCATAAAAAGATGATTCAAGTAAATAATGAGTCAGGTGCTAGTTGGCGCTAGATTCGGAGAAACTACGCTTTTGAAGTGTTGTGGCTATAAAGGTAGTGTACCGGTCCAACCCAACAGTACCACCATTTTTTTTTTCTCACGCTTCGCATGTATCTACTAGCTATTTTTTTTCGAATAAATACTTAAGATGTAATAAAATCTGAAGTACTGATATCTAAAAAACGGCATTTGACGTAATACTATCAAAACTAGCCAACGCCAGAATGTCTCTAGTGTTGAGAACTATGAAAAGAATAGTTATTATATTGTCAACTCTTAAACAGCTAGGTCAATTCTTGAAGTTCTTACGATAATGTTAACAGGCATTCTTGCCGACCATTTGCATTAAAACGAATATTTGAAGATGCAGGCTGCTTTGACTAAACGCGGTAAAATTATCTATTCTGTGGTACTAGCATCGCCCATTTGATCGGAATGTGTTGACTAATGTAAAAGGGACATTAAAAAAGTAATCATCTTGTCTATGGTCTTGTCGTTCATATCTGAATGTTACCTAACTTAGTTCATCAACCAATAGGAGTTTAGCGCAATTGCGGGTGTATTTCGGGATTTTGTCCTATTTTAGGCCAATTTAATAACTTTATAGTCCTTGCTATTAAAATATATTCATGTTAGAAAATCTTATTAACTGTCTAAAATGGTGACTGCGGGCGAAAGTAACAAGCAATAAAAGATAAATAATGTATGAGAAGGCGTAAATTAATATTAGCGTAAATATTGATTAGATAATGTAACATTACAAAGACTTGTATGTATTACTTAAAGATGACAAGCTATTATCTTACTAAAATGATTAAAATATCGATTCATTTTATTAGTTATTTATGTATGTATAGTATAGGTATATGTACTTATTTAATTAGTTTTACCTATGTTTTGGTACTAAATTCTATCGGTCGATCAATAAGAATGAGTGGAAATTAGAGAGTCTGGTTGGAAAATGAATGGAAGTGCCATATTGTTATATTTTGTGCAAATAAATTGGTACAAAAGTACAATGCGTAAACCTAGGTAGACAAATATAGGATTTTGAGGGCGATTCAGGAAGGAGAGGCTGGCAACCCAAAACTTGAGTAAGGGAGAATTTTTGGGATTGATTGGAAATGACCAAATATGGTAGGGTTTTAGGACACGGGGATGTGGACGATTCATTGCCTTTTATGGTAATAAAACAGGGACCAAAAATAAGTATAAATAGAGCTAGATTAGGATGTCTCGGGGAGTCTTTTTTTGAATTCCGTCGCGTGCGTTAGCTGAAAACTGTCAGCCAAGTTTAGAAAAGTTTGTAGGAAGTTTACTAGTTGTTTTTAAATATTACAAAGTTTAGTTTTTCGGAAGTGAAGATTTAGTTTAGGGCTAATATTTTGTGTTAGGGAGGCGTGAGGTTGTGCGGCAGGCAGATTGTTTTATTTTCGAGGGTCGTAACTGTAAATTCCCGTGAGTTTATTTTGCCCGATCCTTGTGGATATCGGGGTTGGTCTTCGAGGCGCCACGCTGTCCGATTCTGATAGCCACAGGTGTCAAAACCATAGTATCGATCCATCGTCGCGATTGTCTAAAAATTCCAAGACATCTAGCACAATGCTAGAGGTCAGCAATGTTTAACTAAATGGAACTGCTTACCGCTCAACCTGGTTCCGTAAGCCACTTCGCTCGCGTAAAGCTTGTGGGAGGCACCCGTCGGCCTCTGAGCTTAGCGAAGTTTCGCGTCGCGGCGTCCGGTTCTATGTATCAGTGCAGAGCGTAGTGTTTATGTGGGTTTTGTGATTGTGATGTGATGTGTGTGGCAGTCATTTCCTGTGGGAGAGAGCTGCTAAAATGAGGGAGGTATGAGGAACATCCACTTAATAGACAGGTGGAGTGCGGGTAAGTAGGGCATGTTTCCTAAAATGTATCCCCGGTTATTTAAAGGAAAATCTGTGTTCCCATTTATAACGCTGTTAGTGTGTTCTGTGTGTATACTAACTAGGTATCATACTGGTATCGGTTCGGTATTATCTAACGATCAAGGTCTTAACTCTGATTTAAATACTGGTTTCCTTGCCTGTACTGTTTACAAATTATGGGGCATAACTACTGGGTATTGTGCGGTGAGAAATGTTCTGTTCACATATTTGATGTGTCTAGTCCTATTTATTGGTCTAAAATACCTACATACTTGAATGCTTAAATTCAGAAATACAGTTATATTGGACAAAGTCTAACCACTTACTCCATATTTTAAAGTCTAAGATATGGAACTTGCCCGACTTTATGAAACTTGATATTAAATCTTACTCAGTATTATGTGAACAGGATATCATTGTTTTCATATATCTAACTTCTGGAATCTATATAGCTTTCAGAACATTTATCTAAAATGACAACATTGATCATCTGAGACGGTACTTGTCACACAAGGATTACTCTTTTGAGCATGAATATTTAATGTGTTTGGTTATTGTATGAGTGGTATGCAGTTTCCCTCACATGATTGACTTCAGTTAATTTGGGCATGTAACTCAATAAACTAGTCGAGTGTTATAGTGAGCAAACGGTGCCTTTCATGCAATGACCTACTATCTTTTGATTGAGACTTGCTATTATTATTATAATATTAAGTACTCAAATTATTGTATAGTTTGGAGATCTTTCTTGGGGTCTCTGAATTATATTTTGCATCATGTTATATTTTATTATGATGTTGCTTTATTCCTCATTATGCTATCCCTCCCTGTTGTGAAAGCCTAATGTATTTTAAAGTAACTTTACCTAGTCATTTGCATTTTCAATACCTAGTTATCTATTTGAACAATGCAATCGAGTTGACGGTGAGTTCTTCCATGTTGGTAGAAGTGTGTCATGTGGCAATATGCGTACTTACATGACACAAACTACACAAATTAGTGATATTTTATATCACTTTATTCTACCTATTTACTATTCCAATTTTACTTTGATATAAACTAGCCTGGTTATCTTAGTACATGATTGGCTGTTGACTAGCATTATGATACAGATGTTCCCTGTGGCATAATTATGATAACATCTAAGAATGTAATTATGATTGTGCTCCAGGAATCATTTTGGACACTTTTGCCAGGGTAAGTAGATCATGGAAAACGATAATTAGACTGTTAATCTTAGTCTCTTTGGAATACACACTATACCTTTCATATCTATCTTGGACAATGTAGTAGAATTGCATAACATTTTCAGAGTAACTAATGCTCGGCTGTTGACTTGTTTTACAAGGAAGTAGAGCTCGTGAAATGATTTGTTAGACCTTGTCTGCTCTTGTCTGAGTGGTTTCATTGTCATGTGTGCTAGCGACATGGCAACTTCACTAACACTCAAGTGATCTGTTGGTTATGTCAAATCTTGGCATTCTAATGGATTTTGTGCCTGTATTGGTACGTGATACATGGATACAGTGATATGGAACGGACGTGCTGTTGATGTACTTTTCATCCAACTACCTTCTTTGCAAAATTAGGTTTTCACGTCCCTATCCCTGTTCGCGTCTTTGTTGAAGCACCACTGTCGTGCAATACTTATACACTCGGTAACAGTGCCATTTTGCACGGAGAGGATTCGGAAGGGACCTGGGGCTTGACTTTATCGATTGACCATCCCAGTTGATTGATAAGGTCTATGGAGGTATGCGGTCCCACCAAACTCACAAGACATGTGTCTGTGAGGTTGGTTGTAGGTTTTCCAAAAGAAACCCTACCCTATTATTCTATCCTCACCTCATTCCTACTAAAATACTTGTTATGTTATATTATTTAATTTATTTATAAATATTTTATCCAAATTGTTAGTTTTAAGATATTTGTGATGAGACTTTTCAGTCATAAAATAGGTTTAGTTATAGTGCATTTGATAAGAAAGCATCGGCTTGAGCTAGGCATACCAGAAAAGTATTTGGGTTACTAATAACACAACGTGGGTCCATTCAATATAGACGATCAAATTTGGCCAATACTATCAACTTCTTCATGAATGTACAGACTGCTTATCTCTGTAGATGATTGAAGGGGTTTAAGGAAGACAGACCAATGGATAGCTAAAGTACTTGGCTGCCCGGAGGTAAAGTTACAATGTTGCCGTGACCGCAGATATCTGGTCTTAAAAATGCCTGGGTCGAGCCGGTGTTTTCAAATGCACACTCTAGGTTAATTAATAGCGAAGCGAATAGGGTTATTATATCTGTGCTTAGCGAAGTTATAGAGCGTAGGGGGCGTAGAGCAAAATAAAAATAAAACTTGCTTGTAACTTTTTATTAATATTTGTGCTGATGCGTAAATTTATTATCTTGAGTGCAGTTGCGTAGGTAACGAAAATGTACAAGTGTTCATGCTCAATTGTTAGTCCCCATCAAAACAACAGTATGTACAGGCAAGCTGAAACAAAGACAGTAGCGTTTGTAAAATTTTAGCTTAAAAACGAACATCACGAGCAAAATTTGCAATCCAATAGCAACAAAAGAATAACTAGAAAATATGTGATACCTAGATAGTTCATTCCATATTTATTCTGCAATTGTGTCGATATTTGTTCATTTATTTATAGGTATGCTGAGTTAACTAATACAGACTTTACAGGAAACATTTTATAAATTTTCTTTTGTTGACATTTTTTGACAAATATTTCATTGACAAACTAGTGCCGTACCGATACTATCGTTAACTCGCCAGTTCGATTACCGAAATTATTCGATTCCACTTGAACTTAATAAACTATATGGAATTACTACCAGACACTCTTTAGTGACAAAATAATCGATAAGTTTATTAATAAAATCATTAACTATTTATTTGAACGATAACAAATAGCTAAATAGTCAAATTTGATATAATTTTACTGGGGGCGAAAAACAGTAAAAATATTATTTCTTTAGTGTTTTACGCAGTTATTTTAA
This sequence comes from Agriphila tristella, assembly GCA_928269145.1. Taxonomy (NCBI): domain Eukaryota; kingdom Metazoa; phylum Arthropoda; class Insecta; order Lepidoptera; family Crambidae; genus Agriphila; species Agriphila tristella. Next base: position 40,126,845 of record OV743433.1, read on the forward strand.
TGCTTTATAACGTTTAAAATTGGGAAAAACAATTTAAATCAATTCGATCAAAAGATCATTCAAAAGTAGAATCGATAACTCATATTGATTGAATAGCTTGATTATCGATTTTTTTGTCACGTTCCTAGTCTTAAATGTCAAAGCTCGAAATGTCAAAATCTAATCGTTCGTAGAAAACAGACTAAGGATAGGATCATACAGCCTTATTATTAGTTGATATTTTGTTATATGGTTTAGGCCGTCTACACACTGTGTACATTTGCTGAAGAAGGGTAAAAGTTATTTTTAGCTTAAAATTAGTATTCAAATTAATTCTGAAAAAAAAAAAGCTAATTTTGGCTCCTTTAAAATCCCAATAGTAGGTGAAAGGTATAGGTAGGTAGTTGAAAAACTGTCTAGGGCAATTTTTCTATTTTTTAACCGAATTTAGGTAAAGGAGGGTTCTCGGTTTCTATATTCAAATTTATTAAAATAACGTTTAGGTGGCAAAGCTTAGAGAACAACGGTCGTGGCAATTTCAATCCAAACTTTTTCCTCTCATGATCGGCTTAGAACGGGTATCGTTTAAGTAGCTCTAGTAGACTAATCGTGATATTTTTGCATAAGTTATCATTAGGGTAGTGTACTAATGCCGGGGCACACGTGACACTACACACGGGCTAGTTGGTTAAGGGTTTGTTACACGATACATGAGAAAATAAAATGGTTTCTCGTTGTTGCGTTACGGACCTTAAATTTTAATAATTGTTAGATTTTTTTATTGAGTTACTATATAATATTAATTAAGAGTTATAACAATATGGCACTTGTGTTTATGTTGCGATTAGGTATCTAGAGTTAAATAGCACTTATGGCTATTGATTACGAATAGGATTACAAATTGAAAAAGCTATATAGCGTTTACATTTACTGAGGTTAGGTAAAGCCACGTCTTATAAAAATAAAAAACTAAGTTATGTTACATTAATTCTTGGGAATTAGGTAAAGCTAATAACTAGTCTACGCGTTATTATATTACAGTAGTGTAATTGACGCTTAAAAGTTTTGGTGTGATTAGAGCTTAAAATTTTATTATTCGGTGTCATCGGAAAAGTCATCGGATTTTTGTTCACTCGATAGACAAGTCTTAGTCGATGACTTAGCGATGGATTTACTGGAACGTGTCTGACGTCAAGGAAGTATTTTGCTCTGCTTGCAGTTTTTCAAAACATGAGTTTGTTTTTTGTGAAAGAAAGTTTTAATGTTAGGTTTCATTAATATTGTATACGTATTAAAGTAGTGCGGTTAATTAGTAAATGTAATGAAATAAGTGACATAATGTTTGTTTTGGGAACTGTAATAATGATCAAGGTATTTAAAGTATTTTTCTATAGTTGAAACTTTTGAAGAACTTACTCTGAAAAGTTTTACCTTACAGGTATGAAAAATTACATATTTAATATAGGACACATTAAGGTCACCTAGGATGAGTGAGTTAGGATTTTTCTGATAAAGCTTTCTTTATTTACTTACTTATCACTAGGGTTCAGTTCAGGAAAGGTAATATTATTTACCTTTGGTAAGATAGATTCTGCCCATACATGTCAGTAGTCACAACTGTGTCTAGGTTATTTTGTAATAAAATATAGGTATAAAAATATATTTTATAGATACTGAGTTGCTATTAGCACTAGTTTGGTTCTATTTCAAACTGATATTATTTAGGTACTTACATAAGTTTCATAGTATTTCATTGATATCAAAGAATAGTGACTCTTTGAATAAGGAATTGTAAGTTGCTTGAAACTTATTAAAGCAGTTTTGATCTATTGGTATTGAAAATATTGATACAATGCTGAATGAGATTAGCGGTAACAGTAATACACTCTATACTATAAGTTGAAAATTGAAGGTTTCTTTATTTAAATAAGCATTTTTGAATTATCAGTTCTTTTACTTTACCACCGATTATGATACCATATGGCTGAAAGAAGGAATGAATGCAAGGAAGCTTGTCGGCTTATCAGGTGAAACGCAGCGGTCCTTACTAAAATTGTAGGTGCGGAGGTCTGTTTGTTTGTTTGTTCATTTGTTGCGCTTTCATGTCCTGACTGCTCAAGCGATCATTGTGGAATGTTGCATGCACGTTGCCGGGGGTGCGAAGGAGGACATGGGTACCTTTTATCCGAAAGGGGTAATTGTTCCCGAGGAATAGACAGGGTACTGTCCACGCGGGTGAGGTCCCGGGGGCGGTCACTAGTACATGTTAAAATTAGTTATACTACAGTTGAATAAAGGAACGGCTTAGTTATTAGAGTTGAACTGTGTAGTACAGTGATCAGCAGGTTGGTCTGCCACGGGAAGGTACCGGGTTCCATTCCTGGCTGAGCGGAGATTGGGGTGTTTATATTTACTGGAAGTATATTTATTGGCGGAAATATCGGTTACCTCACCAAAATATTTGCTAACTTTATGTTCATAAATAAAAATGAAAATTATTAGTATTTAAAATAAATAGTTCTTTTATTGATAAAATATTTATTTTGTTTCGCAAGCCATTTGAACTATCTTTGCAGGTCCCTGGGGGTATGTGCGTACAACTAGTTGGGAAACGCTGATCTAAGATCTTTTATATCTTTTAGTTAGAAACAATAATTTCAATATGCTTAAAGGTAATTAAGGTAATGGATAATATTTACAATATATGATTATAACACATCCTTAAAAGTATTTTCTTTTAAATCTTATTTTAGTTGTTTTGTTTTAATTAAATGGAAGTAGGTGCTCTATGATGACTTATTATTATTACTCAATATCATCATGCAGATTTTCTTAACACTCGAGAATTTCAGCTAAGCAAACAGTATATTTTATTTATATTTAGTCTTTATTGATACTATCAATTTGATACTGGTATAATAAAATAATGCTATCATTTAGGTTATTAGGTAGGTATTCTAATTAATTCACATGGGTAGTATTGGTTTTGGTTATGTACAGACCATCCATAAAAAAAATAAAAACTTTAGGTGACACTTACGTCTAGCTAGAGATTTAGATTAGGATTTTTATTTAAGCGCTGACTGTCGGATCTTAGGTGAGCTATATTGTAGGTAGGATGTGTTAAATAACGTTGTTATGGACAAATTGAGATTGTTTTAGTTCACTAGTAGTACTAATAGATGAATCTAGAAGAAGAGTCTAGAATTTTACCTACTTCAATAAATTTTAATTTTAAAATTCACCTACAGTTACTTAAGGGTTAGTTCCGCCGCCGCCGCGTACTAGTCTTTTTAACTTAGACTTCAACTTTTGATTTCGTTTTCGGATTTTTCGCGTTCCGTTCAATTCCGCGATCTGTTTCATGTTCTGCTCCGCGTTCCGATCGTGTTCCGTTTAATGCCGCAATGTTCCGCGTTCCATTTGTGTTCCGCCTCGTACCGCGATCCGTTCCGTGTTTCATTTCGTCCCGCGATCCGTTTCGTGTCCCGCTCCGTGTTCCGTCCGCGTTCCGTTTCGATCCGCGATTCGTTTCATGTTCCGTTCCGTGTCCCGTTTCGTCCCGCGAGCCGTTTCGTGTCCCGCTCCGCGTTCCGTTTCGTTCCGCGACTCGTTTCATGTTCCGTTCCGTGTTTCGTTTCGTCCGGCGGTCCGTTTCGTGTCCCGCTCCGCGTTCCGTCCGCGTTCCGTTTCGATCCGCGACTCGTTTCATGTTTCGTTCCGTGATCCGTTCGTATTTCGTTGTACGTCTCACTTGCGTTCCGTTCCGTTCCGTATTTTGATCAGTATGCTGATCAGTTCATGTTCCGGTCCGTCTATTCCGTGTTCCAATTCTGTTCCGGTCCGTCGTGTTTAAATTCAGAGTTCCGTTCCGATTTCCATTTCGTGTTCCGTGTTCCGGTTGTTCCGATTTCCGTTCTGCGTTCCGATATCGATTACAATTACGGTTTCTGATTTCGATTTAGATTCATATTTCGATTACGATAACGATTCCAGATTCCGATTTAGATTTATATTCCGAAATACGATTACGATTCCGGATTCCGATTTAGATTTAAATTACGATTACAATTCCGGATTCCGACTTATATTTATATTTCGATTACGACTCCGGATTCCGATTAAGATTTATATTTCGATTACGATTACGATTTCGATGTTGAATTTGGATTTTGATTTTGATTCGGATTCCGGATTCCGATGGCGATTTTAATTCCGATTTAGTTTTCTATTCCGGATTTGCTTCTTAATTCGTCCGTGTTCCGGTACGTGTTCCGATTTCAATTCCGGCTTCAGGTTTCGGTTCTGGTTCCGGTGTTGACTTCCGATTTCATTTCCGATTTCGTTTCGGATTTCGGATTTGATACCGATACTGACTCTGGATACCGGATTCGTTTCCGATTTCGTTTCCGATTTCGTTTCCGATTTCGGATCTGGTTTCCGTGCGGACTCCGGATTCCGATTTCGGTTTCGATTTCGACTCCGGATTCCGATTTTAGTGCTGGTGTCAAAGTCGACTCCGAATTTTAAATTCGTTCTCGATTTCAATTTTGCTCCGATTTTAATTGCGGTTCTTCGATTCCGGATTTCAATTTCAAGGCCGGTTCCGGTTTTGATTTCGGATTTTATTTCGGCTGCGATCACGATTTTGATTGTTTCGGTTACGGTTTCGTTGCGTTTAGTCTATATCGCGTCTCTGTTGCGTTTTGCTTAAATTATACCTAACATTCAACTTTAATCAAAGCACCGTATTAATAAACATGAGTTTTACACAAACAATAATTTTATTTAAGCTATGACGTTGCTCAATGAAACTTTGGAACTTTTCACTATTTATTATTAATAAAAAAAAAAAATATCTCTGCTAGTTTGGTTGGACCTATTTGTGTAAATAATTTATAACTCCGGCAAGCTCTTTTATAAATTATTTAGGGGGCGGATGTACCGGTCCAACCCAACAGTACCACCATTTTTTTTTTCTCACGCTTCGCATGTATCTACTAGCTATTTTTTTTCGAATAAATACTTAAGATGTAATAAAATCTGAAGTACTGATATCTAAAAAACGGCATTTGACGTAATACTATCAAAACTAGCCAACGCCAGAATGTCTCTAGTGTTGAGAACTATGAAAAGAATAGTTATTATATTGTCAACTCTTAAACAGCTAGGTCAATTCTTGAAGTTCTTACGATAATGTTAACAGGCATTCTTGCCGACCATTTGCATTAAAACGAATATTTGAAGATGCAGGCTGCTTTGACTAAACGCGGTAAAATTATCTATTCTGTGGTACTAGCATCGCCCATTTGATCGGAATGTGTTGACTAATGTAAAAGGGACATTAAAAAAGTAATCATCTTGTCTATGGTCTTGTCGTTCATATCTGAATGTTACCTAACTTAGTTCATCAACCAATAGGAGTTTAGCGCAATTGCGGGTGTATTTCGGGATTTTGTCCTATTTTAGGCCAATTTAATAACTTTATAGTCCTTGCTATTAAAATATATTCATGTTAGAAAATCTTATTAACTGTCTAAAATGGTGACTGCAGGCGAAAGTAACAAGCAATAAAAGATAAATAATGTATGAGAAGGCGTAAATTAATATTAGCGTAAATATTGATTAGATAATGTAACATTACAAAGACTTGTATGTATTACTTAAAGATGACAAGCTATTATCTTACTAAAATGATTAAAATATCGATTCATTTTATTAGTTATTTATGTATGTATAGTATAGGTATATGTACTTATTTAATTAGTTTTACCTATGTTTTGGTACTAAATTCTATCGGTCGATCAATAAGAATGAGTGGAAATTAGAGAGTCTGGTTGGAAAATGAATGGAAGTGCCATATTGTTATATTTTGTGCAAATAAATTGGTACAAAAGTACAATGCGTAAACCTAGGTAGACAAATATAGGATTTTGAGGGCGATTCAGGAAGGAGAGGCTGGCAACCCAAAACTTGAGTAAGGGAGAATTTTTGGGATTGATTGGAAATGACCAAATATGGTAGGGTTTTAGGACACGGGGATGTGGACGATTCATTGCCTTTTATGGTAATAAAACAGGGACCAAAAATAAGTATAAATAGAGCTAGATTAGGATGTCTCGGGGAGTCTTTTTTTGAATTCCGTCGCGTGCGTTAGCTGAAAACTGTCAGCCAAGTTTAGAAAAGTTTGTAGGAAGTTTACTAGTTGTTTTTAAATATTACAAAGTTTAGTTTTTCGGAAGTGAAGATTTAGTTTAGGGCTAATATTTTGTGTTAGGGAGGCGTGAGGTTGTGCGGCAGGCAGATTGTTTTATTTTCGAGGGTCGTAACTGTAAATTCCCGTGAGTTTATTTTGCCCGATCCTTGTGGATATCGGGGTTGGTCTTCGAGGCGCCACGCTGTCCGATTCTGATAGCCACAGGTGTCAAAACCATAGTATCGATCCATCGTCGCGATTGTCTAAAAATTCCAAGACATCTAGCACAATGCTAGAGGTCAGCAATGTTTAACTAAATGGAACTGCTTACCGCTCAACCTGGTTCCGTAAGCCACTTCGCTCGCGTAAAGCTTGTGGGAGGCACCCGTCGGCCTCTGAGCTTAGCGAAGTTTCGCGTCGCGGCGTCCGGTTCTATGTATCAGTGCAGAGCGTAGTGTTTATGTGGGTTTTGTGATTGTGATGTGATGTGTGTGGCAGTCATTTCCTGTGGGAGAGAGCTGCTAAAATGAGGGAGGTATGAGGAACATCCACTTAATAGACAGGTGGAGTGCGGGTAAGTAGGGCATGTTTCCTAAAATGTATCCCCGGTTATTTAAAGGAAAATCTGTGTTCCCATTTATAACGCTGTTAGTGTGTTCTGTGTGTATACTAACTAGGTATCATACTGGTATCGGTTCGGTATTATCTAACGATCAAGGTCTTAACTCTGATTTAAATACTGGTTTCCTTGCCTGTACTGTTTACAAATTATGGGGCATAACTACTGGGTATTGTGCGGTGAGAAATGTTCTGTTCACATATTTGATGTGTCTAGTCCTATTTATTGGTCTAAAATACCTACATACTTGAATGCTTAAATTCAGAAATACAGTTATATTGGACAAAGTCTAACCACTTACTCCATATTTTAAAGTCTAAGATATGGAACTTGCCCGACTTTATGAAACTTGATATTAAATCTTACTCAGTATTATGTGAACAGGATATCATTGTTTTCATATATCTAACTTCTGGAATCTATATAGCTTTCAGAACATTTATCTAAAATGACAACATTGATCATCTGAGACGGTACTTGTCACACAAGGATTACTCTTTTGAGCATGAATATTTAATGTGTTTGGTTATTGTATGAGTGGTATGCAGTTTCCCTCACATGATTGACTTCAGTTAATTTGGGCATGTAACTCAATAAACTAGTCGAGTGTTATAGTGAGCAAACGGTGCCTTTCATGCAATGACCTACTATCTTTTGATTGAGACTTGCTATTATTATTATAATATTAAGTACTCAAATTATTGTATAGTTTGGAGATCTTTCTTGGGGTCTCTGAATTATATTTTGCATCATGTTATATTTTATTATGATGTTGCTTTATTCCTCATTATGCTATCCCTCCCTGTTGTGAAAGCCTAATGTATTTTAAAGTAACTTTACCTAGTCATTTGCATTTTCAATACCTAGTTATCTATTTGAACAATGCAATCGAGTTGACGGTGAGTTCTTCCATGTTGGTAGAAGTGTGTCATGTGGCAATATGCGTACTTACATGACACAAACTACACAAATTAGTGATATTTTATATCACTTTATTCTACCTATTTACTATTCCAATTTTACTTTGATATAAACTAGCCTGGTTATCTTAGTACATGATTGGCTGTTGACTAGCATTATGATACAGATGTTCCCTGTGGCATAATTATGATAACATCTAAGAATGTAATTATGATTGTGCTCCAGGAATCATTTTGGACACTTTTGCCAGGGTAAGTAGATCATGGAAAACGATAATTAGACTGTTAATCTTAGTCTCTTTGGAATACACACTATACCTTTCATATCTATCTTGGACAATGTAGTAGAATTGCATAACATTTTCAGAGTAACTAATGCTCGGCTGTTGACTTGTTTTACAAGGAAGTAGAGCTCGTGAAATGATTTGTTAGACCTTGTCTGCTCTTGTCTGAGTGGTTTCATTGTCATGTGTGCTAGCGACATGGCAACTTCACTAACACTCAAGTGATCTGTTGGTTATGTCAAATCTTGGCATTCTAATGGATTTTGTGCCTGTATTGGTACGTGATACATGGATACAGTGATATGGAACGGACGTGCTGTTGATGTACTTTTCATCCAACTACCTTCTTTGCAAAATTAGGTTTTCACGTCCCTATCCCTGTTCGCGTCTTTGTTGAAGCACCACTGTCGTGCAATACTTATACACTCGGTAACAGTGCCATTTTGCACGGAGAGGATTCGGAAGGGACCTGGGGCTTGACTTTATCGATTGACCATCCCAGTTGATTGATAAGGTCTATGGAGGTATGCGGTCCCACCAAACTCACAAGACATGTGTCTGTGAGGTTGGTTGTAGGTTTTCCAAAAGAAACCCTACCCTATTATTCTATCCTCACCTCATTCCTACTAAAATACTTGTTATGTTATATTATTTAATTTATTTATAAATATTTTATCCAAATTGTTAGTTTTAAGATATTTGTGATGAGACTTTTCAGTCATAAAATAGGTTTAGTTATAGTGCATTTGATAAGAAAGCATCGGCTTGAGCTAGGCATACCAGAAAAGTATTTGGGTTACTAATAACACAACGTGGGTCCATTCAATATAGACGATCAAATTTGGCCAATACTATCAACTTCTTCATGAATGTACAGACTGCTTATCTCTGTAGATGATTGAAGGGGTTTAAGGAAGACAGACCAATGGATAGCTAAAGTACTTGGCTGCCCGGAGGTAAAGTTACAGTAGTAAGCAATAATAAATGCCGTACATTTGTATTGTAGGACCACAGATACTAAACTAAGTAAGTATTAAACTACTAACCAGGGCCCTATTGCATAAGATTACTAATAATATTAGAAAATAATATTAGTTACAAGTCAAAAAATTACAAGTTGTTGTAATTTCTGTTGCATAATTATTTTCGTTTTTATTATTAGTATGAAAATATTGCGTTGCATAAATCGCTAATAATATTATAAAATCTACAAGCTATTTTTACAAGTACTAGTATATTATGTTGCATAAAATGCTTTTCCGAACTTGTAATAAGGGCTCTAATAATATTAGCAAAATATACAAATTACAAGTAACTTTCCTTAGCTGACTAGGTGAAACCTTTAACCATCTTGATTTTACAATGAAAAAGAGTAATTTTGGCGAAAATTTGAATTTTAATCCCACTTCATTGGTATAAAAAAAGACTTTTGGCGGTAATTAATGATTATAATATATTCAATCACACTAAATCACGGTGCCTTTATTATATAGTTATTGTGTAGTATATAGGCTATATGTTATGTTTATATTTAGAAAAAGCTAATATACAATGTACCTACCTATAAAAATCTGTAGCAAATTTCTGTTTTCCACGATCTCAGCGTTGATCCTATAGTGAAAGTTGTTCATATTAGGCTTGGGTAGAATATACCTATATTTTATTAACGTTCGGTTTAATTTAATGTTCGGTTTTTGTATGCTTTTTGGTTGCGCGTTATTTTAAATCCTTCATTTGCATCATCTGATGAATATAATAAAATATTTTTTTAAAGTTATGGTTAACAGTGTTGTATTATTCTTGGTCAATGACAAATGAAATTAATTTGACAATGTAACAGAGTTAACTAACGTTAGTTTCGTAGGATAACATCACATCTCCGCTATATTGTTAGATTAAGCACACAATAAGTCCAACTAATAATTTCAAAATACGGTGCTCCTTAGGTTAGTAGAAATAAATACAAGTTTTTACCAATAATTTGTATTTTCGGATTGATATTGCAACAGAAGTTTGTAATATTAGCTAATAATATAGTTATTTTGACTTATATTATTGGTACTTGTAGTTTATTACTCATACTTTATTAAGCAACAGAAATCTACAAGTTACAGTTAAGTTTCAGTTAAAATACTAGTATTATTAGCTTGTTCTTATCGACTGGTATATTTGTGACTTATATTTTCTTATGCAACACAAAAATACAAGTTACAACCAAAATCACTAATAATATTAGCTTGTAATTTGTTATGCAATAGGCCCCAGTACGTGCGCATCGATTCACTCTCCACACCGAACCAGTGAAAAACTAACTTCAGCTCTCACCAACGAACATGTTATAGGACATTGAAACTGTGCTTGATGTCGCAAGCACATTCTCGACACATTTACACACTCTTTGATTAAGTATTCTTTAAGAATATTTTATGAGCACTCTAACGTAAATGAGCACTTTAAACCTCTGCCAATAGACGCGGAATCGCCACCTTTGAGCACCATAATATAACACCTAAAAGAACACGAGCACTTTTCTATAGTAATTACTAGAGACCGGATTATATGCAAATGCATATTGCATATGCATTTGCAAATTCAACCCCTTTTCAGTAGTAGTTGCATATTTAAGCAAAAAAATGAAAAATCATGCATTTTTACGTTCGATCTCGTTCATCGTTCAGATGTCTAACATGTCCATACAATAGCACTCAAATATTAAACTCTGCCCAGTAACCTCAGTGCATGCCTCAGTGGTCGTAGAACGGTCCTTTCCGCTTACAAAAATATATAGACAAAATTTGTCTTCAGAACATTTGGAACAGTACTTAGTCGTGTACATTAAAGGTAAATTTCAATTAATATAGTTAATATTAGAAAATATCGACTCACCCGTGAGAAAAATAGCATTATTAATGCCTAAAATATAAAAGTCAGTAAATTTCAATTTCAAATAAATTTTGTAATTGATATTTTCGCAAATACGATTGTTATCGTTGAATAATAAAACTTTTTAAAAGTTAAAAAAACCTTAAAAAAGTCTTTTTTATCATTTAATTTTGCATATTTTGGCCCTTTTTATGGATTTTCATGCATATTTTAACAACTTTTCTTGCATATTTGCATGCATATTTTGGACTTTTTATGTTGCATATAATCCGGTCTCTAGTAATTACATAATTGTGTCCACAGCGTAGATACTATCTATTCTATTTTATATAGTCTCAATCTCAGGTCTGGGCATTTGTGGCATGTGAAAGACTGAAAGTGGAAGAACGAGTTTATTTCTTAAATAATGTGAAATATTTTCATGGCAGCGTGCTGTGTTTTTTTTTTTTGTTTCATGCTGACATCATTATGCTACAGTTGCTGAAAATGCCAGTCACTTTCACCTTTGATTAAAATGAAGTTACGAATGGTTTTGCTTCTCACTGCGTAATATAGTATACCTACTCGGATAAGTTGAGTTGGCATCTAAACTAACCTATACTAAGCGATTTTAGAATGGGTATTATTTATCCACTTTAAATTTTAGTATTCAACAAACTGTGGCGGAACATATGACAATTTACCGTTTTAACGACTTTAATCTTACCTAACTGAGACGTAAAATGTGTGTCACTTAACAATAATTATACCGGGTGTAACAAGGCCCTCAACGAAGCTGTGGTCTACGTATTCTGCCCATCATCAGGACCATTTCTGCTCAAAATTATTGCTGGGAAACGGTTTTAATTTTTGGTGTTAAATAAGCATTGCATTGCATACTGTATTACCACGCAATGTAACGCGTACAACAGACCGCGCCTGCGAGTGTATGCTACACAGCTGCGTGCGGCCGAGTTGAAAGGCAGCGTTTATGTGCGTGCTCATGAGATTCATGAGTGATGACGTTTTGAAGCCATTGTTTGTTACGTAATACTTAAAATTTTGATAATGTTTCTTTGGACAAAAATTTGGAAATAACGAATAAAATAAAATTTTATAAAAATATTTAGCGTGCTCGCAGACTACAGACTTTCTATCGGCCGACAGTTTAGTCGGGCTCTCCAATCAGTATGAAGAAGTATGCAAGTGCGCACACTACAACGATTCGCTATCGGCCGATTCTTCATACAAAACCAACTATCGGGCCAACTATCGGCCGATAGAAAGTCTGTAGTCTGCGGGCACGCTTAAAAAAAACTACTTTGACCTTCAATAACTTCGTAGGTTCGTAGCTATAGTAGTAGTCCCAGGTATAGCCTAAATGACAAAAATGATCCTGATGATGGCCGGAATGCGTGGACTTCGGCTTCGTTGAAGGTCTTGTTACACCCGTTAGTTTTGAAACTAAAAGAAGAGTGACTATCTCGAGTGTCTAAATGGAGGGCAAAAAATGTGAGCGTATGATTTAGGAATTTAGAAAATATAATAAAACAAGACGAAGAACTATCTGATGATTCTAACAAGTTAATATTTACTATGGTACCGAATGAATGAAATGTCACAGTACCCAGTACAGTACCCGGAATGAATTAATTGTAGAGCAGCTCTTTTGCATGGGTTGCCAATCAGGATGCGATAAGCTTGCATCTGACGCAGGCTGTGACGCTAAACTTTATCACTGGGCTAATTTCGAGTGCACTCGTAAATAAAAATACTGTGGATACGAACCGAATAAGTGAAATAACAAAAGTATCTTTTTTATCAAATTATTTTTATATTAAGATAAATAATAATAATTAAAAAAAACACTAGAGAAAATCTATTCACCCTCTATTTTGTGGTTACGTTTATAAAATCAACTTTTATCTCCAGCCTTACAATAAAACTTACCTACCATAACATATTTTATCTACACTCACAACGTAATGTTCCAAATATGAATTCAAAAAAGGTAATATAAATACGTACTTTATTTTCGTGGATAGGTAAAATCCTTACTAATATTATAAATGCGAAAGTCCGTTTGTTTGTTTGTTTGTTTGTTTGTTTGTTACGCCTTCACGTCCTAACTACTGAACCGATCATCATGAAATTTTGCATACACGTTGTCAGGGGTACCGAGAAGGACATAGGGTACCTTTCATCCCGAAAAAAAGTATAGTTCCCGAGGGATAGCAAAAAAACCTTTCTACGCAGACGAAGTCGCGGGCGGCCGCTAGTTAAAAAATAAACTCATTCCGATGCAGTCAACCGCATCATAAAATAACTTTTTTTCTCATTACGATACAGGGCAAATCCAAAAAGAAGGCCGTGCCGTAACATTAAAAAAAAAAACGATATTTTCCCACATATTTTCCATGATTAAAATGCACTCTATGGTAATCGATGACTTAGTGCGATTAGTTTGTTGGAATGCACTGATCTCATTTTTTTTCTAATGGAATGCGCGCCAAGCATTACAGATAAAGTTTTGATTTCAATTTTAACATTTCGTTATACTTACTGAATTTTGTAGGTTTTTTTTATTCTTGCTTTAAAATGTGAAAAAAAATTAACTCTGCCCGATATTTTAGTTTAGATGCAGCTAAGGAATTGACTTATTACAAGGTATAGGTACCTAGCTAATACAAACAAAGTCTCTCTTTCTCTTTTCTAACGTTGATCTTTTATTTAGTAGGTTCAATCCCAAATGTATGAGTGTAGCTAAAGTAGTGTATGAAACTGCACATAACTAGGTATTAAAACACTCGTGTGATACTATTAAAAAACTATTAAACACACACTCGTGTTTTAATACCCCTCTTTATGTGTCAGTTTCATAAACTACTATTCTTAGGCTTTAATACAATATTAAAATTCGAAGATAAATAGTTCTGAAAATACAGGGGTTTCTGCACAGATTTTTTTTTCCTTGGCATTCTGTTTTTCACATCTCCACAAGAAACATCGTTCGATTAAAACACCGCTCCTTTACTTTCCGGAGTTAAAAATTATCAAAACACACAAATATTTACTCACGCCATCTTTCTATAAAGGCGTAAATGTTTTCCCTCTAAAATTCTCCATCGCCTCAGGGGTGCCGCTCCTTTTAATCGAAAAAACCTCAATTTTTTATGAAAAAGAAAATTGTGAGACGTGAAAGAACTTTAAATGAATTTACTGTATGAAATAAAATGTCTTTATAACCAATTTGAAAGTATGTTCAAAATCTTGATACCAATCAAAAAGTTAATGATGACAAAACGGTATTTTTAAAACATGATACTGTGCTCACTTTTCATGTAATAACGAACATAATTAAATGTAAGAAGCTCATTAAATTAACAAATTAATAACAGTTATAAATGGACCTGTTGAACAATAAATTAATGAAAAACCACTTATCAAAAGTTATTTATAAGTCGTTCGCATCAATTAAAGAGGTTGACGAAGCCTACACTAAGCTTGAAGCATTTTATTGACGCGACAACATAATATGTTCAGCATTCCTAAATAATATGATTTATTTAAAATTTAAAATCGTAACAATTTAATGGTCGTGTAAATAAAATGCTTCACGCTTAAAATGTAGGCTTCGTTAATATTGATGCGAACGACTGATAAATAACTTTTAATATATATTACTATATTACAGGCTGATTTTGATAGTTTAGTATCTTGGTGTGAGAGCAATGGTATGGAACTGAATGGTGATAAATGCTTTTTGATTAGGTTTACGAGAAAAAGGCAGAGTTTGTCGAGATCTTACACTCTAAATGATAGAGTACTGTCTGAACTGGATCATGTACGCGATCTGGGTGTCGTTTTGGACACTGGACTTCGCTTCCATATTCATGTTGAGAATATAGTGAAGAAAAGTTTCAGGGCCCTCGGTTTTGTACTAAGGAACTGTAGGGATTTCAAGAACCCCAGCACCAAAATCACTCTGTACTCGGCTTTGGTGCACAGTAACTTGGAATACGCTAGTGTAGTGTGGAACCCTAGCTATGATGTCTATGTAAAGAGAATCGAGCGTGTCCAAAAAAGGTTTTTATGGCATTTATCTTTTGGATGCTACTTAGCTAAGACTTTGCCAACCTACAATGAGAGACTTCGTCACTTTAATTTGCAATCCTTGGAACACCGCCGACGTCTTCTTGATCTCGTCTTTTTGCACAAGCTGGTTGGTGGCGTCCTGGACGCTCCTGACCTACTATCTTGCATGAATATTCGCGCACCATCTCGGCTTCCGAGATTATCTGCATATACACCTTTTGCTGAAAAATTTGCTTGGTCTCGCCAGGGTCGTTTTTCTCCACTGAATAGGTTGATGATAACTTATAACGCCTTGCATAAGTTTCTCGCGCGGCGTGAAATGTCTATTCAGTTAAACAGGGAACCATCCTGTCTCTCCGTTAATATTGATGTTTTCTCAGACTTATTACTTAAATTTAAGAAGAATGTTAAAATTTATATTGAATATCATGTCAGTAATCTTATATTAATATTTTTTTAAATTTGGTTTTATTGTTTGTTTTTATTTTTATTGACTCTGTATAATTTGTGTGATACTCAATATTACCTTACCTTAATATTCTTATGTATTGTTAATTATTTTAATTGGTAATTTAATTTAATTTGCTTCTATTATCATTATTTATATCCAGTATTTACGACTAATCTATATCTTTAAAGTACCTACTCAATTTGTTAACGTAATGTATGAAATTGTGTAACACCTATAATTAAGATTGTACTTAGCTTAATATCTATTCTATGTAAGATCTTTTCTTCATTATGTGTTGGTTTCAATCTTGTTGGTGTTAAGAAATAAATAAAAAAAAATAAAAAAATAAAAAATATGCGTTTTTTCACCATGGTCTGTTTAACATTTCGGTATATTGTTCAACCGGTTCATTTGTAATTGTTATCAATTACGGAAACGACACTAATGGCATCAGTTAGTCGCTCATTGGTAAGGTAAAAAAAACGTAGTCTGCCAGCTCTTATATGGCCGGAAGTACTTGGCAGACGGACGGTATCAAATGACATAAATGACTCCTTCTTGGCGACCAGAAGTGGCCAGTTTTTTTATAGTTCCGGCCAATTCAGCTTTGGCAGACTGATTGATCTAAGCTAAACATCACTTTTCTGATCATTCTCCGTGGGTTTCATCGTGGTATCAGATGACGTAGGCGAAGGGGTCCAATTCGACACCTTTGAGTCCGTCTGCCAAGTTCTTCCAGCCATATAAGAACTGGCAGACTACGTTCTTTTGTCTTTACCAGTGAGCGGGTAACTGATGCCATTAGTATTATTTCGGTATCAAATGACGTAAGTGACCCCTATGTTTTTTTACCGGAAGTGGCCCGTTTTTTTATGGTTCCGGCCAATTCAGCTTTGTCAGACTGATTGATCTAAGCTAAGCATCACTTTTCTGATCATTCTCCATGGGTTTGATCGTGGTATCAGATGACGTAGGCAATCTTACGGTCGCCGCTCGTACTACTAGAAGTTTCGCATCGTGACAGCATTGCGGCGTTGAAAATTATCAAAAACCATAAAATTCGGAGTGTGTGATTCCAAAATCATAATAATTGTATTTATCCTGTGTGCTAGAATCTATATAATCGTTTTCCAAACAATCGAGTGCGTGAAATTGCCAGTTGGACTTCTGTTCGTGAACCATCTTATGGGGCCCATCATCGCTCACCCTGAAGGAATACAACTGCTGTGAGCTGGAGGATCCGTAGAAAGACTCAAGGTAGGTGGATAACTACTTGCGTTGATGTTAGCTCAAACGAACCTATCACTTTTCTGAACGGCAGGAATATTCTATCGAAACTCGCATCTTCCTGAACCAGATGATATCTAGGACCCAATTGCTTTTACTATAATCGTTTCGGCTGGGTCGCGTTGTCACACTAACTGATTCAAAAATTTCAAAAAATGGGACCAACTTGGGAACAAACCTGATCTAATAATACGTTTGTAGTAAGTAATCGGCGGACATACATAAAAAAAACATACATACAGCCTTACAGAGAACCTCCTCCTTTTTGGAAGTCAGTAAAAAAATCTATCGATATATAATCAAGCAAAGTGTATTTATTTTGTGTTCAAGGTTTACCTTTACAGTTTGAAGGAAGTTAGCGCTTTCAATACAAAATGATTCAGATGTTTTCAGTACATTTGCTGATTTCTATATGTGAAATAAAATTCTTACTTTTTATGTTTATGACGTAAATAATGTCAGCTATGATCAATATTCTTAATCCGATAAACCACTCGAATGATTTGGATCCTTGGCGAACTGTTGACACAATTAATTAAGCACGCCATAGGTTTCGATTACCCCTGCTAATCCCATTGCGTCGGGGCTGTATTCAAATGTGGCTGGCGCCAACAAACAAATTACTTACAAACTGCCCTCCACTCAAACCAATAGATGTTTAAAAGTAAGCAAATAATTATGACAATATTGAGTTTTAGTCTCAAAATGGATTTTTCATTAAGTGAATTCCGTAAAGACGTAATCATATCACTGCATACGCATATTCGAATAACGAAGAAATGCAGGATCAACGAAAGTATAAATCGTACATTATTCGATAATAAACGCTGAATTACGATGGCATAGGCAAATCTTCACATTTACAACACTAGTTCTTTCATTGAACTGTTATACAGTGGTCCCTGAACCTTGCTTGGTTGCAGTCTGGTGATATTGATGAGGCCTCTACAATTCCAAATTCAATCCATATCAGGCTACCGAGTTTTCGAATTAAATTATATATGAAAGAGTGTCGAGCAAATAAAAGTAACATTTAATTTTTTTGAATCAGGTAATTCATAAAAAGGTTACAGATTAGGTCACTCCAAAGATGATTTGAAATTAATAAAATAGCTAGATCTAGACCTAACAGCAAGATTTACGTAGGGTTAAATATAATGCCACTAAAGCTAGGGTATTCTAGGATAGCGATGCCGTCATACACTCGACGTGAGAAAAATCGCACCTCTTCGAAAGTAAGTTTAGACTTGGCCACCTGCTATTGCTAGCTAACTTTCTATTGTGTAAATGTTGATATCTATTGAAAGTACATTTAATGAGCTTTCAATTCATATTTGTTTGATTTAATTAACATAACAGTTACCATAATTAAACGCTTGAAGCATTATTGCTAGCGCCGCCATAAAAGAGAAATAAAAAGGGTAAATTCAGGAAATGCGGGTAAATTCGCTATCGAGATGATGGAGAAACCCCACTTCAACTGTTCAATTAAAAAATGGAATACCCAAGATGGATACTATTGCCCATGAAGTTGCTCAAATATTGCAAAAAAAATGTGGCAATGTAATGCTCGGAAACTGAATCTCAGTAATTCATTCCGTTCGACGAGTATTCCAACGGTTTCTAGAGACTGTTGGCTATGTATGTTGCTAATTACTGAGATTCAGTTTCCGAGCAACATGAAATTGCCTAATTTTTTTTGCAATATTTGAGCAACTTCATGGGCATTTTTTTATTGAACTGTTGAAGTGTGTTTTCTCTATCATCTTAATAGCGAATTTACCCGCATTTCCTGAATTTACCCCTTTTATTTCCCTTTTAGGCGGCGCAAGCAATAACGCTTTAAGCGTTTAATTATGGTAACTGTTATGTTAATTAAATCAAACAAATATTAATTGAAAGCTCATTAAATGTACTTTCAATAGATATCAACATTTACACAATAGAACGTAAGCTAGCAATAGCAGGTGGCCAAGTCTAAACTTACTTTCGAAGAGGTGCGATTTTTCTGAAGCCGAGTGTATTACGGCCGTAAATAATACGGCGACACCGTAACAGAAACCGTTACATAGGCAACGTTAAATATTGTTTACATAGGCAACGTTCTACGCCGCTAAATTACGGCCGTAATAACATGGCACTGTCATTCTAGGAAACCCTAGCTTAATTTGTATCTAGAAAAAAATAGAAAAAATAAATAAAAATCGATAGGAAATAATTGTTACGTTTTATGTAATGAGATTTTCACACAGTAAATAAGCGTTACAATATACCTTAATAACATTACAAACAATGTAAGTATATTGAAAATCAGAATCTATGGCGCGCAGCCTTGCATGAAAGGTGGAAAATACTGTTGTGAGTTTTCACAACAATTGTAGGGTGACGCCGATGGCACAATAGAACAATGTGCAAAGTGCCTACAGTATAAAATCAACGGTATAGTATAGTAATCAATACCTATACATTCACAGAATGGTCGTTATAATCGAGAACTATTTTCAATATAACAAGTAAATAATTTGTTAGGTAACTTTTCAACTAATGGGCATACCTAGTGGATTTGTTTTTATTACAAAACAACAAATTGAATAGACTTATAACTCTTTGCTTTTCACATTTTCACATTATTGCCAATAATTTCTAATCAACACATAAATAAATCTATTATGATATTCATCTCCAGTTTAAGCGCTTTCTGTTTAAAGGAATAAGCCATAAGAATTTTTTTTTTTTTATTTGCAGGGATAATGACAAACGGCTGTACAATATTGTGTTAACAAACAATTATTAATTACTAATTATACAACCAACCACATTATCCACAGCTTACTTTTAAAGATTAATGTACGATGAAATATTGAATAGAATAGAATTGAACTTAAAAAATAAAAATGGTCACTAAGGTGTCTATTGTAAGTGGCCATGATTCTATTGAGTGGGGCGCGCGAACCAGCGTTGCTATTGTTAAATCCAAGATCGAAAGGCCTGAATACATGCTTTTCGCGGATGCGAGCTGAAGTGCTGGGTATCCTATATTTGATCCCATCAGTTAGATCAGTACAGTCGTATTTACTATGTATGATGTTATGAAGACAAAGAACATCAAAAAGTGTCCTTCGTGACTCTAGTACTGGTAATGAAAACTTCTGTAGTGTAAGGTTTCATTTTATTTTAATAAACGTAAGGCTTTATCATATCTCAATAAAAGTAGAATTTCAATTTCTTACACTGGCCACACTGAAACAGCGTGGCCATCTTGACGGCCGTTCGGTGGAGTGAGGGAAGAAACGTATAAATTTGGCGCGTAGCTAGGCTGGGGCCCTCTTTTTTTCGATCCTGGCAGCGGAGCAGAGCAGTGGTGGAGCAGCGGTCGAGTACAGCCTGGTGCGGTTGGGTGCGGCCCAGTGGACAACGCTTGAACACCCTTCTTTCAAAATTAGATTTGGATTAATGAATAAGTTTTGGGGAACGATGTGAATAAGTTTTGAACAACGATGTGAATAAGTTTTACGTGCAAGCTAATAAGTTTTGACAATATAATAAGTTGAAGACTACAACGGCCTATCATTTCTGAGATATCCTATATCTCAGAAGTGGGTACGCAACTACAAACTGTAAGTAACGCCTACAATATAAGTCGCAAACGGTTATCAAGGTAGTTTCTAATTCTCGGCTTGAAGTGTCCTATAGACTTGTACTATTAGTTATCTGTGCCTATAGTGCTTACATGCTACATGCAATTTATTTTAACTTTCACTTGTTTTTGATGTTTTTATGCAGGTTATTTACCGCGTGGCAAGTTTTAACGAAATGAACACGTGGCGGGTTTTCAAGTTCTGATAAAGCAAACACGTGGCGGGTACCAAAATTTTTCGACTAAAATCCTATGATCCTTAAGGCTCGGTTATGCGGAAACATTTGTCTGTCTTTTTCTTTTACGTGTAAGAGTATGGAAAAATAACCTCACTTCTGTACTTTTCGATGTTTTTCGTTATTATATTTCATCATTATCTTTAGCACTTTTGATGATATTCTGATTTTTTTTACAATCATCTGTGAGGTTTATACGTAATTTAATACTTGTTAGCAGAGAATCTTTTTAGCTTGTTGTATGTTTTTTTTGTGCCTATAACTTAAACGTTTTCTATATAAAAATATGAACCCGCAAAACATGTTTTCTTATCATGGACCCTTAACTTAAAGCATTATGTAATGAGTTTTTGCTGGTAGTATAAGGCCCTTTTTCGTAATAGATTATCACAAGCTGCTAGCATAATGCATAACCCCGATAAATACCTTAAAGGTTTGCATTGAATAAAATTATTTTATTTTAACTTTGATTTTAAAAACCAAGTACCCTCGATTTAAGCACTAGATATTTTCTTTTAAATAGCAATTAGTCAACGCCTATAAGCTATTTCATAATCCAATTTGTTACACAAATCCATTTTTTTTATAATTATTGAGAGAAACTTATTTTAAATAATTTATGTATTCTATACTTGTATGTAGGTACTGTAGATTGAGGGGGGTACTACAGGGGAAGGAAGTTTCGTTATTTTTGCAATGAAACTAATAGATTTAGAGATATTTAGATTTTTATTTACTGGAACAAAGCTGGTGTTAACATTACTTAATTTTTCTATTCCGAGCACCTGGACATGAACAAAGAAGACCAAACGCAAACTCAGCATGGATCCAAGAGACCAGGTTTCTCACGTTCTCGGCGAAGCTACTCCAGGAGCAGTAACGGCAGCCACAGCTGCCGCATGGTGGAACCGGACGTAAGCTGAGGCGGGAGCGGCAGCGAAAACGCCGCACCGAGCAAGACCTACAGCGCAACCAGGATCAGCACGAGCGGCGCCGAGAGACAACAGCTGTAAGAGGAACCAGTCGCAGTCGCCGGAGCCGCAGCCGCAGCAGGCTGCCGGGTGCGGGAATGAGTCCTGAGCGTCGCAGCCACCGCCACTACAGCCGGCCGACTGAAGGCAGCAACGGGAGGCATCGCGACGTAACGAGCATCGGTTTTCCCGCAAAAAGTTATGTAGTCCTACTTCTTGAAATTATAAAATCCATTAAGAATGTTTTGCCAACCCAGCCCTTAAACCAGAGCACAGTTACGAGTAACAGAAATTTAGATACTAAAAATATTATTCACGAGTTCAATCCTTCGGAAAAGAATCAAAAGATAGACGTTTGGCTTAAAAAGGTTAATGAATGTGCGAAGGTTTATGGCTGGGATGAAAATTAAGACAGGTCTGAATTGATCGAGGTATATTTTTATGAAAAGATAGCCCTGCTGGTGCTGAACCAATGTGAAATCATAGGTAGAAGCGCCGTCGATTGTATCATTCACGGTATCAGCGACAAAACGAAGTCTAGTTCCTTGGCATTAAGGTTGCCAGGAACCCGATCAGTTTTTAAGATTTTTGCTAAGCAATAATAAGAAGACTTTTTCTGTTCAGCAGTCATTTAGGGATCGGTTTTTTCAATTCAGGTAAAGTACAAGTAAAGTAATAGGCCAACCGGAAGGCCAAACTAGGTTTTATTTTACTATAATTGTACGGAGAAGGGCCATCCGTGGACTAGGTGTACGAAACCTTTGATTATTGTAATAAAGTAGGACATAGGTCAGAAATATGTAGAAGTAAGCGCGAAATAACGCCAGCAAAGCCAGAATCTGTAGCAAAAA
This sequence comes from Agriphila tristella, assembly GCA_928269145.1. NCBI lineage: Eukaryota > Metazoa > Arthropoda > Insecta > Lepidoptera > Crambidae > Agriphila > Agriphila tristella. The sequence goes on from OV743433.1 coordinate 40,149,233, forward strand.
CCATGAACATAACGAATTGTAATCCTTGTAATAAAATTTATTAAAAAGTTATATGTTTGAGGCAATTGTTGGCCTTGGTAGTGAGGTAACACTCATACGAAAGTCTGATTTTGCTGGGCTTGGCCTTAGTCATGATGGTGCTTCAACTACTATGAAAGGATTTGGTAACTGTCTGGTGCAGTCTGAAGGTTCTGCGAGCTTAACCTTGTGAATAGATGGCGTATCTGCATCTGTTCCATGTAGGGTTGTTGACAATAGGTGGTTAGAGAAGCTGGTACTTGTTGGTCAAACCTATTCAGAACAACCGCACATCGTAGTCTACAAGGATACTACCAAGTTTCAGTTTCTGCACATCGACGCTTAGCTACCTAGTCTACATGTTGAAGAAAATCTCTTGGAAAGGGTTAGGATATTAGCACATCATTTAGTGGAGGCGTAATACTGGACACCAAAATTGTGGGAAAACCCAATGAACAATATGTAATTTGCGGAGATGTCTACCAGGTCAAGAATGGGCGCTTGTTTGTTACAGTGACACCATGTGCAATACAGTGTCGTCTACAAGAGAACTTCGTTTTTCTAGAGCAGAAAGGGCACGCGCTGTGTATATAGGCTATCGAATGTCAAGACCCCAGAGAACGCATTAGAGAAAACGTCGTTGTCATTAGTTGATGGATTAGATGAGACTCAAATTCGTTTAGGTGATGCTGTTTTCGAATGTGACAGGGGCTGGCTCTTTGAAATCCTTGAACGTTATAAATATCGTTTTGCACATAATTTGACAGATTTACGTTGCACTAATATTGCCGAGATGAAGATCGAGCTGAGCGGTCAGCGTCCTGTAGTATATAGACCTTACCAACTGTCTCATCATGAACGTGAGAAGGTTAGGGCGATGATAGATGAGATGTTGCAGGTAGGCATCATTAGGGAGTTGACTTCTAGTTACGCTAGTCTGATTATTCTGGTTCCTAAAAAGGATGGCGGTATTCGATTATGTATCGACTACAGGTTGCTGAACTCGATCACTGTCAAGGAGTGATATCCTATACCTGTTATAGAAGATGAAGTAGCTAGGTTGTCGGCGCAGGCGTGGTTCATCACGCTGACCCTATGTCTGGGTACTATCAAGTGCCGATTTCTGAATAAAGCAAGCAGTTAACCGCGTTCGTGACGCCGGGCGGTCAATTCGAGTATAATCGTATGTTGTTTAATTGGTTTAGCGAACGCGTCTGCGGTATTTCAGAGAATGGCCCAGTTTGTTTCGATAAGGCTACTGTATACATTGATGAGGTTTTGACTTTTGATAGGGACTCGTCGGAAAACCTAGACTTTATACTTAGACTAGAACGAGGTTTGAAGTTCTGGTTTTGTTGAAAAGACTAACTTAAAGTTAAACTTGCCAAAATGCACCTTTTTACAGAATACAATCGAATCACCTAGGATTAGAAAATTAGTTCAGAAGGTACGCAACCAGGTAAAGCCCAAAATTCAGAGCGTAGAAGAATTTCCCCAACCAAAGAATGAACATAAAGCATGACGATTTCTATGGCTTGTTAGCTATTTTAGAAAATTTATACAAGGATTCGTTCAATTACTTTATCCCATTACCAAACTGCTTAAAAGTTTAGGGTACCTATACCTTTTGGGGAAAGCTTTAAGGTTATCACTTATTGTAGTGCACTACGATCTACGTTTATAAAATTAGGTCTCAAACCGCGTAGCGTATTGCTCGATGGTGGTTGTTATTTCAAAAAGTCGATTGTTCAGTAGAATACAGGGCAGACACGAAGATGAAACATGTTGACGCGTTATCTAGGAACCCAATTAAAGACATTGAGACTGGGAACCCAATGCAGTACCCTTAAATGATGGCTATAAGTAGGGTTGCCAACCCTACTATATAATATAGTATCCTACTAAATTTTTTGAACTTTTTCGCCATCTACTTTATTTTTACACTAAAAATCTTGAAAATACTATATTTGATACAAAAAAGGTTGGCAACCCTAGCTATAAGCGAGGAAGACTGGTTGCTCACGCTTAAATTAGGAGATTCACAATTAAGATGAATTCGTGATGTTAAAAGCAGCAATCTAGTTCTAGACTCTAAGGGGCTAGAATATATTAGGGACAATTACGTATTAAAAGATGTCAAGCTTTTTAGATTCATAGGGAGCGAAAAGAAACAGCTTAGTTGGGTAGTCCCAAAGGGTGCAAGGTGGCAGATTTGCAAGAGAAACCACAACGATATAGGGCACGTCGGTTTCGAGGAAACTCAACAGAACTTTAAAAAAAAAAATTGGTCCGCGAAAACGAAGCGATTGGTAAAAAATATGTCAGTACATCTATCGAATGTGCATATGCCAAAAATAATATCAACGCAAACGAAGGGCTACTTCATCATATAGAGAAGGTTGCAAAGCCTTTTTATACCTTGCACGTCAACCACCTTGGATCCTTCATAAAATCAAAAAGGGGGTACACTCATATATTGACTGTGGTAGATTCGTTCACGAATTTCTTATTCATTAAACCAATAAGAAATACAAGATATTTTCAATACGTTCAGGGCTCCCTATCGATTTATAAGTGACAGGGGGGTCTTGTTTCCTCCTGACCGTGGCACAAAAACATAAGTGGGGATGACAAAGACTGGGATGATGGGCTAGGGAGAATCCAATGGGGGGCTAAATAATACTTTACAAAAAAACGATTGGTAGAACGCCTGCAGTGGTTTCGTTTGGTGTCGTCATGAATAGCGAATTTAACCCCTCAATGAATGAAGTGGTACCTAGCGAAGTTTCTGCGAGTTCTGCCCTATCGTCTGTCCGCAGTTCCGTCAAAGACAGAATCGATAGAGCTCAGGCTACTTAAAACGTTATTATGACCAATGCAAGAGACCTGCACGAACCTATAGTAATGGCGATTTAGCCAAATTAACAAAGGTTGCTTTTCAGAACAATGGCAAGAGTACAAAACTTATGCCATCGTATGAGGGTACATATAGAGTTGTGAAAATCTTAGGGAACTACCGATATAAAGTAGCGCTGATCCCAGAGTTTGAAGGAATAAAAAAAAATAGACGAAAAATTACTGTTGCTGTGGATAGAATGCAACCGTGGATTCATGTGAATTCTCTAGAAATAGACGATGCCGATAATGATGCCGCTAATGATACAGGCGATGAAAATTTGTCAGAATTATACAAGATTTAAAGATCCATAAGATTGTACTTTTATATGTTAAGATTTATAAGATTTACTTTTACATGTTTATTGTTTTTAATATTTAATATGACACTACGTATGATTTGCAGTTGCAATGTATTAATATGTAATATTTGTGTTGTTTCAGGTCAAGTGCGGGGAATAAGATGGATTTAGTCGGCTTGACCTGAGACAAACATATTTCATATTACGGTGAAATACATCATAGAGAAGTTTTGTTTGGATATAAGTTTTGTTGGGGTATAAGTTTTGTTGGGATATAAGTTTTGTTTGGATATAAGTTTTGCTTGGATATAAGTTTTGTTTGGATATAAGTTTTGTTTGAATATAAGTTTTGTTTGGATATGAGTTTAGTTTGGTTATATGTTTAGTTTGGATATAAATTTAGTTTGTATATAAATTTAGTTTGTATATAGAGTCAGTTTGTGTATAGTCAGTTTTGTTTGGATAAAGTTTAGTTTTGTTAGATGTTTAGTTTGGATATAAATTTAGTTTGTATATAGAGTCAGTTTGTATATAGAGTCAGTTTGGATATAAGTTTAGTTTGGATATAAAAGTTTGGATATGTCTAATAACTGAAAGTACTTACTAGCTTGATATTATTTGTCATGCCTACTTGTTTAAATTATGATGATTCAATATTGATTCAAGTATTATATGTTGATCAAAACAACTAATTAATTAAGTCTGACTTATGACAGTAATTAGTTACTTATATTATGTAGTATTTGTTTTTATTCAATTTGACTGCATAAATATTTTCTTTTATTGTTTTTAATTTAGTCTGATGCAGTTATAGTAAATACAAACTGTAGGTAGGTATTACATATATCATATCACTGTTCCCATTTCACCGAGTGTAAGGTTCCACATGGTTCGTGTATGAGGGCATACACGTTGTTCAGGATGGTCGAGTGTAAGGTTTCATTTTATTTTAATAAACGTAAGGCTTTATCATATCTCAATAAAAGTAGAATTTCAATTTCTTACACTGGCCACACTGAAACAGCGTGGCCATCTTGACGGCCGTTCGGTGGAGTGAGGGAAGAAACGTATAAATTTGGCGCGTAGCTAGGCTGGGGCCCTCTTTTTTTCGATCCTGGCAGCGGAGCAGAGCAGTGGTGGAGCAGCGGTCGAGTACAGCCTGGTGCGGTTGGGTGCGGCCCAGTGGACAACGCTTGAACACCCTTCTTTCAAAATTAGATTTGGATTAATGAATAAGTTTTGGGGAACGATGTGAATAAGTTTTGAACAACGATGTGAATAAGTTTTACGTGCAAGCTAATAAGTTTTGACAATATAATAAGTTGAAGACTACAACGGCCTATCATTTCTGAGATATCCTATAGTAGTAGTTGGTCATAGGATAGTTTTGCTCTCCAGCATTTAAAAGATATTCGCCTAAGAAATTTTCGCTGCACTGATTCTATATTATTCTTATATTTATTAAAGAATGGATTCCAGACCACCGTTGCATATTCCAGTTGGGATCTAACTAATGTCTTATAAAGATATAAGTAGGAGTCTGGTCGTTTGAAATGTAGGCATGTACGCATAATAAAACCATACAATTGGTATGCTCTAGATATAATATAATTTATATGATTTTCCAGATGCAATTCTGAGTCAAGAAGTACACTGAGGTCACGTATAACGTAAACTTTTTCTAGTTGAAGATCGTTAAGTAATTATGTTCATATCTTAGGTTTTTATTTTATAAGTTATCCAATAACATTACAAGATCAATAACGTTAGAAGATTTGTCTGTAGTTAGATACCCTTTCCCTTAAAGGTAAGCCTTTACCCTGCCGTGTTTGACGTCACAGCTCTGATAATTCGTTTTTGTTTCCTGTGACATCAGCGCTCGCCCACCCGGTATCAGGTTTATTTCGTACCGATCATTCATTTTAAATCCCCCCATTCAGATTGAGTTTAATGTTCACGATAAACTCCACGACTGAATTGAAAATTAAAGGACTGAATGTACTTTAACGGCGCATACAGTTAATTATACCAATAAATATGCTAACAAAATAGCAACATTCGACATCAGTCGTTTTTTAACCGACTTCAACAAAAGGAGGAGGTTCTCAATTCGAATGTATGTTTTTTTTTATCGTTGTTCGCGCATATCTTCGTCATTTATGGACCAATTTTGATGTTTTTTTTTGTTCGATTGAGTTTGCTTGCGAAATGGTCCCATTTATTTATTTTTTCAAATCGGTCGGGTAGTTTTCAAGTAATCCTGAAAATACTATGATTTTGCATCAACTACCTTGACGACTTTCTTATTTATGACCGAATTTTTTTTGTTGGAAAAGGGATACTTTAGTCGACTTCAAAAAAGGAGGTTCTCAGTATGTATGTATGTTTCTTCGCGATTATCTCACGTTTGGCTGAGTCGATTTTTCTACCTAAATAATAAACCTAATACAGAAGGTACTTACACTAAAAATAAAAATAAAAAAAATTGTTTATAAAACAAAAAAACCGACTTCAAAAAACCTGCCTATAAAAAGCAAGAAATAATATTCAAATCATTCGATATGCATTATCATTGTTATAATAAAAACACGTCTATTGAAGTCGGGTGGGGCTTTTAGAATAAAAAATAAGGAAGTTGTACTCCAGCCCCACCCGTCTTCAATAGACGTGTTTTTATTATAACAATGATAATGCATATCTAATGATTTGAATATTATTTCTTGCTTTTTATAGGCAGGTTTTTGAAGTCGGTTTTTTTTGTTTTATAAACAATTTTAATGTCCACGCTGCCGGAGCATAGGCTTTCCTGGTGGGTGGATATGGAGGATGGCTTACACTACACGCGGGCCCAATGCGGATTGGTGAGTGTTAACGTTTGCAAATGCGAACAGGATCAACTGCTAAGCTTAACGTGCCTTCCAAAGCACGAAGGAGCTCAAGATAATACATTTTTGGTCCCCCATCCCATGACCGATTCTAGAGAAAGTTGCTTAACCGCCGCAATCGCAGGGCCACCAAGCACCATAGCAACATAATGCACACAATTATTAATTTACGTAATAACCTTGGCACTTTTCAAATCGTTCGTAAGAACAGAAATAAATAGATATACAACTACTGGCATTAAAAAGTATAAGAAAAAAATAGAATCAACGCTCTGCTTAAAAGCTCTTCTACAAATAGTTCGTTAAAACAGAAATAAAGAGAACTCTAAGCACAAACTTTGGAAGAGTAGAAAATAGAATAGCAATTATTCCTAAATCCTAACAATAGATTTGTTATTTCGTAAACAATCCATTAATTATGCAAGTTACATAAAACTAATTTAAATACCTGCCTACACTTCTCTTATCATGTTATTGTCTGCCCTTTCAGGGGGCAGGGAGGGGCAGCTGCCCCCTTCCTCCTGGATTTGTTTACCTCCAACTAACTAATTGTTATGTTATCAATAAAAGTTCTTATTTGCCATACAATATATTTGATTTAAAATAAAATTTCACCCTCCTGGCCCAGATCCTGGGTACGCCCATGAATTTACTAAACATGGAAAGAGACAAATTACTTAATTATCGCTTACGGGCATTAAAATGTGACCTTTTTGGCAAAGTTGTGCTTTATTATTGTTACCGTAAGTTTGTACCAACTAATCTTTTATCAAAATAATATTCCAAAACTTATACCCCGCACAAACTGTGACCTTTTATTATTTTATAGAGACTTTATCGAGTATTATTTGTATTAACTTAATGTGTGTAGGTGTAGTAACCCTTACCTTTTTAGAAGAAACAAACTTGGTACATATTAAATTATACTCGCAAACAAAATAGTTCATAGAGATCCACTCTAATATTAATGGCGGGATACGATAACTTACTTTAGCTACATAACCTAATTTATTCAGCTTTTCTTACACTCATATTTTGTATCCACTTTTTCATAAGTTTTATCTTATTAAATCTATATAATTTAATAGATGATATAACTTGATTTCCGAGAGTTCGACTGAGAATTACTAACATGATAAACTTTCACAGATTGAGAAAAAAAACATTTCTTTTTAATGTCAGTAGCTACTTATTTCTCAGTCTATGATTACACTCACTAACATTTGGTTAAATTTTGGTGAAAAGCGACAGTTAATGATTGGTACCTACACACTGGTACACATATTAAAAACACACGTTAAAAAGCTCGAATTTCAACAACTACTTTTATATTGTACTCAGAACTTTAGCGACACCGGCAACTATTATGTATTCTGTGATCCCGGTACCGCCTGACTCGACATTTGGACACTACATTGGTCAGGTGGCTAAAAAGTACTTAGTTATGTGCTTAGTGCTATGTTAAGTTTCCACATTAATGAAATAAATAAATACTACATTTTTATCACAATTCAATTAAGATTTAAGTTTTTAAGTAAGATTTTTTAAGGTGTACTTACCTACTCTAACTTAAAATAATTATGATTATTATGTTAAGGGACAAAAAAAACATAATTGAAATGACTTATCACATAAATAAGCCCCCTCCACACCATAGTACTATTATAATTATATTCTGTGCCACCAGGACAGGATATTATGATAAACGCGATTTAACCATAGAGTTATAATATTTAACGATACTTGAGTTAAGTAAGTATTATTGATAATAAATAAATAAATAATAGATAAATAAAATAACTTCGTTTTTCGGCTTTCATAATACAGGGACTTATACTTAGTAGTGGTAAATTAATGAAGATAATAAATGGGTTTATCAGTATGGAAAGTGTAAACAAATAAGCATTTAGTACCTGCGCGACCAAGCTTTACTCAGTTATCACTATTTATTGTAATATGGTGGTATTTAGGTGATAATCTACATTGTTATCACAAACATTAAGTAATAATTTTTTTAAACTTGTCTAAAAACAATAAAAATTGAAAAAAAATATAAACTTGAACATATAAAATAACAAAAGTAAGTCACCGAGTGGGATTCGAACCCGTAACACTCGTTTCTTGCCGTCCGCGTCTTATCTTAGCCCGCTGGACCAGACGGACAGTGGCCGGCAGGACGAAATTAGCGACCATATTCTGCGTCGAAAGAAAACGCATGAAAACTCGAAAGCACGCGTTTTCCCAAACATAAGACTAATCTAGATCGATTGTTTACCCCCAAAAACCCCCATATAATAAATTTATATACATGGAAGAATTGCTCGTTTAAAGGTAAAGATAAAGTTAAAAATACTCACAAAAGGAAGTCTTGCTCCCAGCATGGAGTCGGGCCCTTTACTGTCACCGTCGTCGACTTGACATTCTGAAGCTTGAGTGTCACGTATGTGTTGAATTGTGTAGCTGCAAACGAATTGTCACTTTAACATAACGTAGCAAAGCGCAAATTACCTTAGATCCCGACATAAAAGCAACTGAAGACGTATGTTTTTGTATAACATCTGTGCATTTGCTCGTGTTATTGTTTGAGAGTAAAAGGGTGATTGTTGGAATGACCTGACATCATTTCTAAAGTGGCTTAAATATTTTCATTCTAAGGTAAAATTTAACAACAGGCGTAAGTGCTCATGGAAATTTTAGGATACGTATCAGAATGTCTAACGTTAGAATGTCTAAACTTAAAATCGCAAAGTTCAAAATGTCAAAAATTTGAATGTCTAACGATTAAAATGTCGAAAGTTCAAAATGTCAAAAACGAAAATGTCAAACGGTCAGATAGTCCTAAATAAAAATGTCTAAGTTGTTCTAAGTAAACAAATGATCAAAACTTAAAATGTCTAATAGTCCAAATACATAATATAATGTCGTATAGAATTTACTTATGGCTTTCTTTCATTTAGGTACCTAATTAATTCGGTTAAATAATTGCGTGTTAACCTCTGTGCCTCCGCCGCACATCACCATGGCCGCGCCGCTCCTTGATTCGGTAGCCGGTGCCAGTCACTGATTCAGTAGCTGGCGAACAAAATCCACCAATTGAGTTAGAAATAGATTTTTTCTGGCGCTTCGCCGGCCGCTGCCGTGGCACGCTCGCTGCGCTCGCCCGGCTCGCGCGCTGGGTTCATGTCAACCTAACATGCTCGTCGCTACGATCCTCGCACCTATCTCGTGACCTACGCTCTACGGTTTCTTAGTCCCATTAGACTAGTTTAGACTCATTTCCGGCAGCTAAATTTGCTATAAAGCATTTCAGGCAAAGCCCAAAGACACGTCTACAGACTCATTTAACCTCAAAGAAGGCGATTCGTTTTAAGATCTAACTCAATTCAAATAAATCATTGTGAACTTAGACTTAATGAACATTGATATTTTAACTCGTCAAGTATTTGATACGTTTGATATTTCTTAGTTAGAATTTTGCTATTTCTAAGTTATACATAATGATTTTCGACATTTTAAACCATTTGAATTTGAATTTTTGACATTTTGAACTTTGCCATTTTAAGTTTAGACATTCTAACTTTAGACATTCTGACATGTACCCTAATTTTAGCGTACTTGGAATTTTATTGTCTCATCAATGAGAGCAGAATTATGTTTCAATACATTTTTTATATTCTAATATCTGTTATAATAATTTGCCGCAGCGCAACTGCATTTTAAAATAAAACATGAATAAAAGAAAAACAAAAACTGAACGACTCAGAGTAAAATTAAATTCCGTAAAAATTTAATTCCGTATTTCGATATAAAATAAAACTTTTGATAATACTATTACCTTAGAATAATAATACCTAGAACGATAGTTCCTTACAAAGCGCACTATCAAAAGTGAGGCAACTAAAACAGCCAAAATGGCGCCGTTTTCAGATTTTTGTTCTTCATTATTTCATAATCATACATAATAAGTGCAAAACAGTTTCAATTTCCCTACCTTAAGGAGATCAGATCAGTTACTATATTCATCGAAAATTTCAATGACTATATTATTGGATTTTAGTTACGCTTAGGTAACGTATTAAGGAAATAGATCTGAATACTAGTATAGTTGCCTCACTTTGCATACAACGACACGGCTTCTAGGTGTTATTATTCTAAGACTATTACCCATTTTGAACCTTTTTGACAAAATTCATAAGTATTTTGATTACTTACTGATTTAAATATCTAAATTAATATACAGAAAATAACTCACCTGGTATAGCGACATAGCGCGCCTTTTTAACTGAAACCAATAAAAAAAGTCTTTATTATCAAAACAACAATAAATTAAGAACATAATATTTATTAAATCAAGCTCAAATATGCTTTTAAAATTCAGTCAGTAAATCAAAATTCCAAGAAAATGTAACATGCTTATTAAAATAAACTTTTCGTTCAATAGGGGAAAATAATTAGAGAACCTATTAAAACTTAAAATGCCACCATGCATGTCCAAAATTATAATTTTAATGGCCTTTATTTTCATCTCTATGCCATTACTTATACAGTCTAATTTTCAACACGCTTGGAAAGTAAGCTTTCAAAATAGGCAGTGGACCTGCTTTCTTATTCCATAGGCTTAGAGTTCTAATTAGTATAGCTTGGATATAAGGGCCGTGCAGAAAAATAGAATTTGCACAATGTAGCTTGCGTTGCGTGTGACACGTGATGACAGAAATAACCACATAGTCGATGTGGTGGTCGCCCCATAGAGTGATGGAAGCAATAAGGGCCATTGTTATCCTTTGTTACATTATTATAAGACGTTAATACTGAAGCGATCTCTATACCTGTGGCTTCAAGTTGTAGTGGCTTTTTCTATAAGGTGATTATAATCTCTGACCATTTTCAACTTTGTAACCGAGACGTTTATTTGTCGTCAATTGAGTGTTATCTATTATCTCTACATATATTTTACTTTAAGGTTGAATTCCTTTACGTAATACAGTTTAATAGTTTTTTTTTTAGATTGGTACCTATTAGATTTTACCAAATATTCAGTCATATATCACTCTTTGCTATATAACTATGAAATTAGTCTGTAATAAAAACATTCACAGAGTATAAATCATACATGCAAGAAAAAACTGTACAACAGTTTTCCTGACGTTCAACACTGACGGACAGGCTAAATGTTGTACAGTGTAAAACACTTAATTTAGGTAATTATACCCGAAGAACGTCGTAATAACTAAATTATTAACAACGTTTTTCTACTAATAGACTAATTACAAACTAAAGTTCTCTTGAGCACATATAACATGCGGTTGAAAATGTTGACAACTGTTCGGTTGTCAGTTGTCACCTGTCCCTACCGAGGTTGATGCAAACTGTTCACGTTAACGTAAACAATATTTTTCTCTTTTTCACTCGCATTGACTGTGAGCAGTGTATCCGATAGTTTAGGGTAGCGTAAACAGTTAGCATCAACTCATGGTATAGGGCCACTGCGCTCATGCAATCCGCAGACCTATAAAACTAATACGGTTAACAAACTATCCAATTTCAATCGTATTCTAAATCGAAAGCAGAGTGGTTTGCACCATAAAACTGTCATAATTAGGTTATTGAATAATGTAATAATAGTCCGAGCTCCCATTGCAGGAACTTTACCTCACAATGTGGAAGATATGCGATGGCATAACTTACTAAAATACAGTGTTCCTAAGTAGTATCTATTACTGTAATACACTTCTGATGTTCCACCATGTGAGGTAAGGTTGTCTGCAATGGGAGCTCGGACTACAACGTGTTAATGAATTAACGCAAAATGGAAAACCGTTTCTTCGGATCATCAAACTGAACAACTTTTACTACAACTCTGAAATCAAGAAAAATAGTCCGAAGAAACGGTTTTCTCATTTTGCGTTAATTCATTAACACGTTGTATTTACGCTCAAGTTTAAATTAGGTATATGGTGGTACTGAGGTTCCGCAGATATGCCATAAAGAAAACATCAAGATGATCTTTGCTTTAAAGTAATGATATCATTATTGTAGTAGCGCGATGAGATCTTGGCGAAAAGAAAACCTTATAAAATGATTGAAAAACGTATAAAATTATTCATTATTATTACCTTCAATAATTCTTTGTTGAGCAAGCATGGTAAAGCCCAAAGATCCCTTACAAATCAATACCTTCAAAAGTTGCGTTTTCGATAAAACCACTTCAGAGACTTTATAATGTAGCGAATGCCTCTGAGTTCATTAAAGCTCAAATCGATAAGGCAGTTGATAAAAAGTTTCACTTCATTGGATAGCAAACTGCGTTATTCGAAGACAAGTTCTTTTAAAGCTTCAAAATCTCTTACAAATGAAACAAGATGAGATAAGCTTAAAAGGATCCTCAACTTTTATTCTGAGAATTTTTGGAAAATGTGGTTTTTAATTTGTTGAAATCTATTGGGAAAAGTAGTTTAAAAGATATATATTTTGTTATCTATTTCATATTTTTTTTGTTTGGAGGCGACGAAAACTTTAAACGTGAAATACAAAAACACAGATTTGCTGAAAAGCAGTAGAAATCGTTTTAGCTCATAATGGTAAACAAAATGTGTTCATGATGATGACGTGAATCAAATTTACTGTCGCTGCAAAAATGCTAAACTCACACGTTTTTTATATTAAACATTTATATTTAAAGACTAGCGGCCGCCCGCGGTTTCACCCGCGTGGTTCCCGTTCCCGTGGGAATATCGGAATAAAAAGTATTCTATGTTTTAATCTATGCTATCTACTATCTGTGTGCTAAATTTCAATAAAATCCGTTCAGTAGTTTTTGCGTGATTGAGGAACAAACATCCAAACATCTATACATCCAAACCCACAAACTTTCACATTTATAATATTAGTAGGATTACCTCTATTAAAAGCAAAAGACATGCTCTTTAAAATAACTGTTTGAAAACGAAATTTTTGACGAGAACAACATACACGTTAAAAATGTGAGAAGTACACTTTATCTTTATTTTGAAAGTCGCATATAAATAAAAATTACGGCGAAAAACGGCCCACAAAGGAGAATGTTCAGTCCGAAATGTAAATCTGGCCTTTTGGGGGAAAAGTTTGTGTAAATATAAAAGATTGAGGCGGAATGTCTCTCGACTTCTTATAAACCTTTGTAAATGTTATAAACATTTACAAGCGAAGATAAAATTCCAAACTCGAACTAACTTTTGTGAATTTCACGCCTTCCTATAGGGACGATCTTCATCAACTTTAGTTGATCTTTAGAATCAAGTACCTTTGTTATCGAGTTTCATATCAGTTGGTAAATAATTAGGAATTAACCTAATCCCCTCTGCGGTCTAGTGATTCGCCCACCCCTGTAAGACGCAGGGGTCCCGGGTTCAATTCCCAGGGGGGGTACAATTTGTACTCGGTTTGGTTAGTGGTTGGGCTTATTTCAAGTGCACCTGGCTAGCTACCACCATCTTACCTAAGTATGACGCCATAACAAAAAAATCACAGATTTCGCAGTTCCCGCAAGAATCGGAGCATTGAAAATGAATACAAAAAGTTACGAAAAAACTAAATCAAATCAAAAGCAAAATCCTATAATTTTTCTAAGGCATACTAGGTACCTTTTTATTTTTACGATCGATTGTGTCAAAAAAATGTGTCAAATCGACAAAAGTGCCCCTGACTGCTTCGACGCGGCTAAAATATTATTAACCGATTCACAAAAATCAACTAATGCACTTCTCGTCGTTCCGCATCTTTCAATACCTTTACCATGACGATCGGTCAATAATCATAGAAAATAGAAACTACATCACTTTTTATATACCGAAATACCCGTTTTTCTACGATTCCAAATCTAAAGGGACCACCTACAGGTCACAATTATAAACCGATTTTCAAAAAAAAATTCGCTATTTTGACAATTTAATCAACAAACACCCCCCAAAAAACCCGATTTTTTCGAAATTTAGCCAGCCCATTTTCAAAATTCAAACGTTCACACGTGTCTCAATAAATTCCTCAACTTTTGGTACTATTCCCATCTCGATCCTCCTAAAATCCTCGGAACTATGACCAAAAATACGTCTCAGGCGATTTGCATTTGTAAAAAATAAAATTGTTGTGTTCCGGCAGACAAGCTAGGGTTTCCTAGGACGACGATGCCGTCATATTACGGCCGTAATTTAGCGGCGTAGAACGTTGTCTATGTAAACTATACGGCGTGGTTTCTGACATTACGGTGTCGCCGCATTGTTTACATAGACAACATTCAATGCCGCTATATTACGGCCGTAATATGACGGCACTGCTATCCTAGGAAACCCTAGCTTTAGAGGTAAGATAGCCAGTTCCTCAGTGATGAGGATTCCGGGTGCAGTGCGCTTCCACCTTCGGCCAAGTGAGGTGAAAGCCAAACACTGCCCCTTTGTGCATTAAAAAAATATACAATAAGACTTTTAAAAGTACAGCAAACAAGGAAACAAATCTAAAACGTAATTACAGAAACTATGAAGTTAAAATTGTCAGATAAACTTAATTCTAAGCTTCTAGTCCGGTAAAAGTAATATCCAAAAGTTGAAACCGTAAATCTTAAATCACCCCACGAACGACCCTATTAGGTCTCCCAAAGTTTCATGTACATTTTTTGTGATTCTTGTTTTTGTTAATAAGAAACGTGTGTCCCTTCAGCTCCAGATATTTTCCCTCCATTAAGTGATTGATCGTAACTGCCTTCTCACGAAATTCTTTACATCGAAAGCCTAACCTGCTCTATTGGTATTTTTATGTCTAGTTTTCGGTATAGAACCTTCTACGATTTTTTGACCAAGAAGTTATTTGATATCTCGTCACTAGATTCTAGTGTAACAATTTATAGACGTGAAATTATTAACATCTCTGGTGATTTTAAACATGCGAATTTAATCAAAGCTGGCGACACGAATACGCAAAATGTTGACTTTTTTAACCCACTATAATATGGACATACTAGATATTGGAATTGATTTTTGGATACAATTAAACAGACCCGCAGACCATCTTTTTAGACAACGAAATCTATGGGCAAAGACTCCAGATTAAGAACAAACAGAAACCATTAAGTTAATGAGATGCCCGACGCGTCACCGTAGATTTATCTGTACCGAACGAATGATGGCTCTTAAAGAATTGGGGTGTTTTGTTTGCAAAGATACCGAGATAAAATCAAATTCTATTAAGGAAAATAAACGGTTTTTATAAGGTTTCTGAAAATAATCTTTATGATACATAATATATTAGGGAGACGTTTATTCCCGCCTTTGAAAATTGGCAAGAAAGTCATTAAGTGATAGCTACGATATTAACCCAAAAATGACCAGCTAAAGATTTTAACACGACTAATACTAAGTTTTTAGTTTTTGCTGTCAACTTTTATTACGATTACTTATAGAAAAAAATCGTATTTAAATTCCAAGTTGCGTAAATATATAATTTTAGCTATATGAGCTGAACTGAGTTTCGACTTTGTTATTTACTCCAAAGACCTACATATACGTTCTATCCTTTGTAGATTTACCTATATTATGTCTGTATTGTTATTTTTACTCTTGGCAATATAAATTCACCATACAAATCCCACAAACATTTTCCATTACGATTGCAAAAACTCGGCAACCTCTTTTAATTAATACACTCACTTAAAATTCCGTCGCAAGACGTAAAATAACTGAGAAAGCATTTCCGCTCGGGCCCACGGGTGCTGCGAACCCCAAACATATTTTTTCTGCTTAAGGTTGAATTATTGAAACCCTTTCCTATTGGCCACAAATAACAGCCTTTAGATAAATTCCCGAGTGTTAAAGCTCCCTCTGTTGATCGTTCATCGCAAACTGTATTTATTTTTGAATAATTAATCTCTCTGATCTTGACGATTAATTGGACAAAGTAAAGGATTTAAAATTTAAAAAAGCTCGTTATAAAACTCAAACCATGTAAGTATTATTAATAACCAGTCTATCTGAAAATAATTTTATTGTAAAAGCTAAAAGCTAAATCTTGATAAAACAGCCTTTAGATAAGTCAATTTAGTTCTTCATGACTTTATAGTTTTAAGCTGTAACAAAAGTTTCATTTATTTAGCGAGCTTAAATCATAAATATTTACTCGTAATCAAAACTTGTAATTCAATGTAAGTACTAACATTATTTGTATAGCACTCTTATATTGTTACTTATTATAACTATGATTATTTTTTCAATGAAATAATCACGGTCCAATCAAGTCTAACAACATTTCAAACGCAACAGTGGAAGAAACAACACATAACCTACACCAACAAAGTTATGTGTAGAAAATATGATAAAGAAACTTAAGTATACAGATTGCAAGGTCTATTTTTTTATTATGGTACAGTAGATTCAATATAATACGTATTTGTACAGAAGCTAACAATGTAAATGGCTATTATTAAACGGCAATTATGCCAACTCCACCTACGCGTGTCGCAGACAGCTGAGGTCTATTGGGCTATACTCTGCTTCCTGACGTTAACTGTGCTGGGCATTATTAAATGGCCTGATTTGCTTAACTTACATTATTTTGTTGGTATATGTAATTTTATTGTGAACTAGCTTCTGCCCGCGACTTCGTCCGCGTGGATATTAGACGAAATCCTTTTAAGGAACCTTCAACCAGGATCCGGCCAGCCATTTTTACGCGATTAGGCGAGTCCCCATCAAGCGCGCTGCCTCACGAGGCAAGACATTTGCCGCGTGTGGCGGGCCTCGCACAAGGCTTCCAGTTCCCGTTCCCGCTCCCGTTCCCCGTTCCCGTTCCGTTCCCGTCCCGTTTGCGTTCCCGTCCCGTAAACGTCCCGTAACCGTCCCGTACCCCTTCCGTTTCCGTTCCCTTTCCCATCCCGTTCCTATCCCGTTCCCATCCTGTTCTCGTTCCCGTTCCCGTCCCGTTATATTCCCGTTCCGTTCACGTTTCGTTCCTGTTCCCATTCCCGTTCCGTTCCCGCTGCGTTCCCGTCCCGTAAACGTCCCTAACCGTCCCGTACGCCTTACGTTCCCGTTCTTGTTCCCGTTCCGTTCCCGTCTGGTTCTTGTTCCCGTTCCGTTCCCGTCCGGTTCTTGTTCCCGTTCCCGTTCCCATCCTGTTCTATTCCCGTTCTGTTCCCGTTTCATTCAAGTTTCGTTCCTGTTTCGTTCCCGTTCCGTTCCCGTTACGTTCCTGTTTCATTCCCGTTTCGTTCCGTTCCCGTTCCGTTCCCGTCCGATCCCATCCCGTACTCGTCCCGTACCCCTTCCGTTCCCGTTCCCGTACCCGTCCCGTTCTAGTTACCGTTACCGTCTCGTTCCCGTTCCGTTCCGTTCCGTTCCGTTCCGTTCCGTTCCGTTCCGTTCCGTTCCGTTCCGTTCCGTTCCGTTCAGTTCCGTTCCGTTCCGTTCCGTTCCGTTCCGTTCCGCTACGCTCCGCTCCGCTCCGCTGTGCAAAATTTCAAGTCTCTAGGTCCAGCGGTTTGGGCTGTACGTTGATAGATCAGTCAGTCAGTCAGTCAGTCATTCAGTTTACGATTTTATATATTAAGAAGATGAGTGTTGGCTGTGGGGTTGCTTGCTAAAGGAGATACAATATAGCCCTAAAGATTAAAAAAAAACTACAAAAAACTTTTGTACCTATTCTATCAAAACGAGTATATATATAAAAATACTGTGACAAATATTTTTTTGAGTGTGATGTTCTTTTTTTAAGATTCGGCGCCGTTTCAACTTCAAATCTAAATTCATGTTTAAATGACACGTCTTTTATTTTATTGCTAACTAACAAGTTAGTAAAATAATCAAGAAAGATTTTTAATTAGAACCTACATCTCTACATCACTTTTAAATCATTACACATTTACTGAAGCCTCAATATAAGTTTGTTTTTATCACCAGACAAATTATTCCGCTAAAGAAATCCGTTTTCATAGCCCACGGGTGTCAATAACACGGCCCTCGAGCAGTGCCCTCCTCCACCGCCTGCCGCAGACAGCGGATCAACCTCGTCTTTCCTCTTAGCTCGCCTGTATTTACAACTATTTTTTTCTACGTTTTTTCAATAAGTAAGTAATAAGGGCGCAATCCAAACTAGGTTGGCTACTATACCGAAACGAAAACGTATCAAGCTGGTGAGGAAGGGGTCTAAATATGACGGCGATAGCGTTCCTGCCTTATCGCATAAACGATCGACAATTGTGTTAGATTTACCTAATTTTTTATCTTGTTCCTGAGGACATGACTCAAAGCTGATTCGGATGCAATGCCGTCAGATTATCGTTTTTCATTTTTCGGAATAAGCCTCCTCCAGGGGCCAAAAGGCCCAAACGCGCTGACTTTGAACGATAAAACCAAATTTTTTTCAAACTTCAACTTCAAACTTCAAACTTTTATTTGCAGACTAAGTGTTACATAGTTCTTAAATTATAAATAGTACTTTCAACTTAGACACCTTGTACAAGGTATGGCAAACTAAAATAAATCAAAGAAATAGGTTATTATTAATAGGCAAATTAAAATTAATTAAAACAATAGGTAATTCAATTAAAATTATATTTTAAATTAACATAAACATTTCAATTTATAGTAAAATTGTAGTTATATTTTAGATTATTCTATTATATGTTTCGTTTCGAGGTATTCTTTCACAGAATAATAGTAGTTTATGAAACTGACACATAAAGAGGGGTATTAAAACACGAGTGTGTGTTTAAAAACCGAGCCGTAGGCGAGGTTTTTAATAGTATCACACGAGTGTTTTAATACCTAGTTATGTGCAGTTTCATACACTGCTTTATCTACACTCATACATTTGGGATTGAACCTACTAAATAAAAGATCAACGTTAGAAAAGAGAGAGAGAGAGAGAGACTTTGTTTGTATTAGCTAGGTACCTACCTTGTAATAAGTCACTTCCTTAGCTGCATCTAAAAAATCGGGCAGAGTCCATTTTTTTTCACATTTTAAAGCAAGAATAAAAAAACCTACAAAATTCAGTATGTAGGTATATCAAAATGTAAAAATTGAAATCAAAACTTTATTTGAAATGTTTTAGAAATGGCGCGCATTCCTTTAGAAAAAAAAATGAGATGAGTGCATTCCAACAAACTAAGCGCAATAAGTCATCGATTACCATAGAGTGCATTTTAATCTTGGAAAATATGTGGGAAAATATCGTTGTTTTTTTTTAATGTTACGGCTCTGCCTTCTTTTTGGATTTGCCCTGTATCGTAATGGGAAAAAAAGTTACTTTATGATGCAGTTGACTGCATCGTAATGAGTTTATTTTTTAATTTTACCTATCCACAAAAATAAAGCACGTATTTATATGACCTTTTTTGAATTCATATTTGGAACATTACGTTGTGAGTGTAGATAAAAGCTATTTTGTATGAGAAACGTTTTTAAGTTTTTGCTAAAAGAAGTCAATTTTTGGTCGTTCTGTATTGTCGGTGGTAACTTATTGAAAATTTTTATCGCCATGTGGTGTGGGCTGCAGTTCAACATTTTAATGCGTGAAGGCGGCAGATATAATCTTGTCTTGTGTCGGGTGTTAATATTGTGTGTGTCCTGCACTTGAAGGAATTTACTACGATACCTAAAGACGAACAAGCAAATATCCTGTATGTAAAGCGAGGGTAATGTTAGTAGTTGGTATTTTATAAAGTAAGGTTTACAACTCTGCATATTGTCTATCTGAGCTATAATCCTAACACATTTCTTTTGAAGCACAAACAGTTCACCGACGTTTACGCTATTGCCCCAAAGCATAACCCCGTATTTGAGCCAGGAGTGAGCATACGCGTAATAGGCTACTAGAGCTGTTTCTATATTTGTACTACATTTAATTTCGAAAAGTGCGTAGGTGAATTTTGACAATTTAGATTTTATATTTTCTATATGGCTTTTCCAGTTAATATTAGAATCTATTGTAAGTCCGAGGAGAGTAAATGTATCTACCAAATCAATTCGAGAATTCCTAAAATTAACGTCAATATTTAAAGGACTTGTTTGGTACGCTCTAAATTCAATAAGTTTAGTTTTTTTCAAGTTTATTTCTAAATTATGGTCTGTTAGCCAATTCGATACATTTTCGAGAGTATGTAATATTTTAATATTTGGGTCTGAGTTTTTTTTACATTTGATTAATATAGAAACGTCATCTGCAAATAGCACGGGAACTGTCTGATCATGGTCTAAAGTTTTTGTAAGGTCATTTATATATATTATGAATAAGATACACCCTAATACGCTCCCCTGCGGGATGGAACAGGTTAGATTTCTTACGTTAGATTGTATTTTTTCTATTTTATTATTTTGACTATTAAAATGTTCGATTTGTACTATTTGTTTCCTATTACTTAAATATGACTTGAACCAGGAGTAAGCAGGACCTCTAATGCCACAGCCATAGAGTTTTTGCAGAAGGATATTATACGAAACTTTATCATATGCTTTTGTCATGTCTAACAGAAGGCCTACTGCATTATTTCTATCATTTAATTGTTGAAGCGCAGTTTGGATATATTTAAATACAGCTAATGTGGTTGATCTATTTTTGCGAAATCCGTTTTGGTCATCGTTTAATATGTTATACTTTTCCAAAAAAATATATAACTGAAGGCTCATCGCTTTTTCGAATACTTTAGCAAATGTTGAAAGGAGTGCAATGGGTCTAAAATTGTTCGGAGATGTTTTTTCATCTTTCTTATGGACGGGTATGACCAGGGATATTTTGAGCTCATCAGGGAAAGCTCCTTCATTGAAGCTCTGATTAATAAGAGAAGTTAAAGGTATTGAGAGTTCGTCAGCACACTTTTTTAACAAAATTGGCGGTATACCATCAGTGCCGAAACTGTGTTTATTTTTGAGTAGATAAATAATTTTTGTTATTTCTTCTCTCTCTACTGGTCGTAAGAACATTGATTGTGTAGGAGGGTTAATAACGGGACGTCCAGGTTTTTCATCTTTTTTACTGTTTTCATTGTCTCCTATCGAGGCAAAGAATTCATTAAATATATTTGATATTTCTTTAGGACATTTTATTACTTTATCATTAACTTTTAATTCCAGATTTTTATACATTTTTGTTTTCGGTTTTTTTTGTTTTTGCGTTAATTATTTTCCACATAGTTTTAGTTTTGTTGTCCGATTTTTTCATTTGCCGAATGTATTCATTTTTCTTTGAAGTTTTTACACTACGCTTTAATATATTGCTATATGCACTATAGTATTTTTTAATCACGTCACTTTTTGTTTGATTTAATATGATCCTTAACATTCTTTTATGGGTGCATGATCTTTTAAGTCCCTTTGTAAGCCAGCCTTTTCTTTTGATGTTTTTAATTTTTGTTTTTGTTATTGGTATGTGTTTATTTAATATATCTGTTACTTTACTAAGAAATGCGTTATAGTTAGTGTTTACATCTTTTTGTCTGTCAATAATATCATCCCAGTTTATTGCTTTAAGAGCTTCTTTAAAACAGTTTATGTTATAATTTGTTAGTGTTCTTTTATTTACACACCATGTCTTGTTCATATCATATTCAAAGTTTTTTCTGATAAGTAAAATAACTGCTCTATGATCAGAGAGCCCGTACTCCTTTACATAGCTTTTTAAAATTACAGGTGTGTAGTTTGTTAGCGCTAAGTCGACACAAGTTGATGTTTTTTCAGTTACCCTGGTGGGATCTTTTATTAATTGTTTCATATTATAGGACCGCATAAAATTTAGGAACTCAATAGTTGCAGAATTACGCTTGTCTAACATGTTAATATTGAAATCACCGACAATATAGAGATATTTTGTTTTGTCTTTTGCATTTAATCTGTTTAGAACCCTCGTAATTTGGTCATAGAACACATTTATATGGCGATCTGGTCTGTATACTCCTATTACGATACAATTTTCTTTTGGTATTTCTATTGCACAAAATTCTATAATAAATTCTTTTGACAAGGCTACAATATCTTTTCTTTCAATAAATTCTATTTCTTCTTTAGTTATAAGACATACACCTCCACCGTCGTGTTGTTCTCTACAAAAAGTAGATGCAATTTTATACCCTGGAAGTGTTAAGGAACTACAGTGATATTTATTTATCCATAACTCAGATATACATAATATGTCTAATTCTGTATCTTCTAAAAGTTGCTCTAATAAATGTATTTTATTTCCAAGACTTTGAAAGTTTTGGGAAATTACTTTTAAATACTTATTATCGAAATGTCTTTTCTTGTTGAGGGTTAGATTTTTCTTCTTGTTCCGTCAGTTTTTGCGGTTGCTCATTAGTTGTTCCGTTTTTATATACACTGGTTTTATTTGAAACTGGGGTGGTTTCTGAGTACGTAATGTCAGCTTCCTTTCCGTCAATAAAAAGGTGGTTGTTTCTTATGATTGCGTGGTGGCCATGTTTGCGAGCTTCCAGAAGGTGTTTTCTGAGCAAGTTTCTTTGTTTTAATTCGGACCCTTCCATGAAAATATCTACAGATAAACCGGTGTTCTTAAAACTTTTTTTATTTTGAATTATATAGTTTGCCATGCGTTTGCTTACAAGTTCAATCATCAAGGCTCTGCGATATCCACTTTTGCCTATACGTTTTACAGTCTCGACGAAAGGGTTTATATTTATATTCATTATATCTTGAAATACACAAGCAACACGTTCAAATAAGTCGTTTTCATCTTCATGTTGGTTTTCTGTTAGACCGTACAGCACAATTTTCTTTGAACTCTCCAATTTATTTAATTGGCTTTCTATATTTTGAATCTTATTATCAAGTGATTCAATTTGCTTTTTTATGGATATCTGTTCTGAAGAAAGTGTTACGGGGTTGAACTCCTGCTGTAGATTAGATATTACAGTGCTTATTTCCTTTTGAATGGTGCTTTTGAAGTCATTGAGAAGTATCGTTTTTATTGTTTCCAGTTTTGAATCTAAAATTTTTTCAAGCTTAGTATCCAGTAGTTGACTAAATTGGTTCAAATTGTGTGTTACATGTTTTACTAGTTTGCGCAACATCGTTCTCAGATAATAAATCAGTAATTGTATCGCCTTTTATGGAATCTAGGGATTTCTCAGAAGTAATTGATTCATTGTCGTCGTATCTTGGTATTCTTTTTCGGAGCGTAATATTATTATCCAAAGTTGTTTCATTTACTATAGAATCGCAGCAGATATTTTGTTGTCTTACTGGCGGGTTATCATTTTTAAGTTTCGGTTGTTTAGACGAACATAATGCACATATCCAGTTTGATTTGTGAGTAGCTGTCATCGTATTATAGAATCTTTGTTCCGAAACATTTGCGCATTCTATATCGTAATAATTTAAACATCTTATGCATTTTAAGAACCGTCTATCTGGTATCTGTTGTAGACAGCCGGAGCACACCGCTGGCGCCCCCTTTATTGACTTGGACGACATTTTTATCTATTCAACTTTTGTTTCTCGGTTGAAGTAATTGCTATATTAGTCTCTCTAGATGGCACTGAATTCTATACAGAAATTTTTTGCCAACAAAAATTCTCTGGAGCTCAGGATCGAACTGCGCACCGCAGAGGTAAGGCTGCAACCGTACGATAGTAGCGCTTCTGACCGATGCGCTACTCGTACGTTAATGTTGCTGACGAATTTGTTGATCAATATACGCAAGAAAGCTTATTTGAAAAGAGTTCGTTAAGAATGCGTCATTTGAATCTTTAGGACGCACTTTTTCCACTTTTTTCAATCACTTTTCTTAATTTTACTTTCTTCTTCAATTTATTTCTGTTGTTTTAATTTGTATGTTCACTTTTTTTGTGTATTTAGTTGTTTGTTTACGTTTTTAAGCACTGTTTTTCATCGCAGTATATTTTTATAATTTTCACTTTGTGGCAGAAGTATTATTTGGAGATAACGTTTGTACGGATGTAATAGATTATTATGCACTTTATTAGTTGTTTGTTTGATCGTAATTAACGCTTTTCTATTTTTCCTTTGAATTTAAATACGGAGCCTATCTGTACTTGACGGCACACTAGCGCCACTCCTCAAGTGGCATTTCAGTTCCGTTTACAGAAAAATGCTCGCATTAGTTTTACTAAACCTGTTGAAAGCTAGCCTAGGGAATCGAGCTGATCTAATCATTCGGTGATCGCGATTATTTTTATGTAATACGTCTGCCGTTATTTTTTTCTAGAAATCCGCAAATCGCCAAAAAACTCGAGTTGGTATTTTGCATATGTTGGTATCACACACACGGCGCACACACGGGCCGGCACATACCGGCGTACGCCGTGTATGTGCCGGCCTAGAATAGCACTACCCCCTATCATCCCGTGGGTGTCGTAAAAGGCGACTAAGGGAGCATAGCCTTCAAGAGACGGGCAGCAGCGTCTCCAAAAAACCCTGGCCTACTGCGATCGCCAACCCGCCTGCCAAGCGTGGTCATTATGGCAAACCCCCCCCCCCCCGGCCCTCATGCACAATGGATCAAAAAATTGCCCCCCAGTCCCCGGCAGCCCAGCTATTCCAAGCTACGGTAGCGGCTACGGTAACGGCGGGGCAGGGGGTGCTAAGAATCCCCGGGTGCGGCTCGGCTACCAAAAACGACGACAACTGCACCTGGCAACCTATAACACGCGCACACTAAGGACCGATGCGAAGTTAACCGAGTTGGAAGAAGTTATCGGCAAGGTACACTGGGACATTATCGGGTTATCTGAAGTCCGAAGAGCGGGAGAGGACTCGATAATCCTCAACTCCGGTAACTTGCTTTACTGCCGGGAGGGCGACCAACAGTCCCAAGGTGGTGTCGGGTTCATCGTCCACAAGTCCCTTGTCAACAACGTGATTACCATCGGAAGTGTGTCGACCAGGGTGGCGTACCTTATACTCAGAATATCCAAACGGTGTTCGCTGAATGTTATACAGGTTTACGCACCGACCTCGACACACCAAGATGACGAAGTGGAGGCTATGTATGAGGCCTTTAGGCGCATAATATCAGAAACGCAAAAAAGCCGATTCGCAAAATATGAGATTCTTATAATAAAAGATTCTCAAAAGAGCCAAAGTACAGTCGATGACAAAGAAACTAATAGGTCATTAATAAGTTTTTTATTGTAGTGTGTAGTATTGTATTGTATTAATTTAATAGAAAAAATACTAGTAGTGTAGTATTGTAGTGTGTAGTATTTTATTGTATTGTATTAATTTAATAGAAAAAATACTAGAAAAAATCGACTCACCCGTAGCAGCAATCCCGTCTGAGCTGCTACGGGTGAATCGATTTTCTCTTGTATTTTTTCTATTAAATTAAATATCCAATAAAAAAAATAAATTAAATAAAATATTTTCAACATACTTATGTACCTGAATTTAAAAGAAGATATCAAGTACCTCCTTTGTAACTATGTAGTCCTGGTACTTCTAGTTAGACTTTATTTTGTTATTTTCAATATATTTCAACATCAGATAGTATAGTCACCTATTATAGGTAACTACACTACCTACAATTAAAAATGTGATCATTGTTTTAGCTTCGTTAGAACACGAGGCGATAAATATGGTATCGCAAATTTCTATGGAACTAAAAATTTTTTAGTTAATTTTGCGTTTTTAATGTCCTGACATTTTTGCCCGTATATGTACAATTTTGGCTATTTTGAGAATCTGTTTTTATAAGAATCTCATATTATGCGAATCGGCTATTTTGCGTTTCTGTTATTATGCGCCTAAAGGGTATGAGGAGATCTCTAAAGCCATGCATAGCTACAAAACCCACTACACTGTTGTGATGGGGACTTCAATGCAAAGTTGGGGAAACGATGCGGTGATGAGCTGAGAGTGGGGCAATTTGGAGTTGGGCAACGGAATGATAGTGGCCAGATGCTGGCTGACTTTATGGAGAAGGAGAACCTCTTTATGATGAACTCCTTCTTCAGAAAGCCGGAAGTGGACCTGGGTCAGTCCGGACGGTAAAGTCAGAAATGAGATAGATTTTATCATGTCGACGAAAAAGCAAATATTCAATGATGTCACTGTGATCAACGCTGTTAAGACGGGGAGCGATCACCGATTGGTACGTGGCACATTGAATATCAACCCAAAGCTGGAAAGATCTCGACTGATAAAATCAACAATTCGACCATTGCCGGCCCATATTCAAAACCCCGAGAGCTTTCAACTCGAACTCTAAAACCGCTTCGAAGCCCTTGAGAACAGCATAGATGTGGACGATCTAAACAACATGGTGGTGGATACTGTCCGTACGGTAGGGTCCAAGCTCTTTAAGACCCGCCGTCCCAAGATAAAGAAACTCTCCGACCACACACTCCTACTCATGGATCAGAGACGTGAAATGAGGCTCCAGAGTTCAGTAGATGCTAATCGTTATCGGCAGCTTAATAGACAGATATCTAAGTCTTTGACGAGCGACCTTCGCCAATTTAATACGAATCGTATTAAAGAGGCCATCGAGCGGAATAAAGGCTCCAAAGTGTTCGCGAGAGATCTGTCTATTGGGCAAAGCCAGATGACGAAGCTGAAAACTAACGACGGACGCATCATTTCATCAAAGCCTGAAATCCTGAGGGAGATCGAGAGCTTCTATGGGCAGTTATATTCCACGCAGACACCTGTTGAAAGCAAGGCTAAAGACCCCAGAGCCAAGCTTACCCGACACTATACCGAAGATATCCCGGACGTCAGCCTGTACGAGATTAGTATGGCTCTCAAACAGCTGAAAAACAACAAGGCGGCGGGTGACGATGGAATCACTACAGAACTTCTGAGAGCGGGCGGTAAGCCGATACTCAAAGTCCTCCAGAAGCTCTTTAATTCCGTCATCGTCCAGGGCAGAACGCCAAAGACATGGAACATAAGTGAGGTGATCAGTGGGGCTACTCAAATGGCCACTTTTCTATTCGTTCGCTAACTTAAATCTTAAAAATAAGCAATTAATGATCAAGTCAGACGTTCGCAAATTTATGTAAATCACAGACATTGTTGTATTGTACAGAATTGACAAGCCTACGACACGTTATTTTGGTGTTTTATGGCTTATTTTTAATTTTTAAGTTAGCGAACGAATAGAAAAGTGGCCATTTGAGTAGCCTCGCTTGTTCTTTAAAAAGGGTGACAAGTCCCTCTTAAAGAACTATAGACCCATCTCGCTTCTGAGTCATGTCTATAAGTTGTTTTCGAGAGTCCTTACGAATCGTCTCGCTCGCAAGTTCGACGACTTCCAACCTCCCGAACAAGCCGGGTTCCGAAAAGGCTTTAGCACCATAGACCACATCCATACGCTGCGGCAGGTTATACAGAAGACCGAGGAGTATAATGAGCCACTTTGCTTGGCGTTCGTGGACTATGAGAAAGCCTTTGATTCGATTGAAACCTGGGCGGTGCTGCAGTCTCTCCAAAGGCGCCAAGTGGTCTATAGGTATATCGAGGTGTTGAGGTACTTATACCAAAATGCCACCATGACGATCCGAGTACAGAACCAGAACACAAATCCTATCCAACTGCAGCGTGGTGTGAGACAGGGAGACGTTATTTCTCCGAAACTGTTCACAGCTGCGTTGGAGGACATCTTTAAGCTCTTGGACTGGAAAGGACTCGGCATCAACATTAATGGCCAGTACCTAACACACCTTCGTTTTGCCGATGATATAGTCCTTATGGCTGAGACCATGGAAGACCTGAACACAATGCTCGAAGATCTCCGTAGTGCTTCCCAAAGAGTGGGTCTTAGGATGAACATGGATAAGACGAAAATTATGTCAAATGCCCATGTTGTACCCTCTCCAGTTCATGTTGGGAACACTACACTTGAAGTTGTTGACCATTACGTATACCTAGGACAGGCAGTCCAGTTAGGTAGGTCCAACTTCGAGAAAGAGATCTCTCGTCGAATCCAACTCGGGTGGGCAGCATTCGGGAAGCTCCGAAAAATCTTCGCGTCCGACTTACCTCAGTGTCTCAAGACGAAAGTCTATGAACAGTGTGTGTTGCCAGTGATGACTTACGGCAGTAAAACGTGGCCGCTAACTATAGGTCTCATAAGGAGGCTCAAGGTCACTCAGCGTGCAATGGAGAGAGCCATGCTCGGCGTTTCTCTACGTGATCAAATCAGAAACGAGGAGATCCGCAGGAGAACTAAAGTAACCGACATCGCTCGAAGGATTGCTCAGCTGAAGTGGCAATGGGCGGGACACATAGCGAGAAGAACCGATGGCCGTTGGGGCAGAAAGGTTCTGGAATGGCGACCGCGCACCGGACGACGCTCCGTGGGTAGGCCCCCGACAAGGTGGACCGACGATCTGGTGGAGATCGCGGAAAGCCAGTGGATGCAGGCAGCGCAGGACCGATCGTCGTGGAGATCCTTAGGGGAGGCCTATGCCCAGCAGTGGGTGTCGTGTGGCTGATATGATGATGATGATGTATGTTGGTATATTTATGGTGGCAAATGGCAGCCCACGCAACGTCACAGCATTACAATTAAAATCTTGTAGTTTTTATTGTTATTCTGTTGTATATAGGGAGTATAAATTGAGAAGGGTACGTATGAGAATAAAAAACCGGTCAAGTGCGAGTCGGACTCACGCACGAAGGGTTCCGTACCAAAAAACGACAAAAAAATCATGTTTGTTGTATGGGAGCCTCCTTTAAATATTTATTTTATTCCATTTTTAGTATTTGTTGTTATAGCAGCAAAAGAAATACATCATCTGTGAAAATTTCAACTGTCTAGCTATCACGGTTCATGAGATACAGCCTGGTGATAGACAGACGGACAGCGGAGTCTTAGTGATAGGGTCCCGTTTTCACCCTTTGGGTACGGAACCCTAAAAATTACCTATTTGATAGAATTGCTTTATCAAGGTTAAACAATCGTTTAATATAACATTCCCTTCATCGAAATTGTACTTTAGTTATCAATATCCTTTCCAACCGTCTGCAAATCGTTGGGAAGGCAGTTTTACAAAAAGCTCTCCGTATAAACGAGCCGCGTCGTTATACGGGTCGGATGGACCCAGGCTTCACATACCCCTTCTCCTTTCACAAAAATTACTTCTCGCAAATCCATCTAGTTATAAATGAGTTAATTTATTCGACACGAGCCGTATAAAAAATAGTCGGCTTTACAAAATATTAATGTTAAAGCTATTACCGGCAAATTGTGAATGGAAAATGGGTTATCGACAAAGGCTTTCGATTGTTATTACAACTAAATTTGCCATGCCAAAACGTATTTAAGCTTTAATATCTAATAATGAAAACCTAGAAAAAAAACCGCAATAAAACGTTTAGATTTCCTACAAATTAAGAATAAAATGTACACATATCACATAATAAGTACAATAGTCGTAAATTAATTATGAAATGAATGAAAAACAGTATAAAGATAAAGTTATTCAACTTGTGTTATTGAAATCGAAGACAACGGTGGCAATACACAACGTTTATTTTTTGTATTGATCTGACCTCTATCTAGCAAAGTCGAGGATTAAAATTGGTACTTTCACAAAATTCCCATTCCTGTTTTGCTCGTTGTAACCAACCAATGAGCCCGTAGCTCGTCGACATCGCGTCCACAGACGAGCGGCCGAAGGTATTACTTATTCAGTGTTTAAACCAAAAGAGTCGTCGCTGGTTGAGGTTGAATTTTAAACTACGCTCGATACTTTAATTAGGAAACAGTTTATGTTTTACGCACCGAAAATAAGACATTATTTGGATAAAAGAAGTAATTCCTGTTTAACCGCTTAGGCTAGAGAAAATAAAAAAATATCATGACATATTAAATATTTTTTCTTATTTTCCTCACTTTTGTTACATATATTCAATGGTATGATTACCGCTCGCTGCTATTAAAAAAGATCATAATGACAGACTTGATCGTACAAAAGAAAAGTCGTAGTCGTCGTAGTCGTCTACATCGTAGCAGAAACTCGTAGCAGATTGTCCATCAGCCATTTTTAATGTCCCCACTGTTAGGGCACAGGCCTTCCTTATGGGTGGATAAGGAGAACGGGCCATAACAAACCACGCGGGCCCAATGCGGATTGGTGGCTATTAACGACTGCAAATGCACGCGGGACCAACGGCTTAACGTGCCTTTCGAAGCACGGAGGAGCTCGAGATAATAAATTTTTGGTCATCCATCCCATGACCGACCCTTGCGAAAGTTGCTTAACCTCCGCAACCGCTGGGCCAGGCGCTAAACTATTGCGCCACCCCACCGAGTTCCTCAATTCCTTTGAGGAGCTCGGTGGCGTAGCAGAATAACAAGCGTATATTCGTTTGCGATTTCTTTCGCTACTAAGATTTGTCGATGGCAACGCATCCATGGCACGTCGTCAGACTTTAGATGTTGATTCTTTGTTATATTCTACAAGCAGCATAAGATTTTTTAACAAGTCTGCGTCGTAATTAAAGCCATGATGATTTATTTACAGATTTGATCTTTCCGCATAAATTGCCAAATAATCGGGTCAAAGGCACTCACTTCCTTAACTTAATTATCTCCAAGTCCATACAAACAACCCAGGCATGCAGTATATAACTATTTGGTATTCCAAGTAAAGAAACCAATTGCGATAATTTCCTTATTTTGAAAGGCAGCAAGGAAGTAAAAGAATATGGACAAATATTTGATGTTATAAGTAAATACCTACTTTGAAAGACTCATGTAGAATTTGTAAAAGCTATGTGAGTCATATCTTACACATTCGAGAAAAAATTAACTAGGATGAAAATAAACCAGCCTACTTATTGTCCAATTTTCAAAATCTATCGCAATCGCTTTCATTTGACAGATGGATGTGACACATTGCTGCCTTTCTTTGGTAAGTTTTTATTTGTCCCAAAAAGAAGCATCAATATACACATCCTGAAAGTGATTGCGATCGATTTTGAAATTGGACAATTAGCCCCAATCTGTGTGTCAATATGTTTTTGCTTGAAGATGTTACAAACTTTCTCATTAGTAATAAAAAACTTATATTCATATTTTGTAAAGCTCGAAGTAGTGAGAACTAATTTTCAATAGATAAGTAGTCCAGATTTAAAAAAAATACAATTTTATCATAATTTATAACCATAAAAATCTATCTATTCCTAATTAAAATCGTCCCTAGATTAGACAAACTGAAATTAGATTCGCTTTCAAATGCTTGAACATCATTGTGTTCAGTCAGTGCTATTCAGGCGTCACAGCCCAAACAATAACATTCAACGTCGCAATACATTTAAACGGTTATCGACTTCTCGGAACATATAGCTGTGACTTCAACATATTCTAAGACACCTCCCTGTTTCATACATACAATATGTTATTATATTGTAGTCTAAGCCCATAAATGTACGCAACCGGCTCGATTACTCGGTACTTTTAAACCTGCTTGCTCGTTTATATTTACGACAAGTCGTATTCTTCGTCAAATTCGTTGTCATCTTTCCTAATGTCTTTATATTTTTTCTGTATGGAACTCAATATTAAAGTAATTTATTTTGCCGTAGAAAACGGTTAATAAGCATAGAACGTTCAGTAAAAGGTACTAACGAGGCAATTAAAAGATATATTGAAGTCGCTAAGTTATATCTTGAATGTTTATATAAGAACTCGAGTTTTCGAGTTCTTATTTAAACGTTAATACGTATAAAAAAAATACGTTTGTAATGAAATGAAATATTGATGAAATGTATTTTTTTTATTTAACAATTTTGAGCAATATTCTTTAAATCGAAGTAGGTACACACGTCACCATGGCAAATTATTAACATTAAGTTGATCTGCAAAAACAGCATACAGACGGTCTCAAAGTCAACATGATATAGTCTGATGTCCCATCGTGTCTACAACAAGCAAATCCGTTTTCCCGACGTACTACACTAATGTATTGCTCCCATGTCATTGAAATCAGAGGAAATGACGGGCTCGTGAAATGGACCCAGAACCTATTTCGCAAAATACTTCATTTGTCCCGACAAGGAAACCAAAACCACGACTTTTATAAGAATTTTCTCACGTATTATCACAATTATCGTATTATGAACGCATAGATTGATGTCACAGATGCATAAATGTTAAAATAAGTTTGTTTTTAAAGATTGGACAACATTGATGCTCTGATTCTGAAATGAGTTATCATTATGTTAAAAACTTCGAGCATCGCGGCTTCGTCCCGAAAAAGAAGGCCGTCTTACTCTAAGGTTAAAAAAAAGCGAAGCGTCTTGTTAGTATTCCAGCCAATTAGATAGAAAAGTATTTCTTGTAACAAAGATAATGAAAAGTGATGTAGTTCTTTTGAAATGAGATATTTAACCAACTTTAAAATACAAAATGATACGTGTGCCATTATCATCTCGTAACTCACATTTACTCATGAAACAGTACGAAATCCGCGAGGGAAATCACATATAAAATATTTCCTTTGTATTTTTTCTTACATTTTTAATGAAACGCTCTCATACGAAAACGGTTACCAATATGAGTTGATTAAAAATATATCCATAGGTACTCGTAGAAGATAAGATCAATTATTTTTATCCCACTTTCGAGTGTTAATTTTCACATTTACATAGTTACTCATCAAACGTTGAACCCAAGTAACTAATCAATTTGATAATAATAGAATCCATCATTATTATGAATTATGATGCACAGGTTGGATAACCTTTTTTATAACAGACCTTAACAGACGTAAAGTTAATCGAGTAAATATTAACAAGCGTGCTACTGTGTGTAGAATTGTAGATACCTCATTTTGAATCGACTAAAGAAAAAAGGAGGAGGCTATCAATTCGTCGTGTTTCGTTTAGTTTTTATGCATGTTCACTTACAAATCATTTTGGACACGACAAAAACTGTAACTGCTTAACTGATTAAAATGGTGAATAAGGCTCGATAGGAAAAATAAAATCTATTCATCCACAGAACAATAACAATATCAGCGAAACGTTTATGACCAAACTTGTCCGGGACAGGATGGGACGAGCGCTAAGTACTGGCGACTTTCCAAATCATTTACCACATTCCCTGGTGACAATTTTGTAGTGCAAATAACTTTTTTAACCAGTTTGCTAAAAACTTTGTGAAAGTTATAGAGAAAACCAATTCAAATTACTTCAAACCAGCACTTGATCAAATACATGATACGTCAAAATATTTTTTTTTTATTAATATAAAATCTATACACTCAACAAACCACACTGATTCTCACAGTAACGTTTCTAACTTCTGAGTTTAACAACTTTTTTACCGGCTTAGCAGTCAATACTATAATAATTAAACTATAATAATTATATGCTTTGTCGGTTGGTTAGCCAATTAATGACAGATCATTTACAGTCAATTTAGAACAGAAAGTATCACTTTCCTCCCGTTACGAGATTCGTGGAAAAGCCCAAAAGCAGTAAGTGTCTTTACTAAGATTTCAAGCAGTTACACAACCCGCGAATCTCGAGGCTGCGAAGTTTATTAATTAGTTGAGACGAGGCGACCGCCTATTAATCTTACTCGCGTTGATCACATCTTGAGTAAGGTTTTATTCCCAAGTGAAATTATAAAACATTACACAGAGGATTAGGGAGTTTCACAAAGTAACGTGATTTAGGATTAGCGGTGATTAAAAGTCTTGCTGCTGTTGTGGAACAACAAAGAGGTCAATAAGAGACTAAGAAATTCAAATTCGCTTTTTGATTCAGTAAAATGACTTGCTAACAATGCAATTTTCTAAAAGTATGACCAACGAATTGTAAAGCGCTCCGTTGATTCGTGGGAACTAGGTTAGACTAATAAACTAAAAATTACTTTTCGTTTCAACGCTGCTAAAGTATTTTGCTAAATAGGTTAACTGAAAAGCCCGCGTAGCGCTTGAATGCTGGGTTGGGTGTTTATGCAAAGGAAAATTCGTTCTTCTAATCCTTGCTTAAAATAATGTTACCAACTGACACACTTTTCTTCTCTGGAGATAATCTTTTGAAATTTATTTTGTTTGTTAAAAAATCTGGTGTAAAATTTGAGGCCGTTAACACGTTCATAATAAAAGCCAGAAGTTCAATTGATTTAATCGTAACAAAGTAGATGGTAATAAAAGGGTCACTGGTAATAGGTACATACCTAACCCAAAATTATCCTTTAACACACCATAATTTAAGCCAAGATAACAACATTTTTTTTGCCCGAAACAAAGTTTAAAAATTGGTTCATAAATAAAGATGTTATGTCCGAAAATCCGTAAAAACACGTGTGATGGCAAGCTAAATAATTGATATTTTTCAAGATTATGAAAAAACTACCAGCCAGTAGGTTTTTCATAATCCTAATTAACTCTCTAACAAATATAATGGGACCACACACGACGTTCCTTGAAATAAAAAATAAAGAATTTTAAAAATCGGTTAACAACTGAGTACTGACGAAGTTAAGCAAAACATACATAAAAAAAATAAGGAAATCGGTTAAAAACGGTGTATTATTCAAACATCAATCCTGACAAATAAAAGTATCAAAACTGTAAGCCGGAAAATCAAACAGATTATAAATCCATCTTTCTTGCTTGTCACGCTGTCCCTGGCATCCTTTCTGTCTATGAAAATTTTTATATATAGCGAGATAAAAATTTGAAGCAAGCTCTTAAAGTTATCTTTACTTTTAATTTTCGATTTAGATTAGATAATATTTCTTATAATAAGTTGTTAACGCACGAATTTGCTAGGTGTGATTAAACCATATCCAACCACATTCGTTTTATATTTTATATACTACGAGCATGATCGTATCATTAATTTATCCACGAAATGAAAAACAACACTATTAGAATAACAAATTGTTTCATTTTCACATTCCGAATGGAAACGAAAACAGTACAATAACTGGAGTCCCGGCGAGCCAAAGTTTCGGTGCTGAAAATCGCGAAGTGTGGAAAAACACAAAAGGAATTGTACAAAAAGAAGCGTGCGCGTTATTGTGGAACCGGATGCGGCGCATCGGAATGCCGGCTTAAAATCGATAACTTTAAGGTTCAATATTGCAACAATTTCTTAAAGGGAAGTTTCCGTAATATGAGTGGAAGTTCATGGCGTGCTGCCAACAATGGACGGACTCGGGATAGTTTCAGGCCTACTTTTATATTCCCTTATTTTTATATTATTTTAACAAAAACGATCTTGCTTCATTCATGACCAATAAAACAATACCTATCGGCTTTGGGAAATATTGTATTTTTTTTACTACAAGGTTGATGATTGATACGATTAGTTTAGTCAATACTAGCGGCCGCCCGCGACTTCGTCTGCGCGGAAAGGTTTTTTTGCTATCCCTCGGGAACAGCACTTTCGGAATAAAAAGTGCCCCTTGTACTTCTCTGCACCTCTGACAAAGTGTATGTACAATTACATGATGATCGGTTGAGTTCAGTTCAGACGTGAAGGCGTAACAAACAAACAAACAAGCAAACGGACTTTCGCATTTATAATATTAGTAAGGATTAGGTACGAGTCTAAAATAATTCCTGTTTAATGCGTTCTAATAAAACTCCCAAGTACATATTTTGCCACATGACAACCTAATGCGATATTTTCTCAACTACTCAAAATATGGAGCCGATCCTGAAATATCTTGTCTCAGGTTTATGTTGTTTATGTTGGTCTTTTACAGTTTTGTAAAGAAAGTGCATGCAACCGTTTAAAAGGACCAAAAATCGGCGACACGGACCTAAGTCCGACTCTATCTCCAACAATAACGAACGTGGACGGTCCTGCGCGAAATCATGCCTCCATTATGCAACAAATACTGAATAAAACTTACAATTAAGTCAAGCATTCCAAGCAGCACATTATTCTCAGGCATTATACTATCTCAGTTACTAATTTTACAAGTATTTTGTGTTGCTTAGATTAGAACGTTGTTTCAGTAAGGTCTGTACCAGTTGTACACTCTATAATTTCTAACTTGAGTGGATATTTTTGGAACTAAGAATTGAATACATACCGGTTCATTAGTACTTTCGTAACTTGAGAGTTTCGTATAAGGAAAAAACTATTTCAAAACCAGTTTTGTACGAGAATCTTTATTTCCTCATTAGTAACTGGTTACGAACATACGTATGCGGCCAAAGGGATAATATTTTCTTTTCTACTTTTCTTCGTCCACTACTGTAATATTGCTTTTCCTAACTACCAGTTACCTACATAACTAAAATAAGCTATAGCTACCAGTATTATTATTGTATATTTAGTTTAATACAGCGCTGCTTATAAGGTCCACAAGAATATTAAACAATATTATGAAAATGTTATAACTAAGTTAAATTTAACAGGTAGGGTCAGGTATGCGGTTTCCGTGGTTACGAAAGCGAAGGGTTCAATCCCTGTAGATATGAAGTTTTGTGAACTATTCGATTTAAGTATGTTTTTGTACCTGTCTTGTATACGACTATCACATTATAATGCCAAGGACCCTTACATAATATTTTGTTAAGGGTAAAAAGATAAAGCAGGGAACATTAAAAATCTTAACTTGTCAACACTGACCTGAAAAAAATTTTTCTAGTGTAATAATATAGAGATCAATATGATAATGTAGTCTAGGAAATGAAGCAATCTTTTGTATGGAGATTATGTACAAATACCCAAAATAAAAAAATAAAACAACAATTTGGACAATTAAAAAAATATGTTTCATTTATGATACTTTATCATATTGTAAAGTTTTGTCTACTGAGGATTTACTGTGGGTGTCCACTATCTTTCCTACAATAATGATATTATACGAGATTTTATGTTCATTTTAGTTTGTAATTGGTTGAGACAAAAATAATGGGTAAGTATACCCAAAGTTAGTTAGTAATTATCATTTGTCAGTAACGTTGATAGTATTTAAGCGCTTTTTTACTTGCGGATAAAAAAAAGGCATAATTTCAACAAAAGCTTCTAGGCATGAATTTTCTTACTAGAGCGACGCCTATCGATTACAATGATAAGCAGGTTTCTACAAATAGAACTTGAGCTGAAAGCAAGTACAATAAAACAGATTGATAGCATCGGCAAATAAAATATCAAAAGGTCTTTCATTATTATTTTCAATACGAGCACTACACAGGTGATGGAAAATGGTTAATAGGACACAAACAGTATTAGTTCAATCTTTAGAATGGTTTATTTGGCACAGAAAATGTAGAAAGGCTCAGCTTGGTATTGAATGATGGTATTGAAAATACAAACGACCACATACGTCAATAATATTGTGTTAGAAATAAAAATGTTTTTGACCGTAACACATTGTAAGAAATCTGAACAAATGATCGTATGTGAAGTTATTAAAATTGACGTATTGTGCTATTAATTTATCATCAGGCGCAGCATTGTAAAAGTCTATTGAGGAACACCTAACAAACATTTACGCTCTTACCACAAAACTTTGGTCAACAAGTGTTTAACTTAGACACTGTTTAAATGTGCTGCCGTCTCTTTTTGGCAATATTGTTTGAAAGAGACAGCATCACATTTAAACAGTGTCTAAATTAAACAGTGTTTTAAAAGCTTTTGTAGTAAGACCGTGCCTAAGTATCGTGTGTTTATCGCTTTCCACAAATAACTCTATTTTTACTGCTTTTAAAAATCCATATCCGTCCATTACAAGTAACTTTTAAACAAGTAGGTAGATTATCATGATTGTTTTTGCGTGTTTTTAATTTGAGTGTTATTTTTTTACTTTTGCTTGCTGCACATTAAATAAATAGCGGCCTAAACTTCGTCCGCGTGGAACCTAGGAAACCTTTGACCAGAATAAAAAGTAGCCTATATACCTTAATCAAACATATATACACAGGTCCTAGCTAAATTTCAGTCAATGGGTGAAGCGTAAAGAGGTAACAAACACACACACACACACACTTAAACACCGTGTTATTACAAAAGATTTTTAAACACTGTTTAACTAAACACATGTTTTAATGTGATGCTGTCACTTTTTTGACAATATTGTTTGACAGAGACAGCATCACGTTTAAACAGTGTTTAGTTAAACATGTGTTGAACAATCTTTTGTAATAACACCGACAATCTTTCGCATTGATTCATGATTCATAATAGTAGGATTCCTATCGAAGATATTTATCGTAGATGTGAGTTTAAAGTTTCGCTATTTCAAATTTTAATTTAACAACATGCCCTTAAAGTTGCTACACACAAGAGAATCGACCTACATAGAAAACTAATCATTGAAATTACACGAGTTAGGTACGTTCTCATCCAATTGATTGAACTCTCTTATAGTTCGCTTCAAAACTAAGCGCAAAGTACTCTCAACTTCTCATTAGTTCGCCATCTTCTATTTCACTGGATCTTGTGCAATTATAAAGTAAATAAGTTGTGTTATGTATACCTATCTGTTTCTTGGAGCCTTTTACATAGTTTTAAATATTTATAAGCGGATCAACCTCCGTGGATGGGTTTATTCCGCATGCGGACAGTATCCCACTTTCGTTGCTTGCATCATGATGTTAGGTACCTTACTAGAAAATGTGATGACCGGAAGTTATAAAAGGTTTCCAAAATTAAAAAATTAAATAAATATAACCTTTGTCTCTAGTAGTCTCTACACGCTATCTTATAAGATTTAAAACAAAAACAAACAAACATATTTTGGCATTTTCACATTTCAAAAAAAATTTTTTTTTTCGGTATCTTGGGGCAGACGAGGCAGACCACAGCCGTGAAATAAGTATTAATTGTATAATATAAAGGATTTTAGGTGGAATAATTGGTTTTATCGTAAAAACCTTAGCATATATACGCTTTAAACAATTTTTTCTTCCATTACTAAAAACAGAAGCAGCAATCTTGATCCGTTACCTAACCACTTAACCATTACCTCTAAACGAAGGTCTAGTAATTAAGCAAGGCGTAGCATAGCCCAAGTACCAAGGCCATTTGCGAGCTATTTCAGTAAGGACCCCTATATCCGCAAAAAAGGAAAATGTTAGATTATTTTTACACTGTAATAGCTTTTACCGCTACTTACAGTGAATTCCACGTTATGCGTAATCATTTTTTATTACCTTCCATATAACTTTTTGAACTATTAAGCGTAAGCTCGCTTTTGGAGAGACCCAACAGAAATATGTCAGTCGTAAACCATTTTATTTAGTGAAGAAAAGATATGTTCTATCCATTTTTCTTAACTGAATAAAATATGTTTAGTTATTATACTTTCATGCGAACTAGGCATCTTACATTTTTAATTTGAGAGCGATTATTAGATATGGATAAAGGTAATTATAAGATAATATACAAAATAAAAATCGCAGTGTCCAATACTGCGTTTTTATCGTAAAACGCTGCTACCCATTTTATTTAGACGTCCATTATTTCATAAAAATAAACTGTAAGCTTGGATAAAGTTTACAAGTTACTCCAATACATTAAAAATGATCGTACTCTCAACTATAGATTGTCTAAAAGCTGCTAACAATAGTTATTTGTTATACACAAGTGACCAAAGTCGATTTGTGCTGCGAGTGCCGACTTTAAATCACGAACAAGCGAAGTAGTCTAGAATTGATATAGTTCTAATAAAGACTACTGAGCACAGTGAGTGATTTAAAGGCACGAGGCAGAACAAAACTTTGGTCTCGTGCTAAACATACAACTTTTCACCTCGACCAGCTAGAAAAAATTCATGTGATTTCCTGGTAAAAATCTAAATTCAACATTAGAAACTTGTTCTCTCAACTCTTTTGGAGTTAGACAACTATCTTCATCGCTGAACGCACTCATGTTTTGTAATATATCACAAAAATAGTTCGATAAAACCTATGCTGAAAATTTTTATTCATAGATTAAAATATAGGTATTCCTGTCGTTTTATTTACATTACGTTGAGTTTTTCTCTTATTTATTACTATCCCATCTTACTGATTTACTTATATTTATAAACACTAACTTGTATAAAAATTTCATCGATTTTTCTTATTTAATATTCATTTCATACATGCGACCTCATTTCGTCCATACTCTTTATTTTGAATTATCAAACTTCTTTTTTAAGAATCCTTATTTAAAACTCCTTGGTATATCCGTGCATTTTATTTTTTATACTTTTTAATTCATGTATGACAACATAAAACTGTCTTTCTATCCTTTTCCCACATATCAATTTTACAAGTCTCATCCTTGTCAGACTATTTATTTTTTCTTAATTATTTCAAAAGTTGGTGTTAGAAATTAAAAAAGCACTATGCCTCACGCTCGCA
Organism: Agriphila tristella; assembly: GCA_928269145.1. Taxonomy (NCBI): domain Eukaryota; kingdom Metazoa; phylum Arthropoda; class Insecta; order Lepidoptera; family Crambidae; genus Agriphila; species Agriphila tristella. Next base: position 40,189,600 of record OV743433.1, read on the forward strand.
GCCAAAATCGATTTTGCTGCGAGTTTTTACGCGCCAAAAGCGCCCTTTTCGTGCTGTAGAGGTGAAATAGTTATTTGTTATACAAGTGACCAAAATCAAATTGTGCTGCGAGTGGCAACTTTAAATCACGAACTAGCGAAGTAGTCTAGAATTGAATCACGAGCGTAGCGAGTGATTCTAATATAGACTACTGAGCACAGTGAGTGATTTAAAGGCACGAGGCTGAACAACATTTTGGTCTCGTGTAAAACATACAATTTTTCACCTCGACCAGCGAGAAAATTTTCACGTGACTTTCCTGGTAAAAAAGCTTAATTCAGCATTAGAAACTTGTTCACTTAACTCTTTTGGAGTTAGTCAACTATCTTCATCGTTGGACGCATTCATTTTTGTAATTTATCACAAAAATAATTCAATCAAACTTATGCTGAAAATTTTTATTCATAGAGTCAGTAAAGTAGATTCCCGTCCGTCGTTTTGATTACATTGCGTTGTGTTTTTCTCTTATTCATTAATATTCCGTCTTATTTATTTATTTATAATCATAAAACATATAATTTGTTAATTAATTTCATTAATTTTTCTTATTTCATATTTGTTTCATACATGTGACCTCATTACCTACATACTCTTTATTTCGAATTATCAACCTTCTTTTTTAACAATCCTTATTTAAAACTCCTTGGTATATCCGTGCATTTTATTTTTTTACTTTTTAATCCATGTAATTATTTCAAAAGTTGGTGTTAGAAATTAAAAAAGCACTATGCCTCACGCTCGCAGCAAAAATCGATTTTGCTGCGAGTTTTTACGCGCCAAAAGCACCCTTCTCGTGCTGGAGAGGTGAAAAATAATTTGTGTCTTAATTACTACTAGCGGCGTCTTGTATGTGTCAAAGGAATTTTGTTTTTTCTCACTTATGCTCTGAAATCTTATCATTCTTCTATCTTCATTAATGCGGGGCGTTTCACAATTCCGTGGGAGTCTGGTTCATCAGTGCGGAAATAAATTTCAATACCTACTTACTTCCCGCACGAGTGCGGCAAGTGCGTGAGTGGCCCGATTCACATGGCCACACGAACCAAAATGGGTACCCACCAAATGAAAGGCCTTGATGAGCACATTCCAAAATTATATATTTTGTCACTAAAATTTAAGATTTTCTTTAATTTTTCAATATAGGTATCAAATGAAAGGCCTTGATGAGCACATTCCAAAATTACATAATGTTTTAGTAAAAAAGAAAAATTTATAAAAAAAATATGTCTTTTTTTATTTCGTTTTTTGTGTGATTTCTCCTTTTCTTCTTTTTTATTAAAAAAATATTATTTTTATGCTTTGTTTTTTTTAAATCGAATTTCCTCGCATTTCTTGACTAAACAAGCCATGTAGTAGAAGCTACTTGCATTGCCTCGTATGATTAAAACCTTAGCCTGCAGCTCGGGCTTCAAACCAACCTCGACAATGCAATCGCTAGCTTCCCGTTCTCGGCTGTAATGTACTATTCAATGAAATGGTCACGTAATGTGTCGCACGGCTGACATTTTATTTCAAACGTTCACAGCACGCTTCCACCACAAAGTAAGTAGATTTTGTGCTTCCACTGCGTGACTTCTATTTATACCTACCTCTGAATAACTACTAACCTACCTACTAATCTGTGAAATGATATTTTGACAGTTGACTCATACTTCAAACCTTTCGTCAATTTATGTAAACCATAAAGTTAATATAAGGTAATATTAACTTTATGATGTAAACTTGACGTAAGTAGAACTCGTCATTCAACATTGCGTCGACTTGTCTCATTTGCCACCAAATGATACCAAAAAATGCTGATCGACATCAAAAACTCACATTGACTGGTATAGATAAGCACACATGATTCTTATGACAGTCATCAGTCACACAACACTTTCTTTCGATCGAACTGCATTACCCTAAATAAGAAATACTGTTACCTCACAGTATCTAACCGTACAATAAAAAGTCGAAACCTTTTCACGTATAAGATGAAACTAAACTTGAGTTATGAAATATTTCGTGAAGCGAACTACGAGGTAAGGCTGCATGTTGGTCTAAAAAACTTGTAGGAATAAGTGAGCAAAATTATCATAAATAGGAACTTGCTGTAAAAGTGAACTAGAATGAACGTAAACATGGGAGATAAACGTATTTGGGAAATAAAATAAATCTTTGGTTAAGGCTGATCATAAAAAACAGTTTTTACAAAAAGTAATTGAGTCCTCCATCAAATCATAAACACATACAAATCAATCAAATTAAAATTCTACATGTTTTCTTATCATTCAATCTATCTAATACCTAAAAGCTTCATCCGAAAAAATCACGGTGTCTTAAAATTAATTAACTAAACATAAATGCTACAAAATATAAAAGCGGTAATTATTTTGGTCAGAATTAGATCATTAAAGCAACAGTGATGGATCGGACAGCGTAAAACTTATTTGATGAAATTATTTCATAACAAGTCAACGTTTAGATGCGATAATTTGTCTTCATTCCCCGAGCCGAAAATTTATGAATTCTGGATTCATGGTCTCTATACAAGAAGCTTTATTGAAATAAAACATTTGTGGACAATATCAATTATTTTCCTATGAAGTAATGTTAATATTATCTAAGATGAGCTTTGATAATATTAATTCATGCTTTCGATTAGTATTTGTTTACAAAAAGTCTAGTATGATTTGGTTTTTTGTCGTTTTTGTATAACCTACTTTGTGTATTTCAATCTAATTGTTATTTACTTTTACTGAGAAAGCTACGGCCAGGACATATTTACATGAAGCAGAAGTTTGAATAATAAACGTAAAAACTACTTCTCATCATGGAACTTGATAGACTTATCTATATTTGATGTTATTAATACACATTCTTAGTACTTTATTTGGTCTGTTAAATGAATAAAATGTGGGTGTTGCTATAAAAATCACTCACAATTTCTTAGATTTAAAGCTGTTCTATAAATCTTTATAGGTACTGATTAAACAGAAACTACTCTTTGAGACCAATTCTCTTTTTATTACTTTCATGCGTCTAATCTCAACTGTCTGAACATAAACCGATCATCACAAGCCCAAATCAGGATCAAGTCAACACTAGACCTTTCCTTAAATCGTTTATCGAGGTTGAAAATTTGGATTAGCCACAAACGGTCCGTTCACATAAATGTGGATGCGCTATTCGACATTGACCTTGACCAGGGGTGGTCCCCGGGTAGGCCCGCCCCACCGTTCCGCCCTGGGTCCCTTCAACATTGAACGCCCCTGATTGGGATAAAGCACGTTCGTAATATACTCGGGATCACGAAGATAATAGTGCCTATTAGGACGTGTTAGTCATTTGTTATTAAACTAGCTGACGCTTACAGAGTTTTTTTTATGTTCTGATAAGTCGAAGTGTCAAGAAAATCAGAAGTATTTGAAACAATTTTATTATTTAAGCGCAAAAAAGTGCTATTCAATCATAAGTTCATAATGTACTGTTATAATATATTATACCTAATGATAGGTAAGGCCAAGTTTAATGAGATTCGAATTAGTTTAGAGCTTAACCAAATGCAAACACAAAAATTACGGAAGTATTTAAACTTAGCTTTTGTATAGCATTGGGAACATTAACCTGTTCGCACCTAACAATATATGTAATACAAAAATAAAGTGAAAATTTCAAGTTTTAAATAAAACTGCACGAATTATTGTTGATTACAAATCAATTGTTTGTCGTTTTCATCACAATCAAGGGACTATTCGTAGTTATGTAACTACACATTTATCACGAGCGTTCGCTTGCTTAGATTATGACAATTTGTGTACATTTATCACTAGCTTAATAAAGATAGTCATCGAAGTTTATTTATGTTGCCTCTGCAATGGGTGTCCATGAAAATGTTGAGTTCTTTAGTACTGTTTCAAATTAAATCCTACTTATCTATATATATAAAAGAGTAAATCAGTGACTCACTCACTCACTCTCTCATCACGAAATCTCAGAAACTACAAGTGCTAGGAGTCTCAAATTTTGCATGGGGATTCTTTTTAGGGTGTAGGTGCTCACTAAGACGGGATTTTGCGAAATTGAACCCCTAAGGGGTTAAAACAGGGTGGCAAAGTTTGTATGGGAGAAAGCGATTCCTTGGTCCGCACCCTGATTATCTAAAAAGAAACTATTTAGCGACCGGTTGCTTTTGACATACATTGCCACTTTTCTTTGGTATGTTTTTTTTTAACCTAAAAAGAAGTAGCAATGGATCACGATCATCTGTGAACTGCAACCAGTCGCTAGGTGGTTTTTAATTAGATAATCAGCCCGCCGATTGACTTGAAATTTGGCATAGACATTTTTTCACAAAATTAATTGAACACGTGTTTCGTATTTTGTTGAAATGTATCCCCTAACAGGGTTGAAAAGGGGTAGAAAGCTAATTTTAGGGTGGTTGACTTCGGGGTGCGTGGTCGGATAACCTCCTCGTGTGCTCGACTTCTGTTTGTCCCAGTGCATCCGTGGACTGGGAAAGACAGTGGGAGGGCCGGTGCACCCTGGGCGTCTCTGTAAAAGACTCTTTTGAGCTTCTTTTACAGCTGGCGGCTAATAATCCGACACCGAGGGACCAGGGATGAGCGCAGGTGGCGCTTACCCTGAACCTCGTTCGAACGACTGCTGAGGTCTAAGAGAGACTACGTGTCTATGTTTAACATGGAGACGGAAATCTTTTACATAGTACGCGCGAGACGAGAGCGAACGTCTCTTCGGAGATGATTGCTCGCAGACCGTGGGTCTTACAGGCTAGCGTGTCGAAGACGAAAAGCCTTATCTGGCTGCACGTCTTGGGGACTAGGAGAGAGCGCGAGTGGCGCATCCCCTAGAACCCTTTCGAACGATTTCGAAGGTCTAAAAGGGATTACGTGTCTATGTTTAACATGGAGACGGAAACCATTCAGATAGTACGCGCGAGACGAGAGCGAACGTCTCTTCGGAGATGATTACTCGCAGACTATGGGCCTTACAGGCTAGCGTGTCGGAGACGAAAGCCTATTATGGTTGTACGTCTTGGGGACTAGGGAAACGCGGGTGGCGCATTCCCCCAGAACCCTTTTGAGCGATTGCGGAGGTCTAAGAGGGACTACGTATTTATGTTTGACATGGAGACGGAAACCTTTCAGATAGTACGCGCTAGACGAGAGCGAACGTCTCTTCGGAGATGATTGCTCGCAGACCGTGGATCTTACAGGCTAGCGTGTCGAAGACGAAAAGCCTTATTTGGTTGCACGTTTTGGGGACTAGGGGAAAGCGCGCGTGGCGCATCCCCTAGAACCCTTTCGAACGATTGCGGAGGTCTAAGAGGGAGTAAGCTTCTATGTTTAACATGGAGGCGGAAACCATTTAGACAGTACGCGCGAGGGGAGCGAAAGTCTCTTCGGAGGTGGCCGCTCGAATCGGGGCCAAGCAGGCAGTGGGAGGTGAACCACTGACCGCCTTGCACGGTCCTGATGAGATGGGGGAAATGGCCAAACTTGCGCGGCCATTTCCCAGCGGAGGAGGCCCGGATGCGGGCAGGCCGTCTGTCGTTGAGGAGATTGTCCCCACGGACCCTCATACAGTCCTACGGCTGTCGACATTTGGCGGCGAGTGGGCAGGTGCCGGAGTTTTTTAGTGGGTATTCCCTCCTCCTGGGATTCCACCGAGCTTTGACTTGGTGGAATTACGGGAGGCAGTCGTGGAGGGAGCTGCAACGCCAAAGTTGCGGTCCCCTCCTGGCGAGTCCCACATACCCCCCTCTCGCTCACCTGCGGGAGGGGAAGCGCGAAAATGCGTTTTTCCTCGGCATAGAAAAAAAAAAGGGTGGTTGACTTCGATATCGGAATGAAAACTTCTTAGTGCATTTGTACGATTAAGAAAAATAAATGTCAGTTGTCAGCACTGACGTCCACTGTTCAACTAGGCAAAACAAACAAGTGGGGTTACATTAAAAGTGCCAAAGAAATTAAAGGTTTTGTCGATTACTACCTAATTTATACAAAAAAATATTATAAATCGAATGTGCAGTGTTTGTGTCTAGCCTACAAAATGGTGGGATGTTCAATATTTGGCTGCAAAAGCAACAAATAAAGAAAAGAAGCGGGTGTTACATTTCATCAGTAAGTAGACTGTTTTCTATATTTTGATCACGTATTTCTTTCTCAAATCTCACAGGAACCAAGTTTCTGAGCTAAATCATTAGTTACATCATTAAAAACCTGATGAATAGAAAAATCAAAAAATATTTCTAAAAATTACCTCGGTAACATTTGATATGCAAACCGGTAAAATTGCGTATTAATCTACGTAATAGAAGCCAGCTTAGCATTGACGTCCACTAAAATCAGTAGGTTTATAAATCGATTCCGGATGCCTACCCCTATAGAATTTTTTCCCCAAAAATTACCCCATATTTCAGGGAATTTCAAGCGATTTGATTTTTCCAGATTTCCGACGGAAGATAAAATTCGTGAGAAATGGATAGAAGCAACTGGTAAAAAGAATTGGCATTAGGACACACAAATTCATTTTCAATGAACATTTTAAGCTTTTCATCCTTACATATAATAAAACAGTAAAAAAAGTGTGTCTGTACATTACATATAAGTATTTAAAAAAATATATTTGGGGCGATGGAGACATAGTAATAGAGTAAGAATTAAAAAAAGTGTGTCTGTTTGTCTGTTTGTTTGTCTGTTTGAACACGCTAATCTACGGAAATACTGAACGGATTCGAATAAAACTTTTTTGTTATATAGCTGTTAAGTCTGGGCATAACTAAGGGGTATAATTGATTTTGGAAAATGGAACACCTGATGCAGAACCATAATGGTCCAACTAAACTATATAATGAATATAAAATGGCGCCTTAACAAAAGCTGTTCAGCCTGATGAGCATTTTTTGTTGAGGTATAAAAATCGAAGATTTGGAACGCCTGATGCAGAACCATAATGGTCCAGCTAAACTATGCAAAATATAAAAATGACACCTTAGCAAAAGTTGTTCAGCCTGATGAGCATTTTTTGTTGAGGTACAAAAATGAAGATCTGGAACACCTGATGCAGAATTTTTTAGCGGGTGTTTGTTTACTAAATTGTAAATATTTCTGAAATAAAACCGACTTTAGGTGACACGAGGCGGAGCCGAGTGTCACAATCGTAAAAATAAATAGGCACTACCTAGGTAACCTTAGAAATATAATAGGACTTTGCATTTGATTTGATTTTGGTTTTTCGTAAATTTTTGTGTTCATTTTCAATGCTCCGATTCTTGCGGGCACTGTAAAATCTGTGAATTTTTTGTTGAGGTATAAAAATCAAAGATCTGGAACACCTGATGCAGAACCATAACACTGCTAAAATTTTCTTATGTAACTACATTTAAGTTCATTTAAATGCATACGCCGAAGTCAAAAAATTCACGCGTACGAAGTCGCGGGCATCAGCTAGTAATATTATAAATGTGAAAGTTTGTGGGCTTGGATGTTTAGATGTTTGGATGTTTGTTCCTTAATCACGCAATATCCCGATATTCCCACGGGAACAGGAACCAAGCGGGTGAAACCGCGGGTGGCCGCTAGTAACAGATAAGCCAAAGACTGACAGTAACAAATTTCATTATGACAAGGTTCTAAGTATGCTCAACATGTGTAAAGCGTGATTTCGATATTATACTGGAGTTACACATTTAGGAATTAAATCAGAACTTATCAAACAACGACATTGTTGCTTTTACCTTTCTCAATTCTGTAAATGTTTTAAATTAAATGTATTTGTTTCTGTATAAATAAATCTAGGGTTAAGATGCGTTTTGTTGCGTAGCGATAGCTGTAAAAATATAGTCCTTTTTTTTTTTGTGGTAAAACCTCTAAACAAAAGCGCATCTATCAAGACCTATATTAACAGTTTATATGTAAAATAAATATTTCCGTACAAAGCTTTCTTCATAAATAACGTTGGTTTCTGTATAAATAAACGTTAAGGCTACGTTAAGCGCGTAAGCCGCTGTGGGCGAAGTTTCCGCTCCTCAGATCCGACCTGAGGCTCGAAGCTTAAAGATTTATACGAATTAAGAACCACTGATTCCATCAACGAACACATGTAGAGATTATGTAACCAAGCATCTTTATTATTTAATATTTCGAGCCTTTTCAGGAAGAACATCGTAACCGCCGTTTTACAGGAGAGGCCTTAAAGGAGGCCTTAAAAAATATTTTTCAAAATAATTGCAAGCGACAAGTATTTAACTTACATTGCATAATTTATTATCATAAGCGCCAAATAGGATGCTTGCTAACCTAAACCTAAATCTTAGTATTTTATCGTAAGTGACTTTTTTTTGTCGTAAGCCATTGCTTACGACAAAAAAAACAAGTACCATTGTACTTACCATATTTACGACATATCAGCCGATGGAAGTTACGATAAAAACTGAATGAGCTGAAACTTACGATAAAAACTTTAAAGTTTAATAAAATTGAATTATATTCTACTGTGAACTCTAGAGTACTGACTTTATACATTGGTATAATGTGCAAAATCAGCTAATATGGTGGTTACTATAAAACACATTTCACTAATTTTGGTGCTTACGATAATCTCACTGAAACGGCTCGATTTGTTTAGTAACTAAGTTATGTTTCAAAGTTAGGATGGAAACCAGACACAATAGGAATTCTACTGTTTGCTGGTCATTCGACAGCCGTAGCCGGCTTTGGGCTTTTACATTTTACTTCATTTTTGACCAAATAAGTATAAGCAAAATTAAAAAAAATGTTTAAAAACAAAAAAACCGACTTCAAAAAACCTTAAAATAAAAACAAAAACAGCTTCAAAATTAAATACCTCTACTTCTTTTTTTTTATTCCAAGAGTTTCCCCACCCTACTTCATTAGACGTGTTTTATTACAAAATGATATGCGTAGGTATCTATTGATTTGAAAATTATTTCTTGCTTTTTTGAGGTATTTAATTTTGAAGCTGTTTTTATTTTTATTTTCAGGTTTTTTGAAGTCGGTTTTTTTAAACAATTTTTTATTTTATTCTTTTTAGTCTATACGCTTTGCTCTCTGTATACCTATCACGCAGTGAACTAAAGTATCCTCTTTCAAACAAAAAAAGAATCATCTAAATCGGTACATAAACATGGAAACGAAAACGAGAGTATTTTCAGGTTTTCATGAAAAGTACAAAAACGATTTCAAATTTTAAAAAAATGGGACCTACTTGGGAACAAACCTGATCTAATTACGTTTGAATTATTTCAATCGGTTCAGCCGTCTTCGAGTAATCGGTGGACATACATAAAAGAAAAAAAACATATATACAGCCGAACAGAGAACCTCCTCCTTTTTAGAAGTCGGTTTAAAATACATGTTGCGGCCTCTACTTAATAATGATTACGGAATATCCGTAAATATATCACAATGCTAGCTGTAAAACTTGTAAGTTAGGTACTTACATTGAGGTGAGTATGCATTTTTCAATTTTCACGCAATGTAAGAAAAACCTTCTATTTACTATCTATATATTAGTAAAATAACTTAATCACATGAAATTATAATCGGAAAGCGTGAATCAGTATTTATAAGGCTATTATAGTTTCAATTAACAACAAAAATATTTCTTTTACTCGCTCTATTTACCTTTTAGTCCATTAAAAAACTGTCTTTACAATGGCCACCTTTATCGCAACGCCATCAAACAATTAAACTTGTTTTTCATAAAATCAGATATAACACGATGTTATCAAGTACACGTTCTTTTATGCACAACAATATTAATGTGAACAATGACCTACTTCAATCTTATTTGAGGTTGTATTTCCACTGCTAACTGATTTATGAGCCTCATAAGCACCCTGGCCTACAACAAATTACCAGTTTCATTTTTAATAATACAAACCATCGCACTACCTTTGAAACTACCTTTTAGCACAGGCCACACCGCGAGCGGAAAGGCGAACATATTTCCCCGTCTTTTCATATACTTACCTACATCGATTCACATACAGGTGGATAATTACAATAGGGAACATGCATCAATTTGTTTTTGTATCAAAATCAGAAGTATAGGTATAATGCGTGAGATAATCAACTGTAATATTAAAACTTTTCTCTTGTGTTTTTTTCTCGTGATATAGTCACTTGAAGTTAGCGCGCAGCAGCACCCGCCGAAAACGCTCTATACAAAACGGTCAACATTTGTGACGTCACTCATGTCACGATTCAGGCGCATTATTATAGAGTTAGCCAAAAATTTTCAAATATCTCCTTAAATATTGCGTTTAAGTACATATGTGTCGCACAAAATATTATTTCTTATTCGATATTCTATCCGAATGTTAAGTGCATTATATCCGAAAATGAAAAAAAAATTCGCAATTTTCACCTGTGTAATAAAACTAAAATATTATATTTTATTTATTATTTTTCTGTTCAATCATGTTTTCATAGGTGCAGCGATCAAGCTCAAATTTATTAAAATCGGTGACTTATGCATGTTTTGCCAAACCATTATAAACACGATAAACACGATGGTAAAAAATTTAAGAAAATCAAAAAAAAGAATGAAAAGATATTTTTTACCATTTATGTATTTATTTATAAAATTCTCAATAAAATACATTTAAACGAGTAAAGGTCAATCACTCCTAAGACTTTACACTCTATGCTCACTTCTCAGTATGGCCTATGCTCCATTCTTGCAAGTAAAATATATTTAAGTAGAAAAACATTTTAAGATAGGTATACTCGTCGGTATGCAAATTGCTTTTACTAGTTACAATATTAACTACTTAATATTGCTATGCAATTATGCTTTTACTTTATTGCGATATTATTTGAAGTGCTTTCAAAGGTTAGTCCCATGTTGTTAAAATTTATAAAAATTACATTTACGACTAACTTTTATCAATGTTTTATTTATTTATTTATTTATAATTTTAAAATCACTGGTTACATTTTTTAATGTGATAATAAATACTGGTTCACAAATACAGATGAACCGACAAATTATCTATGTTATAATGTTAATAATAGGTAGTTTTTAAAATTCTTAATCACTTCAATGCCAGAATTTGACTCAGTGTGATTACTTTTACTTTTAACTGTTTAGCAATGAAGCTTGAGATAATCTTAAAGCATAACTAAAGAGATATTTAGTATTTCCGGGTTCGATTTCCGGGCGGTTCAATGTAGGAAATTTAACTTTTCTATATTATTTCTGTTCTGGATGTTGGTGGTATTACCATAAGAATTACCTTCATTGTTTACGATTTCCATAACCACACTTTAGCCACACACTTCGATTGGAGCAACATAAGTTTCTGGTGTTTTCTAGTATTTGCATTTATATTAATCAATACGAAATTTACTTCATGAACTCAGCAATTTAAATACGATGAATCCGAGTAAATCCCGTAGTCATAACTACGGAGTGACATTTAAATAGCGGTTTGCCGGCACGTGTATCGCGCTCCCACCGGCACCGTGACCTTCAGTTCGCTGACGGAAACTTCAAAATAGAACAGCATAGAAGCTACTGAGCGCCTAGTCAGATAGCTATATATATATATATATATATGTACATATTCGTTTGGTATCTTAAACTTTAAAGATAAACATAATCATATACATGTCGCACGCTTATGCTAGCTAGGGGCTAAACCAAGAATATAGCAAAACATACGCTTCTAATCATAAAATATTAGATAATTGTAATGTTAAAAAAAATACAAATAATATTATGCCATGAGTTTCAAAAGATATTATTGAGCAGTTTTATTTCTAACTAGCTTCCGCCTGCGATTTCGTAAAAAGTATTCTATCTTTTAATTTAATCAAAATCCGATCAGCAGTTTCTAGTTCCCGAGCAAGCGCGCTGCCTCGCAACAGGACGTTTGCCGCATGCAGCAGGCCTCGCATGAGCCTGCTCGCTTGGTGGGGACCCGTCTAATCACGTAAAAACAGCTGATCGGATTTTGATGAAATTAAAACGTATAATACTTTTTATCCTGGTTAAAGGATCCCTAAGGATTCCCTCGAATGTCCACGCCGACAAAGTCACCGGCGGAAGCTAGTTGGAAATAAAACTGCAAACTTACTATTACTCTCCCATTTCTATCCCCGTCCCCGTCCCCGATCCCGATCAGTCCCCGGTATTAATTAAATATGTTTCCAATATTTTAAAATAAAAAATACACAGAACTACAAGTACGATGAATATAAAAATAATTTATGCCAAGTGTGAGTGACATTGGCCTTTGTGTTGTAATCTCATCAGAAATCTTGTTAACCCGTAAAGGGCTAACGTATTCTACAAGTTCACTGTATTCTTGGAAGTGTCTAGTCTACTCGTCCTACTATGGTTTCTATGACAAATCTAAATATCAACGTATATTCTAGACTCTAGCTAGAGTTATTAACATTATGTTAGACATATCTTCAAACCTCTACAATACTCTACATTAAGCAATCAAACACTTATTATTGAAATATAAAAAATATATTGAACTCCTTAAATACCGTTAACCATAAGTTTAATAAGCCGGAAATCCACCTTGATCGAATTAATTAAAAACTCTTTATTCAGCATAATATTCGTTAATTTCTGATCAAATCGAAATTAATAAGAGGTTTCATTGCTTCGCCTTGTTAATACAGTATTTAATTAGAGTTATACTGTCAACACTGATTTTTGTTTTAAAAGCTTCAATAACGACTTTTTATGTAACTACTAAAAGTGCTAAATTTTCAAATTGAATTGGCGTTGCTCTAAGTCTTTTCCAATGTGAGTAGAGATGGTTGTAACAGCAGATTGTCCATCAGCCATTTTTAAATGTCCCTACTGCTGGGGCACAGGTCTTCCTTATAGGTGGATAAGGAGGACGGGCCATAACCCACCACGCGGACCAAATGCGGATTGGTGGGTGTTAACGACTGCAAATGCAGCCTTAACCAACGGCTTAATGTGCCTTCCGAAGCACGGAGGAGCGCGAGATAATAAATTTTTGGTCACCCATCCCATGACCGACTCTTGCGAACGTTGCTTAACCTTCGCAATCGCTGGGCCAGGTGCTAAACCACTGCGCCACCGAGCTCCTCACTAACCTCTCCTAACCACAGAATACATAATAGTACAAGTTCCTAACAGCAGATTGCATGATGGCAATATCACGTAGCATCCGTAGTAATCGCTACGCCGTAGCTCGTAGTAATACTTTATGTAATGTGCTCAGGCGCGTGCCGAAGTGTCGCTACGAATTGGGCGTTCGATTGTGCAACAGTATTTGTTTTTTCCTTCAATTATAACAACATTTTACCTATTGTTATGGAATGGAAAATAAGGAATCAATTTTACGATAGCGTAATTTTAATATTTTTATGCTTTAATTTAAAACATGAAGGAGCCTTTTATTTTATGCGCTAACTATAGCGCCACATATGAGTACCTACATTTAATTTTATCAATCATAAACAAGATTAATATTTGTAACTTGATGTATGATCTACTAATTACTATGACTTTCGTTTTATATTTATTTTATTTATTAGGGACAGTACACAGCACTATATCATTTAAAGTTACAAACATATTTAACAATTGTGTAGGCCAATTACGACTATCCAACGGTTTAACATTTTGCGCTCGAATTAGCGTGACAAGATACATATGATATTAAAAGGTTATTTTTTGTATCAGTACCAAATGGGTACTATGAACTTAAAAACTTAAAAAAGTACCCAAGGGAAGTCTCACTCTCAAAAATAAAAATAAAAAATTGAATAAAATATACTTTATGAATATTAAACTATAAATATATGCATTAGATAAATATAATTATAAATACGATAAACATATAAGACTATACATATTATTAATACCACTATTCTATGTTAATATTAAGATAAACCCACAAAAATACGACCAGTTAAAAAAAAACCGAATACTTTCACCCGTTCCCCTCGCCATCAAGTTGTCATCTGGGTGGTACAAAATTACTCTTGATATTTTTTAGAAATGCCATTATTGTTTGGGTTTTAACCAAAACTATTCTATATTCATATAGAAATCCAACCTACACCTTTTTACTTCATGATTATTTTGTTGCATGGATATGATATTTGTGTCAAGCGGAATAAAAGATATTATTGATAAAGCTAATTGCACGAGTGGATTAATGGTGGGTGTTAACTTAGCACATTGGCGCCTGGCGTGAGCTCGCAAATTAATATAACGTCAAGCCGAACATACGGCGGGTGACGGCTATTGTGGCATGACACAAGGAAAAAGTGACAGCGGCGGATGATACGCTGATACCAATTTAGTTTCAAATCCAAACACCATACTGCAATTTGCAAACAAAACTTCTATCACCTGACCTACATTATCGCAGACTGGACTTAATTAATAATATGTACAAATTGAAAGCTATTTAACTAACCGTTATGCAAACAGTATTTTTAAGTTATACCGATTTGAAGTATTTTAGAAGAGGGCCATATCAGTAAAGAGGGGCGTGAAAAAAAAATGAACCCAAACGTGGGGGATAGCATTGTTTTAAAATCGTTATGTGGACAAAGACTATTTTTTTATTTAAAAAATCATTAAAGAACAAAGGCATGAAATAACGCCATATCAGCATTTTTTCCAAAGTTTCGTTCCAAGTATACCTACCGTTGGCCTATGGGTAAAACGTTCATTATTACTTATATTTTACCAAAAAATGCCATGACATAACATCCCTGTAATTTTGTAGCTAATTTAGATTTTAATGCCTTCCTACATTTGCTATACTCGAACGCTACGAACGCTAGACTAATGAACACTTAATAATAATTTGCAAAATAAATTAATTGAAATGATACAGTATAAATTATGACGAGTATTAAACAAACAAGCACCTTTTGAAATTAGACTAGTATATGACGAAAATCAGGTTCACATGCAGTTTCAGTCCCCCGTGACCACGGCAGCTGCAAAGGTGCCGAAACGTCGGGAAAATAAAAATCAAACCAAATACCAACTAATTACCAAAGTACTTTTAATTTCAACAAGACCGCGCTAGTATCTGTTACAAAGTGTTTTATTTTACAACGAAAATTTTCTTTTGTGTTTTCATTTTCTATTCTTATTTTAAATCTTATCTCAAAAATCATTATTTTAACCGCTACCTTCTTTACTTTTCACTGTACAGTGAAGGACCGCTGTGCAGGGCAAGGTCATCCGCTCGCAGCCTACACATGCATTATGATATCACCACTGGAGTGCACTCCAACAGGCTGTTTATTAAATGGCCGGCCATAAAATTTATTATGCCAATGCCACATACATCCAATGTCAACTTATTGAGAAATAAATCGGGGGTAGGTAGGTACATTACACTTACTCATACTCAAACAGTACGAATACCAGCGCACACGATTTTGTGGACGCATATTCGCCTACAGTTGTACATAGCCCCCTGTCCACTGAAGGCCCGTCATGTAATCTTGAGCTCGACCAAAAATATAAAATAATCACGGTCTCAGTGACGCCGGCGTGGATTCGCGCACGATCATTGAAGATTTTTGTAGGACCATTAATTATTACTATCCAGAAACGTATCATTGCAAAGTGGAACAGTACTTTTGTCTGGATGAGTTACCCTATATCCTTTCCTGTACCCCTGAAAACGTGTATGCAAATCTCTATAATGATCAGCCGAGTATTTAGTTAGGATTACTGGTACAAACTCAAAGCTAACTCAGAACTCAAAATATTTTAATGAACAGATATTTCCGTCACAACCATAAAACAAAATAGAAAAAGGAAAAGGTAGCTTCACATGCGCAGTATTTAAAATAATATTCGCGAACACTGAAAAAACTTCGCATTGAAATCACATAATCAGTTAAGAAGTTACGAAGCCACAATAGATATGTAGAAGTATGAAACCTAAAGCTTTTCTCGATATTGGAGTTTAAATATGCATGTTGTTGGAAATTTCTAGGTAACTGTATTCTGTCTGCGTTATCCAATTTCATCTATATAAATACTTATCTGCGATATCAAATTACTCGCTTCAATATAATGATTGCTTTATTATTAAAAAGATATGCTTATTAATTATGCATATCATTTGTAGTTACCCAGCCCCCCTAGCGAACACAGAAGCGCGATATAGAAGAATTTAGTAAATTGTGTTTTGTTTTCATATTATTCAGTAATTACACAAAGAAAACTAAAATTCCATGATGTTTTTACTCATACTTTAGTTACTGAAAAGAACTTTATAAGCTCTTCAAAAAGTTGTGCGTACGAAAAATAAAGCTACTCATATTTTGTCTCTTAAATTTTAACTATTAAATAAAATGCCATACAAACTGCCGTAGGGCAGTAGTAAAAATGCCTTTTTACCTTGATATGAGCGAAAAATATAGATAACGGTAGTATTGTGAAAGGCATAGCTAGTGGTCAGGAAATTAAACGATGAATAATAAATTATGTGAACGAAAGCACTGGTAGACACTAAACATGCTGAGTGCAGTTAGCATAACACACTTCAAAGTTGTACAACGATGTTTTGCTTTGAAAATTAGAAAGGAAAAACTTAATTAATTTAATCAGTGACCAATAACGGAATATGCTATGAATATTTAGTATGTAACCACAATTTCTAGGCTTTATAAAACAGGTAAACCGTTCAATAAAATAAATCATAAAATATACATTTAAACGGTCACATCTTTGACAAACGACTGGCAAATGTGGAGTGGAGAAGAAAATTTGATTTCAATCCGAGATTGCGATAATTGGTTCTTACAATAAGAGACGAACAAAGCCCTATTGAAAACGCTGTGTTGTTAGAGAAAGTATAGCCGGTGCTTAAGTACGTAGATTCATTGTTATATTTGTGTATTACGTTATATTGAAGACTGATGGAATATAAATTATGAAATAACTGTTACAATGAGCGTACGATTGGGTTTGGATAATTGAAACCAATATGCTTTGATCAGATATGCTTGTCTTGTGACGTCATTCTAACCAAAAACCTTAATCAATTTATAGATGAACACTACTTAAGAGGTAGAGCTAGAGACTCCGAAGTTTGATATTAAACTATGTACCTATATTTATTACATTATGTTATCGTAATGAAAATAATCCATATCATTGCACCTCATTAAATGCTATTATATCACCCTGATAATTAAAACATTGAAAGTATTTTTTATATATAAATATAGGTAAGTAGGTACAATAGTTTTAAAAAACCTGCTATTGGATGTTCACTATTAGATATTAGACGTTTAGAGTTCGTGTAAGATTCATAATCGGAGATCATTTTCTTACTAATATTATAATACCTACAAAAAGTAAATTCTCCTATGCTTACATCATTCGAAAGAGGGATCTGCGCGATCAATATTGATAGCTCATGATATCCCACTCAGCCCTCTTAACAGCTAGGACGTGACTCGCCAAAGGCCCTCTGAAAGAACTTAATGTGATTATAATGCCTATAAAGGCCTATAAAGTAATATCTAATGCCTCATATCCGCCGTACACTCTTATAAAGGAGATCTAATATCGTTAGGACAGAGAAACGCTTACTTACTGATTCTATAGCAATACCAGGTAACTTTTATTCTTTTATACCTAACATACATCCAAAAATATTTCTTTACATTGATATGACTTCAATACAAATAAAAATTACAATATTAACCTTGTAGCAAAATGTAGTTATGTTTTTTCTCCTATAGTTTTTTTTATAAAAATATCAAAAGTCAGAAAACCTAATACCTATTTGTTGTTTATAAATTAGTATAAACAACAAATAGGTATATCCAATATTCAGATCGCTTAGTATTTTAATCGTTTTATGCATGGTATTTTTACCAACATTTAACATTTAAGTTCATTGCATGATAATTAATTATAATACTCGGTGTACACAGTGTTATTTACTTTTAAACTGTCGCTATCATTAGTAGTAGACGACCATTATCGCGCATCGTCACTTTATCAACGCATTTGTACCATTATTACCTAACGAATCAATCATTTTACTTTGTCAGCAATTAAGAACTATTAATATTATAAAATAAATTTTATTAGAGAACTAAACCTTTTTTTCAACACTAAGGAAAGTTATCTGTGGGCTTAAAATACTCGTATCCTCAGGCAAGCTGCAAAACAAACAGCTAAAATGTTTTAAACTCTTTTGGCACTAACACTCAATATTTGAGTTTATATTTAACTGAAACTTTGCACTATATATTTTTTCTCAAAAAGGTCATAGTTAAATATCTAATTTATTATCTAAATATAAGAGTGTTATATAAAAATATATGTTTGATAAAGTCGCTTCGTTGTTTTGAGATCTGTATTTGAATAAGTTATTACTTACATTACCACAGAGACACAGAGACTGACTTCACAAAGCTCTGCAACTTTTAAGGGCTTATATTTAGCGGAAAAAATATGTTAGAACCGCAGGCGAGCCGTATCTAGGCGATTTCGTGTATTATTCTTTACCCTAATCTAACCTAAACCTATTACTAATTCTGTGTGTAAACTTACTTAAAACTATTTCACATTGACTCACAAATTATTCAGAACAATATTTGGCGAGTGTTGAAGGTAGAGGATCGACTCTCTTTGCATTCATGTGCCGCTTTTAGAACTCTTTGTGTATTCCCGTATGTTCGTTTCAAAGCCAAATGGGTCACTGGATTCGCACTTATTCCGGTATTAAATTGAACCAGACACGAGCTTGTTAAGTTCATTATAACGTTGGTTTTGAACCAAGAAAAGAAGGTAAGAGAGAAAATATAAATGAAACTTTTCTTTACTTTGGCATAATATTTGAAAGTAGTTTCGTTAATTCTAAGATATTTTTGCATACTAAAATTTACATTTGTTTAAATAAAGAACAGTGAAAAACTATCATATCTCTTTGATCAGCAAGTAAAGTTAAACTTAAGTACTTCATGTTTTAGATTTTTTTATTCGGTTTCCTTTGTATTATCAACTTCCACCTCGAGAGTACGAACACTAAACAAGGAAGCGAAGTTTGAAATTGTTCTGTGCCAAGAATAGATTCCTTGAATTAAATTTAGTCTTCCAACATCATCTTCTGGTTAAGTTACCAATTTTACTACTAAAAACAAATTCAAATCGCATAAATACGCCGTTGATATATGACGACCTCCGTGGTCGAGTGGTTTGCACGCCGGTTTTTAAGGCGTCTCCATCTCTTGAGGTCCCGGGTTCGATCCCCGGCTGGGTCAATGTAGAAAATGAACTTTTCAATATTGTCTCAGGTCTGGGTGTTTGTCATACCACCGTTGTTTCTGATTTCCATAACACAAGTGCTATAGCTACTTACTTTGGAATGGGGAATGTCCGAAAAAAATCAAATTGGCTGAATATTTTTCTATAGGTAGGAATAAGGTCCCTTAGTAATAGAAAAAAGTTTCAGAATTTTCGGTTGGGTAAAAAAGTTTTTAAAAATCAAAGTCTCTTCGACTTCACAAATGTATAAAAGTAACAGCAGAATGGAGATTATACCTTTGCCGCTAACTGCCACAAAGACAACACGTATTAAAAAAAAAAAGTTTTGACATTTTGTCTTGAAACTTTTTTTTTAATACCATGTTGTGGTTGTGGCATGTGTTGGCAAAGGTACAATCTCCATTCTGCTGTTACTTTCATACATTTGTTAAGTCGAAGAGACTTTGATTTTTTGAAATTTTTTCACGAAACCGAACATTTTGAAAATTTATTCTATTACTAAGGGACCTTATTCCTACCTATAGAAAAATATTCAGCCAATTTGATTTTTTTCGGACATTCCCCATTGGAGCAATGTATGTGATGTTGTCAAATATTTATTTATTTATTATTTATTATTAAATCAATCAATCAAATATATGTGTCGAACTAGGTCACAGTTAAAAGAGCTAACAACGCAATAATACACACATCAACATTGTCTAGGGATACAGGTGTTATTTTCATACAAACGAGGTAACTTTGAAGCCTTGGTTACCTGCCAGGGATGTACTGTGCTGTGATCTGATGATGGCTATCCAGGGAGTGAATAGAGGAGATTCAGATTGCTATTCACACCCAACTGATCTGACCAGCATTCTAAAAGATTAAAGAACATGTTTAAAAAAAACCCGAAAATAGTATGCAAATGTATGGAAATACTGAAACTGAGAACTCTAACCCATTAATCTTTTAGAATGCTGATCAGATCAGATGGGTGTGTATGGCGATCTGAATCTCTTCCATTCAGTTCCTGGAAGGCCATCATCAGATCACAGCACGGTACATCCCTGGCAGAAAACCAAGGCTTCAAAGTTACCTCGTTTGAATGAAAATAACACCTGTATCCCTAGACAAAGTTAATGAGTATACTTATAACTTAACATTTAAAGAAATAGATATCTACTGACATGAACTAAATGGTCAGCAATATCCTGAAAGTAGCTTCATAAATAGCTTGTGTCTGTTAGCTGTTGCAAACGGAGAATAGAGACTTGTCGTTTGTCTTTATGTCGTTTGAAACCATTCTACTAAAGTCTCCTTTCATATGTAATAACGCATAATAATAATCTTCGCATAATAATACGACGCAAGACGACTTTAGAAGAAGAAGAAAAAATAAAGTTATCGCGCCCATTATAATGGGCGCGATAACTTTAAATTATTGTAATATCTGGTGATGAATAGAAACTTTCTATTCATCACCAGATATTACAATAATTTAATAGAAAGTAAAAAATAGACAGACGTGAAACATATTTTTACGAATACTAAAGTGAATTTAAAAAACCCAATCAAAAAAAATATCAAAAACGTTTTAGGAAAATCACATTACCTATATAATACTTTTTTTTGACAGAGACTACCTATGTAGTCTCTGTCAAAAAAAAGTGTTTTTATGCACCACGGGATAGTGCTTGCCCTTCACCTCACCTGATGGTATCCTCACCACCCGGAATCCTCATCACTGAGGATCTGGCTATCTTACTTTCAACTGCCGGAACACAACAATTTTAAATTGTTGTTATGGCGTCACACTTAGGTAAGATGGTGGGAGCTAGCCAGGCGGACTTGAAATAAGCCCTATCACCAACCAACCGAGTACAAATGTACCCCCCTCCTGGAAATCAAACCCGGGACCCCTGCGTCTTACACGGGTGGGCAAACCACCAGACCACGCCGGCGGTTAAATTGATTTATTATAGTGAATATGTTGTCCATGACAACTATGGCAAATGTTCAAATCTCATCAATTTGTTAATTTAGAACCAACTATTGGCTACTCAATAAGGAAAATACGATTCGTATTGACTGTTCATTCGTAACTTCAAGGCGCTCTTCTTGACATTTACCTGTCGCTCCCTACAAAGGTCAGACAGCCAATGGGACACAAGTTCACTAAGAAAACGGACTAATTATACCTTCTGTTGCGAAAGGATCTCTTGGCCATATAGGTATTCAGCGAAAAGGGAAGTACTGTTCTATGTTGGATTTTGTATTTATGCGAAGCGCATAGATATATTCGACATCGTGGTGGGTCATATCTCCAAACTTTTTGCCTCGATGTTAACTTGACGTAGTGCGAGTCCCATCTTCGTAATGTTTAGATTTATTTGTAGTTTTCGCTAGTCCTGCATTCTTCCTCATTCGCCAATTGCTATGTAGCGGCATGATCACGCAACTAGAACTTTTATCGAAGTAAAGTATAAACTTTACTAAAAATATCAAAATGAAGCACTTGCCTGAACCTCAAGTGAATGATCAATTACTTTTCCGCCTTAAGATACCTAGCTATTATAAATTCGCAAGTGTTTGATACACACTTGCAACTGTACACAAAATTACAGAAACATTACATTATTTAATCAATGTGCGTGATACGTAAAGTTAAGGACAAATTATTCGGTCACAGCAATATAAATCGATTCAAATCCTCTCTAAATCGATTCAAAACTCTTTTTTTCTGTTTTCAATGCCAGTATGTTTTTACCAATTTCACAAAAACGCAATGGCTTTTTTAGCGACTACGTAGAATAACATATAATAATGCTTTCCTAATAATTGAGAATTGCCGTTCAGTGCTGGACTAAAAAGCTGCAAATAGAAACATATTTTCTGTTATTTTTTGCTAAAGGCTCGTGCTATTCCTGGCAATGTAAAAGCATGCAATGTTACAAAGCGACGAATGGCTTTGATGCATGCCCTTAACGAGTTGTATTGTAAAAGTAAAGCTTAACATCCAATGATATAAATTAAAGAATGCTTATTTAATTTAACTACTTCTTTTCAGGTATGTACTGTATGGTACTGTCAAAATGTATTTTAATTAACTTTCTTCTGGGTTATAAAATACTTCCTCGTACATCTGTCAAATTCTTTGATAGATCGTCAAATAATAATTCATCATATCAGCCACACGACACCCACTGCTGGGTATAGGCCTCCCCTAAGGATCTCCACAACGATCGGTCCTGCGCTGCCTGCATCCACTGGCTTTCCGCGACCTCCACCAGATCATCGGTCCACCTTGTCGGGGGCCTACCCACGGAGCGTCGTCCGGTGCGCGGTCGCCATTCCAGAACCTTTCTGCCCCAACGGCCATCGGTTCTTCTCGCTATGTGTCCCGCCCATTGCCACTTCAGCTGAGCAATCCTTCGAGCGATGTCGGTTACATTAGTTCTCCTGCGGATCTCCTCGTTTCTGATTTGATCACGTAGGGAAACGCCGAGCATGGCTCTCTCCATTGCACGCTGAGTGACCTTGAGCCTCCTTATGAGACCCATAGTTAGCGGCCACGTTTCACTGCCGTAGGTCATCACTGGCAACACACACTGTTCATAGACTTTCGTCTTGAGACACTGAGGTAAGTCGGACGCGAAGATTTTTCGAAGCTTCCCGAATGCTGCCCACCCGAGTTGGATTCGACGAGAGATCTCTTTCTCGAAGTTGGACCTACCTAACTGGACTGCCTGTCCTAGGTATACGTAATGGTCAACAACTTCAAGTGTAGTGTTCCCAACATGAACTGGAGAGGGTACAACATGGGCATTTGACATAATTTTCGTCTTATCCATGTTCATCCTAAGACCCACTCTTTGGGAAGCACTACGGAGATCTTCGAGCATTGTGTTCAGGTCTTCCATGGTCTCAGCCATAAGGACTATATCATATATAAATAATAATTATCAATTACTTATTAAAAAAACCGCCTTCAAAAAACCTGAAAACAAAAACAGCTTAAAAATTAAATACCTCTAAAAAGCAAGAAATAATATTCGAATCATTCGTTACACATATCAATATTAATAAAACACGTCTATTGAAGTCGGGTGGGGCTGGAGGACAACTTCATTTTTTTCTTAAAGCCCCACCCGACTTCATTAGACGTGTTTTATTAATATTGATATGTGTAACGAATGATTCGAATATTATTTCTTGCTTTTTAGAGGTATTTAATTTTTAAGCTGTTTTTGTTTTCAGGTTTTTTGAAGGCGGTTTTTCTTTTTTTTTAAAAAGCTTTTTTATTTTCAACTTTTTAGTGGTAGGTATGTAAGCGCAGCGTGTAAATATTTTTTAACTTTATATTATAACATTTTCAATGGTAAAATGCCCAGAACTCAATTTCCAAATTCACGCTGTTTGTTTTTGAGGAGTTCCGTTGTGTTTTCGTAGTCGAAATCTAGTCCAGAACGTTGCATCGCAAACCATGATTTGGTTTGTTTTGGATTGCCATAAACTTACCAAAACCTAAATCACTTTACATATACTATTTGACTTTGAGGAGTTCCCTTGTGTATCTTCGAAGTTCGAAGTCCAATAACGATGAAATTAAATTGTGACCACTCTTGAAGTATACCCTTTCAAATAAAAAAAGAATCATCTAAATCGGTTCATAAACAAAGATGTTATGTCCGAAATTCCATAAAAACTCGTACGATGGCGAGCTAAATAATTGATATTTTTCAGGATTATGAGAAAACTACTGACCAGATCTCTGAAAAAATTTTATGGAACCACACACGAACTATGTTCTTTGAGATAAAAAAAGGATTTTACAAATCGAGTAACAACTGACGACGCTATGTTAAAACATACATAAAAAAAAACCGTCGACTTGAGAACCTCCTCCTTTTTTTGAAGTCGGTTAAAAACGAGTTTAATGTTCATTTTATTACTTAGCTACTTTTGATCTACTTCGCGCAAATAAAGTTACTGACTAACAATTACATTATGAATAAGTACAAAACAACTCCAACGATCTCTTTTTTAATGCACAACGGAATAGTGCTTGTCGTTCACCACACCTGATGGTAAGTGACGATAAGGCTGAAAGTGAAAGCGCACTTCATCCGGAAACCTCATCACTGAGGAACTGGCTATGTTACCTCTAACTGCCGGAACACAACAATTTTTAAATTGTTGTTATGGCGTCAGACTTAAGTAAGATAGTGATAGCTAGCCAGGCAGACTTAAAATAAGCCTTACCTCCGACCAAACCGAGTTCAAATACTCCCCCTGAGAATCGAACCCGGAACCCCTGCTTCTTTCACGGGTGGACGAACCACTAGACTACAGAGGCGGTTAAAACGCTCTTAATGTACAAACATAAACTTAATAGCATAGCGAAAAATTTTCTAAGTCTATGTGTACAAAAAGGCTGGAGCACTTTTATAAATCCATCAGCATTCAAAGCGGTCAACCTTTGCTGCGGCACGCAAAATGGTCCATCTTGACACACTTTCTGTACTCACCTGGATAAAGTTGGTCCAATTCAAAAAAATGGAAGCGGATTTTATTCAATATATGTCATACTAATTCTACATACAATATATATTTGCAGTTCATTTATAATGGCCGAATACTCAAAAGCTTCTTAGCTAAAATCTTAAGTAAAGGTCTCCTTAACTTTAAGGAAGCTGTCAGTTTCATAGAGTTTCTATCAAATCTGACAACTTTTTTGAATTTTAAACTTTTAGATTTTTGCATTCACAATGCTATTTTTATATTCAGAAAAGATAAAAATGATATGATGATATTAAGAAAAGATAAAAATGATATGATGATGAAATGATATAATGATAAAAGATAAAAAAAATCGACTCACCCGTAGCAACCCAGACGGGACCGTCTGAGTTGCTACGGGTGAGTCGATTTTTTCTAATATTTTTCATTATATTAATCATCTTAACTTTTTTGAATTTAATGTGGCCTTAACTTTAAGATTTGTTTGAGTATTTGGCCGTAAAGCGGTCGAGCTCCATTTTAGGTGAGCAAAAAAATTTTTTGCAGTGTCTGTTCTAGTATGTACCGTAGTACATACTTCAGTGGATTTATGGACAATTTTTGAAACAATGTAATATTCGTTAGTCAGCCTTATTATTACACACAGACTGATTCCACTAACCCTTGGGCATTATCGGTAAGCAGGTAACTCGAAACACGTGAACCTTGATTGTTATAAAAAGGTCTGAACACGAAGCCTAATTAGCTGTGAATATAAAGTACTAGCTTTAGCCCAAGACTTCGTCCGCGTGGACATTCGGAAAATCGCTATGGAACCTTTGATCATTTGTTCATAGAATTACTCCTACGAAATTCAAGTCGTAATGCCTATTTTATATTTTTTCCATACAAAGTTTGAACCCCATTTGACCCCTTTAGGGGTTGAATAATGTGTACCACTTAAAAATAAATGCCATTTTTGCAATCAACATCCCATAAATAGCGACACCCATATCGATGTTGGGCTTTTTTTACCCTATTTACCCCCTAAAGGGTTTAGTTTCGGAAAACCACGAAACACGTGTTTACTTATTTATTTTTAGAAGTACTCCTACGAAGTTTCAAGTTGAAATGAATTAAAAAACTAAGCTAGGTAAATCTAAAAATATATCTATAAGGATAATAAAATTGATACTTTACTTCAGTCGGTTTATTGTGTTAAGTATTTTTTATTAGTCTCGTTTAGTTTAAAAAAGGTTTGTTAATTGTCTTTAGGACCAAAAGAATCTTCCAAAAACATAATATAAGAAACATTATATTTAAGCAATAGATGAAATGTGAAAGCTTATGGAACCAGGGGGCCGTAAGTTCTGTACTGTATTAGGGAACGTCTAGATCGCCTGTAGGCACAACAAATCAAATCGCTGAATCAAACTGTTCGCGATCACGCAAACCAGGTATAAATTGTTGAAATGACGTATTCCGTTCTAGACTTGTTTTGTGTTGATAAAATACTACGCTTTTTCAGAAGGTTTTTTTTTATATCAGATGAATACAGATTTTATTTTAACTAGTCTACAACGCACGGAAAACGAGACACAATAGATTTTCTATTGTTGTCCGGTCGCTGGAGACCGCTCAGGCGTTGATGAATGAATGTTTTTTTAAATAAATTAGTATTTGAATATTTTGACTACGAGATAAAATTGAACATAGTACAACACTCAACCTTGAGTAGGTACCTACCTATTATGTACTCGTAACATTAGCGATTCTTTGAGGGTGTAGACGCTTATAATATCACGTTCCATATTTTTTTTTACATTATACAAAGGATCAAAACAATTCTGCGCTAGCCGTAATGAGGGCGAACTTTGAAAATTCCTATTAAATTACTAAATAGATATAAGTATATACAAAACACGCAATACAATATACAAATACCTTATTATTCCTAAGAAAAATAAAAAATTACTTTAGAATCTGTAAATACCAGTAAAAAAACATCTCAAAGTGTACTGATTTGAGCATTTTTAGGGTTCCGTACCCAAAGGGTAAAAACGGGACCCTATTACTAAGCCTCCGCTGTCCGTCTGTCTGTCTGTCTGTCTGTCGCCAGGCTGTATCTTATGAACCGTGATAGCTAGAGAGTTGAAATTTTCTCAGATGATGTATTTCTGTTGCCGCTATAACAACAAATACTAAAAATATAATAAAATAAATATTTAAGGGGGGCTCCCATACAACAAACATGATTTTTTTGACGTTTTATGCTTTATATGAATAAAGACAACAGGTAGACAGTTGAAATTTTCACAGATCATGTATTTCTGTTGCCGCTATAATAACAATTAATAAAAACCGAATAAAATAAATTTTTAAGGGGGGCTCCCATACAACAAACGTGAGTTTTTTGCCGTTTTTTGGTACGGAACCCTTCGTGCGCGAGTCCGACTCGCACTTGGCCGGTGTTTTAATATTTTATTTCTCTGTAATCAAAATCTTTTTTTTTTTTTCTCTCTATAAGGCACTTCCTGACAATACAAACAATAGGTAAAAAAAATATATGTATCGTATTCTTATTTGTTACAGCTGAAACGTTTGTGAAAAATACCTCTGACAAGCAAATTTGAAATTCCACTTAAACAGATTGTCTCCGTTTTAAAATACCTGATAATGTATTATGTTTTTCTCTCTATACGGCACTAATTTAAGAATTTTGCTTCCTAAAACTAAAGTTTACATCAATAGTAATGCTTTCATTCTTTAGATAACTTCATTGGAAAAACGCATTTTTTTGAAATGCCGATATACAGCCTTAATAACTGTGAATATACAATAACCTTTAAATATTATCATGAAGATTAATTATCGCAAGTTAAGGGGAACCACCAACGCGATTTCGGAGAAAATACGCGGAAATATCAAAGTTCTATAAACCAATATATATGACTCAATATAATAATGTTTGAGATATAACAAAATATAAGCTTGTCTTTATTTATGAAAGGGAATTACCTACATAACACCACGCCGCAGAATTCTGATGGGATATTTTTTTAAGTAAGTATTTTTTTCGTAACATAGGTTGGCTTTGATGTCGATTTTTGAAACGGTAATAAAATAAATTAATACTGGTATCTCATTACAAAAAATGTGGGATACAAAAACAAAGATAGAAAAGACAGAAATATAACGTATTACCGCTTCGTAACCAATTCAATGTGAAAACCAATAATGTAATAAATAAGTAAACCGTGGTAAAACGAAATACTTATTAACTGACTAGACTAC
This sequence comes from Agriphila tristella, assembly GCA_928269145.1. NCBI lineage: Eukaryota > Metazoa > Arthropoda > Insecta > Lepidoptera > Crambidae > Agriphila > Agriphila tristella. Next base: position 40,217,701 of record OV743433.1, read on the forward strand.
TTATTAGACGAGACGAGACTACTTATAAACTTCGTCACGTGGACAGTTTTTTCACTATCGGACAGACAGTTTTTTTTCTGATAGAAAGGTAACCTAAGTATGTCTCTTTCTCTACCCCTGACAAAGAGTTTCCAAAAATACTATAATATATAGTAGCCTACTATGTTTTGGGTCATGCTACTATTACTGTTGGAAAAATATATAGTAGCCAAATCTACTATATTTCAGCAATACAGACGTAACAATTTTTTTCTTTGTTCTATGGCCGTAACACTGTCGGTCGGGTTATTATTTCAATAATTTCCATTCCATTTTGGCTTACCGCGTTTGGAAACTTCAAAATAAAGAAACCTCTTCAACTTAAGGGTGTCGTAGGTCGAATAATAAAGGTTTTAAAAAACTGTTTCACGTTAATAAATGAAGAATACTATATTTTTATATGGATACTGTTTTTTTTGACCACATAAATGGAAATCTACAAGATTTTGCTATAAATTTTTGGCAACCATACCCTGACAATGTGTATGCATTATGATGATTAGTTGATTAATTAAAACGTGAAAGCGTAACAAACAAACTTATTTCCACATTTTTAATATTAGTCAGGATAACTTTTTTTTCATAGAACTGCCTATTTGTGTAAACTATTCTGCCCCCTAGCAAGACAATCGAAACATATCGAGTGATATAGCGTTTTATCGGCACTCAACTGTCAAAATCCATTGTCCTTTGACAGTTAAACGTGATAAATCGCTTTATCATATCGCGTTTCGGTGGTCATGCTAGAGGGGCTGGATTTAAAAGGATATCGCACCTTCATTGTCAATAGGTAATATGCATCAAATTTTTTTTTTATCTAAATCAATATTTATTCATCTTAAATCAATAGTATAATGCTTGAGAAAATCAACTGTAATATTGAAACTTGTCTCTTGCGTTTTTTTCTCCTAATATAGGTACTTGAAGTTAGCACGCATCAGCTCCCGCCGAAAACGCTCTATACAAAACGGTGACGTCACACATCACGTTTCGGTGTGTTTCGGGCGCGTTTAATATGGAGTTAGCCAATAATCTTCAATTATCTCCCTAAATTTTGCGTTTAAGTAGATATGTGTCATACAAAATATTATTTCTTTTTCGATATTCTATCTGACTGTAAAGTGCATTATATCCGAAAACGAAAAAAAAATTCGTTATTTTCCCCTGATTTCATCGTGTGATAAAACGAAAACAATCATTTTTTTTTATTTTTCTTTCTGTTCCATCATGTTTTTACAAGTGTCCGCAGCGATCAAGCTCAATTTTAGGAAAATCGGTGACTTATGCATATTCCCTATTGAACTAATAATGAGCATTTTAAACATCATCTTCATTCAATCTGTAGTTAGTTTATTTATTGATCTTACTATTTTTAATACGCATAATATTTAAAACCTTACCTACATATCAATGATTTGTTAAAAGCTTTTGATTTTATACATAAAGGTCGGAAAACGTAAGCCTACTTTGAAGCCAACTTTCATCGGTGAATCGCCTAAAGCGACAGGCTACCCTCAGCAAGGGTTACCACAATATGAAAATTTGATTAATCTCGACATAGGGCTTGACAATAATGGGGAATGTCCGAAAAAAATCAAATTGGCTGAATATTTTTCTATATGTATGTAGGAATAAGGTCCCTTAGTAATAGAATAAATTTTCATAATTTTCGGTTTCGTGAAAAAATTTAAAAAAAACAGTCTCTTCGACTTCACAAATGTATGAAAGTAACAGCAGAATGGAGATTGTACCTTTGCCAACACCTGCCACAACCACAACAAGGTATTAAAAAAAAGTTTCAAGACAAAATGTCAAAACTTTTTTTTTAAATACGTGTTGTGTTTGTGGCAGTTAGCGGCAAAGGTATAATCTCCATTCTGCTGTTACTTTCATACATTTGTGAAGTCGAAGAGACTTTGATTTTTAACCGACTTCAAAAAAAGGAGGAGGTTCTCAAGTCGACGGTTTTTTTTTTATGTATGTTTTAACATAGCTTCGTCAGTTGTTTTCCGATTTGTACAATTCTTTTTTTATCTCAAAGAACATAGTTCGTGTGTGGTCCCATAAAATTTTTACAGAAATCTGGCCAGTAGTTTTTTCATAATCCTGAAAAATATCAATTATTTAGCTCGCCATTGCACGAGTTTTTATGGAGTTTTGGACATAACATCTTTGTTTATGAACCGATTTAGATGATTCTTTTTTTGTTTGAAAGAGTATACTTCAAGAATGGTCACAATTTAATTTCATCGTTATTGGACTTCGGACTTCGAAGATACACAAGGGAACTCCTTAAAGTCAAATAGTATATGTAAAGTGATTTAGGTTTTGGTAAGTTTATGGCAATCCAAAACAAACCAAACCATGGTTTGCGATGCAACGTTCTGGACTAGACTTGGACTACGAGGACAAAACGGAACTCCTCAAAAACAAACAGCGTAAATTTGGAAATTGAGTTCTGGGCATTTTACGATTGAAAATGTAGTATAAAGTTAAAAAAAAATTACATGCTGCGCTTACATACCTACCACTAAAAAGTTGAAAATAAATTAAAAATCTTTTTAAAAAAAAAAGAAAAACCGCCTTCAAAAAACCTGAAAACAAAAACAGCTTAATAATTTTATAACACGTCTATTGAAGTCGGGTGGGGCTGGAGGACAACTTATTTTTTTTCTAAAAGCCCCAACCCAACTTCAATAGACATGTTTATTAATATTGATATGCGTAACGAATGATTCGAATATTATTTCTTGCTTTTTAGAGGTGTTTAATTTTTAAGCTGTTTTTGTTTTCAGGTTTTTTGAAGGTTTTTACCCAACCGAAAATTCTGAAACTTTTTTCTATTACTAAGGGACCTTATTCCTACCTATAGAAAAATATTCAGCCAATTTGATTTTTTTCGGACATTCCCCATTAAAAGAGCATTTTGTGACATAATACACAGGTTGGTCAAAAGTTCTGTTACTGAGTTTCTTTATTGATTACTGGCCATTAAAACAAATGAAAAGAAAAAATAAAAATGACATATTATTGACAGTTTTATAAGCTATAATTCCATACCACACGTATATCATATTTTGTTTATTTCACCATGGAATGGGGGTTGAAGGAGAATCGTGTCGCTGTAATTGCTCTGCACAAATGTGGGCAGCCACCGAATATGATTTTCAAGTTGCTACAAAAGTTGAAAATCAACAAGCAATTTATTTATCGCACTATCCATAGGTACAGTAATACCTTGACCGTCGATGACCGAAAAAGATCAGGAAGACCACGCACCGTTCGGACACCAGCTGTGATCAAAGCAGTGAAGGCGAGAATCACGAGAAATCCCGTCCGGAAGCAAAAGTTATTGGCAATACAGATGACTGTGAAGAGAAGTTCCCTTAAAAAAATTATCAATGATGACCTTGGGCTTCACGCTTACCGTAGACGAAAGGGCCATCTGCTAAACGCACGATTGAAGGCTATGAGGTTAGCACGAAGTCGCGCTCTACTAAAGCAGTACGCACAAAACGGCCATCGAAAAATCTTGTTTACTGATGAAAAAATCTTCACAGTCGAAGAAAATTTTAACCGTCAAAATGATAGAGTATACGCTAAGAATAGTAAAGAAGCCAGCATGATTGCTCCGAGGGTCCAACGAGGTCACCACCCCTCATCAGTGATGATTTGGCTGGGGGTGTCCTATTCAGGGCTAAGTAAGGTTCATTTCTGTGAAAAAGGTGTGAAAACTGGCGCTAGAGTCTATCAAGATACCGTTCTGGAACCTGTTGTCAAACCCTTAAGCCACACTTTATTTCAAAACCAGCCATGGGTCTTCCAGCAGGACTCTGCCCCTGCGCACAAAGCAAAATCTACACAAGCATGGTTTCGGGCTAACAAAATTGATTTTATCGCGCAGGAAGAATGGCCATCCTCCAGCCCAGACTTAAATCCTCTGGATTATGCCATATGGCAACTTATTGAGGAGAAAGCATGTGCTAAGCCCCACATGAATCTCGACTCTCTTAAGCGCGCTATTCTCAAGGCAGTCGCAGAATTGGATATGGTGGTAGTTCGTGCTGCCATCGATGACTGGCCTCGTCGTCAAAAGGCGTGTATTCATGCCAGAGGCGGTCATTTCGAATAATTTTAATACATGATAATCTTAAATATTTGTGCTTTCATTTGGTATATAATTCATTGTAGCATTATTTGTAAATTTAGTATTATTCATGTTTTCCATAGTTACAGAACTTAGTAACCAACTAGGTAGATTTAGTAATTCGATTGGGAAATCACACATTCTTCCAGAAAATGTATCAGAATGAAAAATCCGGCGAACAAAGTCCAGACAGAAGTTTAAAAATCCTGATATATCTGGACAAATCCCGATGTATGGTCACCTTAGGATCCACCGCATAAATGTCACAGGGTCATATAAACAGGAGCCCTTTGAGAAAATTTCACTGTGAAATGTTGTTTTGATAAAGGTTTTATATGTAAATAAGTAGTTTTAATAATTTCATGGAATTAAGGTAGGGGTTTTTCATACACTTTAGCCACATAAGTAAGATTTGGATAACATAATTATAATTGATCTAATAACAAAAACAAAAACGACTTTTATCTAGTCAATTGATCACAAGCAATGTAACTAGCTTTTTTAAATGGGGATGGAATGGAGGAACTAATGGCGCCACAAGCGATTGTACCAAAACATTTGATTGGTTGTTCCAAATATCAAATGTCATTTGTGGCACATTTTAACTAATCAAAGTATTGACAGCGGTTAGATCGCCGCTGGCGCCATCTGTCATTAGCTTTGCGTTGCCAACCCCATTGCCACTTAAATTGTATTTCCGGTTTATAGGACATAACATTTCTTCTAACATGTTTCATCCAATAAAAGATTTGACAATGCCAGGTTACCTACCTACATACTACCTATTTCCGGGTTACAACTTTATAACTACGAATTTTCCAGTTCCGGTGTTACGATGTGTTTTACATTACAGGTTAATTATTACTACTGCTAGCCCCCAAACTAGGTAGGACAAAACTGGCAAAAAGTCAAAAGGGATAATCTTTACACCCCTCTTTTGTTTCATACAGGAAGAGGGCTTTTTGTGTATCAAAATAGCATTTTGTTGAGCAAGTTAGTAAAGCATGTTAGAAGCTAAGCTTTTTTTTAATAAAGGCTTTTTTCGTAAAGAGCATAATAGATCTGCTTCATCACAATAAAATCATCACGAACGAAATTCGTCGTGTAATAAAATGTAGCATCATTGAAAAGCTTTGTTGAAAGCAACGATTTTAAATAAAAGTCCATTGAATTTATTTGAAACCTTTCATATTGTTGTACATATTTTGAGAGAATACTTATACAATATTTTGCTCAGAAAATATATTTTTCAATATTTTATCAATATCATGTTCAGTACCTTTATAAAGTTTTTTCAATATAACAATTTAAACAGTGGGCATTTATTATCAGTATCACATTTTACATAATATAACTTTGCATGGACAAAAATGGCCCAAGTTGGGTAGGTAATAGGGAATATGCATAAGTCACCGATTTTGATGAATTTGAGCTTGATCGCTGCGGACACGTATAAAAACATTATGGAACAGAAAAAAAAAGGTATTATTTTAGTTTTATCACACGATGAAATCAGGGGAAAATAACGATTTTTTTTTTTCATTTTCGGATATAATGCACTTTACAGTCAGATAGAATATCGAATAAGAAACAATATTTTGTATGACACATATGTACTTAAACGCAAAATTTAGGGAGATAATTAAGGGCCCTATCACATGTTTTCGTCGAAATTTCGATTTTGACGGATTTTAGCGATACAACCTAGAGAAACCTTTGGGTCTACTAAATACATTTATATGTGTACGCGACAAAAAGTAATATGATGATTCACTGCAAAGTTAAAGGGTTAGAAAGGAAAATGGAAGTTGGTGAACGATTTCTTAGAGTCAACTTTGAACATACACAGAAAGACAAACAAGTACAAACAACAAATAAAAGTATAAAATTTGATTTTCTTATGAAGTAAAGATTATTATAATTGAATTTTTACGTAATAATAATAATGTATTTAAGAGAAATCCACAGTTAATTCTGAGCTTTTTTAGTAGTTTTATGGTTTTTGATTGGGATTTTTTTCACATATTCCATACATAATTTCAAAATTCCGAGGCCGCTATGAACTATTCGACTATATAAGAGATAACATTATTTTTTTTTATTTCAATTGTTTAGCACAGTTGTTCAATCCATGAGCTCAAAAAAGTGCCTTCGCGCATTTTATGAAAATCTTTCTCTGCAATCTCGGGTTTAATTATAAAGTTAAGCAAATTTTCAAAAAAGCGAGGCCGCTATGATCTATTCCAATAGCTATTCTGCACTATTCAATAATTCAAAAGTGTTAATGTATTTTTGTTTCTGAGATCGAGAACGCCAAAAATGGCCATTATACGCAAAAATCACAGTCAAAGTGTAATATGCCTCTTAAAGATTATTGGCTAACTCCATATTAAACGCGCCGAAACACACCTGAAACGTGATGTGTGACGTCACTGTTTTGTATGGAGCGTTTTCGGCGGGTGCTGCTGCGCGCTAACTTCAAGTAACTATATCACGAGAACAAAACGCAAGAGAAAAGTTTTAATGTTACAGTTAATTTTCTCACGCATTATACTTTTGATTAAGATTTAAAAAAAAAATGATGCATATTCCCTATTGAGTGCATGCATATAGTACTTGCAATTTTCTCATCAGATAGCTGCATCTATCGTTGATATAGCTACATAAACGGATTTCTAAATTTAAATAATGTGCGTTAAAGTACCTAAGTTTTTTCTTAGTTAGCTTTTATAGATAATAAAGAAACATGAAGTCAACACACACCGAATTGTAATCCACGTAGATATGTATCCAAAAATATTTTTTATCAAATAAAACCATATGGAAATTATGGTAGCTATCCCCAATTTTTTATAAAAGCGAACGTCTCTGTAATACCCCATTTCCAGCATTTGTTCAGCAAACCAATTAAAAACTTTTTAATTTATTTCGAGGACGAATGGAAGTTTCAGGTGACAAAAGACTTTCCAATGAAATGGATTTAAAATTCCCAAACAAGTTACTGATTTAATAATTATTTCTGTCGGTCAGCTTGTTTAATAAGACTCGTGTCAGTTTTTTTTTTTTTTGAAATGGTGTTTTCACCTCTTCTGTTCATACAACCAACGAACAGAAACGTTTTATTAAAAATACGAGTACATGTAAATATATAGGCAGGCAAAAATTATAATCGCTTAAAATTATTAAAAAAAAATGACAACTGCATACGAACAACATGCAGGTATCAACAAATATAAATATACCTTGACTCGTGGCTGACCGAGTCGTGGGAAAGTGAGACGGAAATCCGAACACGTATTGAAATAGCCCGAGCAGCGTTCGAGAGGATGAGGAAAGTATTGTGCTGTAGAGAACTCTCCATCAAGCTGCGCACAAGAATTCTCCAATGCTACGTCTGGCCTCTTGAACTCTACGGCTGTGAAGCGTAGACCTTGAAGGAAGACCTCCGAAAGAAACTGGAAGCGTATGTGGACATACCGCAGAATGCTACGCATGAGTTGGACGAACCATATTACCAACGTCTAGGTCCTTAGGCGCGACCAAAAAGGTGGAGTTGGTTCGGACCATTAAAATACGAAAAGTCGCATATCTTGGTCACATCTCCTGAGAAATCCGCAATATCGTCTTCTCCAGACCATCATGATGGGGAAGATTGCCGGAAAGCGCAGAGTGGGAGGACGCAAAATGTCATGGCTTCGTAACATCCGCCAGTGGACGGGCGTTAAGACGGTTGAACAGTTGTTCAGACTCGCCATGGACAAAGCCAAATTCAAGGAGCTGACGGCCAACCTTCAATAACTAAGCGGCACTTTAAGAAGAAGGAGAAGGTATCCTCGCTTGTATAAGAACAAAAAGTTGGTGTTATTAACACAACAAATTATATCATCACACGGTCCATTTGGTCGGCGATTTTGTATTTATATCCATATGCGGCATACTATTATCGCTGCGGGTAAATTAACATCTGTTTTGTAATTCAGTAGGCGGTCGGTTTGGCTCATTTCGGCCCGGGAAACAGAGCATACTAATTGACACGGTTGGGTTATACTAGTGTCACAGGTTTGTAGGGAAGGAAAACTGAAACGTTACTCTAGAGTTAACATCTTACCTAGATTTAGTTATATCAAAATCAAAGTTAGTAAAATAATATCAAATTGACAAACGGCTTTTTTGCATGTAATTATGGACATTTAATCCAGTTAAATAATACTGAATTGGGAAAACATTTGTTGACCTCCGAAATTGTGTCATAAGTGTTTTTAAATCAGTAAAACTAACTGAAACTGCTTATTATACAATATGTTAATTTTATACTTGATCAAATAAAATGTGTGGATGTGTGATAAGATAGAAAATCATCGATAAAACACGAAAAAAAAAGGAAAAGTAAGCCATTTTTTTTTTTACTAAAATTCCCATCTTTTGGCTTTAATTTTTTTTCTCTTTGCGTAAACGGTGTATTTTTTTAAGTAGTCTTATTTGAAAGCTAGAAAGACTAACTAGTAATAAAAAATACGACATCAAGCAAAAAGTTTGTGAAAAAAAATTTTTTTTTTTTTAAATACTTTTATTTTTAATTTTTGATCTTCAACTTTGAAACTACCATATTGAGGTGACCTTTTGAACATGTTTTATTAAATTTCATGACTTACTCTACAAGTGGGCCGCACGAAGCCCAAATTTGACCCCACTAAATTTTTATTTGTGGATTGTGGGGTCATATGAAGCAGGTAGTGTACAGCACTGTACCGGTCCAACCCATCAGTACCACCATTTTTTTTTTCACGCTTCGCATGTATCTACTAGCTAATTTTTTTTTCGAATAAATACTTAAGATGTAATAAAATCTGAAGTACTGATATCTAAAAAACGGCATTTGACGTAATACTATCAAAATTAGCCAACGCCAGAATGTCTCTAGTGTTGAGAACTATGAAAAGAATAGTTATTATATTGTCAACTCTTAAACAGCTAGGTCAATTCTTGAAGTTCTTATGATAATGTTAACAGGCATTCTTGCCGACCATTTGCATTAAAACGAATATTTGAAGATGCAGGCTGCTTTGACTAAACGCGGTAAGTTATCTATTCAGTGGTACTAGCATTGCCCAGTTGATCGGAATGTGTTTGACTAATGTAAAAGGGACATTAAAAAAGTAATCATCTTGTCTATGGTCTTGTCGTTCATATCTGAATGTTACCTAACTTAGTTCATCAACCAATAGTAGTTTAGCGCAATTGCGGGTGTATTTCGGGATTTTGCCCTATTTTAGGCCTATTTAATAACTTTATAGTCCTTTCTATTAAAATATATTCATGTTAGAAAATCTTATTAACTGTCTAAAATGGTGACTGCGGGCGAAAGTAACAAGCAATAAAAGATAAATAATGTATGAGAAGGCGTAAATTAATATTAGCGTAAATATTGATTAGATAATGTAACATTACAAAGACTTGTATGTATTACTTAAAGATGACAAGCTATTATCTTACTAAAATGATTAAAATATCGATTCATTTTATTAGTTATTTATGTATGTATAGTATAGGTATATGTACTTATTTAATTAGTTTTACCTATGTTTTGGTACTAAATTCTATCGGTCGATCAATAAGAATGAGTGGAAATTAGAGAGTCTGGTTGGAAAGTGAATGGAAGTGCCATATTGTTATATTTTGTGCAAATAAATTGGTACAAAAGTACAATGCGTAAACCTAGGTAGACAAATATAGGATTTTGAGGGCGAGTCAGGAACGAGAGGCTGGCAACCCAAAACTTGAGGAAGGGAGAAATTTTGGATTGATTGAAAAATGACCAAATATGGTAGGGTTTTAGGACACGGGGATGTGGACGATTCATTGCCTTTTATGGTAATAAAACAGGGACCAAAAAGAAGTATAAAGAGAGCTAGATTAGGATGTCTCGAGGAGTCTTATTTTGAATCCCGTCGCGTGCGTTAGCTGAAAACTGTCAGCCAAGTTTAGAAAAGTTTGTAGGAAGTTTACTAGTTGTTTTTAAATATTACAAAGTTTAGTTTTTCGGAAGTGAAGATTTAGTTTAGGGCTAATATTTTGTGTTAGGGAGGCGTGAGGTTGTGCGGCAGGCTGATTGTTTTATTTTCGAGGGTCGTAACTGTAAATTCCCGTAAGTTTATTTTGCCCGATCCTTGTGGATATCGGGGTTGGTCTGCGAGGCGCCACGCTGTCCGATTCTGATAGCCACAGGTGTCAAAACCATAGTATCTATCCATCGTCGCGATTGTCTAAAAATTCCAAGACATCTAGCACAATGCTAGAGGTCAGCTATGTTTAACTAAATGGAACTGCTTACCGCTCAACCTGGTTCCGTAAGCCACTTCGCTCGCGAAAAGCTTGTGGGAGGCACCCGTCGGCCTCTGAGCTTAGCGAAGTTTCGCGTCGCGGCGTCCGGTTCTATGTATCAGTGCAGAGCGTAGTGTTTATGTGGGTTTTGTGATTGTGATGTGATGTGTGTGGCAGTCATTTCCTGTGGGAGAGAGCTGCTAAAATGAGGGAGGTATGAGGAACATCCACTTAATAGACAGGTGGAGTGCGGGTAAGTAGGGCATGTTTCCTAAAATGTACCCCCGGTTAATTAAAGGAAAATCTGTGTTCCCATTTATAACGCTGTTAGTGTGTTCTGTGTGTATACTAACTAGGTATCATACTGGTATTGGTTCGGTATTATCTAACGATCAAGGTCTTAACTCTGATGTAAGTACTGGTTTCCTTGCCTGTACTATTTACAAATTATGGGGCATAACTACTGGGTATTGTGCGGTAAGAAATGTTCTGTTCACATATTTGATGTGTCTAGTCCTATTTATTGGTCTAAAATACCTACATACTTGAATGCTTAAATTCAGAAATACAGTTATATTGGACAAAGTCTAACCACTCATTTCATATTTTAAAGTCTAAGATATGGAACTTGCCCAACTTTATGAAACTTGATATTAAATCTTACTCAGTATTATGTGAACAGGATATCATTGTTTTCATATATCTAACTTCTGGAATCTATATAGCTTTCAGAACATTTATCTAAAATGACAACATTGATCATCTGAGACGGTACTTGTCACACAAGGATTACTCTTTTGAGCATGAATATTTAATGTGTTTGGTTATTGTATGAGTGGTATGCAGTTTCCCTCACATGATTGACTTCAGTTAATTTGGGCATGTAACTCAATAAACTAGTCGAGTGTTATAGTGAGCAAACGGTGCCTTTCATGCAATGACCTACTATCTTTTGATTGAGACTTGCTATTATTATTATAATATTAAGTACTCAAATTATTGTATAGTTTGGAGATCTTTCTTGGGGTCTCTGAATTATATTTTGCATCATGTTATATTTTATTATGATGTTGCTTTATTCCTCATTATGCTATCCCTCCCTGTTGTGAAAGCCTAATGTATTTTAAAGTAACTTTACCTAGTCATTTGCATTTTCAATACCTAGTTATCTATTTGAACAATGCAATCGAGTTGACGGTGAGTCCTTCCATATTGGTAGAAGTGTGTCATGTGGCAATATACGTACTTACATGACACAAACTACACAAATTAGTGATATTTTATATCACTTTATTCTACCTATTTACTATTCCAATTTTACTTTGATATAAACTAGCCTGGTTATCTTAGTACATGATTGGCTGTTGACTAGCATTATGATACAGATGTTCCCTGTGGCATAGTTATGATAACATCTAAGAATGTAATTATGATTGTGCTCCAGGAATCATTTTGGACACTTTTGCCAGGGTAAGTAGATCATGGAAAACGATAATTAGACTGTTAATCTTAGTCTCTTTGGAATACACACTATACCTTTCATATCTATCTTGGACAATGTAGTAGAATTGCATAACATTTTCAGAGTAACTAATGCTCGGCTGTTGACTTGTTTTACAAGGAAGTAGAGCTCGTGAAATGATTTGTTAGACCTTGTCTGCTCTTGTCTGAGTGGTTTCATTGTCATGTGTGCTAGCGACATGGCAACTTTACTAACACTCAAGTGATCTGTTGGTTATGTCAAATCTTGGCATTCTAATGGATTTTGTGCCTGTATTGGTACGTGATACATGGATACAGTGATATGGAACGGACGTGCTGTTGATGTACTTTTCATCCAACTACCTTCTTTGCAAAATTAGGTTTTCACGTCCCTATCCCTGTTCGCGTCTTTGTTGAAGCACCACTGTCGTGCAATACTTATACACTCGGTAACAGTGCCATTTTGCACGGAGAGGATTTGGAAGGGACCCGGGGCTTGATTTTATCGATTGACCATCCCAGTTGATTGATAAGGTCTATGGAGGTATGCGGTCCCACCAAACTCACAAGACATGTGTCTGTGAGGTTGGTTGTAGGTTTTCCAAAAGAAACCCTATCCTATTATTCTATCCTAACCTCATTTCTACTAAAATACTTGTTATGTTATATTATTTAATTTATTTATAAATATTTTATCCAAATTGTTAGTTTTAAGATATTTGTGATAAGGCTTTTCAGTCATAAGATAGGTTTAGTTATAGTGCATTTGATAAGAAAGCATCGGCTTGAGCTAGGCATACCAGAAAAGTATTTAGGTTACTAATAACACAACGTGGGTCCATTCAATATAGACGATCAAATTTGGCCAATACTATCAACTTCTTCATGAATGTACAGACTGCTTATCTCTGTAGATGATTGAAGGGGTTTAAGGAAGACAGACCAATGGATAGCTAAAGTAATTGGCTGCTCGGAGGTAAAGTTACAATGTTGCCGTGACCGCAGATATCTGGTCTTAAAAATGCCTGGGTCGAGCCCGTGTTTTTCAAATGCACACTCTAGGTTAATTAATTGCGAAGCGAATAGGGTTATCTGTGCTTAGCGAAGTTATAGAGCGTAGGGGGCGTAGAGCAAAATAAAAATAAAAACTTGCTTGTAACTTTTTTTATTAATATTTGTGCTGATGCGTAAATTTATTATCTTGAGTGCAGTTGCGTAGGTAACGAAAATGTACAAGTGTTCATGCTCAATTGTTAGTCCCCATCAAAACAACAGTATGTACAGGCAAGCTGAAACAAAGACAGTAGCGCTTGTAGCTTAAAAACAAACATCACGAGAAAAAAAAATGCAATCCAATAGCAACAAAAGAATAACAAGAAAATATGTGATACCTAGATAGTTCATTCCACATTTATTCTGCAATTGTGTCGATATTTGTTCATTTATTTATAGGTATGCTGAGTTAACTAATACAGACTTTCTTTACAGGAAACATTTTATAAATTTTCTTTTTTGTTGACATTTTTTGACATATATTTCATTGACAAACTAGTGCCGTACCGATACTATCGTTAGCTCGCCAGTTCGATTACCGAATTTATTCGATTCCACTTGAACTTAATAAACTATAATGGAATTACTACCAGACACTCTTTAGTGACAAAATAATCGATAAGTTTATTAATAAAATCATTAACTATTTATTTGAACGATAACAAATAGCTAAATAGTCAAATTTGATATAATTTTACTGGGGGCGAAAAACAGTAAAAATATTATTTCTTTGGTGTTTTACGCAGTTATTTTAATGCTTTATAACGTTTAAAATTGGGAAATACAAATAAAATCAATTCGATCAAAAGATCATTCAAAAGTAGAATCGATAACTCATATTGATTGAATAGCTTGATCATCGATTTTTTGTCACGTTCCTAGTCTTAAATGTCAAAGCTCGAAATGTCAAAGTCTACTCGTTTGTAGAAAACAGACTAAGGATAGGGGTCATACAGCCTTATTATTAGTTTTGTTATATGATTTAGGTCGTTTACACACTGTACATTTGCTGAAAAAGGATAAAAGTTATTTTAGCTTAAAATTAGTACTAAACTTAATTCTGAAAGAAAAATAAGCCAATTTTGGCCCTTTAAAATCCCAGTAGTAGGTGAAAGGTATCAATAGAGTAGTTGAAAAGCTGTCTAGGGCAATTTTTCTATTTTTTAACCGACTTTAGGTAAAGGAGGGTTCTCGGTTTCTATATTAAAATTTATTAAAATAACGTTTAAGTAGCAAATAGGTATTGAAAATCTAGTGTTTGTGGTAAGACATTACTCCTAGAGTATTCCTAGCTTAAAGAACAACGGTTGTGGCAATTTCAATCCAAACTTTTTCCTCTCATGATCGGTTTAGAACGGGTATCATTTAAGTAGCTCTAGTAGACTAATCGTGATATTCTTGCATAAGTAATCATTAGGGTAGTGTACTAATGCCGGGCACACGTGATAATACACACGGGCTAGTTGGTTAAGGGTTTGTTACACAATGCATTAGAAAACAAAATGTTTTCTCGTTGTTGCGTTACAGACCTTAAATTTTAATAATTTATTAGATTTTTTATTGAGTTACTATATTATTAGGTAAGAACTATAATAATATGGCACTTGTCTTTATATCGCGATTAGGTATCTAGAGTTAAATAGCACTTTATGGCTATTGATTACGAATAGGATTATAAATTTAAAAAACTATATAGCTTACATTTACTGAGGTTAGATAAAGCCACGTTTTATAAAAATAAAAACCAAGTAATGTTACATTAATTCTTGGGAATTAGGTAGGTAAAGCTAATAACTAGTCTACGCGTTATTAGATTACAGTAGTGTAATTGACGCTTAAAAGATTAGGTGTGATTAGAGCTTAAAATGTTATTTATCGGTGTCATCGGAAAAGTCATCGGATTTTTGTTCACTCGATAGACAAGTCTTAGCCGATGACTTAGCGATGGATTTACTGGAACGTGTCTGACGTCAAGTATTTTACTTTGCTTGCAGTTTTTTTTTCAAAACTTGAGTTTGTTTTTGTGAAAGAAAGTTTTAAAGTTAGGTTTAATTACATATTGTATACGTATTAAAGTAGTGCGGTTAATTAGTAAATGTAATGAAATAAGTGACATAATGTCTGTTTTGGGAACTGTAATAATGATCAAGATATTTAAAGTATTTTTCTATAGTTGAAACTTTTGAAGAACTTACTCTGAAAAGTTTTACCTTACAGGTATGAAAAATTACATATTTAATATAGGACACATTAAGGTCACCTAGGATGAGTGAGTTAGGATTTTTCTGATAAAGCTTTCTTTATTTACTTACTTATCACTAGGGATCAGTTCAGGAAAAGTAATATTATTTACCTTTGGTAAGATAGGTTCTGCCATACCTACATGTTAGTAGTCACCACTGTGGCTGGGTTATTGTGTAATAAAATATAGGTATTATATTGGAATCAGCCATATATTATTATTAGTTTGGTTCTATTACTTAGGTACTTACATGAGTTTCATGGTGTTTTATTGATATCAAAAAATAGTAAGCCCTTTAAATAAGAAATTGAAAATTGGTTGAAACTTATTAAAGCGGTTTTGATCTATTGGTATTGAAAATATTGATACAATGCTGAATGAGATTAGCGGTAACGGTAATACTCTCTATACTCTAAGTTGAAAATTGAGGGTTTCTTTATTTAAATAAGCCTTTTTGAATTATCAGTTCTTTTACTTTACCACCGATTATGATACCATATGGCTGAAAGAAGGAATGAATGCAAGGAAGCTTGTCGGCTTATCGGGTGAAACGCAGCGGTCCTTACTAAAATTGTGGGTGCGGAGGTCTGTTTGTTTGTTTGTTCAATTGTTGCGCTTTCACGTCCTGGCTGCTCAAGCGATCATTGTGGAATGTTGCATGGACGTTGCCGGGGGTGCGAAGGGGGGGACATGGATACTTTTTATCCGTAAAGGGGAACCGTTCCCGAGGGATGGACAGGGTACTGTCCACGCGGGTGAGGTCCCGGGGGCGGTCACAAGTACATGTTAAAATTAGTTATACTACAGTTGAATAAAGGAACGGCTTAGTTATTAGAGTTGAACTGTGTAGTACAGTGATCAGCATGTTGGTCTGCCACGGGAAGGTACCGGGTTCGATTCCTGGCTGAGCGGAGATTGGGGTGTTACTATTTACTGGAAGTATATTTATTGGCGGAAATATCGGTTACCTCGCCCAAATATTTGCTTTATGTAAAATAAAAATTATTAGTATTATAAATAAATAGTTCTTTTATTGATAAAATATTTTATTTTGTTTCGCAAGCCATTTGAACTATCTTTGCGGGTCCCTGGGGGTATGTGCGTACAACTAGTTGGGAAACGCTGATCTAAGATCTTTTAGTTAGAAACAATAATTTCAATATGCTTAAAGGTAATTAAGGTAATGGATAATATTTACAATATATGATTATAACACATCCTTAAAAGTATTTTCTTTTAAATCTTATTTTAGTTGTTTTGTTTTAATTAAATGGAAGTAGGTGCTCTATGATGACTTATTATTATTACTCAATATCATCATGCAGATTTTCTTAACACTGGAGAATTTCAGCTAAGCAAACAGTATATTTTATTTATATTTAGTCTTTATTGATACTATCAATTTGATACTGGTATAATAAAATAATGCTATCATTTAGGTTATTAGGTAGGTATTCTAATTAATTCACATAGGTAGTATTGGTTTCGGTTATGTACAGACCATCCATAAAAAAATAAAAAAAATAAAAACTTTAGGTGACACCTACGTCTAGCTAGAGATTTAGATTAGGACTTTTATTTAAGCGCTGCCTGTCAGATCTTAGGTGAGCTATATTGTAGGATGTGTTAAATAACGTTGTTATGGACAAATTGAGATTGTTTTAGTTCACTAGTAGTACTATAGATGAATCTAGAAGAAGAGTCTAGAATTTTACCTACTTCAATAAATTTTAATTTTAAATTTCACCTATAGTTACTTAAGGGTTAGTTCCGCCGCCGCCGCGTACTAGTCTTTTAATTTAGACTTCAACTTTTGATTCCGTTTTCGGATTTTTTGCGTTCCGTTTAATTCCGTGATCTGTTTTAATGTTCTCCGCGTTCCGATCGTGTTCCGTTTAATTCCGCGATCTGTTTCATGTTCTGTTCCGCGTTCCGATTGTGTTTCGCCTCGTACCGCGATCCGTTCCGTGTCCCGTTTCGTCCCGCGATCCGTTTCGTGTCCCGCTCCGTGTTCCGTTCCGTGTCCCGTTTCGTCCCGCGATCCGTTTCGTGTCCCGCTCCGCGTTTCGTTCATGTTCCGTTTAATTCCGCGATCTGTTTCATGTTCTGCTCAGCGTTCCGATTGTGTTCCGTTTAATTCCGCGATGTTCCGCGTTCCGATTGTGTTCCGCCTCGTTCCGCGATCTGTCCCGTGTTCCGTTTCGTCACGCGATCCGTTTCGTGTCCCGCTCCGCGATCCGTTTCGTGTTCCATTTCGTGTTCCGTTCCGTGATCCGTTCGTATTTCGTTGTACGTCTCACTTGTGTTCCGTTCCGTTCCGTATTTTGTTAAGTATGCTGATCAGTTCATGTTCCGGTCCGTCTATTCCGTGTTCCAATTCTGTTCCGGTCCGTCGTGTTTCAATTTTGAGTTCCGTTCCGTGTTCCGGTTGTTCTGATTACCGTTCCGGGTTCTGATTCCGTTCTGTTTGTTTAAATTCTGAATTCCATTCCGTGTTCCGGTTGTTCCGATTTCCGTTCCGCGTTCCGGTAGCGATTATGATTACGGTTTCTGATTTCGATTTAGATTCATATTTCGATTACAATTCCGGTTCCGGATTCCGACTTATATTTATATTTCGATTTCGATTACAATTTCGGTTCCGGATTCCGACTTATATTTATATTTCGATTACGACTCCGGATTCCGATTAAGATTTATATTTCGATTACGATTACGATTTCGATGTTGAATTTGGATTTTGATTTTGATTCGGATTCCGGATTCCGATGGCGATTTTAATTCCGATTTAGTTTTCTATTCCGGATTTGCTTCTTAATTCGTCCGTGTTCCGGTACGTGTTCCGATTTCAATTCCGGATTCAGGTTTCGGTTCTGGTTCCGGTGTTGACTTCCGATTTCATTTCCGATTTCGTTTCGGATTTCGGATTTGATACCGATACTGACTCTGGATACCGGATTCGTTTCCGATTTCGTTTCCGATTTCGGATCTGGTTTCCGTGCGGACTCCGGATTCCGATTTCGTTTTCGATTTCGACTCCGGATTCCGATTTTAGTGCTGATGTCAGAGTCGACTCCTGATTTTGAGTTCGTTCTCGATTTCAATTTTGCTCCCATTTTAATTGCGGTTCTTCGATTCCGGATTTCAATTTCAAGGCCGGTTCCGGTTTTGATTTCGGATTTTATTTCGGCTGCGATCACGATTTTGATTGTTTCGGTTACGGTTTCGTTGCGTTTAGTCTATATCGCGTCTCTGTTGCGTTTTGCTTAAATCATACCTAACATTCAACTTTAATCAAAGCACCGTATTAATAAACATGAGTTTTACACAAACAATAATTTTATTTAAGCTATGACGTTGCTCAATGAAACTTTGGAACTTTTCACTATTTATTATTAATAAAAAAATAAAAAAATATCTCTGCTAGTTTGGTTGGACCTATTTGTGTAAATAATTTATAACTCCGGCAAGCTCTTTTATAAATTATTTAGGGGGCGGATGTACCGGTCCAACCCATCAGTACCACCATTTTTTTTTTTCACGCTTCGCATGTATCTACTAGCTAATTTTTTTTTCGAATAAATACTTAAGATGTAATAAAATCTGAAGTACTGATATCTAAAAAACGGCATTTGACGTAATACTATCAAAATTAGCCAACGCCAGAATGTCTCTAGTGTTGAGAACTATGAAAAGAATAGTTATTATATTGTCAACTCTTAAACAGCTAGGTCAATTCTTGAAGTTCTTATGATAATGTTAACAGGCATTCTTGCCGACCATTTGCATTAAAACGAATATTTGAAGATGCAGGCTGCTTTGACTAAACGCGGTAAGTTATCTATTCTGTGGTACTAGCATTGCCCAGTTGATCGGAATGTGTTTGACTAATGTAAAAGGGACATTAAAAAAGTAATCATCTTGTCTATGGTCTTGTCGTTCATATCTGAATGTTACCTAACTTAGTTCATCAACCAATAGTAGTTTAGCGCAATTGCGGGTGTATTTCGGGATTTTGCCCTATTTTAGGCCTATTTAATAACTTTATAGTCCTTTCTATTAAAATATATTCATGTTAGAAAATCTTATTAACTGTCTAAAATGGTGACTGCGGGCGAAAGTAACAAGCAATAAAAGATAAATAATGTATGAGAAGGCGTAAATTAATATTAGCGTAAATATTGATTAGATAATGTAACATTACAAAGACTTGTATGTATTACTTAAAGATGACAAGCTATTATCTTACTAAAATGATTAAAATATCGATTCATTTTATTAGTTATTTATGTATGTATAGTATAGGTATATGTACTTATTTAATTAGTTTTACCTATGTTTTGGTACTAAATTCTATCGGTCGATCAATAAGAATGAGTGGAAATTAGAGAGTCTGGTTGGAAAGTGAATGGAAGTGCCATATTGTTATATTTTGTGCAAATAAATTGGTACAAAAGTACAATGCGTAAACCTAGGTAGACAAATATAGGATTTTGAGGGCGAGTCAGGAACGAGAGGCTGGCAACCCAAAACTTGAGGAAGGGAGAAATTTTGGATTGATTGAAAAATGACCAAATATGGTAGGGTTTTAGGACACGGGGATGTGGACGATTCATTGCCTTTTATGGTAATAAAACAGGGACCAAAAAGAAGTATAAAGAGAGCTAGATTAGGATGTCTCGAGGAGTCTTATTTTGAATCCCGTCGCGTGCGTTAGCTGAAAACTGTCAGCCAAGTTTAGAAAAGTTTGTAGGAAGTTTACTAGTTGTTTTTAAATATTACAAAGTTTAGTTTTTCGGAAGTGAAGATTTAGTTTAGGGCTAATATTTTGTGTTAGGGAGGCGTGAGGTTGTGCGGCAGGCTGATTGTTTTATTTTCGAGGGTCGTAACTGTAAATTCCCGTAAGTTTATTTTGCCCGATCCTTGTGGATATCGGGGTTGGTCTGCGAGGCGCCACGCTGTCCGATTCTGATAGCCACAGGTGTCAAAACCATAGTATCTATCCATCGTCGCGATTGTCTAAAAATTCCAAGACATCTAGCACAATGCTAGAGGTCAGCTATGTTTAACTAAATGGAACTGCTTACCGCTCAACCTGGTTCCGTAAGCCACTTCGCTCGCGAAAAGCTTGTGGGAGGCACCCGTCGGCCTCTGAGCTTAGCGAAGTTTCGCGTCGCGGCGTCCGGTTCTATGTATCAGTGCAGAGCGTAGTGTTTATGTGGGTTTTGTGATTGTGATGTGATGTGTGTGGCAGTCATTTCCTGTGGGAGAGAGCTGCTAAAATGAGGGAGGTATGAGGAACATCCACTTAATAGACAGGTGGAGTGCGGGTAAGTAGGGCATGTTTCCTAAAATGTACCCCCGGTTAATTAAAGGAAAATCTGTGTTCCCATTTATAACGCTGTTAGTGTGTTCTGTGTGTATACTAACTAGGTATCATACTGGTATTGGTTCGGTATTATCTAACGATCAAGGTCTTAACTCTGATGTAAGTACTGGTTTCCTTGCCTGTACTATTTACAAATTATGGGGCATAACTACTGGGTATTGTGCGGTAAGAAATGTTCTGTTCACATATTTGATGTGTCTAGTCCTATTTATTGGTCTAAAATACCTACATACTTGAATGCTTAAATTCAGAAATACAGTTATATTGGACAAAGTCTAACCACTCATTTCATATTTTAAAGTCTAAGATATGGAACTTGCCCAACTTTATGAAACTTGATATTAAATCTTACTCAGTATTATGTGAACAGGATATCATTGTTTTCATATATCTAACTTCTGGAATCTATATAGCTTTCAGAACATTTATCTAAAATGACAACATTGATCATCTGAGACGGTACTTGTCACACAAGGATTACTCTTTTGAGCATGAATATTTAATGTGTTTGGTTATTGTATGAGTGGTATGCAGTTTCCCTCACATGATTGACTTCAGTTAATTTGGGCATGTAACTCAATAAACTAGTCGAGTGTTATAGTGAGCAAACGGTGCCTTTCATGCAATGACCTACTATCTTTTGATTGAGACTTGCTATTATTATTATAATATTAAGTACTCAAATTATTGTATAGTTTGGAGATCTTTCTTGGGGTCTCTGAATTATATTTTGCATCATGTTATATTTTATTATGATGTTGCTTTATTCCTCATTATGCTATCCCTCCCTGTTGTGAAAGCCTAATGTATTTTAAAGTAACTTTACCTAGTCATTTGCATTTTCAATACCTAGTTATCTATTTGAACAATGCAATCGAGTTGACGGTGAGTCCTTCCATATTGGTAGAAGTGTGTCATGTGGCAATATACGTACTTACATGACACAAACTACACAAATTAGTGATATTTTATATCACTTTATTCTACCTATTTACTATTCCAATTTTACTTTGATATAAACTAGCCTGGTTATCTTAGTACATGATTGGCTGTTGACTAGCATTATGATACAGATGTTCCCTGTGGCATAGTTATGATAACATCTAAGAATGTAATTATGATTGTGCTCCAGGAATCATTTTGGACACTTTTGCCAGGGTAAGTAGATCATGGAAAACGATAATTAGACTGTTAATCTTAGTCTCTTTGGAATACACACTATACCTTTCATATCTATCTTGGACAATGTAGTAGAATTGCATAACATTTTCAGAGTAACTAATGCTCGGCTGTTGACTTGTTTTACAAGGAAGTAGAGCTCGTGAAATGATTTGTTAGACCTTGTCTGCTCTTGTCTGAGTGGTTTCATTGTCATGTGTGCTAGCGACATGGCAACTTTACTAACACTCAAGTGATCTGTTGGTTATGTCAAATCTTGGCATTCTAATGGATTTTGTGCCTGTATTGGTACGTGATACATGGATACAGTGATATGGAACGGACGTGCTGTTGATGTACTTTTCATCCAACTACCTTCTTTGCAAAATTAGGTTTTCACGTCCCTATCCCTGTTCGCGTCTTTGTTGAAGCACCACTGTCGTGCAATACTTATACACTCGGTAACAGTGCCATTTTGCACGGAGAGGATTTGGAAGGGACCCGGGGCTTGATTTTATCGATTGACCATCCCAGTTGATTGATAAGGTCTATGGAGGTATGCGGTCCCACCAAACTCACAAGACATGTGTCTGTGAGGTTGGTTGTAGGTTTTCCAAAAGAAACCCTATCCTATTATTCTATCCTAACCTCATTTCTACTAAAATACTTGTTATGTTATATTATTTAATTTATTTATAAATATTTTATCCAAATTGTTAGTTTTAAGATATTTGTGATAAGGCTTTTCAGTCATAAGATAGGTTTAGTTATAGTGCATTTGATAAGAAAGCATCGGCTTGAGCTAGGCATACCAGAAAAGTATTTAGGTTACTAATAACACAACGTGGGTCCATTCAATATAGACGATCAAATTTGGCCAATACTATCAACTTCTTCATGAATGTACAGACTGCTTATCTCTGTAGATGATTGAAGGGGTTTAAGGAAGACAGACCAATGGATAGCTAAAGTAATTGGCTGCTCGGAGGTAAAGTTACAGCACTCCAAAACTACCAGAGAAGAGTTGTTACAAAAAATAATGGGTGCGGCTAATCAAATAAAAGAAAATCGTACTGTTTAAAAAAAAACACAGACCATACAACAAGTACTTAGGTCTGTGAAAAAAAACCATTCGTAGTGTGGCATTACGTGCAACTTCGAAAATATAATTTAAATTTAATAATTTTACTTTTTAACCGTTTTTTTTGTTTCATTCCATAATTTAAGTAAATTAAATCATTATTACATAACTTTTGATTTTCATACAGATATTACCTATCTTATTTAAATAGTGATTATCTTAACAACGAAAAGAGATAGAACCCATGTTATTTTGGTGAACTTGTAGAGTAATTCATTAAATTTTATAAAACTTGCTAAAAAAGTCACCTCAAACTGCTAGTTTCGAAGTTAAAGATCAAAAATTAAAAATAAAAGTATTTTTTTAAGAAAAAAAATTTTTTTTTTTTTCTAACAAGTTTTCTGCTTGATTTCGTTTTTTTTTTACTTTTATTACTAGTTAGTCTTTGTAGCTTTCAAATAAGACTACTTTAAAAAAAACACCGTTTACATAAAGAGAAAAAAAAATTAAATGGCTTGAATTTTGAAATGGCTTACTTATATTTTTTTTCATGTTCTTATCGATAATTTTCTATCTAATATACTCACATTTCGTTTGACCAAGTATAAAATTAACATATTGCATAATAGATTCAAATATAAACTGTCTGCTGATATCATAAAACAAAGATAAGACCATTTTTACCTACAAAACTTCTCGTAGAATACTCAACATCTAAAGCCAAGTCTTTTTTCTGAAAGTTTAATGAGTTTTGTTACTCATTATAGAGACTTAGGTAAAGTTAGAATAGAATCACATGTGTAACTTTGTCTTTAAGATAAGGCCCTTAGAAATCTTTTACTACAAATACGTGATAATTACCTACTGTGGGATTTTCGAACAAGGGTTTGTTATAATAAATTGGATAAGGATAAAGAAATTCTGAATACAGCTTTGAGATGTGACAGAATACGTATCCTCGTTGATAAATGAAAAGGGATGATGTAGCTCAATGATCAAAGTGTCAAAAAGTAGGCCTGAAGAATTTCCTCTGCGAAAACCTATATCTAATCTACCTACATATCTTTAGACATACTAATAACATCCTCCTGCCTTTCGACATTTGGGGTCGGCGCAGCAGTTTTTTTTCGTACATCTCTATCACTCGTCATCGTCATCACATACCTTCTTTCTAGTCAGTCATAATTTATCATATATTATTCCATCTATCCATCTTTTAATGCATTCCTCTACCTCTATATACATCCAATTTCATGCTAAAAACATGTGACATGATCTTCAAACATCTCTTAACCTACAAGGAATAAAATCTTCGACAGCCTTATTTTTAGACCTTTAGATATACCACTAGCTAGATGTACTTAGAGATATAGATTAAGCTCTTAGTAAAAGTGTATGTGGGCCGTAAGCGTTTTCAGTAGCAGTAGATGTAAGAAGATGAATTTATGAAAGGATCAATTTATCATATCTGGAGGTATTTCGTGACAGTACCTAAGCTTAATGTGCACCTACCTAATGTAATGTCTGTTCACACTTAACAATGTTTTTTATATGAAAAAATCTACTGAAGATTTTCTGTCTTCACAATTCTATCCAGAATGATCTGGTGACGAGTCGAATTTTTTCTAGTAACTATATTATTTAGATTATATAAAAAAATTGAGTTGTGAAAGCTAAAATCTCAGATTCAAAAATTATATAGCTGTTTCATCTTAGGTAATCGATTGTCAAATATCTGGATAAATATTTCAATTGTATGTCGAGGGTAATTCCTCGCATTGGTGAATAACGCTGGCTTGCAACGAAAGTGTAGGATATAGGTACTAGAATATAAATATTTCGACGATGATTTATATTACGAGTGACTCGGTAGCTCAATTGGAAGAACATTGGACCGGACTTCCAAAGGTCGCGAGTTCGATTTCCACCTGAGAAAATCATCTGGTGAAGAGTAGAATATTTTCTAGAATATTATTTAGTACTTATCATAAAAGGTGTATCATATCTTAAAATTTAAATAACTTGGTTTTAAATTATTTAAAAATAGTAGAACAGGTGATGATAGTGTTGCTTAAACTGAACAACTATCAGGCCAATTTTTTTTTTTATTATGTCGGTTAGCTGACCAATACATTTAGTATGGGAGTTTGTATTTTTTTTTCCTTTTTCGGCCTATGCTCCGTGAAATTCATTTTAAGCAACACTATCACCCACATCGAATCCGAAATAAGGAGATCCATAGGAGAACTAAAGTAACCGATATCGCTCGAAGGATTGCTCAGCTGAAGTAGCAGTTGGCGGGACGGGACACAGCGAGAAGAACCGATGGCCGTTGTGGCGGAGAGGTTCTTGAATGGCGGCCGCGCACCGGACGACCGACGCTCCATGGGTTGGCCGCCGACAAGGTGGACTATCTGGTGAAGGTCGCGGATAGCGGTGCGCCGCTGGATGCGGGCAGCGCAGGACCGATCGTCGTGGAGATCCTTGGGGGAGGCATAGGCCTCCCCAAGACACCCACTGCTGGGTATAGACCCAGAGCAGTGGCTGATATAATGATGATGAACAACACCATCACCCGTTTCAGTATTGTTATATAATTTGCTTATATAAAAAAACCGGACAAGTGCGAGTCGGACTCGCCCACCGGGTTCCGCACAAATTTGTTGGGGCTTAAATAACGACTATATTTTTTATGATGTATAGTTTTTAGATTTTTCCCTGTATTTGTATTAGGTATAAGACGATATTACTTGCCAAATTTCATAGTTCTAGGTCAACGGGAATATGAATTTTGATTCCCTCAAGAGTGTCGAAATATGCGTTTATTGCGGCATAAACGGCCGTATCTTTTTTACATAAACTTGAAGTTTGATTTTTTCACAGCTTCAAAGGACGAAAGACTTGAGTTGAGTATGGTTTTAATTTCAACTTGATACCTCCACGCGTTCTCGAGATAAAGGGTTTTAGCAGACCGAAGGACAGACATACAAACAGTTTATGATTTAATTATAAATGTATAGTTTTCAGACTTTTCCCTGTAGGTACTTGTAGTATAAGACAATATTATCATAGTTCTAGGTCAACGGGAAGTTAACTTAATGCTCTAAGCTTCAGAGTGTCGAAATATGCGGTTTTTGCGGCAGAAACGGGCCGTGTCTTTTTTTTATGTAAATTTGGAAGATTGATTTTTTTTCACAGCTTCAAGGGACCATAGACTTGAGTGGTTTCAATTTCAACTTGATATCTCTACACGTTCTTGAGATAAAGGGTCTTGTCAGACAGACAGTCAGACGGACAATAAACTGATCCTGTAAGGGTTCCGTTTTTTCCTTTTGAGGTACGGAACCCTAGAATTATCCACAAAACAGTTAGTATAATAATACCTATATTTTGCTAATAGTACGTACTCCTAGCGGAGGTATGATGGCGACTAACAGAAATCAGTTCTTATGATGACTCATGTCACACATGCGGGACAAGGATTCGAACTTTCGAAACCCGAAGCCCTTAATAGGGAATATGCATAAGTCACCTATTTTCATAAAGATCTTGATCGCTGCGGACACTTGTAAAAACATGATGGAACAGAAAGAAAAGATAGTTTTATCACACGATGAAATCAGGGGAAAATAACGTTTTTTTTTTCAGATATAATGCACTTAACAGTCAGATAGAATATCCAATAAGAAATAATATTTTGTAAAACACATATGTACTAAAACGCAAAATTTAAGGAGATAATTGAAGATTCTTGGCTAACTCCATATTAAACGCGCCTGAAACACACCTGAAATGTGATAAGTGACGTCACATATTTGTATAGAGCGTTTTCGGCGGGAGCTGATGCGTGCTAACTTCAAGTAACTATATTACGATACGAGCAAAAAACGCAAGAGAAAAGTTTTAATATTACAGTTGATTTTCTCACGCATTATACTATTGATTTTGATAAAAAAAATTGTTGCATATTCCCTATTGGCACCGACAAAAACCACAATCACCGTCAAAATTATGGTATTAAATCACAGGGTAAATTACCTAAAACCCAAACAAGGATAAAATTCTAAAACCAAAACAGGGCTTGCGAAGAGAGGTGCATCGAATGGGTCTTGAATTGTGGACAGATTGTACACACAAAAAAACAATCTGCTACGACAACGCGCGTTATGAAAATGAGTAACGTGTTATAATTTACGTATGCATACGCCCTAACTAACCTAACAATACAAAACTCTATTCTGTTTTATTTTATTTTGGTAATGTTGATATCCAAAGTAGCAGTTTTTAGATCTAAGTACAAACTGACACAAACAAATCGTTATCTTATAATACTATT
The DNA here is from genome assembly GCA_928269145.1 of Agriphila tristella. Lineage (NCBI taxonomy): Eukaryota > Metazoa > Arthropoda > Insecta > Lepidoptera > Crambidae > Agriphila > Agriphila tristella. The sequence continues at coordinate 40,244,949 of OV743433.1, forward strand.
GAAATCATAATAAACTACTTTGTTCCAAGCATATCAAATGACAATATAATAAAGAAGTTTTTTTTTTAAATTAAGAATAAAAGTTAAATCGTAAATTATAGTTCTACATTTATATGAAAGTACACATAAAACTATAACATCGCGACAGCAATAACAAATAAAACAATCTAGGTAGATACCTGTACCCACTCCCCTTTCACAATATATTTCAATCTTGTCAAGGTATAATACCACGACCCAGTTAGTTATAAAATAGGGCGGAACGTGTATAAACAACTATAGATACATAATAAACAATAGTTTAGGCAGGTTAGGCAGGTACTCTTTATAGGACACTCGTGTGAACACTCCGCCTTAGGCTTGCACCGAAGGATAAGCGAACGTACTCGATATCGTACACACGCAAAACATTTCACGAGTTACCTACTAAATGGGACGTGTACAGATAAAACAGTATCGATTATGTGCATGTCGGCTTCACTTTATGACTTTTTGCTACATTCAGGTACAGGACAATGTTTGTTTACTTAGAACTTATCGTTATCGATATGAGTTAATTTAAAATAGATTTGAACATCAAGAGTTATTCATACAAGTGTGTGATCGAAGCTCTTTTTTCACGCTTTTAGTAATTTTAAGCGCAGTTTTAGTAAAGAGCTTTGTTAACAGCCCGCGGCAATTTCGCGCGAGCGGGAATAAATCGCTTATTCGCGTGCCATAAGCTTTCGCATGACTTTAACCCTTGTTATGACAAAAAGTTAAAAATGTGACTGAAATCAAAATGATTACCACCTCACAACAAACAAACAAACGGACCACGGCCGATCGAAATTTATTATCAAACTTCTGTTATCTTTCATTTATTTTCGAGCACTTCACAAAGAGAATAGAATTCCAGGAGCTACGCAGACGCTTTCAACGTTAAAACAGTAGTTACGCCAGAACGACAGTTTCTGTCAATACCTACTGCGTTCTGCGGCATAAGAAGGGACCGTCTTACCGAACCTCGTACCACCATAAATACCTGTACACGACAAAGCGTCCATGCGATGATTAGCTGGAAAGCACAAAGGGCACTGAATGCACAACAGAACACACCTGTGACGCTGAGTAAGGACATGATGGGCCGTTGGTGGCCCGGCTGGCCCGTCGACCGGGGCGGTCGGCGGGGCCGGTGCCTCACCGGCCGCACCGGGCGCGGGGCGCCATTTCTCGTTCGCGCCCGCCGACCGACTGCCGCCCGGCAGAGACTATCCACCACTCGCCGATACTAGCCGCCATTCGACGACCCCTGTCGACATTTTCCGAAGAAGCACGATTTTCCACGATCCACACCGCCGCGCAAGCGCAGAAGCTACACCCTCTGACATCACCGGCACCCGGATTATTTTCGCCCGGCGAGGTAAATACCCTCACATCGATCGGGCCCGGTTAAACTTTATGCAATTATTGCACTGCCCTACTCTTTACTGATGCAGTTTTGATGATCAACTCGTCTGCCGGTTCAACGTACCTGTACGAAAATAGCTGCCAAAACCGGCTGAACGGATTTGGAATAGCACACAGATAGTTTTAGCATGTGCAGACTTTTTATCTCGGTCAAAGGTTCCATAGTGATTTTTCGAATGTCCACGCGGACGAAGTCGCCTACAAAAGCTAGTAATTTATATTAAAAGGCTGATGGTAAAAAACTTATTCTTCATAACCTAAGAGCCGCGCTCTTGTCTGAGTAGCTTCCTCCACTCGTTTCTGTTTAAAGCCAGTTCCTTGGTTTCTTGATAAGACACGACGTTCACCTTGTCTTTGATCTGTTTCATGTAGGCTCTTCTTGGTCTTCCTCTTCCTCTCTTTCCCTCTATTTTTCCTTCTATAATGTTTATAATTAATTTGTCGTGTCTTATCAAGTGACCGATCATTCTTCCTCTTCTGTCTTCTATAATTTTCAGTATCTGTCGTTTTTCATTTACTCTTTTTAGTACTTCCTCATTTGTCACCATCTCAGTCCAGCTTATCTTCTCCATCCTTCTCCAGCACCACATTTCGAATGCTTCCAATCTTTCTCTATCTTTCTGCGTCATTGTCCAAGTTTCACATCCATAGAGGGCTATACTCCATACGAAAGTTTTGATGCACCGTCTTCTTATGTTTTTAGCGATTTATGCCTTGAATATACATCCTTTCCTGTGGAAGGCTTGTTTGCTATTGCTATTCTAGTTTAGATGTCTAAAGTGCATTTAGCATCATTTGTTATTATTATACTGCCTAAATATTTAAAGTTATTTACGTTTTCTAATGGAATGTTGTTTAATTTAATGTTATGAGAGGTGCGTTTTGGAATTTTGGAAACTGTTAATAGAAATCTTATATAGATAATATAAGTTTACATTCAAGGGTACCAACTATTTTTGCTAAATAACTATAAGCACATCAAAGACAAATAAAGTAATAAGTCTTTGCTTTTGCGATAAATCTTGTTCCAAATAAACACAATCATGTATTAATAAAATGAGGCAGTAAATCAGCGACAACAATGGACCAATTACGACAAAACCCGCCGAAACAAAATGATCACACGGCGACGAGCGGCTCACGCAAAAGCTTCATTTGTGGAATCCGCAAACAACATCTCTAATCTTTTCAACTTTAATTGGACGTAAAAAATTGGTGGAATGGATGAATCATAAAAGGAGCATTTATTTTCGGTCTATAAGTACTACAGTGAAAACGTTTTTCTTTTCGTTTTTTTACTTTCTTTAGTTAGTCTCCTGCGCGAAAGTATACCTACCTAATACGTTGTTTTTATTTCTACTCATGAACAAAATCTATTATGTTTCTTCAAAACGACATTTAAAGAATTCTAGTGTAACACGTTTCTCTGCCTTTGTTTATTTATTGCTTCATTTCTTATTAGTCTTAATAAATTTAAAATTTTGGTAAAAAGAAAACCGTGACTAATAACAAAAACTGTGTAGTTTCTTTTTACCAAAATTTTAAATTTATAAGTTCAATGGGACTCAGCATAATATCATTACCAAACTAATCAGGACCAACAAAACTATTCACGACAGTTATATACCTAATAGAGAGTAGGTCTCAGATTTCCACATATAGAGTAGGCATGCCTATGTCAGCCCGGAATGTGCTCATAAGCCTTCCAGGCGCTCCTACACGTGATCCAGATGTTAGATGAACGAACTCATACGCTTTTAGCATTTCATATGGAACGGAATAACTGAAACTCGAAATGAGAACAACATTCTTTCTTGAGATTGCATCAGGAATATTTAGATATTTTCTGTTTCTGCCGTGGTTTAAAGTGCATCTCAAAACATTTCAACAATTATTTAAGCGGCTTGCTAGGCCATAAAAGCATTTCTTTAAGTAAGCATACCGAAATCAAATGAGAAAGCAGAATCACATTTTCATTTTCGTAGGTACTATCTTGTTGCGTGCACTGTGGCAAAAAAAAATAATCTACATAATCAAAACATTGTACTTACTGCATAATTTAGAAATAGTTATAAAATAACAGTCATAATATTTTACAAACATTGAAGGGGGGACTTAAAGCGCCGTATACTACCCACTTCATAGCGCCGCCAACACATTTATTTTATTACTCGTACCTAAACCAAGCCATTATTTAAAAAAAGCTAAGATCATGCGATCTTCAATTGTCTCTAATATTTAGTTCAAAGTGGCCACTTTTAGTTCAGTAAAATTACGGGTTCGCAAAACATTAAATGGTAATAAGCTGTAATTTTGCAATCTGACTTTGATGTGATTATAAAACACTGATATAGACGAATCGAACTAAATTTACGAATACAAAAAAATACAGCGTAGTTATAACTTTTTTTTGTTGGATTTACATTCACAATCAAATTATAGTTCCAAATCAAGCAAAAAGTAAAGAAAGTATGTTATTAGCAATTTTGCTAAAGCAATTAAATAAATTAATATTTTGGTCAGTAAAGTAAAAAAAAAATAGTGAAAATTAGTTGGATTCTTTTACAAAATGACAGCTGGCCATTTAATCTAACGATCAAAAGAAGAAAGACCGCTATTGCAAATTATTTCTATTCCGCCATACTAGCTCCCGTAATTTTACTGAACTATTTTGGCTAGAATGGATTTTAAAACTTACACAAAGAATGAAAACTGTTGTAGTTATTTGAATGAAAACTGTAGTATTGGCGGCGCTATTAGTGGGTTGTAGGGCGCCTTAAAGACATTTCATATACTCCAGTGCAACAAAACTTAGATTCCTTAAAATCTTTTAGTATAGGTCAGGCACGTATCCGAGGGGGGGGGGGGGGGTAGTTGGGATTTCCAGAACACACAGTACAGGACTAAATTCAAATTTTGCGGGCGAGGCACTCTCCGGTTTGCGGGATGCAGTTGTCCCCGTCCCCCCCGAACTAAAAGTCTGGATACGTGCCTGGTATAGGTAGGTACCTAATGTACATTTACTTCATCTCTCTTTTACTAAATCCTACTGTAGAGCTTACAATATCGTACGGAAGTTGTGTCATATAGACCTATTTATACCTATTTCCAATTTCCAGTCATTTCCAACAAATAAGTGGGAATGCATGCAAAGCGAGACTGCTGGTTTCTCGTTCAATATTTTGCTGAATGTCAATTGATTGCTTCTGATTTTCCTTTTGAAAGCACAGTCCGTTGTTGTACACAACAAGGCTTCATTACATAAATAATCTTTGTCAATGAGTTGTGTTGTGCCATGAGTTACGTAACGCGCACGTGGTTTTCGCGCCGCCAACCCCCGACGATGATTTCCGAAATCACCCGACACCAAAAATCGATTGGAACGAGCCCGCCTGACGTCACGCAATGACAAGTTATTTCTAACGTACTATAGTTTACGCCTTCACAAAGCAACCTGCACCATCAGCAACCGAGTTAAGATTTCAAATCGTTTGAAGGTAGATTTGCTCAAAGGCTGTTTCTGGAGTGTAGAAGGCTTTCGAAGGAGGCACCCCCCTTACGAGCCTGACCCACATCCGACGCTGCCGATGCGTAATGCGTGTGCAGCGTTGTACTATGCTAGCTATGTATAAGGAGGTAACTTCGCAACCTTCCAATTCCAATGTCAGCGGGTAAACAAAGATTTAATGTCGATATAGAATAGAAAACATTACAATATGCAAAAACTTACGACTGAAGAACAATTGCTACTTTTTATAAAACCTGTTGTTAGACTTTAAAAGCTTTTGAAATAGGAGTGGAACAATGTTTTATTTGGGACAAACTTTACAATACACATCGATGTTTCGTCTCATACTTGAATTGAATTATGGTTTAAAGTGAAAGACTGGGTTTATAATTTTGTGTCGGAAATAGAGACCCCAACATTAAATCCTCTGTCGATGAAACTTTGCAGAGATGTAATATAGTATGAACCAAAACCTATGTACAAATATCTATAATAACTAAAAACAAAAAGAAACGATTTGGATTATTTAAATAATATGTTTCATTTATGATACTTTATCATACTGTAAAGTTTCGTCTACTGAGGATTTACTGTGGAGGCCCACTACCTTCCTTTCCTTCACTAATTTTGGCACCTATCGTGAAAACACCCGTCGTAGGCCCTGTCCTAATTGGCATCGGTCGTGCGATCATGCGTTGCGATTTCATCGTGCGATGAAACTGAACACTATTGTTCAGACGCATCGCATGACCGCGCGACCGTCAATTACGACATTCAATAGATATCACTAGGTTTGATCGCCGGTCGCACGACCACTTTCATCGGACGGACGCACCATCGTACGACCGATGGCCAATTAGGACAGGGCCTTAGACTTAATTCACCTGAGCTAAAAACAGCCAGTGTAGCGGTATAATATGAAGCAATAGCTGAGCTTGCGCTAAGAGCGATCTATAATTTAGGGCATATAACACGTATAACAAAAGAAGGACCTTATCTTCGGTTAATATGTTACAAAAATAATACATTTCTTAGCCCCTCCGCTCATGGCGTCGGTAGGGTAGGCGTATCGTAATACGCGCGTCGTACGAGAGCAATACGAGCACGCATGTTCAAAGAAATTCGCACACGGCGTCTCGTAGCGTAAGCGTATCGTATGAGATTTTATTGTCAATACGATAGTCGTAGCGTACTGGCGTAAAAAATCAAACGTAGAAAATACTTTCTACATGTTTGGTCCTCAATTTCCGTCAACGTGAAGCTGTAGTTTATATTCTGGAACAATATCAACGCCTACGCTACGATTCGTGTGTAGAATTCTACTCGTATCGTACTAGTCGCGGCTTTACGATACGCTTACGAGTCATGTGCGAAGGGCCTAAGTGTAAAAAGAAACTAATAGCGGTTGCTCTCACTCAGCGGTTGCGACAGAGCAAGACACTTCGCACATGACTCGTCCATGTGCGGAGGGCCTTACTCTGTCGCACACAATACTTTTCATACTCTGTCGTAGCAGTTCATGCGGTACCGCTACGTAATCTCGTAGCAACATGTTACGAATAGCGTAGTTCAATGTAAAAAGGAGCTATGCAATTTAAATAGGTCATGTCCATGTGCGGAGGGCCTTACTCTGTCGCACACAATACTTTTTACCATTGAAAATTGTATTTATGACCATATCTCCGAGGATTTTGAGAGGATCGAGAAGAAAATAGTACCAAAAGTTGCGGAATTTATCGAGACACGTGTGAACGTTGAATTTTAAAAATCTACTTTTTTTTTTAATTTTGCAAAATTCCAAAAATTGCGAGGTTTTTGGGGGGTGTTTATTTACTAAATTGTAAATATTTCAGAAAAAAAACTGACTTAAGAAAAAATTAAAAAAAGGGTCCTAGGGTATTAGTTTAGCTACCAAATGGCGAAACAGTTTTGAAAATCGGTAAATAATTGTGACCTGTAGGTGGTCCCTTTAGATTTGGAATTCTAGAAAAACGGGTGTTTCCGTACATAAAAAGTTATGTAGCTTCTATGATTATTGACCGATCGTCATGGTAATAGTGTTAAAAGATGCAGAAGCAGACGAGAAGTGCATTCGTTGGAATTTTGAAAATCAGTTAATAATATTTCGGCTGCGTCGAGGCAGTCTGCGGGCGCTTTAAAAGGTACTATCTAGGTAACTTTAAAAATATAAAAGGATTTTGCATTTGATTTGATTTTGGATTTTCGTAAATTTTTGTATTCATTTTCAATGCTCCGATTCTTGCGGGGACTGCAAAATCTGTGAATTTTTTACTCTGTCCTACCAGTTCATGCGGTACCGCTTCGTAATCTCGTAGCAACATGCTACGAATAGCGTAGTTCAATGTAAAAAGGAACTTTGCTATTTAAATAGGGGTTAAAGTATGAAATTGCCGATTTTAGGGTTCCGTACCCAAAGGTAAAACGGGACCCTATTACTAAGACTCCGTTGCCTGTCTGTCTGTCTGTCGATCTGTCACCAGGCTGTATCTCAATAAGGGTCCATGATAGGAAAACATGGTGTGCGGGCCATATTTTTATATAGAAAACGTAACGAGATTATCTAGTAGCTACAAGTATTCAATTGCGTATTAACCTCACAGATGATTGTAAAAAAAACAGAATATCTTCAAAAGCGCTTATCGCGGGTCATATTTTTGGCGTAAATAATAGCGGAAACGTATTGGATTCTACATCAAAATTCACTTTAACGTACTATGAAGTTGCTCTAATAACTTTTTCAACAAAGATAATGATGAAAAAACAACGAAAAACATCGAAAAAGTGCAGAAGTGAGGTTATTTTCCATACTCTTTACACGTAAAGAAAAAGACAGAGACAAATGTTTCAGTAACCATAAAGTTAATATTAACTTTATGGCAGTACCTAACCTATGATTGTGGTTTGCTTTGTTTTTGCGTGGTTAGAACACAAGTAGGTATTACAATTACAACCATTTAAAGCTTGCCAGGTTTATAAATTGCCTATAGTCACATTTCTTTCTCACTGTATAGCAAATGAAAAAGACGCATTGATAGCCATTCGGAAAACTGGCAAGTTTTAAGAGGTTGTAATATGGGGGCTGACCAGAGATATTAGAATCGTTCATCTAATTACTTTTCACTTTCACTTTTCACTTCTCACGTCTCACTTTTCACTTCTCATTTCACGCTTCCGCTTTCGCTTTTCTTTCGCTTTCGCTTTCACTTTCGCTTACACTTACCGTCACCGTTCTTAGTGCTCACCTACACCATGAATGATTACCCTCCAAAAAGGTGTCTCTACTTTCAGCAATCGTTAGGGCTCTACGCCTATCCAAACAATCAGTCAATCAATTTAGAGTTTTATATGTATAGACTAGCTTCTGCCCGCGACTTCGTCCGCGTGAATATTAGAGAAAATCCTCAGGGAACCTGAACCAACCAGGATCCGTCCAGCCATTTTTACGCGGTTAGGCGGGTCCCCATCAAGCGCGCTGCGTCACGAGGCAAGACCTTTGCCGTGTGTGGCAGGCCTCGCACGAGGCTTCCCGTTCCCGTTCCGTTCCGTTCCCGTCCCGTTCCGTTCCCGTTTCCTTTCCATTTTCGTGCCATTTCCGTTCCGTTCCCGTCCCTTTCCCGTCCCGCTCCCGTCTAGTTCCCGTCCCTTTCCCGTGCCGTTTTCGTCCCATTCCCGTTCCGTTCCCTTTCCGTTTCCGTCTAGTTCCCGTCCCATTCCCGTCCCGTTACCGTCCCCGTTGCCGTGCCCGTTCCCGTTCCCGTCCCCGTTGCCGTGCCCGTTTCCGTTCCCGTTCCCATTCCGTTCCCGTCCCGTTCCCGTGCCGATCCCGTTCCGTTCTCTTTCCGTTCCCGTCCCATTCCCGTCCCTTTCCCGTCCCGTTCGCATCCCGTTCGCGTTTCGTTCCCATTCCGTTCTCGTTCGCGCCCCCGTTCCTGTCCCCGTCCCCGTTCCCGTTCCCGTCCTTGTTCCCGTTCCCGTCCCCTGGATGTGCATGTCCAGGTCCAGGTCCATGATGTTTCATGTCCACCGCGTTGGAGTTAAAAATAAATCTCATTTTCTCAATCACCATCCCATAAAACCTTAAGAACGACATCCATATCGATTTTTATATTTACTCACCCCATTTACCCCCTAAGGGGTTGATTTTCAAAGTCACAAATATAAATTTGCCTATTCATTTTTAGATTTGCTCCTACAAAGTTTAAAGTTGTACCTTAATATGTCTTTTTAGGGTTCCGTACCCAAAGGGTAAAATCGGGACCCTATTACTAAGACTTCGCTGTCCGTCCGTCTGTCTGTCTGTCACCAGGCTGTATCTCATGAACCGTGATAGCTGGACAGTTGAAATTTTCACAGATGATGTATTTCTATTGCCGCTATAACAACAAATACTAAAAACAGAATAAAATTAATATTTAAGGGGGGCTCCCATACAACAAACGTGATTTTTTTGCTGTTTTTTGGTACGGAACCCTTCGTGCGTGAGTCCGACTCGCACTTGGCCGGTTTTTTTATTTTAAGTTTCCATACAAAATTTGAATCCCATTTTCACCCCTTTAGGGACTAAATCATGTGCACCGTGTTGGACTTAAAAATAAATGTAATTTTTGCAATCGTCATCCCAGAAAACCCCAATAACGACATCTAAATCGATTTTTATGTTTACTCACCCCATTTACCCCCTTGGGGGTTGATTTTCAAAATAACAAAATGTATATTTGCCTATTTATTTTTAGACGTGCTCCTACGAAATTTAAAGTTGTAATGTCTATTTTATATTATTTTTCCATACAAAATTTAAACCCCATTTTCACCACTTTAGGGGTTAAGTCATGTCCACCATGTTGGACTTCAAAATAAATGTCATTTTTGCAATCGTCATTCCACAAAACCTCGATAACGACATCCATATCTATTTTTCGGTTTTTTACCCCCATTTCATCCCCATAGAGGTTGCAATACTAACAAAAACAATACACGTTGCATTAGATTTCCATCCATAATCCTAAATTATAAATTTAGCGATTTTTACTTCGAAAATGAAGAATTTTCTTCTATACACAACTTCATCCTCCTTTTCACCCCTTCGGGGGTAGAATTTTGAAAAACGCTGAGACCAGTATTTATTAATTTTCAATCGTCAGCCTAAATAGAAAATTTTGATATCCTAGCTTCAAAACTGAGGGACTTTCATACAAACTTTCATCCCTTATTTCATCCCCTAGGGATGGAATTTTCAAAAATCCTTAATTAGGGGATACCTACACTGTATAAGCATCTGTGTGCAAAATTTCAAGTTTGTAGGTCTAGTGGTTTGGGCTGTGCGTTGATTTGTCAGTCATTTTGGGCTTTTTTTGCCCCATTTACTACTACATTATCTACATTGTATAAAGTATCTTTGTACAAAATTTCAAGTCTCTAGACTCAGCGGTTTGGGCTGTGCGTTGATATGTCAGTCACCCCTTCACTTTTATATAAGAGATATGATGTTAGAGTTTATTTGTGCATAAAAGTTTCAAAACATCAGCGTTAAATAAATTAAGACAATGTTAACATGAAAATGCAAACTCTTTTAAATTTTGATTTACTAATATATGGGTCAAAAACGTTTCCCAAAATATCACATCGGGAACTATTTTACTCAAATTGTACCTACGATTAGCCCGATTCTTTTTTCGTAGTAGCACAGAATACACATAATAATACTGTAGGCCCATTGGCCCCTGAAGAATTTCTGTAGCTTATGTGTGTATAATAGGCAAGAATAGGCATTGACTTCTATATATTCCACTAGACTGGCTGCTGTCAAACTGTTCTTGTGCCTATTTGATTTCCGCCATTTTGGCGCTGTAGGACGTAGCGTGAGCATAGCGTGAGGGACATGGTACTAAAGTCTGAAGTCTGGAGAGACCATCACGGCAACCATTTTCATTGTACAACGTCAAAATTAGTTCTTTAGACAGACGCTGGGGGCGTTTCAAATAGGCACAAAAACTTTGCTGTCAAATAATACAGACAGCCAGTCCAGTTAAATAGAAAAAAAAACAGGTCAGTGATAATAGGTCTTTACCAAGAAGCTTATACCCACAATGGAGATTGCACGCCTAGTATCATAGTGAAGATTGAAAAAAGACTCTTTAGTGACGTCACGGCTTATTGCTATCTCTTTCTTTTCGTTTTACAATACGTTTTTGTTTCTCACGAACGAACGAACGACGAACAACGAACACGTATTGTAACACTAAAGAAAGAGGTTGCAATAAGCCGTCACGTCACTCAAGGACATTTTTTCTATCTTCACTATGACACTGGCCGTGCAATCTCCTGGAGGGAGGTATAAGCTTCTTGGTCTTTACCTATGAAATTGTCAATTTGAAAGGAGAATTTTTATGAAGTTGCATTTTTCATACTATTATATTATGTGTAGTTTTTAGCCTTTTTTCGCTAAACGGCAGATTCTGGAAACGGCAGATTCTGTAAACGGCAGATTCTGTCAATGGCAGATTCTACGACAGATATTGTACAGTCAGTCAGCAAAAACAAAAGTTTTTTGACATGAGTTTTTTTGTAAACATTGGTTTTGATCAGAATTTATTTCACTATTAAGAACGTTTTGACGTTTATATTGGTGGTGGGTGGTAAACCTTCTCGATATTTATGAAATTCTGGTACCTACTTTGGTGACGTATTGTTTTACGAAAAAAAATTTATAATTTTCTTTGTCATTTTTCATGTCAAGGGCATAACGAGTCGGTGTGACTACGACTAAAAAAATCCCCGTAGTCACACTTGTGTGGTAAGTTGATGTGACCACGGGTCGGTCGGGATTATCGTGTGTAATTTTTCTTGATAGAGCCTAATAATAATAAAAAATATTGTCGCGGAGTCCAGCCTCCTTTGACTAATGACTGACAGACAGACGGAGGGTGACAGGGTTGACGTACGGGACGGACGGACAGATGACTATCGACAGAAAACGGAACTGGTGCTGGTAAAAGACGTTATCAAGACGACCAGGACCGACCCACAGAGAAAGCAATAACTACGTAAGAAGAGACGGGACTTCATAGAGCTAAAAAAATCTATGAAATGTCAAATCAAACACACCTCATCGTTGCCAACCTTACGACTGTAAAACAATATTTCGCCAACCTACAGGAAAAAATATAGAGATGGGCGACCTAGTATTAAATTTTTTATCGATATCGATGAATGCACAACTGCGCTTACTTATAGAATAATTTTAAAATTTCCACTAACATGGTACAATGCTCCGTTTTTTAACTAGTACTGAGTCACATAAGTATGTTAGAATTAATTATGAAGCATTTAACCGTTGCGGGCAGTACTTTAAAAAACAGAGCATGCAGTTTAATATTTGAAATAAAGAAATTAAAAATTAAAAGTATTTATTTCAAAAAAATCTTCATTGCACTTCTTCAATTCATTCGACGGCTGATGGTAATGACCTGAAATAAAAATTATATGAGAACATTTTTATACTTAAATGCAAAGATATTAAGGTTCAAAATGAATTTTGACAGTTTTGTATAACCTCATGTGCTGCTGAGTGTACAATGCAACGGGAAAGTTATTAAGTGTATATGGTACATTGTTCTTACATTACAAACTAAAATTAAAAACATCGATATCGATATTTATATGTAGATGTAGGTACTCTATTTCCCATCAGCTTATTTTGACTAAAATTATTATTAACATTCAAATATCTACCAAAAAGTTTAAACGAAATGTTAAGTTGATTAATGATTACTCACCGAAGCTCATCAAAAGGAAATTTGGCCATAAAAACCATTTTGTGTCGTCCTTTAGCGCCGATTTCAAACCACAAATTTCTCATATGCTTCATTATGATTTGGTACGCACTTAAAATTCGCAACGACTTGACCATTAACCACTGACTTATTATATTACTAGCGTACTATTAACACAAATTGATAATTTTATTTGTTATAATTTTATTAATACTAGAAACTTTCCAAAGATCTTTAAATGTACCGCCGAAGTTGCTCTTACTGACAAATGAATGACGTATTTTCAAAGAGCGAGAAAGAATGAGGAAGAGAGAGACAAATATAGTCGCCATCAAAATTCGTGTCTGTTTCATAGAATTATTTTTTGTATGAAAGTTGCGACAGACTGGACCGACCCTTGACCCGCAGGACGACAACTGCGACCATACAAAGTGGTCCTTCGATGTACAACTGCAGAATCAACCTATGGTTAGAACAAGAAGCCAAACCAGGGCAATGGAATCATCAACGACGGCGGCTGTTCCCAGCGGCAGACAGCCAATCCAGGATAGTCGCCCCGCGTCGCCATGCCCGTCAGCTCACTCCACCGCAAGCACAATGTCAACAGTTAAAAAGCAAAGACTCCCACAGCTACAATTAGAAGCCGCTGAAGAGCGGACGGCGATCGAGAAGCGCCTGCTGGAAGAAAAACTCTCGATCCAACTACAAGCGCTCCAAGACGACGATGACGATGGTCTTCAGAATATTTCTAGATCCCGCACTTCTCCAAGATCCGTTAAGAGTGTACCGACAGGTATGAACCATCATGGACCCATTAAGAACATCACGGACACGACAGCTCCTCACACTCGACGACATCTGAACGAACAAATTCCATCAACAAACACTGAGGCGCACAACTTGGAAAGAGACCTAAGTAAGCTCCTAGCCCGACAGACTAGCACTAAAGAGCTACCAGTGTTCTCAGGAGAGCCTGAGGAGTGGCCCCTGTTTTATAGCCAATTCAATTCGACCACTCGTCTGTGTGGATATACTGACGATGAGAATATCGCCAGACTCTGGAGGTCCCTGAAGGGGCGCGCTCGTGATTCAGTCTCCGCTCTCTTAGTTTCCGCTACAAACCTAGACAAGTTTATATCCACCCTGAAAATAAGATTCGGCAGACCGGAATTCATCATTGACATCATGCTTCAGAAAATTCGTAACACAAAATTCATCCGTCACGACGACATCAATCAAGTCATAGAGTTTGCGACCACGGTGCAAAACATAGTTGCCACTATGAATGTTACCAACGAGAAGGGACATCTTTCAAATCCTATGTTAATAAAAGAGATTATAAACAAACTCCCTAGCAACTTAAAATATCTATAGGCCTTTCATGTGACGGACATTTGACAACGCGATGCCCGTCACATTGAGCACCTTGTCAAGCTGGCTCATGGAGGTTGCGAACGCCTCCACCATAGCCTTCTATATCTTCCAAGCCCTGAAGTTGAGCAGAACGGCAACATCGCATGTGGTCAAGCACATAGTTTAAAGTTATTTTAAAAATTATTTATTATTTGTTTTTCCTGTATTATCTATGTTAAAACTAGTTGTAAATTGTGATGTAAGATTATTTCAATAAAGTTTTATATTTATTATTAATATTTATTTATTAGAACATAAGGTTTGAGTCAAATTATTTGAACTTTTCGGGGGTCCTTTAGTACGATGAGCATTTTGATCTAAGCCTCCTCTAGCAATAAATCTTACATCATTGGAAAGGTATTTAAATTTGAAACACTTAATTGTAATACTATAAACGTCAACTATTAGTACTTTGAGAGTTATAACGCTCTAAACTTGACAATTTTTTTTAACATTAATGACCTAAAACTCCGAAAATACTAACAATTAATAGAAAGTATGTTTGCAGCAAATATTTGTCATATAAAAACCTTTCTTACGATATATCATTCATTTCTATAGGTGTGGTAGATCAACTCCCATAGACAATAAACCACTTTTATACTTTAATAACCTTTAACTCCAAAAGTATTAACAATTGATATAAAGTATATTAACAGCAAATATTTGTCTTTAAAAGACCTTTCTAATGATATATCACTTATTGCTAGAGGGCGTGTTAATCAACTCCCTGCTGAAGAAAATCAACAAAAAAGATGACATCTTTGACAGCCATTTTTTCCTAGTTAACATTGATATTTTTCTTATTGTTTAATATACTAAGCATTTCAATAAAAGAACTAAATTATTTTCATATTTTAAACCTCACACGATTACTATGAAAAAAAATATCGACCTCTTAAAATTGAAATATTCCCATACATTTAGTATGGAGACTGGCGGACGACATGACCACGAACTGACAGTAACAGACGTTGCCAAACTTATGTTCACGGCTTGGAAATAAAGAAGGCTATGCCTCCACACATATTGCACCCTTTGCGCCAAGAGTCGAAAGTAACAAGAAAATAGTATTCGCAACCACCCCAACTTCGCCGAAAAGGAAGTGCGCTCGTTGTAAGGGGGAACACACACTTAAGGACTGCATGGCTTTCAAGCAACTTTCCGTAGACAATCGTTGGAATTTCGTGACCGAACAAAAGTTATGTTTCTCCTGTTTATCAGAAAAACACCAGCTGAAAGACTGTAATTACAAGAAAAGATGCACAGAAGTGGATTGTGAAAGAGTCCACCACCCGCTGCTTCATGCGCTACCACTGAGACTGACACGCGACGTCACGACACACGACGTCACGACACACGAAATTGTGAGTACCGCTGTTTGCGAACCACGCCAGCGATGCGTATTTTTGAAAGTGATTCCAGTGGTGATCTCTGGGCCTAAAGGTGACGTTGAAACCCTAGCCCTATTAAATGAAGGCGCAGCAGTGTCTCTCGCAGATTTATCCTTGTTAGAGCAGGCTGGTATTAGAGGAGAGATATCACCGTTACAAATACGAGGAGCTTCAGGTATGACGACGGAAGAAACTGATTCGCAAATCGTGTCGTTCAATATTCGCGGACTAAATGTGAGCGATACCAGCTTTGTTATAAACGATGTACGTTCTGTGCGTAATTTAAATTTATGTGTAAATGATTTTAATTTTAACGATATTGTAAATAGATATTCTTATGTAAATACGTATGTAAACGACCGTGACTTCAGACATAAAAAAGTTGAACTACTTATTGGACAGGACAATATTGAGTTTATAGTGACGAGACAAATCATATACGGTGACAAAAATGGACCAATGATATCTTTGACGAAATTAGGTTACGTTGTTCACGGAAATGTAAGACTCGGTAGTTTACCCAATGACGTGTCAGTTTTACATGTTTGTGACTGTAACGAACTTACTGACTTAATCAAAAAATCTTTCTCTACAGAAGCCTTTGGTATGGTACCAAATATACAAATGAGACTCCTCGCTCTCGGGAGGATCAGCTCGCGCTTCAAATTATGGAGCGTACGACACGGCTTCTTCCCGAAGGCCGGTACGAGACGGGTCTGCTATGGAGGTCAGAGACGCCTGAACTTCCTGATAGCCTGCCAAGCGAGGAAGCGGTTTCGCAGCACACAAGCGAGAATGCGTAAGTGTCACGATTTTGCTCTAAAATACAAAGAGAGATTCTTTGATAATATTTCGAAGGGTTATGTTTCAAAGTTAGATCCTGAAGAAGCCGCCATACGGACGCCAAAGACTTGGTGGTTGCCGCACTTCGCAGTATATAACCCGAACAAACCGAAGCTGCGCCTTGTACTGGACTGCGCAGCAAAATCGGAAGGCAAGTCTTTGAACGATTTCCTCTTGACAGGACCGGACCTTTTCACGTCACTGCCACGCGTACTCTTAGGGTTTCGCAGCGGCAAGGTAGCGGTCACCGGTGATATCCAGGAAATGTTTCACCGGGTTATGATAAGGCCAGAAGACAGACAGGCCCAGCGACTGCTGTGGGAAGACGGCGAGTACGTGATGAACGTAATGACTTTCGGCGCCGTGTGCTCACCGTCCTCGTCGCAGTATGTAAAAAATGTTAACGCGCAAAGGTATGAAACATCTCATCCCCTCGCCTGTCATGCTATCACTGAGCACCATTAAGTTGACGACTACATTTACTCTATGAATAATGAGGACGACCTGGGGCCCTACCGCCCAACTCAAAGCTTTAGCCAGAGCGATAGCTAGACTATATCCATCCTTGTCATAATATAACACTATGACAAGGACGGACAGTGCACTGACGTCATCAACCAAAGCCAGAGTAAAAGTCCGTCCTTGTCATCGTGTTATGATATGACAAGGATGGATATAGTCTAGCTATCGCTCTGGCTAAAGCTTTGAGTTGGGCGGTCCAGGAGCTGATCCGGCTGGTGAACGACGTCATAGAGATACACTCAGCGTATCCAATTCTGTAAAACTTTTAAACAGCATTCCTGAGGATAGACTTTCCGCGTCTGCAGTTAAAGTCATTAGTGATAGCAAAGGCGAGGTCGCGGAGAGAGTGTTAGGGGTCAGATGGACCCCCGACGACGACAATTTTATTTTCACTTTGAACCTTTCAAATATATCGGACGATCTAGTTAGCGGCGTGAAGAGACCTACGAAGCGAGAGGTTCTTAAGATCATTATGTCAGTTTTTGACCCTCTCGGATTTCTACTTCACGTGACTGTTAAAGCCCGCATCCTTTTCCAAAACATTTGGCGCAGTAAGATAGGATGGGACGACGAAATCAAAAGCTGTCATTTTGCTTTGTGGCAGACATGGCTAACTGAATTGAAATCTGTAAACGACATTCAGATTCCACGTTGGATATTGACAGATAACCATGACGGGGTGGCTGAGCTGCACATTTTCTGCGACGCCAGTTCCAAAGCGTTTGCCAGCGTCACTTACCTCAGATCACGCAAGACCGACGGGACCTGGCACGTCACCTTCCTGATGGCGAAAGCAAGAGTTGCTCCTCTAAAGGTAATGAGCATCCCACGTCTTGAGCTCCAGGCGGCTCTGATGAGCGCACGACTATTCGTGAGCCTACAGCACTGCGAGATGGTAGCCTTGTCTAAGATAACACTGTGGACCAACTCAAAAACAGTGTTAAGCTAGCTAAGATCAGACTCTGGCAGGTTTAAGCCCTTTGTTGCACACCGGGTTTGCGAAATAACAGAGCTGACAGACTATAAATAAGCAATGGAGGTGGATCCCTACTCATCTGAACGCTGCCGATGACTCCACGAGAGACACGGCGATGGTTGACAATGGCGAAAGGTGGCTTAAAGGGCCAGCCTTCTTAGTAAAACCAGACAGCGAATGGCCTGTAGATATCGACAATATCGACGCTATCGATACTTACATCGGTGACGAGGAAATCAAGGTTGTATGCCTTACTACCGCTGGACCGGCACAAGAGTTACCTGATGTCCAACGCTCTTCTAAGTACTGGCGTTTGGTATGGAGCACAGCTTGGTTCTTCCGTGGGATTCTCAACTTCAAGAACAAAAAGCCCGCCTGGCTTCGAAGCGAATTGACTGTGCTAGAGGTGACGAACGCAGAAAAAGCCCTTATTAAACAAAGCCAGAGACAAACATTTTCTTCTGACATTGACAGCATAAAAAGACATGGACATGTAGACAAATCAAACTCACTTTGTCAACTCAACCCTTTCCTTGATCCGCACGACGTACTCCGAGTTGGGGGGAGGATTGAGGCGGCAAATCTTGATTACGACGCTAAGCACCCAATTATACTACACCCATCCGACCCATTTGTTAAGCTGCTAATGCTTCGCTATCACATCGACTCCGCAAATTCCGGTAAAGAAAGAGTTTTTAATGTACTGAGAAAGCGCTTCTGGATTCTCAACGGACGCAACGCAATGCTGTAAAAAAGACCTGGAACGACTGCCTCGTTTGTAAAATCAACCGCGCGAAAGCCGCGCCACCACTGATGGGACAACTACCTGACTTTCGGCTTCAAGGAGGACATCGGGCATATACCTATACAGGCTTGGACTACTTCGGGCATTTGCTGATAAAAATAGGCCGCAGGCAAGAAAAAAGGTGGGGAGCACTCTACACATGCCTCACGGTATGTGCGGTGCACATAGACTTAGTCGACGACTTGACCACTAGCTCAGCAATTTTAAGCTTACGCCGCTTTATAGCTCGTCGAGGCTGTCCAGCAGTTATATATAGCGACAACGCGACGACGTTCCGTGGGGCCGACCGCGAGCTGAAACAGGCGGTACTTGCAATGGACCAGAGTGAACTGCTACGTTTCGGCAGTACCCGCAACATTGAATGGAGATTTATACCTCCGAATTCTCCCCACATGGGAGGCTGCTGGGAGGGACTGGTGCGTAGCATCAAGACAGCGCTGCGCGTGACGTTAAAGGAGCGAGTTCCAAGTGAGCAGACCCTCCGAACGCTCCTGGCAGAGGCCGAACACTTCATAAACAGCCGGCCATTAACCTACATATCAATTGACTGCGACGACGATTTACCGCTGACGCCTAACGATTTTCTTTTTACAGACACCTCGACAATGGACAGACCCTTTGGTACGTTTTCTGACGGTGATTTACTACGTCGTTCCTGGCGGGAGTCCCAGAGGCTGGCGGACCTGACCTGGAAGCGGTGGGTCCGAGAATACCTGCCGTCCTTGACGCGGCGCGATAAGTGGCTACAGACCAGTAAGCCGCTTACCGTAGGCGATGTTGTCATCATCGCAGACGACCAGCTACCAAGGGGGCAGTGGCCTCGTAGTCGGGTCACCAGGGTCTACCCTGGGAACGACCTCCAGGTACGAGTAGCTGACGTAGTGACTGGACAAGGACGTTAAACGAGACCTGCGACTAAACTATGCAGACTGGACGTTGGCTCCCAACCTTAAGTATCAGCCTTCTGATACTGGAGGTGGGAATGTCGCGGAGTCCAGCCTCCTTTGACTAATGACTGACAGACAAACGGAGGGTGACAGGGTTGTACTTACGGGACGGACGGACAGATGACTATCGACAGAAAACGGAACTGGTGCTGAACTGGTAAAAGACGTTATCAAGACGACCATGACCGACCCTTGACCCGCAGGACGACAACTGCGACCATACAAATATCTTTAGAATTAGAATGTTGTTCGGGACTGTACTTCTGCCATTTAAATAATCTACCGTTTCCAGAATCTGCAGTTTCCAGAATCTGCCGTTTCCAGAAAATGATTTTAATCTGGAGGCACGGCAGTGCCTCCGCCAAGACGTCCAAGCGAAGCTCAAGGGCACTACCTAGTACCTACCTTTTCTCGAAGCGCTTCGTCGTTTTTTTGAACCCTCGTATCTTGGGTTGGGACCAGATAAACAAAATTCTCGGGATATTATGTCAGTAGTAAACTTATTAAACATACAAAGTTTCAATTGCATAGCTCTTATAATATAGATTTTATTGGGATCCCTTGTTTTCGCATAATGCTTTTATACCTAATTTGATTTGGCATAACGGATTTGGCATATTTTTTTTTGTCATAATAATACTTTGGCATAATTGTTTTTTGGCATACTATTTATGTAAGCATAATAATCATTTAGACTAATTTGTTTTCGCATAATGTTATTAGGCATATTGTCTATTCGCCTAATATTATTTAGACATAAAAATCAAAAACAATCAGAATAAATATTTTAACGTAGGTACTTATTTATTTTCTTTCAATAGGAGTATGTATTTAAATGCCGAAAATTCATAACACATACGACAGAAATATCGACGTATGAAACACCTGTTTTCAAAATAACGAAAATCCTAAATATCGATATCCGATAAATAGACCGTAACTTAAAAGGTCGATTATTAAATGAACGATAGTTCGAAATCCCGAAAGTTAAAATGCCGATAATTCAAAATCCCGAAAGTCTGTTTAGGTCTGTTAGGTGCGCCGACGAGCGAGCGTAGCGAGCGAGGAGGAGGTTAAGTTTCATTGCGACCTACAATGCACGAGCCGAGCGAGCAAAGCGAGCGTGCCGCGGCAGCGGCCGGCGAAGTGCCAGAACCAACCTGCTGGCATGTAACTCTCAATTAACCTTAAGTTTTTTAAGCTTCGGGATTTAGAATTGAGGAGCGTCTGTTCAAAGGGGGCTATATCCACACTAAACAAACTCTCAGTAAATAAAAAAAAACCTCTTGCACAATAAAAATGTATGGGACATTATATTTTTTCCAACAAAGATAACTCGTGAGAAGACAACCTTTTACTATGGCAATTTTTTTTTTTATTATAATTATTAATATGCTTCATATCAAAGAATATAAAATGGAAATAGCCCTCTTTGACCATTTTTTTTAAAATAGCCCCTTATGATCTGGACATTAGATTAGAAAACCGATAAAAACCAAAAATTTGTGAACATATGCACAAAATACACAATTTGTGGTAAATTATCTTACAAGGCGCACACAGATTGCAAAGGGCGATTGAATTAAACGGGGAAGTTGAAAGAAACTCATACTTTTACGGCGGCAAGGAAATAGCTATTTTTGAGCCAAATTTCTCTTCCTAAGCGAATTTTGTATTGAAAATAGCTCTTTTTGCTAAGAATATTTCAAAGTGCTCCACAATCTGTATCGACCATCAACATTTAGCACTTTTTGAGCAGAACCTTTGTAAAAGGTGGCAATTTTAAGGTAGAAATGGGCAGTTTTGATCAAACTTGAACATAGCGCACGATGGGATCTTAGATTCTGAAACCGATTCGAAAAAAAAACAGAAATCGGCCGAAGTGGATATAGCCCCTTTTGAACATACGCTCCTCAATTTTAGTTAAATGTCCTTTCGTGATTTTAAACGTACGGCCAAACAACCGTTCGACCATTTGTTTTCAGTGTTTCGTCCATGGGTCTTATAAAATTCGGTCTTTTCAACTTCGACATTGTAAATACATACCCCTAGCCATGCATGAGACAAATAATATTTATATTTATTTCAAGTGTAAAATTTTAGCAATAGCTTTTAAATGTGCAAGTTTCGAAGTGTATTCATTTTTTTGTTTATAAAAATATGCGTTAATAACATTATGCGTATTTTTTTTTTTTTTTTTTCTCTTTATTGGTTTTCGGGATTTTTGTCATAAATTGACGATGCCAATCCCATCGTACTTATAATATTAAAAGCTAATCTCTAAGAACAGAGTATAAAGACTTAGCTGCTATTGAAGTTGGTTCTGACAAAATTTTGTGGAACATTCCTATATCTAGTCTATTAAGTTTTAAATTGCTCATTAACTGCTGCCTCTTATTCTCAAAACGGGCACAATCCATCAAAATGTGTTGCAAATCATCAACTTTTCCGCATTGATTACAGTAAGGAGAATCAGCTTTCCTCATCATGTGTGCAAATGATTTTGTTGGATAATGTCCAGATCGCAGTCTATGTGCGGTAACAATTTGTTGCCTATTGAGCTCATTAGCTGCAAACCAAGGGATATGAGGGGGTTCACTTTGTATGCTCTTGTACCAAATGCCTTTGCTTAAGGATCGTTCATCAAAGTACAATTTCCACTGTGTATAGCATTTATGTTTGTATTTATGAATGATTTCAGTAAAACTTGGAAGAGTACACATTGGTTGTCCTTCTTCAATGGCTTGCTTAGCATACTTATCAGCCTCCTCATTCCCGGTCAAGCCTATGTGTGCTGGAACCCATTGCATCATCAAATCAATATTGTTTTGCTTGAGATCTTCATAAAGCTTTAAAATAGTATAAGCCGTAGTAAGCCCTCTTTTTCCATGTAAACATTTCAACAAATGTTGTAATGCACTTTTGCTGTCTGTGAGGATTACGACTTTACGGACTTCTAAATTTTTAGCATACGCCATTGCCTTAGATATTGCAACAAGTTCAGCAGTCATAATAGATAAAGATGAACTAATTTTAAACAAACTATGTACTTTAGCTTGTGGATCGTAATAAGCTATTCCGATGCCGTTCAGAGATTTGGAGCCATCGGTGTACAAAGCATACCAGCCGTTATATTTTTCATCTAACTCTTGACTTACATCTAGTTTCAAATTATTATTTTCATATGATATTTTGGCCTTTTTTATCGAATTAAGATTAATTTTTATATGGTTTTTCATGTTAAAAGCCGACACCCATTTGTTTAACGTGAACATTTGTAATGGATTGTCTGATGATATATTTTCCTCCTTAGTTTCTTTTAAAGCTGTCACTAGTATGGGTTTCTTTTTATTTTTCCAGTAACTATTATTACATAAGACCTCCAATCTAGTTAAGAGTTTTATTTGTATATTGTCAGTCCAAGAATAAGCTTTCAAAATGTGTTTGTAAGCTAGAAGTTGTCTTCTAAATTTAAGCGGGGGGACGCATAATTCGCTTTCCATCACATGTATAGGAGTAGTCTTGATAAAGCCTCCAATTATCCGTAATGCCTGGTTCTGTAACTTATTGATTTTATATGCGTGAGTGTCTGCTGTACTGTCATATAAGAAGCTACCATAATCTAATCTACTCCTGATAAGCGCAATATACAGTCTACGGAGATGTGAAGGATGTATACCCCATGTAGCACCAGCAAGAATCTTTAGAATTGGTAAAAATTTAACTACTTTTTCATAGAGTTCGTTTATATGTTTGGTCCATCGTAAATTTTTATCTAGCCAAAGTCCCAGATATTTAATACTATTAACAATTTCCAGTTGCATATTATTAATACTGATGTTAATGTGATGTTCCTTACGACCTCTACTAAAAATGCAAAGTTTTGTTTTATGCACCGATAACTCCAATCCCAATTGACTTAAAATTAACACAACAGTATTTAAAGAGTTTTGAATTTTATCTACACTATTTGCCATGACTTTAGAACTTGTGAATAACACAAAGTCATCCGCATACTGGCATATATACACTTCGCTTATTCTACGGCATATTTCAATAGTCACGATATTAAAAAGCAAGGGGGATAATGGGTCACCCTGTGGAATACCTTTGCCCGACCATCTAGCGTAAAAAGTATCACCTTCTTCTAACTTAATTTTTAGGTGCCTTTCTTTTAAATATTCCCAAAGGTAGCGACACATTTTCGACCCTACATTTAATTCAACAAGAGTAGCTATTACTTTTTCTACTAGAACATTATTATAAGCTCCTTCAATATCCAGAAAGCAAGCCAATGTGGACGAGTTTTCACTAAAACCAATTTGTATCCTACTTACAAGTTGGACCAGTGAATCTAGTGATGACTGTGCTCTCCTAAAGCCAGTCGTACATGGAGATAGAAACTTATTATGTTCAACGTACCATTCAAGACGCCTAGTGATCATTAAATGAAATATTTTGCATATACAAGATAAAAGTGCAATAGGGCGAAGTTTGCCAGTAGGGTCATTATATTTTGGAATAGGAATTATAACAACGTTTCTCCATTGTAAGGGAATTTCTCCAGTAGAATATATCAGGTTATAAATTTTTAAAAGGTGATCTTTTGCTATTTGTGGCATTTTAGAAATCATGGAATAAGTTATTCCATCGTGCCCTGGTGCAGTGTCAACTGTTTTGAGACATGTTTCAAATTCTTGTTTTGAAAATGGTTGGTCTAATTGTGGATTTGTTGAATCAAATGAGGGTGGCATAGGTGCTACATAGTCAGGTGTGAGTGAATCTAAAAGTTCAATCTTCCTATAATCTTCGCAATGAGAGCGTTTCCGTTTGATTCCCTTGATCCATTGCATTTTTTTCCACATTTCGGAAAGTGAAGTGTTTTCATTAATACTGCTACAGAGTGACTGCCAATTTTTTGATTTAGCATTGCGTATTAGTCTTTGGGCGATAGAGATTTTGTCTCTAAGTTGTTTTTCATTGCAATCATTCGGATTTCTTCGAAACAATTTGAGTGCTAACCGCCTTTCTGCTATTGCTTTCGATAACTCTTGACTCCAGTAAGGTTTTGGGATAAATTTGTTTGAGGGATCTTTACAACTTCTTTTAATAGGGATGTATTTATCAGCCGATGCAATAATCTGGTCAGTAAGATAGTTATACATTTGTTGAACATTAACTTGTATTTCCGCGTTATAATCCTCAAAAATATTACAGAGGTGTTCATTATAGCCAATCCAGTCCGCGTTTTTAAAATTTCTACCATTCATAACAAAATGCCGACTGTCGTGATATTGTAAAGCAATTAAAATTATAAGATGGTCGCTGCCTAAATTTTCATTTGTAACATCCCATTTCAGATTCATACTAATGTCCGTGGTACAAAACGATATATCTGGAGAAGTTTTCTGTAAGGTACCATTTACTAATTTTACGCGGGTATGTCTACCATCATTTAGTGAAATGCAGTCATTATCAAGACTACTGTCTAATAGTTGGTGACCCCTTGTGTCTGTTTTCGTGGACCAATTAATATGATGACCATTGAAATCGCCTAATATCATTGAGTTTTCATGAAACTTTGAAAATATAGAGTCCCAATCTGACTGTTGTGTACGCGTTGTACTGGTACAATAAACAGAAATTATATTTTTCAACAGTTTACAATTAAAAATTGTCACGTGAAGGACTTCTATATCAGTGTTACTAACATTAATAGGACTCAGACATGCTTTAATAGATTTGTGACACAAGATTGCCACTCCCCCGTAAGAATCATCTCTGTCTTTTCGAAATACATTATAATCGCTTAAACGCAAATCTATATCTGGTTCTAGCCATGTTTCACTAATAACTGCAATGTGAACATTATGTCGGTTTAAAATTAATTCAAATGCTGGCATTTTTGGTCTTAAGCTTTGTGCATTCCATTGTAGAATATTTATCTCAAAAGCATTATGATTTTTACTAGCCATTTTTAAATAAAGCACTAATTACATCTGTAAAGTAACCGTCGCTAAAATAATTAACACACCAAAATGTAAATTCTTTTAACACCAATCCCAGACACGTACACAATTTTTCTTCGAATGATGACTCGGCTGCGATTATTTGTTTAATTTTGTTTACCAGGCTCCTAAAGGCGGTAGAAAAACTTTTATTTTCTTTTCTTGTGTAGGTTTCTTTGTTATAATCATCGTAGTTCTTATTTGTTGCATCAGTTTCCTCTTGTAAATCTAATTCACTATTATTTCGGTTACACCTTTTCTGTTTCTTGTTTTTAGTTTGGGTACGGATATTCAGAATTTGTGATGTCACGTCTTCATTTTCACTACTATTTCCTGATCTATTTTGTGTTTGAGGGGTTTTATTTTTCCGTGTTACATCACTATATAGTAGAGTTGAACCTCTCTGTTGATGCGATTGTATATTAATTATTGGTGAAAGGTTTTGTGTCTGTTCTGTGTATTTGTCACGCATATGGTTTGTTTGATATTCATCATAAGTTGGAGTTTGTCCTATATAATTATATAACGCCTTTTTATAGGTCCAGTTGTATTCGCTCATTAATTTCCTTATATTTTTTTCCTTTTGGAAGACGGGACAAATTTTATCTAATGCCATATGCGGTCCTTTGCAATTTACACAAAAGTAACGTGTTGTATCGCAGTTATCATGAGCCTCTCCGCATTTAGGACACTTTGTCTTGTTGATTGGACAAAATTGTTTTTTATGTCCGTATTTCCAACATAAAGAACATTGGGTCACAGGGAATATATAAGGTTCTACATTAAACCTACACCCATATCCCGTAACATACTGAGGCAAAGAAGTACTTTTAAAACATAAGCGGATTGCTGTACTGTTTATCCAGCGGCCCTCTGTATTCAAGCGTTTAAGTCTTAATATGGAGCTTATTTCATATTCACAGCTGAACGTCTCTTTTATTTCTTTTTCGTCTATATCGATATCAATATTTTTTACAACACCATATACCGAGTTACTCTGAGTAGTACTTTGACATCTTATATCTAGTTCAGAAAGTTTTTGACAGTCGAGTAATTTTTCCGCCTCACATTTTTGTTTGAATAATATAAAGGCTCTATAGGGACCTTTATATTTAATTTTCAATATCCCCGTCACATTCATAGATTTCAGTAATTTCGCCATGCCGAATTGTTTAGGTAAAATGTTTTTAGAAAATAGACACACTTCGTACATATTTTCACTAACCTGTGTCTCCTCATGTTGCATCTCAATTTCAGGATTACTTTTGGAAAAGCTGCGATGTAAGCGTTTTTTCCTGTTAGTAACAGTAGTAAATCCGATTGTATCCTCCTCACTCTCTTTACTAGGGTCGCTGTCCTGCCTTGGTCTCTTTTCTACATTCCTTTGTAATTCTTGATCAAAGGAAGCAGTACTAAATGCAGTTAGGTTCATATTTTCTTCAATATTTTCACCTTCCGACGTTACACTATGTGAACGGCCAAAACTATCCATATTCACTGTAGTGCTTACACATGTGGGTAGTTTTGTATTTCACGAGGACGAAAAAAAACACCGGTAGTTGTCAACGTGCGTACGGCTCGGCAGTCCGCCCGCGACTGTTATGCGTATTTAAATTTATGCCAAAGAATATTATGCTTAAACATGATTATGCCTAAATTAGTTATGCCTAAAAAAATTATGCATAAGCTGTTATGCATAATCGTATTATCCCGCGCCGCGCACGTCGCCCGCGGTATCCCAACATTTCGCTACATAAAGGATAAGCTACAGCCCAGACCGTAAGAGTCAGGGACATATACTAATTTCAATAGGTAGCCTAACTCAATATCTCTAGGGGTTTTTTTTTCATTTATTCGATATCGCTTTTCGTTTTTGAGAAATTGTCGATTTAGTAAGAAAAGACCCCGAAAAAGTGTGTCATTTTTCTACATTTATGCGATTTTCGAATAAAGTTTTTGACATTTTCGAAAATTTTTTTCACCCTATTGTAGCCCTTGCTGAAACGCATCTTTTGACATTTAGTACATACACGTAGACCCAAAACTCACGGGACCAGGGCAATGTCTCACTTTGGCTGAAATTGGGTACCTTACTGAAGCGATCGAAAAAACATTTTCAATGTTAAAAAATCCGCACTTTAACTGACTCGACCAGTCAGTCAATGCAAAAAAAGGGGAATATATAAATGCACTTTAAAAATAATGTAACACACTTTAAAATGTTTAGCTTCAAAATTTATTGAATGAACTATAAAAATAATCGTTTCCACTATAAATATGCTAAGCTTTAAAATGAATACTTTGCACTATACAATTTAATTGATTAGCTTTAAAATTAATACTTTGCACCTTACAAATTAATTTTATAACTTTAGCACTGGTAAACAGACGTCTAGGTGCGACGACGAGCGGGCGCAGCGAGAGAGGAGAGGAGGTTAGGTTCCATTGTGACCAACAACGCCAGAACCGACCTGATGGCGTAGTATAATTATGCATAATGCCACAAGTTGTTTTCATCTTTCCATCTCATTTTAACAGTGGTCAGATGGTGGTCAGTCTGAGTCGGGAACAATGGTTGCGACTAGGGCTTGCAAATCGAATATTCGAATATTCGAATTATTCGAATATTCACCTTATTTTGGTATTCGAATACTAAAGTGGGTGAAATTCGAATATTCGAATATTTTCTACTTTGTTAGATTTAGGCAAAAGACATTAATTAAAAACCCGAATAGCATTTGTGAGCATAGAATGAAGCGATCGTTAACGTTCACTTTCTCCTTTATTTATTTGTTTTGCTATGGTGTTTGTTTGTCCACAAATTGCAAACGATTTTAATCTAGTTCCCGATGAGGAAAAGACTTTAAACTTAAAACATAGGTCAGAACAGGAAGACAATAAAGTATTATAGTGTCATTGAGCTGACCTGATGATGGAACTGGAAGAAGGTCACAGGAAATCTGTAATAAAACCATACAAACCCATCGAGTTTAGGCTCGTTTGATTCGTCTTGACACGTACTCTGTTGTGAAGTAGTGTCCAGGGTCTGATGAAGCCGAAAGAAGGCCACAAGAACTCTGTGATAAAACCATGCAACCCCATCTGGTTTGAGCTTGTTTGATTCTTCTTGACTAGTACTCTAAAAGGAGATGGGTAACGGTTTCCAGGGTCTGGTGATGGAGCTGGAAGAAGGCCACAGGAACTCTGTAATAAAACCATGTGACCCCATGTTTGTGCTCGTTTGATTTGTCTTGATGAGTACTCGTTAGGTAATAGTGGCCAGGGTCGGATAATGGAGCCGGAAGAAGACCACAGGAACTCTGTAATACTTTACTTTATTGCTGACACTAAGCAAATAACACAAACATTTTAAACATTGGCACTAATAATTAACAAAATACATTTTATTTCTTCTTGGCGTTAGTGAGCATCGTGTCTTGCATTGCAACACATAGGCCTCTTCCAGCTGTTTCCATTTTGTTCGATCTCTTGCTTTTCGCGTCCAAAGTGTTCCTCCAGTTTTCATAATATCATCTGCCCATCTTTTGGTTTGTCTTCCTCTATTCCTTTTCCGTCTCTCTGTTATAATTTTGTTCCATTTTTGCTTGCTTTCTCTTGCCATATGACCCGCTCATTGCCATTTTAACGGTCTTATTTTCCTTATTATATCTTCTACTTTCATTTTTGTTCTCATTTCCTCTGATTTTGGCCGGTCTTTCAGCGTTACACTTATTAGGCTTTTTTCCATGTTCCTCTGGCATGTTCTGAGATTCAAATAGTGTTTTTGAGTCAGTGCACATGTTTCACACTCTGTAATAAAACCATACAAATCCATTGAGTTAGGGCTCGTTTGATTCATCTTGACAAGTATTCTGTTGGGAAATAGTGTCCAGGGTCTGATGATGGAACTGGAAGAAAACCACAGGAATTCTGTATTAAATTCCACCCTCTCACGGGCTAAGCGGTACTTCTCAGTTCTCACCCAACCAACTGCTTCTGTTATACAACACGCACAGATTCGTCCAATCATGGAGTACTGTTGTCACCTGTGGGATGGTTCTGCTAAGTATCAGCTTAAACTTCCTGAATCAATTGAAAGCAGATTGAAAGCCAGGAGGCTCATCGGCAACTCAAAATTGGCCGCAGCGGAACTTCAGAGCCTTAGTCACCGTCGCAAAGTTAAAGAGTGTGCGAAGGAACTGCACAAGCTTGTTCCTCTAGCCCCTTTCCACCATCGGGGTACAAGACGCAGGTTAGCATATCACCCTTCCTTACATAGTAGATGCTACAAGGGTCCGTACCAAGTGATTTGCCAATACATTTAACTGCTGAAGAATGGATTGCGCTGCTACTCATATGTTCCCCGATAGTTACAACCTTTGTCTCTTCAAGGTAACAGTGAATAGGCATTTCTTGGGCAAGTGTGCTACACCTTAGACCACATCCTGTTTAGCAAGCAATATGGTAGTCAAATGTCTGCCCAGTTTCCGATAAAAAAAAGAAACCATTCAAATTCATCGAGTTTTGGGTCGTTTGATTCGTCTTGACAAGTACTCTGTTGAAAAATAGTATCAAACCCTGGTGTGATAGTGAAGTCGGAAAACACCACAGAAAAAAGCACAGATTAGACTAAAATGCAAAAAATAAATATTTACTGACAAAAAACAAAAAAAACGCGTTTTAAAAACGAACTAAAAAGTATATAAATCAGACTCAAGTCAGAACATACTTATAAAAACGGACTAATAAGTATAAAATAATTACCCACGTAAAGATTTATGACCCTATAAAGAAGTTTTAAACCTGAAACTGTGGGGCGAACGCAAAAGTCAATTGATGATAAATCTTACAAAATGCGCCCCATTAAACGAAGCATTTAACGTTGGTTTAATTTTAAAAATAAACAATATTTAATAATTACGACCACCTGTTTTACTTTACAGAAATATTCGAATAATATTCGAATATATTCGAATACCTCCTTAAAGAAATTTCGAATATTCGAATATTGATTTCATCGAATATTTGCAAGCCCTAGTTGCGACACAGTTAAAGTGCAACCATTATTTTTGTAGTGATAATATTAAATTATAAATCTATTATTATTTTAAAGTGCAAACCATTATTTTTCTAGTGAAAATATTGAATTATAGGTCTATTATTATTTTAAAGTGCTTATATACAATTTTATAGCTGTTTTCATCAAATTTAAAGTGCTATTAAATACATCCCCAAAAAAAATGCATTTAAGGGTTATTATTTTTATAAACACCTGTACTTTATGTAAATTTTTTTATTCATTATCAACACATGGAGTGTTTTATACAGAATAGATAATAAATAAGTATTACAGTACGAGGCATATATCTTGAAATTTTTTCGACGGAGTGGGGATAATTTCGCGCATGTGCTCTTGTGAGCGACCAATAGTGCGCGCCCCTCACCGCTACGCATGCCCAAAATACGCGTTCCGCGCAATCCCCACCCGATTTCAAGATATTATGGCCCGTACTCTTTGTATACTGCGCCAAAAATCTCCTGGCACAGGGTAAAGAAATCCAATAGAGGTTTCTCTCTGAAGAGCGCGCGTGATGCCGAATCGTCGCGGCAACCGTCGGCCTCTCTCTCTCTCAACGCGAAGTAACACGTGCCATGTGCACGTGCTTAGATTGATGCCTACATATAAGTATCTAGGTAACTTGGTGACCGCACTGGTAGGCGAGTCGCTACGCTAGGATCTGGAGTGTATTTCATGACTTCGACGACAAAACTGCGCATAACACGATCGCGACAACTTGTTACTGCCGCTACCGTTGTTGCGACAGAAGACTATTGCGCATATCGTCATAGCGACTGAACTTTACTGCGGTGCACCCTACTCCGATATAACGCTACTTCGACAACTCAAAAAAGCGACGGGACAGTCCGGCAGTGCAACAAACAGTAGGTAGTGTTTATTATTCTTATATTCCCTACCTCCGCAGTACTATTTTTTTGTAATTAGAGGGAGAGCGGGGGAACACATTTTATCATTTTGGATTGAAAATAAATTGAGAAATCCTATCTATAGACTGTGCATGTATAGGTTTCATGAAGAATAATTTTCCAGTTTCAGTTCCATGTTTGGGAAGGGGAAATAAAGGGGGGGGGCTTTATCTTTTACTTATTTTATGAAAATAAAGCGGTTTACATCTACCTACCAAGTTTCAACTGTGTAATCTATAAGGGTTACGTTTTTTGCCTTTGTTTAGGGTTCCGTAGCCTAAAGGCAAAAAAAACCTGCCTGCATAAAAAGACAAGTCAACTGAAAAGATAGAAACAAGATTAAATATTAAAGGCAACATATAAAGAAAGTGACACTATGAATGATTTGAATTTATGCCTCCGACTGCATGTCATTATGTTGCCTTTAATATTTATTCCATCTTTTCAGTTGACTTGTCTTTTTATTCAGGCGGGTTTTTTAATATATTTTTTTGCCATTAGGCTACGGAACCCTAACCAAAGGCAAAAAACGTAACCCTTATAGATTACACAGTTGAAACTTGGTAAGTAGATGTAAATTGCTTTATTTTCACAAAAACAATTAAAAGATGTCGTCTGATGTCTGAAATGTTTCCCCCCCCCCCCCCCTTATTTCCCCTTCCCAAACATGGAACTGAAACTAGAAAATTATTGTTTATCAAACCTATACATGCACTCTCTATAGATAATGTGTTCCCCACTCTCCCTCTAATTAAAAAAAAATGGTACTGCGGAGGTAGGGAATATAAGAATAATAAACACTACCTACTGTTTGTTGCACTAAAAATATAAAAATAATAAATAAATTATAATTAATTTATTATTATATCTACCGGTAACCGTAATATTTTTTTATACATTATGTGAGGAATTTAAAAAATTTTTGTCAGTGTGTTACTGATAATAACATTTTCTTGTAGGTATCTAGGTATATGTTTTAATCAAATATATTATTTTTATTAAATTATTATTTAATTAATATTATTTTTCAGTTCTATAATTAACAATACCTACTAATTATTCAATAATATTTATGTTAAAAATAAAAATAAATATATATACTTAATAAAAAATACAATTTTAAGAATATAATTGAATTAAATAAAAATAAATGCAAAATGAGAATCCGACCTTTTGCGAATCTGACCTGATCGAGTTTATTTTAAAAAACTTTTCTTTTTACTGTCTTCCGGGAAAATGAGTATCTGACCTTTTAAGAATCCAACCAAATGCTAATAATTAAAAAAAAACAAAATAATGAAAACGACTTGATAACTATCAATTTTAATCCAGTTTAAAAAACATGTCTTTTAATATAATACAAAATAAATACCTATTAAAATCAAAACAAATAATAAATAATAGACTTACAATAAAATCTATTTGGTGAATCCTGTGATATCAGTAGTGCTAAAGTCTTCTATAACTGCCTATTTAATCATTTAAAATTAATTAATTATCTTAAAATACAATATACAAAAATGCAAATGGAGAAAAGTTTGGAATATTTCATTGCAATATAATTTTACTTAAGTATAATATAAAAGTTAGATTAATATATGGGTATAAGTAAATTACTCTTGGAGTACACACAAAATCACTGTGCAAGCAGGTTTCGCTTTAAAAGGAAACCTTTTGCTCTGTGATCTTAATATCATTTTTATGTGACTATAATATAATTCCTCTATATGTTGAATTTAATTACTTTCTTCCTTGTTAAAACACACTGTTAAGACCTTCAACAAATCTTAAATATTTCTCATGCCTCTTTGCATAATTATCTGCATCACTCCATCTTTCATCAATAAACTTCTTTTCTAAGTTAATTAAAACATTAAAAAGCACACTGGAATAAATCCTGTTACTGTCATACCTTACAATCTTAGCATTTCTTTGCCTCATATCGTCTATAATACATTTTTCACATCTGCTTTTAACAAGCACGCCATTCTGCCTGTTTATAGCAAAGCGATCATACATAACACTCATCACCTCATGCACAATAAATCTCCTGTGATACCACATAGCTTCATGATATTTATAAAACCTAAGTAACTCACAGTTTAAAGCTAACTCATAAAACAAAACCTCTAATTTTCTACAAACAGTAACATTATCCAATACACAATTACAACTTTTATTAGTATAACAAAGCAATAAGTTTACTAAATTATCTTCAGAGTACAATAACAAATCTTCTTCTGAAGTTTGTATAGTAACATCTTTAGGGAAATTGCTTGCCAAAGTCCTGACAAAACTTTTTCTGAAATTGTTACTAACAGTATTCTCAAACGCATTCCATCTTTCTGCACTGATAGAAAATATGTTTTTGATACAAAACTGTCTGTAATGAAAACAACTGTAGTCAGAAACATGTTTGGCTGTCCACCTCTCAGAGAAATCATACTCTTTCACATAAAGGAAGTGTACATCAAAGTTTTTATGTGATTGCAGAAGTTTCACAAGCCACATGCGATGGCTCCAACTGTGGTAGTTATTGGGACTCTTCTCTGCGGCCAGCTCACAGATGTAGATTTCATCATTTACCAGGCTTGTGATGTGGTTACTTTGCAATGTATCATCTGAAATAAAATTTGAATGAAAAATATTTACCAATCTTGTCTTCAAGTAAAAGTTGTCTGTCTTGTTAATTCATTAAATGTGAGGAGGCCGCATGAGGCCGGACAAAATGGTAAATCTATTGTTTGTGTCTCATTTTGTCTGGCTTGATGGGTTAAGTAAGGGAAATATGTACATTAATTACCTTTTAATACTTCTTGCAAGAGCCATCTTCTGTATGCAAAGGCATCATTACACTTTGGTTTTCTTGAAAGTACAAGTTTGGAAAATTGCAATTCACAAGACTTCTGTAGAAAACAGTTCAATACCATCTCTCGTCTTTTATTCCATAAAGTATTCAGATCTGGATTGATCAGCAGTGTTAAATTGAGTAACTTCGTCAGTCTGTCAGCATTTGTAGATGAAGGCTTTTGAGCTTTACGTTTAGGTTTTGCAAAATATTTATCCATAAGCTCCGAATAACAGTACATGTATACATGCTTTACACACCAAGATTCTAAGCCTAGGCAATTCTCCAAGTGAAGAACGGGAGATTTATTTTGAAAATTCGCTTCCACTGGGACTATATCAAATGCGTATCTGAAAAACATGGAAACAAAGAGTTATTGTGTTAATTGACTAGTCATTTGAACAAAAGCCAATTATCAAAATATATATTTACAACTCAGCATTTTTCGTCATAACATTGTCGACGTCTTTTATGATTTTCTCAACAAGAGCGAATTTGTCTTCATCCATGATCGATTTATTTAGCACTTCACGTAAATTTAAAATACTCGATCTCTTTCCGTCTTTAGATCTTAACAAACAATTATTATTTTAGATTGAGATCCAAATAACATTTTGTCTGTTCTGTGATTACATTTCACAAAAATAAAGCAAAAAACTAGCAAAAAAAAGCAACAATAGTCACGTCACGTACACATTTGACAGTTTGTTTGACCAGGGGGCTTATTGTCTAATTTCAAAAATCTATCGCAATCGCTTTCGTTTGACAGATGGATGTGACACATTGCTGCATTTCTTTGGTAGATTTATATTTGTGCTAAAAAGAAGCATCAATGTATAACATGTTGAAAGCGATTGCGATAGATTTTAAAATTAGACAATAAGCCCCCAGCTGCTCTATTGTCTAATTTTAAAATCTATTGCAATCGCTTTCAGGATGTAACACATTGATGCTTCTTTTGGGCACAAATAAAAACTTACTAAAAAAATGCAGCAATGTGTCACATCCATCTGTCAAATGAAAGCGATTGCGATAGATTTTGAAATTACACAATTAGCCCCCAGTGGTCTCGAACGAACGTCAAATCAAAATGCGAAATCGGTAGATTTGCCAAAAAAATCGGTAGATTCATACCCAAAATCGATATATTGTGAAAAAAACAGTATACCTGCAACACAACAAAAAAAATGGCTACAATATGGTTTTCCATACAAACGAGCTAAGTTCCGAATTGAGAAATAATAATTTTCGTGTGTTTTTGTATGAAAATCCAATTCCTTTTTATTCCAACTGACACACGGCGAATAGGAGAAATTATAAGTACAATAAAGACAGCAAAGTCTGCAAGGTGCCAGTTGGCTATTACAGCTTTCAAACAATGTCAAATGGGGATGACAACACAAAGCTAATTGTAGATGTCGCTGCGTATGCTTGTTCCTAAGACGGTAACGCCCGATTGCACTAAACTTAAAGATCGCCTAAGTCTTTTCCTAACTACAACACGACCAAATTAAAACGGTGTCATAAACTTAGCCGTCATGTAGCTGTCATTCGCCTAGTTATCTTGGTCGAATTGTAGATAAGAAAAGACTTAGGCGATTCTTAAATTTAGTACTTTTGCACCTAAACGTTCAGAACAAAATGTATGGGAAAATAGGTATTAACTTTGTGTTTTTTTTTACCGAAAAAGACCCATTGACCCAAAATAGATATAAAAGTATTCTACAATGCAAATGCCGGAATTTAAAGCCAAATTAAGGCGTTTTTATTCTTACAGATTTTTTTTTTCTTTATCCAGATTTTTCGGAAATTTGTAAGTTCCAACATTTTTAAAGCCTTTAACACAGAATTTAATCATTTTAAAGCTTAAAAAAACGTTTTTTTAAGTAAAACTTTTTTGTTTTCATAGTTCTCGTGGAACAAGCGTACGTAGGTAGTGCCATTTTGACAGTTACCTTCCCCATTCAAGTAAGCACTTTAATGTTCCTAAATGAAGAAAAGTGTACATACAGCTTGACCATAAAGAGTTGAAATTAAATAAAATGGAAATAAAATTTTTCAGTACAAAATATAGTCAGTGTTGCCAAATTATTCGTGATTTTGACGTGTTTACATACAAAGTGGCGCCCTCAATTTTTGTCAACTCTTTATGGTCAAGCTGTACTTATTTGTAAAAGTACAAGTCGAAAACAAATAAAAAATAAAGTCTGAATAATCGCTTTGCAGAGTCGTAGAGGATTCCCCTGTATAAACAAACTAATCGAAACGGGTTGCTAGTTCGATTTGGTAAAAAAAATCTGGAGAATTTCCTTATATTATTCTCAGAAATCGTGAAAATATGTGTACATTTCGGTATTTCGGTAGGAGAGGCTCCATATCCCGTAAAATGTGTGGATCTCCGCATTTCCGGGCTGGACGACTCGGTCAGGACGGAGTACATTCGTGAAATAATGGCCGAAAAAGGACGGTGTTCCAAGGAACACATCAAAGTAGGACCTTTCAGGGTTGGCCCAGGAGGCCTGAGGATAGTTATGACAAAGTGTCCCACCGCGGCAGCAAAGTTGCTCCAGGAGGCGGGGCGATTTATGATAGGCTGGAGCTGCGCGCAGGTGAAAGTGTTGGAGGCTCTTCCGCCTCGCTGCTTCCAATGCATGGCGACAGGACACATGCGTCAGACTTGTCCGGCAGGGGTGGACCGCACCAATCTCTGCTATAGGTGTGGCCAAGACGGGCATAAAGCCGCAGATTGCGACAAAGAGCCCAGCTGTGCGCTGTGTCTGGCGGCGAATCGGCCTGCCGGGCATGTGATGGGCGGCAAAAACTGTCGTGCCCCACCGGTCAAGGCCAAACCACCTTTCAAACCTAGGGGACCAGTTGGAGGGCCAGACAATGGCACTATGGAGGTTGCTGAGACACCTTAATGGACAGAGGGGACCTAAAGTTTCTTCAGGCGAACGTAAACCACTGCGCTGCTTCACAGGATATCCTGATGCAGCACGCAGTGGAATACAGGTCAGACTTGCTGATTATATCAGAGCCCTACTGTGTTCCGCAACGCAGCAACTGGGTAGGAGATGAGGAAGACACTGTTGCCATCCTGGCGCCGATTAGGGTCAACTTCTCCCCTCCCCTCTCCCTCAGAGAAAGGGTTAGGGTTACGTAGCTGTGACCTGGGGCGAATTTGCCTTAGTGGGCACGTACTTTTCCCCAAACAGGCGCTCGGATGAGCTGGATCGCTGGCTGAATATGCTGAGTGGCGTTGTTCGGAGGCTGAGCCCCATGCAAATAATAGTCGCGGGAGATTTTAATGCCAAGCACCCGGCTTGGGGATCCCTCTCATCCGACAGAAAAGGCACCCTAGTAAACGATTGGGCTATGTCGTCTGGATTAGTGATCCTAAATAGGGGCACTACTTTTACCTGCGTTAGGGGCACCGGAGGGTCTAGGGTAGACATCACGTTTGCGACCCCTGCACTGGCAGCCAGGGTGAATGGCTGGACGGTGCTGACAGAGCCAGAGACCCTATCGGACCATAGATACATCCAGTTCAGGGTCTCCCCAAGAGCTGGAGCGTCGGTGGCGAGTTCGCGTCAAGCGGCTTCTCGTTTTCCGAGGTGGGCCGTCACTAAGTTAAATAAAGAGCTGGCGGAGGAGGCTGCGCTTGTAGAGGCCTGGTGCATGGAGGCTCGACAGGCAGTGGGAAGTCTGGAAGATCGTGTAAGCGAAATCACCCGGTCCCTTACAGCAGTTTGCGATGCCGCGATGCCGAGGGCCAATGGCCCCCCAGAAAAGTTGCAGGTATACCGGTGGTCGGGGGAGCTGGAAGCCCTTCGCTCCACAAGCCTCCGGGCCAGACGTGCCCTACAAAGGTGTAGGCGGCGCCGCAGGAGAAGGCCAGCACTAGAGCAGAGACTCCAGACGGCATACGGTGAGGCTAAAAAAGCTTTCAATGTGGGCATTGCCAGAGCCAAAGACCAGGCGTGGGAGGAATTCCTGGCAAGCTTGGACAGGGATCCATGGGGGCGTCCGTTCAAGATGGTGCGGAGCAAACTCTGCCATCAAGCGCCTCCCGTGGATAACATGGAGCCGGAATTCCTCTCGAGAGTGGTGGAAAACCTGTTCCCCGGTTACACACCACTGGTGGCACCTCTAACTGCCCACCGCAGTCTGGACGGAGAGGAGTCGGGATTCTACCCGGTAACGGAGGCGGAAATGGAGGGGGTGGTGGACCGCCTCCTGTCCAAGAGAAAGGCACCTGGCCTGGATGGTATCCCCGGAAGAGTGCTGCCTGTAGCCCTGAAGCACCTTGGTAAACCACTCCGCGAGCTCTTTAATGACTGCATAGAAGCGGGAGAGTTCCCCAAGGCATGGAAGAGAGGACGTCTGTGCTTACTTTTAAAAGAGGGTCGACCACTGGACTCCCCGACGGCCTACCGTCCCGTAGTGCTGTTGGACGAGGTCGCCAAGATGTTGGAGAGAATTCTCGCAGATAGGATCACGCAGCACTTAGAGTCGGTGGGCCCGAACCTGGCGGACAATCAGTACGGTTTCCGAAGGCAGAGATCGACAATCGATGCTATCCAGCCAGGCCCTCAGGGATCTGACGGAGAGGGCAACGGAGCGAGGGGAAGTGGTTATTGCTGTGTCCTTAGACATAAGGAACGCCTTTAACTCACTTCCCTTCGGTGTCATCAAGGATGGGCTAAGACACCACCGCCTGCCCCCCTACCTAATCAAGATGGTAGAGAGCTACCTCAATGGTAGAGAAGTGATTTATCCCTCCAGAGATGGAGGGATGGTCTCCAGGGAGATGATGTGCGGTGTTCCACAGGGTTCGGTCTTAGGACCGCTCCTGTGGAACATCGGATATGATTGGGTACTGCGAGGTAGGCTACTGCCCCGGTTGAGCGTACTATGCTACGCGGATGACACGTTGGTAGCTGCCCGGGGCGAAACCCTCCAGGAGGCGAGAAGACTAGCAAGCGTGGGCACCTCGCTCATTATTGGGCGAATAAGAGAGCT
The DNA here is from genome assembly GCA_928269145.1 of Agriphila tristella. NCBI lineage: Eukaryota > Metazoa > Arthropoda > Insecta > Lepidoptera > Crambidae > Agriphila > Agriphila tristella. The sequence continues at coordinate 40,284,462 of OV743433.1, forward strand.
GGGGCTCAATGTCGCCATTGACAAGACTGAGGCTATCTGCTTCTATGGACCGAGGAGGGGGCCTCCAGCGGGAACATGTCTGGTCGTGGATGATGCCACAATTCCCCTGCGTCCCACGATCAAATATTTGGGGCTAGTTTTGGACGGTAGATGGAAGTTCGAAGAGCATTTCCGCCAGCTAGTCCCAAGACTTATAAAGACGGCCAACGCCCTTGGGCGTATCCTGCCGAACATTGGGGGCCCGGGCGATAAGTGCAGGAGGTTGTTCGGCAGCATCTTGCGAAGCATGGCCATGTATGGCGCGCCGGTCTGGGCAGATCGCTTAAACGACCACAACAGAAGGATGCTTCACCGGGCACAACGAGCGATGGCCATTAGAATTATCCGCGGCTACAGAACAGTTTCGTGTGCGGCGGCCTGCGCACTTGCGGGTACACCTCCCTGGGAGCTAGAAGCTCAGGTACTCAGGGAGGTGTACAGGTTCCGAAGGGAGGCGATCCAGAGAGGCGAGCGTCCTGCCCTCGAAGAAATCGTGGCGGAACGGCGCATGGCTGAAGAGGTTAAACTGGAGGTTTGGAAGGAGCAAATGAGGTCTGAACCCTATGGGACAAGAACGCTTGAAGCGGTCGGCCCGCTAATTGAGGAGTGGTGTTCCCGTCAGCACGGGACGCTGACCTTCAGGCTGACGCAGATACTTTCCGGGCATGGGTGCTTCGGAAAGTATCTGTGTCGGATTGGATGGAAGGGAGGCGTCCGCACAGTGCCACGAGTGCGGCGATGCGGAGGACAGTGCCCAGCACACCCTTGAGGTGTGTCCGGCTTGGGCTCCGCAGCGCGGTACTCTGGTTGCTGTGGTTGGGAGGGATCTCTCGCTGCCCAGCGTGGTACGGGCCATGCTGGCCACCGAGAGATCCTGGGAGGCGGTAGTCTCCTTCTGTGAGGAAGTCATCCTCCAGAAGGAGGCATCGGAGCGAGTTCGCGAACAGGAGGCTCATGCGAACCGGCTCCGACGCAGGCGGGTGGGCGTAAGAAGGAGGCGCTTTGCGCACCTCATTCCGCTCTGAAGGGGACCACGCGGGCGATGGGTGGTGACCCATCGCCTGCATTGCACGGTCCCCGACCGTCTGGGGAGATGGCCAAACTTGCCCGGCCATCTCCCGACCGCGAGGAGGCCCGGGTAGCCGGGCAAGCCACCGGGTCAATTGGGGTGATTACCACCCATGGCCCCCCGCATGACCCACCGGTGGTGAGTGGGCAAGTGCCGTAGTTTTTTTAGTGGGTATTCCCTCCTCCCGGAATTCCATCGAGCTTTGACTTGGTGGAATTGCGGGAGGTAGTCGTGGAGGCAGCCGCAACGTTTAATGTTGCGGTCCCCTCCTGGCGAGTCCCACATGCCCCCTTCCCGCTGGTGATCGGGAAGGGCATGGCAAGCGCGTAAATGCGTTTTTCTACGGCATAAAAAAAAAAAAAAAAGGAGAGATTCCATATCGGTAGAAATACCGAAAAATCGGTAGGTTCGAGACCACTGTTTTGACTGTCAATGGGCGCATTCTGAGACAAATCTTTGACTCATCGATAGCCACAGAGTGCATTTTAAACGTGGAAAGTAAAATATTGAACACTAGCGGCCGCCCGCGGTTTCACTCGCGTTCCCTTTCCCGTGGGAATATCGTGATAAAAAGTATACTATGTTTTAATTTAGGCTATTTACATCTCATTAAAACAAATTATTGTACTTTCCATAATTAAAATGTATTCTGTGGCGTTCAATGACTCAGCGTTTTGTCTGAATGTACCCATTATAAACAAATAAAATTATGCCGGTACCCTGATTATCTAAAAAGAAACTATTTAGCGATCGGTTGCATTTGACATACATTGCCACTTTTCTTTGGTATGTTTTTTTTAACCCAAAATGAAGTAGCAATGGATCACGATCATCTGTGAACTGCAACCAGTCGCTAGGTGGTTTTTAATTAGATAATCAGCCCGCGGGTCCATAGTGCGTGTTTTGCTCTACACAATCAACAAAAACATTACAACATTTAACAAAAAAAAAGTATGAGGATTTTGATGAGATTTTGTTTCGTGATTGTGTAGAGGGCAAAAACAGGCGCTAAGCATGGACCGGCAGGCGACCGGTTAGATTTGACAGATGAACATTGCTACATCTTTTAGGGTTAAAAAAAAACATACCAAAGAAAAGTAGTAATGTATGTCAAATTGGATTATAATTAAAAGAACGATTGGGAAATGTGGCTGAAGTGAAAGATGGCAAGCTTGAGGAAGTTTGGGAAAAGTTTAAAAAAGGTGTGACTGAAACAGCTGAGGAAATATGTGGAGTGAGTAAAAGGAAGAATGCTCCCCCAATAAACTGGTGGGATAGTGAGGTAAGACAGATAGTGAATGAAAAGAAAAAAGTATGGCAGGATCTGCTGGCCATCAAAGCCAGTAAAAGAGTGAATGCAAGTGTTACAGAAGAGGATGTTGATACAGTTGCAAGGGAGTTTAAAAGGATTAAGAAAGTAGTGAAAGAAAAAGTAGACGAAAAAAAGAGAAAGATGAAAGAAAAGTGTGACTTCAAACTCTGTGATAACTTTCGAGACAATATAAAATTGTTTTGGAAACAAGTGAAAACGTCTCGAAGTGGATCACATAAGTCTAAAATGAATGTGATAAGAGACGAAAAAGGTGAGCTAGTGACAGATGAAAAAGGTGTACTACAGGAGTGGATGAAATATTTTGAGAGTTTGTTTGAGGCGGATGGCTCTATGCTAGAAGCCTCGGATAAAAGGGTGGAAGACGAGGAAGAGACAGAAGTGGATGAAAGAGATATATATATGGATGAGATTATTAGTGCAATGAAGAGCATGAAAAAAGGGAAAGCAGCAGGATATGACAGAATTACTGTTGAAATGCTGAGAGGTGGGAAAGAGCTGGTTGCGTCCTGGCTGTGCCTGATCTTTAATAAATGTTGGAACAGTGGCAAAGTGCCGGAAGATTGGCGTAAAGCCGTGGTCGTGCCGCTGTACAAAGGGAAAGGGTCACGGCAGGATGCTAAAAACTACCGCGGGATCAGTCTTCTCAGCATTGTCAGTAAATTGTATGCAAAGGTACTGATTGAAAGAGTGATGCAAAAAACTGATCAGAGTATTTGGGATGTGCAAGCGGGATTCAGAAAGGGAATGGGATGCACGGATCAGGTCTTCTCCTTGAGGTGCTTAACCGAAAAACACCTGGCTAAGCACAAAAAGGTTTACTGTGTGATTCGTACATATTAATGTACGAAACTTAAAAAAATTAAAATAATTGCGGTAAAGACATTCAATCGTCAAAAATGCGGTATGGAATGCGAATAGAATGCGGGTGTAAAATAATTGGAAGGAAGCGGGATTTCGGCAGGTTACGGACGTGGACGGCGGCTGGTCAAGGAAAGGCACTTACTTGGTCTAGCAGCAGGCTCGTCAACACTTGAGAATTGCAAGCTGGCGTCGTCGCCTGCGCAGCACGCACGACCTGCGTGATCGGACGTGAACGGCCACAAAAGTCCACAAACACGTCGATTTACACCGTCCTTTAATCACGTATTTACTAATACACGTAACACTGAAGCTTATGGGCTACGCGGATGCGGTTAAATGAGTTGCGCGGGGTGACAAATTATAGCGTGTTGATGTCACAGTAGTTCGCAATAGACTGTTCTTGCACTACGAATGCACGGGCCGCGTTCGGCCGGCGAGCGGAGCGATGTATGTGCCTTTTTGTTAGGATATTGGCGGGTAGGAAGGAAGTAAAACTATGACGATATGATCGCGGCGGCAACATTCCCCCCGCCCTTAAAGGGTCACCTTTAAAAAAAGTTATAAGCGCAAGGGAAACAAATACTGCGTACATCAATACATAATAATGTGCAAAAAAAAATGCGGAAAAAAAAGTCTATTTTGATTATATAATACTACATTTAATTAAGCGGAGAGTAATGCACTTATATACTAACTAAACTAAAGCGTATGCGTTTGACAAACAATTTATTATTGATTTGGTATCGGACATAAACGAACAACTGGGCGAAGGTAACTCCCCTTGGAGGTTTTAACAGTCACAACCCTAGTTGTTCCATCCTTGGAAGGATGAACCTTCTCTACTATACCTAAAGGCCACGAAAAGGGCGGCGCGTTTTCTGTAACGATCACTACCACCGTGCCTACAGCTATGCAAGCGGTCGGCGTGTTCCATTTGGCGCGCGATTGCAGCTTGTGTAAATATTCGGAGCGCCATCGACGCCAGAACGACTGGACGATACTATCTAGCAGCGAGTGACGCTGATGAAGGTCACGGGGTTGCGCCTCGGCTGCCGGTATGGAAGACAGAGGAACTGTGTTCAGAAAGTGAGCCGGTGTTAAAGCAGACGGCTCTGCGGGGTCACTACTCATTGTAGTGAGCGGGCGCGAGTTTACTAATGCTTCGATTTGCGCGAGCACAGTTATAAGCTCTTCATAGGAGAGGATCTGCTCACCTATGACTTTAAATAAATGCGTTTTTACAATTTTTACGATACTTTCCCAACAACCACCGAAGTGTGGGGACGCGGGTGGAATAAATTTCCAGTCTATGCGGTTTTCAGAAAGTTCGACTTCCAAATGTGGACGCAAATCATCTAAGAATTTATAGAGGTCACGAAGGTATGAACTGGCTCCCACGAAGCAAGTGCCATTGTCCGTGTACATGCACTTCACGGGACCGCGACGCGACAAGAAACGCTTCAGCGCAGCCAGAAAACTGACTGTACTTAAGTCAGTTGCGACCTCGATGTGAGTGGCGCGAGTTGTCAAGCATATGAAGATGCAGAGCCAAGCATTGCGGCTTTTGACTCCACGAGCACGCACAGGAGTATACTGTACAGGGCCAGCATAATCACATCCTGTCATTTGGAAAGCTTTATCAACTTGGTTGACGCGGTGGCTGGGCAAATCAGCCATGAGAGGAAACTGAGGCCATGGTTTTGCTCTAAAGCAAGTGTTACATTTATTTATGCGGTATCGGATCAAGCCGCGAGCGGTAAGGATCCAGAACCTTTGGCGGAGCAAAGACATGAGAAGTTCTGGGCCTGCATGTAAATGCTTTTTATGGTAAAAATCGACCAAAATGTCAACAAAATGATCACGACGCGGCAAGATCACAGGGTGTTTGCACGTGTAATCTTCGGCGGAGTTAGAAAGACGTCCACCAACGCGGATAAGGCCGTCTTTATCTAAGAATGGTCTTAGCTTATTGAAAGCAGGCGAGCAAGGCTTGTCAGTCTGCAAACTAGCAAGCTCGCTTGAGAAATGTACTTGTTGTACAGCGCGGATGATATTAACTTCAGCAAACTCTAAATCCGAACTTGAAATGGAGCTGCCTTGCGGTAATTTCTTGATGAATTTCAACACATAAATGTGAAAGATTTGAAAGATGATGAAAAGCGGTTCATAAGAGAGTAAAGCGGAGAATCATTGTCGTTAGAGACGACCACGTGAACGTTAGTGCGTCGTTCCGGTGCGTCGTCGTTTGACTGCTCGCAGTCATCATTTAGTTGCCATCCGGATGGGTCACTTGCAGCCCATGGAGGTCCATTAAACCAAAGCGGGTGATTCATTATTTTACTTGGGGTTAAGCCCCGAGATAAACAGTCTGCGGGATTTTCAGAGCCTGCGACATGGTGGAAACAATTTGCAGGAACGTTTTCTACAATTTTGACGACGCGGTTGGCGACAAACGGCTGCCAGCGGTGAGGAGATGAGTGCACCCAACATAAAACGACTTTCGAATCACTGAACGCGTATACTTTATTGACAAGATAACGCGGGGAAACGGTGTCTACAACCTTGCGGATGAGTTTGGACAGCAATACAGCCGCACACAACTCCAGCCTCGCGACGGATAGAATCTTCACCGGCGAGACCTTCGATTTAGCACAGACCAGTTGTATAGAATAACGACCATTGACGCAGATTTGAAAGTAAACGACAGCTCCATATGCGCGCTCGCTGGCGTCAGCGAAGCCTAAAATATTCAATTGACAGTCTTTAACAAGACCAAGATGTCGTGGAATGCACAAATCATTAAGAGAAGGCAGCTCTAAGCAGAACTGCTTCCAAGTGGTGACAATATGAGGCGGTGGTTGGGCATCCCAATCGCACTTTAACAACCATAACTCCTTGATTAGGAGCTTGGCGTGTAAGAGGACAGGCGCCACGAACCCTAGCAAGTCCCACAGTCGGGCTACAGCGGAAAGAATGGTGCGCTTTGTACACGTATCATCAGGAGCGACTACCTTGAATCTAAAAGAATCTCTAGACCTATCCCAAAATAGGCCTAGGATCTTGTGCGGAGTGGCATCGTCAAAGAGCTTGTCATTGGATTCTCTGTGAGACTCAGGTATGTGCGAGAGGACTTCATCTGAGTTACTCGTCCATTTTACGAGATCCAATTGTGCTCGTTTGAAGAGCGCGATAAGCTCGCTACTGAGATCTATAGCCTGGAGAGTGGACATTGATGACAGGACTATGTCATCCATGTACAAGCCTGCTGAAACAGCAGCGGAAGCGGCGGGATATTTGTCTCCTTCATCGATAACTAACTGGCGGACAACGCGAAGAGCGTGAAAAGGGCTGGACTTGAGCCCAAAGCAAACACGGTTAAACTGATATACAGTAAGCGGATCAGAAGGATTGAATCTAAATAAAATTCTCTGGAATCTGCGATCAGGTTCCCTAATCCCAATTTGAAGAAACATTTGGCGACAATCAACGGAAAAGCAAATTTCAAATAAGCGGAAATTAATTAATATTGAGAATAAATCGCCTTGAAGATTCTCGCCAGAATGTAGAATATCGTTTAGAGAGCGACCGGAAGTAGTATTGCAACTCGCGTCTAGGACTACTCGAAGTCGGGTACTACTTTTGTCTTCGCGAACCACACCATGATGTGGAATATAGTATGCGGGGCGAAGGGATTCATTATCGCGAGCCTCAACTGGGCTGAGATATCCCTTATCTAAATACTCGCGTATAACATTATTATAAGCGGTGCGAATTTTGAGGCATGCCTCTAATTTCTTTTCTAGGCATAAAAATCGCCTGTGCGCGGCGGCGTACGAGTCACCCAAGGTGAACACGTCCTCACGAAAAGGCAAAGCGACTATGTACCTTCCACTCTCTTCTCGAGACGTGGTGGCAGTAAAATATTCTTCGCACTCAAGGTCATCAAGGCTTTGAGCGGGCGGCGCGGAAATCTCCTCAAGTTCCCAAAACCTTTTGAGAATCGAGTCTACAGGCTCATCAACTACCGTACAACACGTGGTTGAATAATTGCAAACTACGTGTGACGTAGGCACAGAACCCATAATCACATAACCTAAAACGGTTTGAATAGCGGGCGGTATATTGCTGAAGCGGCTATGAATGATGCCTGGCATCAGCAGGTGCGGAAACAGTGAACTACCTATCAAAAGGTCGACAGAACCTGGATTGGCAAAATTGCCATCGGCGAGAGGCAAAGAACTAAGGTGAGAGAAAGCGGATACGTCGACCGGAGCGGAAGGTAGCGTATCTGTGATACGATCGACAATGAGCGATGAAATGTTATAGTTAATATTTAAATTAAAACGTGAGTGAAAAACTAAGTCTACGGAACCCTGAGAGGTTTTAAGAGAACCACCTATACCCCTAATAACAGTTGAGGTACGTTGTAGTTTATTTAGTAAACCGAGACGCATGCAACATTCATATGTAATGAAGTTGCTTTGAGAAGCACTATCTAGTAAGCAACGTACAAGATGCGGTGCTCCATTGCTGTCATAGACAACAACCTGAGCAGTCGCCAATAAAACCGTCCTATCACTCAAAGAGCATAAAGCTAAATTTCCACTAGGAGGTGGTGCCGAAATGGGAGGCGCGGGTTGCGAAATAATCGGCTGCGGTGGCGATGAAGAAGGAGCGCTGACGTTACCACTAGGCGCATCATTTACGGGTGTATGCGTTTCGAAATGTAAAAGAGTGTGGTGGCGCTGATGGCAAGCACGACACGAAACCTTAGAAGTACAAGCTTTCGATCTATGTTTTGTGCTAAGGCAGTTGACACACGCACCGTTTTCTTTAATGAACTTAAATCTATCATGCGGTGTTATTTTTGCGAAAGCGTGACATTTAAACATATGATCATGTGTGTTATTATTACACAACAGGCATTTTTTATTTTCAGACGATACGTAAGTTTGCGGATTAGGAGCCGCACGGGTTCTATTTATTTTAGAGTAAGAATTAGTATTATTATTTGCGGGAGAAACAGCATTAGTAGTTTGACAGATGCGGCACTGCATTTTAATAAATTCTATAAAGCTTTCGAATTTAGGCAGTTTTGAATCATGAGCGTATGTTTCATAGGCTCGAATCGTATTCGTATCGAACTTACGTACGGCAATATGCATCAAAATAAAATCTGTCAAATTATCAATGCCTAAGTTTTTTAAAGAATTGACTGCGGTTACAAATTTATCCATAAATAACTGATAAGCGGCAGATGAATTGGAAAGTTTCAAATTTAATATTTGTTCTAAATAATTAGAACCTAAAACGTCATTATTTTGGAATCTGTCTAGTAACGCTTTGAAAATTATTTCATAGTTCTGAGCACTAGGCAAAGTACCAGAAAAAAGCGATTGTACCTTAGGTGAAAGTTTACCCATTAGGTAATATAATTTATCGGAATTCGATAGCGATGGATTGTCGTGAACAGTCTCTTTAAAGCTGGCATAAAATAATGGCCAGTTTTGAATATCACCGTCAAAAGTTAATAATTCAATAGGAGGTAGTTTGACGGAAGCCTTATTTTTAGAAGATGAACAGGGAGGTGACACTTGCGATAAAACATGTTTCACGTTACAATAAATGTCTTCAAAAGCGTTATAAGCTTGAAAATTAGGCTTAGCGGTCGGATTACGCTTAAGTAACTGCTCATTATATTCATCAATAATATCATGAAATTTGGATCGTATACTATCAATAGTAACACATGACGTAATAAAAGATTGACGTCTCTCCTCTGAAAGGTGAGCTATCTTCGCTTGGTCGTATATCGATTGCATACGTTGAAAAAGTGCATCACGCTTCGCTCTTATTAAAATTATTTTTGTGTCTTCAACTTCACTGGTATCTTTACCGGTAGGTCCGGCAGACTTATCGTCCTGTGGCATGATTGATAATCACAAAATATAATATATAAAGTAAAGTATATAGAAAATATATAGGTTAGTTATTGAAGTACATAAACACTATTAATTGTTCACACAAATGTATATAAAAGGCTGTGTAAATATAAACAAAATTAATTAAGAATAAAACTTAATCGAAAATAAAAATAATTAATTTAAGTCGCTAGTGTGTGATGACCCTTATATCAATTTGTGAACGATCGAATTAATTATGAACAAAGGTTCTGAAAATAAGTAGGTAAATTAGTGCCTACTTGATTACGGTTGCGGAATAACCCACAATGGTAAAATATATTAAATGAAAATATTAAAATATATGAAACGACCCCAAAGTACCAAGGTGACCTTTTAGAGAGCGCGCGGAAAACACGTGTGTGGTTACAAAAAACTAAACTAAATGCGGTATTTAACGGTTCAAAACTAAACATACGACTCGAAAAGGACCAGATGATTCGTACATATTAATGTACGAAACTTAAAAAATTAAAATAATTGCGGTAAAGACATTCAATCGTCAAAAATGCGGTATGGAATGCGAATAGAATGCGGGTGTAAAATAATTGGAAGGAAGCGGGATTTCGGCAGGTTACGGACGTGGACGGCGGCTGGTCAAGGAAAGGCACTTACTTGGTCTAGCAGCAGGCTCGTCAACACTTGAGAATTGCAAGCTGGCGTCGTCGCCTGCGCAGCACGCACGACCTGCGTGATCGGACGTGAACGGCCACAAAAGTCCACAAACACGTCGATTTACACCGTCCTTTAATCACGTATTTACTAATACACGTAACACTGAAGCTTATGGGCTACGCGGATGCGGTTAAATGAGTTGCGCGGGGTGACAAATTATAGCGTGTTGATGTCACAGTAGTTCGCAATAGACTGTTCTTGCACTACGAATGCACGGGCCGCGTTCGGCCGGCGAGCGGAGCGATGTATGTGCCTTTTTGTTAGGATATTGGCGGGTAGGAAGGAAGTAAAACTATGACGATATGATCGCGGCGGCAACACTGTGCCTTTGTGGACCTGGAGAAGGCCTACGATCGAGTTGACAGGAATGAGCTATGGAAGGTGTTGTCCGAATACGGATTGGAGAGCAGACTGATTCATGCACTGAAATCTCTCTATGAGGATTCCCGTGCATGCGTCAGGATTGACGGCGTATACACTGACTGGTTTGGCATCTCTAGGGGTGTCAGACAGGGATGTGTTGCGTCACCATGGCTCTTTAATCTGTTTTTGGACAGTTGTATGAAAGGTCTGAAAGAACGTGACTGTGGGGTTGTGATGAATGGGACTCAAATCAAGTGCCTTCTCTACGCTGACGACCAAGTTATACTTGCGTCTTCTGCGCAAGAGTTGCAGGAAATGATGTCGGTTATGAATGAAGATTTTGTGAGAAAAGGGATGAAAGTGAATGTAACTAAGACTAAAGTGATGGTGTTTGAGAGAGATGAAGAAATGACTGACTGTACGGTAATGTTAGGTGGCGAAAAAGTGGAACAAGTCCGTGAGTTTGTATACTTGGGGAGTTTGTTCACAAGGGACGGAAAGAGTGAGGAAGACATAGAAAGACGAGTGAAGAAAGGAAATTCGGTGAGTGGTGCTATACACTCGGTTATGAGTAGCCAAACCGTTTCTGCAAAGGCGCGAATGGCTATTCATAACGGAGTGCTGGTACCGACACTGATGTATGGAAGTGAATCTTGGGTATGGCAGAAGAAGAATGAAAGCAGAATAAATGCGGTAGAGATGCGATCGTTGAGGAAAATATGCGGAGTAAAACTGAGTGATAGAGTGAGCAATGAGGTGATTCGCAAAAGGTGTGGTCTGAAAGATGATATAGTGACAAGAATTGAGAAAGGAATGCTCCAGTGGTTTGGTCACTTAGAGAGGATGAATGAAAGGCGAATCACGAAAGAGATATACTGTGCGAATGTGGAAGGAACGATTGCACGAGGGCGTCCCAGAAAAACCTACGCGGACCAAATAGAGGTTATTATAAAAAAGGCTGGTGTACGCAGTGACAAAAACCGCAGGGCATGTATGAAAAGAGTGATGGATATGAATGAAGCGAAAGAAGTGTGCAAGGATCGTAGCAGGTGGCGATCCATAGTCTCTGCCTACCCCCATGGGAAACAGGCGTGAGTGTATGTATGTATGTATGCTAAATAGTTTCTATTTATATAATCAGCCTGCCGGCCTTACTTTCCATGGTTAAAATTTACTCTATGGCGATGGGCCTAGTACGAGTTGATTTTTTGTACTCACTTCACTTTGCGAATAGTAAACTATCTCGTCTTCTCTCTTTCACTCATTCACCACTCGCATGATTTCCTCTCTTTTACTAGATACTATTCGCAAAGTGAGGTGAGAAAGGCCGCGTTCCGAATCACGCTCACAGCGCTGTGAGCGCGAATCCGACCAAATTAAAAAGTCACAAAATATTACACAAATAGGGTATTTGTGTACCTACCTAATTTAATGGATTATACGCTAACAGCGCTGTTGGCGTGATTTGGAACGCGGGGAAACACAACTCGTACTAGGCCCTCGTTGAAATGCACCGTGTCAGTGTCAGTGTCAGTTGTCATTGTCAGTTGTCATTGTCATGTCATCGTCATCCTAATTTATCTAACCTCAACCATCCTCAACCAACTCAAGTTGTTTTGTTGTTCCTAATTTATTTTAATTATTTTATTTTCAAGTGGAAAGTTTTTAAAATTGAAATACTTAGCATTTGCAGTAAAAGAGAAGCTACAATAAGCATTTTAAGTTAAATCAATGTAAATAACTCTAAAGAAATATGGTAAGTAGTATTTACTTTCTGTACAAAGTTGTTCTAAAAAACATCTATTTACAACTTTCATAAAGGTATAATGAAAAAAAAGAATATAGGAACTTTCACAGTTATTGAAAATGAACATAGTCAACTTGGTACTTGAATTGAATTTATTAGAAAGTTCAAAATGCTTCACAGTACTATGAATTATATTATTAAATTACTTTTTATAACTGTTTTAAATGTACCCACTGTAATAAAACATCAAATTATATAGAGTAGTGGTGGGCGACTCGGGTCAATTTACCCGGGTAACTCGGGTTACTTTTCCAGCCCGTCAACTCGGTTGACATTTTCCTAGCCCGGGTTGACTCGCTTGACTCGGTTGACGCGCCAATCGGGCCGACAAAATGAGTTGAAGCCCGGGTCAGCATAGATTTCAACTCGGATGACTTGAGTTGAAAAAATTGCGACTCGGCGGCCCATCGCTGACCCGGGTTGACCCGAGTTGTAGCCCGGGTCAGCATTAATTTCAACTCGGGTAACCCGAGTCGAAAAAATTACGACTCGGCCCATCGCTAATATAGAGTGCCTTATACCTAAAAGTTCATTGATTATTGATGATAAGTTTATTATCATTAAAATATAATTTTTGTTTCAGAGTGCAATTTTTAATTTTCAAAGTTTGCTATCTGTAATTCTGCTTTTGATTTGCACATGTGCTTATTTGAGATCATTCTTCCCAAGTATTATGGACCGTAACAAAACTGGGTATGTACAGGCTTATTCTTTATTCTATAATGTTGTATTTTATATTAAATGGGCTTGCTCTTGGCCACATTTGATAATCATAAGGATAATAAGAGGCCTAAGATGGAGCGAGCTTGCCCAGAAGAAGCATATTTGTTCGGGCTTTAAATATCCCTGGGTTGTATGCTTGCGAGAATACAGACGCGGGCAAGGAATTCCACTCCTTAGCTGTGGGGTCTTTCGTCTATTCATACCATGAGTGTTTCATCCTACAGTATGAATCGCACAAGGATGCTTTTTAAATTCGCTGTTTTATACTAAGCAACCTTTTTTTTAATGTAATTTTGCCAGCATTTACTTTGAATTTGTTTGGTAACATTGATTTTATTTTCATACCATGGTATGAAACAGCAAATTAAAAGGTGTCCTTGTGCAATTCATACTGTGGGATGAACCAGCCCTGTACCTTGATTACGTAAAGCTGTTGCTAACAATTCTCGATTGAAATCGATTGAAAGCGCGGTTGCATTGCTGCTTTAGTTAAGACAGTTGTTACATTGGTTCTTACTAAGCAGCGATGTAACTGCGATTTCTGTCAGAGTTGATTGCAACAAAGTTACGTAATTACCCCCTGTACCTTGATTACGTAAAGCTGTTGCTAACAATTCTCAATTGAAATCGATTGAAAGAGCGGTTGCATTGCGGCTTTAGTTAAGATAGTTGTCACATTGGTTCTTACTAAAGCAGCAATGTAACTGCGATTTCTGTCAGAGTTGATTGCAACAAAGTTACGTAATTACCCCCCTGGTATGAATCGACGAAAGAACCACAAAATGTGGCAGAAGCCCGTTTCAGACCATTCAAGAAAGACTTATATAAATGGGTTGAGATCATCGAGCAGTCTGTGGGCTGACTTCACGAAAAGACAGTACAGCGCTTTGCGTATCCAGTACAATAACGCGTTCAGGGCGCTGATGGGGCTGCCTCGGTTCTGTAGCGCATCAGGGATGTTCGCGGAGGCTCGTGTGGACTGCTTCCACGCCACCATGCGCAAGCGGTGCGCGTCCCTGGTGCGCCGGGTCCGGGCCAGCGCTAACAGCGTTCTGAACAAGATCGCGAGCAGGCTCGACTGCAGGTACATTAACCACTGCTGTATGGTTCATGTGCATATAAATTTTTAGTGTAGTTGCGTCTTTTTTGTATTGTAAGCTCATTACTAATATTAGATTAAGTATCATTGTTACTAACCTTTGAGTGAGCCTAAGTAGCTCGAAATAAATGAATTATTATATTATTGTTTGATGTATAGTAAACTGCAGTAAATGAACTAATTTGAATGTTGTTTGATTAAACAAAACTACATGTTTCAGCTTATTGGGTACATTCTGGAAGTGTGCAAGAATAGGAGAACGGAAATCACCTTATGTCGCAGTATGCTGTTTGATTATGGCATTCTCTATTCTATTCCTCACATAAGCAATAAGTGTAAATTAATGTATATTTTTATGTAAATTAATTAATATTATATATGTCATACTTTTTTAGACATGTTTCATTCATATTTCCAATTTGTATAACATCAAGGTAATATTTATTGGAAAAGGACTTAATAAGAAAAAACACATTTATATTTTATAAGTATTTTTACTTTATATGAGACAGAATTTCTAGCACAGATAAAAATTTTATATAAAACAGTACACACTAATGGATAGAATATAAAGAGATTATTAAACAGTCACAAAATCTAGTTTTTATGTAAAACCATATGGAAACATAAACTCGGAATTATGAAGCACATAAATAGAAATGCAGAACAATGTGTTTTTATTGCCGGTAAATAACAAGTGCTTAATGAAAAAGTGTTTTAAAAATACATACAAAATATAATATGTGATTTTTTGAAGTAACATAATACAGAATACAAATAAGACATGAAACAAAAATAAACAATAGGTATCCTTGAGTCTTCAATACAATTCCATGTCAGTCATATTTTGAAACAAATTCCGTTGAGTAAAATACATTATTGTAATTGTAAAGTATGTAGTATTAATTTTGGTATCAAATTATCTAATATTATTAAGGGCCGAATATTGCAATATTATCTATCACTCTTCGTTATAATTTCGTGGAAAATCTAGTGCATATTATTATAAATACTAACATTTCTAATTGGAGCATAAATCAGTCTAGAAATTTTCCCTATCATAAGCTAAGTAATACATTTAGTTAGAGCGACGACACACCTACTCACTCATCTACAACTAACTCCAAGGTAAATGATTTGACTTCGATGTATTCATCTAAATCCTCGGGACTTACGAGTAAGTGTCCATTCACACAGCGGATCCATTATACAGACGTCCGTTTTATCGGATACGTTTTTATTCGGCGATGGTGTATGTAGAATAGAATATAATTCATTTGTTTCATGTAGTTCTACGAGTGTGTTCATCGGATCCAGTAAAAATACCGGTCCGTTTAATAACATACGGATCCTGTAAACACACAATCTGATGCTTTATTAATTAAGGTATGATTCCAATCTCGGCAGCAAGCAGCAGTGCTGCTGAACCAGTGCGCTCCAAATTAAACCGTAATGTTATGATTAAAAGACTGAATTTGAAGTGAGCGGAAAAATGTCGCGACTATATAGCTATGCGGTCGCGACATTTCTCCGCTCAATTCAAATTGAGCCGCCTTTCATAACATTACGGTTCAATTTGGAACGCTGCCCTGCTGCTTGCGGCCGAGATCGGAATCATACCTTGCCTGTTACTAAATCCAATAGCAACGGATCCGATAAAACGGTCCTGCAAATGCGATGTGAAGAACATCACATCCATTAGCTAAATACCATGAGTTGATGCAAAATATTTACGTTACCCTAAACAGTTGCATCAACTCATGTTAGGGCCACTGCTGTGTGAGCGCACGGTAAAGGATGAATTATATTAATTAGACCATGCAGGGTCCGGCAGTGCCAGTCCGTCATTTTTCAGTTCCCCGGCCGCTCGCCGAGGGATGGCAGTGTCCTACATCTTGGCATGGACCACTTTGAAAACCGCAATTCTGACTTCATGGAAAATTTCTCCCCAATTAGTCCTAACTAGTCCTACTTTTTCGGAATTAGTCCCAAAAAGGACTGAAAGATATAAGCGATTTAAATGGTCCATGCCAAAGCAAACCTTCATTTTGGCAGGGACAGGCTATATCTAGTGAACCACAACACCTAGCCAGGATCTGATTATTCAAAAAAAAAGTCCCTTTTTATGGATCTCGCAACGCCTAGAATCAAAACAAAATGAAGCGCCGTTCAAAAAATATAAAGGAATGATTTGGTCCATGCCAAAATCAACCTACATCTTGGCGAGGACTTTTGAACCAGGTCACCCAGAGAAAATCTGCTTATTGGAAACGATTCGTATAAATTAGTCCCAATTAGTCCCAAAGCCACAAAATTAGTCCCCCTTTGGTTTAGGAGAAATTCCGTTTTTTTGTATAAGTACAGTCACGTACAAAAGCGTACAGTAAAAATTAATTAAGTACCTACATAAAACTATTCCGTTCCGTAATGCGCAGTGTTCAGATGTGTGCGTTACCCCAGCAAAAAGTTGAGCTTTAGAGAGATGAGACCTTATCAGATAATTAGTGTGTCATGAGGAGAAATTTGTTTACTAATAGCAAAATTTGTGTGAGTTTTAGTTTTTAAGATATATGAGAAAAACAGATTTTGCTGGGGTCACGTTTTAAACATTACCCTGGCAAAAAAAGTTGTTTCAGCCTGGAACCAAATACATGAATAGATAGCTTTTGTTGCATAGTAAATGTTAGCAAATAGCAAAAATTGTGTGTGTTATGGTTCTTGAGTTATTTAAGTTTTTGCTGGGGTAACGTTTTGGGTTTTCCCAGATCTCGAAAACGGTTCAACGCAGAAGTTTGAAAAAAATACCACTAAGAGACCTTAATTTGTTTAAATTTGTTTGATTGTTAGTTTTTGATTTGGTTGTCGCAAACCAACGTAATTAAATGGTTTCGAAAAACAGAAAAAACTAATTTGCAAGTAACCTAGTACACTTATAATCAAATAAACAGCTGTAAAAAATAGCCGTTGTAGCCACTTATTACGTCAAGAATTTAAGGCTTTGTAACTTTACACGATATAAAGATATAAACAAATTTGATAATTTTTAGACTGGTCGTACTTTAGCAATCGAATACACAGTTTCCATAACATTAAGGTACATGGCATACATTAAACAAATTTAAGTAATTCATTAACATTCCTTTCTGTTAATTTCAGCTTTCAATTATGCCTATCATGAAAGTTTTAACAAAAACAAGAATATGACAACAATTCTCTAATAAGCCGCCTAAATTGTAGAGGTCACGTAAAAGCGACCGCGCTATACATAAGCGTAACCATCTTAAATGAACGGGCTAATATGGATCTTTTGTTAGTACAGTTGCGTACAAAAGTTTGCAGGTCAGATTATCTTTAAATATAAAATGTACGTTAGTCTCGCGAAAACTTAAGATTGGCTTGGCCGATTTTGGTTTTAAAATGTTTGTCGTAGTTCCAGGGGAAGGTTTAAATGGTGAGAAATATACCTATATGAAAAAAATGCGAGGTAGTTTCTGTAAAAACTGTTCCTAGGTAGGAACAGTTTTTATGGGTAAATGTTTTTACCTGTCAAACATAGTGGTCACTGGATTGACATGAGTAGGTTTGGTATTAAAATAAAACATTTGGTTTGAAAAAACAGAAGCAACAAATTACTATAAATGTATATATTGATACTGACAAATAAATCACACTATAAATTGCTTAGCGAGATTATTACCTAATTAGGTTTAGATTATTATTTACCTTTATTTATGTAATGTTGAGTGCCTTCAAACTTTTAACTTTCATGAATCATTACATTCTTTTTAAAATACTATTAATCGCGTAAGTGTATTATTTGATATTAATTTATAAAATAGAAAACTAGTTGAATCTAAGCTATATCAATAACATTTTTCTTCATAACTGTACAAAACATCGGATACTAAGCTGCTAATTTGCGAAGATAACCCGTACGTATGGTGCGGTCGCTTTTTAGTGACCTTTACAATTTAGTCGGCTTATTCAAGAATTGTTGTCTTAATCTTGTTTTTGTTAAAACTTTCATGATAGGCGTAATTGAAAGCTGAAATTAACAGGAAGGAATGTTAATGAATTACTTAAATTTGTTTAATGTATGCGATGTGTCTTAATGTTATGGAAACTGTGTATTCGATCGCTAAAGTACGACCGGTCTAAAATTTATTAAATTTGTTTATATCTTTACATCGTGTAAAGGTACAAAGCCTAAAATTCTTGACGTAATAAGTGTCTACCACGGCTATTTTTAACAGCTGTTTATTTGATCATAAGTGTACTAGTTTACTTGCAAATTCGTTTTTTCTGTTTTTCGAAACCATTTAATTACGTTGGTTTGCGACAACGAAATAAAAAACTAACAATTAAACAAATTTAAACAAATTAAGGTCTCTTAGTGGTATTTTTTTCAAACTTCTGCGTTGAACCGTTTTCGAGATCTGGGAAAACCCAAAACGTTACCCCAGCAAAAACTTAAATAACTCAAGAACCATAACACACACAATTTTTGCTATTTGCTAACATTTACTATGCAACAAAAGCTATCTATTCATGTATTTGGTTCCAGGCTGAAACAACTTTTTTTGCCAGGGTAATGTTTAAAACGTGACCCCAGCAAAATCTGTTTTTCTCATATATCTTAAAAACTAAAACTCACACAAATTTTGCTATTAGTAAACAAATTTCTCCTCATGACACACTAATTATCTGATAAGGTCTCATCTCTCTAAAGCTCAACTTTTTGCTGGGGTAACGCACACGTTCAGATTGTAAAACATTAAGCATCCGATCTTGCGGCTCTTTAGGAAAGCTGCAGCCTTTTAAACGAACTTTATCAGACCATCAAACTGAGCAAAAGTACAATGCGTAAGTACCTCATCGTAATGTATGAAACAGCTGTTTTTTTTCGTGATTTTGAGGTTGGATCCAAAATGAAAGTTTGTTCAGTTTGATGGTCTGATCAACCCCACGAGAGGTTTTAAATGAATTACAAATAACCCTGTATAGGTACAAAGTTTCAAGTGAACCCATTGAAGGAAGAAAATCACTCCACTCCAAATATGAATAATTTCGCAAGAAAGCAATATAATTTTAAAATTCAATACCATTTTATACTTCTTTTGAAATTATTTTGTCCGCGACTGTACATTATTTTGATATAGTCCAGGAGCCCCAGGATCAAAATATCTCTAAGAAAACATTTTTATTTTATGACTTAAAAATTAAGATTTGAGTTTCGAAAATGCATAAATGTTACGTATTACTTTACGATATACTTTTGTGTTACTAATTACACTTCGTTATTCTAACACAAATACGCAAAAAAAAACAAGTTACAAAACATCGTCACTGAATAGGAAGTTAGCTCCTGTACTATAAAAACCAAATTTTAATTCTGATTATCTCCTAAACCAAAGGGGGACTAATTTTGTGGCTTTGGGACTAATTGGGACTAATTTACACGAATCGTTTCCAATAAGCAGATTTTCTCTAGGTGACCTGGTTCAAAAGTCCTCGCCAAGATGTAGGTTGATTTTGGCATGGACCAAATCATTCCTTTATATTTTTTGAACGGCGCTTCATTTCGTTTTGATTCTAGGCGTTGCGAGATCCATAAAAAAGGGACTTTTTTTTTGAATAATCAGATCCTGGCTAGGTGTTGTGGTTCACTAGATATAACCTGTATTAGCGTATAGTTGGCAGACTCACCATGGAATTAGAAGGTTTTGACTAGGTCAAAAAATTGTTAATAAATAGTGATAAATAGTGAACTATAGCATATAAATAGTGATACTATGATTCAAAAGATATTTGAGTATCTTGGTGAGGCTGCAAACTTGACGTCAAGTTGGCAGACACCTTAAGAAATACAGTTCGTATCATTATGATTTATATGCCAAAAAATTGTTAGAAAATAGTGAATCGTATACGCAAAATTTCAATAACATTGCTTCAATACAAGCCGAGATATTACGGTCTCTAAGTGGGCTGCCAACTTGACGTTTCAGGCAATAGCGATTCCAGAGAAACGGGTACAAGTTTTAAACAAATAAATATATCAAAAAATTGTTAGTGAAAATGTGATTCCTACGATATAAATAAAACAAGAATTCTTCATTGCTATTTTCTAAAAATCGAATGTTAACTTTTACATAATACTCTGAATAGGATGTCGATCAATATTGAACTTTGCTCCACAGGAATTAGGTTCCAACTTTATTGCAATCATGAGGTGAGTACTATCAAGCAAAAAAGTGAGATTTATATTTTTAGCCATATCCTCGAATTATTATTACACTTGTTTTAATAATTAAATGTTGGTATCAAACAATAACGATATTCATTAATAACAATAATATTCATTACAATAGCGCCATCTCTCGGAAAAGATTGTCAATTTCTCAGTTATAATTTAAAGTTAGGTGCCTATATATGTATTAGGTATTATTTTACTTATTTATTTTTGAAATTCAAAAAGGCAAATCATAGCGTGCCAACCACTTTTAGTCGTTGCGTCTACTGTCTATTTTTACGAACGGTGGCTTTTGCGCCAACAATAAAGGCAATGATCGACTGTATAAAGACTACTCTTTAGTAGGCTGTGGTCAATACCCTACTCTTAATTCAATATTATTAATTCAGGAGAAACTATTAATAATTTCTACTTATATTACTTCCTACCTACTCACATACCAACTGATACTTATTTTACTATAAATCTCACCAGATAATAATAATAATATCTTTATTCTAACTCATACATAAATAGGTACCGAACGTTAAATTATAACTGAGAAATTGACAATCTTTTCCGAGAGATGGCGCTATTGCTATGATTGATTGTTTTTAATGAATATCGTTATTGTTTGATACCAACACTTAATTAATAAAACAAGTGTAATAATAATTCGAGGATATGGCTAAAAATATAAATCTCACTTTTTTGCTTGATAGTACTCACCTCATGATTGCAATAAAGTTGGAACCTTATTCCTGTGGAGCAAAGTTCAATATTGATCGACATCCTATTCAGAGTATTATGTAAAAGTTAACATTCGATTTTTAGAAAATAGTAATGAAGAATTCTTGTTTTATTTATATCGTAGGAATCACAATTTCACTAACAATTTTTTGATATATTTATTTGTTTAAAACTTGTACCCGTTTCTCTGGAATCGCTATTGCCTGAAACGTCAAGTTGGCAGCCCACTTAGAGACCGTAATATCTCGGCTTGTATTGAAGCAATGTTATTGAAATTTTGCGTATACGATTCACTATTTTCTAACAATTTTTTGGCATATAAATCATAATGATACGAACTGTATTTCTTAAGGTGTCTGCCAACTTGACGTCAAGTTTGCAGCCTCACCAAGATACTCAAATATCTTTTGAATCATAGTATCACTATTTATATGCTATAGTTCACTATTTATCACTATTTATTAACAATTTTTTGACCTAGTCAAAACCTTCTAATTCCATGGTGAGTCTGCCAACTATACGCTAATTAGCCTGTCCCTGCCAAAATGAAGGTTTGTTTTGGCATGGACCATTTAAATCGCTTATATCTTTCAGTCCTTTTTGGGACTAATTCCGAAAAAGTAGGACTAGTTAGGACTAATTGGGGAGAAATTTTCCATGTAGTCAGAATTGCGGTTTTCAAAGTGGTCCATGCCAAGATGTAGGACACGGGATGGCAGCCTTGCCAGGCTGAGCTCACTCGTGCGTGTTGTGTGACTGCTTCAAATAAAGTGTTCGTGTTCTAATTATTCATCCTTAAACGGCCCAATATAATTCATGCTTAAACAGTTTTTCACTTTAAATAATGTTGTCCAGCCTCTCGTAACCAAAAACAGATAAAACAGTAATTAATTCATAGCTTACTTCTCTTGAAAAAATATTTGGCTTTCACAACAAAATTACATTTCTTCTTGTGAAAAAAATGTTAATAGATAGCGTAGAAAATATTAGTTTTCTAAGAGCGACAATAAGCGCCGGGTTTACAGACCAGTTAATCCTATACAGGCGGAAGTTACTATTGTAAGTATTATATTCCAGGACGAAAGTCGGGCAAAAACCAAAATGATGAAATGAGCTGTTGAGGTCAGTTATTAAATTCAACGGACTACCTGTCATGGGATAATAATTTGCAAAACTAGGATGTTTGCGATAATACTAGGACTGTAAAGCACTAATATTGGGAGGCATGTAAAGGTTCGCGCTAACTTTTCAACGATCAACTTGCTTTGACTTGAAAGGAGGAGCAATTAAACTTGGTAAGTTTCGTGAGATAAGAAAATAATGAGTTCTAATAGGTGCTGCCTGGTCATACTAAGTAGGTATAATAAGTCATTGAAAATTTGCAGCCTAATTAAATAATGAAAAAAAGATCTAAATATATTCATACAAACAATTTATTATGTAAAATAATGTGCATTATAAGCATACAACTAAAAATAATAATAATCTACACAATGCCCACTACAATGTCAGTCATATCATGTTTTATCAATGAGTGATAATTTTACATTGGAAAGAAACCATTATGAATTCAAAGCAAAGTAACAGAACTATAGGAAAATTTGTATTACATTTCTTGAGATAAATACAAGTGTTTCACACAAAATAATAGTTATGATAATTTATTGTAACTTAGTGATGGTTTTTTATGAGAATGGAAAAATCTTTATGAATGTTATCTAAAATGTACTTTCCTACAACTTCCTGATTTTATTGCTAAGTTACTTTTAATCAGCTTTATTCGCAATAGAAAATAAAAAAGCTCGTCATTCGTAATTCATCTACTAATAAGTAAATAAGTACAGAATATGGCACTAGATAACAAGCCCTCAATTATTGATAGGAATGAAAAACAATTTTGCCTCCTGTATGAAATTGGAAACATTTAGACAATACAAAATTGTATCCAACAAAATCACATAGGTAAGTAAATAAATGCAAATAAGTATTCAGAAAAAGAAATATTAATTATCACAGAGAATCAATAATCATATTCGAGGTGCATTGCAATAAATTTAAGTGCAACGTCACATTAAATTAGTAAGAACACCACCCTATTCATGTCTATCACATTCATATTTTAACTAGTTTATTTTTGGTGTCTTACCGGTGATGGTCAAACTTTTTGCGTCGTGATGATGGAACCGTAGTTCAACCAGAGCCAGACCGCTATGCAAGCTCGACTTCTCTAGTATAAAATGTACTCTATGGCTAGACTCGAGCAAAATGGAGACACCGCTCTAATAATTTAAGATGGCCCCGTTGCCATAGTCACAACCCGTATCCATGGTTACAAATACGTGTATAAAGACTGATTCACACATATCAGTGAAGTCACAGTTCCGGCACAGTTCCGCCACCGTGATAATTATTCTTTCATACATTCTCTGTGAACACGCGTAGAGATGGGCCGGGTGGGAATATTCCCGGAAATATTGGGAATATTCCCGGCAACGGCACATCTTTAAACACGCGTTTAGGCCCTGTCCTAATTGGCCATCAGTCGTGCGATGGTGCGTCCTTCGATGAAACTGGTCGTGCGACCGTGCGATCAAACCTAGTGATATCTATTGAACGTCCTAATTGACGTCTATTGTTCAGTTTCATCGCACGATGAAATCGCAACGCATGATCGCACGACCGATGCCAATTAGGACAGGGCCTTACTGACACTGAGAGCACTGTCCCTGCACGTAGTGCGGTCCGCACTTTTGCGCACCCAGAGACCCGCTTTGATCCTTCTGACCAAGGCGTATCGCTCGACGAGCTCTGTCGCTCTGCCGGTCTTGGCTGGCGTTTTACCGGCCGACCTCGAGGTAATACGTGCTGGCAGACTAGGTGAGGCACGCGAGTCCGGGCTTGCTAAGGAGGAGCTTCGAAGCGCCAAACTCAGAACATCTGAGTCCACCCTTGCCGAATGGCAGGAGCGTTGGGACACATCGGACCAGGGGAGGGAGCTATATCGGTTTTTCCCGGAAGTGGGGGCCCGACTCAAGGCGACTTGGGTCGAGCCGGACTATGAAGTCTCGCAATTGTTGACGGGTCACGGCTGCTTCAGGGGTAGGCTTCACCGGATGAAGCTCGCGGACGTGGGGTCGTGCTACTGTGGGGAGGTTGAAGTAGAGGACGCATACCACGCTCTGTGGGAGTGCAAGCTCTACGGGGATGAGCGTAGGGAACTCTTAGATAAGGTGAAAGTGCTCGAGGTTGGACCGGTTTACTACCGTGACCTCGTTGGAACAGAGGCGAACTTCAGGCGGCTACGGGACTTCGCGCGTAAGTGGCACAGGATTCGGAGTGGACTCGAGAGGAGGTGAAGAAAGAAGAACCGAGGCGAAGAAAGAAGAAACGGAGCCAGAGCGGTACCACTTCGTGGTGGGCACGAGGCGACCTGGGAGGCACCGGAGGCGTTTTCGTGTACGTCCGCCCCAGAAAGGGGAGAGGGACCATACAAAGAGGGACAAAGGAGACAGATTTAAAAAAAAAAATTGTAGGTAGTCAAGAAAGTGCGCGCGGTGAAGGCCATTCCGCGTGCATCTCCCGCTGCTTCGACCTGCATAACCTAGATGTTCGCCAGGTATGGGTGGTTGGTGGGTTTGATCTCCGATCGAACTTCGGTGCCATCTATTCGAACGCTTACTCTAATCTATGACTACATACATACAGTACTTCTAAATTAAGGCGCCTCCTAGGACTACGCCAACAGGTGCTTTTTCGGTTGAGGAAACCTATTCATGAAATCAAGTGTAGTTTAATTTAATTAAACGGCAGCGCCGATGGATTAAGTCTACTAGAGTCACCTTAAATTTGAAGCAGATAAGACTTTTCTTCTACTTTAGCCCCCTAGCATGACCACCGAAACGCGATATGATATAGCGACTGGAAAATACAATGGATTTTGACAATTGAGTATAGATGAAACCACAGAATAAATAATAGTACAAGCACAGAAGATGCACTCCGCTGAACCATTTAAATAAATTGCAACTCTAATTTCAACATAATAAAGTAGAATTCAGCTTGTACGGCGCTAATTACGAACGGCTGTATTCACCTAGACGCTGCATCTCTTTCTATCACATATATCCTATCTTTTCAAACCTACGTTAGGGTTGCAGCATGCGGCAAAGATTACTGAATAGTAACTAAGTTACATACATCACTTCCATACAAAAGCGAAAATACCTTCGCCCTTTGCCAATCGTGTCAGTTACGATTACCACTAAGAAAATAAAGATTTTGTAAAAGGTGGTTAATTCGGACTAATCACATAAATTAATTTAAAATTAATAACAAAGACAATTCGAAATACTTTACAGGATTTACCATATTTATAAATACTAATCTTTTCACTTAAATAAAAGAAATTCATGAACGGAATCGTAAGACCCTGTGAAAACGCCCTACAGATATTCGGAGGACGCGACGGACAACCCTGCCGATTTTGGCCACGAAGAGGACGCCGAGCGCTAGGTGCTTTTCTCATTCCTACGCGCGGAGTGATAGAGCCCTGATGAAACGTTAATTTATTACGCGATGTTTCAGTGATAATGCTAGGGGGCAGCTACAACATCTATGAACTGCCACGCAAACCAAACCAGCCTATAATGTCCTACATTCTCTCCATTATGGTGGTTAGGTACCATCCAATTCTCATATGATCTGATTATTATTTAAATGAAGCTCACCGTGCAACTCTTATACACTTATACTTAATATAAAACGCAAAATAAAAATATAAATGGGGATACACAGTTCTTAATCATACAACAATCACGACTAAAGAACACACTCGCATTAATTAATATCTTGTGCTTCTTATAATTTTATATTTCATCTAGATTCTAATAGATGATGGTATGTAGAATTAAAATACTGTTGTAAAGATTAACTTTGTCCTAGTCGTAATTGTTGACCTAAAATGCAGCTTTAAACTTTATAGCCGTTCTGTTGCCGCAAGCACTGATTTGCGAACCTCTAAGCCCAGTTGTCCTTCCGTTGGGTAGTCCGTTGGGTTTTTTCTCCCAGTTGTCCCGTAATTAATGCAACGGGACTAGTGGGACGAGACGGGGAAATAATCGCATGTACCGTGACACCTACGATGTGTCATGTGGTCTACATAACCTCGTAGCGAGCGAATTAGCGTGTGATGACAAATAACTACTCTGCTTAAGTAAGCGTTTAGTTTAGAAATTTTCTCTATTTTTGTGTGTTTGTATGATGCCACTGAGAAATGACTAAATTGACTATGTATGTGTTGCTTGAGCGCGTAATGAACTAAGCTTGTGTCTTCTGTGCTTTCTTTTTTTGTGGTAAAATACTATGGCAGTCTGCGGCTTTTCTCAGAGCGGCTATACAACTTAATGCAAACAATTAAAGATGTAAATACACGGCCCAAATAAATATTTTATGTAATTTAAAGCGAAATATCGTTCGACAATACTCCTTACAACATTTCCATTCAATCACCAAAACAGAAATGTGTTTTTCGTTATTATTAAAAATAGTAAGCTCAGTTAAGGGCATTGACAAAACTTACTTCCATCAGATCCTGTGACTTTGAACGTCACACATTTATTTTTTCCTTATACCAAAAACGTTTTAATAAAGTTTTGCCAACGCCATTTTTAGATTGTGATAAGTCAAAGTAAATATACCTATTTATTACTCACTTCGATCATTACTCAATAAAATGCTTTCCACAAATACAAAATGCGCAAACACACCTATAATAAAATTATACATTAAATAAATAACTTCGTTCTTTGAAATGCGCCGAGGCTCTTTTGTGTTTTACTTTATTTCTTGAATATAGAAATTATTGAGTATTGAAATCTTGTGCAACTATATTATGATTAACTATTTTAAACTTCTGATCTATTGTATTAACAGAAGAAAGATATATTTTATATAGGCAGCAACAAATCTGCAATGGAAAGCCAACATGTTGCATCAATCTGCAACAGTCTTAGACTGGCCATAATACAGACGGAATTTTGATTCGTAATTTCGAAACTGAATTATTGCGAACGCAGCTCTAATTCATACAAATCTATGGAGCTACAAAACACATGCGGTATTTTACCGTTCGGATTTCTTATACAAAGATAATTTATTCAAAATACTATTACGTAAAAACAAGTTAAATAATTTACTCATTGTAAACTTTGTGAAGTGCCTTAAGTCAATATATTTGTGACAATGTACGCCTTGTGATGTCTTATAAAAATAGGTGTTACAAACAGCATTTAGTACACATAAGGCTCTTTTGCTTACCTAACGTCTAGCTTATCTATATTTCTTTCGTCGATTTTTAGAAACTAAATAAATGCCTTTTATCTTACCATTTAAATGCACTACTAATAAATATGTCTTAAAGTACTAGAGAGCCTTAAATAATTCTTTAAATAAATGTTTCGTAGGCAGTAAAGATATATCGCAATACGATTAAACAATATAACGAATAATAACACTCATATTCATATTAATTGGGCGCTGAAATTTTGAAATAAATACTAATTATAGGTACTACATACCGGGTCATTTTGAACTTACCATCCAAATTTTAAGGATGTGTCCAGTCTATGAAACTAAACAACTTTCTGTAAGAAACATGTGTCAAATATCGCCACAAAATTTTGGTCATCCCATACTAAATTGATCACGTGTTTTCTTTGATTTGTATGGAAAGTCGATTTTTATTTTACATATTTGACCATGTGTTCCTTAGAGAAAGTTGTACAGTTTCATGGACTGAACACATCCTCAAAATTTGGATGGTATGTTCAAAATGACCCGATATACTGTTTTTAATTTGTGTGGCTAAATTTTTTGTCACGTGTCAATATAATCAAGTTAATTTCTTTATACAAAAACTAATTTAAGTTTTTTTTTTAACAAGAACAAATTATGTTCCGCTTTATTATTTATGTTGTACTAAATGTGTACTTTAGGCTGTTAAAAATACAAAGAAAATTTAAACGCCCATGAATTTTGGCACAAGGAAGCACAAAATTAAGTGATGTATTTGGAGTAAAACAATATATTAAGAGCTAAAGCTAATAATGACTACACTCGTACGGCTAAGAGATACAACTATTCTTACACCTGAGGACTTAAAACTAGACCTATTCCGTATGCAATGGAGTTACGTTGTGACCCTGAAACGAAACGTATTATCATTATTTTATTCAGCCAATAAAAAAATAGTTACTGTCCCAAGTCTTCGGAAACTTTATAGCAAATTATGTCCGTAACATCAATACGCGGCTATCACCAAAAACCAGCGGACCGAATCTTCCAGACCCTTTATAGAAACTACCGAAGGTGCAGAAATGCATAAATTATTTCATCTTAATTAATTATTGGACTAAAAGATGTGAACTGGATCGTTTGTCTTATCGATTCTTTTCTATGCTATCTCAACAGATATAAGCACTCATGGGCGCCGGTAGCAGGGTGCAAGGGGGTGCACTTGCAACCAACCCCCTGTCATGAAAAAATACATAGTTCAAAGTTCATCACCTTGTCAATAAATTCAGTACAGTCAGCGCCAAAATGATCTGAACGTTCAAACCTACCAAAATATCTGAGTATTTGACATAGATCAATCTTATTTCAAGACATTAAGGTGCACTTTCTTTTGTTCACAACAAATGAAAGTGCACCTTAATGTCTTGAGATAAGGTTGATCTATGTTAACTGCTCGGATGTTTTGGTATGTTTGAACGCTCAGATCATTTTGGCGCTGACTGTACCCTCTTCTATTAAGTAAGTTAATAGTATCACCACAGAATAGATAATAGTACTAGCGTACAGAAGTTGCACTCCGCAAAATCGTTTAAATAAATTGCTACTCTTGCTCCGACACAATAAAGTACAATTCAGGTTGCACAGCGCTCCCTTCGCTCCAGAATATTCACTTAGTAGTTGCCGCTCTTTCTGTCGCATAGGTCTTATCTTTTCTGATGTGTGAAATTTGTCCTCTCAGAGGACGCCGAGCGCTTCAGATTCGCGCGCGGATTGACAGAGCCCTGGTATCACTGGTGAACCTAAATAAAAATATTTAAAAAATGTGAGTAGCCGCAGATGTATCTAACTGAAAAAAATCCTAGCAGCGCCCATGAAAGTACTCTGTTAATCTAGTTAAATATTATACGGACCTGTGGCTCCCCCTATCTGATCATCTCGAGGTACTTGTGCTTGTGCTTGGTGAGCATCTCGGTGACGGTGACGAGCTTGCGCAGCGCGGGCTGCGCGCGGCCCAGCCCTTGAAGCTCAGTTAGGTGGGATACGCAGATGTGGTGCAGGGTTGCCAACTCTTTCGCTGTCGACAATCACAGAGTTAAGTTTTATAGTACACGCGGACGTACAAACTGTAATACTAATTTTCAATACAGTTGCTCAAAAATGGAAGTTTACGGTGAGTTGATTTTACCGCACGCCGTGCGTTTTTGTTTACGGATTAGTACAGCGTGCGGAAAGTTGATTTTACCGCACGCCGGCGCGGTGCGTTTTGGTTTACGAACGATTTTTTAAATTTCTACTAGCTTCCGCCCGCGACTTCATCCGCGTAGACAGTAGAAACATATTGCAACCAGTTTAAAATGACCCCTTTAGTGTATGAAAGCTAGTACTACGGAGAGTTCAAGCTGTTTCTCTGGTCCACCCACCTGAATTTGATGAAACATAGCTTAGATATTAAGTTGGACCTCAATCTACTAAATTGTGAAAAATCCATCAAAATTCTTTTAGCGGTTTTTGCGTAGTTTGCGCACAAATATTTAGAATTTACAGTTTTATTATATGTATAGATTACAATTTCAGTAGTACCTATAATGTTTTCTCGCAAATGTATTGAAAAACGTAGCATGGCACACGGTTGTTAAGGTTTTTTAAAACTCGTGACGATTATAAACCCTCGCCTCAACTCGTTTTGAAAACCTCCTTACAACCTTGTATCATAAACTACTATTTCTTTTACTGTATTTTATTAATTTGTGATTGTTGAGCTTTGTCTTAAGTAGTTTTTTCTAAGTATTTTATCTTGAGCGTGTCCGTGCGCACTAGTAGGCCCAGATTGCAACTAGTCACTGCCATTGTGCTCATTGACTTCTCTAACGCTTTTAACATGGTAGATCATGACATCTTGCTTGCCATTCTTAAGTCTTTCAACTTCTCATCGTCATCACTGGAGTGGTTTTCTAATTATCTTCGCGGCCGCCAGCAGGCGGTACGCGTAGGATCGGATGTGTCTCACTGGAATGATCTCTCCGCTGGCGTCCCGCAGGGTGGCATACTGTCTCCTCTTCTTTTCTCCATATTCACAAATTTCCTTTCCTCATCGCTTGGCTGTTCTTATCACTTTTAGCCGATGACCTTCAAATTTATGTACAGTCACCAACCGAAGATATCGACTCTGCTGTATCAATATTAAATAATGTCCTACGTAGCATCAGCACCTGGTCTACTAACTTCGGTATCGCAGTAAACCCAGCTAAATGCCAGGCTATTATTGTCGGCGGGTCAAAACAAATTGCCAAGATCGATAATAGCTCAGTCCGGCCTATTGTTCTGGATAACACCACCATCTCTCTCTGCCCCAGCGTCAAAAATCTTGGCCTCCACATTGACTCTACGCTTAGCTGGACGGCACATGTTGCCGAGGTGAGTCGAGCAGTTACATCTTCCTTACGCTTTTTAAATCGCTTTAGAAATTTTCTCCCTATCCGTACTAAGGTAACTCTCGTCACTTCTCTTATTTTCCCCCTCATCGATTATGCTGATGTCTGTTTTCCGGACCTTAATGAGGATCTTCTTAATAAGTTGGACCGACTTATGAATAATGCCCTTCGATTCGTTTTCTGCCTTCGCAAGTTCGATCACGTTTCTTCGTATCGGTCACAACTTAAATGGCTTCCTATCCGTCAGCGCAGACAGCAAAGGCTACTCTGCACGCTTTACTCCGTCCTTAATAATCCTCATGCTCCAGAATACTTAAAATGCAAGTTTCAGTATCTCTGCGACTCTCATAATCGTCAGCTCCGGTCTACAAATTCTCTTGCTCTCTGTACTCCTCTCTTTCGCTCTGGCTATATGTCCGACTCCTTCACATTGCAAGCTCTGCGCCTTTGGAATGACCTTCCTGACTCTATCAGACAATCTCCAAGCAAATTTTCCTTCAAAAAGAAAGTTAACTCTCTTCTCTTGGAAAGCTCATAATGTGGAAATCATTGTCATCTCTGTATCCTTCTCCTTCTTAGAAATTTAATAAATATTTATATATTATTATATATTTATGTATTTTGTGTACCTTTAAGTATTATGTTTTATATTATTATTATATTTGTATATATTACTTTTGTATGTTATTAATGTTATTATGTACCGCATTCATGGTTTCTCTGTTTCCCAAAGGTTGACTGGCAGAGAATGCTTTTAGCATTAAGTCCGCCTTTTGTACTTTAGTTTGTAGTACAATAAAGATTTTAAAATAAAAAAAAATAAAAAAAAATGCCGCAAGGCAACACTATGCTGAGGCAGGGACCTTTTCGACCCAAGGGCCACAATTGTATTTTTTTTTTATTATTCTGTGTACCGACTTACTTTATCATCACTGTTTTGTTACTTTTTGTGTTGTGTGGTCTTTGGTTAAAATAATAAAGAAATTTATTCACTTCTCACAAGGTTTACATTTTACATTCCAAAATAATTTAACGCGTATTTTTCTTGTCCTTGTGAGAGTCTGGAGTAAAAAATAAATACTTTCTCTCTCTCTCTCTCTCTCTCTCTCTCTCTCTCTCTCAAACATATTCTTGAACACTTGAGTCAGAAGCAACGCTATGCGCCCAAAAAAGGCACAGCTATTGCAGACGAGGTATATTAAGCAACGCATAGTGGTAGTGTAGATGTTACGTCAAAAAATGACAATGTCCTTCAAACCAACTTTAAACATAATACTGATTATTTCGTATGCGGAATAGAGTTTTTAAAACTGTGTTCATTCATCTGCATCTACTTGAACTACTTTACTACTTTCGTCTATGGCCTATTTGTTAAAATCTCATCGCAATCGCAAATTTAATACTAGAGTGAACAGAGCAAAACAAAATTGGCCAATCATAGAGCCGCAAAGATCGCCCTAAGTATAGTTTGTGAATGAGGGCTTTTCAAAATGACAAGAAACTGTAGGCTCGATAAATGGCGGAATCCATTTTGGAATCCCAAATCAAAATTCCGTCTGTATGTGGCGACCTGAGGTTGTGCACAGTTACGTTTATTATACTTGATACCTCAGGTAAGCAATTTTATATGCAATAGGCATGATGACTATTTTATTTTGCATAAATTACCTCTCAAAAAAAGATACATTGGTAAAATAATTATTTCGATAGCATGAAAACTGCCCGAGATATCACAGTTTGAAATGCACAAAATTGGACTCACCCGAAAACTCTCCATACTAACGGCTACTCAGTTATGAGGTCACACTTGAGTAGTTTGTATGCAACGCGTAGGAAATTTGGTCGGCAGCTATATCAAATACTGTGTTTATCTTAATGGTTTCTTAGACAAATTTGCTATAAATTTTATGGACTAATTAAACGTTTTATTTTTTTAACAAATTTTAAACTTTTTAAATGGACTTGTCCGCCCAACTTTGAATGGTCATAAAACAAATAATACGCAACATATAAAACCAAGAGGTATACAAACTACTCTAAAAGTTCAATATGTTTACGATTTTTATTAGTATTTCGTTATTTTATTCATTAGTCATCATCCCAATCCGGCACAGCGCCTCTAAATAAAGAATGCACACGGTAATTCGGTAGCCCTAGACTTCACGCACACAGATGCGCGTGTACAAAAACGTCCTCTGTGTAGCGTTTGTGTAATAGGCAGTTACGATGCCGCGGTTGTATGGAGTGTCCGGGGTGTGACATTACCTATATCAAGGTTGTTATTAGAAGGCGGCGGGTTGCCCGGCTCGGGGACGTTGCTCAACTGGTCCAGGAATACCACCATTCGTTCCTTGTTCTTGAGAATGAAAGGATTCACCACTTCCATGTAAGGCTCCTGTAACAAAACGTTTCATTTAGCAACTTTTGACAAACAAAGGCTATAGGCCGACCGGTTAAATGAGTCCCCTCCTGCGGGGCACAGGGGCGCGGGGAAAGACGAGAACGGGGAGCGCGAGAGGTGCGGGCGGCGGGCGCATTTTTGCCTAAACTCAGTCAGTTCGCTGGCAACGCGGCTAGCGATCGCACGTGTTGAAAGTTGCGGACGCTTTGTGAGATTACACATGAGATTACATTATCAAGATGCGTCGAAATATTTTCGGACATAAAATGAATAATCAGTGAAAGCAAATGAATTTTAACGTATATGAATATTTTAGAAAAAAAATCTGGATCCAAATCATGCTGAAATGAAATGAGATGATTGACTCATAATTTTGATTAATCTTGCATAATAAATTGTACATAAGTTTATTACCCAATATTTTAATATATTATCTACATAGTCATAGTTGGTTTCATTCAAATTTTGTAGTCATCAATTAATTTTATAATAAAAAAATAGCCACTTGTTCACCGTTAACCACTGTGACGTCACATGTCTTAAGAACTGTCCCGTGCACATTTCGCCTCTCGTGTATCGCCCGCCGCCCGCACCCCTCGCGCTCCCCGTAGTCGCGTCCCCCCGCGCCCCTGTGCCCCGCAGGAGGGGACTCATTTAACCGGTCGGCCTATAGTCATAATCCCATATGGCCATAGGGCCTACCATGAGTTGATGTAAACTGTTTTCGCTACCGTAAACTATCGGATATACTACTCACAGTCAATGCGAGTGCAAAAGAGAAAATTATAGTTTACGGTAGCGAAAACAGTTTGCATCAACTTATGGTAGGGCCACTTATTTATAAACGAAGAGTAAGTTTACACCCGATTTTAACAAAAATATTGCTTAGCAATATTACTCCTTATATTTGGTGTCTCAAAGCCTTATATTCCTAAGCAAACTTTTTGGTTAAACTAGATGTAAACTTACAATCTTACGATCAACTGTTAGCGTGCCCGCAGACTAACAGACATTCTATCGGCCGGTAGTTGGCCCATAGTTGGTTTTTATATGAAGAATCGGCCGATACCAAATCGTTGTAGTGTGCGCACTTGCATACTTCTTCATACTGACACAGAATAGATAATAGTACTAGCGTACAGAATTTGCACTCCGGAGAATCGTTTAATTAAATAGCGACTCTAGCCCCGATACAATAAAGTGCAATTGGGTTGGTAAACTTTTTCGAAGAGAATTGTTTTATATATTTTTTTGATAGCACAAGTTTGAAGAATAACGAAAATAATATTATGATATTTTTATTTCACCTTGTTAATGAAATATATTTTTTATATTATTATCGCGATAAAATATCAAACGTACGGCTGAACACGAAGTTCCCTTGCATTTACTGATAAAAAACTGATTGACAGGACAGATTTGACAGAAAGTGACAAAGAGTAATCCAATTATTTTACTCTTTGGTAATCATTAACCACGACCTAATGTTGTTGTTTGTTTTTCAGCTTATTTATTGTGATTTTCTAGTGTTTTTCTTGTTCAGTTATGGGAAATGGATCAGCTTGAAGAAATCCATTATCCAGCTTATTACGCCGATGAAGTACCTAAACTGCTTTGTTCCGTTTTGTTTGAAATATAGATGTGACCATCCGCATAACAATTTTTGTACAGTTCCCATACCTTTAAAAGAGACGTGGTGCAGAGGATTAAACAGGAATTGCCTTCAGAGAGCTTTATACGTTTGTGATGATCACGTAAATATATGTATATCTACAAATTTACTCACAAAAGAGTTATTTTATTTATTTTAGCGGACTGTGACTGACATGACAACTAGTTGACATTGCCAATGCCAAACTTTTCATTTTTTTCATTTGAGAAAAAGCACTACCTACGCATACAGCCGTAATAGTGATTTATTGCACTATGCTGTAAATTTAAATTTTAAATTATTATTTAAATCAAAATGAAGTATTATAAAAAATCCGCAATTGGTTATTCCTGACTCCAAAGCCAAAAGCTACCAGAAAATATATAATTCACAACAGTTTTGGAAAAGTTTACCAACCCAATTCAGGTCGCACAGCGCTCCCTTTGCTCCAAAACACTCGCTTAGTAGTTGCCTCTCTTTCTATCGCGTAGGTCTTATCCCTTCTGACGTATGAAATTTGTCCTCTCAGAGTCAGCCGAACGCTTCAAACTCGCGCACGAAGTGACGGAGCCCTGATACTGATTAAAGGCCCGACCCAACTATCGGCCGATAATTTAGTCTGTAGTTTGCGGGGACTCTTACATGAACAGTCCAAACATTACAAACATACTTGCACACATGGACACATACATGACGGAGCGTCGAGCTGACCATTTAATTCAACCATATCCATGGGCGTTGGAGAAAGCGCTATTTATTTTAAGAGGTATGCAGAATTGCGAGCGAACGTACAGCGCCACGGCTCACGATCGAATGTGTCCCAACCCAATACGAGCGCCGCCCGCTTATAAAGACCGGTCGCGTCCCACTACTACCCCACTCACGCCACGGCGCAACAACAAGCAAAACTAGTTCGGGCGCTGACGTCACTCGCAAGCCCGCACGGACGTTAATCCCCTCTTTGATTAATTAACTTGATTTTATGTCTTAACAATGTTTTACCATTGTTTTATTGTTTTAAATTGTAATTATTATTGATTAGCAAATAAAAACAACATGAAATTACAAAAAATGCGTAAAACAACATAAACGCGCCGTCATACATATTTATGTTAGTACCTATTTTGCGTATTTGCTTTGTTCGTGCACCATGAAATATGTATTAGTTACTCTAGAAACAATTTACACGTGCAGTCTTAGGATTATGAACCTTACTCCACCCACACACATAAGGCTCACCTTAGCACCAAACTCGATGAGATTGGCGAGGTTTTGCAGGCACTTGGCGACCATCAGTAGAGATCGTTGCACGTGAGTCCTGGCCCTACGCACGGCTAGCCAACTTCGAGAGATCAATCACAGGAATATGGACCTAACTCCACACACATAAGACTCACCTTAGCACCAAACTCGATGAGATTGGCGAGGTTTTGCAGACACTTGGCTACCATCAGTAGAGATCGTTGCACGTGAGTCCTGGCCCTACGCACGGCTAGCCAACTTCGAGAGATCAATCACAGGAATATAGACCTAACTCCACACACATAAGACTCACCTTAGCACCAAACTCGATGAGATTGGCGAGGTTTTGCAGGCACTTGGCTACCATCAGTAGAGAGTGTTGCACGCGAGGCGTGGCCCTACGCACGGCTAACCAACTACGAGATCAGTCACAGGAATATGGATCTTACTTCACACACATAAGGCTCACCTTAGCACCAAACTTGATGAGGTTGGCGAGGTTTTGCAGGCACTTGGCGACCATCAGTAGAGATCGTTGCGCGTGAGTCGTGGCCCTACGCACGGCTAGCCAACTACGAGAGATCAGTCACAAGAACCTTACTCCACACACATAAGGCTCACCTTAGCACCAAACTCGATGAGATTGGCGAGGTTCTGCAGGCACTTGGCGACCATCAGTAGAGATCGTTGCGAGTGAGGCGGCGGCGCGGCCGCTACGAGCCCCCACGCTCGCGGCTCTACCAACGCCGGGCAGATCAGTCGCAGGAATATAAACCCTGTGACGCATACATAAAGACTATAAATTGTTAGATACATTACGAGGCAAACATCTTGAAACCGTGTGGGGATTGCGCAGAACCCGTATTTTGGGTGTGCGTAGCGGTGAGGCACGCGGACGGTGGGAGGGGTGCGTGCTATCAGTCTCCCCACTCCGTCAAATATCATATCAGAACTTATCCCCACTCCGTCAAAAAAGTGTCAAGATGTTTGTCTCATACTCTACTTAGATTTTTATTTGTATATTTAAATGACTATGTGCGTAATTAAAGCTTTGATCCAACTCAATAAAAGAGCTTTCACATATAGGCGTTTTAGTCGCATATCCATACATATGACAGACGCTCGGCTTACACCGCAACTAAAACATGAAATTTGAATAAGGAGTCTGAAGATGAGCTCATTAATAGCTTACCTAGACAAATTAATTTTAAGGGGATAAAGCTCTTATAACCAAAACAAAACCTCTGAAATAAACACCTGTAAATTCGGCTACGACTTACCAGAAACCACCCTCGTTCGTACGAATCTCTCATTCGGCCATTTGGCGACCGCGGCCCGTTGTAGGCAGCCGCACAAGTACCGCACGGGCCGCGGGCACGCCTCGGGGGAGGTGAAAATTGACAATGTTATCTGAAAATGCGAAATTGATGGGATATCTGCGGGCCCAGCATGCGCACCACGACTATTAATGTCGACACTTAAATCGCGCTGCGCTAACGCGAAAAAAGTGTCGAGAAAAGGAGATGCCCCGGCCTTGTCTCAATTTGATTATTGAGTCGTCTGATGTTTGAATAGTTAAAAAGACCAAGAGAGTGAACAAAACCATTACGAAAAACACAGTAAAAATAGTCATTTATAACGCAAAAAAATAGAACAATAAAAGCTAGTAGCACTTAGGAAAAAACAATAAAAGATATTGAAATATTTTTGATTTTTAGCATTCACAATGCTATTTTTATATTAAGATAATTAATATAATTGAAAAAATACTAGAAAACATATCCCGTCTGAGCTGCTATGAGTGAGTCGATTTTTTTCTAGTTTTTTTTTCAATTATATTAATTATCTTAATAAAAAGATACTTATTGTTTATTTAAAACTCAGTTCATTTTGTCACATTGCACCTACACTAAACATCGGGCATTCCAGCAAACCAATCGCTAAGTCATCGATCACCACAGTATTCATTTGAACCATGGAAAGTAATTTGTTAAAACAAAAATGTTAAAAGATTAAATAGTTCAATTTTATTACTTTTGTTTTATATTTGGAAAACTATTACGAAAACATTTAAATGTTTTCTGAAGTATTTGTGAGAAAATTGTAAGTTAATAGTGCTATAATGATTAAATATTGTGATAGAAAAGCGTTTTAACTTTAAAAAATACCACTTTTTAAAGCAGAAAATAATTAATATTCTAACTCTGACTGTAGAGTAAAATACCTACTCTGACATATATATTGATTAAGTCTCTATAGACTTTTATTTTTGAGAATGGTGGGACAAACGCTGTAGGAGCGATAGGACATGTTGAGGTGCGCATGCTAGGCCCACTGAACATTAAAACTATCCTTACAACTATATAAGTATATGTGTCGTGCAAATATGAAGTGGTTGGGAACGGACAACGACGCGAGACAAACGGCAGGCGGATATTACGTTCGACATTGCATTTGATCGATGGAGAACACATTAGGCAGAATCGGTTTTTTGTAATTCATGTAAATCTTTTACTGTAAACAAGTGCTCTAAAACTTTAAGAGATAAAGAAAAAATAAAATATTCCATACCTGATCGAGTATCATGAGTAGAAACTCAGCGTTATTGCAGGCGTCATCAGGCGAGTCCATTTTGGTAGGGTTCAGTTCTGCGGACTGCTTGGCGTCTATGAGCTTCTGCACTGTTTCAGAGATTGCCGCCTGTAAGAAAATATAGTATTACTAGCGACCGCCCGCGACTGGAAAGTTTTTGCAATCCCTCAGGAACAGTAGTTTTTTTCTAGATGAAAGATACCCTATGTCTTTCTCTGTACCCCTGACAACGTAAATACAAAATTTCATGATGATCGGTTGAGTAGTTTAGACGTGAAGGCGTAACAAACTGACTTTCGCATTTATAATATTAGTAACCAAGTAAGGATTGTTCTGGGGAGGAGTACTGTAATAGTATGCAGGATAGTTTGAGATTATATTTTTACAGAATGTTTTATGTGGTGCTTATCCAAAATTCTCAGCTCAGGCGAAAGCCTCTTCAGCTCAACGATCTCTTCAAGTGTGTGTAGCTAGCTCTAGGCTTTAGATATTAAAACTGTTCTGACCTGTATAAAGTGATTGTACTGCGTGTGCTAATACCTAAGGAATTTGTCTATACCTACTGCACTAACCTGTAAGAAGGGCTTGCACTGCGCGCGCATGAATTCGTCCACGACGGGGGTGGCGAGCGATGCGGCGCGGAACATCGCGCGAGGGTCCACCTCGCGAGTGAACTCCGCTCCTACTAACTCGCGCTCTAATACCTAAGGAAGTTGTATAAGCCTACTGCACTGACCTGTAAGAAGGGCTTGCACTGCGCGCGCATGAACTCGTCCACGACGGGGGTGGCGAGCGATGCGGCGCGGAACATCGCGCGAGGGTCCACCTCGCGAGTGAACTCCGCTCCTACTAACTCGCGCTCTAATACCTAAGGAAGTTGTATAAGCCTACTGCACTGACCTGTAAGAAGGGCTTGCACTGCGCGCGCATGAACTCGTCCACGACGGGGGTGGCGAGCGATGCGGCGCGGAACATCGCGCGAGGGTCCACCTCGCGAGTGAACTCCGCTCCTACTAACTCGCGCTTTAATACCTAAGGAAGTTGTATAAGCCTACTGCACTGACCTGTAAGAAGGGCTTGCACTGCGCGCGCATGAACTCGTCCACGACGGGGGTGGCGAGCGATGCGGCGCGGAACATCGCGCGAGGGTCCACCTCGCGAGTGAACTCCGCTCCTACTAACTCGCGCTCTAATACCTAAGGAAGTTGTATAAGCCTACTGCACTGACCTGTAAGAAGGGCTTGCACTGCGCGCGCATGAACTCGTCCACGACGGCGGTGGCGAGCGATGCGGCGCGGAACATCGCGCGAGGGTCCACCTCGCGAGTTAACTCTGCTCCAACTAACTCGCGCGCTAATTCCGCTCCGCGCCCGCATTCCGTGAACGCATGCAGGATCGCTAGGGAAATTAAAATACATTAGGGCATGTTTCTCCGTAGTTAATCAAAAAGTCAAAATTAATTAAATGTGTTAAAATATGTATATTTAAAGTTTATTGAATAAATGAAAAAAAAATAAAATAATAAATTAATTTCATTTCATTTCAATCGATGATGATTTCAAACGAAAGAGCAGCGATTGCGGAGGTTAAGCAACTTTCACTAGGGTCAGTCATGGGATGGGCGACCAAAAATTTATTATCTCGAGCTCCTCCATGCTTCGGAAGGCACGTTAAGCCGTTGCGTTGGTCCCGGCTGAATTTGCAGTCGTTAACACCCACCAATCTGCATTGGGCCCGCGTGGGTTATGGCCCATCCTCCTTATCCACCTCAGCAGTGGGAGGGACATAAAAAATTACTGATGGTCAATCGATGCTTACGGATTTCTGATAAATTATGTTTTAGCAAGTTTTTTTTTAATGGGGACCGACGCCATTACTCGCCTTTATCGTCTATCCTGTATTTTGTTATATAAAAATCGTAATCATAATCATAATTCTTTATTTGCGTAAAACACGGTGAAAATGTTCTTACAATAATAATGTGCACATGTTTTGCCCTTATTAAAGAAGCATGCAAATGTTTACTAGTATGTCAATTCTTGAAATCTAATAATTGCTTTATGTCATAAAAATTATGTTGATTCAGCCACTGGTATAATTTAAATTTAAATACATTTAATGTCAATTTTTAAAGTCATTTGGAATTTTATTATAAATACTTACACACATACTCAGACAATTTTTATTATACTTTGCTGATTTCGGTACTTCATTTAATACTAGCCTATTTGGATTTCTGTGCAGTCGGGAACTTACATCGGATACTTTTTTAAACAGTCCTAAGTTTTTATGTACAAAAATACTAACTTCATAAATATACATTAATGGTAGTGGTAGTAAGCCTAAACTCTTGAACAATGGTTGACACGACTCGTCTGATGGGATTCCACAGATGGCTCTAATACACTTTTTTTGTGCAATAAATGCCCTCTTATTATCGATACCGTTGCCCCACAGTAATAATCCATACCGTATGTAACTCAATCTGTTTATACTCACAGGTGGCTAAAGGCTGCCTGTCAGTGCGGCACAGATCGGCGAGCGCCTTCACGGCGGGCAAGCCGGGCTCCAGCAGCAGCTGTCGCAGCGGGTTGTATTCCTCGCGGGGCATCACCAACTCTTGCATGTATCTGACCAAATTCAGTACCCTTTAAGTTTCCGAGTGAATTCGTCACGGCATTTCGTACTTTCAAAACCTTATTTTTCGAAGTAATTGAAACGATTTTAATGAAACTTCTTACGCATAAACAGGATACAGAGTTCTAAAAACCGACTTCAAAAAACCTGCCTCTAAGAAGCAAGAAATAATATTCAAATCATTAGATACGCATTATCATTGACATTATTATATTGTTTTAAATTTCCATGGTTATTGACGTTAATAGAATAAACTATGTCGGGATTTACACCATGTACCTGTTTATTTTTGAGACTCCGATATTTCGGCGCAGTTGCATGCGCCATGATCACGGAAGAACTGTCGATTGTTGCGTGCGGGTAGATGTTATTGGCAGACGAATCGGTCTACCCTCCGTCTAATTCTTTTATTACTACGTTCGATACCGGTACCACTGTCTGCAAACTCACTATTCGAACAAATTCGTACGGGAAGTACAACTTCCTTTTTTTATTCTAAAAGCCCCACTCGCTTCAATAGACGTTATTATAACAATGATAATGCGTATCTATTATCTAATGATTTGAATATTATTTCTTGCTTTTTAGAGGCAGGTTTTTTGAAGTCGGTTTTTTTTGTTTTATAAACATTTTTTTATTTTTAGTGTAAGTACTTCCTGTATTAGGTAGTGTCAGTAGAAAAATCGGCTCAACTAAACGTGAGATAATCGCGGAGAAACATACATACATACAGGTCAAACTGAGAACCTTATTTTTATTAAGTCGGTTAAAAAGACTACACTAAAGGTACTTATCACTTTTCCAACACAAAAAAAATTCATCTCAGTTCATAAATAACAAAATCGTCAAGGTTAGTTGATGCAAACATAAACATAGTATTTTCAGGATTACTTTAAAACTACTGAACCGATTTAAAAAAAAACATCTCGCAGGAATACTCAATCGAACAAAAAAAGAATCATCAAAATCGGTCCATAAATATCGAAGACACGCGCAAACAACGATAAAAAATATAATATATACAATCGAATTGAGAACCTCGTCCTTTTGTTGAAGTCGGTTAAAAAGTAAAATGTATTCTGATTATGTGTATGAAGTATCATTAAAATCGGTTCATGCATTTCGAGAAATAAGGACTTGTAAGTTTGTATGAAATGCCGTGACGAAAGGCGCTCTTAATGGCGTTCATAAAAAACATAATTTAAAAACAAAATTCAGATACGACACTTTCGCAAGAACAATTCGAGACTAATCGCTAGGCCTATTCTGACTTAATTTCATAGAAATGTTCAATTTACCTGCGCATATGCTCTGGTGACGAGTCATTTTTTTCTAGTATCTTATTTAGTAATTTAAATGTTTTTCAGTTTAATCGTTTTCATTACCCAATCTTGATCTTTAAAAATAGGGTAATTGAAAACTGTTAAATCGTTTTATCCGTAAAAAAAGATTGCACCACTCGAAAAACCCTTCTTAAAAAAATGCTAAAAGAAAACATTATTACCTGATACGTAGCCTCAGAGAACCCCATTCGCCAATAGGCGTCATTCCCGCTAACGGATACCATTCTTCTATTTCTTCGCCATTCGCCAGATTAGCCAGTTCTATCGTCAGCTCCGCCACCTTCAACAATTTTCACGGGGGCGAAAGTAAAATGTTCTAAAATTTACGATAACTTACTTTTTTTTATAAATACTATTAATAAACAGTGCTTCTAAACAAATGCTGTAATGGACCCAGCTTAAGTTATTTTAATAATAAATGAGTTGAGTATATATTATCATTATTTTACTTACTTCCGACTCTTTTCCTCTTTTTCCAGTGTTATGTACTGTAATGGTGAATGAAGTTACATCTGGTGGGACATCACTGCAAACAAAATCACATTTCTTCAACTTTGTTACGAACTCTGAAATCGCTGATAAAGGAGCTTTTACTTTTTGTATAGAAAATAAAAATTTCTCATAAAAATGCGCCAGAATTTTAAGAATATAAGTTTTGTCCATGAAACTGAACAAGTTTCGCTAAAAAACAGAGGGCCAAATATGTATTAATTAACAAATGAGACTATCCATACAATCGAAGAGATCACGTGATCAGTTTAGTAAGGAATGACCAAAATTTTATCGTCACATGTTTTTGGGGAAGTTTTTTCAGTTTCATGGACTGAACACATCGTTTTTGGCGAAAATAAAAAAATACCCAGTATATGAGGTGACATGAAAGGTCGTTTCTCAAGGGTGGTACTTAATGGTTTTAGATCTGAACCGTTTCTTGCTAAGTCAGGGGTACCACAAGGATCCCATATTGGTCCATTATTTTTTAATATTTTCATTAACGACATCGTATCTTCTTTTAAGCATGCAAAAATATTTCTTTATGCTGACGATCTAAAAATAATGAAACCCATTAAAAGTACCGAAGACGCAGTTTTGTTACAAATGGATTTGGATAGATTCTCTGAGTGGTGTGTGAAAAATCATATGACCCTTAACAGCAGCAAATGTTCCTTTATTAGGTTCTCGAGGAAAAAGTCAGAATCCGATATCTCCTATACCGTAAACAACACCACTC
This sequence comes from Agriphila tristella, assembly GCA_928269145.1. NCBI lineage: Eukaryota > Metazoa > Arthropoda > Insecta > Lepidoptera > Crambidae > Agriphila > Agriphila tristella. Next base: position 40,328,189 of record OV743433.1, read on the forward strand.
TTGAGCAGGTCGATGTCATTAAGGACCTCGGAGTTTATTTGGATAAGAAACTTCAATTCAACGTGCATATTGACAAGATAGTCACCAAGGCGTTTAAGCTCTTGGGTTTCGTCCTAAGGAATACCAAAGATTTTAAAAATTCATCAACTGTAATCAAAATTTACAATAGTTTAGTCAGGTCTGTACTCGAGTATTGCAGTGTAGTATGGTCTCCTCAGTACGACGTTCACGTTAAACGCATTGAAAGCGTTCAAAAAAGGTTTCTTTGGCACCTGTCTTTTCGGAAATTTCTCGCTAAGACTTTAAGATCTTATGAGAGTCGTCTCAAACACTTCAAGGTTGAAAATCTTGGAGAGAGAAGGCTTCTTTCCGATAGTATGTTTTTATACAAACTGTTGAGTGGAGACCTGGATTGCCCTAATCTGCTCGAAGAAATAAGAATCAATGCACCCAAAAAACTATCTCGCGTTAGCAGATTTAACATCTTCGTTCCTAAATCAGTAAAGAGTAATCTGGGTCGCCATTCTACATTAAACAGGACTCAGAAACATTATAACACTCTCTCCGGACCAAATGAATCAGGTGTTTTGGACATTTTTCACCAGAGTGCCAGAAAATATAAAGCAATTTTTAAACTCATTAGTAGTAAGAAAGCCACGTAAACCCCCGCTTATCTTAAGTTTTGTATAATTTTAGTTGCCCTAAAAGTAATTTTGAATTTTATAATTTAACTTAGTCTTTAATAATTGTCCACATCGCATGCCGTGGCTGTCTTTAATTAAGAACTGTACTTAAATTTAAGATCAATACTTTAAGCCTTTTAGTGTATTAGTTAGTACATGTTTTTGTTGACTGCCCAATAAATAAAATAAAATTAAAAAAAAATGATTAAATGAAGGCATAGACGAATTTGAAGGTTAATGAGGGCTTTTCAAAGTGACATTTAAAAAATTAAAATAGTAACTATTTGCCTCACTCGGTGGTGTTGATACTCTTCGGAGCTTAGTAAAAAAATCGCATTGATACACATTTTTATTAAAGCTATCTATCGAGCCTACAGCTTTTTGTCATTGTGAAAAGGCCTCATAAGGTATACTGACTCGAACACAAACTCGTCGTCCCAGTGCGGGTCGGGCGAGGGGCGCGGGCGCGTGCGCGCGACGGGTGCGGATAAGGGCGCGGCGCCAGACTATATTACTGTACTAATATATGAGATGACCTAGGACAGACAGTCCAGTTAGGTAAGTCTAACTGTGAGAAAGAGATCTCTCGTCGAATCCAACTCCGATGAGCAGCATTCGGGAAGCTTCGAAAAATCTTCGCGTCCAACTTACCTCAGTGTCTCAAGACGAAAGTCTGTGACCAGTGTGTGTTGCCAGGGATGACTTACAGCAGTGAAAGGTGGTCGCTAACTATGGGTCTCATACGAAGGCTCAAGGTCACCCAGCTTGCAATGGAGAAAGCCATGCTCGGCGTTTCCTTACGTGATCGAATCAGAAATGAGGAGATCCGTAGGAGAATCAAAGTAACCGACATCGCTCGAAGGATTAAGTGGCAGTGGCGGGCAGCGCAGGACCGTTCCTCGTGGAGATACGCGGGGAGGCCTATACCCAGCAGTGGGAGTCGTGCGGCTGATATGATATGAGACGACATTATTACACGAAGGTTAGTTATATACTGACTCGAACACAAACTCGTCGTCCCAGTGCGGGTCGGGCGAGGGGCGCGGGCGCGTGCGCGCGACGGGCGCGGCGCCCAGCGCCAGCCGCAGGTACGGGCGCGGCGCCAGGCGCCCGGGCAGGCGGTGCGCCGTCAGGCAGCGCACGCGCAACGCGCGCAGCCACACTACGCGCGCCACCTGCGCCACGGAGGTACGCATTTTGTTTCATACATTGAGTAGTGCAGTTTTAATTCTATTTTAAAACTAAAATTAAAAAATGATCTATATCAGTGGTCAGAGCGGTCGTCACACTTTTTCGGCCTAAGGTCACATAGGGAAATGTGGGTCCCTGCCGGGCCTAACCTAAGGGCATTTGTCTTTTTGTATTTCTGTCCGTATTCATACTTTTAACTTTATATTTTAGTTGCAAAGAGCTCGATTTTTTTATTAGGACTGCATTTAATAGTAAAAAGACGACAATTTTTGAGTGAAAGTGAAATATATTTTATTTAAATTAGCTCACATAATAAGCATTTTTAAATCGTCAATTCTTTTACCCTACCACCCATTATGACGTCTTAAAACTGACAAGAAAAATGGGCGCAAAAAACTTGTCAGCTTTATCAGATGGACCGATATTTACAAAATATGTATATCGTTTCCAGACTTTATATTAACAAAGAATAACAAAAATAACATTATTGAATTAGCTCATTTCTTAATGAATTTCAAATTTCTTAGAGTTGATACCCTGTTCATCCAAGACGACGTATCAGACAAAGTAAAGATAATTTTACTAAGAATTCGCCGCTTAAAGGAAACTCCCTAAAAAAAATCCATCAACTAAAGCGTGTGTAATTTAAAAATGAACATTCTAATAATACTGGAAAACAGCGTCAAGCTTATTCTTTTCGAATTATGATTACGTTACATTTTTGTCTGTTTGTGGAAACTTGTTATTAACTCGTGGTTATTCGTGTAAAATATATTCGTATAAAATAAAATAAAATACCTTGTTCTGGTGTCGCGCCTGCTGCGGCACGCAGAGCGGCCGTAACGCGTCCAGCCACGCTTTCTCCTCACTCGCCGTGTTCGCGCACAAGAACGTGTGCGTGGACAAACACGGCAGCGCCCTCTCTACGAGTTGGAAACAAAACTCGCGGTCCCATAGCGACTCGTGTACCTGAGTACGACATAAGAAGCGTTTTATAAGATTACTAGCTACCAGATTACCCGCGACTTCGTCTGCGTGGAAATGTTTTTTACTATCCTTCGGAAACAATACTTTTTTTCGGAATGAAAGGTACCCTATGTCCTTCTCTGTACCCCTGACAACGTGTATGCAAAATTTCATGATGATCGGTTCAGTAGTTAAGACGTGAAGGCGTAACAAACAAACGGACTTTCGCATTTATAAATATTAGTATTAGTAAGGATTAGTGTACGAAATTAAGGTAGTGGACCCCCACAATAAATCCTCAGTAGACGAAACTTTACAGTATGATAAGATAAAGTATGAAATAAAAGACTTTTAACGGATACTAGCGCGGTTTTATTGAAAGTACTTTGGTAATTAGTTTGTATTTGGTTTGATTTTTGATTTTCCCGACGTTTCGGCACCTTTGCAGCTGCCGTGGTCACGGGGGACTGATTTCATGTCTAGTGAGCGCGTAAGCTTGAGAAGTGAAGATAAAGTATCTTAAATGAAACATATTTTTAATTTGTCCAAATCGTTTTTTTTTTGTTTTTGGTTATTTGTATCTACATAGGTTTTGGTTCATCCTATATCACAATTCACATCCATGCAAAGTTTCATCGACTGAGGATTTAGTGTCGGGGTCTCCATACAAAAGATCGCTTCATTTCCTACACTTTACTGGGAGTGCGCCAGATATTTATAGTTAAAGAAAATAATGCTAGGGGCGCTGAACTAGGTTATTGGCCAATCCGAATTCATGAGTTTAAAATATGTCATGTTAAGAAATGTCTGTGTTATCGAATTTAGTAAAAAATTGTTGGGTGACGGCGACGCCTCTGCTGGAAGTTACTTTTCTAAGAGGGACACAGAATAAGTTTAAACAAGATAGTGAAGAGGCACAGTATCAACAAATAAGAATTGACAGTCACCCTGTGACGAGAAAAGTTAGTGTTCTTCAAGTTTAAGGGGCCGTACAACGTCAAATACACATTTTTGAGCCACGATTTCACACAGTACTTAATTTAACGGTCCATTTCAATGAGCGGTTTTCAAAAGGCAGTTTAAGAAAAAAAAGTAGTTCATAAAATAGAACTAGATGTCGTTGTACTTAGTAGGTAGCTTTTTATGAAAAATATGAAATGTAATTACTTTTTTATTATACGTTTGTTGAGTCCACCGCAGTCCACCACCATCTTGAGACTGAAAAACCGCAGCTGCTGTTCCTCACCGAGACGCAGATCAAATGTCCAGCTGACACGGCATACCTCAATTACCCAGGGTATACTCTGGAGCAAAAGTTTAAGCCCCATGCTGGAGTGTGTGTGTATGTTCGTGATGACATTTGTTTCAAGCGTCTCAAATGCTTCGAGGAGCCCAAGTACTCAACCATATGGGTTTTGGTGGACACTGGCTTCGAAAAAACCATCTACGCTGGTGTCTACCGTTCGCACAGCGGAGATCAAGAGACAACCAGGCTATTCGATCATCTTAGTTGCTCGGCAGACATAGCTCTAGCCCGGTATCCAACGGCGCAGTTAGTATTTCTTGGGGACTTTAATGCACATCATAAGGATTGGATATACCCCTATGAAAAGACGGACCATGCCGGGAGAGAAGCGCGTAAATTTGCACTGTCGCTAAATCTTTCCCAGTTAATAAACTGTGCTACGCGGGTGCCGGACGTTGACTCACAAAAGCCTAATTGCTTAGACCTCCTGCTGACTACAGACCCAGATCGACATACCGTCTCGGTAACTGCTCCTTTAGGATCCTCGGACCACAGTGTAGTGAAATCGGTTTCCGTTTATACCCCACATGATCGAGACCCTATTGGATCAAGACGCGTATGGCGATACAAGTCAGCAGACTGGGACGAGATGCGGCATTTTTTTGCATCCTTTCCCTGGCGGCAGGTTTGCTTTTCTTCAGGAGACCCGTCGAGCTGTGCTGTTGCTGTAACCGAAACTATACGTCAGGGCATGGAGTATTTTATTCCATACTCAGACGCTCCGACGCAGAGTAAAACCCGGCCATGGTTCAACAGTGATTGACAGCGATCAGAAGCGTTAAAGCAAACAGCTTACCAAGCTTGGGTTACTGCTCGATCTCGAAAAGCTCCGGAAACTCAAAAACTCAAGAAAGCCTTTAACCAAGCCGCCAAGTCTTGCAAGAAAAAGTTACGCAGGGCCCGTTTTGACCATATCGGACGCATTGGCACCAAATTAGCTTCTACCCAACCGGGAGCAAAGCGTTCTGGTCTCTCGCCAAAGCAGTCGAAACCAACTTCTGTCGCCCTACCCTACCACCTTTACAAAAACCTGACGGTACACTTGCTCACACCGCGAATGAGAAAGCAAACCTCTTTGCCTCCCTCTTTGCGGAAAATTCGCATCTTGATACTGCAGGGAAAGAGCCACCTAAGCTTCCTCAATGTGAGTCCACCATGGGTGATATACACATCCACCAGAAAGAAGTGCTTAGAATCATGCGAACTCTTGATGTCAACAAAGCAAGTGGACCTGATGGTATACCAGCAATTGTCCTGCGTAACTGTGCGCCTGAGTTGTCTCCAATATTAACTCGCTTGTATCGCCTCTCACTCGAGACTAAAGAAGTTCCTAAGTCATGGAAGCTTGCCAATGTGCAGCCAGTGCCCAAAAAGGGCAGTCGTGCTGACCCATCTAACTATAGGCCTATTTCGGTCACCTCCATACTCTGCAAGATTATGGAACGTGTACTCAATAACCGATTATTAACATACCTCGAAGAAAACGATCTCCTAAGTGACCGCCAATTTGGCTTCCGACGAGGTCGTTCAACTGCTGATCTTCTTGCGTATGCCACCCACCTTTGGAGTGAGGCCGTCGAGAATCACGGTGAAGCCCTTGCCGTCTCTCTAGACATCTCTAAAGCCTTCGACAGGGTCTGGCATGATAGCCTTTTAAGTAAGCTTCCAGCATATGGAATCTCTGAAGACCTTTGCATTTGGATCTCTGATTTCCTTAAGGAACGATTTATCCGTGTCGTGTTGGAAGGGTGCACGTCCGATCAACGAGCGATTGACGCCGGTGTTCCTCAAGGATCCGTTCTGTCCTCAACACTCTTCTTGCTACATATAAACGACCTGCTAACACCCGGAACCTTTGGGTATGCAGACGATAGCACAATAACAGACAGATACTTTTCAAATGCAAGGGCCAACAGAGAACAAATAGAGTCTTGTCGAGAGGATTTAGTCGGACGGTTGAACCTGGCACTGCAGGATGTCTCTGACTGGAGCGATGCCAATCTTGTTAGGATCAATGCGACGAAAACACAAGCGTGTCTCTTCTCTGCAAAACGGAGTGCATTCCATCATTCTCCGACTTTCCGTGGTGCATCTGTACCAGTGACCGATCAGCTACAACTCCTTGGCATGTCAATTTCATTTAATTTGAACTTCGGCGAATATATAGAGTCCATAGCTACAACCGCTGCGAAAAAGCTTGGAATCCTCTCAAAGGTTAAGCGTTACTTCTCCCCGCATCAGCTGCTACAACTTTATAAAGCGCAAATCAGACCGGTCATGGAGTACTGCAGTCACCTTTGGGACGGATCAGCCAAATACCAGCTTGCCGCTCTAGACTCGGTCGAAAAACGGGCTAGGCGACTTATTGGAGACCCCGAACTCACGAATGCCAAACTAAGTAGCCTCGACCACCGCCGTAGAATAGCTTGTTTGTCGGTATTTTACAAGATGCACTTCGGAGAGTGTGCGAAGGAATTACACGAATTAATTCCTCCAGCCCCATTCCACCATCGAAGCACTAGACGCAGATTAGCGTACCATCCTTATGTTGTTGATATTCCAACCATCCGCACAAAGCATTTTGCTAACACTTTTATAATGCGAACAGCAAAAGAGTGGAACAGCCTGCCTGCCGATGTGTTTCCTGATAGTTACAACTTGGGCCTTTTTAAGGCTAGAGTGAATAGGCTTTATCTAAGTGAGCATGCTCCATCGTAGTCCGCATCATCACTTAACACCAGGTGTGATTGTGGACAAATGCTCACTTATTTTCAATAAAAAAAAAATTAAAAAAAAAGAGTATGTGGTTTGTTGCGTTGTGCGTTGGTTGTCCGATGGCGTGTTACGAAGAACTTTTCTGTGACCAATATGACCATTAGTGGGAAATAATATTTAAAAAATCGACTTAGTTGAAGTAACGCCATCTGTCGACATAAAATTATACTAAAATTCTCAGCTGTCAGAAAACCGCTCATTCCAAAAAAAATATAAGTTAGATTATTGTACTTAGATATGTGATTGACAGAAACATGATAGCTACAATACAACTTTACTCGATAAAAAAACCTAAAGTGACCTCCAATTTTGTAGTTTTGTCAATGCTGTGCCAACCAATAATATACCTACAATCTTGAAACTATAATAAAAACAAACTTTAGCTAGCTCTCAAGTTTTGTGATTGTCAGTTTTCCAAAATAAGAAATAGTTTACTAGTTATTCAAAAACTATAATTTTGTCAATGATTTCGTTAATTTTTAGTACGAAAATTCCGTCCAGCGTTGTACCACAGAATAATGATACTACCAGTATTCTAACTTAGTACTAACGGCCGAAATGCGAGCCACACCTATGCGCCTCGAGTTCGAGCTGCTCTCGGGCTGCTACAGTCGCGAATGCGCCGCAGTGACGAACGAACGGTGGTTTCGTATTTTGTGATCACGATGGCGAATTGCAACTATAGAGCATATTGTGCTGTTTAAAATAAACCATAAGAGTTTAAATAAACCAAAAAGTAAAAAGAATGATAATGTGTTAAATTATTAACGTCAGACGAGTATAGCATCTGCGTCATCATAATTAAATCTAGTTCAAAGTCAATGATGCACAATGATTTACAATTATAGTTTGTTTGTTTGTTACGTCTTCACGTCTTAACTACTGAGCCGAGCATCATGAAATTTTGCATAGACGTTGTCAAGGGTACAGAAAAGAATATAGGGTACTTTTCATCCCGAAAAAAGAATTGTTCCCGAGGGATAGCAAAAAAACTTACCACGCAGACGAAGTCGCGGGCGGCCTCTAGTCCTTACTAATATTATAATTGCGAAAGTCCGCTTGTTTGTTTGTGACGCCTTCACGTCTTAACTACTGAACCGATCATCATGAAATTTTGCATTACATGTTGTCAGGGGTCCAGAGAAGGACATAGGGTACATCATTTCATCCCGAAAAAAAGTACTTTTCCCGAGGTAAAGGAAATAAACTTTCCACGCAGACGAAGTCGCGGGCAGCCGCTTGTGTTTTATACAATTCATGAATTAAAAACTAAAAATAAATTAACAATAAGAAAAACGTTTATAGAAAATTTCAGATTTCATATACCAAAAAAGGTTAGAACCTTCTTTGGGGAAAATAAAATTATAAAACAATTTTTAAGCGTAAGTCACCGGTGATCTACGCGGCGGCTTTAGTGTTAATAATTACAGATCACTTTTTCTATTTGCTTATTACCAAAATATCAAACCATATTATAAATTGTATATGACAAAATATAATTTAAAAGCAAAATGATAACCTTTTGAATTATTAGGCAACCTAACACGCTATCACCGTTATTTCTAAAATATAACATACAATCACGAAATTAGAAACAAATTCAAGTAGGTGAAGATAGGTACTGTTAACTTTATTTCATCTACCTACTTGAGTTTGTTTCTAGTTTTGTACATAGATGCAGGCAGCCCTATCGTATGTTGACGTACCGCGCGGCTCAAGTTACGTATTTCAAGGACAGGCTCGAGTTAGAATACTGGCAGTATCATTATTCTGTGGTTGTACTGTACTCCCCTTAAAAGGTTATAAATACTTTTTTGCCTCTCCAGCACGAAAAGGGCGCTTTTGGCGCGTAAAAACTCGCAGCAAAATCGATTTTTGCTGCGAGCGTGAGGCAAAGTGCTTTTTTTAATTTCTAACACCAACTTTTAAAATAATAAAGAAAAAAGAAATAAAGTGACAAGGATGAGACTTGTAAAATTGATATGTCAGAAAAGGATAGATAGAGTGCTTTATGGTGACATACATGGATTAAAAAGTAAAAAAATAAAATGCACGGATATTCCAAGGAGTTTTAAATAAGGATTGTTAAAAAAGAAGGTTGAGAATTCGAAATAAAGAGTATGGACGAAATGAGGTCGCATGCATGAAATAAATATAAAATAAGAAAAATTAATGAAATTTATTAACAAATGAGTGTTTTATGATTATAAATAAATACATAAGATGGGATATTAATGAATAAGAGAAAAGCACAACGTAATAATGTAAAACAAAACGGCGGGAATCTACATTATGAATAAAAAATTTCAGCTAAGGTTTGATCAAACTATTTTTGTGACGATAAATTACAAAAAATTAGTGCGTCCAACGATTAAGATAGTTGTCTAACTCCAAAATAGTTGAGTGAACAAGTTTCTAATGCTGAATTTAGCTTTATACCAGGTAACTCACGTAAAAAAATTCTCGCTGGTAGAGGTGAAAAGTTGTATGTTTTACACGAGAACAAAATTTTGTTCTGCCTCGTGACTTTAAAAATTGATTTTGGTCACTTGTATAACAAATAACTATTTCGTAAAATTCGAATTATGAATTTCAAATCGAATTTATATTAACATCCTTACTAATATTATAAATGCGTAAGTCCGTTTGTTTGTTTGTTTGTTTGTTACGCCTTCACGTCCTAACTACTGAACCGATCATCATTAAATTTTGCATACACGTTGTCAGAGGTACCTAGAAGGACATAGGGTACCTTTCATCCCGAAAAAAATCCCGAGGGATAGCAAAAAAAAACCTTTCCACGCAGACGAAGTCGCGGGCGGAAGCTAGTACTTTATACACGCAATACCGAAAAAAAATTAAAAAGTTATTTTATAACATACCCTCGCTATACTAAGCAATGTTATAAAATAACTTTTTTTCTCATTACGATACAGGGCAAATCCAACAAGAAGGCAGTGCCGTGATATTAAAAAGAAACAACGATATTTCCACATACTTTCCATGATTAAAATGCACTCTATGGTGATCGATGACTTATCGTAGCGATTAGTCTTCTGGAGTGCACTCATCTTATTATTTATTTTTCTAATTGAATACGCGCCATTTTCAGATTTACTTGTCCGGTTTCCCTATGACAAGTACGGGTAAGCGCCCCCGGACCCTCAGCCTCCGCTGCTGCAACCTCTCAACCCCCCCGCAGCAACGGTGTCCTTTTTGTACCCTGATCCGTCCCATTTTACACACTCCTACACCCACCTCACATCCCTATCCTAATCCTATTCCTTCCCCTCCGCTAAGCTAAGGTCTGCCGTGCCGATGGCTGCATGGCTAGGGGCGTGCCTAGTCATAAGCGTGCCACCCTGGAAATTGGTGCCCTCCAGGCGTAAATAGCCTTACCACACACGCGGGGCTCTGTGTGGTGGACAGCTGTCTTTCCCTAGCTAATCGTGGGAACAAAATGGTTTCAAATTTTTTTAATAAACCTGGCTGCGGCGATAGAGCTCGCCACTCATCACGCGTAACTTGTTTCTCTCGGGGCGAAAAGCGGGCATCGGAGACCCGTTTTGCTACGCTGAATGTATGTGGAGCGATGGAGGAGAAAATGGATGAGGTGTGTTTGATTATGGAAGAAAAGAAGTTGGATGTTTTATGCGTGAACGAGACGAAAAGAAAGGGCAAAGGAGTCTCAGAACATGGCCCGTTTAAAGTTCTGTGGTCGGGCGTTGCCGAAAATGAGCACGCGAGTATGGGCGTGGGACTCCTGCTGTCGGAAAGGATGATAGAATGCATGACTGAGTATGAGTGTGTTAGTCCCAGACTTCTCTGGGTTAGACTCAAAGTAGGATTACTTCGGATACGCGTCATTGGCGTGTATGCTCCCGATATATCCAAGTCAGCAACGGAAAAGGAGGATTTCTGGAAAAGTGTGGAAGACATCTTGAATGAATGCAAAGATAATGAAAGGATAGTTATGCTTGGAGATTTTAACGGATGGGTAGGTGTGAGAAGAGAGGGATGTGAGGGAGTTTTAGGAATATATGGAGACAAAAGAGTAAATGATAATGGCAGGAGTTTGATTGAGGTATGTTTAGAAAAGAATCTTGTGGTAACGAACACCATGTTTGACCACAAGGAAATTCATATGTACACTTGGCAGAGAGGGGAAAAGAAGAGTATGATCGATTTTGTGATTGTTGATGAAAGACTGAAGGGCAGAGTTGTAGACACCAGGGTCTTTAGGGGTAGTAACATTGGAACAGACCACTTTCTTGTAGTGTCTCGGGTTAGTGGTCTGTTCAAAAGTTGGCGTCATCGTCCCACAGTGTCAACAACGGAGCTGACTAGAGTAAAAGTTGAGAACCTGGATGAAGTGGAAGTGCAAAAGACATATTTGTGCAAATTGAAAGAACGATTGGGAAATGTGGCTGAAGTGAAAGATGGCAAGCTTGAGGAAGTTTGGGAAAAGTTTAAAAAAGGTGTGACTGAAACAGCTGAGGAAATATGTGGAGTGAGTAAAAGGAAGAATGCTCCCCCAATAAACTGGTGGGATAGTGAGGTAAGACAGATAGTGAATGAAAAGAAAAAAGTATGGCAGGATCTGCTGGCCATCAAAGCCAGTAAAAGAGTGAATGCAAGTGTTACAGAAGATGATGTTGATACAGTTGCAAGGGAGTTTAAAAGGATTAAGAAAGTAGTGAAAGAAAAAGTAGACGAAAAAAAGAGAAAGATGAAAGAAAAGTGTGACTTCAAACTCTGTGATAACTTTCGAGACAATATAAAATTGTTTTGGAAACAAGTGAAAACGTCTCGAAGTGGATCACATAAGTCTAAAATGAATGTGATAAGAGATGAAAAAGGTGAGCTAGTGACAGATGAAAAAGGTGTACTACAGGAGTGGATGAAATATTTTGAGAGTTTGTTTGAGGCGGATGGCTCTATGCTAGAAGCCTCGGATAAAAGGGTGGAAGACGAGGAAGAGACAGAAGTGGATGAAAGAGATATATATATGGATGAGATTATTAGTGCAATGAAGAGCATGAAAAAAGGGAAAGCAGCAGGATATGACAGAATTACTGTTGAAATGCTGAGAGGTGGGAAAGAGCTGGTTGCGTCCTGGCTGTGCCTGATCTTTAATAAATGTTGGAACAGTGGCAAAGTGCCGGAAGATTGGCGTAAAGCCGTGGTCGTGCCGCTGTACAAAGGGAAAGGGTCACGGCAGGATGCTAAAAACTACCGCGGGATCAGTCTTCTCAGCATTGTCAGTAAATTGTATGCAAAGGTACTGATTGAAAGAGTGATGCAAAAAACTGATCAGAGTATTTGGGATGTGCAAGCGGGATTCAGAAAGGGAATGGGATGCACGGATCAGGTCTTCTCCTTGAGGTGCTTAACCGAAAAACACCTGGCTAAGCACAAAAAGGTTTACTGTGCCTTTGTGGACCTGGAGAAGGCCTACGATCGAGTTGACAGGAATGAGCTATGGAAGGTGTTGTCCGAATACGGATTGGAGAGCAGACTGATTCATGCACTGAAATCTCTCTATGAGGATTCCCGTGCATGCGTCAGGATTGACGGCGTATACACTGACTGGTTTGGCATCTCTAGGGGTGTCAGACAGGGATGTGTTGCGTCACCATGGCTCTTTAATCTGTTTTTGGACAGTTGTATGAAAGGTCTGAAAGAACGTGACTGTGGGGTTGTGATGAATGGGACTCAAATCAAGTGCCTTCTCTACGCTGACGACCAAGTTATACTTGCGTCTTCTGCGCAAGAGTTGCAGGAAATGATGTCGGTTATGAATGAAGATTTTATGAGAAAAGGGATGAAAGTGAATGTAACTAAGACTAAAGTGATGGTGTTTGAGAGAGATGAAGAAATGACTGACTGTACGGTAATGTTAGGTGGCGAAAAAGTGGAACAAGTCCGTGAGTTTGTATACTTGGGGAGTTTGTTCACAAGGGACGGAAAGAGTGAGGAAGACATAGAAAGACGAGTGAAGAAAGGAAATTCGGTGAGTGGTGCTATACACTCGGTTATGAGTAGCCAAACCGTTTCTGCAAAGGCGCGAATGGCTATTCATAACGGAGTGCTGGTACCGACACTGATGTATGGAAGTGAATCTTGGGTATGGCAGAAGAAGAATGAAAGCAGAATAAATGCGGTAGAGATGCGATCGTTGAGGAAAATATGTGGAGTAAAACTGAGTGATAGAGTGAGCAATGAGGTGATTCGCAAAAGGTGTGGTCTGAAAGATGATATAGTGACAAGAATTGAGAAAGGAATGCTCCAGTGGTTTGGTCACTTAGAGAGGATGAATGAAAGGCGAATCACGAAAGAGATATACTGTGCGAATGTGGAAGGAACGATTGCACGAGGGCGTCCCAGAAAAACCTACGCGGACCAAATAGAGGTTATTATAAAAAAGGCTGGTGTACGCAGTGACAAAAACCGCAGGGCATGTATGAAAAGATTGATGGATATGAATGAAGCGAAAGAAGTGTGCAAGGATCGTAGCAGGTGGCGATCCATAGTCTCTGCCTACCCCCATGGGAAACAGGCGTGAGTGTATGTATGTATATTTTTACTTTTGCTTAAAAATTTCTTAGTAGTGAGTGAAAATTTGACTACACCCGATATTTTAGATGCGGCGACGGAAAAACGTCTTACTTAACCCATGTAAGTAGTGCCAAGAGGAACTACAAACTTACTCTTTTTATCATTGACGTTTTGTTTTGTAGGTTCAATCGGTTCAATCACAAATTGTATAAGAGTAGATAAAATAGTGTATGAAACTGCACATAACTAGGTATTATGCGTCAGTTTCATAAACTACTAATAATTAACTCGTAAGAAAATAATAATATACCTGATACAAATAAGCGCAGGACAAATCAATCAACCCCTTTGGTTTCGTCCTCTTTGGTGAATCATAGAAGTACAAATGGGTATCTGTTCCTTCTTGCAGAAGAACAAAGTACAAGGCCTTCCACTTCTTAGCCGCTTTATCAGACTTCTTGTTCAAGTAACCCTGTTGTTTAATCCCCTTCATCTTCTTCAAGCCGATCTGATCTCGGCACTCCCGGAGCGTCGCGTATATCTTTTCTGCTGCGGCTCCTGTTGCGTTTTGTTGCGGCTCTATTACGTGACCTTCGGCGATGAGCTGTAAGACATAAGATTACATATATATACAATAGGGAATATGCATCATTTTTTTTTAATCTTAATCAAAAGTATAATGCGTGAGAAAATTAACTGGAATATTAAAACTTTTCTCTTGCATTTTTTTCTCGTGATATAGTTACTTGAAGTTAGCGCGCAGCAGCACCCGCCGAAGACGCTACATACAAAACGGTGCCGTCACATATCACGTTTCAGGTGTGTTTCGGCGCGTTTAATATGGAGTTAGCCAATAATCTTCAATTATCTCCCTAAATTTTGCGTATAAGTACATATGTGTCTTACAAAATATTTTTTCTTATTCGATATTCTATCTGACTGTAAAGTGCATTATATCCGAAAATGAAAAAAATTATATCGTTATTTTCCCCTGATTTCATCGTGTGATAAAACTAAAATAATACATTTTTTTAGTTTTTTCCTGTTTCATTATGTTTTTATAAGTGTCCGCAGCGATCAAGCTCAAATTCATCAAAATCGGTGACTTATGCATTTTCCCTATTGGTTTGAATAAAAGCACAGTTGCAAGAACTCGTCCCTGATTTTGGAAGATTTTATATTATACAAAACTACAACGTGTTAATGAATGAACCCAAAATGGTAAAACTGTTTCTTGGGACCATCAAACTGAACAACTTTTACTATGGACCAAATCTGAAATCGCGACAAAAAATCGGCTGTTTCATACAAACATAAATAACAAACACATAAACAGCCGTTTTCAGAGTAGGTCCCATAGTAAAAGTTCTTTAGTTTGATGGTCCGAAGAAATGGTTTACTCATTTTGGGTTCATTTATTGATATCCTGTACGTTTACATTAATTGATCGACTGAAGAATGGAAAATGGATTGACTGTACGACTACAATTAAGCGATTCTTTAGTAATCGAAGCTATGGTACAGCTTTTAATGCGCTGCTGATTAATTGAAGACTATTTCTTCCCTATCATTTGCTAAAGGACTCTTGATGGCGGCTGTTGAGCAGCTTTTTATTTGAGCATTGTTCTTATTTCTTTATAATACCAACTAGAGATTAATAGTTTTCTTACCGGTTGACCCAAAGTGTGTCCTTCGACAATCTGCTCCTTCCTATACCTATTAATGACAGCATCCAAGCACTCAAACGTTCTACCGCCCATGAGGTATCTCACGCCTTTCTTCTCAATCCGAAATCTCTGTATCTGGTTATTGATGTGGAAAAACAGAGAATAGTCTCCAGGCGAGTTGTCTGATGGTCGCACTAAGAAGCTCCCGGGGCCGGCTTTGACCAGCATGTCAACGGCTTCACTCTTTGTGCAGTTGGGGTGGAACCATGAGAAGACGGTGTTTGGATCGATTGAAGGATCAAGGTCCTCGACAAGCTCCCTGAAGATCATTCCTTGCTCCCCAGTTCTATTAGAAAGGAAGAAACAGATATTTTGAATGACTACTGGTGAACATGTAGCCAATGGTTGGCGACTATTTCAACCGTTAATTGGCCTACTATCAATGTCACTTGACGTGATATTGTGGTCGTAGTATTATGTAGTTAATGACCGTGTATTCCACCACGGTTTATTAATATTTAACTAAACATAAGATTTGTTTCATCATATCACACCGACACCCACTGCTGGGTATAGGCCTCCCCTAAGGATCTCCACGACGATCGGTCCTGCGCTGCCCACATCCACTGGCTTCCCGCGACCTTCACCAGATCGTCGGTCCACCTTGTCGGGGGCCTACCCACGGAGCGTCGTCCGGTGCGCGGTCGCCATTACAGAACCTTTTCTGCCCCAACGGCCATCCGTTCTTCTCGCTATGTGTCCCGCCCATTGCCACTTCAGCTGACCTCAGCTAAAGATTTGTTTAGTTAAATAATAATAAACCGTGGTTTAACAAAATACTAAAGTTTTAGGCTATAGTTATTTTTTTACTTTTATAGACACAAATAACTCCCATTAAGGCAAAGACAAACATTGATATGTAAAGCTCGTTCGCTTAGATAGTGTCGGTACACCCGCAAGCAAATGTGTTCAGAGACAGGCATACCGGCAAGTTTTTGGTAATGTTACTGATAACGGTAAACAATATCGTTATCGGTATCGATAATTATTTAAGTTGTACCATAGTGTGCGGGCGGGGGGGGGGGGGGGGGGGGTCATGTTTTTTTAAGATTACGGTGTCCGTCCCTACTTGTGTTTATTGAAAAAAAATACGAATACAAATAATACACACAAGCGAGGTGGAAAGAGAATTTTAATTAAAAATTAAATAAAAAAATATAAGTGTCGGAGTCATTATCACCTGTATTTATAATAATAGATCCAACTTCATCATGTTCCGAATCCATACCAAAATATCGATTTTCTTTTTTAATTGCGTTATCTAAACTTTTTTTGTGTTTACATATTTTATAACATATTTGCTCGTAAAGGGTCTCTTATTACGCCAATTTCAATATCGTATTGTATCTCATTACGAACTTGTGCGGTAATGTAAAGTAAAACGCACGGTTTACAAGATGCTTCGTCTTAAACGAACGGTACTTTTTTAAATCTTAGCAAAGAGTTTTTATATCAGAATCTTTTCTGATGCGTCATGTGCGATTGACCTCTTGGTCAACATTTTATGAATAAAATTTACTTTATATAATTTATTTTTACATTTTTTTTATTTTTTTTTCATTTTTGAATATGGGTATCAAATGAAAGGCCTTGATGAGCACATTCCAGAATGATATAATTTGTCACTAAAATTTTAAAAAAATTTTTTTTTTCGATTTTTGAATATGGGTATCAAATGAAAGGCCTTGATGAGCACATTCCAAAATAATATAATGTGTCACTAAAATTTAGGAAAAAAATTTTTTTTTTCGATTTTTGAATATGGGTATCAAATGATAGGCCTTGATGAGCACATTCCAAAATAATATAATTTGTCACTAAATTT
Organism: Agriphila tristella; assembly: GCA_928269145.1. Lineage (NCBI taxonomy): Eukaryota > Metazoa > Arthropoda > Insecta > Lepidoptera > Crambidae > Agriphila > Agriphila tristella. Next base: position 40,345,220 of record OV743433.1, read on the forward strand.
AAGAAAAAAAAATTTTTTTTTTAATTTTTGAATATGGGTATCAAATGAAAGGCCTTGATTAGCACATTCCAAAATTACATAATTTGTCACTAAAATTTAAGAAAAAAAAATTTTTTTTTCAATTTTTTAATATGGGTATTAAATGAAAGGCCTTGATGAGCACATTCCAAAATGATATAATTTGTCACTAAAATTAAAAAAAAATATGTTTTTTTTTTAATTTTTGTTTTTTTTACTTTATTGTTGTTTGATTTCCTCACAATCGAAGTGAAAGGCAGAAAAATCGACCGATAGATACTTACAAGTGTATCAAAATTTCATCATTATGGAAAACAAGCAAAAATGCAAAGTCCGAGTTTTATTTATTTCCTCGCAAATATGTTATAAAACGTCGTATGACATACGTGCACTTTGATAATTACAGCCTCTGCTTTCTTGTAGCCCTCGCCTACGGCTCGGGCTAGCAATATCGCCTCAGCTGTAATTTTCAACTTACCGCACTTATATCATAATGTACTATTACAAAACACCCGTTTTTTTTTGTTGGTTCACTTAAAGTTTCATCTTGAGGCACTTCACTGTCCTCCCAAGGACGAAAAACATTTTTAGTATACGTAGCAGAGTCAACAAACACAACTTTTCACTACGGCGCGGCGCTTCGATGTAAACTGCCAATATCCAAATTGACTTGCGGGTGTACGCCGCACGCGGTATCCTTTGTTTATGCGGCGGCATCCTTTGACAAGAAGCGGCACGTGCAAAGGCGGCGCGATGAAAGGGCGACACTATCTGAGCGAATGCGCTTTACATTTCCCATGATTGTCCATTGTGTACTTATTGATTTGCATTAATTACATCTGAGTACTTTCTGTAGTCTACTTTTTATATCAATAGCACCAATACAAATACCTTAGATCTGATTTTACATTTTTGTATATGTTTATGTACTATAAGTAGCTAATGTTATGATAATATGAGCTAATAAGAGCAGGATAAATCCATTTTTTTTAACTTTAGACCACAAAATTATTGCAAATAATTACTTCGAAATATAAATTAATTAATTTTATTTCCATTTTACTAATAAATGTAGCTCAACTACAAAGCGGAAATTATGACCCTGTGTTCAATGATGGTCAGAAGTTAACATGCGCATTATTGCCCTTCTTAAAGTTATCTATTCATCTACATATAACAAGCGGAGGACTCAAGGTGAGACGTTAACTCATAATGTGTTACTACAGTAATTAAATTGGCATACTTTAGTTACATTATTGCGGCTAATAAGCCAGATGACTCATTATTTCCATTTGTTTCTTCAACTAAGAACTGACTTTTATATTTCTAACATAATGTGGTTATTACATAACTTAAAGAGAATAATAAGGGTCATTTTCAAAGATTGTAGATACATTCCTGATACCTTGTTAGACAGATGATTCACGAAAATTCTGTCCATTTTATTATAATTAAACCTTCTGGACAGGTGGTCTGCAACCTATGAAATGGAAGCTATAGGCCGACCGGTTAAATGAGTCCTCGCCCGCGGGGCACAGGGGCGCGAGGGGAGACGAGAACGGGGGTCGTGAGAGGTGCGGGCGGCAGGGGTACGCCACCCGTCGCCCGCATCGCCCCCGTTCTCGTCTCCCCTCGTGCCCCTGTGCCCCGCGGGCGAGGACTCATTTAACCGGTCGGCCTATAATACTACTCGCCATTAGGTTATAAACTAAATAATGAAAGATACTTGCCTATGGGCAGTGACCCATAACCAGCCATCGCCCATATCGTTGTGGACGAAAAATATATCGCCTTTTTGAAACGTAAGCTCGTCTGTGTCAGGCATTTTAGTGTATGGAAGTATTGCAACCACCCTCTAAAAATTAAAAGAAATTGTTTATATTACTTTCTTTCTACATTAAACAAACAAATATATAAGCAAGAAGACCCATTTGGAAGTCTTGGAACAAATCATCAAGTTATAAGAGCACATAAAAAAATTACATCAAGGTAATATAGAAGCTCTCTAGAATAACAAAAAACCGGCCAAGTGCGAGTCGGACTCGCGCACGAAGGGTTCCGTACCAAAAACGGAAAAAAATCACGTTTGTTGTATGGGAGCCCCCCTTAAATATATATTTTATTCAGTTTTTAGTAATTGTTGTTATAGCGGCAACAGAAATACCTACATCATCTGTGAAAATTTGAACTGTCTACCTGTTGTCGTTATTAATATGAAGCAAAAAACGTCAAAAAAAATACGTTTGTTGTATAGGAGCCCCCCTTAAATATTTACTTAATTATATTTTTAGTATTTGTTGTTATAGCGGCAACAGAAAGACATCTACTGTAAAATTTCAACTGTCTAGCTATCACGGTTCATGAGATACAGCCTGGTGACAGACAGACAGACAGACGGACAGCGGAGGCTTAGTAATAGGGTCCCGTTTTTACCCTTTGGGTACAGAACCCTAAAAAAAGAAGTTATTTTCGAATATGGACAGAGCTATATTATATACTTAGGTGAAACCACGATCAAACACTAAAGCAAGGCTGGCCAATAAAATTCACAGGTGAGCAAAATACTTTAGATCGTGGCGGCGCCGGGCCATCAGGTGGAAGCAGTGCCACATAGCACTAGGTCAGCCGGCCGATAGCTGGCGGTCAAATTCAAATGACTTGGCGGGTCACTTGGCGGCCCGCGGGCCTGGGTTTGGCCGGCCTTGCACTATAACATACATTAGGGTGCTCCCACACAGCAGTTATATAACGTTATATAACAAATTCTCTAACTTTTTTCTCTTACATTCTGTCTGTAGCAAAATGTAACACACTGTTATAGAATGCTGTTGTGTTACACAATGTTATATAACGTTATACAACTGCTGTGTGGGAGCACTTCTAAACTCTTCGATCATAGATGATCAAAGCTTAAACATAATAAATACCTTTTTATCGTTGACTGGTTCGGGCGGTGGCACGGGCTCAACCAACCGCTCCCTTTTCAACAAGTCTGAACAATGACTGTAGAAACCCACCAGTTCCGTCAAAGAATCGAACTGACGACCGCCAATGTAGTAATCACCACACACTGCCGTAATTCTGTTTAACACCAAAAATAACATTTCCTATTTTGTACACTTCAACTAAAATAATTTTGCTATTTTGCTTTCTAATTATGAGTATTACCTGAAATGGTTTATCCCTGTACGTCCCAAGTAGCTCAAAACATATGAGCCAGGTTTTCTGTCACTTTCTCGAACTAAAATCAACAAAAAAATACAATGGACCAAGAAAATCAGAATACCATGTCATTTGCCTTGAATTTATAAAGAAGTCCAATAATAAAGATTTCTATAATAGTTTCGGGCATTTAAAAACTGTCTGAATCAAAGAAATAGAATGCCAAAGAACAACAATGTCAATAAACAGGTGATCTGAAAAACGAATGTATATATATGTTACGGCTACGGCCCGAAGTGCGGCTAAACCTAGTTTTAGCCGGCTAAAACTAGGTGTAGCCACTAGCTGTTGGCTAAAACTAGGTGTAGCCGATTTGCTCGCGGCTAATACTAGGTGTAGCCGGCTAAAACTAGGTGCAGCATGGGATATAAAGAAAGTTTTTTCTGTTGTCTGTTAAAAAAAAATAACCTCGAAATTTAAGGCTCACGCTCCGCTGCGCTTCGCGCTCGCCTTAAATTTCTAACCTAACCCAGGACCTACAGGAGTAAAGCAGATCGGTTACACCTAGTTTTAGCCAACAGCTATCGGCTACACCTAGTTTTAGCCGGCTAGAACTAGGTTTAGCCGCACTTCGGGAATTAGCCGTAACATATACATTATACATATATGAGATACGTAAAATTTGACTTACATACATAAAATATGACTATACTATGGCGAAGGAAATTAATAAACTATGTTCCATACTGTTTTCTTCGTCGATAAACAAATAAATGTAGCGAAATTTGGTTTTAGAGAAATGTGTGGCAAAATCTTATTTACCTTTGAAAAGTGTGATTACTTGGATTATTTCTTTTAATCACATCACAATTACTATAATAATTTGAAATTCTAATAAGTATTAACAAATATTTTAAACAAACTGCGATCGCTTATTTGCAAGGCGGGACGCTAGGGTCTCTTACTTAGACATGGGCGCCGCGTTGAAAAATTGCGGCGGCGGCGAACTGGCAATTTTAGGTCGGCGGCGGCGCGGCGCCGGCGGCGTGGATTTTTTTTAAAGCTTACTCAACAGTATAGTTATAATGACTTCAATAGGCGTTACATCATACGTTTAACACTTTACGTTTATTAGAACTTTGGAAGATGCAGTAAAGCTCAAGACTTCGGACCAGAACCAAGTTTACACTATTTAAATACCTCGGATGTTAGTTTGTAAGGCTTTCAAGCGACCAAACAGTAACAAGGCAGCAGGGCATGGCGAAATCACAAAAAAAACTTTCGGAAACGAGCGGAATACTAATGCTTAAAGCCCTTCAGACAATTCCATCATTTGGGAAGAAATCATGAGGGTAAAAGGCCTAAGGCAACAGGTCAAGCGACTCTGTTGGTCATAAAGGGCAATAAATGGGCTCATAAAGGGCACTCATTAAGAACTATAGATCGTATTCCGTTCTACCGAAGCCATATTTACAATTTGATTACAAGGGTTATTATTACAAATCGTCTCACTTGCGGCTTTAACGACTTCCAAGTTTCAACTTCCAGCAGCAGCTTCGACTTCCAACAGTTCCAAGTTACAGCCAACTTTTCTAAAAAAAGCCGAGTTTCGAAAAGCTTTGGCTATTGCATATTAGACCATACCCATATACCTAAGTTGCGGCAGGTTGTTCTTAGAGATTGATCGGAAAGATTAGTAAATCCCTCGCTTGCTCCCGAAAGCCAGCAGGCAATGCGTTTGGAAAGCACTACTGAGATATTTGAGCACAACAGTTTGCCGATGAAGGGTTTTTGTAGCTGAGACCTTGGAAGACCTGTACCTGCCTGCACAGGTTTCCGCTGACTTAGGGTCTTCCACGTGTGCCTGGACACACTTTGCCTTCCCAGACGGAAGGACGGACGGACGACTTGGCGGGCTTATCTGCTGTGGGTGTATAATTACGGTAGTGTACGCAATGGTCCCTGTCGTGGCGTCCAGCCTCCTTCGACTGACTAATGAGTCTAATGACTGACAGACCTATGACAGATGATGACAGGAATCATATGCTGGAGCAACGGATGGATGACGATCGAAAAACGGAACGGACGGAACTGGTCCTGAAGACTTGCTGAAGACGCCACGGACCGACCCGCAGACCGACGACTGTGTCGACGAAATAGTCTCCATGACTCCACCAGTTGGCAATGATGGTATGGCTTACACTATGGTGAGTCCCACTGACTCCCAGCCATCTCCTGTGGTCGGGACAATCTTAACACATTTTCCAGTCGTAAAAAAGGGTTAACGACCTAGGCTACCTACTTACAGAAGACTGGCGAGAATCTGCCACTTTGATCAGCGTTCAAAGACTATGAAAGCCTTTGCTTCGATCGAGGCCTTGGCTGTACTGCAGCTTCTCCAATGGTGCCAATACCAAAAACGAAGTGCTGTGTTGAGGAATACTTATATTAAAAAAAACTATGTCGGTTTAAATTCAAAAACAGCGTTCAAATCCCATACTATCGCAGGAAAGAGTGAGAAAAGGAGAGGTTATTTCTCCTAACTGGTAAGGAACAAACATACAGTGAAATACTTACTATATGCAACAGCGTTGCTTAACCAGTTAGCAACAAAATTCGTGTGCGCGCGTATCGCCCCTGCACGAACTTAACCAATGTTGTGACGGCGCAGCGTGTGAGCTATTTTAATCTTAGGAGTGTTGCCCATGGTACCTAACACGTCACCTTCTTCAGTTTGCCGATGATTAAGTTCTTGTGGCTGAGATCTTGGAAGACCGGAATACAACGCTTAAAATATGTCAGTTGTGCTTTCCAAGAAACTTCTCTTTATCAGATAATATTGGGAACACAACACTCGAAGTTAATGATTGATCATTATTACGTTATGTCGTTGTATAGGACTGACATAAGTAGTCCAGTTCAAGAAAAAAAGATCTTTGTGGAATACCTACAGCTTGTATTGGCAGCATTTGGTAAGCTACAAAAATAACGAGTCGCCAAAAACTGACATAAATGGTAAAACTTTCGCCGACAAATCTGTTTTGGCCACAAAATCCACGCCGCGCGGTAAAGGCGGCGGCGGCGGCGGCGCGCTTGTGGTTCAAGGCGGCGCCACGCCGGCGCGGCGCCCATGTCTACTCTTACTGTAAAAAATGTTGGCCCATTGTCACTTGATTCTTTGTCTCTTTTTTCACAGACCGTGTCCGTATGATGTTAACTTTTCTTTCCCACGCTTTGTTGGTCTTCTTGAACGCAGCGAAATTTTTTTTATGTTTATGGCCTGAATAGTATGGATCAGTGTTTCCAATTAGTGGTATGCGTACCCCCAGGGGTAAGCAAGGTTGCTGCACAGAGCCGGACTAACCCTGTCAGGGACCCTAAGCAATGCAAATTTCTGGGTCCCTAACAATTGTTTTTATTGAGAAAGGGTACAAAATTTTGGTTAGATGAAACGTTTTTTTACTTGGTGTATACTGGATGCTGAGCCCCTAGGCAGACCAGTAGCCTGCTCTGCCTAATGGCTAATCTGTCTGTTGCTGCAAAGGGTATGCGCACCAATCTCTTACCTAAGATATCATACATCTGATTTTATTTTGTATTTATTATTCCTGCAATATGAGGTACTTACACGAGTTTGAGGTCTTTCTTGGAGTGGTACCACTGATGTAGATTCTAATTCTACCTATCATTGGTATACTAAGTGTATATCTAAGTTTATACTTATTTTCATCAATAATGTATTGTAAAGATTATTATTCATGAAATAAAAATACAGTAAAACAAGTCAAACCATGTAAATGAAATTTATCAAGATGATATCTAATTCCTTATCTTCATTATTTGAAAAACAATTCTTACCCAAGTCTTTAGTGAAATAAGTATTTACTTACATACTTACACAAGAAAAGTAATAAAGTTAAACACATTTATTTAGGGTACTTGGAAATGAATAACAGACTTACATAACTTATTCAACTGTAAAGGTAATTTTAAATCAATTTCAACACCTCATTTGCTGCATATCAAAACATACTATGGTCAAAAGAAAGCTAATAGAAATCAACAGTTTCCTGTATAAATTGTGACTTATGTAAATTATAACAGATCTTACCTAAATAGCTGCCCAGATTGGCAGCCTTCCACAGTCTTTCTTCCGCAGTGTACCTGTCCAATCGGCCATGATACCACTCAGTTTCTGGTGGAGCCAGCACTGCTTCACGCTCACCTAATTCAATGAATTAAACTATTATGTTGTGATTTTCTAATTAAAATATTATTTACATCAGATTTTTATACATATAAAACAACTTATAATAGTAAAAAAGACTAGTGTTTTTAAATGAACATTTTTTTTACTGTTCTGTATAGATAGATATACTATATAATTATTGGTGGCAACATTATATCATTATTTTGTAGAAGACAAGAATATTACTTCTCATCACATAGTTTACAATTTGAGAGCTCTAGTAGATGACTGAAATTAATTGTGAAGTATATTTTTATAAACTATCTGGTTGGAGAGTCAGGGTACCTGATACTTTGACCCTCTTATTTTCAAATAAACACTCTTTATGCTTATACAATACAGATTGATGCATTTCTTTGACTTTTATAATATTATGACGAAAAACTATAAGTATAGCTTCTTTGAAGCTTGCAACATCTAACAATGAACACAGATTATTAATATGTTGACTTGACAATGAATTTCTAGATAAACTTCCAGTCAAAATATCATACAGGGGAGTTATTGTTTCCTGATACAGGAAGAAATAATGGTAGAAAAGCACAATTTGAACCCAACAAAACAAGACTGAAACTCACCATTAGTACTGGGTCCATCAGGTTCATATAACTCTAAATCTGCTGCAAGCTCGGCAATATCTCCGCCCCCATCTTCAGATTCGGTGGATGGTGATCCTAACTTATCCTTTACAGGGGGTCCCATAGGGGCCCCCATAACGCGAATCATATCAGCCATTTTCTCACGAATGTAGATGGAACTTAACACAATTCAACGGATAAGCTTTACTATGAACAAGTTAGTCATACTTTACGTAAACTCGACTTAAAATCACCGAAATGTTGGCGAAATACCATTACAAAACCACAAATACAACACTTCTCTCACGACCTGTTTACAATAAAAACAAAAAATATTTTGAAAGTAAATCACCCACCCCACGAAGCAACGTCACTTATTTATTACTGAATTATACAAAAACACTGTGTCTCAAGAATTCTAATAAAATTGTTTTTTATATTTTACGATAATTTCCCCGATTTTTCACGATACGCCCCAAAAAAAACGTCAATTTCATTAACGAATTGACATTTTTTGGCATGTCATGTCAAAGTCAATGTCAAGTCATTTTTTTTTTATTTCATTGTACCCAATAGGTATTGCAAGAGTAAAAAAAATATGGATTTTATTTAGATCTTATGCACATGGGTAATTTTTAAGGCCGTCCGCTGCCTTGAGCGGGATCCCGCCGCGGGTACACGGCGCGGGAATATAGATTGCTGGTTTTTGACGGACAGATGCTTGCGCAGTGCATGAGTAAGCTCTAATCTATGTCGCCCCGCGCGCGTGTCCCGCTTAACACAGCGGAGAGCCTTAGGCTGGCCCCACACCTACCGGTTCCGTTTCTTTGCTTTGCTGTTCTACCATGGACCGCCGGCCAAGAGGCTCATTTTCAATCTATCGCATATTTTGACCTGACCACATTGGCAAGATAGCCATTAGTTTGGTGTTATCAAATATCGTCGTCTGGGGTGCGATGAGAAGTTTTAGTTTTCGTTTTTAAAAAAAACTGCTGTTTTATACAAAAATTAATAACGAAATTATCAAAATGTATGAAACAGTTAATTTTTTTTCGCGATTTCAGATTTGGTCCCATAGTAAAAGTTGTTCAGTTTTATTATGGTCCCTATCTACCATATTCAGTTTTATAAGGCTTTACCAAACATCTTGTATAAATAAGCGATCGAGTTATTTTTAACGATCGGAGTCCATGTTCAGGGTGGCATATCTCCTAAGAGCTTCCTACTTTGCAATCCAGGCGATGATATTTGATAAAACCAAGCTAATGGCTATCTTGCCAATTTGGTCTAGTCCCAAAATGCGATAGATTGAAAATTACCCTGGTTGGCCGGCGGTCTTTCAAGCAAGGTAGCACAGCAAACCAAAGAAACGGAACCGGTAGGTCTGGGGCCAGCCTTAGTCCCCCTAAGCCAGCAGGGGTCTCCACTAAAACTACGGCCCGCGGCACTGGCCCGCGGACAAGTTGACGCGTCGATTTGATAAGGCCCCCGTAAACGTTTGTCAAATTTTACGTTTTTGACAGGAGTGATTACGTTCTCTATGGTTTTATTTGTACGTTTTCTCAGCGCACACGTTCAAGGTCCAAACAAATTATCGGACGCGGCTTACTGCCGCGGCTGATCTGAGGTGTGCAAACTATCGGATGTAGTAGGTCGCGGACGTAACCATAGACTAATATGACGTCATCGGACGTCCGATAGCTATCTGGCACGCAGGATGTTATGATAGTGTGCACACTTATCAGCCGCGGCAGTAAGCCGCGTCCATAAGGCTCATCCGATAATTTGTTTGGACCTTCAAACGTTTGGCAAACGCGTTTGACAATCAAAGCATTGACAAAAAAAACGTAGTTTTGTTTATGGTTTGTTTGTCAAACACGTAGTTTTTGCTCGCAGATGATCAAACTGCTTGACAAACACTTACGTGTTTGACAAACACGTTTGAACGTTTACGGGGGCTTTAAACTCTACTCAAAAGTGAATATTCTCTTTGCTTTTGCTTTAAGGTCCGACCGAGATCTCGGCCAGCTCGGCCAAAAATTATGTCTCGGTCTCGGTCGCGATCTCGGCCAAAATGGCCGAGAATCGCGTCCTATCATAGATAAAGTATATTAAAAAGGGGCGGCCTATTAGTACCTACTTACGTAGGCCTGACCCCGGTCACTAACATGCGCGCAAAGGTTCGCGAATACGTTAAACCCACATGTGTAGGACGACCTTCGCGAATGACTTCGCGAAGTTTTCGAGACATTCGTACTTTTCCAAGCTGTGTCGGTTTTTTGACGCACATCAAAGCGCGCGAACCTCAAACCTTCGCTTAGCCTCCCACACATTCGTGCCACAGACGAAAGCATTCGTACGACCATTAGTAATCTGTGGTTACGCGTATTTTCGTAGTAGTGGCGACCTTTATTTTCTATATTGAAAATATGAGCATACATAAAACAGTCCAACAGCTCTATTAAAATGGGTATGATTTTATCAATCACCTAATAAATGCATTTTCAGTGACCTAATAAATAATATTTTTTCCCAAAATAGTAGATCTGTCACCTAAATTGAATCACCAAATAATATTAAAACGCTTACCTAAATAATAATTAAGAATTACTTTGAAATTATATCAATCATCAAATAAATATATTGGGTGTCAAAATAATAAAAGTGTCACTAAAACTGAATCACCAAACAATATAAAAAGGTTTAGGTACCTAAGAATTATTTTTAATCACTGGAAAATAATATTAATTTATCAAATAATTCAACTGAAAGACGATACTTTGTTGCATCTAAAATATTTCTTAAGCCCCTCCTCTATTTGTTTTTTTTTTAAGAAAGGGTATTTTTTCGCTTTAAATGTAATTTTAAGCACATTCTAAGTTATCAAATCTTTGAATGAATGTCCAAACTTTACTTTGTGAACTTTTCCTTTTTGGTAGGAAGTTCACTTCTTCATCTGAACCACTCTCCTCAGGCTCTAGCATTGAATTAAGGAACCGATCTATTTATTAGGTGACAGATCTATTATTTTGATGATTGACTTACTTTTTAAAGGGCAGAGCTATAGAAAAAAGTGATCAAACTATAATTTAAGATACATATTTACATTAATCTGATGATATAAACTTAGGGATCGTTTTGATTAATATGATGACTAATATATTTCTTGGGGATAGATATTATTATTAGGGTATTGCAGATTAGTGACACATCTAAACTTAGGTGACAGAAAATATTGTTCCCTATTAAAATCATCTTCACCATTCATTGTTCACAAAATCGAAAGTAAAAATAAACATTCGTGAACAAGTGTAGGAGGAAGTGCAAATGGATTTGCACACTCATATGCGAACCTATTCGCGAAGTTTCTGACTTTGCGAATGAATTTCTGAAGGTCCGAACAAATTATCGGACGCGGCTTATGGACGCGGCTTACTGCCGCGGCTTATAAGTGTGCATACTCTCATAACATCCTGCGTGCCAGATAGCTATCGGACGTCCGATGACGTCATATTAGTCTATGGTTACATCCGCGACCTACTACATCCGATAGTTTGCACACCTCAGATCAGCCGCGGCAGTAAGCCGCGTCCGATAATTTGTTTGGACCTTCACTGCCACTCACATGCGTGCAAAGGTTCGTACAATGTACGAACCTTTGCGCGCATGTGAGTGACCGGGGTGAGGTGACGGCTACACGCGTGGTATTTACCCAAGGTTTGCTACATCTATGTATTTACCATGATCCATCGCCATTCGCCATAGAGTAAATTTTAACCATAGAAAGTAAAATATTGAACATTCCCTAAAAATTACTTTCAATGGTTAAAATTTACATTATGGCGATGGATCACGGTAAATACCACGCGTCTAGCCGTCGCCTTTGATTACACTCTGCGCTTTCGTTTTGGACCATCTTCTTCGCTGAGGCATGCGTCATTGGAACTACTGCCATAGGGCATACGCTGACGCATCCTTCACTGTAATTAATCAAATCAAATCAAAATTGTTGATTTCAGTCATTTGGTAATTTGTTGTTGACTTGTAGAAGGTAGGTACCTAATTTAGTTTGACAAATGAATGTGAATCTTATATCTTTAAACGAGCAATTCTTGTATATATATATATATATATATTTTTAGCACCAGAAGTGGATTTGACTTAAAAAAAAAACAACTTTCCAAACTTAATTTTATTTACAGTTTTAATCAACTTTTATTAACCGAAATACTGACTATTCCTCACCACAAATCAACAAAGACTTTAAAAAAACACTATCTGATTGCACACTTGCAAATTTATCAAATAAGGCATAAATTATAACGAAAAAGAGGGTAAACTAAAAAAATGGATCGCATGACCTGAGTCCCGATCGACACGTCTGCACCGCACGCACGCCGAGAAGCAAATGTCCCGTGTAGCGGCGCGCGCTCGGTTTTATAGTGTACGGGTGAAAGTCAAACCGACTAGGAGGGGGTGAGGCTTATACGGCCTCTCCTGACCGTGTGTCGTCCTCGACGCAACTTCCTCTGACGACAGCACTGGAACAAGCACTGCCTGCTTCCGATGTTTCAGCAGCTACGTCTTCGTCTAGCAATGGCATAGATAACCCTGCCGATGACGGTGCAGCAGTGTCTCCAACGTCGTCGGGCTGAAGTATAACTGGGTCGACCGATGGTCCAGCGGTTGCCTCACCATCGAGCTGAGGCATGGGTGGTGCTTTCGTTGCAGAAGTAGTTGGCATGACCTCGTCATCGTCTGCGTCGTTATCATCATCTGAAAATGGCTTTCAGTTAGAACAATTCAGTTTGGGGATCTATAATAAATGCATTCAAACTAAACACTTGTGTTTCCTTTCGCTCATCATCATTTACTTAATTCATACTTCTCCAGCTTTACTTATTAGGTACACACAACCTAGCATTCATCTTTTCTAAATGTATTAGTCAGAGACGTCTCTTAAAATAAATCAAACCAGACGTTGAGATCCGCCGTGCAGTCTCATCACGGTTGGTAGCACGAGGACAGACGGCTACGTTGACCACCACCAGCGCTCGCCAATCTGTAACATGACCCGACGAAAAGGTCGGCGCGACACATCGCGCTTTTCGTCCGACGAACGGACTACCCGACGGACGGGTTCATAAGCTGACCATATCGGTCAACCTATGCAGCATCTTGGGATCCACCAAGTGCTAAGGCGACGAACGCCAGGCGACGGACGCCTATGTGGAGCGACGAACGCTAGGCGACGGACGCCAAGTTTGAGCGACGAACGCTCGACGTACTCAGTGCAGAGCAACTTACTTTCGAAGAACGCAGCGCACGTCTCCGGACACCACTCGCCTCGCCACGGCACCATATGTTGAGCCGCAGCCTGTGTTGTCTTGCCATAGGCTCCACTCAGCAGGCGTAGAGCGTAACGTCCACTTGGGAGAGCCTTCACGACCTTGTACGGGCCCCTCATACCGGGGTCGAGCTTTCCTGTCGACTGCGAAAACTTTATAACGAACACAAGGTTATTAACATTAAATTGACGCGGTGAATGTCGCTGTCGATTAACTCGCTCATCTTGCTTAGCTTGGTTGTCCTTTAACAACTGGCGGGCTCTGCTCCTAGTGATCTCCCGTAATGCCTCCCGGTTAGGAGTTGAATCTTCGACAGCTAGGTCACGTACCAGTGAGCGGATCACAGGAGTAGTGGCTTCTGTGCCTATGAGCAAGTTAAGTGGGGAAGTCTGCGTGGTCTTCTGCTTAGTTATATTCAACACGAGCTGTAGTTTCCACAAAGTGTCGGACCAGGATGCATTCTTATGGTTGAACTGAATGCGCAGCATGTTGAGGACTGTCCGGACATACCTTTCCACTTGGCCATTGGCATGGTGCATCTCCGGAGTGATGTAGTGGAGACTGCAGCCAAGTTCGTTGATCCAGGTAACGAACTCGTTTGGCTCGAACATGCGTCCTTTGTCGGTGATCATTAGCTTGGGTACACCAAATAGTGACACCGCTAGTGTTATAACTCGTTTGAGCTCTACAGCATCTTGTCGGTATATTGGTTGCAATAAAGTAAATTTAGAATAAGCATCTACTATCAGGAGTACAAATTTATAACCTTCAGACGCGGGTAGGGGGCCTAATGCGTCAACATGAACAGTATGGAAAGGGACGTCTGGTTTTTCCCACGAAGTAATGTTTTGAAGAGGAGCACGCGGAACTCTCTTTTGAGAAATACATATGAGACAGTGAGCCACGTATTTGGTAACGAAATGCTTGAGGCCTGGGAACCAGAAGTGTCTCAGAATAAGGTTCAAGGTTTTATCAGCACCTATATGCTCGTGTTCATCATGAAACACCCTGAGAAGACTAAGGCGATGACCTTTAGGGATGTAGCAAAGAAGTCGTGATTGTTCACCTACTGGCGTGTATTTTTAAAACAGGAGGTCATTTTGGACAGAGTATCGGCTAGGATCAAGATTACCATCGCAAAGGCTTTGAATAAGCTCTTGGGTCTCATTATCGGCTGCTTGTGCTATTTGAGCCCAATTACGAGGCTTAGAGACTTGATTGGCTTTAACGGGATTGCGACTCAGATAGTCGGCATGAGGCATCATTACCCCTTTGCAATATTCAATGGTGAACTGAAAGTCCTGGAGGTATATCCACCAGCGAGCAACGCGCCCCGCAGGTCCTTTTTGCGTTCTGTTGACTTAAGCGCATTACAGTCAGTAACTATTACAAATTTCAGACCTACAAGGTAATGGCGAAAGTTTTGAAGGGCTTTTACAACTGCCAGGGTTTCTAGTTCGTAAGAGTGATACTTACTCTCAGCCCCTTGAGAAACCCTGCTGAAATATGCCACTACATGTTTCATGCCATCGGAGTGAATTTGCAAAAGGACAGCTCCGTACCCCGCACTACTCGCATCAGTGTGTACCTCCGTTGGGAGACTGGGGTCAAAAATGGCAAGAGTTGGCTCACTCGTAAGGTGCCTAATGATGTCCTGCCTTATAGCTTCACACTCGGGTGACCAATTAAATTTAACGTCTTTTCGGGTTAAATGAGCTATCGGGCTGTTTTTCTGGCGTAGTCTTTCACGTACCGTCGAAAATACCCAGCTAACCCAAGAAACTGGCGCACCTGTTTGACGTTTTCTGGTGCCGTAGTGTTAACTAGATCTTCATTTTTTTAAATTAAATATTTTTTTTCATTTTTTTAAATTCAATTTTTTTAAATTCAATTTTTCGGGGGCTCGGCCTAACCTGACCCTCACAGATTACTCTACCCAAATACTCAACCTCATTGACAAGAAAAGAGCACTTCCGAAGATTAATCGAGAAACCGGCTTGAGTTAGAGTTTGAAGTACTTTACGCAGTAGTGCTATGCCGTCCCTTACTGTATTACTTAAAAGAAGCACATCGTCTACGTACACAAGTACGTTACCCTCATGAATGAGGTCACGCAAGGTGTCGTTTATAATTCTTTGGTAGACTATAGGGGAGTTGGCCAGACCGTAGGGCATTTTAACGTACTCAAAATGGTCCTCGGGGGTAACGAAACCAGTCAAGTGGATACTGTCCTCATTTAAGGGAATCTGGTGAAAACCAGTCGCCATGTCTAGGCTCGAAAAGTATTTGTGGTTGCCTAACCTATCTATCTGGTCATCGATTAAGGGGAGGGGATACCGATCTTTGACGGTGATACGATTTAGGGCCCTGAAATCTACGCAAAGCCTATCAGAACCGTCGCGCTTTTTAACGAGTAGGATCGGGCTTGCATACTCCGAATTAGATCGTCTGATAATACCCTTAGCTAAAAGATCACTAGTTATGTCCCTAACCTTAAGTTTTTCTTGGTAGGAGAGTTTGTAAGGGCGATAGACTACAGGTGTGGAACAAGTTAGCTTAATTTCCATTTCTCCTGTCTTGACCGTTGTCGTAGCGGTGCCGGATATTAGAAAATCAGAAAACTCTCGTATGACTAACATAAGATTTTCCCGGTCTTCACCCTGAAGTGGCGTGTTTACTTTAAGTTCCTCCTCAATCTGGACATTATTGACACGAGGGGTGTTGTCACTACATATGAGATGTTGTTTGTCTTTGGTCCGTATGTAAGTTATTCCGTCGCGGTTCAGTACGTCAGTGCCAATAATGACGGGTGTATTCATGAAGGACGAAGGAACGACCACTAAGTCGGCCTCTAAGGATATGTCACTGAACTCTAATGTAAGGGTAACGTAAGATGTCGCGATAATCTCTTTTTCACTTATGCCTTTTAGTACACAACGTCTAGGCTTAGGTTGGCAAGTAATATGCTTTAAAACGTTCGACGAAACAAGAGACACATCGAGGGCACCGCTATCTATAAGTACATCTACTGGTACACCGTCTATTACCGCAGTAGTCACATCATTACTTTGTGAAAGGCTTGTAAGATCAGAGCAAAGGTTAATATTGCGTTGGTTACGATTCTCAGAGCGTGCCTTCGCAAAGCAGATGTCCTCGGTGTGTCCTTGCTTTTTACAAAAAGTACACAAGTTACTCGTACCGGGGGTAGTTTGGGTATTATTGCTATTGTGGGTAGACTGTTTATGAGCACTAGATTTCGGACGCTTACATTCACGACTAACATGCCCTCGCAGGCCACAGTTAAAACACTTCGTACTAGGACGTTGACTAGACTTCTGACGGTCTTGCTTTTTGAAACTAGTGAAATTGTCATGTTTTCCTCGATTGGGTTTGGTATAAATAGATAAGAAAGAAACCAGACTGTCAGAAGTCAAGTTGGCGTTAGCGGCGGCTGCACGAACTTGTGGGTTGTCTCTTCCGCGAATAACTATGAGGATTCTTAGTTCATCGCTAAGTCCCTGAACAACTCTTAAACGGAGTAACGTGCGTCGAGCATACTCGGCATACGTCGTGTAATTGTCGGAAGTCGCTTTCATGGCGGCGAAAAGGATGTTAGCGTAGTCTAGCTTAGTTGGACAAAGCGGAATAAATTCTTTTTTAAAGTTAGACCACGTTCTGTCGTTTGTTACCCACTCGCCTAACCATATTTTTGCATCTCCCCTGAGACAAGAAGCTACGCGTGACAAGCACTCGCTATCACTCCAACCGTTTGCATCCCTAGCGCGATCCACCTCTTCGCACCACACCTCGATGTTATTGATTGTTGGGTCAAAATTCGAAACAAAATAAAGTTGCGACCTTGAAGGTTGCATTGTTTTAATAGCTTGCATCAAGGCGTGTGCGAGAGTGGATGCGTCAGAGCACACGGCGGCCGAAGCCGAAGCATCAGAAAGCCCGGAGCCTAATTGTCGCGGCAGGGGTGCGCTATTATTATGTGGTGAGTATTCCTCACGGCGCGACACATTATGCGAACGAGCATTGGGACTGCAGTCGTTACGAGCCTTGCTGCGAGAGCGGCTACGTGAGTGAACACGAGAGGCGCTACGTGAAAAATGCCTGTGACTTTTACTCAACTGCCGGCGACGTCGTTTATCACGAGAAAAAGACCGACGTCGTTTATCACGGGAAACAGACAGACGTCGTTTATCACGAGAAATAGACCGACGTCGTTTATCACGGGAAACGGACCGACGTCGCTCGCGAGAGTGATCACGGGAGGGACTACTCGAACGAGTACGTGAAACATCACGTGAACGTTTGTGCGAAACACTGCGCGATCGAACCCGTGAATCACTACGCGAACGACGCCTAACCTCACTTCTCGAGCGGCGGCGCTGCTGTTTATCACGTGAAACAGATTGACCCCGATCATGCGAGCCACTCGGCAGATCACGCCGTTTACGGCTGCTCGAGCTACGTCGAGAATCGTCACGATTACGATCACAAGACACACGCGAATCGGACTGGCTCCAAGATTTACGTTGCTTTCGATTGCGCGACCTACCTCGAACGTGTTTCCGTTCACGGCTACGTGATCTAGACCGTACCATTATAATAATCACTCAAAACAACAAGTTAAAATCACACAGTTAATACACAAGAAGCGATAACAAGTTTGCAATCAGACAGAACGCTTATTTGTTTACTAAAATTAAAGAAAGAACGCGTGTATCGGTTCTTATTTTCAAGTGGGCGACTAAGTGACTAAGTGTCTAAGTGTCCTTTATCCCACTTCTGATTTTAGCACCAGAAGTGGATTTGACTTAAAAAAAAAACAACTTTCCAAACTTAATTTTATTTACAGTTTTAATCAACTTTTATTAACCGAAATACTGACTATTCCTAACCACAAATCAACAAAGACTTTAAAAAAACACTATCTGATTGCACACTTGCAAATTTATCAAATAAGGCATAAATTATAACGAAAAAGAGGGTAAACTAAAAAAATGGATCGCATGACCTGAGTCCCGATCGACACGTCTGCACCGCACGCACGCCGAGAAGCAAATGTCCCGTGTAGCGGCGCGCGCTCGGTTTTATAGTGTACGGGTGAAAGTCAAACCGACTAGGAGGGGGTGAGGCTTATAATATATATATTTCGGTGATCTCGGAAACGGCTCTAACGTTTTCGTAGAAATTTGGTATATGGGGGTTTTCGGGGGTAAACAATCGATCTGTTCTTGAAATATATCACATCGTTACATTTCAGACACTTGTTGTACAATTATTAAACCAAAAAGTATTTTTTAAATATTCCAAGTTTTGGGCTCCTACATTTACGATATTATGGTTGAATTATTTTTCATAAAATATATCTCATATCTATTCTAATCTCATATCTAACCTCAAGAAAGCAATTTTGAAAACATTGACATAAGTATTTGTTTTTTATTAGGGTTCCGTACCCCATTGGGTACTTTACCAGTCCCGTTTTTACCCTTTGGTAAAAACGGGACTGGTAAAAACGGGACGGGTCTGTCTGTCTGTCTGTCACCAGGCTGTATCTCATGAACCGTGATAGCTAGACAGTTGAAATTTTCACAGATGATGTAATTCTGTTGCCGCTATAACAACAAATACTAAAAATAAAAATATTTAAGGGGGGCTCCCATACAACAAACGTGATGTTTTTGTCGTTTTTTGCTTTATATTAACAAAGACAACAGGTTGTGACAACGCGATCCAGCCGAAACGATTATAATATAAGCAATTGGACCCTTGATGTCATCTGGGTCAGGAATTTATGCTTTTCGATAGAATATTCCTGCCATTCAGAAAAGTGACAGGTTCGTTTGTCTTCACAGCAAGGCAATTATTTATCCATTTTACCTTGAGTCTTTCTCCGTATTCTTCAGCTCACAGCAGTTGTATTCCTTCAGAGGAACGGTGTTGGGCCCAAGTAGTTCACGAACAGCAGTCCAAACTGGCACTTTCACGCAATCGAATGTTTGGAAAACGATTATATAGATGCTAGCACACAGGATAAATGCAATTATTATGAATTTTGAATCACACACTTCGAATTTTATGGTTTTTTGTTGATTTTCAACGCAGCGATACGATACGGATGCCGACGAAACTTCTAGTGTGTCTTGCCACTCTTGCCAGCCAATCAGCGGACGGGTCGATGGATATGCTCCTATAATGAGCGTTGCGTAACTGCTGCAACAAAACAACCACTCACAAGGCAGCGGGAATATTTGAATTTAGAATTTTAGCTTAAGTTGAAAGTTAGAAAGTTTGATTTGAACCATAAGTAATATTAACTTTATGATTTGAACACAGGTAGACAGTTGAATTTTTTACCGATGATGTATTTCTGTTGCCACTATAACATAAATTAATAAAAAGCGAAAAAAATAAATAATTAAGGGGGGCTCCCATACAACAAACGTGATTTTTTTGCCATTTTTTGGTACGGAACCCTTCGTGCGCGAGTCCGACTCGCACTTGGCTGGTTTTTTTTCTAGATTACAAATCTTCGACAAAGTGCATGATTATGTAGGTATGATTAAAAAAATTATTGTTCTGAAATCTATAGCGTGTGCTATCGAATGAAAGGGCTTTCTGAGCTGTTTCTAAAAATATATTTCAGCATCTTCAGAACTACATTTCAGCACTTGTTTTCAATTAAATCAAAAAATACCATACAAACATAAGTTTGGGCAAAAGTTAGAAAAAAATACTTAATGTAACTATTTTCAAAATTGCTATCTTGGGGTTTGACATTAGGATATTACATATATTTTAAGGGTTATTTTACAAAAAATAACTTAACCACATCTTTACCACATCGGATCCGAAGGAGGCCAAACTTGGTATGTTCTGAAAATGTTTTTTGATTTATTTTAAAACAAGTGAATGAAGGTGGTGATATATTTTTAGAAATGGCTGGTTCTTTCATTCAATACCATACACGATAGGTAGGAGAACAAAAAAAATCCCCATACAAAAAAATAACACCATAACTTCTCTCGTAAGGGAAGAATTTTTAAGAACTGTTGGTCCAAAATATTGTTTTGAACTCAAGTATACGTGTAACTACCAAACTGTGCTGTACATCGATTTGCGTTTTTTTTTTGCTATTATGTATATATATATGCTATTATTATAAATTAAATGTGGTTTTTTCATGAATATTCGCCATTTTATAGTACCTAACATTAAAAAAAATTCAAAAATCTCGGTCTCGGTAGAGACTTTTTTTTTATCTCGGTCTCGGTCTCAGTTATCGGCAAAAAGTGGGTTCGGTCGGTCCCTACTTTGCTTTGCTGTGCTCTACTCTAGGGATGTAGAAAGTGAAAAAATTTTGATGTATCGATACATCGATATTTATAAAAATATCATTATCGGCCTCAATATATCGCTAAAAATTATCGTTATATCGGTCAAATTTCAGAAAACATTAGCTGTCTTATTCAGAGATGTTTCACAAAACTGGGGTGCAAGACTGTTCTAATAAAACCTGGTTTAATGCTTGTAAACCAATCACAATGCACATTTTAATCCTTAAACGGTGGGAATAAATGTTAAACTGTCACTCTGAATACGATTTGCGCTAAAATGGCGTTAGTCCGCAGTCTAACGCCATGTTAACTTTGGCCCTAGTTTAACGAACGCACTCTGAATAAGACAGTAGCAGTTTTAAAATAATAATGTATTTAGTTTAGCCTAGCTCAGAAATCTCAATAGATTTTTTTAGACTTTTCGTGAATATCAATTTTTCTTCCAACATACTGATTTTGGTTTTCTTCAATCTTTAATCCATTTACTATTCAACATCCATTGTTATCATTATTAATATTCAACCATTTTTAGATATAATTTAAAATAAATGGGATAATTGGAGGTAAATGCCCGTACAAAGGTCTCCAGCAGCAGTAGCGCCACCAAGCAGTCCGCCCTCCATTCTAGCGACTTCTGAGTGATGCGATGCTAATAAATATATCATTTTTGATACCATTTTCAATATTGGTTATTTTGTATCGAACAAAAAATATCGATATATCGATGTATCGATATTTTTTCAACAAGCCTACTCCAGCGTTGCCAGAATGTATTTTGTATTACTTTTGACCCTCTCATGTTACCTCCACGTTACACGACTCAAAATGTTTACGTACTGTTTACTCAAAACTTTTACGTAACTTTTGAAACTTAATCAAAAATACACAAATATATTCCAGCAAAAAAAAAATCGGAGACAGAACGTACCAAAGGAAGTTTTCGTTCGTGTTGTTGGAACACACACTTGGGCCGTCTTGTCGTCCGTCGTTTATTTTCTTTTTCCTTCTCAAGGTCGAAACAAATTATCGGACGCGGCTTATGGACGCGGCTTACTGCCGCGGCTGATAAGTTTGCACACTCTAATAACATCCTGCGTGCCAGATAGCTATCGGACGTCCGATGACGTCATATTAGTCTATGGTTACGTCCGCGAACTACTACATCCGATACTAGTTTGCACACCTCAGAGGGCCTAGTACGAGTTGATTTTTTGTACTCACTTCACTTTGCGAATAGTAAACTATCGTCTTCTCTCTTTCACTCGTTCACTCACTCGCATGATTTCCTCTCTTTCACTCGATACTATTCGCAAAGTGAGGTGAGAAACACAACTCGTACTAGGCCCTCAGATCAGCCGCGGCAGTAAGCCGCGTCCGATAATTTGTTTCGACCTTCACACTTGAAGAATGAGGAACACAGCAATAGCACGAACTTCGATTGAAGACAAAACTTTTTTTAAATAACCAACCGAAAGTTTAAAGCAGAATAGTGGAGTTTTGTGAGTGAAGTGTTTGCCATGAGGCGGTGCTACCGGTGCCCAGGCACAGTGCATAGACTCTGGGGGGCGCAAGAATGGCCAGACTAGGACTAATTATTTGTTCGGTTTGCTTCTGATAAGTTCCCTCTGCGCCCCTAGTGCACAACACATACGTACCTACATGCCAGTATCACCAAAAACTTTAATGAAATTGAAGAAAAAAAATCTTTCAAAATATTAGATAATTATTTGTCCACCAACACCAAGTTCCTTGTGCATTACATTTTCACCCTGACTGAATGAAATTATGAAATTATTTACTATAAACAAGCTAGATATCTAGCTTGATATCTAGCTTGTTTATAGTAACTAAAACGGCCACGCAGCGCGATTTTTAGTCAGTTGATCAGTCAAAAATCGCGCTGCGTGGCCGTTTTATTGCTTTAAACAGGCAAGATTACACGGTTATCTGGATGAAACTGACCAAAAATCGCGCTGCGCGGCCGTTTTATTTACTATAAACAAGCTAGATTACAAGATTAGTGAATGAAACTGATTAAAAATCGCACATTATCGGCATGTGACGATGCACAGCATCTGTGAGAGAGAGCGTCGACTTCCGGTTTAGCTACATCCTGACAAAGTAGTCAAATTGACTTACCCTTTTCGCAGTTTTCTTTTCATAAATCGTAATTTGAAAGACTTACTTCCGTTTGACGCCATTTTTGTTCACCTTAGGGGTCGCTGTAACGCGGTATCCTCATAGCGTCGTCAACTTTCGTACTAGCAACATCGTTGCAGTAGTTCTGCACGATTTACTATCCGAAAGTTATCGGTTTTAGTGTAACAGTTAACATTTAAAGAATAACTAATGTCTGATTCCAGTGACAATGAAGCATATATGGTGGTCGTCGGCAGTGAACCTGAAGACCAACCATTGAAAAAGAGACAGCGGGCAGAGCTGGCACAAGGAGCAGAGGCAGAGCAGCGAGCGGCGAAGCGCAAATCGAGCACCGAGGTTTCTACCGCACCGGAGGTAAAACGAACCAAACAAGGTACGTTCGATGTTGAACATTTTAATTCTCTTTTAAATCAAATGAGTGAGTTAACGAAGATTTTGTCGAATAATTCGAATAACGTACCTCCAACCAAAAGCAGTGAACCTATCAGTTCTAACGAGACTTTTTTACAACGTCCTCCT
Organism: Agriphila tristella; assembly: GCA_928269145.1. NCBI lineage: Eukaryota > Metazoa > Arthropoda > Insecta > Lepidoptera > Crambidae > Agriphila > Agriphila tristella. The sequence goes on from OV743433.1 coordinate 40,368,603, forward strand.
GAGATTGTAGAAAACAATCGCGAGTTGGACATTGGTTCGGTAAATACCTCGCTCAAAGACCCTAAAGTGCCCAGCTCTGACCCTAATCGAGTTAAAAAACTAGAACAACTACAAAAGTTTAATGACACTAATTGGAAGGAGGTTCGGTATTCAGAAGCGTTGAAAGCTCATTGTGCTAAGCCTGGCTTTATCGAGGTGCAAGTTAACGACGAACTGCGACAATTAGTAAAAGGAAAGGACAATGTTGCCCCCGTAGAACGAGCTTTAGCAGCTATTTCAAATGCATTGCTTTCTCAACACGAGTGCCTTAAGCAACAATTACAGGAGCTTGTTAATTGGGCAGCCACACCTAGCACTGAGCTTACTGCTTCTAATGTTTTTGACAAAGTATCTGAGCTATTTAATGAAAAGTCTAAATTCCACAAAGCTAGTGAAGATATTATGCAAATCGTGTGTGGCAAACGTGCCGAGTGCATTGAAGTACGCCGAGACCGTATCTTGGCAGAACTACCTAATAGTAATTTGCGTGAGGGTTTGCGTAAAATCCCACCCAGTTCAGAATTCATGTTTGAAAGTACGGCACTGCAGTCCTACGTACAAAAGACAGGTGGCATTGATAAATGGATCAAACCATGGTTTAATAAGGAAATCGAACCCAAGCGAGTTAGTCAAAGACTGTTTAAAAAACCAGGCACATCGCGTGATCAATCCAGTAAGCCCTTTCGTTCAGATACAAAGCCCCAAACGGTCATTAAAACCGAACCTAACACTTCCTCCGCTTCCAAGTCCAACGTGTCAAAATTCAAGAAATTTAACCGTAAAGAAGGGCCGCCGAGCGATAAGAAAAAATTCAAGTGACTACCTTTCGATACCCAACAAATTTTATGGAGGCTGTCTCCGAGCGTATCGGAGACAGTGGCAGGCGCATCGGGCTCCGCAGGCCATCCTGAAAATGATCTCAGGGATGCGTCTGTCATTTACCTCCAAGCCTGTGCTAGTCCCACCAACACAGAGCAACCTAATGCGCTTCAGTACACCCGAGTCACTAGACATGACCAAACAAATACAAACCTTGCTAGACCAACAAGTCCTAGAAAAGTTGAATCCAGATCAGTTGGGTATGAGTTTCTTTTCAACAATGTTCCTCCGCAGAAAAAGCGACGGCTCGAACAGACCAATTTTCAACCTCAAACGTCTCAACCAATATATTATTCCAAGGAAATTTCAACTGATATCGCATTTCCAGATCCCAAAATTCATACAAAGCAAAGATTGGTTGATAAAAATAGACCTCTCATCAGCTTATTTTCACGTGCCAATTGCAGAGTCACATCGCCGGTTCCTGCGCCTGATTTATCAAGGAGAAGTGTACCAGATGACCAGTCTCCCATTCGGACTGTCCACGGCACCGAAAAACTTCGCAACGATCACCAATTGGGTGGCCCATCTACTCCGGAGGAGAGGTATGAGAATTCTGGTATACCTAGACGATTTTTTAGTAGCAAACCAGTCAAAGAGCCGACTAGAAGAAGAGGCTCGCATCGTGGAGCAGCTTTTACAACAACTGGGTTGGACCATCAATCGCGAGAAGTCGGTAATGAAACCCACTCAAGAGATAGAGTACCTAGGTATTACGTGGAATACGGTAAAGAACTTCAAGGCACTTCCACAAAACAAGGTAAAAACCATAATATCCTTATCGCAGAGAACGTGCAAGGCTGCCACAGTGACTCTGAAGGAATGTCAACAACTGTTGGGCACTCTCAATTTTGCCAACTTTTCAACACCGGGAGGAAGACTGCGATGTCGCAACTTACAGAGGTACAGTCGAAAGCTTTCAAATCAACCCCCGTGTCTAAAGAAAGCTGTAACTCCAGAGATAAGATCAGACCTGCATTGGTGGCAATCAACCGCCAAACAAGGTCTCACAATGAGCCCTCTGCACGAGATCCCAGTACAACTCTTCTTGACAACGGATGCTTCAGATTACGGGTGGGGAGCGCATCTGGACGACCAATCAATATCAGGCAAGTGGAGTCAAAACCAGTCGCATTGGCACTGCAATCTGAAAGAAATGTTTGCGATAATATCGGCAATAAGACAATTCAAACACCTAATGAAGGGGCGTCATGTAATGCTCCAATCGGACAATCGAACCGTAGTTGCCTACATTCGAAACGAGGGGGGTACCAGGTCAGAGACACTTCTGAATCTGACATACCAGCTTTTTCAAATACTGGACCGATGGAAAATAATACTTACAGCGGAACATCTTCCGGGACGGTTCAATCAGATTGCCGACAGTCTATCACGAGGCAAGAAATCTGCGGAATGGCACCTATTACCAGCAGCGCTGGAACCAATCTTTCGAAGGTTTGGAACACCGGAGATAGATCTCTTCGCCTCGAAGGAGACCAAAGTGGTACCTGTTTATGCAACCGTGGCCGCGAAAGACCCCTCAGCGATCTTTTGCAACGCTTTCAGCAAAACATGGGACTTCAATCTAGCATGGATTTTCCCACCTCCATCACTGCTACCCAGAGTACTACATCACCTAAATACGGCACAAGGTACGTTCCTTCTAGTAGCACCACTTTGGAAACGAGCGTATTGGCTTCCCGACCTCCGCCGGAGAGCTCTATCCCGCCCCATGGTAGTGAGGAACCTCCAGCAAGTCCTGATAGACCAGACAACAGGGCTCACACCTCCTCAGATACAGGACATGAAGCTTTTGGTATGGAAAGTTGGGGGTGGGCCGATGCAATTGTAAATTGGACAGAAGCTGAGAAATCCCTCCTAAAGTGCAGCTGGAGAGAATCAACTCTAAAGACGTACAGACCGGCGTGGCTTCGCTGGATCAGATGGTGTAAGGACCGCAACCTAGACTATAAGCACCCTACCAGTAACTCTCTTTCAAAATATTTGGCTCATCTCCATTTAAAAGAAAGATTGGCTCTATCGACTATTTTAGTACACAAGTCTGTAATTGTGACTTTGGGCTTACCTAGAGAAAATTTAAATTCTAATTTTTTGGTTAAACACATGCTTAAAGCAATTTCCTTGCAACAAACCAAAACAGAAAGGGCCCCAATATGGGACCCATCTATCCTTATTTCCTGGTTAAGCTCAAACCCACCTGTTCGGCTAAATCTTTTCGAAGCTTCTCGTAGACTGGCTTGTATATTGCTCTTGGCATCAGGCCGCCGGGTTCATGATTTAACTTTGTTAAATATTGCCCCTGAATGTTTTCAAGATGTAGGTGATCATATAATACTGTGGCCCTCATTTGGCTCAAAAACTGATACTGCCACATACAGGCAATCAGGTTGGAAAATTACTATTAATTCAAATGAAAATATATGTCCAGTTTTTTGGTTACGTAAAGTGATAGAATTAGGTGAGCAGAGAAGATCAGCTGAGTGCAACAACTCCTTATTTGTTTCAATTATAGGTGAAACTAAAGCGGCCAGTAGAACTTTGATTGCTAACTGGATAAAAACTTTATTTAAGGATGCTGGCATTAAGGCCTCCCCAGGAAGTTTGCGCTCAGCTGTAGCTTCATTAAATTGGTGAGAAAATTTACCTCTTGATGAGATTCTCTCTCGAGGTATTTGGCAAAGTGAAAATACTTTTGCAAAATTTTATTGCAGACAAATTAAACACAAATCGGATGTTATGAATTCCAGAAATGCTTTGATTAATAATTTCCAACCAATTTAATTGAAATGTAATAATGTATGCAGTTATGTAAAAATTTAATCAGTTTAATAAGTTGTGTTAAAATGGTACTTCAAATAATCATCTTTAATCTATTGTGATTGTGCTGTGCATAGAAAGTGTTTAAAATTGTATACAGAGATAAATTGTGATTCACAGTTACCTATCTTTTCTTCTTAACAAAACAAACACCTCAAGAAACGTAGGTATAATATATATATATGTGTGTATGAAAATGCTTGTGTTTAAAGAATGTTACAGATGTATTCCATACAACCAATTGGACAATCATCAACCATCACATAGCGTCATCATTCGGAGTCACCAGGAGCTAATAAACACGTCTCTCACAGATGCTGTGCATCGTCACATGCCGATAATAGTGCAAGTTTTACACAACAATAAAACTTGTATTATTGAGCAGAGACGATGCACAGCATCCCATTAAGGCCTCCTGGTGAGAGACTTCTATGAGGATACCGCGTTACAGCGACCCCTAAGGTGAACAAAAATGGCGCCAAACGGAAGTAAGTCTTTCAAATTACGATTTATGAAAAGAAAACTGCGAAAAGGGTAAGTCAATTTGACTACTTTGTCAGGATGTAGCTAAACCGGAAGTCGACGCTCTCTCTCACAGATGCTGTGCATCGTCTCTGCTCAATAATACAAGTTTTATTGTTGTGTAAAACTTGCACTATTTTATTGCTATAGACAGGCAAGATTACAAGGTTATCGATGAAACTGACCAAAAATCGCACTGCGCGGCCGTTTTCTTTACTATAAACAAGCAAGATTACAAGATTAGTTGATGATCCTGTCTAAAAATCGCGCTGCGTGGCCGATTTCTTTACTATAGACTTGCCTCGGTCCACCCCTGACTATTGGGCATTTATTATGGCCCAAAAATACTACACCAGGGGGGTAATTTTGTAATTTTGTTGCAATCAACTCTGACAGAAATCGCAGTTACATTGCTGCTTTAGTAAAAACCAATGTGACAACTACCGTACTTAAAGAAGCAATTTAACTGCGCTTTCAATCGAGAATTGTTAGCAACAGCTTTACGTAATCAACGGGCTGGCCCTCCACAAATTTGTAGGGTACCCAATAATATCTAAAAAAAACCTAAGGGCGCAGTTGAACCTCGCACAAGGCGCAGAAAGGGCTATTTACGGCACTCGACAACAAACAAACCAACCACTCTGGTTAGTTTGTTTGTTGTTGACTTGTGTGTGCTATAAATAATCGTATTGTATAGTGCAATATTTTTACTTTCTATAGTCAGTAGTTTAGTGAAAGACCTATGAAAAGCTTTTGGATATAAATTTTCAATTCGATGCCTTAACATAGGTAGTCTTAGTATGTCATGCTATCTTTAATCATTTCTGCGGTGGTGTCGTATGAGGCGGGTCGTTACGTTCCCTCAAATATGGTTGAGCGAAGAGATGGCTGGTTCATGCGTCATGTTCGGGAACTGGTGCTGCCAGTGGGAATGGGTCTGCTTCTGACTACCTATCTTAATGCATATTGAATTGTATGTTTTTCTTTTATTTTTATTTATTGTAACAGCCTAGACTGAATAACAAGTTCAAACTTTGAATTTAGCTTAAAATCAATAAATTTATTAAGAAATTTGAAACTCATTAAGAAATGAGCTAATTCAATAATGTTATTTATTTGTTAATCTTTGTTAATATAAAGTCTGGAAACGATATACATATTTGTAAATATCGTTCCATCTGATTGATAAAGCTGACAAGTTTTTTGCGCCCATTTTTCTTGTCAGTTAAAAGACGTCATAATGGGTGGTAGGGTAAAAGAATTGACGATTTAAAAATGCTTATTATGTGAGCTTATTTAAATAAAATATATTTCACTTTCACTTTCACTTTCACTATTAAAGTGCCATAATACAGTAGAGTCGATTTCTACATAAAATAAGAAAATGTTACTTTTTTCGTGAAATGTTACTTTTTGAGCTGTCTTGTGTTACTTTTGACTATCGGCCATCGGCAACACCACAGAACACTATTACTCCTAGCGCACTTTCTTCGTAAATTATCTGCCATAATTACGAAAAAATAACAACACAAACAAAAGAGTCAATTTCTCACTAAAAGTTCAAAACTGTTGCACACACGGGTTTTACTTTCACTCAACACTATAGCGGGGGGGGGGACACTCTTGACACTCCTATACTAAGTGACATTATTGTAAAGGAAGTGCCTTCATCTCTCATCGGCGAAGATCATTACTTCATACAATTTTTTTTTTATAAGAACTCCCTCAACGATCAAGCAATGCTTGACAAGCGCGTAAATGCTTGTCAAGCAGTTTATGGTTTGGGAATAGACAATGATTTTCTAATAGTCATTAGCGAGAGTACATACATAAAGGTAGGTATACTCTTTTTATCAAAAACAAAATTTAATTGTCAGAATTTTCCTTTAGCAATATCACAAAAATCTTTTTCTGTTTTTATTTCGCACGTTTACTTATTTCAGTTGCTCCTTTCCACCGTTTCCCAACAAAAGAATAAGGGCCCGGATAGTTTTAAAGATTGGGTAGAGATTGTTGGTGAAAATGTGTTGACAAGTTAAAAGAATGGGGTCTGCAACCAGCACCTTCGCCAGCAGGATAAGGGCTGCAGGCGTAGTACCTGCCCTTCACTTACCGGCAATTCATCGTGTAAGTTTTTTATGTAGGTACTAGGTAGGAACCATAGTAGAATCAAATTACTACCTCCTTGATTTAGGGTGCGTTTCCACTGAAGCAACATCACGTAAATTTTTTTGGGGTTGGCTTTAAAAATGGGGCGCTTGATTTTGAAATTGAAATATATATAACTTTGTAGAGTTTCGTAAGGCCTTTCAAATGATACTATAACCCCGGCGCGGAAATTTGTATTATTATTTTAGTGTTTATGAAAATATATTTTTTTATGTTATATTTTTTTCAGGCAACCAGACCCATCCCAGTTCCAGACTCATTTCAATTCCAACCCATCCCACTTCGTCTTCATATACCAGAAATATCATGTAAGTTTTGTTTACGCATATTAAGGGTAGATATTTCTCAAAATAATTAATTACAAAGACGTAACTGCAAACATCATGCATAATGCCCTCATTATGCATCAATTTCATAAGCTACAATATTTTCAATAATAAAATTACAAACATTTTTTTTTCAGATCACAGCCCACCCCCATCCCACTCTGTTCTCATCCTGATACAGGTGCAATACGAGCTATCGAGCAGTTTGATTGTGGCAACCGCAAATGATGAAAATTAATATATTTTTTATAAAAAACAAGTATCATTACTTGTTTCAATTCCGGGACTCTTTGGCTCCATAATCGTTTTATAGACTTAAAGTAAGGGTGTAAGTAAAATGATTGTATTATATCTCGTAATAATATAAAGGACTTCGTATAGGTGTCAGTTAAATTATTTTGGTTCGACCGTGCACCATCCTTCCTGTTTTTCTATGCGGAAGCATTAATGGGGAATGTCCGAAAAAAATCAAATTGGCTGAATATTTTTCTATTGGTAGGAATAAGGTCCCTTAGTAATAGAATAATTTTTCATAATTTTCGGTTTCGTGAAAAAATTTCAAAAAATCAAAGTCTCTTCGACTTCACAAATGTATGAAAGTAACAGCAGAATGGAAATTGTACCTTTGCCAACACCTGCCACAACCACAACATGGTATTAAAAAAAAAGTTTCAAGACAAAATGTCAAAACTTTTTTTTTAAATACGTGTTGTGTTTGTGGCAGTTAGCGGCAAAGGTATAATCTCCATTCTGCTGTTACTTTCATACATTTGTGAAGTCGAAGAGACTTTGATTTTTAAAAACTTTTTTACCCAACCGAAAATTCTGAAACTTTTTTCTATTACTAAGGGATCTTATTCCTACCTATAGAAAAATATTCAGCCCATTTGATTTTTTTCGGACATTCCCCATTGCTTATTTACGAATAATTTTACTGGAATGGTTTTAATATTCAGTTATCAATTACTGGCTACGCAACATGTTTTGATGAAAATGTATTTTCATTAAAACTGCTAGCTATACTTATTAAGTGTAAGTGATGTGTTCTTTAATAGGTTAAATTTAACAAGATTATGTTATACTTACCTGGGAAAAATTAATGGCTGTGGCGAGGGGTGAAATTATGGCGAAGGTGAGCCGTTCAACAAAAGTGTTATGATCTGCATAGTGGATCGGTAGGGTGGGATTTCTAAAAGGTAAGCCAATGCAATGGGAATCATCTTGTATGGACCCTTCGCCACTGGTTTTAGGTACATTAGTATACCTAATACTACTAGGTACTACACAAACACGGTCAGGGTACCTACTACGCTAGTAGGCACCCTGACCGTGTTTGTGAATGAATAAATATTAAGAAATAAGAATATGAACAATTTTGAATAAAATTATCCCTAGGCATAAACTGAGAGGAATAAATAAAAACATAATGACTCTTTCACTTAATTGTTTAATTTTGTGTCCTTTTCTTTTCTCCCTTTTGTAATTATGTTTTTAACTGTTTTGTTCTAGTTATCTCTTATAACATTTGAAACGTTTGTTCTCATGTGTTAGATATTTTCTTCGGAAAAAATACTAATACTAGTGAACACGGCGTTTAGAATGTTATAAAAGATAATTAGAACAAAGCCGTAGGTAGGATTGCTAGACTAGGTACTAAAAAAAAAAAAAAAAAAAACAAACTAACAAGAAGATCGCCGATCAGAGATGGCGCTTCAAAATGAGTAAGTTTTAAAATCGCCAGAGGGCTCTCTACCCCTATTTTTTTTTATCTTACTCTATGAGGAGCAGGCTCAACTCAACGCAATTAATGGAGACAAATGCAAGAAAAATCCGAAGTAACAGCAAAAATGAGCAAAATGCGTGTTATACGAACGAGATGTCGAAAACATAGATATAGTATATTAAAAACAACAACAAAGGACGCCATATTAAAAATTTGACAAAACCAGTGTATTGCCAACATAAAATACTACACATTTGTATCTAGCAACACCCGCCCAATCCCCAATAGGTATGTCACCAAAATCCCTACAAAGTTGACCCCGCCTGGGCAACACTGTCTACTCTACTGAGGGTCTACAGATTGGGCGACATATCGCCAATTGGGCTATCTTGGGGACCGTCGCGGCTACTAAAAATTATGGAATGGCGACATATCGCCTGTTGGGCGACACGACTTTCAACTTATCGCCTGTTGGGCTACACGTTTTTGGTGAACGCGACCATTATGAAATGCCACGCTTGGCTTGACATTACGAATGTACGTTATGAAAATAAGGATTTCAAAACCAGTAGATATTTAATAAGAATTATCTTTCACACGAAACGTCATCGAATAATCTTTCACGAACGTGATGATCGTATTTAATAATTTGACATTATACGATTTCTTTCAAATCAATGAACTTTGATGCCGAGCTTTCAGGGGCCTTACTATGAGCTCTTATAGCAGGGCTTATATTGAACTGCCGTACTTTTTGGTAGTATGACCTCAACGGTTAGTATGAAAGCAGGCCTTAAGCAGCCCTGTTTAAGGCCTGCTTTTGAACTGAACGGTTTCTTATTTGCTGATGGTAAGCCCCCAGGCCATCAGACATGATGCTGAATCGTTTTACTTCGGCTATGTACGATATAAAATAAGGAACTGTGTTCCTGCACAGTTCCTGTAGGTTACTGCTCCTGCAGGAAGAGGAAGTCGATATGTTGGATCGTACTTTGCTCGACACAGTCTAACTTTTTGCAACAGATGACGATTAGTTTAATTAAGATTTCTTTCTTCGTTAATAAATAAATGAATTAAAGGCATAATAAAAAATATAGATTTAAATTGCGAATATAACGTTTCGAGAGGTGTTTTCTTTTGAAAAATATCTACCGAATTCTACTGATTTTTTTACTCTGATTCTACCGATTTTCTATTTTTTGGTTTGGTAACACTGCCCTGCACTTGCGCTTGCTTGGTCATTATTATTTTATTTTACAGAAGAGGACATCGAACTAGTGATGGGCCGAGACCGCTATTTTTGGTATTCGAGTATTTTGGTATTCGTTAAACAAAAATTCGAATTAGTATTCGAGTCCAGGTATTCGCATTGGGTTTTCGAGTAGTGAGACTAGTATTCGAATACTCAATTTGACTCGAATACTGTTTTGACACTTGTGAAACGTGCATTTACATTTTTTTCACATAACAGTTCAAAAAGTAAGTATTACTACACAAAATGACACTGGTTTTACGTATTAATTCCTACAATAAACAATTAAATTTAGCGCTAAAACTGATTGTCCCGCTTTGGTATTCGCATAATTTTAATACTCGAATTCTCTATTCGAGTACCGAATGTATCCGAATACTGTATTTTCGGTACTCGAATATGCGAGTACCAAGAAGGTATTCGAATTAGTATTCGAGTCGGCCTTGTCTCGGCCCATCACTACATCGAACCAAAACGTAGTGATTAGTGAATAGTGTAGCGATGCGCGACTCCGAATGATTTCACTTTTCGACTAATTCGCAACTACTAATGTGGTTATTCGAATGGCAAATTAGTAGTATACTAATCTCTATGTTCGAATAACGACTACTAATTAGTAACTACTAATGTCAAAATGTACAGCGATTCCGACCAAGCCCGAGTCGAACCGAACGTATCGACTGACTGTTTGTTCGTATTCGTGCGTTCGTCGACTCCAGTCGAATAATCTACGCGCCAGTCGACTTAGTCGAATGATTCGGGGAGTCGAATGATTAGTATTAGTATTATTCGAAGTCGCGCATCGCTAGAATAGTGATTATATTCTCTTTGCATCGAACGAAAGTGCGTCTTTGTATAATTTGTGTTATTGTTTTAATATATTAATTTAGGCAATATTATATTTTGTAATTATAAAAGATAATAATTAACATCGTAGGTAAGTAACCATGTTATTATTTAGCTTTGAAAAATTTAAATAGTGACTTGTCATGCATGTCATAGTAGTTCATCGACGCCAGTCGCCATTTTGTGATCGAGATCTTTCTTTGTTCTTTGTCTTCTGAAATTCTGAGTCACGCTCACGATCACCACAACTCCCATAACAAATTTGCAGTTTTCATTCCAATTATCAAATCCCCTTTTCATTGTTGCAGATTCAAAATGCAGATTTTTGTAAAAACGTTGACTGGAAAGACGATCACATTAGAGGTTGAGCCTTCGGATACTATCGAAAATGTCAAAGCTAAGATTCAAGACAAAGAAGGTATTCCCCCAGATCAGCAGCGTCTGATCTTCGCCGGAAAGCAGTTGGAAGACGGCCGCACCCTGTCCGATTATAATATTCAGAAAGAATCCACATTACATCTCGTTTTACGTCTACGTGGAGGTATGCAAATTTTTGTCAAAACTCTTACTGGAAAAACGATTACTCTTGAAGTTGAGCCATCAGACACCATTGAAAATGTCAAAGCGAAGATCCAGGACAAAGAAGGCATCCCCCCAGACCAACAGAGACTGATCTTTGCCGGTAAGCAGCTTGAAGATGGCAGGACCCTCTCTGACTACAATATCCAGAAAGAATCCACGCTCCACCTTGTACTCCGCCTTCGTGGTGGTATGCAGATCTTTGTGAAGACCTTGACAGGTAAAACCATCACCCTGGAAGTTGAACCTTCTGACACCATTGAAAATGTTAAAGCCAAGATCCAAGACAAAGAAGGAATCCCTCCAGACCAACAAAGGTTGATCTTCGCCGGCAAACAACTTGAGGATGGTCGCACATTATCTGACTACAATATCCAGAAGGAATCTACACTGCATCTTGTGCTCAGACTTCGTGGTGGTATGCAGATCTTTGTTAAGACCTTGACTGGTAAAACCATTACCCTTGAGGTTGAGCCCTCTGACACCATTGAAAATGTCAAAGCTAAGATCCAAGACAAAGAAGGAATCCCTCCAGACCAACAGAGGTTGATCTTCGCCGGCAAACAGCTGGAAGATGGAAGGACCCTCTCTGACTACAATATCCAGAAAGAATCAACCTTGCATCTTGTGCTCCGACTTCGTGGTGGTATGCAGATCTTTGTCAAAACCCTCACTGGTAAGACCATCACCCTGGAAGTCGAAGCTTCTGACACCATTGAGAACGTTAAAGCCAAGATCCAAGACAAGGAAGGAATCCCTCCAGATCAACAGAGGTTGATCTTCGCCGGCAAGCAGCTTGAGGATGGTCGCACATTATCCGACTACAATATCCAGAAGGAATCTACACTGCATCTTGTGCTCAGACTTCGTGGTGGTATGCAGATCTTTGTTAAGACCTTGACTGGTAAAACCATTACCCTTGAGGTTGAGCCCTCAGACACCATTGAAAATGTCAAAGCTAAGATCCAAGACAAAGAAGGAATCCCTCCAGACCAACAGAGGTTGATCTTCGCCGGCAAACAGCTGGAAGATGGAAGGACCCTCTCTGACTACAATATCCAGAAAGAATCGACCCTGCATCTTGTGCTCCGACTTCGTGGTGGTATGCAGATCTTTGTCAAAACCCTCACTGGTAAGACCATCACCCTGGAAGTTGAAGCTTCCGACACCATTGAGAATGTTAAAGCCAAGATCCAAGACAAGGAAGGAATCCCTCCAGACCAACAGAGGTTGATCTTCGCAGGCAAACAGCTGGAAGATGGAAGGACCCTCTCTGACTACAATATCCAGAAAGAATCGACCCTGCATCTTGTACTCCGACTTCGTGGTGGTATGCAGATCTTTGTCAAAACCCTCACTGGTAAGACCATCACCCTGGAAGTTGAAGCTTCCGACACCATTGAGAATGTTAAAGCCAAGATCCAAGACAAGGAAGGAATCCCTCCAGACCAACAGAGGTTGATCTTCGCCGGCAAACAGCTGGAAGATGGAAGGACCCTCTCTGACTACAATATCCAGAAAGAATCGACCTTGCATCTTGTGCTCCGACTTCGTGGTGGTATGCAGATCTTTGTCAAAACCCTCACTGGTAAGACCATCACCCTGGAAGTTGAAGCTTCCGACACCATTGAGAATGTTAAAGCCAAGATCCAAGACAAGGAAGGAATCCCTCCAGACCAACAGAGGTTGATCTTCGCCGGCAAACAGCTGGAAGATGGAAGAACCCTCTCTGACTACAATATCCAGAAAGAATCGACCCTGCATCTTGTGCTCCGACTTCGTGGAGGTATGCAAATCTTTGTTAAGACCTTGACTGGCAAAACCATTACCCTTGAGGTAGAGCCCTCAGACACCATTGAAAATGTCAAAGCTAAGATCCAAGATAAGGAAGGAATCCCTCCAGACCAACAGAGGTTGATCTTCGCAGGCAAACAGCTTGAGGATGGTCGCACATTATCCGACTACAATATCCAGAAAGAATCTACCTTGCATCTTGTGCTCCGACTTCGTGGTGGTATGCAGATCTTTGTCAAAACCCTCACTGGTAAGACCATCACCCTGGAAGTTGAAGCTTCCGACACCATTGAGAATGTTAAAGCCAAGATCCAAGACAAGGAAGGAATCCCTCCAGACCAACAGAGGTTGATCTTCGCAGGCAAACAGCTGGAAGATGGAAGGACCCTCTCTGACTACAATATCCAGAAAGAATCCACCTTGCATCTTGTACTCCGCCTTCGTGGTGGTATGCAGATCTTTGTGAAGACCTTGACGGGTAAAACAATCACCCTTGAAGTGGAACCTTCCGACACCATTGAGAATGTTAAAGCCAAGATCCAAGACAAGGAAGGAATCCCTCCAGATCAACAGAGGTTGATTTTTGCTGGCAAGCAACTTGAAGATGGTAGAACCTTATCCGATTACAACATTCAAAAAGAATCTACATTGCATTTGGTCCTAAGATTGAGAGGTGGAATGCAAATTTTCGTTAAAACCTTGACAGGTAAAACCATCACTTTAGAAGTTGAACCATCAGATACTATTGAGAATGTGAAAGCTAAAATACAAGACAAGGAGGGAATTCCTCCAGATCAACAACGACTTATATTCGCTGGAAAACAGCTAGAAGATGGACGCACCCTTTCTGATTACAATATTCAAAAAGAATCTACCTTACACTTGGTACTCCGCCTACGTGGTGGCTTCTGAACGTATAATCTGTCATTTCTTCCATATCTAATTCAATTTATTATAAATGCAACATTCTGTAACAGACTTCACTGATTGTAATCATTCCACTCAGGTACTACATATTCTGAATAATTATTATTATTAAAATAAATTTGATTGATTGTAGAAAAGCGATTTATTTTTTCTATATAACCTCCTCTACTTCTTGTGAGCTAGGGTTAAGAAATCTTGGAAAAAGTTGTCAAAGGTAATTTGGGGGCTTTTCCCACGGGAAAATCCACCCTATTAAGTGCACCTGGATGTAGGTATAGCCCGATTCAAACTATGACTTCTGTGAACATCGCGCGAGATGATGCGCAGAGCAGAACACAATTTCGATATGTGTGTGGGGTACAGTGCGAGGCATGTATCTTGAATATTTTTCGACGGAGTGGGGATAAGTTCGCGCATGTGCTCCTGTGAGCGACCAATAGCGCGCACGTGCCGGACTACAGCTGGGCCACAAAAAAAAAAGTTGGAAATCTGACTTTTTGACTATGCCATGATGAAGTCGATAATTTGTCGGAATTTGTCGCCAAAAACCAGAATTTGTCGGTCTTGCGTTTAGGAGATACGTGTGGCTCAGCTGTAGAGACGTCTCTACAGCTGGGCCACACAGATCTCGAAAACGGAAGGTCGTAGCGAAAATCTGATTACTCGTATGTGTAGCCGCTAATTTGTCGGATTTTGTCGCCAAAAACCAGAGTTGGTCGGTCTTGCGTTTAGGAGATACGTGTGGCTCAGCTGTAGAGACGTCTCTACAGCTGGGCCACACAGATCTCGAAAACGGAAGGTCGTAGCGAAAATCTGATTACTCGTATGTGTAGCCGGTAGTTTGTCGGATTTTGTCGATCTTGCGTTTAGGAGATATGTGAGGATACGCTGTGGAGACTTTTCTACCTGGATCTTGAGAAAGAAAGGTCATAGCGAAAATCTCATAACTCGAGTGTGTAGCCGTTAGTTTGTCGGAATTTGTCACCAAGAATCAGATTTTGTCGATCTTGCGTTTAGGAAATATGTGAGGATGCGCTGTGGAGACTTTTTTACCTGGATCTCGAGAACGAAAGGTCGTAAGCGTATCCTCACATATCTCCTAAACGCAAGATCGAAAAAATCTGATTCTTGGTGACAAATTCTGACAAACTAACGGCTACACACTCGAGTTATCAGATTTTCGCTATGACCTTCCTTTCTCAAGATCCAGGTAGAAAAGTCTCCACAGCGTATCCTCACATATCTCCTAAACGCAAGATCGACAAAATCTGGTTCTTGGTGACAAAATCCGACAAATTAGCGGCTACACATACGAGTCATCAGATTTTCGCTACGACCTTCCGTTTTCGAGATCTGTTTAGCCCAGCTGTAGAGACGTCTCTACAGCTGAGCCACACGTATCTCCTAAACGCAAGACCGACAAATTCTGGTTTTTGGCGACAAATTCCGACAAATTATCGACTTCATCATGGCATAGTCAAAAAGTCAGATTTCCAACTTTTTTTTTTGTGGCCCTGTAGTCCGGCACGTATAGCGCGCGCCCCTCTCCTGCCGCCCGCGCCCCTCACCGCAACGCATACCCACAAAATACGCGTTCCGCGCAATCCCCACCCGATTTCATGATTCGTGCCACTGACTGTACGTACGGCTACGCGCATAGTGGCTATCCCCCCTCCGTTCACAGAAGTCAAAGTTTGAATCAAGCCCTTGTGTGAGCTGGGTCTACCATGGGTATTTATTTCTTTCCGTTGTCCACCCGTGTCCTACATCTTGGCATGGACCACTTTCAAAACCGCAATTCTGACTACATGGAAAATTTCTCCCTAACTAGTCCTACTTTTTCGGAATTAGTCCCAAAAAGGACTGAAAGATATAAGCGATTTAAATGGTCCATGCCAAAGCAAACCTTCATTTTGGCAGGGACAGGCTATATCTAGTGAACCACAAAATCTAGCCAGGATCTGATTATTAAAAAAAAAGTCCCTTTTTTGTGGATCTCGCAACGCCTAGAATCAAAACGAAATGAAGTGCCGTTCAAAAAATATAAAGGAATGATTTGGTCCATGCCAAAATCAACCTACATCTTGGCGAGGACTTTTGAACCAGGTCACCTAGAGAAAATCTGCATATTGGAAACGATTCGTGTAAATTAGTCCCAAAGCCACAAAATTAGTCCCCCTTTGGTTTAGGAGATAATCGGAATTAAAATTTGGGTTTTATAGTACAGGAGCTGACTTCCTATTCAGTGACGTGTGCGTTACCCCAGCAAAAAGTTGTGCTTTAGAGAGATGAGACCTTATCAGATAATTAGTGTGTCATGAGGAGAAATTTGTTTACTAATAGCAAAATTTGTGTGAGTTGTAGTTTTTAAGATATATGAGAAAAACGGATTTTGCAGGGGTCACGTTTTAAACATTACCCTGGCAAAAAAAGTTGTTTCAGCCTGGAACCAAATACATGAATAGATAGCTTTTGTTGCATAGTAAATGTTAGCAAATAGCAAAAATTGAGTGTGTTATGTATATATTTCTCACCATTTAAACCTTCCCCTGGAATACGACAAACATTTTAAAACCAAAATCGGCCAAGCCAATCTTGAGTTTTCGCGAGACTAACGTAGGTACATTATATATTTAAAGATAATCTGACCAGCAAAGTTTTGTACGCAACTGTACTAACAAAAGATCCATAACATCCCGTTCATTTAAGATGGTTACGCTTATGTATGGCGCGGTCGCTTTTTAGTGACCTTTACAATTTGGTCGGCTTATTCAAGAATTGCTGTCTTAATCTTGTTTTTGTTAAAACTTTCATGATAGGCGTAATTGCAAGCTGAAATTAACAGGAAGTAATGTTAATGAATTACTTAAATTTGTTTAATGTATGCCATGTGTCTTAATGTTATGGAAACTGTGTATTCGATCGCTAAAGTACGACCGGCCTAAAATTTATTAAATTTGTTTATATCTTTATATCGAGTAAAGTTACAAAGCCTAAAATTCTTGATGTAATAAGTGTCTACCACGGCTATTTTTAACAGCTGTTTATTTGATTATAAGTGTACTAGTTTACTTGCAAATTATTTTTTTCTGTTTTTCGAAACCATTTAATTACGTTGGTTTGCGACAACCAAATCAAAAACTAACAATTAAACAAATTTAAACAAATTAAGGTCTTTTAGTGGTATTTTTTTCAAACTTCTGCGTTGAACCGTTTTCGAGATCTGGGAAAACCCAAAACGTTACCCCAGCAAAAACTTAAATAACTCGAGAACCATAACACACACAATTTTTGCTATTTGCTAACATTTACTATGCAACAAAAGCTATCTATTCATGTATTTGGTTCCAGGCTGAAACAACTTTTTTTGCCAGGGTAATGTTTAAAACGTGACCCCAGCAAAATCTGTTTTTCTCATATATCTTAAAAACTACAACTCACACAAATTTTGCTATTAGTAAACAAATTTCTCCTCATGACACACTAATTATCTGATAAGGTCTCATCTTTCTAAAACACAACTTTTTGCTGGGGTAACGCACACTTCAGTGACGATGTTTTGTAACTTGTTTTTTTTTGCGTATTTGTGTTAGAATAACGAAGTGTAATTAGTAACACAAAAGTATATCGTAAAGTAATACGTAACATTTATGCATTTTCGAAACTCAAATCTAAATTTTTTAAGTCATAAAATAAAAATGTTTTCTTAGAGATATTTTGATCCTGGGTCTCCTGGACTATATCAAAATAATGTACAGTCACGGACAAAATGATTTCAAAAGAAGTATAAAATAGTATTGAATTTAAAAATTATATTGCTTTCTTTCGAAATTATTCATTTTTGGAGTGGGTGATTTTCTTCCTTCAATGGGTTCACTTGAAACTTTGTACCTATACAGGGTTATTTGTAATTCATTTAAAACCTCTCGTGGGGTTGATCAGACTATCAAACTGAACAACTTTCATTATTGGTCCAACCTACAGTTGCAAAACTTCCGAAAGATTCCGAATTATTCCCGAATACTTCTCGGAAAGATTTTCAATCTGATTTTTTCAAAATAAAGATAAAATTATATTTTTTATTATGATAAAATTGATCTGAGCTTATAGGCTTCAATTCAATTTTAGTCTTAGAATATATAGAACACTAGCTTCTGCCCGCGACTTCGTCCGCGTGGATATTAGACGAAATCCTTTTAAAGAACCTTCAACCAGGATCCGGCCAGCCATTTTTACGCAATTAGGCGAGTCCCCATCAAGCGCGCTGCCTCGCGAGGCAAGACATTTGCCGCGTGTGGCGGGCCTCGCACAAGGCTTCCAGTTCCCGTTCCCGCTCCCGCTCCCGTTCTCCGTTCTCGTCCCGTTTGCGTTCCCGTCCCGTACCCCTTCCGTTTCCGTTCCCGTTCCCATCCCGTTCCTGTCCCGTTCCCATCCTGTTCTCGTTCCCGTTCCCGTCCCGTTATATTTCCGTTCCGTTCCCGTTCCGTTCCCGTTCCGTTCCCGTTCCGTTCCCGTTCCGTTCCCATTCCGTTCCCGTTCCCGTTCCGTTCCGTTCCCGTTCCCGTTCCGTTCCGTTCCCGTTCCGTTCACGTTTCGTTCCCGTTCCCATTCCCGTTCTGTTCCCGCTGCTTTCCCGTCCCGTAAACGTCCCCTAACCGTCCCGTACGCCTTACGTTCCCATTCTTGTTCCCGTTCCGTTCCCGTCCCGTTCTAGTTCCCGTTCCGTTCCGTTCCGTTCCGTTCCGTTCCGTCCCGTCCCGTCCCGTCCCGCTCCGCTCCGCGCTTCTCCGCTCCGCTCCGGTCCGGTCCGGTCCGTTCCGTTCCGTTCCGTTACGTTCCGTTCCGTTCCCGTTCCCGTGCCCGTGCCCGTGCCCGTTCTGGTTCCCGTTCCCGTTGCCTGGATGTGCATGTCCAGGTCCAGGTCCATATATGTCATGTCCACCGCGTTGGACTTCAAAATAAATCTCATTTTCGCAATCACCATCCCATAAAACCTCAAGAACGACATCCATATCGTTTTTTATGTTACTCACCCTACTTACCCTCTAAGGGGTTGATTTTTTAAATCCCAAAATATATATTTAGACGTGCTCCTACGAATTTTAAAGTTGTAATTTCGATTTTGTATTCTTTTTCCATACAAAATTTGAACCCCATTTTTACCCCTTTAAGGGTTAAATCATGTCCACCGTGTTGGACTTCAAAATAAATGTCATTTTTGCAATCGTCATCCCAGAAAACCCCAATAACGACATCTATATCGATTTTTATGTTTACTCACCCCATTTACCCCCTAAGGGGATGATTTTCAAAATAACAAAATAATATATTTGCCTATTTATTTTTAGATGAGCTCCTACGAAGTTTAAAGTTGTAATGTCTATTTTATATTATTTTTCCATACATAATTTGGACCCCATTTTCACCCCTTTAGGGGTTAAATCATGTCCACCGTGTTGGACTTTAAAATAAATGTCATTTTTGCAATCGTCATCCCAGAAAACCCCAATAACGACATCTATATCGATTTTTATGTTTACTCACCCCATTTACCCCCTAAGGGGTTGATTTTCAAAATAACAATATATATATTTGCCTATTTATTTTTAGATGTGCTCGTACGAAGTTTAAAGTTGTAATGTCTATTTTATATTATTTTCCATACAAAATTCGGACCCCATTTTCACCCCTTTAGGGGTTAAATCATGTCCACCGTGGTTGGACTTCAAAATAAATGTTATTTTTGCAATCGTCATCCCACAAAACCCCGATAACGACATCCATATCTATTTTTAGGTTTTTTTAACCCTTTTCACCCCCATTTCATCCCCTTTGGAGTTGAAACCCTAACAAAAATAATATTCGTTGCTTTAGATTTCTATCCATAAGCCTAAATTATAAATTTAGCGATTTTTACTTCGAAAATGAAGGATTTTCTTTAATACACAACTTCATCCCCCTTTTGATCCCTTCGGGGGTAGAATTTTGAAAAACGCCGAGACCCGTATTTATTAATTTTCAATTGTCAGCCTAAACACAAAATTTGAAGATTCTAGCTTCAAAGCTGAGGGACTTTCATACAAACTTTCATCCCTTATTTCATCCCCTTAGGGATGGAATTTTCAAAAATCCTTCCTTAGTGGATGCCTACACTGTATAAAGTATCTGTGTGCAAAATTTCAAGTCTCTAGGTCCAGTGGTTTGGGCTGTGCGTTGATAGATCAGTCAGTCAGTCAGTCAGTCAGTCATTCAGTTTACGATTTTATATATTAAGATATTCTAAGACTAAAATTGAATTGAAGCCTATAAGCTCCTATGGGTCAATCTTGCTAGAAAATATACCCGCCCGACCGAGACGACGACGACAGACGAACGGTACGAACAAACAACTCGTGCGCGGTGCGTAGCGCCATCTAGTGGCGGGTGGCGGCGGCGCGGCGCGGGCGTAGCACGGTGGCGCGACATCGGGGAGTGGCGGGTGGCGGGCGGCGCGGCTCCCCCTGGGGAAGTATTCGCCCGCACACCGCACCCCGCAGAGAAGTTTTCAGAATATTACGGAATAATTCGCGCTCGGAGGGAATATTTCGTTCGATCTGGTTTATTATAAAAAAAATTAATTAAGTATGTGCTCAATGAATCTTTGAATTAAGGGTAAGTAAAGTTAAAATTTTTTATTTATTACACCTATGTAGAGCAAAATTATAACCATTTATTTTTTATTTTTCGAGGTTTATCATATGGTTTAGTTAGCTATTGTCGTGTTCTACAGCTTTTTTGATTGTCACAGATAATTGTAGTGGTAGGTAGGTACTCTTCGTGCGCGAGTCCGACTCGTACTTAGCCGGTTTTTAATATTATCATAGATTAAGAAAATACTTACCTACTTATGTTTACATCCGTTATACTTAGTTTAGTAGGTACTTCTTAGGTACCTACCTACTTAAGTACCCAGAAGAGCTAGATAGTACATACGATATCTACTTATCCATACCTACTTTTACTATGATCAGAGAATGATTGAGTTTTTTCTTGCTAGGTAGGTACCTAGGTATTTAAAAATGTGTCAACTACTTTCTGCTGCTTTTTAGGGTTCCGTACCCAAAGGGTAAAAACGGGACCCTATTACTAAGACTCCGCTGTCCGTCTGTCTGTCTGTCTGTCACCAGGCTGTATCTCATGAACCGTGATATCTAGACAGTTGAAATTTTCACAGATGATGTATTTCTGTTGCCGCTATAACGACAAATACTAAAAACAGAATAAAATAAATATTTAAGGGGGGCTCCCATACAACAAACGTGATTTTTTTGCCGTTTTTTGCTCAATATTAATTAATAACGACAACAGGTAGACAGTTGAAATTTTCACAGATGATGTATTTCTGATGCGACTATAACAACATATACTAAAAACAGAATAAAATAAATATTTAAGGGAGGCTCCCATACAACAAGTGTTTTTTTTGCCGTTTTTTGGTACGGAACCCTTCGTGCGTGAGTCCGACTCGCACTTGGCCGGTTTTTTTACCGACCTTGCTGTTTTTTTTATCGTTACTCCTGTATTTCGAGAATCGAAATATTCCGAATGTTTCGGAATAATTCAGAATATTTCGGAAGTATTCCAAGGGAATCATTCGGAATGTTTCCCGCCATCCTCACATATCTCCTAAACGCAAGATCGACAAAATCTGATTCTTAGTGACAAATTACGACAAACTAACGGCTACACACTCGAGTTATCAGATTTTCGCTATGACCTTCCTTTCTCAAGATCCAGGTAGAAAAGTCTCCACAGCGTATCCTCACATATCTCCTAAACGCAAGATCGACAAAATCTGGTTCTTGGTGACATAGGCGTAGCCAGGTCAACTTTTCGGGGGGAGTTTTGGGACAGTTTTTAGGGAAGGTCGGTCTATGTTAAAAAAATGCTTGACAGAAAAAAGGATTTTACTTAGCAAGTCTTTATTTCGGGGGGGGTTTGAACCCCCAAAACCACCCCCTAAATACGCCCATGCTTGGTGACAAAATCCGACAAACTACCGGCTACACATACGAGTAATCAGATTTTCGCTACGACCTTCCGTTTTCGAGATCTGTGTGGCCCAGCTGTAGAGACGTCTCTACAGCTGAGCCACACGTATCTCCTAAACGCAAGACCGACGACAAACTCTGGTTTTTGGCGACAAAATCCGACAAATTACCGGCTACACATACGAGTAGGTAATCAGATTTTCGCTACGACCTTCCGTTTTCGAGATCTGTGTGGCCCAGCTGTAGAGACGTCTCTACAGCTGAGCCACACGTATCTCCTAAACGCAAGACCGACAAATTCTGGTTTTTGGCGACAAATTCCGACAAATATCGACTTCATCATGGCATAGTCAAAAAGTCAGATTTCCAACTTTTTTTTTTGTGGCCCAGCTGTAGTCCAGCACGTCAGACAGGTGCAGTGCAGCCGTAGTATAAAGTAGTGATGGGACTCGAATCACAATTGATTCGAATCAGGTCAATCCAAGCTCGATTCGAATGAGTATTTATGCTGATTCGAATCGGTTGCCTGATACGAATCACGAAATTCGAAACAGTATTTTTTAGTCGAATCTTTGATGGCGTAACAATTTTTATAAACAACTAGCGGCCGCCCGCGGTTTCACCCGCGTGGTTCCCGTGGGAATATCGGGATAAAAGTATTCTATGTTTTAATCTAGGCTATCTACTATCTGTGTGCCAAATTTCAATCAAATCCGTTCAGTAGTTTTTGCGTGATTGAGGAACAAACATCCAAACCCACAAACTTTCACATTTATAATATTAGTAGGATGAGCTGTTTTTGTTTTATATGCCATTATTGAGTAAATTGCTTGTGTCTCTATAATTTATATTATCTACTTCTACCTACTATTAAAAATTCTAAGATTATTTTATTTTTGTTTCAATTGATTCGAATCATCACATTGATTCAAATCTTCACACTGATTCGAATCGTCACCTGATTCGAATCATCGTCAAATACGAATTGACGGTTTGAATCACTTACGTGTGACTCAAATCGATTCGAATCCATTTTTTTATTCGAGTCCCTAGCATACTACCTAGCATAAAGAACCCAAGTAACATTTTAGGTTCTGGAAAGGTTTTGAAAAGGTTCTAGAACCTTTGTATGAAAATCTGTTCGTAAGTCCTAAAAGGTGCAATAACGTTATAATAACCTTGTATTAACCTCCTGTGTGCAAAAAGGGCCCCAGTTTCAGAACCTTTTTGAGAGTTGCAGCAGAACTTATAGCTCAAATCCAGAACCATTCTAAGTGTTTACACAGAACCTAAATATAACCTACACAACCTTAATTTAACGTTAATATAACCTTGCTGGGCAGCTTTAAGGTCCTAAATAAGTCTTGTATGTAACTCTATGACAACTTAAAACCTTTTTGATGGACTTGAATAAATGCCATTCCAGGACTCTCAAGTTTTAAAATATTTCTGTATAAGATTTGTCTACACATAAACTATTTATAATGGCCATATAATGGCGACATTCGCTGACATTATACCAAATTTCAAAATGGCAGGATAAGTAAGTGTTGTATTTATAAAAAATAATAAGTAGCTTGCTAAAGTCCAGAAAAATGATAAAAATAATGCGACTGGCACTTTATTGTGACACTTTAGGATAATAGTGCTATATACGAGAAGGGCCTTTCGTAAGATGAAATTTTCAAAGATATTTTAATACATAAATAAATAAAATAAGATCATTTGTGGAAAATTGCATTAAAAATAAAACGTCTATTCATATAAAAAACCATTTTTTTTAATAGTACAGCACACGTTATTTAATTTTGCCTATTGAATGAAAATACATTGCTTTTTTGTTCCGATTTTTTTTATGTCAGTGAAAAAACATGGCTGACGTTAGGAAATTACTAGAAAGCATTAAAATTAACCTTTTCAGAACTGTAACAGCTAGAAGCTCTTAATGTTTGCCAAAATAAGAGCTAAAGGTAATCTCGCGGAGCTATTTAGAACTACAAGGTTGTTTTTGCAGCTTTAGGGTTATCGCTAGGAGTAGTTCAAGACTTGCAAGTCGCGAAAACAACCGTTGAGCATAATTAGTAGCTTTTAAGTTTTGGCTGTTGGACTTGCGTTTGACCCTGTGACGGTTGATCTTGCATAGGGATGGGATTTTATCCGGAAAAAACTAAATGTTGGAAAAATCCCGGAAAAATTACGAGAAATTTACGGGTTGCCACTTTCGGTATAGGTTGTACCTAAACCCGAATATTTTCTGGTTAAATTGTAAATAGAAAAGGATTTAATTTAAAAAAACTTTGAATTTTTGAGACCCGTAAGTAATAAAACTATAAGTAAATAGACTTTTAACCGACTTAATAAAAGGAGGAGGTTATCTAATTCGTCGGGTAGGTATATATTTTTTAAAGAATGTACACATTGATTACTCGAAGACGGCTGAACCGATTGAAATGATTCGAACATTATTACATCAGGTATGTTCCCAAGTTGATCACATTTGATTTCATGGTTTTAATCTAGGTTCCTATAATAATAAAAATAATAATAATTTATTTATTTATTTTCTCTCACAAACTTTTACAGATTACCAGGCCTCCGCCTCGCAGAATATGAAAACATCATCGCCAAAATGGAGTCCATAGGTATCTATTAAAACCTTAGGAGAAAATAATACTTGAAAATAAAAGTTTGTTGTATTCTACTTATAATTATAATATTAGGCTATGAACAAGCTTGTTTGTGATAGTATGCATGTGTATGTGTGGGTGGTGTGTGTGTGTGTGTGTTTGCGTGCGTGCGTGGGTGGGTATGCATGTATATGTCAGGCTTTTAGGTTGGTACAATGGGGAAGGCAACTGTCAAAATGGCGCTGCGTACGCTTGTTCCACGAGAACTATGAAAACAAAGGACTTTTACTTAAAAAAAACGTTTTTTTAGCTTTAAAATGATTAAATTCTGTGTAATAGGCTTTTAAAATGTTAGCACTTACAAATTTCTGAAAAATTATTTTCGTAAGAATAAAAACGTCCTAATTTGGTTTTAAATTCCGGCATTTGCATTGTAGAATAGTCTTCTATATCCATTTTGGGTCAATGGGTCTTTTCCGATTAAAAAAACCACATAATAAATAAATATTTTCCCGTACAGTTTGTTCTGAACGTCTACTGTCTTAGGAACAAGCGTACGCAGCGACATCTACAATTAGCTTTGCGTTGCCAACCCCATTAGGAGTTTTTCTGTTTCATCATATGTGAGGTTTTGTAACCAATCGAATACCTTTCTTTTACACTGTGTCATAGAGAGTGGGTATTATATGTAAGATTTCGTTGATTTTGTTATACAAAAACGGGCCAAGAAATCTTAATATATAAAATCGTAAACTGAATGACTGACTGACTGACTGACTGACTGACTGACTGACTGACTGACTGATCTATCAACGCACAGCCCAAACCGCTGGATCTAGAGACTTGAAATTTTGCACACAGATACTTTATACAGTGTAGGCATCCACTAAGGAAGGATTTTTGAAAATTCCATCCCTAAGGGGATGAAATAAGGGATGAAAGTTTGTATGAAAGTCCCTCAGTTTTGAAGCTAGAATCTTAAAATTTTGTGTTTAGGCTGACGATTGAAAATTAATAAATACGGGTCTCAGCGTTTTTCAAAATTCTACCCCCGAAGGGGTCAAAAGGGGGATGAAGTTGTGTATTAAAGAAAATCCTTCATTTTTGAAGTAAAAGTCGCTAAATTTATAATTTAGGCTTTATGGATAGAAATCTAAAGCAACGTATATTGATTTTGTTAGGATTTCAACTCCAAAGGGGATGAAATGGGGGTGAAAAGGGTTAAAAAATCTAAAAATAGATATGGATGTCGTTATCGGGGTTTTGTGGGATGACGATTGCAAAAATGACATTTATTTTGAAGTCCAACTACGGTGGACATGATTTAACCCCTAAAGGGGTGAAAATGGGGTCCAAATTTTGTATGGAAAAATAATATAAAATAGACATTACCACTTTAAACTTCGTAGGAGCACATCTAAAAATAAATAGGCAAATATATATTTTGTTATTTTGAAAATCAACCCCTTAGGGGGTAAATGGGGAGAGTTAACATAAAAATCGATATAGATGTCGTTATTGGGGTTTTCTGGGATGACGATTGCAAAAATGACATTCATTTTGAAGTCCAACACGGTGGACATGATTTATCCCCTAAAGGGGTAAAAATGGGGTTCAAATTTTGTATGGAAAAAGAATACAAAATCGAAATTACAACTTTAAAATTCGTAGGAGCACGTCTAAATATATATTATGGGATTTTGAAAATCAACCCCTTAGAGGGTAAGTGGGGTGAGTAGCATAAAAATCGATATGGATGTCGTTCTTGAGGTTTTATGGGATGGTGATTGCGAAAATGAGATTTATTTTGAAGTGCAACGCGGTGGACATGACACATATGGACCTGGACCTGGACATGCACATCCAGGGAACGGGAACGGGAACCGGAACGGACACGGGCACGGGAACGAGAACGGGAACGGAACGGAACGGAACGGAACGGAACGGAACGGAACTGGAATGAAACGGGAATAGAACAGGATGGGAACGGGAACGGGAACAAGAACCGGACGGGAACAGAACGGGAACAAAATTGGCAACGTAAGGCGTACGGGACGGTTAGGGGACGTTTACGGAACGGAACGGAACGGAACGGAACGGAACTGGAATGAAACGGGAATAGAACAGGATGGGAACGGGAACGGGAACAAGAACCGGACGGGAACAGAACGGGAACAAAATTGGCAACGTAAGGCGTACGGGACGGTTAGGGGACGTTTACGGGACGGGAACGCAGCGGGAATGGAACGGGAACGGAACGGGAACGGAACGGCAACGGAACGGGAACGGAACGGGAACGGAACGGGAACGGAACGGGAACGGAACGGGAACGAAACGGGAACGGAACGGGAACGGTACGGGAACGGAACGGGAACGGAACGAGAACGGAACGGGAACGGAATGGGAACGGAACGGGAACGGAACGGGAATATAACGGGACGGGAACGGGAACGAGAACAGGATGGGAACGGGACAGGAACGGGATGGGAACGGGAACGGAAACGGAAGGAGTACGGGACGGTTACGGGACGTTTACGGGACGGGAACGCAAACGGGACGTGAACGGAACGGGAACGGGAACGGGGAACGGGAGCGAGAACGGGAACGGGAACTGGAAGCCTTGTGCGAGGCCCGCCACACGCGGCAAATGTCTTGCGAGGCAGCGCGCTTGATGGGGACTCGCCTAATCGCGTAAAAATGGCTGGCCGGATCCTGGTTGAAGGTTCCTTAAAAGGATTTCGTCTAATATCCACGCGGACGAAGTCGCGGGCAGAAGCTAGTAATAATATATATACATATATATTTTATACGGATGATCGATTAATGAACCGATTTAGATGATTTCTTTTTCGGTTTGAAAGAGGTTACTTTAAGGATGAGACCATATTTTAATTTGATTGGCACATTTGGCATGGCTTTTGATTGTGAGTAGGTACTTTTCTCAAGAAATGCGATAGAATAAATTGTAATGAAAAAATGTGGCTAGTGTGGTCATGTGAAACGACCAGTCATGCAGCCATAGATTTTTATAAATATTTCCGCATTCTTTTGCAAATTTGATGAGGATGATACCTACGTAGCTTCGTGTTTCGTTTCCGTACCATGCGCACTTGTGTTACCTACTTTATATTCTATATTATCGACAACCATGGATTTTCTTGTGTAGAATTCTGAGTGCTTTATGAATTGTGATGAAATTAAATACGTACGGATATACGGAGAATTTGTTTTTTTTCTTACTACAAGTACCTATTGATGGTCAATCGTTCATTACATAGCAATTAGTGAAACTGAATAAGATCGTTTATAAACAGACAACACATTAAATAATTCCACCTAATCTCTCCACCAGTCTATCCTTATTATTTAAATGATAAAATATGAACATATCCGGTACTTATTCGATTTTTTCCCACTACCCATCTCTATGCAAGACAACTGATGTTTTTGAGGATGCCTCTAAAGCTTTAAAAATATTCTTGTAAGACTTGAATCATGCCTTCAGCTCATAAAAATAGGTTATTGGTTTGGGTTTTAACCACTCCGTCAACAGTCTAAAGGTTTTATGTAGGTTATAGAATTAACTTAAAAGTGATTTCTACATTCCATAAAGGATCATTCCCACAGCTCCGGCGCGTCACCGGCGCGTCACCGGTCCGTCCGTCAACGTCAAAAATGTGTGTGAACAAGCAGTTCAGATCACCGGCGCCGGCACGTCGCCGGCTCGTTTCAGTCAAGTCAACGTCGCTTCACCGGTAAGGCAAGCAGGGTTGCCACTACTTTTTGTTTTAATAAAGTATAGGTTGCTATAATAGGTAGAAAAAAGTACTTTGTGGTATGGAAATAAAGTAATATTTATTTATTTCAACTTTAAAGTTGTGGGCGGCGTGGTTACCTACTTGTCCGAAAAATAGACTAGATTCTATTTACTTAATCACTTGCCCACTAAATTGCCAATTTACTACTTATTGGCTGTTTACATGCGAAAATTTAGTAAGCCGACAACTTAATTTTAACTAGATTACTTTACAGCTTGATCCGTGTAAACGGTTCTTTAGTGGAAAAGGTGAAAAAAGTCTAATAAAGTTACCAAAATATTACCGAAAGCAAAAAGTATTAAAAGTTGAAATAAATTAATAAAACTTTATTTCCATACCACAATGTACTTTTTTCTACTTTACTTTCTGAATTTCAAACGTCAATAAGGTCGAAAATCGCTTGCACCTGTTTTTTTTAACTAAAAAACATTGTCTAGTGATCATAAGTTAGAAAAACGAGTGCAAGCGATTTTCAACCTTATTACGAAACTTATTTTCGAACTTATAGACAGTTCTAAGCCCGAAAAGTATAAAATGAAGTTCATTAGTTTACATTACTGCTTTATTTTATTTAAGATTAATGTTTTTTAGTTAAAAAAAACAGGTGCAAGCGATTTTCGACCTTATTGACGTTTGAAATTCGGTTGGTTTTTTGCCATATTCTCGTTTACTAGATTTGATCTTTCATTAAAACCCGTGATTTCGATAAATGTCAATAAGGTCGAAAATCGCTTGCACACATTTTTCTAACTTGTGATCACTAGACAACGTTTTCTAGTCAAAAAAACAGGTGCAAGCGATTTTCGACCTTACTGACCTTTGAATTTCGGTTGTTTTTTTGCCGTATTCTCGTTTCCTATATTTAATCTTTCATTAAAAACCGTGATTTCGATAAATGTCAATAAGGTCGAAAATCGCTTGCTTTCATTTTTTTAACTAGTGATCACTAGATAATGTTTTCTAGTTAAAAAAAACAGTCTCATAAAGTTACTGAAATATTAACAAAAGTAATAAAAAAATTTTTTTCAAAGTTGAAATAAATAAATAGTACTTTATTTCCATACCACAATTTTATTTAAACAAAAAAGTAGCAACCCTGTTTGCCTTGCCGGTGAATCGCCGGCGGCGTAACGTGCCGGTGACGCGCCGTCCGTCACGTCACCGGCGCGTCGCCGGCCGTCACGTCACCGGCGCGTCGCGTCCCCGGCAAGGCAAACAGGGTTGCCACTTATTTGTTTTTATATAAAGTATTGGTTGTTATAATAGGTAGAAAAAAAGTACATTGTGGTATGGAAATAAATAAAGTATTATTTATTTATTTCAACTTTAAAAACATTTTATTTTTTAATTTTGTTAATATTTTTGGGAAGTTTATGAGACTTAATTCACCTGTTCAACTAAGTTCTAGTAATGGTAAAAATTTTCGATTTTTAATAAAAATACAACAATGTGGGTGAATTTCGGGTAAACAAATAAATGTCGTAAAACAAGTGAAGGTAGGAAAACTAGTCTAGTGATCTGTAATTAAATCCTAGACTGGTGGTGTAAATTAAGTCTAATAAAAAGTCTAATAAATTTACCAAAATATTACCAAAAGTAGTAAAAGTGAATGTTTTTCAAAGTTGAAATAAATAAATAATACTTTATTTCCATACCACAGTGTAATTTTCTAAACCGATTAAAGCTACCAATAATTTATTTAAACAAAAAAGTAGCAACCCTGTTTGCCTTGCTGGTGAGTCGCCGACGACGCGCCGTGCCGGTGACGCGCCGGCCGTCACGTCACCGGCGCGTCGCCGGCATGCCGCCATGCCGTAGCAATATGCGTTTGACGTTGACGCGCCGGTGACGCGCCGTTGACGCGCCATGACTGATGTGTGTGAACAGTGTAGTACAACTTGTATGTAACTATATTTTTGACGTTGACGGGCCGGTGACGCGCCGTTGACGCGCCGGAGCTGTGTGAATGATCCTTAACTTTATGGTTGTATCAAAGTAAAAAAAATTACCTTTAGCTCCCACTTTAGCATAATGCTAGCCTTTCCAGAACTTAATCAGGAGTCTACGAGAACTACAAGATCCTAGGACTATATCCTCTTGAAACACAGGTAAAAATAACGTAAATATAAACTCCTGTGAGCGGCTCCAAGGTTGTAATTATAAACAATTAGTTTTAGGACTTAAAAATCATTTTCAAGTACTTAATATGACCAGATGGCACAGCATTAACCTTTTTAAGTCCTTAATAGAACCTAAAGGCATTTTTTACAACCTAGGCCCCAATGAAATGTTACTTGGGAACTAATTAATTTTGAAAAATATTATCAAAGAGCAAACAAGTGAGCGATTAGTGGAGGAGCAATGATATACGAAATAAATGGGTACCTAACATATTTTTTATTACTCGTAAACCAAATCAATATTAAAAAAAAACTCATGTAATAATCTCTTAAATTGTCTCTAACATTTTTTGAATAACTTTTCAACAGTTTTCATTCTTTCTGTAAGTTTTAAAATCCATTTTAGTTCAAAGTGACCACACATGAGCTTTTTTTAAACTTCCATTTTAAAAAAAGCTTATATTTCTTTTTTTAAATTCCGCTAAATAAAACACAGTATTAAATTGTTAACATTTTATTAGGAGGCGAAAACGAGCAATAAGTTTGGGATAAATTTCAATACAAATCAATAATATTTGTATTACATCTCGTAAATCGTCAAGTTTTACTTCTATGTATTACAGTATTTAAAGATTACAGTAACATGAACAAGAATAATACACCATAACAGATGTGTTCGCACCAATAGCAATGAGTTAGTGAGCCGCTATAACGGCGTATTTTGGACTTTTAGATCCATTGTCAGCAGCATTGCTATTTATTTTAAACAGGGAAGGCATTACTCAATTTGACAATTGGTAAATTTGCTACCATCCCCCTAGCATGACCACCGAAACACGATATACAAGGTGCATTTGTTTTTTTCTTAATTCAGGACAGTTTTGAAATTTGGACTTGCCTCTTTTTTGCTGCAAGGTCCTCATTTGTAACCATCCCAATTTTAAGGATGTGTTCAGTCCATGAAACTTAACAACTTTCTCCATGAAACATGTGTTTGAAATACGCCAAAAAATTTTGGTCATTCCATACCTACTAAACTGATCACGTGATCTCTTTGATTTGTATGAAAAGTCATTTTTTTTACATATTTGACCCTATGTTTCTTAGAGAAAGATGTTCAGTTTAATGGACTGAACACATCCTTAAAATTTGGAGAGTAGTTACAAATGCACCCTGTATATCGCGTGATAAAGCGTTTTATGAACCTCAACTGTCAAAATCCATTGTCTTTGGACAGGTGATAAATCGTTATATCACTATCGCGTTTCCGGTGGTCATGCTAGGGCGGTTTGTCTCGATTCAGATACGAACCTGAATCAACACACCGAACGGGCATCGTTCATTAATCACGTAATGTTTTTTTAGCCACTCCTCCCCCCTGGTGATACGTGATGAGGTTATAGACTAACCCCCTTCCCCCCTCCCCGAAAGTCACGTGTATTTTTTTTTTAAGTATTTACCTTAATAATGTCTGTTATTTCGGTTTAAAAATCGCGCGTTCAACGAAAATATAAATACACGTGATATTTCACTACACCACCCCTCCCTCCTCGTGATTTTTCCGAAAGCCCCCCCCCCTTTCGAGTGTCACGTGATTAATGGACGACCCCTTACTACAAAACACCTCCTCTTTTGTCAAAAGTCACACCAACACTTCTAAACCGATTCGTTTGAACGATTATACATAATAACAACAGTCTCTATCTTTTCTGTGTGACAATCATATGTATTATTGAGATAATAGCAACATTAGATGCTGTCGACACACATTTACCAGCTGAGTGTCGCATCAAAGCATCGTACATCAATACATTGAAATATGACATCTTCATAACACTGATGAATGTATTAATTACTCAAAATACTTACATTAAGAGACACTTGAGATAGAACAATTATTTATGAACTTACATACATCTAACATTAGATCTAGGTATTGTCTTTTGTATGCCAGAAACGTGATGCAATGGGGTCTGTTTACTTTTATGGCGACAATGAGGTATGATAATAATTTACTTTATTAAGTTATATTTCAAACATTACTGCAAACATCGACTTAGGATAAATTGAAATACGACGATTGAACATCTTACCTAAATCGTAAGTGCGCTAAAATATATTTGTCAAATCTATTGAATAGATAGAGGCCATGTATTTAAATTGCTAATTCATTTTATTTTTGGTATCAATTATGCAGTTAAAATTCATTAAAGAGGTTCAAAGATGACTAACATGTATTATGCATAACAATAAACGAAAAAATAAGGTCTAATGAATAAAAAAATAAAATCATAAGCTTAATTTTATACGCGGTAGGATACTGCAAAAACAGTACGATATTCTAATGTTATCACAATGACATTATAATATATATTTATTATAATTCGCCGATAATACATCAAACATTAAAACGCCATCAATTTCTGGCAAGATTGAAATCTTCAACAACGCCTAATCCTTTTGTCATATTTATTACATGTATATTATATAAGTTATATTGTATACATTTTTCCATTTAGATAAATAATAATTACCCGCGAGATATTACTATAAAATCTAATTTCATAATTAGTTACACGACAATAATTCTAGGAAATCCTGTGCTGTCAAAGATGCGAAGAGAATCAACAAAGAGAAATTATTATGATGAAGGTAATAACTATACAAAGACGATAGCGTATCTACAAAAATAGATCCACAATAAATTTAACTAATTTACAAACATTACTTTAAAATATCACTTTTCTGAATTGATGCTGCTTCGAAGGGCAACTCGCCTCCAACACGTTGCAATCGACGGTGGTACTCTTACATTGGACAAAGTGGATCTGCCCCCTAGCGTGACCACCGGAAAACGATATGACCCCCTAGCATGACCACCGAAATACGATATATATCGCGTGATATAGCGTTTTATCAACACTCAACTCGAAGTCTATTGTTTTTGATAGTCAAACGTGATAAATTGCTTTATCATAATAGGGAATATGCATAAGTCACCGATTTTGATGAATTTGAGCTTGATCGCTGCGGACCCTTATAAAAACATGATGGAACAGGAAAAAAAATAAAAAAAATGTATTATTTTAGTTTTATCACACGATGAAATCAGGGGAAAATAACGATATTTTTTTTTCATTTTCGGATATAATGCACTTTACAGTCAGATAGAATATCCAATGAGAAATAATATTTTGTATGACACATATGTACTTAAACGCAAAATTTAGGGAGATAATTGAAGATTATTGGCTAACTCCATATTAAACGCGCCGAAACACACCTGAAACGTGATGTGTGACGTCACCATTTTGTATGGAGCGTTTTCGGCGGGTGCTGCTGCGCGCTAACTTCAAGTAACTATATCACGAGAAAAAAACTCAAGAGAAAAGTTTTAATATGACAGTTAATTTTCTCACGCATTATACTTTAGATTAAGATAAAAAAAAAATTTGATGCATATTCCCTATTGAAGATTATTGGCTAACTCCATATTAAACGCGCCGAAACACACCTGAAACGTGATGTGTGACGTCACCGTTTTATATGGAGCGTTTTTGGCGGGTGCTGCTGCGCGCTAACTTCAAGTAACTATATCACGAGAAAAAAACGCAAGAGAAAAGTTTTAATATTACAGTTAATTTTCTCACGCATTATACTTTTGATAAAGATTAAAAAAAAAATTGATGCATATTCCCTATTATCGCGTTTTGATGGTCATACTAAGGGGGCTGATATAGCAATTTATCGACCGACTAAGCGAAAAGAGATAAATCGCCATATCTAAACGCGTTTCAGTGGTCATTGCTAGGTGGACTGAACTCATTAATTTACTTTTATTGTTGCTCACATTCTATCTTCATTTAATAATTGCCATTTTGGTGTACGTACGAAACTTTGGCCGAAGCCAAATTTGACTAGAAATGGTGTGAGCTACATGTTATCATGTCGCTAGCACTTCGGGATACTACTGACTCAGCTAAATAATTACCTAAAGTCACTCTATTCGATAGGAATGTCAGAATCTATGCAAAACCAATGTTTGCAATCAAATTATTTCTCCATGTTAGTGATTTTAAATCGGTACCTTTTAAAAGCTATGTTAGCATCAAAAGTGGCAAAAATAAGAGTAATTTTAATAATAATTAATCTAAAAATGTCTTACAATTTGGCAATAAATGCGATTTGATGTTAGTGGTTGCTTTTTACAATCTTAATCGATCTCCTAATAGGTACTTATTCCAAATTGTGATTTTAAAATCCTTTCTGCTCAATAATACATCATTTAATGCAGATTTAAATTGTATATTTCATGTCAAAAATGGAACAAAAATACGTTCACAAAGTTTAGGAGATCAAAATAAAGTGATAAAGAATACAGAAGTGTACAGACAAAAAACCGGAAGACAAATACAATTCATAACAATTAAAAAACAAGAGGAATCAGTATTTTAATGAATGTGGTTTTATAATTTATACCATTTGATTGAGCTTCTGACATCGTAATAAGATTCAAAATCATAATATGGTTTACTACATAATACTGAGTAACAAGATGACATAACAACAATGTTGTAACAAATTTTAAGAAGTATTCTCGTCACGACTTATAATTTTATTACAAAATGTGACCGTGAAATAATGTCCATAACAAATGTGGGAAGGACCTTCCAATTTACAACACCTCGTAGGAGGAAGGGGGAGGGAGTATGACCCTCACACTCCCAAAGTACGGTGACGAAGTTTTTCTTCCAAAAATGTTGTTTTTGGCGCCACGCCAACTGCTGCCGCGGCACTCTAGGCTCGCGCGTCTTTGGTTGCAGTTCTAACCTAATAAACTCGTTGAGACTGTTTCATTGGCGGGGCGCGTAGCCCCCCTACTTTTGTGTCTACCCATTTTATGTCCCCTAGGCTTTCAGAACAAGAACTGACAAAAACAACACATAGCTGGCATGGCAAAGTCATATCATGTTACGGTAATTTTACGTTTCTGTAAAAAAATACCTACTTATCTCAAAAACTGATGCCGCACCTTGAGACTTAAGTAAATTATAAGTATTTAGGGCCCCTATCCACAAAAATCTGCATATTATGAGGAATTGTACATTGGAAAGGTGAGCCCAAATGTGTCCTACATTGCGCAGACGCCAGAAAAAAATAACGAATTATTCGTAAGATCATTAAACTATCCCAAAATATATTAGATTTCGATCAATGTCTCTTAATGAAAAGTTACAAATTTAATTCTAGTACTTAAGCATAAGCGGTAGAGTCCAGTTTGAAATTCAGAATTCTAAACATAAATGTGATTATCTGAACCAATTTCTGCTGTCTGCGCACCATTCCTTTAGTGACATATAGGCTTAATCTTGAGAACGCCAGTAAATATCGATTTAACACATGTAGTAGGCATCAACCTCCATACAAAAAAAATTTGGGAATACTTTTATTTTTCTTTGACGAAAAAAATTTTTTTTATGATAACTCAAAAATACACTAGTCTTCACTAATTAGGTTTTGTCAGCATATTTTTTGTTTGCAAATAAAAGCATCAGTTTAATATTTACGGTGACTTTAAGTAAAAAATTGTACTAGAAAATTTTGGTTATTGTGTAATTTTTCGGAAACTGCTTCATATATTGCATTTTTTTATACCAGAAATGAATTTTACGTTATTTATTTATTCCATGATGATACCACTTGACCTATTAGCTAAACCTGGGCAGTTATAATTTTTAGAATTAAGCCAGGCGGAGCGCTACTTTAACCCGCCGCCGTTTTGAATTGTTTCTAAGGATAGTTTGGCCCAGCTCTATATTAGTTAAGAAAGCCTTACAGATCAGTTTCTTTTAACTAACTTTATCACGTCTTGTAACTCCCAAGATTTTTTGTATAGAGTTCATACCTACTCATGTGAATAGGTACATAATTCCTTGTTCTACTTTCATAAAAATAGATATACGGAACATGAAATTCTTGATAATATCCAACAAAATTAAGCCCCTCACCATTACCATTAACTCAATACATTTCGTAATAATTCGATCGCTGGGTCATTTAGAATGATCTCTTACAGAATACTTCTTAAGTACGTTACCAGATGCAAGGTGTGTGCCGTCGGGCTTACATGTTGGGAAGTGGTACGGTAACTTGCACGTAACTGATAGGGAAGTAGCCAGTCTTGCCGTTGACGGAGCCTTCGAACCAATTCTCGTCTACTTTGTTGATCAGCGTGATGACGTCGTTTTCCTGTATAAAAAGAAAATTTAGTTAAGTAAAAAGCACACCCCAGACAAAAGCTTATCTATTTTCTATTGTCTTTCGATCCCTTCAAATCCCCAATGCGTTCCATCGCAGAATGTCCCTTCCGTAAAATGTCCCCTGTTCGCAAAACGTCCCTTTCGCAAAATGTCCCTTTCGCAAAACCTCCCTTTCGCAAAATGTTCCTTTCGCAGAATGTCCCCCTGGTGTCAATTCTAGTATTTCATTATTTTCTAGAGCAAAAAAAAGTTCACAATGCTGTGAATGCAAAAAATAACAACAAAATTAAATTGTTTGTATTGTTAGATAAGTTGAATTAAAGATACGCGTATTTACTTAGAAAACCTGTTTTTGTGATATGAAAGTGTGATATGATATTTTGCTACAAGGGGGACATTCTGCGAAAGGGACGTTTTGCGAAAGAGACGTTTTGCGAAAGGGACATTTTGCGAAAGGGACGTTCTGCGACCAAGAGACATTTTGCGAAAGGGACATTCAGCGACGGAGCCCCCCAATGCGGCTCTAGCCCCCTAGCTTTGCCTCGGAACTAGAAGCCAGCTCCTCCCCCCCCCCTGGAAAATATCGCCCACCATTTTTAGTGGCCAAGATTCTAGATAGCATTGTTAGTAATTTATAAGTATAAATACCTTGAACCCTAGCTCGCCCTGGTTCTCCGCCTCGAAGTCGTAGAGCGCGGTGCAGCAGGGCCCCTTGGCGGGCGCCACGGGCGTCCGCGCGGGCGTGTTCACCGGCGACGGCAGCGGCGACGCTGCAACGCAACCTTGTTAACACGGTTTTTACACCACACTAGGCCCGCCATTGGGAAAAAAACATAATGCTTAAATAAGGGCCTATACCCAGCAGTGGGTGTAGTGCGGCTGATATGATAAATAAAGACGAAATTGTGAATTGTGTTCTTTTGCGGCCACTTTAGCTTTAAAGTGGGCTATACCACCGAAAGTGGCACCCTCAGAGGTTTTTATTTAATAAATTGCTAATGAAAAATGATTTAATAAAACTTTTTCGTTGAAATTTTAAGGCACAGTCTAGTATTTTTAGAAGGTATCACTACATTCCTTCGCAGGTTCGCAGTCATTCGTTGAAGTACATAGCAAAAATGACAAAAACGGCCACTTTAAGCAGTTTTAGTCACTTTAGTCACTGCTAGAAGTAGATATTCTAGCAGTGACTACGAGGGATTGTTATGTTATGATGCCGTCTAAATATACCAGACTATGGGCCCTAATAATTCCACGAGAAGTTTATTTAAATATGTGTATTAAAATTACAATATTAAATAAAATTCACCGCGGCCCCGCTTTCGGTCAGGAAAGCGCCTTAAACATATTTTCTAGCCTGTCGTTTAATGGAGTTTTTTGCGAAAAGTGGCCACTTTAGCTTTGAGAACACGTCTATTAAGCATTTTATTTCGTCATTTAAGCACTATGATTTTTTTCCGATGGCAGCGCGAGTGTGCTGTATTAACGCTCTTAAACATACGTATGCAAATAATAATGGTTACGAGAAAATACGCCCTTGTAAGAGTGATTTTAAATTAAAAATGTATCTGTATCAGCTTGTTGAATACTAATAAAACTGTATAACAATATCTTAAATAACTGCAATCACCTTTCGAGTAACCGCAATCCCTTTTTCGAGGAGTTTGTTTACGTTATACTTAATAGGGTATTAGACTCAATATTAGTTAGAAAACTAAATTAGTTAATACAAAAAATCCACTTTCACTAAACTATATAAAATGTAACAATTACAACTATTCAATTATAATAACTAGAAATAATTTATTTAAAACCTGTCACTCTAAAAACTTTAAAGTTATACCTTGTGACTAATTATTCATGTAAATGCCCTATTTTTAACGATAAGTTGTTTGGTTTCAGTTTCTTTAATAAAAAGCGTAGTTTCTCGTATACTGTGAATTTTAATAAATGAATGGCATAACATGTAGTTAGGCATATGAAAGCTTGACTTTACTGAATTTTTTATAAATGTATTTTAGCACGTGAATATAAAAATAAATTTTGTTAATATTAAAATTAAGCACTTAAATCAAACTTCCATAACATCCTGATGACATGATAAATATGGTAAAACAGCA
This sequence comes from Agriphila tristella, assembly GCA_928269145.1. Taxonomy (NCBI): domain Eukaryota; kingdom Metazoa; phylum Arthropoda; class Insecta; order Lepidoptera; family Crambidae; genus Agriphila; species Agriphila tristella. The sequence goes on from OV743433.1 coordinate 40,407,472, forward strand.
CGATAACTATTCCATTCGTACAAAAAAATGTGACGATGTCACAGTTACAAAAATCACGACGATTAGCATAACTTCACTTAAGCAATGACTAATGTAGCCACATGCTAGGTTGCTAAGCTGAACATTAACAAAAAAACTTGAACACAGATCAGCGAAGCGTAGTATTCAATGATGATGATTATGAATTCTAACTTTGTTTCATTTTAAAGCAGGGATTGAAATACCGTTAAAATACCGTTAAAACATTTTATCAGTAAATTTACCGGTAAAAATAACGTTAAAAATATTTTACCGGTAAAATTAGCGTTAAAAAAAACGTTATTAATTGGAATAACGTTAATTTTAAAATTTAACGGTAAAAAAGTAAGAAATAACGTTAAAATTAACGTTATTTACTGAAATAACGTTAATTTCAATGTCACGTTATCTAATTTAACGTTATTTATTGACATAACGTAAATTTTAAAATTAACGGTAAAAGAGTAAGTAATAACGTTACATTTAAAAATAACGTTATCATTCCCTGTGTTAAAGTAAGCACTTCGCTAGGTTGACGTCAAACAAATGCTACTATTTGGATAGTAGCATAAATAGTAGCTATCTATGATACGATAAAATAATCTTGATATTTTTAATTAATCATCTAAGTTTATAGACCACTATTTGTGCTTGATGGAACACATCTTTATTTTAGTGAAAACCTGAGCATTTCACCTAAACACTACACAGATAAACCGACATAAAAAAATGACATGCGAGTTAACTGTGAGAGTGACATTCTAAGAAAACTTTATGAAAATGAGAAAAAGAATCCAAAATGAAGCTAGACAAACTAACTCAATCAAAAACTAAAAAAGCAAGAATCCAACCACTCAACGAAATCCAGAGAAAGTTTGTACTAGAGTTGTGTTGATGTGTGTGTCATATGTATGTGTGAATTGGGGTCAGTAATTCGCTTATACATATTTAAGCCCAATTAAGCAACTGTAACAATTAACAGTTACTTTTTAACCTTAATTTTGTTATTACGTTATTTAATTGTGGCCTTGATGATGAAGGCTTTGTAATGGGCAAAAGATCCTTGTACAAAAAGGATACTCAATTTTCACCCATATTGTTTTCGAAGGTGTTCCATACAAACTTCATTAGCAAATTGTGAAGTAATCGGATACTTATCCTTTCTTATTTATAGTTGTGTCGTATCTCGATTTATTTCTAGTGTTGGTATTGATATTTAGGAATAGATATGTATTTTTATCTTTTCGGCACAATATTAACCTAAATATTTTCTCGATAACATAATCAAAAAAAGAAAACAAGAAATGGCGAAGCAGCTAGTGGAACTTTAACATGATGAATTCTCTAAAAACATTTGATCTAAGTGGTTATAAGTATGCAAGTGTTAGTATCCAACTCATACAAACACCTTTGACTCTGTTACAGTATTTAGTAGTACTTTGACTGTGAGTAATAGGCGTTTGGTTCCAAATCAAATCAAATCATAATTTATTTGCCAGAACATAAGTTTACAATTAACAGGTGGTATGTTATTAGTGGTTTAAGTACAAATGTTCGCCTTATACACAAAAGCATGCAAAAATTATTAATAATTATTTTTCATAATTTAATTTTAAAATGTCAATTTAGTTATAAATATTAAAATGTCAGTTTAGTTATAGATAATGTCATATAGTGGGTATTATTAAATTATTCGATACTCAATAAACAAATGAACAAAATTATAAAAGTGTCAGCAGGGTTCATCGAGCCTCTTCGAATTCTCTCAAAGAATAAAAACATTTATCCAATCTGCGCAGCTCCGATTTAAAACGATTAAAGGGCATCTCTCTTAAACCTTGGGGTATCTTGTTAAAGACTTTTACTGAACTAATGAGGCAGTTTTTTTTATTCATGTAGCCTCTGCATGGTTGTGTTTTTAATCTAGTAGGGTCTCTTTGGGTATATTTACTATCTTCGCTAGTCTTTTTGAATAAGTGTGGGTGCTTGTTTACAAAAGTTCCAACCTCCAAAATATATGTTGATGTGACCGTTAGTACCTGCAGTTTTTTAAAAAGTGGTCTACAGGATTGCATTTGGCCTACCCTAAAAATAGCACGTATACATTTTTTTTGCGCCAGAAAGGCTTTATTAACAAGAGTTGAGTTTCCCCATAGTAGGACTCCATATCTGAGAATGGAGCCTACATATCCATGGTACGCAGTAAGGGCCGCGTTTTCGCTGACTGTGCTACTTAATTTTTTTAGGGCATACACAAATTTATTTATTTTACTACATGTTATGTCAATATGTTGTTTCCAATTACATTTTTTGTCAACCTAAAAATTTTGATGAGTCATTGTTGTCGATCTTATGTCCGTTGTATTGAATATTTAATATTTTGTCAATAGTATTGTAGTTCGAAAATTGTATATAGTTTGTCTTGCTTAGATTAACGCATAGTGAATTTTTCTCTAACCATTTAATTATGTTGCTTAATGCTAAGTTAATTCTAGTTTCATAGTCCTCGTGTTTTCTGTCGTCTGGTATTATTAGGGTAATATCGTCAGCAAACAATATACATTTTTCGTTCGTTGCATTAAGCAAGTCATTTATGAAAAGGAGAAAAAGTAATGTTGATAAGACGCTACCTTGAGGCACGCCCTTATTGTTTCTTAAAAACGATGATCTACATGGCATAAGGACATTTTCTCTATTAAGCAAGTGACAAGCCACACCTAGTTTAAGGCTCTAGCTAGGCCATTTCCACAACTGCTTTACATAGCATTGAGTAAACTATTTATTTTTTATACAGGGTGTTTGTTAAAAGCCTTACAAAGCCGAATATGGTAGATAGGAACCATTAAACTGAACAACTTTTATTGTGGGACCAATTCTGAAATCGCGAAAAAAATTTGCTATTTCATACAAAAATTAATAACGAAAATATCAAAATGTATGAAACAGCTGTTTTTTTTTCGCGATTTCATAGTTGATTCCATAGTAAAAGTTGTTGAGTTTGATGGTCCCTATCTACCATATTCGGCTTTTTAAGGCTTTTACCAAACACCTTGTATTAGTACTAATTTTGATTCGATTCGACTCTTAATTCAAAAGTCTTTGTTTGTCTTTTTACGTTTTTACGCCGCCTATACCGCTGCACACTAAATATTAATTTTGGAAATTTATTTGTATGATTATGTAGATTGAACCTTAATTTGCTTGGTGCGGAGGCCGCTAGAAATAAGTTTGCCATGTATCACTTTTCGAAATAAAGTTGTTTATTATTATTATTTTCGACGGGGAATTCCCACGGGAGTAGCAATTTTCTAAAAAAGTTTTCCCCAAAGTTTCGTAAAGTCAGAGATGTTGTATGAGTGAATGTATGTGTGAGATGTGTGTGTGGTGTTACCGTTGTTGGAGCGCTGCGTGCTGCCCGAGCCGGGGAACAGCTCCAGGTGCGACGGCGGCTTGTGCTCCGGCGTGCCCGCGTGCGACCCGCCCTCTACGCGACCCGACCGACATACAGTGTACCAATATACCGACACGACATTCAGTTGACATATTGTTCCAGTACTGGATCGTTAAACGATTTAAGTCTATTGTAAAAGCTATATTATATAAATTTCCTTTGGCTCCGGCGTACCGGTGTGCGACCCGGTGTTTCTACAACCCTAGTTTGAGTGAAATACCCTACGTATAATTTCATTATATTTCGAAATCTAATAGTTATTATAATACTAGACTGTTTAAATAATTAAGTGACACTTTAACGACAAAAATGAATGGTTTTCCAAACAAAAAACTTTAGACTTAATATATAAATAGTAAGTACATACAGATATTACAGTTACTTCTATTCTGATTGCATACCAAGTTATATGTACTTATGTAAAAGTATGTACTGAATTATCATGGTCAGTGCATGTAACTTTTTGTTTACTTCATAGTTAGCACAACATCATCTTCAGAAAGAGATAGAAACATCTAAAAGTAAAATAGCTAATTGCTCAAACACATTTAGGAAGGATCGAAATGTCGAAAACATTACTTGCATATTTTACTAAATCTGGTGTTTAGTTTAGTCAGTTTGATGGTAGTTTTTTTATAACTTTTCTTCGGAATCTTACCATTAAAATACCAACAGTTATTCAATGTCTTTACATCCAACATTTATAATACTGACGGAAAACACAGATATTATCAACACAACTACTGGTTTAATTGATAAAATACAAAAAAACTCTTTTTAAAAACTTTAAACTTTCAATGATCAAAGAGACACATAATTAAGATGGAATATTGAAACTAGTAGGTTTTTTGCATTTTATCATTTGAAATAACTATTATATTTTAAATCTTAAATCTATGGAATTAGGATTGGACAGGATATGGATAGGAGATTTCGGCAACCTGAAATAAAACTTTTAATAGCATCACGCTTTCTGGACGCCTTGAAATAAACTTTTTACATCTACATTAAAAAGCCTCAACTAAAAAACAAAAATGATTACCGACCTAACACCTTTCCTATATACAATTGAAGAGATATGCCGAAGTAATGTTAGTAACTTTTTGAAACGCTCTTTGTTAATTATGAAGATATGTATAGCAGTTGGTTAAAAACTTGTGAATGAAACAGATGGTGATAAGATGAAGTTTGAACCTACAAGTAACGCAACAGAATTCAAAATTGAGTGATAATTTTGTAGTGTGGTGTTCCGTCACCAACCGCCACCGACAGTAAAGCATGTGCCGTGCCCCATGAATTGTGATAAAACATGGTTTTTGCTTATGAATTGCACATTTATATTAAATAGACAATTTATAGTGTAAAACAGGTATTTTAAGTTTTTCGGCCACGTCATTTAGTCTAAAAATATTTTAATACTTCGCAAAGCGTATAGATAGACAACAACCTAATTATAGGTCCTGTTAAGTTTTTTTTTTGCGAAAACGATGGGTGCATTCCAGCGGATCAATCGCTAAGTCATTGGCCACCACATTATATATTTTAACCACGGAAAGTAATTTGATTTTATGTTAAATTTCATTGCTTTCCATGGCTAAAATGTACTTTATGGCGATCGATGACTCAGCGGTTAGTCTTTTGGAATGCACCCTATGACACTATTCCAAATAAGAGTGTTCACTCTTATTTCTGCAGACGACGTACTTTTTGTCCTATTTTGTCCGTGATATGATCTTTACTACCTAGAGAGCGTAAAGTTGAACTACTACAGACGGTAGTTCAATCTTATTCCCTCAGTAATAAAGATCATGTCACAGACTAGCGCATACATAAAGTCCGTCGTCTGCCTTGGCCCTAATTACATGGACCGTTTTCCGATCTGTCAGCAGGCTCGGTAACCATGGCAATGACGCTTGTTTACCATGACGAGGCCGTGGTCCAAGAAAACAAGGTCTGGCATTCCGGGAGATGCACAGTCATACGTCATTATCTAGTTGTGACTTTAACAAAGAATGAATGTTTTTTTTTTGTCACACTCAAAATTATTATTGTGCATTTTAAATTATGATTTGTGTCTCTTAGTAAACGAAACAGTTCAATCAACAAACGTTATTTTCAATACCGATAGCAGAGATGACGTAAGCCTGTGCAGACCCACGTCACTTCCTCTTTCTTGGAGTGCTCGCTATACCTGTCGCAGTATATTATTGTACTACAAAATGAGAATATTCAATTTACTTTTAGTTTTAACATAACTCAGCAAATGTGCAACCCCCAAGCCCAAACCGTAAAGGTGGGCACTCACTTAGGTTCGCGAACCTCCCCGCTTCGGAACCTGGAATAGTGCGCCATACCAAATATTTTATTTTCACTTTGGTTAGAATTTATAAGTGTTGCGAGCGAACCAGGGTAATTATTGTCTATTTTTTTAAATCTATCGTAATCACTTTCATTTGGCAGATAGATGTGATACATTGCTGCATTTCTTTGGTAAGTTTTTATTCGTATAAAAAAAAAGCATCAATGTATCACATCCTGAAAGCGATTGCGATAGATTTTGAAATTGGACAAGTACCCAGCTTATCTATTGCCTAATTTCAAAATCTATCGCACTCGCTTTCAGGATGTGATACATTGCTACTTCTTTTTGGCACAAATAAAAACTTACCAAAGAAATGCAGCAATGTGTCATATCCAATCTGTCAAATGAAAGCAATAAGATTTTGAAAATTAGACAATGAGAATTAGTAACAGGTTTGAATCCTATAGTTTTATTGGTATAATATTAAAACATATCCATAGCTATGAAAGTAAGTGAAAGATTTTTTGAAATCCGTTTAGAAATTGTTGATTAATAAGGGTTTTGAAGGAAATGCCGAGCTCAAAACCTGCTTTGTGCAAAATGTGCTTTATCACGTACGACATAAGGTTCGCGTACGTCTCGATGACGTCATAAGGACCCCCCAAAAAACAGTGTTTTACCACGTTTTAGCTCGTATAACTTCTCAGGTTTAAGAGATATCGTAATAATTTCTTCACAGTTAATCATGTGGTGGCATAAGCTTTCTGATAAGCCACTAAACAAAAATCGTTACTGATCCTCATTACCCAGGTTCGCATATGTGTTCGCACACGTATACACTACGGTGCACTGCTGTAGCAAAGGATTAACAAATCATTTGGTACAGGTTCGCGGAGAGCGGAGGTTCGCGACCTTAAGTGGGTACCCTAACGCTGCAAATAAAATCGAAGTCACCTGTCCAGGGGTCCCTTCCGTTGACATTCCTCGGGGCCGGGTGGGGCTTGAATGCGGGCGCCGGCCGGAAATCCCCCAGAAGATCTCCTTGTTGCCTGAAGTCCGGGCGGGCGGTGGGTCTGTGCGCCTGCTTATAGGGGGACGACATATCCCAAGCCTTTAGTGGGTCAGTGGACAGGTCCCCTACGGAGGAGGAGGGGGGCAATCGGGAACGTTGGGGGTGGGACAGGCTCTGCGTGGAACCGTACCGCCTACCGTTGATCAGATCGTGGATGCCCTCGAGGTCAGCTAGCGTCTTCGGAACGAACTCCAACTTCGGACGGTTCACCGCCTCGTCCTTCCTACAAACGGCAGGATAATTTTGCTAAAGTAGGGCCACTTTAATAGATCACATTTGACACTTCATCAAAACTCAACAAACGTAACCTTGTAACGGCGGGCACACAATGATTTATTTATTCAAAGATACAATTACTAACTTTTTTCAGTTAATTTAGTTGATGCAAAGAAAGCTCAAAAAGGTATAGAGGGAAATTGCTTGGAACACAATTTTTGACTTCGTAACTTTGTTTGGACCTGTTAGGAGGTGAACATATCAAAAGTCCCCGCCCGTAGGCCCTATGCCGGGGATAAGGGGGGTTTGAAGGCCCCATTTTTTCGGTTTTTCACATATATCTCGAAAACTATGCGTTCTAGCGACATAAGCACATATGACATAACGCATAGTTTCCGAGATATATGTGAAAAACCGAAAAATGGGACCCTCAAACCCCCCCTCCCCCCGGCATAGGGGCTACGGACGGGGACTTTTGATATGTTCACCTCCTAACTACTCCAAACAAGTTACGAAGTCAAAAATTGTATTCCAATCATTTCCCTCTACAACTTTTCGTTTACTGGGCTAATTATACCTAATTTATTGTAATAATCAAGAAAGCTTGACAAATAACACTATGGACTGACAGATGTCAACAAATGTGATCTATTAAATTGGCCCTACTGTAATTCACAAATCGTCCACCAGTTGACGCACTACCGCCACCTTGGCGCTAGTGTAGATGTAGACCTATTATTTTGTTGTTTGCTGACAATTTTTCGATAATCAAAGCGAATTTTCACAAATACCATTTTTTCTTCCCACACATTTTGGTTTTCTTCAATCTTTAATTCGTTTAATGTCCAACTTTCATAATCATTATTATTATTATCAACCAATTTTCAGATTTTAAATCAACTGATAAATAAACAGGAATATAATCCATATGCACACCTACAAAAGATCTTCATCTACAGCAGCGCCACCAAGCGGGAAAAATTCTCTGTCATCCTGCCATTATGATTGCGATTAGGAGATGATATTTGTGATTTTAAACTAGGTTAATATGTGATTCACTATCCCTAAGCGTGCCCGCAGACTACAGACTTTCTATCGGCCGATAGTTGGCCCGATAGTTAGTTTTGTATGAAGAATCGTCCGATACCGAATCGTTGTATTGTGCACACTTGCGTACTTCTTCATACTGATTGGAGAGCCCGACTAAACTGTCGGCCGATAGAAAGTCTGTAGTCTGCGAGCACGCTAAAACAAGTTTAGCGTACTACATTTATTTCAATAGTTTCAATATCGTCAACAATTTCCATAAACTAATATTTTGAGAGCATAATCAGCATTTTATCTATTCTAGTTTTTTTTTTGCCTTACTTACTTTTCCATGAGAGTGGACACTAGGCCTTTGAGGATCTCCGTACACTGCTGGTGGTACTCCAAGAGGCCTTCCGCGAAGAAACTAAGTTGCGCCACTTGCTCTACCTATCGACACAATTATTAAACATTTTTATTTCGTACAGATTAAATCGACAAAGTACAAACCGCGTAGATAAAGAATGAGATTGAAAATGACAGCTCACTACGCTTACCGCAATGAGTGTGAGTGAGAGTGACAGGTGTGGCGAATAGGTGCGAGCGAGAAGTGAATATGTACGACGCCATATTTAATCCCATTCTTTATCTGCGTGGATTGTACATGTTATTTATAAAAAAAGAACTAAAATGTCTGGCTTTTCCAACTGCAATTTTTTATTGAGATAATTAGATCTCTTATTCTTATTCAATCCAGTAAAGTTTTTTGTGTATCATCCTTACTAATTATGCGAAAGTCCGTTTGTTTGTTTGTTACGCCTTCACGTCGTAACTACTGAACCGATCATCATGAAATTTTACGTACACGTTGTCAGGGGTGCCGAAAAGGACATAGGGTACTTTTCATCCAGAAAAACGTACAGTTCCCGAGGGATAGCAAAAAAACTGCCCACGCAGTTAAAGTCACGGACGGCCGCTAGTAACATGATAATTATCTAATACATCAGTACCCGTATCACGAACAGCTATCGAGTGACAAACGAATTCGTTCGTATTGAGCACAATTATTGTCAACTGTTTGTATGGGAAATCTTAGTTCGCTTTACGGTGCTAGGTGGCGCTGTACAAATATCAATACAACAATTTGTCATTTGTGGTTGATATGAATTCGATAATCATTCAATAGTTTTTCGTATTACGAGTACAGTACGAGACAAACATCTTGAAATTGGGTGGGGATTGCCCAGAAAACGTATCTTGGGTGTAGAGATGTTACGAATGTCAAATTTTACACATTTAGGATGCGAATGTGCGAATGCGAATGCGAATGTTAAGACATCAAGTATTACAAAAACCATATGAGTTAATAAATAAATCATTTTTATACTAAAACGGGAAAAACATAGGTATATACAAAATAATAAACATACCTATAATTTATGATGACATCCATTAGTGAATTAAATTTGCAAAAACTTGCATGCTTTTTAATGCACATGTGCACTTTTATATTATTGTAAGAGTCGAAGTTCAATAAAGTAAAATAAAAAAATCGCTATCGCAATCACTTTTCTTTCCCGGTGCCATAATGAAAAACTGTCTAATTTTCACAAAATACTTTAAAACGCTATGAATTATTTGTTTACCAAAAAGAGGAATTACAGTAGACTGTCAACTAAAACAAAACAATCAACAAACCAAGCAACAGAGTGGACCCTGTGGACCACATCAACAAGCAACAATACACAAACTACCTACCCGTGTGAAATAAATGCTTTCTACTGGTTGAATTAATGAAGTTATGCACACATTCGCATTCGCATAAAATTCGCATTGATTGATGCGAATACGAATGTCGATGCGAATGTTTAAAACGATGCGAACCATTCGCATATGCGAATGCGAATATTCGTAACATCTCTACTTGGGTGTGCGTAGCGGTGAGGTACGAGAGGCGGCGGGAGAGGGGCGCGCGCTATTGGCCGCTCGCAAGTGCACATGCGCGAACTTATCCCTACTCCATCGAAATAACGTCAAGATGTTTCCCTCATACTGTACTGACAATATAATCTGCATTTGACTTACATCGTTATCGAGAAGGTTGAACATGCCAATCTGTGCGAGTTGCAGCGACTCGGCGAACTTGTCCTCGGCCTGCCGGATCTCGTCGTCTGCAATGTGAGAGCCTGATATACGCGCACGCACCGCGCGACCACAGCGACACAGCAAAACAAACAAACGTGGACAACGGAAATAAAGAGAAACAAAAATATACAGACCAAACGCCAAAACATACTCGGGTGCGTGAAATGTGCGACATGGTAGGGAGCGGCGCAGGACAGGAGCGAACATGGAATAAATCAAACGACTATTTTAGGATTAATGATGTTGGAGGCTCATTTTGACCGACTTTTTGCCGGACGGGGTTCTAGCTAGGGTTGCCAACTTTTTTTGCATCAAATATAGTATCTTCAATATTATTGATGGCGAAAAAGTCCAAAAAAATATAGTAGGTTGTCGTTTTGTATGGAGGATTTTAAAAAAGTTGCATTTTTCATACTAACATTTTCATAATTTATTCAACAATCATAAACACAAGTGATTGAACACAAAAATTATTATGCAATTACCTACTTATGTGCATATAAGTATTTTTTCTGCTGCATAGTAGTTTTGCGTACTATATTATTTTTTTAATATAGTAGGCGAGCCCTCAATATAGTAAGATACTATATTATATAGTAGGGTTGGCAACCCTAATTCTAGCCCTTGTTGGACGGCGATTACGGTAAATTGTTTAATTTTAAAGAATCAGCGAAATCAGCTGATTTGATTTTCTTTCGTCCGATTCTGTCATCTGACAAAAAGTCACAAAAGTGTTTAAGCCTCGTGACGATGTGTTAGCGTCCTACGATGAGAATAAAATTCGGCATAAACTAGCATAATATTTCTTATGTTCCATTGGACCCCACATACCCTGTCTTGGCGTATGACTCGGACTCATGTAAGGGCTGACCCTACCGGGGCCTGGTTTCCGAAAAATAAGAGAAACGACAAAATTAACACACTCAAAGTGCAACTTAACAGATCTAAATAAATTGAGATGACGGCTGTGGTGGACATGTGATAATTACCTTTTGCTTGTCGCCGTCGTTTGCAGTCGAAGTCCAGCCTACGTCCCTGTAGTTTCTTTCGGTGATGCTGTAAAAATAACAATTATTAATATATTCAAGATAATTTATGTTTTAAATGTAAAAATAATAAAAATTAAGTCCTTTCAGTCAGAGATTCAAATTATACAAACTTAACGACCATGATTCAGTTACCTACATTTAGTGGTAAATAAGCATACTTTATCTTATCAGTTTTATTATATCATTGTTGAATAAACTAATGCGAATCTCGTGCAGATTCAGATGTTCTATATGACTACAGAATAATTGATGGAGTTGAAGGAACTTGTGAAATGAAAAGAAGGCATACGACGACGTAGTAACTATCATAAATTGGCATTAAATAATTTTTAACTTTTTTTCTGATGAAGTACAGTATCATACATGGCTATCCAGAATTAAACTTTATTTTGATAGGATTTTTTTCTGAAAATTACATTGCTACCTGAAATGGACTTAAAATTGCATCTGGTTATTTTAAAAGCAGATATTAATTGAGGACCTTGCAGCAAAAAGGAGGCAAGTCCAAATTTCAAAACTGTCCTGAATTACGAAAAAAAGCAACTTCTTGCACCAAACAAAATAGGGTGGCAGATCCAAATTTTGTTATAGCGCAATATAATTTTCAAAAATAACTGCCAGTTTTTACGACTTACTTATAATACAACGGGTTAATGAATGAACCCAAAATGAAAAAACCGTTTCTTCGGACCATCAAACTGAACAACTTTACTATGGGATCAACTCTGAAATAGCGGGAAACATCAGCTGTTTCATACAAAAATTAATAACAATAATATCAAAATGTGTGAACCCGCTGTTTTTTTTGCGATTTCAGAGTAGGTCGCATTAGTAAAAGAAACTGTTTTCCTATTTCGGGTTCATTCATTAACACGTTGTATTAAGGGTCCATAATAGGAAAACTTAGTTTAAACCACATAGGTGATTGTAAAAAAAATGAGAATATATTCAAAAGCGCTTGCGTAGGTTCATGTTGTTGGTGTAAATAATAGCGGAAACGTAGGTATTGAATTCTCCATCAAAATATACTTTTATGTACTGTGAAGTTACTTCAATTATTTTTATTTAAGAAAGATAATGAGGATCAGTAACAGGTTTGAATCCTATAGTTTTATTGATATAATATAAACACATTTTGATAGCTATGAAACGTAGTGAAATAATTTTTGAAATCCGTTAAGAAATGGTTGAGTTAAAAGGGTTTGAAGGAAATGCCAAGCTCAATCCAATATGTGCTCTATCACGTACAGCATAAGGTTCGCGTACGTCGCGATGACGTCATAGGGACCCCGAAAAACCAGTGTTTTAGATAACTTCTCAGGTTTAAGAGATATGTATCGTAAATTTTTTTTCACAGTTAATCATGTGGTTGCATAAGCTTTCTAATTAGCCACTAAACAAAAATCGTTACTGATCCTCATTGTGATTGTGATAATGATGAAAAAACAACGAAAAACATCGACAAAGTCCAGAAGTGAGGTTATTTTCCATACTCTTTACACGTAAAGAAAAAGAAAGAGACAAGCGTAACCAAGTCTTAAAATAAAATTTCACTACAAAAGCTCACCATAACTTCTTTCAAATCTTTGGTCTGCAGATGGTGCAGGGGCTCTAGAAAGCTCTGTTTGATGTTGTCGTCCAGAGAGTACTTCACATCCGCCATTTGTTTCAGCGCCTCCCCCATCTCGATCAGGCATTGTGCTGCAATAAAACAGAAAACAGTAAAACAATAGCATTCGCTCCAACTTCAACTTTTACGGGTAAAAAGTGGTTTTAATCCTCGGGAGGATCTTTAAAGAGCACTTGAAAAAAAATCCTTAGAATGTATAGCACTGTTAGGTAACATCATCGTTTGTAATGTGACATTATTTAAATTAAAGCTTTGTATTTTAAAAAACTTACAAAAGGGAAGTAACTTTTTAACAAAAAGGTTTGTAATGCATTTTTGGTCTTCCATATTGTTTTTACTGATTTTAGATGCAGGTGCCCTCTGGCGGCCTGCGAGTGTTGCTCTTGGCCTATCCACTGAGCTTGCTGATGCCCTTCCTGTCACAGCATCCATCAACAAGTACTTACAAAATATAGAATCCTCTCCCAGCTTCTTGCCGTAGTGCAGCATGCAGTCGCCCAGCACGCCCTCAGGCTGCGGGTAGGTGTTGTTGGCCTGCCCGCTGACTGTCACAGCATCCATCAACAAGTACTTACAAAATATAGAATCCTCTCCCAGCTTCTTGCCGTAGTGCAGCATGCAGTCGCCCAGCACGCCCTCAGGCTGCGGGTAGGTGTTGTTGGCCTGCCCGCTGAGCTTGCTGATGCCCTTCCTGTCACAGCATCCATCAACAAGTACTTACAAAATATAGAATCCTCTCCCAGCTTCTTCCCGTAGTGCAGCATGCAGTCGCCCAGCACGCCCTCAGGCTGCGGGTAGGTGTTGCTCTTGGCCTGCCCGCTGAGCTTACTGAAGCCCTTTCACAGCATTCATCAACAGGTACTTACAAAATATAGAATCCTCTCCCAGCTTCTTGCCGTAGTGCAGCATGCAGTCGCCCAGCACGCCCTCAGGCTGCGGGTAGGTGTTGCTCTTGGCCTGCCCGCTGAGCTTGCTGATGCCCTTCACGGCGGCCATCTTGGCCCGCGCCGTGGGGTTTGGCTGCAGGAACTCTTTTGTTTTTGTTTGTAACTCCTCCACTAATTCGGAGGTTACATCTGTTTTCTGTAATGAGTAACGCATTATTCCGTTAGCACAAATTAGTTCCGTTTAAAAACAATATATAGCGTTCTCTTTTTGTTATGCATTAGAATGCTACAGGTAGGTACTCTAGGAAAATATGTTTCATGTTTATAATATCTATAGAAACTAAAACTTTCTCTAAATTATACTTCTTTTTAATTTCATAAAATTAGAAAATAAAAAACACAGTAGTAGATGTCAAAGTTTCCACCTAAATAAAGAAAATTTATTTTGTGTAAGACACAAAACTTAGGGAGAAGACATTAAAATAAACAACCTTGTTTTATGGACGGTTAAATTATCTTTTTTTTCTGAGAAACGGCCTGACTAAGTTGTCGCGAAACAAAGTTATTATAATCTAGGGCTAAGTAAAGTTGTTTATATAACTTACTCTTTCCATTTCCACGAAATCCAAATCCAATTTCGTGCCCTCGGCACCACCCATCTTCTCTGTGACATACTGCAAAGTAATTAAGTAAACTTGAGTAAACAACCATAACAAGTTTAAATAGTAATTTAGGTAATAAATCAAAGAAATTCAACAATGGAAAACACATAAACCTCATCGAAGTAAATTGTACTAGTGAGAAACCTAGGTTTGTTTATGATGGGATGGGATAGTAAATGAAATTAATTTATTATCTCTTGACTTATATTAACCTAATAAAAATGATGAAGAATCAAATTAACATTATTTATTTCATTACACGACATTTAGATTTATTTCAGGAGAGGCATAGTTACGTACATTAGATTCAGCATTACTTTTAAAGTGCTACTTTGAATTTATAGATTCCGACATTCGCACACGATGCAATAATATTGTCTATATTGGCATAACTAATCAGGTAATTACATGACGCGTATATTTTCCCCTTGCGTGAAATGTTAATAAACTAATGCGGGGACTCCGAACATCGTTAGGGTTGTTCTCGCCGTGACGGCAACGTATTGTATTTAAAAACTTCATACAAAGGACGACTCGGAAGTATCGGGAATACGCGCCCTAACAAAAGCTGGGGACGTGGCCCGACCTTGACCGACATACCCTCTCCCCCAACGGAGTAGGTACCTACGTACGTGTATCAAATTGAAATTCTGATGATAACTGGGGATGCATGCTACTTGCTAATTGATCCTTAATGGTTTAAATTGAGTTACAAAAACGGTGGGTAATCAACTATAATTAACTTCCAAGTTCTGATAAAGACAAAAAGTCAGTTCTTAAGAGGACTTAATTCATATTTAATTTTCACCCAAAACTTACGTGATATAATAATTCTTTTTTCTCCCTCCTATATTACATTTCAACGATTAGTGATAAAAACAAATACTCGTAGATAATATAGCAGCACAGAATTAGGTTTACGTAACTCCTACGGACGGCTGCAGTGCAGAGGACGTCTCTTAATTGGGAATATTTGTACCTATCTTTAATTCAAGTCAAGACTGATTAATCGAAAAGTGAACAGACAAAAAGGTATTACTCGTTTGTAGGCATTGAGTTTGAAACGGAAGACGTATAACGAAAGCATGTATTCAAAAGGTCTTTATGAATAATACACGTTAGTAGGTACTTACCTAATATTATTAAATTCTGTGATAACACTACAAGCGTGGTCTAGAAAACTCAGCGTATTATTCGGAATGCAATATTCATAGGAAAATAAGTTTGAATAATGTATGATATGAGGCACGTCAGGCACGTCAAACTGAATTTTCTGTAATAAAGTTTATAAAGTGAGTGTTCATCACAAGAGTAATCTAATGTCGAATACAGTAATTAGCTATGAGCAAGGGATTTGGAAATCATTTCAGTAATTTCCAAGATTATCGCACATACATAAATTATACTACTCAGCATAAATTACCACAAAGGTTTATCCCTAAGGATATTGAACATGAATATGCATAGACTTAAGACTTGATTTAGGTATTCTTGTAAAATAGGACAAATAAGTTATCGGGTAATATTTAACGATACATCCATTTTCAGGCGTAATTCGATTAGCAGAGAAGCCTACCTAGCGAATGCTTTTAAAAGCGCCCAACTACACTTTCGATGCGATGCTGATATGATGATGCTGATCCTTTCGTATCAGCATCATCATATCAGCCGCACGACACCCACTGCTGGGTATAGGCCTCCCTCAAGAATCTCCACGACGATCGGTCCTGCGCTGTCCGTATTCAGCGGCTTCCCGCGCCGCGATTTCACCAGATCGTCGGTCCACCTTGTCGGGGGCCTACCCAAGGAGCGTTGTCCGGTGCGCGGTCGCCATTCAAGAACCTTTACTACTTTCGTATTCTTGTTAAAAAATCAATTTTATGTAGGTATATTTTCGTCGTGACTCTTGAAAACGACCATTAACTTTTTAATGTCGCTTCTTAAGATACACGAAATGTTTGACCTTTCGTCAGGAATCAAGATGAATCGCCAAAAATGTGCGTCTATTCTTGTCCTGTGTAGGATCATGTTCTTCAAAATAATTTTTTTTCTGTGATCTGGGGGGTATTCCTCTTAACACTTGTTAAGAGGTTGTAGATCGGATTAATATTTCTAAATCGTTTTTTGATAACTTCTATTACAGATACCGGCATATAAATTGGCAAGAGAAAGTTGAGACAGAAAATGCGCGGAGTTTAGTGTTTGTAGCTACTGCGCATCTTTTGTCCCAACTTTCTCTTGCCAATTTATATGCCGGTATCTGTTCGCCTCTTGATTCGTCGAGCTTAAATTACACGTTGATAGAATTAGCTGATAAAAGGACATTAACCACTACATTTCAACCCTAATTAAAAGTTCAAACAGGTCGACCAGAACAAAAAGTTTACACGCGAGCGTGGAGTGGAGTTTAACTAGTGGTGAATCGATCAACCTATCCTACCACCTACGACAAACTTAGTTAATTACAATAACTACGACAAACTTAGTTAATTACAATAACTACGACAAACTTAGTTAATTACAATAACTCGGGCACAGAATATACTGGGTCATTTTGTATTCACCATCCAAAGGGGTTCGGGCACTTTGGTCCTTATGACCAATAGACTTGGATCGTACATCGATGATAGGTCTTTTCAAGAGGAAAAAAAGTTATTATAGGGTCACATTCGGATTTGTTGTCCGATTCGAGATATCGGCTTTTAATGTGTTTTCAGTATCTCGGATAGTATACAGTCACCAATGAAAGTCGCTCAACGGCGGCGGGTCCATAGAATATCTGGACAACATTTCAGGACAAGCGCCATACTTATTCGTGCTCTATGAAAATATAACTTTCTATTCGATATACTATACTACTATACTAGTGGCTCCGTGAGCTGTAGACCTCGCGTTAAGAAGTAGCTTGTATGTTGTTTAAAAAATAATCTATAAGATGTCGCCACCCCTTTTTTCCACACTGTTCACGAGCTTTTCAAAGCACGTAGTAGGTACATGCTGTTTGGTATTATTTGGTAAGTATATTCGCAGCTAGATGGCGCTTCTAATTTTAAACATTTTTCGAAATGGTGATTATTGGTAAATTAAGAAAAACTGGCTAAACTAAAAAATTCTATATAATTATCGAACCTGCTCACAAAATTTCACGAGAATCTGTTGAGAAATGCGACCTGTAGAGGAAAATGGAGAGCTGTAAAGTCGGACTGAAATGTGTTTTTTTACATTTCTCCGTCATTATGAAAAATTTCAAAAAACTGGCGTGACAAAAAAAATCTATGTAATTTTCAAACCTGCTCACAAAATTTGACATGCGACCTGTAGAGGAGAACAGACAGCGCTGGAAAGCCGAAAAACCTGTTTTTTTAACATAATATTTGCGCCATTTTCAAAAATTAAAAAAATCTGGCTCGACAAAAAAAATCTATATAATTTTCGAACCTGCTCACAAATTTTCACGAGAATCGGTTGAGAAATGCGACCTGTAGAGAAGAACATACAGACATACGAAAGAATTTTTGCCCAAGATGAAGCAGAGACGCTTCGCTCGCACTTCGTGCTCGCTCGGTCAATTAGATATACTATTTATATCTATTGGGTCCAGGACCAGAGTTCATACATTTGTGCCCATACCCCTTTTAAGGATGTGTTCAGTCCATGAAACTGTACAACTTTCTCTAAGGAACACATGGCCAAATATGTAAAAAAATCGACTATCCATACAAATCACTCAAAGAGATCACGTGACAAAATTTTGTGGCGAAATTCGACACATGTTTCTTAGAGAAAGTTGTTTAGTTTCATGGACTGGACACATCCTCGAAATTTAGATGGTAAGTTCAAAATGACCCGATATAATAGTACAAGTAGGTACTCGGGCGGCTAGGCTGGGAATCAATAAAGTCTATAAACTTTCGTACGGTATCTTGTCGGTGAAAAGGAAACACTTATGACTGAAATGAGTGAAAAATGTTTGAGAAAAATAATTTGGTTATAGGAAAAGGATGATAAGGGAAGAACAGGAAGCAACTGGATGCAGACAGCGCAGAACCGATCGTCTCGTGAAGATAGCTCCTCTGGGGAGGGAGGTCTCATCCATCTTTCATTTTCGCCTAATTATTTCCCAATAATGGCACTAATAAGAAAACGAGTAAGTGAATAACAAAGTACGAAAAATCCGATAAGTGACCAAACGCCTGCCTTCCACGGCCTTTTGATTGTGAGGCATTGTCTTAAAGGACATCATCCACGTTTCATAAATTTTTGGTCCAAATATGAAAGTGCCGGACAAAAGCCAAAAATTGATTAATTCTGATAGATTTTGTCCATTTAAGCATTTTTTATTATGGCACCGAAGCTGTTACACCGCTTCACATTTGTGCCAAAATGTATAAAATAACAGACTTTTTGAACTTATTTAAAATCGAGTATAGCGGTGCTACAGCTTCGGTGCCATAATATAATGCTTAGGTGGACCAAACCTATCACAATAAAGCACTTTTGCTTTTTGGCCGGCACTTTCACATTTGGACCAAAATGGATGATGTTATTTACTTATGAAAGAAGCCAAATTAGGTATTTAACACCTACTTGGAATACGCATTATAAACAAGGGTGGCCATTAAACAAGCGAACTTTCAGAGGCACCTAACTAAATAGGTGGTAGTTGTCGGATATATAATGGATGGGACGGCAGTGTCAGGGGTCCTGAGAGCCTGCGAAGGGCAGTGTAATTGGGGCGTGGATGTAGGACGAGGGGTCACGGCCGCCCGCCCCGAGGTGCATCTCAACAAGGACATCGGCAGATCTGACGTACTGGTCGTTTTGTTATTGTTAGTAGGTGTATAACCTACGTGTGGTCTATGCATGGAGGAGGTTTCAAGTGTCAAATGCGACTACTTATTATTGTTTTTAGAATCAGGTAGGTACTGTTACTTTTTCACGATTGATTTTTCAGTTTGCAAATGGAGATTCTGTGGGCCTCCTCTATCTTTGTTTGTAAGTTCTGTATTCCACAACAACAAATAATAGAAACAAAATAAAAAAAAATTAAGGGGGCTCCCATACAAAAAACGTGTTTTTTTTGCCGTTTTTTGGTACGGAACCCTTCGTGCGTGAGTCCGACTCGCACTTGGCCGGTTTTGTTTATTAAGTTAGGTACTGTTTGAATAAAAACTGAAGGCGTCTAGGTTGCTGTCCTGTTCGACGACGTTTGGCAAGTCATTGATGTAAAGTAGGAATAATAATGGGCCAAGTTTGCTGCCTTGAGGTACGCCGCAACAATTAGTAATGTAATCTGAGGCAATTTGTCCATCGCCTTGTCAATGAATTCATTCTCCCTGAAAAAATGCGCCCATGAGTGACATCTTTTTAGGGTTCCGTATCCAAAGGGTAAAAACGGGACCCTATTACTAAGCCTCCGCTGTCCGTCTGTCTGTCTGTCTGTCTGTCTGTCACTAGGCTGTATCTCATGAACGGTGATAGCTAGACAGTTGAAATTTTCACAGATGAAGTATTTCTGTTGCCGCTATAACAACAAATACTAAAAACAGAATATAGTTAATATTTAAGGGGGGCTCCCATACAACCAACGTGATTTTTTTGCCGTTTTTTGCTCCATATTAATAACGACTACAGGTAGACAGTTGAAATTTTCACAGATCGTGTATTTCTATTGCTGCTATAATAATAAACAGAATAAAATAAATATTTAAGGGGGGCTCCCATACAACAAAAGTGATTTTTTGCTATTTTTTGGTACGGGACCCTTCGTGCGCGAATCCGACTTGCACTTGGCCGGTTTTTTATAAATCAAATGTAAATAAGCTGAACCAGTCGATAATACACTTCAATACTGCTAAAACGTGGTTTTAGTTGCACAGTTGACCAATCCTATACTCAACACTTTTGTATCACGTACCAACCTTATATTACATTTTAATCGATGTGATCCCAAAATTACTGTATTAATTACTGTACTTTGCACGTTATCTTTATCACAAGAGAGAGAACTTAATTGGATGTTTGATAGTAAACGAAAAATTCAGGGGAATGTTATCTACCCTTCCTACTGCAACCGACGGAGTTTTATCTCGGATCCTCAATCACAGTGGGAAATGTAGGCCCACATTTTTAATGGGTACTTACTTTCCTTGTCAAATAGAATTCTATTTAGAGGAGTACATAAACAAGTGATTTCGTAGTCTCGCTTCTTTGTCTCACATTGCACTAAGAAAGGATTTTTCATAACTCACCCCCTAAAAGGGTGAAACGGGGGTCCAAAGTTTGTATGAAAGTCTGTCAGTTTCGAAGCTAGGATTTTCAAATTTTGTGTTTAGGCTGACGATTAAAAATTAACATTTATAATTTAGGCATATGGATGGAATTTTAACTGAACGTATATCGTTATTGTTAGTATTTCAACCCTTATGGGGATGAAATGGGGTAAACAAATCTAAAAATTGATATGGATGTCGTTATTGGGGTTTTCTGGGTTGACTTAAATGTTATTTTCGCAATCGTCAATCGTGATACAAAAGTGGTGAGTATAGGACGGTCAACTGTGGTATAGAGTACGAGCAACTAAAATTACGTATTAAGCACGTTTTAGCAGTATTGAAGTGTATTATCAACTGGTTCAGCTTATTTACATTTGATTTATAAAAAGATGTCACTCATGGGCGCATTTTTTCAGGGAGAAGAGGATACTGAATTCATTGACAAGGTGATGGACAAATTGCCTCAGATTACATTACTAATTGTTGCGGCGTACCTCAAGGCAGCATACTTGGCCCATTATTATTCCTACTTTACATCAATGACTTGCCAAACGTCGTCGAACAGGACAGCAACCTAGACGCCTTCAGTTTTTATTCAAACAGTACCTAACTTAATAAAAAAAACCGGCCAAGTGCGAGTCGGACTCACGCACGAAGGGTTCCGTACCAAAAAACGGCAAAAAAACACGTTTGTTGTATGGGAGCCCCCTTAAAAAAAATATTTTGTTTTAATTATTTGTTGTTATATAAATGTTATAAAAATACATAATCTGTGAAAATTTCAGCTGTCCAGCTATCACGGTTCTTGAGATACAGCCTGGTGCCAGACAGACAGACGGACAGCAGAGTCTTAGTAATAGGGTCCCGTTTTTACCTTTTAGGTACGGAACCCTAAAAAATCGATGTATTTTTTACTGACAGGGGGGTGCAAGTGCACCCTTTTGCAACCTGCTGCCGGCGCTCATAATGTCACTGAGATTTAGAATTTTGAAGGTAGATCAAAGAGAAATCCAAAGAGACTGTACCTGTAACGTTGCCGGTCGGTAACAAAAAGTGTTCAAACTTCTACAGAGGCCGACCGTACCACCCGTAGTCTGTCCGTCCATTAGTTTAATGGACTCGCGATTGTCCATTCCGTTAATTGAAAAAATATATAATTTTATGGAGAGGAAGCTCAATGTATGCCTTTTAACCGAGCTTGTATTTAAAGCATGTTATGGATATGAAATTTCGGATCTGGATAAGTATGGATATATGAATAATATGTATCGGTTTCGGAAATCCTAAACATTCTTAATTCATTATCATATCATAATACAGTACTGTTTAGTGTTCATTGCTTGTCGTGTCCAACATGTTGAACCAAAGTCATAATAACAGAAAACCTTCTTCTATAAAAATCATAAAACGAGGCGCGAATGCATTTTACCATTGAAAATGGTTATCAAATGCAAATCGCCTGAGACGTATTTTTATTTTATTTTATTTTATTAGGAACAACAAACATTTACAAAATGAAGTTATACTTATACACTTACATAAAAAACATACTTATTTTGTAAACAACCACGTTATCCACAATATTACATTATAGAATTGAATAGTTTCTATAGTTAGGTACATTATAATTTAATTTAATTTAATTTCAGATCTTACATCATCGTATCTAAATTTTGAAGATGCAGCAGGACTTCCGACCTGAACTGCCCAGGAGAAAGCTTAAACAAATCGATGTCAACAAAATGATCATTGTAATTTTGCATAACGTGACGCAAGGGCGCACGTTTACCAGCATTAGTTTTACACATTTTCAAAGCAAAGAGTTTATGTGCTCTGGAGTTGCGTATACGTTCAGATCTACTTGGTATGCTTAAGGAAACATTATTTATTAAATGAGTGCAATCAAACTGATTCTTTATGACTTTGTATAGAAATGTTTGACTTATAAGCATTCTACGCGATTTTAGAGAAAGCAGAGAAAATTTATTGAGAAGTTCAACGTATGACGATTTGTTATGAAAGCATTTATAATTGACAGATCGTACAAACTTCTTTTGAACTCTTTCAAGTTGGTCACTATATTTTAGGTAAAATGGATCCCATACTATTGTTCCATATTCCATCTGTGATCTAACTAGCGATCTATATAAGGCAAAGTAGGAGGAAGGACGCTTGAAATTTGCACAAGTACGCATGACAAAACCATACATTTGAAAAGCCTTATTCACAACACTGTCTACATGTGCATCCAGATGCAATTTACTATCTAGAAGGACACCCAGATCTCTTATTAACGATACTTTTTGTAGTGGAATATTACCTATGGAGTATTGGAAATTAACAATATTGGTTTTCTTCGTGAATGTGATACTTTTGCATTTGGAAATGCTGAGCTGTAATTTGTTCTTAACACAGTAATCGGAGAGACGATCCAGGTCTTCCTGTAACTTAACACAGTCGCCAGTACCTGTGATGTTTCTAAAGATTTTAAGGTCGTCAGCGTATAACAGGTAGTTAGTGTTCTTAAAACAAGTACCTACATCATTAAGAAACAGCACAAATAGCAACGGACCCAAAATCGACCCTTGAGCTACGCCAGAGGTTACTGAAATGTCATTATACGAAGAGAATCCATTAACGACTACTTTTTGCGTTCTATTTGTGATATACGAGGAAAACCAGCGCCATAAGTTACCATGTATCCTATTGAATGCGATTTTCTGCAAAAGAATAGGCGTGATCCACTTTGTCGAACGCCTTACAGAAGTCAGTATAAACCGCGTCCGTCTGTCCTCGTTGGTCCATATTCTCGAATAAGAATGTCATGTATGTTACACGTTACGTTACGTTTTTGGTCATAGTTCCGAGGATTTTAGGAGGATCGAGATGGGAATAGTACCAAAAGTTGAGGAATTTATTGAGACACGTGTGAACGTTTAAATTTTGACAATCGGCTGGTAACTTATTTGAAATTTCGAAAAATTCGGGTTTTTCGGGGTGTGTTTGTTTACTAAATTTAAAATATTTCGAGAAAAAAACCGACTTAAGAAAAAATTAAAAAATTGGGTCCTAGGGTATTAGTTTAGCTACAAAATAGCGTTTTTTTTTTGAAAATCGGTTTATAATTGTGACCTGTAGGTGGTCCCTTTAGATTTGGAATTGTAGAAAAACGGGTATTTCGGTATATAAAAAGTGATGTAGTTTCTATGATTATTGACCGATCGTCATTGTAAAGGTATTGAAAGATGCGGAAGCAGACGAGAAGTGCATTAGTTGATTTTTGTGAATTGGTTAATAATATTTCAGCGCCGAGTGTCACAATCGATCGTAAAAATAAAAAGGTACCTAGTATACCTTAGAAAAATTATAGGATTTTGCTTTTGATTTGATTTAGTTTTTTCGTAAATTTTTGTATTAATTTTCGAATCGAACTGCGAAATCTGTGAATTTTTATTTTAAAATACCAGACGTCTCGCGTCTCGACTCAATAATGATTTGGTAAACGTTTAAGTGCCTGGTATGTATTACGTATTATTTACTCTGTAACGCAAGAGCTAGTAATGATAGCGACTGATGATGTGATAAAAAATCTATGAAGTCACCTTAATTATCTACTAAATTCAACTTTTATTGTTTCGGTAGATCTAGTGTTATTGCAAATCCCTTACGTCTTCTGCATTTTGAAGCTAAGATGGGTCAACATGAATGATCGACTGGGAAACAGTCATTATTAGGTAAGTTAATTGGTTACCAATTTCCTCAATCGACATTGAACTTTAACATGTGATGTGCATGCATTCAAGGAGCTTTTTTTTCTTTTTTTTATCCACAACGGAATAGTGCTCGGCCGTAAGTGGCCGTAACCTCACCAGATGTTAAGTGACGAGAAGGCCGAAATTAAGCACACTGCACCCGGAATCCTCATCACCACTGAGCAACTGGCTATCTTGCCGGAACACAATAAATTTAAAATTGTTGTTATGGCGTCAGACTTAGGTAAGACGGTGGTAGCTAGCCAGGCGGACTTGAAATAAGACCTACCACCAACCAAACCGAGTACAAATTTTACCCCCTTCCTGGGATTCAAACCTGGACCCCTGCGTCTTACACGGTTGGGAGAACCACTAGACTACAGAGGCGGTACCTATCAGGTTAGACTTTATGGTATAGTATAAACTTGACGGATGAGTTGTTGAAAGTTATACAGAACCTTACTGGAAAACGAACCATTTGGCATTGTTTGGCAATGCATAAGAGTACAGCTAACAATGGGAAAAATAGCCATAACTCAGTGTACAGAGTAAACCATAAAAGAGTAAAATAGCAACTCCTTTGTAATAAGGCTGGTGTAGGAAGTGCTCGTAGGCGGGTGACTGTATAGAAATCGTGAAAACTGTTCTATGGGTCGTGAAACTTTGTTTAAGACAGAAGTCGTATAAAAAGTTCATTATTGAAACCTTTACAGCGAAAAAATACCGGACAAATACGGCAAACTCCTACTTTCAGGGCCCTATCTCTTTTTTTATGCATAACGGTTAAGTAACGATAAGGCTGAAGGTGGAAGCGCACTACACCTGGAATCCTCATCACTGAGGAACTGGCTATCTTACCTCTAACTGCCGGTAAACAACAATTTTTTAATTGTTGTTATAGCGTCAGACTTACTTAGGTAAGACCAACAAACTAAGATTCGTTCGTTGGGTAAGATGGTGGTAGCTAGCCAGGCGGACTTGAATTAAGCCATACCACCAACCAAATCGAGTACAAATTGTACCCCCCTGGGAATCGAACCCGGGACCCCTGCGTCTTATTCGGTGGGTGAACCATTAAACCATAGAGGCGGTTAAACACTGTCTCACTTGGACACCATGGTTGCGCCACCAGCGGGCGATATGCTTGCCGCCCTCAAATTAGTTGCGCAATCAAGAAGCGAACACCGTTGATGTATGTATGAACATGTATGTACCCTCACATAAGAATAAATAAATCAGTTTTATTTATTCTTATGACCCTCATTCTACATTGTATATGTCACGGCTAATACCCGAAGTGCGGCTAAACCTAGTTTTAGCCGGCTAAAACTAGGTGTAACCGATCTGCTTTACTCCTGTAGGTCCCGGGTTAGGTTAGAAATTTCGAGGTTATTTTTTTTAACAGACAACAGAAAAAACATTCTTTATATCCCATGCTTGACCTAGTTTTAGCCGGCTACACCTAGTATTAGCCGCGAGCAAATCGGCTACACCTAGTTATAGCCAACAGCTAACGGCTACACCTAGTTTTAGCCGCACTTCGGGTATTAGACGTAACGTAACATATACATTATTGTTGGTAGCGCGACTACTGGTGTCCTAGTGAGATTATGGCGCTAATATAGTGTTAATGCTAACGAGATATTTCAAAAGATCTGTTTTTAATTATAACTTCAGATGACCTATTTTGATTCAGTACGTCGATAAAGGTTTGGAGCTTAATCTTAGTAATAAACTTTTCTGATATTCAGCGTCGGAGGGGACGTCATAATATTCCAGGCCATCTTAAAAAAGTTTTTAATCTGGAGACGGTGCGCTTCGCTAGACTTAATAATAACGAGCTTCTTAGGAAATATTTTTATTAAGAAGCTATCCTCACCTGATTTGCTTTGTTGATTTGTTTCTTGAAGCCAGCGAAAGCCATGATTGAGCCGTCTTATTGCTTGTTTCTTTGATCTGAAAAGATGAAATTAAAATATTAGTGCTTATGTTTCTCATAAAATCAAGAGGAGCTCGATGGCGCAGTGGTTTAGCGCCTGGCCCAGCGATTGCGGAGGTTAAGCAAGTTTCGCAAGGATCGGTCATGGGATGGGTGACCAAATAAAACATTATCTCGAGCTTCTCCGTGCTTCGGAAGGCACGTTAAGCCGTTGGTCCCGGTTGCATTTGCAGTCGTTAGGCCAATCCGCATTGAGCCCGCGTAGTGGGTTATGGCTTATGGCCTATCTTCCTTATCAATGTGTGTGGGGACATCAAAAATGGCTGATGGTCATGTTTCTCAAATTAGTACCTAATTGAAAAGACGGCCATTAGTTTAATAATTTATTACAGTTTTGGAGTAAATTATTATGATCTAACTAAAGATTCTAAAGCGTGTGCGAGACCACATCACTGAGTAAATAAAGGGAGTACCTACATACGAGTATAATCGTTGTAGGCAACGGTATTTTTTAACTGAATACACAGTCAGTAGTCAGTACATACCTACGTATTTGATAAAGGCAAACAATATGCACACAATGCAGTCTTACAAAAGAAAACCGATCGATGTCTGAGCGGGTATTAGATTAGCAGCACATGTCTGGACGCTAAAAAGTTGTACAGGTCTCAGAAGAAATTGCATGCGACGACGGTCGGTCTTAAGTACTTAGTGGTAATAAATAGTTTTAATACAAAGTTTTATCAACGGACCCAACTTCTAGAAGAGTAGAGCGCGGCACGAGTTTGTTATTGGCACCGTGCCACTCTCTCAGATCGATAGCCACGGCCCTACATTACGTAACAGTGGCTCAGCATGGCCCCTGTACAGCATTAGTGCATACTACTAAAGATTGACCACTAACACCCCACAAACGGGGTCTCGTACCGTTTATCGCAAGCAATGAACTCATTTGCCTATTTCTGCTTTTAATTTATCAACGCTTTCATTTCATTAACCAGTTGTTGATATTCATATTGTTTAATGTTTTGTAAACAACTTGTGTTATGCATTTTATCATATTGAAAATGAATGTAATTTCAATAACGACAACCTACATAATTAATTTATCATACTGCACTGCACTGTATGACACATACGGTAAATATCACATTATTTTGTCTTTAGTTTGATTGGTCAGTGCTACAAAAAACCGGCCAAGTGCGAGTCGGACTCGCGCACGAAGGGTTCCGTACCAAAAAACGGCAAATAATCACGTTTGTTGTATGGGGGGCCCCCCTTAAATATTTATTTTATGCTGTTTTTAGTATTTTTTGTTATAGTGGCAACAGAAATACATCATCTGTGAAAATTTCAACTGTCTACCTGTTGTCGTCATTAATATCGAGCAAAAAACGTCAAAAAATTACGTTTATTGTATGGGAGCCCCCCTTAACTTTTTATTTTATTCCGTTTTTAGTATTTGTTATTATAGCGGCAATAGAAATACATCATTTGTGAAAATTTCAATTCTCTAGCTATCATGATTCATGAGATACAGCCTGGTGACAGACAGACAGACGGACAGCGGAGTCTTAGTAATAGGGTCCCGTTTTTACCCTTTGGGTACGGAACCCTAAAAATGGTCTTTGGATTACCTCCAGCTGTCTGTTTTCTGCCTACAATGCGGAATGACTGATCTAATTTTGTTGCGATACTTATATTGGATTCATCTAACAATTATGTTTCTAAGCTTTGTCCTTTATAATTCTAATTTAGTCGCTGTCAATGTCAACAGATAGTGTTATCATCAAAGAGAATGTAAAAAAACTAGCGTTTTAGTTATCATAAACACACACTACCTAGATACCTATATCTGAAAATACAATTTTATTTCCAGCCTGTAATAAATACAGTCATGAAATGAGTGACAGGCATTTATTATTGGTTTATTCGTTTCTATCGTTTGTATTGTGGACAGTAATAATGTTGATACGATTAATATTTTATGTACAAAGTTACAAATAGAGGTGGGCGTTAACGACCTTTATAATTCTCATTATCAGTGGAATGCTTTCAATCGGCGTACTGAAGTCTGCTTTAAATTTTACAGTCTGTTTGAAGTTTGTGACTGTTTAGCAACATATTAAGGTTGACTTGGTAAAGGGGTTTATAAAACCATAGCACAACTTCAACTGTCTTATTCAGAGTGCGTTCGTTAAACTAGGGCCAAAGTTAACATGGCGTTAGACTGCGGACTAACGCCATTTTAGCGCAAATCGTATTCAGAGTGACAGTTTAACGTTTAGTCCCACCGTTTAAGGATTAAAAGGTGCATTGTGATTGGTTTACAAGCATTAAACCAGGTTTTGTTAGAACAGTCTTGCACCCTAGTTTTGTGAAACATCTCTGAATAAGATAGCAAATGTTTAACACATGACATGCATGATGACATAAAAGTTTGATCCAGGGTTATTGTTATTTTCTTCTTTTAGTGAATACTGTAATTGCTGGACTAATATTTTATGTTACGATTATGAGTATAAAGATTAGCTGTCAAAATGAGCTATGAGAAAATGCTATAATGTAACTAATAAGCATGCTAATTTCTAACAAAGTATGTACAAACGTGCTACTGGGTAGTACTTGCTCGAAAAAGGCATGCTTTTGTGCTATTAAAGAGCATTTCTATATGTGCCTTAATGCGATGCAAGTTAATCGTAAGATAACCACTTTCGCAAAGGCAGTCTTTGGACGGGCAAAGAAATTAATGGAATGGAGCACTTTCATGCTTGAGATGGCAAGTGAAGTCGTCGGTCGACCGACACGGCACTGTCTTAAAATGTCAGTCATTAACAAACCCCGACATCAGCTTGAACGCTATTTTTGTTTTTATATTGGACCTCATCACGTTCAGTCTGATGAGGAGGTATCTGATGAGATACTTACCTTCCTAAATAAGTACCTAGCTAACTTTTCCAGAAAATATTTTTGGAAATATTCACGTAAGGTGCAATATTATTTCAAGGGAAACACTGTAAGAAAGAGATGTCAATGAAATAGAAAATACTATCACTGAACTGAGCGTTTAATAGAAACAGATGATACCCCATTATGGAAGTAATGAATTTTTATTGTCCAAGTTCGTTCGAAAAAACTGAAACGAATTGCACTAGGTACTCAATTTGCTCCTATCGAGTTTTAATTTCGGCAAGTTTATACTTCAGTCAAATAGTAATTACAGTAAAATTAAAATTTTATCCATTTGCTCACCCAAATGTGCCTAAATTTCTCAAATGATTTACTACTACCTTCTTCCTTACGCAAGGGTTTATAAAGGTATCCCTTGATAAAATATAATTGGGATGTGGATTAGTTAGGCCAAACATGGGTCAGATAATATTTCTAATAGCCTAGCAGGGATCTTGCCCCTAAAGGCAGTGTTTTTAATTGCTATTCGTTTCTATACAGGTCAAAGGCTATCTTCAATATAAATACTTAGGTGAAATGTACGTACATTACGTCATAAAGTCAAGGATGTACGTACACGCGCATCACGTTCCATTTTTTAATTTTCAATACAAATGATCAAAACAACACTGCGCGAGCCGTAATGAGGGCGAACTTAGAAAATTCCTAATAAATTATTAAATAGATATACTTATAATACAAAACACGTAATACAATAGACAAATACCTCATTATTCCTAAGAAAAACAAAAAAAAACTTTAGAATCTGTAAATACCAGTAAAAAAAACATGTCGAAATGTACCGATTTGAACATTTTTTAAATATTTTATTTCTCTGTGATTTAAATCATTTTTTCAAATTTTCTCTCTATACGGCACTCCTTGACAATACAAACAATAAGTGAAAAAATAAATATGAGTCGTATTCTTATTTCTTACAGTTGAAACGTCTGTGAAAAATACCTTTGACAAGCAAATTTGAAATTCCACTTGAACAGATTGTCTACGTTTTAAAATACCTGATAATATGTTTTTCTCTCTATACGGCACTAATTTAAGAATTTTGCTTTCTAAAACTAAAGTTCACATCAATAGTAATGCTTTCATTCTTTAGATAACTTCATTGGAAAAACGCAAATTTCTTCGAAACGCGGATATACAGTCTTAATGATGGTAATGGTTAGCAGCAACAACGTTTACAAAGGAGCATCAATGTATTGGTAAAATAATTACTGGGTATTTTTGGACTATACACGAATCGTATCTTATAAGTATTTTAAACGTGGTTTTCATTTTGAAATACTCATACTACATATCATAGATGATGTAATCAGCTTTCATCGTTTGATTATTGTGTACGGAAACTAGACTTGAAATTAATTTTGAATTTTTATGATTCAATAAGTATATTAGTAATCAATAAGTAGTAATAAATATCATACATTTAAGAAATTTCATTGAATATCGATATAGGTATTTTCTATTAAAATAAAACGTCCTTAAGCCTTACAGGACATCTACCACCCACTATCACTATACCATCGATCGGATATTGTATGAAGTTTAATGAAATTTCACAGACTAACAAATTTAATTAGTTTCTTTGAGGTTTGAGGTAACAAAACTGTAAAACTAATTTATTATAAAGTCTTCAGACATCTAACATCTATTTTAGTACTTATTTCAATATTTTGGAAAAACCAAAGATTGCAAAAAAAACATAGGTCAAGAATGACAAGATTTTTTTAATACGGCAGATACCTACCTAGTTGTATTGTAACATTTGTAACAAAGAATCAATACTGACTTTACCGGATCACGTGAATACAAGTAAAGTTACATTTAATTTATCGTAATGGCAATAACTTCGAAAAGCGACAGATTAGCTAATTGAAATCTCGTCTAATAACTTACTTAATCTCGTCTCGAATCTTACTTACAGATAGCTTATGACCAGTTAGATAATGATTTCTAATACTTAATGAACGAAGAGTTAATATATAGACTACATTATATAGGAATGATTTCCCAAATAATTAAACATTATAACAAGTAGAAACACATTTACTTTTGTTTTAATGTCGCGAGAAAAGGCAACAGAACGACCTGATACATTACGACATCGTTGCTGAATCAGCATAAAATTTTAATCTTGTTCGATGCACATAAAGTTGATATACTTTGGTTTAATATTATCTAAGGGATATTCACCACTACTAAATCCTCGGGTTCCTTTCCTTTTGTCCAAAATCACTGCACAATCACTGTCGGCAAGAAATGGGGTCTCGGGAGTTTTGCTACGAGACGTAGCCGTCGAGGAATCTCGTAGTTCGAACACGACTGGCGTCCGTAGCGCTACGGTGTCGTGTCGTGGGCGTGCGCGCGCAGCCTCGCCCCACACAATGTCATGAATCCAATACCAATCCTAGTTACTGTTCCAAAAGATTTTCCAAATGTTTTTCATTCCCGTTTCAAAATGATCTAATTTTGGCACCTCATTTGTTTTTTTTAACTTGATGCATTTTTTAACCATTAATTAATAAGTATTTTTTTTAAATCATCAACACGGCTTTCTATAATAACAATTTCTTTTACATGAATAATTGTTTACTTCTGTGAATCTCAGTCCCTTCAAAACAGAACTTTTATTGAGTTTGCTTTCTGATCTTCGATTGTATGTCGAAAATAAAAATACCATACTTTGATACTGCCGCACTTATCTAGGGCATTGTAATATGAGATATTTACGAAGTTAAGAGCCCGTTTCGGTGTCGTGCCATAAAAAGATGTGACGCGCCGAGGGTGTATTTTATTCGACACCCGGCAACTAACTCCGTCGTATCGCGAACTTGTGCCTCCGCTAAATAGATTTATTTTCCCGCCCAGTACCCAACTTTTTAATTTCAAACTTCGTGTAGAACTGTATTAAGGAGAGTAACAAGCTCGATGTAATTGCCTCAATTGCCTAAAAGAAAAGAAAAAGTACTTTTCACCAACAGATTTTCTTATTTGCAAATGAAATAATAACTTTGCACAGACAAATTTTTGCTCCCCATATAAAGACTGGCAGAAGAAAACAATCTATATTTTTTACAAAATAAAAGCCTTGACTGACTGACTGATATATCAACGTACAGCCCAAACCGCTGAACCTACCTTATACACTGTAAACACCCATTAAGAAAGGATTTTTGGAAACTCCACCCCTAAGTGGGTAAAATAGGGGATGAAAGTTTATATAAAGTCAGTTAGTTCTGAAGTTAGGATCTTCAAGTTTTATATTGTGGCTGACGATTGAAAATTTATATTTACATGTCGCAGGCGTTTTTTTATTATTCCACCCCCAAAGGGGTGAAAAGGGGGATGAAGTTGTATTTGGAAAGACCTTCATTTTTAAAGTAAAAATCACTATAATAATTATTTAGGTTTATGGTTGGAAATTGTAACCAAATAATTAAACACATAATCCGTAATTTTCCGAAAATCAACCACGGGAGTAAATCAGTAAATAAACCTAAAAATCGATATAGATGTACCTATTTATTGCGAAATTTTGAAAAAATGGCTTTAATCGCATTTTGCGAGCGAACAGGGAGCAGCCGCGTGCGAAGTCCGCCGCGCTACGTGGCAAACGTCCTTCCTGGCTGGGCAGCGCCAGCGTGCTTTGTGAGGATGAGGACCCGGCTGATCGGACTTTGATGAAATTAAACCATATAATACTTTTAATCCTGGTTAATGATTTCCTAAGGATATTCTCGAATGTCCACGCGAAGGAAGTTGCAGACGGAAGCTAGTGTAAGTACAGGATCGTTATGGGATTAGTGGGTATCAAGGAGCAGCATCACAAAATGTCAGCAATCAGCATGCAACGCACATTTTTTTTTTTAATTTTCCATATTTACTTGTTAACAAAGTATTTTGGCCGTAAATGTAATGCCCTTTTGTTCGCCGATGCTATAAATATTCTGGTATATGTGTGGACTATGCAGTTAGGATTAATTATGTACTAAAGTAAATATAGACTAAACGATTTAAGGAAGATTTTTTTTATAAAATTTTTGTAGTACAAAATATACAGGGTGTAAAAAGACCTTCGACGAAGCCGAGGTCTACGTATTTTGCCCATCATCAGGACCATGTCTGTTCAAAATTATTGCTGGGAACCGATTTTAATTTTTAATGCTAAAAAAGCATTGCATACTGTACCACGTACTGTAACGCGCGCAACAGACCGCGCCTGCGAGTGCGTGCTACATCGTTTATTTATATGCGTGCGCATGAGATACATTGAGGGATGTTTGGAAGCCATTGTTTGTTACGAAATACTTAAAATTTATAAATTTCCTTAAAAAATTTGGAAATAACATATTAAATTAGTTTTCATAGAAATGTTGATTTTTTTTTTTTACTTTGACCATCGATAACTTCGTACCTTCGTAGCTATTGATTTCCTAGGTGTAGTCTAAAAGACAAAAATGATCCTGATGATGGGCGGAATGCGTGGACTTCGGCTTCGTTGAGGTCTTTTTACACCCTTTATGTTTGAATGTCGCCTACATGACAGACCCTAAAAACAGAATCGCCAGTCCATAAAATTCGGGTAGTGCACCCTTACGCTTTTTCATGTTTGTTTGTACGCCCACATGTAAGAAAGCAAATGATGTGACTACTTTAACTGAATGAAAATGGTTCTTAAAAGCGCCTCTGAGACCCCTAACATCCCTAAGCTTTTTATAGACCAGCTAATTATACCCTTGAGAGCAGTAGAGAGTTTCTACATTACACCAAAAGGACAACCTTTGACTTTTAACAGAGTAACAACGGGTTTTTTCTTCAGATTTAGCGCATGACGTCATTAGCATGGTTTTTCTTCTATTTTTCAAGATAATTATGCAGACACGAAGTATTCTCAATTCGTTAGGTATAATTATGTTTTTTTACCGTTCGTGTGTAAAATGTGAGATGACTTTTTTTTTCATATATCAGCTTGTACTATTAAGCCTTGTCTACTACGTAATTTATCTTAACCTAATATTTACTCAAACATATTGAAAGAAAATATTTGTCAAATCAACTTCTTTGTTATATTCAACTGTTTGACGAATTTCGGTACAGAATATTATATTAGCTGTTTGTCTATAACTAAGAGCGGAACCTTTAAATAAATAAATAAACAACATAAATGGAGTTAATACGCTAACTTCGGGCTTTAAAAAATATGTGGTGATTAGGGAATAAAATAGTATTCCTAAAACACTAGTTTTTTTTACATTCACTTTGAGTATTCCCTAATTACCACATATTTTTTTAAAGTTAACTGACAACTGCACTTTGACATAAAATAATGACAAAATTGTGTCAAGGGAGCTTATTTCTACCAAAAAAATCAGCAATTTTTTTTTCAGACGTTCCCCATTCTTACTTGGTAAGTAAGAACTTACTTAGTATTTTGACATTATTAATACACATACTTAGTATTAATACACGGTACTTTTTAAGTTTTCATTTGGTGGCGATATCACGACTCAAGTGTCTGTAATAGACAACGTTTTTATGCAATCACTGGTCATCAATCTTCTTTCTTACAAGTGATTTCCAATAAGTAAGCAAGTTCAACAGACAAGTAAAAGTTTGCAGCTTTATCATTACAAGGCCCGAGGGGATCCGGGGGGTTAAGGATGACAGACGAACAAAAAATATTATTTTGAGAAGCTACCGGACCACTACCACGGGAATGATGTGTGTTTACTTCTAGGAGACCTTCAAAGAGTACAGCTCTGTTCGGTAGCTGCGGCTCCAACAGATCTCACCGCGGCAACGTTGGTGTTTTTTGATTCCGGTCTTCTATATTTTTCAGATAATGTTTGTGCCTTTAGCAGCTATAAAAGTGTCTCTCATATAGCTTTGAATATACATCAGTTATACTATACTTTACTTTGTAATAGTAAGTAATTATCATTTTTTGTTTTATTAACGTTTTATTGTTTGCATGCAATGATTGGAAAACAATCAATTTATCAAACGTTTAATTCAAGGTTGGCAAACTTTGTCATGGTAACATTAGCATGTTAGATGTGCTGTAGTGCAGTCACTTTTGCTTAACTTCCACTGTCACACTATCTAATGGCATTTTGCATCATAAAATAAGTAGGTAATATAGTGATTCTGCCTAAAATCCTGGATAGAAAGTATTATTTTTTCTGTGTTACAACGATCTTATTCTAAGAATTCAGGGACATTTACTATTATTATTACTTTTAATAAAAGTGTACGCTTGTGAAGGCGTCTTTCCTATACGACTGTCGTAAGAAAGAAATAAAATATACGTGTATTACGTGATTTTTCGATTCCCACGTACCTATACGGTACAAAGTTAGACATTTCAATTATAGTTCGAAAGCCATTTTCCAACCTTTAGCAAAAAGGTGTGCAAATACTTCTTTACCATTTACAATAGTCCTTGAGGATGTCGGATAGGTAAAGGTCACCATACATTCAAATGTTAGAGTAAAAAACCCATAATGACAATAGTAATTATAGAAGCAAGTTGCACGATACCAGCCGGCTGGTAACCACAGATTAATAACCGTGGTCGGACATAGAAAACATAAACAGAAAGATTTCAAGTTGTTGTTATGCATTGTCTATACTGGCAGAAAGTTCCTCATCTGAAATAGCTAGAACTGCTTATTTTGGTAATGTGTATCCTCTTTTGACATATGGAATTATATTCTGGTGTAACTCTGTCGACTCACACACATAGTACATTCCTGCTACAAAAAATGTATTCGTATTATTTATAACATGTATTATGATGAAACGCTAAGAGAAATATTTAAAGAAAAGAAATTTCTTACTGTCACTAATATTTACATACTTGAAATTTGTACATTTATTAAAAATAATATGGAACTCAAATGTTTTGTATATAGCCTAAATGAATAGGTATTTAGAGTTTAAGACAAATTGAATTGTTAGTTGCATGCCTGATAAGGTAAACAGTTGAGCCTTACTAATTTTATCTCTTACATCTTGTAACACGGTTTAAAGAAATAAAGATTATTCTATTCTATCCTGTTAATTGTAAAAAAACTATAGTAGGTACGCAAAGCAATCATAGCTAGAGAAAGACAAGACAATATGATACTATTATCATATCAGTGCTGACAATATAATTATCGGTCTACTTATCAGACATTCCCACTAGAAAAGTCATCAAAATGATAAAAACGCTTCTTTAATAAACGTAAAAGAGGGCTAAATTACCTAATGCATTACATTTGTAACAAATTACAGGCATGTTCCATTAATTACTAGAACTGTTACATTAACCGATCCCCTACAAAAGAAGCTGGATGCCTTTGATCATCGGTAATTAATTAATTAGGGAAAACAACAGGCACACCCAACTCATTCATTAATTAAAGGTTTACCATAATAAAAAAAAATGTGTTAACTACAGCTTCAGGCAAGATAAGAAAAATAATAAAAAGCATGAGCCTAAAAATACTAACCCTCGTATCTATAGACGAGTATAAGCCATTACTTGAGTATAAGTCATTACTTAAGTCGCCGTTTTTATACAATAAACAAGAATTTGAATGAAGTAAGAACTGTCAAAAGTAAAGATAGAGCGCGATATAAATACCAAAGATGTCGGTTAATTTTAATTAATATTTGCTATTTTAATACATAACACTTAGTTTAGACATCATAACCTAATAATCATCCAGCCTTTTGTTTAAATACTGTTATATGACTGAGCCATGACAGGTAAGTGAATTATTTACAGCTTTTGGAGGCTACGCATGCATACAGATACAGATTATCTGAATTGTTGTATATTTACCTTCAATCTATGGTCACAGGAATACCAAATTTTTTTACTCTGCGTCCTACGGTCGTATTCACACCTGCATATTCAAAAACTTATCACATTAAAGTTTAATACGACAAGTTTTACAAGGACTCTCAGAAATAAGACTCATCTGTTATTCAGACTTAAGATAAAAACTCTCAAAAGAAAAGGAAGAAATAAATAAGTGTGATTGGAATGGTGGACACAACGCTCGGTCTCCAATCTCCAATGAGGAGGAAACAGGAAATTGTGCTGGGTGCAGGTTGGTTGGTGCTATATTGCGATTGGAGATCGCGTTCCGTCCGAATGATATCTGCAGTAGCTTTGACCCCATTCACGACTGAAATGAGGCTAACTTCGTCCAAAGTTCCAAACTGAAAATGTTTGCGCTAGAGATGTCCAAAGTCAATTAAAAGCTTGGGTTGAGAACTCCCCAACAGCCAGTTAGTTCCCGAAAAGTAAAACCGCGTAAGTAATAATGTTTTTTCGACCAAGTTAAAAAAAACATATTAGATAGTCATAGCAGTCACTACAATATTGAATAGCATTATAATATTGCAGGTAACGTAGATGCTGTAGGTTCATATAATACCGAACATTAGCAAGCGTTGAAGCCGATTCTAATCGGCTTAATTTTGCACTACGTATACTCAATTAAGTACGACCGTCTTAAGCTGATTGATGTAAAATTACTTCGTCATGTTATATTGAGGTTCGGTCATAAGAAATAATTCAATATACGTAGCATGTGTAACGAGGACATGATGACACCATCTGGCGACATATTACTCGGAGACACCGCACACGTGACGGCTCACGGCGACCTTTCAGTGAGTGACCGATCGTTTCATTCAAACGAAACGAGACGAGCGGATCGAAGAGTGTGCGCGCGCACCTTCCTCACCCCCACCACCGCCGCCGAAGGACGAATCCTTCGATTAAAAAAACTATAAGCGTGGATGCGGCACGTCTGCCCTTTACAATCCAGTTTCATCTGAGGTGAAATAACCTCAGAATCACGCTTCAGTAAAGCCCCTGGTAAATCAACACCCACACGTAATATAATAGTCTCCTGCCCACAAATAACCGTTAGGCGAAACTAACAAGAACATCTGCAGACGACAGTAATAGGGCATAAAAAAGAGAATTTAAAGTCATTTAAAAATGTGTTTTCTCGGTCTTCTCGGTCTCGGTAGCAAATTTTATCCTTTCGCTACGTTCATTCATAACATATCCATTTAACATTTCTAATCCCATATTTAGACAAGCAACGGCAACTTCATAGATAAAATATTAGATTTAAATTCGAACTTTAATCAACAGATTTTTTTTAAAACGTCTTCTCATAATGTACCATGCTCTCAGCCTCCCCCGCATTGCATGATTCAGGCATATTCCCATTTTTATTCCCACACCCTTTAACACTAATGCTTTAGCCACTTTATCACGGCATAAAATATTCATCAGGAGCAAAGATGTTAGGGAGTATTTATGGAATTACCTTTCTAAATATATGAACCCTGGTTTTATTCAATGAAAATTTTGCGTTAATCTTACAGACATTATTAGTAACTATTATTGTATGGTCTGTGGTTAATCCTTACAGATGTTGTACAAACAGTAGGTTGGTATTGAAAATCTTTGGAAAATCAGTGTATAGAAATAAGTGTTGAATGAAATCCTGATAGAAGAATGTTCAAAGTACTTTTAATTATAAAAGATAAATAAATTATTGAGTGTGTTGGTATCGAGTCCCTTATGTACAGAAATATTTAACGAAAATAAGGGCTACAATCGACTTATCCTTCTTATTTCCCTGGCTTCCTTCCTTTATTTAATAAATTACATAAAATTATTAACATCTCTTTAAGAATTCAGAGACAATAGCGAGAAGGCAACTCTCCCAACAATTCTCAAAATTAGCTCTGCTATTACATTTCGTTTGCCATCTCCTTTCATTCTTCAGGCTTGTTATTATACCTGCTCTCAGCAGACTTAACATTTTAGTTAAGTACTCCCCATTTTTCTTCCAGATATAAAAATACTTTCTGTGTACATTGAAAGTGAATAAGTTGGTTTTTCATTAGAAAAATTATACAGAAAAACTTATTACAGACTAATCATTCCTAGAATTCCCGTTGCATCAGCATAACTATGTTCAAGCATCAGTAATTCAGTATTGAGTTAAAACAGCTATCCAGATCAAATCTCGTTGTCGCTGATGTTGGATAGATTTAATGGGGTCGGCCGGGGGTTTCAAATGTGAGTCATTGTGTCAGGGGCGCAAATCATTCTTTGAGACGGCGCTCTGTGCTATGGAGCGTTACAAATGTGGGTCAAGTCGTGAACCATTCGGTGCCTCAAAAATTATCCCGCTTCACCTCGTAAAGTTCCATTCGCTCCGTATTATGGGCCTTAAATTATCAACTAAGGTTCTTTATTAAAAATGATGGGACCGTAAAACTAATCCAAAATATGTATGGAACATTAACGTTAGTCAGCCTATTTCGGAAGCAGACGAACGAAGTCAAGGCTGAATCTTACAATAAGCCTACAAATTGGGAGATGCCATTATCTCGAGGCTAGCGGCAGCGGCGCCCGTCGGGCTGCCGTCACACCACACTCCCATGTAGCCTAGATTTTCAAATAGGTTACGGAAATCTCGGAGAATACATTTTTGTTTAAGTTCTCTCCTCTACAGTATTTCAGCTACCCTAGTTCTTTGACTTGAGATTTTTATTCATGCTGCGGACATTTACACGAATTTTTTTCATAGATTTTATAAAACAGAAGCTAGGTACTTATAACTTTATATTTCTAATTAAATTTAACTGTCAATTATTACGAGAAAACAAGTTCTTTGTTATTACTACGGCTACCTAAGCTTCTACAACTACTAGAGGAATAACACAAAGGCTTACGCCCATCTACGGCCCAACTTTAAAATACCGTGTACAAACTTTCCATAAAATTTAAAAATCATTATTGAATTTATTATGAATAATGCAATTGGAATTATTGTGTTATAAAGTCGCCATCACCAAAACCATTTTAATAACAATTCAAAGATTTTTATGCGAGTGACGTTGCTCGAGGTACGAAAAAATCTCGTAAACAATCGATGCGATATAAAAATCGATACCAACAAAATATATTATTAATTACTAACATTATTTGTAACGGCAATTCTTGTTTGACTGAGTATAACTTCAAAAAATATAGTTTTTATTAAAACCAGTGAAATGATAAAATATTTTTTAGATTATAACAGTACTGAACAAGATTAAAATCGATTTAGTAATCGATTCCAATAGAACAATGGCAGCACTATGTACTCGGCTGATCTACTGTCAGTTTGACAATGGTGTCAGTACGACGACGGCGACTTCACAACGTTTGATTGTCGTTTGTTTGTGTTTTGTTGTTTTGTTTTGTATTGGAAGTGTTTTGCAGTGAGTGTGTATTTCTCGTGCATCCTTTACTTTTTGACCCATTTTACGCTAATGGACTCCGAGTCTCCGACCCTATCCCGAACTTTGGAGTTAGGCCCCGCTATTTTATATGACGATAATCTGGAATGGAAATGCCCACTTGACTCTCGCATGCATTGGATTCTGGAAGCAGCTCTGGTTAGTTTATTCAAAGTGAACAACATTACATTTAGTTAAAATTGACTTCGAGTGACTAAAACGATAAAACAAATGCCTCTGATATAAAGATTGTTGAAATAAATTGTGCCCATACTGACGAAAAAAAAGTCGATTTATCTAAAAAAGGCGACTTATTTTCTTAACCAACATTCAGTTTATTGAGTTTTTGACATGTCATGCTTTCATTTAATACACAATTCGTCTGTGTACACCA
Organism: Agriphila tristella; assembly: GCA_928269145.1. Taxonomy (NCBI): domain Eukaryota; kingdom Metazoa; phylum Arthropoda; class Insecta; order Lepidoptera; family Crambidae; genus Agriphila; species Agriphila tristella. The sequence continues at coordinate 40,448,567 of OV743433.1, forward strand.
CGATGTACCGTGGGCCGGAACTTCTATAGACCCATGGGCATGGTCCTTTATTTCATGTGTTTATTCTACCCACAAAAACACTGTGCTTATCTATTTTGCAGGTATTGAGCGATTACAATCGCCTATTGGAAATACTTTTAAAGTTTAAAAACAAACACAATACGAGTACAATTGAAATACCTACGGAATTTGCACAGTCGCTGAAAGTCATTTTGTGTTTTACAGGTACATTTGGCCATGCGCCAAGCAATTAATCTCCTGGATTTTTTGCCAATACCGGCCGACCTTGCAAACGATTGTTATAAGTTTTACACGTTTTAGCCAGTAATGCACCATCTATAGAATTTACAACGTCATTTCTTATTACCTGCAAATCAAGAAAATCCTCTGAGAAAGCGTTCTGGGAATTAAAATGTAGATGAATTAATATATCCGCAGCCCGGAGTGGTCTATATAAATTCACAGATAAACTTTCGTATTCTGCACTGCGGTTGATCTGTTGCCTGATCTGGATCTTTGATGTAAGAGTATAGTACTAACAAGATTTTTCTAATACAACCCGTACACACCTAATGCTTTAATTTTGTTGAACTTGTAGATTTTAGGCATTTACAATGCTATTTGTATATTAAACTTAATTATTTAGCTTTAATTTTTCATCATCAGATTAGCAAAAGAAATTTTCATGCTGAGTTGGCATCTTTTACAATAACTTGTAACTTTATTAAGAAGTCTATTTTTGATGAAATGTTGTCTAGTCAAGCTAGCAACAGAAGCCTAGTGATAAATAAGAAATATGTATTGTAATATCGATTGACCTACTGGCTGGTCGGTTGGGATCTTAAATATCTTATAGCGGAAGTAACGTCACTACATAAAATATGTCACAGGAAAGTGATAAAAAAGCTCGATAATATTTTATTAAAAGAAGAAAAAATACAGGCACATCGTTTTGTTAACTAGATTGACTTTCTTCCTGGCATTCCAAAGGAATAAAGGTGGCACAAAAATGTAAGGGTGGTCAGTGTGATTCTGGGTCAAATATGAAAGTAAAAAAAAACATCGATTTGCAATATTCGATGTTTGAAAGACGTTTTAAACGTTAACAGCTGATTTTAAAACAGTTTCATAGAATATCTGCTTTGCTATGACATCATCATTAATCAGATTTATAATTGAATTCTAAGCAAAATACGCAGATAACACAAAAAATTCGTGTCCTGAAACCTGTAGCATAGGTTGGTTGTAATATCTGCTGCTTCAGATAATATTTTTACGATGGGCGGAGCAAAATAAAAGTAATAAGACGGGGAACTACGAACTATGCGGTGTAGAGACGCAAGACCTTTGAACTTTCTCATAAAGTTAAGGGTGACAGTGACAGGGCAATAACGCCTACATGGTAAAACGACCTATCAATATAAAGGTGAACACTTGGCCGCGCCTAACGAACTAGCTGAGAGTTTCAGAAACCCTTCACCGATTCTATGCAGGAAATAGTCACAAAAATCGGTAAAATGTTGTTGTATCAGGAATGAATGGCATGTGTGTGCACATATCGTCGGTCCAATATAAACTTGTCAATCTGCAAATGTCAAACTATTGAGTGGAGCGAAATAAAAACAAAAAATTGGTCCTGTAAATCAGATTTTATAAGTATCTTTTCAAGTTTGTAAATTTAGAAGTCAAAAATAATATACTTTAGGTAGATATTGATAAAATTATAAATTTACTATTATTTACGAAATTAAAGCAGATTGGCCTATTCATTATTATATATGCATCATCATATCAAATCGTTTTGATGTGTTCAAGTAGCCAAAGTGGTAGATAGCTAAATTGACAGCGGTGGCGCATTACTATACGACATCCATTTTTGAATGTCAACTCGCCAAACATGATTTTACCACATTGTAAATAAAAGAGTTATTAATGTTGGTATATTTAAGTAAAAACTGCCAAAATTGCAGATTGGCTAGTTTACTATTGGACCGACGATATCATACCTTGTTTCTATTATAACATAATATTGTTTCAATGCTATCCTTAGGAAAGACGTATTCAACGACACGTGTGCTTGCGACGACTCTCAAGGTGCAAGCTAATTGAGGGCCGGGGAGGGCTCTATATATAGAAAAACCACCCGCGTAGCTCGAGAGTGCACTCCTTGGAACTGTTAGCACCACATTTAGTCATTTAGGACTTAATGAAAGCCCCCGCCGCCGCGACCAACAAGTATTTTGAGCTAGACTAATATTGATTTATATTTCAAACGCCTAGCTAGTACATGTTTAATTAATCTCTTGTACGAAATTAATTTTAACACACTGAAATGAATGGCCACCGGCATAAAGCAGTCGTGGCGGTCATGAGTTCAATCACAGAATAAATAATAGTGTTCAATTCTTAGGAGTCTGACGACCACATCCGGACCAATTTTAGTACCAGTGACGAAATTTCGCGATCCTCTTCCGAAATTCCTCTCGCTATTTTTCAACAATAATAATTTCAGTTCAGTAGGTAGGTCAATTATATATTCTGTGGGTAGGTACCAATATTATCTATGTGCTCCTTTGGCGGCGGAACAAGGCGCGCTGATATTGTTTATAAATTATCTTTTTTAAAATAAGACATTTCAAAAATGGTTTTAACTAACTTTTTAGACCTAGTTATGTATCCTGTTTATTATGGTGTACCTATGAAGTTTCATGAAAATAGGTTCATTCATTTCGAAATACACCGTTATTTTTTAAGTACTTATATCTAAAAATAGAAAAGTATAACATCGACTCGACTGTAATGTATAGAGCAGCTGATTTTTTTTCGCGATTCCGTGGTTGACCCCATAGTAAAAGTTGTTCATTTACGTGGTCTGAAATCCCCATTTCATTTTTAGATAGACTTAAAAAATAACGGTGTATAAGGCTTGAAAGTTTGTAATGCTGCCGTTTTCGTCAACGCCCTTTGGAGATAAAAAGTGATCTCAGTTGATAATAATACTATGTAGCTATGATATCACCTAAATCTCTGTGTTTAACAAGAACATAGTATATGTGTATTCCATTAGGCTCTTACTCTGTTTAAGATTAGAGTCCAAATTCCAATGAGCCTATTAAACAACAGCTAGACACCATATGGCTCATAAATGAAGTAAGTTATTAGTCTCAATTATCAATACAAGTGGCTGTCCAAAAATAAAACTTCATTTATCATGGACTCAGGACTCACACACAGGGGAAAGAAGAGGCCAGTGATTCTGTCTTTATCACTTTGAACTAATACCAGTCCACAGTATTAACAAAAATATAATATTGAAATGTTTTCTCAAATTTTATATTTCGCATAAAAGCACTTTCCGCATAAAAGCTCACAGTAAAAAAAACTAAATATAGAATATTTTACATTTATTTATGATGATATAGTTCTTATGGCTGAGACCTTGGAGAACCTGAACACAATGCTCGAAGATCTCCGTAGTGCTTCCCAAAGAGTGGGTCTTAAGATGAACATGGATAAGACGAAAATCATGTCGAATGCCCATGTTGTGTCCGCTCCAGTTCATGTTGGGAACACAACACTCGAAGTTCTTGACCATTATGTATACCTAGGACAGGCAGTCCAGTTGGGTAGGTCCAACTTTGAGAAAAAGATCTCTCGTCGAATCCAACTCGGATGGGCAGCATTCGGGAAGCTCTGAAAAATCTTCGTGTCCGATTTACCTCAGTGACTCAAGACGAAAGTCTATGACCAATGTGTATTGCCAGTGATGACTTACGGCAGTGAAAGGTGGTCTTTAACTATGGGTCTCATATAAGGAGGCTCAAGGTCACCCAGCGTGCCATGGAGAGAGCCATGCTCGGCATTTCCCTGCGTGATCGAATCAGAAATGAGGAGATCCGCAGGCGAACTAAAGTAACCGACATCGCTCGAAGGATTGCTCAGCTGAAGTGGCAATGGGCTGGACACATAGCGAGAAGAACCGATGGCCGTTGGGGCGGAAGGTTCTTGAATGGCGACCGCGCACCGGACTTTTTGAAATTTTGAAATCGGTTCAGTAGTTTTCGAGTAATCTTAAAAATACTGTCATTTTCGTTACCATTTTATATGAATTCAAACGGATTTTCAACCATTACTTTTTTGTTTATGAACCGATTTAGATGATTCTTTTTTTGTTTGAAAGAAGACACCTTAAAGATGATACCATATTAATTTCAATGGTATTGGATTTTGAATCTTAAAGATACACGAGGGAACTCCTCAAAATCAAATAGGAACTGTACAGTGATTGAAATATTGGTAGGTTTATGACAATCAAAAATAAGTTAAGGACCTATCTATTGTTAAGGACGTTCTGGACTGGAGTTGAACTGCGAAGGCCCAACGGAACTCCTGTGGAAATTGAGTTACTCGGGGTATACCTACCATTGAAAAATGTGAAACATTATAACGTTTTATTTTATAAAATATTTGCTTACATACCTACCACAAAAAAGTTTAAAATAAAAAAGCTTGTTAAAAAAAGCAAAACCTCCTTCAAAAATCTTAAAAAAACAGCTCTATAAAAAGCAAGAAATAATGTTCAAATCGATTAATTAAAACACGTCTATTAAAGTCGGGTGGGGCTTTTAGAATATAAACAATACAATAAGTAAAAAAAATACTTTCAGCTTTTTCTTTTACTTTGGTAAATAAAGTTACGAGGCATTGCTTTGAATATCAAAATACGTTGACAAACACGACTAAAAAGTTATGACGCATTGCTTTGTATATCAAAATAAGTTGACGTTGACAAACACAAGTAAATGAGCACACGATTCGGCACACGAACTCACGGGGTGGGGTAAGGTGATTGTTTCTGGGGCGGGGCGGCGATTGTCCTCTCTGTACGGCAGTACTTATATCTATTCTGTGCTTATACGTAAACTATTTTCCGCATACTTAGACTTAGTCTAGTTAGAAATCTTTGACCGGGATAAAAAGTATCCTATGTTATGTATAATCTGTTTGCCAAACATCCACAGCCGTTTTTCTGCGATTGAGTAATCGAACCAAACTTTCAAAATTATAGTAGGATAGGATTCATGCTCATGAGACATAAAGGAATGTAAATAAATAAGGCTTACTAAGCAGAGTGTGGGTCACGTTAGCGAGCAACAGCAGTAATTAATAATTGAACTCGTTACATTTTCCACACAACTGCTGAGTCAATCACGTAATATAAGTAAACATATTTTTTTGTAAGTAAGTATAACAGAAACAAATATGAACCAGTAATGCCAATCAAGAAAAATAAGATAATAGAGATATGAGTCTTCAGAACATACCTTCAAATTCCTCAGAATATGTCAACTTCACTGATTTATCGTAGTTTCAATTAAAATATACAATTAATTATGATTTCCCGTGAATTTCACACGTAAAATTGTCTTGAATATATAAAACACACAGCGATTTTTCAGATCGATACCCACCCACATCACACAAGAAAACAACTCGCTCACAAGTCAAGTCAACGAAACGAAACAACGAAACGAAACGTCTGTACAAAACGTCACGCACGTCAGAACCACAGATGAACAAGTCAAGTTGTCAAAACCAAACGAAGCACAGACGAGACAGACAGATCACAATCACAAGTCAAACAGGGACAAAGATATATTATATAACTATAACACGATTGCGCACTAATGAATGAAAGCTCGAGCCGACTGAGATAGCGCTTTTATGGTGTGCGGTGTGCGTCCTTCTCTACTAGGTTGGCTACTAGGGCTTGTAATTCGAGGGCTTATTTTGCTATTCGAATACTCAAGTCGGTGATATTCGAATATTTTCTACTTTGTTAGATTTAGGCGAAAGTCATTCATTAAATACCCGAATAGCGCTAGAATGAAGCGTTCGTTAACGGTCACTTTCACGTTTATTTATTTGTTGACCTAATGTTCTTTATTTGTCCAGATATTGTAAACCATTTTAATCTAGCTTCACGATGAGCAAAATACTTGAAACTTAAAACTGGTCAGAAGTCAGAACTGGAAGACGATGAAATAATATACTGTCATTGAGCTGATCTAATGGTGGAACCCAAAGATGACCACAGGAAATCTGTGATAAAACCATACAAATCCATCGAGTTTGGGCTCGTTTGATTCATCTTGACAAATATTTTGTTGTGAAATAGTGTCCAGAGTTTGATGATGAAGCCGAAAGAAGACCACAAGAACTCTGTAGTGAAACCATGCAACCCCATCTAGTTTAGGATCGTTTGATTCGTCTTGGCTAGTACTGTAATATGAGATGATTTCCAGGGTCTGATGATGGAGCCGGAAGAAAGCTACAGGAACTCTGTAATAAAACCATGCAACCCTATCGAGTTTATACTCGTTTGATTTGTTTCGTTGAAATAGTGGCCAGAGTCGGATGATGGAGCCGGAAGAAAACCACAGGAACTTTGTAATAAAACCACATAAATCCATTGAGTTTGGACTCAGTTCAGACAAGTTCTCTGTTGGGAAATTCAAAAGTGTACTATGGGCAACAGCGTCGCTTAACCAGTTTGCAACAAAATTCGTGTGCGCGCGTATCGCCCCTACACGAACTAAAAGCATGTAGTGACGGCGCGGGCGTGCAAGCGATTTTGACCTTAGCAGTGGTTAAGCGTCGCTGTTGCCCATGGTACATGGTTTGATGATGAAGCCGGAAGAAGGCCACAAAAACTCTGTAATAAAACAATGCAACGCCATTTAGTTTGGGCTCGTTTGATTCGTCTTGACTAGTACTTTGGTGGGAGACGATTTCCAGGGTCTGATGATGGAGTTGAAAGAAGGCCACAAGAACTCTGTAATAAAACTGTACAACTCCATAAAGTTTGGGCTTGTTTGATTTGTCTTGACAAGTACTCTGTTGGGAAATAGTATCCAGGGTCTGATGATGGAGCCGGAAGAAAATCACAGGAACTCTGCAACGAAACCATACAAATCCATATTGAGCTCGTTTGATTCGTCTTGACGAGTACTCTGTTGGGAAAATAAATAGTGTTCAAGGTCTAATGATGAAGCCGAAAGAAGACCACAAGAACACTGTTATAAAACCATGCAACCCCATCTAGTTTGGACTCGTTTGATTCGTTTTGACTAATGCTCTAATAGGAGAAGGTTTCCAGGGTCTGATGATGGAGCCAGAAGAAGGCCACAGGAACTCTGTAATAAATCCATGCAACCCCATCGAGATTTTTGCTCATTTGATTTGTCTTAATGAGTACTTTGTTGGGAAATAGTGGCCAAGGCTAGATGATGGAGCCGGAAGAAGATCATAGGAACTCTGTAATAAAATCATACAAATCCATCGAGTTAAAGCTCGTTTGATTTGTCTCTTGACAAGTACTCTGTTGGGAAAATAAATAGTGTTCAAGGTCTGATGATGAAGCCGAAAGAAAGCAACAAGAACTCTGTAATAAAACCATGCAACCCCATCTAGTTTGGGCTCGTTTGATTCATCTTGACTAGTATTCTAATATGAGACGGTTTCCAGGGTTTGATGATGGAGCCGCAAGAAGGCCACAGGAACTCTGTAATAAAACCATGCAACCCCAACGAGTTTTTGCTCGTTTGATTTGTCTTGATGAGTACTTTGTTGGAAAATAGTGGCCAAGGCTAAATGATGGAGCTGGAAGAAGATCACAGGAACTCTGTAATAAAATTATACAAATCCATCGAGTTAAAGCTCGTTTGATTTGTCTGTTGACAAGTACTCTGTTGGGAAAATAAATAGTGTTCAAGGTCTGATGATAAAAGCTGGAAGAAAGCCACACAATCTCTGTAATAAAACCTCTAGACTAGTACTCTGATGGGAGATTAAATTGAAATTGAAATTGAGATAGTTTCCAGGGTGATGATTGAGTCGGAAAAAGGTCACAGGAACTCTGTAATAAAACTATACAACTCCATAGAATTTAGTGCTCGTTTGATTTTTCTTGACAAGTACTTTGTTGAGAAATAAAGTCCAGGGTTTGGTGATGGAGCGGAAGAAGGGCACAGAAACTCCATAATAATACCATACAACACAACCCCATCGAGTATGGGCTCGATTGATTCATTTTGACAAGTATTCGGATGGGTGTTAGACCTTGGTCTGATGTTGAAACCGGAAATACCACAGAAAAACATAGATAAGACTAAAAAGCAGAATGTATTGACAAAAAACTAAATAGAAACACGTTTTAAAAACGTACTATAAAGTTAAAAAATCGAACTGAAAACCCGTAACGATTTATGACCATATACAGAGTTAAACCTAAAAACGTGGGGAAAATGCAAAAGTCAAAGATGATACATTAAACGAAGCATTAAACTTTGGTTTAACTTGAAAAATAAACAATATTTATTAATTACAACCATTTTTTTTAAATTTACAGAAATATTCGAATATATTCGAATACCTCCATTTCGAATATTCGAATAGTGAATTCCATCGAATATTTGCAAGCCCTATTCGTAATACTTATTACTCAGGCAAAATTACAAGATTGGTGGATGGAACTGACAAAAAATCGCGCTGCGCGGCCTTTTTTTCTGAAGATTGACAAAATTAAAGGGTTTTTGAAGGAAAATTATTGGAAATAGCGCTGCGCGGCATTTTTTTTAGTTTTTATTGCTGAAAGAATTACAGGGTTTTTGAATGAAAATGATTGAAAATAGCGCTGCGCGGCATTTTTTTTTAGTATAGACATGCATCCTTTTCCTCCCGTACGTAACCCTAGGCCCTAGGGGCGGCATACCTTATTGGCCTAGGGCGCCGAATCTTAAAATACGTCTCTGCTTGGCCAGCGGTCCATGGTAGAACAGCAAAGCAAAGAAATGAAACCGGTAGGTCTGGGGCCAGCGTTAGGTTTGTTTTTGACGGCTGTGATAGCGGCGCACGATAAAACCTGTATATATCGATTGAGGATCTGTCTATAGACAAACAAAAAATGTACTCCTTACTAATATTATAAATCCGAAATTCCGTTTGTTTGCTTGTTACGCCTTCACGTCGTAACCACTAAAATGATCATCATTAAATTTTGCATACACGTTGTCAGGGGTGCAGAAAAAGACATATGGTATCTTTCATCCAGAAAAAACGTGCAGTTCCCGAGGGATAGCAAAAAACTCTCCACGCAGACAAAGTCGCGGGCGGAAGCTAGTATGATATAAAATCTTAAAGTGCAACATTTTAAAAATCCAAACTTATTCCCCGTCCAATTAAATACCTACTAAGTGGCGCACGATAAAACCTATATATATTGATAGAGGATCTATAGATAAACAAAAAATGTCTGTGATACAAAACCCTAAAGCTCAACGTTTTCGAGAAAATCTATGTTAAAGATCCTGTATAGATAAAATCAATCTTATTCTGGGGAATGTCCGAAAAAAATCAAATTGGCTGAATATTTTTCTATAGGTAGGAATAAGGTCCCTTAGTAATAGAATAAAGTTTCATAATTTTCGGATGCATGAAACAATTTTTAAAAATCAAAATCTCTTCGACTTCACAAATGTATGAAAGTAACAGCAGAATGGAGATTATACCTTTGCCACCACCTGCCACAACCACAACATGGTATTAAAAAAAAAGATTCAAGACAAAATGTCAAAACTTTTTTTTTTAAATACGTGTAGTGGTTGTGGCAGTTAGCGGCAAAGGTATAATCTCCATTCTGCTGTTACTTTCATACATTTGTGAAGTCGAAGAGACTTTGATTTTTAAAAACTTTTTTACCCAACCGAAAATTCTGAAACTTTTTTCTATTACTAAGGGACCTTATTTCTACCTATAGAAAAATATTCAGCCAATTTGATCTTTTTCATACATTCCCCATTAAATACCTAATAAGCAGCGCACGATAAAACCTATACCGGGTGTCCCAAAACTTTACCACACGGAGGGAAAGTACCTTAAATATTTAAGATAGGAAATTTTACTGGAAGAAGACTTCATTTAGATTTTTAAAATAATTGGAACTGTATTCAAAGATTTTTGAAAAATCGCATGCCTTAACCAGGAATCGAACCTACCAAATTATAAAAAAACAATCTTTTATTTTTACGATACCGATCGAAAGGGTTACTTGTTAGGGTTATTTTTTGTTAAGTAACACAGCATCTTAAACAAAAAGAAGACCATGTACATTTAAATTTTAATGATTACATAATGTATCAATTTGTACAGGAAATAATGCGATATTTAAAAAAAATCGTTGAATGCAGTTTGCATTAATTTTTAAAATAAAATGAAGTCTTCTTTCAGTAAAATTTCCTATCTTCAATATTTAAGGTACTTTCCCTCCATGTGGCAAAGTTTTGGGACACCCGGTATACAACGTGGATTTGACAATGCGACAATAAATGATAACACTGTAGACAGTAGTTCATAGAAGTATTTTGAAACTATCAAATAATGGGGAGGAAAAGCGCAATTTTATCCCGATAGGTGGCGTCTTGTCGTTGGTACCGAGCCGCCTCAAAGAAACTGTCAAAACATATGGGAATCTCTTGGAGTATTGCACTTTTTAATTTTATACTGAGAAAATGCCGCATTGTTATGCATGTAACTTGTAAAATATTGGAGTTCATCGATTTCACAGTAACAAAAAAAATAGTGGGCAAAAAAATATCAAAAAACATATGCTTTTTCCTCGATTTTCTCCTTTGCTGAGCCTGAGAAACATTATAAATCAAAAGGAATGTTTCATGAATTTGATGAAGCTTCGCCAAAATAAAACAACATTTGAATTATAACAGCTTTGTTCTTTAATATTTCAACCTCAGCAGTTTGTAACATATTTATAACTTGGATGAATTTGATAGGTATATCAAATACGGAATAAGCCCAATATTGGGGCCAAACAGAGAATTAATAGAATTTTATATGCCAGAGTCATTCAAGAAACTTAGAATAATAAAATAAATAATAATATGATAAAACGGTTCGTGTAATTTTGGATGGTACAGAAATTCCAGTACAAAAACCTGAAATTACTATTGCACAGCAGGCATCATGAGGCAACTATAAACACGGAAATTCACACTCAGTTGCTATGTTGAAATTTAAATCATATGCTTCTAATCTGAAATAAAAAGATTACTTGTAAATATTACTCGAAATTTAAAGAAATGTAATGCTTGTTAGCAATTTTTTGTAAGTTGCTATAAACTTTCTTGCCTGTTGTTTTGGCTTTTCTTTTCCGTAATTCTTTTTTTATATGAGCTAAAGTTAGCATAGAATACATTGTTTGTCCGCAAAACCGAAAAAATACAATCTAAGAAAGTAAAATCACGTAATACACAGTCAAGACAATATAAGCTCAAACTGACAATTATTGTTCCAAAGACTGAGCGCCATCTGTAATTCACTTCGCCTTCGCCTCCCCATTCCTAGGAGCAAAATAAAAATTTTTTTTTTTCGAACAAACTTAATACCACAAAAACAAGTACGAAATTAAACACCCTTTGTAAATATTAGTTACTTACATGGTAAGAGCGGCAACAGCGCGGTGTTAGATCACAGCATAGATATAGTATACTAGCTTCTGCCCGCGACTTCGTCCGCGTGGATATTAGAGAAAATCCTTAGGGAACCTTCAACCAGGATCCAACCAGCCATTTTTACCCGATTAGGCGGGTCTCCACCAAGCGCGCTGCCTCGCGAGGCAAGACATTTGCCACGTGTGGCGGACCTCGCACGAGGCTTCCGGTTCCCGTTCCCATTCCCGTCCCTTTCCCGTCCCCGTCCCCGTTCCCGTTCCCGTTCTCGTTCCCGTTCCCGTTCCCGTTCCCGTTCCCGTTCCCGTTCCCGTTCCCGTTCCCGTTCCCGTTCCCGTTCCCGTTCCCGTTCCCGTTCCCGTTCCCGTTCCCGTTCCCGTTCCCGTTCCCGTTCCCGTTCCCGTTCCCGTTCCCGTTCCCGTTCCCGTTCCCGTTCCCGTTCCCGTTCCCGTTCCCGTTCCCGTTCCCGTTCCCGTTCCCGTTCCCGTTCCCGTTCCCGTTCCCGTTCCCGTTCCCGTTCCCGTTCCCGTTCCCGTTCCCGTTCCCGTTCCCGTTCCCGTTCCCGTTCCCGTTCCCGTTCCCGTTCCCGTTCCCGTTCCCGTTCCCGTTCCCGATCCCGTTCCCGTTCCCGTGAGATGAGATGATTTTCATCTTTCATTTTTCATACCTAAGAGATGATTTTCAAAATAATAAAATATGTTTGCCTATTTATTTTTAGAAATGCTCCTACGAATTTTAAAGTTGTAATATTTATTTTATATTCTTTTTTCATACAAAATTTGAACTCCATTTTCACCCTTTTAGGGGTTAAATCACCACCGTGTTGAACTTCAAAATAAAACTCATTTTTGCAATCACCATCCCATAAAACCTCAAGAACGATATCCATATCGATTTTTATGTTTACTCACCCCATTTACCCCCTAAGGGGTTGATTTTCAAAATTACAAAATATATGTTTGCCTATTTATTTTTATATGTAGGTACTCCTACGAAGTTTAAAGTTGTTAGTCTATTTTATATTATTTTTCCATACAAAATTTGAACCTCACTTTCACCTTTTTAGGGGTTAAATCATGTCTACCGTGTTGGACTTCAAAATAAATCTCATTTTCGTAATCACCATCCCATATAACCTCAAAAACGATATCCATATCGATTTTTATGTTTACTCACCCCATTTAGCCCCTAAGGGGTTGATTTTCAAAATCACAAAATAAATGTTTGCCTATTTAGTTTTAGACGTGCTCCTACGAAGTTGAAAGTTGTAATGTCTAATTTATATTATTTTTCCATACAAAATTTGAACCCCATTTTCACCCCTTTAGGGCTTAAATCATGTCCACCGTGTTGGACTTCAAAATAAATGTCATTTTTGCAATCGTCATCCCAGAAAACCCCGATAACGATATCCATATCTATTTTTAGGTTTTTTATCCCTTTTCACCCCCATTTCATCCCCATAGGGGTTGAAATAATAACAAAAACAATATACGTTGAGTTAGATTTTCATCCATAAGCCTTAATTATAAATTTAGCGATTTTTACTTCGAAAATTACGGAGTTTCTTCAATACACAACTTCATCCCCCTTTTGACCCCTTCGGGGGTAGAATTTTGAAAAACACTGAGACCCGTATTTATTTATTTTCAATCGTTAGCCTAAACACAAAGTTTGAAGGTTCTAGCTTCAAAACTGAGGGACTTTAATACAAACTTTCATCCCCTTAGGGATGGAATTTTCAAAAATCCTTCCTTAGTGGATGCCTACACTGTATAAAGTATCTGTGTGCAAAATTTCAAGTATCTAGGTCCAGCGGTTTGGGCTGTGCGTTGATAGATCAGTCAGTCAGTCATTCAGTTTACGATTTTATATATTAAGATTAAAAAGGGGGGATCACAGAATAGTATTGACAGGTGACAAGCCGCGAAATGAACTTTTGGCGCCATTTAATGCTGAATTAAAACAGTGTTTTTCTTGATATCTACGGCAGCGACTCGAGCTACGGCATCATGTAACAACGCTGTCCATACGGCAATTTTCATTGCTGAGATTTTTCAAAACCTTGGCAATATTTTTTTTTTGCTTTTTACGTCAACTTTTTATTTTGCTAAATTTGAATCCAATCACTGATTTAAAGTTATTCTGTCCACTGAATACCTAGTCACAAATTGAATATTTCTTGTATCCTTTGGACAGCGGACAAACACAAATGTTAACATAATATCTCTCTCGGTATGTCCGTAGAGCTAAAAATAAATTAAAATCATGTAGGTGTACTCGAAAACTGTGAAATAGTAGAAGTAATACTTATTCGTATTATATCAGATTTTAATAAGACTGCGTCAATGAGACGTCAAGTCATCATCGACATGCTCTTTGGGCGTTTTTGTGTAGTGTTGTACAAATAAAAAAGTAAACAGAATAAAAATAAAATATTAAAAAGTCACAGACTAAAAATTACAGTACAATAGTGAAAAAATTATACCATACCAGTTGAATGAATTTTCTCCACTACTAGCACTTAGAGAACACATATCGCCATATCTGTTGCTATGAATAAAAATAAAAAACCGGACAACGAGCACTGTCGCTGTCAAAGAAACTCGATGCTAGCGTCAGGGTCAATAATTGGCAGTCTGATTATGTTGAAGCTTATGGATAAAAATCACGCTTGGTAAAAACTGCATTATAAATTTGTGTACCGTGTATCTACCTGACTACATACCAGTCAATGATTTTCTGAGTTTCACCGATAAATCTTAATATATAAAATCGTAAACTGAATGACTGACTGATCTATCAACGCACAGCCCAAACCGCTGGACCTAGAGACTTGAAATTTCGCACACAGATACTTTATACAGTGTAGGTAATCCACTAAGGAAGGTTTTTTGAAAATTCCATCCCTAAGGGGATGAAATAAGGGATGAAAGTTTGTATGAAAGTCCCTCAGTTTTGAAGCTAGAATCTTCAAATTTTGTGTTTAGGCTGACGATTGAAAATTAATAAATACGGGTCTCAGCGTTTTTCAAAATTCTACCCCCGAAGGGGTTAAAAGGGGGATGAGGTGTGTATTGAAGAAAATACTTTATTTTCGAAGTAAACATCGCTAAATTTATATTTTAGGCTTATGGATGGAAATCTAACGCAACGTATATTGTTTTTGTTAGTATTTCAACCCCTATGGCGATGAAATGGGGGTGAAAAGGAGTAAAAAACCTATAAATAGATATGGATGTCGTTATCGGGGTTTTCTGGGATGACGAGTGCAAAAATGACATTTATTTTGAAGTCCAACACGGTGGACATGATTTAACCCATAAAGGGGTGAAAATAGGGTTAAAATTTTGTATGGAAAAATAATATAAAATAGACATTACAACTTTAAACTTCGTAGGAGCACTTTTAAAATTAATAGGCAAATAGATATTTTGTTATTTTGAAAATCAACCCCTTATGGGGTAAATACGGTGAGTAAACATAAAAATCGATTTGGATGTCGTTCTTGAGGTTTTATGGGATGGTGATTGCGAAAATGAGATTTTTTTTAAGTCAAACACGGTGTACCTGATTTAACCCCTAAAGGGGTGAAAATTGGGTTCAAATTTTGTATGGAAATATAATATAAAATAGACATTACAACTTTAAACTTCGTAAGAGAACATCTAAAAATTAATAGGCAATTATATAATTTTGAAAAGCAACCCCTTAGGGGGTAAATGGGGTAAGTAAACATAAAATATCGATTTGGATGTCGTTCTTGAGGTTTTGTGGGATGGTGATTGCGATTATAATTTTTATTTTCAAGTTCAACACGGTGGGCATGATTTAACCCCTAAAGGGGTGAAAATGGGGTTCAAATTTTGTATGGAAAAAGAATATAAAATAGACATTACAACTTTAAAATTCGTAGGAGCATGTCTAAAAATAAAAAGGCAAACTCATATTTTGTTATTTTGAAATACATCCCTTAGGGATGGGGTAAGTAAACATGAAAATCGATGTGGATGTCGTTCTTGAGGTTTCATGGGAGGTGAATGCGAAAATGACATTTATTTTGAAGTCCAACACGGTGGACATGAACCTGGACATGCACGCACATCCAGGGGACGGGGACAGGGATGGGAACGGGAACACGAACGGAAACGGGAACACGAACGGGAACGGGACGGGAATGGGAAGGGAACAAGACGGGAACGGGACGGTAACGGGACGGTAACGGGACGGGAACGGGAGACGGAAGGGAACGGGAACGGGACGGGAAAGGGATGGGAATGAGACGGGAACGGGACGGAAACGGAACGGGAACGGGAACAGGACGGGAATAGGAAGGGAACGAGACGGGAACGGGACGATAACGGGACGGGATCGGGACGGGATCGGGACTGGAAAGGGACGGGAACGAGACGGAAACGGAACGGGAACGGGACAGGAACAGAACGGGAACAGAACAGGAACAGCAATGGGATGGGAACGGAACGGGAATGGAACGGGAACGGGACGGGAACGAGATGGGAATGGAACGGGAACGGACCAGGATCGGGACGGGAACGGGACGGGAGCGGTACGGGAACGGTACGGGAACGGGACTGGAACGGGACGGGAACGGGACGGGAACAGGACGGGAATGGGACGGGAACGGGATGGGATCGGGACGGGAAAGGGAAGAGAACGGAACGGGAATGGAACGGGAACGGGATGGGAACGGGAGACGGAAGGGAACGGGAACGGGACGGGAATGAGACGGGAACGGGACGGAAACGGAACGGGAACAGGACGGAAACGGGAACGGGAACAGGACGGGAACAGCAGGGAACGGGAACGGGAACGGAACGGGAATGGGAGCGGGAGCGGGAGCGGGAAAGGGGAACGGGAACGGGAACGGGAACAGGAACGGGAACGGGAACGGGAACGGGACGCGGCAAATGTCTTGCCTCGCGCTTGATGGTGCCGCCTAATCGCGTAAAAATGGCTGGACGGATCCTGGTTCAAGGTTCCCTAAGGATTTTCTCTAATATCCACGCGGACGAAGTCGCGGGCAGAAGCTAGTGTAGTAATATACTAACTTCTTATCCTAATCAAATCACATGCATCATCGGTGATTTCAACTTGGGCGACTTAGTTTGGTCAGAAATGGGAACCCCTTCCAGTGGTAATTGTGAAAAATCCGAAGCTCTTACTGATTTATTCAATTCTAATAACAATTTACAATTAAATAACATTCCTAATCATAACAACAGAATTTTGGATCTGATTCTTACTAACCAACCTGATGCGTTCTCATTACATGGAACAATTCCCATCAGTCGCCTCGACGCACACCATCCTCCACTGGAGTTGGAACTCCATGGACTTGCACCTCAGCTGAAACCTAACCCCCTTTTGGAAAAGCTTTGTTTTCGTAAAACGGACTTTGAAAGTTGCATTGCTAAGCTTCACGAAATAGATTGGGCACATTATGCGAGTACGCTGGATTGTGATAGTCTAGTTCAATTCTTCTACGATCAATTATATTCTATTATTAACAAACACACTCCTAAGATAAGGGTCCATACTACCAACTATCCTATTTGGTTTTCAAAAGGTCTAAAAATAATCCTAAAACAAAAAACTAGATACCATAACAAACATAAGCGTTTCAAAAATCCTAGAGATTTCGACACTTTTTCAATGCTGCGATCACGTGCCAAAACTATAATGGTAAACTGTTTCAGACTTTACATTTTTAACCTTGAAAGAGATCTAACCATGAATATCAAATCTTTCTGGCAATATACTAGGAGCAAAAAAAGCTGCAATAGCATACCGATTACCGAATCGTATGTATCTAAATGATCAAGCAGCTGCCACGGGAGATGAAATAGTAAATCTTTTTGCTAAATTTTTCTCCTCTGTCTATGAGAATACAAAAAATACAACTTTTACACCCGAATTCCACCCGAATAGCTTTTCTATGGGTCAGTTGCAAATACCAATGAACTCCGTATTGGCCTCACTTAAAAGGGTTGATTTATCTAAGAGCGCAGGACCTGACGGTATACCACCGATATTTATACGTCTGTGTGCTTCTGCCTTAGCCGAGCCATTAACTTTAATTTATAATAAATCGCTCAGCGAGGGAGTATTTCCATCACACTGGAAAAAGGCTAGGATTATACCAGTACACAAGTCAGGGGACAAAAAGGATGTTAAAAACTATCGTCCTATATGTATATTAAACTGGTTCGCTAAATTTTTTGAGTCCCTCTTATATCAATACCTTTACAACCACATCAAACCTTTGCTTAGTCAGAGGCAGCATGGTTTCACTGAAGGTAGATCAACAAAAACAAACCTACTAACCTATACTAACTTTTTGTGTAATACATTTGATACCCGGGGGCAAGTCGACACCATATACCTTGATTTTGCCAAGGCATTTGATCGAGTTAGTCATCCGATACTGTTGGCTAAAGCATTTCATATGGGTATCCATGGAAGTCTACTGCGCTGGCTTAGCTCATACCTATTAAATCGATCTCAGTTAGTCACAGTCAGTGGTTATGAATCTTTGTCCTTTAGTCCAGGCTCTGGTGTTCCACAAGGCTCAAACCTTGGTCCACTCCTGTTCCTGATTTTCATCAACGATCTCCTCGAAATTATAGAGTGTGACTGTCTTGCCTTTGCTGATGATATAAAAATTTTCAAACGCGTGGATAGTTGTGTCGACTGCGAGGTACTACAAGAAAGTCTCAATGTTGTTTCAAAATGGTGTCATCTGAATGAAATGTCCCTTAATATAGATAAATGTCAGACAATTACTTTTACAAACAAAAAATGTCCTATCATGTCCAATTACAGTATCTGCGGTATTACCTTAATTCGTGTTGTAACCGTTCGTGATCTGGGAGTATATTTTGATTCGTCCCTTACATTCCGGTCTCATTATGGTCATGTTTGTGCTAAGGCAAGTCAAATGTTGGGATTTATATTTCGAAACGCTAAACCATTCAAAAACACTAAATCCTGGATAATTTTATATTGTGCCTTGGTGCGAAGCGTCTTGGAGTATTGTTCTGCAATATGGTCCCCTGTTTATGGCACTCATAGAGATAGGCTGGAGGCAATACAGCGTAGATTTGCAAGAACGTTGTGCTCAAAATACGGTTTACGTAAAAAAATACCGGACTATGAGGATCGATTAAAGTACCTGAATATGATTTCACTCGAACGGCGTAGGTGGATAAGCGACATCTGCACACTTCATCAGATTGCCAATGGTTTCGCTGGTGGTAGTTTATTGGAGTTGTTAAAATTTAAGGTGCCCACTCGGTCTGTGCGCAACCCACAACTGTTTTCTATACAACCTCACAGAAACAATGTATCTAAAAATAATCCAGTGCACCGAATGTGTGCTTACTATAATGACATCTGCGGCGATCACGACATATTCAATTGTCATGTCAATTCTTTAAAAAGAGCTCTCATGTCATATCCCAATCCTTAATTATTTTTAAGTACTATCCAGATTTTAGTATATTTAGATTTTCGATTTTGATCATGTAATTTTTTTTTCTCAACTTAATTTTGTATACGTACCTAATCTTTATTTTATGTGTTTAAATTAATAAGTAACTTAAAATTAACAAGTAGATACCTAACTGTTATGTCCTGTTTCTTTAAAACATTTGTGCACAATTGTAATTGGGCACAGACGTGCACCTATTATATAAGAATTTTATTGTAAATTTGTTTTCTGTCTGATGTCTGTTATTGTGTCTTTAATAAATAAATAAATAAAGTGTCAACATATTTTCCGCTTGTGCTTTGAATGTTTTATTTTAGGTTATTTTAACTTATTCAAAAATAATAATATGGCTGTTGTAATGTAACAGTCCCTAAGTGGAGTTCCTGATACCACTAAAACCGCAGTTTTCAGCGAAACGATATTGTTAACGTTTGAATCTGTTTAATAAAATACAGGTTGGTTTGAAGTGCATTTATTTCAATTTCCATAAAACTTTAAAGAAACACCACTGTAGGCAAACGTGTAGACAAGGTGTAGGACTTTGGCACGTAAAAAAGTGTTTAAGTAGTTTAATTAAAGTAAGTAATTTAATCATAATAAATACTCATTTTTATACAGGTAAAAGATTTCGAAACGTTGTCAACTTTATTGTTTGTTCGAAGTAGATTTTGTCTCATTCGCACATTTTTAGATGACACGCAATTAAAAATGACTCTTATGGCTTGAGCATAAGGTACAATTCGGCAACAGTGTGTTAATTTATGCTGATGTAGGGGTTTTTAACTTGTCGGCAATAGCTTAGTAATAGATACAGCATGTAGAAAATGTTAAAAACGAAAAAATGTTTCTTGTGATTAAACTACTGGATATTTTTCATTGATATTTTACAGGCAGACTGGGAGCGTTACTAGATATATGAAATTTAATTAATTGTCGCATTGACCTCTCCACTATATCAACAGAGAATCTATAGATGAACAAAAAATGTCATGTGATATAAAACCCTAAGGCCCTCCGCTGCCTTAAGCGGGATCCCGCCGCGGGTACACGGCGCGGGAATATAGATTGCTGGTTTTTGACGGACAGATGCTTGCGCAGTGCATGAGTAAGCTCTAATCTATGTCGCCCCGCGCGCGTGTCCCGCTCAAGGCAGCTGACGGCCTAAAGCGCAACGTTTTCGAGATAATCCATGTTGAAAATCCTGTCTATTGATAAAAATTCAAACTTATTCCCCCTCCAATTTTATTTTACAATACATATTTACAATACGTCATTTTTTGTTCATCCATAGATCTTCTATCTATACATATATTAAAGCTGTAGAAAAGTTGTGTCTGTACAAAGAAAATATTTTGAGAAAAAGTGGTTGGGGTGTTTGATAACAACCTATAAAACCCATTTCTATCATTTTTGGAATTTTTGTCTGTTTGTCTGTTTATCTGTTTATCTGTATAATTGTGCGCTAATAACTTAAAAAGCGCTATCTCAATCGTAATGATGTTTACATAGAAATATACTATGTATTTTGCGAAGTAATTTAATCTTTATCTCATCGCAATCGGTTCACTCAATCAAAAGATATACGACTTTTAAGTTTTTAAGGAGAGTTTACGATGAATTCGTTGTAACAATATCTTTGGGGAATTAAACTGTTAGAACGACGACTACCTGGACCAGGGTACTTATTGTCTAATTTCAAAATCTATCGCAATCGCTTTCAAGATGTGATACATTGATGCTTCTTTTTGGCACAAATAAAATCTTACCAAAGGAATGCAGCAATGTGTCACATCCATCTGTCAAATGAAAGCGATTGCGATAGATTTTCGAAATTAGACAATAAGCCCCCTGGTGTTTCCACATCTGGCACGGTAAAATGGTCAATGGCTTTAAGCCATAAAGTAAACAATAAAGTGTCGAGTTTTGAGTCTGTCTTTTGTAATTTCTCAGAAAAAAAATGCACGTGCATGCAGTAAAATCAAAGCCCACTTTCTAAGTATTATATTATTTTACACTACTATAGCTTCCGCCCGCGACTTCATTCGCGTGGACATTCGAGAAAATCCTTAGGGAACCTTTAACCTGGATAAAAAGTTTAATATCCTGCCTTGCTAGGTAGCCCGCTTGGTGTGAACGTGCCTTGCGCGCAGCAGGCCTCTGGCTGGTAAGCGCGTACTATATCGACCGAGTGCGATGTCGGGCTGCATCCTCACGCGCAAGTGGCAAACGCCCTGCCTGCAAGCGAGGTACGTCCACACCAAGCGTACTGCCTAGCGAGGCAGGACGTTAGTACATAGAATAATTCGTATCCTGGTTAAAGGTTCCCTTAGGATTTTCTCGAATGTCCACGCGGAGCGGGCGGAAGCTAGTCGATATATATAGGTTTTATCGTGCGCTGCTTATTAGGTATTTAATTGGATGGGGAATAAGATTGATTTTATCTATACAGGATCTTTAACATGGATTATCTCGAAAACGTTGCGCTTTATGGCTTTATATTACGTGACATTTTTTGTTCATCTATAGATTCTCTATTGATATTTATATATAAGTTTTATCGTGCGCCGCTTATTACGTATTTAATTATGGGGAATAAATTTGGGTTTTATCTATAGATTATCTCGAAAACGTTGCGCTTTAGAGCTTTATATTTACAAGCAGAAAAAATTACATGCTTGACGGGAAATGCTTGACCGTTTATTTATGGGGTCCATTAGCAACAGAGTTACGTAATCAAGGGACACGTGGGGCCCGGCGGGCTGATTATCTAATTAAAAAACCACCTAGCTACCGGTCTGATTTGACAGATGAATGTGATACATTGCTTTTTCTTTTTGGGGTTAAAAATAATAATACCAAAGAAAATAATGAATGTCAAACGCAACCGATCGCTAAATAGTTTCTATTTAGATAATCAGCCTGCGGGTTCCGCTGCGTCCACACCCCCCAAATGGCACTGGGTGTACTTGTACCTCAGAAAAAGGAAACCAGGGGGGTAATTACGAAACTTTGTTGCAATCAACTCTGACAGAAATCGCTGTTACATTGCTGCTTTAGTAAGAACCAATGTGACAACTATCTTAACAAAAGTAGCAATGCAACCGCGCTTTCAATCGATTTCAATCGAGAATTGTTAGCAACAGCTTTACGTAATCAAGGTTCAGGGCACAGAATAAGTAATAGTACAAAGTACAGAGGCAGCACGCCGCATAGTAATTTAAATAAATAGCGACTTTTGCTCCGACACAATGAAGTGTGTAGGGTTTTATGTAAACTGTAGGTTTTAAGTAAAGGCTGTCTAAGGACTGCTCGAGGACTGCCGTGGACTGCACGTGGACTGACGTGGACTGCCTGTCAAAAGTGAAGTCCACTGATTTTATAGCTACGCTACGACGCTCCGCTACGGCCACTACGGCTACGGATATTTACCGTTAGCAAACTGTGTCGCTACAAAACTGTGTCTCTACACACGTCCCTCCCTTTAAAACAAAAAAAAATACTAACAGGAGTTTTCTCAGCGACTTCGCATATATACAACTACCAACCATCAACGGTTGGACCGCGGTCCCCGAGCACAGTCACCTAGCTCGGTGGAAGTACTTCCCTTTTCGCTGAATATATGGTGAAGAGATCCTGCATCTACATCGGTGACCACCGACATTGGACAGCAGCAACCTTCTGGAGCAATGGAGCAACAACATCAAGGTATATCACCCCTCGAAGAATGCGACTTGGTCCTGCGGCGATGACTTGGGTTGGCGGACGACGGCGACACGGGCAGCCTAGCCGGACAGATATCGGGCTTACATCGGCGTGACAGTTCTGCATATGTAGCCATACCGCACACGGAGCAGCCAGCAGATACGTTCGTCATGAAGGAGACTGGAAATATTAAGTACTCTATGGACTGGAGCGTTACTGGCCCTATACAAGTCTCTCAAGAGGTGAAAGGGGGGGAGTGATGTAGCGGCGTGATCATACGCTACATAATAAATTAAGAAGAAAAAAATGCAGGAGCAGCGAAAAGCATATTGAGCGGAGCGGCATCTACCATGCGCCGCACACACTACACAACACGCCGTACAACAATGTTTCACATCGAGTTCACTAGATGGCGGCTGAAGCGGCAAGAAATGACTATCAGTACGGAGAGCGACGAAATAGTATGGAATTCGTACATCTCGCTATCGGAGTTTTCTCAGCGACTTCGCATATATACAACTACCAACCATCAACGGTTGGACCGCGGTCCCCGAGCACAGTCACCTAGCTCGGTGGAAGTACTTCCCTTTTCGCTGAATATATGGTGAAGAGATCCTGCATCTACAAAGTGCAATTCTGCGGGCTGATTATTTAATTAGAAACCGCCTAGCGACCGGTCGCAGTTCCCAGATGAACGTAATACATTGCTACTTTTCTTTGGGGTAAAAAAAAACATACCAAATAAAAGGAGCAATGTATGTCAAATGCAACCGGTTGCTAAATAGTTTCTTTTTAGATAATCAGGGTGCAGGTCGCGCAATGGCCTGCAGTACAGTTTATATTCACCTAGTAGTTGCCTCTCTTTCTATCGCGTGCTCTTACCTTTTCTAATGACGCAACGTTAAGGTTGTCTTCTTTTAAATGAACTGCGTAGCGTATATCATAATGTGAAAAACGACATTTTTTTATTGGTTTTTTGTTATTGACATCCGTATACGGCACAGTAATGTCGATTCGACATTGTTACTATTATAAAGAGGCAATACCTACGCAGGCAGTAAGATGCCGCGCTTGTACGGCGGCGGGCGTGTGGCGGCCCTTTGCTCACTTGTTCGTTCGCACGAACGGCTAGCGGTAGGTGCTTATCGCGCGACCTTGAGCGAGTGAAGGAGGCCTGACCAGTGGGTCTATTGCCCAAGTGTCGTCGACTTCGCCGTCGGCTTCATTTGACAGATGGATGAAATACATTGCTACTTTTTTTGGTACAAATAAAAACTTACCAAAGAAAAGTAGCAATGTATTACAACCATCTGTCAAATGAAGCCGACGGCGAAGTCGACGACACTTGGGCAATAGACCCACAGGGGCCCTACCGCCCAAGTGTCGTCGACTTCGCCGTCGGCTTCATTTGATAGATGGATGTGATACATTGCTACTTTTTTTGGTACAAATAAAGACTTACCAAAGAAACAAAGCAATCTATTACAACCATCTGTCAAATGAAGCCGACGGCGAAGTCGACGCTACTTGGGCGGTAGGCCCACTTATTACGAAAACATTATTCCTTTGTCGTTGACTTGTACGTGCTTGACAAGCCATGCTTGATCATCTAGGGGGGAATGGAACAGCTGTGTTTTTTGGGGATATGAACCTAGTCCGTGGTTGTCAGTTTGGTTTGTATCGGGTTCTGTTCGTTCTATCTAATCTGTGCTCGCTCACGTTCAAGTGTGTGTGTGTCACTGAGAATTTATCGCGATTCTTTTACGAAAAGAATTATCAAATCTTGAAATGTACAAAGTTTTTATTTCCTATATCCATTATGTTTTGCATTACTAAACTCGTGCAAGTGACGTTTAGTGGATTTGGAAGAGAATAGTGACAAAATTGTATGTTTTACTAGTTCATTATGAATTGCCACCAAGTACTAAGTGGTGCCTGTAATTCAGGAGATCAATGTTTTGCCGTCGGTTCGGTGGAAGGAATACCTTTCACAGTAAGTGTGTTAACTGTCAGTAGTTTACTGGTTTTCGACGGCCATGTCCTTCCTAGTCTCGTGATCACGGAGCTAAAATGTCCCTGCAGCATTGCTGACAGGAAAACCTAATTTAGCGTACTGTGATAAGCCTAGTACGATTTTCGTGGATCAGTTACTATTGTATCATCTTTTGAGCCATTGTTGTCTGTACATTTCCATTAGCAGCATTGGCCCATATACATAGAGAGCAGTTTCCTTGACCACTAATTTGCATTGGTCATCTAAACATTTGAATAATAATACCAGCTATCACATCAGTCTGTAGACATTGTTATTAAACTTCATTATTTTATGAGCTATTGTTATTTTTCTACATACTGAACGAAGATAAAAGATTTGTACAATACTCAGATGCAAATTGTTTATTAAATTTAAAAGAAAATAAAAGCTAAGTATTAGGTATTTATCTTTGAAATCTATTTTGAACTTTCTCCAAGTATCATTTGCTTTGAATAAACTTAAATGTTTTATTTATCACTTGAGGTTAATTGTTCAGTTTATATGTACATCGCTATCTTTTTATAAGAAAAACTGGGTATTGGTTCTCTAAAGTTGTGTCATTGATAACTATCAGACACTCTTTTTCATTCAATTATTTAATTTTATGCACAGAGGTTTATGCAACATTTCTAGGGTCGGCAGACTGAAAAACATAAGTCAAGTTCTTTTTCACATAAGTTAACTTAAGTGTTTTACGTTCCAAGTAAGTAAGAAGGTGAAAAAGTACAAACATTCTTGAAGCTATATACGCTTCTGTTTGACTTATGTTATTAAGTCAGGCTATACATCGTTCTATGAATAAGACTTATGCAAATTAAAAATAAAAACAACAGATTTTTGTGACTTAACTATGTGCTTTAGTCTGCCGGCCCTAGATTTATTTGTTAGATATTGATATGACCTAATTTGTTCTAGGCTTATGCTGCAGGATGTAACATTGTGATTTTAGCCTCTAATTTTGAGAGAGTACAAATAATACCAGGAGCTATCCATGGATATGTCCGTATTGGCTCATTGGACTGCAGTACGGACACAGGGAAGATTGCAGCCGCATACGGTGCAGAAGTGTGCATATTCGAACCAACACCTTTGATACATTCTGCTGCTACTACTCATGTAAGTATTGTTTTTTTTTGGCACATACTTACAGTCATTACAAAAAAAATATTAAAATTAAAATCTAAATGGTATTGACAACAAGTGCCCTAAACTAAACAAAATGAAATGTTGGTTACAGACTTACAGCCAGTTAACATAATTATTTGTTAATAGTAACATGCTATTTACATAATATGTGTTATTATGTAAATACCATAACAGTACCTTTTTTCGAGATGAAATCAACCCTATGCCCTTATCTGTACCCCTGACAATGTGTATGTAAAATTTCATGATGTATCAGTTCAGTATTTAAGACGTGGAGGCGCAACAAACAAACAAACAAGACTTTCGCATTCATAATATTAGTAAGGATATTTTGGTTCTAGTGTTGTTAAAATATAAGAATCTCTAATTGATATTGGAGATTAGGCATAGAAATACACTGGCCTTCGAAAGTACATGTATTTTTTTATTTATAAGAATGTGAAGTGAGCATGTTTATATGTATAAAAATCACAAAGTGGGTTAGGTTTTGAAGGCCAGTGTAGTAAGTTATCCAATGTTTGTAGACACTTAATGCTTATTTGTTTTGATTTTGATGAATGAATTTGAATCCAGACAACTTTGCAATTATGGAGACCTTTGACTTCAATTAATTGATTTTTTAATATGAAGTCTTGATTAGTTGTTAATAAATTATCTGGCACCACTTGATATTGGACCCTGAACAAACATTTTTTATGTAGTTTGAAAGAGCTAAAAATATATGATTGCAAACAGCAAACCTTGATTAGATAATGTTTTACCAATTTTCAATACATTCATTCTTATCTGCTAGAGATTATTAACCTTATTGTCAAACTGATGATTTATTGGCATTAATTTTTTTAATATTTCCTATTTAGTTTATCTATTAAATTGCAACAGAAAGGTCTTGGATTTTGTTGTTCTTTTAGAAACATTATTTATGAAATAGAAGATGATATTGGTCAATGTTATTATTATTCTTATGTTCTGTCTAGGGAATCCAATCCCGCAAAAGCGGGATCCCGCACCTTTTTTGCGGGATCAAAAATGCGGTATCGCTCATGCGGGATCTCGCATGTTAGCGGGATTGAAAAAAATAACTCGATTATACAATTTGTATGGAAAATAATTTTGTTATCAGTTTCAAACTGACAGGTAACTAAGTAAATTTTACAGAACTAAATAAATTGTTACTTATGTAAGTATATCTGATTACATAAACATTTAAAATATCATAACATTCAATTTATAATTAGTAATGAGTATTACTTTACTAAAAAAAATATTATAAGCAATTTACTTGTCTTTGTTTGATTTTCTCTTGAAAAGACTTCACAAACGAAAAAATATTATAAAAAATCTCAATTGTGCTTGATTGGGATTGATGACCTTAATCCCGCAAGCTTGCAGGATCGCGATTCTGATGCGGGATTGGATTCCCTAGTTCTGTCCAAATATTGCAGAAAAATTCAGTAAGCTACTCATGTGTACACAGACCATACAACAAGTACTGTGTAGCAGTTGCATAATGCATTGCATGAAAATACCTACGTATTGTAAATTTTCTTAGAATGTGACATGTTCACATGTTTAGCATCTGTATAAAGTATAAAGATTATGCATATACTACTACAGTTTATTTTTAATTTATTTAACAAAACACAACATTACTTACATTGCTGATAAGTAATTTTTTACAACATAGTTACTAAGTACTAGTTAAAAAATATTTTGGAAGTAGTTGCATAATCATTTTGTATGTATATATCAGCAGCACAGGTTGAGATAATGTTATATGGTGGAAGGGGATAAGAGATTTTTTTGAATGAATAATAGAACACCCAAAAGGGTGTGTTTTTAGCTTTCACCCGCGACTTCGCGTGGACATTCGAAAGATCAAAAATCCTTAGGGAACCTCTTACCTGGATAAAAAGTATCCCTATAACCCAGTTTCCACTATGTGTGTGCCAAATTTCATTCAAATCTGTTCACAACCATTTTTGCGTGATTGAGTAACAAACTTTCTTAGAATATTAGTAGGATATTGACCTGTATGTTGACCTTGAGACTGTCTTTATGCCCTACCTACATAATACGTTCAATCACAGATTGATTACATCTAAGTTCAATACTCAAAACGTACCTAGATAATAAAAGTTGTTACTGCAGTAATGTATCTGACTTTCCGCGTCGCGTCGTGTCTACTAAGTCTGGTCGTTGTGTTCCATGAAAACTGATGTGCAATGCAAGCCACTTGCTCGACCATGGAGGTCGTTAAGCTGTAAGATAGCTATTTTATGTGAGATCATTGTAGGATTGCTGACACAAGTAGTAGCTAATTGCCTTTTATTTGGCAATGCCTGTTTCTCGTAACTGCATAACTGAGTCCAGGGGGGTAATCACGTAACTTTGTTGCAATCAACTCTGACAGAAATCGCAGTTACATTGCTGCTTTAGTAAGAACCAATGTGACAACTATCTTAACTAAAGCAGCAATGCAACCGCGCTTTCAATCGATTTCAATCGAGAATTGTTAGCAACAGCTTTACGTAATCAAGGTACAGGTCACGATCTGCGAAGTATTAAGACGTTTGAAATAGAAGTTATACAATTTATTCCTTACTTCAATTTACAGTAAAAAAAAAACTCGACATCAGTTTGATAGATATTTATTTTGTCATCAATGTGCCGAATATTTAAGCCGGCTCTTCCCGGTTTAAATGCCACTTCCTTCTTTGTCGGACTTAAACTAGCTTGTTCTGGGAGCGCTAAAGAGAAAACTCTTAAAATATCTTTTTAACAGGTTAAAGCAAATATCATGATTCTAATTTTAGTATAGCTATCTGTTTTTATTGTTTGATTTTTAGCGAAAAAAAAAAGAGTTTACAATTCTTTTTAATAACTTTGCCAAGACAAAGTTTGACAAGCCCGACTTTGCTTAAACAAAGTTAAAATAATTAATTTAATAGAAAAAATACTAGAAAAAATCGACTCACCCGTAGCAGTTCAGACGGGATTTGAGCTGCTATGGGTGAGTCGATTTTGCTAGTAAATAAACTATGTTTTTGGAGCTTATGATCTTTTTATTTGGGCATTAATGTTGCTCAACGCCGTCGCCAGCCATCACTGGTTATTATAATAATAAACGCGACTCAAGGCTGCGAATGTCATCTCAGTTTATGAGCCAACGAGTATTTAATAATTTTAGTCTATAATATTTAATAATATACTAAAAAAAAATAGATCCGTCACTAGAAAGATTCTCAGGCGGGACTTGAACCCGCAACCTTTGGAATATTATTAACCGAGCGAGCGCGAAACGCGATCGATGCGTCTCCCTTTCAGCTTGGGCAAAAATGCTTTCATATGTACGTCCGGCTGTCCATCTGTTCTCCTCTACAGATCGCATTTCTCAACCAAATCGTGAAATTTTGCTGACGATTAAATTTTTAGGAAAAAATCTTATTTCAGCCATTTCTAAAAATGTTAATGTCACATACCCGAGGTATACAGCTTACAGAGCCACTAGTATCAGTGGTTGCTCGCATTACTTAATAATAATCTATGAATATACTGTGCGTAATAACACTAGCAATAATGCGTATGTAACAAACACGTCACTTCATTAGTTATGGCCTTCGAAGTGCTTCTAATAAAACGATAATTGATAATTATATGGAGCATAAATGAAATGTAGGTTCCGTTCCGACTGACTGATTTAGTGTAAAGTTTACTTGGCTCCTGTCGTACTTATCTTGTGTAGTTACTACTTAAATCACTTAAATGATGCCGCGAAACAACCGCGAAATCGTTGTAAACGCATTGACTTCTATATATTCCACTAGACTGGCTGCTGTCAAACTGTTCTTGTGCCTATTTGATTTCCGCCATTTTGGCGCTGTAGGACGTAGCGTGAGCATAGCTTGAGGGACATGGTACTAAAGTCTGGTGTCATCATGGCAACCATTTTCATTGTAGTTACGACAGATAGTTCCTTAGACAGACGCTAGAGGCGTTTCAAATAGGCACATAAACTTTGCTGTCAAATCATACAGACAGCCAGTCCAGTTAAATAGAAAAAAAAATTCATGTCAGTGTGTAAACGCAATTCTGTCAGTCCAACCAATGGGGAGGAAAAGCGCAATTTTATCCCGATAGGTGGCGTCGGTCTTTGGTACACGGCCGCCTCAAAGAAAGTGTCAAAACATATGGGAATCTCTTGGAGTATTGCACTTTTTAATTTTATACTGAGAAAATGCCGCATTGTTATGCATGTAACTTGTAAAATATTGGAGTTCATCGATTTCCCAGTAACAAAAAAAATAGTGGGCAAAAAAATATCAAAAAAATATGCCTTTCTCTCGATTTTCTCCTTTGCTGAGCCTGAGAAACATTATAAATCAAAAGGAATGTTTCATGAATTTAATGAAGCTTCGCCAAAATAAAACAACATTTGAATTATAACAGCTTTGTCCTTTAATATTTCAACCTCAGCAGTTTCTAACATATTTATAACTTGGATGAATTTGATAGGTATATCAAATATGGAATAAGCCCAATATTGGGGCCAAACAGAGAATTAATAGAATTTTATATGCCAAAGTCATTCAAGAAACTTAGAATAATAAAATAAATATGATAAAACGGTTCGTGTAATTTTCGATGGTACAGAAATTCCAGTACAGAAACCTGAAATTACTATTGCACAGAAGGCATCATCAGGCAACTATAAACACGGAAATTCACACTCAGTTGCTTTGTTAAAATTTAAATCATATGCTTCTAATCTGAAATAAAAAGATTACTTGTAAATCTTACACGAAATTTAAAGAAATGTAATGCTTGTTAGCAATTTTTTGTAAGTTGCTATAAACTTTCTTGCCTGTTGTTTTGGATTTTCTTTTCCGTAATTCTTCTTTTATATGAGCTAAAGTTAGCATAGAATACATTGTTTGTCCGCAAAACCGAAAAAATACAATCTAAGAAAGTAAAATCACGTAATACACAGTCAAGACAATATAAGCTCAAACTGACAATTGTTCCAAAGACTGAGCGCCATCTGTAATTCACTTTGCCTTCGCCTCCCCATTGATCAAGCGTTTGCCACATTAAAGTTAGCTCTAATTCCACGGACGTAGCTATAGCTTTGACAAGGGGGGGGTCCTCAACGGAAAAAAAAAACAGTGCTGTAACGCCAATTAATCTATCATTTACAAATTAAACATTGCCTGCCAGTGCCGGTTTTAGCACTACCAGTGTCCTGGGCGACATTTCTACGAGGCGCATTTCAGATAGGGGTATCTGTGAATCCAAGATTTTTAATTTTGCCTGTTAGTTAAAAAATGGCCGCGCAGCACGATTTTTAGCCAGTTTCACCTACTGATCTTGTAATCTTGCTTGTTTATAGCAAAAAAATTACGGCCGCGCAGCGCAATTTTTAACCGGTTTCATCAACTAATATTGTAATTTTACTTATTACAGTAAAAAAAACCGCCGCGCAGCGCGAATTTTAGTCAGTTTCACCTACTAATCTGGTAATCTTGCTTGTTTATAGTAAAAAAATAACGGCCGCGCTGCGCAATTTTTGATCAGTTTCATCTTCTAATCTTGTAATTTTACTTATTACAGTGAAAAACCGCCACGCAGCGCGATTTTTTGTCAGTTTCATCGACTAATCTTGCTTGTTTATAGTAAAAAACAGCTGCGCTGCGCGATTTTTAGTCGGTTAATCCACTAATCTTGCTTGTTTACATTAAAAATGGCCGCGCAGTGCAATTTTTGGTTAGTTTCATTCATCGCGTCGTCGTCGGCAACAATACGATTGATAGTCGACCGGTTGTCGGGCGTTTTCAGCGCCCCACACACGAGGGCGCCCAGTGCAGTCGCACCGCTTGCACCGCCCTAGGGCCGCTCCTGGATTTTACAATGACCAAATCTTAAATGGCACATGGTAACGAGCGATGAAGTTTCGACGAGATATTGCCAAGTTGTTCTGATCATGTTTTACCACTATAACGATTTTGTCGCTAAAAGGGAATTTACGATAGTAATAAAGGTAAACTGTAAAGGTGTGCGGCTGGGGATATAAAAGGGAGCCCCGGGCGGTCGCCCGTGCTTGACCTGAAACCCTGAAAGACCTGTGCTAACTTCGTAGTGATCGAAAAACCTCAACTTATTCCAGTGTTTGGGTTACAACTTCAAAAAAATGCATTCTACGGCAAAGTTGTCTATAACACTTCTTTGAGTGTCGTATAATATCTCGAGATACCCCCTGCGGCGGAATAAGCATCTATCGTTTTCTACAATCGGCGCGGTGCATGTAATTTTTTTCTGTTGGACAAGTAAGATGGATATGAATGGGGGGGGGGGTCCGGACCCCCAAACCCCCCCCCCCCCCCCCCTTATATACGTCCGTGTCTAATTCTATCCTTTGATCTATTATCAAATTCTGTGTTATTATAAGTCATAACACTTTCATATACACGCTTAGGTTTAATTGAATGAGTTAATTACTTATAGTTTTTTTTTCATTGCCAGGGTCTTGAATATCGCTGGGTGCAAACTGGAAAGCTGCTGGCAGATGGTCCGATAACCGCACTTTCTTGGAACCTCGAAGGCACTAGACTGTTGACTGGTGGCAAGATATTGCAACTTTGGCACCAGGCATCTCTGTACCAGGATGATAGCCAACGTAAGTAGCTTCTAAAAGTTATAAAATAGCGGTAGGTATACCCAATGCGGATGTACTGACTTCATCTCATAATAAAATGTTGTTTTAAATTTTAATATGCAATCCCTTAGGAACTCGTTACTTACTGGCTGGCGGTAACAATTAATATTATTGACAGATTGATTTTAAATAAAATAAAGGGGTTCGGGTACTTTGGTCCTTATGACCTAGACTTGAATCGTACATCGATGGATAGGTCTTTTCAAGAGGAAAAAAAGTTATTATGGGGTTATATTAAGATGAATAAATAATGAAAAAATATTAGAAAAAATCAACTCACCCGTAGCAGCTCAGACGGGATTGACTCAGACTTGCTACGGGTGAGTCGATTTTTTCTAATATTTTTTTGTCATGACATACGGAGCCGAAACGTGGACACTCACTGTAGGGCTGCACAAATTTAAAGTCGCGCAGCGAGCTATGGAAAGGGCTATGCTCGGAGTTTCTCTGAGAGATAGGGTCCGGAACGAGGTGATCCGACAGAGAACTAAAGTCATCGACATAGCCCACCGGATTAGCAAGCTGAAGTGGCAGTGGGCCGGCCATATTAGCCGTAGAACCGATGGCCGTTGGGGCAGACGAGTTCTTGAGTGGAGACCCCGAATGGGCAAACGTAGTGTAGGACGCCGTCAGACAAGGTGGAGCGACGATCTTCGCAAGGTGGCTGGCATAAACTGGATGAGTATAGCCGCGGATCGTGCTCAGTGGCGTGCACTCTGAGAGGCCTATGTTCAGCAGTGGACGATGATAGGCTGATGATGACCAATAGACTTGAATCGTACATCGATGGATAGGTCTTTTCAAGAGGAAATAAAGTTATTATGGGGTTATATTTCGATTTGTTGTCCGATTCGAGATATCGGCTGATAAAGTTTGTGTTTTCAGTACTCGGATAGTACAATCAGCAATGAATGTTGCTTAACGGCGGCGGGTCCATAGAATATCCCGACAACATTATAGGACAAGCGCCATACCTATTCGTGCTCTATGACAATATACCTTTCTAACGATATACTACACTCGGCGTCAGAAAAACCGCACCTTTTCGAAAATAAGTTTAGACTTAACCACCTGCTGTTGCTAGCTAACGTTTTATTGTGTAAGGGCCGATTTTTCAATCCTCAGATAAACAGACAGATAGGGTATATTCAACAGATAGCAAAAACATCTGTTGTTCCATCGTCAAATAGGCCTTATTCGACGAATAACTCTCTTATCTGAGGAATAATTCTATCTGACCCTTTGAGGGCCAGATAACGCCTTATTCCACAGATAAACAGTAAGTTTGAGGTTAGTTTTGTGCTTTTTGTTGTAAAGTTCGAGGGAAAGGGAATCGAGGAAGTAGTCATAATAAATGAGTTATATAAATTCAAGTAATAAAATAGAAAGAATTGATGAAATTCTACCCGAGTTCAGAGAAGTTTTAATATTCTTCCCTGCACATTCTTTGATAGAAACTAAACAAACAAAGAATTTCTTTTTTTTACATCTATTATTTTATTATTTGCTTGTAGGGACATACCTCTCAGGAACTAAACCACAGAATAAATAATAGTACTAGACTAAACTCACAAGCATTTGAATCCTAAATTGAATTTCGCAGAACACTTTTTTGCTTTCCATAGTAAGTAATTAATTACATCATACTTAGTTTGAATCGAAAAATCACAATTAAAAACACCACACCACAGCGTCCACATACAGCACATCCAAACAACTTCATATTGTTGAATGACGGCGGACCCTTCTTTTGTTTGACTGATTGCCAGATGTCCAAAATAAAAGAAATAGTTTGTCCTGTTCTAACATTCGTTCATTGTCTATATTTGTTTCAACTTCGTGAAGTTAGCGTTTCCACAGATGAGATATTCGGTCAGTTAGTTATTCAAAGAATAAATATTGCTTGAAAAATTGACAATCACTTAACAGACGAATAAAGAGACTAATAACTTTATTCTTCAGTTAACTATTGGTCCCTTTATCCGAGGATTGAAAAATCGGCCCTAAATGTTTTAAAAGTAATCTATTAAGGGGCGGTAATAGGAAAACATGGTTTGCGCGGGCCATTTTTTTATAAAGAAAACGTAAACTTGTAGCCACCAAAAAAATCATACGACAAGCTAAAGAGTTTATCTAGTTGCTACAATCATAAAATTGTGTATAACCTTAACAGATGGTTGTAGAAAAAAATCAGAATATCACCAAAAGCGCTTGTCGCGGGCCAAATCTTTGGCGTAAATAATAACGGAAACGTATTGAATTCTACATCAAAATACACTTTAACGTACTGTTCAGTTGCTCCAATAACTTTTTTTCAAGAACGATAATTGTGCTAAAGATAATGATGAAAAAACAACGAAAAACATTGAAAAAGTGCAGAAGTGAGGTTATTTTCCATACTCTTTACACGTAAAGAAAAAGACAGAGACAAATGATTTCGCGTAAGGGAGCCTTAAAAGTACATTTATTGAGCTTTCAATTAATAATTGTTTGATTTTATTAACATAACAGTTACCATAATTAAACACTTAAAGCGTTATTGCTTGCGCCGCTATAAAAGTAAAATAAAAGGGGTCAATACAGGAAATGCGGGTAAATTCGCTATCAGATGATAGAGAAAACACACTTCAACAGTTCAATTAAAAAAAGGAATTCTTAAGATGGTTACTATTGCCCATGAAGTTGCTCAAATATTGCAAAAAATGTGGCAGTGTAACGTGGCTCGGAAACTGAATCTCAGTCATTGATTCCGTTCGACGAGTATTCCAATGGTTATTAGACACTGTTGGCTATGTCCGAAGGGGAAGAAACATATAACAACACTTACCATTATATTAGATAGGATTAAACTAACTTTGAAGAAGTTTTTTAAAAGGTGCGGTTTTTCTGACGCCGAGTGTATTTATATCTATTGGGTCCAGGACCAGAGTCCATACATTTGTGACCATACCCTTTTATAAACCCTTAAAAGAATCACATTAGTATAAAATTGGCAGAGAAATTCGTAAAATAAATACGTAGAATGTATTTTTTCTAGATTATACAAAAAATCTACTGACCCGAACTTCATGCAAATTCAGATACCTCGAGAGTGCCATTTCAAACAAAAAACACTTGGTGAACAAACATGAAAGAATATAGACCCAAGTAATATTCTCGTTTCTAAAACAGCAAGGCGTCGGCCATCCTCGATTTCGAGCATTAATTCCCTATGGGAATCCAATCCAGGTCACCACGGTAGGCTAACCAAGTAACCATTAGCCTATTAATAAATTTATTAACATCTACCATCAAAATAAGCTATTTCGTCATCAGAAACTAAACTAATAAATGTTTTTATACGAACTAGTCTTTCATCAGTCACAAACTCATCATAGTGTAAAATCATAGTTAACAATTTTAAACTCCCGAAAATTTCATATAAATAGAGATATTAAATAACAGAGCGTTTTATTTGGTTGTACTTGATAAATAGTTAATTGATTGCAGTACAGTCAAACACTGGCGCAACATGTGCGCAATCGACTGGATCGCAATAACAATAACTATCTGCTGTTTGGATATTGAGAAGGAAAAATAAATAAATTAAAAAATATTAAAAACACGACTGCCCTGCCAAAAACGAACTATAAAGTTAAACAACAAGTGTCATTGCAGTCGGGGGACCTTATTATGGAACAATTTTTGATCAAAGAGGTCCCCCGACTGCAATGACACTTGTTGTTTAACTTTATAGTTCGTTTTTGGCAGGGCAGTCGTGTTTTTAATATTTTTTAATTTATTTATTTTTATTTCACACATTTTAGTGACTTATTATATAGTTTTGGAATGTGCTCATCAAGGCCTTTCATTTGATGCCCATATTGTAATAATTGAAGAAAAAAAATTTTTTTTCACATTTGGAAATGGGGAGGCGAAGGCAAAGTGAATTACAGATGGCGCTTCATTCTTTGGAACAATTGTCAGTTTGAGCTTATATTGTCTTGACTGTGTATTACGTGATTTTACTTTCTTAGATTGTATTTTTTTCGGTTTTGCGGACAAACAATGTATTATATGCTAACTTTAGCTCATATAAAAGAAGAATTACGGAAAAGAAAAGCCAAAACAACAGGCAAGAAAGTTTATAGCAACTTACAAAAAAATGCTAACAAGCATTACATTTCTTTAAATTTCGTGTAAGATTTACAAGTAATCTTTTTATTTCAGATTAGAAGCATATGATTTAAATTTTAACAAAGCAACTGAGTGTGAATTTCCGTGTTTATAGTTGCCTGATGATGCCTTCTGTGCAATAGTAATTTCAGGTTTCTGTACTGGGATTTCTGTACCATCCAAAATTACACGAACCGTTTTATCATATTTATTTTATTATTCTAAGTTTCTTGAATGACTCTGGCATATAAAATTCTATTAATTCTCTGTTTGGCCCCAATATTGGGCTTATTCCATATTTGATATACCTATAAAATTCATCCAAGTTATAAATATGCTAGAAACTGCTGAGGTTGAAATATTAAAGAACAAAGCTGTTATAATTCAAATGTTTTTTTATTTTGGCGAGCTTCATCAAATTCATGAAACATTCCTTTTGATTTATAATGTTTCTCAGGCTCAGCAAAGGAGAAAATCGAGGGAAAACCATCTTTTTTTTGATTTTTTTTTGCCCAATATTTTTTTTGTTACTGGGAAATCGATGAACTCCAATAATTTACAAGTTACATGCATAACAATGCGGAATTTTCTCAGTATAAAATTAAAAAGTGCAATACTCCAAGAGATTCCCATATGTTTTGACACTTTCTTTGAGGCGGCCCGGTACCAAGACCAGACGCCACCTATCGGGATAAAATTGCGCTTTTCCTCCCCATTGCGTCGTACAGTCGCTATATTGATTTTTTCTAAAAAAATATAGCCAGTGACTCGGGATGCTGTAAGGATTCTAACGATACCCCATTTATCCAAATCAGTTCATGCATTTAGAAGTTATGGTGGAATAAAGAAACTCACATACCCACAAATATACATGAACCCTGAACACATAACACTCTTTTTGCTTTGGGCAGTCGTGTAAAAATCATGAAATAAAACACTTTTTAACGGATACAAGCGCGGTTTTATTGAAAGTAATTTGGTAATTAGTTGTTATTCGATTTGATTTTTGATTTTCCCGACGTTTCGGCACCTTTGCAGCTGCCGTGGTCACGGGGGACTGAAGCTACTCGACGATGAATTTTAAAAACGTTCAGATACGTTCAGTAAATATTAACATCGCTTGAGGGTTCACGAGTAGCTTCAGTCCTTCGTGACCACGGCAGCTGCAAAGGTGCCGAAACGTAGGAAAAAAAAACAAACCATATAACAACTAATTACCAAAGTACTTGCAATAAAACCGCGCTAGTATCCCTTAAAAAGTGTTTTATTTCATGTCTAGTGAGCGCGTAAGCTTGAGAAGTAAATAAGAAGGGTGGCGTGGTTACTTAGTTTTTATGTTTTATTAAATTATGAATCATTGTTTTGCTTGATGGAGAAACATTAATTTGTCTTGATAGTTATCAGATAATAGATGACCGCTTTTTTCTGACCGAACATAAATTACTTACTATACCTATGTAAGAAAATTGGAGTCACATAACCTAACCTTATAGAAGACTATAGAAAAATATTGCAAATGATCCCATGGTAGCCGGAACCGGATAACGTTACATAGTCGGATTTTGGATATCTAGGCCGTATCAGATAGGTAGTCTGTTTGTTTACTTACCCTATTTTTATTTTATAAAAAAGAAGGCCTGCTGTTAATCTTAAAGTAAAAGCCGATTCGAAGTCATGGCTTCTGGGACTCTGGCAACTCGCTATAAAGTCTTAAAGAATATAATCCTAACAGGGCTTGTGTGACCTAATCTTAAGTAACCTTGTGATTTGAATTGGAAAGCCGTAAATAACGTGGCTCTAATCACAATAAAACAGTTATTAAAATTGTTTTCGTTTTTACAGCAAGTTCTGGCGTAACATTCCAAATTGGCGGCGACAAAGATGACAAACCGAAACAGCAAGAAGAGGAAGACCCGGTACGTAATTAACGTTACATTGACTTTGATAAGATAAAGAGATTCAACAAAGCATTCCACGCATCCACGCCACTTGATATTCTGATATTCTTTATCTATGCCGTGGCTACACTACACATAGTCAACATTTGCTAGTCCAATTTTATGCGATCTCTACTCTCAAATGTTATGTTTTATAATGAGGATCAGTAACGATTTTGTTTAGTTAAGTTAACAAGCTAGAACTCTGTTATTTTGGGGGTCCTTATGACGTCATCCGCGACGTACGTAAACCTTACGTCGTACGTGATAAAGCACATATTGCATTGAGCTTGGCATTTCTTTCAAACCCTTATAACTCAAACATTTCTAAACGGATTTAGAAAAATATTTCACTAGGTTTTATAGCTATGAATAAGTTGTTTATATTATATCAATAAAACTAGGATTCAAACTTGTTACTGATGCTCATTATTTATAAATCAAGTCTAAAACCTATATTTTATTCTTATCATAATGGCACAACACGATATCATTCAACCGCAACCAACCATTTATTTTCATAGTTAAGTACTAAATTTTATTATAATCTAAAATAATTCATGACCGTGTTTATACCGTAATGTTTAAAAAAAATACGGCAAAGAACTCGAAATGGTTCGCGCACGATCTACACGTTTTTAACCGCAGTTTCACTTGCGCATTGTTACGTATAAATGGAGTTAAATTATTCCACGTTAATAATGGACAATTGGTTAGAACGAATTGCTATTGCTTTCAGCGTGTAGCTGTGTAGTATGATCTTGAAATTTTCGGACCGTTTCGTATGTACGTTTGATTATTTTTGTATTGTTACGTGTATGCATAATAAATATGAAAATCACTGTTTTATTCCTTTTTTCATAATTGCAACTAATACATAGTCAAGTTAGAAAATACTTCGATTACTAATAAATAAAAAAATTATAGTCTGAAAATATGTTTAGTTTTGCCCTTGCTTGGACTTATTTTTTACTATTTGATAGAAATAACTTGTAAGACTACTGCCAGCAGCAAAAAAGACCTTAAAATCCAATTTCGATTGGAGTTAATAGTCTTAAACAGAACGAAATGAAAATTCCGAGTTTCTTTTGGAAGTCAGTTGAAGATCTCCAGTGATGAGATCACACTATTATCTTTTCTTTTGGCTCATCGATCGTAAAACTTGATAATTTATCTCGACGATGATAAAACAATAGATATAGGTACTACTTACTAAAAGCCAAGCATAATAACAGTGATTGTCTGTAATCAATTTTACTGACATAACGATAATTAAAACATTTTAACTGTGTCTAGGTTTGCCTCTAATTATAATGTCACCAATATTAGTTAGCCTAATTCCATTTATAGATGAAACTAATCCATAAAGGGAAAAAAATATAGGTTAATTAACATACATTTCAATCGAAGAGAAATGCATATCAGTGTAAATATTTACACTGATGAACTAAAGTTGTTGCTCTCTTAAGAGAGCGATAGAAATCAGATCATACAGAAAAAGCTGAATGATCTGCAAGATAACTCACCTAACGGCAAGTCGCTTCTTGCTTACTTACTTACTTGCCGGACGGTGTCCACACGTGGTTTTTACTTACTTATGGATGTATAAACCGGGCTTACATAATAATATACAGGGTGGATTTTTGAGACGGGACGTTAAGGGCAGGTACCTTAACCGTTATAGTTACAAGAAAACATTCCTGGGAGACCTTCCATAACTTTTTGAGATATTCTGACCTGCATTCACAGATTTTGGAAAAAGTTACCGTTAGCAAAAAAATGCTAAAATACCACTCAAATTAAACTCAAATTTCAGTTGGCCTTAAAGAGTATTTTGATCGCAGTAAGAAATAAGATCTTTTGGCACTAAAAAATATTTCGAGTAAATTTTTCGTTTTTCCGTACAAAATGTATGGGAAAAGTTTTTGGCTATTTCTGTCGTTTCTAGTACTCATACCTTAAATGGTCCCATAGAGTCACATGAAATAGGATCGATTGGCATAAAAAAAAATTTTTTTTGGTATTTTAGCATTTTTTTTTGCTAACGGTATTTTTTTTCCAAAATCTGTGAATGCAGTTCAGAATATCTCAAATAGTTATGGAAGGTCTCCCAGGAACGTTTTCCTGTAACTATAACGGTTAAGGTATCTGCCCTTAATGTCCCGTCTCAAAAATCCACCCTGTATTATGACGATAACAGCAGTAAGTGTCTGTTATTATATTACCATTACAATAATACAGTCGCGTCACAATATCACTTGTTGATCAATAGGAAATGTATGCGTTGTATCAATTATGAACAAGTGTTATTGTTTTGAACGTAAGTTTATTGCGCCCATTATTCTTGTCAGCTATAAGGCATCCAAGAGACTCCAAGCGCAGCAGCGAATAAAGTTTCTTTCTAAGTACAGATACCGGCATATAACAGACAAAGATGAGATAAAAGATACCCAGCAGCTACAGACACTGAACTCGGCGCATCTTTTGTCTCATCTTTGTGTTGCCAAGTTATATGCCGGTATCTGTACTTGATTTGTTGTGTTGCCAGGGCTGGTTATGCGTGTGGCAATGTCACACGGCGACGCCGGCGCATCACCTGGCTTTCTCGCCGGACGGCGTGCTGTTCGCCACATCCGGCATCAACGATCGCCTCGTTAAGATCTGGTACCAGAATAAAGGTAATAAAATAACACGCACGCCGCCGCAGATGTAGATACATTTAAATGAATACGCCCTCGTTATTATAAATAGCAATCTGCGGTTTACCGATCTCGAATGTAATGTGTGTGGCGCTTGGTTTTTGTCTAATGATTTATTGTCACTCTTGAAAATCTTTCCAGATTAAGGCCCGTAGATGCTGTTCTTATAAAAAGAACATCTCAAGTATGATCTCAAGCTTTCAACGTTGACAGCGGTTTATAAATACGGGCCTAATGGCCGAATACTCAAACGCTAATTAACTTTGAGGGGCTCTCAAACGTCGTCCTGTCGCATTAAATGTCAAAGATATGACGAAGACAGCATGCTGTTTGAGAGCCGCTTAAAGTTAAGTTGCGTTTGAGTATTCGGCCATAAGAGTTCAAAAATATGTTGTTGGGGTTATTAATATTAAGAGATTTTTCAGAAATGTTAACTTGTTGTCAGACTCAATTATGCGTGTGTTCGAGATTATAAACAAACGCCTGGCTGATTCTAGTTTATCCTCAACATCATTTTTTTACAGTACTTCAAGATAAAGAATGGGCATCAGGAAAACATCGGAAACAATCGTCTTCATACATTACATAAGACAATTAACAAAAAGTAGTTTCGCCCTAAAAGTAATTAACATTTTCAACTTTATTACAATGAAATAAATGTCAACGTCATTTCTACGAAAAGCAAAAACACGATACCCATTCTTTATCTTGACGTACTGTTCATGACAGGTACTTATTATGTGAGAGAATTTTTTATTTATTTATTTATTCAGCTCCTCCATTTCCAATAAATGAGATAGTGCACGAACGAACGGTTCAATACCGGGTGTAACAAGATCGTCAATGAAGCCGAGGTCTACGTATTTTGCCCAACATCAGGTTCATTTCTGTTCAAAATTATTGCTGGGAAACGATTTTAATTTTTGGTGTTAAAAAAGATTTGCACACATTACCAGGCAATGTAACGTGTACAAAAGACCGCGCCTGCGAGTGAATGCTACACAGCTGCTGCGTGCGGCCGAGTTGTAAGGCAACGTTTATGTGCGTGCTCATGAGAAACATTGAGTGATGACGTTTTGAAGCCATTGTTTGTTACGAAATACATAAAATTTTGATAATGTTTCTGAAGACAAAAATTAGGAAATAACGAATAAAATAAGATTTCATTAAAATTTTCGAAAAAAAATATGTTAACCTTCAATAACTTCGTAGCTATTGGTTTCCCAGGTATAGTCCAAAAGAAAAAAATGATCCTGATGATGGGCGGAATGCGTAGACTTCGGCTTCGTTGAGTGTCTTGTTACACCCGTTATACTTTTCCTGTAACTCAAAATTTTTATTTAAAAAGAACTGTTTTATTTGATTAACTTAAATGGTTGGGCGAATTGTGAACATCACGAGTACAATGTTATAAATGTTTTTTAAAGAAAAAATAAACACATTTAAGGAAATCTCATCAAGTCGTATATGTTTGGTTGTTCCAGTGCTGTACCAACAGACACACAACGACCACTCTGCGCAGGAGCTGAACTACACGTTTATCTATGTGTCCCATCCGCGCGCCGTCACCCACCTCTCGTGGCGGAAGACCAGCAAGTATATGCCCAAGTATGTAATGTTGAATCTACGGGCGTTTTGAACGCAGTCATTCTCCTCAACCCCGTTTGTATTATTTTAGAGTAAGAAAATTTTGTCCCCGTGTGCAGTGACGAGAATAGGTCCCAGACGAGTAGCGTTTAGTAGCATAAGTTATATTTTTGCAAGCTATCGTGGCAAATTTGATGTCGAAGACAAAGACTGCGTTCAAAACGCCCGTAGATTCACCCAAAAGTGATGACTTATCGCTACACCACATCGAAAGCGCGGTTGCGGAGGTGGTGCATCAAATTTAAACTTTTTCAGTTAGTACATAAACAGATGCATAGTGGGCGCATTCGATAGTAGTATACGTGAACAAATTCAATAGCAAGTCACAATAAAAGTGCGACTACTTAGGCTCAGTTGCACAACCTAACTTTATTTATTTTATTTTTTATTTTTATTTATTTATTCATGGAAAACAAACAGCATTCATGTATTAATTATAGATAAGATAAAACTAGAACAAACATGCCTTTATCAGTTTTCACAGATAGAAATTAATACAATCCAGATGAAAAAAGAAAAAAAAAGATGAAAAACATGCATTATCAAACTAAGAGCAAAATTGCTTTTTAATATTGTACCTACTCAT
Organism: Agriphila tristella; assembly: GCA_928269145.1. NCBI lineage: Eukaryota > Metazoa > Arthropoda > Insecta > Lepidoptera > Crambidae > Agriphila > Agriphila tristella. Next base: position 40,492,218 of record OV743433.1, read on the forward strand.
AGACAAAATAAAAATAACACATAAGAAAAAATAGAGTACCTAATATATGAATATATATAATATATAGAGAGCCATACCAATATCTGTCAAAGAAAAACTACATTATTTAATTGTCAAAGAAATCTACATTAATTTTATTTTTGAAATAATTCGATCCCGCTGTAAATAAGTCAGTATTTTCTGAATGATTTTGATTGAAATCAGTTAATACCCTGTTAAAGTAAGAATTAGATCTATAATTTGGAATACATGTATCTACTTGAAATTTAAGGTAATTTCGCCTTGTGTTAATGCGGACGGGCAGTTTTATATTTATCAAAGAAAGTAGATCACTACAATCCATTCTGCCATTAATTATGTTAAGAAGGAAAGTTAGATCAGTCGCCTCTCTTCGCAAGGTCAAAGGAAGTAAATGATGGTGCTTGCACTTGATCTCATAGTCTGAGCCCAAGTTCAACCTGTGTTTGTAATTTAGAAATTTAAGAAACTTTTTCTGGACTCTTTCGATTTTTTGAATGTAAAATTGGTATTGAGGATTCCACACTTGACTTGCATATTCTAATTGACTTCTCACTAATGAACAGTACAGAATTTTCAGCGTCTTCACCGTTTCAAAGTGTTTGGTGCTTCTTATAATGAACCCCAAAGTCCTAATAGCTTTAGTTGTGATAGCGTCAATGTGTTTGTCATATAGGAGCTTAGAATCCAAAATTACACCGAGATCTCTAATGGAATCAGTACGCACAAGTGATTGGTTGTTCAATTTATAGTCAAAACAGATAATATTTTTGGATCTACTGAAAGAAATACAATTACACTTAGAGACGTTCAAATCAAGTTTGTTAATGAAACAGTAGCTTTGCAGTCTATCGAGATCCTCCTGCAAAAGAAGACAGTCGTTCAGTCCTATAATTTTTTTATAGATTTTCATGTCATCGGCAAATAACAAGAATTTAGAATGACGGAAACATTTGTTAATATCATTGATAAAAAGTACAAACAAGAGTGGTCCTAGAATTGAGCCTTGTGGTACTCCAGAAGGCACAGCAGAGAAACGTGGATGAGATGAAAACCCTTTTAGAACGACAGTCTGACATCGGTGATCAACGTAAGAACCGAACCATCTCAGGAGATCTCCATGAATACCGGCAGAATGCAACTTATCAAGAAGGATCATATGATCAATTCGATCAAATGCCTTGGTGTAATCTGTGTATACAGCGTCAATTTGGCCTCCAGACTGCATACCTGAAGTCACATCCTCAGTAAATGCTACAAGATTACTAACCGTTGATCTTCCCTTCAGGAAACCATGTTGCTCTGGTAAGAAAGTATGTTTTAGAGCTTCGTAAATTTGTAGGTGGACTATTTTTTCCAGGATCTTAGCCAAAACACAAAGTTTAGAAATTGGTCTATAGTTACTAACTTCGCGCTTAGAACCCTTCTTGTGTATGGGAGTAACTGTAGCTGTTTTCCATACCTTTGGAACGGTGGCTTCCCTAAGAGAACGCTTAAATAAGTGACAAACAGGAAGAGCCAGACTAGCTGCACATTTGGAAATGAGAAGTGGATGCAGTCCATCAGGTCCCGCTGATTTATTACAATCTAGACTTTTCAGCATTTTATAAACTTGATTTTCGACTATTTCAATAGAAGAAATATCGGGGAGATACATATGACGGCGCATCTAGCCGGCTGTCCCTTGGTATTACATTCGTCCCGAGATCAGAAGCTAAGAAGTTGGAGTTGAAGAACTCTGCAAAAGCATCACAGATACCGTCACCTGATGAAACAGTGGCACCCTTAAAATTCATCGCAGACGGATATGAATTGTGTTGCTTATTAGCACGAATGTAAGACCAAAAAGCCTTGGGATTATCTCGAATAGAAAGTTCTATATTTTTTGTGTAATTAATAAAAGGGATCCCTTGTTTTTGCATAATAGTTTTATACCTAATTTGATTTGGCATAACGCATTTGGCATAAATTTTTTTGTCATAATAGTACTTTGGCATAATTAATTTTTGGCATACTATTTATTTAAGCATAATAGTCATTTAGACTAATTTGTTTTCGCATAATGTTATTAGGCATATTGTCTATTCGCCTAATATTATTTAGACATAAAAAACAATAAGAATAAAAAAAATTACGTACTTATTTTCTTGCAAAAGGGGTATGTATTAAAATGCCGAAAATTCATAACACATAATACGACCTAAATATCGACGTATAAAACACCTATTTTCAAAATACCGAAAATCCTAAATATCGATATCCGATAGACCGTAACTTGAAATATCGATTACTAAATGACCGATAGTTAGAAAACCCGTAATTTAAAATGCCGATAGTTCAAAATCCCGAAAGTCTGTTAAGGTGTATTAGGTGCGACGACGAGCGAGCGTAGCGAGCGAGGAGGAGGTTAAGTTTCATTGCGACCTACAACGCACGAGCCGAGCGAGCGAAGAGAGCGTGCCGCGGCAGCGGCTGGCGAAGTGCCAGAACCGACTTGCGGGCACGGGATTTAGTATTTTAGTTAAAATGTCTTTTCGGGATTTTAAACGTACGTAACGTAGCCATGCATGTGACAAACAATATTTATATTTACTTCAAGTGTAAATTTTTAGCAATAGCTTTTAAATGTGCAATTATCGAAGTGTTCTTTTTTTTATAAAAATATGCGTTAATAACATTATGCGTGTTTATATTTATACTAAAGAATATTATGCTAAAACATGATTATGCTTAAATTTGTTATGCCTAAAAAAATTATGCATAAGCTGTTATGACTAAGTAATATTATGCGTAAACATCATTCGGCGAAATCATTTTATGCTATGACATATTATGCCTAAAAATTTTATGCAAATTCATAGGGAACCTTAATAAAACACTCCTGCTCTAATTTATTTGCTCGCTGACGCAAAACATTAAAAGAGACGCTGTGGCTTTTATTACCATATGTCCTAATCCTTCTATGAGCCTTATTTTTATCATTAAGAACCTTTAAAAGTGCTGAGGAATACCACACTGGATAGCGACCCGGATGTACTAGCTTAAATGGTACATATTTGTCTCTCAAGGACTTTAATAAACTATTAAATAATTGCACTGCATCATCCACCGTACCTCGTGACAATAGGGTTTGCCAGTCTTGGTCATCAAGATCATGGCATAAAGCGTTAAAGTCTCCCTTGCTGTAGAAGTATTTGGGTCTAGACTGAGAATTCAAAATCGGAAGATCAAAAAAGTTGGGCTGACAAACTAACGCTGGATGGTACGAATCTTCCGGTACTAATGGATCTGTACAGTAGGGTGGGCCGATTTTGTATGGAGAAATTTTTTTTTTTCGAATTTCATAACGCAAGAGGTGTCAAAAGTTGCGGCTATTTGCGTAGATCCTAAATACACTATTAAATGTTGAAAAATATAACATCTTTAGCCCTCTACCAGCAGTCAAAAATGATTTTTTTATCAAATTTCACTAATTTTTAAAATAATTATTTATGCATGTTTTAATAAAATTTTTGATGATTATTCTAACAACAGGGAATAAATAAAACTATACTTACAGCAATTATAGCCACTTCTATTAAATTTTCACATAGGTGTAATAAAATCAAAGTATTAAAATTACGGAAAAATCTTGACTTTTCTCTACATTTAAATTGATTTTTGCTGTCGAATTCGGGCTTTTCTGAAAGCGATTTCAGGGTATTCTTGATGAAACCACCCCTAGCAGGTTCTTCGACGACACGTTGAGATGCTACAGTCACCAGTTTCACCGATCTTTCTACGGCTTGATCGTCGCAAGGATAATCGTACAGAGGCACTTGATATTTTTTTGCCATGTCTTGTAATTTTTCTTTACTATATTTTGTAAGGATTGGCGGTGGATCAATTACTAGATCTTGCCATAATATCAATTTAATATAGTTTGCAGTCGTAAAAGTTTAACTTTAGGGGTTTGAAATTCCGTATCGGAGCGGTAGTACCCAAAAGCCTAGCTTTCAAAATTCGCGCTAAGTACAGCGAGTTGTCGCATAGAAGTAAGTTTTCTGGGTGGCAGAAAAAAGCATTTCTTTGTATCACTGGATCAATGATAGCTCTTACATTTTCAGGTAAATCTCTAGAAAATTTAATCAATTTAAAAATATGATGTGGTCCATCTTTCAATTTCGGTTGATTTTTAATAAAAAAACCAAACTGGAGCATACAATTTTATAAAGTAGGTAGTTCACAATATTTTTCAGATTTTCAGAAGGATCACTTGTACTTATGTAAAGTCTGAGAATGCGGTTGGCAAAGATAAAGCCACCTCGAATGTGCCATTTTCCCTGGTTGACGATTTGCCAATTATGGTGAGCAAAAGCCTAAAGCAACTGACTGACAAATCTCAAAAAGGTATTTTTGATCAGTACTTAGATCTTAAGTAGCATCAATTTGAAGTATATTTCCAGATTATAAATATAGATTATATATATAGTATTAAATTCACCACATTGTTCTTTTCACATGCAGCCAGGCCTCGTGAGTTTTCTGGTCCGTGTGGTCTGGAAATTGGACCAGAAAACTCACGAGGACCAGATGTTGAACAATCTAGTTCTGTAAAAAGATGTCTCAGTGGCAGCTCATTAGCGTGAAGTAGACACACCGCCCACTGTACTAATTGAATGATTTTATAACAAAAGGTTATAAAATCATTCAATTAGGTACTGGTTAAAACTTTCGTTTTTTTTGAGTTCGGGTATCTTATGAATGAAAGATGACTATAACATTTGTTTCATGCGTTCTTAAGAAACGGTAGGAATTGATGCATTTTTCCATATACATTCGAGTTCTTGAGTTATCTATCAACATTAAAATTTTGCTGTTAAACGGTTGTTTTCCATTATATTGTTCTTTTCAATATTATGAACAAAATAACGTCACTTACTGTAGGAAGTCCCTTGTAATCGAGTTCAGAATAGGATCCGAATAAAAGACAGACTGTGTCACTTTGCCGTGAACCAGCGCTCATTTTGGTCTACTAATAATTAATGTTAAGTTGCAAAGACCAAGAAAAACTGTTATTTTATCAGAAAACTATATTTTTTGCATTCAAATTAGTGGTCCAAACAAGATTGTGACGTGTTCTTTATAGCAAACTACATCTATTTTTGCCGCGCGAAACTTGTCAAAACGTGCATTATTTTAAACTACTTGCATATATTTTTTTTGTTGAAAAGATTAAATAAAGGGTTAAAATACATTAGTAAACCAATAAAATGGTCAAATAATACTTATTAACCAGAAAAAACATGGGTTTGAAATGTATGAAAATATTGATATTTTACTAAACTTTGATCGATGGTAGAGGGCTCAAAATGAAAAGCAATTTTTTTTAAATTATTTTTCCTATAATCTACGTCGCATTCCGCAACTTTTGAGGGGTCTTGTGAGATAAAAATCTTAAATAATTGAAATCGGCCCACCCTACTGTACAGTGCTGGACAGTAATGTCACCGCTAGAAAAAATTAAATCCAATATACCATTTAAATGATTTCTGACATGATTGTATTGGTGTAAGTCGCATAAATTCATTAAATCACTTAATTCATTATGATTAATATTTGTACTGTGAAAGGTAGGAGTAAGATAGTTGACGTCATTACTCGAAGACCAGGATATGTCACTTAAGTTAAAATCACCGGCTATAAAGAAACTATCCTGTGGATTATTAGCAAATATAGATAAAACTTTTTCAGAAAAATTTGAAAGTTGGGATGAGAAAGACAAACCTTGATTCTGTTCACAAAGATACAAGCAACCAATGTGAATAGTTCCATGCGCGCTAATCTGAATAGTAACCCATATGTCTTCCGCCGTGGAGTGCCATTCGGGGCGCGCGTGCATTGCAAGGTCACATCGGACGGCGATTAAAGAACCACCTCCACGCGACTGCCCTACCTGCAAGTAGTCTCGATCGCGCCTCCATACCGTGAACCTGTCGCTAAATAACTCCGCATCATTTAACTTTAACGATAACAAGCTAGTAGTACTGGTTAAAGGCTCCAGCACACCGGATGCGTAAGCGTATGCGTAAGCGTGCACGTAGACGTACCATGACGTTGTAATCTCTGAAACCTTATGAGACATGGCACACCGCTTGCGTAACGTACGCGTGCACGTAGACCGATGCGTAACCCTACGCATTGCAGCTCTCATGAGACAACCAGGCTGCGTACTTACGCAGAGCCGAACGCATTGATGACGTTGTACTCAGTGGCATTCCCTATTGGACGTCACACCGAACAAATACGAACACGCACGTATCTTTCCTGCGCGTCACCACGCGCGTAACCACGCGCGTGACTACGCATTCGGTTATATTTGTTTACAAATAGTACCGGTACTACCGGTAGTAAGTGGTGTTTTATTTTGTTTTTAAGTAATGAATAACGATATTAAAGAAAAAGTAACTGAATTAGTGCGAAAAAATTAGTCCATTTACTCAATCTTCGTCTGACATCTGGCACGCGAGTCGCAAACATGGCTGCCGCAGCGGCTGGGTACGCAAGGGACAGGTTGCGTTGCGTGCCGCGTAGACGTATGCGTAACCCGGTGTGTCAGGGCGTAACTACGCGCGTGTACACGCACGCGTAACCACGCGCGTGCCTACGCATCCGGTGTGCCCAGGCCTTAAGCATAAGTTAGTTAAAAAAAGAGGTGGTCAGCCAGCATGATGTCCTTTGACAAGTTTGACGTGACAAATAGGTAGCATTACCATTTGACGATAACTTTGACAGCGTTTTGTGCAACTCACACTTAAATTCGCCTGCACCTGTGTTCACTTCCGTTTCGTGCGCGTGATTTTGATGTGAACAAGGCCTTACGGTGCCGGTGGTTAGTTCTAGGTCTGCGAACTCTTGCGCTCTTGCGGTGAAACATAGTAGCTGTCTCTTATCTACCAAAATCCTTTAAAATTTGTTCACTGGTTTAGGCATGAAAATGTAACAAATAAGCACATAGGCAGTTGCATTAGCTTTTATAATTTTTCGATCCTGTATAGACAAAAATACAAACTTATTCCCCGGATTATCTCGAAAACGTTGCGCTTTAGGACTTTATATCATAACATAAGACATTTTTTTGTTCCTCTATATTGATGTACACAGGTTTCATCGTGCGCCGCTACATTTCTGAAATCCCCGTCAAAAATAAAAAAAATATATGGTCACCACTATGCCAGCCTCTCATACTAAGAGGTCAAACCCTTTTAATTACTTATCGCTGGAATTCTCTTTTTCACCTCTCCAGCACGAAAAGGGCGCTATTGGCGCGTAAAAACTCGCAGCACAGCTCGCAGCGAAAATCGATTATTTTCGCTGCGAGCGTGAGGAAAAGTGCTTTTTTAATTTTTAACACCAACTTATTTAATAATAAAAAAAAGAAATAAAGTGACAAGGATGACACTTGTAAAATTGATATGTGAGAAAAGGATAGATAAAGTGCTTTATGGTGTCATTATGATTCATGAATTAAGTAAAAGTAAAATAATAAAATGCACGGATATACCAAGGAGTTTTAAATAAAGATTGTTAAAAAAGAAGGTTGATAATCCGAAATAAAGAGTATGGACATAATGAGGTCGAATGTACGAAACAAATATGAAATAAGAAAAATTTGTGAACAAATTATATGTTTTATGATTATAAATAAGACGGGATATTAATTAATAGGATAAAAACACAACGTAATGTAATCAAAACGTCAGGAATCTACTTTACTGACTTTACTCTATGAATAAAAATTTTCAGCTATTTTTGTGATAAATTACATCGAACTATTTTTTTGATAAATTACAAAAATGAATGCATCCAACGATGAAGATATTTGTCTAACTCCAAAAGAGTTAAGTGATCAAGTTTCTAAATGCTGAATTAAGCTTTTTACCAGGAAAGTCACGTGAAAATTTTCTCGCTGGTAGAGGTGAAAAGTTGTATGTTTTACACGAGACCAACATTTTGTTCTGCCTCGCGCCTTTAAATCACGAACTAGCGAAGTAGTCTAGAATTGAATCACGCACGAGCGTAGCGAGTGATTCTAATATAGACTACTGAGCACAGTGAGTCGGCACTCGCAGCACAAATTGATTTTGGTCACTATAACAAATAGCTATTCAATGTTTTCTATTTGTCATTCAGGGGTAGCGTCGGCAACGTGCTAGTGACGTCGTGCGTGGACAACATATGCCGCGTGTGGGCGGAGACTTTGCTGCCTGAAGACGAATGGGGCGGCTGTATCCCGGCGCACGTGCGCTCGCCGCCGCGCCGCCAGCGCGCCACGCACCGGCACAAGCACCGGTTCATGCAGCGGCTCAAGCACATGAAGTGAGTGTGTACAGGATGGTCGGGGCTATATGTCGTGTGTAGAGACGCTGTCACTACAGACGAATGGGGCGGCTGTATCCCGGCGCACGTGCGCTCGCCGCCGCGCCGCCAGCGCGCCACGCACCGGCACAAGCACCGGTTCATGCAGCGGCTCAAGCACATGAAGTGAGTGTGTACAGGATGGTCGGGGCAAATGTCGTGTGTAGAGACGCTGTCACTACAGACGAATGGGGCGGCTGTATCCCGGCGCACGTGCGCTCGCCGCCGCGCCGCCAGCGCGCCACGCACCGGCACAAGCACCGGTTCATGCAGCGGCTCAAGCACATGAAGTGAGTGTGTACAGGATGGTCGGGGCTATATGTCGTGTGTAGAGACGCTGTCACTACAGACGAATGGGGCGGCTGTATCCCGGCGCACGTGCGCTCGCCGCCGCGCCGCCAGCGCGCCACGCACCGGCACAAGCACCGGTTCATGCAGCGGCTCAAGCACATGAAGTGAGTGTGTACAGGATGGTCGGGGCAAATGTCGTGTGTAGAGACGCTGTCACTACAGACGAATGGGGCGGCTGTATCCCGGCGCACGTGCGCTCGCCGCCGCGCCGCCAGCGCGCCACGCACCGGCACAAGCACCGGTTCATGCAGCGGCTCAAGCACATGAAGTGAGTGTGTACAGGATGGTCGGGGCTATATGTCGTGTGTAGAGACGCTGTCACTACAGACGAATGGGGCGGCTGTATCCCGGCGCACGTGCGCTCGCCGCCGCGCCGCCAGCGCGCCACGCACCGGCACAAGCACCGGTTCATGCAGCGGCTCAAGCACATGAAGTGAGTGTGTACAGGATGGTCGGGGCTATATGTCGTGTGTAGAGACGCTGTCACTACAGACGAATGGGGCGGCTGTATCCCGGCGCACGTGCGCTCGCCGCCGCGCCGCCAGCGCGCCACGCACCGGCACAAGCACCGGTTCATGCAGCGGCTCAAGCACATGAAGTGAGTGTGTACAGGATGGTCGGGGCTATATGTCGTGTGTAGAGACGCTGTCACTACAGACGAATGGGGCGGCTGTATCCTGGCGCACGTGCGCTCGCTGCCGCGCCGCCAGCGCGCCACGCACCGGCTCAAGCACCGGTTCATGCAGCGGCTCAAGCACATGAAGTGAGTGTGTACAGGATGGTCGGGGCTATATGTCGTGTGTAGAGACGCTGTCACTACAGACGAATGGGGCGGCTGTATCCCGGCGCACGTGCGCTCGCCGCCGCGCCGCCAGCGCGCCACGCACCGGCACAAGCACCGGTTCATGCAGCGGCTCAAGCACATGAAGTGAGTGTGTACAGGATGGTCGGGGCTATATGTCGTGTGTAGAGACGCTGTCACTACAGACGAATGGGGCGGCTGTATCCCGGCGCACGTGCGCTCGCCGCCGCGCCGCCAGCGCGCCACGCACCGGCACAAGCACCGGTTCATGCAGCGGCTCAAGCACATGAAGTGAGTGTGTACAGGATGGTCGGGGCTATATGTCGTGTGTAGAGACGCTGTCACTACAGACGAATGGGGCGGCTGTATCCCGGCGCACGTGCGCTCGCCGCCGCGCCGCCAGCGCGCCACGCACCGGCACAAGCACCGGTTCATGCAGCGGCTCAAGCACATGAAGTGAGTGTGTACAGGATGGTCGGGGCTATATGTCGTGTGTAGAGACGCTGTCACTACAGACGAATGGGGCGGCTGTATCCCGGCGCACGTGCGCTCGCCGCCGCGCCGCCAGCGCGCCACGCACCGGCACAAGCACCGGTTCATGCAGCGGCTCAAGCACATGAAGTGAGTGTGTACAGGATGGTCGGGGCAAATGTCGTGTGTAGAGACGCTGTTGCTAGTAGACGAGTGTAAACAGGATGGTATAAAGTTTATTTTTCTCTTCTGACCTCTTTAAAATAATCGGTGGCTAAAATACGAGGTGTAACAAGACCCTCAACGAGGTCTACGTATTCTGCCAATCATCAAGATCGTTTCTGTTCAAAATTATTGCTGGGAAACGATTTTAATTTTTGGTGTTAAAAAGCATTACACACATTACCCGCAATGTAACGCGTACAACAAACCGCGCCTGCGAGTATATTCTTCACAGCTGCGTGGGGCCCAGTTGAATGGCAGCGTTTATGTGCGTGCTCATGAGATACATTGAGTGATGACGTTTTTGAATCCATTGTTTATTACAAAATACTTAAAATTATGCAAATTTTTCTTTTGAAAAAAAAAATACGAAATAACGAATAGAATAAGATTTCATAAGAAAATGGGAAAATAAATTGAATTTGATCTTCAATAACTACGTAGCTATTGGTTTCCCAGGTATAGTCTAAAAGACAAAAATGATCCTTATGATGGGTGGAATGCGTGGACTTCGACTTCGTTGAGGGTCTTGTTACACCCGTTATTATTTTCTTCATCATAAGTTTTCTTTTCCAGAACATGTTTTCACATCAGACGGAATGCACAATCATCGAAGCAACCTGGTGCTCCCATCCCCACTCTTCCCTCCACATACAGCGCTCACGACTTCCACAATCCTTACCACTCCAGCTCTTATACCGGGGGTAAGTTGATGCAATATCAGTCACTGGTTAATATATGTTTTATTTTTGTCCGTATACTAGTATGTCTCTTGTGAATGAATAAAATAAGGAGTGAAGAAATTGTTAATCCAGAGTTTGTACTCTCTGTGTCTAAAGACGTAAATGAAATTTTTAAACTAAAGACATTTTTGAAATTTACCACCCCCGCCACTGAACAGATAAAATGGAGGAGCTGTAAAGTACTAATATAGTCGTGTAAGATTTGGCGTATGAAATAATACCCACGATGTTCGTAAATAATATTTATTGGTGTACTTGACCGTCAAACATACGGACTTAATATATGTACTTCATACGTTGTAAACCTATTATGGATCTTGGGAAGGAAGCGTGGCATCGCAACCCTATAGCTAGCTTTAACTAGATGACTCGGGGCATCGATTAAGCCAAAACACTGGGCTCTGAGCGGACTACGGGAGCTATCGTACTCGGAGCCGTCTAGCGAGCGACCAGTGGTCTCGAACGTCAAAATACGAAATCGGTAGATTTGCCAAAAAAATTCGGTAGATTCATACCCAAAATCAGTATATTAAAAAAACATTTTACCTGCTACTAAAAAAAAATAAGGGCTATAATATGGTTTTCCATACAAACGAGCTAAGTTCTGAATTGGGAAATTTTAAATTTCGCGTTTTTTTTATGAAAAATTCTTTTTATTCCAACTGACACACGGCGAATAGGAGAAATCATACAGTAAATTCTACAGTTATGTTCGCAAGTTGACTATCAGTGCATTCCGAGTCACGCCAACAGCGATTTCATCGCGCTGATTTGCGTACCGAATCACCGTGAGCGCGATAACGACAGCCCGTGTGACGTCATTGATTGCGTCATAACATCCGCCATCTTGCGATTACGCCGCCCATGCTCCGAGGCATAATCACTGTGAGCGTTCTGTCAAAAGTGACACTCGTTTGTTTTGTTTACCTCAGGTGCATTTAAATGAAAGTTCAAAATTTTTTGAAAATTCTTTCCGCATACTATTTACTTATGTAACGAAAATTTAGGATTCTCCTTCTCTGAACAATTATCAAATTTCTTTACTAACTTAGGCACCGTAGTCGCTCGAAATCCAAGCGATAGATATTTAATAGTGGGTGATTTTAATTTGGGTAACATCATTTGGATTCCGAGCGATGTCGATGGTTTCTCCTTTGATCCGTCAAATTTTACCTCGAATGATGAGGAATTTTTGGTGGACGAGCTAAATACCCTCGGTCTTCTTCAATACAACGGAGTCAAGAATGCGCATGGTAGAACTCTCGACCTCGTTCTTTCTAATGATAATGTCCGGGTCACCGATTGTAGTGGTGATTCACTCGTACCGATCGACCTGCATCACGGAGCTTTAGCTATCGACCTGCAGTTCTCTGACTCAGTCCCCTTAGCTGGTGCCCCACACGTCAAGTATCTCTTTAATAAGGGCAATTACGAGTCAATTAACCTAGAGATTTCGGAAGTCGACTGGCAATCTAAACTGACATCCAGGTCACTGGAGGCCGCCACAGAATACTTTTACGATGTGTTTTTGGCTTTAAGAGATAAGTACATTCCTAGTAAGAGGGTTATTTCTGGCCGCTTTCCGAAATGGTACTCACCTGCATTGAAGAAGGTTATCGGAGAAAAGTTTAAATACCTGAAAAAATTCCAGACGTATGGGAACCTTGCTGATGAACAATCATTTAAAACGCTTAGGGATCGGTGTAGGAAGTTGGAGAGCAAATGCTACTATAGTTATATTAATTCTCTCGAGAGCTCTTTGAAAAATAACCCTAAATTGTTTTGGTCGTTTGTCAAGTCTAAATCTAATACGAATGGAATACCCAGTAGTATGAAGCTTGGTGATTCAACTTTTAACACAGGTAACTCAATTTGTGATGCTTTTTCTACCTACTTTCACTCTAACTTTCTGGACTGTCCTACCAATCGATCTAATGCTTATGCGTCTGCCTGTAATGACACCATTGCTAACATAACTAGTATTGAAATTGATGTGGATAACGTGGTAAAGCTTCTCTCGAAATTGGATCCTTCTAAGTCAGCTGGTCCTGATTTACTTCCAGCTCAATTCCTCATTCGCTGCGCTAAAACTATTGCGGTTCCAATCTGCATACTGTTTAATAGGTCGCTAGCAGAAGGTGTGGTACCAAGCGTATGGAAACGTGCTTACATCACTCCGGTACACAAAAAAGGTTCAAGAACTGACGTCGCTAATTACCGACCTATTTCTAAACTTTGCATTGTTTCTAAAGTCCTTGAGAAGATTGTGTACGAACAACTTTACGCAGCTCTCATGCATTCCTTTAGTCACACACAGCATGGGTTCCTGAGAGGTCGCTCCGTTGTGTCCAACCTAGTACTGTTAAATGAATCTCTCACCTCTTTTATGGATGATGGCTCACAGGTTGATGTCGTATATACCGACTACAGCAAGGCATTCGATCGAATTCGGCCAGATCTATTAGTACTTAAACTACAGAAGATCGGTATTAGTGGTGACTTGCTTAGATGGTTATCTTCTTATATTGATAATCGGTCCCAGGCTGTTGTCGTAAAAAATTACATCTCCAGTTGGCTTACGGTTCCAAGTGGGGTTCCTCAGGGGTCCCTGCTTGGGCCTCTACTGTTCGCAGTTTTCGTGAATGACATTGAACACTGTTTCAAGGTATCACAGCTTCTATGCTTCGCGGATGATATGAAGATTATAGCACCCATATCTTCAGCTGCCGATGCTAGTCTGTTGCAGGAGGACCTCAACAGACTTGATAACTATTGCGCCGAGAATCAATTAGACCTTAATCCGTCGAAGTGTAGTGTTGTCACATATAGCCGCAAACGAAATTTGGTCCATTTTGACTATACTTTGAAAGGCTCGAAATTGAAGCGTGATACTGTCATGCGGGACCTTGGTGTTCTGCACGACAATAAGCTTATATTTGACGACCACATAAATAATATTATTTCTAAGGCTTCTAGGGCTCTCGGATTTGTGATGCGTAATTCTAAAGACTTCAAACATGCAAAAACACTAAAGATTTTATATTGTACATTTGTTCGAAGTCATCTTGAGTATGCGTCGCAGGTCTGGAACCCTCAGTACCTTACCTATATAGTGCGGATCGAGAATATCCAAAGGAAATTCATGAAATATCTCTGTTTTCGTACCAAAGAACACTATGAGTCTAGCCAATACATATCTTTTTGTAAAAAACACCACTTGTTACCACTGGAGAAGCGTCGTGAAATCTCTGATATAGTCTTCCTATTGAAAATCGCTTCTGGTGCAGTTGATAGTCCAGAGCTACTCTCTAAGATCTCCCTTAGAGCTCCGAGGAAACCCCTTAGATTTAACCCCCTTATATGCGTACCATCTGCATCTTCAAAATTTCGTCATAATTCGTATCTCTTGCGTGCAGGCAATAGCTTTAATTTAATCTCCAAGCAGTTTGATATTGACCTGTTTAATATTAGCGTTACATCGTTGAAGCGACTAATGAGCAGTGAGTTTTTTGGCAGATAGTCTTTTAAGTGTGCTGTATATTAAGTAGGTATTAGTTTTTAAGCATAAGCTACTTTTTGTTTACTTATTATTTGGCTTATATATCTTTTTTTCATAATTATGTAATTATCTATCATGTGGAATGCGTACCTATTCCTACTTATTAAGTGCTTAGTTAGTATTGTAAATTGTTTCCATCGGTGAGGACCTGTAATTGGCTTCCAAGCGTTACATTAGTTACCTATTGGATTAAATTTAGCTGTTGGTCTTCCAAATAATTAAAATAAAAAAAAATAAAAAATACCATGGGAGTAATAGTCGAAGATATTATGATCATATATAAAGCAAAAAGGTCCAAATTCCGAACTTTTAAATTTATATTGAGGTTATGTAGGTCAAGACATCGGTGAGCGCGCTCACGAGCGTTCCGAATCATTGATAGTCTCAACTGTCATAAGCGCGATTATCTGAATCGGTACGCTTGTTATCGCGATCAACGCTGAAAGTGATTTTAGCCTGAATCGGAATGCACTATATTACAGCTTTCAAACAATGTCAAATTCAAGTAAGTACTTTAATGTTCCTAAATGAATAAAAGTGTATTTACTTGTTAAAGTACTAGTCGAAAACAAATGGAAAAAAAAAATTAAAAAAATATTAAAAACACGACTGCCCTGCCAAAACGAACTAAAAAGTTAAACAACAAGTGTCATTGCAGTCGGGGGACCTTATCATGGAACAATTTTTGATCAAAGAGGTCCCCCGACTGCAATGACACTTGTTGTTTAACTTTTTAGTTCGTTTTGGCAGGGCAGTCGTGTTTTTAATATTTTTTTAATTTATTTATTTTTATTTCACACATTTTAGTGACATATTATATATAGTTTTGGAATGTGCTCATCAAGGCCTTTCATTTGATGCCCATATTGTAATAATAGAAGAAAAATTTTTTTTTTTCACATTTGAAAATGGCGTCGTACAGTCGCCATATTGACTTTTTCTAAAAAAAATATAGCCAGTGTCACTCGGGATGTTGTAAGGATTCTAACGATACCCAATTTATCCAAATCAGTTCAGGCATTTAGAAGTTATGGTGGAATAAAGAAACTCACATACCCACAAACATACATGAACCCTGAACACATAACACTCTTTTTGCTTTGGGCAGTCGTGTAATAAAGTCTGAATTATTGCTTTGCAGAGTCGTAGAGGATTCCCCTGTAAACAAACGAATCGAAACGGGTTGCTAGTTCGATTCGGTAAAAAAATCTGGAGAATTTCCTTATATTTCTCAGAAATCGTGAAAATATCTTTACATTTCGGTAAGAGAGGCTAGGTATATCGGTAGAAATACCGAAAAATCGGTAGGTTTGAGACCACTGCGAGCGACTGCCGTTTGATGCGACGGTGCCTCCGTGTCTACCGGCGTTACGGGTGCGCAGTGTGCGTCGAGCTGCTTCGAACCACAGAATAGATAGTTCAACAGAACAGTATTGTTACAGTCCTTATTAACACACAGGTCTTCACTTCCACTTGGCGGCGTCGATCAACGCCGAGACCGACATCCCGCTGGTGCCGTCGCTGGCGGGCGGCGGCCGCTTCATACTGCACTGGCTGCACAACAAGGAGATGCACTTCACCAGCCAGGCCGAGGCGTTCCTGCACGATCTCACCAAGAAGGTCGGTATCATTGTGACGTCACACTACAGTATTATAGACCGACATCCCGCTAGTGCCGTCGCTGGCGGGCGGCGGCCGCTTCATACTGCACTGGCTGCACAACAAGGAGATGCACTTCACCAGCCAGGCCGAGGCGTTCCTGCACGATCTCACCAAGAAGGTCGGTATCATTGTGACGTCACACTACAGTATTATAGACCGACATCCCGCTAGTGCCGTCGCTGGCGGGCGGCGGCCGCTTCATACTGCACTGGCTGCACAACAAGGAGATGCACTTCACCAGCCAGGCCGAGGCGTTCCTGCACGATCTCACCAAGAAGGTCGGTATCATTGTGACGTCACACTACAGTATTATAGACCGACATCCCGCTAGTGCCGTCGCTGGCGGGCGGCGGCCGCTTCATACTGCACTGGCTGCACAACAAGGAGATGCACTTCACCAGCCAGGCCGAGGCGTTCCTGCACGATCTCACCAAGAAGGTCGGTATCATTGTGACGTCACACTACAGTATTATAGACCGACATCCCGCTAGTGCCGTCGCTGGCGGGCGGCGGCCGCTTCATACTGCACTGGCTGCACAACAAGGAGATGCACTTCACCAGCCAGGCCGAGGCGTTCCTGCACGATCTCACCAAGAAGGTCGGTATCATTGTGACGTCACACTACAGTATTATAGACCGACATCCCGCTAGTGCCGTCGCTGGCGGGCGGCGGCCGCTTCATACTGCACTGGCTGCACAACAAGGAGATGCACTTCACCAGCCAGGCCGAGGCGTTCCTGCACGATCTCACCAAGAAGGTCGGTATCATTGTGACGTCACACTACAGTATTATAGACCGACATCCCGCTAGTGCCGTCGCTGGCGGGCGGCGGCCGCTTCATACTGCACTGGCTGCACAACAAGGAGATGCACTTCACCAGCCAGGCCGAGGCGTTCCTGCACGATCTCACCAAGAAGGTCGGTATCATTGTGACGTCACACTACAGTATTATAGACCGACATCCCGCTAGTGCCGTCGCTGGCGGGCGGCGGCCGCTTCATACTGCACTGGCTGCACAACAAGGAGATGCACTTCACCAGCCAGGCCGAGGCGTTCCTGCACGATCTCACCAAGAAGGTCGGTATCATTGTGACGTCACACTACAGTATTATAGACCGACATCCCGCTAGTGCCGTCGCTGGCGGGCGGCGGCCGCTTCATACTGCACTGGCTGCACAACAAGGAGATGCACTTCACCAGCCAGGCCGAGGCGTTCCTGCACGATCGGGAGAGAGACAAGAAGGTCGGTATCATTGTGACGTCACACTACAGTATTATAGGCCGAAAACATTGTTAACCTTTTTACGAATTGTATTGAAATGTGCTATAGAGACCTACCGAGTGTTGGTCTCATGAAATCTCGATATACCTTCCTTTGATACGCAACACGACAACCGCGAGTGCGCCCCAGTTATCTACGACCACGGTGGACGGTGAACGAAGCTTCTATATACTTATTTTCGTACATCACGATTTTGAATTAATGTCACACCGCGTGCCGCAAATGCGCTGCCATTTGATTGCCAACGTAATAAGAATCACTGTGATTCAACGACAATATAGTTAAAATTTGTACTAGTTGGTACAAAACTGAATTGACCAAATGCTATTAAAACGGAGTTCTTATTACTTTAAAATAAAGCCTCTAAACTAAAGCAACGTATGATTATATTATATTTTTATAACTTTTTAAATATTTGTGTTATGTTGGCAGATATTAGATAAAGAGGAGTCGGACGAAGCTGGTTCAGGTTCTGACCATACCCATCCGGACGGAGAGAACGAACACAGTATGTAGTATTTTTGTTTTTAATTGCTTACAGTACTTATTGGCATACTAAAGCTTTAATAATAATTATAGTATTATTATTGGACAGATATCATATTGGGTTACTACTTTTTGTCAATGTCAATCGAATTTGAACTTTATTTTTTATGCTCTGAGGTTTAAAATCGATTGGATGAATTGGATAGTTTTGGATAACCTGGGGGGCTACTCAAATGGCCACTTTTCTATTCGTTCGCTAACTTAAATCTTAAAAATAAGCAATTAATGATCAAGTCAGACGTCGCAAGTTTATGTAAATCACATAAACTTGCGACGAATAGAAAAGTGGCCATTTGAGTAGCCCCGTTTCTGTGCTGTTAAGTATACTTTTATGTTAGAAATTAAGGGTATTTAGGTGTTATATTTGTAATAGTAAATAAAGGAAAAAAAGCTTATAATTAATTTTGCAAAGTCATAATTTTTGTGTATTTAAAATGCCTAGTTTTCATAAGCCAAATATTTCGTACTAAGTTATTAGTTGTCGGGCGTTTAATTTGCGCTACGTATACGTACTATAATATTCAGCTTTCTTGCTCTTTCATGCTGCAATATAGAACATAGGAGGCCTAGCCATCATTTGGTTAAAGCTCAGTCGGAGGAAAACAGTAATAGCGACGAACAACCAGGTACAGTAACGCTGATAACATTCACTATACTCCACATTATACGCTGTACTATTGTGTAGCTTCAGTCTGTCGTGTTAGTTAATTATTACAATAGAGCTTTCAACAGTTTTTTTTTGTCCCTAACAAATATAATCTTTACTAATATTATAAATGCGAAAGTCCGTTTGTTTGTTTGTTACGCCTTCTCGTCTTAACTACTGAACCAAAAATCATGAAATTTTGCATACACATTTTTAGGGGTGCAGATAAGGACATGGGGTATTTTTCATCCCGAAAAACAGTATTGTTTTCGAGGGATAGCAAAAAAACCTTTCCACGCAGACGAAGTCGCGGGCGGCCGCTAGTAGCGATATAAATCATGTTGGGGTCCTTAAACGGCCACCCAATAAGTACCACACTTCTGCACACATGATTGAATATAGTTATTTTCTCACACTTGGCACATTTTGTAAAGGTGGAAAGAAAGAGTTCAAAGTGGGATTATTTTTATTGACAGATACAAATTTTAAACAAATTAAAAAACCACAACTGCCCTTACCACCCACCAATTCGCATTGGGCCCGCGTGGTGGGTTATGGTCTATCCACCTATAAGGAAGGCCTGTGTCCCAGCAGTAGTGGGGGCTAATAATAATAGAAGAAAACAAATTTTTCAACATTACAAGGCATCATGCAGCCGCCACATTGAACTTTTCCAAAAAATCTATGGCCAGTTTCACTGTAAGGATTCTAACGATACTCCACACAATCTGTTCCAAATCTGCCTACTTATTGTTTAATTTTCAAAATCTTTCGCAATCGCCTTCATTTGACAGATGTTTTTTGGGCAGTCGTGTAAAAAATATATAAGATAGATTTGTCTTAACTGTCTTAATTGCAAACGTACTATGTGAGCCATTAGTACTGTCAAACGGCAATCTTGATCTTTGTTCCTCTTCTTGCACATCCTACACCCTGAAGTGGAAGCGAAACGCAAACAAATATGGCCGTTTTAACAGTACTATTCTTATTTGGCTCGCATCATCTTTTACATTCTATTACCTGCCCTCTTAGCATGATTACCGAAACGCGATATGATAAAGCAATTTATAAAATTTAACTGTCGAAAGAAAATAGATTTTGAGAGTTAAGTGTCATTAAAGCGCTCTTTTCAATCGATTTATATCGTGTTTTGGTGGTCATCTAACTTTATCGTACATATAGGCAGCGGCAACCACAGCCACCCGAGTCTATCGAACACCACGTCGATAAACTCCATAGCAACGGACGTGACGTGCACGCACCTGCCGGACTCGCTGGACGCCAAGATCGAGTCGCTGCTGCGCGACTGGCACCAGAGTCCGGACCTGCTATTCTCGATACACCCTGTTGATGGCAGCTTTCTAATATGGTGAGCTGATAAAAGTAAAAATAAACACGTGATTTTTACATACAAAAGTAGTCGAGTGTTACCATACAATTACACTAATGACCCACACTTTTTAAAGTGTCAAAACTCCCACTGTCACTTCAATTTATTAAGAGGGCCCCAATCATGTTATTTCAATGCGGACCTGGAATAACCGGGAGATTCCGACCTCTGCTAATGACAAAGTGGCTGCCCTATTGCCATTCTAAGAGAGATGATAGTTTCAGAGATAATGCAAAACAGCGTTTGAAATTACCCTGACTTGCCACCAGGGAAAGCGAACACCTAAACAAAGGAGAGGCGGCTCGTCCTAAAGAGCGCTCTGGTGCGGTGAATTCCCACAAAAAAAAAACAATTAATTGAAAAATTTATTTTGGCGCGGGGATGCGCTGTTGCCGATCTTGTGTAAACAAAAGAACATCGTTGTCGCTTGTCGGACTCAACTCGTTTAAGTTTTTCTCTATTAAATTAAAGTCGGTTTTAAATAGTTATTTAGGTAATTAAATTAGGAATTAGATAATAGTTTTTCTGCCTGCTCCATTTGTTTTGAAAATGGAACAATAAAATATACACTGTATTGTTCCGAACAATACAGTATATCTTTTATTAAAAACTGTGAAAAATCTCTTGAAATGCGTCTCGAACTGAAAGCAACGGCCTGAAATTAAACTTACACAAATAACTTTCCTAAATTTTTTTTAGTGAATACCCATAAAAAATGTCACGTGTCGCCTCTGCCTAGACAAGTCGTAAGCGGATGCGTTTCGACGCTAGATTCAAGTCTCCGCACGTATACCAAGGTTTCCTTTGGGAGACGCTACTACTATGTGCACGCTTGTAGCGTCATATCAATGTGCTTGAAGTGTTTCCTAATAAAGCGATCTATATTTTTATAACAGGGTGTGCGAATGGCTAGACGAGCTCCAAGCGGGCGCGATCCGTCAAGCGCAGGTGTCGTTCTCCGCGCGTATACCTTCAGCGTTTCCTTTGGGAGACGCCACTACAATGTGCACGCCCGCCGCGCTGTACCACGCGGCCGCGCAACCGTTGTACGTGCGACATCGGACCAAGCCCGTTACACCGGGTGAGTGAAGAGATAATCATTAAAGTTTTTTTCCAATTTTGTATGTTATTTTAAAGGTTCTTAATGTATTATTGAGTTTTAGGTTTCTCATCATGAGTAAATTTGTCTCTGAATTTCGTGAGCAAGGCTTTAACGAGCAAAAAATAGGCTATTATGCAGCGATCTATGGAAGTGTAATTGCAAACAAATATTGCTTAGAAATAGCACCATGGGGCCGAAAAAGTACAACCCGCTCAACTTTAGTCAGGCCAGCCACGCACCCGGAGACTGAAGTTAGCGTTCTTTACAATAATAGGGAATATGCATCAATTTTTTTTTAATCCTAATCAAAAGTATAATGCGTGAGAAAATTAACTGTAATATTAAAACTTTTCTCTTGCGTTTTTTTCTCGTGATATAGTTACTTGAAGTTAGTGCGCAGCAGCACCCGCCGAAAACGCTCCATACAAAACGGTGACGTCACACATCACGTTTCGGGTGTGTTTCGGCGCGTTTAATATGGAGTTAGCCAATAATCTTCAATTATCTCCCTAAATTTTGCGTTTAAGTACATATGTGTCATACAATATATTATTTCTTATTCGATATTCTATCTGACTGTAAAGTGCATTATATCCGAAAATGAAAAAAAAATATCGTTATTTTCCCCTGATTTCATCGTGTGATAAAACTAAAATAATACATTTTTTTTTTTTTTTGCTGTTCCATCATGTTTTTATAAGTGTCCGCAGCGATCAAGCTCAAATTCATCAAAATCAGTGACTTATGCATATTCCCTATTGCAGTTTGTATTGTAGAGAAAAGAGAGAAAGAGAAAGTTTATTAGAAATGACATCCTGTGTAGTCAAATGATGTAAAAGACGCAAAGAAGGCAGTAAAAATATGCAGAAATAACGTATCATATTTTTTCGTTTAAGTATAGAAAATATCTATGAGTATATAAAATTGTGGTCGCTAATGAGCAACCAGGGGCCCTATTTTTAAATCGTTCGGTTGGCGTCGAGCGATTGGTTTCTACTGATTTTCGTTCGACATTTGACTTTCCATATTTTTGAATCGCTCGACCGCGACGAGTGGGTGAGGGCACTCGTTTGCAGTCGAGCGATACGGCATGGCGAGCGATATTCTTTTCTACTAAAATGCAAAGATTTTTATTAACAGCCAATAGAAACATGAATATTACGATTCGTTTTCGTTGCGGTAATTAACAGTTTTCTCTAGATTCTGCGTGGAACGGATAAAATCCAATATTTCGTTTATATTGGCAGCACCGGAAAGGAACGATTCATAAATACGGAAAATAGTCGTCATGCGACTTGGAAGACAAGTGTGACTTAAGTCGCATGCGACATAACTATATCATACGAACGATTCAAAAATAGAGCCCCAGTGCTCAGACGTTTTGTGCTACATAATTAAATGCCAGCATTTTTAGCTCCATCCACTTAGTTGTACTTTTCGTGTGGTGCCATTTTTTGAGCGCAATGCTTGTTCCATAGATTTTAGTTCGCTGCTGTTACATTAAATTGACAAAAACATAAAAATAAACTCAAATTATCAAAAAACCTGAAGACATTTTAAGAGCACTCTATTTTCCATTATCAGGTCAATCGAATCAGCAACCGGAGGTGGTCACAACGCCGTTAGCTAGTGTACAAGAAGAGAAGGATGAAAATGAGTGGCAACAAAACGAAGACCGCGGAGAAAATCAGGAAAATGGTGGTAACTAAACTAACTTTGTCTACTATATTATTTAGTATTAACTC
Source organism: Agriphila tristella (assembly GCA_928269145.1). Taxonomy (NCBI): domain Eukaryota; kingdom Metazoa; phylum Arthropoda; class Insecta; order Lepidoptera; family Crambidae; genus Agriphila; species Agriphila tristella. Next base: position 40,515,155 of record OV743433.1, read on the forward strand.
ATCATCGCCCGAGCGGCCCAATTCGGCCGCACAACAATGGAATTCTATTATGTCTCATTTTCCGGGAAGGATTAAATCATAAGAGTTCGAAGTTCAGTTGCCGAAGTATAATTTGTATGGCCCTTTAAAACTAGGTTCCTTATCTCTTAATCGAATGTCAAATTACGTTTGCGACATGTGGGTAAATGTTTCAAAATATAAACCTATTGACAGCAAAAGCTTAACAAACAAATGACTTTGGTTCAAATCTCTTTGATTCTATTTTAGCAGTGAATGTGCAAATGTTAAATAATGCCTCTCTATTTCTCTTTCTCTCAACTGCAGGAGGTCGCGAAGAGAACAATAACGAAATGCAAAGAAAGTTGAGTGTCGCGACTGAAGATTTGGGCGACGATCAGGAAGGAGACGTGTTGGACTCCGCGCCCGTCATCTCGATGGTCACCAATCACACCAACGGCACGCTCAACCTTTGGCAGCTTACCTTCGACGATAAGTCTAAGTTTTCTCAGGTAACTACAACGTATTATAAAATAACCCCTAATGCCGAATATGGTAAATAAGGGACATCAAACTGAACAACTTTTACTATTAGGCCAACTCTGAAATCGCGAAAATAATCATATAGTTTGATATTTTCGTTATTAATTTTTGTATGAAACAGCTGTTTTTTTTTCGCGATTTCAGAGTGGGTCCCATAGTAAAAGTTTTTCAGTTTGATGGTCCCTATTTACTATATTCGGCATTAGGGGTTATTTTGTAACACGTGGTATAAAAGAAATATTGCCTTTAAAATACCGAACTTTTACTAGAGTCTTTTGTCTTTTCCCAGGTGCTATCGATAGGACACGCTTCTAGAGCATCCGGCCATAGATTTAGGGTCAATGACATCACATGCCATCCAGTATTACCATTATTACTTACAACTAGCCATCATAATATATCAGGTATGTTGTACTTAGATTCTTCAATTTTAGACATATTGTGAAATGGATCTTAGAAATTTAGTTAAATCAGTTGCATGAAAAGGAATCTAAACGTTCTGAATAAATGTAACAACCAACTAAACAAAAACATATAGTAAATACTTAAAATAACTACCTTTTCCCGTTGTCCACCACTGGTGTATATCGGAAAGAAATGTATACAAGGTTATTTTTAGTTAATACAAAACCTCTCGTGGGGTTGATCAGACCATCAAACTGAACAACTTCCATTATGGGACAAACCATGAAATATCGAAAAAAAAATCAGCTGTTTCATACATTTCGATGGAGTACGTTTGTACTTTTGTATGGAACAGCTGATTTTTTTTTCGTTATTTCGATGTTGGTCCCATAATGAAAGTTATTCAGTTTGATGGTCTGATCAACCCCACGAGAGGTTTTGTATTAACTAAAAATAACATTGTAGAAAAAAACTTTTTTCCCGGTATCCCCCAGTGGTGGACAAAGGTGTGTGAATAGGCCAAAATAACAGGCTGTGTCGTTCAAAGTAAAAAAAAGCAATACAAATGTACTATGCGCGCTAAATAAGAATAGTATCGACAACTTCACGGCACTGGAAAATTTTGTACTGCCAGAAAAAAAAACAATGATTGATTGCAATGCCGATCGATCAAGTCAAAGCCAGCAAAAATAAAAGTCATATTTTTTATATATTTTGTTTCTTTTTTGCACATCCTATATATTATGAAGTTACCAAGAACCAAGATTGCCGTTGCAGTACAGTACGAGGCATATATCTTGAAATCGGGGGGAGATTGCACGGAACGCGTATTTTGGGTGTGTGTAGCAGTGAGGTACGCGGGTGGCGGGAGAGGGGCGCACGTTATTGGTCGCTCACGAGAGCACATGCGCGAACTTATCCACACTACGTCGAAAAAATTTCAAGCTACATGCCTCGTACTGTATTTTATCCACATATTTCAATTTCAGATAACGATAGGGATGTACATAAAGATGAAGAGAACTCGGAAGCGGGTGGTCTATGCTCCGAGCTGATAATGTGGCGAGTAGAGTGCGTGGGCCCGCTGGGCAAGTCCGGGGGCGTGTCGGAACTGGCGCGAGTCAACTCGCCGCACTTGTCCGCGTTTAGTAACGTCGCCTGGCTGCCTACATTACTGCCTAGGTAACTAAAGTATAATCTATACTAACACTGATAATGTGGCCAGTAGAGTGCGTGGGCCCGCTGGGTAAGTCCGGGGGCGTGTCGGAACTGGCGCGAGTCAACTCGCCGCACTTGTCCGCGTTTAGTAACGTCGCCTGGCTGCCTACATTACTGCCTAGGTAACTAAAGTATAATCTATACTAACACTGATAATGTGGCGAGTAGAGTGCGTGGGCCCGCTGGGCAAGTCCGGGGGCGTGTCGGAACTGGCGCGAGTCAACTCGCCGCACTTGTCCGCGTTTAGTAACGTCGCCTGGCTGCCTACATTACTGCCTAGGTAACTAAAGGATAATCTATACTAACACTGATAATGTGGCGAGTAGAGTGCGTGGGCCCGCTGGGCAAGTCCGGGGGCGTGTCGGAACTGGCGCGAGTCAACTCGCCGCACTTGTCCGCGTTTAGTAACGTCGCCTGGCTGCCTACATTACTGCCTAGGTAACTAAAGTATAATCTATACTAACACTGATAATGTGGCGAGTAGAGTGCGTGGGCCCGCTGGGCAAGTCCGGGGGCGTGTCGGAACTGGCGCGAGTCAACTCGCCGCACTTGTCCGCGTTTAGTAACGTCGCCTGGCTGCCTACATTACTGCCTAGGTAACTAAAGTATAATCTATACTAACACTGATAATGTGGCGAGTAGAGTGCGTGGGCCCGCTGGGCAAGTCCGGGGGCGTGTCGGAACTGGCGCGAGTCAACTCGCCGCACTTGTCCGCGTTTAGTAACGTCGCCTGGCTGCCTACATTACTGCCTAGGTAACTAAAGGATAATCTATACTAACACTGATAATGTGGCGAGTAGAGTGCGTGGGCCCGCTGGGCAAGTCCGGGGGCGTGTCGGAACTGGCGCGAGTCAACTCGCCGCACTTGTCCGCGTTTAGTAACGTCGCCTGGCTGCCTACATTACTGCCTAGGTAACTAAAGTATAATCTATACTAACACTGATAATGTGGCGAGTAGATTGCGTGGGCCCGCTGGGCAAGTCCGGGGGCGTGTCGGAACTGGCGCGAGTCAACTCGCCGCACTTGTCCGCGTTTAGTAACGTCGCCTGGCTGCCTACATTACTGCCTAGGTAACTATAGTACATTACTGCAGCGGCAGGCAACTCAGGCATTGAAGGACGAACGTGAAAATGTGGGCCGAGGCGAAGCCGAGGCACACATACGTGAGTCCATCAATGCCCAGTTGCTGCCAAGGCTTGTATAGTATTTTTCTCAAATAATGCGCGGAAATTCAAACCAAGTAGTAACTTTTCTAACATTTATTTTTATTTAAAATTACAGTAATTAAAAGCAAAGATTAAATCTTAGATTGAAAGTAAAATCGCACTGTCTTGAGTTTCTACGTCTTTTACATAAATACTCTATATGTCGTTGCATATTCATGCACCGAAAATGCCAAAAATCAAACCTGCAACAAAAATAAAGAACGTATAAAGTTGTGATGTTAGCGGTTTGAATAAAACAAAGTGGTAAATTACTCGGTAGTACCTAGGTACTTATCAATACGAAAACTTACTTTGGGATCCAAATACACACTGTCTGATGCTAGACAAGAAAATTTGCAGCCGACTTTCTACATTTATACCCTTGTGATTGTCTTTTGTGCATTGCAGTTAGGTTTGCATCTGGTTTACTTAATGTTTTTTATTTTTATTTTGGAGTCAACATGTTTTCTATTACAGTTCTTGCCGCTTCTTGAATTTCAGGTGGCGTCAAAATATCACTTTCGTCTCTTGAAATCATTTAAATAATAGATTAATTACTTATTTTAAATCGAATATAAAATATTTGACAAAACAACAAACAATTTCAACAAAATATTCTTCCCGCGCCAAGATCCATAGATAATATAACGTTATTTTTATGCCGCCTGTCCGAATCGTATGTTACACGTAAGTTTTGTAACCAGGAATACGGATTAATGGGCGGGCGTTACTGCGCTCATGACACTCTGTTACCGTGATTCGGAACTTTCCATTTACAAAGCAAGTTCTAATTTTAAATATTGATGATGATCACATACCTCATTGGCTGTCGTGTTTCATTGAAAATTTCGTTCCATTTTTGAATGACAGGTGTATAATGAGTTTCAGTACTAACCTTTACGGTCAGACGCAGGCAATTTTAGTATGAAAATCCATTATTACACGTTAGTAATGGATTTTCATACAAAAGTTGCCGGCGCGGTTTAGGTCTGTCCGGAAACTCCGATTTAGCACGAAGAAGGTTGTCAAAATAATGTTCGAATTTCCAAGCATGTTTGAGAAAAAGTATAATATATACTAACACTGATAATGTGGCGAGTAGAGTGCGTGGGCCCGCTGGGCAAGTCCGGGGGCGTGTCGGAACTGGCGCGAGTCAACTCGCCGCACTTGTCCGCGTTTAGTAACGTCGCCTGGCTGCCTACATTACTGCCTAGGTAACTAAAGTATAATATATACTAACACTGATAATGTGGCGAGTAGAGTGCGTGGGCCCGCTGGGCAAGTCCGGGGGCGTGTCGGAACTGGCGCGAGTCAACTCGCCGCACTTGTCCGCGTTTAGTAACGTCGCCTGGCTGCCTACATTACTGCCTAGGTAACTAAAGTATAATATATACTAACACTGATAATGTGGCGAGTAGAGTGCGTGGGCCCGCTGGGCAAGTCCGGGGGCGTGTCGGAACTGGCGCGAGTCAACTCGCCGCACTTGTCCGCGTTTAGTAACGTCGCCTGGCTGCCTACATTACTGCCTAGGTAACTAAAGTATAATCTATACTAACACTGATAATGTGGCGAGTAGAGTGCGTGGGCCCGCTGGGCAAGTCCAGGGGCGTGTCGGAACTGGCGCGAGTCAACTCGCCGCACTTGTCCGCGTTTAGTAACATCGCCTGGCTGCCTACATTACTGCCTAGGTAACTAAAGTATAATTTATACTAACACTGATAATGTGGCGAGTAGAGTGCGTGGGCCCGCTGGGCAAGTCCGGGGGCGTGTCGGGACTGGCGCGAGTCAACTCGCCGCACTTGTCCGCGTTTAGTAACGTCGCTTGGCTGCCTACATTACTATCTAGGTAACTTATAATTGAAATAAGTACTTCTTGCGCATCCTCCAAGGGTGACGCAAGCGAAACAAGCTTTTAGTGTGCGGGCACGAAAACGGCGACGGCGACCGCGGGGCGAGGCGATGAAGAGGAATATACCCCCCGCCACCGCCCATTTCATGCGCGTCACATATACTGTCCATGTTGTTGTAAGCATCACCGCCGCTCTGCCGTCGCGTCACATGAGTAAAGAAAGGACCAGAGACAAAGCTTCTTAAGAACGTGAAATTCAAACTTGCAACTAACAAAACAAGCAATGCCCTAAGATTGTCAACTGGCTGCAGTTGTCAAAACATATTTATTCCGGTTTTTCCTTGTACGCGACAAGCGGCCAGTGCATACGCACACATGCCCCGCGTGCTTGTAGTAGTGCAACCGATTCGCGCAGTTGTATGAAGCTTTGTCTCTGGTATTTTCTTTACTCATGTGGTCGCCTCGCCCCGCCACTGCACGGCCGCCGCCATTCTCGTGCCTGCAGACTAATACTTGCACCTAACGTAATAATGTCGTTGTGAAGGATTGCTGTTTAAATAAAACGGAGTGCGTTTTACAACCTGTGCAATACATATGATCCGTCATACATAACTAGCTTTTGCCCGCGACTTCATTTTTGTGGACACTGGAAATTTTAGAAAATATTTATATTTTTTAAATGCCGTAAAACGTTCTCGTCCCCGTCTCCGTTCAGAATTGGGTCTAGAAATATTAGTTTCGCTTCCGCTTTCACTTTGAACTTACAACTGACTATTACACTTACATTTTCACTTATCGTCACCGTCCCGTATAAATTGCGCGGATCCGTAATCCTTTAACTTTACGCCTTGTTATTATTATTATTATTTACCCATAGTACAACACTCGGCAACTTATCGAACTCGCCGTCAGCGTGTTTCGTTGCGAGCGACGGCGAGAGCTTACGAGTGTTCCAAGCTGTCATCGATGCAAGGACACTTCTCGCCGAGATAGCGACATCAGAGAGACGACACAAAGATGTAATGGTAAATATTTAGGGTCTGTTTCATAGATTCCAATTCGCATTGTCTCTAGTTTGATTTCAAAATGTAACAGATATTTTATATGAAATTTTCAGTCAAATAATTAGTTCTTATCCGGAACCTGTGAAATAGGCCTTCAATCTTAATTTAAGCCTATCTCTGGACGTGTCTTTTTAGACTTGACTAACCCCTTTCTGTTTTCTATTAGTAGAGTTCTGTAGTTGTCTTCGTCTGTAGCTATGAGTTTTAAGTATTACCTATATTGCTTTAATTTTAGAACTTTCTATGGAAACATCAATGTTGAAAATGGTTTACTTTTCCCATTCTCTATAGGTAGCAGGGCAGGGGTTCCCAATATTTTTTATACTGCGCCTCCCTTTACATGTTGTTATTTTTTTGCGGTTCCCTTTTTAAAAGAAGATAGTGTAGCTTTTGAATTACATACGATTGAGGATACTGAAAACTGTCCTTTTTCTATATTGAAAACAAAATTGAAAACTGGTGTTTTCCTAGATAATGAGCACTAGTTGTTTCAAGTATTTAAAATGTAGGTAATTAGTAAACGTTATGCTGGAATACTTAAATTGACATTGGGATAGAAATAAAAGATGTACATTGTCTCAATGCCTAGGTTTTATTTACTGGTTGATCCTAAGTACACAAGGTTTTCCTTCTCTTAGTTTATTATGGTAGGTACTTAATTAGTTTTACACATCATCCTAGATATTTAAATTTAGGGTTCTAACTAAAATACAATCAAGAGCGATGAGGTGTAGGTATATGAGAAAGGAAACCCTAGTGGAGAATATATCAATATATCAATCTAAGCATACCGGTTCGCGACGTTCTTGGGTCAGCGTCGGTCGCAACGCCCCGCTAATCTATAAGATAGCTAACGTTCTACTTCAATGTTTTCAATACACAAACGAAATTGTTACATTTAATTAAATCATCAATATTTTCATTAATATTCCTTTATGTAGCACACCTCCTCCGCGAAACAATACCAGCGAAACCGCAGTAGTTCCGTTATGAACTATGTTCTATCGACGACGATATAAATAAGTGCGAGTCGGACTCGCGCACGAAGGGTTCCGTACCAAAAAACAGCAAAAAAAATCACGTTTGTTGTATGGGAGCCCCCTTAAACATTTATTTTATTCTGTTCATAGCATTTGTAGTTAAAGCAGCAATAGAAATACACGATCTGTGAAAATTTCAACTGTCTACCTGCAGTCGTTATCAATATCGAGCAAAAAACGGCAAAAAAATCAAGTTTGTTGTATGGGAGCCCCCCTTAAATATTTATTTTATTCTGTTTTTAGTATTTGTTGTTATAGCGGCAACAGAAATACATAATCCATGAAAATTTCAACTGTCTAGCTATCACGGTTCATGAGATACAGCCTGGTGACAGACAGACAGACAGACAGACGGAAAGCGGAGGCTTAGTGATAGGGTCCCGTTTTGGGTCCCGTTTTTACCCTTTGGGTACGGAACCCTAAAAAAACATTAATGAAGAATAGTTTTTCGTTGATTCCCGAAAGTTTGCGATTTTGGAATCGGTCATTGTTTATTATGAGTGCGAATGACAATCACATCTACGGTTTCGCGTCATTGTTTTCGCGGCGGAGGAGGTGTGCCAACGGTCGTGATGGCTATTTCATCACGAAAGAGACAGCATGCATCATGGTTAAATCTATACATTAGAACAGGCTGTTTCGCATTTGTTTAGCTTAAGTCATAGCGGAAGTGTGCTACAGGCGCTACTCTGTGGCCGTGATCTCTTGCGCTGATCAAATACTTGTCTATAATAACTCATTGCTTTCAGCATCACGACACAATGTCCATGTCATCGGACTCCACACTGGAGGAAGGAGGCGGGATTCCCCTCCATGACCGGATAAAGATAGTTTCCCAACAATCTACCGCGAGACCCGGCGCTATCATACAACTACACGCCATAGCCGATGCCACCCATGATTGGCACAATACGCAGCTGCTTCATGTGTTCCAGGAACAATTAATCACAGGTCAGGATCCTAATTCTGATTCTAAATAAGATCTACAACGTGTTAATGAATAAAGGCAAAACCTCTTAGGTAGTGATTGTGCTCATGAATATGAACAACTTTTACTATGGGGCCAACTCTGCAACTCAAAAAGTAAAAGAGTAGGTATTGACAACTTGTATGAAACAGCTGATTTTTTTTGTTGAGTTGCAGAGTTCGCATATACATATAAAACTGTAAATTGACTGATTGATTGTTGGGATACGCGTAGAGCTCTAACGGCTGAAATTACCATTTTTGGAGGATAGATATCTTTCATGGTGTAAGTGAGCACTAAGAAAGGATTTTGGAAAATTCACCCCTTAAGAGGATGAAATAAGGGATGAACGTTTGTATGGAAATTCCTCAGTTTCAAAGCTAGGATGTTCAAAGATTGTGTTTAGGCTGACGATTAAAAACTATAAGGGACAGGAGAAGAGTGAACGAGGTCGCGGGCAAAAGCTAGTCAATATTATAATCTGTGTAGGTACATCACTGGCATATTTAAGTTGTCGAAGTTATTTATATCGCCGCAGCAATAAAATTGAGGTACTGTCTTTGTTAAATTTAAAGCGTTAACGATAGATGCTGTAGTTTCATGATAAGGAAATGGGCTGCATTTAGACATCGGCTAATAACACAGTCACGCAGCGCGCTATTGCGAACGTGAACGCCGCCCAGCGGTTATAAGACGTCATCTTTAAATTTCTACACTATGGAAAAAGCTTAAACGTTTGTTTTCGTATTTATTACAGACCAAATATTGACAATCTTAATATATAAAATCGTAAACTGAATGACTGACTGACTGACTGATCTATCAACGCACAGCCCAAACCGCTGGACCTAGAGACTTGAAATTTTGCACACAGATACTTTATACAGTGTAGGCATCCACTAAAGAAGGATTTTTGAAAATGCCATCCCTAAGGGGATGAAATAAGGGATGAAAGTTTGTATGAAAGTCCCTCAGTTTTGAAGCTAGAATCTTCAAATTTTGTGTTTAGGCTGACGATTGAAAATAAATAAATACGGTTCTCAGCGTTTCTCAAAATTCTACCCCCGAAGGGGTCAAAAGGGGGATGAAGTTGTGTATTAAAGAAAATCCTTCATTTTCGAAGTAAAAATCGCTAAATTTATAATTTAGGCTTATGTATAGAATCCTAAAGCAACGTATATTGTTTTTGTTATGATTTCAACTTCAAAGGGGATGAAATGGGGGTGAAAAGGGTTAAAAAAAACCTAAAAATAGATATGGATGTCGTTATCGGGGTTTTGTGGGATGACGATTGCAAAAATGACATTTATTTTGAAGTCCAACCACGGTGGACATGATTTAACCCCTAAAGGGGTGAAAATTGGGTCCAAATTTTGTATGGAAAAATAATATAAAATAGACATTACAACTTTAAACTTTGTAGGAGCACATCTAAAAATAAATAGGCAAATATATATTTTGTTATTTTGAAAATCAACCCCTTAGGGGGTAAATGGGGTGAGTAAACATAAAAATCGATATAGATGTCGTTATTGGGGTTTTCTGGGATGACGATTGCAAAAATGACATTTATTTTGAAGTCCAACACGGTGGACATGATTTAACCCCTAAAGGGGTGAAAATGGGGTCCAAATTTTGTATGGAAAAATAATATAAAATAGACATTACAACTTTAAACTTCGTAGGAGCACATCTAAAAATAAATAGGCAAATATATATTTTGTTATTTTGAAAATCAACCCCTAAGGGGGTAAATGGGGTGAGTAAATATAAAAATCGATAAAGATGACGTTATTGGGGTTTTCTGGGATGGCGATTGCAAAAATGACATTTATTTTGAAGTCCAACACGGTGGACATGATTTAACCCCTAAAGGGGCAAAAATGGGGTTCAAATTTTGTATGGAAAAAGAATACAAAATCGAAATTACAATTTTAAAATTCGTAGGAGCACGTCTAAATATATATTTTGGGATTTTGAAAATCAACCCCTTAGAGGGTAAGTGGGGTGAGTAACATAAAAATCGATATGGATGTCGTTCTTGAGGTTTTATGGGATGGTGATTGCGAAAATGAGATTTATTTTGAAGTCCAACGCGGTGGACATGACACATATGGACCTGGACCTGGACATGCACATCCAGGGAATGGGAACCGGAACGGGCACGGGCATGGGAACGGAACGGGACGGAACGGAACGGAACGGAACGGACCGGAACGGAACGGAGTGGAGCGTAACGGAACGGAACGGATCGGAACGGAACGAGACGGTAACGGGAACTAGAACGGGACGGGTACGGGAACGGGAACGGAAGGGGTACGGGACGAGTACGGGACGGGATCGGACGGGAACGGAACGAAACGGGAATGAAACAGGAACGTAAAGGGGACCGAAACGGGAACGAAACAGGAACGAAACTGGAATGAAACGGGAACGGAACGGGAATAGAACAGGATGGGAACGGGAACGGGAACAAGAACCGGACGGGAACGGAACGGGAACAAGAACGGGAACGTAAGGCGTACGGGATGGTTAGGGGACGTTTACGGGATGGGAACGCAGCGGGAACGGAACGGGAATGTGAACGGGAACGAAACGTGAACAGAACGGTTACGGAACGGGAATATAACGGGACGGGAACGGGAACGAGAACAGGATGGGAACGGGACAGGAACGGGATGGGAACGGGAACGGAAACGGAAGGGGTACGGGACGGTTACAGGACGTTTACGCGACGGGAACGCAAACGGGACGGGAACGGAACGGGATCGGGGAACGGGAGCGGGAATGGGAACTGGAAGCCTTGTGCGAGGCCCGCCACACGCGGCAAATGTCTTGCCTCGCGAGGCAGCGCGCTTGATGGGGACTCGCCTAATCGCGTAAAAATGTCTGGCCGGATCCTGGTTGAAGGTTCCTTAAAAGGATTTCGTCTAATATCCACGCGGACGAAGTCGCGGGCAGAAGCTAGTTGTTTTTAACCGATCTGCAATACGCTGCTATCCCATTACAAGTATTTAGATAATGGTTGACAAAATAGAATATTCCATAATATAATTTATTTGTTTATTCTTTGACAGGCGAGCGAACATCGCCCGACACAGAAACCGCCGACTCCGGCATAGACGGTTCAGACATAAACACGATCACTGAAGCGGGTTTGGAAGCTATCGTAGACTTGCGTAAAGCAGCCGTGTTCAACGAGCCCTTCTACATAGTGGTGCTGGAGAGGACCGACGGGGGATCCACTGTCCACATGTGGAGACTGACGGTGTCTTCACAGGCCGATCCTAATGGTGAGTGGTCTAGAAAATTCTTCAAGAAGTTCATACGGTTACTGAAGACGGCTGAAATGTCACCGTAGACTTTCAGCAGCCGTGTTCAACGAGCCCTTCTATATAGTGATACTGAAGAAGACCGAATGGGGGATCCACTATCCATATGTGGAGGTTGACAGTATCTTCACAGGCCGATCCTAATGGTAAGTGGTCTAGAAAATTTTTAAAGAAGTTCAAATAATTACTGAAGACGGCTGTAATGCCATCGTAGACTTTCATAAAGCAGCTGTGTTCAACGAGCCCTTCTACATAGTGGTGCTGGATAGGACCGACGGGGGATCCACTGTCCAGATGTGGAGACTGACGGTGTCTTCGCAAGCTGATCCTAATGGTGAGTTTGTGCTTTCTAGGAAAATCTTGGAGATACTATCTCTGAAAAAGCTTGAAAGCTTGTTCAATGAGCCCTTCTACATAGTGGTACTGGAGAGGACCGACGGGGGATCCACAGTCCACATGTGGAGACTGACGCTGTCTTCACAGGCCGATCCTAATGGTGAGTTTGTTCTATCTAGAAAATTCTTGGAGAAACTATTTCTGAAGATGGACTTGCGCCAAGCAGCCGTGTTCAACGAGCCCTTTTACATAGTGGTGCTGGAGAGGACCGACGGGGGATCTACTGACTACATGTGGAGGCTGACAGTATCTTCGCAAGCTGATCCTAATAGTGAGTTTGTTCTATCTAGAAAAATCTTTGAGAAACTATTTCTGAAGAAGCTTGGAGGCTTTCGTGGACTGGCGCCAAGCAGCCGTGTTTAATGAGCCCTTTTACATAGTTGTACTGAAGAGGACCGATGGGGATCCACTGTCCACATGTGGAGGCTGACAGTTTCTTCGCAAACAGATCGAAGACGGCTGAAATGCCGTCGTAGACTTTCAGCAGCTGTGTTCAACGAGCCCTTTACATAGTATAGGTATAGGGATACTAGAGAAGACCGATGCGGGATCCATTGTCCACATGAGAAGGCAGATAATGTCTTCACAGGTTGATCCTAATGGTGGGTTAAATGAAAGACCCAGAAATAATTCACGAAACAACGTTATATTGAATAGATCCCTCTAGAAAAATATTATAAAATTAAACAAAAAAGACAATAGTAAGTAGAGAAATATATTAAAAAGTAATACATTTGTTGTAGATGACCTCACCAACAGTATGATGTACGTGCCAGACAGCGCGCTCGTTCAAGAAGAAGAGGGCGAATCGAGAAAGAACTCGGTCTCTATGGACCAAGACCGACCGTCCACCTCACCGACTGCGCCAGCGCAGTCACACCTCGCAATAAATACCAAAAAGGTGACGACATTTATACTATACCTTGAGTGATATACGTGGGGGAGAAAAGAAACGCTGCTTTGCCCCCACGTACTTACGCGGCGGCACTGCACTTGCGGTCAAACTATACCTTGATTTTTTATTTCTTCCGTTATTGTTTTATCCCCGCTCATAAGCATGTACACAGGTAGAGTATACGATAGAGTAGCATAGTATAGTACTATCTTACTAACTATACTAATGTAGACAGCATTGATACAATGAAATATACTGAAATATGGAAGAGTAGAGTAGCTATCAGCGTGGGCAAGCTACTCTACCACTTTCCATTCCCCCACCCCGTTCACTGTACTTGTACACTTTACCGCTCCTCGACCCAGGAATACGCTTAGTAGAGTATTTTTAACCGACTTCAACAAAAGGAGGAGATTCTCAATTCGATTGTGTTTTTTTTATCGTTGTTCGCGCGTATCTTCGACATTTATGGACCGATTTTGATGATTGTTTTTTTGTTCGATTGAGTTTGCTTGCGAGATGGTCCCATTTAATTTTTTTTCAAATCGCGCGAGTAGTTTTCAAGTAATCCTGAAAATACTATGATTTTGCATCAACTACCTTGACGACTTTCTTATTTATGAACCGATTTAGATGTTTTTTTGTTGGAGAAGGGATACTTTAGTGTAGCCATTTTAAGACTTAAAAAAAACCGGCCAAGTGCGAGTCGGACTCGCGCACGAAGGGTTCCGTACCAAAAGAGCAAAAAAAAAACAGGTTTGTTGTATGGGAGCCCCCCTTAAATATTCATTTTATTCTGTTTTTAGTATTTGTTGTTATAGCGGCAACAGCAACGGCAAGTATAACGGCAATACATCATCTGATGTGAAAATTTCAACTGTCTAGCTATCACGGATCATGAGATACAGCCTGGTGACAGACAGACAGACAGACGGACAGCGGAGGCTTAGTAATAGGGTCCCGTTTTTACCCTTTGGGTACGGAACCCTGAAAAAGGAGGTTCTTAGTTTGACCCGCGGGCTAATTATCTAATTAAAAACCACCTAGCGACTGGTTGCAGTTCACAGATGATCGTGATCCATTGCTACTTCTTTTTGGGTTAAAAAAAATCATACCAAAGAAAAGTGGCAATGTATGTCAAATGCAACCGGTTGCTAAATAGTTTTTTTTTTATAATCAGGGTGCCGTATGTATGTATGTTAATCCGCGATAATCGCGGATTATCTCACGTTTGGCTGAGTCGATTTTTCTACTTAAATAATATAACTAATACAGAAGGTACTTACACTAAAAATAAAAGAAATAAAAAATTGTTTAAAAAACAAAAAAACCGACTTCAAGTAATAATATTCAAATCATTAGATATGCATTATCATTGTTATAATAAAAACATGTCTATTAAAGTCGGGTGGGGCTGGAGTACAACTTTCTTTTTTTATTCTAAAAACCCCACCCGACTTCTCAATAGACGTGTTTTTATTATAACAATGATAATGTATATCTAATGGATTGAATATTATTTCTTGCTTTTTATAGGCAAGGTTTTTTGAAGTCGGTTTTTTTGTTTTTTATTTATTAGATTCTTGACGTTCATGGCTTGACTAACTACTCGACTAACCCAATGAAAATTACGTGTAGACAGTTACTCTCCTAAAACTGGTAGAGTCTACTTGACTCTACTACTTACTCTACTCGTAAACAGCAGCCTTTAGGCTTACTAAAGTTTTTAATGTTGTTTTTTATTTATTAGATTCTTGACGTTCATGGCTTGACTAACTACTCGACTAACCCAATGAAAATTACGTGTAGACAGTTACTCTCCTAAAACTGGTAGAGTCTACTTGACTCTACTACTTACTCTACTCGTAAACAGCAGCCTTTAGGCTTACTAAAGTTTTTAATGTCTAGATATGTCCTTTTTGTACCCTGATCCGTCCCATTTTACACACTCCTATACCCACCTCACATCCCTATCCTAATCCTATTCCTTCCCCTCCGCTAAGCTAAGGTCTGCCGTGCCGATGGCTGCATGGCTAGGGGCGTGCCTAGTCATAAGCGTGCCACCCTGGAAATTGGTGCCCTCCAGGCGTAAATAGCCTTACCACACACGCGGGGCTCTGTGTGGTGGACAGTTGTCTTTCCCTAGCTAATCGTGGGAACAAAATGGTTTCAAATTTTTTTAATAAACCTGGCTGCGGCGATAGAGCTCGCCACTCATCACGCGTAACTTGTTTCTCTCGGGGCGAAAAGCGGGCATCGGAGACCCGTTTTGCTACGCTGAATGTATGTGGAGTGATGGAGGAGAAAATGGATGAGGTGTGTTTGATTATGAAAGAAAAGAAGTTGGATGTTTTATGCGTGAACGAGACGAAAAGAAAGGGCAAAGGAGTCTCAGAACATGGCCCGTTTAAAGTTCTGTGGTCGGGCGTTGCCGAAAATGAGCACGCGAGTATGGGCGTGGGACTCCTGCTGTCGGAAAGGATGATAGAATGCATGACTGAGTATGAGTGTGTTAGTCCCAGACTTCTCTGGGTTAGACTCAAAGTAGGATTACTTCGGATACGCGTCATTGGCGTGTATGCTCCCGATATATCCAAGTCAGCAACGGAAAAGGAGGATTTCTGGAAAAGTGTGGAAGACATCTTGAATGAATGCAAAGATAATGAAAGGATAGTTATGCTTGGAGATTTTAACGGATGGGTAGGTGTGAGAAGAGAGGGATGTGAGGGAGTTTTAGGAATATATGGAGACAAAAGAGTAAATGATAATGGCAGGAGTTTGATTGAGGTATGTTTAGAAAAGAATCTTGTGGTAACGAACACCATGTTTGACCACAAGGAAATTCATATGTACACTTGGCAGAGAGGGGAAAAGAAGAGTATGATCGATTTTGTGATTGTTGATGAAAGACTGAAGGGCAGAGTTGTAGACACCAGGGTCTTTAGGGGTAGTAACATTGGAACAGACCACTTTCTTGTAGTGTCTCGGGTTAGTGGTCTGTTCAAAAGTTGGCGTCATCGTCCCACAGTGTCAACAACGGAGCTGACTAGAGTAAAAGTTGAGAACCTGGATGAAGTGGAAGTGCAAAAGACATATTTGTGCAAATTGAAAGAACGATTGGGAAATGTGGCTGAAGTGAAAGATGGCAAGCTTGAGGAAGTTTGGGAAAAGTTTAAAAAAGGTGTGACTGAAACAGCTGAGGAAATATGTGGAGTGAGTAAAAGGAAGAATGCTCCCCCAATAAACTGGTGGGATAGTGAGGTAAGACAGATAGTGAATGAAAAGAAAAAAGTATGGCAGGATCTGCTGGCCATCAAAGCCAGTAAAAGAGTGAATGCAAGTGTTACAGAAGAGGATGTTGATACAGTTGCAAGGGAGTTTAAAAGGATTAAGAAAGTAGTGAAAGAAAAAGTAGACGAAAAAAAGAGAAAGATGAAAGAAACGTGTGACTTCAAACTCTGTGATAACTTTCGAGACAATATAAAATTGTTTTGGAAACAAGTGAAAACGTCTCGAAGTGGATCACATAAGTCTAAAATGAATGTGATAAGAGATGAAAAAGGTGAGCTAGTGACAGATGAAAAAGGTGTACTACAGGAGTGGATGAAATATTTTGAGAGTTTGTTTGAGGCGGATGGCTCTATGCTAGAAGCCTCGGATAAAAGGGTGGAAGACGAGGAAGAGACAGAAGTGGATGAAAGAGATATATATATGGATGAGATTATTAGTGCAATGAAGAGCATGAAAAAAGGGAAAGCAGCAGGATATGACAGAATTACTTTTGAAATGCTGAGAGGTGGGAAAGAGCTGGTTGCGTCCTGGCTGTGCCTGATCTTTAATAAATGTTGGAACAGTGGCAAAGTGCCGGAAGATTGGCGTAAAGCCGTGGTCGTGCCGCTGTACAAAGGGAAAGGGTCACGGCAGGATGCTAAAAACTACCGCGGGATCAGTCTTCTCAGCATTGTCAGTAAATTGTATGCAAAGGTACTGATTGAAAGAGTGATGCAAAAAACTGATCAGAGTATTTGGGATGTGCAAGCGGGATTCAGAAAGGGAATGGGATGCACGGATCAGGTCTTCTCCTTGAGGTGCTTAACCGAAAAACACCTGGCTAAGCACAAAAAGGTTTACTGTGCCTTTGTGGACCTGGAGAAGGCCTACGATCGAGTTGACAGGAATGAGCTATGGAAGGTGTTGTCCGAATACGGATTGGAGAGCAGACTGATTCATGCACTGAAATCTCTCTATGAGGATTCCCGTGCATGCGTCAGGATTGACGGCGTATACACTGACTGGTTTGGCATCTCTAGGGGTGTCAGACAGGGATGTGTTGCGTCACCATGGCTCTTTAATCTGTTTTTGGACAGTTGTATGAAAGGTCTGAAAGAACGTGACTGTGGGGTTGTGATGAATGGGACTCAAATCAAGTGCCTTCTCTACGCTGACGACCAAGTTATACTTGCGTCTTCTGCGCAAGAGTTGCAGGAAATGATGTCGGTTATGAATGAAGATTTTGTGAGAAAAGGGATGAAAGTGAATGTAACTAAGACTAAAGTGATGGTGTTTGAGAGAGATGAAGAAATGACTGACTGTACGGTAATGTTAGGTGGCGAAAAAGTGGAACAAGTCCGTGAGTTTCTATACTTGGGGAGTTTGTTCACAAGGGACGGAAAGAGTGAGGAAGACATAGAAAGACGAGTGAAGAAAGGAAATTCGGTGAGTGGTGCTATACACTCGGTTATGAGTAGCCAAACCGTTTCTGCAAAGGCGCGAATGGCTATTCATAACGGAGTGCTGGTACCGACACTGATGTATGGAAGTGAATCTTGGGTATGGCAGAAGAAGAATGAAAGCAGAATAAATGCGGTAGAGATGCGATCGTTGAGGAAAATATGCGGAGTAAAACTGAGTGATAGAGTGAGCAATGAGGTGATTCGCAAAAGGTGTGGTCTGAAAGATGATATAGTGACAAGAATTGAGAAAGGAATGCTCCAGTGGTTTGGTCACTTAGAGAGGATGAATGAAAGGCGAATCACGAAAGAGATATACTGTGCGAATGTGGAAGGAACGATTGCACGAGGGCGTCCCAGAAAAACCTACGCGGACCAAATAGAGGTTATTATAAAAAAGGCTGGTGTACGCAGTGACAAAAACCGCAGGGCATGTATGAAAAGAGTGATGGATATGAATGAAGCGAAAGAAGTGTGCAAGGATCGTAGCAGGTGGCGATCCATAGTCTCTGCCTACCCCCATGGGAAACAGGCGTGAGTGTATGTATGTATGTATGTATTTCTGTTTAATAAGAGGAAATAACAATAGTTGCTTAGTAACTGATCCTTATCCTATGTCTCTTAGCATGCGCGGCAAATAATGAATTTATACATTCAAACGCGACGACCTCCGTGGTCGAGTGGTTCGCACGCCGGTTTTCAAGGCGTCACCATTTCTTGAGGTCCCGGGTTCGATCCCCGGCTGGGTCAATGTAGAAAATGAACTTTTCAATATTGTCTCAGGTCTGGGTGTTTGTCATACCACCGTTGTTTCTGATTTCCATAACACAAGTGCTATAGCTACTTACTTTGGGATTGGAGCAATGTATGTGATGTTGTCAAATATTTATTTATATTTATATTTATTTATAAAGCAGTCGGCTGTCAATAGCGACGGTTTAACTTCAGCATAAAAAACTTGCAATACAGTTAAGTTTCTAGTTGAAAAAAAAATGTTTTCTCTTACTTCGCAGGTGTGTGAATGCCCTCTGTCCCTCCCGGACGGTGTAGACGTGATCCACGCTACTCCGGCCGCCGGACACCTTAGTTCAGCGTCCATATACCCCGCCTGTTTAGCGCCCTACATATTAGCTACGGCGTGCTCAGATAGCACTTTAAGGTGAGGTTAAATATTTTAACAAAAATGCGAATAATACACCAAAGGGTGAACAAAACTCGGTTTTTTATCTAAGTATTTTATGATTGTAGGTTTTGGAAATGTAGTGTCACAAAGAAAGATGACAATGAATTCGAATACGCGTGGAAAGAATGGGAAATGATGAACAAGGATCAAGAATCTACTATTGACATTCCAGGTAACCCTTAAATTCATGAAGAAGATAAACCGTGTTATTACAAAAGAAGATTTTTATACACTGTTTCACTAAACACCTGTTTAAATGTGATGCTGACTCTGTCAAACAATATTGTCGAAGTGTTTAGTTAAACAGTGTTTTAAAATCTTTTGTAATAACACGGTGAGTGTTTGGTTCAACAAAAAAATTTAATTCATGAACATAAATATTATTTTCAAAGCCATTGTTTAATTAACCAATATTTTTCCGCCTTTGTTTATTTTAATCTCGTTTATTGAAATTCATCCAATAGGTCAACCCCTCCACTTAAGCGCGGCATACTCCGGTCGCATCGCATGCGCATACAAATGTGGTCGTTCTTTCACACGACCGAAGGGCGGAAATACCGCAACAAATTCTACAGACGCCCGCTTTGTAAATCTTTGCGTTTGCGTATATGAGTGTGAGAGCACCGGTGGAGCAGAATGGCTTCTAGAAGATACTATACCATTAAGAAACGTCAGCTTACCGCGGGTCGGCGTATGCGCGGACACGCAAATTGATCTCTCATACCTAAACGATACGTCATTTATGCAGAAGAAACAACGATTGACGCAAGTGAGTTAAGATGTTGTTATTATTACTGTTTTATTGATTCGATTTCCGTCAGAACATAAACTATATTGATTACAAAGTTTGGTAATCAAAGAATGCCTTACTATTTTAATTTTCAACTTAAATTTAATTACTCTGTTCGTAAGTTTTATCACTGCTGGTTAATATCAGACTGTAAGCTATGATGAAACTATAACTAAAATGTTATATTCACCAATAGTTTGATAAAAAATCTCTTTTTCTAAAAATCGAAAGAAAAAATATTGTTGTTTATGATGTTAGTAATCTACTCCTGCGATGTTGTTGGTGTTTTACAAATAACCTTGTATTTTGCAAGAAAATCTTTATCAATTTTGTTATACGCTCAACCTTTTTACCACCTCCTCACTAATAGCGTTGAAAACGCTAGGTCCTTCAAACGCTATCAGCAGAAGAGCGCAGCACCAATCGTAACGGGGAAGGCGACCCGGGCAAGTCCGCCGGGCTACTGGCAGTGCCGTCGTTCAGCACTCTGCAGTCGCTGCGCAGGAGTATAATGGAGAACGGCAACACCTGCCCGCTCACGCAGAAGCACTTGGTGCAGCTCGACTGGGTGTCGAAGGAAGACGGCTCCCATATACTCACCGTCGCCGTTGGCTCTAGGGTGCTGTTGTTCACGCCAGTGTCCAGTGATCTCGCCCAAGCTAATTTAAAGGTACATATATAACACGGAGTGACTATAGAGTGACAAAATATCGCGCGTGCAAGACAGGGAGGCAATGGCGTCATCTTGTGTCAGAGGCCAAGGCTCACTTTGGATCACTGAGCCATCGAAGCAAGTAAGTACGTCACATCATACGGCACACCATTTAGCACTCTGTAGTTCCTGCGCAGGAGTATAATGGAGACGGCAACACCTGTCCGCTCACGCAGAAACACTTAGGTCCGTATTATAGGACGAGACTCAAGCACTGCTTGCTGCTTGAGTACAGTTAGAAAGGGATGGTGCTATTCATCGCATATAGCGCCATCCCTATCTAACTGTACTCAAGCAGAGATTTGAGTTTGAGTTTGATTTTGTAATACGAGCCTTAGTGCAGCTCGATTGGGTGTCGAAGGAAGACGGCTCCCGGTCTAGTCCTCGGCTCTAGGGTGCTGTTTTTCACGCCAGTGTCCAGTGATCTCGCCCAAGCTAATTTAAAGGTACCTACGTATACCATTCGGCCGCTGCGCAGACTTGGTCTCTAATGAATACCAAATACTTGTTAACAATAGGGTGCTTTTAGGTGCTTTTGTTCATACATCAATAATCAGTTATCTCGTTTGGTCGTCATCGCCAGTGTACAACGAACTCACATAAGTTATATTGTAAAAATGTATAAATTCGTAGGTACCATAGAATTAACAATTGTAAGTATATAAGTGTAGTCCATCAACATTTAAGATCAAATTAGTTACAAAAGCTTTTACTCAATAACTATTACTATTATCATCTTTATAATGTTTCTTATTCAAAAAAATCAAAGTTATCCAAAGTTCACATTAGATTAGACGGCTACTCAATAACTGTTACTTTTATCATCTTACGCGCTATTAATGTTTCGTATAAAAAAAAAGTTACCCAAAGAAGTAATCCACGTTTCATACATTTTTGGTCCAAATATGAGAGTGCCGGCCACAAGACAAAAGTGCTTTATTCTGCAAGATTTTGTCCATCTAAGCATTTTTTATTATGGCACCGAAGCTGTAGCACCGCCTCACATTTGTGTCAAAATGTATGAAAAGACAGACTTTTTGAACTCAATTAAAATCAAGTACAGCGGTGCTACAGCTTCGGTGTCATAATAAGAAATGCTAAGGCGGACAAAATCTATCAGAATTTGCTGTTTGGCCGACTTTTTTGCATTTGTGCCAAAATGTATGAAATAAACAAACTTTTTGAACTTATTTAAAATCGAGTATAGCGGTGCTACAGCACATGAGTAAAAAGAAAGGACCAGAGACAAAGCTTCTTAAGAACGTGAAATTCAAACTTGCAACTAACAAAACAAATGATGCCCTATGATTGTCCACTGGCTGCAGTTGTCAAAACAGGTTTTTTCCGGTTTTTCCGTGTACGCGACAAGCGGCCAGTGGACACGCACACATGCCCCGCGTGCTTGTAGTGGTGCAACCGATTCGCGCGGTTGTATGAAGCTTGGCCTCTGGTCCTTTCTTTTTATTCATGTGGCTACAGCTTCAGTGCCAAAATTAAAATGCTTAGGTGGACAAAATCTATCAGAATAAAGCTCTTTTGCTTTTTGGCCAGCACTTTCACATTTGGACCAAAATGGATGATGTCCTTTACATAAGACGGTTTCCCCCGCAGGCAATGAAAGAATCTATAAACAACAACCGGCCCATTCTCCGTAAAGCGTCATCCCTAGCCGCGCCACTATTCGTCGAAGAGATACGGTGGATGCAGCTACGTCGCATACAGCTCAAAACTGCGGACGGTTTGCCGCCGCTGCCCATGCAGATATCTTGGGTCCGAGACGGCATCCTTGTAGTCGGAATGGACTCAGAAATGCACGTGTACTCGCAGTGGAAGCCGGAGACGCCGCAGACTCATTCAGGACATGGGTGTGGTCCGGTAAGTATTGTTTCTTAAGGCTGTTAGAATGAAGTTAGTTATAGAATAAAAAAATCAGTACCTACAGTCCGATTAAAGTAACAATAGACAGTGATCTGCGGCAACTTCTCTCGAGAATGTATGGAAAAAGTAAATTTTACTAAAATATTAAAATACATCGTTTTGTACCGCAAGCGCTCTGAAGTTGATCACTTTTTACCGACTTCAAAAGGAGGGAGGTACTCAATTCAACCCGTTTTTTTTTGTTTTTTGTATGTACACCGATTACTCGAAGACGGCTGAACCGATTGAAATGATTCAAACGTTATTAGATCAGGTTTGTTATCAAGTTGGTCCCATTTTTTTAAATTTTGAAATCGGTTCAGTACTTTTCAGGAAAACCTGAAAATACTGTCGTTTTCGTTACCATTTTGTGAACTTATACGGATGATCGACCATATCTTCTTTGTTTATGTACCGATTTAGACGATTCTTTTTTTGTTTGAAAGAGGTTACTTTAGAAATGATACCATTTTGATTTCATTGTTATTGGACCTTAGATATCAAAGACACGCAAGGGAACTCCTCAAAATCAAATAGGAACTGTATAGTGATTACACTAAAAAGATTAAAATAAAAAATTGTTTAAAAACAAAAAAACCGACTTCAAAAAACCTGAAAATAAAAACAAAAACAGCTTCAAAATTAAATACCTCTAAAATACCTCTAAAAAGCAAGAAATAATTTTCTAATCACTAGATACCTACGCATATCACTGTAATAAAACACGTCTATTGAAGTCGGGTGGGGCTCTTAGAATAAAAAAAGAAGTTGTCCTCAAGCCCCACCCGACTTCAATAGACGTGTTTTATTACAGTGATATGCGTAGGTATCTAGTGATTAGAAAATCATTTCTTGCTTTTTAGAGGTATTTTAGAGGTATTTAATTTTGAAGCTGTTTTTGTTTTTATTTTCAGGTTTTTTGAAGTCGGTTTTTTTGTTTTTAAACAATTTTTCTTGTACAAAGTTAAGGTGCTCCCTCACCGGGAGAATTCGCGTGTAATGTAACATTATAGATTCGTCTTTGAGCATTACATTACAATAATATGTACCTCCCTGACTGACGAGCATCCGCGTGTAATGTAATATTATAGATTCGACTTTCGCATTGATGTTACAAGTTGTATCAAGGTATTACACATTGTATTATTACAAGGTGCGCATTGTAATGCTCGCTTCTCTTCCTTCACTGATGTATGCCCGTTTTGTATCATTACAAGTGCGCATTGTAATGCTCGGTTCCCCTCCTCCACTGATGTAATGCTCAAATCTGTAACGTTACATTACACGCGAATGCTCCCGGTGAGGGAGCATCTTTAAATTAATCGCATTGTACTTCATATAATTGAATATTGCTTTAGACACCCTAAAATTCTTAAATATTTTAATAAGTCCAAGTTTCAGTATCGTAGTCCTTCAGACAAAAAGTATACCACTGTTCTACTGCAGCCCATTCATTGTTATGTCAGGGTTAAAATATTGGTCTTGCATATTGTCTTAGTATTTATACCAGAAGAAGTTGTTTTAAATTTAAAAGAAATATCATTAGGAACTGGAAGAAGGTGGTGAATCGAGGGCACTTCGCGATTCAGACCTGCGTATATCGGCACCGCATCTCCAGCGCGTTTCCTCAATAAACCTTCAACTACTAGAAAGAGATGCAAGAAGACGAAATAAAACACAACCAGATCAACCTCAGGTAAGTTAATAGCTTATTATTATTATTTTAAAAATGTGATCATGATTGGTTCTTTAATTAAACGTTTGCCAAATCATCCAAACAAAACTTCGAAAATGTGCTTCTATAAAAAAAGATACGGTACATTATAGATTTTCCCAATAGCGTTAGCCAGTTATTACTTACATAACTTTCAGTACAGCAAATTACTGACAACTTTACATTTCATTATAGCCACTTCTAGACTACATGCCAGATTACGGATTGTTTGAGGCGTCACAAATGGCATGCCCGGTCCTGCCACAGTATCATCCGAAACAACTCATGGAACTGCTCAACAGCGGCAAAATAAGATGGGTCAAAGCTATTCTGGCGCATTTGGTCAGGTAAGGATTAAAATAATTGAGATAAAAGTAATAAAATTATATTTACAAGTAAAAAAAATGATTATTTTACATTCTATAGATGTATTGGCGGCACCTACACGGGCCGCAGTTCGCAAGGAGATGAAGACAGTTTGTCGAGACAGGTAAACTATCTTTTTTATCCATAACGCAAACTATGGAATCTGTAAGTACCTAATCATCACTGTGCAATTGACCAATACACGTACGCATACATGCTTGGTTAGCAAAATATTTGCTCAGTAAATTGAAAGAAGCTATCTATCCTTGTTTCTGTACTAAATGGTTCTGGACGTCTTTATATTATAGCATGACGATAGCAAGCAGAAAATAGCCATCTCTTTGAAACACTTTACTCGTTTCCAAATACTTATTGGGCACGTAACTTCATCTTCAATAGACACCTCACACACGAGACAGGTGATCGACCTATTTTGCTTTTTATAACAAGCAATCAAAATATAAATTTATATAAATAAATTTGTGTTTAGAAAATGTGCCATGTAAAAATTTCATGTTTTACTTTTCTGTTATAATATAATGTTATTAACAGTATTAGTTCGACGTGATTTTTGTTAGTTTTGGTCAGTAATCAAATCAAACATTTGTAAATTTTACTAAGCGAACATCATCTCATTTTTGTTATGCTGACTTTAGCTCTGAGGTTAATTATTTGTTGATACTGAGGCTGTATGTATATTACGCAACTTTATATATTTTCATTAAACTTAAAAAAAAGAAAAATAGGAAATGATTACGAAATTCGCTATGATCATTCCTACTTCAACAATGATTTGTTTAATATACATGTACAGCCTCATAAATAGCATGGAGCATATAAAGAATCATTTAGATAGCTCAGTCACATCTCAATCACGTCAACAAATGGTCAGTCAAGTTTTCTTACAAGTTTTGACTTGCCTTGCCTTGCGTTTTGAAGTCAAAACTCACGACGCAACTGATATGTGTGAATGATCCTTAATCATCTATTTCTTTTAGTGAGTAATGTAGACAATTTTTGTTAAACTACTAAGTAACGAAGTAACTAAAATCATATTTTTAATGAAATAATCTGTAGACAGTTAAACATATCTCCAGTGTAAAGAGTTCAACAGCACATGAGTTTATCAAAAACATTCACTCCAATTTGATTCTATGATATAAAACCAAATTTGTCCAATTTTGTTTCACCTATTCAAACTGTAACGTGTACCATTTTAAACCTTAATGAGTTAAAAATAAAATTAAAAGTCAATTGAGGAAGTTTGACATTTAGTGATAGATGAAGATAACCCAGAGTGTGCTGTGTACACAAAAGTGTGTTACTCCATGTCTGTATGAGTGTGGCGGTGGGTGTCCGTTGTGTAGCATGCGCACGTGTGTTGCAGCGCGGCTGGTCGCGCTCGCGCACGCTCTCCGTGTCGTTCGCCGCCGGCGCTGGATCGCCGCTAGATGGCGCTGGACAGGTAATTTATTGAACTATAAAATACCTAAAATTCAACTACCTATGTCGAATTTAGCAAGAGCTGCGATCGCAGATATTACTTTTGAGATAGATGCATCGATCCAATGTGAGAACGAACTCATCCGATCTTAGAAAGTTTTGACCAAGAATACCCTAGATATCCGGTCAGTCTCTAAAACGGCGCGGCACCTTGAATAACGCCTCACTTAACTTTCAAACTGGGAGCATATTTTATACAAGGTATTATCTTCTTTGTTTCTTACTATTTAAAGTTGAGATTGGAAATAATAGTTATTGTCACCCCGACCAGACCGACAAATAGGTACTTAGAATTTCGAATCGCGTTTTGTTTTGTCGGTCGGTGCTATATTTGTTTCGTGAAGCGCTATCTATGGTATTTATCGAAGTTAGAAAGATACAATGAACTTTGGTCTCAGCTGCTTTAGCAATTTTTTATACCAACTTGGATTATAGCGCGGTTTCCATGTGTAGGAAACCGTATGTATACTTTATCTTAGCAGAAATAATAAATATAAAAAAAACTGTTACAATATGACAGTTCTACAAACTGTAAACTTGTAGGTGTTGTTAAACTTTGTAGCTGGGTAGTACCTAAGTAGTAAGAACAATAGCCTTATATTTTTTTTATTAAAAAACAATGATTTTGATACCAATTACCCAAAAAACAATTTAAAAAAATGTTTCTATTATGTTAGTAAAATATGTATTGTTATGTTTTTTATACATAAATTATGTGTTGAATAGTATTGCATTATTTTATGTTTGTTTCCAGACTTTGTTGTCCGTGGTACGTAAACAAGCAACGTAATTTTTATTTTTGGTATTAATATTTACTTTTATTTGTATTTATTTATGCATAATTATATTTTTATCATTTTATCCTACATATTTAGATAAAAATAAAAATGTAATCATAAATATATCGTAAATACAAACTTAATAAGTTCTAAAAAAACTAGTGCATCATTCTGTTTGGGAAGAATTAAAAGATACAAAAATTGCTTGTCGTTTGTGTTAAGCATCATGTTGCAACCTGCACTTGCATATACATCAACACAGTTAACCACTAATATAATCAACTAATCAATCTTTTACAAACGAATTAATCTTTCAACACAAAGCTTATTGTTATGTTTGTATTTCTTGTAAAAATAACCATTGATATTGTATTTATTTTTATAAATATTGTGTTTATTATTTAGTTTATACCTATTATTTATTACCGACAAACTTATCTAGAAAACAAAAAAGAAATTAATTATGATTATTTTTTCTTTAACAAATAATGGAACTCGCTGTATTATTATGAATGAATACAAATTTGTTTATTCCTTTTTAGATAACGGAAGACGTACAATTGGACTACGCGGAGATCACATCTGTGCCGCCATTGCCTTTATGGACCCTACTTGTAGCTGATAAAGAGTCTCCACATCACCCATCCACTATACAGGAAGCTAAGGTAACTGTTAAGAAATGATTTATCTATGATATCACCTTCGCCGAACATGCCGTCAAAGATTGTGCTCAGTGACAGGACAGGAGGAATTGACATCGAAAATTTCGAGTGTTTTTTTTATAATTTTTACACCATCTACTGATATCATTTACTCTATTTTTGAGGAAGTGAGTTCATAACTTCGAATGATTTGCTAAGTAACACGATTACAACTATTTGTCGCCAGGATTATAATGAACTGTTCGATGGCACGATGGATAACGATGAAGACCTCGACGCTTTACTGTTGGGCGATGAAGAGGGAGTTGATCGCCGACCGTCGATGCCAGAGCGACAACCGCTCTCTCACTTTGGGCCCAGACAAGGTTTGTATTGGTGTTTACATCGGTAAAATAAACAAGCTATACGATATTTAATAACTACTGGGTTTGGTATGGAGTTCAGTCAGTTGAATTAGCTTAGAAGTAGAACAACGCCACTCGTACTTCTTATTTTTTATTCTATAGTAGACGACGCGCTGGAAGAAGGAAAAAATCGTGGTTGCGTAACCACGCAACCTGTTTCGCTTGGCAGGACAGAGCGAAGTTCTCTAGCGGCCGATTTCAATAACCTATTTCTGAGATAGGCTTACTAAAGAATTGTTGCCTAGATAATAACAACAGTTTCTAGTAACAGATTCATAGGAGGCCTATATCTTACTGAAGATGATTATTGAAATCGGCCGTAGTCTGACGGCCAACCTTTTGTAATGGAGAGGCACTTGAAGAAGAAGAAGATCTTTAGTAGTTTAATTTAGATCGGTAGAAACATTTCTGTATAGAAGTTGATCTGTGCTTCAATAAAAGTACAACTAATTGCTCCGAATACACTGGCCTGCAAAACTAAGTACTACCATAAGAATAAATAAAACTTACTAGAACGGACACTCCCGCTCCGAACGGGCTCAAGGTCACGATATTAGCGCGTCTGTTAAACAGAATACTCAGTCGGGCTGTCACGGCCGGCTGCGTCGCCGCAGGCGCGCTTGCCTGTTTTTGCGTTCCGTAATATTTTCTCTGTGCGTAAATCTTAGAATTAAATTGTATTACAATGGCGCCAAGTTATTGTGCTGTGTTTGGTTGTGCAAACAATTCGAAAACAATGCCACAATTAAGTTTTTTTAGTTTTCCCAAAGATGATATGAGGTAAGTAGGTACCTAATATTATCAAAATATTATTTGGTTTTCGTAGTACCTAATTAATAAAAAGGAACTGATCTGAGTATTTATCAAAAGGGATGTACATATGTACATTTGTGAAAAAAACATCATCACACAAGTTCTGTGCCAAAATATAAAATAAAAGGAATGAAGAAAATATCTACCTACCTATATTCATAATTGGGTTTGGGTTTGGATTTCGTTACGTGTTGAATGAAACACAACGAAACAGTAAGCAGATCAAAACCTAAAAATATTTTAGAAGTACATTTTTGTTCAAAATTTAATTTAATTTCCATACTAAATGTTTGGGTATTTACTTTATTTATACAAACTCAGGAGTAGGTAAGTACTTACTTGCCCAGAAATAGTGATTATTTCATTTTTGTATCTACTAACTAGAATAAAATAATGATTTTAAACTAAAGAAGAACTCATATTTTAGCGATATGATCTTTAAACGTAAGCAATATTTAACAGTAAGCAACCCTGGCAAACACGCTTGGACGACAGCGGGGCGTAGCGACGTGAAGGGGGAAGTAGTTATATAAATGGCGGCATTTGGGACTCGCACAAAGAAGAGTCCGTTCTAGTAGTATTGTTTATTCTTATGGTACTACAGAGGTCTATTTTCATACAAACGAGGTAACTTTGAAGCATTGGTTCTCCGCCCAGGATTAAACGTGGTGTGATCTGATGATGGCCATCCAGGGAGTGAATGGAGAAGATTCAGATCCCCATACACACCCAATTGATCTGATCAGCATTCTAAGAGCTGTAAGAGTTATCAGTTACAGCATTTCCATACATTGTAATGCTATTTTCGTGGTTTTTTTTAAACATATCCAAACAGCTCTTAGAATGCTGATCAGATCTATTGGGTGTGTATGGGGATCTGAATCTTCTCCATTCACTCCCTGGATGGCCATCATCAGATCACACCACGTTTAATCCTGGGCGGAGAACCAATGCTTCAAAGTTACCTCGTTTGTATGAAAATAGACCTCTGTAGTACTTAGTTTTGCAGGCCAGTGTATATTAATAGTAGATTGTACAACAAGTGCATAAAACGCATCATTTTACCCGAGACGATATATATCCACCCGAGCCGCAGGCGAGGGTGGATAGTCAAGTCGAGGGTAAAATGGGTTTTATGTACGAGTTATACACTCTGCTTTTCACTTCGATTGTGAGGAAATTAAACAACAATAATGTAAAAATAAAAATAAAAATATTTCTAACATTTTAGTGACAAATTATATATTTTTGGAATGTGCTCATCAAGACCGTTCATTTGATACCCATATTCAAAAATAGAAACAAAAAATTTTTTTTCTCAATTTTTTGTGACAAAATATATATTTTTGGAATGTCCTCATCAAGGCCTTTCATTTGATACCCATATTCAAAAATTGAAAAAAAAAATTTTTCTAAATTTTTTGTGACAAAATATATATTTTTGGAATGTGCTCATCAAGGCCTTTCATTTGATACCCATATTCAATAATTGAAAAAAAAACTAATTTTTTTATAAAAAAAAATATAATTTTGGAATGTGCTCATCAAGGCGTGAATGTCAAAAAAACAGAATGAAATAACAAGTTAATTCAATGAAGTTTAATTGCATGTGTGGCTGTTTACCTGACGACCTTTGTCTTAAAGTCTGAGACTTGACGAAGATTTTACTTTATGCACTAGAGCATAAAAAGCGATTTTATGCAGCCTATACCCAACATAAAGACGAACTTTGCGAGCATGAGAAGTGAAAACAGAGTTTTAAAACGACATTTTCTTTCAGGTCGTGTCCTATCCCGCCTGTTGACGCACACGCATCTCCCCGGGCTCAGTTCGCTGGACCAAATGCACCTGTTGGCTCTCGCCGACACAGTGTCCACGTGCGACGCCGACTTCGCTGAACGGTTTGCCGCTAACGCGCGCGTCGACGTCACGCAGGCCAACAGCCATGAAATATTGCCAGGTATGATGGATCAAGGTATACGTCAACTTGCTTCCTATATGCTAATATACACCGTTATTTTTAAAGTATATCTAAAAATGAAAAGGGGTGTTCAGACCACGTTAATGAACAACTTTTACTATGGGGCCAACCACGAAATCGCGAAAAACAAATCAGCTTTTCCATACATTATAGTCGAGTCGATGTTGTACTTTTCTATGGAACAGCTGATTTTTTTTCGCGATTTCGTGGTTGGCCCCATTGTAAAAGTTGTTCATTAACGTGGTCTGAACACCCCTTTTCATTTTTAGATATACTTTAAAAATAACGGTGTATTATATCTAGTACAGCTAGCGACCCGCTATCTAGTACTAGTGTAGTGTAGAATTTGACACCATGTATTAGGCTAGGCGTATGCTGAGACGCAGGTGCCGCAGGTCCACGCAGGGCAGAGCAGAGCAGATTTTGTAAAGCATGTAACGTCATTGAACTACGTACACTGCGGCGCAGGCACATACGACGCAGACATGTGTCTGTCCTGCTCTGCGTCTCGTTGTGGTGCCGGCACAGAATTCTGCGCGATGCGTGCATGTCGAGACGTGTTTATTAACAATATTTAATTAATTTTGTTGCAATGACAGAACATTTAATTGAATTAGTTCGTTGTGAACCTTGTTTGTATGATACAAATCATCCAGACTATTCAAAAAAGACATTGATCATTTTGTTTGTCAAACGACTATTCCTTGTACTAGCTAGGATGCAAATGTCAGTTGCGTCGCTGCATGCGGAGGGGGCACATGTCTGCCTCAACTGCCCTGTCCTGCACTGTGCTGTTCTGTGCTGTGCTGCGCCGCCTGCTTCTCAGCATACGCCTAGCCTTATACATTTACTCACTTATGCTCTGAAATGTTATCATTCCATTTGAAAAAAGAATGCGGGGCGTTCAACATTGGTTCTTCACATTCTAAATTTGAAATTCAGTGCGGAAATGAAATTCAATACTTACTTCCGGCACTGAGTGCGGGAAGTAAGGGTTCCAAATTCAAATCGGTAGAACTTATCAGCTAGCATTCTTTTTATGAAACTTTATGGTTGCATGACCGGTCAGTAAACATGGCCACGCGAATCAATTTAAATATCACATTTTTAGAAAGAAAATTGTATTTCCTCGCATTTCGTGAGTAAACTATTATACAAACCTTGTACTGGAAGCTACTTGCATTGCTTCGAATGATTAAAGCCCTCGCCTGCGGCTCGGGCTTCAAACCATCCTCGACAATGCAATCGCTAGCTTCCCGTTCTCGGATGTAATGCACTATTAAACCTTCCTCTTAAATCACTCTATCTATTAAAAACGCATCATAATCCGTTGCGTAGTTTTAAAGTTCTAAGCATAGAGCGAGAAGCGACTTTGTTTTATACTATGTAGTTACTAGCTTCTGCCCGCGACTTCGTCCGCGTGGATATTAGACGAAATCCTTTTAAGGAACCTTCAACCAGGATCCGGCCAGCCATTTTTACGCGATTAGGCGAGTCGCCATCAACCGCGCTGCCTCGCAAGGCAAGACATTTGCCGCGTGTGGCGGGCCTCGCACAAGGCTTCCAGTTCCCGTTCCCGTTCCCGCTCACGTTCCCCGTTCCCGTTCCGTTCCGGTTCCGTTTGCGTTCCCGTCCCGTACCCCTTCCGTTTCCGTTCCCGTTCCCATCCCGTTCCTGTCCCGTTCCTATCCTGTTCTCGTTCCCGTTCCCGTCCCGTTATATTCCCGTTCCGTTCACGTATCGTTCCCGTTCCCATTCCCGTTCCGTTCCCGCTGCGTTCCCGTCCCGTAAACGTCCCCTAACCGTCCTGTACGCCTTACGTTCCCGTTCTTGTTCCCGTTCCGTTCCCGTCCGGTTCTTGTTCCCGTTCCGTTCCCGTTTCATTCCAGTTTCGTTCCCGTTACGTTCCTGTTTCATTCCCGTTTCGTTCCGTTCCCGTTCCGTTCCCGTCCGATCCCGTCCCGTACTCGTCCCGTACCCCTTCCGTTCCCGATCCCGTACCCGTCCCATTCTAGTTCCCGTTACCGTCTCGTTCCCGTTCCGTTCCGTTCCTTTCCGCTCCGCTCCGTTCCGTTCCGGTCCGGTCCGATCCGGTCCGGTCCGGTCCGTTCCGTTCCGTTCCGTTCCGTTCCGTGCCCGTTCCGGTTCCCGTTCCCGTTCCCTGGATGTGCATGTCCAGGTCCAGGTCCATATGTGTCATGTCCACCGCGTTGGACTTCAAAATAAATCTCATTTTCGCAATCACCATCCCATAAAACCTCAAGAACGACATCAACCCTCTAAGGTGTTGATTTTCAAAATCCCAAAATATATATTTAGACGTGCTCCTACGAATTTTAAAGTTGTAATTTCGATTTTGTATTCTTTTTCCATACAAAATTTGAACCCCATTTTTACCCCTTTAGGGGTTAAATCATGTCCACCGTGTTGGACTTCAAAATAAATGTCATTTTTGCAATCGTCATCCCAGAAAACCCCAATAACGACATCTATATCGATTTTTATGTTTACTCACCCCATTTACCCCCTAAGGGGTTGATTTTCAAAATAACAAAATATATATTTGCCTATTTATTTTTAGATGTGCTCCTACGAAGTTTAAAGTTGTAATGTCTATTTTATATTATTTTTCCATACAAAATTTGGACCCCATTTTCACCCCTTTAGGGATTAAATCATGTCCACCGTGTTGGACTTTAAAATAAATGTCATTTTTGCAATCGTCATCCCAGAAAACCCCAATAACGACATCTATATCGATTTTTATGTTTACTCACCCCATTTACCCCCTAAGGGGTTGATTTTCAAAATAACAAAATATATATCCATATATATTTTTAGATGTGCTCCTACGAAGTTTAAAGTTGTAATGTCTATTTTATGTTATTTTTCCATACAAAATTTGGACCCCATTTTCACCCCTTTAGGGGTTAAATCATGTCCACCGTGGTTGGACTTCAAAATAAATGTAATTTTTGCAATCGTCATCCCACAAAACCCCGATAACGACATCCATATCTATTTTTAGGTTTTTTTTAACCCTTTTCACCCCCATTTCATCCCCTTTGGAGTTGAAATCCTAACAAAAAGAATATACGTTGCTTTAGATTTCTATCCATAAGCCTAAATTATAAATTTAGCGATTTTTACTTCGAAAATGAAGGATTTTCTTTAATACACAACTTCATCCCCCTTTTGACCCCTTCGGGGGTAGAATTTTGAAAAACGCTGAGACCCGTATTTATTAGTTTTCAATCGTCAGCCTAAACACAAAATTTGAAGATTCTAGCTTCAAAACTGAGGGACTTTCATACAAACTTTCATCCCTTATTTCATCCACTTAGGGATGGAATTTTCAAAAATCCTTCCTTAGTGGATGCCTACACTGTATAAAGTATCTGTGTGCAAAATTTCAAGTCTCTAGGTCCAGCGGTTTGGGCTGTGCGTTGATAGATCAGTCAGTCAGTCAGTCAGTCATTCAGTTTACGATTTTATATATTAAGACTAGCTTCTGCCCGCGACTTCGTCCGCGTGGATGTTAGAGAAAATTCTTAGAAAATCTTCAACCAGGATCCGACCAGTCATTTTTATGCTTCCCGTTCCCGTTCCCGTTCCCGTTCCCGTTCCTTCCCCCCCCTTTCCGTTTCCATTCCGTTCCCGTTCCGTTCCCGCTCCGTTCCTGTTCCGTTCTCGTTCCGTTTCCGTTCCATTACCGTTCCGTTCCTAATCCGTTCCCGTTCCCGGTCCCGTACCCGTCCCCTCCCCGTTCCCGTTCCCGTTCCCATACCCGTCCCTGTCCCCGTCCCTTGGATGAGGACTTCAAAATAAATGTCATTTTCGCAATCACCATCCCATGAGACCTCAAGAACGACATCCACATCGATTTTCATCTTTACTTACCCCATCCCTAAGGGATGATTTTCAAAATAACAAAATATGTGTTTGCCTTTTTATTTTTAGACATGCTCCTACGAATTTTAACGTTGTGTTGTAATATCTATTTTATATTCTTTTTTCATACAAAATTTGAACCCCATTTTCACCCTTTTAGGGGTTAAATCATGTCCACCGTGTTGAACTTCAAAATAAAACTCATTTTTGCAATCACCACCCCATAAAACCTCAAGAACGATATCCATATCGATTTTTATGTTTACTCACCCCATTTACCCCCTAAGGTGTTGATTTTCAAAATTACAAAATATTTGTTTGCCTATTTATTTTTATATGTACTCCTACGAAGTTTAAAGTTGTTAGTCTATTTTATATTATTTTTCCATACAAAATTTGAACCTCATTTTCACCTTTTTAGGGGTTAAATCATGTCCACCGTGTTGGACTTCAAAATAAATCTCATTTTCGCAATCACCATCCCATAAAACCTCAAAAACGACATCCATATCGATTTTTAAGTTTACTCACCCCATTTAGCCCCTAAGGGGTTGATTTTCAAAATCACAAAATATATGTTTGCCTATTTAGTTTTAGACGTGCTCCTACGAAGTTGAAAGTTGTAATGTCTATTTTATATTATTTTTTCATACAAAATTTGAACCCCATTTTCAGCCCTTTAGGGTTTAAATCATGCCCACCGTGTTGGACTTCAAAATAAATGACATTTTTGCAATCGTCATCCCAGAAAACCCCGATAACGATATCCATATCTATTTTTAGGTTTTTTTAACCCTTTTTCACCCCCATTTCATCCCTATAGGGGTTGAAATAATAACAAAAACAATATACGTTGCGTTAGATTTTCATTCATAATCCTAAATTATAAATTTGGCGATTTTTACTTCGAAAATAAAGGATTTTCTTCAATACGCAACTTCATCCCCCTTTTGAGCCCTTCGGGGGTAGAATTTTGAAAAACGCTGAAACCGGTATCTATTTATTTTCAACTCTTAGCCTAAACACAAAGTTTGAAGATTCTAGCTTCAAAACTGAGGGACTTTCATACAAACTTTCATCCCTTATTTCATCCCCTTAGGGATAGAATTTTCAAAAATCCTTCCTTAGTGGATGCCTACACTGTATAAAGTATCTATGTGCAAAATTTCAAGTCTCTAGGTCCAGCGGTTTGGGCTGTGCGTTGATAGATCAGTCAGTCAGTCAGTCAGTCAGTCAGTCAGTCAGTCATTCAGTTTACGATTTTATATATTAAGATTGGTGAATAATGATGTCTGTTACAGCATAGCTGCAAAGTTTATGGTAATCAGTGCCCCGGATTTATACTTATTTGAAATAATAATTTCAAAATTATTCATTGTAGATAGAATGTTAATGATTTCTACGAACATCTTAGCAGTTCATTAATCTGCCAGAAGTGACTTTTTATTCAGTTTGTATTAAACTCTATGCGATTAGAAATTTGTTTGTAGGATTCCGTACCTAAAGGGTAAAAACGGGACCCTATTACTAAGACTCCACTGTCCAGCTGTCTGTAACCAGGCTGTATATCATGAACCGTGATAGCTAGATAGTTGAAATTTTCGCAGATGTATTTCTATTACCGCTATAACAATAAATAAAAACAGAATCCTTACTAATATTATAAATGCGAAAGTCCGTTTGTTTGTTACGGCTTGACGTCTTAACTACTGAACCGATTATCCTGAAATTTTGCATACATGTTGTCAGGGATACAGAAAAGGACATAGGGAACGTTTAATCCAGAAAAAACGTACAGTTCTCGAGGGATAGCTAAAAAACTGTTCACGCAGACGAAGTCGTGGGCGGCCGCTAGTAAAATAAATATTTAAGTGGGGCTCCCATTCGACAAACGTGTTTTTTTTTGTCGTTTTTCGAGCCCGACTCGCACTTGGCCGGTTTTTCATATTTGTATTTTTCCGTAACCTTTGAAACGTAAACGTTTGATTTTCTCTCACAGACTCCCTAGACGATTGCGGCCTCAGATTTTTATTGGCGATGAAACATTACGGCTACCTCCTGCGCTGCTTGCCGCTCGCCCAGCGTGCGGCGCAGCAACGCAACGGCGTCGGCACTTGCAACCTAGTGTGGGCCTTCCACTCGGAAACGCACGAACAACTCCTGGCACTTATACCGGGATACACCAAGGGGCAGCCCAAGTGGGCTACCATGAGGGAATTGGGTAAGTTCATCATTCTTGTACAGTACTCCAAAATAAAGAATGGGCGTCGGAAAATATCTGAAACAATCGTCTAACATAACAAAGACAATTAACAAAAATAGAAAATATTTTTTGGATCAATATAATATAGTTTTGGAATGTGCTCATCAAGGCCTTTCATTTGATGCCCATATTGTAATAATAGAAAAAGAAAATTATTTTTCACATTTGAAAATGGCGTCGTACAGTCGCCATATTGAATTAAAATATCGAAAACGATACCCCATACATCCAAATCAGTTCAGGTATTTAGAAGTAATGCCGTGGAATAAAGAACCTGACATACCCACAAACATACATGAACCCTAAACACATATACACTTATTTTTGGGCAGTCGTGTAAAAAAGTAGTTTGGCCCTTAAATGTCATTTACAATTTCAACTTTATTGCAATGAAATAAATGTCGATGTAATTTCTAAGAAAAGCAAAAACATGAAGTTAGCCGATGTCCATTCTTTATCTTGAAGTGTAAACATCTATCTTTTTATTTATTTGAGTGGGATTTAACAGCGATTTTCAAAGCAAGGAAATAACGATAATTAATAGCTATTGTTTGTCCTAGGGTGCTCCCACACAGCAGGTATATAACGTTATATAACATTGTATAACACGATAACATTGTGTAACATTTTGTTACATAATGTAGAGAAATAAGTTAAAGAATGTTGCGGAACATTTACATTTTTGTTATTTTTTTATTCTTACTGGGTAGGCATTTGACCACCATCTTACTTGGTAAACAGGATGTGATCTATGGTGTAGCACGCTCGCCCAGGAAATGCCTATTCACTCTTGCCTTGAAGATACCAAGGTTGTTACTATCGGAGAACAAATGAGCAGGCAGCGCATCCCATTCTTTAGCAGTTCGGTGTATTCTATAAAAACCGATAAACAAGCAACTAAAGTAGGGCCACTTTAATAGGCCACATTTGACATATGTCAGTCCATAGTGTGATTTGTCAAAATAAATCGTAAATTTGCTTTATTTCCTGATTATTACAATAAATATGTATTATGAACTGAAAAAAGTTAAGCAATTATGCCTTTGAATAAATAAATATTGTGTCTCCACCGTTAAAAGGTTACGTTGTTGAGTTTTCATGAACTGTCAAATGTGACCTATTAAAGTGGCCCTACTTTAAACGTTATAGAACTGCTGTGTGGGAGCACCCTTAGATTTTTGATCCTTCTTTCTTTCGAAATTCAAATTACATATATTTCTACAAGGTTATTTTTAGTTCATACAAAAACTCTCGTGGGGTTGATCAGACCATCAAACTGAATGGGACCAATCATTATTGGACCAACCTCGAAATCACGAAAAAAAATCAGTTCCATATAAAAGTACAATCCTACTCCATCGAAATGTATGAAACAGTTGATTTTATTTCTCGATTTCAAGGTTGGTCCCATAATAAAAGTTGTTCAGTTTGATGGTCTGATCAACCCCACGAGAGGTTTTGTATTAACTAAAAGGAACGTTGTATAGTAAAAACATAATCCAAGATTATTTGGTTAGAAACTTTAAACGCATAGGCGTTTTCAGGCGTGGGATGGTGGGTGAGGGGCGATCTGCTTCGCATTTGCATAGAGAAGCTCGCCCGCGCCTC
Source organism: Agriphila tristella (assembly GCA_928269145.1). Taxonomy (NCBI): domain Eukaryota; kingdom Metazoa; phylum Arthropoda; class Insecta; order Lepidoptera; family Crambidae; genus Agriphila; species Agriphila tristella. Next base: position 40,553,382 of record OV743433.1, read on the forward strand.
CTACATGCAGAAACAGGACCCGATGGATGCTGCGCTATACTACCTCGCTATGAAGAAGAGAATGCTGCTGTGGGGTCTGTTCCGATCCAACCGCGACGATAAGATGACCTCGGTACGTAAATTGGGGATAATTTTAATATAAAATATCTGTACTCAACTTTTTTAATTTTATAGTTAAGCTGAAAATGAGCAGAAATAAAACAGAGTACATGTTAACCCCATAACTCTAGCTGGAATGCCTTTATCAGTCTGCTCCAGTTTTCGGTACTTTGCGTCTTTCGTGCAAGGAGATGGGGCGCTTGACCGCGATATAACAAACCGGATCAACGCAGGGTGGACGAAATGACGACAGGTTACAGGAGTTACATGTGACCCACGGATGCCACTTAAGTTAAAGGGCAACATTTATATGTCCGTAATAAGGCCAGTAGTCATGTATGGATCAGAATATTGGGTTATGAAGAAGATGGATGAAAGGAAATTGCATGTAGCATAGATGAAAATGTTGAGGTGGATTTTTTTTTGAAAAAAAAAATTGAATTTGAGGTGGATGTGTGGTGTGACGCGAATGGATAAAATTAGGAATGAGTATGTCAGAGGAAGTCTAAAAGTAGGACCAGTAAGAAGAGAAGTTGAAAGGGAACCGTTTGGGTTGGTTTGGGCATGTTATGAGAAGAGATAAAAGGCATGTTACTAGAAGAGTAATGGATATGGATGTTGAGGGCTGGAAAGTAAGAGGAAGACCGCAGAAAAGATGGATGGATTGTGTGCGGAATGATATGAATGTGAAGGGAGCGGATGAGGAGATGACGAGTGACAGGAAGGAATGGAAGAGAAGGACGCACTGCACTGACCACAAATAAATTGGGATAAGGCTAGGGGGATGATGATGAGGCTTTGTTGTAAAGATCTAAATAGTGACTAAATTAAGTCTCGCGTCATATTATTCAAAATACTTAACCATTGTTGCAGTTCTTCGCTAACGATTTTACGGAAGACCGTTGGCGTAAAGCGGCGTTGAAAAATGCTTTTGTCCTCCTTGGTAAACAACGATTTGAACACGCGGCAGCATTTTTCCTATTGGGCGGAGCCTTGAAAGATGCTTTAGAGGTAATATTGGCTCAAGTAAAAGTTTTGATAAATACTTGATACTTTTGGGTGTACTCATTCATGTTCGTTATTTTTAGGTTTTGATGACGCGTTTAGGAGATTTGCAGTTAGCTATGGTGATCGCCCGTTTATACGAATCTGATACCACTTTACCACCAAGTCTGAAAAAGTTATTAATGGATGAAATATTAGGGTGAGTTAACACAACCTTATACTTGGCTTATTTTAGTCTTAAAGAGAAATTAATTTTATCAAATTATTGTCGGGAAATACTATTATTTGTTGAACATTTTGCAATTCTGTAGTTTTTATGCGTTGTCAATGTATTGTGAGTTTGTCTTTTTACACGACTGCCCGAAAAAGAAGATTGTATTGTTATTACTATAGAAATAATTAACTCAATCGGTTACTTGCCCGTAATAAAATTATATTTAACTAGCTTCTGCCCGCGACTTCGTCCGCGTGGATATTAGACGAAATCCTTTTAAGGAACCTTCAACCAGGATCCGGCCAGCCATTTTTACGCGATTAGGCGAGTCCCCATCAAGCGCGCTGCCTCGCGAGGCAAGACATTTGCCGCGTGTGGCGGGCCTCGCACAAGGCTTCCAGTTCCCGTTCCCGCTCCCGCTCCCGCTCCCGTTCCGTTCCCGTTCCATTCACGTTTCGTTCCCGTTCCCATTCCGTTCCCGCTGCGTTCTCGTCCCGTAAACGTCCCCTAACTGTCCCGTACGTCTTACGTTCCCGTTCTTGTTCCCGTTCCGTTCCCGTCCGGTTCTTTTCCCCGTTCCCGTTCCCATCCTGTTCTATTCCCGTTCCGTTCCCGTTTCATTCCAGTTTCGTTCCCGTTCCGTTCCTCTTTCATTCCCGTTTAGTTCCGTTCCCGTCCGATCCCGTCCTGTACTCGTCCCGTACCCCTTCCGTTCCCGTTCCCGTACCCATCCCGTTCTAGTTCCCGTTACCGTCTCGTTCCCGTTCCGTTCCATTCCATTCCGTTCCATTCCGTTCCGTCCCGTTCTAGTTCCCGTTACAGTCTCGTTCCCGTTCCGTTCCGTTCCGTTCCGTTCCGTTGCCGTTGCCGTTGCCGTTGCCGTTCCCGTTCCCGTTCCCGTGCCCGTTCCGGTTACCGTTCCCGTTCCCTGGATGTGCATGTCCAGGTCCATATGTGTTATGTCCACCGCGTTAGACTTCAAAATAAATCTCATTTTCGCAATCACCATCCCATAAAACCTCAAGAACGACATCCATATCGATTTTTATGTTACTCACCCCACTTACCCTCTAAGGGTTGATTTTCAAAATCCCAAAATATATATTTAGACGTGCTCCTACGAATTTTAAAGTTGTAATTTCGATTTTGTATTCTTTTTCCATACAAAATTTGAACCCCATTTTTACACCTAAAATAAATCAGGGGTTAAATCAGGTCCACCGTGTTGGACTTCAAAATAAATGACATTTTTGCAATCGTCATCCCAGAAAACCCCAATAACGACATCTATATCGATTTTTATGTTTACTCACCCCATTTACCCCTAAGGGGTTGATTTTCAAAATAACAAAATATATAGTTGCCTTTTTATTTTTAGACGTACTCCTACGAAGTTTAAAGTTGTAATGTCTATTTTATATTATTTTTTCATACAAAATTTGGACCCCATTTTCACCCCTTTAGGGGTTAAATCATGTCCACCGTGTTGGACTTCAAAATAAATGTCATTTTTGCAATCGTCATCCCACAAAACCCCGATAACGACATCCATATCTATTTTTAGGTTTTTTTTAACCCTTTTCACCCCAATTGCATCCCCTTTGGAGTTGAAATCCTAACAAAAACAATAAACGTTGCTTTAGATTTCTATCCATAAGCCTAAATTATAAATTTAGCGATTTTTACTTCGAAAATGAAGGATTTTCTTTAATACACAACTTCATCCCCCTTTTGACCCCTTCGGGGGTAGAATTTTGAAAAACGCTGAGACCCGTATTTATTAATTTTCAATCGTCAGCCTAAACACAAAATTTGAAGATTCTAGCTTCAAAACTGAGGGACTTTCATACAAACTTTCATCCCTTATTTCATCCCCTTAGGGATGGAATTTTCAAAAATCCTTCCTTAGTGGATGCCTACACTTTATAAAGTATCTGTGTGCAAAATTTCAAGTCTCTAGGTCCAGCGGTTTGGGCTGTGCGTTGATAGATCAGTCAGTCAGTCAGTCAGTCAGTCAGTCAGTCAGTCATTCAGTTTACGATTTTATATATTAAGATAAAGAGATTGTTATTCACGGGGTTCCACGGGCAAAAATATTTAGTTGTGATACCCCAAGGGGAACAGACTGGGAGACCGTCTGAATGACTCAATCGCTTTGTTATCATTCTAGCGGTGAATCAGAGAACGATGAAGTGGATTTAGAAAGGGCCCACCCCGATCCTTTCGTCCGCTCGATGGCTCTATGGGAGTTAAAGCGTTATGGGGAAGCGCTGGATACTTTACTGAGCCCAGCGGGACGGTTACACGCGGCGCGGGACAACGAGCCTATGCCGAGCGTGTTCAACTTCTACGTGTACTTGCGTACGCACCCGCGGCTCAAGCGGCATAGTATGCCTGCCCAGGTGAGTTATAAACTACTGAGAGCAAGCTTCAGTGTGACAATAAGTGATATTTTAGACATAGAGATATATATTTTAGACATAGAGATATATATTTTAGACAGAGATAGATATTAAGAAATTTTACAGATTAAAATACCTACGTTATTAGAATAAACTACTCCGGGACTTAGACCATGTACCTGTTTATTTTTTAAAGCTCAGATATTTCGGCGCAGTTGCAAGCGCCATTGTGACGCCGTTCTTCCGTGACCTTGGCACATGCAACTGCGCCGAAATATCGGAGCCTCAAAAATAAACAGGTGTAAATCCCGACATAGTTTATTCTAATAAGCGCTATGATGTGATGTTAGCCACTTCTCGTCTGTTGTACATTGTTAATTTAATCGCATCGTAAATTTTGCCTAGTTTAGATGTTACCTACAAAATGTAAATAAAAAACAACAAACGTAGCTATATCTTTTGTAATTTAAGAAAGATCGGGGCCCTCTAAAACAGTGTCTATACTTAAAGGGGACCCTAGACATATGTATACACCGTTATTTTTAAAGTATATCTAAAAATGAAAAGGGGTGTTCAGACCACGTTAATGAACAACTTTTACTATGGGACCAACCACGAAATCGCGAAAAAAAATCAGCTGTTCCATCCCGGTACCGGGACAGCCACCGGAGTGGATGGGACTCACCCTAGAAAAGTACAACATCGACTCGACTATAATGAATGGAACAGCTGATTTTTTTTCGCGATTTCGTGGTTGGCCCCCCATAGTAAAAGTTATTCATAATCAAATTTAAAAAGATACTTACTGAATAAATATTTTTTCATTTTTTTTTGTAAACCAATATCTTTGTTACCTAGGGCGGCACCTTAGCGTTACTCCACTCCGAATCAGAAGAGAGTATAACACGTCTAGAACGCCGCCTGTACTTCCAAACGGCGCACGGTCACTTCAAGGCGGGCTGTCCGGCGCTCGCGCTAGAAGTACTGTCGAAGTTACCGGCGCGAGTCCGCGACGAGAAACCGCGCCATGTCGTGTCCGCGCCCTCTGTCGACGACGCTGTCATACACACGGGACAACTGGTGCACGACACTCCAGTCAAAAGTACGACTTGTTGTTATAGATTTGTACGTTTATGTATTACTTATGTGGGATTGTTGCTTTTGTTTCTGTGTTTAATAAAATAGTGCGAAGAAGAATTCGCGGGGTGGATGAGTGAGATGAGAAATTCGCCTGTAACACAGTTCCGCCGCGAAACAATACCAGCAGTAGTTCCGACTTGTCTTCTATCGACGACGATTTGACGATCACATTTACATAGCGGCTTCGCGTCATCACGGTCCGAGCCGATCGGGCAGAATCGCGTGTGAAAGAGTTTAGAGATTATTATTTGAGTGTTAGGGGCTATGCAACTCAAGATGAAACTGTAGTCACTGCGACCTAAAAGATCTATTGTAACTCGCAACCTAGTTACAATAACTCTTTGAGCCCAGCGGCTTCCAAGAAGTCTAGTATCTTCCTGGTTTTAAGAGTTTTTATTTTCTACGCCTGTAGATTAGAGGTCCACAATCACATAAGAGGTGATTGGGCGTTTCCTGCTCCTCATTACAAGGCGAACCTACGCCTAAGCGTTCGAACCTACTGCGGTTTCGCTGGTATTGTTTCACGGTGGAGGTGTGCTACAGGCGTTTAAGTGTTTAGAGTATCGTATACGTTGTATTATTTTAGCCTTTCAACTAATACTCCTTTGTTATATGGTATACGAAATTGTCTGATGGGTATTACTGATATTAAAACAGAGGAAGAAGAAAACAACATGGACTGGGGCTCAGCAGCCGCAGTTGACTGGGGAGCGCCTGTCACTACCACGAAATCGGACGAGCTTGTACTTAGCTGGGAAGACGAAGAGGATGACAAAGGGTGAGACAATACAAATAAATTATGTCTCAATTCAGCCCCAACCTGGCTTAGTAGTGAAAGGACCTATTCGCGATATGCCCTGTTCGTGAAATGCCCTACTCTACTTTGGACCCATTCGTAGAAAGACTTATTCTCAAAATACCTTATAATGAAACTGCCTGTATACAATGTGTCCCTCGATTAATATTTTGGCAATAATAGGAGCATTTTACCTACCATTAAAACGCATATTGTGTCTGAAGCCTTATTCGAAGCCTTGGTAAACAGATTGAGAATAGCGAAGCCTTTCCGTTTCCCGTTCAGCATCATTATTATAGGTCTATCTTACCAAATTACGTCACATCCGTATCCGATCTCACCCCACTATGTTCACCAGGCGGCCATTGCTGGTTTTCGCGCTCATTGCAGTCTCAAAATCTGAAAAATACTTGACAACTAATTAGCATTGAATGCATACCAGGCAGCCCTTGAAGGTAGGCTTCGAATAAGGCTTCAGACACAATATGCGTTTTAATGGTAGGTAAAACGCTCCTATTGTGTCCTATTCGCCGTTATTCGAAGCCTTGGTAAACAGATTGAGACATTGTTTGTTATCGCCTGGTGAACAGGGACAGGACGCCAATGTGACACTTTCAATCATAAATAGTTTATTACTCTTAAAAAATATTTTAATTTAGATCAAAAGAAATCTTTCTTTAAAATTAGTAAAGGGAAGAAAAAAAATACAAAAACATAACAATTAAAACTGAAACAAAGTCCATTGACAATCAGCTTTAAATAAATTCTCATAAAATTTACTTAAGTAATTATTTAACATACATTATCTAACTCATAATATTTTAGTCATGTTATCGTTTAATATGACTGCTGGCTGACAGTGCATCTCTGCTTAAGGTGCGTCCAGATATGTTCTTTTGCCCGTACCGTACCTCCGTTCCGATCGGCGTCGCGATCAAAGAACGCTAGTCTGGACGCATGTTCGGAACGGTGCGGAGGTACGCCGTTCCGTTCGCCGAACAGGTACGCCCCGATCCACCTCGAATCTCTCGCTCTTTTGCCCGTACCCGTATCTCTCGCTCTTGAGCGTCGCGAACAAAGAACGCTAGTCTGGACGCATGTTCGGAACGGTGCGGAGGTACGCCGTCTCGATCGCCGACAGGTACGCTCCGATCCATCGCGAGTCGGTTTTTTCGCCCCGTTCAAAGGAAAAACGGAACGGAGGAACGGTACGGCACTAGTCTGGACGTGATCGCGGCGATGCCGACGTTCGGAGGTTGTAGTACAGTAGCCCGTAGTACATTTAAATTACGAAAAAGGTTAGGTACCGTTTGCCGTTGTGATATAGTTATTTATTATGAAATTATAGATACTTTAACCCAAGTTTTACAGATCGCAACTCGCCGTAACCTATATTTGTATATCTCCAAAAATGAGATTTTTTATTTTTCGAGGTTAATCACATGGTTTAGCTATTGTCGTGTTCTACAACGCTATGTTTGATTGCCACTGATAATAGTTAGACTGTGAAAAGTAGCCATACACAGATAGCGCTGTAGAACACGACAATAGCTAAACCATGTGATTAACCTCGAAAAATAAAAAAATAATCATTTTTGGAGATATACAAATATAGGTTACGGCGGGTTGCGATATGTTAAAGTATCTATAATTTTGTAATAAATAACTATATCACAACGGCAAACGGTAACCTTTTTCGTAATTTAAATTTACTACGGGCTGCTGTACTATTGGATCGGAACGTTGATACGGAACGGAGGTACGGTACGGCGCTAGTCTGGACGTGATCGCGGCGACGTTCGGCGGTTTGATCGGAACGGTGGTACGGAACGGGCAAAAGTAGCGTCCAGACTTATTTGATCGGAACGCTGGTACGGAACGGAGGTACGGTACGATCAAAAGAACATATCTGGACGCACCTTTAAGTCGCGTCGATCGCCTACTTCAAAATTATCTTGGACAAGACAACGTTTTCTTCTCAGATTCTTTAATTACAACTGTGGTGTCAGTTGCTGCACAATTATTTCACTTAAAGATACAAACCTTACTAAAAAGATCTTTATAAAATCCCTAACTGGATTTAGATATCATAATAAAATAAACCTTTGTGAACGCGATCACAAAGTTATTACTACTAAGTTATATCAGATACTTGATTAAATTAATTTAACGTAAACTGCGAACTGAAGTCAATAAATACATACCCAAAAATAAACGTTATACGACTGAGTTAAGCCAAAGGTAACTTTTTAGATTTAACCTTTGGTGTTGATTAACTTAGGCCGACTAGCTAGCTAGAGTGTCTGTGTGCGCCACTGTCTGCGACATCTTGTTGTGTCACGTCTTACATAAGTATTACACGTAAGTGTTATTTAAATTGCTATCGAATATTAATTAACATTAACAAGTTCCTTTGAATTTTTACACTTAATAAAACATTTAGTATTCGCTGGTCAGCAGTAGTCGGCACACAGCAGCTGTGTTAGCCAAAAACAAAACAAAAAAAAATAGTTAAGTAGGTACATACTTATTTAGCTAAGTACTCACTACACTTAACTGTAACATTTTTAATTATCATCGCAAAATTAAATGACATCTTAACATTGGGAATCAAAATACTAGGTATAGACAAAATAATAAATGTAATAGATAAAATCAAAAGATGTATTAAAATAACAAATATGACAGTACTGCATATCAAAGAAAGAAATATGACTTTAATTATTTCAACATGTCTTTACTTTCTGTAGACAAAGTTTCGTCTTAAAATATTTTATTTTTATCAATCTATAAAATAAATATTTAAAAGAAAATTAAATAAATTAAGTTTCTAAATGTCATTGTTTCTATGGCCATCGGAAAAACTGCACGAAGCATAAACTTAATACTTATAAAACATTCGTTTTGCACTTGAATTTCTAACAATATAGCAAAAATGTTGCATATCAACAATGATAGTAATAATAATTACAATTAATATACTTGCATTTAATTATTCAATTAAAATCACATAAATACTTTGGAATCATCCACCAAGAAGATTACCTCTGTTATCTAACAAATCAAGTATTAGCATCCGGATAAATAAACAAGAGCCGGGTGCCAGTGCTGCCCCATGGTAGTTAAGCTTTGATTAGGAAAGCATATTTAAGGCGCGGTGGTAGTGAATGTGGCGCCCCCACTACATTTATTTTTTTTACTCGTAAACCAAGTCAATATTAAAAAAAAGCACAAGTATAAATCTCTTGAATTGTGTCTAGTATTTTTTGAATAACTCTTCAACAGTTTTCATTCTTTCTGTAAGTTTTAAAATCCATTTTAGCTCAAAGTGGCCACTTTTGGCAATTATGGATTTTAAAACTTACAGAATGAATGATAACTGTTGAAGAGTTATTCAAAAATTATTAGACACAATTTAAGAGATTATTACTTGTGCTTTTTTTAAATATTGACTTGGTTTACGAGTAATAAAAATAAATGTAGTGGGGGCGCCACATTCACTACCTACAGCGCCTTAAGTAACTTAATCGCAGACACCAACCAATATAACATCAGATCGCCTGTGTTTATAACAGCTGACTTATGTCAAAGTGCAATTAGGGCTATTATTTTAAAATGATTTCCAGAATACCTATGGTACATGTATGGTAGCTAAATAGAAGTGCTTTCATATTCTTCTGAAATATTCAACAAGTACTTAAGTAAGTATATAACAAAATGTTAACTTGATATCTACACCGTGCTAAGATTATAATCAAAATATAGAATGATTCAATCAAGGTCTGAGTAAAATCGAGATTCCCCAAGAATTAAATAGGGTTTATATCACAACAAAACATTTACAAGTTAAAGTGATTTTTAAAATTCCTATCTATTAATGTACACCACAACGTGGTCAAAGTACAATAAAAACTAGCACTTTATGTATATATGTACATACACATTACACGCCCCCGGCAAATCGGATATCAATGCACTTTGTAATAAAACCAACATCATCAGACTATCTTCATAAAATTTAAAATGTAAAACAAGCACAACCCTTGCAGTGACCACTTAACTAAACCCACAGCTTTAAAACTAGCTAGGATATCTGATCTGTCCTCGGACTCATGAGACAATATTAGTCTTCAAAGCATACAAATGAATTTAAAATTTTCAAACAAAACATAATATCTGCTACACTTATTTTGGTTACAGTGTATCCAAAAGGGACATCACCAGTTAGGTTAGATTAAAACTGTGACCTTTTGGTCACAAAACGGCAAAATAAAGCGCGAGCCGAGCGAGCGCATCGAGTGTGCCACGGCAGCGGCCAGTGAAGCACCAGAACGCAACTGTTGGTGAACCTCCTTTGCGACACCCGGACTTAGGTAGCACCCGGTTTGATAGTTTTAATAAAGAAACATTTTAAATAACTGGAAAATATATTGATTGAAATATTCAATCGTAATAACTTGTTTTACCAGGTCCACGGTTATAAAAATAAATATTAATAAATAACTCACCAAAGAAAATTTCAAAATGTCATCTTCTGGTTGTTCTGTAAGCAGCAACTAGTGGTTGTTAGAAACATGGTGCCCACCAGAAGTACGGGAATATCTTGGATGATCCCCTTTTTAAGTTCCTCCCCCTCAGGGATTAAGGACAGTATTTACACAGAATAATTAAATAAAATAATAAGATAAAATGAGTTAAAATATGTACGGTGCCTGGACGGTGCTCATCAAAAGCAACCGAAATAATTTTTATATCAAAACATCAACCGACGGTGCTCAGGAGCGACCGGCCGAATTTATGTTAAACCATAATAAATGTTTATCGAATGTAAATATATTTATTGATATTACATAACTATAATGACGGTGCCTATCAGAGGGTGACCGAATTTATGTTAAATAGTAAGATACTTAATCAACGGAATCCATCAGGAGTGACCGCCAGAGTTCAATCAACGGTGCTTAAAAGCGACCGGATAAATCCAAATTTAAAATATTGTTATAACTCACACAGCTCTTAAAATGTGGGGTTTACTACCATAGAGGAAGTAAACAGCATGTTTTAATTACAAAATTATGTAAATACAACTTTCATAAACTTGTGTCAACGGTGCCAGGAGCAGCCGATAGACCTTCCCCGGTTCAGTTGCGGAACAAGCTGGAACCGAGGGGTATAATAATAATAATAGAAAATATCTAATTACTATGATAAACTTTTGACTTGCCTGCAATTTAAAATAGATTTCAAATTATTTAAAACAGTTTCCACAATTCATTTTATTGATAGAGCTGTACCTGACAAGCATATATATCAGTATCACACATATATTCAATCAAAGGTTAAAACACGTTTCTTTTTTTTTTTTTTTGGGCCAGAACCTTCGGTGGCGTACGCAGATAAGGTCCTTCAAGTTTCATCACAATCAAATTAATGGTTTTGGAAAGCATACAAATAAAAAGCATTCATTTTTATTTATACACAAGAAAAGATTGGTACGCTCATTTTACTGGGAATTGAACCCGGGCCATTTTGCGCATTGATAGCGTTTACTGCCGCTGCATCAAATACGCCATCAATTGTAATATTCCGCAATCAAGTCAATATCTGACTGTTTAAATGTTTTAATTAAATACCAATTTACAGGCAAGATTCTTTTGTAAAACCACTGACTACTTATTCTTGTTCAAAGTGCCTCGTTACGTATCACTAACCAGATTCAAAGCAGTGACTTAAAAAAAAATTCGTTCAAACGACTACGGTTAAACAACATCTCTCAATAAAATAGGGCACAATGGTTAATCTCAACACTGGTCAAGTAAAACTATGAGTCGAACGAAATGCCAAGGCAATGGCCGGATAGTGCTAGGATTCAAGCAGCATACACTTTCTCATATTTTTAGAAACACAAGTATTTGTGTACTCAGCTCACATTCAACACAATATAGCTTTACCAACAATGAATAGGAATCGTACGAAACTTGTTTTCCGTAACATAAAAATTTTCATAAGCATTAAATTTGTCAAAATTATAACGTTTTTAGGAGATCGCATAGGCCAAAAGCGAATATCACTCATGAACGGCAATTTTACGAATGTAAGAATTAACAGAAATTATTTTTCAACATATCGTGGGTAGAATCATATCATTATTAAATAATGGAAAAATTTCACTGACCTTATGGCGAGGCGTTAGATTACCTCAATCCAATTCAAATCACGCGTCATATTTACTGTAGATCCATGCCCTCGCCCTCGTTCTCTGCTACTCCACGAACATGACGACGAAAACGGAGACGACACAAAGTCGGACCCAACTAACACTGATTTTACGTATGGTTTTGGAATTTCTACGCACACGCATTTTAACCGAAAATAAATCGTAAGATGTTACTTTTCAACAAAAATATGTAATATAAAATCTAAATTCGAATTAAGAATTTTACGAACGCTAACAGCGTTTGACCTACTTTAGAAAACTTTAAAATTCGAACGCTAACAGCATTTGACCTACTTAGGCAAAATTTTTAAATTTCGAACGCCAACAGCGTTTGACTAGATGTGAACGGTTGCGAAAAAAGGACGCCAATGAGCGCGAAAACCAGCAATGGCCGCCTGGTGAGCATAGTGGGGTGAGATCGGATACGGATGTGACGTAATTTGGTAAGATAGACCTATAATAATGATGCTGAACGGGAAACGGAAAGGCTTCGCTATTCTCAATCTGTTTACCAAGGCTTCGAATAACGGCGAATAGGACACAATATTGAACTCTTTACGTTTGACTATAAGTTGAAAATCAATTTCCCTTATTCCTCGGAGATAACCATGGCCAGATAACTGGTTATCTGTGAAGAATTTTTTTCTTCCCATATAACCGGTTATCTCTTAGGAATATATTTTCCTCGCAGATAACTGTCAAAATAATTAGTTATCTGTGAGGAAAATTTATTCCTAAGAGATAACTGGTTATCTCCGAAGAATACATTTTCCTCGCAGATAACTGTTAAAATAAATAGTTATCTGTAAGGAAAATCAATTCCTAAGAGATAACTGGTTATCTCCGAAGAATACATTTCCTCTCAGATAACTGTTATAAAAACTTGAATACATTATAAAAAATTAGTAAAATAAATTTTAATCCGAAATTAGTGCGCTATTTTAAGCTTTTTTTTTACAGATCTCAAAAACTAGAACATTAATGTGCAATTTTATTGCATTTTTATAATACACGGGAATATTATCTACAAAACAACATAAAAATCATTGCTCTGAGTTGCATATTTCGAGAGTAATTTATTGTTGTTTGAATATGACCCTTACATAACCTATAAATTTTTTTTTTCGAAGATGAACAATTTTAAAAACATTTTCATCAGTTTTTAAATAAATTTGATAATTTTATCTGAAAATATCATGTAAACACAGATGAAACTACCTACATACTCTAAGTCAAATGTAATAATGAATACAAGGTGCTTGCACCAACATATGACACTTAGTCTATTCCAAATCAAAAGATACCTTGAAAATAAAGCAATACAATATACATAACGACTAATGTTTGTGCGTGCACCTTATAATGTAAGTTATGCATGCTTTCTTTTCCATTTTTCATGTTTTGATTTATATAATGCTCAAAGCTTGCGAACTCTCATGGGCACACATTAATTTAAAAACTGATGAAAATGATTTTAAAACTGTTCATATTCGAAAAAAAAAATTTTATTGGTTATGTAAGGGTCATATTCAAACAACAATAAATTACTCTCGAAATATGCAACTCAGAGCAATGATTTTGATGTTGTTTTGTAGATAATATTCCCGTGTATTATAAAAATGCAATAAAATTGCACATTAATGTTCTAGTTTTTGAGATCTGTAAAAAAAAGCTTAAAATAGCGCACTAATTTCGGATTAAAATTTATTTTACTATTTTTTTATAATATATTCAAGTTTTTATAACAGTTATCTGAGAGGAAATGTATTCTTCGGAGATAACCAGTTATCTCTTAGGAATTGATTTTCCTTACAGATAACTATTTATTTTAACAGTTATCTGCGAGGAAAATGTATTCTTCGGAGATAACCAGTTATCTCTTAGGAATAAATTTTCCTCACAGATAACTAATTATTTTGACAGTTATCTGCGAGGAAAATATATTCCTAAGAGATAACCGGTTATATGGGAAGAAAAAAATTCATTACAGATAACCAGTTATCTGGCCATGGTTATCTCCGAGGAATAAGGGATCAATTTGATGTACAATTTTGCTGCAGATTGGCTTGCAATTTACACAATAGCACGCTGGGTTACTATTACATGTTAAATATCCTCAATCGATTATGAATTGTATATCCAACATATTAAGGTTTAAAATTAAATCATTTGTGGTTCCGAAGACGTAGCACATTTCGTTTTTTAAATAAAATATATCTCTGCGTATGTTATTTTATATTTATTGTTTATCAGGGGCCTTACCGGCTAACTTTTCGAATTTCGGCGAGTCTGCCGGGCTTCAACGTAAACTGAAAAATCGAAGTAAAGAATTTCGTAGTGTACTATTTACGGAAGTTATTTGGAATATGTCGATGTTTGCGTGATATCATGAATTGGGGTTCGCCATTTTTGCCTGGTTGGGGCTTGATTTATCTGCTTTAATTTGAAGCCCCGCAGACAGGCCGAGGTTCGGAGCGTTACCCGGTTCGGCCCCAGTTTTGGGCTATGCTGATTATTTGGTTATTTGTAGACAATTTAACTCCTTACTTAACTTCAATGAGCCTAAATTTCCTTACTAGTTCGGGTGGTTCCGGTGCATCGACGCCTCCGTTAGAAATGAAGATGGATAAGCAAGAAGAGCCAGCAGTGAACAGCGTAACCGAGGCCAAGGAAGACGAGTCGCCCTCCGTCGACATCATGGCGCAGCAGCTCAAGTTTGTTGCCTGTCTGAAGATACTTATGGAGGAATTAAGCACGCTTGCCACGGGCTTTGAAGTTGACGGTAAGATTGATAATTGCATGGCAATGGCAGTTGGTTTGATTGTGTGAAAGAGGCTTATTGCAAATAAGCAGTTTGTTTATGTGAATAAATTGCCGAGAATTGAAAAATATCCTTTCAACCAGTGTTGTTATCGCGCAAGATAAAACAAAAGAATTATAATATGACAACATTCACTAAAACTTATTAAAGCTCAAAAGTTCAAAACCATTTATTAGCTTTTTCTTAGTAGATAGGTCAAGAATAGATAATCTAAATAATTTTAAAGAGAACTTTGCTTATATGTACAATAATGAAGAAGACCGTACTATACCGGTCGTAATAAGACCCTTAACGAAGCCGAGGTTTACGTGTTGTGTTGTGCCCATCATCAGGACCATTTCTGTTCAAAATTGCTAGCTAAGCTATGGGTTTCCCAGGTATAGTGTAAAAGACAAAAAAAAAAGGTCCTGATTATGGTAGGAATGCGTGGATTTCGGCTTTGTTGAGGGTATTTTATAACATGTAGGTTTGCATTTACTAAACTCCCTATCTTTTCTGGTCTTTTATTTAAAGAAAGAAACATACTGTAGTACTAAAATTAATCCCATTATTACATCGGCTTGATTTAAACATTATTTCACAGGCGGTCACCTCCGGTACCAGTTATACATCTGGCTAGAACGCGAAGTTGAAGCACTCCGCCGTTTGTGCGGTTACGCGAGTGCGGCGGGAGCGGCGCCGGGCGGCGAGCTTATATGCGCCGATGCTGATCCACCGCCGTTGCCCGATAAACCTACGCTGCACCAGCTATTGATTAGAGAGAAGGCGGACTTTGAGGCTAAGGTGCAGCGAGCGGTTAGGAGGAAGAAGTGGCTCAAAGGTAAGGGACATTGTTACAGGTTCAAGAATTTTATTTGTAACTAGCGGTTGCCCGCGACTTCGTCCTCAGGAACAATACTTTTTTTCGGGATGAAAGGTGGCGAGCTAATATGCGCCGATGCTAATCCAACGCCGTTGCCCGATAAACCCACACTGCACCAGCTATTGATTTTTATTTTAATTTTGCTATCCCTCGGGGTCTTTTATTCGGGATGTAAGGTGGCGAGCTTATATGCGCCGATGCTGATCCACCGCCGTTGCCCGATAAACCGACCCTGCACCAGCTGTTGATTAGATAGAAGGCGGACTTTGAGGCTAAGGTCCAGCGAGCGGTTAAGAGGAAGAAGTGGCTCAAAGGTAAGGACACATTGAAACAGGTCCAAACAACACAATTTTATTTGTAATTACTTTTTAATTTGTGCCAGCTACGTAAATCAGCGGGCGCAGCGCGTTTATATAGTGGTGGCCACATAATTCATACAAATGAGGTAACTTTAAAGCTTTGGTCCTCTGCCAAGGATTGACTGAGCTGTGATCTGATGGCCATCTAGATAGGCCTACTGTGGATCTGTTACTAGGCATCTGTTGTTATTTCCCGTCATTTTACTGAAATATCTAGGCAACAAATCTTTAGTAAGCCTATCTCTTACTGAGGATAGGTTATTGAAATCGGCCGTTACTCAGTTTTACTAGCTAGATCAACTATAATACAAACCTGTGTCTTCTTATAATTTATTTATAAACCTATATATAAGACATTAACAGTACTCTTTCATTTAGTTTCTCTGTTTGTTACAGCCAACGAGACGTTACTTCGCACGCTCCTTTCATACTGCTCGCTACACGGCGCGGGCGGCGGCGGCCTAGCATCCGTTCGGATGGAATTAGTGCTTCTATTACAAGAGCTCGGTCAAGATAAACAGCATCAACAGCTTTTATCGCCGCTGCCATTCCCGACTACACTGCCGCTGTTGGCCGCTGCAGTTGCCACCAATAACACTGTGGTGGCTGACCCTGTACGGCATTTACAGGTAGGTTTTTAACATTAATGAATTTATTACATTATCAGGTTCATGAAAACACGGTATCGGCGCCACATGGTACTAAAATCTTTAGCTATTTCTGTCGTTGATAGTACTGAACTGTTTTACACCCGTGTTCACAAACATTACTATGAGGTCTTGTTGTGGACGCACAGCGCCCTAACTACCAATCATAGGTAACACCCAGTGGCGTGTACTCCATTCCATACGTGCATAATAATATTCCTATTATTTCCTTATTATTCATAAACTAATTCCCAACCATCATGGGCGTATCTAGATATTTTTATTCTAGAGTTTGAAGGGCAATATAGAATAATATATCAGGCTTTTTTCTGGGGTGGGCACCAGATTGTTCTGAGGTGGACCGATCGAGGAACAAGCCAACAAGGGCGCCAATTATTCACCGCGTTTGCATAGCCGAGCTTTTTCATAGAACGAATCTCGTGTAATATACAGCAAAAGTGTGACTGTGTGCGTGAAAATGTAGCGCGTGTTTATGTTTTGGGGGTACACCTTATTTGCCCTTATTTGCAACCCGACTGAATTGACAAGGCGTCAAAGTGTTGCTCAATTATTGACTGCAGAGGGTCGCTTTGTTTTTTTGTAGTTCCGCTTTGTTGTGATTGTTTTTCTTGGCGCAAGTAATTGATAGTTTTTTTATCCGTGCCTACCCTGTCTGAAATCTCTGGTAACACGTAACAAACGAACATATTAAACCATTCCATTTTAACGCCGTGCGTTCTGTTAGGCCGGAAAACTTTGGAGTCTTTTTAAAAAAAGAAATAAACTTTAACTGTAAAAAGATTTATTTAAAGAATTAAATTGGCCTTCAGATAATTAGTGGATTTTAATAAGTTTTGTGGAAACAACCACACCGGTCGCGGGATATGGGTAGACTGACTCGAAGAGGCAGTCGCCGATACTCGTGGGTGCCCAAATTGCTGCATCAGCATAAAACTGTAGATTCAGCAATTTGGGATACAATTTTTGGATATAACACCTCCCCCCTTAAGAATAAACTTCGGGTTAGTTTTCCGAAGTTTATTAAAACTTTACAAATCTATTTCATAATTTTGACTGCACATGAGGGGATATCGAGATTTGATCCTGACTCGGATGTTTTAGCAATTTCCTTTTTTCTAAATAAAACACTATTACTGATAGGGTGGTTGTTTCCGCGTTTACAAAATAGAACACTTATTTTATATAACATAAAACTTACAATAGCTAATACTATCACTATAGTTATAACAGAATAATGAGTACTGTATTTTACAATGTGTGGGCTCTGTTGTATTTTATCTATATCTATTACAATATCTTTTAACTTGTTATTTTCTAAATTAATATCTTTAAGTTCAATATTTTTTAGTTTTTCTAAATGCCAATTTTCCATTACAGAGTGGAGTTTGTTTAAATTGCAACATGTATCATTTATAAGACTAAATTCTGTAAACAATACAGGTGAAGTGATATTTAAAATATCATTCTGGGTAAATAATACAGTACTTTTAGTGTAACCGGTACAATATTTAGGTAATGACAGAATTCCGACTCCTCGAATGTTAATTTCAAAAGATTTCTTATCTAAACAATCTAAAGTTAATTTTACAGAATTTGATTGAACAAAAATCCATTTGTTATTTGATATCGGTTGCCATAAGTCTAGTTTTCCAATTATAAATTTAGTTTTACATTCATTCGGGATTTTGTTAACAACTTTTATTAATAAATCACTCTCACAACTAGGTTTCATGTCAGACACATATAAACTTGGTACTTCACAAATATAATTGCTAGGATACAGTACATCACATTTTATTAAATTTTGTAAGGTATTATATTTAGTATTATCTTTACTTAGTATAATATATTTTGCATTCGGAATTATAAGACTAAAACTATTAAGTTCACTTATGTTATGGGGTACAGGCAAAGATGTAGTTTGGAACAACTTATATTCGTCGATAGTAACTAAAGGGATTTGTAATATAAATACAATTTTATTTCTTACATAATAACACAATACGTTAGATATTCTTTGGATAATGTTTATAGTATTAATATCTAATTGAATCGGTAGTTGCAAATTGTTCGGAAGGTGTTTATAATTATTAGTTAATTCTTCTTGTAGTTTTGCAGGTGTTATTACTGATGGATGAATAATGTTCTGACTGGTCAACATGACGGCGTTAGTTACATCATATATACATACATTACATACATACATACATTATATACATACATCTTCTACTTGGAAAGATAAGGTAAGTAGTGCTGTTTCTAGACTATTAAATATAAAGTTTATTTCAGATTGCGTTTCCAGAACATTGAAGACACCAGTTATATTTTTAAGTTTCAAGGTAAGTTTCTCAATAGCTTGATTCATTTTTGCTTCATTTGTTTTTATTTGGTGTAAGGTTTTATTGTAAGAAGAAATTATAGAAGAAGTAACCAGGATATTCTTTTTCATTAGCGATGCTAATTTCTGCTGATCGTTTTGTATTATTTCTATTGCTTCATTATATTTTAGCCCATCATTTTCATCTAGGTTACCGAATATTTGTTTAATAATACTTCCTATTCCTCCTATCCAAGCGCCACGTCTCATCCTATTCTCTAGCAAATGAGAAACAGAGTCGAACTGTTTTATTATATCATAATATCGTGTCGTTAGTGGATCCAGAATATTTTTGCATTCTATCTCTTTCATAATTCTAGCTTGATCACATAGGGATTTAACTGTTCTTAAAGCTAAATTTATATTATCTAGATGTATATTAAAATGCGAAATGTCTATGGGCATTACGACATTTAACCTATTATTCTTAATTCTAACAGTACCTAAATAATCAAAATGTATTCCAGGCCCTGATGTTATCTGTTGAACATCATCTTGAATACTTTGGGACATTACCCAGCAAAAACTTGCCACAGCGACTCTGAAATACGATATTAATATAATTATATTCTACTTACTTGTTTGCAAATGTATTATGTATATATTTAAATCCTATTCTAACTACTACTACTATATTACTATTTCTTAAACATTAACTTCTGCTAGTTTAACTTCGTCATAGTGATATTTGACGTGTCTTCTATTCATGAGTAAGGTAAGTGTATTGTTACCGTTGATTTTAACAACTTTATAGGGACCTTTCCATACTGGAGATAATGCTTTGCGGAGACGCAGATGATTCTTAACATAGACCATGTCCCCTGTTTTATATTTTACTGGACTTGAGCGTTTATCATAATAAGTTTTTGACGTCATTTTAGATTTTAATATGTTTTCGATGGCTTTTTCTCTTGAAAATTGCAGTCTTTGTTGTAGAACACGAACATAATCGCTGTATGTTGATTCTAAAGCAGTATCATAAACAGAAGAGGGAATGAAGGGTTTGTGCCCGAACAGTAATTCGTATGGAGTGTAGTTGGTTGTGCTATGGACGGTAGTATTATATGTTAACATTGCTGTGTAGACGTAGCGGGGCCAATTACTTTGATTTTCATTGACGAAAGATTTGAGATATTCTTTCAAGGTCGAATGGCTCCTTTCCAGAGCACCTTGGGTTTGTGGGTGGTACGGAGTTGACCAAAGCTGTTTTATTTTGAGAAATGAGCAGGTTTGTTTGAAAAGCTCAGCTGTGAAATTAGTGCCTTGGTCAGTCAAGATAGTTTTTGGAATGCCAAATTGAGAAATGAAATGGATAAGACATTCGGCAGTTTCTTCTGCCGTTGCATTTGGCATTGGGTAACCAGCAGAGTACTTAGTCAGGTCATCTTGGATTGTTAGGATGTATTTAAGTTTATTACCACCGGCTTCAGGTAGAGGGCCTACGATGTCCAATGCGACCCGTTGAAACGGTTGCGTTGATGTTGTTGTAATTTGCATTGGAGCTCGGTTAACTTTTCTCAGAGCTTTATTTGTTTGACATTGTTCACATTTACGTACATAGTTTTCTACATCACTACGCATGTTACGCCAATAGTACTTTTCTTGGATCCTGCTTAGCATTCTGTTACTACCTAGGTGACCAGAAATGGGTATGTCGTGATTTTCTTTTAGGATTCTCGGAACCTCGCTGGTACTCGGGTAAATAATAGTATTTTTATATATATGAACTGTTATTCCTGTGTTGTGGAATAGATACGTGATAATATTATATATTTTTATGAAATTGTGAGTATCAAATTGGTTGCGAAAATCAGTTATAGCAAATTCCAAGATGTTTCTTGATAATAATTCAACCTTCAGATTTTTTAGACTTTTAAAGAGATCTTCATAGCTACTTTTATCGAAATAATGGACTTTAACGAAAAGAAGAAAGTAATTAATGTTCTCATTTTCAAATGGTAAAAAGGAATTTAATTCTCTTTCTTTAGAGAGTGATTCTTCAGATAATAAGCCATTAGCAATAATTTCTGATACATAGTGATTAGACTCATCAAGATCTAAAGATGTAGGTATAACTATATTTTTTACATCAGTCTTTAATAAATTTTGGTTGTGTTCTTCGATTTTAGTGTTAGAGTTAAATGTTTTACTATTTAATGTTTTCAGGCATTTGGAATACGTGTCTTCATCACTAGGACTACTTGGAGGAGACCAAGGAGGAATTGCATCAAAGTCATCGGGAATCTCGAAATCATCAGGAAGATTAAATCCACCAGGTAAGTTTAGGAGCTCAGGTAAGTCAATCAGCCCAGGACTTTCAGGATTTATAGGCGGAATATCAACATCATCCAGGTTAGTATCACCAATGGCGGCGTCACCGGCGGGGACTACTTCACCACCTGGTGAAACGGATGGATTTTCAGGATTACTTTCTGTGGTAGGTATTTCATTTTGTACAGGGTTTACGGGGTATCTAGACAGAGCGTCTGCGTTGCAATTTGTTTTACCCTTTTTATACACAATTTCATATTCATACTCTTCTAGCTCTAGCCTCCATCTGATAAGTTTCGAGGCAGGATCTTTATGGTTAAAAAGCCATTTAAGAGGCTTGTGGTCAGTGACTATCTGGAATTTGCGACCATAAAGATATGGTCGGAACATTTTGGTCCCCCAAACAATGGCTAGACATTCCTTTTCTGTTACCATATAATTTAGTTCTGATTTGTTCAACGTTCTGGATGCGAAAGCGACTGGACGGTCTTTCCCTACTTCGCCTTGTGACAATATCGCTGAAATTGCATAGTTTGATGCGTCACAGGTGAGTATAAATGGAACAGTGAAATCAGGATAGCATAAGATGGGTGCAGTTACTAATTTATTTTTTAACTGTTCAAATGCAAGTTGTTGTTGGTTATTCCACTCAAATGGTATATCCTTTTTTAGAAGATTCGTAAGTGGCTTGGCTATGCCCGAAAAATCTTGGATGAATCGACGGTAATAAGAAACTAGGCCCAAAAATGATTTTATATCCTTTTGACATTTAGGAACAGGAAATTGGCTCACTGCCTTGACTTTATCGGGATTGGGTCTTAGCCCTTGTTCACTAATGGTGTGCCCTAAATAAGTGACTTCTTTGCGAAGAAACTCGCACTTATCGGGTTGGAGCTTAAGGTTGAATTTTCTCATACGTTCAAAGACATTACGCAGCTTTTTGATATGTGATTCTAAATCGAAGGAATAGATGACAATGTCGTCAAGATATACGAAGCATTGCATACCTTGTAGGCCGGAAAGGACAGTATTCATTAGTCTTTGAAATGTCGCGGGTGCGTTTTTGAGCCCAAACGGCATCCTGGTGAACTCGAAGTGTCCTTCAGGGACACTGAATGCCGTTTTGGGTATGTCTTGTGCCGCCACTTCAATCTGGTGGAAGCCTGATGCAAGATCAAGTGTCGAAAAATATTTACTTTTCCCTAATTGGTCAAGAATTTCGTTGATTTGAGGTATAGGGTAACACTCTCCTATAGTTATATCGTTAAGCTTCCGATAATCCACTACAATGCGCCACTTTCTTTTTCCGGATGCATCAATTTTTTTTGGGACGACCCAAATGGGTGAAGACCAGGGGGAAACAGAGGGTCGGATAATTTTTTCTTGTAACATTTTTTCAATTTGGGATTTGACTTCTTCCTTGTGGACTTCTGGGAACCTGTAGGATTTTACATTTATAGGTATAGAGGAACTGGTTGAAATTTCGTGTTGAATAGCAGAAGTAGAGGTTAGATTTTCGTCTGCCAAGTGAAATATGTCAGAATATTCAACGCAAACACCAAAAAGGTGACTTGCTTCTTCGTTATTTAAGTGCGACACGCGTAATAAGTTTAGAACTTCTTCTGTTCTCTCTGACGCACTCCTCTTAGGATTTGTTAGATACAAATTTTCTTCCTCTACTGGATATATTGTGAGCAAAAGGTTAGAGCTTATAGGTATTGGACTCTCGGAAACGTTAAGAACGGATATATTAACCCTGTTGTTGGGTTTTACTTTAACTACACAATTGGATACTAAGAGAGACTCAGAAATATGTTGATCTAGTATGATACCTTCTTGTAATTCTGGATTTTTAACTGTACATTCAATTACCGTTTCTGTACGTGGTTGAATAATATAGACTGGTTCGTTAAATAATAATTTTATCTTGTGTTCGTTTATTTCCAATAAGTTTGTACTGTAATTTATTTTACAGCCGTGTTGCATCAAAAGATCAGTTCCGATAATACCGTCATAAGGTAAGTTAATATTCTCGAATAAATGAAATTTATGAACAATATTAAGTTCTTGGTTGAGGTGGAGTTTCAGTTCAAAACAACCGAGGCTTTTAATGGTTTCATCTTTAGTGTCGATTCCTTTTACAGCTATCTTATCATCATTAAGTAGCGGCATATTTATCAAACTTTTCTTTTTCAGCACACAAACGGATGCACCAGAATCTATCAGGAAGGTAAGTGGTGTTTCGCTGGCTGAGGTTTCAACTTTAATATGAGGTAAGTATTTTTCTCTTATTATTATTTCGTATATTTTATTAGGATTAGGATTATTAATTGTTTTATCTTTCTGTTCCAGGAGACCGCGAGTTTGGGGCTGATTACCCTGTCCATGGGTCGATGGGGAGCGACCACGAGTTTGGTGCTGGTTACCCTGTCCATGGGTCGATGAGGAGAGACCACGAGTTTGGGGCTGATTACCCTGTCCATGGGTCGATGGGGAGCGACCACGAGTTTGGGGCTGGTTACCCTGTCCATGGGTCGATGAGGAGAGACCACGAGTTTGGGGCTGATTACCCTGTCCATGGGTCGATGGGGAGCGACCACGAGTTTGGGGCTGGTTACCCTGTCCATGGGTCGATGAGGAGAGACCACGAGTTTGGGGCTGGTTACCCTGTCCATGGGTCAAATAGGAGCGACCACGAGTTTGGGGCTGGTTACCCTGTCCATGGGTCGACGAGGAGTGACCACGAGTTTGGGGCTGGTTACCCTGTCCATGGGTCAAAAAGGAGCGACCACGAGTTTGGGGCTGGTTACCCTGTCCATGGGTCGACGAGGAGTGAGGACTTGTGTTTGGTGGAGTGGTGTCGACAAGGTTTATTAGACTTTGTCCCGTGCGACACCTTGACGGGACACTTAATAGTTTAAATTATTATTATCAACTTGGTTTTGGTCAAGATCTTGATTCTGGCCTTCTTCAAGGAAGGTCACATGAGGGAAGGTCCTTGGTCTAAAGTTCGAAGTGGGAGGCTGAGCAGGAGTAAATGGTTGGCTACCATTATTAAATCTTCTGTTATTATTATTATATTGGCGAAGTCTGCAATTTTCAAGGACATGACCTACCTTTTTGCAATATCTGCAGAATGGCTGGTCCCTGGGTGGATTTTGATTATTATTATTATTAGTGTAGGTGTAGCTTGGCCTCGATGGAAGTCTTTGATTGTGAATTAAAGGATTCGGTGTTCTAGGTCTGGTGTTATTAGAATTGTTATTGTTATTTCGGAAGTAAAATTGTTGAATCTTTTCTTCAGAAATAGCTTGATTAATTGCCTCATTAAGGTTTTTAGGATCACGACATCTGACGATGTTGGAAAGCCGAGGGTGTAGTCCCAAGGTAAATGTGTGAAGCGCTAACTCTTCCATCGCAGCCAACCTTCCCGCAAGTTCACTTTTCTTTGAATTTGAAATTGTCACTTCCGTTAGTAATTTTGATAAGCACGTCTCTACTCGTAACGAAAATTGGTTTACGGATTCGGTACCTTGTTTGCATTCTTGTAGATCGGTCAATAGATGGGCGTAGTGTTTCCGCTCGCCAAATTGGTTCTTTAGGAATTCTTTAAGAGAATTCCAGGAGTCGAATTCTTTAATGGAACATGCGCTTTCGGCTTTATCGTCTAACTGGCTCAAAATAAATTTAAAAACGATGTCTTCTTGTTGTGGAGACGCAAGAGAAATGGCATTATCACAATTTGTCAAAAATGCATTTAGTTTGTTACGAGAGCCGTCAAAAGGCTTAATAAATTTCAAAATAGCACTTAAGGGAGTTTCCGCTTTAGACATCTTGGATTTTGTGAAAGGACAAAAGAGAATAACACAGAATTTAAATGTAAAAATGTACCCAAAGAATAACTAAAATATTCTTAACATGTGCTTAAAATTATAAGTTGTAATATTCTTTAACACTTGCAACTAAGTAGCGTTGGAATAAGGCGACGGAAATACGTGGGCGTATAGTCTAAACACAGTCACGGCGGCCAAGGAGATAGCACGGAGAATACACGGCACTGATAATGAATTAATTAGATCACTCACAGAACAAGTTGTAGTTTCATTTGGATGATTTTCTTGATTATCAGGATTTCAGGAAAAGGATTCCTGCAGACCGCAGGAGTACACAGGCACCGTCAGCTTCCGGAACCAGGAACAATTGATGAATCTCGAAGTGAATGGATGGAGTCTACCCGGATAATATTTTTCACTTTGTACACTTTTCACCTTGCGACAGTTTTCCACTTTGCAGTTTTAAAGTATTTTGTTTTATTTCGGGGCGTTCCAGGGATTTCTGAAAATCCCCTTGAGCTGCCACCACTATGTTAGGCCGGAAAACTTTGGAGTCTTTTTAAAAAAAGAAATAAACTTTAACTGTAATAAGATTTATTTAAAGAATTAAATTGGCCTTCAGATAATTAGTGGATTTTAATAAGTTTTGTGGAAACAACCACACCGGTCGCGGGATATGGGTAGACTGACTCGAAGAGGCAGTCGCCGATACTCGTGGGTGCCCAAATTGCTGCATCAGCATAAAACTGTAGATTCAGCAATTTGGGATACAATTTTTGGATATAACAGTTCGCACAGGCATACGCAAGGTTCGTTTGAGTATTGTTCTTGAATACGAGTGTTAAATAATGATCAAACACCTACCTAACTTACACATTGTATATTTTTAATTCGTTCTCACATTTCCCAGTCCGTAGCCCACGATATGCTGGGCACCATCGGCGAGCTGGGCATCCCTGGTGGGTCCGCGACGCGCCTGTTGCACACGCTGCGCGAACTGGCGGTCGCCCTCTCCGCCTGCATCTACCAAAGTCTCTGCGACTCTGATACTTTCAGCATGAAGCATACGCACATACACCACGACGGGTATAACTCGCGCGAAACTTCTGTCTCGGTCTGAAGTTGCTTCGCGCATGCGCAGAGTGTGTTTTCCGCAGGCTGATTATCTAAAATGAGCGACCGAACTCGATTCCTGAATTATTTAGAAATCGTCGCGTGACCGAGTCACTGGTTTGGTATTATGTATGCGATCGCTGATTAGTTTATGCTCCATAGAAACTAGCGCCACTGGTGACCGGTGGGAGCGACTGAAAAGTCGTTTTACCGAAAGTACTCTGTGACTGTATATATGTGACCATATGTGTTCTGCGAACATAACCTTTTAGTTTTCGCTTCGAATTTTGTTTACATTTTTTCGTATAGAAAATTGCAATTCCATTCCATGTAGATATTGAAGGACAGGCCTTTTTTGTTTTACATTATAGTAATTTTATTTTCAACACACTAGCTCGTAAAGTGACCCCTAATACATCGCTTTTAGGGCCATAAACCGAGCTATAACAAACGCGTGCAATAATATATAAAACACTAGTTGGTTATAGAATTATCCCCACAAAGTTAAATTAGTACCTTACTGCAAGTTCTATGCGAGTAAACAGCGCATTCCCAAGTTAACCGAGTAATACAGTTATTTTTTTAAGAAACAACAAAGAGGTTTTATGCTGCTGAAAATGTATGTACATTTTTGGAATAAATAAATGTCCTTTATTAAGTCAAACAAATATTTATTATTATCAAATTATTCATAATTGACAATATTTGCTATAAAATATTAAAACATTTGCATTTTATCACTTAAAATTATAATTTTGAAGTAGGCTGTATACTCACACCCCTTTGTTCGCAAAATATTCTTGCATTGGGCGTGTGAAAAAAACAAAAAAAAATCCTGCGCTCCTTTTCCCATCATAATTATCGTATTTGCCGTATTTGTTGCTGTGTGATAAATTACTTTGTTTTTTCCTCGCAAATGTGTTGAAAAACGTCGTACGAAACTCGTGAGCTCTTGCTTATTGCACACTCGGCTGAGTTACGCCCTCGCCTGCGGCTCGGGCTGCTACCCACAGCCTTGTGTGCAATGAGCAACCTAAGCTAACTTGTCTCATAATGTACTATTAATTTTGGTTTACGGTAAGGCTAAGAATTTATCGAAAACTAATCAGAAATTACGTTTTGTCTGGTTTCTGTTTGACAGAAGAAATCGCGAAATCGTCGCGGTCGCGTCGCGATTACTGAGTTAGATAATACGAATTTCGGAGCATTTCCTTGCAAGTGCTCGTATATTTTAGTTCTTTAGTTGTCCGTTAGAGGCAGCACTCTTAGAAACTCGATCGGTGGTACGAAATCGAGTTTGACAGCGACAATTCCGTAATAGGGAATATGCATAAGTCACTGATTTTGATGAATTTGAGCTTGATCGCTGCGGACACGTATAAAAACATGATGGAGCAGGAAAAAAAATAAAAAAAATGTATTATTTTAGTTTTATCACACGATGAAATCAGGGGAAAATAACGATATTTTTTTTTCGTTTTCGGATATAATGCACTTTACAGTCAGATGGAATATCGAATAAGAAATAATATTTTGTATGACACATATGTACTTAAACGAAAAATTTAGGGAGATAATTGAAGATTATTGGCTAACTCCATATTAAACGCGCCGAAACACACCTGAAACGTGATGTGTGACGTCACCGTTTTGTATGGACCGTTTTCGGCGGGTGCTGCTGCGCGCTAACTTCAAGTAACTATATCACGAGAAAAAAACGCAAAAGAAAAGTTTTAATATTACAGTTAATTTTCTCACGCATTATACTTTTGATTAAGATTAAAAAAAAAATTGATGCATATTCCCTATTATGACTGGTCGCTAGGTGGTTTTTAATTAGATAATCAGTCTGCCAAACAAATTTACGAGAAATTATGGATCGAGCTAGAAGTTTTGCGCGATCTATAAGCTTACAATATATATATTGTTTTTTTTTCAATAGTCTGTATACCAAAATATGCTGGGCGCTTTGGCTCTACGACACATTTCCTGCACGCGCTACGATCAAAGTCTGCCAATCATCATCATTATGGTTCAGTAGATTCAAAATAGGGGTGTTTCTCCCTTTATACTTGTACCTAAAGATTTAAGTCCAAGATTGTGCTGTAGAGGTACAGAATATATAATAGTACTAAACGTACAGAAGCCCATCCGCGCGAGGACAATCAAATAAGAAGCTACTCTCGCTGCACGGCAATAAAGTACAATTTCAAATTGCACAGCGCTGCGTGCCTATTATTATAAGCACCTCCGAAGCGCTTTCTCTTTCTGTCGCGTTGCTCTGTCTTAACCGACACATGACAACCCTCTTGCGCTGGCTCGATTCAGTCAGCCGCAGTAGGCTAATATAAAAGTTTAAGCGCATAGTGAGACTCCCCTGGTAGAGGTCGATATTTTCATTTAAAAATATAAAGTAAGGGGTATTGTCGACATCGACAAATAGATATTCCACCGACAAAACTGTTCTCGAGCAACCATCAGTAAAGATATAGTTTTATTCATAGCATGATCGCGGAAACTCCTGGCACGAGTCACTTGATCGCTCGCCCGAGACGCTACTCCGTCGAAGAGCTCACCGTCACAACAACTCCCAACAAATGGCCAGGTAAATGATCTTATATAAGAAATCATGTACTAAAAAGTATCAAATTACCTCAACTTATTTTCAACTTATAAAGTCTAAATATCAGTAAGCAAAATTTCGATTTGTTTTCCACAATCATATTCAAGTTATACACTTCTAAGGCTTCCGCGCGTACAGTTCATTAGAAATAGAACACTTTTTACGGACTACAACGCGTATATTGGTTAGATGTTATTTTTGAATTATTTAGTTTGGATTTGTTGGTTTTTTGGGTTTCCCGACGTTTCGACACCTTTCCAGGGACCGTGATCACAGGACGACTAAAGCAAAAAAGAATTAACCAATATACGCGCTGTAATCCGTAAAAAGTGTTAAAGTTTTCATCTCTTTATAGTTCTTAGAAAAACAATTATTAACACTTCAAGACCCAGAAAATAAGACAGTAGAAGTAAATTAAGTTGTGATGTCTTGCAAAAAATGCTTGGCTCCACAAACTATTTAAAATAGTATTGTTATCTTATTTAATCCAAACAGGTCAGTCAACTGAACTAATATACCAAAAACCTTCTAAAAAAGCTTTCAATGCAAGTGTATGTATCAGCACTACACTTAAAAACTTTCAATACAGGTGTATCAGCACTCCGTGGCTTAGCATTGCGCGCCGCAGAAGAAGACGACGCGCCTCGGCTAGCGGTGCTACTAGCGGAGGCATTCTGCGCCGTTTACCTAGCGCTGCTAGGCTGGGCGCTAGCCGCTAGGGACGCGCATTTACTATACAGGCTAGCCGCTCACACGCCGGACGCGAGGGCCCATGCGGAGTTGTTTGGGGGTGGAGTTCGACGACTGCTTACTACTGCACCCGCGCCGCCGCCGGTAACTATGACATTTTGCGGGAAAATCTTCGACCGAAAATACACTAGATGTCCGGTCCAATTTTAAAAAACGGCACCACTATCAAACTGGAATGTTATTTTGCACTGTTATCTTTGTTTCTTACTATTTAAAGTTGAATTTGGAAAAAACAGTTATTTGTACTCAGATAAAAATATTCATGTGGGGATTAATTTTCAAAATATCGAATCGCTTTTTTGTTTTGTTCAGTCGGTGCCAGATTTGCGTGCTGTTTTAGTTCGAGAAGCGTTATCTTGGATATTTTTGATCGAAGGTGCAAATAGAAAATGTTGTGACACTTGGGGTGTTTCATGATACGAGTTAGGGTTGGACCACATCTGTCAGCAAGGTATCGCGTTTTTCCGTCGCCGCTTTTCTGTCGCTCAGATCAGAACCGCCTTTTGCGAGAGCGATAAAGATAGCAAGAATACGACAACACGCGGCGGAATCCTCTAAGCGATCGCATTCTCGCTATCTTTCTCGCTCTAGCAAATGGCGGTTCTGAGTGACAGAAAAGGATAAGACGACGGAAAGAGGCGTTTCGGTGCTGATAGATGTGATCCAACCCTAAAACAGATTAGCGCAACGCTTGTAAAACGCATTTTTTTTTATTTGTATTCGTTGTTACTTCTTTTTTATGAAACTATGTCACTATCGATAATTATAATATTTTGGTCCATCAGCCCAAACTAGTCGAGCGCACCGAAGGCACATCAGTCTGGTCTTCGTTACGTGAGAAAAGGGCATTACTGAACATGAAGCTGTTGGGCTTGGGCCCTGCAGTGCCCCATAAAAATATACAAGAAGGCCGCCCTACTTACCGCGAGCAGTTTGTGCCACCACATTGCAGTATACTCACGTATCTGCTCACTAAGGTAAGTGTTTTCACAAACAAACATTATACTATTCAGCAATGCTTATAAAATATCTTCAGCGGTGCTCTGCAAGAGGGCTTTATTTATCGAGAGTAGTTTGTGCCTTACTATTTACCCATACCCCCCTATCTGCACACCAGAATTAGATTGCTACTTCACATGCCGAAATAGAAATATCTAAATAATGACAAGGGTATTCCCGTACATAGGAAAGTGGATTCATGAAAATCGTTTCAAAAACTCCTTCAGAAAGTGTTAAATTATGTTGACCCGTACACAATTTGAGACATTCGTTTGGTCCATTGATCAGTCTCCCTAAACCCATTCGAAGTGCCGATCAAGTTTCTTGTTCTGAAATTATTGTAATACTACCGCGCCGCGACTTCATTCGCGTGAACATTTTTAGAAAATCTTTAGTTATTCTTAAAATGCTGTAGAAAGCGTTACAGTCCCTCATTTTCATCCCCTTAGGGGATGAATTTTCCAAATTCCTTTGACACCAACACCATGAAAGGTATCTACCCTCCAAAAATGGTGTCTCTACTTTCAGCCGTTAAGGCTCTACGCGTACCCTAACAATCGATCAGTCAATTTAGAGTTTTAGACAGTCTGGGGGCCTTCAAGTCGCGAGTGGATAGGTATGTTCTAGGCAAGCGCGTTCCATCATAGATCGGATCATCGCTTATCTGATGATACGCCTGATGGCGTGATAGCAGGCTAGCGCTTGCCTATATATCATAAAAAAATACATGTATATATTTTCTGTATAGCCCACTTCGGAACAAGATTCGGACAACTACGACTATGACTCGGCGGAGTCGGGCGCGGAGGACGCCGAAGATGGCAGCGGCAGCGATCCCGACGACGATGACATCTTTGACACCTCCAATACTAAGTAAGAATTTATAACAAGTCACGTCACGTGATAAATGAAAATATTTTTAATATAATAGAATCGACTTTTTGTGTAATAAGAGGGGATAGTACGACGGAAAATTACCGTAAATTGTGTTCTTAAAAAATTAGGTAAGTATTCTGCGTGATTTTTATTAGACTATTTAATTTACGCTCCTAGTAATAAAGATCATGCGCAGATTCGATTGGACAAAAAAAAGTCGTCTACTTAACATGGTGCCTACCTTTTCGGTAGTTATGGATAGAGTGCTGCCACAGCTATAAGGGGGGCTAGTAATGGGGATAAATACTGAAAAACTAATGGCACCACAAGCGACTGTCCTAAAATCGTTTGATTGGTTGTTTTTACTGTCAAATGTCAAAACCATTGGGTGCATTCCAGCAGGCTCATCGCCGGGTCATCGACCGCCACAGAATGGACTTCAACAATGGAAAATAAAATAATTTATTGGTAAATAAAATTACAATCCATGGTCAAAACTCAACTCTGTGGCGATCGATGACGCAGCGCTAGGTCTGCTAGAATGCACCTATTGATAGCGGTCGAGTCGCCGCTGGCCAACTGCGATATTTGCGTATGGATCCCCATTGGGTCAAAATTAAAGATAATAGTTACATATTACATGTGATGTGAACAATAAAAATGCTATTCTTTCTTTCTATTACCTCTGGATTATTTTGGTCATGTCTAAATCGTCAGTAGGTTGCTGTTCAGTAACTATGATTTAAAAAATAAACTCTGCGATTATAGCTGTGTGTTTTGATTTGATAGGCCAGAGAAGCGTCGCAAGCACGCGAACAACGAGCACTCGGACCCCGACTCGTACTCGTGGTACGTGATGCGCGTGGCCGTGCTGCGGCTCGCGCAGCAGAAGCTGCAGCACTTCCTGCAGCTGTGCGGCATCGAGATGTCCGGTGAGTGGATACTAACGCAACGTTAACTATGACATTGTGACGACTACGACGACTAACTAAGAAACTTGTTTCTTGTAACAAAAAAACGCAAAACCCTAGTCAAAGTTTTGAACAGAACAGTTGATTTGGCCTATAAGTGATAATGCTACAATTAAAGTTTCTCGTACTTTTTAACTACCTATTTACTACAAATAGTTAGAAGAACCGAAGACCACGGGAGTGCGCGGTGGGGTGGTTCTGCAATGGCGTGCCGAGTTGTCGACGCTCTTTGGGTAGGCCTATAGTCATCTTGCCCCACATGCATCTCTTGAAGGTCGTAGGAAGCGGCTTGATACGAGCAGCGTAGTACCTATAGACAATGTGATCGGTGATCCAGGAGCCTCATGTCCATGCCGGCGTGCGGCTGACAATAATGATATTTATTTATGAAGCAGCAGTTAAGGCTGCAGTTTGAATGACAGCGGCGTTGGCGACAGAGCGGCGCGTTCAAATATATTGTTTTATATGGAATTGTTCTGGATAGCAGTGGCGCGGCGAGCGGCTAAATCAAAGCACATCCGCGCATTCGCTGATGCAGTTTATGGTCTAACTAACAGCACATTGTGGTCACAGAGCTGGCGACCACCAGCCCGACCGTGCACGCGGCGCTACGGCGCGTGGACCAGTGGCAGCAGCAGCTGGCGGAGACTCTGGAGGCGCGCGCGCCGCCGCCCGACTACATCCCCGGCTGCTTCCCGGACCAGCACATCACTGGGCCACCCATCAACAAGTACAGGTGGGTCACTGTACTGGTCCACGCTGGACCAGTGGCAGCAGCAGCTGGCGGAGACTCTGGAGGCGCGCGCGCCGCCGCCCGACTACATCCCCGGCTGCTTCCCGGACCAGCACATCACTGGGCCACCCATCAACAAGTACAGGTGGGTCACTGTACTGGTCCACGCT
Organism: Agriphila tristella; assembly: GCA_928269145.1. Taxonomy (NCBI): domain Eukaryota; kingdom Metazoa; phylum Arthropoda; class Insecta; order Lepidoptera; family Crambidae; genus Agriphila; species Agriphila tristella. The sequence goes on from OV743433.1 coordinate 40,586,681, forward strand.
GGACCAGTGGCAGCAGCATCTGGCGGAGACTCTGGAGGCGCGCGCGCCGCCGCCCGACTACATCCCCGGCTGCTTCCCGGACCAGCACATCACTGGGCCACCCATCAACAAGTACAGGTGGGTCACTGTACTGGTCCACGCTGGACCAGTGGCAGCAGCAGCTGGCGGAGACTCTGGAGGCGCGCGCGCCGCCGCCCGACTACATCCCCGGCTGCTTCCCGGACCAGCACATCACTGGGCCACCCATCAACAAGTACAGGTGGGTCACTGTACTGGTCCACGCTGGACCAGTGGCAGCAGCATCTGGCGGAGACTCTGGAGGCGCGCGCGCCGCCGCCCGACTACATCCCCGGCTGCTTCCCGGACCAGCACATCACTGGGCCACCCATCAACAAGTACAGGTGGGTCACTGTACTGGTCCACGCTGGACCAGTGGCAGCAGCATCTGGCGGAGACTCTGGAGGCGCGCGCGCCGCCGCCCGACTACATCCCCGGCTGCTTCCCGGACCAGCACATCACTGGGCCACCCATCAACAAGTACAGGTGGGTCACTGTACTGGTCCACGCTGGACCAGTGGCAGCAGCAGCTGGCGGAGACTCTGGAGGCGCGCGCGCCGCCGCCCGACTACATCCCCGGCTGCTTCCCGGACCAGCACATCACTGGGCCACCCATCAACAAGTACAGGTGGGTCACTGTACTGGTCCACGCTGGACCAGTGGCAGCAGCAGCTGGCGGAGACTCTGGAGGCGCGCGCGCCGCCGCCCGACTACATCCCCGGCTGCTTCCCGGACCAGCACATCACTGGGCCACCCATCAACAAGTACAGGTGGGTCACTGTACTGGTCCACGCTGGACCAGTGGCAGCAGCATCTGGCGGAGACTCTGGAGGCGCGCGCGCCGCCGCCCGACTACATCCCCGGCTGCTTCCCGGACCAGCACATCACTGGGCCATCCATCAACAAGTACAGGTGGGTCACTGTACTGGTCCACGCTGGACCAGTGGCAGCAGCAGCTGGCGGAGACTCTGGAGGCGCGCGCGCCGCCGCCCGACTACATCCCCGGCTGCTTCCCGGACCAGCACATCACTGGGCCACCCATCAACAAGTACAGGTGGGTCACTGTACTGGTCCACGCTGGACCAGTGGCAGCAGCAGCTGACGGAGACGCACTGTAAGAGATGTTGTCATACAAGCTTATTTTTCAGTCACTAGCCAAACTTTACGAAAAATTTTAGTCCATAAACTAAACAACTATTTCGCTAAGAAACATAGGTACCATTCATACAAATCGACAAAAAATTTTGCCCTCTTTCGACCAATTTTTCTTAGAGAAAATTGTTATTTTTTAAGATTAGACCTTTCGACGCATAGTGCCAGAAACGCAAATTACCGTAGACGCTAACGACCATATTTTTAACAGCAAACTACCAGATATGCAAATGACCAGATTTTTTTCCGCAAACGACCAGTATTTAATTTATACGCATAGTGCCAGATACGCAAAGTACCACCTGGGACTTAGAATTATTTTGTTACTGAAGTGAAGTTTGTTACAGTCTGCGCTGCATTCACTTTATCGTCAGTACAATAAAGAATGAATGTACCTATGAAGCCATATGTGGTATTGATATAATAGCAAACCTTGGACTATGATTAAAACGAAAATGACCACGCTAGTATGAATGTAAAGGAGCTAATCACAGTACCTGTTCATCAAATCCGGTCAGCATTTTCCCCACAGCTCTCTGGAGTCTGCTGGAGACTTGGTCTAACAAGGCCAATGAGTTTATTGAAAATTACCAGGATAGCATGAATGTAAAGGAGGTCTTATCATACCTGAGGCCGTATTACAAGCTCTTAAATCCTGCCAGGTTTATAAATTGCTGTAGTGACATCTCTTTCTCGTCGTATAGCAAATAAAAAAGATCGATTGATAGCCAGTCAGAAAACTGCCTGGAAATAAGAGGTCATAATACGGCCCCTGTTCATCAAACAGATCCGGTCAGCAAATTCCCCACAGCCCTCATCGGGAGTCCTAACTGCTGATACCCTAACTTCTCTTACCAAAAATATATACTAAACAAAAAAAGTCTAAAATTACAATTGTTCTAGCTGTCTTAGTCATTACTGCACTGCAAATTGTATTCTAAGACCAATTTCAGGTCGTTTGCGTGCCTGGTCAATCGCGAATTCATTTCAGGTCGTTTGCGTAACTGGTCAATTGCGAATTCATTTCGGGTCGTTTGCGTATCGGGTCATTTGCATGTCTGGTAAGTTGCGAATTTGAAACATGGTCGTTAGCGTGTACGGTAATTTGCGTTTCTGGCACTATGCGTCAAAAGGGCATTCCCCACAGCCCTCAACGGGAGTCCTAACTGCTGATACCCTAACCTCTCGTACCAAAAATATATACTAAATATAAAAAAGTCTAAAATTACAGGTCGTTTGCGTGCCTGGTCAATTGCGAATTCATTTCAGGTCGTTTGCGTATCTGGTCAATTGCGAATTCATTTCAGGTCGTTTGCGTATCGGGTCATTTGCACGTCTGGTAAGTTGCGAATTTGAAACATGGTCGTTAGCGTGTACGGTAATTTGCGTTTCTGGCACTATGCGTCGAAAGGGAAAGAAATTTGCCTGCCTGTGTATTAATCTTACCAATATCTTTATATAAATAAATCTTTAGTAAACAAAAACTAAGAATCCCATAGCTTTGAGAGAATCTGATCAGAATTTATAATTGTTTCATTTGTCAATTTGTGTTGTAGATGTCTACTGGAAAAACATAATACGCCATTCAATTCGGGCTTATTCAGTTCTGCTCCTGCGAGGAGGTTATGGAGTTTCTTAGTCCGACAAGAACCAGTCCAGGTAAAACATCCTTCTTCAAATAGATTTAACATTGTAACTTACCTCTCTAACTTTACGTCTCACCACCTTATAAATATTTTAGTTAATTCGAACTCATTTAATAGCAGCCTGAGTGGAAAGTATTATTGATATCCTTCGGGAACAATACTTTTTTCTGGGTGAAAGGTACTCTTTGCCCTTCTCTGTACCCCTGACAACGTGTATGCAACATATAAAAATAAAAAATAAAAATCAACGATAAACCCCGTGAGATCACACGATCATTACCGCCATTTTAGATTCGTTTCTTTAATTCACAAGTTATTCACAGTTTTGACATCAATCTCGTATCCTTTGTACAGGAGTTGTTCATTCGCGCCGTCTTCTCTCGCCGTCATACTCAATCCGTGTCAGCGGGTGGAGGCGGGACGGAGAATCGTGTCGGTTGTGTGCCGCAGCAGCGCCGCGACGAAGACATGTACAGTCCAGTGCGCATCATACACAAGGAGCAGGACTCTATCGCCGCCTTCTGTCTCAACAGGGTCAGTATTGCCACAGAATAGATAGATCATAGTACTAACGTACAGAAGCTGCACTCAGCAAAATCGATTAAATAAATTGCGACTTTTGCTCCGACACCATAAAGTGCAATTCAGGTTGCACAGCGCTCCCTTCGCTTCAAAACATTCACCTAGTAGTTACCTCTCTTTCTATCGCGTACTCTCATCTCTTTTCGTCAGAAGAGAAGACTACCCTAACCTCGTTACGTTAAGGTAGCCTTTTGAAATGAACTGCGTAGCATATCACAAAAGGAAAGCGATCGCACGCACTAAGGTTAATTAAAACTTTACAAATAACTGGAACATCTTGACACGCGCGACACGCGACGCACCGAGCGCACGAGTGAGTATCGAACTAACGTGCTCGCGGCCGGCGCGCGGCAGCCCTCTGACTTTGGCTCGGTTAAACGGGCCCGCCTCGTACAGCTTTATTCCTAAAGTGAGGAGATTCCCTGATCTGAATTATCGATTTATTCATCACATTAAATTATCGATTTATTTTCTGCTTCTAGTGTTATTGGGTTAACTTTTAACAGGTAGTGTTTAGTACTACGAGAAAAATCTCAATGACGCAGCGCATTCGGCCTGCGTTTGCAGCGGTGCTACGCGGGGGACACCCACTGCTACCTCCCCCAAGGATCGCCACAACGATCGGTCATGTGCTGTTCGAATCCAGCAGCTTCCCGCGACCGTATAATAGTACTAAACGTACAGAAGCCTGCACGGGAATAAAATACAATTTCAAATTGAACAGCGCTGTGTGCCTATTATTATAAGCACCTCCGAAGCACTTCCCTATCTGTCGCGTAGCTCTATCTCAACCGGCACATGATATCCCTAGTGCGCTGGCTCCTCGACTGAATCGCAATCCACCTAATATAAAAGTTTAAGCACAGAGTGAGACCCTGTCGCGACCTTCACCAGATCACCGATGCACCTTGTATTTGCTCTATTACCAATGTGTGATGTATCGTCGGTAGGTGGGCGGTGGTCTACTAGCAGTGGCGACGGCTCGCGAAGTCCAAGAAATGGACGTATCTCTCCTACTTCGCGGCGGAGTCAGCTGGTCGGAGGACGAGTGCGACGTGGACCTCATGGGGCTGGCCACCGACCCCGCCACGCTGCCCGACACTGGCTTCCTGCTGATCCAGCACCAGGACAGGTAATGACAGGCCGGGCGCACTCCGCACTGTATCCCTCCTACTGCGTCAGCTGGTCGGAGGACCATTGCACGTGGACCTCATGGGGCCGCCACCGACCCCGCCACGCTGCCCGACACTGGCTTCCTGCTGATCCAGTACCAGGACAGGTAATGAGCTAAATGGGTCTATATTTTCCTACCACCCGTTCCACAAGGGACCTATCAGCTTTAACTATCTCTTACAATGTCAGTCGGTGTGTAAAGCGATCTGAATCTCGACGACCTCCGTGGTCGAGTGGTTCGCACGCCGGTTTTCAAGGCGTCACCATCTCTTGAGGTCCCGGGTTAGATCCCCGGCTGGGTCAATGTAGAAAATGAACTTTTCAATATTGTCTCAGGTCTGGGTGTGTGTCATACCACCGTTGTTTCTGATTTCCATAACACAAGTGCTATAGCTACTTACTTTGGGATTGGAGCAATGTCTGTGATGTTGTCAAATATTTAAAAAAAAAAAAAAACTCCTCCATTCACTCTCTGAATGGCTAGGTCAATTCTTAGCGGAAAACCAAGGCTTCAAAGTTACCTCGTTTGTTTGAAAATTGACTGGTATCCTATCCTTAATCATCTGGCCACCACTCCGCTGTATGTCATAAAGTATTATATTTTGTAAACAGGCCCAATAACGGTTCCGTCCCTGGAACTGGCAACACTTCGCCGCTGAACCCCACCGCGCCACAAGTCCCTATCGGCATGGCCAGTCAAACCGGACGCGGCGCGAGCGTTGTAAGTATTGCTTGGATTGATTTTGGACGAGGATGCACTATAACGGTGGATTAACATTTATATGGGAAGCTTGTAATTATTTACATATGAACTCTTTTTCAACTTGTGATATTATAAAAACAAATGTTTTGTATTTTGGAAGCCGCATCAAATATGGTAAAGGCTGCAATTAATTGTTATATTTTGATATTGTTTGTTGTACCATTTTCTATTTTATAGAAAATGAAAGTATATCCATTCCCTTTAAATGATTACGCTTTATATACTATTCGGGGGTAAACTTGTTTATCTACGTAATATGTATACTAATATTGCATTTAATAAAAATTTACATAAATATTTGGATAAATGCTAAAATTACTAATGAAATAACATTTGAATGAGCCTATTGCTTAAGGTGTTAATATTAAATACCAATTTAACACGTCGCTCGCTTAAAGAACAGTTTACATAAAAACTATGGTGACTAACAATGTGGTATACAAATGTGCCGGATGGATCCACAGCTGGAGCGGCGCGCAAGCCACTCGCACGCCCCGACCGGGCACGAAGCCTTTGTCGACACAGTACGTCAACGAACTCACTAATGCACTAACTGTGCGCGTCTGGATGAATCAATGCTGAAATTAGCATTAAAGTTTTACAAACTAGAGATTAGATCATAGAAAAAAATGCACTGTTTTACAACTACAATGTTTGTCGTGGTAGTGCAATCTGTAACTAATGCAATCTTTTCCTGCATACCACTTTTAGTTATTTGGTAAATTTTGAGCCAACTTATTTCGGAAGGTTGTAGATATGTAACTTCAAACTAATTTTTAGAAAAAAAAGTTTCTCTAATATTGTGTGAAGAAGTAGCGACGATATTCTTCACAGGACTTTATCAAGGTTCAATAAAAACGTTCGTTCACCTTATCTAGAAATACTGTAAATCAGCTATTTATATTATTTTCATAAAAACTGTTTAAATATTTGTTAGGATATATTTTAAATTAGTATATACTTATTATAAGTAATTTACCAATCAAGTGCACAAACCTATCTTTCTTACTTGGCTTGCTTGAATATGTGCTTCTATTGATAGTATCTTGTATCCAGTATCCACGTATACACAAAATTATGAGATAAAGCATAGATTGGCATCTATTTTGAAACCAAAAAACGTTGATTTAGCGTTCATTGCATAATTTGATATTTGTTCCATGATACGATTGATACGTGAGCAATGTTCAGATCTAAAATAACACTTTTTATATAAGCTTAAGTGTTGAAATGTTTCGCATTACTTCATTCAGACGTGCTGGGAACTACGGTGTTGATAATGTGTACGTTGTTTCGTGTTGCGTGGTCGCCTCGCTGCGCTTCGCTGCCTCTTACCTCTGACTAACATCTATACGCTTTGGGAACTATTTACATGTCCATTTTAAACTGGGTTTTACAATATTATGTGTATTCGGAATGAGGGTTCGCTTCACGTTCATTTTAAATTTATAGGAGAGGGCATGTTATACAGATCAAATTAGGACGTTTTATTTCTGCTGTTATAAAGTAGGATAGGGTTGTACGTATGATCCGTTCCGTGGCACGCGATATAACGGAGTGTTGGCCGCAGGTGAAGGGCTTGCAGTTCCCGGGTTGCCACGACCCGAAGTACTGTCGCCTGGTGCTGCATCGCTCCAAACTCCTTATGAAGCCGGTCAGTGACTAGACCCCATCAGATTATGTCACGAAACCAATGATTCGCACCCCTATTATTTTCAACTCGATGTTTCCAGTTTCCGTTTTATTACAAACCACATTTTGTCAGTAGAATGTTGTTTCTTTTTTATTTTATTGTTTGTCGTTATCTTGTTTAGAGACAAGGTGTTCTTTTATTTCATCAGGCGTTATGTTTTAGTTAGAATTACCTATTTTGGGTTATTATCTTCATGGGCGGGTTTCTACGTAATACAGAGAGTAGACGTTTTTGTAATAGGGTTTTATGTTTCTAGGTCTAAATGTCTCATTTGTTATTTACATTTAAGCCCATGATCTTTTTGCTATATTGTTTGTTGCGTTACGTCTTGTGGAGCATGTTCTGTCCGTTGTATTTATTTACTTTATGTAAGGCACCTCTTGTAGACTTTGGTCTGGTTTTGTTTCACACCCTGTGTTTTGAAATAATACTATTGAAATGTTTAAAGATTTACTAAAGTTTATTCCGTGTCTAGGTATTGAAACACAAAATCGACAACATCAAACGAATGGCCGCACATCCTTCTCAACCACTGTGTAAGTAAAGATACATTTATAAATAATAAGTTACTTATGATTTAATATTCCGTGTTAAATTCTGCCAGATATCTTCTACACTTATCCAAAAGTTTTTTATTCACTAAATACGACGTTAATGCATATTTTAGGCCTTTTTTCCCAATCGTTTATATTTCGTTTAGTAGCGGGAGGTATGTATCCCTATACTCCCTATTTATTTAAGCTAGTTTCTATTTAAATACGAGTAAATAGAAATACTAGAAACAATGATCGAACTCGCCGAAGCCCTTCCTACCTAATTAAATATCAGAAAATATTTGTAAAAAAATAGACGCAATTTTGCGTAAAACCCCGCGTTTTGAATACATGAAGAATATTAATGCCTACATCAACGGCACAGGTTGCACCCTGCCTGTTTAGGAGGTACCTAGGTATCTCCAGAAATGGCGTCAAATCTTAAATTTTGTCCAATAACGTCAGTTGATATAGAGAGGTTGTTTTCGGCGTACAATACAAATCGATAATGGGTGACAAAAGCCACTGCGCTCCAAAATTTGGAAACATACTTCATTGTATATGGTCATAAAAACTATGCATAATTTCAAGAACATTTCGCTGTTTTTGTAACGTCTTTAAGTAAATTAAATAAAAAATTTTTTTTTTGCATTTTGCATATTTTGGGCATTTTAGCAGTTTTTAGTGCATATTTCGGCACTTTGTTAGTGCATATAATATAATCCGATGTCTTAGGCCCTGTCCTGATTGGCATCGGTCGTGCGATCATGCGTTGCGATTTTATCGTGCGATGAATCTGAACTATAGACGCATCGCATGATCGCGGGACCGTCAATTAGGGCATTCAATAGATATCACTAGGTTTGATCGCACGGTCGCACGACCACTTTCATCGGACGGACGCACCATCGTACGACCGTGGGCCAATTAGGACAGGTCCTAATAATGGCACCCTGCACAGATCTAACGGGTGGCGCGGACGGGTCGGTCCAGCTGTGGGAGTGGGGGCACGGGTCGTGCGTGTGGTCGCCGCGCGCGCCGGGCGCGTTCGCCAAGGTGACGCGCGTGCGCTTCTCCGACTACGGCAACAAGTTCGCGGCCGCCGACGCCGACGGGACCCTGGCGCTGTGGCAGCTGCACCCGCCCGCCAACCACTACGCGGGCCAGCCGCATGCCTCCACTAGGCCGTTCTTTGTGAGTTGTTGCTTTCATTATTAAATTGGGACATCATCATCATCAGCCATTTTAATGTCCCCACTGCTGGGGCACAGGCCTTCCTCGAAGTCGAAGTCAAACAAGCTTTATTCTAATAAATTAATTATTAAGTAATTTTGAATCGTCTATATTTTCCTACCACCCGTTCCAGACTTTTTTAGCTGACAGAAAGAAAGGGCGCAAGAAACTTATCAGCTGTAAGAGCCTTTACAAACTTGAATATATTGTTACTAGATAATTACGACAGGGTGACAGGATTATTGGCAACAACATAGACTTATTTTATTAAATTACTTCAACAAAGTACTTATAGTAGCAAGTTATGTGTTACATCATTTCCACGCATTTTTAATAATCGTCTAATTTATAATAAGCTTTACCCATGAGCGTTTTTTTAACAAGGTTTTTAAATTCATGCAAAGGAAGAGCAATCACTTGTTGTGGAACTTTATTAATAAAGGCTATGCCTTTCCCTATAAATTAACCTCTAGTTTTTGCAAGCATAAATCTTGGAACGGCAAGGGTCATGAGTGGATAAGTAGAATGGGCCATAACCCACTACGCGGGCTCAATGCTGACTGGTGGGTGCTTACGAATGCAGCTGATCTTAACGTGCCTTCTGAAGCACGGAGGACATCGAGATAATAAATTTTTGGTCAACCATCCCATAACCGACCCTTGCGAAAGTTGCTTAACCTCCACAATCGCTAGGCCAGGCGCTATATCACTGCAGCACCGAGCCCCTCCTTAAATAAAAATAAAATTGGGTACTTGGCAAACATTGTTTTTATTCCATAAATTAAATTAGTGCATCGTAAAAAAAAATACAGTGACTTTTTTTCTGCGATCCATATTTATTGAGATATGATGCTTTGAATGTTGACATCATGGCGACCGCGTTAAAACGCCTCATACAGAAAAGTAGATATCTGAAAAGTGACGTCACATTTCTAACAGCGCGGCGTAATGTGTATGGCACGCAAAAGAAATTTGTGATCAGCTAAGCAAAAAATATGTTTACAATAATGTTTCCATAAAAAAAACATGGAATCTAATAATCAACACTATTTTGTCACTGTAGTATTTTAATTTTTTACCAACTTTGGGAGTTTTAGAAATCATAGTAAAATTCGTCAAAACGAGCCAAAATTTCGCGTAGGGGTTTATTTTGCTTCCCTTTTTGCTCTATTATACTTTAAAAGTAAAATTGTGAATCAAGTAGAATACCCAACTGGACTTTGATGTGGTTAAATTAAACTTATACTGTTCATCCGTTAAGAAAGAAGTTACGATGCCACAACCTGGCTGATGCACGGATAACCAAATTAAACTTACACCCGTCTGTTTAAAAAGACGTTAGATTTAAGAATCATCTGTGTGTCAAATGCATTAAAATTTGTGAAACATTTTTGTCAAAGGTCATTGGGCATTTTGTTCGGACGTTTGACCTACGGCGTACACAAACGAAATAGGGCTAAACATGTAGGTAAATGTATCTGCTACTCATTGGTATGGGTCGCATTCTTGCAGGCCATGTTTCATTTTTTATTATTACATTATATGATTATATCATAGCATTTCAATAAAAATAAAATAAATAAATAAAGACAGTAAAAACGTTTATTATGCTTGTACCACTCATTTTCACAACGCTGAAAGCAAAAACTTCTGTTTTATTAACAAAAGTTTAATAACATTAAACATATACTGACACACATACTGTAAAATAACTTTTTTCTGCCCGTCGGTACATAAAAAAATAATACAGATTTTGAAAAGTGGAATTGAATTCTACAATAATTTAAAACTGATTTGGTTTCTGTACGCGAACTTTTATAAATCAGGTCAAATATGCCCAATGACATTTGTTAAAATTTAAAATAAAATCTCAGCATTCAAATTGTATAGTTAGATAACTGAGATTGTCTCTTTTTCAGACTCATCAATGCCACAGTAAAGGAATAAGTGATTTCGTATTCCTCGGTTCCTGCAGTTTAGTCGCAACAGGTCAGTATGAATTGTCAATGGAAATAGAAGTTGGGTACAACGTTAATGTGACAAGTACAAGTCAACAACTTATTTTGTTTGTTACAGCTGGACACAGCTCGGAAAGTAAAAACGTAGCTATTTGGGATACACTAATGCCTCTCAAGAAAGCATTGGTTGTTTGTGAGTATGGTTTTTGTTATTTGTATCAGGTTTACCTATATTGATTCAGAAACAGAGAGAATTAGAAAAAACTACTTGGAACGAATTAGTGCAACATATGATGTTATCCAATATTTATGTATGTTATTTACTTTTAGATAGATAGATGAACACATCACAAACTAAAACTTAAATCTGTGGTGGGTGGGCAAAGGCGGTCTTATCTTTATTTATAGTTCCAATAGGGAATATGCATAAGTCACCGATTTTGATAAATTTGAGCTTGATCGCTTCGGACACTTAAATGATGGAACAGGAAAATAAAAAATAATAATGTATTATTTTAGTTTTATCACACGATAAAATCAGGGAAAAATAACGATTTTTTTTTTCACTTTCGAATACTTAACAGTCAGATAGAATATCAAATAAGAAATCATTTTTTGTATGATACATATGTACTTAAACCGTGGACGAATTAACCACTGGACACGTAACGTAAGAAAAATGTATGAAATCACAATCGACCAATTTTTGCGGGGTGAGGGGGGATTAACTTGTCAAATAATGACAATATTATAGGGTGATTTAGCCGGTTTCCGGCCATAATTGCCGGCCAAATATTATGGATTGTGAAACTCATACATTAGTTCTCGGCCAGGCGGCCGGAAAGCAAATGACCTCCCAAAAATGCATTTAGTTACCCGGCCATCAAATTTAAATGTATAACACCGAAAACTTTATGCGTTTAAGTTAAACAGTACTAAAACTAATTAACCATACTCACACTCAATTGCAAGTAGCTTCACTTTAAATCTTCTTTAGCTAATGCCACTTTATAGCTAATGAAATCATTAAAATATTGATTTCATTAGTTTGTTGCATCAAACTACTTTAGGCTACTAACTTTAACTAATGAGAGCCCTAAACATTGTTGCCAATAATAAAGTTAAAAAATGAATGGGGTGACCGAATGAATTAAGTTTTGTTTTGAAAAGTATTCAAAGTTTGTATATAAATTGGCCAAAAAAACGCGTTTGACACATAATATGGTTTGACAACTGACATTTTTCTTTCAAATTCGTTGGTTATGAATTTTTTTTTATTTCGGTATTATTTTCTTTGTGAGTAAAAATCTCAAAACGAAAACAAAAACGTGAACGAACGTGAACAAATAATTAACTCAACAATTATTTCGCCATTGTTCTTTGAAAAAATGGTCAGGGAAAAGTCAGGGAATTTATTTGGACTTTAACAGTGGACACTCTGGTAAACACTATTGTAACTTACGTTCCAAATAACTCACATGCACATTTTTGCTACTTTTAACGACACACCTACCCTGTTCAATTTTCGCCCTTCTTCCCCACGACACTACCAAGGCGCACCACTGGTAGTGTCGCGGGTATTTTTTTCCCTTCTACACTACCGGCCCAGTAGTGTCGTAGGTAAATGAAAAATTCCATACATATGCATTCCCCACGATACTACCATTAAAAACTTAATTATTGTTAATTAAACTTAATTAATAAATTGTTAAAGTCCTTGTCCGCGCGACCTTGAGCAAGAGAAGGAGGCCTGCCCCCCTACTCAAATGGCCACTTTTCTATTCGTTCGCTAACTTAACGATTAAAAATAAGCCATAAACCCTAAAATTGCGTGTTGGAGGCCTGACACTTCCATACAATACTACAATGTCTACTTGCGACGTGTTACTTGATCGTTTAATTGCTTATTTTCAAGCTTTAAGTTAGCGAACGAATAGAAAAGCCCCCCTGGTTATATTTCTGAAATGGCCGAAAACCATAGGGGGCCGGCAAACCGGCTAGCTCACCCTACTTTGTTTACATACCAAATTTTATTTATTCTACGAAAAATAGCTACTAAAATAGGTTGAAATTGTGCTTACGTGTGAAAAGAAACATTTCTAGATTGCCCGCTATTTTTTTTGCTGAACAATACGGAGCATTTTGCCCATTTTTGTACCAATGTTTCGCCACGAGCTCTAGCATCACACTGACAACGCGAAATCGTTTACTGAGGCTATCGGTCACAGTAAGTGGCTAAGGGGTAAAGGCGAATATGGCTGTCATTTCGCGTCCAGTGGTTGATTCGTCCAAGACTTAAACGCAGGGAGATAATTGAAAATAATTGAAAATTCTTGGCTAACTCCGTAGTAAACGCGCGCCTGAAACGTGACATGTGACGTCATAATATCATGTATCATGTCCGTTTTGTATGGAGCGTTTTCGGCGGTTCTTGCTGCGTGTTAACTTCAAGTAACTATATCACGAGAAAAAAACGCAAGAAAAAGGTTTTAATATAACAGTTGATTTTCACACGCATTATACTTTTGATTTTGATAAAAAAATGATGCATATTCCCTATTGCAGAAATAACCTATATTATCAGAAGAAGATGATTGCATAGAGTTTTTGATGTCAAATGTTTCGATTTTTTTTATAAGTTGGCGTCCCAAAATGGTGGCGTCACTTTTCCGTTTAATAAACATAGTATAATCAGCCTGCCGGCCGCATACAGACGGAATCTCGATTCGGAAATCTGAACGGAATCGATAAGTAATGTATGAAAATTCCTCACGGAAAAAGCCAGCATGTTACACCCGGTATACACATACTGGGTGTAACAAGACCCTCAACGAAGCCGAAGTCTACGTATTCTGCCCATCATCAGGACCATTTGTGTTCAAAATTATTGCTGAGAAACGATTTTAATTTTTGGTGTTATGAAAGCATTGCATACATTACCTTACCACGCAATGTAACGCGTAAACAGACCGCGCCTGCGAGTGTACGCTACACAGCAGCGTACGGCCGAGTTGAATGGCAACATTTATGTACGTGCTCATGAGATGCGTTGAGTGATGACGTTTTGAAGCCATTGTTACAAAATACTTAAAATTTTGATAATGTTTCTTTAGACAAAAATGAGAAAATAACCATAAAAAACGAATAAAATAAGATTTCATAAAAATTACAAAAAGAAAAATATTTTTGACCTTCAATAACTTCGTAGCTATTGGTTTCCCAGGTATAGTCTAAAAGACAAAAATAATCCTGATGATCGGCAGAATGCGTGGACCTCGGCTACGTCGAGGGTCTCGATACACCCTTCAGATTTGTATGGATTAGCTGCGTTCGCAATTATGTCTATGTACAGAATTCCGAATTGGGATTCCATCTGTATGTGTTTGGCTCGTTGTATATGTCGGTCGCTGGTGCAGCGTGGACGTGCCACGAGGGCGGCGCGGCGTGCGTGGCGTTCGCGGCGTCGACGGGCGCGCTGGTGTCGTGCGGGCGGCGCGGCGACGTGCTGGTGTGGGACCTGCGCGCGCGCGCCCAGCGCCACAAGCTGCACGCGCACCACGCGCCCATCAAGTGCGTGGCGCTCTCCCCGCGCGAGGACACCTACGCCATCGGCGCCGCCGACGGGGACATCAAGGTATGCGCACTAGAAAAGGGCTAATGACCCGGTTTAAACTAGAGATGAAACGGATAGTGGTTTGGCCGGATACCGGATATTCGGCCAACCATATAGCCGGATATCCGGCGGAACTTAGCCGTTTGGTGCATCGCACGCACACACACTTGCGTAGGCGGCGCGCGAACGACCGACGGGCTGATTATCTAATTAAAAACCACCTAGCGACTGGTTGCAGTTCACAGATGATCGTGATCCATTGCTACTTCTTTTTGGGTTAAAAAAACATACCAAAGAAAAGTAGCAAGGTATGTCAAATGCAACCGGTCGCTAAATAGTTTCTTTTTAGATAATCAGGGTGCCTGTGGACTCGGTTCGATTCGGAATTATATTTCTTAAGTGATACTAAGACTAACTAAATAAAGCCAATAATTACTTAAAAATATATTTTTTCATCTAGTTTTCTTTTTTTAATTCGGCCGGATAGTAGTTATCCGATATTCGGCCGGATAGAAGTTATCCGATATTCGGCCGGATAGTATTAAGGCCGTCGGATAGGCCAGATACCGGATAGTAACCGGATATCCGTTTCATGTCTAGTTTAAACCTAACCACTGAGTTTAAACCTAACAAAAACCCACATTGTAGATTATATAAACTTTTTACAGATTTTCTATTGCTATTGATATGTCAAATATGACATTCCTTTGGAAACACTTTCTTGTTAAATCAATACAGAAAAATATTTGAAAGACGAAACATCTCTTATTTCCAAAGATTGTATTTAGTTCAACAAAACCTATGAGCGTTAACTGGGTTCAAATCCAGCAGTCAAAATCGAGTCCGGGTATCTCTAACGTTGACGCAGGATCTCTTCAGGAGACCTCAATCACGATATCGAATCGAAGTTTTCTAAACGCTTCGCTTAAATACAAATTCCAACATCCAACAGGGAAAAGGTGAAAGAGAACGGGATACTAATATCTATAGTTCCTATTCTGAACGGAGACGGGAACGAGAACAGGGACAAGAATGCCTTCTATCAGCATTTTAAGGATCTGAAGATTTTCTAAAATGTCCACGCGAATGAAGTGGCGGGCAAAAGCTGTGTTTACATTATTGTAATTTTCGCAAAATATTGCATATCCTCGGCATTTGTCGATTGCATATGACGTAACGGTATGATTGCGCCACTACAAAGTACACCCTACCACCACCGTGCGCCTGCTCAAATTTTTAGGTCTGATCGGTGATGCCTGCTAACCTATTTCCATTAAGAAGCTGCCCTCTACGCAAGCTGATTCCAAGAACCGTTTTTTTTCACAATAAAATTCTATTAAGTTGAGAGGTACAGCTTGACCATAAAGAGTTGACAAAAATTGAGGGCGCCACTTTCTATGTAAACACGTCAAAATCACGAATAAATTGGCAACACTTACTAAATTTTGTACTGAAAAATTTTAGTTCCATTTTATTTAATTTCAACTCTTTATGGTCAAACTGTAGATTTGTCCTTCGCCGCGAGTGAATTCAATATTATAATCATTGTTCCTACAGGTGTTCTCCTTGGCTACGCACCAACTTCTGCACACGTTCACTGGTGAACATGCTAGAAGTTCCTTCTTCAAGCATATCGGTCAAGGTGTCACGCAGATTCACATTGGTAAGTATCGTCTTATGAAAGATTGTTATCAATTGATTATTAGTTAAATAGATGCTTAATGTGGAACCAACAAGTTTTTTACGAAGCTGAAACGGTTCAATTCTTATACGAGAACATCTAATGAAATTAGTCTCCTGTCCACAGAAAAAGGTACAATTTTAATCCTATTTGCTAAGGTCGAAAGTTCTATACACTTTTTATAAGTGTCAACTTTATCGACATCTCTGTGTTTTGGTTATGCTCAAGAAGCTTATATCCACAATGGAGGTTGCACGCCTAGTAAGTACCTAAGTGAAGATTGAAAAAGACTTTAGTGACGTTACGGCGTATTGCTATCTCTTTCTTTTCGTTTTACAATACGTTTTCGTTTCTCACGAACAAACGAACGACGAACAACGAACACGTATTGTAACACTAAAGAAAGAGGTTGCAATAAGCCGTAAGGACCTTTTTTCAATCTTCACTATGACATATGGCCGTGCAAACTCCATTTGAGGGAGGAATAAGCTTCTTGGTTATGCTGTTATAATAATAACCGTGCGTTTTAAACCTCCTTTCGAAAGAGTTTGACTTAATAGTGAGAACACAACTCTGTCAAAATATTACCATAATTGACAACTTGGCTTAACAAGTCAATGTAGTGGAAACCACTGACGTCCATTATACAAGTACGCTTTGTATAATACAAAGCATACTTGTATAATGGACGTCAGTGAGTGGAAACGTACGGTTAGGTCTTATTGCTGTGTAGGGTCGAGGGCGAGACATAATAATAATAACATCGGATGTTACCGACCGACTATAGCCGGCACACTGGTAAATAGGGTAATAGGTATACTGGTAAATAAGTATACAAGTATGTAGAAGTAATATGCTTACTAGTACTTTTAGCAGTAAAAGTCCATTAAACGAAAAGTCACTTTTAGCAATAAAAGTCGATTAAACTAAACGACAAGCTAGATAATATTATTTAAGTGATAAAAAGTACTACAAAGCTTGTTCGGAATGCACTACTAAGAGATAATTCCCAATGAGGGCTTTTCACAATGACAAAAAACTGTAGGTTCTTTGGTACAGGCCGTTTATTTTCAAAAGCCAATTTTGACACTTCTCTTTCCATCAACGCCATCTAGTGAAGCGGCGGTAATAGTTACTATTTTTATTTTTTAAATGTCACCTTGAAAAGCCCTCATTTCGTCTTTATTTAAGCCATAGACATAGAAAAATTTTCGCTGCGTTCAAGAAGACCAACAAAGCGTGGAAAAGAGAAGTTAACATCATACGGACACGGTCTATGTAAAAAAGAGACAAAGGATCAAGTGACATGTGCCAACATTTTTTGCAGTAAGAGCCCCTAGCGCCCCGCCTAGCAAATGAGCAATCACAGTATGTTTAAAATATTTGTTAATCTTAATTAGAATTTAAAATAAAGATATCGTGGAGCCATGGTGTCTTGTGCACTAAGTGTGATGTGACAAAAAGAAGTAATCCAAGTAATCACACTTTTCACAGGTAAATAAGATATTGCCACACATTTCTCTAAAACGAGATTTCTCTACATTAATCGTTTATCGACGAAGAAAACAGTATAGAACATAGTTTATTAATTTCCTTTGCCATATATAGTAATATTTCATGAATCTAACGGCCGAATACTCAAACGCTACTTAATTTTGAGCGGCTCTCAAACAGCATGCTGTCTTTGTCATATCTTTGACATTTAATGCGACAGGACGACGTTTGAGAGCCCCTCAAAGTTAATTAGCGTTTGAGTATTCGGCCATAAGTCATATTTTACGTATCTCATATAAAATGTATGCATTCGTTTTCGGATCACCTGTTTATTGACATTGTTGTTCTTTGACATTCTATTTCTATGATTTAAGCACTATGATTCTCGTTTCAAAGGCGTCGCTAGTGTGCAGCCTGCGCCCTCACAGTTGCGTTCATATCAATAAAAATTCCATTGGCACAGATAACGCCGGGCGGCTGTTCTCGTGCGGCGCGGACGGCACCATGAAGGTGCGCAAGCTGCCCGAGCGCGACACGCCGCCGCTGCACCAGCCGCAGTACTGAGGGTGCCTGGTCAGTGCCATTACTCTGTTTTCCTTACTATGCGATAAAAAAAAACAACTTGTTAATGAATCAACCAAATATGGGAAAACTGTTTCTTCGGACCATCAAACTGAACAACTTTTACCATGGGACTAACTTTGAAATTGCGGAAGAAATCTGTTGTTTCATGCAAAAATTAACAAAAATATCAAAATGTATGAAACAGCAGATTTTTTATGGTACTAAGAAACGGTTTTCCTGTTTTTGGTTCATTCATTAACACCCTCTATCTATACTATGCAATTGCTCCTTTTCAATTTTTGAAGTCTGTTGAATAAGAATGTACAAAATGTCCAATTTCATCTTGTTAATCGAACCTACTTCACCGTTCAAAAAAATTTTAGGTATTTGGTAAACAATCTTCACCCAACTGTTAAATAATGATTCATAAAGTACTAAGAAATCAAGCATAGAGTGCGTTATGCCAGCAAGAAATTACTTTCATCAACAATCAACAACGAACGAATAATATTAATTACAGTAAAAATACGCCAGCCGGTAAAGAGTTCTGTTGTTTTCAGGTCAGCAATGAGCAGTCGGGTGTTTAAGCATAGCGTCACCCGGCCTTATGTTCCCCTGTGATTGTGATGTATTTATCGTTGTTGCTATTCAAATGTTACGAGTATGATGAATATTATACGCCGTTAGACTAGTCACTGAGTAGCGGATGTTGTATCTTATATTGTATTTAAAATGTTAATGAATCTTTAGTTATTTTTAGTGTGAAATCTTCGCTATTTTTATCTTAATTAAACTTGTAGATCAATATAAATAAATTATTTATTTGCACTCGCTTTTAGTCAATGTGTGTGGCCACACTGCGGCTGGCCTAATATTTAATAACCTTACATATACAGGCAGTGGTGGGTAACTTATATAAATGTAACTTATATCAGTGTACGACTTGAAGTGTATATTTATTAGTATCGTAAAAGTGCAATAATTTCCGCGATCGCTAACTTATGAAACCGACTGCACGACGTCGAAGCCTTCACCTAGTTAATATAAGCTCATGGAATAGCTTGTGATGAGTGCATACTTGTATTGTACCTACGTATAACTTGTTGACGCATAATAAATAATTTATCAGACGTATATTTCAAATACCGTGTGTAAATCTTGTTGGCTTGTATGTTTAATAAATATATTTAATAATAACCACGTCGTTAAGCATCTTACACGATTATATTTCGTCGGCGTAGCATCGTCTATATTAATCCTTAAAATATTGCACAGCTCGTTCGAATAGACGTAAGTGTTTTAACTATATCATTTCTGTGTGATGAATTCGAGATTACTCTTTCGACTTATTTATTGATATTTAAAGCATTTCTTTAATTTGGTGCAATAATGTACATTTCTTTCTAGACAGTATTATGTAAATTTGAATTGACGTTGCGATATTTATTTTCTAAAGACGTCAACTACGTCTATATCAACATTAGTATGTCGGAAATTAAGTATGAATGTTTGAAATATAATTTACGCTGAACATAAGATTCGAGTCTATTCCAATGTTTTTCCTAAATTGTATTTGTTTCATTATTATGATTCTTTAAAAGATTATTTCTTCTTTATAATTATTCTGTATTTTTATAAATATTTTTTATAGATTAATTGTTATTCCTGTCGTGTGTATAAACTACGACGATAATTATTATTATAGGTAGTGCTTAAAAATTACACCACTAACACTTACACATTTATTTTACAAGTTTACTAATTCAAGAAGTATATCACACGTAATCTCTACATTTATGATGCAAATCTATTGATTTTTCCTATCTGTATACTGTTAAAAGACATATTTCATTGTTTTTGATGGGTTGACTATTTATAACACTTTTTTAGTTATAACATAGTATTAACACCAAAGTTTATATTGTCAATGTTTGGAATATTATTGTTTAATAGATTAGTTACATTTACAATTTGGATTGATTAAGGGATGTTACCAGGAAATTTGTCTTTGATTCACAATAAATATGTAAAATACTATGTAGCTAAATTGAAAATATAGTAATGGCTTTTTATCTTATTAAAGCCTATTGTTGCCGATCGTTACGCGCGCTATGTATGGGAAATTTCTAAAGTCACAGAGAATAGGGGTTTGACGAGTTGATGTCCGACCCGAGTAGGTAAGGTAGTCCAGTGAAGCGAGAGAGTCAAACTCTAAAAAAAGGTTTCATTATAGATTTTCATGTCAACTGCATAGCGACACAAAGAAACTCAAAATGTATGGTCATAATTTTCTTGTGATTTTTTAGATTTAATTAATATCAATGTAAAAATGTTGTTTTATTGCCACATTGCACTACTTTCGTAGGGAGATAGCTGTGATGTACTTGTAAGTTAATTTGTTTCTGTTTGTTGATTGTACAGTTTGGTTTTACACAGTATTCGCAAAATATGCTTTAGAAGTCATATAACCAATCACAATCCCATTTCTTTTCACGCACGTCTACTACATTAAAGAATACGGAGTTAATAAAAAAATCATTAACCCCCGGTTTTTGAGGTACTTGATCGGACTATCGGAGGTTTAACTTTGTCAGAGGGGTCCACATTATCTGGTTTAAAGTAATAAAGTTAACTTCTAACCATATCACGTGGACCCCTCCTATAAATTTAAACCCCTTCGGCCGCATATGAAACCCATTTGTTACCACTGATGAGTTCCTCAGAAACCGGGCATAAGCAAGTCAATTTCTGAAGGATAATAAACCGATAATTAATTACGTAATAATGCTCTAATAAAACCACACTGCACTTGTGTTATAAATAATTAAATTTTCGATAATGTTCATATTTAATGCCGATTTTGTTTTATTTATGGAAACATTGAAAATAAAAGTTTACTGCGTTATTTGGTGTTTTCTTAAAATAAGATTGTCAACGAAAGATGAGACTCGGTTGAAAATGGAACTAATTTTGCGCCTTATTTTATAACCTTTCAGTCCACAATGTCAAATTCCCAAAATGTCAAGCGGTTTCAAAATGTCAAGTTCGCAAAACGTCAGATTCCCAAAATGTCAAGTTCCCTAAATGTCAAGTTCCCTAAATGTCAAGTTCCCGAAATGTCAAATTCCCAAAATGTCAAGTTTCCTGTTATAATAGGGGAGCAAATGATGATGAATAGGGTATTTGACTGATTTTTGTACAATACAATATGTTTTGTAAATGACCATCTGTAGTCCAAAATAATTAAAAATCAAAGACGAAATAGAATCAAAGTGTTCTATGGCGAGGCTATGGCGCTACTAGCATATGACGTCACTGGCTGGTAGCGCTCTCCTTGTCTAATTAGAAAGTTTGATGCTCTATATCGCTGAAAATATGCGATATTTGAAAATTAAATACTTATGCTGTGTTGCTAATATTTCAGTAAACATTTAAAGTCAATAAAAAAATCAGTCAAATACCTTATTCATCATCATTTGCTCCCCTATTATAACAGGGAACTTGACATTAGGGAATTTGACATTTCGGGAATTTGACATTATGGGAACTTGACATTTTGGGAATTTGACGTTTTGGGAACTTGACATTTTGAAACCGCTTGACATTTTGGGAATTTGACATTGTGGACTGAAAGGTTTTATAAGGTACAGTTTAAAATAACTTAACCTCTAAAGTTAATTTAACAAGGAAAGTGGCGCCACTATTTCAATCTCATCTTTCGTTGACCAGACTCTAGAGGAGCGTTCCGAATCATTGATAGTCCCAACCTGTCATAAGCGCGATTATCTGAATCGGTACGCTTGTTATCGTGATCAACGCTGAAAGTGATTTTAGCCTGAATCGGAATGCACCATAGTTAAGTTGTTTTTGCGATACAGGATTACTAAATCATTTCACTACATATTATAAAACAAAGTACGTGCCGGACTACAGCTGGGCCACAAAAAAAAAAAGTTGGAAATCTGACTTTTTGACTAAGCCATGATGAAGTCGATAATTTGTCGGAATTTGTCGCCAAAAACCAGAATTTGTCGGTCTTGCGTTTAGGAGATACGTGTGGCTCAGCTGTAGAGACGTCTCTACAGCTGGGCCACACAGATCTCGAAAACGGAAGGTCGTAGCGAAAATCTGATTACTCGTATGTGTAGCCGGTAATTTGTCGAATTTTGTCGTCAAAAACCAGAGTTTGTCGGTCTTGCGTTTAGGAGATACGTGTGGCTCAGCTGTAGAGACGTCTCTACAGCTGGGCCACACAGATCTCGAAAACGGAAGGTCGTAGCGAAAATCTGATTACTCGTATGTGTAGCCGGTAGTTTGTCGGATTTTGTCACCAAGAACCAGATTTTGTCGATCTTGCGTTTAGGAGATATGTGAGGATACGCTGTGAAGACTTTTGGAAGCT
Organism: Agriphila tristella; assembly: GCA_928269145.1. Classification (NCBI taxonomy): domain Eukaryota; kingdom Metazoa; phylum Arthropoda; class Insecta; order Lepidoptera; family Crambidae; genus Agriphila; species Agriphila tristella. Next base: position 40,609,225 of record OV743433.1, read on the forward strand.
GGATCTTTAGAAAGGAAGGTCATAGCGAAAATCTGATAACTCGAGTGTGTAGCCGTTAGTTTGTCGGAATTTGTCACCAAGAATCAGATTTTGTCGATCTTGCGTTTAGGAGATATGTGAGGATACGCTTACAACCTTTCTTTCTCGAGATCTAGGTAAAAAGGTCTCCACAGCGCATCCTCACATATCTCCTAAACGCAAGATCGACAAAATCTGGTTCTTGGTGACAAAATCCGACAAACTACCGGCTACACATACGAGTAATCAGATTTTCGCTACGACCTTCCGTTTTCGAGATCTGTGTGGCCCAGCTGTAGAGACGTCTCTACAGCTGAGCCACACGTATCTCCTAAACGCAAGACCGACAAACTCTGGTTTTTGGCGACAAATTACCGGCTACACATACGAGTAATCAGATTTTCGCTACGACCTTCCGTTTTCGAGATCTGTGTGGCCCAGTATCTCCTAAACGCAAGACCGACAAATTCTGGTTTTTGGCGACAAATTCCGACAAATTATCGACTTCATCATGGCATAGTCAAAAAGTCAGATTTCCATCTTTTTTTTTGTGGCCCAGCTGTAGTCCGGCACGTAAACAAAGTCGTTCGCCGCGTCTGTCTGTCTGTCTGTTTGTTCCGTGATAAACTAAAAAACTACTGAACGTATTTTGATTTGGTTTTCACCAAATGATAGGTTGATTCCTGAGGAAGGTTTACGATTACGTGTATAATAAGTTGAGGTTTTATGTAAATTACTAGAAATATGACGATAAATGGGGAATGTCCGAAAAAAATCAAATTGGCTGAATATTTTTCTATAGGTAGGAATAAGGTCCCTTAGTAATAGAATAAATTTTCAGTTTCGTGAAAAAATTTCAAAAAATCAAAGTCTCTTCGACTTCACAAATGTATGAAAGTAACAGCAGAATGGAGATTATACCTTTGCCGCTAACTGCCACAAACACAACTGAACACAACACGTATTTAAAAAAAAAGTTTTGACATTTTGTCTTGAAACTTTTTTTTAATACCATGTTGTGGTTGTGGCAGGTGTTGGCAAAGGTACAACCTCCATTCTGCTGTTACTTTCATACATTTGTGAAGTCGAAGAGACTTTGATTTTTTGAATTTTTTTCACGATACCGAAAATTATGAAAATTTATTCTATTACTAAGGGACCTTATTCCTACCTATAGAAAAATATTCCGCCAATTTGATTTTTTCGGACATTCCCCATTTTTGAAGATGAGCCGATTGGGAGCTTGCATCGAAATTATTAAGAGGGTACCAATATTTTTGACAACTCAGTAACTACATATACGGTATTAGATAACTACCTACTATAGTTACCTACGTTTTACACAAAAACTAGAGATAAAAAAATATAATGCATTTGTTTTTCATATATTTAATTAATAAGTTAGCACAAAACAGCTACATCTAAACAAAACAATACTGCCATGTAATGTAGCATTATCATATTTAGAAAGAGATGAGTCTTTAAAATATTAACAATAAGGTGCTCTCCCTCACCGGAAGAATTCGCCCGCAATATACATTTCAGATTTGATTTTGAGCATTATGTTACAATACTCTCTGACTGACGAGCATTGAATATTTTGAAACCTATATCTAGTCATTACAAGTGGTGCGCATTGATGTTTGCAACTTACAAATTGTTTTTACAGATTGCATTATTATAGGTTCCGAACTGTAATGCTCTGTTCTCATTTCTCACCCAAGTAATGTACTTATCTGTAAAATTACATTACAGACTAATGACCTGGAACATTTACATATTATATGACAAGCAATTTAATTACATGATATACTTATTTTGATAAACCTTTATCAATTGCTGACATCTTAATTCCAAAGTAATCTGATACAAAGTCGATAGCACTTTCAGTGTCCAATGTTACTTTCCCCGCAGGGTTTTCTAGAAACAGGGTAACCGTTTTCGTCCCATTAGCAATATTTACAAATTTGCAAAATGGGTTGGATTTAGATTCGCTCTCTTTAGGTGGCGTAATAGACGCCACAATGGTTTTAGAATTTAAATCTTTAGTGTCGCTAACCTTGGCACCGGCGCACCACAAAGTAAAATTAACACCATACAGACCAAATAAAGCCTGCACTTCTTGATAAAGTTTATTGAGTGTAATAAATTTATTATCCTTATCTTTCAGGATTATACTGGCCAGATTACTTGTTACTCCTAATCTAGGTTTGATGCCCTCTAAAATTATGTTAGCCCATGGATTTGCTGGTAACTCTACCTGTTTTCTCCACGTTATCACCAACTTTAACTGTGAACCCTTGAGCTCTTGCGTTTCCTCAATTATTACCAGTTTAGATTTTGATAACTTTTCTATAGCAATAAGAGGAGCTTTAACAGTACTTTCAATGAAGTCTCTGTGTAGATTTATAATGCGCACAATATCGCTGGTTTTGTTAACAGAAAAATAAACGTCAACCTCGTCGGTAGGCACTAGGTGAGCTTTCTTTCTCAGTTTTTGAACTCTATTAATGATTTCTCTAGAAAACCCCTCATCCAACATGTCCTGGTCTGGTGTCACGTTTAAAAGAATCAAGACATCGTTATCACTGTGTGCTTCATATTGATCATTGTCTGTAGCCTGGAAGATCAATCGGACCTCAGATACGTCGATGCGATGTCCTACTAGATTTATGAAACCATCCGCAGCGAGTTTTTCACATTGTTCATTATTGAGATCTTTCAATGCTTGAGTAACTGCTTTGAAGTCACCCTTCAGACGAAGCCCAAGAATTTTGTGATCTGGTTCAGCTCTAAGTTTGATGCCATATTTTTCCTTATCACTTGTCAATTTTACAATTTTTACATTCATCTCTTCGAGCACATAATTTTCTAAAGATTTCACATCATCCAAATAAGCCTTGTCCTGATGAATAACAATCATTTCGGGTAATGGATACTTAATTGGGATAGTTTTCCTATCTCGCAGCACTCTACCTAATTCAATAACTGTTTGCATTCTTTGTACTGCCCTTTCTATATTGATATCCACCAAGTTCAATTTTGGATCTGGGATCATATTGTAGTGGAGACTTTCAAGTGAGCTTCCAGGTAATAGTTGCCGTAATGTTTTGTACATCAACTCAGTTAAAAATGGCGTGAAAGGTGCCATCACGCGTACCATATCATACAGTACACCAAACAAGGTGTCCAAAGCAACTTGACAATCTTTGATCCCGTTCTCCCCCTTTAGACGTTTTCTGTTCATTCTTACGTACCAGTTGGTGAGGTGTTCAATGAATTTAGTTAATCGCGGAACAACAGTATACAGTCTGTATGCAGCCATTTCTTTCTTCACGAAAGTGATTAAAGATTGCGTAAAAGACGTGATCCATTTATCCATTACATTTTCTCTTACAGCATTTTCGTTATAACTGTAATTTATTTTATCTTCTTGTACAATCCTTTCGACATTTTGCATCAGAAACCTAAATGCATTGTACCATGGCAAGAATACATCTTTGATAACATCCCTAACTCCGTCTTCTTTAAAACGCAAGTTTTCTGCTTTCACTACAGGAGAATTGATCAGATACAGTCTTAGCGCATCAGCTCCATACTTATTGACGACTTCTAATGGATCTGGATAGTTCTTTTTTCGTTTAGACATCTTTTGGCCATCTGATGCTAACACTAACCCGTTAGCAATGAGGTTTTTGAATGGGGCTTTGTTGAACAAAGCTGTTGATAGCACAATCAATGTGTAAAACCATCCCCTAGTCTGGTCAATTCCTTCCGCAATAAAATTTGCTGGGAAAATGTCATCAAACTCTTTTTTATTTTCAAATGGATAATGACACTGTGCATAAGGCATAGATCCAGATTCGAACCAACAATCAAATACCTCACTCACTCTTTTCAATGGTGGTTGACCAGGTCGAGAAGAGGGTATTTCTAAGTGGTCAATGTTTTCTCTGTGTAAATCAGTTATTTCTTTTCCAGTCAATGCTGCTAATTCAGCAATACTTCCTACACATACAATTTCTTGTTTGTCATTGGAAATCCATAGCGGTATAGGAGTACCCCAGTATCTATTACGACTAATAGCCCAATCACGGGCATCTTTCAACCAATTACCGAATCGCTTTTCTTTAACATATTCAGGAACCCAATAAGTAGCCTCACTGGATTTTAAAAGATTTTCACTAATTTGCTCAACTCTAACAAACCAAGATGGTACGGCTTTATATATGAGCGGCGCCTCTGACCGCCAACAAAACGGATAACTATGTTTCACTTGTCCCAATTGCACCAATCGGTTACGTGCTTTCAAATTTGTTATAATATTTTTATCAGCATCTTTTACATATTGACCTACGAAGTCACTAACAGGCAGAGTAAACCTGCCACTTGCATCCACTGGACATATTATTTCCTGATCTCTGGTTATAATTCCTGCTGCAAGGCAAACTCTGTAATCATCTTCACCAAAGTATGGTGCTTGGTGAACTATTCCCGTACCAGAGTCATTAGTAACATATGAATCGACTAAAACATGGTAAGCATTTGGGCATTGCTTGACAAAATAATCAAACACTGGTGTATATTTGGTTCCTTTTAATTTTTCACCAGGAAATTTATCAAGAATATTAAAATCGTCAGTATTTTTGAAAATGACAGGAAAACGATTCTCTTGTAGAACGTAAATATTTCCAGTTGACTTTTCTTTGACCTTTAAATAGATTAATTTGGGATTGACGCAAAGCGCCAAATTACTTGGCAAAGTCCATGGTGTTGTGGTCCAAGCAAGTAGAGAGTAACCTTCATTGGTGGGAAAGGAAACCACAACAGCAGGGTCAACTACATCCTTATAATTTTGCCCAGACTCAAAATTTGAGAGTGGTGTTGAACAGGCTGTGGAGAACGGCATCACCTTAACACCTTGGTATACCAAACCTTTATTATAAAGCTCCTTGAAGACCCACCAAATTGATTCCATGAACCAAGGATAAAGGGTTTTGTAGTCATTTTTGAAATCTGAAATTAAAGATAATTTATTACATTTCTCTATACCTACTAACTCATGAAAAATGGCCAAACCTTGTCTCTTATTACCTATCCATCGGCCCATTCGAGTGATAATAGTTTCCCACTCATGAGCATATTTCATTACTATCTTTCGGCATTCTGTATTGTAGTTCTTTATTCCCATTTTTTCAACATCCTCTGGCCCTTTAATACCAAGTGTTTTATCAATTTCAAATTCCACAGGAAGGCCATGACAGTCCCATCCAAATCGTCTTTCTACATGGTAGCCCTGAAAAGGAAACAATAATAATGAATTAGTCTTTGCTACTTACACAGGTACAAGTACCTTAAATATTGAAGGTGGGAAAGGAGATTCTGGGATAAAATTTTTTTTTTTTTTTCTTTTGTGGCCATCAATAATAATTACCCATTTTTAAAGTACACATAAAACGAAACATTTTTACTATGGCGTCAAAGTCGAAAACAATTTGGGTTCGGAGATATATCTATATATATAAAATTCAAAGTCCTGACTGAGTGAGATATCAACGCACAGCCCAAACCGCTGAACCTAGAGACTTGAAATTTTGCACACAGATACTTTATACAGTGTAGGCATCCACTAAGGAAGGATTTTTGAAAATTCCATCCCTAAGGGGATGAAATAAGGGATGAAAGTTTGTATGAAAGTCCCTCAGTTTTGAAGCTAGGATCTTCAAATTTTGTGTTTAGGCTGATGATTGAAAATAAATAAATACGTGTCTCAGCGTTTTTCAAAATTCTACCCCCAAAGGGGTGAAAAGGGGGATGAAGTTGTGTTTAGAAGATAATCCTTCTTTTTTGAAGTAGAAATCGCTAGATTTGTAATTTAGGCTTATGGATGGAAATCTAACGCAACGCATATTGTATTGGTATAATTTCAACCCCCATGGTGATGAAATGGGGGTGCAATGGGGTAAATAAACCTCAAAATCGATATGGATGTCGTTATTGGGGTTTTCTGGGATGAAGATTGCGAAAATGACATTTATTTTGAAGTCCAACACGGTCGACATGATTTAACCCCTAAAGGGGTGAAAATTGGATTTAAATTTGGTATTGAAAACAATATAAAATAGACATTACAACTTAAAACTTCGTAGGAGCATGTCTTAAAATAAATAGGCAAACATATATTTTGTGGTTTTGAAAATCAACCCCTTAGGGGGTAAATGGGCTAAGTAAACGTAGAAATCGATATGGATGTCGTTCTTGAGGTTTTATGGGATGGTGATTGCGAAAATGACATTAATTTTGAAGTCCAATTTAACCGCTAAAGGGGTGAAAATGGGGTACAAATTATATATGGAAAAATAATATAAAATAGACATTACATAGTTTACAGCTTAAAAATTCGTAGGAGCATGTCTAAAAATAAATAGGCAAACACATATTTTCTTATTTTGAAAATCATCCGTTAGGGGGTAAATGGGGTAAGTAAACATGAAAGCCGATGTGGATGTCGTTCTTGAGGTTTTATGGGATGAGGAATGCGAAAATGACATTTGTTTTGAAGTCCAACACGGTGGACATGATTCAGCCCAAGGGGACGGGGACGGACACGGGAACAGGAACGGGAACGGGGGCGGGGACGGAAACGGGAAAGAGTAAAGAAACGGGAACGTGATACTCTTAATATCTCTGGACCTAATTCTGATTATTGTAATAAACTAGCTTCCGCCCGCGACTTCGTCCGCGTGGATATTAGAGAAAATCCTTAGGGAACCTTCAACCAGGATCCGACCAACCGTTTTATACGCGATTACGCGGGTCCCCACCAAGCGCGCAGCCTCGTGCGAGGCCTGTCACACGTCGCAAATGTTTTGCCTCGCGAGGCAGCGCGCTTGGTGGGGACCCGCCTAATCGCGTATAAAACGGTTGGTCGGATCCTGGTTGAAGGTTCCCTAAGGATTTTCTCTAATATCCACGCGGACGAAGTCGCGGGCGGAAGCTAGTACCAGATAAGAATGAAAACGACGGCAATGGGAGGTTGTTTGTTTTAAGAATTAAATCATTATTATTTTGGTAGTACTTAGATCTCTGTTCACAAATTCATTGGGCCGCACAACCGGTTGATAAATTAAGCCGTTTTTAATGTGTTATACATAAGACTTAAAAATCTTAAAATTGTAAGCGATGCATTAGGCAGGGCTTGTGTGGTCATCTGATCACTACCTTAGGGTGTTACGAAAAAGATCTGTTGCTGCAGCATTTTAAATTCAATACATAACACAAGATATCATTTGTGACATTATTTTCCTACTGTACTGAGCTCCAAAATAGCATGTAGGCAAGAATAGTTGCAACTTGTTAAAACTAATCTCACAACAATCTACTTATTAAAAAAAAATAGAACTATAAAACACTAACTATATTAACTCCCTCTCACACACACACACACACACACACCACACACACACACACACACATATACACACACACACACACACATACACACACACACACACACACACACACACACACACACACGCGCGCGCGCGCACACAAACACACACACACGCGTACGTACACACACTTAAATAATCTAATATTATTAAGACTACATATACTATTATTAGTTAATATACTTAGGGGATCCGTGGGTGAGGACCTGGAGACCTGAAATACAGGGTCGCCCTAGTTTAGGCTCCAGATCACACACTCGAAGCAGTTAATGATGTTTATGTTGTTATCCTTGTTATTTGTGTGTGATGAAATAAATGTCTTTTATTATTTTTTATTATTTAATAGTATTACCTGTTGATGAGCATAGCGTGTAACTACGTCTTTGATAGTGCCAGCAAGTATGTGACCATAATGTGGCAAGCCGGTAGCAAATGGTGGTCCATCATAAAAGGAATATCTGTAAAATATATTGGTTAACTGTATTTCATTATCTGTACTATTTCAGATTATTGTAGAAATAGTTAAATGACATTATTTTTAAACAAATCGCCATTGCAGTCCTTTATTAAAATTCTTAGCATAATTATTGGTCTATTCTAAGATTAATTTCATGGATTAGTAAGTATTTTGAGGTAGGTAAGTATGCTACGTAGAAATTTAGTTAAGCATTTTTTTATTTCAATGTGAATTTTAACCTTTTGGCCGCCAAGCCATACTGAAAACGGTTTGTCTTCTATCGCCAAGCTATAAATGTATAAACTGTTTGGGCTAATGTAAATTGATGTATGTTGCAACTACATGTAAAAATGTATGCTGTATGTTTCCCAAGAAATAAAATATAAATAACGACTCTATAGTAAAAAGTAGTGATGGGATTAATTATTATACCGATTTTTTTTTTAATAATAATAAATATTTGACAACATCACATATTTATTTATTATATCGATAATTGTTAATTTAAATTGTCTTCTAATAAAGACGTGGCATTGAGGGCACGAAAAAAATTTTCTTCTATAGAAGACTGTGGCGCTCAAAAGGTTAAGATCCGTAGGCTTATTTTTGTTTTTTTTATAAATAATTCATAATTTGAGACATTACTTGGAATGTGAAGCTTTAGCAAGATTTTGGTGATTTGACCATTTTTGTAGGAGTAAAAGAAAAAGTAAGACTCAAAGTCAAATTCAAAATATCTGTATTCAAATGAACTTAGTAATTAAGTGCTTTTGAATCGTCCATATTTTCCTACTTATCTGTCCTATTAAACCATTTAGACCTGCCCCCCTAGCCAAAGTAACATTTGCAAATTTTCGCTATCGCTTCGCTTCGAAACATGTATGGATTTGACGTTTTGAAATTCGATTGTTAACGAAACCTTATGTCAATCCCATACATGTTTCGAAAGCAAAGCGATAACGACGATTTGCGTATGTTACTTTGGCTAGGCCCTCTTACTATCCACTTAATTAAAGTTAGTAGATACACTTGGAGTTACAGGTTTTGACTTTCGTTAATAAAAAGAAATTAAATTACTTCAAACGTACCAAAATAATATATAGGTATTAGAAGGGGGTTTTGAATATTTCGTGGCAGGGATGGAGACATCCATAAATAAGCAACCTAGCTATCTCTCTGCAGATTCCGTGCATATATTATTACTGGCACGGATTTTTGTCGAGCTAGTTCTTGCATTTTGACAAAAGGTTTTGAATATTTCGTGGCAGGGATGGAGACATCCATAAATAAGCAACCTAGCTATCTCTCTGCAGATTCCGTGCATATATTATTACTGGCACGGATTTTTGTCGAGCTAGTTCTTGCATTTTGACAAAAGGTTTTGAATATTTCGAGGCAGGGATGGAGAAATCCATAAGCAACCAGCTATCTCAGTGCAGATTCCGCATATAGGTGCCGGCACGGATTTTTGTTGAGCTAGTTCTTGCATTTTTGACAGTGGCAAACAGCTTGCTGCACAACTTTTTACACAAATGCAAGGATCAACAAGAATATGATTATTTTCATAACCTTACCGGGGTTTATTCTTAGACTGTTTTAGGCAGTTCTGGAAAGCATCAATTTCTTTCCAAAAAGCCAATATTTTCTGCTCTTCTTTAGGAAAATCTATGTTTTCTGGGACTCGTTCGACTTTCATCGACATGATGAAATATTTAAAAAATGCCAATCTCCTCCACGTTGATTTCTTTCTTTTTGAATGACGTGACTTGACGTGCGTGTTGTACTGTACGACGTGCCATGCATGCGTGACTGACCAGTGTTGGGAAATGTTGGACGCAAAATTATGGTGCTGCCAAGCTAAAAATTATTGTATTTTGGGTCGAATTATTGTACGTTTTAGGCAAAAATTTTTAATATTTAGGCCGCTAATATTCGATTTATTTTACAAAGTACAACTGAACTAAAGTCGCCCCACTTATTTTGCTCATTTCTTTCTCATAATTTCTCGAGTGAAGTAAAGTTGAAGCGGATCATTCAATACAATCGCAAACCTTCAAGTTCAAATTTTATTAAGTGAGTAGGTAGGTATGATTTAATTATATATTTTGTTTTATTTTTTCATTTTTTTTTATTCAATATATTTAATTTATATTTTATATGATTCCACAGGAGAAGGCAAAATGTTTACCTACTGCCAATGCCTGATTTGATAGTTTACTGCCAATGCCAATGTTGGCAAGCAAGAAATCAATGTGAATTACCAACTTTACGGTATTAATAAAGACATAAGACAAGACAAGTGTGGTGTGACGCTACAGAATAATAGTAGGTACCTAGGTGATGCGTTTCTTTATTAATTTTAGTGTCATGTGCCATGATATTGTACCTATATTGTGTCAAATCGGAAAATATGGTACAAAAGCGTACAATAATGAGAAAGCTATGTTTTATTGTACAGTCTAGTTTCGTATCACGAATTATTGTACGAATCCAATAATTATTGTACGTTTCCCAACACTGTGCGTGACGTTTATTAATTGTAGTGATGGGCCGAGTCAAGGCCGACTACCTTCTTGGTATTCGCATACTCGAGTACCGAAAAAACAGTATTCGGATACATAAGTACTCGAATTGAGAATTCGAGTATTAAAATTTTGCGAATACCAAAGCGGGTCGACAATCAGTTTTAGCGCTAAATTTAATTGTTTATTGTGCGAATTAGTACTTAAAACTACAAACTTTTTGAAAAAAATACTTACTTTACTTTTCGAACTAATATGTGGAACAATGCAAATTCATGTTTCACAAGTGTCAAAGCAGTATTCGAGTCAAATTGAGTATTCGAATACTGGTCTCAGTACTCGAATTCCCAATGTGAGTACCTGGATTCGAATACTGATTCGTTTTTTTTTTACTAATACCAAAATACTTGAATACCAAAAGTACGAACCGGCTCATCACTATTGAGATTGACATATTGGGTACATTCCAGCAGGCTAATCGCTGAGTCATCTATAACCATAGAACAGTGAGTGCATTCCACCCACTGACAAGTACGCTGTATTTATGTTATAACAGTGCTGTAACTTGTGAACCGGCTCAATATATATATACACAAAAGTCTCCTGGTCTCATTCACATATGCCTTTAGGTTATGGGCCGAAAAAAATACATATAGAGATCAGGAGTGAAGATAGAAGGAAAACTTTTATTTTCAGGTATGTTGTGTTCATAACTAGAGGCCTTAGCAACGGAGAGTGTTGACAAAATAGTGTTGCTAAGGGGGATGAAAGTTTAAATACAGAAACTTATAAAACTTATAAAGATAAACAGTGATGATTACAATACTAAATAAAACTTAATGAGGGGAATAATTCAAATTATGGGAAGATAAATCCGATGAAAAATCTTTGCCAAAAAATAAAATTTTGTTGGTGACAGTTATGGCCGAAAAACAAAAGAATGTGAAGAAAAAATTTATTTAAATTGGAATTGGCTTTTAATTGAACTGAATTTAGTTTGAAACTGAACTTATTTGTTTTTGAACTACACTTTTGGCCATGGAAAATATCAACAAATTGAAGGACGTATAAAATTATAAAAACTGGCGGAAGATTACAAAATTATTTCTTGAATCAAAAGGGCTTATTGAAGGTGCAAAAGACTTCAACGACGCAAAGGCACGGTTCTTCGTTCTAAATACAATAGATGAAAAATACCTACACTATGTGATTAACTGCACCTCAGTTACAGAAATTTTTGAGAAATTAGACTTAATATTTAACTTCGAGAGAAAGGAAGACAATCATGAGAAAATAATAAAATTCTACAGCTACATTCCCACTGCAAACATAGTCGACGATATTAGCCACCTCCAAAACCTGTGCTCAGAAATAAATATGATAGAACCGAACAGCATCACAGAGGAGATGTTAATGAACAAAGCTTTGACTATTCTGCCGGAGAACCTGAATTACTTTAAAACAGTTTGGGATATAACCCCTAAAGCGGAAAAAACAGTGTTCAATTTAATTAAGTGCATGTTGTGTTTGCCTGTAATAATTTGTGGCAATTAGTTATATTATAAGTAGAATAAGTATTACTTTATTGAAATGTATTGTTGTACACAAATGTTGGCGAAACTAATAAATAAAAAAAAAAAAAAAAAATTATGAAAATTCAAAAACTCAATCCAAACATGCCCACGTCGTCAGGAACTAACAACCAAGCCTTTAAATCAGACGAAAGAAAATGCTACAACTGCGGGCAGCAAGGGCACATTGCCAGGGTCTGCAGAAAAGGCTGTTCCATCTGCCACAAAACAAACCATAACACAAAAAATTGTTTTTTAGAAAAAATCTGCAGAACTTGTGGGGCGAAGGGCCACGTACAGAGGTTCTGCCGCAATAATAAGTCAAATAATCTGGTAAGCGAACAATTCCAAATCAAAATCAAAGCAATAGTTGACTCAGGTGCCTCTTCACATTTTTTCAGCAATAAAAATATTATACAAATTGCAGAGAAAATAGATGTCTCTATCAGGTGTGCAAATTCTGACAACATCACAGCGCAGGGGACCGGCAAAATTGTAACAAACTTTGGAGAGCTGAAGGATGTACTGTTTGTCCCAGAAATATCACGGAACCTGATTTCAGTAAGCGCCATTACTGACAATGGAGGCAATGTACACTTCGCTGGAGACAAGGTATTTATTAAATACAAAAATAAGACAATTTTAACGGGTTACAAAACTAAGACCGGGTTGTATGAAACAGAGTTCTTGGCTAACTATACTCGCGAAGCGCTACTCACTGAGAGTGTCAATATCTGGCATCGGAGACTAGGTCACGTATCCGATGTGCCTCGTCTGGCGAAATTGGTAAATGGTATCGAAATTGGGGGGGAACATTCGAACAAATTTTGCGAAATCTGCACAAAAGCTAAAATGACTCGAAAACCGTTTGGAAATAATAGAATTAAAGCTAAATTCCCTTTGGAAATTATTCATAGCGATATTTGCGGCCCAATTGAAGTGCCCACTTGGGACAATAAAAAATATTTTATCACGTTTTTAGACGACTTTACGCATTTCTGTGTCGTGTACTTGATCGCCTTCAAAAGTGAGTGCCTTGACAAAATTAAAGAATTTGTGTGTTTAGCTGAAAATCATTTCAATAGCAAAGTAAAGAAAATTAGGTGCGATAATGGGGGTGAATACTCGAGCAATAACCTACATGCGTGGTGCCAGGCAAAAGGGATCGTACTGGATGCAACCATTCCGTACACGCCTCAACTAAATGGAAAAGCTGAAAGACTAAACAGAACCCTGATGGAGAGAACAAGGGCGTTAATGTTCGATGGCAAGGTTCCAAACTATCTGTGGGGTGAAGCACTGTTAACAGCAAGTTTCCTGCTCAACAGAAGTCCAACAGAAGGCAGAAACAAAACACCAGCGGAAATGTGGTTCAAGATAAAACCCAACCTATCGAACATCAGAAGATTTGGATCTACAGCGTACTACAAAATAAACTTTGGCCTACGAAAACTGGACGAAAGATGCGGCAAAGGAATACTCATCGGTTACGTTAGAAACGGCTACAAAATTTGGCTGGATGAAAAGAAACAGATAATAAGAGCAAGGGATGTAAGAATAAACGAAGAAGAACAAGGAATATATTTAGATGATGAAGAAAATGTGGTGAAAATGAATGGACTCTGGAAGTTGGTTGAAGATGTACAAACAGGAGAAGAAACAAGTCAAAATTCAACAGTAAGCAATGAAGAATGTCGAGAAGGTGGAGAAAGAAGAAATAGAAGTATTAGAGAAACAAACGAAGGTAGAACAAACGACAGTCGAATAAATGAAGACAGAACAAGTAACGGTGAAACAAATGATGGTGAAATAAATGACGGAAGAACAAATGAAGAAGAAAGAAACGAAAATAGTATAAATAGTAGAAACAATTTTGAAAGTAATTTAAATTTTGATAGTATTATACAACCTGAAGAAAGTGGAGAACTTTTCGATAGTGAAGAGAGTGAAGAAAATCAGAGTCGAGTAGTAGAGATTGAAGCAGAAAATGGAGAGAGTAATGAAGAAACTGAGGGAAGTCGAGTGGTGGAAGATAGTAGAAGAAGAAACCAACCTGCGAGAGAACGTAGGTTACCAGAAAGATATAAAGATTATGTCATGGAGTTTGATACGGAAGCTTCCATGTTAACGTACGAGGAGGCGATAGAATCAAGCGAAAAAAATAAATGGAAGAAAGCAATAGAGGAAGAAATCAAATCGTTAGAAGAAAACAATACGTGGACCTTTGTAGATAAGAAAGAAGCGGAAGGAAGAAAGCTAGTAACAAGCAAATGGATCTTCACGGTGAAATCAGATGGAAGATACAAAGCAAGATTAGTCGCAAGAGGATTTCAACAGAAATATAAAATAGATTATGATGAAACATATAGTCCAGTTGTAAATACAAATTCTTTGAGAGTACTATTGTCAATTGTTGCAAATAAAAAATTGAAAATGAAACAGTTCGATATTAAAACAGCGTTTCTTCATGGAGATTTAAAAGAGTGTATTTATTTAAAAGTTCCAAAAGGTTACAGCAACAAAGAAGATAAAGTATGCAAATTAAATAAGAGTCTGTATGGGTTAAAACAAGCTCCATTAATGTGGAATATTAAATTTACAGAACATTTAATTAAAATGGGATTTAAGCAATTAAAGTTAGATCAATGTATTTTTGTAATGGAAGGTGAAAGAAGGATGATTCTTGCGATTTATGTTGATGATGGACTAGTAGTTGGTGAGAGAGAAGAAGATCTGGTGCATGTAGTGGAAACTTTAAGAAAAGGTTTTGATCTAAGAATCTGCGAAGAAGTATCAAATTACATCGGGCTGGATATAACACAAGAAAAGGAAGGAGTGAAAATTTGTCAGAAAAATTACATCGAAAAAATTTTGAAGAAATTTAATTTGAATGAAGCAAGAGAATGTAAAACCCCAACCATTTTGATAGAACAACACCCAAAGTTGAAAATAGACACAGAGAGCCATGAACTCTATAGGGAAATGGTAGGATCTTTATTATATCTGGCGAATAAAACGAGGCCAGACATAAGCTTCCATGTAGGGTATTGCTCGCGTCAACAAAGTGCTCCAAATTTGAATGATTTAAATAATGCAAAAACTATTTTGAAATTTTTAAAAGGTTCGGAAAACAAAGGTGTTCATTTTGGTGAAGGTGATAAAGTGCTTCGAGGGTACTGTGACTCAGATTTCGCGGGGGATCCAGACACTAGGCGTAGCACGTCGGGTTACGTGATTTGGCTAAACGGTGGACCAGTGGCATGGAGCTCAAGAAAGCAACCGATCGTAGCGCTGTCAAGTACGGAAGCAGAGTTTATAGCCGCAGCAGAATGCTGCAAAGAACTCCTGTTCATCAGAGACTTCATATTTGAAATGACCAATGAGAAATTAGAAATAGAAATGAAAGTGGACAACCAGTCAGCTATTTGGCTCATGAAGAAAGGAATTATGAATAAAAGAAGTAAACACATAGACGTGAGATACTACTATCTAAAAGATCAGATTGATGCAAACAGAATAACGGTCAAATACTGTCCAACGGGTTCGCAGATGGCAGTGTCTATTCATCGGGGCGCCTCGACGAATAGTATTTTTCTCTATCTAGCGGTGCGCACCACTGAATAGCACTTTCTCTAGGGATTAGCTATATGCCGGTGCCTCCTTTTTAGTTGTCGTAATCGTAAGTTAAACTACCTATTCAAATGGGTAGTAATAATTGTGTAAATGCCTCTTAGGCTAGTGGTTAGAGCGTTGTTCTCTCGATCCAGAGGTCGTGGATTCGATCCCCGCCGCGGGAAGCAACATTTACGAGTTGTTGTTTCTCGTTATATTCAATTTAACCGTTAGTGTTATTTTATTGCTGTGGTACCGCTTTTTATAATACAAAGTGTTTGGTAAAAGCCTTATAATGTAGTTAGGTAGTAGATAGGGATCATCAAACTGAACAACTTTTACTATGACCAACTCTGAAATCTCGAAAAAAAATCTGCTGTTTCATACATTTTGATATTTTCGTTATAATTTTTTGTATGAAACAGCTGATTTCTTTTTTGCGATTTCGAAAACACCTTGTAATACTATCCCCGCAAATTGCTAATGAACCTGGCAGCCATTTTTAAACCAAAAAAACGGGGGAAAAATGTAGATTTTTTATACCTAGACCCTATCTTATTAAAATAAATAATTCAATAATTAATTAATAAAAAAATACCTATTACAATTTTAGTGTTACAATATGTAGGTACCTAATTTTTTGTTGCGGATGACGTAAACGTAGATGTCATTATGACAAGGTTCCATACTGCGCATTTGCGGGAATCACTGACATGGATTATACAAGCGGGAATAGTAGGTAATCATCTTTAGCTGTGGTTTTAGCAGATTTGTTAGTGCAGTGCGTAGCTTTGGTTTGTGTTTAGAGATTTAGATGCAGTTTAATTGAGATTTGAGAGAAAAGTGTTTGCACTCTCTAATTCCGATAGGATGGCAGGACGACACGACGGGGGGCCCTACCGCCTAACTCAAAGCGATAGCCAAAGCGATAGCTATGCTCTATCCGTCCTTGTCATATCAAAACACGATGACAAGGACGGACAGTGCACTGAAGTCATAAAACCAAAGCCAGAGTCAAAGCGAGAGAGTTAGGCGGTAGGCCTGCGGACAGGTCAGGCGCAGCGCAGGATCTACAGGGTCTACAGCCGAAGCACGAATCATCTTTCTTATCGCACAATCAGGTGATCAGCCTGCAATGTCCAAACCAAATTCTAGAAACAACAACTCAAAGATGTTACTTCCCACGGGGATCGATCGAACCCGAGGCACCGGCCTATAGCCAATCCATAAAGAAAGTGCTATTCAGTGGTGCGCACCGCTAGATAGAGAAAAATACTATTCGTCGAGGCGCCCCGATGAATAGACACTTCCTTCGCAGATAGCAGATATACTTACAAAGTGTTTGCCACCTGTGAAGTTTGAAAGGTGTCAAAGAAAACTCGTATCAGAGTGAGTGTTTAGTGATAAGTGCGGGCAAAAGTGAACTAAATGCGTTTCGGTCAATATGTGGGGAATTAGTGTGTAAGTTTTATAGGGGTGTGTAATTTGTATAAGAAAGATGTAAAGGCGTGATGTAAACTTAAGAAGCCCAGTCAATTCACAGTTTCAGTTAAAGAGTTAAGGGGGTGTATACGTACAATGCTTAAGGGGGTGCATACACTAATTAAGGGGATGTGTCTTTGGCATATAATGTAATGATTCATTTAAGGGGGTGTGGAAACATTTGGGGAATATTTGGAAAATAAATGAATCATCATCCAAAATAACAAAGCAAACGACGGTAAACAAGTAACTTGAAAGAAATTTTCATACGTATATTATTTGGACATATTTGGACATTATTATGGCTTTAAGTTTTTATCACACATTTACGGTACTTTTATATAATTGAATGTATTTGATAATTGATTTGATTTTGTACTATGCTTGTATTTTTTATGTAATGATGGATAATTGAGTTTAAAGGTTGTTTTGTCTGTCTATATAAAAAACGTTAGGTTTTGTAATGTAGGGTCGAGTAGGAGTTTTGAAAAAACGGTTAGGTCTTGTAATGTAGGGTCGAGTAGGAGTTCAAGTATTCGAAAGGTGTAGTTAATTGAAAGGTAGTAAGTAGCTCGAGAAAATAAATAACAAATACATAAATATTTTAAAGAACATATACTGTAACAGTGTAAGCAAACTACGATTAGAAAACTATGGGAAAGAAAAAAAAATAGAAAGAGGTGTTAGACAGGGAGATCCACTGTCACCTAAACTGTTTATCGCCGTTCTAGAAGACATATTCCAATCTATAAAATGGAAAAATAAAGGTATAAAAATACAAAATCAACACCTAAGTCATCTAAGATTTGCTGACGACATTGCCTTGTTTGCAGAAACAGCTCTAGAAATAGAACACATGTTAAAAACACTAGACACACAGAGTAAAATTGTGGGATTACATATGAATCCTAGCAAAACGAAAATAATGACCAATTCAGAAGAGAAACCAATAACAATTGAAGAAAATAATATAGAATATGTAAATGATTATATATATTTAGGAAAACAGGTATCATTCAGAGCAAATAGTAACGAAGAAGAAGTGGATAGAAGAATAAATTCTACATGGAAGAAATATTGGACACATAAAGAAATCTTAAAAGGCAATTACAATGTATCTCTGAAAAAGACAGTAGTAGACACATGCCTACTACCAAGTCTACTGTACGGATGTCAAACTTGGGTTTATACAAATAAAATAAAAAACAAAATTACTACATGCCAGAGAGCAATAGAAAGAAGTATGTTAAAGTTGAGACGGATGGACAAAATAAGGAGCACCGACATAAGGAGAAAGACTGGACTGACCGATGCTCTGGAACAGGCCCTTAAACTCAAATGGAAATGGGCGGGTCACCTATCAAGGTATAAAGACAAAAGGTGGACCCTCAAGTCCACTGGATGGACAGGACCTAAAGGCAAAAGGAAAGTAGGCAGACCCAGAAAACGATGGTCCGACGATATTGTGTCCGTGGCAGGCAAGGACTGGATGGAAGAGGGAAAAGATAGAGAAAAGTGGAAAGAAATGGAGGAGGCTTATACCCAAACGGGATCCATGTCTTAAACTGTACTAACAAATAATAATAATTAGCATAAGTTTACTAACAAACAAACTAACACAAATTGTTTAAATACAAACTTACATAGATACTAGATATGGAATAAAAAGCTTTTTTATTTTTTATTTTATTTATTTTATTAAGTAGCTCGAGAAGAGGTGTTACGGGTTATAGGAATCGAGAGGCAGATAGAAAGTTTTGATGTAACGGGTTATGTCAAATATTGTGTTAAGGGGTAGGCATGAGTAATAATGTCAAATGTTATGTTAAGGGGTAGACATGGGTAATAATGGACAATTTAATAAAACTTCAATACTTTACCAAACACTTTAATATTATATAAACTTGAGGTAGGTTTGTAACTGTTGGTAGGAAGCATCTAAGAGTGTATAAGTTTGATTAGGCAGTTAGTAGTGCTGGACAGGTAACTGTTTCAGCAAGTATGGTCAGCATGTGCAGCAGATTGAAGGTCCGAACAAATTATCGGACGCGGCTTATGGACGCGGCTTACTGCCGCGGCTGATAAGTGTGCACGCTCTCATAACATCCTGCGTGCCAGATAGCTATCGGACGTCCGATGACGTCATATTAGTCTATGGTTACGTCCGCGACCTACTACATCCGATAGTTTGCACACCTCAGATCAGCCGCGGCAGTAAGCCGCGTCCGATAATTTGTTCGGACCTTGAGGGGGTGTGTCGAGGGAGGTCTCTCACGAAGTGCTATGCTCTATGGTGCATTCGAATTTCAAGTTAGATTTGTTATGTCAATCTGCTTGGACATGCGCAGCAGTCTGTAGTTTGACACACTTCTTGTGGATCCGTCGAGATGTATAGACATTAGTTCAGAAACTATGTAAAGTATAAATTATGTTATAACAGTGCTGTAACTTGTGAACCGGCTCAATATATATATACACAAAAGTCTCCTGGTCTCATTCACATATGCCTTTAAGGCTAATGTCATAAAATGACAGCAATTTTTTGTGCCGCGGGGCTACCGCCTGACTCTATCGCTTTGACTCTGGCACAGCCTTCTCTACTGTCTACAAGCCATGCTATTAGGTTTGGCAACGTCGCATTTCGGTACTATGCGTGAACCGATTTGACACAAATCACATGACACAAATAGCAACTACGACAAATTAAAAAGACTCCGTTTACTAGAAGACATGGTGCTTTTTTTACCATCTTAAATCAACAGCCTAAAGGTTCACGCGCAACGTTGCCAAACCTAATAGCATGGCTTATAGAACAAAAGAGAAGGCTATGACTCTGGCTTTGGTGTATGACGTCAGGGCACTGTCCATCCTTGTCATAGTGTTATGATATGACAAGGACGGATAGAGCCTAGCTATCGCTTTGAGTTAGGTGGTAGGGCGGCCGATTCGAAAATCGCCATATTGGCACTGAGAGCAGAATATTCTACTGAGGGCCTAGTACGAGTTGATTTTTTGTTCTCACTTCACTTTTCGAATAGTAAACTATCGTCTTCTCTCTTTCACTCGTTCACTCACTCGCATGATATCCTCTCTTTCACTCGATACTATTCGCAAAGTGAGGTGAGAAACACAACTCGTACTAGGCCCTCAGGGGGGTGATTTTGTAATTTTGTTGCAATCAACTCTGACAGCAATCGCAGTTACATTGCTGCTTTAGTTAGAACCAATGTGACAACTATCTTAACTAAAGCAGCAATACAACTGCGCTTTCAATCGATTTCAATCGAGAATTGTTAGCAACAGCTTTACGTAATCAAGGTACTGCTCTCAGTAGTGAGTGTACTTGGAATTAATTAGTTCCAAGTACACTCACTACTGCCATAGTAGAATCTACTGCTCTCAGCGCCAATATGGCGATTTTCGAATGATCAAACGACTGGTGACGTTCGCCTGTCCAGCGTACTTGTAAAATATAATGGACGTCAGTGAGCAGACCTATTGCTAAGTCATTGGTCGACACAGTATACATTTTAAGAGGCCGTAGCGATTTTGCCGCTGACTGCAGCTCTCTCGCTCGCACATTTCATGTTTTCTCCAGATTTCTTAAATCTGAGTGCGCAATTTTAAAATGTGTCTCGGCCACTTTTCGCTTTATAGGATTACAGACATTATAAAAGATTATAAAATAGATTGTAGTTTTTTGTTGCTAAAGTACAATTTATCGTTTCTAACAGTTATTTGAACTGGCAAATACGATAACTTTTTATACTTCAGCAACTCAGAACTGAAATATATGTTGAAATTGTAGAGGTTAGCAAAGAGATTGTTATAAAACACGGTTAAAGAAAAAGAAGAAAAGAACTGTTGTCAGTGTCAGTTAGCTTTCGTTTGGTAATGTCTGACTTTTATATATCTTTATACATAAATATGGATTTTCCACTGATTAAACAAGTTAAACAGTAATCTCGAGTTTTAACATTTTAATAGGTTATGGGCCGCCCCATACTTCCACAATTTTGCTATCGAAATAATAATATGCAAAAGAAAAAATGTCTCCATTTAAATTTTTTATTGGAAAAAGTAAAGAAGTTGTAAAAGTGCATACGTTCTTATAATGTTAAAACACGTTATTTATCACCAAACAATTTATTTATCACCATTTACTAAGTAAATCTATATTTTCATACATGACACAACACTGACATCTTTTTATTCCTTTTTCCGCCTGTGTGTCCGTCCATAGAGAACGAGTTCTATCATAATCTCTTTGCTAACCTCTATATCCCCCCTCAATTCTAATACTGACTACACGAAGTATCAAGAATTGCTTAAAATCAACTAAATTGCAATTACATACAAATAGACCTTAAAACCAGTTCACATAACTATTAGAACATATATGTCAACTCAATATTAACTCAATAAAGCCTTAGCTTATTCACAAAATCTCTCAAAATATCTGCAATATTTTCTTTTGTACTAACATATTCATAAACAATTTCCTTTTTAGTTACAAGATCCTTAATAAAATGATATCTAATATCTATATGTTTCGCTCTTTTACTGTTTTCATTCGATTCTAGTAGTTTGATTGCACTTTGGTTGTCAACATTTAAAACGGCGTCCGACGGACAATTAAAATCATGTAATACGCCTTTTAGATATATCAACTCTGCTGATGATAGAGCAGCAGCTATATATTCAGCTTCGGCAGTTGACAAAGCTACGACACTTTGTTTCTTACAAAACCAAGCTAACAAATTGTTACCATGATAGACTACACATCCACTCACACTTTTCCTATCAGTTTTATCACCAGCCCAATCTGCATCGGAATAACCAACTAACTTACAAATGTCATCCCGTTTATATACTAAAGACTTCGACTTCGTACATTTAAGGTATCGTAAAACGCGTTTTGCTGCTTTCTATAACGAAACAGTTGGCTTATCCAAAAATCTGCTTAAATAAGAAACAGCGAAACAAATATCAGGTCTACTAGAAGTTGCCAAATATAGGAGACAGCCTATAAGTTCACGGTACGGCATATCTGTGTTAATTGGTTCACTTTCATTTGTTGAAAAATTTACTTCCATTGGTGTCTCAGCTCCATTACAATTAGTCATGTTAAATTTTTCAAGTAATCTTTCTATTGCCTGTTCTTGATTAATTGATATCATACCTGGAGTTCTTGTAATATTCAACCCTAAATAAGCATTAACATCACCGAGATCCTTTACATTGAACTCAATTTTCAATAATTCATGCCCCTTTTGTAATTTTATTTCACTATTTGACATTAAAATGATATCATCCACATATACTAATAAAAAAATATCGTCTAAAACATATAAACAAAAATCATGTTTAGATTGTATAAATCCTTTTCCGACTAAGAATTCATGAAGTCTTTCATTCCAACACTTTGGAGCTTGTTTTAGTCCATATAGTGATCTCCTCAATTTTAATACTACACCTTTTCTTACTGTGATTCCTAAAGGTGGTTTAATATAGACATCTTCTTTTAAGTATCCATTCAAAAAAGCAGTTGGAACATCCAGCTGTTTCATATACATATTGTTTTGTACTGCTTGACTGAGCATCATTCGAATCGTAGGCATACGTGCGACTGGTGAATACACATTGAACAGTGTTTCCTCTTGAAATCCTTTTGCTACTAATCTGGCCTTTTTTGTACCATCCTTCTTCGTAGTAAAGACCCATTTAGTGTCAATAGCCTTCTTATCTTTGGGCAATTCCGATTCCTCCCAAGTCCCTAAATCTTTAAGAGAATTTAATTCTTTTTGTATGGCAGCTTGCCATTCCTCACCTCTTTCAAAAGCCTCTCTATAGGTGGCAGGATCACCAGTGCATAAGCAATAAGCAACATATGTTTCATAATCTTCTAATCTTTTTGGTGGAGTAATTTTTCTGCCACTTCTTGTTCTCATTATATCATCACTTGTTTCTGTATGATTATTATTATCAACATTATCACTCCCTAATTCATTTACATTTTCATTAATACAATCTTCAAATATTTCTTCTGGTTCTGTAACTTCCTCTTCAGAACCAGTGCCATCTATTGTAATCTCATCTCCGTTATCCACATTATTCCCTTCTATTTGAGAACTTGTTGACGTATTATTTTGTTGTCTTATGTTTGACACTATTATTCTTTGCCCTTCAATTTCATTTGTGTATTGGTTATTATCCTCATAAACAATATCTTCTTCATCAAATCTGACATCGCGTGATACAAAAATTTTATTTTCTCTAGGGTCCCACAAGTTATACCCTGTCCTGCTATATCCTACCATCCTGCATTCACACGCTCTTTCTGAAAATTTGCTTTGCTTCGGTATAATGCAAGCCCACGCTTTTGCCCCAAATACACGAAGTTTGTCTAAATCTCTCTTTCCATAGAGTACTTCACAAGGAGTCCTAAAGTTAATAGCCACGGATGAACAACGATTTAGTTGATAAGCCGCACATTTAATGGCTTCACCCCACAAAGCCTTCGGTAAGTTAGTTTCAATAAGCATAGTCCTTGCCTTATTGTACAAACTTCGATTCATTCTTTCTGCAACGCCATTGCTAGCTGGTGAATATGGTAAGCTATATTCTAAGCTGATTCCTTTTTCATCACAGAACTTTCGTAATTTGATACATGTGTATTCACTCCCGTTATCACAACGGATTCTTTTAACCGTTTGTTCAAATTGATTTTCGTATCGCCTTATGTAGCCTTTAAGTTAAATAAATTGATATAAAGAAAGCGAAAAATTACCAGTAGAACTTGGCTTTATTTAACTTAAAGAAGGAAACTATAATAATAACATCGTAAAATATAAAATGCAGACATATGTAGCTAGACAGATCGCTGACAGAAAACGTATTGTCACGCAACAGCTCTATGGTTGTTGCATGCAGGTTGCTAATCATATGTCATTCTCCCCCGCTTGAGTTTTCATCCCTTCCATCTACCACGAAGTCTCTAAGGTGGGTCGGAAGCTTCCTGGCACGGTGAGATCTACGCAGGTCACCATTGTGAGGCGGTGTCACGTAGGGTTCCCCTTGTTCCACTGCGGGAGGTTGATTCTGTACTTGCGGATCTTCAGGTTCATCTCCATCTTCAGTGTCGATAGGAAACGGAGCCAGTCTTCTATTTGACACTGTGGCAGTTTCACCATCGCTCCGACGAATGTAGGAATATTGTGGATTACTTTCTAAGAGCTCCACTTCCTCGACCAGGGGATCTGTTTTAGCCTGCCGTACATATTTTTTCATTAAAACAGGGCCCGGAATCATCCATGAGGGTAGAGAATCGCCATTCGGAGACCTTCTTGGGTAGGCGAATAGTCTTTCATGCGGGGTGGCATTTGTTGAAGTGCAGAGGAGAGAGCGTACACAATGCAGTGCGTCCTTTAGGACTCTCTCCCAATTTTCGATTGGCAGACTCTTGGCGCGCAGACTGAGTTGGATCGTGCGCCATAAGGTGCCATTTAGGCGCTCCACTTGACCGTTGCCTTGGGGATTATATGGTGTCGTTCTCGAAGACGCTATGTTTGAATCTCTCAGGAAAGCTTTGAATTCCTCCGACATGAACGACGCCCCTCTGTCGCTGTGAACGTAGAGCGGTTGGCCAAAGGTTTGGAAGAGATCTTTCAAGCAGTTAATGACCGTGGCTGATGTCATGTCACGACAAGCATAGGCAAAGGGGAAGCGACTGTATTCATCAATGATAGTGAGTATATATTTATTCGGAGTGTTAGAGTGCAGAGGCCCCTTAAAGTCAATATTGATACGTTCAAACGGGGACGTAGCTTTGATTAAGTGGCCACTAACTTTCATGAATCGAGGCTTTATCTCAGCGCAGATTGGGCAGGAAGCCGTCATTTCTTTGACATCATTTGCCGAGTAAGGTAGATTCTTGAATCGTACCCAATGAAACATACGAGTCACACCAGGGTGACAGAGTGCGTTATGAAGTTCTCGTAGCTTATTCGTGTTCATATACGCACAAACTCGGGAAAGGGCGTCGGCCGCGGTGTTTTCAGTACCTGGCCTGTATATTATGTCATACTTGTAGCATGATAACTCCAAACGCCAACGCATTATCTTTTCATTTTTGATCTTGCTATTGTGGTTCTGATTGAGCATGTAAGCGACTGATTGTTGATCTGTTATCAAAAGAAAGTGTCTCCCGATCAAGTAATGTCTCCATTTCTTCAGACTTTCCACTATTGCGCTCGCTTCTTTTTCTATCGATGAGTGCTTGCATTCAGAGCCTGATAGCGTGCGAGAAAAGAAGGCAACAGGGCGCCCTTGTTGCGAGAGCGTAGCTGCTAAGGCGAAGTCCGAAGCGTCAGTTTCTACCGTGAAGATCTCGTTATCATCGACTGCCATGAGGGTAGCTCTTTTGATATCGTCTTTGAGTTGTTCGAAACATTGTAGAGCGTTTTGAGACAGTGGGAAACTGGTTACATTGGTAAGTGGTTTTAATTTCTCTGAAAATCTTTCGACCCACTTGGCGTAATGAGCGAATAACCCGAGGATCCTTTTAAGCTCTCCTGGCTTTGTAGGTGCGGGCAACTCTAGTAGGGGTTTGAGCCTTTCGCTATCCGGTTTTATTATATTATTTTCGACTGTATATCCCAACAGATCAATTTTAGTTTTGTTAAAGACGCTCTTTTGCTCATTTAAAGTTAGGCCGTACTTTTTCGCAGCATCCAAGAACCTTTTCAAATTGTGATCATGCTCGGCCTGCGTCTTCCCACAAACCGTGACGTCGTCGAGATATGTAAATGTGCCATGCAACTTTTCTGTAGATATGACAAATTCGAGTGCGCGCTGAAACGCGGCTACACCATTGGTCACGCCAAAAGGTATTCTGGTAAATTGATACAATCTGCCGCAAGCTTCAAAGGCAGTGTATATTTTCTCTGCCGGTAGGATCGCGATTTGGTGATAAGCCGATTTTAAATCTATTTGACTAAATATTTTGTATTTTGAGACGTCACTTACAACTTTTTCAATGTGAGGCAGGGGGTAGGCATCTAGCTCTGTGTATTTATTAATCGTCATCGAGTAATCAATTACTAAACGTTTCTTATGAGCCCCTCCACCTGCTACTAGTACTTGCGCTCTCCAGGGTGAGATGCTCGGTTCTATTATCCCGTCTTTGATTAACTTGTCCACCTCTTGCGTGATAAACTCTTCGTCTTCCTTGCTATAACGTCTACTTTTGACGGCGATCGGCTTGATATCGTGCATGAGGTTTGTGAAAACAGAGGCTGGTGGCACAGAAGCTTCTAGTACGTTGCATATTTCCAAAGGTTCTTTCGGGCCGCCAAACTTCAACTCAAGTTTTGAGTGGTCTCTTAGTAGATCGTGGCCCACGATGACATCAGCACAGAGGTTGTTTACGACGAGTAAAGGTCGTTGTTTGTATACGTGATCTTTCATTGTAATGGTGGCGAAGCACACACCCTCAACAAACGAGACATAGTTGAGCGATGCGAGATTGATAGTTTGTTTGCTCGGTCTTTGACGCAACTTCATCAAACGTGCGATTTTAGAGTTGATAAAACTCACCGAACTGCCCGTGTCAATTAGTGCATCTGCTTTGTAGTCGTTCACAGTTATAGGAATGGTCGCACTCTTCAAACTTGATGGGGATTGGGGATGCGGCAGAAATAGCCCCACTGCAAGATGGACCATCTAAGATGTCGCTCTCGACTATTCCGTCAGCAGGCATAGCGTTGCTGCTGTTTACTGATCGGCAAACGCTCGCAAAGTGGCCTTTCTTCGAGCACAGTTGACAAAAGGCATTATTCGCTGGACACTTAAACCTTTGATGCACGTTCCCTCCGCAGAAGAAACAGCGTCTCGTTGATGGTGTTGATCTATAGGCAGGATTAGAAGTAGAAGGGGGGATATTCGGTTGCTTCAGATTTCCGTTTCATTAAGAAAACTACACAGTAGTGAGAATAATCATCAATTATCGTTTGGAAATAAACTTCACCTTGTAAAGTTGGTATGATGGATGGACCCGCTATATCACTATGTATTAATTCTAAAATTTGATGCGATCTTGGTCGATCTAGAGTTTTAAATGGTAACCTTGTTGCCTTCCCTTTCATACAAGCATTACACACACTATTATTAATTGGTAGCTGTAATATTTGTAACGTTTTTGAACTTGTATGGCCTAAACGTCTATGCCACAACATGCCTTCTGCTGATTGTATAGCTGCAGCTCCATCCTCTGATACAACTTCACCCTGTAAAACATAAAGTTTTCCATTATTGTATGCCCATACAGTAGAGCCATTATAGAAAGAAATTTTAGCATATTTATGTTTGAAAACAATCTCATTAGGCTTTTCCAGTAATTTTCTTACAGAAAGCAAATTATAGGCTAGATTTGCCACAATAAGTCCCTCAATAGTGATTCTAGTTTTCCGAGAAGTTACAGTTAAGTTTCCCCTATGATAAGCAAGTAATTTCTCCCCATTGGCAGTATTTATTTGCATAGGATACGTTAACTTTTTTATGTTTGTCATAAATTGTACATACTGATCCGAAATAAAGTTTTGTGAAGCACCAGAATCTATTACAAAGGAAATAAATCTATTAGATGTCGTACACGTCAATGTAAATTCTCCATCTATCATGCAGCCCATTTCTTCATCCCTTGATGTCGTCGCTCTCTCAGGTCTTCCACCACGTCCTCGACCTCTGGCAATGCCTCGTTTGAAATACACGCCACCGCGTTGTTGTGTGTAGTACTGCCTCTTCCGACAATATATTGCCTTGTGCCCTTTTCCATTACAGTTCCAGCACTCAATGTTAAATGCTTGATCCGATGTTATATTTCTATCATGTTCAACTAGTCTTAGTTCTGCATCTAATAATTTTGATTTTATTTTATCTAACGTTAATCCTTCGTTCATAACTTCTAAAGCTGTTGTTACCTCATTATATTTTTCAGGTAACGCCAGTAAGAGATGTACTATTTTATCGGATTCGTCCATTTTGGAAATCATGTCATTGTCGTTAATTAGTTTGTCAAATTTCACAAAAAAGTCTTGCAATTTTTCATTGCTGTCACATTTCAATTCTATTAGCTTTTTCTTTAAATATAGTTTATTCATTACACTCTTCCTTCTAAACATGTGTTCTAGTGCTTCCAACATTTCGTATGCACTTTTGCACCCCTTCACTATTTCTAATAAATTATCCCCCAAAAATTGAACTATTAGAGATCTGGCCTCTACATCTTTTTTCTTTTCTATTTCCTTTAAATCAGGACTCACCAATATATCACTTAACCCTTTTTCCTCCATAAGTAATTCAATTCTGAATTTCCAATTATGGAAGTTGTCACCGTCTTCCAATCGGCGAATTTGAATTTCCTTCGCGTTTTGCATATTGAAAAATGTATTCGTATTGTTACAAGTTCAACAGCAAAATTGTAGAAGTATGGGGCGGCCCATAACCTCTTATAATGTTAAAACACGTTATTTATCACCAAACAATTTATTTATCACCATTTACTAAGTAAATCTAAATTTTCATACATGACACAACACTGACATCTTTTTATTCCTTTTTCCGCCTGTGTGTCCGTCCATAGAGAACGAGTTCTATCATAATCTCTTTGCTAACCTCTATATACGTAATTATGGAAGCAGCATTGAAATGCAGCGACGATAACGACGATGACGATAGATTACAAAATTTTCATGTGAGAGATCAATTAATGACAAGGCAAGGAACAGGACTTCCAAAATGGATGAACCACGAACGGACAAAAAACAAGAAGGAAAAATACAAACAAAAAGTAAGATAGAGGATTGAGATGGTGTTTTATATAAAATAAATAAATGAGAAAATAGAAAAAAAAAGTTAAATAGTTGAAATAGAAGAAGTATGTTGAATTATAAAAATAGTTGAAGTAATTGAGGACTTTAACATATAAAATAAATGAGAAAATAATAAAAAAAGGAAGTCAAAAATAGTTGATGATGAAGTTAAAGAAGTTACAAATAGTTGAAAGAAGAAGTTAAGAATAGTTGAAAGAAGAAGTTACGAATAGTTGAAAGAAGAAGACGAATATAGTCTTAATGAAGTTAAATATAGTTAATAGAAGAAGATGATGTTGACAAGGAAAAAAGAAGACGAAAATAGAAGTCTAAGATTAGTGTTGTGAAGATTGACGAAAATAGTCGTTGAGCGAGATAAAAGAAGACAAAGATAGGTAAAGACAAATATAAAAGAAGACAAAGATAGATAAAACAAAGATAGTAGTAGAATCAGGGAAAAAATGGATTTGATTAGTTGTTTTAAAAAGCAATTCTTAATACATAGTATAAACAGTATTAGAATTGAGGGGGGATGTAGAGGTTAGCAAAGAGATTGTTATAAAACACGGGTAAAGAAAAAGAAGAAAAGAACTGTTGTCAGTGTCAGTTAGCTTTCGTTTGGTAATGTCTGACTTTTATATATCTTTATACATAAATATGGATTTTCCACTGATTAAACAAGTTAAACAGTAATCTCGCATTTTAACATTTTAATAGAAATGTCCGTAATCTTATATCGCGAAAAGTGGCCGAGACACATTTTTCATTTACGCACTCAGATTTAAGAAATCTTGGGAAAACTTGAAATGTGCGAGCGGCAGTCAGTGGCAAAATCGCTACGGAGTCTTAATAAGTTATAGAATTTAAAGTAGCCCTTTGCTATTTGCTAGACGATCAAGCACTTCTTGTCAATCATTTACATTGCATTTCCACCACCACTACCATTTGGGGGGTGTGGCCGTGGCCTACTTTTGATAGGCCACGGTAATCTTTCTATTCTGTCTGTGTTGCTTTGCTTGTCAAGCTTTTGGAAGCCGGCGCCGGTTGCGGAGGCACTATCTACCTATGTTTTAAATGATCGTCATCTCGTGTGTGCCTTACTCCTTCAGGCTTGTGAGCTTATAAATCCTTCAGTGACGGATAAACAATTTCTTATTTTGGTATTCAGAACAAACGTAACGCTGGAATTTATGAATTATTGACGTTTGAACATGGTCCTCACGAAATGACACTGAAGATCATGAATGCTGGAAATAACAAAAACTAGCTAACGAAAGTGCAGTTTCACTCCATAGATGCTCAGTGACGCAAAAATAAATAATATTTAACATTCGAAAACCATACAAAACAGAACAGAACTTCTAAAATCGTTGTTTAAACGTGGCACAACGGAACCGTATGTGCCAGTTTTCATTTGTCAAAATATCTACAACTAAACCCTTTGGAGTTAAATTAAGCAGTCTAGCAGCGTTACGTTTGATAAGTGACAGCATATAACACTTTAAATCCGTTCGCGTAACAACACATCAATAGAAAAAGCAAAACCAATATTTCGACCCATCAGACTGTGTGGCCCACAATTAATACCGTTACGTTACGTGAATTTTGCGTCACTTAAGTTGTAAAGCAGTTTATAGTAATAAAAATTTCCGTCACTGAGGATCTAGCTTTATTTGGAACCAATCACTGCAGTACTTACGATGCAATTCGAGATTTAAATTAGTATGTAGATCACCTAGGGTGACCACGAAGTATTTTTTTGCGGACATCGTATCGTGTTGATGTTTATTGAGACTGCAGCGTATCGTTACAACCCACGATGGATGGAACGGAACGGAGGCGGTATATGCATTAGGGGTAAGGGTTTGCATATGTGTTTGTATTGTATGTTTGTCTGTTACTATTTTCCTCTTTCGCGGCAACAGGGGCCGTACCGGCTAACGAATCGATTTTCATAAAAGTCTGCTGGGTTTCAAATTAAAACAGATAAATCGAGCCCCAATTGGGCCAAAATGACGAACCCAAATTCATAATGTCACACGAACATCGATATCTTCCGAATCACGTCAACAAAAAGTACAAAACGAAATTGCTTACTTTGATTTCTCTGTTTTAAGTTGAAACCCAGCAGACTTTTATGAAAATCGATTCGTTAGCCGGTACGGCCCCAGGTTGTGCGTGATATTTTTTATTAAAGAATTAGTAGTTAATTAAAGAGCTAGAAAATGCTTGCATGCATTGCTTGTATGCATGTTGTCTGATGCAGGTTGAAAAACGTCGAAAAACGAAAAATAAAGGCATATTAAAATAAAAACAAAAACGTGGCTGGCGACATGCCGTTCACTGCAGTGAATGGCGCTGTTTACACGTTTCATTTATCGTTTATTTCCGATGCCAATGATTGATGAAAGGCAGATACCGATGAAAGCGAACGGCCGTCTAGCGACTTTCATCAAAAGGCACATCAGTGATGAAAGATGAATTAATAATTAGACACTTCATTTTCGATGCTTCACTAATGAAGAATCGAAAATAAACGTAAAAATTAACCATCTTAGATTAATAAGACCCAGATACCTAGTCCGCGTCCGTATGGTGAGGCAACTCAAACTGAGCCAGAATGGCTAAGTATGACTATTCGGCCCGCCATTTCTCAAGTGATATTCGTGTCGAACACAACTCCCGAAAATTTCAATAAAAATGAGGGTTTGCGCAATGAACGGATGTCACAATCAGGTCACATTACATCGAAAAAACACTAGAAAGATTGTAGATAACATTTCACGTCTAATTAACGTGTTTTCACTTACATTTTTACGTAAATCATTCATCAAAAATAACTATATTTGTCACTTCATATTTTATGAAAATGTTGCCAGTACGGGGAAAAAATTTCCCCCGCATTTACTTAGTTGATCAATTAAAAGTTAAACACATCTCAATTACATAATTAAGATTCCACGCAATTCGACAACTACTTATCTACTAAAATGGTTGCTAGCATTGAAAAAACGCAATGTTCTCATTTGAAAAAAATTATATGATAAAAAATATAAGATGGTGGCCAACTTTTTTGTTTGTGGGCCGATTTCGATGAAACTCGGTTCGGGGTACTATTTTGACAAGAAAACAGCAACGCAATGTTAAAAATATAAAAATCCAAGATGGCGGCCAACTTTTTTGTTTGTGGGCTGATTTCGATGAAACTCGGTTCGGAGTAGTATTTTAACAAGGAAACAGCAACGCAATGTTAAAAATATAAAAATCTAAGATGGCGGCCAACTTTGTTGTTTGAGGGCCGATTTCAATGAAACTGGGTTCGGGGTACTATTTTGACAAAAAAACAGCAACGCAATGTTAAAAATATAAAAAAATCCAAGATGGCGCCCAACTTTTTTGTTTGAGGGCCGATTTCGATGAAACTGGGTTCGGGGTACTATTTTGACAACAAAACAGCAACGCAATGTTAAAAATATAAAATAAATAAATAAATAAATAAATATTTGACAACATCACATACATTGCTCCAATCCCAAAGTAAGTAGCTATAGCACTTGTGTTATGGAAATCAGAAACAACGGTGGTATGACACACACCCAGACCTGAGACAATATTGAAAAGTTCATTTTCTACATTGACCCAGCCGGGGATCGAACCCGGGACCTCAAGAGATGGTGACGCCTTGAAAACCGGCGTGCGAACCACTCGACCACGGAGGTCGTCATAAAATCAAAGATAGTATTTTAACAAGGAAACAGCAACGCAATGTTAAAAATATAAAAATCTAAGATGGCGGCCAACTTTGTTGTTTGAGGGCCGATTTCAATGAAACTGGGTTCGGGGTACTATTTTGACAAAAAAACAGCAACGCAATGTTAAAAATATAAAAAAATCCAAGATGGCGTCCAACTTTTTTGTTTGTGGGCCGATTTCGATGAAACTCGGTTCGGAATATTATTTTAACAAGGAAACAGCAACGCAATGTTAAAAATATAAAAAATCCAAGATGGCGGCCAACTTTGTTGTTTGAGGGCCGATTTCGATGAAACTTGGTTCGGCGTACTGTTTTGACAACAAAACAGCAACGCAATGTTAAAAATATAAAAATTCCAAGATGGTGGCCTACTTTATTGTTTGTCGGTCGATTTCGATGAAGCTCGGTTCGGGGTACTATTTTGATAAGAAAATAGCAACGCAATGTTAAAAATATAACAAATCCAAGATGGCGGCCAACTTTGTTGTTTGTGGGCCGATTTCGATGAAACTCGGTTCGGGGTACTATTTTGACAAGAAAACAGCAACGCAATGTTAAAAATATAAAAAATCCAAGATGCCGTCCAACTTTTTTGTTTGTGGGCTGATTTCGATGAAACTCGGTTCGGAATATTATTTTAACAAGGAAACAGCAACGCAATGTTAAAAATATAAAAAATCCAAGATGGCGGCCAACTTTGTTGTTTGAGGGCCGATTTCGATGAAACTTGGTTCGGCGTACTATTTTGACAACAAAACAGCAACGCAATGTTAAAAATATAAAAATTCCAAGATGGTGGCCTACTTTTTGTTTGTCGGTCGATTTCGATGAAACTCGGTTCGGGGTACTATTTTGATAAGAAAATAGCAACGCAATGTTAAAAATATAAAAAATCCAAGATGGCAGCCAACTTTTTTGGTTGTGGGCCGATTTCGATGAAACTCGGTTTGGAGTACTATTTTAACAAGAAAAGAGCAACGCAATGCTAAAAATAAAAAATCCAAGTTGGCGGCCAACTTTTTTGTTTGTGGGCTGCTTTCGCTGAAACTCGGTTCGGGGTACTATTTTGATAAGAAAACAGCAACCCAATGTTAAAAACATAAAAAAATCCAAGATAACATCTTACTTTTTGTTTGTGGGCCGATTTTGATTAAACTTGGTTCAGGGTATAAAAATGTTAAAAATCGGCCAAGTACGAGTCGGACTCGCGCATGAAGGGTTTTGTACCAAAAACAGCAAAAAATACTGTTTGCTGTATGGGAGCAGCCCTTAAACATATATTTTATTCTTTTTTTAGTATTTTTTCTTGTAGCAGCAACAGAAATACATTATCTGTAAAAAAATCAACTGTCTAGCTATCACGGATCATGAGATACAGCCTTGTGACAGACAGACAGACGGACAGCGGAGTCTTATTAATAGGGTTCCGTTTTTACCCTTTGGGTACGGAACCCTAAAAATGACAAAGGGTTGATAGCGGTGAACTATGTTTTTGGGTTTATTTCGATGTAACTCGGTTGAAAAAAAAGAAAAACAAATAAGAAAAGCTCCCATACCACAAAAGTGATTATTTGCTGATTTGGTACGGAACCCTTCGTGCGCAAGTCCGACTCGCACTTGGCCGGTATTTTACTTTGCTTTGCTGTTTTCTTTTAAAAATAATACCCGAAACCGGGTTTCTTCGATATCAGGCACAAACAAAAATTTAGATGCCATCGTGGATTTTTTTAACATTTCGTTGCTATTTTCTTGTTCAAATAGTACTCTTAACCGAGTTTCATCAAAATCAGCCCACAAACAAAAAAGTTAGCCGCTATCTTGGAATTTTTATATTTTTAACATGCGTTGCTGTTTTCTTGGAAAAATAGTGCCCTAAATCAAGTTTCACTAAAATCGGCCCGTAAAACAAAAAAAATTGCCGCCATCTTGAACTTTTTATATTTGGAACATCGCGTTGCTGTTATCTTGCTAAAATAGTACCTCGAACCGAGTTCCATCGAAATCGGCCCACAAACAAAAAAATTAGCCGCCATCTTGAATTTTGTATATATTTAACATAGCGTTCCTTTTTTTTTGTGAAAATAGTGCCCTGAACCGAGTTTCATCGAAATCGGCCCACAAACAAAAAAGTTGGCCGCCATCTTGGATTTTTTATATATTTAATATTGCGTTGCTGTTTTTTTGTTAAAATAGTACCCCGAACCAAGTTTCATCAAAATCAGCCCACAAACAAAAAAGTTAGCCGCCATCTTGGATGTTTTATATTTTTAACATTGCGTTGCTGTTATCTTATTAAAATAGTACCTCGAACCGAGTTTCATCGAAATCGGCCAACAAACACAAAAGTTGGCCGCCATCTTTGTTTTTTTTTTTAACATCGCGTTGCTGTTATCTTGCTAAAATAGTACCTCGAAGCGAGTTTTATCGAAATCGGCCCACAAACAAAAAAGTTGGCCGCCATCTTGAATTTTTCATATATTTAATATTGCGTTGCTGTTTTTTTGTGAAAATAGTGCCCTGAACCGAGTTTCATCGAAATCGGCCCACAAACAAAAAAGTTGGCCGCAATCTTGGATTTTATATATATTTAATATTGCGTTGCTGTTTTTTTGTTAAAATAGTACCCCGAACCAAGTTTCATCAAAATCAGCCCACAAACAAAAAAGTTAGCCGCCATCTTGGATGTTTTATATTTTTAACATTGCGTTGCTGTTATCTTATTAAAATAGTACCTCGAACCGAGTTTCATCGAAATCGGCCAACAAACACAAAAGTTGGCCGCCATCTTTGTTTTTTTTTTTTAACATCGCGTTGCTGTTATCTTGCTAAAATAGTACCTCGAAGCGAGTTTTATCGAAATCGGCCCACAAACAAAAAAGTTGGCCGCCATCTTGAATTTTTCATATATTTAATATTGCGTTGCTGTTTTTTTGTGAAAATAGTGCCCTGAACCGAGTTTCATCGAAATCGGCCCACAAACAAAAAAGTTGGCCGCAATCTTGGATTTTATATATATTTAATATTGCGTTGCTGTTTTTTTGTTAAAATAGTACCCCGAACCAAGTTTCATCAAAATCAGCCCACAAACAAAAAAGTTGGCCGCCATCTTGGATGTTTTATATTTTTAACATTGCGTTGCTGTTATCTTATTAAAATAATACCTCGAATCGAGTTTCATCGAAATCGGCCCACAAACACAAAAGTTGGCCGCCATCTTTGTTTTTTTTTTATTTTTAACATCGCGTTGCTGTTATCTTGCTGAAATAGTATCTCGAAGCGAGTTTTATCGAAATCGGCCCACAAACAAAAAAGTTGGCCGCCATCTTGAATTTTTTATATATTTAATATTGCGTTGCTGTTTTTTATGAAAATAGTGCCCTGAACAGAGTTTCATCGAAATCGGCCCACAAACAAAAAAGTTGGTCGCAATCTTGGATTTTATATATATTTAATATTGCGTTGCTGTTTGTTTGTTAAAATAGTACCCCGAACCAAGTTTCATCAAAATCAGCCCACAAACAAAAAAGTTGGCCGCCATCTTGGATGTTTTATATTTTTAACATTGCGTTGCTGTTAACTTATTAAAATAGTACCTCGAATCGAGTTTCATTGAAAACGGCCCACAAACAAAAAAGTTGACCGCCATCTTGAATTTTTTATATATTTACCATTGCGTTGCTGTTTTTTTGTGAAAATAGTGCCCTGAACCGAGTTTCATCGAAATCGACCCACAAACAAAAAAGTTGGCCGCTATCTTGGATGTTTTACATTTTTAACATTGCGTTGCTGTTATCTTGTTAAAATAATACCCCGAACCGAGTTTCATCGAAATCGGCTCTCTCTAACAAAAAAGTTGTCCGCCGGTTCATAAACAAAAAAGTTCGCACCATCTTTAATTTTGACATTTTTAGCATTGCACAGTCGACATCTTATTTAAAAAATATATATAATATATAGACTTTCGGTTTAAACCCTAGCCCATCTCTAGTTTTGACAAGCAAACTCTAGTTACATGTAAATGGTGAAATCTACACAATCGCAACTCTAAGTACGACGATGGTTTCAATTTCCCTACTTTTAAGGGAAAATTTCATGTACTGGTAACATTAGTTTTTTGCTGTGTGCGTTTCGTCGAGCGTAAACACAAGCACCTTACGCACACATAAAAGACATCAGGCAAATACCTTTGACAAAAAACCCAAGAATGTATAGCATTTTTGTTTTTTCCAAAATTAAGACTTGTAATTAGTAAGTCATAAAAAATATTCAGATTTTAACAAAGCTTTATATTTTGAGAGTTATTTGTGTTTGAAAATTATATTTTTGGTAACCCCGACACTATTACAGCAACACCAGTTACACGACCAAAACGTTTTGATAACTGCGCTAGTGATTAATCGGTGTTCTACCGAAATACCGAAATGTACTAAAAAGCATAAAGTCAAGTCTCCAGCGACAGTTTTTTCGAAAACATTCAACAAAATCTATCAATCAATACACAAAGTCACGTTTTTTTGCTTTAGAACCAAGACGGAAGAAGTGTGCATATGTCGTAACAAAACGCTGTTTGATAGTCGATTGACAATGACAGTTAACTGACAGTAAAAGTGACAGACCGCCACAGGCCGACCAATCGGCTTTCGCGTTTTGACAATTGACTGTCAATGTCAGTCATTCAAGATTACATTGATGACATGGAAGCCACAGAGTATCAATGACAAAGATGTCTTTTTAATCGAAATACTTCCGATTTTTCAGTAATTAATTTAAGCGTAATGAAGGAGTTTAAAAATAAACTTGCTACTGTTTTATTATTCTAATAATACATATTGCTTAAATGTAACAGAATTATTCTTATACACCTTTGGGTCTGATGTGCCTGATGTCCTTTCATTTTTGCCTCACTTTTGACAGACCGCCTTTTAGGATACTATCATTCTTGGCTTTATTATTCTAAGTTAACCATCTAATTTCGGTTTAAGCGAACGCTGGCTGACATCTACCCAGAAAGAAACATTTCAGGGTTACATCTACCTGCCTACCTAAGTACTCTTCGAGGCTTGGTTATTAAAAAAACACATTGACACATACATTTTTATCAATGCCATCTATCGAGCAGACAGCTTTTTGTCATTTTGATTGAAAAGCCCTCATTAACAGAACGGTTATATCCTTTCTGTCCATCAACGTGCGTACACTGTTGTCACCCTATCTTAAAAATCTCATACAAATTGTATCATGAATTGTATTGAAACTACTGCAGTGATTGGTTCCAAATAAAGCTAGATCCTCAGTGACGGAAATTTTTATTACTATAAACTGCTTTACATCTTAAGTGACGCAAAATTCACGTAACGTAACGGTATTAATTGTGGGCCACACAGTCTGATGGGTCAAAATATTGGTTTTGCTTTTCCTATTGATGTGTTGTTACGCGAACGGATTTAAAGTGTTATATGCTGTCACTTATCAAACGTAACGCTGCTAGACTGCTTCATTTGGTTCCAAACGGTTTAGTTGTCGATATTTTGACAAATGAAAACTGGCACATACGGTTCCGTGTGTGCCACGTTTAAACAACGATTTTATGAGATCTATTCTGTTTTGTATGATTTTCGAATGTTAAATCTTATTTATTTTTGCGTCACTGAGCATCTATGGAGTGAAACTGCATTTTCGTTAGCTAGTTTTTGTTATTTCCAGCATCCATGATCTTCAGTGTCATTTCGTGAGGACCATGTTCAAACGTCAATAATTCATAAATTCTAGCGTTACGTTTGTTCTGAATACCAAAATAAGAAATTGTTTATCCGTCACTGAAGGATTTAAAAGCTCACAAGCCTGAAGGAGTAAGGCACACACGAGATGACGATCATAGTTTTAACCATGGAAATATGGTTAAATTGTACTCTATGGCGACCGATCACTCAAAGATTTGTCTGGCAGAATGCGCCCGATGTCTGTGTCAACTTCAAATTCATTCAATTTCTTTCATCAATCAATCAAGTCAAGTATGAATGAATGGATTTTTACAATAGGGAGTTAAAATTATAATAAAATTTGTTGATATTTATTCTTGTGGTCCACCCACCTTATCAAATAGATAAATAAAATTATCGCGGATAGCAGAGTCAAATAAATTGAAAATTTTGGAAGTAAAAATGGACTGCCAATGGCTTAAAAAGTCTCAAAGGTACTAAAAAACTTTAATATTCATTGAGCAACAAACAGCAAGTATAACTTGAAAAACTTAAAAAAAGGGCTGATGATGTTTTTTTTTAGATATTATGTCTTGCACTGCGCTACCCTTGGATATATTGCAAAAAGCTAAAAAACTACATGTTTTTGTTACAGCCTTAGTAAGGGAATAGTGATAGTAAATCAATTAGAGGACACAAAGTTTGACCAGTTTCTTCGAAGGATTGTAGCTAAATTGAAATCACAAGATACTGAAATATTTACAGAAGATGAACGGCAGAAGCTTGAAAAGATATTTAAAGTAAATGAAGAGAGTTTGCTACTTGCTATGAAAACAATAGTTTATTTATTCGGAAGAATATTGAAATTCATTTTTATGCCAGCCAACCTCAAACAAGATTTAAAAGAAATGGGGTTAGACTCTGAGAAAGCTGAAGCATTTGTTAAAGTATGGTCCTCGGAAACTCGATCGACACTGGATGAACTAGGTGCTGAAATTATCAATGATTCCAGTGACTCCATTAATTTTCCATGGAAATTAAATGCAGAATTGAGTTCAGACTACCACAAAAAGTGCAAAGTGCCTAAAACATATTTTTCATTTACATCTGAAAAGGATGAACTTGAATTAGAATTAACTCATCCCGAAGTCCACTCAGTGTTTTTGCAATTTGAATCTATACAAAATGAATTGGATAATTTAATGTAATACATTATGATAACAATTATCTGCCTACAAGTTGTTTTGTTACAACCTTATTTGATAAGCACTGAGCTTAAAACAAAA
Organism: Agriphila tristella; assembly: GCA_928269145.1. NCBI lineage: Eukaryota > Metazoa > Arthropoda > Insecta > Lepidoptera > Crambidae > Agriphila > Agriphila tristella. The sequence goes on from OV743433.1 coordinate 40,648,947, forward strand.
ACTGATAAATTCAATTGACCATATTTTTCACAAATTATAAAAATAGTTATTATGTTTTTTTAATGTAACAACAGTAGAAAAATAGAGTACCTATGTCAATTTGTAGTTAAAATATTGTTGTGTGGAATATGGAAAGAATATGGATATATAGGTACCTATCAGTTTTTGGTGTGATCATTTCTTGATTATCAGATTTTGATCGAATTTTGTCATCTTTTTGAAAAAAGATGATCGAATTACTATGGGGAATAGAACACTTATAACAGAAAAAGTATTACAAAATTATATGCAACTTTCGGTGTGTGTTCCAACACTTCATGACTATAAATACATAATATGTATACAGTAAAGAACTTTGATACTTTGTTGTACTTGTCATTTGTTTCTCTTTAAGAAAGTTCAGAGGACTTGTCCGGTTTCCCTATGACAAGTACGGGTAAGCGCCCCCGGACCCTCAGCCTCCGCTGCTGCAACCTCTCAACCCCCCCGCAGCAACGGTGTCCTTTTTGTACCCTGATCCGTCCCATTTTACACACTCCTATACCCACCTCACATCCCTATCCTAATCCTATTCCTTCCCCTCCGCTAAGCTAAGGTCTGCCGTGCCGATGGCTGCATGGCTAGGGGCGTGCCTAGTCATAAGCGTGCCACCCTGGAAATTGGTGCCCTCCAGGCGTAAATAGCCTTACCACACACGCGGGGCTCTGTGTGGTGGACAGTTGTCTTTCCCTAGCTAATCGTGGGAACAAAATGGTTTCAAATTTTTTTAATAAACCTGGCTGCGGCGATAGAGCTCGCCACTCATCACGCGTAACTTGTTTCTCTCGGGGCGAAAAGCGGGCATCGGAGACCCGTTTTGCTACGCTGAATGTATGTGGAGCGATGGAGGAGAAAATGGATGAGGTGTGTTTGATTATGGAAGAAAAGAAGTTGGATGTTTTATGCGTGAACGAGACGAAAAGAAAGGGCAAAGGAGTCTCAGAACATGGCCCGTTTAAAGTTCTGTGGTCGGGCGTTGCCGAAAATGAGCACGCGAGTATGGGCGTGGGACTCCTGCTGTCGGAAAGGATGATAGAATGCATGACTGAGTATGAGTGTGTTAGTCCCAGACTTCTCTGGGTTAGACTCAAAGTAGGATTACTTCGGATACGCGTCATTGGCGTGTATGCTCCCGATATATCCAAGTCAGCAACGGAAAAGGAGGATTTCTGGAAAAGTGTGGAAGACATCTTGAATGAATGCAAAGATAATGAAAGGATAGTTATGCTTGGAGATTTTAACGGATGGGTAGGTGTGAGAAGAGAGGGATGTGAGGGAGTTTTAGGAATATATGGAGACAAAAGAGTAAATGATAATGGCAGGAGTTTGATTGAGGTATGTTTAGAAAAGAATCTTGTGGTAACGAACACCATGTTTGACCACAAGGAAATTCATATGTACACTTGGCAGAGAGGGGAAAAGAAGAGTATGATCGATTTTGTGATTGTTGATGAAAGACTGAAGGGCAGAGTTGTAGACACCAGGGTCTTTAGGGGTAGTAACATTGGAACAGACCACTTTCTTGTAGTGTCTCGGGTTAGTGGTCTGTTCAAAAGTTGGCGTCATCGTCCCACAGTGTCAACAACGGAGCTGACTAGAGTAAAAGTTGAGAACCTGGATGAAGTGGAAGTGCAAAAGACATATTTGTGCAAATTGAAAGAACGATTGGGAAATGTGGCTGAAGTGAAAGATGGCAAGCTTGAGGAAGTTTGGGAAAAGTTTAAAAAAGGTGTGACTGAAACAGCTGAGGAAATATGTGGAGTGAGTAAAAGGAAGAATGCTCCCCCAATAAACTGGTGGGATAGTGAGGTAAGACAGATAGTGAATGAAAAGAAAAAAGTATGGCAGGATCTGCTGGCCATCAAAGCCAGTAAAAGAGTGAATGCAAGTGTTACAGAAGATGATGTTGATACAGTTGCAAGGGAGTTTAAAAGGATTAAGAAAGTAGTGAAAGAAAAAGTAGACGAAAAAAAGAGAAAGATGAAAGAAAAGTGTGACTTCAAACTCTGTGATAACTTTCGAGACAATATAAAATTGTTTTGGAAACAAGTGAAAACGTCTCGAAGTGGATCACATAAGTCTAAAATGAATGTGATAAGAGATGAAAAAGGTGAGCTAGTGACAGATGAAAAAGGTGTACCTACTACAGGAGTGGATGAAATATTTTGAGAGTTTGTTTGAGGCGGATGGCTCTATGCTAGAAGCCTCGGATAAAAGGGTGGAAGACGAAGAAGAGACAGAAGTGGATGAAAGAGATATATATATGGATGAGATTATTAGTGCAATGAAGAGCATGAAAAAAGGGAAAGCAGCAGGATATGACAGAATTACTGTTGAAATGCTGAGAGGTGGGAAAGAGCTGGTTGCGTCCTGGCTGTGCCTGATCTTTAATAAATGTTGGAACAGTGGCAAAGTGCCGGAAGATTGGCGTAAAGCCGTGGTCGTGCCGCTGTACAAAGGGAAAGGGTCACGGCAGGATGCTAAAAACTACCGCGGGATCAGTCTTCTCAGCATTGTCAGTAAATTGTATGCAAAGGTACTGATTGAAAGAGTGATGCAAAAAACTGATCAGAGTATTTGGGATGTGCAAGCGGGATTCAGAAAGGGAATGGGATGCACGGATCAGGTCTTCTCCTTGAGGTGCTTAACCGAAAAACACCTGGCTAAGCACAAAAAGGTTTACTGTGCCTTTGTGGACCTGGAGAAGGCCTACGATCGAGTTGACAGGAATGAGCTATGGAAGGTGTTGTCCGAATACGGATTGGAGAGCAGACTGATTCATGCACTGAAATCTCTCTATGAGGATTCCCGTGCATGCGTCAGGATTGACGGCGTATACACTGATTGGTTTGGCATCTCTAGGGGTGTCAGACAGGGATGTGTTGCGTCACCATGGCTCTTTAATCTGTTTTTGGACAGTTGTATGAAAGGTCTGAAAGAACGTGACTGTGGGGTTGTGATGAATGGGACTCAAATCAAGTGCCTTCTCTACGCTGACGACCAAGTTATACTTGCGTCTTCTGCGCAAGAGTTGCAGGAAATGATGTCGGTTATGAATGAAGATTTTGTGAGAAAAGGGATGAAAGTGAATGTAACTAAGACTAAAGTGATGGTGTTTGAGAGAGATGAAGAAATGACTGACTGTACGGTAATGTTAGGTGGCGAAAAAGTGGAACAAGTCCGTGAGTTTGTATACTTGGGGAGTTTGTTCACAAGGGACGGAAAGAGTGAGGAAGACATAGAAAGACGAGTGAAGAAAGGAAATTCGGTGAGTGGTGCTATACACTCGGTTATGAGTAGCCAAACCGTTTCTGCAAAGGCGCGAATGGCTATTCATAACGGAGTGCTGGTACCGACACTGATGTATGGAAGTGAATCTTGGGTATGGCAGAAGAAGAATGAAAGCAGAATAAATGCGGTAGAGATGCGATCGTTGAGGAAAATATGCGGAGTAAAACTGAGTGATAGAGTGAGCAATGAGGTGATTCGCAAAAGGTGTGGTCTGAAAGATGATATAGTGACAAGAATTGAGAAAGGAATGCTCCAGTGGTTTGGTCACTTAGAGAGGATGAATGAAAGGCGAATCACGAAAGAGATATACTGTGCGAATGTGGAAGGAACGATTGCACGAGGGCGTCCCAGAAAAACCTACGCGGACCAAATAGAGGTTATTATAAAAAAGGCTGGTGTACGCAGTGACAAAAACCGCAGGGCATGTATGAAAAGATTGATGGATATGAATGAAGCGAAAGAAGTGTGCAAGGATCGTAGCAGGTGGCGATCCATAGTCTCTGCCTACCCCCATGGGAAACAGGCGTGAGTGTATGTATGTATGTATGTATGTACGTTTATTCGAATAACCAGTGTTGCCAGACCCGATTAAAGGTCGCTGTATACGGCGGGCTGATTATCTAATTAGAAACCGCCTAGCGACCGGTCGCAGTTCACAGATGAACGTAATACATTGCTACTTTTCTTTGGGGTAAAAAAAAAACATACCAAACAAAAGTAGCAATGTATGTCAAATGCAACCGGTCGCTAAATAGTTTCGTTTTAGATAATCAGGGTGCGGGACGGGAAAAACCCCGGACGGAAGGTGATCCTGGGGGCTTACCATCAGCAAATAAGAAACCATCCTTAAGCCGTTCAGTTCAGAAGCAGGCCCTAAACAAAATTGCTTAAATCGGTACCATGACCGTCTTTTAGGTGAACTTGTTTTGACTCAAGGTGAACGGTTAGTTTGTCTCTGGTATGCTTTGTCACAGATCACTAATGCTTTGTAGACGATGCGAAAACGAGCTAGCCCTTACCCCGGTCACTCACATGCGCGCAAAGGTTCGTACATTGTACGAATGTTTTCAATTTTGTATGGAAAAACATTCGCGAAGTCATTCGCGAAGGTCGTCCTACACATGTATTCGCGAACCTTTGCGCGCATGTGAGTGACCGGGGTTAGAGTAAGACGGGCTTCTACAGAAAGAGAAGCCATACGAAGCGTTTCCCCTCTGCCGAAGTACAAGCCCAAATGGGCATACGCGTTAGTAAAACCAGTTGCGCCCGGATTTCTTTCTAGACCGAGTCCAGTCGCGCATGTGAACGCTGCTCTGTTTAAAATGTCGAATTGATGAGTTTTTTGCTGTTAAAAGAGATCTTGAACATCAAGTATACAAAAAGACGGTTTTACATTTCACATAAAAGTAATTTTTTATCGTATTATTGCTATTTGTTTACATTTAAACATTAAATTCGTATATTTTATTCTTGATTAGTTGTCAAATTTGTTCAGTGACATCGGGTCTGCTAGTCCATGGCTCGTCCGTACAAATTTCAGATCTGTCGCTAGATAAATCCGAGTTCTCGCCGATGGGCAACTTAGTGATGTTACCGTTAAATAATGTTTGTCGATAAAGTGTTGGTCAAACTGGCACTGATTCTGCGCCAAATTCATTTGCGAGATTTTTGCATGATTTGCTCTGCACTGATGTGATCGCGACAGATATCGCGAAATAAATGTCGAAATAGTAGATTATACAACAAGTGAATAAAAAGAGAATTTAGTTCGAGGGACTAACGGCCGTCTCTCGAGCAAGATAATTAGGCGCATGATAGCTGATGACAGCTAAGTTCATGACACCGTTTTAATTTGGTCGAGTTGTAGTTAGGAAAGACTTATGCGATTCTTATCCAAGCTGAATACTGACCGTAAGTAGTACTGTTAAATAAACTATATTCAAATTAAAGCAAATAACACTGCTAAGAGCTGAATAGCAGCCGAAGATTCAGCATCGCTCTGTATAACTTAAAATCGCTTATTATTCACTCTTATGGTTGAATTAAACGCACTTTTTAGAGTGGCGATGGTAAAAAGCAATTATTCAATGATGTAACTGTGATCAACGTTAAGACGGGGAGCGATCACCGATTGTTGTAAATTCAAATTGTTGGGTGTGCAGATGGCAGTACTGTCATGGAGCGGTGTTCAGTGTCAGCAGCCTGAGCCCAACTTCCCTGGGTACACATTAGTCCCAACCCAATCACCTACACTCTCGAGCTTTTTGTATAAAGCTCGAGCGTATAAAAATGACCTCTTTGTTGTTATTCACCCCATCGTAAAATTATTGAGTTTGTAATCTTTATTCCTTTTTCCGTATCGATATTGCTGCATCGACAGTTGAGCCCAGCCCTTTATGTCAAAAACCTGTCATATTTTGATGTGTGACTCATCCGTACACAAATTTTTGCTGTTTTGTTTTATTTTTTATGTGTGAGTGTCGTCATTACAGTGTAGTTTTTGTATGTGGGTATGCGGAACTGCACTTGTGTGCATTTCCCCCCCCCCCCGCAAAAAATGCCAGAATAATTTGAATAGAGTAATACTTAGAGTAAGACGGGCTTCTACAGAAAGAGAAGCCATACGAAGCGTTTCCCCTCTGCCGAAGTACAAGCCCAAATGGGCATACGCGTTAGTAAAACCAGTTGCGCCCGGATTTCTTTCTAGACCGAGTCCAGTCGCGCATGTGAACGCTGCTCTGTTTAAAATGTCGAATTGATGAGTTTTTTGCTGTTAAAAGAGATCTTGAATATCAAGTATACAAAAAGACGGTTTTACATTTCACATAAAAGTAATTTTTTATCGTATTAATGCTATTTGTTTACATTTAAACATTAAATTCGTATATTTTATTCTTGATTAGTTGTCAAATTTGTTCAGTGACATCGGGTCTGCTAGTCCATGGCTCGTCCGTACAAATTTCAGATCTGTCGCTAGATAAATCCGAGTTCTCGCCGATGGGCAACTTAGTGATGTTACCGTTAAATAATGTTTGTCGATAAAGTGTTGGTCAATCTGGCCCTGATTCTGCGCCAAATTCATTTGCGAGATTTTTGCATGATTTGCTATGCACTGATGTGAGCGCGACAGATATCGCGAAATAAATGTCGAAATAGTAGTTATACAACAAGTGAATAAAAAGGGAATTTAGTTCGAGAGACTAACGGCCGTCTCTCGAGCAAGATAATTAGGCGCATGATAGCTGCATGACAGCTAAGTTCATGACACCGTTTTAATTTGGTCGAGTTGTAGTTAGGAAAGACTTATGCGATTCTTATCCAAGCTGAATACTGACCGTAAGTAGTACTGTTAAATAAACCATATTCAAATTAAAGCAAATAACACTGCTAAGAGCTGAATAGTAGCCGAAGATTCAGCATCGCTGTGTATAACTTAAAATCGCTTATTATTCACTCTTATGGTTGAATTAAACGCACTTTTTAGAGTGGCGATGGTAAAAAAGCAATAGGGAATATGCATCAATTTTTTTTAATCTTAATCAAAAGTATAATGCGTGAGAAAATTAACTGTAATATTAAAACTTTTCTCTTGCGTTTTTTTCTCGTGATATAGTTACTTGAAGTTAGCGCGCAGCAGCACCCGCCGAAAACGCTCCATACAAAACGGTGACCTCACACATCACGTTTCAGGTGTATTTCGGCGCGTTTCATATGGAGTTAGCCAATAATCTTCAATTATCTCCCTAAATTTTGCGTTTAAGTACATATGTGTCATACAAAATATTGTTTCTTATTCGATATTCAATCTGACTGTAAAATTCATTATATCCGAAAATGAAAAAAAAATATCGTTATTTTCCCCTGATTTCATCGTGTGATAAAACTAAAACAATACTTTTTTTTATTTTTTTTCCCGTTCCATCATGTTTTTAAAAGTGTCTCAGCGATCAAGCTCAAATTCATCAAAATCGGTGACTTATGCATATTCCCTATTATTCAATGATGTAACTGTGATCAACGTTAAGACGGGGAACGATCACCGATTGTTGTAAATTCAAATTGTTGGGTGTGCAGATGGCAGTACTGTCATGGAGCGATGTTCAGTGTCAGCAGCCTGAGCCCAACTTCCCTGGGTACACATTAGTCCCAACCCAATCACCTACACTCTCGAGCTTTTTGTATAAAGCTCGAGCGTATAAAAATGACCTCTTTGTTGTTATTCACCCCATCGTAAAATGATTGAGTTTGTAACCTTTATTCCTTTTTCCGTATCGATATTGCTGCATCGTCAGTTGAGCCCAGCCCTTTATGTCAAAAACGTGTCATATTTTGATGTGTGACTCATCCGTACACAAATTTTTGCTGTTTTGTTTTATTTTTTATGTGTGAGTGTCGTCATTACAGTGTAGTTTTTGTATGTGGGTATGCGGAACTGCACTTGTGTGCATTTTCCCCCCCCGCAAAAAATGCCAGAATAATTTGAATAGAGTAATATCGCTAAGGCTTCTCCCTTCGTGACAAACGAAGCCTTTTGTTGCTCGAAGGAGTAATATCGCTAAGGCTTCTCCCTTCGTGACAAACGAAGCCTTTTGTTGCTCGAAGGAGCTAGCCTATACAAATCGATGGGTGCATTCTTTAAGACAAATCTCTGAGTCATCGATCGCCATAAATTTGTTAACCATGGAAAGTACCTAATTTGTTTAGATTATTCAATATTTTACTTTTCATGGTTAAAATGTACTTTATGGCGTTCGATGACTCAGAGATTTGTCTGGCAGAATGCACCCAATTTATTGCTTATTATCCCCGCCAATTGGTAATGCGCCTGGCGGCCATGTTTTTAACCTCAAAAACGAAAAACAATTTGTAAATTTTTGATATACCTAGACCCTATCTTACTGAAAATAATAATTCAATAAATAATAATTATATTAGATTACCTATTAAGAATTTTCTTATTTCATGTCATTTTTAGTTGCGGATCACGTCAATGTGGATGTTAATGTGACAAGGTTCTTGCGCATTACCAATTGGCGGGGATAGTATATCTCTGTCTTCCGCGACGTTCTAAATTGATGATAAATAAAATAACGGACACTTACTAGTTTTTTTTAATGAGAACATTGCAAATAAAGTATCACAACTTCATATTTATTTTTAAGGCCCTCCGCTGCCTTGAGCGGGACACGCGCGCGGGGCGACATAGATTAGAGCTTACTCATGCACTGCGCAAGCATCTGTCCGTCAAAAACCAGCAGTCTATATTCCCGCGCCGTGTACCCGCGGCGGGATCCCGCTCAAGGCAGCGGACGGCCTAAGTGTGATTTACTAGGTGCGTGCTCTAATAAAATGTCGCAAGTCAATAAAACAGATTAAAGTTATATTATTTCAGTTTTTTTATTTTCAATATTATTTCACACTATTGGTTTGTTAATTACATCGATATAAATTAAATCATTTTCTTCTTTATTTGATTATTATTATTCATAATAACATAAAATGTAATGCAATTTAGGTACTTATTTATGGGTTCTCATCTCTCATCATTTCTTTTTATTTTAGTGATATTCAACAACAAGGAAGTCGTCGCGTTGCCTTTATCAAGTTACATAATGCACTGTTAAATAATAAACATTAAAAGAAATTCACAAATCTTAAAATTCTCACACCAAACTTATCTAATGTAACCTAGCTATAGGCTTCGTATCTCGGAAGGGATGTTTAATTAAAAACAACGGTTCAATCAACGTAATAACAAGAGTTGTATTTCACATAATTATGGTTCACAGTATTTCAACACATTACCTGTCTTTAGATAGTATTTTAAAGTAATTCCTTATTCAATAATAAAAGAGATCGTTCTTGTAAGCTTCCTTGCAAAAGTCTACCCGCCACCTTGACATTAGCTGTCAACTGTCAACTTGACAGTGACAGCTCACTTTGACGTATGATTCAGCTATAGAGTTATAGACAATATTTATGTTTCGTTACAGTCGGCCATCCTTCAAGAACGAGTCCCTTCGTTTTCGCATTTAATAATAAATAACAGTAAATCTATACCAATATGCTAAAGTATCGAGTAAAGTACCCATCTCTAAAAGCTATAATACATAGTGTTATTTTAAAAACTAATATTCCGACGAACTGAGAACCTTATCTTTTTTTTTTTTTTGAAGTCGGTTAAAAAGAAAATTAAAACAGCATAATGGCATATAACTCGTTGAAAACATTAAGTAGGTACACAAAATCCTTTTTATTTCAATTCTGATTATTGATACATCAACTTTATAATTGTTAAGTAATTTTCTAAAGTTCTTATGTAACCTATAGATTATTTTCATATCGGTAATCTAAAATTCCTAATTATTATTTTATTTTTATTTCTTGGAAAAACTTATGTACAGCTAAGTATTCTTATAATGCTTAATAACAATAGTTAGTCATTTTACATTAGTCACTCACTAATCAAGTTTTCACATGTAAGAAAGTATTATAACTAAGGTGTGTGTGATTGATTACCTATTCTACAATAGACTAGTCCATTCAATTTTAATTATGTTCAGGAGTGAGTAAGTAATTTATTATGGTAGTCCTTTTTACAAGTAAAACCCTTTGAAATTTGTCAACAATCACCAACGTTTACAGAGATATTCACAATCAAAGTTTGAAGATAATGAATGAGTACCTACCTACTGCTAAAGCTCGCATTGCCGTGACGTCACAAGTCTCAGCCGTCGACACCAGAGTATAATGAGCGGTGTGACTCCACTCTGGGTTTGTAGCGTTCATTCCCGTGCTTAGGATTTGAGACTTTAAATTAAGTACTGTCACTTTGTAGGTTCTTATCGTTACAAATAAACTTTGTTCCAATTAAGTTACAAACAATTCTTTCCATTTATAAAACAAAGAAAGTTGGTGGATTAGTCTATCACGGACACAGTGGTCATCATTCAATTACTACTTAATTATAATAACTTAATGAGGCAACAATGTCAGTCAATTCAAGTTACGTACTTACTTATTCTATTAGTGTCTGTCTCAGAATGGAGTGAAGTTTTTAACAAAATTATCTATGAAGTTAACAAAATGAAAATAAATCAGAACATGTGAAACAGGCGCTTACATCGAAGTGTTAATTTCTTTTCTTTCCTACCTACTTACTTAATCTATAGCCGGGTGGTGAGACTGTTGAGCGCTTCTTCCTTAACAACAACACCACCACAGCTGCGGTGCTTCGAGACTTCCGTGAGCTCCTGCCCTCTGTGACTCTAACACCCATCACTCACTTAACTATAACCGGGAGTGACGTGCTCTTCCTTCACAACGCCACGGCCACGGTTGCGATGCTTCGAGACTTCCGTGAGCTCCTGCCCTCTGTGACTCGAACACCCCTCTATCACTTAACTATAACCGGGAGTGACGTGCTACTTCCTTCACAGCGCCACGGCCACGGTTGCGGTGCTCGAGACTTCCGTGAGCTCCAGCCCTCTGTGACTCGAACACCCATCTCTCACTTAACTATAACCGGGAGTGACGTGCTCTTCCTTCACAACGCCACGGCCTCGGTTGCGGTGCTCGAGACTTCCGTGAGCTCCTGCCCTCTGTGACTCGAACACCCATCTCTCACTTAACTATAACCGGGAGTGACGTGCTCTTCCTTCACAACGCCACGGCCTCGGTTGCGGTGCTCGAGACTTCCGTGAGCTCCTGCCCTCTGTGACTCGAACACCCATCTCTCACTTAACTATAACCGGGAGTGACGTGCTACTTCCTTCACAGCGCCACGGCCACGGTTGCGGTGCTCGAGACTTCCGTGAGCTCCTGCCCTCTGTGACTCGAACACCCCTCTATCACTTATCCTAGACTGCATCGAAGACTTCACCCTACAAGTAGTGCCACCCTCGCCTTCCAGTCTCACTTGCCCTAGACTGCATCGAGGACTTCACGCCACAAGTAGGGTCACCTTCGCCTTCCAGTCATTCACTTATCCTAGACTGCATCGAAAACTTCACCCTACAAGTAGTGCCACCCTCGCCTTCCAGTCTCACTTGCCCTAGACTGCATCGAGGACTTCACGCTACAAGTAGGGTCACTTTCGCATTCCAGTCATTCAATTATCCTAGACTGCATCGAAGACTTCACCCTTCAACTAGAGCCACCTTCGCCTTCCAGTTAGGTATTGATCATGTTACCATTTGTTCTGCAGCTGACCCCTCATCGTTAGTTATGGATTTTCAGTTACTTTGATATCACGACCGTGTCAACCATCCAGAACATCACAAAGCCAACATATTTATTAATGTAACTAATACAAAATCAAAGCAATCAATCTAGGAACTCTCTATATTGTAACAAATTACAGTAGTCATTCACTAATTATTTGTTATCGCTAACATCTTCATTCTCATAACTTATAATATCACTTTTATATCATTCTCCTATCAAGTAACAGTAGGTAGTGTGTTCATTAGTTGTCATTGCTATCGTCATCACTCATCATCATTCTCTTATTGAAAATATCACTTTTATCATTCTTGTAACAGTAGGTAGTGTAGGTATTCCATATAATAGTTGTTGTCGCTATCATCATCATATATATTTTTTTTTGAAGAGCAAGCAGAGCGTTGTCAAAGCGTAACTATCATGGATATAATATTTTAATACCAGCCACAACAGTTTCGTATTTTGCGCATTTCCTAATTTAAACGAGTGTCCTACAATACTTACATACTCTTTGAAAGTATCGAGTGTTTTATGATTATTGCCTTTTAAGACCATATCCTAATCATTCATTAAATCGGATCCTGAATACTCTATATATCTCAACGTCTTCTAAGGGTGAGGATTATTTAAGAAAGTCTAGCATCAGCTAGGGTAGGTAGGGTACGGTTAGGATTATCAAACCCTACCAAGACTGTATTTAGTATAAAACTTTCTACCTATATATCATTACAATTAATCAGTTCTTAGGTTTTTTTTGTGTATGGTATTTTTTTTTTATAAATTACAAGAATAATGTAGTACAGTCAGTAGCAAGTCAGGATATACAAAACTGACAAAAATCTCCTGTTTATTTAGAACCTTAATGTCTTCGTATTTAAGTTCTAAATTGATCGAAACTGCCCAGCGTGCCTCCGACCGTACCTACATTTCAAAAACATTGTTCTATAGATATTATAGTATGAAACTGACTGAAGCTGCTGAAGCACTTCCAGTATTTTTTTCGTAATACAATCACTCAGCTCAGGAGCAAACTGAAGTAAGTAATACTAATCCTGGTTACAACCCTTTAGCCACGGTAATTTAGCTTTAGCAACAGCACGTAGCATTACTGTATTTTCGACTAGGTATTCCTCAGTTTCTTTAATTTGTAATTCCTTTTAAACAACTAGACGACTCATACAAGATGTAACAGTCGTCCCGTCTAAGTTGCTACGGGTGAGCCGATTTTTAGGGTTCCGTAGCCAAAATGGCAAAAAACGGAACCCTTATAGATTCGTCATGTCTGTCTGTCTGTCCGTCCGTATGTCACAGCCATTTTATTTCTAATATTTTTAATTATTTATTCATCTTAAGATGTACCTAACAGTTTTAAAATATTAAATCTGTTTCTCGAAAGATTCCAGTCACAAGATACGTACTTTGGGGTTCAGTCTAAATTCCTCGTACCTAACCCACCTAGTTATTGTCACAAAGTACGTAGCAGTCGCAGTCAGACACATTGATATTATGATCTCATAGGGATTCTCGAGCAGTTTTGGTTGGACAGAGCTCAGTCGCGGCCATCACGGTACTAACGCGGATGATGAAAAAGACTCGAGTATTATTTTTTTTATTTTTAATAAGTCTTATAAATTGATTCACACTTACTTTGTTTTTTTTTGTCAATAAAAGTTCTAGCTAACATGTTTCTGTCAATCACTTAACTGAGTAGGTACTATAATCTACATCGACGTCGTACGGCCCCATAAATCCCAAGCATACATTTTCTTGTGGTGAAACTATTTTTTTTTTAGATGCGTGGCAGTACGGCATTACTATAACTACCTATTAATAAGTAACCTACCGCTGGTTTATTAAAATTGCCTCTAACCCAATCTGCGCATGTTTGAAGCCATGATATAGACTCACTGCTTACTTTACCAATATTTTACATACCTAGATTCATGTTTTAAAAGTCACTTTCTTTTCTGAGAAATAATTCTTTCGTGTTCGCTAAGCGTAAGTCTTTCGCGTCGCGTGCGCCTATTTTGCGTCGGGAGGGTATGCGGTCACTCACACCAGCCAGCCCAGATCAGCCAGCTGCTCCTCATGCTTCGATTACGGCCTCGGCCTAGTTGATGTCTGTCATACGCTGCAGCGTCACTTCGAGATCGTTGCTATCGTAATTGTAGATCTTGTTTCCGCACATCGCAGTCGTACTCTATGTACGTTCCAGGCTCGATCGCTCTCTTTCACTCATTTTCTGTAACTTAAAAACAGTGTCTTAATTTTCCATTTCAATAAGAGGTATTTATAGTCGTTTCATTCTCACACACAAGGGGAAATCTATCAATATTGAATTTCTCTTATTGTCTGTATTTTAACACAATGTGTAGTTGAAAGTTCATACTGCACATACATACATAAATTTGATTCATAATAATAAGCTAAAATATAGAATGTAATATAAATTATTAATCACTTTTATAAAATTAACTATTTTATGGCTAGTGCAGTAGGTAATAAACCATTCTAATTCTGTCCTACCAGTCACAATTTAACCAATATTTTAACATTGAGAATATTGATTGTTTGGCTTTACTTTAAAGGATTATAGCCTTAGCTATGTTTTATGCAAAATTTCACTGTTGTAAGACTTATAATAATCTAGTCATAATTCAGAGTTAACCAAATTCTGAGGTTAAATGTCCTACTAGTCACAATAGAACTGCATCACAATATAAGTCAATGTTTCACTTTGCTTGTTTCTGAAATTTCAGAAACCAATTCATTCCAAGAGATAATGGTAATAAATTTGTCTTTTTACATATTTTATACTAAGGTCTTTTTATAATAAAGATATGTAATTTCAATCTAATACCCTATAAGTAATGTGAACTTTGAGCTTATAATGTTCAAACATTGAGATGTGATGAACTCTGCCTCAGAAGTTAGGACCTCCGGAGCAGGATTACAATTAGGTAATAGAAACAATACATTGCACAGATTTTCTTGAAATATTTAAGATCAAAACATAAGACTCCATCTATAATGTGGTCACTGAACAACATTTATGTAGGTAACATAAAGTAAAAAAAATGTCTCAGTTTAACACTCAAACACATAATATCACCAGGATTCGAACCCCAGGTCCCTGAAACTTTAGGCAGAGCTTAACTATTCTAACGAAACAACAAAATAAAATGTTATTTATTCACATCATATTAGGTGTAAAAATTTCTCTAAATAATCATACTACTTAACCAAAGTCTTCAAAATCACTAAATATGAACTTATTGCAAGAAGTGTACTTACACTTGACTAAGATTTTTGTGTGACTTCAAATTCCAAAACATCCATTCCATTATCCATGTTGTACTTACATTACAGCTGGTTTCTGTTTGTATCGACATAGACTCTGACACAGGACACGGCAATCTTAAAATAATTAATTGTGTTAAAACTCCAACTGGACTATACACTTTAATACATATATTTTTAGCAAATTGGAATATTCAATATACTATTATATTGATTATTTGAAAACATTATCCATTAATTCATCAATGCCTGAGCAGTCGCTGGCATCTGGACAGTAATAGAAAATCTAATGTCTTGTTTTCTGGGCGTCGTTGACTAGTTAACATTTTAAAGTGAAAGTCTGTCTTCTTTAAACTTCAATCAGTCACTATGAAACTCTTGTATTGAATTTCTGTATTAAAATGATCAATCAAACAATATTTTTTTTTTACCTTCTTCATTAAGTAATGCACATAAAGTTTTCTGGTAAACATATAATATCAGTGTATTTTGTCACTTATGAAACCTGTACTTACTGTTATAGGCATAAAAGATTTTTATCTTTCTCATTGTTTAACACCTAGATGATTTCAATTAATACTCACCAGGTTATCATATCCTTTAAATGTGTATGATGATAGTACTTACTAGAACTGTAATGTTACCAATCAACCATTTGGTACTTACTTGGCATTCTTTCACTGTATATCACTTACCCATGTAGGTGAGGCAAGCATGTATCATCAGCTCAAAAGAAAACTATAAATGAGGCAAAATTCATTATAAGATCATTGTAAATATGTGGGGAATTCAATCGTTTACCTCAGCAGTCTTGTCAATGGTCGGGTCGGCATATCACACGGTGTTACTACTATACTATTTAATATAATTTAGTCAGCATCAGCATTGGATGGGACACTTTATTTATAGCATCTCTTGAAAACAGGTACCTATTCTTATACATTAGGTACAGATAGTAAATTCAAAGTTTTTGACAAGTATTTGACAAAATCATCATCAATACTGCTTGATAAGTTCCATTCCATTATTACTTGGACCCACAAAGAGCATTATTCTATTACCTATTTGTTTTTCCAGTCATCGCAAAGCATTCTAATTACCTGTCTGACCCATTCTACATTCTTAGACAAAACTCCATTTTCAAGTACTTACTTGATACATTGACCTTCACAATTTAGGTACTTGTTAATACGTTGACTGCCTAGCTAGTTAGTTGCAATCAATTGCTATTTTAGTCGAGCTTATGGGCGGGTCTATCTATATAAACAATTTGTTTATAATGTGTTCCCACTTCGGAGATGTAACCTAGCTATAGGCTTCGTATCTCGGAAGGGATGTTTAATTAAAAACAACGGTTCAATCAACGTAATAACAAGAGTTGTATTTCACATAATTATGGTTCACAGTATTTCAACACATTACCTGTCTTTAGATAGTATTTTAAAGTAATTCCTTATTCAATAATAAAAGAGATCGTTCTTGTAAGCTTCCTTGCAAAAGTCTACCCGCCACCTTGACATTAGCTGTCAACTGTCAACTTGACAGTGACAGCTCACTTTGACGTATGATTCAGCTATAGAGTTATAGACAATATTTATGTTTCGTTACACTAAATACTTGAAAAAGCTGATCACTAGAGATGGGTAGGTCCGGTTGGATACGCATCAGTGGACCTGCATCACATGCCACAGTGATGGATGTACATCCAACGACCAGTTGGATTCCGCTCACCCCGGAGCGGATTGCACAGCGGTTCATAGAGTAAAGCCTCGATTACATACGCCGATTTAGCTTCCTTACTGGGGATCCAATCTAGGAACCCAAATTGGATGTAGCGATCACACTATGCCCCAATTAGGACATGATTTCACTGATTAGGGTTGTCACCAGTACTTGACAATAACATTATTCTACATAGATTAAGCAATGAGTTTTCACTATTAACGGAAACGTAAAATAGGTTTTGATGAGTACTCTGATAGGAAATGGTTTGATGATGAAGCCGGACGGAAAAAGGCCACTAGAACTATGTAATAAAAAAGATGGCGGTCAACTTTATTGTTTGTGGGCTGATTTCGATGAAACTCGGTTTTGTTACTATTTTGACAAAAAATAACAACGAAAATATGGTCAAAATATTAAAAATCCAAGATGGCGGCCAACATGTTTGTTTGTGGGCCGATTTCGATGAAACTCGGTTTTTGGTCCTATTTTAACAAGAAAATAACAACACAATTTTTCAAAGACTAAAAATCCAAGATGGCGGTCAACTTTTTTGTTTTTGGGCTGATTTCGATAAAACTCGGTTTTTGGTCCTATTTCGACAAGAAAATAACAACGCAATATTGAAAATATTAAGAAATCCAAGATGGCGGTCAACTTTATTGCTTGTGGGCCAATTTCGATGAAACTCGGTTTTGTTACTATTTTGACAAAAAATAACAACGAAATGGTGAAAATATTAAAAATCCAAGATGGCGGTCAACATTTTTGTTTGTGGGCCGATTTCGATGAAACTCGGTTTTTGGCATTATTTTAACAAGAAAATAACAACACAATTTTTCAAATACTAAAAATCCAAGATGGCGGTCAACTTGTGTTTTTGGGCTGATTTCGATAAAACTCGGTTTTTGGTCCTATTTTGACAAAAAAATAACAACGCAATATTGAAAATATTAAGAAATCCAAGATGGCGGCCAACATTTTTTTTGTGGGCCGATTTCGATGAAACTCAGTTTTTGGTACTATTTTAACAAGAAAATAACAACACAATTTTTCAAATACTAAAAATCCAAGATGGCGGTCAACTTTTTGTTTTTGGGCCGATTTCGATAAAACTCGGTTTTTGGTCCTATTTTGACAAGAAAATAACAACGCAATATTGAAAATATTAAGAAATCCAAGATGGCGGTCAACTTTGTTGTTTGTGGGCCAATTTCGATGAAACTCGGTTTTGTTACTATTTTGACAAAAAATAACAACGAAATGGTGAAAATATTAAAAATCCAAGATGGCGGTCAACATTTTTGTTTGTGGGCCGATTTCGATGAAACTCGATTTTTGGCACTATTTTAACAAGAAAATAACAACACAATTTTTCAAATACTAAAAATCCAAGATGGCGGTCAACTTTTGTTTTTGGGCTGATTTCGATAAAACTCGGTTTTTGGTCCTATTTTGACAAGAAAATAACAACGCAATATTGAAAATATTAAGAAATCCAAGATGGCGGCCAACATTTTTTTTGTGGGCCGATTTCGATGAAACTCAGTTTTTGGTACTATTTTAACAAGAAAATAACAACACAATTTTTCAAATACTAAAAATCCAAGATGGCGGTCAACTTTTTTGTTTTTGGGCCGATTTCGATAAAACTCGGTTTTTGGTCCTATTTTGACAAGAAAATAACAACGCAATATTGAAAATATTAAGAAATCCAAGATGGCGGCCAAAATTTTTTTTGTGGGCCGATTTTGATGAAACTCGGTTTTTGTTACTAATTTAACAAGAAAATAACAACACAATTTTTCAAATACTAAAAACCCAAGATGGCGGTCAACTTTTGTTTTTGGGCCGATTTCGATAAAACTCGGTTTTTGGTCCTATTTTGACAAGAAAATAACAACGCAATATTGAAAATATTAAGAAATCCAAGATGGTGGCCAACATTTTTTTTGTGGGCTGAATTTGATGAATCTCGGTTTTTGGTACTATTTTAACATGAAAATAACAGCACATTTTTTTAAATACTAAAAATAGTAGTAGTTAGTACCAAAACCCGAGTTTTATCGAAATCGGACTACGAACAAAAAACTACGCCACTATCTTGGATTTTTTAATATTTTTAACATTTATTTATTTATTTATTTATGGAAAAGGTACACCAACAGTATATATATTTAACATTTCCTTGTTATTTTTTGTCAAAGTAGTAACAAAACCGAGTTTCTTTGAAATCGGCCCATAAACAAAAAAGTTAGCCGCCATCTTGGATTTTTAGTATTTGAAAAATTGAGTTGTTATTTTCTTGTCAAAATAGTAGCAAAAACTGAGTTTCATCGAAATCGGCCCACAAACAAAAAAGATGGCCGCAATCTTGGATTTTAAGTATTTAAAAAATTGAGTTGTTATTTTCTTGTCAAAATAGTACCAAAAACAGAGTTACTTGAAATCGGCTTACAAACAAAAATGTTGGCTGCCATCTTGGATATTTTATTATTATTTTTAACATTTCGTTGTTATTTTTATGTCAAAGTAGAAACAAAACCGAGTTTCTTTGAAATCGGCCCATAAACAAAAAGTTGGCCGCCATCTTGGATTTTTAGTATTTGAAAATTTGTGTTGTTATTTTCTTGCTAAAATAGTACCAAAAACTGAGTTTCATCGAAATCGGCCCACAAACAAAAAAGATAACCGCCATCTTGGATTTTTAGTATTTGGAAAATTGAGTTGTTAGTTTCTTGTAAAAATAGTACCAAAAACAGAGTTTTATCGAAATCGGCCCAAAAACAAAAAAGTTGGCCCCCATCTTGGATTTTTAGTACGCACTCAAAATGGTAGTGGTGGTGGTAATGCAATGTAAATTAGTAACAAGCCATGCTTGATCATCCAGGGGCTACTTATAATGTGATATAGGTGCCGTCATATAAATTGACAAAACAAAGATGAGACAAAAGATGCACCGAGTTTAGTGTTTGTAGCTGCTGCGCATCTTTTGTCTCATCTTTGTCTTGCCAAATTACGTGCCGGTAGTAAGTAATACACCCGCATAAATGCAAACTAAAGAAAAAAATATGTCTGAAGACTTGGCTGCATGATCAAAGTTTCATTTGCCTTACCTATATAGCCTTGGCTAGGGAGGCAACCCTTAAATTCCCCAACTAGGATCCAATTCGGGGCTTCGTTTCCAATCTGAAATTGGGTCCCCAGTAAGGACGCTAAATCGGCGTATGTAATCGAGGCTTAAGGCTGGCCCCAGACCTACCGGTTCCATTTCTTTGCTTTGCTGTTCTACCATGGACCGCCGGCCAAGAGGCTCATTTTCAATCTATCGCATATTTTGACCTGACCACATTGGCAAGATAGCCATTAGTTTGGTGTTATCAAATATCGTCGTCTGGGGTGCGATGAGAAGTTTTAGTTTTCGTTTTAAAAAAAAGCTGCTGTTTTATACAAAAATTAATAACGAAATTATCAAAATGTATGAAACAGTTCATTTTTTTTCGCGAGTTCAGATTTGGTCCCATAGTAAAAGTTGTTCAGTTTTATTATGGTCCCTATCTACCATATTCAGTTTTTTTTCTCATTACGATACAGGGCAAATCCAAAAAGAAGCCAGTGCCGTAACATTAAAAAAAACAACGATATTTTCTATCTATGATATTTTCCCACATATTTTCATTGATTTAAATGCACTCTATGGTAATCGATGACTTAGTGCATAGCCTTCTATATCTTCCAAGCCCTGAAGTTGAGCAGAACGGCAACATCGCATGTGGTCAAGCACATAGTATAAAATTATTTAAAAAAATATTTTTTATTTGTTTTTCCTATATTATCTATGTTTAAACTAGTTGTAAATCGTGATGTAAGATTATTTCAGTAATGTTTTATATTTTTTATTATTATTTATTTATTAGAACATAAGGTTTGAGTCAAATTATTTGAACTTTTCGGGGGTCCTTTAGTACGATGAGCATTTTGATCTAAGCCTCCTCTAGCAATAAATCTTACATCATTGGAAAGGTATTTAAATTTGAAACACTTTATTGTATTACTATAGACGTCAACTATTAGTACTTTGAGAGTTATAACGCTCTAAACTTCACCAATTTTTTTTACATTTATGACCTAAAACTCCGAAAATACTCATAATTAATAGAAAGTGTGTTTGCAGCAAATATTTATCATATGAAAACCTTTCTAATGATATATCATTTATTGCTAGAGGTGGGGTAATTCAACTCCCATTGACAATAAACCACTTTTATACTTTAATAACCTTTAACTCCAAAAGTATAAACAATTGATGTAAAGTATATTAACAGCAAATATTTGTCTTTCAAAGACCTTTCTAATGATATATCATTTATTGCTAGAGGGCGTGTTAATCAACTCCCTGCTGAAGAAAATCAACAAAAAAGATGACATCTTTGACAGCCATTTTTTCGTAGTTAACATTGATATTTTTCTTATTGTTTAATATACAAAGCATATTAATAAAGGAACTAAATTATTTTCATATTTTTAACCTCACACGATTGCTAGGAAAAAAAATATCGACCTCTTAAAATTGAAATATTCCCATACATTTAGTATGGAGACTGGCCGACGACATGACCACGAACTGACAGTAACAGACGTTGCCAAACTTATGTTCACGGCTTGCAATTATAGAAGGCTATGCTTAGTGCGATTGCACTGATCTCTTTTTTTTTCTAATAGAATGCGCGCCATTTCTAAAGCATTTCAATTAAAGTTTTTATTTCAATTTTTACATTTTGTTATACTTACTGAAATTTGTAGGTTTTTTATTCTTGCTTTAAAATGTGAAAAAATGGACTCTGCCCAAGGAAACGACTTATTACAAGGTAGGTACCTAGCTAATACAAACAAAGTCTCTCTCTCTCTTTTCTAACGTTGATCTTTTATTTAGTAGGTTCAATCCCAAATGTATGAGTGTAGATAAAGTAGTGTATGAAACTGACACATAAAGAGGGGTATTAAAACACGAGTGTGTGTTTAAAAACCGAGCCGTAGGCGAGGTTTTTAATAGTATCACACGAGTGTTTTAATACCTAGTTATGTGCAGTTTCATACACTACTTTATCTACACTCATACATTTGGAATTACTACTATTAGAAGTACATTTTGTTCAAAAAATGTTTAGGTATTTACTTTATTTATACAAACTCAGGAGTAGGTAAGTACTTACTTACCCAGAAAAAGTGATTATTTTATTTTTGTATCTACTATCTAGAATAAAATAATGATTTCAAACTAAAGAAAAACACATATTTTTGCGATATGATCTTTAAACGTAGGTAAGCAATATTTAACAGTAAGCAACCCTGGCAACACGCTTGGACGACAGCGGGGGGCGTAGCGACGTGAAGGGGAAGTAGTTATATAAATGGCAAATGGGACTCAAGGTCGAAACAAATTATCGGACGCGGCGGCTTACTGCCGCGGCTGATCTGAAGGCGGGTCCATAGCTCGTGTTTTGCTCTACACGCTGAAATTTTAATCATTTGGTTCCCGCCGTGTGGTGGTTCCACTCAAGGTCCAAACAAATTATCGGACGCGGCTTACTGCCGCGGCTGATCTGAGGTGTGCAAACTATCGGATGTAGTAGGTCGCGGACGTAACCATAGACTAATATGACGTCATCGGACGTCCGATAGCTATCTGGCACGCAGGATGTTATGAGAGTGTGCACACTTATCAGCCGCGGCAGTAAGCCGCGTCCATAAGCCGCGTCCGATAATTTGTGCGGACCTTTATGATTACAAGCAACTTTTAGTATGGGGCTAACTCTCCTGCTCGCAAAAAAAAATCAGCTGTTCCATACATTAAGGTCGAGTAGGTACTGCACTTTTGTATGGAACAGCAGATTTTTTTTTGCGAGCTGGAGAGTTGGCCCCATAGTAAAAGTTGCTTGTAATCATGAGTGGAACCACCCCACGGCGGCAACTAAATGATTAAAATTTCACCCTGTATACAATCAACAAAAACATCTACACAAAACATTGTTTCGCGAAACATTTTTGTGTAGAGAAACAATGTTTTTGCTTTCCATGCCCGGTGGAAAACACGTACACAAAACATCAGTGTGACCAGATTAAATTTTACGAAAATACCGAAGCACCTCAAAAAAATACTGAAAACTTGCACATGCAAAATATAACGGTAAAAATACTGATTCTCAAAACAGGTTTTATTAATTTATCATCACAATAAATGTAAAATTGTACCTTTTTTATTAACATTCTACTCGAAGGCAAAACTAGACATGTTTTCCGGATGGATGCGTCAAGTAAAATAAACCAAAGAAAAAAAACATGCTCTACCTAAATCTCCTAGCAAAGATGGAAACAAAAAAATGTCACTGTCAAACTGACCTTGAAAGTTACATTTTCAGATATACCTAAACCTTTGGTCATTTTCGTTACATACCTACATACATTTTCGAGTCATGATAAGTACTATTCCCGTCAATTGGTAATGCGCCTGGCGGCCACGATTTTAACCTCAAAAACAATTGTAAAATTTTTATATACCTAGAAGGGTGAATCTACATTGTTCCTTACTTCCTGCGTCATTGTCTGAACTCGAAAATCTTTAAAAATACAATGCATCACAAGGAATTAATCAAAAATATGCCATCATTTACATTATAGTACAATAATACATTGTATTTCTTTGCATATTTTTAATTTATTTGTTGCGATGCATTGGATTTTTGAGTTCAGACAATTCCCTATCTTATTGAAAATAATAATTCAACAATTAATATTGGATATTAGGTTACCTATTAGAATTTTCTTGTTTCATGACATTTTCAGTTGCAGATCACGTCAACGTGGATGTTAATGTGACAAGGTTCCAGCGCATTACCAATTGATGGGGATAATAATAGGCTAACATAAAATGCTAAATTAGCAACACTGATGTTTTGTCTACACAAACCACGCAATCGCTGTGGACGGCGTGTGTAGAGAAACATGTAGTAGAAACATGTTTCGGAAACAATGTTTTGTGTAGATGTTTTTGTTGATTGTGTAGAGCAAAACATGTGCTATGGACCCGCCCAAATGTTTTGCGAAACAATGTTTTGTGTAGATGATTTTGTTGAATGTTGAGATGTTGTTGTTTATAAAGGCTGGGTCCATAGCGTGTCTTTTGCCCTACACAATCAACAAAACATTGTTTCGCGAAACAAAATCCTCATACCTATGTTTTTTCTTTTTTTTGTTGGATGATGAAATGTTTTTGTTAATTGTGTAAAGCAAAACACGCGCTATGGACCCGGGATTAGTAGGGCAAAACACGCACTATTGACCCGGCATTAAAGCAGCAATGTAACTGCTGTTTCAATCGATTTTAATCGATAATTTTTAGCAACAAAGTTACGTAATCCAGGGGCTTACCATCAGCAAATAAAAAACCATTCAGTTCAAATGCAGGCCTTAAACAGGACTGCTCAAGGCCTGCTATCTAACTAACCTTTGAGGTCATAGTACGATAAAGTAAGGCAGTTCAATATAAGTCCTGCTATAAGAGCTCATAGGCCTCAGGGGCCGAACCGAACATAGTTCTTGCCGCGCTGCCGCCGTATTCGCGCGCTATGATTCGCGCGGGAGTGTAAAGCAGCCTTTACTATATTTTTGTTCATGGCAATATTTTCAATCATAGACAATAGACAGGAAAAAAGTGACGTCATAGTCATAGATACTATAGACACAGCCACTGCCATTCATACGTCAGAGGTTTTGGCAGCCCGTGAGTGAGTGAACTATTTTCTTCATTGTTGACCTTTCCTAAATCTTAGGTGTAATTATTTCATCATTAGACGTACTCTGGCTGTACCCTTTTTTATCAAGCATATATATTTCGGCAAGTCTCGACCATGGATTCCGAAGACGATACAAAGGATGATGTGGATTCTGGGAATGAGTCCAGTGGAGACGATGTCGACTTTGCAATGGACGTTGAGACTCACAGTACAAGGGAACGACAAACGGAGCTCGAGGAATATCCATACGAGGTGTTATCTACGGAGGAAATCGTTCAGCACATGGTTGATTGTATAAAAGAAGTGAACACTGTTGTCGAGGTCAGTATGTTAGTGGTAAACAATGAACATTGAATGAGGTTACCTACTTGTATATTGGGACACTTCAATATCATCTTTTGTGTCATACTCAAGCATATTCAGACCTTCTCATCTCATATACCGTGACTGTGTTCAAGCTGTGTAGCAATAAGTTTGGTGATAGCTGTGTCAGTAGCCTATAAACCTGATTCTTCAAATAATAAACAGTTTTTATATGATGTCATTTTTTACAAAGGGAATGGATTGACTCATGAGTTTTTGTAGGTACCTATTACTTAAATGTAATTCCCATATCCTGATTTCCTTTATTAAAACATATTTTTTATGAAATTAACCTACTTGTTGTTAAAAATGTATTTGTTGTGCCATTTTAGTTTTTTATATAAAAAAAACTTGAAAAAGGAAATATTTGTTTCAATTGAAGTTTCCTTCAGAACTAGTGTAAGAATGCTAACAGATTTGCAAGCATAAAATAATCTTATCTACCTGATGAACTGCTGTCAAACAAAGACATTGTTTGCCATTGAAATGTATGTAAACCAGAATGGACAGATCTACGGCACAAATTGTCGCAGCGATTGCAAAGATGGCGGCTACGCATGCACAGTGCGAGCGTGAGTTGTCAAAGAAAAAGTAGCATGCACACAGATGCGACACATTCTTCATGATGATTAGGATATACCTACTTGTTTAATAATATTGCATAAAATTTTTGTAAAAACGCAAAAATAAAAAGAGAGGATGGGCATTTAGTACCCGTATTTGATGTCGTCGAATAGATTTTTTATTAGGAAAAATATTTCTATGGCAACATGGAAAAATATTTTTCCATGTATCCATAGTAATAATAATAATGATTAGGATATACCTACTTGTTAAATAAAATTGCATAAAATTATAGTAAGAACGCAATTTAATTAGGTGATTGGTACATGTGAATACTTACTCGAAAAATAAAAAGGAGGATGGGCATTTAGTACCCGTATTTGATGTCGTCGAATAGATTTTTTATTAGGAAAAATATTTCTATGGCAACATGGAAAAATATTTACTAACCCAGATCCTTGTCCGGAAACCGCGGAAAGCTCACAAAGTGCTAGTTCTAGTTAATATCATAATAATTGCATATACGATAATATTATTAAAAAAATTGCAAATTCGATTTTAAATATACTCTGCTTTATTTGCTGCTTATATTAATTACTCTGTCAAAGCATTAAAGAAATAAACGAACTGAAATAAAAATTTATAATTGCAATTAAATCTTATAAAATTGAAATTAAAAAGGGAAGATGAGGCACTAGCTAGCGTCTCGAAAATGTGCCCTCAAAATTAAAGCGCTGAATAAACGCACTAATGAATTCTATAATTCAAAAAAACATTGAAACGTAGTGGGAATCGAACCAGCCGGCACAGCGCCTATCCAAATGGTAGTCAACGGCATTAGGAAAGTAAAGTAAAGTAAGCATTTATTCGGCGTTTTCAATACAATACAGATCTTAAAGATAAGAATTAGACGACCGAAAGGGCTCACCAGGCTCAGCTTGTGTTGTGGAGTCTATTCCACAACGCTGGTTTTCAGCTGGACCCATAAATATATTAAAAATATAAAATATATGTAAAAGCACATTAACCACTATACCATCGATGATGCCAAAACTTACTACTGATGTAGGTATAATACAGTCTAAAATAGTCAAAACAAAATATGTAACAAAAACATATTGTGTTGAATTTTTTTTCTCTAAACTACCGAGTCAGATTTTGATGCCGCTTTGCATAAGGGTGTAGTTGTGGTATCCCTACATAAATACAACAAAGTGTCGCTATTGGTTCATGGACCACCCATACAAATTTTCCCACTCTCCTTTCTCTCAGACAATTACTCTATTGAGCACTTTTACGAGCGTTTTTTTTCTAGATAGATATTCGTGCTAGGAGTAATGTACACATTTGAACTCAAATTTGCCTTGCCACTTGAGCGGGATGAGTAATTGCGGCAATGGAGCACAGTACGTTGTTCTGTGCACGGATGTGCCTCGACAACAAAATACAGTAGGGATTTAAGATTAAAAGTCACTTTTAATTTATTTTTCTTTTTTGAGAAGCCCCTGGACATATTTTTTGACTGACAGCGTAAGTTAAGTACCTACACTGTGGCGGCGGTGTTGTCCTACATCATAGGCGGTTCTTAACGGAATATAATAATATACTTATATTGTAAAACTGTGCTATTAGTTCACCTATCCTAGTTTAGTACCTACGTATACAATCTGTATGGTTCACTTTTCATAATCTATGATTTTCATACAAAATGTCGGGTCAGTAGAAATAATGTATAAAAAATACTTTTGGTTGGTTTATGTTGATGATTTGTTTATTTACCGATGATAAGTCACTCCACTATTTTTTTGATTTGCATTGGAGCGATTTTTGCACGTCTTTAACACACAGGACGGCATTTTTATCGGCACAATTACACCGTGCGTTCGCGGTGAGCGTTGGCGAGTGACTAAATGAGTTGAGGGCAGTTGCCCTCAACGCGTGGAGCAAAAATCGGGGCCGCGAATGTCGATTCTATATAATACATTTCGATGTTGTTTGCATATTATTTAGCTATAGACATCTCATTTCATTTAGTAATTTCAAGCAAGAAATATAATTTTGTCAAATTAGCTATTGCTTAAGAGACATTTTGATAAACACTCAATCATTTGATTATGTTTCCTCTATAGCAAGGGTGCCCATACTTTTTCTTAAAGAGATTGACCTAACAAAAATTTTTGACTAAGAGATCAACATTTTGACCGTTTATTATTTTTATTAATAAATATTTGGTGAGTACCAAATATTTATTAATGAAAATAATTGCATAAGTAAAACTATATTGGGTGCAAATTGTCAAATCTGTTATCCTTGGCAATTGATCTTAAAACCTCTTGTGATGGACCGGTCGATCACCGTATGGGCACCTCTGCTCTATAGTAAGTATTACCTTTACTTGCAGATACCAACTACAACAACTCGAATATTGTTAAACCACTTCAAATGGGATAAAGAGAAGCTAATGGAACGATTCTACGATGGGGATCAAGACCAGTTGTTCTCCGAGGCTAGGGTCATTAATCCATTCAGAAAACCAGTCATACAAAGGCCAAAGGTAAAGAAAAATAATTACGATTTGCTGATTTTCTTAACTCATCTGCACCTGCTGTATACCCTCCTAAAAATAATTAGCACCATAGAAGATGAGACAAAAGAAGAACACGTGAACAAGTTGCCGGCCTCATGCGGCCGGGTCGGTGTTGACGGAACGGCTTAAGCTATTTTGAGCTGGCCTCATGCGGCCGGCCGGGTCCATGTCAAGGATTAATATAATAATTTACATTATTCTTTAACTATAACTTTGCATTAGTTTGATAATATTATCTTTTTTTTTAATCTAGATAATTTTGTATCTATAGTTTACTTTCAATGATTGATAACATAATTGATTCAAATCACAACTAAATATTAATAATATTTATTCTAAGGACAGATTACGTTCAGTAAACGTTATACACGAATAACTTATACTAATTCTGTTCTTATGAAATTATTTATGCCAACCAAACCAAAATGTACCTTAAATACAGGTACCTACTCGAAAATGTGTGCTTTTGAATACAGTCAGCTTGCAGAAAGTTGATTTTACTGCATGTTGTACATTTTTGTGTACAGTTTTTTTAATTAAACATAAACTTGTGATGATTATAAATGTCAACTCATTTTAAAAACCTTCTTACCAATACCAACCTTGAGTCATAAACTGCTATTGTAAATGTGCAATATCATTTTTAATGCATTTGTTTTGTTTTTAGTTACCCAGACGGATATCAACATCGGGAACAGAAGAATGTGAAATATGTTTTTCAGTTCTACCTTCTTCGGTTTGTATTTGAACTCAGTATTTTTATAAAAAAAAATTGGTCATTTAAACTAAAAATGTTTTATTCACTTGCAGATGATGACAGGTCTGGAATGTGGACACAGATTTTGTACACAATGTTGGTGCGAATATTTAACAACTAAAATAATGGAAGAAGGCTTAGTAAGTAACAGAAATAGATTCATATAAATAAGACAGAGAGAACATCCTCTTTTATTACACAACTGCCCAAAAAAGGAGTGTTATGTGTGCAGGGTCCCTGTATTTGTGGGTATCTGGGTTACTTTATTCCACCATAACTTCTAAATGGCTTAACGGTTTGGATGTATGGGGTATCGTTAGAACCCACATCATTCTGAGTGACACTGGCTATATTTAAAAAAAGTCAATATGGCGACTTTACAATGCCACTTTCAAAATGTGAAAAAATATTTTATTTTTGAATTATTACAATATTTGACATCAAATGAAATGTATTAATGGGTACATTTCTAAAATAAATATAATTTGTCACTAAACTGTGTGAAATAAAAATAAATAAATTTAGAAAATATTAAAAACATGAGTGCCTGCCACAAACGAACTAAAAAAGTTAAATAACAAGTGTCATTGCAGTCGGGGGACCGTTTTGTGGAACAATTTTTTAGCATTTTAAACATTAATAAGTGGTACATGGGTTCCTATTTCTTGCTAAATATGTAATTTATTACAAAAACGTAAGACTATGCATTACATTAAGGTACTATGGGCAACAGCGACGCTTAACCAGTTTGCAACAAAATTCGTGTGCGCGCGTATCGCCCCTACACGAACTAAACGTATGGTTGTGACGGCGCGGCGTGCAAGCGATTTTGACCTTAGCAGTGGTTAAGCGTCGCTGTTGCCCATGGTACTCTCGCCACTGAAAGTTATAGTAGATAATAAAATGCCATAATGTTAAAAGTGGCCACGTTTTTCTGGCCACTGACTCATTTAACTGGTCTACCTATAGCCGCAGTGGGCCGCATCGCAACACACAAATCGCAGCCAGTGCGTTGCGCTGTGGCCTGCTTCAGTGAGCGATATTTCATACAAGAAATGCAAAAGTAGTGTAGGAGGGCGTTTGCGATGTTTTGCGTTGCGATACGGCCTCCCTAATGTGCGTTAGTTTTTAAAGAGTCTCCTTTCAGGGTCAGACGATAGCATGCGCGGCGCACGCGTGCGACATCCTCGTGGACGACGCGACCGTGATGCGGCTCGTGCGGGACCCGCGTGTCAAGCTCAAGTATCAGCACATTATCACTAACAGCTTCGTGGAGGTGAGTTCACTGTACATTGTTACTTTTACTGTTTATCATAGTTGCCGGTATTATCTAAATGAAAGAATTTCAGAAAAAAATCACCACAGTTCACAAATTAAATTTCCTGCTGTATCTTTTGACAACCTAATTATTTTTAATTTAACCAATTCTCTATTTAATTTATATTATCAAAAGTAAATTTTACAATTGATGGTGGAACTATGAAACAGGCAGTGATTATCACATTCACTATTTTTAAATATGTATATTGATATGAGCTATGCTCATATCAGTAAAAAGTGTTGGACGGATAAATTAGAAACACCAGCCAATTTTCAAACAAACGAAATAACTTTGAAGTCTTGGTTACACCAGGGATTGATCAAGCTGTGATCTGATGATGACCATCCAGGGAGTGAATGGAGGAGATTCACATCGCTATATAAACCCAACTGATCTGATCAGCATTCTTAGAGCTGTAAAGGTCTTAGTTTCAGGATTTTCATACATTTTTAGCCCTCTGACGTACTGGTGGCGGTTGACTGCGGGAGCGGCTGACCATCATCAGATCACAGCTCGATCAATCTCTGGCAGAGAACTAAAGCTTCAAGGCTTCTCCAAACAGAATGCGTACGTACGCCGGCGCTGTGTTTGACATGAAACTATGCACGTCCTACAAAGCGCGACGTCAGGTTAGCGCTCTAGCGCGCGCTAAGTACCCGTTCTGTTTGGCAAAGCCTTCAAAGTTACCTTGTTTGTATGAAATTATATCGGTCCACCGCTTTGTGTGTAGTGCAACCGGCTGCTGCGGTGGTGCCCGTCGCCGGACTGCAGCAACGCCATCAAGGTGGCGTACGTGGAGGCGGCGCCCGTCACGTGCCGCTGCGGCCACACCTTCTGCTTCGCGTGCGGCGAGAACTGGCACGACCCAGTACGGTGCTGCCTGCTCAGGAAGTGGATCAAGGTAACACGATTGTTTACCTAAGAGGTTCCCAATCTATTTAAGAGGATTGTCAAGCAAGCAGTCTCCATACAACCAGTGATAACGGTTCCCATCCTCTAAACCTTAACAGCAATGAATTTTTGGTATGTTTTTGAAATGCCTAAAAACTAGGGCTGTACGTTTTGATTTTTTTAATATCTATAATGGATTTTAAAATATTTGCATACAAAACAAAAAAGTGAAGGATTTTCTTAAACTTCCGGCCAATTTTATTTGCGATAATCTTCTGATCCTCGCTCAGCACAACTTTTCCGACCGTGTGCCATGCATTTCATCGTGATGTCATATGACGTAGGCAATAGTGTCGCGGGTTCACGGACTAATATAAATAGGATTCGATTTCTAGAAATTATTGTTCAACTAAGAAATCTTAATGGCAAAAAATATTTACCAAAGAATAGGTACTAGAAAAGAGGAGCAGCTCGGTGGCGCAGTGGTTAAGCGCCTGGCCCAACGATTGCGGAGGTTAAGCAACGTTCGCAAGGGTCGGTCATGGGATGGGTGACCAAACATTTATTATCTCGAGCTTCTCCGTGCTTCGGAAGGCACGTTAAGCCGTTGGTTCCGGCTGCATTTGCAGTCGTTAATACTCACCAATCCGCATTAGGCCCGCGTGGTGGGTTATGGCCCGTCCTCCTTACCACCCATAAGGAAGGCCTGTGCCCCAGTAGTGGGGACATTAAAATGGCTGATGGAGACTAGAAAAAATCGACTCACCCGTAGCAGGCTCATAGCAATATAAAAATAGCATTGTGAATGCCTAAATAAAATCTAAAAAAGTTCAATAAATATTTACCATTATTTGGCATTATTAATGCCGAGAAAAAGACAGGTTCACATAGAAATAACTTAGCAAGATTTTTACAAAAATAAATGATAACTAATTATAATCAGAGTTGTAGACCTTGACTAAAGTAGAACACCAATCTGATATGAAACATTTTGATTTATGTATTTTCTTAGAACCACCATATTGAATATAACATTTTCTATCTCTTGAAGAAATGTGACGATGACTCCGAGACTTCAAACTGGATAGCGGCAAACACAAAGGAGTGCCCCAAGTGCAACGTGACCATCGAGAAAGATGGCGGCTGCAACCACATGGTGTGCAAGAACCAGAACTGCAAGGCCGACTTCTGCTGGGTGTGCCTCGGGCCCTGGGAGCCGCACGGCAGCAGCTGGTACAACTGTAACAGGTCAATATGCACTCTATTACAAAGCAATTAGGTCTATAATTGTATATCTGCAACCACATGGTGTGCAAGAACCAGAGCTGCAAGGCCGACTTCTGCTGTGTGTGTGACTCGGCACAAAAAAGAGAGACAACAGAAGTTTAGTACTATGCGCGCTCGAGCAACGAACACAGACACCTCTCAGCGACGTGAAATAACCGGAATCTCAGACGAATCTGAAACGAGTTCGAGTGCGCGACGGAGTGTCGTCGGTCGGTAAGAGCCTTCCTGATCACGCTGCCTAAAAATCAAAATGTCTACGAAGCAAGATGCCTAAAACTGTCTATATGAGTGTGTGTGTGTGTTGCTTGAGTGTGCGTAGTACTAAGCCTAACTTCTGTAGGCCACCGCCACTAACCACTAACTGCCGGAACATAACAATTTTTAAATTGTTGTTATGGCGTCAGACTTACGTAAGATGGTGGCATATAGCCAGGCGGACTTGAAATAAGCCCTGCCACCAACCAAACCGAGTGCAAGTTGCACCCGCCTCCTGGGAATCTTACCTGGGACCCCTGCATCTTAGGGTCAGTTCAGACAAAATAGAAAAATGCCCGAGCGATTTTTTAGGCCTTTTAAAAATAGGATCGTATTACAATAACCCTAAAAGTGGTCCGGCGAGACCAATGCATCGATATTCATACAATTTTCTGCCTTAGATTATTGTAATACGGTCTTATTTCTTTTTAATGAAGCCAGAAAATTGCTCAAGCATTTTTCCGTTCTTTCTGAACTGCCCTTTCACGTGTGGGCGATTCACTAGACCGCAGAGGCGGTTAAACGTTTAGCAGAACAGATGTAAAGAGAGTGTGAATCATAGACGTAGCCAGGCCAGTTTTTCGCGGGGATCAAGGCCAGTTTTTTGAAAGGGTCAGTCGGTATGTTAAAAAAAAACGCTTGACAAAAAAAAGGATTTTACTAAGAGCTCTCACAGACTACAGACTTTCTATCGGCCGATAGTTGGGTCGGACCATTTTTATTAATATGAAGAATCGGCCGATACCAAATCGTTGTAATGTGCGCACTTGCCTACTTCTTCATACTGATTAAAGGCCCGACCCAACTATCGGCCGATAGTTTGGTCTGTAGTTTGCGGGGACTCTAAGTATGTCTTTATTGGGGGGAGGGGGGCTTAACCCCCCAAATCCCCCCCTCGCTACGCTCATGGTGTGTGAATATAATATTGTGTATTATTCAATTGTACAGATACGACGAAGACGAGGCGAAGGCGGCGCGCGACGCGCAGGAGCGGTCGCGCGCGGCGCTGCAGCGCTACCTGTTCTACTGCAACCGCTACATGAACCACATGCAGTCGCTGCGCTTCGAGTCCAAGCTCTACGCCTCCGTCAAGGAGAAGATGGAGGAGATGCAGCAGCACAACATGAGCTGGATCGAGGTACTACTCTTACCTTGCACCTTACAGCTATGGTTCACTGCGCAGCTACCTGTTCTACTGCAACCGCTACATGAACCACATGCAGTCGCTGCGCTTCGAGTCCAAGCTCTACGCCTCCGTCAAGGAGAAGATGGAGGAGATGCAGCAGCACAACATGAGCTGGATCGAGGTACTACTCTTACCTTGCACCTTACAGCTATGGTTCACTGCGCAGCTACCTGTTCTACTGCAACCGCTACATGAACCACATGCAGTCGCTGCGCTTCGAGTCCAAGCTCTACGCCTCCGTCAAGGAGAAGATGGAGGAGATGCAGCAGCACAACATGAGCTGGATCGAGGTACTACTCTTACCTTGCACCTTACAGCTATGGTTCACTGCGCAGCTACCTGTTCTACTGCAACCGCTACATGAACCACATGCAGTCGCTGCGCTTCGAGTCCAAGCTCTACGCCTCCGTCAAGGAGAAGATGGAGGAGATGCAGCAGCACAACATGAGCTGGATCGAGGTACTACTCTTACCTTGCACCTTACAGCTATGGTTCACTGCGCAGCTACCTGTTCTACTGCAACCGCTACATGAACCACATGCAGTCGCTGCGCTTCGAGTCCAAGCTCTACGCCTCCGTCAAGGAGAAGATGGAGGAGATGCAGCAGCACAACATGAGCTGGATCGAGGTACTACTCTTACCTTGCACCTTACAGCTATGGTTCACTGCGCAGCTACCTGTTCTACTGCAACCGCTACATGAACCACATGCAGTCGCTGCGCTTCGAGTCCAAGCTCTACGCCTCCGTCAAGGAGAAGATGGAGGAGATGCAGCAGCACAACATGAGCTGGATCGAGGTACTACTCTTACCTTGCACCTTACAGCTATGGTTCACTGCGCAGCTACCTGTTCTACTGCAACCGCTACATGAACCACATGCAGTCGCTGCGCTTCGAGTCCAAGCTCTACGCCTCCGTCAAGGAGAAGATGGAGGAGATGCAGCAGCACAACATGAGCTGGATCGAGGTACTACTCTTACCTTGCACCTTACAGCTATGGTTCACTGCGCAGCTACCTGTTCTACTGCAACCGCTACATGAACCACATGCAGTCGCTGCGCTTCGAGTCCAAGCTCTACGCCTCCGTCAAGGAGAAGATGGAGGAGATGCAGCAGCACAACATGAGCTGGATCGAGGTACTACTCTTACCTTGCACCTTACAGCTATGGTTCACTGCGCAGCTACCTGTTCTACTGCAACCGCTACATGAACCACATGCAGTCGCTGCGCTTCGAGTCCAAGCTCTACGCCTCCGTCAAGGAGAAGATGGAGGAGATGCAGCAGCACAACATGAGCTGGATCGAGGTACTACTCTTACCTTGCACCTTACAGCTATGGTTCACTGCGCAGCTACCTGTTCTACTGCAACCGCTACATGAACCACATGCAGTCGCTGCGCTTCGAGTCCAAGCTCTACGCCTCCGTCAAGGAGAAGATGGAGGAGATGCAGCAGCACAACATGAGCTGGATCGAGGTACTACTCTTACCTTGCACCTTACAGCTATGGTTCACTGCGCAGCTACCTGTTCTACTGCAACCGCTACATGAACCACATGCAGTCGCTGCGCTTCGAGTCCAAGCTCTACGCCTCCGTCAAGGAGAAGATGGAGGAGATGCAGCAGCACAACATGAGCTGGATCGAGGTACTACTCTTACCTTGCACCTTACAGCTATGGTTCACTGCGCAGCTACCTGTTCTACTGCAACCGCTACATGAACCACATGCAGTCGCTGCGCTTCGAGTCCAAGCTCTACGCCTCCGTCAAGGAGAAGATGGAGGAGATGCAGCAGCACAACATGAGCTGGATCGAGGTACTACTCTTACCTTGCACCTTACAGCTATGGTTCACTGCGCAGCTACCTGTTCTACTGCAACCGCTACATGAACCACATGCAGTCGCTGCGCTTCGAGTCCAAGCTCTACGCCTCCGTCAAGGAGAAGATGGAGGAGATGCAGCAGCACAACATGAGCTGGATCGAGGTACTACTCTTACCTTGCACCTTACAGCTATGGTTCACTGCGCAGCTACCTGTTCTACTGCAACCGCTACATGAACCACATGCAGTCGCTGCGCTTCGAGTCCAAGCTCTACGCCTCCGTCAAGGAGAAGATGGAGGAGATGCAGCAGCACAACATGAGCTGGATCGAGGTACTACTCTTACCTTGCACCTTACAGCTATGGTTCACTGCGCAGCTACCTGTTCTACTGCAACCGCTACATGAACCACATGCAGTCGCTGCGCTTCGAGTCCAAGCTCTACGCCTCCGTCAAGGAGAAGATGGAGGAGATGCAGCAGCACAACATGAGCTGGATCGAGGTACTACTCTTACCTTGCACCTTACAGCTATGGTTCACTGCGCAGCTACCTGTTCTACTGCAACCGCTACATGAACCACATGCAGTCGCTGCGCTTCGAGTCCAAGCTCTACGCCTCCGTCAAGGAGAAGATGGAGGAGATGCAGCAGCACAACATGAGCTGGATCGAGGTACTACTCTTACCTTGCACCTTACAGCTATGGTTCACTGCGCAGCTACCTGTTCTACTGCAACCGCTACATGAACCACATGCAGTCGCTGCGCTTCGAGTCCAAGCTCTACGCCTCCGTCAAGGAGAAGATGGAGGAGATGCAGCAGCACAACATGAGCTGGATCGAGGTACTACTCTTACCTTGCACCTTACAGCTATGGTTCACTGCGCAGCTACCTGTTCTACTGCAACCGCTACATGAACCACATGCAGTCGCTGCGCTTCGAGTCCAAGCTCTACGCCTCCGTCAAGGAGAAGATGGAGGAGATGCAGCAGCACAACATGAGCTGGATCGAGGTCACTATACCCTTATCGCCCAGAATAGATATAAGTACTACGTACAGAGAGGACACTCCCCGCCCCCGTTTA
Source organism: Agriphila tristella (assembly GCA_928269145.1). Classification (NCBI taxonomy): domain Eukaryota; kingdom Metazoa; phylum Arthropoda; class Insecta; order Lepidoptera; family Crambidae; genus Agriphila; species Agriphila tristella. Next base: position 40,685,423 of record OV743433.1, read on the forward strand.
GTCCCTTTGAAAAGATTAAAGGAACTAATGGGAAGAAAAAGTGCCATTAGTTCCTTTAAAGGAACTGTCTAAAGGAACTACTGGGAATAAACGCCCGCCCGCTCTAGAATCAATAGAGAATATGCATAAGTCACCGATTTTGATGAATTTGAGCTTGATCGCTGCGGACACTTATAAAAACATGATGGAACAGGAAAAAAAATGTATTTTTTTAGTTTTATCACACGATGAAATCAGGGGAAAATAACGATATTTTTTTTTCATTTTCGGATATAATGCACTTTACAGTCAGATGGAATATCGAATAAGAAATAATGTTTTGTATGACACATATGTACAACTTAAACGCAAAATTTAGGGAGATAATTGAAGATTATTGGCTAACTCCATATTAAACGCGCCAAAACACACCTGAAACGTGATGTGTGACGTCACCGTTTTGTATGGAGCGTTTTCGGCGGGTGCTGCTGCGCGCTAACTTAGAACTAAACTATATAACGAGAAAAAAACGAAACAGAAAAGTTTTAATATTACAGTTAATTTTCTCACGCATTATACTTTTGATTAAGATAAAAAAATTGATGCATATTCCCTATTACCTCACACCACCCCGCGAGTTAATGTGCCGAATCGTGTGCCGATCAAGGCAAACACAAATAGAGAGCTCTCACCGACCGACGACACTGAGTCACGTTCTCGAAGTCGTTTGAGATTCCGGTTACTTACGTTACCGTCACTGTGTCGGTGAGAAGTGTCTTATGCGTTGCTCGACCGAGCGTAGTACTAAGCTTAACTACTGTACTTTCTCTATATTCTGCTTTAGGTATGAAGCTATAAGTACGTGGCGGGCCCATTTAACCGGGCTAATGTTCGGCCGCGAGCACGTTAGTATGCGTCGCGTAGGGTCGCGTGCTTTTACGTTTGTCTTTTTTTTGTAGAATCATTAAAAATGTCTGATGACGACGAAGTATAATGTACATTTTGACTAAAACACAAAACTTGTCGCCAACCGCTGAGCTAGTGTTAGAGATAACTTGCTTTCTCTAATACAAAAGTTAACAACAAAAATCTAACAATAAAAAGATAATTTAGTTCTAATCTGTGATAAAATTTTGGTATCCAGGTTCAATTCCTGAAGAAGGCGGTGGACATCCTGTGCCAGTGCCGGCAGACGCTGATGTACACGTACGTGTTCGCGTACTACCTGCGCAAAAACAACCAGTCGGTGATCTTTGAGGACAACCAGCGTGACCTGGAGTCCGCCACCGAGACTCTCTCCGAGTACCTCGAGCGGGACATCACTAGTGAGAACCTCGCCGATATCAAGCAGAAGGTGCAGGACAAATACAGGTCAGTCCATTTATCTAACTTCTGTCACAGAATATACAACGTGTTACAAAACAACCCCTAATGGCGAATATGGTAGATAGGGACCATCAAACTGAACAACTTTTACTATTGAACCAACTGTGAAATAGCAAAACAAAAATCTGCTGTTTCATAAAAAAAAATAACGTTAATATCAAATTGTATGAAACAGATGTTTTTTTTTCGCTATTTCAATGTACTCAAGCCCATCCGCGCGAGGGTAATCGAATAATAAGCTACTATTGCTGCACGGCAATAAAGTACAATTTCAAATTGCACAGCGCTGCGTGCCTATTATTATAAGCACCTCCGAAACCGACACATGACATCCCTCGTGCGTTGACTCGACTGAGTCAGCCGCGAGCAGTAGGCTCATATAAAAGTTTAAGTGTGGAATGAGACCCTCTGTTTCTGTGTCGTATCAGAGTTAGGTATCAAATAGTACGGCTCGTAATCCTGGTACGGCTACAATACCTTTGAATCTTTTTTGTAAAACCCAATTTGAAAAAATATGTTTGATCAAAAAAGTTCGTTCAGGTCAGTATTGTGACAAAGAACTTTATTCAAACTCAGTTGATAATACGAAAGAAAATGACAAAACACTTTTGAACTAAAATAGGGTTTGCGGTTGATTTTTTATGAATAACACGGGTAGTGTTTTTTAACTGTGTCATGACGTGTTGAGTATTTTTAACAAAACAATAAATTCTAAATCTGGTTTGTTGCAGATATTGCGACAGTCGGCGTAAAGTGCTGCTGGAGCACGTCCACGAGGGCTACGAGAAGGACTGCTGGGACTACACAGAGTAATCACTTCCTTACTAACACCGCCACACAAATATACACTGTAACGCATTGTGATTAAGACATATCTTGCCCTTACAGGTAATTACCAGGTAAATAGTTTTGAATCACTTTAAACTTGGTCTTATTTTTGGTTAAACTTTAAATAAGTAGTTTCCTTTCATTTAATGTGACGTCAAAATTATGTAAAGCTCAGAAAAAAGTATGTTGGTGTTGCCTGTAAGAGCATTAACCTAAAACGGGACAATGTGACATAGGAATCTGTATGGTGTATGCGTTAATACATTAATCAATCCAAACAAACATGTGTTAAGCCATAACGTCCCGTTGTTGAATGTCTTTAAGCGATGCTACTGCACCATTGTTTAAGGGTTCGCTTCTCACATGAACGCGTTGTAGGTGGACTAATACGGCGAAGCAAAAAGTAAGGTTATTAGTTTGATAGGGACTACTTTAGAAATAGAAACATACTTGCAAGGAATGTGTTGGCTAGTCAGCATAGCTTTATGTAAAACTTTCGAAAATGTAGTTGTATTTTCTTCAAATGTCATTTCTTAACACTTTTTCATAATTTACTTTAAATCTTTTTAAAATTAGCACGTCGCGAAATTTGGCACACCCGCTCACTTTAGTGCAGCGTAAGCGGGACAGCCATTGCGCTAACGCGAGAAAAATGGGGACAAAATGTTGTCGTGGTGCGCTTGGACGGCTTATGTCTCTTGCGGGACGAATTTAACAACCTTTCATTATCGAGCAAAGTTGATAACAATTTAGAAGAATGACGGAAAAAAGACCCCATGAAACACTGCTACTTGACACTTCCTCAAATCTTCTTCGACGACAGCTAACGACAGCTAACTTGACAGTCGTTTATAGTTCCTAAGTGTCTTTGTAGCAGTAACTTGCATGTTTTTGAGTTAAATGAGAAACAAATCAGAGGTGACCTAAGTTGTGATATAGAACACAAAAATGTAAGTGTTCCAAAGGACTATGAGTAATTTCCTATGGAGAGGTGGGTCATTTTTTTTTCGATGTCGCTTCCAAAAACCAGTTTCATCTCAAAGATCTTATCCAAATAAGCAAAAAATATTTAACAGCGTAAGTCTATCATGGGCAGTTTTTGAGATATTTAAGTTAAAAAAATTATATGTAGGTAATTTTTTTTGGCAATGTCGCTTCCAAAAAACACTCATCTTAAAGATCTTATCCAAAAAAGCAAAAAAATATTCTACTGCGTATGTCTATCATGGGCAGTTTTTGAGACCGACATATTATTTTTTAAACTTAAATATCTCAAAATCTGCCAATGATATACTAACACTGTAGAATAATTTTTGCTTATTTTGATAATATATTTGAGATGGAACTGGTTTTAAAAAGCGACATCGCCAAAAAAAGAAAATGACATTTTTAATTAAACTAAAATATCTCAAAAACTGTCCATGATAAACATATGCTGTAGAATATTTTTTTTCTCATGGGATGAGGTATTTAAGATTAAACGGTTTTTTGGAAGCGACAGCGTTAAAAAAATTGACCCACTTATTACTCATACCCCTTTGGCACAGTACCTATGTGGTAAAAGGTTAAATTGGTGAATTCATGTTAGTTCGAGCCGTAAAGCAATGGTGCAACAGTAGTTTGGCCCCATGACAATGTCTAACATCTCCCTAACAGTCGCGAAGGATCGACCCGACTCCCTCGAGTTTATGGTGTTCATGTTTTATCATTTTTAACATTACGCGTGAGAGTTTGTTTGCGAACGTTTCACTATATAACGACGAGTGCAGGTGTACGATAGCAAGTGTCAGATCTCATACGTTAATATTTTCTCAAAGGATATCCATATTTTTTCTCAATACTCTCAACTTGGTATTTTTTCATTTATCATTTAATTATGTAAAACATAACATATTTTAGCGTAAAAATATAAGTCAAAATATATGTCGTTGGGTCGTAACGTGTCATCATTAGATAGTTATATTTTGTTCAAAGTTATTCCTATTCTGTAAAATTCACATGTTTTTGTATATCGCCAAGTTTTTAGTTGACACATAATGATAAATTTAATTATGTCAATTTTTGTATGTATCTTTCGACTTTTTAGAAGTCTCCTCTCGTGTTTATAGACTGATGTCATTTGTCATTATTATTTCTTTATGAACTTTTAGTTTTACAGAATAGGTATGATGAAAGTTTGGTATCACCTATCATCTGATACAGATTATGAATGATGTATTAAATATAATAAAAGCTATTTTCATAATAATCAACACTACAATTCACATAGGTATTGTATTTTTTTAGCTCGTAGTGTCATTAGTCAATATACAAATAAACATAAGTTTGGCAATAAATTGTTAAAATATCTTACGTTGTACTACACATGACTGCTCGACTAAATATAGCAGACTTATGGTAGTATTCGACGTAAGATCTTTCATTGTGAATTTGGTTCAATCTCCCACGCAACGATAGTTTTAATAGATTCCATTTTATTTTACGAGTTACATTACATTTAGATTATAACACTTTTGTCGGCGTAGTCTCTTGTAAATCGCTTGTGTAACGAAACTATTCGACTCTTATGATGCTTGTTTGAATCCTCAAATCTATTACCTCACTGTCACTGTATGTAAATTGTTAAGTTCGCATTGTATTCGCTTTTCATATACTTACTTTCCAAACGAATCGTTCAGTAAAAATTAACAGCACAACATAACAAAATAACAGTATTGGTTAAGAAAAAAACAAGAAAAAATATTTTTACCAAAAAACCTATTTTTGTTATTAGAATACTGTTTAATGATATAAAGATTAATTAAGCTGTTAGTTCAGGATATAGTGTGTGTTTTTATTATTCTGTGATCAACTTATTATTTAATGCCTCGAAGGCTTCTCTCGGTGTTGGTAGAACTAAATTTACCAAGAACTGTCCAGCAGCCGACACTAACAAACCGCTTCTGTTCTGTGTTGGAAAAAAAATAGTATATATTTAATATAATTAAAGTTCTTTAAAAAATACGACTGGTACTGTAAAGCTGTATTTACAATAAATAAGAGTTAGAGCGATTTGAATTTTAAATCTTAGGATAGTGGATATGTGGCTATCGGTAGCTGCTAGAAATGTTTAAGCCGCGGTCAGCACTGCAGCTAGTGACTAAAGGTGACCAGTTCGTACAATAAACTAAGCAACTATTATTGAGTATTTCTATTGCAGAACTCGGCTTGTTTTATGATAATTCTCGCGCTACATATCTCTGTCACTAATCGTGTAATATTAATCGTGTTACAGCTAGTGCATAAGTCGGTTGCACTGCCAGTAAATGTTTTAAGTAATCGGAAGCTTGTTGTATGGTATGTGTCTGTCCACATAGTGGGCGCGGAGCTAGCGGCTAGGCGGCCCCCCTCGAGGCCTCGATTCGTTACACTACACATTGTACATATAGATGCTGTATAGATATTTATATGATAACGTGTAACTCACAGTTCTTGTGTATTGACAGAGCATCTTGTATGTGTGCTAAGGACACATTTGTCTTGAAACTAAGACGGAAATAAAAATAGTAACATCGACAGGGAGTTTGTTATTTATCACACCCTAATATAGTTTCCCCACATTAAAATTATAGGTGTTTCAAAACCAAAAGGTATATTTAAAATTTTACAAATCTTATAAAGGGCCTCGAGCCTAATTTTGACTAAAAAAATTATCACAAAAGTGTAAAAAACTAGAGAGTAAGTATAAAACGAGTTCCCTAGCTTATGTGCAGAAGACGGCATTCGACATGTTGACCTTGAGACCGTCCTTATGACCTAATTAATAAAAGCTAGTTTGGCAGCTCAACTGTTTAACTTGTGCTGTCGTGCGATAAACGTATCTTTCGCAGAATCTTATTCACAATTTTTTCTCAAACTTAAGAAAAAAAAAAGAAAAAAAAAATAATGACATTCTGCGAAAGTGACCAGTTGCGATAATGACATTCTGCGAAAGTGACCAAATTTTTCGCGATAACCATTTGCGAAAATGACGATCTGCGTCAAAACCTCGACCGCATTGAAGTTAAAGTTAAGTAATACATGAACTAGGAATAATAGTGCTGCCAGTAAATTTCTCTGCTGAGCTTTTATTTACCTACCACATGACAGGGTTGTTTTTAGGTTGCCCATACTCTCAACGTGTAGCATGGGTAGAAGAGAAGGTCCATCGCGCCGACAGGTGGCGCTGTACGATTAACTTGTATGAAACTCGATTCGATTCACGTGCCGGACTACAGCTGGGCCACAAAAAAAAAGTTGGAAATCTGACTTTTTGACTATGCCATGATGAAGTCGATAATTGGTCGGAATTTGTCGTCAAAAACCAGAATTTGTCGGTCTTGCGTTTAAGATACGTGTGCCTAAACGCAAGACCGACAAACTCTGGTTTTTGGCGACAAAATCCGACAAATTACCGGCTACACATACGAGTAATCAGATTTTCGCTAAGACCTTCCGTTTTCGAGATTTCGATAATTTGTCGGAATTTGTCGCCAAAAACCAGAATTTGTCGGTCTTGCGTTTAGGAGATACGTGTGGCTCAGCTGTAGAGACGTCTCTACAGCTGCGCCACACAGATCTCGAAAACGGAAGGTCGTAGCGAAAATCTGATTACTCGTATGTGTAGCCGGTAATTTGTCGGATTTTGTCGCCAAAAACCAGAGTTTGTCGGTCTTGCGTTTAGGAGATACGTGAGGATGCGCTGTGGAGACTTTTCTACCTGGATCTTGAGAAAGGAAGGTCATAGCGAAAATCTGATAACTCGAGTGTGTAGCCGTTAGTTTGTCGGAATTTGTCACCAAGAATCAGATTTTGTCGATCTTGCGTTTAGGAGATATGTGAGGATACGCTTACGACCTTTCGTTCTCGAGATCCAGGTAAAAAGGTCTCCACAGCGCATCCTCACGTATCTCCTAAACGCAAGACCGACAAACTCTGGTTTTTGGCGACAAAATCCGACAAATTACCGGCTACACATACGAGTAATCAGATTTTCGCTACGACCTTCCGTTTTCGAGATCTGTGTGGCGCAGCTGTAGAGACGTCTCTACAGCTGAGCCACACGTATCTCCTAAACGCAAGACCGACAAATTCTGGTTTTTGGCGACAAATTCCGACAAATTATCGACTTCATCATGGCATAGTCAAAAAGTCAGATTTCCAACTTTTTTTTTGTGGCCCAGCTGTAGTCCGGCACGTATTCGATTCGACGAAAAATCTCGTGCTTAGGGCACTGATTATAAAATCATAAAGAATTTCGACTTGAGATTTATTCTAAATTAGTTTTTACTAATAATAACTGCTTATATCACAGGGATGCGTTGGCGCCGTCACCGACGAGACCTAGTAAAGCCTAGAGAATGGTGAGTTAGTATTATGTACTATAAATTTTATTATCGAACCTATGATGTCGATAAAGAACCCAAATTGTATCCTACTATGAAAAGATAGAGTTATTCACGTTATGCAATATGCATAGTGTGGATTTGGAGAAGAAAAAGTTTTTGAGACAAGTCTTCGCGGCTCCTAGGTCTATTGAATTTAGGCGGCCAATGAGCGGTCTTATTTAGTAGTTAGAATGATAGCTTCAGCCTTAACATAATCTTCGTACAGATATGAGTAACCGTAAATTGATTTTAAGATTGAAATAAAACGCTTACTTGAATTGTTTACCACAATGACGTGTTTTATTTTAGAACGTGTCGGATGGAACAGTGCCCCTGCGTCTTGGACCCCCCTCGGAAATTAAGTGTTTTGTTTCAATTAGCATGTAGGTAGTGTTAATGGATTTTTTAGAAATCTGTAGTAAGTAATCATAGCTTAACCATAAGAATAAATATAACTGACTAGAACGGACTCTTCTTTGTCCGGGTCCCAAATACCGCCATTTATATAACTACTTCCCCCTTCACGTCGCTACGCCCCGCTGTCGTCCAGGGGGTCAAGTCTGCTAATGTTTTCGTCAAAATCGTAGTTCAATGGTGTTCTAATGGTAATGCTTTTTGACACAGTTCTTGTTTCTTAAACCCAAAATCAAGACACAATATGTTTCCGTTTTGGGTTGAAGAAACACAATGTGTTTCAGTTTTGGGTTTAAGAAACAAGAACTGTGTCAAAAAGCATTACCAGTCAAACACCATTGAACTACGATTTTGACGAAAATATTAGCAGACTTGACCCCCAGGCCTGTTGCCAGGGTTGCTTACTGTTTATAATTTCGCTAAAATATGAGTTTTTCTTTAATTTGAAATTAAATTTTGATCAAAAATGTACTTCTAAAACATTTTTGGTTTTAATCCTCTAACTGTTTCTTTATGTTTCATCTTCATCACGTATCACAGAATATATACGAAATAGTAATGTATAAAGCTGGGTATGACTGATACTCTATTTATTATACTTTAAGGCGGTTGTATGACCCAACACACCACAATAACTTGACGCCTTTGTTTTTTGTTTCCAAGATCGTACGGAACGTACAAACAGGCAAACGCGCTTCCGGCGACGCCGCCGACCGTAACAGCCCGACTGAGTTTCCCGTTTAACGTGTCGGCTAATATTAGTAACTTTGAGCCCGTTCGGAGCAGAAGTGTCCGTTCTAGTCAGTTTTATTTATTCTTATGGTTTAGCCATCGAAAAATCCCTTGTTTGGATTAAATAGAAAATAATAATCCAATTAAGTAGTTACCTATTTGCATTTTAGGTGTCTAATTTAGTTACCAGGTTCACAAACGTAGCCTAATGGAGAATAATTATAATCTTTACATTGACTAAAATGTTGTCCCTAAATAGTGAATTGTTGCGTTACAGGTCCCAATACATTTATCGGAATTAAAAGCAAAATCGACCAAGTGTATAAAGACTATTTAGAGCTCGTATTAACTTTAGTTAAGGCGTTATAACATCAGCTCCATAATATTGTAATTTATAAAAATGTATAGGAAAAGTTTTTTTTAATTATAAATAAAAACCTAAATAAAAATAGACAATGATGTTTCATTCAAGATTAGGGTGCGAGTCGAGTGGGAAATTATCGCGGAAATTATGTTGTAGGCAAGGGGCCATCCATAAAATACGTCACACGTTAAGAGGGAGGGAGGGGGTCGACGAAGTGTGACAAGGGGGTGGGAGGGTTCCTAAATTTTGTGACGTCACATTTCAGAATCATTTAAATTGAATTAAAACAAACTTCTGAACTGCTGTTTTAATTCAATAATTATTTCTAGATGTAAAATTGTAAAGTATGTGACAGAAGGGGGTCTCACAAATGTGACCAGCTGTGACAAAGACAGGGGAGGGGGTCAAAAATCATGAAATTCGTGTGACGTAATTTATGGATGGCCCCCAAGAGGGTGTACTATGTATATGTATTGTGTAGGTTGGGAAACGTATAATTGCAAACGTTACTAATACAAATAAAAATGCAGGTTAAAGCAGTCAAGTTCTATATTTTATCGTTTACTTAATTTATTTTGTACAAACTTCAACAATATATATAATAAATACTCAATTAAACCTCTATCACTCAGCAAACTGAACTCACTTTTTGTCATAAGTATAGTTAAATAAATAATACAATGATATCATAACTTATTGTCTAAACTTAATTAAACACAACTTCTTTGTGCAAATATGCCTAATAGTAGGTAAAATTTTTGGTTTGACCAACAAAATGTATAAATATAACCACCGTCTATCTGAAACGATTCAAGCTCATCGTAACCGATTAGTATTTATATTCATTTATAAATCTACATCCAAGTGTTTTCTTTGTACTTACTTATAGTAATTTCTTGTAATTAGGTAGTATTTTTTTAATACTTTTAGTTAGGTAACATTTTTATTTCTTTTAGAAAATATACTTATTTGAATTAAACATCTCTTAGTTTATCGACTTAGAGCTAGTTAAGATAATAATTACCTTTGGACTGTGTCGCGGTTACAAGTTCGATTGACATTGCGTAATAGGGTATTTTCCAAATTTTTTAAAACTGCTTATATTTAAAGATTGGGACGAACAATTTAACAGAAAAATAAAAATAATTTATTAATGCCTTTTTTCTTCATTAAACCAATTTAAAGTCAAACTTACTTTAATGGTTTTGAATTTACCGCCAAAACGCTCGGTTCGATGATGTCTACTGTGTGACGTCAACTTTGTGTAAACAATAGAGTAAATTGTACCAAAGACTATATAGGTTAACACAAAGTTGACGTCACATAGTAGACATTATCGAACTGAGCGTTTTGGCGGTAAATTCAAAACCATTAAAAATAAAATTGACTTTAATTGGTTTAATGGAGAAAAAAGACATTATTTAATTTATTTTCATTTTTCTGTTATACTGTTCGTCCCAATCTTTGAATATAAGCAGTTTTCAAAAATTTGGAAAATACCCTATTTGTTCCATACAAAGTTGTTTTAAAATTATAATCTACTCTTCGATTGGCTTTCATATGAGCTTAAACCGTTTCATGGATTCTTTAATCCGATAACGTAAATAAAGTGAACACAAGCGAATGAACCGATAAGTGACGTCACGAGACGTACAAGGCGGCGCGCGCGGAGAGTGCGCAAGCGACGGGGAAGCTCTCTTGCACACACCCCGCACATTACTTTATAAAATTATCTACATAATCATTATCTGTAACCATAATTATTGCAAAATATGTGCAAAACGGTAAGCGTCTCGTTTAGTTTAAATACACCGACTCTTTGCAACATTTAGATTGTCTTGCACTTCATTGATTTTTCACATTATGTATGTAAATGAATTGAAAACAACCGACACACAACTATTCGGTGACATGTTCCATACAATAAAAAGCGAAACCTTTCGTCGAGCACACGTTAACGTTATTGCTTCAAGCTTATTATGTATCGCTGCGTTATTCGCTGATAGGTAGTAGACATGATAGACTTACGTGACGTGCGTTTTGGGATCTACCCGGCGGCAAGCTCTCAATATTTACAGAGTAAGTAGAAAATTGACCACTTCCAATGTTAAATTACAAAATTTAATGAATTTGTTGTGCTAGAAAAGACGACGTCGACTGGAGCCCGAGGCGGCCCCGTCCGTCTGGAGAGATGGTATCGAAAAATAAAAACACTTCGTAATATCTACCTTACTCGGTAAGGGACGTTCGATCACTTAGGTATATAAATAATCTTATTGCTAAATACGGTGATCATTCATGTAGCCGAACGGTTGAACGTTGTAAAGATTGCGTTACAATGTAATCTGCAAGAGCAATATTCATCGAAGCAGTACCAGCCCGCTCGCAATTATTAGTTAAAAGGTATATCGCGTCACGCATTCGACACGGTCGGTAGGTCAACTTGAGAACTCGGGCAAAATCTGATTTCAGGTAAAGCGTGGGGTCTCGACGCGGCTTCGCTACATGGAACAGCGAATTGTACTACAGTTGTAGTTATGAGCTAGCGCACTAATGCAAGGAGCTGGTTTTATGGAGCGGAGCGCTGTCGAGACTGTTTGTACCAAGCTTTGCATTAAATACTTAATCGAGTTGTAGCAGCGGTTGCTAAAGTTGAGCTACTGAAGTGAGAGGCGCGGGAGCGGGGGCGGGGCCGGCCGGGGAGCGCCGGCGCCGCGCCCGCCGACAGCTAATGTAATCCGGGGAAGGGAAATTACATTAACTAGGTACTTGGAAAGTGCGCGTTACATAAAATGGCTCGATTCCTATGATGCATACTGATTAGGACGGAAGTGAATTCTGGTACCGATTTCACAGCTGATTTGTTAAGCTTACTTAGATAACTTTGCAAAAATTTCTCTAAACTCTCTTAACTTCGAGGAGAACGACGGCGAGCCGACCTCGTATAGAAAACGACGACGACATGGCGTCATTGCGGTACATTGAGAGGCTTAAAAATTGGAACTATTAAAAACTATACGGACAAAATTGATATGAATCGGCGTAGCCATTGCTTTTCTAAGCGTTTATTAGATACGATTACACTAACGTCCGAACGCGATGGACGAATCGAAGACGTTACATGTTTCAATGACAAACGAAATAAACAAACTCCAAATGTTGAGTGCTACATCGATCTGCTGGCTGTGAGCCGCGGGCGAATGCGCCCGCGTGGAACTTAAATAGCTAATGTAACTGCGTTGCTCGCATCCGGCGCGGCCGAGCGAGCCACGCGCCCGCCGCCGCTGCCGCCAGCTCTGTGTGTGCTGCGCGCGACGGCGGCGGCCGGCTGGCTCCTCGCTCAGGCTCTCTCCCAACCCACACCGGGACAGTATTGTTTGACACCATTTTGGGGAAGAAAAATGATATCTCACAATCGGCAGTTAATCAACCATCGCATCGTAGTCTTAAAAAAGTTCTGATTTAGAATTTACAGAATAGACAGTGATATTCGTCGAATACAAAAATAAGCTTTTACAGCTTCCTCAATTTTATCCGATACCTTACTTAATTCACTAGTGACGAGAAGAACTGTACGTTCGCTTCACGACCCGCCCGGTCGCCGGACGGGCCGGCGCGTCGAGTCCTCGAGTGCGAACATGAACCGGAACACGATGAACGCGCGAACGTCGGTCGCAAAATAAACAGTCTCGAAAGCTCGGCCACGAATACGAAACACTCCGGTCGTCACCTCGAACGTCTCCGAACGCGAAGGAACAACTTTCACGAAAGAAACGGCGCGCTCGCGCAGCGGCCACCGCTCCGACGCGCGTCGCGTCGCTCGCCCGCGGCCCGCCGACACACTACATATGTACAATGCGAAACGTCTAGCGTAAAAAATAATTAAGTGCGCTTGGGTGGGCTCAGGAGCTCGGGCAGCGGTGCGGGCAGCGGCAGCGGCGCGTCGTCGACCAGCGCGGGCAGCAGCGCGAGCGCGAGCACGGGTCAGACGGGCGCGGGCGGCGGCGCGGGGTCGGGGGGGCGCGCGGCCGCCGCCGCCGCCTGCAGTACGACGCGGTGCCCGTTGGGCGTCACGGCGTCCAGCAGCACGGCCGTGGCCGCGCCGTCGCCGCCCGCCCCCGCGCCCGCGCCTTCGCCCCCCTCCGCCCCGTCCGCGCCGTCTCCGTCGCCGTGCACGCGCCGGTGGCGCCGCCACGCGTGCTGGATCAGCCGCGCGCAGTACTCCTCGCGTTGCCGCCACAGCGTCGACGACACGGGCTCGTAGCCGGCCTCGTCCGGCCGCCCGACCTCCAGGTCGCCGGGGTCCTCGATCGGGTTTCCCTTTCGGGCGAAGAAGTCTTTCGTGAGCGCGTCGAGGATGTCCACGCAGAACATCATGTCGCCGCGACATATCGGTATGTCCATCGATATGATTTTGTATTTGTTGGGCTTGTGAATCTGCAGCGGTGGTTCCAGGACGTCCAGAAAATCGGACAGCTGATCGTAGCGGATGTATTGTGTGCCGTCCGGGTCGAACTGCTGCCAGATTTCGTAGTACATATCGTAGTCGTCATCTGTGAGACCTTCTTGTACGTCTTCCGTCGCCTGCGAAGAAAAGGAACGATAAAGCTTGTCTGTAAATAATCTTCGCGTCTGTAATCTAAGAGACAGAATTGAACTACATATACCTGAGAATAGTTTTCGAGGATGACGGCGATGTACATGTTGATGACGATAAGGAAGGAGATGACGAGGTAGGAGAGCAAGTAAGTGATGCCGATGGTGGCGGAGCCGCAGTTGCCGGGGTAGCCGCGCTCGTTGTCGGGCAGGTCACACTCCTCTTCATTGATGATGCCGTCCAATACGCCGTCCCAGCCGGCTGATGTCGACATCTATCAAAAATAATATTGATTTATGATATGAAAAAAAAAATACAAAAGACATCAGATGCTGTTAAATAAAAATGTGACTCACTTGAAATAGCAAAATCATGCTTTGCACAAAAGTCTTGAAGTTATACACGTCATCCAGACCACCTTTATCCTTGACATGCATGAAGAATGACATGCCGAAAATGGCGAAAATGAACATGACTAAGAAAAGCAAAAGACAGATGTTGAACAGAGCTGGCAGTGACATGGCTAGCGCGAACAGCAGAGTACGAATACCCTTAGCGCCTTTTACTAGTCGAAGTACTCGACCGACTTTAGCTACTCTTACTACTCTCAATAACGTTGGCGATACAAAATACTTTTCTATAATATCGCTCAGCACCAAACCTGTGAACGAAAGGAAAAATTATTAACGTTGAAATAACGGCATCACTATTTTTTTTAAAGAAAAGTCAAGTATAACGATAGTACTTACTAAGAATAGAGAACATTACAACGACGAAATCGAATAGATTCCATGGTTCAACAAAGTAATGATATCGCAAGGCGAATATTTTCGACAGGCACTCTGAACTAAATATCACGATAAATATAGTATTGAGGTAGTCGAGCACGTTGCTGAACGTATCCGACTGCTGATAGTGGTCCAGCGTCATCGTCAACATGTTCAAACCGATGAACAACATAATTATCATGTCAAACTTTTTATCAGTCACTATTTCAAATACAATCGCTTGCGGCCGCCACTGAAATGGAAATGTTTATGTTAGTATCTTATTTTAAAAACAAAATTTTAAAGTATGGGAAAGCTGATTACATTATAAACATACCTTTGGTCTAGGTATAGCCTTCAATGGTTTCTTTGAACCCATTTTCTTCATAGCGTTGTAGTATTTCTTCTGATCCTCAGTCATGAACATTTCTAAACTACCACCAGCTTTCTTCTTTTGTTCGTTAAAGTTGTCGATGATCACACCGATGAATAGATTGAGCGTGAAGAATGAGCCAAATATAATGAAGAATACAAAATATAAGTACATGTATATGTTTGTTTCTCGAATTGGCTGACGTCCGACCTGCAAAAAGGAACCCAAATGAGATAAATTACATTGTGATATGATCTGCATCTTCAAATAATTAGCCTCTATGCATACTTCTCTAGAATCAATAGCATCGTTCATGATCTGAATCCATCCTTTGAATGTAGCCACTTGGAACAGACAGAGATACGCTTTCCCTACGTGATCGAAATTCATAGGTGAATTTTCCCATGTATAATTTTCCAAGATACAAGCATTTCGATCAGGTATTATTTCGTGGCTAAGAGTTGTATGATTCAGGTCGACACACTGTAATAAAAATATCAGAAAATAAGTGATAAGTAATGATCATAAATTATATTAGGATTGATTTGTTTGAATAATCAGTTCAGACCTTGAAATATTTTCCGGCAAATAGCTGTACACCCATAATGGCAAAGATAAGCCAGAAGATGAGACACACGAGCAGCACGTTGAAGATGGAAGGAATGGCTTGCACGAGCGCGTTTACCACCACCTGTCACACAGAACTCAGTATCACCGATGCTGTGTTACATAACACTAGAAATCGCTATTAGTGACATGCTATTTGCTTTCTTATTATTCACATTATTGCAAAAACAGCCCGAAGATGGGTTGTCAATAGTTGGTTCATAACAATTATAATCTCAATATCAGTGATGTTGAATTTGAAAATGATAGCCACTTAATCATAAGCTTACTATAACGTCAATACTGACAAACAATCAAAACATGCATACAACATAAAATAAGCTACGTCAAAAACAGCGTAAAAGAAATAGCTCTAAAAATTTTAACTTACCTTAGGAAAAACATTAACATCATCCAATAAGTCAGTACTAACGCATGCGATCCGTAAGAGAGCTTACGATGAAGACAAGAAGTTATCTAAAGTGCAGAATCTAAGATAATGTACCAAGGACACTAATAAAATATCTAAACTAACGAGTAATGAAAATTCAAGAGATATAGTACCAAAACATGACAATGAATTTCTTAGCCCAACTTGAGTCCAAATTAACCAATGTCTAAAAAGAGGATGTAACGAATATGATGATGTACTAAGCCATTCAGGGGTGCCACCGCCGATTTCAAAATGATCATTTACTAATAAATTGACAATCATGACTACTGCAAATGATTTATAATATTCTAATGTCTGCTTTTGTGTGTTGACTAATTATTAAAAGAAATTTGAATGATTTGATGAGGAGAACTCTTGAGAAGTGGAATAATTAGTTTTACAGGAGCATGTGATGTTAATGAGATCGCAGAAATGTACGATAGCATAGTATGGGCATGTGAGTGTGTGACGCGTGTGTGAGTCGCGAGCAGGGCGGTACGTACCCTCATGCCCTGCATTCGGCTCATGGCCCTGAGCGGTCGCAGTGCGCGAAGCGTTCGCATCGTTTTGAACGCCTGAATGCCACCGGCACCACAAAGCGCCGCTACGAAGTTTATAAGCGAGACCTGATGAAATCAAGGAACGTATTTTGAGAATACATAACATTAGATATATTGAAGGTTAAATTACTTAGTCATGTTACATTATTATTCAAACCCTGAAAGTGACAATTAGAATATAATAAAAACACAACTGACTCGAAGCCGCAGTAAAGGATCCCACAAATTTTCGGTCGATGATCAATTTATCCTAAATTTTATCAACCGAACACTTCTGAAAGAGATGACATTGTGTCTTGAAGAATCTTTCACAAGGAACAAGGACTCTGGCGACCAAGAGAAACCAACCAAATGTTTGGGAGGTAGTTGAAGACATACGACCTATCTTTAGTAGAACTAGTAGATAAAATTAGGTAGTAGTAATAAAATAAACATTTGTATATAAGACACCAATAGCATTCAACATAGATTTAGGTATGTGCCATTTTCACTACACATCTGGAAAAATATAGCGTTGGTTGCATTTGGTATTTTTTTCGGAAAAAGGCACAATCTAATATAGCACAGAAACAATGTAGTGCCGCATCATGCATTTGAAGATGGGAATATGAAGTTCAATCACACTATGACGGCAGCGTAATAAAGACACCGGTATTGTCGTCGAAGAGTTTGCCAGTAGCAGGAGTCGTGGGTAAGAGACACAATAAGCAGTATCCACAGACAAAGTCACGACATAGAGAGCTCCAGGCGAAGTGAAATCAGTCAGAGTCATAGCTCCGATAAACACCGAACAGAGAAAGCTACACGCTTTTGTTACGCTGCCCTTTGACATATAAAGGTGGAATTAAAGCTGACATTTTCGATAGATTTTTTGGGAGGAGCAAGCACATATTTGTAAATGCCTGGAGCGTTGGTCAATGAGCAGCGTAACGAACCGACATCGATAGCGTCACTTTCAGGGTTGCCAACTGTTAATACCGATTGCTTTAAACCTGCCAAATACTTTTATCAAATATCCAATGAAAGTAAAAAACATTCAAAGGAAACAGACGCTGTTTTAAGGCGGTTTTGTCTTCGGCGCTTTAAATTAATGATTATTTTATATTAATTGTATTTCCATCTCATCGAACAATAACTGATGTCAATTGGCAACCCTGTTGTTATCGTTCGTGACGGCGCGTACTCACGCGCATGCCCTCCCATCTTGAGACCGCTCGGAGCGGGCGCAGAGCGCGCAACGTTCGCATGGAGCGGAACGCGGGGATGTCGTCCGCGCCGGCCATCACCGCCCCGTGGTTTACAAGCGACAACTAATGTCATACTTTAAATCAATTTCTTAACATACTCTTTATGCACCCATTAACTATTTTGTGCAAACCCCAAATCCCCCCTGGCTACGCCCATGCGTGACCTCTATATGAGTGGGTATAGTTAACATTTTTTGCATTGCATCCTAATTTCGTAGTAGGTGTACACTTTAAATAGGTACTTTGTAGTAATTGTTTCTCATTGGTAAAGTAAAAGTGTACTTATAAACCTTGACTTTAATAAGTTATTAATTGATTACCGCTTATCTCTATTTTTTTTTATGTAAATGATGCTGTAAACTTGTAATACTTAGTAGTAAATATTGATCTGCTTTTTTTATAAAGCAATTGTTTTTACCATGACAATGATGAAGTCGAGCCAGCACCACGCATTGGTGAAATACTTCTGGAATCCGAGAGCCAGCCACTTTATTAACATCTCGAGGAAGAATATGACGGTGAAGATACGATCCATGTAATATAAAATATCTTGCAAAATCGGCCGATGTGGTAAATGTACATCTTCTAGTGCCTGAAATCGAAACGCGATAGTCAAGTACAAGTTCTTGCTTGAATTTCAATGGATGTTATTGAATAGGTATCTTACCAAGGCCAAGCTACTGAGTAAAATCATTGTAATCACAGCCGTTTCAAAGTAAGTGTTTTCTATGAGTTTAAAAGTCTTCAGTCGTAGCATGCCCCAGCCTTGCCAGAAGGGCGACTCGTCATCTCCGGCGAGGAAGGGGAACTTCACGTAGCACGGCTCGGGGCAGCAGTCGGAGGGCGTGTCGTCCACCACATCCTCGTCTGCTGCCACGATTATGTCTTGCTTTCCTAACTCACCCTCTAGTTTATCTTCTTCTTCCTCGATCATTTCTGTAATATGAATAGCGAGTGTCATTTGCATGTCAATAACTATTTTTAGGTCAAAGGAAATACTCCACTAACCTTCTTCTAGACCTAATTCTTCTTTACTAGCGTCTTTCTTTTCTTCACCGTCTATCGTGTCCGCGGAGCCTTTATGACTTTCGTCTTTGAATGATCTAATCTTATGACTACCATATGACTTCTGACTTATTGTATCATCGTCCTGTATAGGGTATCCATGATGGTTAAGTTCGCAGTCTAACCGATTGTCTCTATGATTATTCGTTATGGCGCTAATATTATTCATTAATATTTTTCCTTTTTTATATTTATTGTCACCTGCAAAATGAAGACCATCATTACAGAAAGGATTAAAAGATTATATTGGTCTCGTATTGATTTGAAATTGTTTATTAAATCGTGTGGTAGGTACGCATTTACCTGGTATTGTGAATTCCATACCGTCACCTATAGCTACTTCTACTTGATCTTTGAGTTTCTTATCTTTGTACAAGACGGCGTCGTCGAGGTCGGTGCCCAGCTCTAGCTCGTTGTCGACGCGCTCTGAAGAGACACAGCGGCCGCATAAAGCCGCCTTTAAGCCTACATGCCGCGCCACAGTGTGTCGCCGTCGCCAATGTCCAAGCATAGAAATCAGACCAGGATCCACCATGAGATTTTTTTAACAATTGACGTCGTAAATTTCTTAACTTTGTTTATCAGATGATTAGATTTGAAACTATTGATAAAAGCAATGACTTTTCATTTCTAAAAAGATACTGCAAGTATCAAAGTTATAATGATGACTTGATGACTCAACTTAAATGAAATAAGTACTAGTGTGATAAGTAGATACCTATTAAGGTAATATAAACACTGACATTAGATGTGTTTTCTAACATAACACTAGAAAACTTTGTTTGTTTAGCTTTTACAATAAGTAGGTAGTATGAAATGACTGAATTAATAATGATACATAATTGATATTAACAATGACATAGACACACCAATATGTACGATAACATTAACATGCGCACGTGGATTTAAATACTGATACAATATAATTTCAAGCGTACTTACCATGAGCAAAATTATATCACACAACACAGGAAAGGAAACATCAATGGAAAAGGGTAAAATAAAAAAGTCGATGTTAACAAATAATAGATTAAGGAAGTATCAAATCTAACACACGACATTTATAGATACAGGGTCATTTCTACACTTGGAGCTAGGGCGCAGGCAACGCACAGTGTTCACACGAAAAACATCAAAAGGCATAGATAGTCACATATAGTTTACAATATACTATTTATTAAACACAAATCCCATGCTACATCTTTAATATTTAGCGCCATGCTACTTGTTCGGAAAAGAGATCTAAAGATTGGAAATATAATAATTTGTGGATTAGATACCTACATGGAGCACGAAATAAATGCAATTAAATAAATTGCATTATAAAAGAGGTTTGCCATATTCGTCATCACCCATTTGTCCCCCACTGCTGAGGCACAGACCTTCTTTATGGGTGGATAGGATAACGAGGATAGACCATAATCCACCACGCAGGTAAGTAATTAGGCAATTGGTGAGTGTTAACGACTGCAAATTTCGTAGAGTGTGCCTTCCAACGTGTTTTGCGAAGCATGGAAAAGCTCGAGATAATAAATGTTTGGTCACCCATTCAGTGACCAACCACTGCAAAAGTTGCTTAACGGCCGCACTAAGCGCACTCGAGCTCCTCCATAGATGGAATTAATATCAATAGGTCTCTTTCCCTTATTTTATTCTTAACAAAATACATCGTTGATATACTATGATCAGAATTATATCAATATTTCAATTAAGTAGTTCCAATATAGGTACATTTCACAGGTACATGCCACAGCACACTTACTAAGTTAAGTACAATTCTTACCGGGTGCGTGTATCGCTATTTGGTTGGTCAGTTTGTTCTTCAGCAACTTCAAGAAGTCCGCTACGTTCCTTTTGACCCAGTCGATGAATCTAGATATTCTATTGAAAGCCTCCGCAATTTTGTTCGTGTCCTGATCTGCAGTAGGCGACGATAAACTTGACGAACCGAAATTTGACAGTAACAGGGCCAAGAAGAGGTTAAGTACCTGTAAATTAATGTTACACACATGTGGATATAACAAAGAACTTTAAGTCCAGTAATTTCTGGAAGCAAGAATTTCTGAATTAGTCGATAGCTGTGCCGATACTAAAGTCATTTTATGCAATTGGGTATACCTATATCTAGATCAAGTTACGAAAAAGCTGAGAATATGAAACTCACCACAAGATTGCCAATGACGACGGTAGCCAAGAAAAACGGTATACAAGAGACATCGCCGACGAGCATACAGTCCCACATACTTTCTATCCATTCTCCACACAACACTCTGAATACAATCATGAAACTGTGCATGAAATCCGTGAAATTCCATCTTGGGAGATCTCCGTCAGGGAACCGGTCAACGTAATCTGCGCACCACAAAATATTACTTCAAGGTAACAATCGGTTTCACCTTAAAATATAATTTATCAGATACCAATTGTAACTGTTGAAGCTTGAACGTGTATGTAGGTAGGTATTTAAAGTTTCTTCGAAATACAATAGTTTTATTCAACATTCAAAATAAATCAAGCCACAATTTATTGTTTGCTCTAATCATGTGATAATATTTTATGTTACTTCATCATATTAGAGTTAGAGTTATTATATTAATATACTAACATTCAAGCATCTACCTTTTCAGCAATTTGTATTTCTCTAATAAGCAGTTTTTACTTCTAAAATAATTACACTAAGAAACATTTACCATGCATTGCGTACTTACATACTGACTTATTCATACGTAAATAATATAAAGAAATGAGCAGCTAAATGTTAGAGAGGACACAAAGAAAAAGTCAATAATTCGTTAAATAAATATTATATACTTGTAAGTATGCTTTAGGAAGTTTGAAGATATGATAAAGTTAAAAGCTGTAGATGAGCGTTTCACAAGTGAGGCGCCTTCTAATCGCTCGGTATAGCATACATTGAGGGTCCATAGCTCATTTGGAAGGGACACGACACGACTGGCCAATCTGAGTGAACTTGAGCACAATAGTGTGGCGCACATCAACACGATACTCTCTATTCATACAGATCACTGGTCAAAATGTGGAAGATAGAAATTCCTAATTAACTTCTAATTTATAGTGAGATTGATCATCATGCATTTGGACGAGGTTTTATTTGGCTATGGTTTTTGAATATTGGCATGGTTTTGTGTAAAATTTAATGTTGTGCAATTTGCTTCCTTCCACATTTTAAACAGCTTTACTAAGCAGTGAATGTATCTCCTATTAAGAAGCTAACAGTTAGCCCAGAAAAACATTCACCGTCGAGTACATTGGCTGCAACCATTGTACCATGAACAGTCAACACCTCCAACCAAACACCAATGTACATGCAACACTCCCACCGATGCACTTACCGACATAATTTTTTCCGAACAGTTGCATACCCATCACCGCGAATATGAAAATAATGATGCACAATACGAAGGTCAGGTTGCCCAAGGCACCCATGGTCCTACCCATTATAGAGATGAGTAAATTAAGTGTCGGCCATGACTTTGCCAATTTGAATACTCGAAGCTGCAAGTACAAATTGTGAAACAACGCGTCACGCAAGCTCGCTTACCGGCGCTTCACCTATGCTACTGCGGTAACCTTCCTCGGAGCCAGGACTGCTCGCACCCGCGGCCGGCGCGCGGCTGGCCAGCGGCGGCCAGGTGTGAGTGGTCCTGACTCCTTCGTATAATTAGCAAATGTGTGCTTGAGTTACCTATCGATGTGCATAGACTTATATGTATGAGTGGGATATATGTTATCAAATTTTGTGAGAGCTTTTGCACCAATATCGTTTCGTATTCATATTTCATCTCTAATTAATTTTTATTCGTCTTCCATTTTAGAGCCTGCCGAATCTGTTACGACATAGATCCCATCAGTAAAAGATCGTCGGCGTCAAAATACCCTCGTTAAAGCGAAGCTGCAAGTCAAATCTAATGTAACTCGATGCAAAGCTTAATCATGATCTCAAGCTGCGTGGCATAGCCTTATAACGTGTCTCGTCAGGCCACGTGGGCGAGGCACATTCGTGTTATAAAGCCACAGCGGGACCCACAGTCCTTTATGAAAATAATGTTCAACCAAAGCCCAGTGTAGTATTTCGAGAGTGTGAAGCTGAATCAATAATGAAGCTTAGTTCTTTAATTAGAGATGCTAAATTTTCTTTCAAATTGAACCTGTGTAGTTCTTCCCAAATAACTGCATTCCCATCACCGCGAATATGAATATAATGATGCAAAGTACAAAGGTCAAGTTCCCTAAAGCTCCCACGGTCCTACCCATTATGGATATAATAAGGTTTAGCGCCGGCCAAGACTTGGCCAGTTTAAATACACGCAGCTGAAAATAGCACATTTACATATTATGGACACTCACATCAATGTTACTGACTCGTGGTGTATGTGTTAGTTTATTTGTGGTTTGTAAAACTCGAACACATAAAGCGCATCTCTGCGTTACCTATATGGAACCGTTACCTTCATTAATAAATCGGTTCATTAGAATCAATTATAATAATTAGATAATAAATAAGAGATCCATATAAATTGCCGTTAAGTATACGCTTTGTGTGTCGATAAATACATAAAAGATGTAGTCTTCATTGTGATGTTTCCAAAATTGGTTATATATCTCAATGGTTAGACAGATTCAGGAATCAATAGGATTCAGGCTTAAATATTCCAAATTTTTTAATATCTTTCACACACAACCTTTGATCAGAACACAATTACGTATTAATGACCCTTTTATTACTATAGTTATCTTTGTTATTTTTTTATATAAACCGACCTATGTTTATAATCATAATTTTTATTTACAACAAGTATCGTACACCTCGATACTTATATGTATATGGTGTCATGGTGTACAATAACTATTAAATTAAATTAAAAAAGTATGTATGTGATTGAAAGGAGCAAATGGACATAACAATAGTAAACATAGTGTCATTAATAAAATACAAGGAGAAAGATTTCGAAAGTCGAAGAAAAAGTCTCAATTAAATTGTCTATAAGGTACTGTAACTAGTTTTTATGACCAAAGATTGCGATGTCGAGTTTTGAGAGGACGATATAATAAATTGAACTTACCAAACGAAAGGAACGTAATACTGACAAACCCTGAACTCCCTCTAGTCCCAACTCCAAAAGTGATAAGGCCACGATAATAAAGTCAAATATATTCCATCCTTCTTGAAAATAATACTTCGGACTCATTGCTATTAGTTTCAATGTCGCTTCTATTCCGAATGTAGCGGTGAAAAACTGAAATTCATAACAATATAGTGAGGTTTTTTTAAGAATTAAGAAGGAAAGTAATCTTTTTAAGAAATAAGATTGGAAACTTACATAATTGCCACTTTTGAGAGCTCTCTCCATATCTTTGTCCATGTCATGATGGTCCAAGGCCATGAATAACGTGTTGACGACGATACAGAGGGTGATGAAGAGCTCAACGAACGGGTCGAATACCAACAGAGCGACGTACTTCTGGAACTCCAGCCACAACCAACAGCAGTCCCACACACAGAAAAAGTCAATTGCTTTCGTGAGCCACTCCAACATTCGCTCCTTGAATGTTGGACCATCCTCATCGTCTTCCGCTGCTGTTGGGAAGTAGTACACTGACACTGTTGTCCCATTTAGGCGGAGTGCGTGTGTGTGTGTTAGAGAGAGACAGAAATAATATTGTTAGTATTCGCTCATTATTTTCAAAATTTCGTACCAAATATTTCCAATAAAAAAGGGAGAGATAAAACTGTTAGGGTCATTTGTAAAACATCAACAGCCCCGAAGGAGTAGATTACTAATATAATAAACAACAACATTTGTTTTACGACTTTTCCGAAAACAGACAAAAAACATTCGACTTTCCATAATGTCCGAATAGCTAATCGAGTTTTGAATTAAAAGTCGTTTTTTTGTCTTTTTTCGAAGCAGTCGTAGAATAAATGTTTTTTTTCCATAGTAAATCTGCCCCTGCGAGGTTGTTGGTGTTTTAGAAAATTAAATAACCCTGCATAAGATTTTATTGGAATGGACTTTTTAAATCAAGAGCACAAATATCCATATTTTTTGTGTTTTTACTGGCTGTCATTTATGTTATCGAAATCGAAGAATGTACAAACCAGCGGCACCCACAGTGAGGTAAGGTAGTCCTCGTGAGGAAGAAGGTTCCTTGCTTGGAAGACTTGGAGCCTGATACAGTGCGAGTTGACATCGTGCAAATCAAACCCAAGCCTACTCGTCCAACCTTGCGTCAATGCTAATTTCGCTTAAATACTCGACATATATGATGCGTTATTTGTCAATAAAATAATGCTTTCAAATCCATAAGAGCCAAAAAATATGAATACCGTGTTTTAAAATCACAAAATGATAAGCACCAATTCACTTTGATGATGTTATAGAACTTTATTGGTTTTTATATGTTCGGCATGACTCTTTGATTTGCTTAAAAATTATGAAACAATAATTAACGTTACTGCATTTGAATATTCTAACTATTGTTATGCTTATAATTACTTATATACGCAAGCGTTTTACGAAACACATATGCAGGAAAATGCAGTGATATTAGATAACAGGTAGGTATTACTTAAAAGAGTGGTACTTAATTAATAGTAATAAAAAGCAGTGTGACAGTGCTTAACAGAAATTCAAAGGAAAAGGCTGTTTTTCTCACAATTAAGACGTTGCGATGGTCACAGAAATAGTAGGACTAGGTACTCATAATAGTTTCTTCTGTTATTCAACCTCGGCCATAATGTTGTAAACGACAGAAATATTATTTACAGTCAATGTTTGTAAAGACGTGACAAAGCATCGCAATGCCTAAAGGATCACAGCTCAAGTTGGTACAGCACACGTGTAGGTACAGTGCTGAATTGCATGTTAATTGCTTGTTTCTAATACGTGGATGTGGTGCAAATTAGATGTGTAGGCGATGTGTGGACTGTCGGAGAAAAAACCGCTGCAAAGTCTAAATATAAAAATAAAAGATACTACGAAACATCGGAAATAAATAAAGATTTTCGGATCGTTGCTTTTTCCTTCGTAGGTAGATCGTTTGTATTACCTATATTATTCATAAATTATCAAAATGTATGAAACAGCTGATTTTTTTTTCGTGATTTCAGAGTTGGTCCCATAGTAAAACTAGTTCAGTTTGATGGTCCTTAATCTACCATATTAGGCTTTATAAGGCTTTTAACACCTTGTAAACTACAGCGAGCTCTTATAACATTTTTTTCTCCGACAATGTGGTAGTAAGCATTCACATGTTACACAATAAATGACATCCACAATAATTGTACTTAAATTTTGCCAATTATGCAGAAGTGTCGCATAATGAGCAAATACCGGTAGTAAGTGTTTCAATGTTTGTGTGTTAGAGTTATGTCAAGGTAGGTACTGTAAAAGTGATTGTCTAGGTAATTATGTTCAGTCAATTTGGAAAAGCATAATTTGAAATAGATTAAAGTAACGGACATCGATATATTTAAAAGAACATTATGCACAAGACAGCTCCAGCCCCCATAGCATGACCACTGAAACACGCGATATGATATGATATAGGCCGACCGCTTAAATGAGTCCTCGCCCGCGGGGCACAGGGGCGCGAGGGGAGACGAGAACGGGGGTCGTGAGAGGTGCGGGCGGTAGGCGTTCGCCGCCCGTCGCCCGCATCGGCCCCGTTCTCGTCTCCCCTCGCGCCTCTGTGCCCCGCGGGCGAGGACTCATTTAACCGGTCGGCCTATAGCAATTTATCACGTTTAACTATAAAACTATCAAAAGATGGATTTTGACAGTTGAGTGTCGATAAACCGCTATCATGCGATATATATCGTGTTTTGTCGGTCATGCTAGGCCTACAGCGTTGTCACAGAGGCAACAACATTCAGATTTATTGGGTGTTTACCGTTTTGTTCGCTCGCTCTACTCTGCCGGCCCGCTTGCTCGATGATTTCGTTTAGTACCATTACATCTGAAAAGCAATAAATACAGAAATTTATTTAGAAGAACTATGAATCTTAAAGTCAAATTAAAAAGAATAGTAAAAGACCTCTCATATCCACCACGTTAGGCTGTTGCGAAGATTCAATAAAAGGGTTGTCGTTCGATGGCTTCAGTACTTTCCCAGCCTCGTCTGTACATTCAGTCGTGTTCATTTCCTGAAATTCAATTTTATAAACTTAAATTATTTTATAAAACGAGAAAACTTTTTCATAATAGGTACTAACAAAGTACTCCGTCACTTTATATGTGTATAGATTGTAGTACTTATAGTATAGAAACTTTAATGGGGATGCAAACTGAGGAACTAATGGCGCCACAAACGCTTGTACCAAAAACGTTTGATTGGTTGTTTCAAATGTCAAATGTCATTTCTGACATATTTTAACCAATCAAAAGTACTGTCTTAGGAACAAGCGTACGCAGCGACATCTACAATTTGCTTTGCGTTGCCATCCCCATTGAGAAACTTATGAACTTCTTATAACAATTTTTTCTGCGGCAATGTGGTAGTAGGTAAGCATTCTCTCCCATACGTTATTTAATGAATGACATCCACAATAATTATTGTTTTTAAGTTTTGGCAATGTAGTGTCATGTCACATAATGATGAGCAAATACCGGTATAATAGTAGTATTATTGTCAATGTTCACGTGTTAGAGATATGTCAAGTTACTGTAAAAAAAGAAACACACTCTACTTTTGTGATACCTAATTAAAGTCAAAAGTTGCCTAACTAACAGTGAGCAAATCGGTGTTTTATACGGCAATGGTAGGTATATAATAATAAAGGGTAAGGATAAAGAAGGATCATCAGTGAGAATATTCTCTCCTTTTAAATTATGCCCTTTACAATGATCTTTCTAGCTAGTTTCGGTACAAAATGTCTTTGACGTTAGTGTTGACAATGGCTCTTTTTTGCCTTTTTCTGAATATGTAGGTATGTCAAGCAAGTCTTAGTAAGGTTATTTTCGTAGCAGATGGCGTTACTAACTCAATTTGAACTAAACTGACTACGATCCTTCTCTCCCCCTTACCCTTCGTAATCTCCATCAGCCATTTTAATGTCCCCACTGCTGGGGTACAGGCCTTCCTTATGGGTGGTAAGGAGGACAGGCCATAACCCACCACGCGGGCCCAATGTAGATTGGTCGGTGTTAACAACTGCTGGCTGCATTAGCCAGGACCAACGGCTTGACGTGCCTTCCGAAGCACGGAGGAGTTCGAGATAATAAATTTTTGGTCACCCATTCCATGACCACCCTTGCGAACGTTGCTTAACCTCTGCAATCGCTGGGCCAGGCGCTAAACCACTGCGCCACCGAGCTCCACCCTCCACCCTTTATCCTTCGTAATGTAGGTAGGTATAGTATTCAAACTACTAACGTATTCTCTGAGAGGTCTAGAGATGAGCGAGGAGTCCTGTGGCGGTATGGGGTAGGCGTGCGGCTGCGAGGTGACGCTGTGGTTGCGAGGTGCCCGGATCTGTTTTTCCGGGGCTAGCTTAAGAGCTAGCCCCGGAAAAACAGATCCGGGAATATACTAAGGTAGACAGATCCAGAATATACTAAGGTATATTACCCTTCGTAATGTAGGTATAGTATTCAAAATACTAACGTATTCTCTGAGAGGTCTAGAGATGAGCGCGGAGTCTTGTCGCGGGATGGGGTAGGCGTGCGGCTGCGAGGTGACGCTGTGGTTGCGTGACGCGGAGCGGTTGCGCAGGCGCGCCTCCTTGGTCTGCGCCTTGCCGCCGAGGAGGTCTCCGTGCGACGTGTACGACAGGCGGGACTGGTGGGATGTGTACGACGAGTGACGAGAACCTGGACAACAAATAAATAAATAATAAATATTTGACAACATCACATACAATGCTCCGATTCCAAAGTAAGTAGCTAAAGCACTTGTGTTATGGAAATCAGAGACAACGATGGTATCACAAACACCCAGACCCGAGACAATATAGAAAAGTTCATTTGCTACATTGACCCAGCCGAGGATCGAACTCGGGACCTTAAGAGATGGTGACGCCTTGAAAACCGGCGTGCAACGACCACGGACGTGGGACTCAAGAATAACACGTTGGGTGCCAAAAGTGACGAGTTGCGAGAACCTGAACAAAAATTATCACTAACTAGCGACCGCCCGCGACTTCGTCTGCGTAGAAAGTTTTTTTGCTATCCCTCGGGAACAGTACTTTTTTCTGGATAAAAGGTACCCTATGTCCTTCTCTATACCCCTGGAAACATGTATGCAAAATTTCATGATGATTGGTTCAGTAGTTAAGACGTGACGGCGTAACAAATAAACAAACAAACAAACAGACTTTCGCATTTATAATATTAGTAAGGATTTAACCAATTCACTGTTTTGGCGCCCAACGTGGGACTCAAGAATAACACGTTGGGCGCCAAAAGTATAGTCTCAACTTTTTAAAGTCTTGTTGTTATCACGACTTCTTCTCGTTCTCTGTTTTTATTTATTCTAGAGACAATATAATTAAGATCTTCATATCGTTGTGGATGTCTGGTGTACACATACGGACATTAAATCTTGTCTGTGTTTAAGATATTATGTTTTTATTTTCTGTTTTATCTTGCTGTTCCAACTTGTTTAGGGAATAAGATAAGTACCTTTTTTTAACAAAATATTACTATTAACCTTACCTAAATTAGCATAATAAACTGGAATGATGATAGCACCGTTTTCTTCAGACATAGGAGTGACAGCATTGGAGTCGTCAGCGTAGGGCAGATGTTCCTGAGCGTCCAGATAGGTGGACAGCACGAGCGGCTTGCGGTCGCCGCCGGGCGGATACCGCGGCCGTCCGTTAGGTCGCAGCGCCATCTGGTGGGAGCCGCGCGAACCTCGCCGCAAGTTGAATGGCGATCCAGGCAGAGACAATGACGCCTGGAATGTCACAAATTTCTTATTAGCGCGTGCAATAAGATCCGCAGATATCAAAATCCATATTTACTGACTTACTTTTCTTCTATAATATCAAATCTCTGATCATTAATTTTCCTCAATTCAGATCGAGTAGTATACAAAAGTCTGTTCAAATTCTATGTTATTTAATGCTTTACCTAAGGAACCGGTTGCAGAGGCTTTGGAGTCATCCTACTTACTTTAAAATCTTTTCATAGCAATGGTTATTTACTTTCATGTGCTGATAAACAAAAGTGTTAAATAAAATGCACGCAATAATAGGAAACGTGTATTAACAAAATCAAAAGAAGAGAAAATGATTAGTGCTCGTGAATGTCCTTTTGCATCAATGCACGTGATAGCACGCTGAATCCATGAATTGTTGCAATTAGACTAGAAAATAGGTAAAGTAAAATCACTACAAAAAGATCAAGACCTAAGTAAACAGAGGAAATAGGATAAAATTTTACAGTTAAAACAATAGGAAGGGGAGCACAAACATCAATGAGGAGTGTAGGACAAACCTGTGAGCCTTCGCGCAGTGGCCCATATGACAACTGTCCGTATTTATTTATGCGTTCGGGGTGAGGGACCTTCAATACACAAACAGAATTTTGAATTTAATAATTTGTTAATTGTATAATCAATCAATCAAATCAAATATCTAGACATTGACCAAATAGGATTAAAGGATAGAAAGGGTCCGCCAATAAACACATAACAACAGAAACATAATCGAACGAGGCACGTACAAAATAAAGTTGCAGCTTGAAGCGAATTGTGACAATAACCAAATATAGTTTGGATTTGTGATGGATCTCTCAAATACTAATCAAGTGTCCAGTTTTATATGACTGTTGAAGTTGAAAGATCTAAGGAAATTGTCCATACAATAAGAACTTTCGTCAAACTCCAAATCGAATCTGTAAAAGTATATAGTCTTATCGATATGGATGCCATGGTAAAACTCTTATTGTAAGAAATAAATGGTAAAAGGCTAGCGATTGATGAGTGGAAGCAACAGTTAGTCAAGTAACCTTGTTTATAAACACATGAAGTAATCATGGGGCTTAATTACATGCATATCCGCATACTGCTAGTCCTATCGTAACTATTGTTTTATCCTCCGATACTACTTCTAGAGTCATGAAGACTGTTCCTTTGTTTGCCCGATTTCTAGAAGCCTCCGCACAACTCTAAATCGAAATTGAGGAATCTAGTATTACTTTAAGAATATTTAAAATAATGACTTTAATCTATTTTTACTTCGTTATTTACCAAATTTAATAAAAATATTACTGAACCTACCTCTTATTCGTTGATATGTTCAGTTCAGCCTGGTCCATTTGTTTTGTCAACACTCACATCGCAAAAGAAACAATCTACCATGACAATAGATTCTTTCTCTCCAATAGTATTCCTTTGAAAGGTAGGATTTCCTATTGAAGTGTTATTCTCAAAATATATTTATACGCTTCAAACGAACTGTTGTACTTTACTAAATATCGTTTCTTTTTTCAGTTTGATAACTGAAGAAATATTATTGGAGACTGTTCATACACAGATTCTACGTTGATTCATGTGGCTATATTGATTATCATGCGGAAATGAGAAAAAAATTAACTGTCATCATTCCAAATTATTAAAATTATCCAGTGTCAGTGTTAAGACACGACAATCAAAAGTAAATAACATAAACGTTTAGGTAATTCGTGCATAATAAATAACTATATTAAAAAACAGATAGAGGAATACTAGCTAGATCTAATTGAGGAAATGATTATGGTTACTACGCTAAATGATGGCTAGCAACGTACATTGCTCGTTCATGAAAATTTGTAAACATGAGGGTTGAGAACAGAATCATAACAGCATGGCAACATAGGGTTTGCTAACGAACGTTCTAAAAATTGCATGCTTTAGGGTCAGCCAATTTCCACTTGTGTGAAAAGTGGTTCAAAATAAATTAAAAATGACAAACGGGAAGAAAATATAGAAGAAAATAGTAATTGCAAATATTTAAACTAAGTCTAAAGCACGTTCAATATTTGCATTTACTATAGAATTTTTCATAGAGGACGAAATCTTAAGCTTACAGCAATAAAACAGATAATGTAAATTTCTTTTCAACTTGAGCTGTGCTGTTATGAAGATGAAGTTAGTGAAAAAGTGTATTATAAAAACTAGAAATCCAAAGCTCGATAACCGTATAATTCAGTCATCTTGATAGGACGAGTGTATAAGCTGCGTGTTATTTGAGATCAAGTTGAAAAGAATGATTTACTCAGCCAGCAATGATTCAATTATTGAACTCGAAATCTTATAGGAAGTAATAACTAATCTGAAAATAATAAATATATCTTTTTAACAAATTATTTGAATGTAGGTATTGATATTTTGGTGAATTTTGTTCTTGTTCTTGATTCTTCCAATAAAGATAGTAATTTTATAGGACACTTACTTTATTTCAACAAGAAATAAGATGTTAAATAAAATACTAAGTAGAAAAAAACAACTCGTTACAGTCACCAGGAATAGCATTGTGAATGCAAGAAAATAATAATAAGAGAAAGATTTTCAAAGTCGATTATGCCTATTAAATTATTTCTTAGTGTTAAATCAATGACTCTACAGGAGTTATTATGATTCAATTTTTTTTTAATAATAAAGTTGTCCTCAACTCAATATGAGATTAAGCGCAATTAAATAGTTTATAAATAACAGGGTTGATGATATAATTGCTTAATTTTTTTTATACAAGAAGAAATTCACCAGGCAATGTTGAATCATTGTCAGCCATGATAGGCGTGTGTGGGCGGTACTCACCATGCTGACCTTCCGTGGACGGCGTGTTTCGTGGTCGGCGGCGGGCTTGTGCGCGTGGGGGTGCGTGCTCACCGAGTCCTGGAATGGGTCGCTACGGAGGGACATGCGCTCGCGCGTGTTGTCGTCCTGGTTGCCGCGCTCCTGGTTCACGAACAGCTCGTAGCTGTGGCACGAGAATTCGCTGGGCGACTTCGCGGGATGCGCTTCCGCGTACGCCGCCGCTTCCGCTGCCGCGGCCACTTCCCGCGCGTGTGCCTCGCGGGCTTCTTGCTTGTCTGCTCGTGCCGCTGCCTTTTGTTCCGCTTCCTGGTACATTAATTTTATTAAGGGTCTGTTCCACAGGTTTCGACTAAGTTCAGTAAGATTTATAAAATTATACCAAAGTTGACCAGAGGGCCTACTCAAATGGCCATTCTACTAAAATTAACGCTAGTAGAACTACTAAAAAATCAAGATCGTCTATGTGTCGTTGCGTTACTGAAAGAAATCACTAGGTAGTGTATCAAGGGTAGGCCATCCTTTGAAGATCAAAAGTTACTGATAAAAAATAATTGTAGACTTCTTGTACTTTTATTTGAATATCGTTGATGCTCCTTAACCACAACCTTACATAGTGGTGATAGATTCCGAGATCTTACAGTCTGAAAACTATGTCTGAACCACTAGGTCAAAATAAGATTATGATAGTATAATTAACAACCCACTAGTAATGAAATATTACCCTCAGAGCTTCTTCCTCAGCTTGCTCCTCCTCTTCGGCCTTCTTCTGCAACTCGTCGTAGGACATGGCGACGATGGCCAAGATCAAGTTCACGAGGTAGAACGAGCCCAGGAAGATGATCACCACGAAGAACAGCACGTGCCACGACCCCGCTGACCTTAGCACCTACAAAATATTAGGCAGTATGTAGAGAATGCAATAGATTAAAAGCAGTATGAAGAGAATGCCCGCTTGACTCAGCTCTTTTCAAAAAGAGCGGCGAGCGGCGAGGTTAGCAAAAACTCATTACTATCTGTGCCCTGTCTATCAAAACTTACAAGTCTTGTACTTTTTAAAAACAAGCATTTTCCTTATGAAAATAATTTTATTATTCCACAAATCCGTTTATTAAAACACGTTAAATTAAACGCTACAAATGTATTTTTTATTTAACTAATATGTTTTCACCCTTATTATTCGTTATATACGTACCGTTAATCAAAAAGATCCAAGCTTGTAAAAAAAACTTACAACTTGTAAAAAACTAAATGGAAAATCCTGAGGATTTTTGAGGGTGTCCGGCGACTCTCCATTCCGTCCAGTTTTTACAAACGTCTTGTATAAATTATTTGGAAAAAGACCTATTTTACACGAACTTGTAAAGTTATTCATGTAAATTTAACCTCTTGTAGCTTGTAAGTTTTGATAAACAGAGCACTGGAGGTGGATGATATGTAAGCACAAGGTTAATTTTTATAATAGAAATAAACGACGATCCTTTCAGAATATGCAATGTAAAAAATATGTAAAAAGTTCTTGTGTTCTCAATATAATTATCATTATTCAATAGGTCTTTTTATACTTTGCTTCATAATATCAAGCTTCTTACTGCATTATCTATCGCCCTCGAGATAGGAGTTTACCTAACGTTTTAGATTAAGTTGGCATGTGGAAATGATTGATGGTTTCCGTTTTCGTGTAAAACACGGCAACGGAACCGATACAAAAATACCTCAGTGACGAAATTACGCAATCGGTGTCAAGCTCACCGTGTTAATGTTTCCCCTTCGAAAGCCTTAATTGCGATTTCTCATGCGAAACTACGCGTAACCATACGCACAAAAATAATCATTTTCATGCAAATTAAAGCAGTTTGGTTTCCAATTGGTGCAAATTACAACAGTTACCAAACTTTTATTTTATTAGTAACAAGCCACACCTACTCGCTTTACTCGTTCTGGATATTTATTACTTTTAATTATGTAAAAGAATTCTTCTTGGGAAGTTTTCGACTGGCACATAGAGTCTTTGAACAAACCACAATACCAGTTATTATCTAGTAGGTACTGTGTTGTGTAACTATGTATATGTATATCTGTACAATGGTCGAAAGCTTGTAACAAACTACGGCTTTCAGGTAATATTGAATAATTAAAGCTCGATGCCGAGTTGGGTGGATTGTTTGAAGTCCCATCACCTCGGGCGAGGAAGGTTAACAAATATTGGTAATGATCGATTTCGGTACTTGTAGGTTAAAGCTAATAAACTTTTTACCTTTTGAAAACAAGAAAAGAAGTTCCTTTGTAATATGAAAATAAAACACTTAAACTTATAAGTAATACCCTTTTTCCGTCGTCGGGGGTTGAAATAAAAAAAAGTCAGAAACTGAATCATCTACTTCAATCTTAATTTCTGATAGAGAATTAAACGAGGTTTTCACCTCACAAATAATTAACTTTGAAATATAAAAAAGTAATGTATGTACGTTTTCTTGTCCGTAACATGATCGATTACTGACCGCGTCTTGAAAAAAATAAATTCATAAAAATTTCAATCTTTACGTAAGAAAATTTATTTGTGGACGCTTACAAAACCACATACCAGTTGGTAAAGGTTTTCCCAGTAATCCTGAGTCATGAGCCGAAAGGCGGAGAGGAAAGCCCAGCCGAACGTGTCGAAACTCGTGTAGCCGTAGTTGGGGTTCGGCCCGAAGCCTTGCAGGCACATGTAGCCCGGCTCGCACTGCCTGTTTACATGAATAAACAAATACTATTAAAACAATAAAAAGAAACTTGGAGTATAGTTAAGGCGGGCGGTTGTATGACTGGAAGTGGCGCCCTCAGGGGTTTTTATTTAATAAGTTATTTGTAGAAAAATATTTAAATAATGTTTTACGTTGTGTTTTTAGGGCCCATGGTCTAGTATTTTTAGAAGGTCTACGTGCCCTCGTAGTCATTCGTAGAAGTAGATAGCAAATGTGTCAAAAACGGCCACTTTGAGAAGTTTTGCTATCTACTTCTAGCAGTGACTACGATGGAATGTAACGATACCGTCTAAAAATACTAGACTGTGGGCAATAAAAATTCCACGTAAGAACATTATTAAAATTGTGTAGGTATAATATTAAATAAAATTCACCGCGGCGCCACTTTGTACCACCCAAGAATCTTATATTCATATTCTGCTACCTTAAGGGGATACGTCACAAAAATTGACACTTTTTGATTTAATTAATGCCATAGGTCGCGGAAATATCCTAGAGATCTGAAATTAAGATATATATTTCTTTATATCTTTCTCCAGACACGTATTGAACCAGAAATACGATTCAGTGATTTGGCTCGATACATTTCCAAATTACCTCTTAAAAATTCATAGTTCGAAATTATTTAGAAGCAACATTAGGTATTCAAGTCAAAATTACTTTAAATAATTTGTATCATCAATATTCACAACCGTGTAGAAGCATTTCTCTTTAATCGCTATAGTTATTTACTAATAATTGATTTAGTGATTTTGTGCTATATCGCTCGCTCCCGCGCACGCACGTAGTTTTCTTATTGCTGTCTCGCTTTACGCTTTATTTTTAACATAGCCCCTTAAAATGTTCTCGTGTTACGACCCTGACACAAGTATCCTTAATTTTCCTAAAAGCACATTACTCTTAATTCTCCTACGCTCTTGACTTTCTCGGTGCATTGACCGCAGTTATTTAGGAACGCGACTCGTCTGTACCTACTGCTTGTTTTCGTTACAACGAATTATAATTATAGTAAAAGTAATCGTACTTTTTTCAAAAAAGGTAATAATTTGAATGTCTTCATACAAAAGACATCAACGCGTTTGTCATTATTTCTTTGATTAGGTAATATACGATAGCTGATATACGATAGCTATACATATTTTTATGCCAGTACTAAACATTTGTGTACTTATGACAGTCACAAGTTTTCAAAAGAAAAGCGTTTTTTTCTCTCTTGGTGATAAATCACGCTTTTATTTTGAAAAAAATAAGTACACAAAGATTTAGTTCTGGCAATTAATATACTATGTACGAGTATTTTATTTAAGTTTATTAGTATACAACTACAGAATAGATATAAGATACTACAGCTTATTTCTAATCGGGATAAAGTTATATTTAACCCTTTAGATTTTTTTACTAACGTGTTTAAGTTATTAGTTCAAAGAGAGTCAACTCTAACAAAATTTGGCTTATTTTTAATTTTGATTAGGTTACTAATTCTTATTTTGTCTTATAAACAACGAATACCTTAACAAAAAATAATACTTGACGAACAAAACTATAACTAGTTTTATACTAGTTTAATACAAACTATTTGATTGAATCAGGCGTCAGTTGGCGGAAGTCCCAAACCATTTTGAAAAAAGAAACATTGTATCTTACTTCCGCAAACAAAATATTATGCAAGATGCACCGCCCGCCTGCCACACACCCACAAAATACTAGTGCACAATACCTGCATACAATAATATTTTACTTTTACTAAAAAATGTGTAAAGTAATGAAATCATATAACTATACTCACCCAGCGCCTGACGAGTTTCCACACAGCGGGTATTCACCATTTGCTTCATACCAGTTCGCTAAAATAAAATATAAAAATTACTGAATTTACATGTAAATTAGACCCATCGTGTAACTGGGTGTTTTTACAAGAAAACCTAAATTTTTCCGTCTTTTCGAAGGCTTCAAAGGCGAGCTATAACTTAACATTTCAAAAATGGGTGTTTAATTTAAATCTCCCTTAGCTCATAAGTACCGTTATAGTTAAGTTAAAACGAAAAAAATCCTAATGTCTTTAGCAAAATAAATATGCCAATAAATCTCTATATAAATAATTCTGGTAGGTAGTTGTTAAGATTTTGAGTTCTATGGGGATCCACGTTCTTTCAGACACATCCTAATACAAATTAAGTTTTTATTTCCACTATTTAACCCGTCAACGTCACTTACAGGAAATTGAGACATAACAGATATTTCATTGTTGTGAGGCCTCATATAGCCACGAGGGATTTAATGAATTAATGAAGTGGGTACTGCTTACTTTCATTCTTGCAGAACCGATCCCAGTTCTCGTCCGTGAGGTTGCCCCAGGAGCCGTCTTCGGGGAACACCTTGATGCACTTCTGCGTGAGCACCCCCATGTAGATCTGCAGGCCCATCAACGCGAACACGGACAGCGAGAACATCGTAAGTATGATCACGTCCCGCAGGTTCTTCACCGATTCTATGACCGCGCCCACGATCGTCTTCAGACCTATTTGTTATAGTTAAAGGTTTAAAAAATGATTATTTGATCTTCAATTGTTCATAAATTAGGATTACATCCTACTAATATTATAAATGTGAAAGTTTGTGGGTTTGGATGTTTAGATGTTTGTTCCTCAATCACGCAAAAACTACTGAACGGATTTGGTTGAAATTTGGCACACAGATAGTAGATAGCCTGGATTAAAACATAGAATACTTTTTATCCCGATATTCCCGCGGGAATGGGAACCACGCGGGTGAAACCGCGGGAGGCCGCTAGTGGGATATAAAAAAGTTTGATTTTGTATCATGTAATGTTGACGCCAAAACATTAATATTTATAACTACGCGACAGATATTTTTTTATTTTGTTAACATTGGTAGTTGGCACCTCGCAGCTGCCGAAAGTAATCGCTAAATAAATTACATACTTACCAATTGTGTAAATGTTATAGCAGTAGGTATGTCAAAGGTTCAATAAATCTGAATTAGCCAATTAATTTTGAATAAACAAAATCTTAACGGTGTTAACACCGTTAATGCTGTAAAGCTAGGGTTTCCTAGGATGACGGTGCCGTCATATTACGGCCGTCATTTAGCGGCGTAGAACGTTGTCTATGTAAACAATAGGACGCGGTTTTTGACGTTTAAGTGTCGCCATATTGTTTACATAGACAACATTCAACGCCGCTATATTACGGCCGTATATGACGGCACCGTCATCCTAGGAAACCCTAGCTTAAGACTTAATGCTATTTGGTGTAAACATTTAATAAACTGGATAATCTAAGTTATTTACAGATTGAAATAGTATTTTCTGCATGTTTTAACTAGGACAACACAAAATAATGATTACCACTAACATTAAGTTTAAAGCCTAAAATCTATCCTATATTTACTAAACTAACTAACATAATTGAATAACAATTTACCAGGAATAATGGCCACAGTCTTCAACGCTCGCAGTACCCTGAACGTTCTAAGCGCAGCGAGGTTTCCCAAGTCTATGCCCATCGTCACATAACTGAAAACAGATACCCACAACCACAAAATCTAAG
This sequence comes from Agriphila tristella, assembly GCA_928269145.1. NCBI lineage: Eukaryota > Metazoa > Arthropoda > Insecta > Lepidoptera > Crambidae > Agriphila > Agriphila tristella. The sequence continues at coordinate 40,724,256 of OV743433.1, forward strand.
TTAAAACAATTCATTCATCTAATACACTACAATTAGTCTAATCAATAAGAAAAACAACATCAAAATCCATTTCAGTTATAATGTATCGTGACTATTCGTGACGTAGTTCACTTTTGTAACCGTTTACATTCTAAACAATTATAACAATGAATATTAATCTAAGATAAAATCTAGTTAATGAGGCATTAACTATAAAAAAATCTACGTAAAAACTTTGTCAATATGTAAAATCTCTACTTAAATATCAATAAAATTGTCTACTAGTTACTCACGCTAAAGCTATAACTACGAAGTCAAGCCAATTCCATGCATCTCTAAGGTATGTGAATGGCTGTAGTATGAAACCCCTGGCCATTACTTTCACCGCCGATTCAAATGTGTAGATCCCGGTAAAGATAACTCTGCAAAAATTCACCTCTGCTGAGGAACACCACTCAACAAAACAGATAATCTCAAAATAACGTTAAGGCAGAAGGAAAAACAAATGAAGTTCTGTATTTGAACTTACAGGGACAGTATATGGAAACAAACCTCTATGCCACTCTACACAGTCATGAATTCATGATTCACGTTTTTGATAAGTATGTCTATAATGATAGATGTAGGTATGTCGACTATGTACACAAGAAAATTTCCGAGGAATGAGAAGTAAAAATAATTTGATAATAGGCTCAAAAATCTCTTGTTTGAGATTACTTTTAAGAAATTATAATTATGTGTTACATTTTTATTCCGTTGAATTTAATGAAAAAAACACGACACGAGAAAACAGCTTTGAAGTAAATTTTACAAGACAAATGAATGTTTAATACACCTATACTTTAATATTTACAAATCATTGATGTGTCCTGTAGCACTATGTATAAATAAATGTTATTTTCAACTAAATAATTTGAATAGGGTAATATAAAAAAATATATAAAAGTTAACTATTATCTGATGTTCTATGTAGATTATTCAATTCTAATATAAAATGTAAGTACTTCCAATAATCTAAGTATTAATAATTTAATTCGAAAACTAGCTGAACTCTAACAATTTTGAAACTAGCGTGCATTCTACGGAATTTTCTAAAACTTATGAAAGTATTTTCTGGATTGTTTAATGGTACGTATATTCCAATTATAGTCGGACATTCGATTAATCGATAGTGTTATGATCTAATATCGATATGAATCTAATAAGAATACTCTGTGATACTTACTCAGTACTCTCGACTGTCGGCGTCGTAGGCATTATCATAAGTATGCAGTTCACTAAGATTGTCGTAATGATAAACAAAGAGAACAGAGGATGCACTAATATGTATATCGCCACTCTTCTTATTGGATTAAACGGGTTTAACATCCATAGGGCGTCTGTTGCCGAAAATCTGAAGATATCTTTACCCTTGCTTATGACTACGAAGGTCTGTAAACAAAGAAAAACGATTTGTTTACCAATACAAAAAGTACTTACTCATTATTAACTACAGCGACGAAGGAGCACATTGCAGTAAGTGGTAAATGTTACTTACTCTTTGGTTGTGATAGAAGGGGTCAATGTCCTCGAGGGGCGTGGAGGCAAGCTCCAGAGGGAAGGTGCCCTGCATTCGCACCGGCAGGGGCAGGCCCTGCTCCAGGGTGGCGTCCGGTTGGGGGCCTTCGTCCTCGTCTTCGTCATCATATCGCACCTATACACCAATCATCATCATTACAAATTGACATCCTATACAATCTCCTTTATCTACTCTCTGAACCTTTACGATCTCATATTTTGAAATTTCACCAACGTTCCACATGCAACTTGCATTAAAACGCCAGTGTAATTATTACCAATATCAATGTCTTAATTTAGTTCAATAATGCTAAATAATTCTCGTGGCAAGCTAGCCTACAAAATGAAGCCTATCAAGACCATAATCATGAGCAATCTTTTTAAATACTTTGTAACAATATCAATAAGAAATAGTCCAATCCATAAATTTGACGAAAAAAATCACAAGTCTCATCGAGTCACACTGAAACGAGTGACACTGACTGGTTAAAAAAAAACGCAACGAGTAACAGTGTGACACAATGCGATGCGTGTGTTTTTATTCTCATCTACATAGTAACCCTATATTCTCATCGAATGACAACTGAATCGTGTCACACTGTGACTGGATGAGAAAAAAATTCGCAACGAGTCACTCCTGTTACTCGTTGCGTTTTTTTTCTCAACCAGTCACAGTGTGACTCGTTTCAGTGTGACTCGATGTGATTGTTGATAATGTGTGATTCGATGAGAATATAGGATATATTTCCGCAGATTTTTATAAATATTTTTGTTTGTTTGTCATATTAGTTACTGTTACAAAGTTGTTCGAAGTCAGCATGTCTGGTGAGGCGTCTGCTAAGCTAGTTCGATATCGTGTAGTGCTGCTGTCTGTGACTATGATGCGTAATGCGTATCGGGCAGAACTAGAAGCGCATTGTGTGAACGTCCCTCGCTATTGTGTTACCATTCCGAATGTCTGTCAGTTGATTACCTAACGCCAATCACGAGATTATAATAGTTCATGTAACGTTAAACGATTCTAGAGTAAGCAGATGAATCTAAAAACATTTTAATTTTTCCAATTTTTTTTATCATGTTGTATTTTCTTGATACATTAGACTAGTTAAATATTCACTTATTTTTCCATTGATTTTCTTCTTTCATTGAAATTCGAAATCGGTGCCAAAATAGGAGGTAATACTAGCGCAAGCTCAGACAAAAGTTACAAAATACGTTTCACAACCAATAAAAATTCATGATAATCATCTCGACTTTATTTACTGTCTAATATAAGATTCAATATGCACTAAAAGCTAGCTAGGTGTCGTCACCATGCTAGACCTAGATGACAGCAGTCAATGATAATGTGGCGAACATGACCCGGTCTGTGCAATGCTTTGATGGTGAATGTTATGTGCTGGTGTTGAGATATCGTTCAGACGACGCTGTGCTGTATCTCCTTGAAAGGTTATTTTATGATCTTCATTGATGATTTCGTTGTAATGGGTAGTTGGGAAGGTCACCTACTTGGAATTCGATTGAGAATTTATCTACTTCATTAAGTTTAATCAAGTTTCCGGTAAAAAGGGATTCTCTAGTTCTTTTCTATTCTATTCAAGGGGATTTTCTAAAATGTTGATAATCTATGGAATGTGGTTACAATTACATCTTTAAGTCCTAGTATTTTTTTATTATTATCCTTCTGCATTCTTATTTCGATGGTGAACAAATTAATATTTGCGTTTTCGATTAGCAAATAAACATGACAAGCTTTCATTTGATTAACTACGTTAAAGATTAGCTGTTAATTATTACGATATCGATGTTTAAGTAACAGCTAAACTTCCAAACATTTCAGTACTTTGCCGGCAAAGCGATGTGTTTGAGGAGTAATGCTCAAATGCGGTTATATGCATAATCAGAATGCAGCACAAGTTATCGCACTTCTTAAACGTGGCGCCAATGTTCGTGGATGTTCATAACAATCGTATAAATTAATTTTGATACTAGCGATAACTTGTTGGACAATATGTCTCTAATAAAAATGAGCCGTAAAAAGGTAAAAGGGGCAAGCAAGCAATCTTACTTCTTTTTTCTTTTTCGTCCGCCCCAAATCGTTCTGGAATAGTTTAAAAATGTTCCGTCAGAGTAATCAAACGTGGATCTCTCATTTGGTGCCACACTGTAAAATCTAAGTGCTTTTGCAATCACTGTTATGAAACCACACAAAATTATGTAGGTATGCAAACACTCCATTTGTTGATAGTAACAGTTGCTATTCATTCGCTAAGTATGAAATGTCCGATTGTCAGTTTTAACCAGTATTAATTTAGTAATTTTATGCGCATATACTTGCGGCATGACAAACAACTTTTTTTTTTATTTATTAAATTACAACAATTTGTTTTAAATAATAAACAATTTTGTTGCCCATGTAATGTATTCTGTTAGTAACGTACAACGCAGAGCACTGCATTTTTGTGTAAAAGAGTGAAACTACAAAAAATAACATTAGGTAAGTATAATTTTTATTAAATACTAATAGTTCAGTAAAATTACGGGAGCTAGTATGACGAAATTGAAATAAATTGCAATAGCTTTCTTTCTTCTTTTGATCGTTAGATGAAATGGCTAGCTGTCATTTTGTAAATGAATCCAACTAATTTTCACAATTTTTTTTTGCTATACTGACCAAAATATTAATTTATTTGGTTGCTTTAGCAAAATTGCTAATTACATACTTTCTTTACTTTTTGGTTGATATGCAACTATAATTTGATTGTGAATGTAAATTCAACAAAAAAGTAACATCTACGCTGTATTTTTTGTATTCGTAAATTTATATAGTTGGATTCGTAAATATTGTGTTTCATTATCACATCAAAGCCAGATATGCAAAAATACAGGTTATTAGCATTTAATGTTTTGAAAATCCGTAATTTTACTGAACTATAATACTTAAGCTAGGGTTTCCTAAGATGACGGTGCCGTCATATTACGTCCGTAATTAAGCGGCGTAGAACGTTGTCTATGTAAACAATACGGCGCGCCGTATTGTTTACATAGACAACGTTCTACGTCGCTAAATTACGGCCGTAATATGACGGCACCGTCATCCTAGGAAACCCTAGCTTTACAGACATCAAGGTTTGTATGATACCGCGAGTATAAAGTTAAAAACGAAAGTTTATTGACATAGTGTAAGATAGCATAGCAGTAGGCACTGACCTCGCCTTCCGCTCGTTTTTTCTCGAGTTCCTTTTGCTTGGCATGCTCTTCAGCTATGCGGGCTTCGATAGCGGCCAATGACTCTCGTGTGAAGGGCTGGAACAAGCTTCGTTCTTCCTCGCTGATCGAGTCCAAGTCTTCGGACATTGTCTATCGAACTCCCCCTCGAGTGAACTGCCTACTGTACAGACAAAATCATTTTTAAATCCGCTGTTTTGTTCTATTAATTTTTGTGTCATATTGCACCTTTTTCAAATTCATAATTATATACCGGGTGTCCCAAAACTTTGCCACACGGAGGGAAAGTACCTTAAATATTGAAGATAGGATATTTTACTGAAAGAAGACTTCATTTTATTTTAAAAATTAATGCGAACTGTATTTAAAGATTTTCGAAGAATCGCATGCCTTAACCCGGAATCGAACCTACCAAATTAGAAAAAAAAACAATCTTTTATTTTTACGATACCGATCGTTAGGATTATTTTTTGTTAAGCAATACAACATCTTAAACAAAAGGAAGACCATGAAATTTTACATTTAAATTTTAATGATTACGTATTGTATTAATTTGTATAGGAAATAAAGCGATATTTAAAAAAAATCTTTGAATGCAGGTCGCATTATTTTTAACCGACTTCAAAAATTTGAAAAGAAGGAGGTTATCTATTCGTCGCGTATATATTTTTTTATTTATATGTATGTACACCGATTACTCGAAGACGGCTGAACCGATTGAAATGATTCAAACGTTATAACATGACGTTTGTTTTCAAGTTGGTCCCATTTTTTGAAATTTTGAAATCGGTTTAGTAGTTTTCAAGTAATCTTGAAAAAACTGTCGTTTTCGTTACCATTTTATATGAATTCAGACGGATTTTCAACCATTACTTTTTTGTTTATGCACCGATTTAGATGATTCTTTTTTTGTTTGAAAAAAGACACCTTAAGAATGATACCATATTAATTTCATTGGTATTGGACTTTGGGTTTTGAAGATACACAAGGGAACTCCTTAAAATCAAATAGGAACTGTACAGTGATTGAAATATTGGCAGGTTTATGACAAACAAAAACAAGTTAAGTACCTTTTATTGTCAAGGACCTGCTGGACTATGGTTGAACTGCGAAGGCCTAACGGAACTCTTGTGGAAATTGAGTTACTCGGGGTATACCATTGAAAAATGTGAAACATTATAACGTTTTATTTTATAAAATCATCACTTACATACCTTCCACAAAAAAGTTTAAAATAAAAAAGCTTTTTAAAAAAGCACAACCTCCTTCAAAAATCTTAAAAAACAGCTCTATAAAAAGCAAGAAATAATGTTCAAATCGATTGATTAAAACACGTCTATTGAAGTCGGGTGGAGCTTTCAGAATGTTAACAATACAATAAATAAATAAAAAATACTTCCAGCTCCACCCGACCTCAATAGACGTGTTTTAATCAATCGATTTGAACATTATTTCTTGCTTTTTATAGAGCTGTTTTTTAAGATTTTTGAAGGAGGTTGTGCTTTTTTTAAAAAGCTTTTTTAAAATAAAATGAAGTCTTCGTTCAGTAAAATTTCCTATCTTCAATATTTAAGATACTTTCCCTCCGTGTGGCAAAGTTTTGAGACACCCGGTTACACCTATGTTACTGTAAAACTCCGAACTTATGTAAGTCCTAAGATTTTCAAGTAAAACCTAACATTTACCAACTCTTAATGGTAAAAGTGGTAAAGTGTGCCGTGTATGTGCCGGCCTAGAATAGCACTACCCCCTATCATCCCGTGGGTGTCGTAAAAGGCGACTAAGGGAGCATAGCCTTCAAGAGACGGGCAGCAGCGTCTCCAAAAAACCTTGGCCTACTGCGATCGCCAACCCGCCTGCCAAGCGTGGCGATTATGGCAAACCCCCCCCCTCATGCATAATGGATCAAAAAATTGGCCCCCAGTCCCCGGCAGCCCCGCTATTCCTAGCTACGGTAGCGGCTACGGTAACGGCGGGGCAGGGGGTGCTAAGAATCCCCGGGTGCGGCTCGGCTACCAAAAACGACGACTACTGCACCTGGCAACCTATAACACGCGCACACTAAGGACCGACGCGAAGTTAACCGAGTTGGAAGAAGTTATCAGCAAGGTACACTGGGACATTATCGGCTTATCTGAAGTCCGAAGAGCGGGAGAGGACTCGATAATCCTCAACTCCGGTAACTTGCTTTACTACCGGGAGGGCGACCAACATTCCCAAGGTGGTATCGGGTTCATCGTCCACAAGTCCCTTGTCAACAACGTGACTACCATCGGAAGTGTGTCGACCAGGGTGGCGTACCTTATACTCAGAATATCCAAACGGTGTTCGCTGAATGTTATACAGGTTTACGCACCGACCTCGACACACCAAGATGACGAAGTGGAGGCTATGTATGAGGAGATCTCTAAAGCCATGCATAGCTTCAAAACCCACTACACTGTTGTGATGGGGGACTTCAATGCTAAGTTGGGGAAACGATGCGGTGATGAGCTGAGAGTGGGGCAATTTGGAGTTGGGCAACGGAATGACAGAGGCCAGATGCTGGCTGACTTTATGGAGAAGGAGAACCTCTTTATGATGAACTCCTTCTTCAGAAAGCCGGAATGCCGGAAGTGGACCTGGGTCAGTCCGGACGGTAAAGTCAGAAATGAGATAGATTTTATCATGTCGACGAAAAAGCAAATATTCAATGATGTCACTGTGATCAACGCTGTTAAGACGGGGAGCGATCACCAATTGGTACGTGGCACATTGAATATCAACCCAAAGCTGGAAAGATCTCGACTGATAAAATCAACAATTCGACCATTGCCGGCCCATATTCAAAACCCCGAGAGCTTTCAACTCGAACTCCAAAACCGCTTCGAAGCCCTTGAGAACAGCTTAGATGTGGACGATCTAAACAACATGGTGGTGGATGCTGTCCGTACGGTAGGATCCAAGCTCTTTAAGACCCGCCGTCCCAAGATAAAGAAACTCTCCGACCACACACTCCTACTCATGGATCAGAGACGTGAAATGAGGCTCCAGAGTTCAGTAGATGCTAATCGTTATCGGCAGCTTAATAGACAGATATCTAAGTCTTTGACGAGCGACCTTCGCCAATTTAATACGAATCGTATTAAAGAGGCCATCGAGCGGAATAAAGGCTCCAAAGTGTTCGCGAGAGATCTGTCTATTGGGCAAAGCCAGATGACGAAGCTGAAAACTGACGACGGACGCATCATTTCATCAAAGCCTGAAATCCTGAGGGAGATCGAGAGCTTCTATGGGCAGTTATATTCCACGCAGACACCTGTTGAAAGCAAGGCTAAAGACCCCAGAGCCAAGCTTACCCGACACTATACCGAAGATATCCCGGACGTCAGCCTGTGCGAGATTAGTATGGCTCTCAAACAGCTGAAAAACAACAAGGCGGCGGGTGACGATGGAATCACTACAGAACTTCTGAGAGCGGGCGGTAAGCCGATACTCAAAGTCCTCCAGAAGCTCTTTAATTCCGTCATCGTCCAGGGCAGAACGCCAAAGACATGGAACATAAGTGAGGTGATCTTGTTCTTTAAAAAGGGTGACAAGTCCCTCTTAAAGAACTATAGACCCATCTCGCTTCTGAGTCATGTCTATAAGTTGTTTTCGAGAGTCCTTACGAATCGTCTCGCTCGCAAGTTCGACGACTTCCAACCTCCCGAACAAGCCGGGTTCCGAAAAGGCTTTAGCACCATAGACCACATCCATACGCTGCGGCAGGTTATACAGAAGACTGAGGAGTATAATGAGCCACTTTGCTTGGCGTTCGTGGACTATGAGAAAGCCTTTGATTCGATTGAAACCTGGGCGGTGCTGCAGTCTCTCCAAAGGTGCCAAGTGGACTACAGGTATATCGAGGTGTTGAGGTACTTATACCAAAATGCCACCATGACGATCCGAGTACAGAACCAGAACACAAATCCTATCCAACTGCAGCGTGGTGTGAGACAGGGAGACGTTATTTCTCCGAAACTGTTCACAGCTGCGTTGGAGGACATCTTTAAGCTCTTGGACTGGAAAGGACTCGGCATCAACATTAATGGCGAGTACCTAACACACCTTCGATTTGCCGATGATATAGTCCTTATGGCTGAGACCATGGAAGACCTGAACACAATGCTCGAAGATCTCCGTAGTGCTTCCCAAAGAGTGGGTCTTAGGATGAACATGGATAAGACGAAAATTATGTCAAATGCCCATGTTGTACCCTCTCCAGTTCATGTTGGGAACACTACACTTGAAGTTGTTGACCATTACGTATACCTAGGACAGGCAGTCCAGTTAGGTAGGTCCAACTTCGAGAAAGAGATCTCTCGTCGAATCCAACTCGGGTGGGCAGCATTCGGGAAGCTTCGAAAAATCTTCGCGTCCGACTTACCTCAGTGTCTCAAGACGAAAGTCTATGAACAGTGTGTGTTGCCAGTGATGACCTACGGCAGTGAAACGTGGCCGCTAACTATGGGTCTCATAAGGAGGCTCAAGGTCACTCAGCGTGCAATGGAGAGAGCCATGCTCGGCGTTTCCCTACGTGATCAAATCAGAAACGAGGAGATCCGCAGGAGAACTAAAGTAACCGACATTGCTCGAAGGATTGCTCAGCTGAAGTGGCAATGGGCGGGACACATAGCGAGAAGAACCGATGGCCGTTGGGGCAGAAAGGTTCTGGAATGGCGACCGCGCACCGGACGACGCTCCGTGGGTAGGCCCCCGACAAGGTGGACCGACGATCTGGTGGAGGTCGCGGAAAGCCAGTGGATGCAGGCAGCGCAGGACCGATCGTTGTGGAGATCCTTAGGGTAGGCCTATACCCAGCAGTGGGTGTCGTGTGGCTGATATGATGATGATGATGATGAATGGTAAAAGTTCGAACTTTTCTGTGATCATCGTTCATTTCGAACATTTACCACCATTCACTCGGTAAATCTTAGGTTTTACCTCAGAGACGAGGTAAATACTGAAATATATTAATTTTGAAGGTGCTATAAATTATATTTTACTTATACTAATAAATGCATCAAATCATAATAATTTAAACAAAGGATTTGGCCAACGCGACGGGTAATATTAATGTAATGTATGACTTATAAATACTCATACCAGATAAATAAAAATAATAATGATAGTGAAGAATAGATCAAAATGACAATTAAAAATATTTAAAGTTTTTCCTGATAGGTGATTTGAAATAAATTACTATGTTAATATAGCATATTCACTGATTTATTAAAATAATACAACATTTACCAACCGTCATTGGTAAAACCTAGCATGTGCCAAACTCTAATGGTAAAAGCCCAAAAAATGGTCTCCCTTTTATAAAATCGTTACATTTACCAATTCATGTTGGTAAATCTTAAGATTTCCCAGTAAAACCTAAGTTTTACCAATATACGGGCTTTTACAGTAACATATACATAATAAATATTTTGTAGAAACAACAGAAGGTGAACCTATCTAAATATTCAAGAAAAAGTTCAACGATCATCGTTGGTAATTTTGAAGTTGGTTGATGAGCTTTTCATTGTGCAAACGAATGCACATTCATACTAAGTATACACTCACAAGGAGCCATTTTTCTCTTTTGTTTAAAAACAAACCTTTGGGCACGGAACCCTAAAGAATTCCGTGCCCAAAATATAAAAACGGGACTCAGACTACTAAGACTCCACTGTCCGTCTGTCTGTCACCAGGATGTACTTATCTCATGAACCGTGATAGCTAAACAGTTGAAATTTTCACAGATGATGTATTTCTGTCGAATCGAATAAAATAAATGTTTGATGGGGCTCCCATACAACAAACGTGATTTTTTTGCCGTTTTTGGTACGAAAGTCGTCGTAAGCGAGTCCGCCTCGCACTTGGCCGGTTTTTTAGATACAACTCTGCGTAATCTTCATAAAATAATTTGTAAAGCTCCATTATTAGCCAATTTCTAACATCGGCCATTCTGAATGACTAAGTATTATTTTTCATCTGCAGAGGCGGTCACGTAATAAAAGCGTAATAATATAAGAATTCCTTGTAATGAAAGCAGGTCAAGGCTAGATTGTACCGTTATTGTGGAGTCCCTTTATTTTATGACTTGCGACTGCCGGCGCATTATCGGCCGTTTATTAGGAATTTATTAACGAGCCAATTTACAGTCCCTATTTTGTTATAGCCGTCGATATCAATATATTTATTTTTCCACAGATATACCTCCGACGTACAAATCATTTTTCACCTCTCCAGCAAGAAAAGGGCGCTTTTGGCGCGTAAAAACTCGCAGCAAAATTGATTTTTGCTGCGAGCGTGAGGCAAAGTGCTTTTTAATTTCTAACACCAACTTTTAAAATGATAAAGAAAAAAAATAAAGTGACAAGGATGAGACTTGTAAAATTTATATGTGAGAAAAGGATAGATAGAGTACTTTATGGTGTCATACATGGATCAAAAAGTAAAAAAATAAAATGCATGGATATACCAAGGAGTATTAAATAAGGATTGTTAAAAAAGAAAGTTGATAATTCGAAATAAAGTGTATGGACGAAATGAGGTCGCAATTATGAAATAAATATAAAATAAGAAAAATTTAAAAAGGGATATTAATGAATAAGAGAAAAACACAACGTAATAATGTAAAACAAAACGGCGGCGGCGGGAATCTATGAATAAAAATTTTCAGCATAGGTTTGATTGAACTATTTTTGTGATAAATTACAAAAAATGAGTGCGTCTAACGATAAAGATAGTTGTCAACTCTAAAAGAGTTGAGTGAACAAGTTTCTAATGCAGAATTTTGCTTTTTTGCAGGAAACTCACGTAAACATTTTCTCGTTGGTAGAGGTGAAAAGTTGTATGTTTTACACAAGACCAAAATTTTATTCTGCCTCGTGACTTTAAATCACTCACTGTGCTCACTAGTCTATCTATATTAGAATCACTCGCTACGCTCGTTCAATTCTAGACTACTTCGCTGGTTCGTGATTTAAAGTCGGCACTCGCAGCACAAATTGATTTTGGTCACTCGTATAACAAATAACCATTTTTTTATATCTCTACGATCTGGCGTCACTTCATTTGATGATTAAAAAATAAAAAGATTCCGACAAAATGAAAACCTCCACCTTTTTTAAGTCGTATTCATTAAACAAAAGACTATCGTAGAGAATTTTATATTCATATTCTATAGATCGTGCCAGCCAGTCTAGTGGGCATGCAAACTCCCTATACTCAATCGAATAAACGTCAAAAATAAACAGGACCAAAGCTACGGCTTCGTGGAAATTATTTCTGACAGGTTTCCATAAACTCTTGCGTACATGACGTCAGTTGGTTTGGTGACGTCATTACCTGCTAACAGTGAATGGGCGGGTGTGTGTGGTGGGGGACCCGTGCGCGGCCGTGCGCCCTGCGCCCGCGTGCTCCCACCGACCACCTACGGGCGCTCCGCCCCTCTGTAACCACACCACAGGGTATTGGGATTGCGTTAATCATGTAGATTGGGGTCCACTACTTGGTTTCGAATGACGCTGTAGCGACACACGTTGTGGAGCGAAAAATCATTGGAGCGAAACCCACTCGGTCGAATGACGCGACAGCGACAAACTATTTCCGTAACGAGAAACCAATGGTCGAAAAGACGTATTTGTACTAATTTTTTTACCTACTCAAAATATAACATTTCGTTTTGTTGATTAAAGTGAGAATTGAACTTTGTGTTTTATTTTCAACCTTTAGAGTTTCAAACTAGCATACAAATTATATTTCGCCACAAAGTTTGTCGCTGTCGTGTCATTCGACCGTGTGGGTTTCGCTCCAATGAGTTTTCGATCCAGCGTACCATGCTGACATTTTTTCGCCACAACGTGTGTTGCTACAGCGTCATTCGAAACCAAGTACTGGACCCTGTAGATTGAGGTTATTAAAAACTAACAGCCCCCTAGTCAAATGGCTAACTTTCTATTCGCTCTCTAACTTAAAGCAGCTTCAAGCATGAGACGAGACACAAGTCGTAAGCTTTTGTAAATCACTGATATTGTTGTATAGTAGGTATGGAATCGATAAGATTCGACACTTAATTTTATAATTTATTGCTTATTTTTAAGCTTTTTAGGGTATGAATAGAAAGTTGTACATTTGACTAGTCGCTCTTACTTACGTTTACGCACTTTACTTATAGCCAGTTTCACAGATTTCGGATAATGTTTGATTTAGCATACCTTAGCAGTCTTATCTCATATAACAATATGATAATTTCAGACATATTCTGTTCCCTTTCAAAATTAAACCAGGAGATAAGTAATAAATTATATATCATTGGAAAGGTCTTCTTAAGACAAATATTGACTTACTAACACATTTTTATATCAATTAGTATTTTTGGATTTATAAATCATTTAAGTTGTTGATTTCAACGCGTTATAATTATAACCATTGAGCAAGTAAATCACTACGTGTTATAACTCTATACTAATAGTTGACGTTTGCTGTCATATTTACCTTTCCAATGAAGTAAGACTCATTGCTAGAGGAGGCCTAGACCCCCTGTTTATCAAAACTTACAAGTCTTGTACTTATACCTACAAGCATTTTCCTTATGAAAATCATTGTTCCACAAATCCTTTTATCAAAACACTTAAATTACAAGCTACACGTGTGATTGTTTATTTAACTAATATGTTTTCAGCCTTCTATTAGTGATTTCATTCTCTAAAGTTTATGGAAAATCCTGAGTACCTATTTCAAGGTGTCCGGCGAGTCTCCATTCCGTCTGACAGATTGTTAAGTGTCTTGCATAAATTATTCGGAGATAGACATAATTTACATGAACTTGTAAGTTTTTTCTTGTAAAGAATAGTTGCACACTTGTAAGTTTTGATGAACAGGTCAGGGGTAGCCATGGCTGTCGAATGAAAATGAGTTAGTAAAGAACGCTCGACGCCTTTCAAAAATAGGGCCCCAGAACGCTCACCATCCTTTGAGGAAATTTAATTTCACAGAAGGTCTGAAACAGGCTCCTGAATTGCAAATGTCTGTAATATTACTATAAATTGTTCAGTGAACATTTTAACGACGAACGATTGTTTTGAATAGTTTTTATAAAGATTCAGTCAGACATATCAGCCAGCTCATAGTTGGGTCGAGATTTTATGTTTTGTTTGTGTAAAAAATAGGCATAAATGTTTCTCAAACTGTTCCACTAATTTTAATTTTGACACTATAAAGTAGTCCATTGATAGAGTCTTTTGAAGTTAAGATAATAATTAAATATTGTTGTCTAAGAATTGAAAATTAAGAGAGTAATAATTATCAAGATAAATGAATGAAATAGATAATGAATTATTAGAATAAATTGCTTATAAAGAATATATTCACCTCTCAAGCTTTTAAGCGCCTTTTAACGCATTGCGTGAATTTATTAAAAGTACTTTTTTTAAGTAATTAGATGGGATTTGGTTTATTTTTTTACTTTCCCGACGTTTCGGCACCTTTTCAGCTGCCGTGATCACGAGGGACTCCGATTTTATGTCTCAGTTTCAATAAAACCGCGCTAGTATTCGTTAAAAAAGATTATTATTTTATTTTGATTTTCTCACCTGTCGTCCACGCGTGCAGTGTGGCTGCGGCTACCAAGGAGATGAAAATTACCACTGTGTGTTCGCTGATCGGGACAGCCAGCAAATTGGCAAGATTTTTCATGACCGACCTGTAACAAAAAAGAAAAATAAAAATCTTAAAAGTCCCGATATTTTTTTAGACAAATGAATAACGCTGAGTAAATCAACGTACCAACGTAAAACAATCAAGTGAAACTAAATAGAATTTAACGCGAAATATTATGCCAATTTCAAATTTTTCATTATTTGAATAAAGAATTTATTATAAACTTAGAAAGTATTTTCCTACCTTCGAGACCTTTTTACAATCTTGATGAATCTTTATAAGTCAAAAATAGGAATAATATTTACTAATTATTTTACATTACAATTTTACAATTATCTACATTACAAATTATTTAGATAATATAGAGGTTTATTGACATCAAATTACATATTCTATATGCCTGTTTTATACAAAAAGATATGTAGTCATTTAGAAAAATGTTAAAAAAGGATTTTGACATCTCATTCTCTCGCTAACAGATTTTTAAATGGGTGAGTGAACAAAGGCGTAAGATAGGTAACTAACAAAAAGTTTTTAAATGAGTTATGAGTGTTTGAAAATTATGTTAAAGCTTGAAATGTATGCATTTTGTCAGTTAACACAAAGGTGTTAAAAGGGTCTGTATTTTTGACACAAATCAAAATTTGATGAATTTGATAAATCGACTGATGAGCTCAAAACAGCGCAACAAAATTTGCGCTGTTTTGAGCTCATCAGTCGATTTATCATCTCTTAGGTAGATACTCTATGTTTATGCCAATAAGTGGATTTTTTCAGTTTAACACTTTTATCAACTAATAGTTATTCTGTGCCTTTGTCCCTTCAATTCTTACCGTATGTAGTGCGTTGTCAAGGGGTTTGTCTAGAGGGCGCGCGGGGTGGTCGCCGCGTCGCCCGCAGGCCGCGCGCGCTCCTCTCTCCGGCTGCGGCGCGCGCGCAACATTTGCCTCAGCGCAATGGTCGCGCCTGTAACAATCAATAAATCCTCATTATTTTCATTTGAAATTAAACAGCAAAATATTAATAGCTAAAGCCTTATGTAAACAACGTCGACAGTACCACAAACTTTTCTATATTGCCTTGACTTGAACGACGGACGGTCGAACCTGGATCATCTTAAAAAAAACTTTATTACTCAGCAACTCATCGGTAACTTAACGCATTTCAATTAGCCAAGAAAATAATTGTTAACGATTTACTCTTTATTTTATATTCTTTTGTTGGTATAAAAGTCAGATAACTAAAATAAAATTAGTGTCATATGGTTTCAAGGACTATAGGTCCTTTAATGAGGTATAATTATATATTTTTAGATAATTTCATGATCATGAGATACGCTACTTTCACGTGGGACGATGAATTTGCATGAACGTTGTAGGATCTAGCTCAAGCTAAAATACTCAACCTGGCATATGGATAAGCGTAAACTATGCTAAATATTTACTAATAGTGGAAGCTCAAAGCATGTTAATAAATTAATATTCTGGCTTTGTTGTGGCAAACTAAGCAGATAATGGGAGCAAATATTGCCACTCTTGAACATACCGGAGGACATAATATAACCTAAGTGAAGCGATGATATTGTCACGAATGAAACGAAAATATTTTCAAAATATTAACACAATATTAATTTGTTATTACTTATACCTAGCTAAACTCTTCTGAAAAACCAAAGAATGTTACCTAAAATGTTAAATTCTTACATGTTCATCATGCAAAAAACAATATTATAAATAACATGTTATGCTTTTTAAATACTGCAAACTCATAACATCATTTTCGCAATGCAATAGTGAATGTAAAATTTTCATATTAACCTGAATACTGTGAATCTTTAATTGGTTAAATTAAATGAGTTTATTTGCTTATCTAATCTAAGAATGGAATCGTACGAACACTACTATTAATTGCATTATCTGTAAGTAAGTATTTTAAGATTATTATTCGGTCGAAAAGACAATGTTCCATTTAGACTGGAACTTTGGGTACCTAAGTCATGGCATGTCATGGCTTTTTCTTCTCTATTTTCTTATTTCATTCTCTCATTGAAGACCGACAAAACAAACGTCGTTTCTTGCATTATCTACAGTGAATTCTTATTTGAAGTTGTTCGCATCCTCCCACGTATCTTCGACAACAACTCATAAAATCACCCAGTCTGATTATGGATTTTAAAATGGAGCCAGTTGAATAACTCTCGCCATACTCTCGCAATCTCGAGCCGTGGCCATTCAGTAGGGATGACACGGTACCATTTTCTTGTTCGCTTACAATATGGAAATATCAGTGACGGCGCGTCGCCGCACTGTCTGCGCCGGCTCTTTTCAGCCGTCTGGTGCGGTTTAACGTCCTCCGCTGAAAACTAAGCGATTTGCTTTAATTATTTAGATAGTGACCAGTGACTTTTGGTATTTCAGTGGCTGTAGATAAACTAAACATATATGTATGTATTATATGTACCTATATGTTATGTATTATTATATCATTAAATACATATATAATTTTGCTTTGATAAAATACTTAGTTCATAGAGAACAATTGCCGTTAGTTGTCGGGACTCGGGACACGCTAAAATATCACTACATAGTATAAAACAAAGTCGCTTTCTCTGTCCCTATATCCCTATGTATGTCTTTAAAACTACGAAACGGATTTTGATGCGGTTTTTTTATAGATAGAGTGATTCAAGAGGAAGGTTTATATTTAAAATAAATTGTGTCAAATTCCACACTACACCGAAACGAAGCGAGGGCGGGTCGCTAGTATTGTATAAAAGCTAAAATCCTGGGAAACGACATTATGTGCCTACAATAGTCACGTGCTAATGTTTAAACCTTCAGTAAGTTGTTCTTCATAATTTCATAATTGTTAAAAGTTTATTAATGGGTGGTTTATACAGCCGAAAGATTTGTTGATTTATTCAATGCAAAGTTATGCTAGAAATTCTGCAAAAATATTTAACCTGGAACTCCAAGGACATCAAAGGAAAATGTCGAAACACATTTCACTTTCTCTCAAAAAGCATAAAAGATATCACCCGTTTTCGTACGAAGTCGATTTTACCGTGATTGCGTGGAGAACATTCAGTCTCCTATACGACGTTTACAATGTAACCTTCTTTACCCCTCTTGCGGAACTAAATATTAACTAACTGACCTTTCACAACCATCCATGACGTCATAAAAGTCGCATGATTTTCCATCACTTCATAAATGTTAGGCGTCTAATTATGTGTTAAATATTTAATGAAAGATTACGACTAATTCAGATTGATTGAAGTGGCCTTTTTATAACACAGAAGAATTAAATCTAGGAGTAAGATTAAATAGAACCACCCACTTATCAAAACAATAAACTTAACGGTAGTAAAACTTGGTAGGTAGGTACTTCAAACGAAACGAGAAAGTACATTCCATTCTCACCGTGAAATCTTATTTCCTTTATGTCAAAGTACAACTTTTAAAACAAATTGCTTTACATTGAAAAAGTTTCGGAGATTGAGTGGTAGAATGGCAGACCAGCGGTTGTTCCATTTTAGTCTCAGCGCGGCAGACTATTTAGATCTGAATGAAAATGGAGGCTCAACTTGTGTTTAATTCATGAGGAAAGACGAAATTTCTAAATGTTGAAAGGAAAAATTAGGTATAAGTATTTAATCTAGAATTAAAAGGTAATCCACTTATTTATTTTTATTAAAAACTAGCGGCCGCCCGCGGTTTCATCCGCGTGGTTCCCGTTCCCGTAGGATTATCGGGATTAAAAGTATCCTATGTTTTAATCTAGGCTATTTACGAGTACTATCTGTGTGCCAAATTCTGACCAAATCCGTTCAGTAGTTTTTGCGTGATTGAGGAACAAACATCCAAACATCTAAACCCATAAACTTTCACATGTATAATATTAGAGTAGGATAAATTAGAAATGATAATGTTATGTTATTATGTTTTGGAAAGAAACACGCCTTCTATCATAAGATTTTCCTTTAATAAAAATGTCTAATCTAATGTTGAATCGTTCGTTACTCACTACTTTGAGTTGCGCCAATAGAAATAAGTATAAGTTCTTCTTCAGTGAGAGTTGAATAACCTAGACGAGTGCCAATAGGTACTTGATAATTTAATATCACGTAGTACTATTGCAGTTGTGTTTTTATTGCAACGATAAATTTTATCGTTTCAAAAATACACTCTTCAAAAAAGTTTCGCTGTAAACTGAAGTCCACTTGGAGATGTACTAAAATATCTTTTGTAAAAGTTATTAGCTTTTTTGTGAAGATAGGTACTTACCTTAGTTAAAAGCTCAGTTTGTCAGTTATTTCCTATGAAATTTTCGTTAATACTTCAAAGCCCGGAAAATAAGACACAATAAATTTTCTATTGTTGTCCGGCCGCATGCGGCAGCGCGGACATTGAAGAATTAAGGCTGCATTAGTGATTGAACTGCAAACACAGCAAATAAAATAGATCTCAACTTAGTTAATTTCTGACCTTAGTATTTTTGAACCATAAAGTGGCGTTCTAATTCCATTCTGCAAGTTTTAGAGGTGGGTGTATCGATTTCCCGCGCCACGACGAAGATACCCGGGGTCAACGCTCACGGCACTGCTGGCTTTGCAGAGGTCGACGGAACAAAGCTGATGTTTCGCAACCATTGACTTATCATAACCATATATTATGTTCACAAAACTATATACGAAGCTCAATGGCGCAGTGGTTTAGCACCTGGCCCTGCGATTGTGGAGGTTAAGCAACTGTCGCAAGGGTCGGTCATGAGATGGGTGACCAAAAATGTATTATATTGAGCTCGGAAGGCTCGTTAAACCGTTGAACCTGGCTGAATTTGCAGTCGTTAACACCCATCTATCCGCATTGGGCCCGCTACTAATGAAACTGATGCCGACCTATACGAAACAGGTTTTTGTCCAGTGACGGCAGTGACAACATCGCTCAAAGGGTACTCGTTTAAATGCTAAGTAGAAGCAGTTTCAAAGTTTAATCAAAACAGTTTTCCTGGAAAACATGGGATTATTGTCGTAGGACAGAAGTACCGAAATTGTTAGTCTACACCTACTAGAATCTAATAAGTTTTGATTGGTCTAACTATTTTGTTACTATCAAATGACAAAATTATAAATTTTCTTTTACTAGAACAAATTGCCGTATTTATTTATTTATTTAATCTTTATTGCATAAATTAAAACAGCAAATGGCGGACTTAATGCCCAAGGGCATTCTCTACCAGTCAACCGGTAAGTGTGTTAAGGAGAAAAATCGTGGCGGCAACAAAAAAAATCTTATTTAGTATATTAGTCCTAGCTCAATAAATTAACACGAGATTTTCTATCAAATGTATATGTTTGTTTTTATTGAAAGTAGCTAGTTTAACAAAAAGTTTAGAAATCCATTATTGTGTGGGAAAACTGCGAAGTTTGCTAAATCTACTAGTTTGTTTTTGGCCAACAAAATGAACGAAAATAGAGAAGTGGGCAATAATAAAATACCGCTATCAGACGTCGCAGACTACCCCGTTTCACAACCACTGAGCTCTAATAATTCTTTGTTGCGATTTCGTTTGGAGAGTTTTATTGTTCGCTTACTAAATCTTTTGTGCGTGGTGCCGATAAGGAAATAAATGGTGGACAGACACTAACTGACATAATATTAATAAAACTTCAAAAGCTCAGCACACTTATTCACAGTAGCAGAAAATACAAGTGCGCAAAAAATTTTTGGAATTGATTTTGTAAAACTGAAAACATGTTATTATTTATTGCACTTTATTATTTTTTACTTGTGCTAAAAGAGATTGGCTATTCTTCTAATTGGGATATTGACTAATGAATAAAATAATGAAATACTAATAAAAATCGTAAACATATTAAACTTTTAGAGTATCTTGTATACCTTTTGGTTTTATATATTGCATAAATATTATTTGTTTTATGACCCTTCAAAGTCCATTTAAAAAAGTATAAAATTTATTAAAATAAATGATACCTTTAATATTAGTTCGTAAAATAAACACAATATTTAATATAGCTGCCGAACAAATTTCCTACGCGTTGCATACAAACTACTGAGGCGTGACGTCATAATTCAGTAGCCGTTAGTATGGAGCGTTTTTGGGCGAGTCCATTTGTGTGCATTTCACACTGTGATATCTCGGGCAGTTTTCAAGCTAGCGAAATCATTATTTTACATCATACTGCTCGGCAACTAGGATTTACTAGTATAGTAAGAGGCCGTGTAAGTTGGCATGTGCAACACAGTGCATTGTTTAGATAGAACGTTCCATTTTCAAATCACTTTACAATTCAAGCATGGTGAATGCTTTAACTGTAAAGTACACTTTACAATTCAAGCATTTAAAACTCCTTAGTGAACCAATCTCTTTTCTTATATTATAAACTGTGGAAACTTTTTACTGAAAAAAAAACAATAAATATGGCGGCATTTCATTTCCGTTCAAGCTATGCAAAACTCCTTGGATTTTGATTTTGATTTTTTTTGTATTTTTTTTTTTTTAATTTTTTTTTAATTTTTTTTTTATTAAATTTACCTCGCATGAATGATGTAAAGTAGTATGCTTACCTCGGTTGTAAGTAGCTATTACACCCTCGAACTATATTCGGGTATTGTATTCTAAATATCTCGGGTGCACTCGATCCATTAGCGCCCTTTGCGAGCTGCGCTCGCACGGGCGCCAAATTTGATCTTGTTCTGTAATAGCTCACTTACGTCCCTTGTGTAACAAACTACTATTACCAATGTTTCTTTTTTTGAGAGGTAATTTATGTAATATAAAATAAAAAAAGTTGTCAACATCCCAATTTGATAGCTAAAGTGACAGTATCAAAATACAAGATCGTCTTACAAATAAACCGTCTTCATATTACATACATCAGAGGGCGCTACCGTTGCTGCCGCGAAATTGAGGCGTTGCGCATTTACAGAAAGTTTTCTTCACTTCCCACCCCCTATCGATTTCACTCAAGTTCACCTTTCTTTTATGCCTAAGATTAGGGTTTTAGTTGATTTAATACTGTTTGAAGTAAAGTTAACGTCAAGGATTGGTAATAATATTAATCAGTCATTAAAAAAATCTCACAAGATGAGTCTCAAAGAACATTTACTTCTGTTTCTAAAAGCATTTGCATTTGTCTAATGGTCAGTCAATGGTAAAGTCAATAAAAATATGACGGAATGGCAGGATAAGTTGGCTTATTCAGAAATAGTCCACCAGTCTAGGTAGTCGGCACAACTGAACTATTACTTACTGAAACACTTTTTTAAAGTTGAGCATCCTACTTCCTACTAATATTATAAATGTAAAAGTTTGTTGTGTGTTTGTTTGTGATGTTTAGATGTTTGGATGTTTGTTCCTCAATCACGCAAAAACTACTGAACGGATTTGGATGAAATTTGGCACACAGATAGTAGATAGCCTGGATTAAAACATAGAATATTTTTTATCCCGATATTCCCACGGGAACGGGAACCACGCGGGTGAAACCGCGGGCGGCCGCTAGTTTTCATATAAATCTCATAATTCGACATAATCCGTCGGCGAATGCACTAGTTCGTTAGAACTCAACAATGCAATCTGCAACTGCCATTCTATTGTTTTCCAAAATCATCCTTCACCTTCCATACACAATAGTGCTTAGAAATGGAAATTAAATTATTATTAATGTTACGTTTCCAACCGCGCTTAGTTAACGAAGCGAAACGGATATACCTACATATTTTATGGGTTTTAATGGTTATCAAAATATTCGTATGGTGAGCAGAAAAATATAGGTATTCGGTCAGCCAAAATGGTTAGTTGGTTAGCAACTTTTGGCTTGCAATTACTTATTTCGAAATCAATTGGGATCAAGTTAATTGGATTTGGGGATAAGTTGTAATGACAGACGTTTAATAAAATTTTGGTAGGCCGCGATTAAGAAAATAAAAAAAACATCATTTTTGCGCTTCGCCGGCCGTGGGACGGTCGATACCTCGCGCGTTTTTTCGGTGAACTCTTTTTCGGTGAACTTTTTATGATACATATTTCTTTTTAACTTATAAAACATAATTTATCACAAACTTTTAATAAAAAAAATACATCGCAGTACATTCGATAGTTTAGTTTACACGAAATAACCGATTCTTCAGACGCAAGAAACAAGCTAGCCATAAATAATGCGGTACTTTTTGTCTTAACCAAAGTAGAGAGGTTCTTCACCCTCATTATCCTAAGATAGGAAGTGGTTGATAGTAAATCACCGATCGAATTGGGCCAGCGCTGTGAGGTCAATGACCTGTAGTAATATATTTTAAGTGAGCACCGCAGCGATGTAGTCGCAGATTATCTGCTAGAGTAGGACCGCGACCCCACTCAAGCGCGCGAGAATATATTACATTACATCCTCAGCCTTCAAGTATTTATAAGATGTAATTATTTTTAAAATGTGCATTCAAAAGAGTGAGCATAAAAACTCGGATTTAAAATAGTAAACCTTACCTTGCTTTTATTAACAACTTAATGTTATTTGACAAAAATCTCTAGTGATAACACGTAGCATATTGATGCTATGTTTTATGCTGTTTTTTTTTCAGTTCAATAACAGGTTTTTTTAGGTAAGGTAAACTATCTAAGTGAATTATGTGACTTTAAGTCTAGACTCAACTATGTAACTGTGTAGTATGTAGGCAGATCTAAAATGGACCTAACTATTAGCTACCGAAAACAGTAACTCGCTTACCTGCGCTCTCGCTCTACTATCGAATTTGTATAAAACACTCACTTTCATTAAGTTAGATTGTCATTTGTTTGGCCTACATTCCTATAAGAAATGCCTACACGTAATTTATTCCCTATGCTCAGTTAAGAAATACTAGAACTGACGGTTACCTTAGCTTAAGCGTCGTTTAAGCGCAAGACGCCGATATTACGGCTCATATGTTTTGTGCGTCTCGCAGCGACAATCGGCTTACACGACGAGGGCTGACAGAGAAACGGCTAGTTGCGAGGCGAATGTTTTGTATATTGTGTGCACTAAGCTCACAAATCTGACGGGATACACAAGTGTTATAAATGAAGTAGAAAGCATTTTTTAACATCACAAAACTTAATAATAGGTATTGTATTTAAGGTTAATTTAATTTTCTTCCATTTAAGCACCCTTTCTGGTTAGGTAAGTACTAATAATACTACTAATAATAAGTTACTAGTACTAATAATAATAAGTTTGTTTTGCACATTGTAAGTACAGTTTGTTAAAATATCCTACTAATCCTACTAATTAAGATTAGACGGGATCCCGTCTAAGTTGATACGGGTGAGGCGATTTTTTCTAATATTTTTCATTATTTATTCATCTTAATATAAAAATAGCATTGTGAATGCAAAAATCTAAAAAGTTTATAATCCTACTAATATTATAAATGTGAAAGTTTGTGGGTTTGGATGTTTGGATGTTTGTTCCTCAATCACGCAAAAACTACTGAACGGATTTGGTTGAAATTTGGCACACAGATAGTAGATAGCCTAGATTAAAACATAGAATACTTTTTATCCAGATATTCCCACGGGAACGAAAACCACGCGGGTGAAACCGCGGGCGGCCGCTAGTCCTACTAATATTATAAATGTGAAAGTTTGTGGGTTTGGATGTTTAGATGTTTGTTCCTCAATCACGCAAAAACTACTGAACGGATTTGGCTGAAATTTGGCACACAGAAAGTAGATAGCCTAAATTAAAACATACGATACCTTTTACCCTGATATTCCCACGGGAACGGGAACCACGCGGGTGAAACCACGGGCGATTGCTATTCACTCATAAAAGAGACAATCGTGAAAAGTCCAACGACTCTTACTTTCGATATCGATATTTGTTTATGATCTTCGGTTAAAAATGAAGAGAAACACAGCGACATCCCTCGATAAAGTGCATTAGAAGCGTTTTACTTGTATTGTAATGCGTAACTTGACACCGCCCGCCCCGCGGTAACTTGATTTGTGGTGCAAAGCCCCGTCTCGAGGTGAACGCTCACGGATGCCGATCAATCATTATAAATCACATTTCCAATGAATTATAAAACAAGTCTTAAAATTTTACTGCAGTAATTTCGTAAGTAAGGAGATTTCGTAATTTGTATTTTTTTGTAATATCTGGTCAAATTCGAGTGAAATAGAATGAAATCCATACACATTCTAGGTAGTGAAAAATGTAACAAAATGACAATTGAAAATATTTAAGATTTTTACTGAATGCACGGTTTCATAAAAAAAAACTAATATTTACCAACCGTCGTTGGTTAAACAGTAAACCTAGCATGTGCCAAACTGCAATGGTAAAAGCCCTGACTTTTTTGTCATTGAAAATGACTTTTAGTTCGCTGGGTACTAGGTCCCATTTGGGAGTTTAGTGTGACACGGCGATTGTATGAAAGCTATTAGGTAGTTCATAGATAAATAGGTTGTCAAAGGACGCTGATTGATGAGATCTATCAGATGGTGATGGAATTTAAAAAAAATTGAAATCCAAAAAAGTTATGGTCGAAAAACCGGAAAAAGTTTTTGGGCGAAAATTTTTGAATTTTTCCTTTGGGCCCGGATGTCTCAATCAAACTAAATCAAAATTAAAAAAAATAAGAAGACAGTCCTAGGGTATTAAGTTGGCTGTCGAATGAGATCAAAATTTTGAATATAAAAAAAAATATTAATATTGTAGGTGCGCCCTCAAAAAAGTACCTCGGCGAGTGAGTTGTAGCGCATCATGGTTATACAGTACTGTGGTATGGAAGTTGGGTGTGTGAGAGTTTATATTGTTGTATGTGGTGAATGGAGGATTATTGAAATATTTTGAACTTTTTTCGAAAAAAAAAATTTTGGATTTTGTAAAATTTTTAATCTTTTAATTTGTGTGCTCATTTCGTTTATTTCCTTATGCCTGGATTTCATTTTCAATGTCCTAGTAATTCGTGCTATGCAGGGAATCTGTGCATTTTTATAAGATCCTTACCTACATTTACCAACTGATTTAGGTAAATCCTGAGTTTTTATTAAGTTAAACTTAAGATTTACAAATATACGGGCTGTTACAGTAACATATCGAAGCTCATTATTAAGAAGTATTTTCTTGGTATTTTTTAACTAAGTAAAAAGTTATCTAAAGCTGCTCCACCCTTTAGAAGTCACGTCATGCTATTAATTTCAGTCATATACGAACAACGTCTGAACCACCAAAGAGGTTTGAAGGTCATTTGAATTATTTAGGTATCTGAAGTTCCAAAACTAATGAGGATCAGTAACGATTTTTTTTTAGTTGCTAATAAGAAAGCTAATGCCACTACATGATTAACTGTGAATTTTTTTTACGATATCTCGTAAACTTGAGAAGATATAAGAGGTAAAACACAGATTTTTTGGGGGTCCCTATGACGTCTCGCGACGGACGCGAACCTTATGTCGTACGTGATAAAGCACATATTGCATTGAGCTTGGCATTTCCTTTAAACCCTTTTAACTCAACCATTTCTAAACGGATTTCAAAAATTCTTTCACTAGGTTTCATAGATATCAATATGTGTTTATATTATATCAATAAAACTATAGGATTCAAACCTGTTACTGATCCTCATTCACTAATCAAGAAGAGAGTTATTTGTAGCTAATGTCTCTGGAATAGACTGTAGAGGAAAAAATATATGTGCGTATAATTTTTTATATGATTCAGTAACGTCAATAGACATAATTCACATTAAAAGTTATTTATTTTGAGTTTTTATTTAATAGTAATAATAATAATAAAACGCTTTATTGCACACTAGAAAAAGGCATTACAAAGAAGCAACAATAAACATAGACTAGTACACAAAAGGCGGTCTTACTACTATGTAGCAATCTCTTCCAGGCAACCTTGAGTGGAAAAATATTAAAGGGAAGAGGACAGATGGGGAGTGGGTGCAAAAATACTAGAAGGATAACAGATATAGATTTTATTTATATTATTATTATTATTATTATTTAATTTGTCCAACGCAATAAAAAAAATACTCTTGGAAACCATGAACATGAACCATGAACATCGGAGTTTTGTGAAATTCTAAAATCGATCAATGTTAGAAATTCCATTTTTTGTTTAAAAAACATATAATTTGTCTATAGCTTTAACTCATATGTTTGTTACCTACTGTACTGAATCATTCATAAAAATATTCGCACATATATAGTATAACACATATAAGTATTACATATAAGCACATATAAGTATTTCTTCACCACACAATATATATCGTTACGAGCGTGCTACGCAATATATTCACGCTACGGTTTAGGATGAAGCTTAACTAACGACATAACTACTTTAATGTACTAACTACCTATAATGTGCTAAAAAGTTTGATGTTTGGATTATTCAAACTAATGATCAAAAATGAAAATCAAATTATTTTCATGAGAAGGTCGAGGTAATATGTTTTTGGTCACCCATCCCATGACCGACCCTTGCGAAAGTTGCTCAACCTCTGCAATTTCTGGGCCAGACTGCGCCACCGAGCTCCTCAAGAAGAAAGTTAATTGTAACTAACAAAACTCTCTGGAATAGACTCTATAGGAAAAAATGTGTGTATAATTTCTTTCGTCAATAGTTTTTATTTTTTTTTATTTTAGCTTTTATTTAGTTTTACCGAAGCAATAAAAATAACTCATGGATACCGTGTGATTACTGATTACCAATCCCACGTGTTGGTATTGGTGCGTACCCCACGTCGCGGTGAGGTGAGATAGCCATGAACATCAGATTTTTATGAATATTCGATCAATTTTAGTTGTTTTTTTTTGTTGAAATAACTTAGTTGAATCCATAGCTTTAACTTATGTTACTGAATCATATAAAAATATACGCACATATAAAAAACCCTCTAAGTATTACAGTGCCACACACTATAACTCTATAATTGCAGGTGAAAAAATATTGCTACATATCGCTACGAGCGTGCTACGAGTGTGCTACGAGTAGCGTGCTACGCAGTATATTCACTACGGTTTTACTATAGTATAACTATAACGTGCAAATAAGTTTGATGTTTGGATCATTCAAACTAATAATCGAAAATGGAAATCATATTGTTTTCATGTTATTGAAAGTTGGTGAAAAGTAGGGTAGTGTTTACAAACACGAAAATTTAATTGGTGAAACTGTGTTCAAAATTTATAATCTTACGCAGGCTCAATGAATTATATCCAAACTGGAGCAATACTTGTTTTCTTAGGCCCACATCCCGAAGTTGCCAGGAATCCGGCTTGGAACTAGGTCATGTAGGTGTAGGAGCAAGGCTGCGGCACATTGCTTTGTTACAAGTTATGGACTTTACCGAGCGACGCTGTTACACTTCACGCTAGTTCATAAACACATTTTAGAAGTTATGAAGTGAAATGGGACTTGATATTGAGCTAACACCTTTCAGTTATAACTCGGATCGTATGAACATAAAAAAACTAATAGGATATTGAGCATTTCCAACTGTATTTGTTGACTTTAAAAAGAACAAAATTAACAAATTATTTAGAAGTTTATAATAATTATTGTCATGTAATATTTTATTATTAAACTCAGAGAAACTTAAGAGTAGCAGGAAAGTAACCCAAAAATAATACTCGTTCCAATCTTGCGGTGTACAATGCGGAACACCAAAATGGGAACGCGACGCATTTTCAAATGACGTAACACCAACAACACTCGTCACCTCGCCTGGATCCACAAACCCTGAGGGCCTATTAAAAACCAAATCGCGATAATCGACTCCGAGCTCAAGAATAGGGCCAAAATAAAAAAAATCGAAAGACGAATCTCGTGATTCTTTTTCCTTAGCAGGCCCCCAAGGCCCAAGGTGCCACACATTTTGGTCTTGACCTACTTTTATATTTTGGGTACTTTTCCACCGAATCCCGAGCAAACAAGAATCTCGGATGACATCTAGACAAACTTGCGTTAACTCGTCGAATTTATATTCTGAGAGGAAAGTTAGAAAGTAGTATTGAAGGTAAACAGAGCAGCTGTATTACTGATATGGGAGAAATAAGCTTTTAGTATCAGTTTGCATGCCCATTTATAGAGATTTAACTTCACTAGAGCAACATGCAGAAGCAGTATTCTAGAGTCAATCTCACTAGAAATATTAAGCAATTAAAGAATAAAAGCTTGAATAAGCTACGCTAAGTCACTTTGCTGGAGCATCTGATTCATATCAATAATTATAATTGTATTTAAAACATAACTAACGAAATAAAGAAATAAAGATACACCAGATAATGTTTAGTGATGTAAGTTTATAATTAAGATCTATTTCTATTTATTAATTTATTATTATAAAGAAACAAACAGTCATACAAAGAATTTGACTTAAATAAAGTGTTAAGTATAGACCTATAGTTTCCTAGCATCGTAGCATCTATATGCAAGTGATTTATCTAGTAAAATTTGTATGACGGAGCGCAATGCGGGGCAGTGCATAGCCCGTCTTAAGCTAGGGTTTCCTAGGATAGCGGTGCCGTCATATTACCTCTGGATTTTTTTCTCCAACTAATTCTAGTTACAGCAAATTTATCGTGTTGGTAACGCAAGGGTTTTCTAGGATGACGGTGCCGATGCCGCATGCCGCCATATTACGGCCGTAATTTAGCGGAGTTGAATGTTGTACAGGTAAACAATACGGCGACACCGTAACGTCAGAAACCGCGCCGTATTGTTTATATCTAAGCCGCTAAATTACGGCCGTAATATGACGGCACCGTCATCCTAGGAAACCCTAGCTTTACCAACACGATAAATGTACTGTAACTAGAATTAGGTGGAGAAAAAATTTCCAGAGGTTCGCTTAGGCATTTGTTTAACATCCTACCCGATAAAAAAAACATCCTCAAAATACCCATTTGAGATGTTAATCGGAGACTATTTCGGTTCACACTGAATGGGTCCTGTTAACCGCGGATGTGGGCCAAGGACGAGCCACGCTCAATAAAGCAATATTCCTGATCAACTGCCGGAAACGTAGAAAGGAACAGCGGGGATAGGATTACCAATTACATTTAAAAATTATGGATAAAAGCCTGATATTACAAAAACCGCACGGACAAACTGTCACAATATTTTCAAGTATTTTCAGTGAGGCAATTGAACCATTGTTTTTAGGGTTCCGTACCCAAAGGGTAAAAACGGGACCCTATTACTAAGACTCCGCTGTCCGTCTGTGTGTCTGTCTGTCTGTCTGTCACCAGGCTGTATCTCATGAACCGTGATAGCTAGACAGTTGAAATTTTCACAGATGATGTATTTCTGTTGCCGCTATAACAACAAATACTAAAAATAGAATAAAATAAATATTTAAGGGAGGCTCCCATAAAACAAACGTGATTTTTTATGCCGTTTTTTGGTACGGAACCCTTCGTACGCGAGCCCGACTCGCATTTGGCCGGTTTTTATTCAGTTCATGTAATAAGTCCGGACAAATAAAAAAACCGAGCGACAAGTTCCGAACAAATCTGGATGCATGGAAACCCTAAGCGCGAGTACTTTAATCGCAAGCTGAAATGTAGAGTAAAATAACAGTGATACTACAATTAAGAAACAACGTTAGTAGAGGATAAAAACAATTTATTTAATCCGTTTTATTGCTTTCACATCGTCTCCTGTTGTAGAGGGAAAGGAAAATAATGTTAGTAGGATGAAAAATTCACAGATCTCGTGCCTTTCACGACCAGGGGGTCAAGTCTGCTAATGTTTTCGTCAAAATTGCGGGTCAATGGTGTTTGAATGGTTATGCTTTTTGACACTGTTCTCGTTTCTTAAACCCAAAATCGAGACCCAATATGTTTTCGTTTTGGGTTTAAGAAACACAAAGTATTTCGGTTTTGGGTTTAAGAAACAAGAACTGTGTCAAAAAGCATTACCATTCAAACACCATTGAACTACGATTTTGACGAAAACATTAGCAGACTTGACCCCCTGGTACATTGAAAATGAATTTAATAATTGAATTTTATAAAAAATATATTCCTTTCTTTGAATTAGTAGGTACTTACAATACTTTGAAATCACAGCAAAGCCATGAATAATTTTGGATTTACTTTTCTGTGATTCGTGTGTATGAAATTCATATTTTTTTTTAATTTTTATAAATAATACTATTTTATTGAAAGGTAGTTACTATAACCTAAAATTTATATACTTATGTATAAAAAAATCTAAGATTTATTTTTAAGCCCTCGGCGAAAACTGAGCGACGCGATGCGCGTTTAGACGCGCATCGCGTCGCTTCCCGAAAGGAGCAGGAGGAGGAAAGGAGCGCGCTTCCCGAAATTACGCCAACACGATACATAATATATGTAGCACTCATTGATACGCGTCTTTTGATTTGAGGCTTCAACCATTCATGTATATAGCCTTAAAACTTACGACAACAAGGCGATGTCGCACTGAAGCGAAGCAAATGGGGGCTATACTGAAGCGATCGAAAAAACATTTTCAATGTTAAAGGTTAAGCTACAGGGCAAACCCTTAACCCGATCGTCTTTGTTTTAGGCTCAAATTGTAGCTGACTAAATTCTTCAGAGGAATTTTTCCCAAAATTTTGATATCATTCTTCGTTTCCAAAATATCGAGCGCCAAAATCAAAAAATAGGAAAAAAATGAGATTTTTTCCACTATTTCGGCCATAATTTTTACGTTTTTATTTTCTCGAATAATTCTTTTTGCACCTTGTAGCTATCGTAAATACGCGTTTTTGGGTCTTTTTGAATATAATATCTTCACAACCTTCTGTGATATAAAGGGATCGCACTTTTTCGTGAAATCGGTGCCTATACTGGAGCGAACGAAAAGACATTTTCAATGTCAAAACAACGTGTTAATTATTTCAAAGAATATCTCTCTGACAACAATAATGAACACAATCTAATCTATAACTTACACGTAGCTAAAAAAAAATAAAAAATATTGCTATGAACCTTAATTTATTTAAAAATCCATTATTTATTATTTAACCAAGCCCATTTACTCCAAAATTGCAATGATTTGTAGTCAAAGTAGCGCCTCGTATTCGTTAGCAAAAGAGATAGGAGCAGGCGCCGTGAATATTAATAACGGATGACTGAACGGAGCCCAAATCTTGAATGAAAAAAAATGATACCACATTTAAAATATGACGGCCATATTTTTTACAAACCTTTTATTTTAATATAGTTATGCCGACGAATAAACTACGGGCTAAGCTGCTCGCTAAGTGACTGATTCTAGTAAACAGACGTATTGCATACCTTCCTGCTAGCGACGCATCTATGTTGGTGTCTGGGTAGTCACCAAGTAAGCACAGAATAGATATAAGTACTACCGTCGTAAGTCGCGTGGCTAATTTTTAAGCTTGGCGCATATAGCTCGACCTTATAGCCTCTCTCTAACTCATGCAACAGTTCGGTAATTTTTACAGATGAACTTAAACTTTGAAAGACACTTAAATATATGCTGTCTTATTCAGAGATGTTTCACAAAACTGGGGTGCAAGACTGTTCTAACAAAACCTGGTTTTATGCTTGTAAACCAATCATATTGCAACTTTTATTCCTTAAACGGTGGGACTAAACTTTAAACTGTCACTCTGAATACGATTTGCGCTAAAATGGCGTTAGTCCGCAGTCTAACGCCATGTTAACTTTGGCCCTAGTTTAACGAACGCAGTCTGAATAAGACAGAGTGTCAATAAAGTAGGTAGGCCATTTTACGCAAGATTTTGGCGCGCTAGACCGACATCTCGAGTCATAAGATGTGCAACTCCATTCTGTTTATGCCATAGATATAGTATATTGTTTATGCTAACTTTTCACAATATGCTTGTCAACAACAAATAAATACCTATGATCAATTGAACTGACTACAACTTTCCGTAGCTGATTACTACATTCCGTAGCCGACTACGAAAGTTCCTAGTTGAATAAATTGTACGCACGACAGCACGTTAAGTTAAACAGTTGAACTACGAAAACAGCTCTTATTTCGTACGACATAAAGACGATCTCAACAACAATATGTATGTCAACATGTATAGTCTTACGTGCTGTTGACTGTACATATAATAATTATAAAAGTATGTACTGTAGGTATGTTTTCTAACAAAACTGTGGTTCTGAATTTATACCCAGATTATCTATTTTCAGTTGACTACAGAAACAAAATTAATGCGAATAGCTGCAAAATAAAATGTAGCTATTGAGCGTTGTTCGTTAGTAGATGAATTGAACTGACTACAACTTTCCGTAGCTGATTACTACATTCCGTAGCCGACTACGAAAGTTCGTAGCTGAATATATTGTACATATTAAAATTATACAAGTATGTAGGTATATTTTGTAACAAAACTGTGGTTCTGAATTTATAAGCAGATCATCTATTTTCAGTTGTCTACAGAAACAAAACTAACGTGAATAGCTACAAAATAAAATGTAGCTATTGAGCGTTCGTTAGTTCGTAGACTAGAAGTACTTGTTGTTGGTTTGTGGTTCGTAGTTTTGAAACAAAAATATACGAGTAACTTACCTAACTTTTGTTGAATATCAGTCGTAAATATGCGTGCAAAATATTATAATTATTATTTCACGAAATATACTTTAATGCTAATTTAGTCTCGTTATACGTACGTAATTAAAGCTGGATTATTGTACATAAACGTTATATTAGTCTACATACAGTTAACTGTTACTAATTGAATCCCTTTCTGAAATACCGCTACACAATTTATAAGTTGGCTAACATACTGAAAAAGTGTAAACATAATTATATGTGGCGTTCCCGATTGATCAATCACGGTATAAATTAGCATTTAATTACTTACAACTACTTACAATTTTATTTACACTTCGTAATATTTTTAAAAGATCTCAATATTGAAGGACTCATTGCGTTTTGCATATTTACCTTAAAATGTATTGAGAAAGGTAAAGGCCGTAAAATAGGCAAATAAGTAATTAAACAGGGCAGGGCTAGATTATTATACCGTGATACCATCGCATATGGATGAATAGATAAGTAATTATTCAGGTCTAGATTATATGGATGAATAGTCTAGAATGTATTAAAACAACTCCCTAGTAATAACCTAGGTCCCTATGCAATGTTCCGGGTAGAGTTGTTTAATCACGGCATAATTATTACGGGCCGCAGCTACGGTAGAGTAGCATCGATTTACGAGCAAAAACTACTTATTCACGCCATATACTTTTTGAAACTAGTTTAATACAAATATACAACATAATTTTACCATTGAAAATAGTTTTCCGTACATAAAAGTGATGTAGCTTCTATGATTATTGACTGATCGTCATGGTAATAGTGTTAAAAAGGAGAAGCACAATCGGAAAAATAAATAGGTCTACTTAGGTAAATTTAAAATATAACTAGCGGCCGCCCGCGACTTCATCTGCGAGGAAAGTTTTTTTACTATCCCTCAGAAAAAAATCTTTTTTCGGGAAGAAGTCCCTATGTCCTTCTTTGGATCCCTGACAACATGTATGCAAAATTTCATGATGATCGCTTCAGTAGTTAAGACGTGAAGGCGTAACAAACAAACGGACTTTCGCATTTATAATATTAGTAAGGATAGGATTTTGCATTTGATTTGATTTTGGTTTTTCGTAAATTTTTGTGTTTTTCAATGCTCCGATTCTTGCGGGTCTGCAAAATCTGTGAATTTTTTGTTTATACGGAAGCCGAAACACCGGGTCACATATTTTCATTTTCAGAATCAGTATAAAAATGATAATGATACCTTACAAACTTACGAAGTTAGAAGCTTTTTGTGTTCTCTCGTTAGGTGTGCGTTAACTATGGTATATATTATTTAGTCAAAATATAACATGACATAAAAATATTGCAATCGATTCTATTACTGATTCTGAACAAAGTTTTCAAGTTTCGTATATACTAAAAATAACCTAGTATAGTTATAGGTACAGCTTACTGATTTAGAAGATCAAATGGGCAATATTCTATTAATTTGAACGCTAAGCTTACTTTTGAAGCTTAAATAAATAAATAAATAAATAAATATGAGCAATAGACGATTAAATCATATGTCGAAAACATACGTAAATCACAGACTTTGATGTTGGTTAGGCTGTATGGAATTGACAATTTTGCAGCACGTTATTTCACAGTTTATTGATTACTTTAAAGCTTTAATAGTAAGCGTAGCGTTCAAACGCATTATTGGCCATTTGAGAGAGGCTGGAGCTACGGAAAAGAAGGGGGCCAGATTGTCAAGTCTGCTAAACATCAAAATCGTGTTTCAATGTTGTTTGAATGGTAATGTTTTTTGACACAGTTCTTGTTTCTTAAACCCAAAACCGAAAGACATTGTATTTCTTAAACCCAAAACCGAAACACAGTCTATTTGTCAAACTCAAAACGGAAACACATTGTGTCTTAATCATAAGTTTGAGAAACTAGAACTGTGTCAAAATGCATTAGGTGTAGCGTGCTGCCTGTCGCTCCTGAGCTCTTAGTTTTAAGCTAGTTTTAATTAGTTTAAGTTTCTTAGGGAATAAGTATTTTTGGCCATAACTTTCCAAATTCTTTGTAAATAAGCATTTGCTTGGCAGCAATTTATTCGTCTTTTTACGGCGATTCTTATTAGGTTTGTAGTTTCATCCTTTCTCATACAATTTTATTGAATTTCATACATAAATTTCATACTTAGTGGAAAAGTGAGGTTATAATTTTGTATTTATTTTGACAGCTGCTTGTTTACATGTGACAGCTACAGTTTATTTGCTTTTTTCAATTCTACTCACACTTCGCGTAGGTATCTATATCTATCAATTTATTGGCCATCCCGCTCTTTTGTATTGCTGCCAAGCAAATGCTTATTTACAAAGAATTTGGAAAGTTATGGCCAAAAATACTTATTTCCTAAGAAACTTAAACTAATTAAAACTAGCTTAAAACTAGCTCAGGAGCGACAGGCAGCACGCTACATAGGTACCATTTAAACACCATTGAAACACGATTTTTATGTTAACATTAGCAGACTTGACCCCGTCCCATGTGCGGTGTTCCCGATAGTTGATCAATCGCGGTGATATAATAGTTTAAAAGGGACTCGCAACCGTCGTTGTTGGTGTAGGAGCAAAAACAATTTCGAAAATATAGAGCCGTAAGTAAATATGTGAGAAGATAAAGAAAATAAACTAATAATTTCATTAAGATTTAGTGACTGTATTCATCACATGTATTAAAAAAGCTCAAAATGGAAAGAGTTCATCTGGCAGTTTAAAATAAATTAAAAAGGCGTTAGGTCCGTAAAGTATAGTAAATAATTACCCCGATTTACCCCGGTCCTATGTGCGGTGTAGTGTACCCGATCCTTGATCAATCACGGTATAATTAGCATTGGCCCGCAGCACGGCGGCATCGATCGCCCGGCCCGACCCGGTCAGCGCGCAGACAGCCCGACCCCAGCCACGAAGTCTTGATACACTATATTCCTACAGCTTTATGCAGTGCGAAAACTATTTGCTGTAAACTTTTTGGAAACAGTGTCCGTAAGAGTTCAAGGAAACCAGCGAAATCTTTATTGGGTAAACAGCCGATGAAGAAGCAGGGCGATATTTCTTTTAATAATTCGCAAAACTTGTATTAACTGTTTGCTTGGCCGAATACGGAATGATACTGAACGCAACATTTGATTTGCATTGCGACAAATTCTTGTTCACCGTTTATATAATAAATCGTCTGAGCGGTGCTGTTGCCCTGCAGCTATCGCCAATAACATTGCAACTGCGTAGGTAGCGCAATACTAGTTGAATTTGAAACAGTAACGTTTTTAAACATGTTTTAATAGAAAACTTAATATTATAGGAGCCGCAGTTATATTTTTATCAAAAAAAGGACAGATCCAAAGAATTGTTTTTTAAAGCCAGTGCGAGCCGAAAGCAGAGTAAACTGGGGTCAATCGGCCTAGCATACGCACCACGACCAAATTTTGTCGACACTTCTCATCTGCGCAGTTATGTCCACAGCTTTACCATCATGTCTGTTCCGCACATCTTGAACGTGTGTCGTGAAATCGTCGTGATGTGTATCTAGGCCGGCCTTTGCTTAAACTGTTTTGTTCACGCTGGCTGATATTAAAACGCGTAGTCATCAACTATTTAACAAGGTTACCTGTAAAAATAAAATGTCTGTGATATTTACTTATTCGAGCGAAGCATTCGATAAAAATGAAATGTCAATATGATTCTACGATATTTCTTCAAGGCCTTCAATGCCTGTATATTTGACTAGTTAACGAATTTTATGGACAGACAAGACAAATAATTTATAATATGGTTAGAGGTTTTGTTCACGCAAACGATTTTAATGACGTACATCGAGCCTGAATGGTTGGAATAACTATTTTGGTAACGTATGGTATTCGGTGTTCAATTCCCGTAAATTAATAAAAATATTGTCATTTGTAGGATTTTTCGTTTACACAAGTGCTACCTAACTAAGTAGCCTAGGTAATTAATAATTATTAAATTAGCTTGAACACAATTCGCGGAAATAAATATCTTACGGTAATAACCTTGAATGATTCGGATTTTAAAGTTTGGTTTTTTACATGTTTGTTTATAAAAGACCGTACATCAGAGTAATGTTAATCATTACAAACATGATAATATTTTTACTAGAGAGATTTTTGTTTCCACACACAAATAACGCAAGCCAAACAGTCCGTAGAAATTAGTCGTAACTCATAGACACCAATGTTGTCATTTGCCATTCAATTTGCTTGAAACATCGTTTCAAACCTAATGAAAACTACACCAACGTAATTGCTTTCAATGGATTAGCAAAATTTTATCAACTTAATAATAGTCGTGAGTGTTTTTTAATAATTACTAGAAGTGTCCGTTTTTTCTGGCTTTTCAACGAACAATTAATTAGAATCGATGTAAAAATTGCAATTAAAATCAGTTATACTTTAGGGGACACATCTAAAAATTGACACTTTTTGATGTAATGTCATATATCGCGGAAAGATCCTAGAGATCTGTATAAGAATATCTCCAGACACGTGTAGAACTTGAAACACGATTGAGTGATTTTGGTTCGAAACATTTTCATTTCGAAAATACCTCTTAAAAATTGAAATTATTTAGAAACAACATTAGTTATTTAAGTCGAAATTGCTTTAATTAATTTGTATCATCAATATTCAGAATCGTGTTGAAGCATTTCTCTTTAATCGCTATAGTTAATTTAAATTGATTTAGCGACTTCCGCGGACAGCATTCATTAGAATAAAACTTTGTTACTGATATACTTTTATTTTACTTCTTTCAAATTCACGTTATTAAGGCCCTTTTTCAGAGGGTTCATGGTTGCTTTATCAGGGATGTAGCTTAATAAACGCGCTACGTTTCTGTTATATAATTTAATGGCTGTAAAAATATTATTTACGAGTATTGTGACGTCATTGTGTTTGCAGAATCGATGCTAACTTCGAAACAAGCTCGTCTTGTCAAAAATAAGCAATTGTTGGGATAATTTCGTCCCACTTAATCTCATTCAGGGGCTTTGGGTGAGAGTTATCTCTTTGCTTGGCGTTCCCATTCAAAGGATTTTCTTGTCCTACACCGTAGGACGCGGAAAGCTTCAAAATAATATTTGTTCAGTTTTATTTGTCATGTTTTCGTATGCTTGAAAATATTTGCAAAGCAAGTTCATAAAGCTATGCGAGTACAAACTTTTCATATTTTTTTTTATTATTTATTTATTAAGGTAACAATCAGTCTTTAACAATTATCCTGATATAGGTAGGTACCATGGGCAACAGCGTCGCTTAACCACTGCTAAGGTTAAAATCGCTTGCACGCCGCGCCCGCTGTCACATACGTTTAGTTGGTGCAGGGGCGATACGCGCGCACACGAATTTTGTTGCAAACTGGTTAAGCGACGCTGTTGCCGATAGTACATACATTACATTAAAAGAGAAAAATGGAAAATAAACATTTCTAATAAAAAAAAGCTTTTAAAAAAAAAAAGAAAAACCGCCTTCAAAAAACTGAAAACAAAAACAGCTTAAAAATTAAATACCTCTAAAAAGCAAGAAATAATATTCGAATCATTCGTTACACATATCAATATTAATAAAACACGTCTATTGAAGTCGGGTGGGGCTGGAGGACAACTTAATTTTTTTCTTAAAGCCCCACCCGACTTCATTAGACGTGTTTTATTAATATTGATATGTGTAACGAATAATTCGAATATTATTTCTTGCTTTTTAGAGGTATTTAATTTTTAAGCTGTTTTTGTTTTCAGTTTTTTGAAGGCGGTTTTTCTTTTTTTTTTAAAAAGCTTTTTTATTTTCAACTTTTTAGTGGTAGGTATGTAAGCGCAGCGTGT
Source organism: Agriphila tristella (assembly GCA_928269145.1). Taxonomy (NCBI): domain Eukaryota; kingdom Metazoa; phylum Arthropoda; class Insecta; order Lepidoptera; family Crambidae; genus Agriphila; species Agriphila tristella. The sequence continues at coordinate 40,763,125 of OV743433.1, forward strand.
AAATATTTTTTAACTTTATATTATAATATTTTCAATGGTAAAATGCCCAGAACTCAATTTCCAAATTTACGCTGTTTGTTTTTGAGGAGTTCCGTTGTGTCATCGTAGTCCAAATCTAGTCCAGAACGTTGCATCGCAAACCATGATTTGGTTTGTTTTGGATTGCCATAAACTTACCAAAACCTAAATCACTTTACTTATACTATTTGATTTTGAAGAGTTCCTTTATGTATCTTCGAAGTTCGAAGTCCAATAACAATGAAATTAAATTAAAGTATACCATAGCCTTCTATAATTGCAAGCCGTGAACATAAGTTTGGCAACGTCTGTTACTGTCAGTTCGTGGTCATGTCGTCGGCCAGTCTCCATACTAAATGTATGGGAATATTTCAATTTTAAGAGGTCGATATTTTTTTTCCTAGTAATCGTGTGAGGTTAAAAATATGAAAATAATTTAGTTCCTTTATTGGAATGCTTTGCATATTAAACAATAAGAAAAATATCAATGTTAACTAGGAAAAAATGGCTGTCAAAGATGTCATCTTTTTTGTTGATTTTCTTCAGCAGGGAGTTGATTAACACGCCCTCTAGCAATAAATGATATATCATTAGAAAGCTCTTTTAAAGGCAAATATTTGCTGTTAATATACTTTATATCAATTGCTTATACTTTTGGAGTTAAAGGTTATTAAAGTATAAAAGTGGTTTATTGTCTATGGGAGTTGATTTACCCCACCTCTAGCAATAAATGATATATCATTAGAAAGGTTTTTATATGATAAATATTTGCTGCAAACATACGTTCTACTAATTATGAGTATTTTCGGAGTTTTAGGTCATTGATGTTAAAAAAATTGGTCAAGTTCAGAGCGTTATAACTCTCAAAGTACTAATAGTTGACGTTTATTGTGATACAATAAAGTGTTTCGAATTTAAAGACCTTTCCAATGATGTAAGATTTATTGCTAGGAGAGGCTTAGATCAAAATGCTCATCGTACTAAAGGACCCCCGAAAAGTTCAAATAATTTGACTCAAACCGTATGTCCTAATATATAAATATTAATAATAAATATAAAATCTTTATTGAAATAATCGTACATCACAATTTACAACTAGTTTAAACATAGATAATATAGGAAAAACAAATAATAAATAATTATTAAAATAATATTATACTATGTGCTTGACCACATGCGATGTTGCCGTTCTGCTCACTTCATGGCTTGGAAGATATAGAAGGCTATGAGTATACCCTTTCAAATAAAAAAAGAATCGTCTAAATCGGTTCATAAACAAAGAAGTTATGTCCGAAATTCCATAAAAACTCGTGCGATGGCGAGCTAAATAATTGATATTTTTCAGGATTATGAAAAAACTACTGGCCAGATCTCTGTAAAAAATTTATGGGACCACACACGAACTATGTTCTTTGAGTTAAAAAAAGAGTTGTACAAATCCGGTAACAACTGACGAAGCTATGTTAAAACATACATAAAAAAAATAAAAATAAAAAAAATATACCGTCGACTTGAGAACCTCCTCCTTTTTTTGAAGTCGGTTAAAAAGTGTCACATTTTTATATCCAAAAAATGCTACATAGTTATTGCTCTGTTTAATCTGTGTTTACAAACGCTTTGTGAGATGCGCTAACAATATTCTGAATCCTACGTCATTAAATATGTATGTGTAAGATGAAAATGCTATAAGAGGCTTAACAATCGTAACAAGCTAAGCGTTGTAGTGCCGAGACAGTTCAAAGAAAAAAATGTTTCTGAAGTCACTCTAAGAAAGAATTTCTCTCTTTTTGCTAACAAAGGAGTCATTAGGCTAAGACCACAGTGCCAAGCTTAAGAGATTAGCTACGTGACCCCTACCTTGCAGTTTGGTCAACTGTGATAGTATGCATGCACGCACAGTATTCATTTATTCACTAGGATCAGACACAGCGAGTAGCTTGGATCTTAGCAATAAGTAATCAAGTCTATTCGTGAAATGGCTTTTTTTCTTACTGAAACACGATGAAACAAGTAGTTCGGCGTCGCTAAACGGTGTGGTATCGACCGAGGTTCGTAAAAACGATCTATTTTATTCGCCACATATGTATGCGCGTTTATTAAGCTACATACAGCAGTTATTGTTGACGTAGAATACACAATAACTTTGTCACGCCATGCTATCCAACTCGGCTCATTTTCATTTCTCATTTATTTTTTAATTTTCCCTTCGTACAAAGTGGAGCTTTACAAGCCTGGAACTCCGGTGCAGACAGTAGTGATGACGTTTACGTCACAACGCAATCTAGAAATGTGTGACGTTTATTTAAAAACTAGCTGATGCCCCTGACTTCGTCCGCGTGTAATTCGGTTTTATTACATACCATTGTTTGAGGATTCTGGGTCTAGGACGCATCCAACTTCACTTCGGGACACACACCTTAATTTACAACATTTATAAGTACTTGCTACCAGTTGAATTGAATCCCTCATGCCGTTCCCGTTTTCTGTGAGGTTTAGTAGGCAGCCCTTACCCTTCAAACTGAAAGTATTATTTTATAAGGGATAGGCGTTCTCAATCTTACAAGGAGGAGCTCGGTGGCGCAGTGGTTTAGCACCTGGCCCAACGATTGCGGAGGTTAAGCAACGTTCGCAAGGGTCGGTCATGGGATGGGTGACCAAAAATTTATTATCTTAAGCTCCTCCGTGCTTCGGAAGGCACGTTAAGCCGTTGGTCCCGGCTGCATTTGCAGTCGTTAACACTCACCAATCCGCATTGGGCCCGCGTGGTGGGTTATGGCCCGTCCTCCTTACCACCCATAAGGAAGGCCTGTGCCCCAGCAGCGGGGACATTAAAAATGGCTGATGGACAGGCGTTCTCAATCTAGGCAATTACAATTTGAGTGAATAAAATCGCTGTAAAAATCACTGCTCATTTTATAGTAACCTTTTTCACATAACCTTTTCTTTGTCGAAGCTTTATTGTGTAATTTCGAATGAGCAATTAATATACCAGTGTTTTGTTGGATTCTATTTCTTTAACATAGGGCATAGTTTGCTTTGAAATGATTTAATTTTGACCAACATAATTATTATAGGGCGGAGTAATATAGCGGAGTCTATTTGTATAGAAATGTAATGAAAAGGAATGTTTGATATATTTAAAGTTTTTTTTATTTAATTAAAATAAGCGTATTACTTTAATTACCTGTTTAGGGCTGATTTTTCAATGCTCGATAAAAATTCGATTGATAACATAATAAAAATGATTGTCATTCGCTTGTCTGTCCCGTGGACTATTTGAAGCTGAAAAATATGACCATCAGCCATTTTTTGATGTCCCCACTAAAGGCACAGGCCTTCCTTATGGGTGGATAAGGAGGTTGGGCCATAACACACCACGGCCCAATGCGGATTGGTGGGTGTTAACGACTGCAAATGCACCCGGGACCAACGGCTTAACGTGCCTTCTGAAGCACGGAGAAGCTCGAGATAATAAATTTTTGGTCACCCATCCCATGCTGACCCTTGCGAAACTTGTTTAACCTCCGCAATCGCTGGCCCAGGCGCTAAACCACTGCGCCATCGCGCTCCTCGATTGAAAAATATAAATAAAGTGAAAGGCACTAATATAAGTATGACTAAAAAAATACAACGAAAAAAAAACGATTCATGACAGCTCGGTAAGTTGAAAAGTATTGTTCTTCAAGTATACACTTTGTTTTACAAAATGAATGAGATTGCAACTTTGTTTTTGATAAAAAAATAATGAATTCCATGTTAGGAGGCGTCCATTAATCACGTGTGTTTTTTTTGGCCAATTTTTAACCCCCCCTCCCCCTTGGTGATACATGGTGGGGTTTTTCATTAACCCCCCCCCCTCTAAATCACGTGTATTTTTTGGTACAAAATAATCTCAACAATTTTCAGTACGAACATGTCGCGGTGGGCGGGGAAATCGTCCTGGTAACGGTGAGTCAACAATCACACACAGTTTTCGGTTAAAAGTCACACGTTCAACGAAAAAAATTAATACACGTGATAGATATCTCACTACACCCCCCCGTCCCCGCTTGTGATACTTCGTGATGTTTTCAACTACCCCCCCCCCCCCCCCCCCTTTCGAGGCTCACATGATTAATGGACGACCCCTTATGTTGTATTCATTACATTTATTTTACATCAAAGCCTAAAAGAAATTAGAATACACGTATCAGAGAAGGCTGACCAATATTAAGTTTTCAGAATTATACATTTTAGAATTGTCAATATGAATTATTTTCAATAAGTAATTACTCGAGGGTATTATGGTGTCTTGTTTTAAAGCAATTTAAGCTCCATTGCGTAATATTTCAATTACGTTATTCGTTTGTATTGTAAAAACCTTTAAAGAGAGCAGAGATTTGTATACCTATTGACACTTCAGAGGTTTACTACCACGGTATAGAGTTTTCAGTAAGTATATTTTATAATATTGTCCCAAAACGATGAACACCCACACAAAGTTATGCATAAAGTCTTGATTAAAGCATTAGTACTCTGTCGGAAACGTGAAATTGAGATTAAAAAGACCCAAATTCTGAAACACTGGTTAAACATAAACATGACCCATTTTCGGAGAAAAACTAATCAAGTATTTGTGGAATGATATTGTAAAGACTTTGAGACGGAGCAAACGAATATGAGAATTTTCTTTGTTAAGTGTTTACGAGTGGTGAGACCGCGACAGTGCGGAGTTTGAAAAGAACCCTCTCGCGGATCCGCCATTGTGTCTGCGTGTTTTGTTGGGATGCTAATTAAGCTCTAGATGTGTCGAGCAGAAGATTACCCAACCATTTCGTTTTAATTGATATAAAGTTTCTGGTTGACTAAACTACAGTAGCTGTACCAGTAGCTCATAGGATTACGGTAAAATTATATTCGGACAAAGACTGATACAAATACCCCTTCTGTTTATCCAGATTTTTTTGTTTCTATTAACATAATTATAACTGAATGCAAAATTGTACGACACGACGCGTCGTGACGACGTCTTTTTCTAGTTCTAGATGTCTAACTCATATCATAACAGTATTATCTGATTTCAGTTCAGACACCTAAATTACGACCAGCGTGTTACACAATCGCCGTGCAATAACAAATACATATTTAATTATTCATTGAAGACACAAGGTCCATCAGACCATTCATCTTGATCATCTTACGTAAATGAACAAGAGCTATTTATGAAGGATAGTAGGATGATTGCTATGAAGGAATACAAAAATAGGTACAAGCAATGAAGAAATAAATTTATAATCATCTTAGAAAAAGTTTTGTGGAGTACCTACGAATGTATAAAAAAAAAAGACGGATACATGGGCATGGCATTTATATTTTCTTTGGCTCGAACTGTGAAACCTTTTATTCGTTATTTTTCTGCAAATACTGGAAGTTTCTAAAATATTTCCTAGCAACCAAGAATATTAATAGCAGTTACTGTTAATAACCTTACTTGAAATATTCAGTCGGTCAGCCCATTAAACAGTGTTCAAATTTTAGTTTAAAACTATCGGAATAATTGAATCACTAACTAATAAACCGTGCAAATACTACTCTAGTAGTAGACTGAACTAGTTCAGGTTTCGCCCTCGACTACGTTTGCGTTGAATTCAGCTTCTTGTAGGAATTATAAAAATCCTATAGCCTTTCATTTCAGGCCGGTCCGTCAGTCAGGACAGGACATATTATTTTACGTCATACTGCTCGGCAACTAGGATTTACTAGTATAGTAAGAGGCCGTGTAAGTTGGCATGTGCAACACAGTGCATTGTTTAGATAGAACGTTCCATTTTCAAATCACTTTACAATTCAAGCATAGGTGAATGCTTTAATTGTAAAGTACACTTTACAATTCAAGCTATGTTAACCAATTTCTTTTCTTATAAAATGATGAAACTTTTTACTAAAAAAAAATTTGAAAATTCAAGCTATGCAAAACTCCTTGGTCAAATTTTTTCATAAAATGATAAGATTCATTTTGAAAGCGCGAAAAAAAATCCCATTTCGATGGAGTAGGCATTTTACTTTTGTATGGAACAGCAGATTTTTTTTCGTGATTTCGAGGTTGGTCCCATAATGAAAGTTGTTCAGTTTGATGGTCTGATCAACCCCACGAGAGGTTTTTAATTAACTAAAAATATCCTTGCAAATGTTTTATTTACCTCGCATGAATGATGTAAAGTAGTATGCTTACCTCGGTTGTAAGTAGCTATTACACCCTTTGCGAGCGCTTGGATCTTGTTCTGTAATAGCTCACTTACGTCCCTTGTGTAACAAACTACTATTATGAGTACAGATACGAATCTAAGTATAGATTCATATGACGTCTGAAGTTAAAATATTACAAGGTTAGTTGTTGATCAATATATCAATACATCAAAAATGGTTGTGAACACACAAAATTGGGACATAAGACTTCATGGGACAAAATATAGATCGGTCGGCCATGACTTTCGTCGAGGCAGCTCCATCGATTGAACTGTAACTAAAAATAGAGCTTGGCAGTAAAATTTGACTGTGGTGGTATTAAATGATCGTGCGGTTAAAGCCGTTAAGTAAAACGTTTCGTAGACTGAATTCTGACTTAACTGTATTTTTTTTGTAAATTATACTGCAAATATCAATACTACCTAATCAAAACTGCCAATGGAGTGTTTGTTACATACAATCTACAACGTAGGTATAGCGTATTTTTGGTATGTAGTTATAGTAACTTTTCTAAATTTTCTAACTTATTTTATGGGCTAACGTGTTTTCTCTTGTGCGCTGATGGATATAAGAGATTAACAGCTATTAACTTTATTAATTGAAGAGCTCGATGGCGCAGTGGTTTAGCGCCTGGCTCAGCGATTGCGGAGGTTAAGCAACTTTCGCAAGGGTCGGTCATGTGATGGGTGACCAACAATTTATTATCTCTAGCTCCTCCGTGCTTCGCAAGGCACGTTAAGTCGTTGGTTCTGGCTGAATTTGCAGTTGTTAACATCCACCAATCCGCATTGGGCCTGCTTGGGTTATGGCCCATCCTCCTTATCCACCCATAAGAAAAGGTCTGTGCCCCAGCAGTGGGGACATTAAAAATGGCTGATGGTCAACTGTATTAACCCTTTAAAATAAGCGTACTATATGTAAGACGGGGAAGTTTCCCAGCCGCATCGAACATTTACACGGCCGTATTTCCATGTCGCAGTCGCACCTGCCACGCGACTCCGACTGACCCAATTCGCGCCGGAATGTGCCAAACCGGCCCAATCATTACCGTGTGGTGTGTCGCACCGGGCCGGTTTACAATGTCGATGTTGTTCGAATAACCCTTTGTTAACACATCACCGCAGCGATTGAATTAAGTCACGATTTTGTGGCATCTAATAATGAAGGATATTCTTAAATATAGGCATGTGGATGTGGAGAGTCAAAAGTATGTATAACTTCGCGGATTAAAAATAAACGTAGCATGTCGATTGTAGCAGGCGATACACATGCTTTGCAAATGTTGGATGCAATAGTTTTGGCGATACACATCCTTTAGTTAAACAAATATATATTAGAGATATTAAATCGGATAAGTACTTCTTAGTATTGTTCTGTTTTCTGACGTTGAGAAGGGTACCCTTCCCTTATTAGACAAAAGTTTTTTTCCCAATAAAATAAAACTTTTGAAGTCCGATACGATAGCCATGATTCAACCCCTAAAGGACTGAAATGGGGGTTCAAATTTTGTATAAGAAAATACGGAAACGGAAACAGGTACGAGAACGGGTACGGGAACGGGGCAGGAACGATGTATGGATATTCTATACTAATATTTAACGTGAAAGTAACGGGATATAGATATCCTACTAATATTAAATGTGAAATTAACGTGATATGGATATCCTACTAATTGGTAATGTAAATGTTTTGAAGTTTTGATGTTTGTTACTCAATCAATCGCCCAAATATGGCTGAACGGATTTGGGCACATGGCACACAGATAGTTTATAGCCTGGATTAAAACAAGATTATTTTTCACTCCTCTTGCTCTAAAAGTACGTCATTGTAAAGTACAAGAGCCAGGATAAAATAGCAAAATTACCCCTAGGGGATAAAGTTTTCTCTTTTTTAATGTTTGTCTATTACCAATGAGCCTACTAAAACGAAATAGTAGATTGTTATACAAGACGCTAAAATGACCCATTGCATACGAGGTAGTTTTATTCCCGAGCTTTAGCGAGGGAATAAATAGAAACCGAGTTACAATGGGTTTTAGCGTCGTGTGTTACACTCTACTTTTCACTACGATTGCGAAAAAATAAAATCCAATATTAAATACCTATAGTTTATACTTCCGTAAACGAATCCACTCGTTTTTCTATCCTCCACTTCATAAACTTTTCATACAGTATTTAAATAAATGATTTGTGCTTGACGGCAAAAGATTAAAATTATTTCTATCCTATTACTTACTTGCAGTCACACAATTCAATCAGAAAAATTCTAAAGATTTCGCGCCAGTGCCTTTTTTAATTTCTACTCTAGCAGCTAAGAAACACAATGCACGCATTTTAAACTAAAAGTCACAGAGTATAAATAAGTCTATGATTTCACCGAAGAGATCGCTGCTTTTAGTTCCATTTTCAAAAATCCAGCGAGTTTTTATTCGTAATTATGAATGAAGACTTTTTCGTTTTAGTAGGTTCATTGGTAATAGACAAACATTAAAAAAGAAAAAACTTTATCCCCTAGGGGTATTTATGCTATTTTATCCTGACTCTTGTACCTTACAATGACGGACTTTTTAAGCAAGAGGAGTGAAAAAGTCTTTATTCATAATCACGAATAAAGACTCGCTCGACTTAAACTGTTTCTAATTTTTATTTTTGAAAATGGAACTAAAAGCAGCGATCTCTTCGGTGAAATCATAGACTTATTTATACTCTGTGACTTTAAGTTTGATCGTAGAATGCGTGCATTGTGTTTCTTAGCTGCTACAGTAGAAATTAAAAAAGGCGCGAAATCTTTAGAATTTTTCTCTAATACCAAACTGATTGAATTGTGTGACTGTAAGTAATAGGAAAGAAATAATTTTAATCTTTTGCCGTCAAGCACAAATCATTTATTTAAATACTGTATGAAAAGTTTATGAAGTGGAGGATAGAAAAACGAGTGGATTCGTTTACGGAAGTATAAACTAGGTATTCAATATTGTATTTTATTTTCTCGCAATCGTAGTGAAAAGTAGAGTGTAACACACGACGCTAAAACCCATTGTAACTCGGTTTCTATTTATTTCCTCGCTAAAGCTCGGGAATAAAACTACCTCGTATGGAATGGGTCATTTTAGCGTCTTGTATAACAATCTACTATTTATCCCGGTGAAAGGTTCCCTAGGGATTTTTCGAATATCCACGCGGACGAAGTCAGGGTCGAATGCTAGTTATATAATAAGTACATCGTCTGCAAAGACCTATGTAATCCAGGAATGAGTAACTAAATTACGCCCTAAGGCATTGTTTGATGGCCCAAGTCTTAGCCACTGACATAATTTATTGACCCTATATCGTAAAATGCGAGATTATAACCTACTTTGTTGTTAATATGGTGAAAAAAATTGTTCACCTCCTAGTTCGTGCTAAAAACTTTTACCAGTAAATTATTGATCGTTAAAACGCAGTTAATATGCTTAACATTATACTTTCAAATGCTTTTTTAAAGTTTTGACATTATTGGGCAAAGTGCATAATAACAAAAAAAGCACTTTATCCCAAATAGGAAAATATTTGTTCAAAATAATCGCTGAATGGATATTCATTATCAGAAATGCGATTCATGTGCTTACATGATTTTTGTAAAGGCGTTTAAAAACTCTGCAAAATATAGCAATTGAAAAGGGCCAAGGGCACAACAAAAAATTGAATATCATCTGTAACTAATAAATTTGAACTTCAAGTAAACACTCGTGGGATCATTTCGAAGCGACCCACTTTTTGTTGACAGGATATCATAATGTAAGGGACTCGTTTGATATTACGTCTGTTTAGTTACAATCCATATTTGGGTCACTACTGCCTTGAAACTTGTGACGAGGGTCCTTTCGAGTACTTTTAGCCTAGTCTAGGAGGGGATTTAATTTCACATTCCACAAGTTATGAAAATAACATACAACTTAACGCAATAATAGTGTGCATAGCATCATTATATGGTTACAGAACCAAGTGTAAAGCTTCCATGCTATGATAACTTTGTATTCATTCTTCAATGTCATTCGCAGAAGTAGGTGGATAGCAAATGTGTCTAAAACGGCGGCTTTTAACAGTTTTGTTATCTATTTTTATTATTTAAAATTCTGTATTATAATGACAATGTTAAATAAAATTCACCGAGGCGCCACTTTCGGAGTTACTCAATAAAATATCAGTCGAATTCTAAAAATGTCTCTGTTAATTGACCACGTTTAGAAGTTAAATATAATTTATTGGCGGCGCACTAGCGCTGACAGGTCAGCCCGTTAGTACCTAATCAATTCTAATATTCTTTTGAATAAGTCAGTTTTAAGAATTCGGTGAATCAGCTATATTGAACATACCTAAATGTTATACCGCTATTGTCTGGTGTTTCACAATTCACAACTGACTCATAGCTTTACTCACCGATAGATCTATAGGAGAATTGAACAAACCCTAAACTCTTGGAAGTCATAAAATCTTGGCACAAAGCCACCCCCGCATCAAAGGAAGCGGCGGTTTCTTAAGCTTATAGAGAAAAATTGTTTCATGTATTAAGGCACGTACAGTGAGTTAATCAATTCATTACGTTGTAATATCACGAGGTACGTGATGTGTGTTGTTATTACATTTGCCATGTGTATTAGACTTTTAATGCAGATGACGATGAGATTTAACTTTTAAAGTTATATGTATAAGTTAACCTATAACAGATACTTACATTGTATAAGAAAGTGCAGATAAAACCATACAAACGTCGTCAAAAAAGAATACCATAACAAAGTTGTTATCCCAATAATTGACCGAGCGAGCGCGAAGCGCGAGCGAAGCGTCTCTGCTTCAGCCTGTTCAAAAATTATTTCGTATGTCTTTCCGGCTGTCTGTTTGTTGATTGTTCTCATTAGTCGGAAAAGCTAATAGCTATTCTGTGTTATTTGTTTTTAGAAAAACATTACAATTTGAGCTACTTTTTAACGCGAGGTCTACAGCTCACGGAGCCACAGTAAATAACATACCTATTTACTTATTATTCATACTTACTGTCCTTAAATGCCTTACAATTTCTAGTTTATGACAATTTTACGATCAATGAGTTATTACAATATTGATCGTGAAATACCTACTTACCTAACCTAGTTACACAAAACTGATAAAGGAAAACGTTCCAAATCGCGATAGTAAAAAAAAATTAACGTAATCGAAAAGGAAAGATAATTATTAATCAAACTGTATCATTTTAAGTAGAAACTTAAACCTACGCTATATAAAGTTATTAGGTTAGATATTTACACTTATGTATGTATGTTACATAACTATCGGCTCCATTTAATGCTACAGACTGAGGTTCGTCGGCTCTTAACATAGTAACTCCCTGTGGAAATCTGTAGCCATTAAACGAAACTGGGCAATTTAATCCGAAGAAAGCGAAAGGCCTAGAAAGAAAACTCATGTCTTAGGAAAAATTCAGATTGAATCGTATCCACTGTATAATATGTCACCGTGAAATTATGAGACGTTATACAGAATGTTTCATAATAACCCGTAAAATTTTGTTTTTTATTTGTATGGAAAAATGCATCAAAAACCCTAGACCAAAATAGACTTTTGTTTTCGATAAATTAATCCTATTAATGGGCGAAAGCAGAACAGAATTTTGCCAGTTAGGTAGGGTTGACTGCCGCTATCCATCATCACCATCGCCATCTTTATTTTTTTTTCAAAATAGTGGCGGTTTTCAGGGTTTATAATAATTTTCCGGAGCTGTATGCATCCCTATGTACCATATTCGGCTTTAGGTTTTTTTTTAAACGTTGTATTGTATGGATCAACATCTATCGGAATATTAATTGTGAACTGGAAATAAAATTTACAATTTACCGGATTTATTCTTCATATAAATATATAATGATTACAATTTTCTGATAGATTGTATTATAACGAGATATTGTAATTTACCGTTTAGACCTTTGCAATTTCGTCTTTGCGGACTTTGTCCCAGTACACCGAAACACTTAGAGCATGTTAAATGCTCTAAGCCGAAACACGAAGTTTCTTATACAATACTAAATAATATATTAGAAAAAATACGACTCGCACCAGACCAATATCATACCATATTCAGTCCGATGCTCTGACCGCTGAGCTACCGAATCACTTTATAGTTTCTTCCCTTATTTTTTCCTTTTAAATATTTATTTTCAGGACAAAATATACCAAGCCCTATGCCCTTCCTCAGAGTTCAATCAGACGCTATACTAAAATTCATCAAAAAAATAAGGTGTGGAAGGTAATCGACAGACAGAGTTACTTTTACATTTTTATTATATTAGTACGGATATTTTGGTCGCTTAGCGCAACATTCTTCGATAAAGTGAACTTGAGAAAAAGTTTGATAAAATGAATGACAAGTTGTTTACGTATTCTTTGCTATTCGTCAACTTATTAGATTTAACATTGAGAAACGTGATATTTATTAAATCTTGTCATTGTTTTATTCGAAGCCTGTCACGTTAATTTAAAATTCGCAAAACTACGTCTTGAAAAACTCAGGAGAATTAATAAGTCATATTATAACTATAATTAAAAGGTCTTTCGATGAAAATAAATGGCTTTTCCCATTCCCTAACACTGCTCGCCTTATTTGTAAATAATAAAATAAAAAAACACACGCAACTTACGTCATCTATTTGAACTTGTTAATTTCTAATGATCAAGCGCGTACAAGACAACAGTCGATAATTCGGGATTAACTGAATCCCACAACACCCAGCGTCGAGTTATCACCAAAGACAAATCGGAGATTTAATTAACTGGCTCATATCAACGCCAAGGGTCGTTTGATTTAGTTTGTGACTGTTTGTAGGATTTAATAACGCCCTTTTGTGGGTTTGCCATTGCCTACTTGAAGAATGGGATGAAATATAATTAATTAACTTTACATAAATAGACTTGAAAGTGAAGATTCAAAAGGCTTTTGATAGATGCTTGAATTTATATCATGTTTTCTTCTCAATTTGAAAACATTATTGGAAGTAAAGTAAGATAGTGGAGTTTTTTCACAACTCAATGACTAGTTTATCCTTTTATTTCGGCGGGCTTATCGGCTAAAAACAATGATAGATGGATGTGATATATTTTTTACTTTTCTTTGGTAAGTTTTTACTTTTTTCAATAAGAAGTAACAATGTATTTCACATCCATCAGTGAAATCAAAGCTTAGATCAACTTCATTTTTTTTAGACGATAGACCCGCTGTTCTAGTAATGTTATTTGTCAAGACTAGATAACCGTTGCGCAGTGGTTCAGCGCCTGGCTCTGCTATCGCAACGGTCATGGGATGGGTGACCAAAATGGCAAAAATGTATTTAGTACCTCGTGTTCTTCCGTGCTTCGGAAGGCACGTTAAGCTGTTGGTCCCGGTTACATTTGCAGTCTTTAATCCGCATTGGGCCGGCATGGTGGGTTATGTGGCCCATCCTCCTTATCCACCCATAAGGAAGGTCTGTGCCCTAGATGGACATTAATTTTTTAAGGACATTAAAAATGGTTGATATCGATTTGACGATTGTCACACAACAGGAAAAGTGTTCTAACGCGCTTTCTAATTTCTCAAAAAGAGAAACTCTATGTTTGTGAAGAAGAGCCAGTCAACTTTTGCATAAATGATAAGCTTTCTCAATATTTCTCCAACTTAAGTGCAAGACTACCACAATCTGTCATTTATTTATAAGTTAAAGGGCTGACTGTACCATAGAGAGTACGTGGATAGTGAGTTCAAAGTGCTGTGGGATGTCTATCAAGACGCCCACGCCGCCCCGGCTGAGGGCAAGGACGCTTTAATAATAAATGGACGCGTGCTGATGGCACTGCACGCAACGCCAACCGTCGCTGGATACGGCAGCATTTTGTACCACCTTTGGGTATGGCTATATGCAATGCAAGGGTATGCAAGCGTAATTGAAGAGTGTAAAAATACCCTCAACGAAGCCGATGTCCACGCATTCCGCCCATCATCAGGATCGTTTGTGTCTCATAGACTATACTTGGGAAATCAATAGCTATGAAGTTATTGAAGGTTAAAATAAAAAAAAAAATTCAAGATTTTTATGAAATATACAGTGCCTTTGGTCTTGAACTAGCGATAATTTAAAGGCGTGAAATACACCTAATTTTATCGACAAAAACACCCACATGTTTTGGTCTATCCCCACTCCTGTTGGAATGGCCGCCGTTTTAAATTTGACTTTTTATTTTAGATGACCCTGCGGGAAAAAAACATTTTCTCTGGATTTAGAAGTCCTTCAGTTACAACAAAAATACTGTTCGAAAGCTAATAATACCATCCATCAATTAAAAAAAAAATGTGTAATATTCCAACTTAAATACGTCATAAAAAATACTAAAGTAAAATCTTATACGAAATATGTTTGAGTTTTAGTTTTTCTAACATATCTCAAAAACTAAGACATTAATGCTTTTTTCGTATTATTCGAATACACAGGGCTATTACGACTCCAAGATTGATTGCTCTATGTTGCATATTTCGAGAGTTATTTTTGTTTGAATTATGACCCTTACGTAACCAAAAAATTTTTTTTTCGAAAATGGACATAATTTCAAGCATTTTAAACATAAGTATTTTGAATACCATCAAATGATAAAATTTAGTTTTTTGGAGTTTTGTTTTTTTTTCATTTTCTAAAATAACCATTTAGTGCTTGTAAGTCATATTACTGGACTGTCAAGCTTACTGGACCCTATGTTTCAATAGAGCGTTACTCATTTTGTAGGCGCTACATCAGCTCGGCGCGGTACCAGATTCTGTATTGTGCCGAGAAATGAGTAAAGGGCCTAAGAGGATTTAGATTATAAAGTAGTTTGGATATAATATGTAACTATAAAAAACGATTGAATAAGAGTGCTTATTGAAAATAGCAAAGATTTAAGCTTTGACACAGAGCTTTAGGCAATATTTTGAAGCCTATGGCGAAATTATGTGCAATAATTTTATTATAGCTGGGAAAAAAGCAACAATAACAACCGGGGGTCATGGCGTGGATAAATAAATATGATAGGTGAGTGTAAATTCGTTCTACCTACTCACATTTGGAATCAATGAATCAATATAATGCTTGCATTGTTTAATATCAAATCTAAAACACTTAAAATGTTGTCAACGTCCTAAAACTTTAATGATTAGGTAACCAAATTTTGCTGTAATTGCAAAATTTCGTTATATGGGTTCTACTAATTATTTATGAATTTATAAACCGGGTCAAATATGCTTTAGCGCAGTTAACTAATACTTTGTCACACGAATACTGGTATTGCCTTAGCGGAACACGAAATGTCGTGTCGTGTCTCACGGTAAAATCATTAAAATGTACTGGCAATAAGTAACTAACCTAACACAATTACCTCTCTCTGAGAAGGCTATGCTCCAACTGATAAAGAAAACAAGAAAGAAAAAGGTTGAGATAGGATGAGGGGGCGGAGGGGGGAGGGGTTTCAAGGTTTTCAGGCGATGCGGAGTGCGGCTCAATGCGTCTTCGACAAAATTAAAGCGATCCGAGACTTATGATGTACGGTATACTTGGGATCAGAGTTTAGAATGTAATATGTTGTCTTTTGTAAACATTCGATTCAATTCTTCTTAAAATCTGCTTCAAAGATTTTTTTTTTTACGATATTTCTTTTATGGATGGGCACAAAGTGCCAATCTCGCTCAGTACCTACCATTTAACCTTCAAAGGGTTTTCTACCAATTTCAAAACTTCGGTAGGTGATATTTTATTTTCCACTCAATGTTGACTTTTAGTATTACAACACAATTGTCTAATATTCATCATCAAAGCAAAAGTGTCGAAGTAAATTCAACCGTTTCTTACTTGTAATTCCGACAGCAAGTGAGCTGTCGAGTCCTGAATTATGCATTCCTCCACATCAAATCCTTGTGGACTGCTCTGAGGCGAGTCGGTATTTACATACGACCTTCGCAAATTGTTATGATCGTTAAACCTCATGAGCCATGTCAAGTGGTTTATGAAAAGTATTTAAAAATGGAATAGCTTAAGTATCGTATTTTTTTATCATGATTATGGCAATCGAACTAGATTCTTCTGGGACTACCTTTTATGTCTGCTAGCCCTATTTTTTACGGCTGTTCATGACCTGAAATCGGTTCTCCTTCTGTTATATTTTTATTATACACAAAGTAGGTTTACAAATTTAATTACCAGCCTAATTGTATTTTTTCACTTTTAGTAAGCCAGATAATTTTGAGCTGAAAGTATCCTAACTAGGGATGCAACGATACCGATGCCGATAATCGTAAACCGTATCGTATTATCGTAATTTTTGACCACCATCGGTATCGTTAAAAGTATTACGATTTATAACGATTCTTAAGATTAGTTTGATATAATTTAATTTACGTGAATAGGAAAGTAAGATAGCATCGATGTTTGCGCTGGCATCACTAATAGGTTTTCCACTGACATTGACAATTTTAAATGCACCCAATGCAGAGATGGATACAAACTTTTCCAGTTATTGGAGAAAAAATACTGTATATTGTTTTAAATTTCCATAGTTATTGACGTTAATAGAATAAACTATGTCGGGATTTACACCATGTACCTGTTTATTTTTGAGACTCCGATATTTCGGCGCAGTTGCATGCGCCATGATCACGGAAGAACTGTCGATTGTTGCGTCATGCGTGCGGGTAGATGTTATTGGCAGACGAATCGCATCTACCCGCACTCCTAACGATTTAATCTATTTTTATATACCACACGCGTAGCTAAACAACACCTTGCGTAGCGTCGTAAATATTTTACTAGTGCGGCACCAAGAATTTTCATTTCTTAAAATGCGTGATGCACCAATCTATTCAGGAGAACGTGAATCAAAATAAAAAAGTCCATAAACGTGTTACACAAAATATTTACGTGTCACCGGCATCCGAGCGGCGGGCGTCCCTACATTTACATACGTGACTCAAGACCGCCTCTCACCAAAATTACTTTCACCTTTTTCCGAGCATAAAATGTAACTGCCTTAATGCATTCGAGTTGAAGGAACACAGGGTAGAGGAAAGCGTAAGGAATGTGATCTTTGGCTTATACTATCACTCTAGCTTATTCTTATTTATGCATCCACGAACATAAACAAATTGAAAAGCATATTTGTATAATTTTTCTGAACTAGTTAACTCAGCATAAAAGAAAGTTTGGAAATATTTCAGAAAAAAATTATCAAATATTATCTACGGACGGGAACAGTGATAGTATCAATAATAAAAAAGTACCTACTTATTTCGATTTATTTCTTATTATGACGTGATTTTATCTTTATTTATATCTTTCAATAGTAATTTGCCACCACATATTCAGAAATCAGTATACAGGGTTATTTGTAAAACACCAACAACCTCGCAATACAACAACATTTTTGTTCTACGACCTTTTCAAAAACAGCAAAAAAAACTACTTTTCAAACAAAACTCGATCAGCTGTTCGAACATTTGTATGGAGAGTCGATTTTTTTGTCTGTTTTCGGAAAAGTCGTAGAACAAACGTTGTTGTTTATGATGTTAGTAATCTAATCTAGTTACGAGATAATTTAACTATATAACCATATTACAATGACAGCAAAATGTTTCCCAAGTCGATACCGATGTTATTTATACTGGCAATATTTGATTGACTCGCCAATGCCACTCGAAGCCGCAACGATTCCCACTTCGCTCGCGTGCCCCAACGTAAATAAATGAAACGCCTGCCCTCACATAAACGCTTCCCAGGAATTGCGTTCAACCATCAGTTTTACAGTTTACAACAACCCCTTATACCTTTTGGAATAGAGTTTAAGATTCAACAAATTAAAAATTTCTGGTGTAAACGTGATACGTCACTTTAATTAGGTCAACACCTTTCACAGATAAGATAGCGCCACGCTACGCTAGTACATCGTTTCTAGTGCTACAACCGTGTCCATTAAAAACATTAATAACTAACTAACTACACCTTGGTAAATTCCATTCATACTCGTATTGTGTCAATCCAAAAGATTGGTAAAGTTATGGTAATACAAGACTAGATAATCTGGTCACATAAGTCGTAAAACCTACCTAACTATGTCCGATGGAACAGAACAGTGTTAGAATAAAGCAGTACCATAAGACTAGTTATCCTTACTAATATTATAAATGCGAAAGTCCGTTTGTTTGTTTGTTTGTTACGCCTTCACGTCCTAACTACTAAGCCGATCGTCATGAAATTTTGCACACACGTTGTCAAGAGTACAGAGAAGGACATAGGGTACATTTCATCCCGAAAAATAGTGTTGTTCCCGAGGGATAGCAAAAAAAACTTTCCACGCGGACGAAGTCGCGGGCGGCCGCTTGTAACGGATAAAAGAACGTACCTCCGTCATAGGTAATACGTCAGCAGTCTGCCCATTCTTGGGCTATCTACCTACAATCAGAAGGGCGTTAACGTTTCTCTATATACTGCGGATGTTTAGAAATGCAAGTTATGGATTTAAGCAATTTACTTGTTTGTTGACTTTGTTTTAAATAACTTGATCAGATGACATCAAAAATATTTCTTTCTTTGGTGGTCCGTCGGTTGGAATTAGAACGTACAGTAACGAGGTTAAACAGTATAACCGTGGTGTATGGTTATTTATTACACGACTGCCCAAAGCAAAAAGAGTGTTATGTGTTCAGGGTTCATGTATGTTTGTGGGTATGTGAGTTTCTTTATTCCACCATAACTTCTAAATGCCTGAACTGATTTGGATAAATGGGGTATCGTTAGAATCCTTACAGCATTCCGTGTGACACTCGCTATATTTTTTTTAGAAAAAATCAATATGGCGACTGTACGACGCCATTTTCAAATGTGAAAAAAAAATTTTTTTCTTCTATTATTACAATATGGGCATCAAATGAAAGGCCTTGATGAGCACATTCCAAAACTATATAATATGTCACTAAAATGTGTGAAATAAAATTAAATAAATTTAAAAAATATTAAAAACACGACTGCCCTGCCAAAAACGAACTAAAAAGTTAAACAACAAGTGTCATTGCAGTCGGGGGACCTCTTTGATCAAAAATTCCATAATAAGGTCCCCCGACTGCAATGACACTTGTTGTTTAACTTTTTAGTTCGTTTTTGGCAGGGCAGTCGTGTTTTTAATATTTTTTAAATTTGTTTAATTTTTTGTACTTATTTTTGTTTGTCGTATTTTATACGATCATAACCCTACTATATAATACACAAAAAGGGAGACATCAAAAAGGTGGAAAACTAACGTCCTATAAATCTCTTATCTCACCTTTAAAAGTTGTTTACTAGAGTCTTAGTAAATCGCCTGACAATAAAGATTATCAACCACGGGAGCGAGTGGGATTTAGATCAGATTGTCTAATTTCAAAATCTATCGCAATCGCTTTAAGGATTGATGCTTATTTTTGGCACAGATAAAAACTTACCAAAGAAATGCAGTAATGTCTCACATCCATCTGTCAAATGAAAGCGATTGCCATAGATTTTTAAATTAGACAATTAGCCCCCTGCCCCCCTACTCAAATGAATAGGTAGAAATTGTATCCATTCCATTATTATGATCTTTATTGACTACGAAAAAGCTTTTGATACTCTATATTAGTCTATATCGAACTCTGGGCGGTAAAAAAATCTCTCACGTACTGCAGGGAGCTCCGAGCCGATACATACAACTCATCAAGCATCACTAACTAACAAGACGCGCAGTCCTCAGTACATCTACATAAGCTTTAAGATTCCTTCCAAATTGGCAGAGGAGTCCGTCAAGGCGACACAATGTCTCCGAAACTTTTTACAGCTGCATTGGAAGGTATCTTTAGGAAACTCAACTGGACTACTGGAGTGGAAAAGGATTAAACATTGATGGGCAACGACTTTGCGGACAATGTGAACGGCATGGGGCCAATTATATTTTTTTTTCATTATTTCATTGACTTAAATAATGACCCACCTACAAATCTAATCTCAGAGAGCTGACCTAGTAATGGATAGTTCGAAGACAAAAATCATGACTGACATTCGTGATGCGGTTCACCTGCAGTTCCCATTTGAAATAATGATCATTTTATATACATTGGCCACGTGATCACACTTGCACTGCAAACCAAACCACTGAAGTGGATCGCCGAATTGCACAGGTTTGGGCTGCATATGGTGCGAATAAGTACATTCTAGGCTCAAGAAAAATGGCGCAACATCTTAAAACAAGGGTCTACAATCAATGTGTTCTACCAGTGATAACCCATGGTATGGAAACGACAGCACTTACCGAAAAGTCTGCCGAAAAACTTCGAGACGCCCAAAGAGCAATGGAGAGAGCAATGCTTGGAGTTACTTTGCTGGATCACAGGCGCAATGAGTGGATTAGGCGCAACACGAAGGTCATCGACGTTGTGGATACCATCCAACGCCGGAAATTGAGACGGGCAGGACACATTGATCGCATGAGCACCTAGAGGTGGACCAGGAAGGTACTGAAATGGAAGTCAAGACAAACTACGCAAGGTAGAGGTCGTCCACCTGAGAGGTGGGTCAATGACATAAGGAATGGCGCAAGATAGAAACTCGTGGAAGGCTTTGGAGGAGGCCTATGTCCTACTCTTAAGACGGACGAGCGAAATGCTACTAGAGATTCCTTTGACGTCAGTATAATTCGTTTACCTACCCCACAGGCTAATATTGGAAGAATGCTATATTTCTATGTTATCACCTTCACACATCAAAAGTTCCCCTATATCCACTAAAATCCATTGTAAAGATCCACTGATGGATCTTTTTGTACTTTTATGTCCACTTTGTCCAGTTCTAAAAAATCCACTTTGCAAAAATACTGAATCAAGGGTGTGTTTTTGTGGAACAAGGATTAAAGTGGACGTAAAAGCGCCAAAAAATCCATCAATGGATTTTTACAATGGATCTTAGTGGATATAGGGAAAAGTTCACTGTTCTTTGTAAATGAAAACACAAACACAGTGAAACCACAGTTTACTATGTAATTAACCCACTTCGATGTGCACGTGTGTGTGTAACCTAACCACACTATACAACTGATACAGGCTAAGTCAACATGTCAGTCAGCTTTTAAATAGCCATGTTAATCCTTAGGGAACCTATTATACGCTTCTATTAACTGTAGTAAATGACTATAAACTAACATGTCAAAAATTTTTTATTTGAAGAACCTGGTTTGGTTTGCATTAAGTTGAAGTTTATTGCAGAAAAAGAAATATTTAGATCTGCTAAAGTTCATAAAATTCTACCATTGATTCAGTTAAGCATGTCTGGTATTGAAGTTAAACATTTTCAAACTTTCTGAATAATTTATATGCTAAACGTACAAATTATCGGAATCCCACATTAATTACTCTTACAGCTCGTTGATGGAGGAACGAAACCCTTCGCAATTTCGATTAATAAACCCATTAGCGGCCATCTAAAACCAATAAGGCTGAAAATTGAGTTCTTTGAAGGTTTGAAAGAATTTCATAAAAATGCGTTGACGTTTGACTTGGGTTATGCAAAATTGAAGGATTCAATAGTTACGAGTAAGTACCTATGTATATAGTTTTTCAACTGTGATAATAGCTGTGGGAGTTAACCTGTCGCAGGGCCATGTCAAACCCTGCTTTGGTCAGCAGCGGTTCACGTAGTACTTATATTATCTATTCTGTGGCAGTAGGTACTACCAACTTAGCTTAGGATACAATAGGATGGCCCATTTCAAGAAGTCCCGTAGTCCACTTAGGGACTTTAGACAATAACACCAAAATAATCGTTATGTAGTTATAATAGCTCAGTCTATTCGGTTTATTTTAATCAACTTCCTGTTCCTAAGGCTGGCCCCAGACCTACCGGTTTCATTTCTTTGCTTTGCTGTTCTACCATGGACCGCCGGCCAAGAGGCTCATTTTCAATCTATCGCATATTTTGACCTGATCACATTGGCAAGATAGCCATTAGTTTGGTGTTATCAAATATCGTCGTCTGGGGTGCGATGAGAAGTTTTAGTTTTCGTTTTAAAAAAAAACTGCTGTTTTATACAAAAATTAATAACGAAATTATCAAAATGTATGAAACAGTTCATTTTTTTTTCGCGATTTCAGATTTGGTCCCATAGTAAAAAATGTTCAGTTTTATTATGGTCCCTATCTACCATATTCAGTTTTATAAGGCTTTACCATACATCTTGTATAAATAAGCGATCGAGTTATTTTTAACGATCGGAGTCCATGTTCAGGGTGGCATATCTCCTAAAAGCTTCCTACTTCGCAATCCAGGCGATGACATTTGATAAAACCAAGCTAATGGCTATCTTGCCAATTTGGTCTAGTCCCAAAATGCGATAGATTGAAAATTACCCTGGTTGGCCGGCGGTCTTTTAAGCAAGGTAGCACAGCAAAGCAAAGAAACGGAACCGGTAAGTCTGGGGCCAGCCTAAGTCATAATTTAAAAGTTATTCATAGTAAGTACATTGGGTAAGTCCAACACCTTTTTTTATGAAAATCTCTAGTCCAGCTTAAAGTCCTTAAGTCCAGTCTAAAAAGACCTAAGTCCAGGGTTTTAGTGCCTTAGTAAAAAAAAACGATTTTGTTCAACGAAACTAAACAAAAGGAACCAAAACATAATTATTTAATGTAAGCCTATTCAAAAAAAAAGACCTTGCGGAGAATATTTTAGATGTCACACATATTTTTATTGACTTGACTACTGAACCCTAAAAACGGACTTGTAGATATCTTGAAATCCTATATAAGTAGGTAGGTATGTCCTACTTAATTTATTTTGTAAGAAAGCCGTTTTCGTGCAATTTTGCTGATTGAATATTCAATAACAAGCAACATTTATATTCGCATTGTATCATCCTGTTGACTGGAATCGAATTTGTAAAAGTGTTTCGAGACACGATGGATTTGACCTATCCCATTGTAGTCCGTGACCGTCATGGTCAATCGGCGAGGAGGTCAACATTGGTGTTATTTGTGTTTAACCGCCTTTTGAATAAATAAAACCTATTGTTTATTCTTATGTTAGTACCTAGTAAAGAAAAACTTTGATCGCTATGATATTAGGTACTCACTAAGAAATAATTACCTAGTTTAACTTCAAATGAGTAGGTACTATGGGCAACATCGTATCGTAAGTATCGCCCCTGCACGAACTAAACGTAGTGGCGGCGCGGCGTGCAAGCAATTTTAACCTTAGCAGTGGTTAAGCGACGCTGTTGTCCATGGTACCTACGAAAATATTGAAATAGATTGCATAGGTACGTATAGTTATATAACCTAAAACGTAGGTAAGTACCTACCTAGATACTTTTATCGTTAGTGTAGTGGAGTTCGCCCACCCATCTAAGACGCAGGGGTCTCGGGCTCGATTCCCCGAGAGGGTACAATATTTGTACTCGGTTTGGTTTGTGGTAGGGCTTATTTCAAGTCCGCCTGTCTAGCTACCATCATCTTACCTACGTTTTGTTTTTGTTTGACGCTATTACAACAATTTAAAAATTGTTGTGTTCCGGCAGTTAGAGGTAAGTTCCTCAGTGATGAGGATTCCGGGTGTAGTGCGCTTCCACCTTCGGCCTTATCATCACTTAACATCAGGTGAAGTGAAGGCCAAGCACTATCCCGTCGTGCATTAAAAAAGTCATTGAAAAATAAGAAATATGATTTTACATTTGAAATCACATAGCAGAATTATCCGCCGTTTCCTTGTGGCCAAACTAAAATGCCAAACTAATTTGGCCACGAGGAAACTTAATTCCTTGTAGCCAAACTGTAGTCATAGTTTTAAAATAACACAGACTGTACATGTTTTTTTTTTAATAGGGACACAGAATTATAGAATAGTATGGTGGGGATACTAATTTATAAGAGATACCCTCGCAGATAAAGAAAAAGTACCAGGATCACATAAATCTAGGGAACTTTTATATATATTTTTAATAAGCCGTAACGCGAATCTGTCGAACAACGCGTTAGGGATGTTTTAGGTATGTAATTTTAAGTAATATATGCCCAGACTCGGTGCTACGTATATTGTCTACAGTTTTTACTCCATACAGGCGGATGATAAATTAAACTATTACTACGGTTTGGCTACAAGGAATTAAGTTTCCTCGTGGCCAAATTAGTTTGGCATTTTAGTTTGGCCACAAGGAAACGGCCGAATTATCTGCTAGTAGAAGTCTTTGGCTATCTTCTATTAATCCTCAGGGACCAACCATTAGAAACTGCTGAGACTGAACTATTTTTAACTCAAATCATTACTCTTCTGTTTGAAAACAAGCCTCTAAGTCTTAAAATCGCAATATGTAATACCTACGGCGTTATCCGTGTCGGATGGTAAAGTGGCTAAAGATAGAAATATGACATTAAACCCTCAAGAGGGTGTGAAGCGAATTGTTAACGTATATGAGAAAAACATCCTATGAAGATAATAAAATAAATATCAAACGCGTGATACTTGCTAATACGACCTACCAACTGCAATTAGTTCAAAACTTTAAAGCTTAAAATTATTGAGCCTTTTTTATAATATTGAAATGTGTGCAGAATATAGGTACTAGTAAACTTTCAATGAATAGGTTGTATTGTACTTATGCCTTTTCGTATTAAACTCGAGAATAAAACCCGGAGCAACATTAGGATTTTTATATAACGTGTTAATGAAATAGCGCAAAATGAGAAAACCTTTTCTTCGGACCATCAAACTGAAATCATACAAAAATTAATAACGAAAATATAAAAATGTATGAAGCAGCTGATTTTTTTTCGCGATTTCAGAGTTGGTCCCATAGTAAAAGTTGTTCAGTTTGATGGTCCAAAGAAACGGTTTTCTCATTTTGCGTTAATTCATTAACACGTTGTATACCTATGAGCACACTCCGAGTTGTAAAATTTAACACGACTTTTATTCAACAAACACTGCTATAAATTACTTACGCATTAAACTTGATTGTCTAATTAATTAATTTAGTAATACTGTCACCCGATCGCGTAAATGAGCGCTCAACCGACCTCATTTTAATAAGTTCTTAACTCATAATAACTTTCATGCCCTACATTTGAAATTAGTTAGATTTACGAGTTATTTCGACAGAAAAATCGTGATCTGATTTTATAGAAAAGCTTAACCAATGAATATTTACGTGAAGTGCATTGTTAATTAATTCTCAAAAGCTCGATGTAGATAAGTGTTCTTGGTCCTTTTTCTGAACTGGTGTACTTTTTATTTATTACTTGACTTATAATAACAAACATTATTTCAGTTTTTAAACGTGCTTTGTAAAAATGGCGGCACTCTTCGTATAGCCGCCATCCACACGGCCTCGGTGCGAGGCCGCACACACGGCGTTAAATGTAAAGGTCACGCACACTGTTACCAATTTATTAGACGGAGGTTAACGGGGAATTTATACAAATCAACACAATCCAAGTGAGTGCTAGTGTTATTAATTAAAACAACTTAACTTTTCTATTTTTAAAATTTCTGTTTTAACTTATTAGATTACAGTGTGCTATCTACTAAATGTAGGGAATGTAAAAGTTAATGAAATTAAAAAGTTGAAAATATTAAAACAGTAAGTCCAACATCACATTTATGAACTGAGTAATATATCTTAAACGATTTGAATAGATCATCAATCATATTTTCAAATGAGTATCTAGGAACCATTTTTTTTAACCGACTTCAAAAAAAGGAGGAGATTATCAAGTCGACTGTATGTTTTTTTATTTTTTTTTTATGTATGTTTTACCATAACTTCGTCAGTTGTTAACCGATGTAAATTCTTTTTTTATCTCAAAGAACACAGTTTGTGTGTGGTTCCATAAATATAAAAATATTTTCACAGAAATCTCGCTAATAGTTTTTTCATAATCCTGAAATGAAAAATATCAATTTAGCTTGCCATCACACGTGTTTTTACGGATTTTCGGACATAACATCTTTGTTTATGAACCGATTTAGATGATTCTTTTTTTGTTTAAAAGGGTATATTCATAGCCTTCTATATCTTCCAAGCCCTGAAGTTGAGCAGAACGGCAACATCGCATGTGGTCAAGCACATAGTATAAAATTAATTTAAAAATTACTTATTATTTGTTTTTCCTATATTATCTATGTTTAAACTAGTTGTAAATTGTGATGTAAGATTATTTCAATAAAGTTTTATATTTATTATTATTATTTAATTATTAGAACATAAGTTTTGAGTCAAATTATTTGAACTTTTCGGGGGTCCTTTAGTACGATGAGCATTTTGATCTAAGCCTCCTCTAGCAATAAATCTTACATCATTAGAAAGGTATTTAAATTTGAAACACTTAATTGTTTCACTATAAACGTCAACTATTAGTACTTTGAGAGTTATAACGCTCTAAACTTGACCAATTTTTTTACATTAATGACCTAAAACTCCGAAAATGCTAACAATTAATAGAAAGTATGTTTGCAGCAAATATTTGTCATATAAAAACCTTTCTTTTGATATATCACTCATTTCTATAGGTGTGGTAGATCAACACCTATAGACAATAAACCACTTTTATACTTTAATAACCTTTAACTCCAAAAGTATTAACAATTGATATAAAGTATGTTAACAGCAAATATTTGTCTTTAAAATACCTTTCTAATGATATATCATTTATTTCTAGAGGGCGTGTTAATCAACTCCCTGCTGAAGAAAATCAACAAAAAAGATGACATCTTTGACAGCCTTTTTTTCCTGGTTAACATTGATATTTTTCTTATTGTTTAATATACAAAGCATTTCAATAAAAGAACTAAATTATTTTCATATTTTAAACCTCACACGATTACTAGGAAAAAAAATATCAACCTCTTAAAATTGAAATATTCCCATACATTTAGTATGGAGACTGGCCGACGACATGACCACGAACTGACAGTAACAGACGTTGCCAAACTTATGTTCACGGCTTGCAATTAAAGAAGGCTATGGTATGTTTCAAAAATGGTCGCATATTTATCGAATTTTGAAATTCGAAGATACACAAGGGAACTCCTCAAAGTCAAAGTGAAAGTGAAAGTGAAAGTGAAATATATTTTATTTAAATAAGCTCACATAATAAGCATTTTTAAATCGTCAATTCTTTTACCCTACCACCCATTATGACGTCTTTTAACTGACAAGAAAAATGGGCGCAAAAAACTTGTCAGCTTTATCAATCAGATGGAACGATATTTACAAATATGTATATCGTTTCCAGACTTTATATTAACAAAGATTAACAAATAAATAACATTATTGAATTAGCTCATTTCTTAAAGAGTTTCAAATTTCTTAATCAATTTACAGATTTTAAGCTAAATTCAAAGTTTGAACTTGTTATTCAGTCTAGGCTGTTACAATAAATAAAAATAAAAGAAAAACATACAATTCAATATGCGTTAAGATAGGTAGTCAGAAGCAGACCCATTCCCACTGGCAGCACCAGTTCCCGAACAACATGACGCATGAACCAGCCATCTCTTCGCTCAACCATATTTGAGCCTCATACGACACCACCGCAGAAATGATTAAAGAGAGCATGACATACTAAGACTACCTATGTTAAGGCATCGAATTGAAAATTTATATCCAAAAGCTTTTCATAGGTCTTTCACTAAACTACTGACTATAGAAAGTAAAAATATTGCAATTAAATAAATCAAAACAAGGTAAGCTATTAAGAATTATATTTTTTGAGTAAGAAGTGCCATACATACAGACAATATAAAACAGATCTTTTATATACGAGTTATACGACGCCCTTAATACAAGCAGACAGAAGCAGACCCATTCCCACTGGCAGCACCCGTTCACGAGCATGACGCATGAACCAGCCATCGCTTCGCTCAACCAAATCAAATAGTATTTATGTGATTTAGATTTTGGTAGGTTTATGATAATCCAAAACAAACCAAAGCATGGTCTGCGATGCAACGTTCTGGACTAGACTTGGACTACAAAGGCACAACGGAACTCCTTAAAAACAAACAGCGTATATAAATTTGGAAATTGAGTTGTGGGCATTTTACCATTGAAAATATTTTTATGAAACAGACGGTCATAAAAATAAATAGGTGCAAGTATCTTACCTTTTACAGAGTTTTGAATTGAAATTTACTTAACTAGACTTTTCCGATTGTATCAGGGCAAAATAAAACAACCGCCTCTGTTGTCTAATGGTTCGCCCAAACAAGCATTAATTGATCCCGGGTTCGATACTCAGGTGGGAGACAATTTGTACTCGGTTTGGTTGGTGGTAGGGTTTATTTCAAGTCCGCCTGGCTATGGCTAGCTACCACCATATCTTACCTAAGTCTGACGTCATAATGACAATTAAAAAACTGTTCTAGCAGTTAGAAGTAAGATCTTACCCAGTTCCTCAGTAATGAGGTTTCCAGGTTTAGTGCGCTTACACTTTCGGGCTTATTGTCACTGAACATGGTAGGCCAAGCCCTATCCCGTTGTGGATGAAAAAATATTTTCACTGCTGACTCTTTTTTAGCTCAACATTTCCCAAGAGTTGAAAATGCTCACGTACCTATGGACCGACCTCATCGCCGCACCATTTCCCGATCACGAACTTCCTCCACCGGACAACCACTACAAAACACTATACGTGACGACACTACGGAAACAACACTCAACTGGCAGGACAACCTTGCTCTCCTGCCTTTGAGTTATTTGCGACGTAAAACAAAATACGATCAAATTTCCCCGGGTTTCAGTGAAAGAGTTCATAAATAAAATCGAACGTGGTCAAAATCTTTTCAGTCGAGTTTTTATTGCAAACGTGGTTTCAGCCAGTTATTTTTAATTAATTAATTAATCATCAGTGTTTTCTATCTTATAAAAGTAAATTTCCAATAAAGGAGATACATATTTTATGCAAAGGTTTGCACAGAAACGTATATAATAAAGGTTTGCACAAGACTGTCTCGACCAGGGTCAGGCAGGGTGGGAAATGGGTAGGTATGCTATTCCAGAAAAAATAAGCGTCATTGCAAACATAAAATAACAATAATATGCAGTTGGTTAAAAAATTTAAAAGTACTTAAACATTTTCAAGTGAAACCCAACCTTTTCACAGCCTTGAAAAGACAATCAAATATTCGAAGAAGAATCTGCTAAAGGTTGCTTATGATGGCGGCTTATTGTGCTGACGCGGTCGCCGCATCGTTAGGCTCGCTTCTCTGTCAAGGGCTCGAATGGACCGATCACGTAACTACTGAGCTACTGACATAACTCACTTGTATAACATTCGAATGACTTTCGAGGCGAATGGCGCTTCAAGCTATATATATACAGCTACTGCGTCACTTTATGGTGCTTTCTTAAAAGCTGCAAAGCTACTATGTTAGTTTATAACTAGTAATGTATAACGTGTTACAAAAAACCCGTAATGATAAACTAAACATTAATAGACTATACAACTTATACTATGAAACCAACTGAATACGCGAAAAAAACAGCTGTTTCATACAAAACATAATAAAGAAAATATCAAAATGTATGAAACAGTTGATTTTTTTCGCGATTTCAGAGTAAATCCCATAGTAAAAAAAATAGTTTGATTGGTCCCTACCATATTCGGCATTATGGATTTTTTTGTTACATGTTGTTTAAGAAAAGTTTTTCAATACGATGATGAGTAGAAATATTACTACTATCAAAAGTGAAAATTTTGGTTCTCGTAAGTAGCAATTTTAAGACATTAACATAGTAGTTATAACGTCCCATCCATTGTTATGTGACGCTTATTAATCATTAGCATGTAACACTAAACTTGGCGACAATTTTAGTTAAGAAGGAGCACAAAAAGGACACTTTACACCAGCGAAATTAAATAAACAACTGCCTGCGTGGCGTAGCGCTCGGGACAGGGTTTTTCCCAAAGCCCGCGCGCTCGCTGTGACACTCCATTATTCTTATTCAATATTTTTTCAAACATCTTCTGTTTTTCGCGGAACTAAGACAATTTAATCACGCTTCATTTATTAAATTAAATGAGATTTGGGGATTAAAAAATACACGATATTTTACATTTAGGGTTGACCAGCCTAATAGGCTGGACATGGACAACCCTCAATGATTGATAATCACGTGATTAATAATCTCGTGAGGCTCGAAAGAGGGGAGGGGATTCGAAAAATTTACGTGTTTTTATATTTTCGTTGAACGTGCGGACATTTTGGCTGACTGTACAATTACATGTAGAATTTAATAAAAACAAAAATAAATAGCAAATTTTGTCACCTACCTACCTACTTGTCTTTGCTTTTTTTATTTTATTTAACACGAGTTTACAGTGAATTATTTTTTTAATGCGTTAATGTGTTGTTATTTTAAGGTTATGTGTAACCTGAAAACTATTTGTAGAAGTGATTATTTTTATGAACCGAAAAAAATAAAAAAAGGTGTTTCACATAAAATTTTTCACCTCTCCAGCACGAAAAGAGCGCTTTTGGCGCGTAAAACTCGCAGCAAAATCGATTTTTGCTGCGAGCGTGAGGCAAAGTGCTTTTTTAATTTCTAACACCAACTTTTAAAACAATAAAAAAAAAGTGACAAGGATGACACTTGTAAAATTGATATGTGAGAAAAGGAGAGATAGAGTGCTTTATGGTGTCATACCTGAATTAAAAAGTAAAAAAAAAATGCACGGATATACCAAGGAGTTTTAAATAAGGATTGTTAAAAAAGAAGGTTGGAAGGAAAAAGAGTATGGACGTAAGGAGGTCGCATGTATGAAACAAATATGAAATAAGAAAAATTAATGAAATTTATTAACAAATGATATGTTTTATGATTAAGTATAAATAAATAAATAAAATGGGATATTAATGACTAAGAGAAAAAACACAACGTAATGTAATCAAAACGAAGGGAAACTAATGACTACTCTATGAATAAAAATTTTCAGCATATTATGTTTGATCGAACTATTTTTGTGATAAATTACAAAAATGAATGCGTCCAACGATGAAGATAGTTGTCTAACTCCAAAAGAATTAAGCGAACAAGTTTCTAATGCTGAATTAAGCTTTTTACCAGGAAAGTCACGTGAAAAATTTCTCGCTGGTCGAGGTGAAAAGTTGTATGTTTTACACGAGACCAAAATTATGTTCTGCTTCGTGCCTTTAAATCACTCACTATGCTCATTAGTCTATATTAGAATCACGAGCTCGGCACTCGCAGCACAAATTGATTTTGGTCACTTGTATAACAAATAACTATTGTTTGAACTCTGGTAAAATTTATGATGCAGCAGAATCTTTTCGCGATTTTAGTTGTTTACCAATATTTTAATACAAATGATTTTCATGTTTTGGGTTACAAAAAATATAAGGTATTTATGAAGTGTAAAAGTACACTGGTGTGAAAGTACACAAGATTACAGGTAAATTATAACATGACATGTCTAAATGAGTTTCGATTTCGGTTTCGGCCGAAACTGAGACCAAGGCCGAAAGTTCGGTTTCGGTTGAAAATTGTAGTTTAATTTTGATGTTTTTTTTTTAACCTTAATCTAAAAAGCAATAGTGCCTAAATTTTTACTTCCAATATTTTAACCGAAATCAAATCAATATTATCCACGTCATCCGATTATCGGAATTATTTATATGGCAGTAAGAAAATACACATTAATTTAGTTGAAAAGAAAACGCCGGTAACCGACCACATGTCCGAAATTTACTTGTCCTAATTTCATTTGACCTAAAACTGTTGACCGACGTCTTTGTTGCTATATGTTTTGTTTGCCATATTTTTAAATCATCGAAATATCGTTTGGCATATGTCTCATTTTACCGAACTACGTTTCACCGATTTTCAAAATAACTTTTTACTATTGGCCGAAGTCTCTTTTGACTTTTTTTCATTCGCCAGATAACTTATTTGCCATACTTTCACTTCACCAGAACAACATTTTACCGAATATCATTTGGCCGCAAGTTTATATGAATAAAGATATTTTTTACTTTGACTTTGACATTGGTGGGTTAGGTTAGGTCAGTGTTTTGACCTCTCGTAGCAGAGCGAACGAAGCGGGTAGAGCTTAATAATGCTTGCATGCATGTTCCGTGCTTGCTTGTTTGCTTACTCGCTTAGATGCATGCTTGCACGCATGCTTGCTTGTTTGCATGTTGGGTGCTTGCTTGCAAAATGCTTGCCGGGGGGTGCAGGGGGGCTGGCCCCCCTGCTCGGGAGGGTCGGGGGGCCTGAGGCCCCCCGCTATAAAGAAAAACTTTTAATGCACCTATCAGTCGGTTAGGTTAGGTTAGCTGCTGCATGCTGCATGCTTACATGCTGCGTGCCTGCTTGCATGCTGCATTCTTGCTTACATGCTGCATGTCTGCTTGCATGCTACTGATACAGTGGAAAACGTGATTTCGACGAAGTAAAAGAAGGCGAAAGGAAAATAGTCGAAAAGTTGACGGTAAAATGAAATTCGACCAACACAAAATTCGATCTTAAGATAGGTAACCGAAAACGCGGTCATAAATCTTTACATAATCCTCTAATATATGCAGTTTAAAATAGCAGAGTTTGGCGACGCCCAGTTTCTTCGGTTGCGGTTTCCATTCATTGCCAAAATGCCAGATCAATCAATGTAGGAAAATGTATACTGTGTGTAATAATTTGTTTATATAGTGTAGGTTGGTACATACAGAGGAACATGAAGTTAAATAACTCAATCGATTTTGATTATTTCATTTGTGAGTTTACATCCCCTGCGTTACAAACATTTAAAAAAGTACTTTATGAGCACCAACGCTGTTTCTAACAATAATAATTTAGGCAATAGGCATGTTGACTATTTATTTATTTTATGTTACATAAATTACCCCTAAAAAAAAAAGAAACATTTGTATAAGAATTATTTCGCTAGCATGAAAACTGCCCGAGATATCACAGTTTGAAATGCACAAAATTGGACTCACCCGAAAACGCTCCATACTAACGGCTACCAAGTTATGACGTCACGCCTTTCTACGTTGTATGCAACGCGTAGGAAATTTGTTCGGCATATTGTGTTTATCAAAATGGTTTCTTTGACAAATTTGCTATAAATTTTACGGATTAACTAAATGTATTATTTATTTTAACAAATTTTATACTTTTTTAATGGACTTGTCCACACAACTTTGAAGGGTCATAAAACAAATAATACGCAATATATAAAACCAAGAGGTATGCAAGCTACTCCAAAAGTTTGATATGTTTACGATTTGTATTAGTATTTCGTTATTTTATTCATAAGTCAACATCCCTATATTGGGATTAGAGAAAATGTGGCAATATTAAATATAGTTTATGTTAAATAGAATTGTGATAACTAAAATCAAAATTTAATAATTTTGAGGTCGCTAACATGTTAAAACCTTGAATACCAGGAGAAAATCCTTGAGGGAGGATTATTTATATGATATGGTGATGATAAGATAATACTTACGTAAGAATTGGGTCTTTACCTATGAAATTGGTGTTTTTTTCTCACACCTCATAACTTCTGTGATTTAAAACCTGTACCAGTTACTGTTTGCTGAATATTACATCAAATTATGACCATAGCCGTCAACTATCAGCATAATTAAAGTCTATTTATTTTGTTTTCTTAGCATTAAAAAAATAACTTGAAAGTTACTACTTTTTGCTTACGAAAAATAACTTGAATGTGATTCTTTTTTGTTAGCGAAAATGACCATTTTATCCGTTGTAGCCTAAACTTATTTTATTCACTTAAGGTATGTTGCCTAAGTTAGCTTAATGTTCAATTGTACATAAAAGTATTGTTACAATAGCGTTCTCGGTTGTTACATAAATTATGACAATGCTACTATAGAAAAAAATTCTCTTTAAGAAATTGACGTTACAATTTCTTAGGTAAGGACCTAATATAAGTCGTCGTTTTGATTACTTCGTAAAAAAGCTTAAAAAATCTAGTAGGAAAATCTTGGAAATTGTGAATGAAACTACTAAGATTAAACTCAGACATGTAAACAAACCAAGGAGATCAATTAAATTATCGAGTGGTGATTGTAAGCATGAAACAGATATTAATTTAAAGTATATAAAGGTAAGTAGACCTTGATTTGGAAAATGTAATTTTGTAACAAAATTTTAAACATTCCACTGAAAAAAGACATAAGAAGGTAAATTATCAGATTATATTAAACCATATACAAACATAATACTTTTCATTCATAATTATATTATTCTTGCAGCATTGTATTACAGAAGTATGTTTCCCTTATCCAATAAGTAAACTTTAAATCTATTCTGTGCTATAATAACAATATGCAAAGAAATCACTAGTTGAAATCAAGGCAGCAACTTACATACCAGAACCAGACACAATGTCTACGCATGCTTAATACCACCGACTTAAAGAAGAAAGGTCCCGAAAGGAAGTCTGTAAAGATATCCTTCTCGTTACATAATGTGACATTTTGCTGGAACCACTGATTTCTAAGCTAGATAACCTTTAAAATGCGTGAAAACTGATTTATCTCTTGTTCTACTGAAATCGGAAAAATATTGGTTAGTAATTTCATTGTATTAAAAATCACCGAACTGAGTAATAGACACATTCTAATTTGTATTCAGTTTGTAATGTTACGTTTAAAAGATTCGTTCGACACTTTTCGTCGTAGCTCGTAGCGTGCTAGGAAAGTGCGTAGCAAGCTCGTAGCGGCCGCATTCATTCGCCGCATTACAATCGCTTATCACTGAAATAACTGTCATGTACGTCTACTTAGAAAAGAAGTAGTGTTCATTTACATTTGTATAAACAATACATTATGTAGTTAATTAGTAAATAACAGAAATAATTGTTTTATTTCTTTTTTTTAATAATGCTTCTCGTCTTACTCGACGACGTCTGAAAATAATACGGTTTACATACGCAATTTATCACACACCCGTTTTTATTTACTATTCCTGATGACCAGTGAAATTTTAGATACATTGTGAATACAGACACAAGTTTGACAGTTGATGACTGTTGATTGTGTAACACACGTTACTTTTGTACCATTCACAATTTTCTCGTGGGCGTTTTATACACCTAACTAATGGGTAAAGGAATACTGATGTGTATTATCATTGCAGTAACAATATCGATCTTCCTGGATCTAAACTGGAAAGTCACTTTATATATTGTGAGGGTCAACTGGTCTACGTATTGGCTGACCAAAAGGATGTGTTCGATTTTGGGGTGAAAAGGCAGCAGAAGCATAGACGGACAAAACAAGTGACAGGAAACACAGCGGCGGTGGCGGCGGGCGAGTGGCGCAGCCCGCGCGGCGTCCTTGCCGCCGCTAATACGGGCGAGTCACGCGACGGAGTCGATACCGGCTGGTCACCAGCCTCCGCTTGAATTATTCAGCACCGCCGCGGCCACCGCCGCTCCACGCGGACAAAGGCGCTGCGGCACCGCCACCTACCAGCCCCGGCGGTCGCTCCGGCCGCACCGTTCCTCCGGCACACTGCACGCTGCACGCGACACTCCACAGACTCGAGCACGATGGCCGATGGCCGCTGGCGCGGTGCGCGGTGGTCGCGCGTTACGTAAAGGGCGCGACGTGTCGCGTGTGTGCGCGTTTTGCGCGCTCGCGGGCGCTCGGGGCGGAATCGCGCGCGGAGTGCTGCCACACAGTTATGCAACGCGCCGCCACTGTCGCCCGGACAGGGAAAATCGAACACAAGGGGCGCGGGCGTGCGCGCGCACCCGCATCGATACCGCACCCCGCGCCGCGCCCGCAGCGCCCCGCCCGCCCGCTATTCACATTACGGCGCCGGCGATACACCCTCTAGGACGTGCCTTCCGCATCTTACGAACTACACTTGGAAATCATAAAAATATAGAAAAGGAAATTTTATTGAAGAGGACGACCAATGTGGCTAATTATACCCATTGAAAACTTGACATAACTGAAATCAAAGCTTTGATTAAAAACTTTATTTTTCCTAACAATTCCTCCGATATATCATACTTATGATGTGACTGTGTATGATAAACAACAAACAGTTACTTATATTAGGTACAAGAGGTCGTTTCAAGAAATCGCTATTAACTGACGGCTCTACATTTTTGTAATTAGGCGTAATTTGGCATAATTATGTTCAGATTTGGCTCAAGGCTGACTTATAAACGCGAGTAAACAATAATTGTTGTACATATTCTAACTCGAAGCTTGTAAAAACGATCTCGTACCTAATAATTAATTGTACCTGCATGTCGCACACGAGGACTTACGGCACGAACAACACTGTCATTTGAGGCAGGCAGGCAGGCCGCTGAAGGTCGCTCCTACGTGACCCGATTATGACCTTTTTTCATGGCGATCGAACTACTTTACATGGGCTCTGTACTAGTTTATTTTGTCCTAGAATGGTGCCACTAGACAAAGGAATCAGAAATGACACAAATAAATACTGCCAAATGCCTTCTTTGGGGTTCACTAACACGTTTATAGGTGCATTTAAGCATTAATGACATTTCGTAAATAGCATTAATGGCAATCTCGTAATATATAAAAGCAAATAAAACATGTTAGTTTTATTATGATGAACATCATTAGCTTGCAATGGATATTGGTGGGTGTTAATAACTGCAAATGCAGACGCTGCAGTTAGGTCAAGATGATAAATTGATGGTCACCCATCCAATGACTAACTTAACTACTGCAACTAGTCGTATACACTAAGCGACTGCGCCATCAAATTCCACATTTAAATAGGTAATGCTAATGAATGATTTGCTAATTGATATATGGCATGCTGTGAAAAATGGTCGACTTGAAAATGTGGTGAAGTAAAAAATATCGGAAGTTGAACCCGGAATGTGTGTTATTCGCATATTCGCCTAGACGGTGTGGTAACAATCGTCCCTACCAAACCGTATCATAGATGTCGAAGTCGGGTGGGTACTGACCGCGAACCTCGAAAAGTGCGCCATGGCCATGTATTCTGTGCCATGGCAAACATTTTCAGTTTGACTAAAGTGTGTACGTGTGCGAACCAGATTCACATACGTGTTCGCACACATACACATTATGGCGCGCTGTTGCAGCACAGGATAAATATTTTTTTTGGTGCAGGTTCGCGGATCGCGGAGCGCGGAGGATTGCGAACCTAAGTGCCCACTAGCTTAATCAGCTATTAAAATAGGAGTCGAGCCTTTTTTATGATAGGCAAGTGCTTGCCCGCTATCATGCCTGATGGTAAGCGATGATGCGATCTACGATGAAACGCGCTTGTCTAGAAGATAATAGATACCTATTCACTCGCGCCTTGTAGCCCCCCTGATTGTACCTATCGGGAACAGGCAAAAGTTCCACTCTAGCTAGATGATAAAATTTGAACCAAAATGCTTAGTGAGAGTTTTTGGAATATCCACCAAAAAACGGTGGCGTTATTCGTACGTCTGGTTGTCCGATGGAAGAAAGGAGATGGCGGAATCTGGTTGTGCAAATCCACTGCACACTCGCCGAAATGTATCTGTTAAAAAACCGATAAGCTTGCAAGCCTTTTTACTAAACACCGCCAACCAACAAATGGCTTGAATGATATTCAGCCGCTACGAATAATAAACACTGCTACGATGCTACGAGTGTAGAATTTCGTAGCAATGTAGCAATACTAGGGAATGCAATCCCGATCTCGCGGGATCCCGATCTCGCGAGATCCCGTGTAATTTTTCGGGATCAATCCCGAAGCATAATATGACGAGATCCCGTTCGAGATTAACGGGATTGGGATGCAATGGTCAGCGATGCTAGACACCACACATCCGCTCGGGAGGTATGTTTAGTTGTGCTTGTACAGTTGTAGTAATTGTTGTTTCTTAAATTACGCATTTTTTGTTGTTGATGTGAGTTAAATAAATATAAATGTAACTTTTGGGTCCTATAAGTAGTAAGTGATTAGTAGCACCTTAAAATGCCGAAAAATAATCCAGATCAAGCGTACATCAAGCGTACGAGGAGTTTAGCAGTCGTTTACCGGTATGGAGATATTTCAAGAAAGCCGTTAATCATTTAACTGCTCAGTGCAAACTATGTAAATCTATTCTCAAAACCTCATCCGGTTCTACAAAACGTTTACACGTCCATATGATATCAATCCATAAAATCGACACAAAATTTAATGCGGGAGTCGGAGGAACATCAAGTACACCAGAGCCAGATAATGTATCACTGCCTTCGACTATCACATACAAGCAGTTTTCATCGTATTCAGTAAAGTGATTTTTTTTAACTAGACGAGATCCCGAAAATTTCGGGATCCCGCGGGATTGATATTTCTAATCCCGAGGGATCTCGACTTTACGATCTCGAGTCGGGATTGCATTCCCTAAGCAATACACATCAAGAAATCGAGTCAAGATAAATAACGCATCTTCGTAGAAACATGCTTACTTTATAGTCTCACGAAAATAAAAAAGTTTGAGCATCTGCCTGTGAGTTACAAAGATCCTTAGAGCATTCAAAGACCGCTCAATTTCCCCAAAAAAGAGTAAAAAAAAAGCAAGTTGTTAGGACGATACACGTTATAAATAAGGCATTTTGGACCGTGTTAACTTTCTATAAAGTGAGCATAGAGCATACGAAATGGCAAGATAATGTTGCTGATTCACAAATCGTCCACCAGTCGGCGCACTACCACTAACTTGGCGCTAGTTTAGATGTAGTCAACAACCTGTCATTCTGATGTTTTCTATTGTTATGTTATCTATATATATAAAATTCAAAGTCCTGACTGAGTGAGATATCAACGCACAGCCCAAACCGCTGAACCTAGAGACTTGAAATTTTGCACACAGATACCTTATACAGTGTAGGCATCCACTAAGGAAGGATTTTTGAAAATTCCATCTCCAAGGGGATGAAATAAGGGTTGAAAGTTTGTATGAAAGTCCCTCAGTTTTGAAGCTAGGATCTTCAAAATTTGTGTTTAGGCTGATGATTGAAAATAAATAAATACGTGTCTCAGCGTTTTTCAAAATTCTACCCCAGAAGGGGTGAAAAGGGGGATGAAGTTGTGTTTAGAAGATAATCCTTTATTTTTGAAGTAAAAATCGCTAAATTTGTAATTTAGGCTTATGGATGGAAATCTAACGCAACGCATATTGTATTGGTAAAATTTCAACCCCCATGGTGATGAAATGAGGATGCAATGGGGTAAATAAACCTAAAAATCGATATGGATGTCGTTATTGGGGTTTTCTGAGTTGACAATTGCGAAAATAACATTTATTTTGAAGTCCAACACGGTGGACATGATTTTACCCCTAAAGGGGTGAAAATGGGGTTCAAATTTTGTATGGAAAAACAATATGAAATAGACAGTACAACTTTAAACTTCATATGAGTACGTCTAAAAATAAATATACATATATTTTGTTATTTTGAAAATCAACCCCGTAGGGGGTAAATGGGGTAAGTAAACATAAAAATCGATATGGATGTCGTTCTTGAGGTTTTATGGGATAGTGATTGCAAAAATGACATTTATTTTGAAGTCCAACACAGTGGACATGATTTAACCCCTAAAGGGGTGAAATCGGGGTTCAAATTTTGTATGGAAAAATAATATTGAATAGACATTACAACTTTAAAATTCGTAGGAACACATCTAAAAATAAAAAGGCAATTATATATTTTGTTATTTTGAAAATCATCCCTTAGGGGTAAATGGGATAAGTAAACATGAAAATCGATGTGGATGTCGTTTTTGAGGTTTTATGGGATGGTGATTGCGAAAATGACATTAATTTATAGTCCAACAAGGTGGACATGATTTTAACCCGTACAGGGGTTAAAATGGTGTTCAAATTTTGCATGGAAAAAGAATATGAAATAGACATTACAATTTTAAAATTCGTAGGAGCACGTCTAGAAATAAATAGGCAATTACATACCTATTTTGTTATTTTCAAAATCATCCCTTAGGGGTACCTAAATGGGGTAAGTAAACATGAAAAATTGAAAATCGATGTGGATGTCGTTTTTGAGCTTTTATGGGGACAGGGACGGGGACGAGATACCTACTAATATCTCTGGACCAATTCTGATTATTGTAAAAAACTAGCTTCCGCCCGCGACTTCGTCCGCGTGGATATTAGAGAAAATCCTTAGGGAACCTTCAACCAGGATCCGACCAGCCGTTTTTACGTGATTAGGCGGGTCCCCACCAAGCGAGCAGCCTCGTGCGAGGCCCGCCTCACGAGGCAAACGTCTTGCCTCGCGAGGCAGCGCGCTTGGTGGGGACCCGCCTAATCGCGTAAAAACGGCTGGTCGGATCCTGGTTGAAGGTTCCCCAAGGATTTTCTCTAATATCCACGCGGACGAAGTCGCGGGCGGAAGCTAGTATGTTATACAAATTAATAGTTTGATGAAATAAAAGAGCAATATTCTCTAGCCTGAGCGCAAACTAGGGCTTGTATCTTCTAAGCCAATGAGTTTTATTTTACGAAACTTGTCGCTCCGACAGTGGTACTATTTAGATAGGTTTTACTGCGATATAAATTTCTTGAAAATGTATCACACTTACGATATTGACCTGCTGCAGAGAATGCTTCCCAGCCGGACCACAAACTACGGCTTGTAACTTCTAAGCCAATGAGTTTTATTTTACGAAACTTGTCGTGTGGAAGGCACTATTTAGGT
The DNA here is from genome assembly GCA_928269145.1 of Agriphila tristella. NCBI lineage: Eukaryota > Metazoa > Arthropoda > Insecta > Lepidoptera > Crambidae > Agriphila > Agriphila tristella. The sequence goes on from OV743433.1 coordinate 40,804,124, forward strand.
AGCTTTTATTGGGATATCACTTTCTTGAAAATGTATCACACTAACGATATTGACCTGCTGCAGAGAATGCTTCCCAGCCGGACCACAAACAACGGCTTGTAACTTCTAAGCCAATGAGTTTTATTTTACGAAACTTGTCGTGTGGAAGGTACTATTTAGGTAGGTTTTACTGCGATATAAATATCTTGAAAATGTATCACACTTACGATATTGACCTGCTGCAGAGAATGCTTCCCAGCCGGACCACAAACTACGGCTTGTAACTTCTAAGCCAATGAGTTTTATTTTACGAAACTTGTCGTGTGGAAGGTACTATTCAGGTAGGTTACACTGCGATATAAATTTCTTGAAAATGTATCAAACTTTTTAAAATTTGAGTTGGTGCGGCCAGAGAGCATTGCTCTGCGGCCGGACCACTTTATTTGTTAAATATTTCCTTATCTGTTGAGGTACTATTAATTATGATATATTCCTGTGAAGGTAGACTTCAGGTAGCAACTATGTGGAACTAAACCATCTGGGTACTTAAATGTGGTCCGGCCACTGAGGATCACGCAAAATTTTGTGACATCCCCCCATTCATTCCCAGTCATTGTTTTTTAACCCCCGATGCAAAAAGAAGGACGTTGTGCTTGATAACGTAAACTCGTAAACTAATTGATCGATCAGTACCCTTAGCACGAACAGCCATCGAGAAATCTTACGCGCGTAAGAAAATACTACTCGAAAACGTACTCGATTCGAAAGCTAGCAAAATCGGCAGCACGAATTTTACAGAGCTGGCTAACGTCAACTCGATAGTAGCGATAAATAAAGCTAACCTGACACAATCCAATTATCAATCCAATTGAAGCAAGGTGCGTTCAAAAACCATGTTATATATCTATGTAAATCATAAATATGTAAATTAAAATTCAATCAAGTTGTTTATCATCATAATTTTACATTTATTATTCTTATTATTAATAATAAAACTATTAACAATATTAATTTCATTTAATAACTTAAATTAATTTGCAAATATTATAATAATTTTTAAAATGTGCATGATTTTGCCCATGCTTTTGAACGGTCATTGCACCTTGCCCGTGATTGGTTTGAAAAAGAAGAGTGTAGCTATTCTTTCTCTCTTTCTTTCTCATCCTGTGATTTAATGAAAAATATAACCTAAAATAATAAAAAGCCGTGAAGCAATTTCTTTATTTTGTTTTTGTCTAAAATGATTTATCTGTGTCGGCTAATAAATACCTAATACAATTGCGAGGAAATGATATTATGACCGAGGAGTAAACTACAATGTTTCATAGTTTCATCAAATTGTTCTAATTGAAGATGTTTTATGAACTTGAAGAATAACAATGGAATATCGTCAATGAATAATAAATTGTTTACACATAAACAATAAAACCTTTGGACGTGCTATGAAAATATGTGAATTTCATCGGAATTAGTGCCTATAGTGTTTGAAGATTCGACAAATTAGAGACTTTGTTAAGTTTGCATTGTTATACCTACCTAGTTAGTTTTTGTCAAAGTTTTATGGTCTTATTTTTTTAATATCTACTTAATGAAACATAATTAATTAACTGTATCCAAACTGTGTGATGTGTTGTCTGAAAACAAATATTATACGTATAACACCGTATTCTTTAGTTTTATTTGAGTTTTGTAGGTAAGTTCTAAAATATTGCTAAAATAAAGGTATGGTGGGTGTGGGGGACACCGTGGATAGCGTAAAATGACGAGATTTTTATTTTACAAATTTCTATGTCTAAAGAGAACAATTTAAGTAATATTGCCTGTGGGTAATTCAGTAGACATGTCATAGTTCTCAAATTAAATTTTTGTTACTACATACATGCTTTTAAAATTTAATAATAAATAATACAAAGTCGCTCGGAAAGTCCCTCACTGAAAAAATGTCAGTGAGTAAGTTGTCGATAGCCAGCTTGCGAGTGTCTCGATACCGTATGTCAAAAGTGGGTTCGTGCTACCGATTTCCATACAAGTTGTAACTTTACTATTCGAACTCGATTCGAAGGCTGCTCGATACCGTAAGTCAAAATGTTTCGTGCTTCCAAATCTTAGTTCCGTTTACGGACGTAGTGGCGCTGTACTAATTTCCATACAAAATTGTGAGATTCGAGTAATTTTACGCGCGTTATTTTTCTCGATAGCTGTTCGTGCTAAGGGTACTGATGTGGTTTTGTTTATTTTAGATGTTTGTTGCAGTCGTTTAGATTCAAATACTTGACATTTATTAATACTATTCGTGCATAAGACAAAAAAATCGATAATAGCGTCAAAATTAAGCAGAATCAGAAAAAAACATCTAATTTATCCACTTTTAAAAATTATAAGCTGTGTAGGTACCCTAAACACGAACAGCTATCGAGAAAAAAAACGCGCGTAAAAGTAGGTAGGTACTCGATAAAGTAATATCTATGGAAAATATTCATTTCGCTTTTCGGCGGTAGATGGCGCTGTACAAACAGGCCCGCCGCGAGCGGAGGTGTGCACCGCACGCGGGCGACTCGTCTAGGGGGGCAACAAATCGGGCGATCCAAGCGTCGAAGCTAGGATTATGAGTCTTGTCAGGAGGCAAGATTTGAATTTTGCACCCCCCAACACATATGTCTAGGATAATGAGCGCCCCTGGCAAGATTTGAATTTTGCGTCCCAAGACTTATTTTCTAGCTATGGGTCGGCAAAGTTCGCCCCCATGAGGGTTGCGCCCCTGGCAGCCCCCCTTGCCAGCCCCTACCATAGCTACGACGCCAGATCCATAACCACCGTAATATTAATAGTCATTGCCATAATACTCACCTTTACCCATTTAATTTTAACTTTTCCCCGCTTAGTTTTTGTAAAATTCTACACAAGTGGGTGTGGTTTCTTGAAAGATGCCTATACCCTTGTCTTACCCACTTGTGTGATAGGTACTAAATATATTTTTTTTTTGCCTATACCGCGCGGCGCGCTTCACACCGCACGCCGCGACTACACTTCTTCATATAAGGAGTGAGTACAAAGATAAAGGCATTTCAAGAAACCATCCACTTGTGTATACTTTTACAAACAAAACTAAGCACGAGGAAGAGTTAAAATTAAGTTTAGCTCTCAAAAGAAATCACTTTATTCTGGCATGCAGCAGGTAGGTAGTCGTAGCGTAGTAGGGGGCGGCATAATCTGCATTGCACGCGGGCGCTCAAACAGCCAGCGGCCGGCGGGCCTGTGTACAAATATCCCAAACAAAAATATTTTATCGAATGTTTTTACGTGCGTTATTTTTAACATTTAAAATGTTTTTTTCGTTAGCTCCAGTAGGCCCCCATTTTCGCTGAAAGTGCGACTCGGCCGTGATACCCTGAGGTTTAGTTTAGGTAGGGTTGCCAGATGGTCGGGATTCGCCTGGATTCTCCCGGAATTTAAAGTAATCTCCCGGCTCCCGAAAAATCTAAAAATCTCCCGGAAAATCAGCTATTTTCGCTGAAAGTGCGACTCGGCCGTGATACCCTGAGGTTTAGTTTAGGTAGGGTTGCCAGATGGTCGGGATTCGCCTGGATTCTCCCGGAATTTAAAGTAATCTCCCGGCTCCCGAAAAATCTCCCGGAAAATCAGCTGTTCCGAAAGTCTCTAGAAAGCAATAATTTTCGAGGATGAAACCACAAATTACAAGATTGGTGGATAAAACTGACTAAAAATCGCGCTGCGCGGCCGTTTTTCTTATTATAGAAAGGCAAAAGTACAAGACTAGTGGATAAAACTGACTTAAAACCCCGCTGCGCGGCCATTTTATTTTACTATAGACAGGCAAGAGTACAAGATTAGTGGATTAAACTGACTAAAAATCGCGCTGCGCAGCCGTTTTCTTGCTGTATATTACCCAACTAACAATTTATAGTCGTACAATCGTCGTACAAACGTTATCTTATTACCACTGGTCGCAAAAGCTAGGTCGCACTAACGTTATAATAACGTTTGCTCAACGCGAAAAGGGCCCCATTTATACGACCAACATTGTTGTTTAATGGTCATACAAAAGTCACAAGATGACTTTGTTAACGTCATTCAAAAGTCGTATGAACGTTATGGAATTACCGCTCATCGTACAGTTGTCGCATCAAAACTTTAAAACGACTCTCTCATCGTACAGTAGTCGCATCAAAACGTTACAACGACTCTTTCGTTATATTGTGGTCATACAGATGTTTTTGAATGACGAAAACGTTTTATTTGGGTCAAGTCACAACACCTGTACGACTGATTTTTAATGTTAGCTAGTGGCTCGTGTTTGTGGTTATGTTTCGAGATCTGAGTGCAAAATAAATCAATAAGTAGTTACAAGGATATAAAAGGTTAGTACTATTTAACTTTCATATTATCTTACTGTATGTCTCTCATACCGTTTAGTTCGACTGGGAATTAAAGTTTTATGATAATATACCTATGTAAATACTATTCATATTTTCATGCCCCTTCGTAGTTTTGCGTTTAACACATAATATTTTAATTCATAAAATTATGTTTGATTATAAAAATGTCAGCCATGTTAATTTTGTCGCACAATTATCTCTTTATGACGTTATAAAGACAAAAAGTCGTTCTGAGGTTATTTGATGACCAAGTAAAGACATACAATACGCCATTGCCGCTAACTATTAGGGTTCTTTAAACAATTAAAAACCCTTTTTTGATTATGTCAATATTAACCAAAATAATTATTATAAATTTTTTTTTTTTCAGGCAAAAACTGTCATTGTATAAGTTCAGTGCAGATTATATTTAAGTACTTATCTAAATTTATCTGAAACATGATTAAAAGATTAAAGGATCTCTAAGGATTTCCTCGAATGTCCACGCGGGCGAAGTCGCGGGTGGAACCTAGTACCTACTAGTAGGTAATACGTTACGAAAAAAGCTTACCATATGTTACCACAGCGGATCCACCAGGAACACTTTTAACAACGTCAACTGTAATTCAAATTAAATTCACTTTCATATAAAAACATAAATCATTTCAACATTTAGGTAGTTACCTACCTACTGATAAAAAAATTCAATATCGGAAAAAATCATAAACAATATTTTTTTATAGGTAGTAAATAAAATAAATATTGATACTGAACCTTCTTGTTGTTCTTGTGTTGTACACTTTTCTTCTTCAACATTTATGACTAATGCCACAGTTGTTGGTGTTGTACTTTTTAATAACAGGAAATTTCGTTTTACTTTCCTTTCGAAAGCTCCACTACGTTTTTTTGTTTTCTCCACGAATTTTTTGCTTCCATTTTTCGTATTTGATTTATCATATGTTCCGTAAATATGGCGGCCAAGTCGTTTTAAAGTCACAACTTGACTCAAATGCGACTACAAGGTTTATTAAAGTCAGGGCATGGCATTAAATGGACATCACGTAATACAAAGGTTATATTTGAGTCGTAAAAAAACCACCAAGTCATATAAATGTCTCAAATTGACTGCTGTATTACATATTACAAAATAGTGATAGTTTTATAAACGTCACTGTAAAAACGTGTATACAACTGCCACATTATATAAAGGTCGTATATAGGTTTTTCAAACACCTAATTTGGTCAGTTGAAAACGTCTAACGGACTGTAACGTTAGTACGACCATAGTACGACTATTGCGTTGTTGTATAGACGTTTTAGCTAAAACGTTAATGTAACGTCGTATAGTTTAGTCTTACCGACGTTGCTATGACCAGTTTATTATGACATATTCGTCGCACGACTAAAAAGTTTAATTTAAGACGTCTTATACGACCTAGAAGTCATCTCATTACTAATATAAGACTGCTATCCAACTTAAAGTCGTAAAAGACAGAGCTTATATGACGTTTTTGCTTGTTGGGTATGTACCTACAGGCATTTAAGTTAAGTACATTTTTATTTTAAATATTTATTTCTCCCGACAACAACCGCAAGATCCCGACATTTTCAAATTTTTTCCAGATATTTTGGACTTCCGATCTGGCAACCCTAGGTTTAGGGCCACGAGGCCGAGGACGTATGAGGACTCAAAAGACGCGAAATTTTAAGTGCTAAGAAAATGTAAAAATATTTTGGAAAAGTCAAAAACTTTTTTGGATATCGATAAAAATCGACTTTTTTCGACTGAAAAATCGTGTGTTTTCAGAGAAAATTTCCGATATCTCGAGAACGGGGCCGAATTTAAAAATATGAAAAAATTAAGCATCTCGGTATTGAATCAAGGAAAATTTTAGGACATTACACTTTTTTCGATATTGGTGACGGTTGACGCTGTAGAGGTGCCCTTAGCCGCGAGTTTTGCGCGGCCAAATATTTTTATATGAATTTCATACACACGAATCACAGAAAATTAAATCCAAAATTGTTCATGGCTTTGCTGTGATTTCAAAGTATTGTAAGTACTAATTCAAACAAAGGAATATATTTTTTATAAAATTCAATAAATTCATTTTCAATGTAGGCTACCAGGAGGTTGTGAAAGGCACGAGATCTGTGAATTTTTTCGAAAGCTGTTCGTGCTACTCACGTTTTCTACTAAAACCACAGAATACATAATTACCTAAAACCATAAAGTTAATATTACCTTAACTTTATGACTAAAACATACACGTAGCGTCCTCTGTCGTATCGTAGCAGTACCATAACAGCAAGCAAGGCTAAAGCACGAGACCAATGAGACTATGCTAGAAATGAAAAGCAAGGCCTTTAAACTAAAGTTTCTAGAGGTTTAAATAAAAAACAAGGTGTTATTTAAAGAATTATTCATTACATTACATAGCTACCTATATTACAATTTTGCACCAAAACGCTGTCAAAGTTAAAGTTATCGTCAAATGTCAAATGGTAACTACCTAGGCTGCATTCCGAATCACACTAAAATCGATGACAGCGCAGTAAAATGCGTTCCGAGTCGGTGATTTTGTATGGGTTTGACAGATAACGTGAGCGCTGACATCGATTTTATCGTGATTTGGAATATAGCCCTATTTGTCACGTCAAACTTGTCAAAGGACATCATGCTGGCTGACAACCTCTTTTTTTGACTAACTTATGCTCAACCGGTACTATAACAAGCTTGTTATCGTTAAAGTTAGGTGGTGCAACTGAGCCTCATGCATGACACATTCATTGAACAGTAAAATTAGATTGGCATTTATTACAAAAAATGATTTGTATTTTTTTCTTTATAAATAGATTCCGCATTAAAAGTTTTTGTATTATCTTAAAATCATAAATTGTTTATTCAAACTAATTAATTACAGTACCTACATACAGGTTCTCCATATAATAATTAGGATAGAGCAAAGCAACCAGAAATTCCAAGTTATCTACATTTTCCAACCCTTTGGCATCAACTTGGAATCAAATTCAATTCATACAATAAAATTCAAAATGCGTTAAGATAGGTAGTCAGAAGCAGACCCATTCCTACTGGCAGTACCCGTTCACGAGCATGACGCATGAACCAGCCATCGCTTCGCCCAACAATATATTATAAGGAAACATAACGACCCGCCTCACACCACACAACATCAGAATTGATTAAATATTTTGTGAGGCCAACCGCCAGCCGTCTGATATGATGATGAATTAAAATCAACATCTTTTTTACTATAAGTTGTTGCATAATGCTAATATTGCATCCAACTGTTCCTGTAACATAAGTCTCCCTTCACCATTATTGACAACTAAATCCCATTCATTGTAATCATCCAAATCACATTCTGAAGTTACATTGTCAATGCCATCTGTGTACTGGAAGCCTCTTGATTTCCTCGTCTCCTCATCAGCTATAATTCTAACAGTCTTAACTATGTTTTCATAGGTTTTCTTAAACCAACGAATATCTGTTTTCCGTCTGACATCACTAACAATCCATATTGGTTGATCTGCAGCTGAAACATTTCAATATATTTTTATCATAAATACAGTGTTAGTAAAATGGCTTTGAACATTTGGGCATAGTGGTAACCATATTTCTTTATTTTTGACGGGGATTTCCGAAATAATAGTGGCTCACGATGAAACCTATGTATATTGATAGCGGATCCATAGACAATAAAGAAATGTCTTAAAAGTCCTAAAGCGCAACATTTTTGAGATAAACCGGGAAATAAGTTTGGATTTTTTATCTTTACAGGATCTTTAACATGGATTATATCGGAAATGTTGCGCTTTAGGACTTTATCTAAGAAGACTTAATCTAAGGATTCTCAAACAATAAACTCAGGTTTCATTGTGTTACCCATATGGCTACCACTATGCCAGCCTCTGATGCTAAGAGGTTCAAAGCAATTAAATAAGTGTTTGATATTTAAACTAGTAATAATTTACCATTCTGACATGCGACTCGACAAAAATAACCATAGTCTTGCTTTCGAATGCTATCGCTCCATCTTATCATCTCCAATCTGTATTGTTCTTTATATTCACTGTGACTTAGTAGTTCATTCAAATTCAAATTCTTTTCCTTGGCCCAATGACTCTTTATCGGAGCTGATATTTTAATAACTTCACATTTGCTGTTAAGCCTGAAATCACACAAAATATATGAGTGCTACAACTTCTATACAAAACAGATAATAATTATAATTAAAAAAAAACAATAACAAAGTTAAAAGAACACACCACTTTCACAAAATGTTTAAGTTGTTTACAAAATGCAACATAAACAAGGTAATGTGTGGTAGAAATTAAGTTGTTCTGTTCTGTAATGCAACACTATTACATTTTATATTTAACTAGATCGCTCTCAAGTACACCTAATTCTTTAAATAAAAAACTAAATTGCCTGGCACATACAATTGCTGTAAATTATCAGTTAAATAGTCTTTTCCTGATTTCCTTTTGCCACTAAATAGTAAAACCATTTGTGGTGGCATTATACACCGAATTTTGCGAACAAAACACGTAGTTTACGAAAATTTTAAGCTAAATCAAATCAAATTAATTTAAAAATACTTTCGAAATTATTTTACTCTTTGTTTCGAATTCGAACTTTAATGACTGACAGTGACAGTATGGATGGATGACAAATCTGCATTCGAACAGACTAATCGCTGGATCGCCGATCGCCATAGAGTAGATTTAATAAAGGAAGGAAAGTAAGTTTATGGCCACATAAGGAGTTGAATTTAATAAAATGATCTGAAATTTTTCAGTTCAAAATATTGTCAGCAGTGTTACCAAATGAGCGATTTTTTTATTTCCGAAACCAAAAAAACTAAATAAAAATTAGTTAAAAAATCTCGATAGATGGTGTTTTATGAATAACCCACTGAGCCGAAAACCCTTCGTCCTAATCTTAATTAAAGTTGCTTGTATTTTGTATTTCAATCGTAAAGGCGTACGTTTATCGCCGTTATAACTCCGCTGCCTCGTTTGCCCTGCTACCTTAGCTGCCTACAGCACATGCGTCAAAACGACTTGGCTATCCTAGGGCTTTCTTAAAACGCCATCTATCGGTTCATCTACCTTGAGCTGTCAGAAAATTGCTTATTTCATTATTCATGATTTTGACGTGTTTACATAGAAACTCTTTATGGTCAAGCTGTAAATAACTAGAAGTTTTGTAATCAATGTTTCGATCTAAACACTTATAGCCCAGTCGTCAGATAATTTTGCCTGGAAATACTTAATTCAAGGAATTTCCATTCTTTGTCTTCTTGTGTCTGAGCACCAAGCACCAAGGGCTGTTAATAATAAGATTTTTTTTTATTTTCAAAGTTCAGATGTTATTCTATCAAAAATTCAAGGGCTCGATCACATTATCGTTGTTTTTTTAATCTTCCACACAGTTTTAAGGTCGCAAATTTAATGTATGATTAACAGCCCTAAGGGCTACCTGACGCATAATCAAAACTCCTTGAATTATTTCCAAGTATAGTCAGCGAACTAAAATTTATGGAAGTGTAATTGCAAACAAATGTAATAAAAACTTCAGTATTCTGAACACTATTTTATTTTCCTCCCACAGATTATAATAAGTAAATTGGGAATATCCTTACTCTAAGACGTCTCGACCAAGAATGCCTCTACCTACAATCTAAAACTACTTTACAGCAAACTTATGGTAACTATTATGGCTTCTAACAAAGTCGGTACCAAATATTTGTACGGTAATCGTTTCCTAAAAATGATAATTTAAAGTAAAAAGATAATTTTGTTTTTTGTGTAATTAAATTTACTTTTAATCTTATAAAATAGCAAATATAAATGATACATTAATTTCTAATTAGAGCAAGTTTTAGTTAAATTTTGTTGCAAATAAAATGTATTTTCGGAAATCAAACAAATTCATTACAAAAATATGTCTACCGTATCCGTTTCCGAAAATATTAAATCTAAAGTAAGAAAGGGAATTGTTGTAGTGTTATTAAATAGACTTTTAATCTACTAAAATAACAAACGTAAATTCATATATTAATTTCCAATTTGAGCAAGTTTTATTTACAAATAAGATGTATTTCCGACAAACTAGAAAGGACAATATAATTGACAACAATTTTAGTGCTATTTAAATCACAACACAAAGTAATGGCGCCAAGGCAGGGGGCCGAAAAAGTACAACCCGCTCAGCTTTAGTCTGGCCAGCCACGCACCCAGTGACTGACGTTGACGTTCTTTACAATAATTGCAGTTTGTACTGTAGAGAATAGAGAGAAAGACGAAAAGTTTATTAGAAATGACGTCCTGTGTAGTCAAATGGTGTAAAAGACGCAAAGAAGGCAGTAATAATATGCAGAAATAAGGTAAGTATCATATTTTTTATATCTATGAGTATACAAATTATGGTCGCTAATAAGCAATCAGTGCTCAGACTCAGACGCTTCGTGCCGCATAATTAATCAACTAAATGGAAAAGCTGAAAGACTAAACAGAACCCTGATGGAGAGAACAAGGGCGTTAATGTTCGATGGCAAGGTTCCAAACTATCTGTGGGGTGAAGCACTGTTAACAGCAAGTTTCCTGCTCAACAGAAGTCCAACAGAAGGCAGAAACAAAACACCAGCGGAAATGTGGTTCAAGATAAAACCCAACCTATCGAACATCAGAAGATTTGGATCTACAGCGTACTACAAAATAAACTTTGGCCTACGAAAACTGGACGAAAGATGCGGCAAAGGAATACTCATCGGTTACGTTAGAAACGGCTACAAAATTTGGCTGGATGAAAAGAAACAGATAATAAGAGCAAGGGATGTAAGAATAAACGAAGAAGAACAAGGAATATATTTAGATGATGAAGAAAATGTGGTGAAAATGAATGGACTGTGGAAGTTGGTTGAAGATGAACATACAGGAGAAGAAATAAATCAAAATTCAACAGTAAGCAATGAAGAATGTCGAGAAGGTGGAGAAAGAAGAAATAGAAGTATTAGAGAAACAAACGAAGGTAGAACAAACGACAGTCGAATAAATGAAGACAGAACAAGTGACGGTGAAACAAATGATGGTGAAATAAATGACGGAAGAACAAATGAAGAAGAAAGAAACGAAAATAGTATAAATAGTAGAAACAATTTTGAAAGTAATTTAAATTTTGATAGTATTATACAACCTGAAGAAAGTGGAGAACTTTTCGATAGTGAAGAGAGTGAAGAAAATCAGAGTCGAGTAGTAGAGATTGAAGCAGAAAATGGAGAGAGTAATGAAGAAACTGAGGGAAGTCGAGTGGTGGAAGATAGTAGAAGAAGAAACCAACCTGCGAGAGAACGTAGGTTACCAGAAAGATATAAAGATTATGTCATGGAGTTTGATACGGAAGCTTCCATGTTAACGTACGAGGAGGCGATAGAATCAAGCGAAAAAGATAAATGGAAGAAAGCAATAGAGGAAGAAATCAAATCGTTAGAAGAAAACAATACGTGGACATTTGTAGATAAGAAAGAAGCGGAAGGAAGAAAGCTAGTAACAAGCAAATGGATCTTCACGGTGAAATCAGATGGAAGATACAAAGCAAGATTAGTCGCAAGAGGATTTCAACAGAAATATAAAATAGATTATGATGAAACATATAGTCCAGTTGTAAATACAAATTCTTTGAGAGTACTACTGTCAATTGTTGCAAATAAAAAATTGAAAATGAAACAGTTCGATATTAAAACAGCGTTTCTTCATGGAGATTTAAAAGAGTGTATTTATTTAAAAGTTCCAAAAGGTTACAGCAACAAAGAAGATAAAGTATGCAAATTAAATAAGAGTCTGTATGGGTTAAAACAAGCTCCATTAATGTGGAATATTAAATTTACAGAACATTTAATTAAAATGGGATTTAAGCAATTAAAGTTAGATCAATGTATTTTTGTAATGGAAGGTGAAAGAAGGATGATTCTTGCGATTTATGTTGATGATGGACTAGTAGTTGGTGAGAGAGAAGAAGATCTGGTGCATGTAGTGGAAACATTAAGAAAAGGTTTCGATCTAAGAATCTGCGAAGAAGTATCAAATTACATCGGGCTGGATATAACACAAGAAAAGGAAGGAGTGAAAATTTGTCAGAAAAATTACATCGAAAAAATTTTGAAGAAATTTAATTTGAATGAAGCAAGAGAATGTAAAACCCCAACCATTTTGATAGAACAACACCCAAAGTTGAAAATAGACACAGAGAGCCATGAACTCTATAGGGAAATGGTAGGATCTTTATTATATCTGGCGAATAAAACGAGGCCAGACATAAGCTTCCATGTAGGGTATTGCTCGCGTCAACAAAGTGCTCCAAATTTGAATGATTTAAATAATGCAAAAACTATTTTGAAATTTTTAAAAGGTTCGGAAAACAAAGGTATTCATTTTGGTGAAGGTGATAAAGTGCTTCGAGGGTACTGTGACTCAGATTTCGCGGGGGATCCAGACACTAGGCGTAGCACGTCGGGTTACGTGATTTGGCTAAACGGTGGACCAGTGGCATGGAGCTCAAGAAAGCAACCGATCGTAGCGCTGTCAAGTACGGAAGCAGAGTTTATAGCCGCAGCAGAATGCTGCAAAGAACTCCTGTTCATCAGAGACTTCATATTTGAAATGACCAATGAGAAATTAGAAATAGAAATGAAAGTGGACAACCAGTCAGCTATTTGGCTCATGAAGAAAGGAATTATGAATAAAAGAAGTAAACACATAGACGTGAGATACTACTATCTAAAAGATCAGATTGATGCAAACAGAATAACGGTCAAATACTGTCCAACGGGTTCGCAGATAGCAGATATACTTACAAAGTGTTTGCCACCTGTGAAGTTTGAAAGGTGTCAAAGAAAACTCGTATCAGAGTGAGTGTTTAGTGATAAGTGCGGGCAAAAGTGAACTAAATGCGTTTTCGGTCAATATGTGGGGAATTAGTGTGTAAGTTTTATAGGGGTGTGTAATTTGTATAAGAAAGATGTAAAGGCGTGATGTAAACTTAAGAAGCCCATTCAATTCACAGTTTCAGTTAAAGAGTTAAGGGGGTGCATACGTACACTAATTAAGGGGATGTGTCTTTGGCATATAATGTAATGATTCATTTAAGGGGGTGTGGAAACATTTGGGGAATATTTGGAAAATAAATGAATCATCATCCAAAATAACAAAGCAAACGACGGTAAACAAGTAACTTGAAAGAAATTGTCATACGTTTATTATTTGGACATTATTATGGCTTTAAGTTTTTATCACACATTTACGTTCTACTTTTATATAATTGAATGTATTTGATAATTGATTTGATTTTGTACTATGCTTGTATTTTTTATGTAATGATGGATAATTGAGTTTAAAGGTTGTTTTGTCTGTCTATATAAAAAACGTTAGGTTTTGTAATGTAGGGTCGAGTAGGAGTTTTGAAAAAAAACGGTTAGGTCTTGTAATGTAGGGTCGAGTAGAAGTTCAAGTATTCGAAAGGTGTAGTTAATTGAAAGGTAGTAAGTAGCTCGAGAAGAGGTGTTACGGGTTATAGGAATCGAGAGGCAGATAGAAAGTTTTGATGTAACGGGTTATGTCAAATATTGTGTTAAGGGGTAGACATGAGTAATAATGTCAAATGTTATGTTAAGGGGTAGACATGGGTAATAATGGACAATTTAAATAAAACTTCAATACTTTACCAAACACTTTAATATTATATAAACTTGAGATAGGTTTGTAACTATTGGTAGGAAGCATCTAAGAGTGTATAAGTTTGATTAAGCAGTTAGTAGTGCTGGACAGGTAACTGTTTCAGCAAGTATGGTCAGCATGTGCAGCAATTACAACCGAAAACGGGAAGCTAGCATTTGTATTGTAGAGGATGGTTCAAAGCGCGAGCCGCATGCGAGGGCTTTAATCATTCGAGGCAATGCCAATAGCTTTCAGGATAAGGCTTGCATAATCTTTTTTTCAAGGAATGGGAAGAAATAAAATTTTCTTAGAAAAAATGAGGTTTTAACTTGTTTCGTGTGGCCTTGTTGAGGCTCGGTTATGCGGTGTATCTGTATTTTTCTTTACGTGTAAAGAGTATGGAAAATAACCTCACTTCTGCACTTTTTAGATGTTTTTCGTTGTTTTTTCATCATTATCTTTTCAAAATTATCTTTCTTGAAAAAAGTTGTTTGAGCAACTTCACAGTACCTTAATTAAAGTTTATTTTAATGTAGAATTCAATACGTTTCCGCTATTATTTGCGGCAAAAATTGTTTAAAAAACAAAAAACAGACTTCAAAAAACCTGCCTCTAATTATCATCGTTATAATAACGTCTATTGAAGTCGGGTGGGGTATGAACGTACCGTACGTACGTACGGGAAGTACAACTTCCTTTTTTGTTCTAAAAGCCCCACCCGACTTCAATAGACGTTATTGTAATTTATAACGATGATAATGCGTATCTAATGATTTGAATATTATTTATTGCTTTTTAGAGGCAGGTTTTTTGAAGTCGGTTTTTTGTTTTTTAATCATTTTTTTATTTTTAGTCTAAGTACCTTCAGTACCTATTAGGCAGTGTAGGTATATTATTAGGTAGAAAAATTGGCTTAGCCAAACGTGAGATAATCGCGGAGAAACACACATACATACAGGTCAAACTGAGAACCTTATTTTTTTAAGTCGGTTAAAAAGACTACACTAAAGGTGTCCCTTTTCCAACACAAAAAACTTCATCTAATTCGGTTCATAAATAACAAAGTCATCAAGGTAGTTAAAGCAAAATCATAGTATTTTCAGGATTACTTGAAAACTACTGAACCGATTTAAAAAAAAATGGGATCATCTCGCAAGAATACTTAATCGAACAAAAAAAGAATCATCAAAATCAGTCCATAAATGACGAAGATATGCGTGAACAACGATAAAAAAGTATACAATCGAATTGAGAACCTCCTTTAGCTGAGAATAGCTTTAGTAATGTCATGCTCACTTTAAACATTTCTGCGGTGGTGTCGTATGAGGCGGGTCGTTACGTTCCCTCAAATATGGTTGAGCGAAGCGATGGCTGGTTCATGCGTCATGCTCGTGAACGGGTGCTGCCAGTGGGAATGGGTCTGCTTCTGTCTGCTTGTACTAAGGGCGTCGTATATTTATATATATTATTTTTCTGATTAATATTATTAATGTGTATGGCACGTCTTACTCAAAATTTAAATTATTAACTAAACCTTGTTTTGATTTCTAATTTTTTTTTATTGCAATCATTTTGCTTTCTATATTCAGTAGTTTTGTAAGTAAAGGCCTATAGAAAGCTTTTGGATATTAGTTTTCAATTCGGTGCCTTGGGATGGGTAGCCTAAGTATGTCATGCTCTCTTTAATCATTTCTGCGGTGGTGTCGTGTGGGGCGGGTCGTTACGTTCCCTCAAATATGGTTGAGCGAAGCGCTGGCTGGTCCATGCGTCATGCTCGTGAACGGGTGCTGCCAGTGGAAAGGGTCTACTTCTGAGTACCTATCTTAACGCATATTGAATTGTAAGAATTGCATTGTTTTTAAATTATTTTTTATGTCTTGTAACATGTGTTTTTTGCCTACTTAGGTGCACTTTCGAGTAGCAGACACAGTGATTTCTCAACTAGTTGAAAGTTATTTACTCTCATTACGTATCCGATATGTGGTAGGTATTTAATTTCAACCTACCTACCCATTGTGTGCAAACTTTTGTTAATTATTGTGATGGAAAATGACCTCACTTTAAATGTGGAGCTCATTTTTCAATGTTGACGACTCTGTATGAAATATACAGGGAGAAAAAAGCAGCCCTTGACGAGTTTCTTGCCGGTTCTTCTCGTTACAAGGTCTCCCGCTTAGGGTTTGCGAACCGATGGCGTAGCTTCTATGACATTCACAAGTGCTTGTAACAGCCTAGACTGAATAAATTATTTTTGATTTTGATTTTTTTTTGATCCTCCTTTTGATGAAGTTGGTTAAAAATATGACCCGCAATAAGTGCTTTTGATGATATCCTGATATTTTTTTCAATCATCTGTGAGGTTTATAAGCAATTTAATACTTGTAGCTACTAGAGAAACTCTTTAGCTTGTCGTATGTTTTTTGTGGCTACAACTTTATAAAACATTGCCCGCGCAAACCATGTTTTCCTATTATGGACCCTTAAATGACCAGTCATACAACAATAAAATTTGATAAAAATAATACTAGCTGATGAGTAGGTACTACCGTTTTGAATTTGGAATACTACTTCCCGCACTAGTACGGGAAGTACGTGTTGAAATTCATTTCCGCACTTAATTTCAATTTTTTTTCATAAAATGCGTGAAGGCACTTTTTTGAGCTTCTGGTTTAAACTACTGTGCTAAACAAATTAAATAAAAACAATAAATGTTATCTCTTGTATAGTCAAATAGTTCGTAGCAGCTTCGAAATATGTATGGTATATGTAAGAAAATCCAATCAAAAACCATAAAGCTACTAAAAACGCTCAGAATTAATTGCGCATTTCTCCGAGATACATTAATACTATAACGTAAAATTTATACCAGAATAATCTTTATTTCATAAGAAAATCAAATTTAATACTGTTGTTTGTCTTTCAGTGCATGTTCAAAGACGGCTCTGGGAAATCGTTCACTAACTTTCACTTTCATTTCTAAGCCCATAACTTTTTTCCAGTGAATCATCAGAATATTACTTTTTGCCGCGGACACATATAAATGTATTTAGTAGATCCAAAGATTTCGCTAGGTTGTATCGGTAAAATCGGTCAAAATCGAAATTAAAAAAAAATGTCATAGGACCCTTAAGTCGGAAAATTTACAATCCATGGTTATTTACTGTGGTGAGGTAACCTATGACTTAGCGGTTAGTCTGCTGGAATGCACCCAATGACAATGACAGTTGTGTTGTAGGCGACTAGTCCGCATCCTTGCTAGTGGAGCTAAGGGTTTTCTGTATTAGTACTATTTTGCTCTTTATTTGCTACTTAGCAGCTATCATTTTGTAAGTTTAACTTTTAAACAACTAAAATAATTGCCAAAACTTGACGCCTTTTAGTATATGGCATTAGTTCCGAAAAGATGTTAACAATCTTTTTGGAACTAACGCCATGAGCACGATTCGGAATGAAAATCCTAATGAAAAAGAAAATATGTCAAACGTATCAGCTATCATGCAGCCTTATTCAGCTTTTATTAAATACTAAATTATCTACGGTACATACATAGACATAGTACAATTAAAAGCAATTTATTAATCACATTACATAATTTTAGTTAAATAAATCTATGAGAAACAACAATAAACTGCCCCAAGGCTTGGTCGTGCGTGCCGTGCCGTGCGTGATGTGGACATGTACTTTTACAACTTTATTACTAGATGTCGCTAGCTGACATGACAGTCCAACGAAAGTTTCACGTGTTCACGTTTGTTTTGTTTGTGTTACTCATACTGATTTACATAATTATGTTTATTAATGAGTAAAACACGCTATTTAAGTAAAAATGAATAAATAAATAAAAAGAAATTATTAAGCAGTGCAGAGCCGATGACATCTAGACGAAATCCCGGAGTCCGAGGACCCGACTCCCGACAGATTATTTACCTACTTTTTCATCGTAAGTTTTTAATTTTTTTGTGATTCCTAATTAAATAAATAATAGGTAATAAAAATATACTTACCTACCTAGTAGGTTGTCGTTTTGTATGGAGGAGAAGTTGTATTTTTCAACAACCATAAACACGAGACTACACACAAATTATAATGCAATTACTATGCCTAATATTTTTTTGCTGCTTTTGTTGAATTTTTTCACTGGAAAAAAAGGGTATTTAATCGGGTAACAATAAATTCCCATTTTGGGTATCAAAAATACTGAATATAGCGTACTGAAATATTCAGTGGGCGACGCCGACGGACTGGGGGCGTAAAAATGGGTGACTTTAAAATACAAATTGAGCAACTAGTTATTCAGAATGGGCGACCAAATTTCTATTTGGGCGACAACCTTAGGGCACACAATATTTTATTCAAAAAAGGTGCCTATTATCCTAATCGAGATGACAAAAATACCATGTTGGGCAGCTTAAATCAGTTACATAGTTACCTAGGTATTTGGTATAATAATTTCCCACTCAGTATTTTTGTCACTCATTTAACTTAAATTATTTGTCTCCCACATGTAGTCGCCCGTTTAGTTATTTTGTCGCCCAAAAAATAAACCGCTAAGATTAAGGACTAACCCATTAACAGTCGCCTTTAAATTATTTCCGGTCACCCAATTAATTAATTCCCAAAAAAATATAGTGGGCGAGCCTGCCCAGCATTATAATATAGGATACTATAATTATATACCTACCTACCTAGTAGGGTTGACAACCCTAGTTATACTGTAGGTAGGTAGGGTATATACTTAGGCATTTGTGGTAAGGTGATTGCAGCATAGCATAGGGTACCTAACCTACTACCTACTCCAGCATAAGAATAAATTATAACTTTCTTATGCTATAGATTAGATGGTACCTATAGGATGGTACCTATTAACCGCCTCTGTGGTCTAGTGGTTCGCCCACCCGTGTAAGACGCAGAGGTACCGGGTTCGATTTCTAGGGGGGGTACAATTTGTACTCAGTTTGGTTGGTGGTAAGGCTTATTTCAAGTTGCCTCGCTAGCTACCACCATCTTACCTAAGTCTGACGCCATAACAACAATTTAAAAATTGTTGTGTTCCGGCAGTTAGAGGTACGATAGCCAGTATTCCGGGTGTAGTGCGATTCCACCTTCGGCCTTATCGTCATTTAACATTAAGTGAGATGAAGGCCAAGCACTACTATCCCATTGTGTATAAAAAAAAGGTACTCACACCTACCTACTTACCTTTTTATAAAATAAGAAAGAGGAAAGGAACACTAAGAAATGTGAAGCACTGTGAAATAAAATGTTTCAATTGTATGTGTTGTGCGGTGTGGTGTGTGTTGTGTGTGTGGAGTGGAGTGGCCCACACCACGATCACACTGTGGTGAGCAGAGAGTGAGCAGTGAGTGAGTGAGTTGAGTGAGTGTGCCTGAGTGCCTAGAGTAGGGTAACCATTGCAAAAGTTGGAGAGTCCTGACAAAGAGCCGGACATTTCAATAAAAGAAGCCGGACATTTCAATAAAAGTCCGGACATTTTCGCAGACAGACCCAGACTCCATAATTTTGTGACTTCCCTTTCGAACACTACTACTACCTATGTATGTTTTTAACTAGTATTACACCACCCAATCTTAAAAAGCAGGAAAAATAACAAACATGGACAAAGTCCGAACAATAGTCTAAAAGTCTGGACAAGTCCAGTCCGGACTAATCCGGACGGATGGTAACCCTAGCCTAGACTGCCTTGGTAGGGTACCTAGCTGGTAAAGATGAAAATAGGTAAGTAGGTACTCATTCTAGGCTTATATTAAAAAACTAGCTTCTGCCCGCGACTTCGTTCGCATGGACATTCGAAAAATCGCTATGGAACCTTTGACCGAGATAAAAAGTATCAATACCACAAGCTATAACTATCTGTGTGCTATTCCAAATCAGTCTTGCTGGATTTACGTGATTGAGCAACAAACATTAATCTTTCACATTTTTGATATTATTAATTCCCGTTCTCCTTCTCACTCCTGATCCCGTTCCCGTATTATTTTTCCATAAAAAAATTTAACCCCCGTTTTAGTCCTTTAGGTCAAGGGTCTTCAACCCGCGGCCCGCGGGCCGCATGCGGCCCGCGGTTGCGTCCTTGGCGGCCCGTCATTGTATTGACAAAATTAAATTCACATCTCTACAAATCTTACCTATTTACAGATCAAAACGATTTTCTTGTGTTGCGGCCCACCGAACTATTTTCAGAGTATACTAGGCCCTTGACTTCAAAAAGGTTGAAGATCCTTGCTTTAGGTATTGAATAATGTCCATTCCACCGTGTCGTGTAACGTGTTGGACACTAAAATATTTGGACTCTAAAAATTTTCGCAATCAACATCCCATAAGTCCTTTTAACGATATCTATATCGATTTTTAGGTTTATTTACCCACGAACCCTTAAGGGGTTGGGAGTTAGTGGGTAAATAAACCTAAACATTTTCGGAAAATCACGAAGTTTCTAGACGAAATGTCTTTGAATAAAAAAAATCCATACATAATAAGCCCCATTTCACCTCTTTAGGGGTTTAATCATGGCCACTATGTTGGACTTCAAAATAAATACCGTTTTCCTAATCAACATCCCATGAAACCTCAATAACGACATCCATATCGATTTAGGGAAAAAGTATAAGTACCTACTTGTTAATTTTATTTTAAAATAATGTTTGCATGCTGTTAATGGTTGAATAGGCAGATCTTTTGAAGACCTCCAGTGTACCCTTATTTACCCCATCTACCCCCTAAGGGGTTAATTATCGTAAAATCACTAAATACGTGTTAGTTTTTAAAAGGAAGTACTCCTTCGAAGTTACACGTCAAAATGTCTACTTAATATAATTTTTGATACAAAACATGAACCCATTGTACCCGTTTAGGGGTTGAAACAAAGCCACTATATCGGACTTAAAAATAAATGCCATTTTCGCAATCAACATCCCATAAAACCTCAATAACGACATCCATATCGAGTTTGGGCTTTTTACCCCACTTACCCCTTATGGGGTTGATTTTCAGATATTTACGAAATACATGTTTGATCACATTGTTTATGTAAAAACGCAGTTTCAAGTCGTAATGTCTATTTTTTTTCCATACAAAGTTTGAACCCCATTTGACCCCTCAGGGGTTGAATAATGTCCACCACTTAAAAATAAATGCCATTTTTGCAATCAACCTATATGACTAAATCAAAGTCTAAATCTAAGTAGGTAGGTAAGTAGGTGCTATTGAATGCGCGCGCGCCATCAATCATAATAGGCTAGGTATCAGTGGTATTACCCACGTCATGTTATTATACCTACCATTAATTAACGATGATATTTGACCATTAACCATAACGTAACGTTAGCTAGGTAGGTAGGTACCTATAACTATAAATTTGTGCACCGACACAAAAAAAATGGCGTTATTTGAATGCCGTGCCGACCGATAATTTAAATGTAGCAACAACCGCTTTTAGCTTACAACCTTAATTGACTTAAAAATACTTATCAATAATCCATAGGCGTATAATCATTTCAACCATACAATATTTTTCGCTAAAATGAACCGTAACGTAACCGCATTTGATACTTTGTCGCAATCTAAATAGAGGAACATTCGCTGTTGTGGAATGAAGCTGAAGTTCGAAGCACGATGCACGCTCACGACTTTCTGAACAACTCCGGACATGACATTCCACGTTTCGTTGTAGATTAGAACGGGATGGAGAGAGAACCACCCGCCGAAAAAAACGAGACAAGTAACCAACAGAGCAGTCCACGTGGACTGCTTAATATCAACACAGGAGCGACGACCAATAGAAAACGGTACCGCTAATGTATTTCTCACCTCCGCACTCACACCGAGGAAGTCTACCATTTCTATGTTGTTTACACGATTCTCAGCTTTCAGTCTGACGTATAGAGTTTAAATCTCGTGTTACGGTGATGTCGTAGTCCATTTTCGAAATGACTTACAAAGTGACGCCGTTGTGATTTTGGTTCGTAGTGCTCGAAGATAAGGTGTATTGTTGTGCGGTGAGTGTTGTGTGGTTCTTGAATTTAAAACGATTCCCAAGAACACGGGCGCAAGTTGGTGAAGGTTGGAGGAGGCCGCGGTGCAAACTGCATCGTCACAGCGGCACCCCCTCGCCCCCTGGCCTCTCCCGGTTATTGTAGTAGTGCGAGTGTGTGTGTACGTCTGTTCCGAGTCAACTGTTGTGTTGAGGCACGACGTTTTCACAGCGAGAGGTGCATGCAGCCGCTGCACTCAACGCCCGCAATATTTTGCCGCCGCAATATGCCGCTTTTTATTTTGAGGTCGCCCACGTCCGAACAAAGGATTCTGGATTTTGTGGGCACGGTAATTGTGGGTTATATTTTCTGTTGATTATACTAGTATCTACCTATTAAGTAATTAACCACGTCACAAACGCAAACAATAGACATTTATAAAAGTTTACCGAATAGACAGCGATATTGACCCGAACTTCGGGTCAATATCGCTAAGCAAAATATTGCGATGCTTGCTTTAGTAGTTAAAATGCGATGAAAAATGTGATCTTCACCATCAGAAACAGAAAAGTTGGTAGGTATAGTATCAAATACTAGGTAGGTATCAAAGAAAAAATTACAAATATAATCATCATTCCATTTCCCATTTTAGTCCCTCCTGAGTCCTGTCTGATCCCTAAATCAATCATCGTTGCACGCAGAAATTTAATCTCCGGTTTAGTAAGACACACGTTCGTTCGTAGCGTAGCGTAGTGCTGCGGAAGCTATTTGGGAGAAAAAAAATAACGAATACAAAATCAAAGCATTAAAAGGCACATCCTGGAAACAAATAGACTCTTTCAAAGCTCTTTTATGATTACTCGTGAGTTCTCTCTCGTTAAACTTTGCTTGAGCTTCTTTGTCTTGTTGATAATAAGACTTCCGGAAATATGGGACTGGCAGACCTACAACTACCATTCTCAGACTAGTGAGTTGATTGACGAATAGTGTTACCAGATGACAGGAATTTTCCTAACATGTCAGGAATTTTAGGCATCTGTCAGGAAAACAAGGAAAAACTGTAGTTGTCAGGGATTTTTGAAATCCCAAAAAATGTATACCCGACACAACACAACATAATTTGTTAATCATTTTGGTGAGAAAAAATATTTCAAACGATAACGAAATGAGGTGTACGAAATGTCAGGAAATTTTCTAAAAAGTCAGGGAAAAAGTAAGGCAATCTCATTATTGGAGCTGGTAACCCTGGTGACGAATGTGACGATGACGCCCCGCAAAACTTGCTCCAGTCCCAGAATAAATAATAGATGCCCTTATACTAGCGTATTTCAACAGTGTATCGCTCGCTATTAAGGCAGGGCTTCTCAAAGTGAGGTTCGCGTGCCCCTAGCCTAGGTAAAGGCATAAAAGGGGTTTGTGAAGCTACTAAAGTTTTACTCAAGACGCGAAAAATACACAGACTACTTGGGAATGAGTACTAACAGATTCAGAAGATAAAGCAGTGACCTGAGGATCACTCTTTTTATTATAAGTTTTGAAATTAAACTTTATTAACCCAATAACCTACTACGGGAAATCTTACCCTTCAGCAAAACCTAGTTGGTAGCAGAGCAGGATTTGATTTACGTCACACTCGCAACCAACGAACGTCGAAAAAAGCAAATTGCGGTGTTTTTATTTGAAAATGAAATGTTTCCCTATCCTGTGATTTGTAGTCTAATCTACGCGTGGCTAACGGAGGTGGGCGTGTTGACATTATTTATTACTAGCAACTTTTTTGTCTATTTTAGAATGGGAATATAAAAAATATTGGAAGCTTCCTACTGACTACTCAGTCCTCTTATAGGTAACTGTAGCGGCGCAATGAGTTAAATATCAAAGAAGAAGAACAAATATTTTGTGGTAGGTCGTGCGGTGAGGTCATTATATTGTCGAGGAAACAGATATTACTGATAATAAAAATATACTAAAATAGGTTTCATTACGAAATCCCGCTTTGATATCGTCACAAAATTGATCAACATAATTGTATACTCTCATGAACTCCCGACGTTTGATCCCGAGCAGAGGCGAGTGCGATAACACAACCTCAACACATCTATCAATACTTGAACCAAATAAGTAATAACCAATCATCCGGGGCCGGCTTGCACGCTCGCATTATTCAACGCAAACAAAAAGGGAATAAATGCTCGAATAAAATACTTTTAATTTCCCCGGGCGCCGCTAATCGGGCGGCGTCGATGGAGGGCGCAAATCGCCCTTTTTATTTTACTGTATGAACGCAAATCCGGCGGGAAAACGGCGCAAGCCAAGGGCCGAGGGTGCGGTCATGCGCGCGGAATTAGTGCCACCAGCAGGGCTGCTGCACGCACTTTGTGGATCTCTACTTACAACACTACACTAATGACAAAATACGTTGGATTTGTAAGAAAGAAACGACCAAGTAAGAAAACCCGCGTAACCACGGCATCTGCAGCTGCAAAAACGTGCTGAAAAACGACGGGAAATCAAATAAAAAAAAAACATTATGTTAAAAACGAGTTAATAACTTACAACACTACACTAATGACAAAATACGTTGGATTTGTAAGAAAGAAACGACCAAGTAAGAAAACCCGCGTAACCACGGCATCTGCAGCTGCAAAAACGTGCTGAAAAACGACGGGAAATCAAATCAACAAAAAAACATTATGTTAAAAACGAGTTAATATTTAAGATTTAAGATCATAGTCTTCTCAAAAATTCTTTACCCTGTAAAAATGTATTCTGTGTTTTACTTAAAGTTATCACTTAAGTACCTTACCTTACCTACTGTACTAGGTATGATCATAAAAATCATACCTAAACATTACAAATAAAACAAGTCGTTTTGTACAAATAAAAATTATTAACAGTATCCGAATCTAATTCAACGCTTCGTTTCTAAAAAGGAAGAAAAAGGCATGCTCTTCTTACTTACTAAACCATCGTCAAAACAAATAACTTAAATTAAATTTAAAGAGAAAAAACATTGAGCAAAGCAATTAGACTCAAATCCACGTTGAAATATTAAACAAACCGTAAGTTGGGTAGGGTAGCCCTGCCCCCCTCCGCCCCCCGCACTTGACCCGGAGGTGTCACCGAGCACGTTATACCGACCCACAAAAAATGAGGGTGGAATGGACCCCAACGCCTCCCGAGTGCGGCGCTCGGATTTTGTTTTTAATTTTTTACGATTCCGTTCCGATAACTCTCCGATACTTTAACCTGATATTTGTGAATTGGTCAAATAAAACGAGTCTATACATTTGAAGAGGCGAATTGAAATTGTAACGCAAATGTAAATGTAAATATCGCTGCGTTTGTAACAAAACAAATGTTTATTTTATTTACTCCTCTTTGATTTTTAGTGTCGGTATTCATATTTACTTCTTAGAGAAGTATAGATTATTAAGTTAAGAAGGCTTTGATGATGCCCGTTATTATTATGAAAACTATACTCTCTGAACAGACGGTCCAACATTTTATTCGTTAGGTACGCAACTGAAAAAAATATAATAAGTTTAAGAACGTATATCGTTGCGGCTTGCGGCTTTGCCTCGGGGCTGGCGTGTTGAGCTGTCAAAAGTTAATAAAACTTATGGAGTCTCGAGCCCTCCCCAGAGGGCGCTCTGCATGTCAAACAATCGAACAACAGGCATGCATCTGTTCCTGTTTTAACAATCGGAGAGTCGAGACATTTTAACGCAATCTACCATTGTTAGTACTTATATTATTATGTTTTATTTATTTCATGGAAGATTTACAGACAAATAAAACATTTGTATATAATTTCTAAGTAAAATACTGCGCTACCTATTAACAAATCTTCACAATTGAGTTTAAATTTGTTGTTTATGTGTATATCGATAATATGTAGATAATATTTAAAAGTATGTTAATCAGAAACAAAGATGGAACTACATCTATCCAGAACCATGAAACTATAGAGAAACTACCTATACTTTGTTTACCTCATCTAGTCGTACTAGTTCTTCTGATCCGGTAGTAGACGCCGCGGCCTAAAGATGCCACCAGCCAGCAATCGGCAACGTAAGACGGTCAACAAACGACAAAGGTATACACCTAAACCAAAGAACATTATAAAAGAAAAATTGAGAAAATAATAGGCAAGCAAGTATAGATAGAAAACCGAACGAGTCATCCCATTTCTGATTTTTTTAAAGTTAATGGAAAAGAAGCTTATCCGTGAAGGGACTGACTTATAGAGATCTGATTAGTCAAGCTCTATTATTGAGGGTGAATTGAAAGCAGGGAGGGACCCTCGCAGTCGCAACGTCGTCATAATGACCGGATCCTTATAGCTGTCTTATCTGTTTCGCATCTGGATTTGTTACGAATGTTTTAAAATTTTAAACGATTGATAGATAAACAATAAAATAGCTATGTATTAACTGTGTGAGTGAACAAAGAACACAATAAGGACGTGTCTTTTAGAAATGAAATGAAAGTTTTAAAAGCCCTTTTGAACCACACGGCTGATCTAGCTGGGCAGATGATAATGATGTGACTAATTCATTGAAGACTAGTCCAGAACTCCATAACCAACCAGCCAACACAATATTCAGTCAATCTTGCGACGCTTCTCAATATTATTCTAAAACTTTAGATACAGACTACAGTGTAAGATTACCGAGTAAATATTACAGAAAGAATCGGTTACATTTACATATTCTGTTTATGTTCGTTATTTATTTTCGTGTTATCCGCGTTATTTGTAGAAGGATATCCTGGGATGCCTGCCAGACGTACTGCAAAACAGGACAAAACTTCCACCTATCAATAATAATTATTGTGTATTAAAAACAATAAATTTATAGAACTACCTACAGGAAAATATATTCAGGTCCTTAAACCACAACTGTACCATACCACAGATTAGATAACTGGAACTGGCAACACATCATTAGCCCGAGTTTTAGTCATTCTTGCCAGTTTCTAGGTAGGTATTGTTTGGTCCCCGGAATATGTTTCCTGTACCTATCAGGTTGGTCGGTTGCTAATTGACTCGCAAACAGCCGCGCAGACCGCAGAATATACGCAGCAACATCAAAACAGCTCGTCAAGTCATGTTTGATGCATTTATCAACTGTGTATCCGAATTCCTTTCCTGTTCTGTATATTTCTGTCTACCTTGTGTAGTCATGAGTGGTTATGGATTTGGATATTGTTTGTACAGTGTTTCTCAAAATAGGGTAATTTGACCTTCGG
The DNA here is from genome assembly GCA_928269145.1 of Agriphila tristella. Classification (NCBI taxonomy): domain Eukaryota; kingdom Metazoa; phylum Arthropoda; class Insecta; order Lepidoptera; family Crambidae; genus Agriphila; species Agriphila tristella. The sequence continues at coordinate 40,831,461 of OV743433.1, forward strand.
AGTGCCCTTGGGGTTTGCCATTTGATCATCGAAGGTTTGACATCATTCAGGTTACGAACAAAATGGGCTGACTCGTTAACCACTAACGTGACGCATGCGGCATGCATGACCGACTAAATCGCTAATTTAGTGTTGAACCTCACACGATAGGTTTATTTTATTGAAATATAAAACTCATTTTGTTTCTACCCATATCTAGTTTTTTTCAAATAGGTTTACAATCACTTAAACTAATTTATTTGTAGGGTGGTCATAAGTGTGAGAAATACTAGGCTAGGTACTTAATTTAGTATTAGTAGACTTGGTTCCAATCAAAGTAAAGTAGCATATAAATAGGTAACGCGACACATAATAATGTAAAATAAACGATTGAAATTATAAAATGGCAATACTGTGCTTCAATATCTCATAATACGTTTTCAAGGAAGCCCGGAAAATTTTATTTTTCGTAACTGTATCCATTTACTCGATAAATAAATCAAAATTATCTGTGATTATCACGTTTAACATCATAAAGATTTAATATCTGACAAGGATCTGATGACAAAATCAGAATCTAGTAGATAAGGGGACTCCGGATAAACAGAATTGGTTGCCTGCCCACTTGCAAAAATATATGGAATTTAGCAATAAGCCAGCGTATTTGAATCCTTTATCTCTGTTGCATATAGTCTCCTATAACATCTATATCATCTATATCTCCTATATCATTGTCTTCTCATCTTCTGTGGGTAATGTAATATTCCCCAATGTGTGTATCATTAGCAATAATTTTTAAAAGATTTATATCCCTTGAAGTTGAAGTCCAATCTGCAAGAAAATACGTTTCTATTTTGCAAGTATTAAGTATTAATTAACCTGCTAAGATTGATGACTGCAAAAGCTTTTAACATGGCTGTATAGCTAATAAACATGTTAAATAATTAATGTAATACGTGTTGGCTAGCTTTCGTGCCTAGCGAACACAGTTCGTGTCGAGCTTAAACTTCTTAGGGAATTAGGTTTTAATTCGTTCGAGCTTTTAAATACTTTCTTGCACCTGGTGCTGGTAAACCTTTCAATTTATGGAAATACTTACGTACCTACAGGCTAGTCAGGCATGGCGTGAGCCACTCATACATAAATTACTTTATAATAGGTACCTACCTAACTGATGTTACCTACCTATTATTTTAGGACTAAACCTCTTTAGTTGACGCTTTGTAATAAAGAGGTCTAACTATTCACAATTAATTCTATAAAGCTAATATAAGGTAAGATGAAACTGAAAAGCTACCCACATAATCAGATCCAATTTACGAGTGAACCCTATCCGAGATTAATAAAACGGTCACTCAGGAGGACGGATACAAAATGAAGAGCGCCACCTCAGTCGCAAGTTTACAATGTCGGCGCCCCCCGAGAGATGTCGCTAGAGGTCTCACGCGCGGTCTTCAACCGGCAGTAAAAATACGTGCGGGTATTTCCTGTGCTAGGTCGGGTGAGGCGGGGGGTCGGGGGCGATAAATAACTCAGTTTGCGGCCGGAGGGGTGGGGGGCGCGGGCCGTTATTTGTAGGGCTCGCGTGTGAATTATTCGTGGGTTCACGCGCGCTGTTTGCCCGCCGTCTTGTAGAGTGGTGCGCCGACCCTCGTTAATGAAATTTCATATCGCTCGCTCGCCGCGTCTCGCTCCATTGTTGCTGCACTACCTTACTAGGGCATTGAAATGGCTGAATTGTTACACTTGACTGTCGGTCGGCCTATTATGTTTGTTCACATTGACTCTGAATTAGGTAGCGATTGTTACGATGCATGTGTTTGTTAATATGTACTTGTTACGAGCCGGTGTGTAGCGTAGCTTTTGTCTAGAGACAACACATTGACGTACATTGCGCAAAATTGACACAGATGTAACATTTGCGGCTGTTTACTTTTGTTTGTGGTTCTGTTACCTACCTACTATTACTATCACGAAGTTGCGTTTAACGCTACGACTTTAATTTAGTTGTTCCTGCATGAATAAACACTTACTTAACTAATTACTTATTGGTTTGGATTTAGGGACAAGAATTTCCAATCATTGTTGTTGTTTTCTCTATTTCTAAGTCATCTTAGAGCCTATACTTACTCTAGAAACTCTAGATACTAATTAAACGAGTAGGAAATAATTTGAAATATCTGATGATCTCCCCTTCTTTAATGAAAGACCCCGAGAAATCCCTACATGTGCAAGCAAATATAGACAAATAAGAAACCTTGCAATGCTTTCATAATTAGTGGGAAATATCACTAAATCACTAATTCCTGTACCTACGTGGGACAATTGAAGTTATTTTTTCACTGTCGATAAGGAAGATAGATAATATTCTAATAGTAGCTTAGCAAGCGACACAAGGATACTTAAATTTAATAAACTGAGTAAGTACAGCATAAAATATTTAATTTACAACGACATTGCTCCTTGATTACATTTACAAGATAAAATTAAATAGGTGAGCATATAAAAACTAGATAAAGTATATTTGTATTAATAATATGTGTTGGTTTTATATTTGTAGTACGTAGGTAGTCGCTTTACATTAACAGTGACAAACGAACAGATGTTTTTTTTATCGCACAAACACATGTCGGCACAGAGTAATTTTTCCAACCTATTTATTATCAGGAATTTGTCATGCTCAGAGATGCATGAGACTATGATGGATTTGTATGAACATATTATTTGCTCATTTTGTTTCAATGCCAGCGCGTAGATTATTCATAAATTATGATATTTATAATGAAGTGATGACTTTATAACTCGGTTATCAAATTATTCTACACAACGACTTAGACGTAATTTTTTTATACATGATAATGAAATTGTTTTGTGATAAGAACAGGAACAGTCAGATAGGCACTTTATTTGTCTATCACTGTTTGTCACTCGGTATGTGATATACTTAAAGTATGCTTACAGTATTTTTTAATAGCATTATCAATATAAAACTAGATTAGATACCTAGTTACTTTATTATTCTACTGACACCAACTTTGAAAATGTTTAGGGGTCGCAGCAGAAAGTTTGAGAAACACTACTCGTTACCGCAGAGTACTATTATTTATATACTACACTACTACCTACTTATTCGTTTCATTATTTTATTACTAGCGGCCGCCCGCGACTTCGTCTGCGTGGTAAGTTTTTTTGCTATCCCTCGGGAACAACACTCTTTTTCGGGATGAAAGGTATACTATGTCCTTCTCTGTACCCCTGACAACGTGTATGCAAAATTTCATGATGATCGGTTGAGTAGTTAAGACGTGAAGGCGTAACAAACAAACAAGCAAATAAACAAACAAACAAACGGACTTTCGCATTTATAATATTAGTAAGGATGCTCTATCTATCTATATCAAAATTAAATATGAATAATGAGTATGGAACACTCAAAATAGCAAAATATAAATCTTAAATGTTACCAATAAGACAAGTTTTTTTTAAACGTTTTTGATAAGACTCAATCATATTACCTATTAGCAGTATCTCTCTATCAAGTAGAATTGCTTATATTAAAAACTTAAAAGAGAACGAAGAACCTATAAAAGTTATAATAAAATATCTTCCCCTCCCGACAGTAAACTTAGGGCTGACTGAGTTACGCTGTTAACTCGCCTCTTACGGCGCTATTAAATTGCAGAGGGTCGTCTAAACACGCCCTTACTTAAGATTTTTTAATTAACACCTGATACCCGTATTGATTATAGTTGCATAATTTATGCATAATTAATTACTTATAAAAAATATACCTAGGTACGTAGGTAGGTACATTAATGAATTTTAATTTACAATGAGAATTACCTAGAATAAAAAAAAATAACTTTTATCATTTCATATTGATAAGTGATGATTATGATAAAGCGTTAGCGGTTATTATCATGTTCATAATTAGGACCTATTAATATTTGGTAAGTAGGTACCTAACTAGGTAGGTAGTGTACCTAAGTACCTACTTAGGTAAGGTTAATGTTGGGAAGGCCGGCTACTTTTCTAAAATTTTAGTTTAAATGAACTTATTGAACAAGAAGTAAGAAATTTGTAGCAAGTATTAATTACGCAATTCTAGCGATATTAATGAATTTGTCACCAAAAGGAAGTATATGGATCACATGACTTTGATTTTCTACTTTTTAGGGTTCCGTACCCAAAGGGTTAAAACGGGACTGACGGGTTATTACTAAGACTCCGCTATCCGTCTGTCTGTCTGTCACCAGTCTCACCAGGCTGTATCTCATGAACCGTGATAGCTAGACTGCTGAAATTTTCACAGATGGTGTATTTTTGTTGCCGCTACAACAACAAATACTAAAAATAGAATAAAATAAATATTTAAGGGGGCTCCCATACAACAAACGCGATTTTTTTTGTCATTTTTTTCTCGGTATTAATAACGACAACAGGTAGACAGATGAAATTTTCACACATTATGTATTTCTGTAGCCGCTTTAACAAAAAATACTAAAAACAGAATAAAATAAATATTTAAGGGGGGATCCCATACAACAACGTGATTTTTTTTGCTGTTTTTCGGTACGGAACCCTTCGTGCGCGAGTCCGCCTCGCACTTGGCTGGTTTTTTTAAGAGACGTTACATACAAACTTCAAGTACCTACACAACGCGAAAAAAATTGCCGACCGATTTTTTTCAACCTAATGATGTTAGCGAGATCTATGATTCTCAGTTCGAACTAGCTCTGTAATACTGTTTTACCAACCGAGGCATAAGAAAGTCGTTCAAAAATGGAAGTTATTGCCGCTAGATGGGCTTGCCTCCCAGACGGACATCCCCACATTGACCTTACTCGTTTAGTAGGTATTAAAATGATAATTATCTAGGTAATTATTACTTACTTACATCTTTCCTTAAAAAATAAAGTCCCTTAAAATATGTATATTTTAACAAAAAGTTAAGTAATATCTTCAGGGTTTTATTCACTCGAAACACATCTCGTGACTCGTCATCTCACTTTCACTTTAAGTGGAGTTTAAGTGGCTATAAGTACTTACCTACCTAAGTGACTAGCGGGACCCGAAGTGAGGACTATGCGTAATGCAACATTTGCAAATTAAACTATACCTACCTACTTACCTACTTTATTATTAGTTACCTATCTGTGCTTATACATTAGGTACTTACCTACCTAAGTAGGTACTTATTTATATGATGGTAGTCGTTGACAGACAATCATAGCAAAGAATGTAACTAAGTAGGTTACTCCACAAAACAAATTAAGTACGTATGTACCTACTAGACTTTGTTTAAGTGCTACGACTTTGTTTACCCCTTTCTTTCAATTGAAACCTGAGGTTTGCAGACGTGACCACAGCACGAAACTCAAAAATATGAAGAACATTGGGGTTTTTCTAGTTCGATTCAGTACCTGCCTAGGTTAAGTATGTTACTGTACATCGATAAATCGATGGTAAGGTAGTTTGGGGCAATTCCGAAAATGGGCATATTCCGAAAATTAAAAATTACTTACTTATTATTACCAAACCTTGCGAGATTTTTTGCTTTTTATTCTTCCACTGGCTCTAGTTACGTTACGTCAGACAGCTTAAAAGTTATAACGAATCCTACGTAAATTAAATAATTTTAGTGAGCAAGTGCTTTTTTACCACTTTATGGCTTATCGCAATTACCCCACGAGATATATCTCCGGAATCAGATAAGTAATCATAATGGTTCTTAGATTATTAATAGACAATCGTTTTTGGTGCTATTTTTTGTAGGTTATGTCAAACTAACTGATGAATTAGTGTTTCTTTCGGAAATACCCAAGCGGGGTTTCGAAAGTTTCCTACAATCTCCACTGAAAATGGGATAATTTCGAACTTCAAAATGATTAAACACTTTTTTTGGCTATAATATACATTTACGCGTACGCCCTCTCTTCAGATATTAAACACAATATCTATTTTTTTAATAAGATGGGTTAAGGCGATAGTAAAGCACATCCTTACCTACCTACCTTAAACCTACCTTAGATGTACTGTAATTACAGGTTAAGTAGTTAGGTACCTACCTACGATCTTCCTTTGTCACAGATTATTGGATTAATAGGTTAAACTTAGATAATTGTTCGGAATGCAAAAGGTGAGGAGTCGCGCAGGTCAGCGCTGAGTCCGGAGCGGCCGGTGGCGGCGGCAGGTACCGTACGTCGTCGTACGGAGTAATGATTCCATCTAATTCAATTTGTGCGCCCGTGTCCGCGCCCGCCGCGTTTGTTTACATAACAGCGAGCCGTGCTGCCACTCGCACTTCACCGCACCTCGATTAAGGACAAATCAATAAGGCAGTCGATAGCAAGCGAGTTTAATAGAGTGAGCGAGTCGAGTCGAGTCGAGCGCCCTCATTACCCCCGCAATTAGCGCACGGCGGCGGCTCCCGCCGACGACGACGCACCCCGCGCGAAAAACGAATAAAAAGAGCTGCCCTCAAAATGGCCGCCGCCTCCCCCCGGCCGCCCGCCGACCCCCGCGCCGCTTCGTGATTGCATCCCCGCAGCTCTTATAAATATGGCCGTATTCCTCCCGCCTTTACTGATTGCCCGTATACCCCCCGGCCTCCCCCCGCGACCGCGCCGCCGGCGTCTGAATAGATAAACGAGTCCACGTGGACTACCGCGCTTATAAAAATCGCCTCAGCCAATCCCGCGCTCAGCGCGCTCCGTCCCCACCAATAGAAAGGCGAATGCGCGTGTAACTCCGCCCTTAATAAGCGATCTCGAGTTCTGAGCCAATGGCGCGCGCGGATCCGGCGGATTCTGTTCACCGACGTCGAAGCGGTCCACGTGGACTGACTCACACACGGACGCGCGTATAATGCCTCGAGTGGAAATAGCTATGACGGCGAAATGTGCGACAGCGAAAAAATAAAATGCGGTCGGACGGTGCGGCGGCGGAGCGAGCGAGCGAGTGGGTGTAAACAGGGGATATTTTGGTGCGGCTTGTTCATTATTATTGAATGCGCGGCGCTAATGGCAGCCGCGATCGTTGCGCGCTCTCGCGGGAGTCGCAGCGACAGCGACGCCTGACGCGCGACAAATACCCACCTGCTAGTTAGGTAGCACGATGACACCAGCCTTTAACTAGACAAACTGTAGTTTACTCACATCTTTCCCACAATAACGATAATTACAGATAAAAATGTTCTTCATCTTCTTGAAAGCAAGCAGTAAGTAATCCTGCGGGTGGTAGGTAAGGTCTTATTCTATTTCTACGTAGTAATTCTTAAACTAAAATGTGGACTAACGACTTAATTATCATTAACAGAAGGATAAATAAACAGGTAAAATATTAAATAATAGGTAAGTAATCGCTTTGTTTCCGTTTTTACCCTGACTACAAAGGAAACGAATACCTACCTATAATACAATAATCAATATGCTTACAAAGGAGTCCGTAAGCGGAGCTGGCATCGAATTTCGAAAAAAAAAACCCGTGCAGCAAATATGCGCGCGGCCGACCTCGATGCTCGATAAGGCGGCGTCCGGTAGCCATTCAGCACTCGCCCTCTAAAAAATAAATAGCGAACACTCGTCTACCAGCCAGCCTCTGAGACGTGTGGAGCTGGAACACAAGCAAGAGTTCAAGGGTAGGTTAGATTGAATCGATGGTAGATTTTAAAGGTGGGGTCAGGATCGTATAACTTGGCCTAAGTACCTACCTACGATACGACAAACATTGAAGAATGCTTAATTTTAATTATATTGGACAGGTACCGTCTTGGTATGGTATCTATTCTATGTTTTAGAGTAATGAAGTGTCTGAATGATTTTCTTTAAAATATTAGTTTTTTTTTGTCCGGACCTTTAAAATTAAGTAGGAAGGAAAGGAACGATGGTACCCTTTAGGCCATTTTATGGTGATATAGGAAAAAACGGGCATACCTACAGACTAATTAATTACCTACCTAGAGTTGGATAACCATATCGAAATATATTCAAAAAGTCCGGACATAAGGCCATATACCTACATGTATTAAATAAAACCAGGGCATTAAAAAACCGAAGAAAGAAAGAATTTAAGTTAATTAATTGAAAAATCTTATTAATGAAAAGTCCGGACTAATCAAAAAGCCGGACGAAGTCTGGTAAATTCAAACGTTTGGTAACCCTAATTTACCTAGATAGACCTAGTTTCTCTTTTAATTCTAGAATCCCTTAGTGCAGTTGAGTGCATAAGTCATGCATAGGTTAGTTACGTGATTTTCGTCGTGTGAACGTAGGTACCATAAGGAACCTTTATTATTTGTTTGTTCATTTGTCCACTTAGCAAACGATTTTATACTAGCTTCCCGATGAGCTAGACCGATATAGGTCAGCACTGGAAAGCAATATACAATATTATGGTGTTGTAATTGAGCTGATCTGATGATGGAGCCGGAAGAAGGCCAAAAGATCTCTGTAAGGTGACTTGGGTGGGGTAATTTCGATAAGTATATTTTCAGATTTTTATAAGAGGTCAAATATTTCGATGCATTTTAAATAATATGTAAGAGAAAGTGAAATGCATAAGGTGACAACTAGATTAATCTTGCCATAGCAAAAAATATTGCAAGGTTTCGTAGTAATTTTCAATTTTCGGAATATCTCCATTTTAGAAATTACCCCAAACCACCTTAATAAAACCATACAATCCCATCGAGTTTGGGCTCGTTAGAATCGTCTTGATAAGTACTCTGACGGGAGAAGAGGTCCAGGGTCTGATGATGAAGGCGGAAGAAGGTCACAGGAACTCGGTATTGAAACCACGCAACCTTATCGAGTCTGGGCTCGTTTGATTCGTCTAGTTAGGTGAGTACTCCGTTGGGAAATAGTATCCAACGTCTGATGATGGAGCCGGAAGAAGGCCACAGGAACTCTGTAAGTATTAAAACCATGCAACCCCATCGAGTTTGACCTCTTTTGATTCACCTTGACGAGAACTCTCTTGTGGGAAATAGTTTCCAGGGTCTGATAATGGAGCCGGAAGAAAAATTCTATAGGTAATAAAACCATGCTACACATGACCCATCGAGTTTGGGCTCGAATCGTGTTGACGAGTACTCTGTTGGGAAATAGTGTCCAGGGTCTGATGATGGAGCCGGAAGAAGACCACAGAAGTCAGAAACTCTATAATAATGCCACACAAACCCATCGAGTTTGGGCTCGTTTTACCTCACCGACTAAAAAGCAGCAAATAATACCTAATTAGGTAGGTCTAGGTAGGTACTTAACTGAAAAAAACTGTTTTTATAAAAAAAACACGTTTTTAACATTGACGAAGTATAAAATAAATGATTTTTAACCTTATGCAGAAGTTATAAGTCAGTCTTAATAGGTAACTAAACTATTAGGTACCTAGTTATGAAGAAGCAAAATTAAGATAAAATTGATGACAAATCTTACAAAACGCTGTTTATAAAAGTGTTTTATAAAAAAACTATTTTTAACTTTAAATAGTGAAAAATAAACAAAAGATGAGTAAGATACTATTTTTTTTTGTACAACAACGGTTTATTGCAGAAACTACCTAGGCCGGTACAACATGAAAGAACTTTCGCATAAAAAAATAAAGTGTGTAATAATAAATAGACAAGTATACGTAGGTACGTAACATAACATTATACCTATACGTCTTATTAATCTTTTGAAAAACACATTGATTGAGGTGGCACTTTGATAATTATTTACGTTTCGTCACGCAAAAATATTTTTATACTTAGTGCAAATGTTTCGGGCGAGGGGCATTAAAATAAAACGAGAGTTGTAAACAACTCCGGCAAATGGCAGACGACATGAAACCTGATCATTAAAGATAATTATTTTTCTAAACGACGTTACAACGATACTGGAGATGAAACACTCGAAGACTTGGCAGTGTTGTAATTGTATCAATTGTAACCTCGTTACAAACGCTCCGGTTTATTCGATTTTATTCGATTAAGATTAAGACACGCGTCGGTGGAGAGGGGTTTCGGCGAATTAATGCTAGGTGTGCTAGATAGATATTTGATTTTGAACTGCGAGGTGAGTGCGAAAGACCGCTTATTACAAATTTTGTCTAGTTCGTGTCAATGGCTCGTTGAATTGATGTCATTATATTACGCTAAATATTAGCATTAAATTTCCCACATGTAGGGTACGGTGGTGGTCCTATTCCATTTAAGTAAAAAAATACTCTGCTTACTTGACTTTTATAAATTTTTCCCTCGTCCTTAGCGTGTAACGGTGTAACTTTAGCTATCGACGACTTTTTAAGTTACTTAATTTAAATAAAACTGACAGACTTCTAAGCTATCTTTATAATCTACCATCATATTGCCATAAAAGCCATTTGCGACAAAGGGATGCATTGACGTTTTCCATCCGTTCCATTTGGAGTTTTAGGCCGTATTCAGGGTCAGGCAGGGACTGATGACGGTCAGTGCGTACACTGCGTACGCACAACGCACTGCATATACGCACTATTTAGGACGCGTTCAGTGCTGCTGTGTCTGACTGAATGCAATGCACGCATGGTTTCTTTCTATGGCGATAGCCCTAATAATATGTTTGAGTGTTTTATTACAATACTTAACCAACAATTAGCACTGATCACAACTCAGACAACAATACAAAATAATGGATTAAGTGCAATTAATTTGTATGCATAGCATACGCAACGCAACACAAGCTAAATGGCACAGACGGACGGTCAATTGGACTTCGAGTTGTATGTTATATGTATTACATAATGCTACTTACTTCAAATAGATTAGGTGTGCATATTGCGTGTGTCAATCATTCGTTATATGTACTTATTATGATATTTATCGGTGTGGGCGCGAAATATGCCACAAGCAAACATTACTCTTTACAAAGTGCTTGAGTTGACAATCAAAGTAACCTTTGCAACTTATTTTGCTATATAGTGCATTGTAAGGCATTTAAAAAATGTGTGTGGTTACTAATTACTAAATTATTATTGTGTTTATGGAGTACCTACCTACCTACTAAAATCTATTCTGTGTTCATGGCAAGTTTGTTACGAACGAATTAAGTATAGTGGCAAAGCATTATCTTTACATTAAGATAATAAATGCAAAAAAGAAATACCTACTAGAAAAAATCGACTCACCCGTAGGTAGCAGCTCAGGCGGGATTTTTCAATAAAGTTCTTTACAGTTACAGCTTTATTTAATATTATGTTTCATTCAACACCAAAATATGGCTACTAAGAAACTCAGTTAGGTAGGTACACCTACCTAGGTATTTGAATAGATAATTTTTGCTTGTAGCTTGTGGGTGATTGCGGATTTTTCACATCATGAGCCAGACACAAACACAACCCATACTTATCCACATAGAATGCGTATCACCAGGGGGGTGATTTTATTGCTGTAATTTTGTTGCAATCAACTCTGACAGAAATCGCAGTTACATTGCTGCTTTAGTTAGAACCAATGTGACAACTATCTTAACTAAAGCAGCAATACAACTGCGCTTTCTATCGATTTCAATCGAGAATTGTTAGCAACAGCTTTACGTAATCAAGGTACTGGTGGCACACAATAATTTACTTCTTTATCTGACTTTATCAGTCTTATAGAAGAATGAAAAAGCAACCAAAATATTCTACAAATTGATGCAAGCAGACCAAAACGATAAGAAAAAACGTTGAGATAAGTACTTAAAAAGAAACGAATATTGTTTGTACTTTAGCTTGTTGTTCTAAGTGACAATGGCAAAGACGGATGGACCGGAGAGACTTTTCTTATTAATGGCTTTGGCAAATGGTTTTTTCCATTTAGCTTCTTTTCAGAGCCCTACCTAGTGCGATAAGAATATTAAGAACAAAGTTTTTCTACTTATTATTGGTTAAATTTATTTTAAGCTAGACCATTCCTTAAATTTGAAGTTTTATCGAAAGCGCTAGAGTTTTGAAGATTTAAAAATTCTTATTATTAACATTCTGTTAGATTTTAACTGCGTCATCATTAAAATCTACGTTTCGCAAAATCCTGATAAAATTTCTTATCGTTTGATCCTTTTATTTAAACAACTAGCGGCCGCCCGCGACTTCGTCTGCGTGGACAGTTTTTTCGCTATCCCTCAGGAACTGTACGTTTTTTCTGGATGAAAGGTACCCTATGTCCTTTTCTGTAGCCCTGACAACGTGTATGCAAAATTTCACGATGATCGGTTCAGTAGTCAGGACGTGAAGGCGTAACAAACAAACAAACAAATAAACAAACAAACGGACTTTCGCATTTATAATATTAGTAAGGATAGTAAGGATTATTATTAAGTCTATAAAATGTTTAGATATAAATTTAATCTTTGTAGTTTTGTTGGTAAGTAAGTAGATACTAGATAAGATAGGTAACTTGGTAACTATTGTAGTCCTATTTATGTACCTACATAAAAAAATTGTCATTGTTAATTACCTACCTACTATAACTTGATAAAAAATCCTTAGCAGTTCCGCAATTCGATTCAATTCAATACCTACATTTGCAACTTCTGTAGAACAAAACGATCATAACTCACACCCTCGCAGTAAATAAACGTTAAATCTCGGATCGCATGCAATTCCAACTGCAGCCATTAAATATTAATTTTCGAGCAAAAAACGTTTGGGCTGTTCGCGGAGCGAGGAGCGGACGAGGCAATCCGAGCCTTCTCGGAAACGAGTGGCTTTCGAGAATAGGAGCTTTTTAGCGGCACAATGCCCGGTTATACTAATTGTTGTCGCTAGTTAATTGGCCGGTTTGCTCGGTCTCTGTTTAGACGAGAGATAACTCGCCTCGCCGACCGACGACGACAATGCGACACGAACACGACACGTCTGTCTATTGTCTTGACCTCTCAACCTGATGAACTGGACTGATAGCAACCGAGATAATATACATTTTATGTCGTGCTTAGAGGAAAAGGCGACGACATCATAATTTTCTCGAATGCGGAAAACACGCTTTCATCACGTGTAATTTTCCAATTCGTCATTCCTTATTCTTTTTGAATAGAGATAAGTCTTCTATTGTAAAACATGATGAAGAAGAATTTCCACAAAAGGTGCATATAATACCAGTATACCAATGGGAATCGGCTTGTCCACTTCTCGCCACTGATACATACATACTTACATACATTTGATAAAAAATACTATCTATCGTAACGTGGTTGATTGTCAACAGCGCGTACCGTCTCCATCTCCACTTGTATGACCAGCTCGCACTAGACTGGAAGACTGGTGTTTGTTACGGTTCGGCGCCCCCTTGTAAACAATTCCACTTGTTTACGAATAGTCGCACACTCCATACGATTCTCACGGATCTTAAGTAACACAAACACGCGCATCCGCGGACCACAATCCTTAAAACCGCAAACTTGGCGTCCTTAATAGACCGTGTCTAGTGATCTAATCGAAACCTCATTCGAATGAAATGTACTCGTACGAGTATGATTTAGATAAAAAGTGTTTATCAAAGTGTAAATTGTAATGGACCAAAAATATCGGCTCGATTAAACCTGCGCGCCTAATTAATTAATGCTTATCTCCGGCGAGGCGATCGACATCGGCCGGGCGCAATAGGATAGGATCGTAAAAATTCTACAGGTAGGCGGTGAATTGGAGATAAGCGGGTATACAGTATGCAATGTTCTCTATATGAATAGACGTTATTTTACACTCTAGAAAACATTTTATCACGGTCAAAATTACAAGATTTTGTTGGTAAATAAAGAATCAAAAACTTTAATAATTAGACGTTAGTTTAAGGTACAAGATTATCTCTTTTAATAACGTTCTTGTGACGTGTTGCACAAATCCCTTGCAACAGCCTGCTTGGACTGGTAATCAATTTTCTGCTTAAACGGACCGTTAAATGTTACTTAAGGGCAGTATATTGCAAATTAACTTATTTTTGATTCAGTTTTAAACAATCAAGCATTATTTATTTTGAGCAGATAAAAATATATGTTGTAGTTTCATAATCGAACTTGATTATTTAAAAACACGATTTTCGTATTTTCACTCGACTATAAAAATGTGCAAAGACAATGAATATTTTCATTGTTTTTTGAATAATACTTAAAGATTATAAATCTCTTACGCACAAATAATATATAGAAAAAAAGGTAATGTCATATAGCAGAATATTTTACGGTTACTTTTTCAAAAAGTGACTTTATGTTTATTTAAAAATTAATATATAATAAAACGCACGACGAATCTTGGTTTAGTAGCCTGCGAGGCGTCGTCGGCGTAGGACCTGTGTCGTTTTTGCTGCCGCGCTGTGTTCCCCCTCTCGCGTCTAGTCGATTGAGAATCTTTTAGATACTCGAAGAGTAGTATAAGACTTGGAAACGCAGTAGGTAATCTAAGTGTAAAATTTTATTTAGTGTAAATTACCAATTTAGTTTAATTTGTAAATGCATAGAGTAGGTAGGTAGGTATTTGGATACAGCAACCAAGTACAAGCTAACGCGTAATTAATTTTGATGACTTTTAAGAAATAAATACTTATCTATAAATAAAATAAAAAATCAAAAATATACCTATCGTATAATTTATAAAATGGTTGACTTTGCAATGATTTTACTTATATCGGAAGATGAAGAAGAAAACTAAGTACAGTCAGCAGCATATCAAGCTATAAGTACAAAACTGTCAAAAATCTAGAATGAATTTTGAACCTTAAACTGTTCGACTTAAAGTTTAAAAATGATTGAAGTAATTTGACACATTGTGGAAGCCCAGCATGCCGTTGACTGTACCGTAAGGCTGCGTTCAGACGATAACGCACGACCCAACCTCAACCCAAACTCAGCTCAAACTCAACTCACCCGCAGCCTACTCCTTGAAATACATCACTTACAATTTTGAATCTTATGACACATTAATAAGCTCTTTTTTTATTTTGTCGATGCAACTGCACCCTCCCCGCGCTCAACCCGAACTCAACTCAAACTCAACCCGTACACAACCCAAACTCAAATCAAACTCAAACCGAACTCAAACAGAACTCACTTCAAACTCACCTGGACATTACACAGGACCTTATTAAAGTGTCATAAGACTCAAAATTGTAAGCGATGTATTTCATGGTGGGCTGTGGTTGAGGTGAGTTTGAGTTGAGTTTGAGTTGAGTTCGGGTTGAGGTCGGGTCGTGTGTTATCGTTTGAACGCAGCCTAAAAGTATGCTTCCGCACAGCTATGCGGTCGCGACAATTTTCCGTTCACTTCAAATTGAGCCTTTTGGTCATAACATTACGGTTCAACTTGGAGCGCACTGCTGCTTGCTGCCGAGATCGGCGCAAGCGTTAGTCGTCTTATTTACTTTGAAATTCGGTTGTTTTTTTCCCATATTTTTGTTCACAAACTTTGTTGTTTCATTAAAAACAGTTATTTTGATAAATGTCAATATGGTCGAAAATCACTTGCACCTGTTTTTTTTTTACTAGTAATCACTACAAATTTTAGCGAACTTCACTTTTTCCCCGACATTATTTGTTCTTCTGGCTATTGCCTAATATGCCCCAGCAGTTGAAACATGAATAGGCTGGTGATAATGAGGTTGCTTTTAGCCTGGGTGCATTAATCTACTTAAGGGTACACATAAATCACCTGGGTGAATCTGTCTGCTGAAGGGAGAAAAATAATTATGTACGTTGGCCGGTGAGGATGCACGGCTCAAAATCAAGTGTCAACCAATCACGACTTTACCTACGAGTCGACGGTGTGATACTTCCCAGCAACGCCACCATGGAGTAGAGATTTCTAAATACCCTCAAATGAAAGACCATAAAATGTACCTAATTGTACCTTAACTCAAAAAATTGTACCTCTGATAGTTTCAGAGAAAAACGCACTTGATTGTGGCATTGCCAGGAAGTATACTTCCTGGCAACGCGACGCTGTACCAGATTCCAATTGGTCTCATAGTAATGGCCAAAAATTGTACTTCATTTGTACCTCATTCAATAATTAAAATATGCAGTTTCGATATAAAAAAACTCTTACTTGATTTGCAATACATGCAATGCACGTTGTTATTGATATAAACTGATGTTTATTATGCATTATGCAGTAGTAGGACCACAGAGGCAACCGCCTCTGTGCTCTAGTGGTTCGCCTACCCGTGTAAGATGCAGACGTCCCGGGTTCAATTCTCAGGAGGGTACAATTTGTACTCGGTTTGGTTGATGGTAGGGCTTAATTTGGTGCCATTCATTTGGTACTATTAAGTACAATTAATTATGTACCATATAGTACAATTTATTAGGTACTATGTAGTACAATTTATTTGGTATCATATAGGACAATTAGAAGGTAGTTTAGGTACTATTTAGTACAATAAATTTTGTACCATAGAGTAAAATTTATTAGGTACTACTTTGTACAATAAATTTGGCACCATATAGTACAATTTATTAGGTACTATTAGGCACATTTTATTTGGTACCGTATAGTACAATTTTATAGGTACTATATAAAAGCATTCATTTGGTACATATTATCTGGTAACATATTATAGTACAATTAATAAAGTACTAATTACAAACTAATTAGTACAATCAATTTAGTATTATTTAGTACAATTTATTAGGTACTATTTAATAAAATTAATTATGTACTATACAGTACAATTTATTTGGTACCATATAGTACAATTAGTAGATACCATTTAGTACAATTAATTAGATACTATTTAGTACTATTAATTTTGTACCATAGAGTACAATTGTAAGAAACAAGTACAAAAGCTAAACTAACTTGCATCTACATATCGACGGCGAAGTGCCAATATCTCCTAGTCCTAACAATGATGCCTTTGAATTCAACACCTAAAGGAAGTTAATTTCTCAAAAAAGTCTCAGTTAGGAGCGATTGGTACTTCCCCGTTGAAATCTCATAAAATTGTATTCTTTTCCTCTCTTTTTGTATTAGTTTGATTGTTGCTATAGAGGTTTTTCTTATTATGATTTTATAATAGTATTTAGTCATCATTATCATATCAGTTGCACCACACCCACTGCTGGGTATAGGCCTCCCTCATGGGTCTTCATAACGATCGGTCCTGCTTGGTCCGCATCCAGCGGCGCACCGCGACCTTCACCAGATCGTCGGTCCACCTTGTCGGGGGCCTACCCTCGGAGCGTCGTCCGGTACGCGGTCGCTATTCCAATCTTTCCGCCCCAACTGCCTTTGGTTCGTCTCGCTAATTTGTCCCGCCCACTGCCACTTCAGCTAAACAATCTTTCGAGCGATATCGGTTACTTTAGTTCTCCTACGCATATACTCATTTCTGGTTCGATCACGCAGGGAAATGCCGACCATGGCTCTCCATTGCACACTGGGTGAGAGCCTTCTTATGAGACCTGTAGTTAGCGACCACGTTTTACTGCGATAAGTCAACAATGGCAACACACACACACACAACTTAGACTTTAGTCTTGAGATAAGACACCGAGGTAAGTTGGACTCGAAGATTTGTCGAATACTGGCCAACCGAGCTGGATTCGACGAGAGATCTCTTTTCGAAGTTGAACTTACCTAACTGGACTGTCTGTCCTAGGGATACGTAATGGTCAACAACTTCGTGTGTAGTGTTCCCAACATGAGCTAGAGTGGGTACAACATGAGCACTCGACATGATTTTCGTCTTATCCATCTTCATTCTAAGAGCCACTTTCTGGGAGGCACTACGGATAACTTCGAGGATTGTGTTCAAGTCTTCCATGAATAAAAACTATATCATCGGCAAAACGAAGGTGTGTTAGTTAGGTACTGGCCATTAATGTTGATACCGAGTCTTTTCCAGTCCAAGAGCTTCAAGACATCCTCCATCACAGCAGTGAACAGTTTCGGAGAAATAACTTCTGTCTCTGTCTCACACCTCGCTGTAGTTGGATGGGATCTGTGCTCTGATTCTGTACTCGAGCCGAAATGGTGACATTTTCCTATAAGTGCCTCAACACCTCTTCCTTCCTTTCCTTCCTCCTCTTGGTCCTATTGGTGCACCAGACTGCAGCACTGCCCAGGTCTCAATCAAATCAAAAACTTTCTCATAGTCCACGAACGCCAAGCAAAGTGGCAGTTTATACACCTCGGTCTTCTGTATAACCTGCCGCAGCGTATGGATGTGGTATATGGTGCCAAAGCCTTTTCAGAACGCGGCTAGTTCGGGAGATTGGAAGTCGTCGAACTTGTGAGCGCAACGATTCGTAAGATTCGTATTCTTCAAGAGGGCCTTGTCACCCTTTTTAAAGAACAGAATGACCTCACTTATGTTCCATGTCTTCGGCGTTCTGCCCTCAACGATGACGGAATTGAAAAGCTTCTAAAGGTCTTTTATTCTACTTATTTTGACCATCCACACCGATTACGCCGATGACGCCGCCGCCGCCGACAATTTAGACGCCAGACGCCGCTGCCGCCGGTCAAATGACCATCGGCGCACATGTCTAGTATAGACCAAGAAAAGCAGTTATATTATCAACTTTAGTTAATAACAGTAACTCTACTTTGAGTAGGTATACATTTAAAATAACAAATCAATTTTACCTTTTCAACACGTTTTTATTAGGTTGCTTTCTCGTTTGTTTGTTTGTTTGTTTGTCCGCAAAGTTTGCGAACGATTTTAAACTAGCTTCCCGATTAGCAATAGACTTGAAACTTTGAACACAGATCAGAACTGAAATATAATGTAATATTATGGTGTCATTAAGCTGATCTTATGATGGAACTGGAAGAAGGCCACAGGAACTTAATGATGAAACCATACAACCCCATTGTGATTAGGCTTGTTAAAATCGTCTTGACGAGTACTCTGATGGAAGATAAGGTCCAGGGTCTGATGATGAAGCTGGAAGGCCATGCCAAAGGAACTCAATATTGAAACCGTGCAATCCCATCGAGTTTGGGCTCATTTGAATCGTCTTGACGAGTACTTTGTTGGGAAATAGTGTCCGAGGATCTGATGATGGAGCCGGAAGAAGGCCATAGGAACTCTATAATAAAACCACGCTACCCCATCGAGTTTGGGCTCGTTTGAATCGTCTTGACGAGTACGTTGTTGTGAAATAGTGTCCGAGGATCTGATGATGGAGCCCGAAGAAGGCCATAGGCACTCTTTGATAAAACCACGCTACCCCATCGAGTTTAGGCTCGTTTGAATCGCCTTGACGAGGACTTTGTTGGGAAATAGTGTCCAGGGTCTGATGATGGAGCCGGAAGGAGGCCAATGGAACTCTATAATAAAACCATGCAACCCCATCGAGTTTGGGCTCGTTTGAATCGTTTTGACGAGTGCTCCGATAGGAGATGGTATATTTTTAGTCTTAGCTCGTTAACTAAAAAACATAAAATAATAATTTACTGAAAAAAAGTATTTTTTAAAAACACCTTTTTTATACGGACTAAATAATTCCAAAAAATCGGACTAAAAATATTAAAACGGACCATTGGATTAAACCAAAAAACGTGGGGCGCGTTTTGTAAAGTTTCTCATCTATATTGTCTATAGCATGCGCCCCACGTTTTTTGGTTTAAAATTTCTGTAGGTATAAGTTATTAGGGTTATAAATATTTACAGAAGAATTTATTTTTTACTTTTTAGTTTGTTTTTACTTGTCCGTTTTAATATTATTAGTCCGATTTTTGGAATAATTTAGTCCGTTTTAAAAACGTGTTTTAAAAAAATACTTTTCTCAGTAAATTTTACTCTATACAGTGCCTTTGGTCTTAAACTAGCGATAATTTAAAGGCGTGAAATACATCTAATTTTATTGACAAAAACACCCACATGCTGAGGTGATTAGGCGGGTCCCTACCAAGCGCGCTGCCTCGCGAGGCAAGACGTTTGCCGCGTGTGGCGGGCCTCGCACGAGGCTGCTCGCTTGGTGAGGACCCGCCTAATCGCGTAAAAACGGCTGGTCAGATCCTGGTTGAAAGTTCCCTAAGGATTTTCTCTAATATGCACGCGACGAAGTCGCGGGCGGAAGCTAGTTTATTGTAATAATCAGAATTGGGTCTAGAATATTATTATCCCGTTCCCGTTTCTTTACCCTCTCCCTCTCTCTGCCCCTCTCCTTCTTCCTCTCCCTCTCCCATACTCCTTTCTGTCCCCGACCCCTTAACAAAAGTTTGATCCCCTATTTCACCTCTTTAGGGGCTGAAGCAAGTCCACCGTGTGTGTTGGTCTTCAAAATAAATGTCATTTTCGCAATCACCATCCCATAAAAGCCCAAGAACGACATCCATAACGATTTTTATGTTTACTTACCCCATTTACCCCCTATGGGATGATTTTCAAAATAACAAATTATGTGTTTGATTTTATTTTTAGACGTGCTCCGACGATTTTTTTATGCTGTTGTAATTTCGATTTAATTTTCTTTTTCATCATGTCCACCGTGTTGGACTTCAAAATAAATGTCATTTTCGCAATCACCATCCCATAAAACCTCAAGAACGACATCCATATCGATTTTTAGGTTTACTTACCCTATTTGTCCTCTAAGGGGTTGATTATCAAAATCACAAAACATGTGTGTGCCTATTTATTTTTAGACGTGCTTCTGCGAAGTTTAGAGTTAAAGTTTTAATTTTATATTCTATTTTCCATACAAAATTTGAACCCCATTTTCACCCCTTTAGAGGTTACATCATGTCCACCGTGTTGAACTTCAAAATAAATGTTATTTTCGCAATCGTCATCCTAGGAAACTCCAATAACGACATCCATATCGATTTTTAGGTTTATTTGCCCCATTTCACACCCATTTCATCCCCATAAGTATTGAAATACTAACAGTAACGATATACGTTTCGTTAGATTTCCATCCATAAGCTTAAATTATAAATTTAGCAATTTTTACATAGAAAATGAAGAATTTTCTATTCATAAATTAATTCCCTTTTCACTTCTTCGGGGGTAGAATTTTCAAAAACGCTTAAACACGTGTATATTAATTTTCAATCGTCAGTCTAACCACAAAATTTGAAGACCCTAGCTTCGAAACTGAGGGACTTTCATACAAACTTTGGACCCCCGTTTCACACCCTTAGAGGGTGAGTTTTGAAAAACTCTTTCTTAGTGCACCCTTAGACCTCATAAGAAATCAATGTGCCAAATTTGGAGTCTCTAAACCCAGCGGTTTGGGCTGTGCGTTGATATGTCAGTCACCAATCAGTATCTTCTTTTATAATATTTAGATGTATTTAATGGTATGTATTAATGTATTTTGTATGCATGTGAATATCATTTTTCTTTGTTTGTTCCACATTCTTGTTTATTGGATTGCTGTTGGTTGACTTATAGATAATGCTCTTAGCATTAAGTCCGCCATTTCTACCTTACTTTATGTATTTGTACAAAAAAAAATATGAATAGATAAATAGTACCTAATAAATTGTACTATATGGTACCAAATAAATTGTACTTATCAATACCAAATTAATAGTAATAAATAGTACCTAATAAAAAATTAATTGTACTAAATAGTACCTACTAATTGTACGATATTGTACAAAATAAATTGTACTATATAGTACCTAATAAATTGTACTATATGGTACAAAATTAATTATACTTATTAGTATCAAATGAATGGCACCAAATAGTACCTAAAATGTACTACTAATTTCCAAATAAATTGTACAAATTGTACCTATAAAATTGTACCATATGGTACCGAATAAATTGTACTTAATAGTACCAAATGAATGTCACTAATTTGTACCAAATTAATTGTAAGTAATTGTAGGAAAGATGGTGGTAGCTATTCAGGCGGCCTTGACTTAAGCCCTACCACCAACCAAACCGAGTACAAATTGTACCTCCCTGAGAATCGAACCCGAGACCCCTGCGTCTTACACGGGTGGGCAAACCACTAGACTACAGAGGCGGTTGCCTCTATGGTCTTACTACTGCATAATGCATAATAATTCCTTAGCCAAACATCAATTTATATCAATAACAACGTGCATTGCATGTATTGCAGATCAAATCATGTAAGAGTATTTTTTTTTTTCGAAACTCTGCCTGTTTTAATAATTGAATGAGGTACAAATTAAGTACAATTTCTGGCCATTACTATGAGATCAATTGGAATCTGGTACAGCGTGGCGTCGCCAAGAAGTATACTTCCCAACGTCCGTTGCATGTATTGCAGGTCAAATAAGAGTAGATTTAAAAATGTTTTTTATCGAAACTCTGCATGTTTCATTTATTGAATGGGGTACAAATTAAGTACAATTTCTGGCCATTACTATAAGATCAATTGGAATCTGGTACAGTGTCACGTTGCCAGGAAGTATACTTCCTGGAAACGCCACAATCAAGTGATTTTTTCTCTGAAACTATCAGAGGTACAATTTTTTGAGTTAGGGTACAATTAGGTACATTTTATGGTCTTTCATTTGAGGTTATCTAAAAATCTCTACGCCATGGTGGTGTTGCTGGGAAGTATAACACAATAAGAGTGAATTTGCTTTGCATCAAACAATTCGATGCGCTTCGATTCGGTTGCAGCATGAATTGACCCTAATATTTGATTACTCGTTTTTGGAGGTCCCTTTTCATCGGCAAATTATTAAAAAAAAAGTTAAAATAAAATATCGGTTACACAAAAAAAGCTTGTTGTGAGTGCTCAAATATGTTTAGGTACTTATTTGTAGATAATTATATTGGCAGTTGAGTTGACACTCCACTAACGAATTTACTCAATGAATTCATTGTTTATTCACATTCAAGTAGTTAATTCAAACTCAGAGACCATACAACAAGTACCTATTCGAACTATAATATTCGAATAAACAAAAATAATTATTTACTTCGAATTAACTACCTAGCTACCTATAATTTTATTGTGTGTGTTAAATGTATTTTTTACCTAGTAAGTACCCATACCCATCATACTTATTTATTGATTTACAACATTATTGATAACAATACATAAACATAAAAAACATAATTATTTAGTTCGAATTATCAAAATAAATATCGCGCGTTCACGCAGTGCATGAGAGTTGACAGAGCACTAGATTCGGCACATGAAATCGCGGGCGGGGAGTGTCCTTTCTGCACGTAGTAAATATCTATATTCTGTGGCTTGGTCTGCGGGGTCAGAGAACACAGAGAGTTCATTTGAAAATGCGTTCGCGCGGCTCGCTCCGCGGGGAGGGAGGTAGCGCTAAATGCCTACGACGCTCGACTATACTGGCCTTAACATAAAAGAGTATTTTTTGTAGTGTATCTATAGCAGGTATTTTATGTGATGGCAGGTAAGAAATGTAGAATTTACCTCGTCTCTCCCACATCGGTTGGCGCGACATGTGGTGTGGGCTTCATCGAGCAAAACGGCTGCTCGATTCAAAATAAGAATTGAAGAGAAAAAAAAACAAATAAAACAAAAAAGCAAAGAAACAAAACGGAGTGGAGTCAGCGAGTGAGCGACGAGACGAGGCGGTTTTTTTTGTCGCGGCTCGTTCGTTACTTCCTGCGCCCGTTTCGTGAACGTGAATGCCGTAAATTACCACGCATCCTACGTACGAACGTAAATATCATAGATGCAATTTTATAGTAAAGTAAAACTAGCTTCAGCCCGCGACTTCGTCTGCGTGGATGTTAGAGAGAATTCTTAGGGAACCTTTAACCAGGATAAAATAGTATCACAGTTTAATGTAAGTATCTATGTAAGTATGTTTTAATTTCATCAAAATCTTTTACTTTAAGTACCTACCTATTTAATATTTTTTTACATTTATTTATTTCTGTATTATATCATAGTAGGTATATAGGTAAGTAATATGTATTGTTATTTTAGTAACAAATTACATATATGTATAGTTTTGGAACGTACTCATCAAGGGCTTTCATTTGATACCAGTTTTTATTTTTATTTTACAAAATGGCGTCATTCACCCGACATTATGTTGATTTCTTCAAAAAATCAATGGCCAGTTTACAAATAAGTTCACTAAATTCATTTTGGAGGATTATTCAATATATTTCCTATTTAAAATAAAGAAATCTTCTAAATTCTAACAGAGAATGTGAAATTAATCCTACCGATAACTACATCAGAAGAAGTAATAGGTAGGTACTGTTACAGTTTCAAATTTCAATGGAAAAGACGACTGTCGAAAGCAAGTGTCGATACCGCAAATTATTCGGTATGACATGATGACGCAATCGAGGTTACTAGCTGATTAATAAAAAAATATTATTAGTGCTGCCGATACCGGATGCCTGTACTAATCAGTAGGTCAATATTGGTCGAGGCAGATATGGGCATATCGCTGCCACACACGACGCGACGGACTTCAAGACGCCCATTGTCGCTACTAACATAGTAGATACAACTACTAAGCATCTAGGTTATGGGATGGGGATGAAGTGTCCCACTCCCACGACATGACCTGCAACACTATCTATGCAATGCAACGTTGCGCAGTGTGTCTTGCTGCAACCGCAACATCTCCCGCAACATTTTGCGATGCATTTCAGGTTCCGCAACATGTCCCCTAAATAATATCCGATCGAGATTTTTTTTTAATACACTAATTATTTTATCGGGAATAGTAATAAAATTGATCAGCAATTAAAAACTGCTGTGATCTTACTTATCTTGTTCCTTCCTTCAGTCACTCATTTTCTACGGTTAGATTAATTAGTTATATTTAGTCAATACACCTAGATTGTTAAAGTACCTACCTAGCTACGTCTTATCCCTAACTCGGTCTCTCCTAGGTTGTCTCCTAGGTCAACGACCGAAATATGCTAGGTTTTGGACTTTGATTAAGCCTTCTTTTCAAACCCAGGAGCACCGTCGGAGCTCCGGCGGCGTTTGACTATAATGTTCTGTCTTCAACAGAAGAATGCAGCCCGCTCCAAAAGGAAAACAAGTCAAGTTAGATGGTGTACCTATCCACCTAACTACCCATAACGCGAGAAGCAAGATCGTGGAAACCGTGACACTGACACCCACCCCACCCCAAGGAAAATCCCCGAATAATACGTATCTATTAGAGCGTATATCTTCGATTCGGCTAAAGTATTCCTCAAACATGAAGATAGTCGACGAAAAATTCGAGTGGAGAAAATATGTATGGCAGGCAGCGGCATGCGAGGGGTCGAAGAATCCGTGGGGATGGGGCGAGGGGGGCGCGGCCCCTTCTCGCGCCGCGCCGCGCCGCGTCAGTTCGCTCGAGGTGCTTGTGGTAGTAGGACGTGTGTGGTGTTTTTTTATCAGTGAATCGCGTGTGACTAACCGCGCGGAGTACGTGCTTCACATTTGTGTTGGTTTTGTGAATTGAGTGGAGTGTGTGGTGTGCTGTTTTACTAGTAGTGCTTTTGACGATGACCGCGTGTGCTTGACGTGGGAATGTATCCAAGCGCGGGCGCGATGAACGCCGCCGCCGCCGCCGCGGCCGTGGCGGCCGCAAGGCATCCGGTGAGTGAGCCATACGTGCAATGCAACAATACCTCTTCTTCTAATGATTACACAGCAAACCCTTATCAGTTCACCGGAATTTCGATCGTTGTGCACTGTTGTATGTAATGCCCATTCATCGCGGCAGTAATACAACTTGATGAGTTTTGTTACTGAATATCGTATCGTATGACTGTTGCGTTGCGTGCCCGCAGACTACAGACCAAACTGTCGGCCGATAGTTGGAATCAGTATGAAGAAGTATGCAAGTGCGCACACTACAACGATTTGGTATCGGCCGATTCTTTATACAAAACCAACTATCGGCTGACAGTTTGGTCTGTAGTCTGCGGCTACTCGTATACCTATAATATTCTAGCCTACTAAGTTTACTTTAAGATTTTGTTCCATCCCATAGAAACGCATACACAATATAAAAGTATAACAAAGACATAATAAACAGCATGAAACAAATTATTTACGGCTCAATGACTCAAACAAATGCAGGGATGCAGGGATACCCCCCGAGGAGGCGGGCCGGCTGGCGACGGCACAGAATACTGGCGACGGCTCATTGTCAAGTGCTCAATTACCCTTGAAATTGTGTGCAAAAGACTCCTTACAAATTAAACGTGACTATCTAAACACCAACTCCTCTTAATTACGGAAGTATTCAAAAGATTACTTGCTTTAATACTTTAATTTTGATTTGACGTTGAAAATAATGTTCGAGTGTTTTGACCGTGAGTGCAAAACACTGACATATTAAAGGAAACAAGACCTTATTGCTATTAGCAGTAAAGGCATAATGGCTAGCCGGCCGGTTTCAATTGCTCTAACCGCAGGCCGCAGTGCATTGCATCTGTCGTTGCGTTTTCCGAGCGACCGAGAAGACGGTGGAGTTACTAACCACAGTTTAATTAAGTACAATACCTACCCACGAAATATGTTAGGCCACAATGAACGAAAGGTGATAGAATTTTATTAAACACTAGCTTCCGCCCTCGACTTCGTCCGCGTAAACATTCGAGAAAATCCATAGAGAACCCTGAACCAGGATTTTTTTATTTTCATCAAAATCCGATCAGCTGTTATCACGTCGTTAGGTGGGTGGGTCCGCTGGTCTGCACTGCTCCACCCGCACGCACCAAGCGCATTGCCTCGCGAGGAAGTCGCGGGCGGAAACTAGTTTATAAAATTCAGAATTTTAGGTTTATTTACCCCTAAGAAGTTGATTTACGAAAAAATATCTTAATCTTAATATATAAAATCGTAAACTGAATGACTGACTGACTGACTGACTGACTGATCTATCAACGCACAGCCCAAACCGCTGGACCTAGAGACTTGAAATTTTGCACACAGATACTTTATGTAGTGTAGGCATCCACTAAGGAAGGATTTTTGAAAATTCCATCCCTAAGGGGATGAAATAAGGGATGAAAGTTTGTATGAAAGTCCCTCAGTTTTGAAGCTAGAATCTTCAAATTTTGTATTTAGGCTGACGATTGAAAATTAATAAATACGGGTCTCAGCGTTTTTCAAAATTCTACCCCCGAAGGGGTCAAAAGGGGGATGAAGTTGTGTATTAAAGAAAATCCTTCATTTTCGAAGTAAAAATCGCTAAATTTATAATTTAGGCTTATGGATAGAAATCTAAAGCAACGTATATTGTTTTTGTTAGGATTTCAACTCCAAAGGGGATGAAATGGGGGTGAAAAGGGTTAAAAAAACCTAAAAATAGATATGGATGTCGTTATCGGGGTTTTGTGGGATGACGATTGCAAAAATGACATTTATTTTGAAGTCCAACCACGGTGGACATGATTTAACCCCTAAAGGGGTGAAAATGGGGTCCAAATTTTGTATGGCAAAATAATATAAAATAGACATTACAACTTTAAACTTCGTAGGAGCACATCTAAAAATAAATAGGCAAATATATATTTTGTTATTTTGAAAATCAACCCCTTAGGGGGTAAATGGGGTGAGTAAACATAAAAATCGATATAGATGTCGTTATTGGGGTTTTCTGGGATGACGATTGCAAAAATGACATTTATTTTGAAGTCCAACACGGTGGACATGATTTAACCCCTAAAGGGGTAAAAATGGGGTTCAAATTTTGTATGGAAAAAGAATACAAAATCGAAATTACAACTTTAAAATTCGTAGGAGCACGTCTAAATATATATTTTGGGATTTTGAAAATCAACCCCTTAGAGTACATAAAAATCGATATGGATGTCGTTCTTGAGGTTTTATGGGATGGTGATTGCGAAAATGAGATTTATTTTGAAGTCCAACGCGGTGGACATGACACATATGGACCTGGACCTGGACATGCACATCCAGGGAACGGGAACGGGAACCGGAACAGGCACGGGCACGGGAACGGAACGGACCGGACCGGAACGGAACGGAACGGAACGGAACAGAACGGAACGGAACGGAACGGGAACGAGACGGTAACGGGAACTAGAACAGGACGGGTACGGGAACGGGAACGGAAGGGGTACGGGACGAGTACGGGACGCGATCGGACGGGAACGGAACGGGAACGGAACGAAACGGGAATGAAACAGGAACGTAACGGGAACGGAACGGGAACGAAACAGGAACGAAACTGGAATGAAACGAGAACAGAACGGGAATAGAACAGGATGGGAACGGGAACGGATACAAGAACCGGACGGGAACGGAACGGGAACAAGAACGGGAACGTAAGGCGTACGGGATGGTTAGGGGACGTTTACGGGACGGGAACGCAGCGGAAACGGAACGGGAATGGGAACGAAACGTGAACAGAACGGGAACGGAACGGAAACGGAACGGGAACAGAACGGGATCGGAACGGGAATATAACGGGACGGGAACGGGAACGAGAACAGGATGGGAACGGGACAGGAACGAGATGGGAACGGGAACGGAAACGGAAGGGGTACGGGACGGTTACGGGACGTTTACGGGACGGGAACGCAAACGGGACGGGAACGGAACGGAACGGGAACGGGGAACGGGAGCGGGAGCGGGAACGGGAACTGGAAGCCTTGTGCGAGGCCCGCCACACGCGGCAAATGTCTTGCCTCGCGAGGCAGCGCGCTTGATGGGGACTCGCCTAATCGCGTAAAAATGGCTGGCCGGATCCTTGTTGAAGGTTCCTTAAAAGAATTTCGTCTAATATCCACGCGGACGAAGTCGCGGGCAGAAGCTAGTACATATAATAAAACAGTAAAAAAAGTGTTTCTGTACATTACATATTTTTCAAAAAAAAAATCTGGGGCGACGGAGACATACTAATAAAGTAAGAATTTGAAAAAAAAGTGTGTCTGTTTGTCTGTTTGTTTGTCTGTTTGAACACGCTAATCTCCTACTGAACGTATTCGAATGAAACTTTTTTTGTTATATAGCTGTTAAGCCTGGGAATAACATAGGGTATAATTGATTTTGGAAAATGGAACACCTGATGCAGAACCATAATGGTCCAGCTAAACTATACAAAATATAAAAATGACACCCTAGCAAAAGTTGTTCCGCCTGATGAGCATTTTTTGTTGAGGGATAAATATCGAAGATCTGGAACACCCGATGCAGAACCATAATGATCCAGCTAAACTATACAAAATATAAAAAAAACCGGCCAAGTGCGAGTCGGACTCGCGCACGAAGGGTTCCGTACAAAAAACGGCAAAAAAAACATGTTTGTTGTATGGGAGCCCCCCTTAAATATTTATTTTATTTGGTTTTTAGTATTTTGTTGTTACAGCGGCAACAGAAATACATTATCTGTGAAAATTTCAACTGTCTAGCTATCACGGTTCATGAGATATAGCCTGGTGACAGACAGACAGACAGACAAGACAGACAGACGGACAGCGGAGGCTTAGTAATAGGGTCCCGTTTTTACCCTTTGGGTACGGAACCCTAAAAATGACACCCTAGCAAAAGTTATTCAGCCTGATGAGCATTTTTTGTTGAGGTACAAAAATCGAAGATCTGGAACAGCTGATGTAGAAATGTTATGGTCTAGCTAAACTAAACAAAATATTAAAATGACATCTTTGCAAAAGTTGTTCAGCCTGATGAGCATTTTTGTTAAGGTATGAAAATTGCAGATCTGGAACACCCGATGCAGAACCATAATGATCCAGCTAAACTATACAAAATATAAAAATCACACCTTTGCAAAAGTTGTTCAGCCTGATGAGCATTTTTGGTTAAGGTACAAAAATCGAAGATCTAGAACACCTGATGCAGAACCATAATGGTCCAGCTAAACTATACAAAATATAAAAATAACATCTTTGCAAATGTTGTTCAGCCTGATGAGCATTTTTTGTTGAGGTATAAAAATTGAAGATCTGGAACACTCGATGCAGAACAATAACACTGCTACAAGTATTTTCTTATGTGAAAACTACATTAGTTCATTTATATGCATACGCCCAAGTCATAAAGTCCACGCGTACGAAGTCGCGGGCATCAGCTAGTTTGCTTATAAGAAGTAAGCTCCTAGGCACAGAATAACTAATTAGTACATCCTAGGTACAAAGTTTCAAGTCGAAATGTCTATTTTAAATTTAAATTATTTTTCCAATATACAATTTCAAACCCAATTTCAACCTTATAGGGGTTAAATCATGTCCACGCCGTATTGGACTTCATAATAAACGTTATTTTCACAATCAACATCATACTTCCATTAAACTCCAACAACCAACAACGACATATCGACCCATATCGATTTATAGGTTTATTATAGGGTGAAATGGGTCACCCGTATATTTCGATGGTTTAAGAGTTGAAATTCCAGCAGCAGCAGCATATACTATGCATTAGTTTCCAACCATAAATCTAAATAATAAATTGAGTGATTTTTACTTCGATAATGAAGGATTTTCTATTACACAACTTTATCCCCCTTTTCACCTCTTCGGGGGTGGAATTATCAAAAACGCTGAGACACGTATAAATTAATTTACAATCGTCAGCCTAATCACAAAATTTGAAGATCCTAGCTTTCGAAGCTAGAATCTTGATACTGAGGTGAGGGCGGAAGAAGCTTTAATACAAACTTTTCCCCTAATGCGCCCCCTTAGGGGTGAATTCTGAAAAATCCTTTCTTAGTGCATTCCTAGACCTCATAATGGACCTATTATATATTCTGTGCCTACGTGCCAAACAAGAAGCTTATACCTCTCTCCAATGGAGATTGCACGGCCAGTGTCATAGTGAAGATAGAAAAAATGTCCTTGAGTGACGTGACGGCTTATTGCAACCTCTTTCTTTAGTGTTACAATACGTGTTCGTTGTTCGTCGTTCGTTCGTTCGTGAGAAACGAAAACGTATTGTAAAACGAAAAAAAGAGATAGCAATAAGCCGTGACGTCACTAAAGAGTCTTTTTTCAATCTTCACTATGATACTAGGCGTGCAATCTCCATTGTGGGTATAAGCTTCTTGGTGCCAAATTTGGAACCTCTACTTGTTAGACTAGGGCTTGCAATTCGAATAATTGAATACTCAAGTCGGTGAAATTCGAATCTAAATATTTTCCATTTAGTTAGATGTAGGCAAAAGTCATTTATTAAATACCCGAATAGCTTTTGTGCGCAAAGAATAAAGCGTTCGCTAACATTCTCTATCGTTTATTTATTTGTTTACCTATGTTGTTTGTTTGTCCACAAATTGCAAAAGATTTTAACACATACTGTGATTTTAATCTAGCTTCTCATTGAACAAAAGACTTAAAACTTAATGTTTTAGTAACGTCAGAACTGGAAGGCAATGAAATATTATAGTGTCATTGAGCTGATTTGATGATGGAACCGGATGAAGTTTGGGCAAATCTATCGAGTTTGGGCTCTTTTGTTTCGTTTTGACAAACACTCTGTTGGGAAATAGTGTCCAGCCAAGGTCTGACGATGAATTTTATTTTATTTTTTATTTTATTTTATTTATTGAACATTGTTACCACAGCATTTACAGAGCTTTAAGGCCGGTATAATTATACAATACATAAGCCAATTACGGAAACAACACTTTGTAAACAAAATATATATAGTCAGGTGGGGTAAGTGAAACACCGGGGTAAGTGAAACACCCAACCATATCTAAGAAACTATCGTAGTTTATTCTCATAGCGATGTGTCGATAAAGCAGGAATGACGAATTACTTCCCTTGACACAACACAGATATCGCTGCGATCATTAAACTAGCTAGTAAACCAAAAAGAAATTCATTAGATGTCAAAATGCAAAACACGATGTTTTTTTGATAAATCTTTAAAACTGGACCCTATTTTATGAGAATTTGATACATTTTGGATATTAACGGTTAAACATGATCCTTTTGTCCTGTTTTTAATTAAATGGACACAATATTTAAAGCTATTTTGGCCACTGTTTCACTTCCCCCTTGTCAGGGGTAAGTGAAACACTTCTTAGCTTTTATATTCTTTTCGTGATTTTATTGCTTAATGCAAGTCTTTAGATATTTATATTCATACCGTTAAAGACTGATTAAATTAGGAGTACATTGCCTATACAGCTACATTAATTGCGAGTTTTATAGCTTCACTACACCTTGTTAAATAAAAATAAAAATAAAGTATGTTTCACTTACCCCACCTGACTATAAGTGGTTAAAAAAAGAGACTTTACACAAATATTAAGTTTAACGGATTTGTAAAAAAAAAATTTTTATTTAAATGAAGCCGGAAGAAGGCCACAAAACCTCTGTAATAAAACCATGCAACCCCATCTAGTTTGGGATTCGTCTTGACGAGTACTCTAATAGGAGATGGTTTCCAGGGTCTGATGGTGGGGCCAAAAGAAGGTCAAAGGAACTCTTTAATAAACAGACATCGGAATCTGCCGGTCATTCCAGGTCCACATTGAAATTGATTGGGGCCGTCTTCATAAATTG
Organism: Agriphila tristella; assembly: GCA_928269145.1. Taxonomy (NCBI): domain Eukaryota; kingdom Metazoa; phylum Arthropoda; class Insecta; order Lepidoptera; family Crambidae; genus Agriphila; species Agriphila tristella. The sequence goes on from OV743433.1 coordinate 40,863,814, forward strand.
TATTGTGACAGTGGGAGGGCTATATAATTATTATCTCAAAAACAAGGAACTAATTATTATAAAATAACTTCTTTCAAAATACAGATTGAAAAGAGGGACTCTGTTGGGAAATAGTGGCCAGGGTCGGGTGATGGAGCGCGAAGAAGAACACAGGAAATCTGTTGTAAAACCAAATAAATCTATCTAGTTTGGGCTCGTTTGATTTCTTTTTGACAAGTACTCTGTTGGGAAATAGTGTCCAGGGTCTGATGAGTTAAGGGAGCCGGAAGAAAACCATAGGAACTATGTAATAAAACCATACAAATCCATCGAGTTTGGGCTCGATTGATTCGTCTTGACAAGTACTCTGTTGGGAAAATAAATAGTGTCCAGGGTCTGATGACGCAGCCGGAAGAAAGCCACAAAAGCTCTGTAATAAAACCATGCAACCCCATCGAGTTTATGCACATTTGATTTGATTTATGAGGACTCTGTTGGGAAATAGTGGCCAGGGTCGGATGATGGAGCCGGAAGAAGACCACAGGAACTCTGTAATAAAACCATACAAATCCATCGAGTTTAGGCTTTCTTGATGCGTCTTGACAAGTACTCTGTTGGGAAATAGTGTCCAGGGTCTGATGAGGGAGCCAGAATAAAACCACAGGAACTATGTGATATAACCATGCAACCCCATTGAGTTTGGGCTCGTTTGATTCGTCTTGACTAGTACTCTGATGGGAGACGGTTTCCAAGGTAGCCGGAAGAAGGCCATGGGAACTCTGTAATAAAACCTAACAACTCCATAGAGTTTGGGCTCGTTTCATTTGTCTTGGCAAGTACTCTGATGGGAAAAAGTGTCCAGGGTCTGTTGATGGAGCCGGAAGAAGGGCACAGGAACACTATAATAATACCATACAACCCCATTGAGTTTGGGCTCGTTTGTCAACAACAAGTATTCTGATGAGAGATAGTTTTAGACCCTGGTCTGATGATGAAACCGGAAAAAGCCACAGAAAAAACACAGATAAGATTGAAAAGCAGAAAATATTTATTTTCAGCTTTAATTACTGACAAAAAAACACGTTTTAAAAACTACTCAAAACATAATACCTATAGAAACGCACTAATAAGTATAAAATAATTTCCCTTGTAAGGATTTATGACCCTAAACAGAAGTTTTAAACCCAAAAACGTGGGGCGAATGCAAAAGTCAATTGATGATAAATCTTACAAAATGTGCCCCATTAAACGGAGCATTTAACTTGAAAAATAATATTAATCATTACGACCATTTGTTTTACAGTTTACCTTACAGAAGTATTCGAATAATTCGAATACCTCCTTTAAAAAAATCGGATATTCGAATATTGAATTTCATCGAATATTTGCAAGCAGTAGTCTAGCTAGACCCCCCAGCAGGGGTTGGGCTGTGCATTGATATGGTTTTTGTTTTTATATGGTTTTATGTGGAACCTTTGACCGAGATAAAAAGTACCTATTCATGTTTTACCTCAGGCTATAACTATCTGTGCGCTATTCCAAATCCGTTCAGCCGGTTTTACGTGATTGAGTAACAAACATCCAAACATTAAACTTCACATCCCGTTCTCGTTCTCATTCCTGTTACCGTTCCCGTATTATGTTTCCATAAAAAAAAATAACCCCCGTTTCAGTCCTTTAGGTGTTGAATAATGTCCACCGTGTCGTGTTGGATCCTAAAATAAAGTCATTTTCGCAATCAACATCCCATAAAATCTTTTAACGACATCCATATCGATACAACATAGAAGTCTTTGATTTTTAGGGGTAACCACTTACCTCTAAGGGGTTGGAAGTTAGTGGGTAAATAAACCCAAACATTTTCGGAAAATCACAAAATACGTGTTTTAGCTTAGTTTTTAAAAGTACTCTTACAAAGTTTCAAGAAAATCCATACAAAATAAGCCCAATTTCACCCCTTTGAGTTGAATCATGACCACCGTGTTAGACTTCAAAATCAATAACGACAGCCATATCGATTTATGAAAAAAATACAACAAACGTGTTTTTTTTTTGCTTTTTTTGGTACGGAACCCTTCGTGCGTGAGTCCGACTCGCACTTGGCCGGTTTTTAAAAGTACTCCTACGAAGTTTCACTTTAAAAATGTCTATTTAATATTATTTTTTCTATACAAAGTTGGAACCCCATTTGACCACTTTAGGGGTTGAATAAAGTCTACTACTTAGAAATAAATGCCATTTTCGCAATCAGCATCCCATAAAACCTTGATAACGACACCCATATCGATGTTGGGATTTTTTACCCCATTTACCCCCTAAAGGGTTGAGTTTCGGAAAACCACGAAACACGTGTTTACTTATTTGTTTTTAGAAGTACTCCTATAAAGTTTCAAGTTGAAAAGTCTATGTAGTTTTTTCCATACAAACTTTGTACCCCCATTCAACCCTTTAGGGGTGGAATTTCCAAAAAGCTCCTCTTCGTGGGTGTTTGTGTAAACACCCACGAAGAGGAGAGTATAAAGTATCGAGGAGCAAAATTTCAAGTCTCTAGTCCAGTGGTTTGTGCTGTGCGTTGACTTGTCGATCATTTTGGGCTTTTTTGCCCTATTTAACACCTAAAGGGTTGATTTTCGGAAAACCGCGAAACACGTGTTTGCTTATTTATTTCTAGAAGTACTCCTACGAAGTTTCAAGTCGAAATGTCTATAATTTTTTTTTTTCCATACAAACTTTGAACCCCCATTTCACTCCTTTAGGGGTGGAATTTCCAAAAATCCCTTCTTAGTGGGTGTTTACACTGTATAAAATATCTATGTACAAAATTTCAAGTCTCTAGGTTCAGTGGTTTGGGCTGGGCAATAGTCTGTCAGTCACCCCTTCACTTTTATATAAGAGACTTAAAAAGTCTTTTTAAGTCGGGTGGTATTTGTATGGTCGCAGTTTTAAACTGACCTAAGTTAAATGGTTCTCTGCGTTAACGAGTCAGTACAGTAGGTAATTTAATTATTCCATTTTTAATATTTTTTCTTGCTTTTTAAAGCTTTTTATATTTGAAGCTGTTTTTGTTATTTGGTTTTTGAAAGAGGTTTGGTTTATTATTAAATTGTATGTCATTCGTAATCATTTCACACACTGTTCAGAAATCCTATACATCAAACATAATACTGATAATACAAAACAAATATCATAGTCGAGACACTTTTTACCATAAAATTCCATGCCCTATCCCACCACCGGAACAATAGACGTGTGAGATGAGGCAGTTAATTGCAGGTACTTATTTCCAGTTACTTATTTCTTGCAGTTATAACATGGTATCTCAGATCTCAATGATTGTGAAGTAGGCATCATTAATGTGAGCAAGGTAATTGTCGATTATTATAGTCGTGTCGTGTTCTCACGCACTCTCGCGCGATCGCCTCTTTACAAGTTTATTGTTGACATTTGTCATCATTATAAACTATAGAAACGGCGATAATAGCTCTAAATGTGAAAGTTCTTGTTTTATTATTAACTAATAATACCTAAGCGTCTATTAAATCCATCGATGGTTGTGAAACACGAGATTTAATGGTGTCAATGTTTAGTGTCGTATGCGTTGAAGAAGTTTCTATTTTTTTTAATGCTATTATAAGTTTGTCGTTTGTTTTAAACGTAATGACACAGTATTATAAATGAGAAGTTAAACCTGTAACTTGTCCACACCACTTAATTTACTCACATTTACTGTTGTAACTTATCAACGTAAAGTTATGTTAAATACGATTTGACAAGGACACTCGGTTGTTATTGGCTGTCATGTTCACAGACGAGGTTAGAAGAGGGGGGAGGTGTTAATGTAAATGCCTATTTGCTCAAAATCCGTGTCGCATCTAGCTCGGTCAATATTTACCAGGTGGTATTACCGCTATGGCAAACACCACCGTCGCCGTCGCATCGCGTCATTTCAACATACTCCACGTTCTTTACAAATAGTTTTAGGTGCTTTATCATGTATCTAAAATATGGAATTTAATACACCATTTAGTCTTGTGTAGGTAGGCGAGTTATTGTTTTACTCACAAATATTGATATCCCCATTTAAGCTTCGATTTGCATTTCTGTGAGTCATCTATTGGTGGTTTTAAAAGCATTGCTAAAATGAATAGATACACAAGTTTATTTGTTTAACGAATTACTCAATCGCGAAGATATCATTACCGTGGCGAGGTCTTCTATCCTGTGAATGTAGGTAGTGAAGTGAATTATGTATGCCTAGTCTAGGGCTGCCATAAATGCTGAGATGCCGACCGGGACATTTAGAACAGGAATAGGGTAAACCATGGACTTTTCAAAAACTCGGGTAATATTTCAGTGCTACTTGCTGACTGGGACACTAGGATGGGACACAGTCAGTATTACTTGCTGACTGGGGACACCGGAACACAACGCTTCAAACCGGGATATGTACCATGGTTGTACGTGGTAGCCCTAGCCTAACCTAACCTATCATTTTAACACCATAAATTAATCTGTGATATCGAGTTACGGTGAGAATTTTAAGACAACTACAATAAAATTTTGCCAGCATTAAGTAACTCTAATACGCACGTCCTTAAATAATGTTAACATCTATCACTGTTATCAGTGAAATGATACTATCAAATTTGATAAGTGTAGCTTAAGTCAATATTCACCCAAAATAATTCGTCGTAGTGAGACAGCGAGATATCAGGACTATCAGGTTTAAACAGCAAACAAGCCATTTGGAGTGCGCAAACACAGTAAGTCGCTATCAAGATGCCATCTCAATCCACTCACACACTAGGTACTTAAAGTACGAGGCAAACGTATTGACACTTTTTCGACGGAGTGTGGATAAGTTCGCGTATGTGCACTTGCGAGCGACCAATAGCGCGCGCCCCTTTCCCGCCCCGCCCGCTTACCTCACCGCTACGCACACCCAAAATACGCGTTCTGCGCAACCCCCACCCGATTTCAAGATGTTTGCCGGCATTTTGGAACACCGTCAATCAATTAATTAAGAGGCCGCCGAACAGTGAACTCTTGTACAAACGAAAAACAATTTAAATTAAATGCCAATTGTCCTATTTAGTAAACAGTTTTGACAGTTGTCATACGTCTTTTAAATTTAAATCGTGTTTTTTTGATGCTTAAGTTGTTTAATAAATAAATTAACAATTTATTTCGTAAACTATGCATAGTAAACCATTTATTGTAGGTATTTTACAAATAGTTATTTCAATAAAGAGTTAGATGAAGATTGTTTACCAAATGGGACAAGTAAGAATAAACAGACTATACATTTTTCATACAAAACTGTAAATCAAGTGTAAATATTTGGTTTGGTTTTTTGGAATTTTTATTTAATAGACTCTTAGACAAATACTGTCTTAATCCGAATAACATCACAAGTAAGTAAAGTTAATTATGCTCAAAATGTGAATCATTTTGATTTTACGTTTTTGTATGGGAAGTTCACTGTTCGCCGGAAGTGCTATAAAAATATATCTTTCAAGACCAAATGACGACCGACATAGTATTAAATAATAAACACTACAATAAATACTTCTTTGTTGGTGTAGGTAGATAGTAAGTAGTGTGATGTAAATGAAATATTAAAGGAGGGAATATATATAATTATATTAATTATACAATAATTGTAGTGGAGTAAGTAAACCTATTATAACCAACCCATTTCGCCTCTAAAGGTATCTATTGTATTTCTGTGAAATCAAAATAGCTTTTCCAATCCCATCGCTACCAAGTTAGTTTAACTATCAATTTTTATTATTTCTACAGCGTAAAATAATGTTTGTCGACGTATCGATTCATGTTTTTGACATTAAAATCAACGTGGTAGAGTAGAAAATTCTTTGAATCAGTTTGGCTTTGAGGCGTTATGCTTCAAAGCCAATCTCGATGTTCAAATATTTGTCTATACTTGTTTGGTTTGTAAGTGCGAATGGTGTTTAGATGTTTACCGAGCCGCTGAACTTGTGTGTTCACTCCGTGGAACTGGCAAGCCCGTAATTATTACTAATGAACATTTGACATCGATTTACTTTTTCTAAGAATTAAATCATGACCCTCATTAAAAACAAACATTAAAAAAAATATTCTCACAAACATAAGCGATACTATCATGATGACTGACGCCATTAAATTATAAAATGAGGAATGTGGCAAGCGCAAGATTCATTCAATCGTCCAAATCGGAATTTCAATAAAGGCAAACTCCACTACAGGTAGACGTGGGCAGACAGAATTATTCAGTAATTTGAAATAAGAACACGTTTATTTCTTTTTATTTCCGTTAAAGCGCATTCTGTTTAGTTTTGTTTTTGTGAGTGGTCGCTGGATGCGGGTCTTTCATCCGGGCTCTACACAATACTGCCACTCAAAAACTGTTCATTGTATTTTAATTTGACCTTTTCGGCGATAATTTATGGGAAACTTTTTTTGTCGAGGGGAACGTTTACTCAGGCTATTATTGTAGAGATTATTTTCGTTTCTTTTGTGATCGAATCGAACGTTGTGAGATCATTGAAACGGTTAACAGAAATCAATGTGCATTAAACCTTTAACATTAACATTACCATGAGGTAATGGTCATATTGCAAATGCATTTAAATAAGTTATTTGTAATTTATTTTAAATAATAATTTAATCGTTGTAATAAAACACTTACGTATTACGTGTCGGTGGAGACCGAAAATAACACGCGGTTCGCATTAGCGGCCGCAGATAAAACCGAGATAACACTGAATAAAACAAATAATTAAACCCGCCCGTAACATATTGACGGAGATAAAATAAAATGCCACGATGAATTGTACTGCGGTCGTAGGGCTGGCGCTTTCATATAATTCATTTCTCGTTTTTAATTGTTCGCTGAAATTGATGTTAATTAGAGGTCAGTTTTATGCCTAATTTAATTTAATACAGTGCAATAATTATACGATCCCATTTGATCAATAAATAAATATGCTGATATTTGTACGAATTTATTGTTCACTAGCCTCCGACCGCGACTTCGTCCGCGTAGACAGTAGAAAAATAGTGACCAGTTTCAATCACAAATTAAGTTTGATTATAAAAAAAATATTGTTCAAATCGGATAGTCTCTAATTTAATTGATTATCATAACATAAGCCTATTTATTTCAACAAAACTATCAAATTATTTTAATTAAGTTCTAAAGCGTGCTAAATGTCAACATCGTTATTGTGCAATGAAAGTCACAAAATAGAATTATAAAGGTGTATGCACACAGGCGCGGGCGACATCACGCATACATAGGATACCTCACGCGAGCGCGCCCGCCTCAGGCGGCTACTGTCAGAGTATCGTTTTGCTCTTGCCTTCCAAATACATTAGTCTGTAACTTTCAATTTGCTTTTTATTATCCGACCATCGGAACACTTGAACATAAATAAATAATTGCCTGAGTCGGTTCACACTCTTAACTGCTTTTTTATAACGTTGAATTCTAGATAATTATTTAGTCAAGTTTATTTATTGGCCTTAAGCTTTTTTATCAAGATCTTTTTAATGCGAGTTTTTATAACTCCGGGCAGAACAATAAATCACTTCACTTACAATGAAACACGCCGGTCACGACGTTCTTTAATTACACGTACTATTGTTAAATGACATTTAAATGAAATTGGGTACGTAACGAGGTAGTGAAGACAAGACATATTTTCAGTTACTGACTATAAGTACTTTTCTGTTTAAAAATTCAACGTTCTTTTTTTCTAATTGTAGATGGAGATAAAAGTGGCTTCTACCAAACATAATATGTCGCTATCTTTTTGTAAATGTTGATTCGCAAATTGTAAGACAAGTCGGGTTTACGTGCGGTTAGCAGAGGCCATTACGTTATTAAGTGCGATCAAGCATCGCAGAGAGACATCGGTGTCGAGGCGCGCGACCGCAGCCTTCTCCCGGTGGTTACATTCACTAAATTCCCGGCCACATTTTTCCCGAGCCCGATTGTCCGCAGCTCCATTTACAACGTCTACACACCGCGCCAGTTCCTTTTACGCTTTTATTTACGCTCCTTTTATTATTTTTAAAGTCCGTTTGTTCCTCGCGCCGGCTCCGAGCGGCGGTTATTTATTTTTTGCCGTCGGCCTCCCGGCGACCGTGTGTTGTTGTGTCCCTTGCTTTATTTTTATTTTCGTGCTTCTTATTATGAAGTTAGTATTTTTTACTTTATTATTACATGCTCGCGTGTTCACGATGCTTTATTTTTATGTTAAGAGGCGAGCGGTCGACGTTGTTTTTTTATTAATCGAGCCTCACACCGAATTATGGTCATTAAAGGATAATTTGTATTATGGTAATTTGGGATGCGTGTAATTTTTGTTTCGTGATAAGAATGTTTTTATACTGACACTGAGATTGATGAGATCTTCTGTATGCTTTTAATTTTACGAATGTTTGTTGCATTTTAAAACGGTACAGATCGTTGAGAATTTTGGCAAAACAGCACATTTTACATGAGCAATAAACCAACGAAATTGCAATATTCCTTAATCTGTTTTACTAACTTTTTTATTGTCCCTTTGTTCGCAGGGACCACCGCAACCGGGACAGCCCATCAAATTCACAGTTGGTGAATCGTGTGATCGGATAAAAGAGGAATTCAATTTCCTTCAAGCACAATATCATAAGTAAGTACCTACTCTCTTAGTTTGTTTTGATTTCTTTCTCTTACTCTATGTGTTATCTTACAGTCTTACACAAATTTTTCTTTACGTCATGATTGTTATCAAAAGAACTGAGGGATTGTTGTTCAAAGAATGATCTGCCTCTTACACTATGTTGAGCACCAACAAAAAATCCTAATAGTGACAGTAAATCTCTGACATGATATAAAGGGTCTAAATATCATCCAGGATCGTACCTGTCCTTGGGAATCAGCGAAATAATCCTCTACCTGGCCCTTTGAGAGATCAGCTCTTTTTTATATTTCCCAAGCCTTTGACCTTCTTTTGTTATCTGTGAAAAAAGTAGCAACAGCTTTTATTTGGTGTTTGGTTGGTATTAGCGATTCCAGAAATTTTACGATCCGAGCGGAAAAAGGATCGTTGGTCTTGAAATAATCTTATTATAAACATATTTTGTCTGATTTGAAGCAAACTATTGTGAGTTTGTGTTATGATTAGTTCTGAATAAATTGCTAAATGTTAGTGTCCGAGTTTTCTTTGATCCGAATAAGAAGTTAAAAATGTTCAGTAGGTACATTTTTAGAAGAGTATTTAATTACAAAGTTATGCTTATAAAAGGTAGGCTAGCTAGGCATGCATTTTGACATAATGAACTAAGTGTAAGTATAGAAAACTTTTACACGGCAAATCAAAATTCCGAAAACCCCGGAAAATGTGAAAAGAAACCTTTTTGAGTAACATCCTGTTATTAAACTTGAGTACGCTTTTGATATCATAATCTCGAAAGGAAACTGAATATTCTGAAGCGATAAAAATCTATAACAACAAGTCTGACCTACTCAGACGATAACCGCTATAACAGGTTGTTTGTTATAAACTCCTTATCTTTATTAATATTACAAGTGCTCCTTAAATAGAACGTCAAGTGCGTGGGATATTTAGTTACTGACTCAGTACACACTTACTAATCATATTTGAGTAATTATATGCTATTAGCACTGTCGCCGTTGTTGGAAGACTTTTTAAACTTATGGTCAGCCTTACTTAAGCCCGTATTTATAAACCACTCTCAACGTTAAGAGCTATGTTGAGATCATGCTTGAGATGCTCTTCTTTTAGAAACGGCGTCTCAGATTATGATCACAAGATAGCTCTCAACGATATAAGAGCGGTTTATAAAATCATTTCGTCATATTGTCTGTTTTTTGTTTCAGCTTAAAATTAGAATGTGAAAAACTGGCTAGTGAAAAAATTGAAATACAAAGGCATTATGTTATGGTGAGTTAAATTTTCAACTTTAGGATTACTGCCAATTTATTAAAAGAACGATTGAGGGATCGACTAATTTAATGGGCGAATAGAGATGTTTGTCAAATGTCACAGTCATTGTGGCGTGTTAAATCAATAAAAGATATCCGTTTGTTCGACGCCCGTATGTTGGCTATCATTATGTCGAATGCGACTACAATCTGCCCCTTTAGATTGACCCCTCATTGTCGGGCGATCGAGATTTAAAGCCCAATGTAAAGCTGAAGACCATTCACTGAACTATTTAAACTGTTGATACAGTATTCTGAGCAGGGTTAGTTACAATAACGAGCGCGCATTTGTCAGCGTAATGTATAGTGTATTTTGGCATGCTTTAATCCCTGAATGTTCAACCCATCCAGATATGAATCACGATTAAGTGTTGCCAAATCGTTCGCAATTTATTTTAATACGCTCGGGAGGAAATTTTCTCTGAGAATTTTTATGTGTCGGAAACACTTCTGGCGCACGTCCAAACTGCGCTGCTGCGGATGTTTGGTCACTCGCCTCCTATAATTTGAGGAAGCCAATCTGTGCCAAAAGCTTTCCGTGTCACACTCTCCGCGCGCTCGTTTAACCATATTATATAGTAATCGATTCGACTAATACGTGTCTTTTGTGTTTCAGTACTATGAAATGTCGTATGGACTTAATGTGGAAATGCACAAACAGGTATGTTCGCAAATTTTTTTACTGTTGTACAATTATTTAAATTAGAACTTAAGTTGATTGACTGCTGTGACCTTTGAATAGAATTAACGTGTCCACATTCCAACTAGCGCAACAACATTTCAAAAACGTCGCTGCCTTATCTAATGTTCTATTAGTTGAACGAATCATCGTATAAAGTAAAAAACGTGTTATTCGGTCGTGCTCTTTTTTTATTAAAGTAGCTTGACATCGCAGCTCCGGGGCGTGTTTACGCTTTGATTTTAATTTCCTCGCATTTTCCTCAAAAGTTGTTTGTAATAACGTAAATTTCTCGATGTCGTTCCACCTTTCGGTCACGCACCCCAGAGGAAAATAATAATTTGTCTAACAATTGCAGCGGTGGCGTGGTTGAGTAATGTTGTGATGGTGCTTATTTCAATACATTATGATGGAAATATTGCTGGGGAGAACAGCTTTGAACAACTCCCCTAAATAATGCGTGCGACTAAAACGGAGACTATCTCTGTGAGTTACATACAGGCGCTTAGTAGGAATCACAAGAGGGGTGGATTTGTAGGGATGCCTGCTGTTTATGTCAACTTAAAATCATTTCAATACAGTGATGTAATATTTCGCGTTATTTCTCTTAAAAAAATTGATTCGTATCCATAATGAAAAATGTCATACACAAGTTCTGGTGGGTAATGTTTGATCTAACCGCAAAACGACGTTCTTCACAAGATTTTAAACTTGTTTTTATATAAAAAAAAGATTTTTGTAAATATAGTGGAGTATTAGAATTTGATGTCAATGTATTTTTTTTTAAATATGCTTAAATTGACAACCCTCACCACAGTTGAACAATGGATATCACGACGAATAGATATTATACACCGGGGGCTCCGCCGGAGGGTTGATCCGCGGGGGTTCGCCGGTAATCTGTTGATTTTACGCTCGCCGACCCGCTCGCAACGCTCGCTCGAACCCCACTTTTAATAATAGCACGGCTTTAACACGTCCTCAAAATGGAACTAAAATCAATTTAAAACGCTGCGAGACGTTCTAATAAGAAACACTCATTCGTTTCACACATCAATAATTTCTCACGTGGATTTTTAATACGGAACATTCTAAGCGGAACATTGTGTTTTTGTTCCTTGATCGTTTATTAATTCCACTCGAACGTGTCGCTCCATGGTTGGTCCAGTGTGTAGTACTTAATTATTTAATTTTATTTACGAAAAATATGAATTCTTGTTGCGTCCACATAACGTATAAAATGATGAACCCTCACGGGAGATAGTTTGGAAGTCCTCTTATAATATCGCAAAGCTGACGGCGGCGGCGAGGAGCAATATTTGTTTAGGGTCTGGCAAACTAGCAACGAGGGTGATTAGATAGGGTCGTATTGTTTGCCACTGCGGCGGACAGATGGCGACCCGACGGCTCAATGCTTGAATGCGCTATTTAGCGTACACTGCCGCGCTTCATTGTAATGGATTATTACATTAGCACTTAACACGCTCAGTCGGGCGGGAACCAGAATACTGCCCCACCGGCATTTGCTCATGCGAGCATGCTACAGTGTGGAACAACAAGTAATGTTTTTACATTTTTTATTTCCACTATCATGCACATTTCGTGTTCAACGCTGCGTGACAATCACCTCGGCTTTAATCGCTTAATGAAATGAGATCTAAATATTTTTTTGGGGTGGAAAATTGAGATTTTATTTTCCTTAACTTAAATTGTCATTGAACTTGTTACGTCTGAAGGTCGTGTTCTATGCTTTGTTATTATTAAACTGACGTTTTTAGCTCGACCGAGTTGTCGTTATAGAGTCGATTTTGTCGCGTCCGGCCGGTGCGTCGTCGCCGTGTCGTGACCGCGTCGAACGCGTGTTTTCCGCTCTTTCTGACGACGACTAATTGCTTAGATTTTCTTTTGTTAGTCTCGGGGCCGGACTGTAGTGAGACCGTGTCCAATCACACCTACTTACGCCGTGAATTGATTGTTTCGTCTTTGTGTTGCTGTATCGACACGGAGACTTATTGTTCTGAGCTTCGAGCCATTATTCACGCCCGAGCTGACTTTCACGCTGCCGATTATTGCAACGGTTTCCGTATTTAGAGTTGGGCTATGACGCGGTCGGTTATCTACGCGGTGATCGTAATTAAATGTTCGATGATAAACGTTGATAAAACGAGTCAACAGCGGTTGAAGAGCAATAAATTTATAACGGTGGAGTGCTTTCATGGAGTGTCGCGAATGTCGAGAGACAATAGGGTTGTGTCGAGCGACCGCGGATGTCGATATAATACGTTTTGCCGTTCGCCGCACCCCTGCGCCACCCTCGTCGCTCGTTATAAAATATCAATGACGCGGCATCGAGCTTCGTTGAAAATATACACCGTATTATTTGTTTGTGACTTGGATGTTTTACTGTTATTGCTCGAGTTGGGTAAACGATACATACATATTGTCAACGTTTTGAAGGCATCGCCGCGCTATACGTAGGTATTTGATATGAGCTTCAAAGAAATTCCGTAAAGATAATATCTATAAAAAGGGGTTTCTTTTTTAAGGATGCGTGTGTTGACTTTTCCGTTAAAGTGTTTCTTCTGTAATGTAATGGTATCACGTACACACCAATTAGAATAATAGTGGGGTAGAGAAAAAAAGACTGGCACTTTCGTCGGCGGAGCGCGGCCGTATAATTTAATCATTTAGGGGTTATTGCGATTCCGTGCACGAGGCGCGCCGCCCCCGATGCGTCTCAAATTATTCATACGCACGCATACCAGTTGGAGAGGTTTTGAGGATAACCTCCCCGTAAAACCGATAGACAGTGACAATTTGCTTTAACATTTTGAACAATTGAAGCGAGGCATTAATTGGTATCTATCTCATTAATTATTTGTAAAGTTTAGTATTGATTAGCTCATTTTGGCATGCCATTAAAATGTCTGTTAAAGGAATCTTTCTAATTTCATAATATCAAGTAACATTCATTCGTAATTTCGTATTTAATCTTTAAGATTCAATGATCTTTGAATTAAGCTCTTCAAAACTTGATAAAACTCGGAATATTTTTTCATTCTTTCAATGTCATCACAATTTTTCAACTAGTTTCATTCAACAATATTAAACATCAATACTTGAAGTTTAATGTATCAACATATCGTGATAAATGATTGATTTTTAATTATCTTATGAAAATATGAATCGCAGCGCGGCGCGGGTGGGGCCCTCACGCGGGCGCCACGCAACCCTCGGGCGCTCATTGATAAAAACAGTGCACGTGCCGACCCGCCTTTATAATGAAACGAGGGGATTTGTGCCATGTCCATAATCCTGTTTGTTTTCCCTATCATTGGCCCTGCCACTTTTATAAGGGATTATGTCCCAACAGAGGAAAAAATAACTTTATCATGAAGTCGTTTCGAATATTCACATTGCTATCTTTCTTTAGTATTTTAATCGTCTTACAGACTAATTTGTAATGTGTTAATCTGATTAAATTTAATTCCACCAGATTATTTTAATCCGTCACTTCTTAACATGTTTATTAATTACTTAATAAAATTGTCAAACGATAACTTACGTACATAAAATGTAGCTGTTTTGTATTGCGATGTCACACAGATACAACAAACAATATCGACTAATTGCTACAGCTGCAATGTTGACTGTAGAAGTTGTTTATTCGAAATTCAACAGTGCATAATGTAGCATTGTTAGGGGGGCGGGCGTGGAGCCTTATCAAATTATGAGTGTTGAGCGTTCGCATGCAGGTAGTCGTTAAGGTCCCTGCACAAGCGCTATCTGGTGGATCTACAACCTTGTGAATTGTCGTAACGAACGCGCGCTCGGCCGCGCCCGTTTAAAAGCGAAATTATCTCTCCATCGGAGGGCGGGCGGCGCGGCGTCGTCGTGCGGCAGATGGTGCTCGCAATAAAACCGCTAAACGCGATATCGCCGCTGCCCCTCCGCTTTATTATTTGATCGGGGAGCCAAATTAAAGGATTTGCCGTAACCCCTCGCATGCGACCCTCGCCCGTCAACAATCACCTCTGTATTAAGTCTAATTGTGTTTTCGAATTCAGCCCCTGCGATGTTGGGGATGTGAAAAAATGGGGCTCACTCGCCCTAAGCTTTATTAAATTCAGTATACAGCGTGTTCTAGTAATAATTTGTTAGAATTGGTATTTTTCTTTTAAAAATAGTTTTTGGCACATCACAAGTAATGTTTGGCTTGGTTCTCGGTTTGAACAATAAAATTCGCCATGAAAAACATAATTCCTTAAGTTATAGTTTCTACTTCGCACGGAAGCGTGTCAATCGGATTTGAGTGAACGCGCGCTCGGTATGTAACTTTGATATTTTATTCGATGCGGTATTTCCCTGACATGATACGATCTGTTAAGCTTTACGAAACGTTTTATTAGTGACGTCCGCGTCGGGCAATTTAACGATTCAATGTTCGTGCGCGTTAAGTTATCCCGTGTAATGTGGCCGTGAACACTCGTGACTAATAAACACAGTTTTATTGCGTGCCTAAACCACGTAATGAAACGGCGTAATGATATGCGGTACGAGCTCGCTATCTCTCATTCTATTCACAATAATAAATTCTAATTTCGCGTCTTTGTTATACGATACACCGATATTTTATTACATTTCATTAGGCATTGAATGACTAAGCAATACATTTTGTGTCATTTGTAAAATATTTTTATAATGAATGATACAATAACACTGTGCCATATTACTAATTTGCTATGAGACAGGTCCTTTATCTTTAAACTTTAAAATCGTGTAGAGTAGAACAATTTTATGGTTTAACCACGTTTCAAGATAATAAACCGTTACGTTTATTTATTTATCAGCTAATACTTAAATTAAAATATGCTTTAAATTCAGAAGTAATTTGAATTCCGTGTTTCTTAATTTCTTAATTCTAAGTTTTTTAAACTCTTGTTATACGGCCTTAAAAGTACAGTAATATAAATGAAGATATTTTTTGATGAAAAATTGTAAAATCAATGTTTTAATTATTGCTTAACCGCCTGTGTACAAACACTCTGTATGCAGGGCTGGCACCCGTCGAGGCAGTGCACTTAATGTTATTCTGCATGTAGTAGCTTATTTATCGGGCCGCTGCCGTCGGCGGCGCGAAACTAATTACACTGAATACGGCCCCGACCAGACCTTAATTGCACTGATTGAGACACGGATATTGATTTCGAAACAGTCAGTAGATGCGGGCCTGGACACTCGTCCGTTCGCGTGAAACGGCACTCATGAATAATGTACGCCTTGTCCGCTCCTTGACTCTTCGTTTAAAACAGACGATTTCTATTCGAGTCGTAAACTACACGCCTATGACTCATTCATTCTCCATTCGCAGTAATAGCCCGTAAAACTGCAGCTCGGATGGTGTAAGAATTTTAAAAAGCATCATAATTTGCATTGCTTTCGACTGAATTTTGTACGCGTTAGTGTGACACTAGATTAACATTTCTCGGTAAGCTATGAATAAATTTGAATATTTAGTTTCGTTATCAATATCGTGGGGCATTTTGTGTTGCGAGCGGTGTCCTGTACAAAAAAGCCCCTTCGTAATAAAATATTAAATATTCTTTGTTGTTATCTATAAAATGTCGTGAGTACCGAACTCGATTTAGCCCTATGCGTTAACATAGATAGTATCATTAAATCTCTCTGGGTCTGGCATTATAGCTAAAACGGTAACAGTTGTACGGCGGGTACTCTATACAAATAGAGTGAAACAATGCAAACAGGGTGAAGGGGTAAGCACAAATACCGAGGGTGACGACCCTCGCCTCTGTTTCTGAGGGTTGTCAAATTGTTATGATTTTATTGCGCAGACTTTTTCAATGGGTTTTATGTTTCCGTTAATCTTTATTAAAAACGCGGGTTTGTTTTGATTTTGGCTTAAGTATACAATCAACCTATTTCAATGTTATACCAATTATTAGCGATTTAATAAACTATTAAGAGATGCTTTTATCATTAAGTGAAAAACTCTGATTTTTTTATACTTACTGAAATCTATTGTTGTAGTGTGTATATCTATGATACATAGCAACCCTGACTTTAAGGATGTCGCCCCCAGCACCTGTCATTCGCCCCGAATCCAGGCACAGTTTGTCACCCATTGGAGTGCACTTTACGACTTACAAAGTAATATTGGAGAGAAAAGATGTCCCTAAACATGCTCAATGTTCTGTTATTAATTTACGGTCGCACACTATTCATTCAGCTTAATGGAATGTGAGGATAAAAGCGGATCATACTATACTTGATATAAAATAAATATAGTGAGACAAAAGATAATTACTGTTCAGCTTTTACGCAAGGCATTACGAGCCGACAATAATGTCGGCGGCGCTCATATTATAATTATCGTTTTGAGATCTTTGTCATCGTCTTAACAACCGCCGCCATTCAGCCGGTTTATTGCTTGCGACATTTTGACGCCAGCTTGCTCAAGAATAAACCGTCAATCTATCTGTAGGGGAGCTGTTATTGTGTTCACGAGATATTAAACACTCGAGGGGTGCACAGACTTCAAATATCAAAAGATATTAATGCAAAATAATTGTGCATTCACAAACAGAGTACAATAACGAATAGATTAACAGAGTTGCATGTTCTATTGTACATATGAGCGCCGCGTGGCTTAATAGAGCTTTATTAGTATTAATGTTCGCTAGAATAGCGCCGGCCACATACAAATTGCGTATTTAAGTAGCACTATTTGATTCTCGGCTTTAATCGACTATTAATGGCACTCTATTTGCTGAACTGAACATAATTTTCTTTGACTAAAATAGGTTTCCAGTTCCCGAATTCGGTTTGTATTCCGTATTATTAACACAGAAGTCAGAACTTACCGCAATCTATTATTTATATCTCCCACTGCGGGAGGATAAAGAACTACACTCAACGTCAGAAAAATCGCACCTTTTTAAACAAAGTGAATTTAATCCTATTTAATTTAATGGTAAGTGTTGTTAAATACTTGTCCTCTTCGGACATAGCCAACAGTCTCTAGAAACTGTTGGAATACTCGTTGAAAGGAATCAATTACTGAGATTTAGTTTTCCGAGCTGTTGCTCCAAATAAAAAAATAAAAAAAAATACCCAAGATGGATTCTAATTACATCATAAATTACTTCAGGGGGATACATTACTTCAGGGGCAATACTATCCATCTTGGGTATTCTTTCTTTTTAAATGAACTTTTGAAGTGTGTTTTCTCCATCATCTCGATAGCGAATTTACCCGCATTTCCTGAATTGACTACTTCTATTTCCCTTTTATGGCGGCGCAAGCAATAACGCTTTAAGCGTTTAATTATGGTAACAGTTATGTTAATTAAATCAATCAATTATTAATTGAAAGTTCATTAAATGTACTTTCGATAGATATCAACATTTACAAGGGCCAAGTCTAAACTTATTTTCGAAGAGGTGAGATTTTTCTGTCGTCGAGTGTAGTATTGTTTGACATGAAGTACAAGCGTTAGCCCTTAGTAAACTACTTGGGGGTTATCCTGGGAGACAGGCGTTCCCAGGTGCACCCGGCGATCGTTATCGGCTGAAACACGTCGCTCCGCAGCCGTCCGATTCGCTAAACCAACTTGACACACCCCGACACAACTTGAACATTGATTAGAATAGTAACTGGATGTTCGAACGCGCCATGTCTTAATTGATTACATTCTTTTGCCGAAGACAATGAGCTTTCTAAATTGAGTGAACTGTATTCTTGTTATGTTTTCGGTTGTACGTGGTCCGTGTCTGTCTGATTAATGTTGGAGTTGTTGTTACATGTTATGTTTAGTATTGCAATGTCAGATTTATCTATTGTGTTTACAACTGCTTCGTGACAGTTATAAATTATTTATGTTGTTTTTTCATTGTTCCACTTTTGTTTTTGTTAATTTAAAAACGAAATTAAAACTGAAACTAATATTTGTATTAGCAATGAGTGGCTCAGTTCATTTTTAACAGATTAGCATTACCGATTTCGAAAGTAATTATTAGTCATTAACTACTGCTTAAAATGTGTTCTATTCATAGTTTGTAATTAGGAATGGTACTAATGGGAGCAGTTAATTCAGTGGATCACGAGCAGACAGATCCGGTTTAACGTAACGTGGGCGAGACCGCAACCCGCAAATGGACGGAACACCTTTGTCGTGCGTCTTTTTCGTACTAAAGCTGTTATGTTGAATGACATAGTGTGCGACGTTAATTCTAATCGTAGCTTATCCCTTTGATTGAACGAATAATTTTACTTACATTAACAACAGTTAAGTAACGATTTAGGTTAATAAGTAACGGAAATGATGATTAATATTGATATTATAGTTACCTCAGAATAATAATCTAACACTTCTTTTTATGAACAAGAATACTTATGTGGACAGGACAAATTAGGAGCATTTCAACATTATTTTGTACGACGTCGTCTGCGTGGACAGTTTTTTCGCTCAGGCACTGTACGTTTTTTTCTGGATGAAAGGTACCCTAAGTCCTTTTCTGTACCCCTGACAACATGTATGCAAAATTTCATGATGGTCGGTTCAGTAGTTAAGGAGTGAAGGCGTAACAAACAAATAGACTTTCGCATTTATAATATTAGTAAGGATATTTGTAAATAAAAATTACAATTTAGTTTCATATGCGACCAGTTTCCCTTTAAAAGTAATTTTATAAACAGCAAGCTAAGATCTTTCGTAGTCTATCAATATAAAGCTATATTCTTTACTACTTACTCAAATATGATGTAGGTAGTCTATGTATACTAAAAACGATGTCTAAATAAGTTCATGGAGGAGTTCACGAAGGCGGGTGGGAGCGGCCGCGGTCGGCGGTCGGCCGCAACCGCAGCCGCGCGCCGACCACCGCCCGCCGCACCCTCGCTGCCTCAAACACTGCGCTGTTTTGTTAAATTTCTACGCCACTTAGTACGGCTACACGATAGTGCGACAATGCCAATTTCAACTCACTGTTTTTAAAGTTTAACACCGTGAACTTTACACAGTGTAAATTAGAATTCAGTTGGAAACAATAATACGATCCTCTTGTTAGTAGAATTCTTGGAGTATGTCTTTTTAAATTTACGATTTTAGCATTCGCCATGCTATTTTTCTACGCCACTTAGTTGGAGCACACAATAGTGCGGCAACGCCAATTTCAACTCTCTGCTTTTAAAGTTTAACACCGAGAACTTTACATAGCGTGAATTAGAATTCATCACGCATCAGAGTACTCGTCAAGACGATTCTAACGAGCCCAAACACAATGGACTTGTATGGTTTCATCATAGAGTTCTAAAGGCCTTCTTCCGGCTCCATCATCAGACCCTGGAAACTATTTCGCAACAAAGTACTTGTCAAGACGATTCAAACGAGCCCGAACTCGATGGGGTTGCACGGTTTCAATATTGAGTTCCTATGGCATGGCCTTCCGGCTTCATCATCAGATCCTGGCCCTCGTTTCTCATCAGAGTACTCGTCAAGACGATTCTAACGAGCCCAAACACAATGGACTTGTATGGTTTCATCATAGAGTTCCTGTGGCCTCCCGGCTCCATCATCAGATCAGCTCAATGACACCATAATATTGCATTGCCTTCTAGTTCTAACCTATGTTTAAAGTTTCAAATTTCTAGCTCATCGGGAGGCTAGTGTAAAATCGTCTACAAATTTTGTAGACAGACAAACAAACAAACAAGAACGCAACCTCATAAAAACGTGTTAAAAATAATACGATCCTCTTATTTGTAAAATACTCGGATTTGCAAATTGAAGCAAATGTTCATAAGCTACGACGTAGCGTGCTACGCAGTAATGTGTCTTTTATACTAAAGATTTTAAAATTCGCAATGCTATTTTTTACGCCACTTAGTACGGCTACACGATAGTGTGACAATACCAATTTCAACTCTTTGCTTTTAAAGTTTAACACCAAGAACTTTACACGGAGTGAATTAGAATTCAGTTGGAAAAATTAAGAATACGGTCCTCTTATTTGTAAAATACTCGGATTTGCAAATTGAAGCAAATGTTCAAAAGCTACCGCGCGACGTAGCTTGCATAGCTGCTACGGCGTAGCGTGCTACGCAGTAATATTAGTATTTCTTTATTTTAACATTAGCAATCAATTAGCAATGCTTTATTTCTACGCCACATAGTAAGGCTACATGATAGAGCGACTCACTGCTTTTAAAGTCCACCAAGAACTTTACGTAGCGTAAATTAGAATTCAGTTGTAAACAATAGAACGATCCTCTTGTTTGTAAAATACTCGGATTTGCAATTGAAGCAAATGTTTATAAGCTACGGCGTAGCGGGCTACGCAGTAATGTCTTTTTAAATTTGAGATTTTAGCATTCGCCGTGATATTTTTGTACGCCACTAACGGCTACACGATAGTGCGACAACACCAATTTAAACTCTTTACACAGCGTGAATTATAATTCAGTTGGAAACAATAATACTATCCTCTTGTTTGTAAAATACTCGGATTTGCAAATTTAAGCAAATTTTCAAAAGCTATGGCGTAGCGTGCTACGCAGTAATATCAGTATTTTTTAGATTTGAGATTTTATTATTCGCAGTGCTTTTTCTACGCCACTTAGTAAAACCACAGGATAGAGCAACGACGCCAATTTCAACTCACTGACACCGAGAACTTTACACAGCGTAAATTAAAATTCAGTTGGAAACAATAGTACGATCTTTTTGTTAGTAAAATACTTGGATTTGCAATTGAAGAAAAATGTTTAATAAGCTTCGGCGTAGCTGCTACAACGTAGCGTGCTACACAATAATATTAGTATTTTTTAATTTGAGATTTTAGCATTCACAATGTTTAGATATAATACTTACTTGAGACCCGCCCTCGCTTGGCTTCGGTGTAAACTATAGATTTTGTACTTACATACATTAGTTTTTGTTCCTACTTTTAAAAACCTTACATTAATGCTAAAATAAACTTATATTCCAAAGATGCTATATTCAGCTTATATCTTACTTGCTGCTATTAATGTAGTTTTGTATAGGTAAAAGATTTTTTTAAATCGGACTATTACCCCAGTAAAAATCTACATTGAAATCGCAAAACGCGATGTAAAGCTGCATTTTTGGTATGTTATTTGGACCCCTTAAGGGAGTGTGGGACCATGTTTTGCAAGCAAAAAAAAGTTGTGCTAGCTGCGTTATATGTGAAAAACTGCATATTTTTTTCAGTTTTTGCAGTTTTGTTAAAAAACTATGGGCTTTTGACATTATTTGTCAATATCATTTTGAAAACGTATTAAATTTCAAACAATTAAAGCTAACCCACAGCTCCGTATGTCAATAGTTTTTGAGATATGATGCTTGAAACATTGACACTCACCGGCATATCTAACCGCCTACACCGTTATTTTCATACAAACATGCTCACATCACAGTCTCATGAATATAAAAGTTTACACATCTCTGCAATGGTTTGTATGTTGATAGATTTGAAAGGTGCTCGTTTTTCGAATAAGAATGTCAAATAAACATAGACATCTCTCAATTTCGCCAAAAAAAGCAGCAAAGCAATGCATAATTTTAATACCATATATCATTGTATGGAACGAGAAAATTGGTTTACCTTTTCCTCTTTTTGGATGAATTGAGAGGTGTCTATACTTATTTGACATAATTCTATTCAAAAAATGAGCACTTGACTAATCTATCAACATACAAATCATTGCAGAAATGCACAACCTTTTTTATTTATGAGACTGTGAATTGAGCATGTTTGTATGAAAATAACGGTGTATGCGGTTAGATATGCCGGTGAGTGTCAATGTTTCAAGCATCCTATCTCAAAAACTATTAGACATACGGAGCTGAAATTTGGCTTTAATTGTTTATAATTTAATACACTTTCATAATGATGTTGGCAACTAATGTCAAAAGCCTATAGTTTTTGAATAAAACTGCAAAAACTGTATTTTTTTGCAGTTTTTCACGTATAACGCAGCTAGCACATTTTTTTTTTGCTTGCTAAACATAGTTTCACTCTCTCCTAAGGAGTCCAAATAACATACCAAAAATGCAGCTATACATCGCATTTTGCGATTTTAGGAAAAATATTTGTAAGATTTTACTGGCCTATATTAGTTTTAAGTTTATCCATTACAAACAACTGCTTTAATTTAAATCATACTTATTACACACATTTCGGCAAACTTTTTCAGCGTGTGCCTGAGACAATGATCTGGTGGAGAATCATTTTTTTCCTAGATTATTTAATATTAAATATTAGTCTTTGTTTTTATTCCCTCCACGGCATCCACTCTTATAATAAAAGGAAAATATGTCTCAGTTAGGCGAAGAATCTTTAGCAAATATTACCACATCGTCATTCAAGGGTTCAAGTTTGTTTGTTAGCACAAAAGATTCATTCATAACCGTTTTAGCGTATCAAGCGCTGAAAATTTTCAACGCTGCATCTAACAAATTAAACAATATTCAGGCGGCACGTATGGGCTCAGAGCCGCAAACGCTCGCTACGCTCAGAGCGCTCACAATAAGCATGGGCGCACAAACAGGCTGCGTAAACATAGACTGTGTAAACTCCGACCCTCCGCGCTCGTTCCCGCTGCGCACACGACCGTCGCAGAGTCTACAAAGCCTTATATCCTCCCGCTGTTCGATATTTAATTCCTTATTTGTACTGGCTCACTCAGCGGGAGTGCACGGATTATTATGAGCCTCTTATTAAATCCCACATGCTGATCAAACAAGTGCCACTGCACATAATGTGATAGAAAATAATAAAATTATGAAGCTAATACCTACACGTAAAACAAACAGAGCATTCTATACAATTACCGATTAATTAATACTGTCGGTAAAGTCAAACTTTTTATGCTTCATTGTGATTAATAATCAAGCACAATTTGGTATGCTAATGTCAGTTTGCGCAACAAGACTAATTTGCCACGCAAGGCAAATAGATCTTCACGTTTAGCGTTCCATTAATTCTTGATGCAATATTTAGATACCTAATGAGCACCATACTTAGGCTAAATTAATACCGCTTTTGCGTGCAATTATTAGTTGACTATTTGTTCGAAATCTTAAAAGAACATGTGTGAGAAATGAGGAAACTTACATGGTTTTTGTTAAACAAATTCGTTACCATCTCCGTCAGTCGCGATGCTGAGGATTTGCTTGCGTTGCAGTGGACACAACGAGACTGCAAACAGAGCACAGCAAACGGTCTCTGTAAATAAACACGGGTTCTAGGCTGTATGACTAGTTTTGTACGGCTTTCCTGTGTGTCAAATAGGCAGATTGAGATGTCTTTGGTATCATCTACTGGGGTTTACAACGAATACTTAACTTCAGTATTTTATTCACCCCTTTTTTAGGTTTTCTTTCTGCAATTATTTTCTATTATTATCTAATTCAATTATCTTAAGAGGTGAAATCCTGACGTGTTTATTAAACTTAACTTATAAGTGCAACTCTATTGTAATGTTTATTGAATACACTCTGTAAATAAAAGTGACAATATACTCAAACAAGATTTTCATCGTACCACATGTTTCCTATCAAGCTTTATCGCTAAGTACCGACTATATTGATCGAACAAAAATAACACCAGTGTACTTATTTCTATCGCCTTCGGATTTCCGTTATCAGTCCAATCAATTTCAGTGCCAAATCCGCGATAAACTGACTCGCTATCATGTCAGCAAAAAGCAAAACGGTGGATCAAAAAAATCATAATGTATATGAGAGATTGGGTGTAGATAAATAATATTTTTACGATTAAACGCATATCGCAGGCTTAATGTTGTTATTCCAAATAACCTGCTGATATGAGGCGTGATAATAACATGCTATAGCATGCGGATAATCGCCGTTTCGAAATTAAAAATAATGGGCACGCAGCGAAGCGAGAATAATTTGATGCGTACACGAATGTTAAAATGATTCCATTCGGAAACCTTTTGGTGTACGTGTGAAACGGAACTTCGTAACTACACGAATTACGACGAGTGTATTAATGGCGCTAATTACCGCGCTATAATGGTGCCAAACAGAGCTGATGGTTATGTTAACGTGGGCCATTGTGCGGCGAGCCGGCCGTCCGCTGAGTCATTACAGGCTCCTCGTTAATGCCGGCAAAAAAGCCCGCTATGATTGATTCATCCATAGAAACGCCTGTGAAACTATATATCCAACGTCTACAAATTGGTCAATTCATGTACGAGAAACTTGTTTGTGTTTTATTATCACGTAAGCGCCGAGGTTTCTCCTCCCGCTGAGTGCTGAATGTTCAAATAAATTATTTTATTAAAAGCGCATATAGATTTACAATTGCAATACGGTTCACTATAGTAAATACAATATTACAGAATCGATAGCTTCATCTTACTTTTGTGTTATTTTTGAAACAAAAACAATTGACGTAAAAAGATAAAAGAACATCATTACATTGCAACAGATTGTCCGTTTCATTATAATCTTTTGTTGAAGTCGACATATTATAAAGATTGATGCCGCACTCGATCCGCTCAGCTTTTACTTTTGTACAGTCACGGTTATATAAAGAACCGACTTATCTCGACTCTTGAACAAATATATGTCTGCTACGTTTTCGGGTGTCGAGTAATCAACACGCTTATAAGCGCTCTCGTAAAAAGTGCCGAGTCAAAAAGGCTTCACGCTTTAGCGAGAGGTAAGATACACAAAGGGCAATAAACGTTGGCGTGGACCTAAACAAACAAGGGTAGCTAGGAAGCTGGCTCTTTGTTTGGCGAGAAACATTGGAGTCAACACGGCCGGTGTGGCAGGCAGGTCGAGCCCTGTTACGGCACCGTGTGTCGGGCCTGATACGTCGCTTCAATCCGTCAATCGGGACGTGACCCCGCGGCCTGACTCAATTTATAACTTCGGCGACTCGATACGCATCGGGGCTTAACTGCCTACGTGCGTGACCGCCCAGAGATGTCCTACGCTAGTTCAATGCTTGGCAGTTAGCTAGCACCAACGACAATATATTATAAATTATAAAATTGTTATCGATTCGATTGATCATTACTCGCTATAATCGCTGTATGAATTGAATACTAATAAACGACGCCATTGAACACCGACGTATTGACATAATAAACCATTATGGGTTTAAATTTTACATGCTTAGTAGTAGATTGTACTTAATTATTTCGAAGAATGTCAACCACTTAGTTTTCTGTTGTTAATTGTTACAGACTTAAATTACATTACCTTATTTGATCAGGCAAATTAAAATAAATACTAAATGCCTTTATACATTAAAATTAATCACACTGCATGCAATGCAAAAGGTATATTTAGGACGTAGTGACTATAGCGACGATGTAGCGAGGTTCAAATTGACAGGTGGTGGTTACTCGAAGCAATTCTCGCATGGCCGCCGTTGATCGCGCAATTACTATCTGATTACGAGGTGACACGGCACCGGCTGCACTCGATACCGGCATCGGCATCGAGATAACGACCTACGTCTCGCACTACACTACACACCCACTCGACGGCTCTCGAATCGACTCGTTCTTGCCCACTAATTATATCCATTTGCCTATAATGAATATTAATGGCGTGTTGTCCCGCCTCTCGCTACATATTTTGTTTATTTTAAGTATTGACGCTACCAATTATTTTAAGTAAAGCCAATTACGTCTTCACTTAACTACTTCCATAATTGGAGTTCATTTAATATTCCGCTGGAAGTCGTTACAACGTAACCCTGCCCTATTTTACACGCGTGTTTCGTCCCTCAAGCTATGTTTTTCTCTATCCACACGGAACACAGTGGCGCGGCAATTAGAAAGCTAACGAAGAGTGTCGACATTGAGCACTCTGCATTATCGATGGCCCAGCCACTAATGTTCCACGGCAGGCTATGTTTAAACAATTACTGGCCCGCGAATGCGATACGAATCGATGATAATGTTGGCTCTGTCTGCTGCAATAATAGCCCATTTATCGACTCGACTGCCATTTCGCCGCAGGAATTATTTATTGCCGCGCCATAAGAGCGACGTCGCTTTTAATACAATAGTCGGCCTCTTCGACTGTTTTGTTTAATAAAGTGGAAACTTCAGCTCTGTGGGTAAGATAAGCAAAACGTGCTCGTATAAATAATTCATAATCCGGGATTAACGAACGTTGAAATGAAACCGCATAATATAGATATTCCAACTTAAAGCCTTAAAAAGTAGTAACACAAAATGCTTGCATTCTAAGTGAGAGAATAGTAGTAAATAAATGTGTCGTTTCGCTTTTGTCTAAAATTAGTACATGCCATAGCGTCTGCGGGTCGGCTGTTAGTTTGGCAATTTGTGCCCACTTAAGTTAACTACTCTTAAGCCGCTTTTCTTGTTGAGCGCTTGATAGCTTCCGAGTAAATTCTCTGAATTTGTGTAATTAATCGAAGTAGTTCACGTCGGATTAAGAGGTAGGCCGAGATGTGGTGTACGATAGTGTAGTGAGTTGTAAACTGATTTATGTTTCGTGTCGTGTTAGTATATCGCTTTGCAATGTTGTAGTAGTCGCCGTGAGACAACAGACAACACCAGCATAGCTGCATCTAGGTCACGACACACGCTCGAATACCGTACGTCTTCAATCTCAATTGTAACTGCTCTTGCTACTACAACACTTCGAGTCGAGACAAAGTTACACCTCTTTTGCATCTAATATTAATATCTTTACAGATAAACAAACTACCTATGGCAAAAATAGAAATACAAAATGATTCGCCTACTGAGCATTAATTGACTCTTTCCAATTTGCTGTTGACATTTAAACATACTTAGTCTTTTTTAATAGCATCAATAAAGATTTTGACGATCATAAATTGCTAATGCAAGACCATTTGTAACCTTTTGGCATACGCTATTTTGAAAAAATCGGAAACTCTTTGCAACTGATAAAACTAACTAGTGTCAATCGATAGGAAACGTCAAAATAAACACAAATTAATAGATTGTCCTATTGTCATAACATGTATACACTCGGAGACTCAAGTATACATTTAAGGACAATTTGACAATCAATAATTCATGTTTATTTTGACGTTTTCTATCGACTAAAGCTAGTTTCATCAGTTGCGATGAATTTCCGTTTTTTTTAATATGTATACCAGTCTCCATACAAAACGTTACATGCCGTTTATAAACACACGATCGTGAGTTCGTGAGTAAAAGGTAATATTATGTGGCTTAATGTTTAGCGTGTAAAATTAAACCTTACGTAACCATAGAGATAGTAGAAGCAAATGGAGCGTCACCGGCGGCGGAGAGATGCAGCTTCAGATTAAAAGCTCCAACGACTCAACCACGTGAAAATCGTGCAAAAAGAAGAGTCAGCCGCGGCATTAGCGGATGAGTGTCGGAGCCATTAGTGCGCCCCCCTGCCCCTCCCGCCGCCGCACCCGCTCACCCCGAAACCCAACGTTCCTCTTTTATTTCTCGCGCGGGGATGAACTCCTTAATGACAAACCGTACTATATCTTTTGTGGAGAACTCGCAAAAGTACGTATTTTGCGGCCCTTTTGTACGCCCGCTTTTTATTCTCCGTCCGTAGCCCGCAGCGTTGGGTATACGAGATGCAGATGCGACTGTTCGACTCGTAATGTCAATAAGAACCGTTTCAATCCGAAACCCTTTGTCGACGTTTCGTCGGCACCAAGTTCTCTAATTAAAATTCGTAATGTCAACTTCGGCTTCTTTTTAATGAACTTCACAAACATCATTCGGTAATAGAGGAAGGAAAGGTCACTGAAACAATTGTGTCCGATTATTCGATTCTAAAAATAAAAGTTTCCATGAATAGGTATGTGGTTAAGTTTTAATGAAGAGATGGTCATTAAGCTAAAAATATACTCGTGTGAGAGCGACGTGCATAAACAGTGCAGAAAGTGTGCAAAATTACAAACAATTAATTCTGACCCACGCGCGGTTTCGTATAATTGCGATCATAACTTCTCTCGCTAATTTCATTGCGACTCCTAACTGAGCACGTTTAACTGTCAAAATTTTATATAACACTAGTTTCACTTTATTTATTTTAATTATTACCTAACCCGGTTTCTGCAGCTATTTCCAAGAGGCACTTCAAGCATTTTACAGCTTTCATTAATTCAATTGTTCATAAAATATTTTACAAGAATTTTTGCACACCGAGTAAAAAGTTAAAAAAGTATTTTCTTTTGAGAACTGCTTTACTGTTATAAAATATAACATAGTTTCGTACAACGTCAAATCACATTTAGCAGCACATCGCTTTGCACATCGATAAATCGGACGTACTAAAAGTTTCTGTCATAAAAAAACAACCAACCAGCTGACAGTGAGGCGATTTTGTCGTTACACGAGAATGTTTAAGCGGATATTTTGTTCGTTTAACTAGTGAATTTCCACAATAACGGGTGGGCGGCGAGCGAGGGCGGTGGCGAATGAAAATGTAATTTGCGGTAATACGGCGCGCCGGCCGCCGCGGCCGCGGCTCGTCCGCCTCACTGCCCGCGCCAACCAACAAATACATTTATTTACATTTCATCGGGATATTCTGCTTTTATCGCAGACCTTTTGTCACATTATTGCACTACACTTCCAACGTTCAGTTTCTTCAATTCCCTTTCTATTTAGAATCCAAATACCACTTTAACGTGCTCGTATATTATGGAGATACCGACTTATTTCGCACACTCTATTTCTAAGACCGATTATCGGATCGTAGAATCCTCTACCCTAATTGTAACTATAATAATATGCGAAAGTGAGTTTGTTTGTTATGCTTACGTCGTAATTTGCACACACGTTGTCAAAGGTATGTACAGAAAAGGACATAGGGTTCCCTTTCATCCACAAAAAAGTACTGCTCCCCAGGGGTAGAAAAATAACTGTCCACGCAGACGAAGTCGCGGGCGGCCGCTCTAGTATAATAAATGATTTCCAATTCCAATACCAGTCTTAAAAAATAGCTCATAGCTCATACAAATCATATCACAGAATACATGTCACAGCTCAAATTAATGTCATATATAATTATGCAATGCAATTTAAGCAACAGACAAACATTAAAATTCGATGACGCGCTACAAAGTCATTATATGCAAACACAAAACATCTTGCAACTATTTACGACGCAATATTTTAGCAGTTTACAACAGCTTCTCACTTCATTCTCGCAGAAATATTGCTTTTCTTTGATGTTCAAAGCTTAAAACTTTACGACGTTATAGAGCCCTCGCTGACGATAAATATTTTGTTAGAAACGCGAGTTTAATCCCGGTCCATTAGGTACGTGGCTATTTAAAACAATGACTATTTGATACATATTAAATAAAAAGTATAAAAAGAAAGATGACAGAAAATATTGTAGCTCATTTGTTTAAACGACGATAAAAATGGAAGACTTCTTAAACGTCTCTGCCATTAAATTGATTGTTATTTTCTCTTATGTTTGCTGGTGCTTATGTATGCAACGTGCGCAACGAATTTACTCGATGACCTTTCGATCCGCTCTATTAGCATTTAGGAAATTCGCAATTGAATACAGCCGGTCACGAAGTGAGATGCCTATCGTCATAAGTAGACATTGCGCACAACGCAAATACCAAGCAAATTGATTAATGTCTGGGCATAGTTTTAAAATGTTAACGCGAGTCTGTTAAGTGTAAACAGAATCGTTCGACAGCGCGCTCTCCAATCTGCAAACATTTACACTGCTGAAAATACACGGAAGCACACTCGGCTGTCGAAAGTTGTGATTTCAATACCTCTTGTAAATTACGTTTCGTTGTTTTAGAAGATATCGCAAAAATAAGGACTTTGATACGTAGGAAAAATGGTGAGGGACATTTTCTACTATGTTACATTTCTATTTACTAAATTTTGGGTGACTCTGACTGTCAGTTGTTTTTAATTTGACACATATTTATTGTTTTCAATATTTTGTTCCTTCCACTACTGATGCCAAAAATTTAACACATTTTAATTTAATATATTACTCACTCATAAACATTGCTGTTGCTGTCATAATAACTAATGCTTGTTTGCAGTATGAAACTCAACTGGAATGTTGGGTGATATTCTCATTTGTCATAAACCAAACCATCTAATGCCATAAATACATTTATGGCATTCGATTATTTTTCTACGATTCCCTTTTTCCATTACCATAGCTTGAACAGTTAATTAATTTGCATCAGGAAATGGTTTACCTTATTTGTTTTGTTTACATTTTTAATTCTACGGACTCAATTATGTTAATTCATCCACAATTCACTTCGAATCTGTGAATAAAATTAATGTGCATTTAAATGGAAAATACGACCAAAGCCAATAAATGCGAACGGCTCTGTAACACGCCGATTTATCATTTCATTTGACCGCGCACATTATTGTTTATTGTGTTAATTTTATTTGTACCCCTCCGAGCAGCTTATCGACTAATTACACACGTTATTATTTAATTCAAACAACGTTGGAATCTGGATACGTTTTCGGAACAATTTGTTATGTAACAGGGTAATTTTAGTTCGAAAGGTCAGTTAACTCACCGCTCGGCGCGTCTCTACCGAGCCATTAATGTTGATTTTATTCAAAGGAGATCGGTGAATGTAAATGACTCGATAAACTGTGTCATGGTTTGTTAGCAGTATCGATGTTCGTTCGTGTCGAAACAATATTGCCGTCGGGTTGTAGTGGGAGATTTACGAGATAATTATTGACGGTTACCTATAATGGTTGGTTGGTGTTTCAGACGGAGATAGCGAAAAGGCTGAACGCAATAATCGCGCAGATCCTGCCGTTCCTGTCGCAGGAGCACCAGCAGCAGGTAGCGTCGGCGGTCGAGCGCGCCAAGCAGGTCACCATGACCGAACTCAACGCCATCATAGGGGTGAGTTTTTTATCTTGCTTTTGTTATTTAACCGCCTCTGTGGTCAGTGGTTCGCCTACCCGTGTAAGACGCAGGGGCCCTGGGTTCGATTCCCTGGGGGGTACAATTTGTACTCGGTTTGGTTGGTGGTAGGGCTTATTCCAAGTCCGCTTGGCTAGCTACCACCATCTTACCTGAGTCTGACGCCATAACAACAATTTAAAAATTGTTGTGTTCCGGCAGTTAGAGGTAAGATAGACACTTCCCCCAGTGACGAGGATTCCGGGTGTAGTGCGCTTCCACCTTGGGCCTTTTCGTCACTTAACATCAGGTTAGGTAAAGGCCAAGCTAGTGCTTGCATGGGGGTAGTCCCCGTTGTGCATAAAAAGATCAGTCTTCCTGAAGCTTTGTTTCCCGCCAGCATTTTTGGAATATTAGTAGATTTAGTAGCCTACGTTTCTATTCAAGATCCAATCTATGTCTTGTTATAAAATAAATCAGAAACTATCAGCTTTAATTTCCCTTCGCTATAAAATAAAAACAAAGACTAACAAACAAAATCTTGACATAACGACTTTCATTTATAAAAATATTTAATTTATTGTAAAGGTTCGTCAAAAGAAAATTCCAAGAAAATTTATTGGTTTGGGCGTAACATTTCACGCGAAACCGATTAAAACAACACGTGTGCTGTTAGGCCGACTGTGAGTCGTTAATTTAGAACGGTGGACCTGATGGCATCTGTCCAAACAAACGTGTTCGCCGAATGTGCTCGGTAGCTCCTATTAAACAGAAAGTTTAATAAAAGACTGATTACTACTGATTCATAGATGAAGACTATTATCCTGTACATAATTTGTATCACAATTTTCTTATAAACAAAATAATAATAGTACCTAATACTATTATTAAAACTAAAAATAAGCATATACCTACAGCTTGGCCCGAAAGAGTTGAATTAAATAAAATGGAACTATTATCAGTACAAAATATAGTCAGTTTTGCCATTTTATTTGTTATATTGACATAGAAAGTGGTGCCATCAATTTTTATCAACTCTTTATAGTCAAGCTGTACCTTACCAACATAAAGAAAGTTTTTTTTAACTAAATAATAAATAGTAAATCTCACAGACAACCAAGCTTAATTGCTTTAAACACACAACGTAAATTGTTTAAACAAATTAATAGTACGTGTAAAACAAGTAAAAGCTCTAAAAGCAGGGCTTTCAACAGGTCGAAAGTTCGACGGTCGTTAATTAAATGATCTAAGCCCCGCAAGTCGAGTTTGGCTGCGATCCAACGAACGGCAACGAGGAATTGATAAAATTGTTACAAACCAGAACTGTTTAATACTGAATATAAAGAGTTTTATCAAGTCGGCGAGCGGTGAGCTGCCCACAAATTAGCATGTATGTAGGTGGTCGTCTTACTATTTATTTAGCTGCCGGCGTGGGCGAGCCGGCAGCCGACATAATGAATGCTAGTGTTATTCGCCATGCACACCACTCACGTGCTCCAATCTGTCCTCAAATTGGTCTCCTAATTGATTTCGCAATCCGCTAATTGTGCTTTTTAGCCGGGGGCTGTCGTGAGGACTTCATTGCCGCCTATTATAAATTTCAATAGGCGCATTCGCGGATCGGTGCCAAGTTGTTAGTGCGACCTATTCTCGCGGTGTATTAACGTGCGGCGTTCGAAAACTGTGAATACGTCTACCATGCCTGAAATAAATCACTTTAAAGATAATGAGGGCGAAAATAAAGTGGAGGAACTCACTCGTCGCTCGTCTGTCTGTGGTCGATAGACTCTTGCGGAACGAGAACCTTGGCGCGCAGCCAGCCGATCACACGCCATCACGTGTCACGTGCGACATGCTCCAACCTCGCGCCGACATCACACATCTTCTACATTATACATGTATATTAAACATCCCGAAACTGTAATGTGTTTTTGTCAACATCATTTATCAGTAGAATACCAACTTGGCAAATGGTATTTTGCCTTCGAAAATTATCAACGTTAGCACCTGAATGTGGGTCGTAACTTTTGGCGGCGAGTCAACAATCTCATGAATTATTTACGCACGCTCAAGCCGCTCGCTAATAACTGTCCCTAATTACTTAATGTCTCATACGCTGCTTTGAAACACCGACGGAGACAAAATGTATTCACTAATATGTTTAAAAGCAACACAAATCTACTACTCGTATAAGTAATTTCGAGTCTGGAAACCTTTTTATTCACATTCAAGAAACACCCTGGGGATAAAAGAAAATGCCTTTAAACTCCCAAAGTATTTGGTGAAAGTTCGACGCACCCGGCATTGAGGATTTACCTACGTTTATAGATTACCGAACAGCCTTCGGGACACCGGCAAAACGCAATATCGCTCTCCCCCTATAAAACACTCTAATTTAAATAAAAAAGCGGCGCCACCTTCCGTATGTCGGTCCTTTTTTATTACGAACCTTTTTTATTTTCGGGTCAGCTAGGGATCAAAGGGGCTCTCCCCTGAGAGCCCGCCCGCCGCTCCCGTCTCCGTCTGATTTGCGACGATTCCGCCGCGCGCTGATTTGTGAATAGGGAATACTCCTGAAATTGGGGACTGTTTGCTTGCCTATTAAAATCACTTACTATCGAGAACACTCAATCAATCTTGAGACGTTTTGTTTTTTGCGTCTCTTATTGTTATGTGAAACAATATTCTTTAAAGAGTTCATGTATCCCTTATAAGTACAATAGGCAAACAATTAGCCTTTCCGCTCGAATGAAGATCAAAACCCGAGTGGCGTGAATTTAGGGGTGCCGGTCGGCAGATAAACACGATGGAAATGTTCGCCATTGTGTTTATGCAATCTGCGTGAACTCATCATCAATAAAGTGAGCCTTCGCTCCGTTATCGGCGGGTAGATCATTTCTCGTTCTGATTTGATTCCGCCACCTGCCGGGGTGCGTGCCTCCTTCAGGTAATAGCTTCCACATACCTTTTCTTACTTACCTACACATGACACAATGTTCGTATTGAAACAATATTCATGTAATCACGTTACTTCACTTCCGATCGATCCGATCTATCGACGTACAGTCTCGTGTCACGTCTTTAAAAACTAATCTTACTCCCAACAATGAAATCGTAATTGAAAACGGCTATCGGCTTGAGGATGTAAACAATGTATAATGTACACATCGTTTATGCAACATTATCTCGAGAGATAGGTGAGCAAATGAGAGTGCTGTAAATAGAGCGTATCTGTTACGTTCGATGGCTTTATAAACAAGCGAGTCGTGAAAACATTTCTATCTAGTTTGCGCGGAGTCTCACACCCTCTGATAAAAATTACGACGGGAATAAATCGGGGTGCGGGCGGCCGGGCGGGAGGGGAAACATGAATTTGTCATTTTTTCCCAGGCACGTTCGCGGGCGGGTGATAAATATTGCATTGCAGGCCCTTGGCGTTTCTTGCGCATCGTCGCCGGTCGGCGTGGCTTTTCCCCTGTCGCTTACGCGAGAACCTTGTTTTTCAGAGCGCGGAAGTGAGTTAGGGGCCATTCTGTCGTCGCTCCCAATGAAATTATGTAATCAGTTTTACGACTCATCCGCCCCGCGTGTTTTTCGTATGCTTTTTTTCCGTTGTTTGATGTTATTTGTGGGGCTTAGCTTTGTATACTTTTTGCTATCGATAAATGTGTAAACATTTGTTAAGCGTGATGTTTTAAAGATGAGGAATACCTACAACGAGTTCGTGTTTGTATAATATATTAAAGTTTTGCAATGACATAAGTGTGGTCTGTGTTTTCGCGATAAATGTCATAGGTACTTATTTGAATTAGTCATAGGCAGTTCATTTCCATTAGCTGCTACTATTATCCCGATTATTTGGTGTCGTAATTTAGCGTGTGTGGAGATAATGTGCGATTAGAAGCAATTATGTTGAATGTAGCGCACGTGGCCGCTCGGGGCGGGTAATGGCGCGTGACGCCCCACGCACCCTTGTTCCCAAACTACCCTCTTGTTTCTCGCATCGTTTTATGCCTTCATCTATTCCGGCTCGGGTTTTTCTTGATATCTCACGTAATTTATTGTTGTGTAGAAAAGCAATCTTTATTAAGGTATACAAAGTGTTTTGATTTCTCTTTTAATTATGAAGGCTATTTAGAGACTAAAGTTAAATTATTATTCGTATCCTCTTCGTTATGTCTGTTTCATGTTTATGGAGTATCTTAATTATTTTAGAAATTGAATATTCATCAATGATTTTAATGGACGAGAAGATAGCTGTATTCATTAATCACTAAATCAATCACAGTTCATCCGATTTGGTTAAAAATCCTATTACTTCCATATCATAACACGGATGTAATTTTGAAATCAATCTAAATCGTGTTATTGAATGAGCTTCTGTTTTATATTAGAAGCGCCAAAAAGGCAATGCCCCGAACCGGTTCTCGTATTGTGAGACAAGCGTAAGCGCTGCTTCGATGAGTGTCTTATAATAAATCAATTACAGTCATCATAATATACACATTATGCAACAACTTAATCCCGTGTGGTTGCTCTCTACGGCGGGCTATAATGCGCCGCGCCGACCGCCATCTAACTGCTCTTAATTATTTAAGTGTTCTAGTGGAAACTTTCCTCCTCTCAATAGCTCCTATTAAAACGTAACTAATTGTACGCTAATTGTATAGATTACACGGCCACTTATATTTTGTAATAGCTTGAGTAATTTATTTTTAAAAGCCACACGATAATTCGATACTTTATTATTGTAATGGCTCTCTTCGTTAACTCGGCGTTTAGTATTATCGCGTTTAACCATTTCCGGTTGAAAACACTGTCAGGTCAGGGTATTCGTGTTTTTCTAGGTCGTTTCGTAGTCAGAAAAAATTACACCGATATTTTTACACGGGTAAAGGGTATTAAAAATATTCGCGGCGAAACGTATGGAAATAAATATTGTATGCATAAAAATGTGTGCACTCGGCGTTCGCTATCCATTTATAAATGGTGAATAATCCCGGGTATAGACAGTGGTAAATGTGGCGTGAAAACCGGGACGCGGAGCATTTTTCTCGTAACAAAGGCTTTGGCGCCCTCTGCTGCTCAGATTCCTCACGGCACATGATGCGCCCCTCACGTAATACCTTTTCATTTCCAGTTGGTTGTCTATTTCATGTTTCCTCGACAGAAGTAGATATTCAGTCGTCGACTAAACGTCGTATGTGACAGATCTCTAATTATAATTTTATTTTGCTTAAACTACTATAATGTCCTCAAAGTGCGATAACTGCAATAAATCAATCACGAAAAGTTCACCGGGAGTGGAGTGCAGTAAATGTGAGCGTTTGGTACATTTAAGTACGAAATGTACCGGCTTAACTAACAAGCAACTTCATGCCCTCAAAGTAGCTGCCCCTGGACTCGGATGGACCTGTTTGGAATGTCTCCAGGAGTCCTCGAGGCGAAATTCATCTATCATAATACCCGAGGAAGACGATGAAGAAGAAAATGAAACAGTTTTTCAAGCTGGTGCAGCCAAGCTTCTCAAAGACATCTCAAGAGAAGTAGAGAAAGCAATTAAAAACGAAATGAAGGAAGTGAATAAATCGTTGCAATTTAATAGCGAGAAACTTGACGAGGTAATGGCGTGCATTGATACATTTAAGCAAACTATTAAGGATTTAGAAAGAAAAAACATTGAATTAACAAATAAAAAAAACAATTTGGAAACGAGGGTAGGCGCTCTTGAACAGCAGATTCAAATAATGGAACAAACAAAACTGTCTAATTATGTAGAAATAGCGAATGTACCTGTTCATGAAAATGAGCGGTACGCAAAACAAGAATTAAAAATCAAGCTAAACTTCAAGTATGTTTGGTTCAAGAACGGTCTCGTGAAGGCATGTAAAGAAGACCAAGGCAAGATCTATATACTAAGATCCCTTAACGATGTGAATGTAGTGGCTAAGCGAGGCGTGTAAGGTAACTTAGTCAGTTCAGTGTTTCTCTTACCAAAATATTTAAGCGTATATTTATTAAATAAAAAAAATGATCTCTGTGCGTGACGAACTAAGTGAGTGCTTAAACTGCATAAATATCAATGAGTTTCTTGAATGTATTCCTAATGATCAACTAAACTTACTTGTTCTGCATGTTAATATAAGGTCCATGATTAAAAATTTTTCATCTTTGGAACAATGTGTAATGTCGTCTAACCAAAGCATAGATGTCATAATAGCAACTGAAGTCAATATATCAGATTTAATTAGCAGTTTATATCACATCGATGGATACCAAATGTTTACTAATTTGCGGAAGGCTCGGAGGGGCGGTGGTATCATATTATATGTTAAGAACAAACACACTGTAAAAATAAAGAACATTAAAACAAAACACTTTGAAAATATAATCTGCACTATCACCGTTCATTCGAGCTATTCCGCTGACTTGTGTGCGGTGTACCGGCCTCCGAAAAATAGTAAGTGCCTATTTATTAACGAAATGTACAGCACTTTAAAGAAACATTGCCACAGCAGTAACGATTTATATCTTATAGGCGATATGAACATTGATTTGAATCTCGACAACACTATAAAGCATAGATACAGCAATTCATTGCACAGCTTGGGCCTTGTGTCTGGGATCACGCAAAATACTCGTATAGAACTATCAGGCGGGAAACTAAGTGCGACATGCATAGATCACATATTTGCGAGAACCCAAACACATGACCTCTTCACTGCAGCGGTCGGAACAACACTGGCTGACCATCGCATGATATTGCTCGCTAGCATCGGGAGCGGGACCATTATACAGAGTGCTCAAAAATTTAAAATTTGTATAAATAATAACTTACTAATAAAATTATTAAAAGAAGTAAATTGGACAAAAACTAATGACATGAATAGCCCTTCTGATATATACAATTATCTGTCAAATAAATTTAAAGAGTGTTACACAAAAAGTCAATATAAAACAAAAATAAAATCCAATAAGCGAAGTTGTAACGAGTGGATAAACAAAAAAGTATTGAAGGCCTGTGAATATAGGGACAAATTGTTTAATAAATGGATACAAGATACAGGCAATTTGATATTAAAACAAGAATACAATAAAGCTAGAAACAATGCAAATAACATAATCCAAATCACTAAAAATAATAATATAAAATCAGAAATTCATAAAAATAAAAACAACTCGTGTCATCTGTGGCGTATTCTTAATAGGCTGACAGGTAGGATAAAGGCATCCGTTGACGAGGTTATATTAAGGGCTTTTGGTAATAATAGCACCTCCGCCAAAGATATTGCAAACTCGTTTGCAACTTCATTTGATAATAATGTCCAAAACTGCACTTCTAATTGTCCCACTCCATTACTTGATGAACTAGTATATAAAGATCCTACAACAGTTTCGATGAGATTCAAATCCGCATGTAATGACGATGTTCGCAACATTATAAAATCATTAAACAGCGCCAAAGCCCCAGGTATTGACGGCATTAGGACAATTCATATTAAAAAAATCAGCTCAGTTGTAACCACAGCCATTGCCAACCTCATCAACACTAGTGTTAGAAAAGCCGAATATCCAAGGACGCTGAAAACAGGCATAGTCAGGCCTATACACAAAAAAGGCAGCTACTCAGATTACGAAAATTATAGGCCAATAACTATATTACCTACAATAGATAAAATAGCCGAGAAATACATCTGTAAACAGTTCTACGACTTTCTTAGGGATAATAATATTTTATCAGATAAACAATATGGGTTCCAACCACGCAAAAACACAACATAATTATTATCTAACTTTACAAATAGTATTTATAAACATCTTAATAACAAAGAACATGTACTGGTGGTGTGTATAGATTATAGCAAAGCATTCGACACTCTTAGACATGATAAACTTATAGACAGTATGCAAGCTAATGGTATTAGAGGCCCACTACTGGCATGGTGCAAAAACTACCTGTCCAACAGATCATACGTAGTTAAAGTTGCTGAGGCTATAAGTAGTGCTGTCGAGGTAACTATAGGCACAGCGCAGGGCTCGGTTATGGGTCCCTTGCACTTCCTTATGTATGTTAATAACCTCTCAAATATCATCAAACGCTGTGAAATCTACCAATACGCCGACGACACATGTTTAGTTGCAGCAGGCAAAGACATAATCGAAACTATGAACATTTTGCAAGAGGACTTTGATTCCCTTGCGAAATGGTCCCACGATATGGGTCTGTCATTAAACGCCAGTAAGACCAAGCTAATGTACATCAGCTCGAGTCAAAATAGGAGCAGCATTAGGCCGAAACTTATAGCCCACGACCATCAATGTCTCCACACTGGGGGAGCCAAAAATCACCGGAAGTGTAAATGTGCCGTCATTGAAAGAGTGGAAACGCTGAAGTACCTGGGTCTTACAATCGATAGCCGCCTAAATTGGATAGCACATATCAAAAGTGTATGTGATAAACTTAGAGGTATGCTTGCGAAATTTTCTGTCATAAGGTATAAAATACCATATCCAATTATGGTACAATTGTACAAGGCGCTAGTGGAATCAAAAATTGCGTACGGTCTGTCTAGCTATGGCAGAACATATAAGTCACACCTTGATCTCATCTACACACTACAACTACGAATCTTAAAAACAATCGTCCCTAAAAAGGTTAAAAATAAATCTAAATCTTTCGGTTACCATAATCTTTTTAGTCATTGTAAAATAATCCCAATCCACGAAAAAGTAAATTACACATTATTGTTAGAAGAATATTTTAATGAAAAAAATAACAAAACATTAAGAAAATATACTGGCTCAACTCGCAGTGCTAATAATAACAAATACGTCTTACCAAAATTTAATAATTTATACGGAAAACGTACCCTTGAATATATGATTCCTGATCTTATAAATCGATTACCGTCACAATTAAAAGAAGAAATTACAACTAAAAACATAAAAAACAAGCTAAAGAATTACTTCATTAATAAATTATAATAAAATAATAATAAAAAAATAACATCCCTTATAAACAATTCCGATAGCAGTACGACGAGCACGGAGGCGGAGATACACGAGTTGGCGCGACGATCGCCGGCGGCGGTTGCTCGGCGCTGGCCGGCTGCCGCCGTTGACCACGCAGTAGGGGCATGATCATTCCTTTATTCCGCGGCCTGCTGTGTCTGAGTTTCTAAGTGTTTTTTTTTTTTTTTTTTCTAAATAGTTTATCGTAAAAGACATTCTGTCACCTAAGTAATATTTACCTTGCATACACACAATGAATTTGTCGGCTACACCGGTACACGGTAAAGTTAATGTAACTTGTGTTTGT
Source organism: Agriphila tristella (assembly GCA_928269145.1). Classification (NCBI taxonomy): domain Eukaryota; kingdom Metazoa; phylum Arthropoda; class Insecta; order Lepidoptera; family Crambidae; genus Agriphila; species Agriphila tristella. The sequence goes on from OV743433.1 coordinate 40,904,729, forward strand.
ACCGTACTTTTAAGATATTCATGTAAACTTTATGATAATAAATAATAAAAAAATAAAAATTTATTCTGTGGTAGAATACAATAATTATCTTTCCCGTGCTTAAAAACAATAAAATAAAATAAAAACAACTTATTATTCGAGTGACAGACTGTAAGAACTAATCATAATCACACAGCCACACACAGCTACACAAATCAAATTCATCTGAGACAACCACTTCGTTTCATTATGGCCGCGCGCGACCGAGTAGCTCTTTTAGGAAGATATTGAAAAATGATCCCAGCCCCTTTGTTGTCTGTTGCCTCAAACGAAACTTAATCAAACTTTAATTTGGTTGACAACACAAGCGCCAAAGTTCGCCGGAAGATAAGTAAACGGCAAAGTCGTTAAGGGGAACGAGTTTTAATCCCAAGGGCCTATTGGTGCTGTTTAATCACGTCTAAATATTCGTGGTGGAAAAAATAACGCGCGAAGGTATCACGCGGTGTTATTGTCATTCATAGCAGGCGCTGCCCCCCTCAAAGTGGGGACTGGGGACAGGGCTGCCAACCGCCTCTTTACCTGTTCAAAAATAATAATGAGACATTATTCATCTGATATTTTGTACATGCATTGTAATGAGGTTTTCTATTGAGCTTTATTATTAAACTTTTATTTCGATAACATGGTTGTGTATCTTTGCTGCTTCTTTTACAGCTTTATTTGTTGAACACGCTTATATTGTTTGTTCCGCTCAATAAAAGAGGATGGGCAAAAATATATGACCGTGGTACCTTTCGAATCTTTCAAACGACACTCCAAGGTTAACATTGGAACCATGTACCATTCTGCCCATCCTCTTTTACTTTGAAGAAAACGGAAATTATCAATTAAAAAATCATTTATCTACCCCTTTATGAATATTTAGTTCAGTATTAAAGTTGGACACTGGTAAAAGTAACGAGAGGTGCAATTTATTGCAACTACGGAAAGTAAACAGTAACCCATGTGAGCTAATCGAACCTTTAAAAGAAATTTTCCATTAGAAAATACTTACCTTTTATGGATTTTCTTTTATTATGTGGCAGCCCTGTAAGAGTGCTTGAGGCGTGAGAGTTCTCATAGCGAGGCTGGAGCTCCAAGCCGTTCATGCTGTAACAAGGGCTACCACTCGTTTGCATATCTTGTGAGGCTTACGTTGCGACTCGATATTATAACCAGAAACATGAAAGAAAAATGTAAAAGCAACTCTTGATTCGAGATTTTAGTAGAAGCCAGATGCATTTGTTAGTGTAATTAAAAAAACACTTTGTAAGGAACTGCAACGCTGAATTATTACACCCCCGCGAGCTTTCTCGTTATTACACGACCGGAAGACTTTTGTATCAATTGAACTTTGCTACCCTCTTGTTCATTTATACTATTTGGGGAGTTTAGTAAACTATTATTTAAAACTGGCGCTTTGATAAAGTAAAATAAATAAAGTCGTCTGTCGTACGTTGATTCAATTACACACAGGCCAAGGGCACAAAAACATACACGCTACGAAAGAGTAGTATTTAGACCTAATTCGTACTAAAAAAACCCCCCTTTGTAAAAAAGCACTCGCAGCTAAGTGGCGCTCGCCACCTTTTGACACACAATAAATCACAGCCGTGAGCGGCCAATAAAAAATATGTTCCACCCTCGGCGAAAATCCAATTAATTTTCGGCGGCTAAAAAAAAGAATGTGCCCCGCCGAGCGGAAAAAGCTCGGCGAGTCGTCGACGCAAGCGACGGGCTGCGGCGACAGCGGGCGCGGCCGCTTAATAATAACGTTAAACGCGACGATATAGAATGGGAAGCGCGGGAAAAGCGGAAAAGGGGAATAATGGAGAAGGAGTAATCAATTTCGCACAGTCGCCACCGCCGGCGATGCTCTCATTTAAAATTTAAAATAACGCGGCGCGGAGGGGACTCGTGGCTGTGGAGGACTTTTTAATTTGGCTCAGCTTCGGTTTAAAAATGCACGGAGCTTTGCGGTGACACATCAATTCACTTTGACTGTCGCCACTTGAACTACCTAAATAGAGACTGCGTTTTATTCGAACTCTACTGTTGCTTTTATCTTTGTCCTAAATTCTTCATGAAATGGGTAGACTAATTTGAACTTTTTACGGTTGTTACAGCAACAAAGGCCAGACCTGCCAAGGTTACTGCAGCAGATGCACGCAGCGCATTTGCCGGCGCACGGCGCGCCACCGCTGCCCTTGTTGGGCCAGGGATCCCTACCGCCCGCAGGCCTCCTCGGCCTCGGAGTACCTCATCATCCCCTCTCAGTGCTCGCAAAACCTCCCGACCTTCACCGACCAGATGACAAAGGAAATGGTAAGCCATAGAACCAACATTTTACGATATACTTATCTAAGAATCACACAGTTCTTTGAAATCAGAATCGTGTCGGTCTTACAAATCTGAAAAATAAATAAATCATCTTGTGTGAGATATAACGGTTCGATACATAGCATGAATATTTTAAGAGCTGTCTGTTTGTATGCTCGCGTTGTTTGCTGTGTGCCACTGGAGACTATTAGTGCCCCCCGCCCCCACCGCCCGCCGGCGGCAGACGTCTCCGATCCCACTTCTGTTTCAATATTTACCAGCTTCGAGAGGCTTTTTGAACTCACTGTTTGCGTGTTTTCGGATCGCTGACGGCTACGGTGAACTCGATATTGCTTTGAGAGTATGAATAAGTCACTTCTCCGAATCGGTGTCTATCTATGCGTGTGTTTAGACAGAATATGTAAACAGATGTGGAACAGATTGAGTAAAAATATTTTCGTAGATGAAGCCGGCTCGAAACGAAAGTTGAGAACACGGGGTCCGTAAACCTTGGGGTGGAATTCATGACAAACATCAGGGGAGCAGGTTTTCAGTTTTCAGTGAAGCGCGAGTAATCCCGGAGCGGCTGGGACGAGCGCGCCACAAATGAAAATGTAACACAGAAATGGATTTGGAAGCCGCCCGTCGCTCCGGTTAATTACAAAAGCAAGCGGTAATCTGCGCTCCGGGATGTTCCGGCTTAGCGCCCCCCCGTTCCGCTCCCTCGACCCCTACTGCTCCTCCTGCCACTTCCCTGGCTAATTTGTGCCATTATCGGTGTACTGATGTAAGAGTTACCGCGCAGATGGCCCCCTCCTGCCTTACCCTCACCTAGCCCGCGCTCAATTAATTATTCCTTGCTGGTGTGAGAGTCGCGTGTTTTAGTCAATTAGTAACGTAATTTTGCGGGTGACTTCAGCGTACGCGACCGCGGACTGAAACAGGCTCGCGATTTCATACTCGATAAACAATATGTACCTAGCTATAGCTATAAAAAAAGAAATATTACATGTTTTAATATATGAAAAATTTGATAATTTTCATCAAAACTTCAATCAAAGACAATAATAAGTAGGACTTGAAGGATTCCGGAGAAAGTTATCTATGTTACTGTAAAAGCTCTTATATTAGAAAATCTTAGGTTTTACTGGAAAATCTTAAGATTTACCAACATGAGTTGGCAAATGTAAGGATTTTATAAAAGGGATACCACTTTTCGGGATTTTACCATTAGAGTTTGGCACATGCTAGGTTTTGCCAATGACGGTTGGTAAATGTTGGAGTTTTTTTAATAAAACAGTGAATTATTTATCATAGCTTAGTCATTTATTTCAAATTAAAAAATAAATAAAATAAAATAAAATCCTTAAATATATTTCATTGACATTTTAATTTATTCTTCACTATCATTATTATTTTTATTTATCCTGTTCCTACAGGATTTCTAAGTCATAAATTACAATTAAATTACCCTTCAGTCAAATACTTTGTTTAAATTATTATGATTTAATGAATTTATTAGTAATAAGAAATTTTTAAAACACCTTCAAAATAAATACTTTTCAGCATTTACCTCTTCTGTGAGGTAAAACCTAAAATGTGGTGGTGGTGAGTGAGTGGGGTGAACATCTACCACTGAGTGAATGGTGGTAGATGTTCCAAATGAACTATGATCACAGAACAATTCAAACTTTTACCATTAAGAGTAGGTAAATAGATCTTAGGTTTTAATGACAGGATTTACATAAGTTCGGGGTTTTACAGTAACATCTATCTATAATACGTCATCAATTAAGAGCTACTAGGTACCTAATTTTAACAATACAATCTAGCCAGCCAACCGCAAGCACCGTCTGCATCTAGCCGAATGAGCATGCTAATGTTATTGGCCGGCAATTGCTCGCAAACTTGCGGCGAATCGGATGCGGTTGATAATGCCTTTGATGTTTACCATCTGCATACGTTACGTTTAACGACGTGTACTATATGCGTTTACTATACAAGCATATTGCATATAATAGCGCTCCTAATAATACATATATCACTTTAATGGAAGGAAGAGAGTATTGAATTTGGTTTGATTAGAAGCGACCTTAAGTTATGTTGGACGTTTGTATGCCATGAATTAAGTTGGATGACGCTAACAACTCTGCTTATTGGTTTATGAAATATTCTTATAACAATCAAGTATCATTCAAGTCCTTTTTAAATATGAGCTTTTGAAGTTTAAAGCTATTTGAGCATTGTTCAGTTTATAGACGGTAAAGTTAGCTTTATTTTATGTAGATACATTGTTCGGAACACTGATTGATGCGTCGAGCAGGCGAGACAGGCTAATTCTGACCACTCCTGGGAATGCCGGCATGTGGCCCTAACCAAATTTGCGTACGCCTCACTTCTAAACTTGTTACTGTACTGTAAAGGGAGCCTTTCACAATGCAATGTTATGATTCTTTTAATGCCAGCACAAGTTTGATATAATAAGTCTATGAATGCCAGAAATTTACTGGACAATATTGCATTTGTGAAATATGCCCATTTCCAAGATACCGTCAAAAACGGCGAAAAAAGTTGACAGGCCAATATCCGACATTCCTAAATCTGTCAACGTAGGTAGGTCAGTGCTATTAGTAATGTGAGGCCATAGAAGCCACTGCTAGTTGAGCGGACAGCTCGATACCCAGAATATCTCTGTCAAATTCGCAGAGTCCAATGGAAATGGGCTGCGTCTCGTATGGAAGTTGTCAATCTACTGAAACTCAATTTAGACGGTGTGTGAGTGGATAATGTCAACACTCTCTGGACTGGATTTACTTCCTAAGTTCCAGATGGTCAAGCAGTTTAACCAACTGTCACTGGAGTCTGGACTGAATAAATATAATTAATTCCATGAGTCAACTCTAGACAATAGAATAACCATTGCATTCTTGCTAATAATATGCCCATCAGTGTTTAATTAATTAATTCCCTTTCGTGAAATGGCTACATGAGTTAAATAGCATGGCATATGCTTATGGACCTTATAGTTGATGAAAATGAATATCTTAATACATTGTCGGAAAAGTCGCAGTTAGATACATATCCAGAAGGTGTCCTTACATTTCCGTACCAAATATAACGGTTCCCTTTCCACATAGACATGTCACATACCGCCAGGGCCGTGTCGCCTCCGCGTGACACCGACGCGTCGCCGACGACAGCTTCTACAATATTCATTGGGCTCTATACAACCGTCTCGTCGCATCGCACGCCGCCCCTACTGTCGCCTGTGCATGTCACTGATACACGGGCGTCACCTCGCCTTAATCATTCAATAGAGCACATCTGCACTATACGAATTTGAGCGGTTTTCAAAACGCAATTTAAGAAAAAAAGTAGTACATAAAAAAGAACTAGATGACGTTGTACAATTAAGTAGCTAGGTTTTTAAGAAAATGGCAAAGGATAACGTAATTAATTTCCTAACTTAAGTTTGTTGAGTATGTGGTTTGTTGCCTTGTGAGTTGGTTATCCATCATTGGCGTGTTCCGAAAAACTTTTCTTTGTCCCTTAGTGGGAATATTTTTTGAAAAATCTACCTTGTTGAAGTAGCGCCATCTATCGACATAAAATTATACTAAAATTATCAGCTGTCCGAAAATCGATCATAAAAAATTCTAATATCTTTGGCTCATTCGAAAACCTACAACTTCAAAGTCTAACTAAAATAATAACCATTCAGATTTTTCCGCCAATACTTTGATGTAAATAAAAAGATTCCCCTTTGATTTTAACGTTTGAATAGTAAATAAAATGTCTGCTCAAAAACTGTGTGCAGTATTTTTTAAATAACGATGGGCAGCTTTAGTTGACATCGAGCCAAATGTTAATCTTCTTTAGATCTTTCAAATCTTTTTATGAATGCATGTTGTTGATGTACGGATTTAGTAGTAATCATAATGTTGAGCACGAGAGTAAAAAGGGGACAAATTAATCAAATTTTTTATAAGGGGCACTCCAAATAAAACTCCGTCGATAACTTTGAACTCACTTTATTATTCGTAATACTGTACTTTTAACGATTGCCAGTAAATATTCTTTTCCAAAACTATTTCTTTTCACGCAACTGCTCTCTAGCACTGTCGAACCAACACTGCCATCACACACCGACCCCGCTTGCCAAGTTAAAAACCGCATGGCGCATTTTCATTCCGGAAGTTTAAAACTGGCGCCAAACGGAAGTTACAATTTTTAAACGAATTTATTCTAGCGGATGCGGAAGATACAATCTTTAAAACGAAACTATTTTAGTGGAAACGGAAGTTACCATTTTTAAATCGAATTTATTTTAGTGGAAACGGAAGTTATCATTTCGAAATCGAGTGTATTTTAGTTAATCAATTGTAGTCCTAATATTAAAAATTATGAATTTTATTGCAGCAAATTTTGTAATAATATTTTTAATTGTAGAATAAGCAAAGAAAACAGTAAATTTCGAGAAAATTAAGCTAAAACCTTACACTCGTCCGTCCTGACAACGTGTATGACCTCATACACGCCTCTTATGAGAGACCTTACACTTGGCAAGTTGAGTTGTGTGGCAACAGTGTTATACATTGATATCTACAGATCACATAAATAAAATAAAGACTTATTACTAAGTTTATGCTTGTTCCAACCCTAACCGGCCAATCACGAGTAAAAGAACAAGCAAGAAACGTCTCGGCGGGTGTATTTTTTTTCGCGACTACCTACCTAGTGATCTGGGTTACGCATTATGCTTTATTTTAACAACATCAATAAACAAATAATTACTTAGTAAACAATTTGGGAATCATGAAACAATCACAGCATGTTAAATAAAATAAATCCTTACTTTAAATAATAATTCTCATTAACTAAATCAATTGTAATAAGTATTTAAATAAATAGTTTTCTAATATATATTTTTTTCTCAGAGATACATTTGTTGTAAATACAGTTTTACTCAATAACAACAAAATAAAATAAAATAAAACTTTTTTTTGTTAAATATCATCAATTCATCACAATCATTACGATGCGGACTTGCTCGCTCACAAGTCCCGCTCGTGTTAGCTCTACTCTTATATATTTTTTCATTCAATGCCAGGTCAAGCAACGAACCCGCTCGCTCACGAAGTCTCGTGCCTGGCCTAGCTATCTCTGTATATTTTAACCTTTTAGCAGCATCATTGGATGGCCACGAACCCGTTCGCTCGCGTAGTCTCGTGACCATCCATCCTTAGGGTTAGCATATCAGTCAGTCGTATCAAAGCCAAGTCACGAACCCGCTCGCTCACGTGGTCTCGTACTTAACCTGGAACGGAAAGAAAAGCTTTGTCTGTAGTTAACTATCATAACACCATAAGTAAGTATAAGATTTTTAACACATAACAATGTAAATACAATCAGTTGTCACTCAATAAATCATCGTCACTTTTATCATCTAAATCACTATGGCTATCACTACCTAGTTCGAGAGAAGCTACGTGTATCCATGGCCTCATCCGATCAGCAGCCACAGTAGTTTTCCGCCTGTTCCTCATCCCTTCGAAACCAGGAATAGGTGCCACTTTATATCGGTCGTTTCCAAGTACCTTAACTACTTTAAACGGACCTTCGTAAGAAGGTAGAAGTTTGGTGCTCTTACCGTCGTTATGGAATGCTGTTTTAGTGATTTTAACTAGTTCACCATTACTGTATACTTTCGCCGGTTTCCGTCCTTTGTCAAAAGCCTTTTTCTGTTTCTCTTGCTCTTCATCAATCCTATCTTTAACATCTCTGCGAATCGATGTCAAATCATTCTCTTGCCGGGTCAAATTTGTTACTTCATTAAGTGACGGATTGCTCTCACCATTCATTACGGTACCAAACAACACTTCAGCGGGAGTCCTACCTATAGTTTTTTGTATCGTGTTGTTTAGTCCCCATTGAATTCGGCCTAATTTGGTGTCCCAATCCCTTTCGTTGTCTCTAAGGTTCTGTGCGGTCAAACTGTCAAGGATAGTCCGATTGTATCGTTCTACTTGCCCGTTTGACCTTGGGCTCGCTACGGCATTAAGCACGTGTTTTATCCCTCTATCTAAGCAAAACTTCTTAAACGCATGTGACGTAAAGCAACTTCCGCGATCACTTATCAGACGGTCTGGGTTCCTAAAGGTATCGAAGATATCTTCTAAAACTCTTATGACGTTCTGGCTACTAGTATTTCTGACGGGCTTTATAAAAACAAACTTTGTGAATGAATCCACGGCCACCAAAATGTGTGTATACCCCCTCTTAGATTTAACGAAAGGGCCGAGGTGGTCGATATGCAGTGTGTGGAACGGGACTTCAGTTTTAGGGATAGGATGTAGTAGTCCCTCACGTGTATTGGTTGTCCTTTTTGCATAGGTACAGTCGATACACGCGTGCACATATTTATTTATAAAGCGCGTCATCTTGGGAAACCAAAAGTTCTTTTTAATACGGTCTAATGTTTTTTCCTTACCCACATGCCCTATGTCGTCGTGGTTCATCCTGCATATCTGCCACCTCGCGCCCTTAGGTACCACCCATCTTAGATTGGTTTTGTCGCCATCAATGTACCTAAATAACTTATTATCCTTAATTAGATAATTATCCTTGATATAGTCAAGCCCTCGCGTGTTTAATTTACTATTTAAAATGTCCCGAATCCTTACCAGCTCAGAGTCACCCAGCTGCAGAGTAAGAAGCCAGTCTTCGTCACTAATTGTTAAAATAGAGGATACTTGGCCCTTACTACTCACCTCTGGTTGTGCTACCTCAGGTTGTGCGACCGGGTTCCTCGAAAGTGCATCGACATGAGCCATCTTTGCGCCGGCCCTATACTCCACCGTGCAGTTAAACTCCTGTATTGCAAGCCACCACCGTGCTACACGAGGTATTAGGTCGCGCTTTTGAAATGTAGAGCGGAGAGCGCTACAGTCGGTAACCACCTTGAACTCCTTACCTAGCAAATAAACTCTGAACTTCTTGAGAGCGCAAACCACTGCTAAAGTTTCGAGTTCATACGAATGGAAGTTTTTTTCTTCTGGGGTAGTTTGCCGACTGTAGTATGCCACAGCTTTCAATGGTTCACTGCTACCTTCAGGTCGCTGTAATAGAATGCCGCCAATCCCAAGTCTGCTGGCATCAGTGTGGAGCTCCGTCTCTGCGCCGTGTTCGTAGATAGCGAGAATTGGCCTAGTAACTAACCTGGTTTTGAGTGTTGAGAACGATTGCTCCTGACTACCGGCCCATTCCCATTTTGCGTCTTTTTTTAACAGCTTAGTGAGTGGTGAGGCAAGCTCGGCAAAACCCCTTATAAATTTCCTAAAATAACTTACTAGGCCTAAGAATTGGCGCACAGAGTGAACATTTTCCGGTACCGGAAAATCTAATACACATCGAATTTTAGACTCACCTGGTCTTATACCAGACGAGCTTACCTCATACCCCAAGTAATCGATTTTGTTCTGCAAAAAACTACACTTAGATATATTAAGTTTAAGATTTGCATTATCTAAGAGCTGTAAAACCTCTTCTAGTCTTGCGAGAGCCTCGTCTGAGCTTTTAGCGTATATCAAGACATCATCTATGTAGACAGTTGCTCTATCAAATCGTGCAGGTCCCAGGACGTGGTTCATCATTCTTTGGAACACGGCTGGAGCGTTTGCCAGCCCGAATGGTACTCGATTAAACTCATATTGTCCATCCGGGGTGACAAACGCTGTCAAGTGTTTATGTTCTTCCGTGATAGGTACCTGATAGTACCCCGACATTAAATCTAAGGTGATGAACCACGCCTGTCCAGCCAACTTGCATACTTCGTCTTCGATGATGGGTAAGGGATATCTTTCCTTCTCAGTCACCGAATTCAACTTCCTATAATCTATACACATGCGTGGTTTTCCGTCTTTCTTTCGAACTATGATAATCGGACTGGCATAACTCGACACAGATTCCCTAATAATCCCCGCCTCCAGCATTTCCGCCACCATAGCTCGGACTTGTTCACGTTCATGGTGAGAAAGTCTGTACGGCCTATATACAACCGGCTGATCACTATTAAGATTTATTTTCATTTGTGTCACGTCAGTACAACCTAATTCACCAAGACTAAATGCAAAACACCTCTTATACCGTTGCAATAAATCCAAAAGCCTAGATTTATCTGTTTCAGATACCGATTCACCAAACTTTACATGGCGTTCGTCAATGGAATCAAGGGCCACTTCCTTCGACTTGTCCGAATCTGGGGAATGACTTTCAACTACCCGTTTAACTAAATTTAACTTATTTGCTCGTGAAAATACAAAATTTTCTTGAACAAGACATGGTATACGACAAGGAGCTAGAATTGCAAAAAACAAACCATTCTGGACTCTGTAAGTGCCACCTACCACAATGTACTGCTCATTTGGTTTACCTACAATTTTTGTATCTAAAAGTATGTGCCCGTCATAGACAGAATCTGTAGCTGCTCTGACGCTAGCCATGCCGTATAGTGTACAACTTGTCACTATTCTTACCCTAAGCGATCGTCTCTCATCCTCATAACTATTTGATGGGAGTTCGGTACCAACGTCGAAAAACTTTAGTTGTGTCGCATCCTTTACCACTATGATGTGGGGCTGTTCGGAAAATGTCTGACCGATTAACATCGGTCTGTCCAGTAAGTGATCACCGACCACTTTACAGTTAACTACTGCTGAAACCCCATCAATTATCAAATTTACTGAAATAGATCCTAACGAATGGACAAGTCCATTCCCAAAACCCTTCATAATCGACGGAATACTGTCATGTATAACACCTAATCTTAGAGCATCTGATTCCCTAATAAGTGTGACCTCGCTGCCAAAGTCCACAAATGCATCCAGCGCCATTTCATTTAATAATACCTGTTTTACAAATTTGTCATTTAAATTGGAGGTAGAAATGCGCAATGTTTTGTGCACTGTGGCAGTCTTAGTCACCTGTCCTTCCTGATTAGTACGACAATTTTCGGTTTTATGACCGACCTTGTGGCAAACATCACACCTCAACAAAGGCTTGGTACATTTTATATAGAGATGTCCTTTCTCCTTACAATTATAGCAGAATAGACCAGAACTATGTACATTCGATTTTGGATTCGACCTAGCTTGGCTGGTATCATTTGAATGGGACTCAACATACTTTTGTCTGAAGGACGACTGGTTACCATGCTCTTTGCTGCTTAACAAAAACTGTAGGAGTTGATCAGTGTCTGAACACCGTAGGGCTAACGCACTTGACTTAATGGTTCTGTCAGTGAGACCATGGATAATACAGTCGACTGCGCGCTTCCCCGTAATTTCACATTGATTAATAAACGCAAGCTTCTCATAAAAATAATTTTCGATTGGTTCATTAAATCTACTTCTACGCTTTAACATGTCCTCCAAGGATTGACCATAATTTCGTTCACAGGGGAAAGCTTTTAAGAGTTTTTCTTGCCATTCAGCCCACGTGTAAAGAATTGTGTTTAGACTTTGATACCAAATTTTGGCCAATCCTTGGAGTTTTTGCATCGAAAAATGAATGGTGGTTCTTTCGTCCCAACCGTAGACGGAAGCACACTCATTCACTTTTCTCAACCACACATCCATACGTTGGTTTTTGACTGAAGGGTCAAATTCAGGCAAAATGTTTTTGGTGTCTAACTTATGAGAAGGTGCACTCTGGTCTTGCGGTTGCGACGCAGAACCATGTTTCAATGACTGAATAATCTTAAAAACATCTTTAGAAGAGAATAATGGACTACATGACCTTGAGTGTCGATCAGCACGGTCATCCCGCTTGCGCTGGCTGCGACGATCGTCACGATGCTCGCTGTCCTGGCGGCTCCGACGTTGCTCGGTGCGTTCCATGCGACGTTCGAAGTCACGCTCCTGCTGATCATCGCGCATCACGCCGCGAAGGTTTTCCCGGTGATAACTTCTTTCTTCTTCACGAATACTTGGGCTACGGTGACTTGATCGGTGGCGGCGGCTACGTGACCGACTCTGCCGCCCTTGATGGTCCGATCCTTGGCGGTTGGGCACCGCTTTTTCCGCTTCCATACGATGTGATCGGGTTCTTCCTGAAGTCGGGAAAACTGGACTCCAATTTCGTCCATCACGACGGATGGAGCTGCGGGAGCGGCTGCGACTGCGTGCTGGTGTCTTCAGTCTCCGACGCTCACCCTCTTGACTGCGGTTTACTTGTTCCATTTGTCCTCGGAAAATAGAAAATCAAGAGTCAGATATTTCACCTGGTTATTAAAATGATTTAGCAGAAGATATGTATTTTATTTATTTACTTAAAAATGGATCTAAGGTTTTACTTAAATCTTAGTATGTATTTAAATGTGGGGCTTTGTCTACATTGCTTGACTAAAACAAGGCTTAAGTGAAACCTGTTAAGATTATTTAGATTTTTGCGGACATCTTTTAATATTGAGCTAAATTAAAGAAAAACTAACATAATAAAATATTATATAATGATGTGTGTTACTTACTAGTTTAAATAAATAGATCCAGTAAATGTATTAACGTACTTATTACCTAAAAAATTATAATTAAAAACAAATTAAAGTTTGTGAAAAGGCTTTTAAACATACAATGTTTGTTTCTCTTTGATATCTAGTTTGTAAGATACTAATGGATTTACTTGGATGGATCAAGTAAAAAAAACTGCTGATTCGAAGCCATTTATGTAATGACGAATAAGATTTACATCAATCCAAGCGAATCAATACTCTTGTTCTCTGGACTTGAACCAGACGTTGGGCTTGCTTACACCAGGGTGATTGTCTACTTGCAATATAAAGTCACTTGCTAAGCCACGTTTCACTAAATAAGCACAAAATTAACTTGTTATTGTTCAAGTAGAGTCGAGCTGACATAGAAATACTTTACTTCAAAATATTTCTAAAGAAACGTAAAATTTTTAGAGTGTTATATAAAATAATAATGGGCTTGTACTTACACGGTGTTTCCCGCTTCTGAGTTATAAGGGGCACTCCAAATAAAACTCCGTCGATAACTTTGAACTCACTTTATTATTCGTAATACTGTACTTTTAACGATTGCCAGTAAATATTCTTTTCCAAAACTATTTCTTTTCACGCAACTGCTCTCTAGCACTGTCGAACCAACACTGCCATCACACACCGACCCCGCTTGCCAAGTTAAAAACCGCATGGCGCATTTTCATTCCGGAAGTTTAAAACTGGCGCCAAACGGAAGTTACAATTTTTAAACGAATTTATTCTAGCGGATGCGGAAGATACAATCTTTAAAACGAAACTATTTTAGTGGAAACGGAAGTTACCATTTTTAAATCGAATTTATTTTAGTGGAAACGGAAGTTATCATTTCGAAATCGAGTGTATTTTAGTTAATCAATTGTAGTCCTAATATTAAAAATTATGAATTTTATTGCAGCAAATTTTGTAATAATATTTTTAATTGTAGAATAAGCAAAGAAAACAGTAAATTTCGAGAAAATTAAGCTAAAACCTTACATTTTTTAGATTATTTTTTGTAAGTAATAAGCATTTCTAGAGAACATAATATTAATTAGATGATAAATACTCTGACTGAAATGAAGTTAAAAACTGTCATTATAATATCAAAGATTTATCATAATAATATGTGTTTAGGATTTCAATTCAAGTTTTTATTTCTGTCACAGGTATCAGCTCAGCAGAAGAGAGACATGTGAGTACCAAACCTTCCAATTTTCGCTCAGCTTTTTAAAATTGCTACGACGGAATTTTGCTTTGAAAATTCCCAACAAGAGTCATACTGCCTTTTCCATTTGGGAATGCGAACGTGGAGAGGAGTGTTGCGCTCGAACACGTTGATTTCATAACACGGCCCTGACTGAAACAAGTGGGTGGTGCAAGTGGCACACCCCGCGTTAGGGTTGCTACTACCTACACGTGATATCTTTATTATAAGGGACTTTCGACTTAATGAACCATTTAAATATCCCCACTGTTAAGGCATTCTAATGGATGGATAAGAAGGATAGGCCAATGCATATTAGTGTGTTAACTATTTAAATGTAAGTGCAGTCGTGACCAAATAGCTTAGCGTGCCTTTAGAAGAACTGAGGATAATACATTTTTGTGTATAGGGATTAGGATAGACCCTAGCGACAGTTGTCTAACCGAGTAAGCGTTAGACTTGTACTATAATGTATTCTGTGGCGTTAGCAGCTTAGTGTGCCTTTAGAAGAACGGAGGAAATTACATTTTTGGGTGCCCCTCCGTTGATAGACCCCAACGACAGTTGCTTAACCGAGTAAGCGTTAGCTAAGCCACCTAGGCCATTGAACTCCTCATGAACAATCCGATGCAGTATTTTTTGTCAAAGGTAGATTAGGTTAGGACGGAGGATATTACATTTTTGGGTGACCCATTCGATATAATAGGTCCCTAGCGACAGTTGCTTAACCGAGTAATCGTTAGCTAAGCCATCTAGGCCATTGAAAACCTCATAAAAAATCCGATGCAGTAATTTTTGTCCAAGGTAGAGTCGGTTAGGGAAATAAAGTATATAGGTACGAAACTTCCCATGACAACAGCTAACCCTGATTTGAAGTGAGCTCGCTCGTGAGTGCGTTCGCGAGGTGTTGCGAATGTCGGGTATCGTGCTGGGAGGCGGGTGGCCCCCTTGTTGTGCTCGGATGAACGCAGTGGCGCACCGCACAGATGTGCGCTCGCACGGCGTCGCACCGCACCGCTCCGCCTCGTCGCCGCCTCGCAAAATGCATGCGAATCAATACCGCACCCGCTGCTTTATAACATAGTCTTTGTTGCACTAACCTACTTCTGTTTGAGCACCGCTGCTCGTTAGCTAAGAGTAAGAACGTTTTTAGATTTTCATCACGTTTGTTTCGTTTTGCTGTAGCACGGTTAGTACGTATAGGCTAAGAAATAAGTTATTAATAATGACACTCTTACATGTTATAAAGAAACTAATGCAAAATTACCAGGGCGCAGCGCGCCGATGTGCTATTTCTAAATAAAATTGAGATTTTAATATTATCTTCCACCTAAATTAAATAGTATGCTACTTATTTATATTATAATATTCGTTTCTTTAATCTTAATCACAACACCATCATTAAAATATAATTCATCTCTCATAAAGTTCATCATAGCGCACTTTGAGAAAACTTATCGTTGCAAAGGAGTTTCTAACTTGAGGAGAGCACGTGAAGAGTTTATCTTGCAGTGTGACCTCGATCCAGCGTGTTGGCAGTCCGCTCACGGAGCTGTCGATCTGTACAAACACGCGGCGAGCTGAGTAATGCACGGTCGCGCCTTACAATTTGAGCCGGGTGGAGCGGGGAGAAATGCACGCCGTAATAAAGTTTACATAAACCCGGCGCGTCTTGCCGCGGGGGGCGTCAGGTTACACCGAGTTCGTGCCTTGCCCGTTTGTCCGGCGAATGTTTTTACTGCGAATCACGGAGGTGCTACACTGTTGCAACTACTTGATGTTTATTTGCAAACACAAGCTGCCGCGTATTTGATTTTCCGATACATCGGCTAGCTGTTTATTTAAAGATATGTAGAGAAACTCACTTTACATAGTGAAGCTCCTATCGACCGGTTTAGAAAACTGTTTAAAATATTCTTGACATACAATTTGTCCACCTAAGTATTTATCGAGTACAAACTGTGAGATGTCAATTAAATGAACTTGAATTGGTAGAACTTATGTTGAAACCAATTCAGTTCCCCACAAAATATAACACAGTTTACGACCGGCAATTTACACCGACGGGAAATTGAGCAGCGACCCTAAGCCTAACAGGGCGAGCCTTTCCACAATCTCATTTGGGTAACATAATAACCGCGGATTTATTTCTGCCGCCCGCTCATTCGCTCTCAAATCGCGCCTAATATTCAATTTGGGCGCCCGAACCACACAAAAACTGCTCGGAGCCGGTTCATTACGCCGCGCATCTCGCCTCTTCATCCTCCTTACCTTATCTAAGCCACTCTGAATAACGCTCCCCTACCCACCCCTCGCCACCCGCTCACCACTTCAAGTGGAAAACTCGCAGGGCGAGGGCCGCTCAACCTTGTTTAGCATTCTCCTCGACTTCTTTATTTAATAGATGCCGAAAAAAACTCCGTTCAGAATAAATTTGCGTTTGTTCTTCGATACGCTTCAGTCGGTGGCCGCTCGGAGGTGCGTTCCTTTAATTAAAGCGGCAGTGGCGCGTGTAAATTCTTATTTGAGGAGGTGAGAAACGAGTATTTCATCGGAGTCCTCGTCGATGCGGAGTCGTTGGAGTTTTTCAAAGGCGGCAGCCCTGGCGCGGCGTGTTTACGCCCGCGGAACAACAGCCGCCCGGAGCGCCGCGACACTCTTCACAATTTATCGCCCGAGACTTTTCTTAATTGGAAGGAATGGCCACTTGTAATTATTAAGACGGCCTAAAGTGAAACAGATTGCGTGGTAGTCGTTTTCGTACCGTTTATTTTTTCTTTCCAGGATTTTATAACGCTGCTCTGTTACCGCTTTTATTGTTGAGGGAAACTGGGGTGAATTCTTGTTGCTTGGACTCTTGTGCATAATAGTAATTAAATTACAATTACCATATTATCATTTACTACTACTAGCCAACTCCATGATTGTAATAAATGCTATAGGTATAAAATAAAATGAATCAGAAGAATTGGCTTCAAGAAGAGTTATCATTATCAATCTATCTGGTAATATCAACGCACCGAGGACTGGACAGTAGCAACAAATTGATAGAGATCTATTGCAGTTGACAGCGGATCTGATTTCTGAGAGTTAGGGGGGATAGGGAGAGCCTTATCGTAGAATCTGTTACGATTTATTGCTTACTGCTTATATGCGATAAGCGAAATCATCGCTTTTATTAAGCTTAGTATGGCGCATCGTTTGTTTTCGCCTCAAATGCCCTAATTCCCGGTTAATCTCGTTATAAAGCCGGCACTGAATATGCTACAGCTACCCAGATATAACCCACAAGACAGGGCCGCGAACCCTGCTCATAATTAATCATAAACGCTGTTAAACAGCTCCCGGGATAAAATAAACTTGTTAGTGTTCTCTAGATGAGTGATTAATGTGCGTTTGTAACTGCATTTTTAATTTTCTAAAGTTAATATTACCTACGAGACGAAGGTCGTGGGGAATGCATATGTATGGAATTTTTCATTTACCTACGACACTACTGGGCCGGTAGTGTAGAAGGGAAAAAATTACCCACGACACTACCAGCAGTGCGCCTTGGTAGTGTCGTGGCGAAGAAGGGGGATTTCTTGCAATTTTAGTAAATTGCTGTAACGCTCAAAATTTACATACACACATTTGCTTTTTAATTAGGATAGAAAACGGTTTATTTATCAACTTTAAAGAAAAAATCAATAGCAGATATAAATAGCGGGTAAATTTTTTAAATTAAAGAAAGCTGCCAACCCTGGCAGCGACGAAGGCAGGGTATTGCTCGTCTCGGGCACGGCTGCGGCTTAGTTCCCGATAGGGCCGTATCGCATCGTATCGATTTATGCAAGCTTGATCGAATCACCCCCTCCCGCCAGCAACAATATCCGTCACGATGCTGCATCGCTGCACACAATCGGGTATTATACAGTTCAATCGACATCATTTTCACTCTTTTCTTTACGTGCATTCAAGTGAGGAATATAGTTACACATCAATAAAAAGACGCATTAAAATTTTTCCAAACATTATTTTTTAAGTAAATATTGACTCACGAAAAAGTCAATTCTTTCATCAAAGAGTTGAAATTAAAAAGTGACATGTTTACTATTTTCCAATTTAGTTCGCAGCTCGCTCCACATATTCCCTTCATCCCTGATATGTTGCAGCGTGGCATTGTTTCACGCCCGGCATTCGCAGAAAGCTGCCGGACGCGGCGACCCGTGCGCGCACAGGCGACGCCCGTCGCACTCGCCTCTGTATTCCAAACGAAATATTCAAAGCATTCCTGGTGCTCTCTATGTCCCTTATACATATGTATGACATTCACAAAAGCAATTCGGAAACTTCTGCGTCGCACACAAAGATTATTAGACGTTGTCAATCGTAGGCTTCGCAATTTCGACATTTACCGAAGGAAGCGGGGAGGAATTTCGGCGTATTGTTTCTGAAGATTTGTCTTTGTATTATAAACGCAGCCACAGCGCAGAGTAAGGCAGTGCCAGCTGCGTATAAAGCTGCGGTCAACGTTCTGTGTTGTGGTCGTCGACGCCCCACCGACGTCGTGTGTGGGCGTCTGTACTCAGCTACCGACCGATATCTCTCGCCTCTCGAGCCCCTGAGCCCATTTATTGCACTCCTCTGTTCCTTTTATGACGCACCGTAATCGGCGTCTAATTGCATCAAAGCGTTATTACTCCACCTTCACAATACGTTCCGTTGGTTAATTAAAACAAAACCTGTTCAATGGGAGTGTAAAAACAAACGAGATGGAGTAAAAACACGGTGGAGTTGTTGTATAATTGCAATCGCTGCATGTAATTAGCAGGTGGGTGCGATAGCTCGCGGCTCGGCGCACGTCTTCATAATTTATCTCAATTAGCCGGCGCGTAATGAGCGGAAGGACGGCGCGCCCGCCTCTGTGCGCGCATTTCACGGCTCCTGGAGAATGCACTTTACTAACGCCAAACTTTGTTTGCGGAAATGAGAACTTATGTTACTTTTCGTTTACATTTAAGACTGGTACGTGTGCTGAAAAGTTTTTATGTACGCCACCTGTGCCTTGAGATTTTGCAAAATGAAAGCCTGAAAGTCAAAAACCCAACGACATCTTAACATACTTATATGGAGAATTCAAGCTTTTAGTTTGCATGCTAAGACGTGTTCGTAATGGTAAGATATTCGTGGTCTTTAGCAAAGCAATCTCACACTAGCCTGCAGTGTTGGTTCCTGGAACAGGCAAGCGATGTCAGCGGCGTGTCGTACACCGCAGCCGACACGACCTACTATCGTACTCGGCCCTGCACACAGCAACCTATGCGCCGCACGTACCTCCCTTCGTGCTTATCACGCATTTACATATGCTTCGCCTCCTCGCTGCCGTGTACGAGCATCCAAAATGTTTCATGAATAAATTTGTAATCCAATTTGCCCGTTAACTTTCGACTCGACAAACACCGAAACATGTCGACGCTGTTAAAAACAAACACTAAATAAGTAACGAGAACTGATCCAATCGAATAATTTTCGGCTCCCTCGAACCGATTAATCATAAAAAATACGCGGGTCGCGCGCAGCCCTTTTTCGAGTTTCCTCGTTACGGACTAAGACGGGAATCATTAGGAATTAAATTTCCCCTTTCATTAGTCCCTCAACCCTCGTATAATTCCGGACGCGGAGCAATAACAATATAAATCCCCCGTCGCGCCGAGCGGGGGATTACGGCTTGTCTCGACCCTAATTTAGGGTTGCCCCCGCCCCGGATTAACGAAGTGGCGGAATCCGCTAGGGTTGTCACTGCGCATAAACTTGTTACGTGTTTAATGTTTTATTGACGGGTGGTGAGGGAGCCCTCATTTAAACAACGTGCTCCGCTAGCGACCCCTTCCGCGCTGGGCGCGTCCGCGGTGATCATGCGACTCGCCCATCCGAACAGTCGTCCCCGATTACCCACCACGTGAGCCAACTCCTGGGAATACCACAAAAGTTACTTCAACATTTTCGCCATAAAATAATTTGCAGATCCAACAGCGCCATTATCTCGGTAACGCCCCGCCAACAAAGTAACTGCCTACATAACATTTTTATTATCACGATCTCAAGTATGTTTTAACATTTTATTAATCGTCGTGGTGTAACACAGTGGACCGATGCTTAAATTACTTTTATGGGTCATAATTTTTAAAATGTCGGCCAGTGACCTTTACAAATTAATTTTGAGTGCTATTATGTCGTCGGAGTGAGTCGTTCGTTAAGGCGGAACGAATTGTTTATCGCCGGTATAATGCCGCGGCGGGAGTGCCGGCCGACACACATATTGCAGCCGAGGAATCTTTGCGAGGGATCTCTCCTTTGCCCTCTTTGATTTAAGCGAAGGGATCACAATTAAGGAGGCGCCTTTGTCAACACCCCGAGGTACGAAATGAATGTGACGCGTCCGCATTTTATTACGGCTATTATGTTACATAAGCATTAAAATACGTTTTGATTAACAGATATTTAATTGGTCTCAAAACAAAACAATATCTTCCAATTTATGAAAAGATTTGCAAAATAAAGTCTGGTAGTACTCAAATACGTCAACTTTACTTCTTAGATGCCAATTTTCCGAACCAGTTGCCTTTCAGCAGAACGGCGAAACCCGATTCGGGGTAATTTATTTAAGTAATTTCACAAAGGCGAGACCGCGTACACCGTATTAAAATTTGCCCGTCGACCGCAAAGTAGACGCTAACACAAAATTAAAGTCGTCGACACTTAAGGGCTTCGTAGTGTCGAGGGGAGCTTCTGTGAAATTTCTCTCGGAATGTTGAAATGGCGGATGAATTTCGCAAGTCAACTCAATTATCGTTTTAATTAAGGCGCCGTGCCACGTGACATTTGTTTGCGTGCGTGAAAGCGATCGCGCCCGCCACCCCGCGTCTCTCCCCCTCATGCTTGCTCCTGTTAATTGTGCTAATTACTCCTGTAATGGAGCAAGGGGCGGGGAGAGATTGCTTATCGACGGCTTCCCCGGAATTTACTTTGTGTTACATCTGCCCGACCGCGACGTTAATTTGAGTTTAAGTAACTATCGGCTCGTAGTTTGTAATCTCTTTGTGATTAATGGGAGGTTTTGACGAAAACGGTAATAAATCTGAGCGGTGGCGCGGCGTGGTTCTGCGTTCGCGCTCGGGCGAGTCGAGGTAACCGACAATGCAATAATGATGCATCGGGCAAGTTTCCAAGAGTAGTGGACCGCGGAAGACTGGCGGAGTCCGGTCCGAACAGATGTCGAGGTGGGCGGGGGCCGACAACGAGCACCAGGCAATTTGGTTATTTGGGGTCGGCCATAAACCGATAGCGCGCGCAGTAAACGCAATCCTCCACTCGCGACTATAAACTTTACGAGTCACGTAAAAACGCGCTCGAAACGCCGACTCGCTTCCATAAATTTATGCTAATGTATTCTTTATAGGAGTTTAATGTGTATTCAGAAATTCCGCCATTATTTATGTATACGAATGAACCAGTAAAGTTAATTTTAAAGTCACCCAGCGCCCCGCGGTTTACGCGTTCACTGTCGATTAATTTTTTGTTTTGTGTGCCGTGGTTCCTGAACATCGCGGATTTTAAATGTTTACCCTTTTTTATGTCCATTCAGGTTAGAGCAGCGGCAGATTTAATAGCGATTAAAGATAAGATAGCATTCTCAACACCAACTCGTCAAACACGTTTGTATTTTTATAATGTATGTAAGTATGTGAATAAATATGGGCATCGTGTTACGACTTACGCTTAGTATAAAAAACGTATCGTAAAATTTCTCGAAGATGACATAATAAAACTGGTCGTTTGAATTGTAGTGCCAATAAAAGGATGGAAACGTCGCGTGTAAATCATGAAACTTTTCAAAACTATTATGCTTGAAATATAGTCCGAACTCAATCTGAACATTTCCGAGCGGCGGGCGGTCTATTTATCTATTTCCCCCGCTTCCGCCCCCGAGCGTCCGGTTAACCGCCCCCCTTCCGGTTAACCGGGCGGCGGCGCGCGCGGCTAAACGGCTCGTCGCGTGACCGCAGACAATAAGCCCGGGCGGCGTTAACAGCGCGCCTGTGTGTTGCCACTTTATATGTTACGTCAGAGCTCTCCCCCTGCCACCCGCCACCGTTGCTAGGGCTATCACCTGGAAATAATAAAAAAAAACTGGCGAGTATTTTTTTTTCTGTAGATGAATAAACAAAGATGACGTGTAATTTTAGCTTCTTTAAATCAGCATCAGGGTTGCGTGTAGGAGTTTGTTTATCAAAGTGGCGTATAAGTGGGGATGGCGACCCTATCGCGACACATGTGTGCCCCACGTCTCGAGCCGAACGGTAGCCGATAAGTCGTGTTGTTGAAGCTTGTAGCTCGTACTTGTTTAGACCGCCCGACCCTTCCCGACTCAATTGCCTTTTTCTTGAGGTCGACCCGCGTAATGGGATAAAGTAAAGATTAGCTCTGTTCGCTTTTCTGTTGAAAATGGAAAAGGTTGCGAGTGACTACTCAATATACTGTATTTCTGTTTGAGTAGATGTAAGTAGCTATTAGCTTTGATCCTCTTCGGTGCCAATTTTTTGTAATCCAGAAAATATGGATACTTTCCTATATGTAGTTATACCTGTGTTCTTATTCAATCAATACTTGTTCAGTCGATGCCAGATAAAATGAAACCTTTTTCATGCGTGCTAGTCTAACTTTCACATGAATTTGAAATTAAAAGTTTCACTACCTGCCTCTAAACGTAATCTAGCTTTCTTCCTTTAAATAAAAGTGCACATCGCATAATCCCACGCTGCTGACTAGAATGGTAATGATGCTAATCTGGTAATCTCGTGTCGTGTCCCCATGACTGAAAAGCTTGCACTTTTTAATATCCTACTAACCTAAATATCAGACTAACAAAACTACAAAGATTTTTCCCATAACTGATTTACAAAAACTCTGACCATCAGCCATTTTAGCGTTCCCACTGCTGGGGCACAGACCTTCCTTATGGGTGGATAATGAGGATGAGCCATAACCCACCACGCGGGCCGAATGCGGATTGGTGAGTGCTAACAACTCCAAATTCAGCCGAGACCAACGGCTTAACGTGCCTTCCGAAGCACGGAGGAGCTCGACATAATAAATTTTTGGTCACCCATTCCATGACCGACCTTTTCGAAAGTTGCTCAACCTTCGCAATCGCTGGGTCAGGCGCTAAACCACTGCGTCATCAAGCTCCTCAAAACTCTACATTACCAATGTTTGAAATTATGATATTTTATCAACTCAAGTTCACTAACATAACAAAGCTATAATGAAATCGGCAGCTGTAATAAAGCTACACTGAAAAAAATGATTAGTTAACAGTTACCAAAATTTGGTTACTAGTAGGCCCTAATCTACGGACTTGCGAACTACTGGTTATCAGTAACAAAATCAGGTTCGTTTAACTGTTTTAAGTAACGTGTAGCCTAACTTTTTTTCGTTTAAATTAACCTAACAATATGACTTTTTTAATCTAACTATTAGTCTAAAAATTACAATGCTATTTCTAAAAAAGTAGACAAAGGATTTTGCTGTAACTAACTAAAGTGTTTAGTTATCGATATCTGTACTATTTGCTTGTTGGGAACCAAACTGTTAGTTCAATTTTATTTAACTGTTTGCTTACAGGTTACAGATTCGGTTTGACAATATATAACAAAACTATTTTGTTATTAGTAGCCAATCCCAGTTAAGTAATTATTAGTAACAAAAATACGGGGTGTAAGAAATGGCTTGGCAAAAACTTAACAGAAGCAATTAGCCAATGAAACTGAACTACTTTCCCCAAGGGTTTCCTTTGGGAAAGTAGTATAAGGTTTTATAACTTGTACAGTTTCATGGCCTAATTACGTCTGTAAAGTTTTTGCCAAGCCATTTCTCACACTCTGTATTATACTGTTTATACAAGATGTAAGGTAAAGGCGAAATAATAAAATACACGGAAAAATATGAATTACGATTTTATTAACGATTTATAAAGACTTCCATCAAATTAAATAATTAGTGGATACCTCATAAACTGCAAGTTCTTATCTGTGGTGCCTTTGCATAGCTTTCTTCTTCTTCTTCTTCAGGCTTACTTAAGTTACCCACTGCTGAGTGTAGGCCTTCTCGAATGCACGCCATCCCGTTCGGTCTTGTCCTTTTCTCATCCAGTTTTTCCCCGCTACTTTGGTAATGTCGTCTCACCATCTGGATTTTTGGCGGCCGACGCTTCTGGTACCGGGGTCTCCACTCCTCTCCAGCACCTTTCTGCTCCACCGGTCATCGGTTCTGCGACATAATATGTGACCGGCCCATCGCCGCTTCCTTTGTGCAACGATGCGCCCCACGTCAGTTTATTGCGACTCCGAATTACCGTGTTTCTAACTTTGTCGCGTAGAGTGATACCCAACATGGCACGCTCCATCTTCCTTTGGGCTACCTGTAGCTTCTGGATATGTTTTTGTGTAAGGGTCCAAGTTTCTGCCCCGTAGAAAGTTGTGCAGGTTTGTAAAATCTTCTAAAAATTGTTTGCCTCACACCACACCCAGTACTCCCGGAAGGACTTCTATCAACTGATGAAAATACCGGCGCAGGAATGAACTCGTTTTGCTTTGCTTTGTCACACACTGCACAGGTCCCTCCCCTTTAACCGCACCGCATGAGGTTTGGGACACATAAACAATCTGTTTTTGTTGGTGGCAGCAAAAAAATGATTAACTACTTCAAAAGTCATTACGTAACTTAAAGAAAATTTAGTTAATTTAACAAAACTGTTCGCATAGTTCTTTTGTGCTTAACTTGTGGGCAACTATGAACAAAACTATTGTTATTAATAGATAAAATCAATTAGTTATTATGAAAAAAACTGTTTATTAAATATTTAACATAAGTTTTGTACTTGGTTGATACGTGTTGATTTGTTAAAAATAACACAAACTTTGATTGATATTAAGCACAAAGTTTAGTTAAATGTAGAAAACTGGTTTTGTTGCTGCAACTGCGCTAGTTTGTCTATGAAAAATCAGTAAACAGTAACAAAAAATTAAGTTACTACATATCAAATATAAATTTACAAAACTAGTTGTGGACTGATTACTGAAAAGACTGTTTAAATTTAACTAAAGTTTATTTCCCTTTAACAAAACTTACAAATAACACAACTAGTTTGGTTGATAATTTTTTTCAGTGTATAATTAAATTAACTTGAAATACTTAACGGCGAAGGAATGATAGGTAATATGGGCATCATAAAATCCACCCAATCGAATCCGACACGTCACATTACGACGAGCGCCCGCCGTGGGTATCTCTCGGAATAGCACTTGAAATTCGATAACCGACTCTGCGGGGATCGTAAAATTAGGTGCTCGAACACTCTACCCCACCTCGAGCACATATACGCGGTCGCAACTTACAACACAACACATAGTGCCAACATGTTGTGTTTTATATTTATTACATTCCCCACCACGCTAATAATAAAAGTTTATTGCTCACATCTCGCGTATCAAATATCCAATAACGCTGCCGCAATAAGCTACACCGCACCGTGTTTATTTCGTAGACAGTCCTAGACCCAATTTTATTACCTATCTAATTTTCCGCACATAAAAATCAGTATCTAAATTCTTCGTGGATCACATAAGTACTTATTAGGAGTCATTAAATGTAGCGAGATGTTTTGGATAAGGCTGAAATCTGGAGTTAGTGTTATTGTGTCGGCGCGGGGGTAGTAAGTCACAGCGGGCGGCGACAGGTCGGCGGCGGCTGAGCAAATTAACAGCCGCTTGCCAGTCTCCGCTGAATTAGTGCCTCGTAAAATTAGGCCCCGTTACAGTCCTCCAGGCAGTCTTGCCCGCCCGACCGACCACGGCTCCGGAATACTCCGGATTAGATTCGAGCCCGGTCTCCCATTCGTCTTCTGTTACGACGCGACGTATTTACTAGCCACTTTTGCCGTAAATGTACAACACTATGTAAGGATTTACTTTCTACTATGAATTGTAGAAACG
This sequence comes from Agriphila tristella, assembly GCA_928269145.1. Taxonomy (NCBI): domain Eukaryota; kingdom Metazoa; phylum Arthropoda; class Insecta; order Lepidoptera; family Crambidae; genus Agriphila; species Agriphila tristella. The sequence continues at coordinate 40,930,845 of OV743433.1, forward strand.
AAGATCTTTGTGGTATCCATCTCTTTTGTGAGAATAAGTATTTTACGTCAACGCTAACTGAATCAGTGAGCGTGGTGGCCGCTCGTCACGTATATGATTATTTCATTAGTCCGTATTTGCGCGCTCATCCAAACGCCCCCGCCCCCGCCCCCCGGCCCAGGGGGCGATGACCACTCCCGGAGCTAATCATGCGGTCAGTTTGTTCTGCCTCAGCGTGTTTTGATATTGATATTGACTGTAGCACTCGCCTCGCTGCGCGCCGATTTATTTGCGAACAATGATCGATTGATTGCTATAGATAGGTACCTAAGCTCGCCCGTAAACGTTTTGATTATGTTTACTTACTCGTATTTGCAGTACTAACAAGACTGGTCTGCGTTAAATGGACCGTTGTTATTATAGATTCCGTTCGTTGTTACAGAGAAATTCAATATCACCAGGTGAAAGAGAAAAATACAGGACGAGGAGTCCGGCGGAACCAGATCATAAAAAACTTAAGAAAGAAGAAAAAGACATGGGCCACGTAAGTTAAATACCTTCGTATTAACTCCATTTCTGTGATTGTAGAACAGCTTAGCTCAGTAGCTATTCTCATTCGAAATGCCCATAAAACAAATGAATGACCGTGTATAACGTGCATTCTAGGAGCTTGTGGTGGATGACGCGAGCGAGGAGCCGACGTCACCACACAACGGTGCGCCATCGCCGCGGGAAAACGGCCTCGACAAGCTGCAGCCCAAGAAGGAACACCCGCCACACAGTCCAAGGTAACTTCACCCAAAATCACATTTAAACAGTATTCCATAATGCAAGCCATTCCTTAATGTATATCAAAATTCATTAACCGTCTCTGTGGTCTAGTGGTTCGCCCACCTATGTAAGACGCAGGGGCCACTGGTTCGATTCCCAGAGGAAGTACAATTTGTACTCGGTTTGGTTGGTGGGTAGGGCTTATTTCAAGTCCGCCTGGCTAGCTATCACCATCTTACCTAAGTCTGACTCCATTACAACAATAAAAAAATGTGTTCCGGCAAGTAGAGGTAAGATAGCCAGTTCCTCATTGATGAGGATTCCGGGAGTAGTGTGCTTCCACCTTCGGCCTTACGTCACTTAACGTCAGGTGAGATGAAGGCCAAGCAATATCTCATTGTTCATAAAAAAAAACAATCTTATCCTCCTCGGTACTTCTGGAATTATAGATCCCACTTTAAAACCGCAGAACCACATATACTAAATAAGATGAAGAAGATTTATAAATAATCCCTTTCAGTTCACACCTACTTTTGTTAACTTTTCCACATGACCTTTCACTACCTACATAATTCAGTTACTTAACATTAAAATATGGAAGCCATTTCACACACAACGCCTCTAAGTTCGTTGTACAAGCCGGTATAATCCTGCCATGCGTTTATTAGAAGCCCTACATACGTATGTTCTCCGAAGGCCGGTGACACAAGTTGAAAGTTAATCCTCTCTGACACTAAATCAATTACCGAATACGGACCTGCCAAGTCGGTACTAGTCCTATTAACGACAATAAGATTAGACGCGCCTTCACGGATAAGTAACTGATGATAATCTCCACGTAAACTTTAACAAATTGTACATATCCCGGTATTAACGCGTGAAGCACTGAAGCCATTTTATGAAGACACCTAAAATAATTGTTTTTTCTTTCTTATCGAATGAGGATTAGTGGCCACCTCTGCCTGCATAGCATGACCGATTTATATCGCGTGATATAGCGTTTTATCGACACTCAACTGTCAAACTCCTTTGTCTTTTTAAACGTGATAAATAACACGCCATATAAATCGGTCATGCTAGGCAGACTGGTGTTATACTCAATACTCAATATATTTATTGCAACCATAATGTTATAAAGATGTTACAACTAAAAACAAAGTACAAATTATGGACCCTGTTGGGTATCGCAATATTGGGAAGAAAAAGAAGACAAGAGGACGACTTTTCCATAATAAAATTCAATAAACTAGATTTTGGGGCTTTTGTAAAGCGGATACAAAGACACCTATCTATTTTCATTGCTGCATAATATAGGTATGTGTAATTTATCACTTAAGTATTCTTGAATATTGTAATAGCTTTTTGAAATTAGTAATTTTTTTAATTGGTTTGTAAATATGTTTTCGTTTTTTTCACCTCTTAAATTTTCCGGTAATTTATTGTAAATTCTAACAGACATGTTATAAGTACTTGATGAACATAGATGCAGGCGCGCAGTTGGGATCAATAATTTATGTTTATGTCTTAGAGAATATTTAATTTGCATATCATCACGTTTTGTAAATAAATTCATATTTTTCCTGACAAATTTACATATTTCCAATATGTATAAGCACGGCAATTAAGGATTTTAAGATTTTGAAAATGAGGTCGGCAACTATCGGTTTGATCTATATTGACTAGAATGCGAATAAGTTTCTTTTGAACGGTAAACAAAGATAAGGAGTCCGTGCTATTCCCCCACAGAATGATACCATAATTAAGCCAAGCGAAGGCATAAGCATAATATGTGGTCAATGCGGTTTCTGTATTGGTAGTTTTTTTAACCTCGCGAAGAGCGTATGTAAAAGATGATAATTTTGATTTCAGTTTGTTTATATGAGATTTCCAATTTAAATTTGTATCTATGCTTAGACCGAGCAAATTAAACTCGTTAACACATTCTATTTTTATATTCTTAAATTTATAGTTAAGTTCTAAGGAATCTTTTTGTTGCGGGTGAAATGTCAGTTAGAGTTTATCAAGCCGCCCGTAAGGCCTCTAACTTGGCTTAACGACTGTTATCAGATGACAACAGCCGGGACCGACGGTTTAACGTGCCCTCCGAACCACGGAAGCGCTCAGTTGTAGTGCTACTTTAACGGTCACCCATCCGACACCTGACCGGAACTGGCGTTGCTTAACATGATCGAGTACGATCAGTCTGTCAAGTTCTGCCATGAGCGCTACAAAAGTAATTGTTATTACTCCATTATTGTATTAGCATCTTTAATTATTCATCTGATGACAAGATTTCAATAGTATACTGGCACATTTACAAATTGCACCTCCAACAATCTACTGATCTTTCTGACTGTAGGATTTAGCATGCCCGATAGCATGATTTTTTTTATATTGAATTAACGTTATTTTTTCAATAACTATAGAGCAGGGGTGCCCATACTTTTTCTTAAGGAGATCGACTTAGCAAAAATTTATGACTAAGAGATCGACATTTTGACCATTTTACCCACCAAATATTTATCAAGAAAAAAAATTTAATAAGTAAAACTACATTGGGTGCAAAGGTGTCAAATCTGTTATCCTTGGCGATCGACCTTAAAACCTCTCGCGATCGACCGGTCGATCGCTATCGACCGTATGGGCACCTCTGCTATAGAGCTTACTTTGCTAACTTAGGACTCCTGTTTTCAGGTCGGGTACCTCAAGTAATGCCTCGACCCCTTCAGCGAAGAAACTGGATGAGAAACCGAGCACGCCCATCTCGAAGCCCGTGACCCCCACGTCTGGGGCGAGCGGCGCGGGCCCCGCGGGGGCGCCCCTGAAGGCCGCGGTGAAACCTCCGGCGTTACAGTACCCATATTTGGGGAACGGGGCGCATGACGCGTACGGGCTAGCCGGGTACTCGGCGCGGGCGGCGCTCGCGTACGAACCCTTACGCCCGCCCATCGGACCGGCCGCTCTCGCCCCGATACCTGGAGGCAAACCGTAAGTTTTGCTTTAAAACCAATCCCTGTTATATGAGTCAGATGCTATAGAAAACTTGTTATCGGTCCGCCATATGAGTCGTCATTACGGTTCCAAATCATTCATCCACCTTCATGATTAGTGATAATGATAATTAATATACTTATAAGCCACGGCACGTAAGGTGAGAGAAGTTGGAGGGGATTACTGCGCATGTTTGTAGTAGAACCACATCCCCCGCCAATGAAACCCCAAAAATTATTTCTGCGCCCAAAATCACAGAATAGATATAAGTACTATCGTACAGAAAGGAAACTCCGCCCCGCTCCCGAATCAAATTACCTCACCCCACCCCGCGAGTTCGTGTGCCGAATCGTGTGCTCGTTTAGTCGTGTTTGTCAACGTCAACTTATTTTGATATTCAAAGCAATGCGTCGTAACTTTTTAGTCGTGTTATTTCAACTGCCAACTTATTTTGATATTTGAAGCAAAGCGTTGTAACTTTATTTAGGTACAAAAAATCGAATTATAAATTGAACGCCGCTCATAAAGTACAAACTACACGGTAGCCCTAGACTTACACACACAGTTGCGCGTGTACATAAACTTCATCTGACGTCATCTGTTTGTAATGGAGCGGTTGTATGGAGTGACCGGGGTGTGGTTACATACCGAGGCTTATACTTACATTTCTCACAATCACCCTTTTTGTTTGCAGAGCATACTCATTCCACGTGTCAGCGGAGGGTCAAATGCAGCCCGTGCCATTTCCGCCAGACGCCCTAATGGGCCCTGGTATTCCACGACACGCGCGGCAAGTTTCTGCGCTGGCGCACGGCGAAGTGGTTTGCGCGGTGACAGTGTCATCGCCCACCAAGTACGTGTACACGGGCGGCAAGGGATGCGTCAAAGTGTGGGATATTAGCCAGCCCAGCAAAGCGCCCGTCAGCCAGCTCGACTGCTTGGTGAGTGGGTAACTGTCGGCGAACCTATGCAATCGATTACTTTTTGTAGTGTAAGGTTTTTGCTATCATAGAATTGGGAGTAGAATGAGGATCAACGACAGGTTTGAATCCTAAAGTTTTATTGATGTAATATAAAAATATATTCAGAGCTATGAACCCTAGTGAAAGATTTTTTTAAATCCGTTTAGAAATGGTTGAGTTATAAGGGTTTAAAGGAAATTCCAAGCTCAATGCAATATGTGCTTTATCACGTACGACGTAAGGTTTGCGTACGTAGCGAATGACGTCATTAGGGTCCCCCAAAATAACAGCGTTCTAGCTCGTATAACTTCCGAGGTTTATGAGATATCGTGAAAATTTCTTCACAGTTAATCATGTGGTGGCATAAGCTTTCTGATAAGCCACTAAACAAAAATCGTCGTAGATCCTCATTGTCGAGCAGGAATAATCTGTATCAAATTGAAAAATTAGTTGATTTATATTGACTCTAAACTTTTACAATAAATAAATAAATTATAGTTATTCACACTTGGTTTCGAAATTTTAACGAACGTCCAAACATTTGTTTTCAGCAACGTGATAATTACATAAGATCAGTAAAACTCTTACCCGATGGCCGTACACTGATCGTCGGAGGCGAGGCATCAAACTTGTCAATATGGGACCTTGCGTCGCCGACGCCGCGAATCAAAGCGGAACTCACGTCGTCCGCACCCGCCTGCTACGCGCTCGCCATTAGTCCTGATTCCAAGGTAAGGGAAAATCCTATATTGTTAGAATAATATTAGGCCTAGAATGGCCCCTTGAGACAATTAGTTAAAGAATTCATAGGAATTCTCAACTTTTTGAAGAGTATTTTATCGTGTCTGTATATTTTTTTTTTTTGTATTAATAGACAATATATTTTGTTAGATAAACCTGTTTTCCTCAATCGTATACTTTATTAACCGTATTGCACTTAATCAAAAGCTCTAGTGAAAGTCTAAAAGTGGTGCCACGGTGAATTTTATTTAATATTATAATTCTATTTTTAATAATGTTTTACGTGGAATTTTTAGGGCCCACAGTCTAGTATTTCAGACGGTATCGTCATTCTCTCGTAGTCAGTGCTAGAAGTAGATAGCAAAACTGCTAAAAGTGGCCGTTTTTTACTCAGTTTCTATCTACTTCTTAATGACAACGAGGGCATGTAGTGATAGATACCCTATAGATACCTTCTAGAAATACTAGACCATGGGCCCTAAAAATCACGTAAAACGTTATTAAAATCTTTTTCTATTAATGACTTATTAAATAAAAGATTCTGAGGGCGCCACTTTCGGTCGTACAACACAGACTACGGATTCAAGTAGGCCGAAGTAGGAAGAACATGCACAGGTGGGGCTACAGTTCAGAGAGCGCATGTCTGTGTGGTGTTTCCTCCCAGACAATCTTTTGCCATGTTCTGCGTGTCCCAACACCTGCACGCGTGCGGATCTTTATAAGGCCACTGATAATGCTGTATCGGTGGCTGAGTTTTGGTGCTCACAAATATGATCACGCAAAGAAGAAGAAAAGCTTAATTGAAATCTCGTATGTTGAACAGGTGTGCTTCAGCTGCTGCTCGGACGGCAACATTGCTGTGTGGGATTTACACAATCAGACGCTGGTGCGGCAGTTCCAGGGGCACACGGACGGCGCCTCCTGCATCGACATCTCCGCCGACGGCACCAAGCTCTGGACCGGGGGGCTCGACAACACTGTGCGGTGAGCATACCTTGTTTACTTCCTTCATGGAAGTAGTCGCTTTGTGAAGTAGACTCTATGTAGGGTTTCTGCTCGAGCTTTCTCGAACTCGAGAAAACTCGAGAAATTTGGCTTCATTCGAGACGAGAAAAAAATTACCGGAGCTCGAGAATTCTCGAGTTTCGAATTAAAATCGTGGCAGACTCGACGCGCCACTATTTTTCGCCGTAAAAGCGCTTTTAGCCGTCCACTTACACCGCCAATTTAATTATTTTTTATCATACTTACGTAAACGAGGTATTGAAGAGTTATTAAAATAATATTAGGGTGGTTTGATGAGCTCAGTAGCGCAACCAATGGAAATAAATAATTTTCGTTTTATCTAGGGCGTACGTTTTTCACAAGGACTTAGAATAATAGTTTTGGTTATTTTGCGAAAATAGAAGAGTAAGTGCAATTTTTATTAAATATATTTTCATGGCCTCGAATACAAGCAATAAGTTATGAATCTCGATATTGCTAAATGTGGGCACTTTTGGCACTATTGAGATGCACGACTATTGCTTAAGTTTGGGTTCCTGAAACTATATTTAGAAAATTATTTTTTTGAATCTTTTATTTACGCAAAGTTATTAAAACTTATAATCTAATTCCTTTTTAAAACGTAATTGATTTATTTCCATTGGTGACGCTACTGAGATTATCGAACCACCTTAAGAGGGTTGTTTTATTTTTTACATCATACTGCTCGGCAACTAGGATTTACTAGTATAGTAAGAGGCCGTGTAAGTTGGCATGTGCAACACAGTGCATTGTTTAGATAGAACGTTCCATTTTCAAATCACTTTACAATTCAAGCATGGTGAATGCTTTAACTGTAAAGTACACTTTACAATTCAAGCATTTAAAACTCCTTAGTGTACCAATCTCTTTTCTTATATTATAAACTGTGGAAACTTTTAACTGAAAAAAAAACAATAAATATGGCGGCATTTCATTTCCGTTCAAGCTATGCAAAACTCCTTGGATTTTGATTTTGATTTTGATTTTGATTTTTATATTTATATATATATATTTTTTTTTTCATTTTTTTTTTATTAAATTTACCTCGCATGAATGATGTAAAGTAGTATGCTTACCTCGGTTGTAAGTAGCTATTACACCCTCGAACTATATTCGCCCTCACTCGCTTCGCTCGCTCGGGCGTCTAAATATCTCGGGTGCACTCGATCCATTAGCGCCCTTTGCGAGCTGCGCTCGCACGGGCGCCAAATTGGATCTTGTTCTGTAATAGCTCACTTACGTCCCTTGTGTAACAATAGTAGTTTGTTACACAAGGGACGTAAGTGAGCTATTACAGAACAAGATCCAATTTGGCGCCCGTGCGAGCGCAGCTCGCAAAGGGCGCTAATGGATCGAGTGCACCCGAGATATTTAGACGCCCGAGCGAGCGAAGCGAGCAAGGGCGAATATAGTTCGAGGGTGTGATAGCTACTTACAACCGAGGTAAGCATACTACTTTACATCATTCATGCGAGGTAAATAAAACATTGACAATGATATTTTTCGTTCATTAAAAACCTCTCGTGGGGTTGATCAGACCATCAAACTGAACAACTTTCATCATGGGAAAAATCACGAAAAAAAATCTGCTGTTCCATACAAAAGTAAAATGCCTACTCCATCGAAATGTAAAACAGCTAATTTTTTTTCGCGCTTTCAAAATGAATGTTATCGTTTTATGAAAAAAAAATTGTTTGACCAAGGAGTTTTGCATAGCTTGAATTTTCATAGTTTTTTTTTAGTAAAAAGTTTCGTCATTTTATAAGAAAATAAATTGGTTTACTAAGGAGTTTGACATAGCTTGAATTGTAAAGTTACTTTACAATTAAAGCATTCACCCATGCTTGAATTGTAAAGTGATTTGAAAATGGAACGTTCTATCTAAACAATGCACTGTGTTGCACATGCCAACTTACACGGCCTCTTACTATACTAGTAAATCCTAGTTGCCGAGCAGTATGATGTAAAGTTACTTTACAGTTAAAGCATTCACCCATGCTTGAATTGTAAAGTGATTTGAAAATGGAACGTTCTATCTAAACAATGCACTGTGTTGCACATGCCAACTTACACGGCCTCTTACTATACTAGTAAATCCTAGTTGCCGAGCAGTATGATGTAAACTACTATTAATATTTACTTGGTTTACGAGTAATAAAAATAAATATATTGGCGGCGCTAGAGGACGGCTATAAGCTCCTTACACCGCCCGCACTCTGTGCTCATTCATTCATTTGTTCACTCTTTCTTCTAATATTCTTGAAAGCCTATTTTGTCTTAGACAAAAGTAAGTTTTTCTAATTTATTTATTTTAATAGGTTAACATTGCTTCTAGGCTGATTTTGTCTAGGAAAAATAAATGTTATTCTTTATGACTATGCCCCTATTAATTTATAGCTAAGTTTGGTGGATTGTTAGTTAATAAGATGTAATAAGATTTTAGCAGGACCGCACGTCGTGGAAATCCTTAGGGGAGGTCTATACCCAGCAGTGGGTGTCGTGCGTGCATGAAGATTTTATTTTTTGTTTCGTTCCTTACCCTAATAAGAGGTACGCAATTCTAATTGATTGTGGTGCAATAAAAGTATCTTAGATTTTAAAAAATCCTGTGTTTTTTGATAAATTTCAACAGATTTTAACAGTTTCAAATCAAAGACTCGAGACTCGAGAAAACTCGAGAATTTGGCCTTGAGAATTCCCGAAACTCGAGAAAAATAAAAGGTCGAGAAATCAGAAACCCTAACTGTATGCGAAGTATGATAATTGCTAGGTTGGCTAGCTGCGAAGATGTTTCATTGAGAAGTAGTCTGAATGATAAATTGGCTATTTGATAAGTAAACGCCTGGTGCCGAAAGGATGTGGTACAATCTGCACGCGGTGAGAATGGAATGGAACTTTTTCAAAGTAAATTGACTAATTAGTTGATGTTTGGTTGGTGGTACGGCTTATTTCAAGTCCACCTGGCTAGCTACCACCAGCTAACTAAGACTGACGCCATAAAAACAATTTAAAAAGTGTTGTGTCCCGGCAATTAGAGGTGAGATAGCCAATTCCTCAATGATGACTATTGCGGGTGTAGTACTCTTCCACCTTCGGCCTTATCGTCACTTTCAGCTAAGGCGAAGGCCAAACATTATTCCGTTGCTCATAATAAAAATTTAAAGAAAACAAGTTATTAAAATTATAGCATAGCATTGTAAATATTATATTGTTTTAAAAGGTTTTAAAGGAGATGTCCCAGCGTTGCCCCAGTTTCATTTTATTTAATTACTTTCATAATTAAAAAATGCTAATTACATTTTATTTGGGTATCTAGAATTGTTTTATATTTAGAAAAACAATTACAAAAACATTAAGTTTTTTCTGAAGTATTTTGTGAAAAATGTAAGTAAATAGTACTCTAATGATAAAAAAAATTTGATTTAAAAGCGTTTTAACTTAAAAATCCCACTTTTTAATGCAGAAAATAATTATCAATCTGATTTTAGAGTAAAATACCAACTCTGAGATACTACTTTGATCAAGACGCGATAGACTTTCATTTTTTGAGAATGGTGGGGCAAATGACATTGGCGCGATGGGACATGTCCTTTTCAAAATTCCATTTATCGGGATTTACACCATGTGTACATACCTACTACACCGGCAACTGCGCCGAAATATCGGTCTCAAAAATAAACAGGCACGGTGTAACTCCCGATAACTTCTAATAGCATTGTGAATGGCTAAAATCTAAAAATTCAATATTAAAACAATAGTTTACTTGCCATCTTACTTGAAGTTGCTTAAAGTAACCTCACCTAGGATGCGTGACACCGTGTTTTAGGATATCCCTGTGGCTGGCCGGCATATCGTGCGCGTCTCAGTTTGACAAGGTTCCATCCCATTCTCATCGCGCGTGGATTATATTGTTATCTGTGCTATAAGTAAACAGGGCACTACATAATGTATAGGCCTCGAGCCTACGTCTAGTGAGTTCCCTGCGTTAATTGTTTTTTTTCTAATCCCCTTTTTCGTTTTTTGCAGATCTTGGGACTTGAGAGAAGGCAGGCAACTACAACAACACGATTTCAGTTCTCAAATATTCTCTTTGGGTTACTGTCCCACGGGTAAGTTTATATTATGATGTATATTAAAAATATTTAGTCCTAAACTAAGCAGATTTAATTTTCTGTATGCATAGAAAGTGCATAGGGCATCATTTACATTTCTGTTTTAAATGAAATTTAAATAGCTTTCAAAGTAGCAAACACTAGTACAATAGTACAAGTGTTGTCAAAACCAAACATATAGTTTCATCACAAAAAGTGTGTTGAATATTTTAAATTATTTAGTTATGTTTTACACAGTAATACTTGTTTGTTGTATGTAAATTTTGTGTGTAGGTACTTCATTGTTTCAACATTATGATTTACATTATTACTTACTTGGGTATCGTCGCTAGGAATCTGTTTGACAAGCAATGTTTGACTCCTGCCCTTCCTTTAACGAATTTTATCCAATCAAAGTCAAAATTGTTTTATTCAAAAGAAATTTAATAATTAAGCTCTTTTGAATCGACTATATTTTCTACCACCTATTCCAGACGTTTTTTAATAATTTTAATTAAATATTATTTTAGTCTCATTTTGAAATTGAATCAGTTCTCTTATTCTTAAATCTAATAACGATACTAATGAGGATCAGTAACGATTTTTGTTTAGTGGCTTATCAGAAATCTTATGCCACCACATGATTAACTTTGAAGAAATTTTTAAAGTTATACGAGCTAAAACGTGCTAAAACACTGTTTGGGGGGTCCTTATGACGTCATCGAAACGTTTGCGAACCTTATGTCGTACGTGATAAAGCACATATTGCATTGAGCTTGGTATTTCCTTCAAAACCCTTATTACTCAACCAATTCTAAACGGATTTAAAAAAATCTTTCACTAAGTTTCATAGCTATGAATATGTTTTTATATTATACCAATAAAACTATAGGAATCAAACCTGTTATTGATCCTCATTCAATGTCAATCCATGACTAGAACAGTATTCATAAAATTAATTGTTTCATCGTTTTTTTCCAACAAATTGAGCTATTTCTATTCCAATCGCAATTAGGTCACTCAATTGACAGTACAACGTTGACTTTAAAAAACATTAAACATTAAAAAACATTAAAATACATAAGTGCAATATAATTTAACAGAAATAAATAAATAAAATAGCTATTTATTTATTAATTAAAAGGAAGTAGTTTTTATTAATTAAATAAATAACTCCTATTGTAATGAAACAAACATAATTAACTAATTAAGATATAATTAACTTCATTAAGTATGATTTATATAATAATGTTTAAGTAATAATAAATAAGTGTTTGCTATCTATTACTTATTGTTGTTGTGCCCGACAGGGTCCATAGTGATCTAAAATATTATAATTTAAGAACTACTGTAACACTGTGGAATGCAATAAATGATTTGAGTATTAAATACGGCGTTAGTGACTTCTATAGGTAGAGTACGAAACATTACATTAACGACATTTTTTTTTTTCAACAGCAAGCCTGCCCTCTCCTCTTAGTATGACCACCGAAACGTGATATGATATGCCTAGCATCGGCGTAGCCAGGCCAGTCGGGGTCGATCGGTATTTTAAAAAATCACTTGACAGTTAAAAGAATTTGGGGGGGGGGTCCAACCCCCAAATCCTCCCCCTCGCTACGTCCATGTGATGTAGCGACTTTTAGGATTAAACTACTTTGTGTTAATCATAAACTTAATATTCATAAACCCGATCGCGATCAAAATAACAAAATAATTGTATGGACTCTTTTTACCAAGATGATAAATGAAGTCAAACTAGGTTCTGCTGTCATTTTTAGGGTTCCGTACCCAAAGGGTCAAAAAAGGGACCCTATTACTAAGCCTCCGCTGTCCGTCTGTCTGTCTGTCTGTAACCAGGCTGTATCTCATGAACCGTGGTAGCTAGACAGTTGAAATCACAGATGATGTATTTCTGTTGCCGCTATAACAACAAATACTGAAAACAAAATAAAATAAATATTTAAGGGGGGCTCCCATGCAACAAACGTGATTTTTTTCTGTTTTTGGTACGGAACCCTTCGTGCGCGAGTCCGACTCGCACTTGGCCGGTTTTTTTCAACTCTTTCTCGCATATCGTATAAGCCGTAAGAAACGGTTTCTCACTCGCACCATTGTTCGTCTACTTGAGCGTAGCGAAAAATTTTCTAAGTCTATGGTGTTAATTGTCTTCGTTATGTTAAACGCCTGTTTCTGACGTTTTCCGATGCCTATTCTTTATGTTGAAGTACTGTAGACCATAGAACAAAGAAAAATTATATGTTCTGTGCTGTGTAGTTCGTTCCATCATCTTTTCCACTTGTTATATAATCATATTTATTTTTGCTTGACACGTTCGTAGCACGGCCATTGTATAGTTCGATGTAGTGGGCAGAGACCTTAATGTACAAGTTGTTCCAGGCGAGTGGCTGGCGGTAGGCATGGAGAACTCGAACGTGGAGGTGCTGCACGCGGTGAAGCCGGACAAGTACCAGCTGCACCTGCACGAGTCGTGCGTGCTGTCGCTGCGCTTCGCCTCGTGCGGCAAGTGGTTCGTGTCCACCGGCAAGGACAACCTGCTCAACGCCTGGCGCACGCCCTACGGCGCCAGCATATTCCAGGTAACTACCACTGCACGCTATTAGCCGGCAAACGACAACCGCCTCTGGTCTAGTGGTTCGTCCACCCGTGTAAAGGCCTCTCCACACTCACGCGCGATTCGCGCGCGAAGTCTCGAACCTCCCGCGAAACTTAAGGCGACGTCTAGACGCATGGTATTTACCGTGATCCATCGCCATAGAGTAAATTTTAACCATTGAAAGTAATTTACGGAATGTTCAATATTTTACTTTCCATGATTAAAATTTACTCTATGGCGATGGATCACGGTAAATGCCACGCGTGTAGCCGTCACCTAAGTGTGGATCAGATTTGAATCGGTTCCACACTCATGCTTCGCGGGATCTTCGCGCGTGAGTCTGAAGAGGCCTTAAGACGCAGAGGTCCCGGGTTGCAAGTCTATATGCGCGAACTCATCACCACTCCCTCGAAAGAGCGATAAGCGGCGGGTGTTAAGTGTGGACCTAACTACGAGTGCACTACTATCGTTAGCTTTGTTTTTAGTCAATTTAATAATCATGTATAAAACGTGGAGCTCAGTGACGCAGTGGTTTAGCGTCTGGCCCGCACGGAAGTAAGCCAAGTGGGCCCGCCTGGTGGGTTGTGCACCATCCTCATCCACCCATAAGGAAGGCTTGTGCCCCATCAGTGGAGACATTAAAAATTGCTGATGTCGAAAGCATAAAATGTATAGAGCCGGGTCTCCTGCGCCGTGTTTTTGTGTTTTCAAACATCAAAACGATGTTTTGTTAACATGTTAGGGGCGTGGCCTATGAGTTTTGTTTTGCAAAAACACAAAACATGTTTGCCGAGACGAACGGATAACATCCCCGCTCTCGCCTGCGGGGAGGGGAATTTATTTTTATCTCTCTGGTAATGGAGAATGGTCTGTTAAATCACATAATCCAATAGCTTATGGGACCACATGAACGACTGTGAAGAATTTTTTTATATGGTCTAGAATACTGTTATTTTGTGTGACCAATGACGTTATTGGTCATACAGGTGAACCTTACGTCGTACGTAATAAAGCACATATTTCAGTGCTCTTGGCATTTCCTTCAAGCCCTTAAAACTTCGAAACTACTAGCTTGATTTAAATGAAACAAAAACACGTGTATTGCTAGACATTTAGCTACATGATCATAAAGTTTCAAGTGATTTAACATACCCAGTAACATTCTCCATTAATATAAGTCGCTCGCTAAAGGTGTTTAACAAGTTATTTTTTTTTAACAATCTTTAGAACCACATAATATAATGTCTTCGTGACGTACTGTATTAACAATATTTTTTCTTTCCAGTCAAAAGAATCATCATCGGTGCTTAGTTGTGACATCTCATCAGACGACAAATACATAGTGACGGGCTCCGGAGACAAGAAGGCCACCGTTTACGAGGTGATCTACTAGTGCTAGTGCGACAAACGGACAACCAGACGAACAAACTAGATCAAGTGTACCGACTGAGTGAGAACGTTCTCGAACGTGCCGTGGCAAGTGGTGATATAGCTTTAGTGAATGTATAGATTATATTGGGAACCTGTATGTACTTATGCGACTTGTTTATATAGATTAGTGTGCGCGTTTTATGTTTATTTGTTGAGCGCCCGTAGTGTATGTTGGCAGCAGATCTCAAACTGACGATTTCGTTTCAATATTGTTGTAAAATGCTCGTATTAAAGAAAAGATATGCGCAAATTACATTTGGTTGTTTCAATTATTTACACTACACACTTGACCTGCTGAAAAACCTCGGTTTGTACTCTTCATAAAACCTTGATCATGTCAAATTTTAAAAAGTTGTTCATAAACCTCATTTTGACATTTTTCCTAGATTCTGTAATTTAGGTAGATAGTAGGTAGTAGTCTACAGCTGCGCCACACATATCCTAAACGCAAGACCGACAGATTCTAGTTTTTGTGTGACAAATTCCGACAAACTAACTGCTACACACACACGAGTAATCAGATTGTCGCTACGACCTTCCCTTCTCGAGATCTGTGTGGCGCAATTGTAGAGACGTCTCTACAGCTGCGCCACACGTATTTCCTAAACGCAAGACCGAAGGACAAATTCTGGTTTTTGTGCGACAAATTCCGACAAACTAAAGACTTTATCATGGCATAGAAAGTCAAGCTTTCCAACATTTTTTGTGGCGCAGCTGTAGTCCGGCACGTCCAAAACGCAGGCAAATCTAATAAAAAATATTGGTGAATTGAATTGAATAAAGTACAGTTTTCGAAATAAATCGAAAGTACGTACAAAGACACAATATACGTACAACACAAACACATTTGCTGGATGTATAAAGTTTCCTCAAAAAGTTATAGCTTTCACGGTCTCTCTCTCGAGTCCACGCCCCGAAGGAAGTACCGCTGAATTTTTATAGAACTAAAATATAGGATGTCTAATTGCCATTAGAATAAGGCCTTTTTTCTAATGATGAAACAAAATTGAAATCTGTGCCTTTTTATCAGTCGTAGGATATAATTTTATTCCAAACTATTGTCGCATGCTCAAACTCATACCCATCATCATCGGAATCTGAGAGTGCCATTCAGAATCAATGGGCTTGGTGATGTTTTGAACACGTGGACACCATTAACACGAAACTAACGAGACTTTTATCTGTCCCTGTCAAAAAGTGACGCCGTTTGGGGATTGTTTATTTTTTATTGACGTCTGCGCGCTAATCGACCAACACATGGCGTGTTGGTAAAATTTTCGCAAGAGCGATAGGAATGTAGACAAATGATACGACGGGGTGTTTAGTATCACGAATATAATTGATAGCGTCATCGGTATGTACCTACCATTAAAGCCTAATTTCTTATATAACTGCACCGTGGCAACCCTATACCGAAATGTGTTTTGAAAACAATAGTCTAACGGCGTTATAGAGTTGTAGCATTTGCAGTTTTCCATACAATTAAAAAAATATTAAAAACACGACTGCACTGCCAAAAACGAACTAATAAGTTCAAACAACAAGTGTCATAGCAGTCGGGGGACCTTATTATGGAACAATTTTTGATCAAAGAGGTCCCCCGACTGCAATGACACTTGTTGTTTAACTTATTAGTTCGTTTTTGACAGGGCAGTCGTGTTTTTTTTTCATTTATATATTTTTATTTCACACATTTTAGTGACATATATAGTTTTGGAATGTGGTCATCAAGGGCTTTCATTTGATGCCCATAGAAGAAAAAAAAATTATCACATTTGAAAATGGTGTCGTACAGTCGCCATATTGATTTTTTCTAAAAAAATATATCAC
This sequence comes from Agriphila tristella, assembly GCA_928269145.1. Classification (NCBI taxonomy): domain Eukaryota; kingdom Metazoa; phylum Arthropoda; class Insecta; order Lepidoptera; family Crambidae; genus Agriphila; species Agriphila tristella. Next base: position 40,947,284 of record OV743433.1, read on the forward strand.
TCGAGATGCTGTAAGGATTCTAATTAGAGTTGTTCATAACGCCTATAAATCAACAGCACGCTACAGACTATATGCTATTGATTTCTAGCGCGCTATTAAATACGCTATGTTATAACGCGCTATTTATCAGGTAGCATGCGGGCGGCTGGCTGGCGCGTTAGATGCAGCACGTTGGATTTCGCAACACGTTACGTCAGACGTCGTTCGTTAGACAGATCGCGCGTTTTACAAAAATGTTATTTATTAATACGTTACATTTTAGTCTTATCCTTACTAATATTATAAATGCGAAAGTCCGTTTGTTTGTTTGTTTGTTTGTTACGCCTTCACGTCCTAACTACTGAACCGATCATCATGAAATTTTGCATATACGTTGTCAGGGGTACCGAGAAGGACATAGGGTACCTTTCATCCCGAAAAAAAGTATAGTTCCCGAGGGATAGCAAAAAACCTTTCCACGCAGACGAAGTCGCGGGCGGAAGCTAGTATAAAATAAAGCAGCAATGTAAACTAATGAACTTTATTTCATACTTTTCGGGCTTAGAACTGTCTATAATTGAATTATTCGATTTCGGAAAAACAAATTAATATCGGAATAAAAGTGTAGGTCGGAAAACTTAGTCTAGTGATCTGTAGTTAAGAAAAACAGGCGCAAGCGATTTTCGACCTTATTGACGTTTGAAATGCGGTTGATTTTTTGCCGTATTCTCGTTTACTAACTTTGATCTTTTATTAAAACCGTAATTTCGATAAATGTCAATAAGGTCGAAAATCGCTTGCACTTACTTTTCTAACTTGTGATCACTAGACAATGTTTTCTAGTTAAAAAAAAACCATGTGGAAGCGATTTTCGACCTAATTGACGTTTGAAATTCGGTTGTTTTTACCATATCTCTAGTTCACTAACTTTGCTAAGCTAAATAGCTTTTACATAATACTAACTAATTGACTTAGTTGTGTCATAAAAGTCCTAATCGAACTAACACAATGTAAGGTCGCGCGCGATATTATACTCGTACCTAGCGTGCTGCGAGAGAAACGCGCATAACGTGTCCGGTAGCAACAGCGCGCACGCGATGAATGCCCGCGCCCCCGTCCGGCCAACGATGCTACTTGTTGCCACGCGCGATATTCATAGCACCATAACGTCTACTTACATAGCGCGCTATATGCGCTATGTAAATATAGCGCGCTATAATATGGCGCTAGATGCTATATTAACCACCTCTAATTCTAATGATACCATTTATCCAAATCAGTTCAGCCATTTAGTTAGAAGTTATGGTGGAATAAAGAAACTCACATACCTACAAACATACATGAACCCTGAACACATATACACTCTTTTTGCTTTGGGCAGTCGTGTAAAAAACTGATTTTCTCTGCTATGTGTTGCAATTGTAATATAAAGAACAATGCAAAACAAATACAACTCGATCCTCAACGTGTACCTCTTGGCCAATGCAATAAGTACCACAATATTTTATTACATTATTTAAGATATTTTTTTATCTAAAGTCTGACAACAAAATATAAAATTGTAAGTAATATGAATGAGTCCACAAACGAGTTACAAATTAATTATATCAACCAGCAAAAAATAAAGGCACGTAGTACGGAAGTTTTAAATCAGCAACGACGACAACGACCTTATAATTATAAGAAATTACGAGCCACAGAGATCCAAAAGAAATGTATTTGTCTCCCAAGGATCTTCCGGAAGTGCTCCAGCGACGCTGCACGTCTCTAAATTGGATAAGTGAATATTGACTTTGATATTATGTACTTGAAGGGAATTACACTCATGTATAATCAATCGTGTGTGACGTGGCTGTAAACTGTAAATACTATGTAACACTCGTAATCAGACCGGGTGGACAGAGCTGGCACCGCCAGCCACCGCCGCCGTTATCGCCCACTATTGTACTATTTGTACTGTACCGTACAGCATACGGCTTAAAGAAAAAATAAACAAGTTCACAGCAATCATTCACTTAGAAAGTAGTTCTCACGGCGCTGAGCGACGACGGATCTCTAGTAGGCCAAATATACTCGTAGATACTCTGCATCAATACTGCGTTGGTTTTACATCTTAGTTTATATGATGTTTGGCTGTTTTCCTCGATAAAAAAGAGCTTTTGATACAGTATCTGTCCCCATTCTTATACATAAGCTTGAGAACATATGCATAAGGGATCGAGCACTTGACTTACTTAAAGACTATCTCAATAACCGGAAGCAATCAGTGAAAATTGACAAAATTGTCAGCTCGTAAGAAGATGTAACTTAAGGGGTCCCCCAAGGGAGCGTCTTGGGCCCAACACTGTTCCTCGACAAATTAGGCACCTTTTTATAGCTAATTAAATGTTTACATAAAACATTTATAATTTCTTTCTTTTGCTTTCTTTCTATAAGCTTTCATATTAAATGGTCCAAGAAATCACAAGGTAGAGGAAAAATCATGTTAGGTACATAACCGAAGAAAACCGTAGGGATATTAGGTACTACATAACTGAGGGAAACGACACTGAGCTCATGATTAAAGGATAAACATAAACCAAAACAATAATACGTCGATTACGATACGATACGGCGAGACTGATTGTATTGTAACCGGATCCGTCGTGGACGGAGCACCAGATGGCGGTGGTGCCAGCCACCGCGCTGACAGCAGCGACCAACAGGCGCCACGTCTGTCGGGATCTGTAATGCTAACGACAATTAAAGAGCTTAGTTGTTAAGATAATTAATATACCTATTACAAAAAAAAACTAGAAAAAATCGACTCACCCGTAGCACCACAATGCTACGATGCTACCGAATGAGTCGATTTTTTCTAGTATTTTTTCTAATAGGAATATTAATTATCATAAATACAACGTTAATGTTTAAGTATATCTAAAAATGAAATGGGGATATCAGACCACGTTTCTGAATATAAACGTGTAGTTAAAAATTAATAGTTTGAAAATATCGGCATACCTACTCACAAAAACAGCAAGACGCGTGCGTAGATTCATTCATTTCATTATTTAAACAGTCTCTTTTGATTACGCGCGTGTAATTCTATGAATGAGCTCTAAATCCAGAAATCAGTAGGTATAATTTTGGGACATACACAAACCTCAATATCTTGAGCAATTATTAAATATTGAAACTTTTAACTGTACATACTCGATTAGAATAGGGAAGAGATACACTCATTACATTTTTAGATATACTTAAAAATTAACCGTGTATAAAAATAACATCGTGAATGCCTAAAATCTAAAAATTCAGCTTAGGGGCTACACTAAGGCCTTAGGATCATTAACAAACGCTATCGGTAGCTTATACAGCGTCACATCCGACGTTCCGATAGATTTCATAGGCCACCGATATCAGCGTTTGAATGTGACCACGGATGATCATGGTTCATCATCCGTGTTTTGAGGAGAAGTTGTCACTTGTCCTTAATCTTGTCTGATGTTAAAAATATAATTCGTTGTTAGGTACCTAGCTAGGTATGTTTCAAAAATAGTTACCAAAGATTATATTAATTGAAAGGCACCCACAAGATTTTATTTAACACTTTCCAAAACAGTTTTTCCTTCTTAGCCCAGTCAATGAAAAGGTGTAGAGGGAAATGATTGGAACACAATTTTTGACTTCGTAACTTTGTTTGGACCAGTTAGGAGGAGAACATATCAAAAGTCCCCGCCCGTAGCCCCTATGCCGGGGGGAGGGGGGGGTTTGAAGGTCCCATTTTTCGGTTTTTCAGATATATCTTGAAAACTATGCATTCCAGCGACATGAGTTCTTTTACAAAATAAAAGCTGATTAAATTTGAGACAAGATTTATTATTGAAAATTTTTCGATATCTTGTATAGTTTTTGAGATAACCGCTCCTGAATATCTGTAATTTAAGAAAAATAATATTTTTTGATTGATGATGATTCGCCCCCATTTCATCCCCATAATGGCTGAAATACTAACAATAACGATATACGTCGAGTTAGATTTGCATCCATATGCCAAAATTATAAATTTAGCTATTTTTACTTCGAAAATGAAGGATTTTCTATACACAACTTCATCCCCCTTTTCACCCCTTCGGGAGTAAAATTTTCAAAAACGCTGGGACACGTATATATTATTTTTTTATCGTCAGCCTAAACACAAAACTTGAAGATCCTAGCTTTGAAACTGACGGACTTTCATACAAACTTTGGACCCCCGTTTCACCCTTTAGCTAAAGCCAAACTCACCCCGAGTTTTGAAAAATCCTTTCTTAGTGCATCCCTAGACCTCATTAGAAATCTATGTGCCAAATTTGGAGTCTCTAGACCTAGCGGTTTGGGCTGTGCGTTGATATGTCAGTCACCAATCAGTTTCTTCTTTTATATATTGAAGATAAAATTACAGACTTTTAATAGTGAATATCTCGAAAACTATACAAGATATCAAAAAAAAACTAAATTTAACATGTAGCAAATTTAACCAGCTTTTATTTTGTAGAAAAACTCATGTCGCTGGAATGTATAGTTTTCGAGATATATGTGAAAAACCGAATAATGGGACCTTTAAAACTCCCCCTCCCCCCCGGCATAGGGGCTACGGGCGGGGACTTTTGATATGTTCACCTCCTAACAGGTCCAAACAGAGTTACGAAGTCAAAAATTGTGTTCCACGCCTTTCCCTCTATCCCCTTTTTTGAGCGTTCATTTCCTGAACATTCTAGCATAATAATAATCATGTACAAATTACAAATAAATGTTGTGATGACGCATAGGTTTTTGGCATATTATTAATCACGGTTACTTATCATACCAGGGGATGTTCGCACATAATAAATAATATCTAGTACCAGTGCATGAGTGGGACTTTGTAGAAAATAATAGTTCCGCTTAAACGGAAATAACAAACTTCGATCCTGTTTGGTTTCCGACATTTAAACCACCGTCAAACCCTCCAACTTTGGACACTTTTTTTTAGAAAATCGATTGCCACACCAAAAAAATATATGGTAAGGCGTATATTTTATGATGTGCAAGTATAGTGTACACAAATAGCTAATAGCCAAGCATAGGTACACTTTAAAAAACACATTATTTCATGCCTTTATATTAATTTTAAAGGCCTGCCAAAGTTACCTCCACTTTCCGCCAACATGGTCCATTGCTTGTATCATCTAAAGTATAGCATCTATTTACATATAATTAAGAACTATACTAGAAATCTGTCCAGAGATGGCCTGCAGAAAACAATGAACACAAAATATGGCCGTTTTTACGTTTTAGAGCAGAGGCTAATGTTACCTAGTCATTTTAGCTCATTTCCATACAACTGATTTTTGGGAACTAGGGCTGTCACGAAGCGAAAAAAAAATAGTTTTTCGACCTATGTTCCTTGGAGAAAGTTGTTCAGTTTAAGCAACACTATTACCTGTTTCAGATTGATACTTAATTGGTTCCACCTTATACAGGCTGATATGCATTAATAAAGTTCAAATAATTGACATTGACAGAAAGATTTCAAACCTAAGAAAAGATCTTAAAACGCCATCTACATATGTATTATGTTATTTTTGTATCTTTTTTTTTCTTTACGGAAAACGCCTCATTGAAACCCAGAACTTTACAAATAATTAAATTACTGGTACCTACGTAACAACCCTAGCGCATATTTGATTGCGGCCAATGTTTCCAACTCAAGATTCGGACGACTGTTTGTAACATTTGCCGCTCACATTTCTCACAAACAAAGATTAATCGTAATTTAAAATGCACATTAAATCGTTCCCCTGATATCATTCTTTAGCATAGCTGGAAATTACTTACCAAGGCTCCATATTTTTTGCTCACCATCGAAAATAAAGAGAGCACAATTTGGTTCACCAGTTCAATGCACGTCTTTGTCAACTGCTGTCACACAACCAGATGAAGTTAGCAATGGAACTAACACTTAGTGTTATCAGAAAAATAGTCTATTTTCTACTAATGGTTAAAAATTAAGCCTATCTTACATAGTTTTGGTGCTATCAATTGTTTTGTTTTTTTTCTGGTTTTGGCCAACATTACCCTCAAAGTCCAAAGTTGGAGGGTTTGACGGCACTAGATTTGTAAGTATCCTATCTATATCAAAATAAATAACACACTGCGTATTCCACGAAGCAGCCGAACAATATTATTTTAATTAGGTAGGTACCTACTTGTTAATCACACGTAATTATTTGTTATTAACTGGAAATGTTTTTATTCTCATAACGTGATGATCAGATCACGTTATTTAATTACCTATGATACTTATTGGATTGGAATTCTATTAATTTCCGTAAAGCTTGCAAGTGCTAAGTAATGCTAGAGCAAGCAAGTTTGCCGGAAATTTTAATCACCGCGGTGGAAAAGGAGTAAATTGATGAACAAGTGAGAATCGGGGCCAAGGGCCAAAGCGAATGCCATTGATAGGACTAAGTTTTATTTATTCTTATGCCAATGCCATGACTGAGCTGTGTGAATGATCCTATTCACAAAAGTTCGAAACTTTCCGTGTCCGATGCTATGCCATGCTATGCTTTCCATATTATTTACGATTTACCCTATGGGTTTCTGTAATATCCCTGCAAATTGCTAAAGGACCTGGCGGTCATTTTTTAACATAAAGAACAAAAAACAATTCTAAAATTAAAATAAGTACCTCGACTCTAGTCTAGGTAGGTATAAAACATTTTAGAATTATTTTTGTTTTTTTTCCACTAAGATAGGGTCTACCCCAGAGGTGGGCATACGGCAGGGGTGGCCAACAAGTCGATCGCGATCGACCAGTCGATCTCTGGAGACAGTGCAGTCGATTGCGAGAGACATAAGGAAAGCTTTGCTTGTGGTAGCAAAGCAAGTACCTAGCAACAGAAAGGTGCGGGAGGCGGGTGCAGCGTTTTTGTAGTGAAAAATGCCCCAAAAATAAAAATGCCTTAAAGTCGATCTCATTATGCCAAGAAATTTTAAAGTCGATCGCAGCCTTAGACAAGTTGGCCACCACATACGGTATCGCGATCGACCGGTCGATCGCGAGAGGTTTTGCGCTCGATCCCCGAGGATAACAGTTTTGACACTTTGCATTGCACCCATTAGTTTTACTTAAGCAATTTTTTTCTTGATAAATATTTGGTTGGTGAATCGGTCAAGATGTCGATCTCTATAAAATTTTGATTGGTCGATCTCCATAAGAAAAGTATAGGCACCCCTGGTCTACCCTATCTTAGTGAAAATATTGTAATAAGTAATTTAATATGTAATTAAGACCTGTAATAAATTCCCTGAATCCTATTGAAACATGTCATTTTTAATTTATTGCGGATGTCGTCAACGTGGATGTTAATGTGACAAGGTTGCACCGTATTAGCAATTTGCGGGGATTGTAACTTTTGACAGTTTGATTTGAAACGAAGAGGTTTGGAATATAAATAGTAGGTACAAACCTTCGAGCAACAAAAGGCTTCGTTTGTAGAAGCCCGTCTTACTCTAAGGTACAAACAAATGGTTATAGTGGTAAGCTCAGAAGAAAAAGGTTGGTTAATGATTGAAATCGTTGGATAGGTCATACAAACAACTGATAATACGAAAGAAAGTGAATGATCCCGTGTATCTCTGTGTATGCTCAATAAATAGCTTATTGTTAATTGATATTTCCACATTTATCTTTTTAAGTGCGCAATGTATAAACATGTAAGAGACAAAAACAAAGTTGAAAAGCCGCGGCAACAGCTTTATAATTAATAACTTCCCTTCGTCTCTGCATTGCTTTCTTTGAGACTTTATAATGGTCATTGTGCTGGGTTAAAGCCCCATCTTTTTTATAATCGGAAAATGTCTCGAAATGATAATACTATAAGTAAATTATACGGGTCTAATCTAATACTTAGTAAACTTTACAATCAAAACATTTTGTTTTTATTAACAAATTTTTTTCTTAATTTACTGAGTCATTCATCCCAAAGATTTCCGATACTCGTTTAATATGAATAAATTATGTGTGATATTTCCTTTGAATAAATTCTAAAACGTGATACGCTATGGAATCGTTGCGGGTCTGTCAACAAAAATGTGCATGGCGTATGTTATGTTATTCAGGATCGATTGCGTTGCGGACATGTGCGGATCCGCCGATAATCGCCGTTCGCCGATCGTCGTTATCGCGTCCGCGTGGCGGCGACCGGCGCGCGCGCACTCACTCCGGGCCCGGGACGCGCCGCACACTGACACCTCATCCCGAACAGATAAACGGACTCTCCATTGTACTATCTATCATTGTTCCGACACTTAATAAAATATCGGTTCGACCAAACTGGCTGGTCTGACGAACGTTGCCGGATCTCGTAAGTACTATACAATTTATTTTACTTTTTTGAAACTCAACTGTGTTATGGATTTTGAAATATTTTTTCTGTTATTTATTGATATTGTAGTAAGTCTTACTTTTAAACTCAATTTCAGTGCCAACATGTTTGCTGAAAGTACAGGTCCTCTGATAGAGGACGCACTCCTAAACGACAGACTCCTGTACGAATATTCGCCGGCGGAGAGTCTCGTCAACTTCGAACTGCCTCCGTCCGTAGACGCGGAGCCTCTCGACTGGCAACTCAGTGACTTAGATTTACAATGTGATAATTTCGTGAGTGATATAAGCGACATTAACAAAGACGATTTCAACTTATCGGACTGTTCCCCTGGATTCGATTTTACAGATTTGGACAATAGTATATTAGATGAATATTTGCTGGAAGCGTTGAGCAGTGATTTATCGAACGATAGTCCGCACTCAAGCTCAGAATCGACGAGCTCAAATGATCCGTCGTACGTGTTAGAAACGCACGACTACGTCGCCTCAGCGGACAGACACTGGGACAAGGAAGGGCGATTGGCAGAAGACATAGAGAAGGCGAACTTGAAGGTGCGATCGTGGGGAGAGCCTCAGTTCTTGCCGGGACTAGGAGCGTTCCGTTGTCCGGTAGAAGAATGTGGAAAGCTGTACGCTAAAGCATCACACGTAAGGGCGCATTTACGGCGGCATAGCGGTGAAAAGCCTTACCGCTGTACGTGGGGAGAGTGCTCGTGGCGGTTCGCAAGGTCTGATGAGCTGGCTCGACACAGACGGAGCCACTCGGGAGATAAACCTTATGCGTGCCGCGAGTGCAGCAAGCGTTTCGCGCGCTCGGACCACCTCGCCAAGCACGGCCGCGTGCACGCGCGCAGAAACGCCGCTGCCCGACGCGCGGCCGCTGCGGGTGCCGCTGCGCCCGCTGCCCTCCAACCACATCGGTCGAAGAGACTTTTGTGATTATGAAAGACCTGATTTTAGTCCTTAAGTACATCGATTTAAACGTGAGACTGTTTTTGTGACTTAATTGTAAATAGGTGATTCTATAATAGACATTTACGAGGACATTGTTACTATAGAGACTAAGGTGACATCATCACATCAATGTAGAGGACTTTATTTGTATAAGGCACTACGGCAATGTTGTGCTCTCTCTTTTGGAATAAGTAATATTATAACAATTAAGTATTGTTTTAAAATATCAAATGGTCCTAATCAAATTATTTAAGTAACTGAACCAGGGGGTCTATTCTCGATTGTCGGAAACCACGTTTTCGAATCGAATCGGATGCTAGTCGAATGTATTAAATTTGTGAATAATAGCTATATTTTTGTTATATCGGAGGATACGGATTCGAATCGAATGCTTTCGAGTAGATTTCCGACAATCGTGAATAACCCTACAGAAAAGACAAATGATCTAAAGTCTGTTAATTTATCCGTACTTTGTCCTATGTCAACAATCATCACTCGATAATTCATTTTATAAATAGGTACTTACATACAATATAATGTTATAATGTAATAATAATGGTTTTCCACACATTAGATTACGAAAAAGAGTTAATAGTGTACATTATACCTAAGATAATTATAGGATTTATAGGTCGAATAGGTAGTCATAATAAGTGATCGTCATTCATTATTGAGTAGCTATTCATAATTTCGAATGTTAGTTTTTAGTTTTAAAAAATCTAGCAATCTTAAAATTATGTGATTTAAGAAATTAATATTACCTAAATTATATACTTACCAAAGAATATAACTAAATTAATAATATATTAAATTACCTATCGAATCTTAGACGTTTTTTAATTTGGGCGCAGTCTGCACACATAAGTACCTAGCGCCGCCATTGAAAAAAAAATCACTCCAAACCTAAACAAGCTTTATGGTACTTTTTATTAGGTACTTAAATAATATTTTCTAGCCTGGCGTTTAGTTTAAATGACTTTTATTTAGAAAAGTGGCCACTTTTAGTTTAGCAAATAAAGTCCATTATTTATACTAAACTACAGGCTCAAAAATATTGTTAAAGTGATAAAAGTTCGTTCGGAGTGCACTACAGAGAGATAATTATTCACAATTTCGTTTTTATGATTTTTTTTTCAGGGGCGGCGCTAGTGTGCACCATAAGCCCTCTTGTACTCAAACAAAACTGATTGACTTTGAGGATTGATCTAGCATTATAAGTCACCGGTAACTAAAGCATCAGATTATTATGATAGCCAATTTTTTTATCAAATAGTTTGATTCATTGTTATACGTTTACAAAAAATAAGGACCAATGTGATTGCCTTGTGATATGCCGTTCCACAAGTGTTGCAGGGAAAGGGAGTCGTGTTATGCATGCCTCCCTCAAAATAAGTAGGTAAGTAAGAAGTAAGATCAAGTTCTATTGTAATCAACTTGTATAACCAAGAGTTTAACTTACAGCTAACCAACGGGATGTTATGGAAGAATACAGATGCGGATGGTTTGAAACCCGAGCCGTAGGCGATGCCCGAGGGCTATAATCATTTGAGGCAATATTTATAACTAGCTTTCGCCCGCGACTTCGTCCGCGTGGACATTCGGAAAATCCTTAGGGGACTTTTGACCGAGAAAAGTATCTGTTTTAATCCAGGCTATAAAATATCTGTGTGTGCCATTTTAAATCCGTCGTTTTTGCGATTGAGTTATAACATCTCTAAACATCCAAACCTTCACTAAATAACTTTTTAATTTTTGCAATCAACATTCCATTAAACTTCCATAACGATTTCCATAAAGATTTTTAGGTTTATTTACCCTGTTTAAGCCTCGATTACATACGCTGATTTAAGGAACCAATTTAGAGTTGCCACTTGTATAAATAAGTTAAATTTTAACAGTGAATAAGCACAAATGACGGAAAGGTCAACATTTTTTATGATTTTTTATTTTCAATTTTCATCTCCAATCTCAAACAATGTTTACTTTTCCGTTATCACTATAATCGATTCGATTTTAAAATTGATCTTATTCTACAATATTTTATTGTCAAGTACGGGTGGCAACCCGAAATTGGTTCCTAGCTAGGAAGCTAAATTGGCGTATGTAATCGAGGCATTCAAGAAGCATTACTCCTTAAGGGAAAAAAATCAGAAAGTCACAAAATACATATTTGCTTATTTTTTTTAATTTCTACTACGAAGTTGTAGGTTGCAATGACGATAAAATATTATTTTTCCACTGGATTGATGATATTTTTTATTAATTCCTGGGCCATTGCAATCATGGGCATAGAATAAAACACTATTTTAAGACGCTGCTATAAACTATATTGTATGTCTTTCCATTTGGCGCGAATACATACAAATTCTGGGCAGTAGACACACGCGAACATGCTACATATAGTTGACCATGGGAAAAACATGGCTTTTCCAGATGAACCCCTGCTACCTGTAATGTTTGCCCTTGCGCTTTATTTATAGTGATAGCAAAGCTTAATTTGACTGGAAATTGAAGCCTCTTAAACTGGAATGGTAGGTCAGTGGGGATTATTGGGATTCGAGGTATCATCACACTTTTCCCTTTTCCTACACCCTGTTAAAATAGTGGCTCCGATGATATTTTGTCCTAATTGTGTGATACGAAGCCTCGTCCCATTACATAACCGGGGTGCATCGCATCAGCATGACCGGTACACATAATTTCAATTCAGTTTATGCGAGGGTACACCGGAAAGCTCCAGAGAATTTAAAAATTCAGCGGGGTATGAAGTGCTCTGTTCTGTGTCCATGATTGTATCTATAGAAATATACTGTTTTGTTTCTCCCAGCACCTCTTTCAAAATTTCAGTGTTTAGTTTGTTGACTATTTCATTTTTTGGTGCAAGAATTGCTCTTGCACAAAACCACTGATCACAGTTTAAATTATTTTGCAAGTCCGGGTAAACTTTAGCCATGAGCTCCAAATCAAATAACAAAATTCCCTTGTTAGTAAAACACAACCTTCAGCATCTGTTTCCAAACGTCCATCACCAATTTTCAATAGAGTCTCTGCATAAAGTCCCGAATCTACGTCATTATAAAGGTGTACTCTCATATTAGTTGTTAGACTAAATTTTTTCACTTTTTCCCATAAGATTGATGACTTGAGACAGGTTTTGATTTCATCTGCAGGTGTGCCCTTTTGGATCACCGGTAGAGTTTGTCGGAAGTCACCAGCCAGTAAAACTGCCATTCCTCCCATAATATCTGTACTGACTCGCAGGTCCTGAAGAGTACGGTTTAACGCCTCTATGGCCTTTTTGTGAGACATCGTACTTTCGTCCCACAGTTTACACTGTAGCGTAGCATCATACCTCGAGAGCTATTTTTGCTGAAATTGCAGATAGGTGACTCTTATTGTGCAAGGTTTAATGGCAATTTTAGAACGGAATGTGCAGTACGGCCACCGTTGAGCAGTGTAGCGGCTATACCAGAGGAAGCTACTGCAACGGCTATTTTCTGGTCTTTTCTTATGAACGTCAATAATAAGTTCAGTAAAAACGTTTTTCCGGTTCCTCCAGGGGCGTCGAGAAAGAAGAGTGCACCCTTCCCTGACTCTACTTGACTTAATACCTGATGAAAGACGTAACTTTGTTTTGGAAGCAACCGCGGAACTAATTCGGTTACTTGCTGTTGCAACGCTGTGAAATCATAATTTAATTCTCGAGAAATTTCATCGTTTAAGTTATTTTCGTCTGATCGTCGAGGGCTCACCATTCCAAAATCTTGTAGCTTTTTCCCCGCCATTGTCATAACCTTGTTTTCAATCTTCGTCAGCGCTTCGTTGTAGATGTGATCATTAAAAGTCATATCTGCATGTAATTGCTGCAGCCGCCGCAAAATATCTTCCGCCATGTACTGTTCGTTTTTTCTGGATGAAAAGTACCCTATGTCCTTCTCTGTACCCCTGAAAATGTGTATGAAAAATTTCATGATGATCGGTTCAGTAGTTAAGACGTGAAGGCGTAATGGACAGTTTTTTAACTATCCCTCGGGAACTGTTCGTTTTTTCTGGATGAAAGGTACCTTATGACCTTCTCTGTACCCCTGAAAACGTGTATGCAAAATTTCATGATGATCGGTTCAGTAGTTAAGACGTGAAGGCGTAATGGACAGTTTTTTACTATCCCTCGGGAACTGTTCGTTTTTTCTGGATGAAAAGTACCCTATGTCCTTCTCTGTACCTCTGACTACATGTATGCAAAATGATGATCGGTTCAGTAGTTAAGACGTGAAGGCGTAATGGACAGTTTTTAACTATCCCTCGGGAACTGATCGTTTTTTCTAGATGAAAGGTACCCTATGTCCTTCTCTGTACCCCTGAAAACGTGTATGCAAAATTTCATGACGATCGGTTCAGTAGTTAAGACGTGAAGGCGTAATGGACAGTTTTTTACTATCCCTCGGGAACTGTTCGTTTTTTCTGGATGAAAGGTACCCTATGTCCTTCTCTGTACCTCTGACAACATGTATGCAAAATTTCATGTTGATCGGTTCAGTAGTTAAGACGTGAAGGCGTAACAAACAAACAAACAAACGGACTTTCGCATTTATAATATTAGTAAGATGCTTTTCTCAAGAAATGCGAGATAAAACTTTTTAATTATACTGATTTAAGGGAAATTTGTACAACGCCATCTACCGCCGAAAAGCGAAATGAGATTTCTCGTACCATCTGTCTGACCGTCGGACTAAAGGTGCGGGCACATTAGTCTGACGCCACGTGTTAACACGCCGCCGTCAGATGACATCGGTTTTCATAGTAAATGTGTGCACTAGGATCACACCCAAGAATCTTATATTCATATTTCACACCTATAACACGTCCATACAAATACGGCATGTTAACAAGTGGCGTCAGACAATCAGACAAATATGCCCACACCTTATGACGCCACGTGTAATAACACGACGTGTTATGTTATGTTGTAAGTGTGCTTCTAGTACAGCGGGGCGATTTCAAATTTCTGTACACCTTAGATTTTTTTTATTTAATTTTTTTATGTAAAGTTTAGAACTATTTTACAATCGCACTATGAATAGCACATTCTAGATTTTAATATAATTAGAAATTAATCACATAATACCGTGTATTTTTGCTTTTATTGTACAAAATAGTAAGAGGTGTCGAGATTTGACGTCAGTTTTGTTACTATATAAAAAGGTAATAAATAAATTAAAACTGCGAGCATTGAACAATATTTATTAAATTTTATGAAAAAACAGCAAAATATCAAAGGAATGGCAGCATGAAGTTGTGTGCAATTTAAAAACGACTACCACTTTTTCAAAATATTAACTAAGTTTTGTTACAATGGAGCCAAAAAAACATTCATTTTTAAGTTTTTTAATTATTGAGAGATCACAAGAGCTCTAAACAACCAAAATATTGAAGAATCATAAATTCTTTAGGTATTTTTGTATTAATAATACCTGATATTTTTTTAAAAATAGATAAAATATTGAAATAATCGTCCAAGTTTTATGGGACAGTAACAAAAGTGACTCTTGAAATATTATTAGGCTGAGTTATAACAGCGCGATTCTACATTACCATTTTGTTGATTTCATAATTATGGTATAATTTTTCGGGAATCAAATAGATACTAATTAATATGTTCCATAAATGGCGTTACAAATATTAATATAAAATATTCGCAATATTATTATACATTAAAATTTCATAACAATAGTTTAATCATCTATAGTCGGTAGCTATATTCCATATGAACTCGGCTTAAGATGTCAGTTTTGTTACTTTTTTTTGTCAGGCCTATATGTTACCGCATTTCAAGCAACAAAATTGACGTAACATTTTACAGTTATAATTATTGAAAAAATAAACTATAAAATACTCGCTTTATTTAGCGACATATGAAACTGTTGTTTTGTTTCAAATAATTATGCTCTACGTTTCTTGTAAAAAAATATGTATTATATAGATAAATAGAATTAAATAATGGTAACTTACCTTGACTAAATAATATGGATCTCCTGCGCCCAGCACAGAACATCCGTCCGCTTTCACAGTTTTTTTGACACTGTCTACTTTTTTATGGCGGCTTCAAAATGGTTGCCTTGTGTATTGCCATATTAAAATTTAGAAGTCCCCACGTGTTATTTAAGGACTTGAAAAATGGGTAACAAACCTTGACATGTCAGGGTGACTCAAATATCGACTTTTGTTATAATATTTGTTTTTTAATAAAAAAATAATTTATGAGGGCAATAGCATCGGTTTTTCAATCGTTTAAAAAGATATTTTAAAATTCTTAAAATACCACTGTACCCTGTTATGTTACGAAACATGAGTTTTATTAAATTTCGTTACCGTTGAATGAGATGGGACATGTGAAATTAAGTGGTACTTTATGTTTTTAAATTTATTTTAAAAATAAGTGTTAATTATTTAGTCATACAAATTACATATTTTAAAAGTTTACAAATATATTTATTTACAGGAAAACGTTTTTTAGTCAAACGTCTTTTTGAAATATTTACGTAAAAAAGAAAAATATTTATGGGACACGCTAAATTGGGGGGGGTGTTAAGAATTTTGAAATCGCCCAACGCCTTCTATCACCGAAAAGCGAAATGAGATTTGTCATAGACAAACCTTCTATCGATAAAGTCTCATTTGCTTCTCGACGGTAGTTGGCGCCGCCTGTACAAATTTTCTATACAAAAATTACTCTATCGAATTTTTTACGCGCGTACTTGAGCCACCTTCGCATTTTTCTACCCGCAATAATTATTGTAGGCAATGTCAATTATTTCCCAAACAAGGCTTGTCTATTATTGCTTTTCTCAAGAAAAGCGAGGCAATAAAAATAATTCTAAATTAGAATGTAATAAAAAAAATTGTACAACGCCATCTACCACCGAAAAGCGAAATGAGATTTCTCATAGACAAATCTTCTATCAATAAAGTAAATGTATCATTTTGCTTCCCGACGATAGATGGCGCTGTACAAATTTTCTACAAAATTATCGACTTTTTTTTACGCGCGTACTACACTCGACATCAGAAAAATCGCATCTCTTCGAAAATAAGTTTCGACTTGGCCACCTGCTATTGCTAGCTAACGTTTTAATGTGTAAATGTTAATAATCTATTGAAAGTACATTTAATGAACTTTCAATTAATAATAGTTTGATTTAATTAACATAACAGTTACCATAATTAAACGCTTAAAGCGTTATTGCTTGCACTGCCATAAAAGGGAAATAAAAGGGGTCAATAGGGAGGAAAAGCGCAATTTTATCCCGATAGGTGGCGTCTTGTCTTTGGTACCCGCACCGACCGCAGAGCGATAGCTAGACTTTATCCATCCTTGTCATATCATAACACGATGACAAGGACGGACTTTTACTCTGGCTTTGGTTGATGACGTCAGTGCACTGTCCGTCCTTGTCATCGTGTTATGATATGACAAGGATGGATATAGTCTAGCTATCGCTCTGGCTAAAGCTTTGAGTTGGGCGGTAGGGCCCCCGGACGCCTCAAATAAAATGTCAAAACATATGGGAATCTCTTAGTGTATTGCACTTTTTAATTTTATACTGAGAAAATGCCGCATTGTTGTGCATGTAAGGGCGGGTCCATAGCACATGTTTTGCTCTACACAATCAACAAAAACATCTACACAAAACATTGTTTCCGAAACATGTTTCTCTACACACGCCGTCCACAGCGATTGCGTGGTTTGTGTAGACAAAACTTCAGTGTTGCCAATTTAGCATTTTATGTTAGCCTATTATTATCCCCGTCAATTGGTAATGCGCTGGAACCTTTTCACATTAATATCCACGTTGACGTGATCCGCAACTAAAAAGTCATGAAACAAGAAAATTCTAATAGGTAATCTAATATATTAATTATTGAATTATTATTTTCAATAAGATAGGGTCTAGCTATATAAAATTTTTACAATAGTTTTTTTGTTTTTGAGGTTAAAATCATGGCCGCCAGGCGCATTACCATTTGACGGGGATAGTACTTATCATGACTCGAAAATGTATTAAATTTATAAGTGACCGAAGGTTTAGGTATATCTGAAAATGTAATTATCAAGGTCAGTTTCAAGGCCGAAACAAATTATCGGACGCGGCTTACTGCCGCGGCTGATCTGAGGTGTAGTGGTGGGCGACTCGGGTCAATTAACCCGGGTAACTCGGGTTACTTCTCCAGCCCGTCAACTCGGGTTGACATTTTCCTAGCCTGGGTTGACTCGCTTGACTCGGTTGACGCGCCAAACGGGCCGCCGCCCGCCCACTTGACGCGTACGCGACTTTCCAACCGAGTCAACCCGGGCCAGCACAATCAACCCGCCAACTCGGTTCGGTGTGTGGCGCTGTATTACCGCTCGCACTCGCTTCGCGGCCAGCCCACCGCGCCGCTCCCCCCGCCCGCGACAGCCGCCAGCTACCACCTTATTAATAATTGTAATAGTAGGTAGTTTGTCGCTCTATTGTTTTTTTTAGTCTTTAAGTGTTTTCTAAGTAATTTAACATGGTAAACAATAAAACGAGTGTTGTTTTGGAGGTTTTTAGCAACCGAGTTGGATCGGTTCAATAGTTCATCAAATACAGTCAAAACGAGTTGAAGCCCGGGTCAGCATAGATTTCAACTCGGATGACTCGAGTTGAAAAAATTGCGACACGTCGGCGCTCGGCGGCCTATCGCTGACCCGAGTTGAAAGCCCGGGTCTGCATTGATTTCAACTCGGATGACTTCAGTTGAAAAAATTGCGACTCGGCGGCCCATCGCTGACCCGGGTTGACCCGAGTTGTAGCCCGGTAGCCCTACCGCCCAACTCAAAGCTTTAGCCAGAGCGATAGCTAGACTATATCCATCCTTGTCAAATCATAACACAATGACAAGGACGGACAGTGCACTGACGTCATCAACCAAAGCCAGAGTAAAAGTTCGTCCTTGTCATCGTGTTATGATATGACAAGGATGGATATAGTCTAGCTATCGCTCTGGCTAAAGCTTTGAATTGGGCGGTAGGGCCCCTGGTCAGCATTAATTTCAACTCGGGTAACCCGAGTCGAAAAAATCACGACTCGGCCCATCGCTACTGAGGTGTGCAAACTATCGGATGTAGTAGGTCGCGGACGTAACTATAGACTAATATGACGTCATCGGACGTCCGACAGCTATCTGGCACGCAGGATGTTATTAGAGTGTGCACACTTATCAGCCGTGGCAGTAAGCCGCGTCCATAAGCCGCGTCCGATAATTTGTGTCGACCTTGACAGTGACATTTTATTGTTTCCATTTTTGCGAGGAGAATTAGGTAAAGCGTGTTTTTTAGGGTTTCGTACCCAAAGGGTAAAAACGGGACCCTATTACTAAGACTCCGCTGTCCGTCTGTCTGTCTGTCTGTCTGTCACCAGGCTGTATCTCATGAACCGTGATAGCTAGACACTTGTAATTTTCACAGATGATGTATTTTTGTTGCCGCTATAACAACAAATACTAAAAACAGAATAAAATAAATATTTAAGGGGGGCTCCCATACAGCAAACGTGATTTTTTTTGTCGTTTTTTGGTACGGAACTCTTCGTGCGCGAGTCCGATTCGCACTTGGCCGGTTTTTTTGGTTTATTTTACTTGACGCATCCATCGGGAAAACATGTCAAGTTTTGCCTTCGAATAGAATGTTAATAAAATAGGTACAATTTTACATTTATTGTGATGATAAATTAATAAAACCTGTTTTGAGAATCAGTATTTTTACCGGTATATTTTGCATGTGCAAGTTGGTATATTTCAGTATTTTTTGAGGTGCTTCGGTATTTTCGTAAAATTTAATCTGGTCACACTCACTGATGTTTTGTGTACGTGTTTTCCATCGGGCATGGAAAACAAAAACATTGTTTCTCTACACAAAAATGTTTCGCGAAACAATGTTTTGTGTAGATGTTTTTGTTGATTGTGTAGAGCAAAACACGAGCTATGGACCCGCCTTAATTGTTAAAATATTGAAGTTCATCGATTTCCCAGTAACAAAAAAAAATTGGGCAAAAAAATATTGAATAAATATGCTATTCCCTCGATTTTCTCCTTTACTGAGCCTGAGAAACATTAAAAATCAAAAGGAATGTTTCATGACTTTAATGAAGCTTCGCCAAATTAAAACAATATTTGAATTATAGCAGCTTTGTACTTTGATATTTCAACCTCAACAGTTTCTAACATATTTATTACTTGGATGAATTTCATAGGTATATCAAATATGGAATAAGCCCAATATTTGGCCAAACAGGGAATTATCAGAAATTTATATGCCAGAGTCATTCAAGAAACTTAGAATAATAAAAGAAATATGTTAAAACAGTTCGTGTAATTTTGGATGGTACAGAAATTCCAGTACAGAACCTGAAATTACTATTGAACAGCAGGCATCATGGAGCAACTATAAACATGGAAATTCTCACTCAGTTGTGCTCAGTTGCTATGTTAAAATTCAAATCGCTTCTAATCTGAAATAAAAAGATTACTTGTAAATCTTACACGAAATTTAAAGAAATGTAATGCTTGTTAGCAATTTTTTGTAAGTTGCTATCAACTTTTTTGCCTGTTGTTTTGGCTTTTCTTTTCCGTTGGAAACTGAATTGATTTCGTTCGACGTGTATTCCAACGGTTTCTAGAGACTGTTGGCTAAATCCGAAGCATGGAAAGAAGTATATAACGTTTTTAACGTTATAAGTACCTACACTTACCATTAAATTAGATAGGATTAAATTAACTTTGAAGAAATTTTTGTAAAGGTGCGATTTTTCTGACGCCGAGTGTAGCTACGTCACGTCATTTCAGGGGCCCTACTGATTTTCGTTCGACAAATCAACTCAAATGTATGCGCTGTCGAACGAAAATCAGTAGAAACGAGCGCTCGACGCCAGCCGAGCGGTTCAAAAATAGGGCCCCAGATTACATTAAAAAATAATAAATTTACTGGTTGTAAGATCTAAATTCTGTTGCACACAGAAAAGAAAAAAACTGTGTACATTGTCTATGGTGATGAGGTTGACTTTGTCTATGGCTGTATAATACAACCAAATAGAAAAAGCCGTAGACGCCACGGAAAAGAAGCCTCAACCGATATAATTTTTATTTAGTCGCATAGTACACGACAATTCAACCGATCGTCGACACAAATAAAAATGGTGGTTCAATAGATTAGATTTCTCTGAACATGAATATTTTATAAACTAAAATAGCTAAAGTACAAAAGGACAAACATTTATGGAGTGAAAAACGTTTTTTTACTTTTCGGATCATAGATCTACAGTTGGTGCGATATCTCGGTGCATTGGCGATAGTTGTGTTTAGCAAAATAACAGGTTGTTGAAGACACCGATTTCGCTAGTTTGTGTGTAATGTGTTTTTAAATGTGAATGCAAATTATTTACAGCAAATTTTAGCTATAATTCTTATTTAGAATAGTTTTGAAGTGGCAAAATTTATTGTGAACGCGAAAGCTTACCATATTTCAAACGAAGCTTCGCTGTCTAATCAGCATGTGACCCAAATATGAAATTTCTCTTCTTTGTGTTAAAGTGTTGAACCCTTGTTTTGATTTAGATAGTACGTTGGTTGAGGTGATAATATTCTAGTGTTCGTTTTGAGTGGTTGTTTTCTATAATAAGACTGCAATCAATGATCATGTCACGGTTGAATTCAACCTGCTTACTACACGGGGGGTCAGGTGCATAATCCTGAACACATAAATGATTCAAGACTATTATTTTATATTGTGACAAGTGGTTGAATGCTTGCTTTTGAAAAGAAGTGTTTTGATTGACAAACAGCACTGTAGTGCTCTAAGGATATAACTCTCGACTATGTTTCTAAGCCTGAGTGAAATCCAGGTCGCAAAGCCGATAGTGAGACGAAAATCAGAGGATGGCAATGAAATATGTGTGTACTGAATTGTTGGCCATCCAGGAATAGAACAATGTCATACAATGGCTCATACTGAAAATCACAGATACATAGTACAGGTAAGTCTGTCCCATTATTTTGAAAATATGACTCCCTTTTATTAATATTGTAATTGAAATATAGATTACAGGTATTATTCTCACAAGTTATGTGTCGATATCAATTGTTTACTTTAAAATACCAACATCAAATGAGTTATTGACAATTACCTTTTAGAAAGATTAAACTTAGGTAATATAGGTTCTTGACAACTTGTCAGTTATTTAGTCTCAAGCTAAGTCAGTCCTATGGAAACTAAATAAATAATACAGTCCTCAAATGATAGTCTACTCTCTACTTTAACATTTAGCGTGCCCGCAGACTACAGACTTTCTATCGGCCGATAGTTGGTTTTGTATGAAGAATCGGCCCATACCAAATTGTTGTAGTGTGCGCACTTGCATACTTCTTCATACTGATTAAAGGCCCGACTAAACTATTGGCCGACAGTTTAGTCTGTAGTCTGCGAGGACGCTTAGTGCTTACTAGGTTTGAAACCTAGGTGGTGGCCACATAATTTAGGACACAAGTTGATTTTCATACTAACAAGGTAACTTTGAAGTCTAGGTTCTCTGCCAAGGATTAACCGATGTTTGATCTGATGATGGCCATACAGGGAGTGAATGAAGAAAATCCAGATTACTAACATACCCAACTGATCTGGGGCCATACCGGCTAACGAATCGATTATCGAAAAGTCTGCTGGGTTTCAACTTAAAACAGAAAAATCAAAGTAAGGAATTTCGTCTTGTACTTTTTGTTGACGTAATTTGGAAGATAACGATGTTCGTGTGACATCATGAATTGGGGTTCGCCATTTTGGCCCAATTGGGGCTCAATTTATCTGTTATAATTTGAAACCCAGCAGACTTTTTGATAATCGATTCGTTAGCCGGTACGGCCCTATGTAGCTATGTCACATTTAAGAAATCTCACTCCATCAATCCTCTATGTAGATCATAACCATATTGTAAAACCGCTTTCCTTTGCCATAATTTTACCCCTTACCACTGATAGGTAGTTAACAAGTTATAATACAGCCCCAACTACTAAGACTAGAGCCAATTAACCTGTAAGTAATGTGATTGACAAGTAATACTGTCTAGCAGTTCAAGTAATAGGATTAGTGTTAATTAGCAGCCCTTATACAGGTGTTTGTGGGTGCCCTGTCTGCACAATATGAAGCCTTATCAGTCGAAGCCTCTAAGCAAACCAGCTCGGAAGAAATAGTTGGCTGTATTGCTGACAAACTCAGCTTGAGCAATGGGACTGGCGGGCCGTATGAGTTGGCTGAGGTAACTATTTTTAAATGTTAATATACATATAATTTACGTTTGCATAGAAATTTTTTTTTTTTAAGACAGAGAGAAATCCATACTGTTTGTATAAAAAATTTAAAATTAAGTACATCTGTCAGTTTGTAACTTAAACTGCTGAACCAATTTTATTGAATTTGAAAAGGCAATATGACAAAGCAACTATTATTACGAAGTTGGACGAAGTTATAGGCAAAAGTTGTTTTGTGATAATAATTAAGTATACTTGGAGAGTGGACTTGATGTAATGAATTGTATGTAAACGAACTAAAACTGATTACATTGTTCCATTCTGCTTCAACTCCTGGTGAAGAATAAAAAAACACAATGTTATAGGTTGACAGTTACTGGATGGATAGTAAATGTTAAAATATTTAGGTATTATCAGCTTTTTTTGAAAGTGAGATGTAATGTTGCTAGTTTTGAATAGTTTGTTAAAAGTAAGATCTCAAGGAGTATAAACTTTCCTCAGATTGGTAATTGCTATTTATATTTTCTGTTGCCAACTAAACGCAATGACTGATAATTTAATAAGTATGTGCCTATTAATAAAACCTTTACTGTTTGACTCCGTTAAACAAAATATACTATGGTTATGTAAGATAATTTTCTTGCACATACCTTATTCATTTGTTGTGGTGCCAATTGCAAGGCAAACCACATAGATAGTTACTTCTTTAAAATTACTTGCCAGTAGTGGAAGTCTAGCCAGTTAGTCATTGTTGCAGCATGTTGATGACATTTGTAATTTTTTTCTTGGTCACTACATAGTAAAGTGACTAACAGGATATGACATTCATTTCAGGTTTGCAAAAATCTTAAGATTTTCTCCACTAATCTTGATTTTTAGATTTTTCAAAATATATCTACAATAACTAGTTTATGTTAACTAATATTGTTATGTTACTTTCGCTTAGGTTCATTTATAAAAAAATCTGTGTGTTTTGTACTTGTAATACACTTGTGATACAATATCACAGATTACTACTGTATTCTCTTTATCTATTCTTTTCACAGTGGTGGAGCTCCAGTCTAATTAACTAAGCCCACTGTCCTTAAAGGTTCCAATAAACAAAACAAACTATGTATGGAGTTCGAATAGATTTTTACCAATCCAATACAAATAATGGAATCATTTCATTATTTGCTTTGGCACAGTTTTACAATTAGTAAAACTATGGTATTGACATAATACTTATATCTATTATGTGGTATTGGTTACTCTCCAGCTAGCAGAGATTCTCTATCACTATTCTACACTATATCTTTCTAAAGCAAATCTTTCTTTTCCTAATATTTGTCTCCAAAACATAACAGGTGGTGGGCGACATGGTCAGCGGCGAATGCAAGGAGCGCCGACTTGGCCCCAACGAGTCGCCTGTTGCGGTTATGCTGCTCTGGCCCAATAATAACTCGGGACAGTACTATAGGTATGTACTATTACTGTAGGTACTTAACACAATGAAAGTCCGTTCATTTATTTACCACGTATTTTCAGTTATTTCTAATCCTTCTTTTTTTAATTATAAAACACTCAATAGTAGCAGTATTACATATAAATTAACTTGAGAACTTGGAAACTTTTGGTAGCATTTTTAGCACAGGGTTTAGGACTAGTTAAATGAAACTACTTAATTACATACCTGTTAAAGTTAATTTTTAAACATAATGTTTTAAATGCTTCGCTGTTGGGCCCATCGTCC
Source organism: Agriphila tristella (assembly GCA_928269145.1). Lineage (NCBI taxonomy): Eukaryota > Metazoa > Arthropoda > Insecta > Lepidoptera > Crambidae > Agriphila > Agriphila tristella. Next base: position 40,971,664 of record OV743433.1, read on the forward strand.
CTCCTTATCCACCCATAAAAGCCTGTGCAAGCAGTTGGGAAATTTAGCTGATGATTATGACATTCGTTCTTATTATGAAGGAATGCTAATCTGAATACAATAATTAAGACAAATGTCAATGCAGTCAATGTTAGGGCTTTGTTTTCCTGCACAGAATTTGGTTAGTTAATTTTGACTTTAGGAATTTATCATCCTTACTAATATAAATGCGAAAGTCCGTTTGTTTGTTACGCCTTCACGTCTTAACTTTCAATGCAAACGAAGTAGCGGCGCCCGCTAGTTTGTTAATATTTCTTGTGTTCACACAATTATTCAAAACCTTCTTACTTCAGTAAGAAGGTTTTGAATAAACCATACAGTCTCATAAATATTTTATTACTACATAAAATGTAAGTTTTTGTTCTACAATAATTCCGTGCAGAATATTGTAGCTGCATTGTATACTTGTAGATATTGAAGTATGACTTTCCTCTAATTTTATGAGGAAACTGTAATAAGGTAAATCAACAATGTATGTAGAAATGAAAACTGTATCATGTTCACCCTTTTAGATATTTTTGAATTATTACATAATAAAGCGAAATCATCATTTCATCGCCCCTACCTATATTCTAGACATATTTGCGATTTAAAAAAATTAAACAATATTTTGAGGTAAATTTGAATTTTTAATGCACTTATTTGCTTTTGCAAATAAGTAATATTATTCTGAGATGTATAGTAAATAAAATAGTGTTGAATACTGCTTTAATTAAAACTCTAGTATCGAGAGTATTGCAGTATCTTGTAATTACATCGGTCTTACTATTATGTACTTCGATACTCGTCTAACCTTGCATACACACTTGCTAATTATAGCGCCCTGTCACTTGGATATTACCTCCGATTATTGTGGCACCGCGCGTGTCCATTCATTCCGGTCGAGCCCTGAGTAATCGTAATTAACTGAATGTTTATCCATAATACCATATCCCACGAAGATCGCGACAAGACTGTTGTGTCGACAATTTTAAATGACTCATTCTTTACTGAGTGGATGTTGAAACAATGTAATAATTATCTTTAATCATGTGAACAGCTACTTGCTTTTTTACAACTAAACAAAAATAAAATTCGCGGATTCTTATTTTAAGTAATTCAAAGATCACATAATAGTTTGGAAGGACAAAATTAAACGCTTCGTAACATAAACCTATTTGATTGGGGATAAAATGTGCGCGTGATTCATTCTTCCGCCGCAACTCTGTGATAACAGTCGGAGTGTCTCCATCCTGCCAATTAAACTAAAACGGAGACTTGCAAACAAACATGGACTCTGCCACATAAATCTCTCGCCAACTACTTATTGGATCTTCAATAATGACCCAAAAGTAATATTTAGTAGCTATAAATACTTTATTTTGATAAGGTTATAAGCACTAATGTATCCTTTTCTGCTTTCAGGTTTTATCTTCGTGAAAAAATACCAGAAGAACCATGGATGGAAAACTTTTCAGTGGACCCTCAGCTGATAAAGGACTATTTTCAAAGGTTTCTTTATCAGCCGAAAGATCGGGAATATCCCGACCTTTGCCAACTACCTGAGCTAAATGAGCAAACATTGCTGGATAATCTCAGAGCGAGGTTTGCCGCCGGGTACATCTACACATACGTGGGCTCCATCCTCATAGCTCTCAATCCGTTCAAGTTCTATCCTATCTACAACCCCAAGTATGTCAAGTTGTACCAGAATAAAAGAATCGGTTCCAGTCTTCCACCGCACATATTCGCAGTCGCTGACGCCGCCTACCATTGCATGTTGCGGGAAAGAACGAATCAGTGTATAGTGATCAGTGGAGAAAGTGGCTCTGGCAAAACGGAGAGCACCAATTTCCTCTTGCACCACCTGACGGCCCTCAGTCAGAAGGGCTCCCACGGCAGTGGCGTGGAACAGACAATATTAAGTGCGGGCCCCGTTTTAGAAGCGTTCGGTAATGCAAAAACCGCCCATAATAATAATTCGAGCCGTTTTGGTAAATTTATACAAGTTAACTACAAAGAAAATGGAATGGTTCACGGTGCAGTGGTACAAAAATATTTGCTTGAAAAGTCTAGAATATGCAGTCAGGGTCGTAACGAAAGGAACTATCACGTGTTTTACTATTTGTTGGCGGGTGCTTCGGAGCAGGAGAAAGAACAGTTGCATTTGTTAAGTGTGGACAAGTATAACTACTTGTCGCGGACTGGGTGCAGTGTGGTGCCTGGTGTTGACGAACAGTATGAGTTCTCGCGCCTCAAGCAGTCCATGGACATGGTGGGCTTTACTATGGACAAGCGGCGAAGGTTGTTTGCCGTTCTATCCGCCGTGCTGCTATTAGGTAAGCTTTCAAATTCAAATCAAATACTATTATTCATTCAAGTTTATTATGAAGAAAATGTGAAATGTTTTTAAATGTTGACATAACACATTCCAACTAAAAAACATTATAATCTTATTATTCGCTTATCTTTATTTATAGCTAGCATAATCTAATCTAAAAGCAATATGTCAGAACATTATCTTTATGAACAAGTCTGACATATTTTTGTATTGAAATTAAATATGGTAAAAGTATGTTTTAATTAAGATTATAAGGAAACTGTACTAATTATTAGTTGATTTAATACTTATTAATAATCATCCTTAACATTATTTAAATTGATGTAATTTATGTTTGTTACTGTTGTTTATATACTACAGTTAATTCATAATTCACTAGCTACAAATTCCACAAAGTATATTTTGTGCTTTTACTGGGAATCATTTATTGACAGATTCCTTATTGAATCTGTAAATAAATGATTCTCAAATAAACAAAACAGTCTGGTCTGTTGTTGATCGCCAATAGGGTTTTTAATGCCTGGTTTGTACAGGGTCAGTAACATGGCAGTACAGTAATTACAGTTAATTCATAATTCACTAGCTACAAAGTATATTTTGTGCTTCTGCTTTTACTGTTTGTAGCAGGGTTCGAGGATATATATCAATGGATATAAAAGTGGAGAGGTCAATGCGACAATTAATTAAATTTCGTATATCTAGTAACGCTCCCAGTCTGCCTGTAAAATATCAATGAAAAATATCCAGTAGTTTAGTCACAAGAGAATTTTTTTCGTTTTTAACATTTTCTACATGCTGTATCTATTACTAAGCTATTGCCGACAAGTTAAAAACCCCTACATCAGTATAAATTAACACAATGTTGCCAAATTGTACCTTATGCTCAAGCCGTAAGAGTCATTTTTAATTGCGTGTCATCTAAAAATGTGCGAAAGAGACGAAATCTACTTCTAACAAACAATAAAGTTGACAACGTTTCGAAATCTTTTACCTGTGTAAAAATGAGTATTTATTATTATTAAATTACTTAACGAAAACAGGAGACTACACGTATTTTTTCCTTTTCCAAAATTTTATTTCTTGAAATTTTCAAACACACACTTTTTTACGTGCCAAAGTCCTACACCTTGTCTACACGTTTACCTACAGTGGTGTTTCTTCAAAGTTTTATGGAAATTGAAATAAATTCACTTCAAACCAACCTGTATTTTATTAAACAGATTCAACCGTTAACAAAATCGATTTTAATTTCGCAATTCAAAAAAATGTTTCGCTGAAAACTTCGGTTTTAGTAGTATCATGAATTCCACTTAGGGACTGTTACATTACGCCAGCAATTACAAATCCGTCAGAATTGATATTATTTTCGAATAAGTTAATATTATTTTAAAATAACCTAAAATACTCGGCGGAAAATATGTTGACACTTGACAGCGACAGTTTTTTTTGTAAATGCTCGTTGTTCGGTTTTTTATTTTTCATAGCAGCAGATATGACAATATGTGTTCTCTAAGTGCTAGTAGTGGAGAAAATTCATTCAACTATGGTATAATGTTTTCACTATTATACTATAATTTTTAGTCTGTGACTTTTTAATATTTTATTTTTGTTCTGTTACTTTTTGTACATCACAACACAAAAACGCCCAAAGAGTATGTCGATGATGCATAGAGTAAGATAAAAAAAATTATGATGTCTTGACGTCTCATTGACGGAGTCTTATTAAAATCTGATATAATACGAATAAGTATTACCTCTACTATGCCTTATTATTATTTCACAGTTTTCGAGTACTCCTACATGATTTTAATTTATGGACAATGTCGCTGCTTTAGCTCTACGGACATACCGAGAGAGATATTATGGTAACACTTGTGTTTGTCCGCTGTCCAAAGGATACAAGAAATATTCAATTTGTGACTAGGTATTCAGTGGACAGAATAACTTTAAATCAGTGATTTAGGATTCAAATTTAGGATAGCCGTATTCAAATCAAAATAAAAAGTCACCGTAAAAAGAAAAAAAATAATAATTTATTGCCATGGTTTTGGAAAATATCAAATCTCAGCAATGAAAATTGCCGTATGGACAGCGTTGTTACATGATGCAGTAGCTCGAGTCGCTGCCGTAGATATCAAGAAAAACACTGTTTTAATTCAGCATTAAATGGCGCCAAAAGTTCATTTCGCGGCTTGTCACCTGTCAATACTATTCTGTGATCTAACACCGCGCTGTTGCCGCTCTTACCATATGTAAGTAACCAATATTTACAAAGGGTGTTTAATTTCGTACTTGTTTTTGTGGTATTTAGTTTGTTCAAAAAAAATTTTTTTTTTATTTCGCTCCTAGGAATTAATTGATAGTTTCAAAATACTTCTATGAACTAGTGTCTACAGTGTTATCATTTATTGTTGCATTGTCATATACACGTTGTATATCATGATATATATCCAACGAATTTTTGTGATATATATCAATATAAAAATAGTTTAAAAATTTGACAATATTATGAAGATTTTTGCTATTGTATTGCTACTTAGATGGCGTTGATGTAGAGTTAAAACATGCTATTGTTTTGTTTTGCTGTAATAGTATTATTGTAACATGAATTTCGTGCGTAAAAGTAGCAAAAAAATGTGATAATATTGATGTGTGACGTGTGCGCTGACTAATGCACTTGTACACTTTCCTCCAGTGCACTTTCCTATTGGTGGTGAGGTAATAAATATAAATATCATAGTAAATGAAAAAACTTAATCAAAAATGTAGTGCATAAATTTTTTTTATTCAAATAATTTTCCACCACACATATGGTGATGGTGGTACTAATGATATTTTTTTTCTTTATTTTTAACTAATTTGTCAAATAAGTACCTAAATAAAACAAAGATATTCTAGTTTTCTTAAATTAATTGATAAAACACATAGGCAAACAGTATACATCAATAATACAATAAAATAATAATGTGGCTGTCATACATAATGTATAAATATCCGATATATATCACATTTTTGATATATATCGGATATATATCATAAATATCCGATATTTTGATATTTATAATAAATATCGGATATTTTCGAACCCTGGTTTGTAGTAAGGAATCTGTCAATAAATTATTCTCAAATAAAAAAAACAGTTTAATCTGGTGTTGATCGCCAATAGGGTTCATCCAAAATACCAAACCAAATAAAAATTAATGTGATTTACAGTTTTGTATGAAAAATTTAATTGGATATTTTGGATTATTTATTTAATAGAACCTTAGACAAATACTGTCTTGATCTTAATAACCTAATCACAAGAAGAGGGAATTATGCTCAAATTGCAAATCATTTTGGTATTGCATTTGTATGCGAAGCTCACTGTTCGCCGACTCTTAAATACACCCCTTTAATAATTAAACGACACCTGCAGGCAATGTAGAGTTCCAGCCGCAGCGGAAGTCGTACCACCACGACGAGGCGGTGGGCGTGAAGAACCCCGAAGTGGTGTCGCTGATATCGTCGCTGCTGCACGTGAAGCAGGAGACGCTGCTCGCCGCGCTCACCTCCAAGAGGGCGAGGGCGTCCGGCGAAACGCTCGTCATCAATTACAGGTAAGCGAAAGTGAAAAAAATATTTAGCACAATAAATACAATAAAGGGTAATAAAAATAGAGGGAAAGAGAGGAAGAGGAAGACCAAGAAGAGCTACATGGAACAGATAAAAGAGAAGGTGAACGTCGTGTCTTATCAAGAAACCAAGGAACTGGCTTTGTACAGAAATGAGTGGAGGAAGACAAGAGCGCGGCTCTTAAGTTATGATGAATGAATAAATAAAATAAATTAACTTAAAACTTAAGACAAGCATGTGCCAGAAAGGCTTCCATTCAGCATTGTGTCGCGGTACTCGCGGTACATTGTGCAGTCACAATGTACCGCGAGTACCGCGACGCTTATTTTCAGTGGTCTCCTGAGAGTGGAGAGCGAAGGAGCAGCATAATTATACTTAAAGCTATAAGACAGATATTAAGCACTATAATATATTAAAGTAAACACACTAACAAATAACACTCAATTGAAGTTGAAAATAAACGTAACTTTACGAGAAAATGTTTTACAAACAGTACATACTTACACCAATACAATAAAAAAAGATGTGAAACAGCCGAAATGGTCTCCAGCCTCAGCTATTGCCACAGCCTGTACGACACTGATTTTCAGGTGGTGCCAAATGGTTTTAAAGCTACAACACTCTAGTAATCTTGTCTTGACACATCTCATAATAGGTTCTCTAATATGCACGCTATTCTGTTTAGTCCATTTACTGTTTAAGGTGCTGTGCGACTCGTATTCAATTCGTTTCGTTTTTATGATGCGCTTTACGTTTGCATAAACGAATCAAATGAAAATTATGCCCACAATACTCGAAAAGCTTATAAGTTGACAGAAACAGAGCAAGCTCTAAATCATACATACATACATACACTCACGCCTGTTTCCCATGGGGGTAGGCAGAGACTATGGATCGCCACCTGCTACGATCCTTGCACACTTCTTTCGCTTCATTCATATCCATCACTCTTTTCGTATGAAAAGAGTGATGGATATGAATGAAGCGAAAGAAGTACGCAGTGACAAAAACCGCAGGGCATGTATATGCCCTGCGGTTTTTGTCACTGCGTACACCAGCCTTTTTTATAATAACCTCTATTTGGTCCGCGTAGGTTTTTCTGGGACGCCCTCGTGCAATCGTTCCTTCCACATTCGCACAGTATATCTCTTTCGTGATTCGCCTTTCATTCATCCTCTCTAAGTGACCAAACCACTGGAGCATTCCTTTCTCAATTCTTGTCACTATATCATCTTTCAGACCACACCTTTTGCGAATCACCTCATTGCTCACTCTATCACTCAGTTTTACTCCGCATATTTTCCTCAACGATCGCATCTCTACCGCATTTATTCTGCTTTCATTCTTCTTCTGCCATACCCAAGATTCACTTCCATACATCAGTGTCGGTACCAGCACTCCGTTATGAATAGCCATTCGCGCCTTTGCAGAAACGGTTTGGCTACTCATAACCGAGTGTATAGCACCACTCACCGAATTTCCTTTCTTCACTCGTCTTTCTATGTCTTCCTCACTCTTTCCGTCCCTTGTGAACAAACTCCCCAAGTATACAAACTCACGGACTTGTTCCACTTTTTCGCCACCTAACATTACCGTACAGTCAGTCATTTCTTCATCTCTCTCAAACACCATCACTTTAGTCTTAGTTACATTCACTTTCATCCCTTTTCTCACAAAATCTTCATTCATAACCGACATCATTTCCTGCAACTCTTGCGCAGAAGACGCAAGTATAACTTGGTCGTCAGCGTAGAGAAGGCACTTGATTTGAGTCCCATTCATCACAACCCCACAGTCACGTTCTTTCAGACCTTTCATACAACTGTCCAAAAACAGATTAAAGAGCCATGGTGACGCAACACATCCCTGTCTGACACCCCTAGAGATGCCAAACCAGTCAGTGTATACGCCGTCAATCCTGACGCATGCACGGGAATCCTCATAGAGAGATTTCAGTGCATGAATTAGTCTGCTCTTCAATCCGTATTCGGACAACACCTTCCATAGCTCATTCCTGTCAACTCGATCGTAGGCCTTCTCCAGGTCCACAAAGGCACAGTAAACCTTTTTGTGCTTAGCCAGGTGTTTTTCGGTTAAGCACCTCAAGGAGAAGACCTGATCCGTGCATCCCATTCCCTTTCTGAATCCCGCTTGCACATCCCAAATACTCTGATCAGTTTTTTGCATCACTCTTTCAATCAGTACCTTTGCATACAATTTACTGACAATGCTGAGAAGACTGATCCCGCGGTAGTTTTTAGCATCCTGCCGTGACCCTTTCCCTTTGTACAGCGGCACGACCACGGCTTTACGCCAATCTTCCGGCACTTTGCCACTGTTCCAACATTTATTAAAGATCAGGCACAGCCAGGACGCAACCAGCTCTTTCCCACCTCTCAGCATTTCAACAGTAATTCTGTCATATCCTGCTGCTTTCCCTTTTTTCATGCTCTTCATTGCACTAATAATCTCATCCATATATATATCTCTTTCATCCACTTCTGTCTCTTCCTCGTCTTCCACCCTTTTATCCGAGGCTTCTAGCATAGAGCCATCCGCCTCAAACAAACTCTCAAAATATTTCATCCACTCCTGTAGTACACCTTTTTCATCTGTCACTAGCTCACCTTTTTCATCTCTTATCACATTCATTTTAGACTTATGTGATCCACTTCGAGACGTTTTCACTTGTTTCCAAAACAATTTTATATTGTCTCGAAAGTTATCACAGAGTTTGAAGTCACACTTTTCTTTCATCTTTCTCTTTTTTTCGTCTACTTTTTCTTTCACTACTTTCTTAATCCTTTTAAACTCCCTTGCAACTGTATCAACATCCTCTTCTGTAACACTTGCATTCACTCTTTTACTGGCTTTGATGGCCAGCAGATCCTGCCATACTTTTTTCTTTTCATTCACTATCTGTCTTACCTCACTATCCCACCAGTTTATTGGGGGAGCATTCTTCCTTTTACTCACTCCACATATTTCCTCAGCTGTTTCAGTCACACCTTTTTTAAACTTTTCCCAAACTTCCTCAAGCTTGCCATCTTTCACTTCAGCCACATTTCCCAATCGTTCTTTCAATTTGCACAAATATGTCTTTTGCACTTCCACTTCATCCAGGTTCTCAACTTTTACTCTAGTCAGCTCCGTTGTTGACACTGTGGGACGATGACGCCAACTTTTGAACAGACCACTAACCCGAGACACTACAAGAAAGTGGTCTGTTCCAATGTTACTACTCTCTAAGCTCTAAATCATAATAATAAATAACAACATCAAACTCTAACTTCTATGTTATTGTATATTGTCATAATAAATACCTATGTACACAGGATAACACGTCAGGTTATACACTTAAACTGCGAAAACATCTTTTATTACAGTACGAGGCAAAGATCTTAAAATCGGCTGGGGATAGCGCGGAACGCGAATTTTGGGCATGCGTAGCGGTGAAGGGCGCGGGCGGCGGGAGAGAGGCGCGCGCTGTTGGTCACTCACAAGGCCACATGCGCGAACTTATCCCAACTCCATCGAAAAAATTCAAGATATATGCCTCGTACTGTATGTAGGGCATAAAAGTGCTCTTAAGGTCGACAGTCTGAGGTGCCGACGTGTCTACACAATAATGTTTATGATATAATATTTATAAATAACGTTTTATGTTGTAGACTCCCAGAAGCGATAGCCACCCGTGATGCAATGGCCAAATGTTTATATGGTGCTCTATTTGATTGGATCGTAATGCAAGTCAACCATGCGCTGCTCTCTAAAAAAGATACTCTCCGAGAACACCAAGGACATAGTATAGGTAAGAATTTGTCAATAATAATATTATGCATTGTTGTTAAATGCTATCAAAGGGAGTTAAGGCTCGGTTATGCGGAAATGTTTGTCTCAGTCTTTTTCTTTACGTTTACGGAAAATAGTATGGAAAATAACCTCACTTTCGCACTTTTTCGATGTTTTTCGTTGTTTTTTCATCATTATCTTCAGCACAATTACCTTTCTTGAAAAAAAGTTTTTGGAGCAACTTCACAGTAAGTTAAAGTGTGTTTTGATGTACAATCCAATACGTTTCTGCTATTATTTACGTACGCCAAAAATATGACCCGCCACAAGCGCTTTTGATGATATTCTGTTTTTTTTACAATAATCTGTGAGGTTTATACGCAATTTAATACTTGCTACGCTACTAGATTATAATCTCTTTAGCTTGTGGTATGTTTTTTGGTAGCTACAACTTTACATTTTCTGTATAAAAATATGGTCCGCGCAAACCATGTTTTCCTATCACAGACCCTCAACTATGGAAACTGTTATTTGGCATTGCAATCGATCGGTTATCGATCTCTGTAAACAAGCAAACAAAGGCCGGTTAGTTAACAAATTCAGCGAAACCCAACGCGATTCACATATGGCTACCGATCTAATATAAACAAAATAATGTACGGTGTTGTTTTGCCTCTTTTCCTAAACAAAATAATTTTTCTTCAGGCGTCCTAGACATATTCGGCTTCGAAGACTTCGGTCCTAACAACAGCTTCGAACAGCTGTGCATAAACTACGCGAACGAGCACCTGCAGTACTACTTCAACCAGCACGTGTTCAAGTATGAGCAGGAGGAGTACCGGCGCGAGGGCATTCGGTGGACGGATATCGGCTTCTCCGACAATACCGGCTGCCTCACGCTCATACAGGGCAAGCCCGGCGGGCTACTGTGTCTGCTGGACGACCAGTGCAAGTACGTACCTGCTACCTGTATATAGTACCGGTGTACTACACACCGGCTGCCTCACGCTCATACAGGGCAAGCCCGGCGGGCTACTGTGTCTGCTGGACGACCAGTGCAAGTACGTACATGCTACCTGTATATAGTACCGGTGTACTACACACCGGCTGCCTCACGCTCATACAGGGCAAGCCCGGCGGGCTACTGTGTCTGCTGGACGACCAGTGCAAGTACGTACATGCTACCTGTATATAGTACCGGTGTACTACACACCGGCTGCCTCACGCTCATACAGGGCAAGCCCGGCGGGCTACTGTGTCTGCTGGACGACCAGTGCAAGTACGTACATGCGACCTGTATATAGTACCGGTGTACTACACACCGGCTGCCTCACGCTCATACAGGGCAAGCCCGGCGGGCTACTGTGTCTGCTGGACGACCAGTGCAAGTACGTACATGCTACCTGTATCTGTATACAGTACCGGACTCTAACTACACATCGGCTACCGACAGAAACAGTGCAATTACGTTAAGTAAAACCGTGTTTATAGGTACCTATAAGCTTTGTTAATAATTGAAATTGTGAATGCCTAAAATCTAAAAGTTCTATATTGTATTAACTAAATAAAACATTTAACTGATAGAGTTACGGCCGAATACTCAAACGCTGCTTAACTAAAATCTTAGTTGAGGCCACCTTAAGTTTAAGAAGCCATTGGATTTAAGTGAAATACTCGAAATGCTTTTTATCTACTGGTAATGTCTGCTTAGCTAAGGACGCCTTAACCATTTGTAATCTGGTAACATTACTGAGTTTTTCATTTTCGATAGTTTTTGCAGGTAAGCAGTCCTTAACTTAAGGCCGTCTTACAAATTGAGAGCTCTCTCAAATTTAGGGGTGCGTTCGGTGGCTTCGCACGAGTGCACTCGAGCGCACTCCGCTGCGCGCTCTAACCGTTCCGTGGTTCGGTGAAATTTTACTCTGACAGCTGTCAGAGCGTAGTTTCACCCGTTCCGTGGCTTGGAGCGTAGCAACCAAACAACCATCAAAATGGATGGTTGGAAAACGCTTTGACGTTTATCTTGCCAAAATAATGTCATTGTCATTTTGACATTATTTTGTATTTTGATGTTTTTGTGTCTAAATTTCAAAAATTTCATGGTTTCTACTCAAAAAACAGATTTTTATTTGATTTAGTTTAAAGGAAAGTTTAAATTATCCGTATTCCAAGTGGAAAACGAAAACTTTGTACCTAAAGAGGTTATAAAAACAACTCGATCGTTCCGTCGCTTGGTTGCAACCCAAACGGATTAAATTTTAACCAAACAACTACACCCAAAGCGACGGAACGCAGCCTTGAATTGAGTATGAGTTAAGGCGGTGTCAACTGTTTGAGGAGCTCTTAACTATTTAAGCAGCGTTTGAGTATTCAGCCGTTAGAGACAGAAAGTTATTCAAATATAACCATTGCTAATAAAGATGACTCTAAAACACATTTGTTTGATATAAAAAAAATGTTTTGCTTGTAGTAAAATTTTGTGAATAAAAACTAGAAATTAGGAAGATTTTTTCTCTATCTAATGGATATCTTTTTCAGCTTCCCTTGGGCGACGAATGAAACGCTGCTCCAAAAGTTCAACTCTGTTCACGAAGAAAACCCATTCTACGAGAAGCCACAAAGGCGGGAGCCAGCCTTCGTAGTGCGGCATTACGCGGGCAGAGTCAAATACCAAGTTAGTTTTATTATTTACTAGCGAACGCCCGCGACTTCGTCTGCGTTGAAAGTTTTTTTGCTATCCCTCTGGAACTTTTTTTTTCGCGATTTCAGAGTTGGACCCATAGTAAAAGTTGTTCAGTTTGATGGTCCCTTACTTGCCATATTAGGCTTAAAAGGTTTTTTAGAACACGTTTGTATAATGGCCTATTTACTTTGGTCGATACCAAGATTGAATCGCAGGCGTCGTCGCTGTCGTCTATGTAGTTGATGGCGTAACCTAGGTAACAATATGTAACGTAGTTCCAGCTTTGACACTGACCTCCATTAAACAAGTACGCTGGACAGGCTATTAGTCATACTATTAGTCATAAAATAACAGCAAGTTTTTGTGCCGATTTGAAAATCGCCATATTGGCGCTGAGAGCAGTAGATTCTACTATGGCAGTAGTGAGTGAACTTGTAACTAATAAGTTCCAAGAATCAAACGATTGGTGACGTTCGCCTGTCCAGCGTACTTGTTTAATGGTGTTTAATGGAGGTCAGTGAGTTTTGGCCACCGGTTAGATAATTTTGTTCAGTCACCTGCGGCCTAGGCCGGATTGCCATTTACACGGTCTATTTTCGCCGTGCTGCGAAAGTTGTGCGGCTTTCGTAACCTATTTAAATACCCCATTACACGATATAATATTACTTAGGTGACAGCGATGCGCGAGAAGAATCTCGACCTTATGCGGCAAGACATAGTGAGCGTGTTGAAGAACTCGTCGCTGGCGTTCGTCCGCGAGCTCGTCGGCGTCGACCCCGTCGCCGTGTTCCGGTGGGCGATCGTGCGCGCCTTCTTTAGGTAAGTCTCGCTGTAGCAATGGCGAAGAATCTCGACCTTATGCGGCAGGACATAGTGAGCGTGCTGAAGAACTCAAGAACTCGTCGCTGGCGTTCGTCCGAGAACTCGTCGGCGTCAACCCCGTCGCCGTGTTCCGGTGGGCGATCGTGCGCGCCTTCTTTAAGTAAGTCTCGCTGTAGCAATGGCGAAGAACCTCGACCTTATGCGGCAGGACATAGTGAGCGTGCTGAAGAACTCAAGAACTCGTCGCTGGCGTTCGTCCGAGAGCTCGTCGGCGTCGACCCCGTCGCCATGTTCCGGTGGGCGATCGTGCGCGCCTTCTTTAGGTAAGTTCGCTGTAGCAAGGGCGGGATTTCACAAAATGTATCCCGCTTGGTGGCGCTACTGCTGCTACTTTTGTACGGGCACTTACCCCCAATTTTCCCATTTATTTTTGATTATATCTAAAAATGCTGGATACAAATAATAATTATTATGGAAGTTGGACAGTGGTGTCGATTCTGTTGGCAACGACTTAACTAAATTGACAGGACTAAACTTAATTAGTTTTCCATCCTTTTCTTTCTGTATCGAAAAGACAAGAACAGAATGCTAAAATTAAGTTTAGTTTTGTCAATTTAGTTAAGTCGTGCTAACCGAATTGACACCATTAAACGAATTAAATATTAAAGAAAACCAAAATGTGTTGGAAGAAAAATTTATATGGACCGAAAATCGCTACCAACATACAAAAATTGATAGCAAACACATAGAAAACAACAAAATGATTGGTCGACATCTACACTAGCGCCAAGTTAGTGATAGTGCGCCGACTGGTGGACGATTTGTGAATCAGCAAAATTATCCCGCCATTTGAACCGTATGCCCCCCCCCAATAGGTCGCGCTTTAAAGTATTGAACCGTTTTATTGGGATAAGAACGTGAGAAACTTTTAAAAATACTACTTCCAAAATGTATAAGACAGAATTTGAACAGACTTGATAATCTAATAATTGGCCGCTTGATAATTTTCACGCTGATGGACCATAAGCACCTACATACGCTATAATGCAGAGGGAAAAATTATTAGTGCGGCCATAAGAACACTCGGCTTCAGAAAAATCGCACCTCTTCGAAAGTAAGTTTAGACTTGGCCACCTGCTATTGCTAGCTAACGTTCTATTGTGTAAATGTTGATATCTATTGAAAGTACATTTAATGAGCTTTTAATTAATATTTGTTTGATTTAATTAACATAACAGTTACCATAATTAAACGCTTAAAGTGTTATTGCTAGCGCCGCCATAAAAGGGTAATAAAAGGGGTAAATTCAGGAAATGCGGGTAAATTCGCTATCGAGATGATGGAGAAAACACACTTCGACAGTTCAATAAAATAATGGAATACCCAAGATGGATACTATTGCCCATAAAGTTGCTAAAATATTGCAAAAAAAATGAGGCAATTTCATGTTTCTCGGAAACTGAATCTCAGTAGGTAATTAGCAACATAGACATACATAGCAACATTAGCCAACAGTCTCTAGAAACCGTTGGAATACTCGTCGATTCTGAGATTCGGTTTCCGAGCAACATTTTTTGCAATATTTGAGCAACTTCATGGGCAATAGTATCCATCTTGGGTATTCCATTTTTTTATTGAACTGTTGAAGTGGATTTTCTCCATCATCTCAATAGCGAATTTACCCGCATTTCTTGAATTTACCCATTTTATTTATCTTTTATGGCGGCGCTAGCAATAACGCTTCAAGCGTTTAATTATGGTAACTGTTATGTTAATCAAACAAATATGAACTGAAAGCTCATTAAATGTACTTTCAGTAGATATCAACATTTATACAATAGAACGTTAGCTAGCAATAGCAGGTGGCCAAGTCTAAACTTACTTTCGAGGAGGTGCGATTTTTCTGACGTCGAGTGTAGTAGACAGGAGGTATATGAGGGGTACACTTCGCAGGGGGTATTTCGCATTTCTGGACGCGGGGCGGCGGCACCGCGTGAGCCGCGCGGACGGCGCGACGCGAGTCCCCCGCGCGTCCATACACGCGCCCAACGACTCCATCATCAGGTATGTACGCTCATACTATCTGTGCTTATTGTTACCATCTCTAACTACCGCCTATAAAATTACGCTGATTTTATTGTTTCTTGCTGAAAATGCTATACAACTAAGAATATTGTTTCTGTTATCAATAACTTCGTTTATTGAAATCGGGATCTAATAGGGAATATGCATCAATTTTTTTTATCAATATCAAAAGTATAATGCGTGAGGAATTCAACTGTAATATTAAAACTTTTTTCTTTTTTCTCGTGATATGATACTTGAAGTTAGCACGCGGCAGCCACCGCCGAAAACGCTCCATACAAAACGGACATGATATATGACGTCACATGTCACGTTTCAGGCGCGCGTTTACTATGGAGTTAGCCAAGAATTTTCAATTATTTTCAATTTACTTCCTAAATTTTGCGTTTAAGTACATATGTGTCATACAAAACATGATTTCTTATTCGATATTCTATCTGACTGTTAAGTTCATTATATTCGAATGTGACTGACTTATGCATATTCCCTATTGCGGTTTAAAAGCCGTAACGTTCAGGTAACTGATACCGTAATTGTATCTAACCTGACGACGTCATATAGTTATGAACACGCTAGCCAGCGCCGGTTTTGAAGGCATATATTTACGTTATATTTTGTAGAAAATATTAATAAAATAGTTCGACACGTTGTTTTTGAAGAAATTAGAATTCAGCTATGTTATAACTAATTAATACATGTAAACTATATATATAAAATATATAGCGTGAATTTGTTATGTATAGTATTGACCCGCTCTGTTTAAATATGCCATTTCTGTCTGCAACATGTCGATATTAACATGCTCGAGGCATGAATGATGTACAATTTACATGAATGGAGATAACATAACATACGGCCCCTCTGCGTAGCTCCCACGCAAACGAGTCATGAATCCAATGGATGCGTTGTTATTTTCAAGTGTCAAACTTTATGGAGTGTTTGTTGATCTTATCAACTGAGCGAGCTTTACGAGTGAAATTAAGATAAGCTAATCGCAGTACGAGTGTACACTTTGGTCGATAAAGTCTTTATCTTTTATCTTTAACATTGTCGCATCAATCATAAATTGTGTATTAATGTACTCTCTTGTCAATCTAAATACAATGTTATCAAATTCAAATTATAATCTAGGGGGCTTGCATTGTGGCCGTAATTTTGATGGAATCTATGTATTTATGACAGCTTGTGCAATTATAGTAATGTGACATAATGATTTGTGTCTTGTTGCTCAGCCAACTGGTGACAGTATCGTCAATCAATCTCGCAATCAACCGCATTGCGTAAGTCACCTACATGAATGCTTTATATTAAATGTGCACTTATGCATGGCCCTTGATGTTATTTTAATTTCCCTTTACTTAAATCACCCTTGGTTGCAATATTACGCCTATAGTCAAAGGCTGTGATTAGACGATTAAAACACTAATGTTCAACGACAAACTAAACACAGCCTCCGATAATTTTCCATCTAACTAGATTCTTACTATTAGTGACGTCGCAATCGCAACCCTCGTTTCCCCTAACGCACAGAAGGCATGCATCATTCACAGATGTACCTATTAATTTTTGTTGATTTATTTTGACCCTTATTTCCTTTCGGTCCGTTTCGCTGGGGTAGAACGCCGAACAGAGCCGCGAACAAGGCGCGGGAGACGCCGGGGCGGACGGCCAACGATAATAGGCGCTCGGAAGCGTCGCCGCGGGCGGAGGCGAAGGGGGGGAAACATTACAGGGCGGTGGAGACGCGCGTGCGCCGGCCCGAGCGCGAGCGCGACCGCGACGAGCGGCTCGACGACAACGCCATCATGCAGCGCGCCAGCCAGATCGTCATGTACGTCCGCGCTTACTTCGTCAAACAACTCGCACGCACGACATTGTTTTATACCTTGTTTCTTTTACCTTCCTTTTATGATGACCGTTTACTTTCCTCTTAAGGAATGATCTCGGCAGCAAGCAGCAGTGCGCTCCAAATTGAACCGTAATGTTATGAAAGACGGGGGATGGCAACGTAAAGCTGATTGTAGATGTCGCTGCGTACGCTTGTTCCTAAGACAGTACTTTTGATTAGTTAAGATATGTCAGAAATGACATTTGACATTTGAAACAACCAATCAAACGATTTTGGTACAAGCGTTTGTGGCGCCATTAGTTCCTCAGTTTGCATCCCCATTTGAAGTGGGCGGAGAAGTGTCGCGGCACTTCTCCGCTCACATCAAATTGAACCTTTTAATCATAATATTACGGTTCAATTTGGAACGCACTGCTGCTTGCTGCTGAGATCGGAATCATACCTTTATGATGACCGTTGTTAGATTCATAAACATACCGTCATACAGCAGGACCTCTATAATCCGACCACCTTCTAATCCGAACGCCCCTTGCCAGAAAAAATGCTTTTACGTAAATTGCAAAGCTTTTTATTTGTCGTTACCTCCTGACAAACTAAAATATTGGATTTCTTTAAAAAAGTTTAATAAATTTAATGTTTGTAGATGAATATACATCTAAAATGTCACAATACTATTCGTTTTATTTCATAATAATACCTTATAAAGGGGGGTAAATTTTCGAAGTTCGGATTAAAGAGGTCCTGCCTGCCTAGCATGACCGATTTATATCACGTGATATAGCGTTTTATCACGTTTAACTGTCAAAAAGACAAAGGAATTTGACAGTCGAGTGTCGATAAAATGCTATATCACGCGATATAAATCGGTCATGCTAGGCAGGCTGCTGTATATAAAAAGCCGCTAAAACTGCCCGGCAACTTCATGTTGGATGTCGAAATTGATTACTTGAGAGGATTTTGGATACGATACACGCCCTGTATCCTTTATTTAGAACAAGGTATAAAACTGTCGACTCCAAAAACGTTGGTATACAAGACTTTGTTTGATGAATCGTCGTGTTTGGATGGGGCTTCTCCTTTCTCTTCTGGTGGTAATGGTTGTGGGTCCTAATTTTCCTGGTCTGTTCGTTCTAAAACTCCTTGTTGTGTTTTTTGGTGTTATTATTATTGGGATGTGATGTTTTGGTGTTTATTTATCATGCAACGGTATGTGCTGTATTCGAGTATTTTAAGTTAAACGCTTTAATTGCAGTATTGTTTATTTCTATTGCAGTGGCGAAGGGTATCATATAAGCCGATTCCCATCGGCTTACTTTTTAGAAATCCCACCCTACTGATCCACTAAGCAGATCATAACATTTTTGTAGAATAGCCATTCTATAAAGTAAGTCTAGTAAGCCTACCTTCGCCATAATTTCACCCCTCGTCACTGTGTACAGTTTTATATATAAATTTATGATGTTATACTTTATTGTCAGCCTTTATAAATAGCGAGCCTGCGCGGATCAAACACTATAAACCAAAATTGATTTCAGTTGGTTAGCATGTTTTCTGTTGTACATAGATACATGCACACATCACGTTGTAGATTTTCTATTTTCTTTGGTGGCCGGTGATATTATACTAAAAAGTTTGCATTTCATTCTCAAAATAAGTAAATCACAAAATTGGTCGAAAGAAATTAATGCAAACTTACATCTCACACTACTTACTTCACTATAACCAACGGTGTATATAGGAAGAACAAATCATTCCGTCCCCGCGAGCGCGCGAAGAAAGGTCTAAAGAACTTGCAAAGCGTCAAAACGCTCGCGGGCCGCACGGCCGCGCCCACCGGCAAGCGGAAACAACCGCTCACGGTCGCCGCCCAGTTCCAGCACTCGCTCGCAGCGCTCATGGAAACGCTCAACCAAGCGAACCCTTTCTTCATAAGGTAAGATATTCGAATTTTCACTCTCTCTATACAACAGTGGCCCTACCATAAGTTATGCAAACTGTTTTGGCTACCGTTTTCTCGCTTTTACTCGCATTGACTGTGGGCAGTGAGTATATCCGATAGTTTTCAGGTTACATCAACTCATGGTAGAGCTACAGGTAAAAAGGTTTGATTTAACGATTAATCACCATTATTTTGACACCGTTTATTTGACATGGGCAGAGTTAAAAATAATGTGTTTCGTACTTTAGGCGTTAATCCAGATTTTAACCACACGAACGCATTTAAGGCTCCAGCACACCGGATGCGTAAGCGTATGCGTAAGCGTGCACGTAGACGTACCATGACGTTGTAATGCCTGAAACTTTATGAGACATGGCACACCGCTTGCGTAACGTACGCGTGCACGTAGACCGATGCGTAACCCTACGCATTGCAGCTCTCACGAGACAACCAGGCTGCGTACTTACGCAGAGCGGAACGCATTGATGACGTTGTACTCAATGGCATTCCCTATTGGACGTCACACCGAACAAATACGAACACGCACGTATCTTTCCTGCGCGTCACTACGCGCGTGACCACGCGCGTGACTACGCGCGTAACCACGCGCGTGACTACGCATTCAGTTGTTTTGTTCGGGTCCCCCACCTACGAAATTTGCTTTTTTTCTTACAAATAGAGAACTTCGTCACTTCTATGAATTTAAACTAGTCATCAATTGCTAGATATCACTACATACATATTATTATAAAACAAAGTCCCTCACCGCGTCTGTCTGTCTGTCTATCTGCGCTTCGCGATAAACTCAAAAACTACCAAACGTATATTAATGCGATTTTCACCAAATGATAGAGTGATTCCTGAGGAAGCTATAAGTGAATTATAAGTTGAGGTTATAAGTATGTAGAAATATGAAGATGTCGTCAAAAATTAAGCCGCCTGGGAAGCCTAGCATCGAAAGCACTGCATAAACTTCTGAGCTCTAACAAAATAAATAATGTATTATGGAATGGGGAATGTCAGAAAAAAATCAAATCAAATCAAAGGTCGCATTTGATAAAAAAAAACTTGTGACCCGCCCTCGCTTCGCTTCGGTGTAGTGTGGAATTTGACACGATACATACATAATTAAAAACCTTTCTCTTGAATCAGTCTATCAATTAAAAGAAACCACATTAAAATCCGTTGCGGAGTTTTAAAGATCTGGGATTCAAGTTCACGACAAAGGTTATGATATTCACTATGTGTTGCTCTACTTTCATTTATAGCATGAACCCATTGTTTTTTTGCATGCCGAGGAATATTCTGGCACACCAGTAGTAATATTGCTTCTTCTTCATCTGATGAACTACTTGGTCCGTCCATCCAATCATCATCAGACATCGTGCACAGGAATTGCAAACAGAAAAAGTATGGCTGCCGCAGCGGCTGGGTATGTGTCAGGGGGTTACGTGCGTAACTACGCGCGTGTACACGCGCGTGTCTACGCATCCGGTGTGCCCGTTGGGTACGCAAGGGACAGGCTGCGTTGCGTATGCGTATGCGTAAGCGTAGACGTATGCGTAACCCGGTGTGTCAGGGGGTTACGTGCGTAACTACGCGCGTGTACACGCACGCGTGACCACGCGCGTGTCTACGCATCCGGTGTGCCCAGGCCTTTAAACTTAGAATTTTACGCATACAAAAATAGTTTATAACTAATACTAGTTTTTATATGTTTCAGAATTTTGTTAAACATAGTTATTTCGTTGTAATGATTTTTTCTTGATTGGCGGCGCTAGTGGACGCTCGGTGCACCCTTAACGATTAATCACCATTATTTTGACACCGTTTATTTGACATGGGCAGAGTTAAAAATAATGTGTTTCTCAATTCGTAAACAGGCAATTTTCAATGTGACGATTAATTAATTGATGAAAGAAAATCACTTATGATTATGAGAGATACATAACTGCTTATTGTTTCTTTTTTTTCTTTGTTTTGGGAACCTCTAGAGTTCTGAACAATATATTTATTATTAAAACAGTAATATTTTAGCTACTTTAAAAAGTTACTATATTAGAGTACCCATTCAGATTCTGAGACTTCTGAATGGTGTAGTCAAATAAAGAATCCACTCGATTCAATAGTTGTAAAGTCTAAACGTACTATTTGATCCCCAACAGGTGCATAAAATCGAACAGTGATAAAGTCCCCAACGTTTTCGACGAGGAGACAGTTCAGCGTCAGTTACGGTATACGGGGATGTTAGAAACAGTTCGCATCCGCCAAGCGGGCTACAACGTGCGGCTGACTTACGAGGAGTTCATCCAGCTGTACAGGATACTGCTGCCTAAGGGGCTGCTCAGCTCGCAGGCGGATGTGCGACACTTTCTGGCAACGCTCAATCTGGATAGGGATAATTATCAACTAGGTAAGTAGCCCTAAAGCCGCTATTACATATACCAATCTAGTGTCAAATTTAGGAATCCATTTAGAGTTACAGCTAATTTCCACAAATAAATTGTGTAAATTCACTTTTAAAATCGAACTTATTATACAATATTTTATTGACAAGTTAAGAAGGGTTATTTAGGAAGAAGTTATTTAGGAACCAAGAAATTGGTTCCTAAATCGGATGCTAGATCGGGATATGGAATCGGCGCTTAACGTAACCATTACAGTTATCACAATATAGTTATTAGTTATTTACGCTAGTTAGAGTATTGTTAATTACAGTGCAATGCAAACTTTATGGTGACTGTGAAGTTAGCCGCAATGCGCAGGAGTGTACCCCGAAACCTCACGCTGACACCTAGATTGTGTGAAACCATGATAAGTATTACAACTTCTTAAAACTTGCCAGGTTTATGAATTGCTTTAGTTAAATCTCTTTCTCGTTGTATAGCAAATAAAAGAGACGCATTGATAGCCATTCCGGAAACTGGCAAGTTTTAAGGGGTTGTAATACGGGGACAGTCATTGCTTACTCCGCAGCTTAGGCACGCTCGGCCACTACAACACTGCGAGGTTAATGCTTATAGGTTGTCGCTCAGCTCATCATTCATGCGCTGCCAGCCGAGAATCACGCGTTTTATTACTGCTTTTTGATGCTGAGTTTGAATTAGTTTAATTTACATTGGCTAGTGGCAGTCCCGTGTTACTGCGGCTAAGTAGGTCATGGTGCAGCAGCCGAGCAGCGGTACCCAATGAAAAATGAACGCTTGTTCTACACGATACGTTTTAATTTTGCACGAAAGTCTAAAATGTCTAAATTTCACTTTCATTCATGCGTGAACCTGCTTGTCTGTACTTGTAAAACAATAGACAATAGTTAATGCTGTGTTATTTATGCAGCGACTTACGCCAGGGTGGTCTCTCTCCGCGCTTAAACTTTTATACTAGCCTACTGCTTGCGGCTGACTCAGTCGAACCAGCGAACGAGGGATGTCATGTGTCCATTGAAACAGAACTACGCGACAGAAAGAGAAGCGCCTCGAAGGTGCTTATATTATAATAATAGGTATGCAACACTGTGCAATTTGAAACTGTATTTTACTGCCGTGCAGCGAGAGCAGCTTATTATTTGACTAGCGGCCGCCCGAAACGGTCTCACCCGCGTGGTTCCCGTTCCCGTGGGAATATCAGGATAAAAAGTATCCTATGTTCTAATCTAGGCTATCTACTATCTGTGTGCCAAATTTCAACCAAATCTGTTCAGTAGTTTTTGCGTGATTGAGGAACAAACATCCAAACCCACAAACTTACACATTCATAATATTAGTAGGATTGTCCTCGCTACGTTCAGTACTATTAATATTCTGTGCTTACGCCTAACTTCACAGTATTCGCCATATAATTAAATAATTGAATGTGTGATCAACCTCAAAATGTTGACCCTCGTAGGTGCTACAAAGATCTTCATGCGCGAGAGTGAGCAAACCAAGCTGGAGTACCGGCTGCACCAGCAGATCATGGCGTCCATCATCACCATCCAGCGCTGGTTCCGCGCCGTGCTCGAGCGCCGCCGCTTCCTAGCCCTGCGCCGCGCCTCGCTCGTCGTACAATCATACTGCCGGTACTTACTAAAATGCTTAATTTACAGGTGCCGCACGTTGGACCATTAGTTGCGGCTACTAAGGGCGAACACAAGTAGCGGAGGAGTTATTTCACACATTTTGTGTAGTATTCGGCGCAAACCAGGCGTTCGAGTAGCCGCGTTCGAGTAGCCGCGTTCGAGCCACAAGCTGCGGGAGCGGCCCGCGCTCTTTGTCACTTGTGGCCGCGTTTTGTCGCTGGCTGGCCACAGTAGCCGGCTCCTTCCCGGCGGCCACTAGCCACTAGCGGCTACGGTTGGTGGCTGCGTCTAGTGGTTTGACTGAGCCACTAGTAGCCCAATGTGCGGCAGCTGTGGACGATTTTCCGAGACCAAGCAAGAAGTTTAGTTCAAAAATCTCGATAGATGGCGTTTTATCAAAACCGAGCCGTCATAAAGTTGTTTATATGTCTATCGCCGTTTTAACTCCCCCCGCCTCGTTTGTCTTTCTCCAAAGCAAAGGGGTATCTAGAAACATACAACATATGCGATCAAAATTTCCAAAAAAATCATTCGATAAATTGCTTAGTGTAAAGGGGCTTGAATTTTACGGCTTGGCTTTCATAAAACGCCACCTATCGTAATTTTTTTATATTTTTTTTTTATTTTTGCGCTCAGAAAATCGCCCAATGGAAATTTAAAATAATAAGGTTTACTTAAGCCTTACTAAAGAGAGAACTATACTGGATTTTCTTTAAATTCGAGAATCTATTTGCAGCTCTTACAACTTTTTGATTTAAAATTATTGTATTTTTGATAATGTATTTTGCTGGTAGATCATAAACTTTTGTAATAATTATTGAAGTCGATATTTGTGTAATATTTATGTAAAAGTTCAATTTGAAAATATTCTTAGACAATGAATCCGCTTGTACAAGTTTGTCATCTATTTCATCCATAGACAATGGCTGGTGACACGACATGAAGCAGCGGTGAAGCTCCAATCCTGGTTCCGAGGAAGTCGTATAAGGCACTGGTATCAGCAACTCAAGAGAAGCGCGGTCGCATTCCAAGCCGCCGCGCGAGGATATTTACTACGCAGAACTTTACCTTCGTTACGGGGGCGGCCGCCACAGACTATTTATAAAGACGTGAGTCCTTGTCATCATCATCATCATCCCAATTTATTTTTATTTGGGGTCGGTGCAGTGCGTCCTTTTCTTCCATTCCTTCCTGTCACTCGTCATCTCCTCGTCAAATCCCTTCACATTCATATCAATCCGCACACAATCCATCCAACTTTTCTGCGGTCTTCCTCTTACTTTCCGGCTCTCAACATCCATATCCATTACTCTTCTAGTAACATGCCTTTCATCCTTTCTCATAACATGCCCAAACCAAGAGACGTGAGTCCTTGTGATGTAAAAAGAGTGGCAGATCAAAAATTTGCATGTGGTCGGTGATACATCGAGAGGCGACGGTGAAGTTACAGCTGTGCTAACTGGTAACGGCGTTCTACGGATACGTTATTATTCGGCGATGGCATATGTAGTTGTACGAGCTTGTTCACTTCACATTACACACAAAACAATAATATCGGATACAGTAAAAATACCGATTCGTTTTATCAGATACGTTATTATTCGGCGATAGCGTATGTAGTTGTACGAGCATGTTCACACAACACAGTATATCGGATCCATATGTGTACTGCATCCATAGCAACGGATACGATAAAACAGTCCTGTAAATGCGATGTGAACATCACGTCCAGTAGCGACGAATCCTTTAAAAACGGTCCTGTAAATACGGACCTGCTGTGTGAACGCACGGTAAGGATTCAATTACTGTGGCTAAAAATCATGGTCCTTGATTAAAATTCCCATAGGGTGATCATTCGACCAGCAGCGGCTTTCGGTTACACTGTCGTTCCAAGGTAGGTATCATTGGTTTGAATAGTGACTAGCTAGGGAGCGTAAGATTGGCTCACAAACGTTTTTTTGTTTTGTCTTGGATTTGCTACGTCTACACCAGTTCGCTTTCACGTTCATTTTGTGCTCTCTTCTGACGCATGCCGGAAGCATGGTCTATATTTTTCAAAGGAACGTCAAATTTTGTATTGCAAGCGCTTGACGCAAAGACGTTGAGGTTGAAGACGAAAATCGAACGTATAAGTACTCTGGTTTGGACGTAGCAATTCACTGTCGACCCTATGGATAATACGACTTTTTTTACTTCATCGCATGACATTGAAAATAATAACCAACACATTTATCAAAATAGAGCACCTTTACTTTTTTCTAGTATATAAAAATGACAAGTCAGAAATATACAAGAAATTTGTGTTTTACCCTCTCATTATACTTGCTATTCCGAAATATAATTAATTAACTTGACTTCGTTACTAATCCCTCAAAATCCTTACTTATAACATCACGGAAAGTGTTGTGAACACACTTGTATATACAATGTGGTCTGTGTTTGTGTTGACAGCATGACAGTAAGCCGCCGTACAGGGCTAAGGTGGTTGACCACGAAACCGACGTGCTTAGCCTCGAACAAATCAAGAGCATCATTGGTTTGCACGTGTAAGTAATTGAGATACTCATCTTCATGCGAACTTATGACTTTTCATTGATAGCAAAAAAGAAACAAAGATCTGCACGCAGTTCAAAGATTTCAATGAATACTACATATACTTAAAAATATCATAGAAGTTTAAGCTTTCATGATATTGCTTTATAAGAGATCTCATTCGGTGTATTTTCTGTTTATAATTTCAGACGAGATTTAGACTTACACAGTTTAGACAAAACAAGACAACTGAGGCCGACGCAATCACTTCCTATCTCAAGGTAAGTGACTTCAAGTGGTGTCCTTCAGAGATCGGTTATGGGTCCTAAACTTTTTATATAACTCACAAAACTATAGAACTAAGATACAGGTTTTGTAAGTCACTATTTACAGTACATTAATTTGTGCATATTTAATTATTGCAGTCTGGAGCAAAAGGTCGAAAATATTCTGTTAGAAATCACGGATAAGGATTCGTATGGCAAAAGGAAACTTAATAAAACATCGAATGTTAACGAATTGACATTAAAGCAAGCCAGTTCAAGGTATTAAACAATCTTTTAGATTTGTTTCAAAAAGTAATTTGTAGGTTTTTAATATTTCGTATTGAATTTCAGTATCACGCAACAAGAGGCTAGTGAATCTGCCGAAAACGTCTGGTGCTTGACTTCAATACCTGACAAGTATCCACAGAGTGCCATCGCTTTGTCGAAGAAAATTACTCCCGAAGATTTAGCGAACGAATACCTATGGCTCAGAATCGACCAAAGCTATCTTCAAGAAAAGAATAAGGTAACAAAATTATGTCTTACAGAAAACAGTTGTTACAATCTTATTTTATGATTTATTATAAATTCATATTTCATTTTAGATACGGGAGAGAGGTTTGGAAGATTTAGTAGAGTCAATATCTGGTGAGGAGTACCTGAACGAGCTATCGCCTGGCTTAGGCAGGTGGAGTCCTGGGGAGAACAACTCGGACAACAGTAGAAGTAATAGTGACTCAAGGTAAAATCCTAAATGTTTCAACTAGTTTTAAATCCTCTGACTGAGTTTTTTATTGTTTAATCTATATAAGTAGTTTAGTTTGAAGTGTATTAATAAAATACGCAACTGTAGAATTTTGGATGCAATATTTTTCAAATAATATTTGTACGAGACACCTAAAGATGCTGTGATAAATGACTAAAAGATGATATTGATTTAAACTAATTTATTCCACAAACTGATATATTTAAATTGATGCTACTATGCTAAGTGATTGATATATGATATGAGCGCGCGTCCGCCGCGATGTGTGTGGTGACGTGAACTGTTGCAAAATTATAATTATTTAGTACAATTAATAAAATGATGATTCTGCGAAATGCACGGTTGCACCGTACATGCTCCCGGGCCAGAGAGGCGAAAGATGATGGTGGTGATGATGGATGCTGGTTAGTTTGATGATATAAGGTGATTGGCAATTTTAAAATAATTCTATATTAGTAGATATCATACTAGTGAATGATACATTTATGATGATTCATTATCTGTAGCAAACTTAAATTTAATAATAGGAGATGACGCTTTGTTCATACGCGCACTTTGTGGCTCAGATGCCTTTGATTTTGCACTTAAATCGGGCACACTATAATTAACACTGTCACTTTCATTCGCACATGCACTGGTAATGTCACTGAGTGATAAGCGCGCAGCCGGGCGGGGCGGCGGCAGCGGGGGGCCCGCGGCCACAGCCTGCTGGGCGCTGGCACTGGGCGGCTGCGGGCGGCAGCGGCGGCGCATCCGCCTCCAGAGGAAGGCGGCGCCTGCCGCGCAGCAAACTCCAACTAATATGTATATGACGACATAGTGATGTATGTCGTGGGACGAGAACGTAGTCGCGTCTATGTCGACCTCGTCTGACTTCATTTGCTCGATTTGGCGGCCGATTTCCTTTAAAGATGACTGCCTTTCTCTGATATTTCTTTCAGGGATATTTGTCTGATAATCTTGATCTTCGCGATGTGCCGTTAGGTTGATGATGCTGTTGATTGGAGGCACATCTACTAATAATAAATCAGCGTGACTATGTACTTCGTTTGTTCGCTCATTGTGGGAATACAATATGAATGAGTCCGATTTCATCATGCAATCGCTCGCCATGGTAAGTACTCCAGCTCTCGTGATTCTTTCCACTGACACATGACCGCCGCACATAAACCTTATAGTGCACTGATCGCAGCAGTAAAATAAATAGTGATTAGGTTTGCTCAATGCCTTCCACATATTTTTACAGCTATTTTCGGTAGTTTGACATATCTGTGTCGTATGATTTATCTCACATAGATCTTGATCTCTCTGCATCTGATAAACGGGTCCTTGTAATTCACAAAGTTTGGTGGTTAGATCCACATGCATACAAGTTTGCACTTCTGTTTCAAACATCGGTAAATACGAGTCCCTTTGTATGTTGATAGTAATGTAATTTGATATCGGCGTTATTATAATTGTTTTATTATTTTCAGTGGGTTGCGGAATAGGTATAAGCTTGTACAAGTCATAATTGTCTCTAGTTACCAACGGAATTTTGATCTCGAGTAATAAATATTGTTCCGTAATTTTTACTTTCACCCTCAGTAAATGATACAGTTTTGATACGTCACTATGAATGTTATCAATAGGTAATGATAAGTCTTTTGATAAATGACTGGAAATAATACTCAGCTCGTCTCTAAGTTGCTCTGGTGATAATAAGTGAATATCGAATTTCCCATGATAAATGTCAGTAACCAAGTCAAGTAAATTTTCCTGGATTCTTCTCATATTATCTAAGATATTGTTAGCAGTAATGGATGATAAAATAAATTCGTTGATAGCATCTTCCCTCTCTACCTCCTTTTTCAAAATAGTATTTTGTTTCTCAAGCTCAAGTAAATGTAGATTGAATGATTTGTGCTGTTGGTCTACTGTTGTCTCCAGACGTTGCAGAAAATGATATTGAGCTTCTATCAATGATGTTTGGTTTTTCAAGAGCTTGGCGAGATGTTTTTGATCATTTTTGATAAGACCAATGTCCTTTTGATATTGTTCAGCGAACTTATCGTCTAATACTCCGAATAGCGCGTGCGCAACGTTTCCTATACCATTGATAAGGCCTCGACGTCGGCGGCGTAGCGTACTCGCGCCAGATGGCTGACCAAGCAACAGCTGATCGTAGTGTAGTAACTCGGAGTAGCCGTGACGTAATTGTAACAGGATAACATTACAGTGCGCTTGCTTTTGTATTATTGAACACATGCTTTCAAGGTGGACAATATATTTCTTTAGTAATTGTGAACCTTGCCAATAGGGATCGACGTCGTAATAAATAACCATCTTCCACTGATCTCGTATTAGACGCATATCTGCCACTTTGTCAAAATAAAGGCTCTGGGTGTCCTTGAATGTTGAAATATTGTAGTAAGCTCCTTCCACAGCTGTAGTAAACATGAATAACAGTAATAATGGCAATGTTATCAGATTAGTCAGTTTGTAACGAGTGCGTCTGGTTTGCTTACATTTTGCTGAATCGTTAGTTGTAGGTATTTGATTGATATTTGTTGTTTGATCGTGTGCCTCATTGTTTGTCGGTAAGGGAGATAGTTTTGTCACTGGTCGTTTCATGACTCCGCCTTTTGTCTTCACAGTGACCACCCGTACATGTCCGTCGTTGCCAGGGTGGAGGTCAATAACTCTACCTAGTGCCCACTTTCCCGCCGGTAGGTTAGCATCCTGGATAATGACGACGTCATTTAATTTGATATTATCTTTTGATTGTTTCCACTTGCTCCTGCTTGTTAGCTGGGTTAAATACTCAGATCTCCAACGCTTCCAAATATCGTCAAAAATCTTTTGTGTTAGTTGCCACCTTGTCCTTTGATCTCGTTCGGTTTCTATGATAGTAAGGACCGGCCCACTCGCCAAGAAATGGGACGGAGTGAGATAGTTGATATCTTCCGGATCTTCTGATAAGGCACATAAGGGTCTAGAGTTCAAACAGCCCTCTAGCTGTGCGAGTAAGGTTGAAAGCTCTTCGTAGGTGAGTTTCTGCTCACCGATTACCCTGCGAAGATGATATTTAAGGCCTTTTACCGCCGCTTCCCAAAGCCCACCAGCACTGGGCCAGGACGGCGCGTTAAAGTGCCATGTGATTTCCATCTCGCTGAGATCCGATTAAAGCTCGTCATTGATTACAGATCTCCAGTTAACGATCTGTTGTTTGAGTAGTCTGTTGGCTCCGACAAAGTTGGTGCCGTTATCACTATAAAGATGGTGTGGCGTTCCCCTTCTTGCAGCCATTCTTCTAAGTGCGGCTAGGAATGCTGATGATGTCAGATCGCAGGCCAACTCAAGGTGTATCGCCTTTGTAGCCATGCATACAAATACGCATATGTAGCCTTTTGATGTCTTGATGCCCCTTCCTTTGCTTGCTTTCACGACTACGAACCCCGTTAGATCAACCCCGGAGTGTTCAAATGGGCGGGATGGATTTGACCTTGATTCTGGAAGATCCCCCATTAATTGATATTGCTTTGATGGGTTGTGTCTTTTACAGGTAACGCAGCGGGTTAAGCGTGATTTGACAGCTCGGTTTCCGCCGATTATCCAATATTGCTGTCGTAGCCATGCCAATGTGACACGGCTGCCTCCATGATAAGTCATTTTATGAGCATGATCAATCAAGAGTGTTGTCAGCTGACTGCTGTGCGGAATTATAAATGGGTGCATCATGTTTTCACTGATATTGGCTTCCTTTAACCGTCCTCCCACTCTTAGTAAGCCTTCCGAGTCTAATAGTGGATTTAAACTCAATAATTTGCTCTTTGGGTGAACTGTTTTATGTTTTTGTAAATAACTGATATCCTCTCCAAATTCCAATTCCTGAACGCGTTTGATAATTTTAATCCTTGCTAATCGTAATTCCGGGACAGTCAAATAAGTTTGCTTGATATTTTGCTTGCGCATACGTAGTACGTACGCTAATATGCGTGTAACTCGAGTAAAGCTACTATGTCTGTTCAATAAGCACGTGATGACGTCATCCTCGCGCGAGTATGTAGACACGTGAGTTTGTTTTGATTTCTTGATTTCTTCATTGGTGACGTAATTGGGTAATTCTTCCACACTTTCTTTTTCGAAATTTTGTAGCCAATTAGGTCCATGCCACCATAGGGGATGCTCGTGAAGCTGCTCCACTGATATTCCACATGTGGCGCAATCTGCTGGATTTTCACTGGACTTGACGTAGCGCCAACATTTTGGAGGTAAGATGTTCGTGACTTTTACTACTCTATTAGCAACAAAGGTTGTCCAGCGTCCTGGATCGCCCTGCAGCCAGCCGAGTACAGCTGTAGAGTCGCACCATCCAAACGTATGTATTTGATATCCTATGAGGCATGATTTAACCCTTTCCATCAGTTTTGATAAAATTTCAGTAGCACATAGTTCTAATCTAGGCAAAGAAACTACTCTTTTTGGCGGCACTAATCGAGATTTTGCAGTCACCAGTACTATTGAATTGCTTTGATTTTCTGATACATGTTTTTTGTTGATTTTGCAATATATGACGCAAGCATAGGCATTTACGGAGGCATCGCAAAAGCCGTGCAATTCTATTACGTCATTTTCGCAAGTCTGTATCCATCTTGGAATATTAAATGATATGATGTTTCTTAAATCTTCTTTGATGTTCATCCACTCCTTGTTTATCTCAGTAGGTAGCTCAGCATCCCAATCTAAATCATGTAACCAAATTTTCTGAAATAATAGTTTGAGCCTTATGGTTACAGGTGTGAGCCATCCTAAAGGATCAAATAACCTTGATATGTTTGATAGCAGAGTCCGTTTTGTAAATTTAGACTGTGATAAATTAATTTTCAAATCAAAAGTAAATGTGTCTGACTCAGGGTGCCACCTGAGACCTAAAGTTTTAGTTGATTCATTATGTTTAAAATTGTAGCTTTGTTGATTTGATATGGTTTCGACGTTTTGTAAAAGTTCCGGTGTATTAGAGGCCCATTTTCTCAAATTGAATCCTCCCTTCTTCAACAAATCTATCAGCTCATTCTGTAGTTTTTTCGCTGATGATATATTATGATTACCATGCAAGAGATCGTCCATGTAAAATTGTTCTTGCAAGATTTTAGGTGCTGAACTGGACTCGAACCCGGGGCTTTCATCTTGAGCTAATTGTTTCAATACCATCATGGCCAGAAACGGAGCCGCTTTTGCGCCATAACTTACGGTTGATAATTGATAGTCTTTGATGGAGTGGGAGGGCGACTCCCGCCAAAGGATTTTCTGATATTGTTGGTGATCCTCGTGAAGAATGATACCGCGGAACATTTTTTCCACGTCTGCAGTGTAAGCGTAGCGGTATTGACGCCACTTGATAATTAATGATGTCAATTCCTGTTGAAGATTAGGACCCCGTAGCATGACGTCATTTAAGCTTTGACCGCTCGATGTTTTAGAGGAGGCATTGAATACTACTCGTAGCGCTGTGGTCAATGACTCCGCTCGTAGCACAGCATGATGTGGTAGGTAAACGCTCGGTGTCGCGTTACTCGTTGATAATTGCATGTGACCTAGATTTATATATTCACGGATAAATAATTTATATTCTTTTTCCAAATCTTTGTTTTTCGAAAATCTTTTTTCTAATTGTTTAAACTGGGCTATTGCTTTTGATTTTGATTCTCCCAATCGCTCATCCGCGTTTTGAACTAAAGGATATTTTACGACGTACTTCCCGTCGGACTGTCGGGTGGTGGTTGATTTAAAGTAATCTAGGCACTCTATGTCTTCCTGGGACATAGATTTTTCATTTGGTACATCCTCTATTTCCCAAAATTGCTTTATTTCTTCTATGTTGTTTATAACGACGTTGCAATGATAAGACTTTGTGATATTTCCACACAAAATCCACCCGAGACGGGTTTGTTGTGCTACAGTTTGATCTTTTCCCAATGATATGATACCGCTTAAAATTATTGACGAATAAACATCAGCCCCTAGCAACAAGTTTACTTGCCGGCTGACATTGTAATCTGGATCAGCCAAATTTATATTTTCTAAGGAAGGCCACGTTGACTTGGCAAACGTATGATTCGGCAAATTATTGATTAAGCTTTTCATTATGAAAACTTCGGTGTTAAATTGATAGTCGCTATACGATGATAAACAAGTAATTTTGATAATTCCTTTGCAGTTGTTTTCTTTGGCTCCTATTCCGAAAATTACACCCTTACACCTTTCACGGGGTAACTTCAGCATCTGTGCCGCGTTCTCAGATATTAGTGACGTCTGAGACCCCTGATCTATAATGCATCTGAGTGTGATAAAGGTTCCATCATATTTTTGCACCTTTACTATTGCTGTTGCTAGGAGGGTTTCAGTGATATCGTTTTGTGCCACGTGTGTACCACTTTTTCGTTCTGTGTTTGATTGTTGCACAAACGCGCCATGTATTAGCGTGTTGTGTCGACCTTCGCACTCACGGCATCTTTTGTCGGATATGCATTTTTTGCCAAAGTGGTCATATAGACAATTATCGCAATAATTTAATTTCGTAATTATATTCCGACGTTCTGTAGGTTGTAATTTGAGAAAGTTGATGCAATGAAAAATACCGTGATCGCTTTTGCATAGCGGGCATCCGGTTGACGCAATTTTTCTTTGCGAATAATGAAATTGATTTTGGTTGCTGTTGAATGATTTAAAATTAGATGATTTTTTGGGCACTTCAGGTAGAGTTATTTTTGATGCTGTGTCTTGTTTACGTCGCGAAGACTCCAATGACGTAAATTTGTTTTCTAAAAATTCCAGAAAATCACACAATTTTGGCAATTCCCTGGGGTTCTTTAACGATTCGATATAATCTTTATGGAATTCTGCGTCCAGCTTTTGCGTCATAAGATGTACTATAAGCGGGTCCCATGAACTTATATCTATGCCTAAGTTTTTGATGGAGTTTAGGCTTTCATTGATAGCGTCGTGAATTTTCTTGATATTAGCTGCTGATTGCTGTTGAGACGTTGGTAAATTCAAAAGTAGATTGATATGCGATCCAAAAATCAGTTTTTTGTTCTCGTAACGGTGGTTTAAGAGATCCCAGCACACCTGATAATTCTCAGAACTGATATGTAAGTGTTGTATAATTTTCTCGGCTTCACCTCTGACCTTTCCTTTCAAATATTGCATTTTTTGCGCATTTGAGAGTGATCTGTTGTTGTGGATCGCTTCACTGAACAAGTCTTTAAAGGACACCCATTGATGATAATTGCCATTAAAACTGGGGATGTCCATTTGAGGAGTTGATTTTTCACGGTGACATGTTGACCGTATTTGCTGATTGATATCTCTTTTTATTTCTTGATACTTCTGTTCATACCTACTAT
Organism: Agriphila tristella; assembly: GCA_928269145.1. Lineage (NCBI taxonomy): Eukaryota > Metazoa > Arthropoda > Insecta > Lepidoptera > Crambidae > Agriphila > Agriphila tristella. The sequence goes on from OV743433.1 coordinate 41,005,817, forward strand.
ATTGCTGTTCATAGTCGATATTTTCTTCGTAAAGCTCGCTATCAATTTCCCAATGAAGATCGTCGATAGTGGCCCATCTCTGATTTACGGACTTCAAAATATCTTCCAATTCCCAATTTTCTTTTGATATGTTGAGATTTATGTTGCTCACTGTACGCACAAACGCCTTAAAGTTGCTCTGTTGCTTACGCAACATCTCTGATAATCTGCTTTGATTACCACCAGAAATGAATTGAGGAGGGTGTGTGTTACCTGATACTGACGTGGAGGGAAATTCGAATTTAGATGTAGGAAGTGTCTTCTCCACTTGAATATCCGACCGGGGTGTCATTTGCTCTGCTTGCTGCTCGGAAACCTTCGCAGTCAATAACGGGGTTGCTGGTCGAATAAAAGATCTTTCATCCTTCTTCAAATCCACTGGTATGACATTTTTTATGCAAGCGCGCGTATCATTATAAAACTGTAACGTTTTTTGATAATTGTTTTCGATAAAATAGGCATGAGACTGATCCTCATACTCCTCAAGCTTGATATGATTCAGTTGAAACTCCTGCCAGTAAGCATCAAGTGTTTCTAAGTCTCTTCTTAATATAGGCCACGGTCTTCCGGTCTGACCCGTCCTTTTTAAAATTAAGATAGAGCTGATTGATTGCTCCCATGATTTGAAGTTGAGTTGATACAAGATCCTCCATCTTGCTTGATTCGATCGATTATAGTTCAATAAGAAATAAAATCGGAAAGATCTTACTTGTGAGCTGGAGTCGATGGCGTAGTCAAGGACGACCTGCTCGTGTGCTCGTTGATATGGCTGCAGCTTGTGCCTGTTTTTGATTAACAGACATAGGTACTTCTCCTTCCAAAAACACTGTGATCCAATTTGCTGCTCAGAACCACTTACACGAACTATAATAGTTTACGCGTAATTGATCCCGCCTGTTCGTTCGTAGGCTCGAAGGACCATTTAGATGTACGAGACACCTAAAGATGCTGTGATAAATGACTAAAAGATGATATTGATTTAAACTAATTTATTCCACAAACTGATATATTTAAATTGATGCTACTATGCTAAGTGATTGATATATGATATGAGCGCGCGTCCGCCGCGATGTGTGTGGTGACGTGAACTGTTGCAAAATTATAATTATTTAGTACAATTAATAAAATGATGATTCTGCGAAATGCACGGTTGCACCGTACAATATTATTGTTAGACTAGCCCTAATAGTTCAGTAAAATTACGGGTTCACAAAACATTAAATGGTAATAAGCTGTAATTTTGCAATCTGACTTTGATGTGATTATAAAACACTATAATATAAACGAATCCAACTAAATTTACGAGTACAAAAAAATACAGCGTAGTTTTTTTTTGTTGGATTTACATTCACAATCAAATTATAGTTTTAGGGGCTGATTTTTCAATGCCCAGATAAAGCTTTATTCGTTTGATAACGTATTATGCCGCCAAATTGAAAATTATTGTCTTTGTTTGTCTTTTTGAATGACTTTTATGTGATTCGGATTATAATTCAACTGACTGATATGTTATCTGAGGATTGAAAAATCAGCCATTAATCAAGCAAAAAGTAAAGAAAGTATGTAATTAGCAATTTTTGCTAAAGCAATTAAATAAATTAATATTTTGGTCAGTAAAGTAAAAAAAAAATTGTGAAAATTAGTTGGATTCATTTACAAAATGACAGCTCGCCATTTAATCTTACGATCAAAAGAAAGACCGCCTTTGCAAATTATTTCTATTTCGTCATACTAGCTCCCGTAATTTGACTGAACTATAACACTATGGTAACGTTCAACAGACGCAGTTCGCCGCCGGTGTACACCCGCAGCATCTCCAGCAGCACGCTGGAAGCGCCGCGGGCGCTGCACAGCCTGCCGCCCGTGCGGCGCGCGCGCCACCACGACCCCGACCCAGACACCGGTTAGTACACCCGCAGCATCTCCAGCAGCACGCTGGAGGCGCTGCACAGCCTGCCGCCCGTGCGGCGCGCGCGCCACCACGACCCCGACCCAGACCACAGAATACATAATAGTACAAGTACAGAAGATCCACTCCGCAAAGTCAATTATTTAAATAGCGACTCTATTCCATACACAATAAAGTGCAATTCAGGTTGCACACCGCTCCCTTGGCTACAGTTATATTCACCTAGAAGTTGCCTCTCTTTCTATCGCGTAGCTCTTATTTCCTCTAACGAATTCAGGGTTTCACTTTCTTCTTTTATATAATAATTAAATAACAGGTAGTTAATTTATTACAAGTTATGAGGTTGTGAAATAATGTGAAGGTACTTAAATATGTTTCAAAATAACCTAGGATAAGTACTGTCAACGCCACATCAGACATGCTGACTTTGAGTCAATTTGCTTTCATACGAAATGAAATTGTATTCATAATTAACTTTATTTCGAAAGTAGGTAAGTGTACCTACCTAATCTATAAATTATTTATTTCAGTAAATATTTGGGTGAATATTGTTTAACAAATAAGACAAGTAAGTACCTACCTAAGAATAAATGGATACTAAATACTAATACGTTTCGATGTCGTTTGGAACTTTTGGAAGTGTGAAAAACACGTGAGGTTCGGATCCTTTTTATTAGTATTAAGGCAGCCCATTACGATGTCATATGCCTTCATTTTGGTTATAATAATATTATTATAGAGTGACTATCGAAATCGAACTGCTAACGTGCGACCCAGCCGGCACGCGATAGCCCTCTGAAATTAGTCCGTCCGGACGGACCCGCTGGCTACTTGTAGCTTCGTACCTAAAGCGCGGAGTGGACCTAGCCTGCCCAGACACCGGTTAGTACACCCGCAGCATCTCCAGCAGCACGCTGGAGGCGCTGCACAGCCTGCCGCCCGTGCGGCGCGCGCGCCACCACGACCCCGACCCAGACACCGGTTAGTACACCCGCAGCATCTCCAGCAGCACGCTGGAGGCGCCGCGGGCGCTGCACAGCCTGCCGCCCGTGCGGCGCGCGCGCCACCACGACCCCGACCCAGACACCGGTTAGTACACCCGCAGCATCTCCAGCAGCACGCTGGAGGCGCCGCGGGCGCTGCACAGCCTGCCGCCCGTGCGGCGCGCGCGCCACCACGACCCCGACCCAGACACCGGTTAGTACACCCGCAGCATCTCCAGCAGCACGCTGGAGGCGCTGCACAGCCTGCCGCCCGTGCGGCGCGCGCGCCACCACGACCCCGACCCAGACCACAGAATACATAATAGTACAAGTACAGAAGATCCACTCCGCAAAGTCAATTATTTAAATAGCGACTCTATTCCATACACAATAAAGTGCAATTCAGGTTGCACACCGCTCCCTTGGCTACAGTTATATTCACCTAGAAGTTGCCTCTCTTTCTATCGCGTAGCTCTTATTTCCTCTAACGAATTCAGGGTTTCACTTTCTTCTTTTATATAATAATTAAATAACAGGTAGTTAATTTATTACAAGTTATGAGGTTGTGAAATAATGTGAAGGTACTTAAATATGTTTCAAAATAACCTAGGATAAGTACTGTCAACGCCACATCAGACATGCTGACTTTGAGTCAATTTGCTTTCATACGAAATGAAATTGTATTCATAATTAACTTTATTTCGAAAGTAGGTAAGTGTACCTACCTAATCTATAAATTATTTATTTCAGTAAATATTTGGGTGAATATTGTTTAACAAATAAGACAAGTAAGTACCTACCTAAGAATAAATGGATACTAAATACTAATACGTTTCGATGTCGTTTGGAACTTTTGGAAGTGTGAAAAACACGTGAGGTTCGGATCCTTTTTATTAGTATTAAGGCAGCCCATTACGATGTCATATGCCTTCATTTTGGTTATAATAATATTATTATAGAGTGACTATCGAAATCGAACTGCTAACGTGCGACCCAGCCGGCACGCGATAGCCCTCTGAAATTAGTCCGTCCGGACGGACCCGCTGGCTACTTGTAGCTTCGTACCTAAAGCGCGGAGTGGACCTAGCCTGCCCAGACACCGGTTAGTACACCCGCAGCATCTCCAGCAGCACGCTGGAGGCGCTGCACAGCCTGCCGCCCGTGCGGCGCGCGCGCCACCACGACCCCGACCCAGACACCGGTTAGTACACCCGCAGCATCTCCAGCAGCACGCTGGAGGCGCCGCGGGCGCTGCACAGCCTGCCGCCCGTGCGGCGCGCGCGCCACCACGACCCCGACCCAGACACCGGTTAGTACACCCGCAGCATCTCCAGCAGCACGCTGGAGGCGCCGCGGGCGCTGCACAGCCTGCCGCCCGTGCGGCGCGCGCGCCACCACGACCCCGACCCAGACACCGGTTAGTACACCCGCAGCATCTCCAGCAGCACGCTGGAGGCGCTGCACAGCCTGCCGCCCGTGCGGCGCGCGCGCCACCACGACCCCGACCCAGACACCGGTTAGTACACCCGCAGCATCTCCAGCAGCACGCTGGAGGCGCCGCGGGCGCTGCACAGCCTGCCGCCCGTGCGGCGCGCGCGCCACCACGACCCCGACCCAGACACCGGTTAGTACACCCGCAGCATCTCCAGCAGCACGCTGGAGGCGCTGCACAGCCTGCCGCCCGTGCGGCGCGCGCGCCACCACGACCCCGACCCAGACACCGGTTAGTACACCCGCAGCATCTCCAGCAGCACGCTGGAGGCGCTGCACAGCCTGCCGCCCGTGCGGCGCGCGCGCCACCACGACCCCGACCCAGACACCGGTTAGTACACCCGCAGCATCTCCAGCAGCACGCTGGAGGCGCTGCACAGCCTGCCGCCCGTGCAGCGCGCGCGCCACCACGACCCCGACCCAGATACCGGTTAGTATTTTTTACACGACTGCCCAAAAAGAAGTGTATGTGTGTTCAGGGTTCATGTATGTTTGTGGGTATGTTAGTTTCTTTATTCCACCATAACTTCTAAATGGCTCCACGGATTTGGATGTATGGGGTATCGTTAGAATTCTTACATCATTCTGAGTGACACTGGCTATATTAAAAAAAAGGCAATATGGCGACTGTACGACGCCATTTTGAAATCCAAAAAAAAATGTTTTTCTTTAATTATTGTAATATGAGCATCAAATGAAAGGCCTTAATGAGCACTTTTCAAAACTATATCATTTGTTACTAAAATGTGTAAAATAAAATTAAAAACATTAAAAACACGACTGCCCTGCCAAAAACGAACTAAAATTTAATAAATAACAAGTGTCATTGCAGTCGGGGGACCATTTTATGGAACAATTTTTAATCAAAGATGTCCCCCGACTGCAATGACACTTGTTATTTATCAATTTTTTGTTCGTTTTTGGCAGGGCAGTCGTGTTTTTAATATTTTTAATTTTATTTATTTTTTATTATTTATGCACAACGGGTAGTGCTTGGCCTTCACTTCACCTGCTGTTAAGTGACGATAAGGCCGAAGGTGGAAGCGCACTACACCCGGAATCCTCCTCACTGAGGAACTGGCTATCTTACCTCTAACTGCTGTTACCCAACATTTTTTAAATTGTTGTTATGGCATCAGACTTAGGTAAGATGGTGCCTTGCGGACAGGCGGACTTGAAACAAGCCCTACCGCCAATGAAATCGAGTACAAATTGTACCCCTCTTGGGAATCGAACCCGGGACCCCTGCGTCTTACTCGGGTGGACAAACCACTAGACCACAGAGGCGGTTAAAACTGTATCGTATACTGCACGCCGACGCCGTGTCTACTGATGCTCTAATATCTAGATTCTAAGATAGACGATGTTTACCAATCAATACCACAGTTTTCTCAGAATTTATCACACATTCAAGCTATTATTAAGATAAAATGTAATAAACAAATTAGAAATATCTCATTCAAAACAAAAAGATTGTTTTTTTCTTATGCGCTAATAGTAGCAGTAATTAATAAACACTACGATATGAGAGCAATTTTACCACTTACCTTTGAATTTTACTCATGGCGATTACATCCCTCACAGTGGCACTTAATTGCTCGTGTGCACTTAAGCCGTGTATGTGCCGGCCTAGAATAGCACTACCCCCTATCATCCCGTGGGTGTCGTAAAAGGCGACTAAGGGAGCATAGCCTTCAAGAGACGGGCAGCAGCGTCTCCAAAAAACCTTGGCCTACTGCGATCGCCAACCCGCCTGCCAAGCGTGGCGATTATGGCAAACCCCCCCCCCTCATGCACAATGGATCAAAAAATTGGCCCCCAGTCCCCGGCAGCCCCGCTATTCCTAGCTACGGTAGCGGCTACGGTAACGGCGGGGCAGGGGGTGCTAAGAATCCCCGGGTGCGGCTCGGCTACCAAAAACGACGACAACTGCACCTGGCAACCTATAACACGCGCACACTAAGGGAAGACGCGAAGTTAACCGAGTTGGAAGAAGTTATCAGCAAGGTACACTGGGACATTATCGGGTTATCTGAAGTCCGAAGAGCGGGAGAGGACTCGATAATCCTCAACTCCGGTAACTTGCTTTACTACCGGGAGGGCGACCAACAGTCCCAAGGTGGTGTCGGGTTCATCGTCCACAAGTCCCTTGTCAACAACGTGATTACCATCGGAAGTGTGTCGACCAGGGTGGCGTACCTTATACTCAGAATATCCAAACGGTGTTCGCTGAATGTTATACAGGTTTACGCACCGACCTCGACACACCAAGATGACGAAGTGGAGGCTATGTATGAGGAGATCTCTAAAGCCATGCATAGCTACAAAACCCACTACACTGTTGTGATGGGGGACTTCAATGCAAAGTTGGGGAAACGATGCGGTGATGAGCTGAGAGTGGGGCAATTTGGAGTTGGGCAACGGAATGACAGAGGCCAGATGCTGGCTGACTTTATGGAGAAGGAGAACCTCTTTATGATGAACTCCTTCTTCAGAAAGCCGGAAAGCCGGAAGTGGACCTGGGTCAGTCCGGACGGTAAAGTCAGAAATGAGATAGATTTTATCATGTCGACGAAAAAGCAAATATTCAATGATGTCACTGTGATCAACGCTGTTAAGACGGGGAGCGATCACCGATTGGTACGTGGCACATTGAATATCAACCCAAAGCTGGAAAGATCTCGACTGATAAAATCAACAATTCGACCATTGCCGGCCCATATTCAAAACCCCGAGAGCTTTCAACTCGAACTCCAAAACCGCTTCGAAGCCCTTGAGAACAGCATAGATGTGGACGATCTAAACAACATGGTGGTGGATACTGTCCGTACGGTAGGGTCCAAGCTCTTTAAGACCCGCCGTCCCAAGATAAAGAAACTCTCCGACCACACACTCCTACTCATGGATCAGAGACGTGAAATGAGGCTCCAGAGTTCAGTAGATGCTAATCGTTATCGGCAGCTTAATAGACAGATATCTAAGTCTTTGACGAGCGACCTTCGCCAATTTAATACGAATCGTATTAAAGAGGCTATCGAGCGGAATAAAGGCTCCAAAGTGTTCGCGAGAGATCTGTCTATTGGGCAAAGCCAGATGACGAAGCTGAAAACTGACGACGGACGCATCATTTCATCAAAGCCTGAAATCCTGAGGGAGATCGAGAGCTTCTATGGGCAGTTATATTCCACGCAGACACCTGTTGAAAGCAAGGCTAAAGACCCCAGAGCCAAGCTTACCCGACACTATACTCAAGATATCCCGGACGTCAGCCTGTACGAGATTAGTATGGCTCTCAAACAGCTGAAAAACAACAAGGCGGCGGGTGACGATGGAATCACTACAGAACTTCTGAGAGCGGGCGGTAAGCCGATACTCAAAGTCCTCCAGAAGCTCTTTAATTCCGTCATCGTCCAGGGCAGAACGCCAAAGACATGGAACATAAGTGAGGTGATCTTGTTCTTTAAAAAGGGTGACAAGTCCCTCTTAAAGAACTATAGACCCATCTCGCTTCTGAGTCATGTCTATAAGTTGTTTTCGAGAGTCCTTACGAATCGTCTCGCTCGCAAGTTCGACGACTTCCAACCTCCCGAACAAGCCGGGTTCCGAAAAGGCTTTAGCACCATAGACCACATCCATACGCTGCGGCAGGTTATACAGAAGACCGAGGAGTATAATGAGCCACTTTGCTTGGCGTTCGTGGACTATGAGAAAGCCTTTGATTCGATTGAAACCTGGGCGGTGCTGCAGTCTCTCCAAAGGTGCCAAGTGGACTATAGGTATATCGAGGTGTTGAGGTACTTATACCAAAATGCCACCATGACGATCCGAGTACAGAACCAGAACACAAATCCTATCCAACTGCAGCGTGGTGTGAGACAGGGAGACGTTATTTCTCCGAAACTGTTCACAGCTGCGTTGGAGGACATCTTTAAGCTCTTGGACTGGAAAGGACTCGGCATCAACATTAATGGCGAGTACCTAACACACCTTCGTTTTGCCGATGATATAGTCCTTATGGCTGAGACCATGGAAGACCTGAACACAATGCTCGAAGATCTCCGTAGTGCTTCCCAAAGAGTGGGTCTTAGGATGAACATGGAAAAGACGAAAATTATGTCAAATGCCCATGTTGTACCCTCTCCAGTTCATGTTGGGAACACTACACTTGAAGTTGTTGACCATTACGTATACCTAGGACAGGCAGTCCAGTTAGGTAGGTCCAACTTCGAGAAAGAGATCTCTCGCCGAATCCAACTCGGGTGGGCAGCATTCGGGAAGCTTCGAAAAATCTTCGCGTCCGACTTACCTCAGTGTCTCAAGACGAAAGTCTATGAACAGTGTGTGTTGCCAGTGATGACTTACGGCAGTGAAACGTGGCCGCTAACTATGGGTCTCATAAGGAGGCTCAAGGTCGCTCAGCGTGCAATGGAGAGAGCCATGCTCGGCGTTTCCCTACGTGATCAAATCAGAAACGAGGAGATCCGCAGGAGAACTAAAGTAACCGACATCGCTCGAAGGATTGCTCAGCTGAAGTGGCAATGGGCGGGACACATAGCGAGAAGAACCGATGGCCGTTGGGGCAGAAAGGTTCTGGAATGGCGACCGCGCACCGGACGACGCTCCGTGGGTAGGCCCCCGACAAGGTGGACCGACGATCTGGTGAAGGTCGCGGAAAGCCAGTGGATGCAGGCAGCGCAGGACCGATCGTCGTGGAGATCCTTAGGGGAGGCCTATACCCAGCAGTGGGTGTCGTGTGGCTGATATGATGATGATGATGATGAAGTACATAGTGATAATGACAAATTACTAAATACTTAATGTATGTGACAAAAGTGGCCACTTTTTTGCTCTTTTGCCTACTACTACTACGACGAACTATCTTTTACAGAGGTTATTGTTTGTAAATAATATATAGAACCTTAGCTTTGATCGGTACGTGTGAATTTTCGATACATTATACTTAGCGAGCTATAAATTTATGCACTGTGAGGGCTTCTCTACTAATCGCCTCGAAATTTCGAAATCCAAAAAAATATTTTCTTTTGTTCTTTTTGTTATTACAAAAGATATCTAGTGAATCCTTATTTTTAATATATTCATAAGGTAGCACGCAAGCTCGCGTGCGCTCTTCTCCCCAGATCATGTTTACAATACAAAGAGCATGAAGTAATCTAAAGTTGACACAGTCATTATAACTCGCGAACGATTTCGGTAGAATTTGTAAATAATTTATTATTTACAAATAACTACTTACCAACATCGCATTAATGCGTGTCTGTAAGGCGTCCGTGTAATACGGTACTTTTTCACGGGAAAAGTAAATAGTGCTGATGAATATTGGAGATTAGTGTCTAATTATTGCTGCTTTTGTTCCTTAATGTGTTTGTTTTTTGTTTTGGGCGTTATAAAAATAGAAACGAGTGATATTTGGTACTGTTTATTCAGTAATCAAATGTCTGTGATAGAGGATGTCCGTGTCGGCTGTGAATTTGTCTGTGAGCGCCGGAAAATGTACCGCGTACGTAGTAGGTGCAGCGTTCCTTCTTGTGTTGATGGGCTACTTGAATATTTGTGTTAAAGTGGTGTTTTATTATTACGGTATGTTTTTATAACTGTTTTATTTGCGTTTATTTGAGCATTGACAAAGTTTGTTCTGAAGTTTTTTTATTTGTTTGAGTTATTTCAATCTATCTGCAGGTAACGATTTCTAACAAATTACACCTTATGCCACCTTTTTCGTAACTTTTCATACATAACTTTGGGTAGACTAGATAATCAAAGATAAATTAAGTGCTAAATAATATTCTAGGAAAAAGTCACCTCGTACCAGATCTTAATCTCAGGCGGGAATCGAACCCGCGATCTTTGGAAGTCCAGTCCAATGCTCTTACCAAATGCTTAATAATTAACGAAATTTTTCTTCTAACAATGACTGGAAATTTATGACTTCGACGAGCTAAACAAATGCGAACAGCCTGTTCTAATGCATAGATTTTTCACGCGCGATTCCGCACAAATGAAACTAATGATGCGAAACTGCTTCGTTGTAACCGAACAACGTGGCGCTGCTTCTTCGGGCGCACATGCCCCCGTGCACCCCGGCAGCCCCACCTATGTGGTTCCCCTAGGTCCGCCTGTGCAAACTGTTGGATGTAATCGTCATTAACGTCGTCGATAGAAGACAAGTCATGGCAGAACTACCGCGGTTTCGCTGGTACTGTTTCACGGCGGAGATGTGCTATAGGCGTTACGTTAGCTACATGTGGTCATAAAGTTTCAAGTGATTTAAGAGCCCGTACACATTTTGCCGCTGACTGCCACTCTCTCGCTCGCACATTTCATGTTTTCTCAAGATTTCTTAAATCTCAGTGTGTAAATGTGTCTCGGCCACTTTTCGCAATATAAAATTACGAACATCCTACTAATATTATAAATGTGAAAGTTCGTGGGTTTGGATGTTTGTTTCTCAATCACACAAAAACGGCTGAGCAGTTTGGATAATATTTGACACAGATAGTTTATAACCTGGATTAAAACATAGGATATTTTTTATCCCCCCGGTCAAAGGTTCCCTAGAATTTTTCGAATGTCCACGCGGACGAATTACGCACTCAGATTTAAAAAAATCTTGAGAAAACATGAAATGTACGAGCGAGAGAGCGGCAGTTAGTAGCAAAATGTGTATGGGCTCTTAACGGACCTATTGACCTTCTCCATAATAGCGTGTTCGACGGCGGCGCGGTCGGTGGACGCGGCGCTGGTGGCCGCACCGGCGCCCCCCGCGCGGTCGGCGCGCCGGTCGCCACGGCGCGCGCTGCGCCCCGACCCGCCCGACGCCGTGGACGCGGTCAGCGCGTGCCATCGCGGCGCGCCCCACAACAACCACGTGCCGATTGTCAACGAACACTTGGACATCAAACGGTATGTACCATGGGCAAACTGGGCAACAACGTCCCTTAACCACTTACACTTTACATCCTTTTCTTACTTTATTTGACCATCAGTAATTTTTAACGTCTCCACTCCACTGCTAGGGTACAGGCCTTCATTATTGGTAGAAAAGGAGGATGAACCATAACTCACCATGCGGGCCCAAGGCGGTTTGGTAGGTGTTACCGACCGCAAATGCACCCGGGACCAATGATTGGCATTGTGTGAAAGTTTGGCGTTGTGGCCTTGCCACTCGAAGACACGAATTCTTAATACAGTTTGTTTTTTTGAACATTGATCAAACTTTGTGGTGTGGCTTAGACCATCAAACTGAACAACTTTGTTTATGGGACCAACTTAATCAGATCAAAAAAATATTAAACTGTTCCATAGAAAACATCAATAACTACTCGACCAAAATGTATGGAACAGCTGTTTTTTTTTTTTTTGCTCTGATGAAGTTGGTCCCATAGACAAAGTTTGATGATCTGAGCCGCACCACAAAGTTTAATCAATGTTCAAAAAACACATTGTATATTTAGCGCATGACGATAACTAATCCCTGTACAGTGAACGTTTCAAGTTTCTTTAACGCAATGAAGAGAAATTGCGCGTCGCACCGCCGATAGTCTTTGCATGACCAGACATTTGCGACTCATAACATTTCGTTATATAGCGCGGCTAGCGAGCTGATGGCGCCGTTGCTAGAGAGCGCAGTGGGCGCGGCGGTGGCGGGCGGGACACTGCGGCGCCGCAACTCGGACCCCGCGCCCGGCGAGCCGCGCCCGCCCGACCCGCGCTCCACCGACTACATCGGGCAGACCACCAACGGGCTGTTCCGCATCGCCGGACACAGGTACGTGCGCGCCACACTACACGACACGGTATATTACGCCACTGACACACCGACTCGGACCCCGCGCCCGGCGAGCCGCGCCCACCCGACCCGCGCTCCACCGACTACATCGGGCAGACCACCAACGGGCTGTTGCGCATCGCCGGACACAGGTACGTGCGCGCCACACTACACACTACACGACACGGTATATTACGCCACTGACACACCACTCCATTCCGAACTACCCTAAGCCGCCTGCTCGCGGTGTGGCCCATGCTTTAGTCTAGCTAGAGCTGCTATAGTCTGTTCATCCTTTCTTGTCTTATTTGGTAAACGATCTTCACCCAACTCTTTATTGAAATATTCATTTTTAAAATACAAAAATGCTTTTCCACAAACAGATTACGAAAGAAGTTGATAATTATTAATAACAATTTAATTAAATAGGATTTTTTTTAATAACGATTAGTTTAAAAGTCGTATGACAACTGTCAAGAACTGTTTACTAAATAAGACAAGTAAGAATAAACAGACTATTAGCCCAGGACTTTTAGCAAAAACTTCAAAGAAACCTAGGACTAATTCCGGCGGAAGGTTTTTTGTTTTTAAAGTGTTCCTTAGGTCTCCCTGACTATATCTGGAAAGTTCCCCGTGAATCCCATGTACGCTCCCCCCTCCCCCCCCCCCCTCAAAACTCTCCCTGATTTTAGTTTTTTCTATTTATCTCAGAAACAGTTGAAGATAGAAGAAAGTTGTCAACGTATGATATAATTGTTATAAAATATCCAAACCGTCGACACTTCAATCATTTCGATGTGAGCTGTAGTCTCTGAAATATACCTACAGACATTTCACCAAAAAAACGATTTTGCCCAAAAGTCGGGCTTTGTGTTAGTTTTTAAGAAAAGTGAGTGGACTTGTGGCAATTTTTTTAAGGTCATATGAGTTTTGATACATTGAGGAATAAAACGAGGTATAATACATCATTATAGCAGCATCGGTTCTCGATTCACACTGAATGGTGTCAACGGCACGATGTAACTTTTAGTCCAATACTTTTAGATAAAAATAATTCCGGTGATAAGTTTTTGTCTTTTAAAATGTTCTTTAGGTCCCCCAGTCCCCCTGAACATATCTGGAAAGTTCCCCGTGGATCCCGTGTCTGCTGCCCCTCCCCCCTCAAACATCTCCCTTATTTGAGTTTTTCCCATTTATCTCAGAAATGGTTTTAGATAGAAGAAAGTTGTCAACGTGTGATATAATTGTTATAAAATATCTGACCCGTCGACACTTTAATCATTTCGATGTGAGCTGTAGTCTCTAAAATATATCTACAGACATTTCACAAAAAAAAATGTTTTGCCCAAAAATCGTTATTTGTACTAATTTTTAAGAAAAATTTGTGGAGTTGTGGCAAAATATTCTGAGTTCATATGAATTTTGATACATTGAGGAATAAAACGTAGTCTAATACATTGTTTTAGCAGCATTAGTTCTCGATTTATAGCAAGTGGTGTCAAACGCCAAATAAATTTATTGGAGTACTAGGTTTAGTAATTTCTGAGTTAATTCGTTCAAACATACATACATACAAATCTTTCGTATGTACTATGGGCAACAGCGACGCTTAACCAGTTTGCAACAAAATTCGTGTGCGCGCGTATCGCCCCTACACGAACTAAACGTATGGTTGTGACGGCGCGGCGTGCAAGCGATTTTGACCTTAGCAGTGGTTAAGCGTCGCTGTTGCCGATGGTACGTCGCGGGTGAGTGTATAATTAATGATTAAATGAACTTACCTGTAAGTGGTTCGAAGATATTAGTACTAGTACATTACATGTAGTATCGCTTGATACCCACCGTTTGACACGTCATGTATTAAATTCGGAGCAACCATTATGATGATGATGATGATAAAGTGGCGCCATATACCTAGTTACTAAAAGCATATATCTTTGAGTGTTCCAGTAGAATAATTTTCAATTTAATTCCGTTTATTAAACTCATAAGTGCTATAACTTAATCCTAAAAGGCAACGTCTTTTGCATAGTTCCTGTTGTTTTCATACTTGGTGTTTGACACTCGCTGTAAATCAAGAACCAATGCTGCTAAAACAATGTTTTATACCTCGTTTTATTCCTCAATGAATCAAGATTCAAATGAATTCAGATTATTTTGCCACAACTCCACAATTTTTTCTTAAAAATTAGTACAAATAATAATTTTTGGGCAAAATATTTTTTTTTGTGAAATGTCTGCAGGTATATTTCAGAGACTACATATCATATTGAAACGATTAAAGTGTCGACTGGTCGGACATTTTATAACAATTATATCACACGTTGACAGCTTTCTTCTATCTACAACCATTTCTGAGATAAATGGGAAAAACTGAAATCAGGAAAACGTTTGAGGGGGGAGGGGCAGCGGACACGGGATCCACGGGGAACTTGCCAGATATGTTCAGGGAGACCTAAGGAACACTTTAAAAGACAAAAACTTACCACCGGAATTAGTCCTAGGTATCGCAAAATTTTTATCTAAATGTTTTGGGCAAAAAATTACATCGTGGCGCTGACACCATTCGGTGCGAATCGAGAACCGATGCTGCTATAACAATGTATTATACCTCGTTTTATTCCTCAATGTATCAAGACACCATATGTTATTCCTCAATGTATCATATGACTTATAATAATTTTGCCACAACTCCACTCACTTTTCTTAAAAACTGGCACAAAGAACTATTTTTGGGAAAAATCATTTTTTTGGTGAAATGTCTGTAGGTATATTTCAGAGACAGAGCTCACATCGAAATGATTGAAGTGTCGACGGGTTGGATATTTTATAACAATTATATCATACGTTGATAACTTTCTTCTATCTTCAACCGTTTCTGAGATAAATAGGAAAAACTAAAATCAGGGAGACGTTTGAGGGGGGGGAGGGGTGAGCGTACCATGGGCAACGACGCTTAACCACTGCTAAGGTCAAAATCGCTTGCACGCCGCGCCGTCACAACCATACGTTTAGTTCGTGTAGGGGCGATACGCGCGTGTTAGATAATAGAAAACATAATGAAAAGAAATAAAACTAAAAAGTGAAATTAAATGAAATTGTATTTATATTCAATTGAATCGTCCTTTTCTTTTACCCTACTACCCGTTCGGACGTCTTTTTTTTAGCTGAGGAGAAGAACGGGCGGAAGAAACTCGTCAGCTTTATCAATTCAGTCATTTACAAATATATTGTTACAAAGTACAACGAATAAATCATAAAAAAAATATATATAGCTTAGTCTCAAATTTATTCAAATAGTATAGTAGTATATCATTTAATTTATTTAGTATTTTATTGAAATACTATATGATTTACCAAATGAAAAGAGAGATCAGATCTCTTACTTTACTTATTAATATCACAAGTAATCAGAATAATCATAAAATAGAATATGAAATTTAACAGGGAATGGCCTCTGAATAATAATTTAGTCACACTCACACTATTCTATAACATTTCCAATCAATTATTCCAAATAACACAATAATAATATACTTAACTTATGAATCGTGTTGCCGACAACCTTTACGCCACTCAAACTAGCATAAGCTCCGCTATGGTCAACGTCTGTTCAAAAAGTGCCCCAAAACTGCTGGGCTCTTTCTTTTATAGCAGTAACAAACAAGTAAAAAATCATCGAGCTGTCAATACAGAACACGTGTACATAATTGGTCAACTAGAGTACTCTTTAAGTTACAAAAGTAATAACAGGGATGAAAATATATCGAAAAACTATAATTAGATTACAAAATTAATATTGTTATAAATAAATAGTGTAAATGTCGTTTTAACAATGATTTTTTTATTTAAATCATAACCGAATCAACTTCCTGAATCAAGAAGTCTCAATTTTCCTTAAACAACTAAATAGTTTAGTGCTACAGTTATAAAAAAAGCTAAAAATATATAACACGCGCACACGAATTTTGTTGCAAACTGGTTAAGCGTCGCTGTTGCCCATAGTACATGGGATCCACCGGGAACTTTCCAAATATATTCAGGGGGACTTAAGGAACACTTTAAAAACAAAAAACCTTCCGCCGGAATTAGTCCTAGGTTTTTTGCTAAAAGTCCTGGGCTATATATCTTTCCAAATCTATCACCATAACTGCATTGTTAACATTGTTCAGTTTCAACAATTATCAGTAACGTAGCCAGCTGAAAAGTGCCACCAGTTTTATTAGCTTATTAATAAAAAAATATAGTAAAAAATCATTTTTTTTATTAAATTATAGTTGTGTTTGATAAATATTAAAACTCATTTTTATTCATAGGTTTCGAAAAGGCACTCGGTTCGCTAAAGACGAAAAGTGCGTTTACTGCCATAAGGCGATCGATGCGTTCGTGACGCAAGGGCAGCGGTGCATCGACTGCAAACAGCTTTACCACACCAAATGTATTCAAAACAAAGGCGTCATCACAATGCCCTGCACGAGTCCTGTCACAGTGTCGAGAGGACGACATAAGAATAGAAAAAGAATAATGCTCAAAGACTCCCCGTACCTTCTGCCAGACCATGCGAAAGGCTCCGTTAGTTCCAATTTCAATCTGACTGGCACGTCGGAGTTTATAGACAGGACTGACAAGATCATTTCGGATGCCACCGAGTTGCAAGCCATGCAGCATTTCATCACAAAGAAAATTTTTCAAATGGAGTCATCGGATGAAAAGAAACAATCTGAAGTAAGCTGATTTTTTTTGTGACAGTTCACAAACTGGGGCCGTCCCGGCTAACGCATCGAACTTCGGAAAGTCTGTTGAGTTTCAAATTAAAACAGATAAATCGAGCCCCAGTCGGGCCAAAATGGCGAACACCTATTCATGATGTCACACGAACATCGATATCTTCCAAATAACTTCGGCAAATAGTACAATACGAAATTCCTTACTTCGATTTATCTGTTTTAAGTTGAAGCTCGGCAGACCCGCCGAAGTTCGAAAAGTTAGCCGGTAGGGCCGCTGAACGTTCAGCGTTAAAGAATGACCTCTGGGCCCTATTTAATAACGTGATAATTTGTCAATTGTAGTGACAATTTGGTTTAAATTGCAGTGTAACTATAAGTAGTTTGTTCTATTTTCACATAAGTTGACGCAATATAAAATTGACAAATTGTCACAATAGTGCCCGGTTTACTAAACAGGGATAATTTCAGAGGTGTTCTATTCTATAATATCTGCCAATCAAGATTGAATCACATTTTAACCAACCGCCACTCCCTTCAGGTTGACAGGGTATTCAAGCACGCACTCCGCGAGTTCAAAGACAACCTAGTGGCCACTTACAGCGTGGTGGAAACCCGGGGCTCCGCCCTCAAGTACAAGGATCTGATCAGCAACTTCCTGCACGTTATGGAGACGGTGTGCGCAAGGGAAGGCTCCACGTTATCCATCACTATGGGCGTGAACGCTTTCAGAGGGTTTATGGATGAGTTCATGAGCCAACTGGACACAGATAAGGCGCGCACTAAGCGGAAAAAGGATAAGAAACGAAAGGTGAGTTGTAGTATGTTTGTAATGGATGCCTGATCCAACCAACGCTGACACTAGGTAAAATACCTTACTTTCAATTTTCTCAAACAGGTTTTTAAGTTATTCGTAGTGTCATGGTGTTTCGAAGTTTGGGCTCGTTTTAAAAATAATACACATTTGGACACAGTTTTTTAATGTACTACTGGGATACCACAACAAAGGAACCACTGATTACTGTGTTGTGGTAGCCCAGTAGTACGTACAGTACTGATTACTAACCAGTTTCAATAAAATTTAAACTTAAATGCGGAGATATTAAGGTTCAAAATAAATTGATTTTTTTTTGACAGATTTAAATAACCTGACGTGCTGCAGACTGTACCTAAATATTGTTTTGTTCTTATATTGTTATACAAAAATATGACAAAAATATTTTAACTCTATGCTACAATGATGTAAATTACTACTGTTGCAGGTGGACGATCCTATCCAATACAAGGGACACACGTTTATACTATCGATGATCAACATCCCTACGGAGTGCGAAATCTGCAAGACTTTCTTCATGTGGCCAATCGAGAGATCGCTTATATGCCAAACGTGTAAATTGGCGTCACATAAAAAGTGCTACATGAAGGTCAGTCTTACACCAAATAAAATATTCATGATAACACTACGGGTTACGTAAAAATTGTTCAAAGTTACTTTACTATTTTTAGTTGGTCTATTTTAGGTTGTAGTCTGAAATAGTAGTTTATGAAACTGACACATAAAGAGGGGTATTAAAACACGAGTGTGTGAAAAGAGAGAGAGAGACTTTGTTTGTATTAGCTAGGTACCTACCTTGTAATAAGTCGTTTCCTTGGGCAGAGTCCATTTTTTCACATTTTAAAGCAAGAATAAAAAACCTACAAATTTCAGTAAGTATAACAAAATGTAAAAATTGAAATAAAAACTTTAATTGAAATGCTTTAGAAATGGCGCGCATTCTATTAGAAAAAAAAAGAGATCAGTGCAATCGCACTAAGTCATCGATTACCATAGAGTGCATTTAAATCAATGAAAATATGTGGGAAAATATCGTTGTTTTTTTTTAATGTTACGGCACTGGCTTCTTTTTGGATTTGCCCTGTATCGTAATGAGAAAAAAAGTTATTTTATGATGCAGTTGACTGCATCGTAATGAGTTTATTTTTTAATTTTACCTATCCACGAAAATAAAGTGCGTATTTATATTACCTTTTTTGAATTCATATTTGGAACATTACGTTGTGAGTGTAGATAAAAGTGTATATTTCACAGGTCACTCAATGCAGAAAGGACTCTGCAACTCGGTCCGCGGCCATAGTGGGTGCTTTGGACGCGGGCGGTAGGGAACAGTTCGGCGTAATCCATAGAGGAAAGGTATAACAGTTCTTATTGAATTTTTAGACTTTTGGCATTTACAATCCTATTTTTATATGAAGGTAATAAATATAATAGAAAACATACTAGAAAAAATCGACTCACCCCTATCCCGTCTGAGCTGCTACGGGCTACGGGTGAGTAGATTTTTTCTATTATATTTATTACCTTAGTATAACAGTTCTTATAAACTTGATATTAGAGTCTTGTTTTAAGCAGCGGTTTTTTTAGGACCTAAACTAAATAACATTTTATGTTACTTTTTTAGGTATTCGGTGTTCCTTTGAGTGAACTGCCGACAGGAGAGAGCAATATACCGATAGTGGTGGATAGACTTATAACTACTATAGAAATGACTGGTCTTTACACGGAGGGATTGTACAGAAAGAGTGGACTTAGTTCTAAGGTATGTGGACGAGTATTTTTAATGATAGATAATTTGGTGTGAACTGCTCTTTGAATACTTTAGTTTTTTGAATAACGTTTATAAACAAAATCTAGGTAAATCTAGTAATCGTATTTCAAACAAAATATTGCAGCAAATTCATGTGAAAATACAGGGTCATTTTTTGACCCCTTCTCAAATCTTGTCAGGTCATTCTATAACAGCAGTACAATCAATTTGTGAAGTAAAAATTTTTTTTTTTACATTTTGTGCCCCAAACTTTTCCCTACACAAATTGAAATTGTTGTCACTGTTTGCGCATCGCACGGTCGACCCGCGCGAGCCCCCTCCCGCCACCCGCCTTCCCCCGCTCACGTCGCTTGCGCGAGGGTGAGCGTGCGCGCCTACAATTTTTGGACATAAAAAGTGGCTGAAAACTTTAAATTTAAAAAGAAATAATTCATAATTATGTTACTATTTTTTTTTATTACTTCCTTGAACTTTTATTTGATTTTGTAAAGAGGTCGCAAAATTACCCTGTATATTGCGCAATATGTACCGTTCACGCACTAAACAATGTGGTACAAACACTCGAAATTTATACGCACTGGTTTTCTGGCATAATCTAATAATCTAATGTAAATAATTTCATAAGAAGAGAAACGGAAAATCTGGGTCACTTTTGTTAATTACAAAACGCACACACACACACTGATAAAGAAAAATAAACCAAAAGAAAACTAAGTTTTGCAGTGTTGCCAACTAACTAGCCTAGAGTAACAAAATGTGCTAAAGAACTGTTAAAAAATTTACAATAAAATGCTAATTTGGCAACACTGAAGTTTTGGCTACACAAGCCACGCAATAGGGAATATGCATCATTTTTTTTTTAATCTTAATCAAAAGTATAATGCGTGAGAAAATTAACTGTAATATTAAAACTTTTCTCTTGCCTTTTTTTCTCGTGATATAGTTACTTGAAGTTAGCGCGCAGCAGCACCCGCCGAAAACGCTCCATACAAAACGGTGACGTCACACATCACGTTTCAGGTGTGTTTCGGCGCGTTTAATATGGAGTTAGCCAATAATCTTCAATTATCTCCCTAAATTTTGCGTTTAAGTACATATGTGTCATACAAAATATTGTTTCTTATTCGATATTCTATCTGACTGTAAAGTGTATTATATCCGAAAATGAAAAGAAAAAATTGTTATTTTTCCCTGATTTCATCGTGTGATAAAACTAAAATAATACATTTTTTTTTTTTTTTTCCTGTTCCATCATGTTTTTATAAGTGTCCGCAGCGATCAAGCTCAAATTCATCAAAATCGGTGACTTATGCATATTCCCTATTGCTGTGGACGGCATATGTAGGTAGAGAAACATGAAACAAAGTTTTGTGTATATTGTGTTTTTGTTAAATGTTAAATTTTAATTAAACTGCACACTAGGGCGTAACTCAGCCAAGTGTACAATAGACAAGAGCTCATGAGTTGCATACGACGTTTTTCAACACATTTGCGAGGAAAAAACAAAGTAATTAAGCACACAGCAACAAATGCTACAAAAACAAAATATAAAAAATATGGGAAAAGGCGCCTAGGTTTTATTTCACACGCCCAATGCAAGAATACTTTGCGAATAACTGTATTACCCCGTTAAATTGGAAATGCTTTGTTTACTCGCATAGAACTTGCGGTTAGGTATTAATTTAACTTTGTAGGGATGATTCTATAACGCTTTATATATTATTGCACGGTGTTTGTTATGGCTCGGTTTATGGCCCTAAAAGCGGTGTATTATTATCATAAGAATAAATAAAACTGGGTAGAACGGACACTCCCGCTCCGGGCGGGCTCAAAGTCACGATATTAGCTTACTCCGTTAAACAGAAAACTCAGTCGGGCTGCCACGGCAGGCGTCGCCGCACGCGCGTTTGCCTGTTTGTGCGTTCCGTACGATCTTGGAAGCAAATTACAATTGCGTCAAGTTATTGTGGTGTGTTTGTTTGAACAAACAATTTAAAAACAATGCTACACTTAAGTTTTTTTTAGTTTTCCCAAAAATTATGAGAGGTAATTAATATTTTCTAAATATTATTTCGTTTTCGAACCTAATTTTTCAAAAGGACATGAATAGTTATTTTTCTTTTGCCAATTGTTTCTTCCAATAGTAAAATTTAGTTAAAGTAGGTACCTACAGTATTTTTTTACTTGGCGTCAAATTTTTTCAATAGCCCTGCCATTGGTTGTTGTTCTCATATTTTGTAAAACTGGAATAAAATAATGATTTCAAAGCAAAGAAGAACATAATGTTTAAGCAATATTATCATTAGATGTAATGTAAGCAATTTTCAACAGTAAGCAACCCTGGCAACACGCCTGGACGACAGCGCAGCGGGGCGTAGCGACGTGAAAGGAGGAGTAGGTATATAAATGGCGGCGTTAGGGATCTGACAAAGGAGAGTCCGTTCTACCCAGTTTTATTTATTCTTATGGCATTAGGGTTCACTTTACGAGCAAGTGTGTTGAAAGCTCTATTTACATATACAAGGCGTCTTACAAACAGTGTTGATATCGATCAGGTGCGCGAGCTGAAGCGCGTGCTGGACGAGCGGCCCGAGGAGGCCGTGGAGCGGCTGGAGCTGTACGCCGTGCACGTGCGCGCCTCCGTGCTCAAGGGGTTCTTCCGCGACCTGCCCGAGCCGCTGCTCACCTTCGACCTCTACGACGACTTCATACTCGCCGCCGAGATCTCCGACCCGCAGGTATATCTACAGAGCACATGTCCATCCGCCGCGCGAGTGCTACCGCGTAGTAGAGTGGGTGGCCGACTTACACAGAATAGCTAAAGGCTCAGTCACCGCTGTGTGTGACAGAACCTTTAAGGTCTCGCCAGACAGCCGGTGGCTGAGCAGAGCCGTCCCGCTCGACGTTACGGTCTGTTTGGCGTCGTCCGTAATATCTAGTACATTACAATGGGGTTGGCAACGCAAAGCTAATCGCAGATGGCGCCAGCGGCGATCTAACCGCTATCGATACTTTGATTGGTTAAAATATGCCACAAATGACATTTGAAATTTGAAACAACCAATCAAATGTTTTGGTACAACCGCTTGGGGCGCCATTAGTTCCTTAGTTTCCATCCCCATTGCTCAGCGTCGCGTCGCCGTCCCGGCAAGTATTCAGTGTAGTAAGCCTGCCATCCACTCACTGCGAATAGGCACTCTCAGCAAAAACTTCGCTGCGCGCTGTACGTGACTGACCCTTTAAGATATAAGCGAATATCGTTCACATTCTATACATAATAATTTCTTCGGGTGCGATTCGGTTGCCATAAAAACAGTTAATCTAATTTCAATGCCACTAACGTTGACTTCATCTAATTTTTATTTGACCTAAAAATAAATGACATAATTTTTATTTAACCTATTATTCATTTGTCATCATTATTATTTGCCATATTTACATTTGCTCTAACGTTTATATCCCATAAGTATCATTTGATATATTGCTTTTTTATCTAACTTACATTTCTTAAACATATCATTTGATCTAATTTTACATGTTATAATCAACTTTTATTATAAAATAGAAATAACTAGCTTTTGTTATTATGATGCTTGCTTAATTTTCAAATCCACTAATTTTTAATGTAATAACATCAATAGCATACATATATTATAACATAACAATGACTAGACATGCAAGCAAGCATACAAGAATGCATGTAGCTTGCCAGTAGGTTAGGTTAGGTTAGTGTTTTGACCACTCGCAGCGGAGCTCCACAATGCTTGCATGCATGCTGCATCCTTACTTGCACGCTGCATGCTTGCTTGCATGCTGCATGTTTGCTTGCATGCTGCATGCTTGCTTGCATGCTGCATGCTTGCTTGCATGCTGCATCCTTGCTTGCATGCTGTATGCTTGCTTGCTTGCAGGGGGGCTGGCCCCCCTGCTCGGGGGGGTCGGGGGGCCTGAGGCCCCCCGCTATAAATAAAAACTTTTAATGCACCTACCAGTAGGTTAGGTTAGGTTAGTGTTTTGACCACTCGCAGCGGAGCGAGCGAAGCGAGCGGAGCTCCACAATGCTTGCATGCATGTTGCATGCTTGCTTGATGCTGCATGCTTGCGTGCATGCTGCATGCTTGCGTGCATGCTGCATGCTTGCGTGCATGCTGCATGCTTGCTTGCATGCTGCATGCTTGCTTGCATGCTGCATGCTTGGTTGCATGCTGCATGCTTGGTTGCATGCTGCATGCTTGCTTGCATGCTGCATGCTTGCTAGGGGGTGCAGGGGACTGGCCCTAGGCCCCCCACTATAAATAAAAACTTAATGCACCAGGTAGGTTAGTGTTTTGACCACTCGCAGCGGAGCGATACTGTAATGTTGGCAGTAAGCTGTTTCAGAACCCTTTATAGAGGATTTAAAGCGTGGGTGTGTAGATATACAATATATAAGTAATGAAATCATATTTTTTGGCTATGCTTGTTTTTATAGCATTTAAATCATAGGTCAAATAAAATTATTTTAAATGTTGAATAGAGTAAATGAATGTTATATGAAATGTGCTTTATATCATCTGTTAATTAGATCAATTGATTATTATGTCAAATAATTTTTATATCACATGTATTTAGGTCAAGTGAAATTATATTAACCGTATGTTATATTATTCGATCGGTATGTCAAATGAAATTATAGGAAATGTTATTATATCCTCTGATCGTTAGTGCATGTAAATTTAGGTCATACATTACACACCCAATTTCTTCTAATGGTGCCTTTTCATTTCAGGAACGAGTATCGAGTATATTTGCAATTCTGAAGAAACTACCGAAGCCTAATTTTGACCTTGTAGAGAGATTAATATTTCACTTAGCGAGGGTAGCACTCGTAGAGGATAGCAACAGGTAAATCACGACTTTTTTTACAACATTTATATGAAATAATTTAAACAATCCATTTTTCCAAGTTCTATAGATAAGGTATCGTACAATTAATTCTAATCAAATTTAGCCAATTTCATAGTGCTGACTCGTATTCTTATTGAAATTACTGAACAAGACAGTCCCGTATTTATAAACCGCTCTCAATGTTGAGAGCTATTTTGACATCATACTTAAGATGCTGTTCCTGTTTGTTGTGATACTTAAGGGGCTGGCAAGGGCGGTGCCAGGGGCATAACCATTAGGACGCGCACTTTGCTGACCCATAGCTACAAAATAAGTCTTGAAGCGCAAATTCAAATCTTGCCAGGGGCGCTCATTATTCTAGTAATATGTCTTGGAGTGCAAAATTCATATCTTGTAAGGGGCTTTCTTTCATGATTCTAGAAACATGTCTTGAGGCGCAAAATTCAAATCTTGCCAGGGGCGCTCATGACCCTAGTTCCTACTCTACATAAAGATCATCTCAAATATGATCTCAGCGTTGAGAGCGGTTTATAAATTCGGGTCTAAAAGTGGAATTTCTTTACAGGATGGGCCCCAATGCCTTAGCGATAGTGTTCGCGCCGTGCATACTGCGCACGCACAAGATACAGCCGGCGCAAGACTCGCTGCACGATATCGCGCGGCAGACCGCCTGTCTTGAGGCCATCCTCGTCGACAAGATGCGTACCGTGAGTTAAACACAGTTTTGTTGAAACGACATTTTCATCAAAAGGATAATTTTAATTATAGTAAAGCTGTTTAATCTTAATTGATTGTCAAATATTTGGAAAGATAATTCAATTAGATGATTAGACATTGATGAAATAACGCGCCACTAGTTACTAGCGGTAGCTTCGTTGTTGGAAGATTGGTCCGGACTTCCAAAGGTCTCGAGTTCGATTCCGGCCTGACGATGATCGATGATCTGGTGCGAGTTGAATTTCTTCTAATAATGTTATTTAGTTTAGTATAAAAAAATTACTTATTACTGTGATGGGTGGGTACAGACATAAATATAAATGAAAGAATAACACCGCAAGATCATTAAAAAATATTGATTGTGCCTCTAAAATTTGTAAGTACTTTATTATACATTTTTCAAATCTAATTCAAGAACGATAGCAAAAATGTTTATGAATATGTATTGAAACTATTCAAACAATACGAACATCACTGAGTAATAAATATTACATTAAAATTGTCAACTTTTTCGTTTGTACCAGGTTCGCGGCATGTTACAAGATATTGCCGAGCTAGAGAACGCGTGCCAATCGGCCAGCCACCGGCTCTCGTCGCTGCGCAGCGCCTCGCGGCAGCCGCGCCCCGAGGAGCAGATCCTGGTGGGCCACATACACGAGATACAGAAGGAGAAGGCCATACTCACCTCCAACCTGCCCACGCTCATCAGGTACTGGCCAAACCACTATAACTATCATAATAACGCCTGTAGCACACCTCCGCTGCGAAACCGTAACAGCGGCACCGCGGTAGTATATAGTTCCGCTGTGTGTTGTCTTCCATCGATGACGATATAACGGGTGTAAAAAGACCCTTAACGAAGCCGAAGTCCACGCAATCCGCCCATCATCAGGATCATTTTTGTCTTTTTGGCTATACCAGGGAAACCAATAGCTACGAAGTTATTGAAGGTCAAAGTCATTTTTTTTATGAAATCATGAAATCTTATTTTATTCGTTATTTCCTAATTTTTGTCCAAAGAAACATTATCAAAATTTTATGTATTTCGTAAAAAACTGTGGCTTCAATACGTCACCACTCAATGTATCTCATGAGGACGCACATAAACGCTACCTTTCGTATTCGCGCTCTGTTGTATGCGTTACATAAGTTACATTGCGTGGTAATGTATACAATGCTTTTTTAACATCAAAAATTAAAATCGTTTCCCAGACAGAATTGGTCCTGACGATGGGCAGAATACGTAGACCTCGGCTTCGTTGAGGTTCTAAGGACCTAGCCAAAGTAACAATCGCTAATCTTCGTTATCGCTTCGCTTTCGAAACATGTATGGGATTGACATAAGGTTTCGTTAACAATCGAATTTTAAAACGTCCAAATCCATACATATTTCGAAGCGAAGCGATAGCGAAAATTTGCAAATGTTACTTTGGCTAGGGGGGCTGGTTACACCCGATATGAGGATCATATCTATGTAGCGGTTTCGCGTCATTACTTTCGCGTGTGTCAAATGGTCGGAACCGATCGGGTGGAATTGCGCGTCAAAAATCTATGCATTAGAACAGGCTGTTCGCATTTGTTTCGCTTGATGAACTCATGGTGGAACCTACTGCGGTGTTCCGCGGGCGGAGGTGTGCTACAGGGATTAATCATAGTCTCCTTGCGAATTAAATTTCGTAAACGACCAGATACTACGATTTTTGTAAACGTACCTGCTCCCCACCAAAACACTATAAATGATATGTAGTGTTTTATTTTTGTTTCCATATTCGATGTCAAAATCCATTGGCTGGAGTAAAAGTTTTCTTTATTTTTATTACAATAATCGCAATTATATTCTATGTTGTTTAGCAAAACGCTTGCTACGTACGGGAATCAAATACGCTGATTTAGAGAAGTTAATATATACAGTCGATCTCTATCCTTAGTAACAGATAGGCTTACTAAAGATTTGTTGCTTAGACATGCTTAGTTATAACAATACTTGGCTAGTAACAGATCCATAGTAGGTTTACCTCTTACTGAAGGTAGATTATTGAAATCGGCCGTTAGGCGTTAATCGATAGATAGATTTAAATGTTCCGACAAACATCTTATTTCAGTTTTTTAGACATGGATTGAATAAGTGTTAATAAAATTCTTATTTAACACATTAATGACGCGTTTTTATAAACCGCAATGCTAGAGCTATTTTAAGGTCATACTTGAGATGCTCATCTTATAGGAACAACATCTCAGTTAAGATCTCAAGATAGCTCTCAACGTTTATAAAAACGGGCCTAAAAATCGGTATTGTCCATTCAGAGCGACGTCGGACGACGATCTCCTGTCGACGACGGACCACGACGGCGAGTTCGGCAGCACCGACGACCTCAGCGCGGGCGGCGCCTCGCTGCGCTCGCAGCGCCTGCTACACCGGCAGCTGTCCTCCGACGACCCCATCATGGTCTAACGTGCCCGTTACACTTCTCTGGGTTTACGTCTACTTCTGCTAAAGGAACGCCTTTACTGCTCACGTAATTACCGACCACTTTTATTCCGACGACCTGAGCGCGGGCTACGCCTGGTTACGTTCGCAACGACTGCTTCGGCAGTTCTCCTCCGACGACCCCATCATGGTCTAACGTGCCCGTTACACCTGTATTGGTGATGAGCTCTTTTCTCCGCAATTAGACTCACATTTGGTCCGTTATGCGTGAACACAGCATCGATATGACTAGTCAAGCCATCTCAGCTCCTTCCAGAAGCGCAGAAGCCTCCTGGGGCGTTCACAGGCTTCTAGGAGCGACCTCACGTCTTTGAGGACTTCTGCCCATTGTGCGGCCAAACCCACGCACTTCAGGCTCACATGGGCGGCTGTTTCCTCTGCGTCCAGGGGGTGCATTACAACCTCTTAAAACTTGCCTGGTTTATGAATTGCTATAGTTACATCTCTTTCTCGCTGTATAGCAAATAAAAAAGATAGATTGATAACCAGTCAGAAAACTGCCAGAAAATAAGAGGTCATAATACGGCCCCAGGCATCCTCTGCATAGGGGACTGTCTGTCACATTCATGATGAATAGTTGTCGGTTAAAGCTAGGTGACCTGTAAGTGTAGGTACCTACAACTATTCGGAGGTCTGGACGATTAAGGCTGAGCAGCCGTTACACCTGTGTCTACGCCTACACTTCTGCTGAAGGAACGCCTCTACTGCACCACACCTCGGACACTTCAAATGGACTCCATACAACCGCCCCGTTATAAACAGATGCGTTTTTGTACACGCGCAACCACATTAGTAAAGAAAAGGATCAGAGACAAAGCTTCATACAACCGCGCGAATCGGTTGCACTACTACAAGCACGCGGGGCATGTGTGCGTGTATACTGGCCGCTTGTCGCGTACGCGGAAAAACCGGAAAAATACCTGTTTTGACAACTGCAGCCAGTTGACAATCTATGGGCATTGCTTGTTTTGTTTGTTGCAAGTTTTAATTTCACGTTATTAAGAAGCTTTGTCTCTGGTCCTTTTCTTTACTCATGTGCGCGCAACTGTGTGTGTAAGTCTAAGGCTACCCGTACAGTTTGTAAACATTCAGACCATGGGCGTAACCACGGTGGGGCAGGGTGGGGCGCTTGCCCCACCCTGACTCTGACCTGTGAGGTACCTACCTAATCTTACCAAAGTCAGAAAATATAATAATTATGCGGAATTAATGAGATTGGCCCGTATAGCAATACAAAATATGCATGGAAAATGCATAGAAATAAAATTACCAGGGTAGACCTCGGGTAAAGTTTGCTAGTTACATATTATTTTAGACTGCTGCCCCATCCTGAACCCATAGCTGGCTACGCTCATGATTCAGACTTGACAGTGAAGAATGGCAAGGACGCGGTGCGTAGTGAATCACTGCGCACCGCGTCTTTGGGAGTCGGTAACTGATCGCGGGTGGGGGCCCATTCAGCGGGAGGCAGGGAGCGGCCATACTGCACACAAGTACAGCGCGGGCGGCGCCTCGCTGCGCTCGCAGTGGCTCCTACATCGGCAGCTGTCCTCCGACGACCCCATCATGGTCTAATAACGTGCCCGTTACACCTGTGTTTACGCCTACACTTATGCCGAAGGAACGTCTCTACCGCACACATAATTACCGCCCTCATCTATTCCGACGACCGGAGCGCGGGCGGCGCTCTTTTCCAGATCGTGATGTAACACGCTCTCACCGATATGGACGTTACCTGTGTCCACGTCTACACTTCTGCCGATGGAATGCCATTACTGCACACCTAATTACCTCCCAATTTTTATGTTTAAATAGAATTTGACAAATGGTAGACATTAAACTGTTTTAATATCAAATTCTTACTTCCAAATAGTCTACTGATTAGATTTTTATTATTCATCAATTCTGGAACTACTATTTGAAAATATTAAAAGCGGCGTGCCAGAATTCATTTACCTATTTTAATAGTTATTTTTCTCTATTTTTTATGGATAATACGGTTTTTTATGCAGTCGGCAAGTGTAATTCTTCCACGTAAATTAAAATACGGACCTCATTTTAATTTCAACTTTCTTACTCCTGTCCTATTTAGTAAACTATCTTTACTGTTACTCATTTTTTTACATTAACAGCTCACTTGAAGTACAGTACCTTAGTAAACATCACGTAATTTAAATCAAAACACTTCAAAACGCCATAAATGTGTGAAGACTGTTTACTAAATTAGACCCGTATAGGAAAATAAACTGTTTTAGTATGGTTAATTTTTTTGACGCGATACATTATTTGTGCAAAACTTGTGACTAATTTACTAAATTAGTACCATTCTGTAACGAATTTGCTTACAAGTTAAGGGTTAAGCTGTATTGACCCATCCAACCCAGCATTTTCTCTCTTTTCGTCACACAGAAATATCGTCACTACAACAATGGGGTTACGGAAAAATTCCTTGAACCGACGAGACGTGGCGCGTGAAATATGGGTGAAGCGTGCGTAAATTGCTGCATTAGAAGCGCCTAGATTGTTGAAATAAAAGTAGAGCTACAGATTCCGGCAAACATCTTGACGCTATTTCGATGGAGTAGGGATAAGTTCGCGCATGTGCACTTGCGAGCGGCCAATCTCCTCTCGTACCTCACCGCTACGCACACCCAAGATACGTGTTCTGCGCAACCCCCACCCGATTTCAAGATGTTTGCCGGTTACTGTAATAGAGGATTAGCTCGGTGTCTCGGTCTAGCTCCGGTTCGGTTTCGGTTAAACTCCGGTCGAACACCAGTGCCATGTACAAGATGCGTATCGACTGATGGGTACCTATATTTAAAAAATAAAGAGAAGTGTCGGGTGAACCATTAAAACCATTGTAGTCCTGAAACCCTTTAGACGCATAATACCACATACGCAAAATACCAACCCGAGATTTTGTGGTGTTTTGCGGATTTGTAGAAAAAATACGTAAATTACCAACTACACTCTAATATCGTATCAATAAATGACTTTACCACGTTATCGTAAAAGTCTTGACTATCCCAATAATTTAATTAGGGGAAAAGATGTCCAAGCCATTGGCTGTGAAAAATCTCTGGGGAACTCTGTGACTGTTCTTCCAAAAAATAAATTTACGTAATGACGCTGTGATGAATACTAAAACATTTCCATAAATATTTCCTGATTTGCGTTAAATTGACTCTGGTTTTTAAATAAATTGGTAAAATTACATTTAAGCAATTATAACCACGTCATCATCATTATAAACATAAATAAAATATATTCGTTGTAACTAAAACAAAAATATAGTATTAGGTGTTTGTTGTTAAACTTTGAAACTACCTATTTAGATGATTGTTACCGAATGATCTTGCCATGAATGAGAGGCAGGTACGTAAGTAGCGCTGGATGCTGTGAAGTTTGCGTGTGTAGTGAGTTGGCTAGTCCGCGGCCGCGAGTAGCGCGCGAGCCGTATGTAGCTGCAGAAACGCAACTCAGTAATGATATAGTACTTAAAGCGTTGTACGAGTAAATGAGCTTAATGCGTATGTACTAAAAGTACGCTTCCGGCCCGGTGTCTGGTTATCCGAGTCCAAATATGTTGATGTAAATGAGAAATATTTTTCCTATGTGAATATATCTTTGCACTGACATTATATTTTACGATATTTTTTCTCTGTAAATATGTAAATCTTGTCTAATTGTGATTTATAAAATAGCAATATTGTTTTATAAGATTATTTTTACTGGTTAAAATATGTTAGAAAACGCCTTTTTGTTGGAGATTGTATTGAAATATGATTGTGATGATTATAAATTTCATAGATTTAAGCTGTTGATTTTCCGTTCGCGATAAAGTGACTCATAAATGAACGTCGCGACGTTAGGGGTACTCGAAACATGGCTTTATAGATATCTTCAAAATTCAATACTTTCCATGCATCAGAAATAAAAAGAACTGGAACCCCAGTTAGTTAGGTTGGATTTAATTACAACAATTCTATTGAAATATTTTCAGATTCGATTAATTGAGATTGTTTAAAAAATATGCTGTCAACTTTTCTCAGATGCTTTTCCACTAACGTGATAACAAATGACTTATGACGGTCGATAATTTTAAATAATAACGACAGTATCATTGGCCACTAATGTTGCTGTCTTGGAACGACACTATCCCGGCTGTCGTAAGCGACAATATGCTTAAGCCATTTTCTATGAAGATGTAAATGACATAAGAATCGTTAGTGCTTCGTCCCATCGAACCTCAAGAGACGTGTTTATTTTTAATTAATTACAGATCTTCTATCAAATTATATATTTATATTAGGTATAATTTTCGTTTATTTTATTAATTACACGTAAAGTCTATAGATAAACTTAAGCTCCATATTATTATTACACTTCACCATGACAAATATCGCTTCACCGAGGTTGCCATACATTTTACTCTTTATGAAAGTATGACACTGTTACATTACAATATTATAAGTACCTTCATCATTTTTTTGGATGTATTCATACATTATTTTATCTTTTACTGCTTTCATTATTAAAAAGACTGTCTATTGATAAGCTATTGATTTTAATGTGCAAGTCACAAATGTTTTATCTGCTTTTTAATTCTTTAGGTTTTAACTATATTCAAACAACGAATTTTTCTGTGACTACTTATTTTGTTTGTAAGCTGCTACCGATTAGATAATTTATAGCTCAATATTTTAATGATTTATTATTGCTCTAACTAAAGTTATAATAATGACAAAATGTTAACATTCATTTGGTAGAATCTCACACTGTTCTGTTCCAACGAGGCGTAAAATATTAAGGGCCAGTTTTACAGGTTTTTAATAAGTTCCAATTAATAAACTTAGACACATAATTTAATAGAAATTTTGTTCGAATGTGCTATCCGGAGTCCGTGAAACAGACCCTTACTATAGTTTTAATAAAAATAAACGATTGTTTAATGATTCTATGATGACAGAATTTTTACATAAGGTCAAATTGGTCAAAATAACAGTTGGGTTGTGTCAAAGTATTTTGCTGTTTTCTGTGCCTTCAATTACAGCTGTTTATTGTTAGCTAAAGCTGTTATTATCTGTAGTACTATAACATTGTTATATTCAAAAATATTATTTTATATAATTTTACCTTTTATCTTTTAATAACACTTATATCTTAACATCGGCTATTACGAAAAGCCCCATTATTAGACAAACTCAATGATAATTTATTTTAAGCTGTTTCGTAATTATGTCAACAAAATGTGCAATGCGAACTAAGTTTCTCAATACTAAAATTGATTGTGTGTAGATAAATCGCGCGAGTTCCGTTTTGTAAATATTAAGTAGGTAGTTAAGTTACTTTTAGAAGGTACTATGACTATTGACTTTTAGTGATGGCTATCAGCTACTTTAGTTTACGAAGTGCCTGTCAATTATCATTTCATTTTCGTGAATTGTTTTGATCCCAACTGGTGCCTGTTTGAATAACTAAAACTAATTAATAATTATACCAATTGTTGGGTTTTAGAAATATTAAAATTTTACTTATGTGGCCTCTTAATAGGGGTCTTCATTTTAGAAACAAATTGTAAATTTTCAGGGAGTGATATCTAAATATTTTCATATCGTAGCTTATTAATTTACCAAGCTATATATTATTTTAAGAATTTCTCGCTATAGAAATTTTAGAGTAGAGCAGACGTGTTTTTATACATGATATTACTTTGATATTTCTACTGTTTAGACAATTGCTTGCCGTATACTGGATCTATAGTTGTATTTCTAAGGACCAATACCTATGCTATGCTGTTTACAAGTTGTCATTTTATATTTCTGTATGTTATTTGACTGTGAAGTTTCCTATATGTTAATCATTAATGAATCTTGTAATATATAATGTGTATATTGTTCAACTTACTTTTAGGATTCTTGTAATGTGTCGAGATATGAAATGTAACCAAAACATTACACCTGTATACAAATTATAAAAAAATAAATAATTGCTGTGACAAGAATGTTTTATTTACAAAGCATTTGTTGTATTATATCCATTCAATAATTAAATGCTAACACATTTACTGCCATGGCAGTAAACCAATTGGGCATGTTTGCCAATTATGATCCCCAGAACAAAGTTTCCAAATACCAAAAGTGGCATTTACTAAGTTCTGTCTGGAGTTTGACTCAATATTCATTGTTATATCATTATTGTCACTATTTTCTGTTAATTCAACTACATCTTGATCCATCAAATCCTCCAAGGCATAAATTTTTGATGACACTGCTGGAAATTTATCTGGCGATGCTATTAGCTCTGCTAAATTGCATATATTTTCTGTTACGATTTTAGGTAGACGAGGTTCCACTAAGCTGAGAAGTTCTTTTATAAAAAATTTCAGGTATGGATTATATGTTGATATAATTGGTTGTAAAAATTGTATATCTGTTAATGGTGGTGGAACAGATTTTTGCATGTCAAGCAAAAGGCCCTTAACTTTCTCATTAGGAAACCAATGGTGATAAAGTGATCTTAATTCCTGTTTCTTCTTTGATTGAATGTCTGTTGAAAGTCTGAAAAAAAGCACAATTTTCAAATTAATTGATAAATTGGTAATGGATCACATGTGACCCATAATGTTATTTCATTTTCTTCTATTTTTTTACTTGAAAACCACTGTAAATTTCCTGTATAATTATCAAGGTTGGTTTGGCCTCTGGGCACACCTGGGACTTTTCGTGGTGGGCTGGTCCGGTCCAGCTTGTGGACCAGCCCTGGAAAAATCCAGGTAGTTGTTCAAGTCCCAGACCGACGCTGATAATTATAGAACCTTAGCCCAGGCAGGGACCAGTCAAACTATACTTTAGTCTTTTACAAGGTACTTTAGAATGTGTACCATCTCATAGGTATGTACATGGATGTTGAAGTTTTTTATAAATCAACAGTAATACACTAAAGCTGAGTTGAGCGGTCTAGTATGGATATGAAAATGTGAAATATCATTTAGTCCTTCCTTACCTTTTCATTCTTTCGGTAAACTGCTTTGACTTCCATAAAGCTTGTAAAATTTCTGAAATCCATAAAGCTGCTAATAAACATTTTTGATCATCATCTTCAGTTTTGCTTGTAATTTCTATTAATTCTAGTACAAAATTTAACAGCATGTCATTAGAATGGAGAAAAGTAAGCAATAATTCAAAACATTGCACATAACCTGCAGATAATCTTTTTCTGTGATGAAAATCTTCATGTCCCATGAAATTTAATAGTTCCAAGGAAAGAAATAATGAATCGGGCCCAAGTAAAGCATGACTGGCATGTACAGTGGCATCTTTACTTTTAAGTAGTTTCTTTGACTCCGAGTTCAAAATATTCACCAAGGAAAGAATAGATACTGTTCTCAAATTTGAAAAATCATAATGATCGCCAAATAAATCCCTTGCATCATTAACAATTGATTCTTTTAGGGTCATGTTAGGAATTTCTGCCAAGTTCCTGATTTTACACTTTGAATGTGCACAGAAACTAAGGGATATACAGAAATGCATTACAGCTGCAATTTTATTATTATCAGGAGTGTCTGAATGTGAATATTGATTTCCTGTAACAAAGTCTTTGATACATTCTTTGTATTTGTTCCAATAATTTATTTCAAGCCAATCCAAGCCAATTTGAGCAGCTTCCCTAAGTAATTCTATTGAAGGCAGATTGTTACTGTGTGCAGTATCGTGTCGTAAGTCTATAATCCAGTCGGGCACGCCTAAATTTCTTGCAGCTTGATACAGACTGGTACCTTTGGCAGTTTCAGTGTCTAGCATATGATTCACAAACCGCATGATGGCTGATGAGTATGCCAGACGTAATAACTGGTCATTGGCAGAACTATTAGCAGTCTTCTCGTCTTGAATAGTAACTTCTAATAAAGTTAACGTCGATTCTATGCCAGAAGGCAAGGAAGGGCATCTTGCTTTCCAAATTAATATCAATTCCAGAGCAGCTTCTTTATTGGGTTTGGTATATATGCTATTATAAGCTTGTATCCACTCCTCACTATTGAACCATGGTACGATGTTAAAATACTCAGACATTGTAAAGAAAATAGTTAATAATAATCCTAATATTCATCTAAAACCTCGGATAAATGTTTAGAGTTTTAACCTTAAACTTTAACTTTTGCCTAGTGTTGCGGCACGGCACGGCACGCACGACCATCCATGACATAAGGTGCATTCCAGCATAAAAACCGCTAAGTCATCGATCACCACAGTAAAAAATTTTTTCAACGCGCGATTTTTTTACCGCCGATTACGTTTCACGGAAAAAGGTATCGTAGGGTCCGATTAAGGTATATTATTATTATTTTAAACTTATTTTGTTTTTCTCGAGGTTTGGTATTATTATTGTTATCATTTTAAACTTGTTTACAAAAGATTGTTCAACACATGTTTAACTAAACACTGTTTAAACATGATGCTGTCTCTGTCAAACAATATTGTCAAAAAAGTGACAGCATCACATTAAAACATGTGTTTAGTCATAGCCTTCTATAATTGCAAGCCGTGAACATAAGTTTGGCAACGTCTGTTACTGTCAGTTCGTGGATTAGCGTATAGTTGGCAGCCTCACCATGCAATTAGAAGGTTTTGACTAGGTCAAAAAATTGTTAATAAATAGTGATAAATAGTGAACTCTAGCATATAAATAGTGATACTATGATTCAAAAGATATTTGAGTATCTTGGTGAGGCTGCCAACTTGACGTCAAGTTGGCAGACACCTTAAGAAATACAGTTCGTATCATTATGATTTATATGCCAAAAAATTGTTAGAAAATAGTGAATCGTATACGCAAAATTTCAATAACATTGCTTCAATACAAGCCGAGATATTACGGTCTCTAAGTGGGCTGCTAACTTGACGTTTCAGGCGACAGCGATTCCAGAGAAACGGGTACAATTTTTAAACAAATAAATATATCAAAAAATTGTTAGTGAAATTGTGATTCCTACGATATAAATAAAACAAGAATTCTTCATTGCTATTTACTAAAAATCGAATGTTAACTTTTACATAATACTCTGAATAGGCTGTCGATCAATATTGAACTTTGCACCACAGTAATAAGGTTCAAACTTTATTGCAATCGTGATGTGAGTACTATCAAGCAAAAAAGTGAGATTTATATTTTTAGCCATATCCTCGAATTATTATTACACTTGTTTTATTAATTAAATGTTGGTATCAAACAATAACGATATTCATTAATAACAATCACCGACAGAGACCGTAATATCTCGGCTTGTATTAAAGCAATGTTATTGAAATTTTGCGTATACGATTCACTATTTTCTAACAATTTTTTGGCATATAAATCATTTTGATACGAACTGTATTTCTTAAGGTGTCTGCCAACTTGACGTCAAGTTTGCAGCCTCACCCCTTTTTGAATCATAGTATCACTATTTATATGCTATAGTTCACTATTTATCACTATTTATTAACAATTTTTTGACCTAGTCAAAACCTTCTAATTCCATGGTGAGGCTGCCAACTATACGCTAATAGTTCGTGGTCATGTCGTCGGCCAGTCTCCATACTAAATGTATGGGAATATTTCAATTTTAAGAGGTCGATATTTTTTTTCATAGTAGTCGTGTGAGGTTTTAAATATGAAAATAATTTTGTTCTTTTATTGAAATGCTTTGTGTATTAAACAATAAGAAAAATATCAATGTTAACCAGGAAAAAATGGCTGTCAAAGATGTCATCTTTTTTGTTGATTTTCTTCAGCAGGGAGTTGATTAACACGCCCTCTAGCAATAAATGATATATCATTAGAAAGGTCTTTTAAAGACAAATATTTGCTGTCGATAAACTTTATATCAATTGTTAATACTTTTGGAGTTAAAGGTTATTAAAGTATAAAAGTGGTTTATTGTCTATGGAAGTTGATCTACTACACCTACAGAAATGAATGATATATCATAAGAACGATTTTTATATGACAAATATTTGCTGCAAACATACTTTCTATTAATTGTTAGTATTTTCGGAGTTTTAGGTCATTAATGTAAAAAAAGTTGGTCAAGTTTAGAGCGTTATAACTCTCAAAGTACTAATAGTTGACGTTTATCGTAAAACAATAAAGTGTTTCAAATTTAAATACCTTTCCAGTGATGTAAGATTTATTGCTAGAAGAGGCTTAGATCAAAATGCTCATCGTAATAAAGGACCCCCGAAAAGTTCAAATAATTTGACTCAAACCTTATATTCTAATAAATAAATAATAATAATAAATATAAAACTTTATTGAAATAATCTTACATCACAATTTAAAACTAGTTTAAACATAGATAATATAGGAAAAACAAATAATAAATAATTTTTAAAATAATTTTATACTATGTGCTTGACCACATGCGATGTTGCCATTCTGCTCAACTTCAGGGCTTGGAAGATATAGAAGGCTATGGTTTAGTCATAGCCTATGGTTTAGTTAAACAGTGTTTAAAAATCTTTTGTAATAACACGGCAGAAGTTTAAGGTCAGCGCCATCTCTTAACCGATAATGGAACTAATATATTTTTCTCCTATGTAGAATATTGCTGTTTTACGTCAGCGCCATCTCTTGACCGATAGTGGAACTAATTAATTTTTTTCATGTAATGTAATTACTAATGTAATTTTTGTTGATAATTTAATTTGTATGGGAGCTCCACATAAATATTTATTTTATTTATTGTTTTCTAGAAATTATCAACAAAACTACATTAATTCCACTATCGGCCGAGAGATTTTTTGTAGGTGGTTTTTTTTAGAATATATAGGTAGAAATGATATTCTGTTTTAAAGGTAATTTAATAGGTACACATTCTAGAAATATATAGTTTATATACTAGGTCTTCACGTGTTCCGCGTAATCCCGCAACGGACCGATACGGAAGTTCCGCGCGGAATCATGTGAAATTTTGCAGTATATAACCAGTACAAAGCCAGTACATCGCCGTTTTTCTTGCAGTAGACGACAGGGTAACCACCGCCACCGGCCTAGGCCAAGCAAATTACAGGGTGTGGTGATTCTGTAATCATCTCTATTATCATTATTCTACTCTGCAGTGTATTATTATACTAGGATGCTACGGATCCCTCGGTGTCCGACTCGGTCTTGACCGCTTTTTAGTATTTGTTGTTATATCGGCAACATACAGACAGACGGACAGCAGAGCCAAAATAATAGGGTCCCGTTTTTACCCTTTGATTAATTTGTCCAAAGTACAGAACCATAAAAATTACATTTTTACCAAGAAAAGATCGAGGCTAGTATTATGGAGGAGTCGGTCGGTACCTACCTATGTTAAAAAAAACGATTGAAAGAAAAAAAGGACTTTACTAAGTATGTATATTTTGGGGTTTGAACCCTCAAACCCCCCCTCCCCACGACCATGAAGACATCTTTCAAGAAACCACCCACTTCTTTAGAATTTTACTAAAACTAAGCGCAGCGCCCTGCGTGATCGAATCAGAAACGAGGAGATCCGCAGGAGAACTAAAGTAACCGACATCGCTCGAAGGATTGCTCAGCTGAAGTGGCAATGGGCGGGACACATAGCGAGAAGAACCAATGGCCGTTGGGGCGGAAAGGTTCAGGAATGGCGACCGCGCACCGGACGACGCTCGGTGGGTAGGCCCCCGACAAGGTGGACCCACGATCTGGTGAAGGTCGCGGGAAGCCAGTGGATGCAGGCAGCGCAGGACCGATCGTCGTGGAGATCCTTAGGGGAGGCCTATACCCTGCAGTGGGTGTCGTGCGGCTGATATGATGAAGCGCAGCAGGGAAGAGAAATTAAGTTTGGTTCTCGAAAGAAATCATTTCTTTCTAAGCTCAGTTGAGAAGTGTATTATCCCCGTCAATTGGTAATGCGCTGGAACCTTGCCACATTAACATCCACGTTAACGTGATCCACAAATAAAAATGTCATGAAACAAGAAAATTCAAATATGTAATCTAATATATTAATTATTGAATAATTATTTTCAATAAGAGATTTTTACAATTGTTTTTCGTTTTTGAGGTTAAAATCATGGCCGCCAGGCGCATTACCAATTGACGGGGATAGTAAGTGGCTCGTACTGTACTTACTGTGTAGTGTAAGTACAGTACGAGCCAAACATCTTGAAATCGGGTGGGGATTGCGTAGAACAGTAGGGTTATTCTCACGATTGTCGGAAATCTAGTCGAAAGCATTCGATTCGAATCTGTATCCTCCAATAATACAAAAATATAGCAATTCACTAATACCATCGACTGGCATTCAATTCACTTTCCGACCGGAAAGTCCAATGCATTTAGGTACAAAGTTATGTAGCACAAGGTAGAAAAGTTATGTAGCACAAGGTAGAAAATAAGATTTAAGACTGAAGACTTTCCGATTCGATTCGGAAAGTTGGTTTCCGACAATCGTGAATAGGGCATGGATACCGGTATACCGGTATACCGAAATACCGGTATACCGGTAATTTTTTTCGGTATTTTGATACCGGTATTTGAGAGTAAAATACCGGTATTTCGGTATTTCGAAAAAAGCTATATATTTTTGCAAGGGTGTTTTAAGATTATGCAGAACGTTAAATTTTTATGGTTCACAGTGTTGTTCATACTGCAGATGAGTTTACGATATGAAAACTCAACGAATCACGAATAATCGCGATTATAGGAAAAATCACCACTAAATCAACTACGCAAAACAGTGCATGCATATAGCTAGTCTCTAGATGGTATTTAATGATATTCCTTTTAGTTGTTCGTTTAATGTTTTCATCATCATCATATCAGCCGCACGACGACCACTGCTGATCTCATTCAAGGATCTCCGCCTCCCTCAAGGATCTCCAAGACGATTGGTTCTGCACTGCCCGCATCCAAAGGTTTCCCGCGACCTTCACCAGATCGTCGATCCACCTTGTCGGGGAACGTCGTCCGGTGCGCGGTCACCACTCCAGAACCTTTCCGCCCCAACGGCCATCGGTTCTTCTCGTTATGTGTCCCGCCCACTGCCACTTCAGCTGAGCAAACCTTCGAGCGATGTCGGTTACTTTAGTTCTCCTACGGATCTCCTCATTTCTTATTCGATCACGTAGGGAAATGCGGAGCATGGCTCTCTCCAATGCATGCTGAGACCTGGGTGACCTTGAGACCTACTCCTTATGAGACCCATAGTTAACGACCACGTTTCACTGCCGTAAACATTTTTTTAAATATAGATAAAGTATTGTTATATATAGACTTTTGTCTCAAGATACTGAGGTAAGTCGTAAGTCAGACGCGAAGATTTTTCGAA
Organism: Agriphila tristella; assembly: GCA_928269145.1. Lineage (NCBI taxonomy): Eukaryota > Metazoa > Arthropoda > Insecta > Lepidoptera > Crambidae > Agriphila > Agriphila tristella. Next base: position 41,046,774 of record OV743433.1, read on the forward strand.
GCATCCAGAATGCTGCCCATCCGAGTAGGATTCGACGAGAAATCTCTTTCTTGAAGTTGGACTTGCCTAACTGGACTACCTGTCCTAGGTATACGTAATTGTCAACAACTTCAAGTGTAGTGTTCCCAACATGAACTGGAGCGGGCATAACATGGGCAATCGACATGATTTTCATCTTATCCATGTTCATCCTGAGACCTACTCTTTGACTACGGAGATCTTCGAGCATTGTATTCAGGTCTTCCAAGGACACAGCCATAAGAACTACGTTTTGCCGATGATATAGTTAGTAACTGGCCATTAATATTGATACCAAGTCCATTCCAGACTATGAGTTTAAAGATGTCCTCCAATGCAGCTGTGAACAGTTTCGTTTTTCTGTGACAAATAACGTCTCCCTGTCTCACACCTCGCTGAAGTTGTATTTGTGGTCTAGAACTCTAGACAATGGTGCTAAAGCCTTTTCGAAACCCGGCTTGTTCGGGAGGTTGGAAGTCGTCAAACTTGCGAGCGTGACGATTCGTAAGGACATGGCTCAGAAGTGAGACGGGTCTGTAGTTCTTTAAGAGGGGCTTATTCCCATTTGTAAAGGACAAAATAAAAAAGTTTAATCTAATGTTTTACTTGAGTTATATTGCGCCAGAGAACACGATCTAGCTACTGAATCTACTACCAGTTCACAAATTAGGAGGCCTCGCAGAGAAAGAACTGGCGGAAGAATACTCAGAGAGGTTATGTCGACCTCCCTTTTGATCCCTATCTACAAAACGTAATATTGTTATCTTAGCTAGATCCTTATTTATGTTGAGAGTGCCTTAAGGCATTAAGTCCGCCAATTGTATTTTCTTATGCAATAAAGTTTAAATAAATAAAATAAATAATCCTGCAGTGTGTGATTTGGGATGGGATTTTAGTTGATGAATTATAGGGTCCCAAGCTGGTGGTACTCTCCAACTATCTTCTCTATGGAAATTTTGATATTTGTTGATTTCAATAATAATTGAATCAAAAAAATTGTTTTATATTTGTTTTATTGTAAGCTTGAGAAGTGAATATAATTGAAACAAATAACGTTATTTCTTTAGTATTCTTAATTACCTAGGTATTACTTTAATAACTCATTTTGTGGTTTCTAGGCAGTTGGTAAATAGTTTGAGTGTTTCTGCCATAAAGTATAGCGTAGAAAATTGCTTTAATCACTCTCCACAAACAAGACTTAGGCTGGCCCCAGACCTACCGGTTCCGTTTCTTTGCTTTGCTGTGCTACCTTGCTTGAAAGACCGCCGGCCAACCAGGGTAATTTTCAATCTATCGCATTTTGGGACTAGACCAAATTGGCAAGATAGCCATTAGCTTGGTTTTATCAAATATTATCGCCTGGATTGCGAAGTAGGAAGCTTTTAGGAGATGTGCCACCCTGAACATGGACTCCGATCGTTAAAAATAACTCGATCGCTTATTTATACAAGATGTTTGGTAAAGCCTTATAAAACTGAATATGGTAGATAGGGACCATAATAAAACTGAACAACTTTTACTATGGGACCAAATCTGAAATCGCGAAAAAAATGAACTGTTTCATACATTTTGATAATTTCGTTATTATTTTTTGTATAAAACAGCAGTTTTTTTTAAAACGAAAACTAAAACTTCTCATCGCACCCCAGACGACGATATTTGATAACACCAAAGTAATGGCTATCTTGCCAATGTGGTCAGGTCAAAATATGCGATAGATTGAAAATGAGCCTCTTGGCCGGCGGTCCATGGTAGAACAGCAAAGCAAAGAAACGGAACCGGTAGGTCTGGGGCCAGCCTTACTAATCGCTCTTAGAATCATTTAAAAAGTACGTAACTAACAGTTTTTGAAAAAATACCGAAAAAATACCGAAATACCGGTATACCGGTAATTGATATTTCAATATCGGTATCAATACCGGTATGAAAATCATTCCGGTATTCCATGCCCTAATCGTGAATAACCCCCCAGATCGCGTTTTTGGATATGCGTAGCTCCTGTGGTAGCGCTGAGGCACGCGGGCGGCGGCGGGAGAGGGGCGCGCGCTATTGGTCGCTCACACACAAGTGCACATACGAGAACTTATCCCCACTCACGAAAGTGTCAAGATATTTTGCTCGATGTTTTAAAATCCATTCTAGCCAACAGTGGCCACTTTGAGCCAAAATTGATTTTAAAACTGAACGAATGAAAACTGTTGAAGAGTTAATCAAAAAGTATTTTTTTATTTTGTTTATTATCTAAAGAAATGTCCATTTGTCCATTGTCCATTTCTACAAATGCCAACATTTAGTAGTAATATTTTCAATCACTTTTTGATATATATATTTTTGCGTTTCCATATTTTTTTCAAATGTATTTATTTGTTTACCTTCTCCATATTTATGTGATCCGTTTTTATTACGAAGTGATTTATGTGAGACGTTTTTATTACGAAGGAAAGAAAAATAATCCAAATTCCAAAATTGATTGAAAATACACTATCATAGCCTTCTATATCTTCCAAGCCCTGAAGTTGAGCAGAACGGCAACATCGCATGTGGTCAAGCACATAGTATAAAATTATTTTAATAATTATTTATTATTTGTTTTTCCTATATTATCTATGTTTAAACTAGTTGTAAATTGTGATGTAAGATTATTTCAATAAAGTTTTATATTTATTATTATTATTTATTTATTAGAACATAAGGTTTGAGTCAAATTATTTGAACTTTTTGGGGGTCCTTTAGTACGATGAGCATTTTAATCTAAGCCTCCTCTAGCAATAAATCTTACATCACTGGAAAGGTATTTAAATTTGAAACACTTTATTGCAATACTATAAACGTCAACTATTAGTACTTTGAGAGTTTTAACGCTCTGAACTTGACCAATTTTTTTAACATTAATGACCTAAAACTCCGAAAATACTAGCAATTAATAGAAAGTATGTTTGAAACAAATATTCGTCATATAAAAACCTTTCTTATAATATATCATTCATTTCTATAGGTGTGGTAGATTAACTCCCATAGACAATAAACCACTTTTATAATTTAATAACCTTTAACTCCAAAAGTATTAACAATGGGGAGGCGAAGGCAAAGTGAATTACAGATGGCGCTCAGTCATTGGAACAATTGTCAGTTTGAGCTTATATTGTCTTGACTGTGTATTACGTGATTTTACTTTCTTAGATTGTACTTTTTTCGGTTTTGCGGACAAACAATGTATTCTATGCTAACTTTAGCTCATATAAAAGAAGAATTACGGAAAAGAAAAGCCAAAACAACAGGCAAGAAAGTTTATAGCAACTTACAAAAAATTGCTAACAAGCATTACATTTCTTTAAATTTCGTGTAAGATTTACAAGTAATCTTTTTATTTCAGATTAGAAGCATATGATTTAAATTTTAACAAAGCAACTGAGTGTGAATTTCCGTGTTTATAGTTGCCTGATGATGCCTTCTGTGCAATAGTAATTTCAGGTTTCTGTACTGGAATTTTTGTACTATCCAAAATTACACGAACCGTTTTATCATATTTATTTTGTTATTCTAAGTTTCTTGAATGACTCTGGCATATAAAATTCTATTAATTCTCTGTTTGGCCCCAATATTGGGCTTATTCCATATTTGATATACCTATCAAATTCATCCAAGTTATAAATATGTTAGAAACTGCTGAGGTTGAAATATTAAAGAACAAAGCTGTTATAATTCAAATGTTGTTTTATTTTGGCGAAGCTTCATCAAATTCATGAAACATTCCTTTTGATTTATAATGTTTCTCAGGCTCAGCAAAGGAGAAAATCGAGGGAAAAGCATCTTTTTTTTGATATTTTTTTGCCCACTATTTTTTTTGTTACTGGGAAATCGATGAACTCCAATATTTTACAAGTTACATGCATAACAATGCGGCATTTTCTCAGTATAAAATTAAAAAGTGCAATACTCCAAGAGATTCCCATATGTTTTGACACTTTCTTTGAGGCGGCCGGGTACCAAAGACCAGACGCCACCTATCGGGATAAAATTGCGCTTTTCCTCCCCATTGATATAAAGTATATCAACAGCAAATATTTGTCTTTAAAAGACCTTTCTAATGATATATCATTTATTGCTAGAGGGCGTGTGAATCAACTCCCTGCTGAAGAAAATCAACAAAAAAGATGACATCTTTGACAGGCATTTTTTCCTGGTTAACATTGATATTTTTCTTATTGTTTAATATACAAAGCATTTCAATAAAAGAACTAAATTATTTTCATATTTTGAACCTCACACGATTACTACGAAAAAAAATATCGACCTCTTAAAATTTAAATATTCCCATACATTTAGTATGGAGACTGGCCGACGACATGACCACGAACTGACAGTAACAGACGTTGCCAAACTTATGTTCACGGCTTGGAAATGAAGAAGGCTATGACACTATATAAACGCAATAAACTAAAATAAGTGGGCATTTGTAGAAGTTGGCATTTGTCGACTAAACCAAAACTTGGGTTTTGGTTTAAGTAGTTATTTCTCCTTCGTTGTAATGATTTTTTCTCAATTGGCAGCGCTAGTAGACGCACGATGCACCTAGGGTTGCTAGATCGGAACTTCAAAATATCTGGGGAATATTTAAAAATGTCGGGATTTTGCGGTTGTTGTCGGGAGAAATAAATATTTAAAAAAAATGTTACTTAAATGCCTGTATATAGTACAAAAACGACCGCGCAGCGCGATTTTTAGTCAGTTTCATCCACTAATCTTGTAAGTTGTTATCTTGCCTGTCTATTGAAAAAAAACGGCCGCGCAGCGCGATTTTTAGTCAGTCTAATCCACTAATCTTGTAAGTTGTGATCTTGCCTGTCTATTGAAAAAAACGGCCGCGCAGCTCGATTTTTAGTCAGTTTCATCCACTAATCATGTAAGTTATAGTTATGACCTTGCCTGTCTATTGAAAAAAAAACGGCCAGGCAGCGCGATTTTTAGTTAGTTTCACCATTTCATCCACTAATCTTGTACTCTTGCCTGTCTATAGTAAAATAAAACGGCCGCGCAGCGCGATTTCTAGTTAGTTTCATCCACTAATATTGGTGATCTGTGGTTTCTTACTCGAAAATTATTGTTTTCTAGAGAACTTTCGGAACAGCAGTTTTTCCGGGAGATTTTCAGATTTTTCGGGAGTCGAGAGACCACTTGAAATTGCGGGAGAATCCAGGCGAATCCCGACCATCTGGCAACCCTAGATGCACCCCTTTACCCTGGATTTACTTATTGATATTAAAAATATAATCCTTCTCTAGGTTAAGCGTAATACGCCGATTTAGCATCTTAGTTAGGAACCAATTTCGGGTTGCCACCAGTACTTGACAATAAAATATTGTATAATAAGTTCGATTTTAAAATTGAATTTACACTATAACGGAAAAGTAAACATTGTTTAAGATTGGAGATGAGAATTGAAAATAAAAAATCATAAAAAATTTTGACCTTTCTGTAATTTGTGCAAATTCACTATTCAAATTGAACTTATTTAAACGAGTGGCAACTCTAAATTGGTTCCTAAAGGGATATCTAAATATGTAATCGTGGCTTTATGTAATCTTGGTACTTTTTTATTTTAACACGTTAGGTTAGTTTTTTTTTATAAAGTTACTTTTTTATGAATAGAATAACTTGGGACTGATTAAGATTTAAAAAAGTACCAGGATTTTATAAATCTAGAGAAGGGTACCTTTTAAATATTTGTATCACATCACAACGTTATGTTCCAAATATGAATTCAGAAAAGATTGTATACAAAGAGAAAATTGTATAAACCCATACCGGTAAACTGGGGTGATTAGCAACTATGTGGTGAATAACAGCATTTACGAACATAACCCTTTATAGAGGATACAGTCAGTGGCACGAATCATGAAAATTTTTCGACGGAGTGGGGATAAGTTCGCGCATGTGCTCTTGTGAGCGACCAATAGCGCGCGCCCCTCTCCCGCGGCCCGCGCCCCTCACCGCAACGCATACCCAAAATACGCGTTCCGCGCAATCCCCACCCGATTTCATGATTCGTACCACTGACTGTACGTATCATGGGTGTAGATAAAGTCTTGTATGCAACTTGTACATAATTAGGTATGGGCATAAGAATTTATTCTTATGGTATGGATAGTATTTTATTTCTTTACTTATTATTTATATTTAATTTATTGTTATGTTACCCGATTAAATCGGGTAACATACGTGCCGGACTACAGCTGGGCCACAAAAAAGAAAGTTGGAAATCTGACTTTTTGACTATGCCATGATGAAGTCGATAATTTGTCGGAATTTGTCGCCAAAAACCAGAATTTGTCGGGCTTGCGTTTAGGAGATACGTGTGGCTCAGCTGTAGAGACGTCTCTACAGCTGGGCCACACAGATCTCGAAAACGGAAGGTCGTAGCGAAAATCTGATTACTCGAATGTGTAGCCGGTAATTTGTCGGATTTTGTCGCCAAAAACCAGAGTTTGTCGGTCTTGCGTTTAGGAGATACGTGTGGCTCAGCTGTAGAGACGTCTCTACAGCTGGGCCACACAGATCTCGAAAACGGAAGGTCGTAGCGAAAATCTGATTACTCGTATGTGTAGCCGGTAGTTTGTCGGATTTTGTCACCAAGAACCAGATTTTGTCGATCTTGCGTTTAGGAGATATGTGAGGATGCGCTGTGTATTTTTGTAATCCACCGCTAGCCGCCCATTCAGTTATTTTGTCGCCCAAAAAATAAACCGCTGCCAGTATTTAAGTCCCATTAATTAATTCCCATTAGGTATTAAAACACTCATGTGATACAGTTATCACACGAGGCGAAAATACCCCTCATTATAGTACAGTTGCATAAATTACGTAAATCGTCTGTGTAATTGTAATGGATCCACACAACTTCTGTGTGGAAGTTATTGCTAAATATTGTTTTTGGATCCGATAGAAAAAAAAACATGGGAGGATGCGCTTATGGACGATGGTTTGAAGCTCAACTTGAGCTATTAGGGCGGTATTGAAAATACTGGAGAATAGTTAAAAGAGGCGGTTTATAATAAAAGTCAGCAATAAAAGAATTATATTTTTTTATTAAAAATCGATTCCAAAGCAAATATTGTTCACATTCACATGCAGTTAAAACGCTACATTTTTAATAATATGACTTTGAATTTTAAATAATAGTTTTGTTTGTGAAAGTAAAATTTGACGAACGATTAAATAAATTATTGTGCTAACGTCGAATTCGTGACATTTATAATATTTATCCACAGAAAGTTTCAAAGAGATCATCTTTGGCACTAACAATAATAATGAGTACTCGAGTATGCGGACGAGTGACTGTCCTACGAAATTTAATCGGCCGGGAACTACGCGATAGCAGCAGTGATCACTCCTTGACGTTTAGGTATTAAACATTTCTTTAGATATTAGTCGATGAAGACTTGCGATCGTCTCACAGTGTCTGTACTTCATCATATTATCGACATTCCCGGCCGAAAAGATAGTAAATCGCAGGGCCAAGCGGCGATGTGGCGTTTTGACTGCGGGCGAAGTCGACCGTGAAGGGCGGCGCGAGCCGCCGACCGATCCAAACTCAATTCCGGACGCTTCGTACCGAAATAAACGTAAGTCACAACGGTAATCGCTTTTTTGCAGTAAATAGGATATATCGTGTGTACAATTATAAATTCAACTTTGAGCCCAACATAACTTGAATTTATACTCTCCACTTCCTTTCACCGGCAAAAAAGCTTTTCAGAAGCGTTAACGCGCTTCGATACACATTTACACGTGATATTTCACAGCGACGTATGCCATACAACGGTGACCGCCGCGGTGTGTAGTTCCGTCGACCGTAGGGGGCAGTCGATCGATCGCGTATCGGGCGCTCCATGGCGCGCGGCGGCGCGAGCGGGCGCTCGGGGGTGCTCGTCGGCGCGTGGTCACGTTCATAAGTCGACGGTGTCGAGGTTCTGCGTGGGCGCGCGCGGCGCGGCGTCGGGCAGCGGCGCGGCGGGCGGCGCGGAGGGCGACGGCGCGGCGGGCGGCGGCGTGCCGGGCCGCGCGTGGAACTTGCCCGGCAGCGACGCCAGCGCGGACAGCGCCGCGTCCGCGTGCGGGATGCGACGCATGATCTTGCCGGAGGTGATGAGCCGACCGAAACCTTCCTGCATGGGCAAACATATCAAAATATTAAGGTTTTTGTTCTATTTCATTTCTAACGATACGTAGTCAACGGGTATCTTCTTTTGGAAGGGTAAGTGAAAATAATTTTGTTCTCAATAAAAATTAGTTATTCTATGTTACTCATAATTTGTATAATTATGTGGGTGTATCTATATTAGTTTTCAAATGCAATGAGGATCAGTAACGATTTTTGTTACTAAACAAAATTCGTCAAAAAAAGCCACTAGGCTAATTAGAAAGCATAATGCCAACACATGTTTAACTGTAGTAATTTTTTTACGATATCTCTTAAACCTGAGAAGTTATAAGAGCTAAAACACTGGTTTTTGGGGATCCTTATGACATCATCGCGACGTACGCGAACCTTATGTCGTACGTGATAAAGCACATATTGCATTGAGCTTGGTATTTCTTTCAATCCCTTTTAATGAAATAAAAGACTTTTTAACGGATACTAGCGCGGTTTTATTGAAAGTACTTTGGTAATTAGTTGGTATTTGGTTTGATTTTTGATTTTTCCGACGTTTCGGCACCTTTGCAGCTGCCGTGGTCACGGGGGACTGAAGCTACTCGTGAGCCTACCCTCAAGCGATGAATTTTTTAAGACGTTCAGAAATTAATATTTTACAATTTTATTTATCTTTTTAATTGGTTTAAGTTGATTTTGTGATTTAATTAATGCTAAAGAGAGAGAATCTACTGAAACTACCACCATTTCACAAAATTGGGAGGCCCCTCCAAGAAAGAAATGGCGAAATAAAACTTGGAGAGGAAAGCCGACCTCCGTCTTTTATATTTATTAATTTATTTGCAAAAGACGGAGGTCGGCTTTCCTCTCCAAGTTTTATTTCGCCATTTCTTTCTTGGAGGGGCCTCCCAATTTTGTGAAATGGTGGTAGTTTCAGTAGATTCTCTCTCTTTAGCATTAATTAAATCACAAAATCAACTTAAACCAATTAAAAAGATAAATAAAATTGTAAAATATTAATTTCTGAACGTCTTAAAAAATTCATCGCTTGAGGGTAGGCTCACGAGTAGCTTCAGTCCCCCGTGACCACGGCAGCTGCAAAGGTGCCGAAACGTCGGAAAAATCAAAAATCAAACCAAATACCAACTAATTACCAAAGTACTTTCAATAAAACCGCGCTAGTATCCGATAAAAAGTCTTTTATTTCATGTCTAGTGAGCGCGTAAGCTTGAGAAGTGAATCCCTTTTAAATCAACCATTTCTAAATGGATTTCAAAAATTCTTTTACTAGGTTTCGTTAGGTGTTTATATAATATCAAATAAAATTATAGGATTCAAACTTGTTACTGATTCTCATTCACTCTATCCTTTCTGGGTAAAGTATTGACTAAAATTCCAATGCGTATCACACACAATTAAAATAATCATTTTTATTCATCTATATCGAATATCGATATTTTCACACAACAACGAACAAACAAATAGTATGTAATAATGAAGTATAGTGCAGTATTGACCTGGTGCGCGAACGCGTATCCGGAGCGCACGGAGCGGCGCGCGCGGCGCGCGGAGGGCGTGCGCGGCGCGGAGGGCGGGCCGCGCCAGCGCTGGCGCGCGCGCAGGCGCTCGCCCAGCGTGGGCCGCGCGCGCGACATGCCCAGCCGCCACGACACCACCGGCACCATCAGGATCATCATCTGCCGACACACACACAACCATCATACAACTATACTTCACAACATAGTTCAAAACAAAGTCGCTTCCCGCTGTCTATCCCTGATCTTTAAAACTACGCAACGGATTTTGAGTGATTCAAAAGGAAGGTTTATACGAGATGTTTGGTAAAAGCCTTATAAAGCCGAATATGGTAGATAGGGACCATAAAACTGAGCAACTTTTCCTATGGGACCAACTCCAAAATCGCAAAAAGAAACAGCTGTTTCATACATTTTGATATTTTCGTTATTAATTTTTGTATCATCATCATCATATCAGCCGCACGACACCCACTGCTGGGTATAGGCCTCCCCTAAGGATCTCCACGACGATCGGTCCTGCGCTGCCTGCATCCACTGGCTTCCCGCGACCTTCACCAGATCGTCTTCTCCAGACCTTGTCGGGGGCCTACCCACGGAGCGTCATCCGGTGCGCGGCCGCCATTCCAGAACCTTTCCGCCCCAACGGCCATCGGTTCTTCTCGCTACGTGTCCTGCCCATTGCCACTTCAGCTGAGCAATCCTTCGAGCGATGTCGGTTACTTTAGTTCTCCTGCGGATCTCCTCGTTTCTGCCGAACTCGAACGCCGAGCATGGCTCTCTCATTGCACGCTGGATGACCTTGAGCCTCCTTATGAGACCCATAGTTAGCGACCACGTTTCACTGCCGTAAGTCATCACTGACAACACACACTGTTCATAGACTTTCGTCTTGAGACACTGAGGTAAGTCGGACGCGAAGATTTTTCGATTTTTCGTATAAAACAGCTGATTTTTTTTCGCGATTTCAGAGTTGGTCTCATAGTAAAAGTTGTTCAGTTTGATGGTCCCTATCTACCATATTCAGCTTTATAAGGCTTTTACCAAACACACGTATGTATAATACATGCATACTGCATCCGTGCGAAGACGGGGCGGCCGCTAGTGTTCCAATAAAAAATTATCAAATGGGGAAATAAGAGTCTTCTTGGCAGGCTATAATACCAGGATTAGCAGGGTAATTTTGCTGATTCATAAATTGTCCACAAATCGGCGCACTACCGCTAACATGGCGATATTGTAGATGCTGTCATTTTGCTGTTGGCTATTTTTGGATGATGGAAACGAATTTTCGTAAATAAGTACCAACTGTAATACATTTTGGTTTTCTTCAATCTTCAATTCGTTTACTATCTAACTTTCATAACTATTTTTAAATATTTGTTAACCATTTTTAGACACAACTGAAATATTACCAGGACCACAACCCATTTGCACAAGTACAAAAGGTCTCCATCTACATCTTAAAATAAAACATTATGGTCATTTATGACATAAAAAATTTTCAACTTAAAAAAAGATTACTTGCGCTACAAAAACAACCCAACTGGTCAAAAATGCCATTGGACATTGGTAAGTTAAAAATAAAAAATGCCATTGGTATGGTTAAAAACCCTTCATCGTACTTACCGTAAGTACCGCCGTAAACCAAAATGTGGCTTGCGTAAGAGCGACCGTCAGCGAGCCCACATACGTGCCGCCGATCACGTAGTTGTAGAAATAGTCCAGCACGAAATACGACACTAAAGAGCCCCATATCGTGACGTGGTTGAACACTGTCCAGTATGTTGTATCCAAAGCGATCTAAAACGACAACCGAAAAGGTTATATCACAGTTTTTTTCAAGTATAAAAACTTTTTGCTTGTAAAGGTAGACTTCGGAGCAGTGCGGCATGCGGTTTGCGTCATGTCAATCGTTTTATAGGTTTGAAATGACCGAATTCTGTGTAATAAGCTGTAAAAATGTTGGCACTTACTAATTTCCGAAAAATCATAATAAATTCAGTAAGAATATTTAGCCTTAATTTAGCTTTAAATTCCAGCATTATCAATTTTGGGTCAATTGGTTCTTTTCGGTAAAAAAAAATACCACAAAATAAATACCAATTTTCCTATAGATTTGTTGTGAAACGTCTACTGTCTTAGGAACAAGCTTACGCAGCGACATCTACAATAGGGAATATGCATCAATTTTTTTTTAAATCTTAATCAAAAGTATAATGCGTGTGAAAATTAACTGTAATATTAAAACTTTTCTCTTGCGTTTTTTTCTCGTAATATAGTTACTTGAAGTTAGCGCGCAGCAGCACCCGCCGAAAACGCTCCATACAAAACGGTGACGTCACACATCACGTTTCAGGTGTGTTTCGGCGCATTTAATATGGAGTTAGCCAGTAATCTTCAATTATCTCCCTAAATTTTGCGTTTAAGTACATATGTTTATGTGTCATACAAAATATTATTTCTTATTCGATATTCTATCTGACTGTAAAGTGCATTATATCCGAAAATGAAAAAAAAAATCGTCATTTTCCCCTGATTTCATCGTGTGATAAAACTAAAATAATAAATTTTTTTATTTTTTTTCCTGTTCTATCATGTTTTTATACGTGTCCACAGCGATCAAGCTCAAATTCATCAAAATCAGTGACTTATGCATATTCCCTATTAGCTTTGCGTTGCCATCCCCATTATAGGAGTGTATGGAACCCAAGCAGAAAGTCGCATTGCGCCGAAGTCTTTAATGTGACTTACTTGGGTGGTATTATCTATTATTAAAATCGTAGCTACTACACTTCCTAATAACATGTGATCTGATAATATCTTCCCGTCTGGCGCTAAACCGTCTTTGTATGTTCCTGTGAAACAAAAAAGAAATAAATAAAGATTGAGAAACATGACAGAGCTGAGCTGAACTTGTATATTGTGAACTTTTTTCTTTCGTCTATAATGTTTGAGAATATCAAAGTTAAAATAAGAAGCCCGTTTTGACAGCATATAAACGCAAAGTAAAATGTTACTTATGCTAAAGGAATAAAGCTCAAGAAAAATACCGTTCCGCCATTTTAGTGAAAAATTATGTTCGAAAATTATACTTTATTTCTTTGGGGTAGACAATATTTTTCTTTGAACCCGTTAACTGTCAAAACGGGCTTCTTATTTTGTGTTGACATACAAGACTCGTGGAATACTTAAATAATCTTTACTAAAATATTATAAATGCGAAAGTCCGTTTGTTTGTTTGTTACGCCTTCACGTCTTAACTACTGAACCGATCATCATGAAATTTTGCATTAACGTTGTCAGGGGTACAGAGAAGGACGTACCTTTTACCCCGAAAAAAAGTATTGTTCCCGAGGGATAAAAAAAAACCTTTCCACGCAGACGAAGGGAGTAGAGTTATCAGTTACAGCTTTTCCATACATTTTAATGTTATTTTCGTGTTTTTTTTAAACATATCCAAACAGCTCTTAGAATGCTGATCAGATCTATTGGGTGTGTATGGGGATCTGAATCTTCTCCATTCACTCCCTGGATGGCCATCATCAGATCACACCACGTTTAATCCTGGGCGGAGAACCAATGCTTCAAAGTTACCTCGTTTGTATGAAAATAGACCTCTCTAGTACTTAGTTTTGCAGGCCAGTGTATTTATCTATATAGAAATACAGATAGACACAGGCCGCGTTCCGAATCACGCACTGTTAGCCGCAAATCCGACCTTTAGAGCTTATTTCCACTACGCGGCTAGTCGTGCGCGACCAGAGCCGTCTCTAGCCCATGTAGCGCCTGTGTGCAAAAATACCCTGGCGCCCTCTAGTAGGCGTGCGGTCAAAATGGAATACTTACATTTTCTATTCAAATAGTGCAATTTTAAATGATGTCGGGAAGCGATGGGTACACGAGTAAAAATCATTTTTTACACTTTATAGTATTCTAATACAGCCAAGTTCGCAATGATTGTTGGCATTTCATCAAAACAGGTGTCGGTGTCGGCCGGCACGCGCCTTTGATTCGACACTGCCCCAATCATTATAATCAATCTTTAATTATCGGTTTTAAGGCTGATTTCACGTTGAAATTGAAACAAAAGTTATTGTGTAGTGCCACGTGACAGTGTAAAAATCATACAGAGATGCAGGGCCGGATTTAAGAACTATGGACCCCTAGGCTCATTCTGTGGTGCGGGCCTCCCGTCTAGTAGTAAAATGCAGTTGTAGAGCGGTGTCAACGCGATTTTTCAGAGAAATGCCTGACTATAGTTGAAAAAAAAGCCGCGCAGCTGGATTTTTAGCCAGTTTACCCACTGATCTTATAGTTTTTCCTGTTTATTGTAAAAAGTGGCCACGCAGCGCAATTAGTCAGTTTCATCAATTAAACTTCTAATCTTGCCTATCGATTGTAAAAGAAATGGCCGCGCAGCGCGATTTTTAATCAGTTTAAGCCACTAATCTTGTAATCATGACTTCCTTTAGGAACAAAACGGCCGCACAGCGCAACTTATAGTCAGTTACATCCACTAATCTTGTAATCTTGCCTATCGATTGAAAAAAAATTTCTGCGCAGCGCGATTTTTAGTGTTCTTCTGCCACTAATCTTGTCATCGTGCCTGTCTTTCGATAAAAAATGGCCGCGCAGCGCGATTTTTAGTGTGTTTCAGCCACTAATCTTGTAATCGTGCCTGTCTTTCGATAAAAAATGGCCGCGCAGCGCGATTTTTAGTGTGTTTCACTGTTTCAGCCACTAATCTTATAATATTGCCTGTTTTTCGATAAAAAAATGGCCGCGCAGCGCAATTTTTAGTCCGTTTAAGCCACTAATCTTATAATCATGCCTATCTTTAGGAAAAAAACGGCCGCGCAGCGCGATTTATAGTCAAGTTTCATCCAATAATCTTGTAATCTTGCCTGTCTAAAGTGAAAAAACGACCGCGCAGCGCGATTTTTAGCCAGTTTCATCCACTAGTTTTGTAATCTGTGGTTTCATCCGCGTTATCCAAAAATGCAAAAAAAAAAACAAAAACAAACATATGATGCGGGCCCCTAGGCTGCAGCCTATGTAGCCTATGCTTAAATCCGGCAGTGCAGAGATGTACCTAACGCTTTGTTTGATGTCCGCGAAAATGGCGACAGCATTTGGACAGTGGCCTTAGTGCTAGGGTAACAGAGACGGTTCGACCATAACACCGGCTTCGGCCATGACACGAACCCAGGCGCAGGCAGGGTCTTTGAGAGCACCCCGTGGCGCCGCGCCGCGAGTAACAACGCTGGGCCTGGGCACAGGCAGGGACTTTGAGAGCGCCCCGGGGCGCCGCGCCGCGAGTGACCACGCCGGGCCCGGGTGCAGGCAGGGTCTTTGAGAGCGCCCCGGGGCGCCGCGCCGCGAGTGACCACGCCGGGCCCGGGTGCAGGCAGGGTCTTTGAGGGCGCCCCGGGGCGCCGCGCCGCGAGTGACCACGCCGGGCCCGGGTGCAGGCAGGGTCTTTGAGAGCGCCCCGGGGCGCCGCGCCGGGCCCGGGTGCAGGCAGGGTCTTTGAGAGCGCCCCGGGGCGCCGCGCCGCGAGTGACCACGCCGGGCCCGGGTGCAGGCAGGGTCTTTGAGAGCGCCCCGGGGCGCCGCGCCGCGAGTGACCACGCCGGGCCCGGGTGCAGGCAGGGTCTTTGAGAGCGCCCCGGGGCGCCGCGCTGCGAGTGACCACGCCGGGCCCGGGTGCAGGCAGGGTCTTTGAGCGCCCCGGGGCGCCGCGCCGCGAGTGATCACGCCGGGCCCGGGTGCAGGCAGGGTCTTTGAGAGCGCCCCGGGGCGCCGCGCTGCGAGTGACCACGCCGGGCCCGGGTGCAGGCAGGGTCTTTGAGAGCGCCCCGGGGCGCCGCGCCGCGAGTGACCACGCCGGGCCCGGGTGCAGGCAGGGTCTTTGAGAGCGCCCCGGGGCGCCGCGCTGCGAGTGACCACGCCGGGCCCGGGTGCAGGCAGGGTCTTTGAGAGCGCCCCGGGGCGCCGCGCCGCGAGTGACCACGCCGGGCCCGGGTGCAGGCAGGGTCTTTGAGAGCGCCCCGGGGCGCCGCGCTGCGAGTGACCACGCCGGGCCCGGGTGCAGGCAGGGTCTTTGAGAGCGCCCCGGGGCGCCGCGCCGCGATTGACCACGTTTCGCGTCGGAAGCGCCAGCGCCGCTCGGTCGGCGCGGCGCCCCCTAAGACCCTGCGCCCGTGTGCGCTGCACACCCTGCACAATAGGTAAAGACGCCTCTGTGCGCGACCGCCAGCCGCTAGCGGCTAGCTTTGCCGCGACTGCGTGCGCGACTCTGGTTTCTGCCCAAACTTATTTTCAAATGGACGTCGAAGAAGGCGTTATATACTGATTGTGTTTACAAACGTAGTGATTATATTATCTTTGTAGTGATTATATTCTTTGCTGCATACTTACCGGCCGCTAGTCGCGCGCGGCTAGCCGCTTAGTGGAAATTAGGTCTTAATAGTCACAAAATAGGGTATTTATATGGATTCGCGCTAACAGCGCTGTTGGCGTGTTTTGGAACTAAACCACAGTGAATTATAAGGAAGAGTATACTGAGAATAAATTGTGAATAATATGGTGCATAACGTACCATAAGGTATCAAAAACAGCACGAGCGATGTGAAGCAGCCGTGCAGCGTAGACTTTATAAACTCCGTCTTGTTGAACAGCTGGCTCGTGTGTCCGGGCGCGTACAGTTTGGGGAACTGCAGTGACGTCACGTCCGACACGTCTTGCTCGAACACGCCCAGCGCGAGGACCGGAAGTGACGTGTAGAACAGGTTGTATACTGATATGAACATCTCGTCGAATACAGTCTGTTGGCCAAACGAATGTATTTTTAATAATCTTTAGAATGATCTTATTAATCAAACTATATCAGCCGAAAAATCTGCCTCAACGCAATGTATAAGATATTTAAGAATAGCACTTATCTTTAATAGCAATAGAAAAATAGTAGCAGAATAAAGTTACTAAGAGAAAATGCATTAAATTGTTTACCTTACTGAACACAGAAAACAGTACAAAATAAAAAAGGAGTACTTATAAAAGAACCCTCAACGAAGCCGAAGTCTACGTACTCCGCCCATCATCAGGATCATTTTTGTCTTTTAGACTATAAACTGGGAAATCAATAGCTATGAAGTTATTGAAGGTCAAAGTCAAAAAAGTTTTCAAGATTTTTATGAAAACTAATGTTACACGTTATTTCCTTTTTTTCCCAATGAAACGTTTTCAAAATTTTAAGTATTTCGTAACAAACAATGCTTCAAAACATCATCTCTCAATGTATCTCATGCGCACGCACATAAACGCTACCTTTCAGTTCGGTTGCATGCGGCTGTGTAGCACCACAGAATAGATAATAGTACTAGCGTACTGAAGTTGCACTCCGCAAAATCGTTTAAATAAATTGCGACTCTTACTCCGACACAATAAAGTGCAATTCAGGTCGCACAGCGCTCCCTTCGCTCCAAAACATTCAATTAGTAGTTGCCTCTCTTTCTATCGCGTGGGTCTTATCTTTTCTGATGTATAAAATTTGTCCTCTCAGAGGACGCCTAGCGGTTCAGACTCGCGCGCGGAGTAACAGAGCCCTGGTAGCACGCACTCACAGGCGCGGCCTATTGCGCGCGTTACATTGTGTGGAGTACCACATGTATGCAATGCTTTTTAACACCAAAAATGAAAATCGTTTCTCAGCAAAAATTTTGAACAGAAATGGTCCCGATGATGGGCCGAATAAATAGACCTCGGTCACAGAAAAGATACAAGTACTACCGTACAGAAAGGACACTCTCTGCCCCGCCCCAGAATCAATTACCTCACCCACGAGTTCGTGTGGCGAATCGTGTGCTCATTTAGTCGCGTTTTTCAACGTCAACTTATTTTAATATTCAAAGCAATGCGTCGTAACTTTATTTACCAAAAAGTTCGAACTATGTATTGAACGCCGCCGCTCACACAGTACAAACTGCACGGTAGCCCTAGACTTACACACACAGTTGTGCGTGTACAAAAACATCTGACGTCATCTGTTTATAAGGGCGCGGTTGTATGGAATGTCCGGGGTGTGCCTCGGCTTCGTTGAAGGTCTTTTTACATCCTGGGGCCGTACCGGCTGACGAATCGATTATCGAAAAGTCTGCTGAGTTTCAAATTAAAACAGATAAATCGAGCTCCAATTGGGCCAAAATGGCGAACCCCAATTCATGATGTCACACGAACATCGTCATCTTCCAAATTACGTCAACAGAAAGTACAAGACGAAATTCCTTACTTTGATTTTTCTGTTTTAAGTTGAAACCCAGCAGACTTTTCGATAATCGGTTCGTTAGCCGGTACGGCCCCAGTATGTAGCTAAAGAAAATATATTCGAGCAGATTTCATTATGAAAACACATACCTGCGCACTGAACCCGCAAAAGAACGCGAACCAGAAATGGCAGACGGTGAATGCGAAGTTCTTGTAGAAGAAGTATCTGAGGAACTTGCACATGCGGTAGTAGGACCAGCGGCCGTGCACCAGCAGCAGCCGCTGCAGGAACCGGAACTGCGCGATGGAGTAGTCCGACGCCAGCACCGCCTGCATGCCTTCCTGCCCCGATATGCCCACGCCGATGTGCGCCGCTGTTGAGTTACATACTATGTTAACTTCTCTCCGAACCGAAGACACAGAATATCAGGTCATTTCAAACTTTACACCATCCAAATTTCAAGGATGTGTCCAGTCCATGAAACTAAACAACTTTCTCTAAGGAATACAAGGACGAAAAAAAAAAAGACTTTCCATACAAAACAAAGAGATCAAGTGATCAATTTAGTACGAGATAATCAAAATTTTGTGACGAAATTTAACAGGTTTCTTGGAGAATGTTGTTTAGTTTCATGGACTGGACGGACACATTTTTGAAATTTGGATGGTAAGTTTAGAATGACCCTTTATAATGGGGAATGTCCGAATAAAATCAAATTGGCTGAATATTTTTCTATAGGTAGGAATAAGGTCCCTTAGTAATAGAATAAATTTTCAAAATTTTCGGTTTCGTGAAAAAATTTAAAAAAATCAAAGTCTCTTCGACTTCACAAATGTATGAAAGTAACAGCAGAATGGAGATTGTACCTTTGCCAACACCTGCCACAACCACAACATGGTATTAAAAAAAAGTTTCAAGACAAAATGTCATAACTTTTTTTTTTAAATACGTGTTGTCTTTGTGGCAGTTAGCGGCAAAGGTATAATCTCCATTCTGCTGTTACTTTCATACATTTGTGAAGTCGAAGAGACTTTGATTTTTAAAGACTTTTTTACCCAACCGAAAATTCTGAAACTTTTTTCTATTACTAAGGGACCTTATTCCTACCTATAGAAAAATATTCAGCCAATTTGATTTTTTTCGGACATTCCCCATTGTACTAAACGTACAGAAGTCCATCTGCGCGAGGACAATTAAATAATAAGCAACTCTCACTGCATGGTAATAAAGTAAAATTTCAAATTGCACAGCGCTATCTAATATAAGCTAGCCTATTTATAGCCTCCGAAGCGCTTCTCTTTCTGTCGTGTTAGTCGCGTATAGCTCTGTCTCAACCGACACATGACATCCCTCGTGCGCTGGCTCGACTGAGGCAGCCGCGAGCAGTAGGCAGAGTAAGTGAGATGAGACCCCCCTGTGTTTGTTTTTATTACCTTTGATCATGGAGACGTCGTTGGCCCCGTCTCCGATGGCCAGCGTGACCGCTTTCCGACTTTTCTTGATAAGCTCCACGACCATCGCCTTCTGTAGCGGCGTTACGCGACAGCATATCACTGATCGACATTGTAGAACTACGTCTAGGAACCTAAGACAAAAAGGGAAAATGATCATAATTGAATAAATCTTTCGTGTGTAACTATAAATTCGGCATTTTAATTCTCGTGTCTAATCCTAAATTATTTGATACTTTGTTACCACGCCACAAGAATCACTACTTCGTGTAATGTATTTGCATAAATAATATTGTGCTATATAATAATAATGATGTTCAATTCCCTAGTGTTAAGAAAAGTACGACTAGGTTATATGAATAACTTATCCTTGGTATAGCAACAGTTCATTAACTTGCTGAAAAATGCTTAAAATGGCTGATGGTGTCTAGTTATTACTACACCGTCAGTAATTTTTACTGGAGTTACCACAAATTAATTGTTGGGTCTTGGCTTCTAAGACACAATTTTAAGTCTACATATAAAAAGCGTTTTTGGTCAAGAAGATGGGTAAAAAAGTATTTGAAGTAATTATTCGTGTAAAAAAAGAAAGAAATCTTTGCGAGCGTTGAATTAATAATTGACCGAGCGAGCGCGAAGCGTCTCCGTCAAAAACGCTTTCATATGTCTGTACTCGCTGTCTGGCTGTCCTCTGTTCAGTCTGTTCTCCTCTGCAGGTCGCATTTCTCAACCGACTCTCGTGAAATTTTGTGAGCAGGTCAGCAGGTTCGATAATGAAGTATATAAAATTTCAGTAAACATGTTTCAGCCATTTCAAAAACCCGGCTAAGTGCGAGTCGGACTCGCGCACGAAGGTTTCTATTTCAGTGGGGCTCCCATAGCAGCCCCACTTAAATATTTATTTTATTGTTTTTAGTATTTGTTGTTATAACGGCGACAGAAATACATCATGTGTGAAAATTTCAACTGTCTAGTAATCACGGTTTATGAGATACAGCCTGGTGACAGACAGACAGACAGACGTACAGTGGAGTCTTAGTAATAGGGTCCCGTTTTTATTTTACTCTTTGGGTACGGAACCCTAAAAAGGAAAAAATGTCACAAACGCGAGGTCTACAGCTCACAGAGCCACTAGTTGTAAAAGCATATTTTTGTTTCACAAATTTTTGATGATTGATGACGAAGATATGATGATGAACAAGGGCGTCACCAAGGGTGGGCAGGAGGGTCAGCTGCCCGCCCTAGAAGTTAAAAAATGTAGCCAACTGCAAAATAACCCAAGTCTAAGGCCGTGCAATAGGGAATATGCATAAGTCACCGATTTTGATGAAATTGAGCTTGATCGCTGCGGACACTTATAAAAACATGATGGAACAGGAAAAAAAATAAAAAAATGTATTATTTTAGTTTTATCACACGATGAAATCAGGGGAAAATAACGATTTATTTTTTTCATGTCAGATAGAATATCGAATAAGAAATAATATTTTGTATAACACATATGTAATTAAACGCAAAATTGAGGCAGATAATTGAAGATTATTGGCTAACTCCATATTAAACGCGCCGAAATACACCTGAAACGTGATGTGTGACGTCACCGTTTTGTATGGAGCGTTTTCGGCGGGTGCTGCTGCGCGCTAACTTCAAGTAACTATATCACGAGAAAAAAACGCAAGAGAAAAGTTTTAATATTACAATTAATTTTCTCACGCATTATACTTTTGATTAAGATTAAAAAAAAATTGATGCATATTCCCTATTGAATTGCTTTTCCGATAAATCCCGCCCCATCTCAAAACTTGAATAAATTCACTAGGTGCTCTTGACTGTTCCTACCATTCATATTTTTCTCATCCTCTTTAATATTAACTAGCCCCCCTCCCCTGGGTCATAGGCTGGCGACACCCTTGATGTTGAATACTCACTTTTCCTCCAGTTTGGGGTGTAAGCAGTGCACGAGCGAGTGCCCGTTGACGACGATGGCGAACCCGTTGGAGTCGTCGTTGGGCGGCTCGTGCGAGTCCGCCGAGTACGGCCCGCTGCCCGACATGTACTCGTTGCTGAAACATACGCCCAAGTCAGCCAACGCAAGTGTAACGACCGCATTATATAAGGTGGTACCAAATGTTCTGATGATACTTAAACAGGTGATAGTGTTGCTTAAACTGAATAACTTTTTCACTTCTCATGCTCGTAAAGTTCGTCTTTATGTTGGGTATAGGCTGCATAAAATCTCTTTTTATGCTCTAGTGCATAAAGTAAAATCTTCGTCTAAGTCTCAGACTTTAAGACAAAGGTCGTCAGGTAAACAGCCACACATGCAATTAAACTTCATTGAATTAAATTGTTATTTCATTCAGTTTTTTCACATTTTTATTTTTGAAAATGGGTATCAATTTTATTGAAAGACCTTGATATTTTTTTTTATTTTAATTTTTGAATATGGGTATCAAATGAAAGGCCTTGATGAGCACATTCCAAAATTATATACTTTTTTATACAAAAATTAGTTTTTTTTTGCAATTTTTGAATATGGGTATCAAATGATAGGCCTTGATGAGCACATTCCAAAATTATATTTTTTTTATACAAAAATGAGTTTTTTTTCAATTATTGAATATGGGTATCAAATGAAAGGCCTTGATGAGCACATTCCAAAAATATATATCTTGTCACAAAAAATTGAGAAAAAAAATTTTTTTTTTCAATTTTTGAATATGGGTCTCAAATGAAAGTCCTTGATGAGGACATTCCAAAAATATATATTTTGTCACTAAAAATTGAGAATTTTTTTTTATTTTTATTTTTGAATATGGGTATCAAATGAAAGGCCTTGATGAGGACATTCCAAAAATATATATTTTGTCACAAAAAATTGAGAAAAAAATTTTTTTTTTCAATTTTTGAATATGGGTATCAAATGAAAGGTCTTGATGAGCACATTCCAAAAATATATAATTTGTCACTAAAATGTTAGAAATATTTTTATTTTTACATTATTGTTGTTTAATTTCCTCACAATCGAAGTGAAAAGCAGAGTGTATAACTCGTACATAAAACCCATTTTACCCTCGACTTGACTATCCACCCTCGCCTGCGGCTCGGGTGGATATATATCGTCTCGGGTAAAATGATGCGTTTTATGCACTTGTTGTACAATCTACTATCTCCAAGGAACATAGGTCGTCATTGTAACCACTCTCCAAATTTTAAGGATGTGTTCAGTCCATGAAACTGAACAACTTTCTCCATGAAACATGTGTCGAAATACGCCAAAAAATTTTGGTCATCCCATACTAAACTGATCACGTGATCTCTTTGATTTGTATGAAAAGTAATTTTTTTTTTACATATTTGACCCTATGTTTCTTAGAGAAAATTGTTCCGTTTCATGGACTGAACACATCCTTAAAATTTGGAGAGTGGTTACAAATGCACCCTGTATATATAACGTTTTGATATCTATTGAAAGTACATTTAATGAGCTTTCTTTTTATAATTGTTTGATTTAGTTAACATAACAGTTACCATAATTAAACGATTAAAGCGTTATTGCTAGCGCCACCACAAAAGGGATATAAAAGGGGTCAATTCAGGAAATGCGCTATCGAGATGATGGAGAAAACACACTTCAACAATTCAATTAAAAAAAGGAATACCCAAGATAACCATTGCCCATGAAGTTACTCAAATATTGCAAAAAAAATAGGCAATGTAATGTGCTCGGAAACTCAATCTCAGTAATTGATTCCGTTCGACGAGTATTCCAACGTTTTCTAAAGACTGGTGGCTATGTCCGAAGGGGAAGAAGTATATAATAACACTTATCATTTAATTATATGGGATTAAATTAACTTTGAAGGAAAGGTGCGGTTTTTCTGACGCCGAGTGTAGGTCGAAAAACTATATATTTTTTTGCTTTTCCATAGTAAGCCTGTCAGCTGATCAACACATTATGAATTGGAGAATGTTATGTAGTTTTAATAACACTATATCCTGTTTCAGTATCTGACAGGGCTTTTGTTACATATTGTATGTATATAAGGTGGTACCAAATTATCTGATGATACTTAAACAGGTGATAGTGTTGCTTAAACTGAATAACTTTCTCCAAGGAACATAGGTCGAAAAACGAAAAAAAAAATTTACACTCCCATACAAAATGTACTGGTCAGCTGACCGACTTACTATGGAAAGGCGAAAAAAATAATTCGTTTTTCGACCTATGTTTCATAGAGAAAGTTGTTCAGTTTAAGCAACACTATCACCTGTTTAAGTATCATTAGATAATTTGGTACCACCTTATATAGGGTCATTTTAAATAAATTTGGGTGGTGAATACAAAATTACCCTGTATAACGGAACGGGGGAGAAAATTAGGCCGCGCTTTAAAATTAATCCGAAAATTAATCACGCTTTTTTTAAGCACACGGGATAGTGGTGGTCCGCGGTAGCTAGCCAGGCGGACTTGAAATAAGCCGTACGTAGCCGTACAGATTGTAAACCCCTGGGAATCGAATCCGGGACCCCTGCATCTTACACGGATGGGCGAACTACAAGACCACAGAGGCGGTAGAACAGCGGCAGCAGCGACAGCACTATGAGCGCGAATCCGACCAAAGTAGTGACAAAATATTACACAAAATAGGGTTTTTGCTTGGACGAATTAACCACTGGACGCGAAATGACAGCCATATTCGCCTTTACCCCTTAGCCACTTACTGTGACCGATAGCCTCAGTAAACGATATCGCGGTGTCAGTGTTACGCGAGAGCTCGAGGCGAAACATTGATAGAAAAAATGGGCAAATGCTCCGTATTGTAGTGCAAAAATACTAGTGGAAAATCAAGAAATGTTTCTTTTCACGCGTAAGTACATTTTCAACCTATTATAGTAGCTATTTCTTCGTAAAATAAATAAAATTTGGTATGTAAACAAAATATAACACGTCATTTTAAAAAAGTACTCATTGGTAAAGTAAATGCTTCATAAATGTTGCATTTAATTTGGTTGGATTATATCAGTCACTCATTCATTTGCTTGTCATTTTTTATTAGTAAGGGGCTGTTACAAATATCGATAAATAGTATCGATGTGATTGTAAAGTGAAGGATTTTAATTTAAGTTTTATAAAAAATTATAAGCATCTTTAATTTTAATAGAAATGGGTATGAATTGAAAATAATTTTGCAGATTCCCAGTTGATCCAGTACGAAAAAGAAAATGGGTAGAAGCAGTTCGCAGGGAGACTACATGGATACCAACCAAACATCACCGTATATGCAGCATACATTTTCAAACAGAATGCTACAATGTTAATTCGTTAAAACAAAAAAAATTGAATAAAGATTCTGTCCCGACATTGAATTTGCCTAAATTTGTAAGTACACAACACGCACCAACCAAACGTTTCAGCTAGGTACTTCATACTAAAAGTTAACTAAATTCACCAAAATAATGTTAACTTAACCAAACATTTATCTTAAAAATGTTTGCTAATGAAATTAGTGTTATTATTTACTTAGAGTACTTTATTCGGAATGAAAGGTATCCTATGTCCTTCTCTGTACCCCTGACAACGTGTGACTCCTGACAACTCTAGTTCCTCCGTGCTTCGGAAGGCACGTTAAGCCATTGGTCGCGTCCATGTTAACATCCACCAATTCCCGTCGGGTCTGCATGATGGGTTATGGATATGTCCCATCCACCCCTAAGTAAGGCCTGTGCCCCAGCAGTGGGAACATAAAAAATGTCTGGTGTAGATATCACAATAATAACAATTTTTAAATCATTAAACACATAATTACGAAAGGAATGATAAACAGATATAGTAAAAAGTTTTCTTACTGTTTTGGGCTTGCTAAAATGTTAAATGATTCTCTTGATATTTTAAACAAGACTGTATTAAAGTATATGTAACTTCTGTCACTAGGACCGAAACCATGAAAAATTTTTTATTTGATTTCAATTCAAAAGTTTATGTTTTCTCACATGAAACGAAGCGTGACGACAATAATATGTTATCCGATGATGGAATGGAAATGGCGCAAACAAAAGGAACAGACAATAAACCAAGCACACCAGTAAATGTAGGTATTTCCTCACATTATTGAAATAACGCTGGCTTACAGCGAAAACTTAAAAATACTAGAAAATTTCTCCTATCTCATTGGGTTAGAATCCCGTCTGAAATGCTAAGGGTGAGTTGATTTTTTCTAGTATATTATTTATCCTAGTATATAATAATAATATAATAGCCTAGTAAATGCCTAAAAGCCAAAAACAGGTAAATAACAGTTTTTATTACACCTATTTTATATAAAAATATCCTTAAGTGAATAAGGAATGTGCGACCAGTGTTTTTGTTTCAAATTTAGCCCGATTTATGGCCAAAAATATCCTAAAAAATGTCGCTTATACGTTAATTCTAACTTACTTCTATGTTACCGTAACGTTAATTTAACGGTATTTTTTCATACTTTCGTGTACTTTCATGTTACTTATACGTTACCGTAACATAGAAGCATTATTAACATATTATATTACTAAGTGGCAAAATCTACGGCCTTACCCATACTCGTGATTATCGCACAATATCCTAACTAAACACCTATTGTAAACCATTTATTATGGTTTCTATGAATTTGTGAGTGCATTTTTACCAGTTTTTCATTTAAGAATTCCACAGAGTAAAAGTCATGAAATAATTTACCAATATCCTATAAAAATTATGAAAGAACAATTTCGATGCAGTGTAATCATCTTTAATGTTAGGTTATTAATAAGTAAACGAAAACAATTATTTCAATTATAAAGTAGTAATAAATATTACAAATTAAGTCCGCTTCAATATTAATCAAACACATGAATTCAATAAACTCATTAGGTTCATTCATTCATTCACTCTTTACAGTGTCGATAAAAAAATATCGACTTTTTTAAGCACTATTGTCATTATTTGACAAGTGTAATCCCCCCTCGCCCCGCAAAAATTGGTTGAACGTGATTTCATACATTTTTCTTGCGTTTCGTGTCCAGTGGTTAATTCGTCCAAGGGTTTTTGTCTCCATTTCTATGGTATCGCGCTAACAGTGCTGACTGCTGTTGGCGTGATTTGGAACTAGGCATTAGAGTGCTGTATAATAGGCCAGTGGGATAAAAATTAATACCTACAAAATTAATTCACTTGCTTTAGCTAATTAATATTTCAGTCAATTTTAAAATGCTTAATCTGGACTATATATCTCGTAAGTTAATTGTTTAATTCCAAAAACTATCGCAATCGCGTTCATTTAACAGATGGATGGGACACATTGCTAGATTTCATTGGAATTTTTTTATTTGTGCCAATAAGAAATATCATCGTGTCACATCCATCTATAGTGATAGATTTTGAAATTAGAGAATGGGGAATGTCCGAAAAAAATAAAATTGGCTGAATATTTTTCTATAGGTAGGAATAAGCTCCTTTAGTAATAGAAAAAAGTTTCAGAATTTTTGGTTGCGTGAAAAAATTTTAAAAAATTAAAGTCTCTTCGACTTCACAAATTCACAAAAAAATATTCAGCCAATCTGATTTTTTTCAGACATTCCCCATTAGCACGCAGATTTGTTTAACTAACAAATAGAAAACGTATCAGTGAATACAAATTATGTTTAAAAAAAATTCAAGAATTATCAACTTTGTTAGTAAACACAAGATAGAGTGATAAAGTTTATGTGCTCTAGAAACAAAAAGAAAACCAATCCTACAGTGATGTTAGTGGAACGACAAGTATTTACCGGTCAGAGGCAAAGATAGTAAATTAAACTACAGGGCATTATTCATTAAAATAACAAATAGTTGATCGAAACCGAATTTGATGATAGATTAATGGCCGAATACTCAAACGCTACTTAACTTTGAGCGGCTCTTAAACAGCATGCTGTCTTTGTCATATCTTTCACATTTAATGCTACAGGACGACGTTTGAGAGCCCCTCAAAGTTAATTAACATTTGAATATTCAGCCATAAGTTTATTTTCAATATAGTTAGCATATATTACAGACAACGACTTTACAAACTAGACAGACACTTCAAACGAACCACAATATTTAAGCAAGTAACAGCAGATAGTCTATGGCACGGATCTTGAGCATTGAACGAAAGGCACAGAAGGTATTTTTTAAGGTTTGATAGGAGTGCTGAGGCTTTCAAGCATTTATTTACTGGTATTTTCAATTGACCATTCCGATTACGCGATTGGGTACATTATTAACGTACCGTTATATTCGTAACTAGCCTCCGCCCGCGACTTCATCCGCGTAGACAGTAGGAAAATCCCCAGTTCCATCCCCAATCCCTTTTGCTCACGACTTACAGATGACGACGTCGACAACGACCACGGCGACCAGTTTAAATGATCTCCTTAGAGTATAAAACTTAGTACTACGCAGAGTTCAAGCTGTTTCCCTGGATCTACACACCCGAATTTAAAAAAAACATAACTTAGATTTTTGGTTGAACCCCAAGCTACCAAACTGTGAGAATCACATCAAAATCTGTTCAGTTCAGCGGTTTTTGCGTGATTCGCGCACAAAAAATTAGAATTTACTGTTTTATTATAATTATAGAAAAATTGGTTGCGAGTCCACGATCTGAAATATAACAGGGCTCTGTCACTCTGCGCGCGAGTCTGAAGCGCTCGGCGTCCTCTGAGAGGACAAATTTCATACATCAGAAAAGATAAGACCTACGCGATAGAAAGAGAGGCAACTACTAAGTGAATGTTTTGGAGCGAAGGGAGCGCTGTACGACCTGCATTGTACTTTATTGTGTCGGAGCTAGAGTCGCAATTTATTTAAACGATTTACGGAGTGCAACTTCTGTATGCTAGTACTATTATCTATTCTGTAAATATAAATCGATGCGCAAAGCAGATTTTATTCATCCACCGCCCAAGATCTGTGCCAACATCTAATACCTCACAAAGACAAGTGCGCAAGGACATAAAAGACAGAGACGTGAGCCAGGTATGCGGTAGGTGGTGTCTACCTGCGCGCGGTATGCGCCCACCTAAATGTGACGACGGACACGGCGGGCGCGTTCAGCTTCACGTTAGCGGCTCGGCCGGGCGACGGCCGGGATACCGCCGCGCCGCCGTTTGCTGTTTCGGGGTCTCTCTTCGCGTCTGATGTACCTGGACGAGATGATACATCATATCAATTGACTGTTTTTTTACTAACACCTACAGAGTATTTGGTAATATAGCCTTGTAAAAGGAAATATGGTAGATAGGGACCATCAAACTGAACAACTTTTACCATGGGCACACCCCGGGCACTCCATACAAGCCGCGTTTCAACTCCTATTACACAGACGCTTCTTAGAGCCAAATTCACCATTGATTTTAAACGCGATCAAGATCACGTTTCACGTAATGTAGTTTAAGTGTCGAGTTTGATACCCCGTTCCCCGTTTATTCCAAAAATCAATTTCACCAGGTCATTAAAAAAATTGAATCAAGATTTAACAAGGCATTGTTTATAACATAATTGTAAATTTTTGTAACAAATTTTACTTTGTTGTTATGACAGTGACAGCCTTAAACTTGTTTTTTGACAAAGCGCGTTTAAAATCAATGGTGAAATTGGCTCTAAGTGACGTTTTTGCACACGCGCAACTGTGTGCGTGAAGTCTAGGGCTATTGAATGAGCACACGATTCGGCACACGACCTCGCGGGGTGGGGAGAGATAATTGATTACCTATCTGATATGTAGTAGGTATTTAATTTCAACCTACCTACCTGATTCGTACATATTAATGTACGAAACTTAAAAAATTAAAATAATTGCGGTAAAGACATTCAATCGTCAAAAATGCGGTATGGAATGCGAATAGAATGCGGGTGTAAAATAATTGGAAGGAAGCGGGATTTCGGCAGGTTACGGACGTGGACGGCGGCTGGTCAAGGAAAGGCACTTACTTGGTCTAGCAGCAGGCTCGTCAACACTTGAGAATTGCAAGCTGGCGTCGTCGCCTGCGCAGCACGCACGACCTGCGTGATCGGACGTGAACGGCCACAAAAGTCCACAAACACGTCGATTTACACCGTCCTTTAATCACGTATTTACTAATACACGTAACACTGAAGCTTATGGGCTACGCGGATGCGGTTAAATGAGTTGCGCGGGGTGACAAATTATAGCGTGTTGATGTCACAGTAGTTCGCAATAGACTGTTTCTTGCATTACGAATGCATTGGCCGCGTTCGGCCGGCGAGCGGAGCGATGTATGTGCCTTTTTGTTAGGATATTGGCGGGTAGGAAGGAAGTAAAACTATGACGATATGATCGCGGCGGTAACATTCCCCCCGCCCTTAAAGGGTCACCTTTAAAAAAAGAGTAATAAGCACAAGGGAAACAAATACTGCGTACATAAATACATTATACTTAATATGCAAAAAAATTGCGGAACAAAAAGTCTATTTTAATTGTATAATACTACATTTAATTAAGCGGAGAGTAATGCACTTATATACTAACTAAACTAAAGAGTATGCGGTTGACAAACAATTTATTATTGATTTGGTATCGGACATAAACGAACAACTGGGCGAAGGTAACTCCCCTTGGAGGTTTTAACAGTCACAACCCTAGTTGTTCCATCCTTGGAAGGATGAACCTTCTCTACTATAGCTAAAGGCCACGAAAAGGGAGGCGCGTTTTCTGTAACGATTACTACCACTGTGCCTACAGCTATGGAAGCGGTCGGCGTGTTCCATTTGGCGCGCGATTGCAGCTTGTGTAAATATTCGGAGCGCCAGCGACGCCAGAAAGACTGGACGATACTATCTAGCAGCGAGTGACGCTGATGAAGGTCACGGGGTTGCGCATCGGCTGCCGGTATGGAGGACAGAGGAACTGTGTTCAAAAAATGAGCCGGTGTTAAAGCAGACGGCTCTGCGGGGTCACTACTCATTGCAGTGATCGGGCGCGAGTTTACTAATGCTTCGATTTGCGCGAGCACTGTTATAAGCTCTTCATAGGAGAGGATCTGCTCACCTATGACTTTAAATAAATGCGTTTTTACAATTTTTACGATACTTTCCCAACAACCACCGAAGTGTGGGGACGCGGGTGGAATAAATTTCCAGTCTATGCGGTTTTCAGAAAGTTCTACTTCCAAATGTGGGCGCAATTCATCTAAGAATTTATAGAGATCACGAAGGTATGAACTGGCTCCCACGAAGCAAGTGCCGTTGTCCGTGTACATGCACTTCACGGGACCGCGACGCGACAAGAAACGCTTTAGCGCAGCTAGAAAACTGACTGTACTTAAGTCAGTTGCGACCTCGATGTGAGTGGCGCGAGTTGTCAAGCATGTGAAGATGCAGAGCCAAGCCTTGCGGCTTTTGACTCCACGAGCACGCACAGGAGTATACTGTACAGGGCCAGCATAATCACATCCTGTCATTTGGAAAGCTTTATCAACTTGGTTGACGCGGTGGCTGGGCAAATCAGCCATGAGAGGAAACTGAGGCCGTGGTTTTGCTCTAAAGCAAGTGTTACATTTATTTATGCGGTATCGGATCAAGCCGCGAGCGGAAAGGATCCAGAACCGTTGGCGGAGTAAAGACATGAGAAGTTCTGGGCCTGCATGTAAATGCTTTTTATGATAAAAATCGACCAAAATGTCAACAAAATGACCACGACGCGGCAAGATCACAGGGTGTTTGCACGTGTAATCTTCGGCGGAGTTAGAAAGACGTCCACCAACGCGGATAAGGCCATCCTTATCTAAGAATGGTCTTAGCTTATTGAAAGCAGGCGAGCAAGGCTTGTCAGTCTGCAAACTAGCAAGCTCGCTTGAGAAATGTACTTGTTGTACAGCGCGGATGATATTAACTTCAGCAAACTCTAAATCTGAACTTGAAATGGAGCTGCCTTGCGGTAATTTCTTGATGAATTTAAACACATAAACAATCGAACGTAATAGCTTAGACAATGATGAAAAGCGGTTCATAAGAGAGTAAAGCGGAGAATCATTGTCGTTAGAGACGACCACGTGAACGTTAGTGCGTCGTTCCGGTGCGTCGTCGTTTGACTGCTCGCAGTCATCATTTAGTTGCCATCCGGATGGGTTACTTGCAGCCCATGGAGGTCCATTAAACCAAAGCGGGTGATTCATTATTTTACTTGGGGTTAAGCCCCGAGATAAACAGTCTGCGGGATTTTCAGAGCCTGCGACATGGTGGAAACAATTTGCAGGAACGTTTTCTACAATTTTGACGACGCGGTTGGCGACAAACGGCTGCCAGCGGTGAGGAGATGAGTGCACCCAACATAAAACGACTTTCGAATCACTGAACGCGTATACTTTATTGACAAGATAACGCGGGGAAACGGTGTCTACAACCTTGCGGATGAGTTTGGACAGCAATACAGCCGCACACAACTCCAGCCTCGCGACGGATAGAATCTTCACCGGCGAGACCTTCGATTTAGCACAGACCAGTTGTATAGAATAACGACCATTGACGCAGATTTGAAAGTAAACGACAGCTCCATATGCGCGCTCGCTGGCGTCAGCGAAGCCTAAAATATTCAATTGACAGTCTTTAACAAGACCAAGATGTCGTGGAATGCACAAATCATTAAGAGAAGGCAGCTCTAAGCAGAACTGCTTCCAAGTGGTGACAATATGAGGCGGTGGTTGGGCATCCCAATCGCACTTTAACAACCATAACTCCTTGATTAGGAGCTTGGCGTGTAAGAGGACAGGCGCCACGAACCCTAGCAAGTCCCACAGTCGGGCTACAGCGGAAAGAATGGTGCGCTTTGTACACGTATCATCAGGAGCGACTACCTTGAACCTAAAAGAATCTCTAGACCTATCCCAAAATAGGCCTAGGATCCTGTGCGGAGTGGCATCGTCAAAGAGCTTGTCATTGGATTCTCTGTGAGACTCAGGTATGTGCGAGAGGACTTCATCTGAGTTACTCGTCCATTTTACGAGATCCAACTGTGCTCGTTTGAAGAGCGCGATAAGCTCGCTACTGAGATCGATAGCCTGGACGGTAGACATTGATGACAGGACTATGTCATCCATGTACAAGCCTGCTGAAACAGCAGCGGAAGCGGCGGGATATTTGTCTCCTTCATCGATAACTAACTGGCGGACAACGCGAAGAGCGTGAAAAGGGCTGGACTTGAGCCCAAAGCAAACACGGTTAAACTGATATACAGTAAGCGGATCAGAAGGATTGAATCTAAATAAAATTCTCTGGAATCTGCGATCAGGTTCTCTAATCCCAATTTGAAGAAACATTTGTCTACAATCAGCGGAAAAGCAAATTTCAAATAAGCGGAAATTAATTAATATTGAGAATAAATCACCTTGAAGATTCTCGCCAGAATGTAGAATATCGTTTAGAGAGCGACCGGAAGTAGTATTGCAACTCGCGTCTAGGACTATTCGAAGTCGGGTACTACTTTTGTCTTCGCGAACCACACCATGATGTGGAATATAGTATGCGGGGCGAAGAGATTCATTATCGCGAGCCTCAACTGGGCTGAGA
This sequence comes from Agriphila tristella, assembly GCA_928269145.1. Classification (NCBI taxonomy): domain Eukaryota; kingdom Metazoa; phylum Arthropoda; class Insecta; order Lepidoptera; family Crambidae; genus Agriphila; species Agriphila tristella. The sequence continues at coordinate 41,079,763 of OV743433.1, forward strand.
TATCCCTTATCTAAATACTCGCGTATAACATTATTATAAGCGGTGCGAATTTTGAGGCATGCCTCTAATTTCTTTTCTAGGCATAAAAATCGCCTGTGCGCGGTGGCGAACGAGTCACCCAAGGTGAACACGTCCTCACGAAAAGGTAAAGCGACTATGTACCTTCCACTCTCTTCTCGAGACGTGGTGGCAGTAAAATATTCTTCGCACTCAAGGTCATCAAGGCTTTGAGCGGGCGGCGCGGAAATCTCCTCAAGTTCCCAAAACTTCTTAAGAATCGAGTCTACAGGCTCATCAACTACCGTACAACACGTGGTTGAATAATTGCAAACTACGTGTGACGTAGGTACAGAACCCATAATCACATAACCTAAAACGGTTTGAATAGCGGGCGGTATATTGCTGAAGCGGCTATGAATGATACCTGGCATCAGCAGGTGCGGGAACAGTGAACTACCTATCAAAAGGTCGACAGGACCTGGATTGGCAAAATTACCATCGGCGAGAGGCAAAGAACTAAGGTGAGAGAAAGCGGATACGTCGACCGGAGCGGAAGGTAGCGTATCTGTGATACGATCGACAATGAGCGATGAAATGTTATAGTTAATATTTAAATTAAAACGTGAGTGAAAAACTAAGTCTACGGAACCCTGAGAGGTTTTAAGAGAACCACCTATACCCCTAATAACAGTTGAGGTACGTTGTAGTTTATTTAGTAAGCCGAGACGCATGCAACATTCATATGTAATGAAGTTGCTTTGTGAAGCACTATCTAGTAAGCAACGTACAAGATGCGGTGCGCCATTGCTGTCATAGACAACAACCTGAGCAGTCGCCAATAAAACCGTCCTATCACTCAAAGAGCATAAAGCTAAATTTCCACTAGGAGGTGGCGCCGAAACGGAAGGCGCGGGTTGCGAAATATTCGGCTGCGGTGGCGATGAAGAAGGAGCGCTGACGTTACCACTAGGCGCATCATTTGCGGGTGTATGCGTTTCGAAATGTAAAAGAGTGTGGTGGCGCTGCTGGCAAGCACGACACGAAACCTTAGAAGTACAAGCTTTCGATCTATGTTTTGTGCTAAGGCAGTTGACACACGCACCGTTTTCTTTTATGAACTTAAATCTATCATGCGGTGTTATTTTTGCGAAAGCGTGACATTTAAACATATGATCATGTGTGTTATTATTACACAACAGGCATTTTTTATTTTCAGACGATACGTAAGTTTGCGGATTAGGAGCCGCACGGGTTCTATTTATTTTAGAGTAAGAATTAGTATTATTATTTGCGGGGGAAACAGCATTAGTAGTTTGACAGATGCGGCACTGCATTTTAATAAATTCTATAAAGCTTTCGAATTTAGGCAGTTTTGAATCATGAGCGTATGTTTCATAGGCTCGAATCGTATTCGTATCGAACTTACGTACGGCAATATGCATCAAAATAAAATCTGTCAAATTATCAATGCCTAAGTTTTTTAAAGAATTGACTGCGGTTACAAATTTATCCATAAATAACTGATAAGCAGCAGGTGAATTGGATAATTTCAAATTTAATATTTGTTCTAAATAATTAGAACCTAAAACGTCATTATTTTGGAATCTGTCTAGTAGCGCTTTGAAAATTATTTCATAGTTCTGAGCACTAGGTAAAGTACCAGAAAAAAGCGATTGTACCTTAGGCGAAAGTTTACCCATTAGGTAATATAATTTATCGGAATTCGATAGCGATGGATTGTCGTGAACAGTCTCTTTAAAGCTGGCATAAAATAATGGCCAGTTTTGAATATCACCGTCAAAAGTTAATAATTGAATAGGAGGTAGTTTGACGGAAGCCTTATTTTTAGAAGATGAACAGGGAGGTGACACTTGCGATAAAACATGTTTCACGTTACAATAAATGTCTTCAAAAGCGTTATAAGCTTGAAAATTAGGCTTAGCGGTCGGATTACGCTTAAGTAACTGCTCATTATATTCATCAATAATATCATGAAATTTGGATCGTATACTATCAATAGTAACACATGACGTAATAAAAGATTGACGTCTCTCATCTGAAAGGTGAGCTATCTTCGCTTGGTCGTATATCGATTGCATGCGTTGATAAAGTGCATCACGCTTCGCTCTTATTAAAATTAATTTTGTGTCTTCAACTTCACTGGCATCTTTACCGGTAGGTCCGGCAGACTTATCGTCCTGTGGCATGATTGATAATCACAAAATATAATATATAATGTAAAGTATATAGAAAATATATAGGTAAGTTATTGAAGTATATAAACACTATTTATTGTTCACACAAATGTATATAAAAGGCTGCGTAAATTTAAACAAAATTAATTAAGTATAAAACTTAATCGAAAATAAAAATAATTAATTTAAGTCGCTAGTGTGTGATGACCCTTATATCAATTTGTGAACGATCGAATTAATGATGAACACAGGTTCTGAAAATAAGTAGCTAAATTAGTGCCTACTTAATTACGGTTGCGGAATAACACAGAATTGTAAAATATATTAAATGAAAATATTAAAATATATGAAAAGACCCCAAAAGTACCAAGGTGACCTTTTAGAGGGCGCGCGGAAAACACGTGAGTGGTTACAAAAAACTAAACTAAATGCGGTATTTAACGGTTCAAAACTAAACATACGACTCGAAAAGGACCAGATGATTCGTACATATTAATGTACGAAACTTAAAAAATTAAAATAATTGCGGTAAAGACATTCAATCGTCAAAAATGCGGTATGGAATGCGAATAGAATGCGGGTGTAAAATAATTGGAAGGAAGCGGGATTTCGGCAGGTTACGGACGTGGACGGCGGCTGGTCAAGGAAAGGCACTTACTTGGTCTAGCAGCAGGCTCGTCAACACTTGAGAATTGCAAGCTGGCGTCGTCGCCTGCGCAGCACGCACGACCTGCGTGATCGGACGTGAACGGCCACAAAAGTCCACAAACACGTCGATTTACACCGTCCTTTAATCACGTATTTACTAATACACGTAACACTGAAGCTTATGGGCTACGCGGATGCGGTTAAATGAGTTGCGCGGGGTGACAAATTATAGCGTGTTGATGTCACAGTAGTTCGCAATAGACTGTTTCTTGCATTACGAATGCATTGGCCGCGTTCGGCCGGCGAGCGGAGCGATGTATGTGCCTTTTTGTTAGGATATTGGCGGGTAGGAAGGAAGTAAAACTATGACGATATGATCGCGGCGGTAACACTACCCATTGTGTGCAAACTTTTGTTAATTATTGTGATGGAAAATGACCTCACTTTAAATGTGGAGCTCATTTTTCAATGTTGACGACTCTGTATGAAATATACAGGGACAAAAAGGCAGCCCTTGACGAGTTTCTTGCCGGTTCTTCTCGTTACAAGGTACCGCTTAGGGTTTGCGAACCGATGGCGTATCTTCTATGACATTCACAAGTGCTTGTAACAGCCTAGACTGAATAAATTATTTTTGAATTTTGATTGTGGGGCGAGGCGGAGAGTTTCCTTTCTGTACGGTAGTACTTGTATCTATTCTGTACTATGGGACCAACTCTGAAATTGCGAAAAAATATCAGCTGTTTCATACAAACATTAATAACGAAAATATCAAAATGTATGGAACAGCTAATTTATTTTTCGTGAATTTAGAGTCGGTCCCGTAGTAAAAGTTGTTCAGTGTGATGATCCCTATCTACTATATTCGGCTTTATAAGGCTATTACCAAACACCCTGTATTTAATGTACTTCGAATGAAAACAGATACTTTTTGTAAGTAATCAAATAATCTTCTAATACCAAATTCGAAAAACAAAAATAATTTGCCAACAGCATATTAATATTTAAGACTAGCTTTTGCCCGCGACTTCGTTCGCGTGATTAAGTTAGTTTTGCATTTATTTCGAAAGTCGCGGATTGCCAATATACCTAGGTATTTATCTGTAGACCTCATTTCACACATTTAAATTTTCTCATAAAAATTCATGTACAAAGTGGAACACTCTGTAGCACCCTGTATAACGTGAGTTTTCCAAAACCCTTTTCGTAGTACTCACATACATTATATTAGGAATCTACCCTCCAAAAATGGTGTTTCTACCTTCAGCCCCATACAATTTCTCATACAAACTTAAACAACCTGTAGCACCCTGTATACCGAAAATTTCACAAAACCCTTTCTTAGTACTTACCTACACCATAAAAGGTATTTTTAATATTTAAGATGATGTTTAAAGTTTCAAAAAAGGCTAAACAATTTGTAGTTAGTTACAATTAGTGAAAGTTACAAATGCTATAGATAGATGACTGTATCATATTTTCAACCTTAATGCTACGGCATTAAGAAACATTACCTACGGCCGATTTTAATAATCTATCTTCAGTAAGAGATAGGCCTACTATGGATCTGTTACCTAGGCAACTGTTGTTATTGCCTACAAAGATATTAGAATTTTTTAAATTGCCTATCATTTAACAGAAATATCTTGGAAACAAATTTTTAGTAAGCCTATCTCTTACTGAGGATTAGTAAATAAGAAAAATGTGTTTACAACTTTGATTTGACATACTATTAAGCTTGATGAATATGAAATGAACGGCTGTATGTGTAATACATAAAATAAAATCCTCACCGTGGGGCAAGAATGTATTGACGACCCTTATAGAGTCGCGGCACTTAGCGAGCTGCCGGTCGACGTCGTCGTGCGACACGCCGTCGATCACAAAAACCTCCGCCATGTCGTCAGTCAGCAACTGACACGAATATCCTATGTTTATTGCCGTCTCTGGAAACAATGGTTATTATTAAACAATTTTATTAGACACTAACTGCCGTTTGTACTAAACTTAAGAATCGCCTAAGTCTTTTCCTAACTACAATTCGACCAAATTAAAACGGTGTCCGTGACATGAACTTAACTGTCATGCGCCTAATTATCTTGGTCGATTTGTACTTAGGAAAAGACTTACGATTCTTAAGTTTAGTGCAAACGGCCGTAAGGAAGTATAAGTGCATTTGAAGTGTGTCGTTTGATGTCTCACCTTGTTTATCACCTGTTAATACCCAAATTTTAATACCAGCCATACTGAGATTCGCTATGGTTTCAGGCACTCCATCCTGTAATTTATCTTCTATGGCAGTGACACCTGAAAGAAATTGAAATGTATTAGAATAACGCTGAATGTTGTTTATATTTTATGTCAATATTAACAAACTGCGAGTATAAAATTTAAAAGTATTTACATAAACGGAATTTAAACAGGCTTAAAAAAAATACCGCCTTCTGGAGCTCTATCATCGGCTAACTTACATTGCTGCTTTTCTTTGGTAAGTTTTTATTTATACCAAAACGAAGTAGCAACGTATATTCATAAACTTCATTGTTTTTAGCTGATAGACCCGCTGGAGGCGGTGCTTACACTGTACTATTGACAGCACTTCCACTTTACCACTCCTAAGGTTAAAATCGCTTGCACGCCGCGCCGTCAGTTAATAAGTTTACGGCCCGGCCACAGCCAGTGCGGCAGGCGGCGAGGCAGGCGGCGCAGCAAGCGAATTCGGTAAACACTGCCCACTGTACGTGCGCCACACGGCACCTGTACGTGTGTGGTACATACCCATCAGCAGTAGGTCGGTCTCTATCTCCTCGTAGATGGCGTCCAGTTGTTCGTCGCGGTCGTGCAGCGCGAGCGCCGCCCGCTGGTGGCCCACTGTACGTGCGCCACACGGCACCTGCACGTGTGTGGTACATACCCATCAGCAGTAGGTCGGTCTCTATCTCCTCGTAGATGGCGTCCAGTTGTTCGTCGCGGTCGTGCAGCGCGAGCGCCGCCCGCTGGTGGCCCACTGTACGTGCGCCACACGGCACCTGCACGTGTGTGGTACATACCCATCAGCAGTAGGTCGGTCTCTATCTCCTCGTAGATGGCGTCCAGTTGTTCGTCGCGGTCGTGCAGCGCGAGCGCCGCCCGCTGGTGGCCCACTGTACGTGCGCCACACGGCACCTGCACGTGTGTGGTACATACCCATCAGCAGTAGGTCGGTCTCTATCTCCTCGTAGATGGCGTCCAGTTGTTCGTCGCGGTCGTGCAGCGCGAGCGCCGCCCGCTGGTGGCCCACTGTACGTGCGCCACACGGCACCTGCACGTGTGTGGTACATACCCATCAGCAGTAGGTCGGTCTCTATCTCCTCGTAGATGGCGTCCAGTTGTTCGTCGCGGTCGTGCAGCGCGAGCGCCGCCCGCTGGTGGCCCACTGTACGTGCGCCACACGGCACCTGCACGTGTGTGGTACATACCCATCAGCAGTAGGTCGGTCTCTATCTCCTCGTAGATGGCGTCCAGTTGTTCGTCGCGGTCGTGCAGCGCGAGCGCCGCCCGCTGGTGGCGGTGCTTCCACTCCGCGAACCCGCGCTCGTCCAGCGGTCGCCAGGCCAGTGCCAGCGTGCGTAGACCTTCGCCAGCGAATTTCTAACAACGAGAAACGGAAAGATGTTTCGGTGGCCCTACCATGAGTTGGTGTTTTCGCTACCGTGAACTATCGTTTTGTTTCCTTCACTCGCATTGTGAGCAGTATATCCGATAGATGACGGTAGCTTTAACAATTTGCTTCAACTCATGATAGGGCTGCTGATACTAAGAAATAGGACCTGTATTCACTTCAGTGAATCCACCCGCGACTTCGTCCACGTAACGTCTACTGCTTACACTGAGTTGAGGAATGAGGTCAGTCTTGGCATCACATAGCGCTGCACAGTGTAACTTTGTTAATTTTTAGTTTCATAGGTATATACGTATATATTTAAGTTATTGTTATGCTTTGTGTATGTGATATGTGCTGCCAATAAAACTATATTCTATTCTATTCTAGATATTGAAAAATCTTTAGGGAACCTTTGACACGCCGGTCAAGTCTGCTAATGTTTTCGTCAAAATAGTAGTTCAATGGTGTTTGAATGGTAATGCTTTTTGACACAGTTCTTGTTTCTTAAACCCAAAACTGAAACACATTGTGTTTCTTAAACCCAAAACGGAAACATATTGTGTCTTGATTTTGGGTTTAAGAAACAAGAACTGTGTCAAAAAGCATTACCATTAGAACACCATTGAACTACGATTTTGACGAAAACATTAGCAGACTTGACCTCCAGGATAAAAGTATTAGATGTTTCCTCGTTATAAATAAACTGTGTGCCCAATTTCACTCAAATCCGCTCAGCCGTTTTTAAGTAACAAACAGATGTCTGTTTAAACTTTAAACATTAAAACTTTCACATTTATAATATTTGTAGGATAACTCCAATGCTAAGTAGGTATGCAAAATAGTTTAAATATGCATGTTTTATACTTACATTTAAATGTTCTTGTGTTCTTGATTTAACTTCTGCTTGATTTGATTTTAATCTGTCATATATTACATTATCAGCACCTTTTGTATATAACCTAATTTCTCCATCCTTCCTCAATATCACGGACATTCTTTTCCTAACATTATTAAAATCTAATATACATAACAAATCATACTCCTGAAAGAAAACAAAGGACATAATTAATCAAAAGTGCATAACATTATAAATAATCATTTTTTTGTTTTTATTGTTACAATTTCACTTACTTCTGGTTTACCCATAACTTCTATTGTAATACTATTAGGCGAGCGTTCTCTGAACACAAAACCAAAATTTCTAGCCGCCGATACCAGTGCTGACTCATCTGGAGACTGCGCCTACAAACAACAAAACAGCTTCAAGTTGATAACTAGTATACAAGTATTCTCTATATATAGTATTATGCATTAATTACCGTACAATTATAACGCTAAGATGAAAATTATTCAAGACAAGCTATAAGTAAATATACAACGTGTTACAAAATAACCCAATGCTGAATATGGTACCACCATCATCATCATATTTATAAAAAGGAAGAGAGATGACAAGGAGTGTCTGAATAGGGCTGGCAAGAATCCAAAAGCGCTATGGAAAGCGATCAAGGAAGTAACATAAACAAGTCAAAATCTGTACCTATTGACCTTCTTAACATCAAGCCAATAAGTGCACACACTGCACACAATTCAACACAATAAATTACTAACGGTCTCAATTTCAACAGTTTTGTATGTGTGCCTTATATGATAAGAGGGAGCCACATAGTTGTGCATTCAGAAACCCTTACTAGCGATGCGCGATTATGAATGATCATTCGATTATCTCAATCATTCGAATAATTCGAATGACCATTAACATGTATTACTAATTTGTAGTGTAAATATTTTATTTTATAGTCATAGTCATAGTCATAATTGTTTATTGCAACATGTTGGTTACAGAGATCTTAAAAGGAAAATGGTACCATGAACATGACCCTGTAAGGGTATTGCAACTTAAAATAAGATTAAAATAAAAATATTAAAATTACTTAACATAGGTAACATAAATGTTTCTTTTAAATAACAAAACGAAAAATCTGGAATAGGTAAACAACATTAGAGATGAGAACAAGGAGGCCTAATTATTAGACTAATTAAAAAATTCTGTTAATGTATAAAAACATTGTTCTATTAAAAAATCTTTTAGTTTACTGTAAAAGTGAATTTCTTTTTGTATGTCTTGTATTTCTTTTGGTATTCTATTATATATTTTTATTGACATATGGTAAGTTCCTGAAACTCACTAAATGTAACTTAGTGAAAGGTGCTGCAAGTCTGTTTTGATGCCTTAAATTACGTGATTGTTGATAAAAATCTTTTGCTTGTGGATACATTTGTTTGTTTTTTCTGACTAATTTACATATTTCAAATATATATAGGGACGTAAGTGTGAGTATCTTTAGTTTTACAAAGTGAGGTCGACAACTTTCCATATCATCTATATTTACAAGTATTCTGATACACCTTTTTTGCATCACAAACAATTGGTTTACATGAGTGCTATTACCCCAAAGGATAATTCCGTAGGTCAACCATGCATTAGCGTAAGCATAATAGGCACACATTGCAGTTTTTAAGTCGGTACATTTTTTTAGTTCATATAAGGCGTAAGTAAATTTAGAAAGTTTAGTAGCAATTTTTTCAATATGAGATTTCCAATTGACATTTGTATCTATTTCTATGCCTAACAGGGTGCAAGAGGTTTCAAATTCTATTTTATTATTATTAAATGAGATTGTTGTTTCTATTGATTGCTTTTGTATGGGTTTAAATTGCATCAATTTCGTTTTAGATATATTAATTTCTAAATTGTGGTCTTGTAACCATTTTATTACCTGGTGTAGTGTGTTATGAAACTCTTGTTGAAGATCTTGACTGCGTACGCATGGGAAAACAATGGAGATATCATCTGCATATATTATACATTTTTTATTTATACAGTCTACCACATTATTTATATAAATTAAGAAAAGTACACATCCTAATATACTCCCTTGAGGAATAGAACGTTCAATATCAAGTTTATTTGATCTAACATAATTTAAAATATTGTTTTTGGCATCATAATGTTCTATCTGCACGAATTGTTGGCGATTATTTAAATATGATTCAAACCATATGTGAGCTCGTCCTCGTATACCTATTTCATATAATTTTTGGAGTAAAATTTTATGAGAAACTCGATCATATGCCTTACTCATATCTAACATTATTCCTATTGCATATTGATTTTTATTTATAATATTTAATATTTCGTTCATAAAGTTATATACTGCTGTGATTGTAGATTTTTGTTTCCTGAAACCATGCTGACTCTCGTTAAAAATATTGAATTTTTCACAAAAGGAGTTAATGCGGGTTGCCATTGCTGTTTCAAATATTTTCGAAAAGGTTGATAAAAGGGCTATTGGGCGCAAATCTTGGGGTTTGTTGGCATTTCTCATTTTAGGTATTGGTTTTACAATTGTTATTTTAAGTAAATCGGGAAAGACTGCCTCATCAAAAGATTGGTTAATTAAATAAGTTATAGGTTCTACCAGCTCCTCCCTACAATGCTTAATTAATGAAGGAGGGAATTCATCAGCACCATAACTTGATTTATTTTTTAATGATTTTATAATTTTATCGACTTCGTCAGTGCTGACTGGACGGAGGTAAATAGAGTTTTCAATAGGTGATTGAGTGGGTCGACCTTTGGGATCAATATGATTTTTCTTATGAGATCCTACCGACACAAAGTATTTATTTAAGATATTAGATATTGAATGGGGATCTTTTATGGTTTCATCGTTAAGTTTTAAACTTATATTTTTTAATGTATTTTTGTTTATTTTATTAGTGCGTTCTTTAATGATTTGCCACATTGTTTTAGTAACGTTTTTGGATTTTTTCATTTTATTTATATACTGATTTTTTTTAGATATATTAACTGTAATTTTTAATAATTTGACATATTTTTTGTAATAATTATTTAATACTTCACTATTTGTTTGCAATTTTAATATTTTAATTAGGCGTTTATTTTTACACGATTTTTTGATCCCCTTTGTTAACCAGGATTTTAATTTATTTTTAATCAATATATTTATTTTTGGTATACAGAGATCAAGTAATGTAGTTAATTTTTCATGAAATACTTTATAATTTTCATTAACACTTTTACCAGGTTTAATAATATTTCCCCAGTTTATAGATTGTAATTTCTTCTTAAATAATGTCATGTTGTTATTGTTAAACTTCCTCTTTCTAACGATATGTCCCTGCCTAGTGTTAAAATTTAAACCAGATTTATATAATGAAACAAATATGCCTTTATGATCCGATAGCCCTTGTTCCTTAACCTTAAAGCTTAAACAGGTTGTATCAAAGTTCGTGAAAATTATATCTAAGCAAGTGGCACTCGTGGCCGTAACTCTGGTAGGTTCATTAATATTTTGATGAAAATTAAAACTTTTAAATAACTTGACCATACCTTTTGATTGTGTGTTGTTAACAAGAAAGTCTACATTTAGATCCCCTCCTATTATTATATTTTTCTTTGCATACTTAGTAGTTAATAATTTTAACAATTTTTCTAATTGTGTTTTAACTAAACTTTCTTCTCTTTTTTTATCTGGCCAATACAACACTATCAATATAACACTTAAACTAGGTAGTTCTATACCACACAATTCTATAATATACTCCACTGATAATTTTTTAACGTCTTCAAGCTCGAAAAAGTCTATTTTGTCTTTCACAAACGCACATACACCTCCGCCATCACGATTTTGCCTAGAAAACTGACTTGCCAGTGTATAGCCTTCTAGTGCCAGTAGATCAGATTTGGCCGAGGTAAACCATGTTTCAGTAAAACAGACTACAGACAAATCATATTCTTCAGTGAGGTCCTCTATTAAATGTAATTTATTGCATAGACTACAGATATTTTGATAGAAAAAAGTTATATTTTGGTTATTTTTGTCATTAGGTACGAAAGGAATGTATCTTGTTCTGACCCCGTACTGTGTCAATTGCTTTCGGGTGAAGGTCTTTGTAGGAATTAGTGTCTACTTCCGAGATTGTGTTGTTTGAGATGATATTATTCTGAAATCTATTAGGGATTTTTGTTACCCTTTGTGAATGTTGGGTTGATTTTCTAAAGTTCTCTCTTTCCTGCTTTCTAAGTTGAAGCCCTTGTTCATCAAGGTAAGCCGATATCCATAATCCAGTGTTTTTAAAATAACCAATATATTCCAATAGATATTTTGTCATTTTTTTACTTAACAATTCAATTTTCAGAGGTCTCCTGTTTCCATGCCTTCCTATGCGGCTTATTTCTTCAATATATCCTGACAGATCTACGCCAGCTATGTCATACAAAATATCTATTACTCGGTCATGCACTTCATATTCTGTCTCGTATCTATATTCGTTGAGTCCATACAAAACTATTGTTTTATTCCGACATTCTTGATCCAATGTATTCTTACAATGTTCGTATGATTTTGAGCTAGGTTCATTACACGTGTTATTAATTGTGATACTGTTTTCTTTAATTTGTTGTATTTCCTGTATGAGTAGCTTATTTTCATTCTCCAAATTATTTATACGTTTAGTGTTTGCTTCCGCAACTAGTCGCATTGATTTTAACTCAGTTTCCAAAGATGAGTGTTTATTTGTTATTTCTAGCAAACACGTTTGGAGCAATTTTATAGTCTCTGATAGTTCACGGTCTCGAGCATCCTGTTTTTCTGATTGTTGATTTATTATTGTTCTTAACTCACGTAACTCTGCTAGCAAGGTGGAATCCATGTTGGTCGTAGAGTTGGCTATTATAGTATCACCTCTAGGGGGAGTATCGTCAAGAAATTGTGAATCCTCATCACTGCTTTTCGTAGATTTTTTGTGCCTTAATGTAACATTGTTTGAATCCTTCACTGGAGTATGAGTGTTGTCATATTTTGGTTGTTTTGACTTGCATTGTGGACATTTCCAAACTCGTTTTTTTTCTATGGTCATCAAATAGAAAATTTTTTCAGATACATTTACGCAAAGCAAATCATATTTTTCGGTGCATATCGAGCAGACCAAAAATCGCCTATCTGATATTATTTTCAAGCAAGTTGCGCAATTATGTGCCATCTTTCGGAATTTAGTTGAGTTAATAACTTATTTAAAGCACAGCGTAAAGCAAAGCAGCCCTTCGGGAAATGTGCTGTCAAAGCATGTGGAAACAATTTTTCCAATGTGCCGATTGAGTTCCCAGGAAGCACCCTAGATGGCTTTGAAATCCATTTCATACATTAAATATCTAAATTATTCATCTAAATTATTCACTTTTATAGGTTATGAATAGTATTGTTGTTATTAAATCACTATTAAAATAAATTTTTCTTTGATCACTGTATTTTAATGTTCAACAATAACTCAATTTAGTCATTATTTTCGTATATTATTTGATATTTGTTAGGGTAAAAGCAATGAGTTGCAAAAAGATGCTACGCTAAATTTCACTATGTCTAAGGCTAAGTTTGCTCGGATAACACTCTCACTTATTTTTTGAACATAACACAATGTTTTTATTCACTCCACATTATTAGTAGTTCACTTTATTAGTTTATTTTAATTAAAGTATTATGATCTGTTGTTCACACGGCATCTAGCGCCATCTTCATCATATTGATTTGATACTAGCGCCACGGCAATACTGCGGTACGTTAGTGTAAAAAGAGGCAACTGCCTTTTTAATTTTGATTTTTGTATAAACTTACAACTTTCTTTCAATATCATCGATAGCTCAGACGGGACTGCTACGGGTGAGTCGATTTTTTCTCATATTTATCAATTATATTAATACCCTTAATATAAAAATAGCATTGTGAATGCATAAAAACATAAAAAGTTTAAAATCATCGATAGAAATGAGTTACTCATTTGGATCAGTAACTTTCGTGACTGCCAAGCGATAATGAACTTTATGCTTATTTATAAAGGCATAGTTTTGCTTAGAGCCACTTCTCAAAAGTATTAGATCCAACCACGGAACGATAAACATGTGTTTCCTTTAAACCACCAAACCCAATATTATCCGACTAATTAGTAATTAATTCGATTATTGAAATTAGTAATAATCGCGTATCACTAGCCCTTACCAGGCCTCCATCACTCGCTCAAGGTCGCGCGATAAGCACCTACCGCTAGCCGTTCGTTCGAACGAACAAGTGAGCAAAGGGCCGCCACACGCCTGCCGCCGTACAAGCGCGGCATCTTACTGCCTGCGTAGGTATTGCCTCTTTATAATAGTAACAATGTCGAATCGACATTCTGTGCCGTGTACGGATGTCAAAATCAAAAAACCAGTTAGAGCAAAAGTCGCTATTTATTTAAATTACTATGCGGCGTGCTGCTTCTGTACTTGTACTATTAGTTATTCTGTGCCCTTACACCCGTAATCGAGATGCAGACAAGGAAGTGAAAGTGAAAGTGAAATATATTTTATTTAAATAAGCTCACATAATAAGCATTTTTAAATCGTCTTTTGACTAACCCAATCGTTATATTGAATCATAAAATAACTTAAGAAGTCTCACCGGCTTGAATTAGTTACCTGGTATTCAAGGCGGCCGTTCTTTTGATCCGGCATGACGGTGTGACACAAAGCCAGCAGCCGGAAGAAGTCGTGCACCTCGCGGTCGCCACGCTTCACTGCCTCCAGCAGCGTCGAGTCGAAGAACTTGAACTCGGGCTCGTACTCCGGGTTGAACGAGAAGTCCAGCGGCTCTGTACTCTGTACCAATCGGTTATCATCAATATACGGGAGGGATGTTGCTTGAAACAATTCTATGTTAAAAACATCTTGTTCTGACAGATATTGTGCTCGGCCACAGTGCTAGCCTACCGCGGTAGCGACGACGGGCGCGGAGTAACAAACATATGAAACCGCCAGTCGCTAAAGTCGAATTATTTCACTGGAGTAAACTGACCTTAGAGAATTCTCTAAGAAACTGACAGATTCTAATGTCACATTGTAAAATTATGTCGCCTTTATTTATTGTACTAGTGCTGCGTTTCGTTCATTGTGATTCAGTTCACTCACACAAAGTCAGTAGCGTTCATGGTTACACCTGGGTCATTTTTTAAACAAGCCTCAAACGTCAGATTACTCCAGTGAATCAATGATTAGACTTTACACTATGGACGCAAACAGCGGTTTCAAATGTTTGATATTTCGCGCCCGCGCCTGCCGTCGCAACCGCGCTAGGCTCGTACTGTGAATGAGCACATAGGATCTTTTCAGAGTACTAAGACTATATTTTATGATGATTTTATAAAAAAATGAAATAGTTTTATGTCAACATAGAATTGTTTGTTATAATTGATTAAATGTTAACGTGTTAAAAGCGTACTAAAACATGAAACGACACAAGATGCAAAGCGACACATGCAGAGGAGATCGGTTAATTACAAACAAGTACTATACATATATACACTTACACAGACCACAGACAAATACAATACAGATACATGTGAATGAGTTACACAGTACATTGGGTAGAGTATTTTATTTTATTTGTGAAAAAATATATAAATATAACTAATCATGGATATGAAGCTACCAATAGTTGTTAGGAAAGGAGTTATTCTGAGCATCGTATCTTTATAATTTTCAATAATAACATATAATCAGGTTTACAGAAAATAGAAGAGATTACAGACATTTTCAATACAAAGTTTAGTGTGTGAATGGGAAAGATAGTGATTTTGTTACAACTTTTCATTATCCTAGAACCAGTATTACAGAGATTATAAAATAAAAATACAAATGGTAAATTAAAATAAAAACATCAATATTTCTTCTTCTGTTCAAAGTGTAAATATTTAACTAGAATTAGACACAAACAACGGAGAACTTTGCGTTCAAATACACTTTGGACAGAATGATTGCTTTGGTTAATTTCCTATGGCTATATTTATTCGAAGACTTTTGTGTAAAAAAAAGCTTTTAAAAAAAAGTAAAACCTCCTTCAAAAACCTTAAAAAACAGCTCTATAAAAAGCAAGAAATAATGTTCAAATCGATTAATTAAAACACGTCTATTGAAGTCGGGTGGAGCTGGAAGTATTTTTTTTACTTATTGTGATGTTTATATTCTAAAAGCCCCACCCGACTTCAATAGACGTGTTTTAATTAATCGATTTGAACATTATTTCTTGCTTTTTATAGAGCTGTTTTTTAAGGTTTTTGAAGGAGGTTTTACTTTTTTTTAAAAGCTTTTTATTTTAAACTTTTTTGTGGTAGGTATGTAAGCGATGATTTTATAATATAAAACGTTAAGTATAATGTTTCACATTTTTCAATGGTAAACCCCGAGTAACTTAATGTCCACAGGTGTTCCGTTGGGTCTTCGCAGTTCAAATCTAGTCCAGAATGTCCTTGACAATAATAAACCTACCAATATTTCAATCACTGTACAGTTCCTATTTGATTTTGAGGAGTTCCCTCGTGTATCTTCAAAATCCAAAGTCCAATACCAATGAAAATAATATGGAATCATTCTTAAGGTGTCTTCTTTCAAACAAAAAAAGAATTGTCTAAATCGGTTCATAAACAAAAAAGTAATGGTTGAAAGTCGGTCTCAATTCATATAAAATGGCAACGAAAACGACAGTATTTTCAAGATTACTTGAAAACTACTGAACCGATTTCAAAATTTCAAAAAATGGGACCAACTTGAGAACAACCCTCATGTTATAACGTTTGAATCGTTTCAATCGGTTCAGCCGTCTTCGAGTAATCGGTGTACATACATATATAAAAAAAACCTCCTCCTTTTCAAAGTTTTTGAAGTCGGTTAAAAACTACAATAGATAGAGTAATTGTCATTCATGTGTTTTAAAGTCGATTCACAGCCACCAAACATATCTTCCCGTGACCTCTAGGTAAAACATGCGTTTCCTAGATGCAAAACTAAAGTGGACCAACATATGTGTAATGTTATATTTCTATTCATTTATTTAATAGTGATCCATTATTTATATTAAAGTTTAAGCCATTATGTTAATTTTAACACCACCATAATTAATTACCACCAAAATGAAAAGAATAAGTTTCGAATAAATATAGAAATTAATCTTTCTGCGTTAACGAAACTAAACTGAAGGAACATAATACAATATCGGGTTTGCAGTTGGAGAGTCCGCTGTTTTAAGAGTACAGAGATTCTCAAAAGTTTTTTTTAATTAAACATTTGTTTTTATATATTTGTATAAAGCGTAAGAACTCCAATTTAAAACAACGAATTCTTACTTTACTGCTGTGAAAGAAATACTCTACTGGATATGTGAAAATCAGGAAACAGAAATTATTGGTTAACACAAGATAGTCAAGAGATTACCTATTGTCTATAATAATTAACTACAATTTAGGATAGTGTATCTATATTGCAATAATTTCTAACAGAACCAAACCCAGTAGAGATCATTATTTACTAACACAGTGCATCATTTATCACCCTTGCGAGTACGCAGACGAACATCGCTACGTGATTAAGGATCTGTTGCACAACATTACTGAAGTGAGCTACACATGGCGCATGTTCTTCTGAGTGCGAAGGGGAGTCAATCATCGAGCCTTTACAATTAATATAACACCGAATTCCTATCGATAGATAGTTGTCATCGCGCATCGATTTGAAAAGATATAATAAATATTCGACACTGTAAAAATCATGTCTTAGTTTTATATATATTCTAAGCATTCATATTTAAGGCCCAAGCACACCAGATCGTGTGCACGTGGACGTACCATTGCGTTGTAATGTCTGGAACTTTATGAGACATGGCACACCACTTGAGTGACTACGTGCACGTATACGTCACGCACGCCTACGTGTACGGATCCGGTTTGTTTCGCACTTTAACAAAATTGTTGGTTACCACTTCTTTACCAAGCATGGCGCAGCATCATTTAATAAAAAAAACATTATCAACATCGATACACGACGGAACTTTATCTATAGGAAACCTGCTTCTACCCTCTAGCACACAAACCGCCTGGCGAAACTTTTGAGTCAAATATTGACAGTATTTTTAATCAAGAATGGTAATCACTTTCAACAATTAATTAAAAACGATTAATCGGCTTCTGGTATAAGGTATAATGAAAATGTCACCGTGCTTTTCCACTATTAACTTGTTAAGCCAACTTTTATTTTTATTTTAAACGTTTATAATAAACTTTGTTAATTATAAACGTTTTTGACAGAATTATGTCCTCACTGTCAGACTCTGTTTCGAAACGGTAGTGGAAAAGTACGGAAGAGCAGCATTTAATGGCTCTCTACCGCGCAACTTTTGAAGTGCGGCCGCTGAGAGAATGCACATTTGGGAGATTTGTTAAATTCCTTATTGGTCAACTGAATAAAGTATGTTTTCTATTATTAAATTCAATTTAATCAATAATTAACTTAATTTATTTTATGTAATTTAATTGCTGACTTGTCCGATTAATCATGTTGTTCACACATATTGTTGGAGTTGCAGCCTAACTGCTTATTTTTTAAGTTGTATTCATATTCTTTATTTGCGTTCTTGTTGTATACATGGTGTTTACAATATAAAGTTCCAAACAAGAACCCCATAGGGGTACTGCAAATTCCTTTAATCTATTTAATGTATTTGCTGTAAATCTGTTTTGTGTGACAATAAAATAAAATAAAAATTCGGAAAATAAAATAATAATGAAAAATCTTATTCAATTGACATAAGGAACTTGACAAAATCCGTAAAATGTGCATTCCCTCAGCGTCCGTACTGTAGTTGTGTGTTCGGTGTACGTTGTCGGTTTGTGTGCGCGAGGGTCGCGTCGATGGAGTCGCGTGCTTCATACGTGTGAGTCGGTGTGCGGGCGCCGCGCGCCCGGCGTGCTGCGGCCCTGCTCGTGCTCGAGGTCGAGCAGGCGGTCGCGCGCCGCGCCGCTGCTGCTGCGCGCGCGCCCGCCGCCGCCCACCCCGCCGCCCGCGCCCGCGCCCCTGCCGCCGCCGCGCTGCATTACACACACCCCTACAACTCTTGTATCGCCTTGCCCGCTAACGGGCCTGTTGCCTTACTTATCACTCTTACAACCGCTCACGGGTCCCTAACCTATCACCTGTTCACTAACTTTTACAACCGCTCACTTGCGGGTGCAATGAGGACACACACTTACAGTAAAGGTTGTCCTTTCCTTTCTGTTTATGCCGTCGGCTACCAGGAAATGGTTGTCCTATATCTGCCCTGCCCGCTAATGCCTCATAACCTATCTATCACCTAAACACTAATTCTTACAACCGCTCACTTGCGGGTGCAATGAGGACACACACTTGCAGTAAAGGTTGTCCTTTTTTTGCTGTCTGTGCCGGCGGCTACCAGGAAACAGTTGTCCTATATCTGCCCTGCCCACTAATGGCTCCTAATCTATCACCTGGTTACTAACTCTTACAACCGCTCACTTACGGATGCAATGAGGACACACTTGCAGAAAAGGTTGTCCTTTTTTTGCTGTCTGTGCCGGCGGCTACCAGGAAATTGTTATCCTATATCTGCCCTGCCCGCTAGTGGGTTTTAACCTATCACCTGGTTACTAACTCTTACAACCGCTCACTTGCGGGTGTAATGTGTCAGCGGCTACCAGAAAAAGGTTGTCCTATCTGCTACTTACTAAACACAATAAATGACATATCTATGGCAGTTCTTTAAATTCTATCCACACACAGCTCTACCTATAAAAACAATTTGAGCTGAGTGATTAGCTGATCCTGGCAGTGCAATATTTGTATTTTACAAATTCTTGCAAACTACCTTTCAGGAGGCGATTGAAATGTTTTAATCTCAGAATTTTATTAGCGTGGCCTGATCTAATGATGATCTCGGTGTGAGCTTATCAGATTTGCAGTTTCATGATACACCGTTTCCTGTACTGTAATGTTAGCCTTCAAATTAAAGGATAAACAATGACTGAGCCCAGAGGCTCAAATTGATGGTCACAGAATTATTTACAAAAGTGACTTGGCTACATTTAATGCTCTTTTTTAAAGAACCTTGTAACTATTTTTTACTGTGAAGAAATAAATTCAAAACATGCTGTATGTACAGTGTTTCGTGAGTAGTGTAGGTACGAAATGGTGTGCATGAATAATCTGGTATACACGAGATAAAACCTTACGTACTATTATCCATGCACTAACTGGGAAAACAACGGACATTAAACTTCAAACGATTTACAATGAACCCCAAAGCATGGGCAAACGGTACAAAACAGTTTCTTATAATCCTTACTCCAAACACGAAAAAAACATGTAAGTACGAAAACATAAATGTTTATAAAACATGCAAAACAAATTCATGAGTCGCGAAAACGTGCTCATGTCAATTCTGAGATGATGATATATTTCAAATAAATGCAACCTACATGCATTGAGGTGAATTCTAGAATAGTCTATAGCATGTGCTCGACTACTTTGCATTTCGGAACTTGAAAAAAAGTTTTATATTTAAAGTTGTTTGAATTTAATCGCATTGTGCAATAAGGTGGTGAAGGGGAGGGGCGCTTACCTCCCCGAGTTCTAAGGTCTCGCCCGTCGCTTCGTCGACTACGTCTCCGTAGCACACTCCAGCGATGGAACACTTGTTGAACGTCATTATATTCTGCGTCAAAGTGCCAGTTTTATCGGAAAATATGTACTGAATTTGACCTAAAAACACGCTAAGGTTAGTCTTCATAAAACGATCGAAGGCACATTTTAAGAAATCCAAATAAGTATTTCACTTACCGAGCTCCTCGTTTAACGTGGTTGTTCTCGCTTTTGCCGCTGTTCCCGTTTTTTCATAATACATTTTCTCATCCCAATTAATAAGAAAACTCTGTGCAAACCTTATTACCTGTAAAAACAGAAACCATTTTAGAGTGCCATGGTTTTCGTTAAAATTCGTCGTCATTATCAAGTTTCCATGTATCACAAGCACTGCGCATTACAGTACTATAGTTTTGTAAACAAAGAAAAGACAGTTAAATAATAGACAATTTTGTTTGTTGTATATCAGTTGAAGGTAATGTTTACTCACTATAAATCATAGTAATAATTACTGTAAATAACACTGTCACGATGACGAGGTGCGTGATCAATATTCGTAATTATAAGATACAATGAACTTGAAAAGTCAGATAGGTATCATAATAAATCTGTAAACATCAGACTTCACTAAAATAAACAAATGGAAAGTTGGTAGGACCGACAACTAAAATACGTGATTAAATATGAAAGCTTATTCCGATAAAACATAGGTGCAAAGTACAAAATAAATCGACTATTAAACGAATCCATTCAAAGTAGAATCATAACATAACTCATTAGATTATCGCAACATTTTATTTTATTACCTAGAAATTAATTAACAGTTTGCATCAAATGTTGCTTAATTGGGTCAATCAACTTTTAATTGTCCTATGAGTTTTCCTGTCCACAAACATAAAAGTATATAATTCCTTGAAAATAAATATCAAATAACTTAAAAATTATGGTTTGGGTTAAATGTAATACTTTAATTATCATTTTGGTAATAGAAATAAATATGTTGTTTACATATTTGTTCGTATTTTAACGGTTGTCGAGAGATAATGTCGATGTCCCCTTTATTTGTATGAAATTGATGAAATGTCCACTGGACAACCTATAACATAAAAGTATGATCTTGAAATAAAAACGGTTAACGTAAAACCTCACCATGCATCACCAGGGGGGAGGGGAGGTAAAAAATTGGCCAAAAAATATCACGTGATTAATGGACGCCCCCTTATGATAGTGGACAGGAAAACTCATAGGACAATTAAAAGTTGATTGACCCTAATAATAATCTGAATTAGTTCTTTGAAATAATTTAATATTTCAATGAAATCTAACGAAATTTTCAAACACTTAATAAGTAGACCATGTTTGAAAAATTTGGTTAAATAGTAACGAATTTAAACTTATTAAGTAGACCATGTTTGAAAATTTCGTTAGATATTATATTGTACTGTATTGCATGTAATTTGTTACTTGTTAAAATACATTGAATATAGCAGCTATATTTAGTTTTTTATTGAAATAAACAGGATTAAATAACAAGACTATTCGCGACCCTCCTTCCTTCCTCTTTGTGAAAATTAATCAGCATTGGTTCAACTGAGTCACTGCTAAAATGACTCAGACATTTTAAAAAGAAAATCACGCATAACGCTGAACGAGTTTAGTTATCTCAACCGTAAAGGGCCCAAGACTGACATTTCGTCATGAGTGTTATGGTAGGTGGCAAGTAAATATTTATGAGTGATAGTTTAAGACGGTTTCTGTAAAAAATGGGTATAGGAGTCAACATTCCGATCCGCACGGTCGTACGGAATTTATAGTGTTATCTAATTTGAACTTTATTGGTATGATGGTATGATTGTCTATCCAGAGGTTCCTAAATTTTGGCTACGCAACCCTTTTTGGTTAGCCGTTTTTGGGCGGTAACCTAACTCAAGTAAGAAGCTAACTATTTTTTTTTAATCACACCTAGGGAATTCGATCCCGGCCCTTATTTCTGAACCCGGGATTTCGGGATTACACTTAGCCAATCCCGGGATCCCGGGATTATTTCGGGATTGAAGATTAAAAATAAAAATTTGGAAATCTTAGAAAAATTGCCTCTGAGTTAACAAATTAAAATAGACAAAAATAAACCTATTTAAAATTTGGTCAAAAATCGACTTGCTAAATCAAATTTTTGACAAAAAGCAACATATTTTACGTTACAATACACACCTAGCTAATCTAATCATTCTAACTTATCAAACTTAGAGTCAAATTAGGTCTAAATAAGGCTAACCAGACTGTCTAGTTAGTTTGACACTCCTTTTATCTTTATGTTAAAGTTATTATTTATCACGAATGAATAAGATCTCTTTAAATTTCAATAAATTGAAAAACATTTATTTAACAAACTATGCAAATAAAGAATGGCAATATCCTCTCTTAACATTGACCAAATAGTTGGCTTTCATGTAAAAACCCAGTACTAGTTATTATTTCTTAGCAAAAACTGTTAGAAAATAATATTCGTCAGTCACATAATAACTCATTTCTTTTAAATATGAAGAAAACAATCTTGAAGAAAGTTCATACATTCTTGTTCAGTAGCACTAAAACTGAAGTATATCACCACACCACAACAACCCAGTAAGAGTTGCTTGTCTATCTTTTTAGTTCAAAATAAAAGAAGTTTTTTCTAGAATAAAAAAAGTTCCAAGAAACCATCGCAAACCCGCTGGGTTAATTTGTGTTGCATGCTTGAAATGCTGCTTATATGAACAATATAAGGTTTTCTTGCATTTTATATTAATAATGAAAGACAAGCAATTCTATTAAGAACACTGGCAGTACTGGCACTGAGCTTTTCGCTTCACGCAGCATATTTTGCAACTTTTTTTAAAATTTTACCAATCCCGAAAATCCCGGGATTAGGAAAACTCAATCCCGAAAATTTCGGGACTGAAAAACGGTCGGGATCCCGGGATCCCGAAAACCGGGATCCCGGGATCGAATCCTCTAATCACACCATACTGAGGCTTTTGGCTTGGTGTTCGCCTCTTGTAAGTATATAGTTTGACTTTAAAAGGACTTTTTAAGATAAAAATATTTATTTAGTTAGAACAAACAGGTATTTACTTAACTCGCTTAAATTTTCGCGGAAAACCACTAAGAGCCTCTTACGGAACCCCAGGGTTTCGCGGAACACCATTCGGAAACTGCTAGTCTATGCAATGGTCTTACAATTTTTTTATATATATGTTTAGTTTTTAAGGTATATATCTATGGGCCATTGTTGCCTAATTATAAATAAATAAATATATAAAAAATGGTAAAAATGTAACTCACTTCGACGGAGACGTACAGCGATATAGGCACGACAGTGTTCATCACTATGGCGTAGGAGAAGAAGACGAGGAAGGCGATGACGACGGCGCCCGAGGCGGGCTCGGCCGGCACCAGCGTGTCCCACGGCAAGTACACCTGGAAGTAGCGCCCCACCAGCCACTCCCACACGCCGCACGCCACCGTGCAGAACACGCACATCGACAGCAGGAAGAATACTATCTGTGGGTGGATTAGTCTAAGTCAGATGCAGAGCGACAAGTATAAGGTACGGTAGAAAAAGCGTTTATGCGCCATTTGGTCCATTTCGCATTTGGTATATTTCGCGGAACGTCCAATTCGCATTTGGTCCACTTTCTAAAATTTCCTCTTTTGCGAGCAAAACACACGTTTACCTAATTGTTAAATTAAATAAGTTAACATTCTCCATATTTATGTAATTTGATGATGATGAAAACTGGTGACGTACTAAGAACAAGAAAAAAACAAAATATATATCAAAAAGTGAAAATAGAAGCTAACATTCATTCAGAACTTAAAGCATATTTATGTGAAAGTTGACCAAATGCGAAATGGACATTCCGCGAAATGGACCAAATGCGAAATGGACCAAATGCGAAATGGACCAAGTGGACCAAATGCGAAGTGGACCAAATGCGCATGAACGTAGAAAAAGGGTCTAATTTTGCGCAGTTCTTGGCAAAACTTTTTCGCGAATGTTTATGTAAATACGAGCGCTCGCAAAAAAGTAATAAGTCGAAACAGTAATATGAGTGGCAAAAGGCAATTAGTCACAATAAGTGATTTTTTATTTGATTTGCGAAACCATTACTATACTATACAGTGTTACAAAACAACCCGCAATGCCGAATATAGTAGATAGATAGGAACCATCAAACTGAAACAATTTTACTATAAGACCCTTCTCTCAAATCGCGAAAAATAATCAGCTGTTTCATACATTTTGATATTTTCGTTATTAATATTTGTATGAAACAGCCGATTTTTTTCACGATTTCAGAGTTGGTCCCATAGTAAAAGTTGTTAAGTTTGATGATCCTTAACCTTACCATATTCAGCAATGCAGGTTGATTTGTAACACCCTGTATTAATTTGATAATATATTGTTCATCGTTATCAGTGTGAAGAAGGGCCATTTAATAACGACAATTTGATCGAAGTCATTCTGAATAATGTTACTCTCACGTCATTGAATTCGATGATGAACTTACCCCTATAATAAGAAAATTAAGTAGCCTATCTATGCTGGTGCGCTTAAACTTGGTCTTGCCGGAGTTCTGCATGAGCTTGGTGTCCTTCCCGGCGAACACGACCACGCCGTAGCACCACGACGTGTTGCGGAGCACGCAGCCGCGCAGCAGGATCTTGTCGTTGTCCAGCGAGAAGTGTTGCTCGCGCCAGCTCAACGTTCCTGGTACAAGGTGAATAGAAAAATAGCTTGCAAGCCTTCCCACATTTGATGAGAAGGATGATAAAAAACCTACTTACAACTTACTAAAGTCAATATATCAGGACTCAGGAGTCAGTTTACGTTTCACTATGCCACACCCCGGGCACTGCATACAAACGCCGTTTCAACTACCTATTACACAGACGCTACACAGTGACGTATTTGCACACGCGCAACTGTGTGCGTGAATTGAATGAGCATACGAACTGGCCTACGAACTCGCGGGGCGCGGTGAGGTAATTGATTGCGGGGCGGGGCGGAGAGTTTCCTTTCTGTACGGTAGTACTTATATCTATTCTGTGACTATATGCTTATAGTGCAGACTTTTTATTTAAAGTTGTACCATAAGTTCAGTCCTAACTTTTCAATTACCTTACGCTCTCACACATTGCGAGACATTTTACTCTTAATTAATTAAAATGGAAAACATGACAAAGTTGAAACACGCAAAAAACCCCCCATTTCATGCATAACACCATCAACATCAACCACACATGACAATCTTTCTTATTTATGCTCTCGAAAGTGAAAAATGCAAATCAATCGACAGTCACGACTAGCACATAAAACGAACAGTTTACCCGACACAAAAACATGCATGAAAGAGCGGCCCCGCATAATCGTTTCAACATTCACCGCGACAACGCGACCGGATAGTTTCACAAGCATATTACAACCAAGGATGTCGGGCGGGTCGCCGCGACAGGTAAATAAATAAACATGTGCCGTACCATCGAACTTATTTAGTAGGTTGTTGGGTGTTTCGCAGACGATTTCGCCGTCAAATGCGCCCAGTTGTGCGTCGTCCTGACTCATCGCCGCAGTTTCTACAAGGCACTGACGACATTTTAAATTTGTTTCCCTGTAACAAGCAAAAATCAATGTTAAAATATTAAATACAGCATAGTATAGCAATACTGCTGGAAGATGTTGTAAAGGAAATAAACTACTGCATAAAGACGAAATTAGATGATTAATTTTTACGTTCATTTTCGATGCTTCATCAATGTAGCATCGAAAATTAAGTGTCTAATTATGAAGTTTCATCTTTCATCACATACAAAAAGTTGTTCACTGGTCACTATTCACTGCCTTTCATCAAAAATGAATCACGTTTGATGAACCATCTAATATCTGCTTTACTTTGTTGTAAATACTTATGAACTTTCATATTCAGTAAAGAAGTTATGACGACACGACAGTAACAAGAATACGCTCATTTAATCTCTATTAGTCATAAAGTTATTACAGTTTATGAATATTAATTAAATAAATAACTGAGATAACTCTTATCACAATGCCGCACATGACATCATCATTTAGTTTTATTTTGATCCGGTACAACATAAACTTTCCAGTTTTCCATATTTAGTGCCTTCATGATGACAAAAGTATTATCTGTGGTTAATACACAAACATGTATGTTATTTCTGTATAAATATACTAAGAAATGAGGAGCTCGATAGCACAGCCGATTAGACCATTCGAACTGCGATTGCGGAATAAGCAACTTTCGGTCATAGGATGATTGACCAAAACTGTATTATTTTGAGCTCCTTCGTGCTTTCCTTCATGCTTCGAAAAAAAAGTAAATCATTGGTCACGTCACGATGAAAACTATGTTAAGAATGAAAATAAGAAACCGAATTACCTACGACATTACATTTACAAAAATCCGCTAGGACATCAGCAGTAAAATATGTTTGATATCATTACACATCCTTTCAACAGCTTCAACTGTTTATGTTATCTTTTGGCCTGCCACCATAAACTTGCAATCTAACAGAGGGGACTCCCTAACGGCCCAGCCACAGCCAGCCGCGGCGGGCGGCGCGGCAAGCGAATTCAATAATCACTGCGCACTATCTCGATGGCGGCACAGAATAGCTAATAGTACAAGTACAGAAGCAGCACGCCGCAAAGTCATTTAAATAAATAGCGACTTTTGCTCCGACACAATAAAGTGCAATTCAGGTCGCGCAGCGCTAATGGCTTACAGTTTAATTCACCTAGTAGTTGCCTCTCTTTCTATCGCGTGCTCTTACCTTTTCTGACGACGCAACGTTAGGGCTGACTTCTTTTAAATGAACTGCGTAGCATATATCATAATGTGATTATAAAACAAAAAACCGACTTCAAAAAAACCTGCCTATAAAAAGCAAGAAATAATATTCAAATCATTAGATATGCATTGTGATGATTGTGATTTATGATTGTGATATGCATATGAGATTGTTATAATAAAAACACGTCTATTGAAGTCGGGTGGGGCTGGAATACAACTTCTTAATTTTTTATTCTAAAAGCCCCGCATTCTTTTTTGTCCCGCCGGCGGAACGGCTAGCGGTAGGTGCTTGTCGCGCGACCTTGAGCGAGTGAAGGAGGCCTGATGGCGGCCTCTCAGCTCGTCGTTACGACCGCGCAGTGATTATCCAATTCGCCTGCCGCGGCTGGCTGTGGCCGGGCCGTAACAGCAAATTGGCACCGATTGCGGACACGTGTGCACAATCAACTGGCGGCAGCGTGGCACATTATTACAAGTGGTTCGTTCACTGTGTTTAGCGCTACAGTTTGTAAACCATAGATTACTTTATTATTTGTTGTATTGTAAACTCAGTGCTCGGACGAACAAACTCAGTTTTATAAGAATTTAAATTCCTTCCTAGTGATAATCAGGGTTATTTTTGGATACACGCATTATTAAGAATTGGCTATCTTCTGTTGTTTCTCTGTAACTTTATTATTAAACAAAAATAAATTTCAGAAGAAATTAAAATTCTTTTCCCAGTCTGATATCACCAAATTCTTCAAGCTTTGACATTTTAACAGAGCTCTATCACTCCCGCGTAGGTATGAGAAAAGCACCTAGCGCTCGGCGTCCTCTGCGTGGTCAATATCGGCAGGGTTGTCCGCCGCGTCCTCGGAATATCTGTAGCGCGTTTTCACACGGTTTTACGATTCCCGCGTTTTCATTGCCGCAAGCTGCAACCCTAACGTAGGTCCGAAAAGATAGGATATATGCGATAGAAAGAGATGCAGCGTCTAGGTGAATTAGCCGTTCGTAATTAGCGCCGTACAAGATGAACTCCACTTTATCATGTCGAAATTAGAGTTGCTATTTATTTAAATGGTTTAGTGGAGTGCATCTTCTGTACTTGTACTATTATTTATTCTGTGATTTTAATAAATGTATAACTGAGTTTTCCAACTAAAGTTGATCTCGTTTTTTGTTTATTTTACGTCTTAACTACGCCTTTACGTCTTAACTACTCACTCAACCGATCATCATGAAAAATTACATACATGTTGTCAGGAGTACAGAGAAGGACATATACTAGAAACTACTTCCACCTAGAAAAAGGTACTGTTCCCGAGGGATAGAGAAATAACTGTCCACGCAGACCAAGTCGCGGACGGCCTCTAGTACTTAAATAAACCGCTAGTACGTAGTAAATATGCTATGTTTACGCAGATGTTAGGACTGCAAGTAATAGAATTCATAGTGAACATCGGTAGTTATGCTATTTATTTACTTAGATTATTACCCTGCTTTGGACTTCCCCTGGAACTTCATGTGAAAGAATATTCGCCTGCGAGAAAATCAGTGGCTATGTTCTGGAATCGTAAGACGGGTCTTTGCGTAATAATTTATCCGCTCCAGGTGATTTTTTATTACAAGTCTGTTATTAAAATTTTAATCTCATCGGATGTTATCAAATTCTTAATAAAGGAATGCTGTCAGGAAATTGAAGTGGTACTATACGCTGCGTACAGACAGCTGACTTTTACTACTAGAATAAAACAATTATTTATTCTGTGATAATACGGTTTAGTGCACGCTAGAAAGCGCGCCCCCTTGCACTAGACAAGTTCAAATATGTCGAGTATTTATTTCGTACGCCACATATTTTGATTGCGCGTTGCTCCGCCACTCAGAGTTCTTAATCATGAGGCGTTAACCACACCACCGAAAAGACGCCCGTCGCAGACAGGGCAAGGACAAAAGAAAAGACGTCTGCATCCGTCGGGGACCCGTCGCAGCCTCCCTAGCATGACCGACGAAACACGATATAATATCGCGTGATATAGCATTTAATCGACACTCAACTGTCAAACTCCTTAAACGTGATAAAACGCTATATCACGCGATATATATCGTGTTATGCTGTGGCCTGTTTCATAAAGATTACAATTGTCAGCGACAGGTGACAGGCGACAAGTCGACAATTGTATGTTTCATAAAACATTTGGTCTGACATATTTGTCATCGGAAAAGTCGACATATATGTCAAATTGTCGCGACAATTCGACAATTTAGCGTTTCATAAAAATTTACAGGTGACAATGAAAATTCAACAAATTGTCGAGCATTTTCTGACAAGTGTCGTTTATGAAACACATAATT
The DNA here is from genome assembly GCA_928269145.1 of Agriphila tristella. Taxonomy (NCBI): domain Eukaryota; kingdom Metazoa; phylum Arthropoda; class Insecta; order Lepidoptera; family Crambidae; genus Agriphila; species Agriphila tristella. The sequence continues at coordinate 41,108,983 of OV743433.1, forward strand.
GTCAATACGCAATTACAAACTTGTCGAATTGTCGCACATTTTTGACAGGCACCTTTGGGCTGTGTCAGGATTACTCAGGATTAGATTAAGGAAATCAATGCTTAAGTAAAAATGCTTAATTCTAGCAGTGATATAGTAGTGACAGTGATGATAATTATTTGGAAGAAAATAGGCGGAGGAAAGAATAATTAGAGAGAAAAATACTTTTCTTTAGAAGTAACCGACTTTACTTTCAACGAAAAATTCTGTATAAGTAAAATTGCGGTAGATTTTTTTTTAATTAGTTGTAATAAAAATTGAAGCTGCTTTTGTTGATCGATACGGAAACCACTTTATAAATTTAAAGGTTATATGTGGTCTAAATCTGGAATTTTTTTATGCTAGCGCACGGTGGCCACTTGCCGGTTTCGGTTCACGACTCAAGAATACCAAGATGCTCGTCGTTAGCAAGCCAATTGGAAAATAATAATTGAAGGCCATTTTTTAATGTATCAAGTTCTTCCACAACTTAATATTAGCATCTTGTTTGCCTCCGCCATGTTTGCGTCTGACTGAATATCAGTGCATGTTTTGTTGGTAGGTAATACTACCTACCAACAAAACATGCACTGATATTCAATCAGACGCAAACATGGCGGAGGGTATTAATTAAAAAATAAACACAGTTATTTACCAATCGCTAACAATCATTTACCTGTCACTGACATTTTTTTAAATGACACCGACAATGATTTACCTGTTCCGACAGGTGTTTTATACAAGACTTGTCATGACTATGGTTTAATGAAACAAACGGAAAAAAGTGACAATTTACCACTGAATTCTTGTATACAATTATAAATATGTCAAGTTTTATGAAACGACAATTGTCGTGACAATCCGACACATGTTATGATTTCTGACAAATTGTCGACTTGTCAAGCTTTATGAAACGGGGCCCTGAGGCCGTACCGGCTAATGAATCGATTATCGAAAAGTCTGCCGAGTTTCAAATTAAAACAGATAAAGCGAGCCCCAAATGGGCCAAAATGGCGAACCCCGATTCATGATGTCATACGAACATCGATATCCTCCAAATTACGTCAACAGAAAGTACAAGACGAAATTCCTTACTTTGATTTTTCTGTTTTAAGTTGAAACTCGGCAGACTTTTCGATAATCGATGCGTTAGCCGGTACGGCCCCTGGTCATGCTAGGGGAGCTGGCAAGACTGCTGAGCGAGGACGGCCGACGGTTCTATAAAAAATATACAAAATATATAGATCTAAAATATATAGAAATAAATAAATAATTTATCTCTCTCTCTCTCTCTCCCTCTTTCTCTCTCAGAACCATCGTCGGCAGACCTCGCCCTGTCTGCAACGAGTCCCCAACGGGCGTCCTTTCTGTTTGGTCTGCGCCTGATGGATTAAGGTTCGGATTCAGACTCACCCGTCGAGTTCCGCGGTCTCTATGTAGCAGAGGCCGTTGGGCTCGGAGGTGCTAAGCAGCAGGATGTCCGCGGCGACGAACTGGTCGTTGTCCAGCCGGATGACGTCCCCCACCTGAACGGACGCCCACTTCTCCTCCACAAGCTTCCCATTGCGCAGTGTCTTCGCGCGCCGGTGGTTCACTTGCGAGTCGTTTTGGTGACGTTGCTGCAACAAACATAGACATCATCCATCATCCTCCTGTCTTTACCACAATTTATTTTGGCTCCGTCGCAGAATGCCCTTTCGCAGAATGTCCCCTTGGTATCAAATAAATATCACTCATGCCAAATTTCCATTTTGTTCAAAATGTTCAAGTACCCTCTTCACTGATGATTATGACAATTTAGTGTTGTCAGTAGCTTGAAAATTCTCCCAAGTGGGTAGTATATTTTTAAGTTTCATAGAACATTTCGAACGAAATGGAGTCATGAGTGAGATTTATTTGATACCAAGGGGACATTCTGCGAAAGGGGCGTTTTGCGAAAGGGACGTTTTGCGACCAGGGGACATTTTGCGAAAGGGACATTCTGCGTCGGAACGCCTATTTATTTGGGGTCGGCGCAACACGTCTTTTTCTTTAAATCTCCTCTTCTTCACTCGTCATTTCAGAAATCCTTCTTAAGGCGCCCTACTTACTACCTACTACTAGCGTCGCCAATACATTTATTTTTATTACTCGTAAACTTGTAAAGTGGCCACTTTTGGCTAGAATGGATCTTAAAACTTACAGAAAGAATGAAAACTGTGGAAGAGTTATTAAAAACCGGCCAAGTGCGTGTCGGGCCACGCGCCATAAGGTTCCGTAGTTACCTTATACCATACTATATTTAATACCACTATAATTTTTCGTCTGTAAAAATAACTTTGTTTTTCACAGTGTTGGTATGAATGACAAAGTTATATTTGCTGTTTTGGAAAATATGATATATCTCGAAAACTAATTACTATATCTCATTCAAACCAATTTTCGTTGAAAGTTTTTATTAAGATCTATAGCTTATATTTTTTTTAGATTTTTCACTCTCCTATTTCAAAAGTTAGAGGGGGGGGGACACACATTTTACCACTTTGGCAGTGTTTATCTTTCAAACGGTTGACTTTTAGAAAAAAATGTCTTAGGAACCTCAACGTCATTTCTATAGACACCCCGCACGTATTGTTATGAAGGAAAAATTTTTTTTCGGCGGTTAACAGATTACATCTACTTACTAAGTTTCAACTGTGTAATCATAATACTTTCGGAATAAAATGGCTGTGACATACGGACGGACAGACAGACAGACAGACAGACATGACGAATCTATAAGGGTTCCGTTTTTTGCCATTTTGGCTACGGAACCCTAAAAATGATTAGAGACAATTTAAGAGGGCATGGTCTTAGCTTTTTTTAAACATTGACTTGGTTTACGAGTAATAAAAATAAATGTATTTGTGGCGCTAGTGGTAGGTAGTTTGGCGCCTTAACATCTTTTATACAACATATCTATGTTTTAGGTCTATAAGAAGACAGTCTAGCTATGTGTAACATTATTTATTCTATGTGTAACTTTTTATCAATAAAAATAATTAAAATATTCATAAATAACCATAATAAATTGTACCATTCTCAACCACAACGATACGACAGAGGCACTCAAATAAGCATACAGTATGTAGCGGTGCGTTAGATTTCATACGAGCACAAAAGATTTGATTGTTAAACTTCAACAGTGCACCATTAATCACGACGCCGCCCTTGATCCAGAATACATGCTTATTTGTGGTCCACTACAATTTATAAACTATCGTGAATGAAGTCACTACGCTGGTAGAATAATACCACACCACTGTGCGTAATAAAAACTTCTATTGTGTACCCATTTATTAACGTGTTACGATTAAACAACACTAACCTACTCATTAAATAGGCACGTATTGTAACAACATTGTTACCGGATACATTAAACATGTTTCTACACAATACACGGTATATTTTACTTCTATGTTTATTATTAGTTAAAAATGTAACTTTACAATCATAATAAAAAAGTTAATTGCAACTTCTATGTGTAGAAGACCAATCAAAGCCTATTAGCAGGAGTATAACATTTCAGTTATGCAATTATATAAATAAATACGTGATTGCACATGATAGGACAATTGATCGAAACAGAGTAGGCTGTTTACCCCACGTTCCACACTTATCGTATCAGACATTTTATTCCGACTATTTAAACAACAATGGATACTTCTGTCAATAGGGCAGATTACTCATCGATATATAAGTCACTATTAGGTTTTACGTTTTAACACAGAATAGATAATAGTACTAGCGTACAGAAGAAGTTGCACTCCGCAAAATCGTTTAAATAAATTGCGACTCTTGCTCCGACACAATAAAGTGCAATTCAGATTGCACAGCGCTCTCTTCGATTCTTAATTAATAGTTGCCTCTCTTTCTATTGCGTAGGTCTTATCTTTTCTTACGTATGAAATTTGTTCTCTCAGAGGACGCCGAGCGTATCATACTCGCGCGCGAAGTGACAGAGCCCTGCCCCCCTACTCAAATGGCCAATATTCTATTCGTTTGAACGCTACGCTTACTTTTAAAACTTTAAAATAAGCAGTAAACTATAAAATTACGTGCCGTAAGCTTGACAATTCCATACAATACATCGAAGTCTGTGATTTAAATAAGTTCGCGACACGTAATTTAATCATCTATTGCTCATATTTAAGCTTTAAAAGTAAGCGTAGTGTTCAAACGAATAGAAAGTTGGCCATTTGAGTAGAGGGGCTGGTTTTAACCCTAGAAGGCCTAACCAATAATTGAAGAGGCCGATGCTTTTTCCAAACACTAGAGTTTAGAATGGGGCCAAGAGTAAACCATAAGCTGCAGCAATAACAACACGGCCACTATACTACACTTATCTATTCTGTGACACTACAACAACAAGAAATTGGTCACGTACTCGTTTTTGTAGGATTTTCCTCCCGCCTGCATATCTATCTATCTACACTACACTATCTATCGAGGTTTTCTCAAAATAGTATAACATTTTGAGGAAAAAAACAAAAAACTTCGAAAGAGAGTTTTTTTTTGGAGAAAAGTAATGTCTAATACGGGAAAATAGTAGATTGTATTACAAGGGAGCAAAATAATATTTTTACGGCGAGGGCGCTTTTTTGAATCCAGAGCGAAGTGAGGGATTCTAGAGTAGAATCCCGAGCGTAGCGAGGGATTCTTCAGTAGAATCCTGAACGCAGCGAGGGATTCAAAGTATGTCGCCCTCGCCAAAAATATTTTGCGCCCGAGTCATATCGTCCCTTTATTGGTAAAACCGATTATCTGCACTTTTTTTTTAAAATGAGTTATTTACACCAAGCTGATGAACTTTTTGAGCTCTATCTACAGGTAAAACCGATTATTCGATACGATGCATAGTTTCCGAGATAGATACGCAAAAAAACAATTATAATGACAAGCTTTTAAGTAAATCTGCATTTAATAACAGCTAAAGTCTTATACCTATACGATTTTTTGAAAGCCTTGCAATCAAAAACACATTCCGTTTCATATCTTATTTTAGTTGAAATTTGCTTACACTCTGAACATACTGTAGCATTGTACTAATAAAAATTTAAATACTTTAAATGGTTCTGGTATTGCTGAATTATTGGAGAGTACTTAGAATCTAACACATGAAAAAGAAAGTAAGTAGTTCTACTTGCTTTTAACAGAACATAATCTTTCGCATTTGTGCAGATTTTAATTCAAGTAAAAAAGATTAAGCAGCTTTAATTTGTTTTTTCCACAACATCAGAGATCGTATAGTTAAGTTCAAATACAAATAGAAGCAACTATGCTTAAATAGTTGTTTTTCACCGAAGCGTTGGTGATATTTCTGCATAAATATTTTCAGCTAAAACCAATTCACTAGTTTACAAATTTTAACTTTTTGTCTGTTGCCGCGAATTGTGGTTGATAATTATGACTTGTTTTTGTCAAATCTACCATAAAAAATTTTTGAGTAGCTTCAGTTACTTTGTTTTTGAATTTATCATATAAGCGCCTATATTAATCGATAACAGGCGTATTTTACTGCGTTAAAATTAGTATCTAAAGTTTTTGCGTCATGAGTAGTTCAAGGAGACGTTGTTTAAACAATCCAAATCATTTTGCTATATATACGAAGAATATGTGTTTAACGATCGTAGAAAAGTTATATCAGAGTTGGTGTAAAATACATAATATTTTTAGTATTTTGGGATGCTCTTGGATAAAAATGAGAATTCTTGGGCTCCCAAATATGTTTGTAAATTGTGTGAGGAATATTTAAGATTATGGAAAAATGGTAAAAGAAGTGCCTTTAAATTTGGAACACCGATTATTTCATCTCGAAGACTGTTATTTTTTGTAGCGTGAATTTAAACGGTTGAAACATTAAAAATCGAGCCAAATGGCAATACCCAAGTACAAGTTGTCTTCAACGTCCAGTGCAACGTTCACTTGACTCTTTATTACCTACCTAAAAATATATCTGAACCCTAACCCCTCGTTTTCACCAAGGTATAATACATGTATAATACAAGTTTTATGCAATTGTTTTGATTTTTGATCTAATTCATATACATGTATAAAACATGTTTTATACAAAACTTGTCGCCTACATGTTCAAAACTTAGCCTTATCCCAATTCCTAAAAACAACAGAAACTGCAAAAAATGCATTTCAGATTAATTGTGAGTGCACACAAAATAAGATTAATACAAATTCAGCATCGACATCTTCGGCACATGGAGACCACAGCTATGCGACAAGAAACAAAGCAAAGCGATTGGCGGCAGAACAGGTACTACCAGTTGGTAGTTCAAATACCTGGTGGTGGGAACTAGCGGTGGGAACTGGAGTTCCGAGGTAGTTACCTCGAAATCTGATGGACCTCTTACAATAACGGAAGCTAAGAAAAAAGATCTCATTAATCTATGTGAGAAGGGGGTTATACCCGAAGAGTACCATGGATGGTACAGAAGTTTGCTTGAAGATAGGGATCGCGTTGAACGCGTACCAGATGTGGCCGCCTCTGAAGAGTCTCAATCTGAGTCATCTGTGGACTCATCAGCTGATGAATGAAAGATACATTATTTTAGTTATTAGATTTCCTATCTAATTATACTTAACAATTTGTGAAAACATGAATTAATTACATGGTATCACAAATTGTTTTGTAAGTACTAAGAAAATCTAAATTAATTCATGTTTTCACAAATTGTTTTGTATATTTATATAAAAATAAAACGTTACTAATAAAGTTGATTATTTCCTAATATATTATTCTTATTGTTTTCCTACTTTATTCAGTTTTTACTTTCATGTAAGTAATGATTTTTTGGTATTTTGTAAGTATAAAAATAACAATGACCATGCTTGCTGTAGTTCGTTGTATGAACATTTTGCAGATAGTCTACCACAATTATTAATTTAACTCAAGCAAAACCAATTATATTTTTTTTAAATTCAATTACTGCATATTTCAGAGTGTGCATATTTTACAGTTGTTTTTGGTACCTTATTACTTTCTTCGAAAGGTTACGGTGAAGCTATAAGATAAATTCCAAGTGATTTAATTAATGATATATATGCTTATGTCGTTATTCAGGAAAAACCAACTAAATGACCTCCCTGAAGATAGTTTTTGGCATTTTTTCAATCATTATCACTGAAGTACTTCTATTTTTATGATTTACAAACATACTTTATAAATGTTTTCATTACAATTACAAGATTGCAGGTAAAATATATGTAATTTAGTTACATATTTTTTCTGTCAAACTTTTAAATCATCATTGCCACAAGTTTAGTTTTCGGTAGATAATCGGTTTTACCAATAAAGGGACGATATACTCTACTTTTCATCCCCTTTCTATGAGAAAATAAATAGGAGACTGTGTTTATGTAATTAATGAAAATGTTCTTTATTTAAAAAAGACACGTGAAAAGTAAAAATAATTACAAATTTATAGTTACGTTTGATACACTAGCGCAATTTTCAAAAGTTATTGTACTAAGTACGTAAGTATGTACTAATTACAAGAACACAGACTTAATTCGCGCGCTTATGTTTTTTTTTTCAGTTTGCACGGGTTATCGCGCCGCGGCGACCTCGCCGCGCCGTCTATACAGCCAGTCAATACATACCAGCCGGCGGTGGCGTTCGAATTCTTTGAAAGATACATATTCTAAATTCAAATCTCTTTTCCTCCCACTAAAAAGTTCTTACCAGAAAAGAGCTATTTTGGTCCCACTTATGTAGGAACAATGCATCCTTTTTCGAATAGAAGGGATGAAAAAATATTTCTCGGGACACTGAATAAGTGATATGGTAATATATCTTCAAGTAAAGTTTGAAGACAATGCTTCAAGGTTTGCAATTATGCATTATATCGGGTCATTTTGAACATACCATCCAAATTTTGAGGATGTGTTCAGTCCATGAAACTGAACAACTTTCTCTAAGGAACACATGGTCCAATATGTAAAATAAAAATCGACTTTCCATACAAATCAAAGAGATCATTGGTACAAGCCTCGGCACGGATCTTGGGAGGTGACAGCATTTTCAGGTCTCATTGGCGGGGGACGTGGTGCGGAGCGTCTCAAACATGCGCAGTAATCCCCTCCAATTTCTCTCACCGCTCACGATCCGTGCCAGCACCTATACTGTTATTTGCTCTATGTTGCTACAGTTAAGGCTGGTTTACATTATCTTAGTATTTAGTAGAGTGCTTAGTAGCGTGCGAGTAGATTCGAATGCGAGTGCTTTAGTAGTTTTGGTGCCTTTCCAGTGACCGTTTACACGCTTCCAGTAGATTGTCATTTTCGCCATACCTAATATACCTATTATTTAATTCAATTACACGTCACGCGTTCACCGGCAAATGCACTCTACTAAAGACGCTACTAAAATGTCGATTTACATGCTTCCAGTGCGAGTGCAAGTAAAATATCGCGCGGGGGGTGAGCGGGCGCGCAGGGGGTGCTACTGGAAAGCGAGTAGAAAGGCTACTAGAACGTTACTATCTTTAGTCATAAGACGACTGTTTACATGTTTCCACTAAAGCACTCTACTAAAGACTAAAATAATGTAAACCAGCCTTTACTGATGTTGCAGATGCACTGCATGAGCAGAAGCAGACGATGCGGCCCACACTGTGCATACATTCCAATACACTTTTTTAGTTCGGAGATATTGTCTACTCACAAAGTCGTCATAGGCGTCCTTGACGGCAGTGAGCGCCAGCACGCCGATGAGAGGGATGGCGGTGGTGATGGGCGTGAGCGAGGAGATGGCCGGGATCAGCTGCAGCACCAACAAGCACAGGAAGTAGAAGTTCGCCAGCCGCTGGAACTGCTCGAGCAGGTTCAGCGGCAGGAACGTTATGACCGAGTACTTCGATGTCTTGATATAGTTGTTCTGGAACAAATAAGGTGGAGTTAAAATTATGTTAGATGATAGAAAAGAGTGCATTTATACAGTTGGAAGCGTTGTTGTATGAAACTTTTTAATGGACTTCAATCAAATCCTGAGTTATTCCCAAAGGTCCAAGATTCTATTGTTCTTCTTTTCCCACCGGGTCCTCGAAATTTTTAAATATGTTTTAAAAGAAAAAAAAATGCTTTATTATGTTTAATGGTTTTGACGCAGATCGTCATTTTCGCAAATGGTCATCGCGAAAAATTTGGTCACTTTCGCAGAATGTCATTATTATTTTTTCTTTTTTTTTCTCAAACTTGTGAGTTTGAGAAAAAATTGTGAATGACATTCTGCGAAAGTGACGTTTTGAGAAAGTGACCAGTTGCGAAAATGACATTCTGCGAAAGTGAATGATCTGCGTCCAATCCGTCGTGGTCGTGGGTGACCCCTTGGCAAGAAGCTTATATACACAATGGAGGTTGCACGTAGGGATGGTGCGTATTTACGCGACCAGGTTTTACGACCAGGTATTTGCTTCCAAGTATGAAAACCAGGTACCTGCCCCGAATACTTGCAAGACGTTCAAAGTATTTTACTTGAACACACCTCCGCACTTGCTAAGGCAAAAACCCATATAGTACCAGAGCCCTTCAAAATATGAGTGGGAAATCAATATTTACCTCGTTAGGAATAAGTGGCATAATCGCCTAAAGTGAATAAATACTTTCAAACCTTCAAAGTATTTTTTTTTGCCAAAACCATTTTGAACCATATTTATATGAAGTATGTGACTAATCTTCAACAAAATACTTGCAAGACTTTCAAGGTATTTTACTTGGACACACTCACCGCACTTGCAAATCCAAAAAACTATATAGTATTTGAGCCCTTCAAAATATGAGTGGGAAATTAATATTTACCTCCTCAGGCATAAGTAACATAATCGTCTAAAGTGAATAAAAACTTTCAAACCTTCAAAGTATTTTTTTTGACAAAACTACTTTGATCCATATTTATATGAGTTTAGGGACTAATTTTCAACAAAATACTTTAAAGTTTTTTACTTCTGGTCTTGGGTTAGCTTGGCCGAGTCCGGCTGGCTCGGAGAGGCGGGTGGGGTCAGATGCGATGTTGCACAAAAGTCCCAACTTTTATTATCGATAAAGATTGCCGGCAAATTCTTTACCTATTGTTTTGTTTTATTGTGTTCATTATACTACTGGTTGCTGGGCCGTCTGCCACCCGCGTCCTGCACCATTGTTTACTGTTTTTGACTGTTATAGACTGATAATGGGAACCTACCTACTCTACTAGCTTAAAATAAATGTTTTTTATTCAGTTTTGTCTGAATTGGCGGCATAGCCGCAATAAACGACTTGATTGACAATAACTTAATTCCTTAAAGAGCTAAGTTGCAAAGGGTCCATACAAGCCGATTCCCATCGGCTTACCTTTGGAAATGCCACCCCAATGATCCACTATGCAGATCATAACATTTTTCATCATTTTTGTAGAGCGGCTTACCTTCGCCATAATTTCACCCCTCGCTACTGAGAGTTATTATGAGCTTTCTTTGATTGACGTCTTTGAGTGTAATAAGTAATAAACTAGAGAAAGAGAAGTATATTATATTTTTAAGTATTTGTGTATTATTAACAAATATATTTTTAAATATTTATGATAAATTCATTACCTTCTTTCCACTTGATACCCCCATTTGAACCCCCTGGGGTGTCCATGAAAACTCACTATTACACTTGAACCCCCTACCAGAGGGTTCAAGAATAATTTTAAAATTTATATTCCACTTCAACCCCCAGAGTAAAAAACGAAATAATGAAAAGAAAAATGAAACCCAATCCATTCCGATCAACTAAACCGATCAACTAGTTGTGGCCAATGACATTTTCTATTTTATGATGATATTGACATTTCATTCGAAGTTCCTAACGGAACAACTAAATGATACACATTATTACATATTTTGTGTCACACTATAGATGCATCGCATCGAAAGGTCTCTTGCCAAAATAAAAACATAAATACTTAAACGTTATACGTTGTTTTTCTAGGGGATACTAATTATAGAAGATAAATGAAAGTTTAACAAATCATTTCAGGTAGAAAAATCTACTCTAGAAAAACTTACATTAAATAACAACTAAAATAATAATAATAAAACCATTCTTCTTTTTTCTTAAACATTTGGGCATAAAAGTTTTAAAACATTGGCGTTCATGGTTGTTAAATAAATTAAGATAATGTTAGTATGGAAAATATATATTTTTTAATTCTCCATACAAAACGGCAATTTCATACTTTAACCGCTATTATTAAAAAATACTTTATTCTAATCCTCTAATCAAAGAAAAAATAGCTTCGATTTGAAACCAATCATCTGGTTTTTTTATTGAAAAATGTGTACGATCTCTTTCCAAAACCTTCAAAGTATTTTTTTTGCCAAAACCATTTTGATCCTTATTGGTATGACATAAGTGAGTAATCTTCAACAAAATACTTTGCAAGTATTTTACTCGAGCCCTGAAATACTTGCAAGACCTTTAAGGGTTATTTACTTGGACACACTCTTTTCGTATTTTAAACCCTTGAAGAGAACAAAACTTGCAAACCTTCAAAGTATTTTTTTTGCGAATCGATTTTGATCTTTATTTGTAAGGCTTTAGTGGTCAATTATCAACAAAATACTTTGAAAGTATTTTACTCAGATTAGCTAGGCCGTGTCAGGCTGGCTCGGTCAGGCTTGCACGCTATTATGTTCCTTATAGGCTACACATAAAGTCTATTTTTTCATGATGGTAAAAAAATACTTGCAAGTATTTGCACCCTGGTTTTTCGCCCTGGTTTTTAAAACCTTGCGTACCGGGTAGCCCTGGTACTGGATTTTGCAAGTACGACTCATGCCTAGTTGCACGCCTAGTAAGTAAGTGAAGATTGAAGGCTTATTGCTATCTCTTTCTTTTTCGTTTTACAATACGTTTTCGTTTCTCACGAACAAACGAACGACGAACAACGAACACGTATTGTAACACTAAAAAAAGAGGTTGCGCAATAAGCCGTCAATCTTCACTATGACATATGGCCGTGCAACCTCCATTTGAGGGAGGTATAAGCTTCTTGCCCTTTTGGGAACCAAAGTATGAACTTTCATTTTTTGAAAACAATAGAGCTTTTGGGAATAACCCCTACGGAACTCCAAAAAGGTATATTAAACAAAAATTACAATTTATAATCTAACAAGAATTTTCATAACGGATGCAAAACATTGCAAATTCTTTAAAAAATTCAGTCCAATTTTAAGGTAACGAAGAGGAATTAAAGATAATCGTGCCGCTCCGAAGATCCACGTTACATAACCGTAGCATAGGATCAATGAGTTTTTAAAGAAGGCATTCAAGGTTAGTCAGGTCATCAATATGAAGTCCTCCTTTGTATTTCATTAATGCTGGCTAATCATCTGCCACCGTAATTTGTCGCATGATTAGACGACAGTAGACCATGTCTGTTGCTTCCTTTTGGAAGCAAGCGTACTAAATAGTATAAAAACTTATAATAGAACAAGCAATGCAGGCGTGAGGAGAATTATGTAAACGTAACCAAAAGGACATTTCAACTGTAGTGCGCTAGACTAGAACAAAGCAAATGTGTTGCTAACTTACCGCATAACGGAACTGCGCGTTGTACTCCCTGTTGTTAGCTTTGATTCTCCGTTCATTCTCTAAAACAAGAAATACACATGTTTAATTACTTGCATCAGCACATAGAAGAATAACAATTCCTTTCAGCATCTTTTATTTTGAAGAGAGAAATAAATGCCCTATTTTTCTTTCAAAAAGGTCAATATAGGTCAATATTGTGTATTCTGAAAGGTCTTCTAAGCTTTCTGACTTAACATTTAGTGCTAAACTATGTCGAACCCTACCTGGTGGTAGGGTTCGACATAGTTTAGCACTAAATGTTACATAACATAGGGACGAAAGAATGCACCTTATTAAAATCTCACTCTTTAACTACCTACATTATATGTGATAAAGCGCAGATATTTATTTTCATAATGTTAGCTTTGTTCAAAATAAGTCACCATGTCCGCCGCCTATAAAAAATAAATCTACCATGCAGAGATTGACCATTATATTGGTAGAAAAACGCAACTTTTTTGTATCATTGAAATAACATTAGCACAGACTTAGAGCAACGCCGGCTTCGTCGAACGAATCCCGCAATGCTCTAAGCACAAGATAAGTGTTTGATCGTCTTTTGTTATTGTTTTAATGATCTTTTTAAATATGTTAAGCTAAAGTTTTTTTTTATCTATAAATCACATGTGTAGTCTAGTCATTAGCATTGTTGTTCTTATTTTTATAAAAGTATATCTGGACCTTAGCTGGGCTACATAGGTACATTTCATTATTAGCCATAGTATGTTCTCAGAGATCAAGTCATATTTCAGAAAACTGACATTGTCAATGATAATTACGACGAGCAATAAAGGTAAAATAAACTACGTAACGTAAAAATTAATCCAGTTTCCCTCGCAACCAGCTTATCTCAAATGTTATAATCTTAACTCTAATTCTTATTGCACTCGGAGAAACCCGCGATGAACTAATATGTTCCATATATTATGAACATACACGTATAAGTATTCCATTACAAATTACAGCACGTAACGTAGCACTTCAAAGTGATCATCGTAAAATAAAATGCATCTCGACTTCCTCGATAATAAGCCTCTGATTGAATGCACAGACGGATAAATTGAAGGAAAACGTGCCGATTGCTTAATTTCAAAGATCATGATTCTGTATTTCGTATTATTTTCTGTAGAAAGCGAAACCTGTATGCAATAAAACTATCTCATACGTCATCGAAACTTAACTCTGAATTTGTAAGAGCCAAGTTGGAAAAAATAATGAGTAGTGTGATGAAATGAGAATAGATGACCTCTGCTTATCTTGGTGGAGGAAAAGGCGCGACCTTCTGTATTTACGTCTATCAAAAGATAAGTTTCTCCTAAATGATTTTCCCAAGGAATTCCCCTATAATTCTTACGTCAAATAATAGATAATTATATAGATTTCATAAGAAACGAATGCTCATCGTAGTAGGCTTACGTTCAACAATTAAAACACTATTGTCTGCTATCGATGAATGAATTACAACACGAAGGATAAGGACATAAATTTTCCACGACACGATTGAGTAACATTTCCTATTGTGAGTACGTACCTGAATCACAGATATGACCTGAATGAACTACTATGCGTTTATCAAGTTTGTATCAGTCATGCAATGCTTCTCTGTTTAATGGCTAAGTTTTATCAGTCACAAGTCGTCAGGTAACAATTTTATATCTAACATTCAACCTAGTTTTACATAATAATATAATTTTTGGTCGAATTCACCAATCTATTATCGATGAATAATAATTGAAAGATTGCCAAAGATAGGAAAGGAAATATCAATCCAAAGCTCGCTTGAAATAAGTTCTTTGTAATTATTTTATACTTTGTCAATACTTTTTGGTCATGCCTAATTTGGTCCCTACTGCGCCAATTTATCAATAGATTTTCGCCTAATAACTATAAAATGTAAACATCGCTGTTATTATGCACCCGGTTCTGTTATTCATTAATCATATTTCATACAATACATACAATTCATAATTTTAAAACGTCAAATCCATACAATATGTTTCGAATTGATATCGAAAATTTGCAAATGTGACTTTGGCTAGGGGGGCTGATTTACCCGGTTCTGTGTAGGAATTTGAATGAATAAACAGAACCGAGTGCATGCCCTAGTGTAATATATGAATGAATACTAAATAAATAACGAATTTAATACATTAACATTATAAAATATAATAAACGACTACTCGGGCACATAAAGCTTTAGTGTCAATGTCATTGTAAAAAATTTTGTTAATATTTTTTGTTGTACATAAAGTAACATTAACAAAATATTTAACACGCGAGACTATCCAATCATTCTCAATACACTCGTAGTGCAAATAAATACGCAGTTCTTTGTGTAGTTATCCACAAATTCGCCGGTAGAGGCAGTTAATAAGGATATGAGTTCCGACTCCGCCAGGCGCCTTGGGGACGCCGATCGATCTCCGGTTTTCGAGAGCGGCTTTTACACTTACATAGACTCGCTTTATAGGTAGCAAATAGAAGGATTTGTTTCATACAATGTTATAATTGAGTTAATGTCATTCTACATTTCGTACTTTGTGTTAAATGGAGATCTGTGTAGTTTAAAAAAAAACATAATTCTATTTAGAAGATATTACTTCTAGCTATTCTGTGGTAATATAATGACCTTAATGATTCTATGTACGTTAAAATACGTACGTTGGTCAACATCAGTGTGCAGGAAATAGTAACAATTAGCCCAAAATAATTAAATGTCATGTCAGTCGTCCGCCACATCAGTGTCATAACTCACATCGCTCTTCAGAGTTAACAGGACCCTGGTACAATAAAACTGATGCGCTGGTTACCTATATTTGTGAAGTAACGATGGACATTATGTACGTAAATACTTACGGTGTCAGTAAAACATTCGTTCCGAGCTAGTGCTAATGAGATTACATCAACGAGTTATTTAGACGGAATAAGAATACTGCTGCCCGCTTCCATTTTCTGGGCTAAAAGCAAAATGGAATTAAATATTTTAGCTGTAATTGAATTTATTGAATAACATGGGCGGGTAATCAATAACAATAGAGCGGGGGCATAAGCGATTCGCGAATGCTGAAGCGAGCGCCGTCTGGTCGCGGACGTTGACCGCGCGGGGCCGCGCCGACTACGACCTTGGCCAAATATGATGAATATGCTCCTCAGAATATTCCATTGAGGTCTGTTACCGTTTTTACCGGCTCATCAAGCAACATACGCTCTCTATCATCTACAATATGTCTAGTCTACGCCGGTAACATACGAAGAGCGAGGAACGGCGGGTGACTAAGCGTCTGCATCATTCATTCTGTCTGCGACCCACCTAGCGAGACACACAACAATGACGCAAACGTCACATTCGGCGCGGTTAGAGAATCCATAATGGAGTTTTCTAACAGCGTAGGAAAGTTCGCAAAGAATCAATATGTACAGACCGCACGAAACAAAGGTGCGGAAGCGATGATTATGCCTGGTGCTGGCGCGGCGGTGCGGTTGGGCGGGTTCGCGTCGCACCAGCTTGCCGAGCAGCTCGAGGAGCGAGAGATGCAGGGGGCGCGGCGGCGGCCTGGCCTCGCCGCCCTCGGGGCCCAGCACCTCGAGCTCCACCGCCTCGGAGCGGGCGCACATCCGCGCCGCTACCGCCGCCGCCGCCCCATGCCGCGCGCCGCCTCGCGCGGCCACTCCGCTTGCTGGGACTCCGCTGCGAGCACCGCACACGCGACACGCGCCCGCACGCGCGCTCCGACCCGCACCGGAGCCGACACTCGTGTGCCGCACACTAGCGCCGTCTGACGTGCGCGCGCATTAGCCAATCTTTACTACTACGGTGTTGCCCTCGTGAAATCCAGTTACTACTGAAAATATATAGCCTGAAAATCGTTTTCCACTCGAATAGTAGGTAGCAACAGTTGTAAACTTCTTTCCATTTTCGGGAAACGATCAGTCAATGTCAGCAATATTTTAAACTTTGGAATAGGATCAACTTGATATTGAATGACTTGAAGCATTAATGAATTCTTGAAAATCCAAACCATTAGGTTAATAAATAGAGGTGGTTGTTGGTGTTGAGTCCCTTTCGCTTTTCGATTACAACAGTTTTTATTATTTCTTTCGGATTTCAGCAATCCCAAAATCGGTTTGATGATAGGGAATACTTTAGTTTAGTTAGTCACAGAATGGATTGAATAATTTAAGTTAGTTAAGTTAACGGCACAAATGTCTAAGGTGGTTAGTAAACCCACGGTCACAGTTTCGAATATCTTTAACTAAAGCATTTTATTAAGATGCCCAAAACGATACAATTTTTTTTGTATCATAATATGACTAAGCAAATTAGTTATTTCTGTATCTCCAAAATTCGAAATAATTTGTGTCTAATTTGTTCTAAATAATAAGTCGGGTGGGGTCTTTTGACTTTTATAATTGTGTTATAATCTTTTATTATTCTAAAAGCCCCATATTTTCTGTTTTTAAGGATTTTGCAGGAGGTTTTGCTTTTTTTAAGATTTAATATTAATTATTATATTTAATATTTTACACTTTTAATGGTATAATGTATGTACAATAATACCCCTCGTAACTCAATTTTCACATTTCGCTCTGTTTGTTGTAAGGATTTCCTTCGCAGTTCTGTTCAAGTCTAGTTCAGAATGTCTTTTCAGTTCCTATTTGATTTTGAGGAGTTCCCTTATGTATTCTTCAAAATCAAAAGTCCAATGCTGATGAAAATTAATATGGTAACATCGTAACAAGTATCGTCTTTCGAACAAAAAAATATCATCTAAATCGGTTCATAAACAAAAAGGTTTCGGTTTAACATCCGTCTAAATTCATACAAAATGGTAAAAAAACGACAGTATTTTCAAGATTTTCTGAAGATTATTGAATCGATTTTAAAATTTAAAAAAATGGTACTAACCTGTACAAGAAATAGATTATAGATAAATTATACAAAAACATATACAATCGCATTGTAAAATAAACTATTATTTAGGAACTTTCGACAACAACCTATGTTCCAAAATCTTTAAAATTGGAAGTTGTCCACTTTTTTAATGTCCAAGAACACGTAAATTTTTTCTTGTAATATTGTTTATCAAATCTATCAAGGCGTATGTCAAAATAAAATTATACAAGTTGGTTAGCTGGTTTTGCTAAGACAAGCAAACAACTTTCGTCGAAGAGTTTGCGTAATTTTGATGATACAGCCTTTCTGTATGGCTTTATAAAACTACCAAAACCATATCAATGTATCAATCGAATAATCCAATATGATTCAATTTATTTATTATTGCACAAAGCAAGCAAGATTTAACTTTTTTGAAAAAAAAATTTGAAAAAATACTGGATTTAAGTAACAATCGTATGATGTCACAACAACCAAGTAGGTAATTTGCTGTGTTTCTAATGTGGATTGCAATAAATGATAGAATTGAACAGGGTTGAGATGGTTTAAATCACTTTATTTAAATCGCTATTAAAACCACGTTATTTTTTTTAAACTATAATTTAAATTTTAACTCTTTTTTTACTTGCAACCGAATCAGCCAAAGAGTGTCAGTGTCAAAGGATTTCCCCCGACACATAAACTACGTTACTACTCTCAAAACAACAATTTCAAAGTTTCAGGTTGATAAAAAGTAGTTATATCGGAAAAATCGAAACGTCGGGAAAATAAAAAATCAAACCAAATATGAACTAATAACCTAAGTACTTTCAATGAAACAGCGCTAGTATCCGTTAAAAAGTTTATATTTCATAAAAAATATATGTTACTATTCAGTATGTTTTTTTGTTGAGACGAGGCGTTCAAACCTAATCTTACGTAATGCGCTGCAGTTCTCACCCGTTTATTCTGAAAACTTGTGTTTTAATTCAGATAAAACCGAGTTAAACTACTATTATTTATATTCTGTGGTAAAGCGTCAATATACAACGAGCACTCAACTTTTGTATTATGTATTCTGTGCTTTTGTTATGTAACTGTTCTTGCAAATCACTATTTGCAAGAATTCAATTATATTTTAATTTTTGTTAATTTAATTATATTAATAAGTAATAAAATAATCAAAAATTTTAGGTATTGTGTTTTTTCTTAATAATAGCTGACTTTTAAATAAAAACAGATATTAATTGATTGATATAAAAAACTAAATCAAATAAATCCCATCCAATTTAAGAATTGTGATTTTTAACAACCCATTAGGGTTAATAAAACTAATTCAAATTTGTTTCTAATTCAATTATGAATTAGAAAAAATAAAACCCTGACTTTTAAATAAAAACAGATATTAATTGATTGATATAAAAAACTAAATCAAATAAATCCCATCCAATTTAAGAATTGTGATTTTTAACAACCCATTAGGGTTAATAAAACTAATTCAAATTTGTTTCTAATTCAATTATGAATTAGAAAAAATAAAACCAGTGGTCCCTTTAAGCACAATATATAGAGAGTATGAGTGAATAAAGAGAAGATTCATACAAAAAGCCACCACGTGGGCATATTTTTATGTAAAGCAACGGTTTATGCCGTCTGAAGCAAAGAGGAGATAAATAATTTTTGGTCACCCATCCTATGACCGACCCTTGCGAAAGTTGCTTAACTACCTCAATCACACGGCGAATGCGCCAACTTACTTAAAAATCTTTTTAACTGGTTTCATTTTTAATATCATTCCCTGAACTATACTCACAGAAATTCAGAATACAATGAGATAAAAATTTCAACACTAGGCTATACATTGATACACACTAATCAGAATCGTTAGATTTCTTTTAGTCACAGAAAAGATATCACAACGTTGTGTTACTCAACATCAGTTAAATTGTTTACCCTGTAAATAAACATTAAAATATTAATATCAAAATCCAAAATCAATGTATTGATTTTTAAGTCTCATAAATAAAATAGCCACTCTACTTCTTTACAGAAGTCGGTCTGTTTCAAAGTTATTTCATGGTTAGCCTTTTAAAAACTAACAAATCACACACACACACACATTAAAGAATGTGTTAACTGAATAGTACTACTGTATTTCCAAGTGTGACAGTGGGGTCCGTAATTATAAAGTCTATCAATTAATTAAAAACATACATGAGGCTAAGGTTATTAAAATAAATAAGGAGCAATTCAAGTATCAAGGTCGTCATGTGGAGGTAGGGTTGTCAGTTGCCCGCAAAATCTAGGAAAGTCCCGAAAGAGACAACACGACAACACTAAAAGCTAAGTTAAGCATGTCATAATGGGGACGGGCTATAAAGTTATCAAGTTTGTAATAGTAGGTAAGTTGATTTTGATAGACCTACAAACAAACAGCTTTAAGGCTGCGTTCAAACGATAACACACGACCCGACCTCAAGCCGAACTCAACTCAAACTCACCTCAACCGCAGCCCACCTTGAAATACATCGTTTACAATTTGAGTCTTATGACACATTAATAAGCTCCTGTGTAATGTTCAGGTGAGTTTGAGGTGAGTTCGGGTTGAATTTGAGTTGAGTTCGGGTTGAGCGCGAGGCGAGTGCAGTTGCATCGACAAAACGTAACGGAGCTTATTAATGATTTATAAAACTAAAAATTGTAAGCGCTGTATTTCAAGGAGTGGGCTCCGGTTGAGTTGAGCTCGAGTTGAGTTTGAGTTGAGTTCGGGTTGAGGTTGGGTCGTGCGTTATCGTCTGAACGCAGCCTAATTAAGAAAAAAGCTCGATATTCTCACATTCTACCTCAACTCTATCGAAATTTGTATAAAACAGTAGCAACGACAGTCAGTATCAATCCAGCAACCCTATGTGGTGGTACTCGTCAGATTGTAGCACATGTAACCTTGAGGACAGGTGTCCCTAAGACATTCGGCATTGGGGGCATCACTCACCTTGGCCATGTGTTCTCGCCGAGGATTTTCCCATGTCGGCCGCACCATCGACGCACATATACACTCACACTAGAGCGCGACACTTAACACTAACACTGTGCGTACTTATACTTAAGAGGTCGGTATAAAAGAGGCGTATAAAAGTTAAACTTTATATTATAGAAGGACACTTGAGGGTCGGTATGGGTCTCCTACGGGGCTGCTGGTGGTAAGGCGGGGTCGAAGCAGGCGGAGGGCCGCGCGGCGCGATCGGCATCCTGCGTAACCACTGTGCACGTCGCCTTCCTGTAACAAAAAAAAATACCCAATCAACACTTGTTCCCATTTCCCACTCATCTTTCAACAAACAATCCCATTTGTACTAATAAGTAATTAAAATAACGTTCAAAACAATTACAAAACGAAAGTGGGTTAATGACGTCACGCCAAATTCTCATTTCTCTTCATTTAAACGTAACAGTGGTGGAACCATTTCACATTAAGTAATGTGAACAAGTTTAACGCTACATTAGTATTCAATTACGAACCTACAATTTGGAAGACTGAATCAGTTTGTCCGTTCAATTATGTCACACACAACGACAGTACCGTGTAACCAACTCACGCTTACCCAACCGTGACTCTGTATGGATGAAATACCTGCTACCTTCATAGATTCTCATAATGACGATCGATTAAAGATTTTAGCAAGATGATTCAGAAGTGGAGCTCAAGGACTTTCTACACTTTTCGTGAACTAGATTCATTATTCTGCACATGTTTGAACCCAATGCCAAACTATGAACTAGTTCGAATAATGTACATACTTATGTATGATGTGATGTCAATGCCACTCGTAGAAACGTACGGTCGAGCGAGAGAGGTCTTTCGGCCTAGAAACAGCGGCCGTCAAGCACTGCTCCTAATCAGCCAATTAAACTCGATTGGGTGAATTGAGATGCGCAGCCTGATATACTTAGTGGTCACGTGGCCAATCTCATGAACGATAAAAATACGCTTCAAACGGATTTAATGAGCTTATTAACAAACCATATCTGAATCTGCAGTGATCCAATAAGACTTTTAGCGCTTGATCAAATCAAATGACGATAAGAAATTAAACTTATTTGAAAACTCATTAAACGCGTATTAAGCTTGGCTTATTGTGATCCAAATGATATGTCATACGCGAGGATAGCCAAGAGATGACGTATCCTAAATCCTAATACATTACCTATAGTTGTTAACAAATCATCATGGGTTGGTCTTGGGATTAATTGACATTTTGGTTACGTTTTTGTTATCTTTCAGTTTCATAAATTATTTAAAGGTTTCTTAAAATATGTGGCATACGTACGCAACGTAGGTACATACAATTTCAGGCTGTTTCGCCAAGACTGATATTAATAAGAATACTATATTTTGTTCATTTTTACATAATTGGTGAGTTTAGTTACTTAATAATATACAAGATTATGTCCAAACCGGTATCCGATTCGATAACATCAGGTTTGTACGTCGTTAAATTCTAATAGCACCAATAGTATCAGGGGTTAGGAAACCATGTGTTTGATTGAGAGCACGTTTCTAGCAAAACAAATAAACGAATCAAGATAACAATGAAGACCTTGTTCATCAGGTACTGTGCTCAGCTCACATTTAAAATAATTTGAAGGCAATGTTTTTTTTACCTCCCATATTGGGCAATAAACTCGTTTTGACTTTAAGTGACCTACAAACTACAAGGACGTGTCGACTCTCGTAGAACCACAGCAGCGTGTGCCGACTCTCGGCTTATTTATTTTCATAAGGAAAATCACTTTCGTTTCCAACTCCAACGATGTCTGTTTTCATCGCATGAACTCCAACTGTGTATGCAAGTGTTCTGCTGTAATATTCCAGCGGCCCAATAACCAAAACGACCAACGAACGAACCAAATCTTCATTCATTGTATATACGGTTATAGAGAAATATTCGCTTTAGTCTTGGTAAAATTATTGAAAATATAGAGCTAGGTACTTTTGTGCAAAGGGCAACGAAACAACACATTATATTTTTTCTTTACATAATGAGCTTGCCGTTCATCGAAAACGATTCGTTTAGATTCTGTAGCGTTAATTAAACAAGGTATGATGTTTGTTTACCAAAGTAATGCGTACCCTTGATAAAAAATATATAATTGAAACAGAAAAAGTATGGCTTACAGGTGTATCTACTGTATCACTTAATTTATTTGCATCACTAAGTACACTAAGCCTAAGCAATCGACCATGATCTACTAAAATAGAGTTAAAAGCAGGTTACTTCGGAAAAGGTTTATCAGAAATGTATTAAACTGATATCACATTCAGACAACTTTTAAGCAATTTTCGAACCTTTTACTTCAAAAGATTGTGGCCCGTTAGTTCAAGGAAAATGGACAACATTTCCTCAACACGATTCATATTCTGAAGTTCCGCTATACGTTTTTGACACTGGAACATGTTCGACAAGTTACTCTGGTCAGCATTCTTCTACTAGAATTTAAATTTCAAGAGATTTTTTCTGCGTAACTGACTGAACTTTCAACACAAACTACTTACGTGTTTATTGTTCGCCATGCAAAGAAATCATATCCTGTTGATTTCATTCGTATATTTTGCTCGTAAGTAAGTTTTTTTTAAGTACCACATTTATGAATATTCTTGATTTCTTTATGGAAAATAAAGCAATAGGTCAAATGCGTCAAAAAAGTAGTAGCTTTAGCTGATCGTTTGATTTGATTGGACGTAGTTTTTTCTTGGTAGTGCTCGATCCTCATCAGTGGTAGTTACACAATTATGCATATAACCACTAAGCAGCAACGCTTTATCTAGTCGCACAAAACTTAACAGCCATGAGGTGAGGAATCCTAGGGGATTACGTTTCTAAGGACAATACCGTAAAATACTTTCGATACTTCAAAGTATATGATATGACACATATTTATCGTTCCTATAATGAAACAGCCTTCACTGATTTATTTGTAATGTTTTGGCTATAAACCTGGGACACAATACAGTACATAAATGCTTCCACGAAGTCCATAATATGATTACATTACGTAGCGCGGTTGACCCAGTTTTTGTAGGGGGAATTTGGTTTGCGAGACCTTTACAATCAATGCCAAATTAAATGCCTGATGAAATGTTAGATACGTAGATTAGTTTGTATTTATTATTATGTTTGGTCTTTATTGTGACTTTGTACTTTACAAATAACAACAGCGCTCGCAGACCACAGAAATAATACAAAAGGCTGAATAATTTTGTAAGCATTTTCCTTCAATTGAACCAATTAAGAGAGACAAGTTAGTGTTAGTACGCCTAGCCCGTGTCTTAAAATGTATGATGCAAGATAACTTGTAAGTCAATAATAGCCGTAATGGGCAAGCCTATACAAATAATTTGTTCCTGTGGTACTCAAGTCCAGGCAAGGCAAATGGTATGATGTCATCGTGACACACACCACCTACCACGAAGCCTGCGACAGTATATGCTCGCGATTTCATAGCGATGGCCATCAAAAATAGACTTATTGAATCAATAAAACTACATACAGATGAAATCATTTACGCTTTTAATCGTTCTTGAAGGTGTACCTACCTAGCACATCAACCAATTTAGATCATTTTACAAAATTACGCCCGCGGTTTTTAGAACTTCTTCAATGATTTGTCTCTCCATAAACTTTACACTGATATTAATCTAAATAATGGTGGAACATACTGCCATCTTACTACCTAATTAAAAACCGGCCAAGTGCGAGTCGGACTCGCGCACGAAGGGTTCCGTACCAAAACGGCATAAAAAACTGTTTGTTGTATGGGAGCCCCTTAAATATTTGTTTTATTCAGCTGTCTAGCTATCACGGTTCATGAGATACAGCCTGGTGACAGACAGACAGACGGACAGCGGAGTCTTAGTAATAGGGTCCCGTTTTTACCCTTTGGGTACGGAACCCTTTTTTTTTTTTTGTTGTTACGAAAGGAGAATGCAATCTTTACGCATACCAAACGGCATGTTGGACTCGGTCATGCCCGTAGCATGTCCCTAAAAATTAGGTCACGAACATAGTTTTTCCGTGGTTCCGTAAAAAATAAACAATTAAACCATAGATAGGTGGATCAAGCAAGCGCTATTGAAAGATTGCTATTGTTTGCTTTTATTTATCTACATTATACGTGGGGAACTATGTAAGTTTAGCTTATCTCATTAATTTATTGTGTGTCACAGTATTCTCCTTCACATTTTAAAAAGTTTTTAATTCGTTCAAACTATATTTTTTAACTTAGAGCATCATTTGTCTGATCATACATTATCACGGTCTCCTTTGGATCCCTATGGGCCCAAGCCCAAAAATATGAAATTTTAATTTCTAGGATAATAAAGAAGTCGCATGATGTAATGTAAGGTCTAGACTTAATGCAGAATGGATCATGGACTCCAGTCTAACTTTTCAGAGCCGAAAATGATTTTGTCCTCATCACGGTGCTATAGGACAGCGGTTCCCGAATTCTTTTGGCTACGGAATCCTTTTTGGTTCACCGTTTTTGGG
Source organism: Agriphila tristella (assembly GCA_928269145.1). Classification (NCBI taxonomy): domain Eukaryota; kingdom Metazoa; phylum Arthropoda; class Insecta; order Lepidoptera; family Crambidae; genus Agriphila; species Agriphila tristella. The sequence goes on from OV743433.1 coordinate 41,134,045, forward strand.
CGGAACTTTAGCTCAACTAAGAAGTAAACTAACTGACTGTAACATTGTTTTTTTACGTGAAATAACACCATACTGCTTTTTAGCTTGATGTTCGCATCTTTCAAAATCAAGCGAAGTTTCAAAATCATGAAAAATTTACACCCTGAAATCTTTTCGCGAAAATTTATTTTTTGCTTCGAGCGACGAACTTCCTAGTGTGATAAAAAACAATTGAAACAAATGACTCGCGACTTCCGGTAAATTTTTGTTTTAATTTCATGAATCGAGTTCTTAAGTTAAAAAAGCAACATTCTATATTCAAATATTTGAGTTGCCAGATACGCAAAACTTTCAAAGTGTCAAGTAATTCCAATGCTTGTACAACAATTTCACATCTCAAGTACTTAAACGAATGAGTGATTTCTTGATAAGCAAGTTTGAGTGGGCACTTGGCCCGATAGTCGCCTTTTAAAGGGATTTCTTTGCAGAATTCACAGAGGCGAAGGGGAATAATAAACTTACAGTAATTAAGAAATAGTAGATAATAATAAGTGAAAAAAAATGGGAATTTAGTTCGAGGGACTAAGAGCCGAATTCACCGCTAAAATTGAACGCGCTCAATTCGAGTTAACCTCAGGATCACGGGCTTAAACTGAGTTTCGCGACAAATTTGCGTTTCACCGGCATTAACTGAACGTCGGTCAAGTTGAACTTGCTTCAGTTTCTGAACGGCCGTTTTTGGCCGTTAGCGTATTTGAGCGCGTTCAAGAATTGTCCGTCATCTGTCTGTCATGATGTCATTGCCATGATTGTGGAGTAGGTACGTGTACATGGGAGAATTGATTATTTCATACAAAGAAATAAGTAGTGGAAAGAGATATTCATTTCGTATTCGAATAAAAAAAAAGATGAATAGAGCCTTGGCACTAGCTTTTGAGGAAAATTTAGATGAGGATGAGTTTGTTGGTCGTCGCTCCAGATGGATACGCGAGAGAGAAGAATATTTCGACACTTTCGATGATAAAGATTTTTAACTAGATTTCGTCTTACAAAACCAACCGTTCTTTCCGTATTAGAATCAATTGAAGATAAAATTGAGTTTCCTACTAATATGTAAGGTAGCAAGAATCACTTTGTTGTGTTGTATGGTGATTTTTGCCATGAATATAGATTTGTTTAGAAACACTACATTTTCTTTGTTAAAATCTCGGTAAGATAGGGATCTTGCCAAGATTTTTCCAAAGAAAATGTAGTTTAGGTGATTCTTCTCTGAGGAAAAATCTGTAAACTGGCCTCCCGATTTATTTGAATTTATGATGATTATGATGATTTATGACATGTTATTATATTAGTAATGGTTTTTGTGAAACTGAATTAAACTAAAGTTATTCTAGCATAATACATGTCCTCCGATCGCTAAAAATAAATCGATTGCATATTGTTATAAATAGTGAACAGGGTCGTAGGTGGCATCATTACCTGAAAGCTCAGAAGAGCATATATTATGTGAAATGTACTTACCTGCCCTGACCTCCTAGACGCTTCCTGAAAGCGACGCAAGACTATGGTTTTATATGGCCTGCGACCTGCCCCACGCCCCCACCCCCCGAATGTCATTACATGCCAATAATATATGTAGTCGATTATGACTATATTACATTCTGACCATTTGATTGAAGATTATATCATGATCTGTATTTTTTCCATTTATGAAGGGACAATTTCTTTAATTGCAACACTTTGAACGCAACTTCATTCTTTGTCAAAGCTGAACTACGTTTATCAAAATGAAGACGGTGAAACCGGTGCAACGTAGACCGCGATGAAAACGAATTTCTGAGCTCGGTTAAGTATAACCAAGTTCAATTTAACTCGGTTAACGGTGAAATCGGCACTAAGTTGGATCCCGAGAGCATGGACGAAAAAATATGCCGAGAGTAAATAGTACATTACAGCCGAGAACGGGAAGCTATCATTTCCATCAGGCGAGGGCTTTAATCATTCGAGGCAATGCAAATAGCTTCCAGTACAAGGCTTGTATAATACTTTTCTCACGAAATGCAAGGAAATACAATTTTCTTAGTAAAAAATAGATTTTTAAATCGGTTCGTGCGGCCTTGTTAAATGACCAGTCACGCAACCATAAAGTAAAAAAAAATAATGCTAGCTGATGAGTTCTTCCATTTAAATTTGGCATGCTACTTCCCGCACAAGTGCGGGAAGTAAGTATTGAATTTCATTTCCGCACTGCATTTCAACTTTAGAATAAGATGAACCAGACCCCCACGGAAATGTGGAACGCCCCGCATTCCTTTTTCAAATAGAATGATAACATTTCAGAGCATCAGTGAGAAAAATAATATTTTAACGTAGGATTTCTTTTGTGCAGTTTTTAAAATATATTATCTTTAAACTTTAGTTAGCTATAATCTTATTAAGTTTAAAGTAAACCATTATTTTTAATTTAAAATTCTTCTACCACTCTTATCTAATAAACTAGACGTTTATTATACGATAGACGATATTGAATTGCTTTATTTTCTCACGAATTATTAGTTTTATGTGGTTTTTTTTATTTATAACAAACAACATCTTTCCTATTCAAAGACAAAATCTTCATTAGAGTAAATTTATTCCGATACCACCGATACAGCTCTCGGAATATGTTTAGAGTTATTTTGAGTCATCCTTAAGTAATTTTTTATCGAAAGAACAGAATATTATGTAATCTATAGGTACTAAGGTATATCTGTTAACTTTACTTGCGGAGACAATAATTCACAATATTTACCAAGACAATGTTCATAAGACTAAGGTTTCGTTCCTTAGAAAAAGAAAAGGAACGTTGCGTGCATTTTCCATGCCTTTTCCTCGAGTTTAAAGTATAAAAATTTCAAGATGACCTTTTTCTATTCCAGTAGGTATAATCAAATAAAAAACAAACATTCTGACGAACTGAGAATCTACTCCTTTTTTTAAAGTCGGTTAAAAATAAAGGTCAATCAAAAGATAAGACCCTGTATTGTGTTGTGTCACATATTTTGACTTTGGAAGAAATAAATAGCTATCCCAAAACTTTGAAATTTTACTGAAAGAAGAATTCGTTTTGATTTTAAAAACAATCGAAACTGCATTCAAAGTTTTTTTGAAAAAATCGACAGTCTTTACCAGGAATCGAGCCTAATAAACATGAAAAAAAACTAATAAATAATAAAGGAAATAATCTGAAAAACATTTTTTTTGTTATGTCGCTGGGCCCAGTTTAAAATAAATAAAAAAATAAACAATGTTGCAAGATCTCTAAAAATTACAACTCCCTCAATTAATAATCAATTTTGTCGAAGATAATTTTATTAACATAGGTACTCAAACTGTGAGTTAACTTCACAATACAGGGTGTAAAAAAGTGCAGTGATATTTTAGAGGGATCATTTATTTTATTCCCTGAATAACTAATTTAACTATTATAACTTACATTTTATAATTTGTTTTCTCCCAGACGAGTCTCAGACAATCCAACAAAATTCTAATCGTACACTATTAAGTTAGCAATATTCACTTTTAAACTGCGCGAAATGACTATTAATTATTATTTATTTTATTACACTATATAAACTTAAGGCACATAAGTTGCAGAAAGCTTTGTAACGTATTATTTGAGTGCGAACACGATTTTTTTTTTTAAATTAAGAACGAGAACGCGAGCGCCCGTGCAACTCGAAGCAGCGAACTCAACGCACTGTGTTTTGATAGTGTATTTTAGCGTACGTAGCAAGCAGCAAACTTCAAGGTGAGTCGTTGTGACTTCTGCCACCATGATTATTCCGTTAGACAACGAATTCATCGCCGCTTTTGTTTGAAAAGAAATCACCACTCTTTTGAAAATCCGAAGTAGATTTTGATTAAAATAGAGGCACGCGATCGCTTCTTTTCAAGGCACCCCAGAATATTAAATGGTTTTAAGCAGGTTTGATACAAGAACTTAAACGTTTAGATTGCTCAATTCAGTTTTCGGCCCCCTGACGCAATACGAACCTCGTTATATCGCTATCGTAAATCAATATCTGGCTTCAATTAATCACACTTGTTCGTAAAGTGAGCCCCCTAATACATCGCTTTTAGGGCCATAAACCGAGCTATAACAAACGCGTGCAATAATATATAAAACACTAGTTGGTTACAGAATTATCCCTAAAAAGTTAAATAGGTACCTTACTGCAAGTTATATGCGAGCAAACAGAGCATTCCCAATTTAACCGGGTAATAGGTACAGTAATTTTTTTAGTAACAACAAAGAGGTTTTATGCCGCTGAAAATCCATATACATTTTTGGAATAAATAAATGTGTAATTCCTTAATTAAATCAAACAAATATTTATTATTATCAAATTATTAATTCACAATATTTTGTTATAAAATATTAAAATATTTGCATTTTACCACTTAAGATTATATTTTGAGATAGGCTGTATGCTCACTAACCCTGTTGTTCGCAAAATATTCTTGCATTGGGCGTGTGAAAAAAACACTTACGCGCTTTTTCCCATCATAATTATCATATTTTGTTTTTGTCGTATTTGTTGCTGTGTGGTAAATTACTTTGTTTTTTCCTCGCAAGTGTGTTAAAAAGCGTCGTATGAAACTCGTGAGCTCTTGCTTATTGCACACTCGGCTGAGTTACGCCCTCGCCTGCGGCTCGGGCTGCAACCCACAGCCTTGTGTGCAATGAGCAACCTAAGCTAACTTGTCTCATAATGTACTATAACAATCCAGAGTTAAACATCTGTAATATCATGTACCTAATATAGATTTATTATCAAGGCATATTAATACATAATTCTTAGAACTTTTGGATATTTAAAAACTTAGGCTTTTTATTATCTTCTAAATGATTAAAAATCTATAAGTATCAAAATATTCTTAAATTAATTTGAGCCCAATTAATACTTTGTTTGTATCGAAAACATAGAATGGCACCATTGATAATAACTTGAAATCCTTCTTACAAAGAAAGTACCTATAAGCTTGTATTATCTAACTTTAAGTCATGCATTGTATTCGCTAACGTCATTTCAAAGTCGACAACTAATCATGGAATGGAATTACTATTCAGTACAAACAAAGTAAGTTATTTGTAAAGGCCCTATTAGAACGTGTGAGGGCACTAGCACTTATTGCACCGCGTTCTTCGTATCCGTTGCGTTTGTACTGTAACGACGACATGCGGCATACATACATGATGGATGACATGACATGACAAAGCGAGCGGATATTAGATAGAGCACCCAGCTTTCATTGTCTGCGCTGCGGACGTTGGTGCGTCACGCATGCCATGACGTGACATTACTGACCTTGTAAACATTCGCAAGCTTATAGAAAAAAACAATATAAACATCGTTGGTGTGCGTGCAGAGAATAATTAAGTCAATGACCATAGCACTTTTCAAAATAGCTAAAACATGTTATGATTTTATATGCAAAGATAAAAATGTTGGTGGCTTCTTGCATTTGCCTTGCCAGCTTGGTATGTTGACACATACACAGAGAAAAACAAAATCAAATGTGCTTCTACACACCTTTTATGGAAGAGCTATTAAAGTAACCATTACTGTGCCTCAGTATTCAGGACAAGTAGGTAGGTGCCTAATCATTATTGTCTTATCTCCCTGCTCTTATCCCAATTTATTTGGAATCGGCGTAAATTATGTCTTCTTCCATACTTTTTTGTCACCCGTCATCTTATTTACTCCCTTGAGTGGAGACACTCATACCATTCCGCACACCATCCCTTGTAGTTTACTTAATTCACCTGGGTTTATTTATTTGGCTTTTTCTTTTCTCAACATTCATGTCCATGATGGACATTTCGTCTTTTATTTCATCCATCCCATAACATGTCCATATCAAGCCAAATGATATCCTTTCAGCTTATCTATCTCTGATCTGATACCACTTCAATCTTCATATCACATTCATAACACATATTAGTAATACTAATTCGTAATTTTATCCATTTACGTCCTTCCTTCTATCACAGCACAGCATTTCAAATCTGCTACATGTAGTTTTTCCAAGATCCACATCATCTTCATAGCCCAACATTCTGATATTTCTGATACATTCATATCATGCATGACGTTGGGTCCCAAGTCTGTTATTGTAAACGTCATAATCGTGTTTAAATTGTGTTTGAATTTTAATCCTTTTTTAAACAGTTCTTGTTTCTTAAACCCAAAACAGACGATCATGGCGTTAACAATGGCAAACTTGGGCCCGGGGGGTAATTACGTAACTTTGTTGCAATCAACTCTGACAGAAATCGCAGTTACATCGCTGCTTTAGTAAGAACCAATGTGACAGCTATCTTAACTAAAGCAGCAATGCAACTGCGCTTTCAATCGATTTCAATCGAGAATTATTAGCAACAGCCTTACGTGATCAAGGTACCGGTCTTATGAATGGACTTGTTAATTGTGTCCTCAATTAACCTAATGAAAATTTTCACGTTGATACATTTTTTTAACCTGCAAGAAAATTTTCAAGAAGACCAAGCCTGTGAGGCAGTTTGTGTTAATTTTTTAACAACTGTACTATCGTCAGTTTTTGATGTACTTTTTCGTTTTAATTTTTGCGATTCGTTTTGTTTATGTCCCGATCGCTAAACAATGATGGCTTATCAAACTTAATTAAGATTGTGATTGATTTCTTACGGCAGTTAGAGGTAAGATAGCCAGTTCCTCAGTGATGAGATGAGGATTCCGGGTGAAGTGCGCTTCCACCTTCTGCCTTATCGTCACTTAACATCAGGTGAGGTGAACTGGTGAAGGCCCCGTTAAGCATAAAAAAAATGAACTTGATAAGTATTTTATTTTTATTAACCCAGCGACGCAACGCAGCGCAAAGAGGGGTGTTATAAGTTTGAAGCCTATGACTGTGTCTGTCTGTTCGTACGTATCATCGTAGTGCCTAAACGGATCAAGCTATTTCAATGCGGTTTTTTTATTGAAAGCTAAATTAATCAAGATGGTTCTCAGCAACGTTTGATGGAAATCCATCCAGCCATTTATGGTGAGTCGAGATGGTCAACTGCCTGCCGAAACGGTAAAAGATACAGAGGTGATGCTATGACTAAAATAATGTACACCCTGGGCAAATTTAGGTGCAATATTAAAAACAAAATGGACATTTAAATTACTTATTTGAAAAATTAAGTTTTTCAAATAAGTAATTTAAATGTTTTTGTGTCCGGGGTTTTTCATTAAGAGTTAACTTTTTTGAGTCGGGTTTTTTTTTTATTTAAGTTTTGTTTAAGTCAATACATTTTGCGCCTATGAAATCGCTGGCTGGTACGTGTATTGTGTATTACGAAGTTCTTGTAAGCCAAAGTAAATTCATGCCGTACGTGCCTTAAACTCTAAACAATGCAGTAGGTGTTAAACTATAAACTATGATCGCTCAGTCAAAATATTTTTCGGTTAATTTAAAAAATAATGTAAGTATAAATACAAATTACTGCACTCATACTACATAAACGTGGTCGCTAACTATGGGTCATAAGGAGGCTCAAGATCAGCCAGCGTGCAATAGAGAGAGCCATGCTCGGGGCGTTTCCCTGTGTGATCAAATCAGAAAATAAGAAATTAGGAGATCCACAGGAGACTCTTTAGTTCTCCTGCGGATCTCCTAATTTCTGATTTGATCCACCTTGTCGAGTGCTTACCCACGGAGCGTCGTCCGGTGCGCGGTCGCCATTCCAGAACCTTTCCGCCCCAACGGCCATCAGTTCTTCTCGCCGTGTGTCCAGCCCGCTGCCACTTTAGCCGAGCAATCCTTCAAGCGATATCGGTTACTTTTAACCGCTCCGTGGGTAGGCCCCCGACAAGGTAAACCGAGACGACCTGATGAAGGTCGCAGGAAGCCGCTCTGGATGCGAGCAGCGCAGGACCGATCGTTGTGGAGATGCTTGGGGGAGGCCTATACCCAGCAGTGGGTGTCGTGCGGCTGATATGATGATGACATACTCATTTAACATAGAATCCACAATCTCTATAACTAAGCTAGCCCCACTGATTGAGCAGTGGGCTAGACAAATTTGTTCGTCCAATTGAAATATTAGCTGTTATTCAAGGTTTTATATTCATAGAAATAGTTTATAACGGGAAACGTCAGAAGAGATTACTTAAGGCAGATCGTAAACGTGGCGACCGTGACTCCATTTTCACACAATGTTAAGTGAACAATGAGCTAACTAGTAAACTAATTACGAGGGCTATGCACCTTTTGAATATTTTAGTTTGGGTTCAACTTGAACTTACTTTTACAGCTCGATAAAAAAGTTAACCTTTAAAAAAAGGCCAAAAGGCACATCATACAATAGTAGGTAGTACGTTCAGATTAGAATTTTTTAATGAGTTTCATTCTTTGCACGTGCCTGCCATATTGACTTTTTAATATTTACCAACAGATGAAATTTTAATGGGTCTGATTCGGACTTTTAAAAATAACGCAGTGAACAATCGGTGAAAGCTGTACTCTGGCATTCGTCCAAAAATATTATAATAGTGTGGCTATAGGCTATTTACCCGACAGTTGGTATTCAAAAACACTTTGCACTACCCACCCATAGCTTAGGGTGCGTTAATACACTCGTGGACAAAAAAATGGAACCACGCACCGTGTTAATTTCATATAAACAATTCATTCATGATAAACAGTCATATAAATGTCCCGTCCCGACTGTTGAGGCCATCCAAAACTAGAAGAAGCTCAAGGAAATAAATTTTTGGTCACCCAGTCGAAAAGACCGACCCTAGGGATAGGTTGCTTAGCTGAACTGTCCGCACCGCCCCGCCGCCGCCGGCTGCCCGCCGCGATCGTAGGCCGAGTGCGCTAAGCCAAGATAAAAATTGCGTATCGCATCCCTTTTCAACTTGACATGATTATGCGGTTTTTTACCAAAGGATTATTGACAGCTAACTGGAACTCGCACAGATCTTATACGAACCAGAATGTTTTGTTTCAAATAACCTGAAGATCCAACGGCAAGGGGCTAACCCGGTTCCCTTGTATCTTCAGATTATGTAATAGATAGTACATTACAGCCTAGAACGAAAGCTAGCGATTGCATTGTCGAGGATGTTTTGAAGTAGCTTCCAGTACAAGGCTTGTACCTATAGTGCTTTTCTCAAGAAATGCGAGGAAATTCGATTTAAAAAAACAAAGAAAAAAACATTTACTGGCTAATTTAATTTTGGAATATGCTCATCAAGGCCTTTCATATTTTGATAGGTACGAATATTAAAAAATTAAAAAAAAATCTTTTTTCGTATCAAATTATATAATTTTAGAATTTGCTTAAAATTTTGGTGACAAAATATTTATGTATATAACGGGTGGCGCAAAAGTAAAGACCCTATTTGGTTCAGCTATAACATTTTTTCTAAATTAGAAAACTAGATTTAGGTTTTTTTAAATGTATATTTGTGCCATTAAATTTCGTACCATTAGGATTTAAAGATGATGTCTTTTAAATGGTGACCTCCAGAGTTGATACACATTTGAGCCCTATTTATGACATTTTGCATAACTTGCCGTAACACTTCCTGCGATATGTTCGTTATTTCTTGACGAATGTTTTCTTTTAGAGCTGCGAGAGTCTGTGGCTTGTTCACATACACCCGAGATTTCAAAAAACCCCAAAGAAAGAAGTCTGGACTGGTCAGATCGGGTGATCTTGCAGGCCAAGGCAAATCGCCAAAACGAGAGATAACTCGGCCTGGAAAAGCGTCCCTCACTAAATCCATATTTATTCCACGTTCTTGGGGAGTAAAACGGTCCATGTTTATTTTCAGTGTATTTTATATTTGTTCACTATTATACAATTTTCAACAACAGAATGACAGAAAATGTCATATAAAAAAAATAAAAGTATTTTCTTTAGTGCCAGTACTTTTGCGCCACCCGTTAATTTTGGAATGTTCTCATTAGGGCTTGAAGTCCGGAACTCCGGTTTTGGTCTAGCTCCGGAGTTTCGAAGCATTTCAGCATCGTTTGTAAAACCGGAGTTTCACAACAAAAACCGGAGTTTCGATTTTCAAAAATAATAATTGAAAGCATTTTTATCGCCGTGGGCATACAATACCCCTGGGCGGTGTTGCAGTCTCTTCAGAGGTGCCAAGTAGACTACAGGTGTAGCGAGGTGCTGACTGAAGTACTTATACGAAAATGCCATCATGTCGATCCGATTACAGAACCAGAGCACAAATCCCAATCTAACTGCAGCGATGTGTGAAACAGGGAGACGTCATTTCTCCGAAACTGTTCGCAGCTGCTTTGGAGGATACTATAAGCTCTTGAACTGTAAAGGACTTGGCAGCAACATTAATGGCGAGTACTTAACACACCTTCATTTTGCAGATCAGTTCTCACGGCTGAGGCCTTGTAAAACCTGAACATACTCGTAATGCTCGAATATTTTCCGTAGTGTTTTCCGAAAGAGTGGCTCTTAGGATGAACATGGATGGATGGATGGAACATAAACATAAGACAAAAATCATGTCGAATGTCCATGTTGTATTTACCCACTCCTTCATGTTGGGAACAAACACAATACTCGAAGTTCAAGACCTAGGACAGACAGTCCAGTTAAGTAAAGACAACTTAAATAATAAATAATAAATATTTGACAACATCACATACGAGGGTGGATTGATAAGTCCATGACTTTTTAATGAAGAAAGACTTTTTTCGGAATATTTTGTTTTATTTCTCTACATAATCTTATTGTAGCTCTGCATATTCAGTCCAACGAAGTTCCTACCACTTTAACCCATTATTTTTTTCTTTCATCGCCTGAAAACTGGTAACTAAAAATGAGGGCTCTCTTTTGCCGAATTTGAAAAAAATGTAGTGTAAAAATGCCTTAAGGAGTTTCTTTTTAAGACACAAAAATAAATTATGAAAAAAAAAGTATTTATTTTTTTCAAAGACATGGACTTATCAAACCACCCTCGTACATTGCTCCAATTCCAAAGTAAATAGCTATAGCACTTGTGTTATGGAAATCAGAAACAACGGTGGTATGATAAACATCCAAACCTGAGACAGTGTTGAAAAGTTCATTTTCTACATTGACCCAGCCGGGGATCGAACCCGGGACCTCAAGAGATGGTGACGCCTTGAAAACCGGCGTGCAAACCACTCGACCACGGAGGTCGTCAAAACGTGGAGAAAGATATCTCTCGTTAAGTTTAGCTCGAATGGGCAGCATTCGGGAAGCGAAAAATCATCGCGTCAAACTTACTTCAGTGTCTAGACGAAAGACCTTGATCAGCGTGTGTTGCCAGTGATGACTAAAGGCAGTGAAATGTGCTCGCTAACTATAGGTATCTTAAAAATACTCAAGGTCACCTAGCGACCCAGCGTGCAATGCAGAGAGCCATGCTCGGCGTTTCCTTGCGTGATCGAATCAGAAATCAGTAGGAGAACTTAAGTAACCGACGTCTCTCAAAGGATTGATCAGCTGAAGTGGAAGTGGGCGGGACACTTAACAAGTAGAACCGATGGCCATTGGGAAAGAAAGGTTCTGGAATGACGACCGAACACAAAACGCTTCGTGGGCAGGCTCCTGACAAGGTGTACCAACGATCTGGTGACTAGTAAAGGTCGCAGGCTCGCGGGGCGCCGCTGGATGCAAGCAGAGCAGGATCGAACATTGTGGAGATCCTTGAGGAAGGCCATAACAAGCAGTAGATGTCGTGTGATCGATATGATGATGACCCAACACTCGGCAAATTTGAGTGGCGTGAAATGTAAGTTCAATGTATTTTTAGTCGAATTATTTGCGCAATAAGCAAGTAAGTACCTAAGTGATTCAATTTATTTATTTATCGATGATAAAAGTATATAATAACCTCTATTAAACACGCTAAAAATATCACTGCAATTTTATTTAAATAGAGACTGAAAACTCCGGAACTCCGGAGCTCCGGAGTTGAAACCCTGAACATCGAAACCCAACTCCGGAGCTGAAAAATACTCCGATGTTCAAGCCCTAGTTCTCATCATTTGATACCCATATTGAAACATTGAATTTTTTTTTTCTCAAATTTTAGTGACGTATAATATATAATTTTGGAATGAGCCCATCAAGGCTCATTTGATATCCATATATAGAAAAATTAAAAAAAAAACTTTTTTTCTTATATTTCAGTGACAAAATATATATAATTTTGGAACGTGCTCATCAAGGCCTTTCTTTAATTTGATACCCATATTGAAAAATTGAAAAAAAAATAGTTTTTTCTTAAAGGAAAAGAGAAAATAAAAAACCAAGAAAAACAAAATATAGATATTATTTTATCTTTTTTTTTAAATATTAAAACAGAAAACTAAGAAAATGATTTTTTAAATTGATTCGTGTGGCCATGTGAATCGGCCCACTCACGCACTTCCCGCACATGTGCGGAAAGTAAGTATTGAAAATTGAAATTCATTTCCGCACTGATGAACCAGACCCCCACCGAAATGTGAAACGCCCCGCATTCCTTTTTCACATGAAATGATAAGATTCTTCCGTCGCAGAATGTCCCCTGGTCGCAAAACGTCTTTTTCGCAGAATGTCCCTTTCGCAAAACGTCCCTTCGCAAAATGTCCCTTTCGCAAAATGTCCCATTCGCAATTCGTCCCTGGTATCAATTCTAGTATTTCATTATTTTCTAGAGTAAAAATAGCATTGTGAATGCAAAAAATGATCTACAATTTGACTTTCATTTCTTGATTTTCATAGAAAATTTTGAACAAAATAGCAATTTCGCGAGAGTGTGATATGATTTTTTGCTACAAGGGGGACATTCTGCGAAAGGGACATTTTGCGAAAGGGACATTCTGCGAAAGGGGCGAAAGAGACGTTTTGCGAAAGGGACATTCTGCGAAAGGGACGTTCTGCGACCAGGCCCCTATTTCACCAAATTGACATTTGTCAGTGAGATGTGTCGGCAATTTTTACAGTCTTTTTTACTTTAATAAGGGACAATTATGTTGTGAAACAGTGGATAATATTTACAAGTCGACAATTGTCACGCAAAGTTGACTCAGCTCCAATCTCATGTCAAGAATTACTGACAAATCTACAAATGTGTCGACTTGTAAAAAATATCCCTGTTTCACAACATACCTGTCCCTTATTAAAGTAACGACAATTGTAAAATTAACCGACATACGTCGATGACAAATGTCGATTTGGTGAAATAGGGCCCAGGGGACATTTTGCGAAAGGGACATTCTGCGACGGAGCCGATAAAATTTCAGAGCATAAGTGAGAAAAAATATTTATTGTCCATTGGTTATTGGTTAATAATATATAATAAGAACATTTTGATTTAGCCATTAACTTATAATAATTGCATTAATTAAATCGACACAAAAATATTTAATGATTGTATCTTTGAAAATTTGGTGAATTATTTTTTGTCTGCGAGTGTAGCCACAAAATGTTAATTCCAATCCAAGCGACTACTCGATATTTGATTGAAACAAATAAACAATTCAAAACGTTAGAAAATGTTAACAAAGAGGGAACAATAAAACACATTATACAACATTCGACACATGATTGAACAGCCATAATATATTATCGACCATAACTAAGTCGATGCCGCCAATAAAAGGCCTTGAAAGTCAATAAAACCAACCCCTTTCTGCGGTAATATAAGCGACAGTCGGCCTTAGCGTGTAAAAAAAGAAGACAGGGTTTAGCGTGAACCCATCACAATTCCGTGATCCACTTTGTGGGACGTTAATGGTCTCGGAGGCGAGGGCGTGATTGACTTAGGCGCGGCGCCCATCACATGGCTGACTATCTCTATGCTGCAGACACATCTATACAGCACACACGTACAAGTATAGCATACTGATAAAGTAATCAGGTAGGTAAGTCGCTGCGTTAAGCTAATATATGAGTTTGACCCCGTTAAGGTTTATAGTTCAATCTGCTTGTGTCGAAAGGGAAAGATAAAGTTGATAAAGCAATGAGATTCATGATCATTATCACACAAACACAACACGATTTCCATATGATACGTAGATCTTTAGAATAAACGCGTACACGCACACCTATAGCAATTTAAGTAATCTATTTTGTAAAAGTATAGCATGCATGACACAGCATTAAAGTAAAGACAGTAAAGGAATGTGTTGTTTTCCCATGTACAAACTGAATATGAGACGGTTTGACAAATTTCTCATATAATATTAATAAACAAGATGCCAAGTAGTAGGTATCAGATTTCGACGTTACGATTACGATATTGTGATATTTAACAAGTTACCATCAATCAATATAGGTACTTAGTTTTGTACCGTAGCGCGCAGTGTCGTATGAAATTCTGTTCAACAATAAAAAATAAAAAATATTTACATCAATTTGTTATCATTTCGTTTGTAGTTTTTTCATTATGAGTTACTAAGCACTCTTAGGATATTATTTTGCACAATGATAGCATGTATACAGATGTGGAAATGGATGCGTAGGTCGAGATTTATATAGAAGAAAAAAACCATTAAGGCAATTACAAAGGTGATGTCATTCACGACATTTACATGTAGACCGAGGTTCCAGGCAAATAGTAACGTGTCTAATGAAATGAGTTCACACATCTGACCTACGGTCAATTTATTGTGATCGTGAAACCTGTGCTATTTCTTATTTTGTGGTGTGACCCCTATATGGGCTACTAGTAAAAGACAATCCGCATCGCTTTCACATTTAGGTCGCTGCGGGCATGATGGCCGACACAAATCATCCATCAACGCCGACGCCACCACAATAAACATCAGTTATTGTCTAACAATGGAAACGATAACTCTGGTAAAAGCAATAAAAACCCCCAATCGTTCAGGTGTTTACAAAAGGTGATACTAATGAAAGTTCTATAGCCACTCGTTTGTCGCGCGGCCGGCGCGCAATTTCCTTGTTTGTCACGCAGTTTTGAGTTACCGCAGTGCACTTGTACAGCTGCGTTAAAACCGTTTTTATGACCTGTTCCTGTTTGTATACCAACAAATAATGTTCTATTTCGTATAGCTAATGGATGAAGCTATAAGTATTGAAAAAAAAACGAGTACCAGTAATGGTAAAATAATTTATAAGAAATTCGTGAATTTTGCTAAAGAGAAAATTCACGACTTGTAATAGAAATTGATTTTTAATATTAAATTTAAATCGATAACTAGTGTTTTTTTTTACATAATTAAAAACTAGAATAATACCCTTTTCCGTACATGCCAATTTTTTTATGAATTGGAAGCAATTCAACGGTCTTAATAATGTTTGTATATCGCACAAATTTTTACTGCGCGTCTTAATTCGCTGCTGAGTCTAAGCGCTGTTTCGTAGTATTTTATTCCAATTGGGGAAGGCTTGTGACAAAAATAAAATATATTTTAGAAAGATAAAGCTTTCAACTTTCATATTTTGTAAAAAAAATGAGACTCTTGAAGAAAAGTATATTTGTAAAAAATTATAACATTAAAGCGGCCCACTATAAATGATAAAATTGTGTTTTTGTAACAAGCGCTGATTTTTCTAGACTCGGATCAAGATACCTTGTACCAATTATATGTACAGAAAGAGCAAAACCTGTAGTTTCTAACAGTATACAATACATAGCAAAGATTCTTCCGAAATGTAAAATTTGAAGTGTAAAATTTCGAGCTAAATAATCCAATTCCGCACTGCCGCCGGGCCGTTCGCTGCCAAGATGGCCGCGCCGTCGAGTTTAGTTCAGGGTTGCCGCACACATTAAATAAAACTAGGTACGTACTTATTTTTTTATATATATTTTTTAAATTGATTTTCACATTTTTTTTTAATAGTTCTCCTCTACTTCGTCCCCTGCCCCGTCCTCGCTCTCCTCGATTTCAATTGTACACAGCATAAAATATAAAATGGATGTGGATTGTGGACTAAAAATTAATAACTAGACAACCAACACCAAGCACAATAACCAACACCAAAACTAAAAAACATTCACTAGGTAATATATAAAAACAACATAAACACAACCCAATATAAAAAAAAATATAAGCGTGTGAAGCAGCCCTGCCAAAATGATAGTTTGTTTCAAGGTCCCACAGGACCTTGTTACCTTGATCTTGGATAATGGCGTAATAAAAACTCACTATTTTGCGTTGCATCAATCATCCTGTGTAAACAGATGAATGTTATATTTTGAAACCACTTTGAAACTGTTCACTAATAGTATTATTATCATATTTCGGATAATTCTTTGATAAACCAATAAAAATTTTAACATGATGTTGTCGTAAACAAAAACAATACATCGAGACATTTACCGGGCGACGGTTTTGTTATGATTTTGAACACCAGACATTAAATTTGTGACAAGATATTTATATGATCGAATAAAACACGATATGACGATTCTTTTAATATATGACACCAAACAGAAGTATTAATTAACAAAATACTTACGGCATATCAAATTAGAGCACTTCACACAGAAAAAACAAGTATGGCGTGTACTGACGTGAAACATTTCATAATTATTTTTTTCAACCAATCACAGGCCTTTTCTACTTTTTTTTGCGATATTAGTGTTGCCAAAATCATAATCTAAATCAGCCCAAGAGGTTTTGGTGTGGCCGCCTAAAAAAAACCTACCAAATAGGTAGAAATCGAACAGCGATCGACCCGGTCCTATAGCACCGCGCGACAAAGGACCGTCTTTTGCTTGCGGTACTACAGTACCGCGAAGCAATCGAGTGGGTATAATACTGTTGTGACTGTTTTTAGGGTCAATGTCAAGATTGGTAAAAGGTGACAAAGGTATTTGAGTTTTAACATAACACCACATGTTGTGTTCGGTCATATCTTATCCTAATTATCACACCAGACACCAGAGTCAGACCAAATATAGTACGGACAAGAATAACAAGCATAGACAAGACAACTGCAATAAAGGTAACGCGGGTAACGCTTTCAAATATCTTTAAAATAGATACGTGTCGCGAACTCACGAGAAAATAAGAGATTTATCAACAGTTTGCTGATGTTTTTATATTGATCTTCAAGTTGTAATAAATAGCCTTCCCAGACACGCGAGTTGAGTAAGTAGGTACTTCATAATCCGAATTTTTCAACCCAGACCTGCCTGGCTGACCTACTACACTACTTCAGAATAGTTTTACGGTTAAAAACTTCCTTTTGTGTGTAAAATTAAACGATATAACTTAAAACTTCCTTATTTACTGAAGTACCTACTTCAATTTCTGTGGAACAGAAGTACCTGGTTATGTTAGTGTGAAAATTTGCGAGTTATTCTTAGCAAAAGAAGCGATAATATGAACATTTTATGATTTTATTCCTGTTTCATGAGGAAAAACCAAAACGCAACATAACCATTTTAATAATTTTATAATAACTTATTATCATATAACTAAGCGGAATTTAGATAATTAATTACATATATAATTAACATAATAGGTTCATGAAAATAAAATTGATTTTCCGGCATTTTAATTACTAATTTATTTTGTATAATTAATTATCTAAATTCCGCTTACTGATATGATAATAATATATTATAATGCATATATTATATGCAATTTGTATCTGTACGTATTTGCTGAGAAGCCGAACAATGGCAGGATAATTTTGCTGATTCACAAATCGTCCACCAGTTGGCGCACTACCACTAACTTGGCGCTAATGTAGATGTAGACCTGTAATTTTTTGTTTTCTTTGTTTTTGCTATAAATTTATGGATTTCCAAAGCGATTTTACAAATTTTCTTCCAACGCATTTTGGTTTTCTTAAATCTTTAATTCGTTTACTGTCCGACTTCCATACATTGCGTTGTGCAACACGTCGCCGTCAATACGTGATAAAGTGTAATATTTAAGATTGTTTTATTATTTATGTATGTTAGTCTGTAAGGTATTTATTGTATGGGCCATTGATGCCTGAAATAAATGATTAAATAAAATAAAATAAACTATTTATTAGTACCAACCAACCATTTATAGTAGAGATGCGCCGAATGTAGGTTTAACCGAATATGAATGTTCGGCCGAATATTCGGTCCAAAATGTACCGAACCGAATATTCGGCCGAATCATTCGGTTTCATTCTGCGCAGTAAACAGGTTCCTTTGTACACGTGTTTTTTCGGGTGGAACCCTTTCGGGCGTTTCCCACCCGCGGCCCCTCGCGCTCTTTCGGTTATAAATTGCTTACAAATGTTTTTGAAACGTCTAAAAACGGGACTATATGTTTTGATTTTTTAAATATCTATCATAGATTTTGAAATATTTGCAATTTTCTGATTTCATACAAAATAAATAAGTGCCAACTTTTTAAAATACCTATACAATTAATATTTAAAAAATCAAAACACACAGCCCTAGTTTTTAAGCATTTCGAAAACACCAAAAATTGATTGACCAAAAAGGTTGAGGTTTAGTTTAGGTGTGGGAAACGATATCGCCGTTTTTATGGAGACCGTTTGCTAGACAATCCTCTTAATCTTTTTTACATTTTGTCAATAAATAATTGTTAGTATTAGTAAAATTTAAATATTCGGTAATTATTCGGCAAATCAACCGAATATTCGGCCGAATACGAACATGAAAAAATATGCCGAATACGAATATTCGGCCGAACATTCGGTGCATCTCTAATTTATAGATATAATTTAAAATAAATGGGACAATCGGGGATAAATGCCCATACAAAGGTCTCCACTCCAGCAGCAGTTAGCGCCACCAAGCGGGATAAATTTTATGACCCCCCCCCCCCCCCCTATTGTATATTTTGCGGATTTATTGCAATAATATGCAGTCCAATGCGTTATGTTTGAAGAAATGACAGGCAAAAAACAGAACTTACCAGAGCTAAGCGTGGAATCGTCGATTAGTGGTTGAACGAAAACATATATTTTCCATTGTGATTATCTGCAACAAAATATGTTTTATAATTAGATTACAAAATATACACATTTTGTACGACAAAGATGAATCATAATAACAATAAATTATTGGATTATTATGCACGTTATTAAAAAGAAGCGTCTTTTTGAAATCACCCAGATGTGCCCAGATGCGAGTAATATTCATTCTACAATATAACCTCAGACCTCAATAGTTTCGTATTTAAACAACCTTAATATAAACTAAAAAAATCCGAAGTTGTTGATAATGTGCTGTTTTGAATTGCTTTTTCATAATCAGCCGAATTCATTATTAATTGTTTAATGATCGACATTCTGCTAATTGGACATTCTGCGACCGCTGGACATTCTGCGACCGCTGGACATTCTGCGACCGTCGGACATTTTGCGACCGCTGGACATTCTTCGACAGCTTGGCATTTTGCGTCTCAATGTAATTTCGTTTTAGAATGATGATATTATTATTAAAAGCAATTAATTAATAATTTACCCACCGAGGCCAAACAGCGTTGCTGGTATACGGAGCTGGGTGTTGAGAGAGCAGCATATACATAGATAATAATATTTAATACATAATAATATTATGATTTGCCTAGCTTACGCTTTTTGTTAACCTTTTAAATTGTATAAAGGTTATTGTTTTAAAAAGAAAACAACTTTCACAAACAATGCTACATTATGAATGATCTTATCAGTGTAATAATTATTTGTAGTTTAAAAACCGAAATAGTTATGTTCAGCTTAGGTAACATTTAAAAATAAAATCACAGTGTTTTAGGGAGGCCAGGGGAATGTCTGATAGTTCCATTGTGCTCGTGACGGACTGGACAGTCGCGCGGGTGTGGCGGGCGTTCTGCAAAATGTCGTGCCATTTTAGCGCTCGTGACGTCACGGGCCGCGCCTGACATTTGGGCTAAAGCAACAAAGCAGCCCTACCTACCCCGCTGATAACAGAAAAGCTTAATAACTTACTGGGCTTTTCGGGTTATTTGCTCCGCTCGCCCGCGCTTCTACCGCCTCGCCTTGGCATTTGCTTGTATTAGTGACGGAGCAATTCATTGGGGACACAGCTACGGCTATGTAACCACCAATATTCATTTAGCGAAAAGTTATCTTTGTTCCCCACTTTATTAAAGAGTATGTATGATGGCGCTTTATATAAATCATATTGATTTTTCGTCAGCTGCTAAAGTTCACCAAGGTCTCAGTCAGCCACCAACGCAAGTCATTTTCCCATTTCTAGGAACTTCCGTCTTCTTTTGACTAATAAGGGTCCTTTGTAAATGTAACGTTACCAAAAACCAGTACCTACTGAACTTCATCGATTTTCGGAAGTATGATAATTCATATTATGTTTCCTAATTAGCAAAACATTAGCGTCAACAGAGATTCTAAACGCATATCATTGGATGTTTATTAACCAGCTATAACAGTGTGCCTAATTTTTTTTACATCAGTTTGGAACTAAATGATTGTTATGAATTGTCCGGAATTCGGGATAATTACCTTACAATGCAAATGCCAAGCTAAAACTTGCGATACCTTTTCTTTGCAAAAAGAAAGTTCAAGGTAAAGTAACATGCTGACATTCCTCGGACACTGAATTATTGATGCGGATAATTGAGCCCAGCGCGTGAGAGTTAGCAGCCGCGTCTTGGCGCACATTCGAACATTCACTTAATTCGCTTATTCTAACTTTATTTGAACTTTTTTGTATTTAATAGATAGATTAGCTAGTGGAACAAATAATTTAGAAATCCTTAGTTGTAATTAGATATTTGGATTTGATGTGGTGTGGGAAAAAATACACGCGGGCCTACCTATAATGTTCCTATAATTTATAAATGAAGCTTCTATGGTTAGCAAAAGAATAATACTAGAACAGAATATATGGATCTACGATGTTGTCTGTGGGTTAGTGGGATGACTCAAACGATATATTTAATGTTTGTATCGTATACCCACCAATCCACATTGGGCCCGCATGGTGGGTTATGTTATGGTCCAGCCTCCTCATCCACCCATAATGGAGGCCTGTGCCCCAGCAGTGGGGACATAAAAAATTAGCCATATTATTATTATTTGAGTGTTAAGGAATCTATTGTGTTGTGATTCGCCACCTAACTACCGTAACTCTTTAAGCCCTGCCGCCAGCTTCGAATAAGTCTAGTATCTTCCTGGCTTTATAAGTTTTTATTTCCTCCGGGTCGATTAGGTGTCGTCCCAGATGGATACTACCTATACGCTTGTTGTGGGCTCCAGACTCCTGCGTAATTCACGGCGTGAATTCACGCCGTAATTTTGCCGAAGTTGGCGTGAAAAGCATGACCCTCAGACCTTCCACATTCGCTATCGTTCACAGTTTAGTTCGCGCGCTCGTCGAGAATGGACGCCGAATTATGCACTGCTATCTTTGAATTTAGCATCCCATAAAATGGGTTCGGCATGATAACACTCAATCAACACAAGTTCCTGGGGTTACTAAGAGGTGCATTTCCTGCTCCTCATTGCAATATCTGCAAACGTCATTATCATTCAATTTCATATTTATTTTTATTTTATTTTTATTTAACCATTTATTTCAGGCTACTAGGCCCATACAATATATACCTTACAGACTAACATACATTATTATTAAACAGGTAGGTGTCTGTTTAGTTTGCAGTGTCCAGTTAAGGCTTTATCGCGCTGATGTTTGACCTACTGAACTGTATGAGCTCATTCGTCCGTCTTTGCGAGTAGCCTTCCACCAAGAATTTGGCGTATTTCAATCCTGGCTGTTGTAGCCTTTGTAATGTCTCCACTCCTGGGACATTCGCCTGGCCTCCCTTATCACTACATAATATAATATAATAATAAAATCTCTAGAGAAAAGATTTTCATACGGTTTTCACAAATAGACGGAACTAGCATAAGGAACGTTATTAATGCATTAAGGTTTTATGTAAATTTGGTGAAATATAAAATAAATAAATATAAGACACCATCACATAAATTGCTCCGATTGAACAGTAAGTAGCTTAGCATTTGTGTCATGGAAATCACGAGACAAATTTGCTAACAGACAGATACACCCAGACCAGACAATGTAGAAAAGTTCGTATTCGTTTGAAACAACTTCAAGTACGAAAGCCGAATAGAAAGCAGAAACGGATGGGGAGCCTTTTGTGAAGGCATCTCTGGACAAACTGAGTCGGCCAGGTTAGTGAGGATGCTAGCAAAAGACAACACCTGTAAACTCTTAAAGTCTTAAATAAGATGACACTATTATAGTGGACCCCAAAGAAATACTTACGGAAATGATGGCCACTCACTTCCCGGACTACACAGAGCATACAGAGGAGGTGATGAACACTCTGTCGGCAGAACACCTATCAGACGGCAAGGCAGAGTTCTGAAAAGTAATTACAGAAGACATGCTGGTGTGGAGTATTACCTCTTTTCAACGATACAAAGCAGCGGGGCCAGGCAGCATTTTCCCAAAGATGCTACAAGCTGCTTTAAGGTTTATAAAAGAGGATCTCCTAGTTCTATATCGATGCCGCCTAGCAACTAACTATATACCTAGTGGCTGGAAAAAAGTTAGGGCCGTCTTCATACCGAAACCAGGGAAGGCCACATATCAAGAGGCGAAATCCTTTAGATGCATTAGCCTCTCCGCGTTCCTACTGAAGACCCTGGAAAAGATACTAGACAGACACATAAGAGAAACCATAGGCAACAAAAGTAAAAGACCACTAAATGACAATTAACATGCTTATATGGAAGGGAAATCCATCGAGACAGCCCTCCACAAAATGTCAGTCAGAGTAGAAAGATCAACTAGAAACAAAGAATACGCTTTAGCGTGCTTCTTCGATGTTGAAGGCGCTTTTGACAAAGCGTCGTCGTCGTCTCGTTGAAAACAAGCTATCGTGGAGGCCCTGAACAGAGAAGGTGTAACAAAGCAAATACCAGGTTGGATCACCAACATGCTACAACACAGATCCATACAAGCAGAACTAGTAGATACCAAAATTCACCATCAAAGCTAGAAGAGGCTTTCCCTAAGGAGGTTGTCTGTCTCCACTGCTATGGTGTATCTTAATAGATGAAATAGTAACAAAGATCACTGCTATGACATATACATCCAAGCATACTCGGATGATGGCCTACTACTTGTAAGAGGCAAAGTTCTAAGCGTGGCCAGAGATATAAAGCGAAATTTTGACAACATCAAGATGGTGTAGTGTAGGGACTAGGGACAAGGGACTGAATCTCAACCATACAAAAACTAAGCTGACCTTTCGGGGCGTTAAGACCAAGGTGCTAAAATGACCAAGCTGATGTTGTTCACAAACAAAAGAAAGATTGATGGCATGATCCCAAAGAGTATGACATATAGAAGAATATTCAACAGTTAGTTTTTCAAAGTGACTTTATGCTCAAAATAACTACAAAAACATTGGAAAAATGAAAAAAGAGGCTTTTTCATTACTCTTCACACATACAGAAAAAGACAGAGTTTTTCGAATATAATGGCCTTAATAACTAATTATATCTTTCATATTCTGGTTGAAAAACCATTTGTTGTATTTTATATATGAGTATTTCATTGGGTGAAGATTTTTTACCAACTATAGTGTGTTTTCACCTGGGAAGCGCTTGTGCCTCAGCTTGGGCAAAAAATATTTTGTGTCATGCCTGTTCCACTGTCCGTTTGTTCTCCTCTAATCTAAAGGATTGGCACACTGGATGCGTTCTGTGGATGTGGTCTGCGGTCAGGTCAATGTGAACCTTGCCCGCATTATGTATGAACAACATTGACGGTCAAGGCAATCGGTCAGGAGTCCTGTCAGGGCAATCGCTCAGCGGTCCGGTCAGGGCAATCGCTCAGCGGTCTGGTCAGGGCAAACGGTCAGCGGTCCGGGCACGGAAACTGGTCAGCGATGCGGACAGGACAAACAGCGGCATTTGACTGTGTTCAGCAATTCGGACAGGGCAAACAGCGGCATTTGACTGTGTGAATCAGTGGTGATCATCTTCTTTGTTGTTTCTTCTTAGACCTTTTGAGTTTTATCGAGGACAATGATCACCGAGGAAGAAGAAAATATTGTGCTTATAAATGGTTGTGTCAAATTGGCCGTGACCGTTGCCCTGCCCACCGCCTGCCTGCCAGTACCCTCTGTTCGCCGCCCGCCTACCTGCCTGTATATGTCCTGCCTTCCCCCCCGTTCTTTGATCCATGCCCGCACGCGCATATCAATACAAAATATATAGAGACTGACAATGTTGTTCATACATAATGCGGGCAACGTTCACTTGGACCTGACCACAGACCAGTGTGCCATATCCTTAAAGGTCGTATTTCTCAACAGATTCTCATGAAATTTTGTGAGAGGTTAGATTATTAAATAGATTATTTAGTTGATTCAGTTTTTCTAAAAAAATCCTATTTTAGCCATTTTGAGAAATAACCAAAATTGAAGTTCTGTCTAACTTCGAATAGATATAACAAACCTATAACAGCACATAGTTTTTATTATAAAAACCTTGTGGCGTATTACATAAACAATCTACAATATAAGCCACTTTTTAATGCACAAATGTGAGGTCTACAGCCCACTGAGCCACTAGTATCTATGATGATACGAAAACTGAAAAACTGTGGATAGTATAGTGACATCATGATGCTCATGACATCGTGGATTTCTCAATCTGCCAATTACACCATTTTCCTATTTGATTTTGAAGTGTAGGAATCGGATATTGTTTATAAAATAGGTAGTATAGGTATACTATATTATTTTACTATAATCATTGTTTATTTAATTTTGTCAACAATCCTGGTAGTTTACTAGTAAAGAAACTTGTGAAGGTAAAATGAGAAGTGCAGAAATTCTGTGGTACCTGAAATACATACTATAATCAAATCACTAAAGCAGTTCAATATATGCTATGCTTATGGGTAACAAAATACGCTTTTTCTAGTTGTTGGGTAGAGTATAAATTGAAAGGTATTTTACTGAAGGAACGTTTGGTTTGACCCAAAGAGTAAGTACCTATGTAACCACTGGTTTGACCCAAAATTCCGCACACAGGTAGATATATGTACCTACTTACTTTACAATTTGCCGACAACTCGTGGACAACTCGTTAACATTAGTCATCCATGCATTAAACATAAGTCCATTCTAGAGGATATGGTAAGGAATCAGTTGTATTTACTTAACAACATTGAGAGAAGTGAAAGTATCTACCTAAAATTGACATCATACAGAAAAATACAAAAAGAAAATGCCTAGCTAGACGTACGGTTACTTACATGCATGTTATTCCAAAAGATATGCCAATGATAACGATTATCTTCTCTTATTAATAATATTAACAAAATCAACACTTATTCACGAAGTTTTATTACTGAAAGTCTGTCGAAAAACCACAACCGTACTACGAAAAAAACTTCACTTCACTTCAACTTCAACCACAGAATACATAATAGTACAAGTCTTCAACATCATATAGGCTGCGGTCCACATGGCGATAATATCGATATTATCGCGAATCCACATAAATGCAGAAGGTACAAAAACCCTACTAAGTGTAATATTTTGAGACTACTACTTAATTTGGTCGGATTCGCGCTAAAATTCGATTTCATCGCCATGCGGACCGCAGCCATAATGTACTCTATGATCATCTCTTTTTTTTTTTTTTTTTTTAAGATTTTTTGGCTTGGATGCAAAGTCCTTTAAGATATGTCTTGATTACTTCTCGTTTCCTTCATAGCTTTTCTATTGTCGATTTTATGTAATGGGGAGGCGAAGGCAAAGTGAATTACAGATGGCGCTTCATTCTTTGGAACAATTGTCAGTTTGAGCTTATATTGTCTTGACTGTGTATTACGTGATTTTACTTTCTTAGATTGTATTTTTTTCGGTTTTGCGGACAAACAATGTATTCTATGCTAACTTTAGCTCATATAAAAGAAGAATTACGGAAAAGAAAAGCCAAAACAACAGGCAAGAAAGTTTATAGCAACTTACAAAAAATTGCTAACAAGCATTACATTTCTTTAAATTTCGTGTAAGATTTACAAGTAATCTTTTTATTTCAGATTAGAAGCATATGATTTAAATTTTAACAAAGCAACTGAGTGTGAATATCCGTGTTTATAGTTGCCTGATGATGCCTTCTGTGCAATAGTAATTTCAGGTTTCTGTACTGGAATTTCTGTACCATCCAAAATTACACGAACCGTTTTATCATATTTATTTTATTATTCTAAGTTTCTTGAATGACTCTGGCATATAAAATTCTATTAATTCTCTGTTTGGCCCCAATATTGGGCTTATTCCATATTTGATATACCTATCAAATTCATCCAAGTTATAAATATGCTAGAAACTGCTTAGGTTGAAATATTAAAGAACAAAGCTGTTATAATTCAAATGTTGTTTTATTTTGGCGAAGCTTCATCAAATTCATGAAACATTCCTTTTGATTTATAATGTTTCTCAGGCTCAGCAAAGGAGAAAATCGAGGGAAAAGCATCTTTTTTTGCCCAATATTTTTTTTTTGTTACTGGGAAATCGATGAACTCCAATAATTTACAAGTTACATGCATAACAATGCGGAATTTTCTCAGTATAAAATTAAAAAGTGCAATACTCCAAGAGATTCCCATATGTTTTGACACTTTCTTCGAGGCGGCCCGGTACCAAGACCAGACGCCACCTATCGGGATAAAATTGCGCTTTTCCTCCCCATTGTAAAATGGTACAAAGTTTTTTGAAGTTTTTAAATAGTCTTGTAAGCGGCGGGTTTCGTTATTTTCACTAGGGTATCACTTTCTTCCACTGACAGTTCGCACGCTAACAAAAGACGCTGGATGTTGAACTGATTCATAGCCTTCTATATTCATGATTGCATTTGAATAACAAATGTTGAATGTCACCAACTTGATCACTATTGCAATAAGTGCATAAATTGGATGGTATTATCTTGAGGCGTCCCAAATGTGCAGGAGTTTTATGGTGGCCAAAACGTAGTCTATTCATGGTTGTAATGAAGTCCCGGCTAGCTATCTTCAACTTAGTGTACCAAGCCTTTGCAGGTATTCCTTCTTGTATGCTTCCATACCATTTGCCTTTAGTTTCTTTATCTTTGTTCCAGATATCATCCCATAATATTAACACATCTTTTCTTATTTCAGAATGACAATCAGTAAATGGAATCTCTGTTATGTATCTAACATCTAAAGAGTTTATTCCTTCATATGCAGTCTTATCAGCTATTTCATTACCAGTGATTCCTTTGTGTGAAGGAATCCACAAAAAGGCGACCTCAATGCCTTTTTGTCTCAAGTTAAGTATAAGTTCCTTTATATTATAAACAATGTAATTGGTTTTAAAATGAACAGTGTAATTTTCTAGAGATGTGAGTAAGCTAAGAGAATCAGTCAATATTAGAAAATATTTACAACTATTTATAGTACAAATACGCTTAAGTGCTTCAAAAACTGCATATGCCTCCGCTGTAAAAATACTACAAGTGGAATCAAGTATAAAGCTTTGGCAAAACTTTATCTGGGGATCATATACAGCACTTCTGACGTGGGAATTAGTTTTACTACCATCTGTATACAATGTATAATATTTGTTCTCATCTAAAAACATTTGTAAGTCTAGATTATTATTTATCTGTGTTTTGATAACATTTACTTCATTGATTAATGTGCAAAACTGTTTAGAGTAGAATGGCCACAAACTGTCCTTTTGTAATTTTTGGTATTTAATTTCCAGGTCAACAAGAAAATGGGGTAATTTTGGAAATTTATGACTGAGCATATCGGAGGCAGTGGTTAATGGAGTCTGAATTGGTATTGGATAAGGTACTATCTTTTTAACAACTTGTTGATTATTTGTAGATAACAATTTTACACAAAATCTTTTTATAAGTAATAGACGTCTAAGTGAAAGTGGCATTATAACCGTTTCAACTTCCATAGCTCTAATGGGAGTAGAACACATGGCCCCAGATATAGTTCTCAAAGCCTTATTCTGCACTATGTCAAGTTTATTTACATATTTACTATCATGATAAGCAATACAGCTATAATCAAAATGGCTTCTTACAATAGCTTTATATAGTATGGAGAGGGTTAGTGGGTCTGTACCCCAAGATACTCCAGCTAAACATTTGATAATATTTAGCCCTTTCATTGCTCTTTGTAGAATATAATTAATGTGTGGTTTAAAGGATAAAACTTTATCTATTATAACACCTAGAAACTTATGTTGGTTAACTACAGGAATAGGCAGATCATTGTACATAACTGATGTAGAAGGAAAATCTTTGCTAAATATCATTGTACTACTTTTACATGGATTAATTTTTAACTGTAGTTTATCATAATATACTTTTAAGTTACAAAGAGCTGAATTTACATTTTCAATGGCAGTATCAATATTATTATTTACACTATAAATCACTAAATCATCGGCAAACTGGAGAATATTTACATTTTCAGTATTTACATATTTACATATTTCAGCAGTGTATAGATTATAGAGTAGAGGGGACAATGTAGCCCCCTGCATTGTGCCTTTAGAGACAGTTCTAGGGCCATGTAAGATATTATTGAATTTTACATATAAGATTCGATTAATAAGAAATTCGTAAATCCACTTACAGAGTAGACCAGGTATACCCAACCCTGATAACACATTAACTAAGATTTCTGGTTGAACATTGTCAAATGCCCCTTGAACATCAAGAAAGGCACATGCTACACACTTATTATTTTGTTTTCCATTTTTCAGATCAGAGATGAGACCTGCAAAGCTGTCAGCACAACTTCTGCCACGTCTGAAGCCATATTGAATATTAGGAATAATATTATTAGATTCAGTGAAATGATCTAAGCGTAGTTTAATCATATTTTCAAATATTTTTCCTAAACATGAAGATAACGAAATGGGTCTGTAGGAGTCACAATTATCAGGAAGTTTGTCTGGTTTAAGAACTGGGATAACACATTGTGTTTTCCATGATTGTGGTATTATTTGTTTGAGCCAAAGATTATTGAGGATATTTAAAAATAGTTTCTGAGCTTTAATATTTAATTTTTTGATTAATATATAAGGAAAATCATCTAAACCAGGAGTAGTGTTTTTCCGAGATTCAAGACTAATCAAGAATTCGCACCATGTAAAAGGTTCCAATAAGTGTTTTGATTTAATATCATTATTGTGTAAATTAAAAAGAGTGTTTAGATTATCTGTACTTTCACAAACATTACCTGATAATTTATTCAAAAATTGTGGAATAAATTCGTCACAATAGGATTTAGTATTTGTTTTAATTCCTTTAAATCTCTTAATATTATTCCAAATGGTTGAGATGGGTGTCATTCTATTAAAACTGCCACACAAAGATCTCCAACTATTCTTTTTTTCCTCTGCAATAGTTCTCTTTTTTAAGGCATCCACTCTCTTATAAGCAATATAATTTTCAATGCTGGGAAAACGTCTGTATAATTTTAAAGCGTCTTTTGATCTGATAACACATTCCTTGCATTTATCGTTCCACCAGGGTTTTGGAGGTCTACTTTTGTGCTCTGAAGTTTTTGAATATTTTGGTACACTGATTTCAGGGTGGTAAGTGTATTACAAAAAGCATCATAGGAACTAAGAGGATCGTCTAGACTAGGGATAATATTATCAAAAGAGGTTTTCGAAAGTTCATTGTATTTAATCCAATCAGCTTTACTATACAGAAACTTATCCATAGGAGAATTAACGTTATAACGATCTATTGCGAGAGTTATTTCAGTAATTGTCGGAAAATGATAACTACCCATGTTATCATCATGGACTGACCATTTACAAAGAGGTGTTATAGATGGACTAGACAAAGAAATATCTATAGCAGATGGATTACGATTTGGATAATGCATAGTGGTTACGTCACCTTCATTTAGTATGCATAGATCTAAGTCATCTATAAGAGTATACAAATGCTCACCTCTACTTTTGTTGGATAAGCAACCAAAAGCTATGTGGTGAGCGTTAAAATCTCCAGCCACGAAAATAGGAGTCGAAAGATTGCGAATAATGTTACGCAAGTTATTAGTACGTAGGGGACCTGAAGGAGGGCAATAAACGCACAGAATAGTAATGTCGCCACGAGAAGTAGATAGAGACAATGCCACAGTTTGTAATTCTTCATAAAAAACAGTGGTAAGAGGTTTATATTTTAGAAATGGTTTGATAAGTATGGCTACTCCACCATGTTCATTGGAAGCGTTCTTAAACAACATGTTGTAGCCTGGTATTCTACAAGGCTTACTATCTTTTAACCAGGTTTCATTTAATAAACAGATATCAATATCATTTTCTCGAAGGAAATTAATCAAAAGTGGCACTTTATTATAGATACTTTGTATATTATATTGAGCTATTCTTAATACAGACGCTTTAGGACCGCTATTATCCATTAAGAAAGATTTTTAACTAATAAATCTTTAATTGAATTTGAATTAATTGGCGTATCGTCCACTTTGTTAGCTATAGCAATAAGAGTGCGAACTATTGCATTGGTTATTTCGACGTTATTAATTAATTGGCTTTTCAATTCATCTAATGACAGAGTTTTTTGTGTAGCAACTTTAATAGTTTGAGTCTTATTTACAGTTTTTTGTACATGAACAGCAGGGCGTCCCTGCTCAATGTTCATTTTATTTACATTATTATTATGTACAAGTGCTGGGAATTCAGTTTCGTACTTATTTTCGTTTGTAAAGGCAACAGGGCTTGCGTAAGTAACTTTGTTTTTCTTTTCTTGATTTTTTTTTATTTTAACAGGACATAAATTCGAGATTGCTAAATGTAGTCCACTGCAATTAACACAGTTTAAATCATTAGGTTTATCACATTCTTTATAATAGTGTTCTCCCGAACAAACGCTGCAGCGCTGTTTGCCGTTACAAACCTTTGCTGAATGATTAAATTTGAAACATCTATAGCATTGCTGCAGAGGAGGAATGTACTCAGATACCCGGTAAGAAAATAAGTCATAAACATTGTCAGGTAATGAATTTGCAAGGAAAGTTATGCTGACCGTTTGCAAAGGGACTTTTTCATGGCCGACTTTTTTAATAAAGCATCGCACAGCAATGATTTCATAAAGGGATGTTAATTTATAATACAATTCTTTATTTGATATGTTAGTTGGAACATGTCTGATTATTCCAGTTTTTTCAATTTGAGCTGCTGGGATATAAGCCTTTAATTTGTATTTCTCCAGAAATGTAGAATTCATAATAAAATTGTTGGCAGTGTTGTATTGCTTGAATACAATCGCAATTTTGCTTGCGTTGACCCTATGTATGGCCACCACTCCTTTGACATCTGTTGTAAATATGTGATTCAAGTAAATGGGACTTTTGTTGCCCAAACGATCAGCACTATTGTCACTTTCGACGAACACTTTAAATTCATAGTTTGTAGAATTTTCTGGGTATAGTCTTTTATAGTTTGGTTTAAAAAAAGGAAGAAAGTTTAAATTGTCCTCACCACCGCCGCTTACATTATTTTCTTCATTATTCATTTTTCTAGCGCGTTTTCCCGCCGAGCCCGGGCCTTTGGTGGCCGGGGGCATTTCACCCCCGGCCTCATCGCTAAACATCTTGTTTATTTACAAAAGAATTAAATATAGACTATTTACAACAAATTAAGTAAAATATGCAACAAAAATAAAACTTGGAAAAAGATTTCCAAACAACAGAAAATTTTTCGACCTTTAGCTTGAAATTCCCGCCGAAGAATCCTATGATCATCTCATCACAATCCATTCACAGACTATATTATTTTACAAAGAGTAAAATAATATAATAGCCGGTCCACACGACATCACGGCTGCGTTCCGAGGTTCAGAGCAACAAAACATTGTTTCGCGAATCAAAATTTCTTTTTTTTTTGTTGAATGTTGAATGTTTTTGTTGATTGTGTAGAGCATGGGTCGCCAAACTTTTTAGCCTAGGGGCCAGACTAATAAAATTCCTTCACGAAGTCCCAAGCTCATCGTACCAACATATTGTAAAGTACAGTATGTTGGTACCATAGAAATAGAATGTCAAAGAACAACAATGTCAATAAACAGGGGCCTTACTATGAGCTATTATAGCAGGACTTAAGGTCCGAACAAATTATCGGACGCGGCTTATGGACGCGGCTTACTGCCGCGGCTGATAAGTGTGCACGCTCTCATAACATCCTGCGTGCCAGATAGCTATCGGACGTCCGATGACGTCATATTAGTCTATGGTTTCGTCCGCGACCTACTACATCCGATAGTTTGCACACCTCAGATCAGCCGCGGCAGTAAGCCGCGTCCGATAATTTGTTCGGACCTTTATACTGAATGGCATTACTTTTTTGTACCATGACCTCGATTTAGCAGGCCTGCGGAGGGCCTGCTTTAATACACGCTCTTAAACCGTTCACCATTTTTTATGTATGAACGAAGCGTACCACGACGCTCCGTTTGACAGTTTGGGAGCTGTTTTATAGCGTCTGTAATGTCAAATAAAGCAATTCATAAAAAG
The DNA here is from genome assembly GCA_928269145.1 of Agriphila tristella. Taxonomy (NCBI): domain Eukaryota; kingdom Metazoa; phylum Arthropoda; class Insecta; order Lepidoptera; family Crambidae; genus Agriphila; species Agriphila tristella. The sequence continues at coordinate 41,166,579 of OV743433.1, forward strand.
TTCCTACGTGATCAGCTTTTTCAAAATTGTTTAGTGTATTTAGATAAGTTTGGCGTGAGAATTTTAAGATTTGTGAATTTCTTTTAATGTTTATTATTTAACAGTGAATTATGTAACTTGATAAAGGCAACGCGACGACTTCCTTGTTGTTGAATATCACTAAAATAAAAAGAAATGATGAGAGATGAGACCCCATAAATAAGTACCTACTATCCCCTTCAATTGGTAATGCGCCTGGCGGCTATGATTTTAACCTCAAAAACGAAAAACAATTGCATTTTTTTAATACCTAGACCCTTTCTTATTGAAAATAAGAATTAAATAATTAATACACTATTATTACCTATTAAAATTTTCCTGTTTTTTGTCATTTTTAGCTGCGGATGACGTTGATGTGTATGTTAATTTGACAAGGTTCCAGCGCATTACCAATTGACGCGGATAGTAAATTGCATTACATTTTATGTTATTATGAATAATAATAATCAAATAAAGAAGAAAATGATTTATTTTATATCGATGTAAGTAATTAACAAACTAATGGTGTGAAATGATATTGAAAATAAAAAAAACGAAATAATATAACTTTAATTTGTTTTATTAACTTTCGACATTTAATTACTATCCCCGTCAATTGGTAATGCGCTGGAACCTTGTCAAATTAACATACACATCATCGTCATCCGCAACTAAAAATGACAAAAAACAGTAAAATTCTAATAGGTAATATAATATATTAATTATTGAATTCTTATTTTCAATAAGAAAGGGTCTAGGTATATCAAAAATTTACAAATTGTTTTTCGTTTTTGAGGTTAAAAACATGGCCGCCAGGCGCATTACCAATTGGCGGGGATAATAAGCGATAAATTGGGTGCATTCTGCCAGACAAATATCTGAGTCATCGAACGCCATAAAGTACATTTAACCATGAAAAGTAAATGAATATTCTAAACAAATTACTTTCCATGGTTAACAAATTTATGGCGATCGATGACTCAGAGATTTGTCTTACAGAATGCACCCATCGATTTGTATAGGCTAGCTCGTTTTCGCATCGTCTACAAAGCATTAGTGCTCTGTGACAAAGCATACAACTAACCGTTCACCTTGAGTCAAAACAATCTTTAAGCCGTTCACCTAAAAGACGGTCATGGTACCGATTTAAGCAATTTTGTTTAGGGCCTGCTTCTGAACTGAACGGCTTAAGGATGGTTTCTTATTTGCTGATGGTAAGCCCCCAGGTGATCCGAAAACGAATGCATACATTTTATATGAGATACGTAAAATATGACTTAGATTCATAAAATATGACTATATATGGCAAAGGAAATTAATAAACTATGTTCCATACTGTTTTCTTCGTCGATAAACGAATAAATACAGCGAAATTTGGTTTTAGAGAAATGTGTGGCAATATCATATTTACCTGTGAAAAGTGTGATTACTTGGATTGTTTCTTTTTGACTTAGAGCACAAGATACCATGGCTCTACGATACCTTTATTTTAAATTCTAATTAAGATTAACAAATATTTTAAACAAACTGTGATTGCTCATTTGCTAGGCAAGACGCTAGGGGCTCTTACTGTAAAAATGTTGGCACATGTCACTTGATCCTTTGTCTCTTTTTTACATAGACCGTGTCCGTATGATGTTAACTTCTCTTTTCCACGCTTTGTTGGTCTTCTTGAGCGCAGGGTGAATTCGCGAAAATACGAAAAGTACTTTTCCCGGCTGATAAAAAATTACCTATTAGTTTTTTGCTATTTATTTATTTCAAAAGACATTTCATACATATTTTTATACAAGTTTCTGGAATCCAAAATCTTTTAGCATGTATATTTTTGACTCAAATTAAAATAAACATGCTCTAACGTCACCGCCATCTACGGGAAAATTGTCATATAAAATATTCTGTCTCATTTTCGTAAACTATTTTTATTTTATTTATTTTATTTTATTTTGTTAGGAAAACTTACAGCTGTGAGATACAATATGAATATTAAGTAAATATAAGCCATTTACAAGTTTTCACTTATGGGTAGTTAAAATAATGGACTAAATAACAAATAGGTAACTATGTGGGTAAAATACAGATCTATGTTATAGAACTACTTAATGTTATTAAAATAATTATTTTATTTGACATTCTCCTTATCATTACTATGTGAAGTCAGTTTTTTTTTATATATTTCGAAATTAGATAGTACCGTAAACAACAAAATAAATCTTAAAGATATTTGGAATTGCAATATTATAGATACGACATTTTAAAAATTTGGTCACGGAAATTCGTCAACACCATCGCAGCAACATCAAAACTATTTTTTTTAATATTCTACGTGAAGCATGTCTACAAGTTACAGAGCGCCCCACTCCTCAGTCGTCAATGTGAATAGAAACAGAGTGCTCGTCAGTTTGCTGCTCGGTAAATAAATTTTATTTGCAATTAAAGTATATCTGGAAGTAGTTGGTCACGGATTTCCGTCATCGCCATTAACTTGGTTATCTGATTAAGTATTATTCTTTTATTATTTGTAACATTTTACAATACTGTGATAGGAAGTACATATTTCAAAATGAGTGACTGAGCTGAGATGCATTTATTAATTTAAGAATTTCAAAGGACACATGTCAAATTCGTCATCATCATTAACATCATTAACATCATTACCATCTTTTAGATGAAAATGGCGATGATGCTGTGTAAACGGTAATGACGAAAATTAAAATGCTATATAGGATTATTGGAACCATGACGTATTCCTCCTAAGGTGTTATAGATGAAATAAAAACAAATGTTTTTGTTATATAACTTTTTCTCGAAAGGTTAATAGTTTTTGAGTTAACCCCTCCTGTGCTAAGGTTCAAACGCGTGTTTTCGGCGCATCTGCCGCAAATTTGCGCGTGATTCTGCGCGGAACGTCCGTTCCGGTCCGTTGTGGAATTACGAGTAATACTCGTATGAACCTAGTATATAAACTATATATTGCTAGAATGTGTATTAAATTACCTTTAAAACAGTATATCATTTGTATAAAGTCTAAAAACAACCACCTACAAAAATAGGTGAGGAAATCGGAACAAGTCTGCGACGGATCGGTGAAAGTTAAACGTTGTTATTTCTAAATAAAACACATATTCAATATTTTTATTGTTTAATTTCAATAAGGATACCTTAATTTACGATATTTATATAGAAAAAAGCAACTACAAGTAAGTTGAAAAATCACAAAGGCGCATCTGCCAGGCCCTAAAAGAAAAAAGTTATTCCGGCCACACAGAACATTGATTTTCTCAATAAAACGATCGATGACATGACCTTTTTAGAGCCAAACCGCACTGTCGACTAGTCGCCGAACGACTGTCGACAGCGACTGTAATTTCTACTAGTTTATATGGACGCGTACGCACTTGGTCGCCCGGTCGCTGGACGACTCTGAGTCGTCGGGAGACTAGCCACGCCCCGAGTCGTTCGGCGACCGAGAGATACACGGGTTCATATGGAAGCGCACGCACTGCGAGCGACTGTCGCGTCGACCGGGCATCATCGCGCACAAAATTACTTTCGATACTAAAGATTTTATATTATAAACAACAGTAGGAGGAAATAGTGGAATTATTTGAAGGTGAAGGATTAACAAGAGTTAGTTCTTTTGGGTCGGGTTTTTTTTTATTTTATTATTATTTATGAATTCTGCCCATGCTATCTGCTATGGCAATTGGGTCAATTCTCAGTGCTAAAATAATCAGCAAACATAGGTATATGTATAGTCATCATCATATCACTGTATGATATACCACGTATATCTAAAAATCCTGACAAAGAGCCTGATTTCTACTAAAAAGTCCTGACATTTTGCTAAAACGCCCACACCGCTTACGATAACACATTGTAGATCAGCGAACTTGTAGATAAACCTACCTAATAAATTAATACTTTTTCTTGTTTCAATGACGTAAAAAATCATATTTTAAGTACTTAGACGAAAAGTATTCGTTGTTGAGTTTTAGTTTTTGATTGTTCATAATTTTGAATGTGGTTATTTTTAAATTGATTATTTATTGCAAAGTTAGTTGATTCTGTACGACTGTACCAAAAACACTACAGGCATAGTTTAACAATCCATACAGTTGTTAAACGAATGTACTTGTGCAGAGGCAAGATTACAAAAGCCTGTTGATTTCGGCCAAGTACTTACCGGACCGAAATCAACAGCGGGGCTACTCAAATGGCCACTTTTCTATTTGTTCGCTAACTTAAAAATTAAAAATAAGTCATAAACACCAAAATAACGTGTCGTAGGCTTGTCAATTCTGTACAATACAACAATGTCTGTGATTTACATAAACTTGCGACGTCTGAATTGATCATTAATTGCTTATTTTTAAGATTTAAGTTAGCGAACGAATAGAAAAGTGGCCATTTGAGTAGCCCCCCAGGTTATTAGGGTAACGTTTTTGAAAAAGCGAGACTACAAAAGCCTGTTGAACTCGGCCAGGTACTTGAACGAAATCAACTATTTATTAAATATTACCAAAAGCTATAGCTTTTAAAGGTATTTTTTTGGTTGAATAAATATATTTTTTTTTCTATTCTACAATGTACTTTTTCGTCTACCTAATTATAGCAACCAGTACTTTATTTAAAACAAAAAAGTGGCAACCCTGTTTGCGACCGTGTAAAACGCCAACGTGCATTAATACATTATTATTCCCGTCAATTGGTAATGCGCTGGAATCTTGTCACATTAACATCCACGTTGACGTGATCCGCAACTAAAAATGTCATGTAACAAGAAAATTCTAATAAGTAATCTAATAATATTAATTATTAAATTATTATTTTCAATAAGATATGGTCTAGGTAAGTATATAAAAATTTAACAATTGTTTTTCGTTTTTGAGGTTTTAATCATGGCCACCAAGAGTCCACACACCTAAAAATAAACATGTTTTGCTATTACAACTTTATTTCAAACTCTTGCCAAAAATTACCCTTTTAGATTAAAATTGTAAAAAAAAGTCTAAAAGAAAAAGTGATTAATAACCATTTTAAAATCCAGTAGTTTTATGAAATCAAGTAGTTTTTAAAATACTTAATAAGACAAGTAAGGATAGATAGACTTTAGGCACCATCGTCCCCATATCAAAGGCGCTTAACAACTGTATGGATTGTAAAACTGTATCGAGTCGCTGGCTTAGTCGTCGGCAAGTGCGTTTTGAGTTGCAGTCGCTGGGAGACCGAGTCGCTCGTCGACTAGTCGACAGTGCGGTTTCTCTACTCTAATACAGTCTAGATACTCTGTACAAATCATAGACGGAAATATAGAGTTGAAAAATTGAGAAAAAACAATGTTGACGCGCGGCCGGATGAGGCCCGATTCGGGCGTCTAGCATAAGTGTCACTTTTTTTCGAGGCCCGAATCGGGCTTGTTAGCAGACGAGGGGTTAATTGAAATTAAGTATTTTTTTACCAAAAGTACGTTTTCAGACACAAATTTTTGAAATAAAAGTTAACTACTCATTCGATGTCAGTTTTTTTTATTATTTTGGGATAGAAAATATTCTGATTGTTGATAATGAATATTTTTTTAAAGTGTTTATAAAATATACAATCCTTAAATGCATTTTTTATATATATTTTTATTTTTCTAGATTTTCTGGAAATAACGGCAAATACCTTAGTAACTAAGCGTGCAAAATATTTTAAAAACATCTCCATCTATTTAGCTTTCTGTTGGGGTATAAAACTTATTAATAATTTCTATAAATAAGATTGAGATGTTTTTAAAATATTTTGTACGCTTAGTTACTAGGATTTTTTAATGTTATTTTCAAAAAATCTGGAAAAATAAAAAATGCATGAATTTTTTATATACACCTGGGGCCATACTATGAGCTTTTATAGCAGGAATTATATTGAACTGCCTTACTTTTTCGTCTTACTTTTTTAGTGCCTCACTTTTTTAAGCAGTCCTGTTTGAGGCATGCTTTTGACATTTGCTGATGGTAAGCCCCCTATACTTTTTTAAATTTTTTTTTATTCATAATCAACACTCAGAATATTTTCTATTCCGTAGTAATAAAAACACCAGAATCGAATTAATACCTAGTTATCTTTTAATTCAAATGTTTGTGTCTGAAAACGTACTTTTGGTAAAAAATACTTAATAACAATTAACACGAAAACCATAAACGTTTCGAGACAAAATTATATACCAAAAAAATATTTGATTTGACCTCATCAGCTATAACCCTTTAGCAAGAATACGTCATATTTTCAGTAACCCTGTATAATAATATATATTTATTGTGAAAGGACTAAAGATTTTCCTTGTATAATGTGTAAATTGATGTAAAATATATTTACACGCTGTATCATTTATGTTTGTATTATTTTATAATTAAAATTATATATTAAATAAATATAGAAACGTAATAGCACTATTATAGAAATAACGATAATAGGCACTGGTCTAGATCTTGAACTAGGCTAGTCTTACTTCTCATTGAAAAAAGATAGGCAATATATACCTATAATTATACTGATGATATCCTGGACGTCAGTCAGCCTATTCGTTATTATGGCTTATTAAGTTATTATGGCTTTCAAACTAAAAACAACAAGGCAGTGGGTAACGATAGAGTGACGATGACTTACTACAGAAATTCTGAGAGTGGGCGATAACCCCATACCATATTCAAAATCTTTCAGAAGCTTTTCAGTTCCGTCATCGTTGAAGGCAAAACGCCGAAGGCATGGAACACAAGCGAGGTGATTCCTGTTCTTTAAAAAGAGTGACGAGACCCTCATAAAGAACTATAGACCCATCCCACTTCTGAACCATGTCTGAGCCAGGACTGGAAAGGACTCGGCATCAACATTTATAGCCAGTAACTATCGTTTCTTCGTTTTGCCGATGATACTCATGTCCGAGACCATGGAAGACATGGAAGACCTGGACAGAAAGCTCGAAGATTTCCTTAGTGCTTCCCAAAGAGTGGGTTTTAGGATGAACATGGATAAGATTAACATTATGTTGAATGCCCATGTTGCACCTCCAGCACAGAATATTAATAGTACTAACGTCCCCCAGTTCATGTTTGGAACACTATACTCGAAGTTGTTAACCGTTATGTTTACCTAGTAATGACAGATAGTCCATTTAGGTAAGTCTAACTTCGAGAAAAATCTCTTCTATGATCTTCAGGGTCTTCAAAAGATTTCTCCTCGAATCCAATTCTGATGGGCCAGCATTCGGGAAACTTCGGTATTCTAAGGCAAATGTCTATAACCAGTGTGTGTTGCCGATGATTAATTACGGCAGTAAAACGTGATCGCTAACAAACAATGGGTCTCATAAGAAAGCTCAAGGTCACCCAGCGTGTAATGGAGAGAGCCATGCTTGGTGTTCCCCTGCGTGGTCGAATTAGTAATGAGGAGATCGCCGTGGAGGATTCAAGTAACCGACATCGCTTGAAGGGTTGTTCAATTGAAGTTGCAGTGGGCGGGATACATAGTCAGAAGAACTGATAACCGTTGGGGCGGAAAGGTTTTGGAATGGCGACCGCGCACCGGACGACGCTCGCGCTCCGTAGATAGGCATAGGCACCTGAAGAGGTGGACCGACGATCTGGTAAAGGTCGCGGGAAGCTGGTAGATGCGGGCAGCGCAGGACCAATCGTTGTGGAGATCCTTGGGTATAGACCCAACCCAGCATTGGGTGTCGTGCGGCTGATATAATGATGATAATGACAAGTATTAGGAAAATTCGTCATTACCGTTAACTTGTCATCATTACCATCAATAAGAACGTCATTATTATTACCATGATGTCATTACCATAACATGACAAAAACTTTGATCATCAGTATCTCCTAATTCCTCTACTGAATAATAGTGCCTTCGGTAGGTTTATAAAGTTTATTAATAAATCTTTAAATTTATCTCACTTAGCACGCATTTCCGACAAGTTTTAAAAAAATTGAAAATAAATTACAAATATTTTGAAACGGCGAATTCACCCCGCAGCGAAAATTTTTCTATGTCTATGGCGGCCATTACATGGTCATGCAAGCGTCAGTCAAATTCCGTCAGTCATGAATTACGTTTGACTGATTGACTGATCGAAAGAACAAATCACATCATGCAACCATCAGTCACTACATTACACGGTAGGTTAATCGTCAGTCACAGCCCGTGACTGTGGTTAAACTGACAGCAAAACCTACCGTGTAATGGCTGCCTACTAAGGTTGGTACGATCCAGTCCGCATCCGCGGGTCGTAGTTTGGAGACCCCCACCCCTTGATTTTGGGTAGGTTCTGAACTCAGAGCGTAGGTTCTGAACGCGCCTCAGTTGACAGTGCTTAATTTATCAACGCCATCTATCGATCCTACAGTTTTTAGTCCTTTGGAAAAGCCCTCATTAGATTAGCGTATAGTTGGCAGACTCACCATGGAATTAGAAGGTTTTGACTAGGTCAAAAAATTGTTAATAAATAGTGATAAATAGTGAACTATAGCATATAAATAGTGATACTATGATTCAAAAGATATTTGAGTATCTTGGTGAGGCTGCAAACTTGACGTCAAGTTGGCAGACACCTTAAGAAATACTGTTCGTATCATTATGATTTATATGCCAAAAAATTGTTAGAAAATAGTGAATCGTATACGCAAAATTTCAATAACATTGCTTCAATACAAGCCGAGATATTACGGTCTCTAAGTGGGCTGCCAACTTGACGTTTCAGGCAATAGCGATTCCAGAGAAACGGGTACAAGTTTTAAACAAATAAATATATCAAAAAATTGTTAGTGAAATTGTGATTCCTACGATATAAATAAAACAAGAATTCTTCATTGCTATTTTCTAAAAATCGAATGTTAACTTTTACATAATACTCTGAATAGGATGTCGATCAATATTGAACTTTGCTCCACAGGAATAAGGTTCCAACTTTATTGCAATCGTGAGGTGAGTACTATCAAGCAAAAAAGTGAGATTTATATTTTTAGCCATATCCTCGAACTATTATTACACTTGTTTTATTAATTAAATGTTGGTATCAAACAATAACGATATTCATTAATAACAATAATATTCATTACAATAGCGCCATCTCTCGGAAAAGATTGTCAATTTCTCAGTTATAATTTAAAGTTAGGTGCCTATATATGTATTAGGTATTATTTTACTTATTTATTTTTGAAATTCAAAAAGGCAAATCATAGCGTGCCAACCACTTTTATTCGTTGCGTCAACTGTCTATTTTTACGAACGGTGGCTTTTGCGCCAACAATAAAGGCGATGATCGACTGTATAAAGACTACTCTTTAGTAGGCTGTGGTCAATACCCTACTCTTAATTCAATATTATTAATTCAGGAGAAACTATTAATAATTTCTACTTATATTACTTCCTACCTACTCACATACCAACTGATACTCATCCTTACTAATATATAATATTATATATAATATTATAAATGCGAAAGTCCGTTTGTTTGTTTGTTTGTTACGCCTTCACGTCTTAACTAGTGAACCGATCATCATGAAATTTTGCATACACGTTGTCAGTGGTACAGAGAAGGACATAGGGTACCTTTCATCCCGAAAAAGAGTATTGTTTCCGTGGGATAGCAAAAACTCTTTCCACGCAGACGAAGTCGCGGGTGGCCGCTAGTTTTACTATAAATCTCACCAGATAATAATAATAATATCTTTATTCTAACTCATACATAAATAGGTACCTAACGTTAAATTATAACTGAGAAATTGACAATCTTTTCCGAGAGATGGCGCTATTGCTATGATCGTTATTAATGAATATCGTTATTGTTTGATACCAACACTTAATTAATAAAACAAGTGTAATAATACTTGGAGGACATGGCTAAAAATATAAATCTCACTTTTTTGCTTGATAGTACTCACCTCACGATTGCAATAAAGTTGGAACCTTATTCCTGTGGAGCAAAGTTCAATATTGATCGACATCCTATTCAGAGTATTATGTAAAAGTTAACATTCGATTTTTAGAAAATAGCAATGAAGAATTCTTTTTTTATTTATATCGTAGGAATCACATTTTCACTAACAATTTTTTGATATATTTATTTGTTTAAAACTTGTACCCGTTTCTCTGGAATCGCTATTGCCTGAAACGTCAAGTTGGCAGCCCACTTAGAGACCGTAATATCTCGGCTTGTATTGAAGCAATGTTATTGAAATTTTGCGTATACGATTCACTATTTTCTAACAATTTTTTGGCATATAAATCATAATGATACGAACAGTATTTCTTAAGGTGTCTGCCAACTTGACGTCAAGTTTGCAGCCTCACCAAGATACTCAAATATCTTTTGAATCATAGTATCACTATTTATATGCTATAGTTCACTATTTATCACTATTTATTAACAATTTTTTGACCTAGTCAAAACCTTCTAATTCCATGGTGAGTCTGCCAACTATACGCTAATCTCATTAGAGCAATAATATAGTTTGACCATAAATAGTTGAAATTAAATAAAATGGAACTAAAATTTTTCAGTACAAAATATAGTCAGTGTTGCCAAATTATTCGAGATTTTGACGTGTTTACATACAAAGTGGCGCCCTCAATTTTTGTCAACTCTTTATGGTTATCGACATCCTAAAATGGACTTCAGTGCATCTCTAAAATTCACGCACACGTTTACAAATTTAAAAACACTGGCTCATGTCACTTTTGGTGTCGCAGCCAAGCGAACTCTGTTCGTCTTTTTTTTTTTTTTATTTTATTACCAAATAAACAAAAATACAAAAGTTGTTTGCTACATTCACAAAAAACCACGCAGGTTTACATTAGGAATGTGCTGTTCGGCAGTCATTCGCTTAAATTGGGTACAACTAAACTAGGCTTAATAGGTACTTAAGTAAAACGTTATTCTACTCGTATAGCAATAGCAAGTTCACTTCTTACTTTAATCTTGAATAACAATATTACGTATTGCAAGGCTGCAAACAATAGAATGACAAGGAGTGACATGAGCGCCGCCATGCGATGGTGGCGCAAACGCTAAGGATAGTGCAGCTACATATACAGGCTGTTACAATTTTTGTAGAAAGTATTGTTTTAACTTTAGTTTTATATTTTTATGTGTTATATTATTTCTTAGTTCTAGGTCAAGATTGTTTATTAAGTGAGGAATTAAATATGCGCTAGTTCGCCGACCATAGGTATTATTGGTTTTAGGCACTATTAATTTTTGGTTTGTTATTTCTCGTGTAGTGATTTTGTGTTTCTTTAGTTCTTGGACACTTAGGTTAAAGAATTGTTCTTTGAGAAGGTTATAACTTACTTGTTCGTGGACGGGAAGTGTTTTGCAAATTTTGAATAACATGTTGTCATTATTAGCACAATCAAGCCTCATTTTTGGTGATACAATATTTTTAAGTATTCTTATTTGCAATCGCATAATATCATTGAGATAAGTTTGGTAACTACGTCCATAACTACTTAGTCCGTAGGATACTACAGAGGCAATAAAGGCGTTGTAAATAAGTAATCGTGTTCTAAATGGTATTCGCTTCTTAATTATAATAATATTAGCCAAAAATGCTCTTAACCTGGTACAAATACTATCAATATGTGGTTGCCAATTAAAGTTACTATCTATAATGAGACCAAGATAAGTGTGGCTGCTGACTACTTCTATAGACTGACAATTATTTGGGCAAGATTTTGGCTGTTTTTGATTATGAAAACATGTATGACTGTGGGATATTAGAGCGTTTTGTAAATTTTCTCTTTTATGTGGTGAACTAATATGGACTAATTTAGTCTTTTGCGCATTCAAGACCAAACCCATGTCATGACACCACTTACTGAGAGTGTCAAAATCAAACTGGAGTTTTTTCATTGCCTCGTTTACATTACTATCAGCAATGAGTAAGCAAGTATCGTCTGCAAATTGATAGGAAGTGCAGTAGCTAAGTGTTTTATTCATGTCATTGACATATGCTAAGAAATGGATAGGCCCCAAAACTGATCCCTGGGCTGTGCCTTGGGTTACTTTCATACATTCACTATAACAGTCCTGTACCTTAACGCAAAAAGATCGGTTCCGTAGATAATCTTGGCACCATTTCAACAGAGGCCCATGCACACCTGTGTTTTCCAGGCTTTTTATAAGTATTTTATGGTCAAGAGTATCAAAAGCCCGCGAAAAATCAATAAATAAGGCAAGTACTTGTTTCTTATTGTTAAGGTTATCATTAATGTGATCTGTAAATTTAGATAATAGGGCTGTTGCACTTTTGCCTGGCTGGAATCCATACTGATTACTGTTTATTATATCGTTATTCTGATAGTAGTTATGGATCAGACCACACATATACTTTTCCACAATTTTATCAAGTGACGATAACAAAGTGATAGGCCGATAGTTACTTAAGTCATCCCGCTTCCCTTTTTTAAATACTGGACGTACACATCCCTTTTTTAATTCGTCAGGATATGCTTTAGCCAAGATTGAGGTGTTAATTAGATTTGCAAGAGCCAGAGAGATCTTTTCACTAATATGTTTTATGTCAATTGTTCTAATCGCATCTATACCAGGTGCTTTATGAGCATGCAGTTTCATAATTATTTTGTGTACTGCAGCTGGTGTTGCTTTAACAAATCTCATACATGTATCAGCTTTATTTGTGGTATCTGGTGTTAATAGTTTTAAGCTACATTTGGGGAGTAGGTTTTTAACAGCATTGTCAAATTGACTAGCGAAATTATTTGCAATTACTTCAGGAAGGAGATTTTGCGCACGAAACGCCTTCATAATAGCTTGGTCTAAAGATAAGCTCATTCTCCCATAGATCTCATTAATAACTTGCCATACTTTACGACTATTTGTATAATTCAGTTTTATTTTATTTTTGAAATATAAATTTCTATAGAATTCTGTTACTTTATGAACCTTATTCCTTATTTTATTATATTCTTTTCGCAAAGTAAAGTTATTTGCATCTTTTCTCCATTTATTATATAGCATATCTCTTTTTTCGCTCAATTTGACAATATTGTCGTTCACCCACGGGGCTACTATTTTGTTTTTGACTGTGGTTGGTTTTTGCATTTTAGATTTTTTATAAGCATCAATAAAAGTGTTTTTTATAAAATCATGTATATCATTAGGTGATTGCATATTATTAGTTTTACTCCAGTCAGCTTTATTTAATTCCTCCACTAATATTTTTTTATTAAAAAATGTTGACATAACCTTGTTGTTATTGTGAGCAGCCTGTATGTGGGGTCCGCGTGCACTGTAGCAGGACACAATAACGGCGCGGTGGTCGGCCAGTGTGGGATCGACGGCCGCTGTAGCCGGTTCTAGTGAAGCGGGGCGCACGAAAATATGATCGATGCATGACTTTGATACTTTATTTAGTCGTCTCTCAATTCGAGTGTAGTCGGTTATTCCACATAGCAATCCAAAACCACTTAGCATGTCAAGATAGGATTCTCTGTGATTTGAAGCGGTTTTTAGATCTATATTCGTGTCGCCCAGCATCATAAAATTATCATTACAATGAATTTTTCCAGAAATCAATGAATGCAGTTCTTTAACAAAAAACGGTAGGTTAGTGGAAGGTGGTCTATAAATAGCACACACAGTTACGGTTTCATTAGACAGTGTTTTTATTGTTCCTGTGATGTTTTCGAATGTGTATGATTTTGTGTATTGCTGCGTAAATTTAAGGTAATTTTTAACGTAAGTGATAATTCCGCCACCTTTTTTATTGGACCGCAGCTGTGTGTGCATTGTATAGCCAGGGATATTATACAAATGACATATTGAGTTTGATATACCAACTTCGCGGACAATTATCATATCTAAAGGATATATGCAAGTATGAATAATATAAAGTAGTTTAGGAAAGTTTTTAATAAGGGATCGTATATTTATGTGAATACAAGCTAGGGTAATTTTTTTTAGTTCAAGTTTATTAAAAAAAGAATTTACTGTTATACAATTGAACAACTCACTTACTTGTGTGTTATTGTTCATTTTATACAAATGGAAATTAGTACAATAGAGGTTATAGGATCTTCTAAATTCTAGGTGATTAAATTATCTAATTTATTTTTAGGTATCTACCTACTTAATATTTTAGTTATAGTTTCGGATGCGTTACTTACTCCGTAGCTTTGTTTATTAAAGCTTTTATATCAGCGGTGGAACGAATGCTGTATATCTTGCTACCGGTAGTTTTGCGAACAAAGATCCTACCTGCTTTGCACCAGATAAATTGGAAGGATTCACGGAGTGCCTGTTTGGTATTAAAAAGAAGAGTTTTCGTGTACATAGTGAGAGATTCGCGGATATAAATATTATCTGATGCCTTCGACTTAGGGGCGTCGCATATGACGTCTCCAACCGTCAGTCGCAATCTTCTACCCGTCGCAATCCAGTCTTCACGGGCAGCCTTGGTCTTCATCTCCACCACTATTGGGCCAGGTTGTTCCTTGCGGCCTGGTAGGCGCCTAGCTGATAGTATCTCTCCAGGGTCAGCTTCCAGTTTTTCGGCTACATTTTTAATGAGTGGTAGTACATTCTTGTTGTCAGGAGACGACGATTCCGGAATGCCAGTTATTTCAAGTGACGATCCTAGAAACTTCTGGTCTATTTCTTGTATCTGCTGCTCCATAGAAGCCACACGGAGTTCGAGATTTTTGTTTTTATTTATAAGCTCAGCATTTTTATTTTCCAGTGATTTGATTTTACTTTCCTGTTTTTGTATAGTTTGCTCCATCGCACTTACTTAATCACTCGTGATTTCCAATGATGATTGTATGTTTCCTAGTTCAGTCCTGATGATTTTCTGCATTTCTTGGCTCATGTCCTCCAGTAGTTTTTTCACATCGACAGATGCTGCTGGCATCCTTGGGCTAGAAGAAGGGCCATCCTCTTCGCTATCTGTTTCATCACCAGGAACAAAGAATGATGAACGCCTCGAGATGTTATTTGAACAATCACCGCAATTCCATTCCAGTGCGTTTGAGTTGCGAAGCAAAGTAATTTGCTTATGGCTTATCTTTGCACACTCGGGGCTAGCATGCACGATTTTATTACATCTGCTGCACTCCAGCCCAGGTTGCTTTTTTGTAATGTTTTTATTACAGTTTTTACACTTTTTCAAAACCATTTTTAGTTGTGAAGTATATTGTAGGTAGTTGAATATAATTACAATAGCAGTGCGCGCACAAGTGTTACGAACAGCGAATGAACGCGAACTGGATTGTCTATTCCAGTGGAATATTAAGTTTATGTAAAATCTACTGCTCTCAGCGCCAATATGGCGATTTTAGAATCGGCACAAACGATTGGTGATGTTCGCCTGTCCAGCGTACTTTATATAATGGATGTCAGTGGAAGGAATGCGCCCAATATGACAGATGATTATGACCACAAACTATGACAATACATTGCCCCTCGACCCGCGAAAAATGTTTTATGTACGTGTTTTCCACCGGGCATGGAAAGCAAAACATTGTTTCTCTACACAAAAATGTTTCGCGAAACAATGTTTTGTGTAGAGCAAAACACGAGCTATGTACCCGCCTTAATATCAATAAACACCCATTTAAAAAAAAACAGTGACAGCTCAACTTTGTCTGTGGTCTTGACACAATTTTGACGTTTTACATTTTGACATTGACAGTTGAATAATAAATAACAAAGAAAAGAAAGAAAGAAAAGAAGTGGTGATCGAAGGAAGAATTTGAAGAGAATATTGAGAAATATTTTTTTATTAATATTTGAATCATGAAGACTGAAATGTAATTATCTACTTAGCAAGTTGTAAAACTTGTTAAGATAGTATGTGTGATGTGTCTGTTATAATACCAGTCTTTAATGGTGTAAAATGGATCGACAGTTGCATGAAGTCAATAGCTTCCCAAACTATAGTCAAAACTCGGTCTGAGAGTCAGGCTCCTCAACAAAATCTTGAAATAGTAGTTTATAATGATGGCAGTACTGACAATAGTGAAAAAATACTCGAAGAATGGGCACTGTACTTTCAGAATAGAGGAGTAAATTTCATATTAATTGGTTCCAATACAACTAGAGGGGTTGGTGCTGCTAAAAATAGTGCCATTCATAAAAGTTCTGGTGTGTTTTTGTGTTTTCAAGATATTGATGATGTTATGTTACCAAACAGAATAATGTTACAATGGCAATATGCCTCTAATCATCACAATACTTTGATAGGAAGTAGAATCTCAAGATTGCCTGTCAATTCTACACGTCGCTATGTCAAATGGGCTAATAACCTCAGTCTTAATGAGTTGAGGTTGCAAATATATACTTCAAATGGATCAACTTTGCTTATGCCAACATGGTTTTGTCATAGATCTATTTATAATACAGTAGGAGGATTCGATGAAACAGGTGCAGGCACCCCAGAAGATCTGATATTTTTCCACAAACATCTTACTTTAGGTGGTGATTTACACAGAATAGATGAAGAATTAGTTATTTATACATATCATGAATGTGCAACTTCCCTGTCTGTCACTAGAGAATGTATTTGGCGAATACAATTAGATGCATTAGAAAGAAACATTTTATCCCATTGGGAAAGGTTTACAGTTTGGAATGCAGGAAAATCAGGTAAAAGACTAGTGCGAGCTTTAAAATCAGAAAATTTTGAAAAAGTTGTTGCCTTTTGTGATGTTGATAAAAAGAAGATAGGACGTGATGTGGAATTATACTGCCATTGTAGTAGAACAGTTATAAAAAAGGTGCCAGTTGTTCATTTTCTGGATGCAGAAACTCCTTTCATTATTTGTGTTAAATTAGACCTTACAAATGGAGAATTTGAAAGTAATCTTAAATCATTGAGTCTCACCGAAGGAAAAGATTATGTTTTTTTCAGTTGATAACTAGTCTATTTACGTTTAGCAAGATCTAAATGTAATGCTTATTATTTATTATTGTAGATGTAGATGAAGACATTTAATTTTTTTTTACATTTTGTTGGTTACTGTATTCAGTATGATTATAATATTTAATTTTGTGTACCTACTTATTACATTTTATTTACCTATAATTAAAAAAATTACATTTATGACCATAACATGCCTAATAATTATGGACAATTAAATAAAATTAACAATTAATAGAAAGCCTTTAATTTAATTTTCAGCTGCACTACTCTACTCGGCTCACCTTTCCATTATTGGACCACAAGTTTCGAATTCATATTTTTTTTATGTAAAGAACTTATGATTTGGAACATGTATACGAAATTTTATGTTTAGGAACCAAATAATACGCGAGAAAAAAAAGAGTGAGCTGCAAGCTGAGTGCCGCGGCAGCGGCCGGCGAAGCGCCAGAAACGACTTTTTTTACGTGCGAAATTTTGTACGTACGTCCCCTCCCCTCTCCCCACCTTTTTTAGCCTCCCCTGCTTAATTTCCATATTTTTTGTTTTTTTTAAACCATTAAAAAAAAGTATCCATCTCCTAACTTTCAAACTTTAGGGAGGGGTTGCCCCCATCCCCCTACTCCCCCCCAAAATCGTGGTCCAATAATGGAAAGTAGAACCCTCTACTCTTCAAATCATGTCTTGGTTGCTGAACGGATAGAATAGCAGTTCGATTCGAATTTCGATTCCCGCCCGGGGGCCCTACCGCCTAGGGTTGCCAACTATTTTTGGATCAAATATAGTTGTTTCAAGATTTTTAGTGTAAAAATATAGTAGATGGCGAAAAAGTCCAAAAAAATATAGTAGGTTGCCGTTTTGTATGGAGGATTTTTAAAAAGTTGAATTTTTTATACTTATTTCCATAATTTATTAAACAACCATAAAGACAAATGTTTAATCACAAAAAAATATCATGTAATTACATGTGCATATAAGTAATATTTTTTGTTGCTTTTGTTAAATTTTATCACTGGAAAAAATATAGTAGTTTCGAGCCCTCAATATACCTAGTAGGATACTATATTATATAGTAGGGTTGGCAACCCTACTACCGCCTAACTCAAAGCGATAGCACTATGCACTTTTGGGTGGTGCGTGCGATGAAATGATACGACTCCAATTTATCACTAATTTTATATTGATACTCATACTCACACGAGTGTACAGACACTTGTTAAGTACAGTAGGCGTTATTTCTAGGTATAATTGAAGAAATTACGATTGCAAAGCGCAAGCGACGATGCGTCAAATATGAATAAAGATTCTTGGTCTCATTCTATGACTGGCCGACGACATGACAACGAACTGTCAGTAACAGACGTTGCCAAACTTATGTTCACGGCTTGGAAATAGAGAAGGCCAAGAACCTTATATGTCGTAGGATAATCGCATAAACCGGATCTTTACAAAAATCCTAGGTCGATTGTAATAAACCGGATAATTGTAATCTAAGATAGATTTTCGTAATCGTCCGAGAAATTTTTAGGCTCTTTGTAAAAATCCCAGTATGTTTCGGACAATTGTAAACTTGAATGCTGATTGGATAGTCTTAAGAGACGATTTATAATATCTTCAATCTGATTGATCAGAACATATTGCTGATGAGTTTTGGGGTTATTTCGTAATTTTGCCGAATTAAATTCTTCAATTAAAGTTTTAACAAGGTTTTGCACAAACATGTTGACGAGCGCTGTAGAACTTTCTTAGCTTCGTGTAGAAAAGTTATTTTTCGGTTATATTTAACCTCTAAATTGACTGCACTGATCGAGCCCAGCATTATTGTATAATATCCAATTCACTTACTTCACTCATCGTACATTAGTGTCTCTTGATAGATTTGAGCACTCAGTTTTCTTTATTTAAATAAAAACGTAAAATTAGAACAAAACGCTGGAGAAATATTTTGACAATAATCACAATAATAACAATGGACGCAGCAATGTTGCCGTTAGCCAATCAGAGCATCCGTCAGTCCATAACGTTAACGACAGC
Source organism: Agriphila tristella (assembly GCA_928269145.1). Classification (NCBI taxonomy): domain Eukaryota; kingdom Metazoa; phylum Arthropoda; class Insecta; order Lepidoptera; family Crambidae; genus Agriphila; species Agriphila tristella. The sequence continues at coordinate 41,185,553 of OV743433.1, forward strand.
CAATCAGCGCGCGCAAAGTGATGGTCATTGGCGATTTACCTAAGATACGCTGGATTTTTGTAAAAATCCTAAACATCACTCGGACGATTACAAAAATCTGTCTTAGATTCTAATTATCCGGTATTTTACAATCATACTAGGATTTTTATAAAAATCCTTTGGCAAATAAGATGATGTTGGTTGGGGCGATGGTATGGATGGTTAGGAAGGTGTGCCAAATAATAGGAGATGTTGTCCCTATGTGGTGACCCCAAAGGATATGTAAAATGCGTGTTCAAGTTAAGTGCATATTTATTATCGTACGCAGCCGAACGTACGTCTTAATGGTCTGACTCCATATAACAACTGTGAACAACTGTCTTATAAACTAAATACAATTTGCTTATATTCTACTACGTCATGACGGACGTATGCTTATATTATAGGTATGTATCTATATGTAGGTACACTACGCAGTAGGTACGCTACAGTACTCCCCCCTTAAGAAAAGGGAAAGTTATGAAAAAAAAATTTTTTAAGAAAAATATAAATTTGTACGAATTACAATGATTCATTTTATAAAAATGTAGGGTCAGTACATTTAAAATAATGTAAGTAAAATATTTATTGTAAAAATAATAATTGTAAAGCGATGTAAATGTAAAATGTAAATGCAAATGTAAAACAATTTAAAGGAAAACATTGTAAAAAAGTTAAAATTCGAAGTAATGAAATTCCTACGTACAAAACTGAACTTATTCCGTATCAGTAACAATGATAAAAGCTTCAACTTGTGATTACAAGATGATCGCGTCGCATTCCAACGCTTATGGCGGATACACACGATTCTATTTATAGAATAAACTTAAGGCGTGATTAGACGCTCTATTGAAAACCTGTGGAAACTGAGAAAATCAAGAAAAACTAGGGCTTTTTTCACTATCTGCTCTCCAGGGCCCAAACTATGCATTTTTTGCGAACAAAGTTTTCTACACTTATAAACTGTATTAAATGACCTACATTTTGAGCCTAATTGCAGCTCTATTGATCCCATAGGAGCTAAGCTATTGCACTTCAAAGATGACCAATTTAAAAAAAATTATTGAAATTTCCGGTTTTACTCACGTATTTCGTTAAATATTGGCAAAACAGCTTGTCTTATGAAGAAAAGTTTCTTGAAATATTTTGTAGTATATTTATTTCGCTTTTATTAGAATCCATTACAAAGTCTGTGAGACTAGCAGGTCACTTACAATCTCAAAAAAATAAAAGAAGGTAAAATGGGTTAAAGAGACGAAAGACTAAATATACGACATGTTAAAAAAAAAACCCTTATGCCGAATTGGTAGATAGGGACTATCAAGCTGAACAACTTTTACTATGAAACCAACTCTGAAAAAAAATTAGCTGTTATCTATAAAAATTAATAACGAAAATACCAAAATGTATGAAGCAGCTGATTTTTTTTCGTGATTTCAGAGTTGGTTGCATAGTAAAAGTGGTTAAGTTTAGTGGTCCCTATCTACCATATTCGGCATTAGGGGTTTTTTTGTAACATGTTAAATATTTTAGTCTTTTGTCTCTATAACTCATCTTACCTTCTTTTAGTTTTTTTGCGATTGTAAGTGAACTGCTAGCTTTACAGACCTTGTCTTGGGCTCTAATAAAAGCTAATTAAATTTACTACAAATTATTTTCAGTACTTTTTCTTCATAGGATAAATGGTTTTTCAATATTTCGCGAGATAAGTTCGTTAAACTTAAAAATTTCAATGTTTGGGTAAATTAGGTCATTTTCAGAAAGCCATAGCTTGGCTCCTATGAGGTCAGTAGAGCTGCAATTGAGCTCAAAATGTAGGTACTTTAATGCAGTTAATTAGTAAAGAAAACATTGTTCGCAAAAAATGCATAGTTTTGGCCCTGGGGCGCAAACATTTCTAAAATTTCGCAGTTTTTCAGAAACTGCTACCTGCTTAAGCTTTTATCGTTTTTTCTGCAGTGGAGTAACATAGAGCAATTATTTTTACTTCTTTGCATAGCAAGAAGTAGTAGCATTTTACTCAAATGAAGCATTTACGAAATTAGCAAGACCTTTTTGAAATATTTTAATTGGATTTTTTGTTGAAAATTTCACAAAAACAAAATTTGTTCTCTAAAACATTTGCTTTAATTTCCGTATGGATAAAGAATAACACGAGTTTTATTACTGTGCATTATAGACCCATATCGTAACTCTCTAAATATGTCAACAAAAAATAATAATTTGAATAACTAAGATTTTTAAATTCATTTTTGAATGAATGAAAATGGTATTATTAAAAATATATATATTTTGAAATATCTTGAAAATGGTTCACTTTTGCATTACACTATTTTGGGTCAATATTGTTGCAAATGACCTCTCCCATCACCCCTTATATGATTCCGGTCTAATTTCCAATAACCCTGTATACATTGAGTCTTATGCCTCTATAACCCATTTTACCTATTTTGTTTTTTTTGAGATTGTGAGTGGACTAAAAAGTCTCACAGACTTCGTTTTGGGCTCTAATAAAAGCTAAATAAACGTGCAACAAAATATTTGTGCAACTTTTCTTCATAAGACAATCGGGTTTGCCAATATTTCACGAAATACGTGGGTAAAACCGGAAAATTTTATTTTTTTGAAAAATTGGTCATCTTTGAAGTGCAATAGATTAGTTTCTGTGGGGTCAATAGGGCTGAAATTAGACTCAAATTGTAGGTAATTTAATACAGTTTATAGGTGTAGAAAACATTATTCGCAAAAAATACATAGTTTTGGCCCTGGAGAGCAAATAGTGAAAAAAGTCCTAGTTTTTCTCGATTTTCTCCGTTTCCACAGGTTTTTCGAAGTTGCAAATTTGAATTCACACTACCCTAACAGACCCATACAACATACCAAAAATGCAGAACTACATCACGCTTTGCGAATTTAGCCTCTTTTTGTCTATTTCCAACGGCCTATAAATATAATAACATTATTTTGCGGATACCTATTATTAGGTCCGACTTGAAAATGTTTCTGGAGAAACATAATATCCTAACATAAATTTGTCGCGAAACTCAGTTTAAGCCCGTGATCCTGAGGTTAACTCGAATTGAGCGCGTTCAATTTTAGCGGTGAATTCGGCTCTTAATGGTCTGACTCCATATAACAACTGTGAACAACTGTCTTATAAACTAAATACAATTTGCTTATATGCTACTACGTCATGACGGACGTATGCTTATATTATAGGTATGTACACTACGCAGTAGGTACGCTACAATCCTGGGGAGGCGAAGGCAAAGTGAATTACAGATGGCGCTCAGTCTTTGGAACAATTGTCAGTTTGAGCTTATATTGTCTTGACTGTGTATTACGTGATTTGACTTTCTTAGATTGTATTTTTTTCGGTTTTGCGGACCAACAATGTATTCTATGCTAACTTTAGCTCATATAAAAGAAGAATTACGGAAAAGAAAAGCCAAAACAACAGGCAAGAAAGTTTATAGCAACTTACAAAAAATTGCTAACAAGTGTTAGCTACTATACTAAATTATTAATGTTTATTGTTATGATAGTACTATTTTTTTCCTATTGTTATGCTAAAATAATTTATTAATAGTTAATAATCTTTTAAAAGTCGTGAAACGACGATAGTTTATAATAATCTTTTAAAAGTTGTGAAACGACGACGCTCGGTCACGCCATCGCGCCATCGACGCCATCTTGTTGTTTACGCCAACTATCACTATAAAAGGGGCAATACGGCCGACCAAGTGTCATTCGTTGTTCGAACGTCGTCCAGTGCACAACTACAGCAAAACGGTACAGGATTGTGTGTCTATGGTAATTGGTAATATAGTCAATACTGCTGATTTTGTAAGTATTACTTCTATTTGGTATATCAATAAATTAATTAATGTTATTTTCTTTGCCTATTTATATTGAGTTATAAGATTTATAATGATTGAGCTACGTAATAAGAATACAGAAATTACATCAGAAAAGTGTCTAGATTATTCTAAATAAATCCAATAGTAAACAATAATTCTTATTATTTTTCCATCCACTTCCACTGAAAGCTAGTCACTTTTACAAGTCAGAAGTGGGATAAAGATCCTGGCAGTGCAGTACTATTATGTGATGTGTCCGATTTTTTTTACTGCTATTTTTTTTTTCTTTCTTTTCTTTACTATTCAAAGAAACAAAAAAAAAACATATACTTGGGTAATTTATTTTCCTTTTAGGATAAACATGGAAGCTTCAAGGTCTCCTGTACTGCCTGTTGGTCCAGAGCCAGGCAGTGCGTGCCAAACAGCTCTCGATGTAGCGAGCGAGCAACCAAAGCATCCTCCAAGTCATCGGGTACCAGGTCGAGCATCAGAACGGCTACTGCTGAGTCCAACAAGACCAGAGTCGGCTAGCCAGCAGCCGAGGGATGCGCTTCGGGCCGGGTCTCGTGAGCAACGACATCGGTCGCCGTTGCGTTCTCCGAACCGAACCAGCCGTCAATCCAGAAGGAGGTCACGAAAGCGATCTCGTGAACAACGGCATCGATCATCGCGGCGCTCTCCAAGCCGAACCAGCCGCCAATCAAGGAGGTCGCGAGAGCGATCTCGAGAACGGCGGCATCGGTCACTGCGGCATTCTCCAAGCCAAACCAGCCAACACTCAAGAAGGAGGTCGCAAGAGCGGTCCCAAGCATCTCGTCACTGTCGCAGCCGGTCAAGAAGTCAACTGCGACGACGGTCCCGCAGCGGGACGACCGAGCAAGCGCGGCGGTCACATGATTGTGGCCTCAACGACCAGCAGCACAACTCATCTCGTCGCAGCCCAGGCCAGCGACATGATGCGAGCCATGCCAAGCCTCACAGTCCACAACAGAATTCCGGAGAGCAACACATTCCGGGTGGCAGTACGGATAAGGAGGTTAGTTCATCATTACCTAATTTAGTAAATTCAGATAATAATACTTTGAACATGTTATTGCACGCTCTTAGATCAATTGCTCCTGACTCATATAAAATAAATCCACAAAATAACACAGTACCCGAGTTCGATCCTGCGGGGAAAGAACAGACCATGAAGATGTGGCTACACAAAGTAAACGAGTGTGCCGCTATATATGGGTGGTCTGATAAACAAATTGTACATTTCGCTCTACCTAAGCTAAAGGGGGTAGCCAAAAGGTGGTACGAGGGACTCCCTTCGGTTCTGTTTTCTTGGGAAGAGTGGCAATCTAAGTTGCTTGCCGCTTTCCCCTCAGATGAAAACTACGGTCAAATGCTTAGCGACATGCTAGCTAGGCGCGCTAAATTTGGGGATTCCTTAGAAGATTACTTTTACGATAAAATTGCTCTTATAAATAGATGTTCTATTACCGGAAAAAAAGCTGTAGAGTGCGTACTACACGGAATTGATGATCGCGCTGTTAGGCTAGGCGCTGAAGCAGCACAATATGATGATTTAGACAAGTTATTGACTTATTTAAGAAACTCACGTAATATTAAAGTAAATTTAGATAAACGCAATATAAAGCCTCTTCCAGCTAAAATTACCTCCGATAATCCTCAGGCTAACAGTCAGTCCCAAACAACTTCATTTAAGAGAAAAATTATACGATGTGCAAATTGCAAGGGTGAAGGTCATATGGTTAGTCAGTGTAGTCTCCCTATCAGAAAGTGCACTAAATGTTTTAGAATAGGTCATGAAACAGAAAAATGCTTCTTTAACATACCCACTGAAAAATCCGTAAATAGAGTTAGTTTAGATTCTGACTCAGGGCAGAAGTTTCTAAAAACCGCATTAGTTAACAAAATTCCCATAGACTCGTTTGTAGACCTAGGTAGTGAATGTTCCATGTTAAAAGAATCTTATCTTTCAAAGTTAGGGATTAAAGACGTTGAACTAGATAATTTGCCGATTTTAAAAGGATTTGGTAATTCTTTTGTAAACGTTTTGGGCAGAATTTGTGTATATATTGAGATTGATGGGGTGGGGGCATGCACGGAGCTGTTCTTAGTTCCAGATGATTCTATGAAAATGCCTTTGATGATAGGTCAGACATTTACTGAACAATCACATATTTTAATACATAAAACTAGTGATCGATTAGATATCTTACATAACTTTACAGATATAATACCTAATAGTAAAACAAAGGAGTCGGTTGAAAATCGGTACTTGGAAACCATCTCTTACAAAAGTTATATCATTTGAAAGCTTATTTAATAAGCTAACATTACCAATTTTTTTCATTTTTTTTTTGTACCCCCGTTTTATTTTAAACATAAAAACAATTAAATGTAAGTAAATAGGACTACACACATTACGAACGCACCTGTCGTATATGAATATATAAGGGTGCACGAATGTATTATGTAAGTCAGTAATAAACTAATCTCATCATAAAACGGTTGTCTCATTGTTTATTACTCGATATGGCGACCCTGCTGGCCAAGACAATGTAAACCGCGTGCGGTGCGCAAGCGCCCGGCGCGCTGCGCCGCGGCTGCTGTGGATGGCTGCGACTGCGAGCCACCACATAAAATAAAATAAATTATACAAAGACATTATAAATAAATAAAAAGTGAACTCAAGCTTACGTAAAATAATATAAAATGAACTCGGAAGTCTACGTATGTCGTGTACCTAAATCGATATACCTAGGTGTATATTACAAAGATTACAAAACTTATGAAAAAATGGATTTACGCATGCGGCCGGGAGACGTTCGTTGTCCTGGTAGCGAAGACTCGTCACAGTGACTATTGTAACGAACTATGAAGAAAATAAAGAAAACTATATTATCTAGTGAGCCCGCGTGAGTAACAAGCTGTAACAAAAATCTTTAAGAGACAAACTATAAAGTGTACTTGTGTTTTTTTTTGTTCTTGGTACCTAATAGTGATGCCTAGTGTAAAAGTAACTTGCTGTTTTTAAATAAATGGTTATTTTCCAGTAAGACGATATTTTCTATTTTTAATAATGTTTGTGTTATTCTTATATAAACATTAAGTAAATGTAAATTGATTAATATTTTGTCATTTTGATGCACAATTGCACGTATGATTTTTATGACTGATGTTTCTAAGATTCTACTAAGTAAGTAATCATTTTGTTTCTTTTCTACTTATGCGATAATGAATTTATAATTTTATTGTGTTTAGTGTGTGAATTTGGTTAATATAAAAAGAGTAAAGTAGTACCTACTCACTACTTAATTTGTGAAATATAAGACAATATGAATTTATTTTGTCTTTATACAAATACAATTAAAATAAATCTTAATTAGTGAAAAAATAAATTGTTCAGGGGCCATGAAATTCGTTGCCCTCTGCAATAAGAAATTCATTCGAATTTCGTAACATTAAAGATGACACTTAATAATCTTTATGAAATGAATACAACTTTTGTTTGTTTGTCCCATTGTTTGCGACCTTTACGACCATTGTTTTAATTTGTTAAGACATTGTTGATTGCGATATCAAATGAATTGATTTTGCAAACTAATGCATCCCACTTTGCATTAGGAAATGTGACAATGAATATTTTTTGCAATGTGATGAATTGGATCGAATAGGTACGTAAAGAGTTATGCTATACTTAGCAACAGTTCTCGAAATATTCTTGAAATAGGGGAGGGCCTACCCTAGTTTCAGAAATATTAAGAAAACCAAGCAATTTTTAAAAGGAAAAGTGAGAATAAATATAATTATGAGATGAATAAGCAATAGAATAAATGACATGGTTTTTTTATAGAAATAATAATGCTTATTATTATATTAATGATTATTGGTAATGTTATTGAGATAATGTTTGATATAAAGTATAAAATAAACAACGTTACGCCCGAGCGGATTTCGTTGATTTACTATTTACTCATATAAAAGAGACTAATAATACTACGTGAAATGTAAGTATTGTTTATAATAAACTGGGATATATTTTTAATACCAGAAGATAATTTTGTTTAATGAAACGAATGGAGTACATATACTAATTATTAACTGGGATATTTTCTTTAATACCAGAAGATATTTTTGTATTACCTAAATGGATTAACAGAACTTAGATAGATAGGTAAATGGATTTTTAAGATATAATTTTTGTTGTGAAATAAATGAAATGTAGTAAAAATAACTGGGATATACATTTTTCAAGAATATTTTTTTTTATTATCTGAATGGGTTGATAAATAAATGAGTTGATTGATAAATAGATTGTTAAGATAGCAAAACTGAATGTTTTTATAAAATAATTTATGTAAGTATGATTTATATGTCATGAAATCATAGTTTAATTTTTTATGGCAAATAACTGGGACATATTTTTTACCAGAAGATGTTTTTTTTATTAACTGAAGGAGTTAATAGATAGATAAATAGATTTTTCATATAAAAAATCTGAATGTTTGTAAGAAGTTAGATAGGTAATCCAAAGTTATGTTTTGTAGAAAAAAAAGTTTTTAAGAAATTAGTAAGTTGTAGAAAGAAAGAAAAAGAAAGTAGTTGTTTGTAGTTTTTTTATCATAATGTTTACTGTAATTTTTGTCTTTAAATTTAAAGTTTTATAGTTGAAATAAGTTTAACTACAGGCACCTGTATACTACCTTATATGATTTTGCCTTTCTGTGTTTAAGAAAAAAAAATTAAAAATTATTTAAGATTTTGTAATTTTTACTTATAGATCGAACTTTTTTTTTCTGTTTTTTTTTTCTTTGCACCCCGGTGGTGTCGTATATGAATATATAAGGGTGCACGAATGTATTATGTAAGTCAGTAATAAACTAATCTCATCATAAAACGGTTGTCTCATTGTTTATTACTCGATACACCATTAAAATAGGCGTATCATTTATTTATAATATTGCACGTAAATTAATATTATTTATAAGGTAGAATCTGCTTTATTTTTAAGCTAAATGGGGAGGCGAAGGCAAAGTGAATTACAGATGGCGCTTCATTCTTTGGAACAATTGTCAGTTTGAGCTTATATTGTCTTGACTGTGTATTACGTGATTTTACTTTCTTAGATTGTATTTTTTTCGGTTTTGCGGACAAACAATGTATTATATGCTAACTTTAGCTCATATAAAAGAAGAATTACGGAAAAGAAAAGCCAAAACAACAGGCAAGAAAGTTTATAGCAACTTACAAAAAATTGCTAACAAGCATTACATTTCTTTAAATTTCGTGTAAGATTTACAAGTAATCTTCTTATTTCAGATTAGAAGCATATGATTTAAATTTTAACAAAGCAACTGAGTGTGAATTTCCGTGTTTATAGTTGCCTGATGATGCCTTCTGTGCAATAGTAATTTCAGGTTTCTGTACTGGAATTTCTGTACCATCCAAAATTACACGAACCGTTTTATCATATTTATTTTATTATTCTAAGTTTCTTGAATGACTCTGGCATATAAAATTCTATTAATTCTCTGTTTGGCCCCAATATTGGGCTTATTCCATATTTGATATACCTATAAAATTCATCCAAGTTATAAATATTCTAGAAACTGCTGAGGTTGAAATATTAAAGAACAAAGCTGTTATAATTCAAATGTTGTTTTATTTTGGCGAAGCTTCATCAAATTCATGAAACATTCCTTTTGATTTATAATGTTTCTCAGGCTCAGCAAAGGAGAAAATCGAGGGAAAAGCATCTTTTTTTTGATATTTTTTTGCCCAATATTTTTTTTGTTACTGGGAAATCGATGAACTCCAATAATTTACAAGTTACATGCATAACAATGCGGAATTTTCTCAGTATAAAATTAAAAAGTGCAATACTCCAAGAGATTCCCATATGTTTTGACACTTTCTTTGAGGCGGCCCGGTACCAAGACCAGACGCCACCTATCGGGATAAAATTGCGCTTTTCCTCCCCATTAGAAAAATAAAGAAATAAAAGAAAAATAATGTATGATCGTCATGCTCTTGTTTGTCACATTTAATCTAATCTGTGAAAATTATGAATGAAATGTCTATTCAATCAACTGATGTCATAACGGTGCATTCCAACGGATTAATCGCTGAGTCATTGTACGCATCGTACATTTTTACCATGGATTGTAATTTTATTTACCAATAAGGTATCCTCATTGAAATTAAACAATAAAAATATTGAAAAAGTGTTTTATTTAGAAATAACAACGATGTTCTTACACCGATCTGTCGCAACTCGTTTCAATTTTCTCACCAATTTTTTTGTAGGTGGTTGTTTTTAGACTAAATACAAATGATATATTGTTTTAAAGGTAATTAAATACACATTCTAAAAGTAAATAGTTTATAAACTAGGTTAATACGGCTTTTCGCGTAATTCCGCAACGGACCCAGGCTGATTTATCTAAAATGAGCGACCGATCTGGATTCCTGAATTATTTGGAAATCGCCGTGCGATCGAGACACTGGTTTGGTATTATGTATGCGATCGCTGATTCTTATGCTCGGTTTATGCTTAAAGGACAGGCCTTTTGTTTTATCAATTTAATTTAATTGTGGTAAAAGGTTAATCAGAAATGACGTAATGTCTGGTTTCTGTTTGACAGAAGAAATCGCGCTTATGCCGCGGTCGCGTACCGGTTACTGAGTTAGATAATACGAATTTTGAAGCATTTCTTGCAATTGCTCGTATTTTTAGTTATTTAGGTGTCTGTTGGAGGCAGCACTCTTAGAAACTCGATTGGTGGCACAAAATCGAGTTTGACAGCGACGTTGTAACTTTGTTGCATTCAACTCTGATAGAAATCGCAGTTACATTGCTGCTTTAGTTAAGAACCCAAATGTGACAACTATCTTACTTAAAGCAGCAATGTAACTGCGCTTTCAATTGTTTTCAATCGAGAATTGTTAGCAGCAGATTTACGTAATCAACGGGCTGGTCGCTAGGTGGTTTTTAATTAGATAATCAGCCTGCTGAACGGAAGTTCAGAGGGCCTAGTACGAGTTGTTTTTTTATTCTCACTTCACTTTGCGAATAGTTAACTATCGTTTTCTCTCTTTCACTCGTTCACTCACTCGCATGATTTTCTCTCTTTCACTCGATACTATTCGCAAAGTGAGGTGAGAAACACAACTTGTACTAGGCCCTCTGAGCGGAAGCACGCGGCGTTTTGCGGCAGTTGCGTCTAATAGCCACGGTTGAACCGCGGCAGTGGATAGGTTAAAAATATTGTAGTTACCATGGCAATCAATGACCTAGCGATTAGCCTATTGGAATCCACCCATGAGTGCATTGCGTCATACTTCTGTGTGTTGCCAACTAAATTATTTAATTTAATTTTAAATAATTATTTAAAAAGAACGGGGGTACTTTATATTCTAGTTTTATGTCAAATAATCAACAATAATATACACAACAAGCAGTAGAAATTTCGTAGCAGATGGACTTGCAGTACCGCGGCCTTTGGAAAAACCATCCAAGTCCTTTGCACTGTTTAGAGTCTGTCACAATATCCGGCTTAACTATAGTGAAAGTATATACTGACCCGAAATTTACTGGGGTGCTATTTGTTGATGGTGGCTTAAGTACTAAAGGGGGTATATATCATTATGTTCTTACAGGTATTTATCAATTTAATGACACTGGTGAGGGTGAAATTGCTATTAATGTACTTAACTCAAAAACATTCTTAGTCAATAAAGATTATTTAATTGCACGTGGTAGAATAGCGTATGAGGAAACTCAAAGGGATGTGCTCCGTGTATCGACTCACAACCATCAAAATCAACCTAGGCCTATTACATTGTTGATGAAAGCATAGACAAAGTTTCTGCTAATAGTTTATTGTTACTCCTCAATAAATTTCGTAGTTGTTTTGCTTTTTCAATGTCCGAATTAGGAAACTGTCAAGTTTCCAAGATGTCAATCAGCTTAGAAGACAATGAACCCGTTGTATATAGACCATATAGGCTAGCAATAAAAGAAAAGGAAATAGTTAGGGATATGGTCAAGGATCTTCTCGAGAATGACATCATCAGACCATCTACTTCTTCATATTCTAGCCCCGTAGTGCTTGTGAAAAAAAAGACGGGTGACTATCGTCTTTGTATAGACTACCGTGCATTAAATAAAAAGACCGTGAAAGAAAACTACCCAATGCCTCTTATCGACGACCAACTAGATGTCCTTTCTGGGAATAATTTCTTCACAACCCTTGATTTGGCATCTGGGTACTATCAGGTTTTGATTGCTGAACAGGATAAATATAAAACTGCATTTGTGACACCCGAAGGGCATTTTGAATTTAATAGGATGCCCTTCGGTCTCGCTAATGCCCCAGCCACTTTTCAAAGAATAATGCACCAGGTTCTAGGTAGTCTTCGTTATAAAGAGGCTCTAGCATATTTAGACGATATTATTATACCATCAACAGATATTTCAGAGGGTTTAGAACGTCTTGAAATCGTATTACAACTTTTGTCTAATGCATGCCTTACTTTAAAGATGGAAAAATGTGTCTTCTTTGGAAGATCCGTAGATTATTTAGGTTTTGAGGTTTCGGGAGATGGTATAAAGCCAGGGTCAAAAAAAATCTCAGCAGTTGAAACCTTTCCCCCACCAACAAATCAGCACCAGGTTCGGCAATTCTTAGGGTTAGCCAGTTATTTTCGACGCTTTGTTCAAGATTTTTCCATAATTGCAAAACCACTCACTCAACTTCTTAGAAAGGATGCAGCATGGGTGTGGGGACAGGATCAGCAAAATGCTTTCAAAACTTTAAAAGATAAATTGATTCAGAAACCTATATTAGCTTTGTATGACCCTAAAGCTGAAACTGAACTCCACACCGATGCATGCAAAATAGGTATCGCTGGTATTTTACTACAAAAGGATGATAATAATAAATTAAGACCAATTGCTTATTTTAGTAGGCAAACTACACCAGAAGAACAAAACTATTCTTCCTATGACTTAGAGACACTGGCTGTAGTTGCTTCTTTTCAAAAATTCCGGGTTTACCTTGTAGGCATTAACTTTAAAGTGATTACTGATTGCAACTCGTTACGCGCTACATTTTCAAAACGCGATATGATACCAAGAGTCGCTCGATGGTGGACGTTTATGCAAGAATTTGATTTTAGTATAGAATATAGGGCTGGGGTATCCATGAACCACGTTGACGCTCTTAGCCGCAATCCACCTACAGAACAACAAATTGAATATTCTGTTCACAACGTAATGCAATCTGATTGGATTACGACTGTCCAAAACGCTGATTCCGAAATTCAAAGAATTATTGGCATTTTAAATGACGCAAATTTGGATGATGTTACTGATATTAAAAATAACTACAAATTAAAAAACGGTAAATTATTTCGCATCACCCCTGAAGGTGATCGGTGGGTTGTGCCTAAGGGCGTCCGGTGGCAAGTAGTAAAACAAAATCATGATGACATAGGTCATTTTGCCTTAGAGAAGACCCTCGAGAAAATAAAACTTCATTTCTGGTTCCCCAAATTAAGACGTTTTGTTAAGAAATATGTCTCATCTTGCCTAGAGTGTGCATATTCTAAAGCTTCGGCAGGCAAAAAGCCTGGTTTCCTAAATCCTATCGAAAAAGTTAATCAACCATTTGATACTGTACATTTAGATCACGTTGGTCCTTTTGTCAAAAGTAGTAGAGGTAATATTTATATACTGGTTCTTATTGACGCATTTACTCGCTTTATTTACTTAAAAGCAGTTTGTAGTACTAAAAGCAGTTTAACTATAAAAGTAATGCGTGAGTATATGGGTATATTTGGTGTGCCACGTAGGATAATATCTGACCGAGGAACATCATTTACTAGTGATTCTTTTAAGTCTTTCATTACCGAAAAAGGCATAAGTCATGTCCTTAACGCAGTTGCCACTCCTAGGGCGAATGGGCAGGTTGAGCGCTATAACAGAGTTATCGTAGATTCTTTGACAGCTAAATGTGTAGGGACTTCGGAAAGTAAATGGGAGGAACACTTACCAGAAATACAGTGGGGAATCAATAATACCTTCAACAAGGGTATTAATAGAACACCTGCAGAAGTCCTTTTTGGTGTCCGACCAAAGGGTGTTAGTGACAGTAGGTTAATAGCGGCAATTGATGAGGGTGTTACAACAAATACTCCAAATTCTGATCTGGATTCCATTAGAGATGAGATTAGCTCCTTTGTGACTAGTTCGCAGCAACAACAAAAAGAAAGATATGATAAATCAAGATCTAAACCTATCAAATTTAAAGAGGGAGATTTAGTCAGAGTAGAAAGGCAGGTACCTGCTACGGGTAGTAGTAAGAAATTGATCCCCAAATTTCAGGGTCCTTATAAAATTAAAAAAGTTTATGGCCACGATAGGTATCACGTAGAAGACACCCCTTTGACCAGAAAAGGTAATAAGAAATATTCTACCGTGGTTGCTATTGATAAATTAAAACCATGGCTCAACTTTTCACGACCTAATGACAATATTCTGAGTGAGGAGGAGTCAGATTAATTTGCATGCTTTATTAAAAATAAAATTACTTATAATAATTATTCAAATAATATACCTATACTAGGTATAATCATTGTTTTTTTTATTATTATACAGAACAATGAGGTCTGTATATTTGTATCAGGACAATTAGGCCTGTTATAAACCATTTTATTATATTTTTGTACCCAGAACAAAAGTGGTCTGTGGTAATAGACACCGTCTGTAAATATTTTGGGGGACAATGAGGCCCATTTCAAAACACAAATACTTTATTACATGTTGTTATTTTTTATTCTCGTTTGTTATTTTATAATGGTATTACTCACTCAAAACTTATGTAGAGAATATGTACTGTACAGTTAGCAGCACGTCAGGTTATATGAAAACCTGCAATTTATTTTGAACTTTGCATTTGAAGTACATAAAATTGATTTGATTACCCTGTCATGGAAACCCAATGTGTCATTGACTGTACTTATCTAATTCAAGTGTAAGGTCACACTTAATATCGGATGGCCGAATCTGTTAGCTACTATACTAAATTATTAATGTTTATTGTTATGATAGTACTATTTTTTTCCTATTGTTATGCTAAAATAATTTATTAATAGTTAATAATCTTTTAAAAGTCGTGAAACGACGATAGTTTATAATAATCTTTTAAAAGTTGTGAAACGACGACGCTCGGTCACGCCATCGCGCCATCGACGCCATCTTGTTGTTTACGCCAACTATCACTATAAAAGGGGCAATACGGCCGACCAAGTGTCATTCGTTGTTCGAACGTCGTCCAGTGCACAACTACAGCAAAACGGTACAGGATTGTGTGTCTATGGTAATTGGTAATATAGTCAATACTGCTGATTTTGTAAGTATTACTTCTATTTGGTATATCAATAAATTAATTAATGTTATTTTCTTTGCCTATTTATATTGAGTTATAAGATTTATAATGATTGAGCTACGTAATAAGAATACAGAAATTACATCAGAAAAGTGTCTAGATTATTCTAAATAAATCCAATAGTAAACAATAATTCTTATTATTTTTCCATCCACTTCCACTGAAAGCTAGTCACTTTTACACAAGCATTACATTTCTTTAAATTTCGTGTAAGATTTACAAGTAATCTTTTTATTTCAGATTAGAAGCATATGATTTAAATTTTAACAAAGCAACTGAGTGTGAATTTCCGTGTTTATAGTTGCCTGATGATGCCTTCTGTGCAATAGTAATTTCAGGTTTCTGTACTGGAATTTCTGTACCATCCAAAATTACACGAACCGTTTTATCATATTTATTTTATTATTCTAAGTTTCTTGAATGACTCTGGCATATAAAATTCTATTAATTCTCTGTTTGGCCCCAATATTTAATGATTAAACGAACTTACCTGTAAGTGAAGTTCTATCATAATTATACGAAGGATTCATCCGAAGATATTAGTATATTAACAAATGTAGTATCGCTTGCATGTATCACCACTTAGCACGTTATTTTAAAGCAATAACCTAAAAAACCTAAAAAGAGAAGGTTTTTGACTTAAAATTGACAGATATTTTGACATTTCCGGTCCGAGCTCTCCTCGTCACTACTAGACGCCAACCACTTCATTTAGTTTAAAGTCCAAATCTTATGATATTTCCTCATTTTCTTCAGTGGGTAGATAGTTATTGTAATTTACAATAATGAGAAGGGAGGGTGGGATTCTATACTAATATCTTCGGATGAATCCTTCGTATAATTATGATAGAACTTCACTTACAGGTAAGTTCGTTTAATCATTAATTATACTTCAGATTCATCCGAAGATATTAGTATATTAACAAATGTAGATGTTTAAAGCATTATAATAAGAAAATGGAAATATCATTTCTTGTGTATTAGTCTTTTAAAATAGAAAAGAAAGTCATTTAACATAATTCTGAACGTTTGACATGAATACTACTAAAAACGGTACCTACAGATGGTTGGTACAAAAAAAATATGCAAGGTTGGTTTGGAAAACTCAGTTTGATTTATCGATGATAATATATTTTAAGTGCAAGGTTGGTTTGGAAATCTCAGTTTGATTATTGATGATATTATGTTTTAATATTTTGCTATTATAGTGGAGTAATTAACCATCCCGCCGTGTTACCTGGAACATCTATAATATCGTTTTTTGTTAGGGCTATAAAGGTATTGGCGTACGTCGAGTGTTAAAACTGGTTGGACACGAGTCTACTCCACTATCATTAAATGTTTTATTTCAGCAATCTATTATTTACAATACATATAGGAATTTAATTTCTTTCTAAATAAGAAGTGATTATGAACTGTTTATTATACTTAATATAAATGTGTATACTAATACAATCTTGATTCTTTTTTTGTCTTATTTGCATTCTTTGTGCAATAGGCAAGGTAATCAAAGTTAAATTTTTAAGATAAAAAAGTTGCGAAGAAAGAACAAAAGTGGAAAATATTTAAAGTTTTCCAATTTGAAAAATATTTAAATAAAGTTTTAAGTAATCTAATGTATCCATTGTATTTGAATAATGGAGTCTACGCAAAGGCGTAGGTAGTTAAATTATTTACCAAACTTGAGATTGGTTCAATTTTGTCTATTCAATAATGAACGCAATTTTATCTAATACTGATATTTAAATTGTATATATACACTTCTGTAAAGGAAAATGTTTTTATTCTGTCTATATTATTATTTGTTAAATAATCGAACCATTACCAAACTCTGTTCTTCCTGATAGTATTAGTAGACAGCAGCTTCAATAATAACATAAATAATATACCTGTAAAATCATACCACCTTGATAATGTTGTGAAAACCAATTCATTTGTGCGTTTAATTTCCGTCCCTGAAATTGAAAGTTTTAGGATGTGAATACTTTATATTAGAATAAAAGATACGAAGAAGTACCTTACATGTGAATAAGAGGAACCAAACTAAGGCTCAAAATTGTGACGATCAGGATGGCACAATCGTTATCACCTCTAGTTTAAGAAACTGGTGGAACAGAAATAAAATAGTAGGTAGCTTAGTGTCATAATAGTCTTTCTACAATACTAAACCAAAATAGCATTGTGAATGCTAAAATCTCAAATTATAAAATAAAATATTTTTGGGCTAAAAATGCTAGAAATAGAAAAAAGTCTACTTCATTTGATTTCTACTGCCTAATTCGACTTGCATTCGAATTTACTCACTCTCGATCTGAAAAAAAAACAAAACAAAACTGGGGATTAGTTTTTGATATTTTAATGAATTGAATAATTTCTGTTTAGCATCAGAATAATAACATCTAGAATACTTAACACCCCGCACTGAATGCAATTAGAAAAATGGCAATGAAAATATCATAAGCTGCCTGTTCTAGATAATTGATATGCAATTATTATTTTACAATTTGTGATTCCTGATATGATTACTAGTGTCCCCTAGTCTACCCCATTGTTTAAAGGCACAAAAGAAACGTCTCTAATTCGGTGTAAATATCGATGATATTCAACTAAGTAAAATAATATGATGACATACCGGTATCTACCAGTTTAATCAATTCATAAAAAAAAGGTAATAAAATAAGTGTTTTTTGCAGTTATGTGAACGTTTGTCTTGTGAAGACCATAATTGCCAATACATTTGTAATAGAATGGAAAGTTGCGACGGTAGCTGTATATATAAAAAAAAATTGAATATAAAAAGGATGAACTTTAATAAAAAAAAATGTATAGGTTTTGAGACCCTTATAGTAAATATCGTCCAATAACAGGGAAATCATGCTGTTTGAAAAACATCATAGCCAGGCAGCGGCGGTAGTTTTGTAATAAAAATGTGGGCACTACAATGCCCAAAAGTTACGATTTTAAATTCGTGTATTTCTATCACTTTCCTTATCAAAATTAAAACCTTATAGGTGATGGGATCTCTAGACTGTGTTTTTTTTTAAAAACAATAAGCGTTTTTTATTTGTGATATTATTATTTTTAGGTGCTTATAGTTTTACTTAAGTACGAATTTTTTTCTAAAAGCTAAGTTAACTTTTAAACAGTTATTAACTAAATCTGATATGACAACCTGTTTTTTTTTTTTTAACAGAGATCACTTTCTATTGAACCTTCAACAAAATGTAACAAAACTATTATTCATATGTAATATAATATAACTGTTATGCATTCTGCCCGAATTTAAGTCATATTAATGGTAAACTATAATATATCTCTGGAGATGTTACAAAAGTGAATCATTAAAGAGATAACACTCATATAGTCTGCCAAAGAAAAAAAAATGAAATAATAATCTAGGTGCCCTGCTAGCCGGCTAAATGGTACTTCCATACATAGAAGATTACCGGCGCCAGCGATTGAGTGGACCTTTGCACCTGTAGTTGGCGACCACTGCCTGTATTCGCTGAATACAGACAAATGCCACACCAGCATGCACCCTCATGAATACATTATCCTAATGAGTGTCCTTACCCCACGTACGATGATCGAAGGCAAACATCGATGAATGCATGTTCGGCAACCATTTGGATGGGCCGTAACGCCCGTCTGCGAGTCTGCTATGTGTAAATCGGCCTTCCTGACGAAACAAATCGCTGATGGGGCCTCCTCACCGTGCCCCACTGTTTGTTTGCCGTCGGAAATGAAGCATGTGGTGATGTGGCACACCTACGTACGTCTTTTGTTTGTCGTTTTTAAGGCAAATAAATATATAAATCAATTTTAAAAATGTTTTATTGAGTACTGCGCCCGATTTACTTACAGTTTTTTCGATCGTTCACATCAGGCCTGTGGCCAATGGATCATTCATATTCGACTGAACTGTCGGTGGTCTTTTAAGCAAACAGCCTTAGCTACACTATAGTTGACCGTGTACGGTATAACCGAACGTCGTAATGCCCCACATAATGTAAAAAATGTGAAATACTGTCACACAAAAGGTGTATATAGTTTTGTATTGGAAAGCTGCCTTATTACCACAGATTACATAATACTATACATTAAACATAACTGGTACTTGTAGCTTGTATATTGTAACTTGTATATTTTTTCACATCAGAAACATTATTTTGTACAAATTCACACAAATTAAATTTGAAAAGTAATAGAGATAATTTTGTACAAGGGCATAGCTAGTAGAACCATACTAAATAGTTAGTGATTAACAAGTTTCTCAACATGTTAGGTCTACCCGCCTGAAATACAAGGTTTCCTAGTTTAGGCAAATGTTTTTTTTTTTTACTATGTAATATAATATAATAATATAATGACCAACAAACATTATGGATGAATATGAATAAAATGTATGGATTCTGTTATTCCATTTTTCATTGAAATTTCTATCAGCATGCCAGCAGCTAGCTATTTCAGCGGCTAAGCTATTTCACATAAAAGGTTTGAAGTATCAGGTATTAGCTAGTTGCTGTATAACTCAATATTTGGTTCCATTAAGTTCTTAAGTTTTAGCATTTATAGCTAGTTCTGTCAGTTTTAAACTATCTTAGTACCGATGGTACTCTATTACACCATTGGTGTTAACTCAACTCAACACTAAGAATATCATGATAACATGATATCAAAACTCATACCTGATGAGCAACGCTGTTGTCAGGGCTGCTGTTGCAGCTCCAGCACGGCGGTCGCCTGCCTAGAAGGTGGATGGCGGTGGATCCAGCGGACGGCGGAGTCACCCGATCGGTGCTCGGCAGCGGTTTCAACGTGGCAACCTTTGAGGGTAGTCTGCTTTTTACAATGTCGCGTCGTCAGCGGCACTTTGAGTTGGTGTAGTTAGTGTAGTTGCGTTGTCTGACCTATCTATGCGGTGAAATAGTCCAGTATGACTATCTCGAGTGCAATAGATATTTAGTTGATGTCTTTTGAGACACAATACCTTGACAGAAAGTACCCAGTATGGTAAATTCGCATCAAACAAATAAATAAACTGACAGAAAGTACCCATTATGGTAAATTCGCATCAGACAAATGCATAAACTGACAGAAAGTACCCAGTATGGTAAGTTCGCATCAGATAAATAAATAAATTGACAGAAAATACCCAGTATGGTAAGTTCGCATCAAACAAAAATTAAAATAAGGTAAAAGACCAGTGTGGCAGTTACGCCATCATAAAGGTAAGCAGACAATTATGCTGTTTAACCAAATGAACGGCATTTAACAGTGTACCTTCGTCTTGACTTTTTCTTCTTGTCCTCTTCCGTCTTGAAAACTTTTTCCTTTTTTCACGAAGCATTTTAAGTATAGTTTAATTTTCACTGCAAAAATATAATTTTAAAGAAGTCTCACTTTGAGACTGTATACGTGCGAAGCACGAAAAACGAATGAAGTGGTTGGCGTCTAGTAGTGACGAGGAGAGCTCGGACCGGAAATGTCAAAATATCTGTAAATTTTAAGTCAAAAACCTTCTCTTTTTAGGTTTTTTAGGTTATTGCTTTAAAATAACATGCTAAGTGGTGATACATGCAAGCGATACTACATTTGTTAATATACTAATATCTTCGGATGAATCTGAAGTATAATGGGCTTATTCCATATTTGATATACCTATCAAATTCATCCAAGTTATAAATATGTTAGAAACTGCTGAGGTTGAAATATTAAAGAACAAAGCTGTTATAATTCAAATGTTGTTTTATTTTGGCGAAGCTTCATCAAATTCATGAAACATTCCTTTTGATTTATAATGTTTCTCAGGCTCAGCAAAGGAGAAATCGAGGGAAAAGCATTTTTTTAACCGACTTCCAAAAAGGAGGAGGTTCTCTGTTCGGCTGTATGTATGTTTTTTTTTTTTATGTATGTCCACCGATTACTCGAAGACGGCTGAACCGATTGAAATAATTCAAAAGTTATTAGATCACGTTTGTTCCCAAGTTGGTCCCATTTTTTGAAATTTTGAAATCGGTTCAGTATTTTTCAGGAAAACTTGAAAATACTGTCGTTTTCGTTACCATTTTATGAACTTATACGGATGATCGACCATATCTTCTTTGTTTATGTACCGATTTAGATGATTTTTTTTGTTTGAAAGAGGACACTTTAGTGATGATATAATTTTGATTTCATTGTTATTGGACCTTGGATTTTAAAGATACACAAGGGAACTCTTCAAAATCAAATAGAAACTGTGTGGTGATTGAAATATTGCTAGGATTATGACAATTTTAAACAAATTAGGTATCTTAACTATGGTCAAGGACGTTTTGGACTAGACTTGAACTGTGAAGGAACAACGGAACTCCTTAACAACAAACAGTACGAACAGTGGAAATTGAGTTTTTATTGGTATTACACCACGCAAAAGTATGAAATATAAAAAAAATACATAACATCATCGCTTACATTTACATAATATACATACTTTGGGTAAAAGGTAAAACTACCTAATACAGAAGGTACTTACACTGAAAAGAAAAAAATAAAAAATTGTTGAAAAACAAAAAAACCGACTTCAAAAAACCTGAAAATAAAAACAAAATTAGCTTCAAAATTAAATACCTCTAAAAAGCAAGAAATAATTTTCAAATCATTAGAATTAAATGCATATCATTGTAATTAAACACGTATAATGAAGGCGGGTGGGGCTGGAGAACAACTTCTTTTTTTATTCTAGGAGCCCCACCCGACTTCATTATACGTGTTTAATTACAATGATATGCGTTTAATTCTAATGATTTGAAAATTATTTCTTGCTTTTTAGAGGTATTTAATTTTGAAGCTAATTTTGTTTTTATTTTCAGGTTTTTTGAAGTCGGTTTTTTTGTTTTTCATTTTTAAACTTTTAGATTTTTGCATTCACAATGCTATTTTTATATTAAGATGAATAAATAATGAAAAATATTAGAAAAAATCGGCTCACCCGTAGCAACTTAGACGGGATTCGAACCCGCACCCTTAGGATTCCGGCCCAATGCACTACCAATTATGCTACCAAGCCGCTGATGGATTTGGCGAAATTTTCTAATACTTTTTACGTTTCCGCTGAAGATCAGCGCCATCTCACCAATGTGAAGAGAACTACTTCGACATTCGGTTGTAGCACCCATTGCGGGTGCCAGACAATCAATTAAGGTGAAACAGTACAATTTTAAACTTTTAGATTTTTGCATTCACAATGCTATTTTTATATTAAGATGAATAATAATAAGATAAATCCATCAGCGGCTTGGTAGCAAAATTGGTAGTGCATTGGGCTGGAATCCTAAGGGTGCGGGTTCGGATCCCGTCTAAGTTGCTACGGGTGAGCCGATTTTTTCTAATATTTTTCATTATTTATTCATCTTTTTTTTGATATTTTTTTGCTCAATATTTTTTTTGTTACTGGGAAATCGATGAGCTCCAATATTTTACAAGTTACATGCATAACAATGCGGCATTTTCTCAGTATAAAATTAAAAAGTGCAATACTCCAAGAGATTCCCATATGTTTTGACACTTTCTTTGAGGCGGCCGGGTACCAAAGACCAGACGCCACCTATCGGGATAAAATTGCGCTTTTCCTCCCCACCCAATCTGTAAAATTTTGTCTATGATAAGCAGTGTTGCCAACTCTACGGATTTTCCGTCAGATTTAACGGATTAGGGTCAGGCATTAACGGGAGAAAATATATTTTGATGGCTAACGGATTTATTAACGGGAAGAGTTTGACTAAAATATAACGTTTTTTGACATATTTGTGTACTAATCATGTTATGTCAGGACATTTTCAGCGTGATGCATAGGGTAAAATCAAAATAAAGGGAAAATGTGCAGAAAATATGGTCAATACTAATTTAAAAATACATTTTGACCGGAAAAAAAGGCAAGTCATGCTACTTGTACAATTTATCCAATGAAGTGATCGGTATTTTATTTCACGGGTTTTTTTGCCGGAAAATACCAACGTGCTTAGCAGAATGGGGAATGTCCGAAAAAAATCAAATTGGCTGAATATTTTTCTATAGGTAGGAATAAGGTCCCTTAGTAATATAGGGTGGCGCAAAAGTACTGGCACTAAAGAAAATACTTTTATTTTTTTTATATGACATTTTCTGTCATTCTGTTGTTGAAAATTGTGTAGTGAACAAATATAAAATACACTGAAAATAAACATGGACCGTTTTACTCCCCAAGAACGTGGAATAAATATGGATTTAGTGAGGGACGCTTTTCCAGGCCGAGTTATCTCTCGTTTTGGCGATTTGCCTTGGCCTGCAAGATCACCCGATCTGACCAGTCCAGACTTCTTTCTTTGGGGTTTTTTGAAATCTCGGGTGTATGTGAACAAGCCACAGACTCTCGCAGCTCTAAAAGAAAACATTCGTCAAGAAATAACGAACATATCGCAACGTTACGGCAAGTTATGCAAAATGTCATAAATAGGGCTCAAATGTGTATCAACTCTGGAGGTCACCATTTAAAAGACATCATCTTTAAATCCTAATGGTACGAAATTTAATGGCACAAATATACATTTAAAAAAACCTAAATCTAGTTTTCTAATTTAGAAAAAATTTTATAGCTGAACCAAATAGGGTCTTTACTTTTGCGCCACCCGTTAGAATAAAGTTTCAGAATTTTCGGTTGGGTAAAAAAGTTTTTAAAAATCAAAGTCTCTTCGACTTCACTAATGTATGAAAGTAACAGCAGAATGGAGATTATACCTTTGCCGCTAACTGCCACAAACACAACACGTATTTAAAAAAAAGTTTTGACATTTTCATTTCAATTCAATAGGGTATTTTCCAAATTCTTTAAAACTGCTTATATTTAAAGATTGAGACGAACGATTTAACATAAAAATATTAAAAGTATAATTAATGTCTTTTTTCTTCATTAAACCAATTAATGTTAAATTATTTTTAAATATTTTTGAATTTACCGCCAAAACGCTCGGTTCGACGACGTCTACTGTGTGACGTCATCTTTGTGTAAACAATAGAGTAAATTGTTACACAGACTACATAGGTGTTCAAATTGTTTACACAAAGTTGACGTCTCACAGTAGACGACATCGAACCGAGCGTTTTGGCGGTAAATTCAAAACCATTAAAAATAAATTAGACTTTAATTGTTTTAATAGAGAAAAAAGACATTAATTAATTTATTTTTATTTTTCTGTTAAATCGTTCGTCCCAAGCTTTAAATTTAAGCAGTTTTCAAAAAATTGGAAAATACCCTATTCAATTCAATTTATTTGCAAATACAGGAAGTACAGAGGTTTTTAATATATTATATTGTATGTAGCTTAATCCGTATTTCACCACATGGCATGCAAAATAACAAATAAATTTAAAAGTTACAAATGTTTATCCTCTAAAAATTCTTTAACACTATAATAGGCTTTGTCAAGTAATATGTCTTTCAATTTACATCGAAATCTGTTAAAATTATCAATTTCTCTAATATTGGATGAAATTTTATTGTACACTTTAGGTGCCATACACAGGACACTCTTATTCATAAGCGCAGTCTTATTACACGGCATACAAAGTCTGTCACGAAGCCTTGCACTATTAAATGTCGTATATAAATTTAAATTTCTTTTAACAAATACAGCTATTTCATAAATGTACATACAAGGCAATGTCAAAAGTTTTAGGGATATAAAATGCGGTTTACAACTGTCAGTTTGTTTTAAATTACAAATAGCCCTTACACATTTCTTTTGAGCTTTAAATGCATACTCTTTGTGAACTGAGTTCCCCCAAAATATCAGTCCATAACGAAGCGTAGATGCTACGTACGCGTGATATGCGGTTAAGACAGTCTTAGCATTGACAACTTTAGCAAGCATGTAAAGAACATAAGAGAATCTACTTAATCTAGCACAAACAGTTTCAATATGCTCCTTCCAATGGGGAGGCGAAGGCAAAGTGAATTACAGATGGCGCTCAGTCTTTGGAACAATTGTCAGTTTGAGCTTATATTGTCTTGACTGTGTATTACGTGATTTTACTTTCTTAGATTGTATTTTTTTCGGTTTTGCGGACAAACAATGTATTTTATGTTAACTTTAGCTCATATAAAATAAGAATTACGGAAAAGAAAAGCCAAAACAACAGGCAAGAAAGTTTATAGCAACTTACAAAAAATTGCTAACAAGCATTACATTTCTTTAAATTTCGTGTAAGATTTACAAGTAATCTTTTTATTTCAGATTAGAAGCATATGATTTAAATTTTAACAAAGCAACTGAGTGTGAATTTCCGTGTTTATAGTTGCCTGATGATGCCTTCTGTGCAATAGTAATTTCAGGTTTCTATACTGGAATTTCTGTACCATCCAAAATTACACGAACCGTTTTATCATATTTATTTTATTATTCTAAGTTTCTTGAATGACTCTGGCATATAAAATTCTATTAATTCTCAGTTTGGCCCCAATATTGGGCTTATTCCATATTTGATATACCTATCAAATTCATCCAAGTTATAAATATGTTAGAAACTGCTGAGGTTGAAATATTAAAGAACAAAGCTGTTATAATTCAAATGTTGTTTTATTTTGGCGAAGCTTCATCAAATTCATGAAACATTCCTTTTGATTTATAATGTTTCTCAGGCTCAGCAAAGGAGAAAATCGAGGAAAAAGCATATTTTTTTTGATATTTTTTTGCCCACTATTTTTTTTGTTACTGGGAAATCGATGAACTCCAATATTTTACAAGTTACATGCATAACAATGCGGCATTTTCTCAGTATAAAATTAAAAAGTGCAATACTCCAAGAGATTCCCATATGTTTTGACAGTTTCTTTGAGGCGGCTCGGTACCAACGACAAGACGCCACCTATCGGGATAAAATTGCGCTTTTCCTTCCCATTGAGGTTACAGTCAACGTTTAGTCCTAAAAATTTAGTAACTTCTACTTCTTTTATCGTATTGTGAGAATGTTTAATTTCATCGATACAGTATTTCTAGAACTATTTCTAAATGTCATAATATTAGTTTTGTCTATATTTAGTAATAAATTATTCATTCTTAACCAATTAACAATTTCATCAAGTGCATTATTTATGTCAGTTGCAAGTAGGGATAAACATTTATTAGAAAATATGACTGTGCTGTCATCAGCGAATAAAATCATTGGTGCAGCTACAACTGAGGGAAAGTCATTGATATATATCAAAAATAGAAGAGGCCCAAGAACACTACCTTGAGGTACACCATAGTATATCTGTCTATAATTTGACATGTATTTAATCTCTGACTTTGATTTAGGACATATTTTAGATATTAGGGCTCAATTACACTATACAATTTTAAGCAAGCGATTTTAAGACTGTCTTGAAAACGACTAAGAATGCGCGCATTTACACCACACAATTTCTAGCACGCTCGGCCGTGCTTACTGTCATAGTAAAAGAGAAGGCAGTAAGTCTCTAATGTCTTTTTCAATCAACGTAGTATTGGAGTTATTTACATTGTAGTTTTTGTATTTGTTTGATTTTCTGTTTTAGTTCTTTAAGCACCTACCTAATACCAAATTCCTTTTCTTTAATCATTGTTTGTTAAGAGGTTAATTATAAATATTTTCAATTTGAAGTCGTCGTGTCAAATAAAATTTTAGGTACCTATCTTCTTACTTATATATTAATCAATCATTTTTTTCAACTTTTATCTACCTATTAGAAACCTACATAACATTAATATCTGATTAGGTTGAAAATTCGAAAGGCTCACGAATAGAAATATTTTACCTAGTAGGTATGAAGTAGTAGTAGGTATATTTACCTAGTATCATTTTATTTAAGTAGATAAAAACCTCTAATGTGTAGGTACTTACTTAATGCAAATTGCAAGAATCGTATCAAACAAAACAAGACTTTCGCTCTTGTGAATAACTCTACGGACACACACGCCGCACCGCACCGCACCGCACACCAACGCGAACGCGATGGCTCGCGCGCGGGCCGCGGCAGCGGCACCCGCCCGCCCCTCGGCGTGACCCACCCGCCTCTCCGCGTGACCCACCCCGCGCCACGCCCGCCCACGGCGTCCGGCTCAGAAGGTGCACATCGTCGTTGTTGTCGGTCGCGCACGTATCGACCTACCTAGATATCACGTTATTATACGTTACACTATTTCCCAACAAAGTACTCGTCAAGACGATTCAAACGAGCCCAAACTCGATGGGGTTGCATGGTTTTATTATAGAGTTCCTATGGCCTTCTTTCGGCTCCATCATCAGATCCTTGGACACTATTTCCCATTAGAGTACTCGCCAAGACGATTCAAACGAGCCTAAACTCAATGGGGTAGCGTGGTTTTATTAAAGAGTTCCAGTGTCCTTCTTCCGGCTCCATCATCAGACCCTGGACACTATTTCCCAACAAAGCACTCGTCAAGACGATTCAAAGGAGCCCAAATTCAATGGGGTTGCACGATTTCAATATTAAGTTCCTATGGCATGGCCTTCCAGCTAAATCATCAGAGCCTGGACCTCATCTCCCTTTAAAGTACTCATCAAGACGATTCTAACGAGCCCAAGCACCATGGGTATGTTCTACTTATTATTGTATGGTTCCATTATAGAGTTCCTGTGGCCTTCTTCCGGCTCCATCATCAGATCAGCCCAATGATACCATAATATTGCATTGCCTTCCATTTCTGACCTATGTTCAAAGTTTCAAGTCTCTAGCTCATCCGAAAGCTAGTTTAAATTGTTCGCAAACTTTGTGGAGAAACAAACAAACAAACACACAAGCAAACGAGAAAGCAACCTAATAAAAGCGTGTTAAAAACAACCTACCTACCTATAAGTTTCAAGTCTCTAGCTCATCGGGAAGCTAGGTAGGTAGGTAGGTACTTACCTAGTATAAAATACTCTTTTCTAAAATTACGGACAAACAAATAAACGAATCTACTTATAAATATTAATAGTATAAATAAACAAGAAAACGTCCATATGAAAACGTGTTAAAAAACCAACATTCCTTTTTGAACTTATCTTGTACTGTGGCAGTGTCGTCTATCAGTCGCGAGTCAGACAGAGTCTGTCTCTTTTTGTCACATTACCTCTACACGTTGACCTTGAGAATGCCTTTATGCCTTAGGTATAAAGTTGGTTTTTGTAGTACAACTGTTACGTCTGACGTGCCGTCGTAGGTACAGTTAGACTGTCTTGAAATCGTGCGTGCATTTAGACGACACAATTTTAAGAATCTTATTATCGAGCGGGCTAGGCCGCACGATTTTAAGATTCTTACTGTCTTAGTCCGTTTACACAATGCTTAGTCTTGAAATCGCGTGCTTAAAATTGTGTAATGTAATTGAGCCTCGTTGACTGTTCTCTGTTGCTCAAGTACGACATTATTAAATCTAACACATTTCCCCTAATGCCATAGCGCAATAATTTTGTTTTTAATATTTCGTGATCAACATAGTCAAATGCTTTTGTTAAGTCCATATATAACGCGCACACTGGAATACTTCTGTCTAATTCAGTCAGAACTTCCTCAATAAACCTATATATAGCCATGTTAATATTCTTATTCTTCCTAAACCCTGTTTGTTCATTTGCAAGGATATTGTGCTTCTCGAGAAAACGATAAAGACAATCGTAGATATATTTTTCGAGTATTTTTGACATGACCGGTGACATTGCAATAGGTCTGTAATTAGACATAATTTCTTTATCTTGTTTTTTGAACAAAGGTTTAATAACTGTTTTCTTTAATTTATCAGGGTATATACCGTAAAGAATACATAGATTAAATATGTGACACAGCACTGGAGATACATACTTGATGACTTCAGTGGAGATTTCATCATTCCCAGTACTTTTCGTATTGTTTAATGATAATATTATGCTATGAATGTCAAATGGTGCAATAGGATTGATAAAAATAGAATTACAATTATTAAATGTCAATGAATTAAAACAATGTCTAAGATTATCATTATTTGTCAAAGGTTTTACTTGGTCAATGAAAAAATTATTGAATGAATTTGCTATGTCATTTGAATTACCAATAATTTTACCGTCAATATTTAATTGTTTTATCTCTTCTTTCGGTGTATTGGAATTATATTTATTAATAATTTCCCAACTAGCTTTTGCTTTATTGTGGGCAGTATGTATATGAAAGTCATTTTGTGATTTCTGTGTCAATTTTACTATAATATTCAATCGTTTTGAGTAAGATTTAAAATTATGTCTATCCTTTATACACCGTGTTTTTCTGCACTTCCACAAGAGTTGCCTCTTACGCTTTGAGCAAAGTTTTATACCTTTGCTTATCCATTTTGGTCACTTTCGCAAGGATACTCGAACATTCATAATAGGGAAGCACAAATTGTACAACAATGAGAAAATGTCATGAAATTTATTAAAAGCATCATTAGGGTCATTACTGTCATATATATAATTAAATGTCAAAGATTTTAAATAACTAAGAAACTTTTTTAAATTATCATCTGAAAAATCACGCTTTTTTATATACCAGTGATCATAGTTAAAGTCAAAGTCAAATAAGCTTGATTCAAATAAACTTAATTATTAAGTACTTTTGAATCGTCTATATTTTCCTACCACCCGTTCCAGACTTTTTTAGCTGACAAGAAGAACGGGCGCAAGAAACTTATCAGCTGTAACAGCCATAAGTAACGATATTTACAAAGTTGAATATATCGTTACCAGAAAATTACAACAGGGTGACAGGATTATTGGCAACAACATAGACTTATTATATTACTTCAACAAAGTACTTATTAGCAAGTTATGTGTTACATCATTTCCACGCATTTAGATCTTTAAGATAATCATCTACTTTATAATAACCCATGAGCGTTTTTTTAACATGGTTTTTAAATTCATGCAAAGGAAGATCAATCACTTGTTGTGGAACTTTATTAATAAAGGCTATGCCTTTCCCCATAAATGAACCTCTAGTTTTTGCAAGCCTAAATCTTGGACACTCATAAAGACACTTATCCTTTACTGGGCATGTAAGAAGTTGAGCAGTATAATCCGATAAAGCAAATTCAATGACATCACTTTTACAACCTCGGATATTATGTAGCATGTTATCAAGACAGGTACCACTAGACAATCTCGTGGGTTGATTAATTGCATACTTTAAATTATATTCCAAAATTTGTTCTTTAAATGCCATCGTCATTTTGTTGTTCGTTAATATGTCAATATTAAAATCACCACATACTACTACCTTCTTTTTATTAAAACAACATTGGCTCAAAATAGCCCTTAAACTATTATGAAAAGTATCTAAATCTTCTGAACTATTATTAGGCGGTCTGTAAATACATATTATTACCAAATTATGATTTAAGAGCTCAATAGCACAGCATTCCACAACTTTCAATACACTGCACTTAGCTATATCTGGCAGTATACGAAAAGGATGACCATTTCGAATGAGTATGCATGACCCACCGCATCTATTTTTTCTTGTACATGTAGCACTTAAAGTATAATTATCCATCTTGAATAATTTTGTATCATTATGAGTCATATTATGTTCTGTTATACATATCACATCTATGTCTAAGTTGTTGTTATCTGTAAGATCATCTAAATTTACTAATAACAGATCTAACTTATTGATAAGGCCATTTATATTTTGGTGCAATATATTAACAGTGTTGTGAACGAAAAAATCCGTAGTAGAGTTTGTACATTCCTCATCCGGTGGCAATGTGACTGACTCATGCATTTGTGAACAATCTGTTTGTGTACTACGATGACATACTGATACTGACTTTGTGTCGACTTTAAGCATTTGTTCATTATATTCAAGAATCTTAATTTTATAATCAATACGTAAAATTTCTCGTAAAAGTGCTCTACTCATGTTTACAATAAAGCTATTATTATTTGGAGGGAATCTACAGTAGTCCATATCAATATAAGAAATATTCTCAAATTTACCAGTTACAAATCTCATTTCATAATTTAATTTTTCAACTCTCAAGTGCTTACTAAACGGAATTTCTAGTAAAATAGCATGCGTATTATTGCTAAGCGCTTTACATAACTCACCAAGACTATTTTGAAATTCATAGGGATTTCTGTCATTAATGCCCCCCAATACAATGACTATATCGTTCTTAGTTAAGTTGCACAAAATGTCCATTTTCCTCTTTACAACTTCTTGAAATCGCGCACCAGCTTTCCAGAAACATTGCACTAAGTAGTTAGAACCAACATTGTCTTGAACAGCTTTCCTTATTCCTTTGCCCTGTTGATCTGCGAAAATAATAATCTTCTTCCTAGTATTTTCCTTAAGATTCTTCCCTTCTAATTTATTATTGACTATACAATTTTCATTTTGTGTCGAATAATCTGGAGACGAACTAGAAGCCATAGAAGCAAAAGCTTGAATCTGCATTGGAGTTGTATTTTCATTATGTACTACAGTGGGTCTTGGAGTTGTATTTTCAGTCTGAATAGGCTGATCTGAAGACTGGTTAATACTCTTTGAATTTGACTCCTCTGCATTTAATTTCGCTACAGAGACTTGCTTTTGGATGTTTTTCGGAGTTGAGGAGCCTTCTTTTGTCGTGTGTTTTTTCTTTTGGCTTGCAGATGGGGTAACGCTTTTTCTCGTCAGTACAGGTTGGGTTTTAACCTTTTTATACACGTCTATAACCTTATGACATGAATCTACTTCTGATTTCAATCGTTTTGTTTCGATATTCAAGTTCTCAATTTCATTATGAGCACTTTGCAGCTCTATAGAAAGTCTCTTGATGGTTTCATTTAAATCAGTAATGGTCTGGGTCTCATTGAATGAAGTATTAGGTAGGCTTGTCATCGTCCATCAAATAGCGATGAGTTTTGGGAAACGTCGCTGAGTGAATTCGACTTTCCTAATTTACGTATAGTCACGTTATCGGTCTCCATTTCTTTGCTGTTCGGTAGTTTTATAAGTAGGTATACGTGCAACAGAAACAAAAAGAAGAGAAGAGAGTGATAGCAATTACACAAAAAAAAAGCAAAGGCAAAAAAAACAATTTTTTTCTTTAGCCGGCAGGCAGGATCGATCTTGGACCCGTTGAAATTACGCACGGCAATCCATCCGCATAGCATAACCAATTAATCAAATCGGTCGTTATGTGAGCGACAAATTGTAAAATTATAGTTCAGCCTGCAATTACCACACATTGGTTCGAGTATAAGCAAGTGGTCTAGGTCCAAAGTCCAAATGTTTGAATGATTAACAAAGTGGGACGGTAGTTGACTTTTTTTTTATTAATAGTTAATAACATAAATATTTGGGAAATAGTCACTTTTCACTGTATTTCTGTTCACTGGACAGGTTTTAAAGATGTGTTTGTTGATTTATCACTGTATTAAAACCAGATTATAACGTTTTGACACCGTAAAAACGCCACTTTTATTCTTGATGTTTTTTACAAAATCCTTATGTTGCACATTAACTTGTGTTGGATAACGGTACTGGAGTCGAGTTGATTTATATTACACACATATCTGTAAGTTTGACGTTAATACCATCACTTTTACTAATTTTAAGCAATAATAAACACGGAGACTTTGAATACCGTCCCCCTGATTATCTAAAAAGAAACTATTTAGCAACCGGTTGCATTTGACATACATTGCCACTTTTCTTTGGTATGTTTTTTTAACCCAAAAAGAAGTAGCAATGGATCATGATCATCTGTGAACTGCAACCAGTCGCTAGGTGGTTTTAAATTAGATAATCCCCGCGTGTCGCACTCAAGCGCCCAATTTTGTCTTGAAACTTTTTTTTAATACCATGTTGTGGTTGTGGCAGGTGTTGGCAAAGGTACAATCTCCATTCTGCTGTTACTTTCATACATTTGTGAAGTCGAAGAGACTTTGATTTTTTGAAATGTTTTCCCAAAACCGAAAATTATGAAAATTTATTCTATTACTAAGGGACCTTATTCCTACCTATAGAAAAATATTCAGCCAATTTGATTTTTTTCGGACATTCCCCATTTAAAATATCTAGTTGGCAGCACTGGTGACTGATATGACAGTGACAGTGACAGATGAAAAAAAATGACAGGTGTTGGTTGAGTTGAGCTCAGCGTTGCCAGATGTACCGCTTTTCCACTTTTTACCCCGCCTTTTTGACTATGGATCCGCTTTCCACTTTTAACCTACGCGGTTCCGCTTTTTTAGAATCTACTTACTAGCTAGAACAGCCAATCCTTTTTGGCAGTCGAAGATAAAAAGCTGCGTTCAGTCGTTTAGTTCGATCCGTTAGTTCGTTCCGGACATTCCCTCTACGAAAAAAATCGAATTGTCAGAATATTTTTGAGTAGGAATGGAAAGAAAAAACTTTCAGAATTTTCGATTGCGTGAAAAAATAAAAATAAATAAAAAGTCTCTTCGACTTCACAAATGTACAAAAGTTACAGCAGAATGGAGATTTTACCGCGCGTATGTGAAAGATTTTTTTCCCTTGTCCTTGTGTGAAAAAACAATTAATATGCACACGTATTGAGAGAGAAAATCGATGAAAATGTTAAAACAAGAAATTTCACTTTTTTGTTGAAAATCCGCGTTTTTGAAGCACAGCTACCGCATTTTCATTTTGCTCATCTGGCAACACTGGTTGAGCTAGTTTTTGACTATTAAATAAAATTAATTTATTAAATTAGCAAAATTTTGGACTATCGTTAGTGGATTCTCTTTGATTGAGAAATAATCAGTTAAATTAAATCATGGAGGAACCGAAGAAAAGTACTAGCGTAGAAGATCTTAAAGATAAAGGCAACGAATGTGTGAAAAATGGTAAATTCATTGAAGCCGTATTACATTACACACAAGCTATTAAGATGGATCCAACTAATTACATATTGTATAGCAATAGATCTTTTGCATTTCTTAAAATGGACCAGCATTATCTCTCCCTTCAAGACGCGAATGAAACTGTTAGGTTGCAACCGCACTGGGCAAAGGTGAGACCTTATATGTTAAACATTACTAACAGTTCATACCATTACAGCTTTAAGTCTTATCATCTTATTTTAGGGATACTTTCGAAGAGCTGAAGTAGAAGCTGCTAGTGGGTTACAAGACGAAGCAATAATATCATACACCAGAGCACTTCAACTAGATCCACACAATCCCAAGTTGATAGAATCCATCAAGAGTATCACTGATATGCAACAAAAGAAATTGAAAAGTGAGTTCTACATCAATCTTTGTATGGAAATTTATTGTCATTGGGTTTCATTCAAAATATTCAGAAACAATATCAACCTTACCTATAGACCAAACTGAATGAAGGATTGATGTGCACGCCCTCTGCCAATCCATGCCATCCTGCTAATATCCTACTACAACACCTTTTTACACCAGTCGCTAGGAATTTTTCAAATGACCACATGGATGAAGCTAGTAAGACAATAGGCAAATAAATCAACTTTCTCTTTGCAGGTAATCAAAATATTATTTGGATTTGCACCTGTATTGGATTAATTACTGGTATAGCAGTGGTTGTACTTGATTATTGTTTCACAGCCAGTCCTACCTTAACAGTAAGTTTTTATTATTATTAATTCTTAAAGTTACATTACAATAATACCTCCCTGACTAACGAGCATTCGCTTGGTTCTCCTCCTTCACTGATGTATTCATTACAAGGTGCGCATTGTAATGCTCGGTTCTCTTCCTTCACAGATGTAATGCTCAAATCACGCGAACGCTCCTAGTGAGGGAGCACCTTAACACTTTAGATAAAGCAAGTGCCGCATGAAGTGTCTTGTTTACTTCTTTAATCTAACTAAAGATGAATGTTTCAAAATTATTGCCTTCTCTAGCTTTTATCATTAAATAAATATTTACAATAAGGGAATGTACCCTAGGAAATGTATACTACGTGACCCATTTTTTACAATTTTTGACCCCACTCCTCCTAGTTTTCACATAGTAATTCATAGATAATGGTTTAATATAATTTTTAACAGAAGTACGGTGTTTGCTACATAACGCCAAGAGTGTGTGCCATAATTTTACCTACAATTACAAGGGAAAAAAATGTATCAAAAAGAAAAAAATATTCACTGCGTGCCATATTTTAATACATCTAATTTCCATAGAGGATATTGACTACGTGACGAAACCTAGGCCCCCTTCCCCCGCCCCTGTGGCCAAATGTGGTATTTTAAAGCCCCTTAAAGGGTCATGTAGTACGGGTACGTTCCCTAATGTCTAGATTATTAAAGTACTAGTTTTTATATTAATAAAACTTATTTTTCTAATTATTTGGAGAATTTAGTAACAAAATAATGTTATCATAGTTTCCTTACTTATATTATGCATATTTTCCTTTTCAGCATCCATTCAGTATGGTAGCATTTTCCATAGCTCTGTCTGGCATTGGATGGGCAGTTGGAAAAGCAGCCACTATGATGGATGGCTTAAGTGCAGGGAAATCACTACAACCACCTGATGATTTAGGTAGTCTGTGTTTTTTACTGCATTGTACTTTATTGAGAGAGACTTGCGATCTCGTTGGGACTTTGTCTCGTGCCAAGAGCGGCCGTGCATCCTACCTGGGGCCTTACTGTGAGCTCTTATAGCAGGGTTTATATTAAACTGCCTTACTTTTTCGTACTATGACCTCTAAGGTTAGTTCTAAAGCATGCCTTAAGAAGGCCTGCTATTGAACTGAGCGGTTTCTTATTTGCTGATGGTAAGCCCCCCTGACCTAATGCAATAAGTCTTAAAATGGTTTGAAAGAGCTGTGTGAATTGCTGACCAATCGTTGCCATTGTAGTGTGAATTCAGCCTATTCTGTTATTATTTAATCTTCTATGTCAGTCTTACTCTGTTTATGGGAATCATACAACATAAAACTTAGTTTTTAAATACCAATGTCCACATCCCATACCAGCATTAACCTGTCAAAAGGCTTTTTTTAAAAGTTGATGTATAATGATAATAAAATTATATTTGAATATTTTAATTTTAGTTCTTTGACAATTTATAAATAACGATAAAATCTTTATGCACGATAATTGATAAAATCATAATAGACTAAGCTCCCATTGCATGAAACCTTACCTCATAAGGTGGAAGAGCAGAAATGTGTTGCAGTAATAGATATTACTTAGGAACACTGGATTTTAGTGGGTTGCCTTCGCATATCCTGGAAGAACATATATTTTTTTTCGTTTTCGTACCGCAATTTTGACCGAAAATTACATCATGAGGTGGAAGATCGAAATGTTAACCCATCGAAAGAGAAACATTCGGAGGTCAAAACCCGCATGGGTTGCCAGCCCCTACCCTGGCAGGTTTCAAGGTCAGCCAAGTTTTATGAGGCCCAAAAATGGGGTCACTTACCTCATCAGGTGGAGAGATAAAATTGATGCAGGTCGATAGCCCTAGTCGTGCCGTTCATGAATATATAGGGTTGCCTGCCTTCAGCCTGGCAGTTTTCCTGGTCAGCCACCTCAAACAATCTATATCAATATCTCGGAAAAACGAAAAATTCTTGTAAAGACGCTTTGATTCGGAGTAAATTCCATACAAACCGTGGTATTCAATTAAAATCTACGCTCTGGCAGTCTTGCGCCTATTACAGTGTTGAAATAATAAGGTAAATGCACCAGTTATGGTCATTTTTCATTGGTATCTTCAAAATATTGAAAAAAGTAATGTAGTTGTTTAACCTCATCAAGTGGCTCGATGAAACTGATGCAGATCGATAGCTCCAGACGTGCCGTTCATGAATATATAGGGTTGCCTGCCTTCAGCTTGGCAGTTTTTCTGGTCAGCTACCTCAAACAATCTATATCAATATCTTAAAAAAACGAAAAATTCTTGTAGAGACGCTTTTATTCGGGGTATATTTGATACAAACCGTGGTATTCAATTAAAATCTACGCACTGGTAGTCTTGCGCCTATACGGTGTTGAAATAATAGGGTAAAGGTACTAGTAAGTGGTCATTGTTATCTTCCAATACGGAAAAATGTATCTATTTTAGCGTTCTCATACCAGAGTGATAATCTTATACTACGTATAACTTATTTTGATATTACAATTGTAAAAAATGTACATAAAAAGGAAATACAAAATCACGTACATACTTTTTTTTATTCAAAACCAGGGAGTTCACAAAATCTTCTCTTTCTTACAACTGGTTGATTATTGCATAGCTTTTAATTGACACTTCGCTAGAAAAATGTAAAAATTTTAATATATAAAATTTTGGAATATTAATGTCGTAAAAAAATACTAAATTTGACGATTTGAAGTAAATACTTTTATTTGGTGATATTTAGGATTATTTAACAGAGTTAGTAAGTCATTTTTATTACACAACTATCCAAAAAAGTGTATTGTGTTCGGGTTTGATGTATTATGTATGTGAGTTTCTTATTTCACTATAACATCAAAACACCTGAACAAATTTGGCTGTGAGAGGTATCGTTAAATTAGAATCCTTACATCACCCCAAACGACACTAACAATAGATTTTTGAAAAATGACAATAATATATGTCAGCTGCATGACACCATTTATTTATTTTTTGCATAGATATAGTATATTAAAAAGGGGTAGATGCGCCACCGAGCGACCGGGTGTAAGGGATAGATATATTATGACGTCAAAATATGGGGCTGCCATGATCGCAAAAAAAATACCCTAAAATGTAGTCGAAATCGTTACAATACTTGAATTCCGTAGTGAGTGAAAGTCAACATTTTGACTCGCTAATTAAGCAAAGTATTGCAAGCGAAATCGCGAAAATAAGTAGTCCCGACCGACCATTCTTTTTGTGATAAACTATATTGAATTTTTGCCAATAACACCCTGGCATAATATGTAACGTAATTGTTCTTCTTTATACCTCAACAAAAAATGCTCATCAGGCTGAACAACTTTTGCTAAGGTGTCATTTTTATTTTTTGTATAGTTTAGCTGGACCATTATGGTTCTACATCAGGTGTTCCAGATATTAGATTTTTGTACCTAAACAAAAAATGCTTATCAGGCTGAACAACTTTTTCCAAGGTGTCATTTTCATATTTTGTATAGTTTAGCTGGATTACGTAGATTATTGTTGTCATTTTTATATTCCTTATAGTTAAGTTGGACCATTATGATTCAGCATCAGGAGTTCCATTTTCCAAAATCAATTATACCCTAATTTATGCCCAGGCTTAACAGCAATATAACAAAAAAAGTTTCATTCGAATCCATTCAGTATTTCCGGAGATTAGCGTGTTCAAACAGACAAACAAACAGACACAATTTTTTTTTCAAATTCTTACTCTATTACTATGTCGCCATCGCCCCAGATATTTCATTTTTAAATATATGTAATGTATAGACACACTTTTTCAACTGTTTTATTATATGTAAGGATAAATGGGGTAAAAAACTGCATTTTGTTTACTTTTTTTTAACAAAACTTTCATTTTATAATTACAAACTATGCAAATTTGCTATGTCCCTTGCTATACTCAATCAACTTTGAATGATTTTAAACTTATCAATATATTTAATTCATAATGAACATTAATGGTATACAAATAAATTATTATTGTTTTTATTGGAAATTAGCATTACTTAGCAAAGTTTCTAGGAAAAATAATTAAAAATCATTAATGAATGATTCCATCGCTTCAAATATATTTTTGTTGAAATATCTGTAATGTACAGACACACTTTTTCTGCAAATCAATTCGTGTGTACTTATGCCCATTTTTTATTTTCCAGTTGCTTCTGTCCATTTCTCACGAATTTTATCTTCCGTCGGAAATCTGGAAAAATCAAATCGCTTGAAATTCCCTGAAATATGGGGTAATTTTTGGGGAAAAATTTATATATGGGTAGGCATCCGGAAATCGAATTATAAACCTACTGATTTTAATGGACGTCAATGCTAAGCTGGCTTCTATTACGTAGATTAATACGCAATTTTCCCGGTTAGCATGTCAAATGTTTCCGAGGTTATTTTTAGAAATAATTTTTAGAGTTTTCCTATTTATCAGGTTTTTCATGATATAACTAATGATTTAGCTCAGAAACTTGGTTCCTGTCAGATTTGAGAAAGAAATACGTGATCAAAATATAGAAAACAGTGTACTTACGCATGAAATGTAACACCCGCTTCTTTTCTTTATTATTTTGCTTTTGCAGCCAAATATTGAACACCCCACCATTTTGTAGGCTAGACACAAACACTACACATTCGATTTATAATAGATTTTATGTATAAATTAAGTAGTAATCCACAAAACCTTTAATTTCTTTGGCACTCTTGATATAACCTCACTTGTTTGTTTTGCCTAGTTGAACTGTGCCTATAACCCGACCATGAAAAAAAGTCCGGTCGGTGATAGAGATAAAACATGAAACTCTTCTCTATTTACTCCTATAGGAATCTCAATAAGACGATCTCGCTCTATCAAAGCATGTCAGACCCTTGATTTTTTGCAATGATTACAAAATTAAAGGCCTTGATGAACACATTCCAAAACTAATAATTTGTAACTAAAATGTATGAAATAAAAAAAAACATCACTGCCCTGCCAAAAATGAACCAGTTAAATAAAAAGTATTATTGCATACTTGGTTTCTCAGGATTTTAGCTTTTAAACAATCAAAACACGATAAAAAGTATCCTATATTTTAATTCAACAATCTGTGTCCCTATCTAAATCCGTTGAGCCGTTTTTGCCACAGAAAAAGCAATAATTAGAGTTTTTGCGTGATTGAGTAACGAACATAGAAAACTTTCATAATTTTATAATAATACTAGCTTCCGCCCGCGACTTCGTCCGCGTGCATATTAGAGAAAATCCTTAGGGAACCTACAACCAGGATCCGACCAGCCGTTTTTACGTCATTTGACGGGTCCCCACCAAGCTCGCGAGGCACAACGTTTGCCGCGTGTGGCGGGCCTCGCACGAGGCTGCGCGCTTGGTGGGGACCCGCCAAATGACGTAAAAACGGCTGGTCGGATCCTGGTTGTAGGTTCCGTAAGGATTTTTTCTAATATGCACGCGGACGAAGTCGCGGGTGGAAGCTAGTTTATTACAATAATCAGAATTGGGTCCAGATATCTCCCTCTCCCTCTCCCTCTCCCTCTCCCTCTCCCTCTGTCATATTCGCAATCACCATCCCATAAAACCTCAAGAACGGCATCCATATCGATTTTTATGTTTACTTACCCCATTTACCCCCTAAGGGGTTGATTTTCAAAATCACAAAATAATTTGTTTGCTTATTTATTGCAATTTTTAGACGTGCTCCAGCGAAGTTTAAAGTTGTAATTTCGATTTTATATTCTTTTTCCATACAAAATTCATAATCATCATAATCATAATCATAATCATTTATTGTGAAACATAGGTACATACAGATGTCATAATACAATATTGTTCAGCTATGTCCTGCCATGATAGCATACAATGAAGGGTTGAATTAACTGAAATAATAATGAGAATACAAATAGATCATGCATGATAAAATAATATTTGGGATTAAAATTATTTTGAAAATTGAATTAAATTAAATGTCAAAAAAAATATGTCATTAAATACAGTCAAAATATAATTACAAATCCTTATCTGTCAAAAATTCTTCGAGTGTGTAGTAGCATTTTTCCAACAACAATGTCTTTAATTTCTGCTTAAACGTAAAGTTATTATCAGTGTGCCTTATTGATGTAGGTATCTTATTATAGATACGAGGTGCATTACAAAAGACACTCTTACTCATAAGCGCGGTTTTACAAGGAACATTGCAAAGTTTATCCCTATGTCGTGCAGATGAAAGAAATTTAAACAATTCAATGTTATTTTTGACAAAGATAGCGCATTCAAGAATGTACAGACATGGAAGTGTAAGAATTTTGTAATTTATAAAGTAGGGCTTGCATGTGTCTGTTTGTTGTAGGTTGAACATAGCTCTAATACAGCGTTTTTGAGACCTAAATACAACTTCTTTATCGGTTGCGTTACCCCAAAACATGACACCGTATCTCAATGTAGACCCAACATATCCATGATAGGCAGTCAGCAAGGCCTCTATGCTTACTATTTTACTAAGCTTATATAAAGCATACGAATGACTACTTAATTTACTACATATGTGCTGTATATGTGAATTCCACTTTAAGTTGCTGTCAATGAGTATACCTAAAAATTTAGCCGTCTTTGTCTCACATATTTGTTTCCCTAAGTAATTTATATTTAAGTTGATCGAATTTACCTCTCTTTGTTGAAAGCTCATGATCTGCGTTTTGTCTAAATTAACCTTAAGATTATGATCACTGAGCCATTGCACAATGGATGTCAAAGTATTATTTATGTCAGTTTCAAGCAGAGTCAAATTGTTATTGCTGAATAATACAGTACTATCATCAGCGAAAAGAGTCATGTGATTGATGGTAGTTGAAGGTAATTCATTGATGTAGACCAGAAAGAGCAGAGGACCCAGCACACTGCCCTGAGGTACTCCATACGTTACATGCCTTGAATTTGATTGATAAACTACCTCAGTTTTAGTTTTAACGTCAATTTTTTCTATTTGTGTTACTTGATATCTATTTGCTAAATACGATTTAATAAGATCATAAGCATTGCCTCTTATTCCTAAATTGTACAATTTACTTAATAATATTTTGACATCTACATAGTCAAAGGCTTTTGACATATCCATGTATAAAGCAACAGTAGGCAGTCTAGAGTCAACGTTTTTTATAATTTTTGATAAGAAGTTATATATAGCCATATTAATGGATTTGCTCTTTCTAAAACCATATTGTTGAGATGTCAAGAGCCCGTTAAATTCAAGATATGCATAAAGACACTTATAGATAACTTTTTCTAAAATCTTAGCAAAAACAGAAAGTAGTGCTATTGGTCGATAAAAGTTCATATCCATTCGGTCTATTTTCTTAAAAAGTGGTTTAATTAGAGACAATTTCAATTTGTCCGGGAAAACTCCTTTCTCTATACATAAGTTTATAATGTGACTTAAGACAGGAGCAATTATTTGGGAAGAGCTCTTGATTATTTTTGTGGTAAAGCCGTCATTTCCTGAACTATTGGTATTTTTCAATGAATTAATAATCTTTAATATGTCAAACTCATTTGTAGGCGTCATAAAAATTGAATTTAAATTACTAGCACTTGTGTTATTGATAGTATTTGATTTAGAATTAGTCTTAACATCGTCAATAAAAAAATTGTTAAAGGCATTCGCTATTTGTATAGAGTCTGATATTATTTCACCATTTACATTAATTTTATCTATGCTCTGTTTAGGGAAATTATTTTTGTTTTTATTAATAACTCTCCAGGTCGCTTTACACTTGTTATTGGAATTTTTAATAAAGTAATTGTTCTGTGCTTTTTGAGTTAATTTTAAAATACGTCTGTAACGTTTAGCGTATGTTTTGTAGCTTTTTCTATTTTCATCATTTGGACTAGTTCTATATTTCCATAACAGTTCTCTTTGACGTCTACTACAAGTTCGAATCCCTCGAGTTATCCACCTTGGTTTATTGATGGAGTTGCATTTGATTCTCTTTATGGGAAAGCATAAGTCATATAGTAATTTAAACAAGTCATGAAATTTATTATAGGCCTCATTTGGATCGTCACTATTATATATATCGTCAAAAGTTATTTTACGTAAATTGTCAACAAATTTATATACATTTTCTAACGCATAGTCCCGTCTCATTATATACCAATATTTTAAAGTAGAAGTTTTCTTTACCGGACACTTGAGAATTTGTGCGCTGTGATCAGATACGCATAGTTCAATGACTTCTCCTACACACCCTTTAATATTGTGAGCAATGTTGTCAAGGCACGTCTTACTAACTAATCGCGTTGGTTGCTTAAAATGTAATTTTAGATTGAAACTGTTAAATATGTCTATCAATTCTCTAGAATGTTTAGTTTGTACCAAAATGACAATATTTAAATCACCACATACTACAACTTTTTTCTCTTTTAAGCACAGTTTAGTTAAAACCACATGTAATTTATTAAAAAAAATATCAAAACTTCGAGCGTCATAATTCGGTGCCCTATAGATACAAACAATGCAAAGAGCATGTTCAACTAACTCAACAGCAGATAGTTCAATAACATTTGGTATTGATAGCGCATTAATGCTAGGTATAGTACTAAAATTCAGATTGTGTTTAATTAAAATGCAAGAGCCTCCGTGTCTGTTACACCTATAAGAGAATGAGGCTATTTTATAATTTGGAATTACAAGGTTAGATACATCATTGTCAATCATATTATGTTCCGTTACACACAATATATCTACAGATTTATTTTTGGCAGATAATTCATCTAGACACACTGCCATCATATCAGATTTACTTATGAGTCCATTTACATTCTGATGCATAACGTTAATATGATTATAAACGAAATAAACAATTTTCCTTAGAACATTCATCTATATTGCTAGCTTTTGCATCAACATTTTGAACTCCGGTATTATTAGAGCTATATATTAATTCAGTCTGTATACATTTATCCTCGTAAGTCTTACTATTTGATTTTTCAAGAAGAGTTTTGTACTCGTTGAACTTAAACTTATAATCTAAGTGTAAAATATCCTTTATAGTGCAGTATTTAGTGGCATCATTTGTATGGGGACCTTGCAGATCGTCAACAAAGGAAGCCGCTTGGCACAGGCGTTCTTTGTGGTCATCTGAGCTGATTTAGCCCTGTACCCACGTGGTACCACCATGGTGGTAGCCAGGGGTGGGGGGGATAGGTCCCTTCTACCACGCTGTACTTTTACATCC
This sequence comes from Agriphila tristella, assembly GCA_928269145.1. Taxonomy (NCBI): domain Eukaryota; kingdom Metazoa; phylum Arthropoda; class Insecta; order Lepidoptera; family Crambidae; genus Agriphila; species Agriphila tristella. The sequence goes on from OV743433.1 coordinate 41,229,753, forward strand.
ATATATCCATAAGTTTAGCAAATAGGTCGTGTTTGGTATCGTTTTCATATAATTTAAGGACGAGGAATTCATTTCTGGAACAACTTTTTCACTCGTTCATAGAAAAAACAAAAGTTCTGCGCAAAAAAAGAAAAATAAGAAAACAAAAATCTTACAAAATCTATGCCTACAAATAAACCACGAGATTGTGCTTTATAAAAAAAATATAATTAAACAGCCCTGTTTATCAAAAATATATAAACATCAACTTTTTTATACAAATTATATTTATAAATGTGTCAAAAAAAACATTTGCAACGCGCGGCGGGTTTTTGGCTCAGTAAATTTGGATAGGATTTAACACTTATTGTTTAATCATGTCACTAATAGGTCGTGTTTGGTATCGTTTTCATATAATTCAAAGATGGGGAATTGAATTCTGCAACAACGTTTTTACTAGTTCATAGAAAAAAATAAAGTTTAATAGCAAAAAAAGAAAAATAAAAAAAAAACCTACAAAATCTATGCCTACAATTAATCCACGAGATTATGCTGTATAAAAAATATGTTTTAACAGCCCTATTTATCTTAAATATATAAACATAAACTTTTCTAAAGAAATTACATTTATAAATGTGTCAAAAAAATCAGTTTAACCGCGCGGCCGGTACAAAAACGAAAACAATCGTCAAATGATTGTATACATAGACCCTATCTTATTGAAAATAATAATTCAATAATTAATAATATTAGATTACCTATTAGAATTTTCTTGTTTCATGTCATTTTTAGTTGACATGTCGAATCACGACAACGTGGATGTTAATGTGACAAGCTTTCAGCGCATTACCAATTGATGGGGATAATAGTCCCATAATTTTACATAATAGAGAGTTAAAGTAATAATTTAGTAAAAATTTTTTTTTACCTAGGTAGGTACCTAGCTATTACAAATTTTATTGGCAGTTTCCGCTGCATCTACGTAGTTCGGTGCACTTTATTTCTCTTTTTAAACAATTGCACCTTCCTGCGCATTTTTGCTTACACTTACACCTTATTAACTCCATGCAAGCTGTGGCTGCTGGCTGTAAGGTGGTCTAAATAGGATTTCCATAAGCCATTATTTTTGCCCCAACCCCAATCTGCAGGACCATGCATGGTTTTGGATTGGTTTTAAAAGTTGACCCCATACATTCCTCCCTGATAAATCGCTCGCAAAATATGGTATAATCCAGTCCTTTTTCTTGAATAGCACTTTTCTGCATTAATTAATATCAAGGACATGCATTCCAACATTTCCAACAATAACTTAAATCACAAAAGCCAATCACCACGTAACTTACTTGTCATACAAAGCAATGTCATTTATTTCTAATACTTATTGGCAAAGCCTGCTCCACATTTCCTTCTTCAGCGTATTTAAATCCTTTCATTGCAATTGGATAAACGCCCCAAGCTTCGAAAGCGCGTTTTTCCCTTTACCCTCAAAGATACGGTATCACACTCGGAAAAGGCCTTCTGCTTTTTTCCGGTGAAAGAAGATAAACTGTATTAATTGCTTGAGGAATTGTGGGTTCATATTGGCACGGGTCAAAATCATCAGTTCCTGCCTTGCCATGCAATTGCAGCTTTATTAAGTAACCCAAATAGTAAAGTATAGTATTTTCACACTTTAAAATCTACAAAGAAGGAAATGTGGAGCAGGCTTTGCCAATAAGTATTAGAAAAAATTGTCATTGCTTTGTATGACAAGTAAGTTACGTGGTGATTGGCTTTTGTGATTTAAGTTATTGTTGTATTGATGTTAGAATGCATACGTCCTTGATATTAATCAATGCTTTTGGTATCAATCAATGTATAAAAGTGCTATTCACTAAATAGGACATGCAGCTGGAGAATCTCCCACCAACTAGAGACGCCCTGTGCAACCATATTTTGCGAGCGATTTATCAGGGAGGAATGTATGGGGTCGACTTTTAAAAACAATCCAAAACCTGCCATGTCCTGCAGAATGGGGTTGGGGCAAAAATATCGGCTTATGGGAGCCTATGTAGACCACCTTACAGCCAGCAGCCACAGCTTGCATGGTGTTAATAAAGTGTAAGTGTAAGCAAAAATGCGCAGGAAGGTGCAATTGTTTAAAAAGAGAAATAAAGTGCACCGAACTACGTAGATGCTGCGGAAACTGCCAATAAAATTTGATATAACTAGGTAGGTAAAACATTTTTTTACTTAATTATTACTTTAACTCTCTATTATGTGAAACTATGGGACTACCAATACTAATCCGTGTCATTATTAAATAATAAGTGATAAATCCAAATAAAAAAATACTGCACCAAAGTACCGCCGCGCGGCTAAACTGATTTTTTTGACACATTTATAAATGTAATTTCTTTAGAAAAGTTTATGTTTATATATTTAAGATAAATAGGGCTGTTAAAACATATATTTTATAAAGCATAATCTCGTGGTTTAATTGTAGGCATAGATTTTGTAAGTTTTTTTTTTCTTTTTTTGCGCTGAACTTTATTTTTTTCTATGAACTTGTAAAAATGTTGTTGCAGAATTAAATTCCCCATCCTTGAATTATATGAAAACGATACCAAACACGACCTATTTGTGTCATTATTAAACAATAAGTGTTAAATCCTATCCAAATATACTGCGCCAAAATACCGCCGCGCGTTGCAAATGTTTTTTTTGACACATTTATAAATATAATTTATATAGAAAAGTTGATGTTTATATTTTTTTTTTTTTTATTTATTTAATAATAAACAATGATTCAGAACATAATTTCGACCGTACAGTGTTGCAAAAACCTGCATAGATTTTTCTGCACACTGCCATTCACCATCTATATCTAAACATTACAAAAACAATCAAAATACCTATTTTATAAACCAATCATAGATATACCTACATTAGAATATAATTATGATTAACATAATAACAGTCCATAAAGTCCATGTATCATATTTGTAACAAATTTACGGAGGGTAAGATTGTAATAACTGCGATCGCGGCTGTTCGGCACTACCTGCATACCAATCAAATAAATGAGCATACGAGACCAAACCCAAACGATAGTTTTTGTGTAAGAACACACGCGCGCGTTCACACGGGAGGGTTCATATTTGGGAAAATATGCAGTTATTTTTTTTGTAAGAATTTTATGGAACTGTAGATAATTTAGTCCATTGTTTTAATTTTAAATTATAATAATAGATTAAGGAAGTGCATTTTTAATTTGTTTTTAATATTAATATATTTAATTCTTGCTTTAGATCTTGAGGTATGTCATTTATTAGTTTCGGTATCTGGTACTGTAGTAATTGTTTACCATACAAATTGTTATAAGAAGAAGTTTTTAATATTATTTGCGATGCGCTGCGAGTTCGCTTATCACGCTGGATAATTATTTGTAATTCTTTGTTGAAGAAGTGATTTACCAACAACATGTATTTAACGTGATCGTATATCGGTATGATGGAACAGTAATGGAAAAGTTCATTATAGTTATCTTGATACTTGTTTTTAATTTTAGCAGGTACGATTACTTTAAGTATTCTTAGTTGTAGTTTGTAGATTGGTTCGAGATGTGTTTTACACGTTCGGCCGTAACTATCAAGGCCATAATGAATTATTGTTTCCCCCAGAGACTTATATAAACTAAGGAGTGTGGCATAAGGAATTTTACGCTTTACTATGGAAAACTTGGCCAAAATTGCTCTTAGCTTATCACACACATAACTGACGTGGTCCGTCCATTTAAGTCGATCATCAATTATCAGGCCGAGATATTTTTGTTTACAGACAACCTCTATAGAACTACAACAGCAGTTTTGGTTATTTGTATGAAGGCATTTGTGGTTATGGGCTATAAGATTAAGACTATGGTTTTTTCGGTTTTTGCTAGAACTAATGTACATCATTTTGGTTTTTTCAGTATTTAACACTAATCCCGCATCATGTGTCCATTGTAATAGCGACGTGAAATCTTTTTGCAAATCCGATAAAGCAATATCTAAATTTTTGTTTGATGCCACAAGACAAGTGTCATCTGCAAACTGATACATCTCACATTTTTTTATTACGTTAGCAGCGTCATTTACGTATGTGATATAATGCAATGGGCCAAGCACGGATCCCTGAGCTGTACCATCTGTTACCTTTATATCTTTACTGTTGACATTAGCAATCTTTACCACATATGATCGGTTATCAAGATACTCTTTGCACCATTTATTCAATGGACCCCTTATGCCACAATCATTGAGTTTTTCAATGAGGATATTATGTTTCAAAGTATCAAAAGCCTTCGTATAGTCTATAAACACTAGTAGAACATGCTCTTTATTATTCAAATGTTTGTAAATACTGTCTGTGAAATTTGATAGTAACTGTGTTGCACTTTTGCCTCTTTGAAACCCATACTGTTTGTTAGTGATAACGTCATTATCCTTATAGAATTGGTGTATCTGCTTAGCTATTGATTTCTCAACTATTTTATCTACAGTAGGTAAAATAGTTATTGGTCGATAGTTCTCACAAGTATCTTGCTTTCCTTTTTTATGAATAGGCCTTTTTTATGAATATATTCTTGATAAACAGGGCTGTTTAATTATATTTTTTTTATAAAGCACAATCTCGTGGTTTATTTGTAGGCATAGATTTTGTAAGATTTTTGTTTTCTTATTTTTCTTTTTTTGCACAGAAGTATTAACGAGTGAAAAAGTTGTTCCAGAAATGAATTCCTCGTCCTTAAATTATATGAAAACGATACCAAACACGACCTATTTGCTAAACTTATGGATATATGGATGTAAAAGTACAGCGTGGTAGAAGGGACCTTTCCCCCCCACCCCTGGCTACCACCATGGTGGTACCACGTGGGTACAGGGCTAAATCAGCTCAGATGACCACAAAGAACGCCTGTGCCAAGCGGCTTCCTTTGTTGACGATCTGCAAGGTTGATGCCACTAAATACTGCACTATTAGTAACGATTTAGCAAGGGCCCATGAGAAATTCCCTCGAGAGGGTAAAGTTTTACCATAGTTCATGTCCAGCGCCCGCTGCATGGCACAATCGATAAACTGTTTATTGAGTTTTTATCATATTATGAAACCTGACAAAATTATGACACAGTGAATGGATCATTCGATAAATTATATTATCTATGTCACGATGAAATGTCAAGTGCGACTAATTATCGCGCACTGCGTGCATAATCACCAAATAATCACAATGAGCCGCCATCTTGCACAGTTTAATTAGCGCATTTTGACAGGTTGAAGTCGATAAATAGTCTACTACTCAAAGGTGGTCGACAAAAGAGCGCGACAAGCGCGCAGTACAGTACTATGCGCGCGTGTAGTGCGATCCTTTTCTAAAACTTATCAACGCCAAAAGAACGAATTTAAAACACACTGAATGAATGATTTCTGTCGACGTGATCAAATTCTTTATCGAAGGACGCACTTTATCGTCCTGTCAAATATGTTTCGACGCTGTTTAATACATATTTTAGTCATATCGAGGTCGATATGATATACGAACCCATGCCGCGGGCGCAGGTAGAGTACATTATCATATTTAGAAGAAATAAATTTTAATGTGTAATTGAACTTTTCCAAATTTAAATTATGATTATAAGGAACTTCACTGATAATAACATTAGTATGTGATACAGAATTGAGCCATATATTAAGTTTAACTTGAAACAAATCTGGATTCTTATCGTTTGTCCCAGCAAGTATGACAATAGTATCCCTTTTTGTAAGATTTAATGATTGTATTTTTACCGAGTTAAGGACTTCACCTAATGGGGCACCTGGTTTCATAAAACAATATATTTTGAAGTCATCACCTATTAATTTTTGAATTTTTTCTCTCAAACCTCGAGCTTGTTGATCAGAAATAATAATAATTTTCTTCTCTTCTGCTTCCAATTTAAGTGTTTTAGTTGCCTTCTGACATTCTTCGTGGTAAACCAATCGTTTCTTGTCATTTACGCGTTTTTCTTCAGAATTATCTTCAATTTCACTAGTGTCATCAGTCAAATGATTATTATCTTTATGGCTGTCGGGAATTATCTCAGATATGTCTACTTGAGTTTTGTTTGGTCCTCTTACTGGAGTTAAGTTCAAATTGCGTACTATATTTCTATACTCATGCAAAGGAGAACCTCTCGGAATTCGCTGACTTATATTCAACATTCTTTCTTTCAATGTACATTTGTTGTTTGCAGTAAAGTTTGTCGATAATTTCTTCAGTATGTCAATATTCTTGTCTTTGTCACTTATTATTTGCTTTAGTTCTTGGTTCTCAATATTAAGATTTTCGATTTCTTTGTCTGCAATAGCAAGTCTATCTTTATATGCTTGTAATTCTTGTAAAAGTTCATCTGAATATGAGTTATCTATAAAACTTTTCATTGTGTCACTTTGTACGCTTCTAATAGTGGTATCCATTACTGTAGAATTAAAATAACTATCCTGATTAAATGTAGAGGATAAGTTTGTTTCAGATCCAGATCTTGTAATTTTTTTACGTATTGTTACGTTCTCCGTTGTATTTTATTTCTGTTAAATGGTTGGATTTCAACTATTAGTCATATGGGTCAGTCAGTAGCAAATTTTCCCCAAAATGGTTAAGCAAAGTTTTCACTGGCAACACAGAAGAATTGTCACTTTCAAAAACTATTGGTCAATTTCATTTTGACAATTGGAACTGTCACTTTCAAAACTGCAATTGTCAATTGATTCTGACATTCAACTTGTTAACTGTTTGAGGGTAGGTATTTTAATTTGTATAGTTATAATATTTTATGTTTTATAACTAAATGCTCGTTCTTATTGATTAATCGGCACTTTATTATTCGTTCGTGGTGCTATTTGCTAAATCATCTCACAGTTATAGTTGTTACTCACTGTTTTGTGTTTAAAGAAATCCTTTATTCATGTACACTGTACTCAGTTTCTTCTGGATAAATTATATTACTCTGCACACAATAATACACGAAGATAATACTAGCTCGTCAAATACTCGTTTAGATTAACACACTTTTTGTATTTTACACACTAAAATTGGGTTTTTTAATTATTTTGAGACAAATCTTTACGGAGCTTATATTTACGTGACGACAGCGCCATCTAAAGTGGAAGTTGAAGCGGAATTTGAACCCCATTTTCACCCCTTTAGGGGTTAAATCATGTCCACCGTATTGGACTTCAAAATAAATGTTATTTTCGCAATCGTCATCCTAGAAAACCCTAATAACGACATCCATATCGATTTTTGGGTTTTTTACCCTATTTCACCCCCATTTCACCCCCATAGGGGTCAAAATACTAACAATAACGATATACGTTGCGTTAGATTTCCATCCATAAGGTTAAATAATAAATTTAGCTATTTTTACTTCGTAAATGAAGGATTTTCTTTACACAACTTCATCCCCCTTTTCACCCCTTCAGGAGTACAATTTTTAAAAACGCTGAGACAATTTATATAAATATTCAATCCTTAGCCTAAACACAAAATTTGAAGATCCTAGCTTCGAAACTCAGGAACTTTTATACAAATTTTGGGCCCCCGTTTCACCCCCTTGGAGGGTGAGTTTTGAAAAATCCTTTCTTAGTGCACCCTTAGACCTCATAAGGAACCTACGTGTCAAATTTGGAGTCTCTAGACCCCCCGCGACTTTATCTTCGTAAACAGTTATTTTTCTATCCCTCGGTAGGTAAAAAATAGCTATAAAGTACTTACTTTTAACATTGGAAATGTTTTTTCGATCGCATCTGTATAGGGCCCTGTTTTCGGCAAAAGTGGGACATGCCGATATTTCCGTTATTTCTAGGTCAATATAGTTCATTGACATGTCAAAATATTTGTATTTACAAGGCCTACAATGTACCAAAAAAGTCATACATTTATCTTTTAAACTTAAAAAAATGCTCTAAATGGGTCATTTTTTTGGAGTCCGTAATGTACCCAACATCTAGTCTTAATAGTAATAATGTTTACATAAAATCTACATTTTCTTATGGAGGTAGGTTATATCTCCGGATGCTTTTCGAATTAAAAAAAAATATTATTATTTTAGGAGTTAAGATGACTTTAAACTGTAGGTTTGAGCGTCTCGGCGCGCGCTTCTGGATTTACGTATTAGGAATTTTTGTCGATAAATAGTTTGGGATTTCATTAAGTATATTTTTGTTTGTAATTCTGTTGTTTTGTAAATATTTACTAATTCGAAAAATAAAATAAATATGCATGTTCATACAACAAAGCTGTACCTAGTTAGCATGTAGGTAGTATAGAAGTAGTATTGGAACGTCTTTATTTTCATTTAACAATTACTTACTATAACAAGTTTTGAAAAATATTATAATATTAATATTCCTCCCTATAAGTTCGTTTTATTATTTATTGCTGAAGATCATTTCCAATGCCATTTGAAAGTCATGTGGTGCATGAGATTTGTGAATTTTTTCCTGAACGATGGGTACTCTATTTAATTTTCTGTACCCCTGACATGCCATGATGATTGGTTGATTATAGTTAAGACGTGAAAGCGTAACAAATAAACAGATAAACTTACTTTCGCATTCTGTAATATTAGTAAGGATAGTAGGATTCAGCTCAAATATGTCCCCCTCCTGTAATATTAGTAAGAGTTCCAAATGATATCCCCATCGAGGAGCATAGCCTACCTTACACGTCAACGATATTATTAATGTGGATGAAAATATTGAAAACTAGCGGCCACCCGCGGTTTCACCCGTGTGGTTCCCGTTCCCGTGGGAATATCGGGATAAAAAGTATTCTATGTTTTAATCCAGGCTATCTACGATCTGTGTGCCAAATTTCAACCAAATCCGTTCAGTAGTTTTTGCGTGATTGAGGAACAAACATCCAAACATCTAAACATCCAAACATCCAAACCCACAAACTTTCACATTTATAATATTAGTAGGATAATTCCGATATTGGTTGTGATACTTCTTATGATAAAAAACAACTGTGTGAAAATTTGTTTTTGATGTTAACTTGTCGGAATAATATCGGGCACCATTCGCCTCTGCACACACGCACGCACACGGCACTACACTCTGTATATTTTTTACAATTATAATATCAAAATAAGTAATACTTAGTATAAGATTATCACTCTGGTATGAGAACGCTAAAATAGATACATTTTTCCGTATTTGAAGATAACAATGACCACTTACTGGTCCCTTTACTCTATTATTTCAACACCGTATAGGCGCAATACTACCAGCGCGTAGATTTTAATTGAATATCACGGTTTGTACTAAATATACTCCGAATCAAAGCGTCTTTACAAGAATTATTCGTTTTTCCAAGATATTGATATAGATTGTTTGAGGTGGCTGACCAGAAAAACTGCCAGGCTGAAGGTAGGCAACCCTATATATTAATGAATGGCACGTCTGCGGCTATCGATATGCATCAGTTTCATCGAGCCACCTGATGAGGTTAAACAGCTACATTACTTTTTTCAATATTTTGAAGATACCAATGAAAAATGACCATAACTGGTGCATTTACCTTATTATTTCAACACTATAATAGGCGCAAGACTACCAGTGCATAGATTTTAATTGAATACCATGGTTTGTATTAAATATACCCCGAATCAAAGCGTCTTTACAAGAATTTTTCGTTTTTCCAAGATATTGATATAGATTGTTGGACGTGGCTGACCAGAAAAACTGCCAAGCGGAAGGCAGGCAACCCTATACATTCATGAACGGCACGTCTACGGCTATCGATCTGCATCAGTTTCATCGAGCCACCTGATGACGTTAAACAGCTACATTACTTTTTTCAATATTTGAAGATACCAATGAAAAATGTCCGTAACTGGTGCACTTACCCTATTATTTCAACTCCATAATAGGCGCAAGGCTGCCAGTGCGTAGACTTTAATTTAATATCAGGGTTTGCCCTTGATCATAGCATCTTTACATGACTTTTTCGTTTTTCCAAGATATTGATCTAGATTGTTTGAGGTGGCTGACCAGAAAAACTGCCAGGCTGAAGGCAGGCAACCCTATATATTCATGAATGGCACGTCGAGGGCTATCGATCTGCATCAATTTTATCTTTCCACCTGATGAGGTAAGTGACCCCATTTTTGGGCCTCATAAAACTTGGCTGACCTTGAAACCTGCCAGGGTAGGGGCTGGCAACCCATGCGGGTTTTGACCTCCAAATGTTTCTCTTTCGATGGGTAAACATTTCGATCTTCCACCTGATGATGTAATTTTCGATCAAAATAGCGGTACGAAAACGAAAAAAAAAATATGTTCTTCCAGGATATGCGAAGGCAACCCACTAAAATCCAGTGTTTCTAAGTATTATCTATTACTGCAACACATTTCTGCTCTTCCACCTTGTGAGGTAAGGTTTCATGCAATGGGAGCTTAGTCTATAATTTTGACAGGTCTGAAATGAGCATCCTTCTTTGAGATTTTTGTATTCACAATGCTATCTCATATATTATTAAACTTGAGCAACGCTGGCTTCGTCCCAAATTATCAAATATGTACTAGTAAAAATTCAACTCGCCTCCAAATTTTAGACTTAATTGATGAGTTATTATTTCTATTATTTTTCAGGTGTCAATACACAAGAGCAAGAAAGTGCAGTACCAGAGAAAAAACCTAAATATAGCAAAGCACAAGCACGACAAAGGTATAAGCAAGGAAAACTTTAGCTCTAATTCTGTTGACTTTTTTATATATTCGCTTCTATGAAGTTAATATTGTTGTATTGTAATCATGAATTGGGAAGGGTATAAATAAGAAAATTATTGAATCTTTGAACGAATGTGGCCAGTTTAATTTATAGTTAGAACTCCCTAACCCCCCCGGTTTCTTTCTGCCTAGCATGACCGATTTATATCGCGTGATATAGCGTTTTATCACGTTTGACTGTCAAAAAGACAAAGCAATTTGACAGTTGAGTGTCGATAAAATGCTATATCACGCGATATAAATCGGTCATGCTAGGCAGGCTGAGGTACTTTATCGGCGGTTTAACTCTATCGGAAAGGTCCACATTATCTAGTTAAGAGTAATAAAATTGACTATAAACCAGATAATTTGGACTCCGATAAAGTTTAACCTCCGATAAGTACCTCAGAAACCAGGCATAAGTAACAACAATATCCAAATTATCTCTAAACCACATAGGTAAAGGCTTTTACTTTAAATGACTATATGTAATTGGTTTGTTATTATACCTCAAGTAATGCCTTTAAATAAGCTGATATCTGGAGGATATAGATTTTTCTCTTTTTCAATATATTGACCAATTTTTTTACATAATTGTATTATTTATTATATTCCCAGGTGACACATTCCGTTCCTTTCTGATCCAGGGTCCACTTGTCAAGTTCACCTGGGTATTTTTGTAACAGGCTATATCGCGTGATTCTATCCGCGTCAATTGGTAATGGGCGATTTCAAAATTCTTAACACCCCCCCAATTTAGCGTGTCCCATAAATCTTTTTCTTTTTTACGTAAATATTTCAAAAAGTTTGACTAAAAAACGTTTTCCTGTAAATAAATATATTTGTAAACTTTTAAAATATGTAATTTGTATGACTAAATAATTAACACTTATTTTTAAAATAAATTTAAAAACATAAAGTACCACTTAATTTCACATGTCCCATCTCATTCAACGGTAACGAAATTTAATAAAACTCATGTTTCGTAACATAACAGGGTACAGTGGTATTTTAAGAATTTTAAAATATCTTTTTAAACGATTGAAAAACCGATGCTATTGCCCTCATAAATTAATATTTTTTATTAAAAAACAAATATTATAACAAAAGTCGATATTTGAGTCACCCTGACATGTCAAGGTTTGTTACCCATTTTTCAAGTCCTTAAATAACACGTGGGGACTTCTAAATTTTAATATGGCAATACACAAGGCAACCATTTTGAAGCCGCCATAAAAAAAGTAGACAGTGTCAAAAAACTGTGAAAGCGGAAGGTTGTTCTGTGCTGGGCGCAGGAGATCCATATTATTTAGTCAAGGTAAGTTACCATTATTTAATTCTAACAATAATATTCTAAAATTTCATAACAATAGTTTAATCATCTATAGTAGCCTAGGAAGTAGTGGCAAAAGGTCAAAATTTTTCATTAGATGAATTCACTTGGCACATATGTAGCTTAGGTAAAACTGATCTGATTTAGCCCGGTAGCCATCCGCCCCCTCTTGGCAGGTAAGGGGGGGTGGCATTCAAAGTTTCGCGCCGCCGCACTTCAGAAAAAAAATCATATCTCCTTCAATATACCTACCACCTTGAGAGTGGTATCATAATGTGATAAATCAAGGATGAGGAAGCCATTTTTGAGACATTCAATGTACAGTTTCATAGAAAAAAAGTGATATATTTTACTATATTGACGACATTATCAAAATCAGTTTGCTATTTTTTTTATTCAACAGTTGGTATCTTTGAAAATTCAAATTTTATGCAAAGGAAAAAAATACTATCTTAAAGTACATTTATTCAGCTTTAAATACATACAAACTTATATATAGTTATCATACAATATCTATCTGACAAAAATCGAACATTGTATGCGAAGGTGTTTCCAAACGTCTTTAATTTCAAGTTAAGTTGGTTTTTCATACAAATTGTATAGAGTACAAACTTAACTTTGCGGCCAATTGATGTTTATGTTTCTACGGTCTTATAGTCTCTCTCAGCTATCGTACAGTCTAATTTATACTTAAATTTTTTTGAGGAAGTCATAACGACAATTGAAAAAAATAGACAGACTTGATCTCAGAATGAGGAAGTCACAAAACGTCGACGCGACGTGGCGTCAAAAGATCAGCTCAAAACGATCAGGTAGGAAAACGTCCTATCCTACCATATTAAGTTTACAGTGCAAAAAGTGTTTAAATCATAATAGGTAGGTACCCTAAGAACCTAGGTATACAAATATATCGTAAAGATAAAACTACTGTTGCATTGAGTATTTTTATACACTCGTGAGCAGAAAAATGGAACAACAGCCCTATTTCATACAAACAAGGTAATTTTAAAGCTTTGGTTCTCCGCCCAAGATTAAACGGGGTATTATGTGATGATGGCAATTTAAAGAGTGAATGGAGAAGGCACAGATCGCAAAAGAAACCCAACGGATCAGAAGAGTCGTTTACACCAGAGACCGTCTAGAGTGTTGAGTGTTACATTTTCCATACTTAAAAATTTTCGCTTGATATTTTTTTAAGTTCAACCCTGAGCTAAATGACTTATCTAATCCGTTCGATTTCTTTAGCATTATAAGTCTCCGCCATCCATTCTTTAAACTGCCATCATCAAATAACATCTCGTTTAATCCTGAGCGGAGAACCAAAGCTTTAAAGTTACCTCGTTTGTATGAAAATAAGCCTGTTAATCATTTTTTTCAGCTCAAAAGTGTATAAAAATACTTAATGCAACAATAGTTTCATTTTTACGATATATTTATATGCCTAGGTCCTTGGGGTACCTAATAATTATAATTTAAACATTATTTGCACTTTAGACTTAATTTGGTAGAATATTTTCCTACCTGGGTCGTTTTGAGATCTAATCTTTTGACGCCACGTCGCGTCGTCGTTTTATGACTTGCTCGTACTCAGAACACGTATGTCTAATTTTTTCTATAGTCGTTATGACTTCCACAAAAAGATCTAAGTATGTATTAGACCGTAGGATAGTTGAGAGAGATTGTAAGACCGTAAGAACATAAGCGACAAAATATACCAAAGTTAAGTTTGTATTCTATACATTTTGTATGAAAAAACCAACTTATATTTGCAGTTGGAAATTCTTGGCAACACTGTCACATACTGTGTTCGATTTTTTTCAGAGAGACATTGTAAGATAACTATATTTAAAGTATACATATTTTTAAAGCTGAATAAGTGTACTTTAAGTCAAAAATTTTTTTCTCTGCACAAAATTAGTATTTTTAAAGATACTGACTGTTGAATAAAAATAATAGCAAATCATTTTTTTGATACTTTTAGCAATATTTTTTTTTTCAATGTCTATAAAATTAAATGACTCAAAAATGAATTTCTTTATGCTTGCTACAGAGTTAAGTTTGTGTTCTATACATTTTGCATGAAATAAAACATCTAATACTGGCTCTTGGAAACGTTGGGAAACACCGTCGCATACCATGTTCGATTTTTTTTCAGATAGACATTGTACGATACCTATATATAAAGTATATATTTTTTAAAAGCTGGATAAATTTGCTTTAATACAATATTTTTTTTCTTTGCACAAAATTAGTATTTTCGAAGATACTGGCTCTTAAATAAAAAAAATAGCAAAGAGATTTTGATACTATCCGTTATATTTTACCTTTTTTCTATGAAACTGTACATGAAATGTCTCAAAAATGAGTCCCCTATCCCTAATTTATCATAATATGATACCACAGTCGAGGTGATAGGTATATTGAAGGAGATATGATTTTTTGTCTGAAGTGCGGCGGCGTGAAACTTTGAATATCACCCCCCACTACCTGCCAAGGGGGGGAGGATGGCTACCGGGCTAAATCAGCTCAGTTTTACCTAAGCTAAATATGTGCCAAGTGAATTCATCTAATGAAAAATTTTGACCTTTTGCCACTACTTCCTAGGCTACTATAGATGATTAAACTATTGTTATGAAATTTTAATGTATAATAATATTGCGAATATTTTATATTAATATTTGTAACGCCATTTATGGAACATATTAATTAGTATCTATTTGATTCCCGAAAAATTATACCATAATTATGAAATCAACAAAATGGTAATGTAGAATAAATAACATAAAATAGTTTCCGCGCTTTTATAACTCAGCCTAATAATATTTCAAGAGTCACTTTTGTTACTGTCCCATAAAACTTGGACGATTATTTTAATATTTTATCTATTTTTAAAAAAATATCAGGTATTATTAATACAAAAATACCTAAAGAATTTATGATTCTTCAATATTTTGGTTGTTTAGAGCTCTTGTGATCTCTCAATAATTAAAAAACTCAAAAATGAATGTTTTTTTGGCTCCATGGTAACAAAACTTAGTTAATATTTTGAAAAAGTGGTAGTCGTTTTTAAATTGCACACAACTTCATGCTGCCATTCCTTTGATATTTTGCTGTTTTTTCATAAAATTTAATAAATATTGTTCAATGCTCGCAGTTTTAATTTATTTATTACCTTTTTATATAGTAACAAAACTGACGTCAAATCTCGACACCTCTTACTATTTTGTACAATAAAAGCAAAAATACACGGTATTATGTGATTAATTTCTAATTATATTAAAATCTAGAATGTGCTATTCATAGTGCGATTGTAAAATAGTTCTAAACTTTACATAAAAAAATTAAATAAAAAAAATCGAAGGTGTACAGAAACATTGAACTGTATGTAAACTAGAATGGACAGATCTATGGCACAAATTGCCGCAGCGATTGCAAAGATGGCGGCTACGCATGGACAGTGCGAGCGTGAGTTGTCAAAGAAAAAGTAGCATACACACAGATGCGACACATTCTTCATAATGATTAGGATATACCTACTTGTTTAATAATATTGCATAAAATTATAGTAAGAACGCAATTTAATTAGGTAATAGGTACATGTTAATACTTACTCGAAAAATAAAAAAAGGAGGATGGGCATTGAGTATCCGCACTCAAAACAATTACTTGGTGTCGTCGAATAGATTTTTTATTAGGAAAATATAAGGTACTATATGGAAGGAAACATGGAAAAATATTTTTCCATGTATCCATTGTAATAATAATAATAATGATTAGGATATACCTAATTGTTTAATAAAATTGCATAAAATTTAATAAGAACGCAATTTAATTAGGTGATTGGTACATGTACTTACTTAATAATACAAATACTTACTCGAAAAAGGAGGATGGGCATTTAGTACCCGTATTTGATGTCGTCGAATAGATTTTTTTATTAGGAAAAATATTTCTATTGCAACATGGAAAAATATTTACTAACCCAGATCCTTGTCCGGAAACCGCGAAAAGCTCACAAAGTGCTAGTTCTAGTTGATATCATAATAATCGCATATACGATATTATTATAAAAAGAATTGCAAATACGATTTTACATATACTCTGCTTTATCTGCTGCTTATAATAATTACTCTGTCATAGCATTAAAGAAATAAACGAATTGAAATAAAAATCTATAATTTCAATTAAATCTTATAAAATTGAAATTAAAAAGGGAAGATAATGCACTAGCTAGCGTCTAAAAATGCGCCCTCAAAATTAAAGCGTTGAATAATCGTACCAATTAATTCTATAATTCAAAAACACTTGAAACGTACTGGGGATCGAACCGGCCGGCACAGCGCCTATCCAAATGGTAGTCAACGGCATTAGTAAAGTAAGCATTTATTTGGCGATTTCAATACAATACAGATCTTAAAAATTAGAATTAGACGACCGAAAGGTCTGACCAGGCTCAGCTTGTGTTTTGGAGTCTATTCCACATCGCTGGTTTTCAGCTGGACCCATAAATATATTAAAAATATAAAATATATGTTAAGAGAAAACACATTAACCACTATACTATCGACGATGCCAAAACTGATGTAGGTATAATTCAGTCTAAAATAGTCAAAACAAAAAATGTAACAAAAACATATTGTGTTGATTTATTTTTTCTCTAAACTACCGAGTCAGATTTTGATGCCGCTTTGCATAAGAGTGTAGTTGAGGTATCCCTACATAAATACAACAACAGTGTCGCTATTGGTTCATGGACCACTTCCTATACAAATTTTCCCACTCTCCTTTCTCATAGACAATTACTCTATTGAGCACTTTTACGCGCGTTTTTTTTTCAAGATAGATATTCGTGCTAGGGGTAACGTAGGTACACATTCGAACTCACTATTTGCCTTGCCACTCGAGCGGGATGAGTAATTGCGGCAATGGAGCACAGTTGTTCTGTGCACGGATGTGCCTCGACAACAAAATACAATAGGGATTTAAGATTAATAATCACTTTTAATTAATTTTTCTTTTTTGACAAGCCCCTGGAGGCCCTGGACATATTTTTCGCCTGACAGCGTAAGTTAAGTACCTACACTGTGGCGGCGCGCGGCGGTGTTGTCCTACATCATAGGCAGTTCTTAACGGAATATAATAATACACAGTCAGTGGCACGAATCATGAAAATTTTTCGACGGAGTGGGGATAAGTTCGCGCATGTGCTCTTGTGAGCGACCAATAGCGCGCGCCCCTCTCCCGCCGCCCGCGCCCCTCACCGCAACGCATACCCAAAATACGCGTTCCGCGCAATCCCCACCCGATTTCATGATTCGTGCCACTGACTGTACTTATATTGTAAAACTGTGCTATTAGTTCACCTATCCTAGTTTAGTACCTACGTATACAATCTGTATAGTTCACTTTTCATAATCTATGATTTTCATACAAAATGTCGGCTCAGTAGAAATAATGTATAAAAATTAGTTTTGGTTGGTTTATGTTGATGTTTTGTTTACTTACCGATGATAAGTCACTACACAATTTTTTTGCTTCGTAGTGGCACGATTTTTGCACGTCTTCAACACACAGGTCGGCATTTTTATCGGCACAATTACACCGTGCGTTCGCGGTGAGCGTTGGCGAGTGACTAAATGAGTTGAGGTCAATTGACCTCAACGCGTGGAGCAAAAATCGGGGCCGCGAGGTCGATTCTATACATACATTTCAATGTACAGAAATTTGAAATCGCCCTAATGCGCCTGGCGGCCATGATTTTAACCTCAAAAACGACAAACAATTGTATTTTTTTCATATACCTAGACCCTTTCTTATTGAAAATAAGAATTCAATAATTAGTATATTATATTACCTATTAGAATTTTACTGTTTTTTGTCATTTTTAGTTGCGGATGACGTTGATGTGTATGTTAATTTGACAAGGTTCCAGCGCATTACCAATTGACGGATAGTATAGCCTTTTATCGACCCTCAACTATCAAAATCCATTGTCTTTTGGCAGTTAAACGTGATAAAATCACTATATCATATTACGTTTCGGCGGTCATGCTAGGCGGGCTGGTGTACTAAGAGTCAGTCACCGAAATGTACATTTCGATGGAGTCAGTACAAGTTTTCGTAGTCCACACAGGTGTACTAAGGGTCATTGCAAGTTACTATAGTCCACCCAGGTGGACCCCGGATCAGAAAGGATTCCCTTGGTGTTTTTGTAAGGTGAATAATAAAACGTATATTTTATCTTTCCCTAATTTACGCGCTCGGGTTTTAGGTATTTACGGCTCGATCGCCGCGCGAAGTGAGCGCGCGTGTGCGTGTGTGCGTTTCTCCTCACGTACGGCACACAGCTGCTACCATACGCTGCAATGACCGAACGATCTTGATCTGTGTTTATGCCGCGTACAGAGGCCCAGTGGTTCCCTTTGTATTTGCATAAAATTTTAAGGCATAATATGTCATAGCATAATATGATTTCACCGAATGATGTTTACGCATAATATTACTTAGTCATAACAGCTTATGCATATTTTTAAGCATGACTACTTTAAGCATAATTATGTTTAAGCATAGCATTATTAACGCATATTTTTAATACGAAACTAAACGACGACCAACAACATGAAATATTTTCAAAACATATGCAGAATTACAATCATGAACCAAATGTACTTAGAGAAAAGGTAAATTTTGTGTTTACATTTTATGAAATAATTATCGTGTGTTACATTTAGGGCTTGCAATTCGAATATTCGAATGCTTCGAATATTCGCCTTATTTTGCTATTCGAATACTCAAGTCGGTGATATTCGAATATTCGAATATTTTACTTTGTATGTGACAAAGCAAAAGTCGCTAATTAAATACCCGAATAGCTTTTATACACATAGAATGAAGCGTTTAACGATCACTTTCTCGTTTATTTATTTGTTTACGTATGTTGTTTGTTTGTCCACAAATTGCAAACGATTTTAATCTAGCTTCCCGATGAGCAAAATACTTGAAACTTAAAACATAGGTCAGAACTGGAAGTCAAATATCATAGTGTCATTGAGCTGATTTATCTAGTTTAGGA
Organism: Agriphila tristella; assembly: GCA_928269145.1. NCBI lineage: Eukaryota > Metazoa > Arthropoda > Insecta > Lepidoptera > Crambidae > Agriphila > Agriphila tristella. The sequence continues at coordinate 41,248,910 of OV743433.1, forward strand.
TCGTTTGATTCGACTTGGTTAGTACTATAATAGGAGATGATTTCCAGGGTCTGATGATGGAGCCGGAAGGAGGCTACAGGAACTCTGTAATAAAACCATGCAACCCTATCGAGTTTTTACTCGTTTGATTTGTTTTGATGGGTACTTTATTGAAATAGTGGCCAAAGTCGGATGATGGAGCCGGAAAAAACCACAGGAACTTTGTAATAAAACCATATAAATCCATCGAGTTTAGGCTCGTTTGATTCGTCTTGACAAGTTCTCTGTTGGGAAATTCAATAGTGTACAAGGTTTGATGATGAAACCGGAAGAAGGCCATAAAAACTCTGTAATAAAACCATGCAACGCCATTTAGTTTGGGCTCGTTTGATACGTCTTGACTAGTACTTTGGTGGGAGACGATTTCCAGGGTCTGATGATGGAGTTGGAAGAAGGCCACAGGATTTCTGTAATAAAACTGTACAACTCCATAGATTTTGGGCTTGTTTGATTTGTCTTGACAAGTACTCTGTTGAGAAATACCTTTAGGACCATAATGTCCACTTCTTAAAATGACCACTTCCCAAAAGGACCACATCCCAGAATGACCATTCCCAGATCGTCCACTTCCCATAATGACTATTCCCAAAACGACCTCTTCCCAGATCGTCCACTTCCCAATATGTCCATTTCCCAAAACGTCCACTTTTCAGGCTACTTATAAAAAGCTACAATTTGAAAGTGGTACATACATAATACTTGGTCAACAAGCTGGAAGGGCTAGTAGGATTCCTCTAGCAAATAGTATCCAGGGTCTTATGATGGAGCCGGATGAAAATCACAGGAACTCTGTAACGAAACCATACAAATCCATCGATTTTGAGCTTGTTTAATTTGTCTTGACAAGTACACTGTTGGGAAAATAAATAGTGTTCAAGGTCTAATGATGAAGCCAAAAGAAGTCCACAAGAACACTGTATTAAAACCATGCAACCCCATCTAGTTTGGACTCGTTTGATTCGTTTTGACTAATGCTCTAATAGGAGACGGTTTCCAGGGTCTGATGATGAAGCCGGAAGAAGACCACAGGACAACATCAAACGCGATGACTGACTGAATAGAATTATCGGCGCTAGACGCCGGCGCTTTACAAATTTCCCATACATTACAATAAAATTACTCAAATTCCGATAGCTGTTCATCCTACGGGTACAGTATTTATACTATGGTCCGTCAGTATTTACCAAAATCCGTGATATTTACTGATCGTGTAGGTAAGTGTATAAACCCATAGCAATAAATACCTACTCACGTACTCAACTAAGCAATAAATAGGTACCAACTCACCCCTACTACCAGGAAATTGGTGTTTTAAATAAAACACCAATTTTCTGGTAGTAGGCGTTCCTTACTAATTATAAATTAGGTATTAGACGATTTCGTCAAATACCTAATTTATCAGTAGATAAGTACTAAGTAGCTAAATGTTATGACTCCATTTTGACGCAGCCCGCCCGCGGTGGCTGTGGCCACAAAATAGGGATTTTGTGCTGTGGGTGTGGCATACTTCGTACACGTTTTTGTTGTTTGCCGCTCGCCGCCCCGCAATCGTTGCCGCTCTCGTCGCTAACGGTTAACATAGGCGTTCCTGGATGAGCTGGGCTTGCTGGAGTAATCCGGCCGCACACCCTCCGATCGAAAAATAGGCGCAATAAACGTCGAGTTGCCGTGAGAGAATCCACCCGTATTGTTTAGAAGAAGAAGAAGAGAAGTGTCCGCTAGTGGATTTGCCATTTATCTAACCCTGTTAAAAATTAAATAGGTACTAAGGCAGCTTCTCTTGCTTTCTGCAAATTATTTTTATTACTTTTTCTTGACTTTTTTGATCCATAATATTTTTTTTCTTTTCTACCCATGTTCTGTAAGGAAAACAAAAATAAGTTTGTAGAGAAAATTTTTATAATTAATGTTAAGTACAGTTTTAATTTTAGTCCATTCAGATTCACAAACAAACAAAATTACTTACGGATCAACATCAATGTTCCAAATTTGGTCGCACTATACTTATTTTATAGAAATATTATTACGCGTGGCACTTGTGCGGCGGCGGGAAGTCAACCGACAAAGGTCTTGCCTCGAAGAGCGCCAGCGCGCGACTAACTTGAAACGCTTGATGCGCCCGATTTTATACTTACTTTGAAAATTAATTTCATAAAAGATTGATGACGGATATTTTTTTTATTTTTACACATTTATAGTACAATCTTTATTCTTACGTAGAAAAATATTTATGTTGCCAAATAACTTCTAGATTATGAGATATAACGTGTTTTCTTGTAGTAATTTTCTCGATTTTTTACTTTCTTAGATGTGATAAAAATACATGTTAATGAACTAAAATTCGAAATTTTCTTAATACAAGTTCAATTTCAGGATATGCCCCTTCGAACGAATACTTATTATTTTCTTGCCTAGTAATAATTATTGGTGTAACATTACTTCAAAGATGAGCCTTCGCCCGTCTTCTGGAAATCGCGCTTTCGAAACCCACTGTTTACGTAGTCAATTATCCAATTGAAACGAATTTTGGTTAATAGAGTTTCAATAAAAATATATGATAATTAAGATGGTTGAAGTCAAAAGAAGCTAAAACAATAAATTATGTGACCAAAATCGCTTCAAAAACTCCCAAGTTCTTGATTTACGTATGTAAAATGCGAATGCCCTCTTATTATCGAACTATGTAACCGCTACATAATTGCATTGAATATTACTTATTTGTTGGTCAAATAATTATTAAACCAAAAGACTTGGGGCGAGAACACACTAATTAGATCATTATACCTACCTATACCGAATAGATGAGTTGTTATTAAAACTACTAGGTAGTTGAAAATTTTAATTGATTTGTTGTATAGATTATAAATAAAAGTACACACGAGTTGTACACAAAACATGTGGTAGCTGTCATCATAATCACTGCCTTTGTACAGTACGCGGCGGCTATAATTTTTTGCTTCTACTTTTATTACATAATGATCGCGATTTTTCGTCATTTTGGTTGGATTGAGAAAAGGAAAATGACCACTGATGATACCACCTTTTTAGGCCCTGTGTGGACAAAATAAAATTCAATAATATTATAATATTTTTTCAGTTTTAACGATATATTTGAAACTAACTTTCGTTTCCTGAGGTTAAAGCACAGAATAAATAATAGTACAAGTATAGAAGATGCACTCCACTAAACCATTTAAATAAATAGCAACTATAATTTCAACATAATAAAAAAGTGGAATTCAGCTTGTACGGCGCTAATTACGAACGGCTTTATTCACCTAGACGCTGCATCTCTTTCTATCGCATATATCCTATCTTTTCGGACCTACGTTAGGGTTGCAGCTTGCGGCAATGAAAGCGCGGGAATCGTAAGACCATTTAAAAACGCGCTACAGATATTTCGAGGATGCGACGGACAAACCTGCCGATTTTGTCCACGCAGAGGACGCCGAGCGCTAGGTGCTTTTCTCATACCTACGCACGGAGTGATAGAGCCCTGGTTAAAGACAGTTTTATTGAGTAGTTAAGGTGCATCGCGCGTCCACTAGCGCCGCCAATCGAGAAAAAATAATTACAACGAAATAACTAGGTAGCTACCTATGTAATCAAAATTCTGTAAAATATAAAAACTAGTATTACAGTCAGTGGCACGAATCATGAAATCCGCACCCTGATTATCTAAAAAGAAACTATTTAGCGACCGGTTGCATTTGACATACATTGCCACTTTTCTTTGGTATTTTTTTTTTAACCCAAAAAGAAGTAGCAATGGATCACGATCATCTGTGAACTGCAACCAGTCGCTAGGTGGTTTTTAATTAGATAATCAGCCCGCGGGTGGGGATTGCGCGGAACGCGTATTTGGGTATGCGTTGCGGTGAGGGGCGCGGGCCGCGGGAGAGGGGCGCGCGCTATTGGTCGCTCACAAGAGCACATGCGCGAACTTATCCCCACTCCGTCGAAAAATTTTCATGATTCGTGCCACTGACTGTAGCTATCAACTATTTTTGTATGCGTTAAATTCTTAGTTTATGTGTTCGCGTAGTCAAAATTGGATTAACGCCCAAAGTGGTCACTTTGGCCTTGTGGCAAGTTTGTCAACGGTACAATTTTCTTACGGTACTGTTTTTCTTATAATATTTTATTCTTTTTTTAATTCCTTATAATATATTTGAAAGTATCTTTCGTTCCCTGAGATTGAAGACATGTTTTATTAAAACGTTAATTTGATTTATCTTAATCAACGTCCTCCATAACATATTATAAGTACCTACTTTGCGTTTTACGGCACAGTTTTTTCATAGGTAATCCTAAAATCCAAAAATATTGTATTCTTTATTAATTCTTGATATCTTCGAAAGAATCTTTCGTTCCCTGACATTGAAGACAGATTTATTGAGTAGCTTACTGATTGGACTTATCACAGTCAACTACCGCCATATTGCAAAAATATCTAACACAAAATGCTACAGAAAATGTAATAGTATACAAGGTGTTTGGTAAAAGCCTTATAAAGCCGAATATGGAAGATAGGGACCATCGAAGTGAACAACTTTTACTATGGGACCAACTCTGAAATCGCGAAAAAAATCTGTTTCATACAGGCGCGGTCGCAGCCTGAAATTTTGGGGGGGGTCACTAATAAATTTTGTAAATTTATAGAAGCAGTGCCGGTTTTAGCACTACCAGCGCTTTCTACGGGCGCCCCCTATATGCGATTACAAGATTTTCAATTTTGCCTGTTAGGTAAAAAACGGCCGCGCAGCGCATTTTTTTAGTCAGTTCCAACTACTAATCTTGTAACCTTGCTTGTTAGTGGAAAAAAAATGGCCGCGTAGCGCAGTTTTTAGTCAATTTCATCAGCTAATCTTCTAATTTTGCTTATTTCAGTAAAAAAAAACTGCCGCGCACCGCGTTTTTTAGTCAGTTTCATCTACTAATCTTGTAATCTTGCTTGTTTATAGTAAAAGAAAAGGCCGCGCAGCGCGATTTTTAGTCAGTTTCAACTACTAATCTTGTAACCTTGCTTGTTAGTGGAAAAAAAAATGGCCGCGTAGCGCAGTTTTTAGTCAGTTTCATCTGCTAATCTTCTAATTTTGCTTATTTCAGTAAAAAAACCGCCGCGCAGCGCGTTTTTTAGTCAGTTTCATCTACTAATCTTGTAATCTTGCTTGTTTATAGTAAAGAAAAACGGCCGCGCAGCGCGATTTTTAGTCAGTTTCAACTACTAATCTTGTAACCTTGCTTGTTTATAGTAACAAATGGCCGCACAGCGCAGTTTTTGTCAGTTTCATCTGCTTATCTTCTAATTTTGCTTATTACAGTAAAAAAAACGCCACTCAGCGCGATTTTTAGTCAGTTTCATCTACTAATCTTTCTTGTGTATAGTAAAGAAAAACGGCCGCGCAGCGCGATTTTTAGTCAGTTTCAACTACTAATCTTGTAAACTTGCTTGTTTATAGTAAATACAATTTTGGTGCGGAACCTTAAAAATGGCCGCGCAGCGCAGTTTTAGGTCAGTTTCGTCTGCTAAACTTCAAATTTTGCTTATTACAGAAAAAAAACTACCGCGCAGCGCGATTTTTAGTCAGTTTCATCTACTAATCCTGCTTGTTTATATTAAAAAATAGCCGCGCAGTGCGATTTTTGCCAGTTTTATTCGTCGCTTGGTCGCTCATCACCAGGTATATACGATTGATAGTCGACCGGTGGTCGGGCGTTTTCGGCGCCCCACACACGAGGGCGCTCAGTGCTATCACACCGCTTGCATCGCCCTACTGTCGGTACTGCTAAATAAGGCGTCAAATAGAAGATTTCTATTTGACGTTTACGATTTTGGGGGGGGTCATGTCCCCCGTGACCCCCCCCCTCGGACCGCGCCTGGTTTCATACAAAAATTCATAACGAAAATATCAAAATGTATGAAACAGCAGATTTTTTTTCGCGATTTCAGAGTTGGTCCCATAGTAAAAGTTGTTCAGTATGATGGTCCCTATCTGCCATATTCGTGAATGTCAAAATGGCGGGATACCGTCTGTTTTTTGCAATATTTCATGGCTAGGATATAGTGCCATTTTGTGCCTATGTTCAAAAAATAGTGCCGTTAATAGTTTCAAAGATTGCCCTTGTTGGTTGTCCCGCCATCTTGATATCCAAATGGCGGGATAACCACCGGCAATCCATAATCAGTTGTCGGAACGTTTTAAAAAACACATACAATTTTAGTGCGTTTTAGTGCCTTTACGATTAAACCATTATTATTCATTTATAATTTCTAATTATGAAATAACATGAGTTTATAATACAGCTTCGGAATCTCCTGCATAAGAAAACATAGCAAAGTGTTGATTATATAAGTTTATTGCTTTTATAGTTTGTCAAGGAGTTTCAAAGATATTCAGTATAGCTAGTTTTCCCGGCATCAAGATATCGAAATGACGGGATAACCACCGGAAATCCATAATCAGTTGTCGGGAAGTTTTAACAAACACATTCTAGTTTCTAAGTATGAAATAACATGTGTTTATAATACAGCTTCGGAAACTCCTGCATAAGAGAACATAGCAATGTGCTGATTGCCTATATAATTTTATTGCTCCTATAGTTTGTCAAGGAGTCAGGGCCCTGGCGTTGAGCGCTCTTTTCTACTGATTTTCGTTCGACATCTCATTCATTTGAGACAAATGTCAAAAGAAAACAGTAGAAAGGAGCGCTCGACGCTAGCCGAGCGATTCAAAAATAGGGCCCCTGACTCCTTGACAAACTATAGGAGCAATAAAATTATATAGGCAATCAGCACATTGCTATGTTCTCTTATGCAGGAGTTTCCGAAGCTGTATTATAAACACATGTATCATACTTAGAAACTAGAATGTGTTTGTTAAAATTTCCCGACAACTGATTATGGATTTCCGGTGGTTATCTTGCCATTTTGATATCTTGATGCCGGGATAACCAGCTAAGTATACTGAATATCTTTGAAACTCCTTGACAAACTATAAAAGCAATAAACTTATATAATCAACACTTTGCTATGTTTTCTTATGCAGGAGATTCCGAAGCTGTATTATAAACTCATGTTATTTCATAATTAGAAATTATAAATGAATAATAATGGTTTAATCGTAAAGGCACTAAAACGCACTAAAATTGTATGTGTTTATTAAAACGTTCCGACAACTGATTATGGATTGCCGGTGGTTATCCCGCCATTTTGATATCAAGATGGCGGGACAACCAACAATGCTGAATATCTTTTTAAACTATTAACGGCACTATTTTTTGAACATAGGCACCAAATGGCACCAAAATGGCACTATATCCTAGCCATGAAATATTGCAAAAACCAGGCGGTATCCCGCACCCTGATTATCTAAAAAGAAACTATTTAGCGACCGGTTGCGGTTGCATTTGACATACATTGCCACTTTTCTTTTGTATGTTTTTTTAACCCAAAAAGAAGTAGCAATGGATCACGATCATCTGTGAACTGCAACCAGTCGCTAGGTGGTTTTTAATTAGATAATCAGCCCGCCGCCATTTTGACATTCACCCATATTCGGCTTTATAAGGCTTTTACCAAACACCATAAATAATTCCAGGAATGGAAAAGAAAAACTAATTATTGATTATAATTTTAGCTATAGGTAAAAGGCCTTTCCAGCTGCTTATTTCAATTACAATCATAAGGGCACAAACATATTTATGGCCATATGTTTATGCCTTAGGAAGTGGTCATTCTCTTTTATTGAACTTTAATAACATTTACTTTCCTATTTGAAAAAACCGTGCAATATTACTACCATGTAACTTTAAGAAACAAAAAGAAAAATGAAAATGTATACTGTACTTTTATTGTAATTCTTAATAATTATGTACAAATATCTACATGCAAATACAAATTGGGTAAATAAAAGTTTAATAAAATTAAGGGGAAATACTTTATTGATCCTAGTGTAAAATTTATTTCGAAAATTGCATCAATACAATATATAGGTATCTTTTGAATAAAACTTGGTCGAATACCTTACATAGTTAACATAAAAGTGACACTGTATGAGGAGTAAAAATAACTGTACATCATTAGGTACCTAACTGGAACATAATTACTGTAGATTACCTACTTATTGAGTGCCCGAAATGTACAGTGAATAAATCATGAAAAGTATTTATATTGAAATAAGAAATGCATTTCCGAACCACCAAGCGATAGGCAAATTCATTAACGCCCGAGTGAACTCCGGCGACCGGATAACAATATAAAATATATTGTGTCTCGTTTTCCAGGCGTTGACGAGTTAAACGTTACGACTACGAGATAATGAGCCATGGTATTTTTTTATCTGGTTTAAAGTGCATAAAATGCCCGTCCTAGCATAATGTCACACGCGTAATTAAGGGAAGATGAAGTTATATCATACAATCATAAACCCATACATACGATGTCCATTTTATAATGCAATGAATTTAGTTGAAACTTATCCGATATCGCAAAATAAGCAGTTGGGGATTAATACCTAAATCATGAATACCATAAAATATGCCAATGTGCTTGGTTTTATTATTAAATCATGTTTCTATTTTTTTTACAATTTAAGTTTGGAATAGCAAATAGTGCATTAAGTACTACATACACTTGAGATTTGTTATAATTATGAAATAAGAAAACTTAAAATAAATTTACATACATATACAATACCAAGGCAAACTTATAAGACAATGGACTAAGGTACCATTCTTGGAATTGCACCTGAATAATAACATAAGGTAACAAACAATTATTATGTATTACACAATACTAATGTTTATTGTATTGTAGAGTTGCACTTTGGTGTTTAAAATTACCGTCCTTTTTAAATAAGATATGTCAATCACTGTCTGAAATCGCCTTCTTTCGCCGTTTCGCCTGTTTTGGCTTGACGAAATCTTCTTCCTATAAAGAATACATACAATTTAGTAGTATATGTGTGGAAACGATTAACAAAGTCAAGATTTCGAGTACATGACTTAATATTTATACTGGAAAGTAATTTCCTCATGAAATTCATTATTTGAATATGTTTAGGGCATAAGAGAGATCTATTCTAAACAGCTATCCTAATCTTAAAAAATGGAAACAAAAAAATATATATATTAAACAGATTATTTAGTACCCATTTTTTCATGGTGAGAGAACGCAAAAAAAAGACGGAACAGATTAAGTTTTAAATTATTTGAGTATCCATTTTTCCATCGTGAGAGAGAACGCAATAATTCTTGAAAGACGTCACTGACAGCCCGTCAGTGACGTCAGGTTATACAGTTAAACTGCGAAAACAACTTTTATTACGTAGGGCATAAAGGCGGTCTCAAGGTCAACATATATAATATGTGTTGCCGTCGTGTGTCGGGGAGGGCGATGAATAGGAAAACATGAAATAAAGGTCCATTATAGGAAAACATGGTTTGCGCGGGCCATATTTTTATATGGAAAACGTAAAGTAAAAAAAAGTAGCCACAAAAAAAAAAAACTTACGACAAGCTAAAGAGATTATCTAGTAGCTACAAGTATTAAATTGCGTATAAACATCACAGATGATTGTAAAAAAACAGAATATCAAAAGCGCTTGTCGCGGGTCATATTTTTGGCGTAAAAAATAGCGGAAACGTATTTGAATTCTACATCAAAATATACTTTAACGTCAAGAAAGATAATTGTGCTAAAGATATGATGAAAAAACAACGAAAAATATCGAAAAAGTGCAGAAGTGAGGTTTTTCCCCATACTCTTTACACGTAAAGAAAAAGACAGAGACAAATGTTTCCGCATCATAACGGAGCCTTATGACCAAAATTGCTTGCGCTAATGACGTAGTAACCACGCGCGCGTGACTTAAAAAAACGTTCAAGTGATTTTTTATTTAACCATTTTGATTGCCAAGTGGCGGAGCGCCAACCACCGCGATTGTACAGATTCCGGCAAACATCTTGACGCTCTTTTGATGGAGTGGAGATAAGTTCGCGAATGTGCATTTGCGGGCGACCAATAGCGCGCGCCCCTCTCCCGCCCCGCCCCCGTACCTTACCGCTACGCATACCCAAAATACGCGTTCTGCGGTGTCCTACATCTTGGCATGGACCACTTTGAAAACCGCAATTCTGACTACATGGAAAATTTCTCTCCAATTAGTCCTAACTAGTCCTACTTTTTCGGAATTAGTCCCAAAAAGGACTGAAAGATATAAGCGATTGAAATGGTCCATGCCAAAGCAAACCTTCATTTTGGCAGGGACAGGCTATATCTAGTGTAGTGAACCACAACACCTAGCCAGGATCTGATTATTCAAAAAAAAAGTCCCTTTTTTATGGATCTCGTAACGCCTAGAATCAAAACGAAATGAAGCGCCGTTCAAAAAATATAAAGGAATGATTTGGTCCATGCCAAAATCAACCTACATCTTGGCGAGGACTTTTGAACCAGCACCCTGATTATCTAAAAAGAAACTATTTAGCGACCGGTTGCATTTGACATCCATTGCTACTTTTCTTTGGTATGTTTTTTTTTACCCCAAAGAAAAGTAGCAATGTATTACGTTCATCTGTGAACTGCGACCGGTCGCTAGGTGGTTTCTAATTAGATAATCAGCCCGCAGGTCACCCAGAGAAAATTTGCTTATTGGAAACGATTCGTGTAAATTAGTCCCAAAGCCACAAAATTAGTCCCCCTTTGGTTTAGGAGAAATTCCGTTTTTATTGTATAAGTACAGTCACGTACAAAAGCGTACAGTAAAAATTAATTAAGTACCTACATAAAACTATTCCGTTCCGTAATGCGCAGTGTTCAGATTGTAAAACATTAAGCATCCGATCTTGCGGCTCTTTGTGAAAGCTGCAGCCTTTTAAACAAACTTTATCAGACCATCAAACTGGGCAAAAGTACAATGTGTAAGTACTCCATCGTAATGTATGAAACAGCTGTTTTTTTTCGTGTTTTTGAGGTTGGACCCATAATGAAAGTTGTTCAGTTTGATGGTCTGATCAACCCCACGAGAGGTTTTAAATGAATTACAAATAACCCTGTATAGGTACAAAGTTTCAAGTGAACCCATTGAAGGAAGAAAATCACTCCACTCCAAATATGAATAATTTCGAAAGCAAGCAATCAAATTTTAAATTCAATACCATTTTATACTTCTTTTGAAATTATTTTGTCCGTGACTGTACATTATTTTGATATAGTCCAGGAGCCCCCGGATCAAAATATCTCTAAGAAAACATTTTTATTTTATGACTTAAAAATTTAGATTTGAGTTTCGAAAATGCATAAATGTTACGTATTACTTTACGATATACATTTGTGTTACTAATTACACTTCGATATTCTAACACAAATACGCAAAAAAAACAAGTTACAAAACATCGTCACTGAATAGGAAGTCAGCTCCTGTACTATAAAAACCAAATTTTAATTCCGATTATCTCCTAAACCAAAGGGGGCTAATTTTGTGGCTTTGGGACTAATTGGAACTAATTTACACGAATCGTTTCCAATATGCAGATTTTATCTGGGTGACCTGGTTCAAAAGTCCTCGCCAAGATGTAGGTTGATTTTCGCATGGACCAAATCATTCCTTTATATTTTTTGAACGGCGCTTCATTTCGTTTTGATTCTAGGCGTTGCGAGATCCACAAAAAATGGACTTTTTTTTGAATAATCAGATCCTGGCTAGGTGTTGTGGTTCACTAGATATAGCCTGTCCCTGTCAAAATGAAGGTTTGCTTTGGCATGGACCATTTAAATCGCTTATATCTTTCAGTCCTTTTTGGGACTAATTCCGAAAAAGTAGGACTAGTTAGGACTAATTGGGGAGAAATTTTCCATGTAGTCAGAATTGCGGTTTTCAAAGTGGTCCATGCCAAGATGTAGGACACCGCTCTGCGCAATCCCCACCCGATTTCAAGATGTTTGCTATTGTACACAATTAATTATTAAAAAAAAATTACCTCACTGTCGTCGTTTGATGAATGTAAATTCGCGTTTATTGGTAAGGAATTAGAAATCAATTTTCTTGCTCGCCTCGAAATCGGTAATTCGTCTTCCCGTGCTAATGAAAATAAATCCATATACTGTTTCTGAAATAAATAAAGATAGGAAACAATCAGAATTTATTATTATTGTTATATTAACAAAACTGGTAATAACTTTACAAACAAAATAATCGCTGTGAAATTATATAGATTTATATAGCTAGATTCAAGTTTAATGGCTTATGCATACGATGTTTTTAACGAGCAGACAACGCTATTTTATAAACACTTTAGACAGCATCACATTTAAGTACTTAAATAGTGTCTAAGTTAAAAAGGTGTTTAAAGAACGATTTTGTAAGAACACCGTTTGTTTGCGATCGTTTTTCGTTATTCTATCGTTTTTTTGCGATCTGCATGATTAATTTGCATCGGTATCGAAATGAACCTGCATTGTCTGCTCGTTTTCAAAAACATTCTGTGCCTAGTTAAGAGACTTGTCTCTTTTTCTAGAAATTGTTTTTTCTGTGTGGATAGATTAGTCAGCGGCACGCTGGGCTATCACGACAGGGGTAAACAAATTCAATCAATTTTATACTTAAATTTGAAGACATTAATGGCTCGTGTTATAGAATCAAACTCAAATCCTCTGCTTGAGTACAGTTAGAAAAGGATGGTGCTATATTCATCGCATCATATAGCGCCATCCCTTTCTAACTGTGCTCAAGCAGAGATTTGAGTTTGATTCTAAGTATAATACGAGCCTTGGGTAAATTGTTTACAGTTTTATATAACCTGACGTGCTGCTAACTGTAGTCACAGTTCAAAAGTAAATAATCCAGTAAAATTGTCGCCTGAAAGTACGGGATACCTTGCGTCAAATCCGGTAGTTCTGATTTTTTTTTGCAGACTTGTTTATGATGTAGGCCGAATGAATAATCCAAGATTGTGACCTCGAGAGCCGAACGCAACTATGTCAAAAATCGAAAAAAATAAATAAGTCTGCAAAAAATCATAACTACCGGCACCCTGATTATCTAAAAAGAAACTATTTAGCGACCGGTTGCATTTGACATACATTGCCACTTTTCTTTGGTATGTTTTTTTTAAACCAAAAAGAAGTAGCAATGGATCACGATCATCTGTGAACTGCAACCAGTCGCTAGGTGGTTTTTAATTAGATAATCAGCCCGCGGATTTAACCCAAAGTCCGATGTTTTATTTTACTGTACTAAAAATAGATTTTTTAAATTTCAAAATAAAGTTTTGAGAGAATATATTTTTGGCTAAGTAATTGAACTAGCTTGTACTTTTCCTATATCTATGTCGTATGCAATTAACAATCATAACTTTTTCTGTTGACTGTATTGTTGGTGTTTCGGATTTCCACAACCCTTAAGATCTTTAGCTCTAACTCGTTCGGATAAAGAAACGATCTGTAAATGGCGGCCATACATTAAGTGTAAGCGCGATAGGTGATAGGTGTATGTATAGCACAAGCACATAGAATACATTTACTCTGAATAGCATATACAGTACGAGGCATATATCTTCAAATCGGGTGGGGATTGCGCGGAACGCGTATTTTGGGCATGCGTAGCGGTGAGGGGCGCGGGCGGCGGGAGAGGGGCGCGCGCTATTGGTCGCTAGCAAGAGAACATGCGCGAACTTATCCCCACTCCGTCGGAAAAAATTCAAGATAGATATATGCCTTGTACTGTAGCAAGCAGCATGACGGACGGTATGTGTGAGCGAGATAGCATGACCGGCCAGCCGCCATTTACATATTGTTTCTTTAAGGTCAAACCGCACTACAGCGGAGCGGCGCTGCGCGGCGCAGCACTGCAGCGGAGCGGCGCGGCCTCTCCTAAACGCACTATCGCGGCAGCGGAGCGGCGCGGCGCGGCTCAAATTGCCAGACGTGGCAAGATTTCATTGAAGTTGGACGCACGAACGAAAAGGGAACGCTCGGTCACGCGTTCCCTAGAACGAATTTCCAAGGAACGATTTAGCAACACATCCTCATATTTTTTATTTATTTATTTGTGATGAGATATGATTATGATGATTTATGAAATGATCACATAAAATACCACTTTGTAATTTAATCAAAATTTGTACACTGAAATATCAGTAGAAATAGATATTTCCAAATACCCTCTATAGACTGAAGCTCGATTATGAAGAATATTCGGCCGCGCCGCGCCGCCAGCTATACCGCACTAGCGGCAGCGGAGCGGCGCGGAGCGGCGCGGCGCGGCAAAATATTCTTTTGCACCCAAATCTGCAGTGCCGCGCCGGTACGCGCCGCGCCGCGCCGCGCCTCTCCGCTATAGTGCGGTTTGCATCATTGCAATCAATAGAAATAATATTTGGCCGCGCCGCGCCGCGCCGCGCCGCGCCGCTCCGCTGTAGTGCGGTTTGACCTTTATCCTCACGAGTTTAATCACACTAAAGTTACTGTAGAGATCCTTCACATTCTGTGCAGTTTCGTAACAAGTAAAATATGGGTAATAAAAGTTTTAAGAAAAAAACTTACCCTTAAACTATCATTACTATTAGATTGTGCTTGCTGCAGAGCCTTCTGCATACATTCCATGTTAAAAATGGACATGTCATCATTTTCGACACAGCTCACCCTCATTTGTTCCAAGTGGGCTAAAACCTAAGTAAACAAAATTAAAAATTAATGTTTGGTAATTAAAATGACACACGTGTACCTCATATGATGGCAACAAAATAATTATAGTACGCTGATAAGTGTTAGAAAGTAGAACTTGGTTTGTTTTATATTAGGCGCAACAAACTCAGACTAGGTAAGTAAGTACAGTCAGCAACGAAAGTCATTAAAAATTGTAGTACTTTATTATAGCAACTTTTTTGAGAGATGTTTAACATTTTAGAAGCATTAGTCAAAAAAGTTACTACGACAAAGTACTAAAGTGTTAAGCTACTTTAGTTGCTGACTGTACTCTTTATAAAGGTGCTCCCTCACCGGGAGCATTCACTTGTACTGTAACATTATAGATTTGTCTTTGAGCATTACATTACAATAATACCTCCCTGACTGACGAGCATTTGCTCGGTTCTCCTCCTTCACTGATGTATTCATTACAAGGTGCGCATTGTAATGCTCGGTTCTCCTCCTTCACTGATGTAATGATCAAATCTGTAACGTTACATTACACGCGAATGCTCCCGGTGAGGGAGCACCTTAATAAAAATGTAAAATAACTTTGTATCAAAAAATCATTACACAAAAAATGTGTCGACTGGCATCAAATTAGTTTATCCTTTCGGACTTTTAATTGCCTGGAACTATTTCAGATATTTCTTCAGAGTATATTATAGTGTAGGAAATGAAGCGATCTTTTGTATGGAGACCCCAACATTAAATTCTCAGTCGATGAAACTTTGCAGGGATGTAATATAGTATAAACCAAAACCTATATACAAATATCCAAAAACAAAAAATAAATTGATTTGGATTATTTTCATTTCTGATACTTTATCATACTGTAAAGTTTCGTCTACTGAGGATTTACTGTGGGGTTTCACTATCTTCCTTTCCTAGACTATTAGATAATTTTCGCGAGTTGTTAGTTAGAATAATTATATACTAACCAATTCTGCAGACGGCGGCGCATTAGGCGGTATGCTGTGTTTGCTGGGACGTTTTCTCTTGTTCGGGCTAGTGCCTGGGTACCGCGTGCTCAACAAAACTGATACTAAATCTCCTACTTTATCTTCATAATCGTAACACCAATTTTTTAAAGTGGATACGACAAATGTATCTTCTTCGTCCACTGCTCTACAAAATAACTGTCTCAATACATCAGCAGTTGGCCTTTCATTCTTCAACATCAATAGAATTGATGTAAGTGCTTCTGCATGCTCTTTGAAGGACAAATTAGGAATGATAGGTAAAACGTCTTCTACTGAGATATCATGAGCAGTTAACAGTTGCCAGAGGCAGTATTGTTCAAAGGTTTCCCAATTGAGACTTGTTGAGAGCATTGTGGTTATATCATCAGATTTAAACATCATTAAACTGCCTTGTAGGGTTAGGCAAATCATTCGCTGTAATTGCCCTGCATCTAATGTAGAAACAATGGCATGGAGCAGCCTAATGTGATTTTGAGATTGCTCCTTAAATTCTCTGTAGACATCGGGTATCAACCATACTAAAAGATTCGAATCACACTCTTGGCATCTTTCAAAGTCATCAGCTAAACTATCTCCTACTTTAAGTTCAAGGAAGCTACAGTAGTCTCTGTATACCTCTGCCTTATATTTTACCTCCCGTTTTCTCACCAAATCTCGCTCGGCGCGTCTTTCACGTTCATAGCATACCTTTAAATAAAATAGTAGATAAAATCCTACACTGTGGAAAGAGTTCTGAGCGTGTATTTCCTTAAACGTTTCTAAAATTAGTTTCCTTTTAGCTTCGGCTCCATTGCCAGTGGCAGTAAGGAAAGTGAACATGGAAAATATTGGAGAATTTGATGCTATGTCAAGTTCAGCAGGGCTGGGATTGAGACTGATTTTCAATAGTGGCATGTCCTGAACAGTGGCAACGAATAAATCTGCAAGAGCTATAGGAGTAGGCATGGGAGATCCACAAGCATTGAGCAATGCCATGGCTGCAGTCGAGGAGCGTTCATCTAAGAGAGTTTCCGCCAAGGGCCTTAAAATAAGTGGCAATGCTGCGGCCAGTTCAGGTCTTTCCCTGGCTCTTACTTCTGATAGTGGTAAGTCGTCATCATCAGTATCTTCTGCAATGTTAGGAGGAATGTCTTCTTCATCATCTGAAAAAGCGGGCTCGTCCGGCTCTCCCCTAGTCATCTCTTCAGTGCCTTCATCACGCATTCCCGAGACACCTTCTCCATTTCCATTAGTACAAAATTCTTTAAAAGTTTCTCTTACAGTTGTTCGTAACTCCCTGTCTAATTTTGGTGAGTCGAATAAAGGGTGCAAGTTCTGGAGAACCCTCTTTTCAATTATCTGCTGAAGGGAATTAAATATACCTTGTCTTACTTTATCAGCAAATGGTGGATAAAAATTAGGTATGATTCTGCATAGGAAATCAAGGAGTGTAGCAGTGACAGCGGGGTGTGACCTCATGGAATGATGCATGACCAAAATCGCAGGTTCTATGTTCATAATGTTATCCTTTTCAGAATCATAAAATAGCCAATCATAGAACAGGGCTAATTTGGCATTTGATGCAGCAACATTAGATGTGCAAGTTGTGAGAAGCCAACCGATTACAGCCCACCTTGGGATAATATCAGAACACAGTAGTTCATTTGTGGGATGTATGACACCAACAATAAACCGAATCATATCACTACGGAGAGATTGTGATTCTGGGGTAGCAAGATATTGTCTCTGAAACCACTCTTGATACTTCTTGTGGTGTCCAAACCGGACTTGTGAAGTAAGAAAAACTAATTTTCTTTCCATGTCTGGTGTTATTCTCGATTGTAAATATCTGCGTGACGTTCTCGTTTGTAGAAGTTGTAAAACATTTGTAAAAGTTGGGCATAATGATTTTGGATTCGATAGTATGTCTTGCCAAAGTTGATTAAATTCAGGAATGCGTGCAACATTTTGAAGTAATCTTATTAGGTCTCTACCCAAAGTTAGAACGTCTGCAAAACGTTCTCTTACAAGTGTTAACACAAAATTCACTTCTTTCTGCCTCAAGCCCATAAGCAGTGGTAGGTTGTGATCTTCTATCAATCTCAGATATGTGTAGACCACCATGCAAATAAGTACTGGGAACTTATCCAACCAAGCCCTATTTTCAATGTAAATGTCCAAAAGAGATTCTACTAAGATTATATTCTTGGGAGAAACATCTCCCCCCGACGCATAGCGCATCAGGTTCCAACATACACTATCTATTCCAGTTACATTATTCCTTATCATCTCTTTAATAAGCCACAGCAGTTGATTGCGGGTAGTATCATGGAATTTCAAATACCTTTCTAAGATTAAATTTGACAAGTTGTTGAGCACGCAAGTAAAACCATCTCTGGTGACAAGAGTGAGATCTCTGTAGCATTTTGTGGCATTGTGAGGCTCAGTGAGTATGGACATCAGCAGGCCAAGTGAGACATCTTCATGATTTTTACACACCGCATTATTTAACGCATCATGTGCTTCTTTTTCACTGCAATCGGCAACCAGGGACTGGACGTAGTTGTAAACCCTTTCATATCTCTGAAAACCCAAAAATAAATATGTGAGAAAAGTTTAATCATATTTCATGAACTAAATTAAATTTTCGCGCCAGACCAACTACAGCGCCACTATCGTCGATATCAGAAAATAATGTTGTACATGGCTGACTAGACCATTCTTTGTTGGGAAACTGCGAAATTAAACACAGTACCTCTTCAATTTCATCCTTGTTTTCAATGGCGGTGCACACAAATAGTTTAGGTGAACTAGATTTACTCTGATCCATAATTTGTAAATTATTTTATCTACTTATTTCATTAAAAACTTGGCGCAGGTTGCCTCCTGCATGACTATCGTAAGCGAAAAATATTTATGAAGCAATACAATCAAAAAACAAGAATGTGTGCGTATGTCATCGTGGAACAAACAAAAAGTTGAGAGACACCGTCAGGTGGCGCTTTTGCGTTCATGAGTGAACTTACGTTCCGTGATACGGAAAAAAAATGACATGTTTTTTTTTTAATTAGTCTGGGACTTTTGCTTTAAAGATGCTTCATCCCGAATACAGAATGAAGTGTTGTTAATGTTTAATTAAATTAGACATGCAATGAAATAGTATTTCGTCTTAATTTTTGTGAATATTTCTAGTTTTTAGAAGTGAAATAATAAAATGGAATGAATAATTGTGTAAAGTGTTGCCATCTTATAAAATTTGTATTTTGTTCACAGAGTAGAGAACAAAGTCTCTCTACACTCACGCGCGATCCACACTCGTGCTTGTCAAAACGTCGAAAAAGCGCTCATGCGAATGATCGCTAAGGCCTAGTTTATATTAGTCAAGTAGACGACCGAGTCGAGTAGCGAGTAGAAGTACATTGCCTGGCATGTTCGTCGATTTTAAAAGAACGTCAAACACACCACGTAATGTACTTTTACTGGAATGTTTGCTGAGCCGAGCTGCTGGCGTAATGTAAACATAGCTTAAGGCTCTCCACTGCGTTGAGTGAACGGTTTAGAGTATAACTGATTTTGGAAAATGGAACACCTGCCCCCCTAGCCAAAGTAACATTTGCAAATTTTCGCTATCGCTTCGCTTCGCAACATGTATGGATTTGACGTTTTAAAATTCGATTGTTAACGAAACCTTATGTCAATCCCATACATGTTTCGAAAGCGAAACGATAACGAAGATTTGCGAATGTTACTTTGGCTAGACCCTCTGATGCAGAACCATGATGGTCCAGCGGAACAATTAGAAATATAAAAATGATACCTCAGCAAAAGTTGTTCAGCCTGATAAGCATTTTTTGTTGAGGTATAAAAATCGAAGATCTGGAACACCTGATGCAGAACTAATAGTCCGGCTATAAACTATACAAAATATAAAAATGACACCTTTGCAAAAGTTGTACAGCCTGATGAGCATTTTTTGTTGAGGTATAAAAATCAAAGATATGAAACACCTGATGCAGAACCATAATGGTCCAGCTAAACTATACAAAATATAAAAATGACACCTTAGCAAAAGTTGTTCAGCCTGATGAGCATTTTTTGTTGAGGTATAAAAATCGAAGATCTGGAATACGGGACGGTGCACGCACGGGGCAGCGACGTTGCGCCGACGGGGTTTTTCCCTTGCCGTACGTGCACGCCACGTCCGGGCCCCGTCGTGCCTGCGCTACGTATGCATGCTCCTATACATTTTGTATGAAACGATGTTTTTCCCACCTCGTGCTCGTCCCGTTCCCGTCCAGTCAGGGGTTTTTCCCGTTACGTATAGGTACAGCGACTTTTGACCGTTTAATCACGATAAACGACCGGCGGGTCTACCGCCTAACTCTCTCGCTCTGACACTGGCTTTGGTTTATGATGTCAGTGCACTGTCCGTCCTTGTTATCGTGTTATGATATGACAAGGACCGATAGAGCACAGCTATCGCTTTGAGATAGGCGGTCGACCTGCCGAAAACATATTTTCAGGATATCTTTACTCGTTTTAGAGAAATTTGCAAAATTTACTATGTCGCCGGTCAGTCGGAATCATTACTGTTTCTGGAAAATGCAAGTTGAAGTAAGTAGGTACCATGCATGGGCAACAGCGTCGCTTAACCACTGTTAAGGTTAAAATCGCTTGCACGCCGCGCCCACTGTCCAGTGCCGGATTAAGACTACTTGGTGCCCTAAGCAATCCACGCCTGTGGGCCCCCTATAGGGTTACCATATACGTAAGGGAAGATGTCTGTCTATATTATCCAAAAAAATCCAGATTTTTCAGAAAAATGCAAGTCAATAGTTAAAAAAAAAACGGCCGCGCAGCGCGATTTTTATCAATTTCATCGACTAAACTGGTACTTTTGTCTTACCCAATGATTCTTGCCTGTCAATAGCTGAAAGAACGGCCGCGCACAAGGTCGTCGCCAGCCCATGGCCCCGGGGGGGGGGGGGGCAAGTTAATATTAAAGAGGATGAGAATGATATAAATTATAGGTACAGTCAACAGCACCTAGTGAAATTATTCAAGTTTTGAGATGGGGCAGTATTTATCGGAAAAGCAAGTCAATTGCACGGCCTTAGGACTTTGGTTATTTGCAGTTGGCTACATTTTTTTTAACCTCTAGGGGGGGGGGGGGGCAGCGGTATAAAACTATAGGTAGGTAGTTTTATTAATTGCCTAAATTCCGTTACTTACCCAATGATTGTGAGTTTGTTTTGAAAACTATAAGTCCTATCAACATACTTCAAAGAAAATTATTGTAGTAAATTTTATGAAAAATATATTGTTTTTCGACAGTTTTGCTGTAGCTTTCACCGTTTACGGTAACTTTTTTAAATTAGAATAATAAATGGGGAGTTTTTATAGATTTATTTATGCCACTGCCACGCTGTGTATAATATTTTTAACACATTTTTTTATGAAACTATTCTAATGAAACTTATATTTTTCTAATTTGTATGAATATGGCTTTCTTATCATATTTATTTGAAGCCGATATCGGTACTCGTTAGAAATTAATCGTAACTGGAAAAAATATTTTTGTTAAAATTTTAGATGTTCGGCATTTCAGTGACGGCAATTCATTTTTTTGTATGTTAAGGTGTTTTTTAATTTCTGAAAATGATTGGCCATCTTCTATTTATCCGAAAATGATACCCGATTTGCCATAGTAGCTATAAAGTAGCAGTTATTATGGCCAACAGTACGGGTGGCGTTAGAAAATTACACCCCCTCCCCCTCCCCCCCAGCAGGGTGTCTCCCGCTGTCTCCCGGGCGTTTTACACTTTGGTTCATCTAGGAATAAGCGTACCAAGTCTCATTCTTTAATGCAAAAAATATCAGTGTACTATACGACTCCTACAGGGTGATTTTTAACCGACTTCAAAAATTTGAAAAGGAGGAGGTTATCTTTTCGTCGCGTATATATTTTTTTTATATGTATGTACACCGAGTACTCGAAGACGGCTGAACCGATTGAAATGATTCAAACATTTTAACATGACATTTGTTTCCAAGTTGGTCCCATTTTTGAAATTTTGAAATCGGTTCAGTAGTTTTCAAGTAATCTTGAAAAAACTGTCGTTTTCCTTACCATTTTATATGAATTCAGGCGGATTATCAACTATTACTTTTTTGTTTGCGAACCGATTTAGGTGATTCTTTTTTTGTTTGTAAGAAGATACCTTAAGGATGATACCATATTAATTTTATTGGACTTTGGATTTCGAAGATACACAAGGGAACTCCTCAAAATTAAATAGGAACTGTACAGTGATTGAAATATTGGTAGGTTTATGACAATCAAAAACAAGTTAAGGTGCCTATTTATTGTCAAGGACGTGCTGGACTAGGGTTGAACTGCGAAGGCCCAACGGAACTCTTGTGGAAATTGAGTTACTCGGGGTATACCATTGAAAAATGTGAAACATTATAACGTTTTATTTTATAAAATCATCACTTACATACCTACCACAAAAAAGTTTCAAATAAAAAAGCTTTTTAAAAAAAGCACAACCTCCTTCAAAAATCTTAAAAAACAGCTCTATAAAAAGCAAGAAATAATGTTCAAATCGATTAATTAAAACACGTCTATTGAAGTCGGGTGGGGCTTTTAGAATATAAACAATACATTAAGTAAAAAAAAATACTTCCAGCTCCACCCGGCTTCAATAGACGTGTTTTAATTAATCGATTTGAACATTATTTTTTGCTTTTTATAGAGCTGTTTTTTAATATTTTTGAAGGAGGTTATGCTTTTTTTAAAAAGCTTTTTTTTCAAAAAATATCGGAAGAAACACAAACATAATTTGAAAACTATAAGTGCTATCATCTTCATTTAAAAAATGGTTAATAGAAAATTTAATGATAAATATATTGTTTTTTGTCAGTTTTGTTGTAGCTTTCACCGTTTTTTATAAAAAAATAAAAACTGCAATGGGGGACACAAAACGCCCCCCAGGGGGGGGGGGGAAACAATCACTTTGCAACTTGTTTCTACTTCTATATTTTATTGTATACGTAAAAGCTACATGCATGCCAAGTTTCATGCTTTCTGCCGGATGACACCATAACCTAGTCTTAATATATAAAAGAAGATACTGATTGGTCACTCACGTATCAACGCACAGCCCAAACCGCTGGGTCTAGAGACTCCAACTTTGGCACATAGGTTCCTTATGAGGTCTATGGGTGCACTAAGTATTTTTCAGCATTCGACCCCTAAGGGGGTGAAACAGGGTCCAAAGTTTGTATGAAAGTCCGTCAGTTTCGATGCTAGGATCTTAAAATTTTGTGTTTAGGCTTACGATTGAATATTAATATACACGTGTCTCAGCGTTTTTGAAAATTCTTCTCCTGAAGGGGTGAAAAGGGGGATGAAGTTGTGTATAGAAAATATATTAATTTTCCAAGTAAAAATCGCTAAATTTAAAATTTAGGCTTATGGATGGAAACTTAACGCAACATTTATCGTTATTGTTAGTATTTTAACCCTTAAGGGGATGAAATGGTGGTGAAATGGGGTAAATAAATCTGAAAATCGATATGGATGTTTTTAGGGACGACGTTTGTGAAAATAGCATTTATTTTCAAGTCCAACACGGACTGCTCCGAACAGATTTAACAGCGAAAGGGATGAAAATGGGGTTCAAATTTTGTATGGAAAAAAATATATAAAATCGAAATTACAACCTTAAAATTCGTAGGAGTACGTCTAAAAATAAATATGTATAATTTGTTATTTACAAACATACGTAGGCAAATCAATCCTCAACATTATGTCAACAAAATTAGTCTCTCAAAATAGGTAGGCATCTAAAAACTTCAACTTGCATTTTCTAAAAACAGCCTAACGATTCCGACTGACCGGCTATATGGTCACCCTACACTCTGATTATTCCTATTAAATAAATTTGCAAATTTCTCTAAAATGAGTAAAGAGCAGCCTCGTGCGAGGCCCACCACACGCGGTAAACGTCTTGTTTCGGGAGGTAGCGCGCTTGGTGGAGACCCGCCTAATCGTGTAAAAACGGATGGTCGGATGGTTGAAGGTTCCCTAAGGATTTTCTCTAACATCCACGCGCACGAAGTCGCGGGCGAAAGCTGGGGGCTTACCATCAGCAAATAAGAAACCATCCTTAAGCCGTTCAGTTCAGAAGCAGGCCCTAAACGAAATTGCTTAAATCGGTACCATGACCGTCTTTTAGGTGAACGGCATAAAGATTGTTTTGACTCAAGGTGAACGGTTAGTTTGTCTCTGGTATGCTTTGTCACAGATCACTAATGCTTTGTAGACGATGCGAAAACGAGCTAGCCTGTACAAATCGATGGGTGCATTCTGTAAGACAAATCTCTGAGTCATCGATCGCCATAAATTTGTTAACCATAGAAAGTAATTTGTTTAGAATATTCATTTACTTTTCATGGTTAAAATGTATTTTATAGCGTTCGATGACTCAGATATTTGTTTGGTAGAATGCACCCAATTTATCGCTTATTATCCCCGCCAATCGGTAATGCTCCTGGCGGCCATGTTTTTAACCTCAAAAACGAAAAACAATTTGTAAATTTTTGATATACCTAGACCCTATCTTACTGAAAATAATAATTTAATAAATAATAATTATATTAGATTTATACCTATTAAGAATTTTCTTATTTCATGGCATTTTTAATTGCGGATCACGTCGATGTGGATGTTAATGTGACAAGGTTTTTGCGAATTACCAATTGGCGGGGATAGTATATCTCTGTCTGCCGCGACGTTCTAAATTGATGAAAAATAAAATACCGGTCACTTACTAGTTTTTTTTAATGAGAACATTGCAAATAAAGTATCACAACTTCATATTTATTTTTAAGTGCGATTTACTAGGTGCGTGCTCTAATAAAATGTCGCAAGTCAATAAAACAAATTAAAATTATATTATTTCAGTTTTTTTTATTTTCAATATCATTTCACACCATTAGTTTGTAAATTACATTGATATAAAATAAATCATTTTCTTCTTTATTTGATTATTATTATTCATAATAACATAAAATGTAATGCAATTTAGGTACTTATTTATGGGGTCTCATCTCTCATCATTTCTTTTTATTTTAGTGAAATTCAACAACATAATGCTTGTGCCTGTGCTAAGTGCCTTTATCAAGTTACATAATTCACTGTTAAATAATAAATATTAAAAGAAATTCACAAATCTTAAAATTCTCACACCCAACTTATCTAAATACACTAAACAATTTTGAAAAAGCTGATCACGTAGGAACTTTTTATGAATTGCTTTATTTTACATTACAGACGCTATAAAACAGCTCCCAAACTGTGAAACCGTGCGTCGTGGTACGCTTCGTCCATACATAAAAAATGGTGAACGGTTTAAGAGCGTGTATTAAAGCAGGCCCTCCGCAGGCCTGCTAAATCGAGGTCATGGTACGAAAAAGTAATGCCATTCAGTATAAGTCCTGCTATAAGAGCTCATAGTAAGGCCCCTGGTCTAGAAAAATGAAAACAGTGTTTCCGAAATTTGTTTAATTTCAATTTAAATGATTTCGATGAAATATGACGTCATGAAATTTATTACCTCTCCCCACCCCGTTGTCACCCTACGTCGACCCCCTCCCTCCCCGTAAACCTGTGACGTAATTTATGATGGCCCCTTAGATTGCTGATGCGCAAAGTAATCCCACACCAGCAGCAGCAACTCCGGCATTATGACTACGGTGTCCATCTTTGTTGAGTGCGCGAAATATACTGTGAACCTGGCGCGATCCTTTGCGAATGTGGAATCGTCGTCGTGAGGTAGTTTTGCCGTGATTTGCAAGCGATCCGGGGGCTTACCATCAGCAAATAAGAAACCATTCAGTTCAAAAGTAGGTCTTAAACAGGACGCTTAAGGCCTGCTTTCGAAATAACCTTTGAGGTCATAGTACGAACAAGTAAGGCAGTTCGATATAAGGCCCCCGCGCTGCGACTTCACGGCGTGATTCACGCTGGAGGTGAGTCTGGAGAGGTCATAAGAAAAATCGTGCGAAAAAACGTCGAAAAAGCGCTCATGCGAACGATTGCTAAATTAATGATCTTGATCGTCTCGGAGGGATCTTATGGCCGGTATACGTTTTGATTAGTGATTAGTGCGAGTGGCTCGTTTAGTGTTTAGCAAAAAACAAATACTTAACACTAATCAGAGACTGTCCGAACGTGTTTTTTGCTAAACACTTAACACAAAACGAGCCACTCGCACTAATCACTAATCAAAATGTATACCGGCCATTAGACACAGACTAACTTTAGTTTTAGTCTGTGAATTCCGACGTGACGTGCCGTTGCCGTGTGGCCGTGGCGCCGCGCCGCCGCCGCCATTTTGTGCAAAATTGCTGCTTGTTTTGTACGTGCGTGCGTGCAAGTTTCGTCCAACGCTATTTTCATTTTTAGTCCATCGTTTGTTATTGTGATCCCAAAATTTCGTCAGAAGGTAAATAAATATTTTGTCAGAGTTTACGAAGACCGAACCGAACTCGATCGAACTTATTTGTTGACGCCGGTAAAGACTGGTGTGGTTCATTGGTTACGCTAAATAATGTTTAAACGAAAACTAATGCATTTGCGATTGTTACTTTTTACTATCAATTTCTTTTTTAGAGTATCAGATGGATAATCAAAGAGAAAAGGAAAGAGATCGGTCTAGGCGCGGCGATCGACCTTCCAGGTTTTCGGATGCCGCTCGGGACCGCTCAAATGAACGAGACCGACCAGGACCAGAAGGGAGACGACTATTTGTGTCCAATATTCCTTACGAATTTAGGTGGACAGAATTAAAAGATTTGTTCAAAGAAAAGGTAATTATGAGATTCGTAGATAGTCATACTCATTGTAAGTTTATACCCAACGGAGGCTGCCAACTTTCGGTCGGAGAGTCAGGTTCTTTCCTAAAAAATGCATGATCCGCCATCTCGCCTTACTCTCCGACACGTTTATGCTTTTTGAAGTAAGATTTGTGTTCAATGTGCTGTTTTCACTGTGGCGGTAGGATGTTTATGTGCACATGTTTTAAATGTGGGACAAATTTGGTGTTTGAGACTCTTTTGATAACTATAAAGACATGTGTGACTGTTCCCCACATGCAGGACGGTTGGAAGGCTTACCCAACAGAAAGGCAGAGAGATCACTTGTCTAGATCATATTGTCATCTTTCCCCGTCCCTGATCTATACCAATGTAAACCATATTGTTAGTAGAAAAACTGGTTTTTCTTTCACCGTGTAATGTGATAAATAATCAAATGTTTCAGGTTGGAGATGTTGCATATGTTGAACTGTTTAATGACGAGAATGGAAAGCCAAGAGGGTGTGGAGTGGTTGAATTTACAAACTCGGAAGCAATGAAGAAAGCTTTATTTGTGATGCATAGATATGAACTAAATGGCAGGAAATTGGTATTGAAAGAAGAAACAGGTAAAGGTTGTTGATATCATTTTTATTTACAGCTATATGAATGGAATTTTAATCAAAAATTTCTATTAGTTTTTATGATTTTCTTAAAAAAAGAGAAAGGTTTTTTTTTATTGAATCCAAATAAAATTATTATGATAGTGTAAAATTGCTTAATCAATACATTTTTTTTTTCATTATGAGGACAAATAGTTACAATATTAAAAATGTTTTAGGTAATGAGAGAAACAGATTAAATTCTTCAAGGTCTGGTGGTGGAGGAGGAGGCGGGGGCAGTGGTGGCAGAATGCCAAGAGATGACAAAGATGGGTATGAATACCTTATAAAATCCATTGAAAATGTAGTCAATTTGTTACTTTGTGTACTTTTTTGCATTCCTGCAAATGAGAAAGTATGTTGTGCTTTGGGGGTGTCCATTAATCACGTGATGTTTTTTTGGCCAATTTTTAACCCCCCTCTCCCCTGGTGATACATGGTGAGGTTTTACGTTAACCCCCACCCCCCCCTCTAAATCACGTGTATTTTTTTGGTACAAAATAATCTCAACAATTTTCAGTACGAATATGTCGCGGTGGGCGGGGAAATCGTCCTGGTAATGGTGAGTCAAAAATCACACACAGTTTTCAGTTAAAAGTCACACGTTCAACGAAAAAAATTAATACACGTGATATCTCACTACACCCCCCCGTCCCCCCTTGTGATACTTTGTGATGTTTTCAACTACCCCCACCCCCCTTTCGAGGCTCACGTGATTAATGGACGACCCCTTTTTGGTTTTCACTCATGCTTTGCAAAATAGTCGAAAAAGAATGTATTTGCCCATTTGTACAAATCTATTGCAATGTGATTATCTACCGAATAGTTTGATGTGCAAATACTTTAATTAATGCCCAATGTTCATATTATAATCATTAGATCTGACTCAAAATATAATTCAGTAAAAAATATTAATAAAAATGAAATTACAATGTCACACTGATAAAAATTAATGGAAAAAAAATACAAAAATATTCAATGGTCAAAATTATCTTTAACAACACAAATATACTAGTCATAATAAAATCCTTACTTATAATATTATAAATGCGAAAGTCCATTTGTTTGTTACGCCTTCACGTCTTAACTACTGAACCTATCATCATGAAATTTTGCATACACGTTGTCAGGGGTGCAGAAAAGGACATAGGGTCTCTTTCATCCAGGATAAACGTACAGTTCCCGAGGGATAGTAAAAAAACTGTCCACGCAGGCGAAGTCGTGGGCGGCCGCTAGTTAAATCATAATTATGTCAAATTGCTATAAATTAATTAATTTCATTTTAATGTTTTGTCATTTAGGTATTCATCAATGGTATAATAATTATTTTCTTTTAAAACTTAATTGTATAATATTTTTAAAGATGTCAAAATTGAAGTCTATTTACTTGAATAATTTTTTAAATAACATTTTGCATTTGCAGATGGGGTATGATGAATAAACCAAGAGAACCAGAAAATTTTAATACCTACGGGTTAAGTCTCCAATTTTTGGAGTCTATAAATGTACAGCCACCCCTGGTGAAAAAAGTCTTTGTTGCAAATGTAAGTGTTTGATGTTTGAGTTCTGAGGTCAAGAAATACTATGTCACTGACTAAATTACTTTTTGTTGTAGCTCGACTATAAAGCTGACCGTGCCAAAATCAAAGAGATATTTAAAATGGCAGGTAAAGTGCGAAATATTGACTTGGCTGTTGATAAAGATGGCAACAGCAGGGGTTTTGCAGTGATAGAGTATGACCATCCCGTTGAAGCAGTACAGGTAAACATTGTTACACATTTTACTGATCAATTTATTCTTAACAAATTAATTAATGGTATTGAAATGTTCTTTTCACAGGCTATATCTATGTTTGACAAGCAAATGTTATATGATCGTCGGATGACGGTTCGTATGGACCGTGGAGTGTCTGAGAAAGCTGAACTGAGGCTACCTGAGGGCTTGAAAGGTATCGGCTTGGGCTTGGGGCCTAGTGGAGAACCACTGAGAGATGTAGCGAGGAACTTGCAACAGCCAAATACAGCGAGTAACATGAGTCTTGCGAATACTGGAACATCATTGGGAACTGGAGTGTTGGGTGCCGTGCCGGCTGCTGGAGTGTCTCTGAATGGACTTGGGGCGGGATTGACAGCAAATGCCTTGGGTACCAATAATGCTTTAGGAAACAGTTTGAGTCTTCAGGTATTGTTAATAAAATTCAAAACGAAATTGAAATTAATAGGGAAAAGATATGCAACTAATAATGATTGATATTTCACAGGCTCTTGGACTATCGGGGCTGGGAGCCCTCCAGAACCAGCTGCTGCAGCAAGGGCTGACAGCTAGTGACTTAGCATCTGTGCTGACTGCCCAGGCCAATGTGAATTCTGGCATGAACCTTGGTAATGACCTTGGGTCGAGTGTGCTCGGCAACTCTGGTTTGTCGAACAGTGTTCTTGGAGGAGGTGGCAATATGAACAGTGGACCATTGTCAAGTACGTTATATTTAATAACGTGAAATATCTTCATGTTCATAATTTAGTCTGTCTATTTCAATCATGTTTATTGTAATTTAGAATTTAAATGGTACAAAAATAAATAATTTCTTTTGTAGATACAAATCGGCAAATGGGTGGAGTACAGGTATCAAACCAGGGTTATGGCCGAGATTCTGGCATGCAACAGAGGGACAAACCTTCGGACATGGTTATCATCACAAATGTATGTAGAAAATTATACTATCTTTGACTTTACAAATTCTGCATGGGATTTTACTTGTAATTATGAACTTACGTAAAGAGAAAATAAATTAATTCATTTTATTATTTTTATTTCATAGCTCCCACCAACTGTGACTTGGCAATTGATTCGTGAAAAGTTCAGCGAATGTGGAGATGTGAAGTTTGCTGAAATGACTGCCACTGACACTGCCATTGTGCGATTCCATAAGGAATGGGACGCCGAAAGAGCTATCAGTATCCTTTAAAATTATATTGAATATTTTCAGATTAATAAATGAATAAAAAAACTCGGCCAAGTGCGACTCGGACTCGCGCGTTTTTTTGTATGGGAGCCCCCTTACATATTTATTTTATTCTAGTTTTTACTACCTATTTGTTGTTATAGCGGCAACTGAAATACATCATTTGTGAAAATTTCAACTGTCTAGTTATCACGGTTCATGAGGTACAGCCTGGTGACAGACAGACAATGGAGTCTTAGTAATAGGGTCCTGTTTTTACCCTTTGAGTACGGTACCCTAAAAAATAAGTTGTAAATAAAAGAAAAAATATGGCAAGATGATAATTCGTCAGCAATAAACAGTTTTTATAAAAAAAAAAAAAAACTAGTGGCTTTCTAGAGTTGTAGACCTCGCGTTTGTAACATTTTTAAACATGAAATGGCTGAAATAGGATGTTTCCCCATATTTCCTGGTGACAGACAGACAGTGGAGTCTTAGTAATAGGGTCCCGTTTTTACCCTTTGAGTACGGTACCTTAAAAAATAAGTTGTAAATAAGTAAAAGAAAAAAATATGGCAAGATGATGATTCGTCAGCAATAAACAGTTTTTATAAAAAAATATAAAACTAGTGGCTTTCTAGAGTTGTAGACCTCGCGTTTGTAACATTTTTAAACATGAAATGGCTGAAATAGGATGTTTCCCCATATTTCAGATATTCATTTATAGAACCTGCTCACAAAGTTTCACGAGAAAAGAGAGTTTCAAGAGCGAAGCGTAAGCTGAAGCTTACGCTTCGCTCTTGCTCGGTTAATAATAAAATACATGTAATGATATCCTTAATATTTGCACAGAAATGTTTGACAGGACTCGCATCGACGGAAGGACGATCGACGTCCGTTTCTTTTAGATTGCTTCACAAAGCCGGACCTGGAGGTATGTTTTGTGACTGTATTTTTTAAATATTTTGTTTCATTTAAGAGTAGGTTGTCGTATTGAGGTCTTCGAAATTGTTCAGATACCAACATAGGAGATTTATCGAAAAGGGCTTATTTTGTCAGAGACTGCAGTTGAAGTAATGACAATCGGTGTTAGTGTCAAAAGGATGCCTCTCATTGAGTTGGTCACAGCTGTTACGTATTGTGTCCATCTGATCCCAAGAATTATTAAAACTTGACTGCATGTATAGCTGAAGGCATAAATCCAAATTTTCTATATGGTCCAATAATGTATCATTTGTATGCTGGCGACCATGTTTTTTAACATAGTGTGTTTGTCCTAAATCATATTTTATCAGAGCTGAAGTCTCAGTTGCATTTACATGTGCTTTTCTTTATTAATAATTTAGTAATCTCTAATTTAAAGATAGGCTCGGCGTCTTGCGCTGTAAAACAAAAAGTGAATTTGTAATATTTTGTGTTTTCAGGAGTGTCATGTATTGAAGTCGGTCTGTTGTGGGCTAAGTGTAAACTCTGCTGCCCGGACATAGAAGTTCCTCGTTTTAAATTGCTCTTGGTGAACGTATTTATGCCTACTTTCTCCTGGTTCATATTGATAGATTATCGACAAATGTTTGTATTTTAGGATAATTAGTGTAAGTCTCTCAATGTTTGCTGTACGTACACCCAATGATTAAGCTTAATAAAATCCCTTAATGATGATTGTGGATGTGTTCTGAACTTATTGAAGGAATTCAGTCTTTCGTGATTATCCCTTGAAGTTGTGAAATTGACCTATAAGCAATCGTAGGTAGGTGTTGCACTACTGGATTTCAAATTGCATTATTCAGATAAACTTCTTGGATACAACTGTTCTGTCTAGTAAATCTGCGACATTTTATATCTTGCGTGATATTTGTGTTGTTCACTCGACGTTTCTGACAGCTTGTATTGTAAGGTCCAACGGTGCGCGTGGCTGTACTGGCTTTAGAGATTTTAATGTTTTAATGAGGTAGTTTTTCCCGATTTTTCATTTATTAAAGCTGTACTAAAATATCGCTTTCATACCAATATTAGTAGTTTTACTCGTTGCTAATAATTCTCGTTTGAATAGATTGAAATAATTTGAAATGAATTGGCAGTTTTATTTATTATAGCAAAGTGCTATTATAGCACCATGTTATCAACAGAAACTGTAAAATTACTTTAATTTCATACTGTTTCAATCGATTTCAAACTAGAATTGTTTTCAACAGAGTTACGTAATCAGGAGGCTGGTGTAGTGCGTCCAAAATGATTAAGTATTTCATAGTTTTTCCTTACATTGTTATTATCAAGAGATTGTAAACCTGTGATTAAAAAAATACACTTGTATGAAAATAGCGAGAATTACATTATAATCTAGAGATGTGATTATAAATTTCGAAATCCTTCATTACCTGAAACTTATTGAGGGATGATTTGCGTCGTACCGTACGAGATTGTACATTGGCAAGAAGTATAAAAAAGCTGCGTTGACATTTTTTCACATACCAAAAGGTTGTTTATATAATAGTGGAGAAAGGAAAGGAGTGAATGTTGTTCGTAGTTGACTCTGAATCAGCTATTTGACGGCGTGTGTTGTCATCGTTCATAATCAAAATTCACTAGCGTCATTGAAGTTCTACGTTTGTGATAACAATTGGTACTCGCTCGTGTGTGTTGATCGTCAACAGATTTCAGTTTCCCAAACAGAAACACAGATTTGCTTCAAGAATCGAAACAAAGCAAGTTTAAAATGATGGTGTAGCATTAATTTATTTGTACGGGCGAGTCTTGATTTCCTGGATATAAGTTCAATACGTATATGTCGAGTTGTCATCGCAAGCAAACGGTAACTGTAACGATAACAGTTACTGAAGACGTAACAGTCAAAGTTAAGTCGGTTAGAAATTTTAATGGACTGAATTTAACTTTGATGAGTCTATTAAAAATAACGTCACCGCATCATATCGTTGCGGTTAGAAGTACTTTTGTCATACTGTGAAACTGTGTTATAAATAGCGCCGGGAAGTCTTCCTCGTCGTAAGATGGAGTATATATCGAAGATCGGTCGACCTTCCATCTTCAGAGATGGCTCCAGCTTGCTCCCACATGAAGTCTATTTAAAATGTCGATGGTAAGTTGACTTGACGTCGGACCGATTTTATTTGTTTTGGAAGGTATGCATGGGGCTTCGATAATTATTAAATGTTTTGAAATTTCAATTTATTTCCCCTTTATCTTGTTTAGTGATTTAGCTGCTTCCGTTTTTCAAGGTCTAGTGACAAATCTCCGTTGTGTTGGCACGTACACGCGTTCCCCAAATCGGAGAGAACGCCGAGATTTGTTGAATCGATTCAAAATCACTTTTCGCCGGAATGAGTCTGGTCCGGGAGTTGCTTTGCACCGTTTCTGTCAAGATACTGCTGATCCCGAATCCAGAATGTAGATACCTACGTGCTACAGGGTCTTGCGTTCGAAATCGATTCGAGTTATTTTATTCATCTTCTGATACAGCAGAAATTTTACGATTATTTTTTTGCTCTGATATTTTTTTGACATTTGTGCTTTAATATCTTTCAATAATTTCCAGGTTAACCAGAGAAAAAATGCAATAACGGCTTTGCATTACGTTAAAGCCTAAATCGAGTCTATCGCAAGAGGCAAAGTCTGGGGACTTTGATATGACGGTAATATAATCTTATATTTGATCGTTGAAAATTTTGATTTTAGGCATTCACAATGCTATTTTTATATTAAGATAATTAATATAATTGAAAAAATACTAGAATAATATCCTGTCTGAGCTGCTACGTGTGAGTTGATTTTTTCTAAGTAGTATTTTTTCAATTACTTATATTAATTCTCTTATATTTAATCGCCTTTGCGTTGCGTTTACAATTTTTTTTCTACACCCATGCTTTAAATCCTTTCAAAAAGGTTCTGAAACAGTTTACTGGCAACATTAACCACAATATCCGAGCAAGAGGATATCGCGCTACCCGCGCCCACGCCCGACGAGTTACATTATGAAATTCAGTACATTATAATAACACTCGTTCAGATGATATAATGACGAGGGGGAGGAGTAAAGTCAAAGACAAAACCCCTTTATAGATGATACATATCATGAGTGTAGATAAGTCTTGTATGCTACTGTACATAATTAGGTATTATAGTACAGTTGCATAAATAACTATTAAATGTACCTATTTAAAACTGATATAAAAACTTAGATCAAAAATCTTTTAACAAATCCTTCTGTCGGTTTTTAAAAGCCATACAAATAATTAAACTGGATTATACCTATATTGATTTATCTTTTATTTGGTGTTCACAGATGTCAAGAATGGGAATTTTTGTCCGTCTGCCTCTATGAATAAATCTGCAAAGACTAACCAAGGACTTACCAAGGACTTGCCAACTTGACCAGCTCCTTGAGGGGTATGTAATGTAATGTTAATAATGTAATCTAAATGTTTTATATTCAATTAAAATTAAATAATCATCCTAGTCCCAGTTTCTTTTTAGTTGTAGTTATTGTATTGGCAACACTAATTGCAGATAGCATCAGTGTACATTGTTGAAACAAATAAATAAAACGAATTATTTTTGTACTTACCAGCTAGGGAAATATTTTGTTTCAGTTAGTTTCAGTGTCTAAAGTTAGAACTTTTTATTTTGCAGGTAAGAAAGCTGCGAAGATATGATAGTTAAATGCTTATTAAATAAATAGGTAAAATAAATTGTACCTACATATTGTAAGACAATAAAATTACATAAATTTTACTGCTGTTTTTTAATTATTCTTCTTTTTATCCAATTTATGAAAGCATGATGGATCGTCATCCTTGTACATAAATATTTTATATATGACCATACAGTTTGAAGCAAAGCTTTAAAACTCAGCAAAATTAATTCCATTATTGATATAATTGAGGCCCCGACACATAGATTTATAACACCTGCTCCTCGTACTGCAAGAAAAGTAATAATAATATAGGTACTTAACCATAAAATTACATGGTACAATTTTTGAAGTCACACAAGTTGATTTCACTGTCATTACCAAAATTTCAAAATGGAAGAAAATACATCGAGTAATGTAAGTATACACATATGTAAGTATTTTGATTCATTTTTCAATTATAGTGGTAACTTACCACAATAAATAATGGAAATTACTATCCCCGTCAATTGGTAATGCGCTGGAACCTTGTCAAATTAACATACACATCAACATCATCCGCAACTAAAAATGACAAAAAACAGTAAAATTCTAATAGGTAATATAATAAATTAATTATTGAATTCTTATTTTTAATAAGAAAGGGCCTAGGTATAAGAAAAAAATACAATTGTTTTTCGTTTTTGAGGTTAAAATCATGGCCGCCAGGCGCATTACCAATTGACGGGGATAGTACTCTACTCTGGAGGAAGTCGACGCAGTTTGCAGCGCTTACGGCTAATTTTCGTGCCTTGGAACTGTAGCCGCTGGTCTCTGCAGTAGTCGATAACACCACAGATAATATAATACCATACTAGTTTATCACCCACCAGTGTGATAATATCCTTACTTAATTTTATTTAAAGGGGATTCTGTGAACAGATGAGTTCACGGGGATCGGGCTGGGTGATCCTGGTGGACGAAAGGACCAATCGGCATTGGGCCTGTTTGGTGGGCTGTGGCCCATCATTCCTTTTTAGAAGTGGATCAGCAGATGGGATATTAATTAAAATAGCTGATGACGAAGGCGAGAATTTGCCTTGGAGGGTACTCACGGATAAAGTCGTATGTATTAAATATAAAGTCTCGAACTACCCTCACTTTAGGGTATGAAGAAATACTGATCCTAATTCTGTTATCCACGGGCTCAGGCAAAAAGTTTTCATTATCTTTTCTGAAGACATGCGATTCACAGGAGGTGAGACAGCCGCAGTCGCGAGGAGATCGCGGTAGATCTGAGCTCGAAAAATTTGCCAAACTTTCATCTGACGCCGATAATTTTATGAAAGCTTTCTTGTGTTCTCTAAAGCAATGCAATTCTGTCATGTTGCAAATCCGTTCGTTTTCTATAAGCAAAATTGGTAAATTACATTACAATGTTACATATGGATATTACCTAGGCCCAGAATTTGCAGCTTTATAACGTTCGAAGTAATATCGAACTAAAACTCACCGCGTGCTCTAGCGTGGTTGTTATACCGCATCCCGCGATCAATGGAATTTGAGATTTGACTCGATTTTAAAACAACATTCAACTTAAAAATATCATGCTAATTATTTTTACCATCACGAAAACATATTTTTAGAAATAATAATATATTAATTTGGTCGAATAACTTTCTACAGTTTTAAAAATCAGCTAAAAAGGCGATTCGAAAAAAATTTTTTACTTACATTAATAAATTGAATTTAATCTTTCTTCGTAAAAGGTGTATCAGTAGATAACATATATTTTTTTGGAAGACCTATATAAATAATATCTAGTTTTTGAGATAAATAGCTGCTAATACAGTGAATTTTAAGTCAGTCTGGCCTCTAGGTACCTAATTAATAAACTGAAAACCTAAGACACTTACCTAAAGGCTTATAAAAGTGTGGAAGGCAGTCACATACGTTTAATATCATTTGAATTTTGCATTCCAATATGCAATGGTTGTAAGTGTAGATAGGATACCTCTCGCTTATTGGTTCGTCATGAAATCTGGAAAAGCCCCAAGATGATATAATGAGTTGCTTTTAGTATCTCAATGAGGAGGTGGATGGCGAGGAGCTCGATGGCGCAGTGGTTAAGCGCCTGGCCCAGCGATTGCGGAGGTTAAGCAACTTTCGCAAAGGTCGATCATGGGATGGGTGACCAAAAATGTATTATCTCGAGCTCCCACGTGCTTCGGAAGGCACGTTAAGCCGTCGGTCCCGGCTGCATTTGCAGTCGTTACTCGTTAACACCCACCAATACACATTGGGCCCGCGAGGTGGGTTATGCTTGGCCCATCCTCCTTATCCACCCATAAGGAAGGTGAGGTCTGTGTCCCAGCAGTGGGGACGCTAAAATGGCTGATGGTCACTGTTCGCGAGAACACCTTCGATAGCTTCTCCCGAGCAGTAAAAGGTCACCGATCCATTGTTTCTAACGGTAAAGTTCAAGCATAGCAATTCCTCATTAAGGGATGAACCACTTACCCTTGACGCCGACAGCTTTGAGTCCAGCAATGTCCAACAGGAACTGAATCCAAAAGCCACCACGTGCTCCGCTTTCAACGTCTGTCGCACTTAGATCTCACAAGCCTCACAACTCCAATTGTCTTTCATGAGAATAACACCAAAAAGTTTATAATTTAAGTAAATTCCGTATTCCAAATAAAAATCGCTCCGAAAACTGCACGCAACGCGCGCCGTCGGCCGCCGAGATATGTGTGTGGCGGGCGGCAGGTCTCCACCGCCGCCGGGTCGCGGATTTCGCGGTTTACCCACATAATAAAGAAAAAACTATGCCTGAACATCCCCCCCCCTAACCAAGGTCCGCCTTGGTTCCTAAGAATCAGCAACAGGCAACCGACATAATTTAGAAATAGGCCGAAGCAAAGTACCGTTTTGCGTTCGAACCTCCGCGACCCTAACAATTCCATCTTTACCGGGAAGAAGTTTAACTAACCGACCGCGTTTCCATTGAAGAGGATTAGTATTATCTTCCTTGATCAAAACTAATTCGTCTAATTTAGGAGGTTCCGTAACCGTATTCCACTTATACCGCTGTTGCAAAGTGTGTAAATATTCCGTTTTCCACCGAGACCAGAAATGTTGAGACATTTTTTGAATC
The DNA here is from genome assembly GCA_928269145.1 of Agriphila tristella. Classification (NCBI taxonomy): domain Eukaryota; kingdom Metazoa; phylum Arthropoda; class Insecta; order Lepidoptera; family Crambidae; genus Agriphila; species Agriphila tristella. The sequence continues at coordinate 41,286,848 of OV743433.1, forward strand.
TGTTGATAGCGAGACAACCGATACAACTTAACTTCCTCATAAGGATATTCGGGTAATGTGACCAGAGGTTGGCCGATTAAAAAATGACCGGGTGTTAATACTTCAAGGTCCGCCGGATCCGTACTTAGAGGGCACAAGGGTCGTGAATTCATGACTGCCTCTACTTTATGAAAGAAAGTTGCCAGTTCTTCGAACGTCAACTTAGTCTCGCCCAACACGCGCCGAGCATGAGTTTTTGCCGATTTTACCGCTGCCTCAAATAAACCGCCTTGATTTGGACTAGATGGAGAGTTAAATAACCATTTAATATTTTGTTGAACCAATTTCCGTTCCAATTCCGAACTATTATCCCGTAAAAATGTGAATAATTCCTTAAGATACCTATTTGCACCGGTATAGTTAGTACCGCAGTCCGATCTGATTAATGAAGGAAGTCCGCGCCGAGAAACAAATCTTGTCAAAGCCGCAATGAAAGCTTCAACCGACAAATGCGAAACAATTTCTAAATGAACCGCTTTCGTAGATAAGCATACAAAAATGCACAAGTAACATTTTTGAATTTTGGCATTCCGTAATGAATTAGATTTTATAAAATATGGTCCCGCAAAATCCGTAGCGGTTCCTGCAAAAGCTCGCACGCTATTAACCCTATCCCGAGGTAAATCCGCCATAAATGGTTGTGTACACCGAACCTTAGACCGATAACACTGAATACACCGAAATGTGACGCTTCTAGTAACTCGTCGGGCCGAAATTATCCAGTAGTTTTGATAGAGAATAGCTGCTAATGTGTTAGCTCCGACATGACAATGAATGTTATGGAAGTGAGTAACTAACAATTTCGTAAAATGTCCATGACCAGGTAATAAAATCTGATGTCTTGCATTAAAAGACAAATCCGCAGCTCCGATCCGACCGCCGACACGTAAAATCCGATCTTTATCAATAAATAAATTTAGTCTAACCAATGATGATTTAATTTGTTTTTGATTTGACAAAGCCTCAATTTCGTCACTAAAATATTTATGTTGAACAGTCCGAATTAAAAATGAAATCGCATTTCTACGCTCACCGATAGAAATATTTCCGCTAAAACGTGATGATTTATTCTTACAATTATGAATGAACCTTCTAATATAAGCCGTAACATTAATTAATTTTTGAAATGAACTATATTTTTCGATTAACTCAAATTCCGAATTTAAGGTACCTACATTAGCTACCTTTGCCTTAATTCCGGGTAACATTTCTTCGGGGAACTCTAAGTAATCCCGTGGCCAGGTTGATGGTGATTCACTCAACCACTGTGGCTGCCACCAAAGATGATGCTGCAGCAAGTCCGACGCCAAAGTACCGCGTGACGCTACATCCGCGCAATTCATGTCACTTGGGACATGTCTCCACCGAATTACAACAGGCTGCGATGTTATTTGTGACACCCGATTAGCTTCATATACCTGAAGGGTATGTACTGGTCGTCTGAGCCATGCCAAAACAATAGTGCTGTCACACCAACCAACGACATGATCAAATACAATGTGGTCTTTCATAGAGGAGACGACATGATTGATAAGTTTGGTGAGAAGCAGACTACCTTCCAATTCCAATTTTGGGATTGTTAATTTTTTCCTCAGTGAAGCTACTCGCGATTTAGAAATAAGTAGTCGCACGAGAACATTTCCGTCCGAGAACTCCGACCGAATGTAAACCGCTGCGGCGTAGCCCAGCGAGCTACCGTCACAAAAACCGTGTAGACTATATCGAGCAGATCCGTTTCCGTCAGGCTTCAAACACCGAGGGATCCGTATGTTACGTAAATTAGGTAAGTCCGAAACGATCATGCCATTGCCGTTTAATATCGTCCGAAACCGGTGCGTCCCAATCAATTTTATTAGAATTGTCACTAGTACCGAGTAATTGTTGTAAAAGAATTTTAATTTTGAAAATGACCGGACAGATCCATCCTTCGGGATCGTACAAACGAGCCGATAAAGATAATATAGTACGACGCGTCACCGTTGACTCCGCAGTCAAATTAACATGATAAGTAAAACTATCCGAAATTGGATCCCATAAAATACCTAAAACTTTTATAAGTTCCGAATCGTTTGAGCCGTCAAATCTTTTAAGTGTCTCTAAATGAGTAGATGGCAATCCGTCCAAAAGCTCCGGGACATTGGAAGACCACTTCCGCAATTCATAACCGGCCGTATCCATAAGTTTTATTAACTCATCGCGAAGTGCAATTGCATCGGAGAGTGTATCCGCACCGCCATTGAGATCATCCACGTAACTTTGTTTTAATAATAAATTTGCTGCCGATGGGAAATTCTCTTTTTCGTCCTGAGCAAGCTGATGCAAACACCGAATAGCTACAAAAGGACTAGACTTTAAACCGTAAGTGTTAGTTGTCAACTCGAATATTTGTAAGGGTTCCGAAGGCGAAGAACGCCAAAAAATGAGCTGATATTTACGATCATCCGGATGTATCCAAGTTTGTCTAAACATCATTCGTACGTCAGTAGTAAAAACTATGCGTGGCCATCGAAAATTTAATAATATCTCCGATATATCTTTTTGTAATTTTTCACCCGAATATAAACAATCATTTAAACAAACGCCCGTACTACTGGCAACACTACCATCAAAAACAACCCGAATTTTACTTTCATCACCCGATTTCTTAAATACCCCATGATGAGCCAAAAAATAATGTTCTTCTTCTGAATTAAATTTTGAAACCGTCATATGCCGTAATTTTATATATTCCGCCATGAATTCTGTATATTTCAACCTAAACTCCGAGTCACGTTGCATACGTCTTTCAATCGACAAGAATCGTTTTAAAGCAGTCTGCCTAGAATCACCCAACCGCTGGTGATCCGGTATCAGCGGCAGGCGCACAGTATATTTCCCGTCTGCGCCGCGTGTAGTACTAGAACTGAACAAACGCTCGCATTCTATGTCCGCCGGACTAATAAATTTACATTGAGGTGGTTGTTCATAACGCCAAAACTTTTCTACCGCTTCCAATAATTGGATAGCCGAAACATTAGAAGCAAAGTTCATAGTATCCGAATTAATTTCTTGACTTGGCCCGAAAACCGCAAAATCAAAAATAGTACCTAAGGCATAAGGCCCACCTGCGCCTAAATCAAGTTTTTCGCCGTTCAAGATTTGTCCTAAAATATCGCATCCGAAAATAATATCTATATGTCTCATGTGAGAAGAACCGTTATCCGAAATGTTTACATTTTTATTCGAAATATTTAATTTCTGAACTAAATAAGAAGTAGGTTTCTTTAAAACAACCGCCGTAACCGATAACAAAATATTTTTAGAATTAATTGGCCGAAAATGAATTTTAACAATATTGTTACTGTCACAAGTGTGAACACCGCCTATTCCCACAATAGGAACATTCGAGTAATGTCGCTTTAATCCCAAATTCGTTACCAAATCACTTTTAATTATGGATATTTGAGAACCAATATCCAGCAAACAACGGACCTGTTGAAAAGAATTTTGAGATGATTTTACTTCAATTATAACCGTTGGCAAAATAACATTATCGATTAATTTAGGTTGTGAAGCGACATTACATAACTGTAATTGCTATTCCGAAGTAGTACGCTGATGTCGTGTGTCCCTAGGGCTCGCACTCCGTATGTCCTGCTGCCCGTGCCGTGACCTTCCGGCATCCGTCGATAAATTATTATTACCGCCATTGTTGTTATCAATGCGCTCCGGCCGTTGATAACGCGAAGAAAATGAATCATAAGTAGGACGCGCATGCATACGACTTAATTGTTCCCGCACTTCGGGTGGACTGGCGCTGCGCACGCGCCGGCCGCGGCCCGCCGCCGCCGTGAAGTTAGAAAACCGGTTTGATGATTGAGAATGATAACGCGCAGGAGATTCACGCGAAATATGCATCGTGCAAATTAACTTGTTGTGGCCAATATTACCGCATTTATTGCATGGGACTTTACTAATACAAGACCCAGCATTATGTTGTCCGAAACATTTAAAACATAAACGTGAATCCTTAATGAAATCTTTACGACCGATATTAGTTAACTTGTTAAATTTAAAACACTCAAGTATAGTGTGCCCCGTAAACTGACAATATAAACAACGCTTCGTTGCCACGACGACGTTATCACCATGAGCATGAGTGACTAACCCAGTTCGTGCTACGCGTTTCCCGCGATCCGAGTAGCTGTTATTGTTATTTCTATTTAATGAATCCGAAGCCGCCGTGTCTAACAATCGACATTCATTTTGCAAAAAGTCTATTAATTGATTGAAGCTAGGCAAAGTAGCCGTATTTCCGCCGTATTTATGTTCAAACCGTGACTTCATATCTAAAGGAAGTTTCGTGAGACTAATATACAATAATAAATAACTCCACTCATTTATAGGAAAACCGAGATTATTCAATGCGCGTGTAGATTCTAATAAAGGGTTAAGTATTTTTGTCCTAAGACCCGATATATTATTTAAACATGGCAAGTTTAAAATACGCGAAATATGAGAATCCGACAATAATCTTTTATTTTCGTATCTACTTTTAAGAATATCCATAGCCGTGTCTAATGACTCATCAACCATTGGTAAATGTTTTATCAAATCGCGAGGTTCCTTTTGAACATTAGAAAATAAATAATGAAACTTTTCCGTTTTAGAGATATCCTTCCTACACATTACCAACGAATTAAACAAACTAATGAAACTAGTCCAACCGAATATGTCTCCATCATAAACAGACAAGCTTATTGTTGGCAAGCGAGCGTTTTGCGCACTTTCCGTGGGTTGGTGTGTGCCGTCCAAGTTCGGATAGGCAGATGAAATTGCCTCCAATTGATAATAAATTTCTTCCGCGGTTTTAAATTGAGTATCAAATAAAATAATTTGTTTTTCATCCGTTACCGAGTTCAATATTGCTTCGTATGCCTCGCTCAACATCTTATACCTTTCTTCAATTTTACGCAACCGAGCCGATATTACACCCGTTGTTTGACTTTTATTGATGACGACTTCGTTAGTATTTACGAACCAATCGCACTGTATTTTAAATTTATTTTCCACGACCTTAGACGCCATTTTGAAATAGTGATACGGAACACGACGTGAACTTTACAAATTAAAATAACAACCGATTTAACCGAAACAAAAGAAATTACCGATATTTTATATTCCAAAGCTTACCGAAATTAATACGAAACAATAATCCGACGAGAGGGACCAAAATAATTTTGTTCGCGAGAACACCTTCGATAGCTTCTCCCGAGCAGTAAAAGGTCACCGATCCATTGTTTCTAACGGTAAAGTTCAAGCATAGCAATTCCTCATTAAGGGATGAACCACTTACCCTTGACGCCGACAGCTTTGAGTCCAGCAATGTCCAACAGGAACTGAATCCAAAAGCCACCACGTGCTCCGCTTTCAACGTCTGTCGCACTTAGATCTCACAAGCCTCACAACTCCAATTGTCTTTCATGAGAATAACACCAAAAAGTTTATAATTTAAGTAAATTCCGTATTCCAAATAAAAATCGCTCCGAAAACTGCACGCAACGCGCGCCGTCGGCCGCCGAGATATGTGTGTGGCGGGCGGCAGGTCTCCACCGCCGCCGGGTCGCGGATTTCGCGGTTTACCCACATAATAAAGAAAAAACTATGCCTGAACAGTCACCTTAATGAGGAAGTAGTGTAGGTAACTTAATGCAAGGCCAAGACGTCCTTTTTTTTTTTTTTTTATAGTGAGGGCAAATACAATCTTTACGTATGCTTGGCATGCTGGGCTCGGTCAGTTAGCAGGAAGCCACTCCTGGTCTGTCTCTCGCCGCCCCCGGGTCCCACCTCGAGCCGGTAGTAGGCTCGACGGGGGGTCCGGGGGGTTCTAACCTCTCCCCGGAGAGGGGAGAGGGAGAGAGCCCACTCTCGATCTCCCCATAAGGTTACCCACTAAGGTCGGCTGACCAGATGGGACGATCGAGAGCAGGCACCACTACCAGCTAAACCCCTCACTACTTGCTCTCTCTCTCCGTCAATCAGTCACGGGGGATGTGGTGACAGTCACCCCTTTGACCAAACGGGTGGCCTGGCTATCCGGGCCCCTACACGGCGGGAGACGACCGAGCAAGTGTGATCGTCCCCCCAGACGGCGTGCACTGTGCAATGCCGACGACAGAACGCTCCATCGCCGAAGGCCAAGACGTCCTGTGAAAAGCCTCAATTTTCAAGCAAGTTGACCATACCTGCATTTTCGAATGCTTATTGGGGTAGCCTTCAGGACACTCGATATTCTAGTACTCCATACTTGAACTCCAAAATGGATGAAACTTTTTCTTTTAGACGTATAAGAAGGAGTTGTACTTAAAACAATCTCATCAGGGCTGTGTATGAAAACCTGTGAAATACATAATAGTTAATTAATTATTTCGCCTATTTTTGCAACTTGGTACAAAGCTCAACCTTTGCATTTTTGGGTCATATTATGAACTTCGCCTATGTCACCGCTCAAGATCCGTGCTGAGGCCTGTACTGTACGTACCTTATAGATGTCTGCATAATTTGCCAGCTGGACAAAGAAATCTCTGTCATAAACTGACAGATCGATGTTGCTTTTTACGTATTGTGTAGTATCCCATTTCCTGAAAAATTTATCAGTACTTTCAATGCGATTAAATTAACACTACCTACTTATGTACAACAAAAGTGACCAATTTCAGAGCAACTGCAGTACAAAACGATGTTTTTAATGTGTAAAATTTACTCTTTGGCTTACATTCCAGAGTGAAGTTGCCGCTTCTGTTCTTCAGTTAAATAAATCGTATTTTACCCATTAAGGTATATTAACTTTATGATGAATCTAACAGACATCACTTAACGTGCAGTCCGTACCGAAAGTGGCGCCCTCAGAGGTTTTATTTAATAAGTTGTTTAAAGAAAAGGTTTTTAATAAAACTTTACGTGGAAGTTTTAGAGCCCATGGTCTAGTATTTCTAGAAGGTATCACTACATTCCCTTGTAGTCATTGGTAGAAGTAGATAGCAAATGTTTCAAAAACGGTCACTTTCAGCAGTCTTGCTTTCTGCTTCTAGAAATGACTACGAGGCAATGTCATGTCATGATACCTACCTTTTAAAAATACTAGACTGGGTCTTAAAAATTCCACATAAAGTTTTATTGAATTTGTATGTTTTATACTACAAATAAGTATTAAATAAAATTCATTGCGGCGTCACTTTCGGTCTGGGCTACGCCTAAAGTAAATTAAATACAGCGAAACGCGAAACAGCGACGAATACTTAAAGGCTTCTTAACTAAGATCTTATAGGTAAGGCCACCTTAAGTTTAGGATTGATTAGTCAAACCAGTTTGTAATGTCTGCTTAGCTAACGTCGCCTTAACCGTATTTTGTAAGATTGTAATACATACCTATGTAATAAAAAGTAAAAAATATTAAAGTCCAAAATTAAGTTAGATGTTACATACCTACTTGATTTGAATTGAACGACAATAAATAAATATTGCCCAACTATAGAGATTCTTTTTAGGGTTCCGTACCCAAAGGGTAAAAACGGGACCCAATTACTAAGCCTCCGCTGTCCGTCTGTCTGTATGTCTGTGTCTGTCTGTCTGTCACCAGGCTGTATCTCATGAACCGTGATAGCTAGACAGTTGAAATTTTCACAGATGATGTATTTCTGTTGCCGCTATAACAACAAATACTAAAAACAATAAAATTAATATTTAAGGGGGGCTCCCATACAAAAAACGTGATTTTTTTGCCGTTTTTTGCTCCATATTGATAACGACTACAGGTAGACAGTTGAAAATTTCACAGATCGTGTATTTCTATTGCTGCTATAATAAAATAAGTATGCTATAAAGAGAATAAAATAAATATTTAAGGGGGGCTCCCATACAACAAACGTGATTTTTGCTGTTTTTTGGTACGGAACCCTTCACGCGCGAGTCCGACTCGCACTTGGCCGGTTTTTTTGTACCTTAACGGAAAGGCGCCCTTTTGGGACAAGAATCTTCTGACCAAGTTCTTCTTCTTCTTATTTTAGTTTGGCAATCTACTCTCCTCTTGGAAGTAATTTTTGCCAGTGTCAAGTCAAGTATTGAATATTTCAGTGGTAGCTGTTTTGTTTCAGTTTAGGTACATTAGAATGCGGGTGCATCGCATTCCAATGCTTCTTGGAGCAAAGATATCAAGACAGTTGTTCACGGTAAGTTCTGCCGAGGTAGCCACCACTACAATAAAAGTCTCAGCTTCACACAACCAAGATCGCACCTATTTCAATTATCCCACATATTGTTCAGTAATTCAGTTGCGTAGACACTTGTACCACAAAACTGCACCAATTTTAAGACACAATAGGTATCCACTATGAGTCAATTTGCAAATAATTAAAATAGACACCAAACTGAACCCGACAAAATGGCGCCAAAAACCTCTGACCAAGTTATTATATAAGATCACCTACTCACATAGGATTGTGAAATACTGCGACGTTGGAGTTAATGACATGGCACATGCCCATTCCGGTCATGGCTATTTCTACGGATATAGGCCAGTTAGTGCTTGTGGTGAGGGAATTGTTGTCAAACTTCTTGAACAACATGCTTGCTAAAGCTGCGTGGTCTTTTGGGTAAACCGACTGAAAAAAAAGATTAAGGTTTTCTCGAACTTCTCAGAAAATCCTTTGGAAGAATGGTTTGTATTTTCATGATGCTGCTAAGGCTTTGGATACTACCTACCAAAAGTACGTTTATGTACGTTAATTTGAACGGGAATAGGTAGAACAGAACCCAAAACCGTACTGTGATAAGTGGCGGTTTTTCAGCATCGGGGCTAGGGTCATGGGCCCCTGGCAAGATTTGAATTTTGCGCCCCAAGACGTTAGTAGATACTATTGTATATTCTGTGCCCCAAGACTTATTTCTAGGATCATGAGCGCCCTGGCAAGATTTGACTTTTGGTGCCCCAAGATAATCTCTAGGAAAATGAGCGCCCCTGGCAAGATTTGAATTTTGCGCCCCAAGACTTCTAGACTTGTTTTCTAGCAAGGGTCAGCAAATTGAGCCCCCTGACGGTTGCGCCCCTGGCAGCCGCCCCCCCTTGCCAGCCCCTAGGTACAACGCGGAGAATTCAGTAAAACAACCAAACCAAAATTTAGAGAACCTCCTCCTTTTTTGACGTCAGTTAAGAGCTTTTTGAGGGGAGAGGGTTGAACCCCCTAGCCAGTGTTTCTTTCAGACAAAACTCTCCAGGGAGCGATTAAGAGGTTAGGGGGATCGGAGTGAGCCCCTCAACGCAACTTAGCATTTGCCCACCCATCTACACATTTTTGACCGGGGGGGTGCTAGGGCTACTCCGAGCTAGTACCTGAAAGAAAAACTACCCCTAGGTTACCCCAGATTCGCTGCTAGCGGGTGGTTGTAAAAGATCATCATGAAACTGGCATTGACACAGAGTCTGTCTAAAAAGTCAGTTTACATGGGTCATTTCAAGGGTAATTTTAATACCCACCTAAATCCCCAACCACCCCACCAATACCCATCTAAATAAACTTGTGTAAAGCTATGTTTACAATTTAAATTATGACAGCACCAACAGGGTTACCAGTATATGTTTTTATAAATAATTTAATAATTTCTCATGTAAACTGACTTTTTAGACAGACTCTACCTACCTAAGTTTGTGGACTAAGCTTATTTCGAATGTTTTTTAAGGAATGCTAAAGACACTTACCGATGATAATTTTAACTCATTATAATCAATGACATCTAAAGAGTCCATGGATAGTGAACAAAGTGCCCTGAGATGCGATTCAATGTCTTCACCATTAAACTCTAGCGTTTCGCTGAAACGATAATAATAATACCTAATGTTAGAGGTAGACCAGAATCTCATGAAACGGAAGTAAAATTATTTTTACTGTAAACACGAGGATGTTGCATACAGTCTGTCAAGAAAGTCATAAAATTACTTTCTTTGTCATTAGTGTTATTGCATGGCAACACTTAGGTACCTACTTATTTTTGTAATGCAACCAAACCACTGACCTGATTTTTTTTATTAACGCCTACAGCGCCAAAATGGTTATAATCAAATAGGCACAAGAACAGTTTGACATCAGCCAGTCCAGTGTGAAATATATGGAGGTCAGTGAATGCAACACAACAACCACGTGTTTTAGTAAAAATCATTTTACTTCCGTTTCATGAGATTCTGGTATCTGCACAAATCTTACTGTTGATTTCTAATGAGTAAAAATTCAATTTAAAATAAAAATATGATCTTATATAGGTACTTCACGAAATTATATAACTCATCTTCTTCAATTTTATTTAAAGGACATAGGGTTATGGCCGGATATGATACGTTCCAGTTGAAATAATCCATTTCCACGCTCGCCACCGTTGGTGTGTTCTGATGAACAAAAAGAGGACCATATTTTTATCAAACTTAATATTTTCTACGGCGTTACTTAACTAAGATAGGTAACTACCAACCTTATATCTCGAGTATTGCATTGATAGAAGGAAAACGATGACTCCAAGGCTAAACACAAAACTAAACGCCCAAAACAGTCTGAAAGGCAAAATATAAATGTGACTATAAGTATTTAATTAGGTACCTACTTATTATCAACTAATAGTGCAGTAAAGTATATACAACGTCCTACAAAATAACCCCTAATGCCGAAATACCCCTATGGTAGATAGGGACCATCAAACTACCTAAATAACTTTTATATGAGACCAACTCTGAAATCGCGAAAAATTAATGACGGAAATATCCAAATGTATGAAGCAGCTGTTTTTTTCCCGATTTTAGAATTGGTTCCATAGAAAAAGTTGTTCAGTTCGATGGTGCCTATTTAATCTACCATATTCGGCATTAGGGGTTATTTTGTCACACGTTGTATAGGTTTCCTCGAGTTTACAGATTATTGAATTAACTTTCGAAATTGAAGAAAATGCTTCATCTAAACAAAAAAAATGTAAACTAAGGGTCCTATATAAAGAACAACAACAAATACGAAACTGTCAAGCAGATAAGTTTGCTGATTCAAACAAGCACAACTAACGTGGTAATAGTGTTGATGTTTACCTCTCGGACCAGTGTATACCCATGTTCGAAATCACAATGTACGGTAGGCCGTGTGTTGTACAACTTCGTAATTCGCTCCGTAAATACTTGATTAGTTTCTTCCGCCTTAGTTTGCACGCGTAATTATCGCGTTTCCTTTTGAAAGAGGTTCGGTGTTCCTTAACTCTTGCCGCCATGACGATTGATGAGTCTTCCGCGCTTAGGGGCCAGTTTGAGTGCGATTGAAAAATAATGGACTGGCTTATATACCTTAAGGGACTGGCTTTAAATAGATGAGACTAAATCATTAGTCGTAGAGTAGTAGTAGAGTCGATTTTGGGATTATTTTTTTCCTTAACTTTTTTTATCTTGATTAAATTATTTTGTTGAAAAAACTTGTTCGATACGATAAATTAACATCATCTTTGATGTCACTAGTCAGTACCTATACCACAGAATATCCTATACATAATACAATAACTAAAAAGTGTTTCGTCGCGCGAATTTCAACCCAAAACGCGGCTATCCGTTATGTTGCTATGTTTTTTATATTTTATCCTACTTACAACTTGAAATCCATCTTAACTCCATACCATGTTCTGTTTATTATTAACACTATTTCCACTGTAAATAGTTAGGTATTCGGTCAATAAACAAATACTTTCGAATTCAATCGAGTAATTGTTATTTGAAGCCTTTGTATGCGTCATTTTGATATTGTGTCGCTATTATTAGTGATTACCTAGTATCATTATGTATTGTTCTCTTCAACCTCAGGTGCTTCATGTTTGTTACCCTTAATTTTTCTATTCAACGGTTAAAGTTCGTAACAAAGGAAGAATGACTATGCAACCTCAATTGTAAAAAACAACATAATGAAAAAAGAAATTGTACCCAACTTTTGTTGTAATTTGTAAACATTTTCAGTTTATTTATATAATGTATCACAACAAAGTATTAAGCAAAATTAAACTGGAATGGATTTGCAAAATTAACTTAATTAAACAATAAGCTTTTAATTTCTTCAATTGTCTCTAATGAAAGGTATAATGGGGAAAATCTCGGAAAATGGAGCGGAGCGAATTCTGTTAATAAGCGTTTGGTCCCTATCATTAGTGCAGTATAATTAAACGATTTGCTTCACAATTCCAATTATAATGTCGAATACGTATTATATTTAAATAACTAGGTAAGTACTTACTTACTTAACGATTTTTATAACAATATTTTTTGTCCGCGATTATAAGTAGGTACCTACACCTGTTTGTAAAGTTTGTAAATGTGAAATTAACACAAAGTAGGTTCTTTTAGCTTATTAGGATTTTGACTACTTCTGATCATTACGTTATATAATGAAAATAAAATACTTTTTTCACCTAACTATGATTGAAACAAAACTCGACAATAATGGATTCTCAAAGGAAATTGCTGGTGGCTAAAACTCGACAATAATGAAATCCCATACAACTTTGTTGCGTCACCATCGGAGGAGCGCGGCAACCTCGACTTTGTTCAAAGAAGGTTGTCAAAATAATGACCATATTACAAGCATTTTTGAGTAAATCATACAATCAAACTTGAAGGGAAATCATGTAGTAGCCAGTAGAGGTTCAGTCAGCGTCCTAAAAAAAAGTTAGAACACTTTGGTTTTGGTCATAACAATATTTTTTAACACTGGATGATCCTAAATGTTTGGGCGAGTCAATTGTCTCCATACAGGTATCGCAGACTGTATCATAAATAGTAATACCCATAGAAAATCCTGAAATCTGATGAAACACCGTTTGAATAGTGAAATCCTCGCGTTTGTATGTGAACGATGACCGTTTGGAGTGATGTATTCGTGGCAGTAAAACCCCGGAGGCTCGTTGCAAAGCAAACGCTAACTTTATCGGAATGCCCGTGTTGTAGTCAAGAATGCCCTAATCGGCCATTTGCCAGAGCTAAGCCCCTATTTATTATCGTAACTAGTGGCCACTATCGCTTTCGGGCCGAAGTCCGAGACCGTTTCGAGTTTCTTACATGGCCATTTGTCGGTACCCTCTTACTAATTCAACAAACGCGAGATAACAGTTTCGTTTGGGAAATTGTTGCCGATCGCGTTCCAAAGGAATTTTTAGGAGCAGTAATACCCACTTAAATTTTCTTATGTAATGTCATCTTTTCCATTCGCAATGCTTATTAATAATACATACTTAGTGGATTTTTTTACCGTGCACCAAGAAAAAGTGCTCTTAAAACTGAAAGTATAGGTATCATTTTAAAATTAAATATTTCAGAAACTAAAAAAAAAATGAAAAATGTTTCCGACTTTCCGTACAAAAATTAGAATAACTTTTTTTCGGGGGCCTTAATCAAAATTCTGAGTCGGAAGAAAACACGCATATTAATAAGCCTACTGGGCTGGGTAGATCGGACGACATTATGATATGTGGGCTGCGGTGTTTCCCAAAGGTGGGAGTGTTTTGTAGTTCGGTCGCGTTGATGCAGTCTTTATAGCGCATACGCTGTCGTGAGGTCTCAGTATTATAAAGTGTACCCACCAAAAACATTTTCATGTATAATGTTGCCAAGACCTCCATATAGCTCGCACTGTCAAAAAGTTATCAGACCTCATGTAGAGCCAAGCTTCTAACTCTACGCGCCCTAACTCTACAAGCCCTAACTTCAAAAACTCTACACCTTGTCAAAATTTGACGCTTGGCCATTTCTACTCTATTTAACTCCCAGTACGTTGTGTAGGTACAAGTTCATTCAGTGTTCGTTCGTACCCAACTGATAATTTCGTATTGGTCGCATGCTTAAATTTCCTTTATAAATATCAGTCACATTGATAGGTATCCATTTAGTTGTTTTACCTTACATAAAGCTTCCTGTGAGATCGATTCCGTTATAACAAATAGCCAAAACACAAGTTTAGATGGAAGTGAGGTGTCTCTTGTTCGCCACATCGCTGCATCATTACTCTTTGTCAAAGTTTGTTGGTCGTTTACCGAGGTTCAATCTCTGGGCTCCGCTTACAAACTGTCTTTAATAGGATAAGATCTTTATGATCGTTTAACATTTTGAAAAATATAATTTTCCTTACTACTAGGTATAACTCAGTCATAAAAAGAAATGGATTGAAAATGGCGGCATGTGTGATGTGGTATGCTAGAGCCTAAAATCTCTATCTAATAATATATCTCTAGCCTTTAATCTCTATCTAATCTATACATACTACACACACGGTAAATAAGAGCCATATGACGTATCGACTGTGATTTTTGGTTAAAATGGGGAATTTTGGCGTTGTCGATCTCAGAAACAAACATACATTAACAATTTTGACTTATTGAATAGTGCAGAATAGCTATTGGAATAGTTCGTAGCGGCCTCGCTTTTTGTAAATTTTGCTTAACTTTTTAATTAAACCCAAAATTGCAGAGAAAGATTTTCATAAAATGCGCGAGGGCACGTTTTTGAGCTCATGGATTGGACTACTGTTCTAAAGAAATGAAATAAAAAAAATTGAATGTTATTTCTTATATAGTAGAATAGTTCATGGCGGCCTCGGAATTTTGAAATATCATTGAAATAATATAGAAAAAAAATCTTATTCTAAACCAAAAAACTTCGAAAATCGCTTTGAGTTAACTGTGAATTTCTCCTATCTACGAACATATTATTGAGCAAAATTTATAGCCAAATAATTGTTACTTCATAAGGAATAAAGATTTAATAATTTTTAAGCATAAATTTGTTATTTGAATTCAATAATAATGAGAAATCTAACTGCAAAATTACTACAAAATGCGATGCACGACCGTCAAATATTTTACTCTTTGTCAGTACCGCGCCAGCGCTCCTCAGTGTTGGACGTGTGTCGAATTTCTGCGTCACAGGCACGTTCTGCAGACGAGTGCGGTTGTTTCATATTTCGCTATTGTGTTAGGATTCGGAACGACCGAAGAACTTTTAATTAGAAAAACTTCGTTTTCCGTTTGGAATACGAATAATTTAAACTTTCCTATATTCTAAATCAAATAAAATGTTTTTCTGAGGAGCACCATAAAATTTTAATAACAAAAACACAAAAACATGATCAGGGAATTGAACGCGCCTCAGTACTAGTCTGTAGTATAGTGCGACTAATAAGATTTGATCATCTAAGCACAGTACAGGCACAGCCTAAAGATAGTTCATACAGTCGATCATCGGAGGCGTCTAGACAGAGCAATTGTGCGGGGTGGTGCGGTATAGGAGGGGGGTGGGAGGGCCCGAGCCGAGAGGCCATACTTTGGCAATGTATGCATCTCGGGCCCTATCCCGACAGGGCTTACGCTTTCGATTGGGTTATATTTATATTGATTGAAAATTGTATTTGCATTTTTTTTAAGTTGGTGTCATGAAAAGTATTTTTGGCACGATTTTGATGTTAGATTTGGAATTCAAAATGGCGGCCGCACATTGCTGTATTTGTTTATACTGGTGTATTTTTGTTTGTGGGCCGATTTCGATGAAACTCGGTTTTTTTTACTATTTTGACAAGAAAATAACAATGAAATGTTAAAAAACTAAAAAATCCAAGATGGCGACCATCTTTTTTGTTTGTAGGCCGATTTCGATTAAACTCGGTTTTTGGTTCTATTTTGACAAGAAAATAACAATGCTTTGTTAAGAAAATAAAAATCCAAGATGGCGGCCATGTTTTTTATTAGTGGGCCGATTTCGATGAAACTCGGTTTTTGGTACTATTTTGACAAAAAAACAATGCTATGTTAAAAAAAATAAAAAATCCAAGATGGCGGCCATCTTTTATGTTTGTAGGCTGATTTCGATGAAACCCGGTTTTTGGTTCTATTTTGACAAAAAAATAACAATGCCATGTTAAAAAAATCCAAGATGGCGGCCAACTTTTTTGTTTGTGGGCCGATTTCGATGAACCTCGGTTTCGGGTACTATTTTTAAAAGAAAACTGGAACGCAATGTTGATAATGACAAAAATCCAAGATGGTCGCTAACTTCTTTATTTTTCTTTTTGTTCAGCAACAGCAACAACAGCAACGCAATGTTGAAAATATTAATAAATCTCAAATGGCGGCCAACTTTTTTTTTGTGGGTCGTTTTTGATGAAATTCGGTTTTTGATACTACCTAATTTTGACAAAAAAATAACAATGCTATGTTAAAAAAAATAAAAAATCCAAGATGTCGGCCATCTTTTATGTTTGTAGGCAGATTTCGATGAAACCCGGTTTTTGGTTCTATTTTGACAAGAAAATAACAATGCCATGTTAAAAAAAATAAAAATTCAAGATGGCGGCCATATTTTTATTTGTGGGCCGATTTCGATGAAACTCGGTTTTTGGTACTATTTTGATAAGAAAACAGCAACGCAATGTTAAAAAAATAAAAATCCAAGATGGCGGCCAACTTTTTTGTTTGTGGGCTGATTTAGATGAACCTCGGTTTCAATTACTATTTTTAAAAAAAAACAGGAACGCAATGTTGATAATGACAAAAATCCAATATGGTCGCTAATTTGTTTATTTACCTTTTTGTTCAGCAACAGCAACAACGGCAACGCAATGTTGAAAATATTAATAAATCACAAATGGCGGCCAACTTTTTTGTTTGTGGGTAGTTTTTGATGAAATTCGGTTTTTGGTACTATTTTGACAAAAAACAACAATGCTATGTTAAAAAAAACCAAGATGGCGGCCATCTTTTATGTTTGTAGGCAGATTTCGATGAAACCCGGTTTTTGGTTCTATTTTGACAAGAAAATAACAATGCCATGTTGAAAAAAAAAAATACAAGATGGCGGCCCTCTTTATTCTTTCTGGGCCGATTTCGATGAAACTCGGTTTTCGGTACTATTTTAACAAGAAAACAGCAACGCAATGTTAAAAAAATAAAAATCCAAGATGGCGGCCAACTTTTTTGATTGTGGGCCGATTTCGATGAAACTCGGTTTCGGGTACTATTTTTAAAAGAAAACAGGAACGCAATGTTGATAATGACAAAAATCCAAGATGGTCGCTAACTTCTTTATTTTCTTTTTGTTCAGCAACAGCAACAACAGCAACGCAATGTTGAAATATTAAAAAATCCAAGATAGCGGCCAACTTTTGTTTTTGGACCGATTTCGATGAAACTCTTTTTAACACGTTTTTATTAGGTTGCTTTCTCGTTTGTTTGTGTTCGTTTGTTTCTCCACAAAGTTTGCGATCGATTTTATACTAGCTTCCCGAAGAGCTAGAGACTTGAAACTTTGAACATAGGTCAGAACTAGAAGGCAATGCAATATTATGGTGTCATTGAGCTGATCTGATGATGATGCAAGAAGGCCACAGGAACTCTGTGATGAAACCATAAAACTCCATCGTGTTTGGGTGTTTCCTTACATAATTTACTTACTGAATTTTTGAATTTCAGGCATTCACAATACTATATTTATATTAAGATATTTAGAAAAATACTAGAAAAAAATGACACACCCATAGCACCCATCCCGTCTGAGGTGCTTAGGTGAAACGAATTTTTCTAGTATTTTTCTAATATATGAATTAGCTGAACATAATTAACTTCTTTCCGTCTCAAGATTATATTACACAATATGCTTATTATTACATATTATTAGACTTTCCGGCAACTTTATTGTTAGAACTAATTTTATTATAGGTACACAGTATTAGAAATAAGAATCATTTATCCTATACCTTTAAACGAGCAATTCTTGTATATTTATTGATTTATATGTATATACAGGGTCACTAGAAATATGATGTGTTCCTGCTAAAGGGTTAAGATGCGGTTAAAACAAATAGAGGTTGATTGAGACTAGTGATGTTCGATATCGATTCGATTAATCGATTAGTCTTTGTAAAATTATTGAGAATTGATCGATTAATCGAAGAATTCAAATAATCGATCTAATCGATTATTTTACGCCGATTAATCGATCTTTTACAAAATCATTAGTCCATTCTAAAGCTGGCCATTGACGGCCAGTTTTTCGTAAAACTGTGGCGTCACTCTAAATAGTTGAGGCTAAATTTGATTGTGAATGTCGAATCGTGGCTCCAGAGTTTCATGACTACCATAAATCCAACGGCGCGACGCGAAAAACTGATCGTGAGTGTGTGATCGTCATTCCAATCGCGTCAGTTCGCTCGCATCGCCCGCGGTGATTGAGCGTGCGTTGATAGTTTTTGTAACAATGGTGGAATTGAAAATTCTGGATGTTTGTGGAAACTAACAGACACATTATTAAATTAAGCAGCATCGACAAAATTAATTATGCAGGGTTATTTTATTTGTAAATAGGGTTGCCACCTGTATTGTATTATATAGTATCGTACTATATTTCAGTCAATTGTACTATATGTTATAGGAAAAATATACAAATCCTTACTATCCTTACTAATATTTTAAATGAGAAAGTCCGTTTATTTGTTTGTTTGTTTGTTACGCCTTCACGTCTTAGCCACTCTACCGATCATCATGAAATTTTGCATACACGTTGCCAGGGGTACAGAGAAGGACATAGGGTACCTTTCATCCCGAAAAAATGTTTCGTTCCCGAGGGATAGCAAAACAACTTTCCACGCAGACGAAGTCGCGGGCGGTCGCTAGTATTGTTATAAAAGCGAAAGTCCGTTTGTTTGTTTATTTGTTTGTTTGTTTGTTACGCCTTCACGTATTATCTACTGAACCGATCATCATGAAATTTTGCATACACGTTGTCAAGGGTAATAGAGAAGGACATATGGTACCTTTCATCCAGAAAAAACGTACAGTTCCTGTGGGATAGCAATAAAACTGTCCACGCGGACGAAGTCGCGGGCAGCCGCTAGTAATACTTTATTTTCATGGGTGATTCAGTTGTCATGCTTTTTATATACGCATCGAAAAATAAATAATGACTTAAAATAATGTGTACTTAATTAATGTGTACTATACTTTTTGCAATATTTTGAAAAAATACAATTTTACCTCCAAAAAAAGGTGGCAACCCTATTTGTAAAACACCAACAACCTCGCAGGAGTAGATTACTTTCATCATAAACAACAACATTTGTTCTACGACTTTTCCGAAAACACAAAAAAAAATCAACTCCCCCCCCTCATACAAATGTCCGAACAACTGATCGAGTTTTGTATTAAAAGTAGATTTTTTTTGTCTGTTTTTGAAAAAGTTGTAGAACAAATGTTGTTGTATACTGAGTGTCGTCTATAGAGTTGTCGATGTTGATGTAAGTAAACTGAGTAATATGATTAATATTTTTTATAAAATTTTAATTCTTTTATATTTTGTAATATAATTATTTCGTACAGCAGCAGCACGTCAGGTAAAACTGTCAAAAGTCTCCAGGTTATTTTAAACCTTGATGTCTTTGTATTTAAGTTTAAAATTGATTGAAAATGATTACCCTACTCTGTCGTGGAAGCCCAGCGTGCCGTTGCTGTACATTTTTTGCATGATTGATGCTCGCAACATCTATTTTATAGAAGCCTAGAAAACTTGAACAATTTTTCTTCGATTAATCGATATCATGAGTGCGATTAATCGATTAATTGAAATCGACACAGTTGAATTAATCGATTATCAAATAATCGATTATTTCGGCATCGATTACCATCCCTAATTGAGACTCATCGTTTCGATCGGACGTGTCGATTAATTAATGTAATATTAATAAATCATTGCAATATTGTGACCTACTTGAACACTACGCGGAAGTGACATTCGTCTGTGTCATTCGTTCTACATACTTGAATTGTTTTCTTAGTTTATAATGTTAAGTGTAAATTAGTGATTTATAAAATGGACGGTAATAGTCCCTTTAACCGGCGGAGCGAGCTAATGGCCCGCAGCCCGCCGCCCACGCCCTCGCACCGACCCCCAGCGCCCTCGCCAGCCCTACAGGAAGATGAGCCCCCAGAACTGGTGTCCACGCCTGAGATCCAGAACTGGATGAAGACCATTGAGCAGTGTCTGAATGAGGTGTGTGCTGTTGCCTGTGAAGGTAAACTAAATTCGGATCAAAAACTCAAAATTAATAATTTGTGCCGAAAAGTAAGCCATGGGACATCACAAATGGCTGTGCAATACCAGTCCCTTAAGCAAAAAACTATACAGACCCATTTTTCCCTGCAAGCACTTAAAGAAAAACACGACCTCTCACAGCAGCTTCAAGCCCTTAAACAAACCATCGAAGAGTCCTCAAAACCTGTCGCGGATTCAGTTTCCTTCGCCGACATGGTTAAAAAAAGTCCTAACAACTTTATTCAGCCCAATAATGTCAACTCAGTGGCAATTTACCCCACTGACAAAATGAAGTCGAGCGAGGAGACAAAGGCCCTCGTTCAAAAAATCATCAGACCAGATCAAATGAAGCTACATGTGAGGAGCCTGCGTAAAACTCGGAACGGCGGTGTGATTATCAGCACAGATACTAAGGACGATATCGAGAAGCTTAAGCAAACGGATCAACTAACGACCTCTGGCCTAACTGTGAATGAACCACATAAACGCAAACCTAGAATCGTGGTCATCGGAGTGCCCGTATGTATGGACAAAACGGAAGTTTTCAACTGCATATACCATCAAAACTTAGCCGACAAGCTTAGCGGCATGACACTTGCGACATTTTTGACCTCGATTAAATTAAGCCATAAGTCGGGCAAAAAGGACGCCGAGACCTGTAATTATATTATAGAAGTTCCAGCACAAATTCGAAAACCCTTAATCATGAACGACCGGGTATTTGTAAATTGGTCTTCCTGCCCTGTGAGAGATTTTACCCTCGTGACAAGGTGTTACAAGTGTCAGCAATACGGTCATGCTGCTAAGACTTGCCGGGAGGAGGCCACCACATGTGGTCACTGCGGCGATATAGGTCATACTGTAAAGGACTGTGGGAAGAAAGCCGAGTCAGCAAAATGTGCAACATGTTTGCACTTCAAGAAGCCCGCAGATCACAAAACTGGTGATGCTGAATGTCCTGCGAAAAAGATTGCCGAAAAAAGGTATATCAGCTCGATTGATTATGTGGGCACCTAAAAGCGCAACTTCCTAGATATATCTTTATAACTTTTACAAATAAATATTTAACATTCCGTGACTAATATTACTATTTGATATCACAAAATTTATTTTTACATTGTTTACATTGTTTTATACATTTACTAGTTCGCATCAGTTTAAAAATATTTATATTATATCATTACATTTCAATAAGTTAAGATTGTAAATTTTTTGCTGAAATCACAATGCTGTTCTACTAACATCAATTCGTAAGATACCTTACTAATATGCACGTAATATAAAAATAATAAACGTAAGATTATTTCAATAAAGATTTTATTATTATTATTATTATTAAATAGTTTTTGTTATTTAACTTTTTCTCGAAAAGTTAGTAGTTTTTGAGTTAATTGAAATTAAGTTTTTTTTTTACCAAAAGTACGTTGAACTTAATTAAAATGACAGGAATTAAACGCGTGCAAACTACGATAGGTATTTTTACACCTACCTATTTTCCCGACGTTTCGACCGAGTTGCATCGGTCGTGGTCACGGGCTGACTGGAGCTGCGGTGTTACGCCACCTCCTCTTCGGTGGAATCTTCATCCACCGTCGAACAGTTTTTCCAACTACCGCCGCACACAACACTGACGGTGTCCCTATTTCGCATAGCCGTATTCTGGCATTCGCATAGCCGACCACGAACAAAGAGGTAGTGCGTTTGCAAATACTGGATTCCACACTGCTGATAATTTGTGGCCATCTTCCCGATTGAAGTTATTTGGATGTACGTTTTCAGACACAAACATTTTGAATAAAAAACCAGAATCGAATGAGGAGTTATCTTACTACTCATTCGATTCTGTTTTTTTTATTATTTTGGAATAGAAATCATTCTAAGAGTTAATAATGAATAAAAAAATACCAAAAGCACAGGTGTTTATAAACAAATCAATCAATCCTTAATGGCATTTTTTTTCCAGATTTTTTTGGAAATAGCAGCAAATACCTAAAAAAATTCCCAAGTAACGAAGAGTGCAAAATGTTTAAAAAACATCACCATCTATTCAGTTTTCCGTTGAGGTATAAAACTTATTAATAACTTAAATAAAAAATGAGAAATTAAGACTTAACTAATAGTAATCCCATTTCATGTGGTAACAAAATCCTAGGTCAAACGCTTCGGGGGTGGCCGTATTATGCTACTTAAATCATAAATGTAAACGTTTGCTTGTTTGGATGTTTGTTAATCAATCACGCAAAACGGCTGAACGGGTTTGAATGAAATTTGGTACACAGATAATTTATAAACCGGATTAAAACATAGGAAAATACTTTTATGTTGGTTAAAGGTTCCCCAGGGATTTTTTCGAGTCAACACGGATGAGGTCACGGGTGGAAGCTAGTTTGCCATAAATGGTAGTGCTTACTAAAAATACTTTCGTCCGAGTGAGTTTGAGACAGTACAGGACAGGATTATTTTCCGCAAAATTTTATACAGACGGCATCACAAATAACCATGCATATCAGCCATTTTTAATGCACCTGCTGCTGAGGAACAGGCCTTTGTTTTTTTTTGTTGTGGGTTGTGGATGGATAAAGCGGACGGGCCATTACCCACCACGTGGATTGGTCGGTGAAAACGACTGTAAATGCAACCAGGACCAATGGCTCAATGTAAGGTACTGTCAGCAAAGCTATGAGCTGAACACCTTAAGTTTCATTTCTAGATTGAGTAGTCCGTATTGTCTTGCATTTACCCAAAAGTCACAAAAGCATCTTTTGTATAAAAATAATGGAGGCAGGTAAATACGAACTTTTAATTCCATCCTTGCAAGTGATTTATTTTCAAACTGTTAAGGTCATAACTTTGCTGACTGTACATTGAGTTAATACCGACCAATCCCTATCCTACCGGCCAAAGTTCATCTGGTCTAACGGGTTAAGACGGGGGCGGCAAGAAACGACAGTGTACCGGGTTCGAATCCCGCTCGGTGACTTACTTTTTTTTTTTTTTTATATGTTCTAGTTTATGTATATGTCGGAAATTAGGTCAGACATCAGAAGCAAAAATGCAGTACTCAGTGACAGTAATTTTTTTAAACAATTATACCAATCACGACACTACTATAAAACAATGGCAGCAACTAAAATAATTATTTGAAGCAATAATTATAATTATCACTACGCCAATATATAGTGGCAGTCCGAAAGGCCAGTGACAGTCCGAGTGGTTAGACAACGGTCCGTGCACCAAGACGCATCCAACAGAAATGCGTGCCGAGTGAGCGATGCGGCCGCTTTTATAAGCAAGAGTGGGGATAACCCCACCTGACCGGTCGCACCGCAAGCCCGTTCGAGGCGATGACGTCAGGGCGCACGTGCCGCTAGCAAGTCATAACGCCGTGGTAGGGTAAAAGAATTGACGATTTAAAAATGCTTATTATGTGAGCTTATTTAAATAAAATATATTTCACTTTCACTTTCACGTCTTTTCACGCCGCGCCGTCATATATATATTTTTTTTGTTTTTAGACAAGTTTAAAAGAAATTAATATATACAATAGAAATAATTTCTACTAATAATTGTAGAGTTCTGCAAGATCAGATCTTAAAGGATATTTTTGTGTGGTCTATTGCCATTTAGCAAAGAGTTTTGAAATAGGTGCCTGGCTAGCATCGCATGCTAGCCAAGCAAGCAGAGGCTGAGTGAGCACCACAGAATAAAATGTACACAGCACATCACAGATGGCGATACTACCACCATATTACAATAAATAATAATAACCGAGCAAAGCTCGGTCACCCAGGTACTAACTATATTAAATGTCCATGTGAAGCCAAACTACCCTCCTACTCAAATCTGACCAGCACGACGAAGCACCAACAATCCAGCCCGCGAAAGCGGCCAGATCGTAGTATAGTATAACATACTGTAATTTACAGTATGTTGGTACGATGAGCTAGCTAGGTCCTGGCCTTTGGGACTTTTTATTTTTTATTTATTAAATTACAATAATAATAATACATTGTTACATTTCTTATAACACTGTCACAAAAACCTATTTAGGTTTGACTTCGTGGAGTAATTAGTCTGGCCCTTAAGCTAAAAAGTTTGGCGACCCATGTTCTAACTAAGCTATAGTTTTAATCTAAAACGAAAAACTTCCTTTGCTAGATAAAGCACTAGGTAATAAAATATTTTTTTTATTTTTAAAAAATATATCATCTGTCTCATTTATGGTATCATCTTCCTATAATCTGTTTCTTCACATGCAAATCCATGGCAGTCTAAAAATGTGCGGCATGGGGATAACAAATTACTCCATAGAAATACTAACAAACATAAAACTTTGGGCAAAGTATCAAAATCGCTTGGTCATAGCTTCAACACAATATTGTGAACTCGTGAGTTGTCGTTAACGCTTCAGTATGTCTTACTAGTCTGTGAATATACGCAGAGTGCAGATTTGTCATATGGCTCGTAAGTAAGTATCAGTGGCGAAGGGTCGATACAAGCCGGTTCCCATCGGCTTACCTTTTAGAAATCCCACCCCACTGATCCACTATGCAGATCATAACATTTTTGTAGAACGGCTTACCTATGCCATAATTTCACCCCTCGCCACTGGTAAGTATATCTAAAAATCAAATGAGTGTATCTCTTCCCTATTCTAATTTTATTAATATTTTTTAAAACAGTCTTAATTTTTTTTTGAGAATTTAAGATACACCAGCGACAAAATCATTTTACATTTTATAACAAATTAGCATAGATATTCATAGAATAATGATTTGCCTTTATAGGAGTATACAGCACTTATATACTATATTTAATAATAGTTCTAGATATTGAGGTTTATTTATGTTCCAATCTGATTTCTGGATTTAGAGCTCATTGATAGAATTACACGCGCATAATCAAAAGAGACTTTCTTGTTTACCTACGTAAATAATAAAAAGAATGAATCTACGCACGCGTCTTGCTATTTTTGTGAGTTTGCCGATTAATCAAGATTTTTTTCCAATATTTTCAAACTATTATTTTTTTACTTTTGACTGCACGTTCATATTCAGAAACGTGGTCTGATACCCCCATTTCATTTTTAGATATATATACTTAAAAATTAACGGTGTAAAATGACTGAGCTAAAAAGTGAGCGTATAGCTTAAATTTTTGTCCGAGTGAGCGCAAAGCGCGAGGGAAGCGTCTCTGCTTCACTTTGGGAAAAAATTGTTTCGGCTGTTTGTTTTCCTCTATATATTTTTTATTTATAAGCAAATTTAATCTCTAGTTAATAAGAAGTCGTGTATAAAAATGTGAAAATGTGCTTAACCGTTTCAAAGATCCAGCAAACAGGCAAACGTTACCCCAGCAGGATTTTGAAACCTATTTTCGCAACCATAATAGATACAAATGCTAATTTTGTTGAAACATTTATATCGTCTAGCCATCTAATGTAGCTAACATCTATTTCATCTGGCTGGGGTAACGTTACTCCCGCAGGAACTGTTTTTGTCAAAAATCTGCAAGCAATTTCAGAAGCTGGCAATCTTATTATCTGTTATACTCAAATGGTGAAATTCGACAACATCTTGCTGGGGTAACGCATACAACTTTACGTGAAGATTTTATGTGGTCTTTTTAAAATTCCACTTAAAGTTTTTAATAAAACTTCTGACGGCGGGGCCACTTATGCACCCATCCATAGCCTTCAGCTAACATGTATTTCAATATACCCCATTAAATACAAAAACATCTGGCTGGGGTAACGTTACTGCCGCAGGAACTGTTTTTGTCAAATAACTAAAAAACTATCAGGTGATCAAATTTAAAAATCTGCAAGCAATTACAGAAGCTGGCAATCTTATTATCTGTTATACTCAAATGGTGAAATTCGACAACATCTTGCTGGGGTAACGCATACAACTTTACGTGAAAATTTTATGGTCTTTTTTAAAATTCCACTTAAAGTTTTTAATAAAACTCCTGACGGCGGCGCCACTTATGCACACACCCATAGCCTTCTCTAACGATAGAGAAGGCTATGACCCACCCCTAACATAAAAATATACTTACCAGAAGCACGCCGACTATCAAACACGTCAAAACAGAGACTAAATACGAAACAAATTAATATTTAAATCAATTAATGATAATGTCATAATAAATAAAATAATTGTATTTGTATTTCATTTAATAGTGACTATTTTATACGAAACTGGATAAATGGATGTATATTTTCACATTAGGACGTCACAGTTTTACTACTGTAGTCAAATAAGCAAATGCTTTAAAAACATATTCTATCTAGTGATAGAGCATCATATATAAATAAAGCTTGCAACAAACATCCGATACGGAAATTGCGAATAGAGCCAAATATTTGGAGTACATTAAACCAGGCGCTTACATTTAAATTAAATAATTAACAAACTAATACCTAATTGATTTAGAAACTTTGTTACTTTAAAATTGAAGGAACGGAAGGCGAAGTTTTAAATGCATTTTGTGTAAAGGTCATGGGGCATATTTGACCTGGTTGATAAAAGTTCGCGTACTGAAACTAAACCAGTTTTAAATTGAGGAATTCAATTCCACTTTTCAAAATATGTACAATATTATTTTTTTATGTACCGACCATAGACTTAGAAAATTTTTCGCTATGCTCAAGTAGACGGACAAAGGTGCGAGTGAGAAACCAATTCTTACGGCTTATGCGATGTGCGAGAAAGAGTAAAAAAAACTGACAGCTAAACCGGGTTTGACTTCATTTATCATCGTTTATCACCTTGGTGAAAAGCGTCAACAAGATTATTTTGTGATTTTGATCGCGATCGGGTCGGTTTGGCTCTCAAAGCTATATTAATCAATAATGGTGTCGTGTTCTGTACTGGATTGTAATGTTACTTACGACAATAACCCAAATAAACACTCATTTCACCGGTAAATATGATTGTACTATTACCATTTTCATAATTAATATTTTAGTTGAATATATTCCCAAACACACTAAGTTATATACTAATATGATGCTTTTAAACGCCTATTTCCTAAATAAAGGCTGATTTCTAAACATTATGTGTTAGATAAAAAGATATTATGTCCGTGAACTTGAGAAAATAAGGCGTAGATATTGATCAAAAATTATCGATATCGATACTCATGTCGATGATTTCCAATATAACTTTGTTTGTCTTTGTGAACACTGATAGTTTTATTTAAAGCTGCTTGTAACCGACAGTTTTCAAATGGTAAATTATACCAACTTAAGTACTAATTTAACAATTACTTCCAGATTTTCTGTAAATCCAGTGATTAAATTAAACTGGATAAATGTCATAAATAAATAAGCAGGGAGCCTCAAAGGAGACCTTAAGAAATTATTTAAATAAAATTGTTCAAAATCTTGTTTGTGTTTTATTTATTAGAGCAATAATACATTATGGTTATCGACAACCTAAAATGGACTTCAGTGCATCTCTAAATTCACGCACACGTTTATATATTTACAAACACTGGCTCATCTCACTTTTGGTTTCGCAGCCAAGCGAACTCTGTTCGTCTATTTCAGTGAATATTAAGTTTATGGTACCGACTGGCAGAAAAAAGTTATTTTACAGTATGTGTGTGAGTATATGTCCAATATTATTAAACTTTTGTAAGTTTTTACTTTCAGGGTGTGAAAATGAGTGGTACAAGCATAATAAACGTTTTTATTGTCTTTATTTATGTACTTATTTTATTATTATTGAAAAGCTATGATTTAATGTTAAAAAATGAAACCTGTCCGGCAATGATGCGACCCATACCACTGAGTAGCAGATACATTTACCTACATATTTAGCCCTATTTCGTTTGTGTACGCCGTAGGTCAAACGTCCGAACAAAATGCCCAATGACCATTAATATTAAAATGATATACTTATATGATATATGATAATGAAGTTCTAAATTATTTTTGCGAGAATCAAACTTATTTTGCTTACTTTAGGACATTTAGAGCTATTATTATATTCTGTGCTTTAGGCCTCAGATGTACTTAGCAATAAATGAAATAAATTATTCTCCTTGATGTATGACATGCTTTAGAATAGGGAATATGCATAAGTCACCGATTTTGATAAAATTGAGCTTGATCGCTTCGGACACTAGCCCAGTCAGTAGTGGCACTCATGTATGGCGAGGTCAAAATTTGTCATTAGATGAATTCACTTGGCACATATGTAGCTTAGGTAAAACTGATCTGATTTAGCTCGGTAGCCATCCGCCCCCCCTTGGCAGTTAAGGGGGGGTGGCATTCAAAGTTTTGCGCCGCCGCACTTCAGAAAAAAAATCATATCTCCTTCAATATACCTACCACCTTGAGTGTGGTATCATATTGTGATAAATCAAGGATGAGGAAGCCATTTTTGAGACATTTAATGTACAGTTTCGTAGAAAAAAAGTGATATATTTTACTATATTGACGACATTATCAAAATCAGTATGCTATTTTTTTATTCAACAGTTGGTATCTTTGAAAATTCAAATTTTATGCAAAGGAAAAAAATACTGTCTTAAAGTACATTTATTCAGCTTTAAATATATACAAACTTATATATAGTTATCATACAATATCTATCTGACAAAAAATCGAACATGGTATGCGAAGGTATTTCCAAACGTCTTTAATTTCAAGTTAAGTTGGTTTTTCATACAAATTGTATAGAGTACAAACTTAACTTTGCGGCCAATTGACGTTTATGTTTTTACGGTCTTATAGTCTCTCTCAGGCCTCAGCTATCGTACAGTCTAATTTATACTTAAATATTTTTGTGGAAGTCATAACGACAATTGAAAAAAATAGACAGACTTGATCTCAGAATGAGGAAGTCACAAAACGTCGACGCGACGTGGCGTCAAAAGATCAGCTCAAAACGATCAGGTAGGAAAACGTCCTATCCTACCATATTATGTTTACAGTGCAAAAAGTGTTTAAATCATAATAGGTAGGTACCCTAAGAACCTAGGCATACAAATATATCGTAAAGATAAAACTACTGTTGCATTGAGTATTTTTATACACTCGTGAGCAGAAAAATGGAACAACAGCACTATTTCATACAAACAAGGTAACTTTAAAGCTTTGGTTCTCCGCCCAAGATTAAACGGGGTATTATGTGATGATGGCAATTTAAAGAATGAATGGAGAAGGCACAGATCGCTAAAGAAACCCAACGGATCAGAAGAGTCGTTTACACCAGAGACCATCTAGAGTGTTGAGTGTTACATTTTCCATACTTTAAAATTTTCGCTTGTTATTTTTTTAAGTTCAACCCTGAGCTAAATGACTTATCTAATCCGTTCGATTTCTTTGGCATTATAAGTTTCCGCCATCCATTCTTTAAACTGCCATCATCAGATAACATCTCGTTTAATCCTGAGCGGAGAACCAAAGCTTGAAAGTTACCTCGTTTGTATGAAAATAGGCCTGTTAATCATTTTTTTCAGCTCACAAGTGTATAAAAATACTTAATGCAACAATAGTTTCATTTTTACGATATATTTATATGCCTAGGTCCTTGGGGTACCTAATAATTATAATTTAAACATTGTTTGCACTTTAGACTAAATGTGGTAGAATATTTTCCTACCTCGGTCGATTTGAGATCTAATCTTTTGACGCCACGTCGCGTCGTCGTTTTATGACTTGCTCGTACTGAGAACAAGTATGTCTAATTTTTTCTATAGTCGTTATGACTTCTACAAAAAGATCTAAGTATGTATTAGACCGTAGGATAGTTGAGAGAGATTGTAAGACCGTAAGAACATAAGCGACAAAATATACCAAAGTTAAGTTTGTATTCTATACATTTTGTATGAAAAAACCAACTTATATTTGCAGTTAGAAATTCTTGGCAACACTGTCACATACTGTGTTCGATTTTTTTCAGAGAGACATTGTAAGATAACTATAGTCTATATATAAAGTATACATATTTTTAAAGCTGAATAAGTGTACTTTAAGTGTGAATTTTTTTTCTCTGCACAAAATTAGCATTTTCAAAGATACTAACTGTTGAATTAAAATAATAGCAAAACAATTTTTGATACTTTTAGCAATTTTTTTTTCAGTGTCTATAACATTAAATGACTCAAAAATGAATTTCTTTATGCTTGCTACAGAGTTAAGTTTGTGTTCTTTACATTTTGCATGAAATAAACCATCTAATACTAGCTCTTGGAAATGTTGGGAAACACCGCCGCATACCATGTTCGATTTTTTTCAGATAGACATTGTACGATACCTATATATAAAGTATATATTTTTGAAAAATTGAATAAATTTGCTTTAATACATTTTTTTTTCTTTGCACAAAATTAGTATTTTCGAAGATACCGACTCTTAAATAAAAAAAACAGCAAAGAGATTTTGATACTATCGTTAATATTTTACCTTTTTTCTATGAAACTGTACATGAAATGTCTCAAAAATGAATCCCCTATCCCTAATTTATCATAAAATGATACCACACTCGAGGTGATAGGTATATTGAAGGAGTTATGATTTTTTTTCTGGAGTGTGGCGGCGTGAAACTTTGAATAGCACCCCCCACTACCTGCCAAGGGGGGGAGGATGGCTACCGGGCTAAATCAGCTCAGTTTTACCTAAGCTAAATACGTGCCATGTGAATTCATCTAATGAAAAATTTTGACCTTTTGCCACTACTTCCTAGGCTACACGTATCACACTTATAAAAACATGATGGAACAGGAAAATAAAAAATAATAAATTATTATTTTACGATGAAATCAGGGAAAAATAACGATTTTTTGTTTTCACTTTCGAATTTAATGAACTTAACAGTCAGATAGAATATCGAATAAGAAATCATTTTTTGTAATACACGTATGTACTTAAACGCAAAGGGAGATAATTGAAAATAATTGAAAATTCTTGGCTAACTCCATAGTAAAAGCGCGCATGAAACGTGATATGTGACGTCATATATCATGTCCGTTTTGTATGGAGGGTTTTCGGCGGTTGCTGCTGCGTGCTAACTCCAAGTACCTAACTACAAGGTGTTTGGTAAAAGCCTTATAAAGCCGAATATCGTAGATAGGGACCATCAAACTGAACAACTTTTACTGTGGGACCAACTCTGGAATCGCGAAAAAAAAAATCAGCTGTTTCATACAAAAAATAATAACGAAAATATCAAAATGTATGGAACAGCTGATTTTTTTTTCGGGATTTCGGAGTTGGTCCCATAGTAAAAGTTGTTCAATTTGATGGTCCCTATCTACCATATTCGGCTTTATAAGGCTTTTACCAAACACCTTGTATATATATCACGAGAAAAAACCCAAGAAAAAAGTTTTAATATTACAGTTGATTTTCTCACGCATTATACTTTTGATTTTGATAAAAAATATTTTTGATGCATAATATTCCCTATTGGCTAAGTAGTAGTAGCGGTCATATTTTAACATGCTGCATGCTGCACTAAAATGATTTCATCCATAATAAGTCACACCCACTGGTGGGTTTTATGGTATTTCTTAAGATTTTGGCACATTTTGCACTCATGTTGTACACACACAGTATGACGTATGTTCAGATGCTTACTGAAAATGATTGTGCCTAGATCTTGAAAATGTTCAGAATTTAGGCATACAATTTTATAAATGGATTGAAAGCATGAGAATATAGGTAGTAGATAGATATTTATTTTCTTGATTCTCACGCGGCGGTGACAGTTGTCTCATATTCAAAGCACTCAACACGAAATGTCTCGTAAAAAATGAATTGTATTATTTATTTGGACAGCAAAGTAGAGTGGGAAAAGTTTTTGAATAAACATTTCAGTAATGTGACGATCATTTCATAATACAAATGTTGTTATGTAAATTGCTTTCTTTTCGGTGAAATTTGGTTTAAAAATATTCTTTTGAATCTAAAATAAATATAATATAAATTATACAACTACACTATTTTAACAACTATTGATTAATCTATGTATGTGTATTCTCCGATCATCTATAACCTGAGGATGTAGCACGTCATAAAATAACAAAGCTGAAATGTGGCACATGCCGTTTGACAAATCACGCGACACTAAATGTCAAGTTGTATGACAAGTCTTGGGGGACTTTCATAGTGGGCTGCGTTTTGGGGGAGTTAAAAGTGTCCCACAAATGCCATTGTCATGCAATATCCACAGGTATAAATGATCGAAGATGTGTATTAGTCAAAATTTATCTATGTTATGTACTGTTGATTGTAGGTAATTAGAATCAATGTTTCAACTAACCATTTATGTATCCACCAGTTATCTTATCACATTTTTTAACTAAAATTTAAACTATTTAATTCTTAGACCGATTTATCAACCACGTATTATTTAGTGTTGTGTTAGCTTTGGTCCGTCAGAAGCAAATGAAACTAATAAAAACGTACAAAATACCTAATTGTTACAATATTATCTTGTTTTTGTATAGTTGTTTATTATGGAACGGTTTGTTTCGTGACATTTGTAGGTGCCATTTCACAAATTTCTCTCTAGGCACAACTTTACATTGCTAATCTAGTTCACCTCGGCTATTTGAAGGCAGGTTTACACCGTGCACGACAATTTAAAAATGCCGTTATGTTTTTTATGGCTACAAAAATTATGACTGGGAAAGAACGGAACACAGAAAATATGGTTGGTGAAAGAATAAAGAAATAAATCATAGAAAAGATTGCACTTAATATGTTTTGCTATATAATTTTGCAAGTCAAACTCATTGTGTTTTATCATAAATAACCATATGAAAAAAACTTTAAGCAAAAAGTAATACTTACTTACCTATAAAGTTGTATGTCTACAAAATATATAACAATCAAGGCATCAGCTGAAATATTGCCAACCATTGCCATTTAATTGCAAGATGCCTAGTGATTAAAATTATTCCTACTCTTGTACGCAATCGATATAATATTTACTTCATAAAAATCGTATAAAAAGGCATATAAAAGAGAACAAAATTTTATTAGGTTTTTTACATCAGTTATTATTATTATTAGGTACTCTTGTGCATTATCTCAGTGTACACCCAGCTTTACACGGTGCAAGCGCCCAGTCGGCCGCGACTGCCAACAGCGCAGCAAACTTCACCTCACGTCTAAATAAATTCAAGAAAAGTTAAAACCTCTCCGTAATCTGTCTGCAGGCAGGTATGAAGAAGAGGAAAATTAAGTTTCACAAAAACAATCTTCGTTCTTCTTCAACTTCGCGACCTCAACTTTGAAGCGAAGATAACACTGTAACTACCTAATTATGAATGGTGATGGTATTTTTCAGGACTTACTATAAATATTATGGATCAAATATTTTTTCTAATAGGGCTACGAAGGTGGACTACACGGGCGTCTACGAAATTTCTTAGTTATGTTGCTACGGATTAAAGCTGCTACTGCTAATAATATTTATTACTACCTATTTAGGTAGTCGAAAAAGTTCGCGGCGTTTTTGAAGCATGAAATATTAAAATATCACTGAGTTGAGTTATTAGTTATTGCCTCTGATTTATTTATCAAGTTGGCGAAGGTTCCTTTACTAGTTGCTAATAGGTCTACGAATGTGGACTACGGCGTCTACGAAAACCGTAGTTATGTTGCTACGGATAAGCTGCTATGCTAACAATATGAAAGATGCGCGATGCGTAATTTTGTTTACTTTGTTCTAGTGAAGTAATGGTGTCAATTCGGCTAGCACGACTTAACTAAATTGACAGGACTAAACTTAATTTTAGCATTCTGTTCTTGTCTTTTCGATACAGAAAGAAAAGGATGGAAAACTAAATTTAGTTTAGTCCTGTCAATTTAGTTAAGTCGTTGCTAACCGAATCGACACCAATTTGGATGTTTTTTTTCTAGAGCAGTAGGTATTATAAAATATATATTTAAAAGTGAAATAATATGCTAGTTATGTAATTTTTTATTACATTAAATTTAATAAGACCATATGTGAATTCGCTAACAATATGAAAGATGCGCGATGCGTAATTTTGTTTACTTTGTTCTAGTGAAGTAATTTGGATGTTTTTTTTCTAGAGCAGTAGGTATTATAAAATAAATATTTAAAAGTGAAATAATATGCTAGTTTTGTAATTTTTAATTACATTAAATTTAATAAGACATTATGTGACTATTTACGTATGGAATCAATCGACGTTCTTGACAATCTCTTTTCTACCTATTCGAGATTCTACACAATATGGATTCCGCACAACTTCCATTGATCACATTCTCTATTCTACACTGTCTTCAATTTTACACAAACGTGTTTCTTTCTATTCGCGATTCTATACAATATAGATTCCGCACAATTGCCATTCATCACATTCTCTATTCCACACTGTCTTTAATTTTTTACACAAACGTGTTTCTTCCTATTCGCAATTCTACGCAATATTAATTACACACAATTGCCTTTCACCACTTTCGCTGTTCCATACATTCGTTTATACTTACTGCCCAAAAATAAATGAAGAAGAGGGTTCCTGTATACCTACATGAGTTTCTTTATTCCACCATAACTCCTAAAAGCCTGAATAGATTTGGATGTGTTGGGTATCGTTAGAATTCTTACACCACCCCAAACGACATGGCTAAAGATTTTGAAAAAAAAAGAAATATTTCAGCTGCGTGACGCCCTTGATGACGCCTTTTATAACAATAGAGGATAAATAAAAATCCTCTATTGTTACAATATGGGTATCAAATGAAAGGCCTAGAATGGAATGTGCTCAACATTCCAAAACTTTAAGATACTGTTTTATTATATCTAATTGAAGCTAGATGCCGCTTCTAGTTTTAAATATTAATAAATGAAATAAAATAAAATAATTTTTTTTCAAATAGGTGTTTTTTAACCAAATTTTTTGAAAAACTTGCTCGTCAAAAAATCGTATATAATTATCGAACCTGAGGGCCTAGCCAAAGCAACATTCGCTAATCTTCGTTATCGCTTCGCTTTCGAAACATGTATGGAATTGACATAAGGTTTCGTTAACTATCGAATTTTAAAACGTCAAATCCATACATGTTTCGAAGCGAAGTGATAGCGAAAATTTGCAAATGTTACTTTGGGTAGGGGGACTGCTTACAAAATTTCACGAGAATCGGTTAAGAAACGCGGTCGACATATTGTTTTTTTTTTAATCTATAACAGTGTCATTTGGGTTGATGTAAGGATTCTAACCATACCTCAAACATCCAAATCTGTTTAGGCATGAATGTATGGAATAGCGAATGTGGTGAAAGGCAGTTGTGTGAAATTAATATTGCGTAGCATTGCGAATAAGAAGAAATGCGTTTGTGTGAAATAGAAGACTGTGTGGAATAGATAATGTGATGAAGGGCAATTATCGCGAATAGAAAGAAACACGTTTGTGTAAAATTGAAGACAGTGTAGAATAGAGAATGTGATCAATGGAAGTTGTGCGGAATCCATATTGTGTCGATTAATTCCTTTTAAGACGCTGTACATGAATCTGATGAAAAATTTAACAAATTAAGCAACAACATATTTCAACGGGATATGAGGCAAATAGAATTTTGTGTCAAATACACAGATTGGTGCTCCTTGCTCGCTTCCAATCCTCCAATCCGTCAAAAACGGCTGTAGCGCGGAAAACCCCTTTTATCCGTTTATCTATTCAGAGAATTTTCCCTACGAATACAAATAGGTAAAGTGAATGAAAATATCGAGCAAAAATTGACTATCAATGACTTTATATATAGCTTATTTATATGATAAGGATTATTCAATTATTCTATGGGTAACGTACGTTTTTTATGCCTTCTATATCTTTTACTGTATATTTGATTAGGGAGAAACGTGAGCAGTTTATAAATAATTTATTTTTATCGGATACTTATTAGATTTTCAGATCTAAAACAGCTTATAATTGGTCCTAAAATAATAAAACCGGTTTATGAAGTTGATAGACTTGTTAGGATTGTTTATAGACTAGTAAAAATATAAAGTAAATTAGTTAATAATAGTTCCATGTTAACTACATATTAATATTTCATAGGTACCAATGTAGTTTCAATTAACTTTATTTTAATTTATTAAGCCAGAAGTGCTTTCCGGAACCTGGGAAGAGAAGCCCCAAAAATCAAAGACTTCAACAACATAGAAGTCTTTGCCAAAAATAATACCTAATAAATAATACTGTTTGATGTTTCTGTTTTTGGAATCGGCAAGAGATAGTAGTGCAGGCTTCAATCGAACTTATTATTGAAAATTCAACTTGTATAAAAATAGGATATTCCTTCTAATAAAATATTGTGTTATTTATATTGAGAAGGGTTTTTCACCACATAAATATTTTAATTTTATTTATTTGGAACTGTGCAGTGCAGTGTTCGTAATTATATAGAGTGACTACTTCAGAATTATGTTTATTTTACCACTTATTACTAATAGCATTTGCTTGCGACTTCGTCCGCGTGGACATTCGGCACAGGCGTCGGAAAATCCCTAGGGAACTTTCCACCGGGATAAAAATATCCTTTTATGTTAGTTTCTCAACAAAAGTATTGATATTGTAAGTCCAAAAGTAATCAAATATAAATCATTTGTAATGTAGAAAAGGAGGAGGTTAAAGTTTCTTAATACACCTTTAATGTAGTAGGGATAATTCTCTGACAGAATAAAAACGTGCCTGTTCGCGGATGGCTCCCAATATCTTTTTCGCGTGTTTGGGCCCAATCCGAAAGATTACTTTTCTCTTTTCTCCCCTTAGCCTGTATTGAATGAAAAACGAAAGTGAATTTATTGATTGACGGAAATAAATAAAAGATTTAGGCCTTTCTTAGATTCCTGTCTCTTATTCGTATGTCGTAAATTTCCTTAATAATAATTGACATTTGGCAGACAGCATGTATTCAATTTGACGACTGAATCGTAAATCTTCCAATTTGGGTCAAATGAAATGCGAGAAACGACCAGTGTGGAACG
This sequence comes from Agriphila tristella, assembly GCA_928269145.1. Taxonomy (NCBI): domain Eukaryota; kingdom Metazoa; phylum Arthropoda; class Insecta; order Lepidoptera; family Crambidae; genus Agriphila; species Agriphila tristella. Next base: position 41,323,976 of record OV743433.1, read on the forward strand.
ATCGTCTGTGGTTTCTCGATTCAAATATTTCTTGTTGGATGTGATTGTGTTTGTATAATAGGACGAATAATTAATGAGGCTGACTGTCTCTCTTATTCTACGGCTCCACCTGCGTCTTAACGCGTGGCTTAACACGTTAATCTAGGCGTTACACAGATGTGGCCAACACTTTAACGTGTTAATTTATAAACGACAGTACTAAATATACACAATGCCTTAGCTAACGCGTGATTGGACATTACCATTAACGTTAACGTTAACGCAGATGGAGCCGTAGCAAAAAAATTAAATACTAAATCGGCATTACAAATAATGAAAAGTTTCATCTTTTGCTTTACGTGTTTACCTAAAATCATTCTTCTGTTGATTTAGCTATAGTTTAATAACAATTGCTTCATTAGCAAAAGCGTAGGTTGTTAGAAGCAAACAACCAGTGGCTTCGTGTGCGTGGACAATAATTTTTCTATCCCTCAGGAACAGTACCTTACTTTATGCTCTAGCTAGACTCAGTCTAGCTAGAGCATAAAGTAAAATAGAAAAGAGCATGAAAAGCTGTTTTATGCAGCCTATACCCAACATAACGACGAACTTTATAAGAAGTGAAAAAATACTTATACTTGGTACTGTTCCTGAGGGATAGAAAAATTATTGTCCACGCACACGAAGCCACTGGTTGTTTGCTTCTAACAACCTACGCTTTTGCTAATGAAGCAATTGTTATTAAACTATAGCTAAATCAACAGAAGAATGATTTTAGGTAAACACGTAAAGCAAAAGATGAAACTTTTCATTATTTGTAATGCCGATTTAGTATTTAATTTTTTTGCTACGGCTCCATCTGCGTTAACGTTAACGTTAATGGTAATGTCCAATCACGCGTTAGCTAAGGCATTGTGTATATTTAGTACTGTCGTTTATAAATTAACACGTTAAAGTGTTGGCCACATCTGTGTAACGCCTAGATTAACGTGTTAAGCCACGCGTTAAGACGCAGGTGGAGCCGTAGAATAAGAGAGACAGTCAGCCTCATTAATTATTCGTCCTATTATACAAACACAATCACATCCAACAAGAAATATTTGAATCGAGAAACCACAGACGATCGTTCCACACTGGTCGTTTCTCGCATTTCATTTGACCCAAATTGGAAGATTTACGATTCAGTCGTCAAATTGAATACATGCTGTCTGCCAAATGTCAATTATTATTAAGGAAATTTACGACATACGAATAAGAGACAGGAATCTAAGAAGGGCCTAAATCTTTTATTTATTTCCGTCAATCAATAAATTCACTTTTCTCTTCGTCTAAGTTCAGACTCTGAATTTTTTTTTTTATTTTTTGAATACCTGTGGGTATCAAATGAAAAGCCTTGATGAGCACATTCCAAAATTATATAATTTATTACTAAAATTTAAGAAAAAAATTTAATTTTTTTAATATGAGTATCAAATGAAAGGCCTTGATGAGCACATCCCAAAATTATATACATTATACATATACCTATTATACATTTTGATATTTTCGTTATTAATTTTTGTATGAAACAGTTGATTTTTTTTCGCGATTTCAGAGTTGGTCCCATAGTAAAAGTTGTTCAGTTTGATGGTCCCTATCCACCATATTCGGCTTTATAAGGCTATTACCAAACACCCTGTATAATATGTCACATTTTTTTTCAATTTATACATTCCTATGAGTATCAAATGAAAGGCCTTGATGAGCACATTACTTTATTATATAATTTGCGTCACTAATTTTTTTTTGTAATATTGCTGTTTAATTTCCTTTCAATCGAAGTGAAAAGCATAGTGTATAACTCGTACATAAAACCCATTTTATGCACTTGTTGTATAATCTACTATTTTGTGGATGAAAAGGACCCTGTGTCCTTTTCTGTACCCCTGATAAAAATTTAATGATGATCGGTGGAGAACTTACTTAATACGTAGGTACGTAAAGACGTAACAAGCAAACTCACTTTCGCATCACTACATAGTACCTATATAGGTAAAACAAAGTCGCTTCCCGCTCCATATGTAAGTATGCTTAGATCTTTAAAACTACGTAACGGATTTTGATGCGGTTTTTTTTATAGATAGAGTGATTCAAAAGGAAGGTTTAAATTTTTAGGTCGCTAGTTTAGATATATGTGCTAGTAAGGATTTCCTTAAAAGTACCGTTTCACCTGGAAAGTGAATTGCCAACAATAGTTCAAATCCTTGAGTTGTCATGCGTTCAACTCCAATTTCGTCTGCGCTGGTATCACCGGAAGTGTCAGCGGATCTATTTTTAAAAAATCCTGCTCTTTTGCAATTCCGCGAAAAGCAAACGAAAAATGAAATAAAGGGGAAATACTTTTTCTTTGTAAAATGTGACAAAGAGGTGGTGCGGGATTTCTCAACGTGAAGTTATTGTCTGTGACGCAAAGACGGCGTGACAAATAGTGCTGCGTTTTTCAGTTTTGCAACATTCTAACTAAGAGTTAATGCCGGAGTTTCTCAGCTCGCGGTGAAAGAAACATTTTTTTTTACTTTGTGAAAATTGACGATTGAGAAAGGCGGAAAATTTCTGGCGCCCAAGTATTGACTACACACATATTTTGCTGTTTATTTTTGTTATTTCTGTTAAGATTTTTCTTGATTTTCTAGATTTCTGTACAGCAATAAATAACATATATGATTCCATTAATACGCAAAGAAGTTTTACTTCTTAAGCTTGAATAAATTCTGAGACAACTTTTACACTTCACTTATTAGAAAGAAATTAACACATTTTTTGTTTACGAGGTTGTTACAGTCGTTAAAATTTTAAGTAAAAAATAAATTAAAGATTCTATATTGATGATTTGTAAATTATTGAATTCTATTATCTATGTATTAGAAATCAAAATTTCATTTAATGAAGTGTTGTAAGATAAAATGATTTACAGTTAGAAACTAACTCAAATTATTCATGCAGGACTAGAGTTAGGGATTCAATGGTCTGTATTCACGAGTTCCAGCATCCTTTGTGAGTAGGTAGGTAGGGTGAATATGCCAATTACCAGCCCCCCCAAGGATTTTTCAACTTTGAATCTCTGTTGTTGCCACAATTGCTATCTTAAAAATATTGTTGATACAGTTTTAGGTAGGTTGATTCATCTTTATTACGAAAATAGAACTTAGTTTTACGTAGTTTTGTGGGAAAAAAATAGAGAAGCGTTTAAATGTCCGAAGGGCGAAAAACCCTAACTCCAGCCGCCTTTGCCCTAATATCAGCCGCTTTGCTCCCTAATTCCAGCCGGGTACAGGGTGTTCTAAAATAATACAACCATGTTAGTATAAAATAAAAATAAAAAAATTTGGTAACTCTCAATAGTGATAATAAAACACTAAAGGCTATAAATTATAATTCCCATAGCAAGTCATTGAAACTTACACCTCTCCTGTAGATATTAATCAATTAAGAATACACATATATTAAAAATGGCGTATCAAAAAGTTAACTTTGGTTTAATAAACATATAATCAACGAGTATGAAATCGTTTTAATTATTTGAAACTTTTTTAAGCGTTTTCCAAGAAGTTGAATTCAATATACATTTTTTTATATTGAATTTATTTTCTGTTTCTATGAGTGAAGAAAAGTATGATTTTAATTATTATTACTTTTTACATCTAACATTAAAAAATAAAACAAAATAATTAAAATCATATTTGAGAACACCCTGTATATTGCCGTAAAGTTAGATGACCGGCTGGAGTTAGGTTCTCATACATATCCTAATACCAGCCCCTAATTTGCAGAACAAATAACTTAGGAATTAAACATTTTTCACCCGGCTGTAATTAGGTCATAGGGTGCAGGGTTAGTAATTCTAGTGAATAGCACTACAAATTCCAACCTTGAGACGAGCAAATTAAGATGAACTTGATTTCTTAAACGAAAGTTAAATACCCAATACCAGCCCCGGCTGGTAATAGAAAGTTATTGAAAATCATCCAGTCAAACTCCAGCCCCCCTATTTTTTTCGAAATTAGTAAATTTAATTACAAACTAGTAATGTCAAAACGTTATATATCTAATCTATTACTAGTATCAAAGCTTAAAACCTAAAAAAATTGCATCTTGCCTTCGTAAACACACTTCCCAAAGTTCGCATCGATCGAGCTTTTATGCTGTTTTTCAAACATAGTCACCTCTACTCGGTCTCGGTAAACATTATTGCTCGTTGTGTGAGTTGTAGGTGACGTGACCGGCTAATAGTGATTTTCCAACTCAGAGGATTAACTAGCGGTGTGGCTCCATCAAACAGTTTCCGATTTTCACTGTTTTTTAATGAAAGCAAAGCAAAAACTTTTGGGGGCTGGTATTAGGGGGGGGGCTGGAGTTAGGCATATCCACCCTACTATAAGCCAGATATTACTACGCATTCGCCTTCGGCAAAATTATAACTAAGGTAGCCGTCGGAATATAATTGAGTACTTCATGTTAATGTTCTAAATATTAATCTCTATCTATATCTATTCTATCCTCATTAATATTATAATAAAATAATATACTAATAAATATATACTTGTAGTAGCCGGTCATGAGCACGGACACTAAACGAAACGCAGGCGCGCCACCTGACAGCGCAGTTTTCGCGCCGTTAAGTGACAGTGACAGCGTCTCGACAGAGTCGTAACGTTACCGGCGGGCTGGATCAAGCTAACTTTTGCTCGGGTCGCCGTGGAGTGAAGACGTCGTTACGGAACTGTCCCACGTTTCGCCTAGTGTCTTAGTTCACACTTTAGTCCAGTGCTTAAGCTTAATACTAGCTGCGTTTCATTGCTTCTGATTGCGATTAAATTGAACATTGTTAAATCAACGCATGTTCTCATTGCACGATACCCATATCTGCCCACATGATGGCTGATGGTTCGGGTCTAAATCCTGACGATCCTACATCAGAAGTTGGGATACAATCCAAACGTCCCACGTGGTGAGAAAAGTGAATCAAGTGCAACGGAAAATCAATGTGATCGACGAAAAGTGGCGTCTATTTGACCAAATCGTAATATTATTGCTTGGTTACAAGCGATGCGTGTGCCTACTTTGAGTGCGAATGTTCGTTCCTGACTTTGACCCCGAAAGAAAAGATGTTGACGTGCGTGCCTGGATAACGACGTAAAGAAGCTATGGTGATGGATGACATGGAGCGATTTTAAGCAGCTGCTCATGAAAAGGTGTAGCATTCCAGGACATCGCACAGTACCGACTTATTCCAAGGATAACAGGTCATGTAATCGTTCCACGTTTTCTGGTGCTTGTTTTCATGTCAAACAACAACCAAATGCGCCTATGATTATCTGCTTCAGGTGCTTCACAAGACAACAGTGGTGCAGCTACAGCGGCAACAGTTGTGGAGCTGAGCAAAGCAACTGGCAGCGCAAGCGGTGATGCAATGGCGGCAGCGATGCAATGGCGATGGCGACGCTGTGGCGGGTGCGAGTGCAGACAAGCTGAGAGCATCCTATTACTCGGCGCAGCCAGCATGGCGAATCTACAAGGTCACTTTATAAAGGTCAGTCGTAACGATTTTATTTTTAAACGAAAGTCACTAAGTATTTCTATTGGTTGTGACTATGAAAACGGTACAGATTGAATTCTCATTATGTTTCAAAATTATTCAAGGGAGTGAATTTAACTAAAATTAAAAGGGCTTAGTAATTTTTGTTGGTGAATTCATTCAACAGAGATTGTTGTTGACATTTAGTGCAAAAATAAGGAAAACAGAATGAAATCTTTCTTAGTAATGTCATATTCTGTGGTAAATGTGGTAATGTAATAGCACTGTTCTGTTGTAATTGTAATGTAACCACTTTTCTGTTCGAATTCACTGCTAACAGTTGGTAGATGCATCAATGTTTCTGAATATGTTTACTGTTGGTGCAGTGTTACTGCAGTGTTGGTACAGTGTTGGTACAGTGTTGGTAGTGTTGGTGCAGTGTTGGCAGTGTTGGTACAGTGTTGGTAGTGTTGGTACAGTGTTGGTAGTGTTGGTACAGTGTTGGTAGTGTTGGTACAGTGTCGGTACAGTGATGATACAGTGTCGGTACGGTGTCGGTACAGTGTCGGTACGGTGTCGGTACAGTGTTGGTACAGTGTTGGTACAGTGTTGGTGCAGTGTTGGTACAGTGTTGGTATAGTGTTCGTACAGTGTTGGTACAGTGTTGGTACACTGTTATTAGTACACTGTTAGTACACTGTTAGTACACTGTTAGTACACTGTTAGTACACTGTTAGTACACTGTTAGTACACTGTTAGTACACTGTTAGTACACTGTTAGTACACTGTTAGTACACTGTTAGTACACTGTTAGTACACTGTTAGTACACTGTTAGTACACTGTTAGTACACTGTTAGGACACTGTTAGTACACTGTTAGGACACTGTTAGTACACTGTTAGGACACTGTTAGTACACTGTTAGTACACTGTTAGTACACTGTTAGTACACTGTTAGTACACTGTTAGTACACTGTTAGTACACTGTTAGTACACTGTTAGTACACTGTTAGTACACTGTTAGTACACTGTTAGTACACTGTTAGTACACTGTTAGTACACCGTTAGTACCTACACTTTTAGTCATAGTGTGGTGAATTTGAGTAAGCAGCTGTTACTATGTGTAGGAATATGAATTCAGTGTTCATAATCACGAAATTAATTAATTCCTGATTTAACAACGTTTATGTTTGATTATCTGGAAAGTGATTGGATTTTCAAAAATGTGAGTGAAGGAGGGGCAACTCGCTTTAAATTGTACTGTCTGTCAATCGAGTTACAAAAGCTAGTATGATCGCTTGAAGAAGATGCCTGAGGGCCAGGTACCCATTGAGTTTGTAGATGAAAGTGAGATTGATGACGAAGTTGCGTCTAGTTGAATTTCATTGTGTGCACAGGTTATCAATTCGTCAGGTCGGAGACTGTACCAGAATGCTGTAGCCGTAGCCTAATAGAAATCGGCGTCTACTTTGAGTAGTCCGTGGGTAAGCGGTAGGCAGTAGTTCTGGGTGGTGCAGTCGGATCTTGCCTAGTAGCAAAGATCATAGAGTCAAGGGTTGACTCGAGCTTCCTGTGGGAAGAGTGTAATGGGAATAAGTTTTCCAAAGCTATAGTGATAGCTGTAAGACTGCGAATGTGATACCTGGTGCTCTTTGATTGTTTATTTTGTGATTGTGTGGGATTTGATCTTGAAATCGAAATAAGACTCAATGGTGCGTGGCCTCAGCTATCTTTGGTATTTTAAAATCAAGTTGTTTGTTGATAGTCCCTAAGAGTAGGTACCTAAGCACCTAGTTTGTAAGTTGTGCTTGTTGTTCTCGAACAGAAGGTGTGCTGTTCTGTTTCTATTGCAGATTAACACACGAGGACGTGCGTCACGCAGGACGGCCGTGTAGTAGCCGGTCATGAGCACGGACACTAAACGAAACGCAGGCGCGCCACCTGACAGCGCAGTTTTCGCGCCGTTAAGTGACAGTGACAGCGTCTCGACAGAGTCGTAACGTTACCGGCGGGCTGGATCAAGCTAACTTTTGCTCGGGTCGCCGTGGAGTGAAGACGTCGTTACGGAACTGTCCCACGTTTCGCCTAGTATCTTAGTTCACACTTTAGTCCAGTGCTTAAGCTTAATACTAGCTGCGTTTCATTGCTTCTGATTGCGATTAAATTGAACATTATTAACTCAACGCATGTTCTCATTGCACGATACCCATATCTGCCCACATGATGGCTGATGGTTCGGGTCTAAATCCTGACGATCCTACATACTAATACAAATACACTAAATTACTAATCCTTACTTATTATTATAAATGCGAAATTAAGTTCGTTTGTTTTTTACGCCTTCACTTAACCGTAGGGTACCTTAAATCCTGAAAAAAGTATTGTTCCCGAGGAATAGCAAAAAAACTTTCCAGGCAGACGAAGTCGTGGGCAGCCGCTAATATGAAATAATTGTAATAATGTCTGTTTTTTGGATATATTGTTGTATGATGAGATGACTCATCATGATGAGAGAGATCATTGTAAGTAAAAGCCACAGAACAAAATGTACTGGTAAAAGCACAAATATTTTTTATCTTGTGCTATGTCTAGAATACCATAGCAAAGAAAGTTTTTTTTAAATTTTGTTTGGCGTTTTATATACAAAGAGCTAGAGCCCCGGAAATAGGTGGACAATTTGCAGAGCGACGAAATCCCTTGTTAGTTAGCCATACTTTCATTACTAACAGATCCGGGCACCTCGCAGATTTTCAGTGGTGGGGGTGGGAGTGGTTGAGCAACAAAGGGGCTGAAAAATGATTGAAGGTAACAATTTACAGAGCTCTGAATTTGTGTAGTATAGTAGCAAGCCAATCATGTATCTAAATCGAACATAACATTGCCAGGAACTTTAACTGATGCGCGAAAAAGTGGTAAAGTTTTGATGCTGTTTGGCACTACTTTTCCACCAGTCAAAATTCCTGGCAATGTTATATTCGATTTAGATACAGGATTAGCTTGCTATTGTACCACACCAAATCCAGAGTTCTGTAAATTATACAATTTACGGCTGAATCGGCTGAAAAGCGATTGAAGGTATACACCTTCAATCGCTTTTCAGCCCCTTTGTTGCTCAACTACTCCCACCCCCACCACTGCATTTGCGAGGTGCCCGGATCTGTTAATAATGATAGTATGACAAACTAATAATAAGAGGGATTTCGTCGCTCTGTAAATTGTCTACCTATTTCAGGGGCTAGCTCTTAGTCGTTTTTTTCCGTCAAGGGTTGAATCAATCGTGGTTGAATCACGGGTTAAATGGTGGATTTACAATGCCATTGAAAAGCACAGACGTGTACTTAATGCCGATCTCACGGCAAATCTGTCGATTATCTGAGGTTAGATGCCGATCTCACGGCAAAACAATTTAGTTTCTGTCGATTGTCTTAGGTTTGAGAGACGTTACGGGTTAAAGACTATAACGGTATCTGTGGTTTTAGGACATTGGCTTTGGTTTGGAAACCACTGTGCCTTTTCAGGGTAAAACTTGATCAGATAGGTAAATTAAAAACTTGCTCAGAGGCGCGGCGCCACATTTACTCTTTCATTGTTTTATCAAAACGCCAGTTTCAATAGAATAAGAAGAAATGAGTACCTAATTTAATTACCTTTCCGCAAACTGTATTTTTTATTTATTTGTCATTACTTTTTTATTTTGGTAGTAAGTTGGTATCTTAGGAGCCTTCGAGCAACAAAAGGCTTCTGTAGAAGCCCGTCTTACTCTAAGTTAGGAGCATTGCAGGATTTGGTATAAATAAGGTACCGCTTAAAGACAAAGATTTTTAAGCAAAGTATTAATAATAATTGATGACGACCTCCGTTGTCGTGTGGTTTGCACGCCGGTTTTCAAGGCTTCACCATCTCTTGAGGTCCCGGGTTCGATCCCCGGCTGGGTCAATGTAGAAAATGAACTTTTCAATATTGTCTCAGGTCTGGGTGTTTGTCATACCACCGTTGTTTCTGATTTCCATAACACAAGTGAAAACACAAGTGCTTTTCCATAACACAAGTGCTACTTACTTTGGGATTGGAGCAATGTATGTGATGTTTTCAAATATAAAAAAAAAAATGTAGCGCCATTTTGTTTTGGTAAAGATAAAGAAAATATATACTTGCGTTTAAGATAATATATCGATTTTTTTATTATGTTCTATAAAAATATCGTTATCATAATAGATAGAATTTAGATAGATGTTTCTAGATGAATTAAAAACTATTGGTTTTGTATTTATCTCCCACATTACTCAACCAAAAGAGGTAATGGCAAAACGATCGTTTAGCGGCTCAGAATTTTCGGGTTCAAAGCGTTATTATAACAAATGTTCCGATAATTTCCGTTTGTGGAGGGGAGTGGTGGTGGGGGTAGTCAAGAGTGAGTCGTAACCATAGAGCAGGTGCTCCCAACTTATTCGCATTACTTTTCTGGGGCCTATTATGCAGCTGCCGGCCGAGCGGTTCGTTTACTTTTATAAATGTTTTCAATTGTAAAAATTGCTGTAATTTAAACTTGTACAAGCACGGTCGTTTGTTAGATACGTAATTTGTGCCGAGATTATTTTGTAAGCGGAGATAATAGACGCGTTTTTATTTCATTTCGAGGGTTGGATGGTGTAATCGGGCAGCACGTTTTTCATGTTATTTTTATACGTTCTAAGAAGGGAGTGCGAAAAAGCGTAAAATATTTTACTTAGTATTGTTAAAATACAGCATAGGTAGGTTAGGTACCTACCTAAGGCATAAAAAGATACCGCTGTCTCAAAGTTTAAACCTCGACTTTAATAAAAGTTTCAACATCATTCAATATTAAACATCATTACATTAAACTGTATGAACCTAATAAAGCTTAAAAAGAATAGTTAAAAAAATCACCACTAAATGCTTATTAACTACCTACGTTAGGTAATAAATTAAGTAGGTACCTAGATGCAACAAAATTTCATATGTAAAACGGAACGTACATCGTAAAATTTGCTCCAACATAACAACAAACAAGGTTCTATTCAAAACGATTTCATTAACGTCACATTTAGTGCAGTGTGCAGACCTCCTGAAAATATAATGTCTTTGCTGTACTCGGAATCCCGCCCAGCGAAATGAAATATGACCCCGCATTAAGCAAAACTCCTGTCGTGTCCCGTTTTTGTTTACAAGTGGAGCCAACCTACTTTAAATAAAGCCAGTAAGTATTATGGTTGGAAGTCAATTATTCCTGTTTGCACGAACAGCTGTTTTTAAGAGAAATTATGCAGATTGTTTCCACTTATGATGAATGTTGTCAGTTTTTTTACTAATTACCAATACTGATTGTCGCGATCGCTATCGAGCTCCGAGTTATTATAGAAAAAAGAAATTTCAGTCTTCTTCAGTCCCCCGTGACCACGGCAGCTGCAAAGGTGCCGAAACGTCGGGAAAATCAAAAATCAAACCAAATACCAACTAATTACCAAAGTACTTTCAATAAAACCGCGCTAGTATCCGTTAAAAAGCCTTTTATTTCATGTCTAGTGAGCGCGTAAGCTTGAGAAGTGAAATAGTAGATTATACAATAAGTGAAAAAAGAAGGAATTTAGTTCGAGGTACTATGTTGGATCCCGAGAGCAGCGAAGGATTCTACAGTTAAATCCCGAGCGTAGCGAGGGATTCAAAAGTAGAATCCTGAGCGAAACGTGGGATACAAAGGACCGAGATGAAATTTTTTTTCACGAGTTGTGTACTCTACTTTTTACCATTGACTGCGAGAAAACATAATAGCAGTACTTATTCCTATATATATTATATACACCTATAGTTATTAAATTTTATTATTAAGATAGGTAATCGGTAATTTAACCGTTTGAAAATAGTGAAACTATAAGTTTTCCAATGACATAAAACAACCATGCTAAGAGGGAAATTACATGATCAGTCTGACATCAGTCCATTTCATCAGTTTGTATAGACTTTGAATTTTTACAGACTGAAGATCGTACCAGACTGATGGAATGGACTGATGCAAGACTGAACATCTAATCTCCCTCTAATATAAAGAAAAGAACCCAAAGATAAGACACTAAAAAGAACCTAATTAATTTGGCGAGATATTTTTTTTAGAAAAGAACCCAAAGATAAGACACTAAAAAGAACCTAAACAAAATTGGCGGGATTTTTATTTATTTAATTGTATAACTATGGCTTTATCTATGGAATAACTCCATACTTTCAGCACGTTTTTTTTTGTACATAATTCATACGATGCGCGCTTGTTCCAAATTCAAATTATTTTTATTCACTCGGTGAATAAAATCGCTTATTATTCACTCTTATCGTTGAATTAAACGCACTTTTTAGAGTAAGTAAGAGAGCGATGGTAAAATAGTAGATTATAGAACAAGTGAATAAAAAGAGAATTTAGTTCGAGGGACTAAGTTGGATACCGAGAGTAGCGAAGGATTCAAAAGTAGAATCCTGAGCGAAGCGAGGGATACAAAGGACCGAGATGAATTTTTTTTTCACGAGTTGTGTACTCTACTTTTTACCATCGACTGCGAGAAAACAAATACCTAGCAGTACTTATAGTATGTATTTATAGTTGACCATCAGCCATTTTTAATGTCCCCACTGCTAGGGCACAGGCCTTCCTTATGGGTGGGAGGATGGGCCATAACCCACCACGCGGGCCCAATGCGGATTGATGGGTGTTAACGACTGCAAATGCAGCCGGGACCAACGGCTTAACGTGCCTTCCGAAGCACGGAGAAGCTCGAGAATACATTTTTGGTCATCCTCATGACCGACCCCTGCGAAAGTTGCTTTACTTCCACAACTGCTGAGCCAGGCGCTAAACCACTGTGCCGTCGAGCGCCTCTTTATAGTTATCACATTTTATTAATGAGGTAATCGCTAATATTTAAACATAGAAAATAGTGAAATTAGAAGTTTTCCAATGACATAAAACAACCACGCTAAGAGAGAGATCGTGATCAGTCTGGCATCAGTCCATTTCATCAGTCTGTATAGGCTTTGAATTTTTGCAGACTGAATATCGTACGAGACTGATGGAATGGACTGATGCAAGACTGAACATTTAATCTCCCTCTAATAGATAGAAAAGAACCCAACGATAAGACACTAAAAAACCTAGTTAAATTTGGCGGGATATTTTTTTTCGTTTATTTTTTTTCTCTATGGAATAGCTCCATAGCAGCCAGTACGTACGTATACTTTCAGCACTTTTTTTGTTCTAATTCATGATGCGCGCTTGTTCCAAATTCAAATTATTTTTATTCACTCGGTGAATAAAATCGCTTATTATTCACTCTTTTCGTTGAATTAAACGCACTTTTTTGAGTGGCGATGGTAAAACAGAAATTTAACGATTTTGTGCCCTAACTAAACGCTACCAACGATAATAGTTTTATTTCGATACCTACCAATGGTGGTAGGTATCGAAATAAAACTATTATCGGTAGGTATGGACCTACCACTAGCTATATAAGGTACATGGAATCAAAAGAATGAAAGGAATGTTAGATTTTGTGACTATGACAAGGGAAAACACAAAATCAGTTTAGAATTACTTTATATTATATAACAACGTCGATAATATATCACCTGAAGGCGTTGTAAAACTGAAACTTAGTAGGATGATCAAATTCGGGGCAACGTGTCCCTCCAGTCTTTCAAAAACTCCAAAAGCACCTCTTTCCTTTAACGGGATTTTCAATCAAGTTGCCCTCCTCTCCTTCGCTTTATCCATCACAGTCGACAAAAAAATCTGCCTATATCAGCCCACGCCGTTTCACGGGGCACTCACACAATTTTTATCTTTGACATGTGAGGGTTAAAGTTGTTTTTGGTGCGTACGTTTCCTTCTGGCAGAAATGTTCTTGAAGGTGAATATCGGGAGCTGAGGCCATAAAGGCAGTGATTCGAGGAGCGTTCCGTCAGTTTACAAGCTCGCTGTAATAAGATATCGGACGGTCTATCACCCTGGAAAATGTCTTTATTATGCTGAAGAAACATAGACCTTGAAGCGATGCTCCAAATATTAAATGTTACTGCATTACGTAATTTTTAAGCTTGCTTGCTTTTATGTCCCCTTTGTAATAGCTAAGTACCTCATGGATAATTTTTTACTTTACGAAATTGAATATTCACCAACAAATTTGTGGCTTTCTAAAAAAATAACTAGGTACAATAAAAAAAGACGTGAGTCCAGAGAAAGGTTGGCAAATAAATCTCCATTCTTCTCTTCGAACTTAAAAAAAGGTTTTTTGTATTTTCAATTTTAAACACAAAAGTAACTTTCCTAACAACGGCGGCAGTTCACTTCTCTCCAAAGAATCGTCTCAAAAGCTTTTATATGTATTGAGGGAAATTGATTTGAAACCTTCGGATTGGCAGCAAACGCCTTCCGCGCCCGCTCCCATTCTCGCTAGTTCCCAACTTTCAGAAGGAAGGGTAAACGTTTTCGTGTGGTAATTTGTCGCTAAAATCCTTATTTATTGCAACAGAGAAGTTGGATCGGCCCGGGGGGCAAATTCAGAAACTTTGCTCCTTTAACTTCGCTTCACTGAATACCGACACCTTGAGCACATATTGAGGTTGAATCCTCGTTTTCTTGTTACTGTTGAATTATGGGGGAATACTTTAATACAATTTGGTGGAACTTTACCGCCACACGTGCTGCGGCCGTAGATTTGCAGGTCACACAATGAGGACGTCGGGGCATTCACTGGAGCGGAATTGATTGGCTTTCAACTTGAAACGTTTAAAAGTTTGTCGATTCAGGCTTTCACGGAAGAAATATGTCTGTTAGTTGACTGGAAATCATTTGTTCATTGTTGACGCCGTATGTGCAGGTGTACATTTATTGTTATTGATTTCAACTCGAAAAACCTTTGATTTGTTTTATACAAGGTTAACTAAAAAAGTTAATACAAAATCTCTTGTGGGGTTGATCAGACCATCAAACTGAACAACTTTCAAATGTGACGTGAGACCGCTTGAAATATAAAAATCGATTTAAATTATCGAGTTTAATCGCAAGCATAGCTATTGAAGCTTAAAAAACGAGTTGGGAAAATTTACTGGAAGGTTACTAATTAAATTCTCAATTGCGGTTTGGTACCCATTCCAATGTAAGGGTATATTTTTGGAATGAGAGATAATGGGATGATAAAATTGTTTATCAAACAGCATTTGTTTTTTTTTATTATACAATTGAGCATTGGTACTAAGACTGCACAATACTCGAAACATTTTGTTGGAAATAGAAACGTTTACGAAAGTCAAGCAGAAATGGTGCAAATCGACATAAGTTTTTTAAAACAGCTCGGCTTTACGGTTACTACTTACTAGATCTAAAAATGAGATTTCCTGACTTTTTCCCTGACTTTTCAGTAAATTTCCTGACATTTTGTCACCTACATCTACATTCTTCATTTAATTGACGTTTGATATTTTTTCTCACTAAAATGATTAAGAAATCTTACACTTTTTGGGATATCAAAAATTCCTGACAACTACAGTTTTCCCTGTTTTCCTGACAGATGCCTAAAATTCCTGACATCTCAGGAAAATTTCTGTCATTTGGTAACCCTACTCGGGTTTTAGACTATGGGCTCTTATTGTTTTAGTACGACTTATAATATTAAATGTAAAAAATAGTTAAGAAAAAAGAAATTAGGTATCTACTGTTTACCAAATAAGTAGAGCAACAACTCATTAATTCCTGTAGCTGTTGAAGTTTTGGGGCAACTGACAACGAAGAGACCAAATAAGCAAAATTAACTCGCCAAAGGTGGGTACGGAAACCAGAAGGATCTCAATAACAAGTCTGCAAACTTGGGAGCGTCGGTAAACCGTGCTGAGCGCATGATACCCTAATCGCCTCGACGAGCCGCAACAGTGCGGCGACTGTGGTCTCCCTACACCAATGTGCACTTTACCTAATTATACTCGAAGCAATGACGACCAAGTTTCACGTTCAAAATAATATCGCTAGCACCTGGTATGAAGAACGTTTTAAAATGTTATCTTTGTGCTTAGCTTGGTGTTTAGACTTGTCTCTGTAAACTTATCTAAAGTGGACATTTTCCTTTCGTGTCTTACCTACAGTGATATATTGGTTATTGTGTTCAATCATTTTATCTGTTGTTTTTATTTACTAAAAGTTCAATCAGTTTTTTATTTACTAGGACGGTTGATCGGCAAATCTAGACTTTAACCCAAACTTAAACACTGTATAACACCAAAATGTTTTCTTCACATATCCAAAAGTAGTACCTACGTATTTTATTTGCTGTAGAACTTAATGTCGATAATTCAAGAAGACTTTCCGTGTCTAAAGAGAGAAATCTTACTTTTTCCAATGTTAAATGTGATGTGATAGATGATATTGGACTTCCAGTTGGCGCGACAAGTTTCGCCAAGTTGCTGTGAGCCTAACAAAATTGACTTTTTATGGATTCCGCGCGGAAAGTTTCTTGACGGATGGCTCTCCGATGATATTTCGATGCCTTTTGATTTCGAATATGAAATCAAAAGGCATAATATACATGTGTTGGAATACAATGTTATATAACTTTCTTCAAATATTCGTTCTTAGGAAAATGTAGTTTTAAGATAATGAAGAACGACATTTCAATTTAGCATTTATTTAGTTTTTATATCTGTTTCATTATTATTATTTATTTTATTTATCCCTATACTAATGTTTTTTTGATTTAACTAGCTTATGTATGAGTAAATGTCATTCTACTATAATATTAGTCAGAAAGTATGTTTGCACTTCTTGAAGTTGAAGAGAAAACTTCGAAATACTGCAATTCGGAATTTATTTGTCGTGATATCAGTCGTATGTATGTAAATATTATTTTGCCTTGTATAGGATTATGCTTCTGATTGTTTGATTGTGTTGTTAGAAATTAGAAGACACCTTGTTCTCGCTCTCCAAATAGTTACCCGATAATATTTCAGAGCATAACTATACAGGCTGATTTTTTGAACACTGCACAAATTTTCTGGTGTGGCTAAGACCGTCAAACTGAACAACGTTGTGTATGGAACATACTCGTACTAAATCAGAGCAAAAAAATAATCAGCTGTTCCATACATTTTGGTCGAGTAGACATTAGACGTTTTCTATGGAACAGCTGACTATATTTTTAACACGTTTTTATTGGAGGGAAATAAGCTTCTTGCGTTTTTATTAGGTTGCTTTCTCGTTGTGTTTGTTTGTGGGTTTGTGGATTTTATACTAGTTTCCCAATGAGCTAGAGACTTGAAACTTTGATCATAGGTCAGAACTAGAAGGCAATGCAATATTATGGTTTCAATGAACTGATCTGATGATGGAGTCGGAAGAAGGCCACAGGAACTCTATGATACCATACAACCCCATTGTGTTTAGACTCGTTAGAATCGTCTTGACGAGTACTCTAATGGGAGACGAGGTCCAGGGTCTGATGATGAAGCTGAAAGGCCATGCCATAGGAACTCAATATTGAAACCGTGCTACGCCATCAAATTTGGGCTCGTTTGAATCGTCTTGACGAGTTCTATGTTAGGAAATAGTTTCCAGGGTCTGATGATGGAGACGGAAGAAGCACACAGGAACTCTTTAATAAAACCACGCTACCCCATCGAGATTGTGCTCGTTTGAATCGTCTTGACGAGTACTTTGTTGAAAAATTGTGTTGAGGATCTGATGATGGAGCCGGAGGAAGGCCATTGGAACTTTATAATAAAACCATGCAAATCCATCGAGTTTGGGCTCGTTTGAATCGTCCTGACGAGTTCTTTGTTGGGAAATACTTTCCAGGGTCTGATCATGGAGCCGAAAGAAGGACACAGGAACTCTTTAATAAAATCACGCTACCCCATTGAGATTGGGCTCGTTTAAATCGTCTTGACGAGTACTTTGTTGAGAAATAGTGTCTGAGGATCTGATGATGGAGCCGGAGGAAGGCCATAGGAACACTATAATAAAACCATGCAATTACATCGAGTTTGGGCTCGTTTGAATCGTCTTGACGAGTTCTTTGTTGGGAAACAGTTTCCAGGGTCTGATGATGGAGCCGGAAGAAGGACACAGGAACTCTGTACTTAATAAAACCCTGCAACCCCATCGAGTTTGGGCTCGTTTGAATCGTCTTGGCGAGTGCTCCGATAGGAGATGGTATATTTTTTTAGTCTTAGCTAGTTAACTAAAAAGCAGAAAATAATAATTTACTGAAAAAAAAACTTTTTTAAAAACACGTTTTTAAAACGGACTAAATTATTACAAAAAAAATCGGACTAAAAACATTAAAACGGACTAAAAAGTAAAAAATAAATTCTTCTGTAAATATTTATAACTTTACCTACAGAAATATTTAACCTAAAAACGTGGGGCGCATGCTTGGACGAATTAACCACTTCGTCCAAGGGCGCATGCTAAAGACAATATGGATGATAAATTTTACAAAATGCACCCCACGTTTTAAGGTTTAAAATTTCTGTAGGTAAAGTTATAAATATTTACAGAAGAAGTTTAGTTTGACGGTCTAAGTCACACCAGAAAATTTGTGCAGTGTTCAAAAAATCCACTTGTATAAGTTCACTTTATTTAGTTTCATTATTTTTTACCTGATGTAAATGGAAGAGCGATGACTTTTTTATGTACGTATTTCTAATTAGAAATGCCATCTTGAAATTCTTATATTAATGTTCTAATCACCTACGTCGTAGTTTGTTATTTTGTATTTTTGTTTTCGTAGGTTCTTCAATTATGTACCATTCAATATGCCTCTAATCACTAATTGAAGACATAATTATCCGTCGGTTAAAGCAGTGAGGTATATAATTTGGGGTGCAATTGTGTTAATTGCCAAACACGGTTGTTCGGCCTGCGCGCTTGACGATGCGATGGCTGCGGTCGAATTAATTATTGACGCTCGTCGTCATTCGACGCCGATTCTATATGTGCCAGAAGATGAGTCGTACACTGAGAAAAACGGGCTACTTAAAATTGGCAAATTTGTAATGCACTGGCAGCCAGATACGTATAATGTGCTTTTCACATGAAATAAATAAGAGCCATACTTATAATGAGCCGACACCATGTCCAGTAAGTATGCGGCATAATGCCCTGTAAAGACAATGTAAACGAGTTACTTGTAATGAGGCCGAATCCTTAATACGTAAGCCGCATCATGAAATTACTGTGCCCGCACTGTTAACGTTTACGTATGCGGTTTAATGATGCCGCATATGTATTAACGGAGCAGCATACGTAATTTACTTAACCCGCAACAGGAAATATATATGCGCTATACGTACGAAGTTATACAGCTGCATTATTTCAGTATCCAGGCTCTTTACAACAGTAACTGGTTGCCAAATCATTGTACTGACTCCGTCTCATTAAGTAATAGTCCGGGTTACGTACATAATGTACGAGCAGGGTCGGAGATATGCCGATACATTTTACGTACACGGGATAATTAATAATGTCTCCGCCTACATAAACATTTACGTATCCTGGCTCATTTTACGAACTCCGTTTACTTACTGGCAGTGTTCGGTACATAGAATCTTTATGACGTCAGCCGCATCATGAAATTACTGTGGCGCACTCTTTACAGTTACGTATGCGGCT
The DNA here is from genome assembly GCA_928269145.1 of Agriphila tristella. Lineage (NCBI taxonomy): Eukaryota > Metazoa > Arthropoda > Insecta > Lepidoptera > Crambidae > Agriphila > Agriphila tristella. Next base: position 41,343,168 of record OV743433.1, read on the forward strand.
TAATGATTCTGCACGGAGCAACATACGTAATTTACTTTACCCGTAACATGAAATATGTATGCGCTATACGTACGAAGTTATACAGTCGCATTATTTCAGTATCCAGGCTCTTTATAACAGTAATTGGTTGCCAAATCATTGTACTGACTCTGTCTCATTAAGTAATGGTCCCGGTTACGTACATAATGTACAAGCAGGGTCGGAGATATGCCGATACATTTTACGTACACGGGATAATTAATAATGTTTCCGTCTACATCATCAGTTTTTACGTATCCTGGCTCATTTTACGTACTCCGTTTACTTACCGACTGTGTTTGGTACGTAGAATCTTTATAACGTCAGCCGCATCATTAAATTACTGTGGCGCATTCTTTACAGTTACGTATGCGGCTTAATGATTCTGCACGGAGCAGCATACGTAATTTACTTAACCCGTAACATGAAATATGTATGCGCTATACGTACGAATAGTTATACAGCTGCATTATTTCAGTATCCAGGCTCTTTATAACAGTAACTGGTTGCCAAATCATTGTACTGTCCCTGTCACATTAAGTAATGGTCCCGGTTACGTACATAATGTACGAGCAGGGTCGGAGGTATGCCGATACATTTTACGTACACGGGATAATTAATAATGTCTCCGTCTACATCATCAGTTTTTATGTATCCTGGCTCATTTTACGAACTCCGTTTACTTACCGACTGTGTTTGGTACGTAGAATCTTTATGACGTCAGCCGCATCATTAAATTACTGTAGCGCATTCTTTACAGTTACGTATGCGGCTAAATGATTCTGCACGGAGCAGCATACGTAATTTACTTAACCCGTAACATAAAATATGTATGCGCCATACGTACGAATAGTTATACAGCTGCATTATTTCAGTATCCAGGCTCTTTATAACAGTAACTGGTTGCCAAATCATTGTACTGTCCCTGTCACATTAAGTAATGGTCCCGGTTACGTACATAATGTTACGAGCAGGGTCGGAGGTATACCGATACATTTTACGTACACGGGATAATTAATAATGTCTCCGTCTACATCATCAGTTTTTACGTATCCTGGCTCATTTTACGAACTCCGTTTACTTACCGACTGTGTTTGGTACGTAGAATCTTTATGACGTCAGCCGCATCATTAAATTACTGTGGCGCATTCTTTACAGTTACGTATTCGGCTTAATGATTCTGCACGGAGCAGCATACGTAATTTACTTAACCCGTAACATAAAATATGTATGCGCCATACGTACGAATAGTTATACAGCTGCAATATTACAGTATCCAGGCTCTTTATAACAGTAACTGGTTGTCAAATCATTGTACTGTCCCTGTCACATTAAGTAATGGTCCCGGTTACGTACATAATGCACGAGCAGGGTCGGAGATATGCCGATACATTTTACGTACACGGGATAATTAATAATGTCTCCGTCTACATCATCAGTTTTTACGTATCCTGGCTCATTTTACGAACTCCGTTTACTTACCGACTGTGTTTGGTACGTAGAATCTTTATGACGTCAGCCGCATCATTAAATTACTGTGGCGCATTCTTTACAGTTACGTATGCGGCTTAAAGGATCATTCCCACAGCTCCGGCGCGTCACCGGCGCGTCACCGGCCCGTCCGTCAACGTCAAAAATATGTGTGAACAAGCAGTTCAGATCACCGGCGCCGGCACGTCACCGGCGCGTCGCCGGCTCGTTTCAGTCAAGTCAACGTCGCTTCACCGGCAAGGCAAGCAGGGCTGCCACTTTTTTGTTTTAATAAAGTATAGGTTGCTATAATAGGTAGAAAAAAGTACATTGTGGTATGGAAATATAGAATTATTTATTTATTCCAACTTTAAAAACCTACTGTTTAAGTATTGTTTTTTGGAAATATTTTGGTAACTTTACTAGACTTAATTTACTTATTCCACTAAGTTCAAGTAAAGGTAAATATTATTTTCTCGAATTATAATAGAAATACAACAACGTATGCGAATGTCGGATTTTCGGGTAAACAAATGAATGCCGGAACACAAGTGAAGGCATGAAAACATTGTCTACAGAAATTGTTGTATTATTATTAAAATTCGAAAAATAGTACCTTTGCTTGAACTTAGTGGTAAAGGTGAATTAAGTCTAACAAAGTTACCAAAATACTACCAAAAACAATACTTAAACAGTAGGTTCTTAAAGTTGAAATAAATAAATAAATACTTTATTTCTACACCACAATGTACTTTTTTCTACCTATTATAACAACCAATAATTTATTATAATAAATAAGTGGCAACCCTGTTTGCCATGCCGGGGACGCGCCGGTGACGTGACGGCCGGCGACGCGCCGGTGACGTGACGGCCGGTGACGCGCCGGTGACGTGACGGCCGGCACGTCACCGGCGCGGCGCGTCGCTGGCGAGGCACCGGCAAGACAAACAGGGCTGCTACTTTTTGTTTTAATAAATTATTGATTACTATAATTGGTACAGAAAAAGTATAATTTATTTATTTCAGCCTTGAAAAACATTTTTTATAACTTTTGTTCATATTTCGGTAACTTTGTGAGACCTTATTCATCAGTTCCACTAAATATTGGTAAGGGTACAATTTTTCGAATTTTAATAAAAATACAACGTGTGTGGATTTCGGGTAAACAAATGAATCTCAGAAAAACAAGTGAAGGTCAACAATTTCTTTTTGCGAAATTGTTGTTTTAAGTTGTCATTTGTCAATCTTAAAACAGCAATATATCTCGAAAAATACTCATCCTAAAGTGGTGGTGTAAATTTAGCCTATAAAATTTACCAAAATATTAAGAAAAGTGTAAATAAAATGTTTTTAAAGTTGAAATAAATAAATAATACTTTATTTCCAAACCACAATGTACTTTTTTTTCTACCTATTATAACAACCAATACTTTATTGAATCAAATAAGTGGCAACCCTGTTTACCTTGCCGGCGACGCGCCGGTGACGTAACGGCCGGCGACGCGCCGGTGACGTGACGGCCGGCGCGTCACCGGCACGGCGCGTCACCGGCACGGCGCGTCACCGGCACGGCGCGTCACCGGCGACTCAACGGCAAGGCAAACAGGGTTGCTACTTTTTGTTTTTATATATTATTAATTGCTATAATCGGTATAGATAAATACACTGTGGTATGGAAATAGAGTATTATTTATTATCTCAACTTTGAAAAACATTTACTTTTATTACTTTTGGTAATATTTTGGTAAATTTATTAGACTTAATTTACACCACCAGTCTAGGATGAGTATTTTTCGAGATATTGCTATTTTAAGATACCATACAATTCCTATCTCAAATAGAAATTGTTGACCTTCAATTAATTTTACGTCATTCATTTGTTTACCCAAAATCCACACACATTGTTGTATTTTCATTTAAATTCGAAAAATGTTACCCTTACTAGAACCGCTGTTCGTCTAGCTAGGCAGTTGACGCAACGACTAAAGGTGTAAGGGTTGGCACTCTGTGATTTGCCTTTTTGAATATCAAAAATTAATAAGAAAAATAAGATTGGTACTTCAAAATTCAAGTTATATTCTTTGAAAAAAAATTGTCATTTTTTTCTAAAAGGTAAGATTTTTTTTTTTAAATTTGTCTCTTTTTCTTCTTTTTATGCTCTTCAAATAAAGAATAGAAAAACATGTGACTTAGTTTTTGCTCCTTTTCTTTTTGTTTATGGGCCGATTTCGATGAAGCTCGCTTTTTGATATAACTTTGACACGAAAATAACAACGCAATGTTAAATACATTAAAAAATTCAAAATGGCGGCAAACTTTTTTGCTTGTGGGCTGATTTCGATGAAACTCGGTTTTTGCTACTATTTTGACAAGAAAACAGCAACGCACTCTTAAAAATGTAAAAAATTCAAGATGGCGGCTAACTATTTTGCTTACGGGTCGATTTCGATGAAACTCGGTTTTTGGTACTATTTTGACAAGAAAACAGCAACGCAGTGTTAAAAATGTAAAAAATTAAAATGGCGGCCAAATTTTTTGTTTGCGGGCCGATTTCGATGAATCTCGGTTTTTGGTACTATTTTGCCAAGAAAACAGCAACGCAATGTTAAAAATACAAAAATATCTAAGATGGCGGCCAACTTTTTTGTTTGCAGGGCGATTTCGATGAAACACGGTTTTTGACACTATTTTGACAAGAAAACAGCAACGCAAAGTTACAAATGTAAAAATTCAAGATGGCGGCCAACTTTTTGGCTTGTGGGCTGATTTCGATGAAACTTTATTTTTGGTACTATTTTGACAAGAAAACAGCAACGCTATATTAAAAACATAAAATATGCAAGATGGCGGCTAACTTTTTGCTTGTGGGTCGATTTTTATGAAACTCGGTTTTTTGGCCCGTTTTGGCCAGAAAACGGCATCACCGAGTTTCATCGAAATCAGCTCACAAGCAAAAAAGTTGGCCGCTATCTTGAATTTTCACATTTTTAACTTTGCATTGCTGTTTTCTGATCAAAATAGTGTCAAAAACCGAGTTTCATTAAATCGCCCCGCGAGCAAAAAAGTTTGCTGCCATCTTAGATATTTTTATATTTTTAACATTGCGTTGCTGTCGTCTTGTCAAAATAGTACAAAAAACCGAGTTTTATCGAAATAGGCCCATCAACAAAGGAGTTGGCCACCATCTTGAATTTATTCCATTTTTAACTTTGCGTAGCTGTTCTCTTGTCAAAATACTAGCAAACACCGAGTTTCATTGAAATCAGCCCACAAGCAAAAAAGTTGGCTGCCATCTTGAACTTTGACATTTTTAACATTGCGTTGCCGTTTTCTTGTAAAAAAAGTACAAAAACCGAGTTTCATCGAAATCGGCCCACAAATAAAGGAGTTGGCCACTATCTTGAATTTTAACATTTTTAACTTTGCGTAGCTGTTCTCATGTCAAAATAATACCAAAAACCAAGTTTCATCAAAATCGGCCCACAAGCAAAAAAGTTGGCCGCCATCTTGAATTTTTTTACATTTTTAACATTGCGTTGCTGTCGTCTTGTCAAAATAGTACAAAAAAACCGAGTTTTATCGAAATAGGCCCATCAACAAAGGAGTTGGCCACCATCTTGAATTTATTCCATTTTTAACTTTGCGTAGCTGTTCTCTTGTCAAAATACTAGCAAACACCGAGTTTCATTGAAATCAGCCCACAAACAAAAAAGTTGGCTGCCATCTTGAACTTTGACATTTTTAACATTGCGTTGCCGTTTTCTTGTAAAAAAAGTACAAATACCGAGTTTCATCGAAATCGGCCCACAAATAAAGGAGTTGGCCACTATCTTGAATTTTAACCTTTTTAACCTTGCGTAGCTGTTCTCATGTCAAAATAATACCAAAAACCAAGTTTCATCAAAATCGGCCCACAAGCAAAAAAGTTTGCCGCCATCTTAGATATTTTTATATTTTTAACATTGCGTTGCTGTCGTCTTGTCAAAATAGTACAAAAAACCGAGTTTTATCGAAATAGGCCCATCAACAAAGGAGTTGGCCACCATCTTGAATTTATTCCATTTTTAACTTTGCGTAGCTGTACTCTTGTCAAAATACTAGCAAACACCGAGTTTCATTGAAATCGGCCCACAAGCAAAAAAGTTGGCCGCCATCTTGAATTTTTTTACATTTTTAACATTGCGTTGCTGTTTTCTTGTCAAAATAGTACTAAAAACCGAATTTCATCGAAATCGGCCCACAAACAAAAAAGTTGGCCGCCATCTTGATTTTTTTAGATTTTTAACACTGCGTTGTTGTTTTCTAGTCAAAATAGTACCCAAAACCAAGTTTCATTGAAATCGGCCCACAAACAATAAAGTAGGCCGCCATCTAGAATTATTTACATTTTTAACAGTGCATTGCCGTTTTCTTGTCAGTTGGTACTAACCAAAAACAGAGTTTCATCGAAATTGGCCCGCAAACAGAGAAGTTGGCTGCCATCTTTATTTTTTTACTTTTTAATATTGCGTTTCTGTTTTCTTGTCAAAATAGGACCAAAAACCGAGTTTCATCGAAATCGGCCTGCAAACAAAAAAGTTGGCCGCCATCTTGAATTTTTTACTTTTTTTTACATTGCGTCGCTGTTCTCATGTCAAAATAATACCAAAAACCAAATTTCATCTAAATCGGCCCACAAGCAAAAAAGTTGGCCGCCATCTTGAATTTTTTTACATTTTTAACATTGCGTTGTTATTGCCTTGTTAAAATAACACCATATACCAAGTTTTATCGAAATCGACCAAAAAACAAAAAAGTTGGCCGCCATCTTGGATTTTTTTATATTTTTAACATTGCGTTGTTATTGTTTTGTTAAAATAACACCATAAACTAAGTTTCATCTAAATCGGCCGAAAAACAAAAAAGTTGGCCGCCATCTTGGATTTTTTATATTTTTTACGTAGCTTTTTTGCGTAGCTGTTTTATTGTCACAATTTTGTTAAAAACCGAGTTTCATCGAAATCGGCCTACAAACAAAAAAGTTGACTGCCATTATTGATTTTTCAATATTTTCAACATTGCGTTGCTATTTTCTCGTTAAATTAGTTCCAAAAACCGTGTTTTATGGTAATCGGCCCACAAACAAAAAAGTTGCCCGCCACCTTCGATTTTTTTTATCATTGCATGTTGTTTTCTTGCCAAAATAGTTCCAAAAACCGAGTTTCATTATAATCGGCCCTTAGGCGACGGCTACACGTCGTGGTAAATATCGTGATCCAACGTCATAGAGCAAATTTTAACCATGGAAAGTAAAATATTGAATATTCCATACAAATTACTTTCAATGGTTAAAATTTACTTTATGGCGTTGGATCACGGTAAATACCACGCGTCTAGCCGGCGCCATAAACAAATTGGCCGCCATCTTAGATTATATGTTCTTAGCATAAACTTAATATAGCGAAAAATTTTCTAAGTCTATGGTTCTTAGTAGGTAAGGTAACTCGACGTATAGATATCCCGAAACATTTTAAGTAGTCGCATTAGTTAAAAGATACCCTGGAACCGGAAAAAAACAGCCACTATGCGTATCGGAATAACCGCATGCATTATACTGCAGCCCTATTACGTAAATAAGTAAGCGGGCTCATTATAATGAACCGCGCTATTTATAAATAGCGCGGTTACTTACGTCGTCGTACTGCGCATTTAACGTATTTGGGGTTGCCATCACATTAAATTATGTTGTTTGGTGGTCATTAGCTACTTTATAAGTTTATTTAGCGTATTTTTGTTTGCTCTGTTTTTACAACCAAGTGGGCAACCACTTTAGTTGACTAAAAATATAAGCGAAACTAAATAATTCTGTTAGATGCAAATTGCTACCATCTGGCTACTTTCTAACGTTACAATTTTGTATTTTAGTTAGTTAGTATTGGAATGTAAGAATCGAACGAAGATACAGGGGCCGGGCGAAGTGCGAACCCTCGCAGAAAAATTCTCCAGGAACAAATTTTCAAAATTTTTTGGCAACTGTACCTACTTTTTTGTTCAGTCATCTTTTATATTCAGTTAAATGATTTTCTGTCCCGCACTTGACTTAATCTTTGAAATTTTTCCTTGGATAAGTAATTTGGGAATTTTTCCTTTGCAGTACATTTTTGTCGTCATATAAGAGCGCGTTTATTCTTTGTTTTTATTTTACTTGACGCATCCATCCGGAAAGCGTGGCGTGTCTAGTTTTGCCTTCGAATAGAATTTAAAAATTATGTACAATACTAAGTTTTATTGTAATGATGAATGAATAAAACCGGTTTTATATATATATTTTTGAGGTGCTTCGGTATTTCGAAAAATTTTATCTGGTCACACTGACCCCCGCGCAACGCAACGCAAGCACAAGCAGGCAGAGAGAGTGCGAGTGAGTGACATGACGCAGCGGCGGCGCGTGCCCGGTGCCTATTACGTTACGAAGTTATGGAAGAAATTAAGGATATTGAGGAAGATATTAAGTGAAATACAAAGATATTAAAAGTGAAATACTTCCATTTCTTGAAGGTAAGCCAATTGCTCGTCAGTAAAGTTCAAAACGTTTATTGCACTTTTCATGTTGTAGGTACAAAAGTTAAATACTAGTTTTCTTAAATTAGTAAGGCTAGTTTTATAGAAAACTTGTAGAATGCTTGTCAAGCCAAAGATTTAAATCGTTAGATAAGCCCTTACCATAGTAACAGCTCACCGAAATGTGTCAACATTCAAATGAGTGAATTTTCACATACAAACGTGTTTGACGTAATTATTGTTGGTTTTATTGAAAAATCTGAATAATACTAATTACAAATAAGTCCATTGCTTGTTGGATAAAGTTGTAAACCTGAACGGACAGCATTTTTTCTTAAACCAGGGGGTTAAATCTGCTAATTTTATCGTAAAATCGTGTTTCAATGTTGTTCGAATGGTAATGCTTTTTGACACAGTTCTTGTTTCTTAAACCCAAAAACACCATGTGTTTCGGTTTTGGGTATAAGAAACAAGAACTGTGTCAAAAAGCATTACCATTCAAACAACATTGAACCACGATTTCGACGTTAACATAATGCATTAGCAGAATTGACCCCCATCTTTTTTATTGCCGATCTTTTAAATTCCATTTTCGCAATTCCAAAAACATTCATAAACATGCTCTAACTGTCGATGAGCTCTAAAGTTTGTTTCTTAGACTACTCCATTATTTAATACCTACCTAATTAAAGTATAAAACATGAGATTATGAACATATAGACAACTATCAGTTTTAAACATGTAGGCAATTACAAGTAGGTAGGTACATGACAAGTTTTGTATACAACATTATTTTATTTGTATTTGTATTTTTCAGTCAACCATATAACCACAATCCTACTCAAAACGCTGTAAGTACGGGACACTAATGTCGGTGATAATGCAAAAATCTCTACAGATTGTTACTGCAGCTAATAACAATGTAAGTTACTCATATGACATTACTCAGTTTGATAACAAAACGTATTAAAAAAATTGTCGAATTGTAGCGACCATTTTATATGTTTCTGTTCAATAGAGATTTTAATTTGACGCCTGATGGGCAATTTTTATTTTATTTTATTTGAAAACCAACAGCGTTACCATTTATTTTTACTACAAATTCTAACCATTAAAGCAAGGCCAATTACAGATTTTCCATAAAATTACCTTACTTAGTAAATTCCAAACAAGAAATTAATACAATAATGCAATGATAAGATAACAGTCGCAAAGTTATTAGTCAATACTCTATACTTAATTAACTTAAAAAAAAGAAAATCACTTGTTATACTTATACTAGGTATAACATTCACTTCATTTCTAATTCAGATTCATCTTAAAATTTCAATAGATTCCTATTAGATTAAACAAATAAACACATTTTTATTTATTATTTTAAGTATTTATTAAAAAAATGTCAAGATGGGCAATAATTAAAAAAATTGTCAGTCACTGATAGTAAAAAGCTTACAATATTGTAGAATTGTAATGTAATACAATTCTGACAGGCGGCCTCATCCCTTTCAATCTCTGCAAAGTGGTAAGCAAATAATAATTACTAGTCAAATTCGAGTCGGGCTCGCACCACGAGGTACCGGTTATGTATATGTTGATACAAACATTCTTTATTCAACAAACAATTCTATCTGATAAAACTAGAAATTGACAATTTTCAGATTTTCCTTTACATTTGCTGACGACCTTGCTTCTTGCTATTTTTAGGGTTCCGTAGCCTAATGGCAAAAAACGGAACCCTTATAGTTTCGTCATGTCTGTCTGTCTGTCTGTCCGTATGTCACAGCCACTTTATTCCGAAACTATTAGGATTACACAAGTGAAACTTGGTAGGTAGATGTATTCTGTAAACCGCTTTAAGGTTTTCACATAAAAATAAAAAATAAAAAAAGTTTAAGGGTGGGCTCCTCATACATGAAACTGTAACTGAAATTTTTTTTTTCATCAAACCTATACGTGCGGGGTATCTATACAACGTGTTAATGAAAAAGCGCAAAACCTCTTAGGTGGTGATTGTGCTCATGAATATGAACAACTATTACTATGGAGCCAACCTTGAAATCGCGAAAAAAAAAACAGCTGTTTCATACATTCTGGTCGAGTAGGTACTGACACCTTGTATGAAAAAGCTGATTTTTTTTTCGCGATTGTTGTTGAGTTGTTGTTGTTGTTGAGTTGTTCATATTCATGAGCACAATCACCACCTAAGAGGTTTTGCGCTTTTTCATTAACACGTTGTAGATAGGTCTTTAAAAATGACATTGAGTTTACTAAGACTATTTTTTCTCAAAGTTAACCGTTTGAAAGATATACACTGCCAAAGTGGTAAAATGATTGTCCCCCCCCCCCCTTTAACTTTTAAAATAACAGAGTGAAAAATCTAAAAAAAATATATGCTGTAGATCGTAATAAATACTTTCAACGAAAATTGGTTGGAACGAGATATAGTGATAATTTTTAGAGATATATCACATTTTCCAAAACCGCAAATATAACATTGTCATTCATACAAACACTATTAAAAACAAAGTTATTTTTGCATACGGAAAATTATAGTGGTATTCAATATGGTATTGTATACGGTAACTACGGAACCCTACTGCGCGTGGCCCGACACGCACTTGGCCGGTTTTTTTTTATAAGTGGCTATATATCTTTAGAATGCATTCACTTCGAGGTTTGAATTTTACACCCCAAAAGAGACTGCAACCCCTACATTCTTTGATATTCTCCATACTACTTATATTACCTGTCAATTTAGTATCCAAGGGTGTGTTTCATAAAAAAATATTAGTTCAATATTATGACCAGTAATAAAAGTTAGTTAGCCCCAGGTTAGAAAAACAGACTGTAATAAATATTTATTTGTTCGTTGTGCGTCACTTCTGCCGTAGCGGGTGGCCCGCACCAGTGGGTGAGTGTGCCAGTAGCGTGCTGTACTACAGCCCAGTGTCTAGCTAGCCCCGTCCAGCCCCATGCCGCCGCACACGCGCTCGTACTACGCACACCCCGAGCAGTTCCTGCCGCAGCGGGTGGCCCGCGCCCGGCCGCCGCACCAGTGGGTGAGTGTGCCAGTAGCGTGCTGTACTACAGCGCAGTGTCTAGCTAGCCCCGTCCAGCCCCATGCCACCGGACACGTGCGCGAACTACGCGCACCCCGAGCAGTTCCTGCCGCAGCGGGTGGCCCACGCCCGGCCGCCGCACCAGTGGGTGAGTGTGCCAGTAGCGTGCTGTACTACAGCGTAGTGTCTCGCGAGCCCCGCCCAGCCCCATGCCGCCGCACACGCGCGCGTACTACGCGCACCTCGAGCAGTTCCTGCCGCAGCGGGTGGCCCGCGCCCGGCCGCCGCACCAGTGGGTGAGTGTGCCAGTAGCGTGCTGTACTACAGCCCAGTGTCTAGCTAGCCCCGTCCAGCCCCATGCCGCCGCACACGCGCGCGTACTACGCGCACCCCGAGCAGTTCCTGCCGCAGCGGGTGGCCCACGCCCGGCCGCCGCACCAGTGGGTGAGTGTGCCAGTAGCGTGCTGTACTACAGCGTAGTGTCTCGCGAGCCCCGCCCAGCCCCATGCCGCCGCACACGCGCGCGTACTACGCGCTCCTCGAGCAGTTCCTGCCGCAGCGGGTGGCCCGCGCCCGGCCGCCGCACCAGTGGGTGAGTGTGCCAGTAGCGTGCTGTACTACAGCCCAGTGTCTAGCAAGCCCCGCCCAGCCCCATGCCGCCGCACACGCGCGCGTACTACGCGCACCCCGAGCAGTTTCTGCCGCAGCGGGTGGCCCGCGCCCGGCTGCAGCACCAGTGGGTGAGTGTGCCAGTAGCGTGCTGTACTACAGCCCAGTGTCTAGCGAACCCCGCCCAGCCCCATGCCACCGCACACGCGCGCGTACTACGCGCACCCCGAGCAGTTCCTGCCGCAGTGATTACTCTACGGCTCCACCTGCGTCTTAACGCATAGCTTAAAGCGTTAATCTAGACGTGACGCAGATGTAGCCAAGACTTAACTTTCTCTTCTCTTCTCTTCTAACGTCTTTAATTTACAAACGTCATTACAAATGTCATTAAATGTTAAGTGATAATTCACTAGAAATTAACATTAGCGGCGTTAAAACCTAATGTAGCCAATACGCATTTTTATCGCTTTAATTAAAGCGTAGTTGGACATTATAAAAACTGTCTAAGGCATGTTCATACAAAAGTTTTGTTTTTAGTGTTCCTACTTTTATATGCTGTTTGTTTTCCTTGAATATAAAATAAAATAAAATTATCACTAACGTGAACGATAACACAGGTGGAGCAGTAGCATTAGTGTTATCAAAAAGTTTATGAAACTGAAAAATGACAACTAATAAAATTATTTTATGAGTCTAATAAAATTAGCTAATAAAATCAGTAACTTTTATGAAACACGCCCCAGGTTAGAAAAACAGACTGTAATAAATATTATTATTAGTTAAAAAATACATTTACAGTTCATTGTGCGTCACTTTGATGTTTGACAGCTCGACTGATGTCATCTCACTTTGCCCTTGATGCCCTTCCTTTTGTTAACATATCCCACCATACACATATAAATTACAGGTATTGACTATGAAAAATCAAGAAACATTACTGTGGCTAAAAAACAATGTCGATCCATGGAAATCTGTTGAGGAAAATTGACACTGCAGATCACCGCCTAAACCGCATCCAATGTGGAAAAGGTGATATAGCGGATTACTTCAAAGATTTACCAGCCTTAAAACAATCACAAGGCTATACCTTGGTAAGCATATATTTTTTTAAGCAGCTTTATTTTTTTACTTAGTCTTTGTGGTCTTTCTATAGAAACGTACGCAATGACATAGAAATGACAAAAGTTTGTTTATTTCTTTTAAGACAAATATCTGAATTTTGATTGCCATGTAAAATTCATAATGTTAGTTTCCGTTTCTGCCACGATTCTTCTCTTTTCGCACAGACTCTACACTCTTGTAATACCAAAAGTAACACTCGCGCGCTGCCGACATTGCAGAACTAGCTATTGTGCACGCACTAAAAGAGACAAGCTATTTTAGTGCTCGCTTAACAACCCAATAAGCTCTGTGGTTGCGATCCGGACCTTTCTCTCCAGTGGAAATAACTAAGCGTACATTTATTGTATTTATTCTTTTTTTCAGCTAATGAATGATTTCAGTCGTCTGTATCCGGGAAAGGAAAACAAATAATTTTGCCCTATCACCATCAAATATGAAGAAATTATAAAATATGCTTCATTAAAATTACGAAAAATTAGAGACGAAGACACGAGAACAAAAATAGCAAATATAATTGCACTGATTGACGGTAAGAAGTTTTTCTCAAATATTCGTTCTTACTATAAAACCATCATAAAATTAAGTCTAAAAAATTAACCGAAACTTTTTTCTTGGATACAGAAGATGAACCAGAGACACATCTAGCAAGGTTGCTTTGATATTGCTGGCCTATGTCATCAACATTCCACCTGCACCGAATATAAAAGGAAAGCCAGCGTGGAAGCTACCTAGAGCAGAGGTATGCGACTGCTATATATCCAAAAGTTTGTTTATTTCTTATAAGACAAGGCCGCGTTCCGAATCACGCTCACAGCGCTGTGAGCGCGAATCCGACCAAATTAAAAAGTCACAAAATATTACACAAATAGGGTATTTGTGTACCTACCTAATTTAATGGATTATACGCTAACAGCGCTGTTGGCGTGATTTGGAACGCGGGGCAAGTGTCTGAACTTCGATTGCCATGTAAAATTCATAATGTTAGTTCGTTGTGCGTCACTTTGACGTTTGACAGCTCGACTGCTGTCATCTCATTCTGCCCTTGATGCGCTTCCTCTTGTTAACTCATCCCACCATAAACATTTATATGTGGTTTACGTGTGTATTACAGGGATTGTCTATGAAGAAACATTACTCTGGCTGAAAAATGAAAAATCATGGAAATCTGGAAACCATGGAAATCTGTTGAAGAAAAGTAGGCGGAAACTGCCTAAACCGCATCCAGTGTGGAAAAAGTGATATAGTGGATTACTTCAAGGATTTCCCAGCCTTGAAACAATCACAAGGCAATACCTTGGTAAGCATATACCGCAGTCCGCAGCTTTATTTTTTTACATAATCTTTGTGGTTTTTCTATAAAAACGTACGCAATGACATATAAATGACAAAAGTTACTTATTCTTTTTTCAGCTAATGAACGATTTCAGTCGTTTGTATCTAGGAATGGAAAACAAATTATGTTCCTCTTATGCTTCATCAAAATTGCGAAAAAATAGAGACACGAGAACAAAAATAGCAAATATAATTGCACTGATTGACGGTAAGAATATTTTCTCAAATATTAGTTCTTATTATTAAACCTTCATAAAAATAAGTTTTAAAAAATTAACCGAAACTTTTTTTCTTTGAATACAGAAGATAAACCGAGACATCCTGCAATATTGCTTTGAAGTTGCTGGCTTATGTCATCAACATTTCACTTTCACGGAATGCGACGGCTATATATCGCAAGCTGCTTTTGAATCCGACGTATCCAACAAGATCATTCAAAGAAAGCATAATGTTTCACGGGTACGCCAATTTGACGACCATGTAATTCTAGAATAGTATGATTAATTAAGCTTGTTGTGGTTTTTTTGTAACTAAGTATGTCTCAATTTTTGCGATTGAAAATAAATAATATGAATCTTTTATGTCTATTTCCTTTTAAACATGTTAAGCTATAAAACTTGTACAGGGTTTGAGAACGGAATTTCTTCTGTTAATAACCTTGTAAAAGTTAAAAAATAAAAAATGTTGTATCATGGCTGTGTACACTAAATGTATATGTATCGTGAAGTATGATTTTATCTAAATTACCAATTATTATATGCTTTTCACTTACAGGTCTGGACTTTGGTGCTATATCGGTGCAGCTGTTAAGTTTGCTATAAAATTATTTTGCATAATAATAATAATAATAATAGCCGCACTAATATCGTACAAGTTCAACAAAAGTAGATAAAGCTTGACCAGAGTTTAAAAAAACCCTGCAATAAGGACGCGACCTTTGTGATTTATTTATACGTAACTATTGCCAGTAAAAGAAATTAAATGTGAAAAATGCCGCATGCGGGTTTTTAAAACATCTGGTCAGCTTTAAAATGATACATCATTCTTTATCGTACCCGCACCAATATTTATAAGTAGATATCTATGTAATCAGTGCAGGTTATACTACAAAGAAGCATAATGTTGTATAAAACTTATTAACTGTTATAGTAGAGGTATGAACGGGAAGTCGAAGCGTGGGCAGACCGCCATTCCTAAGATGTCAGGGCCTACCTCAACCAGATACGCCGCAACAAGGACGACATAGAAAAACCATGGGAGAAGCATATCTCCAGCAGTGGACAAATATATATGCTGAGAAGACAAATAGAAGGTATGATACTAGTGTGGGACAATAAGGCACCATACCATTCACCATACGTATGTACATAGATGGACGGCTATTAGACATACTTGATTTTTAGGGTTCCGTGCCTCAAAAAAAGGAAAAACGGAAACTTAAAAATCAAGTGTGTCTAATTAGACTCACGCCCGAGTACATGCGATACTGCTGCGGGTATAAGGCATGATGCACTATTGCACTACGTGTTACGTACTGCACACTATGCCTTACGATAATTGCACCTGTATTTTCTTTATGTTGGCATGGTACAGTCAGTGTCATTTATATACATATATACAGCCATTGAGTCAAAATATGTAAACACCAACCTTATTATCAGTGACATAGAGGTGTGTAGATATTTTTGAGCTCTTGTTAACGTATATATATATTTATGACGCTGGCCGTACATACATAGGTGTTCAGATAATAATTTTGAATATTAACCAATCAAAGTCAATTAAATTTTGTAGACATGGTCTAGAAAGTAATACCTAGGTCTGTGGTTTAATACAGTTTCGTAAAAATGTATAGTTTAAATATTACAGGGGGTTTTCATATTTTCATTAAAAACTCCCTGCAATATTTAAACTATACATTTTTACGAAAATGTAATAAACTATAGACCTAGATATTAGTTTCTCGATCGTGTCTACAAAATTTCATTGACTTTGGTTAATATTCATACTAATTATCTGAACACCTTTGTATGTACCATGCCAGCATAAGGAAAATACAGGTGCGAGTATCGTAAGGCATGGTGTGCCATACGAAACACGTATGGTGCACCATGTCTTACTATACCCGCAGCAGTATCGTACGTACGCTGGCGTGTTACATAAGTATGGTTCACCGTGCTTTACTGTTCCCGCACCAGTATCGTACGTATGCTGCCGTAGTATATACGCACGGTTCATCATGCCTTACTGTACCGGCAACGGTACCTTACCTCTACTACGACAGTTAATACGTCGGGCACATCATGCTTTACTGTGCCTGCCACAGTATCCTACCTATGCCGCCATGGTGCACACGTATGGCGCACCATGATTGACTGTGTCCGCCATAGTATCGTAAGTATGCCGCCGTGGTGCAAACGTATGGCTCACCATGCTTGACTGTGCCCGCTACAGTATCATACGTATGCCACCATGGTGCACACGTATGGTGCACCATGATTTACTGTGCCCGCCACAGTATCGTACGTATGCCACCGCGGTGCACACGTATGGCTCACCATTATTTACTGTGCCCGCTACAGTATCGTACGGTTGTCGCCGTGGTACACACGTACGGCTCACCGTGCTTTACTGTGTCTGCCACAGTATCGTACGTATGCCGCCGCGGTGCACACGTATGGCTCACCCTTATTTACTATGCCCGCTACAGTATCATACGTATGCCGTCGCGGTACACACGTACGGCTCACCGGGCTTTACTGTGTCTGCCACAGTATCGTACGTATGCCGCCGCGGTGCACACGTATGGCTCACCATTATTTACTGTGCCGGCTACAGTATCGTACATATGCCGTCGCGGTACACACGTACGGCTCACCGTGCTTTACTGTGTCTGCCACAGTATCGTACGTATGCCACCGCGGTGCACACGTATGGCTCACCATTATTTACTGTGCCCGCTACAGTATCATACGTATGCCGTCGCGGTACACACGTACGGCTCACCGTGCTTTACTGTGTCTGCCACAGTATCGTACGTATGCCACCGCGGTGTACACGTATGGCTCGCCATTATTTACTGTGCCGGCTACAGTATCGTACATATGCCGTCGCGGTACACACGTACGGCTCACCGTGCTTTACTGTGTCTACCACAGTATCGTACGTATGCCACCGCGGTGCACACGTATGACTCACCATTATTTACTGTGCCCGCTACAGTATCATACGTATGCCGTCGCGGTACACACGTACGGCTCACCGTGCTTTACTGTGTCTGCCACAGTATCGTACGTATGCCGCCGCGGTGCACACGTATGGCTCACCATTATTTACTGTGCCCGCTACAGTATCGCTCATATGCCGTCGCGGTACACACGTACGGCTCACCGTGCTTTACTGTGTCTGCCACAGTATCGTACGTATGCCGCCGCGGTGCACACGTATGGCTCACCATTATTTACTGTGCCCGCTACAGTATCGTACGTATGTCGCCGTGGTACACACGTACGGCTCATCGTGCTTTACTGAGCCCGCTACAGTATCGTACGTATGCCGCCGCGGTGCACACGTATGGCTCACCATTATTTACTGTGCCCGCTACAGTATCGAACGTATGCCGCCGTGGTACACACGTACGGCTCACCGTGCTTTACTGTGTCTGCCACAGTATTGTACGTATGCCGCCGCGGTGCACACGTATAGCTCACCATTATTTACTGTGCCCGCTACAGTAACGTACGTAAGCCGCAGTCGTAGTTTCAGGAGTATTCAGTGCGACTTGCGCACTACGTATGTACGTAGCCGGATGTCGGGCTACGTACGTACGTACAAAAATCGACCACTCGTAAATTACGTAACCCGCTCCATGATGATCGTCAGTATGCCGACTACGTATGACTGACTACTTACGCGTAATGTAGCGGGTTACACACGTCATTGTGGTCGATTTTTATCCTTATTTTACGTAGTGCGGCAGAGGAAATTTTTCTCAGTGTATAATCGTATTACACATATAGATTCGAACCAAAATTTTTGCCTATTGTCGCCCATATGCGAAAATCCTGTGCCTGGTTCAGTTGATAAGTATGGATGTTTAAGTGAGTAATATGAAAATGTGTGTGTGTGTGAGTGTGTTTGTGTGTGAGAGAGAGACGATTACTCTGTAACAAGCTCAAATGAAATTTTCCTCAAATATCTGTTCTAAATTCATCATAGTCACACTGTCTTCTTGACAGTGTTATCGTCGGGACTTTTTGTCCCTCGAATGGCTTCCTTCCACATCTCCTCTTACAGCCATCCCTAACCACCGCGGCCATTCTTTGGCATACACTGGAGATTGATTCTATCTAGAACTATTCCTGTGTCTTTACCGACCGATTACCCTTTCCTGAACTTCTCCAGTTCTCCTTTCTTCTGCTTTCCACTCCAGTAACACAACACTTATTCACCATTATTCTCTCCCCAGCTGTCCCTCCTTTCCCTCCTTTTTTCCCTCACCCGCGTCCCGTTTTGTTTTACACAGAATATACAACGTGTTAATGAATTAACGCAAAATGAGAAAACCGTTTCTTCGGACCATCAAACTGAACAACTTTTACTATGGGATCAACTCTGAAATCGCGAAAAAAAAAACAGCTGCTTCATACATTTTTATATTTTCGTTATTAATTTTTGTATAAACAGCTGATTTTTTTTCGCGATTTCAGAGTTGGTCCCATAGTAAAAGTTGTTCAGTTTAATGGTCCGAAGAAACGGTTTTCTCATTTTGCGTTAATTCATTAACACGTTGTATATATTTCGCGTTCGCGTCATCTAGGTATTCCCACTCTTAGGTTCTTCTACTCTGATGCTGGGGCCAACACTAAAGGTAGTTAGTATTCTTTAGGTTAATTAACCGCCATTAATTATTGCGTTAATGTTCTAATAATATAAACATAACACCAGGTTTAGGTGTATAGTTCGAATCACGAAAGATGACCACAAAGGGCGCCCATCTTCGCGTCATAAAGAAAATACTTTAGACAAAATAATATTTCATATTCATATATATCGATATTATTTAAATATATGAAATAATATTTTGTCTGAAGTCTTTTCTTCATGAGTTATGACGCGAAGATGGGCGCCATTTGTGGTAATTTTTCGTGATTCGAACTGTACCAGCACGACAATAGTTGGCACTAAGCATTTTTGTGCACTTTACACTAAAAATTACTTTTTAGTACAACATTGTACGCACACCCTGCAAGTTTATTCAACAGAAGAGAGTTTTCATGCAAAGGACATCTGCTTTGTAGTTTATGACGTAGCGACTTCCGAAACATTTTTGAATATTCCCGTTATGAAAGTTGGAACAATCCGGGATTAGTGTGGCAACCCTGAGGAATGGGCGGCCGGAATTGGAAAAGTTGAGGCGAGGCGGCCGCTCGTGAGGATTACGCCGGTTGTATTGGCACAATGCGAACGTACCAACTTCTTTTGCTTCTACATAGAACGACTTCTACTAGAGGCGACTGAACGGCGAACGGCGACACATACATATAATATGTATAGCCGCCGAATAGGTGATATGATGTAATAATGCATCTGCATCATGCACTCGAATCACAATTGATTCGAATGATTCGAATCACGTCAATCCAAGCTCGATTCGACTCGAATTGGTTAGCTGATTCGAATCATCACCTGATTCGAATCGGTTGCCTGATTCCAATCACCGTTCGGATTCGAATCAGTTTTTTAGTCGCTTCTTTGATGGCGTAACAATTATTATTAACATCAAATTGTTTTTGTTTTATATACCATTATTGAGTAAATTGCTTGTGTCTCTATAATTTATATTACTTACCTACCTCTACCTACCTATTAAAAAATCTAAGTTTTTTTCAATTGATTCGAATCATCACAGTGATTCGAAGCATTCGAATCATCACATTGATTCGAATCATTCGAATCGTCACGTGCCCCCATAGCCAAAGTAACATTTGCAAATTTTCGCTATCGCTTCGCTTCGAAACATGTATGGATTTGACGTTTTAAAATTCCATTGTTACCGAAACCTTATGTCAATCCCATACATGTTTCGAAAGCGAAGCGATAACGAAGATTTGCGAATGTTACTTTGGCTAGGCCCTCTGATTCGAATCATCGTCGAATTCGAATCGACGATTCGAACCACTCGGGTGATTCGAATCGATTCAAATATATTTTTTATTCGAGTCCCAACACTACTTGGAACAGCGACTTCGTGCTGCAACAGGCCGCTTTAATTTTTAACAAATTCAACCCACGACTTATTAAATTTTATAACAAATATTTAGTTTATTTTTCACCATCCATCTAAAAAAATATTCGAGGTATAAATCTTTTGTTTATTTATATTTTTATTAGGTAACGGTAAGACTGGCTAACGAAGAAGAATAAAGAAAACGCTTCTTGGTGCGTTAAAAGTGACTTCCTACATACAAACCTTACAATACAAAGCTTCTATTTTATTATTCTTGTTTCATCAGTTGCTCTTTGTTTCGTTTTGAATTCAAATTAGATATAAGGTGCAAACTTCGAAGATTGTTACGGGAGAACAGTATAATTATAATGAAAGTTTTAATTTTAGAAATCCAGTAAAAAGAAATACACGTAATTTTCGTTCAAATGTTACTAGACTTCCACATATCATAAAACAATATAAACCTTCGTATAATTCAAATTGTGTTGTATTAATTCCAAACAGTTTATATTCCTTCTACGCAAAAGGGTTCTCTATTACATTCATTTAAACAAACCTTTCAGGAGGCGAGCTTTCACAATATTATTAGAAAGGTATTATTCTCTTGGTAACAATATCACAATATGAAACGCAGCCGAATTCGTATTATCATTAATTAGTTTCGACTTCTCGGGTGAGCGGAGCAGCTGGAGATATCATAAACAGGCGGCTGGAGGGGCAAATACACAGGTCAACGAATTTCTAATTAAGTTACGTTTGCTGACGTACCGTGAATAATAAGTTATCCATCGTTTGAGGTTACGTGGACAGTGGCGGCTCGAGGTTTTCGGGTTAGGCTCTGGGTGGGGTTAGGTTCTGTGAGTTAGTCCCATCCACCTCGGTGGCTCTGCCCCGGTACCGGGACCGATGGGAAAAAAGTTCCATCCGCCCCGGTGAATCGTATCTCGATGTTTAACGGGGTGGATGGCACTCGCAAAGTGTCAGTCACCCCGGGGTGAATGACATAAGATCTATGGCGTTAAATAAAATAGCGGGGTGGCTGACACTTTGCGAGTGCCATCCACCCCGTTAAACACCGAAATACGATTCACCGGGGCGGATGGAACTTTTTTCCCTTCGGTCCCGGCACTGGGGCAAAGCCACCGGGGTGGATGGGACTCACTCGGTTCTGTATGCAAGGGTTGTTGGGATTATTAAATTACTTATCGTAGCTACTGATACCGTGAAACTACAAAATCTTTGTATGTAGGGTTGTGTTTAAATTAACTATTTGAGTGTTAGCTGTTATCGATTGATTATTTGAGACATAGTAATGGCCAACTGGTATAACAACGTGTAACAGAGTTTATGGCTAAACAAAATGGTAGATATGGACCATCAAACTGAATAATTTTTGCTATGAGACCAATTCTGACATCGCGAAAAAATATCAGCTGTTTCATACATTTTCATATTTTCGTTATTAATGTTTGTATGAAACAGCTGTTTTTTTTCGCGATGTCAGAATTGGTCTCATAGTAATTATACTTCAGATTCATCCGAAGATATTAGTATATTAACAAATTGTGGTATACGGCAATGAAACAGCGCGGTCGGGAGTTAACTGGTTTATTGTATCAATAAGTACCTGCACTACAAAATATCCAATGTACCCTCCACATCTCCCCCTTAAGTTTAGAAAACAAATTTTAGAGTAAATTAAGTAAACATCTTAATTAACACACCTACTCTTAACTTTAATACAGTGACGTGTATAAAAAACTTAGTAGGTACTTGACTTAGGTACGTAGATTTTTTTAAGTAACAATTTATCCAATAAACATTTTTTTTTATAGTGAAAACAAGAATTTGCTTAATTTATACGTTAATCATGTGTAGGTAAACAAGCTTATACTTTGTGTATGTTTAATCATGTTAAATATTACAAAAGTACCCCTGCCATAATCACATAGTTAGCTGAATTTTTAATTTAACTTAACATAAAGAAAAGGAAAGAAAAAACTAAAATTGTAAATAAACCTAGTAACTTCATACTAAAACTGTACTCGATACAAAATTACCCATAATAATTATGGAACCATTTTGTTCCAATTTACCTAATCTATTTAATAACACATTAGTTGAAGAAAAGAAAGCTTTTATTTTTTATTTTTTTTTATACGTACCTAACGCTATTATTAGCCTTAAATATTTTTTATTTAATTCTTATTTTTATCTACTCCTACTCCATCCTTTACTTTTCTCAAATCTCGAATAAATGCCCTTTTTGCACGCTCGCTGACTTCTTTTTTTGTAGCTAGGTCCAGGGTCGATTTTGGAGAAACAGATGCAGGTGGATCCTGTTTCATTTCCGAAATTTCACTTTCTCTAGTCACTACATTCGCGTCTTCGCTGCTATCCCTATCCAAAATTGAAGCATTTTTCGGCACGGTATCTATCTCAGGGTCACTCTCTGATTCATTAGCTGTTGCTAAAGCTGTTGAAAATCTTTTTTTTACTGACAATAACTGATCAGAATGTCTGCGACTTACTGTACCATTGTTCATTTTAATTTTATATGATACTGGCCCTGTTTGGTCAATGATTTGGCCTTCTACCCATTTTTTATTATTCCTATTAGAATAATCACGAGCGAGTACATGTGACCCAATATCAAAATTTCTGACAGTGCCTCCCGCTGCTTCAATTTGTTTATGTTGTGCTTCGCACACTTTATTTGCGGTGTTAGGACGTAACCCGTCCAAACGGCTACGCAATCGCCGTCCTATCAGCGCCACGGCCGGTGCCACCCCCGTAGTGGCATGCTCACAGTTACGATAACTTAAAAGAAAAGTACTTAAACTCGCTGATAAATCTTTGCCTTCGCACATCGCCTTTTTTAAGGTATTCTTTATAATTTTTACAGAGTTCTCTGCTGCACCGTTTCCTTGTGGTCTATATGGTGAAGATGTGGTATGTCGGATTAAATTCTTACTACAAAATTCTTTAAATTCCTGACTCTGAAATGGTGGCCCATTATCCGTCACTAACTGTAAAGGTAAACCGAATTTTGAAAAGAGATTTCTAAAAAACTTTATCGTTTCGTAAGCTGAAATACTACGTATTTCTTCTGCCTCAATCCACTTGGAATGTGCATCTACCACTACAATATAATATTTTCCGCCAATTTGTGCGAAATCAGCATGAAGACGTTGCCACGGGGCAGCAGGGAACTCCCAACCATGTAGCGAGTGTCGCGGCGGCGCGTCGCGCACACTACAACATGACTCACGGTTTTGACATATCGCTTCAATGTCCTTATCTATTGCCGGCCAATAAACGTAGTTTCTTGCGATTGATTTCATTTTAACTATTCCTAAATGCCCTTCGTGTATCTCCACTAACACTTGATTCTGTAATTTAGGCGGTATGACAACCCTTTATTTATATAAAATACAACCTTGTACTACGTACAATTCCATTCTGCGAAAATAAAACGGTTTTTCCTCTTCCACTTCACATTTATCCGGCCAACCAAACATAATATACCCATAAATACGACTTAAAATTCTATCACGCTTAGTTTCTAACGCTATATCTTTATAACTTACGGGAAGTGTTTCCTCTGTAAATAACAAGTAATTATATTCTTGGTCCCCGTCGTCACTGCTCGCCTGCGGCTGCCCTTGCGAGGTCGACAGGGGCAAACGAGACAGCGCATCTGCATTTACATTGTTCTTAGACGTGACGTACTCAATTTCATAGTCATATGCTGCCAACTTCACAGCCCAACGCTGCCACCTACTGGCCGCTGTTTGTGGTATCCCCCCCTTTGGGCCGAAAATATATATTAAAGGTTTGTGATCTGTTTTAAGAGTAAAATTCCTACCAAATAAATACTGATGGTGTTTTTGTACTCCATAAATTATTGCGAGTGCCTCTTTGTCCAGCTGACTATAATTCTTTTCTGCGTCGCTTAGCGTTCTCGACGCACAGCTGACTGGCCGTTCCATGCCGTCCGGATATCGATGCGCAAGAACCGCCCCTACTCCGTACGCACTGCTGTCGACTGATAACACTAAAGGCAGCGACGGATTGTAATGACTAAGAATTTTGTCGCTCGCTAAAATATTTTTAATATTTAAAAATGAATTTTCGCACTCCGTAGTCCAAAACCACTCTGTACCCTTTTTTAATAATCGGTATAAAGGATGAAGCAAGGTACTTAAATTGGAAACAAATTTCCCGTAATAATTAATTAAACCTAAAAAAGCCTTTAACTGCGTTACATTTATCGGCCGAGGAGCTTCCACTATAGCTTTGACTTTCGACATATCTGGGTGTAAACCATCCTTGTCTATAATAAAACCCAAATAAGACACACTTTTTTGCAAAAATGTACACTTATTAATTTTTACAGTAAGACCCATACTCGCTAGTCTCTCGATTACAGCTCGTAAATTATTTTTATGCGTTTCTATATCTACCCCCGTTACGCAAATATCATCGAGGAATACCACTGTGTGCGGCAGCCCACGTAGTGTCTCTTCCATTATTTTTTGAAATTTTTCAGGGACGCAACTTAAACCGTAAGGTGTGCGACGAAAAGCAAAAGTCCCTACGTGCGTACTTATCGCTGTACACGCCTGCGAGTCCGGGTGGAGGGGTACTTGCATATACGCAGTAGTAAGATCAATTTTTGAAAATTCTTGCCCACCACTCAAAGCAGCAAATAATTCGTCTATCTTAGGCAAGGGATAATGATCCTTTTTTAATTTAGGATTTATAGTAGACTTATAATCCCCGCAGATTCGAATTTCCCCTGATTTTTTAATTACCGGAACAATAGGTGTACCGTAATCTGAATTTTCCACCTGATAAATTGAACCCTCAGATTTTAACCGAGCGAGTTCCTTCTCCACCGCGGCTCGCAGCGCCAGCGGCACGGGCCGCGCCCGCACGTAAACCGGTTCGTTGTCACTGAGCTGTAATCGGATCTCGCGTTTACATGTTCCTAGATTATTGGTAAACACTGATGGATAACTTTCTTTTAGCTCATCAATAAACCGTTCGGGCAATTCCATGTCGCTTTCATTTAACAAAATATTATTTATAACAAGCTGATTAATATTAAAACGACGAATCCAACATCTACCAATTAAAGGACGACTGCCATTTTTTATTACATATAACTGCAAATTTGTCTCGTGAGTTCCTTCGATGGTTGCGTTCACTAGAATATACCCGATCGGTTCAATTTGTGAGCCTGAGTACGAACACAATTTTATACTATCTTTAAAAATTTTATACTTAGAAAATAAACTGTTATAACACTCTTCATTTATGGCGGAAATTTTACTTCCCGTATCTAATTCACATTTAAGAAAATTGTCCTCTATTTGAACATTAATAAAATATGGTTTGTCACCCGCAGATACCACTCTTATATTGTACATTTCACTGTCGGAGTCGCTCATTATGAAATTATGACTTTTATATTTTTTGTTGCCCGTTGCTTTACACATCACTTTTAAATGCCCTTTACCTTGACAATTATCGCACGTATACATTTTAAATCTACACTTATCTGCTCGGTGTGGCTTTCCACACCTCCAGCATGGCGTCCCCGGGTAGGGCGTTTGCTGGCCGCGTGCGGCGGAGCGCGCCCCGCGAGCGGCTCGCACCGCGTGCAGGCCCTCGCCCGTGCCGCCGCCTGCGCCACCGCCGCTGCCCCCAGCTCCGCTCGCACCGTCATCGCCGCCTCCCGAACTGCCAAAGCCCGCGGCGGGGCCACCCCTCCTATGCTTGCTCGCCCGCTCACTTTTTCTACATGCTTTTCCGCAGCTTCGAGACCCAAGGCTAACTCCACTAGGGCATGGAATACCGGAATGATTTTCATACCGGTATTGATACCGGTATTGACATTTCAATTACCGGTATACCGGTATTTCGGTATTTTTTCGGTATTTTTTTAAAAACTGCTAGTTACCTACTTTTTAAATGATTTTAAAAACGATTAGTAAGTCTTGTTTGTGGAGAGTGATTAAAGCAATTTTCTACGCTATACTTTATGGCAGAAACACTCAAACTATTTACCAACTGCCTAGAAACCACAAAATTAGTTCTTAAAGTAATACCTAGGTAATTACGAATACTAAAGAAAATACATTATTTGTTTCAATTATTATTGAAATCAACAAATATCAAAATTTCCATAGAGAATATGGTTGGAGAGAACCACCAGCTTGGAACCCTATAATTCATCAAGTAAAATGCCATCCCAAATCACACACTCCAGGATCTAAAGATACAGTTAGTTCGTTTTGTAGATAGGGATCAAAAGGGAGGTCGACATAACTTTTCTGAGTATTCTTCCGCCAGTTCTTTCTCTGAGAGGCCTCCTAATTTGTGAACTGGTGGTAGATTCAGTAGCTAGATCGTGTTTTCTGGCGCATTAAAACTCAAGTAAAACATTAGATAATACTTTTTTATTTTTTTCTTGAAATACTGTTTGTTTTTAATGCATTGTCATTCATTGCCATCCAATGTCTATTGGAGCTAACTCATACGGCAACAACTAAGCGATACGTAATAGAGACCAACTTGTTACTGCAAGAAATTGTTTTACGAATGCAATGTGGGTAAACTAACAAAAAATGAAATATTTACGAACTTGTCTGCTGCACTTACTAGTTTCTAAGTTTTATTTTTAAGATTATAGTGTAGTTCTCTTATAAGTGAATGTTAATTCTTTTAGAGAAATGTCTCAAACCCCAAACATCTACTTTAAAAATGGGAATAAGCCCCTCTTAAAGAACACAGACCCGTCTCACTTCTGAGCCATGTCCTTCCATGGCAAAACGAAGGTGTGTTAGGTACTGTACCTAACACACCTTCGTTTTGCCGATGATATAGTTCTTATGGCTGTAACCAACCTTGGAAGACCTGAATACAATGCTCGAAGATCTCAAAGAGTAGGTCTCAGGATGAACATGGATAAGATGAAAATCATGTCCAATCATTGCCCATGTTGTGCCCGGTCCAGTTCATGTTGGGAACACTACACTTGAAGTTGTTGACCATTAAGTATACTTAGGACAGGTAGTCCAGTTAGGCAAGTCCAACTTCAAGAAAGAGATTTCTCGTCAAATTCTATTCGGATGGGCAGCATTCTGAATGCTTCGAAAAATCTTCGCGTCTGACTTACGACTTACCTCAGTGTCACGAGACGAAAGTCTATATATAAAGATAATTTATCTATATTAAAAGATAGTTTACGGCAGTGAAACATAGTCGTTAACTATAGGTCTCATAAAGGGTAGGTCTCAAGGTCACCCAGGTCCTAGCATGCATTGGAGAGCCATGTTCCGTGTTTCCCTGCGTGATCGAATCAGAAATGAGGAGATCCGTAGGAGAACTAAAGTAACCGACATCGCTCGCAGGATTGCTCAGCTGAAGTGGCAGTGGGCGGGACACATAACGAGAAGAACCGATGGCCGTTGGGGCGGAAAGAGTGGTGACCGCACACCGGACGACGTTCCCCGACAAGGTGGATCGATGATCTGGTGAAGGTCGCGGGAAACCTCTGGATGCGGGCAGCGCAGAACCGATCGTCTTGGAGATCCTTGAGAGAGGTGGAGATCCTTGAATAAGACCAGCAGTGGTCGTCGTGCGGCTGACATGATGATGATGAAAACATTAAACGAGCAACTAAAAGGAATATTATTAAATACCATCTAGATACTAGCTATATGCATGCAGTGTTTTGCAAAGTTGATTTAGTGGTGATTTTTCCTATATTTCATATTTCCTATAATCGTGATTATTCGTGATTCATTGAGTTTTCATATCGTAAACTCATCTGCAGTATGAACAACACTGTGAACCATAGAAATTGAACGTTCTGCATAGTCTTTAAACATCCTTGCCAAATTATACATCTTTTTTTTCGAAATACCGAAATACCGGTATTTTACTCTCAAATACCGGTATCAAAATACCGAAAAAAACTACCGGTATACCGGTATTTCGGTATAACGGTATACCGGTATCCATGCCCTAAACTCCACCGCCTTATGATATGTCAGTTTTTTTTCCGTAAACAATCTTGATTTGACCTCGCCGCTCGCTAACCCGATCACGAACTGATCACGCAAATTTTCTTCTAGGTTGCTTCCAAAATTACAATTAATAGCCAAATGTTTTAATTGTTGTAGAAAATCTGCCACGGATTCATTTCCATTTTGTTTTCGGTCACGAAACACCTGCCTTTCGGCTATTTCTGAGCGATGTGGTTGAAGATGGTTTTGCATAATCCTCACTAAATCGTCGAACTTTTTATTTTCCGGTATTTCCGGTGCACATAAATCGCACATAACGTTATAGGTACGTTCACCCACTACCGTAACCAACGTGGCCACTTTGAGCTCATCTTTAATTTCATTTAATAACATAAACTGCTTTAAACGTCGCACATAGATATCCCACTGTCCCGAAAACAAATCAAATGGTTCGATTTTACCGTAAGGCATTATTAACACGAGAATAACAAGGTTCGATTAAATATATCCGCGTCGCCAGTGTGGTATACGGCAATGAAACAGCGCGGTCGGGAGTTAACTGGTTTATTGTATCAATAAGTACCTGCACTACAAAATATCCAATGTACCCTCCACAA
This sequence comes from Agriphila tristella, assembly GCA_928269145.1. NCBI lineage: Eukaryota > Metazoa > Arthropoda > Insecta > Lepidoptera > Crambidae > Agriphila > Agriphila tristella. The sequence goes on from OV743433.1 coordinate 41,372,203, forward strand.
ATGTAGTATCGCTTGCATGTATCACCACTTAGCACGTTATTTTAAAGCAATAACCTAAAAAACCTAAAAAGAGAAGGTTTTTGACTTAAAATTGACAGATATTTTGACATTTCCGGTCCGAGCTCTCCTCGTCACTACTAGACGCCAACCACTTCATTCGTTTTTCGTGCTTCGCCACGGACGCACGTATACAGTCTCAAAGTGAGACTTCTTTAAAATTATATTTTTACAGTGAAAATTAAACTATACTTAAAATGCTTCGTGAAAAAAGGAAAAAAAATTCAAGACGAAAGAGGACAAGAAGAAGAAGTCAAGACGAAGGTACACTATTAAATGCCGTTCATTTGGTTAAACAGCATAATTGTCTGCTTACCTTTATGATGGCGTAACTGCCACACTGGTCTGTTACCTTATTTTAATTTTTGTTTGATGCGAACTTACCATACTGGGTACTTTCTGTCAGTTTATGTATTTGTCTGATGCGAATTTACCATACTGGGTACTTTCTGTCAGTTTATTTATTTGTTTGATGCGAATTTACCATACTGGGTACTTTCTGTCAAGGTATTGTGTCTCAAAAGACATCAACTAAATATCTATTGCACTCGAGATAGTCATACTGGACTATTTCACCGCATAGATAGGTCAGACAACGCAACTACACTAACTACACCAACTCAAAGTGCCGCTGACGACGCGACATTGTAAAAAGCAGACTACCCTCAAAGGTTGCCACGTTGAAACCGCTGCCGAGCACCGATCGGGTGACTCCACCGTCCGCTGGATCCACCGCCATCCACCTTCCAGGCAGGCGACCGCCGTGCTGGAGCTGCAACAGCAGCCCTGACAACAGCGTTGCTCATCAGGTATGAGTTTTGATATCATGTTATCATGATATTCTTAGTGTTGAGTTGAGTTAACACCAACGGTGTAATAGAATACCATCGGTACTAAGATAATTTAAAACTGACAGAACTAGCTATAAATGCTAAAACTTAAGAACTTAATGGAACCAAATATTGAGTTATACAGCAACTAGCTAATACCTGATACTTCAAACCTTTTATGTGAAATAGCTTAGCCGCTGAAATAGCTAGCTGCTGGCATGCTGATAGAAATTTCAATGAAAAATGGAATAACAGAATCCATACATTTTATTCATATTCATCCATAATGTTTGTTGGTCATTATATTATTATATTATGTATTTCAGGCGGGTAGACCTAACATGTTGAGAAACTTGTTAATCACTAACTATTTAGTATGGTTCTACTAGCTATGCCCTTGTACAAAATTATCTCTATTACTTTTCAAATTTAATTTGTGTGAATTTGTACAAAATAATGTTTCTGATGTGAAAAAATATACAAGTTACAATATACAAGCTACAAGTACCAGTTATGTTTAATGTATAGTATTATGTAATCTGTGGTTTAAGGCAGCTTTTCAATACAAAACTATACACACCTTTTGTGTGACAGTATTTCACATTTTTTACATTATGTGGGGCATTACGACGTTCGGTTATACCGTACACGGTCAACTATAGTGTAGCTAGAGCTGTTTGCTTAAAAGACCACCGACAGTTCAGTCGAATATGAATGATCCATTGGCCACAGGCCTGATGTGAACGATCGAAAAAACTGTAAGTAAATCGGGCGCAGTACTCAATAAAACATTTTTAAAATTGATTTATATATTTATTTGCCTTAAAAACGACAAACAAAAGACGTAGGTAGGTGTGCCACATCACCACATGCTTCATTTTTGACGGCAAACAAACAGTGGGGCACGGCGAGGAGGCCCCATCAGCGATTTGTTTCGTCAGGAAGGCCGATTTACACATAGCAGACTCGCAGACGGACGTTACGGCCCATCCAAATGGTTGCCGATGATGCATTCATCGATGTTTGCCTTCGATCATCGTACGTGGGGTAAGGACACTCATTAGGATAATGTATTCATGAGGGTGCATGCTGGTGTGGCATTTGTCTGTACTCAGCGAATATAGGCAGTGGTCGCCAACTACAGGTGCAAAGGTCCACTCAATCGCTGGCGCCGGTAATCTTCTATGTATGGAAGTACCATTTAGCCGGCTAGCAGGGTACCTAGATTATTATTTAATTTTTTTTTCTTTGGCAGACTATATGAGTGTTATCTCTTTAATGATTCACTTTTGTAACATCTCCAGAGATATATTATAGTTTACCATTAATATGACTTAAATTCGGGCAGAATGCATAACAGTTATATTATATTACATATGAATAATAGTTTTGTTACATTTTGTTGAAGGTTCAATAGAAAGTGACCTCTGTTCAAAAAAAAAAAAACAGGTTGTCATATCAGATTTAGTTAATAACTGTTTAAAAGTTAACTTAGCTTTTAGAAAAAAATACGTACTTAAGTAAAACTATAAGCACCTGAAAATAATAATATCACAATTAAAAAACGATTATTGTTTAAAAAAAAAACACAGTCTAGAGATCCCATCACCTATAAGGTTTTAATTTTGATAAGGAAAGTGATAGAAATACACGAATTTAAAATCGTAACTTTTGGGCACTGTAGTGCCCACATTTTTATTACAAAACTACCGCCGCTGCCTGGCTATGATGTTTTTTAAACAGCATGATTTCCCTGTTATTGGACGATATTTACTATAAGGGTCTCAAAACCTATATTTTTTTTTTAATTGAAGTTCATCCTTTTTATATTCAATTTTTTTTTTATATATATACAGCTACCGTCGCAACTTTCCATTCTATTACAAATGTAATGGCAATTATGGTCTTCACAAGACAAACGTTCACATAACTGCAAAAAACACTTATTTTATTACCTTTTTTTTATGAATTGATTGAACTGGTAGATACCGGTATGTCATCATATTATTTTACTTAGTTGAATATCATCGATACTTACACCGAATTAGAGACGTTTCTTTTGTGCCTTTAAACAATGGGGTAGACTAGGGGACACTAGTGATCATATCAGGAATCACAAATTGTAAAATAATAATTGCATATCAATTATCTAGAACAGGCAGCTTATGATATTTTCATTGCCATTTTTCTAATTGCATTCAGTGCGGGGTGTTAAGTATTCTAGATGTTATTATTTTGATGCTAAACAGAAATTATTCAATTCATTAAAATATCAAAAACTAATCACCAGTTTTGTTTTGTTTTGTTTTTCAGATCGAGAGTGAGTAAATTCGAATGCAAGTCGAATTAGGCAGTAGAAATCAAATGAAGTAGACTTTTTTCTATTTCTAGCATTTTTAGCCCAAAAACATTTTATTTTATAATTTGAGATTTTAGCATTCACAATGCTATTTTGGTTTAGTATTATAGAAAGACTATTATGACACTAAGCTACCTACTATTTTATTTCTGTTCCACCAGTTTCTTAAACTAGAGGTGATAACGATTGTGCCATCCTGATAGTCACAATTTTGAGCCTTAGTTTGGTACCTCTTATTCACATGTAAGGTACTTCTTCGTATCTTTTTTTATTCTAATATAAAGTATTCACATCCTATAACTTTCAATTTCAGGGATGGAAATTAAACGCACAAATAAATTGGTTTTCACAACATTATCAAGGTGGTATGATTTTACAGGTATATTATTTATGTTATTATTGAAGCTGCTGTCTACTAATACTATCAGGAAGAACAGAGTTTGGTAACGGTTCGATTATTTAACAAATAATAATATAGACAGAATAAACACATTTTCCTTTACAGAAGTGTATATTATACAATTTAAATATCAGTATTAGATAATATTGCGTTCATTATTGAATAGACAAAATTGAACTTATCTCAAGTTTGGTAAATAATTTAACTACCTACGCCTTTGCGTAGACTCCATTATTCAAATACAATGGATATATTAGATTACTTAAAACTTTATTTAAATATTTTTTCAAATTGGAAAACTTTAAATATTTTCCACTTTTGTTCTTTTTTTTCAACTTTTTTATCTTAAAAATTTAACTTTGATTACCTTGCCTATTGCACAAAGAATGCAAACAAGACAAAAAAAAATCAAGATTGTATTAGTATACACATTTATATTAAGTATAATAAACAGTTCATAATCACTTCTTATTTAGAAAGAAATTAAATTCCTATATGTATTGTAAATAATAGTGGAGTAGACTCGTGTCCAACCAGTTTTAACACTCGACGTACGCCAATACCTTTATAGCCCTAACAAAAAACGATATTATAGGTGTTCCAGGTAACACGGCGGGATGGTTAATTACTCCACTATAATAGCAAAATATTAAAACATAATATCATCAATAATCAAACTGAGATTTCCAAACCAACCTTGCACTTAAAATATATTATCATCGATAAATCAAACTGAGTTTTCCAAACCAACCTTGCATATATATTTTTTTGTACCAACCATCTGTAGGTACCGTTTTTAGTAGTAATCATGTCAAACGTTCAGAATTATGTTAAATGACTTTCTTTTCTTTTTTAAAAGACTAATACGCAAGAAATGATATTTCCATTTTCTTATTATAATGCTTTAAACATCTACATTTGTTAATATACTAATATCTTCGGATGAATCTGAAGTATAATTAATGATTAAACGAACTTACCTGTAAGTGAAGTTCTATCATAATTATACGAAGGATTCATCCGAAGATATTAGTATAGAATCCCACCCTCCCTTCTCATTATTGTAAATTACAATAACTATCTACCCACTGAAGAAAATGAGGAAATATCATAAGATTTGGACTTTAAACTAAATGAAGTGGTTGGCGTCTAGTAGTGACGAGGAGAGCTCGGACCGGAAATGTCAAAATATCTGTCAATTTTAAGTCAAAAACCTTCTCTTTTTAGGTTTTTTAGGTTATTGCTTTAAAATAACGTGCTAAGTGGTGATACATGCAAGCGATACTACATTTGTTAATATACTAATATCTTCGGATGAATCCTTCGTATAATTATGATAGAACTTCACTTACAGGTAAGTTCGTTTAATCATTAAAAATTGTTCAGTAAGATGATCCCTATATTCCTGGTTTAGCCATTAATTATGTTACACGCTATGGTGTGCGTCGTCGTCTGCTGCTCTTTACAATTCATTTTATATAAAAAAAAACAAAATAGAAGTAATCTTGCAATAATAAAAAAAGTTCATAAGATCAAATCGTTTCAGCAGCAAAGCAATATATTAATTAGTGGCTGCAGTAAACTCTTTTATAGGCATAAATACTTCGCGTTAGAGGGCAAAAAAAAGAGGTATCTAGCTTACAAATATTTATCATCGAAGCTTTGGAAATTCGACCGACTTGCTAACGAAGCCGTCTCTGTGCTGAGAGACCGATTATTCAGGCGCTCGGGTAGCGCTTTTCCGACTGGTATCTTTATGAGTGAGCACCGGCGCCCGCTGAAGGCAGTAAAAGCTGTTTGCCTACCTGCAATAAATTAACACAACACCGGCAATCTTCGTTTCGGTACGACTTTTTTCTTTTTTATGACGTATTTTAGGAGTAAGCTGTCGCCAACGCCCCTGGGGCAGCCAGCCATTTTGAGATGAACCAGTACGCAGAGAATTATTGGTTTCGTAAAAACGTAAGAGAAATAGGTTATGTTGTCCGCAGTCTCTGGTCAGCGAACCTGACTGCAAAACAAATGCAACTTTTAATATTAAGCCGGTGTACATACACCCACAGAGGAAATAATCACTACGTTTTACATAAACCGTAGTGTACAAGTTCCGGATTAGATAATTGTTAAGCATAAACTTAATATTCCACTGTAACATAGCGAAAAATTGTCTAAGTCTATGTTGTTAAGAGATCATCATCATCATATCAGCCGCACGACACCCACTGCAGGGTATAGGCCTCCCCTAAGAGATGTTAGGGAATAAACTACTTCCAGCATAGTTAGGATAAATCCGGTAAGCAGGATTTATCCTAACTATGCTGCATGCAGGTGTACTAGCAATGCAAATATCTCTTAAACATTTAGATTACTTGACTTTAGGGGATATAGTGTAGCAAATGAAGCGATCTTTTGTATGGAGACCCCAACATTAAATCCTCAGTCGATGAAACTTTGCAGGGATGTAATATAGTATGAACCAAAACCAATGCACAAAACAAAAAAAACACGTTTGGTTAAATTAAAAAATACGTTTCTTTTTATGATACTTCATCATACTGTTAAGTTTCGTCTACTGAGGCTTTACAGTAGGCGTCCCCACTTCCTTTCTTTCCTACACTACACTATATAATAGCTCTAGAAAAATAATTGACCGAGCGAGCACGAAGTGCGAGCGAAGCGTCTCTGCTTCAGCTTGGGCAAAAATTCTTTCGTATGTCTGTATGTTCTCTTCTACAGGTCGCATTTCTCAACCGATTCTCGTGAAAATTTGTGAGCAGGTTCGAAAATTATATGGAATTTTTTTGTCGAGCCAGATTTTTTTAATTTTTCAAAATGGCGGAGACATGTAAAAAAAAACAGGTTTTTCGGCTTTCCAGCGCTGTCTGTTCTCCTCTAAGGTCGCATTTCTCAAGCGATTCTCGTGAAATTTTGTGAGCAGGTTTGAAAATGATATAGAATTTTTTTGTCACGCCACTTTTTCGATTTTTTTCGAAATGGCGGAGATATGTAAAAAAAACCTATTGCAGTCCAGCTTTCCGGCTCTGTCTTTTCTCCTCTACAGGTCGCATCTCTTAACCGAATTTCGTGAAATTTTGTGGGCAGGTTCGAAAATCATATAGATTTTTTTAAGTTGAGACAGTTTTTCTAAATTTTTCGTAACGGCGGAGATATGTAAGAAAAATGTATTTTAGTCCGGCTTTCTGATGTTCTCCTCTACAGGTTGCATTTCTCAACCGATTCTCGTGAAATTTTGTGAGCCGGTTTGAAAATAATATAGTTTTTTTTGTCACGCCAGTTTTTGGAAATTTTTCAAAATGACGGAGAAATGTTAAAAATACATATTTCAGTCCGGCTTTCCAGGGCTGTCTGTTTTCCTCTACAGGTAGCATTTCTCAACCGATTCTCGTAAAATTTTGTAAGCAGGTTTGAAAATTGTATAGATTTCTTATGTCAAGCTAGTTCTTCATTTTTTTTCTAAATGGCGGAGATAATGTAAAAAAATCAAATTTCAGTCCGTATTTCCAGCGCTGGCTGTTCTCCTCTACAGGTCGCATTTCTCAACCGATCACGGTGAAATTTTGTGAGAAAGTTCTATAAATATATGAAAAAAAATTGTCGAGACAGTTTTTCGAAATTTGTGAAAATGACGGAGATATGTAAAAAACCATATTTCATTCCAGCTTTCCGGCTGTTTGATCTCCTCTACAAGTCGCATTTCTCAACAGATTCTGGTGAAATTTTGTGAGTAGGTTCGATAATTATATATAACTGTTCAGTCAAGCCAATTTTTCCAAATTTATAAAAAAAAATACTCACCTATTTTGAAAAATTATCAAAATTAGAACCATCACCATCTAGCTGCAATACTCACGTACCTACTGTGTGCTTCAAAAAATTCATGGCGACATTTAATTTTATTTTCACCTCTCCAGCACGAAAAGGATGCTTTTGGCGCGTAAAAACTCGCAGCAAAATCGATTTTTGCTGCGAGCGTGAGACAAAGTGCTTTTTTAATTCCTAACACCAACTTTTAAAATAATAAAGAAAAAACAAATAAAGTGACAAGGATGACACTTGTAAAATTGATATGTGAGACAAGGATAGATAGAGTGCTTTATGGTGTCATACACGGATTAAAAAGTAAAAAAATAAAATGCACGGATATACCAAGGAGTTTTAAATAAGGATTGTTAAAAAAGAAGGTTGATAATTCGAAATAAAGAGTATGGAGGTTGAGGTCGCACGTATTCATGAAACAAATATGAAATAAGAAAAATTAATGAAATTTATTAACAAATTACTTATTTATTTTATGATTATAAATAAATAAATAAGACGGGATATTAATGAATAAGAGAAAAACACAACGTAATGTAATCAAAACGTCGGGAATCTACTTTACTGACTCTGTAAATAAAACTTTTCAGCATAGGTTTGATCGAATTATTTTTGTGATAAATTACAAAAATGAATGCGTCCAACGATGAAGATAGTTGCCTAACTCCAAAAAAGTAAAGTGATCAAATTTCTAATGCTGAATTCAGCTTTTCACCAGGAAAGTCACGTGAAAATTTTCTCGCTGGTCGAGGTGAAAAGTTGTATGTTTTACACGAGACCAAAATGTTGTTCTGCCTCGTGCCTTTAAATCACTCACTGTGCTCAGTAGTCTATATTAGAATCACTCGCTACGCTCGTGATTCAATTCTAGACTACTTCGCTAGTTCGTGATTTAAAGTCGGCACTCGCAGCACAAATTGATTTTGGCCACTTGTATAACAAATAACAATTTTTCGCGAGGTCTACAGCTCACGGAGCCACTAGTTAATTTGTTTAGTAACCAGTCTCCATTTTAGGTATAGCTATGTGTTTTGTTTGGATCATGTTCCTAAGTCACCCAGTTATACTGATTGGATTGTAAGTATCGGTATGATTACATCAATTTCTTAGAGACCCGCAAAACAAACGAGAGGTCTTCTTGCGTATGTAAACGATAAGTGCGGCGTATTCAACACACGTACTGCTTGAGCGCCCGGTCACGTCCGAGCCCCGAAAGGGGTGATGCCGCGAATTCACCCAGTTTTTGTTATGACCGTCATCACTTCATTGACATTCAACCCATCTTCGGAAAATGTACTAGATTATCTTGAAGTCTTAATATACAATACAGCTTCAGTGTTACTTGATATTGATTTACCATGAATATTGGAATCTCCTCCTCTGGAAATACCATCGGACAACATAAAATAAAAAGGTTTGTTAGGCAAAGCGCGCGCATAAAAACTCCAATACATCTGATCAAACATTGAAAAATATAGGCTCTAAAAACGTTGTACGGGAAAATACATAGATACTTGGGTTAACTGGTGTATCAATAACGAGTATTATTGTCACTCAGTCAGGATGGATAAATATCCATCCATGCATCCGTCAACCATCCATGCATGCATCCATCCATCATCCATTCATCCATCCATCTATCCATGCATCCGGCCATCCATCGGCGAACAGTCAATATAAAATGAAAAAGTCTTTATTCAAATAAACTTAGAAATTAAGTGCTTTGGAATGGACAACCTTTCAAAAATATAATATGTCGTTTTCACTTTGTATAATGAAAGTAGATACAAAATTAGGGGACACGTATTTTTTATTTAAACTTTTAATTGTTTTTTTGTATATTAAATCACTGTTTGAAATCTTACTCATTCTAAAAGAGCGTAAGTACATTGTCAGGGCTTTTGCCAAAAAAAATCAATTTTGATCTTATCTGTGACAATATGACACCATGATTTCGATAGTGATGTGGCATGGGATTTCTGTAAGTGATGTCGATAATAGACAACATATTCATTTTGAGAAAGTCGACGTTTAAATGTCGTCAGCTTATATAAATATTTTCAGCTTTTTTATATTCGCAGCTAGCTAGATAGCACTTCTGATTTTGAATTTTTTTCCAAATGAGGGATTTTTTTTAAGGCCAGTTTTTTTTTTAATATATCCAATATTTTTAAATATATTGGCCCGATTAAAAATTCTATATAATTTTCGAACTTGCTCACAAAATTTCAAGAGAATCAGTTGAGAAATGCGACCTGTAGAGGAGAACAAACAGCGCCGGAAAGCTGGACTGAAATATGTTTTTTTTACATATCTCAGACATTTTGCAAAAATTTCGAAAAATTCGATTGACTTTCCACATTTGCGCCTCCTTTGTTAGTCATTTTACAAACAATATTTTAATTAAACACGAGCTGCTAGATGTGCGCTTTATATTCAGTAAAAAATCAGAGATAATAACATGAAAATAATATTTCTCAACAACGATGAAAACAAGTAACAATTCATCAACAAACAAAACGTGACAGTGACAAACACCCACTGTTTTTTTTTATTTAACTATATGGAGGTCGTGAGTATTATTTCGTTGATTAGGCACACATCTTTTTACTTTTTAGAACTATCCAATATACAATGTAAAAAATCGACAAAACCAATTTAATTTATTTAGTTTCTTAATCAATCACGAAAAAAAGGCTGAACTCATTTTGGATAAAAAGCACACACATAGTTAATAACCTAGCGGAAACTAGTCAAGGAAATAAAAAGAACACGTTAAAAATATCAGTGTTTATTATTTTAAGGCGTTCACTTTTTTAACTCTTTCTAGTTGTCGCTGCAAACTATAATATAAATAGGTAATTGCTTCATGTCGATAGCTCGCAGGCTCTCCTGACGTGTTACGTTTTGTGTTTTGTTGGATAACGGTGGCGCCTAAAACAAAGAAATTGAGCTTGTAGTAGTACCTACATACAAAACATTATGTTACAACTGATTTGAGTTTTCAAATGTAAATTACGTGATTATTATTTATTTACATAAAAGAAAGATGTGCCAAGCCATGTGATGGTTTTCTACTTTTTGTTTCCATTAAATAAAAAGTAAGAAAGTACAATAAAACAAATATCGATATAGAAATGCACATCACTAGGCGAAATAATATAACCTCTACATGTAATAAAAAATCTGATATTTGCAAAATCAGCAAAGAACTGGACACAAACGACTATTTGCACAAGTTATTAGTATATTATAATAGTTTAAAGATATTTACACTACATAAAAACATCTAAAACAATATAAACTTACCGATGAAATCATAATGTTTATTGATCATTTTCATTTCTTCCTGTGCGAGATTTATAGCCTTTAATCACACAAGACATCATTTCACTGGTAACGCATAAGTATCCCAAACAATGCTATGACTTTCTTTTAAGTTTTTTTACAAGAATATTTTATAAATTTCTACATTTTACTAGTCTGATCAGAAATACGCTTGAATGACATTCTGTCACTTTGATTTATTATGACAATGGATTTTATTTTTTAATGAATGCACAGATAATATAAATACAAGACAAATAGACTCAACTCAAACTTCCTGACATTCCCAATTTGGACTAGATTTTAGTTTTTTTTAAATAACGTAAAAAATACTGAACTAAAAATACTGAAAAGAAAAATATGAGCTTAGAACCCTAAAATTTCGAAATGGCTTTCTAATTTTAGTACTTTCTCAAAATGAAATGTTGTCCATTGTCTATTTGCAATTTGAGCATATAGGTATAAGTAATTAATTCTTTTTGTGATGCTATTTAGATTAAGAAAGTAAGTATTACCTAACTAAAGTATAGTGCCAAGAATTGTATAGAATAAAACGAAAACGTTCTTCGAGTGTAATATAAAAATACTATAGAATCTGAATTACCTGTGTGTAAAAACGAGAAAGAAAAAAGAAGGCGATAGTATTTTAAACAAGAAAACTTCATCAAATCTTTGAGAATAGCCAGTATATAAATATTTTTTATTTCGTTACAAATCATGGTTTCTGAAGATAATAAATTATAGTAGGTACTAATAATATATCAAGAGGACATAAGCTGGTAAGAACTATGATTCTTTTTCTTTCGGGAGCTCCGCCACAATAAATTAGAGCGGTGAGGTACGATATCATAATTAATTGCTGGCAACATTTCTTTGGTAGCTGATGGATGAATGTGGTGTTGCCAGTTTGAGTCGACCGGCACTGTTCGATATAGTTATGTAGGTACATAATAATTATTATTATTAAGCAAAAACTGTCATAGTAGTTATAATGAAGCTTCTGCTTTGAAGCTTTTGAAGGTTAGGTTAGGTTAGGTAGGTTTACTTGTATTAGTTATTTTTGTATAACGTTTTTACGTTTAACTATTTTTGTATGCGTTTTTTCCTGATTTAATAGGCATGACGAATATTTTTTTTATTTTATGTTACATGATTTCCTCTCTAAAAAAGAAACATTGATAAAATAATTATTTCGCTAGCGTGAAAATTGCCCTAAACATCACAGTTTGAAATGCACACAAATTGGACTCGCCCGAAAACGCTACATACCTACTAACGGCTACCCTAGTTATGACGTCACGCCTAGGTAGTGTGTGTGTATGCAACGCGTGGGAAATTTGTTCGGCAGCTATATTAATTATTGTGTTTATCAAAATGGTTTCTTTGACAAATTTGCAATAAATTTTACGGACTAATTAAAGGTATTACTTATTTTCATAAATTTTATACTTTTTAAATGCTCTTGTCCACCCAACTTTCAAGGGTTATAAAACAAATAATACGCAATATATAAAATCAAGAGGTATACAAGCTATTCTAAAAGTTCAATTAGTTTACGATTTTTATTAGTATTTCGTTACTTTATTCAGTAGTCGTCATCCGTATTATGTTTGTGTAGCTATAATCTGGATTAACGCCTAACTACACGAATACATTGAAACACAAAAATAGTTTATGACTAATACTAGTTTTTATATTTTTCAGAATTTTAATAAACATAGTTATTTCGTTGTAATGATTATTTTCTTGATTGGCGGCGTTAGTGGACGCACGATGCAAAATTAAGTCCATCGGCCATTTTTTATGTCCCCACTGCTGGGGCACAGGCCTTCCTTATGGGTGGATAAGGAGGACGGGCCATAACCCACCACGCGGACCCAATGCGGATTGGTGGGTGTTAACGACTGCAAATGCAGCCGGGACCAACGGCTTAACGTGCCTTCCGAAGCACGGAGGAGCTCGAGATAATAAATGTTTGGTGACCCATCCCATGACCGACCCTTGCGAACGTTGCTTAACCTCTGCAATCGCTGGGCCAGGCGCTAAACCACTGTGCCACCGAGCTCCTCAAAATTAAGTAACTAATGAAAATTCAGACTTGCAAGTTCTTCCTGCAACTTCTTGAGCAAGCAAGTACCGCTGTTGTTAGCTGCATTTTCAGAATTTAGCTTACCACAGCTGTTAGTCAACTTCTGCAAGGTTTATTGCTAGTCTAATGATCCTAAGCCTAGCTTATGATGACCTATTTTGGGAAATAATTTCCAGCGTTCTTTTTTCATGATTTATTACGATAACCTTGAAAATATTTTGCAAAATAAATAAACTCAATTTGAAATGGATAAATTCAGGTTCAGTTTCGTTTAGTATCTGTCAAACTATAATATAGCACATTTGCGATGCCGATGGATTTCGAGATACACTGTAAGTTGATAACGGTCTAGCTAATCTGAATAAATAATTTTCATTTTAATTTTACTAAAGATTTTATTTACGACGAAATTAGACGTGTTCTTGTATGTTGGATGCATTAATGAGCAGTAGACTACATACCTACCCTGAACTTGGTTTGTTCCCCAAAAAGCCTACATCTAAATCCTACTAATATTATAAATGTGAAAGTTTGTGGGTTTGGATGTTTAGATGTTTGGATGTTTGTTCCTCAATCACACAAAAACTACTGAACGGATTTGGTTGAAATTTGGCACACAGGTAGTAGATAGCCTAGATTAAAACATAGAATACTTTTTATCCCGATATTCCCACGGGAACGGGAACCACGTGGGTGAAACCGCGGGCGGCCGCTAGTTTAAAATAATTTGAGACCAATAGGCATGTTGACTATTTTTTATTTTATGTTACATAAATTACCCCTCAAAAAAATTAAACATTTGTATAAGAATTATTTCGCTAGCATGAAAACTGCCCGAGATATCACAGTTTGAAATGCACAAAATTGGACTCACCCGAAAACGCTCCATACTAACGGCTACCAAGTTATGACGTCACGCCTTCCTACGTTGTATGCAACGAGTAGGAAATTTGTTCGGCAGCTATATTAAATATGGTGTTTATCAAAATGGTTTCTCTGACAAATTTGCTATAAATTTTACGGACTAACTAAATGTATTATTTATTATAACAAATTTTATACCTTTTAAATGGACTTGTCCACCCAACTTTGAAGGGTCATAAAACAAATAATACGCAATATATAAAACCAAGAGGTATACAAGCTACTGCAAAAGTTTGATATGTTTACGATTTTTATTAGTATTTCGTTATTTTATTCATAAGTCAACATCCCTATTAGACTCCGAAATTATTGTTTAAGAAACAATAACAAAGCTAAACCCTAATCACAACGATGGTGCTCTCGGATTTAGCTTTGTTGTTTTTACAATAATAATAATATGATTCAAATCTGTCACTAAATTCTCAACCGTATCCAATTTTACCATTTTGGTGGTGGTAATTACGTCCAACCAAATTTTTGTCAGCTTAATTCCTTTTTTTCATAGTTGTCCATTAAAATACCTCTATAGCTAGGCTATGTTAAAGAAGGCAGGAGTATAATTGATTTTTATGGAGCCGCCGTAACCGTGTCGGCATATACGAACCAGTTATAAATTTTACGATTTCTTAAACTACCAAGAAGTCGTCGCTCAGCGTAATGTTTATTTGAATAACATTTCTCTTCCGTGCCCGTTTACGAGGGCAACCTTAGTAATATATTTTCATTAGGTATGTTCCATTTATTCGAGGCTTGCCGATATTGACTCTTTATATGCTTACCTTCAGATGTTAACAGAGAATTTGGGGTCCGCCCCAAACGTACCTTATTAAATTTACATAATATTATTATTATAGTTCTTTTATGTGTATGTCCCTTATCAATTTTGTTTGATGTGGACTTTGCGGTCGTTAAACTTAAAGAAGAAATTATGTTGAATCGTATAAAATGTTTTGTTTAAGAATTTAAAGTAGGTGTGATCGCTTTTAAAAGAAGACCTTGATAAGAGTTTATTTACTATATAGAATTGTATGTATTATTTTTCGAGGAATAAAGCAAAAGGTGAAAATACTACAAAGATACTTTTCGACTTATAAAAAGATATAAAATATCCAAGAAAAAAATAAATAATCCGGTCAAAGCAATCTTTCGCGGTTGATTCTGTTAAACATTCTTTTTCATTCTTTCATCGGAGATTGTGGGAGGTCAAATAAAAAAAATGGGCGGGAATATTTTCAGTACCGGAGCTGCTTTTTCTTAATGATGCTGATAGATGAAGAAGAATATTATTTGGTAGAATGATGAGGATCCATGAGCGTAGACAAATGCCGTGCATTACTTGCCGGGAGATAAGGGAGCCTCTTTCGACGTTTACATCAGATACCGGAAGATGTATGGACTCCCATTGTCACAGAGTAAAAGTCTTCAGTATAACCAATGCAGAGGAAACGAACTTCAAAATATGATTAAAAAAAAATCATCCCACTGCGATGTCAAGGAGGATTTTGATTCTTTGTAATCCCGGTTCGTAGCAAACTGCTTCGTAGCGGTTTTCACGATTGTAGCATTACTCGCTACGAGATTGTGTAGCAAATAATTTAAGTCGTGTTAAGCGGAGGTTTTATAAGTGTGGAATCTTGTATAAATAATTTTAAGTCTAGTTTTTACTTGTTACTTTTTTGATAATAAGTGATGACCACAGTCTTTGTACCTTATCTTCTTGATTAATAATAACAATAAGAAGTTATTCTTTATTAACAAGCAAAGAATAGTAACAAAGAAGAAAGTATACAACGGGTGAACTTATTGCTATACAGTTCTTAATTTGCAAAATAGTTGGGCAAACGTCATTATAAATCTATTTGTTTCTAGTAGATTAGGATATGCTGCTGTGACAAACAGACACACACTGAGTCTCACCTTAAGGGTTTTTTTACCATTTTGTTATGGAACACAAAAAAAATGATAACCTCCTCCCTTTTGAAGTCGGTTGAAAAGAGGTGTAATAATAACAAATATAATATGCCTACCATACCACATACGAGTAGTACACACCTACGGGCTTATTTAATTTCCTTTTAAATCTGTAGCGTCCTGTACTGTACGAGTGAAGTTAAAAGGGCGGCCATAACAGCTGCTCTTATTTGTAGAACCGCGGCTAAGAGTACCACTTACCTCTATCACGTTTCACTTAGAATTTCAGCATTTTGCATAATATCGTTTAGACCTAATTTGTAATTCAATTTTGCTGTGCAACCAGTTCATTAGTAAAAATGGTGATTGTTTTGGTTCTCATTTATTTGTTGTAGAGGTAATTTTTATTATTAACTAGTGGACGCCCGCGACTTCGTCTGCGTAGAAAGTTCTTGGCAACAGTACTTTTTTTCGGGATGAAAGGTACCCTATGTCCCTCTGACAACGTGTATGTAAAATTTCATGTTGATCGGTTCAGCAGTTAAGACGTGAAGGCGTAACAAACAAACAAACGGACTTTCGCATTTATAATATTAGTAAGGACTAGTGGCCGCCCGCGACTTCGTCTGCGTGGACAGTTTTTTTGCTATCTCTCGGGAACTGTACGTTTTTTTCTGGATGAAAGGTACCCTATGTCCTTTTCTGTACCCATGACAACGTGTATGCAAAATTTCATGATGATCGGTGCAGTAGTTGAGACGTGAAGGCGTAACAAACAAACAAACGAACTTTCGCATTTATAATATTACTAGTGGTCACCCGCGACTTCGTCTGCGAGGACAGTTTTTTTTTTATCCCTCGGGAACTGTACGTTTTTTCTGGATGAAAGGTACCCTATTTCCTTTTCACCATCCCTGACAACGTGTATGCAAAATTTCATGATGATCAGTTCAGTAGTTATGACGTGAAGGCGTAACAAACAAACAAACAAATAAACAAACAAACGGACTTTCGCATTTATAATATTAGTAAGGAAGTAAGGATTTTGTTTTATTGATTTACTAACGCTTGTTTACATTATTATTACTGTCATAAAACAACAATTTCTTAGTATAAAAACAAAAAACCGACTTCAAAAAACCTGCCTCTAAAAATATTATTTCTTGCATTTTAGAGGCAGGTATTTTGAAGTCGCTTTTTTGTTTTTTTAATTTTAATTTTTATTTTGGGTGTAAGTACCTTCTCGATAAGGTAGTGTAGGTATTATAATATTTGGTAAAAAAACCGGCTCAGTCAAACGTGAGATATTCGCGGAGAAACATACATTCATAAAGATCAAACTGAGAGAGAACCTGTTTTTTTTAAGTCGGTTAAAAAGACTACACTAAAAGTACCCCTTTCCCAACCAAAAGAAACATCTAATTCGGTTCATAAATAACAAAGTCGTCAAGGTAGTTGATGAAAAATCATAGTATTTTCAAGTTTTCTTGAAAACTACTGAACCGATTTGAAAAAAAATTAAATGGGACCATCTCGCAAGAAAACTCAATCGAACAAAAAAAAACATCAAAATCGGTCCAAAAATGTCGAAGATACGCGCGTACAACGATAAAAAAATACAATCGAATTGAGAACCTCCTCCTTTTTGTGGAGTCGGTTAAAAATATAACAAACACTTAAATTACTGTAGGTAAATACTGCATGCGAATATAATTGACCAAGCGAGCGCGAAGCGTCTCCGTTTCAGCTTGGATGCTTTCGTATGTCTGTTTGTCTGTTCTCTACAGGTAGCATTTCTCAATCGATTCTCGTGAAATTTTGTGAGCAGATTCAATTACTTAATTATATAATTTTTTTGTAGGTAATTTTTTTAATTTTTTTTTGTAAAAAAAAATATTTCAACTATTTTGAAAATTGATCCAAATTGTCACAAACACAAGGTCTGCAGCTCACAGAGCCACAGTAAATAAATACTGCATTTAATGCCAATAATGTTATAATGATGTCAATAAACGTGTTTAATTGAATTTGAATCCGTAAACGTTAACTAAAAAGTAATTTATATTCAAGCTTATTTTTTTTACGTAAAATGGTTATTTGGGTCATTATTTCGGACACGTTTTTCAAGCGGCATTGCCTAAAAATAATAGAAATCGTAAAGCCAGCTAGCCATATTTTTTTTTGCGCAAACCTCAAAACCTCTCCTAACTGGGTTACTGATTATTATTCAATTATCTTTATAATTAATAACATTAAAAAAATAAAATACCCCCATTCTTTGATTTTCGTGGAGTGTCCCAAGCCCCGATCTGGTCACTTCCTAAAATATATTATTTAAACTAAACGCTACAGGCTTACCAAAAAAAAACCATTAAGTCCTGAGAAGTTTACAATGCTATGAACAATTAGAATATACCTCTAAAAGAACTACATTTCCTAAAAAAAATTAAAATGTAACTGTCCTCTGGTAGTTGCTGATTTGCGTGGACCGATATAAATTCACTAGCACATCTCTAAATTCGCGGCCCTATGTTGTATCATCCTAATTCAAGTTACAACTAGTCGCGCTCCGGCGGCTAGGCAGAGTTGCTTGTGTGATGGTGCTCAAGTTTTCGAAAAATGGAGGTAAGAATTTCGTTGCGTGGATTTGGTTTCTCAAAGCTTTGATTTGTGTGGTCTAATTTTCTCCGGTCTCTGTGAATTTATTTATTTAATAAAATATTGTACTGAACAACAAAAGGTAACGTAACTTTACTCAAAACACAGTTTATTTGCTTAAAAGGTTTTTGTATATTTTTAGCATAAAGGATTTATTTTGATTTACGTGGTCGTGATTTGCGTGGTTTACGTGGTAGTTTTGACCCACGCAAATCAATTTTAGACCATGCAGATGAAATTACTTTGAATTTTGTACTAGTTTATGGATATTATTTATCGCATTTATTTAATAAGTGCAAATTCGTTTAAATCAAACTTAAAATGTCACATTCAATAGGTTTCTGACATTATCAGTATTAATAAATATTTTTGGACTGATTCTGATAATCTGCCTTAGTAATCTGCCTATTTTTTACTTTATAATAACGTAATAACTTTTTACAATATGAAGTAACATTAAGTAACTCATTTGAGAAAGTTAAATCACATTTTCTCACTTAAGTGGGGGTATTTTGTGATTTGCGTGGCCTCCATTTTTTGAATTTCGGTTATCTCGGTAAGTATATCACTCTCTGAGGTGCCTCTTCTATGAAAAAAAAAAATACTTTTACGTATATTTTAAGATTCTGATATTAAATTAAAATAATAATTGGATTTGAAAATTGCCACCAAAATCACCAAAGAATGCCTTAATTGAAGAAGCACCCATTTATGCTTTATGGTTCATAGTTAAATTCTACTAAACTACAGCTGCTGATTTTCCTACACTGACTTTGGTGTATGTCGCAGTGTATTTTATGTTCGTTGTATCTAGCCGCAATAATAAAATGTTTATTAATCCCATTAATCCTCATAACGCCCATACGCCTGCGTTTACTTATTTACGAAATTTTTGATGATACTTCTATCCTGTTGTAGCAATCCTAAAATAATGAAAGAAAAGATATCCTATCCGACAGTGTTGTGTATGTTTTTTATTAGGTACATTTTGATGTTTTAGCTATTTACAGAGAGCTAGAGTACGCTCAAGTCAGTTCATCACCATCACCGTTGCTGGGGCAGAGGCCTTCATTATCCTTACACTAATATTATAAATGTCAAAGTCTGATTGTTTATTTGTTTGCTTGATACGCCTTCACGTTTTAACTACTCAACTGTTCATCATGAAATTTTGCATTCACGTTGTCAGGGTACAGAGAAGAACATAGGGTACCTTTTATCCCGGAAAAAGTACAGTTCCTGAGGGATAGAGCAAAAACTGACCACGCAGACGATGTCGCGGGCGGTTGCTTGTTTAATGATAAGTTGGATGTCTATGTTAATTTAATCTCTCTCGCAATTATTCTTTTCTAACTCTTCAATTACCAATTTGTTATTTTTCCTGGCTCTGATATTTTTCTGAATCCACCATATTCCTTTTTCTCCAGACTTTCGTTGCCTGTTTTTGATATCATTGATTTCAACTGTTTCCACTTATTTTTTTTATGACTTGTTGAAGTATTGTTCATTATTTCAGAGTAATTTGCATATAATTTAGAGAATTGATGAGAATCAAGTACTTGCCGCTTGCGGATTGTGAATACTTACAAAAAAAATGTAGACCTAATACTCTGTTGGTACCTAATTGGGGTTTATTAATAAACATGAAACCTTATAATTTACGTTGTTGGTAATATGAAATAGTGTACATTGCTCAGGGTCACGTTAGGGCAGGGGCTCGTACTTAATTATGTGGAACTGTGACGACACAATTAAGTGGGACACTATATGTATAAACACAGCAGCACATCAGCATAACCAAAACTGACAATTTCCTGCAAATTTAAACCTTGACGTGTTGGTTACCGAGTCCAAAATAGCTTGAAGTAATTTCATTTGACTATTTTGGATAAGCTGATGTGTTACTGTGTACTTCATACGACCCGTTCTCGTGTTCTATTCATACGCACTCAAATATTTTTGTAAACGAACTCATATTTGTTGAGATTGTAAGTCCTAAGTTGCTAGGAGATGACAAAGTATTCATCATAGTTCAGATGCGTTTTCATTTTGATCTAAGTCTAGGCATATAGTCTTTTCATCCACTGCAGTCTTTTGTCGCTATGAAGATATTGTAAGAAGTTTTATTTTTTACAGAGGGAAAATGAGAAACATGCCGGTGACATTTCTTTGTTTTTGGATTTTCAACTAAAGAATTTGCGTTGCGACTTCATTCTATTTACTTAGGCCGGAGTAGATGATTAGGAATGATCGACAATATTTGACTTTTTGATACTTTGGTAATATAAAGATTGGAGCGCCCCAAATCCATTAGCTTTTCAAGTACTTTGCGACGCAGTTCTAACATTGGAAGATGAATTCTAATTTTTGACATTTACCAAACTTACAAGTCAAAAAATTAAGTACCTAATAAATAGGACATAAATAATTTTAATCTCAATGGATTCGGTTGAAATGACGTGTAAAAAACTGTCGGCAGATCGTCGAGTCAGTTACTAATGGAGTCTGATGTGAAGACCCACTAAATTCGTTCAATTCGCCCTTCTCATGCGTGCCGCCCATGAATAATTCAAAACTGTTGCATATTTGAAACAGCAAAAGTTTTTAATTCGACCATCCGTTTCATACGGGCTGAACTAATGCGGACTGAATTTAGTTTATTTATGGACTTGCAAAGTCGGCATTATTTTTCACTCCTAATTTTGTAAGGTTTTACGGAATGAGTCTGCTTAGCTGTCGTCTCACTCGGAAATTATGTAAAATTAATTGGAAGGTCTCAGCGAGACTGTACCTGTAACGAACAAGTAAGCTGATAATTATGTTCTCGCAAAAATGATAAAGATTATCAAAACGATATGTACCTCAATGAATAGAATTACTCAGATTAAAGATATTTGAGAGATTTCTGGGGATTTTTCGGTCAAAGTAGTAGAGAGAGCATCTACTGAGTAATTTTCACATTTTAGACGATTACAACTCGGTCGGAGGCGCTGGTTTAGCGCCTGACCCTCCGCCGGTCATGGGATGGGTGATCAAAAATGTATTATCTCAAGTTCCTCCGTTCTTCGGAAGCCTTTGGTCCCCGGTTTGCATGGTGGGTTATGGCCCATCTTCATTATCCACCCATAAGGAAGGCCGGTGCCCCAGCAGTGGGGACATTAAAAATGGTTGAAATCGCCATCGAGACCAACCGATACTATTTCTTAAGGTTGTTATTTTCTTCTTGAAGGATATCGAATAGCAAAGGTGATTTAGAAACTATTTTTTTTAACCCAACCCTGAGATTAAAAAAATCAGTTTCCAAATCACCCATTCACTACACTTCAACAAGATTAAACAACAAAGCAACATTTTGTCTTGCAAAGGTGTTAAATCTCCACCGAAACTTCGGTCATTGAAATTCAGTAATCATTTAAAGTTACGGCTTAGGACGATAGCAGTAACTAAATCCCTGTCCGTGACCCAAGTAATCTTATGCAAAATAACTCCATTCGGCTCTTTGAACACAAAGACGTTTGAACGCGGTACCTACCCACTGAACATAGAAACTACGAATGGATGAGAAGATTTTGCTATAAGTAGGTACTATGGGCAACAGCGTCGCTTAACCAGTTTGCAACAAAATTCGTGTGCGCGCGTATCGCCCCTGCACGAACTAAACGTATGTGACAGCGGGCGCGGCGTGCAAGCGATTTTAACCTTAGCAGTGGTTAAGCGACGCTGTTGCCCATGGTACAGTTGGCCTAAAGAGTAGATAAACATTTACGTACCATTAGCGCAATTATTTTATTTATATTTATAGCACGGTTATACTAATAAAACAAGCGTCTAGGGGATGGTGAAGAACTAAGTGTTCAAAGAACTAAACTTCTGTGGCGGACTGTACTTATTGTTTTCATAGAATTAGTACTTACTTTTTAACCGACTTCACAAAAAGGAGGAGGTTCTCAATTCGATTGTATGTTTTTTTTTATCGTTGTTCGCGCATATCTTCGTCATTTATGAACCGATTTTGATGATACTTTTTTTGTTCGATTGAGTTTTCTTGCGAGATGGTCCCATTTTTTCAAATCGGTTCAGTAGTTTTTGAGAAATCCTGAAAATACTATGATTTTCATCAACTCACATGACGACTTTGTTATTTCTGAACCGAATTAGATGTTTCTTTTTGTTGGGAAAGGGGTACTTTTAGTGTAGTCTTTTTAACCGACTTCAAAAAAAAAGGTTCTCCCTCAGTTTAACCTGTATGGATGTATGTTTCTCCGCGAATATCTCACGTTTGGCTGAGCCGATTTTTCTATCCAATAATATACCTATAATAATATACCTAATATAGAAGGTACTTACACTAAAAATAATAAAATAAAAAATTGTTTTAAAAAACAAAAAACCGACTTCAAAAACCTGCCTCTAAAAAGCAAGAAATAATATTCAAATCATTAGATACGCATTATCATTGTTATAACAACACGTCTATTGAAGTCGGGTGGGGCTTTTAGAATAAAAAAGGAAGTTGTACTCCAGCCCCACCCGACTTCAATAGACGTGTTGTTATAACAATGATAATGCGTATCTAATGATTTGAATATTATTTCTTGCTTTTTAGAGGCAGGTTTTTAAAGTCGGTTTTTTGTTTTTTAAAACAATTTTTTTGTCTTAAAGAAGTGGTATAAATATTTGGTTAATTAGTAATGGCATGAAGAAATATTCCTTCTGTTGGGCAATTTTTAATTATTACTTTGACTGCAAAAGGTTTTTGAAAAGATAGTAGTAAAAAATCGATAGGATTTTCCTGATTTCCCGAAAACTACTTGAACCGACTTCATAATTAAAAAAAAAAAACTGACTTGGGAACAAACCTACGTTTGAATCATTTCAATCGGTCAAGTAGGCCGTCTTCCAATAATAGGTGTAAGTAATTCTTAAAAAAAATGTGACAAATAGATAACATCCTCCTTTTTTAAAATCGGTTAAAAACGTATTATAAAGAAAAAATATGTTTAGAAACTTTCTATAAAAACGGTAATAAAAAGCTTTTCAGTAAATCATAATCACTTGTCTATTTTTTTACTGAATAACAAAAGCGGCTATAAAAATGAAAAAAAAAACAATTATTTAATTATTAACAAAGACATTATAAAATAACTTAAAAAAATGCTATGTTTTAATCATCTAAAATCTTATTATCTGTTTAAATAAGAAACTGTATTAACAATTTATAGTAATAGAGTTTTACACTTTAAAAGCCCATTTACACAAACATTCAGTTCTCTTCCTCAGCACTTTTTATAGCTCCAACTGTAACGGCAATTTCACACAGTCTCGAAACACTTTACGTAATATATGGGCCTGAATATAGTTAGGCAATATTGTACGTAGTACTCAATGCACATAAACTATTCGGGACCCATACCGGCATTTCCTGTGCTAAGTGAAGGAAACCATAAATAAGGCGAGGCCACACCGAACCAAGACAAACTACGTCGCCAGAAATCGAATATGAAACTGTTTGCCGCCATTCGGTAGGCTTTAATGTAGTTAGACGATTTGCACACAGTTTGATATATATTTTTAGACGGGTAATAATGATTATGTTAATTAAACTAAAATATCTTCAAAATATTTCATTGTTTTTAAGTTTAAATTAAAACATTCTGTTGTTGCATTTTGTTATATTTTACAGAATTTTCCTCATATCACATTAACGTTTGCTTTTATTACAGTTTCAGGGAATGTTTCCTAGAAAAATAAGGTAAGTTAAGAAAATTTATATTTTTCCTCTCGTCTTCCACGAAATAAATTTTACACGGGACCCGGGTGAATTTAACTTCAGCTTTTGTAATTTAACCGGAAAAAGTTCACACTTTTTATATTTTACCAAAATCGAAGTACTAAAAAAAATATTAACGTAATGTCTTATTTAACATTTAAAATTAAACTACTGAGTCTACCGCCAGCTCGCAACATTGGGAGGCCCTTCAGAGAAAAATTGGCGAAAGAAACTATTATAGAACATGGATCATGGATGGCCGACCTCTGTCTTATTCTTTAAAACGGTACGCTAGTTCTAGAATTTATTCTGTGCTTATGGTTCCTATACACCCTTGGACAAAATACACCTCAAAGTGGCGCCACTTCTTAATTAAATTTATTGCTCGCTAAGTACATAATGTATTGAAAATTCACAGGTGTAGATGGAACCTAAGGTTCTATAGTTTATTTATAGACAATAACCTTAGTAAAATATAGTTAGTTGCAGTAGTACTAGGCAAAAGAGCAAAAAGTTGCAACTTTGGGCACTTGTGACTACTACTACTAAATGAGATATATTTTACTGAGGATATTGTTTGTAAATAAACTGTAGAACAATCTGTACATGTGAATTTTCGATACTAAGCAATAAATTTAATTAAGATGAGGACGCCACTTGACGGCTGTAGGAGCATTAACTGAGGGTTCTAACTAAATCACGGTAGGTAATGTTATCTTACAAAACAGTCCTAAAAAGTTTAATGTTAATTATGGATGTTAGGATTAAACTATTTGATTCATAACAATAATTCTCTAAAAAAACTTCGTTTCCTGGTCCAGGCACATTATGGTTCCATTCATTGCGTGGTACCTATTGTGCGCTAAGGACCCGGCCTAATCCCCACCAATATTTTACAGGATAGATACGCGAACCAATTTGCCATCGATCCTGTCCTGTTCTAGGAGAATTCAGTAGGTACCTACCTAATTATTCAAAAGCAGGCGTTTATTATACTTTCAAATTATATTTTGACAATACTTTTAATCCATTACAGCAAAGTGAGCCTCAATAGATATTTCATTGTTGACCGGCCTCATGTGGCCGCATCGCATTTGATGAATTAAAATGTTACCTTTTCTACATCTAAATCAAGAATCTATATCATCCTTATATCATCCATTTATATAATCCTTATCTTCCTATATCATCCATCTATATAATCCTTATCATGCAATCACATCGGACTAGGTAACGTGTAACGAAGTATAGTATACTTATATTTTGGCGACCTCCGTGGTCGAGTGGTTCTCACGCCGGTTTTCAAGGCATCACCATCTCTTGAGGTCCCGGGTTCGATCCCCGGCTGGGTCAATGTAGAAAATGAACTTTTCAATATTGTCTTAGGTCTGGGTGTGTGTCATACCACCGTTGTTTCTGATTTCCATAACACAAGTGCTATAGCTTACTTACTTTGGGATTAGAGCAATGTATGTGACGTTGTCAAATATTGATATTTATATTTTATTTATATTTTAAAATAAAATGATGTAGTTAGAGGTCCTAACATCATCTTAGTTGATTCCTTAGTCAGTTCACATTTCAATTTAAACTTTAATAGAAATTGCAAAGTAGCCTATATAGTTTTGCAGCCTCGCTAGTTCCGCGTGGCCTGGCTAGGGGCCAGCTAAGTAAGACAAATTGCTCGCTGCTGCCTAATATGCCTTGCTTTAATATAAAATTATGTAACACCCAAATTTATTCCTTGTCAATATCCAATGCGAACTTGCTATTGAATAACAAATTGAGTTTAAAATTGACTAACTTTTCGATGAGAAAATTTTTCAAATTCATATTACTTTACTAACATAGGTACATCAACGGCCGCATCGAATAAACGTGCAAGTGAAAAAAGTGAATTTTATAGGAGAAAATAAACAAAGAAACCTTTATAACTCAAGCTAGTTTTAAAAATATAATGTAGGGAGAAACGTAAAAAAATAATATTCTTTCAGGATATTAACAATAAAAATATTTATACTTTTCTGGGAAAACCAGGAAAAACCCATTGTATGCGTATATTCTAGTACAGACCTGAAATTTCTGAACACTATCATTGTACGTTTATTCGTGTAAAAATTTTCGTGCGAATAAACGTGTAAGAGTGATCGCGCTAGTATCCGTTAAATCTTATATCTTTAAACGAGCAATTCTTGTATATAGACTGGCGGAAAAATCTCAAATTGCTTCTGCTTTTGTAGCGTGCTGCCTGTCGCTCCTGAGCTCTTAGTTTTAAGCTAGTTTTAATTAGTTTAAGTTTCTTAGGGAATAAGTATTTTTGGCCATAACTTTCCAAATTCTTTGAAATTAAGCATTTGCTTGGCAGCAATTTATTCGTCTTTTTACGGCGATTCTTATTAGGTTTGTAGTTTCATCCTTTTTCATACAATTTTATTGAATTTCATACATAAATTTCATACTTAGTGGAAAAGTGAGGTTATAATTTTGTATTTATTTTGACAGCTGCTTGTTTACAAGTGACAGCTAAGTTTATTTGCTTTTTTCAATTCTACTCACACTTCGCGTAGGTTGTCTATCAATTTATTGGCCATTCCGCTCTTTTGTATTGCTGCCGAGCGAATACACGAATTCCCATTTTGAAATGCTGTATTATTTTTCTTCTACATTTTTCTTTCGGTTTTTCAAAATTTACTGTGAGTATAAAAGGATTGTCAAACCTTTTACGTGGCTCAGTCAGTCTTCGAGATCTACGGTGAAAACAAGTAGTGACCGTTCCCGGGCCTTACAAGAAAGCCCGCGCCGCGAGTGTCAACCAATAGTTCTACGGGTGCTGCGAGTCTCCAACTCCTGCTGGTCAGCACCAACTATTCTACTGCTGAAACGCTCCATCTGCGGCCAGCCTCCGTTCATCTGCGCTCCATCTCCGGCCTGTCTACGCTGCTCATCCACGGTACCACTACGTCCCTTCCGCGTCCCCTCTCCGCGCGCTAGACGTTCCCCTGTCCCTCTGCAAGCCTATGAAGATTCGCCACTTCCCCTATCCTCCCTCGTAGCATTTAAGTTCCTTAGCTTCTTGTCTGTTAGGTTTAGTGTTAATAAATGTTAAATGTACTAGATTTCCATCTTTCTACTTGGCTCCTTAACTAGCTAGATACAATCCTTCTACTCTAGGTAGGCTCTCTATCTTTCTTCCCCTCTTCTTTGTAACGTTACACTTTCAACAGTTAACGGCATTTAGTGAAACTTTTTGACACCGAAACTTTTTAGACTAATTCGACCCCGCAGAACACGATTCTGCCCAGTGTCAACCCCTCCCCTGATCCCTTCCCCCCCTTTTCCCCCAAAATGTGTCCCGATCTCAGGTTTTTTCAATTTTTTTCCGAAACTAGTAGAGATAAAAGAAAACTGTCCATGACAAAAATAATCTGCATTACATTCTCCACAGCATTTGCATAATAAATTATTTGACAGGCAGAACAACTTAAGAAATAATGTATGCTCAAACTGTATAATTTTTTATTTTTTTCAAAATATTTGCATTTGCAGTTAATTTATTTAAAAACGGTCGAATCTGTGATAAAACACTCCAGTATCTTAATCTTAATACATTTATTTACCTACAAAACAAGACCTAACTTAACGTCGTACGAGTATTCGTTAACGATCTACAGGTCGTAACGCAGACGTTGCCGCAACACCACCGCCCCACGAACCTCAAATACCTGTGCTCGCTACATTACAAAGATACGCATGTACGTACTTAGAATAACTACATTATTTAACTTAAACATTTCGTCATCATCCTCATCATCAGCCTAGACATGGACCGCCCGGCGCGACGCCCATGTCTCCGTCTCTGCTGCGCGGATTGATTTTTTGCCCAAAAACAATATTAGCGAAAGTTTTAATAACTATTTCAGTTTTTTGACTACTTGTTATTTCCCCACCAAATTATGCCGCTCATAGGTACAAGCTGTATTTAACGAAGATCTCTTAATAGAAAAAGTTCTGGATTGTGCCTGTCCTACCTAGCACCTACTTATGGTCATCCACTTCGAGTGTTGTGTTCCCATTATTTTCTGGTAAAGACGTTTCTTGGAAAGCACTACTTACATATTTGAGCGCTGTCGCTAAGCTAAGTACAAAAACAATATTAGCGAAAGTTTTAATAACTATTTCAGTTTTTTGACTACTTGTTATTTCCCCACCAAATAATGCCGCTCATAGGTACAAGCTGTATTTAACGAAGATCTCTTACTAGAAAAAGTTCTGGATTGTGCCTGTCCTACCTAGCACCTACTTATGGTCATCCACTTCGAGTGTTGTGTTCCCATTATTTTCTGGTAAAGACGTTTCTTGGAAAGCACTACTTACATATTTGAGCGCTGTCCTTGTCCTTCAAGATGTTAGCAACAAGAACTAAATGCAAACCGAAAGTGTGTTAATTACTTCGCAGTTCTTTTCCAGACCGGATACGAAAAGAACTGCGAAGTATTTAACACGATTTCAGTCGTTCGGTAATCCCATACTATCGCAGGGGAGAGTGAGATAAAGAGAGGTTAAATATTTCTCTAGACTCTGTTCATAGTGTGGGCCATATCTTTTAAAATCAGTTCATGTCCTTTTGAATCGTCTTGGAACATCGGACCATTCTTCGTCATTTGACGACATATCCACCCACGGCAGATAAGTCCGTCAAGTCCGCCCATCCGGGGAATGTGTCTTGGGACACGACACATCTCCCCATGTTGTATAGACCCTAAGTCTGAGGAAACTGTGCATGTACAGGACTTCCAAGGTCTGAGCTACAAGAACCACATAATCGGCAAAGAAAGAAAGAAAAAATTATTAGGAATGGATAACGTATTCGTGGGCTACGCTCGATCTGATCAACGTCTCAGCAAAGAATCCCCGCTTCAGGGTTGGTAAAACTAATAATTTAATTTAATTAAATAGTGTGTTTATTATGAAACATGGCTACATAACCCAACAACAGATCAATACCTAAGGTAGACACTCAATTATAAATAGTTGAAGCACCAAATTACTAAATAATTATAGTTTATACAATAATCTTATATGTAGATAACTATTTTTTAGCGCAATAACTAGTATAATAAATAAATTATTTTTGTCTTTCATATCACCTACAAAATATTACTATACGAGTACTTAATAATTATAACAATATCTAAACTTCGTAACTCGCGGCGGCAGGGCGTCTGCGCTGCGAATCGTGAACGAATACTTGAACAATAGTAAATAAGGTCTTGTTTTGTAGGTAAATGTATGAAGATTAATTCGCTCCTTGGTTATTCTATCCCAGCTTCGACCGTTTTTTGATAAATTAACTGAAAATGCAAAAATTTTGAAAAAATAAAAATGTATGCAGTTTGAGCAGAAATTATTTATTAAGTAATTATGCCTGTCAAATAAGTTATGTGTAAATGTTGTAGATAATTTATTTTGGTCATGAACAGTTTTCTTTTAACTGTAATAATTTTTGAAAAAAATTGAAAAAAACCGCAAAACGGGTCACGTTTTGGGAGGAATGGGAGGGAAGGAAGTGGGGGAGGGGTTGACACCGGGCAGAATCGTGTTCAGCAGGGTCAAATTAGTCAAAAAAAACCCGGCGGCAAAAAGTTTCATTCAATGCCGTTAACCGAGGTTTTTTCAAAAATTTCCACTAATCTAATATATATATATATATTTCGGTGATCTTGGAAACGGCTCTTACGATTTCGTTGAAATTTGGTATATGGGGGTTTTCGGGGGTAAACAATCGATCCAGATTAGTTTTATGTTTGGGAAAACGCGCATTTTTGCATTTTCATCCGTTTTTCTTTAGACGCAGAATATGGTCGCTAATTTCGTCCGCGGCCGGCCAATGTCCATTTGGTTCAGTGGGTTAGGACGCGGACCACAAGAAATGAGTGTCTGAGTTCGAATCCCGCTCGGTGACTAAATTTTTTTTATATGTTTGTTCAAGTTTATATATTTTTAATTTTTATTGTTTTAAGACAAGTTTAAAAAATGTAGTTAATGTTACTTTCGAGCTTTTATTTTATTGAGACTAGTGAAGCAATAGTGCAAAACAAAAAAAAATACCGATACAAATTTTAAACACAGTTTTTCGGAGACGCCATCTCTCGGATGATGCCATCAAAACTAACTACTACGCCTCGCGGAATTATTATGTAAATGAGTTGAGATAACGAATATCGAAAAACATCACATACTCGTACATTGCTCTGATCCCAAAGTAAGTAGCTAAAGCACTTTTGTTATCACCTAAACATCACCATATTACAATAAATAATAACCAGATATTAGTAGATTATACAACAAGTGAAAAAAGAAGGAATTTAGTTCGAGGTACTATATTGGCAGCGATTAGCGAAGGATTCTAGAGTTCAAAAGTAGAATCCTGAGCAAAACGAGGGATACAAAGGACCGAGATGAAATTTTTTTTCACGAGTTGTGTACTCTACTTTTTACCATTGACTCCGAGAAAACATAATAGCAGTACTTACACCTATAGTACCAATTTATAGTTATCAAATTTTATTATATTATATAGGTAATCGGTAATTTAACCATTAGAAAATAAATAGTGAAACTATAAGTTTTCCAATGACATAAAAAAACCATGCTATGAGGGAAATTACATGATCAGTCTGACAAGAGCGCTTAACTATCTTGCACGTTTATTCATTTCAGCCGTTGTCATATACTTAGCGAAAACAATCAGCAGATATAGTGGCTCGTATCTTGTATTATTTGGGGTTTTTATTTGATTTCGGTATTACTCGAAACCCAATGTTATCAAAATAAAGTCATTTTCATAATTGGAAAGATAACAAAACATAGTGAATTTGATTTCCCTACTAAGGTAGGTAATATCAATATATGGATATTGAAGTATTGTGTTTGTGGTATGTTAATAAGAGCTGGGGCTTTGAATGTAAACTCGTTTATGAAGTAATCAAACAGGATATCGAAGGCACTACAAGATTGGGGAAACCAACCAGAAACAATGTAACTGGCGCCCACACCGAGTTACCTATATTGAACAAGTCTCGTGTTGAACACAAAGGAGTGTATTATATTATTATACCCACACGACAAAATACACCCTTATAAGGAACATATAATATCAATTTGCGTTGCCCCCGTCCGTCGTCCGTCAGATGAATTAATTAAAATAAATATTAGATTTACGCCCGATCAATTTAAGTTACAGTACCTACCTAAAGTACCTACTATTTGTTGTACTTATGTATACCGATGATAAAAGGAAGTTTGTAGTTCTCATCTCACTGAGTAGTGTTTACAGCTCCTCATACCTACTCGTACATATTTCTACAACGATTTATAACCGACTTCAAAATAAATTCGTATAGTATGTACTTATTTAATTAAATTGATCGGAATTGCTAAATATTCAAACATGATATTAATTATGTTGATATTAATGAGGGTATAAATTACAGGAGAGATATTTTATTATCTTATTAGATATTATCTTGAATTACGGTCGGGAATGTTAGCGGAATCTAGGTGAGATCTACAGGCTGTATGTTAGGTTGTCTTTGTTGTATAAAAATTTGCTGTAAGTATTTATATATTTTTTAACGAAAAGAAAAGGAGTGGTTAAGTTCGGAATTAATACTGGGAATCCATAAAAAATCTCTTTAAACTCTTCACACAACAAATTGCAGAGTTAATTTAAATCAAACAAAAGAGACGGTCGATAGTAAACTATAATAATTAGGTGCTCGATCCAAATCCCTAACATTAGAAGTGAGCCAATGGGAAACTTTTGCTCCGCTAAGGTAAAAGTAATTTAACTTGATAAAGGCACTATTTGCTGGACTAGGGTGTTTTTCCGCACCACTAATAAAACATTTAGGTAGTTATTCCCTCCGCAAAGTTTCACAGCTTTCACGTCATTAACCACTATTACACGAAATTACGAACGCTGGTATGCTTTTAAAGTTGGTTATAATTACGTTTGCCACCAGGGTTTACTTGGTCTTTCAAATGTTGTTCTTTACTTGGTCTTTCAGTAGTGAAATATTTATGTTGTTTAGACAATGTCGTATGCAGATCGGAGTGCGGATGCGGATCTGCGAGATGTCGCACAATCTTTACTGAACAGCGATTTCGGAAAACACGAAGTAAAATTCGAAGTCAACTGACTCGTATCAACACGATGAAATAGTTTTTTTTATTATTTTATGTTTTTCGACCTGGGTTCGATTCGAGACCAACCACTGAAGAAATCATTTTTGTACTTTCGGGTTAAGTCTGGGTTGATTTACATAATTTTTATTAGGTACCATTTAATTAAGTACTATAAAAAATATTGATTAAAAATAATTATTCCTATCTTGTGTGAATATTGATAAGAAAACTGTTATTGTAACTATTTTTTTACACCCGACTACGGCAGAGCCAAAACGGAAGGTATTTTTCTTATTACTATATCGAAAGGGTGTATTAAATATGAAACAATTAGGTATGATTATATTGCCCAATCATTAGATCAGATCAGTGATCCAATTAATGAACTGTAAGATACTACAAGTTTACACGTACGCTCAGACAATAGTTGGGTAAGTGTATATGAACCGCAACACCGAGTAAATTAGGTGATTAGCTGGTTTCAAGTTTGTAAGTTGGATAACTACTTCATAGAGTCACCTACAGTAATACTTTGTGTCTTTGAGGTAGCAGGTAAGTGAACAAGTGTACGGTATTGGAAGTTCTTTAATTTTTGTAACGTCCTGTCTTAACTAATCACAATGAAATTAAGTTGTATTAGAAAGTCTCTTTTCTTTTAAACTTATTTCTATAGTTTTCTTATAATGTTAATTGGTTGGGAAGTTTTGTTAAGAGTGTATAACAGATTTTGAACAAAGGACATCATCCATTTTGGTCCAAATGTAAAAGTGCCGGCCAAAAAGCAAAAGTTCTTTATTCTGATAGATTTTGTCCACCTAAGCATTTCTTATTATGGCACCGAAGCTGTAGCACCGCTATACTCAATTTTAAATAAGTTCAAAAGTCTGTTTTTTCATACATTTTGGCACAAATGTAAAAAAGTTGGCCAAAAAGCAAATTCTGATAGATTTTGTCCGCCTAAGCATTTCTTAGTATGGCACCGAAGCTGTAGCACCGCTGCACTTGATTTTAATTGAGTTCAAAAAGTCTGTCTTTTCATACATTTTGACGCAAATGTGAAGCGGTGGTACAGTTTCGGTGCTATATTAAAAAATGCTTAGATGGACAAAATCTATCAGAATAAAGCACTTTTGTCTTTTGGCCGGCCCTTTCATATCTGGACCAAAAATGTATGAAACGTGGATGATATCCTTTTCAAAATTTAGCATTTTTTCAAAGACGAAATTTAAAGAATGATTTGTTTTTATGCACTTGAGCATTTTTTAACGTAACATCATTATTCGATCTTTGCCCAAATCTTTATGTAAAGAAAATAAAATTGCTGTTTTTCTCCTGTCATTTTAATGCCGATATAAGGATCTGATTAATAGCCAATTTCTATTGATGTGGCGATTTTATTATTAAATCCGGGCATGTTTTGGCATAACAACATCATATAAAATTTATGAGTATTGTTCATAGGAAATATTGTATTTCTTTTTATTCTTCCTGCCCTTGTTCTTATTGATCTTAAGTCGACGAAACAGGTTTTTCCCCTACCTTTAATAAGATTAATGACTTTTGTAGATGCCTATCTACAACGAAATCTGTTGCAGAAAGTTCTTACGAATCCTAGTTCTAAACAATGAAGGATCTCGTAATACTAAAAACATATTGCAAGTACATATTTCTGGTTGGTTCTGGAAACTTCTGGTATGAAGACGGTGTTGTGGGCGATGACAAAAGTGTTTCCTATAAATTGTATTCAGGTTTTTTGTTCACGTTATATGGCGTTATGACAATCTTGGAAATAATGGCTGCTACTATTGGCGAGTTCCCGGAGGACGAGAAAAGAGACTCTGTAACGTTCGCAGTGAGTCATACCGTAGTTATGCTGAAATTTTTCTCTGTGATATATTTAAACAAGAAGTTGATTAGAACAATGAACAAGAACATGATCAGACTATGTGTGAAACATGAGGAACCAAAGCTAATGGCGGAGAAGTATAAGATTGTGAAAATAAATATTGCTGCGTATTTTTTTACTGTTTATGGAGCAGCCGCGTGTTTCGTTTTCGAGGGATTTAGAAAGGTGCATGATGGTAAATGTCAAAAACTAAAGCAATCATTTCACTTTAGCTATCTCAAACTACACACAATCAGAGTTATATACCTAATCTAGTGAAACGTTTACCGAGACCTCACAGTGCTGTAAATTGTTGTTACCAGCCGAGTCCCGGTTTAACGTACCTTCCAATTTGGGTTCATCCAACTACACTTGACGTCAGAAAAAATCACACCTCTTCGAAAATAAGTTTAGACTTGGCCACCTGCTATTACTAGCTAACGTTTTTTTTGTGTAAATGTTGATATCAATTAAAGTACAATTAATAATTGTTTGATTTAATTAACATAACAGTTACCATAGTTAAACGCTTAAAGCGTTATTGCTTGCGCCGCCATAAAAGGGAAATGAAAGGGGTCAATTCTGGAAATGCAAGTAAATTCGCTATCAAGATGATGGAAAAAACACACTTCAAGAGTTCAATTAATAAAAGGAATAACCAAGTGGGATACTATTTCCCATGAAGTTGCTCAAATATTGCAAAAAAAGAGGTAATGTAATGTTGCTCGGAAACTGAATCTCATTAATTGACAACACTTACCATTAAATTAGATAGGATTAAATTAACTTTGAAGAAATTTTTGAAAAGGTGCGATTTTTATGACGCCGAGTGTAGTTCAACCTAACGTTTAGCAATTGTAAGCTTTCTCAGTCGTTGATGGCGATACTTTGCTATTTTTTAAAAACAAGGCCCGAACCCTTACCTGATTTTGCTTTATCCATTCATTCAGGTAAAATCCAATAGTTTTACAATTTGATTTGATATTGAATATGTACTTAGTAGATAAACGATTCAAAAGCGTAATTTTTAATTGTTTTGACTTTGACTTAGATTCAAAGGACACTACCCTAAAATTAATACCATATTATTGCAGGTCAACATTTCGCGACTGTCATCACTTACTATCCAGGTTTTGATGACAATTCAATTCAAGCTACGTTGTTCAGAATTTTCACAACACTGATTCTTAATGTGATGTGTGTAACAATGATCGTGTCCGTGGATTCTTTCACTATGGCGTATCTCATCATGTACAAATATAAGTTCATTACTTTACGCCATTACTTCGACTCGCTGAGAGAGAACTGTAAAAAAATGAATGACACTGGAAATTCTAGAGCAGCCGCTGAGCAACTGACGACTGGATTTGTCGAAGGAATAATAATGCACCAAGAATTATTGAGGTATTCATTTTCTGAAGTCAATTTTAAAACAATCTTGGAATGTTGTGCAACTTTTATGAAAAGCTGTCCAAGATAAATTCAATAGTGATTGCATTAAAGTTAGAGAGTAATCATTTTATACTTTTTGTCTTACTGTAAATAAGGCATTGATTTTTACTGAAATTATAAACAAATATTCTTTTACATTTTATTTTGTATATCAAATTATAATCTCTTAAATCCTGTACTTTTCGTACAGAATGGCCAAAGATATCGACACCGCGTTTGGAACGGTGATGGCGTTACAGTTATTCCAAAGTTCGGGTTCGGCTGTGTCACTTTTATTGCAAATAGCGGTAAGTACTTTATTACGGTAGGTATGAAATTTACATAACAAAAAAAAAACCGGCCAAGTGCGAGTCGGACTCGCGCACGAAGGGTTCCGTACCAAAAAACAGCAAAAAATCACGTTTTTTGTATGGGAGCCCCTCTTAAATATATTCTGTTTTTAGCATTTGTTGTTATAGCGGCAACAGAAATACATTATCTGTGCAAATTTCAACTGTCTAGCTATCATGGTTCATGAGATACAGCCTGGTGATAGACAGACAGACGGACAGCGGAGGCTTAGTAATAGGGTCCCGTTTTTACCTTTTGGGTACGGAAGCCTAAAAAATTAAATCTATTTTACAGAGTCAAACTTTATACCTATTGTTTGAATCAATGTAATGAACCAAGATATTTCAAAAAAATAACACCTTACCTGTTTTTTTGAGCTCTTGACCAGGGCCAAGTTTATCAAATGTTTTCTAATACTAAATACCTCAATTTATTTACGTCCATACGATTTAAGAAAAATAACTTTCGTGTTGTTAACATTTTTTGTTAATACACCTATCATTGAAATTAGGTTCGACAAGGGTTTTACAAGCGATTCTCGATAAAAAACGGTCGCTCCATGTAAATACCCCCTTACCTGTATACATGAAGTTGTTTTTCTTTCTTTGCAGTTATCCGAACAATTGACATTCGTCGCCGGCATGAAAATAATATTCTTCGTGGTTGCATTATTTTTCTTACTAGGCTTATTTTTGTGCAATGCTGGGGAAATCACTTATCAGGTTTGTGGAGATCATTGTAAATAACCTGTAAAATTTTGTTTTTATTTGTATTGAAAACTGTAAAGTGACAGCCCTAGACGTAAATAGACTATTGTTTTCGATAATCAATCCCAGTAATAAGCAAAAGCGAAACACAATTCGAGTCTAGGATTGCCAATAAGGGGAAATCCATAAATTACGTCACACTTTAAGGGGGAGGGAGGGGGTCGACGAAGTGTGATACTGTGTGACAAGAGGGGTGGGAGGGGTCATAAATTTCGTGACGTTACATTTCAAAATCTTGGTATCTTTAAAAAGTTTGATCTTTAATGAATAAAATTAATTGATCTTTGTTTTGTTAATTTCTTGCAATGTTTGATTGATGTTAATTTTATTAAAAACATTTAAATTGAAATAAAACAAATTTCAGACCTGCTGTTTTATTTCAATAATTATTTCTAGTCACAAATGTGACCTGCTGTCACAGAATACATAATAGTACAAGCTGCTGTGACAAGGGCTTGAGTAAAAAGTCATAAAATTCGTGTGACGTAATTTATGGATGGAGTTTAACATGCAATATAACAAAGGAGATTTTTTTTTAAACGGTGGTGGTTTTCAGGGTTTGGTAATAATTTTCCGGGGTGGTATGCATGGGATACTATCTACCATAACTGGCTTTAGGGGTTTTTTGTAACACGTTGTATACTTGAGAGCGAAGAAATCGACTCAGCTACGTTTTAACGAGCTTTAAAATGGTACCAATTTTTTTAACATCAATTGATTCTGTTCTGAAATTGGTTAAAAGAAACTTAGCTAAGTCGGTTTCACTGCTATCAAGTGTATTATACAACGTGTTACAAAAAACCTCTAAAGCCAAATATGGTAGACAGGGTCCCATGCATAATACACACTTGAGTATCTTTAAAGCTAGGGTTTCCTAAGAAAGCGGTGCCGTCACATAGCGGCCGTAATTTTACGGACGAAAAAATACTATTTGACTTTACGGTGTCCAGCACCGATCTCTAGGAAACCGCGCCGTATTGTTTACATAGACAACGTCCTACGCCGCTAAATTACGGCCGTAATATGACGGCACCGTCATCCTAGGAAACCCTAGCTTAACTAAACTGTACCGATTGCGTTGTACTTTTTTGGAAGCACTATGTTACGTTTCACGGCCGTTTACCGTTGGGGCAGAAAGTTTCTTGAATGGCGACCGCGCACCGGACGACGCTCCGTAGGTAGGCCCCCGACAAGGTGGACTGACGATCTGGTGAAGGTCGCGGTGCGACGCTGGATGCGGGCAGCGCAGGACCGATCGTCGTGGAGATTCTTAGAGGAGGCCTTTACCCAGCAGTGGGTGTCGTGCGGCTGATATTTATGATGATGTTACGTCTCACACAGTTGGTACCTAACTACCTATTGAATCGAAATTGAAGTGTCCTGCCATAACATGCTTTCAGGCTTCTCTGCTAGCGGATGCTATATTCTACTGCGGCTGGCACGAGTGCGCTCCCCAGCCTCCGCCACAGCGCAACCTTCGGCAGCTGGTACTGTTGACCTGTGCTCAAGCACAGCAGCCTCTAGTGATGAAGGCGTTTAAGATGATCCCGCTGTCATACGGCACTTACTTGCAGGCTAGTACTAATGGTATAAAAAAGAACCATGTGTTTTTTTATGAACAACGGGATTAGTGCTTGTCCTTCACCCCACCTGATGTTGAGTGACGATAAGGCCGAAAGGTGGAAGCGCACTACACCCGGAATCCCTTATCTTACCTCTAACTTACGGGTCTGACGGAACACAACAATATTTAAATTGTTATATGGCGTCAGATTTAGGCAAGATGCTGGTAGCTAGCCAGGCGGACTTGAAATAAGCCCTACCACTAACCAAACCGAGTGAAAATTGTATCCCGGGACCACTAGACCACAGAGATGGTAGAACTGAATAGCTTAACCTTCCCACTCTAGTGCAAGCTATATTCTTCTGAGGACTCTCAAGCGGCTGGTGCTGCTATCGTGTGCTCAGGTGCAACATACTCTAGTAATAAGGGCGTTAAAGATGATCCCACTTTCGTATGGCACCTTTTTACATGCTAGTACAGTGCTTTGTTGAATTAGTAGGGCTACTCAAACACCGTACGTCGTCGTACGTAAGTACTGTTGTACCTTTCCTACGCAAACCTTAACGCTGATGATGACCAGAGACTGCTGCATCAGAAATCCCCACAATCCAGAGCTCACGCCGCCGCGAGCTCAGTCTGCCTTAGAATCCGGTCGAGTACGGTTGCCATCGGGTCTCTATTTCCATTTTCTTAACAGTTTAAATTAAATAGTTTTTTTTAAACATGTTTCGTTTGGGGGCCCATAATAATACGTCCGCGCAACCTGGCGATCTGCCGCCGCCATGTACGATTCATGTGACGAATCCGTAGGGATTCGCGAAGCTCAATTTTAGTAATTAGTTCAGTTCCCATTGTTGCCCCCGGTCCGTTCTCGTTGTCCCTGGAAGGGACCACGGAGATTTTTTTCTTATTTTTTACCTGAAAAGGGCTATCACCAATTTTTTGTTATGAGAGAGCCGAATTTCCGCTGTTGTTTCTATCTAGTAATTAATATATAGGTATAATTTGTTTTACAGGTATTGAGAGGAACATACTCCGTGTTCGCACTGTTCTACGCCCAAAACACCTAAATATTTTGAAAGTAGATAAGTATCTGTTGTAATAAAACTTTGAAGTTATGTAATACGTTGCACATTACGCAGAGCAATAAATCGTAGCATATTACATGTTTTATTGTCTTGTAATTTACCTTGAAAGGTTTAGTATGTTGCGTGAACCGAGCGATAAGAACAAGATCATAAGGTCTGATAGCCCTGGCTCACCGTTACATATGCAAACAGTGGCATTTCGATGTTATACTGCTACGTTACGTAAAACGATATTCTTCATGCATATTTTAATGATGGTACCTACTTAGATCGGTTGAATTGTTCGCTTTTGAAGTTAATTTAAAAACTATTCCCGACACGAAATAAGTATGATGAATAGCTTTCATGAGCCGTATGACTTTGTATTTAAGGGTGCACTGCCTGTCGATTCTGTAACCAAACTCGTATCTCACTTCGAACCTCACTTCACTTCGCGTGAATTTGCTATTAGAAATGAGCTGAATATAAGCTAAGTATTTTACCGATCGCAAAAGGTTTTAGGTAGCTACCGTAGCTTCTTCTTCTTCTTGTCAGTGCAGGAGGTTTTCGCAACTCGACGTCTATTGCGCCTATTTTGCGTCGGAGAATGTGCGGCCGGATCACTCCAGCCATCCCAGCTCAGCCAGGAATGCTCCAAGGGCTTTTACGTTCGTGATCGCTTCCTGGACGCTACCGTAGCTATCTAATATCTTTTGTGATTAGAAAAACAGCCTATCATTATCTCATTTATAATTTGAAATTCCCGCAGAGTGAAGTGAGGTTCGAAGTGAGATGCGAGTTTGTTACAGAATTGACAGGCTGAGCTTCACAATAATTTTATTGTAGAGGTATTGTTATTCGAAACTTTAAATAAGTTCCCGTACACATGCCGAGAAAAGAAATAATCGAAGTAGCGCTCAATCTTGTGAGCATAAAAAAGGTAAGTATACGTCGTATACCTTCGCAACAAAAGACGGTATTTCGAATCCGAAAATTCGTCTCGATGTGTTCGAATAAAAATGTGGCATTATGTTCCGTTTAGGAAGTACAACGCGAAGTTGTGGGGGGGTAAGATTAAAGTTTTGCCTCTGTGATATATTAGGTGCCGTGTGTCGCGTAGACGCCATTCGGGTCCGTTTTGGTATTACCCACACTTTCCATGCTCAAATAAATTTTCTGCGGCGACGGAAAATATAAGAAAATGCGGGAAGGACCCAAAGAAATAACTTACGGCTCAAGGGTCACATTCTTTAATCGTTTCCGCGCCAAACGTTTACTTATTTTGCTTAAATTTTGTAGAGTTACATGAAAAATGTTTTGGTAAGACTATGATTTTAAAGTTCTTTAACTTAAAAATCATAGTCTAAAACTTTTAATACGGAAGTTAAAGTTTGGTTCTATCCATAGAAATAGAATGTCAAAGAACAACAATGTCAATAAACAGGTGATCCGAAAACGAATGCATACATTTTATATGAGATACGTAAAATATGACTTAGATTCATAAAATATGACTAGGTATATATGGCAAAGGAAATTAATAAACTATGTTCCATACTGTTTTCTTCGTCGATAAACGAAGAAATGTAGCGAAATTTGTTTTTAGAGAAATGTGTGGCAATATCTTATTTACCTGTGAAAAGTGTGATTACTTGGATTATTTCTTTTTGTCACATCACAATTATTTAGAGCACAAGACACTATGGCTCCACGATACCTTTATTTGAAATTCTAATAGGATTAACAAATATTTTAAACAAACTGTGATTGCTCATTTGCTAGGCGGGACGCTAGGGGCTCTTACTGTAAAAAATGTTGGCACATGTCACTTGATCCTTTGTCTCTTTTTTCCATTTGTTGTTTTTCTGTTTCCTTGTGTCCGTTTGATGTTAACTTCTCTTTTCCACGCTTTGTTGGTCTTCTTGTGCGCAGCGAAAATTTTTCTGTCTATGGTTCTGTCATACCCATTTTTACAATTAATCCTGTATATCAAAGTAAAACTTGATCTTCGTATATAAGTTGTATAAAAAGGACATGTAGGTCCATTTACAGCTCTTTACATTTTCTCTTGAAGTATTAATAAAAAAAGAATATTGTCGTGTCTCGAACATTTGTAGCCACAATCCTAATAAATTTTCGAAGGATAATTAAAGTCCAATGCTAGAAAACACAGCAATAAATTAACTTAAAAAAGTTTTGGACCACCTACTACGATAGCGTGCTTCACGCCTTTAGGTACTCTTGGCGTTTTTCAAGTGTTTGTGAATAGGATCCACGGGTTTGAGGGAAAATATATTTTATCGCATACAGCTCTCACAATTTTCCTCGTCAGCTGTTGGGGCAAGTTAAGCGGAGCTAAAAAGTTGTGGTCGTTTACTGGGGCCGTAAGGAGTGCTCGCTCGTGCTGAGTTATTTGTCTTGAACACGCCTTTTTTGGAAAGAAACCGCTGGAATTTAAGTATCTAACCTTTTTTCTTTACGTAGCTAGCTGAAGTTACCCAACGCCTTTTGAAAGCAAACGCCCGAAGGTTTCGAGTTTTCGTTTCTTGTTAAAATATTTTGGTATCAGAAGCAGTGATACCTACGACTTTTGTAATAAATACAGACGTCTACCACAATCTACACAGACTTTACTAGCTCTGATCTCAAGAAAAATAAGTACATTGTTGTTGAAAATATAGGAAACTAAAGGCCGCCCGCGACTTCGTCTGCGTGGACAGTTTTTTTGCTATCCCTCGGGAACTGTACGTTTTTTCTGGATGAAAGGTACCTTATGTCCTTTTATGCACCCCTGACAACGTGTTTGCAAAATTTCAAGATGATCGGTTCAGCAGTTACGACATGAAGGCGTAACAAACAAACAAACGGACTTTCGCATTTATAATATTTTAGTAAGGATAACGACATTACAAAAGGTGATTTCGACATTATAAAACTGTTCGGCGTAGAGTGCCACTAAACTTCTTTTTCAACCTGCATGGGTACTTACGTCAATGTAATATTGAATTACATTATTGTTTGTTCGCATCTAAAACTAATAGGAAAATTTATTCGTGTTTCACACACATTGCAAAAGGTTTACACTGTAAGTAGATAAGTCAAGAAGACTTAATGTTTGTTAAGCTCTTCGTATTAAGATGAATGTAACATGTTACACGGAAGGTAAAAGTAGACATGGTTATAATTATAATAGATCACATTTATAAAATACTAGCAGCTGCCCACGTCTTCGTCTGCGTAGAAAGTTTTTTGTTATCCCTCGGGAACAATCCTTTTTTTTCGGGATGAAAGGTACCCTATGTCCTTCTCTGTACCCCTGATAACGTGTATACAATTTTCATGACGATCGGTTCAGTAGTTAAAACGTGAAGGCGTAACAAACAAACAAACTTTAATATTTCTATTACGTTTATAGTTAAACTAGCGGCCGCCCACGACTTCGTCTGCGTGGACAGTTTTTTTGCTATCCCTGTCGGGAACTGTACGTTTTTTCTGGATGAAAGGTTCCATGATGATCGGTTCAGTAGTTAAGACGTGAAGGCGTAACAAACCGACTTTCACATTTATAATATTAGTAAGGATAAACGCTGTTATCGTAGTCCTGTTTGCCTTCAATTGTGCAGCCTCTCCGTGCATACCATGAAATATTCATAATATGACGGAAAAGGTACAGGTTTGGCCGGTTGGATTGTTTCCGCGTGATCAAAATGTACGAAATGCTAATGTTTTCATATCTCGCTCTAGTATTCATACTGGTCGAAGCTACCGTATGCCGATCACACGCGGAGGGTTTTCTTCGCTGGAATCTTTTTTCTTCCGCCGCGAATAAAAAAACTTTCGACGCCATAAAAGTATATGAGTTCGTCCCAATACTGCGCCGATGACTTCCAATCTCTCGTAGCGTGTCCCGACCCAACCCTGCAGATTACTTTTTCTCCCTCATCCAGTAAATTGAATTAAAATGAGAAGCAAACGGATAAAGAAAAGGGTGTGCGCCGATTTTCACAAGAGTTTCGCGTTTAACGTACCTCGTTCACGTGTACGTTGTTTTAGCATTGTCTTTCCTTTTAAAATAACGAAACGTAACACTGCAAAGTCTTATCTGCGCTAACGACTTTTAAGTATCTTTATCCGTTGGTGTTAGGTGCAGCTGGGAATTTTGCTAAATACTATTGTTTTCTTCAAAAGACATGTATACTTACTTTGGTATTTGTATGTAGAGTTGTATACAACGTGTTACGTATATAAAACCCCTTATGCTGAATTTGGTAGATAGGGAACATCAAACTGAACAACTTTTACTATGGGACCAACTCTGAAATCACGAAAAAAAAATCAGGTGTTTCATACAAAAATTAATAACAAAAATTTTAGAGTTTGTCCCATAGTAAAAGTTGTTCAGTTTATGGTTCCTATCTACCATATTCAGTATTAGGGGATGTTTTGTAACACGTTGTATATACAGGGTGTCCCAAAACATTGCCACATGCAGGGAAAGTACCTTAAATATTGAAGATAGGAAATTTTATTGAAAGGAGACTTCACTTTATTTTTAAAAATAATTGAAACTGCATTCAAAGATTTCTGAAAAATCGCCTGCCTTAACCAGGAATCGAACCCACCAAAAACGAAAATTTCTTTTTTATTTATTTTTACGATACCAATCGAAAGAATTACTCATAAGGATTATTTTTTCTCAAATGACACAGCATCTCATAGAAAAGGAAGACCATGGAATTTAACATATACATTTTAATTATTACAAATTGTATCAATTTGTATCGAATCGTAAGCGATTTTCCAAAAAAAATTTGAATGTAATTCCGTTTCTTTTTAAAAATAAAATGAAGTCTTCTTTGAGTAAAATTACCTATCTTCAGTATTTAAGGTACTTTCCCTCCAGGTGGCAAAGTTTTGGGACACCCTGTATATTTACCTGTA
Organism: Agriphila tristella; assembly: GCA_928269145.1. Taxonomy (NCBI): domain Eukaryota; kingdom Metazoa; phylum Arthropoda; class Insecta; order Lepidoptera; family Crambidae; genus Agriphila; species Agriphila tristella. Next base: position 41,416,558 of record OV743433.1, read on the forward strand.
CATCAGACTAACCTACTAACCAAACCATTAGAATGGCTAAAAGCTGTAGAAATTATAGCTCCAACCAAGTATGATTTGGTGTACAGCTTTTTTGGTGAACAATATGAATATTACTTGAAAATATAAATTTTATTATGCTGCTAACTATCCAAAATAAATTACGAGCTCATTTTCAGTAAATGAAGCTATAGTTTGAAGGTATTACAATTAAATTCGACAGGTTATAGATATTAAAGAGTAATTAATTTAATGATGAATATTGCAGTATAAAAGTACCTCCTATTATCCGTACATCAGAGACGATATTCCAAGCTATATTTCTCCGCTGAATATTTATTGCATTAAATGAAAAGTATGTATTATAGGTGAAAGCTCGTTTTAACTTAAAATTCAACAGCAAAGTCCTATTTTTGTCACGGTCCGATTTCCCTGTATTTGTGGGGAAAATAAGCTTTGGCCAAAATAACTCTTGGCGTCCGTTTAAGATTTCATTCGGACACAATTGTTGTAGAGTTGCCAGAATTGCTATTCTTGCTAATCACACAATTTCCAAGTTTCTAATTGACTCTACATCAGGTTTTACGAACAGTGTTTGAATATTGTTATCCGACTGCAAAACTTATGAACTTTACGGTGACTTGATGAGTATTTAGTCCTTAGTTAGAGGGAGATTACATGTTCAGTTTGGCATCAGTCTATTCCATCAGTCTGGTATCTCCATCAGCCATTTTTTTTGATGTCCCCACTGCTGGGGCACAGGCCTTCCTTATGGGTGGTAAGGAGGATGGGCCATAACCCACCACGCGGGCCCAATGCGGATTGGTGGGTGTTAACGACTGCAAATGCAGCCGGGACCAACGGCTTAACGTGCCTTCCGAAGCACGGAGGAGCTCGAGATAATACACTTTTTGGTCACCCATCCCATGGGATCATGGGTCATGACCCACCCTTGCGAACGTTGCTTAACTTCCGCAATCGCTGGGCCAGGCGCTAAACCACTGCGCCACCGAGCTCCTCAAAAGTCTTTATTAGTGTTGCCCAAATTCAGTCTTGGTCTTGCAGTCTTGGTCTTGTTCTTGCGTTTTTGCAAGACCAAGACCAAGAACAAGACCGCGTATTTTTAGCAAGACCAAGACCAAGACTGACCGTGCAAGACTTGAGCAAGAACAAGACATAGCCTGCAAGACTCTTGCGTCTTGCAGCTAGGACTTAGCGCTATTTCACTGAGTAGTTAGGTGTAACAGTTCGGTGTATAGGTAGGTACGCTTAGGAATTCTATGAGACGCAAAAAACTGTATCAAAGAATATGAAAAACTGGACCTATGCGCATTACGACTAATACCATAAACATAGCGAATAAACTCTTTTATTAAATTTCTTATAAGTTGAGGGTTCAATCTCTTTCTAGACAGATAAGTATTGTTCTTTAAAATACAGTCAAGTTATTGTAATTAATTTGTTTTTTTACATGTTTTAGCAAATGTAAGCTTATAAATCATAAATGTTTATTAAGAAACAGTTACTTCCATGGAAAACGACATATAGGTCAGTTGATTTTTCGAATTTCTTATCAAATCTTCAGTTATTTATTAATCTGCTTGATCTTTACTATGGCTATGTTAATTCAAGCTCACAATGTTCCAATTATAATACGTTTTTCTAAGATTTAAAGTAAACTTTAATAAATAGTAATAGACTAATAGGTAATTGCAAGACTTGCAAGACTCTTGCTGCAAGACCAAGACCAAGACCAAGACTGGGAGCGCAAGACCAAGACCAAGACCAAGACCAGGTGTATTGGCGCAAGACCAAGACCAAGACTGGCTAAGTCTCGTCTTGTTCTTGCATTTGGGCAACACTAGTCTTTATAGACTGATGCTAGCCTGATCATGTAATCTCCCTTTTATCAAAGTCTTGTGAGATAGAATGGTAAATTATTTATGATAAAGTTAGATAAAAGAAGAATGATAGACTACTAAATAGGTGAGGATTAAGTATCTGCCACGATACAGTCGTTAACACTCCGCTATGATTGAATCAATCAACTGCTAACAACTGACTTTTTTGTTCCTATTCTAAGCCCAATTCTTGCCTTAATTAGTGTTCTAAACAAACGAGAAAAGTTCGTTAATAAAACTGGCTTCAACTATTAATTGCCCCATTTCGAGTGTTGCCAGCGGTTCGGTGGATGAATTTGAAAAGAGAATAACTTTACTGCTTATTATAAACTCATGTACGGGGAAGAAATGTAAACTTGGAGTCACATGTAACTTCTAGATTAAAATTTAGTTTCAAAATTTAATTAAAACACGGTAACAGTAGGTACCTACATTGTTGCTAAAATTAACGCTGGAAGTTGGCAATTGCTATTTTAATTTTCGTATTGTGTTTGCTATTTTAATTTTCGTATTATTGGCCTTTCCTATGACAGATAACAAATGGTAGATCCCACATGACGAAAGTACCTGTAACGGAACAAACCATAGACATAGAAAAATTTTTGCTGCGCTCAAGAAGACCAACAAAGCGTGGAAAAGAGAAGTTAACATCATACGGACACGGTCTATGTAAAAAAGAGACAAAGGATCAAGTGACATGTGCCAATATTTTTTACAGTAAGAGCCCCTAGCGTCCCGCCTAGCAAATGAGCAATCACAGTTTGTTTAAAATATTTGTTAATCCTGATTAGAATTTAAAATAAAGGTATCGTGGAGCCATGGTGTCTTGTGCTCTAAGTAATTGTGATGTGACAAAAATAAACAATCCAAGTAATCACACTTTTCACAGGTAAATAAGATATTGGCACACATTTCTCTAAAACCAAATTTCGCTACATTTATTTGTTTATCGACGAAGAAAACAGTATGGAACATAGTTTATTAAATTCCTTTGCCATATATAGTCATATTTTATGTATCTAAGATATATTTTACGTATCTCATATAAATTGTTTGCATTCGTTATCGGATCACCTGTTTATTGATATTGTTGTTCTTTGACATTTTATTTCTATGGAACAAACTCTTTCCCCCTTTTTACCCGACTGCAAAGAAAGGGTTATGTTTTTCGCGCGTATCTTGTATGTAAGTATGTAAGTATGTTTGTGTGTTTGTATGTAATATTCTTTATTACCTCATATCTTTCAAACGGCTGAATGGATTTCTGTAATTAAGATATCGTTATTCGTTAAATTTGTCTCGTCAGCCCAAGTGTCCTTAAGAAGGTGCGTTAAAAAAAAACAACATGGCGGCTGTACGGTACTAATATAAGTAGTGGAAAAAAAATTTTTTTTGGAAGACTGCAATATGGGTGTCAAATTACAGGGCTTATTGTAAGGATTTCAAAAAGGTATATCATGACCGTAATATATAATAACTAAAAAGATATAAATAAAAAAACAAATTATAAAAATTAAAAAACCCGCCTGCATAAAAAGACAAGTCCACTGAAAAGATGGAAACAAGATTAAATATTAAAGGCAACATAATAACATGCAGTCGGAGGCATATAATTCAAATCATTCATAACGTCATCGTCACTTTCTTAAGCATGCCTCCAACTGCATGTTATTATGTTGCCTTTAATATTTAATCTTGTTTCCATCTTTTCAATGGACTTGTCTTTTTATGCAGGCGGGTTTTTTAATTTTTATAATTTATTTTTTAAAACGTATACTAAACTTGAAACTTGTTTAAAACTGATGCTGAAGCTTGTAGTGGTTGAAAGGAACAGAGATAGCATTGGTATTTGGTCTACGGGACCTAGTCCAGAAATTTATCATTATGCAATTATCGAAATAGTAAAATGACTTATGGTTAAAATAAATAGTAGTAAGTACAACATTTTAATGTGTACACTAGTAGTTCTAAATTAATAAAATGGACTAGTTTTCAAATGGGATGTTTTTAATTGGATGACTGGAAAATATTCAGGCTACTGTTAATTGGTTACTTAAATACTAAGCACGGTAGCGATTTATTTAGTTTGTGATAAAAAATAACGAATAACAAAAAAATACGTAAAACGAACAACTAAACGTGGGAGATAAATATTACATTTTTAGTAGAATGGTACGGGTTAAAAGAGTTTAAGGATATATTTAACTGTGCTATGAAATTTTAATAGGTACCTACTCGTGTATTCTTTATTGCATATTTCTAAATTTGAATTTTCTAAAAAACCTGTAACGTTTCAATTCATTCTAAAATTGTTCGAAACTCAGTCGTTAAAATTTTTCTGTCAGAATAGCATAGTTCGTTTGCATTTAATTTTTTCCGTATCGATGTTCACATAGAAATTCGTTACTGAATGAAAAAAAACTTGAATAAAAGAGGCTTTTGAATGGCAAATCAACTGTGATATACTGACACTAGATTTCTCAACAACAGTCCCCATTGATGCCTTTAGGCATAAAATAGGTATAGAAATATACATAAATATACGTAAAACACATAACTATCATGAAAATCATCAATTATTTCAGTAATTTTAAATTACACAAACAAGCTACTTTAGAAATTAACCAGAGCTTACAAAAAAAGCATCGTCACAAAGCTTTCGATGTTTGTCCTACTCCGTGACATTATAAGGTTCAAAATCAAATAAATCGATCAACGAACATCATCAGACTATTGTGATTCTTTTTTGTAATAAGCCCTCAGATTCATAATTTTAACAGGTATCTAGTCAATCTAGTATAAAGTCCGTTCGTTTAGATAATGTCGGTACACCCACAAGCACTTGTGTTCAGAGACAGGAATACCGGTAACAAACACAACCTTTCACTAGGCACTTCTATGAAAACTGCCTAAAGCCAAATTGACTTGTGGGTGTACGCCGCACGAGGTATCCTTTGTTTATGCGGCGGCATCCATTGACAAGAAGCGGCACGTGCAAAGGCGGCGAGATAAAAGGGCGACACTATCTGAGCGAACGGACTTTACGTACTGTTACGTTCCAAGGGTGCTTAAATAAAAAACTAGACCCTTGGTGTAAACAACAAAATTTATTTGGGCGTGGTTCGAAGTGCCCGGTACAAATTTACAAACGGTTTTTTATGCCAGTGTTCGGTACTTAAAAAAATTACAAGTGAACGTTTTTTTATGCTTTCCCGGCCAGGGTTGGTACTCTCCTGGTTCCGCCGAAGTGAGGTCCGGGCCCAGAGAAGAAGGGGTTCGTGTGGGGTGATGTTCACGCTGCGGAGGTCGTAGGGTCGACAGTGATGTCCCAAAATGTGGAAGTCGTCGCCCTTATGACGGCAGCAGGCGCGATCGATGGTGGACGTCAAACGATGGGGTATGGTGTACGCCACACGATGGACCCTGTAATTAGGTCGCATTAGGAACCAAACTCCGTTGTCTCCTCTGATCGTGGCCATGGCAGGAAGTGGAGTAGAAAGTACCCGGGCCGTATGAGTGATGTGTTTTGCCACAATCAGATCGGAGTTACAATTGGAGGAATAAATGATAATTAAATTAAGTTAATACACAGCTTAATGAGCTGAACAACAATAAAAATAACTAATACAAGTTGCAAAAGCATTATTACAAAGATCTAAATTCAAATTGACGGTTACGTTATTTTCAAAATTCAAATGTTCTACAATCAAATCGGACGCTAATTGAAGAAATACTTGTTCAACACTTACCAATACGTGGGTTTGTGCACTGAATGTAATAATTAATTAGAGTAGCACTGATAAATAAAGGTGGAAAAATTATAAGACACTACGCGATGTCCGCAATGTTGTTGGGAGCAAAAGACGAACGCGGGTCTGCCTCAAAGATCAAATTCGGAGTGACGAAGCGAATGCAACAGCCGGCCGCAACTACGCGGTGCGGGTCGAGGGGAGAGGAAACTCAACAAACGCCCGTTGACCTTGAACGCGCGGACGCCGCTGAGCGCAGTGTGTGCATTGATCGATGTCTAATGAATTTTGTGTTTAAAAATAATAGGTATGTTAGTTAATAATATTTAGAATTTAATTTAATTTTAATAGTAAATTGTAATTTATCAATTAGAAAAAATATGTAACAACGTTACAATACCCCCGCGCGCAGTGAAGGATTTTATTGGTTATAAAGAAATAAAATCCGTTTTGGAAAAAGTAAATGTATTTGCTTAACCTTAACATAAATCATCTTTCATTCTTCTATCATACATCTATCTTTATTCTTCTAACCATTTAAAAACAAAGTAGGTACCATAATAAGGATAATACCGACTCCTACAAGCAATCCTGAAGACATCTAGTTTTATGAACTAGAAACTTGGCAAATACTTATATCCATTAAGTTAGTTAAGGGCGGGACGTGAGATGAAAAGTTATTGTTGTAAATAATAAAACAAATCAAAAATGTAAAGAGTAAAAAAAACTACTTATTGACACCAACCAACTTCAAGTCCTTAATATGCCAGGTGCCTAGATCTTTTCCAGTCATATCCTGCAATACATATACCAGCGGTGACTTTTTAGTAACTATTTTAGCTTTTATAAACTTCGGAGCCAATTTCTTTGAAAAACAGTTATCTTTGTCGCTTAAAAAGTAAGCACGCTTCATGACTATGTCACCAACGTTGAACTCGGCAAATTTCCTTCTCAAATTATAACGAGATGTATTCTTCACATGAGCTTGCCACAACCGTTCTTGCACTTCATCGAAGACACTAGATAGACGACCTAGGTTTTCGGCATAAGCATCACGTGGTAAGAATGATAAATCATTGCCGGGGTCATTGTCAACGTAATGTGAGCCACAAACGACTAGCTCCCTACCAAAAACTAAAAATGAGGGAGTATACCCTGTAACTTTGTACTCCAATTCGGTCTTTTGAAGAGACATAAATTTAACAGGATAAGACATTTTGCAAAAAAAAATTAACAGAAAAAAAATTGACAACCCTAAAAATTTTTTGACAACCCTATCAAGGTGAATGTTGAACAAGTATGGCAAAAATAATACAACTACTCCGTCTGTTACAAAAATCAAAACTACTTTATAACGCTCTGGTTGTTATAAAAAAAAAATACTAAAGCACTATACTACAAAAGCGCTAAAAAAATACACACAAAAATAAAAAAATCAAATCGCAACTAAACAATAAAAAGCACGAAACAAAAAATGCAACTAGTGTGTACGAACTGTTAAAGAAAAATAAAAACACAATTTTTATTTAATTGAGCTGCTAACTGTACTAAAGAAGTAGTAACATTATTTAAATGAACAATTGGTTGAGCAGCTATGAAAAGAAAAAAAACAATAAAATTAATAAAAAAACATATACAATTTTGTTGCTGACCGTACTTTATAAAAATAATTACAACGTTTCTTTCGTCCAAGCAACGTTTGTACACCTTAGTTGCGGCAACCAAAAATAAAAAAGCGTTTTACAACTAAAAAAAAACAACAATCACAATCACACAGCACAAAAATATACCACCGGCACAGGAAAGCAAAAAAAATGTACCTTAGAACCACGTCAAAGGCGCCAGTGTTCGGTACTTAAAAAAATTACAAGTGAACGTTTTTTTATGCTTTCCCGGCCAGGGTTGGTACTCTCCTGGTTCCGCCGAAGTGAGGTCCGGGCCCAGAGAAGAAGGGGTTCGTGTGGGGTGATGTTCACGCTGCGGAGGTCGTAGGGTCGACAGTGATGTCCCAAAATGTGGAAGTCGTCGCCCTTATGACGGCAGCAGGCGCGATCGATGGTGGACGTCAAACGATGGGGTATGGTGTACGCCACACGATGGACCCTGTAATTAGGTCGCATTAGGAACCAAACTCCGTTGTCTCCTCTGATCGTGGCCATGGCAGGAAGTGGAGTAGAAAGTACCCGGGCCGTATGAGTGATGTGTTTTGCCACAATCAGATCGGAGTTACAATTGGAGGAATAAATGATAATTAAATTAAGTTAATACACAGCTTAATGAGCTGAACAACAATAAAAATAACTAATACAAGTTGCAAAAGCATTATTACAAAGATCTAAATTCAAATTGACGGTTACGTTATTTTCAAAATTCAAATGTTCTACAATCAAATCGGACGCTAATTGAAGAAATACTTGTTCAACACTTACCAATACGTGGGTTTGTGCACTGAATGTAATAATTAATTAGAGTAGCACTGATAAATAAAGGTGGAAAAATTATAAGACACTACGCGATGTCCGCAATGTTGTTGGGAGCAAAAGACGAACGCGGGTCTGCCTCAAAGATCAAATTCGGAGTGACGAAGCGAATGCAACAGCCGGCCACAACTACGCGGTGCGGGTCGAGGGGAGAGGAAACTCAACAAACGCCCGTTGACCTTGAACGCGCGGACGCCGCTGAGCGCAGTGTGTGCATTGATCGATGTCTAATGAATTTTGTGTTTATAAATAATAGGTATGTTAGTTAATAATATTTAGAATTTAATTTAATTTTAATAGTAAATTGTAATTTATCAATTAGAAAAAATATGTAACAACGTTACAGTACTTACCGAGAAATCTAGAGCTGAACTGAAAATGCAAATTTCAATTTCATAATTCGTTTTGATTCCAGCTGTTAAATCAGCATATTGTTATGAAGCAATTAAACTGCAAAATGAAATTGTTTGACCAAAGAACTTAGTACCTACTTAGTTGAATGCTCCTACGTACTGAAGTATACCGAATCGTGTAGGATGCAATTTGCCTTCGTAATGAGGAGCTTTTCGTAGTATGCGGAGAGGATTTCATATGACCGTTTAAATTGTTTTAGTTCAGAGTTATAAGCTTTTTATGATGCATAATAAAAATAACGTTAGTTAAAGCTCATTAAAACAATTTTCAGTAGAGTTCTGGCCTAATAGAGATATATTAATTATTTGACAACCTCCGTGGTCGAGTGGTTTGCACGCCGGTTTTCAAGGCGTCACCATCTCTTGAAGTCCCGGGTTCGATCCCCGGCTGGGTCAATGTAGAAAATGAACTTTTCAATATTGTCTCAGGTCTGGGTGTTTGTCCATACCACCGTTGTTTCTGATTTCCATAACACAAGTGCTATAGCTACTTACTTTGGAATTGGAGCAATGTATGTGATGTTGTCAAATTATTATTATTATTATATTAAAAGCTGTACACTAAAAACGTAAAAGACCAAAAACTTTGTTTTCTTTTTTCATGTTCCTATACCCCTGTATAGCCTTATAAAGCCGAATATGGTGAATAGGGACCATCAAACTGAACAACTTTCACTATGGGACCAACTCTGAAATCGCGAAAAAAATCTGCTGTTTCATACATTTTGATATTTTCGTTATTAATTTTTATATGAAACAGCTGTTTTTTTTTCGCAATTTCAGAGTTGGCCCCATAGTAAAAGTTGTTCAGTTTGATAGTCCCTATCCACCATATTCGGCTTTATAAGGCTATACCAAATACCCTGTAAAAGGCTCAGATCTGACAATTGGCAATCATTAACCATTGCTTGAAATAAAAATATCAGTAAAAAATTGTAACGTAGGGGTCCGTTACAATTTTTTACTGATATTTTTATTCAATATTTTCAATAGTTCAAAACGTGGATTAGGTAATATAATTATGTAAGCACTGAAAACGTACTTTTGTTAAAAAAGTCAAATCAGTCGTTTGTTTGATTGGGCTTTTATTCCATTCCATTTTGCCATAAAAACATGCATTCATGCCAACATAAATAAATTTGATGGTCACAGTTTTCAAACTGCTTAATCAGAGTTTATTATGTTTTAGTCCCTTTGATTTAGCAAGATATGAACAGTTCTTAAATCCGTAATTTACAAAAAGTTTATAAACAAAAAAAGCTTTTTAAAAAAAGCAAAACCTCCTTCAAAAATCTTAAAAAAACAGCTCTATAAAAAGCAAGAAATAATGTTCAAATCGATTAATTAAAACACGTCTATTGAAGTCGGGTGGAGCTGAAAGTAATTCTTTTATTAAATTCTAAAAGCCCCATCCGACTTCAATAGACGTGTTTTAATTGATCGATTTGACCATTATTTCTTGCTTTTTATAGAGCTGTTTCTTTAGGATTGTTGAAGGAGGTTTTGCTTTTTTTAAAAAGCTTTTTTATTTTCAACTTTTTTTGTGGTAGGTATGTAAGCGAATAGTTTATTAAATAAAACGTTATAAAGTTTCACATTTTTCAATGGTAGGTATACCCCGAGTAACTCAATTTCCACAGGAGTTCCGTTGGGCCTTCGCAGTTCAACTCTAGTCCAGAACGTCCTTGACAATAGATAGGTCCTTAACTTATTTTTGATTGTCATAAACCTACCAATATTTCAATCACTGTACAGTTCTTATTTGATTTTGAGGAGTTCCCTCGTGTATCTTTAAAATTCAAAATCCAATACCAATAAAATTAATATGGTATCATTTTTAAGGTGTCTTCTTTCAAACAAAAAAAGAATCATCTAAATCGGTTCATAAACAAAAAAGTAATGGTTGAAAATTCGTTTGAATTCATATAAAATGGTAACGAAAACGACAGTATTTTCAAGATTACTCGAAAACTACTGAACCGATTTCAAAATTTCAAAAAATGGGACCAATTTGGGTACAAACCTCATTTCATAACGTTTGAATCATTTCAATCGGTTCAGCCGTCTTCGAGTAATCGGTGTACATACATAGTAAAAAAAAATATACGCGACGAATAGATAACCTCGTCCTTTTAAAATTTTTGAAGTCGGTTAAAAACGGTACACGAGACGTAACTATGACTTTTCTAATTCAAATTATTCATGAATAAATTAGAAAAAAAAATTAAAACAGCAATTTTTCACTATATGTTATCCAAAATTAAGTAGTTACTTAACTTTCACATTTACGCTTTCAAGATCTCGTAAAATTTTCCATTACTTTTCGTAAGGTACTTAACGTTAAAATTAATAGGTACCGACCCGCTCATATTAATTGGTCCGTGACGACGTTTCCAATACGAATATTGCATGACGAGAGGCGTTTACTGCTAACCCTTATTTGACTACCTACGGTATTATGTAAATGAGACTTTTTACAATGCTTTTAGCCAACCATTTAATTTTGGAGGCCGTCAATGAAATTTCAGCGCCATCTATCAACCCAATCAGACGACTATTCATTCCATAGACATAGAAAAATTTTCGCTGCGCTCAAGAAGTCCAACAAAGCGTGGAAAAGAGAAGTTAACATTATATGGACATAGTCTGTGCAAAAAAAAAGACAAAGAATCGAGCACAATGTGCTAACATTTTTTACAGTAAGAGCCCCTAGCGTCCCGATTTGCAAACAGTGTTTCTTACAGAAAAAATCTCCGGGGGGGCAATTAAGAGGTTCGGGGGAGCTTGTCCGTCGATCACTACAGTAGTTTGCCCGTCTACCTACACACAACACATTTTTCTCCGGGGGGGCACTAAGGCTGCTCCGGGGGGGCACTAAGGCTGCTCCGGGGGGGCACTGCCCCCCCGAAGTAGTACCTGAAAGAAACACTGTTTGCAAATGAGCAATCACAGTTTATTTAAAATATTTGTTAATCGTACGTAAAAGGTATCGTGGAGCCATGGTGTCTTGTGCTCTAAGTAATTGTGATGTGATAAAAAGAAACAATCCAAGTAATCACACTTTTCAAAGGAAAATAAGATTTTGCCACACATTTCTCTAAAACCAAATTTCGCTACATTTATTCGTTTATCCACGAAGAAAACAGTATGGAACATAGTTTATTAATTTCCTTTGCCATAATATAGTTATATTTTATGTATGTAAGTCATATATTACGTATCTCATATATAATGTATTCATTCGTTTTTCGGATCTCCTGTTTATTGACATTGTTGTTCTTTGGCATTCTATTTCTATGATTCATTCCGTTTGGTTAAACTTCATTTTATAGTCCAGTAAAATTCACGTAGCTGTTAACTGTGGGCTTCTATGGCCGAGTTAGGGGTAGTTTTAAACTGGGTAAATCCGCCTTTTGCGAACGTAACACTACGCTACATTTATTTATAAAGTGTTGTAAATGGAATAGTTTTGAGTTGGGTAAGGGCTGTGATTAAATATATGGGTAATAAAGTCGCGTAAACATAAAAAGTTGTTACATTAGTTACCTGTTGGTAAGTTTTGTTTTACTGGTTTTATTTTATTATCCTCTTTTGTTTGTACATTCACACATTTTATGAGCATCGATACATTTTCTGACTGGTGACGTCTTTCCGTCTATAAGCATTAAAAAAAAAGTTAGGAAATAATTGATGACATGACTACCTCCATGGTCGAGCAGTTTGCACGCCAGTCTTCAAGGTGTGTCGCCATCTCTCTATAATGGCTCGATCCTGGGTATTGGTAGTTCTACTGTTGTCTCTGATTAACATAACCGTAACTTTGGAATCAGAACAATGTTTGTGATGCTGTCTAATTTTTTTTTATGAGAATTGGGTTGGTAAACTTTTTCGAAGAGAATTGTTTTATATTTTTTTTGATAGCACAAATTTGAAGAATAAAGAAAATAATATTATGATTTTTTTATTTCACCTTGTTAATCAAATATATTTTTTTATATTATTATAGCGATAAAATATCAAACGAACGGCTGAACACGAAGTTCCCTTGCATTTACTGATAAAAAACTGATTGACAGGACAGATTTGACAGAAACTGACAAAGAGTAATGCAATTATTATCATTAATCACAACCTAATGTTGTTGTTTGTTTTTCAGCTTATTTTATTGTGATTTTCTAGTGTTTTTCTTGTTCAGTTATGGGAAATGGATCAGCTTGAAGAAATCCATTATCCAGCTTATTACGCCGATGAAGTACCTACACTGCTTTGTTCCGTTTTGTTTGAAATATAGATGTGACCATCCGCAGAACAAATTTTGTACAATTCCCATACCTTTGAAAGAGACGTGGTGCAGAGAATTAAACAGGAATTGCCTTCAGAGGGCTTTATACGTTTGTGATGATCACGTAAATATATGTATATCTACAAACTTACAAAAGAGTTATTTTATTTATTTTAGCTGACTGTGACTAACAATTAACATGACAACTAGTCGACATTGCCAATGCCAAACTTTTTTTATTTTTTTATTTGAGCAAAAGCATTACGCATACAGCCGTAATAGTGATGTATTGTACTATGTTGTAAATTTGAATTTTAAATTATTATTTAAATTAAAATGACGTATTATAAAAATGACTCCAAAGCCAAAAAAGCTACCAGAAAATATATAATTCACAACAGTTTTGAAATAGTTTACCAACCCAATTAAAAGCATATCGCATAATTGAAAATAATAAAACAGCGGTTTTAGCTTCCCTCTTACAATTTGATCGTGCCCAACAAATCTCTTTATTTATATCAGTATAATTGCAGGACAAAATGTTGATTTCTCATTAATCTGCCTTTCAGAGTGGGTTTGTTTGTTCAAAAGGTTGTTTTTTAATGAGGAGCGTAGTCAGAAATCGGAGCCTTTCTATATTACGATGCGCATCGATAAACCGAGGTAAGGGGAGGGACACATGACAGTAAAACTTTTAACGACCACTGAAATGACTGTCCATTACAAAGCGCTTAGATAGGTTTATCTATCTAATTGAATAATAAACTAAGTGCGATATTTTTTTGGGTTAACTGTAGCTAAAACTTGGGGCGACAATCAAAGATGGAATTGGATTAATAATTAAAATTAAAAGTATTTTTTGCTAATAATCATCATCATCATATCAGCCACACGACACCCACTGCTGGGTATAGGCCTCCCCTAAGGATCTCCACGACGATCGGTCCTGCGCTGCCTGCATCCACTGGCTTTCCGCGACCTTCACCAGATCGTCGGTCCACCTTGTCGGGGGCCTACCCACGGAGCGTCGTCCGGTGCGCGGTCGCCATTCCAGAACCTTTCTGCCCCAACGGCCATCGGTTCTTCTCGCTATGTGTCCCGCCCATTGCCACTTCAGCTGAGCAATCCTTCGAGCGATGTCGGTTACTTTAGTTCTCCTGCGGATCTCCTCGTTTCTGATTTGATCACGTAGGGAAACGCCGAGCATGGCTCTCTCCATTGCACGCTGAGCGACCTTGAGCCTCCTTATGAGACCCATAGTTAGCGGCCACGTTTCACTGCCGTAAGTCATCACTGGCAACACACACTGTTCATAGACTTTCGTCTTGAGACACTGAGGTAAGTCGGACGCGAAGATTTTTCGAAGCTTCCCGAATGCTGCCCACCCGAGTTGGATTCGGCGAGAGATCTCTTTCTCGAAGTTGGACCTACCTAACTGGACTGCCTGTCCTAGGTATACGTAATGGTCAACAACTTCAAGTGTAGTGTTCCCAACATGAACTGGAGAGGGTACAACATGGGCATTTGACATAATTTTCGTCTTTTCCATGTTCATCCTAAGACCCACTCTTTGGGAAGCACTACGGAGATCTTCGAGCATTGTGTTCAGGTCTTCCATGGTCTCAGCCATAAGGACTATATCATCGGCAAAACGAAGGTGTGTTAGGTACTCGCCATTAATGTTGATGCCGAGTCCTTTCCAGTCCAAGAGCTTAAAGATGTCCTCCAACGCAGCTGTGAACAGTTTCGGAGAAATAACGTCTCCCTGTCTCACACCACGCTGCAGTTGGATAGGATTTGTGTTCTGGTTCTGTACTCGGATCGTCATGGTGGCATTTTGGTATAAGTACCTCAACACCTCGATATACCTATAGTCCACTTGGCACCTTTGGAGAGACTGCAGCACCGCCCAGGTTTCAATCGAATCAAAGGCTTTCTCATAGTCCACGAACGCCAAGCAAAGTGGCTCATTATACTCCTCGGTCTTCTGTATAACCTGCCGCAGCGTATGGATGTGGTCTATGGTGCTAAAGCCTTTTCGGAACCCGGCTTGTTCGGGAGGTTGGAAGTCGTCGAACTTGCGAGCGAGACGATTCGTAAGGACTCTCGAAAACAACTTATAGACATGACTCAGAAGCGAGATGGGTCTATAGTTCTTTAAGAGGGACTTGTCACCCTTTTTAAAGAACAAGATCACCTCACTTATGTTCCATGTCTTTGGCGTTCTGCCCTGGACGATGACGGAATTAAAGAGCTTCTGGAGGACTTTGAGTATCGGCTTACCGCCCGCTCTCAGAAGTTCTGTAGTGATTCCATCGTCACCCGCCGCCTTGTTGTTTTTCAGCTGTTTGAGAGCCATACTAATCTCGTACAGGCTGACGTCCGGGATATCTTGAGTATAGTGTCGGGTAAGCTTGGCTCTGGGGTCTTTAGCCTTGCTTTCAACAGGTGTCTGCGTGGAATATAACTGCCCATAGAAGCTCTCGATCTCCCTCAGGATTTCAGGCTTTGATGAAATGATGCGTCCGTCGTCAGTTTTCAGCTTCGTCATCTGGCTTTGCCCAATAGACAGATCTCTCGCGAACACTTTGGAGCCTTTATTCCGCTCGATAGCCTCTTTAATACGATTCGTATTAAATTGGCGAAGGTCGCTCGTCAAAGACTTAGATATCTGTCTATTAAGCTGCCGATAACGATTAGCATCTACTGAACTCTGGAGCCTCATTTCACGTCTCTGATCCATGAGTAGGAGTGTGTGGTCGGAGAGTTTCTTTATCTTGGGACGGCGGGTCTTAAAGAGCTTGGACCCTACCGTACGGACAGTATCCACCACCATGTTGTTTAGATCGTCCACATCTATGCTGTTCTCAAGGGCTTCGAAGCGGTTTTGGAGTTCGAGTTGAAAGCTCTCGGGGTTTTGAATATGGGCCGGCAATGGTCGAATTGTTGATTTTATCAGTCGAGATCTTTCCAGCTTTGGGTTGATATTCAATGTGCCACGTACCAATCGGTGATCGCTCCCCGTCTTAACAGCGTTGATCACAGTGACATCATTGAATATTTGCTTTTTCGTCGACATGATAAAATCTATCTCATTTCTGACTTTACCGTCCGGACTGACCCAGGTCCACTTCCGGCTTTCCGGCTTTCTGAAGAAGGAGTTCATCATAAAGAGGTTCTCCTTCTCCATAAAGTCAGCCAGCATCTGGCCTCTGTCATTCCGTTGCCCAACTCCAAATTGCCCCACTCTCAGCTCATCACCGCATCGTTTCCCCAACTTTGCATTGAAGTCCCCCATCACAACAGTGTAGTGGGTTTTGTAGCTATGCATGGCTTTAGAGATCTCCTCATACATAGCCTCCACTTCGTCATCTTGGTGTGTCGAGGTCGGTGCGTAAACCTGTATAACATTCAGCGAACACCGTTTGGATATTCTGAGTATAAGGTACGCCACCCTGGTCGACACACTTCCGATGGTAATCACGTTGTTGACAAGGGACTTGTGGACGATGAACCCGACACCACCTTGGGACTGTTGGTCGCCCTCCCGGTAGTAAAGCAAGTTACCGGAGTTGAGGATTATCGAGTCCTCTCCCGCTCTTCGGACTTCAGATAACCCGATAATGTCCCAGTGTACCTTGCTGATAACTTCTTCCAACTCGGTTAACTTCGCGTCTTCCCTTAGTGTGCGCGTGTTATAGGTTGCCAGGTGCAGTTGTCGTCGTTTTTGGTAGCCGAGCCGCACCCGGGGATTCTTAGCACCCCCTGCCCCGCCGTTACCGTAGCCGCTACCGTAGCTAGGAATAGCGGGGCTGCCGGGGACTGGGGGCCAATTTTTTGATCCATTGTGCATGAGGGGGGGGGTTGCTAATAATATTACGATTTTATTTGTAACTAACGGCCGCCCGCGACTTCATCTGCGTGGAAAGTTTTTTGCTATCCCTCGGGAACAACACTCTTTTTCGGGATGAAAGGTACTTTATGTCCTTCTCTGTACCTCTGACAACATGTATGCAAAATTTCATGACGATCGGTTTAGTAGTTAAGACGTGAAAGCGTAACAAACAAACAAACAAAAAAACAAACGGACTTTCGCATTTATAATAGTAAGGATAAAATTAAAGACTATTTCTTCATTTTATGTAATAAATAGGTACGGTATACAATAAGTGTAAGCACTTTCAATATTCGACATTGCAACCATATCCGAGAACCGACGCTTTTATTTCCTTAACGAGTTATAAAGATGAAATCGAGTGACAAAATGCGGCGTGTGTGACGAATTGCGTGTAATCCAATAGACCGTCTTGGACTGAGAAGGGCTGTAAGCCGTAATAAAGTTTTCGTAACTGAAAGTGTGCTTCTAAATAAGGCGTTTATTAATTGTCTACATAAAGTAAAAGCCTTGTGCTTAATCTCGGTATGAAACAACGGGTTGTACTGTACTTAGGTCAGCGCTCGGTGGCGTGCCTAGGAAGTGTTAACAATGGGGCGTGCCTGCCGTATCTCGTATCTCGCGCCAATTGCACTTGTCAGCCGGCCGAGCCCCTGCGCTTCCTTGTATGCATATAGTGCACTATTATATGCAGAAAGGAAAGAACACTAAAAATATCGAAAAGTATTACAAGTAAAACAGTTGTAGAACGTTTTTGCATAAAAATGAAAATGTTAAGCAACATAAACTGTTGTTAAGTATTTGTTAAGAAATAATAACCACATCTTTAGAATGTAATTAATACTTATTCTATGCAAAGAATCCCAAACCACAGAATGTCCGAAAACTCGTAGCATTTAACTTTTTTCTCTGAAACATCCTGAACACGAATAATGCTTTTTCCGCTACGGTTCTGACGACGAGGCTGTAAGGTGCCATCTCATCTCTAGTTGCTAGAATACATCTAGCTATTAGTCAAGTGTACTAAGAATTAGCTCAACTTATAACAAAACTGACAATAGATGACGAATGTGGTGGATCGGGAAAGGGAATTATGAAGGTACCTACATCAGAACATCAGAACCATATTTGTAACGTTAAAAAATTAAATTCTGCTTGTGAGAAGTTTGTGAAGATATGATATTTAAAAAGACCCAAAAGACACGTATTTACAAGAGCTACAAGGTGCAAAAATAATTATTCGAGAAAATAAAAAACGAAAAAAATTATAGCCAAAATAGTGGAAAAAAATCTCGTTTTTTTCCGATTTTTTGATTTTGGCGCTCGATATTTTGGAAACGAAGAATGATGATAAAAATTACTCTGAAAAATTTAGTCAGCTACAATTTGAGCCTAAAACAAAGACGATCGGGTTAAGGGTTTGCCCTGTAGCTTAACCTGTAACATTGAATTTTTTTTTTCGATCGCTCTAGTATAGCCCTCATTTTCGCGACCTTAGCCCGCGCGACCGAGCCTTGGTGTCTTACGACACCAAGGCCTCATGAATTTAAGGTACATTTAAGGTTACATGAATGCTTGAAGCCTAAAATCAAAAGACGCGTATCAACGAGGACTACAATATGGTAGCGTGTTGGCGTAATTTAGGGAAGCGCGCTCCTCAGATGCGCGTCGCGGCGCTGAGTTTACGTAGTTGAAGCCCGAGGCGAAGCCGAGGGCTTCAAAACAAATCTTAGTAACATAAAATATAAATGTTAATAACAATGAAATATTTTTATATGAATTTCATACAAACGAATCACAGAAAAGTAATTCAAAATTGTTCATGTTTTTGCTGTGATTTCAAAGTATTGCAAGTACTAATTCAAACAAAGGAATACATTTTTTATAAAATTCAATAAATTCATTTTCAATGTACCAGCAGATCGTGAAAGGCACGAGATCTGTGATTTTTTTTCTAAGCTATTACTTGCTATTATTATATGACTACTGCAGGTACCTCGATGATAGGTGATACGGTAGTAAAGGTACGTGTACATTCTTAACGAACCTACTTATATCAGTTCAAAAATAATTATATCGCTTTATTGAACAAGACACCTAGCTTGAAACGTGTTATAACCGACTATCACTGATGTTCCCAAGAGGTATCGTCTCGTGTCAGACGAACTGTGTTATTGTAGTTTTCCTGGCGGTTGCAACTTCAGCAGTTCTAAAGTGTAGCGCTTGTACCGCAGCGCCTAGGGATTTTCTGTTACATTGCTATTGTTATTAAATGAGGTGGGTATGCTGGTACACTCAGGCCCATCTTTTCCATTGGGCACTCTGGGCACTTGCCTAGGGCCCCGCGATCGATAGGGGCCCATTGTTTCTTGCCAGATCGCTTAATGATACGGATGATTATTATATTACGAAAAAAAATCAAATCTAGAAGAGTACCTCTTCAATCAAACCACATAGATTTTTAATCACTAACCTTTAAATTCTAAAATAGTTACTTTTATGGATTATACAATAATTTTTCTTATTAAATGTGTCTTAGTAAGATTACAAGATTAGTGAATAAAACTGATTAAGTATAAAAATCGCGCTGCGCGGCCGTTTTTCTTTACTTTAGACAGGCATAATTACGAGATTATTTGATGAAACTGACTAAAAAACGCGCTGCGCGGCCGTTTATTTTTTTACTAAAGACAGGTAATATTACAAGATTAGTGAACGAAAATGACTAATAATCGCGCTTCGCGGCTGATTTTTGCTATATGTACCTTAGATAATATTTTTTCTAAAAAATCTGGTATTTTGTGCCTCATATACGGGCATCATCTCCTACTTTGATGGTAACCCAAGTCAAGGTCATAGGGACTCAGAGGGCCTATTAAAAAAAAGAATCACGGTAGTCGGACACAATTTCGTCGTTCGATTTACTTGATCTGATGATGATGAGTCAATAGTGCCACGGAGTGGGACGAACATCGTACGCTTATCGCGATGCTTTTTTTGTAATGGGCCCTCAGATCTAGTACGAATATGTTTCTTATTCGATTTAGGTTCTTAAGAGGCCGGTGGACAGTGAACTTCCTATACAAACGTAATACCAAAATGATTTGCAATTTGAGCATGATTGACTCTTCTTGTGATGTTGTTCAGATTCAGACAGTATTTGTTTAGAGTTCCTATATCTTAATAGTAAGTAGGTTTCAATTTTCATTTATACTATTTTGACTTTTTTTTTAATTAATACGCTTTGTATATGAAAAAGCTGTAATTCTAATAATTTGAACACCTAATAGACATGGACAGAAATATGATAAAGATTATTACTATTGTTACTTCATAACTTGTACCCAATATTTGCGTGCCTGTGTTACGAGTCAAATATGTGAAACTTTTTACAACATCAATACTATGTAAATGTGGCAAATAAATAAATTCTATTCTATTCCATTCTAACATCATTTTATTTTTAAGGAGGCCAATACTTGATCGAAGCCAAGTTTAACTTAATTCAGTGTTGGTTACGTAAACTTTCCGTATTAAAATACATTAAGTATTTAGTTAGACAACATTTTCTACGTTCTTGTCGTAATTTATTTGGGGTCGGTGGGCATCATGTCTTTTTCTTCAATTCTTCCCTTCCCGACTCATCATTCACTCTATTTACATTCATATCATTATCAATATACATCATACATACAATCAATCTATCCACTTGTGGCTTTGACTTTCTTAAAATAATATGAATTAGGTTTTAAACTGGTAATCAAAACGCGATATCCTACTCTTTGTACAGCCGCTTAGCCATGAACGAGAATATTGACTGATATTTTAAAATTCACTTTAGATAAATCATGTGTTTTATTACCAATATGGTAATTTTGACGACAAGCATAAAGCAGTTGTTTGTACTGCAAAGGAAATTCGAAAAGGTTGTAAAGTTGTGTATTGTTATTTAGTGGCAGTAAATATTTATGGGCTATAAGGGTGTAAAAAAAGCAAGATTGCTTTTTGAAGAAGCTTTTTTTCAAGGTAATAATAGCGTCACAAAAGTATGTTCGGAAAAAACCTAAAAGCCGTACCGTTGAAAAGGGTCAATGTGAAACCAATTTCAGTTTTAGTGTCGACACTCGCCCGTAAATAGATGTTTGTGGATGAAATTTGGGTACACATAGTTCGCGACCGACGCGAGAGTGATTGGATATCGAAGTGCAGAGCCAAAAACAACATTTTTAAAAATTGAATAGTGGCACGTGGAACAAATGTATTTAAAACAAGTTTAGTGCTGTTGTAGGATATTTTGAGAAATGAAAAGCGGGATGCAGAGATAATACTAAAACCGAAGAAATGTAGGTAAAAGTAGGTAGTTGAATAATAAAAAGTCTTATACCTTTTCGTGACTTTCGAGTCCTGATTATGAAAAAAATGGGCAATGGCAAAATGGGAAAGCTATACCACATGCATGACTTAAGGTTACTGGGTTTGCCACGTAATTGCAATTAAGTACCTATAGAAAGAAGTGAAAACTGAAGATACACGATTAGAATTAATATACTACGACGACCTCCGTGGTCGAGTGGTTTGAATGCTGCAATGGTTTTCAAGGCGTCACCATCTCTGGAGGTCCCGGGTTCGATCCCCGGCTGGGTCAATGTAGAAAAAGAACTTTTCAATATCGTCTCAGGTCTGAGTGTTTGTCATACCACTGTTGTTTCAACTCACAAGTGCTATAGCTACTTACTTTGGAATTGGAGCAATGTATGTGATGTTGTCAAATATTTATTATTATTATTTATACTAATTCTATAGCCAAATTAACATTGTTTCAGTTTGTCATTTTCTCTTGTTTACCGGTTCTTAACTTTATTATTAGCAAACTGTTATTCCTGTGACAGGAAAATGAAATGCTTTTCAGATTGCATGCATTAAAATGTAATAGTGCTGAGTCGCGG
This sequence comes from Agriphila tristella, assembly GCA_928269145.1. Lineage (NCBI taxonomy): Eukaryota > Metazoa > Arthropoda > Insecta > Lepidoptera > Crambidae > Agriphila > Agriphila tristella. Next base: position 41,438,221 of record OV743433.1, read on the forward strand.
CGGGCGGGCGCGCGTGTCTGCTCGTGGCTAACGGCCAGTAAGAACGATGGTTTTGTTCTTATCTCTTGTGGTTACAATGACAAACAGCGCCCACTGTTAACGGTACCAGTAAAGTATTTGTATTTGGTGGTTAATTTTCAGACTTTTAAAATGTTACGTGATAATGTCTGCTTAGCATAACAATCTTAAAAAAATGTATTCTGCGGCGCGGTACTTAATGTTTTTTGTATTCGGTGGCGCTGTACCTTCGGATATTGCATGTTTGCAGTTAATGCAGATTATTGTTATAAAGGCATTTTATTGAATGTTTCTATTAAGAATAGATAAGTTACAGCCGCACGAGACTTTATTGCTACTTCATTAATCATTCTTTTCCACAACATTTATTTGTTGGTTCTAATTATTGCTGTTCGTACCATTTCCGAATAAATAACGTAGTTATAGGTATACCTAAATTATAATGTAATGTAGTTATATAGGTAATCGACATTAACATTTAGGGCCAATCACGCAGATTCCTGAAAGCACCTATCCACATTTTTTGGTTGTATGAAATTAAATGACAGTTCAGTTTACCTATCTGAAATATTTATAAGTAATTTGGCGATCAAAAGGTAAGCTAATATAGAGTTGTTACTACAAAAACATAGTTTATTTATGGGTAGCTATCAATTATTTACGCTCATTTCAATCAGGAAAGTAGCTCGATAATATTCTGGGACTTCAGCACTTAATTAAAGCACCAATTAAAGATGGCCACGTAGCTGCCGGGGATGATAAGGACGATGCTTATCCGGCGATGAATAATGTCTGACACGCGCGGAATATTAATCATAACACCATAATCGAACTTTAAAACGAGATAATAAAATCCACGGACTTTCGCGCGGCAAAACCGGTTTACGGGAGTGTTATAATGTTGACTCTTCTGTTATTCATTTAATATTTATGACTGTTTCAATTACCTTATATGGCCGATTTCAAACCTGTAAAACTGGCACTTGACTTAAGTGACAAACTAATGACTTTATTACAATTTGACTTAGTGCCGATTTCACCGTTAACCGAGTTAAATTGAACTTGGTTTTACTTGAGCGAGTTCAGAAATTCGTTTTGATCGCGGTCTACGTTGCACCGGTTTCACCGTCTTCATTTTGATAACCGTAGTTCAGCTTTGACAAAGAATGAAGTTGCGTTCAAAGTATTGCAATTAAAGAAATTTTCCCTTCATAAATGGGAAAAAAAAATACAGATCATGATATTCTTCGTGGCGCAAACCACATTCACTCGTGGTGTGAACCCTGTGAAACATACCTACTCAGTGAATTTAAAGAAATAGGCTACGCACTTATTCATTCATTACCTACGCAAAAAATAAATTTCAGGGTCAGTTGTCAAGAACGTCAAAAACAAAAGTAAGTAATGAAAAATTTGGTGTCAAGTTTACGGCGGTCTTTTTAAATTTAGAACAATAAACAGCTTGTAAAGAGTTGACAAAAAAGGTCACCACTTTATTTTTCAATAACTTACATTTTTTTTTATTTTTCAATAATTTATAACAACTTTCTTTTGCATATACTACAGTAGCCCGTAATACATTTAAATTATCAAAAAGGTTACCGCTCGCCGTTGTGATATAGTTATCTATTACGAAATTATAGATCCTTTAACCCAAGTTTTACAGATCGCAACCCGCCGTAACCTATATTTGTATATCTCCAAAAATGATATTTTTTTAGTTTTCGAGGTTTACCACACGGTTTAGCTATTGTCGTGTTCTACAGCTTTGTTTGATTGCCACTAATAATACTAAGCCTATGGAAAGTGACTATACACAGATTTAAGACCAGATAAAGTCCATCCATTTCCATCTGGTCTTAAATCTGTCTATGGCTGCTTTTCATAGTCTTACTATTATCAGTGGCAATCAAACAAAGCTGTAGAACACGACAATAGCTAAACCATGTGGTAAACCTCGAAAACTAAAAAAATATAATTTTTGGAGATATACAAATATAGGTTACGGCGGGTTGCGATCTGTAAAACTTGGGTTAAAGGATCTATAATTTCGTAATAAATAACTATATCACAACGGCGAGCGGTAACCTTTTTGGTAATTTAAATGTATTACGGGCTACTGTGCTAATAGGTCAACACTTCAAAATCACATTGACTATATATTAGTTCCATTAAAATTCTTTCTGGCCCAAGTATAATTTTTAATTTTGAAATGATCGAAATTATTTAGGGTAAAACAAAAACTTGGTAGTGGAAACACTGACTTATAATCTCTTTGATTTTTGTCAAATTTCTCTATGGAATTTGTTTTTGTCAGTTTGTCAATTTTAAAACAATGTTTATCTGATATTTTTGAGTTTTATGCAGTATTTTTATTTTCCGCAGTGATATTTTGCTCAATTGTTTATTTCGAACGGATTGTGGATATAATAATTTAAGTACCTAGGTACTGAATACATGTTATTTAAGTAAGTGTCGTGAAACTTGTGAATTGTGAATTTTTGACATGGTAGGTAATAAATCAGTGAAATAAATTGTTGTCCGTTTTTTCTTTATTATTATTAGTTGTATGTAGAAGAACTAGGTACGTAGTTAACGGAATATCTACTAGCATAATAGTAAAAGTTAGGTAGGTCACATGTAGGTCATAGGTAAGTAAGTGTACTTTACAATATTCTATTATGTTTTGATTTACGGTGCCTATAAAACATTATTAGGCATTGGATTCATAATGTTTTGAACGCTTATTATTATAATGGGTGCTTAATTACTGTTTTTAAAGGCGCCGCTCGTAATTCAAAACATAATAAACTCGAGAGCAGAAAAATCGCACCACACAGGCCTATTTTCATACAAACGAGGTAAATTTGAAGATCTGGTTCTCCGCCCAGGATTAAACGGGCTCTGATCTGATGATGGCAAATTAAGAAAGGTGGTTGAGGAAAAAAGGTGAATAGAAAAAAGCTGAATAGAGCATTGGCACTAGCTAAGGCTCTATTCATCTTTTTTTTATTCAAATACGAAAAGAATATTTCTTTCCACTACTTATTTCTTTATATGCAATAATCAATTCTCCCATGTACAACGTATCTACCTACTCCACAATCATGGCAATGAAACAATATTATCTACCACTGAACTATTCAACATTTGACACTGGCAAAAATTACTTCCAAGAGGAAAGTAGATTGCCAAAACAAAAAAGAAGAAGAAGAAGACATCATGGCAGACAGATGACAGACAGTTCTTGAACGTGTTCAAACCATAGATAAGTTCAAATACGCTAACCGTCGTAAATCGGCCGTTCAGAAACTGAAACCAAGTTCAAAAGTTTAAGCGCGTGAGCTGAGGTTAACTCGAATTGAGCGCGTTCAATTTAAGCGGTGAAATCGGCTCTTAGAGACTTAAGTAAAATTAAATAAAGTCATGAGTTTTTACACAACTTTTTAAGTATTACAATATATCGATATTAAAATGAAAGGCCTTGATGAGCGCATTCCAAAAATAGATAATTTCTTACAAAATGTTTGATATAAAAAGAAAGAATTTAAAAAAATATTAAACCATAAACTGTTCTGCCAAAAACTAAAAAGTTAAGCCGCGATTACATACGCCGATTTTAGGAACCAATTTCGGGTTGCCATCCGTACTTGACAATAAAATATTGTGTAATAAGTTAGATTTTAAAAATGAATTTACACTATAGCGGAAAGGGAAACATTGTTTAAGATTTGAGATGAGATTCGAAAATAAAAAATCATTAAAATGTTGACTTTTCCGTTATTTGTGCAAATTTACTGTTAAAATTTTACTTATTTATACAGGTGGCAACTCTAAATTGGTTGCTAAGTAGGATGCTAAATCGGGATATGTAATCGAGGCTTAAAAAACAATAAATTGTAATTTCAGTCAGGTCAGGAGTATTCTTTGATTAATAAAAATTGTTTCACATATCGGTCCCCCGACTGCAAAGACTCATGTTATGTTATTTAACATTCAAGTTCGTTTTGGGCATGGCAGTCGTGTTTTTAATATTATTTAAAATTATTACTTTATCAACAATGTCCTCAAGTTTTTATCAAGATTTCAAGAAAAGGTTTTAAATTAATAATGATAAAATAAATAAAAAGTGATAAAAGTAATAAAACTAATTAACTAAAATAACAAAAACATTTAGTTTTCTCCATCAAAGTGCTACGAGCTGCACTTAATACAAAGTCCACAGCTCAAACAAAACCATTTCTAATTAAATGTTCCCCAAATGGCCCAATTACATGAGGTTAATCATCTACAATCCGTTAGAAGTGCAAGGTAAATATTAATCAGAGTGCGGAACACGCCGTAATGAAGCCGGGCCCGAGGGCACCGCAAACATTTTTAATCCCAAGCGCATCTCATAAATTCATCCGGGATGAAGTCGCGTTTGTTTTTCTTCCAGAAGGAAATATTTTTTTTCGCTAGATTTACAGCGCGACGCCGCCGCCGGGCCGCGGACAGACACGCGCACGGCGCGCTCCTTTTGTTACTCTATTTCTTTGTCATTGGGATTTTACGGTCACTAAAGGGCTTTGCGTTACCAACGAGGAACTTAACGAGTCATGAAATTAAAATTTATACGTTCGTGAAAAAGGATTTTAAATAAGTTGTGTTTTAAATTTATTTCAAGGTTTATTTGCAAGTCACAGGTTAAAAAGGTGTTTCAGAGTTTGTAGGAACAGTACAAGACGCCCTGCCCTGTATACTTTTTGAGCCTATATACTTAACATGTTATAATTTAACTGTCCCAACGACCGACCTACGTCTATTGCAGTCCATTTTTTTTACCTTTTAAAGCATCATTTTTTTTTTCATTTAATTTATTGGTCTGACTTTTTCTTATAGTGAGCGGTTATGGTACAGCCGTTGTAAAAACTTTTCATAAAAATATCTATCAAACTAAGTTTTATAATAAATTCCTTTTGAATTCTAAAGAATTTCGATTGACGAGAAATGTTAGTATAATGAAATATGGATGAAATTAATATCTCAGGTACGTAGCCCGGTGAAACTTTATCAATAATTTTGATTTATGTAAGCCCCACTGCGGCTCATATCTACTCGAAAGTTTTAGCTATTTAAACAAATTTAAGCTAGTAGTTATTAGCTTGTGTGCTCTCAGGGCCGTGTTCAAAGTAGTTTGGAAAATTATGAACGTTAGTCCTTGAGATGAAGTGTTTCTCGTCTAGGGAAGCGTAGGAATTGCGTGGAATTTTTCAAGTGTTTACAAGTAGGTACATTATTTCTAATTGAACTAAGTTATTAAATAGAGAAATACAAACAAGTTTCAAGAGTCAATTAGCGCGCTTAATGCGCATTTCATGCTAAAACAAAAGCCAATTAAATATACCTATTTATTCAGATTTGTGCGCGTGGCATTTGGAAAGGCTATCTTTAGATGATAAGTGTAGCGGCGCGATTATACCGCTACATAAGCAATCAACGAATGACGAAGAAATGCAGGATCAGCGAAAAGTACAATATGTAAACATTACGCAGACGTGACGTCGCACTACGTCAAACTAATATCGAGACAAAAATGTATGGAGACCTGTCTCACGATATCGAAGTTTTCTAAGCACTTCGCATAAATACAAATTCCAACACCAAGCAGTTGGACCGCGGTCCCCGAGCACAGACACCTGGCTCGGTGGAAGTACTTCCCTTTTAGCTGAATATATGGTGAAGAGATCCTGCCTCAACAATAAGTATTCAAAACAAAAACAACAGCATGTTAGCGATGGCATTGATAGGGTTCCGCAAATTTTCAAAAGTATCGATACCTACTCGATACCAAGTATCGTATCAAAAGTATCGATACCGATAAAAGTATCGGATCAAAAGTATCGATACTACTCAGTATCGAGTACTTTTTCTTTGCCTCGGAAAAACGTGTCAAAAAGTCTCAAAAAGTACAGTAAACGGCACGCTGGGCTTTCAAATAACAAAGTAATAAATTTACTCAGTCAATTTTAAACATAAAAACAAGCAGTTTAAAGCAAAAATAAAAGTCAGCATTAAAAATACATGCACAATAGTTAACAACTAAATACTGAATACTAATACTAAGTTTTTTTGTGAACCCTAGTCTTTTTCGTTACAATCAGATATCCTTAATAATAATATAATTATTATTATAAATGTGAAAGTCCGTTTGTTTGATTGTTTTCACGATCGTTACGCTTTCACGTCTTAATTAGTGAACCAATCATCATGAAATTTTGCTTCCAGCCAGGTTATCAGGGGTACAGAGAACGACATAGTGTACCTTACATCTCGAAAAAAGTATCGAGGGATAGCAAAAAATCTTTCCACGCAGACGAAGTCGCGGGTGGCCGCTAGTAAATACTAATTTATTGACGCGTGAACAATTGAGACAGTTTCTGGCAGACGTTATCAAGGCAGGTCTTGTTAGGTAGTTATTTGGTGGCCATAGTATTTAGGGTACACCGTTTTCATCTCGCTGACTGATCTCCATTAAAATAGAGGTCAATGATTTTGCTCCATTATTGTTTGAATGGGTCTGACTTTAAAAAGACACTGGACTTGCAAGGTATAGTCTAGTTTCATCTTTATCAATGGCGCGGTGCCTATTTGGTCGACTATGAGCTATTTTTTTTTATGAAAATTAGATAGTAAAGTGTAAAAAGTATCGAGTACATCAGAAAGTATCGATACCTAGTAAAGTATCGAATCAAAAGTATCGAGTACGAAAATACTAGGTATCGAAATGCAAGTATCGATACTACTCAAGTATCGATACTTTTTGCGGATCCCTAGGCATTGAATAAACTCTTCCCACATCGCCCTCTCGTGCGTTAATAATGAATAATTTAAACATAACATTTCCGCCCGCGTGTTAATTTTGTATTCAATGTGTTCATTCAGCGCTGTGTTTATGAGGAATCGAATGGAGCTTTTCTAACGGGCGGGCGGCAGAAGAAAGTTTATTCGGCTGGAAGTCGAGAATGCATATGTTACTTACGTATAAAAATAATTAACAATTTATTTTTTTACACAATTTATACACATATTTTTCACTCCTCTTGCTCTAAAAGTCCCTCATTGTAAGGTACCACTGAGCAAGTAATCACTACGTTTTAAGAGTAGGCACTTCACAATTATGAACGTAGTTTCTACCAACCTAATAAATTAGAATCGTACTACCAACATAAACAGAGGAAATGTCAAAAGAATAGAGAAGTACCTTACCAACTTGAAATGATATCGATATCGATAAAAAATGCTTCCAGGCGTCTATACTCATAAACCTCATAATATTTCATATTTTGGAAATAAAAGCAGGCGATAAATCCCAACACAACACGACAGCAAAATCCATAATAATATTATACTCGTAATAATTGTCAACATTAAATGATATGCATAAGTACATATTTGTCTAATAAAAATCTGGAATTTCTGTCTTGATGACATGCCGCGAATGGAATATCGCTTACTTTCTTAAATAAAAGAAAGGTAAGATTCAAGTAATTTATTCAGCAGCGAGTTCATTTTTTTTCTATTGTGACAAGAATGACTCGCTGTTAAAACTGCACTTTAGTTTGGCCTGAATTTCAGTCCTTTGCTGGAGGCTGCAACAAAAATTATATAACATTATTAACTACCCACTAGATAGTCATATATACAGTACCTAGGTAGTATTCAACCCATAATCAACATCTAAAATAAAATAATATCGATAACTTTAGCACAGCACTATGACAATGTAATGATAACGTGATTTATCGCTAATTTCGTTGAAATATCACTTAAAACCTATATATTTACCGATATTACTACTATTATTAACAATATTTTTTACTCAAATTAACTTAAAACTTCTAAAACTTAGAAAAAGTTAATAAAATTACCTGCTCGGATCAAGCGGGAATTCTAGTCAAAATTATGTCCTTACTCGACCCTCTCACTCTTCGGACACCACAAATTTCACACTCTTGCAAAGATTTGCCATCCATTATGTCTTTTTAACACGTTTTTATTACAATTTTGTTTTATTAAAATGCGTAAATTAATTTTACTAAAACTTCTGCAAAAATTTAATTTTTGGCGGCGCGTCACAAGCTGGCCAACATGACCACAACATAACTTGACGTATAATGCGGCTAAATTACCGAGTCATGGCTGGTACAATAAGACAAAACGATGAACTACCTTTTTTCATTGGTAGGATTGTTTCGTATTTTAATGTTGGCACAAAGTACGTTCATAATCCCATATTAATATTTTTTTCACTCCTCTTGCTCAAAAAGTCCGTCATTGTAAGGTACAAGAGTCAGGATAAAATAGCATAAATACCCCTAGGGGATAAAGTTTTTTCTTTTTTAATGTTTGTCTATTACCAATGAACCTACTAAAACGAAAAAGTCTTTATTCATAATTACGAATAAAAACTCGCTCAATTTTTGAAAATGGAACTAAAAGCAGCGATCTCTTCGGTGAAATCATAGACTTATTTATACTCTGTGACTTTTAGTTTAAAATGCGTGCATTGTGTTTCTTAGCTGCTACAGTAGAAATTAAAAAAGGAACTGGCGCGAAATCTTTAGAATTTTTCTCTAATTCCAAACTGATTGAATTGTGTGACTGTGAGTAAGTAATAGGATAGAAATAATTTTAATCTTTTGCCGTCAAGCACAAATCATTTATTTAAATACTGTATGAAAAGTTTATGAAGTGGAGGATAGAAAAACCAGTGGATTCGTTTACGGAAGTATAAACTATAGGTATTTAATATTGGATTTTATTTTTTCGCAATCGTAGTGAAAAGTAGAGTGTAACACACGACGCTAAAACCCATTGTAACTCGGTTTCTATTTATTCCCTCGCTAAAGCTCGGGAATAAAACTACCTCGTATGCAATGGGTCATTTTAGCGTCTTGTATAACAATCTACTATTGTATGAAGTTGATAAAGTGTCGACCCACTGGTAAGGTACAAGAGCCAGGATAAAATAGCAAAATTACCCCTAGGGGATAAAGTTTTTTCTTTTTTAATGTTTGTCTATTACCAATGAGCCTACTAAAACGGAAAAGTCTTTATTCATAATCACGAATAAAGACTCGCTCGACTTAATACTGTTTCTCATTTTTATTTTTGAAAATGGAACTAAAAGCAGCGATCTCTTCGGTGAAATCATAGACTTATTTATACTCTGTGACTTTAAGTTTGATCGTAGAATGCGTGCATTGTGTTTCTTAGCTGCTACAGTAGAAATTAAAAAAGGCGCGAAATTTTTAGAATTTTTCTCTAATACCAAACTGATTGAATTGTGTGACTGTAAGTAAGTAATAGGAAAGAAATAATTTTAATCTTTTGCCGTCAAGCACAAATCATTTATTTAAATACTGTATGAAAAGTTTATGAAGTGGAGGATAGAAAAATGAGTGGATTCGTTTACGTAAGTATAAACTAGGTATTTTATTTTATCGCCTTCGTAGTGAAAAGTAGAGTGTAACACACGACGCTAAAACCCATTGTAACTCGGTTTCTATTTATTTTAGCGTCTTGTATAACAATCTACTATAATAGAGCCAGCTCTAAAGTATTAATTAGATTAATTCCAACTTGATAGGTACCTTTACGCGTTCCTAAAAGAGCGGTGTCAGGCTAAAGCTAGGGTTTGACTTGGCTTGACGGTGCCGTCATATTACGGCCGTCATTTAGCGGCGTAGAACGTTGTCTATGGAAACAATACGGCGCGGTTTCTGACGTTACGGTGTCGCCATATTGTTTACATAGGCAGTATTCAACGCCGCTATATTACGGCCGTAATATATGGCGGCACCGTCATCCTAGGAAACCCTAGCTTTACAAACCAACAAGGTTTTTTTTTTAAAATATAAATCGAAATAATCTAAAAAAAACATAAAATAATTTGTCAAGTTTGTTATCCAAATTTTAAACCAGCTCTTTCATAGTTCTAGGAAGTAATGACCGATGCATTACCTAAAGCAAATAATGTCAAGAAAGCGTGATTTTATTCAAATCAAGAGTTTGGTCAAGGTTTGGTCGCGTGGTTGCTGAGTGTTAAATAATCGTTGCAGAAGTTCTTTTGAAGGTATTTTAATTTCGAATTTATGATTATTTTGTTTTTATTTGTGATTTCATTATTGAACTTTGGATCGGATATGAATTTTTTGCTCTTTAATCTCCTCTATCTTCTTTTGTCTTTCAATTGTTGATTTTAATCTTTCGCTACTTCTAAATCGCGATGAGTCTCATTTCAACGATAAAAGATTTTAATTATTTTTTCAATTTCAATGAGATTCACGTACTTTTACTAGCAATCACACAATCGAAATACAAACTTAAACATGACACACTTTATTTTTGATTTAATACTAACTTTACTAGATGTCATACTACTGTCCCGTTTCTAAGGTGCTACGGGTGAGTCGATTTTTCTAGTATTTTTTCTAATATATTATTTATCTTAATATTAAAATAGCGCTGTGACTGTCTAAAATATAAAAAAAAAACAATCAATAGGTATGAAATAACTCAAATAAATCTGTTTAGAAGTTTTTGTTTGTATGCAATGCTGCCTTTAGATACCTATGTGATTTTAATTGATTCTTCGTCATTTTAACTGACAAATTGTATTTGAGAATTTACAAATCTTTGCTAATAGCTCTTTAGTCAAAGGACAATTAAGCAGCTTGTAGTACGCCGCTTCTCCCGCATTAGGGGCACAAACGACCAACAAAATTTCCTTGTATCGACAAAGTGGCCAGAATTCCCATTTCCACGATAACGATCTGTCCCACCTCGTGGCCATTAAGGGTCAGCCGATGGCCAGATACGGGCCAATTTATGCACTGCACCCTCAAGAGCTTCGTAGTATTTACTTACTTTTTATGAGCCCAGATTGTTATCGACTCCGTGCGAAATGGTCCTGTGCGAGTGTGATCGGTTCTGTGGTTGGTCAGATTGTGTTTATGGTAAAATTTCGTGTGAAACGTCCCTTTATCTTTTTGATAGTTTGTTTTTGGCTTATTTTAGCTGTTTGTTTATTTAAAGAACAAACGAAAACATTTGTACAGTCATGGTATAAAAAGGTTCGTCAGTTTTCAAATTGATTCATGTCACTGACATAAAAAAATTTTTTTCTATTGTACAGTCACGTCTGTAAACTTTGCCACTCTAAAAGCTATTACTTTTTGGAAATGATATAAGTGACATAATGACAGCTACAACAAAGTGACAAGGTTCTAATCTAAACTACTCATATGCGTATTTTTAGACGTAACTGTATCTACGTGCTAACCTTTTGATAGTCTTTCTTATAACAGTGCATGTCTTGTCTAAGATGATTATTATCCCCAGTGATACTACATGCACTAGTGCAAGCGAAAACTGACCTAAAAGTGATGAAACTTTAAATTTCTCTCTAGACTGTACAAAGAAAACACAAATAATGTAAGTTATTTTGAAAAACTAAGTGTACTTTGTATGAACGCAGCCGCAGTTCATTTGTTCGGGAAACAAATAATGATTATGTACGTTACCGGATTTCCTTAGGTTGACTTGAATAGATCGTCATGTTCAATAAATTTTATAAGCATTAAAATAATAATAGCTTCAGACATAATGACGGGTGCCGTAGGGAATTTTATTATTTTAAAATGAGGGGTTTTCACTGTCGACCGTTGAGTTATACGGGGCTATTAATTGCACATTGCGTATGGTGCTAATAAAACTTTAATATTGCACGTATAATCATTACCATTTACCATAAACGATTTGTGATCCAGCAGGACCGATGATTAAAAATTTTTTGCATTTGTCCTGGTTTTTGTTGAAGCAATTTGGTCTTTATACGATATACGAGATGCGCGAAATTGGTTTGGATTGTTTGAGATGCGTAAGTGCGCTGTAATGAGGGGAGGTCGAGCGTTTTGTAGCGGTTCGGTGAAATGTTACGCCATTTTGATTGTGCTTGAAACGAGCGTATTAATTGGGCACCACTAGCACTACTAGATGAAGATAATATATAACTTTGGTAATGAAACAGCATAATGATGTAACTAATCAACACTATTTCAGAGCAGATATTTTTAGGTGTAGGCTAGGAATACTCAATTACGTTTCGGATAAGGTTATTCGAAAAGTTAACTGAGTTTTCCTAATAGTTGATCCTTATTGAAGTGAATGAAGAAAAAAAGAAAAAGAAGTAAAGACATTTATTGGCGCACACACGGAATACAAGAATACAATAAACATTTTTCATCGCTTGGATGGAAAATAAATAATTGTGCTAAAATTACGAAAGCTTAAATTATCTGTATATCAAAATAAGAAACTACTACCTGGCAGTGAGTTGCCATAAAAGAAAAATGCGAGAGCCTTTTCTCGTTGAATTCTCTTATGTTAATAATAATAATAAATAAAGTTTTTTATTTTCCAAAAAATCAGTTTACAATGATGTTTGTGAGTTAATAATTTAAAAGAAGAGAATTCAAACTTCTCCATTAATTATGAAAATAAAACAAACATAATTTACGTTTAAGACATACCCTGTGGTTTATTTTCCGAGGGAGCCAGTTCCGCGCTCGTATAATGTCATTTCACGCGTCTGCCTCCAAATGGCGATTTATCGTTTGGCGATACATCATTTTCATCAGCCTAATGCATGGATTATTCCAATTTTCAGGTACCAACTCTTTGAGTTATAGCTGCTGAGATATTTTGAACCTTAACGCGAAACCTTAACGGAAGAAAGCTCACCGCCACCAAAAGGGGTAAATTTATGGCGCTCGGGTTTATGATGAAAAATCGGCACTGGTGTGCTAAAAATAATAAGTATTTTTTTTCACAGACTCGGAACTGTTTAGATTTGAATGGTCATTGGGCACAAGAACTCTCATTTTGGCTAAGAGCTAGCCCCGTCGAATATAACATTGCCAGGAATATTGACTGATGGAAAAGTAGTGCCAGGTGGCATCAAAATGCGCGAAAAAGTGGTAAAGTTTGATGCCACCTGGCCTGGCACTACTTTTCCACCAGTCAGATACATGATTGGCTTGCTATTATACCACACCAAATCCAGAGCTCTGTAAATTGTTACCTTCAATCGCTTTTCAGCCCCTTTGTTGTTCAACCACTCCAACACCCACCACTGAAAATCTGCGAGGTGCCCGGATCTGTTAATAATGATAGTATGGCTAACTAACTAGAGGGATTTGGTCGCTCTATAAATTGTCCACCTATTTTCGGGGCCAGCTTTTGGTATATTTGTAAATAATAAAATATATGAATATCTTTTTTATAAGTACCTACGAGAAGTAAATGTTTACCTACTTTAACTACTTGGAACTCAATTTACTTTTTTTTTTTAATTTTTTTAGATTTTTATGCATTCACAATGATATTAAGATTATTAATATAATTGAAAAAATATTAGAATAAAAACGACTCACCCGTAGCAGCTCAGACGGGACTCGAACCCGCACCCTTAGGATTCCGACCCAATGCACTAACCAATTATGCTACCGAGTCGCTAGCGGAAGCGGCGAAATTTTCTAACACTTTTACGTTTCCACTGTAAGCCAGCGTTATCTCATCAATGTGAAGAATTAACTTCGACATTCGAATGCACCACCTTTACAGATGCCAGACAATCGATTAAGATGAATAGCTATATAAATTTTAATTTTAAAGCTATTCATCTTAATCGATTGTTTAGCTTTTTATGCACTCACAATGCTATTTTTATATTAAGATTATTAATATAATTGAAAAACCGCCGCTCCCACTAGCGACTCGTAGCATAATTAGTTAGTACATTGGGCTGGAATTCTAAGGGTGTGGGTTCGAGTCCCGTCTGAGCTGCTACGGGTGAGTTGATTTTTTCTAATATTTTTTTTAATTATATTAATAAACTCATTATACTTTTTGTTTTTTTCGTTGTGACCGAAACGGCTATGATTTAGTTTTAATTTTATCGTTGAAATTTAGCTCTGCTGGGGGGCTACTCAAATGGCCACTTTTCTATTGATTCGCTAACTTAAATCTTAAAAATAAGCAATTAATGATCAAGTTAGACGTCGCAAGTTTATGTAAATCACAGACATTCTTGTATTGTACAGAATCGACAAGCCTACGACACGTTATTTTGGTGTTTATGGCTTATTTTTAATTTTTAAGTTAGCGAACGAATAGAAAAGTGGCCATTTGAGTAGCCCCGCTGGTCCTCAGTTCATTGGATAGAACTTGTTGAACCCGAATGTTTACAACATCGAATCAGTCCCAGAGAGTGGACGGTCGCACTCAATTACACGCCTAATGCTCTCATTCAAATAGATAGAAGTAGGTTTCGGAGGTTTGGGGGTTTAAAATGGCAAGATTGTATGATATATAAAAGAGGTAAGTAGGTAGTTGTTCATAATCATGTTTCATTGTAAATTTTTTCATTTTATTTTCTTTTACGCATTAATGCGAAAAAAGGTGACGCGCGACGGAGCTTGAACAGAATCCTGAGGACGGTGGGTGATCACCTCGATTCAGCCATAGTTGCAGGTTCACCAAGCTGCATGAGGCAAGGGTTCGGTAAGCCTACCCACAAGAGTTGTTAATTTACTTCTTGTTGCCATGTACACTAACATAGTCTATAAGTTATATTGTTACTAACAAACTATGGATCTTTGGTCTGATTTTTTTTTATATTTATTTATTTATTTTCCAAATATTTAAATGATTTCAAGAATCACCAAGTTAACTTAACAAATTAAAGTACTCAAATATGATGGTAATATGAAATGAATCACAAAAAAAAGCCAATTACAATCTTGCCTTTATAGACCCCCTCTCTCATTTTAACATAATGCTCAGCTTAGAGAATGGTTTCACTATGAACACTGTGGAACCCTATGAATACAAAGCATTATTGTACCTATACTTTGCAAATTGTACCGTATTCGAACCGATACGTCAGAGCAAAACAATTTACGCCTAGAATTAATTGAACATTGTTACATAAATAAATAAAATAAATAAATAAATATTTGACAACATCACTTACATTGCTCTAATCCCAAAGTAAGTAGCTATAGCACTTGTGTTATGGAAATTAGAAACAACGGTGGTATGACAAACACCCAGACCTGAGACAATATTGAAAAGTTAATTTTCTACATTGACCCAGCCGGGGATCGAACCCGGGACCTCAAGAGATGGTGACGCCTTGAAAACCGGCGTGCGAACCACTCGACCACGGAGGTCGTCAAATAACATAATATTTTTTTCATTTCATTTTCTTTGTATTTTGTAAAATTGTTTAATGTGTAAATCTGTGTTTTTCGGTCCTGATGTCAGAATACTGTGCTCGGCAGAATATCAGTGCAGGAGGCCTAGCCTGCTGCTTATACTGAGTCGAGTGCGTTAGAGTATATATTCTGTGGTCGAGTACAGTTTTGGCATCACGCGACCATGCGCAATGTTATCGTTTATTGGCCTTGTATGTGTTTAGTTCTTTGTACTGTCTTTGTAATGTTGTGTATCGTTGTGTGTTTTCAAAATAAATGTTTTTTCTTTCTTTCTTTCTTTCTAATAGTAAAAATAAAAAGTAACAGTCGTGTGTTTTTCTGTATTCCTTCAGTCCTATGAGTTTTTAATTTTAATGACCTAAGTTATAGTATCTAATATAACCAAAGGATAAATAAATGGAGGCAACCCATACACAATTATATTTGTTATACAAGTGACCAAAATCAAATTGTGCTGCGAGTGCCGACTTTAAATCACGAACTAGCGAAGTAGTCTAGAATTGAATCACAAGCGTAGCGAGTGATTCTAATATAGACTACTTCGCTAGTTCGTGATTTAAAGGCACGAGGCAGAACAACATTTTGGTCTCGTGTAAAACATACAACTTTTCACCTCGACCAGCGAGAAAATTTTCATGTGACTTTCCTGGTAAAAAGCTTAATTCAGCATTAGAAACTTGTTCTCTTAACTCTTTTGGAGTAAGGCAACTATCTTCATCGTTGGACGCATTCATTTTTGTAATTTATCACAAAATAATTCGATCAAACCTATGCTGAAAAATTTTATTCATAGAGTCAGTAAAGTAGATTCCCGTCGTTTTGATTACATTACGTTGTGTTTTTCTCTTATTCATTAATATCCCGTCTTATTTATTTATTTATAACCATAAAACATATAATTTGTTAATAAATTTCATTATTTTTTCTTATTTCATATTTGATTCATACATGCGACCTCATTACCTCCTCCATACTCTTTATTTCGAATTATCAACCTTCTTTTTTAACAATCCTTATTTAAAACTCCTTGGTATATCCGTGCATTTTATTTTTTTACTTTTTAATCCGTGTATGACACCATAAAGCATTCTATCTATCCTTTTCTCACATATTAATTTTACAAGTGTCATCCTTGTCACTTTATTTGTTTTTTCTTTATTATTTTAAAGTTGGTATAGAAATTAAAAAAGCACTTTGTCTCACGCTCGCAGCAAAAATCGATTTTGCTGCGAGTTTTTACGCGCCAAAAGTACCTTTTTCGTGCTGGAGAGGTGAAAATAACTATTTAGGTTAGTTGACCGAGCGAGCGCGAAGCGTCTGCCTAAAGTCGTTGTTGTTGAACAAATAAATATCGACTACGACTTCCGATTTTTGATAGAGCCCGTTCTTTTTGTCAGCTAAAAAAGTGTTGAACAGGCAGTAGATAAATATAGACAGTTCAAACTAAGTTTATTTGAATAAAGAATTTATGATTTGATTTGAAGAAACTTATCCACTAATGTATTCATGCAAAATAAGAAAAATAGTAACCGACTGTTTACGATCAAACAACGCCATGAAACTTTATGACATCCCCGCAACCCAGTGCATTAGTTTTATATAGTTTGTACTGGTATATTATATTTTACGAAGCCAGAGGAATTAATTAACAGACTTTTGCTATTACTGAATATTACAGGTAAGTAATAAAAATAAAAGATTTTTTATTGTATTGGCTCAAATAGCAGCGCATGAGTAGGGTTGAATATTTTTATTGTTCTAGGAAAATTTACTTACATTTAAAACTCGTTATTTGAAATTCATTACAGAATATTAAAATAACTGAACATTTTCTGTGAGCGCGCCGTATCGCTTATAATAATACAATTTTAATTTATTATATTGTAAATGTAAAATTAATTATCATGTGCCATTTGTCTATTCGTTCGTAGAAATTTGACAATTACTAAAAACCGTTTAAAAACAGTTTTCATATTCGTCACGTTTAATTTTATAAAAGATAGATTCACTTGAATCCTGTGTGTATATCGGTAATAGATTGTAGGCTGTCCGCTAACTTGAATAACTGCTCAATGATCGCAAAATTATTATTCATAACCTTCGTCCCAGGAGGGAGCAGCGATCCCGCTTGTCGAGATCAATTACTGTCAATACGGTAAGCGGTCCCGAATATTTGTTTTATTGGTCGGTAGTTATGTACGTATAGCTACATAGTCTCATAAGTAAAACAGTTAGTAGTCTGTAATGCCAACTATGGGCCTTGTTTAGTGAAAACTACACATACCAAAAGCGGTGCGGTGCGACGTGGTGTGGTTGTGGTGTATCGTCCTGTAATTGTCACATATAAAATTCAACTTTGTTCGATAGCAGCAATTAGTGATGTACAAAACTCGAGTCGTCGAGTTCTACTTTTGAAGACTCGACTCGGATTGGCAGGACTCGGTGAGCTCAGTAGGCGCGTAAGTCCGAGCCTAGCCGAAAAACGAGCTCTCTGAGCCACGCCTCAAGCCTTCGAAAGAGTTTTAAGCCTTCAAAAGAGCACGAGTCTTAAAATGAACGCGAGCCTCATAAAAAGCTTAGAGTTCATGTTTATGACTTTAATATCTCCGTAAATAATAATATTTACATTATTATTATTTACGGAGATATTAAAGCCGAGCCTATCGAGCTAAAAGAGCCCTAAAAATCTGACTCTAGTCTTCAAAATTAGAACTCAAAAAGATGAATGTTTTATGTTATAAAAAGCACTGTAGATGCTTAATCTATTGTGCTTTAGCTCTACTTATCCTCATTCATCAGCAGCCCATCACAACTAGTGCGCCGAAAAAGACTCGAGTCGTGAAAAAGCCTCGAGTCGTGAAAAAGCCTCGAGATCGACCGAGCTCTCCAAAAAGGCTCGAGCCGTGAAAATGGCTCGAAGTCGGCCAAGCTCTGAAAAAGGCTCGAGCGCTAAAAAAGACTCCTGAGTCGTCGAACTTCGTACAAACGAGTCGAGCCTTGTAAAGCGACTGCGAGCTCTGGACAAAAGGACTTTCACATCGCACTGCGTTCAGTGCGGAGCTCCTGTTGTAACTTTAC
This sequence comes from Agriphila tristella, assembly GCA_928269145.1. Taxonomy (NCBI): domain Eukaryota; kingdom Metazoa; phylum Arthropoda; class Insecta; order Lepidoptera; family Crambidae; genus Agriphila; species Agriphila tristella. Next base: position 41,456,640 of record OV743433.1, read on the forward strand.
TGTATGAACGCAATACTTACCATGACATCGTACTAAAATGCTAAGTTACAGTAACTTACATCTTAGACAATAACTAATTATCTATCGTTTGATCAATTCCAGTTCACTATTAATTTCAATTTAGTTGCTGCTTTGAAATCTACCAATCTAAGTTCATCCAATCGTCATTTGATGCAAAACGCAATTGCATTGAAAGCGTTTGCACCGTCAGACGATTGCCCATTTGCGTGATATTAATGGCCCAGTATTAAATCACAGTTAAGTTATAATTAGGATATTTAAACAATTTCAAGATTAGTATTTATGCAAATAAACTTTAAATAATTTGTATTGAAAGTGAAAACTGTGTATTTTAAATGACGATTAAAACTACAAATTATACATCCACGACATTTTTTTATAGTCTGATCAAATGTTATTGACTTGACTCTTTTTATTACACGACTGCCCACAAAAAGGAGTGTATTTACACGACTGCCCACAAAAAGGAATGCATATGTGTTTAGGGTTCATGTATGTTTGTGGGTATGTGAGTTTCTTTATTCCACCATAACTTCTAAATGCCTGAACTGATTTGGATAAATGGTATCGTTAGAATCCTTACAGCATCTCGAGTGACACTGACTATATTTTTTTTGAATAAAATAATATGGCGACTGTACGACGTCATTATCAAATGTAAAAATCTTCTATTATTACATTATGGTCACTAAAATGTGTGAAATAAAAATAAATTAATTGAAAAAATATTAAAAACACGACTGCCCTGCCAAAAACGAACTAAAAAGTTAAACAACAAGTGTCATTGCAGTCGGGGGACCTCTTTGATCAAAAATTATTCCATAAAAAGTTCCTCTGACTGCAATAACACTTGTTGTTTAACTTTTTAGTTCGTTTTTGGCAGGGCAGTCGTGTTTTTAATATTTTTTAAATTTTTTCTCTGTTTTACATTACATAAGCGGATTAAACGCGTTAACTTACTACGGTTTACAGTTACTTTTAATTAAAATAAACACCGAAGTCAATTCAAAATCTACTGTGACGGTTCAAGGTCCATTGAAAAACCGATAAATCTATATCGGAATTTCAATCTACATTGTCTTTCCGTATTTGCGCACCAGTAGTATTATGTTACTACCCTACGTCACGAATCACAAGACTTTGTACGAAGGTCAATATGTGAACAGTAACTGACATGCGATTTCGATAAAATAAGGATGAAATACGATCGACATGAGGTAGAAGCGACATTAGAGCATGAACAGATAGGTACAGTCAGCAACGAAAGTCGCTTAACACTTAAGTACTTTGTCATAGCAAATTTTTTTGACAGATGTCTCACAGTCTGAAACTTGAATCAAAAAAGTTGCTACGATAAAGAACCAAAGTGTTGAACGACTTTCGTTGCTAAAAGTACTTACTTGTAACTGTTTTAATAAGTACTTTTTATGATGAAATATATATATATATATAGCTCAAAAAAAAAGCTTTTATGTTTCCATGAAGTTATAAAAATACTTTTGACTATAACAAAGAACGATATCAACGGAAAGAAAGTTAAGTGTAGGTGGTTTGACTTTGTGAATAACACAATAAACATTTTCTAGTGAATTGAATGTTTTTTTAAATAATTATGTACTCGTATATATAAAACACATCATGCTTTTCAAATAGAAATTCTGAATGAAAAATAAAGAAGAAGAATTAAATTTCTGTATTACATTACATTCTACAAGGTGTTTGGTAATAGCCTCATAAAGCCGAATACGGTAGATAAGCACCATCAAGCATATAGGACTACCTCTGAATTTGCGAAAAAAAAACTGCTATTTCATACAAAAGTTAATAACGAAAATATCAAAATGTATGTAACAGCAGATTTTTTCTCGTGATTTCAGAGTTGGTCCCATAGTAAAAGTTGTTCAGTTTGGTGGTCCCTATCTACCATATTCGGCTTTATAAGGCCACTAGCTTCCGCCCGCGACTTCGTCCGCGTGGATATTAGAGAAAATCCTTAGGGAACCTTCAACCAGGATCCGACCAGCCGTTTTTACGCGATTAGGCGGGTCCCCACCAAGCGCGCTGCCTCGCGAGGCAAGACGTTTGCCTCGTGAGGCGGGCCTCGCACGAGGCTGCTCGCTTGGTGGGGATCCGCCTAATCGCGTAAAAACGGCTGGTCGGATCCTGGTTGAAGGTTCCCTAAGGATTTTCTCTAATATCCACGCGGACGAAGTCGCGGGCGGAAGCTAGTTTTTTACAATAATCAGAATTGGTACAGAGATATTAGTAGGTATCTTGTCCCCGTCCCTGTCCCCTTAAAAGCTCAAAAACGACATCCACATCGATTTTCATGTTTACTTACCCCATTTAAGTACCTCTAAGGAATGATTTTCAAAATAACAAAATAGGTATGTAATTGCCTATTTATTTCTAGACGTGCTCCTACGAATTTTAAAATTGTAATTTAAAATTGTAATATCTATTTCATATTCTTTTTCCATGCAAAATTTGAACCCCTGTAGGGGTTAAAATCATGTCCACCTTGTTGGACTATAAATTAATGTCATTTTTGCAATCACCATCCCATAAAACCTCAAAAACGACATCCACATCGATTTTCATGTTTACTTATCCCATTTACCCCTAAGGAATGATTTTCAAAATAACAAAATATATAATTTTTAGATGTGTTCCAACGAATTTTAAAGTTGTAATGTCTATTTAATATCCTTTTTCCATACAAAATTTGAACCCCGATTTCATCCCTTTAGGGGTTAAATCAAGTCCACCGTGTTGGACTTCAAAATAAATGTCATTTTCGCAATCACTATCCCATAAAACCTCAAGAACGACATCCATATCGATTTTTATGTTTACTTACCCCATTTACCCCCTACGGGGTTGATTTTCAAAATAACAAAATATATGTATATTTATTTTTAGACGTGCTCCTACGAAGTTTAAAGTTGTACTGTCTATTTCATATTGTTTTTCCATACAAAATTTGAACCCCATTTTCACCCCTTTAGGGGTTAAATCATGTCCACCGTGTTGGAATTCAAAATAAATGTTATTTTCGCAATCGTCAACTCAGAAAACCCCAATAACGACATCCATATCGATTTTTAGGTTTATTTACCCCATTGCACCCCCATTTCATGACCATGGGGGTTAAAATTATACCAATACAATATGCGTTGCGTTAGATTTCCATCCATAAGCCTAAATTACAAATTTAGCGATTTCTACTTCAAAAATAAAGGATTATCTTCTAAACACAACTTCATCCCCCTTTTCACCCCTTTGGGGGTAGAATTTTGAAAAACGCTGAGACACGTATTTATTTATTTTCAATCATCAGCCTAAACACAAAATTTGAAGATCCTAGCTTCAAAACTGAGGGACTTTCATACAAACTTTCATCCCTTATTTCATCCCCTTAGGGATGGAATTTTCAAAAATCCTTCCTTAGTGGATGCCTACACTGTATAAAGTATCTGTGTGCAAAATTTCAAGTCTCTAGGTTCAGTGGTTTGGGCTGTGCGTTGATATCTCACTCAGTCAGGACTTTGAATTTTATATATATAGATTACCAAACACCTTGTTAATGTCTTTGATATAGAAAGAGTTTTAGGAGAAAAGAAAGTATTATTTAGTTTAAGAAAGATCACTAACGAACTGACAAGTCTTTACCTGACAATTTATTTTGTTTAATTACCAAAACGTTATGAATTTAACATCTTCGGAATTATATTGTAAGTTTCAAAATTAGCTTAACACTGTAGGTATCAGATACTATGTTCCGATCTCTAAAAGCATTGTTTCAAGATACTACAGATACGGGTTATGGCCCGTAATCTAAGGTACGTAAACGGAGAATAAAAGTTTTACGGTGAATAAAACGGGACGCTCTGGAAATCTGTCGTCGTAAAACGACACCGAATTCACCGAATCGATTCTTCACTAAAGTGGAATCACTAATAAATTACTTTGTATTAAATATACAAACAAAAACTTTGTATTTGGTTATTCCTTATGAAGCTAATAACAACAGTGTTTTTTCATTAGTGAATTAATTGGTTAGCTATACCAGGAGTGGCCAACAAGTCGATTGCAATCGTCCAGTCGATCTCTGGAGACAGCAGTGGCGAAGGGTCCATACAAGCCGATTCCCATCGGCTTACCTTTAGAAATCCCACCCCAATGATCCACTATGCAGATCATAACATTTTTCATGATTTTTGTAGAGCAGATTACCTTTGCCATAATTTCACCCCTCGCCACTGGGAGACAGTGCAGTCGATCGCGAGAGACATAACAAAAAGTGCTTTGCTTGTGGTAGCAAAGCAAACAGCAACAGAACTGTAGCGGGTGCGGCGTTCTTGTAGTGAAAAATACCCCAAAAATGCTTCAAGTCGATCTCAATAGGCCCGGAAATTTTAAAATTGATCGCAACCCTAGACAAGTTGGCCACCCCTGATCTATACTACTATCATAAACAAAACATTTTGTTCTACGGCTTTTCCGAAAACTGACAAAAAAAAAATACTTTTCATGCAAATCTCGATCAGCTGTTCGGATATTTGTATAGAAAGTTGGTCTTTTGTCTTCTTTTGGAAAGTCGTCGAACAAATGTTGTTTATGATATTAGTAATTTACTCCTCTGAGGTTGTTGGTGTTTTACAAATAACCCTGTATATTGCCTTAGGTTTGCTCACTGGTTGAGTCAATTTAGAAATAAAATTATCTTTTCTTATATTGTCTCAGATCAGCGTCTCTCATTCCATCTCATATTTATTAACTATAGTAAAAACCTTTTTTTATTGATGAAAAAAAATAATCGTCATCACTATCACCATAAGTTGAAAAACGTACTTTCGAATCGAATTTTGATCTATTTTTAAAAGAATAGGTCTGTAAACCACCATGGTTTAATTGGAAACTGAATTCCTTAAGTCTAATATATTTCAGTAGATACCTATTGGATTTCTCGATCGAAAATGTAAGTTAAATAATACCCATTCTTTGGATGCCTCTCGTTGGCATAAATTTAATATCGTGACTAGGGTTGCAAATTAGTTCAACATTAAACATACAAAAAAAAAAATTGAAAAAATGGGAAAAGCTAACTGATTGAAAAATAAATTATACGTTTTCAAATAAATATTGTATGTTATAAACCGCCTGCTACAAGTTTTGGTTCAAATGTATTATAGCTTGGCGTATAATTTTTAGGACTAAAACAATGACGCTCTCATAAAGTATGATAAATTATTTTTTATGTTCTAGTGTTGGCAGCCCTAATTGTGGCTAGAAGCCGTCCAATGGAACTTTTGTAACAAATTTAATTTATCTTGGCCTCCTCGGGGTTTTCCATAGACCGATTGTGATCAGAATGATTTAAACTTGGATTTAATGGGATAAGCTTTTTGTTTTATTAAATTGTTTGTTAATGATCATTAGTCGTATGGCTGACACCACTGACAGTACAAAAGCTTTAAATGAAATAGCGTTTTAAAAATAGAATTATTTTTAAATAAAACATGAGAAAAAATACAACAGTTATTTTTCATAAAAAATGGCAAGGTAATGTTAGAATCATAGACTTAGAAAATTTTCGCTGAGTTAGGGTAATAATACTCGCAGGTTACCTAAGAAAATAAAACTTTAAGTAATTAATATGCTTACAATATAATATGCTAATCGATTTTGTCATTTAAATGAAGGACAATAAAAATTAAGCGTTTAAAAGGGTTCCCGTCGTCAGAATGTAAGAACTTAATAATTACGCTTAGGGGTCCATAATAGGAAAATATGGTTTGCGGGGGTCATATTTTTATATAGGAAACGTAAAGTGTAGCCACAAAAAAAAACATACGACAAGCTAAAGAAATTCTCTAGATAGCTACAAGTATTAAATTGCGTATAAACCTCACTGATGATTGTAAAGAAAACAGAATATCATCAAAAGCGTAGGTCCATATTTTTGGCGTAAATAATAGCGGAAACGTATTGAATTGAAGTAAAATAATTGTGCTCGAGGTAATGATAAAAAACCAACGAAAAACATCGAAAAAGTGCAAAAGTGAGGTTATTTACTTTTTACACGTAAAGAAAAAGACAGAGGCAAATGTTTCCGCATAACGTAGCCTTAACTAATCATTGTTGACTAATGTTATGGTAAGTCAGCACAAATGTAGGACTACTATTAAACTTGCTCAAATTATGAAGAATACGTGTACGATTACGAAACTAAAGTAACCGACATCGCTCGAAGGATTGCTCAGCTGAAGTGGCAATAGGCGGGACACATAGCGAGAAGAACCGATGGCCGTTGGGGCGGAAAGGTTCTGGAATGGCGACCGCGCACCGGACGACGCTCCGTGGGTAGGCTCCCGACAAGGTGGACCGACGATCTGGTGAAGATTGCTGGAAGCCACTGGATGCGGGCAGCGCAGGATCGATCGTCGTGGAGATCCTTAGGGGAGGCCTATACCCAGCAGTGGGTGTCGTGCGGCTGATATGATGACGTGTACGATTTAAAAAATATAATTGTGCGCTATAGCGTCTACGGCGTAGTTCGTAGCTTGCTACGAATTCCGTAACGGCTCAGTGGGACGGTTATTTTACGTAGCTAAATAAACTCATCGCATATTCTTGATATTTTTATCGTTTTATTAAAGCTATTTCTATATATCGTGTTGCTATTGGTTATTCGCTGACTGTCCAAAGTGTGTGTTTAATTTAATTTCATGCTAAAGAAGTTTCCAAGATGGTTAAAGCTTTGCGGGTCTCATCTGATTACCATCCCAAATAAAAAAAAAACAGATTACAATCTCGAATTTATCTGAGCACTTTATTCCATTAATACTTACCTTAAATAAAACAATAGAGACACGAGTAATTACCGATTCTTATGTGTGGATTGCAACAATAACAATAAAAATTAAGAATCCCCGTCTGAGCGGGAGTTGTTTGCACGGGTGAGTTGTTTTTATTATAATAATAATAAAAATGAGAAAGTGCGTTAGTTTGGGTATTTTGATGTTTGTTACTAAAGAACGCAAAAACGGCTGAACGGATTTGAAAGAAATTGGCAATAACCAATTTTTTAAACATAGGATCAGGCCTTCTTTATGGTGTAAGATAAGCAGGATGGGTCATTTGTGTAACACCTATAACCTAAGATTTAATTGTATCTGCTTTTAAATACTAGGCATAAGTATTAACTCTTACGCCGCACAGTCCCGGTTAAGAATAGGACTGTCCCATCTCATCCCATGGGTATCGTAGAAGGCGATAGAGGGAAGTTTTAGGGACCCGGTGCAGACCATCGCACAAAGAGTCACTCGAATGGCAGCGAGGAAACTGTCAACAACAGCATTCCCAAGGAGGGTTGGTGTCAGGCAGGCGGCCGATCGTAAAACTTTGCTAAAACCTAATGCAGTATGTATTACATGCTGCGCCGACCCCAATAGTGGTCGTTCTATGAGCGCAAAATTTTATTTTGAGTAGACATAGCACTTCAAATAAATTGGGATAAGGACAGGAGGATGATGTATAAGTATTAACTCTTCTTCTACGTATATTTTTTCTTTTTAGGAATATGAAGCAGAATTTTATAGTAAACACTGAACGTAGGATATACATTTCTCAGCTAGGCCGAAGGACATTGCGTACATATTCTAAATACTTCACATGTGAAGGAAAATGGGTTCGTGTTCATGAATCTATGTATGAGTCCATGATTTGTGGGACGATAGTTAGGGCAAACTATTTCTAACTTGTAATAGTTCATATTTTATATATGTAATCTTATAAAATAAGATGTCCTGATTCACCACAGATTCACCACAGCACAACTCACAAAACTGGACGCATTTTACTGAAATTTGGCTTATAGATAGTGATTATATGGTGTGGGCATCGTAAAAAAAAGATTTTTTGAATACTATGAGAATTCCATGCAGACGAAGTCACACGTGAGGTGGCTAGTATAATTTTTTTCTGATAGAAAAATACTATGAATAATTTGAAAAATATAAATTAAAAACCATAGTAGGATTTAAAAGCATCGTGTTCATCATACATTAATTTATCCATAACTTAATTAATGAATTTGTTGAGTTGTAAAAGTAAGTAATTAGAATTTACTTAATAAATGATCGTTGAACTTAGTTATTAAGGTACGCAGGATATTGCTCCCAAAAATTGCGGTTAATCCTAGTTACTAAGCAATTTTAACGTTTAACTTTGCAATAATATTTCCGCTGTAGATTCGTAAACAACCAAAATTACCTTTGAAGTAATGAAGAAGACTCTTAGAGTTAACTGTTCAGACGTATCGTTTACAAGACTTAATTAAATACTAACTTTGAAAATGTTATTATGAAAATAAATAGCTTAGGAATGAAGCCATTATTGCTATCTACGAGTATTCTAACCTTTTGATAGGTACCAATAATGCAAATTGTTTTGTAGAGTCTGTAATATATTTTGTAAACTAGGTCTACAGGCATCTCAATATTGTTAGCTCATAATTTATTTTAATAAAAAAAATTCTGCGCTGCCTTTCCAATTTGTTCGTTCTCATGTAGTACCAGTGTAGTATGTATACAGAACAGAGAAATACAAATTGTTGTGTAGATTGTGTGTAGAAAATTAATAAAGGGCTTTGTAGCGTGTGACTGAGACGGAAAGCTACACGAGTTGGTTATTTCTGGCAAAATTCTAATTTTTTGACACCTACTCAGATGCTTGAGATGAGAACTATTATTATTATAAACTGTGAGGCAGTGCTCATGCCTCAAGATCCTAGGTAAAATATGAATAAAATGTCTGTCCAAAAATTATATTAAAACGCTTGGAAAGCATGAACCGCCGACGCTAAAATATTTTATTTTGACGTTAGTAAATGTCTTATACACAGAACAGAAAAAAAATTGTAGTTAATACATAATACATCGACTTTAGTTGTTTGAGGCATCTTGAGCTCATAGGAAAATTCTTTGCGTCGCGCTAGAGAGAAAAATAAGCTTTCTTTTATTTTTACGTTCCAACTTAAATTCTAGTTTGTGAGATTGATGGCCGAATACTCAAACGCTAGTTAACTTTGAGCGGCTCTCAAACAGCATGCTGTCTTTGTCATATCTTTGACATTTAATGCGACAGGGCGACGTTTGAGAGCCCCTCAAAGTTGATTAGCGTTTGAGTATTCGTAGGCCAGTATATTCTTACAAATGTTTTTCCTAAAATCGCAAAACGCTATGTAAAGCTGCATTTTTGGTATGTTATTTGGACCCCTTAAGGGAGTGTGGAACCATGTTTTGCAAGCAAAAAAAAGTTGTGCTAGCTTCGTTATACGTGAAAAACTGCATTTTTTTCAGTTTTTGTAGTTTTATTAAAAAACTATGAGCTTATGACATTAGTTGTCAACATCATTTTGAAAGTGTATTAAATTTCAAACAATAAAAGCTAACTTTCAGCTCTGTATGTTTAATAGTTTTTGAGATATGATGCTTGAAATATTGACACTCACCGGCATATCTAACCGCCTACACCGTTATTTTCATACAAACATGCTCGCTTCACAGTCTCATAAATATAAAAGTATACGCATCTCTGCAATGGTTTGAATGTTTAAAAGTTTAGGAAGGTGCTATTTTTTCGAATAAGAATGTCAAATAAGCATTGACATCTCTCAATTTCGTCAAAAATGCAATAAAGCAATGCATAATTTTAATACCATATATCATTGTATGGAACGAGGAAATTGGTTTACCTTTTCCTCTTTTTGGATAAATTGAGAGGTATCTATACTTATTTGACATTTTTATTCAAAAAATAAGCACCTGACTAATCTATCAACATACAAATCATTGCACAGATGCACAACCTTTTTTATTTATGAGACTGTGAAGTGAGCACGTTTATATGAAAATAACGGTGTAGGCGGTTAGATATGCCGGTGAGTGTCAATATTTCAAGCATCATATCTCAAAAACTATTAGACATACAGAGCTGAAAGTTAGCTTTAATTGTTTGAAATTTAATACACTTTCAAAATGATGTTGGCAACTAATGTCAAAAGCTCATAGTTTTTTAATAAAACTGCAAACACTGAATAAAAATACAGTTTTTCACGTATAACGCAGCTAGCACAACCTTTTTTTGCTTGCAAAACATGGTTCCACACTCCCTTAAGGGGTCCAAATAATATACTAAAAATGCAGCTTTACATCGCGTTTTGCGATTTAAATGTAGATTTTTACTGGGCTATTCGGTCATGAGAAGCAGACTTTTATGAAAAATAATAACCACATTCGATATTTTTTAGGTCAATAAGGCTTATAGGTACTAGGAAAAAGGTAATAATAATTACTGCAGATATTGAGTGACTTAATGTTTTAGTAGGTACAAGGAACTGAAAATGTCCTTGTTTGATTTGGTTTATGCTAAAGTCTTAAAGGATTTTCTTACCTTCATTCATTTGAAATTAATAGACAAATTAAATTACCAATCCAAAATAATTTTCCATTTGTGCTTTCTATTACTTTCAATATTGGTTGTTATGTAATCCATTTTTTTCCATTTGTGATTGCTATTACTTAACATTGATTGTGATGTAACTTAACTTTAATTTACCTTAAAAACGTGGGTAGTTTTGAAATATTACTTTCTATAAAATTAAGTCCAATGTGCATTTCACTTAATTTATAGAAAGCAGCAATGTATTAATTGAAATCATATATATACCTACCTAATGTATTTATTAATGAATCGAGTGTTTCATAACCCTTTTTTAATTTTGATACGTTCACCTCCTAATAGGTCTAAACAAAGTTACGAAGTCAAAAATTGTGTTCCAAGCATTTCCCTCTACACCTATTCGTTTACTGGGCTATTAGGTTTATACAAGGTACCTATCTATCATACACTTTACTTGTAAAATAAATCTGATAATTATAAATTATCTTTGAGATGGGAATTATAAAATGCTATTCTCATTTCTGTTTGAACAAAACAAAATTGACGGTGACTGGTTGAGAACACACGTGCATCAGTATAAAAATCAAAAGCAACGAAAAAACGGGGAACTCTGTTTTGTCGACGCTAACTCAAAGCAGTAGAACATATTTTGCAAAAGAAATTTCTGAAAAAAGGAATGTTGTATAGCGTTCTTAGTATTGGAAAGTGAGTCTTGATGCTTTGGGATAAGGTGTATTGTGTGTTTGAATGGTGGCGAGAGAGGGTGTCTTACGGAGCTTTATTGCAAGTCCTGACAAACGATTATTATGGAGACGGCTCACTTTGCACACGTCCCGGCCGTGATTATCCTCCAAGTCCTCGCCGTATTAGGTGACTTGTTTGGTTTTCCACCGGTTGATGTTTTAATTTAGAGGTGCGTTTTATGAAGTATACAAGTTAGCGGTCTTCATTATTTATTCATAACATGTTGCAAATGGTGTGATGTTAACTAAGAAATGTCATAGTTTTATTGCCTACTTATTTAATGCGTATGTTTTATAAACAATTTGCCCTTCTGTTTTTCATATTATTTTGTGGAATCAAAAACTCATGCTCATGATCGATTCAAACAATGATTTTCGATGATGATCACGTTGCAGATAAGAGATTTGAACTCCTGTTTTATCCTATTTAAATTATTTTAAAATCAATTCAGCATTTTTAATTATTATAATAAAAATTATTAGCCCTTTTCAAACTATAAATTTTAAGATAGGTACAATGCAATATTTTGACAATGTGCAACAGAGTGACCAACTTCAGAGCACTTGCTGTACAAAACAATGTAGGTGTTTTAATGTGCTGAAATCTGTGCGCACCATATATTCTCGAATGAAGTTGCCACAGATAGTGATCTGTCTATTGTTAATTTAATCGCATTGTACGTGATTGTACCTACTTTTAGTTGCAATTCTAAACATGTCTTCTTTACCATGAAGCTACATTTATTAGTTTCAAATAGTCTTTTCGATCGTCTTAAGAATAAAACCTCAATATAAAAAAGACATAAAAGGGGCAGATAATTCAATGCGTATACGTGAAGAATACGAGCGAAAATGAGTCTCATTTATATTGTTTTATGGTTTATTTCTCCTCAAGAGTTTAAGCTCAGCTGGGAAATGCGGATCCATTTGTTCACTGTAGTTTTATTATTCGCCAAAGACAAATCTGTTGCCATTCATTCTAAATACGAATAGTTTCTACCAATAACAATGGAGGAATCCATCTAAAGAATATGTCGGATAATTTGTTTTTTTTACGAACCAATTTCTAATAGGATTGCTTGAAATTATACCTATTGGACATCTTTTTCTTATTTTTATTGAGGTCGCTTAAAACTTATGTATGTGGTACTTGAGTAGCTTTTGTTGGCGATTTTGATCAAATAGATATTTTATTAAGAATCAATCTTATGGGTGAAAAGGTATCTTGTTATACTAGCCGTGCCCGCGACTCCGTAAGCAAGCGTTTGGTTGTATCGAGACATTGATTGTAAAACTTCTAGATATACAAAGATATTGTACAACTTTATACAGAATAGTCTATCTAGACTAGGGATGTAGATCGGTGAAATTCGGTAAAAGATATTGAATATGGTATTTTGCGGTAAAATACAGTAATTTTCAGTAAAAAACGTATCAATTTTGTTAATGGGTAAAGTGTGTCAGAAAACGCCACCCTTCTTCCACGCATAGCCGTAAGCTGTTAACCGAGTATTTTTAACCGACTTCCCAAAAAGGAGGAGGTTCTCAATTCGAGTGTATGTTTTTTTTTTTTTATCGTTGTTCGCGCGTATCTTCGACATTTATGGACCGATTTTGATGATCCTTTTTTTGTTCGATTGAGTTTTCTTGCGAGATGGTCCCATTTAAATTTTTTTCAAATCGGTTCAGTAGTTTTCAAGATATCCTGAAAATACTATGATTGTGCATCAATTAAATTGACGATTTTGTTATTTATGAACCGAATTAGATGATTATTTTTGTTGGGTAAGAGGTACTTTTAGTGTAGTCTTTTTAACCGACTTCAAAAAAGAGGGTTCTCTCTCAGTTTGACCTGTATGAATGTATGTTTCTCCGCGAATATCTCACGTTTGACTGAGCCGATTTTTCTACCAAATAATATACCTACACTAGGTACCTAATAGATAAGGTACTTACACTAAAAATAAAAAAAATAAAAAATTGTTTTAAAAAACAAAAAACCGACTTCAAAAAACCTGCCTCTAAAAAGCAAGAAATAATATTCAAATCATTACATATGCATTATCATTGTTATATAATAGTTGTTATACTGCCTCTAAAAAGCAAGAAATAATATTCAAATCATTACATATTATGTATTACATATTTTTGTTTTTTAAAACAATTTTTTATTTTTTTTATATAATTGTTATATAATAGTTGTTATTATATAACAATGATAATGCATATGTAATGATTTGAATATTATTTCTTGCTTTTTAGAGGCAGGTTTTTTGAAGTCGGGTAGGGCTTTTAGAATAAAAAAAGGAAGTTGTACTCCAGCCCCACCCGACTTCAATAGACGTGTTGTTATTATATAACAATGATAATGCATATGTAATGATTTGAATATTATTTCTTGCTTTTTAGAGGCAGGTTTTTTGAAGTCGGTTTTTTTAATTTGCCCTATTTTACCAGCATTTTCGGTAAAATTTTGTAATTTTGCAACCTTACTAGACTCGTTAGGGAAAAAAACACGAGAGAGAGAGAAAAAAACTGATGCTTAGTTTCCCAATTTTTGAACTCCAGCATAAATTCAGGTTTTTTACTTTGTACAGGATATATGATAAACAGTATAAGATTTTTCTAGTCCATCTGACATCAAAAACTATTTGATTGATTCATTAATTAAGGAATTGATGGTTACTGGACAAATTATATGCATTTAAATAAATACATAGTATAGTGTTAATCCTATGTATTTGTAGCTACACCAATTTAACTTACAAAGCGAGGTAATTAAACCGGTTGTCCAAAGTATGTTTGCAAGCATTCCAGGCGTTTTTACTAGTATGAAATTTCGCCCCCAAAGCTATTTGGGAGGTGAGGCAGTTAAAGTTTTGACTTCGCGGACTCGTCTATTCTTTCGAAGTCGAATTGATTTGATCGGATTCAAAGAGTTCGTGGGAACTTTAGCGAACTTTTAGTAAACTCGTGGTTCGGAAATAGGTTTAACTAAAGATGAAAGAAGTAGTTTTGAACGAGATCCATTCTTCAGCGAAACGTTCCGGAGTTCGTATGGGGAGTGACGTTGACTTATAATGTCGGAAATATGTTCGATATGTAACTTTTATTGGAAATGAAGCTTCTTTGTAGGGGATAAAGGAAGTTTTGATTTGTAATCAGTCAAACATTTCATTTCGGTCATATTATAAAATCAATAATATTGCTATTAGTATAGTATTACGTTATAAGCATATTATATCCGAATAAATATAGATCCGATAGAATAGGTAGAGTAGTGATGTACAAGACTCGAGTCCTCCGAGTCCTTTTGTCTAGAGCTCGAAGTTGTTTTACAGGGCGTTTTTGTATGAAGCTCGACGACTCGGGAGTATTTTTCAGAGCTCAAGCCTTTTTCAGAGCTCGGTCGATTTCGAGCCATTTTCACGGCTCGAGCCTTTTTGAGAGCTCGATCGATCTTGAGGCTTTTTCACGGCTCGAGTCTTTTTCGGCGCACTAGTTGTGATGGGCTGCTAATGAATAAGTAGAGCTAAAGCACAATAGATTAAGCATCTACGGTGCTCTTTATAACATAAGCCATTCATCTTTTTGAGTTCTAATTTTGGAGACTAGAGTCAGATTAAAGGGCTCTGTGAGCTCGATAGTGTGACGCTCAGTGTTAATTATTCGGAGGAATATTTAAGTTTTTTTTTATTTTACTATCAAAAGTATTTAAAAGTGTTCTAATGATTCATAAATTATGAAATATTGATAGATTTCTTTCACAACTTGAGTCCGTAATAAAAAATAACAATTTATAACTACAAAATCTGCTGCCACTTGTAGAGGACTGTTAAAACATTTCATAAGTGTTATTTAAAACGCCAATAAATATCAAAGTTTGTGACATTAATATACATTTCAAGATTTTAACGTAGAGTTTTGTGTCCAAGGGGCCTTTATCGATAAGCAACAAACTTAACAAGTGCTAACTTAACATTCTTATCCTAATATCTTGGAATTCGTGGAATTGACTGTGGGAAGGGAAGCAATAACGCAAAGAAATATGAAAGAGGTAGGGATAGAAATTGGCGAGAACAAAGGCGTGGTGAGGGCTCGGGACTAGGGATGTTCGATCCGGGTGCCTTGTATCGATATTCCGGATCGCAATGGATCGTAATCCATTGTATCGATCCATGGATCGATCCTAATAAGTTGATACGATTTTTTGGATCGATCCAGTATCGAATTAAATATTTTCGAAAAGTCGGATTTTTAATCACTTTAATAGAAACATGATAATAAGCGACTAATATACACTACACGGTGTTTGGTAAAAGCCTTATAAAACCGAATATGGTAGATAGAGACCATCAAATTGGACAACTTTTACTATGGGACCAACTCTGAAATCGCGAAAAAAAAACAGCTGTTTCATACAAAAATTAATAACGAAAATATCAAAATGTATGAAACAGCTAAATTTTTTTACGCGATTTCAGAGTTGGTCCCATAGTAAAAGTTGTTCAGTTTGATGGTCCCTATCTACCATATTCTGCTTTATAAGGCTTTTACCAAACACCTTGTATATCTAAAAATGAAAACGAATGTTCAGACCACGTTTCCTCCACTTTTCTATGGAACAACTGATTTTTTTTCGCGATCTCGTGGTTGGCCCCATAGTAAAAGTTGTTCATTAACGTGGTCTGAACACCCCTTTTCATTTTTAGATATACTTCAAAAATAGCGGTGTATATGGTAAATTAAAAAATAATGGCAATATAATACAGTGTGTTTTTTTAACAGTGATCAAATTTTGTGGTTTAGCTTAGTTAGACCATCAAACTGAACAACTTTGTCTAGGGATCAACTTAATCAGATCACAAAAATATTCAGCTGTTCCATAGAAAACATCAATAGGTATCTATTGATGTTTTCTATTGATGGTACTCGACCAAAATGTATGGAACAGCTGATTATTTTTTGCTCCGATTAAGTTGGTCCTATAGACAAAGTTGGCCAGTTTGATGGTCTAAGCAACACCACGAAATTTGATCACTGTTAAAAAAACACAATGTATTTTAAAGTACCCAAAAACAAAATTAAAAGTTGCTAGTGGTCCAAGCAAACAAAACGTACTTATCCTAACGAAATAAAAATGTTCTCTTCTCAAACTAAACAATATATTTGTAATGACTTATGACGAAGTTGACAGTACATTGAAATATGATATAGCAACATTCGCAAAAAGTGTCCAAGTAATTAGAGGAATGTTTATTAAATATCGTAATATGGAGTTTGACTAAATATTCCGTTGAACTTAAAATATTCTCTGAGTAATAACTTTATTAATACGATATACATAATACTATTCTTTCGATCCGATCCTCTATGCATGTGTATCGATCCACCAAAGGATCGAATGCTATTGTATCGATACAAAAATCGAATGGATCGTATCCCATTGTATCGATCCACGCAAGTATCGGATCGGATCGAACATCCCTACTCGGGACTGCGAGCGCGACCAGGGAACAGGGTGGTTGTTTATGGAGAGACGATTAAATTTTGAACTGAAGTACTTAATTTAGTCAGACATAAGTAATTTGGTTTTCACTAATGAGTTAGTGCCTAGTTCTGGTGAAGTTTGTGGTAAATATTATATTACCGTTCGGTAAGTTTAATTTAATTATTTATATTATTCTACTTTAATGACCTGCCTGTTGTTAATTCTGGCATTGAGATGTGTCAACTAGACTAGCTATTTCTCAGCCTAGGATTATCGTAGGGTAATCGACCAGTGGTCGGCTCTTTCATTCGAAGTCTAGGGAATGATATAAAATCATTCATTTAGGGACATAATTTAGATACATTGCACAAAAACACTAGGTTTGAAAACAAACGCTTTCGCATTCACCACACGTACTAAACAGAGACACATACTTGATGTTGGATTGACAATAAGAGAGGTCATTGTGGTAGCTGACCCTTTGAAATTCGTCTTTTAGTAAAATTAATTTTGTTAATTTTCTTTTAATTGTATTATGCCAGTGGAGGTATTTTTGAGTCTGGGACGCATATCACAAAACAATGCGGATAGCATCTAGAATCTAGATTATGTCTAGAATCTAGATAGGTGGGGCATTGTTTCAGCCCCCTATTGAGGGGGTTGCTGGTGTTAATACATGATACAATATTCGTAAATAACCGTGCCATGAACCTTGGGTCAAAATTGAACAGTTACAATTTGGTGCATGTGACCAAGATCCCGTCATTAAATGTTTCAATTGAAACAACGGGAGTACAAAAAAAATGGGTCTATAACGTAATATTCGTAGGGTCCATAACTTAACGATCACTCTCTAATTTATTTATATTTAATAGCCTCTCTAAAATGCAATGATAATTCATAACTTTAAGAGATTTTAATATTTTAGAACAATAGTTGTTGTACCAAATGGGTAAGATTCCGACATATTAAATCAAATTAAATTGTTTTATTTGCAGAATATAGGTAGTTACAGTAATTGGTGTTGTATTACAAAATTTAGGCGCTGTATTCTTCATAAATACAAAAAAAAATAACCTTACTTATTAATAAAAAAAAAAAAGCTCAGCGCCAGATGGTAACCAGATATTATGTTTAGGAACCTTGCCAAAGTTTATTTAACAAAAAAAAAAAGGGAACCCATTTGTACAAAAAGTGATTTAGTAATAAAGCAGACGCGTGGTGTTTTAATGACAGTGGCCGCGTGTTATTTAAAAGACTTAATAAAACTAATGGTATGAGATATTGTAACGTTGCGTTCTGACAATTCCCAAGTTTAAATTTTGGCGCGGAAGCGAAATGGTAGTTTTCAGTACCTTACAGGAATTGGCACCTCCCCCTTAACGTCATTGGCGGATGTGTGTAGCAGCCGCAACTTTAATAAATGTCTTTTCGATTTTTCTTGTATTTGAATAGGGTTTTGAAATGAATAAACATTGGAAAACAGAACAAAGTCTCTCAATATTCGCTTCAGTTTTGCAGAGAATTTGACGATAGAAAATGGCGCGTGCGGCGTGTCATGATTTCGACCAATACGAATATAAGATTCTTGATTTCGACGAATAGCAACAACGCCCAATAGGAAGGCTGATTTTGGTGCCGCGGTGTTGCCATTTCGCGTCACATTCTTCTATCTGACACTTTTAATGAAGTTATGCACAAACACCTTTTTGCTGATTGAAGCGTCGAGTGACAGTTCTTTGTGTTTTGTCCAAAAGATTTATAGTCGACAAAACACAGGTATTTGTTTCTGTAGGTTAAATTTTTATTTACAAAAGTATTTGGACATTTTTTAATTTCAAGTTATGGTAGGATTTGGGAAAACGGAACGTTTTGGAAGAAGTTTCAAAACGAGCAAGGGCAACACCAAGCAAGTTTTCAGATTTTCAGAAAAGAAAGATGACAGTTGTGATGAACGAGATTTCATTTGGTTATTTTATTTAACGCGGCGAGAGTCGCTCGCATAATAATTTATAGTCAGAAAACGCTACTGAGGTAAGTGCAGTTTTATCTGTTTAATGCAGATGTCGCAAGACGCCAGGAACATTTTTTTTTGAGGTTGTTCTTATTACAGGTAGAACCACTGGTCACTGGTTTGAGGGTGTGCCAGATTCTCCAATTTTACTTGCTGTGGTTGAGTTCGGCCAGGCAAAGTTTCAAACGGGTGGTGGGAGCAGGCGGTTTGAACACCCGCTAAACAGGATTCTGTTCAGCGAAAACCTGGTAAGAATCTTGGAAATATTATTTCCCACGCCACGCCGCCATGCCGCATAGCACAACGTGTTCGTGGTCGGTTTTCCAGTTGGCTAATCATACATATTTTGTTGCAGCTATGGGAAGTTAATTTTATTCGACTCATCGTTTTATGAGAATACCCTACTTTGGGACGGTGTCCATCCACGGCCACGTCACCGGCCTGAACGAATTGCTGTCCACCGAGTCCTAATTTCATTCAAGACTCACAGGAGCATTAATAACTAGAAGTTGTCATCATATCGGACACATGAGGTCGGTGTAACTTTCACTACAATTTAGCTCTTTTAGTGAACCGTGGTATCTCCATGTAGGGCTCGGTTTCTTGACGTAGAACTGTAACTTTTACCTTTTGCGGCCCAACGCACACCAACCAAATCGTACCCATGTAAAGCGACCCCTATCGCTAAGCTAGTATTTTGGAATTTTTCTTATGTAAGGTGTAAACCAAATTTTAACAATATAGACCATTAAACCCATACCATCTTTTATTTATTTTTGTTTACTCCTTATATTTAATTTTCTTTGCTCCGTGGCTCTCATCGGGCAGTATTCAAAGAGAACCTCGTGGCAATATTAAGAGAGTAAAATGGCGCCCACATTTATTTAAAGATATTGTTTGGTGTGTGTTGGTCAGAAATATCCCCCATCTTTCTCATATCTGGGCCCGGACCGCAGGGAATATTGTGTGTGTAAGATTTGTCCTGGCCCACACCTTTGGCTTACTTATGGAATGATTTTAGTACGATTGAAA
Source organism: Agriphila tristella (assembly GCA_928269145.1). Lineage (NCBI taxonomy): Eukaryota > Metazoa > Arthropoda > Insecta > Lepidoptera > Crambidae > Agriphila > Agriphila tristella. Next base: position 41,476,408 of record OV743433.1, read on the forward strand.
GATTGAGAGAGGGTAGGAGAGAGTAGGGGAGTTTTTTTTGTTTTAATAAAAGTTTACAGTCGAGTCATATTATTTTTTTTGATTTTGAAAAGAGGGTAGGTATATATTTTTGCTTAACTTAGAATCATATTTTTGAAAGTATTTGGTAGAGTCATTATGTATTTTGTGTAACTTAGAGTCATAATATATTTTTCAAACAAGAATATTTAGTTCATAATTATTGAGCGAACAACATTTAAGATATTTTTTTTGTGCTTGAACAACATAACCACAGTAAAGAATTGTTTTTCAATTTAATAAATTTCTTTGGAACATTTTATTAGGAATTTGTTTTTTTTAACAGTAGCGGCATAGATTTAAATTGATTTTTAGGATTGGAATACCACGCGTTCTAGTTTTGTAATTTTATGTTGTGGTGTGCTGCTATTGTGAATGTTATAAAGTAAAAAAAAAACACATGTGTGGTTGTTTCATTTCCTTTAATTTTTAAGTGTTAAGCTTTTGTTCCATGTTTTATGTTATGTGTTATATGTTTTTATAAAACTAAGATTTATATGTATAGGTATCTACCTACATGTTTCATGTTTAAAAGTTAACTTCAAGTTATATTGTTTTTATGTAAAACTGTAACTAAACAGACATAAATATCAGATTTTACATTTGGTAACAAACTAGTGTGTGTACACATTCATACTTTCAAAGGAAAGATTTCAGTTTTCAGATTAAAACTTTATTTTGTTTTTAAAATGAATACATTTTGTTAAATTTAAAAGTTCATACAGTTGGTTTATAAATTTGATACATTTTGTTAAAACTACCTACATTTTATACATTTGGGTGAAAATTTACAAAATATTACAATATTGTACAAGCGGTGTGTCGTTGTGGTCAATACAATTACAAATAATTTTCTTGAATACTGTGTTTTCTCTGATTTAGTGTTTGATAATTTAATATTACCTTTTATTTAAATTAATTGTGAAGGAAATACCACCAGTTCTTAACGATGGATTTAGAAATTTTAGTACATTCTCTTTTAAAAGATGAACTTACTTATGAAGTGACAATTAGGTCTGAAACACCGACTTCTACGGTTCCTTTGTTGAGGAAGCAACTAAAACAGCTTCTTATTGAGTGTCCCTCTGAGGTAATCACAGAAACAGAGTTTGAAAGTGGTTCGGAACTTAAAATTATTTCAGATAAAATTAAAGAATTAAAAGCAAAACTTAGTGAAAAATCTGTTACAGCACATTGTTTGAGCAGATGCCGTGGTTTGGTACGACACTTACATCATAGGCTTTTGCGAGTTGTGTCGGATGACCCTGCTGTTTTGTCACAAAAGGCAGAGTTGTCTGGCGCAATTGAGTTTTTATTGTCAGTTTCTGAAAAGTTTTTCTTGTCAACAAGAGCACAGCATCCGGATCAGAGCGATACCCAGGTTGAACCGGTGCCAGTAGTAGCAGTTGCAGAATGTTCTGGTGATAGGAATGTGGCAAAGTGGAACTTGAGATTCAACGGGACCACAGACCCACGCTCATTTTTGGAACGTGTCGACGAGCTCCAAATTTCATATGGTGTTTCTGACGGCAAGTTGTTCAACTCAGCCGCTCAGTTGTTTTCAGAACAGGGTTTGCTGTGGTATCGTGGCATTAAAAGTCAGGTTGACAGTTGGGCAGAACTGAAATCTTTGTTGCTCGAAGAATTTGACCCGGTCGATTATGATTACAGGTTACTGGGTGAGATCCGTTCACGAACACAAGGAATGGAGGAGCCAACACACATTTATTTTTCAGTAATGGCATGCCTATTCAACAGACTGAAATCACCACTGCCGGAGGAGAAGCAGCTTGAAATCCTTTTGCATAACATCAGACCGTATTTTTCACAACAGTTAGCTTTGTTAGATATTACTACAATTTCCGATTTAAAGACAAAATGTCGTAAACTTGAATCTGCTCGCCAACGTTCGGATTTTTTTGTTGAACCGACTAAGTCGAATTTTCTGAGTCAAGAATTTTGCTATAAGGGTAAAGCAAAAAAGCAAGTTAATTATGTAGCAACACACAACACCAGTAGACCGCCAACAACATCACAACAGTTTAATTCTAATTCAATGCCTTCTGCAAACCAACGAGTGTGTTATAAATGTGGCAAGGGTAACCACAATTTCAGATTATGTAAAGTGACACCTCAAAATATAAAATGTTTCAAATGTGGCAAAGTAGGTTTTACTGTCACATCGTGTCCGAACTGCAGTAAGGGCACAAGTTTTAAAAGTTCACCACAGACAAAAAACTAGTTGGTGAGAACCGAGGTAATAATTTAGTGGATAGTGAGGGTAAATTTAAATCTTTTCGTAGCATCGCTTCGGTTCTCTTCGCACCTAGTGAAAATGATGTTAGGCCTTATTTAAAATTTAAAGTGAATGATTTTGAAATTATTGGTTTATTAGATTCAGGTGCTTGTATCTCAATTTTAGGGAACAATGCACATAAACAATTTATCAAGTTTGGGTTTGAACTTCAGGAGCGTGTAGACAGGTCGTGTAGTGTTGCAAATGGAGTTCAACTAGAATCTTTAGGGTTTATTTTTGTACCGGTTACTTTTGGTAAAATTAGCCGGGTAGTGAAATTTTTGGTGATTCCTAGTATAGTCACAGAGGTGATACTAGGTTGTGATTTTTGGAGATCTTTCGATTTAGGAAAGAACATTTTTGATCAAATAGATTATAGGAACGCTCCTAAATCATTTTTTAATAATTGTAGTTCAATTCACTCAGAACAAATAAATAGTATTCAGTCGTATAATAGTTTGTCTTTTAGTCAAAAAGAATTGGCTGATTCAATGGTGAAAGACTTTGAATCAATTTCTTCAGAAAGGATTGGGTTAGGAAGGACCCCTCTAACTGAGCATGTTATTGATACGGGAGAGGCCATACCTATTAGGATAGGTCAGTATCCGTTGTCGCCGGAAAAGAAGAAAGCCTTAAATGACGAGTTGGATAGAATGCTGGAATTAGACGTTGTAACACCTAGTGAAAGTCCGTGGAATAATCCCGTTCTATTAGTTAAGAAGGCGAGTGGCGATTGGAGATTCTGTCTTGACTGTAGGAAGCTTAACGCCGTTACCAAGGGCGATGCATATGCTATTCCGTACATGCCTCAGATACTTGACAGCCTTAAGGAGGCTAGGTACTTATCCTCGATAGATTTAAGCTCCAGTTTTTGGCAAATTCCACTCCAAACTGAGTCGCAGGATAAGACTAGTTTTACTGTTCCGGGAAGAGGTATCTTCAAATTTAAGGTGATGCCGTTTGGACTCTGCGGAGCTCCGGCTAGACAGCAACGTTTGATGGATAGGTTGTTGGGTCACGGGTTCTGCAGTGATATTGACAACGGAACAGTTTACTGTTACGTTGATGACATTATTATCTGTAGTTCTGATTTCCAAACGCATTTACTACTTTTAAAACGGGTGTTTGACAAGCTTAAGGAAGCTAATTTATCTATTAATTTTGCAAAATCTAAATTTTTCCGAAGTTCTATTAAATATTTGGGTTACGTTGTAGACGAATTCGGTCTGAGAACGGATCCGGAGAAGGTTTCCGCAATTTTGAACTTTCCTACTCCAACTTCAAGTCGTGAGGTCAAAATGTTTCTTGGAACGTGTTCCTGGTATAGACGGTTTATTCGTAACTTTTCGACTATCGCCGCACCACTAAATAAGTTGACGTGTAGTGGAAAGAATGCGCCACCCTTCTCTTGGTCACAGGAAGCCGAAGAGTCTTTTAATACTTTGAAAGACGCCCTAGTTACAGCACCGGTTTTAGCTGTACCAGATTTTGGTAAGCCTTTCACTGTACATTGTGATGCATCTTCATATGGGTTAGGAGGAATGTTATCTCAGGAAATTGAAGGACATGATCACCCTATTGCATTTGTAAGTCGTTCTTTAAATAAAGCAGAGAGAAATTACAGTGCTACAGAAAGGGAAGCCTTAGCTGTTTTATTTTCGGTCGAGAAATTTGAACCTTATTTGGGATCTCGTCCTTTTAAAGTTGTCACGGATCATTCATCTCTTAAATGGTTTACTAAGCTGGAGAACCCTTCAGGTAGACTGGCGCGTTGGTTTTGTCGACTGTCTCAATTCGATTTTCAGGTTGAGCACAGGAAAGGCACAGACAATGTGGTTCCAGACGCGTTATCCAGACTTATGGACGCTAACACCTTAAACGTGATCAACTCTGTGGAGGACGAGTGGTTTGATAAAATTTTTAATGGTTGTAAGTCGCATCCACTTAATTTTCCTAATTTTTGTGTAAAGGATGGTAATTTGTATCGTTTTTCAAAAAGTAAATTTAGTTTATTGAGTGAATTTGATTGGAAGCTGGTAGTACGGAAGGATCAGAGAGAGGCCATTATTAGGGAGAACCACTGTGAACCAACAGCGGCTCATTTGGGAGTTTTCAAAACCCATAGACGCCTTTGTCTACGGTATTATTGGCCAGGAATGTACAAAGACATCGTTGATTTCATTAAACACTGTGACACTTGCGCCGCATACAAACCATCACAGAAGGCAACTCCAGGTTTAATGGGTCAACCGAAAGTCTGCCATAAACCATTTCAGGTATTATCCGTGGACATCGTCGGTCCAATGCCAAGGTCTCGTTCTGGTTTTGTTTATCTTTTGGTAGTTACCTGTTGCTTTTCTAAATATTGTTTAATTTTTCCAATGAGACGTGCTACTTGTGCGGAGGTGGTGAAAAACTTGGAACAACGCGTAATTTTAGTACACGGCGTTCCAGAGACTGTAATTGCTGATAACGGAGTGCAATTCACAGGATCTGAATTCCGCCAAATGCTCGAACGTTATAAAGTTCCGAAACTCCATTTTACCCCGCGTTACACACCTCAAGTAAATTTGGTTGAAAGATACAACAAAACCATAATGACAGCTGTTGCTTCTTACGTTAAAGATAATCATCGTACATGGGATGAACAATTGCCAAAAATTCAGTTTGCAATTAATAGTGCCGTGAATGAGTCCACTGGATTTTCACCATTTTTTCTAGTACATGCTAGGGAACCAGTCATTAGTGGTACCTTTTATAGGGACACAGATAAGGAATACGAACCTGGGGTACCTAGGGACGAATACGCCGGTGAATTTCACAATTTAAAGACCATTTTCGAAGAGGTACGCGAGCATTTATTAAAAGCCCATGCTGAGAACACCACTCACTATAACTTAAGAAGAAGAGAGGCTAAATTTTCTGTAGGTGATGTTGTGTGGAAGAGAACATTTACTCAGAGTGATGCGCAAAAATTTAAAATGGCAAAGTTGGCACCTAAATTTGAGAAATGTAGGGTCAAAAAAGTTTTATCGCCTTTGGTGTATGATTTGGAAAGGGTTTCTGATGGTCAATCTATAGGTTCTTGGCACATTAAGGATTTAAAAGCTTAGGGCACTTATTACATCTTCTCTAGTAGTGTGTCAAATACACGAAATTTGGCACACGAAGCGTATGTCTGTGTGTGGTGTTTACAGTTATTTTCACTGTAACACTTTTGGTTTACATGGTGAGGTATGAAAGGACAAATGGTGATGAACGAATGAATGACGATTGCATGCGGAGGAATTTGGGTGTGAAAGAGCAGGGAATTGCCGGTAGCCAAGCTATAGGTAGATGGAGGACAGGTTTAGTTTTTTTGTGTGGTTCTAATCTCTAATGAGTTAGAATTCACTTTTTGTTACGAGTTTCGAATCTATTTTTTACCTAGGTGTAGATTCGGGTAAATCTTGATATTTTTTTTATTTTTTTGCTGTTTGGCAGGTAGTGAAACTTATATTTTTTTTTCCAATTCATACTCCAATTTTGCAACGACTCGTTATGGAAGAAACCGGCATGTTTTTTTCTGCTATTTGGGTGACTGAAATTTATGTCACAGTTTTTTTTTAATTTTGAATATTTAGTTGTTGTACAGTCACAACAACTGTTGCATTTGCGTATTTGGTGAATGCTACATTTTTTAAGGAGCGTAGTTTCGACTCCTTGGTTGGTTTACAACTTGTGTTGAGTTGTAAATGTTTTGTTGTTTTGTGTTGTTTTGTCTCGTTAAGTGGAAGTCCTGTGTCGTCAAATGTGATGTCACTAGGGTGACGGGTTGTACGTCCAGGGTATATATATATATATTTTTTTTTGGGTTGTCGGTCGACATGGTTCGTTGAATCGTAGCATTCAATAGATTTTTTTTCTAGGTTTGTGTTAGTAGTAGGATTTGTAGTTTGAGGACGCTGAGGGCAGCGCCTTTTTTTCAGGAGAGGGGGTATTGTAACGTTGCGTTCTGACAATTCCCAAGTTTAAATTTTGGCGCGGAAGCGAAATGGTAGTTTTCAGTACCTTACAGGAATTGGCACCTCCCCCTTAACGTCATTGGCGGATGTGTGTAGCAGCCGCAACTTTAATAAATGTCTTTTCGATTTTTCTTGTATTTGAATAGGGTTTTGAAATGAATAAACATTGGAAAACAGAACAAAGTCTCTCAATATTCGCTTCAGTTTTGCAGAGAATTTGACGATAGAAAATGGCGCGTGCGGCGTGTCATGATTTCGACCAATACGAATATAAGATTCTTGATTTCGACGAATAGCAACAACGCCCAATAGGAAGGCTGATTTTGGTGCCGCGGTGTTGCCATTTCGCGTCACATTCTTCTATCTGACACTTTTAATGAAGTTATGCACAAACACCTTTTTGCTGATTGAAGCGTCGAGTGACAGTTCTTTGTGTTTTGTCCAAAAGATTTATAGTCGACAAAACACAGGTATTTGTTTCTGTAGGTTAAATTTTTATTTACAAAAGTATTTGGACATTTTTTAATTTCAAGTTATGGTAGGATTTGGGAAAACGGAACGTTTTGGAAGAAGTTTCAAAACGAGCAAGGGCAACACCAAGCAAGTTTTCAGATTTTCAGAAAAGAAAGATGACAGTTGTGATGAACGAGATTTCATTTGGTTATTTTATTTAACGCGGCGAGAGTCGCTCGCATAATAATTTATAGTCAGAAAACGCTACTGAGGTAAGTGCAGTTTTATCTGTTTAATGCAGATGTCGCAAGACGCCAGGAACATTTTTTTTTGAGGTTGTTCTTATTACAGGTAGAACCACTGGTCACTGGTTTGAGGGTGTGCCAGATTCTCCAATTTTACTTGCTGTGGTTGAGTTCGGCCAGGCAAAGTTTCAAACGGGTGGTGGGAGCAGGCGGTTTGAACACCCGCTAAACAGGATTCTGTTCAGCGAAAACCTGGTAAGAATCTTGGAAATATTATTTCCCACGCCACGCCGCCATGCCGCATAGCACAACGTGTTCGTGGTCGGTTTTCCAGTTGGCTAATCATACATATTTTGTTGCAGCTATGGGAAGTTAATTTTATTCGACTCATCGTTTTATGAGAATACCCTACTTTGGGACGGTGTCCATCCACGGCCACGTCACCGGCCTGAACGAATTGCTGTCCACCGAGTCCTAATTTCATTCAAGACTCACAGGAGCATTAATAACTAGAAGTTGTCATCATATCGGACACATGAGGTCGGTGTAACTTTCACTACAATTTAGCTCTTTTAGTGAACCGTGGTATCTCCATGTAGGGCTCGGTTTCTTGACGTAGAACTGTAACTTTTACCTTTTGCGGCCCAACGCACACCAACCAAATCGTACCCATGTAAAGCGACCCCTATCGCTAAGCTAGTATTTTGGAATTTTTCTTATGTAAGGTGTAAACCAAATTTTAACAATATAGACCATTAAACCCATACCATCTTTTATTTATTTTTGTTTACTCCTTATATTTAATTTTCTTTGCTCCGTGGCTCTCATCGGGCAGTATTCAAAGAGAACCTCGTGGCAATATTAAGAGAGTAATTATTCCATTTAATTAAATGTGATCAATCAACATACGGTTAACGAACACAGCCAAAAATATGCCTACCTAAGTATCAAAGAAAGTTGTTGTTTTTTTTTATTGAGATGTTTATTAGATTGAAGGTGTTTATTAGATTCATTCTAGGTCTTAATATATTATTAATCGGTAAAAGAAGTTGCAATATAATAAAATACTTTTTGATTTATTAACATAAGCTTAACATTCATTCCTTAAAAAGTACTAATTTACAATCAAGTTCATTATTTTTTTATTATTTTGCTAGAAATTCGGTATAAAAATATCGATGTAAAAATAAAGGTTTTACAACGTCGATGTGATTAAATAAGTTCAAGACCATGTGATTAAATAAGTTTAACAGGTTTCGTTGAAGAATTAATTAAAGAAGGTACCTATAGTATGCGAAAGGTATACATTTTTGAAATCGTCAGGTACTAACATTGTATTGAAATGTAGGTAAATTTTAAAATACAAGAAGTGCACGTGTTCATGAAATCCCTGGCATTTTTTTTTTACAACATTTGGGAATTCCAATGCCATTGTGTTAACATCTGGCTAACAAACAAAAAAAAGAATTGCGTTCGACAGAAGGTTCAGTTTGGTTGCTATTGTGTTAACATCTAGTTAGCTACAAAAAAAAAACTATAATAACATTCGACAGAAAGTTCAGTTTTGGTTCTGGCTAAAAGTCTTGTTTCGGTCAGACACTGGGCCATTTGAAACAAACTTTCTAAGTTCTCAATTATATTGAGATATTGTTTACTTAATAATAAAAAGAGTATAATGGGGTCCGAGAGTGGTTGTTTGTAATCTGTATTAAAGCTTACATAATTAATCGAATCCGGGACCTCTTGTGTGGTAGTCAGCATGTTGACCACTGCACCACTCAGGTCGAAAGATTTATGTTTAATACATCGCTAGCTTATTGAACGCATTTAGAGAATTATGATTAACTAGCGGCCGCCCGCGGCTTCGTCTGCGTGGGGTTTTTTTTTTTTGCTGTCCCTCGGGAACAGTTTTTTTATATGAGGGCTATCCTGTGTCCTTTTCTGTGCCCTCCACGACGTGTATGCGGAACTTCATGATGATTGGTTCATTGATTGGGACGTGGGGGCGTGATAGACAGGCGGACGGACTTTCGCATTTGTAATATTAGTAAGGATTATACTAAAAAGAATGGCACACTGTGTGTACTAGAATCTTTTCAAGAATTCGTCATCTCGTAACATGTTATATCACCTTTAATAAGTAAGAAACTTAAAAAAAAAATACATGGTTTTCAAATACTATTTGATTTCTCTTCCATTAAGAGAATGAATAAATGTATCGATTGTACGAAAATCTATCAATTTCAACTATTATACTATAAGTAAATGGCAATATCGGCTATTTTCAGGCTCAACCAAATAAGTTAATTAAACGCCAGTGAAGGTGGGCCGTTGCCGTAGACCATCAAAGTGAGTTTCATTTTAAGGCAACAACGAGTCATTAAGAAAAAAATGGGAGCAACTGTGATGTTTTAAGGTGAGAGATGCACTAAATTTATTTAATTTTTAAAATGTAATTGTTCCTAATTTGTTAGATCTGTAACTTACAACATATTATTATTATATTGACAACTATTGACGATCGATTACTGCAAGCTGGGTGTTTATAGTTCCGCTATTGTATCTGTTTTCATAACACTAATGTTTGGCTGTTAATGTGGAGTATGAGCAATAATTGTGTTGTTGTTATTTAATAATTTAATGATCAAATGAACTTACCCTAAGTGAATTTTGATACTAATTATCCCGTCTTCGTCGAAGAGATTTAATTAGTAGTATTAAATAAAAAAAATAAAAAAAAAATGAAGGTTTGAAGTCAAATTTTAATGTATAATACGAGTTTAAGGACAAGAAAGAAAAAAAAATGTAGGGCAAATGAACAATCTGTCATATTTATTATTGGAAGATTAACCGTTGGGGTGTGGACGATTTTCAGGGCCATCATCAAGTTTCAGACATCAAGTCAATTCTAAGACGGTGCGGAGTGAGTTATCGTGCAGGCGTGGGTTGCGTCGTACGGTTCTGATGACATCATTTACCAACTAGAAATTGATACAGTAAGATAAACTGTAACGAGGTAACTTGACTTTTTTTTAATTAGCTTGGTGGTTTGCGGGGCTAAGCCAGGCCAGACAACAATCATGAATACACGTAAACGAACTAATATGGTAGCAGATGATGACTCAAATCAAAACGATAAACCTGCGCGAAAATCATCAAAAAAGTCTTTATTAGAAAATATAGCTGGGAAAATAGATATTTTAACTAAACGAATAGAAAGTTTGGAAAAGGTGAATGATTCGGACAATACTAATTCTGATAAAAATAACTCTGTGACAGGGCCTATCATTGTTGAAAACAGTTCTTCTGTTAACAATAGCGGGGAATCGGAAATAAATACAAATCAAAACACGAGAAATATTCAGTGTAGTATAGACAAAACAGTGGTTATAGGAGATGCAGGATGTAGTGGTTTAGGAAAACATGAGGTAATCTATAATATAGGAACCGCACCAGAAAGACCAAAATTTAAAAATGATAATGACAATCCGGTTACGTTTATAAAAAAATTACAACGATACATAAAAGGTGTTAAAGGAGAACATCGATCTTTAGAGATAGCTATTGATAGCTTAAATGACTCATCCTACAAAATAATGGATATCTACAGTAGCAATTGGAAAACTTTTGAAGATTTTAGTAACGATTTTTTGATGATTTTTTGGGGAGAAAAAGAACAAGAAAATGCTAGACTCAAACTAAATAACTCTGTTTGGGAACCTAATAGTCGTAAAACAATGGAAGAACACTTTGCTGATATGGTCGAAAACGTAAGATATTTCAAAGAATCTTTAGATGAGAAAAGTGTTGTTAATCAAATAATGCGCCATTTTCCTAATGAAATACAAATTGCGTGGTTTGCTAAAGGTAGTAAGGGTTCATTTGTTAATGGAATAGAATTTTTACGGGGTATTGAAAAAAATATAAAATTTAGGAGATATAATAATAAACCGTCTAATATAAACGAAAATTACTCTGTTTATAGACATCAAAGTCAACCACAACAACAAAATCAACGTAGAATGTTGAACCGACAAGTAAATGCCATACAGTATGAATCACAATCTAGTACTAACATTTTACCACAAAATAACGGAAAACCGGAAAACTACTGAGAGTTGACCTTATAGGGCTAAAAGGTTTAACTCTAGAGAACACAAAAGCCCCATTTAAATATTCTAATGCTTTCGAGATTGCATACATGCAAATGAAAAACTTAGGATGGTTACCTGGATTAGGTTTAGGTAAGAAAGCATCAGGAGATCCGTATGTAAAAAGTATCAAACCTTACCATAAACCAGTAGATAAAGATATAAAAGACTTAATTGAATTAATTGATTCTAGAGAAGACTTTCAAGTAACGGAAATAACTAAGGAATATAAAAATCCCTATGAAGAAAATAAATTTGTAGCCACTGTTTTTGAAAGTCTAGAATATGTAGAAGGAGAAAACTATGATTTCCAATGCAATGAATCTAAATTGTTAGAAATTGATGTCAATGTAGGAAGTTGTTGCGTTAGGTGTCTTATTGATACTGGGAGTCAAATAACCTGTATATCTTTATCCTTTTACCAGGAAATCATAAGTAAGGGGTTAGAAATACCTTTGATACCTGTATCCCCATTGCAAATACAAGGAGCCACGGGAAAGAAAAGTTCTCGTATCGACATGGCTGCTTTAATACCAATTAGCATAGACAATAATTGTATCAATACACCATGTTTAATTATACGCGGTCTTATAAGACCGATAATAATTGGTAGTGATTGGTTAGAACAGTGTGAAGCTAAAATACAATATTCTCCAAATAAAATGCTTAGCTTTCAATATAAAAATGAAACAATTATCATAAAACTTAACAGTACAAAAATAGAAAAATGTAAATCCATTGATGTTTTGGTAATTAAAAATGAAAATGAATGTAATGGAATAGTTGCAAATAAGAATCCTAAACCAGTCTTATATGAGACGGAGGATAACATAAGCCTTTTCTTAGATAAAAATAACTTGACGAACATACAAAAGGAGGGCCTTCGTAAAGTTTTCAATAAAAATAAAACAGCGTTTTCACAGCAACCAGGTTTAACAAATAAATATTGTCATGAAATCTTAATGGAATCTTCAGAACCTTTCTTAAAACGTTCATATCCCGTTCCAATTGCCTACCGTGAAAAAATAAAAGAAAAATTATCAGAAATGGAACGATTAGGAATAGTAAAAAGAGAGGCTACTCCATTTAGTAGTCCATTGACGTATACCTTAAAGAGAGATGGTTCTGTAAGAATCTTGTTGGATGCCCGTGAGTTAAACAGAAGAATGGTAGGGGATTCCGAATCACCTCCTAATACATCTGATATTCTTCAATCGTTTCATGGAGTGAAATTTATAAGCACAATTGATTTAAATAATGCGTATTTTCAAATTCCATTACATCCGGAGTCTCGTAAATACACGGGTTTTACGTTTTTAGGGAAGAGTTATACATACGCCGTATTGCCACAAGGGCTAAAAACAGCGGTAGGGAGTTTTTCTCGGGCCATGGATGTAATACTAGGACCAGAAGTGAGGGGATTTTGTGTTAACTATTTGGATGACCTAGTCGTTTTTACGATAGATAATGACATAAATCAACATTTTGACCACCTAGATAGAGTTTTGACGTGTCTACGCGAAGCCAATATGACTTGTAGTTTAGAAAAGTGTCAATTTATCAAATGCGAAGTAAAGTTTTTAGGACACATTGTCTCAACAGAAGGGATAAAAATGGACCCTGATAAGATTAGAGCTATTAAAGAATTTCCTAGTCCTAAAACAGTTAAGCAGTTGCGTGCGTTTTTAGGGCTCGTCAATTACTATCGGAAATTTATAGCAAAATATGGTTACTTAACAAAGCCACTTAATGTACTTTTACAAAAGGGGGTAACATGGAAATGGAATAATGAACGACAAGCTCAATTAGAAAAGATTAAACAAGCATTTATAGACACTATTATATTAATACACCCAAACATTAAAAAACAGTATTACCTCCAAACAGATAGCAGTCAAATAGGAATCGCAGGCTGTCTATATCAAATAGACAGTGACGGAGATGAACAAGTTGTAGGGTTTTGTAGTAAAGGTCTTTCGCAACCAGAACAACAATGGACAGTGTCTGAACAAGAACTCTGGGCCGTAGTTTACAGTTTAAAAAAATTTGAAACCTATTTATTAGGTGCAAATGTGATTATTAGAACTGATCATAAAAGTCTTGAATTTATTAACAATTGGAAATTTTATAGTCCCAGAGTAACACGCTGGATCCTTTATATACAACAGTTTAAATTCAAAATCGAGCATATAAAAGGTAGTAAAAATATAGTACCTGACATTCTATCACGTTATGCTAGTTGTGCTAATGAGGTACAAGAACTGAAAAGGGTATGTCCTGAAATTGCTATGTTCACATCACAACAGATCGAAATAAGAGCTAAAAGGTTAGACAATATAAAAGAAATGCAACTTGGAGATCCAGAACTAGAAAGTGTTATTAAACTTTTACAAGAAAAACCAGAAAATATACAAAAACGAGGGGGGGCTTTTGAATTATGTGATGATATCTTAATGTTTAGGAACATAACTTCCAACAGGCTACGGTTAGTGATCCCAAAATCTTTTCAAGAAGAATTGGTACAAATTATACACGAGGAAGCTGGTCATTTTGGGGAATCTAGAATAAAAAGATTGATAAATGATAGGTTTTACTTTATTGGATTGGCGAGAACAGTAAGGAAAGTAATAAGAAGTTGTGATCTTTGTCAAAAAACAAAACAACCAACAACTTTGAGAGTAGGTCCTTGTTTACCAGTTTTGACCAATGATGTAGGTGAAATCGTGATGGCAGATTTATATGGGCCATTGCCAAGTGGAGAATTTGGGATGCAATATATTTTAGTAATTCAGGATTCTTTCAGTAAGTTCGTAGGGTTGTATACCTTGCGAAGGGCCACTACGCGTTCAGTGTTACCAAATATAAAAAAGTTTCATGGTAAAATAAAAATAAAAAGGTTAGTTACTGATAATGGTAGGCAGTTTACTTCAAAATATTGGTACAGTGGTCTTGACCAGTTAGGTATTAAAGCATCACACACAACTGTTCGCAATCCAAGGCCAAATAGTACTGAGCGAGTAAATAAAGAATTGGGTAGACTTTTTAGAACTTATTGTTTTAACTCCCATAACAGTTGGGTGAAATATATAAAAAGTATTGAATCCTGTTATAACAACACTGTACATGCGTCAACTGGCTATACACCTATGGAAATCGTATATGGAGTAGGACCAGTATTGACGGTGGATAAGAGTCTTAAACAGTTAAAGAGGGAGTGTAAAACCCCTGACCTAAATTTCATACGAGAAACAACAAGAGCTAATTTAAAGAGAAATGCAGAACAACGTTGTCTTAAGTATGATAGACGTAACAAACGAAGAATAATTTCGTTTCGTATAGGAGATCTCGTAAAGGTACGTCGTGAAAATCGATCTAATGTCGCTGATAAACTATGTAAAAAATTTTCATTGCTTTACGAAGGTCCTTATAAAGTAGGAGGAGTTCCATACAATAACACTTATTTGTTGGTAAAACCAGAAAGTGGTCAGATTAGGGGAACTTTTAATGCAATTCATTTAGAAAGGTATTACACATAAAAAAAAACAAATAGGTTAGGTTAATGGTTTAGTATCATCAATAGGAAATAGTGGTAGGTTTAGTGAAGATTTAAAAATGAACATTATCTAAATATACAAATATAAAAAAAAAAAAAATACAAAAAAAAGTTGAAAGCAGACCTATTGCAAAAAAAAAAAAAAAAAATTACATGTTCTATTTTTATTATAAACCTTGTGGATAAGGGGAATGATTACTATAAAAATATGATTATTATAAAATTTAAATCATTTTATAAATTAAAATAGTTAAGAAAGTAAGTACGGTTTTAACTGACTTTTATAGAATTAAAAAAAAAAGGAAGAGAAAAGGTTGAGTCCTTGTTTTCTGGCTTACAAAATAGGATGTACAAAAAAAAAACATATTTTAGTTCTTAAGAGTTCTTGACTTTGCATTGATAATTTAAGATAACTTGCATTTGTATACCTACCTTTCTTTAATGATTATTATTTAAGTTTCTTATTATAAAACATACATCTAATTCAAACAAGATTTATAACTGACATTTGTACTATGGTTGTGACATACATAATTCATGAACTTAATCAAAGTGTCAATTTCAATATCCTCTTGTTTATCAATTAACATTATTGAGGTAAACATATAGATTTGTCAAACTATTATTTTGTACTAAAAATATACTTTTAGGTTAGAGAATCCTATTACATTGTTTTGATAAAACTGATAGGGCATAAATATTTTGTCAAATAGCCTTCTGTTTCGGCAATCTATATTATTTTAATAAATATTTTGTAAAATAATCATCTTTTTTTGTTCTAAGACCCATCATTTTGTGAAACAAAATCTTTTAAATGAGTAATCTTTACTCTTATAACAATACGCAGGTGTAGATAAAATATGTATCTTTTGTTTATTATCACAGAAATAAAAGTTTATTTTCCATTTATGATAATAATAATTATTGGTCATCAAAACATAGACGTATAAATTTGAAAATAAGTCGCTAAATTGTACGCGTCTTATTTTCAAGGGGGGGAATGTGACGCTCAGTGTTAATTATTCGGAGGAATATTTAAGTTTTTTTTTATTTTACTATCAAAAGTATTTAAAAGTGTTCTAATGATTCATAAATTATGAAATATTGATAGATTTCTTTCACAACTTGAGTCCGTAATAAAAAATAACAATTTATAACTACAAAATCTGCTGCCACTTGTAGAGGACTGTTAAAACATTTCATAAGTGTTATTTAAAACGCCAATAAATATCAAAGTTTGTGACATTAATATACATTTCAAGATTTTAACGTAGAGTTTTGTGTCCAAGGGGCCTTTATCGATAAGCAACAAACTTAACAAGTGCTAACTTAACATTCTTATCCTAATATCTTGGAATTCGTGGAATTGACTGTGGGAAGGGAAGCAATAACGCAAAGAAATATGAAAGAGGTAGGGATAGAAATTGGCGAGAACAAAGGCGTGGTGAGGGCTCGGGACTGCGAGCGCGACCAGGGAACAGGGTGGTTGTTTATGGAGAGACGATTAAATTTTGAACTGAAGTACTTAATTTAGTCAGACATAAGTAATTTGGTTTTCACTAATGAGTTAGTGCCTAGTTCTGGTGAAGTTTGTGGTAAATATTATATTACCGTTCGGTAAGTTTAATTTAATTATTTATATTATTCTACTTTAATGACCTGCCTGTTGTTAATTCTGGCATTGAGATGTGTCAACTAGACTAGCTATTTCTCAGCCTAGGATTATCGTAGGGTAATCGACCAGTGGTCGGCTCTTTCATTCGAAGTCTAGGGAATGATATAAAATCATTCATTTAGGGACATAATTTAGATACATTGCACAAAAACACTAGGTTTGAAAACAAACGCTTTCGCATTCACCACACGTACTAAACAGAGACACATACTTGATGTTGGATTGACAATAAGAGAGGTCATTGTGGTAGCTGACCCTTTGAAATTCGTCTTTTAGTAAAATTAATTTTGTTAATTTTCTTTTAATTGTATTATGCCAGTGGAGGTATTTTTGAGTCTGGGACGCATATCACAAAACAATGCGGATAGCATCTAGAATCTAGATTATGTCTAGAATCTAGATAGGTGGGGCATTGTTTCAGCCCCCTATTGAGGGGGTTGCTGGTGTTAATACATGATACAATATTCGTAAATAACCGTGCCATGAACCTTGGGTCAAAATTGAACAGTTACAATAGGCTTGGCTTTAATATCTCCGTAAATAATAATGTTGTAAATATTATTATTTAAGGAGATTATTAAAGTCATAAACATAAACTCTAAGCTTTTTATGAGGCTCGCGTTCATTTTAAGACTCGAGCTTTTTTGAAGGCTCGAGCTCTTTTGATAGGTTCGAGCTCTTTTGAAGGCTTGAACTCTTTTAAAGCCTCGAGGCGTAGCTCAGAGAGCTCGTTTCTCGGCTAGGCTCGGGCTTACGAGCCTGCCGAGCTCACCAAGTCCTGCCAATCCGACTCGACTCTCAAAAGTAGAACTCGACAACTCGAGTTTTGTACATCACTAAGGTAGAGGTATAGAAATAAGTATGGTGTATGACTCTAAATAATTAGTATGCCTACAAAAATATGCCCCTATGAGGATTTTATACACAGATAGATAGAGAAGTACAGTTAAATTTTAAGTTCATTAAGTTAATTGGTTAATATAATACAGATAACTAATGGTTTCAAAGCCACGAACAGAACCCACAATCAATAATGATCTTCGGCTAAACTTATCGAGACCTCTCGACTTGTTTTGTTTTGGCAACCCTAAAGTAGGCTAGTTGGGAAGAGTTCACAAGTCTGTGGTTAACCACTAACTTGTACGTCTGTGTTAGACATCGTCTTGTTTTCATTTAGTCTACAGATAATGATTTTGCAAAGTGAAAAAGTTTTATTTTTTTATTTAACTCGCTACTAATTCACACTTTCATTTCTCAAGCTTACGCGCTCACTAGACATGAAATAAAACACTTTTTAATTCCTACTCATGTCAAATGTCAATGATAAACAAAGAATGTCTATTGAAGTTGAATTGAATGTCAGGATTTTTTTTCATCAAATTAATTAAATTTTTGAATAATGATATTAATTTATAAATAGACGTGGCTTTGACTTGACTTAAATCGCTAACAGCTAAGGCTATTGTAAATATTTTACAGGCAAAGAAAAATCACAGTTGAACATGGAAAATAATATTTCTGAACTGTAACAACAACCACGTGCAAGAAGGTCTGCCCCTTGCAATGACTGTCAAAAGTAATATCGAAGCGATGTTGTGATTGAGATGGCGCTATACGCGATCGCGATATACAACATCACTTTGATGTTGCTATAAGAGCTCCCAGTTACAGCCTTTGGTAACATCCACGTACAAATGCTTCATACATTTATGTTTGCACCCAAAACCGAGCAATTTCACTATTCAAAAAAAATCACAGATTTCGTGCTTTTCACAACCTTCTGGTACATTGAAAATGAATTTTGTAAAAAAAAATCTTTTGTTAGAATAAGTACTTACAATACTTTGAAATCACAGCAAAGCCATGAACAACTTTGGATCTACTTTTCTGTGATTCGTGTGTATGAAATATTATATAAAAATATTGCATTGTTATAAACATTACTATTTTATTGAAAAGTAATACTACTGTAACCTAAAATATATTTCTTAGATTTGTTTTCAACTACGTCAAACCTCTATAGCAACTCAGTGACGCGACGCGCATCTAAGGAGCGCACTTCCCGAAATTACGCCAACACGCTACATATTGTAGCCTCGTTGATACGTGTCTTTTGAGGCTTCAACCATTCATGTAGCCTTAAAACTTACGACACCAAGGCTATGTCGCACTCTGAACGTAGATAGGGGCTATACTGAAGCGATCGAAAAAACCTTTTCAATGTTAAGGTTAAGCTACAAGGCAAACCCTTAACCCAATCGTCTTTGTTTTAGGCTCAAATTGTAGCTGACTAAATTGTTCAGAGGAATATTTCTCAAAATTTTGATACCATTCTTCGTTTCCAAAATATCGAGCGCCAAAATCAAAAAATCGGGAGAAAAATAGTTTTTTTTTCCACTATTTCGGCCATAATTTTTTTCGTTTTATATATTATCGAATAATTATTTTTGCACTTTGCAGCTATTGTGAATACGCGTCTTTTAAATCTTTTTAACCGACTTCATCAAAAGGAGGAGGTTCTCAATTCGATTGTATGTTTTTTTTTATCGTTGTTCACGCGTATCTTCGACATTTATGGATCGATTTTGATGATTCTTTTTTTGTTCGATTGAGTTTGCTTGCGAGATGGTCCCATTTAATTTTTTTTCAAATCGGTCAAGTAGTTTTCAAGTTATCCTGAAAATACTATCATTTTGCATCAACTACCTTGACGACTTTCTTATTTATGAACCGAATTAGATGATATTTTTTTGTTAGAAAAGGGATACCTTAGTGTAGTTTTTTTAACCAACTTCAAAAAAAGGAGGTTCTCAGTTTGATCCGTATGTATGTATGTTTCTCCGCGATTATCTCACGTTTGGCTGAGTTGATTTTTTTACCTAAATAATATACCTAATGCAGAAGGTACTTACACTAAAAATAAAAAAATAAAAAATTGTTTAAAAAACAAAAAAACCGACTTCAAAAAACCTGCCTATAAAAAGCAAGAAATAATATTCAAATCATTAGATATCTATTGAAGTCGGGTGGGGCTTTAAGAATAAAAAGAAAAAGTTGTACTCCAGCCCCACCCGACTTCAATAGATATCTAATGATTTGAATATTATTTCTTGCTTTTTATAGGCAGGTTTTTTGATGTCGGTTTTTATTGTTTTTTAAACAATTTTTTAAATATCATTCGTCACAACCCTCTGAGATATAAGGGAATCGCACTTTTTCGTGAAAATGGAGCCTATACTGGAGCGAACGTAAAGACATTTTCAATGTCAAAAAGACATTTTCAATGTCAAAAACAATGTTTTAAATACTGCTGTTTTGAAACAGAGTTTTAAATAGTTTTCTAGTGACTAAGAATTTCCTGCTGCTTCATCACTACATAGTATAAATCTAAGTCACTTCCCGCTGTCTGTCCCTATGTATGCTTAGATCTTTAAAACGGTTTTTTATGCGGTTTTTTTAATAGATAGAGTGATTCAAGAAAAAGGTTTATCCTTACTAAAATTATAAATGCGAAAGTCCGTTTGTTTGTTTGTTACGCCTTCACGTCTTAACCACTGAACCGATCATGATGAAATTTTGCATACACATTGTCAGAGGTACAGATGAGACATAGGGTACCTTTCATCCCGAAAAAAAGTATCGTTCCCGAGGGATAGCAAAACACCTTTCCACGCAGACGAAGTCGCGGGCTGCTGCTAGTATGTATCATTAATGGTCTCAAATTCCAAACTACATCGAAGCGAAGCAAGGGTGGATCGCTAGTCAATGGAACAAAGTTCAACTTGCGTCCGTGTTTATTGTTGAGTGTAGTGGAAACTCTGTAAAATTGATCCGTTATCTTGTTATAAACTATACTCGTATGTAAGTATATCATGTTGGAGGAAGGAAATGATGTTGATTGGCGGCACCCTAACAATCATATCTGACATGATTTCCTGAAAATAATCGTGTGTATTCAAAGGGATTTTACAAAACCTTGTTGCGTCAACGTAAAGTAAACTTTGTAACAGAAAAGAGTGTTATCAAATCAATTGGGAATATCTCTTCCTTTTCTCAGGCGAATACTTCAAGTATAAAACAATATTGGGACAAGAATAAAGAGGGGAAAATAAGGTACACCCTCCGTACTCAAATGGGAGCGGTCGTTGTATTTTTTGGCGAAAGTAAACTTTTCTTTTTTGTCTTTGAACCTTAGGCTCATGTGTGGGGCGGGTGATAAATCAAAGCCCGCTCAATAAATCTTTACTCGGTGAGAATTTGGCGTCGACGTTTTGTAGTTTTTTAAGTCGATAAAAAGTCGTGATACTTTTTATTTATGTTTTAAGTTGCCTGAGGTTTTTAAAGATTTCGCTAGCACATGATAAATCTTCGGCAGATCTTTTCCGTTTTTTCTAATACTGTATAAAGTTGGC
Source organism: Agriphila tristella (assembly GCA_928269145.1). NCBI lineage: Eukaryota > Metazoa > Arthropoda > Insecta > Lepidoptera > Crambidae > Agriphila > Agriphila tristella. Next base: position 41,497,254 of record OV743433.1, read on the forward strand.
TTGGAATTATTATTCCTTATGTCAACCGATATTTCATGTTATTCATGTATGTTACGCACTAAAGCTAGGGTTTCCTAGGATGACGGTGCCGTCATATTACGGCCGTAATTTAGCGGCGTAGAACGTTGTCTATGGCCGCGTTCCGAATCACGCTCACAGCGCTGTTAGCGCGAATCCGACCAAATCAAATAGTCACAAAATATTACACAATTAGGGTATTTGTGTACCTACTTAATTTAATGGATTATACGCTAACAGTGCTGTTGGCGTGATTTGGAACTAGGCATATGTAAACAATACGGCGCGGTTTGTGACGTTACGGTGTCGCCATATATAGTTTACGTAGACAACATTCAACGCCGCTATATTACGGCCTTAATATGACGGCACCGCTATCCTAGGAAACTCTAGCTTAAGCCAAGAGTCCAGTTATTCCAAATTGATTTTTTATTCTAAGAAGAGGGATTTCTATTGAAAAAATACTTTAATGTCTGAAATAATCTTAGAGTCGCGATACTGCTTGAATAGACACTGATCGAAGATTACAATTTATATGTATAAAAAACGGTATTTATTCACTTCAAATGTGTTATGATTATGAATGACTTGCATTAAATTCACTTAAACTATGTTATAAATAACTCGCATTAATAAAAACGTATCAAAATCTTTCACAGTTGCAATTTACTATATCCAACGGCTGATAAATTCACTAGTAAAAACTGAAGGTAACACTATCAAATGATTGATTGTAGAATTCAGCCAGTAAAACAGAATCCCTTCAAAATTCAATAAAAAGCAAAGCGGCAAAATTAAATCATTCGTAAACGGAGAAAATCAATCTATAGGTTGAATTAGTTGATATTGAGCGGGCGATTTGGGTAATATTTTAGAGGACGCCAATAGAGGCGGTGTTTTGCAGGCCGAACACGTCCTCGCCTATTCATCAAGTCGGTGGGCCCATTACCACCCGCCACCTGCAGCTCTAGTTTGTATTACGCTGGAGCTAGGGCTGCCAACTTTGGTATGGCCAACTCTTTAGTCTAAGTATTTTCTTTATGAAATGTTACCACCTAATGTTGAATGACGATATTAAAGGCCGAAGGTAGAATCCTCAACTTCAACAGTAAGGTATTTGAAGTTTCGTGAGAACAAGATAAAAACGTTAGAATATAGTTGCTTTTATCCTGTAATTAGAGAATCATTGTCATTGATTGGATGCTTGATTCAGCAATTTGGGCATTAGATTGTATTATTGCCCTTAGGTGCATTTCATTTATTGGCTCATAAATGTCTAAAGTTATGAACTCTACAAAATTTTAAAAGCCTTTTAAAGTAGGTGTGAAAATGAATATTCAAATAGACTTACACCAGCCTTAGTCTTTTCCTAACTACAACTCAACAAAGATGGCGCATGTCAGCTAAGTTCATGACATCGTTTTGGTAATTATACCTACCGGTAGTGAGGAAAAGGCTTAGCCGATGAAACACAATGGTATTTTTGAATCGTCCTTTGTTTTAATGAACTTAAACCATCAGTGACTTCTGTGGGAACAATAATAGTTTCGTAATATTGTCAAATAGCCAGTCATATTAAAAAACGAAGTTGACAACCCTAGCTAGTTTATACCTCCTCTCATTCGGAGCCGATGACTTGTTGATGTTCACTAGTAATGGTATACGTTGTTGTTTAAAATAGTCTACTTCGTGAGACTATTGAGCTTATTCTCTGAAAATGGAAATAGGGCAACAGTAACAACGTGAAGTGCTTGAAAAATGTGTAGCAACAACAAAACAATTTTCATTGAACTCTACAAATGAACAGATAAAAAAACTAAAGGTAATGTGCAAAAAGTACTATCTCACTTAAATGTACAAGAAACAGACCATACTAGACACTCTAATTTACATATTTTTAATTAAAAAGTTAGAGACCTCAATTAAAGATAATAAACAGTAGGTAATTATTTATCTAAATGAAACACCAATTAGAAGAAAATATAATTACTTATTCAAAGGTCGAATAAATAATGGTACGATTGCAATTTTATTGTTATTAGTGTTATTGCATTACCTACAACTGTAATTATTTGTTCCTAAATACATATAAAAAGAACGGTAGGTAACAGTCAAAACATTTTTTATTCACTTAGGCCGCCTACGCACCGACAGCTGCCTAGACCTAGAGCATAAGTTGTAGATTATGTAACCAAGAAAAACGAACATTCACGAATGTTCGCAACTTCGCAACCGGCCGCATTGAGCGCTAGGTGCCTCGATATAACCCGGTCGAGTTAACTCGGGACCTGAAGCGCGATAGACCCCTCTCGTTTTCTCCTTGCCTCACGCCACTGTCGTCATGCCAATAGCGTATGTACATTCATTAGCGATAGTTTATCGATAATCTATCGAAAACTTTCAAAAAATTGAGAGGAAAGGAGAAAACGAGAGGGATCTATCGCGCTTCAGGTCCCGAGTTAACTCGACCGGGTTGTACATCCAATCCAGGCGACTACCTATGTATCGTAGGCGCGACAACCAAAGACTATGAGACCAAGGCGACTATCCTAGCGACTCATCTACCAGTGTGGTCACTAAGTAACCTGGATATATCTAGGCATCAATCTAGGCACCTGTGTCGGTGCGTTCGCACCCTGAAGCTGAAAATGGCAAAAAATAGCTTTATATTATAGACATGTAAAAGGAGGTAAGTGCGAGAAATACGCATTTAAAGCATAGATAACATAATACTATATACTAGGTTAAAGTATAATTTGGAATAGTTTTCATAGCTTTATTTATTTTTGGTGTCATAATTTTAATCATTATGGACTAAGAGCTAGCCCCGGAAATAGGTGGACTATTATAAATTTACAGAGCGATGAAATCCCACTTATTAGTTTGCCATACTATCATAATTAACAGATCCGGGCACCTCGCAGATTTTCAGTGGTGGGGGTGGGAGTGGTTGAGCAACAAAGGGGCTGAAAAGCGATTGAAGGTATACAATTTACAGAGCTCTGGATTTGGTGTGTTAAAATAGCAAGCCATCATGTATCTAAATCAAATATAACATTGCCAGGAATTTTGACTAATGGAAAAGTAGTGCCAGACGGCATCAAAACGCGCGAAAAAGTGGTAAAGTTTGATGCCGCCTGGCACTACTTTTACACCAGTTAAAATTACAAAGTGTGTATTGTGACGTATAATACTAGCGTGTGCCATTGTGTCACGTAGTGAGCATAGATCAAAACGCGGCGATACAACGGTCGCAACGGCCGTGTGCATCCGCAATACGTCATGTGGTGATTAACGAGGATTAAAATGTGTCTGAGAACTGTAGAGGCTGGATTTGCAGTCGTTAAACGATCCACATTGGGCCTGCGTCATCACGCACTCATCGGTTATGTTATGGCACGTCCTTCTTATCCACCCAGAAGGAAGGCCTGTGTCCCAGAGGGGGCATTAAAAATTGTTGATGTGCAATATTATTACCATGACACTCAGATCCTTAGAGCATTTTAAGACTCAGATAGATCAAATAAAAAAGTAAGATGGAGCGTTGCGATCAATGAAGTGAGGCCGGTTTTTGATGTTACATGTACAAGGGGGCGGGTGGGGGCCTTTCGGCAGGGTTTTATATGGAAAGCCAAGGTGTAGTTTCGTTACACGTGTGTGCGTGAACTGTGTATGTACCTGTGTACCAGGGAGTAGTTTGTCCGGAAGACTCCGTCTCTTTTTTTATTTGGTCTGAGGAATGACAAATAACCGATGAATTACAAATTATAGCGGTAATCAAGAAGCTTATACCCACAATGGAGATTGCACGCCTAGTATCATAGTGAAGATTGAAAAAAATACTCTTTAGTGACGTCACGGCTTATTGCTATCTCTTTTTTTAGTTTTACAATACGTTTTAGTTTCTCACGAACGAACGAACGACGAACAACGAACACGTATTGTAAAACTAAAGAAAGAGGTAGCAATAAGCCGTCACGTCACTCAAGGACATTTTTTCTATCTTCACTATGACACTGGCCGTGCAATCTCCATTGGAGAGAGGTATAAGCTTCTTGGCGGTAATATTTAAACCAAAGAACTAACTTGCGGATGGCGGAAACCCAAGTTCAAAAGTAGTATCAAAATGTATTCGTGCAAACGCATTCAGGTACGGACTGAATCCACAGTAGGTGTTGTATATTTCGTGTGGTGCCCATTAGCGCTGACACGCGGATTAAAGTGTTACCTCTATGCGCAGTTTACGATGAGAACTATGCTTTGCGTAAGTGTTCGCTTTTGCGATTACGACGACGCTTTACGAACTGAATTTTAAGTTAATACGGTGAAAAAAAATATTTATTATTTATATTACTTCTCTAGAAATAAAAAAGAAACTTGGATTAATGTGTTGTAAAAAAAAATCTAAACAGCAATGATTATGAAAATGTAACAAAAAAATAGTAATATTTGATTTTATAGTCAAAGACTGAGAACTTGAAGACCCTATAAATTTTTTTAAGGAGCCCCTCTATGATATACACTCGAGAGCAGAAAAATCGCACAACAGGCCTATTTTCATACAAACGAGAACTTAGAAGCTCTGGTTCTCCGCCCAGGATTAAACGAGCTCTGATCTGATGATAACAAATTAAAGAATAAACGGAGGAGGCTCAGATCGCTAAAGAAACCCAACGGTTTAGAAGCGTTGTTTACACCAGAGCCTGTATGGAGTTTTTAGTGTTACATTTTACATACTTTTGATGTAATTTTAGCTTGTATTTTTTTAAGTTTAACCCTGAGCCATGGACGAAAACGACTCAACGAATTCGTTAGGTTTCTTTAGCATTATGGGCGAATTAATCGACGTTCTTGACAATCTCGGGCCTCCATCATTTATTATTTAATTTGCCATCATTAGATCAGAGCCCGTTTAAACCTGGGCGGAGAACCAGAGCTTCAAAGTTACCTCGTTTGTATGAAAATAAGCCTATTGTGCGATTTTTCCGCTCTCGAGTTTAGTTCGAAGTATACTTTTTGTTACGAATCCGCGTAGAATCTAAGCGTATGTGTCACGGTTGCGTATTTGTGTTTTATGTGAAGCATATTGCAGCTACGCAGATAACATTTCCTGCAGTTATGAATTACACAGCAGACAGTGCGTGGACAGATGTTTCATAATAAAAATGAGGAACAATAGAACGAGCGGCTTATTTGCTATCAGCCACATCCGCGTAAAACATACAGCGCCCCAAGCTATCAATAATGGTACGCCCGCCTTGGAGTAACGTAAATTAAAAGCTTCATAGTCTTTGTTGGTTGCTATGGTAACATGAAAATCTCATGAAAAATATGAAAATTTAATAAACATCAAAAATATGAAAGCCTTGCCAAAAAACGTAAACCTAAAAATTTTAAGTCATTTCAGTCGGGGAACCGTCCACTCCGTAGTTATTGCTTTCTCTGTGTCGTCCACAAATGGAACAATATCCCCGACACAATGACACTTGTTTTTTTTTTAATTTTTAGTTCGGTTTTGGGCAGGACAGTCGTGTTTTTAATATTTTTATAGAGAATATAATCACTACGTGTGTTAATCGTAGTTTTGTCGTTCAGTAAACTCGATGTCGATCTTGACGATTTACAATGATCACAGCAAATCTGTGGAGGCGCCATAGCATGTACAATAATTGAATCGCCACTAATGACTTTTTTTAAGGGTGCACCGAGCGTCCACTAGCGCCGCCAATCAAGAAAAAATCATTACAACGAAATAACTATGTTTAACAAAATTCTGAAACACATAAAAACTAGTATTAGTTATAAACTATTTTTGTATGCGTAAAATTCTAAGTTTAAATGCGTTCGTGTGGTTAAAATCTGGATTAACGCCTAAAGTGGCCACTTTAGGCGTTAATCCAGGTTTTAACTACACAAACACATTTAAACCAGGAAATAACGCATACAAAAATAGTTTATAACTATTACTAGTTTTTATATGTTTCAGAATTTTGTTAAACATGGTTATTTCGTTGTAATGATTTTTTCTTGATTGGCGGCGCTAGTGGACGCTCGGTGCACCCTTAATGCTCAACGGGGTAGTGTTTGGTCTTTATAGGGCCGAAGGTGGAAGCGCACTACACCCGGAATCCTCACCACTGAGGAACTGGCTATCTTATCTCTAACTGCCGGAACACAACAATTTTTTTGTTGTTATGGCGTCAGACTTAAGTAAGATGGTGGTAGCTAGCCAGGCGGACTTCAAATAAGCCCTACCACCAACCAAACCGAGTACAAGTTGTACTCCTCTGGGAACCGAACCCGAACATGGGTGAGCAGAGGCGGTTAAAATGTCTTGTTTGAAGTGTTTGGCCGATCAGAAGATTTTAATTTGAAAGCTGTTTTTTTTAACAACAAGCCTTTTGTTTTCCTTTTACCGCTGTATTAAATTGAGACGGTAGTTAGTTGCGATCTAAACCGCGATCGCGGCGCGTTTGCATGCCGTTACAAAATTGTATGTTAGCGAATTGAGAATGAATCTAGTGAAGTTGGCATAAAGTTTGTTTTCGCTTGTTGTGTGGGATTTAACGTTACTCATAAGGTATAATTGAAGTTTTTCAGGATGATAGCGGTAGGTACATGTATTTGTAATTTAAACAAAGTATAGTGAGGTGTATATTTCAGGACATGGTAATAAGTAGTACCTAATTAAAGAGATATAAGACAAAATAATACTGCTTAATTTATTTAAAAAAAAAAAAACAATATTATTGTTATAGGTATCATTCTTATCTACTTTATCTTAGATTCAAAATAAGGGATTCTTGTGATTATTTATACTACGCAGAGAAAACAAATTAGACTGATTTAATGTCTCTTACCATTTACTAACAAAACTTAATGAGACATTTTTAGAAACATTAATATTTTGAGACAAGTAATTTAGCAAAAGTAATTCCAAAACAGCTAAATCGCTTGAAAGACATTTTTAATTGACATTATGGAACCAATTAGAAAATAGGATTGCGTGTGGAGTAATTCTTACCCTAGGTTACGTTTTGGATAATGAACTTTCAGTGTCGACTGTTGCCTACAGATTTAATCGCCTCTGTGGTCTCGTGGTTCGCCCACCCGTGTAAGATACACGGGTCCCGGGTTCGATTCCCTGGAGGGTACGTTTGTACTTGGTTTGGTTGGTAGTAGGGCTTATTTCAAGTTCGCCTGGCTAGTTACCACTATCTTACCTTACCAAAGTCTGACGCCATTAGAACAATTAAAAAAAATGTGTTCTGTCCGGCAGTTAGAAGTAAGATAGCCAGTTCCTCAGTGGTGAGGATTCAGGGTGTAGTGTGCTTACACTTTCGGCCTTATCGTCACTTAACATCAGGTAAGGTGAAGACAAATTACATAATTATATTCACTATGTGTAAAATAGAAACAGGGTCGTTGGCTTAGGCCTTTGAGTAAGAAAACTAATGGGCGGGCTGATGGCTTTAATTAGAAAACTAATAGGAAAGCTTAGATGTTTAAGGAAAATGGAGATAACAAAGAAGAGGCAAATGGAAAGCTATTTCTAATACGTTATTTCAAATGCTTAAAGTTGTAACGCAAACTTAATATATTGATGGAACCTTAATAGTACAAAATAAATATTTTTCCATGAAAGTCAATTGAAGTAACTGTAAATAAGTAGGTACAAACAAAAACACCTTGAAAGTGCAATTTATTTAGCAATTATGAAAAAAAAATCGTCAAAAATAGCAATACCGCTTGGTTATTAAAATCCAATAAAGTAATTTCAACTTTATAATAACTGTATAATATTTCAAAGCTCTGTATAAGACATTCACTCATACATACTGTATTCCATACAAGAGACTATTCAAACTAAGTCTCAACTCGACCGTCAAATTTCATTTGGCGCGTGGTAAGAAATTGAATTTTGACAGTTGTAACACCATATAATAAGGGTCAGTTTGCAATAACACAATGACTTTAAGGGGGAAAGCGGCACCACCATATTGTCGGATTGTACTGTAGTGTTTTCCCACCTCAAATGGAGTATGAAGGTGTTCTTAAAACTATTATAGTAGCAAGAAGGTAAACTACGTAAACTACGGTTGAGACCACAAATATTGAGATTCTTGTTCTGAACATTTCTACGCATAGCACCTCACTTGAAACCAACTTGGGTTGCTAAGGATGTTTGGATAGGCCTACCTATTGCTGCATAGTTTATACAATAGGGAATATGCATATTTTTTTTCTTGTATCAAAATCGAAAGTATAGCGCGTGAAAAAATCAACTGTAATATTAATACTTTTGTCTTGAATTTTTTTCTCGTGATTTAGTTACTTGAAGTTAGCACGCATCAATACCCGCCGAAAACACTCTATACAAAACGGACATGATTTGTGACGTCACTTTTCACGTTTCAGACCATTTTCAGGCGCGTTTATTATGGAGTTAGCCAAGAATTTTCAAATATCTCCCTAAATATTGCGTTTAAGTACATAAGTGTTTTACAAAATATTATTTCTTATTCGATATTCTATCTGACTGTTAAGTGCATTATATCCGAAAATGAAAAAAAATATCGTTATTTTCTAATTTCATCGTGTGATAAAACTAAAATAATACATTTTTTATTTTATTTTTCTATTCCACCATGTTTTTAAACGTGCCCGCAGCGATAAAGCTCAAATTTATCAAAATCGGTGACTTTTATGCATATTAGGTACCTAATCTGTTGTTGTTCTATGATTGTGGGTTATAAAATTTTAATTTTATGAATTATCTTTGAAGTTATTAATTAAGATAAAACACACAGAATACATAATAGCACGTTTAAGTCTAGTGTTCATAAACAAATCCTTAATTAAGCCTATCTTATCTGTGTGTTATTAATGGGATTAAAATAGTTGTCTAAAACTTAGAACAGATGTCGGGACCTGGACCTAAATCACAAGCTGTCACAGTGTTTACTGCTAGCTGGTTATCTTGAAATATTATATTTTATACTAAAATTTACTTTAAATTTCCTATTACAATACGACTTTAAAATGGTTTAATTGATAAAATATGTTTTTTATTTGTTGATAAAGACAAAATCTTAATTAACAAAAATGCAATAGAGACACCGAAAACATATTCTAACCAAAATGTCGCTGGTAAAAAAGGGTTCCATGAATGAATTTATAAATATTTAATGAAAATAATTATATACCTATAGGTAATTAAATAATAATTTACGGTATGGTTTGCAGCCTTAACAGCAAAACGGTAAGCGATCATAGCTGTGAATAAAACCCACAGTTTAAATTCTGCTAGGTTAGCTGTTAGTTTCAAGTCATAATTACCCATTAATATACCTATAAGTATGTAGGAATTATTATAAAAATAAAATGATGAACCGTATTTCCGGGTATTAACCGGGATTCTTCTAAAATACAAGCACATCAGTGCAAATAAAAATCAAAGTGTGTATGTCAAATGTTACAATGTTTCCTCGATAAATTCTAGAATAAAAAAATACTCAATAAATAATGTTTCACGTGCCGGACTACAGCTGGGCCACAAAAAAAAAGTTGGAAATCTGACTTTTTGACTATGCCATGATGAAGTCGATAATTTGTCGGAATTTGTCGCCAAAAACCAGAATTTGTCGGTCTTGCGTTTAGGAGATACGTGTGGCTCAGCTGTAGAGACGTCTCTACAGCTGGGCCACACAGATCTCGAAAACGGAAGGTCGTAGCGAAAATCTAATTACTCGTATGTGTAGCCAGTAATTTGTCGGATTTTGTCGCCAAAAACCAGAGTTTGTCGGTCTTGCGTTTAGGAGATACGTGTGGCTCAGCTGTAGAGACGTCTCTACAGCTGGGCCACACAGATCTCAAAAACGGAAGGTCGTAGCGAAAATCTGATTACTTGTATGTGTAGCCGGTAATTTGTCGGATTTTGTCGCCAAAAACCAGATTTTGTCGATCTTGCGTTTAGGAGATATGTGAGGATACGCTGTGGAGACTTTTCTACCTGGATCTTGAGGAAGGAAGGTCATAGCGAAAATCTGATAACTCGAGTGTGTAGCCGTTAGTTTGTCGAAATTTGTCACCAAGAATCAGATTTTGTCGATCTTGCGTTTAGGAGATATGTGAGGATGCGCTGTGGAGACCATTTTACCTGGATCCCGAGAACGAAAGGTCGTAAGCGTATCCTCACATATCTCCTAAACGCAAGATCGACAAAATCTGATTCTTGGTGACAAATTTCGACAAACTAACGGCTACACACTCGAGTTATCAGATTTTCGCTATGACCTTCCTTTCTCAAGATCCAGGTAGAAAAGTCTCCACAGCGTATCCTCACATATCTCCTAAACGCAAGATCGACAAAATCTGGTTTTTGGCGACAAAATCCGACAAATTACCGGCTACACATACAAGTAATCAGATTTTCGCTACGACCTTCCGTTTTCGAGATCTGTGTGGCCCAGCTGTAGAGACGTCTCTACAGCTGAGCCACACGTATCTCCTAAACGCAAGACCTACAAACTCTGGTTTTTGGCGACAAAATCCGACAAATTACCGGCTACACATAGGAGTAATCAGATTTTCGCTACGACCTTCCGTTTTCGAGATCTGTGTGGCCCAGCTGTAGAGACGTCTCTACAGCTGAGCCACACGTATCTCCTAAACGCAAGACCGACAAATTCTGGTTTTTGGCGACAAATTCCGACAAATTATCGACTTCATCATGGCATAGTCAAAAAGTCAGATTTTCAACTTTTTTTTTTGTGGCCCAGCTGTAGTCCGGCACGTTAATGTTTCTCGTTAAAAAGTATTTTTTACAAAGTAGATTAGCGCTACAAATACATTGTCCGACCATTAAGCCCTTTACTAGTTAACCTTATTCTAAGGTAATATTGTAGTACGTAGTTGGCACTCGTCCCACGTCCTAGCCTATTCATCATGACGGTCCGGCTTATTCCGGCCTACCTGCGACTCCAATTTCTTGTTCAAAATTAGTTTTATCTCTAACGTTATTTTATTATTATTATTATGAGGAATATAGAATTGGATTGCTTTGTTGTGGACATAGGTTTTAGATAATATTTTTTTTCCAACTATGCTTTAATTTCATCACAATCACACTAAAAACTCAGTACAAAGCCAGTCTTTAATGCTCTAGAGCAATAAAAATGTATGAAATTTCATTATTGCACAGTTTTTTTTAATCGCACCAAAAGGCGCCAATCTCAATGGATTAGCTCTATTCAGCCAGCCGATATCAATACTTTTTTTAACGTACGTATTATTCGTTTCTATCCCACTTGTATTTAAAAAATGATTGCTGCTAACTCTGATTTAAAAATGAAAGAAATTTAAAAAAGTGATTTGGCGGGAACTTTGTTAATTAAACTTCTATTTTAACTGTTTGATATGAGTTTCTTTTATCTACTATTCCTTTAGGTAATAGTTGAAAGAAAAGCAGATTATGCACCTCGCCTTAAGTAATCTAACAGGCACGAGGGCAATAAATTACTTTGTGCTCGATGCAATAATCTACTATTTTTAACCGACTTCACAAAAAGGAGGAGGTTCTCAATTCGATTGTATGTTTTTTTTTTTATCGTTGTTCGCGTATATCTTCGTCATTTATGAACCGATTTTGATGATTCTTTTTTTGTTCGATTGAGTTTTCTTGCGAGATGGTCCCATTTAATTTTTTTTCAAATCGGTTCAGTAGTTTTCGAGAAATCCTAAAAATACTATGATTTTCATCAACTCACATGACGACTTTGTTATTTATGAACCGAATTAGATGTTTCGTTTTGTTGGGAAAGGGGTACTTTTAGTGTAGTCTTTTTAACCGACTTCAAAAAAAAAGGTTCTCCCTCAGTTTAACCTGTATGGATGTATGTTTCTCCGCGAATATCTCACGTTTGGCTGAGCCGATTTTTCTACCCAATAATATACCTATAATAATATACCTAATATAGAAGGTACTTACACTAAAAATAATAAAATAAAAAATTGTCTTAAAAAACAAAAAACCGACTTCAAAAACCTGCCTCTAAAAAGCAAGAAATAATATTCAAATCATTAGATACGCATTATCATTGTTATAACAACACGTCTATTGAAGTCGGGTGGGACTTTTAGAATAAAAAAAGGAAGTTGTACTCCAGCCCCACCCGACTTCAATAGACGTGTTGTTATAACAATGATAATGCGTATCTAATGATTTGAATATTATTTCTTGCTTTTTAGAGGCAGGTTTTTGAAGTCGGTTTTTTGTTTTTTTAAACATGTTTAATCAGAGCGACATGATTATTAAATGACCACATATATCCGGTCGGACTTCGAAGTTCAGTATGACAGTCTAGAAGTGACTATAACCAATTAATGAAAAGAAAGTGCGGGAAGATTTCTTCTGCTACGATTGATTAATCCATTCCATAAGTCAATCGAACGTCCGCCGATCGCCCGTTCTAGAAAAAAATTTCGATCAAAGAGTGACGTTTTTACATCCGTAAATCAAACAAAGCTGCTATATCATGGGTTACACAACATCAAAAGTAATGGAGCTCCTATATTTCTTTTCCATTCCCTGTAACGCATTTTTCGATTTCATTCGGCATTTGATGATTGATAGACTTTAACATGTAGAATCCAACAAACATTTTGCCAGTTACTAACTGTCAGCTTATCCGTTCTTCTTGCTCTTTGCGCAGTTAAATATCATTGAGTTTACGCTTACTACACTCGATAGCGTAACTGTGCCAACTCATAATACAGGCACTCATATCATCATCATATCAGCCACACGACACCCACTGCTGGGTATAGGCTTCCCCTAAGGATCTCCACGACGATCGGTCCTGCGCTGCCTGCATCCACTGGCTTTCCGCGACCTTCACCACGTCGGTCCCACCTTGTCGGGGGCCTACCCACGGAGCGTCGTCCGGTGCGCGGTCACCATTCCAGAACCTTTCTGCCCCAACGGCCATCGGTTCTTCTCGCTATGTGTCCCGCCCATTGCTACTTCAGCTGAGCAATCCTTCGAGCGATGTCGGTTACTTTAGTTCTCCTGCGGATCTCCTTGTTTCTGATTTGATCACGTAGGGAAACGCCGAGCATGGCTCTCTCCATTGCACGCTGAGTGACCTTGAGCCTCCTTATTAGACCCATAGTTAGCGGCCACGTTTCACTGCCGTAAGTCATCACTGGCAACACACACTGTTCATAGACTTTCGTCTTGAGACACTGAGGTAAGTCGGACGCGAAGATTTTTCGAAGCTTCCCGAATGCTGCCCACCCGAGTTGGATTCGACGAGAGATTACTTATCATGCTATTCACAAAACTGCCTTGCACATCGGTTGTTTTGTTATCTTTTATTTATAACGTTGCACTGGTTGCACATAAACATTTCATTTCATGCTAGATTCTGAACGCGCGTTGTAGCTAATTATACCATTGCAATTACGGCTCGTCTGTGCTCTGTAGACTGCGGTTTGAGTGCATTATGCTGTCATGTTAACGATAAACTAATGTTCTAATCCTACGTGTAATTACATAGATGACGAATTTAGATTTGTTTTGTTGTTAATATTATATTTATTTTATGTTGATCATTGAATATATAAGTAAGTTTTATTGAATTTTTTAGATTTTAGGCATTCACAATACTATTTTTAGATACAGCATGCAGTTGGCTGTATAGTGTAGTGGGTACCATTACTTCAATATGAAGCACTGACGCAAATAACGTGTTAAAAGCAACGTGTATTCTATATTTTATTTGATATGCTAGAAAAATGTGAGAAGAAGAAGAGTATTTTAACTCCGTTTGAAAATTAAAAGAAAACCAACATTTCCACGAAATTTGGAACACCCCGCGTGTTCTTATTTCGGTACGAAAGTTTTCATAATAGATTTCGCTTGACTAAACTAATGTTCTAGTCTAGTTTATATGATCATCATTGTATATGCATAATTGAGTACCGAAATAACAAAGTTTAGTGTACTTTTAATAGATCTATCCAGTGAAGTGGGGGGATACAGAATTCCTTGTGGCAGTATATGGTTCCTACTTATGAAATTGGCGTTTTTGCTCACAAATAAAGAACCTCGTCACTTCTATTCTATGATTTCAAATATTCATCAATTGCTTGACATTATCTCAAAGAAATTATAAGTACTACGTACGAAGTACTTATAATTTCTTTGCATTATATCGAATAATGACCATCATACACAACTATCAATTGTAAAAAAGTCCTTATTATAGTTTTCTAAGCATAAAAGTACCTAAAATTACTCCTCATTTTGTTGGCAGAAATTACCACTTTATTTATTTTGACTTAGCCAAAACTTGTTTTTTTTTCGCTTAACATATAACGTATATTACGTGCGGTGGTAGATCTAATACTTTGTTAGTATTATGGACTAAGAGCTAGCCCCGGATGCGGTGGACAATTTACAGAGCTACTAAATCCTTCTTGTTAGTTTGCCTTACTATCATTATTAACAGATCCGAGCACCTCGCAGATTTTCAGATCATGTATCTAAATCGAATATAACATCGCCAGGAATTTTGAGCAAGCCAATCATGTTTCTAAATTAAATATAACATTGCCAGGCATTTTGACTGATGGAAAAGTAGTGCCAGGAGGCATCAAACTTTACCACTTTTTCGAGCATTTTGATGCCGCCTGGCACTACTTTTCCATCAGTCAAAATGCCTGGCAATGTTATATTTAATTTAGAAACATGATTGGCTTGCTATTTTACCACACCAAATCCAGAGCTCTGTAAATTGTATACTTTCAATCGCTTTTCAGCCCCTTTGTTGCTCAACCACTCACACCCCCACCACTGAAAATCTGCGAGGTGCCCGGATCTGTTAATAATGATAGTATGGCTAACTAGAGGGATTTTGTCGCTCTGTAAATTGTCCACCTATTTTCGGGGCCAGCTCTTAGGTCCCAACCCGAGTTACTTGCGGCTTTCATAATAGTTGCAACTTATTGAACAAGCGTGGTCGGTGTGACAATGTATTACAGTATCAGTATTGTACGTATTACATTAATTCTCGTATTCATATGCAGTTATCAGCAGGAAGCTTCATATTACTCCAATTGCAGCTATTTTTCGGTGTTATCATGTGCACACGTCCGCTTTTTATTGCTTTATGTGCGGCAGTTACAAATCGATTTGGCATTCGTTCAAAAACATCAGTTTTGCAATCATTCATTTTGCAAGCTTTTCCGAAATTACTATACGGGCTTAACCTAATTTTATTACTATTAAATTAATAGTTTGTCTTATATCTTCCACAAGATGAATCTCGTAGTCTCGGCCAAGCACAATCAATTAAAGTTATATTTTTATTTGCGATTGATCCTACTCGTGAGTTGTCAGTGCTTTTGTATATTCATTCTAGATTTATGAGTGGAAAAAATAATTGATAAGTTTTAATATAATATTCTTTATTGCACTTGTAACATAATTACACAAGTAAATATGAAAGTTGTTTACAAAGGTGGACTTATCTCTAAAAGAGATCTCTTCCAGTCAACCCAGCATTGTTTGAGATTTTTAAGTAAGCAGGTAATAGAAAGTGCATATAGTAAGTTGAAGATAAGTAAAATCCCAAATAAAATTTATATAAATTTATACACATACATATACATAAAATAATATATATGCAATATAAATATATGAAACTGGTAGTTTAACTATCTCGTAAATCAAGAATGAGACAATTGTGATAGAAAGTGAGCTTTGACTTTGGATTTGAAAGTAATGATGTTCGGGCAATTCTGGATGTTTGACGGGAGTTTGTTCCAAAGCTGCACGGCTTTGACGGAAAAGGAGTTACGCAGGAAGTTGGTGTTGCTCCTAGGCAGCTTAAGCATCTTAGTGATACAAGCCTGCCTAGAGCGGGTGGGAGGAGGAAGCGTCTGGAAACGGGAAACAAAGTAGTTGGGTGAGTTAGGGTCCTTGAGGATTTTGTATAGAACAGAAAGGATGTGCATATCACGAAGGAAGGAAGCCATTTTAGTTGACAACGAAATGATGACACATGGTCATATTTGCGAAGTCGGTAGATGAAACGAATGGCTAGATTTTGCAGCCGTTCCAGCTTGTTCAGCTGTTCCTCAGTTATGTCCAAATAGCAAACGTCGGCGTAGGTAGTCGAGAAGGGGAAGGAGAAGTAATTGCGCCAGCATAATTTTGGTTTTAAAGGGAAGAAAGTATTGAAGTCGCTTTAGAGAGTGAGAGGAGTAGTGGATGCGTTTGCTGACTTCGCTGATTTGCGGGGACCAAGATAAGGTGCTGTCCATAATGAGTCCAAGATTTTTAATTTTGTCAGTGAGCGAATAGGCAAATTGTTATAGATAAGTGGTGGAACAGAATTAAAGTCAAGTTTGCACCTTAGCCGGTTGCTACCTACAATCATGGCTTGACATTTGCTTGGGTTCACAACAAGACCAAAAGAAGAGGCCCAGTCCCGGATCGAAGTCAGATCTCGATTTAACGAATCTATCGCTTCCGCAACCTCAGCGATGGGAATGTGTCTGTAAATTTTAAGGTCATCAGCATAAAGGTGGAAAGGGGAAGATATAGCACAGGAAATATTGTTGATGAAAATAGAAAACAGTAATGGTGAGAGAACACCACGTACCAACGTACCACGTACCACGTACCAATGTAGCTATGAAAAACCTTTAGATGAGTACATTATAATAAAAACAACTCTCTCCCCACCCCGCTACCGCATCACACCACCCCTCTTGAAAATGGTCCTGTTTTACAGATTTTTTCAATTTTCAAGAAAACCATATAAGCTAGAACGAAATGGTGAAAGACTAAATTTTTTTTAAATAAGTTAATTACAAATAAAGCTGGTGTCCATATGTGGATGCATCAAATTTTAAGTCATACATAATAATATTACTAAGGCAAGGTTTTTTTGTCAGAATGATCAATTCGCAAATTTTATTTCGGTATTTATTGTAAGTAAAGAAACTTAAAGTAGTATTTTTTCAAATCTTCATTAGATGAGCTTTGTAAGCATATTTTTGTTGCGGGAGAGTTATTTCTTATTATGTACTCAATCTACTCAATTAATTATGTCGTCTTTCCCATACATCGAAATCTAGAATGAATAGCCTATTTAGGAATACTACCAATTAAGTTAATGTAATGCGAGATGAACAAATTGTTGATTTTGTTGCAAGGAGATCTTAATCATATAAAAAATTACAAGATGTTCATAAGTTATAATTTACCTACCACATGCCTCTTACCTCGGTAATATAATATTTTACCATCCAAAGAAGTACCCATGGGTAGAATTGAACGTGCAATTCTGAGGAAGGTACAATAACTTATAAATAACGAGTAAAGTGGAACTCGTACACAATCATCTCTACACAATCGGTGGAATCGTGTTATATCTTCCAGTGTAGAGTATCATGCTATTCGGTGAAATTTCAACATCATGCGCTTTTTGAAAAGTGCTTTATATTTCGCATACCACGCTTAACACTACATAGTATAAAACAAAGTCGCTTTCTCTGTCCCTATATCCCTATGTATGCTTAAATATTTAAAACTACGCAACGGATTTTGTTGCGGTTTTTTTAATAGATAGAGTGATTCAAGAGAAAGGTTTATATGTATAATGGTATCATGGTGTCAAATTCCACACTATACCGAAGCGAAGCGAGGGCGTGTGGCTTGTATTACGATAAAACAGTCGGACTATTTGCCACACCAATGCACAATTTTATTATTACTTTTTACCTTTGAATTTATTTTACTTATAATAATAATATCTACTTACCTACCTAAAATTTTCTTTACATTTAGTAACCAGAAAATCAACATAATAAAATGGAAACTTTAATGTATACAGAGTTTTGAATAACCTTATTTGTAAGGCTTCAAAGATACAAAAGAGAAATCTTTTCAAATAAATTTTCTTATAGCGATAAATTACCGGGGCACTGAACTGGTTCGTAAAGATTTATGGCTTCGAATCTAATTAGTTAAAAATGTCAGATTCGTTAAAATAGCGAGTGCTTCATTCCACTCACGGGCGCTATGGACAAAGGGCTCCTTCACACGCCCTCGGGTTGTATTCGCGGACAAAGTACAAAGCCAGTTAAAGGGATAAGAGGCCCGTCACAAACACAAACCCCAGTCTGCTCGTAGGTAACTTCGTTTTATTCCGTTAGACGCAATACTGTGGACAGATGGCAATACAAGTTATCAAGAACACTGGATTGCTGTCAATACACTTTGGATTGGACTTAAACCTTTATGATATAAATAGCTCGTGGCTTTGTTATAAACTTTGAAGGAAAATCTAATAAAAAACTCTAAGTACATAATTAAGTTTCTATTATTAAAGGGTTTTTAATTTTTCATTATTACCAACACAAAAATAGGACTGCTGATTAAACTCTGCAACTTAAAAAGACAAAATAATCAGATTATGAGATAAGTTTTATTAAAAGAAAATAACATTTTAAGACATTCTGTCGCACGCGTAAAGTTTTATATAGCTGTAAAGGAAATGTCTTTGCACCAACAATATAATAAAAAGTTAAATTAATTATCTTGAAAGTACCTTATTATATTGATATTGGATTAAGTTTTTCTTACAAATTACATATTACACAGCTTACAGCCTATTCCCTTTTGTTGTTCGCACCCATTTACGTTTATATCGTGTTGTTTGGCATTAACTTACATGGATCACAGTGAACGGGCAAAAACAAAAGGTCATAAGCCTCCTCTCACGACAAAAGACGATCTCTATAAAGGCCCTATTGTGTTCCTGGGAGGCTCATATAGTGACGTTCAGCATGAATTTATTATAGCAGTAATATAACTACGTTGCTCATTCCATTTAGAGAAATGTGAGAGTTCTGCATTTATGACTTTTAAATGTATAAACCTTCATAAGAGTTTATACAGCCGGTCTAGAAATTGCATCTAATATAAAGTGATAATAAAGCTAGTTACCTTAATTATACAATACAAAATAATATACTATAAAAATACGGCTCAAACCCGTGGATGTTTGGACCCGGACCCGGTCGCGGGTTTGATTCCAGTTCGAGATTTGATATAGTGAGAGTCAACATTTCGCGTCAAACAAAATTGTTTCACTCGAAGCACGATTGTGAAAAAACAAACAATGGTAAACTGTTCAAATTTTCTAATTGTCACCTTGGATAATGTCGTAAACGAACCATAGACAAAAACTACCCTCATTACTAACCAGAAAATCCCGATACCGAGAATACTTTAACTTCCTAACCTAGTATTATTTAGTATTCTTTAAATTATTATTAGCATTGTGAATGCAAAAATCTCAAATTTAAAAACTAGTTAAATCATTCATGATATATAAGTAAAAAAGCGAAAGTTCTTCTATTCGTACAATGATTGAAATAAATCATCATGAGCAGTTACACGGCACCTATTTAAAATAACAGCGAAAATGTTGCCACTGTTTTAAGTAGCTTTTTTCGAAGCACAGTTTAATTGCCCGTACTGTGTAATTTACTGCCGTAGCGAACTGTACTTTGTGTTGTCAGCAGTTTTTTTTCGGTCTACAATGGCTGTACAACTTATTGGTTTTATTTTGTATGCTGTTATATTATATTCATACCTACAGAGGCTGAACGAAAGGGTAGTTATAATTATTTATATGAGAACACTTTCAAATTACTTAATTAATAACTTATGTAATCTTGAAATGAAAATTATTAATATTTGCAAGAAACTTGACCCGATTCTAGGGATTCTATGACCAACCTTTTTTCTCATGAAAGGATCAGATAAAAAAATAATGAAAGTAAACAATACACATTTCGCAAAATGTCCCTCGTCCTAACACAGCCTCTAACATAAATCTTTGTTTTATTCGTGTTCCCAAGATAAAAAACAAAGGACAACTTCATTAAACAGAGCAATTATAATGGAGAAAAAGAGGTTTTGTAAAAAGAGGCCGCCTGACAATTTCGGATGTTTTCCGAGATAATCCGGCCGTTTCAAGTTTTGCTAGGGGGCCGATGTGACGCGGAATCATGCAAGAAATGCACAAATGTACTCGGAATATTCATGTACGTTAATATTCATGGCCACGAGGCACCTGGTGCCTTCGTGTTAAGGATCTTGCATACACTGCAAATGTGATTCCTAAAGCTCAACACGTTTTCAAGACTAAAACTCAATTGCACTTGACAACAATTGGAGACTCTTGGCTATTTGCTTATAAGGTAAATATTGGTTTTGCATTTCATCGGTATTGGATACTGTGGGATTATATACAAGACGTAAGTATTTACAGAGAAGGTGCGAGTAGAGTAATATACCTACATATTACAGTTTGAGAAAATGTATTCAGAAACCATGATTGACAGGTATTGTAACGTAAATGATTAATTCATTCAAAGGAACTGCGTTTTCATTTACACTCACTCAATTATTACTTATATTAATAAAAGCGAAATAAATTTTGTTTGTTACGCTTTTACGTACCTATTAATTAACTACTCAACTGAATATCATGAAATTTTTATGTGCGTTTTCAGCTGTATAGAAAAGGATTTCAAGTTCATGCGCATGTTTGTTCTTTTCACTACTGTGTTCGTCGTTATAGTTTAGTGTAACTAAAGTTTTGGAAAATTTTAATAGTTTGAAAGTGTATAGACGTTTTAAAGAATACTGTAACAGTTGCTGATTTCATATAATTATTTATGAATATGCAACAATTGTTATGTTGTTACGTTATTAAGTTAATGGCAATTTTATTCTGTATAAGACATATTATTTTTTTACCTATAGAGTTGTAGATTTCATTAGAATAAATAAAATACATTGTCATACTTTTAGAATAGAATACAAGAATAGGTTTTAAAATTCTTATTCCAATTGTTACTGGCTGTTTTTGAATGTTGGCAGCTCCTTTTCAGTTCTTGCATACACAGCAGGCGCGGCCTCAGTCTCATGTCTGAGACTTGTATTAGCACAGTACAAGTGAGTTTATTTGGCCAGATAGCGCTTTCGCAACCTAAAAGTTTTACGGTAACTGCATGTGTGGTATGAATTTCAGATTGCGTTTAAGCTCCTCTGAAATAGTGAGAAGGTACACGGCCAAATTTTGTGGCGAAATGTTGTGTAAATTGTGCAGATTTATTTAAGCTGTATGGATGGATTTAGATACCTAGTTCAAATATCTATATCGATGTGGATGAGGAAAGAATATTGAGGTGCAAAAGTAGTTTTGTTGTACTCATTAAAATCCTTTTATAATTACCTATATATAAATGTATATCACTGAAGTTATAAACTTTATGCAAGTTATACTTAACTAAAAATTATAAAAAAAATATATATATATAATGCATTCGGTTTCAATTATACGATATACAAAACGGTTTTGAATTATTTGTAGGTACTTACTTAGTTCAACTCACTTTTCATTACATTTTTGTAGATTAGTTTTATTCAATACTTATTTTGAGTACCAAAGTTAGTATACTAATATTCTTACTAATATTATAATAGGGAATATGCATAAGTCACCGATTTTGATGAATTTGAGCTTGATCGCTGCGGACACTTATAAAAACATGATGGAACAGGAAAAAAAATAAAAAAATTTATTATTTTAGTTTTATCACACGATGAAATCAGGGAAAAATAACAATTATTTTTTTTCATTTTCGGATATAATGCACTTTACAGTCAGATAGAATATCGAATAAGAAACAATATTTTGTATGACACATATGTACTTAAACGCAAAATTTAGGGAGATAATTGAAGATTATTGGCTAACTCCATATTAAACGCGCCGAAACACACCTGAAACGTGATGTGTGACGTCACCATTTTGTATGGAGCGTTTTCGGCGGGTGCTGCTGCGCGCTAACTTCAAGTAACTATATCACGAGAAAAAAATGCAAGAGATAAGTTTTAATATTACAGTTAAATTTCTCACGCATTATACTTTTGATTAAGATTTAAAAAAAAATTAATGCATATTCCCTATTGCGAAAATAAGTTTTTTTGTTACGCCTTCACGTCTTATCTACTCAACCGATCATCATGGCATAGGCGTTGTAAGGAGTGCATAATAGGACATTATGAGACAAGTTAGCTTAGGTTGCTCATTGCACACAAGGCGGTGGGTTGCAGCCCGAGCCGCAGGCGAGGGCGTAACTCAGCCGAGTGTGCAATAAGCAAGAGCTCACGAGTTTCATACGACGTTTTTTAACACACTTGCGAGGCAAAAACAAAGTAATTTACCACACAGCACTAAATGCGACAAAAACAAAATATGATAATTATGATGGGAAAAGGCGCGTAGGTTTTTTTTTGTTTTTTTTTTTCACACGCCCAATGCAATAATATTTTGCGAACAACAGGATTAGTGAGCATACAGCCTACCTCAAAATATAAATTTAAGTAATAAAATGCTAATATTGTAATATTTTATAACAAAATATTATGAATTATGAATAATTTGATAATAATAAATATTTGTTTGACTTAATTAAGGACTTACACGTTTATTTATTCCAAAAATGTATATGAATTTTCAGCGGCATAATAACTCTTTGTTGTTACTAAAAAAATAACTGTATTACCCGGTTAAATTGGGAATGCTCTGTTTACTCGCATATAACTTGCAGTACGGCGTAGTTGCGGTACCTATTTAAATTTGTAGGGATAATTCTATAACCAACTAGTGTTTTATTATTGCACGCGTTTGTTAAAGCTCGGTTTATGGCCCTAAAAGCGATGTATTAGGGCTCACTTTACGAGCAAGTGTGTTGAAAAAGTACATATAAATCATATCATAAATCATTTATTTGCTCGAATATGGTACAATACAGATTTTAATTACATGATTTCCGCATATTCTACCGAATGGTTCGATGTGCAAATACTTTTATCAATGTCCGTCCAATGTTCATGTAATAATAATCTGACTCAAAATATAATTAATGAAAAATTAAATGTTTTGGAAAAATAATTAAAAATGAAATTACAATGTCATAAGTATTGATATAAATTAATGGAAATAAACTACAAAAACATTCAATGGTCAAAATTAACTAAACAAACAAATTATACGAGTCATAATAAAATTAAATCATAATAATGTCAAATTTTAATAAATAATTGATTTCATTTTAATGTTTTGTCATTTAGATATTCATTAATGGTATAATAATTCTTTTCTTTTAAAACTTTTGATAATATATAGATATAGGTTACCTTTCATCCAGCATAAATAATATTGTTCCCGATTTAGAAAAATAACTATCCACGCAGACGAAATCATGGGCGGTCGCTATCGCTAATTCTTTAATAAAAACACAAATGATAATTATCTTTATTCAAATAAACTTAAAAAAATAGCACTTTTGTATCGTTTAATTATTTTTCCACCAACCGTTCCAGACTTGAGACAAATTTATTAGGATTTACCGTTAAATACTTGCCTTTTTACATGTATATTGCTTTCAAACCGAGCGGGCTGATTCACGTGATCGTTAGGCGGATAAATTATGCAGTTCGGGAGTTTACAGCCGCCCGTTTCTTGCTTAAGTTGGATCACTCTTTGTTCCAAGATCACAAGCAACTTTTTGGTCAACAATACTTTTAATAATATTATACAGGATATTTGGTAACAGCCTTAAAAATCGAAATATGGTCCTGGCAGGGTCGCCATGTGGAGATGTGGGGTCGTAAGGAATAAGACAACCGACTAGGTTAACGTACTCATTTATTCTGCCTCTTATACACATTCCATGATGGAGATTAATTAATTGATTGAAGATTGATTATATATGAAGATTAATATGAACTTATATCTATACTACAATATCCATGCATACAACCCGGTAAACCACATTTTTTTCTTTTTACCCAAAACTGCGTTATAATTCTGCCTATTTATGGGATTGATTATTGAATACAATAGTCTATTTGCGTCTATCATTTTGCATTTTTAATACAAATAAAAAAACAACATTTCTCAGCCATGTGGTAGTTTTCGGGGTTCTTAATAATTATCTACCATATTCGGCTTTATAAGGCTACTAGCTTCCGCCCGCGACTTCATCCGTGTGGACATTCGGAAAATCCCTAGGGAGCATTTGACCGGGATAAGAATTATTCTATGTTTTAATCCAGGCTATAACTATTTGTGTGTTAAATTTCATCCTAATCTTTTCGGCCATTTTTACTATATTGAGGAACAAACATTCAAACATCCAAACTCACAAACTTTCACATTTATAATATAAAAAGTAGGATAACAGCCTGATATTGGCATCAATGAAAAAAACCCCGCACAAAGTGCAGTAATTTTTTATAGCAATAATTTATTTTTATTTTATGCTGTGAGAGAGAGAGAGAGAGAGAGAAACACATTTATTAACAACACACACACATACAGTAGAGTAAAGAGAAGAAAGTAATATACAATGAATTAACACGTTACAAAGAATATGGGAGACAGGTACATTAAACAGTGTGCAGTTAATGGGCCCCGTCTCAGTAAAAAAACTCCTGAGTCTTCTTAGGTGGTCAGAATAACTCAGAAGCACTGATATTCTGCCGGGGCCTAAACACAGTAAGTGGTCAGCAACACAACACATTATCGGAGGAAAGAAAAAAAAGCTGTGAGGTAATTTCGAGATTTTAAAATTATATTAACAGTTTCTTAGAATTCTAGACGAGTTTTCTGAGAAATCGTAACGACGTTTACTTAAATTTAACTGAGTACAGCAACTAATGGTTTGAATTTCCACGAATGTTATGGAAAAAGCTACCTCTCCAGCTTTCTGAGAAATATCTACTAGCTTTTTTTGTGGTGCTACTAAATATCCAAGTGTTCCTCTGAACGGGTTCTATACTGCTTATTCAGTACACTGAATTATATAAAAATAATAACTAAACTACTACTATATACTACTACTAATACTAACTATATTAAAATAATGGCAAAAACGGATTCCCCTTCTAGATTCGTCATGTCTGTCTGTCTGTCCGTCCGTATGTCACAGCCACTTTATTCCGAAACTATTAGGATTACACAGTTGAAACTTGATAAGTAAATGTACTCTGTAAACCGCTTTACGATTTTTTCACAACGATAAAAATGAAACTGAAAAAAATAAATTTCATCACACCTATACGTCTAGGTAGGTAGGTAGATAGGTCTTTAAAAATGACATTGAGGTTCTTAAACCTATTTTTTCTCAAAGTCAATTGTTTGAAAGATCACAAGATACACTTCCAAAGTGGTAAAATGTGTTTCCTCCCTCTAACTTTTAAAATAAGAGAGTAAAAAAATCTAAAAAACAATGCTGTAGATCTTAATATACACTTTCAACGAAAATTGGTTTGAACAAGATATAGTAAGCAGTTTTAGAGATTTCCCAAAACCGCAAATATAACTTTGTCATCTATACAAACACTATGAATAACAAAGTTAGTTTTGCAAAAAAATATAATGTTATTAAATATGGTATGGTATGAGGTAACTACGGAACCCTACCGCGCGTGGCCCGACATGCACTTGGCCGGTTTTTTATTATTTTCGCTTGAATTGTAGATGTTTACCTAATTCGGACGAAAGAAATCGAGAGAAAGACCTAGTGTAACCACACCCTAAGGATCAGTCTATCCAAGTCTGCAGAGATGTTGCCATGTTAAATTGATAAAAAAATATTTGAAATAACATTTATCAATTTTCGTGATGTGTTACCGTGTTACGTTGAAACGGAGAAACAAAAGAGTGATTGATCGCTTTAATTTAAAAAGGGAAATACAAAAAATAGTATGAAACGTTGCTTGTTTGTTACCAAGAATTTGTTACTGACAATGGAAGCATTTTTTAAATAAAATAAATTGTTGTTTTTGTAATGCGTCTGTCACTATTCTGTGCTTCTTCTGCACTTGTTTGTGTATGTTGCAATGGTTTATTTTGAATAAGGATTTTATCTAACTATCAAACGCTTTGAATGCGAAATAGACCACAGAGTAATCTCGCAATTCAGAGAAACATTTAAGAGCTTCAAGCTTTGCGATAGTATGTACGAGTATGACAAGATTAATAGAGCAGTCATTTGTTTTCGCCGGGTAATCTGCGCCGGGAGGTGGCGCGCTAAACTGATTACGAGTTCAAATTAAGTCGTAAACTTGTAACGCCCAAATTACTGAACATTAACAGGGACATTCCTCAAGGTACTGCTGGTATGGCGTATTCGTTCCATTTTATTGCGATGTAGGGGTGATGAATGATTGTTAATAATGTGTCTCTGATATTAAGGCAGTTGAGCTATATGCATGCGGTGTTAGAGTTTCCCCAATTATTTCAAGAAGAGAAAATAGGTACAACCAAAATAGAAGACGTGGTAGAAGGATCAACAGCCCCTACTCAAATGGGAAATTTTCTATTCGTTCGCTAACTTAAAAATTAAGATATAGTCCGCTCAAAGAATAATCAAAAAGGGGGTGTAGAGTGCGTGAGCAGGGACCTAAGAAATTTCTCCAGGAATTTGTTCAGGGTGCTTAGAGAGTAAACATACTAAAAGTCCCCGCCTCTAGAAGGTGAGCCGGAGGGGGGAGGGCGGGGTTAAACGTCCCACTTTTGAGTTTTTCGCTAATATCTTTAAAACAGTGCGTCGTAGAGAAAAAATATTTTCTACGTAATGAAAGCTAATGAAAATTTCTACAACTTTTGTTTTATCCACTTTTTTAGATTCATACCCATTTTCAAACTACACATTATGGAAAAGTGAAATTTTTGAAAAAATCTACTTATCAAACACTAGCTGTTGCCTGCTACTTAAATGGTATTATTTCGGGATAAAAATAGTCAGTATGTTAATTCAGGTCCTAATGTATCTATATAACAAATTTCATACAAATCTGTTCAGCCATTGAGTGGCCGAAACTTTTATTACTTTTTCTTTTTTGTTTTGGTTTCACCCGCGTGGTTCCCGTTCCCGTGGGAATATCGGGGTTTAAAGTATTCTATGTTTTATCTAGGCTATCTACTATCTGTGTACCAAATTTCATCCAAATCCGTTCAGTAGCTTTTGCGTGATTGAGGAACAAACATCTAAACATCCAAACCCTACAAACTTTCACATTTATCATATTAGTAGGATGTTTAGTACTTCATCCATTTGGATGTTCGTACCTCAATCACGCAAAAACTACTAAACGGATTTAGATGAAATTTGGCACCCAGATAGTAGATAGCCTAGATTAAAACAAAAGATACTTTTTATCCCGATATTCCCACGGGAACGAAAACCACGCGGGTGAAAGCAAAATAAAAAAAATAAAATGTAAAAAAGTTTCGACATCTCAATGGCTGAACAGATTTGTATGAAATTTGTTATATAGATACATTAGGACCTGAATTAACATACTGACTATTTTTATCCCGAAATAATACGATTTAAGTAGCAGGCAACAGCTAGTGTTTGATAAGTCGTTTTTTACGAAAATTTCACTTTTCCAGAATGTGTAGTTCGAAAATGGGTAGGAATCTGAAAAAGTGTGAAAGATAAAAGTTGTAGAAAATTTTATTGGCTTTCATTATGTAGAAATATTTTTTCTCTACGATGCACCGTTTTAAAGATATTAGCGAATAACTCAAAAGTGGGACCTTTAACCCCCCTCCCCCCTCCGGCTCACCTTCTAGAGGCGGGGACTTTTAGTGTGTTTACTCTCTAAGCACCCTGAACAAGTTCCAGGGGAAATTTCTGAGGTCCCTGCTCACGCACTCTACATCTTATTTATTAAGTGGACTAATAAGCAATTAGACGATCAACATGTCGCAAGTTTATGTAAATCACATACAATTGTTGTATTGTATGGAATTGAACAAGCCTACCCCGTAATGTTTAGAGTTTATGGCTTATTTTAATTTTTAAGTGAGCGAACGAATAGAAAATTGGCTATTTGAGTAGAGGGCAGGGCACATATTGCTTAAGATGACAAGATAGTAAATTCGGGACTAATATTTCGGGCATGTATTCCCGCAAGCATACAACCCAACCCAGCGATATTTAAAGCCTGAGTGAATAGGCTTCTTCTGGGTAAGCCCGCTTCATCTTCGGCCTCTTCTTAGCCATATGGTCAGGCGTCCGTCACTCGCTCAAGGCCACGCGCTATATATATACCGCTCGGCGTATCGTCCACGATACAACTAGCAAAGGGCCGCACGCCCGCCTGAGCGCTTGCACTCGCACCGCACGTTTCCCGCGCTTACCAGTCATTTTGGCATAATAGGTACCTAGTTTAAATACTTATAGTCCGTTTATTCTTAGATAGGTATCTACTTGTCTTATTTGCTAAACAATCTTCACCCAACTATTTATTGAAATAATAATTTATAAATTAGGTAGGTAGCTATAGCTACTTTCCAGTGGCGAGGGGTGAAATTATGGCGAAGGTAAGCCGATCCACAAAAAAGACATGATCTGCATAGTGGATCGCTGGGTTGGGATTTTAAAAGGTAAGCCGATGGGAATCGGCTTGTATGGACCCTTCGCCACTGCTACTTACTTACCTACTTACGAAATAAAATTTTATTTCCTAAGAAAGCACTTTTTTTTAAAATTAGGTGTTGTATGACAACAAACAAAAACTGTTTTCTAATTAACTAATATGACAAGTAAGGATAAACAACTAAGTACCTACCTATATAGTATCTGTAGTCTGTACTTTAGGATAGGTACCTTCCTAGATAACTACCTACCAAAAGTTGACTTTTGTTATCTTTATGTCTCTCATATTCACGTACTAGGTACCTACTTAGATTATTAAATATCGTAGTAAAGTTCGAATATTATTGTAAAATCGCTTTCCTTTTATGATATAATGCTACGCAGTTCATTGAAAAGAAGTCAACTCTAACGGCGTCAGAAGAGATGAGAGATACGCGATAGAAAGAGAGAAAACTTCTAGGTGAATATAATGTAGGCGCTGTAGCGGTGTGCGATCTGAATTGCGCCTTATTGAGTAGTAGCAAGAGTCGCTATTTAATTAAATGATGTTGCGGAATGCGGCTTCTGTACTTGTACTATTATGTATTCACTGGTATGGTTCTCGAATGTAGCCAAGAGTAAGCTCATTTAATGTAAAAAGAAAAATATAATACAAAATCTTAATTCAATTTAAAGAACATATCGCACCCCCAGATCTAAAGGGAGCTAACTCAAAAATGTCTATTTTTGAGTTAGGCTCACCATTGAATTCCTTGACTCACGCCCTATCGAGCAACAAAACAGAGTTAAAAATATTTCTGATACTCGGCGCTAGATGTCGGCAGGAGTCCTTTTTATTGAACGAGCGGCCCCATTTTATCCCCACCAAAACAGAGACATTGCTAGTTGCAATCAGTTTTACAAGCGGACCGCACGCGTCGTTCGTAAACGAAGTGGAGTTATTTTGAGTTGTATCCGTATTGTTGAAAATTAACGCAGTATTATTTGGAGTTATCGCCATTTTGTTGATAAATGACGACTAATTTACTACAAAATTTTAAGTTGAACCTGTATTGCTGGCTAGGTAAGTAAAGTCTTTTTTATTATTTAGAATTGTTACTGTATTGTTGAAACATTTTAGAATTTGTAGTTGAGCCTGTTTTGTTGAGTCATTTTTTAAACTGCTATATTTCTGTAAGAACTGAATGAAATCAAACTTTGTTGCTAGTAACGATAAGAGCGTTTTTAACTTAATAAGATTTTATGTGTATCCTAGCAACTATACAGTTCTAACTGATTCATTTTTGAGTTGCATCTCTTTTGATGGTCTTCGCACAATATTTTTTTATTACATAGTTCATGAGGCTAAAACATTCATTCGACAGCTTATTAAATAATTTTAACGCACAACATCTTTTATTTATGTGAAATATATGTTTTCTTTTTCAGACAAACAATGAAACGTGGACGGTTTTTAGTTAATATGACAGAAGAAAGGGACAAAGAGTACATAAACATGACATTTAGGTTCTCAGAGTTGTAAAAGAACACCCTAAAGAGTTTTTCTACAAAACTTCCTTTACAGAGGAGGTATTTAGGAAAGCTTGTGTGCGAAAAAGGGTTCTTCGAGCAAGAGGAACCGAGTTTTCCATGGATCAAGCTACATTTTCAACTGGTTTAACACAGGCATACACTGAGAAATTTGTATTATAGGATGCAAACAAATTATAAGAAAGTTATTCCTAAGCTCTATTATAATGTTTATTATGACAGGTGTTCTGGGTAATACGGGTAATAAAGCCACCTATTATTTAAATAAAATGATTGTGATTTTAATAAAAGTGATCTCAAAGTGCCATTATTATTTTTTATTAAAATTGTATTCATAAATTTAAACTAAATTTTTCAGCATACTTACCTACTCATGTTAGTTTTATAAGTAATACAGAAATATTAAGACAAACGTGATTTTAAAATTGTTTTACAGTTCCGTAGAAGAGATAAATCCAATATATTTTTTATGTTAAAAAAGTTTTATTTTTGTAATATTTGTATGATAAAAGGACACAAGAGGCTTAGGATAGTTACTTTTGGAAGTATTATTAATAAAACAAAATTTTTATTACTTATGTGTTTTTTTTATAATCCGTCAGCAAATGTACCCTTTCTCTTGGTTACAAGTCACAGACTATGAGTTGAGTTGAACTAAATATAAATAATACCCATCGCACTCATATTTGTATTTATGTTGAATCATCAAAAGAAAGTCAACTCAAAACTTAATTCATCAAGACAGGTGTAACACTAAATAAAAAAAATATTTATACATATTTGTTAAGCGATAGGGACGTAACTCGAAAATTTTAATTTGAGGCCTCGATATTTGACTTAAACATAAAATTCTTATAGCATCTTTCTTCTAGCTGCACTTGAAAAGCATACATCTCTACAGAAAACTCTTACAGTGCACAGGAACAAGAAATCAGATTTTTCCATTTTCTGAAAAAAGTGCTTTTTTGACTTGAAGCTGTTTAGATCTAGGTGTGCGATATCTTTGCGGCACACACTTTTTAATTTTCCTTCATTACTCGGTTTTTACAGCCACATATACCACCCAGATATGATAATTTTAAACTTTTTGAATGCCCAAGCTAAATCCAGCTAAAGGTTTTCAATAAAATCCAATGAGAGTGAACAATAGGTCGCGTATTACGCCGTCGGCGGCGGCCGCCAGTTCCGGGCTCTAGCCGCACTAGACGGCACATAAAATTGGAAACAAATCACTGAAATATTACGTTCTGGAAGGATATTGAGAGCCAATATTTTATGTAGTTCCACTAAAGTATTTTAAGTTTTCTGTTCATATACTTTATGAAGTGTTAATCACAGAACTAAGAAAAATGTGTTAACAGTTAGTAAAGTGAGTGTGCGCCGTGTTGAGGCAGAAATACTAGCTTCAAAGTGATTTCTATTTGTTTTTCTTCTGATGCTGTATGCAATATTCATGAACGTTATTTATTAAAGTTTTAAAGTAAGTATGTGGAATCAAATTAAAACGAAATCAGAATGAATAGAATATGAAAATTATTTTCAATTTATCATAATTAGATTGTTTTTTTTCATTTGTATAAAAAGTAACATTTTTTCATTTATTTATAAAGAATTACCTACTTTTTAATTACTTATCCAGTTTTTTCCCTGCCACCAATACTACTACGTAGAAATTTGCTTCTATATTAACAAGAAATTTTCAAATTAGCGCAACCATTTCTCGGCGCGCGATCTTGTAGCCATCATGGCAGCTTTCAATTGGGCGGGACAATTATGTGTTCAGTGCCGGCCCCTATTATCATATAGATTACCCAAAGTCACCCGTAACGAATACAAATGTCCCACAGATGAGACGGTTACGTATTTGACACTCTCGTCGCCTCTAATTTGTATTAGAACCACGGTTATGACCAGAATTGGTAAGTTAGCCGGTGTTACAACTTTATCGAAGCTGGGTAGAGTTAAATGTTGGCAATGTGAATTAATGTAACTAACTGGTTAAGAAGTGGTGTTTCTTTATTGGGTATTTTATGTTGGAGAATTTTCTAATGATTTCACGTCAGTGGTTTTGAAGGATTCGAAATTCACTCACCTTGCTTAATACACCTTGCAGAGCTTTACTACCTACATTTTGCTTTACCAACACTAAAATTGGTTTGACTAACTACATATTCAATCTGAGCTGAGTACCTTGAAATAAATATTTATATTATATGATTATTGAGGAGCTCGATGGCGCAGTGGTTTTAGCGCCTGGCCCAGCGATTGCGGAGGTTAAGCAACTTTCGCAAGGGTCGGTCATAGGATGGGCGACCAGAAATTTATTATCTCGAGCTCCTCCGTGCTTCGAAAGGCACGTTAAGCCGTTGGTCCCGGGTGCAGTTGCAGTCGTTAACACCCACCAATTCGCATTGGGCCCGTGTGGTGGGTTATGGCCCATGCATCCTCCTTATCCATCCATAAGAAAGGCCTGTGCCCTAGCAGTGATTATTAAGTAATATTCATTAGTATTGAGTAATAAAATCTTTTGTTTTGAGATAATCTTACGGCTTACCCAGAGTAATTTCCGTTTGCCATTTTCATTTGAATTATTCAAATATTAGAAGAACAAAAGAACGCGCACTGCCTCACCGTAAATAGTGGAAAGCTACGTTAACTTATAACTCCTTAAGGAGGAGTTGAGCAGAACTCTACCTGAGTGATATGATACATATCTTTGAATAACTTTGTTCATTAAATATTGCGTTGTTACATTGTCGCCGGAACTTATGATGTCATAAATAATAATCCTTCGCTGCATATTAATATAGCAAAGTGCGGATTAAGTCCGCTCTAAAGGCATTCTCTTCCACTCAACCATACTTGATTATTTGCAGAATTGAAATTAAATTTATATATAATATCGTTTTGATTCCTGCAAGATAAATTACAAATCAGATTTTGTGTGTTAGACCGGTTCGCACACCGGTTTTCAAGCCGTCACCATCTCTTGAGGTCCCGGGTTCGTCCCCGGCTGGGCCAATGTAGAAAATGAACTTTTCAATATTGTCTCAGGTCTGGGTGTGTGTCATACCACCGTTGTTTCTGATTTCCATAACACAAGTGCTATAGCTACTTACTTTGGGGTTGGAGCAATGTATGTGATGTTGTCAAATATTTATTTATATATTTATAAAGTTAAGTTTAAAGTGGATGTTAAAGTTAAGAATATACAGCAACTTTGTTGAGTCAACTGACTGTGAAATTGTGTTTGCAGAATTAATATTTCTGACTTTGACTTGGCGAGACAGGTTAGAAAATTCTAGTTTGTAGCATTTCAAATTATGCACGGAGAATACACAATGAACTGTTGTAGTGTGGTTGATGTTGTGGTACACGTGATTTCAACCTCAGGAACTGAAAATGCAATTACTAAAATTACACTTCTTGTGAGAAGTGTTGTTATTCACAAAATAAGCCTGAGTTATTCAAACAGAAGCGCTCGGCCGTATTCGAAATGCTAACATTATCACTGGGGAGCTGCTGCTGTACTAAAAATGGGCTACTGGGGAAAATTCGCACGTGTTGGTGTCGCAAAGGTCAGATAACAGTGTCAGTTCAACACCTATAAGTGTGTCTGTAATGAATAGAAAATGTACAAAACATTGCTCCTGTAGTTAATATAACAACTCAAAAAAGCAAAACTTCCTTCAAAATCCTTTTCAATAACTATACAGTCCCGTTTGATTTTGAGGAGTCCCCTTGTGTATCTTCAAAGTCCAAGATACAATGCCAATGAAATTAAAATTATAACATCCTTAAAGTATCATCTTTCAAACAAAAATAATCATCTAAATCGGTTAATTAACTAATAAGTTTTGGTCGATCTTCCGTATATTAAGTTCATTTAATGGTAACGAAAACGACAGTATTTTCAGGATTTCCCAAAAACTACTGAAAAGATTTCAAAATTTCAAAAATGGGACCAATTTAATTGAATTCGTTTGAATCATTTCAATCGGTTCAACCGTCATACATACAAAAATATATTAGTGACGAATAGATGACCTCCTCCTTTTCAATTTTTCAAGACGGTTAAAAAAAAAAAAAACTTCCGTCGTCCATTTGTTCTTAGAATAATGTTTTTAAATTGTAAGTGAGCTGTGTACTATCCCTAATAAAAAAAAAAGTTAGTACTTACCTCTGAAAAAAAAATTCACAGATCTCGTGCCTTTCATGACCTTCTGGTACATTGAAAATGAATTTAATGAATTTAACAAAATATTTTTTTTTATCTTTTCTTATAGACATTAACATTTTATTGAAAGGTAACCTAGGTACTATGTATGACTAAAAACATCTGAATTTCTACATAAATTAACCCTAATAAAAAAATAAATCAAAATCAAATGCAGCATGCGAAACTCTCGCGCCGACTTCATCATCACTCGAATGTGCGATAACAACCCTCATTTTATTGCAAACTATGTTTACTTAGGCATCATTATCACACTCTCATTCAGAGATACTTGTAAAAATTCATTTGGAATCGCAGAGTCACTAAGAAAGACGTGACTGATCGAGTAATTTCAAATCTCGAAATTGAAATAACAGCAACCCACGATATAATATTTTGGATCTACTTTTCTGTATCTACTCGTAAGTACCTATTGAGAGATTATATAGTGTTAAGCAATTTTCGTTGCTGACTGTACCGCCCCGCGCCGCCGTATCTAACGATTTAAATTAATTAATTAAATTGTCTCTTATAAAACAGGGTAACCTTATATGAGAGCAGTTCATATTTTGCTTAGTTATGTGTTTTCCTGAATAAACTGATTTTTATTTTTATTTATTTATTTAAATCTTTGACCACCATATACCTACTGCACGCTCTATTCACGTCATACCATCTGTTGACCTGCTAGAGCTAATCAATATCAATATTATGGTTTTAATATACGTGGTGGACATATAATTAGAAACACTACCAACTGAACTTAACATGATACAAAATATTTGACTCTTAATACTTTTTATTCGGGAATAAAACAACAAATTGCATAAAATATGTTCAATAACTTATCGTTTATTAGAAAAAACAACAAAATATCAACTAAACAAGTACCGATTCAATATTAAATTTTATACAAACAACTAAATGAGTTTTGAAGTCCCAACAATAATGGACAACTAATTAGAAACAATACAAAAAAAAATAAAAGATAAATAATTTTATAGGTTTAATTATTTAGCATTATATTATTTAGGTAATAGATACTGTGTATAGGCTACTAAAACTTATAATTAATATTTTGTTGCGTATCTTTTATTCGAAATATCATCTCTACAACGACGTGGCATTGATTCAACCAATTTCATGCATTTTTCTAGTGGGATTGAGTTCCATGCTTCGACAAAAGCTTCGTAGAGTTCGTTGTGACTGGAGTTACGTTTGTTTGAGACTTTCTTGTTTACGACATGCCACAGATTTTCTATGGGATTTAAATCAGGGCCATTTGCAGGCCAGTCTAAGACGGAAATACGCTGTTCCCTAAGAAAATATGTACATTGGCGGTGTGTTTAGGGTTATTATCATGCTAAAAGATCCAAAAAAATTGTTGCAAGTGTAGGGAATCATTGTCTCTTCTAAAATGTTTTTGTACTGCAGTTGATCCATTGTACTTTCAATCTTTCGAACGGGTCCAACTCCACATCCAGAAAAACAACCCCATACCTTGATATTGCCACCCCCGTGTTTGACCATGCTTCTAGTGTATTTATAATTAAAAGCATGGTTTATTGGACGTCTAATGTAGCGCTTGCAGTCTGAATTTACCAATTTTATTTTAGTTTCATCTAAGTATAAGACTTTTTTCCAATCTCGCACCGTCCAATTAACATATACTTTTTAGCGAATAATAATCGCTTCTCCCGATGTTGCTTTGTAATAAGCGGTACCTTTCGAGAAACCCTCTCAAACAATTTTGCTTCCACTAATCTACGGCGTACCAGTCTTGACGAGACGTTTCTAGGGTCATCAGGCAAAAAACTTCATTTTTAATCTGGTTAGAGCCTTTAAATGGGTCTTGTTTATAGCAATACGTAATATTAGCATATCTTCTCTGGGCGAAGTTTTCCTCCGTCGAGCCTTTTTAAGAACATTTTCAATAGTTCCGTGTCTTTTATAATGGTCAATAGCATTAAAAACTTTCTTACGGGACATTTTAAATGATCAGTTATTCTCCTGTACGTCAATTTTTGATCGATGTGCAAATTAACAATTATTTGCCTAGTTGACGCGTCCAATGTTTCTTTCAGACAATATTCTCCGGGGGGGCAATTAAGAGGTTCGGGGGAGCTAGTCCGTCGATCACTACACTAGTTTGCCCGTCTACCTTCACACAACACATTTTTCTCCGGGGGGCACTGAGGCTGCTCCCGGGGGGGGGGGGGGGAGGGCACTGCCCCCCCGGAATAGTACCTGAAAGAAACGCTGGACGCGTCTTAACTTTTATTTTTGCCCATTTTGAACGTTCAATTGCCTCCAAAACTATAGAAATAGCTAAGGAAGAAGTTTTATTTTTTCAATTTCAAAAATTTTAAGTGCCGTGGTTGGTTTTCGTAATAAGCTATGTATGTTTTAAACTTTTATTGTGATTGAAGTTTAGCTAATTTTATTTTTTGTGGCTATAATGTTGCATGATTATTAAATATTGAATCTATAAATTTTTCACTAATATTGTATGTGGACTTCAAACTTTCATAATTCATATGAAGTGTTTCTAATTATATGTCCACCACTGTATATCTAAACACTTTTTTATTAATACAAAAAGTGGAAATAAATAAAAAATAAAAAAAAAATATAAAACACTAATACAAGCTTTGAATTATATAATAATTTACAAACTTCAATCGTACTACGTATTATTATTATCCCGCGCCGCGCACGTCGCCCGCGGTATCCCGACATTTCGCTACATAAAGGATAAGCTACAGCCCAGACCGTAAGAGTCAGGGACATATACTATTTTAAATAGGTAGCCTAACTCAATATCTCTAGGGGTATTTTTCATTTTTTCGATATCGCTTTTTGTTTTTGAGAAATTGTCGATTTAGTGAGAAAAGGCCCCGAAAAAGTGTGTAATTTTTCTACATTTATGCGATTTTCGATAAAGTTTTTGACTTTTTCAAAAAAATTTTTCACCATTTTGTAGCCCTCACTGAGACACATCTTTTGACATTTAATACATACACGTAGACCCAAAACTCACGGGACCAGGGCGATGTCTCACTCTGGCTGAAATTGGGTACCTTACTGAAGCGATCGAAAAAACATTTTCAATGTTAAAACATGCTCATAAGTAAAACAAATAACGATCGTGTATTTCGGCCGATCGACTATGGTCGTTCCATCTTACACGGTAATGAATGAAATGCGTGACAGTGCTCTCTTGGCGCCTTTCACGTAATTTGAATAATTTGAGTAATGATCGCGACATTCGTAACGCGAAATAAATGTAAAGTTTCTGCTTTACAAATACAATAATGAGCGGTATTTGTAAAGGTTGATTATACCTAAATGTCAAATTGAGTTATAAGGTGAGGTGTTATTTTGTGTAGTTAGTCAGAATTAGAAATGACTACAGGTATATTCAAGAGTTTCTTTTAGAAATCTACACAAATAAAATAAGTTTTAAATGAGATTTAGGAACCTACAGAAATGAAATTAGTTTTCTAGGAATTACTCGTTGCCATTAATTCAGTATCATAATTCCTCATTCTAGGAACTGCAAATTAATTAGGTTCTGATGAATTTATTATATTTTATCTACACCCATGCTTTTAATCCTCAATAAAAGGTTCTGAAACAGCTTACGGCCAACGTTATAACAACCAGTGTCATAGTAACCACAATATCCGAGCGAGAGGATGTCGCTCCCACGCCCGACGAGTTACATTATGAAATTCAATACAACATTATAACACTCGTTTGGATGGTATAATGACGAGGAGAAGCAGGAGCGCTATCCATAAAATAATGGAATAAACCATTAGGCACATACATATTGCATTGTTACGCGTGCTACTGCAGACTACGAGACGAGCTACGACACTGGCCGGTGTGCTACGACGCATTCAATCTAAACGTAGGATATTATGGATAAGTTATTCGATTATTCCGTTGACAAATCAGCCTCTGATACGGAAATAAACACAGCCAAAAGCAATATAACTCCGCCAAATTTAGTATTTCACCGAAATAAGAGACCAAGAGAGGATGAAACTACTTTAGTTGCTACACAACTTATGGAATTCAAAGAAGAAATGCGTAAAATGATAACTTCTCTTATGAACTCTCAAGGTAACGAGCTTAAGCAATTTACAACCACTTTAAAAGAGATCCAACAATCCAACATAAATATAGAAAACTCTGTTGCCTTCTTAACAAGTCAAAATGAAGAGTTTCAGAAGAAAATTGTCAGACTGGAAGAACAACAAAAAGAAGATAAAAAACTTATTGCAATGCTGGAGAACAAAATAGAGGAAATTCAAATGAACAGTAGAAAGCAGAATGTAGAAATTAAAAATGTACCAATAAAATCAAACGAAACAAAAGAAGACCTAATTCAAATGGTGTTAAACCTTGGCGAATCCATAGACTGCAAGATAAATAAGTCTGATATTAGGGACATCTATAGAATACGTAACAACAAGGTCGACAAACAAAAGACTTCTCCGATAATTGTAGAAACTACTTCAACGTTGATTAAGACTGATATTCTGAAAATGGGCAAAGCTTTTAATATAAGGAATAAAGCCAAGTTATGTTCAAAACATCTAGGGTTCAAAACCCAGGAAGAAACTCCTGTGTTCCTGTCTGAGCATCTGACAGCAAAAGGAGCGCGACTTCATTTTTTGGCCCGAGATCTTGCCAAATCGAAAAATTACAAATTCTGTTGGGCAGCCTACGGGAAGATCTACGTAAGAAAAAGCGAAAATACTCGAATAATTCTAATAACAAATGAGGCTCAGATTCACAAACTGCTGTCGGAAGATTGACTAGTTTATATGCATCTCCGCAACCTTTGTCATTGTCCTAGGTTTACAGAAATCATAAAAATTGTAACAACTTTTTCTTACAACAAACAAAAACATACAAAAATACACACACAAAAATACACACATAAAATAAATAACAGAATAAAAATAAAAAATAAACTCTCAACCACTATTTCGTATAATACACAGAAACATCACATTTTTAATACAAATAAATATACATGTAATGCACACGAACTCTGTCTTAACTTTGCGTTCATCTACACCGTAACACTAACTAATTATGTCCTCACACTGTTTTACACATATTCAGTGCTTGACCAATTGTTTACCAATTGGCTTTGCCCCGGCCTTGTTGATTCATTTGACAATACCTTGAAGGATGTCGTCGAAAACGTTTTAAACGTATGCCTCTCAGAAGATCAGTGGAGCCAAGCTACCCTACCCATACGTTACGGGGGATTAGGACTGAGGCGTGCGCGGGATCTAAGCTTGCCAGCTTTCCTTGCGTCGGCGCATGGCGTCGCTGACCTTGTCTCTAACTTATTATCATCTCATGGAGGCAGGGTCGGCATACCTTTTGTCGACGATGCTTTGGTACAGTGGGCCGCGCTGTTTCCTGCGATACCCGTACCTCAGACCCCAGATGTACAGCGGGCTTGGGATGACCTGGGAGCGAGAGAGACACTTGACCGACTTATGAGTGGGGCTGCGGGTGCAGAGTTGGCTAGACTCAGGGCGGTGTCAACACCGGAGTCTGGAGCATGGTTGCACGCTTTACCATCGCCCCACATAGGAACACTCCTGGATAATGACTCCATGCGTGTGGCGGTAGCTCTTCGTCTGGGTTGCGATGTTTGTCAACCTCATTTATGCATCTGTGGATCCATGGTGGAAGCGAGCGGCCATCACGCTTTGAGTTGTTGTCGATGCTCGGGCAGATTCCCTCGACACCACGCCTTAAATGATATAGTCCGCAGGGCACTCATCTCTGCCAACATACCGTGCGTTCTGGAGCCGCCGGGTCTTAGCCGCTCGGACGGTAAAAGACCGGACGGGCTAACCTTGGTGCCGTGGCGGAAGGGGAAATGCCTGTTGTGGGATGCCACGTGCGTCAGCACCTTCGCCGCCTCACACCTGGGCCGCACGGTGCGGTCAGCCGGCGCTGCTGCTGAAACCGCAGCCGTTAATAAGTGGAGTAAATATGCGGCTCTGGCCTCTAATTATATTTTCGTCCCACTCGCGTTCGAGGCAACGGGATGTTGGGGGTCGGAAGCAGTAGCCTTCATCAAGGAGTTGGGTCGCCGCCTTCGTGAGAGGCGATGCGACGCCCGCTCTGGTTCCTACTTGGCGCAAAGGCTGTCAATTGCCATTCAGCGCGGCAATGCCGTCAGTGTAATGGGGACCTTTGCGCCTGGTATGACCCGGGGTGGAATCTTCGAATAGGTTAATTAAGGAATTGGGTAATGTGAATTGTATTAATGTAATTAGTTGATTTTTGTGATTGTACTTATGTTATATTTTTA
The DNA here is from genome assembly GCA_928269145.1 of Agriphila tristella. Classification (NCBI taxonomy): domain Eukaryota; kingdom Metazoa; phylum Arthropoda; class Insecta; order Lepidoptera; family Crambidae; genus Agriphila; species Agriphila tristella. The sequence goes on from OV743433.1 coordinate 41,537,924, forward strand.
CCAATTTCGGAAACGTATCTATACTTCATTGTGCGCCCCAACATAATAATCTTGGTAAGTTTAATTCTATTTTTAACTCATACTTTCTCTTTAAAATTATTCTCATACTAAATAGCGTTATACTTAATATGAAGAACCCATACATATATCTTGCATTCTATCACTTGTTAATAACGTGTAAGTATAAAAAGTTTCAAATATATTCCAAGGTAATCAGTATATATATTTTTTCTAAATTATTAATTTTAATGCTTATTAACATTGTGATCTCAGCCATGATATTTTTTTTTTTTTTTTTTTACGGCTGCTCCCCGCTTTTTGGCAGGACCTTTTTTTGCCATCCTTATTTTTATGCATACCTTTTCTTTTTATGCTTGCTTTTTAGCTAATATCTTATTATTTTTTGTTATGACTGTTTTTTCTTTTCTCAATGTAACAATTTCACTTACTTGCTAATACAGTTCTTTCTTAATATACTAAATATACATATGTAACTTTGTACAAATTTTTTAACATTATATTTACACAATGTGGAATATGCTCAACTTGAATTTATATTTAATATTACATATTTCTTCTTTATTACTTTATCTTATATTAACATTCCTTGTTTTTCGCATATTATACTTATTACTATTCTCTTGTTTCCTTATTTATTGGTTTCTATTTATCTTATACATTTTGTTGCTTGTGTACATAATTTCTTATTATTATGAGTTACATTTACTGTATTACAGTTTGATTTACTATTGTATTTAATGGCTTAACATATTAGATTCCTGCTATTGGGTCTTATATCTCGTCAATCTTTGTTCCTTTTGATTACAATTGAATTACATTATTATTGATCAAGTTTATTTATTGTTTTTTGTAAATGGATAACACTGTTCAAACTATAAAGGAAATAGATGGGCTTGTCTGTGCAAAATCGGTACAGTGTGATGCATCTAATTTAACTAAACATCACCAGCTTCATAAAAATGACCTTAAAATTATATCTCAAAACATCAGGAGTATATATCACAACTTTGATGATTTTATTATCAACTTAAGTAGTTTCGCTTTCGAGGTTGACGTCATAATCTTAACAGAATGCCGGCTTAATGTCAACAAGCCAATACCTAAACTAGCCAATTATATAACATATTCTACGTCCTATCAACTTAATCAAAACGATGGCGTTGTAATATACATTAAAAGTAACCTAAAAGCAAAAGTATCTGAAATAAGGCTTATACATTCATCTTGTTTACAGATAGAAGTATTGAACCACATAGTACTTTGTATATATCGTTCACCCTCAAACAGAAATGCTGATAATTTTACTGATTCGCTATCTAATCATCTAAAAACAATAAATTCACAAAAAAATATAATAATTGCAGGTGATATTAATATTAATCTCTTACCAAGACCTACAGAGCAAGCCTACGAGGTTAAAAATAGAGCTCACTACCTCAATTCATTAGCTCTTCATGGTATCACGGCAGGTCATACAATACCAACTAGGGAACAAAGCTGTCTTGACCATTTTATGTTAAAAATAAATAATAAGAAATCATCGGCTTTCATTGCTATTTTTAACACTTCCATTACCGATCATTTCACGACATTTTTATCAATATCTAAAGTTAAAAATAGTGTTCAAGCACCTAAAACTATTACAAAAATTAATTTTGAATGTGCCCTTAAAAATCTACAGGAAAAAAGATTAAATGAGCTACTTTTCTGTAACGAACCTAACAATGTGACTGATTGGTTAATAGAAAAAATTGTGGAGTCTGTAAAAGAAAATATTTTCATAACTCAAATCCCAAAAAGTAAACGTGTTAAGAAGCCGTGGATCACCCCCGGTATTTTAAGATGCATTAGAAATCGAAATAAGCTACAAAAACAGGCTCGCGATAACCCTCATGATAATATCAAAAAGATCACATTTACTCGCTATAGGAATTTTTGTAACAATTTAATAAGGAAATTAAAAAGAAAATACGAGAGAGATAAGTTTTCTAAATCATTAAATAATAATAAGCAACTCTAGAAAAATGTAAAAAATCTAACATTCACAAATAAAGATAAAAACCCTAATCTTGAACTAATGCACATAAAATCATCCCCAACAGATTCAGCTGATTATATAAATAGCTTTTTTACCAGCGTAGGTGAATCACTAGCCAAGGATATCCAGTCATCTATGCCATCAGATGATTCCGACCAGTATTTGAGATCATTACCAAGCCTACCTCAGTCATTTGTCCTCCTTGACACAGATGCTGATGAAGTGATTCGGATAATATCTAATTTAAAAAGCGATAGTGCACCTGGTTGTGATGGCATCTCAACCAAATTCCTTAAATACATCAAGCTTGAAGTATCCCCAATAATTGCACACATAGCTAATCTATGTTTTCAACAAGGCATTTTTACTTCCTCGCTAAAAAAGTCAATAATCACCCCGGTGCACAAGGGTGGGGCTAGAGACGATGTCAACAACTATAGGCCAATCTCAGTGCTACCAGTTTTATCCAAAATATTAGAAAAATTCATAAATAATAGATTGCTAAATTATTTAACTACTAATAATATAATTTCACCAAATCAATTCGGTTTTAGGCGCGGTATATCTACGGAAAATGCTGTAGAATCTCTTAGTACTTGTATAGTAGAACAAATGGATAAAAGACAAAAAAGTCTAGCGGTATTCATTGACCTAAAAAAAGCTTTTGACACCGTCTCCCTCCCCATCCTTGTGCAAAAATTAGAAAAATGTGGTATAAGAGCTAATCAATTAGACTTGTTCAAAAGCTATCTTTATGGTCGACAACAAAGGGTTAAATTGGAACAGCATCAAAGTGAAGACATAATCGTGTCATACGGAGTACCTCAGGGTAGTGTCTTAAACTTACATACGTCTTAAAAATGCCAAAATATTCTCGTATGCTGATGACACGGCTGTTGTTTTTACTGGGTCTTCTTGGGAGAATGTTAAGGAAAATACTGAAGAAGGACTAGCAGTGGTGGCAGGATGGATGAAATACAATCTTTTAACACTGAATACAAAAAAAACTAATTTTGTTTGCTTCAGCGTCTATAATAATTCACAGCCAAATGAAGACTATAAAATCTCAATTCATTCATGTACTAACAGGTCCAGTGGAAACTGCAGCTGTCCAGAAATTGAAAAAACCAGTCAAGTTAAATATCTAGGCATTGTAATAGATCAAAGGTTGTCCTGGTATTCTCATATTGAACAGCTAGCTTCGCGTGTCAGAAAATTTATTTGGATATTTAAATCTCTTAGGCATGTAGTTCCAGTAAACAATGTAAAAAATAATCATCAAAATAAAAATATTTTAAATGCCTTATACATCTCCCTAGTACAGTCTGTTATAATCTACTGCATCTCCACATGGGGAGGTGCTTTTAAAACTTACTTTATGGAAGTAGAAAGAGCTCAAAGAGCTCTAATTAAAGTTATGTACTTTAAAAAGAAGCGTTTCTCGACAGAAAATTTATATTGTGAATGTAGCCTTTTATCAGTTCGTAAATTAAATGTTCTACAAGTTGTTTTAAAAATTCAGAAATCTATTAATTGTATTCCGAGTAATGCAAGCAAAAGAAGGAAAGACAATGTGATGAAAGTTCCAGTAACAAAATCCGTTTTTGCTAAAAAACAATTTCAAAGTAATTCTGCAACTATATATAATAGAGTAAATAAAGTACTGGATATTTTGACAAAACCTTACCACAAGTGTAAAAGTATTCTAAAAAATTGGTTAATAAGTCTTACATATGAAGAGACAGAGCTTTTACAGTCTACGTAATAGCACAATCATACATACACATACTCACATACGCACACACACACACACACACACACACACACACACACACACACACACACACACACACACACACACACACACACACACACACCACACACACACACACATAATTACGCACACACACATAATATTTAATGTTATTTTATCATAGGTATAAAGTAAAAGTATGATTGGAGGAGCGGATATTCCTGGCACAAGTATCTTTATACTTAAAAGGTTTATCCAACACATTGTTTAATTTTACATACCTTGTGAAGAAATAAATATATTTTTGATTTTTTTTTTGACATATAAAAAAAACACGGGACGAATAGATAATCTCTTCTTTTTTTGAAGTTAAAAATAGTGCAAACTTTTTATCGGATGGTTGGATTACCTACACAAAATCTTATTATTTTTAATAAGTTTTTAAAGACGAACAGCAAGTACACGTATTTTTTAAAGGAGTCGGAACGTCAATATTCTAGATCTTTCTCTTTTTAGGGTTCCGTAGCCTAAATGGCAAAAAACGGAATCCTTATAGATTCGTCATGTCTGTCTGTCTGTCTGTCTGTCCGTCCGTATGTCACAGCCACTTTATTCCGAAAGTATTAGGATTACACAGTTGAAACTTGGTAGGTAGATGTATTCTGTTAACCGATTAACGAATTTAACACAAAAATAAAAAAAATAAAAGATTAAGGGGGGGCTCCCCGTACATGGAACAGAAACCGAAAAAAAAATTTTTGTCCCAACCAATACGTGTGGGGTATCTATAGATAGGTCTTTAAAAATGACATTGAGGTTCAAAAGACGATTTTTTTTCAAAGTCAACCGTTTGAAAGATAAACACCGCCAAAGTGGTAAAATGTGTCCCCCCCCCCCCCCCCTCTAACTTTTGAAATAAGAAAGTGAAAAATCTAAAAAAAATATATGCTGTAGATCTTAATAAACACTTTCAACAAAAATTGGTTTGAACGAGATATAATAATTAGTTATTGAGAAATAGCACATTTTGCAAAACCGCAAATTTAACTTTGTCATTCATACCAACACTGTGAAAAACAAAGTTATTTTAGCAGACGAAAAATAATAGCGGTACTAAATATCGTATGGTATAAGGTAACTACGGAACCCTACTGCGCGTGGCCCGACACGCACTTGGCCGGTTTTTTATTTGAAACATCGTTCGCTTGAGCGAGAAGAACCTAGAAAAGCACACGTCGCATGACGAATATTTTCTAGGTCTTGAGTGGTTTTTGATATAGGTACTAAATATCGTTCCATCTGATAAAACTGATAAGTTTTTTTGCGCCCATTTTTCTTGTCAGCTAAAAGACGTTATAATGGGTGGAGTAAAAGAATTGACGATTTAAAAATGCTTATTATGGGAGCTTTTTTGAATAATGAATAAATTAATTTAATTTAATTATATTTCATTTCATTTCTAGTGAACGATATTACCGTGTGACGGAATAGATGTTGTCGCAGTAAAAGTTAATAAAATGTTGATTTTTATTTAAACTTTTTAGTTTCGTACACTGTACAGATTAATACTCCTCATTCGAAATATGCGAAACTTATCTTGATTGAAAAGTAGTTTATCTTATAAACCGTCACATATTTTAGTGTAGAAGTTTTATCACAGTATTGGAACACAGATAAAAGGCTCTACGTCGAATAGACGCGGTCGCCCGTCGCCCAACAATGGCTGCCGACGCTTTGTCGATGGAACAAGCCTTTATTAAAACCACTTTGCACCTTAGACCGTTTATAAATTGCACGAGTCATTCAAAGCTTGCGTTCATGCCACATTATTGGCACCTTGGAATAGTTGACAATTAATTTATGATCACGTTAAATTGCGCCTTTACTTTTCAATAAAATGTTGTTGTGTTTAGTGTCATAAGAGCTAATAAAGGGTTTTAATATCGTTATTTAATTCTTGCATTGAATTTGAACATATTCTGTAGTGCAAATATAGATTTTGGTTTTCTACAAAAAAAATGGTGAGGCATTCTTGCGAGAAGGTCGTCTAAACAACCATTTCATCTGCGCTCGTTCTTTTTGCCCAAATACGTGGAAGAAACAAATATTAGGTCTTTACCTATGAAATTGCCGTTTTGTTTGAAAAAAGTTAAAGTATTTTTTTTTCGAACTTATTTATTTCTTTTATTCAAAGTAATCACCCCTGCAATCAATGCATCTTTGCCAACGCTGTGGCAGTTTATGGATGCCCTTCTTGAAAAAATCTGCTGGACGGGAGACAACAAACTCTTCAAAGGCGTTTTGTACTGCCTCTCGGGAATTGAATTTTTTTCCCGCTAAAAAGTTGTCCAAATTTTGGAAAAAGTAATAGTCGGTAGGCGCAAGATCTGGTGAGTATGGTGGATGAGGGAGAGCTTCCAAACCCAACTCATGCAGCTTAGAGACGGTCTGTTGTGCAGTATGGGGTCGCGCGTTGTCGTGAAGTAGCAGTGGGGCACCCATCTATCAAGCTTTTTTATCTTGCCAATCTGTCGCAAATGGACCAATATTGTTTTGATGCTAACATCAAAAGCTGCTGCCAGTTCAGCTGTAGATTGCGATTCATCTGCTTCCACAATCGCCTTTAATTCATCATTGTTGACCAAAGTTTCCGGACGACCACGAGGTTCATTTTTCTAGTCAAAATTCCCAGAACGGAACCGAGCAAACCAATAACGGGTTGTACGTTCGTTTGTACAGTTCTCTCCGTAAACGTCGTTGATGTTACGTGTCGTTTGTGCCGCGTTGGTGCCACGACGGAACTCATATTCCATAATTACACGAAATTTCGAAGTATCCATTATGAGGAAAAATGTTGAAATGTAATGAAAATACAACGCTAATCAATAAACAAAAGACTGATTTTGTAAATAGAATGTCATATTTTTAAAACAAAATTAATTTAAATTTAGAATTCATAGCCAATCAAAACTTTTTTTTTTGTTTGAAAAAGTCTGTACTGCAATACGGCAATTTCATAGGTAAAGACCTATTATTTTGAGTTAACGATACATGACTTGTATACTTTTTTTTTTCTATTATTATTAAATTCGTTCGGTAAGCTTAGGAACCACTGAGCAGGAATACGGACGCGAGCTCATTCGACCGAACAAATGAATATCGTCCAAATACAATCGTTTCACATTAAATTCTTCCTCAGTAATGTGCAGAGAGAAAAAAAATGGAATTTTCTAAAGTCATTGAGATCGTGCCCTCGTTAAATCCTACGTCTGCAATTAAGAAAAGGGTGCTTCTGAGTAGCGCCGTAAACTGATTATACTTAAAATGAAGCGGTAACACCCGACATTACCTCCGTTATTTGCATAAATAAATGTTATTTTGAAGGGAAATGTTTATATCTTTTATGTTTAAGACCTTGATGAGGGCTATACTTTTTTGTTGTAAATAAAGAAAATGTTTAGCGAAGCCCTTATAATTAGTATCTTCGGGTGTTTTAGATATTTTCTTTTCTGTAATAGCTTTCAACTTTTCCTTTCGTTTGTAAGTAGATCTTAGTGATGAATAAGTACGTTTTACAAACAATAAAGGATATAATATAATTTTTAATTTGCAAAAATAGAAGTAGGTACCTACATCCTTTAGTGAGCCAAAAAGATCGCAAAGGGTGTCATAGCTTTTAATTTTACTTTTTGCTTGTCCTACCAAAATTACATAGCAGCGGAGCGAATTCGGCCAGGTGAATTTTTCGTGTATCTCGAATATATCAGGTTGCTTTGAGTGCTCTTCTTTCATTTATTTTTCCTTCAAAGTGCTTAGAAATAACCGGTTTCAGATCTCAGTGCATCTCATGTCATATCAACTGGCTGAAGGGTATATAAAGACAATGTTAACGCCAGTATAACGTAAAGAAAAGGACATCCAATCTGGATCAAAACAAAACTATTTTTCTTGCACCAATTATGTTGTTATTTTTTTCATGCACAACGTCAACGGCACAGTGCTTGGCGAGGCTTAACCTTCATCTCACCTGATGTTAAGTGACGATAAGGCCAAAGGTGGAAGTGCACTACACCCGGAATCCTCGTCACTGAGGAACTGCACGGCTATCTTACCTCTAACTGCCGGAACACAACAAATTTTAAATTGTTGTTATGGCATCAGACTAACTTGTGATTCATATGCGTAGGTACGTATGGTATTGTAAAAGTATAACAAAGTCTGGGACAACGAAGGTTGCCTCAAAAACTAACAGAGTTTGAAAAATCATGCTATTTACTCTAAGTAGTACAATAAAGTAAAATAATTAAAAAAACCTGCTTCAAGTAATTTTCACAATTCCAAATCATCACGTTAATGGTCTAAATGAATCGTTGAACAACAAAAGAGGAAAAATATCATTAAAAAGAGTTTTGCCAGCCGGATGCTCCATTCCAGATGCTTTTTTAATTTAACGGAATTAACAGCGAACAGAACAAGCGTAACGTTCCCGCTTATAACATCGTTAGCGCAACAACAAATGGCTGTGATGTGGTAACCACGAAATTCGCTTTATAAGCGGATTGCAGCGCTGCGAATGCTCCCACTTCCATACTGAGGTCACTTAATAGCGTGTACCGGTTTCCAGTGTGGTTAAATACCAAAGTTTTTCTAACCTTTATACAGGGTGAAATTTTAATCATTTGGTTCCCGCCGTGGGGTGGTTCCACTCATGATTACAAGCAACTTTTACTATGGGGCCAACTCTCCTACTCGTAAAAAAAAATCAGCTGTTCCATACAAAAGTGCAGTACCTACTCGACCTTAATGTATGGAACAGCTGATTTTTTTTTGCGAGTAGGAGAGTTGGCCCCATAGTAAAAGTTGCTTGTAATCATGAGTGGAACCACCCCACGGCGGGAACCAAATGATTAAAATTTCAGCGTGTATAAACACCGCTTTCAAGATTGATTTTACTTTGTCGAGGATATTGTTTAGTTGATATTTTCCACAGGAGATTGTTTGGTGAAGATATAATACAAACATTCCATTGTCCTAAAAAAATTGTTTGGATCGTCCATTGTCCTAAAAAGCCTAAATACGTCGCTGGCGTTTCATTAGGTATTTATTTCAAGTCTGTTTACTTAGATTTTTTTATTAAAAGTTAAGAGTAACGGCGTAGGTTGCCGCCCTCATTTCGTAAGCTGATTAATAACGTGATTCCAGGGCGCAAAGTAGGATATTACTGTATTAAGCAAAATTCCCATTAATTGACTAATTATGAGGCTGTTGACGATCTCTTAAAATCTCTCAAAAGATTTGAAGAAGGAAGATTAACTGCGGAGTTTCTAGAAGGTAGTCTTAGATTTCAACTTAACGTCGAACACTCTTACCTCTGAGACTCCAAAGGCTTAAGATATTTTTCGCACTGTGAGATCGGAATTTGAAAATTTTGCTACTGATGATCGAGGTGATAAGCTTCTTTCACCCATTTCTACTTGTCAGCTAAAAGACGCCTGGAATAAAAATTTACTTATTATATTATAGGTAGTAAAATGAGCTATTTTGCAATCTTTCATTCAACACATACAATTTCTGCTCTAGACTCACTACATGTCCATCATATTACACAAGCAACGCATAGAAACCTTTTAAGGCTGAAGTTCACCATTTTGACGTTTTTATCGAAGAAGTAAATGTCATATTATGTTATGATGGACATGTAGTAACGTATTTATGTCACACTTAAGGAAAGCGTAAAGACACCTTTTAAGGCTTTAAGTTCACCAACATTTCAGTCTGTTTTGACGTTTTTATCTATAAAGCCAAATGGTTAAAAATTAATCGGTTGTTTAAGTAGGTATTTTTGGTGAACTCTGACCTTTTTTAGGGTTCCGTAGCTAAAATGGCAAAAAACGGAACCCTTATTATAAGGGTTCCGTTTAGATTTGTCATGTCTGTCTGTCTGTCTGTCCGTCCGTCCGTATGTCACAGCCATTTTATTCCAAAAGTATTAAGATTACACAGTTGAAACTTAGTAGGTAGATGAATTCTATTAACCGCTTAACGATTTTAACACAAAAATAAAAAAAAATAAAGATTAAGGGGGGAATCCCCATACATGGAACTGAAACTAAAATTTTTTTCCTTCATACCCATACGTGCGGGGTGTCTATAGATAGGTCTTTAAAAATGACATTGAGGTTCCTGAGACATTTTTTTCTAAAAGTCAACCGTTTGAAAGATAAACACTGCCAAACTGGTAAAATTTGTGTACCTCCTCTCGAACTTTTGAAATAAGAGAGTGAAAAATCTAAAAAAAATATGCTATAGATCTTAATAAAAACTTGCAACGACAATTGGTTTGAACGAGATATAGTAATTAGTTTTCGAGATATATCATATTTTCCAAAACCGCAAATATAACTTTGTCATTCATACCAACACTGTGAAAAACAAAGTGATGTTTACAGACGAAAAATGATAGTGGTATTAAATATAGTATGGTATAAGGTAACTACGGAACCCTACGGCGCGTGGCCCGACACGCACTTGGCCGGTTTTTTTATCTTATTGTAAAGACATAAATACGTACCAGGATTTTGTTTCGAAGGTCGTTCGTTTTGAAAGAATTGTAAAAAAATGTGAGCTTGGTGGTTAAGTCAGACGTTTCCTTTGATATTGGGCGTCGAGTATTTAAGCGAGTCCTCGTGCCGCAATCACAGTTCTGTCGTTAAGGCTTTACACGATTAAGGGCCATTGATGTACCTCAAAGAGTACAGTACTACTCAAGGTGGGTGCCTTGTGCGAATTTTCGTTCCCTTTGAACCTCCATTCTTTTCATCCTGTGAGGCATCTGCTTGAAATTTCACGGTTTCTTGACGTTTATTTTCGATAGATATTTGGAGATAAGGAAATCCTTCGGAATTCATGCCTACTAAAAAAACCAAATGATCAGTTTTTTTTCTTTGAAACGTTTATTCTTTTGTTTCGTTAAGTCGAAAAGTATTTTCTTTTCAAAGCAGCGAAAATTGAAACGAAGCATGTTTTATGATATTAATTTCATTTTCAGATTAAGGTAGTACAGTCGGCAAACCCTTAAGCACACTTTAATAAAGGTCAACACAAATTCTAACATGATATATTTTAACATTGAAAATGTTTTTTCGTTCACTCCAGTAGGCCCCCATTTTCACTGAAAGTGCGACTCGCCCGTGATACCTCACTGAGGTTTACGGCCACGAGAACGTATGAGAGCTCAAAAGACGCGGAATTTGAAGGGCTTTAAGAAGATGTAAAAAATATTTTGGAAAAAACGAAAACTTTATTTCCAATCGAAAAAAAAAAAACTTTTTTCAACCGATAAATCATGTGTTTTTACAGAAAATTTCCAATATCTCGAGAATGGGGCTGAATCACTTTGGTATTGAACCAAGGACAAGGAGCATTTCATTTTAGGTCATTACACTTTTTCGATATTGGTGACGGTGGAGGTTGCATGTGCCCTTAGCTGCGAGTTTTGCGCGGCGCAAATTTTTTTGGAAAACTTGGTATTGGAAAAAAAATTTTTGACCGAAAAATTACGCGTTCATCCTGAAAATTGAATTCGACGGGTGTTATTTTTATTTTTTTGAATAATCTATAATAGGGAGATGCATTTTCAATGCCCTTTCAAGTCGTGTAGAGCACGAGATCTGTGAATTTTACCATTGAAAATCGCCTGAGACGTATTTTTGCCCATATCTCCAAAGATTTTGGGGGGATCGAGATAGAAAATATATAGAAATACCAAAAGTTAAGGAATTTATCGAGACACGTGTGAACATTTGAATTTTGAACATCTACTGGTAACTTTTTTTGAAATTTTGCAAATTTCCAAAAATTCCGGGTTTTTTGGGGGGTGTTTGTTTACTAAATTGTAAACATTTCGGAAAAAAACTGACTTAAGAAAAAATGGAAAAAAGGTCCTAGGGTATTAGTTTAGCTACCAAATGACAAATTATTTTGAAAATCGGTTAATAATTGTGACCTGTAGGTGGTCCCTTTAGATTTGGAATTCTGGAAAAACGGGTGTTTCCGTACATAAAAAGTTATGTAGCTTCTATGATTACTGACCGATCGTCATGGTAATAGTGTTAAAAGATGCAGAAGCAGACGAGAAATGCATTCGTTGGAATTTTGAAAATCGGTTAATAATATTTCGGCTGCGTCGATGCAGTCAGCGGGCGCTTTTGTGCCACGAGGCGGAGCCGAGTGTCACAATCGTAAAAATAAATAGGTACCTACTACCTAGGTAACTTTAAAAATATAATAGGATTTTGCATTTGATTTGATTTTGGTTTTTCGTAAATTTTTGTATACGTTTTCAATGCTCCGATTCTTGCGGGGGCTGCAAAATCTGTGAAATTTTTGAACTAGACTGTAAGTACCGCTTACCAAATTGGTTGTTACTTTTATATCAATGGCTGTTTCTGCTACAATTTATATCACATTTAGTTTATAAACATGACTAGTCTCAAACCAAATTGGCAAACATACTTCCTGTGTTACTTTGTCAGCTTCAGTTACTTTGGTAACAACCAGTATTGCGACTTGTATTCATGAATAAATCAAATATGTTTACGAAGATCAAACATTGGATTAAACCCAATTAGTTCAATCCATTTCACATTGATCGAATATCGAATGATGTTGTACGTCGGATTGAACCAATATGCAGTGCTTCTAAGTCAGGTATAATTATAACTGCACCAGAGAGAAAGAGAGAGAGAGGGAGAGAGAGCGATAAAAAAACTCGCACTTGACCGTTTTTTGACATATTCATTTTTAATAAATTAGAGAAATTCAAGAATCTTATATTCATATTCTAGTCTAGAGGTATTTATTTTTATCTAAAGGTAGACTTCGGAGCAATGTGACTTGCGGCTTGCGGCTTGCGGCTTGCGTCATGCGTCACTTGCGTTGCGGCCCACGCGGCCATGCGACTCTATTTTAGCACGTTTTTATTAGGTTGCTTTCTCGTTTGTTTGTTTGTTTGTCCGCAAAGTTTGCGAACGATTTTAAACTAGCTTCCCGATGAGCTAGATACTTGAAACTTTGAACATAAGTCAGAACTGGAATACAATGCAATATTATGGTGTCATTGAGCTGATCTGATGATGGAACTGGAAGAAGGCCACAGGAACTTAATGATGAAACCATACAACCCCAATGTGATTAGGCTTGTTAGAATCGTCTTGACGAGTACTCTGATGGGAGATAAGGTCCAGGGTCTGATGATGAAGCTGGAAGGCCATGCCAAAGGAACTCAATATTGGTACCGTGCAATCCCATCGAGTTTGGGCTCATTTGAATCGTCTTGACGAGTACTTTGTTAGGAAATAGTGTCCGAGGATCTGATGATGGAGCCGGAAGAAGGCCATAGGAACTCTATAATAAAACCACGCTACCCCGTCGAGTTTGAGCTCGTTTGAATCGTCTTGACGAGTACTTTGTTGGGAAATAGTGTCCGAGGATCTGATGATGGAGCCGGAAGAAGGCCATGGGAACTCTATAATAAAACCACGCTACCCCATCGAGTTTGGGCTCGTTTGAATCGTCTTGACGAGTACTTTGTTGGGAAATAGTGTCAGAGGATCTGATTATGGAGCCGGAAGAAAGCCATAGGCACTCTTTGATAAAACCATGCTACCCCATCGAGTTTGGGCTCGTTTGAATCGCCTTGACGAGGACTTTGTTGGGAAATAGTGTCCAGGGTATGATGATGGAGCCGGAAGAAGGCCAATGGAACTCTATAATAAAACCATGCAACCCCATCGAGTTTGGGCTCGTTTGAATCGTCTTGACGAGTTCTTTGTTGGGAAATAGTTTCCAGGGTCTGACGATGGAGCAGGAAGAAGGGCACTGGGACTCTGTAATAAAACCATGCAACCCCATCGAGTTCGGGCTCGTTTGAATCGAATTGACGAGTTCTTTGTTGGGAAATAGTTTCCAGGGTCTGATGATGGAGCCGGAAGAAGGGCACTGGGATTCTGTAATAAAACCATGCAACCCTATCTAGTTTGGGCTCGTTTGAATCGTTTTGACGAGTGCTCCGATAGGAGATGGTATATTTTTAGTCTTAGCTCGTTAACTAAAAAGCATTAAATAATAATTTACTGAAAAAAAATATTTTTTAAAAACACGTTATAAAACGGTCTAAATTATTAAAAAAAATCGCACTAAAAATATTAAAAACGGACAAGTAAAAACAAACTAAAAAGTAAAAAAATAAATTCTTCTGTAAATATTTATAACCCTAATAACCTATACCTACAGAAATTTTAAACCTAAAAACGTGGAGCGCGTTTTGTATATCATCCATATTGTCTATCTATAGCATGCGCCCCACGTTTTTTGGTTTAGTAGGTATAGGTTATTAAATATTTACAAAAGAATTTATTTTTTTACTTATTAGTTTGTTTTTACTTGTCCGTTTTAATATTTTTAGTCCGATTTTTTTAAATAATTTAGTCTGTTTTAAAAACGTGTTTTTTAAAAATATTTTTTTTCAGTAAATTTTTAGTTATGGGAAAGTGTCAGTTTTTTTATATTTTTCTATACTAATTTTATATTAACTACAAAACGTCATCCGTGTAAAAGGCTTTCTCCCCACGATGTACAACGTAGGTAGGGTAGACTGGGGGCAGTAGTAACAGTGGACGACTGTAACATTGGCGATATTTCTACTACAAAGCCACTTATATGGGTGTGCGTTAGCTAGAATACGCGCAGGACGAGTCCCGACCTACTCAAAAGTTGGCGGCGCGCGAGCTGTAAAACGGACGTGTCAACGACGGATTTTCGTTTTCTGCAGGGCCAAAGTAAGTTATTCGTTCTTATTATCGGTCTGATATTCGCTTTAAATCACTATATTGTCTCCGGGTTTTTAATTTAGTCAATTACTGAGTTAGCACACTTGGCATAGCCTAGTTTTTGCCCATTAATATTCAGTAACTTATTAGATATTAATATTTTTCCAAAGAGTGTGTGTAAAGGACAGTTGTACCACCACCAATGGGGACAATTGAAACGTTACAATCGTCCCCGTGTTACAATTGTCCCCGTGTCCGTTGGCAATCAATTTAAAATTGTTCTATAATTATATGATGGTCGGTCAAATGGGGCCTGTATTGGTAAGTAAGTATGTTAGGTTCTATATTGTGTGTTAATCTCCGACGTCGGTTTCATGTTTAACTGAACATATGAAACTTTGTTTATATTAATATATTTTCTTTCAGATGCCATGGAACAGAGTAAAAAAGACGAAATGTTGCAGTGTTTTTTTTATATCTATTTAAGTTGAATAGTTTAATTACGCGTACCTATATGCTAAAAAATATGAGTCACGTGGCTGGGGACATTTGTAACGGTGGACAATTGTAACACCATACAAACAAAAATTTTTGAATATTTCGAATTTTATACGAGCTATAATGCTCATAATAAGCTAAAATTTATGGTTAGATTTAAAATTATTACTTGTCAAACAAAGCAGTCATTTTCGTTGGTTTTGTGAAGCTAGAGAAGCTATATTATTTTGTATAAATATTATTATGTTCAGTTTTAAAATTTTAGGAAGTATCTTGTTAATTTGATTTAAGACTGATTCTTTACCTATGAGACTGCAAATATAAAATAGTACAAGTATTTCTAATCAACTTACTGGTGTTTTATTTCATATAAAACTTTTGTTACAATTGACCACACAATGGGTACAATTGTAACACTCGTCTTCGTTCGGATTAAATTGATTTTTTACGTTTCCCTTATGTATTAAGTTCAATATTGGCAGAGATTATTGTAGATGAATAACCTCAGGTCCTAATTCCACAGATAAAGTAACTTAAAAACAAATAGATTTTACACTAGAGCCCGTCAAACAAAAAGTGTTACGTTGGCCCCCAGTCTACCCTACTATTTTTCACCTAACTATGTTTGAAACAAAACTCGAACGAATAGTGGATTTTTAATAGTAATTTGTTATACAAGTGACCAAAATCAATTTGTGCTGCGAGTGCCGACTTTAAATCACGAACTAGCGAAGTAGTCTAGAATTGAATCACGAGCGTAGCGAGTGATTCTAATATAGACTACTGAGCACAGTGAGTGATTTAAAGGCACGAGGTAGAACAAAATTTTGGTCTCGTGTGAAACATACAACTTTTCACGTGACTTTCCTGGGTTATTAGGGTTAATATTTACAGAAGAATTTATTTTGTTAAAAAAAAATCGGACTAAAAATATTAAAACGGACAAGTAAAAACAAACTAAAAAGTAAAAAAATAAATTCTTCTGTAAATATTTATAACCCTAATAACCCAGGAAAGTCACGTCAAAAGTTGTATGTTTCACACGAGACCAAAATTTTGTTCTACCTCGTGCCTTTAAATCACTCACTGTGCTCAGTAGTCTATATTAGAATCACTCGCTACGCTCGTGATTCAATTCTAGACTACTTCGCTAGTTCGTGATTTAAAGTCGGCACTCGCAGCACAAATTAATTTTGGTCACTTGTATAACAAATTACTATTAAAAATCCATTATTCGTTCGAGTTTTGTTTCAAACATAGTTAGGTGAAAAATAGTACCTACATTGTACATCGTGGGGAGAAAGCCTTTTACACGGATGACGTTTTGTACTTAATATAAAATTAGTATAGAAAAATATAAAAAAAACTGACACTTTCCTATAACTAAAAATTTACTAAAAAAAAATATTTTTAAAAAACACGTTTTTAAAACGGACTAAATTATTTAAAAAAAATCGGACTAAAAATATTAAAACGGACAAGTAAAAACAAACTAAAAAGTAAAAAAATAAATTCTTCTGTAAATATTTATAATCCTAATAACCAATACCTACAGAAATTTTAAACTGTGATTTAAAGGCACGAGGTAGAACAAAATTTTGGTATCGTGTAAAACATACAACTTTTCACGTGACTTTCCTGGTAAAAAGCTTAATTCAGCATTAGAAACTAGTTCATTTAACTCTTTTGGAGTTAGACAACTATCTTCATGGTTGGACGCATTCATTTTTGTAAACAAAAATAGTTCGATCAAACATATGCTGACTAGTGGCTCCGTGAGCTGTAGACCTCGCGGCGTGATCCTCAGTGGCCGGACCACATTAAAGTACCCAGATGGTTTAGTTCCACATAGTTGCTACCTGAAGTCTACCTTCACAGGAATATAATCATAATTAATAGTACCTCAACAGATAAGGAAATATTTAACAAATAAAGTGGTCCGGCCGCGGAGCAATGCTCTCTGGCCGCACCAACTCAAATTTTAAAAAGTGTGATACATTTTCAAGAAATTCATATCGCAGTAAAACCTACCTAAATAGTACCTTCCACACGACAAGTTTCGTAAAATAAAACTCATTGGCTTAGAAGATACAAGCCCTAGTTTGTGCTCAGGCTAGAGAATATTGCTCTTTTATTTCATCAAACTATCAATTTGTATAATAAAGCTCAACGTATTTAATCCGGCTAGGAAGGACTACTTTTCAGCGAATGTAAGCAACTTTCGCATGGGTTGGTCATGGGATGGGTGACCAAAAAACTGTGCTTCGTTAAGCCGTTGGTCCTGGCTGCATTTGCAGTCGTTAACACACACCAATCCTCATAGGGCCCGCATGGTGGGTTATGGCCCATCTTCTTTACAGTTCTTTACAGCAGTGGGGACTTCATTCGCATGGACATTCGAGAAAATCCTTAGGAAACCTTTAATCAGGATAAAAAGTATTATATGTTTTTTAATGTCCTGCCTCGCAAGGCAGCGCGCACAGTGTGGACCTTTAAACACAGAATTCTTATTTTCCTGGTTAATGGTTCCCTAAGGATTTTCTTGAATGTCCACGCGAACGAAGTCGTGGGCGGAAGCTAGCATTGTAATAGTACTCTTTGACCAGGGGGTTATTACAACCTCTTAAAACTTGTCAGGTTTATGAATTGCTATAGTTACATCTCTTTCTCGCTGCATAGCAAATAAAAGAGACGCATTGATAGCCATTCAGAAAACTACCAAGTTTTTTGGTCACCCATCCCATGACCGACCCTTGCGAAAGTTGCTTCCATGCGCTGAAAAGTAGTCCTTCCTAGCCGGATTAAATGCTTTGAGCTTAATTATACAAATTAATAGTTTGATGAAATAAAAGAGCAATATTCTCTAGCCTGAGCACAAACTAGGGCTTGTATATTCTAATCTAAACCAATGAGTTTTATTTTACGAAACTTGTCGTGTGGAAGGTACTATTTAGGTAGCTTTTATTGGGATATCACTTTTTTGAAAATGTATCACACTTACGATATTAACCTGCTGCAGAAAATGCTCTCCAGCCGGACCACAAATTACGGCTAGTAACTTTTAAGCCAATGAGTTTTATTTTACGAAACTTGTCCTGTGGAAGGTACTATTTAGGTAGCTTTTATTGAGATATCACTTTCTTGAAAATGTTTCACACTTACGATATTGACCTGCTGCAGAGAATGCTTCCCAGCCGGACCACAAACTACGGCTTGTAACTTCTAAGCCAATGAGTTTTATTTTACGAAACTTGTCGTGTGGAAGGTACTATTTAGGTAGCTTTTATTGGGATATCACTTTCTTGAAAATGTATCACACTTACGATGTTGACCTGCTGCAGAGAATGCTTCCCAGCTGGACCACAAACTACGGCTTTTAACTTCTAAGCCAATGAGTTTTATTTTACGAAACTTGTCGTGTGGAAGGTACTGTTTAGGTAGGTTTTACTGCGATATAAATTTCTTGAAAATGTATCACACTTTTTATTGAGTTGGTGCGGCCAGAGAGCATTGCTCTGCGGCCGGACCACTTTATTTGTTAAATATTTCCTTATCTGTTGAGGTACTATTAATTATGATATATTCCTGTGAAGGTAGACTTCAGGTAGCAACTATGTGGAATCAAACCATCTGGGTACTTAAATGTGGTCCGGCCACTGAGGATCACGCGACCTCGCGTTAAAAAGTAGCTCAAATTGTATGTTGTTTAAAAAATTATCTAAAAGATGTTGCCACCCCTTTTTCCCACACTGTTCACGTTTTCAAAGCACGTAGTAGGTACGTGCTGTTTGGTATTATTTGATAGGTATGTTCGCAGCTAGATGGCGCTTCTTATTTTAAAAATTTTTCGAAATGGTGATTTTTGGTAAATTTAGAAAAACTGGCTAAATTAAAAAAATCTATATAATTATCGAACCTGCTCACAAAATTTCACGAGAATCTGTTGAGAAATGCAACCTAGAGGAAAATGGACAGCTGGAAAGTCGGACTGAAATATGTTTTTTTACATTTCTCCGTCATTATGAAAAATTTCAAAAAACTGGCACGACAAAAAAATTCTATGTAATTTTTGAACCTGCTCACAAAATTTGGCGAGAATCGGTTGAGAAATGCGACCTGTAGAGGAGAACATCCAGCGCCAAAAGCCGGACTGAAATACATTTTTCTTACATATTTCCACCATTACGAAAAATTTGGAAAAACTGTCTCAACTTAAAAAAAATCTATATGATTTTTGAACCTGCCTACAAAATTTCACGAAATTCGGTTGAGAAATGCGACCTGTAGAGGAGAAAAGACAGAGCCGGGAAGCTGGACTGCAATATGATTTTTAAAACATATCTCCGCCATTTTGAAAAAAATCGAAAAAGTGGCGTGACAAAAAAAAAAAATATTATTTTTAAACCTGCTCACAAAATTTCACGAGAATCGGTTGAGAAATGCGACCTGTAGAGGAGAACAGACAGCGCTGGAAAGCCGTAAAACCTGTTTTTTTAACATTTCTCCGCCATTTTGAAAAATTAAAAAATCTGGCTCGACAAAAAAATTCTATATAATTTTCAAACTTGCTCACAAATTTTCACGAGAATCGGTTGAGAAATGCGACCTGTAGAAGAGAACATACAGACATACGAAAGAATTTTTGTCCAAGCTGAAGCAGAGACGCTTCGCTCGCACTTCGTGCTCGCTCGGTCAAAATTTTTTATTCATACAGTAAAGTCAGTAAAGTAGATTCCCGTCGTCATTTTTATTACATTACGTTGTGTTTATCTCTTAGGTATTCATTAATATCCTATCTTATTTATTTATTTATAATCATAAAACATATAATTTGTTAATAAATTTCATTATTTTTTCGTATTTCATATTTGTTTCATACATGCGATCTCCTTACGTCCATACTCTTTATTTCTTTTTTAACAATCCTTGTTTAAATCTCCTTGGTATATCCGTGTATTTTATTTTTTTACTTTTAATTCATGTATGATCACAGAATACATAATAGTACCAGTGTATGACACCATAAAGCACTCTATCTATCCTATTCTCACATATCAATTTTACAAGTGTCATCCTTGTCACTTTATTTCTTTTTTTATTATTTTAAAAGTTGGTGTTAGAAATTAAAAAAGCACTTTGCCTCACGCTCGCATCAAAAATCGATTTTGCTGCGAGTTTTTACGCGCCAAAAGCGCCCTTTTCGTGATGGAGAGGTAAAAAGGAAATTTCTGGTAGCTAAAACTCGACAATAATGAAAATCCATACAACTTTGCTGCGCCACTATCCGAGCAGAACGGAAAGGTTGACTTTGCTAAAAGAATGTTATCAAAATAATGACCATATTACAAGCATTTTTGAGAAAAATGACATAATGATAGCACTTTCTCGCCTTAAGATTTTAAATGATTTAAAAAAATACAAATCTACGTTTTCTTGGATGCACATTCAAAATATCCTTTTTTTTTGGAACACATAATAAACAGTCTGTGTTTTGTGCCTTAAAATTAATGCATTTTGGTAGCGGTAAGTTTTATTGAATTTGTGCCGAATTTTATTGTTGGTTATAATTGCTCATCAAAATATCAAACACAATATAAACAGGTTTAATATTACTACGATTATTATAATAGATAGACTCGATTAAACATAAATAAGTAATGAATAAAAATTAGGGTGCCTTGCACATTGCATTGTAAATGAAATATTGTTGAAGAACCACTTAAACACAATTTCGTATATGTATATATACGAAAACTCCCGACGTGATCAAAAATATCGAGATCGAGTTCAATACTATGGAAACTATGGCAATCGTTATCAATGTAGCAAAATAACAGAATCCTGATGATTGTGAACTCGATCGCGTCCATTCACGTCGAGAATAGGGGGGAAGGTCAGTAGGAACTATTTGCAAAAAGGAAACAGGAAAGTCTTTATTAAATAACTCTTCAAGACTTTTCATTATTTCTATTAGTTTTAAGAGAGGTTATTATAACGAAAGTCATTTTCGTAGCTATCTATAGCTTCTTTATAATGTACTAAATTAAACAAAGTTAATTTGTTATTAGTTTGTTAGCCAATAACTGGCTAACAAATAGCGGCCAAATCTATAATTACATTACTGACTACTGAAATGAACATCGCATTGATTCACTATGCTAATTTATTCAAAGTCCATTCTGGATAGATTTACATAAAGAAATCTTTACCTCTTTCATTCATTAGAACAAAGGTAATATTTTAAGTAAACCAGACAGACTGATTAATATTCCGGAGATAGGGCCGTATCATTTGTCTGCGTTAACTTTTTATTCGAAGAAGAACGTCTTGCTGAATCTTTGAACGTCAGTGGAGTAATTGCGAAATTGATTATCACAATTCAGATTGAATCTTAATATATAAAATCGTAAACTGAATGACTGACTGACTGACTGACTGACTGACTGATCTATCAACGCACAGCCCAAACCGCTGGACCTAGAGACTTGAAATTTTGCACACAGATACTTTATACAGTGTAGGCATCCACTAAGGAAGGATTTTTGAAAATTCCATCCCTAAGGGGATGAAATAAGGGATGAAAGTTTGTATGAAAGTCCCTCAGTTTTGAAGCTAGAATCTTCAAATTTTGTGTTTAGGCTGACGATTGAAAATTAATAAATACGGGTCTCAGCGTTTTTCAAAATTCTACCCCCGAAGGGGTCAAAAGGGGGATGAAGTTGTGTATTAAAGAAAATCCTTCATTTTCGAAGTAAAAATGGCTAAATTTATAATTCAGGCTTATGGATAGAAATCTAAAGCAAAGTATATTGTTTTTGTTAGGATTTCAACTCCAAATGGGATGAAATGGGGGTGAAAAGGGTTAAAAAAACCTAAAAATAGATATGGATGTCGTTATCGGGGTTTTGTGGGATGATGATTGCAAAAATGACATTTATTTTGAAGTCCAACCACGGTGGACATGATTTAACCCCTAAAGGGGTGAAAATGGGGTCCAAATTTTGTATGGAAAAATAATATAAAATAGACATTACAACTTTAAAATTCGTAGGAGCACATCTAAAAATTAATAGGCAAATAATTATTTTGTTATTTTGAAAATCAACCCCTTAGGGGGTAAATGGGGTGAGTAAACACAAAAATCGATATTGATGTCGTTATTGGGGTTTTCTGGGATGACGATTGCAAAAATGACATTTATTTTGAAGTCCAACACGGTGGACATGATTTAACCCCTAAAGGGGTGAAAATGGGGTCCAAATTTTGTATGGAAAAATAATATAAAATAGACATTACAACTTAAAACTTCGTAGGAGCACATCTAAAAATAAATAGGCAAATATATATTTTGTTATTTTGAAAATCAACCCCTTAGGGCGTAAATGGGGTGAGTAAACATAAAAATCGATATAGATGTCGTTATTGGGGTTTTCTGGGATGACGATTGCAAAAATGACATTTATTTTGAAGTCCAACACGGTGGACATGATTTAACCCCTAAAGGGGTAAAAATGGGGCTCAAATTTTGTATGGAAAAAGAATACAAAATCGAAATTACAACTTTAAAATTCGTAGGAGCACGTCTAAATATATATTTTGGGATTTTGAAAATCAACCCCTTAGAGGGTAAGTGGGGTGAGTAACATAAAAATCGATATGGATGTCGTTTTTGAGGTTTTATGGGATGGTGATTGCGAAAATTAGATTTATTATGAAGTCCAACGCGGTGGACATGACACATATGGACCTGGACCTGGACATGCACATCCAGGGAACGGGAACGGGAACCGGAACGGGCACGGGCACGGGAACGGGAACGGAACGGAACAGAGCGGAGCGGAACGGAACGGAACGGAACGGGAACGAGACGGAACGGAACGGAACGGAACGGAACGGAACGGAACAGAGCGGAGCGGAACGGAACGGAACGAAACGGAACGGAACGGGAACGAGAGGGTAACGGGAACTAGAACGGGACGGGTACGGGAACGGGAACGGAAGGGGTACGGGACGGGATCGAACGGGAACGGAACAGGAACGGAACGAAACGGGAATGAAACAGGAACGTAACGGGAACGGAACGGGAACGAAACAGGAACGAAACTGGAATGAAACGGGAACGGAACGGGAATAGAACAGGATGGGAACGGGAACAAGAACCGGACGGGAACGGAACGGGAACAAGAACGGGAACGTAAGGCGTACGGGACGGTTAGGGGACGTTTACGGGACGGGAACGCAGCGGGAACGGAACGGGAATGGGAACGGGAAAGAAACGTGAACGGAACGGGAACGGAATGGAAACGGAACGGGAATATAACGGGACGGGAACGGGAACGAGAACAGGATGGGAACGGGAACGGAAACGGAAGGGGTACGGGACGTTTACGGGACGGGAACGCAAAAGGGACGGGAACGAAACGGGAACGGGGAACGGGAGCGGGAGCGGGAACGGAAACGGGAACTGGAAGCCTTGTGCGAGGCCCGCCACACGCGGCAAATGTCTTGCATCGCGAGGCAGCGCGCTTGATGGGGACTCGCCTAATCGCTTTAAAATGGCTGGCCGGATCCTGGTTGAAGGTTCCTTAAAAGGATTTCGTCTAATATCCAGGCGGACGAAGTCGCGGGCAGAAGCTAGTGATGTTATAAAACATAAGCTTTTCTCCCATGGGGGTAAGCAGAGATTACTTCTTTCTACTTAAACTAAAGGAATCACATTTATCACAGGAATTATCAATGAGATATACCACGATACCACGAAAATCTAACCAATTTGCAACTTAAAAACAAAGCAAGGAAAGTGTTTTAAGTGTTATAAAAAGAATAGCCTCGGTTTAAATAACTACTGATAACAAAGAGACATTTGCATTTTTTACGAAAAGTATTTTTTTCACATAATTTGACTCAGAATTCCCAAAACTACCATAGGAATTAAAAAAAAGTTAATTAGCGTATGTATTGTTGATTCATGCGAATAATAAAGACTTAGACATATTTTTCATAAAGTGACAAAGTGCATTAACTGACGCACAGAAAATCGACCCGAAGGGGCATTTACTTGGGTCAATTTTCCGGACGACTTGCCAGGCGACTTTAGTCGAATAGGGCTTTTTATTCACAATCGATTGTAAAATCGAACCACAAAAATAATTTCAATGAAGTGGCGATTCGATTTTACAATTGTCGATAAAAACTCTTAGGTGCAAAAGCACTAAACTTAAGAAAGTCTTTTCTTATCTACAACTCGACCAAGATAACTAGGCGAATGACAGCTACATGACGGCTTAGTTTATGACACCGTTTTAATTTGGTCGTGTTGTAGTTAGGAAAAGACTTAGGCGATTCTTAAGTTTCGTGCAATCGGGCGTTAGTCGCCTAAAATCGCCTAGCTGGCGTCCGGAAAATCGACCCGAGCAAACGACATGGGTCGATTTCCCGGGTGACAGAGCTGTGAATATCGCGGTTACATTCTTGATTTAAAAGATTGCCAATAACTTTAATTACATTACACCCTGTATATAGACGTTATGACTGCATATTACTATTAGACACCTGACATTGTCTACAAATATGATAGTATTTGTAGACAGTGTGTATATATTATTATCAATGTCTACTATAAAAATAACTGATAAGTTATTTTTATCAGCAAATAACATTGACCTCAATAAAAAGCCTTCTCAATATCTCCAAAGAAAAGACTATAAATACCGAACAGAAATTCTGCAAAGAGAGATATGAGTCCGTTGTATTATTAGAAGCACTTCAGTAATTAAGATCGTTCATCCGATAAGGCCGCTTATAGATCCGTTATTGTCTTTAACGACCTATAATTGTCCAAGAGAGCATTATGTGGGATCTGCGAAAAAATATTGACGTTATAAATACACCGGCCTTTGTTATGAGGTTGATAACTCTTGATAAGTTAAGGATTTTGGGGAAAGTGACGTTAATACCCTAATGAGTTATGAGATAAAAGGATCTTGAATGTTATATAGCGGTTGGGCAACGCTCCGTTCTTATGAAGTTAATTAGAGGTAGCTACTCGTAAATACTTTATTTTTTTAAGGCAATGTTCTTAAAATTTAATTAATTTAAGATTTATTTAAACAAAACACTTTTTAACGGATACTAGCGCGAATTTAGTCGTAAAAAAGTGTTTTATTTCGTGTCTAGTGAGCGCGTAAGCTTGATAAGTAAAGAACACATAGCCATCAATTAATTAAAATTTTCCCCACACACTTCTTCTTATTTCACACCGTCTTGTTTATTTTCGATGTTTTCGGGGATAGGTAGTTGGTTGGTTACAAATAAATGATCGCAAAATGCACAACCGTTTAATGATACAAATATAATCGTATTTTAAATTAGAAATTTCAAGGAACTAATGTTTTAATACAATATTACAAACGGTCGAGATTTCTCGCCCCGGGTCGTATGTGTCTCGTCCTAACGCTCATGAATATTCTCTTACACATGTCTTCATTTACATGATAGTGTTAGATGTACTTTACATACACCGGTCTGCTTCTACAAATTATGAAAGGTATGTATGACTCATAGACAAGTATAATGATTATGAAACTTGATTATTATCGATATCTGGCAGATATATTTTATAAATAGATATAATAATGTGTAATTTCGACGAACAATCTATAATTTTTTTGGTTCGCTAATTAATTACAAGCTCTCTCGTAGTCGTTTAGGTATTTCCGGAGGGTTAATGCTGATTTGTTTTGTTATTTGCCTTCTGAAGAATAATAATATAGGGATTAAAGTTTGAAATTGCTGATTTATTCTCAGACACAGAGTCTCTCATATCTTCTGTAATGTGAAAGATGCTTCGGTTACTTGTTATTATTTCGAATTATTAACATAACGGCCCACCATCACCAATAAAAATGTTTCTGTTTTTTTCCTGAACGTTAAAAAAGTATCTAAAAAGTGACTACTTCTTTCGTTAGAAATGACCATCATTTAATTCGTTGTAATTTAGCCGATACTATTTTTTTTTGTTAATACATGTGGCATTAGTTAGCCGAATGTTTAAACATTTGTGAATAAAAGTTTTTACGAAACATTAATGTTAAAAAAAAATTTAAATAAATTAAGACAATGTTATTATGAAAAATGAAAATTCTTTAAAATTCTCCATCCTTAATACTTATTAACTATTATAATGGAAATTTGCATTGAAAATTATTACTACCCCAGCATATTTATGGTATTTTATTATCATTTAATTTTATATTTTACTTCTATAGAAAACTTCAATATTTGTTTAACCTCTGTGTTATTTATAGACGAGATAATCTTCTTATCCCCTTAACTATTTCTGTTGTTACATTATTTATTCTATTCTGCGTGTATTTGCTTGAAAGTAACATTATTTAAAAACTTCCTAATTTATCACATTAAGCTCATCACAATACATAACTGTGTCATCGAATGTTTCGTAATTGTGCAATATATCAACGTTGAGGATAATTATTAATATCACTACCCCATAATAGATGTCTGGAGATGAAAGTTCAAGGCATACGTGCTATCTATAATAACATTTGAGCAACTACTTAGTCTCAGTCAAACCAAAGTTTGTCCAAGCTCGAATTAAGTTGAAATAGATCCCGAATTTGCAGTTCAAATACCTTGGGAATGAAATATCAGGATTTGGCTTTCGATAGTTCGCTTAGTGTGATTATTCAACTTAGTTTTATCTACAAACAAGTCATTTAGTCTATCAATTACTATGATGTATTACTTAATTTCAATGCGACTTAATATTAAACAGTTACTCGTAATATTTAGTTGTTTTATTTGTAAACTAGCAACCCGCCCTTGTTTCGCTTCGGTCGGTGTAGTGTGGGATTTGACACCGTGTATTATACATTATAAACCTTCCTCTTGAATCACTCTATCTATTTAAAAAACCGCATCAAAACCCGTTGCGTATCGTTTAAAGATCTAAGGACATATGGACAGACAGCGGGAAGCGACTTTGTTTTATACTGTAGTGATAATCTATCTACTCTCGACGATGACTTACACGACTAGAAGAAATAAAAATAATGATCTAATTATGACCGGAGTGTGTTCGTTATTGTATTATATTATCTGTGATTTAAATGTAATACCTACTAAGCAAGTGGTAAACATACAAGTTATGAGCGTAGAAATATTAGCCAGGGTAGAAAGAAACGGAGTCCTTCAGGCAGTTTCTAACTACGGAATAAACCAGGAGATTCATATCGTCAGATTGTTTTCATTTCAAACGAAAAAAATATTTATTCAAAATCAAAATACCATGTTTAATTGAGTAATGTTCACCTACGGTCTAAAATAATCATTTGACTGTTATGATCATTTAAATTAATGGAGAGAAATGGCGAACCATTAATAAGACGATCAAAAAATAGAAAGGTATAATACCTTTAGCAACGAGCAACTTATTAACTTACTACCAAATTGTTACGCACGTTTAGTACATGATCCCAAAACACCTTTACGGAACAAGTTATCTACTTACATCTCAAAATATATCCCGAAGAATGAGCACAAAAAATATTGTAGAGGTATTTTTCGAGGAAAAGTAAGCTCCCAAGTCGTTCTGATCTCCGATAAAGTTTATAAAGCAAGTTCATAAGACGGCTTTATTAGACGATTTCCAGGTGTGGGGCATCTGACGTCTCGGATATTAATTTCTGATGGATCTAACCAAAATCCCCCTCAAAGGTTCAACAGATGATACAGTCGAGAATTCACAATATTTGTTCCACTCGATAATATTGCACGTGTGAAATTTTAATGAAGAAGTAGCTATAAAAATGTAACAAACATCGTATGAGAGCTAAAATAAAAACTAGGTATGTTGTTACTGGATTTGTGATTCAACTTTGAGGAACGATGACACCCTTCAACACTTTTAAAATAAAAGCGTTATACTCGTACGTCATTTTAAATCAATAATTATTTTTTTTTCTTTTAACAACTTTCAAAGATAATAAAACATCTATCAAATCCCTCTTTACGATTCCCCCACGCTTTTAAGTTCATTAACTGAAAAATTAATGCAAAATATATTTCACTTCAGCTGTTTTTAAGAATATAAGCAAAGAGTTGAAAACTTAACGAAATGAATTTTAGATGAGTGGGCGAAATAATTATTTGTCTGTCTTCAACAAATTAAGTGCCTAGTTTAGTTCTATTGTATTTTTATTAGGGTAGTATTTAATCGGGTAACAATAAATTCTCATTTTGGATATCAAAAATACTGAATAAAGCGTACTACTAAGTGGGCGACGGATTGAGGGCGACTATAAGAATTGAAAATGGGTGACTTTAAAATACAAACTGAGTAACTAGTTATCAGACAAGGCGACTAAATATCTATTTGGGCGACAACCTTAGGTCACACAAAACATATAAAAATTTGTCATATATTTTAGATGTATGTAAATCAGTTATACAAGGTTATTTTTAGTTAATACAAAACCTCGCGTGGGGTTGATCAGACCATCAAACTGAACAACTTTTATTATGGGACCAACCTTGAAATCGCGAAAAAAAAAAACAGCTGTTTCATACATTTCGATGGAGTAAGATTTTACTTTTGTAAAATAACCTTGTATACTTACTTGTCACTCACTTAGTTTAATAGTCGCCCACTCAGTAATTTTGTCACTCATTTAGATTTTTTACTGCCAATTTAAATTATTTGTTTCCCATATATAGTTGCCCATTTTTATTTCTTTTTGTAACCCATAGTTTGTCGCCCGTTTAGTTATTCTGTCCCCAACAAAATAAACCGCTGGCAGGTTTAGTATTTAAGTATCCCATTAACAGTCGCCTTTAATTATTTCCTGTTACCCATTAAATAATTCCCTTTTTATTATATTACTAATTACAACAGTCTATAATTTTACGAGGTCGCGTTCTATGTTTTTCACTTATGCCACTGATTTTCTTTATATCATGGAGTTTAACGTAATAACCTGTAATAACAGCTTATAAATCGACTGGTGATGTACCTATTACGAAACATAAATCACTTGAGCCAGTTTTTATTCTCTAAAGCTTGGGTTTTCTAGGATCACGGTGCCGTCATAATTACGGCCGTCATTTAGCGGCGTAGAACGTTGTCTATATAAACAATACGGCGCGGTTTCTGACGTTACGGTGTCGCCATAATGTTTACATAGACAACATTCAACACCGCTTTATTACGGCCGTAATATGACGGCACCGTCAACCTAGGAAACCCTAGCTTAACGGTCGCGTGTTGAGTAAAATCCAAATTCATTTCCAAACATAAACATGCGACTGATTTTCTATCACACCCCAAATGTTAATGGCTGCCATACCTACGTTTCGGTTTTCGTCGGCTGTCACATTCGTACTTCGTCCATAATTGATGCAGGGATTAGCAGAGTGTGATTTAAACTATAACTAGCTTAAACTAACCCCGACTGATTACCTATTCAGGTACCCGCGATTACTACTTCGTTCAGAGTGATTCCGTCCCTTGAAACGTTACGCACAAGTTTCGGGATGAATGGTTTATTATCATAATTCCGTTAAGCATCTGTTTGTCAACGGACGAGAGTTGTTTATTGATTCGGATCAGTACTTACTTAGTTCGGTGCTCATAAAATCGGATATTCGCTGCTGTCGAATTTCGTTTGCTGACGATTTTCGGTGCTTATGTTTGTTGTTTGGTATTAAGTTGCGATTGTGTTTTCTTTGTGTTAAATATTTTTCTTCAAGCTTAATTAGTTTATCAAAATCATGTATTATTTGAATTGTCTAAGACCCAGAGAAAAAAACTAATCTTACTAATCCTACTTCCTACTTAATATTATAAATGTGAAAGTTTATGGGTTTCGATGTTTAGATGTTTGTTCCTCAATCACGCAAAAACTACTGAACGGATTTGGTTGAAATTTGGTACACAGATAGTAGATAGCCTGGATAAAAACATTGAATACTTTTTATCTCGATATTCCCACAGAAACGGGAACCAAGCGGGTGAAACCGCGGACGGCCGCTAGTAGTATAAATGTGAAAGTTTGTGGGTTTGGATGTTTAGATGTTTGGATGTTTGTTCCTCAATCACGCAAAAACCACTGAACGGATTTGGTTGAAATTTGGCACACAGATAGTAGATAGCCTGGATTAAAACATAGAATACTTTTTATCCCGATATTCCCTCAGGAACAGGAACCACGCGGGTGAAACCACGGGCGACCGCTAGTATTATAAATGTGAAAGTTTGTGGGTGATGTTTAGATGTTTTTTCCTCAATCACGCAAAAACGGCTGAACAGATTTGGATGAAACTTGACACACAGATAGTTTATAGGGGTGTGTAATGTATGACCTAAATTTACATGCACTAACGATCAAAGAATATAATAACATTTCATATAATTTCATTTGACATACCGGTCGAATAATATAACAAACGGTTAATATAATTTCACTTGACCTAAATACATGTGATATAAAAATTATTTGACATAATAAACATTTGATCTAATTAACAGATGATATAAAGCACAATTCATATAACATTCATTTACTCTATTCAACATTTAAAATAATTTTATTTAACCTATGACTTAAATGCTATAAAAACAAGCATAGCCAAAAAATATGATTTCATCACTTATATATTTTTATCTACACTACACCCATGCTTTAAATCCTCCATAAAGGGTTCTGAAACAGCTTACTGCCAACATTACAGTATCGCTCCGCTGCGAGTGGTCAAAACACTAACCTAACCTAACCTACCTGATGTATTAAGTTTTTATTTATAGCGGGGGGCCTAGGGCCAGCCCCCTGCACCCCCCAGCAAGCATTTTGCAAGCAAGCACCCAACATGCAAGCATGCAAGCAAGCATGCAGCATGCAAGCAAGCATGCAGCATGCAAGCAAGCATGCAGCATGCAAGCAAGCATGCAGCATGCAAGCAAGCATGCAGCATGCAAGCAAGCATGCAGCATGCAAGCAAGCATGCAGTATGCAAGCACGCATGCCGCATGCACGCAAGCATGCAGCATGCAAGCAAGCATGCAACATGCATGCAAACCTAACCTACCTGATGTATTAAGTTTTTATTTATAGCGGGGGGCCTAGGGCCAGCCCCCTGCACCCCCCAGCAAGCATTTTGCAAGCAAGCACCCAACATGCAAGCATGCAAGCAAGCATGCAGCATGCAAGCAAGCATGCAGTAAGCAAGCATGCAGCATGCAAGCAAGCATGCAGCATGCAAGCAAGCATGCAGCATGCAAGCAAGCATGCAGCATGCAAGCACGCATGCCGCATGCACGCAAGCATGCAGCATGCAAGCAAGCATGCAACATGCATGCAAGCATTGTGGAGCTCCGCTCGCTTCGCTCGCTCCGCTGCGTGTGGTCAAAACACTAACCTAACCTAACCTACTGGTAGGTGCATTAAAAGTTTTTCTTTATAGCGGGGGCCTCAGGCCCCCCGACCCCCCCGAGCAGGGGGGCCAGCCCCCCTGCACCCCCGGCAAGCATTTTGCAAGCAAGCATACAGCATGCAAGCAAGCATGCAGCATGCAAGCAAGCATGCAGCATGCAAGCAAGCATGCAGCATGCAAGCAAGCATGCAGCATGCAAGCAAGCATTGAGGAGCTCCGCTTGCTTCGCTCGCTCCGCTGCGAGTGGTCAAAACACTAATCTAACCTAACCTACTGGCAAGCTACATGCATGCTTGTATGCTTGCTTGCATGTTTAGTCATTGTTATGTTATAGATATATATGTATTCTATTGATGTTATTACATTAAAAAATAGTGGATTTGATAATTAAGCAAGCATCGTAATAACAAAAGCTAGTTATTTCTATTTTATAGTAAAAGTTGATTATAACATGTAAAATTAGATCAAATGATATGTTTAAGAAATGTAAGTTAGATAAAAAAAGCAATATATCAAATGATACTTATGGGATATAAACGTTAGAGCAAATGTAAATATGGCAAATAATAATGATGACAAATGAATAATAGGTTAAATA
This sequence comes from Agriphila tristella, assembly GCA_928269145.1. Classification (NCBI taxonomy): domain Eukaryota; kingdom Metazoa; phylum Arthropoda; class Insecta; order Lepidoptera; family Crambidae; genus Agriphila; species Agriphila tristella. Next base: position 41,570,107 of record OV743433.1, read on the forward strand.
AAAATTATGTCATTTATTTTTAGGTCAAATAAAAATTAGATGAAGTCAACGTTAGTGACATTGAAATTAGATTAACTGTTTTTATGGGAACCGAATCGCACCCAGTTTATAGCCTGAAATAAAACAAAGGATATTTTTTATGGGTGCGATTCGGTTGCCATAAAAACAGTTAATCTAATTTCAATGCCACTAACGTTGACTTCATCTAATTTTTATTTGACCTAAAAATAAATGACATAATTTTTATTTAACCTATTATTCATTTGTCATCATTATTATTTGCCATATTTACATTTGCTCTAACGTTTATATCCCATAAGTATCATTTGATATATTGCTTTTTTATCTAACTTACATTTCTTAAACATATCATTTGATCTAATTTTACATGTTATAATCAACTTTTATTATAAAATAGAAATAACTAGCTTTTGTTATTATGATGCTTGCTTAATTTTCAAATCCACTAATTTTTAATGTAATAACATCAATAGCATATATTATAACATAACAATGATTAGGCATGCAAGCAAGCAGACAAGAATGCATGTAGCTTGCCAGTAGGTTAGGTTAGGTTAGTGTTTTGACCACTCGCAGCGGAGCTCCACAATGCTTGCATGCATGCTGCATCCTTACTTGCACGCTGCATGCTTGCTTGCATGCTGCATGCTTGCTTGCATGCTGCATGCTTGCTTGCATGCTGCATGCTTGCTTGCATGCTGCATGCTTGCTTGCATGCTGCATGCTTGCTTGCATGCTGCATGCTTGCTTGCATGCTGCATCCTTGCTTGCATGCTGCATCCTTGCTTGCATGCTGTATGCTTGCTTGCTTGCAAAATGCTTGCCGGGGGGTGCAGGGGGGCTGGCCCCCCTGCTCGGGGGGGTCGGGGGGCCTGAGGCCCCCGCTATAAAGAAAAACTTTTAATGCACCTACCAGTAGGTTAGGTTAGGTTAGTGTTTTGACCACTCGCAGCGGAGCGAGCGAAGCGAGCGGAGCTCCACAATGCTTGCATGCATGTTGCATGCTTGCTTGATGCTCCATGCTTGCTTGCATGCTGCATGCTTGGTTGCATGCTGCATGCTATAAATAAAAACTTAATGCACCAGGTAGGTTAGGTTAGTGTTTTGACCACTCGCAGCGGAGCGATACTGTAATGTTGGCAGTAAGCTGTTTCAGAACCCTTTATAGAGGATTTAAAGCGTGGGTGTAGATACTTATATAAGTAATGAAATCATATTTTTTGGCTATGCTTGTTTTTATAGCATTTAAATCATAGGTCAAATAAAATTATTTTAAATGTTGAATAGAGTAAATGAATGTTATATGAAATGTGCTTTATATCATCTGTTAATTAGATCAAATGATTATTATGTCAAATAATATTTATATCACATGTATGTAGGTCAAGTGAAATTATATTAACCGTATGTTATATTATTCGATCGGTATGTCAAATGAAATTATAGGAAATGTTATTATATCCTCTGATCGTTAGTGCATGAAAATTTAGGTCATACATTACACACCCATTTTTTATCCCAGTTAAAGGTTCCCTAGGGATTTTCCGAATGACCACGCGAACGAAGTCGCGGGCGGAAGCTCGTTATCTATAAAACTTACAAAAGAGGAACCTATGAGTACAAAACCCGAAACTGTCCCGAAAAAGAAAAAACAATACGAAAATAAAACACCAAAAGGGTCCGAATCAAAATTGCCAAGAATCGGTCCTTCGCTAACGACGCCCGGCACTGTTTATTCGAATCTGTTTCAGTGTACCTAAGGGGTTCGGCCAAATGAAGGGCCAAGGTGTCCTACTAAGCAGATTGGGGCACGTGAGCGGGAAGCCAAGCCGTCGCTAATCATCTCTCACACGTGGTGTTTACCTGGTTTATTCGGCTAACCGTTTAGCGTTGGGGCAAAATGTTTTATTGTGACGACAAATAATATTTTCTATAATCCTGAAAATCGTAATTTTTTAGAGTTCGATTTTTGCATTCTCAGTGCTATTTGTGCGCTAAATTTTATATAGGTACCAGTGGCGAGGGGTCAATTTATTGTGAAGGTAAGCCGGGGACCACAAAATTAGGTAAAAAGTAAAAAATACATAATCACTTTACCAAATACGCACGTAAACAATGATAATGGCGCACACATACTACTAATAAAACTAAATTCCTTCCTTTCGACGACATCCAACATCTGCTCCCGATTCCGAAACAAATCGAACAAAATTATACATACTTCTAAATAAAAAATATCTGATTTGCGATATATTTTCTTGTATTATTCTTATTTTGTTTATTTTTCATCATAAATACTCATTCATCTCTCCAACAGAAAGAGAAAAGAAACTTTAAAATCGCTTCAAATAGAAAAGACAGAAAACTTAAGCCGGCCTGCTGCGGATTACCTCTCACTATTTTCAACCGAAAGGCACGCGACTGTGTGCATTGGTGAGAAAGAGACAGAGAATAACAATCAACTGTTACCCGTGGCAACCGCGCCAAGACACAGTACGAAAAGGAAAGCTAAAGGATGTTGGCTTGCCTTGAGGTTTTGTGTGACAACGAATTTGATACTCCTTCCTTGCGTGCTCCTTGCGCTCGGCGCGGTGCGCGAGTGTTTTTCGCCGAGCGTTTTTACACTTAGAAACCCATAAATATTAACCGTAGGCATTACCGAAATGGTGAAAATTATTAAGTAATAACATGTATGATAATAATATGAACTGCATGGTGGATCGGTGGGGTGGGATTTCGAAAAGGTAAGCCGATGGGAATCGGCTTGTATGGACCCTTCGCCACTGATAGGTACTCTTTTTTATTTGTCTCATTAGCTGGCTGCTTTTAAACTTGTGGTTAACCCTTTCGTTAATTTTGGAAATGGAAATTTTTACTAAAATGGTTACTAGGTGGTTTTCATTGTATGTTGTTTGTAAATTGTGTGTTTAAAAGCTTTCTGAAAGAGACATTCTTTATTTACTATTTTTGTGTGTAGGTAGAACTTTTGTTAATGTAGAATATAAATAAATACAACTTTTGAAAAATAAATAAAACAAATAAAGGGATAAAAAATAGATGTAATTGTTGTGATCAAAGCCCGGAGAATAAGACACAATAGATTTTTTATTGGTGGCCGGCCGCATGTGGCCGCGCGCGCATTGATAAATTAATAAAATAAACGTTTTGTCAATCGAAATATTGTTATTATTTTAACAACTAATTTAACTTTAAACTTTTAGATTTTATGCATTCACAATGCTATTTTTATATTAAGGATATTAATATAATTAACTATTATATTAACTATTTTGGTTATCAATTATTATTTTGAGGTGCAGAGTCAAATTGTAATTACTCGCATTACAAACGCGATATGTAATATGATTACTTTGTCAATCGTGTGTTATAATATAGGTATTAAAATATTTGTAATCTAAATGTAAAGGAAAGCTAAAAGCTATTAAACATCCCAACACATTTACTTCGGCAATCGGATTAAGCGTAACAAAGCTATTTACATCAAATTATTCCCTTTTAACACTTATGTAAATTCTGCTACATTACAACTACAACAGAAACTTTACTAGGTATAAATTATAACATTTTCATATCGCAATAATAAAAGACATCAGGCAAATACCTTTGACAAAAAACCCAAGAATGTATAACATTTTTGTTTTTTACAAAATTAAGACTTGTAATTAGTTAATCATAAAAAATATTCAGATTTTAACAAAGCTTTATATTTTGAGAGTAATTTGTGTTTGAAACTTATATTTTTGGTGACCCCGACAATAGTGTCGGGGTCACCAAAAATATAAGTTTCAATAAGTTTCAATTCTGTAATAGTACAGCAACACCAGTTACACGACCAAAACGTTTTGATAACTGCGCTAGTGATTAATCGGTGTTCTACGGAAATACCGAAATGTACTAAAAAGCATAAAGTCAAGTTTCCACCGACAGTTTTTTCGAAAACATTTAACAAAATCTATCAATCAATACACAAAGTCAGGTTTTTTTGCTTTAGAACCAAGACGGAAGAAGTGTGCATATGTCGTAACAAAACGCTGTTTGATAGTTGATTGACAATGACAGTTAACTGACAGTAAAAGTGACAGACCGCCACAGGCCGACCAATCGGCTTTCGCGTTTTGACAATTGACTGTCAATGTCAGTCATTCAAGATTACATTGATGGCATGGAAGCCACAGAGTATCAATGACAAAGATGTCTTTTTAATCGAAATACTTCCGATTTTTCAGTAATTAATTTAAGCGAAATGAAGGAGTAGTAGGTGGTTATTGGGAATTCTACCCCACCTCCGTTCGTTCGGGCTAACGCCCTCACTCACTACGGTGTGGTGGAATTCCCAATAACCACCACATTGATGGCATTAACGTTTGTTTGTTGTTGAATGTAAGTATTTTAATATCAACAACCATCACCTAGCTGTTCGGTTAGAAGCCCCATGGTGAGTAACTTCTTGCAAGCACATGACAAGATCATGCACCGAACAGACTCCTAACCGGTGTCGGCTGAGAGAACCATGGTAAGTATCTCTCTGCGAGCCCATGGTAAGATCACGCACCGATCACCACCTAAACTGTTCGGTTGGAAGCCCTATGGTAAGTAACTTCCTGCAAGCCCATGGTAAGATCATGCACCGAACAGATTCGTAACCGGTGTCGGCTGAGAGAACCATGGTAAGTATCTCTCTGCGAGCCCGTGGTAAGATCACGCACCGATCACTACCTAAACTGTTCGGTTGGAAGCCCTATGGTAAGTAACTTCCTGCAAGCTCATGGTAAGATCATGCACCGAACAGACTCCTAACTGGTGTCGGCTGAGAGAACCATGGTAAGTATCTCTCTGCGAGCCCGTGGTAAGACCACGCACCGATCACCACCTAAACTGTTCGGTTGGAAGCCCTATGGTAAGTAACTTCCTGCAAGCCCATGGTAAGATCATGCACCGAACAGACTCCTAACCGGTGTCGGCTGAAAGAACCGTGGTAAGTATCTCTCTGCGAGCCCGTGGTAAGATCACGCACCGACCACACCTAAACTGTTCGGTTGGAAGCCCCGTGGTAAGTAACTTCCTGCAAGCCCATGGTAAGATCATGCACCGAACAGACTCCTAACCGGTGTCGGCTGAGAGGACCATGGTAAGTATCTCTCTGCGAGCCCGTGGTAAGATCACGCACCGATCATTACCTAAACTGTTCGGTTGGAAGCCCCATGGTAAGTAACTTCCTGCAAGCCCATGGTAAGATCATGCACCGAACAGACTCCTAACCGGTCTCGGCTGAGAGAACCATGGTAAGTATCTCTCTGCGAGCCCATGGTAAGATCACGCACCGATCACCACCTAAACTGTTCGGTTGGAAGCCCTATGGTAAGTAACTTCCTGCAAGCCCATGGTAAGATCATGCACCGAACAGATTCGTAACCGGTGTCGGCTGAGAGAACCATGGTAAGTATCTCTCTGCGAGCCCGTGGTAAGATCACGCACCGATCACCACCTAAACTGTTCGGTTGGAAGCCCCATGGTAAGTAACTTCCTGCAAGCCCATGGTAAGATCATGCACCGAACAGACTCCTAACCGGTGTCGGCTGAGAGAACCATGGTAAGTATCTCTCTGCGAGCCCGTGGTAAGATCACGCACCGATCACCACCTAAACTGTTCGGTTGGAAGCCCCATGGTAAGTAACTTCCTGCAAGCCCATGGTAAGATCATGCACCGAACAGACTCCTAACCGGTGTCGGCTGAGAGAACCATGGTAAGTATCTCTCTGCGAGCCCGTGGTAAGATCACGCACCGATCACCACCTAAACTGTTCGGTTGGAAGCCCCGTGGTAAGTAACTTCCTGCAAGCCCATGGTAAGATCATGCACCGAACAGACTCCTAACCGGTGTCGGCTGAGAGAACCATGGTAAGTATCTCTCTGCGAGCCCGTGGTAAGATCACGCACCGATCACCACCTAAACTGTTCGGTTGGAAGCCCTATGGTAAGTAACTTCCTGCAAGCCCATGGTAAGATCATGCACCGAACAGACTCCTAATTGGTGTCGGCTGAGAGAACCATGGTAAGTATCTCTCTGCGAGCCCGTGGTAAGATCACGCACCGATCACCACCTAAACTGTTCGGTTGGAAGCCCTATGGTAAGTAACTTCCTGCAAGCCCATGGTAAGATCATGCACCGAACAGACTCCTAACTGGTGTCGGCTGAGAGAACCATGGTAAGTATCTCTCTGCGAGCCCGTGGTAAGATCACGCACCGATCACCACCTAAACTGTTCGGTTGGAAGCCCCATGATAAGTAACTTCCTGCAAGCCTATGGTAAGATCATGCACCGAACAGACTCCTAATCAGTGTCGGCTGAGAGAACCATGGTAAGTATCTCTCTGCGAGCCCATGGTAAGATCACGCACCGACCTACCTATTCAAACTAAGCTGAGCTACGAGTAACTATCGAAATAACTACTAAGTGTTACCTTTTGCATAACCTTATTTACCTTAGCTATCACAAACTTATATGTAAATAAATTTGTGGTAGCTGTACCATACCAAGAAAAACCAATGCCTCAGCTAACACTTTAAAAATGATAGCTTACAAAATTACCTCGGCCACCACATACTCGTACGTATTTGGTGGCCTACGTTTTTGGGATAGGATGGATGGGTGGGTGGTAATGTATTTATTAATTATACTTTTTAGTACAAAGAAATGAAGTGGTTTCTTTCTTATGTTCATATTGACAGAGCTGATCAGTGGAATGTCCTGAAAAAATAAATAATAATGTGTAAAAATTCAAGTTATAAAGAAATAATACTCTGATAATTCTTTTATTACATGATTTTTATAAACTAATACTTACATACAAAACTTCTATTTTTATCTTCAGACAGAGGTACCATAGAATTTTTTTTAATAACCTGGAAATAAAAAAACTTTAAATATGTTTTTTTTTCAATTAGGTATTATGTTTTTATCATTTACTGAGTACTTTGTAAAATAAAGTCAATAGATCGCCTTAAAAAAATATTTGGGAGACATTTCTTACTTTCAAGGAAAAAATATAGCTTTTGATTTTATAAGAATCTAAAGTTACAAAAATCTATATGGAGTTTACACTGACCTTCAAAACTTAGTACCTACCATACTTTTAACATTACAATAACTTTTAAAATAGGTACATAAGATATATTTTTGTAAATAAAAAAGGATTAGAAAGATAATTTAATTTTTTAACTTGCTATAAGTAGAGAGAAAGTCTGATTTTATAAGCGTGGTACTAATAAGTTTTGAAGGCTAATGTACCTAGTTTTAATGTTTTTAAAGAAAAGTAAATGTGGGAAGAAATAAAAAAGAAATATTTCGATTACTTACATCAATTTCTGCTTTTCACTTTTTAATTACTTTATAAAACATTCACAAATATCACTTTTAAAATAATTTACTGCAAAGAGTGTTATAGAGCAGCGAGTAGCACTGGCCAGTGTTCATGAGAAATGGTTGCGAACGTGGGAACAGGAATATGAGCCCACGCTTGTGTGACGTGCTCATGATACTCCAAGAGCTACACTTGTTTTACATTACACTACAATGTAATAATTAGTAATACATATTTAAAACAGCTTTCCATTTTAAAGAAAAGATAATTTTATTATAGTAGTGTAAAGTGCCTATGTATATGGAAAACGTTTAAAAAATGTTTATTAATATTATTTAGATCGAGTTATTAGCCAATAATAATTGGTGTTTTATAATTTGTATTGTTGTATATATTTTTTTCTTGTGGTTAACAATAGATAAAAATAATTTAGTTAATATTAATCGATTTTAAAAATAAATACTTACTAGAAATTACTGTTCTTTTACAAAAAAAATAGTCTAGACAAATATATTCTAAATACTTTTCATCCCGATCTAGGACTATACTAGTGATGTTTAAAATGCATCGATTAGTTGGAAGTGCCATCGATTCACCAATTAATCGATTGCTTGTATTGTTATTAAGATTTTTATTGTAATATTTACATAGAACATAATTTTTTTTTATCACCATATTAATAAAAAACAACATTCCACACGTTTCAACCATTTCGTTTCAAAATTACTTTGCACTAGTGACAAATTCATAAATGGTTATACATGATAACGTAATAAACTATAAATAAGTTGATAATAACCACTTATTAAATTAATTTCTCACACATTCATTAATATCTTCATAAAACATTTATATTTTTGAGGTTAACAGAACGATTACGATTATTATTCGCATTCTAGTTTAGGTTTTATTGGAACGTCTCTACAGATACAATAAGCTAAGTCGTCAGTTTTGCAAGCAGTGGATATGATTTAATTACAAAGCGGTTTCAACAAACAAATATGAGTACAAATACAAAATGTCGTATGAAACAATTAACATCAAGCAATAAATTTAATATTTTCATATTATTTTCTTGTTCCTAAGGTTTAAAAGTCTGAACCACTGAAGAATATATTTTTATTTGTAACATGCCGTCATGCTTACAGGAAAAATATAGTGAATAGCCCTGGATATGTCTGGGTTCTTATTATTAAAATTATGCTGTAAGATATTAGAAATAACTTTTAATTCAATTTTCAATTGTAATTATTGGTTCTTTAATCCAGAGAATCGTACCCAAATTTTCGCAAAAGTATTTTGTGAAATAAAATTTCGAAAGCAAGCCTGATTCTATTATAGGAGGTACTTATTTCTATTAAAGTACAACATGTATAAACCAGAACAAAATAATATGTAAGTAATATATAATAAAAATCTGTTGTGCAATAATGGATTCACGCTTGACCACTTTGGTGTATTTTTGATGACACTAGCCTTTTTTTTCACATAAAAACACCGGCACTGAAGAAATTTCCATCATTTTCGTGAATTTATTCAGTTTGCCTTTACAGTGCAGTGCCTCAGTGCTCCAGTTTATTGTGATAAAATAAAAAGTGTGTGACGTCACAATCTATACATAATGTACGTAAGTAACTATTTTTTTACAAGTGTTTATAGGTTTGTCTCCAACGTTCTGTGTGAATGTTTATAATTATATTTAATTCTACAGGTCTGATTCCGAGTTTGAAGCCCCGATCATCATCGCTGAAGCGAAGAAAAAAAAGAAAACCACTCCAACCACTGCTGGTGCCAAGCGCAAGAGCACAGCTGCTGCCGCCAGCCCTGCTGAACATCGCCAAAGACGGACCACTTCACCAGCACCATACGATTTTACACCGCTTCGCAAGTATGTTATACATTTTATTACCGATTATTTATATATCTCATAAAATTATTATGATCATATAGGTAACTACTTGTAAGTCAGTGAATTATTTTACAGACACTTTACAATACCTCTTAGTACGCTAACTAATATGGTTAGTGTACTAACCAAATTTTTTATGACTTCTAGCCTTTGGAAAATTATTTTAATCTTCACAAAATTATAAACAAAACTCGAATAAATAAAGTTCTTTTATGACATAGTTTTTATTATAACTTTAGGTTAGGTAGCATCATGATAATGTAATCATGATGGTTTAACATTTTTTTTGTTTTTTACAGGAACAAGAAGAAGCAGGACTTGTTCAACATATTGCAGTCGGAGGAGGCAGCTAGTAGCCGACCAAAAAGTGGTGGGTCAGCGACGACGTCAAGTTTCGCAAGCCGTGTCTCAACCGGGACGAGTCGTCGCACCGCGTCATCCACGGGGGATTTTTTTGTTGACCTTAAGGTCTACAAAACTCCAGACTACGTCAACAACCCCGCCGACGTGCGCTACAAGAAAGCGCTTGTAGCGGTAAAGCTACAGTGCGACGATTCGAGCCCATCGTGGGAGGCGCTACAGGCCTTTCTAGGCCAAGCTTGGACGGTCTTCGAGGAATCGGAGCCCGTCCATTATTCAGATAAAATTAATTTTAAGTAGGTAATTACTGACTAACCTTCTTTTTGTGTTTATTTTTTAGGTCATTTATTATGTAAGTACGTTTAGATTTATCAAATAAATATATGTGTAATACTGTATTTTTGTTCCATTATTAAATTATACATACCTAGGTAGGTAGCCAAGGCCATAAATATTTTTTTACTTATATCAGTTTTTAAAAGATATTTTTAATTCATTACTGTAGTTACAATGCCATTTTGTGCGACGTGTAACACAACTGTGCCTAATAAGTCCTGGGTAGGTCATTTGAGAAGTAATTTGCATAAAAAAAATAACTGTTCAATAAAACATAGCGATGGTGTGGAAATCGTGACATCTGCATTCCGCAATCGCATAGTAACATTTAAATTAGTAGCTATAAATGAGCAGCAATTAGGGTCAGTGGACGGATTTTTCATACAAATACGTGAAAAGTTAAAGTCCATATTAGATGAATATCTCAATACTCATACATGTTTGAAAGTAAATTTTGAATTGTTTGCTACATTTTTAAAATTTAAAGATAATTCGCAAGAAATTAAATCTTTTGGCACACGTAATAAAATATTGTGCTCTAATTATGATTTTAATAATTTGTTCATTGAAACTGTTAATTATTTAAAAAAATGCATTGAGGAATTTGAGGATGGTGATAGTGGGTGGACCTTTTTAAACAATTTGCACTTAGAGGCTAATCTTAACAAATACCAACCATTAGGCGGCTCGAGTTTTATACCGTTACCAAAATCAATTCAATTAAAAAAGGCATGTTTGAATATTGAAAACAAAGACCAGTGCTGCTTTTTATGGTGCGTGACCGCCGCCCTTCATCCTGCCAGGAAACATCCGGAAAGAGTTTCATCATATCCTAATTATCGAGAACTGTTCAATGTTTCTGGAATGTGTTTTCCTGTTAGTTTCCAAGACATAAAGATCTTTGAGAAAAATAACCCAAACCTCAAATTTATAATATATGGTTTAAAAAATAAAAAAACTGTAGTAGGTCCTTTATATAAATCAGACATAGATAAAAAAGGTAGCGACAAAGTTATTCACTTATTGTTTCTAGAAAATAATGACACCACTCATTATTGTTTGATTAAAGATTGTTCCAGACTTTTTAGAAGCCAGGTAACGTCTCACCACGGGAAGTTGTATTTTTGCGATTTGTGTCTTATATTTTTTAATACTTTAGAAGAAGTCGATAGTCATTTGTGTAGTGGAGTAGTAACAGTATTACCTGATAAAGGATCGGTTATTGAATTTAAAAACTATGATCATAAACAAGACGTACCCTTTTGTATTTATGCAGATTTTGAATCAATGTTACAAACTGATATTGGGTCCGGTTGTTCCACTAGTGAAAACACCACCATTTTGCATCATCATGTACCTGTCGCGTTTGCATACTACATTGTTTGTCACGATGATCGCAGTTATGATCGTTATGTATCACATCGCGGACCCGACTGTGTCGATAAATTTGTTGTTGAAATAATACAAGATGTGCAAAAAATTTATGAAAAACTAAATTCAAATACTCCCATCATATTTACTGAGGAAGACCAGATTGATTTTAATAACGCTAAATTTTGTCACATTTGTGAAAATTTTCTTTTTTCGGATAGAGTTCGTGATCACTGCCATTTGACGGGTCGGTACCGCGGTGCCTCGCACACACACTGTAACTTGCAATATAAGCGTCCTTCGTTCGTCCCGATATTTTTTCACAACTTGGCTGGATACGATTGTCATTTATTTATAAAAGCGTTGGGTGAGGTACCTGGTGACATAAAAATAATTCCAAAAACAAAGGAAAATTATATTTCGTTCACAAAGTTTGTACCAGTGTCAAATAATCAGTTTTTTCAACTTCGTTTTGTTGACTCGTTCAAGTTCTTAGGAACCAGTTTAAGTAAATTAGCAGATACCTTAAAGCCTGATGAATTTAAACATTTAAAAAGTTTTTTTCCCAATGAACATAAGTTTAAATTACTGATGCGCAAGGGTGTCTATCCCTATGAATATATGGACTCCTGGGAACGTTATCAAGAACGATCCCTTCCAAAAAAGGAATCTTTTTACAGTTCACTCACTGACCAAGAAATTTCAGCTGAAGATTATCAGCATGCAGAATTGGTTTGGTCAACATTTAATATGTTAGATTTAGGAAGCTACACAGATTTATATCTGAAAACTGACGTGCTTTTATTAGCCGACATTTTTGAAAATTTTAGACGCACCTGCAAACAACATTATCAATTAGATCCGGCTTTTTATTTAACTGCACCAAGTTTATCTTTCGACGCGATGTTGTTGAAAACCAGGGTTCAACTCGAACTTCTCGATGATTTGTCAATGGTGCGAATGTTACAAAACGGTATTAGAGGCGGTGTGTGTTTGTGCTCTCATAGATATGCCAAAGCAAACAACAAATTTTTACCAGATTATGATCATTCTAAGCCTAGTTCTTACATAACCTATGTTGATTGTAATAATCTCTATGGTTATAGTATGTGTCAATACTTACCTTTATCGAATTTCAGATTTTTAGAACAACATGAAATTGAAAATTTGGACGTGAATGCAATTTCGGAAGACGCGCAATATGGCTTTATACTTGAAGTGGACTTAGAGTATCCAAAACATTTACATAACTTGCATAACGATTTACCTTTTTGTCCCGAAAAATGTATTCCTCCAGGAGGAAAAACTAGTAAACTCGTTCCGAATTTGTATGATAAATTTACATATGTCATACATTATATTCATTTAAAAACTTGTTTAAAGCATGGGTTAATATTAAAAAAAATTCACCGAGTTATTACTTTTAGACAAAGTCCGTATTTGAAACAATACATAGACTTAAATACATCTTTGCGACAGAAAAGCTCATCAACTTTTGAACAAGATTTTTTCAAACTTTTAAATAATAGTGTGTTTGGCAAAACATTAGAAAATAATGAAAAACGAGTCAAAGTTGATCTGGTGAATCAGTGGTCTGATAAAAAAAACATCACGAAAAAGAGGAAAAGTGCGCAACAACTCATTGCGCGTCCAAATTTCCATAGCGCAACCGTATTCAGTGAAAATTTAGTTGCAGTGCAATTAAAACCTGAGGAAGTTATCCTTAATAAACCAATATACATTGGTTTTACTGTTTTAGAATTATCAAAGAGCCACATGTATGATTTCCACTACGCGGTAGTTAAGCCTTTTTACAACAATGATGTGCAGATGTGTTACACGGACACCGATAGCTATGTTTATCTCGTACAGACTCCAAATTTTTATAGTGATGTGAAAAAACACTTTTTATCTTACTTTGACACAAGTAATTTTTCTGGTGAAAATGAATACAATCTACCAATTCAAAATAAAAAAGTGCCTGGCTTGTTTAAGGACGAAATGGGGGGGAAAATTATATCTGAATTTGTGGGGCTTCGATCAAAGCTATATTGTATTAAAACTATAGACAGCACAATAAAGAAAGCAAAAGGTATTAAAAAAAATATCATTTGTAAATTCAATATTACAGATTACGAAAAGACACTTTTCCAAGGTGATATTGTACGAAAAACAAACATATTATTTAAATCAATTAGACACGAAATTTTCACATGTGCTGTGAATAAAATAGCTTTATCTGGTGATGATGATAAGCGCTTAATAGCGAAAGATAAAGTTTCTACTAAGGCGTGGGGACACACCGGTATATTAAATTTTTGAACAATGTTTGTCATTGATTTAAGTATGTAGTAAATATTTAAATTATGATCTTTAATATTATGTTACCTATCTTATCTTTAATATACTATAATAATAATAAATTCTTAATTTGTAAAATATTTCGCTTGTATTGTATACTTATCTAATAGGTTAGTGTAAGTAAAACTTAGAAATGTCTACCTACTAAAATCAAGTTGATACAATGTGTAATTCAATGTGTGGTAATTATGTAATGTTTTGAAATTTAATAATGGAATAAAAATAATTGTAATTCGATGTATGTTAATTATGAAATGTTAAAACAATGTTTTGTAATTTAATAATGAAATAAAAATAAATATACATAATCTAATTTATTTTGTTTTATTTCGCTTTCACATCATATCATACCTAGGTTCGTAAATATTTAAATACACAAATTATAAAATGCATTGACATTGAGTCACATCAATAAACCAAGTTGGAACTTGTTTTTCAAGGCTCACGTGTAGGCGGCAGGTGTTAGTGTAATATGATTATGCCCGCCCGCTCTTGCAATAAGTGCGAGTGAAAAGATAATATGAAATAGCAAGTTTGAATCTAAAGAGTCAGCGAATTATATAATAAAATTCAATTGAAGGTTTAGTTAATTTTATTATTCACTCCATTGAGTCACATCAATAAATCAAGTTGGAACTTGTTTTTTCAAGACTCACGTGTAGGCGGCAGGTGTTAGTGTAATATGATTATGCCCGCCCGCACTTGCAATAAGTGCGAGTGAAAAGATAATATGAAATAGCAAGTTTAAATTTAAAGAGTCAGCGAAATATAATTAAATGCAATTGAAGGTTTAGTTAATTTTATTATTCACTCTTTCTTGAAGTAGCATAGCAGTCAGACCATACTGTAACTTCATAGCTAGAACTGTTTGAAAGTTAAATAAGCTAAAACTTTAAACGCTCTTTATCTATTTTAAATAAGGTAAGTGACATAATTTATTATGATAATCATAAATTACTTATCACTTTTTAGTTTGTTGTCAGGAAAATATTTTTTTTATTACAGAACATGGAAGGAGAAAGCGTCAATTCAATTTCGGATGAAGAATGTACAAACTTTAACAGCAGTGCTCTACAATACTTAGACTCGTTTCAATGTGCTCAAGATCCGTTGGAAGGGTTTACAGAGGAATTTTTAAAACTGCAGAGCCCGCCGAAGTCAAAAAAATCAAGTCAACAGCGTCGTAAAACGAAGTGCAAAACAAAGAAGAATATAATAGCTGCTACAAGTGCTGCAATGAAATCAAATAAATTCCGTGACGTGCATTCGTTCGTTATCAATAGTGCTCCTACAAAAGGACTTCGTCTGATAAAAATTCAAGTTATCCAGCTGGATGGATCACAACGAGTTAGTGACTGTGTAAATGATGATTGTGTTGTATTAAGTTCACAATATGTAGTAAAAGACGTTGGTGATGAAATAATGGATCAAACAGAAAAAATTATAAGTAACATTTCTAGAAAAATATGTGGTTATAGTTATACAAGTTGTTTTTAATACTATAAATAAAATTGTAAGTACCTACCTAGTTATTATTTTTTCGTAATAAAGTTTTTGAAATCTTAAACTGTGTTTTTACTAACTTAGATCAATGAATATATAATATATTATTATAATTAAAGTTAAATAAAAGGCATTAGGTATATATTATAAACGATTTATTGAAAAATAAATATTTTACAATACAACATTTCTTATGACTAAATTAAAAAAAATCAAAGATATAATTATCGCAGTACCACATCTTGAGACACATTACATTTTTTAATGCACACATCTTTTTATGATCAACACAATTCCAATCCTTGTTTCCTCTGTCATAGTAATCATTATGTAACTTCAAAAGCTTAGGACAACCTTTTTCACCTAATTCTATAATTTCACATTCTTGACATAACTCTCGAAGCCATATTACTTTATCCAATCCTTTAACTAATACTTTTTTTCCAATTAAATAAGGAACCACAATTCGTCGAAATTCTCGATGATCAATAAATCCCTCGCTCCAAGTCAAGCCACGGTTCCTTTCCAACCAACGCACTTGCTTTTGTTCCTCACTTGATAAGGTTTTAAAAGAATAGGGTGGTTTTATTAAAAACGTTTGAGTATAATCTTTAGTAGCGATTGCAAACTCTTTAACTATAAATTTATTTTTTAAATCTTTGAACCCTTGTAGATCCACGACTATTGTATCGAAATTCATGATATTTTCTTTACAATGTTACTTAAAGGTTTGTATTCAAATATGCAATCGTTCAGAATCAAACAGTAAGCAGCGGTCTGGTCAGGTATTTCTTGATCGGCTTCGATTTCAACTCGCACGTCAATCGATCCCTTTAATGCTTCGTGTTGGCGAGAGCAATCAATGACGAATAACGGGGAAATTTCTTTGAATTCTTTTATATTCATCAACGGTTCAGCTCGGCGTCCGTGATAAGACTGCTGGAACCTAGCGTACTGTTCATATATTAATGTATATTTGTTGTCAGCGAAACTAATGTTCAGACTTTCATATGGATAATAAGAAGAATTAAGAAAAACTTTTACATCACGTATATGGCAATGATCGAACTCTGCCATCGACATTGTTGAATTATGTTTACGGTTCGTTTGAAAAGCAATTACGACGAATCGTGGTTTCTCTATCTGTGAAGATGTTTTAATAGACCAAGTATGTTTACGTGTTTTGGGAAGTAATGGATACTCATATAAGTCCCAATTACGAAATGCAACTGTTATCGGTCGATCTTTTTCTAAGTGCTTAAGCAAACTAATTCTTTCTCGATCTGAAACTTTAACATGAGGCACTCGCCAAATAATTTTATTTATTGATATATCATCCACAACTTCACCAGCATTTAATTTTAAGGCATTGAGATTTGTATTACTTCTCAAAAGAACTAATTCATGTTTACAGTTCATTATAATTTTTTCATAATCTTCAGCAAAACCCAACACTTTATTTAGTGGTATGCAGGTGGAGAATACTCCACTACC
Source organism: Agriphila tristella (assembly GCA_928269145.1). Taxonomy (NCBI): domain Eukaryota; kingdom Metazoa; phylum Arthropoda; class Insecta; order Lepidoptera; family Crambidae; genus Agriphila; species Agriphila tristella. The sequence goes on from OV743433.1 coordinate 41,586,845, forward strand.
GTCGGTAGTTGTGCCTGTTGGAGACCAACCCCAAACTCGTCCGCATTTAGATTCGTTATCGTTCAACGATAAATAAGATTTCATTGTGGTTGTCACTCCTGCATTTTTTATTCTATCTATTTCTACCCCGTTTATTTCATAACGAATGTCTTGAAATAAAAATAATGCAGGGTTATTTACAAAATGCACACTCGTTACTGGTACTTTTTCTTTTTCATTCTTATACACATTTACTCGACCCTCAACATACAAACTACTGAATGAAGGCAATACGTAGAGGTCTTGCTGATTTATCGGTATCCGTATTTCATCATTCTTGTTGAAACTTGTCACGTATGGTTTATACGAATGATATTCAAAACTTTCAATGCTGTTATCGTGCGATGCTGGTTGAGTTATGTTTAAAAAATTCATTTTATCAATCCTAATGACTTCAAAAATGCCTTATTGCTTTTTGTCAATTTCTTAAAAGATCGAAATGGTGCTCCTTTATGAGATGATCTCTTAGAAATGACTTGAGTTCGTGTAGTATATAGGCTTTTATTGAAATTCAACATGTCTTTTTAAAGTGCAAGTATAGCTGCACTTCTTCACCACGTAAGTTAATTTTATTATTGTCAGCGTCTAATAATCTTATATTGATAGCACTTATTGAATTTTGATTTACGGGAAAATAAATTAAATTTTTAGGTATTTCGATGATTCTATAACCAGGTGGTACGTTTGGTACGAATTCATGGATTATATGGCTTGCTTTTCCGTCCACAAATGATCCACTGATTACATCGCATTCGATGCGCACGATAGTTGTTGATAAAATGCTAACAGGATATCTAGACTCTGTATTTATATTAGCCTTTATTGTTTCCGTACCAAAACCCAAAATTTTACCCAGTGAGTCATTCTCATTGAAGTGAACTTCTTCTGAACAAAAAATACTTGTATTTAATGTGTTGTTGTTTGCAGTCAATCTCAATGCTACATTTTTGATATTGCTCTTAAGATAATCACAAATGTCTTGAAGTTCATAAGAGCCTTCTGGTATTTTTATAACACCGTCTTTACCATAATAAAATTTATTGTTTCTTTCGTCTATATTAGGGATAGAATTAAAAGTTGAAAAATATAATAAACCACACTCATACTCTCCCTCTAATTGTATTGTAGGAGAGTAGTTTGTTATCAAAGACGCTCCTCTACCAGTTATCGACACAGTGAAAGACATGTTTATACTGATAAAGTTTATTATTTTACTCTTATTATAAATGTTGTTTCCAATACATTCTTAAAAAATTTAAACACAGATGACCACAATTTACAGTACCAAACTTTTGATACCGCACATAATTATAAGTTATTGACATATTTTTTAAATAATTTATTAATTCTAATGGAGGTCTTAAATCACCAAAACTATCAAAATATTCACAGTAGTCATTTTGTTTGACATAGGCTACCCAATGTGTTCCCGGATTTTCGGAACTATCTAAATTTAATATAGCACACTCAATTTTCCTAGGTTTTGAGGGGAGTGAATCTCTCATAAACACTCCTCGAAAATAAGGAATGTCAGTTGCGTGCTTTAAAATGTCTATATTTGTAAGGGGGCGTCTGGGTAGCCCTTTGTTTAGTTTTTTGAAGGTTTCAGGTATAACCCAGCTCCTCTTTTATGAGGCTTAATATACATCCCTTTTCCAAGAGCAACAGCTTCCATTGCCTTGTTATGACGTATAGATTCTTGTAGGTTCTTCTGAGCAACTTTGTAATCATTAACAGCTTTTGCTATACCTGCCGCACCACCAGCAAGTGAACCGAGGGCTGACAAACCAGCAAAAATTGGAATAAGGGGTAAAAAACCTCCAGTTTTTGGAACAGGAATACATCGTGGTAAGCGTATTCCTTTTTTGTTTTTAAATAGTTTTTTTGCAGCAGCGTAGGCGAAATTTATAGCTGTGCGATTATCTTTGGATTTCAACTTCTTTATTTGAGATTGTAGTTTTTTCACTATTGACATAAATGGACGTATTCCAGCACCAGCTTTCAGTTTTGCTTTCATTGCATTTTTTACTATCCATGAAGCAATTTTTTCACCTTTTCCAGCATCGCTCGACTTTAGTCTTCTTTTAGCCATATTCAAGAGTTCTAAATCAGCTTTATGTCGAACACTCAAGTCTTCGTTATTGTAGGCAATATCGTGGTGCATACAAGCTTCATCTAATTTATTAATACCTCGATCACCTCTCAGTAATCGCTTCTGAAGTTTAGTACCAGGACCACAAAATTGATAACCAGGAATGTGTAGCTCAACTGGTAAGTTATTAATAAAGTTATTTAAAATACCTCTACCCTCCTTCATAGATCTTTTTTAAATGAATAATTTTCCCTCAAAACACAATTTATATTACAAAAGTAATGCACTCTTATCCACCCAACTGTTTTCTTCCTTACTGAGACCTAACCACTTCACAAAAAGCTTATTGCCTTTTCTTTTTATAACCTTTTCAATGAGATAAAGATCAGGAAATTTTGTTCTTTGCAACTCGTGTTCGTAGAATGAGCCTAAAATTAATTGTTTATGTTTATCTTCTAAAATATACGTAGGTGGGTTTGTATCGTTCACCTTGACTATATTAAATATTTCCGTTGACCAATTAGGTGTATAGCCTTTGTAAAAATCACCCTTATATTTGCTTATACGAACACTGTCATTAATACTAAACTTAGGCTGTCTATTTGCAGTGGATATCCGTGTTTGCATAATGTTAGATCTAACAACCATCTGGTTTACTTTATTCACATCAACAGGTTTGTATTTAGTTATACGATGAGTAGTGTTATTGTATTTTTCTACAACTGAATTCAAGTTTGGTCCTAACCATTGGTAACAACCATATAAACTGAAGAGTTTATACAGATTACATTTTATTGTACGAATTACTCGTTCAACAATCGAAGCTTTTTTGACAGAGTGGGTGGAATAGTGATTTATATCATACTTTCTTAACAAATTTTGAAAAACGTCATTATAGAATTCCTTGCCAAGATCAGTTTGTAAATTATTAGGTTTTCTTGGTGAACAAGATAATATCTCATGCATTGCTTTAGTAACACTATTTTTGTCTTTTGATTTGATGGGAAATACCCATACGTATTTTGATAACGTATCGATTACAACCAAAACGTATTTGTATCCTTTGTTAAAATGTGAATATTTTTGAAAATCCATTAGGTCAGCTTGCCATAAATCATCTATTCCTTTTATGATAGTCTTTCGACGAGGAAAATTCCTTCTTGCTGCTTTATGAATTTCATCAACTATGTCCCTTTTACTCATTTTTGATTGAATTTTAGTTTTATCAAACTATCTATTTCCGTTTTTGAATAAAATAACTTTGTTAAACGTTCCGATGTTATATTTTCCAAATTTTTTAAGTACAGTTTTAGATCACTCTGAGTTTTTTTTATTTCATTCCTAAACTCTTGAACGATTTCATCTACATATGCTTTGTTCACTGCTTCATCATCTTCGCTTGGTGATGAAAGACCTTTTAATTTAGACAATTTTAAATCGTAGTACCCAGCGTCTGATTTCACTAACGTATCGTTATAAGTATCAACGAATTCTGATAACCGTAAACGTTTATGAACGTGATGACCAAACTTGTCTATATTCATCGCTGTCTAGATGAGTCGACCACTCTAAATGTACTGCGTAATTTTCCTGATGTAGGTTCTTTTATTTCTACAGTAGTTATGAAACCAGCTTCATACAATTCTTCAATAATTGCAATGACTTCATTATTTACCCCAGTGTTGCCCGCTGCCCATGATGCTAATAGTAATTTTAATCGTTCTACTAACTCGTTCGGGTCATCCCAGTAAACATAATCAGTATTTTCTTTAACTTCCTTTAAAAGTGGAATACCCTTTCCTTTAGGAATACTCTCCAGGCTTGTAGTAGCATTTCGAGAGAACTTGAACAAAGGCTTAATAACGTTAGTGTATTTAAATCCCTTGTTGCTATTAATTGGTTTTGATGACTCAAAGTTACGTCGATGAGCATTGGTTTCTATTAAAAGCAATTTATAATCTTGTAAATCACCATCCGTGACCACATCTAAATTAGGCCTCTTTTTAAATAATAGTTCTTTTAAACCTTGAGTTTTTTCCAAAGTCTTTGTTCCAATTCTCAAGATTTTGCCATCGTCAAAAACACGAGTTTTGCCAAGCAATAATTTTCCACGTTCATTTCTAACTCCATATGGTACATTAACAATTACTTCAGATGATGTAGACCACGAAGATGATTGGTTTTTAAGACTTGGTGATGAGGGAAATGATTTGAAGGATCCGTCACTCACGTTGAGTTTATCAGACAGTGGTACGACAAGGGTTTTGTTATAACTATTATTTAACTCGCAATCGGAATTATCTTCCTCTTCAGTAATAAATTCATTAAAATCTTCCTCTGAAGTGTATGGTGTAAGATTTTCATCATTCTTAGTTTTTTTCATCAACGGTTCACGATTCTCATCCTTGAGATGCTTATCTTCATTTTTACTTGCTAACAAGGTAAGAGGATCAACAATGGGCTTAAAAATTGTTTCTAGCGCCATATTATTTGCATTTTTTATATCTTTTATCATTTCAACTTTTCTTTTAACAGCTGCTGCGGATTTAACAATTTGTTCTTTAAGTTTTTTTTCCATTTTAAAACGATTCGCTCGCTCTCAAGTCTCAAATTAAAATGATTACTAAGTCATTAGACATCTTATTTTGTATGTTAGTCCACCACAACAAATGTGTCAAATGTAGACCTGTAGCATCCATTGTTTTTTTCACAGTCCTTATTAATCACAAGGTAGCTGAAGGGTTTCTTCCAAACAGTGGAACATAGTTCACGAAACTGAGACCATGACATATCAGATCCAACATGCTCATCATATACATGTTTCAAATTAATGTCATCTTGCTTAAATAATATTAGTAGATTTGAATTGTCCCTTACTAATTGTTTGGGGATTTTTGTGTAAGTTTGATTAATATAAAAACAATCAATGTTCTTATGACGTCCCATTGCAAAATAACCCCTTATGTTGTTTTGATTTTCACAAGCAACATCATCAAAAATTATAATAGAATCTGACATAGCTTCATGTGGACTCACGATTTCACTGTTGTGATTGTATTTATGCAACGATGTTTCAGGAACCATGTCTAAAAATTTCTCCATATATAAGTATTTGGCTTGATATAACGATTTTGAATAAACATACAAATTCCTAAAACGTGGACCATCTTTGTGTAACAATAAACTGATAACTAAATTTGTCTTTCCACAGTTTGACGGGCCACAGACAATGCAGCGTATAGTGTTTGGTAATAAGTTACCATGTCGCTTAGTAACGTTTGAAGGTGGGGGACATATACAGTCTAATTGTAATGATTCTTTTTGTTTTATGAATTTCATATCAACCTTTCGAATAACCGTAATGTTTCATGTATTTTATGAAAATGAGAATAAATGGTAAAATCCTTTATTTAAATAATCTCACTCATGTCTGATAAATGGATTGACTGAAAATATACTTAAGTAACCTGAACTTGATATTTAAATTACCTACATTCAACAACAAACGAACGTTAATGCCATCAATGTGGTGGTTATTGGGAATTCCACCACACCGTAGTGAGTGAGGGCGTTAGCCCGAACGAACGGAGGTGGGGTAGAATTCCCAATAACCACCTACTAGGAGTTTTAAAAATAAACTTGCTACTGTTTTATTATTCTAATAATACATATTGCTTAAATGTAACAGAATTATTCTTATACACCTTTGGGTCTGATGTGCCTGATGTCCTTTCTAATAATATGCCGACAGCGTTCCTAACGGGTTAAGTATTTGAATTCTTCGGCAATGTGGAGGAGTAAAAAATAGATTTTGCATTTATTGCATCGTAAAATGCGAATATGCTTTGAAAGGACGCTCATAGCCCGCTAGTAGTCAAGATTAATGGCTGCCGGAGATTTATCTAGGCGTTCCGGTAAGTGGAATGTGTTTACCGGATACTGTAGTATTACCTACGTAAACATGAAAAGTGTTGTCTAGATGTAAAAAAATGTCCTAATTACTGACCTACTGATTCATCATGGCTCAAACCACTATAAAGAGCAGGCTGAAACTTTGCCACTTAGATAGTTATTTTGACTATTTCATGATTAAAGGATAATGAAAAATTTCTCCGGACCTTAACAATAAGATCGCGCGATAAGCACCTACCGCTAGCCGTTCCGCCGGCGCGGGACAAGTGAGCAGAGGGCCGCCACACACCCGCTTGAGTAGTCGCGCGGCATATATTACTGCCTGCGTAGATATTGTCTCTTTATAATAGTAACAATGTCGAGTCGACATTACTGTGCCGTGTACGGATGTCAAAATCAAAAAATTAATAAACAATTATCGTTTTTCAAATTATGATATATGCTACGCAGTTCATTTATAACAGGGATGGCGAACCAATGGCACGCGTGCCATCGATGGCACGCGACACAATATTTTGGGCACGTCACCGATCTCAAAATGCATTAGGTACGCTATGACTTGATGGATGACGGCACGTCTATGACTTCATTAAACATTAACATTTAGAAAAATGGCACGTTGATACATAAAGGTTCGCCATCCCTGATTTATAAGAAGACTACCCTAACGTTTCGTCATTAGAAAAGGTAAGAGCACGCGATAGAAAGAGAGGCAACTACTAGGTGAATATAAACTGTACTGCAGGCCTTTGCGCGACCTGAATTGCACTTTATTGTGTCGGAGCAAAAGTAGCTATTTATTTAAATTACTATGCAGCGTGCTGCTTCTGTACTTGTACTATTAGCTATTCTGTGCTGTTACCACAAATGTATTTGAACTCGTTAACGATGACGGGGCAAGTAAAAATTGTTTTGTGGTTAAGTCATCATAAAGTGCAGAAGATAGGTTAGTTTTATACTAAGTACCTTTGCAAGTGTGGGTTCAGTAGTTTCAACGCTCATTTATTTTAGTGCAGTAATTAACTTGTTTTGAAACTAAAGCAAAATAATTGCCAGCACCATATGTATAAACAGTATTTTTCGCTATAGTATTATCGTTCATTTTAACACATTTGATAAACGTTTTTTTAGTCAAATTAAGAACTCGTATTAAAAGGAGTTGCAAGTTTAGGCACGTGCAATTGTAGAGATAAAATAATCAGGATCGTTGCTTAATTTGACTAAAAAAACGTTTATCAAATGTGTTAAAATGAACGATAATACTATAGCGAAAAATACTGTTTATACATATGGTGCTGGCAATTATTTTGCTTTAGTTTCAAAACAAGTTAATTACTGCACTAAAATAAATGAGCGTTGAAACTACTGAACCCACACTTGCAAAGGTACTTAGTATAAAACTAACCTATCTTCTGCACTTTATGATGACTTAACCACAAAACAATTTTTACTTGCCCCGTCATCGTTAACGAGTTCAAATACATTTGTGGTAACAGCACAGAATAGCTAATAGTACAAGTACAGAAGCAGCACGCCGCATAGTAATTTAAATAAATAGCTACTTTTGCTCCGACACAATAAAGTGCAATTCAGGTCGCGCAAAGGCCTGCAGTACAGTTTATATTCACCTAGTAGTTGCCTCTCTTTCTATCGCGTGCTCTTACCTTTTCTAATGACGAAACGTTAGGGTAGTCTTCTTATAAATCAGGGATGGCGAACCTTTATGTATCAACGTGCCATTTTTCTAAATGTTAATGTTTAATGAAGTCATAGACGTGCCGTCATCCATCAAGTCATAGCGTACCTAATGCATTTTGAGATCGGTGACGTGCCCAAAATATTGTGTCGCGTGCCATCGATGGCACGCGTGCCATTGGTTCGCCATCCCTGTTATAAATGAACTGCGTAGCATATATCATAATTTGAAAAACGATAATTGTTTATTAATTTTTTGATTTTGACATCCGTACACGGCACAGTAATGTCGACTCGACATTGTTACTATTATAAAGAGACAATATCTACGCAGGCAGTAATATATGCCGCGCGACTACTCAAGCGGGTGTGTGGCGGCCCTCTGCTCACTTGTCCCGCGCCGGCGGAACGGCTAGCGGTAGGTGCTTATCGCGCGATCTTATTGTTAAGGTCCGGAGAAATTTTTCATTATCCTTTAATCATGAAATAGTCAAAATAACTATCTAAGTGGCAAAGTTTCAGCCTGCTCTTTATAGTGGTTTGAGCCATGATGAATCAGTAGGTCAGTAATTAGGACATTTTTTTACATCTAGACAACACTTTTCATGTTTACGTAGGTAATACTACAGTATCCGGTAAACACATTCCACTTACCGGAACGCCTAGATAAATCTCCGGCAGCCATTAATCTTGACTACTAGCGGGCTATGAGCGTCCTTTCAAAGCATATTCGCATTTTACGATGCAATAAATGCAAAATCTATTTTTTACTCCTCCACATTGCCGAAGAATTCAAATACTTAAGGTGAATATAAACTGTACTGCAGGCCTTTGCGCGACCTGAATTGCACTTTATTGTGTCGGAGCAAAAGTAGCTATTTATTTAAATTACTATGCGGCGTGCTGCTTCTGTACTTGTACTATTAGCTATTCTGTGCTGTTACCACAAATGTATTTGAACTCGTTAACGATGACGGGGCAAGTAAAAATTGTTTTGTGGTTAAGTCATCATAAAGTGCAGAAGATAGGTTAGTTTTATACTAAGTACCTTTGCAAGTGTGGGTTCAGTAGTTTCAACGCTCATTTATTTTAGTGCAGTAATTAACTTGTTTTGAAACTAAAGCAAAATAATTGCCAGCACCATATGTATAAACAGTATTTTTCGCTATAGTATTATCGTTCATTTTAACACATTTGATAAACGTTTTTTTAGTCAAATTAAGAACTCGTATTAAAAGGAGTTGCAAGTTTAGGCACGTGCAATTGTAGAGATAAAATAATCAGGATCGTTGCTTAATTTGACTAAAACTATTAGTTCCTCGAAGCATGGTGTACGTGCCCCTGCCCGCCCAAGTTTGACCACCGAAACACGATTTATATCGCGTGATGTAGTGTTTTATCAACACTCAACTGTCAAAATCCATTGTCTTTTGACAGTTAAACATGATAAATCACCATATCATATCGCGTTTCTGTGGTGATGCTAGGGGGGGCAAAAATATAACATGATATCACTATCCTTCTGTAAAATTATTTTCAAAAACCACCGTATAAGAAGAAGATTTTAGGTTAATACTCACTAAATACAATTTTAATTATATTAAATACTAGCGGCCGCCCGCGGTTTCACCCGCGTGGTTCCCGTTCCCGTGGGAATATCGGGATAAAAAGTATCCTATGTTTTAATCTAGGCTATCTGTTATCTGTGTGCTAAATTTCAACCAAATCCGTTCAGTAGTTTTTGCGTGATTGAGGAACAAACATCCAAACATTGCAGGCCACACACCATCCAATCGATCGTCCAATCGGTATGAAACTACCGATTGGATCCAACCAAACTGACCGTGTGTGGCCGTGGATCGGTTGGACGATCGAACTGACGGAAAAATCAAAATGGCTGGATCATGCCGATTGGATCATGCCGATTGGACGGTGTGTGGCAGTGGGCAATCGATCGTATGATTTTCTTAACCGACTTCAAAAAAGGAGGTTCTTTATTCGATTGTATTTATTTATTTTATCATTGTTCCCGCGTATCTTCGATATTTATAGACTGATTTTGATTATTATGTTTTCTTTCTTTTATTCTTTTAACCGATTTCGAAAAAGGTAGGTTCTGTGTTTGACCTGTATCCGCGATTATCTCACGTTTGGCTGAACCGATTTTAATGCGGTTTTCAGAAGAGTATTTGTAAAATTTAGGAGAAGGTTTTAATATTTTAACCGACTTCAAAAAGAGGAAGTTCTCAGTTTGACCTGTATATGTATGTTTGTCCGCGATTGTCTCAAGTTTGGCTGAACCGATTTTGATGCGCTTACCAGAAAAGTATTTATTTAGGAGAAGGTTTTGGTATTTTAACCGACTTCAAAAAAGAAGGAGGTTCTCAATTGGATTGTATATATATTTTTATCATTGTTCGCGCGTATCTTAGATATTTATGGACCAATTTTGACAATTATTATTTTTTTATTTCAAAGAATTTTCTTGCGACATTTTTCCTGACAAGTAATCCTACAAGGTACATACCACCAAAAAGCTGAAAATAAATAAGCTTTAAAAAAAGGAAAAATCTCTTTCAAAAACCTAAAAATAATAACTTTCAAATTAAAATAACAATGATAAAACATTGTTATTATATACTGCTATTATTATATACAATCGAATTAAGAACTTCCTTCTTTTTTGAAGTCGGTTAAGAAAATCATACAATCGTTCGCCCACTGCCGATTGGACAGTAGAATTGATCGTGTGTGGTGTATATGGACGATCTGCCGATTGGATCCAATCGGTAGTATCATGCCGATTGGACGATCGATTGGATGGTGTGTGGCCTGCATAAACATCCAAACCCACAAACTTTCACATTTATAATATTAGTAGGATAAAACACTTTATTATTAGTGCTACGGTATAATAATATCCTATCATCCCGTAACCACGCGCGGTAGCTGAAAATATGCTGAATATCGAATTGTAGGGAAAAGTTATAAACAATAGTTATTTGTTATACAAGTGACCAAAATCAATCGAGTGATTCTAATATAGACTACTGAGCACAGTGAGTGATTTAAAGTCACGAGGCAGAACAAAATTTTGGTCTCGTATAAAATATACATTTTTTCACCTCTACCAGCGAGATTTTTTTTAAGTGAGTTTCCTGGTAAGCTAAATTCAGCATTAGAAACTTGATCACTCAACTCTTTTGGAGTTAGACAACTATCTTCATCGTTGGACACACTCATTTTTTGTAATTTATTACAAAAATAGTTGGAGCAAACCTACGCTGAAATTTTTTATTCATAAAGTAGATTCCCGTATTTTGTTTTACATTATTACGTTGTGTTTTTATCTTATTCATTAATATCCCATCTTATTTATTTATTTATAATCATAAAACACTAATTTGTTAGTAAATTTCATGAATTTTTCTTATTTTATATTTATTTTATGCATGCGACCTCATTTCGCCCATACTCTTTATTTCGAATTATCATACCTACTTTTTTCACAATCCTTATTTAAAACTCCTTGGTATATCCGTGCATTTTATTTTTTTACTTTTTAATCCATGTATGACACCATAAACTCTATCTATCCTTTTCTCACATTTCAATTTTAACAAGTCTCATACCTTTTCACTTTATTTCTTTTTCTATATTATTTTAAAAGTTGGTGTTAGAAATTAAAAAAGCACTTTGCATCACGCTCGCAGCAAAAATCAATTTTGCTGCGAGATTTTACGCGCCAAATGCACCCTTTTCGTTCTGGAGAGATTTTGAAGTAGGTAATCCGAAGTGAAAAAGACTTACGAATTATTTGTCCCACCAAGCCGCCGTCCCATTGGTGAATGTGAGCAATGTAAGTATCAAAAAGTGAAAATATAGAAGTTAACATTCTCTATCGACTGTACAATTTCTGACTTAAAAGCGAATCTGCCGTAAAGCTAATCTGTCCTAAAGCGGACAAGGGCACCAGTGGGGCGCTTGGTGGGCCAAAGTGGAATAATTCAGATTTTCGTAGAGCAAAATATTTTTTATCCTTTCATTTTCTCCGATAGCATACTTCCGCCTCACAAGATGACACTGCCACAATCTGAAATTGACGTTCTTTTCTTATTTTGTTCCAGATGATTTTTCTTATAACTTGTCAAAATATGTATGGTTTTTCCTTAGAACATGTCGAAACATGTAATTACGTAAATGCCTTTGTTGTTTGCTGTCTTTGTGTTCAGTTACAGAAATTCAACGCTTTTGTTAAAACTAAGTTACTAAACAGGGTAGGTACGCTTTACATGAACTCATTAAATACGTAATCACAAAGAAACTAGTAACTTTTACTGTAAACTGATATTTGTTATGGTTACAATCAAACTTTTAATTTATCTTTATTATAATCAAAGGTTGATGAAATGAGGTACAAAATGTTAAATTAAGTTGATGTTTGATTTTAATCTGCTTGTTATTATACCCTACCCTCGACCGTAATAATATTTTCTTTTCGTCCAAGGGTTGATCCGTGGAAATAGACCGCAAAATTTTGATTTTGGTCCTTAAATTGTAAATACATAATTACTTTATAATCACACTACAAGCTATATTGAACTAGCTACGGGTAGCTGGGATTGAACCATTAATTATCATAAGAATGGATTAAACAGAAATTTTTGGTTTTACAAACAAATTATAGGTATAACTAAATATCTCACATTGCGGGTTCCACTAATTTATTAGGGGTATATTAATTCTCGAACATCGTAACATTGCTAAGCTAAGCTGTGTCGGAATCGAATGATTAAAATTATAAATTAGTGGAATAGAGTAGGTACTAGCTAAAAGTAAGTAAGTGCTCCAAATACAACCAACATTGATCCATGGACAACATTTCCTTAACCTACATAAAAAGTAATTAAACAATCTAAAGTTTATAATCTAAACTTTTAGGATTATCGTTAATTTGCAATCTCATATTTACGATGCGACGTAACAAAAAGGGTGTTTATTAAGGTTTAATCAAAACAACCCCATTGACACATATTACACACCCTAAACATACTCGTGTAAGCGGTCTAGTTATTAAAATTTAGTTTGAAACACAAACACGGTCGCTTGTCCAATACCCTTGTCATCCGCCCGCAGTCGCGTGTGTACACCGCTTTAAATACTACCGAATACTAGTGATGTACAAAACTCGAGTCGTCGAGTTCTACATTTGAAGACTCGACTCGGATTGGCAGGACTCGGTGAGCTCGGTAGGCTCGTAAGCCCAAGCCTAGCCGAAAAACGAGCTCTCTGAGCCACGTCTCGAGGCTTCTAAAAGAGTTTCAAGCCTTTAAAAGAGCTCGAACCTATTAAAAGAGCTGGAGCATTCAAAAAAGCTCGAGTCTTAAAATGAACGCGAGCCTCATAAAAAGCTTAGAGTTTATCTTTATGACTTTATTATCTCCGTAAATAATAATATTTACAATATTATTATTTACGGAGATATTAAAGCCGAGCCTATCGAGCTCACAGAGCCCTGAAAATCTGACTCTAGTCTTCAAAATTAGAACTCAAAAAGATAATAATAATTACAGAGAAAGCAGCTTTAAGCTGAGAAAAACAATATTTAACGTACATAATAATATTCTTTATTGTACACGAAAAGAAATTACAAACAAAGAAACAAGAGAAAGAAGAAAGTACACAATAGGCGGCCTTATTGCTAGACAGCAATCTCTTCCAGGCAACCTTGGGAGAGAGAGATATAAGATACAGGACAAAAAGGGAGTGGGTGCAACTATTTAGAGGACAGTTTAAGTACATACATAAAATAAATAAACGTGTTTGGCGGAGATGGTGTGAATGCAAATATTCCGCCGATGTAAATATTCTGCACTGGTACTTAGCTGTAGGGCTATAGCCGGCGTAAATAATCCAACAGCATACAGGTTCACAGATGTTTATTAGGTACACAAGCACAGAAGAAATTGAAGGAGAACAGAGCACAGCAGAGAAGATTACAGGCACAGGAAAGTATAGCACAAGCAACATAAATAATAGGCTAGGTATTAGCGCGATCGTAAACGAACTGCGGAGCAAATTTGTCGTGCGTCTCGCGTCAAGCATAGGTTCCGACTGGTGTGGTGTGGGATGGGAACAAAGCGCGGCCGGCGCGGCGGCACGCTGGCTGCGCATGCACATACTAGTTCGAGAACAATAGCCCGCTACTCGATTACACGTTTCCATTCTACCGGGCGGCCAGCCGATACGAGAAATAAATGACGGATGACATTATTTCGGTTTTGTGTGGAATAAATATAACAGTTAAGTAAATAATATTTTGTACATATGTAAATAAATATATTTAAGGTTTTATATTAAATATAAATTGTTTGTAAATATATATTATATAATATTTTGTGAATTACAAAATAGTTATATAATAGGTATGTAAGATAGTGTGGGTGAATCCCCACATCACTCCCCCCCAGAGACCTGGTTAGAGTCGATAATAATCCGGGAACCGGACGTGTCTCCCGGAGCGTGTGGTTTTATGAGGATGAAGTGATGCAGGTGTGTCAGTTGTGTTTGGAGGTGTGCTAGTGTGTGTGTCAGTGGTGTTTGGAGATGTGTGAGTGTGTGTGTGATGTAGCAGGTCTTCCTCGTCTGTGAGCACGAATGCAGGTTTTAGGCGGTCGATACTAACCGTGACAGGTTTGCCCTTGACCAGGATTTTAAAGACCTTGTCACTTCTGTCTAACACCTTGTGAGGTCCAGAATAGGATGGCTGAAAGGTCACGTGCGAAGCGTCTTCGCGGAGGAAGACGTGTTCGGTTGTGGCTAACTCTTTAAATACAAACACCTTGTGTTTACTATGGCGAGAAGCTGGAACTGGCTTAAGTTTCTCGGCGAACGAGCGTAAGCGCGCTGTGAAGTCTGACAAGTCAGATGTACAGGGTGTGCTCGGATGGAAAAATTCGCCGGGGAGCCTTAAGGGCTCGCCGTACAGCAATTCTGCCGAAGAAGACTGCAGGTCTTCTTTGAAAGCGCTGCGGATGCCAAGCAGCACAAAAGGTAACACCTCTATCCAATTTTGTTGCGCATGACAAGTGATGGAGGCTTTGAGCTGTCGATGAAAGCGCTCCACTAGACCGTTGCACGCCAGGTGGTAGGCGGTTGTGCGTTTGTGGTTGAAGCCGAAGGTTTTTGCGAGATATTGAAACAGTGCGGACTCAAACTGTGCGCCGCGATCTGTAACAATATCTGATGGGCAACCGTAACGAGAGATCCAACCAGAAATTAATGCCTTTGCCACCGTTTCGGCGGTTATATCGGGCAGCGGTATGACTTCCGGCCACCGTGTAAACCGGTCTATGGCTGTCAGGCAATATTTGTAGCCTTGGCAAACAGGTAAGGCCCCAATAAGGTCGATATGGACGCACTTAAATCGCGCACGAGGCAAGTCGAAAGTACCTAAAGGTGCGGATACATGTCGGCTTACCTTAGTGCGTTGGCACGGTATGCAAGTACGAGCCCATTCGCGGCAGTCCTTCCTGACTCCGGGCCAAACAAACCGTTCAGCAACGAGTTGCGTGGTAGCTGTGGCACCTGGGTGGCTAAGCGAATGGAGGCTTTGAAACACCTGTTTACGCAAGTCCTTTGTGACGAATGGCCTTGGAGTCGGTGTGCTGACATCGCAGTACAGAGGTGACGGACTTCCAGGGTATTCGATTTTTTCAAGCCGGAGAGATGAGCCCTCAGACAGATACTGGGCTAATTCTGTATCCGACTCTTGAGCTTGAGCGAGGTGGATGAGACAAGCTGGAGCGCTCAGTTCATCGACGCGAGATAAGGTGTCGGCCACGACGTTGTTCTTGCCGGAGATATGCCTTATGTCGGTCGTGAACTGAGATATGTAGTCCAGATGTCGGAACTGCCTTGGCGAGCAGTTATGCTTCCGTTCGTGGAAGGCATAACTGATCGGCTTGTGGTCCGTGTAGACCGTAAAGTGCCTCGCCTCAAGCATGTGTCGAAAGTACTTTATGGACTCGTAGATCGCGAGAAGCTCGTGATCGTACGGTGAGTACTTTTGTTGCGACGGGCTGAGTTTGCGGGAGAAAAACGTTAGGGGTTCCCACACGTCGTCCTTTAACTGCTGCAGGACGGCCCCGAGAGCCAGGTCTGATGCGTCTGTAACCAACGCTAGCTTGGCTCGGCAATTTCAGGAAAAGGAGCCGTGAAAAAGCCTCGAGATTGACCGAGCTCTCAAAAAGGCTCGAGCCGTGAAAATGGATCAAAGTAGGCCGAGCTCTGAAAAAGTCTCGAGCTCTGAAAAAGACTCCCGAGTCGTCGAGCTTCATACAAACGAGGCGACCCCTGTAAAACGACTCCAAGCTCTGGACAAAAGGACTCGGAGGACTCGAGTCTTGTACATCACTACCGAATACTCGTATAAACTCTAATATTGTTTCTTTCATTTGTTAAAGTTACATGACAAACTTAGATTGTAAAATAGTAGCACAGTTAGTAGTAACACGTGAGATTTTTACATAATTTACAAATCTTGTAGGTTTGTTGCCAGTCGATTTTCATACAAACGAGGTATTTTTGAAGCATTTGCTCTCCGGCAGGAATCGACCGAGCTGTGACCTGATGATGGCTATCCAAGAGTGAATGGAGGAGATTCAGATCTCGCGATACACAGCCAACTGATCTGATCAACATTTTAAAAGATGTAAGGATATGTTAAAAAAACCCGCAGAAATGGCATAAAACATTCTGAAACTGAAAATTCTGGTCCTTACAACTCTTTAAATCAGAGTAGTTGGGTGTGTATAGTGAACTGGATCTCCATATGTTACTGTTGTTAGCATACATGCAATAAGGTTTATTTGTATAAAACGAAATTCAAGAGCGTTCTAAAACAGCAATCAAGCTAATTTTTTTTACTGGTCTTAGAAATACAAAATACTTAAAGTCATTTCTTTTGATAAATCGTTGTAGTTTACCCAGGTTAAAGTAGTACGATACAGCAAAACTTACGGAATTAAAGTTTGATACAAAACGTACCGTTATAAAGTTCATTGCATTAATTACCAACACTTGTGAAGTCATTTCTTGCTTTTGAAGCTATAATAAATTATTTTTTAGCCTCTCCAGCACCAAAAGGCGATTTGTTCCGGATTCGATACACGCAGCAAAAGCGCTTTTTGCTGTGAGCATGAAAGTGTTCGAATTTTGAACACCATCTTTTTTAATTATTTGGTGCAAAAAAACCTAGGCAATGGTTCGTTTAGAAACTTATTGAAGAAGAGGAAGAGAGATGGAGCGAGGGAAAAGAAAGGAAGGGGGAAGGGGAAGGGGAGAAAGGAGAAGGGAGAGAAGGGGGAATAAAGGGGAAGGAAGGAGGAAGAGGAGAAAAGAGAAGATAGAAGAGAGGGGAAGAAAGAGAAAGAAAGAAGGAGGAAGAGAAGGGAAGCGAGAAAAAAATTAGAAGCGAGAAAAAGTAAGGGGAAGCCAGGGAAAGAGAGGGGAAGTGAGAAGAAGCAAAAGAAAGCGAGGGAAAGCGAAAGGAAGTGAGGGGAAAAGAGGAGAATACAGAAGAAAAGAAAGTGAGGAAAAGCGACGGAAAGCGAGGGGAAGAGAGAGAAAGCTAAGGGAAGATTATTTCTTCTAATTTAAACCTCGGTAAATTAGTTTGAGAAAAAACAAGAGTGATTGAGTACAAATTGGACATAACATTTAAAGATAGAATACTGATAAGTTTCGAGATATTGCGTGCAGCATTGTCCGTGCTGGTAAAACGACGTTAGCGTAGTGGAAGAGACCAAAGGTCTCTTATAAAACAGAGACTCATGAATATTTATACAGATTTAAGGATAGTGTAGAATGGCTGTGTAAATGATTGCGGTCTGGGGAGGTCTTGAATTTAAATTGTTCTCGATTGCTGTTTACTTATGAGATTGTATCTTCGGATGAAGTGATCGAAAAGGTTAGTTTTTGGGTTCTCGTTGAACGTTAGTGCGGTTCGTCTTTAAAATCGATAAATGCAGTGAAGTAAAGTAATTTTATTTCTTATTAACCAATCAGAATTTGCATCAGAAATAAAGAAGCTATCTAATCTTATACCTTTAAACGAGCAATTCTTGTATATTTATATATATGTCACCGGCAATGTATGAAACGCAGCCATTGTATACAATGCCGGAGAATACACATTGCCGGTAACATATATATTTCTGTGATCTCGGAAACGGCTCTAACGATTTCGCTGAGGTATATGCGGGTTTTTGGGGGTAAACAATAGATCTAGTCTTATGTTTGGGAAAACGCGTGTTTTCGAGTTTTCATGCGTTTTTCTTTCGGCGTAGAATATAGTCGCTAATTTCGTCCTGCCGGCCACTGTCCGTCTGGTCCAGCGGTCGCGGACGGCAAGAAACGAGTGTTACGGGTTTGAATCCCGCTCGGTGACTTACTTTTGTTTTTTTTTATATGTTCAAGTTTATATAAGTATATTTTTAATTTTAATTGTTTTTAGACAAGTTTAAAAAAATGTAGTTAATGTTTGAGATAACAATGTAGATTATTACCTAATCACCACCATATGACAATAAATAGTAATAACCGAGCAAAGGTCGCCCAGATATTGAATTACTTATTAGAGAAAAACATTCGCCAAATAACTGTTACAGGTAATTTATAAACACATTTCATTCGACATAACTTGGGAACACAGAAAATTGTGGTCGAAATAACCGAGACAAATTCTAGTGCTCGACTTATAGGGAAGATTAAGTTAGCGCCGGGGGTCGCGTGCGCGACAGACACCGCCGCTTATCTTGTCACTGTCACGACGCGCTGTCACGTCGCATCGGCCATTACTCGGGAGACACTTTACACTAAAATCCGAGTTGCCAAGCTTATTCCGACTACTCTGATACTCTGCGATTTTCTTTCTAAAACTGTAGTAATTGCATTTTACGTGTATTATTGTAATAATAAATGCTTACGATAAGGGCCTATTTTACAATAATAAGTTTTGAGTAGCTTACTTGACAGACGATTTGACATATTTTTCATATCACAATGAGGGCTTTTCACAATGACAAAAACTGTACCTATGTCTAATAATGTATGTCCACTGACGTCCATTATACAGTATAATGGACGTCAGTGTGTATGTCTCAATGTATTTTTTTTTACTTATGTTCGAAGAGTACTAAGGCTGGCCCCACACCTACCGTTTCTTTGCTGATCTACCTAGAACAGCAAAGCAAAGAATGAAACCGGGAGGCTAGAATGCCATACAAAACGTACTACTCGTCACAGACCTATCGACCCAAACCGGCAAGAACGCCCGGTCAGCAAGCAACCGGCCGACATCGCCGGTAAGAACGTCGTCACCGGTAAGAAAGAGGTGGAGCCTACGTGCTCGCTCCGTATATGGTCACACACAGCCCGGTTGCAACCCGGCGCCGGTGCCGGCGATTCGTAAGCGTCAGAACCGCTGGACCAAAAGCGATATTGAATGTTTAGAAATAGCAATACTTTTTTGCTACTTTTTAATACCTAACTTGACCTCGATTGACTACGACAAAACCTGTAAAATACTTTCTTTACACTCTCTGGCCGCTTAGCCAGACATTCTGACGTCAGGTTGTATGGACCACTTTTTTATAGTTTTAAACAACACAACTAATTCATCTCTTTGTAAATATTTAGTACCTTTTTAGTACCTTAACATATATTTTTTTCCAATTTTTTTGATATGTATAAAAAAAATAAGCTTGAAAGATTTTTAAAATTGATATTTAGTTTGACACAGGAACTTTGTAAAAAAAACCATACAACCCCATCGAGTTTGGGCACGTTTCATTCGTCCTGCTAAGTAATCTGTTGGAAAGTAGTGTCCAGGGTCTGATGATGGAGCAGGAAGAAGACCACAGCCCCATGGAATTTGAACTCGTTTAATTTGATTTGATAAATACTCTGTTGAGAAATAGTGTCCGGGGTCTGATGATGGCAAGAAGAAGGTAAGGTAACCTATGTAAGACCTGATATGATATAAGATGGGTGACCGTGGGACTGCAGTACCGAATATTAAGCAACTCTTAGAATAGCCGCGTAAATGGGTGATCGTTTAAGACTGCGATAACGAAAGTTAAGCAACTTTCGTTATCACGGTCTCACGGTCACCCATCTCATACCCGGCCTCTTCAAAAGTAGCTTTACATTCGTTACTCTGGTCCCAAACAGTCATCCATCTCATACTCGGCCTTTCCTAGAGTTGCTTAACTTTCGTTATCGCAGTCATAGTAGAATCAAATAAGTAGGCCAACTCGAGCCGTTAGCGAGCGATAATAGCCTAAACACTGGCTGACTGGTAGGGCCGTCGCTTATAGTTTATTCAATCATCAAAATGCATATGTAGGCAATCTCTATGTAAAACAATTTTCCCTTGTAGGTTAAGCATCAGGGATCTATAATATAAAGTTTTTTAATTATTTTTTGTACATAGACTAGGAGCTGACTACAATGATTTCATTACTTACCTACGTCATATTATATGATTAGTGATTTGAAGAATTACGATGGAAATAGGATTATTAAAAAGTGGCTTTACTAAAGCATGTTTTTATTAAAATAAAATAATTATTATGATATTGTAGTTTGAATTTTGACAGATTTGCGTAGTTTGATAACCGTGAGGTAGGTACCTAACCTACTTACATGTTGACTGATAAGATGTATGAAACATAGGTAAGTACCTACATACATACTCAAGTTTATTGCTTATATCTGTTAAAATTTGATTTACTTTGATTTATACAAATTTCTACTTATTTGGTCCCTTTTTTTGGTCAACGAAATCTGAAGCAGAACTAGGTAGGTATTTCCTAAACACTTTCAGATAGGTAAATAGCTAACACAAAATTATCCTTACTTGTCCTATTTGGTAAACAATGTAAACTATGTCGCAGTACTACATGGTCACCCATCTCATATCATATCCAGTCTTTCTTAAAGTTGCCTTACCTTCTTCTTGCTCCATCATCAGACCCCGAACACTATTTCTCAACACAGTACTTGTCAAGACAAATCACACGAGCCCAAACTAAATGGGATTGTATGGTTTTATTACAGAGTTAATGTGGCCTTCTTCCTGCTCTATCATCAGACCCTGGATACTACCTCCCAATCCCAACAGATTACTTAGCAAGATGAATGAAACGAGCCCATACTTGATGAGGCTGTATGGTTTTATCACAAAGTTCCTGTGTCAAATTAAATATCCACAATAAAAAAAAATGGTTCATGCCTAAAATGTTTCTTGTAGTTACGCCAAAAAATTTGAAAATATATATTTGGTAAGGTACTTAAAAGGTACTAAATGTTTAAAAAGAGATAAAAAACTTTTGTCGTTTAGAACTATGGAAAAAAATGTGGTCCAGACAACCTGACGTCAGAATATCTGGCCACTTTCTTTACACGTTTTGTCGCTGTCAATCGAGGTACCTGCTAAATATTTCAAGTTAGATATCAAATAGTAGTAAAAAGGTATTGCATTTTGGTTTTCATAACATCAGATATCGCTTTTGGTCCAGCGGTTTTGACGCTTACATTTATCACACAATTTGATTTGTCAGACGACCTCTCTCAGCGAGCGCTAGATTACGACTGAGCGCGAATCAAGAAAGCCCGGCGACCGGCGTGTGTGGGGCGATGATCCGGTTTCCATTCTGTTCTATCAGAATGTAAGGCTGGCCCCAGACCTACCGTTTCTTTGCTTACCGGTTTACATTCTGATAGAACAGAATGGAAACCGGATCATCGCCCCACACACGCCGGTCGCCGGGCTTTCTTGATTCGCGCTCAGTCGTAATCTAGCGCTCGCTGAGAGAGGTCGTCTGACAAATCAAATTGTGTGGTAAATGTAAGCGTCAAAACCGCTGGACCAAAAGCGATATCTGATGTTATGAAAACCAAAATGCAATACCTTTTTACTACTATTTGATATCTAACTTCAAATATTTAGCAGGTACCTCGATTGACAGCGACAAAACGTGTAAAGAAAGTGGCCAGATATTCTGACGTCAGGTTGTCTGGGCCACATTTTTTTTCCATAGTTCTAAACAACAAAAGTTTTTTATCTCTTTTTAAACATTTAGTACCTTTTAAGTACCTTACCAAATATATATTTTCAAATTTTTTGGCGTAACTACAAGAAACATTTTAGGCATGAACCTTTTTTTTTGATTGTGGATATTTAATTTGACACAGGAACTTTGTGATAAAACCATACAGCCCCATCAAGTATGGGCTCGTTTCATTCGTCTTGCTAAGTAATCTGTTGGGATTGGGAGGTAGTATCCAGGGTCTGATGATAGAGCAGGAAGAAGGCCACAGGAACTCTGTAATAAAACCATACAATCCCATTTAGTTTGGGCTCGTGTGATTTGTCTTGACAAGTACTGTGTTGAGAAATAGTGTTCGGGGTCTGATGATGGAGCAAGAAGAAGGTAAGGCAACTTTAAGAAAGACTGGATATGATATGAGATGGGTGACCATGTAGTACTGCGACATAGTTTACATTGTTTACCAAATAGGACAAGTAAGGATAATTTTGTGTTAGCTATTTACCTAGTTCTGCTTCAGATTTCGTTGACCAAAAAAAGGGACCAAATAAGTAGAAATTTGTATAAATCAAAGTAAATCAAATTTTAACAGATATAAGCAATAAACTTGAGTATGTAGGTAGGTACTTACCTATGTTTCATACATCTTATCAGTCAAAATGTAGGTAGGTTAGGTACCTACCTCACGGTTATCAAATTACGCAAATCTGTCAAAATTCAAACTACAATATCATAATAATTATTTTATTTTAATAAAAACATGCTTTAGTAAAGCCACTTTTTAATAATCCTATTTCCATCGTAATTCTTCAAATCACTAATCATATAATATGACGTAGGTAAGTAATGAAATCATTGTAGTCAGCTCCTAGTCTATGTACAAAAAATAATTAAAAAACTTTATATTATCGATCCCTGATGCTTACCCTACAAGGGAAAATTGTTTTACATAGAGATTGCCTACATATGCATTTTGATGATTGAATAAACTATAAACGACATTTCTCAACAGAGTATTTATCAAATCAAATTAAACGAGTTCAAATTCCATGGGGCTGTGGTCTTCTTCCTGCTCCATCATCAGACCCTGGACACTACTTTCCAACAGATTACTTAGCAGGACGAATGAAACGTGCCCAAACTCGATGGGGTTGTATGGTTTTATTACAAAGTTCCTGTGTCAAACTAAATATCAATTTTAAAAATCTTTCAAGCTTATTTTTTTTTATACTTATGCCAAAAAAATTGGAAAAAAATATATGTTAAGGTACTAAAAAGGTACTAAATATTTACAAAGAGATGAATTAGTTGTAGTGTTTAAAACTATAAAAAAGTGGTCCATACAACCTGACGTCAGAATGTCTGGCTAAGCGGCCAGAGAGTGTAAAGAAAGTATTTTACACGTTTTGTCGTAGTCAATCGAGGTCAAGTTAGGTATTAAAAAGTAGCAAAAAAGTATTGCTATTTCTAAACATTCAATATCGCTTTTGGTCCAGCGGTTCTGACGCTTACGAATCGCCGGCACCGGCGCCGGGTTGCAACCGGGCTGTGTGTGACCATATACGGAGCGAGCACGTAGGCTCCACCTCTTTCTTACCGGTGACGATGTTCTTACCGGCGATGTCGGCCGGTTGCTTGCTGACCGGGCGTTCTTGCCGGTTTGGGTCGATAGGTCTGTGACGAGTAGTACGTTTTGTATGGCATTCTAGCCTCCCGGTTTCATTCTTTGCTTTGCTGTTCTAGGTAGATCAGCAAAGAAACGGTAGGTCTGGGGCCAGCCTAAACCGGTAAGCAAAGAAACGGTAGGTGTGGGGCCAGCCTTAGGCAGACAGATGTAATGTAACCCTAACCCAGCGAGCCACTGACGTCCATTATACAAGTACGCTGGACAGGCGAACGTCACCAATCGTTTGTTCCGATTTCAAAATCGGAACAAACGATTTTCAAATCGGATTTTCAAATCCGAACATGATTTCGAGGTTGGTCCCATAATGAAAGTTGTTCAGTTTGATGGTCTGATCAACCCCACGAGAGGTTTTGTATTAACTAAAAATAACCTTGTATAAGTTTTAAAAGTTGCATGAATCACGCGATACATTAAATTTATAGTATCTTCTTAGTATGTTCATGCTATTAAGCAAACAAAAAAAGCTTTATTAATAATAGTACCACAATACAGGGGTGGGTGAATACGAAAAATTATTTGGTGTGATGTGAAAATTTTTCCGGTGTCTCGAACTTTCTTTCGAAACCAATACGGTACGATACGAATTCGTTAAACTTTTTTCAAACGAAAAATGTGGAAGTTAGCAAAACATCTCTTCAAACTTTTTAGCTATCGATTGGAGTAGGCATGCTCACTCATTTTAGGTTTCTGAGGGAATAAAATCATGTGTGACGATACAAAGGAAAATATTCAGCGTTATTTGGGAGCTTTGACGATCTATTTTAGATGAAAGCTTTATTATATTCAAGGTTCATATTATGTGTGAATTCCATAAAATATTGGTACAAAGGCTAAGGGCGAGTAGGTACACGTTTACTTTACTTTAAAGAAAAAACGCTATGTAAGAACAAACATATAAGACAACCTCCGTGGTCGAGTGGTTCGCACGCCGGTTTTCAAGGCGTCACCATCTCTTGAGGTCCCGGGTTCGATTCCCGGCTAGGTCAATGTAGAAAATGAACTTTTCAATATTGTCTCAGGTCTAGGTGTGTGTCATACCACCGTTGTTTCTGATTTCCATAACACAAGTGCTATAGCTACTTACTTTGGGATTGGAGCAATGTATGTGATGTTGTCAAATATTTATTTATTATTTATTTTATTATTATCAAAGTCAATGTTGAAATAAAAACTGCCACATACTACATATTATGACTCATACAACTTATAACTACATAAAAAAAAACTGATATGCACCACAATATCGGCATAGCACTTAAAATATTATAAAACCTTCAAAATTTGTTACTTCTAAAAAGCAGGAAATACCTAATATTCAAATCACTAGATACGCATATCATTGTAATAAAACATATCTAATAAAGTCGGGCGGGGCTGGAGGTTAACTTCTTTATTTTATTTTATTCTAAAGCCCCACCCGACTTCATTAGACGTGTTTTATTACCTACAATGATGTATCAGTATCTAGTGATTTGAGTATTATTTCTGATTTACTATACATTATTGTATGACTCACTAATAAGGTGTATCACGCAAAGCTAATCGCAGATGGCGCCAGCGGCGACCCGTACCTTGATTACGTAAAGCTGTTGCTAACAATTCTCGATTGAAATCAATTGAAAGCGCGGTTGCATTGCTGCTTTAGTTAAGATAGTTGTCACATTGGTTCTTACTAAAGCAGCGATGTAACTGCGATTTCTGTCAAAGTTGATTGCAACAAAGTTACGTAATTACCCCCCTGGCCTCTTTCAATGGTTTTGATTGGTTAAAATACGTCAGAAATGACATTTGACATTTGAAACTACCAATCAAATTATTTTGGGACTGTCGCTTGTGGCGCCATTAGTTCCTCAGTATCACACCCCATTGATATTTAATATTCAGTTGTTTTTTCCTATATCCTCGATCACTAACTTAGCTGTTTCATCAAAAACCGTTATTAAGGACATGGCCAATATAACGGCACCGCACCTACCCAGCAATTAACTTGTAATTTAAGTTCGTAGGTTTTTAAGAAAAAGCAGAATAAAAACAAAATTTTAAATTTTAAAAACCCCCGACACCATCATTGAAGTAACACGGTACCAAATTCCGAATCGATAGGGCATATGGAAGGTAGTCAGATCCCCTCATCAACTATTTAAGAGCTGATGATCTTCAAACGGCTACTTATTGTCTAATTTTCAAAATCTATCGCAATCGTTTTAATTTGACAGATGGATGTAACACATTGCTGCATTTTTGGTAGTTTTATTTGTGCCAAAATGAAGCATCAATGTTCATATCCTGAAAGCGATTGCGATAGATTTTAAAATTAGAAAATTAGCCCCCTGGGGCCGTATTATGACCTCTTATTTCCAGGCAGTTTTCTGGCTGGCTATCAATCTATCTCTTTTATTTGCTATACGACGAGAAAGAGATGTCACTACAGCAATTTATAAACCTGGCAGGATTTAAGAGCTTGTAATACGGCCTCAGGTCATGGTTACCTTACCACAACTTACCATATACTTCCAATCTCTATAGAGAATTCTCTATGGAAAATTCCATTCCGCTTTACGGCGGTAGATGGCGGTGAACTAATTTTTTCATACAAAATTTCACTATCGAATGTTTTTGTGGGTTATTTTTTTCCATATCTGTTCGTGCTAAGGGTACTGAAACCCTTTAATACGTACGATGACGTTAATTTAATAGAAAAATAAAAACTTGTGCTGTACAACCTTTATGAGAAAACCTCACGATCCCTTAAACCACGGAACTGTACCAAATGAAATTGGATTTCTCTACGTGTGAAATACCAGATCACTTATAAAAGCGTCAGAACACAATTCTAATAGTGGAGGTTGTGCCAGCTGTTAGGTCATTAGTCCACCGAATGCCAAAATTGCGTAGTTGCCAATACTGGCAACATTGCCTATCGATCGAAATTCTGAGAGCCGAAGTGTTGCTGTGTTGCCTTATTGTATGGGCATGCACGCGGTTACCGTCCTAACTTTCCGTGTAATTTTGGCAGTGCCAATTGTGTTTCTAATATTTGCGTAATTGCTTCGCGCCGCTGGCCAAACCAGCCTGCTTTTTTGCTTTCATTAAGCAGAGATAATAAAATGAGAGCTCAATTTTCGAACGATTTATATTCGTTTCACATTGATGTAGACATAGTTACATCAATTTGAAACGAATATGAATCGTTATATTTTAGCAATCGCGTGAAAAGTTTTACCATTTGTAATTTAATTTTACTATCATAGCTGTTGCTGTTACTACAAAATCTGACTGTGTAAAGCAATTTGAATTCGTCGCCCGCCGCCGTTGCGTTGTAGGCACATCCCATCCCCAATAATATAAAAAAAAAAAAGATGTATTACTCTGATAAGTACGATTCACACCGACTGGCGCGAGTCGGGCCGCACCGGAGCGCATTTTTTTTTCATTTATTTAAAGACAACCAACAAAGCAATCACTAAATACATGATATAAAACACAGTGCATATTAATCTAGGACTAGTGTCACCTTAATTAAAGGCTGCCACGGCATGCAATAGAAAATATAGTCTGGTACAAACTTAAAATTACTTTAATTACCTATAAGATAGGTAACTAACAAGGTTGGTATCTAAAATTAACTAAAACTATACAGTAAGTACTATGCAGTTGCAACATTACTAAATTACTAAGTAACTAATAATTTTAACAATTCCGTTTTGAATTTACGTAACTTAAGGTGAAATATATCTAAGCGGCCTTTTTTATTTAAACTATTTTGTAACGAAAGAATTCTATTTAATGTCGAAAATTTACCTAAATTGCTTTTACTCAGTTTAAGATTAAACAGGTAAAAATTACCAGGACGGGGTAATCTACGAGGACAGTTAAAAGTGATTCTAGAAAGCAGATGGGGGCAATCGTACGCACCATTTAAAAGCTTGTGTAAGAAAATTTGATCGAGAAGTTGTCGTCTTAATTTAAGGGTATTTAAATTGTGTCTGCGTAAGCGGTCGTTATAAGACTTAAATTTTTTACAATCCTTGGACTGGTATGTAAGATGGTATAAAAACCTTTTTTGCACACGTTCAATTCTAGATTCATGTATTTGATAGTGGGGCGACCAAACAGCACTACAATACTCCAGTCTAGACCTAACCAAAGCGTTAAATAAAGTTATTTTTGTGGCTGCGTTTTTAAAACCTTTACTACTTCTCACTACAAATCCCAGCATCTTGAAAGCACTCGAAATCATTTTGTCCAAATGTTTATTAAACTGCAGCTTTTTATCGAGCGTAACGCCAAGGTCGCGAATAGAATCCACCTCATCAAGCCTTTGCCTCTGGATAAAGTACTGATTTACAATTTGCTAAAGGAAATTTAAGCTTCCATACAGGTTCTATTATATTTTGTTGTTGTACGCCGGCTGAGGAGCTCGGTGGTGCAGTAGTTTAGCGCCTGACCTAGCGATTGCGAAGGTTAAGCAACTTTCGCAAGGGTCGGTCGTGGGATGGGTGACCAAAAAATATTATCTCGAGCTCCTCCGTGCTTCGGAAGGCACGTTAAGCCATTGGTTCCGGCTGCATTTGCAGTCGTTAACACCCACCAATCCGCATTGGGCCCGCGTGGTGGGTTATGTTATGGCCCGTCCTCCTTATCCACCCATAAGGAAGGCCTGTGCCCCAGCAGTGGGGACATAAAAATGGCTGATGGACGCCGGCTACTTGCCGTTGTCAACGCACCCAGTGTCAATGACTGATTGCGACGCGCGCTCCTAGAAGAGTGCCGATGCCGACGGGTGCGCGCGTGCCGACAGATGCAGACGCATGTCGACGGATGCCAACGCGTGCAATCCTGTCGGGTTTCAAGTTGCGTAAATTCCAACCAAATATAAAACTTAATTACCTGTATAGCTTAATCTTCCTTCACCATACCAATTACCAACCAAACCAACAGGTTCATATTATAAACAATAACCTTCTCCCGTTAAGTAAGACTAGACCTTCTTGCCTAGACATTTCTGTTCAATTTAAAACGAAAAGAGTTAAATGAATTAGTGGACTGTATGTAAAGTCAATCAACACTAAACGATAATTACGAGTAACACGTCGTTCTTTCAAAGACGTGATTCTAATTCAGTAGCTTCAAATTCCACAAATCTCCGCATTTGAATCGAATGGTATCAACTATCTCAGAAAGGAGTATTTATTTAGTAAAGCGAGCTCTTCATGAGATTTAAATGAGCTGTCGACAACAAAGCAATGCTGTCGTGCGGATTTAGTGCGAGACAGATTCGCGTCAATTGGAATGAAATAAATGACTGAATCGCACTGTCGAGTTACTTTCAATCATCGAGATAAATATACAAGAGAGGCAAACCTCACTACCACGCGCCACAAAAAGCGTGTAACTTTTTAACCGTGTAGGACGTAGCTTTGAAACCACTAAACATTTTTAAGTAAACATATATCTGTCTCACTTACACACGTTCCAAACACAATACCGTCGCCAAGATTAGACAAAGACGACAACAAAATTACACAAAGACGGTGATATCAACATGCAATTTTTTTTTTAGAAAATTTGTGTTGCCTGCCATTTGAAATTTTACCCCAAAATAATCAATGAAAACAAGAAAATTTTGTAAAGCCGAAAATAGATGAAAGTATTTTATAAGAAAACTAATATGGCGGTCAACTTTTTTGTTTGTGGGCCGATTTCGATGAAACTCTGTTTTGGTACTATGTTGCAAAGAAAACAGCAACGCTATATTAAAATATAAAAATATCCAAGATGGCGGCCAACTTTTTTGATTGTTGACCGATTTCGATGAAACTTGGTTTTCGGTACTATTTTGACACGAATATAACAGCGCAATGTTGAAAATATAAAAAAATTCAAGATGGCGGCCAACTTTTTTGTTTGTAAGCCGATTTTGAAGAAACTTGGTTTTTGGTAGGTACTATTATGACACCAAAATAACAGCGCAATATTGAAAATATAAAAAAATTCAAGATGGCGGCCAACTTTTTTGTTTGAGGGACGATTTAGATAAAACTCGGTTTTTGGTACTATTTTGACAAGAAAACAGCAACGCAATGTAAAAGATATAAAAAATCCAAGATGGCGGCCAACTTATTGATTTATGGGCCCATTTTTTTTATTTAAATCGGCCCTCAAAAAAGAAAGTTGGCCGCCATCTTGATTTTTTTATATTTTCAACACTGCGCTGTGGTGTCATAATAGTACCAAAAACCAAGTTCCATCGAAATCGGCCCAAAACCAAAAAAGTTGGCCGCCATCTTGGATTTTTTTTATTTTTAACATAGCGTTGCTGTTTTCTTGTCAAAATAAGCCCAAAAACGGAGTTTCATCGAAATCGGTCTACAAACAAAAAAGTTGCCGCCATTTTGGATTTTTTAATTTTTAATCATTGCATTATTGTTTGACTGTCAAAATAGTACCAAAAACCGAATTTCATCGATCGACCCAAAAACAAAAAAGTTGGTCGCCATCTTGGATTTTATTATTTTTTTATCTTTGCATTGTTATTTTCTTGTCAAAATAGTACCAAAAACCGAGTTCCATCGGTATTGGCCCAAAAATAAAAGAAGTTGGCCGCCATCTTCGATTTTTATATTTCTAACATAGCGTTGCTGTTTTCTTGCCAAAATAGTACCACAAACCGAGTTTCATCGAAATCGGCCCACAAACAAAAAAGTTGGCCGCCATCTTGGATTTTTCATTTCTTTATCATTGCATTGTTATTTTCTTGTCAAATTAGTACAAAAAACACTGTTGAACACTGAGTCGGCAAAACCCTTCCGTTATCCGCATTATAATTCTCCAAAGAAAAGAAATATTACTATTTTTGTTTAACCTGGCAGCATAAACTACGATTCCTTTGCTTTCAATATGAATTTAAATTCTGGTTTAAAATGCCGGGGCTCTCTTCTATGATTTAAGGGTTATTGCAAAAATAGCAAAAATGTGATTTTAAAAGAAATTATTATTTTACCAAAACATTTTTTTAATAATATATTATTACAGAGGTGTATGTAAAATCAGAGGTAACGGAGTACCTATCCATTAATCAGAAAATCTCCCCAAAAATGGGAAAACCAATACAATGTTTTTAGTACTGAACCTGAATTATGGTATGATAATATTTTATTCATTTTTTGCTTTTTTAACGTTAATAGTAATACAAAAACAATAAATTATTGCATAAAAAGTAAATCTCTTTGATGTGATAAGTTTGTTTGACTTCGAAGCGCACTCTTTCACTACGCATTTGACAATTTTGAAGAGCTGTTTCCCTGTTGGCCTCCCACTGAGCACTGGCTTGACATAACCATCACATATGTCAGCCGACATATCCGAAGTGGCCTCAACGTGGCGCGGTAAGTGCTACTCTAGTATATTTATCTCGATGCTTTCAATAATACATGCTGCGTCAACGCGTAACTGGGGTAGTATAGAGCTTCTGTTTAGGCTATTATGCCTTTTATAGAATTTAAATCGAGCTTATTGCAACTTGTTTAGATGTCATTGGTAGTGGCATAATTTCGCCTTATTGTCTAAATAATCAGTTCTTAGAGAAAAGTTTATTTTAATCTAATGAAAAAATAATGACAAGGCAAGATAGGCATCCTGCGTTAATCTATCATCCAAATACAAGGTGTTTGATGCCTTATAAAGCCGAATATGGTAGATAGGGAGGGACCATCAAACTGAACAACTTTTACTATGGGACCAACTCTGAAATCGGGAAAAAAATCTGCTGTTTCATACAAAAATTAATAACGAAAAAATGAAAATGTATGAAAATGTAAATATTTAAAATGTTAATTAAGTAGTATTAATTGACATTTTGTTAGTAAGTACTTAGTATAAATTAACATTTTGAAATCAAGTGAAAACTGGTTTTCCAAAATTTCACTCCCATGATCAGAGTTTTTTTGCGGTATTTGAATGGCTAGAAAATAAATGAACAAGTTTTAAAAATACAGTGTAAAAGTCTGATTCTAGCCGGCATATAATGGATTGAGCACTTTAATTTGAAAGGGAAGTACTTTATGTCGATAGTGATAGAATTGAAAATAGGTTAACAATACAGTGCAGTGTTATGCAATCGATTGAATCTATCCCACTGCCTGTTAGGGGTTGCGTCGCTCGGTCCACAAATTGTAAGCGATTTAACACAAACACCGTCAATAATTTACGCTTGTTAGGTAGAAAGTGGTACAAAATTGTTCTTATTGCAGTAATTTACTTATTTATTCTATTTATATAAATTACTAGCTGATGCCCGCGACTTCGTACGCGTGGACTTTATGACTTCGGCGTATGCATATAAATAAACTAATGTAGTTACATAAGAAAATACTTGTAGCATTGTTATGGTTCTGCATCAGGTGTTCCAGATCTTCGATTTTTGTACCTCAACAAAAATGCTCATCAGGCTGAACAACTTTTGCTAAGGTGTCATTTTTATATTTTGTATAGTTTAGCTGGATCGTTATGGTTCTGCATCGGGTGTTCCAGACCTTCGATTTTTGTACCTCAACAAAAATGCTCATCAGGCTGAACAACTTTTGCTAAGGTGTCATTTTTATATTTTGTAAAGTTTAGCTGGACCATTATGGTTCTGCATCAGGTGTTCCAGATCTTCGATTTTTATACCTCAACAAAAAATGCTCAACTTTTTTTTTTCAGATTCTTACTCTATTACTATGTCTCCGTCGCCCCAGTTTTTTTTTTAAATATATGTAATGTACAGACACACTTTTTTACTGTTTTATTATATGTAAGGATATTATATGTAAGGATTTTAGCCGTCTCCGATCTATAATATTGTGGCTCACCTAACCGTGTAAGACTCAGTGGTCCCGAGATTGCCGGGTTCGATTTTCAGGCGTTGATTCAAGTCCACCTGGCTCTTACCACCATCTTACCTGAGTCTGACGCCATAACAACAATTTAACATTGTCTGGCAGTTAGAGTAAAGATATCCAGTTCCTCAGTGGTTGAAGATTCCAGGTGGAGTGCGCTTCATCCTTATCATCATTTAATATAACATCATATGAAGGCCAATCACTGACACGTTGAATAGAAAACCGTCATAGGCTGGACGGACGATTCCTGGCTGGATTCGACCATCAAATCACTGTACGTTTTATTGCCATTTCTGCGGATAAAAGTACCTACCTAAATCTATTTACTATCCTCATAGGCTCATTCTTGGTAAGTTTATTGAGTTAAAAGCATCTAAGCTATAGTCACGTTAGGTATCTAGACTTAAAAAAACCGCCTTCAAAAAACCTGAAAACAAAAACAGCTTAAAAATTAAATACCTCTAAAAAGCAAGAAATAATATTCGAATCATTCGTTACACATATCAATATTAATAAAACACGTCTATTGAAGTCGGGTGGGGCTGGAGGACAACTTCATTTTTTTCTAAAAGCTCCACCCGACTTCATTAGACGTGTTTTATTAATATTGATATGTGTAACGAATGATTCGAATATTATTTCTTGCTTTTTAGAGGTATTTAATTTTTAAGCTGTTTTTGTTTTCAGGTTTTATGAAGGCGGTTTTTCTTTTTTTTTAAAAGCTTTTTTATTTTCAACTTTTTAGTGGTAGGTATGTAATCGCAGCGTGTAAATATTTCAAATAAAAAAAGAATCATCTAAATCGGTTCATAAACAAAGATGTTATGTCCGAAATTCCTTAAAAACTCGTGCGATGGCGAGCTAATTAATTGATATTTTTCAGGATTATGAGAAAACTACTGGCCAGATCTCTGAAAAAATTTTATGGGACCACACACAAACTATGTTCTTTGAGATAAAAAAAGAATTGTACAAATCGGGTAACAACTGACGAAGCTATGTTAAAACATACATAAAAAAATAAAAAAAAATAAAAAAAAAATACCGTCGACTTGAGAACCTCCTCCTTTTTTTGAAGTCGGTTAAAAAGTAATTATGTTTTCTCAATGTAATTATTCAACAATAAAGCCAGATCTAGAGAACAGTGCAAAGATTTAAATAATGGGATTAGTTATTCCATTCTTCTCGTTTTATTCCAACGATTTTCATAATTAACAAGATGTGGAATGACGTGACAAGGGTCATCCACCCCTCGTCTCAGTTGACTGGGCCCGGGTGTAGGTAATTCCTTGTTTTGTGGTTTCATCGCAGTATTATCTGCGCATTTTTTTCGCTATGATATGAAAATGTCAATCATTTTACGCTACTCAGAATTTGTGAGTGAACTCGTGAAAGTATTTAACGTAGTGGATTCTCCTTTGTTTTGAGTATTTTTCTTCTTTTCACAAATAACATAACCCACCATAAACATTTTCGTAGCCAAGACGCACGCTCGCACTGTCAAAAAGTTATCAGACCTCATGTAGAGCCAAGCTTCTAATTCTATACACGCCCTAACTCTACAAGCCCTAACTTCACAAACTCTACACCTTAGTCAAAATATAAGGCTTGGCCATTTCGCTACATGGGAAAATTTATCCACTGTTTATTACTTTTCTGATAAACAATAGTTCTTGTAGTAACGAAACGGCCAAGCCTCATAGTTTGACTAAGGTTTATATTATAACCCTATACACTATAGTTACAGAAGTTTTAAACCTAAAAACGTGAGGCGCATTTTGTAAAATTGTCTTTAGCATGCGCCCCACGTTTCTAGATTTAAAACTTCTGTAGTTATAGGGTTATAATATAAATAATTACAGAACAATTTATTTTATACTTTTTAGGATCTGTATTTACTAGTCTGTTTTAATTTAATATTTTAGTCCTTAAAAAATAAAAATAAAAATATTTTTGAATTAATTACTTATTTGTGAATTGCTTAGGTTTAAATAGAAAAGAATAGAATAGAATAGAATAGAATAGAATAGAATAGAATAGAATAGAATAGAATAGAATAGAATAGAATAGAATAGAATAGAATAGAATAGAATAGAATAGAATAGAATAGAATAGAATAGAATAGAATAGAATAGAATAGAATAGAATAGAATAGAATAGAATAGAATAGAAAAACATTTACTCGAGACAAAACAAAAATACACAAGAAATAAAAATTAAATTAAATTAAACAAAGGCTATAAGTATCTTAGCTTTGTCCCAAATCGGTCTCGACTCAGCATAATGCTAGGCTTTTAACCCAACGCTGATCTTCCGTCTAGTGATTTTATATGGTTTGGTGATGTCACGGAACAATGACCAAAAACACACAAATCTAAGCATAATAATTAACACAAGAAACAATGAAAAGAAACATAAACGATAAATTAACGGCTGAATGGACAATCCCCCTGCTATACACGTTATGGGGCACAGACATAAAAAATAGATAAAAATAATTTGCTTTCTCTGTGAAAATAATAATTAGTGGACGCTAGTAATATAATAAGTCTATGTTAGTGGAGAACAAAATATATTATTCTTAAGGTTCTGAGATGGCCCGTCGTGGTCTCTCAGCTCCTAGTCGGCTGAGAATGACCTAGTTATCTATCTGTGGTACTTATTGTATCTGTTTTGATCGTCTAGTGATTTTATATGATTATATTATCCCAAAATATAGCTCAGCTTAAACAAATGTATCTTTTTACAAACTCGTCTGAGAACGGTGATATTGTATACCTTCCAAATAATAAATTCAGGTGTGATAAGAGGGTTTATACTATTAGCAAGTGATTTAAAATGATTTTAACACACGTGTGGACTTAATCTTTGTATGTGCAACTAGTCGAATGCAGTCCTAGCATTTTTGCCTATTCTATGTTTGACAATCTCGTTAGACGGATGTCAATTGCTGTCTCTATTCCCTTTTAATAATTTGTTTGGGGGAGATAAACTTTCTTCCCTTCTTTTGTAACAGGTGGCCACCTTCAGGGTAGATCAGCACGAGCTCTTCGTATATATATTCCTACGCTAAAACTACGTTGACTGCATCGATAAGTGTGATGCAACATACGAAACTCTCGTACGTAATGCGAGACTACGTAGGGTTTGCTAAGATAAATCCAAACAATATGATCAACGCTAAATCAATATAGAATAAGATAAATACTATTATTATCTGGTAGGCAACTACTTCTTGGCTAAATCCAATTGTAGATTATGGGTCAAAAATTTATGACAGCGTCATAAATCTTTCATACTGAACGCATCAGTATTTCAGCTATGTAAATAAAATATGTGAATTGAGCTAAAGGTTTATCTAAGCTAAGCTTGAAATTAATTGTCTGAGGCTATCAAATTAAAACCAACAAAATTCTAAGTTCTATTCGAAAGAACCGTGATAGCTTTGAACTTCATCTATGACCATATTGCACCAGCTCAATTATTCAAGTGTTATCGAAGACACTGTAATTCAAATTCAAAGTAAGATAATCAAATTTTGTCTATTACCCAATAGAAAAAAGGCATCATCATCGAAGATGGCACAAGTATTAATTTAATGATATTTATCGCAAATATTAAACTTCATCTCTGAAAAATAGTTATTGCAAATAAATCTATCAGTGAAAAGGACTATAAATGGGGATAAAATATGAATACAGAAGTGATTGCTAAAGTCATTTATTATTAGAAATGTTTGTTTTGAAGTTTGATTATTTGTTATGTTTTAGAAAATGATTTTAATTGGTTCTGATTTAGTTAATTTGATTGTTAAGTTGTTTGATCATTTAATAAAATTGGTTTAATTTAGAGGGTTTGATTATTTTTGACATTATCCGATTATTATGAAATAATCATAAATATGTCTTTATTTTGAAATTGCTTTGATTATTTGATCAATTTAAAATAAATTGTATATTTATTTCAATCAATTTATAAAATGACTCAAATAGAAACTGTTGCTTAATTTTGATCAAACTTTCACGTTAGTAAACGTTTGATCACCCGTTTCGACTCCTAGATGATTATGAACTGGAAAAAGCAAAACGGTGGGCTGATTATCTAATTAGAAACCGCCTAGCGACCGGTCGCAGTTCACAGATGAACGTAATACATTGCTACTTTTCTTTGGGGTAAAAAAAACATACCAAAGAAAAGTGGCAATGTATGTCAAATGCAACCGGTCGCTAAATAGTTTCTTTTTAGATAATCAGGGTGCGGGAAACAAAAAAACCAGTTCCATCTTTAAGACTACTTATTCTTAACGAACATGAACACACAAAAATGAAATATAATATAATGTATCTATTTTAGACCATTAATTTTGTGAGTCCGAATGCTCATAAATTTATTAGTTAGGCAACTAGAGTGTAATTTCTAAGTCAAATGGTCTAAAATATTTATCTATAAACAGTGTCCTTATTTCTATTTACTTAACTTATATTTCCTGCAGGAAATCCTCGTGATCTTAACAATATTGACTCTAGTATATAATATGGATACAAAACCTATTTGTAATTTATAAATCGAAGGGACGCTTTATTTAGACAAGACAACAATATTACAGAAAAAAATATCACAGCTTACATCACGTCTGCTCTCAACACTTGTCCCTCCGTTAATCCCCGATTTTTACAAATTTCTCTATACAAAGTTAACAACAAAAGAACTTAATCTAGTTTATTCTAATTACATCCTTAATGAGTCGAATTTAGGGTTCAGTTTCCTTTATCCTTGTTTTGTTGCACTTTGCACTAAAGCTCCGCCTCCAACGCTCTCGTTGACGTATTGGCACAGCCGTGACACACTCTGTACATGAGAGTTCGAGCGCCAGCGACCTTGAGCCAGAGCGTGTAAGCGCTAGGGTTGATACCGAAATGGAATTTAGACTTGTGGCAAAGGAAATTACATAGTAGGTATGTTAGGAAATAAACTTGTGCAAGGACATGTTAATCATAAATTGCAACCTTTATACTTTATTTTCTGTTATTTATCATATAATATTTTTTTTAATCTCTTAACGTGTTAATGAAGGAAAGGTTTGATTTATAATCATTTTTATTAAGGTTCCGTACCCAAAGGGTTAAAAAACGGGACCCTATTACTAAGACTCCGCTGTCTGTCTGTCTGTCACCAGGCTGTATCTCATGAACCGTGTTAGCTGGACAGTTGAATTTTTAACAGATGATGTATTTCTGTTGCCGATAAAACAGCAAATACTAAAAACAGAATAAAATAAATATTTAAGGTAAAAAAAAAAAAAAAAAAAGGACTTTTCTTGTATGGGAGCCCCTCCCATACAAGAAAAGTCCTTTTTTTTTTTTGCCGTTTTTTGGTACGGAGCCCTTTGTGCGCGACTCCAGCTCGCACTTGGCCGGTTTTTTTATTTATTGTCAATTTTACCTACTTGCGAGTTTACGAGGTTTAATCGTCTGAAATCCTTATTTTCAGAGCTTTTTGTTATAATTAAAGTCAGGTTAAAGGAACGGTAAGGGCATGACTAATATTTCGTATATTTTAACTTATAAAATAGTCGATAAATATTTATTTTATTAAAATTCAAAATATGGTAAAGTTGCAATAGTAGGTCCCATCAACTATGGCAACTTTGACATATTTTTGTTATTTTAAAATAAGATATAAATTTATCGCTTACTCTATAGGTACTTACTTTTCTGGATCACTGGGCAATACGAAGAAACTTTTATCAGGATTTTGTTTTTGGTTGTTGCCACAGCCATAAACACAACAATAACGCCCGCCGCCGGGCATGATTAATTATCTAACAATTAAATAATGTAAATTAAACGCGTAGTCAGTCCGTGCGAAATGCGGTACAATACGGATTGCGGTGGGACAAGCGAGCGGCGAGCGAAAGTAGAAAGAACCCTTGCCCGAGTAAGTCGGCGACTAGCGGCTGCACTCCCCGCGCGCCGCGCGCAGCCCCCGCGCGCCTCCAGACACGCACACATAGCCGCGAGCGATTTTACGAGCATACATGCGCGAGTGTCGTTTCTTTTCGCGTTAGAGTATATATTCTGTGGTATTGGTCCATCCGTGATTCTTTTTCACATCCAAAATATGTCTGGAGTTGGATTCAAACATTCAATCTAGAATGTTTTTCAGTAATAATCTGATTAAACCTGAAAAATAAAAGGTATTTGCGTAGAAACTGCATTTTTAGATCTTTAAATAGTCAAGGAGACGTGGCATTATGTCTCCCTAGTCTTTATCCATCAAAACATAAGGTCCAGATTCGGTCAGCAGGCGGTGCTCAAGTTATCACATTGCGTTTCCGAGGATAGATTTTTTTTATATACATTTAGGTCGCCAAGGCGCGTCGCAAACAAGTGTGGCAAAAAATTATAACTTACAAAACCTTTCATTTTTTGTTAATGATATTAACGAACTAAAATGTCATGCTCGTAGCAATTTAGGGTTCTTTCGAGTGGTAGGAAGAGATCTATCTACATCATGTTGGCAACGAATTTCTAAGACGTTTTTAATGGTAGCCACATGTTGAAATGTTTGGCGATGTTTTTTAGAACTATAGATTTTTTTTTCTTGTCGTGTATGACCTACGGTCTATTACAGTTCCTATAAAAGTTTCAACCATCATCGGGAAACAGAGTTAACACTACAATGCATATGAGACAGACAAATAAGGTAAGAAAAAAGATTTCTCAAAGTGCACTTGTATCCTGTACTTGAGTTTCCTGCATTTTCTGAAAGTTAATAATAAATGACTTGAGTTTATTCTTAAAACTGTTGATACTTAGGTTTATTAGGACATTATTAAACTTTTAGATTTTTGCATTCACAATGCTATTTTTATATTAAGATGAATAAATAATGA
This sequence comes from Agriphila tristella, assembly GCA_928269145.1. NCBI lineage: Eukaryota > Metazoa > Arthropoda > Insecta > Lepidoptera > Crambidae > Agriphila > Agriphila tristella. Next base: position 41,626,161 of record OV743433.1, read on the forward strand.
AAAAATGATTTTTTCTAATATTTTTCATTATTTATTCATGTTAGGACATTATCTTTATGTTAGCAGATAAAGGTTAGCCTATAGGTATTAACTTATTTAACACTGGAAACTAAACGAGTAGCAGCGTACCTATGTAAGTTGGCTGGACATGTTGCTTGAAACTAGAAATCGTGGTGCAAACGTCTCCTTTAATGGGCGTGGTGTAAAAAGCGCCCTCAAGGAAGACCACAAAATGCACTGTAAGGATGAGATGAACAAGGTCGCCGGTCGATACAAAAAATGCGATACTAAAAAGCCGCAGCGAATAAAAAATGTTGAAGGAGGCTGAAGATAAAAGAAGAAGAACACTGGAAAAAGTAAAATTTGTCATTTATGACATCATCATAATTTTATACTCTACATATTTAAAGTTATTTTCGACCATACTAATAAACCAAGAATAAAGTTTATTCCTATTATTAAACTAAATCTTTGTTTAGCAATATACTCGTAACTAACCCTTCATAAAATGCGTCTACTTTAAAACATATCTTTGATCTTGTTGATCTTGTAGTCTTTATTACATCATAGGTACCTACCCACCTGGGTATTGACCCCTCAGGCGCAGAGTATTCTGTGGCAAGAGGTTCATTATGCAACTCGCTAAGTAGACCTTACACGGAGAAAAAAATATTTTACAATATTACCAGATTGTATAGTAGTTATGATTCTGTTGTAGGAAAACAGATTTTAGCTATGATTAACAGATTTATTTTTTATAACAACAAGTCATATTTTTGTTATTACTAGAATATTCTAGTTAGAATATTCTAGTACACGGAAAACTCTGATATCGTTTTGGTAACCATCTAATAGTTATTGAGTAAAATATGCATTTAGCTTACAACACTTTTCGATAATTGCGATGTTTACAATATTGATTTATTTTGTTCACCATTATCTAGTTTAACACACCAATAATAAAGTTGTATTTACAAAATCTTTGTGTAAGGTCCACCATAACTTATTCATTTACAGGTACTTTCTTTTCTTGTACCTATTAGCGGATTTTTAATACCCATTACTATAATCGAGATTTCTTGATTACTATGAATATTTTGCTCATAACATAAGAATAAATTGCTCATAACTAGATACGTTTGCTGTTGTCTAACATACTCTTTTTAATGATAACAATAAAGATTAGTACCAGCAACAATAAAAAATGTTGGCATTACAATATTATTGCACACTAAACAAAACATTATTCACGTGTAGCGAAAAATTGTAACTGCGGCCCCCCGCGTCCCTCCGCGGCCGCCCACAGCGCCCAGCGCGCAGTCTTTCATTTCATGTAAAGTGTAAAGCATCAAACGCAGCTCTGAACCATGTTTTCCTTCCCAATTACTTTTAAAGTGAACCACTTAAATTAGGTCATAAAAACTGTCTCAGACAATGTGATTACTTATGTGTGTTATGTGATGAGTGTTTATACATAATATGCTCGGATGGGCAGGTGGTGTAACTAGGCTGGATCATGTCAGAAACACACACATAAGAGGCACCTTCAAAGTGAGACCTATCCCAGATAAACTACAGGAGAGCCGTCTGCAGTGGAAAAGACACGTTATGAAGCGACCATCGGACCACATGACCAGAAAAGTGCTAGATATCGAAACTAAACCCCGATGATGAGGAAGACCCCGAATCACATGGATGTCCATAGTAAAGTTGTCCAGAGTAAGAACCTCAAAGAAGCTCAAGTCAGCAAAGTGACGACCCAGGACCGAGCTACCTGGAGATGCATGATACGAAGGACTGACCCCTTGCTGACCCCAAATAAAATGGCAAAGGGCCAGGCAAAGAAGATGTGATGAGTGTTCATATCGGAGTGTTCTGTTTTTGAAAAAAAAAGTGTTACGAACTTTAATGTGTTTTGCTACCAAAATTATTGCCATACGCTCACTAATCTAAAAGTGCGAATGATAATTTATGTTGTGTTACATTAAGGGTGGCAATTTAAAAATATAACGATTAATTAAAAAAGGTTTGTTTTTATCCATTCCATTCCATTTAGGATTTAGATTTTCTGTCTATGTTTCAGGTCACCACACCTATACCACAAACACCATTATTGCGGACGTCTAAACCAATATACTGCCAAGTTAAACAGAATAATGTTAAACACCTTAGGTAAGTCTTCGCCGCAAGAAAAGCATGATAAAACGCACATGCTTTCGTTGCGGCGAAGACTCACCTAAGATGTTTAACCTAATTCTGGTTAAGTTGACAGTATATTATAGTTTCAGTCCGCAATAATGATATTTAACACAACTATAAAACCTGGTAAACTCTACAATATGTGTAGTAAACAGAAAATACTGTATATTTAACAGAAACAAAAAATCTGGTATCCTCCACTACCGCGTATAGTAAACAGAAATTGCTGATTATTTCAGTCCACTAAAATGATATTTAAGACTACAAAAAATCTGGTAGTCTTAAAACTACACATAGTAAACAGAGATTTTTGGGCTTTTCAAGTCCGCAATAATGATATTGAACACTACTGAAATATCTGATAAACTCTACCCTTTCCTATAATGATGGCTATAGATAGGTTTTGTATACTACACAAAATTTGTTTTCTACGATACTAGGTAAGTGGGTAATAGGAACTAGAAATTATGTTGTAAAGAAGTAGAATTTTCTATTAATGTGTAAAAAAAGTATAGTTGTCACATATAATACAATAAAATCTAGTCGAATTTACAATATTCTGCTAAAGTCAACTAGATTTTTTTCTCCGTGTACATTCAGCGGGGTTAAATTTAAAACTGCATTGTGCAAGGGCACTCAGCCTGCGTATCGAACGCGCAAATGCAGTTGTTTTGAATAAAGCCGGATTTACATTTGTCTTGCGTGTCGTGTTTTGATGCGTCAAAACGCTATGATCCCTTCATTAATTTAGTACGCTTTGAGGTTTCATTCATTTAGTATGGTGAGGAGCTCGGTGGCGCAGTGGTTTAGCGCCTGGCCCAGCGATTGCGGAGGTTAAGCAACGTTCGCAAGGGTCCATGACCGACCCTGGGTCAAACTAGTTTCGAATTACGTTTATTGGTAAAATTAAGTCAAAAGTCTCTTTTTAAAAGTGTATCCGATTTCTGAACTTTGAGACTAAACTTTTTTGGTAATTTTATTACCAGGATAGATTACTCGGTTATAAAAAAAAACATACAATACTGATTTATATTATAAAACAAACAAATCCAGTAAAATTTGTAAGTTATTAATTAATTTTACAGATAAGAAGAATTAGTAGGTACCGGTTCAGATTTAATCTTATGTGACGCCATGAAGGAAATATAATGAAAGTATTTCAACTTTGCTTTACTGAATACACCTTTTAGTACACACATACTGTACATTACCTTGACTATGGTTCAGACCAGCAAAACATTCGATGGGATACATAAATTGTTAAACATTGGCACCACTTGTAAACTTATGCTGAAAATATTGAAAAGTGGTAATAAAAATGTTAATAAATAAAAACATTTGTGACACAAATGGCTCTCCTAAATATTTAAGTAACAAGAACTCTTATACCAGAGGGGATTTTATCTGAAGAACCAAATTTAACAAGTGCAAACTTAAGATTCAAATATCTTTGAATTCGTGGAAAGACTGCGTGGGAACAATAACGAAAAGTAGGTAATGTGGTAGGGATGCAGAAGCGAGGCCGAGGGCGAGAGTTGGGGATTCGAGACGGGACGGCCGAGAGGGACGGAAGGTTTTAAAATTATATGCAGACTTGTAATTTAGGACTAAAGTGTTTGAGAATAATTCTAAATAGATACCTAATAATATTTAATCCTTAGTCAGTGTTTAGTGTTGAGTTTCTGGTAACTATGAATTTCCATTCGGTAAGTGTCATTTGATTATTTAATCTACTTTAATGACCTGCCTTTTGTCAATACTGGTATTGAGATGTGTCAACTAGACTAGTAATTTCTCAGCCTAGGATTATCGTAGGGTAAACGAACAGTGGTCGGCTCTTTCATTCGAAGTATAGGGGAACAATAAAAATTGTTCATTTAGGGACATACCTAGATACACCGCACAATAACACTATGTTTGATAACAAACGCTTTTGCATTCACCATACGAACTAAACACAGACACTCTTGATGTTGGTTTGACAATAAGAGAGTTCATTACGGTAGTAGTCCCGTTGAAATTCGTCTTTTAGTAAAATTAATTTTGTTAATTTTCTTTTAATTGTATTATGCCAGTGGAGGTATTTTTGAGTCTGGGACGCATATCACAAAACAATGCGGATAGCATCTAGAATCTAGATTATGTCTAGAATCTAGATAGGTGGGGCATTGTTTCAGCCCCCCATTGAGGGGGTTGCTGGTGTTAATACATGATACAATATTCGTAAATAACTGTGCCATGAACCTTGGGTCAAAATTGAACAGTCACAATTGGTGCCGTGTGACCAGGGATCCCGTCATTAAATGTTTCAATTGAAATTGAAACAACGGGAGTAAAAACAAAAAAATGCAACGTGGGGTCAATAACGTAACGATCACTCTCTAACTTATTAATGTACTTACATATATATCAAAATACAACTTTTCATGACTTCTAAATCATTTTCTACTTTAAAATTCAATGACTATTCATAGCTTTTAAAATACTTTTAAGACCAGTTATAAAATATGTAGTGGTGAAATCAATATGTTCTAGTCTATACTAAATCTAATTATTAAGTACCAATATTTTATTAGTCCTTTCTATTTCTTTACTGCCGATTTTCGTTCCAGTTGGCAATTTTTTTTTAAATTTTATAAGCTATATTATATCTTCATGAACGATAACTGTTTGAATCAACATTTTGATAGGTCAAAAATGGACATCACTTATTAAACACGTAACTCACTTTGAAAAAAAAAAACATTTAACCGGAGGTTGTTCAGAAATAGTCACAAACTTCGTTCCGTTTACAAAAAAGGATCACTTTTTATACAAAAAGTTGGTTTAGCCATCAAACAGACACGTGGTCATTTTACTGGCAGACCTAACAAAACAAATGGTATAAGAAAGATTTTCGTTTAATGAAATATAATCGATCAGCATTGAACGGACACAGCGAAAGATAGCCTACCTAAGTAAGATGACAAAGAAATTTATGATATTTTATTCATTAAGATCTTGTGCATATGATGTGTTTATCAGATTTATTTAATTAATACCTTATTAATTGGTAAACGTTATTGCAATAAAATAAAATACGTTTAAATCTAATTTACATAAGTTTTAATTCTCGACAGTAAATTAAATTGTATTACGATAACAATAACCTTATCTTGAATCTAACTAGTGACTACCTAATATGGCTGTCACCTATGAGTACGTTCTGTTAGCTAGCTACAATTATTTAGTTACAAGGTATATAAAAATGTTTTACACGTCCGTGAATTTATCTATTTGCAGTTTGTTTTTCTAACTAACTAACTAACAATAGTAAAGAACTTTAACTTTATGAACACCCAAGCTAATTCAAACTAATCTCACTCACTATTATATTAATTTAGTTTCGTCTTCTATTAGGCATTAATTTGGGTACTTATAAGTATGTACTTTGCAAGTGCTGAATAATCCCGCGAGCGTAGAGTAGGTATTCACTCTCTTGCAACAATCTCTTAATCAACTGAAGCAGGTACTATTATTTTTTTTGACAAATCTCTTCCTTTCTTCCTTCACATAAACTGGCGTAAGGCTAGAACTTGTTAATAGTTTCGGTCGAAGCTTCGGCGTTGTAAAAATACCATTTAGTTTTCTACTTAATGCCATTCTTAACCATAAAAATTGAAATCCAACTTAGGGCTCCAGAGCTCACAACTGAAAGCAATAAACCTCGAAACAATATGCCTTAGAAATTATTTTGAGAAAAAAAAACAATACAAGTTTAAGTTTTTGTCTCGGCCCTTCGTTCGTGTCACACGTGCAGCGGACTTTACTTTGTCGGTGTGTGTTAATTACACTACACCCAACCCGTAGCCATAACGCCTTTGTTGACTGTTTCTATCTATTTGTCTAGTAACTGCTTACGTGTTAAATAAAGATTCCTATTTTTTTCTATTGTCAGACAGAGTTCTCATTACAAAATACTCTTCTAATGTTATATGTAGTTGGGTGCAGGGTTACAACTATATTTTGCTTTATTAGAATAACCATGTTTATTTTGCATTAAAATCGATAATACATTAGAAATAATAGTAAACATCATGAGATTTGAAGTGATTGACAACATGATAAAAAAAAAGGAAGACGAAATGTCTGGCAAAATTAAAATCAATTTGAGTACCAATGTTTGAGGGGGGCTTAAATGATATTGATGTAAAACTGTTTTCCTAGGTTTCATTTTACGTGTTAAAATTGTCGAAAACTCTAATCTAATGTGTTAATTGATACTTATAATTTTATTTTTAATAATAACCTACAAAAATTATCTATTATCATACCAACAATCATAACATTATTTTTTATTACCTATTCCATATTATACATCTGCAAAAACGTGGAGCATCTGTGACCTATTTCCTGGATCGAGGTGATAACTTCGTCTCAGTTCGTACCGTGGCGACTGCAACGGCGGGCTTCGGAGATGAGAGGTGTCAGAGCAGAAAAAAAAAAAAGTTAAGTGTTTAGTATCATTATTATTCACACTTGAAAGTCCAAGCGTTTTACAATATTGTTCCAGATTGACGATTGAGTAATTTTTTATAATCACTTTACATCTGATGTGAGTAAATTTTATAATCACTTTAAATCTAATGTGAAGCTCTCAAGTTTTATGAAAGAGCTTATTGCTTATCGTTAAACAACGACTGGTAAGTGCTAGTTAGCGGGTTCGAGTCCCGAGTGAGAGTGTATAATTACAAAAAAAATAAACTTTAAAGCATCACATGTTCTAAGCATACGCATACGCAGTAAGTAAAGTCAACAAAGTTATGACCTTAACAGTTGAAAATAAATAGCTTGAAAGGATGAGATGACTAAAAGTTCATCTTTACCTTCCCCATTGTCTTTATACAAAAGATGTTTTGTGACTTTTGGGTAAATTCAAGACAATATAGACTACCTACTACATACCTAACCTACTAAAATGCTATGCTATACTAATGACTAGAATTGTTTTCAATTATGAATGAATAAAATTATGAATAAGACATCAACAAGAACTTGATTAAGTAAAAGTATATAAATAAATAATAGGTCGAGTTACATAAAAATTTGATAAAAGACTAAATATTAATTTATGTAGATTAGTAATTATTATAAAATTGACAATACAGCAGTTGTAAGTTATGTGGGTATTAAAATTCTCAGTTAGTTTCCTATGACAATTCCAGCCGCACGAGAGCCGGGACAATATTATGACAGTCCGTCCGTTCGCAAACAACGGGTGGTTAGTGCAGTTCCTGAGGCAGATTGCGTCTTCATCTTGAAGACAGATAAGTACAATTTGCATGCATGAGAATCATTATTATTAAAGTATCACGAACTAGTCCCTTCAATGGAATGTCTGTTAGTAAATTGTCATGCGAGTCGATTGAACGGTTTAGAAATTCAAAATCTTGAACTCTAAATAATGGTTGTAATTACCATTTTTTTAAATTATAAAACTTTGAATTAAACTTAATAATATAAAATGATATAAAATATATAATGATACAAATACTTATCCATATATTTTGAGAGAACACAAACATAGTTTTTCGTTATCATTGATCCATTTTGCGGCAAATTACAACTTTTCTTTAAATTCTAGACCTAAAGGTCTAGAATTTTATTAACTTTTTAAACCTCTTGAACTTATCTGAGTAAATATGAAATCACTATTTATGCCTAAGCGATGATAGAAATATCAATATGTTTTGAGAGAATACAAACAGTGTTTTATCATAATTGATCTATTTGGGGTATTTTACAAATATCGTTCTACGAGTGTTGACATTGCTTGTCTAAATTTTCTTAAGTGAAATATAAACGTGATATTATACCATTAACTAAGGAACAAAAATAAATATAGATATATACATTTTAGTGAAATGAGGAAGAAATCCAGTTAAGTCTATAAATTAATGTGAAATAATAATAGGGAGTAGGACATAAAAAAAGATCAAACCCTCATTACACAATTATTAATAAGTACAATAGAAACACTGGCATAGATCTTAAGGGTATCTAAACCTAACAATGAATCTTGTAAACGAAGGAAAAGTATATAATACGTTAATTAAGACACTTTATTTTTGTTATTTTATTTTATTGAGATTAGAAGGTATATGAAAACAAAACTAGGAGTTTAAAATTACAATCATCAAAACTTCTAAAATAACGATAGAAAAATTACTGAAAGATAGAACTTTACTTAAGAAATTTTGCATCATCTAATTTATGACCTTGAAAACAAAATGCTGTGTTTCAGGTGCTAACGACACTTTTGTTTACAATATCAAACGACAAAATAAACTACTTTGCTGACAGAGTAATATGACTTATCGACGATCACAGGTAGGAATTGTTGTCACAAATAATTTCCGATTCCATATTTTTAAAATATCAAAAGGTTCATGATACATTTAATGCGTTAGTAGACGCAATAATAATAATTATGAATAACTAATTACGGTAGACCTTACAAAATGCAATGAGATAACATTTTATAATTTGCGAAATCTGCAAAACTTCCTCGATTAATAAGGGAGATAAGATAGAAAAAAGTAACACACTATAAATTAAAAATCTATTATTCACCCATACTTAGTCAAAAATAATATTCTAAGCAGAGTAAATGCTATCCATGACTTCGGTATCATTATGGGTGAGGAATTTTCATTTAATAACCAACCATGACAAGGTAGTTGAAAGGTTATTACAACTACAAGATTTTATTAAGAGAGTTGGAAAATAATTCAGGAACTCAATCACATTAAAAATACTATACGAGTACATTACTTTCTCTAGGTCCATACTTGACTTTATATGCATAACTTGGAGCCTCACATTTGATGTTTAATAAAACAAATATAAAGTTTTGTAACGACTGACATTTATTTCAAAAGACTTCTTTTATATGGCACAGATGGCGCTAATAGTTACTTACTAAAATTTATTTTGCTATGCACATACCTATAAATAGCATCTTCCCTTAACAAAATAATCAAACAATGCAAAACCAATTAAACTTAAATTTCAGAGATGACCATCAACGTAAGAAATTTATAATGTTTATTTAGCACAAATACTTTGTTAATAAGTCTATAAGCATATCAGAAGTTGGTACACATTAAAGTTTTACATAATTGATTTCTACAAATTCGCTGACAAAATGATGACGAACATCTATATGTTTTTTTTTGTAAAATAATGGGTTTGCAGATTTTAAAGAACGTTGTTAGCTTTAGACCCATTACTTATTACACACACAAAAAAAAGTTATAACCTATATATGATCTAGATGTTGATGGTGATGATGATGAGATGATGATCTAGTTACATAGTATATGCCGCCCTATCGGTATCAACACAACCATGCCAATTACAATCACTTTTATTATAAACAAGACCATATATTTTTTATTTTGTAGGTATTTTAACAATCTTTTAGGTATATCCAATGGGTTGCACTAAGAGTAGTCAGTATAATACATTTAAATGTATTATTGTGACTCAAATAACTAACGCTAGAAGAAATACCTGGTTTGGTCAATATAGAAAAATACATCAAACTTCCTATTAATTGTTGATAAGGAAAAGTTTCATTACTTTGATCATTTAAACTTCTTTCCGATTTTAAATTAGTTTCCATAGGAGTATCTGAAGTTTTAGATTGACTTATATCAAATCTAGCCAAAATATTGTTTACAAATTGCTTTTGATCAATATTTCAATAGTAATAAAATTTTATTAACTATTACATACATATGGAGGCTTTGGGATGACTGACCTAAACGTTTTATTTTAGTTAGAAGTAGTAGTACCTACGTGAATATCACTATATGAATATGCCTAATATTTGACCCAATATTATAGATACAGTTCTGAAAATAATAAGCAATGGCTTGTGTCTTTCTTATAATAAAATAATTATCGTTAACTATATTTTTGACAAGTTAATAATTATCTGTAAAGTATTGTGGAGATATTACAAATGATTTGATCTTCTTAGAAGCAAAATGAGAATAGTCTGATAAAGTTACGAATTCGTAATATAGAAAGTTTATCTATTGGGAAGATGTATATTTTTAATAATTACAAACACTAATACCTTTATTATTATTAAATCAAGGACAGATTTATCGTGTGATAATTGATATAGTTATAATCTTCAGTAACAATTTATTCAGTGAAATATACTTTACTGGAGAACCACATGGTAAATTAAATGTTTTAACTATAAAAAAAGGAGTAATACTTATTGTAAAATATTTTTGTTAAATATTTACAACCATCGTTCTAATTGTATAACAAGACAATAATTTTAACTTATGTTAAATCATAATCAAAGAATAATAAAATTGCAAATCTGTTGAGATTGTATTTTACATAAAATATATTGAATATAGTGATTAGCACTCCGATATTCATACAACTATAACCATTGATTGATTCTACTAATAAATCTATAATAATGCCATTATTGAAAATACTTTTTAAAAGAAAGGATGATTAAAATTACTACTTATAAGATACGTACCAGAAAAAAGATTGCATAGCGTTCGAAAGCAAAACGCAGTATGAGAACAAACAACGCCACCTACTTGATTAGTAACAAAACAAACATAACACGCTTGTACAGCAATTTCTTAGCAAAACAGCACTCCCTTTTACCGAATGCTTTCACCTTATCTTACCTCTTTATTGATGGAAAGATGCATCAATAGATAATAAACATAAAAATATATTATTTCATCAAACATTGCAATTAAAAGAATTCAGAGCCATACAAAAATGAGTCTATAGGTTTTACTGATTTGCAATTTTAATTAGGATTACAAACGTATTTAATAGAATGAGACGAGGGAGTAGGATTAATAAACTTTACCTGCCTAGATGAGTCCTATTGTGAAAATCAATCGCTTCATTCTTACGCGTCTTATTTTCAGAGGGGGGAATGTGACGCCATGAAGGAAATATAATGAAAGTATTTCAACTTTGCTTTACTGAATACACCTTTTAGTACACACATACTGTACATTACCTTGACTATGGTTCAGACCAGCAAAACATTCGATGGGATACATAAATTGTTAAACATTGGCACCACTTGTAAACTTATGCTGAAAATATTGAAAAGTGGTAATAAAAATGTTAATAAATAAAAACATTTGTGACACAAATGGCTCTCCTAAATATTTAAGTAACAAGAACTCTTATACCAGAGGGGATTTTATCTGAAGAACCAAATTTAACAAGTGCAAACTTAAGATTCAAATATCTTTGAATTCGTGGAAAGACTGCGTGGGAACAATAACGAAAAGTAGGTAATGTGGTAGGGATGCAGAAGCGAGGCCGAGGGCGAGAGTTGGGGATTCGAGACGGGACGGCCGAGAGGGACGGAAGGTTTTAAAATTATATGCAGACTTGTAATTTAGGACTAAAGTGTTTGAGAATAATTCTAAATAGATACCTAATAATATTTAATCCTTAGTCAGTGTTTAGTGTTGAGTTTCTGGTAACTATGAATTTCCATTCGGTAAGTGTCATTTGATTATTTAATCTACTTTAATGACCTGCCTTTTGTCAATACTGGTATTGAGATGTGTCAACTAGACTAGTAATTTCTCAGCCTAGGATTATCGTAGGGTAAACGAACAGTGGTCGGCTCTTTCATTCGAAGTATAGGGGAACAATAAAAATTGTTCATTTAGGGACATACCTAGATACACCGCACAATAACACTATGTTTGATAACAAACGCTTTTGCATTCACCATACGAACTAAACACAGACACTCTTGATGTTGGTTTGACAATAAGAGAGTTCATTACGGTAGTAGTCCCGTTGAAATTCGTCTTTTAGTAAAATTAATTTTGTTAATTTTCTTTTAATTGTATTATGCCAGTGGAGGTATTTTTGAGTCTGGGACGCATATCACAAAACAATGCGGATAGCATCTAGAATCTAGATTATGTCTAGAATCTAGATAGGTGGGGCATTGTTTCAGCCCCCCATTGAGGGGGTTGCTGGTGTTAATACATGATACAATATTCGTAAATAACTGTGCCATGAACCTTGGGTCAAAATTGAACAGTCACACTTACAATGCAATAAAATAAGTACGGATTTAAGCTTACAGCAAACAGAGTGACGGATGAAGTAAGCCTAAGGCCACCGCGACATAAAACATCCTAAGACAACAATCCCAAGCTTTCCTCCCTATAAAACCCAAGACTTGTCAGAAAACCAGCTGGGCGTCAGCCAATGGCATAAACGCTTCCGACGCAAGTAAGTCAACACAAAACCCGAATCTCAGCAAAGTTAATGGACGAGTTAACCTAATAGCCAAAAGCACTCAATGCTTACAAAGTCACGTCGACCGCTTTATGAGGCCACTAACTGCTAATTTCCTACATTGAAGAAAATCGCTCCAAAGAAAATATTGTTGCTAAGTATTTCTAGCGTAGTTTTGGTATTCTTATAGTACTGAGCCAGCTTTACTAAACTCCTTGTTCGTACCAATTTTACATTGCAACGCAGAGCAAGCTAATAATAGGCGGTTTGTGTTTCCACAAACAGAGACGTTTTAAACACGACAAACTAAAAGCTATCTTGCAGATTCGTAAACATGTTTTTGCAACTCATTTTATGTTACGAAAATTGAGGATAATATGAAATAGATATGTTCTCCATTAAAATCAAGCGTACCTCAAGGATCTATATTAGGATTTTCTTCTTTTATATAATGTGTAAATAATATTGCCTTTACCTAAGCCGCGTTCGACGGATCGTGGCGCGTAAAATTGAGAAAGCAACAACAACAAAGCTGTTCGGGTAAATCTGGAAAAATCCTTTCGTTCTCTGAACCGACGCTCTGTCGGAGCTAAGCTTATAGCCTTGGACATAATGTCTACATATAAAAATTATAGGATAACTGTATGAAATAAATCAGAAGTACTGTTAGAACAACTTGTAGGTTTTAAAGAGTTGTACCTTTGTCTTGCGATTTCCACAATTTTATTTTATATTTACAAAATAAAAGAAAATGCCTGCGGCGTTTATTATAATAAATCTATATTTCCTTAAGCGGTATGTGTGGAATATAGTCAACTTGCTCTGCAAAAAGATGATCCTGTCAGCTTGCGAATTGATACTGTTTCTGTAGGTTTTATGGATGTTCTAGGTCACTGCTCTTGGTAAAGTATTTTAAGTAAGTACCTACTTTCAATGATATGGCTAAGATAATTTTTATTAGGGACACTCTTGAGATAAATACTATGTAAAGGTGGCACTTTACACGGCTATTCTGTGGTGGATGTATTGTAAAGTTTTTTGCCTTAATACAGCAAATACGCAAACTACACAAACATGTAATCCACTTATTTTTAGTAGAGTACTAAAGGCACCAGAACGTTACTCTCTTCAGTCATAAGCTTGGACGAATTAATTCGTCCAAGGTCATAAGACGACCGTTTACATGTTTCAACTAAAGCACTCTACTAAAGACTAAAATAATGTAAACCAGTCTTTACATTAATGTTTTGACGAACATAACAGTGAGAAGTGCCACCATAAAAAAATTCACAGATTTTACATTCCCCGCAAGAATCGGAGCATTGAAAATGAACACAAAAATTTACGAAAAACCAAAATCAAATCAAATGCAAAGTCCTATTATATTTTTAAAGTTACCTAGCTATTTATCTTTACGATTGTGACACTCGGCTCCGCCTCGTGCCACAAAAGCGCCCGCTGACTGCCTTGACGCAGCCGAAATATTATTAAGGCTGTAGACGCGCATCACGTTCCATTTTTAAATTTTCCATACAAATGATCGAAACATCTCTGCGCGAACCGTAATGAGGGCGAACTTTGAAAATTCCTATTAAATTATATATTAGATAGAAGTATATACAAAATACTCAATACAATAGACAAATACAATTACTTTAAAATCTATAATAAAATAATAAATTACTTTAAAATCTGTAAATGCCAGTAAAAAAACATGTCAAAGTGTACCTATTTGAGCATTTTTTAATATTTTATTTCTCTGTGATTAAAATCATTTTTTAAAATTTTCTCTCTATAGGGCACTCCTTGACAATACAAACAATAAATGAAAAAATAAATATGAGTCGTATTATTATTTGTTACAGCTGAAACGTGTTTGAAAAATACCTCTGACAAGAAAATTTGGAATTCCACTTGAACAGATTGTCTTTGTTTTAAAATACCTGATAATTTATTATGTTTTTCTCTCTATACGGCACTAATTTAAGAATTTTGCTTCCTAAAACTAAAGTTTACATCAATAGAAATGCTTTAATTCTTTAGATAACTTGTTTGGAAAAACGCTAATTTCTTTGAAATGCGTATATACAGTCTTAAGCGATTTCCAAAATTCCAACGAATCGTCTGCTTCTGCATCTTTTAACACTATTACCATGACGATCGCTCAATAATCATAGAAGCTACATCACTTTTTATGTACGGAAACAGCCGTTTTTCTACAAATCCAAATCTAAAGGGACCACCTACAGGTCACAATTATTAACCGATTTTCAAAATTATTTTTCCATTTGGTAGTTAAACTAATACCCTAGGACTTTTTTTTCATTTTTTCTTAAGTCGGTCTTTTTTCCGAAATATTTACAATTTAGTAAATAAACACCCCCCAAAAAACCCGGAATTTTTGGAATTTTACAAAATTCCAAAAAAAGTTACCAGTAGATTTTCAAAATTCAAACGTTCACATATGTCTTTATAAATTCCTCAACTTTTGGTACTATTTTCATTTCGATCCTCTAAAAATCCTCGGAGATATGGCCAAAAATACGTCTCAGGCGATTTGCATTTGATAACCATTTTCAATGGTAAAAATTTCTTCTATCAAGCTATCATACCACCCGCGCTGCCGCCGCCTGCCGCCGCCGCCATTTTAAAATAAACAAGTGAAATGCAGGTCATAATTCGTACTGAGTAACGTTATTTTCTGATCTTTGTTCCGATTCAAGCTTTTATCCCAGTCCGTGGCGTGGAAAATTGAAGTAGCATCAAGAGGCCGCCTCCGTTCCAGAAATCTGTAAAATCTTTCCGGAGTCGCGATTCAGGATATTTTGAAGCTCTTGTCTTGGTACCTGTTTCGTGGAATTTAATATTGGCTTTTGAACTGCGAAGTAATAATAAATTATTTGAAGTAGTTAAGTAGCAATTCTAAGTAGCAACTAGACGCGAGTCATGAGATGCTGTTAAATTCAGCAAAATTGAAGTGTTTTCTACAAATCTCGTAGTCTTCTACGCAGATAAATGCGTTGTTTTCGACACTAAAGTTTTTTGTGAATTGATAATTTCATCTAAAGTCCATAATTTTTTAATTGTAAACGAAATAACCATAGACTTAGAAAAAATTTTGCTGCGCTCAAGAAGACAAATAGAGCGTGGAAAAGAGAAGTTATCATTATAAGGACACGGTCTTAGAATAAGATGCGCTTCTGTGAAGCCGCGATGCTCGAATCGACACGGTCTATGAAAAAAGATATAAAGGATCAAGTGTCAATGTGCCAACATTTTTTTACAATAAGAGCCCCTAGGGTCCCGCCTAGAAAATGAGCAATCACAGCTTGCATGGCATTCTATTTCTATGGAAATAACATTAAAAAAGTGTCACATAAGATAGCAAGTTGAGACAAACCGTCACTTCATCGCCATCTGTGTGAGCAAAGTTCGCTAATCTCTCCATACACCTGGAACCTGAAGAGACGCGTTTGGCAGTTTTATGGCTCGTAATATTAAGGATACGTTTAATAAATTTCTCCGTCTCGTTCAACCACCCACATAAATTAAAATGTAACGACATGAATGCTAATGTTGTTTTCAGACTTTATGCCTTTTGAGGAGCAAATTCATTTTAAATGCTATCAACGCCGCCTTCGCTTTGATATTCGTGTTACTTCCAGTTGTGGATATTTAATTCGACGCGTTTATTACTTTATAGCCTATAGCTATACTCGTACGTTGTTCTTAATATTCTTTTTTAGAATAGGGAATATGCATAAGTCACTGATTTTGATGAATTTGAGCTTGATCGCTGCGGACACTTGTAAAAACATGATGGAACAGGAAAAAAAAAATGTATAATCCTAGTTTTATCACACGATGAAATCAGGGGAAAATAACGATATTTTTTTTTCATTTTCGGATATAATACACTTTACAGTCAGATAGAATATCGAATAAGAAACAATATTTTGTATGACACATATGTACTTAAACGCAAAATTTAGGGAGATAATTGAAGATTATTGGCTAACTCCATATTAAACGCGCCGAAACACACCTGAAACGTGATGTGTGACGTCACCGTTTTGTATGGAGCGTTTTCGGCGGGTGCTGCTGCGCGCTAACTTCAAGTAACGAGAAAAAAACGTAAGAGAAAAGTTTTAATATTACAATTAACTTTCTCCCGCATTATACTTTTGATTAAGATTAAAAAAAAATTGATGCATATTCCCTATTGTCTGTGAAATTGAGACCTTTGTTATGACTTCATGCCACTCTTGGGTATGAAAATAATATCATTATTCAACTTTTACAGTGATGACAACTATTTTATTTATTCTATTCATCATCATCATCATCATCATCATATCATCATATCACCCACTGCTGGGTATAGGCCTCCCGTAAGGATCTCCACGACGATCGGTCCTGCGCTGCCTGCATCCACTGGCTTTCCGCGACCTTCACCAGATCGTCGGTCCACCTTGTCGGGGGCCTACCCACGGAGCGTCGTCCGGTGCGCGGTCGCCATTCCAGAACCTTTCTGCCCCAACGGCCATCGGTTCTTCTCGCTATGTGTCCCGCCCGTATTCTATTCAACTAGAATCAAATGATTTGGCTCAAGACGTAGGCTCAGTGGTTGTTAACATTCGAACAGGCGACTTCCGCTCCGTGGTATAGTCAGATTTGAGGTCTCACGTTCGATCTCCGACTAGGTAAAAAAATATTACTGCTACCACTTTTTAAATTGGGTCGTATCTGGGTGTTTGGGATACCTACCGCCGTGGGAAAAACGACCTCCAGAATACAAGAGCTTTACCTACATATTTTGAGATAATTGCAATCTAGGTGAAGTTTCTTAAAATTTGTCAATTTTAAACATCGACTTAATTTCGTTAAGTCTAGGTTAGCCACAGAACAAAGAAAAAATTTCCCCCCGATTTCGGAGCTTTTAAAGGCAGATAATTTATGATCAATTTTATCGACAAAGCCCTCACATGTTGGGGACTATCCCCTCTCCTGTTGGAATGACCGGCATTTAAAATTTGTTAGCGTGACTGAGGAACAAACATCCAAACCCACAAACTTTCACATTTTATAATATTAGTAGGATACTAAAAAACGTAACTTTTTGCAAAAAAACATGATAAACTCTGCATAGTGTCAACCCTAGACCTAATGCTTTATCATCGAAAACAATAGTCTATTTGCGTCTAGGGTTGTCTCTTTTTAACACGTTTTTATTAGGTTGCTTTCTCGTTTGTGTGTTCGTTCGTTCGGTTGTTTGTTTCTCCACAAAGTTTGCGTACGATTTTATACTAGCTTCCCGATGAGCTAGAGACTTGAAACTTTGAACATATGTCAGAACTGGTATTATGGTGTCATCGAGCTGATCTGATGATGAAGCCGGAAGAAGGCCACAGGAACTCTATGATGAAATCATACAAGCCCATCGTGTTTGGGCTCGTTAGAATCGTCTTGACGAGTACTCTAATGGGAGACGAGATCCAGTGTCTGATGATGAAGCCGAAAGGCCATGCCATAGGAACTCAATATTGAAACCATGCAACTCCATCAAATTTGGGCTCGTTTGAATCGTCTTGACAAGTTCTTTGTTGGGAAATAGTTTCCAGGGTCTGATGGTGGAGCCGGAAGAAGGACACAGGAACTCTTTAATAAAACCACGCTACCCCATCGAGATTGGGCTCGTTTGAATCGTCTTGACGAGTACCTTGTTGGGAAACAGTGTCCAGGGTCTGATGATGGAGCCGGAAGAAGGCCATTGGAACTCGGTAATAAAACCATGGAACCCCATCGAGTTTGGGCTCGTTTGAATCATCTTGACGAGTAGTTTGATGGGAAATAGTGTCCGAGGATCTGATGATGGAGCCGGAGGAAAGCCATAGAAACTCTAGAATAAAACCATGCAACCCCATCGAGTTTGGGCTCGTTTGAATCGACTTGACGAGTACTATGTTGGGAAATAGTTTTCAGGGTCTGCTGATGGAGCCGGCAGAAGGCCACTGAAACTCTGTAATAAAACCATGCAACCCCATCGAGTTTGGGCTCATTTGAATCGTCTTGACAAGTGCTCCGATAGGAGATGGTATATTTTTAGTCTTGGCTTGTTAACTAAAAAAGCAGAAAATAATAATTTACTAAAAAAATATTTTTTTTAAAACACGTTTTTAAAACGGACTAAATTTTAGTTCTCCATACAAATAAAAAAGGGAATCAATTAAGTAATTGGGTGACTGGAAATAATTAAAGGCGACTGTTGATAAATACTAAACCTAGCAGCGGTTTATTTTTTGGGCGTCATAAAAATAAAACGGGCGACAAACTGTGGATTACAAAAAATACGTAAAACGGGCGACTACATGTGAGAGATAAATAATTTAAGTTAAGCAGTGAAAATTCTAAATGAGTGACAAAAATACTGAGTGGGCAACTATTATACCAAGTAGCTAACTATACAGTTATTATTATTATATAGTTTAGTATTATTATATAGTTATTACTAATAGTTAAGCTGCCCAAAATGGTATTTTAGCTTGGACGAATCATTAATTCGTCCAAGTATTAGGTCTTTACCTATGAAATTGCCGTTTTGTTGGAAAAAAGTTTTTTTTTCGAACTTATTTATTTCTTTTATTCAAAGTAATCACCCCTGCAATCAATGCATCTTTGCCAACGCTGTGGCAGTTTATGGATGCCCTTCTTGAAAAAAATCAGCTGGACGGGAGACAACAAACTCTTCAAAGGCGTTTTGTACTGCCTCTCGGGAATTGAATTTTTTTCCCGCTAAAAAGTTGTCCAAATTTTGGAAAAAGTAATAGTCGGTAGGCGCAAGATCTGGTGAGTATGGCGGATGAGGGAGAGCTTCCAAACCCAACTCATGCAGCTTAGAGACGGTCTGTTGTGCAGTATGGGGTCGCGCGTTGTCGTGAAGTAGCAGTGGGGCACCCATCTATCAAGCTTTTTTATCTTGCCAATCTGTCGCAAATGGACCAATATTGTTTTGATGCTAACATCAAAAGCTGCTGCCAGCTCAGCTGTAGATTGCGATTCATCTGCTTCCACAATCGCCTTTAATTCATCATTGTTGACAAGTTTCCGGACGACCACGAGGTTCATTTTTCAAGTCAAAATTCCCAGAACGGAACCGAGCAAACCAATAACGGGTTGTACGTTCGTTTGTACAGTTCTTTCCGTAAACGTCGTTGATGTTACGTGTCGTTTGTGCCGCGTTGGTGCCACGACGGAACTCATATTCCATAATTACACGAAATTTCGAAGTATCCATTATGAGGAAAAATGTTGAAATGTAATGAAAATACAACGCTAATCAATAAACAAAAGACTGATTTTGTAAATAGAATGTCATATTTTTAAAACAAAATTAATTTGAATTTAGAATTCATTGCCAATCAAAACTTTTTTTTGTTTGAAAAAGTCTGTACTGCAATACGGCAATTTCATAGGTGAAGACCTATTATTTTAGTCATCTCGATTAGGATAATAGTGACCTTTTCTTAAATAAAATATAATGCAAAATTTTAAATGTTTTGTGTGCCCTAAGGTTGTCGCCCAATAGTAATACGGTCGCCCGTTTTGAATAACTGGTTCCTCAATTTGTATTTTAAAGTCACCCATTTTCAACATTTTGTAGTCGCCGTCAGTCCGTCGCCCACTTAGTATTTCAGTAAGGTACGCTATATTCAGTATTTTTGATACCCAAAATGGGAATTTATTGTTGCCCAATTAAATACTACCCAATCAAAAACATAATTTAATGGATTATTATGAACACCCTAGATAAGTTATACAACTTATACAGGGTGTTTTTTATTCACTCTCCAAATTTTAAGGATGTGTTCAGTCTATAAAAGTGAATAACTTTCTCTAAGAAACATAGGGTCAGAAATGTAAAAAAAGACTTTCATACAAATCTAAGAGATCACGTGATCAGTTTAGTTAGGGATAACCAAAATTTTGTGGCGTATTTCGTCTGTAGCGGCATCTACCGTACCGCCGCACATACCACACATGGTTGCAACAAGATTCATCACCATGTGACTAGATGGCGCTAGTGTCGTATAAACACAAAAGATTAGTAAGGAACAGCAACTCGTAGTATGGAAAATATATGGAGCAACCTACATCTCGCTGACGAAGTTTTCTCAGCGAAGCAGCATATATACAACTGCCAACCATCATCGGTTGGACCGCGGTCCCCGGGCTAATACTACCCAGCCCGGAGGAAGATCTTCCACTTTGGCCTTCCTACTAGTGGCTACCTCTCTCCATACCATACTACCATACTCATTTTCCTACACGTCTTTCGACACATGTTACATGGAGAAAGTTGTTTAGTTTCATGGACTGAACACATCCTTAAAATTTGGAGAGTGAATTAGTAGAATTAAAAGTTATTTTATCTATTTATTGCGCCTCTCGTAAATCTCAGCGTGAGTACCTCTGTCGATAAATCGCATTAAATTTTAAAACTCCTCTATAAAAAGGGATGTATTTAATAGCACTTTAAATTTGATGAAAACAGCTATAAAATTGTATATCAGCACTTTAAAATAATAATAGACCTATAATTTAATATTATCACAACAAAAATAATGGTTTGCACTTTAAAATAATAATAGATCTATAATTTAATATTATCACTACAAAAATAATGGTTTGCACTTTAACTGTGTCCCAACCATTAGTCCCAACTTCGAAACCATTTAGTTTCTGTTCAACCATGTCAGACTGACCACTGTTAAAATGAGATGGAAAGATGAAAACAACTTGTGGCATAACATAATCCATATACACCACGTCGTTTCTGGCGTTGTTGGTCACAATGGTGGGCTCCTCTCTCGCTGCGCCCGCTCGTCATCGCACCAAGACGTCTGTTTACCAGTGTTAAAGTTATAAAATTAATTTGTAAGGTGCAAAGTATTAATTTTAAAGCTCAGCAATTAAATTGTACAGTGCAAAGTATTAATTTTAAAGCTTAGCATAATTATAGTGGAAACCATTATTTTTATAGTTCATTCAATAAATTTTGAAGCTAATCATTTTAAAGTGTGTTACATTATTTTTAAAGTGCATTTATATATTCCCCCTATAAAAATACTTCATATGAGAAGAGTTTCATAGCTTCGGTGTGCCGCGCGTTGGATGGATACACTGGAGCTATTTAAGGCGCGAACTGATGCGCAAATAAGTGGCAAAGTTTCACAGACCTTGGCGTACCGCCTTGCTCCCGGGACTCGTTAAAAGAAAGAACGTCTTATGAGTTATAATAAATGTAAATTTAGAATGAAAGCAAACCTACATAACATACGGGGTAATTTGATATACACCATCCCAATTTTAAGGATGTGTTTAGTTCATGAAATTAAACAGCTTTCTTCAAGAAACATTTGGCGATTTCACTACAAAATGTTGGTCCTTCCATATTATACTGATCACATGATCTCTTTGACTTGTGATAGTCGTTTTTTTACTTAGGTATTTGGCCCTATGTTCCTTAAAATTTGGATGGTGAATAAAAAATTACCCTGTATAAGGAGCTAGTATCTGGGCGACCGAGCTTTGCTCAGTTATTACTATTTATTGTAATATGGTGATATTTAGGTTATACTTGATAATCTACATTGTTATCTCAAACATTAACAATTTTTTTTAAACTTGTCTAAAAACAATAAAAATTAAAAAATGATATATAAACCTGAACATATAAAAAAAAACAAAAGTAAGTCACCGAGTGGGATTCGAACCCGTTACATTCGTTTCGTTCCGTCCGCGTCTTAACCAGCTGGACCAGACGAGTGGCCGGCAGGACGAAATTAGCGACCATATTCTGCGTCGAAAAAAAAACGCATGAAAACTCGAAAACACGTGTTTTCCCAAACTATGACTGACTACTATAAGACTTATCTAGATCGATTGTTTACCCCCGAAAACCCCCATATACCAAATTTCAGCGAAATAGTTAGACCCGTTTCTGAGATAAAAGAAATAATTTATATACATACCTACATATAAATAAATATACAAGATATTGTTTTAAATTTCCATGGTTCTACTATGTCGGGATTTACACCATGTACCGTTTATTTTTGAGACTCCGATATTTCGGCGCAGTTGCATGCGCCATGATCACGGAAGAACTGTCGATTGTTGCGTGCGGGTAGATGTTATTGGCAGACGAATCGGTCTACCCTCCGTCTAGTTCTTTTATTACTACGTTCGATACCGGTACCACTGTCTGCAAACTCACTATTCACTCGAATTTGTTCTCGACACACGACACTCACTGTATCTGTACGCGAAACGGCACTTTTTTTTATTTTTGTTGTTTTTACACAACGGGACTACTGGATTCCAGACACTCGACAATTTAAACCCATCCTCACGATTGAAATTTTTGTATTTGGTTATTTCAATCGCTTCCCTGACCATTCTTGGTATGTAGTGGCGTTCTGTTGAAATAATCTGGGGGTTATGTAACTCGATCCAGTGATTTGTGTCCGAATGAATTAAGTACCACTGTCTGAGTTTGCAGACAGTGGTACCGGTATCGAACGTAGTAATAAAAGAACTAGACGGGGGGTAGACCGATTCGTCTGCCAATAACATCTACCCGCACGCAACAATCGACAGTTCTTCCGTGATCATGGCGCATGCAACTGCGCCGAAATATCGGAGTCTCAAAAATAAACAGGTACATGGTGTAAATCCCGACATAATTTATTCTATTAAAATATACAAGAATTGCTCATTTAAAGGTATAAATTTTTTCAGTCCAAATCATCAATCATCAAGCCTTTTCATGCCTGAATAACTGCACCAATTTTGATAAATCTTATTAGTAAAGAGGTTTGGACGATGGGACATTATGCTACCTTTTGTCGCTAAATTAAAATAAGATAAATAGGGGATGAAAGTTTGTATGGGAACAAAGACCACGTGTACGAGGTAGCAAGATTTTAACTTCGTTACATAAATATGGTTGTTGTTTTCAAGCGATGTATGAAAATAACAAACAGGTAGTACTTACTCTGAACGTGATATTATGTAAGGAAAGGTACCTTAGTCACTACAAATAACAAAGTAAGTAGGTATGTATACTGATCCATTATGGAGCATTCTATAGGAAGGAAGTTATCAAAACAGTGGTGAATTATTTTTCTATCCTTGGCACAAATACTCTTGTTTTAAATTTTGACCAAATTTTACCTATTTTTTAGATATTTTAAATGCCAATTGGAACCTTGTGCCATTTCGACTCGTTTATTTGTAGGTACCTACTTATATCTTTATTAAGTACTAGCGACCGCCCGCGACTTCGTCTGCGTGGAAAGGTTTTTTGCTATCCATCGGGAACAATACTTTTTTCGGGATGAATGGTACCCTATATCCTTCTCTGTACCCCTGACAACGTGTATTCAAAATTTCATGATGATCGGTTCAGTATTTAAGACGTGAAGGAGTAACAAACAAATAAATAAACGGACTTTCGCATTTATATTATTAGTAAGGACTAGCGGCCACCCACGACTTCGTCTGCGTGGAAAGGTTATTTTACTATCCCTCGGGAACAATATTTTTTTCGGGATGAAAGGTACCCTACGTCCTTCTCTGTACCCCTGACAGCGTGTATGCAAAATTGTATGACGATCTTTTCTGTAGTTGTGACGTGAAGGCGTAACAAACAAACAAACGGACTTTCGAATTTATAATACTAGCGACCGCCCGCAACTTCGTCTGCGTGGAAAGTTTTTTTGCTATCCCTCGGGAACAGTTCCTTTTTTCGAAATAAAAGGTACCCTATGTCCTTTTCTGTACCCCTGACAACGTGTATTAAAAATTTCATGATGATCGGTTCAGTAGTTAAGACGTGAAGGCGTAACAAGCAAACAAACAAACGGACTTTCGGATTTATAATATTAAGTAAGGATTAGTAAGGATTTTAATACAGAAATTAATCATCAGGCGAACATTTTTAGGGGACTATGACCTAAAATTTATTAAGTCAAGAAACAAAATTCTAGGTAATGCGCAGTTTGGGCCGTTCAGCAAATTGGTTAATAAATTAAAAGCGGCATTTTCGTGGCGTCGCCGACAGATGGCGCCTGAAATACGACAGGTATTTAAGTGTTGCAACATCGTCCACGGTCTACGTTTTAATTTTATGCTTTACGAGCAATTTTTATATCAATTTTCTCTGTTACCCGCCATTTTGCAGCCGTTGACTGTACCGAGATGATGATATGGCAGTTTGCGATGTTGTTGAGGTAAATTTCGACTGTATAGCTTGCTAATATTGAATTTTTACTTTTAGGTTAGACTTTGAGCAAAGAACGGTCTAAAAAATGTAAGCAAGATTTTGATGTGACCTGTCGATTAAATTCGTATGTGTGAGCACTTTATAGATTTTAAAGTATTTTGAGATTTGTAAATAAATAATAATAAAAATAAAAAATAAAATAACTTTTATTCACTTTCTTATGACTAAAATAACAATAGTAGATTGTTATACAAGACGCTAAAATGACCCATTGCATACGAGGTAGTTTTATTCCCGAGCTTTAGCGAGGGAATAAATAGAAACCGAGTTACAATGGGTTTTAGCGTCGTGTGTTACACTCTACTTTTCACTACGATTGCGAAAAAATAAAATCCAATATTAAATACCTATAGTTTATACTTCCGTAAACGAATCCACTCGTTTTTTTATCCTCCACTTCATAAACTTTTCATACAGTATTTAAATAAATGATTTGTGCTTGACGGCAAAAGATTAAAATTATTTCTATCCTATTACTTACTTACAGTCACACAATTCAATCAGTTTGGAATTAGAGAAAAATTCTAAAGATTTCGCGCCAGTGCCTTTTTTAATTTCTACTGTAGCAGCTAAGAAACACAATGCACGCATTTTAAACTAAAAGTCACAGAGTAGGTATAAATAAGTCTATGATTTCACCGAAGAGATCGCTGCTTTTAGTTCCATTTTCAAAAATCGAGCGAGTTTTTATTCGTAATTATGAATAAAGACTTTTTCGTTTTTTCGTTCATTGGTAACTAATAGACAAACATTAAAAAAGAAAAAACTTTATCCCCTAGGGTTATTTATGCTATTTTATCCTGACTCTTGTACCTTACAATGACGGACTTTTTGAGCAAGAGGAGTGAAAAAATTATTGAAGCCCCCTATTAAGCAAAAAGATGCCTGTGCCAGGAGACTCCGCTCTATTTACTTATTTTCTATACACAGTCAAAGATTATCTAAATATTGTACTTAGTTAATTAAAAAATGAGAAAAAAAATACTCTTATTTTTATGGTGCTTTAGGTTTAGAATAAATTAAAGGTAAGTACTTACTAATGTTAATTATGTATGTTTATGTATGTATTCTATATTAAATGGTTCTATGTTATATATTATTTATCAATTTTAAACAAAAGTTTAAAAGATTTAAATAAGGTTATATATAGGTAGTATATTAATTTACTTTGATTTACATAAATGAAACTGCTTCCTAAGCGTTCTTTTGTAACGATGGACTTTTTTTTATACCTACTATACTACCTATTATGTTATATACCTACTACGCTGAAAAAATATATAATAATGTAACTTGAGCAATGACCCAGTGGGTATAGCGGAACCGCCCTAGGGGCAGTTGAGCATTTTTCACAAGGGTCAGTCAATATTTCTTTTACTTTAACTTAGGGTGTATATGTTACTGTAAAAACCCGTCTATTAGTAAATCTTAGGTTTTACTGGAAAATATTAAGATTTACAAACATGAGTTAGTAAATGTTAGGATTTTTTAAAAGGGAGACCATTTTTCGGGCTTTTACCATTAAAGTTTGGCACATGCTAGGTTTTACCAATTATGGTTGATAAATGTTGCCTTTTTTTAATAAAACAGTGAATTCGCTATCAATAGTAATTTATTTCAAATTACCTATCAGTAAAATCCAAATCATTTTTCATTGTAACTTTATTTATTCTTCACTATCATTATTATTTTTATTTATCTTGTAGAAGTATTTCTAAATCATACTTACAGAAAAAACCCGTCAGTCAAATCCTTTGTGATTTCATGAATTTATTAAGTAATTAGTAATCAGTCAAACATAATTTTAAAACAACTTCAAAATTAATATTTTTCTGCATTTATCTCGTCTCTGAGGTAAAACCTAAGATTTACCCAATGGTGGTAGAATGTCCGAAATGAACGATGGTCACAGAACAGTTCGAATGTTTACCAATAAGACTTGGTAAATCTTAGGTTTAACTGGAAAATCTTAGGATGTATACATAAGTTAGGGGTTTTACAGTAACACATAAAGTCCATTCGCTTAGATAGTGACGATACACCCACAAGCAGTTGTGTTCATAGATAGGAATACCGGTAACAAACACAACTTTTCACTATGGTATATGTAAACTGCCAAAATCCAAATTCACTTGCAGGTGTACGCCGCACACGGTATCCTTTGTTTATGCAGTGGCATCCTTTGACAAGAAGCGGCACGTGCAAAGGCGTCGAGATAAAAGGACGACGAACGACGACACTATCTAAGCGAACGGACTTTACATGTAATTTTATTTCATTAAAAATAGTTTTCACAAAAAAACCGACTTCAAAAAACCTGCCTATTAAAAGCAAGAAATAATATTCAAATCATTAGATATGCATTATCATTGTTATAATAAAACACGTCTATTGTAGTCGGGTGGGGCTGGAGTACAACTTCCTATTTTTTTATTCTAAAAGCCCTACCCGACTTCAATAGACGTGTTTTTTTATTATGACAATGATAATGCGTATCTAATGATTTGGCAGGTTTTTTGAAGTCGTTTTTTTGTTTTATAAACAATTTTTATTTTTTATTTTAAGTGTAAGTACCTTCTGTATTAGGTATATAATTTAGGTAGAAAAATCGACTCCGCCAAAAGGGAGATAATCGCGAAGAAACATACATACATACTGAAAAAATCCTTTTTTTGAAGTCGGTTAAAACGACTACACTAAAGTATCCCTTTTCCAACAAGAAAAAACATCTAATTCGGTTCATAAATAAGAAAGTCGTCAAGTTAGTTGATGCAAAATCATAGTATTTTCAGGATTTCTTGAAAACTACCCTAACGATTTGAAAAAAAATCATCTCGCAAGCAAACTCAATGGAACAAAAAAAGAATCATCAAAATCGGTCCATAAATGTCAAAGATACGCGCGAACAACGATAAAAAAACATACAATCGAATTGAGAACCTCCTCCTTTTGTTGAAGTCGGTTAAAAAGTTGCCTTAAATATTCAAGTTTGATAAAAGTGCCGTCCGATTGTTACATGTGCCTAGTTCCAAATCACGCCAACCAAGAAGCTTAAATCCACAATGGAGATTGCACGCCTAATATCATACTGAAGATTGAAAAAGACTCTTTAGTGACGTCACGGCGTATTATTATTTCTTTTTTTTCGTTTTACAATACGTTTTCGTTTCTCACGAACGAACGAATGACGAACAACGAACACGTATTGTAACACTAAAGAAAGAGGTTGCAATAAGCCGTCACGTCACTAAAGGAGCTTTTTTCAATCTTCACTATGACATATGGCCGTGCAATCTCCATTGGAGGGAGGTATAAGCTTCTTGACGCCAACAGCACTGTTAGCGTATAATCCATTAAATTAAGTAGGTACACAAATACCCTATTTATGTAATATTTTGTGACTATTTAATTTGGTCGGATTCGCGCTAACAGCGTTGTGAGCGTGATTCGGAACGCGGCCATGATAGTCAGAGGCCAGAGATGTCACTCACGTCATTGTCCATCAGCCATTTTTGATGTCCCCACTGCTGGGGCACAGGCCTTCCTTATGGGTGGTAAGGAGGATGGGCCATAACCCACCACGCGGGCCCAATGCGGATTGGTGGGTGTTAACGACTGCAAATGCAGCCAGGACCAACGGCTTAACGTGCCTTCCGAAGCACGGAGGAGCTCGAGATAATAATTTTTTGGTCACCCATCCCATGACCGACCCTTGCGAACGTTGCTTAACTTCTGCAATCGCTGGGCCAGGCGCTAAGCTACTGCGCCACCGAGCTCCACCTCACGTCATTACCTCTCTCAAAACGTCGTAATAAATACGTACTTGTCATAGTACTTGGCAACAATATAAAATAGGATTAATCACCGCTCTAGAATCTCATAGCGTAACAGAATTTAATTTGTACCTCATAGTTTTATTAACCAAGATTATAATTTTTATATTTATTTATTCGGCAGTAAATCATTAACATGTAAATACTTAAACCTATCAAATTCACAATATGTCTTTTGAATAACACGATTATTGTTAGTAATATTTTTGCAATTTTTGCGACCACTTGCCTTAGTAAGTAGTAGTTCGTTGTAAAATAAAAAAACATACCAAAAGAGCAAATATTGCTCTTTTTTACTATTTATAAAACATTTCTACTGGATTTTTATACATACAAGAAGCTCCACGGTTATTACGGCTTCAGTAAGAATAAGCTGTATAATTTACAAAGTTTTTCAGTGAAGTTCAGGTTTGTTACGATAACAAGACCACAAATATCAGTGGCATGACGGCACGCCTCGACTTTGATTTACGACGAAAAATAACACAGTGATAACCTCCGAAACTACGTGTAACAAGCCTCTTGATAAATGTTCGCTGCTCAACATTTACACCCGAAAACTGGCCACTGAAATTCATTAAAAAATCCTATGTAATTATTTTAATTTAAAATAGCAACAGTTAAGCTTTAAAAATTTTTTTTAACAAAACGCAAAAACTTTTTTAGGTCATCCATAATACCTAAGCCGTCGTTTTTCTTTATATCTAAGTATTGTAGACTATGTATAGGCGTTATACAAAAATAATAAAGGTAGGCTTAATTTTCTTTTGATAGATTATTTTATTTTTAATAGGATTTTTTTTTCTTTCTGTTACTCATAAATAGTGGAGTTTTTGATTACACACACCTTGATACTTTTTCATTAACGATTTTTACATGATTTTTGAATCCGAACAGTCTGTGATTTTAAGCCTAAAAAGGCTTTTTTTACATTCTAGTTTAATTGTGATAATACTTTTGGCTATCCTGCGCCTTATTTCATATGCAATTTAGGGTACACGGCGTCAGAAAAATCACACCTTGAAAAAAAAAAACCGGCCAAGTGCGAGTCGGACTCGCGCACGAAGTATTCCGTACCAAAAACGGCAAAAAAAAAACACGTTTGTTGTATGGGAGCCCCACTTAAATATTTATTTTATTCTGTTTTTACTATTTGTTGTTATAGTGGCAACAGAAATACATAATCTGTGAAAATTTCAACTGTCTAGCTATCACGGTTCATGAGATACAGCTTGGTGACAGACAGACAGACAGACAGACGGACAGCGGAGTCTTAGTAATAGGGTCCCGTTTTTACCCTTTAGGTACGGAACCCTAAAAAACAAAGTTAATTTAGGCCTATCTAATTTAATTTTAATGGTAAGGTTGGTTTATACGTCTTCTTCCCCTTCGGACATAGTCAACAGTCTTTAGAAACCGTTGGAATACTCGTCAAACGGAATCAATTACTGGAGCAAACATTACATTGCCTCATTTTTTGCAATATTTGAGCAACTTCATGGGCAATAGTATCCAACTTGGGTATTTATTTTTTTAATTGAACTGTTGAAGTGTGTTTTCTTCATCATCTCGATAGCGAATTTAGCCGCATTTCCTGAATTGACCACTTTTATTTCCCTTTTACGGCGACGCAAGCAATAACGATTTAAGCGTTTAATTATGGTAACTGTTATTGTTAATGAAATAAAACATTTATTAATTGAAAGCTCATTAAATGCTCTTTCAATAGATATCAAAATTTACACAATACAACGTTAGCGAGCAACAGCAGGTCAACAAGTCTAAACTTATTTTCGAAGAGGTGTGAGTTTTCTGACTTTGAGTGTAGATCAATTTAGTTTAAAAAATCACTACGCATATTTTGATTGTCTGATAAAACAAATAATAGTTTTACGAAAATTATCCTAAACTGACCTATCTCAATGAATGACCGACCGATCACCAAGGGTACCAGTTATTATTAGATTTCTTAAATAAATTGGAACTTCTCAATCGAGTCTTGCTTCTGTCAAAGTATTGATAACGACTTTTATGATCTCACTTTTCACCTTCATTGTTATACTATGCCTTTACAGTTCGAAGAAGGTTTTGTTGGAATGGAGGTTGGAGGAATTAAAGCTCGGTATTTATAGCCATGACTTTTTTCCAGAGAACATAAAAAAATCTTCGTTCTGAGTTTTTTTCTCTTAGGTGCAAATAATCATTGTAAGCTTTGAAAATTCAGCATTTAGAGATTTTAATAAGTTAGAGTTTGTAACAGCTCTTTAAAACTAATCTTTTTCCCTAGGTACATAATTTATAACAAGAAAAACCGGCCAAGTGCGAGTCCGACTCGCGCACGAAGGGTTCCGTACCAAAAACGGCAAAAAACTCACCTTTGGTGTTTGGGAGCCCCCCTTAAATATTTATTTTATTCGGTTTTTATTAATTTTTATTATAGCGGCAACAGAAAAACATCATCTGTAAAAATTTCAACTGTCTATCTTTATTAATATAAAGCAAAAAACGGTAAAAAAATCACTTTTGTTGTATGGGAGCCCCCCTTAAATATTTATGTAATTATATTTTTAGTGTTTGTTGTTATAGCGGCAATAGAAATACATCATCTGTGAAAATTTTGACTGTCTAGCTATCACAGTTCATGAGATACAGCCTGGTGACAGACAGACAGACAGACAGACAGACAGACGGACAGCGGAGGCTTAGTAATAGGGTCCCGTTTTTACCCTTTGGGTACGGAACCCTAAAAAAGACATTTCTTATAAAGTCTGGTGTTGGTATATTTACATTGTGTGAGTCAAGTTCGTCTACTTATCATATAACATGGGCCTTTCAAACAGGCTGAAATAATTCATTGTGGGATCGTAAAGCATTATACATACCTACATAAATTGTATTTAGAAATCAGGACTCATTACTTAGAAATCATTATGATGATAAAATGCTTGCTTCTGCATTTGGAATAAATTTTGAATCAAAGAGTGTAGTTAGCCAATACTATTCTTACAGGTTTTTAGGCTTCCGTACCCAAAGGGTAAAAACGAGACCCTATTACTAAGACTCCGCTGTCCATCTGTCTGTCTGTCTGTCACCAGGCTGTATCTCATGAACCGTGAAAGCTAGACAGAGATGATGTATTTCTGTTGCCGCTGTAACAACAAATACTAAAAATAGAATAAAATAAATATTTAAGGGGGGCCCTCATACAACAACTAACGTGATATTTTTTTTTGCCGTTTTTTGCTCGATATTAATAAAGACAACGGGTAGACAGTTGAAATTTGCACAGATGATGTATTTCTGTTGCCGCTATAATAAAAAAACCGGCCAAGTGCGATCCGGACTCGCGCACGAAGGGTTCCGTACAAAAAACGGCAAAAAAAACATGTTTGTTGTATGGGAGCCCCCCTTAAATATTTATTTTATTTGGTTTTTAGTATTTGTTGTTATAGGGGCAACAGAAATACATCATCTGTGAAAATTTCAACTGTCTAGCTATCACGGTTCATGAGATACAGCCTGGTGACAGACAGACAGACAGACAGACAGACAGTCAGACAGACAGACAGACAGACGGACAGCGGAGGCTTAGTAATAGGGTCCCATTTTTACCCTTTGGGTACGGAACCCTAAAAATACTAAAATCAAAATAAAATAAATATTTAAGGGGGCTCCCATACAACAAACGTGTTTTTTTTTGCCGTTTTTGGTACGGAACCCTTCATGCGTGAGTCCGACTCGCACTTGGCCGGTTTTTTTGTTGTTGTTTTTGGTACAGAACCCTTCGTGCGCGAGTCTGACTCGCACTTTGCCGGTTTTTTTTATTTGAGGGGTAACAATACTAACAATGCAACTTCCTTTGAGAGTGAAACAAACATAGAAAGATAATGGTACTTATTTATTGAGCAAGTCTATTTCCGAAATACTTACTTCTTCTTTATTTCTAATAACGATACCGATTGGTAGCTAACCAGCTTGTACGAGCTAAATAGAACGTGGGTAAATAAATAGCGAGCTGTTTCGTCACGTCGGCAACCGACGCATCGACCGATGAACGTGACGTCACGCACCCCACTGATTTATGAAAGGAAAATCGGCCGGAGTCCGGCTCACGAAAAATGTTACACCCGATAGCCTTTGTGGTTACGTGAGCGCCGACAAATGAACGAAACTCATTTTATTCTGTTACCGGGCTGATGGGATCAAGAGACATTGACGTTTGTCCTGTCCCTAACGATTGACTTCGCGAATCGTCGTAGGAAAAGACTTTATTTGAAAGCTACAGTTCTTACCTAGTTTGATGAATAACAACTGAACGCTTCCACGAGACAATTTAAATGTTGAGCTACCAACCTCAAAGCAGTACCAAGCTATTGCAAAGTGTCTGGGATTTTTCTAAAAGCATAAAATTAGTAAAGACTAGAACTTGTAGCTTCTTAAGCCCTTAATAGGCTATACAGTCATCAAAGAGAAGAGCAAATTAGCCAGGCTTACCGCTTAATCTCGATCCCACCAAGTCTCTCGCCTAAGGAAAACAATTTACACAACTAATGACAAAGGAGCCCAAGGAAAATACGCTTTTTAAAAAACCCTGGGATTTTTCTCGACCACTCTACTCTGACTACACTTGCCAGGATTAACCGTTTTGATTAAAATTCAACTGTTTGCTTGTTGCGACAGGTTTGAAACTAACTAATTTACTTTCCACATTAATACTGTTTGGCGATCATTCAACTGGGCTATCACAAATTGCGTCGCCAATAGCGAAAACAATATTTGCCTATTTGGAAATGATGTCCGTTATGATATCGAGGAAATATCACAGCTCGTTTATAATTAGAGAGTGTTTCGTTTTCATTCAACCTCTTTTTTTTTCTAATCAGTAAAAAAACTGGCCAAAATGTGATTGTTCTATTCACACTTGTTGGAGATTAACATTCAGCTGTGCGACGTACTTTAATGGGTTTCAATTGTGCAGAAAATTTTACTACATTCAATGAATGCACTGAGAATTTCAATCCTGGTTCCGTTTCGCGATTTATAGGTACTTACTGAGAATCACACTTGAATTTAGTAAAGATTTTGCGAAAATACGAGCAAAATTAATCGCAGCACTTTTGGGTGAATTGTTCGCTTTATGAAATGCCGTCTTAGGAGCAGGTGGCAAACGTGTACCAGAGAGATTAGAGGTATTATTATAAACAAGCTCGCTCCCGTTCCGCTGTCGTGGATTTCTCACTGTCCAAACTTTTCGGAATTTCACCACGGAGCTGAAAAATTATACCTTGTGGAACATGTTAATGTAGAAGGGTCTTTAAAACGAATACCAAACAAATGTGCTCTGTACCTACTCGTAAGTGTTGCTCAATATGAGTGCTTTTAAATTATATTATTATACCTATAGATACGGTGTTGCTGCCTCTTGAGCCAAAGGTCTCAGGTTCGAAACCTGTAAGGAGCTTAATTATTTTGTGATCAGCAAAAACAATTGCGCCTGGAACGTGATTTACCTACTAAGAACAATAATTATCATTTCTAAATGAAACCTTTAGGTCTTAAAAGATTAGTTTTCAGGCCTATTGTTTCGGCTTAATTCGATACGCATTTAAGGATGTAATCCAGTTACATGAACCATGGTCACAATGATTTGCGGTTTGAATGAATCGTCGTCACCTGTCAGTAGCAATTACATTCCATTGCCATTATTATTTAATAAAAATTTACCTATTATATCTATCACACGAGAAATATGCGAGCTGTACACTTCGTAAAAAATGCTGGTGATCCGCTTTTTGCTAATCTTCTTTGTCCAGCAGCCATTTTTAATCTCCCCACTGCTGGGGCATAGGCCTTCCTTATGGGTGGATAAGGAAGACGGGCCATAGCCCACCACGCGGGCCCAATGCGGATTGCTGACTGTTAACGACTGCAAATGCAGCCGGGACAACGGCTTAACGTGCCTTCTGAAGCACGGAGGAGCTTGAGATAATAAATTTTTGGTCACCCATCCCATGACCGACCCTTGCGAACGTTGCTTAACCTCCGCAATAGCTGGGCCAGGCGCTAAACCACTGCGCCACCGAGCTCCTCAATCTTCTTTACTAAAATTTATTGGCAGATTTTGATTTGATTTGAAAGACCTTGATTCCTAATTTATTACCATTTGCACAAGTGATAAGAAATTTGCAGGCCCAAGAGCAAATATTGGAGAGCTTGATCATGTGTGAAACGGGCGAGTGTGAAATTGAGTTGGCTAACAAGGTGGGCGCAAAGTCCGACGAATGCCTTGAAAGTCAATGAAGATGTATTGATCTTTGACCATTTTGAGCATGGTTTGTGTGAATTTAATACTATATTACAGTATTGAAGAATAGAATAAACTATGTCGGGATTTACAGCATGTACCTGTTTATTTTTGAGACTCCGATATTTCGGCGCAGTTGCATGCGCCATGATCACGGAAGAACTGTCGATTGTTGCGTGCGGGTATAGATGTTATTGGCAGACGAATCGGTCTACCCTCCGTCTAGTTCTTTTATTACTACGTTCGATACCGGTACCACTGTCTACAAACTCACTATTCACTCGAATTTGTTCTCGACACACGACACTCACTGTATCTGTACGCGAAACGGCATTTTTTTAATTTTGTTGTTTTTACACAACCGGACTACTGGATTCCAGACACTCGACCATTTAAACCCATCCTCACGATTGAAATTTTTGTATTTGGTAATTTCAATCGCTTCCCTGACCATTCTTGGTATGTAGTGGCGTTCTGTTGAAATAATCTGGGGGTTATGTAACTCGATCCAGTGATTTGTGTCCGAATGAATTAAATGTTCAGCAATGGCCGATTTTTGCGTATCGTTGTTTTGGACAGCTTTTATGTGCTCCTTTATACGGCATGCTATTGTGCGTTTAGTTTGGCCGATATATGAGCTACCACAACTGCAGTCGATCTTATAAACGCCAGGTTTCTCCAAAGGAAAACTATCTTTCGGGGACCGTAGACATTGCGATACCTTTTTCAAAGGAGTGAAGATAGTTTTTATTGCGTACTTTTTCAAAATATTTGAGACCTTATCTGTCACTCCCTTTACATATGGCAAAAATACTGGCTGTCTATCTACATCCTGCCTCTGTAACTGGTGCTTTTTCGTGTGTCTAGGTGGAAGCTTTCCTGAATATCCATTGCTCTGCAGGACATGGCGCACGTGTTGTAACTCTTTGTCCAGGTGTTCATCATCACAAAGATCATATGCACGGTTTGTTAGTGATGCCACGACAGAGTTTAGGTGCCTAGGATGATGATGATGTAAATCCCGACATAGTTTTTTCTATTAACGTCAATAACCATGGAAATTTAAAACAATATATTATTGAAGAATCTAATGAAAAGCTTATACCATCTCGATATCAGCCATTTTTAATGTGTCCACTGCTGTACAGGCCATCCTTATGCGTGGATAAGGATGGGTCATAACCCACCACGCGGGCCCCATGGTGGGTATTAACGACTGCAAATGAAGCCGGGACCAATTATGGATTAACATGCCTTCTGAAGGACGGAGGACCTCAAGATAATAAATTTTTGTTCAGCCATCCGTATGTGAAACTTCCTTACTTCATACTATAAATGCGAAGTCAGTTGGTTTGTTTATTTGTTTGTTTGTTACGCCTTTACGTCTTAAATACTCAACCGATCATCATGAGTTTTTGCATACACGTTGTCAGGGGTACAGAAAAGGACATAGGACCTTTCTTTCAATGAAGTGAACTGTTCCCGAGGAAAAGACAAAAAAGCTGTCCACGCAGACGAAGTCCTGGGCGGTCACCAGTTTCAAAACGGATACTTAAAATATTATTTTATAGCTTGACAGGAAGCGTTATGAAACACACACTTTAAAGCACCGTTAAAAGATTAAAAGTGGGCTGTATCAACTTACTTTAACAATTATAATATAACACTCATCATCATCCTCCTGTCCTTATCCCAATTTATTTGTAGTGCTCTACACAAAATAAAATTTTGCGCTCGTAGAACGACCACTATTGGGGTCAGCGCAGCATGTAATACATACTGCATTAGGTTTTGGCAAAGTTTTACGGTCGGCCGCCTGCCTGACACCAACCCTCCTTGGGAATGCTGTTGTTGACAGTTTCCTCGCTGCCATTCGAGTGACCCTTTGTGCGATGGTCTGCACCGGGTCCCTAAAACTTCCCTCTATCGCCTTCTACGATACCCACGGGATGAGATGGGACAGTCCTATTCTTAACCGGAACTGTGCGGCGGCGGAATTATAATATAACACTGTACTTAAATATTTTACAGCACTTAAAAACTTGGCTTAAAGTAATATTGTACACCAACTTACATTCGCTGCGGAAGCGTTTCACTGTTTGGTAAAACAAGGAGTATTCTTATCTGAACTTCTAATTAGAGAGAACAATAATCGCGAAAATCTCTTCTCAGTTCCTGCGTCGAAACAAGGGAAACAATATATGCAATTATATATTCCGGCAACGCGGGGCAATTAACATGGAAATTCTCGTTAGCTCCGCAAAGGGAAACTTTTGATGTTAAGGAAGAGGGAGAAAAAATTCAAGAGCTGGCTCGACCTCATTAACGAGCCTTTAATACTAGAGGCTGCGTAGGTATTTTTAGCCAGTTGCATTTTTAAAACGGACGTTCCCTACTGTCATGCGACGCTCGCCATAGTACTTGGGGAAACAAAACGTTAAAAACAGGCTACTCACGAAATGTGCTAATTTTAGTAACTCCTAAATCTGGAACTTTGGTTTTATGTGCATCAATAAGTATGTCTTCTGTACGAACTATTTTTGATATCCCCACTGCTGGGGCACAGACTTTCCTTATAAAGGGATAAGTAGGATGGGCCTTAAGCCACCATGCGGGCCCAAAACCCACCACGCGGGCCCAATGCGGTTTGGTGGATGGTATATAATAATAAGTATGACCTGTATGAGAAACAGTATCATGTTTATATCGGTAGGTATAGCGGATTAATCACTATATATTATAAAACAAAGTCCCTCGCCGCGTCTGTTTGTCTGTCTGTTCACGATAAACTCAAAAATTTCTGAATTTATTCATGCGGTTTTCACTAATTGATAGATTTCAGTGAGATCACGTCTGGGAAATGACCTTCTTATGTGGTTTTTGAAAACTTATAAAAAGAGAATCTTGATTGCGTAAGCTGTTAGTTTTTTCCATATAAGATTTAAGAGCTGAAGTTGGACAGTTCTCAAGTTTTCTTTGATTCCTGAGGAAGGTTTGTGTATAATAAGTGAGTTGAGGTTTTATGTAAATTGGTAGAAATATGACGATAATTGTGAAAGATGTTGGCAAAAATTAAGCCAACTGGGAGCTTGCTTCAAAAGGCTGCGTAAACCTTTTGAGCTATAACAAAATAATGTATGATGGAATGGTTCTTCTTTTATAGATCTACAAAAAAGTCTCAGATGGCATATATCTATCTTTTAAGAATAGCTTATTATACCCAATTTATTTTCTAAAAAATTGGTCACACACAATGCGGTAATTTGGAAAGCTATTTAGAAGGATACAGTATTAATCCGTATTAACTTAAATTTGTTAGTTACCTATTAAGCATTTTATGCATATTATTTTAGCCTTTTACTATATATAATTTAAAAATTATCTTAGGAGATGTCGCAAAAAATTAATACGCGCGAAAATAAATTCAAGTGCGTTTCTTTCACCGTAACGGGACGGGATTCGAACGGGGTGGAAACAGACAGTAGGTATTTCTTTTTTTTGGGTGCTGTTGGAAAATCCCATTTGGCAAAAAAAGGAAGGAACCAAAATGAAGCGAGTGCCGCTAGTTAGTAATAAAGTACTCTTAACATCTAACGGTCGTTTCACTCCCGATGACAGTATTATCCGCGTCAATTGGTAATGCGCTGGAACCTTGTCAAATTAACATACACATCAACGTCATCCGCAGTTAAAAATGACAAAAAACAGGAAAATTCTAATAGGTAATATAGTGTATTAATTATTGAATTCTTATTTTCAATAAGAAAGGGTCTAGGTATATAAAAAAAATGCAATTGTTTTTCGTTTTTGAGGTTAAAATCATGGCCGCCAGGCGCATTACCAATTGACGGGGATAGTATTACAAATATTTCTTCAACAAACAACGTTACATAATTATATTGATACCGAGCACATAATACGCGAATCGCAAATAAGAGGTAAATCAGATATCTCGTTAGAGAGTCCCGTGGCTAGAGCAACCATTTAACTGAGAAAAAGTCTGTAAATAATACGTTTTTAACCGACTTCCCATACACGGATCCCCCTAAGGATCTCCACTCCTTCGTGGAGATCCTTAGGGGAGGCCTATACCCAGCAGTGGGTGTCGTGCGGCTCATATGATGATGATGATGATGAACCGACTTCCAAAAAGGAGGAGGTTCTCTGTTCGTCTGTATATTTGTTTTTTTTATGTATGTCCAACGACTACCTACTCGAAATCGGCTGGACCGATTGATTAGGTAAACTCACAAGTTGGTCCCATTTTTTTAAATTTGGAAATCGTTTCAGTACTTTTCAAGTAATCTTGAAAAAAGCACGAAAATAGTATGATTTTGTGTGAATTACCTCGATGATAATGGTCGTATTACCTACTTCTTTGTTTGTGAACTGAATAAGATAATTATTTTTTTGTTGGAAGAGGGATATCTGTGTAGTTCTTTAACCGACTTAAAAAAAGGAGGTTCTCAGTTTGACTCGTATGTATGTATGTTTCTTCGCAATTATCTCACGTTTGGCTGAGCC
The DNA here is from genome assembly GCA_928269145.1 of Agriphila tristella. Classification (NCBI taxonomy): domain Eukaryota; kingdom Metazoa; phylum Arthropoda; class Insecta; order Lepidoptera; family Crambidae; genus Agriphila; species Agriphila tristella. The sequence goes on from OV743433.1 coordinate 41,665,678, forward strand.
GATTTTACTATCTAAATAATATACCTACAAGGTACCTACACTAAAAATTGATAAAAAAAACAAAAAACTGACATCAAAACACCTACTTCTAAAAAGCAAGAAATAATATTCGTAATAATAAAAATTCACAGATCTCGTGCCTTTCACGACCTTCTGGTACATTGAAAATGAATTTAACGAAATATTTTTTTTATTCCATTCTTATAGAGATATTAATATTTCATTAAAAGGTGACTTATTTTATTGAATTTTTCTAATATATAATTTTTAAAACATTTTCTAAAATAACCTAATAAAAAAAATAATCAAAATCAAATTCAGCATGCGAGACTCTCGCGCCGACTTCATCATCACTCGAATGTGCTATAACAACCCTCATTTTATTGTAAACTATGTTTACCTAGGCATCATCATCACACTCTCATTCAGAGATCGTTGTAAAATTCATTTGGAATCGCAGAGTAAGAGTAACTAAGAAAGACATGATTGATCGAGTAATTTCAAATCTCGAAATTGAAATAACAGCATGGGTTGCTTTGGTTGCATATAATATTTTGGATGTACTTTTCTGTATCTACGCGTAAGTACCTATTGAGGCTGAAACTGAACTCAAACTGAAACCTCTCTTCTGTTCAACTTTCGCTTAAGATTCGCCACACCTACACATAAAAACTCACTTCGACGCACGACTGCACGTGTACTGGAGATAATAGCGTCATCTCTTTTGCTCCTACAGTTATTGCTAACACTACTTTCTCTTTCGTTTTCACATAGTAAGAGACGTCACTTATTTGAATATGGACTAATGGAGACATTTCAGCGCAGTCACACTATAGTACCGCGCCGCGCCGGCGTAATTAACGATTTAAATCTTTGACTAGATCGCACTTGCATCACGCTCTATTCGCGTCATACCATCTGTTGACCTACTATAGCCCCAGTCGTAGGAGGCAAAAAAACGAAGAATACGGCTATCCATGAACCAAAGATTTCCTTCGGTAAGATTGATCCTTGGGTTCCTAAAATGGGTTTACGAAGTGGAGCCACCTAGATTTTTCAAGCAGGTGGGGGAAGGGGGAATTCTGCCTTAACGAAGTCCAAGGTTAATAACTGCCTAAGTTTAGATACTAAGCCAAGTTTGGTATCATTTTCGGATAAATCAATGACGTAGAATTCATTTCTAGTATAAAAAATGCAATTTATAAAGAAGTTTCCTAAACATTACACAATAACCAATATTTTCAACTACATTTTTTTTTTACTTTAAGTCACCGTAAATATTAAACTGATGTTCTTATTTGCAAACAAAAAATACGATAACAAAGCTTATAGAATGAAGAGTTGAAAAAATATAACTTACAAATTTCTTTATTAACAATAAATAGCGAAAAAAAATTTCACTGTCGCGTGCCGTCAATTTCTTTTACACCTATGGAAATATTATTATTTTTATTATAACAATATGGGTATCAAATGAAAGGTAATAAATAGCCAATTCCAAATATATTTACATTATAACACTTTCATGTAACTGTTTTGAAATAAACTTAAAAACTATAACGCAGCATTAAAAAATCTATATATATAAAATTCAAAGTCCTGACTGACTGAGTGAGATATCAACGCACAGCCCAAACCGCTGAACCTAGAGACTTGAAATTTTGCACACAGATACCTTATACAGTGTAGGCATCCACTAAGGAAGGATTTTTGAAAATTCTATCCCTAAGGGGATGAAATAAGGGATGAAAGTTTGTATGAAAGTCCCTCAGTTTTGAAGCTAGGATCTTCAAATTTTGTGTTTAGGCTGATGATTGAAAATAAATAAATAAACGTCTCAGCGTTTTTCAAAATTCTACCCCCGAAGGGGTGAAAAGGGGGATTAAGTTGTGTTTAGAAGATAATCCTTTATTTTTGAAGTACAAATAGCTCAATTTGTAATTTAGGCTTATGGATGTAAATATAACGCAGCGTATATTATTATTGGTAGTATTTCAACCCCTATGGGGATGAAATGGGGTAAATAAACCTAAAATAGATATGGATGTCGTTATTGGGGTTTTCTGGGATGAAGATTGCGAAAATGACATTTATTTTGAAGTCCAACACGGTCGACATGATTTAACCCCTAAAGGGATGAAAATTGGATTTAAATTTGGTATTGAAAACAATATAAAATAGACATTACAACTTAAAACTTCGTAGGAGCATGTCTTAAAATAAATAGGCAAACATATATTTTGTGGTTTTGAAAATCAACCCATTAGGGGGTAAATGGGCTAAGTAAACGTAGAAATCGATATGGATGTCGTTCTTGAGGTTTTATGGGATGGTGATTGCGAAAATGACATTAATTTTGAAGTCCAATTTAACCACTAAAGGGGTGAAAATGGGGTACAAATTATATATGGAAAAATAATATAAAATAGACATTACATAGTTTACAGCTTAAAAATTCGTAGGAGCATGTCTAAAAATAAATAGGCAAACACATATTTTGTTATTTTGAAAATCATCCGTTAGGGGGTAAATGGGGTAAGTAAACATGAAAACCGATGTGGATGTCGTTCTTGAGGTTTTATGGGATGAGGAATGCGAAAATGACATTTGTTTTGAAGTCCAACACGGTGGACATGATTCAGCCCAAGGGGACGGGGACGGACAAGGGAACAGGAACGGGAACGGGGGCGGGGACGGGAACGGGAAAGAGTAAAGAAACGGGAAAGTGATACTCTTAATATCTCTGTACCTAATTCTGATTATTGTAATAAACTAGCTTCCGTCCGCGACTTCGTCCGCGTGGATATTAGAGAAAATCCTTAGGGAACCTTCAACCAGGATCCGACCAACCGTTTTATACGCGATTAGGCGGGTCCCCACCAAGCGCGCAGCCTCGTGCGAGGCCTGTCACACGTCGCAAATGTTTTGCCTCGCGAGGCAGCGCGCTTGGTGGGGACCCGCCTAATCGCGTATAAAACGGTTGGTCGGATCCTGGTTGAAGGTTCCCTAAGGATTTTCTCTAATATCCACGCGGACGAAGTCGCGGGCGGAAGCTAGTATCAGTATATTATTAGAAAAACAAAAAATGGCAGTCAATATCGACAAAAAAAGGCAAATATCACAAGCGCGCATGTAACTACGATTTTTTTCAGATGTTGTTAGGTACCTTGAGAGTAGTTCTACCCAAGTTTTAACCCTTGGAAACCCTGTACTGCTGGAAAAACTTGGCACTTGTTTCAGTATTTTCGAAAAAACTACCTTAAGGAAGCGTTTTTCAGGTATCTCTACTCTATACTTTTATAAAGCTAACTAAATAAATTGCTACAATTTGAGCCTATCACAAACAAGTTTCGAATTGATATTTAAAATTTTAATATTTAATAAACATAATAACTTCCTTACAACGGTAACGAAGTAATTTTTTTAATTAGCCAAAACAAGAATATTTTCTTTTATTATTATTTTAAAAATAAAAGGATATAAGAGCTCCTACGAGGTATTTTTCTTTTTCAAATATTCCAATTTGTGTATTAAATGGCAATTATTTTGTTTAATCAAGCGAGTATTTTTTTTTTTTTGTTTTTTTTTAATAGTTTAACAATTGAATTGGGCCAACCCGTCAAGGGAAAAGTTGCATTGTCTTTTAGTAAATAACAAATCGCCAGAAATATTTCTAAATATTTTTTAGCTTTGAAATATACAATCATTCACAAACTTCAATCGTACTAAGTATAAGTACCTATAACCATTATCCCGAGCCGCGCGCGTCGCCCGCGATATCCCAACATTTCGCTACATAAAGGATAAGCTACAGCCCAGACCGTAAAAGTTAGGGACATATAATATTTTCTAAATGTAGCCCAACTCTATATCTCTAGGAGCTTTTTTCATTTTTTCGATATCGCCTTTCGTTTTTGAGTAATTGTCGATTTACTAAGAAAAGATCCCGAAAAAGTGTGTAATTTTTCTACATTTATGCGGTTTTCGAGAAAAACTTTGGACTTTTTCAAAATTTTTTTTCACCATATTGTAGCCCTTGCCAAGATGCATCTTTTGAGATATATCACATTCACGTAGACCCAAAACTCGCGGGACCAGGGCGATGTCTCACTCTGGCTGAAATTGGGTACCTTACTGAAGCGATCGAAAAAACATTTTCAATGTTAAAACACGTCTATTGAAGTCGGTTGGGGCTTTAAGAATAAAAAAAGGAGCACAAAGGAATTTGTACTCCAGCCCCACCCGACTTCAATAGACGTGTTTTTATTATTACGAATATTATTTCTTGCTTTTTAGAGGTAGGTTTTTTGAAGTCGGTTTTTTGTTTTTTTTTAATCAATTTTTCAATGAATGAATATAAGTTTTAACTTTGTGAAAGCTTTTAAATTAAGGTACGCCGAAATACAAAAGAGGTAGTTGTTCGTAACCTACTACACAGATAAAAACTTTTCATCACGTTTGATATCATATAAGTACCTAATTAATTTATTGAGTCGTTTCAGGGTAGATAGGTGATATTTTTATGCAACTCCACAAAACCGATGGATTTAATTAATATCTCGCGATTTCCAAGCGCGTGGATGTGCCTGGGCTCTAAAATATTAATGTCATAAATTACATAATTATAATTACGCACGAATTATGACGTCAAGAGTTTGATAAATGGAAGCGAAACCTCTTGGTGAAAGTCCCATTGAAAGTTTATTAATTAATTGCTTTTCGCTTACCTTTCTAAGCGTTGTTTAGGGACTTGAGATGTGATGAATGATTTAAGTATAAATTAAACCAATTACGAAATACCCAAATCCCTTTAGAAATTGTCGAATGTCATAAATGAATTATTAAATACTGGAATTACATTTGGCTAACCGAAATATTTGCTCGCGACTGTAAAAAAAGGTAAACAAAACTATTTTCGTAATAAACAACGTCAAAATATTATCAGCTCAATGAAGGCTTTTCAAAGTGACATTTAAAAATAAAAATAGTAACTATTTGCCTCACTAGATGGTGTTGACACTCTTCGAACCTTAAAAATAGTAACTACTAGCGGCCGCCCGCGACTTCGCCTGCGAGGAAAGGTTTTTTGCTATCCCTCGGGAACAATTCATTTTTTCGGGATGAAAGGTACCAAATGTCCTTCTTTGTACCCGTGTGCAAAAATTCATGATCGGTTCAGTAGTTAAGACGTGAAGGCGTAACAAACAAACAAACAAACGGACTTTCGCATTTATAATATTAGTAAGGATTTGAATCACTTTATGGTGTTGATACTTCGAAACTTTGTAAAAAAATCACATTGACACCCCTTTTATATCAACGCCATCTATCGAGTCTACAGTTTTTTGTCATTGTGAAAAGCCCTCATTTTGATAAATCAGGATATGCTTTTATTTTAATCATATCATCAACCTATTTAAATGATTCCATTGGGTCACAGACCTTTCTTATGGATGGATATGGGAGATGGACTCAATACGGAATGGACTAGCCACTTTCTATATTACAAGTTTTTCAGAAAAAAATTAGAAAAATAAACAATCGGTTTATTCTAAAAGAAAAAGAGAGATTCTGCAACATGAAAGCTATTTATTCACTTTAAATCTAAGTAAATGATTGACGGAAATTATGTATGCCAAAAGGTCACGATTAATTATGTTCGATGTTGTGTTTCCTTAATGAAAGTACCTACATATTTGATTTTCTTGGAAACCTCAAATGTCGAAATGTTATTAATTAATTTCTCCTCAGCTATTCCAGTAGGTATGGTACAATGTGATTATAATTTAGGTAGTGCCCTGATTTCACTATCGCAATTCGGTGACATTAATATTGCCGAATTTACTAGTAAGATTGGGATAAGGGAACTTCGGAGCTTGTACAATCCGGAGGGTTGCTTCTTTCATTGAGAATAAAATACCTTAATTACTTATTATATTTAATTAAGGTGGTATTCCAGTCAAATTGACTTTAACTAAAGAGCACAGTTTTCCATTAAGAACAGTCATGTGACCAAGGCTCCTGAAAGTCCCACATAAATGTGTGAAAATCTGTAAACACCGGCGTCGTTTCACAAAACGCTACAGCGTAATAAACAGTAAAGCTTCATAATAACGCTAATCATTGTTACAAGCGTGCGTTACGCATCATGCCGTAAACACATTTTTCCTAATCAACATTATTCTGTGGCGGCTTACGGCGCAATGTTTTGTAAATCCACCGCGAGCGGAATAGCCCATTCTGGATACGCAGATACCCCGTATTAGGCTAATACCGGCCTACTTCTTCAATTCGCATTTATTGCCAGTTTTAGCAATTAATTTCTATTTCGTTTCCTTCTTTTGATCCTTTGGACCTTGACCTGAATTTTAGGACGCTTTTGAATTAAGCTGATTTGACTTTGATGTTGTTTTGCATAAAAATGAGTAGAATTGCGTTTCTTATCCGTGTTGTTCCTGGGAAAATTTACTCGTATTGCAGTAGATATAAAACTTAGAACTCTATACTAACTATAAAATAAACTAATAAGTACCCGTAATTTATTTGTAACGGCCATAATCCAAACGGACGAACACAATACGAAATGTGGTAAAGCTCGCAAATGTTACCAGTGACATTGTAAACCTTTGTGCTGCTTATTATTAATTAGGAAATTAGTACATATTAGGTAAAAAATAACTTGTTTTATATATTTTTGTTTGTTTATTATGTTATTAATAATTTATTATGTTCCTTCAAAAAAATTTTTCACCACTTTTAACTGATTCTGAGCTTAGATCTCCGAAACCACATTCTGTTCTGATTTACAATTCAATATCAATTCGAAAATAAACAGTAACAACAAAAGACAAAAGTTACCAGATATTTTACTTTGTTTTGATACAAAGTGCAATAGCGTGTCACAGTTATATCTTTTATTCGAACGTGGAACTGTGATGTGGTAGGTCGTTACACTAACAAGTAAGGCGTCATTAGACACGAGGAAATGAGGGACTTGGAAAGGTTTTTTTTTTAACTCTTCTAAGTAGAGTTGACTTACTGTATCTACATTACACGTATGCTATGCAAAGATTGTAAAATCTTTTGTTTGTGAGTTGACTTTCGATCTATGTAAAACAATAAAACAAGTACCAACCTAAATTATGATCATCATCATATCAGTCGCTTGACACCCACTGCTGGGTATAGGCCTCCCCCAAGGATCTCTACGACGATCGGTCCTGCGCTGCCCACATCCAGCGGCTTCCCGCGACCTTCACCAGATCGTCGGTCCACCTTGTCAGGGGCCTATCCACGGAGCGTCGACCGGTGCGCGGTCGCCAACCTAAATAATATTTGAAAAATATTCTGTTATTTTTAGTTTATGGAACTCGGCAATTTAGTTGTGGTAATCGAAAAAAATATGTGAATGTTTTATTCTCATGATTGAACACTTTAAATACTGTCGGCCATATGTCGGAATTCCAGTCGTTTCACCTCTACCACAGTATAAACATATACTGTGCCTCTACTGTGTCGAAGAATTGACACTTGACGAGGGTTGTGACTGAACAGTAGGCAGTAGGTACAGATACTAAAACAAAACAAAAGCAACACAATGCGAAACGCAATTTTCAAAGTACCTAAGTTGCCTTTTTTCGTACGTTACGTTTCGATTTCTATCCTCTAAAGTCAGCGCTATTTCCCATTAACTGATTAAACTCTTTGTAATTTTGTAATCTATGCTATTTCCCCTAGTGACTTCCTAATGGGTTTATGATATCTTTTGAAAACTCTATGAATTAAAGAGTAAGGAAACAGCTCTGCACGCAGTACGTTTATTACCTACTACATTTTTCATGGTTGTGTGTGTATTTGGTCTTTTCCCCATTATTTTTGCGTATTCATACTAACATCAAACGCTTTCATATTTTGCATATAACTCAAGTCCGAATAGAAACAATACAAAATAATTACCCACGCCGTTTGTATCTTTATTTTTGTAGCATGTTTACTGTCTAGATACAAGTGGCAGCATCGTTAGTAGCGACTTAATGACTACGCCATGTTAAGGAAACTCTTTTATTTGTTTTATAATGCTACATTTATCTTAGCATTTACAATGAAGATTTCAATGGTAAAAAGTAGACACTAATAACATTTTCTGTACTGTTGAATTTTCTCACAAGCAATTAAATATAGGTATTTTAAACAAAATATGTTAGAAAATGAGGTCTCGAATTTGGCATTGCTGTTAGTTACTATTTCAGTATTCCATCTCATCGTGGTTGATGATTATTACCTGACCTAAAAAAATTACGTCTAAAATTAGTTATACTTAGGAAAGTACGTAAATTTTTCGTTACTAATTAATTTTATTATTAATTCTTAAAAACATATACGAGTGTTGCGTTACTTTTCGTAACTTAACCATAAATTTTGAGTTTAAATCTGTATAAGCAAACTAAATAAAATGCCTCTCAGTCGAAGTAATAATGAACCTCTAGTCGTATAAACGTGATAATCTAGTGCTGATTTATGTGATTAGTCCCAAAGGCCTAGTCTCATTTAGGTAGCGCGCCGCGTACTGGCACAAATTAATCAGATTATCGCCGCCACTCACTCTCGGCAGCTTCCAATCTTTCAAATCAATTTCCTTTATTATGTTAAAAGCGTAAGAACTGAAATAAATTCATATTAGAGAAGCCCCTGCCCTGTAGCATAACGAGCACAAGAGATGTTAATTACGTTCTAATGTACAAACTTTATATGTGTCAAAAATTACATTTCGATGTAGAGATTTGCCGGAAGGTAGAACATCTAGGAAGGGATATTAATTTCGATTGAGGCAGCTGCATAAAAAAATTATGTTAGTATTTTTTTACTACGAATGGCTAATGGTTTGTAGAGCTAGGGAGTGTAGAGTTAGAAGCTTGGCTGTACATGAGGTTTGATAACTTTTTGACAGTGCGAGCGTGCGTCTTGGCAATATTTTACATGAAAATGTTTTTGGTGGGATCATTTTTTACTTTAATTGAGGAAATACGAATGGCTAATGTTGATGTTTCGGTGTAAAACTGAGAACACTAGTACTAATCAACAAAATAATCAAAACGAAATGCCTAGTCAAATTATTTTCATATAGCATTGCTTACCTGTGCTACCTGTTCCATCAAATTAATCAGCATTTACACCATTAAGATTTTCCCAAGGGGTCCATTTCATTACATCAGCGTTGTAATACGAGTATCATTATGTATTCCGTGTTTGTAGCATGAGTCAGTCAGATTCTGCATGTTATACTACTTCACCTATACATATGACGTATATACTCGTAGCTCACATATTTTTCGTTGGTATTCTCTTTCTTGACATTTTGCTAGGTTCAATCTAGTTGAACGACGTGTCACGGAAAATATGGTTGTACTTTATCCTATCTCCAGATGTTGAAGAGGTATCAAATTAGAATTTCCGTCATTTTTCGTGTGTGCGGAATAAAGGTGTTTTTCTATGACACCAATTTTAACGCAAAGCTAAACTAGAGGTAGTATAGGGTTTAGATTTTTTGAAGTTAGTGCGACGTTACTGTCCAGCGTGAATTTGCTCCTTTCGTTGAGTACTGAAAATTGCAATTCTTAAAATGTGGCTTTTTAAAACTTGAAAAGCCACATTTTGAACACCATTAGGTACATCTAAAAAAAATAATTATGAAAGTATTTAGTTTTAGCTATACTTACTTGATTCTGAATCGTTATATTATGACAGATACTTTGACCCAAGTTTTTTGCTTTTCACTAATAAAAACCAAAAACATATCCAAAGTTAAACGACACCAGAGAGCGAGTTTCATTACCGCGCGGGATAGAGGCGTGTAGGCATGGACCAACTAATCAGATTAAGCCACATCCCGCCCGCCGCTACCAAATTTAGGGGCAAACTACTAGATCGATACCGGATCACTATTTGGCTTTAAATCACAGTTTATAAATTGAATAAGTATGATATTTTTAAGTCAGTTAATTTTAAATCAGTTTGTAGCTTTTGTTTAATTACAAGTTATTTCCATTTGATATGTACTGAATTCTTACAAATGCAAGCTAAAGTTCGATGAAATACCTGTCATAATTCAAAAACCGTGAGATCGAGCTGAAAATAAAACTTCTCATCAAATTGGTAATTTATGTTTATCTATAAATTACCTTATTATTCGAAAATATTTCTAACGAATGGCGTTCATTCAAGATATTGTCTCAAACAAGATAGATTGACGTGCCTTTTTGAAGTTACTTGTTAAGCAAAGTCAAGCACACTGCTCTTTGTCTGGCCTTTATTAATAAATTAGAAATTATCAAAGTTCGTAGGGCAATACGAGTACATCCCCTTTTATGTTATAATGACGTTCCAGCAGCTTCAAACGTTTAATTTACGTGTGAGGACGAACCTTATGAGAAGTGGCCGAGCTGTCATAACTTTGCCCGCACCGCACTAAATTTACACAGCCGAACACAGGCGAAAAGTTTGGCGAAGTTGTCAAACTCTAAATTTTACAATTAACCGACCGTGTTCACGGCACGAACTTCCATATTTTAGCATAGGTGAGCGCCGGCTTCTAATATGCCGAGAAATATATGGCTCTCATTAGCTACTGAGACTTTCGGTTATGGCCCTTTTGACAGCGGAACATTTGAAAACGTAGGTCTTCACTTACATCTAAATTGGAATTGGATAGATTTATTTTACGGAAAAATCAAGTTCAAAAGTTTAAAAAAATAATATCACATCAATACATTGCTCTATCCTAAAATACCAATGAAACATCGTGGTGCACATTGGTGGTTGCTGGTCATTGTACCAGACCCAAAAAATTTATGAAAAAACACCAGTTTTAAAAAAATAATCTAATATTAAAGCGAAACATCTTTTATTTCCACAAATTCAGCTAAATTAAGCCAAACACCCCGTTCTCGAAAATAAAACTAATAAACTAGTCCGTAAGCTAAAAATAAGTAAGTAGGTATATTTCATTATAAAGTTGAGCTCACCCACCCGACGGTGTCCGCAGTCTGCCATAAATGAAAATGAAAACAATTTTGTTGACCTTACGCCACTTTGGGGCTCCAAATTCGCCGTTTTGCGAGCCGCGTCCTCGAGTCGCTTCACTATGGCACCCGAGGGTGTGATTAACTCTACTTATACCTACGTTAATACTGCTAGACCGATGTCAAGGTCCACTGGAGACGAATTCAAATGAAATTATCTAGTTTTTTGAGTTTCAAGCCGGCACGCCTGTGGGATCGAGTCTCCTAAAACTTTTGGTATTATCTACGATATTAGAAATTTATTTGGTATTTAAATTTTGATCAAGTCCGAGTTGGCAACTTTACTTAATAATGTTTTAGTATATAAAGAGATATTATTATTATTAAGTAAGTATATTATACTTACGTTTGACTACTGAATTTCACACGCTCGCCTTCTGACATCATATCACACCATTTTGTGATTCCTACCGGAATAACTCCAATAAGGAGTTGAAAATAATGATAAATTCAGAAAGTAATGAAATGACTAGCTACCACTTGTAACGATACTGATTTTTTACGTGTATAATTTTTCAACTATTAGTACCTATAGGTATTTCACTAATAGTTGAGAAATTCAGAGAACATGTTTGAGAACAAAGTGGGAGTATTTTCTTCAAACGTCTGATAATCAGTCAAATAACAGTCAGACAAACGCTCTCTGATAAATGTAATCATCTAAATATTGATTAACACAAGAACAGTTACGTTCAATAATGTTTGACCTATAATAATCATAACATTTTATAAGCAACAAAGGACATTTTTCATCTCACAATAAGAGGTTATAACCTGTTAAATTATTCAAGTATTCGATACGCTGCCGAAGCGTAAATCTTTGAGTCGATCGTAAAAAGTGTTCCCCGGAGTACAGAAAGTAGCACAGTTCCATTCGATCCGAGACGCACCATTGTCCTCATACGCACTACAAGAAAAAGACCAATTTCTGAGATTTCCGAAGGGCTTAGCTTCATTTCCTTTTATATCTCCCCAGATACTAAATTCGTTCAGCCAATAATAAAAAATCGTCGGGGACAGCTGAAATGGACTCGACGTAAAATTTACTCGCAATCCCACCCAGATTGGACATTATAATCCAACTAAAACAGATCTCTGAAAGCCCCTCTCAACTCAATTTTAGATTAAAATGGAAAAGTACCACAAAATAGGAAATAGTACTATTTTCTCTTTTTATTTTTGTCACATCAAACTTTACCAGTAGCGTATTTTCATTCTGCACCCGTAGCACAAACATCTATCGAGAAATAATCCGCGCGTAAAAACATTCGATAAAATAATTTTGTACGAGTTTATACAGTGCTATCTGTCGCCGAAAAGCAAAATTATTACGCGCGTTCTAGATATATCTCCCTGCTACGGGGTACTATCCCAAAATAAATACAAGGTCAGAACTCAAGGGTGTGAAAATAATCGCGTATAGATTGTAACTCACATTTTAATTTATGTCCTCCAATCTACAGTAGGTAGTGTACGTAAAAATCCTGTAAGTATAGATTGTAGTCATAGTTTTAAAAAAGGCGTTACAAACTATACACGAACAGTTTACAATGGCTGCGTTCTGGCCTTGCATAGAATGGAAATATGCAGTAACGTACTTTGTTTTAATTATGAATTAAAGAAAACTTGAAAGTTTGGGAAGGAACTATTGTTCGCAATGTTTTAGTTCAATGTGATGGGTTCGAATTTTCGCGTTCAAGAAAAATAAAAAATTGCAAAGAAAATAAATCTTATCATTCAATCATGAAGTATCTATAGCAAAGGCAAAGCATTTAATTTTGTAAAACAAAGTTTTTAAGTTTTTGCTTACTCACTTGAGTAAACTTTTGTTTAATGTGAAAGACATAGATTAATTGTCGACTAGTAAAAGAACTTTTGCAAATGCTAAGTTTGCTAATTGAATTCGTAGTTGCAATTTTATTTCTTTTTTGCCTCTTTGGGCTCACCGTTACTTGGTTGCCAAAACTAATTAGGTACTTAACAATTGTTCGGCACTAAAGTAAAAAAAAAAATCACAAACACTTACTAACAAACAACTACATGAAGTAGTTTTGTGCGACCGTATTTAAAACCATGTAGGTATTTGAAAAGAAATAATAAAGAATCATTTTTATGATTCTGAAAAATAGATATATAATACTTATAGCTGCATACAAAGTATAAAAAGTTGATATTAAAGGTTAATGATATATTTAAATTCTATTATTAACGCATATGTTAGTATCTTTATCAAACGGTTGTAATTCTTACTTTATTTCGTCCATCATCATAATTTTAGTTTATTGAAATCAAACAGAAAAAGATACGCGTGTATTTTTACAATGAGGAATGAGTACCTATACAAAGTAAGTAATGTAAAAAAAAAATTTTCCAAGTCTCGACATAATATGTCTATTGCAGATTCCGAGGCTTTTGGAAGTTCCTTCAACTCAATATATTTCACGACCACATTTACCCAAGTTTCACATCCGCTAATACCAAAAGAGATCCAAAGGCTTATCTATGAACCACTTATATTGAATATAATGTTCCAGACGTTTTACATTAAGATAAAGCTCTCAGCTAAATTAAAAAGATATTTTTTTATCTTGGTTATAAAAAAGACGTTATAGAAAGGCAATTAATTCATAAGTCCTTTGTTCGAGTTTGTGATTTCCAAATTAAATATTAGAAACTTGATTACGCATTTTTTTAAACGTTGTTCATTAAGCCTATAAATTAATTACTTTTAGGTACTTAATTGTCAAAACTTAATTTTGAAGCGATTTAACATAAAACAAAACGAGATTATATGTTATATCAGCTTAATATTTACTTCATATTATTTAGGAGACATAATTGTGGTAAACCTCGTGGTGTGTTTAGTTTACGTATTATTATTATTTCCAAAGTAACAACTACTAATAGTGTGGAAAGTGAAAAAAGAAAGTGGAAATGAAGCTATCTTTTGTATGGAGACCCCAACATTAAAGTCTCAGTCGATGAAACTTTGCCAGGTATGTAATATAGTATGAACCAAAACCTATGTGCAAATATCCAAAAACAAAAAAAAAACGATTTAGATAATTTAAAAAATACGTTTTATTTATGATACTTTATCATACTGTAAAGTTTCGTCTATTGAGGATGGGGGTCCACTAAATCTCTTTCCTAGGAATATCTTCCTTTCCTACACTATAATACGATATTCGTCAGTTACGAGCTTGTTCAATTAATTTAAATGTAACAGAACCACTTTCATTTCACCATTGTGCGTTATCAACGTGAAACATCGTACACGGCAAAATTGAGCTGTTAAGACGCATCACGACGGTACCTCAAAACGATCGTTAGGACAAAGTTTACTCAACAGAAGTTGGCTTTTAGCGTCGAAAGTTTTAACTGCAGGAGCGTTTACTCAAAATGCAAATTACAAGCTCCATACAGGCAAGGTGGGGCCAGACGCCCCCAGGATGTGATACACGGGACCCCAATATTAAACCACACGAACAACCCATAAATTTCCCAGCTGCTTTGTATACGCTATAATTTTGGACGGACGTCGTTCGTGGTATTTAGGCGGTACGCTGAAACAGGTATCTTTTTCTGTTACGATGTTAATTTGTTACGGCAAGTCCGGTTTTGTGTAAAGTTGCTTAAAACAATTTATATGGCACTTAAAAACTGGTTTAAATTTATTATCGCATTACTTCCGCGCAAACTATGAAACTTTTTAATGCTTAAAGTTACGTAGATTTTGATATTTTCTGTTCCTTTCCAGTGAATGTAGAGACAGAAAAATTGTTCCCGTGGCTAACGCAATTAAGATAAACAAAGATACCTATTAAGTAAAGAAATACTTGGTTGTCAAATCATTTAATGTCGTCAGAATATCTGGCCATTTTCTTTACACGTTTTGTCGTTGTCAATCGAGATAATAAATATTCAAAGTTAGGTATCAAATAGTAGCAAAAAGGTATTACATTTTGGTATTTTCTAAACATCCAATATCGCTTTTGGTCCAGCGGTTCTGATGCTTACATCTTTTTGTAGTTTTAATGGAACCATGGAATAATGTCCTAATATATTTTTTCTTACTATTATTACATACAAATAACTCTGTTTCATTCAGCACATTTTTAAAGCTATTATTCTTTCAACGGATCAGTTGGAGCTTTTAGTAAACGCTAAGTTATTGTTTCAGCTTAGCACAATCTAACTGTTTAGTGCTAAGTTCACCATTGAGTGCAAGCACTAAGAATTAATATTTCTCGTCCTACAGTGCTCCGGACCCATAATGTTGAGAATATTTTTTCATGTTTTGAATAGCTTCGCGGGGCCGGGGGTAGCGACGCTTTCGAATATGAATTCCATTCGATTTCGATAGATTAATAGGACCTAGGTACGTATTCCTAAGTGCATTCGTGATAAGGAACTCGGCAACAATACGGCAATAATATGCGGCTTTCACTCAAACCCGATACAAGGAGTCAACACACAAAGTCCGTATTTTCAATCAAAGTTTCCTAATCCAAAAACCAATTTGTGGAGCTCATACGATTGAAATGTTTAGTGACATGACAACTTCACTCTACTATGTATCGATACGTTTGTGCCTGATCGAAATGTTGTTTTGATATGCTCTGAGATTTCAATCTTTGGTACATCGTTTTACGAACATGAAGTAAATTCTACATTGACCACCCTCCTACGCTGCCGATCGTAATAAAACAAAAAACGGTTGGTTAACAATATTACATTGTAGGAAAATGAACTGGCGGCAATATCAACAATATATGTATGTAGTACAGAAGATTAAGATGCCAAAGTGAATTAAGCCCCGAGAATGCCATAAGTTCGCTGTCGATAACTCCGACAGTATTTTAAAGCCAGTTTAGAGCTTATAGCGAAACTTCACTGAGAAAAATTTCCTCTGCCGCACTACGTAAAATAAGGATAAAAATCGACCACTATGACGTGTGTAACCCGCTACATTACGCGTAAGTAGTCAGTCATACGTAGTCGGCATACTGACGCTCATCATGGGGCGGGTTACGTAATTTACGAGTGGTCGATTTTTGTACGTACGTACGTAGCCCGACATCCGGCTACGTACATACGTAGTGCGCAAGTCGCACTGAATACTCCTGAAACTACGACTGCGGCTTACGTACGTTACTGTAGCGGGCACAGTAAATAATGGTGAGCTATACGTGTGCACCGAGGCGGCATACGTACAATACTGTGGCAGACACAGTAAAGCACGGTGAGCCGTACGTGTGTACCACGGCGGCATACGTTCGATACTGCAGCGGGCACAGTAAATAATGGTGAGCTATACGTGTGCACCGCGGCGGCATACGTACAATACTGTGGCAGACACAGTAAAGCACGGTGAGCCGTACGTGTGTACCACGGCGGCATACGTTCGATACTGCAGCGGGCACAGTAAATAATGGTGAGCCATACGTGTGCACCGCGGCGGCATACGTACGATACTGTAGCGGGCTCAGTAAAGCACGGTGAGCCGTACGTGTGTACCACGGCGACATACGTACGATACTGTAGCGGGCACAGTAAATAATGGTGAGCCATACGTGTGCACCGCGGCGGCATACGTACGATACTGTGGCAGACACAGTAAAGCACGGTGAGCCGTACGTGTGTACCGCGACGGCATACGTATGATACTGTAGCGGGCACAGTAAATAATGGTGAGCCATACGTGTGCACCGCGGTGGCATACGTACGATACTGTGGCAGACACAGTAAAGCACGGTGAGCCGTACGTGTGTACCGCGACGGCATATGTACGATACTGTAGCCGGCACAGTAAATAATGGTGAGCCATACGTGTGCACCGCGGCGGCATACGTACGATACTGTGGCAGACAAAGTAAAGCACGGTGAGCCGTACGTGTGTACCGCGACGGCATACGTATGATACTGTAGCGGGCACAGTAGATAATGGTGAGCCATACGTGTGCACCGCGGCGGCATACGTACGATACTGTGGCAGACACAGTAAAGCACGGTGAGCCGTACGTGTGTACCGCGACGGCATACGTATGATACTGTAGCGGGCACAGTAAATAATGGTGAGCCATACGTGTGCACCGCGGTGGCATACGTACGATACTGTGGCAGACACAGTAAAGCACGGTGAGTCGTACGTGTGTACCGCGACGGCATATGTACGATACTGTAGCCGGCACAGTAAATAATGGTGAGCCATACGTGTGCACCGCGGCGGCATACGTACGATACTGTGACAGACACAGTAAAGCACGGTGAGCCGTACGTGTGTACCACGGCGACAACCGTACGATACTGTAGCGGGCACAGTAAATAATGGTGAGCCATACGTGTGCACCGCGGCGGCATACGTATGATACTGTGGCGGGCACAGTAAATCATGGTGCACCATACGTGTGCACCATGGTGGCATACGTATGATACTGTAGCGGGCACAGTCAAGCATGGTGAGCCATACGTTTGCACCACGGCGGCATACGTATGATACTGTAGCGGGCACAGTAAATAATGGTGAGCCATACGTGTGCACCGCGGTGGGATACGTACGATACTGTGGCAGACACAGTAAAGCACGGTGAGCCGTACGTGTGTACCGCGACGGCATATGTACGATACTGTAGCCGGCACAGTAAATAATGGTGAGCCATACGTGTGCACTGCGGCGGCATACGTTCGATACTGTGGCAGACACAGTAAAGCGCGGTGAGCCGTACGTGTGTACCGCCACGGCATACGTATGATACTGTAGCGGGCACAGTAAATAGTGGTGAGCCATACGTGTGCACCGCGGCGGCATACGTACGATACTGTGGCGGGCACAGTAAATCATGGTGCACCATACGTGTGCACCATGGTGGCATACGTATGATACTGTAGCGGGTACAGTCAAGCATGGTGAGCCATACGTTTGCACCACGGCGGCATACTTACGATACTATGGCGGACACAGTCAATCATGGTGCGCCATACGTGTGCACCATGGCGGCATAGGTAGGATACTGTGGCAGGCACAGTAAAGCATGATGTGCCAGACGTATTAACTGTCGTAGTAGAGGTAAGGTACCGTTGCCGGTACAGTAAGACATGATGAACCGTGCGTATATACTACGGCAGCATACGTACGATACTGGTGCGGGAACAGTAAAGCACGGTGAACCATACTTATGTAACACGCCAGCGTACGTACGATACTGCTGCGGGTATAGTAAGACATGGTGCACTATACGTGTTACGTATGGCACACCATGCCTTACGATACTCGCACCTGTATTTTCCTTATGCTGGCATGGTACATACAAAGGTGTTCAGATAATTAGTATGAATATTAACCAAAGTCAATGAAATTTTGTAGACACGATCGAGAAACTAATATCTATAGTTTATTCCATTTTCGTAAAAATGTATAGTTTAAATATTGCAGGGAGTTTTTAATGAAAATATGAAAACCCCCTGTAATATTTAAACTATAAATTTTTACGAAAATGTATTAAACCACAGACCTAGGTATTACTTTCTAGACCATGTCTACAAAATTTAATTGACTTTGATTGGTTAATATTCAAAATAATTATCTGAACACCTATGTATGTACGGCCAGCGTCATAAATATATATACGTTAACAAGAGCTCAAAAATATCTACACACCTCTATGTCACTGACAATAAGGTTTGTGTTTACATATTTTGACTCAATGGCTGTATATATGTATATAAATGACACTGACTGTACCATGCCAACATAAGGAAAATACAGGTGCAATTATCGTAAGGCATAGAGTGCAATACGTAACACGTAGTGCAATAGTGCATCATGCCTTATACCCGCAGCAGTATCGCATGTACTCGGGCGTGAGTCTAATTAGACACACTTGATTTTTAAGTTTCCGTTTTTCCTTTTTTTGAGGCACGGAACCCTAAAAATCAAGTATGTCTAATAGCCGTCTATCTATGTACATACGTATGGTGAATGGTATGGTGCCTTATTGTCCCACACTAGTATCATACCTTCTATTTGTCTTCTCAGCATATATATTTGTCCACTGCTGGAGATATGCTTATCCCATGGTTTTTCTATGTCGTCCTTGTTGCGGCGTATCTGGTTGAGGTAGGCCCTGACATCTTAGGAATGGCGGTCTGCCCACGCTTCGACTTCCCGTTCATACCTCTACTATAACAGTTAATAAGTTTTATACAACATTATGCTTCTTTGTAGTATAACCTGCACTGATTACATAGATATCTACTTATAAATATTGGTGCGGGTACGATAAAGAATGATGTATCATTTTAAAGCTGACCAGATGTTTTAAAAACCCGCATGCGGCATTTTTCACATTTAATTTCTTTTACTGGCAATAGTTACGTATAAATAAATCACAAAGGTCGCGTCCTCATTGCAGGGTTTTTTTAAACTCTGGTCAAGCTTTATCTACTTTTGTTGAACTTGTACGATATTAGTGCGGCTATTATTATTAT
The DNA here is from genome assembly GCA_928269145.1 of Agriphila tristella. Classification (NCBI taxonomy): domain Eukaryota; kingdom Metazoa; phylum Arthropoda; class Insecta; order Lepidoptera; family Crambidae; genus Agriphila; species Agriphila tristella. The sequence continues at coordinate 41,685,246 of OV743433.1, forward strand.
TATTATGCAAAATAATTTTATAGCAAACTTAACAGCTGCACCGATATAGCACCAAAGTCCAGACCTGTAAGCGAAAAGCATATAATAATTGGTAATTTAGATAAAATCATACTTCACGATACATATACATTTAGTCAGCCATGATACAACATTTTTTATTTTTTAACTTTTACAAGGTTATTAACAGAAGAAATTCCGTTCTCAAACCCTGTACAAGTTTTATAGCTTTAAATGCTTAAAAGGAAAAAGACATAAAAGATTCATATTATTTATTTTCAATCGTGAAATTGAGACATACAAAAAAAACACAAGCTTAATTGATTATACTATTTTAAAATTACATAGTCGTCAACTTGGCGTATTCGCTAAACATAATAAAAGCTTCATATTATTTATTTTCAATCGTAAAACTGAGACATAACAAACCACAACAAGCTTAATTAATCATACTATTCTAGAATTACATGGTCGTCAACTATGAACGATGAATTTCACTGTCTGTCGGTTGTTGACAGGCATCCACCATTGCAAGATTTTAAGGCCTACTTAAATCTGACAGGGTATCCTGTACCGGTGGCGATACCGGTGGCGGTAACGCGCTGTTCAAAGGTGTTCCGCAACTGCTGCCGGTAATGCCATACAAAATACCGGTCGGGATATCGGTCGGGTATACCACTACCGCCATCCCTTTCGTCGCAGAATGTCCCTTTCGCAAAATGTCCCTTACGCAAAACGTCCCTTTCGCAGAATGTCCCCTTGGTATCAAATAAATATCACTCGTACCAAATTTCCATTTTGTTCGAAATGTTCTATGAAAGTCAAAAATATACTAACTGCTTGGGAGAATTTTTAAGCTACTGACAACACTAAATTGTAATAATCATCAGATAGGAAGGTACTTATGAAAATATTTTTTATTGTTTCTGTCAGCGAATATTGCGAATAAATCTTGTATGGTTGCAATTACATGTACCTAGTGTTTAAAGTAAAAATATGTTTTAATGTGTGACGAATTTTATTGTAAGATAAGTTGAATTAAAGATATGCGTATTTACTTAGAAAACCTGTTTTTTTTAAACATAATGAACATATTTACTAGTTTTATATGATTAATAATATACATAATGACCTACATATTTGACTTTCATTTTTTCATTTTCATAGAAAATTTTGAACAAAATGGCAATTTGGCGAGAGTGTGATATGATATTTTAGCTACAAGAGGGACATTCTGCGAAAGGGATATTCTGCGAAAGGGACATTTTGCTAGAGACGATTTGCGAATGGGACATTTTGCGAAAGAAATATTTTGCGAAAGGGACAATCTGCGACCAGGGGACATTTTGCGAAAAGGACATTCTGCGACGGAGCCCCGCCACTGGTACAAGATACCGGTCAGGTTTGAGTAGGCCTTTACAATACGTAATACGGGAAGGACGAGAGGATTGGCGATTAGATATTTATCAAAAATAAGGGCGTCAGTAGAAATCCTATCTTATATAGATTTCGTCTGAGTGTAACCTAACTTAAAGCTCGTTCGCATACGAACGCTTATACTTACGCATAAACCTAACTATGTAGTTGCGGAACCTATGTCGCAAGGCCCGACTTTATACTGATATAACCGGTATTTTACAAAAAAAAATGTGGGGATCGCCCCGTTTCGGTAGCGATCCGAGAGCCACCTTTTGGCAGTAGGGGCGGTGCTCCCCTACCCCAGGGCCTAGGTGAAGGTTAAACATCAGTACCGAGTTTCGATATTTCTACTTTTAAGAAATTTGACTGATTTTAAAAATAAATGACACAATACGATGAAAGAATACAAACAACAAATGAAACTCAGTACTGATGTTTAACCTGAAGTTAAGTTAAAGAAACAAATTGGTGGTGGGCCCGTATTCACGCTTTTGTAAAACGGTAAGTTACGGGTAAGTAAGATGTGTATACTGTATCACCTGCGGGCAACAGATCCACACAGGTGGGTGTGTTTGTGAATTTTTGCACGTGTTGTATGTGTTATAGTCAAACCCCGAAGTCCCGGCGCTCTTAGGTTTGCCTAGTCAAAACTCAGGTTCGACAAGAAGGCTTAGTCAAAGTCCAAAACTAATAGCGTGTTTCGACCTTTGCCTAACGCATTTATGTCCAAACCTAGGAGAGACTAACTTAGAAAGTCAAACGCCGAAACGCAATTTGATCAAGTCAGGGTTTGGCCAGTCAGACTTAAATTAGGTACAGAGTTTGTTTTTTTTGTATTTAAATGTATGAAAGATACATTCTTTAGAGTGAAAATTTAATTAAATTAACAATCTTCCTGTGAAACAATGATTTCTGTTGTCTGTTAAAAAAATAACCACGAAATTTAAGACGATCGCTCCGCTCTGCGAAATTTCCAACCTGCATGCAGGACCACGTGACCTGACCTGCAGGAGTAAGACAGTTTTGATTAAATGTAACATCGGAAATGAATGATTTTTTTCATACATATTTAGTTTTTTTAACAGACAACAGAAATTTTTGTTTCACCGGAAGATTGTTGATTTAGTTAAATTTTCAGTCTAAAGAACGTATTTTTTATACATATAACCCATTCTGTCCCTAATTTAAGTCTGACTGGTCAAACCCCGATTTGATCGTATTGAGTTTCGGCGTTTGACTATCCTAGTTGGTCTCCCCTAGGATTATTCATATTTTTTTTGCCAATGGCCGAAACACGCTTTAGTTTTGGACTTTGACTAATAAGGTTTCTGGTCAAACCTAAGGTTTGACTAGGCAAACCTAGGAGTGCCGGGACTTCGGGGCTTGACTACATATGCATGTAAGTGTGTGATTAATTAGGTACAACAATAGACAGTCCATTATCAACATTAACAATGTCTCAGATCTCAGTTATTTGTAGCGCGAGCCGGAGGTGGGAAAGTCAGAGCAACCTAGGATTCCCGACCAAAGAATCACTAGTAAGGGTACCTTGGCGTCAATGGAGTCCGCGTGGTCGTCGCTGGAAACCAATGCGTCTAGGCCTACGGTAAACTTAACTTAAAGCTCGTTCATGTGAACGAGTATGTACGAACGCATAAACCTATCTAGTTGCGGAACCTATGTCGCAAGGCCCGACTTTATACTGATATAACCGGTATTCTACAAAAAAAATATATAAAATGTGGAGATCGCCCCGTTTCGGTAGCGATCCGAGAGCCACCTTTTGGCAGTAGGGGCGGTGCTCCCCTACCCCAGGGCCTAGGTGAAGGTTAAACATCAGTACCGAGTTTCGATATTTCTACTTTTAAGAAATTTGACTGATTTTAAAAGCATAAATGACACAATACGATGAAATAATACAAACAACAAATGAAACTCAGTACTGATGTTTAATCTGAAGTTAAGTTAAAGAAACAAATTGGTGGTGGGCCCGTATTCACGCTTTTGTAAAACGGTAAGTTACGGGTAAGTAAGATGTGTATACTGTATCACCTGCGGGCAACAGATCCACACAGGTGGGTGTGTTTGTGAATTTTTGCACGTGTTGTATGTATTATAGTCAAACCCCGAAGTCCCGGCGCTCTTAGGTTTGCCTAGTCAAACCTCAGGTTTGACAAGAAGGCTTAGTCAAAGTCCAAAACTAATAGCGTTTTTCGACCTTTGCCTAACGCATTTATGTCCAAACCTAGGAGAGACTAACTTAGAAAGTCAAACGTCGAAACGCAATTTGATCAAATCAGGGTTTGGCCAGTCAGACTTAAATTAGGTACAGAGTTTGTTTTTTTGTATTTAAATGTATGAAAGACACATTCTTTAGAGTGAAAATTAAATTAAGTTAACAATCTTCCAGTGAAACAAAGCTTTCTGTTGTCTGTTATAAAAATAACCACGAAATTTAAGACGATCGCTACGCTCTGCGAAATTTCCAACCTGCATGCAGGACCACGTGACCTGACCTGCAGGAGTAAGGCAGTTTTGACTAAATGTAACATCGGAATTGAAAGATGTTTTTCATACATATTTAGTTTTTTTAACAGACAACAGAAATTTTTGTTTCACCGGAAGATTGCTGATTTAGTTAAATTTTCTCTCTATAGAACGTATTTTTTATACATATAACTCATTCTGTCCCTAATTTAGGTCCTGATCAAACCCCGATTTGATCGTATTGAGTTTCGGCGTTTGACTAACCAAGTTGGTCTCCTTTGTTCGCAAAATATTACATTCGCAAAATATTATATTCTCAAAATATTATAAATACAATCAAACACAAACAAAATAGAGTAGGTACCTAAGTGTTTTTGTTTAATTTCTTTACTTCCTAATACGTCACCAAAGTACCAGAATCATATAAATATGGCATGGGTTAAGTTCTGTAAATAACATTTTGATATTTTTAAATTATGTGTTAAAATAAAATATAGAATTTAACCTTTTCCATATTTATGTGGTCCTGGTACTTTGGTGACGTATTACAAAGGAAAAAAAAAGTGAGGAAGGGAAGAAAATTATAGAAGTTGATGCATTACGGAAAAAAGAAAAAAAACGAAAAGTGATTGAAGATTGTAGAAATAAACATTCGCCATATTTATGTGACCCTAGTACTTTGGTGACATACAAATAAAAATATATAATTTAGGGAACGTACCCATACTACGTGACCCATTTTACAATTTTTGAGCCCCCTCCCCCCCCCTTAGTGACCACCCGTAGTATATTCCAAGACCCCCTCCTCCCCCTTGGTTTTCACGTACTATTTCATAGATAATGGTTTTACCTTATTTTTAACAGAAAGCTACAAAAATTTTGCTCATTTTTGTCTTTTTATTAGTAAGGCGCTTGCCACAAATACCAAGAGTGTGTACTTTATTTTTACATACAATTTACAAGTGAAAAAATGTATCAAGATGAAAAAACGTGACAAAGCATAGGCCCCTTCCCCCCCCCCCCCCGTGACCAAGCGTGGTATTTTAAAGACCCCCCCCTTAACGAGTCACGTAGTATGGGTACGTTCCCTTATATATGTTACGGCTAATACCCGAAGTGCGGCTAAACCTAGTTCTAGCCGGCTAAAACTAGGTGTAGCCGATAGCTGTTGGCTAAAACTAGGTGTAACCGATCTGCTTTACTCCTGTAGGTCCCGGGTTAGGTTAGAAATTTAAGGCGAGCGCGAAGCGCAGCGTAGCGTGAGCCTTAAATTTCGAGGTTATTTTTTTTAACAGACAACAGAAAAAACTTTCTTTATATCCCATGCTGCACCTAGTTTTAGCCGGCTACACCTAGTATTAGCCGCGAGCAAATCGGCTACACCTAGTTTTAGCCAACAGCTAGCGGCTACACCTAGTTTTAGCCGCACTTCGGGTATTAGCCGTAACATATACATAAAATATATATAAAAAAATAAAAAAGTGATTGAAAATAATATTTCTCCATATCTACTAAAATCTGGCATTTGCAGAAGCAGAAACTACTTTGACTGTGATTGTACAAAGTATAATATTTTGCGAATGTAATATTTTGCGAACTAAGGATAAGGCTTCTTGTCAAACCTGAGGTCTGACTAGGCAAACCTAGGAGCGCCGGGACTTCGGGGTTAGACTACATATGCATGTAAGTGTGTGATGAGAGAAAAATAAACAAAGACTGTTGGTGCTAATATGATGGGAAGTGTACGTAAGTGTACGAAACCCAAGGGTACGTATGTCGTATGTGATGTGTAATGGTTCGTTGTTATTCTAAAGTCCATCGAACAGTGACATAAAGTTTTAAATTTGACATTATAGTAATTGTAGCCGGTACAGGTGAAACAAGGGTATTATAATTATGTAATTGGTAATCGTTGGTTCTCTGCACTTGATACGCATAGTAATGCTGATTAAAATCTATACACTCTAATGAAACAGACTCAAATATAACTTCATCATTGTCAAGTAAATAAATATTTTTTATTTCACCAAACTTTGGTAAGCCTGAAGATTCTGAAATATCTAGAATTATAATTGACGACAGCTCAAATCGGACACCATACAGTTTCACCCACGATAATGAGTACCAACAATTATTATCGATTATACCTCGAGAATGAAAGTTTAGTCTTACATTTTCAATTTGCGCTTCTGTCATATTTGCCTTTTTGCCATAAGAGATCGTCTTAAAAGTTTCATTTTTAAGAAAAGTATCGTTTAAAATTAATTGATGCTTAATAGCTATTGTTTTACAAACATTTACTCTGTTGTGCGATGCTCTGGCCACAAATTTTGATATACGATGCTTGGCTTCAAACCTCATCGTCCAGATTTGGGTAAGTGGGCCAAATTTTTTTAACATTTCTGGATAATGTGTAAGAAAATGAAACTTTGGCTTTAAGTCTGTTTCAGCAAATTGACGATAGAGCTCGTTTAATTCAGCTACTGAAAATTTTACTTGATCAATAGTGTTTTCATGGACTCTATGACTCAAAAGTTTATCCAACAATTGTCTTAATTTGATGTATAAGAACCAAACTTCGTTTTCATCTGGGACATTATGTCCGACAATTAGTCCAAAATATCGAACAAGAGTAAGCATTTCAGAAGCCGAACATTTTAATTTTAATGTTGAGCCTTCTTTTGCTACAGAATTGCATGGTGTCGAAGCAGAATCAGGTCCATAATTAAAATATCGTATTCTTGATTTCAAACTGTCAAAAGAAATTAGAGTCTGAGTGCATACTAGATTTTGTATCACAAATGACATTACATATCGACAAGCACCCTCGAGATAGTCATGTAAAACATCTACGGCGACGTTTTGAAATAAGTCAAACCCATCTAAAGCAAGCCACGAGCATTTTTCTTTAAGACCAGTCATATAAATGTCATTTAAATGTAAATCATTTTCATAATTGACATTGTTTCTCAACAACGTGTCATCTTCATAAAGCAGTGTTTTTATTTGTTCTTTATTAGCAGTACAAATTCTACATGGCCGATTTGCAGAAAAACTTTCAACAAAACCTAACATAGCATTCAATCCTAAATTATCTCCGGTCACAGCTGCAACATAAAACTTTATTTTGCCGGTGTACACATCAGTTTCAACATGAATACCATTGATCTTTAAATCATTAAGAACATCAAAAACTTTTTGAAAAATTATGTTGTTTCCAAAGCTTGTTCTGTCTGATGAGTGAAAAAGAGCCAATAATAAAATATTTTGCAAAAGCGACACGTAGTGAGGTGGAAGACATGGTACTGAAGCATAAATAGCTCCAAGTTTATGAACCCCAGCGTGGCTTCCTAAGGGATTGCCTATTTCAAAATCGTCAAAGTAGATTATTAATGGTAAAATCATTGCATCATGCTCTACAGAACTTTCTGTCATTTTTTTCCATACTGAACCCTGAACAATATTCTCAATACCGAAAGAGTCATTTTGTACTATGTCCAAATATTCAAGAGTGTCCTTCATGAAATTTTTTGATGAAAAAATTCGTTTTAAATTTTCTTTTAACGGAATCACCTGCATTGTACAATTTACTTGTACTAATAATGAACCAGCCGCTGTTTTTTTAGCCTCGTTACGTTGACCCACAACCACTTCAAGGGGCTCAGAATAAGTTCCTATTTTATTAAAATATTTTAAACGTTTGTGTTCCGAATCTAAATTCTCAAAAGCATCGCTGAACGCGCTAAATATTTTTTTGAAAGCATTTTTAACATGAACATTATTTTGATCTGGTGGTACCATATCATTCAACTGTCGCTCTATAATGCATTGTGATTTAGAATGAAATAATTGAAGATTTTCTACAAGAACTTGTACGGCTTTACGCGGTATTATCGGGTTAGCATATAGAGTGGAGACAAAACATGCAGCATGGTGACCAAGAGAGGTTTCATCTCTTTGAGTTGGTAGAGATTCCATCGTATTTGCTGTTTTGTAAGTTTCTTTGCTTGACGTTGAAGGTAAATTTGAGATATTGGCTTCTGTATCTGTATCGATCGGTTTGTTACTATTTGGATGACGCAAGGTTGACAATAATGACTGGTGGTCTCTAACTAAGTGCTTTTTGAAAGATGCAGAGGAAATATAATGACGATAACACCCTTGTTCACCACACCGAAATCCCGAAAATCCTACCGTTAATTTACAGAAAGTTCGCACATGAGTAATAAGTAAATTCGGAGACGCACTGGCTTTTTTGCAATAGTAACAGGTAAACATTTTTAAAGTATTAACTCTAGATCAGTTAAAAGAGTATTCACAGCCTGCGTGGGCCTGTCAAATTTAGTTTTAATATCGTAGAAACCCAATTGAATAAAAAGCCATATGTCTCCAGCTTCTTCCGGGTAACAAGCTCCTATCGATTGAAATATTTTAAATGCACAGTCTACTGCTGTTACTAATTTGTTGAAACTATAAAATGTGTCATTTATTACTACATATGCTACTTTTACCTCAGTAACGGTAGGGCCAACAAAAATAACGTAGGGTTGAACTGTGCGGCCTAGCCTCTGCAGGTTCTCCTTTTTTTGAATGATCTTGTTGGTAACGTCGGCTTCAGAAGCAGCTTGCGTTATATAGCCGTCGCAGACCTCTGCTCTAGATGGCTTCCACGCTGGCTTTCCTTTTATTTTCCGTGCAGGTGAAATGTTGATGACATAAGCCAGCAACATCAAAGCAACATTGCTAGATGTCTCTGGTTCATCTTCTGTATTCAAAGAAAAAAAAGTTTCGGTTAATTTTTGAGACTTAATTTTATGAAGGTTTTAGCCTTCAACTATGGACGTCATTTTTTCAATACACTAATATGGTCGTGGAGTCTCTGATCTGAGATCCTTGTATTTCATGACTGTAGTTCTCATGATGTTTTTAAAGAAATAGTACATTACATCCAAGAACGGGTAGCTAGCGATTGCATTGTCGAGGATGGTTTGAAATACTTCCCGCACGAAGTAAGTATTGAATTTCATTTCCGCACTGTATTTCAAATTTAGAATGTGATGAACCAGACCCAGATTAGTTAAAGGTTAATAATAAGAACTAAGATCCTTAGGGGAGGCCTATACCCAGCAGTGGGTGTCGTGTGGCTGATATGATGAATAAGAACTAATATTTGAGCAAAACTTCTTACCGTCAATCAGTGCAATTATATTTGCTATTTTTGATCTCGTATCTTGGTCCCTAATTTTTCGTAATTTTAATGAAGCATATTTTATAATTTCTTCATTTTTGAGGGTGATAGAGGAAAATAATTTATTTTCCTTTCCCGGATACAGTTGACTGAAATCGTTCATTAGCTGAAAAAAAGAATACAATAAATGTACGCTATGTTATTTCCACTGGTTAGAAAGGTCTGGATCGCTACGTCCAGAGCTTGGGTTGTTCGTTTGACTCTTTTAGTGCCTTTGTAATTCAGACACTTGTCTTATAAGAAATAAACAAACTTTTGTCATTTATAATCATATCATTGCGTACGTTTTTATAGAAAAACCAGAAGGATTATGTAAAAAAATAAGGCTACGGTATAATTATGCTTACCAAGGTATAGCCTTGTGATTGTTTTAAGGCTGGGAAATCCTTGAAGTAATCCGCTATATCACCTTTTCCACATTGGATGCGATTTAGGCGGTGATCTGCAGTTTCTGCCCACTTTTCTTCAACAGACTTCCATGGATCGACATTGTTTTTCAGCCATAGTAACGATTCTTCATGTACAATACCTGTAATTCATTTATATGTGTATGGTGGGATAAGTTAATTAGAAGAAGGGCATCATAGTACGTACAGTCGCCCGTGGCACATTTAAATCACAAAAAAGTGACTAGCGATTATTTGCTTACCACTTTCCAGAGATTCCAGGCTATAAATGTCATCATCTGTAATAGTTGGCGTGGATCTGAGCGATGATCTGGACGACTTTGAGGATGAACGGCTAGTTCCCGGCAACTGTCCGCCTTCTCGCAACTTTCTCCTTCGAGCTATATAGCTTTCGTACAGCTTTCCGGACGCATTTTTTTTAGCTAATTTATTTGTAGCTGATAAATATGCAGAATAATACACCACAACGCGTTCCTTGTGGAATATTTCCACAATTTCGGTAGCTAATTTATAAAATTCTTCACTGGAAATTTTCTTTGCACAATTTTTCTCTAGTTTGTGGTGTATTAGCAGCTGGCTCAATTTCCGTCGGGAACCCTCCGTCAGTAAGCCTCCTTTTCCCTCTTTGAGTATTGCTCTGCCGTCTAAACTATCCTGTATGATGTTAAACACAAACACTATTAATACCAACTTTTTAAAGTTATTGAACAAATTAATAAATTAATGAGTAAATGGTCCAGTCGGAGTATAGCATTCGGGGCTCTGTAAGCAGTAATATAACCCAAAAAATATTAGAATTGTAAAAAAATATTTTTTCGATGACCGATGATCCTTCCGGACGACTTCGTAATTTTCTTAAACTTGACACTTTCCTATCTTGTCTTATTTTTAACTAGGCTTTTTCTAATTTGGTTTCTTTCTTAAACTTGTCTGGATGACTTCGTCATTTTAACACGTTTTTATTAGGTTGCTTTCTCGTTTGTTAGTTTGTTTGATTGGTTGTTTGTTTGTTTGTCCACAAAGTTTGCGAACGAAGTTCGATCCACTACCAGTACCATAAGGTAGGTAGGGTAGGGCATGCGAAATGTTATATTCAGAATACACGAAAAGTACCAGGGCAACATAACTTACGAGGAGTTATTTTGATTTCATGCCGCGAAGATTTCTTTTAGCTCTTTAATCTATCAAAAATATAAATCGAAATAACTCCTTTTAAGTTATGTTGCCCTGGTACTTTTGACTGAATTTTATTTATTTTGTTTTATATCAAAACATTATTTTGTAAATAATGGTCCGTAGTTCACCTAGGTGAAATGATCCGGTGGACCACGGCTAAGAAGAGAGGAAAAACAGCGAAAGAGACAGAGTCGAGTTAAGAATGAGCCGAGTTAGAAAATTGTAGAAAGAGCCGAGTTAAAAATAAGACGAGTTAGGAAAGTGTCAATATTACAAAAGAGACCAACTAAGAAAGAGCCAAGTTAAAAATAAGACGAGTTAGGAAAGTGTCAAGTTTAAGAAAGAGATCAACTTAGAAAGAGCCGAGTTAATAATGAGACAAGTTTGGAAACTGTCAAGTTTAAGAAAATGACAAAGTCGTCCTGAGGGCCGATGATACCTCCTTTTTTTGCTCTTATTCAATTAATGATACCCGTAGAAACAATTTAGGCTTTTTACACTTTTTTCGTAAAATGTATATTTTTCGAGTAATTTTAACTATAAAGATTTTTTTACTTTTTTTAATAATTAATAATGAAATATGACGTATCCCCGACTCACAAGTCGGGGATAAGTCATGCCCATGACCATAAGAATAAAAAGTTTATTTAATTTTATTCTTATGCCATGACATAAATTGATGGGGACAATGATCGAAAATTGATACAACTCACTGAATATGCATTTAACAAAAACAGTTTACAAGTTTAAACATGTTCCTATATATGCCCTAAATCGAATAAGACCAAAAACAGTCATCGGTCACCGATTTAAAAAAAAACTAAGTCTTTTTTTCCCATAGCGCCCCAAAGGCAACACTCCAACTGATTCCGACGAATTGAGAACGTCCTCCTTTTTAATGTCGGTTAAATGCCGCGCAGTTATTGAGTTAAGCTAGCTAATGATAAATACTGAATACTATTGAATACTAAATATACAGGGTGGTCCAGACAGTGACGTCAAAGAATTTTTTTTAGATTACTCACACCTGGGTGTATTTGCGAACAAAGGTCCGAAAATACCCTATGTATGTTCTGCGATTTTTCGTAGTTTCGAAGTAATGATTTTTTAAATGTTTTTGCGAATTTTCTACCGGACTGAACAAAAAAATTCATAACTCCTTTTATATTAAGAACTTTTTGAATTTTCCTTTTGCAGCATATTTGTCTTGAAACATTCTTCCATACGTAAAATAATCAACTACACGACATCTAGATAAGTTCCTGAAAAAAGGGTCGTAAGTGAAAATTTTTGGTTTTACTTCGACGAAGTAACATTTTAACAATTCTTTTAAAAATACAAAATGGATATTTCATCAATTCAAACTGATTTTAAAAACTTAAGTGGCTTCTTAGCTTAGCAAATAAAACAAAAACCGGCCAAGTGCGAGTCAGACTCGCCTAAAGTAAAACCAAAATTTTTTCACTTTCGACCCTTTTTTCAGGAACTTATCTGGATGTTATGTAATTGATTATTTTATGTGTCGAAGAGTGTTTTAAGACAATTATGTTGCAAAAATAAAACCCAAAAAAAATTAATATGAAAGGAGTTATGAATTTTTTTGGTCCGTCCGGTAGAAAATTCGCAAAAACACATTTAAAAAATCATAACTTCTAAACTAAGAAAAATCGCGGAACATACATAGGGTATTTTTAGATGCACCCAGGTGTGAATAATCTAAAAAAAATCTTGGACGACACTATCTGGATCACCCAGTATACTACTTAGTAATGCAGGCCATACACGAGGTAATCGCGGACAAACATACATATTATACAGGTCAAACTGAGAACCTCCTTTTTTGAAGTCGGTTAAAATACTTAAAACCTTCTCTCAAATGCAACAAATACTTTTCTGAAAACCGCGTTAAAATCAGTTTAGCCAAACGTGAGATAATCGCAGATACAGGTCAAACTGAGAAGCTACTTTTTTTTAATTGGTTATTAAGATAAAATAAAGAAAAAGGTTTAAAGAAAACGTAGCGTTGCAAGAGTTAGAAAGACTAAGAAACCTATAATTTTAATGCTCTGATCAAATCATTCAAACCGTTCTCGGGATGAATGGGAACAGATAACTAAAGCGCTTCCTAGCGGTTAAACATCGTAACATCTATCTAAGAAATATCGCTGATAGCCTACAAACCTATTACAGAAAACCGCATCGAAATCGGCCCAGTAGTTTCAGGGATTATCAAAGTACCCTAAAAATCGCATCTAAATCAGTCAAACCGTACGGAAAATGATTACTGCCGCCCTCTAGCGGCGATACACCATAACACCAAGAACCATCGCCGACGCACTACAAACCTGTTACAGAAAACCGCATCTAAATCGGTCAAATCGCTCTGGAGATAAATGGGAAAATGATAACTGCAGCGCCCTCTAGCGGCTTAATACCAAAACACCTATCTGAGAATCATTGCCGATAACCTACAAACCCATTACAGAAGTAAACCGCATCGAAATCAGTTGCGTAGTTTTTGAGAACTTTTAAAGTGCGACTTATCTGGCTACTGCAGCGCCCCCTGGTGATCTACCACAATATAACATGTCTAAGAACCTGCTCTGAAATGAAACCTTTTGAATGCAAAAAACCGCATCGTAATCGGCTCAGTAGTTTCCGAGGAAAATGGTAATAGACAAACATGACTTATCTGGTTGCTGCAGCGCCCCCTGGTGGTCTACCACCATGAAACATGTCTAAGAACCTGCTCTGAAATGAAACCTTTTGAATGTAAAAAACCGCATCGTAATTATCCCAGTAGGTCCAGGGATTATCAAAGTACCCTAAAACTCGCATCTAAATCAGTCAAACCGTATCGAAAATTATTACTGCCACCCTCTAGCGGCTATACACCATAACACCAAGAACCATCGCCGACACACTACAAACCTATTACAGAAAACCGCATCTAAATCGGTCAAATCGCTCTGGAGATAAATGGGAAAATGATAACTGCAGCGCCCCCTAGCGGTTCAACACCATAAAACTAAAAGCCATCGCCGACACACTACAAACCTATTTCTATTACAGAAAACCGCATCTTAATCAGTCAAATCGCTCTGAAGATAAATAGGAAAATGATAACTGCAGCGCCCTCTAGCGGCTTAATACCAAAACACCTATCTGAGAATCATTGCCGATAACCTACAAAGCACACAGCCTTTAATTAAGTAAACGGAAAATAATAATTTTAATAATATCTCAATAAATAAATTTTAACGTAATAATAACTGTTCCGAATTCGAGCGATAGTCAGCAGGATAACACGAGAGCTCCATTATTCAGCCTAAAATTCAATGCAATCCGCAAAGGTAACCAACCTCGTGGGGGGGCCATGGCCCCCATGCCCCCCCCCCCTGGATCCGCCAATGCCTCTAAGGCTGGCCCCAGACCTACCGGTTTCATTTCTTTGCATTGCTGTTCTACCTTGCTTGAAAGACCGCCGGCCAGCCAGGGTAGTTTTCAATCTATCGCATTTTGGGACTAGACCAAATTGGCAAGATAGCCATTAGCTTGGTGTTATCAAATAACATCGCCTGGATTGCGAAGTAGGAAGCTTTTAGGAGATATGCCACCCTGAACATGGACTCCAATCGTTAAAAATAAATCGATCGCTTATTTATACAAGATGTTTGGTAAAGCCTTATAAAGCTGAATATGGTAGATAGGGACCATAAACTGAACAACTTTTACTATGGGACCAAATCTGAAATCGAGAAAAAAAATGAGCTGTTTCATACATTTTGATAATTTTGTTATTAATTTTTGTATGAAACAGCAGTTTTTTTTTAAACTAAAACTTCGCATTGCAACCCAGATGACGATATTTGATAACACCAAACTAATGGCTATCTTGCCAATGTGGTCTGGTCAAAATATGCGATAAATTGAAAATGAGCCTCTTGGCCGGCGGTCCATGGTAGAACAGCAAAGCAAAGAAATGAAACCGGTAGGTCTGGGGCCAGCCTAACCCCAAACGCATATACCGTCTCCGTTCCGTTCCGTCCGTCGTGGGTAAAAAACATACAAAGTCGACTTGATAACCTCCTCCTTTTTTGAAGTCGGTTAGAAAGAAAAAAATAATCATCAAAACCGGTCTTTAAATATCTAAGACAGGCACGAACAACGAGAAAAAAAAAATACAATCAAATTGAGAACCTTCTTTCTTAAGGTCGGTTAAAATACTAAAACCTCCTTAATGCAACAAATACTTTTATAGAAACCGCATTAAAATCAGTTCAGCCAATCGTGAGATAATCGTGGATATACTGGTCAAACTGAGAACCTACTTTTTAAATCGGTTAAAAATAAAAAATAAAGAAAAAGAAACATCAAAATCGGTCTACAAATGTCGAAGATACCCGCAAACAATGATAAAACAAATATATTCAATCTAATTTAGAACCTCCTTCTATTTTGAAGTCGGTTAAGAAAATCATACGATCGATCGCCCACTGACATACACGGTCCAATCAGCATGATCCAATCGGCATGATCCAGCCAAAAGGATTGAATTTTGATTGTTCCGTCAATTCGATCTGTCCAACCGAAGCCGATCCACCGCTGACACACGGTCAATTCGATTGGATCCAATCGGCAGTATCATGCCAAATGGAGGATCGAATTGATGGTGTGTGACCTGCATAACTATACGGGTTGTAATAATACTGGTTTTAATAATGTACTAAATTAATACTATACATACGGATGTACTTACATTTTGCTGGTTAAACAATATACCTAAACTCTACTAGCACACTAACTTTGACTTGTGCCTTCTAAATACTCATACAAGCTACTAAAAGAAAATAACATTACATTTAATAGTTTCAATACCTGAAACAAAAAAATTTAATCTTAGAATTATTACAAACATACATACATAGGTACCCGGTCCTATCTTAATGACGGGCAATTTTATCTTAAGTAAGGTTTGCACGAGGCCATCGCTGGCTGCCAGTCACAGCGATGGCTTGGTATTGGCCTTGTCTAAACAATTATTCAAGCCAGTGATGGCCTTGTGTAAACAATGCTTTTGGTCCATATCACAAACATAAAGTACCTAACAAATTCAGCTACAAAATAAAAATTTGAGTGAGCACCAAAAAAGGGTGAGGCCGCTTGTCAGAATTGTATTACAATTCTACAATCTTGTAAACTTGTAACTACAATGACTGAAAAATTTTTGCCCATCAAGAGAAAATCTATTGGAACAGAAAAATCTTTCGAAGAGAAACATGTTAAATGGTGGCTACAATTTGACAAATTTTTAAGTACGTTATGTTATCAAACTGAGTACCTAATGTTATGATTATGAGTAACTCACAGTGTTATTAGCTGCAGTAGAAGTACAATTTGCAGATATTTTTGCATTATCATCATCATCATCAGTGTCCAGTGTCCTATCATCATGTTCAGCGTTTTCAGTAGAGTTGTTAATTTCAAGGTCCTAGAAAAATAAATAAAAAACTTTATTACAAAGTATACAGCATCGGTCCAAGGGAAAAAAAAGAAAACATTTTTATTAACTAAATACAAGATGTACAATAAACAAGTAGGTACGTACATTGACACCGGTCACTTTTTTATGTTCTAATAGGAAATTGTTTAGTTTTCTTCTGGGGCCAAGTTGGGGAAACAATTCTCTCAAATCCACGTCGGTTAACAAAATGGCTGTTTCCAGTGTTGTTATAAGATTGTCTGAAAAATACAAATAATAAAACAAATATGTACAAAACTAGTTATGTAGGTGCCTACCTACTTGTAATTACCTACATGCGTTCAGTCGGGGCGGTCTCCTAGTTTTCAACAAGAAAAGGTTTTAAACTTGTTTGTAATTAGTATTATACAGATTTTTTCAATAAAACAAACAAATACCTACTTGTAAAATACGTATGTCTGTTGTTTGTGGGTGAAAAAACTTTGATCAAAGTATACTTGGATACCCGCTGACACGATCCAAGTAAACTTGGACCAAGAAACTTGGACAAAGTAGCTTTTTGTATTGTACCTATACGGCGACGTCAAAGTTCACTTGGTTTGCTCGTTTACATGATCCAAATAGGTCTTGGAAAAAGCAAGTGCGCGTGCGTGCAATGGCGCTGATGGCGCACGCATGCGTGATGCGTTGTTATGTTTACGGACGGACGATTTAAATCTTTGGTTTACAAACGAGAATTCTACAAGTTTTGCATAAAACTAGCTTAGATAATCTCAGAAAACTAATACCTGTTTCTTGGTGAAAACGAAGAGTTAATTTATGTATGACGCAACATACATATTTCAGTGCGAGTACGACAGATCTAACAAAAATTTATAATCTAAATACATACATTTCAATGTCTAAATAAAACAAAAAATCATGACTAAATAAAACCGAGACATTTACCTTGAAGGATTGGGAGTAAATCTTGTAAACCAGCTTCACAAATCTCTTGTTCAAAATTCATCGCTGCTACGACGAAGACGAACGACGCGACCTTTTGGCAAGCAAGAGTGAGATCCGGTGTTGCCAGATGCTACCGATGCGCGATTATGAACGATCATTCGATTATCTCAATCATTCGAATAATTCGAATGACCATTAACATATTATTACTAATAATTAGTATTGTAGATATTTTATTTCATTGATTTGATACTAACGCCACGGCAATACTGCGGTACGTTGGTGTAAAAGGAAGCAACTCCCTCTTTCATTTTGATTATTGTATAAACTTACAGCTTTCTTTCAATATCATCGATTATAATTAACACAAAGTTTTATTGGGTTGCTTTAGGTAACAGCATAATATATGCTCAAGGTAGATTTTCTTGCTGTCTAGCATATTATTTTGTCGTTTAGCACAATAGCATATTTTTTTGGATATAATCTTACAAAACAATACTTAAATGATATTATTATAATGGACAACAAGCAGCACATCAGACTTAAGGTGTGGGCACATTTGTCTGACGCCACGCGTTAACACGCCGTCAGATAACATCGGTTTTCATAGTAAAATGTATGTGTTACCGGCAATGTGTATTCTCCGGCATTGTATACAATGCCTAGGCATTGTATACAATGCCTGGTAGTCCACCGGCAATGTGTAAAATAAGTTTATTTCTGTTGTCTGTTATAAAAAAATAACCTCAAAATTTAAGGCTCACGCTCCGCTGCGCTACGCGCTCACCTTAAATTTCTAACCTAACCCGGGACCTACAGGAGTAAAGCAGGTTCGGTTCCAAACTCAATAAGCCGCCCTCGAGCCCCCCCCCCCCGAGCCCCCCTCGAGCCCCCCAGAGCCCCCCTCGAGCCCCCTCAAGCCCCCCGAGCCCCCCCTGGAGCCAGAAACAGAATTATTTAGTTTCGCTTATATTTTTAGTCAACTTAAGTGGTTGCCCACTTGGTTGTAAAAACAGAGCAAACACAAATACGCTAAATAAACTTATAAAGTAGCTAATGACCACCAAACAACATAATTTAATGTGATGGCAACCCCAAATACGTTAAATGCGCAGTACGACGACGTAAGTAACCGAGCTATTTATAAATAGCGCGGTTCATTATAATGAAGCCGCTTACTTATTTACGTAATAGGGCTGCAGTATAATGCTTGCGGTTATTCCGATACGCATAGCGGCTGTTTTTTTCCGGTTCCAGGGTATCTTTTAACTAATGCGACTACTTAAAATGTTTCGGGATATCTATACGTCGAGTTACCTTACCTACTAAGAACCATAGACTTCGAAAATTTTTCGCTATATTAAGTTTATGCTAAGAACATATAATCCAAGATGGCGGCCAATTTGTTTATGGCGCCGGCTAGACGCGTGGTATTTACCGTGATCCAACGCCATAGAGTAAATTTTAACCATTGAAAGTAGTTTGTATGGAATATTCAATATTTTACTTTCCATGGTTAAAATTTGCTCTATGGCGTTGGATCACGATATTTACCACGACGTGTAGCCGTCGCCTAAGGGCCGATTAAAATGAAACTCGGTTTTTGGAACTATTTTGGCAAGAAAACAACATGCAATGATAAAAAAAATCGAAGGTGGCGGGCAACTTTTTTGTTTGTGGGCCGATTACCATAAAACACGGTTTTTGGAACTAATTTAACGAGAAAATAGCAACGCAATGTTGAAAATATTGAAAAATCCATAATGGCAGTCAACTTTTTTGTTTGTAGGCCGATTTCGATGAAACTCGGTTTTTAACACAATTGTGACAATAAAACAGCTACGCAAAAAAGCTACGTAAAAAATATAAAAATTCAAGATGGCGGCCAACTTTTTTGTTTTTCGGCCGATTTAGATGAAACTTAGTTTATGGTGTTATTTTAACAAGGCAATAACAACGCAATGTTAAAAATATAAAATTATCCAAGATGGCGGCCAACTTTTTTGTTTTTTGGTCGATTTCGATGATATGGTAGGGTGAATACGCCAAATACCAGCCCCCCAAGGGTTTTCAACTTTGAATCTCTGATGCTACTACAATGAATTCAACATTAAATTAGTTTTTTTTTTCTTAAACCTATGTTAGTAAGCAATACCGTACCTACTTTTTAGCCCTGTCGCTATTTCAGCCCTCTGCCTTTGATTGGGACAGTTGGTCTGGAATCTGGATGCAAACACCTTCAGGATGCCATTGCCACTGTTGACGCCGCAGTAGGGAAGCAAGTTTTTTGCGCATAATTGCATGGAATGGAACCCTGTGTGATTGTCAGCAAACATTTTTGATGGACTACAGCGAAATAATAATAATGCTCGCTTTCACCTCGTGGCTTTTTTCTTCATAATATATCGACCCTGTTTCTTGGTCAAATATATTGTAATCATGAGCAAATGCTAGACCTTATTTTAGCAGCTGCCTTTATTCGAAAAATAACAAAATAACTGACGATTAGATTTGGAATTGACACTGACTTATTTGTTCCTGTTGTGGTACCAGACATAGATTTTACAAAACGTAAAGATTTTTTTTAAAACAACATTAGTAATTAATACCGATAGAAATCTTATTTCTAAGCAAAAGTAAAAAGTTTTCTATTTTCAGCCACGTAATAATAATGTATATTTTATTGTAGCTAAGCTTATTTTTGTAAGCATGTTGATAATAATAATGACGTAAATTTTTGCACTCTAAAATTTATGTAATATCATCAAAAGTTTCTGACTTCATTTTCCTTTATTCTATGTCGAATTCAGGGACATAAATTTTCGAATTTAGGGCAAAAGCGGCCGAATTAAAGAAAATTGCGTCACTCGTCAAACTTTCATTTTTTATTATTATTATTATATTGTTTTTCTTGCAATTATTATAGATGATAATCATAATTTTCTCTAATTTCGATGAAACTCAGTCTGGGTCACTATTTTGACAAGAAAACAGCAATGCAATGTTAAAAATATAAAAATCTTAGATGGTGGCCAACTGTGTTGTTTGTAGGCCAGTGTCGATGAAACTCGGTTTAGAGCACTATTTTGACAAGAAAACGACAACGCAATGTTAAAATTATAAAAAAATCAAAGATGGCGGCCAATTTTGCTATTTGTTGGCCTATTTCGATGAAACCCGGTTTGACTTGTAATTTTGAATGACATTAATGTTGACATATTATATTTATCACTATTATATTTTGCATGCCAGCTCCTGGTGAATGTGATGTGACCATATGAAATATTTTAAGACCCTTATGTATCGCAGTCTAGCAAATAAATTTTTGATTCGGGTTCTATTTTGACAAGAAAACAGCAACGCAATGGTAAAAAACACAAAAGGTTGAGACTCTCTCTGAAAGGCAGCAAACTTTGTTTTTAGGTTGATTTCGATGTAACTCGGTTGACAAAAGAAGAACAAATAAAAAATTGGCCGCTATCTTGGATTTTTTATATTTTTAACAACATTGCATAAAAATTTTCGAATTTAGGGCAAAAGCGGCCGAATTAAAGAAAATTCCGTCACTCGTCAAACTTTCATTTATTATTATTATTTTCTTGTTTTTCTTGCAATTATTATAGATGATAATTATAATTTTATCTAATTTCGATGAAACTCAGTCTGGGTCACTATTTTGACAAGAAAACAGCAACGCAATGTTAAAAATATAAAAATCCTAGTTGGTGGCCAGCTGCGTTGTTTGTAGGCCAGTGTCGATGAAACTCGGTTTAGAGCACTATTTTGACAAGAAAACGACAACGCAATGTTAAAATTATAAAAAATTAAAGATGGCGGCCAATTTTGCTGTTTGTGGGTCTATTTCGATGAAACCCGGTTTTGGGTTCTATTTTTTATTCGACGACCTCCGTGGTTGAGTGGTTCGCACGCCGGTTTTCAAGGCGTCACCATCTCTTGAGGTCCCGGGTTCGATCCCCGGCTGGATCAATATAGAAAATAAACTTTTCAATATTGTCTCAGGTCTGGGTGTGTGTCATACCACCGTTGTTTCTGATTTCCATAGCACAAGTGCTGTAGCTACTTACTTTGGGATTGGAGCAATGTATGTGATGTTGTCAAATATTTATTATTTATTTTGACAAGAAAACAGCAACGCAATGGTAAAAAACACAAAAGGGGCAGTCAACTCTGTTTTCAGGTTGATTTCGATGTTACTCGGTTGAAAAAAAGGAGAACAAATAAGAAGTTGGCCGTTATCTTGGATTTTGTATTTTTTACATTGTATACCTGTTTTCTTGTCAAAATAGTGCCCCAAACTGAGTTTCATCTAAATTGGACCACAAACGCTTTACCCGTGAATGTTCGAAGCGCCCCTAGCAAGTTCGTGTTCAAGAGATTGGTTCGTGAACATTACATGAGTTCTACACTTTAGCTTGTCATATCTGACATTTGTGCTGTACATTCTTATATGTATATATTGTGTGTATATATATGTATTATATTGTATTATATATTCATAATATTTATGTATGTATTGGTATTTTACTACATATTTTTATTTTATATTAATATTGCCGCCACGATTTCTTTCCTAAACACCCTTACCGGTTGACTGGAAGAGAATGCCTTAAGGCTTTAAGTCCGCCATTTGCTCTGTTTGCAATAAAGTTTAAATAAAATAAATAATAAATAAATAAACAATAAAGTTGGCGGCCATCTTGGATTTTTATATTTTTAACACTGCGTTGCTGTTATCTTGTCAGAATAGTGCCCCAAACCAAGTTACATTGAAATTAGCCCACAAACAAAAAAGTTGGCCGCTATCTTGGATTTTTATATTTTTAATATTGCGTTGCTGTTATAATGTCAAAATAGTGCCACAAACCGAGTTTCATAGAAATTGGCCCGCAAACAATGAAGATGGCCGCCATCTTTGACTTTTTTTTATTTCTAACATTGCGTTGCTGTTTTCTTGTCAAAATAGTGTCCAAACCGAGTTAGATTGAAATTAGCCCACAAACAATAAAATCACACATCTCTTGCCTTTCACGACCTTCTGTTACTTTGAAAATGAAGTTAATGACTTTTAATAAATATTTTTTTTTATTCCATTCTTATAGAACATTAATATTTTATTGAAAGGTAACCTAAGTACTATGTAAGTATAACAAATGAAATCTGAATTTCTACATAAAATAACCTAATAAAAAACTAATCAAAATCAAATGCAGCATGCGAGACTCTCGCGCCGACTTCATCATCACTCGAATGTGCGATAACAACCCTCATTGCAATTGCAAACTATGTTTACCTAGGCATCATCGTCATACTCTCATTCAGTTTGGAATCGCAGAGTAACTAAGAAAGACATGTGACATGACTGATCAAGTCATTTCAAATCTCGAAATTGAAATAACAGCAACCCACGATATAATATTTTGAATCTACTTTTCTGTATTTACTCGTAAGTACCTATTGTGGCCCTCGGCTTGGCCTCGGGCCTCAAACTAAAACCCTTCTTCTGTTCAACTTTCGCTCAAGATTCGTTTATCCGTTTACCTACACACAAAAACTCACTACGACACGCCTAGAGATGTACGCCATGTGTACTGGAGATAATAGCGTCATCTCTTTTGCTCCTACAGTAATTGCTAACAAAAAAAAACGTTCATATTTTTGGCTTCAGTGCAGTTAGTTGTAACTTTTTTAACCAGGATAGATTTTTTGGTGCATAGTAAAAATCTGCCCTAATGATAATATCGATACTTGGAAACAAGTTTCAAACCTGTACCATACTTTTAAAAAAATTGGGTCACACCACACTGCCGTGCAAACGAATAAGTAGGTAGAAAAAAGATTGTCAAGAACTTCGATTAATTCATCCAAAACACTGTAACTTGAAATACAGTGTTTTGGATTTATAGGCCTAAATCGATTAATTTAAGTGTCTTTTATATCCCTATTTTTTTAGTTTTATATAATATATAAGGAGATATAAGCATATACATACAAAACAATGCAATATAATTTTATTTATGTTTTGTCATGCCAAAACACCCTACCTAATTCAAATTACAGTGTATTGGCTTTACTGATTCCGCGAGACAAATAGTTATCGTGTTATGGTTAGCCAAATATGTCGGACCTATCGTGCAGTAGCATTTGCCTCGGAAGAGTAGCTCTGTGATAAATGGTCGTACCAGGGTCGCGTCACGATCGCTCTAAAATGTGTGCGAGTGGACGCAGTAAAAAATGCATCCGGTAATTTAATTTTATTGAATCATGTACAACATTATGACCATCCGACCAGTGCTATTATAGCGTCAAAATTAAACAGTAAATCAATTCAAAAGGAAAATAAAAACTTCCACAACAAAGATCATCTTGGCGCTAAAGGTGCGTCCAGATATGTTCTTTTGATCGTACCGTACCTCCGTTCCGTACCAGCGTTCCGATCAAATAAGTCTGGACGCTACTTTTGCCCGTTCCGTACCTCCGTTCCGTACCACCGTTCCGATCAAACCGCCGAACGTCGCCGCGATCACGTCCAGACTAGCGCCGTACCGTACCTCCGTTCCGTATCAACGTTCCGATCCAATAGTACAGCAGCCTGTAGTAAATTTAAATTACGAAAAAGGTTACCGTTTGCCGTTGTGATATAGTTATTTATTACAAAATTATAGATACTTTAACAGATCGCAACCCGCCGCAACCTATATTTGTATATCTCCAAAAATGATTATTTTTTATTTTTCGAGGTTAATCACATGGTTTAGCTATTGTCGTGTTCTACAGCGCTATGTTTGATTGCCACTGATAATATTAAGACTATGAAAAGTATCCATACACAGATTTAAGACCAGATAAAGTCCATCCATTTCATCTGGTCTTAAATCTGTGTATGGCTACTTTTCACAGTCTAACTATTATCAGTGGCAATCAAACACAGCGCTGTAAAACACGACAATAGCTAAACCATGTGATTAACCTCGAAAAATAAAAAATCTCATTTTTGGAGATATACAAATATAGGTTACGGCGAGTTAGGATCTGTAAAACTTGGGTTAAAGTATCTATAATTTCATAATAAATAACTACATCACAACGGCAAACGGTACCTAACCTTTTTCGTAATTTAAATGTACTACGGGCTACTGTACTACAACCTCCGAACGTCGGCGTCGCCGCGATCACGTCCAGACTAGCGCCGTACCGTTCCTCCGTTCCGTTTTTCCTTTGAACGGGGCGAAAAAACCGACTCGCGATGGATCGGAGCGTACCTGTCGGCGATCGAGACGGCGTACCTCCGCACCGTTCCGAACATGCGTCCAGACTAGCGTTCTTTGTTCGCGACGCTCAAGAGCGAGAGATACGGGTACGGGCAAAAGAGCGAGAGATTCGAGGTGGATCGGGGCGTACCTGTTTGGCGAACGGAACGGCGTACCTCCGCACCGTTCCGAACATGCGTCCAGACTAGCGTTCTTTGATCGCGACGCCGATCGGAACGGAGGTACGGTACGGGCAAAAGAACATATCTGGACGCACCTTAGGCCATACGAACGTCGAGTTTAATAACACTGACAAGTATTACAAGTTTTATTTAATTAATTAAAGTTTAATTTTTTTTATCAAAAAAGAACTGTGGAAATAAATAAAAAATACAAAATATAAAATCACTATAACAATAGGCAGTATCCCGACATTTCGCTACATAAAGGATAAGCTACAGCCCAGACCGTAAGAGTGAGGGACATTTAATATTTTCAAAACGTTTCTTTTCATTTTTTCAATAAAGCTTTTCGTTTTTGAGAAATTTTAGATTTAGTGAAAAAAGACCCCGAAAAAGTGTGTCATTTTTCTACATTTATGCGATTTTCGAAAAAGTTCTGGACTTTAAAAAAAATTTTTTTCACCATATTGTAGCCCTTGCCAAGACGCATCTTTTGACGCTTATCACATTCACGTAGACCCAAAACTCACTGGACCAGGGCGATGTCTCACTCTGGCTGAAATTGGGTACTTTACTGAAACTATCGAAAAAACATTTTCAATGTTAAAATTGGCCGCTATCTTGGATTTTTTTAATTTTTAACATTGCGTTGGTGTTATAATGTCAAAGTAGTGCCCCAAACCGAGTTTCATAGAAATCAGCCCGCAAACAACAAAGATGGCCGCCTTCTTTGATTTTTTATTTCTAACATTGCGTTGCTGTTTTCTTGTCAAAATAGTGCCCCAAACCGAGTTTCGTCAAAATCAGCCCACTAACAAAAAAAGTTGGCCGCTATCCGCTATCTTGGAATTGTACTTGTATTTTTCGATAAAACGCTATATTATATTGTGTTTCTCTGTGCTAGGGGGCTGACCAAAGAATTTAAAAACAAAATTCAGGTCTTGGTGAGATCTTAACTTTACATATTTAACAGCTGTCAAATTCAAATTTATCAAACTTGAATTTGACAGCTGTCATCTAAAATGAAGATCTCACCAAGACCTTTAATTTTATCATAAACACCATCAGTCTGGGATGAGTACTTTTCGAGAAATTTTCCATGCAATTATTGATCGAGCTTTGTATGGAAAGTAGTTTTTTTTGTTTGTTTTCGGAAAAGTCGTAGAACAAATTAATGTCGTTGTTTATGATGTTAGTAATCTACTCCTGCAAGGTTGTTGGTGTTTTACAAATAACCCTGTGTAGTGTTTATTAATTGTACATACGTCAATGTGATATTTATTAGACTATTACAGTAAATACCTTTGTAATAAAACTAGCGAATTATTATTAGTATTCGAGAACCTTTTATTATTAACTAAAACATTTTTTTGCAATTACTTTTTGGGAATCATTATTGGCACATTTACCCTACGACATCTCGCCTACAACAGCCTACAGTGCCGCGGAAGTAGCAGCCGCGCTGCGCGGGCCGCATATTCGTAAATAGGTACCCGATGCGTTAGCCACCCGAAGTTGCTTTGTAAATAGCAGACGTGTCAGACTAATGCGTCTGCTATTTACAAGACCCCGAAGTGCTTTGTAAACAGCAAACGTACCGCGTCAGTATAATAAAAGAAAATACAAAAGATGTAAATGCTTATTGTTTTTTAGAGTTTATTATAGATTTTATAAACTAACTGTCTTTTTCATAAAAACAAGCAAAGTTATAGGTTTATAAAGTGTTATTTTACTCTTTTCACAAATGATAAAGATAAAACTATATTTTAAAGGTGCAACAGCTAAAATAAAAATTATGGACTACCTATACAGCGTGAAATTTTAACCATTTGGTTCCCGCCGTGGGGTGGTTCCACTCATGATTACAAGCAACTTTTACTATGGGGCCAACTCTCCTGCTCGCAAAAAAAAATCAGCTGTTCCATACAAAAGTGCAATACCTACTCGACCTTAATGTATGGAACAGCTGATTTTTTTTTGCGAGCAGGAGTGTTGGCCCCATAGTAAAAGTTGCTTGTAATCATGAGTGGAACCACCACACGGCGGGAACCAAATGATTAAAATTTCAGCGTGTATAAATAACCTTATATAGGTAAATATTGTGTAAGCAATGTAAACATTCTAGAATATCGTAAAAACCATCAAAAAACTTTTGGTCCGACAGAGGTTCGAACCGAGATCTCTCGCGTAACAGGCGAGCAGCCTCACCGAAACGCCACAGTGACTTGACAGTTTGTGGCAAAATTGGTCATCGCTCGATACTTTGATGCTCATCTACGTAAATACGAGCGCTCGCATGTTTACGAATATGCGCGCGGCCCCCCGCGCCTGCTCCGCCCGCCCGCTGCTTCGCCCCCTCAATATCTCGGTAGCCCCGAGCCGACTTCACCTTATGGCCGGTATACATTTTGATTAGTGTTTAGTGCGAGTGGCTCGTTTAGTGTTTAGTGTTTAGCAAAAAACACGTTCGGACAGTCTCTGTTTAGTGTTAAGTGTTTAGTGCGAGCGAAGTACAGTGTTTAGAAGCGCGTTCTATTTTTTCTGCGAGTAGCTCCTCCCGCGCGTCCCGCACGTCCCGCCTCCACCCCTCACTTGCAGCTAAACACGCACTAAGCACGTCTGGACAGGACTGTTAAGTGTTTAGTTTATATCAACAAAGCCTGTACTAAACAGCGTATGCTAAACAGTATGGGACATCACCTACTAATCACTAAACACTTAACAGTGCACTAAACACTAAACACTAAGCACTTTACTAATCAAAATGTATACCGGCCATTAAGTAAATTACGTATGCTGCTCCGTGCAGAATCATTAAGCCGCATACGTAACTGTAAAGAGTGCGCAACAGTAATTTAATGATGCGGCTGACGTCATAAAGATTCTACGTACCAAACACAGTCGGTAAGTAAACGGAGTTCGTAAAATGAGCCAGGATACGTAAAAACTGATGATGTAGACGGAGACATTATTAATTATCCCGTGTACGTAAAATGTATCGGCATACCTCCGACCCTGCTCGTACATTATGTACGTAACCGGGACCATTACTTAATGTGACAGGGACAGTACAATGATTTGGCAACCAGTTACTGTTATAAAGAGCCTGGATACTGAAATAATGCAGCTGTATAACTATTCGTACGTATAGCGCATACATATTTCATGTTACGGGTAAAGTAAATTACGTGTGCTGCTCCGTGCAGAATCATTAAGCCGCATACGTAACTGTAAAGAGTGCGCAACAGTAATTTAATGATGCGGCTGACGTCATAAAGATTCTACGTACCAAACACAGTCGGTAAGTAAACGGAGTTCGTAAAATGAGCCAGGATACGTAAAAACTGATGATGTAGACGGAGACATTATTAATTATCCCGTGTACGTAAAATGTATCGGCATACCTCCGACCCTGCTCGTACATTATGTACGTAACCGGGACCATTACTTAATGTGACAGGGACAGTACAATGATTTGGCAACCAGTTACTGTTATAAAGAGCCTGGATACTGAAATAATGCGACTGTATAACTTCGTACGTATAGCGCATACATATTTCATGTTACGGGTAAAGTAAATTACGTATGCTGCTCCGTGCAGAATCATTAAGCCGCATACGTAACTGTAAAGAGTGCGCCACAGTAATTTAATGATGCGGCTGACGTCATAAAGATTCTACGTACCAAACACAGTCGGTAAGTAAACGGAGTTCGTAAAATGAGCCAGGATACGTAAAAACTGATGATGTAGACGGAGACATTATTAATTATCCCATGTACGTAAAATGTATCGGCATACCTCCGACCCTGCTCGTACATTATGTACGTAACCGGGACCATTACTTAATGTGACAGGACAGTACAATGATTTGGCAACCAGTTACTGTTATAAAGAGCCTGGATACTGAAATAATGCAGCTGTATAACTATTCGTACGTATAGCGCATACATATTTCATGTTACGGGTAAAGTAAATTACGTATGCTGCTCCGTGCAGAATCATTAAGCCGCATACGTAACTGTAAAGAGTGCGCAACAGTAATTTAATGATGCGGCTGACGTCATAAAGATTCTACGTACCAAACACAGTCGGTAAGTAAACGGAGTTCGTAAAATGAGCCAGGATACGTAAAAACTGATGATGTAGACGGAGACATTATTAATTATCCCGTGTACGTAAAATGTATCGGCATATCTCCGACCCTGCTTGTACATTATGTACGTAACCGGGACCATTACTTAATGAGACAGAGTCAGTACAATGATTTGGCAACCAGTTACTGTTATAAAGAGCCTGGATACTGAAATAATGCGACTGTATAACTTCGTACGTATAGCGCATACATATTTCATGTTACGGGTAAAGTAAATTACGTATGCTGCTCCGTGCAGAATCATTAAGCCGCATACGTAACTGTAAAGAGTGCGCCACAGTAATTTCATGATGCGGCTGACGTCATAAAGATTCTATGTACCGAACACTGCCAGTAAGTAAACGGAGTTCGTAAAATGAGCCAGGATACGTAAATGTTTATGTAGGCGGAGACATTATTAATTATCCCGTGTACGTAAAATGTATCGGCATATCTCCGACCCTGCTCGTACATTATGTACGTAACCCGGACTATTACTTAATGAGACGGAGTCAGTACAATGATTTGGCAACCAGTTACTGTTGTAAAGAGCCTGGATACTGAAATAATGCGGCTGTATAACTTCGTACGTATAGCGCATATATATTTCCTGTTGCGGGTTAAGTAAATTACGTATGCTGCTCCGTTAATACATATGCGGCATCATTAAACCGCATACGTAAACGTTAACAGTGCGGGCACAGTAATTTCATGATGCGGCTTACGTATTAAGGATTCGGCCTCATTACAAGTAACTCGTTTACATTGTCTTTACAGGGCATTATGCCGCATACTTACTGGACATGGTGTCGGCTCATTATAAGTATGGCTCTTATTTATTTCATGTGAAAAGCACATTATACGTATCTGGCTGCCGGTGCATTACAAATTTGCCAATTTTAAGTAGCCCGTTTTTCTCAGTGTTGTCATAGAGCCTGTATTTAGATTCTTTGTTTGGTTATAATCTAATTGTTTTGCGAATGGAAGATCAAAAATTGTTAAACTTATAATTTTATGTGTAGCTGTAACGAAGGAGCTCTTTTGACTACGGCGTAGCATATATACACATTGGCGATACTACGAGTCGTAGCAATTTATAGTTGCGTTTACATCATACTGCTCGGTAACTAGGATTTACTAGCATGGTAAGAGGTTGTGTAAATTGTAAGGTTTCATACATTTCGATGGAATAGGCATTGTACTTTTGTATGGTACAACTGATTTTTTTTTCGTGATTTCGAGGTCGGTCCCATAATGAAAGTTGTACAGTTTGATGTCAACCCCACGAGAGGTTTTTAATGAACTAAAAATAACCTTGTAAATGTTTTATTTACCTCGCATGAATGATGTAAAATAGAATGTTTACCTCGGTTGTAAGTAGCTGTTACACCCTCGATCCATTAGCGCCCTTTGCGAGCTGCAGTTCTGTAATAGCTCACTTACGTCCCTTGTGTAACAAACTACTGTTACCTTTTTATGTAGCCTATTATTAGTTGCTCATAGTATGTTTCTGCGTATCACTAAAACCTTTGGTCCAAGGACAGAATAGCTGCCGCTTATCAACTTTCTTACCAGCTTTTATTTACCTAAAAAAACAAAAGATAAAAGACCTAGGTATTTACCACCTGAAGAATGAGGTCAAAACAAACGACGTATAATTTATTTATTATTGACAAATAATCCATTCGATCCATTTTAAATACGTCAGAACCCTTGGCACTAATTAAAATAATTTCATTGCGACCAACGATTACAAGGCGCCGATTATTATTAATGGAATCGATTTAATGCCAATGAAAGTCCATTATATCACAAAATACGTTCCAATCGAATATTTCATGTGTTTCCAGTCGATTGGCCCAAATAAAAAATAATGGAGACTTGGGGAAGCAGACACATTTATTAGGATGATTGTTATCGTTTAATTTCATTTAAGTGCAGCCACTGTAGTAGCCATTTAATTTATAAAGTTTTCTTGGTATATTTTCAAAATTATTGTTGCTTTATGTTTTACAGTTTCCAGTTTTTTAAATCTGTTGACTCAGACTGAAGTAAGTATAATATTTTGTGTGACCTTCCTATAAAAACGAAAGCTTGTTTATATAATTAGTTACCGGTGGTTTTTATTACGTGGAGCCTTAGAAATTCTTAATTATAATTACAATCACTAAGTTCTTCTTATCCAAGGTAAAAAAATCCCGAAAGTTTAAAGAACATTTTTGGGTGGTCAGTGTGGCCATACTTATATTAGTATTATACCACAACTTAATCATTGTTAGACTGTGGTATTATACTTTACCGCCCATGGCAATGACATGTCAAATTGGTAAAGTTGCCGGCACGGATCTTGAACGGGGTCTTTGTAAACTCGGCATAATTTAATCATCAGAAAAACGGCAAAAAATCGCTGGACAGAGGAGAAAAACGAACAGTATTATCAAAAAGATTTCACAGGTTCCAGATAGATCTTTTTTTCTAGTTTAATTAAAAAACGGAACAGAATTCATCAGGGTTTTTTTAACTACAACTAACGTTAAGTGACGATAAGGGGAATCGCACTACTCCTGGAATCCTCATCACTGAGGAGGTTGGTAGCAACAAGTTCTCTGGGTATTTTTTAAGATTTAAAATATAAACCAAAAAGTGTAGTTCAAAACTGCAAAGACAGAGCATTAGTTAATCACGTACTAGGGGTACTGTAGACCGTGATTTCATTTTAAATATTAAAAATATCACAACTTGCTAAGCAGCTAATCCATTTTACAAATTAAACAGATTTTCACTATTCTATTTATGCTGTTAACCTCCTTGAACCCCTTTTCAACTAAGCTTTACCTTTTTCCACAACCTATTGAATATATTTTACCTTTTAATAAAGAGGTGCTATTTGATCGTAATTTTTGAAGCGCCCAGCGCTCACCTGAGTTTTATTCATCAACAACTCTCCAACAAAATACTCTAATTCTACCTTTACTTAATACCTTTTCTACAAATAAAGATACCACTTGAAAGGGTTCTAGTCAAACAAAAATAGTTTTCTATTAGGTAGGGTCTTTAAAACATTTCGATATTTTGAATCACGCTAATTCTGAACGATAAAACCAGAACCGTTTCGTTGTCATTTAGGTTATATTTACCTAAAATCTTTGAATTAGCTTCATAGTTCTCATTTAAATTGCTCAAGATTGGCATCCTAGGATCCCTAGGCATAGTTTTCAACAATTTTAACAAAACTAAAGCGAGTATTTTTCTGTAAACGAAACTGAAACGATAACGATTTAGCTTTGGTTTTATTGCTGAATATTAACGCGACTGAGCCCCAGAACTATTTACTTAGCATATTTTTTAGGGTCAGTGTCTCAAAAAGAATAAAAGGAACCCCTCATAACAAACTTGATTGCTTATCTTACAGACAGTGTCAATACCCCTTTATAGCAGGAATGTGTGAAGGTATCTAGTTGTAAATAACAATACTAAAGTCAACATATGTGAAAATGTAATTATAATTTTGTTATAATCTGATTAAGAAGCATATTACGTCTCGACTGTGATTTTTGCGTAAAATGTCAAATTTTGGCGTTCTCGATCTCAGAAACAAAAATACATTAACAATGTTGACTTAATAGTGCAGAATAGCTATAGAAATAGTTCATAGCGGCCTCGCTTTTTGAAAATTTTGCTTATCTTTTTAATTAAACCCAAGAATGCAGAGAATGATTTTGATAAAATGGGCGAAGGCACTTTTTGAGCTCATGGATTGAACTACTGTGCTAAACAAATGAAATAAAAATATCTCTTATATAATCGAATAGTTCTTAGCGGCCTCGGAATGTATGGAATATGTGAAAATAAATATAATAGAATTAACTATGAATTTCTCCTAAATATATTAATATTATTACGTAAATTTTTTATCAGAATAATCTTTACTTCATAAGAAAATCAAATTTCATACTTTTATTTGTTGTTTGTACTAAGTTTGTCTTTCTGTGTATGTTCAAAGTTGACTCTGAGAAATCGTACACCAACTTTCATTTTCATTTCTAACCCTATAACTTTCCAGTGAATTATCATATTACTTTTTGTCGCGGACACAGTCATATAAATGTATTTAGTAGACCCAAAAGTTTCTCTAGGTTGTATCGCTAAAATCCGTCAAAATCGAAATTTTGACAAAAAAAATGTCATAGGACCCTTAAGAAATCAAACGACATTAACTTGAACTAATGTTGAGCGATTTTAAGTATACTTAGTTATCTTTAGCATCACTTCGAAATATCGATAGAAGAAACATCTTCAAATATAAGCACTTTGTATTTAGTTTATAAAAAAATAATTTCTTCATTTTAAAGAAATAAATATCCCTATTTCAGATTCTTTTTCTTACAAGAATGCATTAAGTTGAAATTAAACAATACGCTTTTATACAAAAGACTTCCGCGAAGTTTCAATAAGCTAACTTTATCACCATCTCTTTGGAATTCTAAGCTTAAGTAAAAAACTTGACAGCCATTCTTTCTCCAAATTTAATTACAACCAGAATGACTCCGGACGAGTCCGGATTGAGTGATTTGTTAATTCCGGAATTTTTTAACTTCAGTTAAACTTGGAGAATTAGTTAACAGAAATCATCCACTGACTAGTCTTGACTAGCTTACTTTTAGTGAATACTTCCTCAATATTTGTAGTTAAAACAACAAATATCAGTGTAAATTAGTAACACTTTAAAATAACTAATGAATGTTTTTGTACTAATTAGTATTAATAATAATTATTATCATTATTAATAAAGTAAAAATGTATAACGGTTTTACTTTATTGTTATTAGCTCCGAAAACGTTCATGCTATTAGCTCTACTACAAACTTACCTATGACTCTACATGTTAACAATAAATCCGTCACTTTTCACTTCAAGCAAATTGTTAAGGCAGTATTTAATTTAGTTTTATAAGTAACGGGGCTGGCAAATTCTTACTATTTCTTTCGTTTAGTAAATTAGACAAAACCACACCCCAGGCACTCCATACAAGCGCCGCGTTTCAACTACCTATATTACACAGACGCTACACAGTGACGTTTTTGCACACGCGCAACTGTGTGCGTGAAGTCTGGGTCTACTGAATGAATGAGCACACGATACGGCACACGAACTCGCGCGGTGAGGTGAGGTAATTCCTTCCGTCGCTGAACATGATATTCTCATGATTGTGGGGCGGGGCGGAGAGTCTCCTTTCGATGGATGAGATTAGAGTTATTTTTATCGATTCATCACACAACATTTGCAGTAGTATAAATTCGTTAAAACTTTTATTGACATTGAAACTCTACCTAAAATATTTTAATAATATTAAACGATTCAATGTACAATGCAAATTAATTAATTTTGATAATTGAAATGAGACTTAAATGTTTTAAGTTATGTTTGATAAATTTTTAAACTTTTATATTTACTTCATTTTATTACTCAATGAATAATATGAAATCTTTAAAATTGTTGATATCAAGTGTGTCGTAATTTAAATAATTGATTTTACAGCCAATATTATTAACGAACAGGATTTTATTTGAACAATGATGATTTATATTACATACGTTCATAATATTTTCATTCAGTCGCAGTCAAAACATCACATCTGTCTTAAAGTTTTCAAATACTTATTTACATATAACTTTCTTACGGGTACGTATCAGAATGTCTAAAGTTAGAATGTCTAAACATCAAATGGCAAAGTTCAAAATGTCAAAAACGAAAATGTCAAACGGTCAGATAGTCCTAAACAAAAATGTCTAAGTTCAAATGAACAATACTTAAACTGTCTAATAGTCCAAATACATAATAATGACGTATAGAATTTACTTATGCTTTTCTTTCATTTAGGTAGCTAATTAATTAGGTTAACCTCTGTGCTTCCGCCACACATCACCATAGCCGCGCCGCCACTCCCGGATTTGGTAGCTAGTGCCAGTCACTGATTCAGAAAGGCGAACAAAATCCACCAATTAAGTTTGAAATTGTTTTTCTTCTGGGTTCATGTCAACCTAACATGCTCCTCGCACCTATCTCGTGACCTATGGTCTACGGTTCTAAGTCCTAGTAGACTAGTTTAGACTCATTTCCGGCAGTTAAATTTACTATAAAGCATTTCAGGCGAAGCCTAAAGACACCTCCACAGACTCAATTAACCTCAAAGAAGACCATTTATTTTTAAGATCCAACCCGATTCAAATAAATCATTGTGAACTTAGACTTAATGACCATTGATATTTTAACTCGTGAAGTATTTGATACGTTTGATACTTTAATTTTGCTATTTTGAAGTTAGACATAATGATTTTTGACATTTTAAACCATTTGAATTTTATTTTTTGACATTTTGAACTTTGTCATTTTATGTTTAGACATTCTAACTTTAGAGATTCTGATACGTACCCTTTTCTTACTCATAAAGTGTATAAAAGCAATTTCTTCTGAGTTCAAAGATGAAAAATTGAAGTGCATAATACTCTATCTTTTTGAGGTACAAAGAAGCAAAGTATAAGTATATAGAAAATTTACTATATAAACATTTCGTTTATCTTTACCTAAGCATGTCTACTAGAACTCAACACTGCACTCACTTTTTGGCTGTTTCGCTGTCCGTTGAGGTGAACAAAAGCATAGTAAGTATGTAAATAGTAAACGTGGGAAGCGAGCAACACGTTGTGTATTTTTTCCTGTATGACGATGGAATTCAGTTTCGCAATAAAATGCCGTCGACAAACTGTATTTTTTAGATATGAGATTTACTTTCTATATATCTGTGTCCATGTCCATCTCTTCAAAGAGAGTATTGAAGTCTTTAAAGGTGAATCGTTGAGGATGGTAGGTTGAGTATTTGCACAAAGGAAAGATAACGCGTGAGGATAACAAACTGTATTTGGAAATAGAACTATACCTGGTAGTTTATGATACAAGGTTGGTGAGGACGTTTTAAAACAAGTTGACGTTTATAATCGTCACGAGTTTTAAAAAACCTTAACAACTGTGTGCCATATGACATTTTTCAATATATTTGCGAGAAAACATTATTGGTACCTACTGAAATTGTAATAGAAATAAAAAAAACCGTGAACAAAAACGCACGGCGCGCGGCGTGCGATAAAATCAACTTTTCGCCCACTGTACTAAACCGTAAAGAAAAACTCATGGCGTGCGGTAAAATCAACTTTCCTCACGCTGTACTGTCATTGAAAGCACACATTTCGAGAAACTGAATTGAACATATTATTTATAAAGGCATCAGAAACTATTTTATGGATTACGAAACTTCAATACAACAAGTAACTAAGCTACATACAAATCTCACAGACAGCTATCGATTAGTTATCGATAAGTTAAATATAGACAGATAAATAACATACAAATATCCATTTATGCGTGAAACATGAAGGTAATGATTACCGATGTATGAAAAAGTAATACTTATATCAAAATAATTCCATTAGTCACCGTGCTAGTTCGGAAATATGAGTGCCTACTTTTGGTTTTGTATATTACGACCAATATAATAAAATTTCTTATTTATTAAGTTATTAATTTTCTACGCAACAGAGATTACAACAAAAACATCTATATTCTAAATTCTGCCTGCCTAAAAGACTAAATTTATCAAGTATAAAAGCAGTCAATAGTAAATAATCTATCCTCAGAATAGACATTGCACTGAATGTAAGGGAAACAATAAAAACATCTACACACTATCCCGAAAAGGTTTATCTCCAACTAATGCGGGAGAGGAGCCGTTTACGGGTACGTTTCACAATAGCCTGAAAGGCTAAGATGGGAAGTGCGCATGTACACCGCCGCGCCACCGTACCGCCCGCCTCAAGTAGCACTCCAGTCCGCGTACGGAACCCTCGCGCGTGGTCTCCACGTCCGTAAAACACGCGCTACGTACGAAATGTAAACACTCCATTTTTAATTAGTGCAAAAACAGTGACAGCCAGTGCCCAAAATAAATGACAAAAAAGTTTCCATTCAGTGCTTTTTGAAACAAAAGCGCAATGCGCTCGTTTGACAAGTTTTCCAAATTCAAATTTGCCGCTGCGGCAGTTTAGCCGTGTTTAATTTTTAATCGCACTTCAGGTGGAATATAAGTCAAGGTAATAACCATTACCCAAATATTTACGGGCGACTTTACAAAGTCACAAAAAGCAACTAAAGATTATATTAATGCGTTCTGCCAGCGTTAATCAGTACAGTTATCACGCGACCTTGCTCTTTATTGCCTCTTAATGTTATCGTCTTCGTCTGTTACTGTCTAACTGCTACATGCTAACTAGGGATTGCAATCCAGCAGCATTTTCAATCCAGCTGGATTTTTGCAAGATTGGCCTGAATCCAGCTGGATCCAGCGCGGATCCAGCAAAAGATTTAATCAAAATAAATACATGATATTAATGTTTTTTTTGTTTATTTAATAATTTAAGATTTTCTCTACAAACTACTTGAATAAAAACCTTTACTAATTTGATGGTAACTTAATTGATTTTGGTTTGGTTTCTTAGTTCGTTGTTATTTGATATCAAACTAATGTATCAGTATTATGTTTTATTAAGTAAGAAAAATCTAATTCAACATCAAAGACAATGCCTTAAACTAGGTAATCTCTAAATAGAATATCTTCTTTAGGTAATAAGAACGTATAATCAGTCGTAATCAATCTTTACCTCTCTTTATGGTTAGTTGCTACAACTACAAACCAAACACAAATGTACTTACATTTGTGTGAATTACCAACACTCTTAACAACAGAGAGATAATTTATTTAGGTTTTTGAGTTAGCTGTGGAAGTGATATATTAAAACACATATTTTATTGTCTTATCGCCTTACCAGTTACTTACTTTGCACATAACATCGGCGGCTAAGAAGGCCCTTTTGGCCACGTTCTGGTCTAAGGTCAAATAGTCTTAAACCATAGATAAATGATCGCCTTCGATCGAAAAAAGGCGGCTATTAAAGATGTAACGTAACGAATTTCGAATTTGATGCATTTGCGGATCCGCACCGCTGGATCCAGCACGGTATGCTGGATCCAGCATGTAAAAAAAAGCACTGGATCCAGCTGGATTGCTGGATGCTGGATCCAGCAATTGCAATCCCTAATGCTAACATAATATTAGCACATTAATAAATATAATTGTGTTAGTAACAAAAAATAATTCTTTTGATAATTCACGTTGTGAACCTAAAATGTTAGTTTCGTTTCATTATTTTGCAATTAAAAAGTTTATTTTAATTCTTTAAAAAAGAGTTTCTTAAACTGGGGTCCACATACCCCTTAGTGGTTCGTAGCATTGTGTATCAGGGGTCCACAATAGCTCAGTTAACCCTAACCAATAATGAAACTACCAATATCGTATTTTTTTAATATAAGGCTTGTTTTTTTTCCTAAAATATTCTTAAACAGGAGTCCGTGGATTTTTTTAACTTCTGAAAGCGGTCCGTCACTGCATAAAGTTAAAGAAACAATGTTTAAAGTAAAAAAAAATTAAGTACCTACTGTTAATTTAAGGCTTTTGCCGTTTGGCTTCAATATTACGATGATCACTGGCGCAGTTACATTCGATAATGAATTTAATCCTTATCTAACGCATTTTTCTATTCCATTTATTCTCACTGAAAATTACATAACCAGTGAGTAATCCTCATGGAGTTATAGTGCTAAGCCATCAAGAAGTGTCCGGTCTATAATTTAAATTAACTTGTTACAAAAGATGATGAGAAACTGGTCAGGTATGACCAGACCACTGAATGTGGTACTGGTATTTCTTACTCAGGACCGTTTACTTCTCTGGTAATTAATTTGAAAACAGTACGAATTCATAGATGGCTGGCTAGTTTAACAAAAAAAAGTTATGTTAGTTGGACTAATGAGGGCAAATTAGAAAATAAATATTTTTATTAAGATTCGGCAAACAAACAAAGGACATTTTTCATGATTTTCAATAAATATAAATTTATTAGTATATTTTATATTGCATCAAAAAACCCTCGATGATTTTCTCCTCCAATTCTGGCAGTGGCATTTTTTGTGTAAAGGTATTAGTGATTATAAGTAATATTATTTATGAACTTTTACCCACAACTTCGTCCACCCACGGGGACATTCAAAAAATCCCTAGGGCGAAGCAATATTATTCACGCTTATGCTTGAAATAAAACACTTTTTAACGGATACTTGCGCGGTTTCATTGAAAGTACTTTGGTAATTGGTTGGTATTTGGGTAGTGTTTAATTTCATGTCTAGTTAGCGCGAAAGCTTGAGAGGCGATTCTTACTAATATTATAAATGTGAAAGTTTGTGGGTTTGGATGTTTAGATGTTTGTTCCTCAATCACGCAAAAACTACTGAACGGATTTGGTTGAAATTTGGCACACAGATAGTAGATAGCCTAGATTCAAACAAAGAATACTTTTTATTCCGATATTCCCACGGGAACGGGAACCACGCGGGTGAAACCGCGGGCGGCCGCTAGTAATAAATAAGCTACACAAATACTTAACAGATTATCAGTAAAATACTGATATTTACTCGTTAAAAATACACACATCAACTTTGTCAAGGGATCAATGTATTTTTTTCATACAAACGAGGTAACTTTGAAGCCTTGGTTTCCTGCCAGGGATGTACCCTGCTGTGATCTGATGATGGAAACCCAGAGAGTGAATGAAGGGGATTCAGATCGCTATACACACCCAAATTGGGTGTGTATAGCGATCTGAATCCCCTTTTATCGATCGATTGGGTGACCCAATCGATCTGATCAGCATTCTTAAAGATACCCGACATCAATAGACGTTATTATAACGATGATAATGCGTATTTAATGATTTGAATATTATTTCTTGCTTTTTAGAGGCAGGTTTTTTTGAAGTCGGTTTTTTTGTTTTTTGGGTTTATATTTAGTTTTATTTTAAGTTTTCTGACGTTTCGGCACCTTTACAAGGAAGTACTCCCACGGGAGTACACGCGGTAATCTATGAAGTGGTTGTAACATATTAGGCCCTATACTGGCAACAACCTATAACAATAACGAAATCCTAACCAACCGAATTGAGTCAAAAAAGATGCTTTGCCTTCCCATGAAACCTGGACCACAAATTATTGACCTTATGCCTTTCATTTGGCGAAACCAGATGCGCAGCGTTCATTAGTAAGCTGTAGAAAATACAAAAATGTACAGTGTTTTTTTCTATATTATGTTTTTTCATTTGCATTAAGTATACGTTTATTTGTGTATTTAAGTATAAGCCTCAAACTTATATTTTTATTGTTTCTACTCAGCAAAATTTTGTTTTGTTAAATTTTTATCAATGTCAAGCAAGCATTGTCAAATTGTGGAAAAAAATCTATGCTTTGGCTTGTGATTGATTTTCATGCCAAAATGAATAATTTTATAAATGTTTTTGTTTTATTATATTTAGTTACTTTCCCATCTAACATATTAAATAAAAAAAATGCTTCTACATAAATTAATCTACAAAATTTTGGTGATTGAAGTAATGGGCTTTCAAAGACCCCATGTGAACGACGATGTAACAAAAGTTAGCGCGACCGACGGCGGGTTAAAAAACCGCGATAAAAGCATTAAAATGTATGGAAATCATGGAACTGAGAACTCTGACCCTTCTATCTTTTAGAATGCTGATCAGATCAGTTGGGAGTGTATAGCGAGCTGAATCTCCCCTAATCTTTCCCTGGATAACCATCATCAGATCACAGCACGGTACATCCCTTGCAGGAATCCAAGGCTTCAAAGTTACATCGTTTGTAAGAAAAAAAATCATAGATTTCGCAGTTCCCGCAAGAATCGGAGCATTGAAAATGAATACAAAAATTTACGTAAAAACTAAATCAAATCAAAAGGAAAATATTTTTCTAAGGTAAACTAGGTACCTTTTTATTTTTACGATCGATTGTCGGTTGTCGTAAAGTGCCCCTGACTGCTTCGACGCAGCTGAAATATTATTAACCGATTCACAAAAATCAACTAATCTCGTCTGCTTCCGCATCTTTCAATACCTTTACCATGACGATCGGTCAATAATCATAGAAGCTACATCACTTTTTATATACCGAAATACCCGTTTTTCTACAATTCCAAATCTAAAGGGACCACCTACAGGTCACCACAATTATAAACCGATTTAAAAAAACGCTATTTTGTAGCTAAACTAATACGGTTTTTTTCTCGAAATATTTACAATTTAGTAAACAAACACCCCCCAAAAAACTCGAATATTTCAAAATTTCAAAAAAAGTTACCAACCGATTTTGAAAATTCAAACGTTCACACGTGTCTCAATAAATTCCTCAACTTTTGGTACTATGCCCATCTCGATCCTCTTAAAATCCACGGAACTATGACCAAAAATACGTCTCAGGCGATTTGCATTTGATAACCATTTTCAATGGTAAAACACCTTGATCCCTAGACAAAGTTGATGAGTATACATAGTCATACGTAGATACAAATACTTTACAAAGGTACTTAAATATTACAGGATGTAACTCTTATTACGAAGGCAATAATAGCGAAGTTGTTAAAAACGTATTTACCACCTTTTTAAGTCACTTTGGCGTAGTAATTTTTCTGTCACCGGCATCAGCCCTGCCTGAGACAGCAATATTTTTTCCTAGGCGCCTTTATTAAGTGCTTATGAAGTTGTACAAGTTATTTGCAAAGTGCTACGCTGACTTGACAATGATTAATGATCCGTAGCTGTTAATATTATAAGTATTATAACATTAATTTAGTACCTTTTTAGGAATTATTTGAAAAAATAATTATTTGTGTCTGACCTATGAATAAGTAATTAAAAAATTAATTAAGTACTAACAAAATTAACATTGAAATATCAAACAATACGTAATACTTAACTTCGATCGGTGAACTTAAACTGAAATAAATAATGTTTGAATTACCTACTTTATTTACTTTGGACATTACCGTGAATGTCCTAAACAAATAAAGAAGTGTTCAAACGAAAATAAACGACACAAGGTTAGCGACATATGAGCGGTAATGTGGTGTCGTAGGTATGAATATATTATATGAAATAATTGGCGTGACATATGATACTAATGCTTAAATTATTTTGTTTAGTCTAGATAGAGCGCTTTTGACGGTCAACCATCATCGCGGCCAAAGAGTCTTGTAATAAAAAAAATTGTCCGCGTCACACTACTTACAATGTGTGTCTATAGGTATCACTCAACAGTTGAGTGATATTTTTTTCGACGCATTCGTAGCTTTGACTCTATATCTCTAGAGTACTTTAGACGTAGACATATAAATAATCAAAGACTATTAAAACACACGTCATAACAACACGAACGGGGGTCGACACCGCCTTAACTGAAGACATTCAGTTGTTTTGTATGATAATCCCTACCCTACTACGCAAACTAATCAGGGGCCCTATTTTGAGAATCATTGGCTTGTAATCGTTCGTGTGATTATCGCACGTCCAAAATCGCTGACCAAAAAGATTGACTGACGTGACGCCTGCTGACGAACGAGCGATTCAAAAATACGGATTTTGCTATGAGTATTAAAGTACTCAATCGAATCAAAATGAGTTGTAAAGGGTGTTCGACGCCGGCCGAAGGATTAAAAAAAGGGTACTAGCGTTTTACCGTCATCGGCTCGTCTCGGGACAAAGCTGCGTACAGTGTACCGCAGGCAGAGCTTAAGTCTTGAATTCACTGCTATCTGAGATATAATCATTACGTTCTAGGTACGATTTAAAACAACTATTCATTAATCTTCGATCGCAGGGCTGTAAGCGGTTTTAACTATCCTTAATCAAATCAAGGCACCGGAGAGCTGCTAACATCTCTATTCTCTATTCTATTCTCTAACTAAAGAGTGGTCGAATTTAACACTGTCTGGGATATAATTAAATATTGACAGTGAATTTGAATTTAAGGGAAACGCACTGCTTCTATTCTTCCCTTTTTCGATATCGTGTTTTCGATATCTTTAACTTTTTTGGCTTAGTTGTATGCCACCTTCTATAAATAACACCTCGTTTAAAACAATTTTTTGGATTTGAATAAATAGATAAATCTGTAAAATATGTAAAATTTTTTTAGGTAAGACAACTAAATATAAGCCGTTTAATCGTTTTATTTGAAAAATACTAGAGTCACACTTATCGTTCGCTTTACATTGTACCTATCTAATTACGGCAGCGGTATACCCGACCGATATCCCGACCGGTATTTTGTATGGCATTACCGCAGCTGTTGCGGAACACCTTTGAACAGCCGCGTTACCGCATACCCATCGGGATATCGTTACCGCACCCGGTACAGGATACCGGTCAGATTGGAGATAGGCCTTTTAACTACAGGTATTAAAGGCGTGCTTAGGTTTGATAAAGTATTGTTTTAACTACTATAGGGTATTTTAACCTACCTACACAAGTTATCGTCACTTAATTAATTCTGTATTTTTGTGACTACATAAAATTATTTAATACAAATCTGAGTACTTTACTTACCGAAGTTTACATTTTAGGAATAATATTTTAACTTAATGTTTAACTTTAAATATCACCGGGCGGCGTATTGCCATACTGTGTATCAGTACAGACACCCATAGTCTGTACTCGATCACTTTGTGCTCATTAAAATAACGAATTTGCTGAACCAAACCACGTATGAGTACAGACCAATCTGTATAAATATACGGTTTGCTCGCATATTTCTAAAGCA
The DNA here is from genome assembly GCA_928269145.1 of Agriphila tristella. Lineage (NCBI taxonomy): Eukaryota > Metazoa > Arthropoda > Insecta > Lepidoptera > Crambidae > Agriphila > Agriphila tristella. The sequence continues at coordinate 41,728,761 of OV743433.1, forward strand.
AAATATGATGCCTAGTATTTAAATTGATTGCGATATTTCATTATTGAAAAAGAAATAAGTAGGCAATTAAAACACTACCTAAAATTACTGAAAAGAGAATGGGCAATTTTATATGAGGTATGTCCCAACCCTTGTAGCAATATATGATATATATTTAAATGTTATACATGTTGTCCTCATCACATATAATTAGTATATTTTCTTCTAAGTAACGTCCAAGTCAGAAAAAAATATGTTTGAAAATAATTGAAAAAAAATAGCATCAAGAACAAATAATATCGGTTTTGCTATGTTTTTGTCGGAGTTTTTTTAGTATTGTGTATATTAATGATTACTATGAGGCTCTCCTTGCCGATTTCAGCTACGGTGACTTCTCTGCTAGGTGTCAGGGCTGATCTGCTGATGAGCTCTGTATATTTTTTTGTTTCTTTGCACAATCCACAATCAGTTAGCCACTTTAAGTGAATGCGTTGTCTCAGTCATTGATTGCGACAAGAATGCCCTCCAAAGCACTTCTCCATAATATAAGCACTATTCCATGTACTCTGTATAAGGCTGCCCGTCCAATGACGCGGGGCAAGGCAGCGGAGCGGAGTAATGAAGAAATATTAACCAATAGAATAGCGGAGCGGAGATTTTATGTAATCCTATTATTTGACAACAATAAATACACTACACTCGAAGGTATTGACCATTAACTATAGGTCAGACGACAAATCACTTAGGTAAGTTCAATTTCGAGAACGAGAGAGATGTGTAGCATTCGGGAATCTTCGAAAAATCTCGCGTTCTACTTAGGTACTTCAGTGTCTCAACAGGAAAGTCTTTGACCAGTGTGGGTTGCTGGTGACGACATACGGAAGTGAAACGTGGTCACTAACGATACGATGGGGATGGGTCTCATAAGAAGGCGCAAAGTCACCCAAAGTGCAATAGAGAGAACCATGTTTGGCGTTTCGTGAAAAGGGACTAAGGGAGCACAGCCATCAAGAGATGGGCAGCAGCGTCTCCACTACAGAACTTCTAAGAATAGGCGGTAAGCCGATACTTAAAGTCCTCCAAAAGCTTTTCAATTTCGTCATTGTCGAGGGCAGAACGCCAAAGGCATGGAACATAAGCAAGGTGATTTTGTTCTTTATAAAGGGTGACAAGTCCCTCCTAAATAACTACAAACCCATCTCACTTCCGAGCCACGTCTAGTTGTTTTCGAATGTCCTTACGAATAGTCTCGCTCGCAGGTTTGACGACTTCCCATATCCCGAACAAGCCGTCACCCTTATGTTGTCGATATTCCACGTACCCGCACGAAACGCTTCGGTTCCAAATTTTAATTCGAACAGCTAAGATGTGGAATGCCCTTCCTGCGTCTGTATTCCCCGAAAAATATAACTTAGGCGTCTTTAAGGCCAGAGTAAATAGGCATTTACTGACTGTGCGTGCTCCATCTTCGTCCTCCTTGTCACTTTCCATCAGGACAAACGCGCAGACAGTCCATACATAAAATAATAGACCATATCCGCAACGACAGGTTATACAGAAGACCGACGAGTATAATCTGACACTTTGCTTGGCGTTCGTCTACTATGAGAAAGCCTTTGATTCGATAGAAACCTGGGTGGTGCTGCAGTCTCTCCAGAGGTGCCAAGTGGACTACAGGAATATCAAGGTGTTGAGGTACTTAAACGAAAATGCCACCATGTCGGTCCGAGTACAGAATCAGAGCACAAATCCGATCCAACTGCAGCGAGGTGTGTTTACAGGGAGACGTTATTTCTCCGAAACTGTTCACAGCTGCGTTGGAGGACATCTTCAAACTCTTAGACTGGAATGGACTCTGCATTAACATAAATAGCCAGTACCTAACACACCTTCGTTTTGCCGATGATTAGTTCTTATGGCTGAGACCTTAGAAGACCTGAACGCGATGCTCGAAGATCTCCGTAGTACTTACTTCCCAAAGAGTGGGTCTCAGAATAAACATGGATAAGACAAAAATCATGTCGCATGCCCATGTTGTACCTACCCGCTCGAGTTCATGTTGGGAATATTACACTTGAAGTTGTTGACTGCAATGGAGAGACCAATGCTAGGCGTTTTCCTGCATGGTCGAACCAGAAATGAGGAGATCTGTAGGAGATTCTGGAGAAGGATTGCTCAGCTGCAGTGGCTGTGGGTTGGACACATAGCGAGAAGAACCGATGGCCGTTGGGGCAGAATGGTTCTGGAATTGCGACTGCGCACCGGACTCGGCTCCGTGGGTAGGCCCCCGACAAGGTGGACCAACGTGAGGGTGAAGGTCGCGGGAAGCCACTAGATACGGACAGTGCAGGACCGATCGTCGTGGAGATCCGTGGGGGAGGCCTATATGCTAAGCAGTTGAGTGGGTGTCGTGCGGCTGATATGATGATGATGATGATGATGACGAAGTGTTACCTTTGAATGTGTAGTATTTTTTTAATATAAATGTACTTTTTTAGAGTTTTTATTCATTTTGATTGTCAAATATGATACAAAACACTATCACTTTAATACTACTTTTACGATTTTCAAACTCCTGTAACTTTTTTCTGACGCGGAATTCAGCTATGCTGTAATACAATAAATTGTTATACTAAATAAGACCTTTCTAATGACATACAACTCAAAGTGCTACAACACTTGGGACATTTTGCCCATTCTCTTTTGTTTGGGCAGTACAAGACTACAAGTAGAAGAATAGTTGTATTATTTGTTATTGAGATAAATTCAATAATTCAATAATTTATTTTCAATAACATTTTGTTTACATTTTATGTACAGTGACCGGAGCCCTCTTTTAAGCAAAAAATGCCTGTGTCAGGTGACTCCGCTCTTCCATAACTACTTAGTTATAAACATTAGAAGCTAGATTTAGCAATAATTAAAATAAAATTAAAGAGAAAAAACAAGAAGTGTGTGGTGTGTATGTGTGTGTGTTGTGTATGTGTGTGTGTTGTGTATGTGTGTGTGTGTGCGTGTGTGTGTGCGTGTGTGTGTCTGTGTGTGCGTAAATGTGTTAGTTATGTGATTTATTCCGAGTAATTCTATAGCGACCTAACGTGCGGCTATATCTTTCGCTAGCGGGCCAAACAATAAAACTACTTTGTTGGTATCTGTAATGTATTGCGCACAACACAGACAATATTCTTTACACAAAGCTTGAGGCAAGACAAAAAGTTAATCAGAAGGAATTATAAAGTTTCTTCTCATGACAGAACGAGCGAAGCAAATCAAAGACGTATCCGTAGAGAGCAAACTGCGCATCGCAGTTTCCAGTCAAGTGGCCAGTGCTGTCGCTACATCACTCCCCTCCTGAGATCTCAAGATCGATAGTAAATGCTTTGGAAATCTAACAACTCGTCCACTCTTTGTCTTCTTAGGTTGCTCAGGATGTGATGCGTCTGGCTTGATGGCAACTGGCGTTGGCGGGATTGGAGTACTGTCATCACTCGTCAAGTATGCGGGTTTCAGGCGATCAATTGTGATCTTGTATCGTTTGCCATACATGTCGAGGTCGAATGTTCTGGTTCCTCTCTGGAGTATTCTGAAGGGGCCTGAGTATGGTGCCTCCAACGATCGGTGTAGAGGTCCTCGTCGTACAAACACGTGAGTGCAAGTGCTCAGGTCCTTTGGAACGTAGAATGTATGTCTGGAACCACTGTGCCACGACGTGGGTCGTGGTGCCATCTTTCTGATGTGCATCTGAAGTCTGCTGCTGAAGTCGGTGATGTCGGCTGGAACATCGGCAGAAGACGGTGATATGAACTGTCCAGGCAAGCTAAGCGGCTCGCCGTAGACCAGTTCTGCGGTTGACGCTTGTAGATCATCCCTCCAGGCACTTCGTATTCCCAAAAGTACCCACGGAAGTACCTCTGTCCACTGTGAGTTGTCGTGGCAGGTAAGGGCGGCCTTCATCTGTCTGTGAAGTCTCTCCACAAGGCCGTTCGCTGCCGGATGGTATGCTGTAGTCATGTGATGTTTGGCTCCTATCTGCGAAGCAAGAATTTTAAACAGCTGGGACTCGAACTGTCGCCCTCTGTCGGTAGTGATGCGCTCGGGACAGCCGAACCTTGCGATCCACCCTGATATGAAGGTGGCGGCGCAAGTCTGGGCTGTGATGTCCACCATGGGGTACGCCTCTGGCCAGCGTGTGAAGCGGTCAACCACAGTGAGGCAGTACCTGTAACCATAAGAAAGTTTTAGGGGACCTACGATGTCCATGTGGACATGACGAAAACGGGCTGAAGGTGTTTTGAAAGTTTCGAAAGGAGCTTTTGTATGTCTTGTTACTTTGCACCTTTGACATTGTTGACACTCCTGAGCCCACCGTCGACAGTCTTTACGCATGCCCGGCCACACAAATCTCTGAGTGACCAACTGCACAGTTGTTCTGATACCCGGGTGGCTGAGGTTATGAAGCATGTCGAATATTCTCCTGCGAAAATCTAGGGTTACATACGGTCTTGGAGTGCCTGTCGATACATCGCAGTATAGCTGTACACCTGCCTCCTTTTTTTCTATTTTCTCCAGTTTCAGCGTGCAACCTCCGTGAAGCAGATTTTCTAACTCTGCGTCCTCGTTCTGGGCTCGTGCTAAAGACTGGTAATCAAAAAGAGTTGTTAAGTCAATTGCTGTTATGTTTTCGATACGGGAGAGAGCATCTGGTACAATGTTGTCGCTGCCTTTTACATATCTGATGTCTGTACTGAATTGACTGATGAAATCTAGGTATCTGAATTGTCTAGGAGAACATTTATCTCTATTCGTAGCAAATGCAAATGATAAGGGCTTGTGGTCAGTGAGAATAATGAAACTTCGTGCTTCAACCATATAACGAAAGTAACGGATTGCCTCATAAATTGCAAGTAATTCTCGGTCATATGGGCTGTATTTCTTTTGAGATGGGCTTAGTTTTCTGGAAAAGAAGCCTAATGGTTCCCACATGTCTCCTCTCTTTTGTTGTAGTACAGCGCCTATGCCTACATCTGAAGCGTCTGTCTGAATCGAAAGCTCTGCTCGTATGTCTGGGTGTGCAAGAAGTGTTGCATGCGACAGGATGGATTTGCAGCTATTGAATGCCTGCAGCTGATCTGTGCTTAAAGTTATCGGCTGTGCACTTTTTGATTTCGGCATGGTTAATAATGCGTTCAACGGGGCTTGTATATGCGCAGCGTTCGGAGTAAATCGACGGTAAAAGTTCATCATACCCAAAAATCTGCGCAGTTCCTTGATTGTTTTGGGCACTGGAAAGTCCTGGATGGCTCGTAACTTTTTGTCTAACGGCTGGATTCCACTCTCCGAGACGCGGTAGCCCAGGAAATCGACCTCCTTCTTGCTGAAAACACATTTTGAGACATTTATCAATAACCCATATTTTTGAAATTTTTGGAATATTTCTTTTAGATGCGGTTCATGCAGGGTCTCGTTCTCAGAAAAGATAATGACGTCGTCAATGTATGAGTAACAGAAGTCCATGCCTCTTAAGATTTCGTCCATGAATCTTTGGAACGACTGGGCGGCGTTTCTGAGACCAAAGCTCATGTAAGGGAATTCGAATAGGCCAAACGGTGTCGTTATAGCCGTTTTTGGAATATCATCGCTGTGGACCGGTATCTGATTATAAGCTTTTGCGAGATCAAGAGTGGAGAAAACCTTTTTACCAGACAGTTGATATGAAAAATCTTGTATATGTCTCACTGGGTATCGGTCAGGTATCGTTCGTGAGTTGAGTGCGCGGTAGTCCCCACAGGGTCTCCATCCATTGTCCTTCTTACGCGTGAGGTGGAGGGGTGAAGACCACGGGCTATCAGACGGCCGAGCAGTTCCAACTCTCACCATCTCCTCGAACTCTTTCTTGGCTATGGCTAGTCGCTCAGGATCTAGTCGTCGAGGTCGGCTGAACACAGGAGGTCCTGGAGTGGTCTTGATGTGATGAACTGTGTTATGGCAAGGCAATCTCAATTTACCTGCCGGTTTAACCAGGTCTGGGAACTCGCGAAGTAGCCGATGGTAAGGCGTGTCGTCCAGCATTACCCGTACTGACGAAACTGATGTAGTGGCACGCTGCTTTGCATTAACTGTGAGGGATGTTAGATTATCTACCAGGCGCTGGTTACGGCAGTCGACTAATAAGTTATAATGGCTTAAAAAATCTATACCAATTATGGGCTTCGATACGTCAGCGATTATGAAGCGCCATTCGAAAGCTCTTCGTAGGCCGAGGTCCAGTTGTAAGTTTGCGCAGCCATATGTTGCTATCGGTGTCCCGTTCGCCGCGGACAGTGTGTAGTTCGTTTTTGTGCGGGAGCCGGGAATCATTTTCTTGGGTATCACGCACACGTCTGAACCTGTGTCGATTAGAAACTGGATTTTAGTTTTGAATTCGGTGACAAAGAGGCGGCCTGTAGATTCGGGGCAGTCGTTCGCCGCCACTAGGGGCTGCCCTGGGCGTTTAAAGCATTATATGTGCATGGCTTGCGGCATTTGCGTGCGTTGGATCCGAATTTAAAATGGAACCAGCAGTGCGGATGTCCTTCTGGGCGCTCGCGGGATCTTGACTTGGATCGCGATTGGTTGCGTCTATTATAATTATAATTCCCGTGACGTTGTCTATTATAACCTCTGTACCGTGGGCGAGAATCTCTATCCGTAACATGCACTTCATCTAATCTCCGCGTCAGTTCTGCTACTCGTTTAGATAAAACATCTAAAGCAGTACCTGGATCTTGGAATGGTGCGCTGGCTACCTGCATGGTTGACGGCGTTGGCGGTGCGAGCTCGTGCACCGTGTCCGCTAGCTCTGCCAATGACTCCAATGGCGATTGAACCTGTGACGCAATAACTGTTTGTAAGTTTGAGGGTAATCTACTCGACCATATAGTGCGCAAAAAATCAGCAGGAATGTTAGGGCCAGCCAAACTTTGTAAATGCCTCAAAAACTGCGAAGGTTTGCGGTCACCGAGTTCTTCGTGCATTAGCAATTGCTTTATTTTTCTATCCTGTGATGCTGACAACCTCTTTATTAGCTCACTTTTTAATTTCTCGTACTTGTCTGTAGCTGGAGGATTTACAACTATATCTCGAACCTCCTTTGTGTACTGATGTTCCAAATTGCTAATTACGTAGTGGAATTTAGTGAGATCACTTGTAATATTAGACAGCACGAACTGACCTTCTAGCGTTGCAAACCACATAGCTGGATCGTCTGGCCAAAACGGTGGCACACGAACTCCCACGCGAAATACGGCTTGTCCGTTACCGCTCGGATTTTCGACCATCCTCGCTGATTCGCTTGTACCTGCGGTTTGACTCTCCGCTTCCTTATTGTCCGATGCCATTTTTTGGACGTCGGGGTTACCACTATATAGCGACCTAACGTGCGGCTATATCTTTCGCTAGCGGGCCAAACAATAAAACTACTTTGTTGGTATCTGTAATGTATTGCGCACAACACAGACAATATTCTTTACACAAAGCTTGAGGCAAGACAAAAAGTTAATCAGAAGGAATTATAAAGTTTCTTCTCATGACAGAACGAGCGAAGCAAATCAAAGACGTATCCGTAGAGAGCAAACTGCGCATCGCAGTTTCCAGTCAAGTGGCCAGTGCTGTCGCTACAATTCAATAACATCTCTGTCTCATCATAATCTAAAGACATTAGAAACTTGATAATCATTTTCTTACATTCGTGCAGTGACTTATCATATATTTTTAATACTCTATTTAATTTATTGTATAAATAAGCAGAACGACTATAAAGCTGCTTTTTAGCAAACGTGGTTCTAGTGCTTGTAACAGGAAGAACATCTTTTCTTCTAGCTCTTATTTTGTTTGGATCATAAGGAGTGTTTTTGTGTCTCTTCAGTATAGTGTTGAGAATGTAAAGTTTTCGCACAGACATAACTTGACTGATAGTGTATAGAGCGCTCGTTGGAAATCTTCTACGTTTGAAATGCATCACTTTCAGTAAAGCACGTTGTGCACGTTCTACCGTCATCATTTTTGTTTTATCTGCGCCGCCCCAGATGGGAATACAGTAAGTGAGGATAGATTGTGCCAACGAAGTATAAATTTCCTTCAAGATGTTTCTCGTGGAGCAATGATCACCCGTCCGCCCCCCAGGCACCACATGTCTTAGGGTCTTAAAAATCCAAATCAGTTTTCTCAATTAATAACTGTGAAATATTATAAAAAGGTAAATTACTATTTTATTTATTATTTTAAATAAAATCTGATGTGTCTTTGCGTTTGGTTAATATTTTGATATTTTTTGACATATCTCTTTTACTTTGTATGTATGCGTTCTTTTATCATCCCTTTGTTTTCCGATTTCACTTTGCAACCAATGTTCGCTGATCGCCTATTTTTATCTTAGATCTAGACACCTTAATTTTAGGAATGGCAAGGTAATTTGGCTTGCTCTACCATTTCAATATAACATAGAGTAAAAATTAAATTTTCTAATTATCATGAAATTTTTTGTCGGTGTGTCAATTTGTAATTCAGACAAGCGATAAAATTGTAATATCAGATTAGGTATTTATTTCTGTTTTCAAATTTTCCTAATTTTAATACGTACTTGGTATAATTGCTATGTCAGCTGAAACCAGTGGGTTGAGTAAATGAAACAGCGACAGAATCTTCAAATGAATTTTCGCCACTATTTAAATTGACGCTGGAATAGAAGTCTCCAGAAACAGAAATATTGCTTCTTAATATTAACTGAGCATTTTTTTTCTATGTTCTAAGTTATACGTGGAAAAATTCTTAACATTAAAAATTAATGTTTACAGTATCTTTCGCTCGTACCTTGCTTGAGGACATTTACAACATGCAATATCTACAAATACCTACTGTATAAAAAATTTCAGAGTCACTTTCAGATTAAAGTTTATACCTATTCATTTTAAATTAGCCTCTAAATCTAATACTATGAAGCATAATGCATTTCAATAAAAGCGAGATGGCATATCTACACTCCATGTCTACATACACACTCACAAGTATTTTGCTCATACTGAAGCATGCCATTCTACATACCATAGCAGCTTGAATTGTCTGTACTCGTATGTGTTTCGCTCTTACATATTATAGCAAACTGTATTTTAGTTCAGACACTCTCTGTACTGACATGCATTATGCTCTCCAGCTACAAGAGCATATTGCGTGCGGTTTCAGAGCAGCGCCTGTCTGTAGTAGTACACTTTATGGCAATACGCCACCGGGCGCGCAGAATTATTCCACTTTTGTCAATATCCGTTTCAAATAAAACAGATCAAAATTCAAACAGGAAACGTGCGGTGATTTCAACTTTTTCGTCCATTTCAAATACAAATATAGGCTAGCGAATGGCTCGTCGCTGAAAACGCTATTTATTTGAAAAATGGATGTGGGTCATCTAGAACATAAACCATGTATTCTATTGATCTTTGTCAGAACCACTGCATGATTCCGTGGTTTGCAGTGACGGCTGCAGTTTTTACTACTAATTTCAAAAGATATTTTCTGTCATTTCAAGCATTTTTTTTTTGGTTACTCTTACAATTCGTGGTCAAATCATCTAGGTATCTCGCTTTTCGTTTTAGTATGATTGTTGTTAAGCGGCTCTTCGTCTACTTTATAAAAAATTGCACTGCTTAAAATCTTCAGAAACCTCAGGGCCATGAGACGCCATTTTACTGTTGCGGTTATTTATCAGCGATGCAAATAACTGAACGAGCGCAATAGCTTTATTATTTTATACTTAGGTACTAACTAAAGTCTTCAATTTTTGAGACCGATAATGCCATAGTTCTAAACATACAAACCTACATACATAACAATTTTTCTGGTCGTTATTCGCGGACTCCAACAATTTTCTTATCGAGCTCTTTAAAATCCAGTGTGGCAGGTGAATGACTCACTCTTGCATGTTCCGAAAGAATTGGCGTAAAAAAGTAATAAAACAAAGGTGAATTAAGTGGACGTTGCGCCTTAAATATCATAAATTTTAAAACGCGATAACTTAATTTGACTTTATTTTTGAGTACAATCTGTTGAGGTTTATTTTAACACTCTCGCTTCTCATTCAGTAGGTATATTTTTTTTATTTGAAATGTGTTTTGAAATGCAACACTTGGTACTTAAATTATTTCAATGTTTAACTTTAACCAATAACTAATAACCAACAATATGTTTGAAGTCAGATAAAGAATTACCTTACCAAGTCTAAGTAATAAGTAGTAGTAAGTTATACAATACATAGAAAAACCTCAGCTTAAAAAATCTAGAACAAGTTGACATTTGACAAACATGACTAAACGAGCACACGATTTGGCACACAACTCGAGGGGTGGGGTGAGGTAATTGATTCTGGGGCGGGGCGGAGAGTGTCCTTTCTGTACGGTAGTACTTATTATCTATTCTGTGTTAAAAATATAAATCTGAAAGTGAGTTAATTGAGATAAGGACGTTTCTACATATACCCAGAGATGCTCGACAATTAGAAATAACGTATGTTTTTCTACACTGATTCGGCCGAAAATTGAACTAGGCAGGGTATTTATTGTCTAATTGGGTTGGTAAACTTTTTCGAAGAGAATTGTTTCATAATTTTTTTTGATAGCACAAGTTTAAAGAATAAAGAAAATAATATTATGTTTTTTTTTATTTTACCTAGTTAACCAAATATATTTTTTTATATTATTATCGCGATAAAATATCAAACGAACGGCTGAACACGACGTTCCCTTGCATTTACTGATTAAAAAACTGATTGACAGGACAGATTTGACAGACAAGTGATAAAGAGTAATCATAATCATTAGGTAATCACGAATTCACGACCTAATGTTGTTGTTTGTTTATCAGCTTATTTATTGTGATTTTCTAGTGTTTTCTTTTTTTATTTGAGCAAAGGTATTACGCATACTGCCGTAATAGTGATTTATTGTACTATGCTGTAAATTTAAATTTTAAATAATTATTTAAATTAAAATTTAGTATTATAAAAATTCCGCAATTGGTTATTCCTGACTCCAAAGCCAAAAGCTACCAGAAAAGATATAATTCACAACAGTTTTGGAAAAGTTTACCAACCCAATTTCAAAATCTATCGCAATCGCTGTCATTTTACCGATGGATTTGACACATTGGTACTTCTTTTTGGTACAAATAAAACATACTTACCTAAGAAATGTAGCACAGTGTCACAGCCATCTGTCTAATTAAAGCAATTGCGAAAGGTTTTGTAAGTAGACAATTAGAGTCCTTAGAAATGGCAACAACGCCATTAAAATCCAATATACAAATCAAACACAATCATAAAATTAAAAATTAAATCAACGCGAATACTTTGTGCTAGGTCGATATTACCCGAAAGCAATTATTTCAATAAAGCCTAAATTATAATTTAATAATTAAAGTTATCAACTATTTGCCCTCGAGTCGTCCTTCTCACACGATGGCTGATGTCATAGGTATTGATATTTTATTACTTAACTAATTGCTTGTGCCGTCCTTATGAATGAAAAAATATTTTTCTTTGCCGTACTCAAAGCTAATATAACAGAGAGTATTCAGAAAAGCCAAACGTATATTTAATAAGAGATCCCTTTGATGAGGTGCTTTTTGAACCTTTTGCAGTAGGTATCGGATTTCTTTTAATATTTGTGAGTAAGTAAATGTTTTTTTTTATATTTTACCATCTATTCGTATTGAATGGCGTTTTTCGTGATAGAAAAGAAATACCTACTGTTAAAGATGATAATTATTAACCATTTGCTTATAATGGCATCAGCGCAATTTCGTAAACTGTTAATGCCCCCTTCTACATTATAATAATAATAAAATAATGAAACATTTAAGTCGATTACGCCCTCTAATCATTTAGAAAACATTTTCTCACAGATTTTATTAGAGCTCTGGATTTATACGTGAACTGTGAAGAATGCCGGTGCATTCAACTTGGGACATTTTTATGCGTTCCATTGATATCTCTGTTCGCTCCAAATCCCAGGGGATTGTGAAGTGCACCTCGCATATTGAACATTGCTACGTTATCTGTGACTCCCGTTACAAAAGTTCCTGCATTATTCCTTTTTGGAAACATTTTCTCTGGCAAAGAAGGAAAAATAGTGACGTATTTTTCGGCGTTCTAGATAAGACATACAGATATTGTAAAAACTTTAAGGTGATCGTTAAGATTGTAAAACAGTCACTTTTGATTTTGTAATAAGACTTACTACATGCCAATCTCATCATACTGTAGGTTGTATGAAAGACAACAGTAATAATACGGTAATATTGTGTCATAGTACTCCCTATAAATACTGTTTACTTGTTTACTGTCTAAATATCTACTCTAAATAAATAATATAATGTTTTGTTTAAAGGCCATATCAATTTAATATTCGTTTTTGTTTTGACTAAATGAAAGAAAGAAAGAAAGAAAGAAAAACAGTTTATTGACCGCGACAGAGGAGAACTAAAAAATAATACATTCTTATAAACTAGTTTGTGCGCAGCCAACTAGGCCCCTTCCTCAGCAATGCTACAGTGACATACCGAAGCATGCCACTGCAACGCTGGTATTCTGGAGGAGCCTAATAATCGGTGACGAGAACGGACAAACAAACAAAGAGCAATAATACTAAAAAACCAAATCGGAACACAGTATTTAAAAAAAAAATATTGATATAAAATAAACTTAGGAAAAAAAACAACACGAACAGAAGAAAGAGTAAAAAATGATATTGTCGAGTCTGTATGAACTTAGTCCTTTTGCCTCCCCAGTGACAGAGGTTTATACAAAAAAAAAAGTGCAACTTATTTATCTAATCTGTGCCGCTGTCTGTGGCACGGTGTAAAAAGAAAACAAATACAGGAAAAAAAGCAAAGCAACACAACTGTCAACTACAAATACAATGGACAAAATAAGAAAACAATGGATAAAATCATCACAGAGAAAGCAATAACTACGAATCATGTTATAAGCAGATTGATAACATAAAAATTACACTTATCAGCAGATTTTAAGTGACAAATACAATAATTAATGTGTCCGGCCGCCTCAAGAGCGCCGAAATGCAACTCAATACTGATTTTATCGTGAAAAACCCCGAAGTGAGTCTTCTTTTTGCAATTTAATAAGATACTTCTTAAGGTGGGCTCTAAATGTTTTAACCGTTTTTAAATCGAGTAGCGGCGGTGGGATATCGTTCCAGCACTTTGAGGCGGCGAATCTAAAAGAACCACGGAACGCCATTGTCCGGTGCTTTGGAACTGCAAAAATGTTAGTATTTGTCCTCTTTGGGAACCTGCTCAAGTCACCAAACCATACCAATTTTCCGTAAAGATAGCATGATCTTCCCGTATTCAATATACCAAACAAGAGAGTGGCGAGATGAAGTCTCCTGCGCGCTTCCATTTTCATCATGTTTGCAGAGTCCAGAAAGGGAGTCACATGTGATCGGGGTGGTATATGAAAACAGAAACGCGCACAAGCATTCTGCACCTGCATAAATAATAATACTTGTTCTAAAAAAGGTTGAATTTTTACACAAATGCATTTTAATGTTTCGAGAAGTTTTAGGTTCATTTTGTATTTAGTCGAACTACAACTGGCACAGTGTATATTCCCACAGGCATTTTCAACGTAGCCCTTAGTAAACTGAAACATTTGCATCGTTCAGAATATTCCATACGACGCTTGCACTAGATCCCCTTGGTTATTCAATTATTCTTTCTTATAAAGAGGAATATATAGTACCTAAAATTGCTATAAATCTATTTATTTTTACGATTACAATGAATGGTGAATGATAGTAATAAATTATAAATTTATTTATTGGTCACTTCACAAACTTATTACATAGATACATTACATACAGATGCACATAGCAAAGTATTCCATTAGTTTCAGCATTCTATTTTAAGTGTCATACAGTGGCGTATCTAAGGTATGGCAGGTAGGGCACGTGCCCTGGGCGCCATTTATAGGGGGGCGCGTTTGACCATCATTTTACTATATTAGACAAGACAATTGTTCTACTGTAGAGCTATAACACTTATTTATCAATATTTTTTTAAAGCAGGTACCGCATGCTGATATTTTTGTCTTCATGAATTTATTGTTGTTTTGATTTGATTATGATTTTATTTTGTTCTATCATTATTTTGTTTCTAATCTGATTTTATCCTAGAGCTCTGATTTACATCGATGTTATATTTTAATTATTGTTATTTATTATTAATTTATTTTCTGCCTTCATCGATCGAAATTGTAATTTTATTCTATTTTTTATTTTATTTTATTGGAATGTTTATAATACTATTATACTCTTGGATGTTTTGGGTAATACTGTAATACCAAGACAAAATATAAATAAATATATATATTTAATAATAAATAAACAAGACAGTTAAGATTAGTGGATGAAACGAACTAAAAATCGGCCTTTTTTTACCAAAAGACAGGCGAGATTACAAGACAAGTGGATGAACCTGACTAAAAATTGCGCTGCGCGGCCTTTTTTTTACGAAAGACAGGCAAGATTACAAGATTAGTGGATGAATCTGACTAAAAACCGCGCTGCACGGCCGTTTTTTCAAAGACAGGTAAGATGAATCTTACAAGAAAACACGCTGCGCGGCCTTTTTTTACAAAAGACAGGCAAGATTACAAGATTAGTGGATGAATCTGACTAAAAATCGCGCTGCTCGGTTTTTTTTCACGAAGGACAGGCAAGATTACAAGATTAGTCGTTGAATCTAACCAAAACTCGCGCTGCGCGGCCGTTTTTTCAAGAGACAGGCGAAATGAATCTAACAAAAAATCGCGTTGCACGGCTTTTTTTTACAAAAGACAGACAAGACTAGTTGATGAATCTGACAAAAAATCGCGCTGCGCGGCTGTTTTTTAAATATAGGCAGGCAAGATTACTAGATAAGCGTATGAAACGGACTAAAACTGGCTATCTAGTGTATATGTTTAGTGTGTCTGTTTATTTTACATTTAGATAACTTATGAAGGGGCGCAACTTCTATGCTTGCCCTAGGCGCCGTATCCGTCCGGTATGCCACTGGTGTCATAGTAATTAAAATCGATGAATTAATCATCTTTAAAACAAAATCGCTTTTTGCTAGTCAATAAAACATAATATTTTTAAAACTTTAACATCCATTTACACACTGATCTTTTATACAGCCTGAAGCAACACGGGGCCGTGGAGGTTCCGTGTTTCTTTAAAAGCCAAAACACGTGTTCAGGTTAATAAACATATTGTGTGTTCCAAGTTTTTGTCGCAAACATATTCAAAAAAAGTTATGACACGAGGCTAAATAACTTTTAGAAAAACACATTTACAGCATGTGTAAGTATAATCGAAATAAATTCACGAGATCGAATAAATCAATCCAACTTTGATCTTACTTAGGAGTGTTCTTTTATACGTATGAATAAACTAAGCTAACTTCCTAACAAAGGCATAGGTGGTATTTAATATTCAAAAGGCGAGGCCCATTATAGTTTTAATTATAAACCTTTTTGGACCCAACTGTTCATTATGCTTAAAGTTTTCACGGCCAAAGTGACGCAGCGACAGAATATTTAAAACAAAGAACTACTTACTACTGAAACTACCTATAAATTGGAACGGTGTCCTCAAAGCTCAGCTAGTTGTGGTGCCCGGCTTCACTCAATCAGGAAGTTGATATGAGTTTGTTTGGTAGATGGAATTAAGAGGTTTTTTTTTATTGATTACACATTGTTACGGAAGTGGGTTATGGGATTGGAAGGAAATGACGGGGTTGCAGTGAAGACGCTTTATTTCACCAGTCTGTTTCCTCTGAGTGACACAGTCTATGTGCTTGTTCACGTTGACTCGCGGGCGCGGTGGCGGGCGCGGTCACGAAATATCAAACATATGACCTGATTTCCAAGTGTTCACGTTCAAAACGCACGTGCGGTCTAAGTAGCGAGCTAACTAGCGACAAACGCGTGCGGCGCGCTCGCGGCAATTTCAAACGCCTGAGACGTTTGTGTGTGTTCATGTCAAACTAGCGGCGGCGCGCGCGATTCACTCGCGACGTCAGGTAAGTTCAACCAGTTTGAACTTGTCGCTAGAAACGATAGCACTTTCTATCATGTCGTTCTCTCAAATTACCATATAAAGTATGAAATTCACCATACCGTTCTCTTTCTTTATTATTTCGTGCACGCCAATTTTAATTTTTAGCATCTCCCACTTTAGGTATGAATTTTCGGTTAAAAATAAAAGATCGTGGTCCATATTTACGACCTCTGACAATACGTCACACTCGCGCGAACGCCTGGCGGTTAATGTGAACACGAGCTCGCAACGTTTCCCGCGCCCGCACCCGCCCCCGCGCCCGCGTGTACCTACGTGAACGAGCACTATCCCGTTCGACGTGGTCTTCCCCCGAGTGACGTGGTGTAGTACCTTCGAATATCGCGGTCCAACCTTCCGTGTGTGTGGCGTAACTCTTCCTCCGAGCGACGTAGCCACCTGGCGCTGTTACTTGATGACATTCCCAATATTTCTCCCTTCGAAAATGAGTATTTTCAACTACATTGATTGTGCGTTTCACCACTGCTTATATGTGTACTCATTAGAACCTTCTAGTAACTTGAATTTCTATAGTCATTTGGCTCTTCTTTTCGTTCGTCCTGTAATTTTTCGTCCTTTCTAATATTTTTTTTGATTACCAGAAGCTTCTATTTTCTTCCAAGTAATTAAATAATTATTTTCGAAATATTCTAGAAACATCATAAAAACCTTCAAAAGACTTTTATTTGGTCTGACTGAGGTTAGAACCATTGTCCCTCGCGTATGATGCGAACGTTCTCACTACTCAGAGGCTTAAAAGCTAGCGGCTAACAGTCAGTTGCAAGAACGATCTTTAAAGTTAATGCGTCATTAAAGGTATCACCGTCCTTTACTTCTTTTAAAAGAAGAAAAAGATGGCGATACATTTAATGAAGCATTAACTTTAAAGATCGTTCTTGCAACTGACTGTTTATTGGTCATCGCTTGATGCTCGTCTCATCTGGTAAAAATAGCATATGATAAAGGACAAATAGAAAAAGCAGGGAAAAACAATAAAAAAATATGGGAAGCGATAAAAAACGTGACAAACTGTTCGAATAAAAATAAAAATGTCTCTAACGAACTCTTGAGAGTAGCCACAAATCCCCAAACTTCATTAAATTTAGTTAACGATTATTTCGCTAATGTGGGAAAAACTTTAGCTTGTGAAATACATAAAAAACTAAATAATAATAGTACAGATGCTTCGAGGTATACAAACTCAAATTCTTGCAAAACAATGCTCTCCTCATTTGTTTTAGAAGAAACAAGCGAGG
Organism: Agriphila tristella; assembly: GCA_928269145.1. NCBI lineage: Eukaryota > Metazoa > Arthropoda > Insecta > Lepidoptera > Crambidae > Agriphila > Agriphila tristella. The sequence continues at coordinate 41,746,141 of OV743433.1, forward strand.
AAGAAGTGGTAAAAATATGAATGGGGCTAAAAATGAATGTTCAGTGGACTGGGACAAAATTTCTAATAGAATTTTGAAAGAATTAAAATCTTTTTAGTACCTCCTCTTACTTTCATTTTCAATGCTTGTCTTACCAAGGGCATTTTCCCGTCATCTCTTAAGAAGTCAGTAATAATACCTATACATAAAAGTGGGGATAGAGATCGTATCGAAAACTACAGGCCTATATCTTTGTTACCGGCTATATCTAAAATTTTAGAAAAAATTAATAAACTTACGACTAATCAATTATCTTGAAAAAAAAACTTATTATCCGACAATAAATTTGACTTTCGTCGCGGAAAATCGACCACAGATGCTGTACATAAATTTATGGAATTTATTACTGAAAATATTGATGAAGGCAAGAAATGCTTAGCCATTTTTATTGATTTAGTGAAAGCATTTGATACGGTCTCTATCCCTATCCTACTAAAGAAACTGGAGGATATTGGTATAAGAGGCATACAGCTGCAGTTGTTTGAAAGCTACCTGTCTAATCGATCACAACGGGTAAATATAGGCTCATATGCAAGTTCAGATGTGTCTGTTACATATGGAGTTCCTCAGGGGCGCATTTTGGGTCCCACCCTGTTTCTTGTATATGTAAACGACCTTTGCCTAACAAATTTTACCAATGGTAAGCTATTAGCATACGCTGATGATACTGCTATTATCTTTGCTGCTGATACATGAGCCAAAGTCTATGAAGAGGCCCAAAGGGGTTTAAACCAAGTGTCAGCAAAGTTGAAGCAAAATGTCCTGTCACTAAATACCGTAAAGTCAAAGTATCTCTGCTTCTCGATTAGGAACTTTCAGCCTACTACTAATTTAGAATACGTGTCCATGAGTGTAATGGTACGACTCCCTGCTGCTGTTCCTTGCTCGAACAATCTACACACATTCAAAATATTTAGGAGTCATTATAGATAGTAACCTATCATTTAAACAACATATTGCATCAGTTTCTAATAAAATACGTAGACTTATAGTAATTTTCAAAAATTTGCGACACGTTCTTGACGCGCGACTCTTGAAATCAGTTTATTTTGCCCTCTGCCAATCAGTTAGCACTTACTGCATCTTAATATGGGGAGGTGCTGGTAAAACAATTTTGAAGCCTCTTGAAGTATCACAAAGAGCTATTCTTAAAATATCACACTTTCGTCCCTTTCTCTATCCAACTAATCTCTTATATCAGGAATTCGAAATATTAACCATTCGACAACTATATATTTTAACCGTAATCTTAAAGCAACATGGGGAAACTATTTTTGACCCAGATTTACTGCGTAAGCGAAATACTTATAATGTATGTAAACAACAAACTAAATATCACACATCCTTTGCTCAGAGATTTTATGGCTTCTTAGGCCCATATCTATATAACAAAGCAAACCATCAATTATCAATTTCATATGATGAGACAGAAAAACTATTCAATATATTAAAGTAAATAATATTATAACAATATATAAAATTTAACACACAGAGTCATAACCCCCCCCCCCCCCCTCACACACACACACACACACACACACACACATACAGTAGAATTAACTTACTGGTAGACAAATACTGTACCTACCTTTTCTCTTTGTTTAGTACCTACATAATAGATGTTTGTAAAATGTATAAAGTATAATGTAAGTAAATAACAGTTTTAAATAAATAATTACTATATTCACTTCTCAAGCTTACGCGCTCACTAGACATGAAATAAAACAATTTTTAACGGATACTAGCGCGGTTTTATTGAAAGTTCTTTGGTAATTATTTGGTATTTGGTTTGATTTTTGGAAAGACGGAGGTCGGCTTTCCTCTCTAAGTTTTCTTTTGCCATTTCTTTCTTGGAGGGGCCTCCCAATTTTATGAAATGGTGGTAGTTTCAGTAGATTCTCTCTTATTAGCATTAATTAAATCACAAAATTAAATTTTAAATTAACTTAAACCAATTAAAAAAAAATTTGTTAAATATTAATTTCTGAACGTCTTAAAAAATTCATCGCTTGAGGGTAGGCTCACGAGTGGCTTCAGTCCCCCGTGACCACGGCAGCTGCAAAGGTGCCGAAACGTCGGGAAAACCAAAAATCAAACCAAATACCAACTAATTACCAAAGAACTTTTAATAAAACCGCGCTAGTATCCGTTAAAATTGTTTTATTTCAAATAATTACTACTATATAATCACATGTACCAATACACCTATGTGCACTCAACCCACAAAACTATAGTATTTTAGAATATCCTTAATCTAATCTATATAACTTTAAGTATCACCTCACAGATAACAAATTGTAATAACTACTCAGACTGTTGCAATATATGTATACCCGGGAGAGCCTGGAGATCTGTAGCACAGGTTCGTCCTATTTCGGACTCCAGACTCTCACAAGGACAAGAAAAATACGCGTTAAATTATTTTGGAATGTAAAAATGTAAACCTTGTGAGAAGTGAATAAATTTATTTTATTATTATTATTATCTACGTCATTGGACGTGACGGGCCGTGACGTCCAAGTGACGGTCGTGACTCACAGCCGTCACTTACAATCTTATCTTTAAAAGCTCGCCATCCAAGAAAAAACGGGAACCTTCTTCATACATGGGGGATAGAGGGCTACCACACCATATAACTCCCTTGATCGTACTGGGACTCGTTTCTGAGTTTTAGAGGCACGCACTTTGTAGACTTCCTCTTAACCCGTCAGGTACAGGAAAATGAGCCACAATAGATAGATATTTCATTATTGTCCAGCCACATGTGGCCGCCACGCATTTAAACGAGAGAAAAATATTAATAAACTAGCGGCCGCCCGCGACTTTGTCTGCGTGGACAGTTTTTTAGTTATCCCTCGGAAACTGTACGTTTTTTTCTGGATGAGGTACCCTATGTCCTTTTCTGCATCCCTGACAACGTGTATGCAAAATTTCATAATGATCGGTTCAGTAGTTACGACGTAAAGGCGTAACAAACAAACAAACGGACTTTCGCATTTATAATATTACTAGCGGCCGCCCGCGACTTCGTGTGCGTGGACAGTTTTTTTGCTATCCCTCGGGAACTGTACCTTTTTTCTGGATGGAAGGCACCCTATGTCCTTTTCTGTACCCCTAACAACGTCTATGCAAAATTTCATGATGATCGGTTCAGTAGTTAAGACGTGAAGGCGTAACAAACAAACAAACAAATAAACAAACAAACGGACTTTCGCATTTATAATATTAGTAAGGAAGTAAGGATTAAACTGTTTTCGTAGTGGTTCCTTATTCTTTTGTTTATTCTGAAATGATAATGTTTTATTGCAGCTATATACAGTGACGTGTATTAAAGAGGACAATAATGATACATATTTGGAGACAGTCTTTGTGAGCTTGAAGTGCAACTGTGCCGGTGACTTGTGCGGTGTAGTGAGTGCACTATGTGAATGGACACAATCGCGATGTGGGCGGCGGAGCTGAGCTGCTTTTTCATTTTGTTCGGTGAGTACTTCGTATTTAAAAGCACTTGTTGAAATACTTTTTCTCTTTATTCAGATGTACGTTGAAATAAGTTTTTTTTTTTCATTTGAGTCAAACTAATGTGTTTTTACTAATTAGAGGAGCTCGGTGGCGCAGTGGTTTAGCACCTGCACTGAGAAAAACGGGCTACTTAAAATTGGCAAATTTGTAATGCACCGGCAGCCAGATACGTATAATGTGCTTTTCACATGAAATAAATAAGAGCCATACTTATAATGAGCCGACACCATGTCCAGTAAGTATGCGGCATAATGCCCTGTAAAGACAATGTAAACGAGTTACTTGTAATGAGGCCGAATCCTTAATACGTAAGCCGCATCATGAAATTACTGTGCCCGCACTGTTAACGTTTACGTATGCGGTTTAATGATGCCGCATATGTATTAACGGAGCAGCATACGTAATTTACTTAACCCGCAACAGGAAATATATATGCGCTATACGTACGAAGTTATACAGCCGCATTATTTCAGTATCCAGGCTCTTTACAACAGTAACTGGTTGCCAAATCATTGTACTGACTCCGTCTCATTAAGTAATAGTCCGGGTTACGTACATAATGTACGAGCAGGGTCGGAGATATGCCGATACATTTTACGTACACGGGATAATTAATAATGTCTCCGCCTACATAAACATTTACGTATCCTGGCTCATTTTACGAACTCCGTTTACTTACTGGCAGTGTTCGGTACATAGAATCTTTATGACGTCAGCCGCATCATGAAATTACTGTGGCGCACTCTTTACAGTTACGTATGCGGCTTAATGATTCTGCACGGAGCAGCATACGTAATTTACTTTACCCGTAACATGAAATATGTATGCGCTATACGTACGAAGTTATACAGTCGCATTATTTCAGTATCCAGGCTCTTTATAACAGTAACTGGTTGCCAAATCATTGTACTGACTCTGTCTCATTAAGTAATGGTCCCGGTTACGTACATAATGTACAAGCAGGGTCGGAGATATGCCGATACATTTTACGTACACGGGATAATTAATAATGTCTCCGTCTACATCATCAGTTTTTACGTATCCTGGCTCATTTTACGAACTCCGTTTACTTACCGACTGTGTTTGGTACGTAGAATCTTTATGACGTCAGCCGCATCATTAAATTACTGTTGCGCACTCTTTACAGTTACGTATGCGGCTTAATGATTCTGCACGGAGCAGCATACGTAATTTACTTTACCCGTAACATGAAATATGTATGCGCTATACGTACGAATAGTTATACAGCTGCATTATTTCAGTATCCAGGCTCTTTATAACAGTAACTGGTTGCCAAATCATTGTACTGTCCCTGTCACATTAAGTAATGGTCCCGGTTACGTACATAATGTACGAGCAGGGTCGGAGGTATGCCGATACATTTTACGTACATGGGATAATTAATAATGTCTCCGTCTACATCATCAGTTTTTACGTATCCTGGCTCATTTTACGAACTCCGTTTACTTACCGACTGTGTTTGGTACGTAGAATCTTTATGACGTCAGCCGCATCATGAAATTACTGTGGCGCACTCTTTACAGTTACGTATGCGGCTTAATGATTCTGCACGGAGCAGCATACGTAATTTACTTTACCCGTAACATGAAATATGTATGCGCTATACGTACGAAGTTATACAGTCGCATTATTTCAGTATCCAGGCTCTTTATAACAGTAACTGGTTGCCAAATCATTGTACTGTCCCTGTCACATTAAGTAATGGTCCCGGTTACGTACATAATGTACGAGCAGGGTCGGAGGTATGCCGATACATTTTACGTACATGGGATAATTAATAATGTCTCCGTCTACATCATCAGTTTTTACGTATCCTGGCTCATTTTACGAACTCCGTTTACTTACCGACTGTGTTTGGTACGTAGAATCTTTATGACGTCAGCCGCATCATTAAATTACTGTGGCGCACTCTTTACAGTTACGTATGCGGCTTAATGATTCTGCACGGAGCAGCATACGTAATTTACTTTACCCGTAACATGAAATATGTATGCGCTATACGTACGAAGTTATACAGTCGCATTATTTCAGTATCCAGGCTCTTTATAACAGTAACTGGTTGCCAAATCATTGTACTGTCCCTGTCACATTAAGTAATGGTCCCGGTTACGTACATAATGTACGAGCAGGGTCGGAGGTATGCCGATACATTTTACGTACACGGGATAATTAATAATGTCTCCGTCTACATCATCAGTTTTTACGTATCCTGGCTCATTTTACGAACTCCGTTTACTTACCGACTGTGTTTGGTACGTAGAATCTTTATGACGTCAGCCGCATCATTAAATTACTGTTGCGCACTCTTTACAGTTACGTATGCGGCTTAATGATTCTGCACGGAGCAGCACACGTAATTTACTTTACCCGTAACATGAAATATGTATGCGCTATACGTACGAATAGTTATACAGCTGCATTATTTCAGTATCCAGGCTCTTTATAACAGTAACTGGTTGCCAAATCATTGTACTGTCCCTGTCACATTAAGTAATGGTCCCGGTTACGTACATAATGTACGAGCAGGGTCGGAGGTATGCCGATACATTTTACGTACACGGGATAATTAATAATGTCTCCGTCTACATCATCAGTTTTTACGTATCCTGGCTCATTTTACGAACTCCGTTTACTTACCGACTGTGTTTGGTACGTAGAATCTTTATGACGTCAGCCGCATCATTAAATTACTGTTGCGCACTCTTTACAATTACGTATGCGGCTTAATGATTCTGCACGGAGCAGCATACGTAATTTACTTAACCCGTAACATAAAATATGTATGCGCCATACGTACGAATAGTTATACAGCTGCATTATTTCAGTATCTAGGCTCTTTATAACAGTAACTGGTTGCCAAATCATTGTACTGTCCCTGTCACATTAAGTAATGGTCCCGGTTACGTACATAATGTACGAGCAGGGTCGGAGGTATGCCGATACATTTTACGTACACGGGATAATTAATAATGTCTCCGTCTACATCATCAGTTTTTACGTATCCTGGCTCATTTTACGAACTCCGTTTACTTACCGACTGTGTTTGGTACGTAGAATCTTTATGACGTCAGCCGCATCATTAAATTACTGTTGCGCACTCTTTACAGTTACGTATGCGGCTTAATGATTCTGCACGGAGCAGCATACGTAATTTACTTAATGGCCGGTATACATTTTGATTAGTAAAGTGCTTAGTGTTTAGTGTTTAGTGCACTGTTAAGTGTTTAGTGATTAGTAGGTGATGTCCCATACTGTTTAGCATACGCTGTTTAGTACAGGCTTTGTTGATATAAACTAAACACTTAACAGTCCTGTCCAGACGTGCTTAGTGCGTGTTTAGCTGCAAGTGAGGGGTGGAGGCGGGACGTGCGGGACGCGCGGGAGGAGCTACTCGCAGAAAAAATAGAACGCGCTTCTAAACACTGTACTTCGCTCGCACTAAACACTTAACACTAAACAGAGACTGTCCGAACGTGTTTTTTGCTAAACACTAAACACTAAACGAGCCACTCGCACTAAACACTAATCAAAATGTATACCGGCCATAAGGTGAAGTCGGCTCGGGGCTACCGAGATATTGAGGGGGCGAAGCAGCGGGCGGGCGGAGCAGGCGCGGGGGGCCGCGCGCATATTCGTAAACATGCGAGCGCTCGTATTTACGTAGATGAGCATCAAAGTATCGAGCGATGACCAATTTTGCCACAAACTGTCAAGTCACTGTGGCGTTTCGGTGAGGCTGCTCGCCTGTTACGCGAGAGATCTCGGTTCGAACCTCTGTCGGACCAAAAGTTTTTTGATGGTTTTTACGATATTCTAGAATGTTTACATTGCTTACACAATATTTACCTATATAAGGTTATTTATACACGCTGAAATTTTAATCATTTGGTTCCCGCCGTGTGGTGGTTCCACTCATGATTACAAGCAACTTTTACTATGGGGCCAACACTCCTGCTCGCAAAAAAAAATCAGCTGTTCCATACATTAAGGTCGAGTAGGTATTGCACTTTTGTATGGAACAGCTGATTTTTTTTTGCGAGCAGGAGAGTTGGCCCCATAGTAAAAGTTGCTTGTAATCATGAGTGGAACCACCCCACGGCGGGAACCAAATGGTTAAAATTTCACGCTGTATAGGTAGTCCATAATTTTTATTTTAGCTGTTGCACCTTTAAAATATAGTTTTATCTTTATCATTTGTGAAAAGAGTAAAATAACACTTTATAAACCTATAACTTTGCTTGTTTTTATGAAAAAGACAGTTAGTTTATAAAATCTATAATAAACTCTAAAAAACAATAAGCATTTACATCTTTTGTATTTTCTTTTATTATACTGACGCGGTACGTTTGCTGTTTACAAAGCACTTCGGGGTCTTGTAAATAGCAGACGCATTAGTCTGACACGTCTGCTATTTACAAAGCAACTTCGGGTGGCTAACGCATCGGGTACCTATTTACGAATATGCGGCCCGCGCAGCGCGGCTGCTACTTCCGCGGCACTGTAGGCTGTTGTAGGCGAGATGTCGTAGGGTAAATGTGCCAATAATGATTCCCAAAAAGTAATTGCAAAAAAATGTTTTAGTTAATAATAAAAGGTTCTCGAATACTAATAATAATTCGCTAGTTTTATTACAAAGGTATTTACTGTAATAGTCTAATAAATATCACATTGACGTATGTACAATTAATAAACACTACACAGGGTTATTTGTAAAACACCAACAACCTTGCAGGAGTAGATTACTAACATCATAAACAACGACATTAATTTGTTCTACGACTTTTCCGAAAACAAACAAAAAAAACTACTTTCCATACAAAGCTCGATCAATAATTGCATGGAAAATTTCTCGAAAAGTACTCATCCCAGACTGATGGTGTTTATGATAAAATTAAAGGTCTTGGTGAGATCTTCATTTTAGATGACAGCTGTCAAATTCAAGTTTGATAAATTTGAATTTGACAGCTGTTAAATATGTAAAGTTAAGATCTCACCAAGACCTGAATTTTGTTTTTAAATTCTTTGGTCAGCCCCCTAGCACAGAGAAACACAATATAATATAGCGTTTTATCGAAAAATACAAGTACAATTCCAAGATAGCGGATAGCGGCCAACTTTTTTTGTTAGTGGGCTGATTTTGACGAAACTCGGTTTGGGGCACTATTTTGACAAGAAAACAGCAACGCAATGTTAGAAATAAAAAATCAAAGAAGGCGGCCATCTTTGTTGTTTGCGGGCTGATTTCTATGAAACTCGGTTTGGGGCACTACTTTGACATTATAACACCAACGCAATGTTAAAAATTAAAAAAATCCAAGATAGCGGCCAATTTTAACATTGAAAATGTTTTTTCGATAGTTTCAGTAAAGTACCCAATTTCAGCCAGAGTGAGACATCGCCCTGGTCCAGTGAGTTTTGGGTCTACGTGAATGTGATAAGCGTCAAAAGATGCGTCTTGGCAAGGGCTACAATATGGTGAAAAAAATTTTTTTTAAAGTCCAGAACTTTTTCGAAAATCGCATAAATGTAGAAAAATGACACACTTTTTCGGGGTCTTTTTTCACTAAATCTAAAATTTCTCAAAAACGAAAAGCTTTATTGAAAAAATGAAAAGAAACGTTTTGAAAATATTAAATGTCCCTCACTCTTACGGTCTGGGCTGTAGCTTATCCTTTATGTAGCGAAATGTCGGGATACTGCCTATTGTTATAGTGATTTTATATTTTGTATTTTTTATTTATTTCCACAGTTCTTTTTTGATAAAAAAAATTAAACTTTAATTAATTAAATAAAACTTGTAATACTTGTCAGTGTTATTAAACTCGACGTTCGTATGGCCTAAGGTGCGTCCAGATATGTTCTTTTGCCCGTACCGTACCTCCGTTCCGATCGGCGTCGCGATCAAAGAACGCTAGTCTGGACGCATGTTCGGAACGGTGCGGAGGTACGCCGTTCCGTTCGCCAAACAGGTACGCCCCGATCCACCTCGAATCTCTCGCTCTTTTGCCCGTACCCGTATCTCTCGCTCTTGAGCGTCGCGAACAAAGAACGCTAGTCTGGACGCATGTTCGGAACGGTGCGGAGGTACGCCGTCTCGATCGCCGACAGGTACGCTCCGATCCATCGCGAGTCGGTTTTTTCGCCCCGTTCAAAGGAAAAACGGAACGGAGGAACGGTACGGCGCTAGTCTGGACGTGATCGCGGCGACGCCGACGTTCGGAGGTTGTAGTACAGTAGCCCGTAGTACATTTAAATTACGAAAAAGGTTAGGTACCGTTTGCCGTTGTGATGTAGTTATTTATTATGAAATTATAGATACTTTAACCCAAGTTTTACAGATCCTAACTCGCCGTAACCTATATTTGTATATCTCCAAAAATGAGATTTTTTATTTTTCGAGGTTAATCACATGGTTTAGCTATTGTCGTGTTTTACAGCGCTGTGTTTGATTGCCACTGATAATAGTTAGACTGTGAAAAGTAGCCATACACAGATTTAAGACCAGATGAAATGGATGGACTTTATCTGGTCTTAAATCTGTGTATGGATACTTTTCATAGTCTTAATATTATCAGTGGCAATCAAACATAGCGCTGTAGAACACGACAATAGCTAAACCATGTGATTAACCTCGAAAAATAAAAAATAATCATTTTTGGAGATATACAAATATAGGTTGCGGCGGGTTGCGATCTGTTAAAGTATCTATAATTTTGTAATAAATAACTATATCACAACGGCAAACGGTAACCTTTTTCGTAATTTAAATTTACTACAGGCTGCTGTACTATTGGATCGGAACGTTGATACGGAACGGAGGTACGGTACGGCGCTAGTCTGGACGTGATCGCGGCGACGTTCGGCGGTTTGATCGGAACGGTGGTACGGAACGGAGGTACGGAACGGGCAAAAGTAGCGTCCAGACTTATTTGATCGGAACGCTGGTACGGAACGGAGGTACGGTACGATCAAAAGAACATATCTGGACGCACCTTTAGCGCCAAGATGATCTTTGTTGTGGAAGTTTTTATTTTCCTTTTGAATTGATTTACTGTTTAATTTTGACGCTATAATAGCACTGGTCGGATGGTCATAATGTTGTACATGATTCAATAAAATTAAATTACCGGATGCATTTTTTACTGCGTCCACTCGCACACATTTTAGAGCGATCGTGACGCGACCCTGGTACGACCATTTATCACAGAGCTACTCTTCCGAGGCAAATGCTACTGCACGATAGGTCCGACATATTTGGCTAACCATAACACGATAACTATTTGTCTCGCGGAATCAGTAAAGCCAATACACTGTAATTTGAATTAGGTAGGGTGTTTTGGCATGACAAAACATAAATAAAATTATATTGCATTGTTTTGTATGTATATGCTTATATCTCCTTATATATTATATAAAACTAAAAAAATAGGGATATAAAAGACACTTAAATTAATCGATTTAGGCCTATAAATCCAAAACACTGTATTTCAAGTTACAGTGTTTTGGATGAATTAATCGAAGTTCTTGACAATCTTTTTTCTACCTACTTATTCGTTTGCACGGCAGTGTGGTGTGACCCAATTTTTTTAAAAGTATGGTACAGGTTTGAAACTTGTTTCCAAGTATCGATATTATCATTAGGGCAGATTTTTACTATGCACCAAAAAATCTATCCTGGTTAAAAAAGTTACAACTAACTGCACTGAAGCCAAAAAATATGAACGTTTTTTTTTTGTTAGCAATTACTGTAGGAGCAAAAGAGATGACGCTATTATCTCCAGTACACATGGCGTACATCTCTAGGCGTGTCGTAGTGAGTTTTTGTGTGTAGGTAAACGGATAAACGAATCTTGAGCGAAAGTTGAACAGAAGAAGGGTTTTAGTTTGAGGCCCGAGGCCAAGCCGAGGGCCACAATAGGTACTTACGAGTAAATACAGAAAAGTAGATTCAAAATATTATATCGTGGGTTGCTGTTATTTCAATTTCGAGATTTGAAATGACTTGATCAGTCATGTCACATGTCTTTCTTAGTTACTCTGCGATTCCAAACTGAATGAGAGTATGACGATGATGCCTAGGTAAACATAGTTTGCAATTGCAATGAGGGTTGTTATCGCACATTCGAGTGATGATGAAGTCGGCGCGAGAGTCTCGCATGCTGCATTTGATTTTGATTAGTTTTTTATTAGGTTATTTTATGTAGAAATTCAGATTTCATTTGTTATACTTACATAGTACTTAGGTTACCTTTCAATAAAATATTAATGTTCTATAAGAATGGAATAAAAAAAAATATTTATTAAAAGTCATTAACTTCATTTTCAAAGTAACAGAAGGTCGTGAAAGGCAAGAGATGTGTGATTTTATTGTTTGTGGGCTAATTTCAATCTAACTCGGTTTGGACACTATTTTGACAAGAAAACAGCAACGCAATGTTAGAAATAAAAAAAAGTCAAAGATGGCGGCCATCTTCATTGTTTGCGGGCCAATTTCTATGAAACTCGGTTTGTGGCACTATTTTGACATTATAACAGCAACGCAATATTAAAAATATAAAAATCCAAGATAGCGGCCAACTTTTTTGTTTGTGGGCTAATTTCAATGTAACTTGGTTTGGGGCACTATTCTGACAAGATAACAGCAACGCAGTGTTAAAAATATAAAAATCCAAGATGGCCGCCAACTTTATTGTTTATTTATTTATTATTTATTTTATTTAAACTTTATTGCAAACAGAGCAAATGGCGGACTTAAAGCCTTAAGGCATTCTCTTCCAGTCAACCGGTAAGGGTGTTTAGGAAAGAAATCGTGGCGGCAATATTAATATAAAATAAAAATATGTAGTAAAATACCAATACATACATAAATATTATGAATATATAATACAATATAATACATATATATACACACAATATATACATATAAGAATGTACAGCACAAATGTCAGATATGACAAGCTAAAGTGTAGAACTCATGTAATGTTCACGAACCAATCTCTTGAACACGAACTTGCTAGGGGCGCTTCGAACATTCACGGGTAAAGCGTTTGTGGTCCAATTTAGATGAAACTCAGTTTGGGGCACTATTTTGACAAGAAAACAGGTATACAATGTAAAAAATACAAAATCCAAGATAACGGCCAACTTCTTATTTGTTCTCCTTTTTTTCAACCGAGTAACATCGAAATCAACCTGAAAACAGAGTTGACTGCCCCTTTTGTGTTTTTTACCATTGCGTTGCTGTTTTCTTGTCAAAATAAATAATAAATATTTGACAACATCACATACATTGCTCCAATCCCAAAGTAAGTAGCTACAGCACTTGTGCTATGGAAATCAGAAACAACGGTGGTATGACACACACCCAGACCTGAGACAATATTGAAAAGTTCATTTTCTATATTGATCCAGCCGGGGATCGAACCCGGGACCTCAAGAGATGGTGACGCCTTGAAAACCGGCGTGCGAACCACTCAACCACGGAGGTCGTCGAATAAAAAATAGAACCCAAAACCGGGTTTCATCGAAATAGACCCACAAACAGCAAAATTGGCCGCCATCTTTAATTTTTTATAATTTTAACATTGCGTTGTCGTTTTCTTGTCAAAATAGTGCTCTAAACCGAGTTTCATCGACACTGGCCTACAAACAACGCAGCTGGCCACCAACTAGGATTTTTATATTTTTAACATTGCGTTGCTGTTTTCTTGTCAAAATAGTGACCCAGACTGAGTTTCATCGAAATTAGATAAAATTATAATTATCATCTATAATAATTGCAAGAAAAACAAGAAAATAATAATAATAAATGAAAGTTTGACGAGTGACGGAATTTTCTTTAATTCGGCCGCTTTTGCCCTAAATTCGAAAATTTTTATGCAATGTTGTTAAAAATATAAAAAATCCAAGATAGCGGCCAATTTTTTATTTGTTCTTCTTTTGTCAACCGAGTTACATCGAAATCAACCTAAAAACAAAGTTTGCTGCCTTTCAGAGAGAGTCTCAACCTTTTGTGTTTTTTACCATTGCGTTGCTGTTTTCTTGTCAAAATAGAACCCGAATCAAAAATTTATTTGCTAGACTGCGATACATAAGGGTCTTAAAATATTTCATATGGTCACATCACATTCACCAGGAGCTGGCATGCAAAATATAATAGTGATAAATATAATATGTCAACATTAATGTCATTCAAAATTACAAGTCAAACCGGGTTTCATCGAAATAGGCCAACAAATAGCAAAATTGGCCGCCATCTTTGATTTTTTTATAATTTTAACATTGCGTTGTCGTTTTCTTGTCAAAATAGTGCTCTAAACCGAGTTTCATCGACACTGGCCTACAAACAACACAGTTGGCCACCATCTAAGATTTTTATATTTTTAACATTGCATTGCTGTTTTCTTGTCAAAATAGTGACCCAGACTGAGTTTCATCGAAATTAGAGAAAATTATGATTATCATCTATAATAATTGCAAGAAAAACAATATAATAATAATAATAAAAAATGAAAGTTTGACGAGTGACGCAATTTTCTTTAATTCGGCCGCTTTTGCCCTAAATTCGAAAATTTATGTCCCTGAATTCGACATAGAATAAAGGAAAATGAAGTCAGAAACTTTTGATGATATTACATAAATTTTAGAGTGCAAAAATTTACGTCATTATTATTATCAACATGCTTACAAAAATAAGCTTAGCTACAATAAAATATACATTATTATTACGTGGCTGAAAATAGAAAACTTTTTACTTTTGCTTAGAAATAAGATTTCTATCGGTATTAATTACTAATGTTGTTTTAAAAAAAATCTTTACGTTTTGTAAAATCTATGTCTGGTACCACAACAGGAACAAATAAGTCAGTGTCAATTCCAAATCTAATCGTCAGTTATTTTGTTATTTTTCGAATAAAGGCAGCTGCTAAAATAAGGTCTAGCATTTGCTCATGATTACAATATATTTGACCAAGAAACAGGGTCGATATATTATGAAGAAAAAAGCCACGAGGTGAAAGCGAGCATTATTATTATTTCGCTGTAGTCCATCAAAAATGTTTGCTGACAATCACACAGGGTTCCATTCCATGCAATTATGCGCAAAAAACTTGCTTCCCTACTGCGGCGTCAACAGTGGCAATGGCATCCTGAAGGTGTTTGCATCCAGATTCCAGACCAACTGTCCCATTCAAAGGCAGAGGGCTGAAATAGCGACAGGGCTAAAAAGTAGGTACGGTATTGCTTACTAACATAGGTTTAAGAAAAAAAAAACTAATTTAATGTTGAATTCATTGTAGTAGCATCAGAGATTCAAAGTTGAAAACCCTTGGGGGGCTGGTATTTGGCGTATTCACCCTACCATATCATCGAAATCGACCAAAAAACAAAAAAGTTGGCCGCCATCTTGGATAATTTTATATTTTTAACATTGCGTTGTTATTGCCTTGTTAAAATAACACCATAAACTAAGTTTCAAATCGGCCGAAAAACAAAAAAGTTGGCCGCCATCTTGAATTTTTATATTTTTTACGTAGCTTTTTTGCGTAGCTGTTTTATTGTCACAATTGTGTTAAAAACCGAGTTTCATCGAAATCGGCCTACAAACAAAAAAGTTGACTGCCATTATGGATTTTTCAATATTTTCAACATTGCGTTGCTATTTTCTCGTTAAATTAGTTCCAAAAACCGTGTTTTATGGTAATCGGCCCACAAACAAAAAAGTTGCCCGCCACCTTCGATTTTTTTTATCATTGCATGTTGTTTTCTTGCCAAAATAGTTCCAAAAACCGAGTTTCATTTTAATCGGCCCTTAGGCGACGGCTACACGTCGTGGTAAATATCGTGATCCAACGCCATAGAGCAAATTTTAACCATGGAAAGTAAAATATTGAATATTCCATACAAACTACTTTCAATGGTTAAAATTTACTCTATGGCGTTGGATCACGGTAAATACCACGCGTCTAGCCGGCGCCATAAACAAATTGGCCGCCATCTTGGATTATATGTTCTTAGCATAAACTTAATATAGCGAAAAATTTTCGAAGTCTATGGTTCTTAGTAGGTAAGGTAACTCGACGTATAGATATCCCGAAACATTTTAAGTAGTCGCATTAGTTAAAAGATACCCTGGAACCGGAAAAAAACAGCCGCTATGCGTATCGGAATAACCGCAAGCATTATACTGCAGCCCTATTACGTAAATAAGTAAGCGGCTTCATTATAATGAACCGCGCTATTTATAAATAGCTCGGTTACTTACGTCGTCGTACTGCGCATTTAACGTATTTGGGGTTGCCATCACATTAAATTATGTTGTTTGGTGGTCATTAGCTACTTTATAAGTTTATTTAGCGTATTTGTGTTTGCTCTGTTTTTACAACCAAGTGGGCAACCACTTAAGTTGACTAAAAATATAAGCGAAACTAAATAATTCTGTTTCTGGCTCCAGGGGGGGCTCGGGGGGCTTGAGGGGGCTCGAGGGGGGCTCTGGGGGGCTCGAGGGGGGCTCGGGGGGGGGGGCTCGAGGGCGGCTTATTGAGTTTGGAACCGAACCTGCTTTACTCCTGTAGGTCCCGGGTTAGGTTAGAAATTTAAGGTGAGCGCGTAGCGCAGCGGAGCGTGAGCCTTAAATTTTGAGGTTATTTTTTTATAACAGACAACAGAAATAAACTTATTTTACACATTGCCGGTGGACTACCAGGCATTGTATACAATGCCTAGGCATTGTATACAATACCGGAGAATACACATTGCCGGTAACACATACATTTTACTATGAAAACCGATGTTATCTGACGGCGTGTTAACGCGTGGCGTCAGACAAATGTGCCCACACCTTAAGTCTGATGTGCTGCTTGTTGTCCATTATAATAATATCATTTAAGTATTGTTTTGTAAGATTATATCCAAAAAAATATGCTATTGTGCTAAACGACAAAATAATATGCTAGACAGCAAGAAAATCTACCTTGAGCATATATTATGCTGTTACCTAAAGCAACCCAATAAAACTTTGTGTTAATTATAATCGATGATATTGAAAGAAAGCTGTAAGTTTATACAATAATCAAAATGAAAGAGGGAGTTGCTTCCTTTTACACCAACGTACCGCAGTATTGCCGTGGCGTTAGTATCAAATCAATGAAATAAAATATCTACAATACTAATTATTAGTAATAATATGTTAATGGTCATTCGAATTATTCGAATGATTGAGATAATCGAATGATCGTTCATAATCGCGCATCGGTAGCATCTGGCAACACCGGATCTCACTCTTGCTTGCCA
This sequence comes from Agriphila tristella, assembly GCA_928269145.1. Taxonomy (NCBI): domain Eukaryota; kingdom Metazoa; phylum Arthropoda; class Insecta; order Lepidoptera; family Crambidae; genus Agriphila; species Agriphila tristella. The sequence goes on from OV743433.1 coordinate 41,763,013, forward strand.
AAAGGTCGCGTCGTTCGTCTTCGTCGTAGCAGCGATGAATTTTGAACAAGAGATTTGTGAAGCTGGTTTACAAGATTTACTCCCAATCCTTCAAGGTAAATGTCTCGGTTTTATTTAGTCATGATTTTTTGTTTTATTTAGACATTGAAATGTATGTATTTAGATTATAAATTTTTGTTAGATCTGTCGTACTCGCACTGAAATATGTATGTTGCGTCATACATAAATTAACTCTTCGTTTTCACCAAGAAACAGGTATTAGTTTTCTGAGATTATCTAAGCTAGTTTTATGCAAAACTTGTAGAATTCTCGTTTGTAAACCAAAGATTTAAATCGTCCGTCCGTAAACATAACAACGCATCACGCATGCGTGCGCCATCAGCGCCATTGCACGCACGCGCACTTGCTTTTTCCAAGACCTATTTGGATCATGTAAACGAGCAAACCAAGTGAACTTTGACGTCGCCGTATAGGTACAATACAAAAAGCTACTTTGTCCAAGTTTCTTGGTCCAAGTTTACTTGGATCGTGTCAGCGGGTATCCAAGTATACTTTGATCAAAGTTTTTTCACCCACAAACAACAGACATACGTATTTTACAAGTAGGTATTTGTTTGTTTTATTGAAAAAATCTGTATAATACTAATTACAAACAAGTTTAAAACCTTTTCTTGTTGAAAACTAGGAGACCGCCCCGACTGAACGCATGTAGGTAATTACAAGTAGGTAGGCACCTACATAACTAGTTTTGTACATATTTGTTTTATTATTTGTATTTTTCAGACAATCTTATAACAACACTGGAAACAGCCATTTTGTTAACCGACGTGGATTTGAGAGAATTGTTTCCCCAACTTGGCCCCAGAAGAAAACTAAACAATTTCCTATTAGAACATAAAAAAGTGACCGGTGTCAATGTACGTACCTACTTGTTTATTGTACATCTTGTATTTAGTTAATAAAAATTTTTTCTTTTTTTTCCCTTGGACCGATGCTGTATACTTTGTAATAAAGTTTTTTATTTATTTTTCTAGGACCTTGAAATTAACAACTCTACTGAAAACGCTGAACATGATGATAGGACACTGGACACTGATGATGATGATGATAATGCAAAAATATCTGCAAATTGTACTTCTACTGCAGCTAATAACACTGTGAGTTACTCATAATCATAACATTAGGTACTCAGTTTGATAACATAACGTACTTAAAAATTTGTCAAATTGTAGCCACCATTTAACATGTTTCTCTTCGAAAGATTTTTCTGTTCCAATAGATTTTCTCTTGATGGGCAAAAATTTTTCAGTCATTGTAGTTACAAGTTTACAAGATTGTAGAATTGTAATACAATTCTGACAAGCGGCCTCACCCTTTTTTGGTGCTCACTCAAATTTTTATTTTGTAGCTGAATTTGTTAGGTACTTTATGTTTGTGATATGGACCAAAAGCATTGTTTACACAAGGCCATCACTGGCTTGAATAATTGTTTAGACAAGGCCAATACCAAGCCATCGCTGTGACTGGCAGCCAGCGATGGCCTCGTGCAAACCTTACTTAAGATAAAATTGCCCGTCATTAAGATAGGACCGGGTACCTATGTATGTATGTTTGTAATAATTCTAAGATTAAATTTTTTTGTTTCAGGTATTGAAACTATTAAATGTAATGTTATTTTCTTTTAGTAGCTTGTATGAGTATTTAGAAGGCACAAGTCAAAGTTAGTGTGCTAGTAGAGTTTAGGTATATTGTTTAACCAGCAAAATGTAAGTACATCCGTATGTATAGTATTAATTTAGTACATTATTAAAACCAGTATTATTACAACCCGTATAGTTATGCAGGTCACACACCATCAATTCGATCCTCCATTTGGCATGATACTGCCGATTGGATCCAATCGAATTGACCGTGTGTCAGCGGTGGATCGGCTTCGGTTGGACAGATCGAATTGACGGAACAATCAAAATTCAATCCTTTTGGCTGGATCATGCCGATTGGATCATGCTGATTGGACCGTGTATGTCAGTGGGCGATCGATCGTATGATTTTCTTAACCGACTTCAAAATAGAAGGAGGTTCTAAATTAGATTGAATATATTTGTTTTATCATTGTTTGCGGGTATCTTCGACATTTGTAGACCGATTTTGATGTTTCTTTTTCTTTATTTTTTATTTTTAACCGATTTAAAAAGTAGGTTCTCAGTTTGACCAGTATATCCACGATTATCTCACGATTGGCTGAACTGATTTTAATGCGGTTTCTATAAAAGTATTTGTTGCATTAAGGAGGTTTTAGTATTTTAACCGACCTTAAGAAAGAAGGTTCTCAATTTGATTGTATTTTTTTTTTCTCGTTGTTCGTGCCTGTCTTAGATATTTAAAGACCGGTTTTGATGATTATTTTTTTCTTTCTAACCGACTTCAAAAAAGGAGGAGGTTATCAAGTCGACTTTGTATGTTTTTTACCCACGACGGACGGAACGGAACGGAGACGGTATATGCGTTTGGGGTTAGGCTGGCCCCAGACCTACCGGTTTCATTTCTTTGCTTTGCTGTTCTACCATGGACCGCCGGCCAAGAGGCTCATTTTCAATTTATCGCATATTTTGACCAGACCACATTGGCAAGATAGCCATTAGTTTGGTGTTATCAAATATCGTCATCTGGGTTGCAATGCGAAGTTTTAGTTTAAAAAAAAACTGCTGTTTCATACAAAAATTAATAACAAAATTATCAAAATGTATGAAACAGCTCATTTTTTTTCTCGATTTCAGATTTGGTCCCATAGTAAAAGTTGTTCAGTTTATGGTCCCTATCTACCATATTCAGCTTTATAAGGCTTTACCAAACATCTTGTATAAATAAGCGATCGATTTATTTTTAACGATTGGAGTCCATGTTCAGGGTGGCATATCTCCTAAAAGCTTCCTACTTCGCAATCCAGGCGATGTTATTTGATAACACCAAGCTAATGGCTATCTTGCCAATTTGGTCTAGTCCCAAAATGCGATAGATTGAAAACTACCCTGGCTGGCCGGCGGTCTTTCAAGCAAGGTAGAACAGCAATGCAAAGAAATGAAACCGGTAGGTCTGGGGCCAGCCTTAGAGGCATTGGCGGATCCAGGGGGGGGGGCATGGGGGCCATGGCCCCCCCACGAGGTTGGTTACCTTTGCGGATTGCATTGAATTTTAGGCTGAATAATGGAGCTCTCGTGTTATCCTGCTGACTATCGCTCGAATTCGGAACAGTTATTATTACGTTAAAATTTATTTATTGAGATATTATTAAAATTATTATTTTCCGTTTACTTAATTAAAGGCTGTGTGCTTTGTAGGTTATCGGCAATGATTCTCAGATAGGTGTTTTGGTATTAAGCCGCTAGAGGGCGCTGCAGTTATCATTTTCCTATTTATCTTCAGAGCGATTTGACTGATTAAGATGCGGTTTTCTGTAATAGAAATAGGTTTGTAGTGTGTCGGCGATGGCTTTTAGTTTTATGGTGTTGAACCGCTAGGGGGCGCTGCAGTTATCATTTTCCCATTTATCTCCAGAGCGATTTGACCGATTTAGATGCGGTTTTCTGTAATAGGTTTGTAGTGTGTCGGCGATGGTTCTTGGTGTTATGGTGTATAGCCGCTAGAGGGTGGCAGTAATAATTTTCGATACGGTTTGACTGATTTAGATGCGAGTTTTAGGGTACTTTGATAATCCCTGGACCTACTGGGATAATTACGATGCGGTTTTTTACATTCAAAAGGTTTCATTTCAGAGCAGGTTCTTAGACATGTTTCATGGTGGTAGACCACCAGGGGGCGCTGCAGCAACCAGATAAGTCATGTTTGTCTATTACCATTTTCCTCGGAAACTACTGAGCCGATTACGATGCGGTTTTTTGCATTCAAAAGGTTTCATTTCAGAGCAGGTTCTTAGACATGTTATATTGTGGTAGATCACCAGGGGGCGCTGCAGTAGCCAGATAAGTCGCACTTTAAAAGTTCTCAAAAACTACGCAACTGATTTCGATGCGGTTTACTTCTGTAATGGGTTTGTAGGTTATCGGCAATGATTCTCAGATAGGTGTTTTGGTATTAAGCCGCTAGAGGGCGCTGCAGTTATCATTTTCCCATTTATCTCCAGAGCGATTTGACCGATTTAGATGCGGTTTTCTGTAACAGGTTTGTAGTGCGTCGGCGATGGTTCTTGGTGTTATGGTGTATCGCCGCTAGAGGGCGGCAGTAATCATTTTCCGTACGGTTTGACTGATTTAGATGCGATTTTTAGGGTACTTTGATAATCCCTGAAACTACTGGGCCGATTTCGATGCGGTTTTCTGTAATAGGTTTGTAGGCTATCAGCGATATTTCTTAGATAGATGTTACGATGTTTAACCGCTAGGAAGCGCTTTAGTTATCTGTTCCCATTCATCCCGAGAACGGTTTGAATGATTTGATCAGAGCATTAAAATTATAGGTTTCTTAGTCTTTCTAACTCTTGCAACGCTACGTTTTCTTTAAACCTTTTTCTTTATTTTATCTTAATAACCAATTAAAAAAAAGTAGCTTCTCAGTTTGACCTGTATCTGCGATTATCTCACGTTTGGCTAAACTGATTTTAACGCGGTTTTCAGAAAAGTATTTGTTGCATTTGAGAGAAGGTTTTAAGTATTTTAACCGACTTCAAAAAATGAGGTTCTCAGTTTGACCTGTATAATATGTATGTTTGTCCGCGATTACCTCGTGTATGGCCTGCATTACTAAGTAGTATACTGGGTGATCCAGATAGTGTCGTCCAAGATTTTTTTTAGATTATTCACACCTGGGTGCATCTAAAAATACCCTATGTATGTTCCGCGATTTTTCTTAGTTTAGAAGTTATGATTTTTTAAATGTGTTTTTGCGAATTTTCTACCGGACGGACCAAAAAAATTCATAACTCCTTTCATATTAATTTTTTTTGGGTTTTATTTTTGCAACATAATTGTCTTAAAACACTCTTCGACACATAAAATAATCAATTACATAACATCCAGATAAGTTCCTGAAAAAAGGGTCGAAAGTGAAAAAATTTTGGTTTTACTTTAGGCGAGTCTGACTCGCACTTGGCCGGTTTTTGTTTTATTTGCTAAGCTAAGAAGCCACTTAAGTTTTTAAAATCAGTTTGAATTGATGAAATATCCATTTTGTATTTTTAAAAGAATTGTTAAAATGTTACTTCGTCGAAGTAAAACCAAAAATTTTCACTTACGACCCTTTTTTCAGGAACTTATCTAGATGTCGTGTAGTTGATTATTTTACGTATGGAAGAATGTTTCAAGACAAATATGCTGCAAAAGGAAAATTCAAAAAGTTCTTAATATAAAAGGAGTTATGAATTTTTTTGTTCAGTCCGGTAGAAAATTCGCAAAAACATTTAAAAAATCATTACTTCGAAACTACGAAAAATCGCAGAACATACATAGGGTATTTTCGGACCTTTGTTCGCAAATACACCCAGGTGTGAGTAATCTAAAAAAAATTCTTTGACGTCACTGTCTGGACCACCCTGTATATTTAGTATTCAATAGTATTCAGTATTTATCATTAGCTAGCTTAACTCAATAACTGCGCGGCATTTAACCGACATTAAAAAGGAGGACGTTCTCAATTCGTCGGAATCAGTTGGAGTGTTGCCTTTGGGGCGCTATGGGAAAAAAAGACTTAGTTTTTTTTTAAATCGGTGACCGATGACTGTTTTTGGTCTTATTCGATTTAGGGCATATATAGGAACATGTTTAAACTTGTAAACTGTTTTTGTTAAATGCATATTCAGTGAGTTGTATCAATTTTCGATCATTGTCCCCATCAATTTATGTCATGGCATAAGAATAAAATTAAATAAACTTTTTATTCTTATGGTCATGGGCATGACTTATCCCCGACTTGTGAGTCGGGGATACGTCATATTTCATTATTAATTATTAAAAAAAGTAAAAAAATCTTTATAGTTAAAATTACTCGAAAAATATACATTTTACGAAAAAAGTGTAAAAAGCCTAAATTGTTTCTACGGGTATCATTAATTGAATAAGAGCAAAAAAAGGAGGTATCATCGGCCCTCAGGACGACTTTGTCATTTTCTTAAACTTGACAGTTTCCAAACTTGTCTCATTATTAACTCGGCTCTTTCTAAGTTGATCTCTTTCTTAAACTTGACACTTTCCTAACTCGTCTTATTTTTAACTTGGCTCTTTCTTAGTTGGTCTCTTTTGTAATATTGACACTTTCCTAACTCGTCTTATTTTTAACTCGGCTCTTTCTACAATTTTCTAACTCGGCTCATTCTTAACTCGACTCTGTCTCTTTCGCTGTTTTTCCTCTCTTCTTAGCCGTGGTCCACCGGATCATTTCACCTAGGTGAACTACGGACCATTATTTACAAAATAATGTTTTGATATAAAACAAAATAAATAAAATTCAGTCAAAAGTACCAGGGCAACATAACTTAAAAGGAGTTATTTCGATTTATATTTTTGATAGATTAAAGAGCTAAAAGAAATCTTCGCGGCATGAAATCAAAATAACTCCTCGTAAGTTATGTTGCCCTGGTACTTTTCGTGTATTCTGAATATAACATTTCGCATGCCCTACCCTACCTACCTTATGGTACTGGTAGTGGATCGAACTTCGTTCGCAAACTTTGTGGACAAACAAACAAACAACCAATCAAACAAACTAACAAACGAGAAAGCAACCTAATAAAAACGTGTTAAAATGACGAAGTCATCCAGACAAGTTTAAGAAAGAAACCAAATTAGAAAAAGCCTAGTTAAAAATAAGACAAGATAGGAAAGTGTCAAGTTTAAGAAAATTACGAAGTCGTCCGGAAGGATCATCGGTCATCGAAAAAATATTTTTTTACAATTCTAATATTTTTTGGGTTATATTACTGCTTACAGAGCCCCGAATGCTATACTCCGACTGGACCATTTACTCATTAATTTATTAATTTGTTCAATAACTTTAAAAAGTTGGTATTAATAGTGTTTGTGTTTAACATCATACAGGATAGTTTAGACGGCAGAGCAATACTCAAAGAGGGAAAAGGAGGCTTACTGACGGAGGGTTCCCGACGGAAATTGAGCCAGCTGCTAATACACCACAAACTAGAGAAAAATTGTGCAAAGAAAATTTCCAGTGAAGAATTTTATAAATTAGCTACCGAAATTGTGGAAATATTCCACAAGGAACGCGTTGTGGTGTATTATTCTGCATATTTATCAGCTACAAATAAATTAGCTAAAAAAAATGCGTCCGGAAAGCTGTACGAAAGCTATATAGCTCGAAGGAGAAAGTTGCGAGAAGGCGGACAGTTGCCGGGAACTAGCCGTTCATCCTCAAAGTCGTCCAGATCATCGCTCAGATCCACGCCAACTATTACAGATGATGACATTTATAGCCTGGAATCTCTGGAAAGTGGTAAGCAAATAATCGCTAGTCACTTTTTTGTGATTTAAATGTGCCACGGGCGACTGTACGTACTATGATGCCCTTCTTCTAATTAACTTATCCCACCATACACATATAAATGAATTACAGGTATTGTACATGAAGAATCGTTACTATGGCTGAAAAACAATGTCGATCCATGGAAGTCTGTTGAAGAAAAGTGGGCAGAAACTGCAGATCACCGCCTAAATCGCATCCAATGTGGAAAAGGTGATATAGCGGATTACTTCAAGGATTTCCCAGCCTTAAAACAATCACAAGGCTATACCTTGGTAAGCATAATTATACCGTAGCCTTATTTTTTTACATAATCCTTCTGGTTTTTCTATAAAAACGTACGCAATGATATGATTATAAATGACAAAAGTTTGTTTATTTCTTATAAGACAAGTGTCTGAATTACAAAGGCACTAAAAGAGTCAAACGAACAACCCAAGCTCTGGACGTAGCGATCCAGACCTTTCTAACCAGTGGAAATAACATAGCGTACATTTATTGTATTCTTTTTTTCAGCTAATGAACGATTTCAGTCAACTGTATCCGGGAAAGGAAAATAAATTATTTTCCTCTATCACCCTCAAAAATGAAGAAATTATAAAATATGCTTCATTAAAATTACGAAAAATTAGGGACCAAGATACGAGATCAAAAATAGCAAATATAATTGCACTGATTGACGGTAAGAAGTTTTGCTCAAATATTAGTTCTTATTCATCATATCAGCCACACGACACCCACTGCTGGGTATAGGCCTCCCCTAAGGATCTTAGTTCTTATTATTAACCTTTAACTAATCTGGGTCTGGTTCATCACATTCTAAATTTGAAATACAGTGCGGAAATGAAATTCAATACTTACTTCGTGCGGGAAGTATTTCAAACCATCCTCGACAATGCAATCGCTAGCTACCCGTTCTTGGATGTAATGTACTATTTCTTTAAAAACATCATGAGAACTACAGTCATGAAATACAAGGATCTCAGATCAGAGACTCCACGACCATATTAGTGTATTGAAAAAATGACGTCCATAGTTGAAGGCTAAAACCTTCATAAAATTAAGTCTCAAAAATTAACCGAAACTTTTTTTTCTTTGAATACAGAAGATGAACCAGAGACATCTAGCAATGTTGCTTTGATGTTGCTGGCTTATGTCATCAACATTTCACCTGCACGGAAAATAAAAGGAAAGCCAGCGTGGAAGCCATCTAGAGCAGAGGTCTGCGACGGCTATATAACGCAAGCTGCTTCTGAAGCCGACGTTACCAACAAGATCATTCAAAAAAAGGAGAACCTGCAGAGGCTAGGCCGCACAGTTCAACCCTACGTTATTTTTGTTGGCCCTACCGTTACTGAGGTAAAAGTAGCATATGTAGTAATAAATGACACATTTTATAGTTTCAACAAATTAGTAACAGCAGTAGACTGTGCATTTAAAATATTTCAATCGATAGGAGCTTGTTACCCGGAAGAAGCTGGAGACATATGGCTTTTTATTCAATTGGGTTTCTACGATATTAAAACTAAATTTGACAGGCCCACGCAGGCTGTGAATACTCTTTTAACTGATCTAGAGTTAATACTTTAAAAATGTTTACCTGTTACTATTGCAAAAAAGCCAGTGCGTCTCCGAATTTACTTATTACTCATGTGCGAACTTTCTGTAAATTAACGGTAGGATTTTCGGGATTTCGGTGTGGTGAACAAGGGTGTTATCGTCATTATATTTCCTCTGCATCTTTCAAAAAGCACTTAGTTAGAGACCACCAGTCATTATTGTCAACCTTGCGTCATCCAAATAGTAACAAACCGATCGATACAGATACAGAAGCCAATATCTCAAATTTACCTTCAACGTCAAGCAAAGAAACTTACAAAACAGCAAATACGATGGAATCTCTACCAACTCAAAGAGATGAAACCTCTCTTGGTCACCATGCTGCATGTTTTGTCTCCACTCTATATGCTAACCCGATAATACCGCGTAAAGCCGTACAAGTTCTTGTAGAAAATCTTCAATTATTTCATTCTAAATCACAATGCATTATAGAGCGACAGTTGAATGATATGGTACCACCAGATCAAAATAATGTTCATGTTAAAAATGCTTTCAAAAAAATATTTAGCGCGTTCAGCGATGCTTTTGAGAATTTAGATTCGGAACACAAACGTTTAAAATATTTTAATAAAATAGGAACTTATTCTGAGCCCCTTGAAGTGGTTGTGGGTCAACGTAACGAGGCTAAAAAAACAGCGGCTGGTTCATTATTAGTACAAGTAAATTGTACAATGCAGGTGATTCCGTTAAAAGAAAATTTAAAACGAATTTTTTCATCAAAAAATTTCATGAAGGACACTCTTGAATATTTGGACATAGTACAAAATGACTCTTTCGGTATTGAGAATATTGTTCAGGGTTCAGTATGGAAAAAAATGACAGAAAGTTCTGTAGAGCATGATGCAATGATTTTACCATTAATAATCTACTTTGACGATTTTGAAATAGGCAATCCCTTAGGAAGCCACGCTGGGGTTCATAAACTTGGAGCTATTTATGCTTCAGTACCATGTCTTCCACCTCACTACGTGTCGCTTTTGCAAAATATTTTATTATTGGCTCTTTTTCACTCATCAGACAGAACAAGCTTTGGAAACAACATAATTTTTCAAAAAGTTTTTGATGTTCTTAATGATTTAAAGATCAATGGTATTCATGTTGAAACTGATGTGTACACCGGCAAAATAAAGTTTTATGTTGCAGCTGTGACCGGAGATAATTTAGGATTGAATGCTATGTTAGGTTTTGTTGAAAGTTTTTCTGCAAATCGGCCATGTAGAATTTGTACTGCTAATAAAGAACAAATAAAAACACTGCTTTATGAAGATGACACGTTGTTGAGAAACAATGTCAATTATGAAAATGATTTACATTTAAATGACATTTATATGACTGGTCTTAAAGAAAAATGCTCGTGGCTTGCTTTAGATGGGTTTGACTTATTTCAAAACGTCGCCGTAGATGTTTTACATGACTATCTCGAGGGTGCTTGTCGATATGTAATGTCATTTGTGATACAAAATCTAGTATGCACTCAGACTCTAATTTCTTTTGACAGTTTGAAATCAAGAATACGATATTTTAATTATGGACCTGATTCTGCTTCGACACCATGCAATTCTGTAGCAAAAGAAGGCTCAACATTAAAATTAAAATGTTCGGCTTCTGAAATGCTTACTCTTGTTCGATATTTTGGACTAATTGTCGGACATAATGTCCCAGATGAAAACGAAGTTTGGTTCTTATACATCAAATTAAGACAATTGTTGGATAAACTTTTGAGTCATAGAGTCCATGAAAACACTATTGATCAAGTAAAATTTTCAGTAGCTGAATTAAACGAGCTCTATCGTCAATTTGCTGAAACAGACTTAAAGCCAAAGTTTCATTTTCTTACACATTATCCAGAAATGTTAAAAAAATTTGGCCCACTTACCCAAATCTGGACGATGAGGTTTGAAGCCAAGCATCGTATATCAAAATTTGTGGCCAGAGCATCGCACAACAGAGTAAATGTTTGTAAAACAATAGCTATTAAGCATCAATTAATTTTAAACGATACTTTTCTTAAAAATGAAACTTTTAAGACGATCTCTTATGGCAAAAAGGCAAATATGACAGAAGCGCAAATTGAAAATGTAAGACTAAACTTTCATTCTCGAGGTATAATCGATAATAATTGTTGGTACTCATTATCGTGGGTGAAACTGTATGGTGTCCGATTTGAGCTGTCGTCAATTATAATTCTAGATATTTCAGAATCTTCAGGCTTACCAAAGTTTGGTGAAATAAAAAATATTTATTTACTTGACAATGATGAAGTTATATTTGAGTCTGTTTCATTAGAGTGTATAGATTTTAATCAGCATTACTATGCGTATCAAGTGCAGAGAACCAACGATTACCAATTACATAATTATAATACCCTTGTTTCACCTGTACCGGCTACAATTACTATAATGTCAAATTTAAAACTTTATGTCACTGTTCGATGGACTTTAGAATAACAACGAACCATTACACATCACATACGACATACGTACCCTTGGGTTTCGTACACTTACGTACACTTCCCATCATATTAGCACCAACAGTCTTTGTTTATTTTTCTCTCATCACACACTTACATGCATATGTAGTCTAACCCCGAAGTCCCGGCGCTCCTAGGTTTGCCTAGTCAGACCTCAGGTTTGACAAGAAGCCTTATCCTTAGTTCGCAAAATATTACATTCGCAAAATATTATACTTTGTACAATCACAGTCAAAGTAGTTTCTGCTTCTGCAAATGCCAGATTTTAGTAGATATGGAGAAATATTATTTTCAATCACTTTTTTATTTTTTTATATATATTTTATGTATATGTTACGGCTAATACCCGAAGTGCGGCTAAAACTAGGTGTAGCCGCTAGCTGTTGGCTAAAACTAGGTGTAGCCGATTTGCTCGCGGCTAATACTAGGTGTAGCCGGCTAAAACTAGGTGCAGCATGGGATATAAAGAAAGTTTTTTCTGTTGTCTGTTAAAAAAAATAACCTCGAAATTTAAGGCTCACGCTACGCTGCGCTTCGCGCTCGCCTTAAATTTCTAACCTAACCCGGGACCTACAGGAGTAAAGCAGATCGGTTACACCTAGTTTTAGCCAACAGCTATCGGCTACACCTAGTTTTAGCCGGCTAGAACTAGGTTTAGCCGCACTTCGGGTATTAGCCGTAACATATATAAGGGAACGTACCCATACTACGTGACTCGTTAAGGGGGGGGGTCTTTAAAATACCACGCTTGGTCACGGGGGGGGGGGGGAAGGGGCCTATGCTTTGTCACGTTTTTTCATCTTGATACATTTTTTCACTTGTAAATTGTATGTAAAAATAAAGTACACACTCTTGGTATTTGTGGCAAGCGCCTTACTAATAAAAAGACAAAAATGAGCAAAATTTTTGTAGCTTTCTGTTAAAAATAAGGTAAAACCATTATCTATGAAATAGTACGTGAAAACCAAGGGGGAGGAGGGGGTCTTGGAATATACTACGGGTGGTCACTAAGGGGGGGGGGAGGGGGCTCAAAAATTGTAAAATGGGTCACGTAGTATGGGTACGTTCCCTAAATTATATATTTTTATTTGTATGTCACCAAAGTACTAGGGTCACATAAATATGGCGAATGTTTATTTCTACAATCTTCAATCACTTTTCGTTTTTTTTCTTTTTTCCGTAATGCATCAACTTCTATAATTTTCTTCCCTTCCTCACTTTTTTTTTCCTTTGTAATACGTCACCAAAGTACCAGGACCACATAAATATGGAAAAGGTTAAATTCTATATTTTATTTTAACACATAATTTAAAAATATCAAAATGTTATTTACAGAACTTAACCCATGCCATATTTATATGATTCTGGTACTTTGGTGACGTATTAGGAAGTAAAGAAATTAAACAAAAACACTTAGGTACCTACTCTATTTTGTTTGTGTTTGATTGTATTTATAATATTTTGAGAATATAATATTTTGCGAATGTAATATTTTGCGAACAAAGGAGACCAACTTGGTTAGTCAAACGCCGAAACTCAATACGATCAAATCGGGGTTTGATCAGGACCTAAATTAGGGACAGAATGAGTTATATGTATAAAAAATACGTTCTATAGAGAGAAAATTTAACTAAATCAGCAATCTTCCGGTGAAACAAAAATTTCTGTTGTCTGTTAAAAAAACTAAATATGTATGAAAAACATCTTTCAATTCCGATGTTACATTTAGTCAAAACTGCCTTACTCCTGCAGGTCAGGTCACGTGGTCCTGCATGCAGGTTGGAAATTTCGCAGAGCGTAGCGATCGTCTTAAATTTCGTGGTTATTTTTATAACAGACAACAGAAAGCTTTGTTTCACTGGAAGATTGTTAACTTAATTTAATTTTCACTCTAAAGAATGTGTCTTTCATACATTTAAATACAAAAAAACAAACTCTGTACCTAATTTAAGTCTGACTGGCCAAACCCTGATTTGATCAAATTGCGTTTCGACGTTTGACTTTCTAAGTTAGTCTCTCCTAGGTTTGGACATAAATGCGTTAGGCAAAGGTCGAAAAACGCTATTAGTTTTGGACTTTGACTAAGCCTTCTTGTCAAACCTGAGGTTTGACTAGGCAAACCTAAGAGCGCCGGGACTTCGGGGTTTGACTATAATACATACAACACGTGCAAAAATTCACAAACACACCCACCTGTGTGGATCTGTTGCCCGCAGGTGATACAGTATACACATCTTACTTACCCGTAACTTACCGTTTTACAAAAGCGTGAATACGGGCCCACCACCAATTTGTTTCTTTAACTTAACTTCAGATTAAACATCAGTACTGAGTTTCATTTGTTGTTTGTATTATTTCATCGTATTGTGTCATTTATGCTTTTAAAATCAGTCAAATTTCTTAAAAGTAGAAATATCGAAACTCGGTACTGATGTTTAACCTTCACCTAGGCCCTGGGGTAGGGGAGCACCGCCCCTACTGCCAAAAGGTGGCTCTCGGATCGCTACCGAAACGGGGCGATCTCCACATTTTATATATTTTTTTTGTAGAATACCGGTTATATCAGTATAAAGTCGGGCCTTGCGACATAGGTTCCGCAACTAGATAGGTTTATGCGTTCGTACATACTCGTTCACATGAACGAGCTTTAAGTTAAGTTTACCGTAGGCCTAGACGCATTGGTTTCCAGCGACGACCACGCGGACTCCATTGACGCCAAGGTACCCTTACTAGTGATTCTTTGGTCGGGAATCCTAGGTTGCTCTGACTTTCCCACCTCCGGCTCGCGCTACAAATAACTGAGATCTGAGACATTGTTAATGTTGATAATGGACTGTCTATTGTTGTACCTAATTAATCACACACTTACATGCATATGTAGTCAAGCCCCGAAGTCCCGGCACTCCTAGGTTTGCCTAGTCAAACCTTAGGTTTGACCAGAAACCTTATTAGTCAAAGTCCAAAACTAAAGCGTGTTTCGGCCATTGGCAAAAAAAATATGAATAATCCTAGGGGAGACCAACTAGGATAGTCAAACGCCGAAACTCAATACGATCAAATCGGGGTTTGACCAGTCAGACTTAAATTAGGGACAGAATGGGTTATATGTATAAAAAATACGTTCTTTAGACTGAAAATTTAACTAAATCAACAATCTTCCGGTGAAACAAAAATTTCTGTTGTCTGTTAAAAAAACTAAATATGTATGAAAAAAATCATTCATTTCCGATGTTACATTTAATCAAAACTGTCTTACTCCTGCAGGTCAGGTCACGTGGTCCTGCATGCAGGTTGGAAATTTCGCAGAGCGGAGCGATCGTCTTAAATTTCGTGGTTATTTTTTTAACAGACAACAGAAATCATTGTTTCACAGGAAGATTGTTAATTTAATTAAATTTTCACTCTAAAGAATGTATCTTTCATACATTTAAATACAAAAAAAACAAACTCTGTACCTAATTTAAGTCTGACTGGCCAAACCCTGACTTGATCAAATTGCGTTTCGGCGTTTGACTTTCTAAGTTAGTCTCTCCTAGGTTTGGACATAAATGCGTTAGGCAAAGGTCGAAACACGCTATTAGTTTTGGACTTTGACTAAGCCTTCTTGTCGAACCTGAGTTTTGACTAGGCAAACCTAAGAGCGCCGGGACTTCGGGGTTTGACTATAACACATACAACACGTGCAAAAATTCACAAACACACCCACCTGTGTGGATCTGTTGCCCGCAGGTGATACAGTATACACATCTTACTTACCCGTAACTTACCGTTTTACAAAAGCGTGAATACGGGCCCACCACCAATTTGTTTCTTTAACTTAACTTCAGGTTAAACATCAGTACTGAGTTTCATTTGTTGTTTGTATTCTTTCATCGTATTGTGTCATTTATTTTTAAAATCAGTCAAATTTCTTAAAAGTAGAAATATCGAAACTCGGTACTGATGTTTAACCTTCACCTAGGCCCTGGGGTAGGGGAGCACCGCCCCTACTGCCAAAAGGTGGCTCTCGGATCGCTACCGAAACGGGGCGATCCCCACATTTTTTTTTGTAAAATACCGGTTATATCAGTATAAAGTCGGGCCTTGCGACATAGGTTCCGCAACTACATAGTTAGGTTTATGCGTAAGTATAAGCGTTCGTATGCGAACGAGCTTTAAGTTAGGTTACACTCAGACGAAATCTATATAAGATAGGATTTCTACTGACGCCCTTATTTTTGATAAATATCTAATCGCCAATCCTCTCGTCCTTCCCGTATTACGTATTGTAAAGGCCTACTCAAACCTGACCGGTATCTTGTACCAGTGGCGGGGCTCCGTCGCAGAATGTCCTTTTCGCAAAATGTCCCCTGGTCGCAGATTGTCCCTTTCGCAAAATATTTCTTTCGCAAAATGTCCCATTCGCAAATCGTCTCTCGCAAAATGTCCCTTTCGCAGAATATCCCTTTCGCAGAATGTCCCTCTTGTAGCTAAAATATCATATCACACTCTCGCCAAATTGCCATTTTGTTCAAAATTTTCTATGAAAATGAAAAAATGAAAGTCAAATATGTAGGTCATTATGTATATTATTAATCATATAAAACTAGTAAATATGTTCATTATGTTTAAAAAAAACAGGTTTTCTAAGTAAATACGCATATCTTTAATTCAACTTATCTTACAATAAAATTCGTCACACATTAAAACATATTTTTACTTTAAACACTAGGTACATGTAATTGCAACCATACAAGATTTATTCGCAATATTCGCTGACAGAAACAATAAAAAATATTTTCATAAGTACCTTCCTATCTGATGATTATTACAATTTAGTGTTGTCAGTAGCTTAAAAATTCTCCCAAGCAGTTAGTATATTTTTGACTTTCATAGAACATTTCGAACAAAATGGAAATTTGGTACGAGTGATATTTATTTGATACCAAGGGGACATTCTGCGAAAGGGACGTTTTGCGTAAGGGACATTTTGCGAAAGGGACATTCTGCGACGAAAGGGATGGCGGTAGTGGTATACCCGACCGATATCCCGACCGGTATTTTGTATGGCATTACCGGCAGCAGTTGCGGAACACCTTTGAACAGCGCGTTACCGCCACCGGTATCGCCACCGGTACAGGATACCCTGTCAGATTTAAGTAGGCCTTAAAATCTTGCAATGGTGGATGCCTGTCAACAACCGACAGACAGTGAAATTCATCGTTCATAGTTGACGACCATGTAATTCTAGAATAGTATGATTAATTAAGCTTGTTGTGGTTTGTTATGTCTCAGTTTTACGATTGAAAATAAATAATATGAAGCTTTTATTATGTTTAGCGAATACGCCAAGTTGACGACTATGTAATTTTAAAATAGTATAATCAATTAAGCTTGTGTTTTTTTTGTATGTCTCAATTTCACGATTGAAAATAAATAATATGAATCTTTTATGTCTTTTTCCTTTTAAGCATTTAAAGCTATAAAACTTGTACAGGGTTTGAGAACGGAATTTCTTCTGTTAATAACCTTGTAAAAGTTAAAAAATAAAAAATGTTGTATCATGGCTGACTAAATGTATATGTATCGTGAAGTATGATTTTATCTAAATTACCAATTATTATATGCTTTTCGCTTACAGGTCTGGACTTTGGTGCTATATCGGTGCAGCTGTTAAGTTTGCTATAAAATTATTTTGCATAATAATAATAATAATAGCCGCACTAATATCGTACAAGTTCAACAAAAGTAGATAAAGCTTGACCAGAGTTTAAAAAAACCCTGCAATGAGGACGCGACCTTTGTGATTTATTTATACGTAACTATTGCCAGTAAAAGAAATTAAATGTGAAAAATGCCGCATGCGGGTTTTTAAAACATCTGGTCAGCTTTAAAATGATACATCATTCTTTATCGTACCCGCACCAATATTTATAAGTAGATATCTATGTAATCAGTGCAGGTTATACTACAAAGAAGCATAATGTTGTATAAAACTTATTAACTGTTATAGTAGAGGTATGAACGGGAAGTCGAAGCGTGGGCAGACCGCCATTCCTAAGATGTCAGGGCCTACCTCAACCAGATACGCCGCAACAAGGACGACATAGAAAAACCATGGGATAAGCATATCTCCAGCAGTGGACAAATATATATGCTGAGAAGACAAATAGAAGGTATGATACTAGTGTGGGACAATAAGGCACCATACCATTCACCATACGTATGTACATAGATAGACGGCTATTAGACATACTTGATTTTTAGGGTTCCGTGCCTCAAAAAAAGGAAAAACGGAAACTTAAAAATCAAGTGTGTCTAATTAGACTCACGCCCGAGTACATGCGATACTGCTGCGGGTATAAGGCATGATGCACTATTGCACTACGTGTTACGTATTGCACTCTATGCCTTACGATAATTGCACCTGTATTTTCCTTATGTTGGCATGGTACAGTCAGTGTCATTTATATACATATATACAGCCATTGAGTCAAAATATGTAAACACAAACCTTATTGTCAGTGACATAGAGGTGTGTAGATATTTTTGAGCTCTTGTTAACGTATATATATTTATGACGCTGGCCGTACATACATAGGTGTTCAGATAATTATTTTGAATATTAACCAATCAAAGTCAATTAAATTTTGTAGACATGGTCTAGAAAGTAATACCTAGGTCTGTGGTTTAATACATTTTCGTAAAAATTTATAGTTTAAATATTACAGGGGGTTTTCATATTTTCATTAAAAACTCCCTGCAATATTTAAACTATACATTTTTACGAAAATGGAATAAACTATAGATATTAGTTTCTCGATCGTGTCTACAAAATTTCATTGACTTTGGTTAATATTCATACTAATTATCTGAACACCTTTGTATGTACCATGCCAGCATAAGGAAAATACAGGTGCGAGTATCGTAAGGCATGGTGTGCCATACGTAACACGTATAGTGCACCATGTCTTACTATACCCGCAGCAGTATCGTACGTACGCTGGCGTGTTACATAAGTATGGTTCACCGTGCTTTACTGTTCCCGCACCAGTATCGTACGTATGCTGCCGTAGTATATACGCACGGTTCATCATGTCTTACTGTACCGGCAACGGTACCTTACCTCTACTACGACAGTTAATACGTCTGGCACATCATGCTTTACTGTGCCTGCCACAGTATCCTACCTATGCCGCCATGGTGCACACGTATGGCGCACCATGATTGACTGTGTCCGCCATAGTATCGTAAGTATGCCGCCGTGGTGCAAACGTATGGCTCACCATGCTTGACTGTACCCGCTACAGTATCATACGTATGCCACCATGGTGCACACGTATGGTGCACCATGATTTACTGTGCCCGCCACAGTATCGTACGTATGCCGCCGCGGTGCACACGTATGGCTCACCACTATTTACTGTGCCCGCTACAGTATCATACGTATGCCGTGGCGGTACACACGTACGGCTCACCGCGCTTTACTGTGTCTGCCACAGTATCGTACGTATGCCGCCGCAGTGCACACGTATGGCTCACCATTATTTACTGTGCCGGCTACAGTATCGTACATATGCCGTCGCGGTACACACGTACGGCTCACCGTGCTTTACTGTGTCTGCCACAGTATCGTACGTATCCCACCGCGGTGCACACGTATGGCTCACCATTATTTACTGTGCCCGCTACAGTATCATACGTATGCCGCCGTGGTGCAAACGTATGGCTCACCATGCTTGACTGCCCGCTACAGTATCATACGTATGCCACCATGGTGCACACGTATGGTGCACCATGATTTACTGTGCCCGCCACAGTATCATACGTATGCCGCCGCGGTGCACACGTATGGCTCACCATTATTTACTGTGCCCGCTACAGTATCGTACGGTTGTCGCCGTGGTACACACGTACGGCTCACCGTGCTTTACTGTGTCTGTCACAGTATCGTACGTATGCCGCCGCGGTGCACACGTATGGCTCACCATTATTTACTGTGCCGGCTACAGTATCGTACATATGCCG
This sequence comes from Agriphila tristella, assembly GCA_928269145.1. Lineage (NCBI taxonomy): Eukaryota > Metazoa > Arthropoda > Insecta > Lepidoptera > Crambidae > Agriphila > Agriphila tristella. Next base: position 41,782,595 of record OV743433.1, read on the forward strand.
TCGCGGTACACACGTACGACTCACCGTGCTTTACTGTGTCTGCCACAGTATCGTACGTATGCCACCGCGGTGCACACGTATGGCTCACCATTATTTACTGTGCCCGCTACAGTATCATACGTATGCCGTCGCGGTACACACGTACGGCTCACCGTGCTTTACTGTGTCTGCCACAGTATCGTACGTATGCCGCCGCGGTGCACACGTATGGCTCACCATTATCTACTGTGCCCGCTACAGTATCATACGTATGCCGTCGCGGTACACACGTACGGCTCACCGTGCTTTACTTTGTCTGCCACAGTATCGTACGTATGCCGCCGCGGTGCACACGTATGGCTCACCATTATTTACTGTGCCGGCTACAGTATCGTACATATGCCGTCGCGGTACACACGTACGGCTCACCGTGCTTTACTGTGTCTGCCACAGTATCGTACGTATGCCACCGCGGTGCACACGTATGGCTCACCATTATTTACTGTGCCCGCTACAGTATCATACGTATGCCGTCGCGGTACACACGTACGGCTCACCGTGCTTTACTGTGTCTGCCACAGTATCGTACGTATGCCGCCGCGGTGCACACGTATGGCTCACCATTATTTACTGTGCCCGCTACAGTATCGTACGTATGTCGCCGTGGTACACACGTACGGCTCACCGTGCTTTACTGAGCCCGCTACAGTATCGTACGTATGCCGCCGCGGTGCACACGTATGGCTCACCATTATTAACTGTGCCCGCTGCAGTATCGAACGTATGCCGCCGTGGTACACACGTACGGCTCACCGTGCTTTACTGTGTCTGCCACAGTATTGTACGTATGCCGCCGCGGTGCACACGTATAGCTCACCATTATTTACTGTGCCCGCTGCAGTATCGAACGTATGCCGCCGTGGTACACACGTACGGCTCACCGTGCTTTACTGTGTCTGCCACAGTATTGTACGTATGCCGCCTCGGTGCACACGTATAGCTCACCATTATTTACTGTGCCCGCTACAGTAACGTACGTAAGCCGCAGTCGTAGTTTCAGGAGTATTCAGTGCGACTTGCGCACTACGTATGTACGTAGCCGGATGTCGGGCTACGTACGTACGTACAAAAATCGACCACTCGTAAATTACGTAACCCGCCCCATGATGAGCGTCAGTATGCCGACTACGTATGACTGACTACTTACGCGTAATGTAGCGGGTTACACACGTCATAGTGGTCGATTTTTATCCTTATTTTACGTAGTGCGGCAGAGGAAATTTTTCTCAGTGTGGCCCTGCGACTGCGGAGGTTAAGCAACTTTCGCAAGGGTTGGTCATGGGATAGGTGAAAAAAATGTATTATCTCGAGCTCCTCTGTGCTTTGGAAGGCACGTTAGGTCCCGGGTGCATTTGCAGTCCTTAACCAATCCGCTTGGGTCCGCGTGGGTTATGGCCCATCCTCCTTATCCAACCATAAGGAAGGCCTGTGTGTGAAAGCAGTGGGGACATTTAAAAAAATGGCTGGTGGTGAATGTGTTTTCCTTATAAGCAGATTACAATATTCCTTTAGTAGTTTTCATTGTAGTTCTCACCAGATGTAAAAGTACTTTTATATGAGATTTTGGAATAAATATGATAAAAGTACAATAAATATGCTTACGGAAACTTGTAAGGATTGGAACGGCGTAGGTGGGCCATTCGCTTATAATATGTTATATGGAGGTTACCGATTTATTTACATGTTTACGCGTTTGTAACATACCTTAGAAATGCAAAGAAATAAAATAGGGAACAAAAGAACGAACCTTAAGGAAAATAGTATACTTAGAATTCTTTTGTATATTATTTATTTTATATGATTTATAAATACTTTTCATGTCTAAAAAAATATGTTAGTCCCATTCCGTCTGTGGTGAAACGTACATAAATTAAAACTTCAAGGCTCGCTGGTTCAATCGACCTATCACTAACATATTATAAAATAAAGGCCTCATCCACGTCTGTCTGTCTATTCGCTATAAACTCAAAAACAACTGCACGGATTTTCATGCAGTTTTCACCAATAGATAGAGTGATTCATGAGGAAGGTTTAAGTATATAACTTGACAAGGTTTTGTGTCAGTTGGTTGAGATAATAACGGTAATTGTTGGAAGTGTCGTAAAAAGTCAAGCCGCCTGGGAGCTTTCATCTAAAATGCTGCCTAATTCTTTTGAGATATAATAAAACAATGCATGGTGGAATGGAATACTCCTCTTTAAAATCTACAAAAAAATCCAATACCCATTTTGTTATCTTCTAAAAAAATATCACGTACAATTCGGTAATTGGAAAGCTATACCTAGTTGGTTACTAAGTTCTGTAACTATGGAAAACATGAATAATACTAAATTTACAAATATTGCTACAATTAATTATATACCAAATGAAAGCACAAATATTTAAGATTATCATGTATTAAAATTATTCGAAATGACCGCCTCTGGCATGAATACACGCCTTTAGACGACGAGGCCAGTCATCGATGGCAGCACGAACTACCACCATATCCAATTCTGCGACTGCCTTGAGAATAGCGCGCTTAAGAGAGTCGAGATTCATGTGGGGCTTAGCACATGCTTTCTCCTCAATAAGTTGCCATATGGCATAATCCAGAGGATTTAAGTCTGGGCTGGAGGATGGCCATTCTTCCTGCGCGATAAAATCAATTTTGTTAGCCCGAAACCATGCTTGTGTAGATTTTGCTTTGTGCGCAGGGGCAGAGTCCTGCTGGAAGACCCATGGCTGGTTTTGAAATAAAGTGTGGCTTAAGGGTTTGACAACAGCTTCCAGAACGGTATCTTGATAGACTCTAGCGCCAGTTTTCACACCTTTTTCACAGAAATGAACCTTACTTAGCCCTGAATAGGACACCCCCAGCCAAATCATCACTGATGAGGGGTGGTGACCTCGTTGGACCCTCGGAGCAATCATGCTGGCTTATTTACTATTCTTAGCGTATACTCTATCATTTTGACGGTTAAAATTTTCTTCGACTGTGAAGATTTTTTCATCAGTAAACAAGATTTTTCGATGGCCGTTTTGTGCGTACTGCTTTAGTCTACGCGCTCTAGCGCGACTTCGTGCTAACCACATAGCCTTCAATCGTGCGTTTAGCAGATGGCCCTTTCGTCTACGGTAAGCGTGAAGCCCAAGGTCATCATTGATAATTTTTTAAGGGAACTTCTCTTCACAGTCATCTGTATTGCCAATAACTTTTGCTTCCGGACGGGATTTCTCGTGATTCTCGCCTTCACTGCCTTGATCACAGCTGGTGTCCGAACGGTGCGTGGTCTTCCTGATCTTTTTCGGTCATCGACGGTCAAGGTATTACTGTACCTATGGATAGTGCGATAAATAAATTGCTTGTTGATTTTCAACTTTTGTAGCAACTTGAAAATCATATTCGGTGGCTGCCCACATTTGTGCAGAGCAATTACAGCGACACGATTCTCCTTCAACCCCCATTCCATGGTGAAATAAACAAAATATGATATACGTGTGGTATGGAATTATAGCTTATAAAACTGTCAATAATATGTCATTTTTATTTTTTCTTTTCATTTGTTTTAATGGCCAGTAATCGATAAAGAAACTCAGTAACAGAACTTTTGACCAACCTGTGTATATAGATAGAATGATACAGTATTAATCATTATCAAATTAAACCTACACCGAAGCGAAGCGAGGGCAGGGCACTAGTTTTATTAATAAATTAATATTTTAAGAACAATGGTTGCATTTGCATTTTTATTTAAAAGGAAGTGAATATTTACAAAACTATACTTTTTGTTTAAAAGCTGCATCTATAGGTTTAAATCTTAACTTAATTTAACCTTTAATATAATCTACACTATTTTAAACCTAATTTATTAGAAGCTTTCTTTCCTATAAATGTGGGGGTTTATTATTCAGTTAATAATGTAGGTGAGCTTCACAATAATGTTCTCAGAAACTTGTTTTCTAAACACACTTATTATTTAAACAAGTCTATAATGATTATACTTTACTTTTCCTAGAATTTTTATTCGATGCTTTAACGTACTTTATCTACACTCACAACGTAATGTTCCAAATATGAATTCAAAAAAGGTAATATAAATACGTACTTTATTTTCGTGGATAGGTAAAATTAAAAAATAAACTCATTACGATGCAGTCAACTGCATCATAAAATAACTTTTTTTCTCATTACGATACAGGGCAAATCCAAAAAGAAGGCAGTGCCGTAACATTAAAAAAAACAACGATATTTTCCCACATATTTTTCATGATTAAAATGTACTCTATGGTAATCAATGACTTTAGTGCGATTAGTTTGTTGAAATGCACTGATCAAATTTTTTTTTCTAATGGAATGCGCGCCAAGCATTTCCGATAAAGTTTTGATTTCAATTTTTACATTTTGTTATACTTACTGAATTTTGTAGGTTTTTTTTATTCTTGCTTTAAAATGTGAAATAAAATTTACTCTGCCCGATATTTTAGTTCAGATGCAGCTAAGGAATTGACTTATTACAAGGTAGGTAACCTTGCTAATACAAACAAAGTCTCTCTCTCTTTTCTAACGTTGATCTCTTATTTAGTAGGTTCAATCCCAAATGTATGAGTGTAGATAAAGTAGTGTATGAAACTGCACATAACTAGGTATTAAAACACTCGTGTGATACTATTAAAAACCTCGCCTACGGCTCGGTTTTTAAACACACACTCGTGTTTTAATACCCCTCTTTATGTGTCAGTTTCATAAACTACTATTAACCGGAAAGCTGAAATTGCGTAACGATCGTCATTTTTCGTATTATTTGAACTTTCAAAGTTTTTGAACTTTTACTTAAAAGACAGTACAAAAGCAGTAAAGGTATTTCGAATTCTTATCGTTTACAAAGTTAACTATATAAATAATATTAAATACTTTTAATCTGTTATTTATTTCACTATTACCATTTATGAAAGGCACTCTTAACTGCTCATTTTGAGGAAAACCATGGCTGTCCAAAGAAAATGAGTAGTAAAGAGCGCTTGACGCTTTTCAATAATAGACCCCAGTTATTTTTAAGGATTGGTCCATATTCAGGAATAAATAATAAAGTGTCATCAAATATTTAAAAAAATCATAAATTAGGAGACCTAGCAGATTAAAATAGAAATTAAGGTAAGAAAATATTTTATAGCCGAAAAAAAATCCTACCCAGTGTGCTCAATAATAAAAACCTTTTTAAAAAAAATAGGCGACAATGTAAGAACTGATAAAATCACACGGATCGTTAGTTCAGTGCCTGATATACAAAACTATGAACATTTAAAAAGTAATTACCCAAAAAAAACGCCGTACCTAATATTCCTCGGTCATTAGTTTGATTATATGACACCTCGTCGCGCGTTGCGTCAAATAATATGTAATTTGCTTGACTATAAAATGTAACATTTCATTTTGAGCCGTTTTCCTACTATGTATTTGTAAAACGATAACTGTCACACACGTGGAAATAACACGTTTGTAATAAAAAAAGTTTATCTGCTGCTTATATTTAACTGCTCATTTTGACGAAAGTCATGACTGTCCAATGAAAATGAGTAGTAAAAAGCGCTGGACGCTAGTAATAAAAAAAAAATCTCCTGCTTATATTAAAAAAGGACACATTATCGGCAATATAAAGTAAGTAAATAAGAGCTAATAATTTATAAGATAAGAATATTATGTAAGAAGAGAGAAAATAATCAATATTGAAATAAAACACTTTTAGAGAAACAAACGCGGTGTTTAAGTATTTCTTGTTGTTATTTAATTTGACTTTGTTTTGTCTCGATATTTCCGCACATTTTCAGGGGCCATGATAATCCTGTACACAACGTAAAAAGAGAAAATTCAGATTTCATCTAATATTGGAATTTGGAGAACAACATACATATTTTTCATCACTCGTTTATGAAAATTACGAGGTGATCATAATACTTGTAAAATTAAACTTCGTTACCGTAAAATTATTTATATACTAAACTGAATATCATCAAAATAACTTTGCTATTGCACATTACAATTAAAATTATCGAGCTTTGCTTATGCAGAGTAAATACTGTGGTATTTCAGTTTATACATTTGTTTTACCTTCAATTCTGTAAATATCCAGACGTTGTTTGTTCACAGAGTATTACCGTCTTTAAATAAAAGAACCATTTTACATGCAAATCAAACACAAAAAATTAAATTAAACAACCAACATTGAAGTTAACCCTTAACGTGTATCCAATTTTAAGCTGTAGCTCTATTTTTACTCATACTTTATTTCTCTCCTAACTTTGAAATATGGGTTATGTGATGTCTAAAACAACAAAGCTAAACTGCAAAATAGCCACTATTCATTTGTCTTTGAAATGGAACTAGCTAAATTGTTGTTTGAACTAAACTTTAATTACATTATCCCAATTTAAACTTACGACTTGAAGTTGCGGAGATATGGCATATCCAGGAAACTTTCTGATAATATCTAATTTAAATTAATGTTCCAGGGAATATCAAGTGAAAGAATAATTAAACTCATTAGGGTAATTTGTTGTTTCATTTGCGAAATTGCTTATTAAATTGCAATGCTAAATGCATTGTTTGATCAAATTTTCATGGAGCCTTGATACTAAGCGAAACATAATAAAATATTAGAATGAGTATTTTAATCCTACTTCTTATTCTTACTAATATTATAATTAATGTGAAAGTTTGTGGGTTTGGATGTTTGGATGTTTGTTCCTCAATCACGCAAAAACTACTGAACGGATTTGGTTGGAATTTGGCACACAGATAGTAGATAGCCTAGATTGAAACATAGAATACTTTTTATTCCGATATTCCCACGGGAACGGGAACCACGCGGGTAAAACCGCGGGCGGCCGCTAGTAATATTATAAATGTGAAAGTTTGTGGGTTTGGATGTTTAGATGTTTGTTCCTCAATCACGCAAAAACTACTGAACGGATTTGGTTGAAATTTGGCACACAGATAGTAGATAGAACATAGTATACTTTTTATCCCGATATTCCCACGGGAACGGGAACCACGCGGGTAAAACCGCGGGCAGCTGCTAGTACTTTATATATTATAGACTAGTATTTCATATTAAAATTTTCACGTTCAACGGCATTGTGTGAGCCATTTTGGCAACATGACTTTTTCGAAGTAAAAAAGCCTGCTGAATTTGGTTCTGAATGTTGCTAAGCCCAATTTTGACTCCTTTGCGTAAATTTCAAGATGGCGGCCAAAATGCAGCCTTATCTTATTAGAACTCGATTCTGGTCGTGTGAGGTGTCCTGGCATAGGTTTTGGGGGTCGCAGAACCCAATTTTGATAACCGAAAGTATGAGATGTGGCTGGAGGAGAGAAAATTCCGCCATGAGACACATTTTTTTAACACAGTTAATAGACAAAATGTTTAACAAGTTTATTATTCTAAATAGTGTTATGATTGGACTATTTAGCAGTATTCTTTTCTGGGACAATTTTTTATAGTTTTAATTCTTTAGAGGATTTTCGAAAAAATAATTTATATAAAATTCCGCCGTGCGACACAAAACATTTTTTTAACACAGTTACTAGACAAAAATGTTAAACAAATTTATTACGTTACTAGCGGCCGCCCGCGACTTCGTCTGCGTGGAAAGTTTTTTGATATCCCTCGGGAACAACACTTTTTTCGGGATGAAAGGTACTCTATGTCCTTCTCTGTATCCCTGACAACGTGTATGCTAAATTTCATGACGATCGGTTTAGAACTTAAGACGTGAAGGCGTAACAAACAAACAAACAAATAAACAAACAAACGGACTTTCGCATTTATAATATTAGTAAGGATATAGTAAAATAACTAAACTATTCACCAGTTTTTTTTCTGGGGTAAATTTTAGTTGTTTTAATTCAGTAGAGGAATATAGACATATTTTCTTGAATAAAATCGTTATAAGAGCAAGACACAGTTGAAAAAAAATTAAAATTTGGCCTGGCAACATTCAGAATAGAATTCAGCAGGCTTTTTTCCCATCGGAAAAGTCATGTTGCCTTATTGGCTCACAAAATGCCGTTGAAACAGTAAAGGAAGCTGATTTTTAGGCTTTTCGACCAGTCTAAAGAAAATTATCACTTTTTGATGTAATGCCATATGTTGCTGAAAGATTCTACGGATCTGATCTTCATATCTTTATCCAGACACGTATTGAACCAGTAACACGATTTAATGATTTTGGTTCGATACATTTTAATTTCGAAAATTTCTCTTAAAAAGTCTAAAGTTTGAGGCTATTTAGAAATAGCATAGGTATTCAAGATGAAATTGCTTGAAATAATTTCTATCATCAATATTCATAACCGTGTAGAAGCATTTCTGTTTAATCGCTATCGTTATTTACTATGAATTGATTTCGTGATTTTTTCGCCTAATCTGCCAAATCGGCGGGCTGATTATCTAATTAAAAACCACCTAGCGACTGGTTTTAGTTCACAGATGATCGTGATCCATTGCTACTTCTTTTTGGGTTAAAAAAAAACATACCAAAGATAAGTGGCAATGTATGTCAAATGCAACCGGTCGCTAAATAGTTTCTTTTTAGATAATCAGGGTGCGGTCTTGCTGCGGGGCGACGTTTTCTCGGGCTATCTCGCTTTACTTACTGATATAGCCTTAAGGCGAGGTGGTAGTGAAACTAGCGCCACCATTACATTAATTTTTATTACTCGTAAACCAAGTCATTATTTAAAAAAAGCTCTTGTAATAATTTCTTAAATTGTCTCTAATATTTTTTGAATAACTCTTCAACAGTTTTCATTCTTTCTGTAAGTTTTAAAATCCATTTTAGCTCAAAGTGGCCACTTTTGGCAATTATGTATTTTTAAACTTACAGAATTATAATAATAATAATAAAAGTTTATTGTTCACTCCATTTACAAATTAGAAGTTAGCTTATAAACAGGCTCAAAAATATTTTAAAACTTAGGTTAACGTTGGCAGCTGTATTAACTGTATTACAGCTGCCTGCGTCTTCCATCACACTATACATTATAAGCATTTTACTTTAAGTAGGTGCACAATCATTTTTTTTAGCAATTAATTCAATATCCATGTAATTTTCTATTTATTTTTATACAAAAATGTTTTCAGTTTCACTCATTTTTTACCTGTGTTAAGTACTCAAGTGCGAACTAAAATCCATAGTATATTATAGTGGGGCTTCTACGAGCTCAAAATCAATGGAATACCGCAAATCGATGTACAGTATAGCCGTTTGGTACATGTATACTTGAGTTGAAAACAAAATTTTGCACCCGCAGTTCTTAAAAAATCTTCCCTTAGGAGAGGAGCTATGGTGTCATCTTTTTTTTTGTATGAGAAAAAATTTTTTTTCGTTCTAAAACCTATCGCGTATAGTATCGAATGAAAGGGCTTGCTAAGCCGGTTCTAAAAATATATCACATCGTTACATTTCAGCCACTTGTCTTAAATTAAACCAAAAAATATTTTCAAAACATACCAAGTTTGGGCTCCTACAGATACAATATGGTTGAATTATTTTTCATAAAATATACCTCAAATGATATGTAATATTCTCATATCTAACCTCAAGAAAGCAATTTTGAAAATATTTCGTATTTTTTTTTTATTTTTCATGATGAAAGCTTTGTATTTCACAAAGTGATTATATTTAATAAAAAAAAATGATTGTTCTAAAACCTATCTTGTGTGATATATATCTCATATATATATATCATATATATCAACTAATGGGCCAGATATTTGCAATCTGTTCGCCGAGCATTTTGCATCCGTATTCAACAAGTCGGACCCCTTGCCGCATGTTCCGGAGGACGTTCCTAGCTATGACCATCTAGGCTCTTTATCGCTCTCGACGGATGAAGTTTACAAGGCGTTAAAAAGACTTGATTCTACTAAGGGCGCTGGAGCGGATGGCATACCTGCCTCACTCGTTAAAGTCTGCGCAAAAAGTTTAGCTTATCCCTTAACATTAATTTTCAACAAGTCTCTATCGGATGGGGTTTTTCCTATTGCTTGGAAAGAATCACTGGTTTTGCCTCTGTTCAAGAGTGGAGATAGATGCTCCGTTGAAAGTTACAGGCCGATTTCCATTTTATCCGTATTCGCGAAAGTTTTCGAGTCACTTGTTCACCCCGTGTTTGCGTCTCTATTTAAACAGACTATTGCTGGACAATAACATGGCTTTGTTAATCGAAAATCCACTGCCACAAATCTGATATCTTTCGTAGAGCACCTTACCGAAGTTCTTGATCATGGCAACTCTGTAGACACAATATATACAGACTTCAGTAAGGCCTTTGACACTGTCAATCACTCGATTCTCATTGGGAAGTTAGAGGCGGCAGGCGTGTCTGGGGCCCTTTTGCATTGGTGTAAGTCTTATCTTGCGAACCGTAAATCATCGGTCGTGATCAAAGGTTTCACTTCGACTACTTTTACAGTGTCTTCAGGCGTTCCTCAGGGCTCGCATTTGGGACCTTTGTTTTTCAACATCTTCGTCAATGATATCCAGGCATGCTTTCAATCCTCGAAGTGCTACCTATACGCTGACGATCTGAAATTATTCAGACCCGTCAACTCTGTTTCCGACGCTGCCTTATTGCAAGCCGATATTGACAGCTTAGTGACCTGGTGTAGAAGGAACGGCATGGATCTGAATGAAAACAAGTGCTTTGTGGTCAGGTTTACAAGAAAGGCGCAGTCTCTGAATAGGTCCTATACCATTAACCGAACTATTCTCACCGAAGTCAATCAAATACGTGACTTGGGAGTTGTTCTGGACTCTAAGCTTCGTTTTCACGCTCATGTAGACAACGTGGTTAAAAAAAGCCTCAAAATACTTGGTTTTGTACTTAGAAACTGCAAACAATTTAAAAACCCTAAAACCAAGTTAATTATCTACTCTGCCTTGATTCGCAGTAACTTAGAATACTGCAGTGTTGTGTGGAATCCTTATTACGATATTTATGTATAAAGAATTGAACTAGTTCAAAAACGATTTTTATGGCATTTGTCGTATGGTTGCAATATGGCCAAAAAGTTACCAAGTTATGCCGACAGACTTCGTCATTTCAACTTACTCTCATTGGAACACCGCAGAAAAATGTTGGATCACGGATTTTTGTATAAATTGGTGAATGGCGTCCTTGACGCTCCTGAACTTTTGTCTAAAATTAATTTTCGGGCCCCATTACACCTTCCCAGATACTCTGCTTATAAACCTTTTGTAGAAAAATCTTATAGGACGCGTCAGGGTCGCTATTCGCCATTGAACAGGATTATGATAGCCTACAATGGCTTGCACAAGAGTATTACTCGCAAAGAGTGCGCTAGATCTAAGGGAAAAATGCTGTCGTCTACTTTCCATCCCAATAACAACGACGTTGTCATTTTTTCTGATTCTCTAGCTAACTTTAAGAAAAATGTCAAACTATTAGTCGACTCTGTATAATTTGTTATATCGCATAAATTTCAATAGGTAATTCTAACCTGCATATATAAATTTTAATAATAATTTTATAATAACATATTAATAATTTAATTTTACTAATAATATCACAAAAATACTACTCTTATATAATTTTTGATACCATATTATTTTCTCTGAATGATTTATTTTGATTTTAAAATGTTTCATCAATTCCAATTGTACTGCATGCTATAAAATAAGTTTAAAGTTTTTTTCATTACTTTGAATTGCTTATGTGTAACATCTTTAATTAAGATAGCATTTAAAGTGTTCTTCATTTTCTTTTTAGTATGAAGGTTTCAATGTTTATCTTGTTGATGTTAATAAATCAATAAAATAAAAAATAAAATAAATATCGAATGAAAGGGCTTTCTGAGCTATTTCTAGAAATATATCATATAATTACATTTCAGCACTTGTTTTAAATTAAACCAAAAATCAATTTCCAAAAATCCCATACAAACGTAAGTTTGGGCAAAAATTTGAAAAAAATACTAAATTGAGATATTTTCAAAATTACTTTCTTGTGCTTTGATTATGAGGATATTATGTAACTCTCAAGGTGTATTTTACAATAAATAATTTAACCAAATCGGATTTGTAGGAGCCCAAACTTGGTATGTTTTGAAAAAGTTTTTTGGTTTAATTTAAGACAAGTAGCTGAAATATAATGATGTGATATATTTTTAGAACCGGCTCAGCAAGCCCTTTCATTCGATACTATGCACGATAGGTTTTAGAAAAAAAAAATTCCCATACAAAAAAAAGATGACACCATAACTCCTTTCCTAAGGGAAGAATTTTTAAGAACTGCGGGTCCAAAATTTTGTTTTTACCTCATGTATACGTGTACCAAAAGGCTTTGCTGTACATCGATTTGCGGTTTTTTGCGTACGCGTAGGACTATTAAGATAGATGATGTTGTATCTATACTAGGAAGTGTAGGATCTGTTCCGTCTCATCTTCCAAATCCAGAAAAAAAAAAAAAAACATTTATTTCTCTTCTCACAATAGGTAGCTTAAGACTAGAACATAATATTTGAGTACATGTAGACCTGAAGTGTGAGAAGCTGGTGCCCGCAATAGGTTTAAAAAGAAAACCGGTTACACAGGTCACCAGGCCACCCCCGCAAAAGGATACAAAATGTGTTCAGTTAATCGCATTTGTAGACCTACGTGTCTTCATAGGTGGTATTAACTGTTGCAAGAAAAAAAAATCTTAATAAAGATAACTTAGAGAACTAGTACATACTAAACATTTTAAATAGTAGCAGAATTTTCTGGTTGCAATCTTTTATTTGTGTTTTGCAATGTTTCAGAGGTAAGTGTATGTCACATATCTTGTTAGCTACATTGTAAATATGAATGATAACTGTTGATGAGTTATTCAAAAAATATTACAGATAATTTAAGAGATTATTACATGAGCTTTTTTTTAAATATTGACTTGGTTTACGAGTAATAAAAATAAATGTATTCGCGGCGCTAGTTTCACTACGACCTTGCCTTAAAGATAATAATCACGAAAATAAGGACTTGACAATTTTTTTATTATAACGCGTTACTTAAATATATAATATGACTCGAGTAAACCGTACCAAATGTTTGTGCGAGGTCACCTTTTTTAAATATTCAGATATGAATAGCTTATAACATTTCCCAGTAGAAGTAGGCATTGGACATCCGCAACACAAAGTGAAATCCTTTGGGGTCACTGCGGGATCCAGCTCTGCGGATACCTACATTTAAACATTTATTCGTAAAAAATACAACCCTGCCGGTATGTCTAATTAACATTACCGTCTTGAATTAAATAATAAAATTCTGCAGATAAAACATCTACACGAGCTCAATGAGTTTCATTACAAAGAAAACAATTATTTGTGATCGTGAAGATATGGTCCTTTTTCCGTGGGTAAAGCTGATTGACTCACTAGGGTGGCAACCTGATGGGAATTCGTTGACTAGATGCCCGAAGGTAAACCGGTTAAAACTCCAGCGCGTGTCTTAGGAAGTCTTGGTTCTGCTCTCATCCTACTTCCTACTAATATTATAAAAGTGAAAGTTTGTGGGTTTGGAAGTTTGGATGTTTAGATGTTTGGATGTTTGTTCCTCAATCACGCAAAAACTACTGAACGGATTTGGTTGAAATTTGGCACACAGATAGTAGATAGCCTAGATTAAAACATAGGATACTTTTTATCTCGATATTCCCACGGGAACGGGAACCACGCGGGTGAAACCGCGGGCGGCCGCTAGTGATAACTTTACCTGAGACTTTACCTGTTAGACCAAGCTCCCGTTGCATGAAACCTTACCTCACAAGGTGGAAGAGCAGAAATGTGTTGCAGTAATAGCTATTACTTAGGAACACTGGATTTTAGTGGGTTGCCATGTCTGTTTTCATAGGTCTCATCGTATCGAGTATGTCGTGATCTGCGATCTTTTAGGCATAATCGAAAGAAACTCCTCATTTTGGATCAAATAAATGTTAAACACGCCAGAGTAAGGACACACAAAAGTGAACAAACGCAGGGTAGTGTGATATAGTAAACAACGAACATTTAATATGATAACATTTTCATATCAAAATAAAACAACACAGGTGCCAAAGCGACCATTAAAAAAGTAATTAATCCATCCAAAAGTTTTCCACCTCATTAAAAAATATAAATAACGTCTATATAGGACAATAGCCCAAATCCTTTATTTCAACGTAGGTGTTTCCTGAGGCTATAACAAAATACAAATAAATAAATTTTTTTTTTTAAATAAATAAATAAATTTTAAATAAATAAAATAAAAATCATTTATTTTCTCTTTTTACAATAAGTGGCTTAGGATAAAGTTTTATAACTTAAAGGAAGAGACTAGTCCCCGAAATAGGTTCCAGAGGAACCTGAGCTACAGGTTACTAGGCCCCACCCGCAGATAACCTTAGCTTTATGAGGTGACAGTATTTATTGTTGAAATAAGAAATAAACTTAAATAATTGATGTTTAGTTACAAAAGCAAGACAAGGTAAAAGTATTGGTAATAAGAACATAGGTTTCTAAAATTGTAATTACTTAAGTATTTAAAACGGTGGGGGTTGCAGTGCATTGTATCCCAATTAGTATCAGTGAGTGTGTGTGTGTGTGTGTGCGCGAGTGTGTGTGAGTGTGTGTGTGTGGGTATGTGTGAGTGTTCATGTATGTAGGTTGTGGAGGAGGGGGGAGAGAGTAAGAATGCTATTACTCAAGAGAGTGGACAAAATAGATATATTTAACCGTAATATGATACGAGCTAATTTTCTCAATCAATGTAAGTATGTCGTTACTGTATAGGTTTAAGTAAATTTTCCGTTTCTGTATAGTCCAGTGATTTCAGGTATTGGGTAACTAGGGATTTGAAAGCGAATTTGTGGAGAGGGTATATATTGAGCTGTTCATTTATTTTGTTGTAGAGGTAGGGTCCGAGGAAGCAGAAGAAATTGTGAGATGTAGCCATATTTAGCGATTGGGTTGGGCAGACTGTTGCCTTTCTTCGTTTGTTCTTCAGCAGTTCGGGATTATAGGTCAACTGCGAGTGCTGTTTCAGTAAGACGCCAAAGATGAATAATTGTCTCACTGAGAGAACGTCCCAGTGTTTGTACAGGTCGGTCGTGGGGTAGCGGTAGGGGAGGCCGGCAGCGACTTTGAGTATGGACCGTTGAGCTCTTTCTACTTCTAGAAGGTGGGTCTTTGCTACACCGCCCCAGGAAGAAACACAGTACGTGAGCAGAGATTGGCATAGAGCATAGTAGACCATTCTTATTATATGGCGGTCAGCAATGTATCTTAGGGACCTGAATATGTATATAAGTTTACGGAGTCTTGGAACTAGTGCCTGGATGTGGGGCTTGAAGCAAAGCGTTTGGTCTAGTATAATTCCTAAATATTTTATGCTTTCCGTACTTTGGAGAGCTGGACAAGAACAACTCTGTTGCATTGGAGTGCACTCGTGCGCTATGACCTTTAGAGTATCTGGTGGAAGCTGATTAGATTTGAGTGCGAAAGCAATGTATTTGGTTTTACTTACATTTAAAGACAGCAAGTTAGCAGTGAGCCATTCCCTAACAGTGTCGAACCCTTCTTGCGCTTTTTGGAAGGTGTCGTTCCAAGTGTCCCCACTGAAGAAAAGGGCCGTATCATCGGCGAATGTAAAGATTTTGCCACCGCGGATCTGGAGCTGACACAGATCATTGATGTAGACGAGGAACAGCGAGGGAGAGATAATACTGCCTTGCGGCACCCCAAAGGAAACATTAGCTTCGTCGCTTGTCCATTGACCTATTTTAACACGTTGAGTCCTATTGCACAGGTAGTCCTTAAACAGCTTCAAGGGGAGGCCTCTTACTCCTATGTTCTCCAATTTGGAAAGAAGGTGAGGAATATAGACGGTGTCGAAGGCCTTCGCGAGATCAAGGAATATTGTGACACACTTTCTTTTTCCATCCAATGTGGTGATAATGGAGTTTACCAAATCATGGACCGCATCATTGGTGGAAATGCCAGCACGAAAGCCATATTGGTGTGGAGAGAGTAGGTTGTGAGATTCCAGGAATTTGATTAATCTCTCATTCATTATGCGCTCTAAGATTTTGGATAGCGCAGACAATATGGAGATGGGCCTATAATTGTCTACACAGTCTTTTTCACCAGACTTGTGAATTGGTTTGATGAGTGCCTCTTTAAAAGCGGAGGGAAAAACGCCATGTGAAATAGATAGAAACATAGATAGAAACAAATAATAAATGGGCTCCATTTTTATCAAAATAAAATCTACTTTAACCGCACGGAATGGACATAAAATACCTACCGAGCGCTAAGTTATGATACAAATGTATCGAAGAGCGGTTCACATCACAATGGTAGGTGTACGTGTTATTCACGCGAACAGCACATTGTTTGCTTTGAGATAAACAATAAAAAAAGACAGTCATGACCTAAACGCAATTTGGTTCCCAATTCAAACGAAACCCTTTTATCTCAGTAACAACAGAAATTCCCTTTTCAATAGGCTGACTACATAATGAAATATTTACAAAATATCTCGGTTAATGCCAAAAAAGGGGAGAATAAAAAATAACGGAACGTGACGGAAAACAAAGCACGTTTTTATCGTTGAAAAGGATCTGGCTTATGGAAGCCGCTTTCGGATAAAATCGAGCACAATCAAGAAGTTTCCGCGAAGACTTTGCTGCTACTTTGAGGAAGTTGAATTATATTTAGTCCAAGTTTTCATTTTTACCTTCATAACAACCTTATCGCTTTACAAAACATATTTTTATTTGTTTCTAGCAGAGTGCATGGTTTTGTCACAGGAATAATAAATTGCACAGAACGCGTTATGGCATTTTCTCATTGCCACAACGCGTTTTGGCCGTTTTTTGCTCAATGTGTATTTTTGGTCTTTGAGCCTATAATTGTAAATGTAAAAACATATTTTTTAACTATATTAAAAAACAGTTTGTAGATCAAATAAATAAAATGTACAAACAAAGAATTTATATATAAAGAACTATTGGTAGATCAAATAAAAAATAAAATATACAAACAAAGAAGGTTTTTTGTCACACCATCACACTGCACGGCTACTTCGTCACTCGAGTCGAGACCTTTTTACAGTTAGTGGCACGAATCATGAAAATTTTTCGACGGAGTGGGGATAAGTTCGCGCATGTGCTCTTGTGAGCGACCAATAGCGCGCGCCCCTCTCCCGCCGCCCGCGCCCCTCACCGCAACGCATGCCCAAAATACGCGTTCCGCGCAATCCCCACCCGATTTCATGATTCGTGCCACTGACTGTACCTATACGTGTAAAAAGAATGCAGTGATTGACTCAATATAATTATCTCACCAAAAACATTTTCATGTATAGTACTGCCAAGACTCCATATATGGCTTGCACTGTAAAAAAGTAATGAGAACTCATGTAGAGCCAAGCTTCTCATTTTTTACAAGGTACCTTAAATCGAAAACCATTTCGAGGGTTTTCAATTTCTGACAGTGGTCTAAAATCGTGTAAAATTTTATCAATATCATCTAGCATACATGTAGATACATACATTATTTATTTTATTCTGTGGTAGAACTAGTTTATTTATGCTGTGATATTATTTTACTCTTTGACATAGAATGTGACAGTGCAAAGAGCAAAATAAAGTCTGCGTAATATACTATATCTATGGCGTGAGGCTTGAGCCATGAAAGAAATTGTTTTGAAATGAACACAATTTCTTTTTAAGGAATATTTTTTTCCCGTTGCTTTAACAGTGATTCACTAAGTCTTATAAATATTTACTAAATATTTTACATGACATATGTCAAATTTTTCAGACCTCTAGCATCAAAATTTGCGGAAGTCTCATACAAACTTACATCCCCTACTTTAAGGGGTTGGGTGGTAAAAGTTCCAAGTTTCATATTTTTTTTTGTAGTTTGTGTATTCAAACTAGCTTACATACCAAATTTCAGCTTTCTAGGACTTCAGGAATTACCCTGAGAATTTTGATGATTTTCAGTAAGTTTTTACGAAATCTAAGTTTTTTAGATATCAATAAAATCCAAAGTTTAAAAGCTATGCAATTGAAACTTTGTATGTTTAATAAGTCTACTACAGACATCATATCCTGAGAATTTTGTGCTTCTGGTATATTCCAAACCCAAGTTATGAGGGTTAAGCAGTTGAGGGGTTAAAGTCCATTTTCATAATTTTTTTGTTGTTTGTATCCTAAATCTAGCTTACATACCAAATTTCAGCTTTCTAGGCCTTCAGGAAGTACCCTATGAATTTTGATGATCATGAGTGAGTCAGTGACGAATTTGGGATTTTTTAGATATCAATAAAATCTATATTATAAAGGCTATGCAATTAAAACTTTATATATTCAATAAGTCCACTACTGATACTGACATCGCATTCCGAGAATTTTGTTCATCTAGTATACTTCGAACTCAAGATATGAGGGTTCAAAAAAACGACGAAACGCTTCGAGAAAAGGTAGGTAGTGCCCTTGCGATTCGCTTACTCGTCTTGGCGGGAGCACTACCGTGCTCCCAGAGATCTGAAATTAAGAATTAAAATGTCAGTCAGGTCAACGTAAAGAAAATTAGATTTTTCACTAAAATTTTTTTCTCAGTTGGTTAAAATTTTCTTAAAATCAATATTGGTAAACTACTTATGCTAAAATTCAATATTTTTAAGAGGAAAAAAATCGGACCACGTTACTTAGCAATTCAAAACATTGTTCACGATTTGCCAACCGATGTCTTAGCTTTTCAACTTTCACAAGTGCTTGTAGCAGCACAGACTGAATAAATTACTTTTCTTTCTTCCTTGCGTGAAATATGAGGAGTTCTTACAAAAATGGCCGTGGAAAACACGATAATTTCCCTTCATCGTCGTATCCCCTTGGTAACGCAGTCGTGGACAATTTGGTTTAATATCTAACAGGGTCCATTAACAAAATTGACAATTAATTAGAGATCCTAATTTATTTTCCAAAGCGAACGTATCTTTATAAATTTTGGTTGAAATTATTAAATAATATGCCTTGTGTGGAAAAATTACAAAGACATAACTTTCTTAATATTTTGTATGTAGGTAATTTAATCTGTAGAGGCTTAGGTTATGATTACTTAGCTTCTTACTTAGCATTAATCGTACTGCTCACGTATGTCCATGTTTTTCAAACAAATTAGCATCCGGCATACTTGAGGAGGCTGGTTAAAATGGCTAATTTTTCATTTGTTCGCTAACTTAATACTTAAAAATAAGCAATAAGCTACATTTTTTTTTAAGATTGTCAATTCCATAAAATACAACAATGTTGGTAATTTACGACATCTGACTCAATCCTCTGAAGCTTTTTGACGAATATAAAGTTGACCGATGTGTTGCTCTTACAGTATGAGCCCTTAATCTCAGAACATGTAAATATTTTAGCAAGCACAAGTGAAAATAATTCCTTTACCACTAACAAATGTTCAAACATTATGTTGTGTGATGAAATTGGAAAAGATTTAGGCTACTTATTCAATAATCAATTGGGAGAAAAAGCTTTAAATTATTGTATACCGGGTGCGACCCTACATGACATTATGAGAAAAGTAATAACTCTAAACTTAAATGAAAATACCAATTTAATTATATTAGTTGGTCAAAGAGGTAATGTAAACAAGAAGGATCTCATTTCATACTACAATAAGTTATGCAGTTTAAATATAAATAAATTTGTATTGTTTACACTACCTTACAGTGCTAGCTTGCCACAGGAAGAAAATAATATCAGATATAATTTAAATTTAACACTAAGCAATATGACTTATTATAATAGTCAGAGATGTCACATAATAGACATAAATAAATTAATATTTAATTTTAAATTGACAAAAGATAAATATTATCTTACAAATTATTTTAAAAGACAAGTAGCTTTAGCGCTATCATTTTATTTTAAACATTTAGCCAAGAACTTGGCTATCACTTCTGCTTCTATTGAGCAGAATAGTTTTGACATTTTAAATGTGACCTTGGAATCCGTTCCAAGTAATAATAATAATACAATTTTTACTCCTGCTCCTATTGAGCAAAAAATTGTTGACATTAAAAATAACACTTTGGCATTTGTCCCAAGTAATTCTTTTATTAGTAATTTAAATTACATAATAAGACAATAGAGGAAGTCTCTAGCCGTGTAATGACTAAGGAAAAGCCTAAATATTTAACTATAGTTCACCAAAACATTCAGGGCTTTTCTGGCAAAGAATTAGAATTAGAACTTTTTTTAACTGAAAAAAATGTTAATATTTTATGTGTCACTGAGCACTGGCTTAAGGAATATGAATTAATTACAGGATTTCAATGTTATAAAATTGCTAGTTCATTCAGTAGGAAATCCACCACTAGAGGGGGATCTTTGATAATTTTGCAAAACAATATGAATTTTAAGGAACGAAAAGATGTGATATCCCTCTCTATTGAACAACACGTTGAACTGTCATGTGTGGAATTAGATCAGTTGATAATGATTTGTGTGTATCGCCCACCAACTGGTAACTACCCTCAATTTGAGTCCGCTATGGAGGACGCTCTAAAATTAGTCATCAAAAAGAATAAAAAAATTGTGGTGTGCGGTGATTTTAACGTAGACATCTTAAAGCCGTCCTCAATTGCAAGTAGGTTTCTGAATTTGTTTAAGTCCTTCAATTTAGCAAACACCTTTTGTGAACCTACAAGAATCACTGCTATATCTAAAACTTGCCTAGACAATATTTTTAGCAATTGTAATGTACTTGATAAAGAAATAATAAATTGTATTCGTTCTGACCATAGCGGACAAATAGCTTCCCTTGAGCATCATCATGTTCCTCATCAGTGTAATATAATTTGCAGACCTCTAACTAAAAATAAATTGGAAAATTTTCATAATAATGTCACTGCCAAAACTCTTTGCTTACCTAGTAATGATAATCCCAATACTCATTATGATGATTTATTTAATTTAATTAAAGTAGAATTTGATAAAACATTTAAGCAAAGATCTATTAAATCCAAAGACTTTAAAAAGAAATTTAGTGATTGGGCAACACCAGGCATATATGTTAGCAGAAATAAGTTGTTTGAATTATATGGTCAGAAAACAATTTCAAATGATCCCGAATTTCATGAATATGTAAGAAACTATTCAAAAATGTTTAATAAAGTATGTACTTTAGCAAAAGCAAAATGTATATCTTCAATAATTCATCAGTCAGATAATAAAATAAGAGCCACTTGGAATATTATAAATAAAGAGACTGGGAAAACTAAAAATAATGACCGTGAATACTCATTAGTATCAGACAATAAAATTATTGAGTCAGATGAAGGAGTGGCAACAATTTTTCAAGATTTCTTTTCTAAAATACCTATTGCAACTACCAGTAATTTAAATTCATCTCCAAAAATTGCTGTCTCCCTCTTGGAATCATGTGTTGATAAGTGCAATAATGTATTTAAATTTAGACATATCAATAGTGATACCATTCTTAAAACATTTAATTCAATAAATATAAAAAAGACTGAAGATCTCTGGGGCATTTCAACTCACATAATTAAGTCTATAATAACTACTATTGCTCCCCATCTTGCTTTTATTTTCAATAAGTGTGTTGATGAAGGGATATTTCCAGACTTAATGAAATATAGTAAAATCATCCCTCTTTTTAAATCTGGGGACAAAAGCGATCCCGCTAACTTTAGACCCATTTCCATTTTGCCAGCACTAAGCAAAATTTTTGAAAAGATCATTTATGATCAATTATTAGCACATTTTCTTATCAACAAACTACTTCACGAGAAACAATTTGGTTTTACTCGTGGTAGATGCACAACTGATGCTGGAATTGCACTTCTCAAACACGTCTTTGAAGCATGGGAGAGTAAACAAGATGCAATTGGTATATTTTGTGATCTCTCTAAAGCATTTGATTGTGTCAGTCACAGTACTTTATTAGATAAATTGGAACATTATGGTGTATCAAAAAATGCAGTAAGCCTTATGCAATCGTATCTGTCGGCGAGAACCCAAAAAGTTGTTGTAAATAAAACAGAATCCTATGAAGCACCTATTACTATGGGCGTGCCGCAGGGATCGATATTGGGTCCATTGCTTTTTCTTATTTATATTAATGACCTTCCTTACTATACTAAAAACTTATGTGAAATAGTACTGTTTGCTGATGATACTTCTTTAATTTTTAAAGTTGATAGAGGATGTAACTGCAGTGACGATGTAAACAGCACTCTTTCCAAGGTGATGCATTGGTTTACTATTAATAATCTGAAGCTTAACTCTAGTAAAACTAAATGTGTCAAATTTTCACTTCCTAATGTGAGGCAGGTTCATATGACTATACATGTAAATGGCGAAGCAGTCGAATTTGTTGACTCAACAAAATTTTTAGGTATTACTATAGACTCGCGGTTGCAATGGGACCCTCATATCGATATCCTGTCAAGCAGACTTAGCTCTGCTGCCTTTGCAGTTAAGAAAATAAGGCTTCTGACCGACATTGAAACAGCAAGATTGGTTTACTTCAGTTATTTTCATAGTATTATGACCTACGGTTTGTTGTTGTGGGGCTCAGCTGCTAATATTAATAACATATTCATCTTACAAAAAAGGGCAGTGCGCGCTATATACAACTTACGGTCTAGAGATACTCTTCGTGACCTATTTAAAGAAATTAAAATATTAACGGTAGCTTCCCAATACATCTATGAAAATATAATGTATGTAAAGAAAAATTTAGATAGCTTTGTAAAAAATAGTAATGTTCATAAACTCAATACAAGAAACAAGAACAAACTTGCTGTTCCAAGGCGCAGACTGCATAAAACCGGAAGCTCTTTTTTGTGTAGATGTATTACCTTTTATAATAAGATACCAGAACAAGTCACAGAACTGCCCTTGGAAAAATTTAAAAATACTGTTAAATCCAATTTAATGAGTAAAGGTTATTACACTGTTGACGATTATTTGAAGGATAAAAAGGCATGGGCATAGCTTTTGTATTGTTAATTATTACTCTAATACCTCAGTATTGATTAGAACAAGTCCGGAATTCTTTCATAGGTCTAGATAAAAGTCCTTTAATTAAACTCGAATCGTGATTTTCTTTTCTAAGTATAAAATTGTGAGAAGTATCCTACCTACTTAAAAACGTACTTCTGGCTTCCTGACTCGACGACTTAATATGGGTAGCTTTAGTATGTCATGCTCACTTCAAACATTTCTGCGGTGGTGTCGTGTGAGGCGGGTCGTTACGTTCCCTCAAATATGGTTGAGCGAAGCGATGGCTGGTTCATGCGTCATGCTCGTGAACGGGTGCTGCCAGTGGGAATGGGTCTGCTTCTGTCTGCTTGTATTAAGGGCGTCGTATAACTCGTATATAAAAGATCTGTTTTATATTGTCTGTATGTATGGCACTTCTTACTCAAAAAATATAATTCTTAATAGCTTACCTTGTTTTGATTTATTTAATTGCAATATTTTTACTTTCTATAGTCAGTAGTTTAGTGAAAGACCTATGAAAAGCTTTTGGATATAAATTTTCAATTCGATGCCTTAACATAGGTAGTCTTAGTATGTCATGCTCTCTTTAATCATTTCTGCGGTGGTGTCGTATGAGGCGGGTCGTTACGTTCCCTCAAATATGGTTGAGCGAAGAGATGGCTGGTTCATGCGGCATGTTCGGGAACTGGTGCTGCCAGTGGGAATGGGTCTGCTTCTGACTACCTATCTTAATGCATATTGAATTGTATGTTTTTCTTTTATTTTTATCCTAGACTGAATAACAAGTTCAAACTTTGAATTTAGCTTAAAATCTGTAAATTGATTAAGAAATTTGAAACTCATTAAGAAATGAGCTAATTCAATAATGTTATTTATTTGTTAATCTTTGTTAATATAAAGTCTGGAAACGATATACATATTTGTAAATATCGTTCCATCTGATTGATAAAGCTGACAAGTTTTTTGCGCCCATTTTTCTTGTCAGTTAAAAGACGTCATAATGGGTGGTAGGGTAAAAGAATTGACGATTTAAAAATGCTTATTATGTGAGCTTATTTAAATAAAATATATTTCACTTTCACTTCACTTTCACTTTCACTTTCACTTACACACCGAGTCATCAGACGGGACGAGTAATTTTGTATGAAAAATACCACCCGTGCGCAGTCCGATTTCCGGTAAGCTTAATTAAATTGAAGGCGCCACTAAGTGGCATATTAATTGACCATCAGCCATTTTAATGTCCCCACTGCTGGGGCACAAGCCTTCCTTATAGGTGGATAAGAAGGATAGGCCTAACATAACCCACCACGCCTAAAGTGGATTGGTGGGTGTTAACGATTGCGAATGCAGCCGAGAGTGGCCGAGACGGCTTAACGCGCCTTCCGAAGCGTGGATGAACTCGAGATAATAAATTTTTGGTCACCCATCCCACGACCGACCCTTGCGAAAGTTGCTTAACCTCCGCAATAGCTGGGACAGGCGCTATACCACTGCGCCACCGAGTTCCTCAATTTGCATATTGTATACTAGGAGCTGGCTCCGGAAATAGGTGGACAATTTACAGAGCTCTGGATTTGGTGTGGTATAATAGCAAGCCAATCGTGTATCTAAATCGAACATAACATTGCCAGGAATTTGGACTGATGGAAAAATAGTGCCAGGCGGCATTAAACTTTACCACTTTTTCGCGCATTTAACCACTTCCACCCCCACCACTGAAAATCTGCGGAGTGCCCGGATCTGTTAATAAGGATAGTATGGCAATCTAACAAGAGGGATTTCGACGCTCTGTAAATTGACCACCTATTTCCAGGGCTAACTCTTATTCCATTGATTAGATTAGTTATATTAAATTTATTCATTAAAATTATGTAAATTTTTCCGCAGGTGTATCAGCCGGCGGCGGAGGCTGGGAGCCGCTTGGCCAGCCGTACTTCGACAACAGCACGAAGCGCGAGGCCACTGCCGCCGTGGGCCAGCCAGCGTACCTGCACTGTAGAGTGCGCAACTTAGCTGATCGAGCGGTGAGTAAACACATTGCTGTTATGTAGTACGAGGCCACTGCCGCCGTCGGCCAGCCAGCGTACCTGCACTGTAGATTGCGCAACTTAGCTGATCGAGCGGTGAGTAAACACATTGCTGTTATGTAGTATGAGGCCACTGCCGCCGTGGGCCAGCCAGCGTACCTGCACTGTAGAGTGTGCAACTTAGCAAACCGAGCGGTGAGTAAACACATTGCTGTTATGTAGTACGAGGCCACTGCCGCCGTGGGCCAGCCAGCGGACCTGCACTGTAGAGTGCGCAACTTAGCGAACCGAGCGGTGAGTAAACACATTGCTGTTATGTAGTACAAGGCCACTGCCGCCGTGGGTCAGCCAGCGGACCTGCACTGTAGAGTGCGCAACTTAGCGAACCGAGCGGTGAGTAAACACATTGCTGTTATGTAGTACGAGGCCACTGCCGCCGTGGGCCAGCCAGCGTACCTGCACTGTAGAGTGCGCAACTTAGCTTATCGAGCGGTGAGTAAACACATTACTGTTTTGTAGTATGAGGCCACTGCCGCCGTGGGCCAGCCAGCGTACCTGCACTGTAGAGTGCGCAACTTAGCTGATCGAGCGGTGAGTAAACACATTGCTGTTATGTAGTACGAGGCCACTGCCGCCGTCGGCCAGCCAGCGTACCTGCACTGTAGATTGCGCAACTTAGCTGATCGAGCGGTGAGTAAACACATTGCTGTTATGTAGTATGAGGCCACTGCCGCCGTGGGCCAGCCAGCGTACCTGCACTGTAGAGTGCGCAACTTAGCAAACCGAGCGGTGAGTAAACACATTGCTGTTATGAAGTATGAGGCCACTGCCGCCGTGGGCCAGCCAGCGTACCTGCACTGTAGAGTGCGCAACTTAGCAAACGAGCGGTGAGTAAACACATTGCTGTTATGTAGTACGAGGCCACTGCCGCCGTGCGCCAGCCAGCGGACCTGCACTGTAGAGTGCGCAATTTAGCTAACCGAGCGGTGAGTAAACACATTGCTGTTATGTAGTACAAGGCCACTGCCGCCGTGGGTCAGCCAGCGTACCTGCACTGTAGAGTGCGCAACTTAGCGAACCGAGCGGTGAGTAAACACATTTCTGTTATGTAGTACGAGGCCACTGCCGCCGTGGGCCAGCCAGCGTACCTGCACTGTAGAGTGCGCAACTTAGCTTATCGAGCGGTGAGTAAACACATTACTGTTTTGTAGTATGAGGCCACTGCCGCCGTGGGCCAGCCAGCGTACCTGCACTGTAGAGTGCGCAACTTAGCTGATCGAGCAGTGAGTAAACACGAAGCATGTTAATGATAGTATCTTTGTTGTTATGTAATATTTTTATGCACCACGTCACCTGATGTTAAGTGATGATAAGGCTGAAGGTGCAAGCGCACTACACCCGGAATCTTCACCAATGAGGAATTGGCTATCTTAACCCTAACTGCCTGAACAACAATTTTCAAATTGTTGTAATGGCGTCAGACTTAGGTAAGATGGTGGTAGCTAGCCAGGCGGAATTGAAATAAGCCCTACCACCAACCAAACCGAGGACAAATTGTACCCCCCCTGGGAATCGATCCCGGGACCCCTGCGTCTTACACGGGTAGGCGACCCACTAGACCATATAGGTGGTTAGTATGAGGCCATTATCGCTGTGGGCCAACTAGCTCCTGGCTACTCCAGCGGCAGCGCTGAGTGGAAATTCTCTCTTCATCTTTGAGTTAAAAGCCTTGCCACACACAACTTTTACGAAATGGCTAACCGCGGCCCAAACAGTCGCATAGGCCGTAAACTGATGCATCAGTAAGGTAAAAGTGGCCGGAAACTCTTCCTTATGTGTTGGTCCAGCATTAGTGATTAAGATGACGTTGACAGAAAAATTTCGTACGCCAGCAATTCCTATGGGCCAGACAAACCTGTATTATTTGTTTATTGCGCCAAAAACCGGCTTATCATGTGCTACATTGTATATTTTACCTTGAGACAGCCATACAGCTTACATTGTAGAGACGAGTGAGCAATATTTCCAAGATAAAAGTATTTGTGACAACGACAACACATTCAATAACAACAACGAGCTTTCTCAATAGATGTCTGTCACCCACTTAAACCTAGTCTAAAGTCACGCTGCCATATAGCATTAGTAGCAGTTTAAATTTAATTAAAGTCTTCTTTGCGGTCTCCTTAGAGATCACTCTAGTTGCAAATGGTATATCCATTATGCCATACATTAATGACCGACAATTCTCTTGAGAGAAACGAGATGGCTTTGCTCTCCACGCCGCCGTCTCAGGCACTTAACGTTTTGCTTCTCGGAAGGATTCGATATCTTTGACTTTTAACAAGATAATTTTTCCACATTTTCGGCTTTAATCGTTATTAGAATTGGAAAGGCTATCCTAGTTGAACCTTGTAAATATAAATTGTTAGGAAATGTCCTATAAATACCTTTTGTACAATTTAAGATATTTATGGAACAATATTTCTATTAATGAACAAAATATTGTCAGTAGACTTTATTTGGATCAGTCAGTGAATTAGTAATGTTTCAGGCGTTATCGAACATGTGAAAAAAAATATCGACGCTTCACTTAAGTAGGTATTAATTATTTTTAATACATGGGTAGTCAATATACGTTTTTTTGTCTTATCGACTGTATTACTGTCTATCGACTGTGGTATTGCTATTGGTGAGTGGTAAACACATACTTAGATATAGAAAAATTTTCGCTGCGCTCAAGAAGACCAACAAAGCGTGGAAAAGAGAAGTTAACATTATACGGACACGGTCTGTGAAAAAAAGAGACAAAGAATCAAGTGACAATGTGCCAACATTTTTTACAGTAAGAGCCCCTAGCGTCCCGTCTTGCAAATGAGCAATCACAGTTTGTTTAAAATATTTGTTAATCCTTATTAGAATCCTACTAATATTATAAATGTGAAAGTTTGTGGGTTTGGATGTTTGTTCCTCAATCACGCAAAAACGACTGAACGGATTTCGTTGGAATTTGGCACACAGATAGTAGATAGTCTAGATTAAAACATAGGATACTTTTTATCTCGATATTCCCACGGAAACGGGAACCACACGGGTGAAATCGCGGGCGGCCGCTAGTTTTAAATAAAGGTATCGTTGAGCCATGGTGTCTTGTGCTCTTAGTAATGGTGATGTGAGAAAAAGAAACAATCCAAGTAATCACACTTTTCAAAGGTAAATAAGATTTTGCTACACATTTCTCTAAAACCAAATTTAGCTACATTTATTCGTTTATAGACGAAGAAAACAGTATGGAACATAGTTTATTAATTTCCTTTGCCATAATATAGTCATATTTTATGTATGTAAGTCATATTTTACGTATCTCATATATAATGTATACATTCGTTTTTCGGATCGCCTGTTTATTGACATTGTTGTTCTTTGGCATTCTAGGCATTCTAGTTCTATGGTATTTAACTAAATAGAATGGTAAACTAGAAAGTTTCATTTGGCAACTGACGAATTTTAAGTGATACAAAGCAAATCAATTGCAACTAAGTAATTAGTAAATCAATAAATAAGCTAGATTTTCGAGAATTATAACGTAGTTTTTGTAATGTAGGTATTTATTGATGTGTGGAAACAGTTATTACTTATACCGATACAAAAACAAACACAGTTCTAAGGAACAAACACAATTTGGGCTATAACACTAAAGCCATTACCGTAAAGCCGGAATTCCTTTTATCTGGCTTATAGATCGAATTACGGTGGGCGATTTTACGGGCATATTTTAAGATACGTAAAAAGTCGTAAAGGTTGGGCTTTTAGTGGAGCACTATTGAATAGGGCACGCGACCTTTCATGCGGTTTCCGATGCGAGCCGACACTGAATAGTGCCCAAATTGCGTTCAAGGGTTGACTCATTCCCAGATTGCGCCGATTCACTTCTCTCGCAATAATTTCACTTAGGTTTTACTCAAATATTTTGCTGTGCGGTCGCATATTTGCTAAGATGGCACTTTGAGCTACGGAAATACAGAATTGCTCAATCATATTTTTATGAACGAGGTGTATTGACATTTATATGTTGCGACATAATTTAGCGTCATTCGATAGACTTTTCAATAGAATTTTCAAACTTAAAAATATTGCTAACTTTGACATATTTTTATTCGGTTATAAAATACGACCCTCACATCTCAAGATGTGTTTAACAAAAAAAAATATTTACAGTCGTTTAAATAGTTCTGGAAACCTCCAGAGGCTAGTTAATCAAAGTCAAAGAAAACCGTTCCCTTTGATTTACATAACTCAATCTGGAATAAGTAGTGTCAATAACATTTCGCGCCGAGCAGCAATGAGTTCAATCCCACTTGATCTATGTTTGACCCATAAAAACTTCAGCAATGAGAGAAAGAATGGTAGGGGGGTAGCCAGTTATATCCAGTTAGTTCTGTCTCCGCCACGGTTTAAACCGTCCCCCGAAGAAAGTTCTAAAATCCTCCGAGAATCGTGCCGAATACAAATTTAAAGCGAAACTCGGTCCGATGCGGACGTATTAAATGTGAGACTGAAATACGGCCAGCAATTACTTTGTAGCACAATTATCTCATAAATTATGTCCGCCACGTTTTTTATTCCCCACTTAACGTCTCTCAGCGAAATTGACGAAATAAGAAGGCAAAGTTTCGTCGTTGGCTGGAATTACCAATTAAGCGACTTATGGTGTTCGGATTCTATTTATTTACTTTGTAGAGACTCAAAACATTGGTTGTAATTTACTTTTTACGTTTTCTTGTTTATTGATACTTTTGGATGCCACTAAACGATTTTAATTATTTATTTCCTCATTAAGGCAAGAACAAGTAAACAATACGAAGTTCATTTAAGTTTGAATTGTGGATATGAGAATGGCATTTATATTTAATGGCATGTTTCGTCGTAGTTACTTACCTATAGACCTGGCAAAGTTTTCATTCCAAAAAAAATGCTCGATAACAACGCTTACATAATGTCACAGAAACAAAAAAAAACTGTTTTAAAATTTTGCATTTTTAGATTTTTGAATTCACAATGCTATTTTTATACTATGCTAAATAATATACTAGAAAAAAAGACTCGCACCAGATCAATTCTCGGACGGGAATCGAACCCGCGACCTTTGGATATCCGGTCCAATGCTCTGACCGCTGAGTTACC
This sequence comes from Agriphila tristella, assembly GCA_928269145.1. Classification (NCBI taxonomy): domain Eukaryota; kingdom Metazoa; phylum Arthropoda; class Insecta; order Lepidoptera; family Crambidae; genus Agriphila; species Agriphila tristella. The sequence goes on from OV743433.1 coordinate 41,812,910, forward strand.
GAGGCAGTGGCATCGTCGAATTTCTTCTAGGATATCTTTAAATTATAATAAATTCGACGATGCCACTAGTGACTTGGTAGCTCAGCGGTCAGAGCATTGGACCGGATATCCAAAGGTAGCGGGTTCAATTCCCGTCCAACAATTGATCTGGTGCGAGTCGTATTTTTTCTAGTAATATACTAGAAAAAAATAATATATTTAGTATTGTAAAAATATTATGTGTTAATATTGTAGAAATAAATGTTTTTTTATACGAAACTTCACTCCAGTTCCACTAACAAGAGGAGTTGTTTGAAGTGCCAATTATAAGGAATTAAAAGAAATTTTGTCAGGTCATTCTATAACAGCAGTACAATCAATTTATGAAGTAAAACAATTTTCTTTTTTACTTTTTTACCCCAAACTTTTACCTACACAAATTGAAATTGTTGTCACCGTTTGCGCATCGCCCGGTCGACCCGCGCGAGCCCCTCTCCCGCCACCCGCCTTCCCCCGCTCGCGTCGCTTGCGCGAGGGAGAGCGTGCGCGCCTAGATTTATAGGATATAAAAAGTGGCTGAAAACTGTGAATTTAAAAAGAAATATTTTTTAATTATCTCACCTAATTTCTTTTTATAACTTCCTTGAACTTATATTTGGTTTTGTAAAGAGGTCGCAAAATTACCCTGTATTTTACGTAGGTATTTAGGATTATTCACATCAATGAGATTGGTCAATACCTCGGAACGGAATTAATGCCAAAACTTTCGTAAAATATCATATCATCATGTCATTGTGCCTAATAATAATTACGTTAGTCAACTTTTTGGTCATTAGTAGCAAACAAGAAAAAATGGTCCGGCGAGGCAATTTTTTACCTGTGGTGTTGGTTTTTGTTTAATAACGCGCGTGCCAATGAAAATATGCTAGGCATTTCATTAAATATTTTACGTGAGGGTTAAAACTTTTCATCTTATAAATAAAGTGTTGAGAAAAAAAAAGATAAAAATACCTAAAGAATACACCTATTTCAACGTTTATAACAAATTAATTGTTTTTTAAGTAGGTACTTACATAATTACTTGAGAATTGACGTTCGTGAATTTCATACCAAAAAATACAAACTACAACAATCTGCCTATAAACTTTGAAATAAAAACGTATCTTGTGACTTGGACTGAAAATAAACCTTACTCTTTTACACAACACAGATACGACACTTAGGACACACATGCCCACTTTTTATGGGCTAAGGCCGAGCTTCACTGAAGTGCTGATTCATAAAGTTTCAACCTAGCTTTTTCGCATTGGCTCGATGTAAGCTTTAAAAACGAACTGATCGATCGATTCCTGTACACAATGAGGGCACATTAGTGTCGGTCGCTTCCTCCATTCGACCATTTAGTCATCAATAGAGGATTATTAATAGTGATTAGTCTAACCACGCAAGTGACGCTTTTCCATAGTAACTAATTCAAACATCGTTATTGAATAAATAGTGTAGCTTTAATTGTTTAAAATTGCCTTTTATAAATTGATACTTAGTTTTGAACTTGGATTGATATGACAAATATAGCAATTGGAAATCCGTGGTGAATGGTTCCCCTTTGTTTTGCAGCACAACTTTGTGTAATTTCAGTTCTTCGAAAACCAGTAAGCATAAATTATCATCATCATCATAATCAAGAGCAGATGAAATCAAATAATTATTATAAAAATATTGTCATGTTTTTTTCGACCAAACCTAAATTATATCGATCGACTATTTTAACAAAGGAACAAGACATTTTAATATTATCCTTACCATTGCTAGATTAAAATAATATTGGTTGAAATAAAAACTTAAATACTACCTAAAGTCTAATTATTAATTCACTGGAGTAATCTGACGTTTGCAGTCGTAACAATGAACGTTTGAGGCTTTTAAAAAAATGTCCCAGTTGTATGTAACCATGAACGCCACTGACTTAGTGTGAGTGAGCTGAATGAACAATGAATCAAACGCAGCACTAGTACAATAAATAAGGCAACATTATTTTACAATGTGATATTAGAATCTGTCAGTTTACTCCAGTGAATTAATAATTAGACGTTGGTCCAAATGAAATTATATGAAGCGTTGTTCGGCGAAACAAGGGAACTCCGTGAACACGTTAGGCAGACCTAGTTTACAACTATAAATCTAAGTTTAACCTTATGGGAAATCGTTACGCTCTCAACGTACTAAAGACGGTGGTAAAGTTCTCCTCGTAGTGTTACGATTTATCGTAGCATGCTACGGTATAATCGTAGCGATTTCTCGTAGCAATAGTGGTTTCGATAAAATAGGCACAAACAACTCTGTGTTTATTAATATTTTCATTATAATTTTTACTTCAAACACTATACCTCTTTCGCTTTTTATAGCATTACCCAACGACCTTCATAGTTGAAGTCTCAATAGAACGAAATTCCTTTACGGATTTCTAAGAAAAGTTCCCAGCATTTCTATAAACTGTTGTGCCAGACTAACTCCGTTGGTATAGAAGTTAGAGCTTTTTTGTTTATTCAAAAAGTTGTTGAAATAATTCGTAGAAAACTCTTCATTTAACAGACATCTATTTATTTTATAATATGGTATTCATTCACTTGTAAAGCCTCACCCAAAAGCGTCAATCGGTACAATTAATGTCCATCAGCCATGTTTTAATGTCCCCACTGCCGAGGCACAGGCCTTCCTTATGGCTGGTAAGGAGGATGGGCCATAACCCACCACGCGGGCCCAATGCGGATTGGTGGGTGTTAACGACTGCAAGTGCAGCCGGGACCAACGGCTTAACGTGCCTTCTGAAACACGGAGAAGCTCGAGATAATAAATTTTTGGTCACCCATCCCATGACCGACCCTTGCGAACGTTGCTTAACCTCCGCAATTGCTGAGCCAGGCGCTAAACCACTGCGCCACCGAGCTCCTACAAGTGTAGGAGAGTATAATTAGTAATAGATAGTAATTGATTGTAAATTATAAGATTCCTTAACTTTGTCGTGAGTCCAATTAATAAGAATATTACGATATTCTTGAACAAAATACTCTCAGAAACATACTGCCACAAGCTGTGGAAAGTGATGATTTTTAATATATATTTACTTCCTTTCACAGGTGTCCTGGATCCGAAAACGAGACCTGCACATCCTCACAGTGGGTGTTCACACGTACAGCAGTGACGCACGGTTCGCCGCCCTCCACGCGGACGGCTCCGATGAATGGACGCTACGAGTGGCGCCCGCGCAGCCGAGAGACTCGGGAGCGTACGAGTGTCAAGTGTCCACGGAGCCCAAGATCAGCTTGTCCTTTCGACTCACTGTTGTTGGTGAGTAGTTTTATAATCAGTGTCACTAAGCTAACTTAGTTAAAGTTGTCCGAGTCGTATATCTTTTTGATTCATCGAAATCTGCGCATAAGTTACGAGAAATCAGCATTCAAACTTCGACCATTACGACAGCTGACGCACAATGTGGCTGAAGTGACATCACAAGACCAAACGCGTGGAAAACTAATTCTAATTACTTAAACAACTCTTTAGGATTTTTCAATGACTCTTGTACAAAACTAACATCATCTGATCCTCATTAATTTGTATCATTTGTTTGCTTGCTTGCTTACATTGGTAATCGTAATTTTTATGCTCTCAGTGAGACGGAACCATACAATATTACTGTTAACTTGCTATATATTGATGAAGAAACCTTTGCTATCTTAACCAAATCGATAAGCGTAAATGTAAGTAGGTACCTAAGTAATAAGTTAAATACGTTCACTATACGATAAGATGGACAGATAAGTTTTCATGCCCATTAATTTACAACAAATAGATATAGTGTAGGAAATGAAGCGATCTTTTGTATGGAGACCCCAACATTAAATCCTCACTCGATGAAACTTTGCAGGGATGTAATATAGTATGAACCAAAACATATGTACAAATATCCAAAGACAAAAAAATCGATTTGGATAATAAAAAAAATATGTTTCATTTTTTATACTTTATCATACTGTAAAGTTTCGTCTACTGAGGATTTACTGTGGGGGTCCACTACCTTCCTTTCCTACACTAATATATTTAAAACATAACCATCCCAAACTATTGATATATAAATAAAGGGCAGCCAGAAATTGACATAAAAAAGTTAAGTTTCTATATTCTATTCTTCAGATTGTAATCTGCTGTATTAAGCTAAACACTCCAATCTTAAACAATACAAAAGCTTTAGCCCAAAACACTCGTTCATCTCAGACCGAGTCTGGAGTATATTCTCATAAATTGTTTGAAGTTAAGCCCTAGAGACCCTCTACGAAAACTATTGCTATTCCGAAAAGTAGCTTTGGCTCGAGAGTAAATTATATGGAAATGATAGATACACTCTGGGAGGTACTTAGCTCCAGTATGTTTTGTTTCAATTGCTGCTACGGTTGCAGAATGAATTCAGTTTTGGGTTGTTTATATGGAATGAGTACATTTATCTTGCTTATGTCTCAATGGAAAATGCAAGCAATATTATTGCTTGCATTAGCTTGCATAGATTCAGGCTTTAATCGATGTGCGGTATTATCAATACATTTACATAATCATTCGATACGATCTAGCAGTATATTTTTTGAAGTACAAAAATACCAAAAAGACAAAGGAACCTGTGTGATAATGACAAAGGACTATTAAGAACTCGAATTCTTAATAGTCCTTTGTCAAAAGTTACCGAATTTTGAACATTGCAACACAACACTTCATTTGATATATGAGCGTGGTGTTATATACGATTATTAAGCCAGAGCATGATGCGTTAATTAAGTGCGTGAAACCGCTATTTATTTCCCCTAAGAGGCCTACGGGTTACTATGCGACATTTTGTAGCATGAAGTGTTAATACGCTCTTGATAATTTATCACACTAAGGGCCAATTCACCATGACTTTGATTTTTATTGTCGTTATTTTTTCAAGACTAACAATGTGTGAACGGTGTGACAAAAACCATTGTGGGTGTTCGAGTCAATATAGAGAAACGAAACCTATGTTGTTTGTTAACATGAGTTTATGCGAACTATTGTCTTGGAATACTATCCGACAATTTGGTTAACTTGGTACACAGCCAAATATAATAATAACACTTATCTAAATTACGTTTTTAAAAGGTGATAAAAATCGTAGAGCTAATATTTTGAACATAATATAAAATAAATAAGTAGTCTATAATCCGATTACACGAGGAGCATGCATTTATACACAAGTATTATCCTATTATGTTATTGGAAATCTGCGCCAAAGGTCAAACGTTAGACACGTGCGACCTATTTATTGGCGAGAGAATCAGAATAAAACCAAAGTTTATACGCTGGAATGAATTATGAAAACTGCACAGACCTTTTCACTTGAATGAGAAATTGTGTATTGAATTAAAAAGGCGTCTGTAAAGTTTTGTTTCTGCAAAACTTTATATTCTTGCAATTTGTGTTAGTTGGGTGAATTCCCGGGCGTTTCAATCGACATTTCCTTTGACATAAAATTAACATGATAGGTTGCGAAAACGTATGCTGCTAGACGCTACTCGTCTGGGATCAATTCTCGTTACAGCACACGGGGACAGAATTATCTTACGCTAAAATTATAAAAAAAATCAGGGGAATAATATGTGTTTGTGGTGAATTTACCCAGTTATTTTTTTTTCGATATATATTTTAATAAATAAGTGTACTTATTTAAAAATAAAATTGGATTTATATTAATATATTAGAAAAATAATAGAAAAAATCGATTCACCCGTAGCACCTCAGACGGATAAATAGGATTGTGAATGCCTAAAATCTAAAATTCAATAAAATTGGATTTAGTTTGAACCAAGATAGGACTATGGATGGTTTATTTAAAATATATATGAGAAACCTTAAATTTTCAAGGTTTCACGCACATCAAATTTTTGTTTTCTTTTGGAAAGTTAGTAATAAAGACAAAGTTGCATCTGTAAAAACAAGAACGAACTGCGGTTTCGAAAGAAGTATGGCTTTGAATTCAAAAAATTCTGGCAAGCGAAAACTTGTACCAATTCATACTTCTTTCGAAGAAGTTCTTAATTTCTAAAACTTCCACGCGTACCATTAGAAATAAAACACTTTTTACGGGTTACAGCTTTTTTGCTTTAGTCCCGTGACCACGGCCCCTGGAAAGGTGACGAAACGTCGGGAATTCAAAAAACCAATAAATTTAAACTAAACAATTCTAACATAACACTGAATTAAGAATATACGCGCTGTTATAAGGAATAAGGATGTAGGTAATCCGTAAAAAGTGTTTTATTTCCAAAGGTAAAGCTTTTGATTACTTTGAAAATGTGACATTAGCTACACAGCCCTCGTGTACTACAATGGAAATATTGTTTGCAGTGTCAAAAGCCGAGATACTCTCTGGACCGGAGCTGTTCGTGAGAGCTGGATCTGACATCAATCTCACTTGCGTTGCGAAATACGCGCCCGACCCGCCAAGGTAAGAATATTAGGGTGAATAATCAACATCGAGGTTTGCCGTGCTATGTTAGCTGTCAGAATAGATGAACATATGAGTGTGATGTGAGTGAAATAAAGGGAAGTCGAGTACCACAAAATACAAAGTCTGGTGTTATTAGACAGATATGTATGCTACTCTGGCTGTATTTGGAAACTCTTTCGTTATTTTGATTTGCTACATTACAGGCTTGATTTGGGCCGTGATTCCCTGTTACGCAATGTCTGTGTGAACGTGTACGGAAAACCACGATTTGTTTCTAGCGTTTCTTCTATCTTCTTCGTATTTGGACCTATAGTATGGTGATAAGCGAATCAGAGGTTGTACTATTATGTATTCTGTGTCAGAGGACCTATTACAAAAAATAATCAGGATAGTCGAACGATTTAAGTTGGTTGATTTACTTGATTTTGAACCTCATACATGTGTTAATAATGTCACGGAATGGGATGAACATCGTACGCCTATCGCGATGCAATTTTGTTAGGCCCTCAGCACGCATTTTAAAGCATGCTGAATAAAAGAACATGTGTACGTGATGGCGCTTCCACACGCCGCCGATGATCGTCGTGTGTGATTGTCTTAATCGTTACGATATTCATCCACACAATCGCCGATGGTGCAACAGAAGAGCTTGAATCAAATCGCGGTTTCCATGCACGCACATATAGCCACTGTGAATAGGCAATTTCAGGCCGAGTCACTGCACAATAAAACAAGTATAAACAAAGATCGGCACTTTTGCCTAAAACACACAGACAATACTTTGTGACTAGCGGCCGCCCGCGGTTTCACCCACGTGGTTCCCGTTCCCGTGGGAATATCGGGATAAAAAGTATTCTGTGTTTTAATCTGGGCTATCTACTATCTGTGTGCCATATTTCAACCAATTCCGTTCAGTAGTTTTTGCGTGATTGAGGAACAAACATCCAAACATCTAAACATCCAAACCCACAAACTTTCACATTTATAATATTAGTAGGATTACTGTAATCGTCTTTATCGTCTATCATCAGTGTGTGAGACAATAGTGTAGGTAAGGCTATCTCGCTCGGTTAGCATAGCATTGTATAGATAGCACAACATAGTTCGTTTTATATTATCCACCCTTAAGCAATGAAATGGCAGGTTGGCTACGAAACGGGTGGATAAAGAGGAGCGATGCCTTCATTTATTTGCTGCGGTGCTCCCTCGAGAGGCAGCGGGGTAAAACGGTTCTAGAGCGCGTCTATTTTTGATACAAGAAGCAGGTGTGTATTGATTTGTCGATAGTAGGTATGTAATGATTACCAATTATATTTAAAAAAATATAGGCACAACTGAATGGGTAATTTGTACGAAATTTGAAAATTTTGGAAAATTACCTTAAACTACTGAACGTAGCATGAAATTTCAAGGAGAACCAAATGTTTTCTCCCCAAACTATTTGTATAGTCACGTTATTTCTATTAACAACCAATATACAACATTTAGTTTTGTGGCATAAAAATATTATAATTATAAGCTTTAAATATATTTCCTATATAAAAAAACTTGGTTGAAATCGAAACTCAACAAGTTGCGAAGCACTTTTTACCGGATACTAGCGCGGTTTACTTTGGTAATTAGTTGATATTTGGTTTGAAGTACTTTCAATAAAACCGCGCTAGTATCCGTTAAAAAGTGTTTTATTTCATGTCTAGTGAGCGCGTAAGCTTGAGAAGTGAATATATCAACAAGTTGCGGTTTTTGTCAATCAATTTTCCGCAATTCACCCGCTCGTTCTTGAGCCCAAGGACAAAGCTCTCCAATCAGCGCTTCATTGCGACGGCGACGCTCAGAAAGAATCGCCACTCCGGAATCTCATTAGGGAACCTGAACAAGACGTCTACATAATTTCAAAGATTATAAATATAGAACAGTTCCTGGTCACATTTTGGCCACGCGACACATTTGGGTCAGCACGTGACGTGAATGTAATGAAATCATTCCGTTTAAGTCGGTTTCGTTACTTCTTTAAGAATTGAAAGGTTTTTTTGCACGCTCTATAAACTTCTTTTCCCAAGATATTAAACTTTCATCCGATAAATATTTGTAACAGCAGATTCTTGCTAATAACGCTACTATGAACTTTTAAGTTTTTGATTCCTTTTGTAAGAATCTCGAAACAAAATGAAAGAAGATTCACTACTGAAATTATTTACAGATGAAAATCGCTTTATCCTACCAATTATAAAGTCAGGAGATTTGCGAGTCATTTCAGTAGAAATCTAATTAAGGATTTTATTGAATTATCTTTGTCGCTGCCGCTCATCTGCTAGTATTAATAACGTCACAGGAATAGGTTAATCGAATACTTACAAAGATTTTAATTCATGGATTTTTTCATTAGCCATACTACCAATATGGTAAGTCAGGCTAAGATTTAAAATTAAACGTTGTTACACAATACACGTTCACATAGATCTAGCTGCAGTAATTGGATGTACAAAACTTGTTTCGTCGAGTTCTACTTTTGAAGACTCGAGGCGGATTGGCAGGACTCGGTGAGCTCGGTAGGCTCGTAAACCCGAGCCTAGCCGAGACACGAGCTCTCTGAGCCCCGCCTCGAGGCTTCAAAAGAGTTCGAGCCTCCAAAAGAGCTCGAACCTATCAAAAGAGCTCGAGCCTTCAAAAAAGCTCGAGTCTTAAAATGAAAGCGAGCCTCATAAAAGCTTAGAGTTAATGTTTATGACTTTAATATCTCCGTAAATAATGATATTTACAATGACTCTAGTCTCCGAAATTGTTCTAATTTTGGAATGAAAATAGATGAATGTCTTAAGTTATAAAGAGCACCGTAGATGCTTAATCTATTGTGCTTTAGCTCTACTTATCCTCATTCATCAGCAGCCTATCACAACTAGTGCGCCGAAAAAGACTCGAGCCGTGACAAAGCCTCGAGATTGACCGAGCTCTCAAAAAGGCTCGAGACGTGAAATCGCTCAAAATCGGGCGAGCTCTGAAAAAGGCTTGAGCTCTGAAAAAGACTCCCGAGTCGTCGAGCTTCATACACACGAGGCGAGCCCTGTAAAACGACTCCGAGCTCTAGACAAAAGGACTCGGAGGACTCGAGTCTTGTAAATCACTACTAGCAGTAACAGTACTTCTGAGGTCTGAGGTCGCCCGTATGTAAATATCGTATAATCGTTCATACTCAACTCCACCACGTTGACTTATCAGCCTACAAACTTTCATCACTGACTGCGACCACCATGTGTTAGAAAAATAATATTAGAGCATCACAGCATATTAAAAAATTTTCACAGTTGCTTTTTTGTTCAATGCCGCAGTATACATTTTCTCGACCTGTGATATCGGTTTTGGGGAACCTAAAATTGCAATGGACATTTGGTTATGGCTCATTCCTGTAGTGTTGTCTCATCATTAACAATAATAATAATATCTTTATTGTTACATAAAACAAAGGTTACAAACAGTGAAGTCCCTGACCTCTATGCTAGTTTTAACACTTGTGGTCACACACACACAACTGATCTCTGTCAAGAGGTCAGTTCTTCTCTCCTACGAGCTAAATTTATGTTAACAAAACAATCTTAAAAGTAGGTAGGTATATAAAACAAAAAATAATTTTAAATAATGAAAATCTTGTAATGGAATGGTGTTGTAGAAAACAAGAAAAAAACATTGGGTGCAGAACAGATTATTGGGTATTTTACTATTTTTGGAATAATGATTCCGACCAGTGGCGGATTTACCCTAAGGCCAAGTAGGCCCGGGCCTAGAGCGGGCAGATATTAGGGGCGGCCAAGCGAGGCGAAAAATAGACTGATGATAGGACTGATGAAAGGCTTTTGCCGCATTTGACAGGCGTGCGGCCGGCACTAAAGCAGGGACAGGCATTTTTAAATTTCGCGGATGAAACCACTGATTACTACATTAGAGGAAGAAACAGATTAAAAATCCCGCTGTGCGTTCGTTTTTTTTTTGCTGTAGTTTTGTGCATCCTAGACAGGCATCCTCTCATACATAGATGCTCCGAGCTCCCCCCCCCCCCCCTCCATGATGGGAGCTGAGAAAGGGGCGGCTGGTACTATTCGGCCTAGAGCGGCCAAGACTGTAAATCCGCCACTGATTCCGACTTTGAAGAATGTTGATGCCCCAACTATAAAAATTGGCTGATCTTTAGATACCTAATAATATTACTTACCCATTGAAGCTTTCAACTCAATCGTCAATTTGCGAGACCGAACAAGTTCCGGCGCCTGCATCACCAACAGAATAGGCGACCCGTCTTCCCGATTTAAGTCGTTATAATGAAAGTGTGTTATCGTGTACCTTTTCACACCCGCCGCGCCCATACATTTAGTCTTCGCATCCATAAACATGATAAGCTCATTTTCTAGATAAAAGGGTCGGCAGTCCCTAAGTGAGGCATTCTTTGACTATCACCATTTAATGGGGCCCTGTGTCTGAGATCTCGCCGAGGGACCTTCAATTTGAATATTGATACGGTGATATTCTTGTGTTATGTAGAGTTGACGTTTTTTATTCAGGCCCGCCCATACGTTATATTTATGGCTTCTCGGGCGTAAAGGTTATAAAAATAAAATTATTTTGTTGGGACCGATTTTCCGTTGAAATGTATTTTTTTAGACTGTAACATCTTAAATAGGTCATATTCTATACTATAAACTGATAGAATAACAAACTTACGTGTTAGTAAAATAAAATAAACCAAAAACAAAAAAATCACATAATATGTATATATATATTGTCGTCAGTGTGTGTCGAGTGTTGTCGCTTAAAAAACATCTGGCTCCACCTGAAAATCAGTGTCGCACAGGCTGTGACAATAGCTGAGGTTGGAGACCATTTCGGCTAATTTCTTTTTTTTTATATAAAATTTGTGTTATAATAAGTATTATGTAAGTACTTTTTGTAAACAAGTGTACTATAAACAAACGTGCTGAATAAATTATTTCACTTTCACTTTCACTTTCACTTTCACTTTCACTTTCACTTTCACTATATGCTATGCTAGATGAAAAAAACTGATATTATGTAACCTTATGTTTGGCATATTTTCATTATACCTGCAGCAAAACTTTATTGATAGGAACAAAAAAACAAAAAAAATCAAAATGTTAATTACTTTAACTTAGGGCTGATTTTTCAATGCCTTGATAAATTTTATTCGCTTGATAACGTATTAAACCGCCAAATTGACAGTGTTTGTCATTCGCTTGTCTGTCAAATGTTTTCAATACTATTTATTTTATTTGGGTAATAATTTAACTGACTGATATCTTTTATCTGGCGATTGAAAAATTAGCCCTTAGTCTAATACAATTAAACAAAATACTTTAGAACTATGATAAATTATATATAAATTAAATAGGTTTTAAGAATTTAACAAATGATTTGTATGCGCGTTTTGTATGTAACTTTTAGTTTTGATAAAGCCTCACACACACATCACAATATAAATGAAATAATTTCCAATTCCACATTTATTCCATAATTCATTCTAATGTCTAGTTAAAGAGTTCCCGCATGCGAGGGCGCTCTTCGAATATTAATAAGAGGAGTACGCGGATAATTAGTTCTCTGGATAGTTAATTCTGTGACAGAAGGAAGGATAAATTAGGTGCTAGTGTAACAACTGCATTACACTTCACTCTGTGTTTAATATGCGCTTGAAATTAATTCCTTGTCTAGAAACTCATTTCTATAATAATAATAACTCATTATTTGATTACTGTTATATCACAGCTTATTGTAAAATTGTGATTATATTATGGTAGTAATTACGTAAAAAAGTAAGGTTTAAAAGTAAGGAATAAAATTACTTTTGAAATTTTAATTAAATATTATTTTAAATTTTGATTCTCTGCCATGGATATAACTTTGCTAATATAGATAAATATTTTCGTGGGGAGATGACGTTATCCAATTTACTTGAAAGACTTAAAATAATTCTATTACAAAATTCTGAAATTATAACTACAGAAAATAACTCCAATCAGAATTCTTAATACTAGATTGTTAAATTTCATATAGCAGTCAAGGAATCTAAATATAAATCAGAGTTTCAAACTATAAACGCTGCAATCAAAGCGCTGCAATTAAAAAAACCGGCCAAGTGCGAGTCGGACTCACGCACGAAGGATTCCGTACCAAAAAACGGAAAAAAATCACGTTTGTTGTATGGGAGCCCCCCTTAAATATTTATTTTATTCTGTTTTTATTATAGCGGCAACACAAATACGTCATCTGTAAAAAAATTCAGCTGTCTAGCTATCACGGTTCTTGAGATACAGCCTGGTGACAGACAGACAGACAGACGGACAGCGGATTCTTAGTAATGGGGACCCTTTGGGTACGGAACCCTAAAAATATGGTACGATTCTAGTTATTATTGATGAAAAATTATTTTAGGGAACTTCTGACGTACGCAGATAATTAAGTACTGTCTGGTCATCCATCCCTTGTCTGACCTTTGCTAAACTTGTGATCGGTACGGTAGTTTTTCTAGCTCTCTGTACTGTATCTAGCTATGACTTCATTGTTTTGATATTCATACTAGCTTTTGCCCGCGACTTCGTTCGCGTACCTACACCATGAAAGGTATCTACTCTCCAAGGATGGTATCTCTACCAGCAAAAATGGTTCAGCCATATACAAATCCCCATACAAACTAAAACACCCTGTAGCACCCTATATAACGGGAATTTTCCACAACCCTTTCTTAGTGCTCACATACCTACATTATGAAAGGAATCTATGCTCCAAAAATGGTGTATCTATCTTCAGCCCTATAGATACCAATTCCCATACAAACTGGAACTCCCTGTAGCTCGCTGTATAACGGAAATTTTACAAAACCCTTACTTAGTGCTCACCTACACCATGAAAAGTATCTACCCTCTAAAAATGGCATCTCTACCTTCAACCCTATACAAATTCTCATACAAACTTGAACAACCTGTAGCACCCTGTATAACGGGAATTTTCTGAAATCCTTTCTTAATGCTCATCTACATCATGAAAGGTATCTACCCTCCAAAAATGGTGTCTCTACCTTCAGCCGTTAGGACTCTACACCTATCCCAACAATGAATCAATCAGTCAATCAATTGAGAGTTTTATGTATGTAGATTCTATGACATAAAATCCATATATATAAAATTCAAAGTCCTGACTGACTGACTGAGTGAGATATCAACGCACAGCCCAAACCGTTGAACCTAGAGACTTGAAATTTTGCACATAGATACCTTATATAGTGTAGGTATCCACTAAGAAAGGATTTTTGAAAATTCTATCCCTAAGGGGATGAAGTAAGGGATGAAAGTTTGTATAAAAGTGCCTCAGTTTCAAAGCTAGGACCTTCAAATTTTGTGTTTAGGCTGATGATTAAAAATTAATAAATACGTGTCTCAGCGTTTTTCAAAATTCTACCCCCGAAGGGGTGAAAAGGGGTATGAAGTTGTGTATAGAAGAAAATCCCTAATTTTCGATGTAAAATCGCTAAATTTATAATTTAGGCTCACAGATGGAAATATAACGCAACGTTTATTGTTATTGGTTAGTATTTCAACCCCTGTGGGGATGAAATGGGGTAACTAAACCTAAAATAGATATGGATGTCGTTATTGGGGTTTTCAGGGATGATGATTGCGAAAATGACATTTATTTTGAAGTCCAACATGGTCGACATGATTTAACCCCTAAAGGAGTGAAAATGGTGTTTAAATGTGGTATGGAAAATTATATAAAATAGACATTACAACTTTAAACTTCGTAGGAGCATGTCTAAAAATAAATAGGCAAACATATATTTTGTGATTTTGAAAATCAACCCCTTGGGGTAAATGGGGTAAGTAAACATAAAAATCGATATGGATGTCGTTTTTGAGGTTTTATGGGATTGTGATTGCGAAAATGATATTTATTTTGAAGTCCAACACAGGGACATGATTTGACCAGTAAAGGGGTGAAAATGGGATTCTAATTTTGTATGGAAAAAGAATATAAAATAGACATTACAACTTTAAAATTCGTAGGAGCATGTCTAAAAATAAGTAGGCAAACACATATTTTGTTATTTTGAAAATCATCCTTCAGAAAGTAAAAGGGGTAAGTAAACATAAAAATCGATGAGGATATCGTTCTTGAGGTTTTATTGGATGAGGAATGCGAAAATCACATTTATTTTGAAGTCCAACACGGTAGACATGATTCAGCCCCAGGGGACGGGATCGGGAACGGGATCGCGAAAGCGAAAGCGAACGCGAACGGGAACGGAATCCGGGAACAGGAATGGGGCCGTTTTTACGCGATTAGGTGGGTCCGGACCAAGCGCGCAGCCTCGTGCGAGGCCTGCCACACGATCCAAACGATTTGCCTCGCGAGGCAGCGCGCTTGGTGGGGACCCGCCCTAATCGCGTAAAAACGGCTGGTCGGATCCTGGATGAAGGTTCCCTAAGGATTTTCTCTAATATCCACGCGGACAAAGTCGCGGGCGGAAGCTAGTATGAATATAAAATTCTTGGTTTATCTACAACTAACTATGCTGGCGTCGTACCTATTCGTCCGTTGTACCTATACGCCGTCGTTGCGTATGAAAGATGTGCTCGTGAATGTATATGGGCGCGATAGCAATACTACACTAACGCAGCATAATAATAATTATGGTCCATTTATTTGAGATTTATTTGGTAATTTGTTTACCTGTTATATTGTTATGTTTATGGCGATGAGAAATATTAACAATGTTAATATTGTGAAATGAACTAAATAGATAGTTCTTTACTTCGAGATATTACGAACGAAATTAAATTGTTTGTTAACAAAATATGACTCTCTTATAAATGGGAATGGAGGTGTTAACGAGGCCATAATATCTTAATACACAATTTTAATAATGTTTTACGTGGAATTTTTAGGGCCTACAGTTTAGTATTTTAGACGGTATCGTTATATTCCCTTGTAGTAACTGCTAGAAGTAGATAGCGAAACTGCTAAAAGTGACCATTTTTGACACATTCGCTATCTACTTCTACGAATGACTATGAGGGCATGTAGTGATACCTTCTAAAAATACTAGACCATGGACCCAGAACTCTACGTAAAACATTATTAAAATCTTTTTCTATTAATAACTTATTAAATAAAAACCTCTGACTTTCGATCCACTTCGATCTACTTTCGATCATACAACTGCCTTAATGTAAACGCAGCGTCAGCGCTCTGTGTTCGGCAAACGCTTATGCTGGAAGAACGCCAGTATTTTCTGTACCTGCACGTCCTTGCTGTATAGATTTGGATGATTTACATTGAACCATTCTTATGCAGCTTCATCTACTGGTACCGAGGCGAGCAAGTGGTGAACTACGCGCAACGCGGCGGTATCAGCGTCGAGACTGAGCAGCGTACTCGAACCAGCCGCTTGCTGATAGCGCGGGCGGCGCCACACGACTCCGGGAACTACACCTGCGCACCGAGTAGCTCAGGTGGGGTATTACAACCTCTTAAAACATTCCAGGTTTATGAATTGCTATAGTTACATCTCTTTCTCGCCGTATTATAGCAAATAAATGAGACGCAAATACCGCGGCAGGTAAGGGAATTTACATTTATTAATACAACCTACATTTAAAGCATTCGTGACGAGTTCCTATGAGGAAAAAAAGCTTACAACATCAAAAGGGCATAATATGTCAAGGGCTGGGAATGGGATTACGTGGCACGTTCTAAATAGAAAAGCTTCAAGAGGAAAGAATTTTGTACGTGTTACTGCCCTAGAAGCATGTGCCACTTTTAAGTTTGACCATCACCCCTTTTTTATGTCCCTACTGCTATGGCACAGGCCTTCCATATGGGTGGATAAGGAGGATGGGCCATAACCCACCGCGCGGGACCAATGCGGATTAGTAGATGCTTACAACTGCAAATGCATCCGGAACAAACGACTTAACGTGCCTTCCGAAGCACGAAGGAGCTCGATAAAATAAATTTTTGGTCACCCATACCATGACCGATCCTTGCGAAAGTTGCTTAACCTCCGCAATCGCTGGGCAGGCGCTAAACCACTGCGCCATCGAGCTCCAAAACCATTTAAGTTTTTAATTTATTTATTTAATTCATCCATTCTCTTCATCATTCAATTTTTTCAAACCAATCTCAATAATTCCAAACTTTTAGATTTTATGCATTCACAATGCTATTTTTATATTAAGATTATTAATATAATTGAAAATTATATTAATTACTCACCCGTAGCAGCTCCGTCTGAGCTGCTACGGGTGAGTCGATTTTTTTAAATATTTTTCAATTATATTAATAATCTCAATCTCAATAAGATGTTAAATGTCACGTTCGAACGAAGAATTAATAAAAAGGACTAATAACCAAATTAAAGTGCTTTTCAGTTCAAACTGAAGCGGATTTATGATAGATCGATATAAGTGCCGGATATGCGCCATATGAGATCTGAACATTGTCCCATTTTAACATGAATTCTTACATTTGTACAGTTTTTAAGTAAGATCTCACATAACTTGTATTGATTTTGCAAAAGAAAGAGCTTGGAGCGTTTTCATAACGTTAGTCTTTGCACATGAAAAGCATTTCGTATTCAAAATTTATCTTTTTATAAGTATTCATAAGGAGACTCAAGGTCACTCAGCGTGCAATGGAGAGAGCCATGCTCGGCGTTTCCCTGCGTGATAGAATCCAAAATGAGGAGATTCACAGGAGAACTAAAGTAACCGACATCGCTCGATGGACCGCTCAGCTGAAGTAATAATAATAATAATAATAAATCTTTATTGAAATAATCTTACATCAAAAATATAACAATTAAAGTCTAGATTTAGGTACAAAAAGCTAAAATACAATCTAAGTGGCAGTGGGCTGGACACATAGCGAGAAGAACCGATTGCCGTTGGGGCAGAAAGGTTCTGGAATAGCGACCGCGCACCGGACGACGCTCCGTGGGTAGGCCCCCAACAAGGTGGACCGACGATCTAGTAAAGGTCGCGGGAAGCCGCTGGATGGATCGTGCAGGACCGATCGTCGTGGAGATAAAATATTGAAAAACACTGCCTCAACTGAATAGTGGCACAGCTCTTTAGATGCAACCGCGGTGACAAGTTAGATGACGTAATTTAATGTTGTCTGCATGGAATTCACATACTTGTTGAATGGTCTGTGGTGGAATTCCACTTCCCACAAGATTTTTTCCTTTCTAAACCTACGTCATAATAATAATAAAATTGTATGTATGCTAATAGTAGTTCGAACTATTTGACATTTATTATTTTGAGTACAATACCTATGGATTTCTACGCTTATTTTCCTTTAATTTGTTAAATTAAGAAAGTTAAACCCTATTTGTAGAATCAATAGATTAATTAATCGTTAACAATAGAACCATCATGTTAACTGAACGACGCAATTAATGCCTGGAAGCAGATTAATATTTCACCATCAAAAGTTACAAACGTCCGTTATTGCCTATAGCGAGACACAACTGCTGTAGTACTATCGAATCTGATAAGCTTTATCATAAACAATTCAACGAACTAATATTTGCAAAATTCGGAGATTGGGGTTATTAGTTTGCATAAAATGTTAATAAATAAATCAGATTTCTGTACAACAATTAATGTGGATCGATTTCCATAGTTTATTCCATCCATTACTCTGTATAAATTTGTTTAGTGCCAATTGGTTTCAGGCGATTATGACTTTGCTTCAATTGAGTTAAAATTGGGGCGATTCGATAGCACACAGATTTTTCATATTTTCATAATAAGTTTTTAACTAAAAGCCAATTTTCAACATAACGTAAAACTTTATTGCTTTGGATTCAATTGAATGTTAAAAATACAAGACTGATGAAAAATAAACACTGTGCTGGAATATCCATATATACTCGTATAACACAAAGATTGGAATTGAAATATGACTTTATATTTTTTAGTTTTTTTCGTAAAATAATATATGATTATATCTCGTTGTATAATAACATACGTACTGCGTGTGTATAACTACAAATGTAGGTATATAAAGCTAGAATAAAAACATTACTTTATGTAAATCTTGCTTTTAATATCATAATAGGTCTTCACCTATGAAATTGCCGATTTGTTTGGAGAATTTTCAAGAAGTTGCATTTTTCATACTAACATTTTCTTTGTTCTTTTAACAACCGTGAACAGTCATTAACCAAACTTTTATATACTAATGTTTGAACACTATGCTAACGTATTCTATTTACATTAAGCGAAAAAACTACTTTTTATGTTAATAATAAGTAGTTTTAATAAGTTTTTTGAGTCACTTTCAAGATCTTTTTAAGAAAATCTAAAATAAGGACTCTATTTTTACTGATAGTTGACTATCATGGTCATAATTCGATATAATATCAAAATATTGTTAAATATTTTAAATAATTGAAGTTATTATTTTGTATGTATGTGACGAAATATCGGAAATTTCATAGGTAAAGACCAAATAATTAGAATATTCTTTTACACTAGTGCAAAAGTTTCAAAATCCTCCCTCATTTCAAAGAATCTAAGTAGGTATACTTAATCAGTTTTTGCGTTCTTGGCAAAGTTATTTGAATGTCATACGTTTTTATGTTACACTTTATTATGTATTTCTTTATTCGATTTGTTTAATCAAGACATTGTTAGACCTTATCCAATATATTTTTTATATAGGTGCGTAACGTCTGTTGATTGATGATATTTAATACTATTTTTGTATCAAGGTTCACACATAATAGACTAGAATAGTTAGATAACATTGATATTATTTATTCTCTAACTAATGAATAAGTCAGAGCTAATACCTATCTACTTATTATTACTGTCATGATCTAATTAATTAACTCATATCAATCATTGTTTAATGTGCCTTGGGGGCCTATATTAGGTACAAAAATGAATCACGATAGTCGGACGCAATTCGTCCATCAATTTACTTGATATTAAACCTTACTCGTGAGGCAGTAGTGCCACGGAACGGGACGAACATCGTACGCTCATCGCAATGTTTTTTAGTATTAGGCCTCTTGGTATTTTGATTAACTCAGAATGAGGGCTTTTCAAAGTGACTTTAAAAAAATAAAAATAGTAACTATTTGCCTCACTAGATGGTGTTGATACTCTTCGAAGCTTAGTAAAAAAATCACATTGACACACATTTTTATCAGCCATCTATCGAGCCTACAGTTGTCATTGTGAAAAGCCCTCATTCTAAATTGAATTTGGAAGTGCCCGTTTTTGACCCTTTGTTTTCGTCTGTGCAGAGTCAGCATCGGTAATAGTCCACGTGTTGAGTGGCGAGCGTCCAGCGGCGATGCAGAGCTCAGGGTCCACGCCACCCCGCATGGACCGCGCCATCCTCGCCGCAGTGGCCACCGTCTCCTCACTCAACCAACCCAAACCTTGGCTACTCGTCACTGTAACACTTCTTGCTCAGTACCTCTCTACAATCACTCTAATCACCCTCACTGTCCTCGCTCACTTAATTAGCAACCAAATCACATCATACATGCCATCTTCAAGATGACCAACTGCAATCGAATTAACCATCGACGAAATGTAAAACATTTGTATAAATCTAATTCTAAGGCGAAATATTTTTATCTGTAAATTTTTATCAATGAGTTATACTGATTGATGTATTTAATACAACGATGATAATGTTTTTGTGAATTATAAATTTTTTATCGTCAATTTTAGTCATCAATTGTGTTTAGATGAAATTTTGAGATTACCCTTTTATCTTGGTATTAGCGTGAAAAGGGATAGATTGGAAACAATAATTTTCTCTTTTAAAAAGCTTATGAGGATTAACTGA
Organism: Agriphila tristella; assembly: GCA_928269145.1. Lineage (NCBI taxonomy): Eukaryota > Metazoa > Arthropoda > Insecta > Lepidoptera > Crambidae > Agriphila > Agriphila tristella. Next base: position 41,833,278 of record OV743433.1, read on the forward strand.
GCGTATTTACTTAAGAAGAAGCTGTTATAAGATTATCCGTGACTGGCTTCCATTTGTTTTTCCAGCTAACTGCGCCGTTGTCTTAATCCTGTGCTGAGATTACGACTGAATCGATTTCGTTATTCCGATCTGGAATGGTACAAGATTGAATCGGGTCAGGGCTTATCTATGTGTTATGTATCCAAGCACCCACTCGTTTTCTTAACCACATTGACATTGAAATAACCAATGGTTGGTTGCAGCAAGCCTTACTACCAGCGAACTAAAATCTATGGAAGTGTAATTGCAAACAAATATTGCTTAAAATTTTGCACCATGGGGCGGAAAAAGTACAACCCGCTCTAGTCGGGTCAGCCACGCACCCGGTGACTGACGTAAGTGTTCTTTTCAATAAATTGCAGTTTGTAGAGAATAGATAGAAAGAGAGTTTATTAGAAATGACATCCTTTATAGTATGGTGTAAAAGATGCAAAGATGGCAATAAAAAGATGCAGAAAAAATGTATCTCATTTTTTCGTTTAAGTATAGAAAATATATAATAGGTCTTTACCTATGAAATTGCCGATTTGTATGGAGAATTTTCATGAAGTTGCATTTTTCATATTAGCATTTTCTTAGTTCATTTAACAACCGTAGACACTCATGTAACAAAACTTTTATGTACTAATGTTTGAACACTATGCTTACTTATTCCATTTACGATAAGCAGAAAAAATAAGTTATGGCTAAGTTACGGCCCCTATCAGGTCACCCTTTTTTGCTCACAAAGAAGAGTCACCTTCAAGATCTTTTTTTAATGCTACAAAAGCTATAATAAGAACTTTATTTTTACTGATAGTTGACTATCATGGTCACAATTCGACATAATATCAAGATATTTTTAAATATTTTAAATTATAGAAGTTATTATTTTCTTTGTATGTGACAAAATATTGGCAATTTCATAGGTAAAGACCTAATATAAGTATACAAATTATGGTCGCTAATAAACAACCAGTGTTCAGACGCTTTGTGCTTCATAATTAAATGCCAGCATTTTTAGCTCTATCCACATAGTTTTCGTATGGTGCCATTTTTGAGCAGAATGCTTATTCCATAGATTTTAGTTCGCTGCTTACTACAATGAATACTTAGCTTAAATACATTGCCTACACACAATAAGTTATCGTATAAAAATATTCTTCCGCTCCGCAACATTAAATTTGCTTGAAGATCCCTTGAACCCACAAATCAGGCTTACTGGAAACATTTTAGATGCCAAACGAAATTCGAACAACCTACTTTTATATCTCATAAATTTAGTTTTTACAAAATTTTCTATGTTACTTACTTAACAGTAATCTCGACAAACCATATTTTTATGAAACAGTTGCATTTCATAATATAATAAAAAAAATCCATATTTGAATGAATGTTCCCGCTGATAACGTTTACCCTAACTGAAATGAATGAGCGCTCGCTGTAATAACACTTTATAAGATTAAACGAAATAAACCTTCCCCTCCTTAACAAAAAGAGCAATTTTTTGTATAAAGAAATATCCGACAAAAATTACACCATAAAAAAGGAAACCTGGGCATAATTTTGTTCCAGTCCATTTGAAGGAATCTGTTAGATCATTACTAAACGTTCCTCTCGGTTAGTTTGCTTTTATGTCGTGTTCGGCCTTGTTCTTTACTTACGCCAGAGTGAGGACACAAAAACAAATTTACGAGTTTGTAAGTAAACGAATAAGATAAAAGGGTGAGCGTAGGGACACTCGGTTTCTTTATACCAAAAACTATCTCTATTTGCATCATTTCATTTTGCTTCAAAGACTTATAGCTTGTCAAATACAAGGAAATTGTATAAAATAATGTTAAATCTCTTTAGAGTATTCGAATGTTTATGTATAAGATATTTAAAATTGATATCAAAAAAATAAAAATTTGTAGCTTTAAGAGATGCTTAGATATTGTATATATTACTTAATAATTGTATATAAACTTAAATGTAAATAAATAAATTGTTCAAAAGTTATGTTTTTAAATCCTTTAACAGCCAAATGCATTATATGTATTGTGAGTTGAAAAGCGATGATTTTATAAAATTATCGTGAAAACATACCTTTACAAGTAGTTAACAAAAGGGTTGTGTAATAAACTATCAGAAAGTAGATGTATTTAACTATGTTACGTAATGATTTATAAGAATACAGAATAGTAATAAAACATTGAAATCAAATTTTAGTTTTATTGTATCATTTTCATTAACACTGATCCTTTTTAATGCAACTTGACTTCAAATTCATAAGCTTTATAAAACCAACTTACAGAATTATAAGCAGCCTTTATCGTATATAAGCATCCCAAAACAAAGTTAGAAACAAAAAAGTAATCTACAAAAGGATCTCATTTCGTTTGTAAAAAGCATTGCATTAAGAAATTCTACCATGGACGAGGGCAGACAAGAGGCGGGATTGAGGAAGGAATAAAAGGGCGTACGTAAATGAAAGGAAAAGAGAGGAAACGATGTATTTTCTGCCTATCTTCGTAGATACCGATGTATATATATATACCGAACCGCTTATGTTGATGTATGGGCCAGCCCTACCAGCGCATCCGGTGACACTTTATCAAAACAAGTATGAGAAACCAAATAAAACGGATACAAGTCAACGACTGTTTATTTGTAATAACATCTCATAGTGTATTTACAGAAGCTCAGACTATTTTTAGGGTTCCGTAGCCTAAATGGCAAAAAACGGAATCCTTATAGATTCGTCATATCTGTCTGTCTGTCTGTCCGTCCGTATGTCACAGCCACTTTATTCCGAAAGTATTATTACTCAGTTGAAACTTGGTAGGTAGATGTATTTTGTTAACCGCTTAACAATTTTAACACAAAAATAAAAAATAAAAGATTAAGGGGGGCTCCCCATACATGGAACTGAATCTGAAAAAAAAAATTTTTCTTCAAACCAATACGTATGGGGTATCTATAGATAGTTCTTCAAAAATGGCATTGAGGTTCTTAATACGATTTTTTCTCAAAGTCAACCGTTTGAAAGATAAACACTGCCAAAGTGGTAAAATGTGTGTCTCCCCCCCTCTAACTTTTGAAATAAGAGAGTGAAAAATCTAAAAAAAATATATACTGTAGATCTTAATAAATACTTTCAACGAAAATTGGTTTGAACAAGGTATAATAAGTAGTTTTTGAGATATAGCACATTTTCCAAAACCGCAAACATAACTTTGTCATTCATACCAACACTGTGAAAAACAAATTTATTTTTGCAGACAAAAAAATATAGTGGTATTAAATATCGTATGGTATAAGGTAACTACGGAACCCTACGGCACGTGGCCCGACACGCACTTGGCCAGTTTTTTTTGATTTACCCTTTTCTCTAAACTCAGTAGCTCTACCATATGAGTTGATGCAAACTGTTTTCTCTACCGTAGACTATCGGATATACTGCTCACAGTCAATGCGAGTGAAAGAGAGAAAACGATAGTTTATAAAATAGTTTGCATCAACTCATAGTAGGGCCACTGAGCTCCATATAACTTCAGGATTGGTAATCTATGTAGGTAGCACATAATGTCTTACTAAAGGGTATTCAAACCTACTAATTAGTATTCTTAATTCACCTAGGTGCTAAACTATATTCTGTAATAAAATATTGATAAATTAAGTATACAAATATAATACTTAATTCACCTACACCTTGGTGCATTAACTATACTGACTTAATTCACCTAGGTTAATTAGCCCGTGGATAGTCTACGACAGAAAATGTGTTATACAAGGTTATTTTTAGTATATACGAAACCTGAAAACTGTTTGGTTCAGAATCAGTAATAGAATCGATTGCAATATTTTTTTATATCATGTTATATTTTGACTAAGTAATATTTACAAAACCATAATTAACGGACACCCTACAAAAATGTCTCGCTAGCACAAAACAAAAAGCTTGTAACTTCGTGAGTTTTTAAGGTATCATTATCTTTTTTTTTTACTGATTCTGAAAATGAAAATATGTGACCCGTGTTTCGGCTTTCGTATATACACAAAATAATGTTGTAGAAATACACGTATTTCTTCAAACAAAAAGCTTATATGTATACAGCAATTCTATTTTGGTACTGAACTCGTTATGAAAAGCCTATAATGGCTACAAAATAAAAAGAAATCCACAAATGGAAAGCACAACAACTTAATTAAAGGAACTTCAACAAATAAAGCTGTATGTATACGCTAAAATAAAAATGCGAATTGAAACAATTCCCGCTTTTGCTACGATAACAAAAATCGACAATTCAATTCGTTACGAACTTATTGATAAAATAAAATACAATTTTCCGAGAATTTTATTAATACTTGTTTATTTAACAATACGAAGAAAACATTTATTTTTTTATTTGCCAAACCTCACAAACATTGTTGCTGTTGATTGCAGTAGTAATTGTAAAAAAATCATGATTTATGGATTTTATTAACTTAGGTTGTTGAAAGTTTTGATATTGATTTATACAAATTCCCTTGAGGACAGTGGCTGTAATTGTCTTTTAACATTTAGTTTCTAGAAACATTTTAGCAATTCCAATAAAGTCTAGAATCTTTGGAGACCGACTTAGCACTTAGAAGCGCAAATAATAATTTATTTGATCGTGAGCAACGCTTGTTTATAACATTTTTGCGAAATTATTCTAAAGAACTCATTACATTGTAATGAGACCTTTGAATAAGTATTCTAAGAATGAGACACATAAGTTCATTAGAATATTTAACTAAACTAATGTTGTAAATTTAATTATAAATACATTCGTTGGCTAAAGTTTAATTTTATAATTTTATCCTACGACTTCGATATGAATTCATAATAACGTTGTCAAATTACTTTTCGCGACATGTAAGACAAAGCAAAAAAAGTAAAAGTAATTTTATTGTAATATAATTTACAAGTGAGCACCTGTCTCACAGAAATATTAACTTTGAAAACAATTTCTCGGTGGAGTGTATTATACAGACTAAAGTAAGTAGATCCAATGTCAAAGAATCGAAAAATTACCAATTGTAAAAACACTACGTAGGTACTTATTAGCTAAGTAAGTTGACAACATCTTCCATGCTGGATGATAAAGGATGTAAGCTTTTTTCGTCATTTTGTAACTTTAAAAAGATGTCATCACACTTTTTATTCCAGAAAAATAATCTCGTGATAAATATAAACAACGCTGTGGTTTTCAATTTCAAATAATGCATTAAGGTGTAACCAAATACTCCAAGACTTGAGCTTCGGGCAATTCATCAAAATATAACATCTTGTTGCAATCTTCACTAGAAGTAACTAACTACGGCGGAGCACTTTTCTGATCTAAGGGTCTACTACGAGAAAAGGTTATCGCGATAATTGGAGGATATCGTTCTTGGATAGCTAAAATGTCACGAAGTGGATCGAACGTCGTCCGCTTGTTGTGGTTTGATTTTCGGAGTAGCCTCTGTTCTCGACGCGTGTCAAGTGGTGACTGATCGCTAGTCCGGTGACCGGGGTGGCGTGCTGACTGTCGTTTGACTGATGTGATGGTGGTAGGTATGTACTATAAAGAAGTTTGATCGAATATCCATCCAAACAGTTCTAACGGCTTTGCAGAGGAATCGTGTCAAAGATTTTTATAAATAGTTTTCAAAAGTTTGTCCGCAGTGTTGAGAGACTTTTGAAATTGCGACTGTAGTTCGTATATAACTATGATTTGTAGTATAGTAGTTATTTAAGTCAAAATTAAATATGAGTGGACTATTATTAGTTAAAAGCAGTTGACTGAAAATGTAGAATAATACCTTCGATCAATCTGATCGAAGAATAATACATATAAAATGCAGCATGCACTTTAAGCTATGCTACACACTACTTACACAATACTATATTTTTCTTTTAAACGTTGCGTACCTACAGGCTTACAGAAACTTTGTTGAAAGGCCTACAAGTTGGTTATATTTTAATCTTTGAAAATTAGGAAATCACTTTTACGTGCAAAAATTAAATTAAATTAAATTTATGTAGGTATGTAATAAGATAGCAAATAAAAGCCTATATTTATTTCCGGTTTAAGTTTTTCCGGTTAGTAAAATTAGTTCTTTTCTAACAATGGCGTCTGAAAATCTGTTTGTGTGATACGTATTTGATGGTGTAATCACACTTTATTACACACAATCATGTGTAATCGCCGGACATTACACAATATATGTACATGCAAAAATTCCAAGTAAGAAGCGTACCTAGGTGTTTTATATAATATAGTAGGTAGGTGTAGGTACTATGTATAATATATACGGCCGATCTCCCCAGGGTAGGTAGAGTTACGGTCACGATTTTGGAATATATTTTTACTATTCGCTTTGTGACCTCACGACATTCAAGCCTTTTTCGCCAAATTGGAAAAATCTTTCGGGTTGAATTCACAGCAAACTTTTGTGTAAATACTGATATGTGTTCTGGGCTTTCGTTTAAATGAAAAGCTTTTTTTTGGACATGATGGTATAGGCAATTGATGTTTCTATTTTCTGTAGAGATGGTAGAGATTGATAAAATAATAAAGTACTTATAGAGACAGTTCGATGTAGGTTCCTAATAGTTTAGACTTTAAGTTGTTTCAAGATTAGTATGATGGTATTCTTGTGGGTAGTATATTACTATTGGTATTATTATAAATGCCTGATAGGATTATTATAGGTAATATTAGTTGCATACGTCAGAAAAACATTGCACTGTTTTCAATAAGTTATTGCCATTATTTCAAGTGTTTAGGTTTGATAAAATATTTTTCACACCACATGCTCGACAATGCCGAATTATAATGCCTCTTTAATTTCAGTAAAATATTACCAATTCATGAAAACGTAAAATATACCTTATTAGTAGAAAACTTTTTTAACGATCACTATAAACAAATTATTCATAATCATGGTAGAACCCGCAGCGCTAATAATCCAAAACTATTCACACCAAAATATAACAACCTTTATGGAAAACGTACTTTGGAATATTTAATCCCAGATCTCATAAATAAATTACCACCTCTTTTAAAAAAACGAAAATAAATAAAAAAAAAACATTAAAACTGAATTAAAAACATATTTCTTAAATTTTTGTAGTATAAATTGACTCACTGCATCATCATAATCTTAAAAATTAAAACATCCTATATACACGAACACTATTCATCCAGCCTTTTGACGAGTGACGTCAGAGTTGTTCGGGTGGGGCTCGCTGGTGCGGCACGCGGCCGATGCATGTTTTGCACGAACAGTGCATAATTGTTAATATGTACCCGCTAAAATTTTGTTTCTATTTTTTCCTCATTTTAATTTTATAAGCTAAATCATAGTATTATTATCTTTAAGATTACTAAGACGACTCCAGTACACGGTAAAGTTAGAATGTAACTTATGTTGTACTGTACCTACATAAATATGGTTTGTCAATAATTGTATCAATAAATAAAATAAAATAAAAATAAATAAAATGTCATATAAACCTTACCGAAAGCAAGACATTAAATCTCTTGGCTTTAGCCGGGTTACAATGTTCTATTATAACCCGCTGGTCAATAATGTGATTTTCACTTTCATAATTCTTATTGCTATGTCCATAAAGTCTAATTTCACTAAACAGAATGTGTCCTCAGCGGGCGCGGCCAACTCGATTTTCGAAGACCGAGGCCGTGGCCCATTAGATTTGCACTGAAACGAACGAATTTGCTATAGCCGTAGCTAGTAGTACTACTAGCTTTAGAAGATTCTATAAATATTTCAAAGAAAAAATAAAAAATGTCGAGTGATGAAAGTATTTTGACTCCAGAAGCTATTAAATTAGATGCCATAGGCATTGTCAATAATCTACTCCCAGAAAAGTCAAAGGAAAAATACCTGAAAGCCTATAAAGATTTAGACACATGGAAAACTGAAAAAGGCGCAAAGTCTGTGTCTGAATCAGTGCTTCTGGTCTAAATGTCTCCAATATCAATTTGCACTTGTAATATGCTGTAATAAACACTATCTACTAAGCCTGGTTTTTTATTGTCTCGCATAAAGTGAGAAAAGTAGAGTATACACCACCGGGATAAAACTGTTTTTTTCTTGGGCGCTTGAATCCCTCACTGCACTTAGGACTCAATCTTAATTCCCTCGCTTTGCTCGGGAATTAACTTATAACACCCTCGCTGCGCTCGGGAGTAAAATTTGGAGTCCTTCGTTACGTTCAGGATTCAATGTAGCGCCCGTGACATAAAACAGTGCTTTATCCCCTTGGTGTATAATGTACTATTACTGGATCCTTTAAATACATGTAATAACATCAGATTTTGTTACAATTAAGTTTATGACTTATGCTCCGTTTATTATTATTATTTATTTAAACTAACATCTTATAAGCTTACAGATGAGTTATAGTCCGTAGCAGAAATACATGAAAACTTATTTAAATTGTAGCTCTTTACCTCTTTAATGCTAAAAGGGGTAGAGTGCAGAATACTAAAATAGCCATTACGTACATGAAAAATCTATTTATTACTCCAGCCTTTTATAAACTCATACGCATTTTTAGAAAAGATTTCTTTAAATATTAATTTTACTGGCCGTCACATACATTAAATTAGCTCAACAGAGATCATGGTGAGCAAAGTTTTAAATATTTACTTACATTTATTTTTTGTTATGTGTTATGAATATTGTATGGCTTGCTTATGCACCGGAGATGTGTTTGTAAATCTGCAAGACAGGAATATGAATGAAACAGTGCATAAAACATACATAAGCTACTCCTTAAAAGGTAAGAAAATGGCGATGCGTAATAATTACGACTCATCATACCCCTGCCCTTATCCTAGTTTATTATTACGACTATAATAAATAAAGTAAGTATAATTATTATAAAGAAAACAAGAAAACAGATGAGTTTCGCTCTCCAGAAATGATAAATGCTTGAAACCTTATTGACATTTCTTTCATAACAACAAAGAGAGGCGAAACAATGGACGCTTATCTGACAAACGCACTCACGACTCCTATTGCGGAGTACTTGGATGTACTAAATACATAATAGGTACTATAATTATGAGGCTCTTCGACATTAGTCTTCTGTTGAAAGGATAATGTAGTGAAACTAGTCGAATCTCATTTCATTACTATACATTCTTGGTTCATGAACGCCAGCGGTAAAATTTAATGTTTATTTTCATATCAGAGTTGACATTTTAAAATACAAAGAAAGCACTAAGTACAGATAAATGCTAAGATAAGATAACTTTATAGTAAACCGTTATTAAAGGCATGATTGAATCCAATGGAACAATCATAACAAATATTTCAGCATCAAACCAGAATGAAAAAGAAACAATTACTTTAGCAAAGCGTGCGATATTAAATCTATCTAATAACACAATAGCTGTAAAAAGCTAATTTTAATACATTTTCATTGCATACTAGCTATTTTCATCAGTTTCTTTCGCTACAAAGATGTTCACATCAACGTCATTTTTGCTGAGTCACGGCGGGTGTCGTTTGTCATACCCCTTATTGAAGAGCAAATTTTGTTGACCGCTCTGCCAGTTATATCCGTGATATTTTCATAATTCCTCTTGAAAGGACTGGGCCCTGATGTCCTTGTCGTTTGCCTTGTAAGCCGGAAAGATCGTTTTGTCCTTTTGCTACACAATAAATTGCGTAATCCGCGAATATCTTTTTCGGAATTGCACGTTATACCCCGTTGTATGGTTATGGCTTAGCGTTTCAACAATTTGTTGGTTTTATGGGATATGCAACATAACATTTAACAACTTAGAATATCGAAATTGTGTTTTTGAACGAGTTTTATTTTTATTTGTTCTAATTAACAAACTTTTGTAAAAAAAAGGATCTTGTAGATAATGCTTAATTTTTATATCACAATTCATTTTCTAACTTTTAAGTTTGTTTGAGCTTGAGTATTTTGTCTTTAAACTTATTTTGGTTTGTATTAGTACTTACTTTCTTACCTACAAGTTTTTTTTATACACAACGGGACAATGCTTGGCCTTCACCACACCTGATGTTAAGTGACGATAAGGCTGTAGGTGCGCACTACATCCGGAATCCTCATCTCTGAGGAACTGGCTATCTTACCTCTAACTGCCAGAACACAACAATTTTGTTAGGTATGGCGTCAGACTTAGGTACTTACGTAAGATTCTGGGCCCAACCAGGGGAGAGAATGGGAAGTGGAGACAAATATATAATCAGGAGATAGAAGACCTAGTGTCCGAGCTGAACATCATCGGGAAAATAAAAACCGCCCGACTTCGCTGGCTGGGACATGTGGAAAGAATGGGAGAGGTTCGAGCTGTAAAGAGAGCATACCTTGGTCAACCCTCCGGGCGTCGTCCGGTGGGCCGACCGAGATATCGCTGGAAGGACGAAGTCGCCAAAGATTTCAAAGAGCTGGAGGTGCCCGACTGGTCAGATCTGGCATAAGATAGGAAACAATGACGCACTTTGCTTCGGGTCGCTGAGCCAGCGAAGTAAGTGAGTAGACTTAAGTAAGATGGTAGTAGCTAACCAGGCGGACTTGAAATAAGCCCTACCACCAACCAAATCGAATAAAAATTGTACCCCTACTGGGAATTGAACCCGGGACCCCTGTGTCTTACACGGGTGGGCGAACCACTAGACCACAGAGGTGATTAAAAGTTAAAAGTGATTAAAAATAGTTATTTGTTATACAAGTGACCAAAATCATTGTGCTGCGAGTGGCGACTTTAAATCACGAACTAGCGAAGTAGTCTACAATTGAATCACGAGCGTAGCGAGTGATTCTAATATAGACTACTGAGCACAGTGAGTGATTTAAAGGCACGAGGCAGAACAACATTTTGGTCTCGTGTAAAACATACAACTTTTCACCTCGACCAGCGAGAAAATTTTCACGTGACTTTCCTGGTAAAAAAGCTTAATTAAGCATTTGAAACTTGTTCACTTTACTCTTTTGGAGTTAGACAACTATCTTCATCGTTGGACGCATTCATTTTTGTAATTTATCACAAAAATAATTCAATCAAACCTATGCTGAAAATTTTTATTCATAGAGTAAAGTAGATTCCCGTCGTTTTGATTACATTGCGTTGTGTTTTTCTCTTATTCATTAATATTCCGTCTTATTTATTTATTTATAATCATAAAACATATAATTTGTTAATAAATTTCACAAGTTAACAAATTTTTCTTATTTCATATTTGTTTCATACATGTGACCTCATTACCTACATACACTTTATTTCGAATTATCAACCTTCTTTTTTAACAATCTTTATTTAAAACTCCTTGGTATATCCGTGCATTTTATTTTTTTACTTTTTAATCCGTGTATGACACCATAAAGCACTCTATCTATCCTTTTCTCACATATCAATTTTACAAGTGTCATCCTTGTCACTTTATTTGTTTTTTCTTTATAATTTTAAAAGTTGGTGTTAGAAATTAAAAAAGCACTTTGTCTCACGCTCGCAGCAAAAATCGATTTTGCTGCGAGTTTTCACGCGCCAAAAGCACCCTTTTCGTGCTGGAGAGGTGAAAAATATATTTTCATCCCTTCTATTCGAAAAATGATGATTTGTTCCTATATAAGTGGGACCAAAATAGCTCTTTTCTGGTAAGAACTTTTTAGTGGGAGGAAAAGAGATTTGAATTTAGAACATGTATCTCTCATAGAATTCGAACGCGCCGCCGCCGGCTGGTATGTATTGACTGGCTGTATAGACGGCGCGGAGACTAAAAAAAAACATAAGCGCGCGAATTAAGTCTGTGTTCTTGTAATTGGTACATATTTACGTTGAAAATTGCGCTAGTGTATCAAACGTAACTATAAATTTGTAATTATTTTTACTTTTCACGTGTCTTTTTTAAATAAAGAACATTTTCATTAATTACATAAACACAGTCTCCTATTTATTTTCTCATAGAAAGGGGATAAAAAGTAGAGTATATGACTCGGGCGCAAAATATTTTTGGCGAGGGCGACATACTTTGAATCCCTCGCTACGTTCAGGATTCAAAAAAGCGCCCTCGCCGTAAAAATATTATTTTGCTCCCTTGTAATACAATCTACTATTTTATCCTGTATATAATGCGGGATTGGTTTGCGTCGACTCGCATCTAATAATCGTATCGCATAATATATGCTATGCACACATCAAACTTCCAAATGAAAAGCTCGCTGTGTATAGTATAAGTACTATCCGTGTCCTGAAAAAATCAAGCATTCAAACTAAACAAAAAATTCTAAGAGTTGAAATGAAAATTCAACATGCTTTATGATACCCAGATCAGTCACACACAAGTGATTGGCTGTCAGATACGTTAAATTATTTTTCATTTGGGGTGGCTTAGTGGCTTTGGTCAACCCGACGTATTTGATGACTGATTTTTGATGTTTGTTGATGAATATAAAGTGGACCGGCAGATCGGCGAGTGATTTGTATTTTATTTTAAAAGCAGCTGTGTTGTGAGTGTTGCAGGCATTCAAGGATATATTAATACCTTCTTAACTGGTCACCAATCACACTACCTGCTGGTAGGATTATGGTTATAGCTGCCGAAATAAATATTTTAGTCGGTTACTCATAACATTCGATGCTCCCTGTTATGGCTGGAGAGATGGATCAGGATATACTATATTTATGGCTATTACATGCATATAATTATGTCCTGATTACTGATGACTACTTTAACTGAATACTACTGATTCATCATCAAACAGTTCAAAGCACTGGTTGGATTCGGTTCATAGATAGATATTATGATAGAGGCATTCGCTGAAAAATATTTTTTGAAATTCTCACGCGCTTGAATTTCCACTCAGACAAAGTCGCGATATGAAGTTGTAGGAGCCGGGAGTAATTATCAAATACTACCGCAACGTGTGAACAATAACACGTTATAATTGATCACTTTAGTACTAATTAACTGCCGCATGCTCTGCAACAACATGCGGACTTAATGTTCTATTTATAATTAATTTATGACACGCTAACCCTATAATTTACGGCTGCACGTCTGGTTAAGCAGGGTAAGCTATAATTCTGTTTATGATTTTTAACCTAAGCTATAATTATAACAAAGGTTAAAAATCATAAACAGATACTTAACATTTTCACCGAAATAAAATAATCCTATTGTACTAGCATTACAAATGTGTTTTAATGACAGTCTTTATACCTCACTTAAAGTATTCTTTTTTTCAGTGAATTAAGTTTGTTTTTCAGCTAAATCATATCCAAAAGCTTTGAAAGTTAAGTAGTTCACTTCGCCTAATTACTTTTTAATTTTAAAAGATTTAAAAGAAGATAAAATAATAAAGGTTGAGTGAAGAAGAAGTTAGTAACTTGAGTGATTGTGAAATGACTGCGTGTTAGCGTTCGACTTGCAAAACCATAAAAAAATCATTCGAGTCTCACATATTCGAAGCCTATGCCAAGCCGGCACTGTACTATGGGCAACAGCGTCGCTTAACCACTGCTAAGGTTAAAATCGCTTGCACGCCGCGCCCGCTGTCACATACGTTTAGTTCGTGCAGGAGCGATACGCGCGCACACGAATTTTGTTGCAAACTGGCTAAGCGTCGCTGTTGCCCATAGTACATGTTTCATTTTGCCAACTACGCTATCCCCAATCGACGAAATAAGCCTTGCCTGTCCCCGGCAACAGTACAATGTTCTATTTCCTCTTTGATGTTTTGACGAAAAATATCGATACTTTGTTCCGATATCCTTTGAGAATGTCGAGTAAATTAAATTCGAACCTTATAGAGAACATCCCATTTGTGTATAAGCTAGTTGAATTCAATTGACATCCATACTGGTAATAAGAAAATCTACTAAAAATTTTTGGGCATGATATTGTTATCAGTTGTGTTATTTACTGACAATGATGTTTCAACTACAATTCTATATTGTTTATCAAGATATTTAAACGAAAACATTATATCACATTAAATTAATTTTACCGAAACATTTTCATAGCATGGAATTTAGTGTGGCATGATAAAATTGTGTCTTTACTCTTGTTGAAGCCAAATTAAACGGGAATGGGACACTGCTAAAGCTTAGTACGAATATAATCCCATTGTAAGCACTATTGCCATTAGCATGAAAAGGTCGTTAGGGTCGCGGGACACGCACCCCCCACTCCCCGCACCGTACGAGTAACTTTTTATTTCCAACCACCCCTCATAAATTGGACTAAACGTCCGGTTTGCAAATAATTCCCGTTCTGTTCCTCTGTCTGGCCTCTTGTTACAATATTTACACAAATCCCAGACAATTACTAAGCCTGTAACCGCAAGACGGAACTGCGTAGACCGATTTGGAACAAGATTATCATTCATCTCGGGAAACCCGGATATTATCTGTGCAGTAGCCGAGTAAAATGTAACGGCCTAAGTAATCGGAATACGAATTTGTTAGACTGGCTGTCGTCCGGAGGATTGAGAGTGGAGTTTGAAAACTGATCAAGCTTAATGAACAGTTCCAATCACATCGATTAACGAAGACGAGGACTGTAAGTAAGTAGCGGTATTCCGGCTAATCGTTAGAATCAAAGAAAATGCAATTTAAATTCTTTCTTCACAAAATATTTAAAAAGTAAATTGAAAAACTCATAAAATTAGGGTTACCTACGCCATATCGAATACCAAATGATCGAAAATCAAAATATCGAACACTGTACCATGGGCAACAGCGTCGCTTAAGCACTGCTAAGGTTAAAATCGCTTGCACGCCGCGCCCGCTGTCACATACGTTTAGTTCGTGCAGGGGCGATACGCGCGCACACGAATTTTGTTGCAAACTGGTTAAGCAACGCTGTTGCCCATAGTACATCGAACGCTCAAAACATCGAACGGTTAAAACATCGAACGGTCAAAACATCGAACGTTCATAACATCGTACGTTCAAGATATCGAACGATCAAAATATCGAATGGTTAAAATATCGAACGCTCAATACATCGAATGATTAATTTATCGAAAATTTATATTTTACATAGTTTCTTCCATCATGAACAACCAGTAGATATTTCAATGAAATTTCATAAAACTTAATTTCTGAAGGAAGCTATTGCGTTAAATAATTGTTTGTTTTACCCACTAACGGAGTAATATTTTGTATACAAAGCAGTTTATTTTATAACTTCATAGCAGCAGTCTTGTTTTATCAGTTTATGTGTGATTTGAGTATTTTTGTGCTGAAAAGTTAATAAATTTGGAGAATACTTAATATTTTTCGATAAATTAATCATTCGATGTATTGAGCGTTCGATATTTTAACCATTCGATATATTGATCGTACGATTATTTGTAAATTCGATATTTTGAACATTCGATGTTTTGACCGTTCGATGTTTTGACTGTTCGATGTTTTGACCGTTCGATGTATAGTGTTCGATATTTTGATTTTCGATCATTTGGTATTCGATATGGCGTAGGTAACCCATAAAATTAACCGTTTATGAATCATCAATATTTTCCTTATAAGACTGTTTTACTCATGGCAGTTGAGTGCGCATATCCCTGACTTTCTGAGTGACGTAAGCTATATTTTTTTACAAAAATTCCCACAGGGAGAAAAATTTCAAGCGGACAGAATCGTGAGCGGAAGCAACATAATATACAAAGTGAAAGGCTTTTGAATTTGAATTGAATTATAAAGCAACATACAGTTTGCAACCTGTTTCGACCAGAACGAACTACTAAGCCTACTATTCCTGTATGGTGTACGATTTACCACTTCACCAAATATATGTTCTAAAGGGGATGTATTTAATCATTGAAATAACTCATGTGTGGCGGCTTTCAAACATTGGATTTACTAATCTGTTTCTAAGAAGGAAAGGCAATGATGAGAAAGATAAAATTGGACTTTTCCTAATTTAATAAATAAATAAATGTCAGGATAATTATTATTGACGATACAAAAAATATTTAGCTTCCATTTGAAAATCTTTAGCTACTGGAATATCCAATAGTTGCAATACATAGTCTTCAAAATGCCATTCTAGTAAATCAATTAATGTATTTTCATTTTTTCTGAATCCAGTCATTTGTTGAATAATTAGGTATGAATATTTTAAACTTGTATATTCTAAGAGTTTCACTATGAATATGTTTGAAACATAATTGAGGAGCTGGCGAACAAATATGGACTTGTTCATCCATACAATCAGTTTATTTTGTTTTATACCTCTGAAAGTAAACATCTGTGCATTACCAAAAGGTTTTCAATCAATTCCGACTCTTTCCTATACAAAAACAACTCCTAAATTTGCTTTTTTAAACAGAAATTGACTTGACTAGTTGAAAGTGGAATTGCTTGTTTCAAATTACCCCTCCTGCAAAAAATCGTTCTTCGCATAAGTCTGCATTAATTCGACAGCTCCTCAGTTATATTACGAGTATATGCGAATATGTTATGTACGATACATAATGAGGATCAGTAACAAGTTTGAATCCGATAGTTTTATTGATATAATATAAACACATATTGATAGCTATGAAACCTAGTGAAAGAATTTTTGAAATCCGTTTAGAAATGGTTGAGTTAAAAGGGTTTAAAGGAAATGCCAAGCTCAATGCAATATGTGCTTTATCACGTACGACATAAGGTTTGCGTCCGTCGCGATGACGTCATAGGGACCCCCAAAACATCAGTGTTTTACCTCATACAACTTCTCAAGTTTAAGAGATATCGTAAAAAATTTTTCACAGTTAATCATGTAGTGGCATTAGCTTTCTTATTGGCAACTAAAAAAAAATCGTTACTGATCCTCATTGGTGTTTTGGTAATTAAACGACACATGTTACTCTGGGAACAGAACACCCTCCATAAATGCTTCAATAAAGATAAAAACGGAATTATATTTCGGACACTTTCGGACATAGTTTATCTCAGGTTGCGTCGTCATTCGCAAATCTAATTAGAAAATAATCATATTGTCCCTCCATAAACATAATTAGACGAAACGCGTCGTAATGATAATGGAATTGGTCTAAGTGACTGACAAAAATATATATTTTATGCTATAGTTTTATATGTTTTATGAATAAGATGATTAAAAATGCGTTATAAGAGTAACACAGTTAGCATTTTTTGTGTTTGAATATGTTTGGGTAGTCGTAGTAGCATAGGATCGCGTAGGATATGTCATTAAAAAAATCACTAAAATGTGTATGCACTGTTTTATGTGTGTGTCTGTACTTGTCAAATAAAGATGTTGTCTATCTATCTATCTAAAATCTAACACGAGAATTGGAACTTAATATTGGTGTAAAAATCTACCAAAGTTATCTTATCTACAGATAACTGTGACAGCTTTGTTTGCTTAGATAATTTTGAACACTGACTGCTTATATAAATATGAAACAATGAGTGCTTAAATATTTTGAACACCTTGTGTGCTTACAAAAATAAATGATGATTTTAGCTGCGTAGATCAAATAGAATTTTTGTTTTTCAGATCATTTTGACTACTCTACACGCTTATATCAATTTGACGCTGACTGTACTATTATACCTATTCAATCCAAAAGTATCGTTCCCAACACAATTTTCTTTTAATTACAACACAACTGCAAAATATTAGTTCATTTCGGGATAGGTAATGGCAGCCCCGACAGTTTTTTTGCGATTGTAATTTTTGTAACAAAAAATGTAGCAGCTTATTTTTGTACGAACTTCCGAATAATCATCACGCTCCAAGTATATTCTCAAAGTGTAATCAATAGCTTTTGTAGGCATGTGTTAAAGGAAAAACTTCACAAATAGATGTGCGGAACTAGGAAACATCACAGAGATCAGTCTCAGTTACTTTTGCTTTTGTTCAACGAAATAACTTTTACATGGAAACTTTGGTCCCCGCACCCAATCATCCTTGATAATCTTATCTCTAATGAGTTGTCACTCAACTTACTAAATTGCCAATATGAACGGATCCAGGTATAAAGATTAAGAGTTAGACTCGATATCTTATGTACAAAAAGGAATGAAATCCCACCAAAAACATTTTCATGTATAGTGCTGCCAAGACTCCATATATGGCTTGCACTGTCAAAAAGTTATGATTATGAGACATCATGTAGAGCCAAGCTTCTAACTCTACGCGCCCTAACTCTGCAAGCCTTAACTTTTAAAAACTCTTCACCTTAGTCAAAATATGTGGCTTGGCCGTTTCGTTACTACAAGAACTATATTATTGTTGAACAGTGAATAAATTTTTCCATGTAGCGAAATGGCCATGTCACATATTTTGACTAAGGTGAAGAGTTTTTGAGGTTAGGGCTTGTAGAGTTAGGGCGCGCAGAGTTAAAAGCTTGGCTCTACGTGAGGTCTCATAACTTTTTGACAGTGCAAGCCATGTATAGAGTCTTGGCAGCACTATACATGAAAATGTTTTTGGTGGGATCTTATTTTTCCATTGCTCCATCTTATCATATCACAGAGAAGCAACGCTAGCTAGAGCGGGAAAACCAAACAGCCGCGACCGCGCTCTGTAATAGTTTAATAAATGCGCTATGTAACTAATAATAATACGACGAAATACACTCAGAATGTTTGTGGTCGGAATTCCAATATTTGCGAATAATGAAGGTACCTAGCAAAAACATAAGTCAACCAGACTGAAGAGTGCTCGCCATACAAAATTTCTCCTTGTTTGAGTTTGACCAAAGTTTTTGAATAATTAACTATACATAATTTAATTGAGCCTGTGTTGACGGAGTAATTTCCGTCCAAAGTCTCAAAGCCTTAGGACTGTTCGTTTCTATATTCAACGGAAACTTCAAAATTTTTGATATTTTCCTCAAATAAAATTATTATTCGAAATGTTATAAAGACAAATGGAATTTCGAGGGCTGTTAAACGAACGACTAAATTGGGTTTTCAAGTGCGAAGTCAATTGGTTACGTTACGGGATTTTGACACTTAAGAGCATTCATTTTCTTTCATAATGCGTGTTTCAGTCCTGATTATTTTCAAAAATATGTTGGATCTATTCTGTGAATCTTATTAATGACTTCGTTAGAGGTCTAGAATGTAATTGTGTCTTATATTTTCAGCTTAAAGACCTAGAGCGAAGAAACTCCCACAACGCGTTGTGGTCACTGTCAAAATCCACAAAGCGAAATTCGTGTCGTGGTCTTCTTATCAAACAACCACAACGCGTTTTGGCTATGAAGAAAAACCTTGACGCGTTCTGAGCACTAGTTGGTGCAAACATAACATGACGTACAGGTTTCCAATGTAATATTTTGTGTTCAACAATTCGAAGCCTATGTTGATTTGAAGAAAAAAAATCAAATGTTATAAAAAACAAAAAAAAATATAAAATTTCCTAATTGGAAATCCATACTAATATTATAAATGCGAAAGTAACTCTGTCTGTCTGTCTGTCTGTTACGCCTTCACGCCTAAACTACTGAACCGATTCGGATGAAGTTTGGTACAGAGATAGAGTAGAGCTCTAGAAAGGACATAGGCTACTTTTTATTTCGAAATAAGGGTTGGAGGGGTTGAAATAGGGGATGAAAGTTTGATTGTACCACAGAATAGAGAGACTACAGATGTTATGCCACTATCATATTTATTCGGTACCCATTTACATACTTTTACATTACCCTCTTACCTACTTTTGTACTCTGTATAGTACATAGACATATAAAAAATATAAATCTCATTCTAACGCCACTTTATCCCATATTGTTTTATTAATGGCAAGATTGGTTTGTGGTCAGTCCGAAAAAATATATAATGGTTAAGTGACAGCTATCATTTTCTTAAAATTACCGTCGCTAGGGTTACGAGCAGATTTTCAAAGACGCATTGTGTAAGTTCATCTTTTACTACCTTTTTTAATTTGCATAAATTTGAAAATCTTTTTATCTGATTTAGTTGATAGAAGAATAAAATGAATCTATGAAGTGCAATTTTTTTGTTTTGCCTCATTTTCTTCGAATGACTTACATTATTGTTTTTATGTGCTTTCTAAAGTACAAAAGTAGATAGTGACTACTGTGAATGTTACACTATTTTTGTACTATGTGATGTACATAAACATTATTTTCATTGATTTATTTTTATTTCAGTCATTAATTTAGGTTGGTTTCATTAATGACAGAAAACCCCATGACCAGGCACCCAGCACTGGTAGCTCAGTTATTCCTAACTACGGTAGTAGCCATGGTAACTGATACGTAGTTGTACGATCTGGCCTCGACACACCAAGATGACAAAGTGGGGGCTAAATATACAAAAGGAAATCTTTTAAGCCATGCATAGCTTTACCCATTGCACTGTTGTGATGGAGGACTTCAACGGAACGTTGCGGTGATGAGTTGATAGTGGATGATGCGATTTTGAACTTGGAGTAGGGCTCCGGAACACCAGAAATCATGAAGAAGATTCTCCTTCTCCATAAATTCTGGCGTTTTTATGTGAGAATGATATTGGAAAAGACTTTTCGGTGCTTTCTCCTGCCTTGCTTTTGATTTTCAAGTAGTGCCCACTACATCCCACGTACTTTAGCATCCCGTAAACAAAATAAAAGGCGTGCAAGATCTAGAAATAGACGTGGGTATGCGAAGAAATGCTAGCCTGCGTTTTTAATTTTGGGAGGTTTTATAATTTAGACTTTTATTTCTTGCGGGTTAGGCTCATAATATCAGAAACGCAAAATAGCCGATTCGCAAAATATGAGATTTTTATAATAAAAGATTCTCAAAATAGCCAAAGTACAGTCGATGACAAATCATTTATAAGTTTTTTATTTTGTCATATGTTGGTGTTTGGTAATAAGTAAGTCTAACTAGAAGTACCAGGACTACATAGTTACACACAATCAGTTACATAAAATCAGGTACATAAGTAAGTTGAAAATATTTTGATATTTTCGTTACTTATTAATTTTTGTATGAAACAGCTGATTTTTTTCGCGATTTCAGAGTTGGTCCCATAGTAAAAGTTGTTCTGTTTGATGGTCCCTATCTACCATATTCGGCTTTATAAGGCTATTAGTATTGTATTGTATTAAGTTAATTAATTTAATAGAAAAAACACTAGAAAACATCGACTCACCCGTAGCAGCAATCCCGTCTGAGGTGCTACGGGTGACTCAATTTTTTCTTGTATTTTTTTCTATTAAATTAAATATCCAATTAAATAAATAAAATATTTTCAACATACTTATGTATCTGAATTTAAAAGAAAATATCAAGTACCTCCTTTGTAACTATGTAGTCCTGGTACTTCTAGTTAGACTTTATTTTATTATTTTCAATATATTTCAACATCAGATAATTATAGGTAACCCTACACTACCTACAATTGGGATGTTGACAACTTTTTTTATTTTATATTACATAAATTACCTCTCATAAAAAGAAACATTGGTAAAATAATTATTTCGCTAGCTTGGAAACTGCCCGAGAAATCACAGTGTGAAATGCACACAAATGGACTCGCCCAAAAACGCTCCATACTAATAGGCTACTGAATTATGACGTCACCCCTCAGTAGTTTGTATGCAACGCGTAGGAAATTTGTTCGGCAGCTATATTAAATATTGTGTTTATCAAAATGGTTTCTTTGACAAATTTGCTATACATTTTACGAACTAATAAAAGTTATCATTTATTTTAATACATTTTATACTTTTTAAATGGACTTGTCCACCCAACTTTGAAGGGTCATAAAACAAATAATATGTAATATATAAAACCCAGAGGTATATAAGCTATCTCTAAAAGTTTAATATGTTTACGATTTTTATTAGTATTTCGTTATTTTATTCATTAGTCAACATCCCAATTAAAAATGTGATCTTTGTTTTAGCTTCGTTAGAACACGAGGCGATCCATATGGTATCGCCTATGGAACTAACAATTTTTTTAAGTTATTTTGCGTTTTTGATTTCCTGTCATTTTTGCCCGTGTATGCACAATTTTGGCTATTTTGAGAATCTGTTATTATAAGAATCTCATATTATGCGAATCGGCTATTTTGCGTTTCTGATATTATGCGCCTAAAGGGTTTTTAATTATTATAAAATGTAATTTTAATTGCGAAATTTACTATTTATTTTCTCAAATTTCTATTTGTTTTTATGTAAAAAAATACTTATGTGCTTTAAAAAGTACAACATTATATCATACAACTGTACTTTCAGTAGTACATAGTGAAAATCAAAATTTTCCGGTTTGGGAATTTTTCATTATTTTTCCCAAGAAAAGAAACAATCCCTGTACGATACACATCGCACATTTCCCGCATCAGCAGTTACGCCAATGAACATTATTTAATTTATTTAGCTTAGTAAACAATTTGTAATATTTTAACCCAATTTAAGTCAGTTCGCTACATGTCGTACTCCTAGCTAGATCATATTATTTTACCTTGGTTTATAAATATACAGTTATCAGTTCGATCAGTGTTTTTATCATCATCATCATCAGTTAAAGGTGTATGAGATCAGGATCATACATCTTTATGGTCCTTCGAGGAACAAGTGTTGTGTTTTTGTGATTTGTGCGATAGCGAATCGGTTTGGTTGGCCTCCCACCAGCGGGTCTCACCAACTGGATTGAGAACAGCGCATATATCGTGCAGAGCGCGGAAACATAGCAAGCAACCAGCAACTTGGACATCATCTGTTTCTGAGGAGCTTATCAATTATTTAGACGTCTAATAATCAATCAAGAAACTATTTCTCAAACCAACGTTGGATTTTTGAAATCATCATCAGCTGCAGCAAGCAACAACCTGTTCAATCAAGTGAAATATCAACCAAGGTACTTACACATCATTTATCAATTTTTATCAGTCATTCAAGCTTGAAAAATCATATCAAAAATGGAATATATGTTTAACAATCAATCACAGTTGATGGAAGCTATAAATAAACTATACGTCAACTATAAGAATGATGGACCCAGTCGCAGGAGTGTGCAATACATCAAGAGTATGTTGTGCACTCTTGATGGTTATTGGCAGGAGTTCCAAACTAATCATGAAAAAATATTGGAACTCAAGGCTGAGGGGTTCACCTACTTTTCGGAGCAGCATTTTGAGAAAACTAAGAAATTTTATCAAGATGTAAGGAACGAATTAATTCAACACCTGGAAATTGCTGAAAAGGGTATGACATCACCTATTGGGGATTAGGCCACTCAAGGGCTGACTACCAAACCACCACGACCCACTCCGATGTCGACAGAGTCACGTAATCAAGGATACAGTGCAGAGCGACAGCAAGAGCGTACCCGCGAGCAGGAAGCTGAGGCGCCCAGCCAACCGCCCCGGGAACCAGTGCCAGAGTTCAGCCGCAGCAATGTGAAATCAAGATCTGATCCTCACAAGATCCAAGAAATGATGTACAAACAACAAAGCAATTTCAAGGCCTTTGCACGCACCTTACACTTTATCAATCTGGAAGAAATCAATGAACAATGGGAATTCGAGGACGCGTTGCAGTCTATCCAATCTCGGTGGTCTAATATTGACACCTTACATTGGAATATAGATAGTGAGCTGTGTGAAGAGGACGAGACCTACAATCAAACATTCTACAACTATGAGCAAAAATTTCAAGATATGAAAAAGAAAATCAATTCGAAGAAATGGGCTATGAGTCATCGAGAGAAAGCAACCCCACAGATGGAAATTCCAACGTTTAGCGGAAATTTCCACCAATGGATTTCATTTAAGGATCTGTTTAATGAATCCATTCACAGCAACCGATCAATGTCTAATGCGCAGAAAATGCAATTTTTGAAAAACAAGGTCCGTGGCGAAGCTGAAAAATTAATACAACATTTAAACATAAGTACTGAAAATTATGAAATCTGCTGGGAGATCTTAAACCACAGATATAACAACTTAAAACTTATATTCAGTGCTCATATCAACAATCTTTTATCAGTACCTACGGTACAGAATCAATCATATATACAGATCAAGAAGTTACATGACACCACAAATGAGTGCTTAAACGCCATCAAGAACCTTGGGGTGGACACCTCATCGTGGGACCCACTAATCGTCCATATTTTGTCACAGAAGTTAGACCCTGAAACTCACACAGAATATGTAGAATCATTGCAGAACCCACGAGATCTACCAACCCTTAAAGATTTTCTTAGCTTTCTGGAGATGAAATTTACGTCATACGAATCAAGCCGCCGAAAAATGGATAACCCAAAACCATCGCAAGCAGAATCACCAAAGAAACCCTACTACAAAGCATTCGGAATCAAAGATCAGTTACAGAAGCCCACAGATGATAGAAAATCAAGTTTTTATCAAAAACATAATTGTCCAGTTTGTGACCAAAGTCACGGAATATTTCATTGCGAAACATTCTTGGGGTCAAAGGCCGACGGCAAACGCAAGATACTGGCGAAATACAATTTGTGCAAAAATTGTCTTTATAATCATTACAATAAAGACTGTTTTTCAGAAAAACGATGCCGCACTTGCAATGAAAAACATAATACGTTAGTTCATGACGTATTTGTCAACGCATCAAAACTAGAAACAACTACTGACACATTGAACAAGCGAAAAATATCCACGAACTTTGCGCAAGAAAATAACATCGTCGAGATCCTGTTGGCAACAGCTATGATCAATATCAAATCCGCAGATGGCTCTTATCATACTCTAAGAATATTGATAGATCAGGGATCACAAACATCCCTAATCAGCGAAAACGCAGCTCAGCTGCTGCAATTGCCTCGTCAACGAAGCAAAGGCGTGGTTTATGGCATTGGTGCAAAGGGGAACAGCTGTAAAGGCGTCGTTACAATATCAGCGTCATCATTAAGATCAGATTATCACTTCAACTTTGACGCATACATCATAAAAAACCTTATCAGTAATTTGCCGAATAAATCATTTTACAAACCTTCTTGGTCATACCTTGACGGTGTTCCATTGGCTGACCCAGACTTCAACATTAGTCGTCCCGTTGACCTACTTTTGGGAGCCGATGTCTACGCTACTATCATACAAGGAGGAATAATCAAGGAAAATACAGATTGCCCAGTCGCCCAACAGACGAAGCTGGGATGGATACTTTGTGGAAATGTACCATCTTATCAATGCAATATTATTATCAACAACATCGACGACATTCAGCGCTTTTGGAATATTGAAGATATCACAGAAAAATCAAACTTATCAAGTGAAGATCAGTACTGTTTAGATTTCTACAAACGAACTACATTACGCCAACAAGATGGTCGATATATAGTTCGATTGCCATTGAAGGAAGAGGTCACCCTGGGAGTCTCAAAAAATACCGCCATAGCCCAATTCCTTCAGCTTGAGAAAAAATTCCAAAAACAAAATGATTTTGCGAAAGAATATAAGGCATAATGAATACATAACATTGGGCCATATGCGCGACTGCTCAAATGACACGGTCGCTGACCGCAACATGACACCCTGCTATTTACCTCACCACGGCGTGCATCGCCCAGAATCAACGACTACTTCACTGCGCGTCGTATTCAACGCGTCAGCGAAAACATCGAATGGCCTGAGTTTAAATGACGTAATGTACTGTGGACCAAACCTACAGCAAGACTTGTTTTCACTCATCATTAAGTGGAGACAATTCGAAGTTGCTTTCACCGCTGACGTGGAGAAAATGTTCAGGCAGATCAATTTAAATACTGAAGATCAACATTATCAAAGAATCATATGGCGGGATTCACCACATCAATCACTTCGTGAATACGCTCTTGCGACCGTTAGTTTCGGCACAAGGGCCGCTCCCTTTTTGGCGATGATGACGTTGAAACAGTTGGCCCAAGATGAACGCCACCACTACCCTGAAGCCTCGAAAGTCGTGGAAGAAAGCTTCTACATGGATGATGTACTACATGGTTGTCATAATGTGGAATCAGCAATTAAACTACAATCAGATTTAATGGCAATCATGCAATCAGGAGGATTTTTACTAAGAAAGTGGTCATCAAACAGATCAGAGTTGTTGCAAGAAGCTAGTAAGGCACACAATCTTCAGCCAGCATTTGAATTCAAAGATCAGGAAACAACGAAGACGCTAGGGTTGCGTTGGCACCCTGAAAGCGACGATTTCACCTTCCAGTTGAAAATTGAACCCTTAACTGAAGATACAGATATTTCGAAGCGAAATTTATTATCGAATATATCAAAAGTATTCGATCCGCTGGGCTGGCTTACACCTGTAACGATCAAACTCAAACTCCTGTTCCAGAAGGTCATCATACTAAAATTGGAATGGGACAGCTCAATACCTGAAGAAATAAGAAAGGAATGGCAAGCAATCTCTCACGACCTACAAAATATCAAAGATATAAAAATACCACGATGGTTGAGTAGTCATAAACAACAAACTATACAATTACACGGATTTTGTGACGCGTCGACAAAAGCATATGCTTGCGTCATATACTGCCGGGCTATAAATCAAGACGGACAATCATCACCACCCATACTGGTGGCAGCAAAATCAAGACTTGTTCCCACCAGTAAAAACGTCAGCCTACCAAGACTGGAAGTGTGCGCCTCGCTGCTTTTATCAAGTCTAATGGAAACTGTACAAAATGCACTATCAGAAATAAATATACAAACTTTTGGTTGGTCCGACTCAACTGCGGTACTGGGCTGGCTACAAGGCAACCCTAGCAAGTGGAAGCCATTTGTAACTAACCGAGTTTTGAAGATCATCAAAATAATGCCTGCAGACTCCTGGAACTATATAAAATCATCAGAAAACCCAGCTGACTGCGCTAGTCGCGGCATTAGAGCCGACCAACTGAAATCATTATCACTGTGGTGGAATGGCCCCATTTGGCTCGCATCCTACAAATCAGCCGAAGAAAAAGCTATTTTCACAACCGACCAAGATATCAGAATCAGCAAACAAACTCACGCGGCAACTCGAGTGCAAGATGACGTCATCGAACACCTACTGAACAGTCATAGTTCCGTAACGCATGCTACGCGAATCGTAGCATGGATGCTACGAATGAAATCATCACCTTGTCAGCAAAAACCTACTTACCTTGCTACGGACGAATTGAACGCGGCCTTGCATATAATAATAAAATATTATCAAGAAATAGAGTTTGCAGATGAAATCAAGAAATTGAAAAATAATCAAACGGTGGATTCGAAGAGCAACATACTTTCCTTGAAGCCTTTTCTGGATAAAATGGGAATGCTACGTGTTGGTGGCCGGATATCTAACGCAAACATTTGCTGGGAAAGAAAACATCCTCTTATCATTCCCCATAGAGGCCGTCTTACATATTTACTTATGGATCAAGCTCACAAAAGGACGTTCCATGGTGGTGCAAGACTAACCTTCGCTCACTTGAGACAAAACTATTGGATTGTCGGCGGTAATCGAGCGACGAAAAATCACATCAGATCATGTATTACTTGCCGAAGACAAAAACCTGACAAGTTAAGCCAGATCATGGCTGATTTACCTGAATCAAGATCAAACCCTAGCCGACCTTTTCAAAAAACAGGACTTGATTTCAGTGGATTTGTAAATGTGAAAGCAAACAAAAGTCGTGGCATCAAAACCACAAAAGGTTATATAGCGGTCTTCGTTTGTATGTCGACAAAAGCAGTTCATCTAGAGCTGGTCGGCGATCTTAGCTCAGCATCATTTATAGCGGCCTTGAGGAGAATGTCCGCACGCCGAGGAGCACCATGTCACATCTTCAGCGACAATGGCACCAACTTTGTCGGCGCTAACAAGATCTTACAAAAGGAATTTAACGACATAAAAGCCACACTAGATGAACATTTTTTCAAAACAATCAGCGACATGAATATTAATTGGCACTTTAACGCACCTTCTTGGCCAATTGCAGGTGGTTTATGGGAGGCTGCGGTAAAGAGTGTGAAGTACCACCTCTGTCGAGTACTAGGCGATCAACACCTAACATTTGAAGAGTTTTCGACCCTGCTGGCTCAGATAGAAGGATGCTTGAATGCGCGACCATTGTGTGCCATAAGTGAAGATCCCGATGATTTGGATTATCTAACACCGTCGCACTTCTTAGGCCCTCCGCTGCCTTGAGCGGGATCCCGGCGCGGGCGTCCGCTCCGGGTGCTGTTTTCTGTATTTTCATAGAGCAGCGCTGCGTGTGGCGGAATGCCCGCCGCACGTGGCGCGGGCGGCGAGCACGCTCGCGGGTCCCGCGCGACGGGTCACGCGAGCGGGGCTATTTCTTGTATATTCATAGAGCAGCGCTGCGTGTCCGAGCCCGCGACGGGCTATTTGTCCGCGACGGAGCACGGCGCGGGTCCCCGCGACGGGCTGTTTGTCCGCGACGGAGCACGGCGCGGGTCCCCGCGACGGGCTGTTTGTCCGCGACGGAGCACGGTGCGGGCCCCCGCGACGGGCTCCCGCACCGTGTACCCGCGCCGGGATCCCGCTCAAGGCAGCGGAGGGCCTTATGCAGCGGGCCGACACTTAACATCATCGAATCAGAGAGAGACGAAAGAACTCGTTGGCGGCTTACACAAAAAATATTCCAAGACCTGTGGAAAAGGTGGCAATCAGAATATTTAAGTCAACTTCAATCAAGAAGCAAGTGGACTTTACCTAAATCAAATATCAAAATTGATGACGTCGTTATACTGCACGAACCGAACTTACCTGCGGGGAAATGGGCCCTCGGACGAATAGTTGATGTGCATCCTGAAAGTGATGGTTACGTTCGAGTCGTATCTGTCAAGACGAAGAACGGCGTTCTCAAGAGACCTATCACCAAATTATCACCTTTACCTGTATCAGATGAGCTGCATCCGAATCAACAAGAACCTAGAAAAAAATTACAAGATCAAAAAACAAAAAATGAAAACACAGATACAAAAAAAACAAGAAAAATAGCAAGAGAAGGGCATCAATATCATAAATATGGCTCTGATGTTATTAATGTTTATTTTAACGCCAGTACAATGCTATTATAACATATCAAGTTTCAAAAACAATCAAGGCATTTACTTCGACAAACTACCAAACATGAAATTAGCACGTGACGAATGGAAGTTGGTCGTCTACTATGACATAAACCCATATTGGCAAGGATCTGATTTATTTTCAAGATATATAAGTCACCTGGAAAACATTTGTCACAAAAATAAAGATATACCACAATGCAGCGTCGTATTATCGCAATTACATCACGGCGACTCGGAGTTGAATTACTACAACAGTATGTTACTAGGTCAACGCGCGGCAAGTTCCAGGAAGCGACGCGGCCTTATCAATGGAGTAGGAAACATCGCTCACAGCCTGTTTGGCGTCTTGGACGAAGAATTTGCCGAACAATATCAGAAAGATATTGATTTAATACGAATCAACGAAAATCATCTTGCCAGCCTTTGGAAAATCCAAACTTCAATCATTGAAGCCGAAAACAACATGTTGCAAAGAATCGATAGTTCCATGGATAAACAGTTCAAAACCTTTAATCAACATCTGAACAATATTGAGAAAAATAACAATCAGTTGAGCGATCAACTTTTACGCATATCTGAAACAAACGAATTTACGGTATCATCAATTATTGCAAATAACATACTATCGAACCTGAAGAGCTTACAGAACACTTTATTAGACACTATCACTAATGTGTTATATGGGAAGTTTAATATACATTTATTAACGCCTCAACAACTTAAAGATGAACTGAATATAATAGCTGGACAAGTATCAAGAGAATTATCACTACCCTATGAAAACATCAACACCGATCTATCAAACTTATACAGAATCATGAAGGTGCGAAGCAAACTAACTCTTAGCTACCTAATATTTGAAATCAAAATACCATTAGTGAACAGAGAAAACTACGAGTTATACAGATTGATACCGATACCACATCAAGAGGGTACCAACATGGTCAGCATCGTCCCGATATCTAATCACGTCGCCATCAATATACAAAAAGAATCATTTATCCCTATGACCACACAAGACTGTGTACCATTTGATATTACGACATTTATTTGTCCACTAAAAGGCCCGATTTATCAATTAAAGGCAGACGACAACCTATGCGTCATGGATCATATTACTCGCAAGTGTAAAACCGACACCGCCGTCTGCAGTAGCACGTGGCTGGAAATAAATGCAATAAATACTTATCTTTATTTTTGCTGCGATGAATGCATTACAAAAATCATATGTGAGCAGGAAGTCACTGCCGAACACTTCAGTGGAGCGGGAATTCTCAATTTAAGAAAAAATTGCGTCATCAAGAGGGATTCCTTTACAATTTTCACACAACAAATGCCATCAAGTGAAATGAACATTCAAGCAGATGTACAAACATTTGAAATGCCTTCGATCAACAACGTATTTAACATATCCTTACCTACTTCGATAAACAGAGGCGAAAATGAATCACAAGACTACGAGAATCATCAAAATCTTTTAGATCACATCAAGCAACAAATCAACCAAATGAAGTCTGAAGATGCTCTGGCTAATCAAGTCACCTATCACGATGTTCATCATTATGTCGCCATTTATGTGGTTGCGTCAGTACTTATCGTGATAACATGCCTCTACGTGCGCCGCTGCGTGATTCATCGCCGAGGCCGCACTCGCGCCAGCATGCCGCTGCATCTCAGCCCGGACGCAGTCGCTATACAAACGCGACGGCTTCCAGTCCCACCAGCACAAGCACCACCGGCACGAAACCTCCCGACTCGTGTACGATCTACGAAACATCCAATTTTGATTGACGTCGAAGTTTCAATCAAAATCGTTTAAGCGAATCGAAGCGAATCGTTTAAGCGAAGTTTGATATTGATGGACGTCAGGTGTTCCCACCTGACGTCCATCAATATCAAACTTCGCAAAAAGAAGAACATCCCGATATTGACCACGAGGGGGGCCCGCACTGTTCCACAAACAGACGATCATCCTTCCAAGGGTTCACCGAAATTAAATAACCTTTTTTATTTTTCATTTATTTATCGATTGATATTGTGTGAAATTGAAATATTTAAGTGCTTAATCATTGTTAACAGCTTATCAATTGAATTATCCTTAGTCCTTTCTCTTGGCCGGGAATATGTACGATACACATCGCACATTTCCCGCATCAGCAGTTACGCCAATGAACATTATTCAATTTATTTAGCTTAGTAAACAATTTGTAATATTTTAACCCAATTTAAGTCAGTTCGCTACATGTCGTACTCCTAGCTAGATCATATCATTTTACCTTGGTTTATAAATATACAGTTATCAGTTCGATCAGTGTTTTTATCATCATCATCATCAGTTAAAGGTGTATGAGATCAGGATCATACAATCCCTAAAAATTTCAAAATGTTATCTCAAAAAAAGGTTGATCAGTAGGCAGAAGGTTACGATACGAGATAATGTTGTTTAAACGATTACCATGAGGTAAATTGACAGAACGAAATTCAAAATCAATAATACAAAATCCATACTTAATTCATACCTACTTATATTATAAATGCGAAAGTAACTCTGTCTGTCTGTCCGTCTGTCTGTCTGTTAAGCTTTCACGCCTAAACTACTGTACCGATTTAAATGAAATTTAGCACAGAGATAGAGTAAAGCTTGAGAAAGTACACAGGCTACACTTTATTACGAAATAATAGTTGAAAGAGTTAAAATAGGGGATGAAAGTTTGTATGAAAGTCTGAAGGGGTTAAAATAGGGGATGAAGTTATATGAGAGGAAAAAGAGGGGCAGCGCGCTTGGTGGGGACCCATTTGATCACGGAAAAAAAGGGTGATCTGATTTTGATTAAATTAAAACATTGAATACAATTTATCCTGGTTAAAGGTTCTCATAGGATTTTCTCGAATATCCACGCGGACGAAGTCGCGGGCAAAAGCTAGTTTTATATAAATTGTTCAAGTAAATTGTAGTAAGTACTTAAGTGATGTTTTAAAGTTAATTAATACTAATTAAAAACGAAATAAAACTAGTCCTTTTATTTAAATGACTTGATTGATTGATTTATTAAATTGTTTTAGGTACTTAATTAAAAAACAAAAATATTTTTAAGGATATCTCTTTGACCAATATCAACAATAAAGATTTAAGACTCCTAGGACGCTGGACGGACGGGCTCAGATATCGCAAATCACTGTGTGTACCCTTTATCTATATCATGGTCATAGTTCCATACGCGTCATGGCTTTTCCTCTTTTCCACAACGCGTTGTAGTCGTTTGGTTTGATGACCACCGACGCTTTCGCTTTGTTGTCTTTTTGTGATTGCCACAACACGTCATAAGCGTTTTAACATACACACACATAAGAAAGACAACAGTCATTAGAATGTATATGTGTAAATTTAGAATTTTGACTCAAATTTGAAAAAAAAAACAATACATCTCATCACAAAAATCTGAATATTTACATTTTACGGTCGAGTTTTTCATTTTAATTTCCAAAACGAGATTCTTTGAAACTCGTAATAAATACACAACACCGGATTGCCTAGGGACTTCGATTATTTGTATCCTTAAGCGATGCCATTGTTATGGGAAAAGTTATAAGCAAGTAAGAGATTGGAAAGTTCGCTGAAACTTCAGGAGAAAAGGAGACTTGTATTGTATCGTTTTTGTCACTCTAAAAAGTTTGGTTAATGATTGACGTTGTTTTCATTTGTTTCTCGAAATTCGTTTTTTTTAATTGTTTAAAAAACCTACTTCAAAAAACCTGCCTATAAAAAGCAAGAAATAATATTCAAATCATTACATATGCATCAGTTTATTTAGGTAAAAAAATCGACTCAGCCAAACGTGAGATGATCGCAGAGAAACATACATATATACGGGGCAAACTGAGAACCTCCTTTTTTAAAGTTGGTTAAAAAGACTACACTAAAGTATCCCTTTTTCAACAAAAAAAAATCATCTAATTCGGTTCATAAATAAGAAAGTCGTCAAGGTAGTTAATGCAAAATCATAGTATTTTCAGGATTACTTGAAAACTACTCGACCGATTTGAAAAAAAAAACTTGAGACCATTTCGCAAGCAAACTGAATCGAACAAAAAAAAATCATCAAAATCGGTCCATAAATGTCGAAGATATGCGCGAACACATACAATCGAATTGAGAACCTCCTCCTTTTGTTGAAGTCGGTTAATAAAATACGAAAAGGCAACATGACAAGCATTGGTAAAATAAGGTCCACGAGAGTTAAAATGATGTATTCGGAATATTCTAAAATAATATTAGAGACATTGAAGGAACCCTCAATTTGACGTTTGTAGCAACTCTAGGTAATATCCGACACAAATAGTACACCGAAATTTAGTGACCTAAGCTATAAATTATAGGTAAGCAGTTTACCTAACTGCGAAACTTTATCACGTTATTTCGTCTATTTAAGGTAATATTTTATTCAATCTGGTCCCGAAACGCAAAGAAACCTTTAGTGCTGATTGCTGTTTCGTGTTTCCGAACTCAAAGCCCTTCTAACAACAAATAAACAACCGTATTGGAAACTTGTGAAAATTCGCGGTGACAATAATATCACCTACTTAATCTAATCGGAGTTTTTTCGTATAAATCTTTTGTTTACATATTCTGAATTATTCAGCGGTAATTATTACTTTACTTTTAAACAAAATAAATCTCATATTATTTTGAAAAATTGATACTTAACTAACCGTGATAAGTAAAATTGTAATGTATTATTTTGCCTTTTTATTTAATATACTTAGCGTTGATATCAGATTTCACGTTAATAATTATTAAAAAAGTACTATAAAAAGGGTTTATCACAAAGAGTAATGCTATAAGTTAATTGGTTCCATCGCCTAGATGGAACCTATTAAATAATAGCATTACTTTACCATTTTATTTAAGTACTTACTTATTTGCATAGGTACTGTGATTCGAAACACTTTGTTATACAGTTTTATAGATAATACTAGCTTCTGCCCGCGACTTCGTCTGTGGATATTAGAGAAATCCTTAGGAAACCTTTTACCAGGATATATAGTGTTCTATGTTTTAATTTTATCAAAATCAGATCAGGAGTTTTAACGTGATAGGCGAGGCCCCAGCAAAAGCACTGCCCCCTCTTTTCTTCTATTTATTCTATTGATGTTTAAAATGTTATTTGTAAACATCAGTAGAACTTAGCTGATAGGTTTGAGACTTGACCAGAGAGCAACAGCTATGTTGAGAATAAAGCCAGTAAGCTATAAGTCAAGTATTAGTAGCGTTGCTTAACTTGAATTAAACTTTTTCTGTCTTATTCAGAGTGTGTTTGTTAAACTGGGGCTGAAGTTAACATGGCGTTAGACTGCGGACTAACGATATTTAGCGCAAATCGTATTCATAGTGACAGTTTAACGTTTAGTCCCCCCGTTTAAGGATTGTTTACGAGCGAAATCATACGAGATAGTCTGGGATCTAAGCATATAAACCAGGTTTAGTTAGAACCGTCTTGCACCCCAGTTTTGTGAAACATCTCTGAATAAGACTGTTTGTGGCTAATACCACCATAGATACCTTATATTATAACATTGCTGTAAAAGTTCATAGCTCCCTCTTTTCTCACTCAATATCATTGTTCTGAAGGGAAACCTAGATTTTAAAATTGGATGTCTGAAATGACGCCAAAGTAGGTCATTGACCGATTTTTCACTGAAGTGCACCGAAGCGCACCTGACTTTATGAATCCTTAGACGTTGCATTAATGCGCTTTCTTTTAAACTTGACTGGAGGCAAGCAAGATCGGCAGTTTTCTATGATTTTTTACATTACTATAACCACAAAAAGTGTAAGTTTGGAAATGTTTTCAGTCGCATGTTAACGTTTTTGAAAAATGAAAGCAGACTTAGGTGTTATTCATAAAACTAGTGGCTCTGTGAGCTGTAGACCTCGCGAAAAAATAAAATAAAATGTCGCCATGAAGTTTTCAAAGCACACAGTAGGTACGTGAGTATTGCAGCTAGATGGTGCTTCTAATTTTGATCATTTTTGATAATGGGTGCGTATTTTTTTTATAAATTTGGAAAAATTGGCTTGACTGAATAGTTATATATAATTATCGAACCTACTCACAAAATTTCACCAGAATCTGTTGAGAAATGCGACTTGTAGAGGAGATCAAACAGCCGGAAAGCTGGAATGAAATATGTTTTATACATATCTCCGTCATTTTCACAAATTTCGAAAAACTGTCTCGACAAAAAATTTTTATATATTTATCGAACCTGCTCACAAAATTTCACCGAGATCGGTTGAGAAATGCGACCTGTAGAGGAGAACAGCCAGCGCTGGAAATACGGACTGAAATTTGATTTTTTTACATTATCTCCGCCATTTAAAAAAAATGAAAAACTGGCTTGACATAAGAAATCTATACAATGTTCAAACCTGCTTACAAAATTTTACGAGAATCGGTTGAGAAATGCTACCTGTAGAGGAAAACAGACAGCCCTGGAAAGCCGGACTGAAATATGTATTTTTAACATTTCTCCGTCATTATGAAAAATTTCCAAAAACTGGCGTGAGAAATGCGACCTGTAGAGGAGAACAGACAGAGCTGGAAAGCCGAAAAACCTGTTTTTTTAACATATCTCCGCCATTTTAAAAATTTAAAAAATCTGGCTCGACAAAAAAAATCCATATAATTTTCGAACCTGCTCACAAATTTTCACGAGAATTGGTTGAGAAATGCAACCTGTAGAAGAGAACATACAGACATACGAAAGAATTTTTGCCCAAGCTGAAGCAGAGACGCTTCGCTCGCACTTTGTGCTCGCTCGGTCAATTAATACTTCGTAGACAAATAGACTGACCTCATATTAATTTTCAATACCATCGACACGTTACACATTTTTCCAGTAGGTATCATGATTATTAGATGGACAAGGAATGTCACAGCAAAATGTACAATCTTGGTCACTATTTGATATGAAAATGAGAGAATTGAGAAAGTAGAGTACCTACACTATCTACCCAAACTTCAGTCTATCATACCATGCAAATTTATAATTGAAGGTGTCCCCCGAAAAAGTTGTTACCCAATAAAAAAGTCTAAACAAGTTTTATGATGGGATATGGCTCTATGAGAGTCATAGAGCGTTATTTCGACTTTTTTGATACCTACAACGTTTTTCTGGGGGACCCCCTTCAATTATTCAAGCATTTACAGCAATCTGTAAAACCACTTTCACACCTCACTTGCTTTTGTTCCACTTACCAAAATCACTTCCAAAGTTACATAAAACAATATTCTGTGTATTTAAACTGTAGCAACAGGCGATTCGGAAATGTCTCCCCCAATATCTATTAATCACTTTGGACAAAGACAAAGTTTGCTTGTGTTAGCTTTTAATGTAATAACTCGCTTCAAATTTTCCGTGGCGGGTATTGAAGCCATTGTGTTTATCACATAATAAAGACAGGATATTATTTTTTATTGGTTTAATACACGTTAAATTAATTTTGATAAAAGGTTTAAATTCAGTTACAGTACTAGGCACGTATCTTGAATTTTTTTCGACGGAGTAGGGATAAGTTCGCGCATGTGGTCTTGTGAGCGACCAATAGCGCGCGCCCCTCTCCCGCCGCCCGCGCCCCTCACCGCTACGCATACCCAAAATACGCGTCTCGCGCAATCCCCACCCGATTTTAAGATACGTGCCTCATACTGTACCTGGCGATTGTTTCTTTCAGTTTTACCCGCTGTTGTAAAATCAACTTTACGGTAAGAGAGCTTACTTTTTAACTTTTTCGTTATTAACTCATGTGGTATTTACACAGGTCTGCTTGGCAGGCGACTTGCTTGGCGATTTTAGTCAATTAGCGTGTTCTTATCGACAATCGCTTGAAAAGTCTAATCGTCAACCTAATTTCAATAAGGTGGCAATTTGATTTTACAAGCGATTGTCCATAAAAAGGGCTAGTTGACTAAAATCGACCTGCAAATCGCCTGTCACGTCGGTCGCACTGTGTACCTACCACATAAAAACAATTTGAAATCAATAAATTATATTCGCCACAATGATTTTTTTAGCTGTCAAACAATTGAAGATCAAGCTCTAACCAAAACCCTCCAAATCTATTTCCCATTCTGCGGCATCAGGCCGTAATTTGTCATTGCATTCCGTTCATTACGGTGGCAGTTGTCTCTCTACGGTATCGAGTAAAACCATGATCCACAAACAACAACCAGTATTTCTAGAACATTGGATTTACAACCATTATCAGCTGTAGGTAAGAATACTTATATTTGACTCCTGTAGAAACCTTAGGTATTCCATCCACCTTTTTTTGTGTTTCACTATTGTGATACTACAATTTTAGTAAAATATTTGGAAAATGCGTATATTTATGTATCTATTTCTTTTTATATTCTTCAAAACTACCAATTGACGTCAAATCTTATTAAAAAAGCTCACTTTTGAGGTGAGCTGAGTGAGAGGTGTTGACATTATAGCCTGAGGATTTTATATCACAAAAACAAAAAAATGCTGAATGTAACTAGAGATTGCAAACCGGGCCCGGGCGAGCCGGGCCCGGTAGGTATAAAAACCGCGGCGCGGGAGCGCCAACTCGTAGAAAATTGGTAACACTCATTGGTTTTAATAGATAAACTTTAAGAAAACATATAATATTTTGCTTTTGGCCAATAAGGATTTGTTTTATTTATACAAAGTAGACAAAGCTACCAAAATTTATCCATCTATCTTATCTAAGTTGATAAAACAAGTTTAGTCCTTTACTTTAAGTTGCGTTATTAGTTTCTTATTCTGATACTATGTTTTTAAATAGACACTACAAGGAGCAAAGAGGAAAACTTGCTTGTTTAAACTAATAAAAAAAATACTAATACTAATGTTACTGTTCCGTCCATAAGACAGTAAAAAAGTAATCAATTCTGTATTAAACCAGTGATTTTGAGACTTTTTGAGTGAGACTGATTATGGTGATTATTGTTGATTTGCTAGTTTGAAATAAATAATATTCGTAGCCTTGAATCATTGTCTTTTTCCATTCAAATATAGCAAATTTTCGTAAAGTACTTTTTAGGTTTCATCTCTAATATATCAACCCGGCCGGGTCCGCCGGGCCCGGGCCGGGTTGGCGACCAATGCTACCGGGCCCGGCCGGGTTGAGAAACATACCGGGTTGCAATCTCTAAATGTAACTAAATAGAACACACAGTAATATATTTTAAGGTGATCCTGACAAAGTAAGTTATCAAGTAACATTTGTAATTAAATTACCTTTTTCTTATATTAGGTATGTATTTCGGGACGTGTCATTTTGAACTAAATTAGTATTACTTACATCTAGTATGAATCCTTCTTTTATTTCTCAAATCCCCTTTTTTTGCACCCGTTAAGCTAGGGTTTCCTAGGATAGCGGTGCCGTTATATTACGGCCCTAATATAGCGGCGTAGAACGTTGTCTATGACGGTGTCGCCGTATTGTTTACATAGAGTGTTACCAGCTTTATCTCCCGTAACCTGACAACACGGCTAATAATTCACTTGCTTTTAATTGATGTACAACCGGAATTTTATGAATTTTTACAATTATTTTTTTCAAAATATTTCCGCCAATGTTACGTATACAAATTTTGCTTAAAGAATACAAACATAACAGCGAATGAAAAAGTCTTTTTCAAACAAGCAACGAAATACGAAACATCAGGCGTGAAAAAAATGCTGAAAACAGCGCGTTCAACAAAGATTGACAGAAAGACGGACAAATTGCTCTCACGCTTTACGACCTACTCATTTCAAGTTCAATTTGAAGCAAACAAATCGTAGCAAACAGTACTATACATAGATTAGTCAATTACAATATTTGGACATTTTGCTTGGGGTGATGTTGTGTTATATTGATTGGATTTCGTTTGTTGACTCGTAGATAGCTTTGGTATATTTAGGCCGTTGGAAATAGACAAAAAAAGAGGCTAAGATCGCAAAGCGTGATGTAGTTCTGCATTTTTGGTATGTTATAGGGGTCGGTTAGGGTAGTGTGAATTCAAATATGCAACTTCGAAAAACCTGTGGAAACCGAGAAAATCGAGAAAAACTTGGACTTTTTTCACTATCTGCTCTCCAGGGCCAAAACTATGCATTTTTTGCGAACACTGTTTTCCACACTTATAAATTCTAATAAATTACCTACAATTTGAGTCTAATTGCAGCTCTATTAAACCCATAGGAGCTAAGCTATTGCACTTCGAAGATGACCAATTTTCCTCAAAAAAATATTTTTTCCGGTTTTACTCACGTAACAGACCCATACAACATACCAAAAATGCAGAACTACCATCCACGCTTTGCGAATTTAATGTCTATTTCCAACGGCCTAATTTTGGGACATTACATATTACATGCTTTTTGAACTGACTGACCAAAGAAACAAAAATAGCCTAGGAACCACAGGCTTGTTTATTTATTTATTTCAGGACACAATACGATTAATATTAAGTTATTTTTTTATTTTTTCTTATAAATATTTATATAAATATAAGACAACATCATAAACATTGCTCTTATTCCAAAGTAGCTAAAGCACTTGTGTTATAGAAATCACAGACAACGGTGGAACTACAAACACTTGAGCCAATATAGAAAAGTTTGTTTTCTAAATTGACCCAGCCGGGGATAGAACCTGGGACCTCAAAGATGGCGACACCGTGAAAACAGGTGCACAAACCACTCGACCACGGAGGTCGTTAATTAACAGGTACGTAACTGTTATCAATAGATTTGTTAAGGCTGGCCACACACAGACGGAATCCCGTTACGGAATTCCCTACATACGTGATTCCGAACGCAGCAACTGCATACAAAATCTATTGGCCTGCCACACACATGCGGGATTTTTCCGTACGGAATCTTCATACATTGTCGAAATTCCGTTCGGAATTCCGAATCGGGATTCCGTCTGTATGTGGCCGGCTTTAGACAGTAAATAAAAACCTCAGGGAACACAGTATTTCTCGTCCAACTGTACCGCTAATTATCACTTCCCAAACACTAAAGAATACCTACTCATGACAGGATACAAATGTATTTTCGTTGCGACCCACACTCAGGAGCACTTAGGGATGCATATATCGAAAGCAAGAACATCGATGTATCGATACATCGATGTTCAGAACAAACATCGATGATACAAAAAACATCGCTCAAAAACATCGATGTATCTAAACATCGATGTTCTAATTATTTTTTTAATGATCTATTGAATCGGAAAGTTTTTAGAATAAAGAAGGTGTAGAGTAGAGAAAAAAACTAAAATTACATTTAACAGCATTTTTTATTAAGATAACAAGCTTACGTTAACTGCAGCAAGCTAATTAGAAACAGACTTTAAAAATTACAGTTTTGACAGTCATTTTCCTATCGAACGGTTCAATTGCTGGGTGATTTCAAATAGATGGCAGTCAAAACATCGATGTAAAACATGGTATAAAATAACATCGATACATCGGTGTGTTGCAATAATGAACATCGATGGCAACATCGTTTGCATCCCTAGGAGCACCTACACAATGGTGATAAAAAAAGCTTGTTTCGAGTAGTTCATTAAGAGGCGCGGCCCGAGTAGTGAGGCTCGCGCTTGACCTAATTAGCGCCGCACTGTCGCTGCGATGAGATGAGACTCTTGTTGTGAAACTTCTATTCTACTCTTTTATTTGGAGTTTTGCCATTTGTGAGGGATGGACAACTGTGTTTTCACCTCTCCAGCACGAAAAGGGTGCTTTTGGCGCGTAAAAACTCGCAGCAAAATCGATTTTTGCTGCGAGCGTGAGACAAAGTGTTTTTTTAATTTCTAACACCAACTTTTAAAATAATAAAGAAAAAACAAATAAAGTGACAAGGATGACACTTGTAAAATTGATATGTGAGAAAAGGATAGATAGAGTGCTTTATGGTGTCATACACGGATTAAAAAGTAAAAAAATAAAATGCACGGATATACCAAGGAGTTTTAAATAAGGATTGTTAAAATAGAAGGTTGATAATTGGGATGTTGACAACTTTTTTTATTTTATATTACATAAATTACCTCTCAAAAAAAGAAACATTGGCAAAATAATTATTTCGCTAGCTTGAAAACTGCCCGAGATATCACAGTGTGAAATGCACACAAATGGACTCGCCCAAAAACGCTCCATACTAACGGCTACTGAGGTATGACGTCACGCCTCGCTAGTTAGTATGCAACGCGTAGGAAATTTGTTCGGCAGCTATATTAAATATTGTGTTTATCAAAATGGTTTCTTAGACAAATTTGCTATACATTTTACGAACTAATTAAAGGTATCAATTATTTTAATAAATTTTATACTTTTTAAATGGACTTGTCCACCCAACTTTGAAGGGTCATAAAACAAATAATATGCAA
Organism: Agriphila tristella; assembly: GCA_928269145.1. NCBI lineage: Eukaryota > Metazoa > Arthropoda > Insecta > Lepidoptera > Crambidae > Agriphila > Agriphila tristella. Next base: position 41,874,744 of record OV743433.1, read on the forward strand.
TATATAAAACCAAGAGGTATACAAGCTACTCTAAAAGTTTAATATGTTTACGATTTTTATTAGTATTTCGTTATTTTATTCATTAGTCAACATCCCAATTCGAAATAAAGAGTATGTAGGTAATGAGGTCACATGTATGAAACAAATATGAAATAAGAAAAATTAATGAAATTAATTAACAAATTATATGTTTTATGATTATAAATAAATAAATAAGACGGAATATTAATGAATAAGAGAAAAACACAACGCAATGTAATCAAAACGACGGGAATCTACTTTACTGACTCTATGAATAAAATTTTTCAGCATAGGTTTGATTGAATTATTTTTGTGATAAATTACAAAAATGAATGCGTCCAACGATGAAGATAGTTGTCTAACTCCAAAAGAGTTAAGTGAACAAGTTTCTAATGCTGAATTAAGCTTTTTTACCAGGAAAGTCACGTGAAAATTTTCTCGCTGGTCGAGGTGAAAAGTTGTATGTTTTACACGAGACCAAAATGTTGTTCTGCCTCGTGCCTTTAAATCACTCACTGTGCTCAGTAGTCTATATTAGAATCCACTCGCTACGCTCGTGATTCAATTCTAGGCTACTTCGCTAGTTCGTGATTTAAAGTCGCCACTCGCAGCACAATTTGATTTTGGTCACTTGTATAACAAATAACTATTTTCTGATTCATAGTCGACCTATTAGCACAGAAAATAAACAATCTTCGAGGTCAAGATTCTTCATATAAGAGGTTTTTTAACTCGTGTTTTTCAGGCCAGTTTTTGAAGGGGCTGGTCGATATGTTACAAAACGCTAGACAGAAAAGCGAGTTAGGATAAATACTTACAATTCAATTCAGTAAAACTAAACTAAAAAATTAAAAGCTGATAGTTTTAAAATTTTAAATAATCTGTAATTAGGAATTACAGATTTGACATATAAGTAGGGCCGAAATTTTATGTCTCTTTAGCAAAAGCATATTTTGTTTTCAAGCTTACCTGCATGAAAATAGCGTAGGACAATGTAAAATTTATATTTTGATATGCAACAGCAGACTTATAAATTTATATAAAAGGCTAGGGCATCAAAATAAAAGCAGAAAGTAAACTAAGCAAATAAAGCGCTGAGAAAGCATGTAAAGTCAGGTAAAGTATCGTCAAATGTAAATAAGCAAAGGTTGAACATCACAAACTTTATTAGACATATTTATGCATTCTAACTAAAATTCAATTAAGAATCCTAATAACGAAACTGTTTCTGCGTGTAAATAATTTTATATACAACCTCGGAACTCATTCACTATTGAAATAATTGTCTAGTAATTAAATATACGTAGACATGTGTGTTTCCCTTAAACAAATAATCAAGCGTTCATATTTACTGTGTATTTGATTCTCATAATAAAACGTTTATTTATGTCCGTAAATATTATATCACATGAAAAGCTGAACAATTTCACTTCATTTAAATCCAGTCCAAACACAGTGTCAGTTTTAACATCATCCTAATTAATTGACACAAGTGATTAATAACTTTTCATGATTTTACAGACAAAAGTGTTTATCTACTTTTTCTCTAAAACTGCCGTCCAACCATTTAAGTGATGGCTTTTTTACAACATCGCGTCGGTTTTTCAGCGATAATGTACAAAGAGCAGTGTAATCCATTACTTTTTATGGTCACACATCCTTCTTGGGGACACTGATTGAGAAAGAGTGCGTGAAAGGAAAAAAGGGTAACTTTTAAATTAGATAGCCGTATTTTCCTTTACGCTCTGGGTAATTTATTCATAGAGCTTTTTGAGATACCCTGCCGCCAAGGACTTTGCTTTTATTATTATTGTATTTATGTGTTGCGACACTGTTAAAGATAAAATACTGTATGCGTGTCCTTCGTTTTGGGCACATATTTTATCATATCGATGCTAATGCTGGTAATGGAAAAAAAATTGAACAATTCACACAAGTTTTATCAATGAACCTATCTACGTATACTTAATCTTTTTGAACTTGACTTAGTATGCTTTATAAACAAAATAGGTTACCTCTATTGACAACAAGGTGATTTAACAAAAATTGTTTTAAAAAACAAAAAACCGACTTCAAAAACCTGCCTCTAAAAAGCAAGAAATAATATTCGAATCATTAGATACGCATTATCATTGTTATAATAACAACACGTCTATTGAAGTCGGGTGGGGCTGGAGTACAACTTCCTTTTTTTATTCTAAAAGCCCCACCCGACTTCAATAGACGTGTTGTTATTATAACAATGATAATGCGTATCTAATGATTCGAATATTATTTCTTGCTTTTTAGAGGCAGGTTTTTGAAGTCGGTTTTTTGTTTTTTAAAACAATTTTTTATTTTTTTATTTTTAGTGTAAGTACCTTCTATATTAGGTGTATTATTTGATAGAAAAATCGGCTCAGCCAAACGTGAGATATTCGCGGAGAAACATACATTCATACAGGTCAAACTGAGAGAGAACCTTTTTTTTTGAAGTCGGTTAAAAAGACTATACTAAAAGTACCCCTTTCCCAACAAAAAGAAACATCTAATTCGGTTCATAAATAACAAAGTCGTCAAGTTAGTTGATGCAAAATCACAGTATTTTCAGGATTTCTCAAAAACTACTGAACCGATTTGAAAAAAAAAATGGGACCATCTCGCAAGAAAACTCAATCGAACAAAAAAAGAATCATTAAAATCGGTCCATAAATGACGAAGATACGCGCGAACAACGATAAAAAAAAAACATACAATCGAATTGAGAACCTCCTCCTTTTTGTGAAGTCGGTTAAAAATAGTGCTTAAATCAACTCGTTATGTCATAAACAGCCAACTTTCGAAAGCTTTGTCCAGACTTATATCATTTTGGCGTATCAGATCACCGTATTTTTAACATACATCGCTAGTTTGGTTGGGCGTGCGTTGAAGTAATACTGTATCAAAGAGACGACGTATATTAAAGATACGGTGATCTGATACGCCAAAATGAGCAAGTCTGGACAAAGCTTTATTCTATTATTTTAGCCATAAAAGATCAAAGCGGAAACTATTATCTGGTTCAAAATATTTACAAACAAAAATTCTTAAATAAAACCTTGGGGAAATTGATAAGATAGTAAAATAATATCAAGAACGAAGACAGTTTTGATCTAATTGTCGTTTTCGCAAAGTGCTCGGAAATATACACTTAGTGATATTTCGTGGCAAAATTCAATTAATTTGTTTAGAAACTCCTGTCTGAAATTTAATGGTTTTCGCGAAATACTTCGCTATGAAGATGAATCTTGAATTTCGTGCTTATTATCACTTTTATACATAAATTCATTGATAAACACAAACAAAACAATTTATTTGCAAATTTAACGCGTGGTGACAGTCGACCATTGCTTAAACTTTTACAATAATTAATTATTACTAGCTGAAAATTATGTGTAATTAGGCAAAAGATTTATGTTTAGGTTTAAAAGACATTTATTCTCATACAAACATTAATGTTCACTTATAATGAGATACAAAAGATACCATCGTGCCTCTGGCGCGTCGGCATCAAACAAAACATAAAATTATTCGTAATATAAGTAGGTAAGGTAGTTACAATGTGCACATGTATTCTTTTAGCTTGGATTTGAATGAGTTAATGTGATTACATTATTTTATTTTGTTTGGTAATTTATTGTAGTATTGGACACCTTCAAATAATATTGTTTTCTTACCGTAATTTGTTCGTATATTAGTTAATAGTAGTTTATGTTGATTTCTTAAATTTCAATAAATTAACTTAATAAAATTTCCATATGCTCAATAAAGTTCGCAAGATAAACAAAACTTATATATTGATAGATATCCTAATATCTGCCAAGAGGTTCAAAGCAAACATATACCAATATTCACAAAAGTAAATATCGTATTCGTCCCAAAAGGATTTCTATTGACTTAAGAACAGAAATCAAAGAGGGGAAAGGCAATGAGGATCAAGGTAGGATCATATTACGGCTGTATGTTAATAGTTCCTATATCCATTAGAGACTTGTCTTATTTCGTTACAATGTTTACGTTCTAGAGACAAAATAAAAACAAATCGCGCGCGGTTGTCCTCACACATTATTATATTCATAGCGGGCCGCACAGTTCCGATTAAGAATAGGACTGTCCCATCTCATCCCGTGGGTATCGTAGAAGGCGATAGAGGGAAGTTTTAGGGACCCGGTGCAGACCATCGCACAAAGGGTCACTCGAATGGCAGCGAGGAAACTGTCAACAACAGCATTCCCAAGGAGGGTTGGTGTCAGGCAGGCGGCCGACCGTAAAACTTTGCTAAAACCTAATGCAGTATGTATTAAATGCTGCGCCGACCCCAATAGTGGTCGTTAATCAGTCCCAATATCGACGAGTGCAAAATTTTATTTTGTGTAGACATAGCACCACAAATAAATTGGGATAAGGACAGGAGGATGATGATTATTATATTCACTGACGACCTCCGTGGTCGAGTGGTTTGCACGCCGGTTTTCAAGGCGTCACCATCTCTTGAGGTCCCGGGTTGGATCCCCGGCTGGGTCAATGTAGAAAATGAACTTTTCAATATTGTCTCAGGTCTGGGTGTTTGTCATACCACCGTTGTTTCTGATTTCCATAACACAAGTGCTATAGCTACTTACTTTGGGATTGGAGCAATGTATGTGATGTTGTCAAATATTTATATTTATTATTTATTTATTTATTTTTATTATTCATAGCGGGATAATGCTTGGCTTTCACCTCACCTGATGTTAAGTGACCATAAGGCCGAAAGTGTAAGCGCACTACACCCGGAATTCTCATCACTGAGGAACCGGCTATCTTACCTCTAACTGCCAAAACACAACTATTTTTAAATTGTTGTTATGGCGTCAGACTTAGGTAAGATGGTGGTAGCTAGCCAGGCCTTGAAATAATCTTTACTACCAACCAAACTGAGTACAAATTTTACCGCTTTTGGAAATCAAACCCGGGACCCCTGCGTCTTACACCAATGTTAGTAAAAAAACAGTCACTGTGTCAGAGAGCATATGTATAAAATGAAATAATAAATCATAAACTAGTGGAATTCAAGGAGGACATAGATTCATTCAGCTTATTGGATCAATGATCTTTAGGGAAAATACATTCAATTTGTCTCGCACAGGCTCAATAGATATACAAGTACGTAAATCTTACAATAGAATCCAATTTTGACGCTTACTGAATTTTCCCCCTATTTCATTTAATTTGATTTCACCTGTCTGTCTACTAAGATTCATTCGACTGTGCAACAGTAAAAATATATTTGGAAGACTTTAACTTCACTGACTATCGGGAAAATCATAAATTTAAGAGAAAATATTACATTTACGTTAAAATTGAGAAATGTTCACGCAGGTGTACGTTCAATAATTATACTTAAATGATGTGTTGTCATTGTAGAAACCTGTTCTAGAAATCCCATTTGGCTTTTCGTTTTATCTCAGTTAAACATCCACTATAAGTAAAACAGTTAAATGATCATGAGAATTCTTTCTTAACTCCTACAGAAAACTTCAAAAACTTCACACAAAAAATTTACGCAAAAAAATTTTCTTTGCAATTTTCTCTCGCGGACGTTCTCAACGAATGTGTTTAAAGGATCCGAGTAAGTAAATGTTCGTTCCGAGTCGAAAGAAAAACGTTACTTCGTAATTTATTATTTGTGAAATCTTAAACTGTACAATCATAAATCGCAACGTGCGAGAACGTAGAACAACGACGGCTCCGGAGGACGTTCACTCAAATTTATGAGTCGCAGTGCGGAATATAAATTGTTGCGTGGCTCCCGGCTGGTGAGACCGCTAAAAATTTATATACTAGGCCCCCTAAATAGTTGCACAGCCTCTAATAATTCATACTTCAACTATAAGATATTAATTTGCCTTACAATAGTTTTTTTTTTATTTGTAATGACAAACATAAGGTTCTTCATCTTATCGAATGAGGATTAGTGGCCCCCTCTGGTGTTAGAGTTTATCAATCCGCCTGTAAGGCCTCTAACTTTGCTTAACGACTGTGATCAGATGACAACAGCCGGGACCGATGGTTTAACGTGTCCTCCAAAGCACGGAAGCGCTCAGTTGTAATGCCACTTTAACGGTCACCCATCCGACACCTGACCGGATCGAGCGTTGCTTAACAAACGTGATCGAGTACGATCAGTCTGTCAAGTTCCGCCATAAGCGATTCTAAAAAGGTAACACTGCTGTCATTAATACAAATAGAGTAGATAATGTAACTATTTGCTTCTTTTTTAAAATTCATTTTATATTGACGTTGACTTCGGGGCACAGGCACCTTATGTGTGGACCCACCATAAGGATGATGGGCCAAATCCTACCACGCGGGCCCAATGTGGATTGCTGGGTGTTTAAGACGCAAATAAGAATTTTTGGTACTCATCCTATTACCTATCATAGCGAAAGTTGTTAAGCCTCCGCAACAGGCTGAACGCGATCACCCACTGCGTCATAGAGCTCATCATTCGGTTGCTCTAGGAAATATAAAATTCCATTATGAACATCTTGAACCTCCATTATGTCTAACCATCGATCCTTATAGTTAATTCATCATCATCATAAGCCTATCATTGTCCACTGCTAAACATAGGCCTCTCCAAGAGCACGCCACCGAGCACGATCCGCGGCTACTCTTATCCAGTTTTTGCCAGCCACCTTGCGAAGATCGTCGCTCCACCTTGTTTGAGGGCGTCCCGAGCTACGTTTGCCGATACGATAATTTAACTTAAAATACCTTTATCATTTCATTTTGTTTTTATTTGAGTTATTTATTCAAGACGTTGAGTTTATTAATATGTTAGCACTTTTGACAGGATATTGACTTTTATTACAAAGTCATAAAGGTTGTTGAACTCTCAAAGGTGCGTACATATTATTAAAACTTCTCTGTACATTTATTTAAATAATAGAATAGAATAGAAAATCATTTATTCGAGACAAAACAAGAATACATAAGAAATAAAAATAAAAAATAAAATAAACAGTGGCTATCTTAGTTTTGTCCCAAATCGTTTCCGACTCAGCATAGTGCTAGCATAATTTAACTCGTTTTTTCGTAGAAGTCATCTAATCGAATAAATAAAATAAAACACCCGAACACAAACACTGATTATCTCGACTATTACGTAATAACAATAAAAACAAAAATAAATACGTTTGTTTACCGCGAAACCAATTTCAGTTGGAGACAATCTAAAGTTGGCCAGTAAATTTTTGATGAAATTCTCTGTGATTTTGTAAAGTAAGTGAGTAAGGCGGTGTCTCTCGTTCCAATTCAAGTGACTCTAAAATCCCCAAAACTTAACGTTGCTTTTAAAATTTTAACTTTTCCTTGATAGCTTCTTAATTTTATCTTGATGGCGTTTGTTGAATTTGGTACACAAGGAAGAATTTACTTCAAATTTGTTTTTATTAAGTCTATTTATATTACTTTCCTTTTTTAGATCAATGTTTTGTAAAGATCTTTTAGTAAAGTTTCTATGATCAACAAAAAAATCAAGTGAATTCAATTGATAGCTTACAAAATAAGACTAGTTTTGAAGATCTAAGTTGAAAATTCTAATTAGATATCAGTCAACAATGCCATTACTATTACAAAAGTCCCAGTTTCTCGCTCGGCATCGGCACCCCTAATTTCAGAGGTAGCATCTGTTCGTTTGGAGTGTCGTAAGCAGCCTCTTCAATTTCATAGTCACTTGCCCCCTCCAATAATACCTCCATTATGAAGCTTACCACCTTGTTAGAATCAATTGGCAAAAAGTAATTTGAGAAACAATGCGCTGAGGAAAGATGTTTGTTTGACGTAAATTAGGAGCTCCTGTACATTTTATATTACTTTGCTAGCTTCCGTCTGTGACCTCATCCGCGTGGGATTCCACTTCCCGTCAGAATTTCGATAATGATTCCATTCTTAGCGTGCCTACGTCATAATAAATATCTGTAGATGTAAATAAGCCCGATCTATCCAATGATTTTAGTTGTACGATGAAAAATTAGTCAATGAGTCAGTTTTGTAAGAGGACTAGTTAAAAATAGAGGGCTGTTTCTACTTAAAGATAAAAAATTCAAGAAATCAAAGTGTCCACTTATAGCGCTCCTATCCTGCTACATATAATATTCTACAGTGCTATTATTTTAATCGTTTCAAGTGGATTTAAGTATTATGTTCTAGATGACAATAATTTATTTAATGATATGATGAGTGTCACTTTTCATAACCACTCTCATGCAGCATCGCTTGCTCAACGCGGGGCGCCAAAAAGGGTGGTCGATTGCTCGCAGCCGATTACCTACATCGGCGCGCACGCGGCACGACCAATCAATCTATGCAATATGTGTCAACTGAGAGACGTAGAAATGAAGAGACTTGAATAGTAGATCGTACATTTGGACAAGTAAGAAACCTCTACAAAAGACTAAATATTTGACAAATATTTGACAACATCACATACATTGCTCCAATTCCAAAGTAAGTAGCTATAGCACTTGTGTTATGGAAATCAGAAACAACGGTGGTATGACAAACACCCAGACCTGAGACAATATTGAAAAGTTCATTTTCTACATTGACCCAGCCGGGGATCGAACCCGGGACCTTAAGAGATGGTGACGCCTTGAAAACCGGCGTGCAAACCACTCGACCACGGAGGTCGTCTAAAGAATAATCACACCTAATAAGTTCATTTCAAATTTCAATTTTAAAGTTCATTTAGCGTTAAACTATATAATCACCCGTTACGTAATGTTCCATAGAAATCCTTGCTCAATTTGAAGGAAAATAAAAGATAATAGCAAACTCTTGAAAGAATTTCGATTTATGAAAACATAAAAAATACAAATAAAAGATTAAGATTGTGTTTACCGAGGGAAAATAAATTCAACAAACGATCCTAAACATAATAATAACAGTGGTTTGTTTTACTTCGGAAGTTAAAATTCGATTGTCAAATAAAACACAAAACATTAACAACGTCTTGTGAAGTTCGGCGGAGTTTGCTCTCAAATATACGAGGGACAATCTTTGACAGGATCTCATTCTTCGGGAAATTATTTTTCGAACTTCCAAAGATCATTATTACTTGTATGATTGGTTTTCATAGGTACCATTATAAAAATGCCATACCATAACTTAGAAGTGTTTGATTTGTATTTTCTTTCAAATATATCATTCAACCTTAATATAGGCACATACGTATTTAAAATTTCAGAGATCTAGATCTCGATTAGTTCTAGTCTTTTTACCGACTTCAAAAGGAGGGAGGTACTCAATTCGACCCGTTTTTTTTGTTTTTTGTATGTACACCGATTACTCGAAGGCGGCTGAACCGATTGAAATGATTCAAAGTTATTAGATCAGGTTTGTTCTCAAATTGGTCCCTTTTTTAAAATTTTGAAATCGGTTCAGTACTTTTCAGGAAAACCTGAAAATACTGTCGTTTTCGTTACCATTTTGTGAACTTATACGGTTTATCGACCATATCTTCTTTGTTTATGTACCGATTTAGATGATTCTTTTTTTGTTTGAAAGAGGATACTTTAGAGATGATACCATTTTGATTTCATTGTTATTGGACCTTGGATATCAAAGATACGCAAGGGAACTCCTCAAAATCAAATAGGAAATGTATAGTGATTACACTAAAAATAATAAAATAAAAAATAGTTTAAAAACAAAAAACCGACTTCAAAAAACCTGAAAATAAAAACAAAAACAGCTTCAAAATTAAATACCTGTAAAAAGCAAGAAATAATTTTCTAATCACTAGATACCTACGCATATCACTGTAATAACACACGTCTATTGAAGTCGGGTGGGGCTCTTAGAAAAAAAAAAAGAAGTTGTCCTCCAGCAATTCCATAACAATTTGATTCCATAATTCATATCAATGCATTTTTTTTATTTAAGGAAATTAATTTTTATAATTTTCAAAGGAAAATTCAAATCACAGAAGGTTACCAATAAACTTATATTATTCTGTGTTGGTGGGCTAAATAACTGTCAAAAACTTATTTTTCTATAAATTAAATAAATCCTTACGAAGTGTTCAAAAAATCTTGATGCCATTTATTAAAAAAACGTTTTCAAAGAACCCTTATCTCGGAGAGAGTTTTGTCTAGTTATTTCGGAACTTATTCGATAGGGACCGAATTACCGACCGCTAACTTCGAAAGGAACTTGTGAAATTATAATTCACCCAACACACAATCTGCCAGCGTGGAATGAGAAAATTTTAACTTCACGCTAACAATAATGGTAGGTACTTGGTTTAACTTCTAATTTTATTAACGGAAATAATGTCTTTATTTACTGAATTAAAACATCGGAATATCACCATATCAAGGTTATTTTTAGTTAATACAAAACCTCTCGTGGGGTTGATCAGACCATCAAACTGAACAAATTTCATTATAGGACCAACCTTGAAATCGCAAAAAAATAATCAGCTGTTTTATACATTTCGATGGAGTAGGATTGTATTTTTGTATCGAACAGTTGTTTTTTTCGTGATTTCGAGGTTGGTCCCATAACGAAAGTTGTTCAGTTTGATGGTCTAATCAACCCCACGAAAGGTTTTGTATTAACTAAAAATAACATTGTTTATACAAAGAATAAGGAGGATTCATAAAATGTTAATGGATTTCTAATCGGCACGTGTTTGTAATAAAATGAGTACGAAATTAACTTTATACTTTCAAAACATCTTGAGCTTAACAAGAACGAGTTATAAGATCGCTAAGAAAAACAAAATTAATAATCATTATAATAGTTGACGACCTCCGTGGTCGAGTGGTTTACACGCCGGTTTTCAAGGCGTCACCATCTCTTGAGGTCCCGGGTTCGATCCCCGGCTGGGTCAATGTAGAAAATGAACTTTTCAATATTGTCTCAGATCTGGGTGTTTGTCATACCACCGTTGTTTCTGATTTCCATAACACAAGTGCTATATCTACTTACTTTGGAATTGGAGCAATGTATGTGATGTTGTCAAATATTTATTTTTTTATTATTTATTTTTGATGAAAAGTATCTAAATATCTTCTGATGAAATAATTGGATGATGTTCGTCCCACGTTTAATATCAAGTAAATGGAATAACGAACATAGTCCAATTATCACAATTATATTCCTTCGCTAGCTTTAGTTTATGTTCACAAAGCAAGTTAGTCAGTAAAAACTGAAAATTAGCGACACTTTCCTAATCCAAACAATTTCAGGCACAAAAGTTTTGATGTATAATAAATAATGGAAACTGACAAAGTCTGTAATATTAATGTAAGCACTAATCCTATTTCTGTAAACATTATAATAATGGAAACTGCGAAAATACCGAGTCCGACTTGCACTTGACGGTTTTTTTTTCAATAAGTACAATTACAAACCATAAGTTCCTCTATTTTAAATATTATAAATTAGAATCTAAATCAATTTCATTTTTCTAACTTATTACGATTTCATGGTCGAACTATTAGTGAGAAAAAATAATTTTAACATTAAAAAAGAAGCAAGAAAGCTCAGCATATACGAACTGATAATATGTGTTTGAAGTCCATACATTTTTACTGGTGCAGATTAACAAATGATACTTGCACACAAAATTTAGTGTTGCGTGCATGTTCAGTTGTTCACTTCTCTATGTGCAATAACGGCCGCTGTAAATTTAAACCCACTTTTTATTCCTGTTTTTGGCAACGATTATTCGATTTCGTTAGATTTAGAGGTCCAATTCAAATCCGACCGCATCGTTGTCGTGAAATATTTGAAGTAATTTCGACTTGTGTTTGAATAGACATCTAACCACATTTTAGTTGAAAATCATTACTAAATAGACTGTTTTCCCTAAGCCTCGATAGGCTTTACAGCACTTTTTAGGTCAATACCTAAAAGAACTCTGCCCTTAAAGACCCTGTAACATTAAAAAAAACTAAACATCAAATTTTCACTTTAGTTAGGTAAGAACTTTTGTACAAATAAATATACCTTACACATAAAAAAATATTAACATAATATAATACCTACTTCTCCTATTTACTGAAGCACCTTACAAGAATATAATGTAGTAAGCAATATTATCTAGAATATTCAACTTCATACTCCAACTCACTGACGAAGGGAAAAGAGCGAGCAATCGAAACGCACAAACTTTCAACTAATTTAACTTTAAAAAGCCTTTTCCGACGCTCCGTGAGCGTATTGACACAATGTCTTTATTTGCGTAACAACATGTTTGCACGCCTTTAAGTAAGTAGACGGGGCTCTTTCACTTCTCCGCAAATTAAACTTAAGTTTATATTTTAGATTGTACCATGGGCAACAGCGTCGCTTAACCACCTCCTAAGGTTAAAATCGCTTGCACGACGCGCCGTCACAACATACGTTTAGTTCGTATTGGGGCGATACGCATGTGTTATATCTTTTTAGATTTTTTATAACTTTAGCACTATATTTTTAGTTGTTTAAGGAAAATTTAGATTTCTCTATTCAGGAAGTTGACCTGATTACGATTCAAATGAAAAATCATTGTTAAAACGACATTTACACTATTTATTTCTAACAATATTAATTTTGTAATATAATTCTAGTTTCTAGATATATTCTCAATTCTGTAATTATTTAAATAACGTAAAGAGTACTCTAGTTGACCAATTATGTACACGTGTTCTGTACTGACAGCTCGATGACGTTTATTTGTTTGTCACTGCTATAAAAGAAAGAGCCCAGCACTTGTGGGACACTTTTTGCACAGACGTTGACCAGAGCGGAGCTTATGCCAGTTTGAGTGGCGGAAAGGTTGTTGGCAACACGATTCATAAGTTAAGTACATTATTATTGTGTTATTTAGAATAATTGATTTGAAATGTTATAAAATAATGTGAGTGTGATTAAATTAGTATTCAGAGGCCACCCGCTATTAAATTTCATATTCAATTTTATGATTATACTGGTTACTTGTGATATTAATAAGTAAAGTACTAGATTTGATCTCTTTTCATTTGGCTGGTAAATTATTTAGTATTTTAATCATTTTGAGATTAGCTTTATATCTTTTTAAGATTAATTTGTTGAACTTTGTAACAATATATTTGTAAATGTCTGAATTGATAATGCTGACGAGTTTCTTCCGCCCGTTCTTCTTCTCAGCTAAAAAATGACGTCCGAACGGGTAGTAGGGTAAAAGAAATGGACGATTAAATTGAATAAATACTATTTCATTTAATTTCACTTTTTAGTTTTATTTCTTATCATTATGTTTTCTTTTATCTAACATCAGAAGTAGGGATAGACTCGGTCCATATTACAATGTATTAACACCAATTCCTAATCATTTTCAGAGTGAATGTCGACGTGACCCGCCACGCTTCCTGCGCTTTACACGAGAAGAATGACTTCGCTGCGTTACCCCTGTGTAATCCAGATCCTGGAAATTGCAGCAGCGAGGCAACAAGCTGGTATCGCAACAGTATCTTGTTTGTTTGCTTCGAAGTGAGAAGAAAACTATTTTCCTCTGGACTTCCTGCTGGAAAAGCCGGTAAGGCCCTCGATGGCTATGTTTTTTTATGATTAAGTACCCTGATTCACAAGACTTACCGGTTGGTTAGCTTATTACCTCTGATTTAGCGAATTATTGTTGTAAAGTGGAAAAATAAAGATTTGTATGTTGCAGAATTAACGTTAAATGCTTTGAGTTATATGAATATTATAATATTAATTTATAACGTTATTTGATTGATGTGGTTTCATGTATAGATATTATAAATTACTAGTGTTGCATTTCGTGTTTCGTTGGGTTATTGAATATAGTCAACTCTTAAGGCTCCGTTATGCGAAATCATTGGTCTGTCTTTTTCTTCACGTGTAAAGAGTATGGAAAATAACCTCACTGCTGCACTTTTTCGATGTTTTTCGTTATTTTTTCATCATAATCTTTAGCACAATTATCTTTCGTGAAAAAAAAAGTTATTGGAGCAACTGTACAGTACGTAGTATATTTCGATGTAGAATTCAATACGTTTCCGCTATTATATACGCCAAAAATATGACCCGCGGCAAGCACTTTTGATGATATTCTGTTTTTTTTTACAATATGTGAGGTTTATACGCAATTTAATACTTGTAGCTACTAGATAATCTCTTTAGCTTGTCGTATGTTTTTTTTTGTGGCTACAACTTTACGTTTTCTATATTAAAATATGGCTCGTGCAAACCATGTTTGCCTATTAGTAGTGCTCTCAAAGAAAGATACCTAGGCAAACACGGAAGATCAGCGTCGGAATGTCTGCGACACCCGGCACATGCTGAGTAGGTTGCCTTTTTATTTAAGCATGTAGGTACCCATGTATTTTATGCCGCTAAATAAATCAATTTTAATTCAAATTCAAATTCAAATTATTTTGCATTCCAAAATGTTACAAAGCTTTTTTATTTCTATTCTATTCTATTCTATTATGGCCCCTTAACAGAAGCATTACGAATCAAACTCACTTGGAATAAAGGATTAGTCTGTTATACCTAGTTTAATAAAAATCCATTGCTTGATGCCTTTATTCAAATTTATTTTTGTATTTCATTTACAATAATTATTATCACTGTTGATCCAATGTAAAGAAAGTTTAGAACACATAAGTAGTATTAATTTATATTGATAGAAAATAATGATCTAAAATTAAATCTATACTTCCAATTTAATCCAAGTGATCAGGCAGACTAAAACGAATTGTCCATCTAGGTTTTTGATCATATATCTAGTAAATAGTTAGAACTTGAGAGAGAGAACATGTTTCAAGAATAATAAATGATAATAAGCAATACAAGTAGTAAAAAGAGACCGATTGATTTGTTAGTCAATGACCCAGCGAATGACGAAAGTGCTGCAATTAAATAAAGTTAATAATGATTAATGATAATAATGATTAATGATAATAATGATTAATGATAATAATGATTAATGATAATAATGATTAATGATAATAATGATGACTAATGAAAATAATGATTAATGATAATAATGGTTAATGATAAAACTTTTTCGCAAATTTATGAAGCCGCATGATACATCATATCTCTTGGTTGTTCTAATAGATTTGTTCCCTAATTGTATTGATTAATTGACATTATGATGAAATTTATAATGATTGATAGTAAAGTCAATAAGATTTATTTATATTATAATGATGCATATTGAAAGATAAGATAATGAGACTATATTCGTAGATAATGTAATATACACCGTGTATTTTGATATCCCATGACTCTAAGGTTATTCTACAGCTCAAAATAACAAAAAAAAACCGTCTTAGACATGTGGTCCGAAAATGCATAGTTTTAGATATGTCTAAAACTATGCATTTTCGGACCACATGTCTAAGACGGTTTTTTTTTGTTATTTTGAGCTGTAGTATTATGATACTACACCTAAATTACCCTTATGATGATTATTTATTACATACATACTTCTTTACTTTCAATATTATCACTAAACGTGAAAATGGTGCTTAACTTACATTGACAAATACTACTACATTGTACTAAGATTTTCTTTGATGAGATACCTAATTCATATTTAGAGGTACGGCAATACGACTTTGCCATATTTGGTGTTTTGTAAAGGTTTTGTATAAGAGTCTTTAATTTTACAAATATTTTTTTATTAAAAAAAAATACTTAATGAAAAAAAAAAGTCTAATTAAACATTTTCCTATGCTATATATTTAATCTTTTTTATGGTTTGATTGGTACCCTTGAGTTATGGGATGTAAAAAAACATGTTTTAAAAGTTTTGGTAATAATCATAATGGTCTTTTACTTTGGCGACTTTTTAAGTGCCTACCACCCAGGGGTGGTAGTGGAGGGAGATGTTTGTAAAATTAGTGTCCATTGATGGCAGTAGTGGTTTAATCTACATTATTGTTTCATCACTCTTAAAGACCATGTTATTATGAGTTTACTACAACGTATATTAAAATTTAAACTGTACTTGTCAGATTGGCCGAACGGTTTGTGTAAAGTACAAAATACCATTATTCAAGGATCCACAGGGCTACATTTTGACCCACCATGTTTTCAAATTCGTTTAAGTTAGTTTATTCCACTATTTTATAATTATACTTAAAAAACGTTGTTAAACCAACAAAAATAGCAGTGGTAAAAATAATGATAATAAATCAATAAATTAAGGGGTTGTTGACGCTGTTGGCCATGAGCTGGTGAAGACTTAGCTTTACTGACAGGTCTGACACCGCGAAGCTCTTAATATTGACAAATTTGTGGTTATTGTTATTATTTTATAGAATTGAAGATTAGAGCTAGATTTTTTGAACTTATGGGTATACCTGTGGGTAAATGGTAATTGCTGATCGATACTTGGTGTTAGTTATTCTCACTAGCAGTGGGTGAATGTTATTGGTATCTATGTCTAAGTGTACCGCTATACATACTTTTAAGATATGTTGCTATTTAATAAAATATAAAGTGGAATAAACTGATTTAACTCTGTTTCACGGATTCCGGTTTAATTCCTATTAAGTTACTTGACAATTAATTATAAAGTTCTATTTTTTATCTATTATTATTCTTAAATAAAACCAGGTGCTGGTATCAGCTGGAAGAGGCCGGAACTCGTGAAACATAATAATTATAATATGGTAGATAGTTTATTATAAAAAAATTATAATGTAAGAGACTCGGACTCAATAAGAATATGAAGAATAAGAAAATACTGTGGCTGTGCCTGTGGTTTTACCTGTGGCTATGCCTGTCACGGTGGCTGTGCCTGTGGCTGTGCCTGTGGCTGTGCCTGTGGCTGTGCCTGTGGCTGTGCCTGTCACGGTGGCTGTGCCTGTGGCTGTGCTTGTGGCTGTGCCCATAATAAGCAATGATAATTTGATGTAATTGATTGCTAGAAATGTACTTCGAGCATCAAGTACATAGCAGAATGACCATGTTATATCCAGAGATGTCAAAATAGTTTGTGAAAAGTGTTTAAATTCAAAGTGCAGAATTGCAGATGTTTGGCAATATTTAATTTCAAATTAAAAAATGGTTTTCAAAGAAAGTATTTAAATTCAAAATGCAGAATACGTATTAAAAAAAGAAATATTTTACAAATACTAAGTACATATTTTATCAAGTATTTCAAATAAAAAGAATATATATATAAAAATGATAATGCAAAATGAAAAATTAAAGTAGGAATTTTGCATTTTGTATTTTGAACACATTTATTTCAGATGATTCACATCTCTGGTAATATCATACTTAATTTATAAAAATGATAAAAAAATCTTTGTTATATTTTGTTTGCGATTGTTGTATAATTTAAGAATTATTCACGAAATGAATTGTTTGATTAAAAATGTACTTTGAGAACAAAGTACACATCAGAATGGCCGTGTTATATCTTTTTAGATTTTTTATAACTTTAGCACTATATTTTTAGTTGTTTAAGGAAAATTTAGATTTCTCGATTCAGGAAGTTGACCTGATTACGATTCAAATGAAAAATCATTGTTAAAACGACATTTACACTATTTATTTCTAACAATATTAATTTTGTAATATAATTCTAGTTTCTAGATATATTCTCAATTCTGTAATTATTTAAATAACGTAAAGAGTACTCTAGTTGACCAATTATGTACACGTGTTCTGTACTGACAGCTCGATGACGTTTATTTGTTTGTCACTGCTATAAAAGAAAGAGCCCAGCACTTGTGGGACACTTTTTGCACAGACGTTGACCAGAGCGGAGCTTATGCCAGTTTGAGTGGCGGAAAGGTTGTTGGCAACACGATTCATAAGTTAAGTACATTATTATTGTGTTATTTAGAATAATTGATTTGAAATGTTATAAAATAATGTGAGTGTGATTAAATTAGTATTCAGAGGCCACCCGCTATTAAATTTCATATTCAATTTTATGATTATTCTGGTTACTTGTGATATTAATAAGTAAAGTACTAGATTTGATCTCTTTTCATTTGGCTGGTAAATTATTTAGTATTTTAATCATTTTGAGATTAGCTATATATCTTTTTAAGATTAATTTGTTGAACTTTGTAACAATATATTTGTAAATGTCTGAATTGATAATGCTGACGAGTTTCTTCCGCCCGTTCTTCTTCTCAGCTAAAAAATGACGTCCGAACGGGTAGTAGGGTAAAAGAAATGGACGATTAAATTGAATAAATACTATTTCATTTAATTTCACTTTTTAGTTTTATTTCTTATCATTATGTTTTCTTTTATCTAACACATGCACTCGAATTTTGTTGCTAACTGGTTAAGCGACGCTGTTGCCCATAGTACATAAATGCATTTGCATATTTTACTCTGGCCTTAGGGATCCGTTTTTTAAAGCACCTACTTTTTTTGTAAGAAAAAACAGTCTTAATACCTATAATACCTTAATACCTAATCAAATGTTGGATAAAACATCAGTCATATTGCTTTGATCGCAATATCTAAAGCTTTCGTTCAACGGAAATTAGAAAGACTTATCGTTCTTGCAACAAAGACTTTTTGTAGACGCAATGCTGGGGCTACGCTAAGTCATATCATATACGAATAGGTAGGTTGATATACTCAGATACAATAATGTTTTTTTTATTTGTAAGAAATACATAGATCATTAAAGGTCAATAAAGATTAATCTTCACTTCATAATGTTACGAACGAGTTAATATTAGTGTACAAATTAGACTCTCTAAAACAAACGGACTAGACATTATAAATAATGAAGGTTCTAATGGACCCTTAAGCTAGGGTTTCCTAGGAGAGCGGTGTCGTCATATTACGGCCGTAATATAGCGGCATTGAATGTTGTTTTAACAATACGGCGACACCGTAATCTAAAACCGTGCCGTATTGTTTACATAGACAACGTTCAACGCCGCAAAATTACGGCCGTAATATGACGGCGCCGTCATCCTAGGAAACCCTAGCCTTACAGGTACAGAAAATTTTTATCTGAGAAAAAAAATTGTTGTAGTCCGTTCCAAAAATAAGTTTTATCAATGGCCAGTAGGTACAAGATGTCGCATTTTGCCGACAGCTGCGCGCAATCGCTGTTAATATCGTTACCGTTAAATTTCACACGCTTCGTATCGTGGAAATGGTTGGAATGCCGCCTCTGCTGACCGGTCAGTCTTTATTACCTACGCGAAACGTGTTTTAAATAACCCCGTACCACCCCGTACGCTCATGGACTTCGATTTTAATGAGGTTAGGTCGTTCGTTAGTACTACCTTTGTGGGCACATTTTGTGATTGTGATTGTTCCGTTCGTTTTCGAAGTATCTACATGACATTTTAGTCGAATGTTTAGTGGTTTTGTGGAACATGTTTCGTTTTCATCTCTCCTCTAATTTTTTCGATAAAGCTTATTCAACAATCTGATAAGTATAAATCACGACATTGTTTCAATTAAAGATAACTTTAAAATGAATATGTGTATCACAAAAAACCAAAACCCTATAATGATAATGTTATTTTATTTAAACCTTTAGATTTAGAGCAATAAGATTTCGCCAGAATCCCGATAAAGCGTATTTCATCAAGCTACATTTCAACAAAACTGTAACCGCATGATTTCAATATCGTCCTGCTCGCAGTTGTTATAAAACACAGCGGTCCTATTCCACTCGTTGCATAGCCACTGCGGTCACTATTACCCTGAAATGGAAGCAGGAAACAGCGATCCCTGGTCGAGACTGACACTAATTTAAACAAAAACTAATTATTTATAGCTCAGTACTTTAAGGCCCGTATTTATAAACCGCTCTCAACGTTGAGAGCCATGCTCGTCTTATAGGAACAGCATCTCAGGTATGATCAAACTTGGAGAAAACATTTCAAATATAACAAAATCCTGAACCTAGCAGCTCGGTGGCACAGCACAGTAATGCCCGCGCGTACGCGTACACATAGCTGCATCGTAAATCATGCATTGAAAAAATTTGACGTCCTCTTCTGCATTGTATCATGTAATGTAACACACCTTGTATCAAATTCTCTTGGTGTGGACGTCTTCCGCGCACGAACAAAGCATTTCACGCGCTCGCTACGAGCATTACAATGCAAGCGCGGAGCGATCCGTGATTTGTCGGTTTTTGGTACGAACAGAAAGGGGCTCGCAGTGAGCTCGTTTCAACAGCGTGGACGGTCGTTTCGCGAGGCGCGCACGAACACAAACGGAACATGGAGGGGCGGAGGTACAAACTGACGATGTGTGGAATGAAGAAAGGCAGATTTCATTGCATGTTCCTTCCACAGACGGGAACAGATGCTTGCAGGAGGTTTGTAATGAGTGCTCAGTTCGGGCGCGCGATGCGTCCACGCTTGCAACGAGCATGCAATGAAAGGCAAAGCGTTACATTGCATGGTAAATTGCAGCTATGTGTACGCGGCATAACGCATTTAGCGTGTGATTATCGCTATAGGATCGGTCGACGGATGGGCGACAACAAAATTTACATCTCGAGCTTCTCCATGCTTCAGAAGGCACGCGCCATTGGTCTCGGCTGCATTTACACTATTCCCCCCTGGATGTGCTCGAGTGTAGACGCGTTTCACGTTTGTTTTAAATTCCAAAATTAAATTAAATTATTAAGCGCCAGTAAATACTTAGTACTTCGCCAGTAAATATTTATTACTGGCGAAGTACTAGGAGTGCATAAACATCAAGAATCTATGCTAGTGTAAGTAGTGCCCGAGTTATTCGTAACGCAAGTAGACAACGCTCACCTACTACAGTGCTACGGTGTTGGCCACGAGACAGTGTTGTTCCTGGCAAATTTAGAATTGCCGTATTCAAAATCAAAAAATTGCCGTAAAAAGCCCAAAATTATAAAAAATTGCCGTAATTTGAAAAATATCATGAATTTTAGCCTATTTTAGCAATAAAAATTGCCGTATTTGTATGGACAGCGTTGTTGAATGGTGCCGTATTTCGAGTCAAATTCGATCTGGATTACCGTAGAATACGGCAATTGCCGTATCAAGAACAACACTGCCACGAGAACGCTACGACAGTAGTTCTCAGCGCTCGTTCTCACTGACGTCACCTATTAACTTCATCTTAGCTCCTATACAGATCTGTGCCCCTGGTACTTTCCATTTTGCACTGGAGGAATTCTTAGCAGTGAGAAAAAGAGGTTGCGTAGAATCGTGTGGTTGATAAAATATTATTACAATGCCACTACAAACGTGCACAAACCACCTCACATAAGAAAAAACATGAATCGGATACAAACTTAAGCTCCGCTCCTACGACCACTCAGAAAATCAAAGTTCGCATGAAGAAAATTCACATGAAATGCACATGCTTCGCAAACGTCAACATGATGATGAGTTCTCACAAGCTTCTCAGTTTATGGGTGAAATCAAA
Source organism: Agriphila tristella (assembly GCA_928269145.1). Lineage (NCBI taxonomy): Eukaryota > Metazoa > Arthropoda > Insecta > Lepidoptera > Crambidae > Agriphila > Agriphila tristella. The sequence continues at coordinate 41,896,188 of OV743433.1, forward strand.
AAGTCCACTAAAACGCTATCAAGTCAACAAACATCCATCCAGGAAAGTGTAAAAGAAATCCAACATAAAAACAAAGATATGATTAAATCAATGGACTTCATATCTAAGCGATTTGAAGATATGAAGGACAGATTAAACAGAATGGAGTCAAATTCAAAGATTCAATTGGCTTATATTCAGAGTTTGGAAATAAAGGTAGAGCAACTTGAAAAAGCATAAAACAGGCAAGCTCTCAAAAAAGGAATCGAAGAACGATCTGGTGCATCTGATAAAAAAAATTGGTGAGCAGGTTGACGTAAAGTGTAGATGAGGATTCGTCTTTAGTTTGAAGACTAAGAAGGAGGAGAACCAGCTTACAATTGTTCATCTAACAAAGTCATCCTAAAGAAAAAAAGAAAAAAACATAGCAGTAGCCAAAGCTTATAATAAAACGATCATAAATAATAAACTGCATACTGGCCACTTGCAGAACGCAGTGATCCTTACTAATATTATAAATGCGAAAGTCCGTTTGTTTGTTTATTTGTTTGTTACGCCTTCACGTCTTACCTACTGAACCGATAATCATGAAATTTTGCATAGACGTTGTCAGGGATACAGAAAAGGACATAGGGTACCTTTCATCCAGTAAAAACGTACAGTTCCCGAGGGATAGCGAAAAAACTGTCCACGCAGACGAAGTCGCGGGCGGCCGCTAGTGATCAATAAATCCTGAGTATAAATGTACCTGTATTACTTAACGTTAACATTATAACCTGCCCCCCTACTCAAATGGCCAACATTCTATTCGTTTGAACGCTACGCTTACTATCAAAACTTATAAGCAGTAAACTATAAAATTACGTGCCGTAAGCTTGACAATTCCATACAATACATCGAAGTCCTTGATTTACATAAGTTTGCGACATGTGATTTGATCATCTATTGCTCATATCTAAGCTTTAAAAGTAAGCGTAGCGTTCCGTCCCGACCCACTGGACTTTTCCACCGGTTTAGCGTAGCAGGTAGAGGGGTAATCGTGAATTACCCGTCCATCCACTGGTGAGAGGTGAAGTCCAGTGCGTGGACGGCTCGGGAGTGGATATTACAATTAACATTGAAATTAATGATTTGCTAGGTTTTGATAATTTCTTAATTTTTAATTGACTCTGTTCAACTTTTGACTTTTTGCTGATCATCGACTGACACGATACTTTAGCGAATAATAATACTTTAGTTACAAAATACCACTACTGACCTTAAAAAAACGTGCAACAGGACAATACTAGCGTGCATCGGTTCTAAAAAGTAACGTGAGAGCTCTTTCAAATATTTATTTCAACTTTTTATTTGTTATAAAACTTGTGGAGGGACATTTGTGTTTCTCTTTACATCCCCTCGGCGCATATCTAGCCAGTGGCGACGAACAAGTTTAAATAAAATGTCGCATAGTGCTAGTTCCACTGGCTCGACCTACTTGCATTCTTTGTATATGGGACGCATTGTTATGTCTTTTTCTCTCTCTTATTGCCTTTTGGCTTAAGAAACAGTAAGTAATAAATAAACTCATGCGAATGACTCACCTTAATGACAACTCAAGGGGAAATAAATAAACACTTAACGTACAGTCTACAGCAAACTACAGTTTTATTGAAATACGGTTGATTCTATACAATACTAAACATCAAACGTTGTAATCGCAGATCTGCCAATTTACTCGGTGATTGGACACGAAGAAAAACGAAGCTATGAATCTAATCTTTTTCCCAAGGGGTTATTTTAAAAGGTTAAACTTAAAACTACTCGCAGAGCGTTATGTGGGTAAGAATTGCCTGCCCTCGAATATCAGAAATGTGGTAATTAATCTAACATAAATCTAGCTCGTAGGTTGGTACTCGAAGTACGGATAGCTGGATTCTTATACTTCGGTTAGTTTAAGGGTTAAAAAGATTTGAGAGTTAACTGGTACCTATTAGAATATCTCGCAGCGAGTCTGTTTAGTAGAGAAACGCTTCGATGGCTGCTTTCTATTAATTATGCCTCGGAGCCGTGGGTGAGAAACCAAAGTCCGGTTTATTTCAACTTTTTCCGCTTAACTGGGTTTGAATGGACGACAGAGCAGTGGTTGTCTCGTGGCTGGATACGTACGCCACTCTTCACCTGGAATGGTGTGCACAAAAACCATAATTTAACAACGTCGGCCTTAAATGGACTACAACTATTCCATGACGGGGGGGACCCTGCAGCGAATAGCAGAACTGAGGGAAATCTATTCTTGTATGTTCATTCTGACAATAAATATTACTGATCTCTGACTTTTCTGTTAAACTATCCCCTTCACAGCAGACTAATCTACTCAAATCGAATTGAGACATAGAAACATACCGTAGCTCTCAACTTACAAAGTCTCTTTTCACATGAAAAGAACTGAAATTGAAAGTAATAAATAGATAGAGACCCCTTGCAGTAAATACTAGATAATGGATAGCAATAAATTTTGATATACCTGCGGCTCCTTGATAACAATATATTTTATATGGTTTAGAATCCGGTCAATCAGTATTCCTCCTTCGATCGGATATCACGACACGAATTAGAACTCTTCTCGGCGGCTTTTATTAGCCAAAACCCTCTGTAAATAACGAATATGATGATAAAAATAAATTTCAAATTCTCACACTGCCAACAGCTGAATGTCTAGGAATTCACAAATAGGTACCTTTGCGAAATTCTATTGTGCCGACGAAAATTACAATGAATAGCTGCAAGATATTATTTAAATCAGGAACAATTACGAATCCAATAACTTTAACAGCGTTATAAAATCAAATTCCTTCCAACCGAAAAATTTTGTATCATATGAATGAATCACAGCTGATATTCGCTGCGTTCCAAGTCTCGCGCCATCACGACGCATTCCGACTTCCTACACTTGATCACTCGTCGATGCGCGTGGACTGGACTGACATCGCGCCGCCGAAAGCGACTTCAATCGGATCGGACTTCCCGCAAACACGGTCAAACAACCTACGACATTACGGACAAAAAAAAATACCATTTCAGTTCAAAAGCAGGCCTTAAACACGACTGCTTAAGGCCTGCTTTCACACTAACCTTTGGGATCTAGTATGAAAGGTAAACAATTGAATAAAAATCCTTGCGATAAGGGCTCATCGCAAAGGCCCCTGAAGTGGGCGAAGGACGACCATAAGAAATACGATCTTAATCTTTCTTTTTTTTTTTTTTTTTTTTTTATAAGTCGATGCCGCGAATTTTGAACGGACTTTTTACGGAAATAAGGAAAAGGACATGAGGCATACTGCCAAAAAATAAATTTTATCATTAATGGAAACAAACTACCAACAAAACTTCCCCTTTAAGGGAAATCGACAAAACAGCAAAAAAAACCACGCTACAGTAGTCCCCCGCCACGCAAGAATTCACGCAGGGAATTCTCTGGACGCCCACGTCCAAACCACACTGCTCCATCGCCAAAACAAACCTACTTTGTAAAAAGCAATTCATAACAAGCCCAAGTAAATGCTTGTCACCCCTGACATCAATTTTAAAATTAAAAGAACCAAAACTTATACTGACTCGACTGTTGAGTTATACAAATGCCAAATTAAAAAAAAAACTGATATAAAATATATAATAATTGACTCTACAGTTACATACTCAATCAAACTAACTAAAAAAAAAAAAAATATTCCAGTAGAAAAATGTATGTGATCGTGTTGAGGTTGACCATATGTTATACTCTTTTCTGTAATTTCTTTACTAAAGCTCTCCCCTTTTAAATAAATCAAACCCGCGTGTCAGTTTTCACATTGCATCGGCTTGTCAGTCCTATTTTATTGTCCTGAAAAAATGCTTGATGGGCACTTGCTTCTTAAGCGAGCGATGTTGGACAAGCCCATGATCTTACCGTGTGATACTTGACAAGCCATGACTAACGAGACACGCTCGACTTCCCTGTACTACTTTAAAATAATTTTAAAAATTTAGACTGTCAATCGATGGAATAGACGTATCTTAATTTGTCTATGCCAACATTACTATTCATGACTATGGTAAAATTGCCAAAAAAATATCAACAACCCGACTACAAAATGTGTCGGCACCCTTACGATACAGATAGAATATGATAAATATGCCAATCTTTATATTTTTTTTTCTTAAATTACCTCAGTCTAATTCCCTTCAAGCCTCCAGGTAAGACTGACATAAAAGAAAAACATCAAACTAGAGAAACCCCAACACAAACACCCGGATCACATACACAATAAAGCAACCAAATAGATACGCGTAGTACGTAGTAAGATAGAGTAGATGGCGCTAGTGCTGCCTTGTAGTCGTTTGAATCCGCACTACAAGATAGACCGCGCAAGGCGTAAGTAAAATGGTATATCATTCAAGCACCACCCACGACCGTTTGAAATCCGCGCCGTAGGGTCCGCACTGTAATGAAACCAGAGCCTATTAATCAGGTAAAATTGAAGAAAAATCGTACTATAGTATTGATGTTATGTAAAATGGTAGTTGGCGCTATAAATGCCCAATGGTCGTTTAAATCCGTACCACAGGGTAGCACCGTAATAATACTAATGATAATGCAGCAACCGAAATCCATGTAGTACGCAGGTAATGTAGGTAAACTGCCCTTTGTGGCCGTTTGAAATCCGCACCACAGAGGTAGCCCCCGGCTACGTAATACGCGGACAAGATGGTAAATGGCGCTTTTACTCCCGTAAGTCGGCTCTTACGACACGCAGAGAGTGAAGTACTGCGGTGTGAGTATTCTTGCACCGCCCACACACGGTGTCTAAAGAAAAAGAAATAAAAATAAAAATGATAATATAATTTGTAGCGCAGCGCTTTCACGTTAAAATCATAAGGCACCGCACGACACTGGCAACACTGTTCGTACGAAACCTGACGAAACCCTAATCACTCCCCGCGTCTATGGATTTGAAGTCTTTCACGTGCCATTTGCCTATAAATTTACCCCTCTCGTCCTCTAGCTCATATACCAGGGGCGAAAGCTTCCTAACTACACGGCAACGCTCATATTTTGGTGCCAGTTTCGCAGCGAAGTATTTATTCGCGGCGCTCTGTTTATAAGTTCTTTTCCAGACGTAATCGCCAACGTCGAAAGACACATCTCGACGTTTTCGATTATAATATTTAATGTTACGACTGTGAGCCTTAATAAGTGATTCTTGGACTGTTTTATATATATCTTTGAGGTAACCTAATTTCGAGACATAAGCATCTCTAGGCGCGCAGACTAACTCATTGACATCTTTAAAATCATTATAAATTTTGCCGTCGGCTATAGCTTCGCGACCGTGAACTAGCATAAATGGCGTATAAGATGTGGATTCGTTCATCGAGGTGTTCATTGCGAATTGGATTTTATGTATATTAACGTCCCACGTCCTATGATCGTTGTCCACAAACGATGAGATCGCCGTAATCACGGTACGATTATAACGTTCGACTGGATTTACCTGAGGGCAGTATACTGGCCCCAGGTGTATCTGGGGTATGTTGTATTTTGTATAAAGCGCTTGCAACTCATGACTTACAAATTGTGAACCGTTATCTGAGATCACGGTTTGCGGAATGCCGTGAACTAAAAATACGTGATCTTCGAGACGCTGCGCAATAACCTTCCCTGTCGCTCTTCGCAACGGAAACAACATAACATATTTTGAAAAACAACAAACCACCACTAATAAATACGTGTTTTGCTGCCTCGATAACGGATAGGGTCCACATAAATCGATACTCAAACATTGAAAGGGGCGACAGCAGACTTTGGGTTCTCCCATAAAGCCTGGCGTTGCTTGCGAGCTATGTTTATAAGCGTTACAAGTAGAACACTTTTTAATGAATTCGGCTGTATCCTGGTACATACCAGGCCAAAAATATCTCAATTTTAAGCGTTGATAGGTTTTAGCGACGCCTAGGTGTGCCGCGGTAGGTTTAGAATGATTTTCCTGGATAATAGTTTCTCTCAGTTCTTTGGGCACTACCTCCTTCCATTGGAAATCTCCACTCAGTTTGTTGTTGGATTTAGTAAAACGATAAAGCCTACCATCTACGAGCTGAAAATTAGGACAAGCCCGCGGCTTTTCAGTACAACGTTTAATAATATTTAGATACCAAGGGTCTTCTATTTGTGATATATCTATAGACCCCACAGGCATAGATCGCGAGAGGGCGTCAGGTACAATATTTTGCGAACCACTGCGGTGTTCGATAGTAAAATTATATGGAGACAACCTACAACCCCATCTTGCCAACCGCCCGGCAGGACTTTTAAGATTTAAAAACCATTTCAAGCTTGCGTGATCCGTAATTATGCGGAACGGCCTGTCACTTTCCAGATACGGGCGGAAATGTTCAACAGTTAATACGACCGCCAATGCCTCGCGTTCGGTCGCGGAGTAATTGCGTTCGGCGGGCGCAAGAGAACGGCTAAAATACGCAACCGGGTGCTCCTCGCCATCGATCACCTGCGTAAGTGTACCTCCTATTCCGTAATTGGACGCGTCACAGTGAACGGTAAACTCTTTCGTGAAATCTGGACATGTTAAGACAGGAGCATTGGTCAGTGCTAACTTGAGGTCCGCGAATGCACGTTCTGCCTCCGGCGACCAGCTGAACGGAGGGGCACCCTTACGTGTTGACGTCAGCGCGTTTAACGGCCCCGCCCGGTTACTGAAATTTTTAATAAACCGCCTGTAGTAGGATGCCGTACCTAGGAAGCGTTTAACGTCCTTTCTGCAAGTAGGGGTGGGAAAATCTACTATCGCCCTCACCTTATCCGGGTCGGTGCGCAAGCCATATTCATCGACCACGTGCCCAAGATACTTTAGCTGCCTCCTAAAAAATTGGCATTTCCCTAGGTTAATAGTTAAGTTTGCATCTTTCAATTTATTATACACTTTCCGCAATAACTCCAGATGTTCCGTCAAAGTTGAGCTAGTTAATATAATGTCGTCCAAATAACAGCTTACATTATTCGCGAATTCAGGCCCCAAAATCCGGTCCATCAATCGCTGCTGAGTGGCCGGTGCTGATGTCAACCCAAAGCACATAACTTTAAAATGATACAGGCCGCGTGAAGGCACTGTGAATGCGGTCTTTTCACGGCTCTCGACGCCATCTAGCGGAATTTGCCAATAAGCCGATTTTAGATCTATTGTCGAGATGTATTTCGCGTTCTTTAGTTGGTCTAGTATATTAGTCACGTAAGGTAGAGGATAAGCATCGTGTTTAGAAACGGCATTGAGTTTTCGGCTATCCAAGCAAAAGCGAGTCGTTCCGTCTGCCTTCCGCACTAAAGTGACGGGATTATTCCAAGCACTGTTGCTAGGTTCCACCACATCTTCCGCCAGCATTTGATCTAGATGTTTGTTCAGTTCTGCCAACCTATCCGGAGACATCGGGTAGTAGCGCTGTTTAATTGGCGGATGATCACCTGTGTCTATTTTGTGCGTTACTAAGTGCGTCCTACCAAGCCCTTTTTTCTCATCTGAAATACTTTCAAACTCGCGAATAACCTTATTTGCCTGTTCGCGTTCGAACTCCGACAGTGACTCGAAATCGATCAAAATTTTGTCCGTCGTAGTTATCGCACTGACATGCTGATTACCCGGTAAGAACTCACTATCCTTCAACAGTGACAAAACATCTGGCGCTATTTGAAATTCTTTCCAAAAATTTATACCCAACAACAATTCAGTGGAGACTCCTGGAATTACGTAAAATTTTATAATAGCGGTCCGCTCGTCTACTGTGACTGGTAAAAACATATACCCAGTAACAGGTGAAGCTGAACCGTTAGCGGTTTTAATTATATCTAAATCGGTAGATTTGTGGAGAGTGCCCAAATCAGTAAAATATTTGATAGCGTTTCCGCCAATTATAGAAATTTCAGATCCCGAATCCAGCAAAGCTCTAAAATTTATATCATAAATGGTAATTTTTAAGTAGGGTCTGGTATCCCTATTTTGACATACGTGAGTCGGCGACGAGTGACATTGACACTGACGTTTGGAAATGGCACCTGACATTGACGTGTTATTTTTCCCATTTTCATAATAAAAATCTTTCAGGAATTTCAGCCAATGTGTCCACTCTTGCGCTGATGTTTTCGCCCACCGCCGCCGGCTCACGCCTGCGCGTTTTTTGGCGCAGATACAAGCTTATCGGTGGCCTTACGACAATTCAAACAAGTCCTCGCAGTTACATCTTTTTCGCCACATTTATAACAAACGACTCGGAAAGGCGCTTTGCAACTCCTCAACGTATGCCCTGCCACCCTACAGCGCACGCAGAAGTCTGCATTCGGGGCCTGAACTGCGGCTACCTTTGGCGCCGGGCGGCTGTATCTGTAGCAGAGATCCGGAGCCAAAGAAGATGTGCTTGATTTCGGAGGATCAGCAAAGTTATTCGTCCTATCTTTAGCCATCTCAATAAGCCTGCATTTGCGTTTCAAATCAACCCAAGAGTCTGCTGGATACAGTGCTAGCTGAGAAGTGTAACAAGGCCTAATGTTATATAAGACAATATTTAATTTATCTTCCTCCGATAGTGGTTTAGATAAACGAATAAAATAATTTTGCATAATACTAAGGTAATTTACTATGCTTTCATCAGATCCCTGAGTGCGAGCCCTAATTTCCTGCATTAATCTATGGTCATAATCTGTAGGCAGATATTCTTCCAATAACAGGGACCTTAATTCGCCCCAATTATTTACTTCGGTATGATTGCCCCGGTACCAGCAAAGAGCTTCATCTGTAAAAAGTTCAGCGGCTGAATTGAACAGTCTGCTCTCAGAAATATTACGGGAGCGACAGAGTTCATCTAATCTCTGTAAAAAAGCCTTCACACATGTATTACCATTAAAACTAATCCCAAGTTTATGTATAGCCGAAGCGGACTCATTACTTTTCATCGCTTTGATAGGGCTGCCAGGAGGCGAGTGGTTTACATCACCGGCGGGCTCATCCAATACCTGTGCTGGTTGTATAGAGGGCTGTCTCTGCGACAATCCACTCTTGAAGTTATACATTATATTATCCAGTTTATGCAAGATACGGTCTAAATTTTCCCGCATACTATGCAGTTGATCATAGTTGACCGTCGATTCAGCCGTAGGATTTAAGCGACTAAGCCTATGAAACAGGTGATGAGCTACCGCTTCCACCCGGTTCAGAGATTTGAGTGAGCACCCCGGCTTGGCAGCCCCCAATATCAAATTGTCTAAGTAAGCTAATTTATCCATAATTATAGCACATTCAGATACAATATCAAGGTCCACTTCAGCTATTTCATCTGATGGAAGCTCTCTGCTTAGTTTTCTTAACTGGGCTCGAAGATCTGTAACCTTACCCGCTGGCTCAACGCCCCGAATTTTAGCTTCATACTCCAACTCATCTTTATGTAATAAATGAAACTTTATAGGTCGCTCCTCCTCCATCTTGTAATGAGGAAGGAGAAGAGAAGAAAGTAAATATAGGTATATGGTATATTTAAGAAACTGGCAAGAAACTAGTGCAATTCAAGCCCACTTGAAGTCCCTACTAACTATGTACTATCTATTCACCAACTATGTTTAAAATTGAAATTGTCAAACTAAGTTAGTGGAAAAAAGTAAGTAGGTATATTTAATTTCAATTAACTAGTAATTAATTTACTTTCTAAATCTGAAAAGTGTATTGTTAAGCAATTCCAGCCAAAACAATACCCCTTTTTTACTATATTTAAGAAATCCTATATATTAACAAGCTGTTACTTTACTACCAATATTATTCTGTAAAGCAAGTGACCCTAAAAAGGTACCAATACTCAACTCTCAATGTAAAAAAAAATGAATTAATAAAGTCTTGTCTTTTAAATCAATGTATCAATTATTTTAAACACAGGCTATCCTCTGACAACCCTAAAAATACAGAGCTGATTTTCTAGTTAAAAAAAAAGAAGATTTTTATGTATCTGATATCCCACAAGCTAACAAAATTACAATTTGGCAATCCTTCTTGTAGAAAATGCATATACAGTCTTGGACAAATATAATGAATGAATAAATCTCAGTATTTTAACTCAATATAAAAACATAGGTAATGTAATAATCATGCCACTAAAATAACTCCACATCTCTGATATCCGCGGGTTTCCTGTTGAGCTTAATAAAGTTACTTGACCAACAAAAAAAAACAGAAACACAAAAATTGTAGTAAATAATTTATTTCAGGCAATCCTTATGTCTACATAGGTTCGGGCGCCAATTGTTAAGTCTTTTTCTCTCTCTTATTGCCTTTTGGCTTAAGAAACAGTAAGTAATAAATAAACTCATGCGAATGACTCACCTTAATGACAACTCAAGGGGAAATAAATAAACACTTAACGTACAGTCTACAGCAAACTACAGTTTTATTGAAATACGGTTGATTCTATACAATACTAAACATCAAACGTTGTAATCGCAGATCTGCCAATTTACTCGGTGATTGGACACGAAGAAAAACGAAGCTATGAATCTAATCTTTTTCCCAAGGGGTTATTTTAAAAGGTTAAACTTAAAACTACTCGCAGAGCGTTATGTGGGTAAGAATTGCCTGCCCTCGAATATCAGAAATGTGGTAATTAATCTAACATAAATCTAGCTCGTAGGTTGGTACTCGAAGTACGGATAGCTGGATTCTTATACTTCGGTTAGTTTAAGGGTTAAAAAGATTTGAGAGTTAACTGGTACCTATTAGAATATCTCGCAGCGAGTCTGTTTAGTAGAGAAACGCTTCGATGGCTGCTTTCTATTAATTATGCCTCGGAGCCGTGGGTGAGAAACCAAAGTCCGGTTTATTTCAACTTTTTCCGCTTAACTGGGTTTGAATGGACGACAGAGCAGTGGTTGTCTCGTGGCTGGATACGTACGCCACTCTTCACCTGGAATGGTGTGCACAAAAACCATAATTTAACAACGTCGGCCTTAAATGGACTACAACTATTCCATGACGGGGGGGACCCTGCAGCGAATAGCAGAACTGAGGGAAATCTATTCTTGTATGTTCATTCTGACAATAAATATTACTGATCTCTGACTTTTCTGTTAAACTATCCCCTTCACAGCAGACTAATCTACTCAAATCGAATTGAGACATAGAAACATACCGTAGCTCTCAACTTACAAAGTCTCTTTTCACATGAAAAGAACTGAAATTGAAAGTAATAAATAGATAGAGACCCCTTGCAGTAAATACTAGATAATGGATAGCAATAAATTTTGATATACCTGCGGCTCCTTGATAACAATATATTTTATATGGTTTAGAATCCGGTCAATCAGTATTCCTCCTTCGATCGGATATCACGACACGAATTAGAACTCTTCTCGGCGGCTTTTATTAGCCAAAACCCTCTGTAAATAACGAATATGATGATAAAAATAAATTTCAAATTCTCACACTGCCAACAGCTGAATGTCTAGGAATTCACAAATAGGTACCTTTGCGAAATTCTATTGTGCCGACGAAAATTACAATGAATAGCTGCAAGATATTATTTAAATCAGGAACAATTACGAATCCAATAACTTTAACAGCGTTATAAAATCAAATTCCTTCCAACCGAAAAATTTTGTATCATATGAATGAATCACAGCTGATATTCGCTGCGTTCCAAGTCTCGCGCCATCACGACGCATTCCGACTTCCTACACTTGATCACTCGTCGATGCGCGTGGACTGGACTGACATCGCGCCGCCGAAAGCGACTTCAATCGGATCGGACTTCCCGCAAACACGGTCAAACAACCTACGACATTACGGACAAAAAAAAATACCATTTCAGTTCAAAAGCAGGCCTTAAACACGACTGCTTAAGGCCTGCTTTCACACTAACCTTTGGGATCTAGTATGAAAGGTAAACAATTGAATAAAAATCCTTGCGATAAGGGCTCATCGCAAAGGCCCCTGAAGTGGGCGAAGGACGACCATAAGAAATACGATCTTAATCTTTCTTTTTTTTTTTTTTTTTTTTTTATAAGTCGATGCCGCGAATTTTGAACGGACTTTTTACGGAAATAAGGAAAAGGACATGAGGCATACTGCCAAAAAATAAATTTTATCATTAATGGAAACAAACTACCAACAAAACTTCCCCTTTAAGGGAAATCGACAAAACAGCAAAAAAAACCACGCTACAGCATCGATGCCAGAAACAATGCTCACTGAATCAGGTGTCACGAGTTTTAGATCAACTTTGTTGCACTTTTGAGGATACAGCGTTTTCCACACTAGTCTTTTTACTTTTACGGTTTGTAGTTCCAGTGAATAACTACTTACTAGAGTCGTATGAGAAGCAAAAACAGACAACTTTGACTGATAAAAAACATTTATTTATTCAGATTCAAGTTCAAGTACCTACCTATACCGTATAGTTAGAGAGCTATTGAAAATTACTGCAAGAGTTATCTCAAGGTCCTTCTCTCAATATGATAGAGTGTTTAGGGTGTACATGCGTCAGCACCTACTCCCAGCGCCAGGAAGTGGAACACCTGGCGTCAGCACGCTTCCAAACATGTAGCATTTCGAAGGGCTCTACAAGAGTTATCTCAAGGTTCAAATTTGGCAATATGGTAGAGAATAGCACAAAAAAAATAAGACGGCAGTCAGACCGCAGTGTCATGGATGTCATAAGTTGTATGAATTTCGAGGTCGGTACAAGAGTTATCTCAAGGCTGAAAATTTGTATACTGCTTAATTATTATGCATAATTTATGAAAATAACAGTCAGACCACAGTGTCATGGAACATAGGCAGTCAGCAGTCGCTCAAAGGGTGGAGTCCAAATAAGCTGTTTGGAGCTACAACTTTTTTTGTGCTATTCTCTACCATATTGCCAAATTTGAACCTTGAGATAACTCTTGTAGAGCCCTTCGAAATGCTACACGTTTGGAAGCGTGCTGACGCCAGGTGTTCCACTTCCTGGCGCTGGGAGTAGGTGCTGACGCATGTACACCCTAAACACTCTATCATATTGAGAGAAGGACCTTGAGATAACTCTTGCAGTAATTTTCAATAGCTCTTTAACTAGTACTTGAAATCGCGCCCACCGCCTACCTAATTTAAAGAATAAAAAGCTTGTAAAAATCCAAAAAAACGAATGACCTAGTCGTTTGACTAGAATATAGATTTCACGTTATTTAACTTGTAGTTTAGTTTTACTTTAAAAAAATATCTTTTGGTCTATTCAATTCAGAACCTCAAACGAATATCAAATTTTCCTAACATCAAAATATTATTCTATAAAATATTTGAATCTCCCAAAACTGTTTAGTAATCCACGCACCCTCCACAGAATTTATTTAGGACGATGAGCATCTTTAAACCCGACGTTCAGTCTCCAAGGGCCCGCATTTTAACAAAACGTAGACAGAAGGTAGCTACAGGGAAAAACACTTACAATTCGGGTACTGTATTAGTCTACCTGATCACGTAGTAGGAAATCTGCCTGACCAATAATACACCTTCACCCTTTCCCAATTCGCATTCAAGGGGCATTTGCCGCCAAGAATTACAAACTCAGTTTCGAGAACCCCCGAAAACAGTTTCATCGCTTTTTTGGAGATTAAACAAGAACAGTCCCGTCCGTTACTGCGACTTATACTCGTATTGTTTGAAAAAAAATAACATTTGTGATTTCAGATTCCCGTGAATTGTTTACGATTTATGATTTTCGGGAATATGACTAAGTACAAGCGAAATGTTTCAAGGCTTCGCTCTTCGGAAATATGTTGTGTAAATAAATGTGCTAACTTTTCGGTTGGATACAAGGTGAAACTTTGAAGGAAATAATACAATATTTTGTAATGTCCGCATAATAGTCCGCAGGGCGCTCATCTCTGCCAACATACCGTGCGTTCTGGAGCAGCCGGGTCTTAGCCGCTCGGACGGTAAAAGACCGGACGGGCTAACCTTGGTGCCGTCGCGGAAGGGGAAATGCCTGTTGTGGGATGCCACGTGCGTCAGCACCTTCGCCGCCTCACAGCTGGGCCGCACGGTGCGGTCAGCCGGCGCTGCTGCTGAAACCGCAGCCGTTAATAATTGGAGTAAATATGCGGCTCTGGCCTCTAATTATATTTTCGTCCCACTCGCGTTCGAGGCAACGGGATGTTGGGGGTCGGAAGCAGTAGCCTTCATCAAGGAGTTGGGTCGCCGCCTTCGTGAGAGGCGATGCGACGCCCGCTCTGGTTCCTACTTGGCGCAAAGGCTGTCAATTGCCATTCAGCGCGGCAATGCCGTCAGTGTTATGGGGACCTTTGCGCCTGGTATGACCCGGGGTGGCATCTTCGAATAGGTTAATTAAGGAGTTGGGTAATATGAATTGTATTAATTTAATTAGTTGATTTTTGTGATTGTACTTATGTTATATTATTATTAATGAATCTTATAATTATTGACAATATATTGAATTTAGTTAACTAATATTTTTTAATTAATCTTTTGTAATGTAGTTTTAGGATTGAATTTCTCCGATTTTTCATGTCTTAAAATAATATTTTCGTTTCAATTGCTATTTCTGTACCTAATAGATAGTTTTTGAACTAATTTAAGTCTAACCTTGAGCTTATATACTTATTTCAGACATACAATACATAATACTTTCCGTACATAATAAATCTACCAATTTACCAAATACGCTTCGAAGAGACGTAATACGGTAAAGATATCCTTGACTCTTTTTACCTTCCTTCACACTTTCTCTAACATTATTATAACAATATTATGTATCATTATGTGATAGACTTGCGGTATTTATACGACTAGAGTTGTATTAAATACTACCTTATACATACCTCCCTACCTTATACATAGACGTAATGAACACGTAATTTTATTTTTTTATGTTTTAGCTGTACAAAACAAAAAGTACAAATTGAACTACTTAACTCATCCTGTGTAACATGTGCAACCTACCTTATTTAATTAGTTTTTAGTATGGAAGTATGCTATAAGCTGTAAGTAGTTATAAGTAACTCATTTCACATTTTCGCTTTAATACTATTAAATCAGTTTAAATAAAGGAGATACTTATTTTGGTTGCATAAAGGCGAATTTAAAATAAAATAAACCCATTTGTAAAATAAATGTAGGCATACGGAAAACAAAATCTTTACCTTATTCCAAATTTCAAAGTACAAAAGCGATAGACTCATTGTGAGTCGGCGCTTGGATCCCAATTGGAAGATAGATATTTAGAGCAGGTTCCTCTGACACATCCCAGTTGTAGGCCTATTCATCGAGGACCGATAAATCAGCTCGGTACACTCGAGGAAACCGGCACGATTCTATCACGCCAATGGGGAGGCGAAGGCAAAGTGAATTACAGATGGCGCTTCATTCTTTGGAACAATTGTCAGTTTGAGCTTATATTGTCTTGACTGTGTATTACGTGATTTTACTTTCTTAGATTGTATTTTTTTCGGTTTTGCAGACAAACAATGTATTATATGCTAACTTTAGCTCATATAAAAGAAGAATTACGGAAAAGAAAAGCCAAAACAACAGGCAAGAAAGTTTGTAGCAACTTACAAAAAATTGCTAACAAGCATTACATTTCTTTAAATTTCGTGTAAGATTTACAAGTAATCTTTTTATTTCAGATTAGAAGCATATGATTTAAATTTTAACAAAGCAACTGAGTGTGAATTTCCGTGTTTATAGTTGCCTGATGATGCCTTCTGTGCAATAGTAATTTCAGGTTTCTGTACTGGAATTTCTGTACCATCCAAAATTACACGAACCGTTTTATCATATTTATTTTATTATTCTAAGTTTCTTGAATGACTCTAGCATATAAAATTCTATTAATTCTCTGTTTGGCCCCAATATTGGGCTTATTTCATATTTGATATACCTATAAAATTCATCCAAGTTATAAATATGCTAGAAACTGCTGAGGTTGAAATATTAAAGAACAAAGCTGTTATAATTCAAATGTTGTTTTATTTTGGCGAAGCTTCATCAAATTCATGAAACATTCCTTTTGATTTATAATGTTTCTCAGGCTCAGCAAAGGAGAAAATCGAGGGAAAAGCATCTTTTTTTTGATATTTTTTTGCCCAATATTTTTTTTGTTACTGGGAAATCGATGAACTCCAATAATTTACAAGTTACATGCATAACAATGCGGAATTTTCTCAGTATAAAATTAAAAAGTGCAATACTCCAAGAGATTCCCATATGTTTTGACACTTTCTTTGAGGCGGCCCGGTACCAAGACCAGACGCCACCTATCGGGATAAAATTGCGCTTTTCCTCCCCATTGTTCGTTGCCATGTGTACAAATAATTGGGATTTATTGATAAACATCTTGCTGACATATTATCTCTATTACATTGTAATAAATATTGTCAAGTCTTACTATTCATAAAAAAATTAAATGTTCTACTTTTATACTAAATAAACTTACTTTAATAATAAAAGTGTTGTGTCATCCTTCAAACTCAATTCATGATACGAAAAAGAAAACACTTTATTGTCTGAAATGTTTGAATTTTCATGAATCATGGATATTATATTCTCTGGAAAACGTTTCAAAGAAATAAAAATGTTTTTGATGTTTTATTCTAATTTCTTTTATTGTATCAATTCTAGATCCATTTATACATACCTTTTAGGGTTCCGTACCCAAAGGGTAAAAACGGGACCAAGACTCCGTTGTCCGTCTGTCTGTCTGTCTGTCACCAGGCTGTATCTCAAGAATCGTGATAGCTAGACAGTTGAAGTTTTCACAGATGATGTACTTCTGTTGCCACTATATCAACAAATACTAAAAACAGAGAAAAATAAATATTTAAGGGGGGCTTCCATACAACAAACGTGATTTTTGTCGTTTTTTGGTACGGAACCCTTCGTGCGCGAGTCCGACTCGCACTTGGCCGTTTTTTATAATATCCAACTATTATCAATTTCGAATATCGGAAAATTTACATGTTTAATACTATAAGTTCATTATGTCCCCTTGGTCCCGATAAAAATAAAGAAAGAATTAACCAATTTATAAAGACTAATTACTGGCGTAGTTAATAACATTATCTTGTGCCAACATTTAACGAAACCCAACGTTTACTTTCCAAACACCTATAATGAACGTTAATTCCCACAAAGGTAAGATTTACACGGCACCGAGGTCCCAGCTCCCAGCCATCCCAGCTCTCCCTACACCACGATATATCAATGGGGAGATCCCCGCGGATTTAAGTGTGAGGTCACGCGCCTCAAGTGTTTTTCGACAGACCCCGACGTTATCTTCTGCTAGGGAGAAAAGTTCGGAACATCTGATCCCTGCAGTGGTATTATTTCAACAAATTCGCTACGAGTGGGAAATACCAAGTCTATTGTGAAAAGAAAAGGAAACTGAATACGGGATAATAGACTATTTCTATTTGTCTGTTGGTGAGCGAGTGTTGTGTTTTTTTTAACATCTGTGAAATTTTTATTCAAATTGAATCTTTTATTTTAGTTACATTTAAGCTCTAGCATTAGACTATTTTCTGTTCTCTTCTTTTCTCTTCTCTTTCGACTCAGAAGATTTATTAAAATTAAAAATATCTGCCATTGTAGTTAAAATTAAGCTACACATTCATTTCAGTCACGTCAGATAACTTGAATATATTCGGAACCTGTAAAAATAGCCCTAAGACTGTTTGAACTTGACTTGCATTATTATCTTTTAATTTGACTCAAATTCTCATAAAATAGGTCAAAATTACTTTACCTTTTTACCTCTGTAAGTATTCAAATAAAAAAGATGAAAAATATTTTCTTAGCTACGTATATAGAATTGTACCTGTTCATTAAGAAAATACAAATCATCAATAACTATGATTAAATATTAGAAGCAATCAAGCCGTCATGTCATACCGCGCGCGGTAACGTGCCTGTACGCCCCTGACGTTAATTGAGTGGTAAATTAATTACCTTCACATTAACAAGGTTTGCCCACAATTTTCTGGAGAAGTGAAAAGGAATTAGTTTTTTGCTACGAAAAGTTTGGTCGTCACTTATTCGGGACCTGCGAAAAGTCTTGTATTTCCTTGTAAAAATTCCTGCGAATAGTCTTGCATGTATTCCTTGTATTTCAAACTTAAGTATATCACAGACATTTTTTAATTTATTTATCTAGTGTTCGTACCGAATAAAATGCTTTATCAATAGTAAAATACCTTTTACGGAATCCTTTCTTTTCAGAATATACCTACTTGAGACTTTAAGAACGAGATACGTACCTACTTGAATATTTATCTATTTTGAAATGGTACTAAAATGTTAAAATGATAAACGGAACACCAAGTGGTGTAAACAACGAGTAAGTTCTCGAAGCATTTTTAACAATATTTATGAAGAATGTCTTATAAAGTACTTAAAAATGTATCAAATTTAGCACCGATGTATAAATTAAATCATTATTGGGCGTTTATTGAGTGAGAGAGTATTAAGGTAATTTATATCCTTAATATCATATGAAGAACATAATAATTATTCTAAAAGTGAATTATCAGACCCAAGTAACAAAATTTGGTACTATAAAAGTCCTGAGAACGCTTTAGGACGTGCTAATTAGATTCATGATAAGCACTATAATTGTATTGTAAACCTTTACAGAACCCCAAATAGGCCCTAGTTTTATCACTGATTTGTTCTATAAACGTTACATAAAGGATCTCACGGTAATAAATCGGCTCTATAGTTGAAAAACAAAAGATGTTTATAGTGCTATTTTGCACCGTAAACGATTTTAGTTATCTTTATTTTGTTCGTGTTGTGGCCACGACATCGTGAGTGTTCCCCAAGAAAACAAAATGTCAGTCGCTAATTGTAATACAAAGGGCATTCTACCTATACAAAACATCACCTTTGATCGTCCATTGACCGTAACTCCACCGTAACTTGCACTTGCGAAAATAATTGTATCGATAAAATCACTATGCTGTTTTCAAATTTGACAATGCGCCTTCATAATTTTCGTGATTTAATTAAATTTAAATTAATAAAATAAGGACTAGTTCTGCCTATGACTGCTATAGTACATATTGGCTCCAGCCGTGCTACTAATGTGCTATCATGGCATAAACGGCAGCCATATTTTCACCGAAAACGGATTAGTCCATTAATTTTATTGCTTTTATGTCACGCTTTAGTCTGGTAGCAGTAACGCAAACTCACATATAGAGCTATTTAGAATTTAAGTTATTTAGCAACTGCACCAGGAGTTGCTACGGTACTATTTAGTACCTTAGAAGAGTTTTCTTGACTTTAACAGAACTAGCCCCATAGCAATGTTGAGGGAGCATTTAAGAAGCTAAACCGTGACGTAATGGTTGTGCAAGGTACTTTTATAGTGCAGATTGATTCTGTAATAGTGTTTTCGATACTGCTACAATACTAGTACTGTAAAAGATATTTTGACGCATTATTAGTGCAAAATAGATACATAAAAGTGACAGTAAGGTCGTCTATAGTACTAAATAGCACTATAAACGTTTTTTTCATATCTATTACAGTGCAACACTTAAAGATTCTTTTGTATGTTCCTGTAAGTGTTCTAAGAGCTACATTTTAGAACTTAAATGCACTCTAAACCAAAACGCTGTGTTGGAAACTTTTATAGCACAAGCAGTAACAACATTAAAGAATTACTATATCACTGTTTGGTGATAAAACGCCTTGGTTATAGAAATTTTTGTTACTTGTGTAATTATGAACGGCGCAACAAATCACCCATTTGACACGTACTACGTCGAATTTCATGAAATATTCGAACCGAAAATTCCCACGCACAAAATTAAAGTTTATCCACTAATTAACAGGTGAAATTATAAGGTACCAAACCACCAATTAGGATTTCCACTTTAATAACTTCGGCTATTAAGTCAAAATAATATAATTTAATTATGGGTTAAGACGTATAAAAAACGTAACACGAAAAATATCTTGTCATTCAAGAGAAAAGTAGCGGTGTCGAGTCCTCTCAAATGAAAACAAAAGACGTTCTGAGAATCTTTTGCAAATATGTTTATTACGCGGGCGCTGGCAACTGTTGGTACGAAAACATCTACCAAGAAACTGGTCTCTACAAAATGTATACGATCATATCCTTCCTAATTTACGCCGTCATGATTTTCCTTGAAAACTTGGCCGCTCTTTTCGGTGACTTCCCAGAAGTGGAGAAGAATTCGGCAGTGATGTTCTTCGCTATACATAACATCGTCCTTACTAAAATGCTACTGTTGTTGTTCCATAAAAAGTCTATTCGAAAATTAAATTACGATATGGCTATGGTTGGACAAGAATTTGAAGAAAAGTGGAATATGAAGAGGCAGTACCTTAAAGTGTGGGGAGGCATTCTTGCATACGTAATATCTGTATACTTGTCTTTAATTGCTTATGGAGTTGCGAGTGCTAGAAGAGTAATAATGGAAGGTATGTGTGCATAATATATTTTTCTCAGCAAATAATATCGCAAAAGGAAAACGGGTGGAGGAAAAGCTTGCGCTTGTAGGAAGCAACGTTAAATTTCAGTTGCAATTTTAAAGAGCGACAAGTAACTTCCGTATATTTTACGGAATTATCCCTCAATTT
Organism: Agriphila tristella; assembly: GCA_928269145.1. Lineage (NCBI taxonomy): Eukaryota > Metazoa > Arthropoda > Insecta > Lepidoptera > Crambidae > Agriphila > Agriphila tristella. The sequence continues at coordinate 41,916,830 of OV743433.1, forward strand.
CTCTCTGAAAATTGCACATTTTGTTCTGAATAACTAGTCACACATTCTTCTAATAATATTCATTTGTATTTTAACTGTTTAGTTAAACATTGCGCCGTGGACCATAAACAATTATCGGGACAGTGGAAACACTGGATTATATAAAAATAACAATGATACAGATGAATAATTATTTGTGTGAGTGATGCTTGAGTATAATATAGTCTATGAGAATTTCTTGCAATTTTTTCTTAGTTGATAACGAGCTAGCTGTTTCAGTATAGGGTTTCTGAAGCTTTGGCTTATCTACATTTGAAGCACAATAAGTGCAGTGCTAAAATTGAATGAAACTGATTTGTCGTTTCCCTTTATTTTCTTCATTCTGCCTCCCTCTTTTTATCATAAGTAGTTAAACCTATTTTTTCATTTCTTTTTCAAATACTTATTGTGTGTTGCTAGTAAAATGTTTTTCATTCTTTCTTCCTTTCTATTTATTATTTAACAATCTTTGAGATAGCTAACTATTTGTTACAATTCATAAAAAAATCTATAGGAGCACCATTTTACACCGTGGTTACGTACTTGCCGTTCTACAACGACAATTCGACAATAGCATCAGTATTCCGCATCTTTTTCTACATCACCTGGTTGTACATGATGCTTCCGATGATGTCGGCAGACTGCATGCCGATCACCCATCTCATCACCATGACGCACAAGTTCATAACTCTATGTCAACATTTCAAGAAAATCAGAAAAGATTTTGATCAGAACGTACTATCAATGAACAAGAAACGAGCTATGGAGAAACTTAAGAATGGTGTATTGGAAGGTATACAAATGCACCAGAAATTAATGCTGTAAGTACCTATATTTATCATAAAAACTTATAAATTATTCTGAATATGTACTATGGGCAACAGCGTCGCTTAACCAGTTAGCAACAAAATTCGTGTGCACGCGTATTGCCCTTGCACGAACTAAACATATGTTGTGTGTGACGGCGCGGCGTGCAAGGGATAACCTTAGGAGTGGTTAAGCGACGCTGTTGCCCATGGTACCTACTGATTTTTCCAAAAACTAGTCTGAAAATATTTAATTGCTTTCAGCCCTTTTTGACAACATACTAAAATGATTAGTACTATGCAACTCGAATAATAAATGATCGATGTTAATAGAAAGCTAATGAGAGATAAGAGAAACGTTTCGCTCAACCAAATAACAATCTAATGACGTAATCTGTTTAAGTAAATACAATTTCATTTGAATGTGTTTATTGATAAGATTCTATTTCGAATAATTCAACACTAAAACGAGCTGAATTCTAATGAGACAATATTAGTGGTATTAACATTTATACTACTCTCATCACACTTTGGCTTGTCAAACCTGATTTTAAATTTATCTTGGTTGATTTAACTAAGGGTAATAACTAATTTAACTTTGATATTTTAGGTATGCCTTAATACATAAAGCTCGACAATAAAAATGAAAATCTTGCTCTGGGTCACTCCATTTTGCTCTTTGTAGAAGAGATAAATACACTATTTTTCCCATTGAAAATGGTTATCAGATGCAAATCGCCTGAAACGTATTTTTGCCCATATCTTCAAGGATTTTGGGAGGATCGAGATGAAAATAGTAAAAGTTGAAGAATTTATCGAGACACGTGTGAACGTTTGAATTTTGAAAATCTACCGGTAACTTTTTTTAAATTTAGCAAATTTCCAAAAATGCCGGGTTTTTTGGGGGGTGTTTGTTTACTAAATTGTAAATATTTCGGAAAAAAAACTGACTTAAGAAAAATCGGATAAAAGAGTCCTACCAAATGGCGAAATTATTTTGAAAATCGGTTAATAATTGGGACCTGTAGGTGGTCCCTTTAGATTTAGAATTCTGGAAAAACGGGTGTTTCCATATATAAAAAGTGATGTAGCTTCTATGATTATTGACCGATCGTCAGGGTAATAGTGTTAAAAGATGCAGAAGCAGACGAAAAATGCATTCGTTGGAATTTTGAAAATCGGTTAATAATATTTCGGCTGTGTCGATGCAGTCAGCGGACGCTTTTGTGACACGAGGCGGAGCCGAGTGTCACAATCGTAAAAATAAATAGGTACTATACCTAGTTATCTTTAAAAATATAATAGGACTTTGCATTGGGTTTGATTTTGGTTTTTCGTAAATTTTTGTATTCATTTTCAATGCTCCGATTCTTGCGGAGACTGCAAAATCTGTGAATTTTTTCAACTTGACTTGATTTCATTTAATTGGCCAGGCTTTTAGTAAAACGTTACGGTAAATTATATTGTTAAACGCTTGAATAAATGTACTCATTATCCAGTTTAGGTGACGAAATACACCGTGTTTTCGGCATAATCATGTCACTTCAAGTTTGCGAGAGCTCAGCTGTGGCAGTGTTACTTTTGCTACGGTTAGCCGTAAGTATTCCAACTTTGTTAACATTCGCTTATTATCTTGTAAGTGGGATGTACTAAGCGAAAACACGTGTATGAAAACTTTTTGCTGTGTTTGGCAAGGAGAGGTTAAAGTTAATATGAACTTTAAAACTGTAGTTTTAAGACTAAGAAAATCAAAAGATTTAGAATTGTTATTTCATTTCGTTATTGCCTTAATACAATAATTTATCAAATATCTAAGCTTTCCAATAAAAACTAAAGTATTTGTCTCTCAAGCAAGATGTTTTGTATTCCAACAATGGAATTTCTATTAAATTCTGAGGCGATTAAACGGAGTAATGATTTATGTTATTTGATAAGTTTAGATTATAGCTTTGCGGTCATTTACAACTGAAATACAATAATAATATTGATAATAAATATAATTGGGTACTTTGAAGTTATCTGACTGTATAATTTTGTATACTTAAAGACATTGGACGTAAACAAATTTTCACTCCTCTTGCTCAAAAAGTCCGTCATTGTAAGGTACAAGAGCCAGGATAAAATAGCATAATAACCCCTAGGGGATAAAGTTTTTTCTTTTTTAATGTTTGTCTATTACCAATGAGCCTACTAAAACGAAAAAGTCTTTATTCATAATCACGAATAAAAACTCGCTCGACTTAATACTGTTTCTCTTTTTTTTTTTTGAAAATGGAACTAAAAGCAGCGACCTCTTCGGTGAAATCATAGACTTATTTATACTCTGTGACTTTAAGTTTAAATCGTAGAATGCGTGCATTGTGTTAATATGAATATAAGATTCTTGATTGTGTTTCTTAGCTGCTACAGTAGAAATTAAAAAAGGCACTGGCGCGCATTCTTTAGATTTTTTCTCTTATTCCAAACTGATTGAATTGTGTGACTGTAAGTAAGTAATAGGAAAGAAATAATTTTAATCTTTTGCCGTCAAGCACAAGTCATTTATTTAAATACTGTATGAAAAGTTTATGAAGTGGAGGATAGAAAAATGAGTGGATTCGTTTACGGAAGTATTTAAACTAGGTATTTAATATTGTATTTTATTTTCTCGCAATCGTAGTGAAAAGTAGAGTGTAACACACGACGCTTAAACCCATTGTAACTCGGTTTCTATTTATTCCCTCGCTAAAGCTCGGGAATAAAACTACCTCGTATGCAATGGGTCACTTTAGCGTCTTGTATAACAATCTACTATTAATGAGTTACTTGATTTGATAAACATAGAATTATAGTACCTAATCCGGTTGTACAAACAAAATGTGCGTAATTAAATAACCAGCATCTGCTTAATAAAAAAATATACCTTATATAACAGAATATCGTGTTTCAAACTTTTGTATTTATCTGAAAATAGCGTTTTCCTCTTCACGGCAAGCGAAACCTTATATCGAAAACGAGAAAAAGAGTTTCTGATTTGTTACCATTAAATATTTTTAATAAATGCACATTTTGTACATTTTAAAAATCTACTTCATTGTGTTTTAATCAATCCGAAGATATCTTTATAAACCATTCATTCTTCTATCAAGCACTCCTGAATAAAAGGCAAAACAAAGATATCATGTTTATTAAGAATCATATTATCTCACTTTTGTTTCATGTTCAGAAACATTTACTAGTACCATATTCAGAAAAACTAAATGGACCCTTATTATTATGGGTCTGTGCGATAATAATAAGGGTCCACTTAGTTTTTCCGATCCAGAATTCGAACCCGGGGGCTAATTGTCTAATTTAAAAATATCGTAATCGCTTTCATTTGACAGATGGATGTGAGACATTGCTGCATTTCTTTAGTAAGTTTTTATTTGTGCCAACAAGAAGCATCAATGTGTTACATCCTGAGCGATTGCGATAGATTTTGAAATTAGACAATAGAAAGGCCGGCCTTTAAGCCACCAGACTAGAGGTTGGCTAAGTTGTAACATAAGTTTATGTGTAATAAAATAAATCATTCTCATTTGCAGTTGTCGCCTCTCATGGATTTAACTAACGCTTTCATGACATACACTTTCGTCAGCTCTTTATTTTTATTGCTCGCTCTTAATCTTTGGAATGCCGGGGAGATTACGTATCAGGTGAAATATTTTAATTAAAATACTTCAGGAGACGCCCTACTGTGTAATTGAAGTTGGTTTAGTGACTAACACATACCTCAAGTTCCTGGGTGTTAACAACTCTTCATAAGGTTGACAATGGATTGAACATTTTTGTTCTACATTTCCTGCAAAACTGTGGCTCTACATATTGCAATTTACGAATCTAACTTTCAGAGTGTGTGATACTATTGCCTACAAATGAAGGTTTTCAGACACCAAAAAAATTTTATGGATATTTCAGAGCGCAAAGCTACACTTTAAAAATACACTTTCACTCCATACCAATTAAGGCGGATTATTAGTTTTTTTTTTAGGATTTTATATTTTTGAGTACCTAGAACTCATTTCAAGAATTTTTACTCTCAAATACAGGCCAGAGAGGTTTTTTAGTATGTCATGAGTTTGATTAATGCATATTTAAGCATTTAGTGATTCTCAAGAAGCTTATAACCACAATGGAGATTGCACGCCTAGCCTAGTATCATAGTGAAGATTGAAAAAAGACTCTTTAGTGACGTCACGGCGTATTGCTATCTCTTTCTTTTCGTTTTACAATACGTTTTCGTTTCTCACGAACGAACGAACGACGAACAACGAACACGTATTGTAACACTAAAGAAAGAGGTTGCAATAAGCCGTCACGTCACTCAAGGCCATTTTTTCTATCTTCACTATGACACTGGCCGTGCAATCTCCATTGGAGGGAGGTATAAGCTTCTTGGTGATACTAATAAGCTTATTGCCTTTGATTAATAATCAAAGACAATACTTAATCATCGAATTTTACAATTCAAAAGCATTGCCTACTTGCTATATCATTTTCACATGATACAGCACGTAGGCAATGGTTTACTAGTTCATTCCCTCAACATATTATATTGGTACTTTGCTTAAGCGGATTTCTCAAAATTACCAAACATCTTTAGTGCCTTTTTTTCATCAGGCTTCATTGTTATCCGACGCCATATTCAACTGCGGCTGGCATCTTAACGAGATGGAAAGAGAATCCCATCGAGACATAAGGCGCTTGGTTCTCATCTCTTGCACTCAGGCACAGAAACCTCTTATACTAAAAGCTTTCGACATCCAGGACTTGTCTTATTCCACATTTGTGTCGGTTAGTATGAAAATGCCATTTAACATCTTTAAAAATTATGAAAATCAAAATTACATGTTTTGTTGTTGATGTTGTGTGTTGTGTTGTTTTAATGTTGTTTCGCTCATTTTTTTTATTTATTTCCACACTTACATCTTACAATAGAAACTGTATGAATACTTTCATAGTTTATTTTTTAATTGTACTCTAACAGACACACTGTTAGAACTACGATCAGAGTTCTATTTATAGCTCTAAACGCGTGTGTCTGTATCAGAAATAAATTTTATCAATTGATAGAAGCTTCAAAAGATAGCTCTCACAATGGGACAAATAGCTTCAAAGCTCTGAAAGTACTACTTAAAAATAGTCTTTTAATTGAATTATAACATACACGATCGAAATTGTATCTTGCCGCAATTTAGTTAAAAAAATATATTAAGTGTTAAAGAAATAAAAATATTTACCTTCTTTAAAACATACTATATCTTTCTAATACATTGTTTTAGGTAGGTAAGTATTTCTGCATTTTTAGAATAATTAACATATAAATCGCCTCATCGTTTGCTCCAATTCATACAAACTTATTCCTAACAAAAGTTAAGACTTAAGACCAATGTCCAACAATTGAACTGAAAAAGGGTTGTAAAATATGCTAAGTAACTCTTGTAAAAGTCAATGAGTTAGCATTTTCGTGTTAAACTCGAATAACGCTGCTTTTTCTATGAAGAAACATTTAAACTTCGCGCAAAGTTTTTTCTTCTTTAAACAAATTATTCACAGAAAACTGTTTAACTTTTCGTCGTAATTTTAGACATTTATGCATTCTCCAAAATATCAATATAAAATAGTTTATTATTTGCACTGCCGGATTTAAGCATAGGCTACATAGGCTGCAGCCTAGGGGCCCGCACCACATGTTTTTTTTTGCATTTTTGAATTACGCGGATGAAACCACAGATTACATAACTAGTGGATGAAACTAACTGAAGTTCGCGCTGCGCGGCCGTTTTTTTTTCACTTAAGACATGCAAGATCACAAGATTAGTGGCTGAAACACACTAAAAATCGCGCTGCGCGGCCATTTTTTTTACAATCAATAAACAATATTTCATAAGATTAGTGTATAAAACTTGACTATAAATCGCGCTGCGCGGCCTTTTTTTACTAAAGATATGCAAGAGTACAATATTAATGTATGAAGATGACAAAAATCGCGCTGCGCGGCCGTTTTATTTCGAAAGACAGGCACGATTACAAGATTAGTGGATGAAACTGACTATAAATCGCGCTGCGCGGCCGTTTTTTTCCTAAAGATAGGCATAATCATAAAATTAGTGGCTTACACTGACAAAAAAAATTGCGCTGCGCGGCCATATTTTACAATAGACTTGCAAATTACAAGATTACTACTAGACGGGGGGCCTGCACCACAGAATGAGCCTAGGGGACTTTGTACTATTAGTTATTCTGTGCTAGGGGTCCATAGTTCTTAAATCCGGCCCTGATTATTTGAGTATCGTTATATTGAATTTCGATGTGTGATGTCGGACATTATTCTCTCAGTATTCTGTTTTAGAACGCATAAAACAAACTTGTTTTTGCATTCAACGTGCTTAACATTGTTTAAATCAAACTATATCCTAGAAAAAAAGCAACACATCTAATCATTTAAATTAATAAAAAAAAATACATATAAATGTATAATTTTTAGCTTACATAAGCTTACATAAGTAAGCTTTTGGGTGAATTTTTATGTTTCAAAAAAATCATTTGTTTTGTTACAGGTGGCGAGAATGACTTATTCGGTGTTTGCTGTTTTCTATCAGAGAGGAGAGTAAATTGAATAAATCCAATCAAAAGAACTGTGCTAATATATTTACCAAATGAGAGAGGCAGCAGACTCATAAAAATCGTAAAATAATTGTTTATTTATAAAAAAATATTATAACATTAAACAAATACACTTTAATTTATTCTTCTTTAGTTCACACTTGCCATTTAATCAGAAAATCGATAAATTTTACATTCATAGCTATAAAGTTCAAATTATAAAAACAGAAAAATAAATCTTGGGTTTCAATATCGTTTTTATTAAATAACTTTGAGAACACCTGGCGACACGGTGCTATGATCCACTCCTTGGTGAATCCGCCGAAACTCTTCATTTCTGTTTTAATTTCCATGGGTCACAGTTAATATAACATTTGGGTGTTATAATAAACCTTTTTGGTATTATTACCCGCAAATCGTTACAGCTGCCAAATTACCACCCGATTTATTATCTTTTTTGAAGTGACCTTTTAGACTGCGGTTAACTAATGGTTTGAAGTTACTCACAGAGAGTAGGAAGCTTAATTTTAAACCGTAGTAAGTATAACTTTAATTGCTTTTAAATAGAACAAGATTTCTATGAAATTAATCTGTCAAATGAGTTAATAATTAAGACATTGACCAAAACCCAAAAGTGTTTTATTTTATCGAACTCATTTCAAACGATTAATAAAACTATCTACCTTCATTCAAATTTTGCGGTTTTTCTTACAACATTATTCAAACCTAAAAGCATTGAAATAAAAATGAATATTTTTAAAACTATAATTTGTTTTTTTTTTAATAAATCATAACAAACAACCCCGGCCATTCTTTGAAACATGACAGAAATAAAATTTCAAAATGGTGCTCTATAAAAAGCAATCTCTCCACTCTTCAGGTTCATTAAATAAATTGTCACAGAATACCACAGCAACGATATTTTAACAGAATTACTCTCTGGAATGGGTCCTAGCAATGAAAAACATTTTTATGTTTTAAAGGTAAGAATGCGAGTGGAACTTATTCTTTAGTTTCTTTAGATAACCATTATTTTCTTTTTGTATCAAACGATTAAATAAAATAAATTTTCCTATGCCGATTAGATACTATTATGAACACAAACATACAATAAGATCATGCAATTTTTCCATAGGGGCAGGCAGAGAGCATTTCTTTATTTTTGCAACGATCCTTACATATTTGTTTCGCTTCAACTAGTCTTACCATGCCTTATAACTAAATTTGATCGCAAAATCAAAAAAATATTCATTCAACTAAATAACAGTGCCGTAAAGCCGATTCCCATCGGCTTACCTTTCAGGAATTTCACGATACCGATCCACTATGCAGTACATAACATTTTTGTAGAACGAATTACCGTTGATATATTGACTGTACTTTGTCATAAATTTGGGTAAAATTAAAGTGAATTAATCTAAATTTCACTATCTGAACACGCATCGAAATCTTGGCGTGTCCAGATGGCGAAATAACAAGGGATAATAAATTTGAGTTTCACCAACTGGACACACGTGTGTCCAGTCTTGTGTGTCCAGTTGATGAATAACCCTATCCTCTCGCCGCTGATAAATAAATGTATTATGAAAAAATATATGTAATAAATAAGTAACAGATTTGTTGTTAATTTAGCAACCGAATAATTTCCAGAGCCCAACTCTATAAAGAATAGAGTAAACTTGGCAACCCAACAATATATCAGATCTTTAAAGAATAAAGTAAACTTAGCAACCCAACAATATGTGAGATTTAAAGGTATTTTATGTATAAATTGAAAGCTGTGAGAAAATTTTGTGAAACTTGAAATTTTCCTCATATTTTTGTCGGAAGTACTTTTTCCGAGATAATAAATTTTCAATGGAGGAAATATGAAATATCTAAGAGAGATTTAAAGGTTAGGATATTACTTTTAAAAGTCCGTAACACTATAGACGCAATAACAAATTTTCTTCCAAAATAAAGCTCTCTGTAAAAGAGTTATCTCTTTTTTATTTGAATTTACTAGACTTCGAGTTTCTAAGGACGCGTTAAATTTGTCGACATACTATGTGAATAAGAAAACCTTTGAAGCTCTAAGAAGCCCTTGAAAATACTCATAACTTTACGAAGACAACAGAAATTTAATATCGGGAGTAAAGATGTAATTTTACGCTGAACTTTCGCAATAGATAGCCAACTTCGACTCATTGGAACTGCCGTTTCAGATAGAGAAGCTATTGAGTGCCACTTTTACCCTAAATCAATATGCTTTTAGTGAACAATACCATCTAGTTTGGCAACCTCCTGAATTTACACTAAACTTCTATTGTTCCTAGGAACCATGGAACGAACTTATGAGAGAGACATATTATTGGAATTTGAATATCGACAAGAAAATATGAAAGTAACAAATAAAAATTTAGGACTTAGGTGAACCAATACCAAACCTAAATTATGAGGGTAAATATTCCATAGGGAATGAAAACACATCTGTTTAAGTGCATTCACAGCAACTTTTTTTATTTGGGATTCGGAAAATCTTTTTACAACTGGTTAACAGTCAACTCTCGCTTTTTTAAGACCATTTGCACCAACGGATTATGGGTTGCAATAACAATTAGATTCACCGGCCATCAGCAAATCGACGAGAGCCCCATGTTCATTGCGTGGTCAACATCTCCCATTGAATTTTATATCTAGAGGGCCTACTCCGAATACCGAACTACGATAATCGGACGTTAGTTTCGCGTCGTGACATTATTAGCTGAAGAATAAGGTCTAAAATAAACTAAATCGAACTTCGTTCAATTGTCGTGATTCTTTTTTCACAGTAGGCTCTCGGTATCCATAGAATTTTACGTAAACGTTAATGGGAATGTCCTCCGTTACTTTAATTCTAAGACTCGAATGAATAGTCTAGAGATAATATCACTATTAACGTTCATCTTAAGTTGCAGTACTTTTAGGACTTAAAGTTTTATTACGAAAATGCTCACTGACTTTGTTTTATTGAAAAAGACTTTGAGAAACTACTTCATGTAAAGGATTATGCCGATTTTTCTATACAAGCTAGGCCATGATGCGCTTTGATGAAATTACCAATATACTATAGTAATTTTATACTGATTGCGTGGAAAGAATGTCATTAAAATATAATGCGGGAGAAAAGAGAAATCTCAATCTCAAGGAGCTGTTTACAGTAAAAATTGTTTGACATTTTCCTATTATATGACATTTCAAAGTCAAAGTCAATGAGATATGTATAGTTAATGCGCATCATGGCCCAGAATCCGGAATGATCCTTCCCAAACAAAAACAATGTTACAAGATTATCCAAATACGAAAAGCAATTAACTAAATAATAAAACTGAAACAATAGTATTATCTAAATTAAACCAAAATTTAAACTAATTCACTTAGATGGTTTCGTTATATGAAATTAATTTGTGCGTATAGATAATATGTTCGACTTCCTAATTGATTACTACCCATAAATCTAATTAGCTGACGCGACGAATATCAAGATTCGTGTAATAAATTAATTTCCGCGTTAGCGAGGGTAGAGAGAGGTACCATTTTGAAAATAGTAACAGGTTTAAGGTAGTTAACGCATAGGTACACAACATGTTACAAAAATACCCATAATGCCGAATATGGTAGATCGCACACAAAAATTAATAATGGAAATATCAAAATGTATGAAACAGCAGATTTTTATTTCACGATTTCAGAGTTGGTCCTATAGTAAAAGTTGTTCAGTTTGGTGGTCTCTATCTAGCATATGGGTATTTTTGTAACACGTCGTATAAAACGTTTCTGTCCACATTATTCCTGTAAACATTCCAGTCTTGTGTGGTCTAATCCAGCGCTGGAAGCGTAGAAGCACTCAATGCGGAGCTTGACAGACTGATCGTACTAGATCACGTTTGTGAAGAGGAAACACCACGGTCGACGAAACGTTGATTTTGTCAACTTTGTATAGGATTTTTTTAATTTTCTCGATCGTGGTGTTTCCTCTTAAGCAACTCTCGATCCGGCCAGGTGTCGGATGGTTGACCGTTAAGTAATTTCTGTGCTTCACTTCATCTCCGTGCTCCGTGTTAAACCGTCGGTCACGACTGTTGTCATCTGTTAACAGTCGTTAAGCCAAGTTAGAGGCCTTACAGGCGGCTTGATAAACTCTGACACCAGCAGGCCTATTATGTAACTCAACTGACAGCTTAAAAGGATCATCACTGATCTAACTTGTCAGTACATTGCTGCAACAGTAAAAATCAATGTTATGACTCTCTACAAAAACCCAGCATGTAGGTACCTAAAACTTAGATCAGTGATGATCATTTTAAGCTGTCAGTTGAGTTACAAAATAGGCTTGCAGAGGTGGCCGCTATTCCTCATACGATCAGAGAGAGAGATCCAGCGTTGGGATGCAACTGAAATAATGAGAACTGGCTATGGAAAGCACTTTATTCACTGAGCAATCCAGTCTAGTGATTCCAGTGCTGGGTTACATATTCCGGTGGCATTCGAGCGATGGATTCGACCACTACTGGATTGAATAGCTCACAATATGTGAACCGGACATTTAGTGATTGTTCAGATCAAGACGACGACGGACCAGTTGATGCACAAGTTACAAACCATCGGTAGCTACCTATGGCTATAACTATGTTTAATGATCTATCTATTGTTAGATCCGTGTGAATACTAAGTGGAAACCTATGTATTGAAAATCAGTGAACTACCTACGTAACGTAATTGACATAACGGTGGCTGAGTAATAATTGTTTCCATAGTTTAATGGTGGTGCAGCCCAAACTGACTTATTTATTGTATAAATATGTTATTTAATAGCGCCTCTATTATTTATTTAATTGATTTATTTATTTTGGTTATAACATTTTGTGCAATTAACCAAATCTAACATAAACGTAGGTATTCTATTCTATGCCTTTTTAGGGTAGCCTAAATGGCAAAAAACGGAACCCTTATAGATTCGTCATGTCTGTCTGTCTGTCTGTCTGTCTGTCCGTCCGTATGTCACAGCCACTTTATTCCGAAAGTATCAAGATTACACACTTGAAACTTGGTAGGTAGATGTATTCTGTTAACCGCTTAACGAATTTAACATAAAAATTAAAAAAAAATAAAAGATTAAGGGGGGCCCCCATACATGGAACAGAAACTGAAAAAATTTTTTTTCTTCAAACCAATACGTGTGGGGTGTCTATAGATAGGTCTTTAAAAATGGCATTGAGGTTTTTAAGACGATTTTTTTTCAAAGTCAACCGTTTGAAAAATAAGTACTGCCAAAGTGGTAAAATGTGTGTCCCCCCCCCTCTAACTTTTGAAATAAGAGAGTGAAAAATCTGAAAAAAAAATATGCTGTAGATCTTAATAAACACTTTCAACGAAAATTGGTTTGAAGGAAATATAATAATTAGTTTTTGAGATATATCACATTTTCCAAAACCGCAAATATAACTTTGTCATTCATACCAACACTGTGAAAAACAAAGTTATTTTTGCAGACGAAAAATAATATTGGTATGAAATTAATATCGTATGGTATACGGTAACTACGGTCCGACATGCACTTGGCCGGTTTTTTTTTATATATACTGGAGAAAACGCCTTTATGCGCTTCCCCGCTCGCAGGTGAGCGGGAGGGGGGCATGTGGGAGTGGACTCGCCAGGAGGGCACCGCAACATTCAACGTTGCGGCTCCCTCCACGACTGCCTAACGTGATCCCACCCAGCCGAGTGGCTCGATGGGATCTCGGGAGGAGCTAAACCTCATACATCAAAGTGTATCCATTCAAGCTTCAGGTGAACAATCTTTAGAACAAAATCTGATATATTTTTTCTCCCAAAGATTCCCACATTTCAGATTTTCTTACTTTTGTTTAGCTGAGTCATAAATGACGTACCATCAGAAAATATCTTGAGGAAAGATAAATTAGTATATTTTACTAACAAATAGCATCTGTCATTCTTTCTAGTGTTTTATTTACAACTTATCCCATCATAAGTTGTAAATAAAACACTAGAAATTATCTTACTAATACTATTAATGTGAATGTTTGGATGTTTGTAACTAAATCCCGAAAAATGAAATCCGCTTAAGATTAGGTTCCAGGATCTTTTTAGTGCATCCGCTGCATTAAGTGGGATTTTGCAGTGCATGAATAAAGACTTCAAAATGGTTGAAGACCCTTGCTCTAGCCTATGTCGCCCTACGCCGGGACCCCGCTTAACGCAGCGGACGCCCTTAATGTCTATGCGGGTGAAGTCGCGATGAGAAACTATAAAAGTGTGTTAAAAGTGAAACAAGAAAAAAGAAATAGTTAAATATTTAGGGCAACGAATAATAGATACTTACAGAATCCAATTGTGCTCATTGCAAACGCGATCACATTCGTTAGGGCTATGAGTTTACGGTGTCGTATCTGACGTCACATTAGCGCAGTTTATGTGGGATTTAATGGGGATCACCCACCGCTCGTTAAGCGCGCCTGCGTGCGTAGGGAAATAAATTTTGCCGTGACGTAATTCGAGAGCTCACTTATTTCCAATTAGGCTGTTTGTTATTCCTTAACTGTTTTTAAATTTAACCTTCAGATGCTCTTGTTATTAAGGATAATCTTTAATGACTTCATCTTTAAGGATGCAAGTGATTTTTTTATTTTAATCAATCAATTTAATAATTGTTGTGTTCCGGCAGTTAGTGATGAGTGCATTAAAAAAAATTTTTTAGGCTTTTCGCAATTTCATGAAAACTGAAATCTTCATAATTTCTTCATTAGGTGATATTTTGTTTCTAGTTTTACTTACAGTTCCTGATTCACTATCGTTGCTGGTTTTATTAGGTTATTAATAAATAAGAAACAAAACTACTCACGCTTAAGTTTAAATTGTTTTTTTTTATTCCTGCAAATCGGTGCGTAGGTATATTCAGGGTATTTCTATCGCTGTGAATTTTTAGGTCGCAAGTTACCTTCTGATCCTATCTTAATAAAAATTCGTAGCTTATTATATACACCCAGATCACAATAAGCGGTTACGTTTTTGGTTCAAGTAGCTGTACCCACAGCTAAAGGTAACCCTTTTGAAACACTGTAATAGGATTCCAAGTGTACCCTTTGGGTATGGAACCATAAAAAGGATTCGACAATCACAGAACAATAACTATCTTTTCTTTGTTAGGGCTGGCCGAATTCACGTGATTTAAAAATAATTCAACATAAAATAAGCTAAGGGCTCCCGCACTCGGGCCACACGCCACAGCCACAAACACGCCTTTCATATAATAAGCGTGTGGCGACTAACGGAGAACCGTGTGCGCCGAGTTCATATAAAATTTATGAAAAGTACATGAAATAGGTCAGTGGCGGCGTTTTGTGGTTGTGGTCAGTGGCTCGTGCGCGGGAGCCTAAGTGTCTAGACACACTACTTATGGCGAAGTTACGCGACCGAAGTTCGAAAAAACGCAATGTTATTTCGGCATAAAGTGTCGTCAGTAATTCAAATAGCATTGCAAGCGTAATCATGCCGATCTTCGGTAGCATAATTTCGGCATAGTGTGTCTAGTCACTTAGCGTCAAATGTTTCGCAACATACGCACTGCATCACGCATTGTAGTCATAATGCGTGTGCGTTCATTGATTAGGGGGCTAATTGTCTAATTTCAAAATCTATCGCAATCACTTTCACAATGTAAAACATTGATGCTTCTTTTTGGCACAAATAAAAACTTACCAAAGAAATGCAGCAATGTGTCACATTCATCTGCCAAATGAAAGCGATTGAGATAGATTTTGAAAATTAGACAATAAGTAGGCAGCTTCCAAAAATTTTGTCGTGGTGGGCATGTCAGGCCGGCTGGTGCTCGTACGCCGACGTGACATGTTAAGGAGGCCAATCGCACTATTTCCAGTTCTGTCATTGATCCAACTTTGGTAAAACCGTATCGGTCCTAAAGTTAACGTGAACCAAACTACATGAATGTACAATGAATTGTTGTACCGCTGTCAAAGTTGAAACGTTAGGGATGTGAGACGGATACGATATAGTATAAATAAATAAATGAATGTTTATTTACGTTCACTAGGTGTTGTCTTCTTCTATTAGGTACCAAAAAACCACCTGTGTGTCTGTGTCAGAGGAAACCATTCTTCCTTAGCTTATTTATCGACTATCGTAACTTTGACTATGTGCGACAGTCGGACTTAACCATTGTACCACATCACAAGGTGTTATTATGACACTTTTTTTAGTGTTTATTTTGATCGAAACCAAAAAAAATCCCGTGAAACCGTTTTAATATCCGTCCGAACTAAGACTAATGGAATAATAAGGAATATGCATCAATATTGTTTTGTCAAAAGTATAATGCGTGAGAGAATCAATTGTAATATTAAAACTTTTTTCTTGTAGCACGCAGCAGCAACCGCCAAAAACGCTCTATACAAAACGGACATGACATATGACGTCACATGTCAGCATGTCTCGTTTCAGGCACGCGTTTACTATGGAGTTAGCCAAGAATTTTCAATTATTTTCAATTATCTCCCTAAATTTTGCGTTTAAATTACTAATATTATAAATGCGAAAGTCCGTTTGTTTGTTTGTTGGTTACGTCTTCACACTCTTCACGTCGTAACTACTTTACCGATCATCATGAAATTTTGCATACACGTTTTTAGGGGTGTGAAGGATATAGGGTTAGTTATATAGGGTAGGTAACCTTTCATCCAGAAAAAACGTACATTTCCCGAGGGATAGCAAAAAAACTGTCCACGTAGACGAAGTCGCGGGCGGCCGCTAGTACATTATAAATATTCTATCTGACTGTTAAGTTCTCTCTCTGATTTCATGGTGTGATAAAACTAAAATAATACATTTTTTTTTTATTTTCCTGTTCCATCAAGTTTTTATACGTGTCCGAAACGATCAAGCTCAAATTTATCAAAATCGGTGACTTATGCATATTCCCTATTACTAACACAAATAGTGCATGGCCAATTATAATCCTAATACAATAAGAAATAAAGATTACTGCAATGATCTTGGTGCAAACGGATATTATTTAAAAATGTAGAGGTTACCGTCTACAATACATTTGCCAAGTCAGGGAAGAGATGAAAATAATTCGTTATAAAAACTGTAAAAGCGGCAATAAATTTGACCTCGAAAGGTATTATTTGATCAAATAACGAGGACAGAATAAGCGAAAATCAAATAAATTTCACATCGAAAACAGAAAAAGTAGGTAATCTATATGACAAATACGAAGGACCATTTCCAGGGATCGTGAGATATAGCTGTCATTAATTTAAAACAAAGTATAGGGACCTAAGGCGGCCAAAATGGATAGCTCTTTGATGAACGTCTTTTTGATAGATGGAAGATATTTCGAAATTGTTTTCGTCTCTATTGATATAGCAGATATGTGGCGCTTTGTTGGAGCATACAGCGTGGAGATGGGTATTTGTTGTTGGACACTTACACAATACGTCGGATTGCTTGGACGGACGAAAATATTTCTCCTTTATCGACATTCGTTCTAAGCGGCTGTTGTTGGTAGCTTCTACTCAAAATTAGAGAGTGGAAACATTACGATGCGAAATCCAGGATCTTGTAATAACTTATTTTCTTTAATTTATAGGTATGTAGGTGCAGAATTAATTAACGATAAATAGGTAATAATAGAAAAGTTATTTCTAGGAAATCCTGTACATACCTTCACTATAAAAAGATTGAAATTCAAGAAATATTTTCCATTATTTTATTTGGACAATATTTGTAAAACAATAGACTTCGATGTATTTTATCGTCAAAATTCCTTTAAATCTTATACTTAAAAAGGTATAATCTATTCTTGACTGTTCAAAGTTACTACAAACTTTCTACTTCAAGTCTTTAGCAAGAGTCTCTTTTGTTCTCAGATCTAAAATATTTAAAACACCGCTTAAATTTATGATTATGTAAAATGGTTTTATTTTATGAAAATTAATTCATGCGCAATGCTGTGCAAACTTCTAAAAATAAAAAAAAAATAAAAAAAAATAGTTTTATTAAAAAGATTATGTTAGGTTCATGGATTTTATTCATTTATACCTTCAAACCTACTACTTACTTTATTTTTATTGAACTTTCTTCGACCCACGTCTTTACCTGCGTGGAATTTCCAAAAATCCTTTTGCCCTAGTTTAATTATTAATAACATAATAAATATCTATAAATTTCAGCTCGATCCATCCAGTGGTTTGAACTGTGCGATGATGAGTCAATTAGTCAGTCAGGACATATCTTGTTTTATAGATAGGTAGCCAGCCAAAAATTATGGGAACTACAATCAACCTAATGATTGTAACGGACGAATGAGATCAGATAAGACACCAAACCTAATAATTATCCTTCTTAATAGTTGTCCAGAAAGTTCCAAACATACATAGATATATACTTCCAACATACTTCGATGCGGGGGTTTCCCATTACCGTACAAAGAGACAGACGAAACCAATTCGTGAGATAATCATGAATCATGTCTACGATCTTCCTTTACTTTAGTTCCTTTGAAAAAATAATTATCTATTTCTCACATGATCGAAGATTTCTCAGATAAAACAAACACTCAAATCCAGCTAAAAGTTCATCAATTCATCGTTATGTACTTATCACTTTTTGTTCCGTAAAATCGGTAGCTTTGCTTCTAACTTCTAAATTCAAATTTTCGTACACAAGACAGCAGCACCGACGGCAGCGCCATATTCATCATCATCATCATCATATCAGCCGCACGACACCCACTGCTGGGTATAGGCGCCATATTGATTCAGTTAAAATTAGAAAAATAATAGTAATAAGTATAACGTTTTCTTCTTGTGCTTCACCAATAATATCAAGAGCTATCATCACCCAAGGAAAATAAAGTCTGGCATTCCGAGAGTAACACAGGCAATTACGTCATTATCCAGTTGCGCGATTTTATAGTAATAACCAAAGAATGGACAACATTTCATTTTGAGAAAGTACTAAAATTAGAAAACTATTTCGAGATTTTAGTGTTCTAAGCTCATAATATATTTTTTCAGAATTTTTAGATCAGTATTTTTTGCGTTAATTAAAAAAAAACTAAAATCTACTCCATATTGAGAAACTCAGGAAGTTTGTTCAGTTGAATCTTTTGTTGAGTTTTTAAAGGTTGTCCATTAAGCATATTTTTTCTGTCACATTCATTACTTATCATTATTATAGTGCATTTTAATTCAAAAAGATGAGTAAAAGTTGTTTTCAAGGGAATTTCTTTTTCTTTGTTCTGTGGTTTTCAATACCGATAGTGGAGATGACGTAAGCTTGTGTAGACCACGTCACTTCCTCTGTCTCAGGGTGCTATACCTGGCGCAGTATATTATTGTACCATGCCATTACCTACACGTGTCGTTTAAAAGTCATTAAGAATAAGCCTTTATAAAGGAATCAGTACGATCTACAGACAGACGTACTGTACTTTCTCAAACCATTGCGTGCTTTTTCATTTTTTTCATTTATAATGAATGAAGATGCCAATAAACTGGTGGACGCATATCTGGGTGGAAGCCAGCGCGGCTGCAAGTCGTGCAGCAAATTCACTGGCCATAACTACCAGCTTGGCGGCCAGCCAATGGCCAATGGGGACTACAATCAAATTATTGATTGGAACGGACACGATGCTGAGATAGGGATTTAAGTTACTTGCAATGGGATTTGGTAATACGAGTTTTGATAGTGAAGGTTCATAGAATAAAGCGGAAATCTGAATCACCTCCAGCGTTATTTACCCGTGTCCACGATGGACATTAAAACGTTTAAATCGGGAAAATATAATTAAAACGTACACAGATGTAATATTTTGGGGAGCGTAACGATTATGGGCAAGTCTACGAAGAGACGGAAAATGTTCCGATGCGAAACAGGGGCCTTAGTACTTAGTACAACGTAGTGATTAATTCCTCTATGGCTTAGTTGTTGATTATGTGCCTATGTTAGAAAAACGTCGAGCGCTCTTACATGGCTGTCAAATGAAAATGAGTAGTCAAGAGCACTGGAAGGCTTTCAAAAATTGATTGTTTGAGATGAATCCATGATTATTTTATAAAAAAAATCCACAGATAAATTTTAACCACCCTATCTTGATTTGTAGGAAATTGTAGCTTTGAGCAATTTTTCAGTCGAGACTTCAAGGTAAAAAATTTTTTTAGCAAAATCTATTTAGATACTGGTATAAATCAAAGCATAAAATTCAAAGGAAAAGTACTTATGATTTACAATCTTATTGAGACGAAGCAACAAACTGGAGGGAAAATTTGGTCAGGAATAAAATAAAAATAAACAATGTCGCCGTAAAAGCTTCCTAAATTGGGTCCTAGTTGGAAATACTCTACTCTTCCTGCCATGAAAAATAAAAAGGCGCAAACAAAAAATTCACTTTGAAGTGAAAGTCAGCAAAGCAAGTTGATTACCTACTTTTACGGCATATCGAAGTACCCTCGTCATTTCTTTGCCGCTTTTGTTGTGTATTTACAAATGCAAATGATGGTACTGTTGCTGGGCCAAACAATTACATGTGCGATAGAAGGGAAATGAAATTATCAAAATTGTTGCCGTAGAATAAATTTTATTTCGAAGAACATGAAGGGAATTTGATCGCGATTTACGACTCATTGACTCATGTTAAGTACCATTAGGTAGTAGAGTAAAATATCTTATGTGTAGCGTAGTCAAACAGCAGGTTGATAGTTTAAGCACAGAATAAATAATTACTAGCGTAGTTTAAGTCCTATAAGCAACTAATGTAAGATTTTAAAGTACCTACGAGTAGGTATAAAGTTGGCGTTATTTTAGACTAAATTCGATAGGTACCAATTAATTGAAAAACCGGCCAAGTGCGTGTCGGACCACGCGCCATAGGGTTCCGTAGTTACCTTATACCATACGATATTTCATCCCACTATTATTTTTCGTCTGCAAAAATAACTTTGTTTTTCACAGTGTTGGTATGAAAGACAAAGTTATATTTGCGGTTTTGGAAAATGTGATATATCTCAAAAACTAATTATTATATTTCCTTCAAACCAATTTTCGTTGAAAGTGTTTATTAAGATCTACAGCATATATTTTTTTCAGATTTTTCACTATCTTATTTTAAAAGTTAGAGGGGGGGGGGACACACATTTTACCACTTTGGCAGTGTTTATCTTTCAAACGGTTGACTTTGAAAAAAAATCGTCTTAGAAACCTCAATGCCATTTTAAAAGACCTATCTATAGACACCCCACTCGTATTGGTCTGAAGAAAAAAAAATTTTTTAGTTTCAGTTCCATGTATGGGGAGCCCCCCTTAATCTTTTATTTTTTAGATTTTTATGTTAAATTCGTTAAGCGGTTAACAGAATACATCTACTTACCAAGTTTCAACTGTGTAATCCTGATACTTTCGGAATAAAGTGGCTGTGACATACGGACGGACAGACAGACAGACAGACGGACAGACAGACATGACGAATCTATAAGGGTTCCGTTTTTTGCCATTTAGGCTACGGAACCCTAAAAAAGGTACTACAATACAAAAATTCATATTTTAGTAATTCAATACTTATTTATACTTTAGAAATGTGTTTAGGAATTTCGCTACACTCCAGTTTGACCAAATGCATAGTGCCTTATTTTCCTGCACGTGTTACAAGAGGGGTAGCGTACCTACTCCCCCAAAAAAATATTTGACCTTCGACATTTTTCTACCGCTCTATTTCTTTCTATCACACGCGTCGTATTATCTTAATATATAAAATCGTAAACTGAATGACTGACTGACTGACTGACTGACTGACTGACTGACTGACTGACTGACTGACTGACTGACTGATCTATCAACGCACAGCCCAAACCGCTGGACCTAGAGACTTGAAATTTTGCACACAGATACCTTATACAGTGTAGGCATCCACTAAGGAAGGATTTTTGAAAATTCTATCCCTAAGGGGATGAAATAAGGGATGAAAGTTTGTATGAAAGTCCCTCAGTTTTGAAGCTAGGATCTTCAAATTTTGTGTTTAGGCTGACAATTGAAAATGAATAAATACGGGTCTCGGCGTTTTTCAAAATTCTACCCCCGAAGTGGTCAAAAAGGGGATGAAGTTGTGTGTTGAAGAAAATCCTTTATTTTCGAGGTAAAAATTACTAAATATATAATTTAGGCTTATGGATGGAAATCTAACGCGACGAATATTGTTATTGTTAGTATTTCAACCCCTACGGGGATGAAATGGGGGTGAAAAGGGGTAAAAAAACCTAAAAATAGATATGGATGTCGTTATTGGGGTTTTCTGGGATGACGATTGCAAAAATGTCATTTATTTTGAAGTCCAACACGGTGGACATGATTTAACCCCTCAAGATGTGAAAATGGGGTTCAAATTTTGTATGGAAAAATAATATTAAATGGACATTACAACTTTAAACTTCGTAGGTGCACGTCTAAACATAAATAAGCAAACATATATTTTGTGATTTTGAAAATCAACCCCTTAGGGGGTAAATGGGGTAAGTAAACATAAAAATCGATGTAGATGTCGTTCTTGAGGTTTTATGGGATGGTGATTGCGAAAATGAGACTTATTTTGAAGTCTGACACGGTCGACATGATTTAACCCCTTAAGGGGTGAAAATGGGGTTCCAATTTTGTATGGAAAAATAATATAAAATAGACATTACAACTTTGAACTTCGTAGGAGCACATCTAAAAATAAATAGGCAAATGTATATTTTGTGATTTTGAAAATCAACCCCTTAGGGGGTAAATGGGGTAAGTATACATAAAAATCGATGTGGATGTCGTTCTTGAGGTTTTATGGGTTGGTGATTGCGAATATGAGACTTATTTTGAAGTCTGACACGGTCGACATGATTTAACCCCTTAAGGGGTGAAAATGGGGTTCCAATTTTGTATGGAAAAATAATATAAAATAGACATTTCAACTTTGAACTTCGTAGGAGCACATTTAAAAATAAATAGGCAAACATATATTTTGTGATTTTGAAAATCAACCCCTTAGGGGGTAAATGGGGTGAGTAAACATAAAAATCGATATGGATTTCGTTCTTGAGGTTTTATGGGATGGTGATTGCGAAAATGAGATTTATTTTGAAGTCCAACACGGTGGACATGATTTAACCCCTAAAGGGGTGAAAATGAGGTTCAAATGTATGGATAAGAATATAAAATAGACATTACAACTTTAAAATTCGTAGGAGCATGTCTAAAAATAAATAGGCAAACACATATTTTGTTATTTTGAAAATCATCCCTTAGGGTGTAAATGGGGTAAGTAAACATGAAAATCGATAAGTACGGGACGGGAACGGGAAGTAAACGGGAACGAAACGGGAACGAAATGGGACGAAACGAAACGGGAACGAACCGGGAACGGAACGGGAACGAAACGGGAACGGGAACGAGAACGGGACGGGAATGGGAACGGAAGGGGTACGGGACGGGAACGGGAACGGGAACGGGACGGGAATGGGAACGGAAAGGGTACGGGACGGGAACGGAATGGGATGGTATGGGAACGGAAGGGGAACGGAATGGGAATGGAAACGGCACGGGAACGAGAAAGGGACAGGAACGGGAATGGGAACTGTAGGGGTACGGGACAGAATGGGAACGGAACGGGAACGGAATGGGAATGGAACGGGAACGGAACGGGAATGAAACGGGAACGGAACGGGACGAGAACTGTATGGGAACGAGAACGGGACGGTAACGGGATGGGAACGGGAATGGCAACGGAAGGGGTACGGGAACGGGACAGGAAAGGGACGGGAAGAGAACGGGAACCGGAACCGGAACGGGAAACGTAAAAATTACTGGTCAGATCCTGGTTGAAGGTTCTCGTAGGATTTTCTCTAACATCCACGCGGACGAAGTCGCGGGCAGAAGCTAGTGTATTATAGAGCGAGAGACCGCGAAAAATGTGTTCTGTTTATTATTCACAGTGGTGTAATAATAGAAGTGATGTTATACGATTAAATTAACAATATACAGTAATCCGCTTCAACTTCACTCGAGAATGTATGGCAAATAGAAAATTATTTCATATTTTTCTGAGTTTTTAGTCCGTTTGAAATACGTGTTTTTTATAAAATAAAAAGTTTTTTTTGTCAGTAAATTTCATATCATGAATTCGGGACTGACCGTTTGGGTTTATTGGTCGAACGAAGAGTAGGAAGTATCCGCATATTTTAGCCGCTGCTCTCAAACTTTATGATACCGCCTCATTTGCATTTTATTAGGTCTTGTTTTGCTTCCTTAAATATTCTATATAGCATAAGAGTATCGCTATTGCATATTCTCTCTCAACTAAGCTAATACGCTTCCTAAAACGGACGATAAACCGCACCTCGCCCGGGAATCATAATTTCAGTAATTACTCTCTACATATAGAATTTGAACAGGTGTATGGATAATGAAGTATTCTTAAAATAATAATAAAACTGAGGTCAATAACTGTGACCAAAATACTATGCATACGGTTCAATATATAGAGTTTGAGGAAACCCTGTGAGTAATGTATATATAACAAAATAAGTAGTTAAGTATGTCATTTTTTACTTAAGGCGATTAATGCCCTAACAGTCCTCATCTTAATTAAATTTATCGTTTGCCAAGTACAATAATGTATTAAAAAAAGAGCAAAAAGTTACCACTTTTGGCACATTTGCCTACTACTTCTACAACGAAGTATATTTTACAGAGGTTATTGTTTGTAAATAAACTATAGAACCTTAGCTACAATCAGTACGTGTGATGTGAATTTTCAATACATATGTACAGTTTGACCATAAAGAGTTGAAATTAAATAAAATGGAACTAAAATTTTTCAGTACAAAATTTAGTAAGTGTTGCCAATTTATTCGTGATTTTGACGTGTTTACATAGAAAGTGGCGCCCTCAATTTTTGTCAACTCTTTATGGTCAAGCTGTACTTAGCGAGCAATAATATAATAAGGGCGCAACTGTGAGCGCACTTATCGCCTTAAAATACCTACCGTAAAACGAGGTGGATAGGGACGCCAGGGTGAATAGGGACAAAACCGGGAATGTAACATACAGAGACGATTTTAGACTTTAAGCTGGGTCTACACGCCCCAATTTTGGACTTATACTGTAGTAGACTATTACTTTTCTCCAAATGGCAACACCTATAAAAAAAAATGGCTGCAACATGTCTAAATTTTAATTCAAAGTGAGGTCCCAAATTGGTGTGTTTTTAAGTGCTTCAAAACTTTGTGTTTTCTGAGTTCTCTTAGTAATAAAATTATTATTGGACAGTGACCAAAGGTTAATATATCGGGGAACCTGTATACAAGTGGGTAAGTCTTTATTTCTAATAGATTTGAAGAAAATAATAATATTCTAACCTTACTTGATTTTTACTTAGTTTCATATAAATTAGGGACGGGAAAGGGGGGAATAGGAACGGCTAATGGGGGGAATAGGCACGCCTTATGGTTCGATAGAGACGACTGAAGGTGATATAGAAACGGTAAGGTTTTAATAAGAACAGGGCCGGCACAAAGATTTTAATTTAAAACATTAGAACTTATGGTATTTTTATAGGAAAAAAATAAAATAATACTAAAGTTTTTGAAATTTTTGATTTTAGGCATTCACAACGCTATTTTTATATTAAGATAAAAAATATTTTATTTTTATCTTACAAAATAAACTTGTTTTAATTAAGTTAAACCTATTTTACCTGTTGCGAAAAGTTAATCCTTACATATAATAAAAGAGTAAAAAAAGTGTGTCTGTACATTACATATATTTCAAAAAATAATATGCGGGGCGATGGAGACATAGTAATAGAGTAAGAATTTGAAAAAAAATTGTGTCTGTTTGTCTGTTTGTTTGTCTGTTTGTCTATTTGAACTCGCTAATCTCCGGAAATACAGAACGGATTCGAATGAAACTTTTTTTGTTACATAGCTGTTAGGCCTGGGCATAGTTTAGGGTATAATTTATTTTGAAAAATGGAACACCTGATGCAGAACCATAATGGTCCAACATAACTATAAGGAATATAAAAATGACATCCTAGCAAAAGTTGTTCAGCCTGATGAGCATTTTTTGTTGAGGTATAAAAATCGAAGATCTGGAACAACTGATGCAGAACCATAATGGTCCTGTTAAACTGTACAAAATATAAGAATGACATCTTTGCAAAAGTTGTTCAGCGTGATGAGCATTTTTTGTTGAGGTATAAAAATCGAAGATCTGGAACAACTGATGCAGAACCATAATGGTCCTGTTAAACTGTACAAAATATAAGAATGACATCTTTGCAAAAGTTGTTCAGCCTGATGAGCATTTTTTGTTGAGGTACGAAAATTAAAGATCTGGAACACCTGATGCAGAACCATAATGGTCCAGCTAAACTATACAAAATATAAAAATGACATCTATGCAAAAGTTGTTCAGCCTGATCAGCATTTTTGTTGAGGTATGAAAATTGAAGATATGGAACACTCGATGCAGAACTATAATAATCCAGCTAAACTATACAAAATATAAAAATCACACCATAGCAAAAGTTGTTCAGCCTTATGAGCATTTTTTGTTGAGGTACAAAAAAACGAAGATCTGGAACACCTGATGCAGAACCATAATGGTCAGGCTAAACTATACAAAATATAAAAATGACATCTTTGCAAAAGTTGTTCAGCCTGATGAGCATTTTTGTTGAGGTATAAAAATCGAAGATCTGGAAACCCCGATGCAGAACCATAATGATCTGATTATGATAATTTAGTTTATGATAATTTAGTTTATGTAAGGAAACACTATGATTCATTTGCTAAGAACAGCAATATTCACCAGTTCAATACAAGAAATAAAGATACACTTGCCATTCCAAGATTTAGGCTTGCAAAAACTAGAGGTTCATTTATGGGGAAAGGCATAGCCTTTATTAATAAAGTTCCACAACAAGTGATTGATCTTCCTTTGCATGAATTTAAAAACCATATTAAAAAAACGCTCATGGGTAAAGGTTATTATAAAGTAGATGATTATCTTAAAGATCTAAATGCGTGGAAATGATGTAACACATAACTTGCTAATAAGTACTTTGTTGAAGTAATATAATAAGTCTATGTTGTTGCCAATAATCCTGTCACCCTGTTGTAATTTTCTGGTAACGATATATTCAAGTTTGTAAATATCGTTACTTATGGCTGTTACAGCTGATAAGTTTCTTGCGCCCGTTCTTCTTGTCAGCTAAAAAAGTCTGGAACGGGTGGTAGGAAAATATAGACGATTCAAAAGTACTTAATAATTAAGTTTATTTGAATAAAGCTTATTTGACTTTGACTTTGACTTTGACTTTGATCCAGCTAAACTATACAAAATATAAAAATGATATCTTTGCAAAAGTTGTTCAGCCTGATGATCATTTTTTGTTCAGGTATAAAAATCAAAGATCTGGAACACCTGATGCAGAACCACAACACTGCTACAAGTATTTTCTTATGTAACTACATTAGTTCATTTATATGCGTACGCCAAAGTCATAAAGTCCACGCGTACGACGTCGCGGGCATCAGCTAGTATTTTAATAAAAAAACATTTTTTTCATTATTTTTTTATTTTTTCTATAGTTAGAAGAACTGAGTAAAATAAATGTGACATAAAAATAACATAAGTACTTTTTGTAGATATTATTTAATATCTAAAATCTGAAAATTATTTTTCAAGAAGGTGACAGCCTTGGCTAAATATTCCTATTGTCACATATGGCGTCTCTATTGACCCCGGATGCAGGGGAAATAGGGACAAGGTATATTTTTAAATATTTCTCATAACCTGGCTACACTAACTTCAATTGCCGTTTACTAAATAATAGAAGAGCATAAGACCTGGATTTCTTTCATAACACAAGTCACCCTAAAACCTAGGCAAATAGGTGTAAATTGTAGTCAAAGTTCAAAATTGTCCCTATTCACCCCGTTTTACGGTATGTGGTTGTTTTATCTAATTTAACTTTATGAAATTATGACGTTTCAAATAATAATAAAAATATGGCGATATGTGTGCGAGTGCGACAGACAGTGACCGCCACTCAACGACGACCACAAAATCGCCTAATTTTGTATTTATTTCACGAATTTGGTAAACATCAATTATTATTATTTTAGTCCAAAAACTAGTTTGTCCATGCGCGTGCCTTCACAGTACGTTCATTTAAGTAGAGAACTAATATTGTAGATTATCTCAAAGTTAGCGCATGCAAATGGCTTATCTGAGATACGACTGACGCAAATCCGTCTCTCTTGTTATACCAGAGTATCTACGTGACATTATTTATTTATGGCAATACTAGTACTAGCTTTGTTACATCAGACACTCGCAATAAACATTAACATTACACAGTGAATTCGTTAAATAGAGAATTAACTTTGAAACGAATTAACGCAGTGAATTTGTACGTAAGAATATTATTTAATATATGCAACGTCAAAACTTTGAATTCTTGAGAGAATCTTTTTGAAGTGGACCCTTGAATTGAAACCACGTGTTATGTTTCAAAAGTATTGTATTTTTTTCTATAGTATCAAATGATTACTGATGGTACTATATACGTGAAAATCCTTCGACAAGTGGCTAATACCACAATCTGAACTTATAAATCGTGGCAAAAGAGTTTTCAGTTTGCAGAGAAGGCCTATTCCTCGTGGCCAAACTAAAATGCCAAACTAATTTGGCCACGAGGAAACTTAATTCCTTGTAGCCAAACCGTAATGATAGTTTAATTTATCATCCGCCTGTATGGAGGAAAAACTCTGTAGACAATATACGTACCACCGAGTCTGGGCATATATTACTTAAAAGTACATACCTACAATATCCCTAACGCATTGTTCGACAGATTCGCGTTACGGCTTATTAATAAATTATATAAAAGTTAACCTTCTCTAGATTTATGTGATCCTGGTACTTTTTGTTTATCTGCGGGGGTATCTCTTATAAATTAGTGTCCCCACCATACTATTATATAATTCTGTGTCCCTATTATAAAAAAATAAACATGTACAGTGTGTGTTATTTTTAAACTATGACTACAGTTTGGCTACAAGGAATTAAGTTTCCTCGTGGCCAAATTAGTTTGGCATTTTAGTTTGGCCACGAGGAAACGGCGGGAAAAATAACTGAAGTACACACGTTCAAGTTTCAGGATATATCTTTTGTAACCATAACTCTCATACTATAATACTAATATAGGGCTTGTGGCGTGGATGTTGATTCTATATCAGCACTTTGCTAGAATGTAGAAAATATTCTATTCAATTACCACCTTATTACTGACAATATCCAGAAACTTTTTGGCAGCATCAATCAACTGACTTCATCTACAATAATTAAAATCATAACCAACCATCTTTAAATACTCGGACAACCCATCCGAACCGTTTAAATGTGTTTTACATTCCTCAACAATCTTCTCACCAATTTCAACGAGCAAATTTCTCTCGCAGATCCACTTCATACCGAGTTCCTTCCAACTTTTCCATTAGAGGACTTTTGGAACTTCCCACTTAAAATTCTACTTAATCGCGAACAAAATATTCCGTCCGCGAAGTCCGCCGTGTATTATTTTATTATGCAGAAATTATTAACTTCTTTCCTATTAATACTCCTCTGTTATCCGCACTTTTCTTCGACTCTAATTGTGAACATTTTACAGGAATAGTTTGAATCGCTTAAGAGTTATTAATTTCCTTGGAGAATATTCATAGTAAATATTTTCTTCTTTACTAAGTTTAATATCTGTATCTACTTAATACAACAGTACAATCATGATAGTTTGGGAAGGAAATTATTTTTGTAACTTACCTATAATCCCTGTCAATATGGAATTTATAAACTATACTCTCTCCGTAACGTGACAATAGGGAATATGCATAAGTCACCGATTTTCATAAAATTGAGCTTGATCGCTGCGGACACTTGTAAAAACATGATGGAACAGAAAGAAAAATAAAAAAAGGAATTATTTTACTTTTATCACACGATGAAATCAGGGAAAAATAACGTTTTTTTTTTTTTTTCGGATATAATGCACTTAACAGTCGGATAGAATATCAAATAAGAAATAATATTTTGTATGACACATATGTACTAAAACACAAAATTTAAGGAGATAATTGAAGATTCTTGGCTAACTCCATATTAATCGCGCTGAAACACACCTAAAACGTGATAAATGACGTCACATATTTGTATAGAGCGTTTTCGGCGGGAGCTGATACGTGCTAACTTCAAGTAACTATATTATTACGAGAAAAAAACGCAAGAGAAAAGTTTCAATATTACAGTTGATTTTCTCATGCATTATATTATTGATTTTGATTAAAAAAATTTGATGCATATTCCCTATTAGGGCAACAAAATAGTCGATCTAAGCTAGAAAACTAACAAATATTTATATCTATAATGATATAAACGAAACCATTTATAATGGTAGAAGTTTACATTCTCTCACTGTCTATTGGCGAACGGATGAGTACCTGGTAAATAGAGGCATAACCTCTGTCTTAAACATTAACCCAAACTCCTCATCACTCAACATTTATCTCTGCCATAAACAAGACCTTAGGTGTTACGAAATTATTATTCTATTCGGCAATTACAGCTTGTGAATACACCCGGGACTGAAAATGATTATCTTCATGTTAATTATCATGCAGGATTTAATGTCGAACTATAACGAGCACGGCGATAATTACAGACGCTACAACTGATTAACCTACTAAATTTCAATCAATTCTGATGATCACATGATAAAATTTATTACAAAATCATATTTATGATGTAGGTAATAACCACAAATTAGTTTTTGTCTATAATAGGGAATATGCAACATTTTTTTTATCGAAATCAAAATTATAATGCGTGAGAAAATCAACTGTTAAGCTAGGGTTTCCTAGGATGACGGTGGTGACCATATTACGGCCGTAATTTAGCGGCGTAGAACGTTGTCTATGTAAAATTTACGGCGCGGTTTCTGACGTTACGGTGTCGCCGCATTGTTTACATAGACAACATTCAACGCCGCTATATACGGCCGTAATATGACGGCACCGCTATCCTAGGAAACCCTAGCTTAATATTAAAACTTTTACCATTGAAAATGGTTATCAGATGCAAATCGCCTGAGACGTATTTTTGACCATATCTCCGAGGATTTTGAGAGGATCGAGATGAAAATAGTACCAAAAGTTGAGGAATTTATCGAGACACGTGTGAAAGTTTGAATTTTGAAAATCTACTGGTAACTTTTTTTGTAATTTTGCAAAATTCCGAAAATTCCGGGTTTTTAGGGGGGTGTTTGTTTACTAAATTGTAAATATTTCGAAACTAAAACCGACTTAAGAAAAAATGAAAAAAAAGGTCCTAGGGTATTAGTTTAGCTACCAAATGGCCAAATAATTTTGAAAATCGGTTAATAATTGTGACCTGTAGGTGGTCCCTTTAGATTTGGGATTGTTGAAAAACGGGTGTTTCCGTACATAAAAAGTGATGTAGCTTTTATGATTATTGGCCGATCGTCATGGTAATAGTGTTAAAAGATGCAGAAGCAGACGAGAAGTGCATTCGTTGGAATTTTGAAAATAGGTTAATAATATTTCGGCTGCGTCGAGGCAGTCAGCGGGCGCTTTTCGTAAAAATAAATAGGTACTACCTAGGTAACTTTAAAAATATAATAGGACTATGCATTTGATTTGATTTTGGTTTTTCGTAAATTTTTGTGTTCATTTTCAATGCTCCGATTCTTGCGGGGACTGTAAAATCTGTGAATTTTTTCTTGCGTTATTTCCGTGATATAGTTACTTGAAGTTAGCACACAGCAGCAACCGCCGAAAACGCTCCATACAAAACGGACATGATATTGACGTCACAGGTCACGTTTCAGGCGCGCGTTTACTATGGAATTGGCCAAGAATTTTCAATAATTTTCTCCCTAAATTTTGCGTTTAAGTACATATGTGTCATACAAAAAAATATTTCTTATTCAATATTCTATCTGACTGTTAACAGTCATTATATCCGAATGAACCTAAGTTCATTATATCCGGAAGTGAAAAAATAAATTCATGACATCGTGTGATAAAACTAAAATAATACATTATTATTTTTTATTTTTCTATTCCATCATGTTTTTAGGGTTCCGTACCCAAAGGGTAAAAACGGGACCCTATTACTAAGACTCCGCTGTCCATCTGTCTATCTGTCACCAGGCTGTATCTCATGCACAGTGATAGCTAGACAGTTGAAATTTTCACAGATGATGTATTTCTGTTGCCACTATAACAACAAATACTAAAATCAGAATAAAATAAATATTTAAGGGAGGCTCCCATACAACAAACGTGATTTTTTTGCCGTTTTTTGGTACGGAACCCTTCGTGCGTGGGTCCGACTCGCACTTAGCCGGTTTATTTATATGTATCTAAAACGATCACGCTCAAATTTATCAAAATCGGTGTCTTATGCATATTCCCTATTATTCACTATCTAAAATACTCTTCTATTTTGAATTAAGTACACTCATTAGTCGTTATTTATATTGCGTATTATTTTTAGTTTAACGCAGTATTAGGCTGATAAATTTATTGTACTTTCACAAATAAGTCTCTTGATAAGGCTTTTAATTGAATTGTAAATCATTAATTTAATTAGACAGGTAATTTGTAACAATAATATGTTTATCTTTATTTAAAAAATGAATTACAATATTAAGTAGGATAGATTTGGTACAGCAATAATAAACGAAATGAAAATAATCCATCAGATCTGCTGGTAGCTCAAAGATAACTAGAATTATGATGGCGAAAAAATCATATTAGAATAATAATACCAATCGTATCGTTAATAGAATTTCAAATAAAAATAATTTCAAATAAGATTTCAAATTAATTTCTACGAATAGCGAAAGGAGACCCGACACGTAAGTACATCCCATAGAAAAAATTATAAACTTGTATACCTACAGTTGAATTTGATCATGTTAGCTACATGAATCAAGTTCTTTCTTATTTTAGCGCATGTAGAAAAAGAGTTATTAATTGAATGTTTTTACCATTGAAAATGGTTATCAGATGCAAATCGCCTGAGACGTATTTTTGACCATATCTCCGAGGATTTTGAGAGGATCGAGATGAAAATAGTACCAAAAGTTGAGGAATTTATCGAGACACGTGTGAACGTTTGAATTTTGAAAATCTACAAATGATTTTTTTTGAAATTTTGCAAAATTCCAAAAATTCCGGGTTTTCCGTGGGGTGTTTGTTCACTAAATTGTAAATAATTCGGAAAAAGAATTGACTTAAGAAAAAATGAAAAAAAGGGTCCTAGGGTATTAGTTTAGCTACCAAATGGCGAAATAATTTTGAAAATCGGTAAATAATTGTGATGAAAATCGGTTAATAATATTTCGGCTGCGTCGAGGCAGTCAGCGGGCGCTTTTGTGACACGAGGCGGAGCCGAGTGTCACAATCGTAAAAATAAATAGGTACTACCTAGGTAACTTTAAAAATATAATAGGATTTTGCATTTGATTTGATTTTGGGTTTTTGTAAATTTTTGTATTCATTTTCAATGCCCCGATTCTTGCGGGGACTGCAAAATCTGTAATTTTTTTTATATGGAATACTATGGAAACAACGAGTCATCGAAAAACGTTCCATTATCCACATTTAATTCAATTGTACCTCTTTGATGGAAATAGGCAGAAAATCTCACGTGGAAAATGTATGGTTACAAATTCATTATAAGTATTTTACATAAGGAACTGGGGGTCTATTACGAAAAGTTTAATGCGATACACGCAGCTGCGTCCGTGCTTCGTTTTAATTGTTTCCTTTTACAAATCACTTTCGTATGCGATATCGCGAAGTGATTGCGTAAGTTTGACAGCTTCTATAGCGTATTCGACATCGTTCGTTCAATAGTCTATGGGCAACGATAGCCAAATTCAAAATGTTTTTTACACGACTGCCCAAAGCAAAAAGAGTGTATATGTGTTCAGGGTTCATGTATGTTTGTGGGTATGTGAGTTTCTTTATTCCACCATAACTTCTAAATGCCTGAACTGATTTGGATAAATGGGGTATCGTTAGAATCCTTACAGCATCCCGAGTGTCACTGACTATATTTTTTTAGATAAAATCAATATGGCGACTGTTCGACGCTATTTTCAAATGTGAAAAAAATTTTTTTTCTATTATTACAATATGGGCAACAAATGAAAGGTCTTGATGAGCACATTCCAAAACTATATAATATGTTACTAAAATGTGTAAAATAAAAATAAATAAATTAATAAAAAAAATATTAAAAACACGACTGCCCTGCCAAAAACGAACTAAAAAGTTAAATAAACAACAAGTGTCATTGCAGTCGGGGGACCTCTTTGATCAAAAAATTTTCCATAATAAGGTCCCCCGACTGCAATGACACTTGTTGTTTATTTAACTTTTTAGTTCGTTTTTGGCAGGGCAGTCGTGTTTTTATTATTTTTTTTTTTTATATAACTACAACCGACGAACTGCGGATGACTATTGTGGCCAAGTGACTGCGTTACGCAATTGCGTACGTTATTTTTGTAACAGGCCCCCTTATAGCTAAAAATAACAATACCACAACAACCAAACTATCTCTGGATAATGTCTGTTCCTAAACAAAGAAAGCTTATTAAAACAATTGGCAACTATAATAGTGTCCTGAAAACTTTTAGGGGTCAATTAAGATAAGCGAAAGTGTATCGGCTACGTCGAATATTACAACATGCTATGGAGCAGTTTACACAATGGTGGAACAGGGTAAAGGTAGAGTAACAGTTGTTCTCGACGTTCGCTCGAAACTTTCCCGTTGTTGGTTCGGTCGTGATAAATATCTGCTTTGTTCACACCAGTGTTGGAAAAATCGGGTTCGCTTTCGACTGTATTGTTACCGAGGGCTTGACGAATCGAGGTTCTCGTGGTTATGAAAATAAATTATTAATTCAGTCACGGACGCTTGGCCGTACGTAGCTACGGTGTGTTGGTTATTTTACTCAGTTTTTTCGTGATAGGAGTTCGTTTTTGGTCGGAGTATACAATATTTTCTTTGCAAAAAGTACATATAAGCAGGATGTGTTTTAAAATATCACTGTTTTTTAGGATACATTACCTATGGTTCTTAGAGGGGTAGTTCCCATTTTGGTTATCAAAAATACTGAATATAACGTATTGAAATACTAAGTGGGTGACGGACTGAGGGCAACTATAAGAATTGGAAATGGGTGACTTTAAAATACAAACTGAGTAACTTGTTATCAGAACGGCTACCAACATACCAAATTTGACGACCTCCGTGATCGAGTGGTTCGCACGCCGGTTTTCAAGGCGTCACCATCTCTTGAGGTCCTGGGTTGGATCCCCGGCTGGGTCAATGTAGAAAATGAACTTTTCAATATTGTCTCAGGTCTGGGTGTGTGTCATACCACCGTTGTTTCTGATTTCCATAACACAAGTGCTATAGCTACTTACTTTGGGATTGGAGCAATGTATGTGATGTTGTCAAATATTTATTTATTATTTTTATTTAAATTACTATTTGGGCGACAACCTTATAGGGCACACAAAACATTTAAAATTTGGCATATATTTTATTTAAAAAAGACGACTATTAAACTAATCAATATGACAAAAATACTATGTTGAGCAACGAACCAAGGGCTCACAAAAAGAACCAAAAAATTGTATTACCCTAAATCAGTTATATAGTTACCCACTTAGCTTAACAGTCGCCCACTCAGTAATTTTGTCACTCATTTTCATTTTTCACTGCCAATTTAATTGATTTGTTTTCCGCATATAGTTGCCTATTTTTATTTATTTTTGTCACCCACAGTTTGTCGCCTTTTTAGTTATTCTGTAGCCAACAAAATAAACCGCGCTACCAGGTTCAGTATTTAAGTATCCCATTAACAGTCGCCTTTAATTATTTCCTGTCACCCATTTAATTAATTCCCTTCTTAAAGGCTTAGGAGATGTTGGTGAAACCATCGAAAAATAAATAAAAACTTGAAATATTCCCAATAACAAGCGGGCGGCGTGTGAATTATAAAGTTAGACCTACTAAACGAAAAATACTTAAATTATATAATTCATAATTATAAACCTTTAGGCACTTCCTAACATCAAGGAATTTTAATAAAAGTTACCGCGAACATAATCCCTAAGATTTTCAAACATGGTTTTCACAGGCTTTTGAATTAAGTACAATCATATCCCGTTTTTAATCCAAGAAGTTGCTGTTTCAGTCCAAGCAATAATTTATCAACGCCGTCTTTTGTCACTGCAAATATTTTAGATCCCTTTGTTCTTTCGGAATAAACCACAATAACAGAGCGTTACAAATCAGCTAAACTCGGGAAACGTTACCAATTCCAAGGGGGAAATTCCGGTGGGAAAATATCTTTGGTATAAATGTGAATAAATAGGGCTTGCGAGATTAAAAGCGGGCCGGTTGATAAACGGGCAGCAAGCGGCGGCGGGTCACGAGTGCTGAGCAACAGATAAAAAGAAATTGCGAGATTTATAAACTTACACTTTATTTGAGAAAACAGATACAGGTGAATCCAGAGATTCATAAATTTACACTTAGGATGACGCATCCTCCTCACCGGCTTCCGGGTACCGAGTTGCTATGAATTTTCACTTGTTTCTGAGAAACAAACAGAATGGAATCGCGTGATTTATATCGCACTTTGATTTCAGAAATAGCTAAAGGAAATTTTAAACTTGCTGTTTATTTTTCGAAGTCCCTACTCGAGGTTCGGGTTCGGTGTCGGTGTTTGTTGATCGTTCACACGCTGCTGAGTTGTTTATTTTTCTTCTGTTCTCGTTGAATACTGTTTGAACGCGGGCCATTTTTCTATACGCTTTTCTGTATAGGGAAAAACGTGGAAAATATCTGACGAGAAATAAGACGGAGATATAATTTTACAGCAACCAGTTGTGCAGAACAGGATTAAACTACAGCTCACACAAAATACGAGTATAAAATCGGTATCGTAGGGTAAGAAGTCTTATTTTCTCATCATCCTTCTTTGCCATGTCAAAATGACAGAAGATATAAAGTAGACAGTAGTTTTCGAGCTTTTAAAGTCTTTGTGATAGCAGTACCTACATTTGAAAAACATTAATCTTTCCTAATGGTTGGTTGGTATTACCGCATTTTTATTAGGTCGCTTTCTTGTTTATTTGTTTCTTTGTTTGTTTACAAATTTTGCAAATGATATTTTACTAGCTTTTCGATGAGCTAGATACTTGACAATTTGAACATAGGTCAGAACTAAAAGACAATGCAATATTATGGTGTCATTGAGCTGATCTGATGATGGAGCCAGAAGAAGGTTACGAAAACTCTGTAATAAAACCTGTATGCTTTTATTACAGAGTTACCCCATTAAGTTTGTGCTCGTTTGATTCGTCATAACAATCACTCTAATTGGAGACAGTGTCCAGGCTCTGGTGATAGAGCTGGAAGAAAGCCACAGGAACTCTGTAATAAAACAATGCAACCCCATCGAGTTTGAGCTCATTTGGTTCGTCGTGACAAGTACTCTGATGCGAGATAGTTCCCAGGTTCTGGTGATAGAGCCGAAATAAGGCCACAGGAACTCTGTAATAAAACCATACAACCTCATCAAGATTAGGCTCGCTTGATTCGTCTTGACAAGTACTCTGATGAGAGATGGTGTCCATGGTCTGATGATGGAGCAGGAAAAAGGTCATAGGAAAAACATTTACACAGATAAGACTAACAAGCAGAAAATAATTATTTACCACCTTATAGGTAGATCTTTACAGGACAAAATATTAACCTATGACCGTTTTTTTTATCTATGTTTTATTCCGTTCTAGTAATAGGTAGGTAATATTTAGTTACAAAACCTTATAACGTGGTTTACAAAAAGTAAGTAAATAATGTGTTGACCGCTTTGCAATTATTATTGGGAAATTTTCCATGTCGTAAACTCGCAGTAGTTCTTCCGTTTTGTGAATGCGAAACACTTACATTATACATTGCATACAAATAAGGCTAGTGCAGATGAGCTGCAGAAACTTCAAGTAAACTTTAAACAGTCTTCACTACAAAGTTTCCTCTGACTTAGCTTAAGTGGGGTAATAAACCTCTTCATATTTGCAAACATTCTCTTGGATGCTTCAATGTTTGCGAAATATGTGTTATGGTTTTAAGATTGTTGAAGGCACATCTTTAAGTTCTTTTAAATTATTATTAAAACTACATTACCGCTATATTTTCTTAATGTTCTTTATTAATTTATTTACAACTAGCGGCCGCCCGCGGTTTCACCCGCGTGGTTCCCTTTCCCGTGGGAATATCAGGATAAAAACTCTATGTTTTAATCTAGGCTATTAACTATCTGTGTGCCAGATTCCAACCAAATCCGTTCAGTAGTTTTTGCGTGATTGAGGGACAAACATCCAAACATCTAAACATCCAAACCCACAAACTTTCACATTTATAATATTAGTAGGATGAGTAGGATAATAATAAATCATCATTACCCTTTTTTAATCTTATAGGAATCCATTAAATGAAGATTATCTTATAAAGACAACTACATTTGTGTCTTTCGAGAAACCTTTTGCATATTTTAAACGCCATCTATGTGAAGAGAGTTCAACTTTACGGATGTTAGAGAACCGGATCTCAATAGGACAGCGGGGAACCATTTATTTTTATAATACTTCCTCGTTTTAGCGTCCATTGCTGGTTGTGTTGCGGTAATGACCACTCCATGTATAGGACGGAGGGAGAGGAATGATACGTTATTGTCCATCATTACCGTCATACCCTCCATCTTTGCCCGCTTTTTTTACATTTTTGAAGATTGTGAAAAAAGTATGTACCGTAGAGATACCTGAGTCACATATTTCGTTTTCAGAGATAAAGTAGAATAGAATAGAATGGTTCCAAACAAGTATTTCTAAGCAGTTTCTTTAAAAAATGGAGTTAAAGAGGTGGGCTAAGTTATGCGGCAATGTGCCCATCTTAGCCCA
The DNA here is from genome assembly GCA_928269145.1 of Agriphila tristella. Classification (NCBI taxonomy): domain Eukaryota; kingdom Metazoa; phylum Arthropoda; class Insecta; order Lepidoptera; family Crambidae; genus Agriphila; species Agriphila tristella. Next base: position 41,955,435 of record OV743433.1, read on the forward strand.
CCGCGAATTGTGAAGCCATTTTAACACTTACGGTTTTGATATTAAGACCCAAGGTGCCCCATGATACAAAGATGCGATCTACTTTTTAAATACTTAAAAAAAACCCTTACATTAAGAAAAAAATTGGTGGGCAATGTTGTGTACACAATTTCTGAAATTTTCATACAAAAATTAATTGTGGCTAGGGGTGTCAAAATGTAAAATAAAAAACAATAAGTATGAACATTTTATAAACTTTTAATATGAAACCTCGGGAACTAATCAGTCATAAAACTAAAGTACAAACATAGTTTAGTTAGGTACAAATAAAAAAAAACACCTAGGTAAGCTACCTACCTTTCAAAATCTTAACAATAATACAATCTAATTGAGAACCTCCTTTTTTGGAGTCGGTTAATAAAAAGTGTCAGCCCTAGTACATTTCAACCTGTGGGCAATATTGGGCCGGCTTGAACGGACGTTTACTACCTAACATTACCCAGCGTCATAACTTGCGAAATAAGCGTCCTATATGTGTGTAATCAACCAACCGATCCTCATTTTTAACCTATTTTTAGTCACAACAAGCATTACTACGTATTTCCACTCCTTCTACCACTTCTCTAAAAAGTTTCCGGCAAGAAATTTTGCACCACTTCTACACGTCCAACTTTGACACCTTATGGTGAAAAACTAATTGAGGTTATGAACGTCACATGCATTCAGTGTTGCCATGTAATACTTCAAAAATATAGTAACCAGTTAAAAATCACCATAAAAATACTATTTTTCTAGCAATTTCAATTTCAAGTTAAATTTTGTCGTTGGGCAAAAATAGGACAAAAGGACAAAGATGGAGGATATGACGGTACAGAAAAGAACACTTTGAGATTTTTCGTTCCAGTAGTAACTAAAATAAATTATGGTATCATATTATTACCGTAGTTGATGTCATGGACAAAAGGAAGATCCTTGATGTTCACTGTAGGTATGTAACTAACGGGTGATTCATTTGGAGGTACTTTTTTGGATATGGATTTTTTGACAGATTAAGCGTGAGTTGTGATAAACTTTTATGGTATTTTTGTTCAGTATTGTTTGACATTTTATCATGGAAAGACTTAGCCCCGAACAGTGTCTACAAATTATTCAGCTGTATTACTAAAATCAGCTTGCTGCGAGAAATGTGTTTCGTGCATTTAAATAAACTTATGGTCCACATAATCGGCCTACCAGACGCACGATTTGCTTTACCATCGAAAAGTTAGAAAGCCAATTTACATTATTAGATAATACACGACCAAATAGACTACATCAGAATATTGCGGCGGTAGCTGAGAGTGTACGCGATGACCACAAAGAATCGATCTGGCGCCGTTCGCAACAACAAGTGACTGTTGTCGTGCCATGATAATAGACTATTTGTTTCCTGAAATTGAAGCCCATGATCTTCAGGACATTTGGTACCAACAAGACGGTGCAAATTGCCACACAAAACGTGAAACCATGGCTTTATTGCGTGAACAATTTGGTGAACCGTTAATTTCGCGCTTTGGACCGGTCAGTTGGCCGCCTAGATTCTGTGATATCACACCCCTAGACTTTTTCCTTTGGGGATATGTAAAGTCCGGATAAGCAGGTACGATTGACCAACTGGAAGCCATCATTACTCGTGTTTTTCACCAAATATCAATCTAAATGCTCGGACGCGTCATCGAAAATGGGGAGGAAAAGCGCAATTTTATCCCGATCTGTCTGGTAGCGTCTGGTCTTTGGTACCCGGCTGCCTCAAAGAAAGTGTCAAAACATATGGGAATCTCTTGGAGTGTTGCACTTTTTAATTTTATACTGAGAAAATGCCGCATTGTTATGCATGTAACTTGTAAAATATTGGAGTTCATCGATTTCCCAGTAACAAAAAAAATATTGGGCAAAAAAATATAAAAAAAAAGATGCTTTTCCCTCGATTTACTCCTTTGCTGAGCCTGAGAAACATTATAAATCAAAAGGAATGTTTCATGAATTTGATGAAGCTTCGCCAAAATAAAACAACATTTGATTTATAACAGCTTTGTTCTTTAATATTTCAACCTCAGCAGTTTCTAACATATTTATAGCTTGGATGAATTTGATAGGTATTTATTAAATATGGAATAAGCCCAATATTGGGGCCAAACAGAGAATTAATAGAATTTTATATGCCAGAGTCATTCAAGAAACTTAGAATAATAAAATAAATATGATAAAACGGTTCGTGTAATTTTGGACGGTACAGATATTTCCAGTACAGAAACCTGAAATTACTATTGCACAGAAGGCATCATGAGGCAACTATAAACACGGAAATTCACACTCAGTTGCTTTGTTAAAATTTAAATCATATGCTTCTAATCTGAAATAAAAAGATTACTTGTAAATCTTACACGAAATTTAAAGAAATGTAATGCTTGTTAGCAATTTTTTGTAAGTTGCTATAAACTTTCTTGTCTGTTGTTTTGGCTTTTCTTTTCCGTAATTCTTTTTTTATCTGAGCTAAAGTTAGCATAGAATACATTGTTTGTCCGCAAAACCGAAAAAAATATAATCTATGAAAGTAAAATCTCGTAATACACAGTCAACACAATATAAGCTCAAACCGACAATTGTTCCAAAGACTGAAGCGCCATCTGTAATTCACTTTGCCTTCGCCTCCCCATTGGAACGGCAGAATGGACTATGTTGACCGGAGCTACAGCCAACATTTGGAAGAAATAATATTTAAACAATAAATGTAAAAAATAGTTCTTTTGTATTAAAATAAAAATGACCCGGTAAATTAATTTTTATTATTATTTTTTTAGTTTTGAAAAAAGTAAGTGCTTCTAAATGAATCACCCTGTACAATCAGTTTTAGGTAGGTATCATCAAAAATATGCCTCAATAGAAATACCTATGTATATTTCAAGAGCTATCAAAAAAATATAACGTCTTATAATAAACCGGCTGTGTTTCAGAAATATAATTTATCTACAAGTTTATCTGACATGACACGTTAATCTTGCTTCCGTTATATTCCCAAATTAAAGCTTATAAACGAATACTGGAGATCCAGTTTTATTAAAGAACATGTTGGCAACGTTAATTAAATACAGTCGACGTTATTAGCAAATCTGACAGTTTCTCTTTTAATGCTTGTCGAAAAACGACTTTATAGTCTCTTTTTTGCAGAAAAAAGATAATTGATAAGCTTTTTACGGAGAAATTGATTAACCTACTATGTATCATTATGATTTTAATTGTTTTTACATCGGAAATACAATTATACAACGCAACACATCGGAATTAACGCAAAATGAGAAAACCGTTTCTTGGGACCTCAAACTGAACAACTTTTACTATGGGACCAACTCTGAAATCACGAAAAAAAAAGCTGCTTCATACATTTTTATATTTTTACCGACTTCAAAAGGAGGGAGGTACTCAATTCGACCCGTTTTTTTTTGTTTTTTGTATGTACACCGATTACTCGAAGACGGCTAAGCCGATTGAAATGATTCAAACATTATTAGATCAGGTTTGTTCTCAAGTTGGTCCCATTTTTTAAAATTTTGAAATCGGTTCAGTACTTTTCAGGAAAACCTGAAAATACTGTCGTTTTCGTTACCGTTTTGTGAACTTATACGGATGATCGACATTATCTTCTTTGTTTATGTACCGATTTAGATGATTCTTTTTTTGTTTGAAAGAGGATACTTTAGAGATAATACCATTTTGATTTCATTGTTATTGGACCTTGGATATCAAAGATACGCAAGGGAACTCCTCAAAATCAAATAGGAACTGTATAGTGATTACACTAAAAAGAATAAAATAAAAATTGTTTAAAAACAAAAAAACCGACTTCAAAAAACCTGAAAATAAAAACAAAAACAGCTTCAAAATTAAATACCTCAAAAAATCGGGTGGGGCTCTTAGAATAAAAAAAGAAGTTGTCCTCCAGCCCCACCCGACTTCAATAGACGTGTTTTATTACAGTGATATGCGTAGGTATCTAGTGATTAGAAAATTATTTCTTGCTTTTTTGAGGTATTTAATTTTGAAGCTGTTTTTGTTTTTATTTCCAGGTTTTTTGAAGTCGGTTTTTTTGTTTTTAAACAATTTTTCATAATTAATTTTTGTATGAAACAGCTGATTTTTTTCGCGATTTCAGAGTTGGTCCCATAGTAAAAGTTGTTCAGCTTGATGGTCCGAAGAAACAGTTTTCTCATTTTGCGTTAATTCATTAACACGTTATTTTTATTATGCTTCTGATCGTCTACGAATATTATTACTATCGTATACATCAAAACTAGTAAATTCAAAGGTACCTTCTTACTGTTCGAAGTCACCACTATTCACATTGTTTTATTAAAACATGATTAAAACTAACATAAATAGTCTTCCAAGCAACCTCATTCGTTCCCAATATTTGTGCGATCTCATGAATAATGGCTACTAACGATTGTGCATTTTTCAGAACCACCTTACGCCATTATCGCGCTCACAGCTTATCCTTTTGTTCACACAATAATGATCTCTAAGTTTTGCCACTTTAGTGTCGATATCGTTCGCCTAGCTCTTTGTTAGAAAAATGTGCATAGTTATACGCCTGTACACGGCACTCGTCCATATGTATGTCAAGTGATATGCTCACTAAAACATGCGTGCTTTGTCCCAACCCGCTGACACGATGTGTAATAGAAGCTCTTTAGTAACATAAAAGGGGTGCATAATGGAACAGCCAACAGCTGTTCTGGATATATTTATGGCCAAAGAATATTAGGCACCTACCTCAAAATGATAAAAATGATTTTTGTAAATAAATGACGGCGGTTGCCACGGCTTTTTATATATTTGATATTTAATTCGTTTACCTTATTTTACCATTGTAAATGGTTATCAGATGCAAATTGCCTGAGACGTATTTTTGACCATATCTCCCAGGATTTTGAGAGGATCGAGAGGAAAATAGTACCAAAAGTTGAGGAATTTATCGAGACACGTGTGAACGTTTGAATTTTGAAAATTTACTGGTAACTTTTTTTGAAATTTTGCAAAATTCCTAAAATTCCGGGTTTTTAGGAGGGTGTTTGTTTACTAAATTGTAAATATTTCGGAAAAAAATTTACTTAAGAAAAAATGAAAAAAAGGGTTTCCTAGGGTATTAGTTTAGCTACTAATTGCGAAATAATTTTGAAAATCGGTAAATAATTGAGACCTGTAGGTGGTCCCTTTAGATTTGGAATTCTAGAAAAACGGATGTTTCCGTACATAAAAAGTTTTGTAGCTTCTATGATTATTGACCGATCGTCATTTAAAGATGCAGAAGCAGACGAGAAGTGCATTCGTTGGAATTTTGAAAATCAGTTAATAATATTTCGGCTGCGTCGAGGCAGTCAGCGGGCGCTTTTGTGACACGAGGCGGAGCCGAGTGTCACAATCGTAAAAATAAATAGGTACTACCTAGGTAACTTTAAAAATATAATAGGATTTTGCATTTGATTTGATTTTGGTTTTTCGTAAATTTTTGTATTCATTTTCAATGCTCCGATTCTTGCGGGGACTGCAAAATCTGTGAATTTTTATTTACGTCCGGAATACCTACATCATGAGCCACTTCTTTTGTAGTAAATATGTTCTTACTGTTAAAAAAATACCTAGTAGTTCAATTCAAATAAATTAAAAACCACCTACAGTTGTAACAAATGCTACAAAGACCATTAATATGACAAATAGAACACGACACGTATAAGAACCTCAAAAAATAACCTTCACCTAACTTCTATTTCCTAAAAGACTCACAAAGGTACAAAGCCATTTCGTTCGTAAGGCAAGCCTGCCACTACCGATAGAACAATGACCAACACGAACGACGTTATTCATCTTCATAAAACGAAGACACATTGTGCGCCAAAATGAGTATTATTCCACCATCAGAATTACACAAATGTTAGTAGGAATATGAGGAAACATAAAAATTCCATTAAGATCGGCTTTCCCATAGATACGTATATATCAAATGATGAGTGTGTTTGTGGGAACGCACGAGCCTACAATTTTTCCGCGCAATTAATTTTCACGAAGCATTTGATAATACTCGTGGTATGCGTGCTAACTCGTATTTATGTTCGTATCCGAGTCGTTTTTCTTGTTTCTTTTTATTTGCTCCGTTTAAGTGTGGATACTGAATGATCCGTTTAATCTCAGATCGCAATTCATACCCTTGCCTGACATAAGAAATACTTATAAGGAACTTCTTATTTTTTTTTTGCATTTTCTTAAATGTTACCACGTTATTAGTCAAGTATTAAAATTTGATATTTTGTTTCCATCAATAATGTAGTCTCTTTTATAATATAACTAGCTTCTGCCCGCGACTTCGTCCGCGTGGATATTAGACGAAATCCTTTTAAGGTACCTTCAACCTGGATCCGGCCAGCCATTTTTACGCGATTAGGCGAGTCCCCATCAAGCGCGCTGCCTCGCGAGGCAAGACATTTGCCGCGTGTGGCGGGCCTCGCACAAGGCTTCCAGTTCCCTTTCCCGCTCCCGCTCCCGCTCCCGTTCCCGTTCCCGTTCCGTTCCCGTCCCGTTTGTGTTCCCGTCCCGTAAACGTCCCGTAACCGTCCCGTACCCCTTCCGTTTTCGTTCCCGTTCCCATCCCGTTCCTGTCCCGTTCCCATCCTGTTCTCTTTCCCGTTCCCGTCCCGTTATATTTCCGTTCCGTTCCCGTTCCGTTCACTTTTCGTTCCCGTTCCCATTCCCGTTCCGTTCCCGCTGCGTTCCCGTCCCGTAAACGTCCCCTAACCGTCCCGTACGCCTTACGTTCCCGTTCTTGTTCACGTTCCGTTCCCGTCCGGTTCTTGTTCCCGTTCCCGTTCCCATCCTGTTCTATTCCCGTTCCGTTCCCGTTTCATTCCAGTTTTGTTCCCGTTCCGTTCCCGTTACGTTCCTGTTTCATTCCCGTTTCGTTCCGTTCCCGTTCCCGTCCGATCCCGTCCCGTACTCGTCCCGTACCCCTTCCGTTCCCGTTCCCGTACCCATCCCGTTCTCGTTCCCGTTCCGTTCCGTTCCGTTACGTTCCGTTCCGTTCCGCTCCGTTCCGTTCCGTTCCATTCCGTTCCGCTCCGCTCCGTTCCGTTCCGTTCCGTTCCGTTCCGTTCCGTTCCGTTCCGTTCCGTTCCGGTCCGGTCCGGTCTGTTCCGTTCCGTTCCGTTCCGTTCCGTTCCGTTCCGTTCCGTTCCGTTCCGTTCCGTTCCGTTCCGTTCCGTTCCGTTCCGTTCCGTTCCGTTCCGTTCCGTTCCGTTCCGTTCCGTTCCGTTCCGTTCCGTTCCGTTCCGTTCCGTTCCGTTCCGTTCCGTTCCGTTCCGTTCCGTTCCGTTCCGTTCCGTTCCATTCCGTTCCGTTCCCGTTCCCGTTCCGTTCCCATTCCCATTCCCGTGCCCGTGCCCGTTCCGGTTCCCGTTCCCGTTCCCTGACTTCCCTGGATGTGCATGTCCAGGTCCATATGTGTCATGTCCACCGCGTTGGACTTCAAAATAAATCTCATTTTCGCCATCACCATCCCATAAAACCTCAAGAACGACATCCATATCGATTTTTATGTTACTCACCCCACTTACCCTCTAATGGTTGATTTTCAAAATCCCAAAATCTATATTTAGACGTGCTCCTACGAACTTTAAAGTTGTAATTTCGATTTTGTATTCTTTTTCCATACAAAATTTGAACCCCATTTTTACCCCTTTAGGGATTAAATCATGTCCACCGTTTTGGACTTCAAAATAAATGTCATTTTTGCAATCTTCATCCCAGAAAACCCCAATAACGACATCTATATCGATTTTTATGTTTACTCACCCCATTTACCCCCTAAGGGGTTGATTTTCAAAATAACAAAATACATATTTGCCTATTTATTTTTAAATGTGCTCCTACGAAGTTTAAAGTTGTAATGTCTATTTTATATTATTTTTCCATACAAAATTTGGACCCCATTTTCACCCCTTTAGGGGTTAAATCATGTCCACCGTGTTGGACTTCAAAATAAATGTCATTTTTGCAATCGTCATCCCAGAAAACCCCAATAACGACATCTATATCGATTTTTATGGTTACTCACCCATTTACCCCCTAAGGGGTTGATTTTCAAAATAACAAAATATATATTTGCCTATTTATTTTTAGTTGTACTCCTACGAAGTTTAAAGTTGTAATGTCTATTTTATATTATTTTCCATACAAAATTTGGACCCCATTTTCACCCCTTTAGGGGTTAAATCATGTCCACCGTGGTTGGACTTCAAAACAAATGTCATTTTTGCAATCGTCATCCCACAAAACCCCGATAACGACATCCATATATATTTTTAGGTTTTTTTTAACCCTTTTCACCCCCATTGCATCCCCTTTGGAGTTGAAATCCTAACAAAAACAATAAACGTTGCTTTAGATTTCTATCAATAAGCCTAAATTATAAATTTAGCGATTATTACTTCGAAAATGAAGGATTTTCTTTAATACACAACTTCATCCCCCTTTTGACCCCTTCGGGGGTACAATTTTGAAAAACGCTGAGACCCGTATTTATTAATTTTCAATCGTCAGCCTAAACACAAAATTTGAAGATTCTAGCTTCAAAACTGAGGGACTTTCATACAAACTTTCATCCCTTATTTCATCCCCTTAGGGATGGAATTTTCAAAAATCCTTCCTTAGTGGATGCCTACACTGTATAAAGTATCTGTGTGCAAAATTTCAAGTCTCTAGGTCCAGCGGTTTGGGCTGTGCGTTGATAGATCAGTCAGTCAGTCAGTCAGTCAGTCATTCAGTTTACGATTTTATATATTAAGATGTGTTGGTTTGAAAATAAGAATTAAATCAATTTCAGACATTAGATAGACAGACATTAATAAAACACTTTTTGCGAATTACAGCGCGTATATTAATTAATTTAGGTGTTATTTTAGAATTATTTAGTTTAATTTATTGTTTTCAATTTCAATTACAGGCGCTTGTTTATTCTGAAATAAGTATATTTTTGTACATTAAACTCCATAAAAGTTTATCAACGACATGACAATCATGAATTTTGCAAATATAATTAACGAATTGACATTTTCTTTGCTGATTACTGTCTGTACTGCAGATAAACTTGAAAAACTGTCAATGAAGAAGGTATCTATTTGTGATGCTAAAAATGAATATGCCTACATTACAAATACAGTATCAGGATATGAAAGTAAAACGCTAAGTAACAAGTAAGGCGTAAACAGTAACGGCCCGCCCACAGCCCGCCGCGCGGGCGGCGCGACTAGCGAATAGGGAATGTCCGAAAAAAATCAAATTGGCTGAATATTTTTCTATAGGTAGGAATAAGGTCCCTTAGTAATAGAAAAAAGTTTCAGAATTTTCGGTTGCGCAAATAATTTTTTAAAAATCAAAGTCTCTTCGACTTCACAAATATATGAAAGTAACAGCAGAATGGAGATTATACCTTTGCCGCTAACTGCCACAACCACTACATGTATTTAAAAAAAAAAGTTTTGACATTTTGTCTTGAATCTTTTTTTTTAATACCATGTTGTGGTTGTGGCAGGTGGTGGCAAAGGTATAATCTCCATTCTGCTGTTACTTTCATACATTTGTGAAGTCGAAGAGACTTTGATTTTTAAAAATTGTTTCATGCATCCGAAAATTATGAAACTTTATTCTATTACTAAGGGACCTTATTCCTACCTATAGAAAAATATTCAGCCAATTTGATTTTTTTTCGGACATTCCCCATTCGGTAATAACTTCACGGTCGTGCGTGACGACGACCTGGGGGCTTACCATCAGCAAATAAGAAACCGTTCAGTTAAAAAGCAGGCCTTAAACAGGACTGCTTAAGGGCTGCTTTCATACTAACCTTTGAGATCATAGTACGAAAAAGTAATGCAGTTCAATATAGGTCCTGCTATAAGAGCTCATAGTAAGGGGGCTGGGAGGCGATTCTCGGGCGCGTGACATAATGTCGAATGCGAGATATCTCGAAAAAACATGGCGGATGGCCACCGCAACCAGATTTCCGTATTCTCGGAATCTCACGGTAGACATATGTCAATATGTCGAGCCATAGCGTTCGACATGCAACGAGTGGTCGATAGCAGTAGCGATTGTATATCTCGAACATTACGTTAGTCAAGTGTCGAATTGTGTCTTATGAGATGGGTGACCATTTGGGACTACAATAACGAATGTTAAGCTACTTTTGAAGAGGCCGAGTACGAGATGGGTGACCGTTTGGAACAGCAACAACGAATATTAAGCTACTTTTGAAAAGGCCGGTTACTAGATGGGTGACCATTTGGGACTGCGATCACAAATTTTAAGCAATTTTGAGAAATGGCCGGGTATGGGATGGGTGACCGTTTGTGACTGCGATGCGACGAAAGTAAAAATGCTTTAAATAAGGCCGCCCGCCGCGGCCGGCTGTGGCCGGGCCGTAAAGCCGTCAAATAGAGAGGTTGAAGCCACTTGGAGTGGAACTGCGGAGTCGACCGGCTCGTTGACGAAGATTGATGACCACCTTCGTGACGTCACTGTAACCCACTTTGCTTTTGCCTTCGTCTGTTTTGAAAACAAATGAAAAAAAAGTAAACTACACCACAGCAATTATTTAAAAAATATACAATCAAACTTAACCTTATGGGTGAGAAACACAACTATCGTATGGGTTTCCCTATAATGTCACCCCAATTTACTTAAATCTCAACTCATTTTTCCCCGATATGCTTGCTGCTACACATATACCGGGTGTCCCAAAACTTTGCCACACGGAGGGAAAGTACCTTAAATATTGAAGGTAGGAAATTTAACTGAAAGAAGACTTCATTTTGTTTTTTAAAATAGTTGGAACTGTATTCAAAGATTTTCGAAAAATCGCATGCCTTAACCAGGAATCGAACCTATCAAATTAGAAAAAAAAACAATCTTTTCTTTTTACGATACCGATCGAAAGGGTTACTCATTAGGGTTATTTTTTGTTAAGTAACACAGCATCTTAAACAAAAGGAAGACCATGAAATTTTACATTTAAATTTTTAAATTTGTATGGGAAATAATGCGATATTAAAAAAAATGTTTGAATGCAGTTGGCATTAATTTTTAAAATAAAATAAAGTCTTCTTTCAGTAAAATTTCCTATCTTCAATATTTAAGGTACTTTCCCTCCATGTGGCAAAGTTTTGGGACACCCTGTATAATAGGTATTACATTTACAGAGCACAGCTGATTCAATTTATAGGTACCTACTTAAGAATCCTTACTAGAACAAAAATTCTAATAAAACTTTATGAAACATGACTGCTGGATAATGGAATACTTATGAAGAAAATTTAATTGAAAATTATGTTCCAAACTAGATTTCCAAACCTTCTCTAAAAATCAAATATTAAATAACATGATTGGTAAAACAAAAATAATTAGATTCTAATATAATTTGCGTAGGTAACTCAGTGTGTTAAATAAAACTTCAATTTCATAGAACCTAATGATAAATATTTAAAGCACCCATATTTGAATGATAGGTAAGGTACTTATATATTTTTATTTACAAAGAAAAATACACAATATTTTTGTATTAGAACCTAAAAAGTGTACATTTATTTGCCAACAATAAACGTATTCATCGCGCTTCAATCAACTCATTCCATCTCTAAACAAATTAAAACCTACACGTTTTTCACGTTTTTCATCAAAACTTTTTCAAATGATGACAAGTATTTTTTTATTTGTATATGCGTAACGTTATTTTGGTTATAACAAACAAAGCCCCAAAATTAAGAATAACTTTATTTAATAAGTAGGTAACTAAAAGTTCGGTCCTGCCTAGGGTTACCAGATCTAATGGTGGTAGGAAAATATAGACGATTCAAAAGTACTTAATAATTAAGTTTATTTGAATAAAGCTTATTTGACTTTTGACTTTTGACTTTTGACTTTAATAATGAGATTTTCTGACTTTTTCAGTAAATTTCCTGACATTTTGTACACCTACATCTACATTCTTCATTTAGTATACGTTTGATATTTTGTTCTCACCAAAATGTTTAACAATTTATGCGTTTTAAATTTACATGAAGTACTTACTTACACTTTTTAGGATATTATAAATCCCTGACAACTAAACAGTTTTTCCTTGTTTTCCTGACATGTCAGGAAAATTCCTGTCATCTGGTAATCCTTGTCCTGCCTGACATGAAAAAGAAACCGATCAAGAGCAATAAAATTCTGATTCGAGCGAGTTCCTTATGAAATTGTATGGATAAACTATAAAATATTTATTAACCATTTTCAGATTTTCCTATACTTTTTGTGCTTTACTTTAATCACTTAGTAAACGACGTAACTACCTATTTACATCTATATGTTGGTACCTATTTTTACCCACGACGGACGGAACGGAACGGAGGCGGTATATGCGTTTGGGGTTAGAGGTTGTGCGTTTGTTTGTTTGTTTGTTTGTGTGTTTGTCTGTTACCATTTTCCTCGGAAACTACTAAGCCGATTTCGATGCGGTTTTTGCATTCAAAAGGTTTCATTTCCGAGCAGGTTCTTAGACATGTTTCATAGTGGTAGACCACCAGGGGCTCTGCAGCAACCAGATAAGTCAAGTTTGTCTATTACCATTTTCCTTGGAAACTACTGGGCCGATTTCAATGCGGTTTTTTGCAATCAAAAGGTTTCATTTCTGAGCAGGTTGTTAGATATGATACATGGTGGTAGACCACCAGGGGGCGCTGCAGCAACCAGATAAGTCGCACTTGAGAAGTTCTCTAAAACTACTCAACTGATTTCGATGCGGTTTTCTGTAATGGGTTTGTAGGTTATCGGCGATGGTTCTCAGATAGATGTTATGGTGTTTAACCACTAGGGGGCGCTGCAGTTATCATTTTCTCATTTATTTCCAAAGCGGTTTGACCAATTTGGATGCGGTTTTCTGTAATAGTTTTGTAGTTTGTCGGCGATGGTCCTTGGTGTTATGGTGTTCAGCCGCTAGGGGGTGCTGTAGTAATCATTTTCCGAATGGTTCGACCAATTAAGATGCGGTTTTTAGAGTAATTCTTTAAAAAGTTTAAAATAAAATGGCAAAATTAAAAATTTTGAAAAAACCAACGACGGTATAAATTGTAACTCCTTATTTAAAAAGAAGTGATGTAGGTACTATACATACTTTATCTACCTATTCGTAAATTACAAACGCAAGAAAAATCCGTCGGGGGCTGCCATTGCCATTTCTCTAAAGTAACTATAACTGAAAAATATTTGTTCATTTGGGCAGCCCCAACGGATTTTTCTTGCGTTTGTAATTTATGAATAGGTAGATAAAGTATGTATAGTACCTACATCACTTTTAGTCGAGGGATTTTTGTAAAACTTATTTTAGTCTTTTTAAATAAGGAGTTACAATTTTAACCGTCGTGGGTTTTTATTTATATGGACTTATTTAGATACGTTCCTGAGAAAACAGTCGGTTCAAATGTTTTAATTTTTGTTTGACATGTAAAATACCATGAGGTAGACAAATATGTGAAGCTCGAACAAACTAAAACAAAACCATCCTAGAGATGTTAGTTTGTTACTTTAATTTCTGCTAAAAATATAAGAGCTAATCCATTAAATATAAAACAACTATAGTTACTGGCATGTTGCAGAAAGAAATATTTCTAAAAATACCGCCTATTTCGCACTGTATACTATTAAAGATGTGAGCATTGTGCTTAGGTAGGCGGTGCCTGATATGATGTAAAATTTTTAGATATACTTAAAAATTAACAGTGTATAAAGCCCGAGTGAACTTTTTCTGGACAAGCCCACTCCATCTTCGGCCTCTTCTTGGACTTATAGTTCTCTCGCGATATACACAAAAAAACGTGTCAGTTGGATACAGTTGTTTTATCTCACGAATGCGGTTCGGCTATGAATGTTGTTAGGCGTGCACCGCACCGGCCGGTGTGCACCCCCCTGCCACAAAATAGAGAGACTAACAGAAGTTGAGCTTAGTACTACGGGCGCTCGAGCATCGCACACACACAAAGACAGCTCACGCTGCTGCGTCACGTCATCACGTGGCACTCGCGCGTGAAGTGTTTTAAGCGTGGCAAAGATTCCGTGTCGGTGAGAGGTGTCTATGTGTGCGTTGTTCGAGCGCGCGCGGCTAAGCTAAACTACTGTACTCTCTCTATATTGTGCCCCTGCGTTTGTAAAAACTCTGTTGCATGTTGCGTGTTTCGCATTAGACTAGCCACACCTACACGGAATACCGTACATAAGTAATCCCGAACGCAGTAAACCCATACAAATCTAGAGACCTACGACACACATGCGGGATTTTTCCGTACGGAATCTTTATACATTATTGAAATCCCGTTCGGAATTCCGAATCGCGATTCCGCCTGTATGTGGCCGGGCTACGAGTATTGTAAAAAGTGTAATGTATGTCGCTTTTCATTTGTTCTAAGCTTTTATTGTGGTTGTTTATTATTCCTGTGACCTAAGCATCCGCTACTCTCGCCACTGGGACCCCGGTGCGTGTGTAAGGCGTTGTCGGTAGTGAAGTATGGCGAGAACGGCGGCTCCATCAATCTTCAGTAATTAGCCAGTGACGCTTCTCGGCTGGCACTAATGACGAGGAGGGCGTCGCGATCGCATTCTAACCACATAAATTATAACCTGTATACTTGTACTATTATATACTGTGCCTGTATCCAGGCTTCCGCGAATGCTAACTGCTCGAAAATACGACTGTCGAAATCTTTTAGTGACACGCAAGCAAGTCACGTTTGTTTAGATGCAATATGGAATTTAGGCTAGCGAATGAACGAAGTCGAGTTTGCCCATTTTCGTACAAAATCAACCGGTTTCGTGCTCGTTGCCATGAAGGTACTCTTAGTACTTACAAGGTATTTACTGAAGTAATAATTTCATTTGTGTTCATTACATTAGTAGTAGATTTTTTGTTACATTTCTTGACAATCCATATGATAAAAAAATAAAATTATTAAAAAACTTATCAATGTAAATACACTGTTGTGTACACGAATCTATCTTATTCACTTTACCCAAAAGAACCTAATTAACCAAACCAAGACTGTAGATATATTCTTGGCGACTTACAAACCTTGCAAACCCCTCCTACCCCTACTAGCGAACAGTATCCAGGCTTCTTCAAATTACATTACATATGTATAATGGAAATAAGTTTGTTGAAAAATAATTACTGTACACAAACAAGGTCATTCTTATGACGTAGGTACTTGTTTCTGTGACCGTGGTTCATGTAACCAAAATTTTCATGATATGTTTTTCTCTGACAACAACTAACAGATTACTAAATTGTAATCTGTTAGATGGGGGTCTGTTCATTGGCTCAGCATTAGAAGCCAGACTTCCGCAAATTACAATATTGCACGAAAATAAGACTGCCTGAAATACAACAAAGACACGGAAACGAAACAATCCTTCCTACATTATTGTTCCTGTGGCTGAGTTCCTCGAAAGAAACCAAAAAGGTTTTAAAGTTTCCCTACAGCTAAGAAAGCCTGTTTCTGGGTATTGCTCAACAACGAAATAAGACTCAAAACTTGCGACACGCGGACCGAACAATAGGGAATGTCTGAAAAAATCAAATTGCGGAATATTTTAACATTGAAAATGTTTTTTCGATCGCTTCGGTAAGGTACCCAATTTCAGCCAAAGTGAGACATTGCCCTGGTCCCGTGAGTTTTGGGTATACGTATATGTAACAAATGTTAAAAGATGCGTCTCAGCAAGGGCTACAATACGGTGAAAAAAATTTTTTAAAAAGTCAAAAACTTTTTTCGAAAATCGCATAAATGTAGAAAAATGACACACTTTTTCGGGGTCTTTTCTCACTAAATCGACAATTTCTCAAAAACGAAAAGCTATATCGAAAAAATGAAAAAAACCCCTAGAGATATTGAGTTAGGCTACCTACTGAAATTAGTATATGTCCCTGACTCTTACGGTCTGGGCTGTAGCTTATCCTTTATGAAGCGAAATGTTGGTATACCGCGGGCGACGGCGACGTGCGCGGCGCGGGATAATGATAATACGTAGTAGGTACGATTGAAGTTTTTAAATAGGTAATTGTATATTTCAAAGCTTGTAGTAGTGTTTTATATTTCCACATTTTTTATAAATAAAAAAGTAGTGGAAACAGTGATTTGTTCTACAACTTTTCCGAAAACAGACAAAAAAAATTCGACTCTCCATACAAATGTCCGAACAGCTGATCGAGTTTTGTATGAAAAGTCTTTTTTTTGTATTACGGATAAACAAATCTTGAGCGAAAGTTGAACAGAAAAGAGGTTTTAGTTTGAGTTTGAGACTCTACTAGATCCAAAATATTATATATCGTGGGTTGCTATTATTTCAATTTCAAGATTTGAAATTACTCGATCAGTCACGTCTTTCTTAGTGACTCTGCGATTCCAGATTTTACAACGATCTCTGAGAATGAGAGTGTGATGATGATGCCTAGGTAAACATGAGGGTTGTTATCGCACATTCGAGTGATAATGAAGTCGGCGCGAGAGTCTCGCATGCTGCATTTGATTTTGATTTATTTTTTTATTAGGGTTAATTTATTGAGAAATTCAGATGTTTTAGTTATACATAGTACTTAGGTTACCTTTCAATAAAATATTAATGTCTATAAGAAAATAATAATAAAATATTTTTTTAAATTCATTAAATTCATTTTCAATGTACCAGAATGTCGTGAATGGCACGAGATCTGTGAATTTTTTTATAAGTAGGAATAAGCTTCCTTAGCAATAGATCCCTAGAATTTTTGAATATTAAAGTCACTTTGTCTTCGCAAATGTACAGGAGTAACAGCAGAATGGAGATGATTCCTTTGCCACTACCTGCCACCACAGATTACATAAAACCACAACATGGTATAAAAAAAAGTTTCGACACAAAATGCATAGAATATGAATAGAAGATTCTTGCAAAATACCAAAACTTTTTTTTAATACATGTTGCGGTTGTGGCCGGTGGGTGGTGGCTAAGGTGTTATCTTCACTCTGCTGTTACTTCCGTACATTGGTGAACACGAAGTGACGTTAATTTTTTTTTCACTCTACCGAAAATTCTGAAACTTTATTACCTAATATTCTTCAGCAATTTTTTTTTTCAGACATTCCCCATTCTTAAGATAACGACTTGTACTATTATGTATTCTGTGATAACGTCAGTATTCCGTCTCATACAAGGTAGTATATAAACCAGTGCACAAAATACAATAATATATAAATACCGATGTGTAGACTTAGAATAATTATACCTAGAAGCCGTGTCCGGCGTATGCAAAGTGAGGCAACTTATAATGAGCCAAAATGGCTTAGTTTTCAGATTTATATCCTTCATACGTTATTACCTAATCGTAACTAAAGTCCAATAATATAATAATTAATCTCTAAGGTAGGGAAATTGAAACTGTTTTGTACTTATTAGGTATGAGTACCTGGGTGAACAGAGCAAGCTCGGTTATTAGTATTTATTGTAATATGGTGGTGTTTAGGTGATAAAAAAGTGCTTTAGCTACTTACTTTGGGATCAGAGCAATGTATGTGATGTTTTTGGGACGTATTTAATAGCACTTTAAATTTGATGAAAACAGCTATAAAATTGTATATCAGCACTTTAAAATAATGATAGACCTATAACTTAATCTTATCACTACAAAAATAATGGTTTGCACTTTAAAATAATAATAGATCTATAATTAATATTATCACTACAAAAATAATGGTTTGCACTATAACTGTGTCCCAACTCCGAAATCATTTGATTTCTGTCAAACCATGTCAGACTAATGAGATAGCAAGTCTCATCAAGTCGGTTCTAGGTTCTAGCGTTGTTGGTCGCAATGGAACCTAACCTCCTCCTCAGCTCCCCTTTCGCTGCGCGAGCTCGTCGTCGCACCTAATCGTCTGTTTACCAGTACTAAAGTTATAAAATTAATTTGTATGGTGTAAAGTATTAAAGCTAAACTGTATACCTAGTGCAAAGTATTAATTTTAAAGCTCAGCATATTTAAAGTGGAAACCATTATTTTTAAAGTTCTTACAATAAATTTTGAAGCTATACATTTTAAAGTGCGTTACATTATTTTTAAAGTGCAATTATATATTCCCCGATGTTTTTTCGATATTCGTAATCTCAACCTTACATTACTTGTCTTGTCACAGAGTAACGCCATCTATTGTCAATTTCTCTTATTATATAGCTATGGAATAAGATGTAGTTAATACATAATAATTCCGCGAGGCGTAGTAGTTAGTTTTTATGGCATTATCCGAGAGATGGCGTCGGAAAACGTACCCAAAAAACTGTTTAAAATTCGTATCGGTAAATTTTCGTTTTGCACTATTGCTTCATAAGTCTCAATAAAATAAAAACTCGAAAGCAACATTAACTACATTTTTTTAAACTTGTCTAAAAACAATAAAATACACATATATATATAAACTTGAACATAAAAAAGTAAGTCACCGAGCGGGATTCGAACTCTTAGCACTCGTTTCTTGTGGTCCACGTCCTAACCCGCTGAACCAAATGGACATTGGCCGGCCGGGGATGAAATTAGCGACCATATTCTGCGTCGAAAGAAAAACGCATGAAAACGCGAAAACGCGCATTTTCCCAAACGTAAAAACAATCTAGATCGATTGTTTACCCCCGAAAACCCCCTTATACCAAATTTTAACGAAATCGCTAGAGCCGTTTCCGAGATCACGGAAATATATATATATACAAGAATTGCTCGTTTAAAGATATAAGATTAAAAGATTATGTAATAATGGACAATAAAAATCTGAAAAACGGCGCCATTATGGCTGTTTTAGTTGCCTCACTTATGACAGCGCGCTTTGTAGGGAATTATCGTTCTAGGTGTAATTATTCTAAGTGTGTAGGTCAATGTCTCTAAGATCAAAGCATAATTAAATACTTATGTGTACTTTTTTAATGATTTGTTTTTTTTTTATCTGATCTCAAAGTTCAGCTGAGTGACTTGTACTACAAAAATATTGGGAACCAATGACAATACTCATAGACAGTGTAGTTATTAGAATCACGACAGTAGTTGCAGATTATCAATTTATTGCATAATAAAACAATCATAAAACAGTGTAGGTACCTTTTAATATAATGTTGACTTTGTAACAAATTCCAACGTAAATTATTAAAATAGACTGAATCATACTAACATTAAACTAAGTTCACGAAGGAACTTCGCGCTACCTTTGTGAGTAGAGGAAACTGTTGGATGAGTTAATTTTAGTAAACTGAAATCGTTCAAAAGCAACTACTGCTGCTACTACTGAAATAAACGTGCATATGAAACAACATCAAAGCTCTAAATCTCTGCTTTATAAACTTAGTGTTGTTATTACTTACCCTTTGCGTAGCTTCTGAGAGAACGACGTACCGAAATCATTAATATTCTATGAATTACTTTATTTAAGTATGTTTTTTTACTGTCCACGTAGGAGCTCTTTAAATACAAAAGTATACGAGTAGTAGTGTAGAGGTGTCATGCATATTCGCGACCAATTTCGTCTCAACCACTTTAAACCAAAAATTTTAATCTTTCACTTAAACCTTACAGTGTGACGAGCTAAGCCGTCGCTGCTCGAAGCTTTAAACAATATTCAAAACTGGTCAAGAGCGAGTCGGGTTCGCGCACCGAGGGTTCCGTACCATCATATACAAATACACTACGGTGTAGAATATTGCAGTTTTAGCAGCGCCATCGCTTGACTGATAGTGGAACTAATGTCATTTTTGTTGATGATTTCCGAAAAAGTGTGCTATTTAGACACATCGTTTTAATTTTTCTGTAATCCCTACTACACTTATAAAAGCGAAAGTCCGTTTGTTTGTTTGTTTATTTGTTTGTTTGTTACGCCTTCACGTCTTAACTACTGAACCGATCATCATGAAATTTTCCATACACGTTGTCAGGGGTGCAGAAAAGGACATAGGATACCTTTCATCCCGAAAAACGGAACAGTACCTGAGGGATAGCAAAAAACTTTCCACGCAGACGAAGTCGCGGGCGGCCGCTAGTCTTTACATAAACTTCTATCACATAGAATAATTTCATAAATACACTATATAATAGTGGGTAGTTCTTGATATATCCAGTTGTGACAGACGGACAGACCAAGCAGCACCATAAGAGTTCCTTTTCAACGATTTTGGTATGAACCCCTAAAAACTAGAGCTAAATATTTTAGATCATCTTCCTGCCCCGTTTCCCAATTTATTTGGAGTTGGGATAGAATGTCGTTCTCCACCCTATCGTCTCCTCATGCACTCCTTTCACATTCATAATATTATTGCGCACACAATCCATCCACCTTTACTGTCCATCCATTCATCCATTAACCTTCATGTCCATCATTAAAGAGAACTTTTAACTTTTTTTATTGACCAAGTGAGCGCGAAGCGCGAGCGATGCGTCTCCATTTCAGCTTGGGCAAAAATGTTTTCGTATGATGTCCATCTGTCTGTCCGTTTGTTCTCCTTTATAGGTCGCATTTCTCAACCGATTCTCGTGTGTTAGTAGGTTCTATAATTATATGGGTTTTTTTGTGGAGTCAGTTTTTCGGTACAAAATGGTGAAGACATGTATAATAATCATATTTCAACCATTCTGAAAAATATAACAAAATGTCACAAACGCGAGGTCTGAAGCTTTACAGAGCCTCTAGTCTAGTTCATATCGTGTTTAAGGGCCCTATCACATTTTTTCGACGAAATTTCGATTTTGACGGATTTTAGCGATACAACCTAGAGAAACCTTTGGGTCTACTAAATACATTTATATGTGTCCGCGACAAAAAGTAATATGATGATTCACTGGAAAGTTGATAGAAAGGAAAATTAAAGTTGGTGAACGATTTCTTAGAGTCAACTTTGAACATAAACAGAAAGACAAACAAGTACAAACAACAAATAAAAGTATGAAATTTGATTTTATTATGAAGTAAAGATTATTATGATATAATTTTTACGTAATAATAATAATGTATCTAGGAGAAATCCACAGTTTATTCTGAGCTTTTTTAGTAGTTTTATGGTTTTTGATTGGATTTTTTTTTCACATATTCTATACATAATTTCAAAATTCCGAGGCCGCTATGAACTATTCGACTATATGAGAGATAACATTAATTTTTTTTTATTTCAATTGTTTAGCACAGTTGTTCAATCCATGAGCTCAAAAAAGTGCCTTCGCGCATTTTATGAAAATCTTTCTCTGCAATTTCGGGTTTAATTATAAAGTTAAGCCAATTTTCAAAAAAGTGAGGCCGCTATGAACTATTCCAATAGCTATTCTGCACCATTCAATGAGTCAAAAGTGTTAATGTATTTTTGTTTCTGAGATCGATAACGCCAAAATTGGCCATTTTACGCGAAAATCACAGTCAAAATGTAATATGCCTCTTAATATTGGAACAAATACGAGTAATACGAGTACATTATGAAATTCCTCCTTGCGGTTCCCAAATAAAGATTCCGATCCCATTTCTGAAATATTGTCATTAGGTATCTGATTGCCTTATCACAAACATAGCCACAAGAAGAATCCATAGTTCGTTGTACGTAACGATATTTCAGAGGCATAACGACCGAATTATCACTTTGGGCGCGACCTTATCAGGGGGAGACATCAATCTTCATTAATCAACGCGTCAGTACTAATGACTTGTATAATTAGATTAAGCCTAGACGCACCTACTTGTATCAATTTGGACTCTCGATTTCATTCCAAATAACTGATCACTCTTTTTATTCAGCGATAGTAAAGATAGATTCTCTTATGATTGATTGGTATCGAGAGATCAATAAATAAATATTTCTTTATTCTACTCACGATTAACTGTCTCAAGTTTACTTTTCTTAGGGCTGATTTCAGTCAGTTTAAATATATTAAAAAAGTCATTCAAAAAATGTGACAGACAAATTATTAATGACAAACATTTTCAATTTAGCGGTCTATCAAATGGATATAGATTTAGCTAGGCATTGAAAAATCAGCCATTATCTGACTTAAGATAGCTTAAAGCTTTCATCATTTTTCAATACTTCAGATTGCCTGATAAGAAAGTTATTTATTTTACAAGTTAAATCAAAAATAAGGTTATTTTCACCTAAAATACTAAAAAAGTAAACTTATCCATCTAGTAAATATATATTCACTGAATATTATCGTTTATTCACTAAACATTTTATGAATAACTATTACTTATTCATCACTCATATCATAATAACTGTTGGTGACATCACGTCATTATGGAAATTATGGTATGCAAGGATCGATCAATCAAATATAGTTTTTTCTTTTTTTAATAATTATATCGTCTTATATCTTTATATCTCTTTAAATTTATTGCAGTACGACACTATGACTCATCATCATCATCATCATCATATCAGCCACACGACACCCACTGCTGGTTTTCTGAAGAAGGAGTTCATCATAAAGAGGTTCTCCTTCTCCATAAAGTCAGCCAGCATCTGGCCTCTGTCATTCCGTTGCCCAACTCCAAATTGCCCCACTCTCAGCTCATCACCGCATCGTTTCCCCAACTTTGCATTGAAGTCCCCCATCACAACAGTGTAGTGGGTTTTGTAGCTATGCATGGCTTTAGAGATCTCCTCATACATAGCCTCCACTTCGTCATCTTGGTGTGTCGAGGTCGGTGCGTAAACCTGTATAACATTCAGCGAACACCGTTTGGATATTCTGAGAATAAGGTACGCCACCCTGGTCGACACACTTCCGATGGTAATCACGTTGTTGACAAGGGACTTGTGGACGATGAACCCGACACCACCTTGGGACTGTTGGTCGCCCTCCCGGTAGTAAAACAAGTTACCGGATTTGAGGATTATCGAGTCCTCTCCCGCTCTTCGGACTTCAGATAACCCGATAATGTCCCAGTGTACCTTGCTGATAACTTCTTCCAACTCGGTTAACTTCGCGTCGGTCCTTAGTGTGCGCGTGTTATAGGTTGCCAGGTGCAGTTGTCGTCGTTTTTGGTAGCCGAGCCGCACCCGGGGATTCTTTGCACCCCCTGCCCCGCCGTTACCGTAGCCGCTACCGTAGCTAGGAATAGCGGTGCTGCCGGGGACTGGGGGCCAATTTTTTGATCCATTGTGCATGAGGGGGGGGGTTTGCCATAATCGCCACGCTTGGCAGGCGGGTTGGCGATCGCAGTAGGCCGAGGTTTTTTGGAGACGCTGCTGCCCGTCTCTTGTAGGCTATGCTCCCTTAGTCGCCTTTTACGACACCCACGGGATGATAGGGGGTAGTGCTATTCTAGGCCGGAACATACACGGCATTATGACTATTATTATTACTATGACTATTATTATGTTTTTATCTGGTAAGTATAGATATCTAAAATCGAATTACTTATGTAAAAACAAAATTCACAGATTTTGCAGACCCCGCAAGAATCGGAGCATAGAAATTGAATACAAAAATAACCAAACCAAAAAATTAGGACCACCTACAGGTCGCCATTTTATAGCTAAACTAATACCCTACTAGGATTCTTTTTTTATTTTTTTTCTTCAGTTGGTTTTTTTCCGAAATATTTACAATTTAGTTAACAAACACAGACAAACACCCCCCAAAAAAACCCGAATTTTGCAAAATTCCAAAAAAGTTACCAGAAAATTTACAAAATTCAAACGTTCACACGTGTCTCGATAAATTCCTCAACTTTTGGTACTATTCCCATCTCGATCCTCCCAAAATCCTCGGATATATGGTCAAAAATACGTCTCAGGCAAATTGCATCTGATAACCATTTTCAATGGAAAAAAATCTAAACTTAGACCCCACACGAAAGACTGTAATAAGTAGAATAGGTTTATAATACTATTTTATTGCGTGTGGGAAATTATATTGCTACGTCTTGCCCAAACATAATTTTGGATGTCATTTTAAAGTAACATTAACTATGTATTATTTAGTGAAAATATTGATGGTCTTTGATGACCAGCTACAGTTTCCTCGACTGACTGACAATTAAAGGGGCGTCAATGATTTTTGTTTGCTTCAGCAGCCGTATCGGCGTGTATTCGCGTGTTCGCTGACAGATAGCAATCAGGGCAGCGCGTTTCTCTAATTAATGGCGGAGAATCGCGTGAAAACGACCCATTTGTCTCGCCCTCCGTCGGATGTTCACAGAAGAATTGTAAGCGATACAAATACCTTAAATGTCTTCAAACACTTACACAGCCGTTCCCGCTTCCACTCGCGATCTGCAATTATAATAAACGAGATCTAGATTGTAAGTACGCTGTAATACTGTTTTATTTCGGTTGAGTTATGGCCGCCTGCACGTTGTTTGCGATGCCAGCTGAACGCTTTTAAAGAAAAGTCTGTGTAAATGGCCTAGTTTATTCAAAATGGTAGATACGCTCTAGCTAGAGATGTAAAAGATATTTTATTTATGCAAGTGTGCGATTTATTTTTGAAATAATAACATTGAGAAGTAACTTATGTTCAAAATTATGTATAATTTTTTACAAGGTACTTTAAATTGAAAACCATTTCGAGGTTTTTCAACGTGTCTTGTTTTCATCAGTAATTTCTAAATAACAAATAAAAACACAGGACAAAAATTTTGACAATTGAGATACATACCTACAACCTAAGTACTTGTTGTATGCTCTGTGCTACAACCATATTGAAGGCAATATTTTAGTATTTCTCTCTTGTGTCGCTATCACTGAAGTGCCGAAAAACTTACCTTTCAACTGTCTCGGGTCTAGGTGTGGTGCTGTCATTGTTTCCGATCTCTTTAACACAGTGCACGTGCTTTAGCTTTCTTACAATTAGAATAAGGGCAATACAATATATTGTATAATATTTAGCTGTTCATGAAAATCGAAAAATGAAATTAAAACCGTGTCGATTTAAAGAACCCTATACTATAGTAGCCCAGTTCTCTTCATATAAAGAAACTCGTAAAACAGAATTGATTTTCACAATAGTCATATAAAGCACAACTTGTTAGTAAAAATAGTTTTGGCTATTTATCACGTTCAATATGCAAGTCATGGAGGGTATTTCAAAGAATGGAATGTAGGTAAGAATAGATGTTAAGCCGAATCGACTTGAAAAGCGGCCTTATTCCGACATTCGTTAGTTATTTCCGAAAGGAAAACAATTATAGTGTAGTCAAATAAGGTGATTTTTTAATAAAGATTGGAATAAATTCTCCGGAGAGGCAAAAACATTTCTGATTGTTTTATATAAGTGGAAAATCAAGTATAAAAAAAGAATTTCATTTACCACCCTTACGGAAAGGGGTGAAATTCGGTGAAAACTGTTTATTGGTCATAACTAACCAGAGAATACAGGTGTAGTCAGCGTAATTTTTCATACGCTTTATTACACCTCAATCTACATTATCACATTTTATTTATTTTAATAGGAAATGCTGGTTTCCTGGGGGCGCAAAAGGGTGCTAAAATAACTGGGTGTTTATGATGCTTTAAAAAGCTTATTATGAGTTTGCACCAACAGGCTGAATTTCCCTTGAGCCGCAAATTAAAAATAATCATTTAATACTGTGTCATACACCTCACACTTTTTTTGGTGAAAAATATTTAAACACCGAAGGGGTATCTACATATATCTAAACTTACCACAATTAGTTAATAATGAAATTTCAAAATAATGGGACTTTAATGTTAATACCTAACATTAAACGATGTTCCGTACATAGCAGGAATGGTGCAAACTCAGAGGATACATATATTCATGTCTTCTAATGATTCCATAAAAAATTACAACTACACGAATTACTTCCAATCTTTTTGCCAATTCGACTACACTATTAGTACGATATGTTGAGGATCGATCGAACCCGAGAGAAAAATAGGGCAATTATCGTCTTATCTAAGAGATTAGTACAGCTACCAGATTTGTGACTATATTCTATTTTGGAATACAAGTATTTTAGTCTAGTCACTATACTATTTTGATATTTCAGGCTGCGATCTTTTTGGGGATTTAGTTTTTTTTCAGATGACTACTTACGTGTTTACTCCCGAGATAAAAACTCTACTTTTTTTTGTTTCCCGAAGTTTCACCTCCTTTTTTTGGGGACGTGGTCACAAGAGATGTGTTTTTTAGTACAAAATGTAATGCCAAGAAGTCGAACGGAACTATAATAAAAACAATTACTTAAATTGGGTAATAAAAAGATCCGTCGATTTGAAAACCTTTTACATTTTTAAAGAATGTACGAATTCGAATACTTAGTAGTTTTCTTTTGAGATGAGAAGAAGCTCATCAAGGAATGTCGGCAATTTTCATAATTCTTGGTCAAAGGGTACTTACCGAAAACTATAAAGTTGCATTAAGAAAGGTTAAAGTCAGGTAAAGAATAAAAATAAATTGGAAAGGAAAAGAGTGTTGCATAAAAGAGGCTTTCAGTTTTATTTGTACTTGCAATAATAATAAAAATCTTTTTGTGAAAGCCATAAATATTTTTCATGACCATATAAAAATAGATAACCTCGTATCCATGTAGTAATAAAGCAGTCATTTTACGATCGTTTAACTCTGTGTTTTGCGACGGAGAGGTTGTAATTTAGCAATTTTATGAAGAAATAAACATCGGAAAGGGAGCTCCGAAGGTGCCGTCATAAGGCTTATCATATCGAGCTGAACATCCACGTATGCAAATATATGGAACAAGATTATTTGACAGATACCCCGATGTCTCTCATAAACTGGGATTTTTCAAAAGAAAAAGAGGACTCAGGTGACTTGTAGCTCTTTTGACATCAAACATGAAAAAAAAATGTTCTTATTAAAAATATTATTCACTTCTCAAGCTAACGCGCTCACTAGACATGAAATAAAACACTTTTAACGGATACTAGCGCGGTTTTTACACGACTGCCCAAAGCAAAGAGAGTGTTATGTGTTCAGGGTTCATGTATGTTTGTGGGTATGTGAGTTTCTTTATTCCACCATAACTTCTAAATGCCTGAACTGATTTGGATAAATGGGGTATAGTTAGAATCCTTGCAACATCCCGAGTGACACTGGCTATATTTTTTTTAGAAAAAATCAATATGGCGACTGTACGACGCCATTTTCAAATGTGAAAAAAAAATTTTTTTCTTCTATTATTACAATATGGGCATCAAATGAAAGGCCTTGATGAGTACATTCCAAAACTATATAATATGTCACTAAAATGTGTGAAATAAAAATAAATAAATTAAAAAAAATATTAAAAACACGACTGCCCTGCCAAAACGAACTAAAAAGTTAAACAACAAGTGTCATTGCAGTCGGGGGACCTCTTTGATCAAAAATTGTTCCATGATAGATAAGGTCCCCCGACTGCAATGACACTTGTTGTTTAACTTTTTAGTTCGTTTTGGCAGGGCAGTCGTGTTTTTAATAATTTTTTTTATTTATTTTTTTTTTATTGAAAGTACTTTGGTAATTAGTTGGTATTTGGTTTGATTTTTCATTTTCCCGACGTTCCGGCACCTTTGCAGCTGCCGTGGTCACGGGGGATTACAGCTTCTCGTGAGCCTCAAGCGATGATTTTTTAGAAAACTTGAAGAGGACTGCAATTTAGGATTTTGGATTGCATTCCTCTCCAAGTTTTCTTACGCCATTTCTTTCTTGGTGGGGCCAATTTTGTGAACAGGTGGCGTAGTTTCAGTAGATTCTCTCTTTTTAGCATAAATTAATTCACAAAATGAAATTATAACATTAACTATAAAAACCAATAATTTGTTTATTAAATATTAATTTCTGAATCTTTAAAAATTCATCGCTTGAGGGTAAGCTCACGAGCAGCTTCAGTCCCCCATGACCAAGGCAGCTCAAAGGTGCCGAAACGTTGGGAAAATCAAAAATCAAACCAAATACCAACTAATTACCAAAGTACTTTCAATAAAACCGCGCTGGTATCTGTTACAAATATTATTTCTCTTACTGTAGTTAAATTGTGTGGTCGAATAGAGTTCAGGTATATTGTCGTGGAATTATTTTTGTAAGCAGCTGATAGTTATGATGTGCGAAATTTTTATATTTATGAAACTAACCTAACCTAACTCGATAGATAGGTATCTAATGCAAAGGCAACCCTGTTTTACAACTGAGCCACGTGCAAATGTTTTAATTTTACATAACGCCTAGTTGGTACGCTCCTGAGTGACAATGAGTCTGTACATTTTCATTTGAAGCCGTTTTTGTTTTTTAGATCACGTATTTCATTTGGTGCCGGGCCACGAACGGTGATTATGCAAATGTGCCGCCCCTTGTGCGAATCACATAAATCGTTTCGCATTTTATCACTTTTTTGCATAAATATTTGTGTAAGCCGACGATCAGTCAACTCACGTCAGCGCTAACAGGCGCTTGTTCATTTATAGAGATTTATTAATTTAAAATCTTTTATTTTTTCTCAATTTGCTAAATTAATTCATTTTCTATTTCTTTTTTTTTTCAATTTATAAAAAATATATATCTATTATGCACATTTTTTAATTGCAAAGTTTTGTATCTACCCATACTATTTATTTGTACACCAAACTGAGCAGACCTTATAATGAATATTAAATTATGCGTGTCTCGGAAATAATTTATCCAAAAATGTGGTTTTATCTGCAATAGAACCTTGTCGTAGTAGTCAGGTTCACTGTCAATGCACCATGCAGTCGGCATTACTGAAATTAGATTATAAAGCCTCAAAACACTTAAAAGTGTATCTACAAGAGCAATAACTACAATATGTCCTTTGAACAAAACACTTTAGTTCCAACAAATAAGCGTTAATTTTCATAAAAGAGTACCGTAAAACAAATTTCACAGCTAGGTACTGTGTAAGATATTGAAGCAGTCTTCATGTTCGTGTAGACAAATTTTTTATGACGTAATTTACCAGAACACAGCCGCTGAGAAAACTGACTGATTGCTAACAATCGCATTCTGGCAGCTCTTGTCAGTTTCGTGTTTCATCAGATCAGAGAAACAAAAAGTTTTAGTACTTGTTGTATGGTCTGTGCTTAGAGTAAGACGGGCTTCTTTACAGAAAGAGAAGCCATACGAAGCGTTCCCCTCTGCCGAAGTACAAGCCCAAATGGGCATACGCGTTAGTAAAACCAGTTGCGCCCGGATTTCTTTCTAGACCGAGTCCAGTCGCACATGTGAACGCTGCTCTGTTTAAAATGTCGAATTGATGAGTTTTATGCTGTTAAAAGAGGTCTGGAACATCAAGTATACAAAAAGACGGTGTTACATTTTACATGAAAGTATTTTTTTATCGTATTATTGCTATTTGTTTACATTAAAACATTAAATTCGTATATTTTTTTCTTGATTAGTTGTCAAATTTGTTCAGTGACATCGGATCTGCTAGTCCATGGCTCGTCCGTACAAATTTCAGATCTGTCGCTAGATAAATCCGAGTTCTCGGCGATGGGCAACTTAGTGATGTTACCGTTATAATAATGTTTGTCGATAAAGTTTTGGTCAATCTGGCACTGATTCTGCGTCAAATTTATTGCAAGATTTTTGCATGATTTGCTCTGCATTCATGTGAGCGCGACAGATATCGCGAGATAAATGTCGAGAAATAGTCACGGCGCTCATCCTAGCCCGGCTGGTTTATACGATATTAACCTACTTAACTTACTTAAGGTTTATACTAGTCGGTCAGCTGACCGACTATGGAAGGGCGAATAAAATCGTTTTTCGACCAAGGTTGTTAATAAGATGAGATGATGAGATAATGATGTAAATAATGATTTAACCGATAAATAAAGATAATTAAAATAATAAAGATTAATAAGTACGTAAATTTGAGTTTTTTACCTTTATTCCTTTTTCAAAATTTATCGATATTGCTGCATCGACAGTTGAGCCCAGCCCTTTATGTCAAAAACGTGTCATATTTTGATGTGTGACTCATCCGTACACAAATTTTTGCTGTTTTGTTTTATTTTTTATGTGTGAGTGTCGTCATTACAGTGTTGTTTTTGTATGTGGGTATGCGGAACTGCACTTGTGTGCATTTTCCCCCCCCGCAAAAAATGCCAGAATAATTTGAATAGAGTTTAATCGCTAAGGCTACTCCCTTCGTGAAAAACGAAGCCTTTGTTGCTCGAAGGGTCTGTGGTTACAACGCACAAATACCTCAAAAGTTTCTAACTACAGCTTATTTGGTAAAGTCGATAAGATGTTCTATTTACAGACATTATGTAAGTATATAAGAGGCCTTCTACACAGTGTCCGTCCAATAAGGGAACCCTTATTTTTTCATCAATTCCGCACGTCCATATGTCAATTTGTTCTGTTTTCTCGCACGCCATTGTCGCTCACAGCTTTATAATACAAAGTGAAATTGAAATCAGCATCTAACAGCATCAGTTATCTTTTACTTAAATGATATACAACGTGGAGAGGACAATGCGACAATTAATGATAACACTGTAGACACTAGTTCATAGAAGTATTTTGAAACTATCAAATAATTCCTAGGAGCGAAATAAAAAAAAAAAACTTTTTCGAACAAACTAAATACCACAAAAACAAGTACGCAATTAAACACCCTTTGTAAATATTGGTTACTTACATATGGTAAGAGCGGCAACAACGCGGTGTTAGATAGATCACAGAATAGTATTGACAGGTGACAAGCCGCGAAATGAACTTTTGGTGCCATTTAATGCTGAATTAAAACAGTGTTTTTCTTGATATCTACTGCAGCGACTCGAGCTACGGCATCATGTAACAACGAGATTTGATATTTTTCAAAACCATGGCAAATACTTTAATAAGTTTTTGCTTTTTACGGTAACTTTTTATTTTGATTGAATACGGCAGTCCTAAATTTGAATCCTAAATCACTGATTTTAAGTTATTCTGTCCACTGAATACCTAGTCACAAATTAAATATTTCTTGTATCCTTTGGACAATTTCCATAAAACTTTAAAGAAACACCACTGTAGGTAAACGTGTAGATAAGGTATTAGGACTTTGGAACGTAAATAAGTGTTTGTTTGGAAATTTCATCAAAATAAAATTTTGGAAAAGGAAAAAATACGTGTCTCCTCTTTTTGTAAGTAATTTTATCATAATAAATACTCATTTTTACACAGGTAAAAGATTTCGAAACGTTGTCAACTTTATTGTTTGTTCGAAGTAGATTTTGTCTCATTCGCACATTTTTAGATGACACGTAATTAAAAATGACTCTTACGGCTTGAGCATAAGGTGCAATTTGGCAATATTGTGTTAATTTATACTGATGTAGGGGTTTTTAACTTGTCGGCAATAGCTTAGTAATAGATACAGCATGTAGAAAATGTTAAAAACGAAAAAATGTTTCTTGTGACTAAACTACTGGATATTTTTCATTGATGTTTTACAGGCAGACTGGGAGCGTTACTAGATATACGAAATTTAATTAATTGTCGCATTGATCTCTCCACTATAGGTATACGAAATCTGTTCAAAAAATAAGGTGACTTTTAAAGGACATGGCCAAAAAAGTACATTCCATTTACACACACATAGTAAATAATATTGTAAAATAAAAATAGAAAAATGAATTTACACGTAATTTTGAACCTCTCTGAACTTGTCAGTTTTTTTTTCAAAATAATAAGTAATGCAAGGTGAATTCAAAGTACCGTTTATCAACTGCTAATAAAGTACATTCCACTTACACACGTCACACACGTAGTAAATGGGTAATATTGTAAAATAAAAAAAAAGGAATTAACACGTAGTTTTGAACCTGTCTGAACCAGTCAGTTTTCATTTTAAAATAATAAGTAATGCAAGGTGATCAAAGTACCGTTTGTCAACTGTCGCCATAATGAACCATAATAATGGACTTTCAACACAAGCATACTACTTTGTAGACATTGTGTTGTGATATAGACGACGCCAATGCTCTTATTAGGAACATTTTACTAAATGAAACTGTTTTCAATGGATTTTTTACATATTTTATAATCACCTTTTTAATAATGTTGCCCGTCAGCTTTTTGAATATACTTTGTTATTATTGTTCCATTTTTTAAGACTATTACCCAGATTAATAAAAGTTAGTCAATATACAGTTGCAATCCTTAATTCAGATGGCCATTACATGCCTAATAATTCCAAAACCATATCAGTTTACTGTAATAATTCGCTACTGTTCGCCATTAAAAGCCCCTTGCGTTTTTTAATAGCAAAATCATATTCTTATCGCTTGTTGCATCAGATCGCTAGATTATAAGGTTTCATGAAACTGTTTAAGTCTAGTGTGTTGTAATGACAAGTTCTTTGAATTTTTTATTTACAGCAATTGAATGTGCCAATATTCTTAAATATAAAACACCAAAAATCATAGGTGTAAATTAAATTTGATAACAATGCAAACGCCCATACAAATATTGGCCATGTCATTTTCACGGATTACGTAAATAAAAATTTTGAATTTTTTGTGGCGTTATGTTGGTACTCCTATCCCTCGCTTATGCTGACAAGGTCGGCCATTTTGGGAGTATTGACGGCTAAAAGAGTGTGAAGGTGTTTTGCCTCTGCGGCGATTTTTTGCCTATTCCAAAAAATGGATCAAAGAATATGCATCAAATTTTGCGTGAAAAACAAAATAAAGTGTGCAGATACTATGGAAATGTTGTGCGTAGCCCTTGGCGATTCTATGCTGAGCAAAAAAAAGCATTTGTGCACAAGTGGTACAAGTTGTTCGCGGAAGGTCGAGAAGATGTTAATAACGAGGAGCGTCTTGGACGACCCACCACCTCAATAACATAGGAAAATGTCGATGAAGTGTGGAAAATAATATCGGCCAATCGTCGAATCACCATTATAGAAGTGGCTGAAGAGCTCAACATATCAACTGGCTCATTTCATTCAATTTTTTTTTTTCGATCATATTAGACATGAAACGGGTAGCCGCGAAGTTTGAGCCAAAATTGCTCAATTTCGACCAAAAACTACGTCTTTTTTGGCCAAAAACCCACACCGCTGTGCTGCCTCAGCCACTGTATTCACCGGACCTGGCCCCCTGCAACTTCTTCCTATTTCCCAAACTGAATAGGCCCACGAAAGGACGACGATTCGACACGATTGAGGAAATTAAGACAGCATCGCTGGAGGAGCTGAACAAGATCCCGAAAAACGATTTTCTTAAGTGCTTCGCGGATTGGAAGAAGCGTTGGCATAAGTGTATTTTATCAGAGGGTGATTACTTTGAAGGAGACAAAATAAAAATTTAAGAATATATAAATGGTTTACGAAAAAATTCAAAAGTCACCTTATTTTTTGAACAGACTGTGTACTTATATCTAAGAATATCTAGGTATAATCTGTATAATATAAAAGAGTAAATCACTCACTCACTCACTTATCACGAAATCTCAGAAACTACAAGTGCTAGGAGTCTCAAATTTTGCATGGGGATTCCTTTTAGGGTGTAGGTGCTCACTAAGACGGGATTTTGCGAAATTCAAATCCTAAGGGGGTGAAACAGGGTGGCAAAGTTTGTATGGGAGAACACGATTCCTTGACCCGATTGACTTGAAATTTGGCATAGACATTCTTTTACAAAATTAATTGAGCACGTGTTTCGTATTTTTTTGAAATGTGTCCCCTAACAAGGTTAAAAAGGGGTAGAAAGTGTTTTTTAGGGGGATTGATTTCGATATCGGAATCAAAACTTCTTAAGTGCATTTGAATGATTAAGAAAAATAAACGTCAGTTGTCAAGTTGTCATCAAGTTTCATCAGAATCGGATGTGTATGAACATAGCCTTCTTTAATTGCAAGCCGTGAACATAAGTTTGGCAACGTCTGTTACTGTCAGTTCGTGGTCATGCCGTCGGCCAGTCTCCATACTAAATGTATGGGAATATTTCAATTTTAAGAGGTCGATATTTTTTTTCATAGTAATCGTGTGAGGTTTTAAATAAGAAAATAATGTAGTTCTTTTATTGAAATGCTGTGTATATTAAACAATAAGAAAAATATCAATGTTAACCAGGAAAAAATGGCTGTCAAAGATGTCATCTTTTTTGTTGATTTTCTTCAGCAGGGAATTGATTTACACGCCCTCTAGCAATAAATGATATATCATTAGAAAGGTCTTTTAAAGACAAATATTTGCTGTTAATATACTTTATATGAATTGTTAATACTTTTGGAGTTAAAGGTTATTAAAGTATAAAAGTGGTTTATTGTCTATGGGAGTTGATCTACTACACCTATAGAAATGAGTGCTATATCATAAGAACGGTATTTATATGACAAATATTTGCTGCAAACATACTTTCTATTAATTGTTAGTATTTTCGGAGTTTTAGGTCATTAATGTTGAAAAAATTGGTCAAGCTTAGAGCGTTATAACTCTCAAAGTACTATTAGTTGACGTTTATCGTTAAACAATAAAGTGTTTCAAATTTTAATACCTTTCTAATGATGTAAGATTTATTGCTAGAGGAGGCTTAGATCAAAATGCTCATCGTACTAAAGGACCCCCGAAAAGTTCAAATAATTTGACTCAAACCTTATGTTCTAATAAATAAATAATAATAATAAATAAAAAACTTTACTGAAATAATCTTACATCACAATTTACAACTAGTTTAAACATAGATAATATAGGAAAAACAAATAATAAATAATTTTCAAAATAATTTTATACTATGTGCTTGACCACATGCGATGTTGCCGTTCTGATCAACTTCAGGGCTTGGAAGATATAGAAGGCTATGGTATGAATCATAGATATAGTATATTAAAAAGGGGTAGATGCGCCACCGAGCGACCGGGTGTAAGGGATAGATATATTATGACGTCAAAATATGGGGCTGCCATGATCGCAAAAAAATACCCTAAAATGTAGTTGGAATCGTTACAGTACTTGAATTCCGTAGTGAGTAAAAGTCAACATTTTGACTCGCTAATTAAACAAAGTATTGCAAGCGAAATCGCGAAAATAAGTGGTCCCGACCAACCACTCTTTTTGTCCAGATCGACCCTAAGTTATGCCCAGGCATAACAGCTATATAACAGAAAAAGTTTCATTCGAATCCATTCAGTATTTTCGGAGATTAGCATGTTCAAACAGACAATCAATTTTTTTTTAAATATAATATGTAACTAGCTGATGCCCATGACTTCGTACGCGTGGACTTTGACTTGCGCATGCATATGAACTTATGTAGTTACATAAGAAAATACTTGTAGCAGTATTATAATGTTAAAAGTTACTAAATCAACAAAAAATGCTCATCAGGCTGAACAATTTTTGCTAAGGTGTCATTTTTATATTTTGTATAGTTTAGCTGGACCATTATGGTTCTGCATCAGGTGTTCCCAGATCATGGATTTCTATACCTCAACAAAAAATGCTCATCAGGCTAAACAACTTTTGCTAAGGTGTCATTTTTATATTCCGTATAGTTTAGTTGGGCCATCATGGTTCTGCATCAGGTGTTCCATTTTCCAAAATCAATTATAACCTAAGTTATGCCCAGGCTTAACAGCTATATAACAAAAAAAAATTCATCCGAATCCGTTCAGTATTTCCGGAGATTAGCGTGTTCAAACAGACAAACAAACAGACACATTTTTTTTTCAAAATCCTACTCTACTAATGTCTCCATCGCCCCAAAAATTTTTTTTAAATAAATGTAATGTACAGACACACTTTTTTACTGTTTTATTATAAGTAAGGATGTACAGACACACTTTTTTGACTGTTTTGTTATATGTAAGGATAAGGATGTACAGACACACTTTTTCTACAAATCAATTCGTGTGTACTTATGCCAATTCTTTTTTCCAGTTGCTTCTATCCATTTCTCACGAATTTTATCTTCCGTCGGAAATCTGGAAAAATCAAATCGCTTGAAATTCCCTGAAATATGGGGTAATTTTTGGGGAAAAATTTCTGTATGGGTAGGCATCCGGAAATCGATTTATAAACCTACTGATTTTAGTGGACGTCAATGCTAAGCTGGCTTCTATTACGTAGATTAATACGCAATTTTCCCGGTTTGCATGTCAAATGTTTCCGAGGTTATTTTTAGAAATAATTTTTAGAGTTTTCCTATTTATCAGGTTTTTCATGATATAACTAATGATTTAGCTCAGAAACTTGGTTCCTGTGAGGTTTGAGAAAGAAATACGTGATCAATATATAGAAAACAGTGTACTTACGCATAAAATGTAACACCCGCTTCTTTTCTTTATTTGTTGCTTGTGCAGCCAAATTTTGAACACCCCACCATTTTGTTGGCTAGACACAAACACTACACATTCGATTTATAATAAATTTTATGTATAAATTAGGTAGTAATCCACAAAACCTTTAATTTCTTTGGCACTTTTGATATAACCTCACTTGTTTGTTTTGCCTAGTTGAACTGTGCCTATAACCCGACCATGAAAAAAAGTCCGGTCGGTGATAGAGATAAAACATGAAACTCTTCTTTATTTCCTCCTATAGGAATCTCAATAAGACGATCTCGCTCTATCAAAGCATGTCAGACCCTTGGTATGAATGGTTAAGGAGTGCATAAGAAATTTAACAATAAATACCTACCAAACTATCAAGTATGAGTATTAAATAATATTATACTTATTTTGTTAAATTTCTGCTAAGAAATTTTATGAAGTAGGTACCTACATACCTAATACAAAATCGTGTACAAGGAGTCGGTTCTGTAACCAAACTCGAATGTCGTCTGAACGCTTCTCTTAAACTATACATAAAAACCGCATTAAAATCGATCCATAAGTTTGGGAGCTAGGTTTCTTCAGACAGACAGACACACACACACTTCAATTATATTATAACACCCCTTGCGTACGTCGTATATATATGTAGATATCCTGTAGTATAATCAAATAACTTCACACTGACACCACATTAGCACAGTTTTACATTAGTAACTACATTGCACCCGTGCGAAGCCGGGGCGGGCCGCTAGTAATCCATATAGGTATAATCATAAGAAGTCATAGGTATGACTTAGGGTTGCCAGATGGTCGGGATTCGCCTGGATTCTCCCGCAATTTCAAGTGGTCTCCTGTTCGCGAGTGACACTTCGTGTCATTCATTATTGATTTTTTATCTTTGGTTTTTCTGTTTGAATATGTCAAGTACATGATTTTATTTGATTCCCGTTTTTATTTAATTTAAAATAGTTTATCACCTAATATACCATCTCCGCCCCTACATGGTCCTGCAGTACCGGATGTTTTTGGTAGCCAGCTGATTTGCGCCGCATTATTGTATTGGGAATTGCGCTGCGCTTCAAGAGTGGTCGATGAGTTGAGTTGGAGATAAAAGTGGTAAAATTTAGTTGAAATAAATATCCCAACCAAACCCAACGCTCTTTCAGGTAGGTATTTAGGTGAATTATATTTATAAAACTAATTTCATTGTGCCTATTATTTTTGTTAATTTTGTTATTTTGTGAACACCAAGGCGACCGGCCATTTTGTTCAAAGTACTACGCAGTAAGTACAGTACGCAGTATAAATAAACGGTGTCATTTTTAGCAGGTACTTATGGTTTACTCATTGTAATATTTTATCGTTCTTGCATACTTTCATGTTAAATAATTTCAGCGAAACTTTTCGTTCTAATCATCATTAATTCTTATTGTAAAATACTAATTTCAATTTTGCATTTGTAAAATAGCTGTTTGGTTTGTATCCTCATTTTAAAGATTCAGTGTTCTTTGTAATAGTCCTAAGTGCAGTAAACGTTGTCAGTTGTATCAATTCTAGGATGACAGACGACACGCGACCCCAGTCTCTTAGAGCATCAGATGAAAAGGACTTAGTCAAAAAACGTGGCTATATTAAAGGTCGTATCACGCTATTTTCTAATTATTTGTCCGTTTTGGATGAATTTTCGCTGAGTGATCAGGATGTCAGGGAGTTACAATTACGAACCGGTAAGCTTGAATCTTTGTATAACACTTTTGATGAGATACAATCAAATATCGAGATGCTTGTTGATGATGATCTGCAATTATCTGAACGAATCGAATTTGAAAATAATTACTATCGTGTACTTGCTAAGGCGCAGGGTATTTTAGGGAATTTTCAGAAAACGCAAAAGGTTGAAAGTGAATGTAGTAGTGCTCGTTCTAATAATAAGTTTGTTAAATTGCCCACGATTTCGTTACCAAAGTTTTGCGGTTCCTATGATTCCTGGATGGAATTTCATGATACCTTCTCTAGCCTAATTGATAAAAATGATCAGATTGATGAAATAAACAAGTTCCACTACTTAAGGGCGTCATTAGAAGGTTCAGCTGCTGTGGTAATTAAATCCATTGAGTTTTCCGCTAAAAACTATTCTGTGGCTTGGAAGCTTTTATGTGACCGGTTTGATAACAAACGTTTGTTAGTACAAAATCATGTTGCATCCTTGTTTAACATCGAACCGATCGCAAAAGAGTCGTCAATTAATTTAAAACAGATGATCGATAAGGTCAATAAGAATTTACGTTGTTTGGAAACACTCGGTGAACCAGTCGATCATTGGGATACACTTTTGATTTATATTATAACGAAAAAGTTGGATACGAAAACATATCGTGAATGGGAGGAGCACAAAGGTAATTTATCTAAAGATAAGCCGATTAGTTTAGAATCCTTTCTTTCTTTTGTGCGTAATCGCGCTGACTTAATTGAGACGATTGAAATGTCACAAAATAATGCGACTCATAGTAAAGGTGCACCTAAAATTAAAGCTATGGTTTCTTATCAGAGTCACAAAAAACATGATTCGAATTCATCGTCAATGAAACCATGCCCTAGTTGCAATGAGGATCATTATTTGAATAACTGTCCTAAGTTTCTTGCACTAAGTAGCGAGGAACGTTATAAGTTGTTGCCTACGTATAAAGTGTGTTTTAATTGTTTTCGTAGTGGTCATTTTGCTAACACTTGTAAGCGTCCCGGTTGTAAAGTATGCAAGCGTAGACATAACACACTTATTCACATGAACGAGTTTAGTGCATCAAAGCAGTTGTCTTCGCCTGTACCTTCAGCTTCGGCTACGGCCGAGCGCGACATCAATGTGCGGGCGCACGACTCGGCTCAGGCGGCGGCAGCGGTAGTGATGCAGTCTCATAATCCGAGCGTCGCGCTTACGGGGAGCATCTCTGCGACGTGCGAACCGTCAGGATTAGGACACGCCGAGGTATTGCTGTCGACTGCGCTTGTGAAATTGCGGGATAGCGAAAATCGCAAGGTTGTCGCTCGTGTGATTTTGGATAGCGGTAGCACTTCGTGTTTATTAACCGAGAGGCTGCATAAAAAATTGAACCTACCAGCTGAGCGCACAGATAGAATCGTTGTAGGTATCAATAATAAGATTTCAAACATAAATAAAATGTGTCGCGTATCCATTTCGTCCTTAAGTGAAAGTTATTCAACTAATATTTGTTGTTTTATTCTGCCGTTGATTACCGATAACGTTCCCGGCTGTCAGATAGATTTTAATAATTTAAATATTCCGTCTCATATTTGTTTAGCGGATCCTGAGTTTTATTCACCCGCTTCCGTCGATATGGTTATCGGCGCTGATGTTTTTTGGGACATTTTAGGTTCCCAAAGTATTAAGTTAGGTGATGGAAAACCGATACTTTACGAAACCAGACTAGGTTGGATAGTTTCCGGTCCTGTAAGTTGCGGCCGTGTATCTAGTTTTCCACGCATTAATTGTAACTTTAGTCAAGTTGATTTCGATACTTCTCGCTCTTCTGATGATGACATTCATGCCCAACTTGCGCGGTTTTGGCAGCTCGAAGAAGTTAGCCCTCAGTCATCTCATTATTTTCCAGAGGAGAAGCAATGTGAAGAACACTTTGTGAAAAACACAACTCGCCTCGCAGACGGTCGGTTCTGTGTTAGGATCCCGTTAAAACAATCACCAAGTGTGTTAGGAGATTCTTATCAGCGAGCGAAGTATTGTTTGCTATCATTAGAGCGTAGGCTCAAGATCAATAAGCCATTTAGTAAAATGTATGCTGAATTTTTGTCAGAGTATGAATCATTAGGTCACATGTCAGAGTGCGAACCGATCACATCGGTCCCTCATTATTTCATACCCCATCATGGTGTCCTTCGCGAAAGTAGTACTACCACCAAGCTACGGGTTGTTTTTAATGCGAGTAGTCCTACTACTTCGGGAGTTTCATTTAATCAAATACAAATGATTGGGCCTACGGTTCAAGATGACCTTCTATCAATTCTTTTACGTTTTAGGCATCATAAGTTCGTGATTGTAGCAGATGTAGAAAAGATGTATAGGTGCATAGAAGTTCATGAGGATGATCGTCCGCTTCAACAAATCATTTGGCGTGATCAAGATCAACCTAATTCTCCCTTTAAATGTTATGCATTAAACCGGGTGAGCTATGGCACTGCTAGTGCTCCTTTCCTCGCTACTCGCTGCTTAAAACAAATAGGTCTAAAATGTAAGGACCCTAAGATAGGTGAAGTGATCATCAAAGATTTTTATGTCGACGATCTTTTGACTGGGGGGGATGGATTAGATGAAGTATTATACATTCGTGACCAAACTACTTCAGAGTTAGCCTCTGCCTGTATGCCTCTTAGGAAATGGCAGTCAAATGATCCCCGGTTGTTGCCTGAAACCAATCATTTATCACCTGATGTAAACATTGGGGTTACTGGGGCAAGTAAAACATTAGGCCTTGGGTGGAACTCTGTTTCAGATGAGTTTTATTTTTCAATAAGTCCTACCATAGTTAAAGGAAACACAAAGCGTGATATTCTTTCCGTAATTGCCCAAATCTTTGATCCATTAGGGCTCCTCTCACCTAGTTCTGTTACAGCGACTGTGGTTGCAGCGATTGTCTTGGGATGATGAGTTGCCACCAGATATAAATAAAACCTGGGTCGAGTTGTTTAATAGTTTGCCAGGTCTCAACAACCTGCGTATACCGCGACGTGTTGTTTGTGATTCAGCTGTACGGCTGGAGTTACATATATTCACAGACTCTTCCGAGCGTGTGTATGGTTCTTGTGCCTATTTGCGTAGTGTTGATAGTAATGGTGAAGTCTCAGTTCATTTGTTAATTGCTAAAAGTCGAGTCGCACCTATTAAACCTACGACAATACCACGACTTGAATTATGCGGAGCTGTGATTGGTGCTCAATTGTACGTAAAGGTTAAGGCTGCACTACGAGCGCAAATAAGTCAAGTTACTTTTTGGACAGACTCTATGATCGTCCTTGGTTGGCTTAAGATGTTACCTTTTAAATTACAAACTTTTGTGCGCAACCGCGTCGCAGATATTTTAGAAAAAACTGGTAACTGTACTTGGAGGCATGTTCCGACTGATGAGAACCCCGCGGATTTGATATCGCGCGGAACTAGTGTAGATTCTCTTCAGTTGCTCAATTTATGGTGGCATGGACCAGATTATTTGAAACTCGATTCGTCGCACTGGCCTGCAACTCCAAGCACTGTTGAAAAGTTACCTGAAACTCGGAAAGAAGTTTCATTACATGTTACTGATTTAACTCAGCACGAATTAATCGATTTCAGTAGATTTTCAAAGCTTTCTAGGCTTCAACGTACAGTAGCTTATGTGCTAAGGTTCGTAAATAATTTAAAGAAAGGTACGGAACGTAAAACTAACTTTTTGGATACTGACGAACTAAATAATTCTTTAGTATTAATTTTAAAACTGTCGCAGATCCAATCGTTTCCGGACTATGATTTGTTAATTAAAAATAAAGATTTGCCTAGTAAAAGTCCATTAATAAAATTTAATGTTTATTTAGATGAAAATAAATTAATTCGTGTTGGAGGTCGTTTAGACAATTCAGATTTTACTTTCGAAAAGAAACACCCTATAATCTTACAGTCCACTCATCATGTTTGTAAACTAATTTTTGAATTTGAACACATTAGATTAATGCACGCCGGCCCTCAACTTTTACTGGCCTCTATTAGGGAAACTTATTGGCCTATAGGCGGTCGGAATTTAGCGAAAAAGTGTTTTCGTCAGTGCATACGCTGTAATCGCATGAAAGGCAGCGTTTATAACCCTCTAATGGGCAATTTACCACAGCAGCGACTTCAACCAGGCGGATACCCGTTTGACAGTGTTGGTGTGGACTACGCGGGTCCGGTGGCCGTCGCTAGTCGCACTGGTCGCGGTTGTAGACTTGTTAAATCCTATATTGCTATTTTTGTATGTTTTACGACCAAGGCTGTACACCTTGAGTTGGTGGGTGATTTAACAAGCAATAGTTACCTTCTAGCGTTACGCCGTCTTATTTCGCGTAGAGGTAAACCCTCTCATATATTTTCAGATAATGGCACTTCATTTGTGGGTGCATATAATGATATTTCTAAGTTTTTGAAAAGTAATTGTAATTCACTGGCCTCTAATGTAGCGCAGGAAAATATACAGTTTCATTTTATCCCTGCATATAGTCCTAACTTTGGTGGGCTCTGGGAGGCTGGAGTCAAATGTGTCAAATTCCATTTAAATAGAGTGTTGGGATGTTGTAATCTGACGTTTGAGGAACTAACTACAACGTTAGTGCAGATCGAGGCGATACTGAACTCTCGGCCACTCTCTCCATTGTCATCGGATCCCGCAGATTTGACGCCACTCACGCCCGGCCATTTCCTTATTGGCCGCCCTCTCACCGCCCTACCGGACCGAAGCTACGCAGACTATCCTGTTACCAGATTGTCACGCTTCCAGCGCATTGAACAATTACGCCAGCACTTCTGGACAAGGTGGAGTAAAGAATATATCGCTGAACTCCAGCAGCGAGTCAAATGGTGCTCTAACAAATATTCGTTAAATGTCGATACTCTAGTCCTGATAAAGGAGGATGGTCTCCCACCGTTGAAATGGAAGCTTGGACGTATTGTGGCTGTTTATCCTGGTGCCAGTGATGGTATAAGTCGTGTCGCTGACATAAGGACGGCGAATGGCGTCGTTCGGCGTAGCTGCAGCAAGATAGTCCCATTATTGCCAGAAGAAGATGTTTTGGTTGAAGGACGAGCCTCCAACGCGCGGGGGCATGTTCGCGAGTGACACTTCGTGTCATTCATTATTGATTTTTTATCTTTGGTTTTTCTGTTTGAATATGTCAAGTACATGATTTTATTTGATTCCCGTTTTTATTTAATTTAAAATAGTTTATCACCTAATATACCATCTCCGCCCCTACATCCCGAAAAATCTAAAAATCTCCCAGAAAAACTGCTGTTCCGAAAGTTCTCTAGAAAACAATAATTTTCGCGTAAGAAACCACAGATCACAATATTAGTGGATGAAACTAACTAAAAATCGCGCTGCGCGGCCGTTTTATTTTACTATAGACAGGCAAGAGTACAAGATTAGTGGATGAAACTTGTGAGACTAACTAAAAATCACGCTGCGCGGCCCTTTTTTTTCAATAGACAGGCAAGATCACAACATACAAGATTAGTGGATAAAACTGACTAAAAATCACGCTGCGCGGCCGTTTTCTTTCAATAGACAGGCAAGATCACAACTTACAACATTAGTGGATGAAACTGACTAAAAGTCGCGCTGCGCGGCCGTTTTTGTACTATATATACAGGCATTTAAGTTACATTTTTAATTTTTAATATTTCTTTCTCCCGACAACAACCGCAAAATCCCGACATTTTCAAATATTCTCCAGATATTTTGGAGT
The DNA here is from genome assembly GCA_928269145.1 of Agriphila tristella. NCBI lineage: Eukaryota > Metazoa > Arthropoda > Insecta > Lepidoptera > Crambidae > Agriphila > Agriphila tristella. The sequence goes on from OV743433.1 coordinate 41,999,269, forward strand.
TCCGATCTGGCAACCCTAGTATGACTTCTTATGATTTTCTATGTTTATTTTAGCTTGAATTTTGATCATTACGTTGTACAAAATTGTCAACATCACGGTTAGAGTTCACCAACAGATGATTAAATTTTAATCAGTTGTTTAAAATATAAACGACTGATTTACAATATAACCACGGTAATAGGATACTATTACCACAGTACATATATAAGTTTATAAGTTTTTTCAAACAGTATAGGAGCTCCATGGAAACGTTCGAATTTGACGGCTGACGTCACTCTAAGGGTCAAACCGCACTACAGCGGAGCGGCGCTGCGCGGCGCAGCACTGCAGCGGAGCGGCGCGGCCTCTCCTAAACGCACTATCGCGGCAGCGGAGCGGCGCGGCGTGGCTCAAATTGCCAGACGTAGCAAGATTTCATTGAAGTTGGACGCACGAACAAAAAGGGAACGCTCGGTCACGCGTTCCCTAGAACGAATTTCCAAGGAACGATTTAGCAACACATCCTCATATTTTTTAATTATTTATTTGTGATGAGTTATGATTATGATGATTTATGAAATGATCACGTAAAATACCACTTTGTAATTTAATCAAAATTTGTACACTGAAATATCAGTAGAAATAGATATTTCCAAATACCCTCTATAGACTGAAGCTCGATTATGAAGAATATTCGGCCGCGCCGCGCCGCCAGCTATACCGCACTAGCGGCAGCGGAGCGGCGCGGAGCGGCGCGGCGCGGCGCGGCGCGGCAAAATATTCTTTTGCACCCAAATCTGCAGCGCCGCGCCGGTACGCGCCGCGCCGCGCCGCGCCTCTCCGCTATAGTGCGGTTTGCACCATTGCAATCAATAGTAATAATATTTGGCCGCGCCGCGCCGCGCCGCGCCGCTCCGCTGCAGTGCGGTTTGACCTTAAAGGTCAAACCGCACTACAGCGGAGCGGCGCTGCGCGGCGCGGCACTGCAGCGGAGCGGCGCGGCGCGGCACAAAATGCCAAACGTGGCAAGATTTCATTGAAGTTGGACGCACGAACGAAAAGGGAACGCTCGGTCACGCGTTCCCTAGAAGGAATTTACAAGGAACGATTTAGCAACACATCCTTAAATATTTTATTTAATTTATTTATGATGAGTTATGATTATGATGATCTATGAAATGATCACGTAAAATACCACTTTGTAAAATGATCAAAATTTGTACACTGAAATATCAGTAGAAATAAATATTTCCAAATAAGCTCTGTAGACCGAAGCTCGAATATGAAGAATATTTGGCCGCGCCGCGCCGCGAGCTATACCGCACTAGCGGCAGCGGAGCGTCGCGGCGCGGCGCGGCGCGACAGAATATTCTTTCGCACCCAAATCTGCCGCGCCGCGCCGGTACGCGCCACGCCGCGCCGCGCCTCTCCGCTAGCGATGTGTAACTCACTCTTTTTTATTGAGGATGAGGGAGGACCTCGTTTTACCTCGTGAGGTACTCGCGAGGTACCCCTCATTCGAGGTGAGGTGAGGAGAATGAAATAAACGCAACGAATGAGTGCGTAGCGAGGTGCGCGCAACGTTGCCGTTTTGCACTGGAATGAGGGAGGGAATCAGTCGTTGCTGCGCGCGCGAAAAAAAGCATGCGTGGTTGATGATTGAATTACTTAATATTATAAATGTGAAAGTTTGTGGATTTGGATTTTTGTTCCTCAAACAATCAAAAACTACTGAACGGATTTGGTTGAAATTTGGCACACATACAGGGTAATTTTGCGACCCTTTACAAAATCAAATAATAGTTCAAGGAATTAATGAAAAAAATTTAGGTGAGATAACTATAAATTATTTCTTTTTAAATTCACAGTTCTCAACCACTTTTTATATCCTAAAAATGTAGGCGCGCACGCTCACCCTCGCGCAAGCGACGCGAGCGGGGGAAGGCGGGTGGTGGGAGGGGGGCTAGCGCGGGTCGACCGTGCGACGCGCAAACGGTGACAACAATTTCAATTTGTGTAGGGAAAAGTTTGGGGTAAAAATGTAAAAAAAAAATTGTTTTACTTCATAAATTGATTGTACTGCTGTTATAGAATGACCTGACAAAGTTTGAAAATGGGTCCAAAAATGACCCTGTATAGTCTACTATATGTGTGCCAAATTTCAACCAAATCCACGTAACCTAGTATAATAATAATAACCTAGATTAAAATATAGGACTTTTTATACCGATATTCCCACGAGAACGAGAACCACGCGGGTGAAACCGCGGGCAGCCGCTAGTTAATTATATGCGAATAAAGATCATATTTTTTACGCGGAATTAATCCCTTTTGGTCATGAAATGAAAAATGATTTTTTTTAGTTATACATAGTTCATCATATCAGCCACACGACACCCACTGCTGGGTATAGGCCTCCCCTAAGGATCTCCACGACGATCGGTCCTGCGCTGCCTGCATCCACTGGCTTTCCGCGACCTTCACCAGATCGTCGGTCCACCTTGTCGGGGGCCTACCCACGGAGCGTCGTCCGGTGCGCGGTCGCCATTCCAGAACCTTTCTGCCCCAACGGCCATCGGTTCTTCTCGCTATGTGTCCCGCCCATTGCCACTTCAGCTGAGCAATCCTTCGAGCGATGTCGGTTACTTTAGTTCTCCTGCGGATCTCCTCGTTTCTGATTTGATCACGTAGGGAAACGCCGAGTATGGCTCTCTCCATTGCACGCTGAGCAACCTTGAGCCTCCTTATGAGACCCATAGTTAGCGGCCACGTTTCACTGCCGTAAGTCATCACTGGCAACACACACTGTTCATAGACTTTCGTCTTGAGACACTGAGGTAAGTCGGACGCGAAGATTTTTCGAAGCTTCCCGAATGCTGCCCACCCGAGTTGGATTCGGCGAGAGATCTCTTTCTCGAAGTTGGACCTACCTAACTGGACTGCCTGTCCTAGGTATACGTAATGGTCAACAACTTCAAGTGTAGTGTTCCCAACATGAACTGGAGAGGGTACAACATGGGCATTTGACATAATTTTCGTCTTTTCCATGTTCATCCTAAGACCCACTCTTTGGGAAGCACTACGGAGATCTTCGAGCATTGTGTTCAGGTCTTCCATGGTCTCAGCCATAAGGACTATATCATCGGCAAAACGAAGGTGTGTTAGGTACTCGCCATTAATGTTGATGCCGAGTCCTTTCCAGTCCAAGAGCTTAAAGATGTCCTCCAACGCAGCTGTGAACAGTTTCGGAGAAATAACGTCTCCCTGTCTCACACCACGCTGCAGTTGGATAGGATTTGTGTTCTGGTTCTGTACTCGGATCGTCATGGTGTATACATAGTTGCAAATAAAGAAAATCATTTTTTATTTCAAATTCATTTCATTTCATTCATTGAATTAAAACCGACCCGACTCCAGAATTCTTATGCCGACTCCCTCAATCGTGCGTTTCGTGAGTATATTGAGTAGGTCTCTTCTCGACTCAATCAACCTTTCAATTCTCGACAACTCACTCTTCTGTTGCATGTGTGCTGTGAAATCTGTGCTCGCGCCTCGTGCTCCAAGCCTCGAAAGAGTGAGGAGCTAAATGAGGTGGTTCAAAGTTGAAATTTGAGGACTCCCCAATAATATAATAAGTCTATGGGACTCCCTCATTTTGTTGAAACGAGGAACTCAAACGAGGTACCTCACGAGTGAGGGGCTCATCACTAGCTGGCATGGCATGCCGCATGTAGAGGATTCGATCCCGGGATCCCGGATCCCGGGATCCCGACCGTTTTTCAATCCCGAAATTTTCGGCATTGAGTTTTCATAATCCCGGGATTTTCGGGATTGGTTAATTAATTTAAATAAAGTTGCAAAATATAGCGCGTGATGCTAAACGCTCAGTGCCAGCGCTCTCAATATAATTGCACGCCTATCATTTATTATATAGAATACAAGAAAACCTGTATTTCATTCAAGCAGCATTCCAATTAACAACAATCAAGCAACACAAATTAACCCAGCGGATTTGCGATGGTTTCTTGGAATAAAACTTTTTTTATTTTGAACTAAAATGAAGACAAGCAACTCTCACTGGGTTATGTGGTGATACACTTTAGTGTTACTGCTACTGAACAAAAATGTATGAACATTCTTCAAGTTTAGTTTAGAAATGAGACATTTTGTGACTCATGAATATTATTTCAAATCAGTTTTTGCTAAGGAACTGCTTTACTACCTAGATACTAACTTGAGTTTTTACATGAAATCCGTCTATTTGGTCGACGTTAAGAGAGGTTTTGTCAATTATCTTTATTTGCATAGTTTGTCAAATATTTTTTTCAATTCATTGAAGTTTAAATTAAGATCTTATTCACTCTTGAAAAATATTTTTTTTTTAATAAAAAGTGTCAAACTAACCAGACTTTAAGTCTGGTGGACTTAATTTGACTCTAACTTTGATAAGTTAGTGATTAGATTAGCTGGGTTTGTTTTATACCGCAAAATATGTTGGTTTTCACTAAAATTTTATTAAAGTACGTCGATTTTTGACGAAATCGAAAATTTGAATTTTTAATCTTCAATCCCGAAATAATCCCGGGATCCCGGGATTGCCTAAGTGTAATCCCGAAATCCCGGGATCAGAAATAAGGGCCGGGATCGAATTCCCTAGCCGCATGGCAACATAATATGAAACGTTTGATTTATGTAACCGTTTGTTAAAAATGGTTGGTGAACAATTGAACATAAAAAAATTCACAGATCTCGTGCCTTTCACGACCTTCTGGTACATTGAAAATGAATTTAATAATTGAATTTTATAAAAATATATTCCTTTGTTTGAATTAGTACTTACAATACTTTGAAATCACAGCAAAGCCATGAACAATTTTGGATTTACTTTTCTGTGATTCGTGTGTATGAAATTCATATAAAAATATTTCATTGTTATAAACTATTTTATTGAAAGGTAGTAACTATAACCTAAAATATATTAAAAAATCTAAGATTTATTTTGAAGCCCTATCGGCTTCGCCTCGGGCTTCAACTACGTCAACTCAGCGACGCGATGCGCATCTAAGGAGCGCGCTTCCCGAAATTACGCCAACACGCTACATATTGTAGCCCTCGTTGATACGCGTCTTTTGAGGCTTCAACCATTCATGTAGATAGCCTCAAAACTTACGACACCAAGGCGATGTCGCACTCTGAGCGAAAATGTAGCTGACTAAATAGTTCAGAGGATTTTTTTTCAAAATTTTGATATCATTCTTCGTTTCCAAAATATCGAGCGCCAAAATCAAAAAATCGGAAAAAAAATGAGATTTCACTATTTCGGCCATAATTTTTTATGTTTATTATTTTCTCGAATAATTCTTTTTGCACCTTGTAGCTCTCGTAAATACGCGTCTTTTGAGTCTTTTTGAATATCATATCTTCACAACCTTCTGTGATATAGGGGGATCGCACTTTTTCGTGAAATCGGTGCCTATACTGGAGCGAACGAAAAGACATTTTCAATGTCAAAACGTCATCTGTTAAAACAATCGATTAATTTTAATGGACCGATTCGATATCAATGATTATTACGTTGTAGTTGGTGAACTCAACTCTTAGTTTAAAAGATTGCCAAATGACTTCGATTTCATCGTGTATAAGGAACTAATTCTCAGAGCAAAGGAATCAAAGGAACCTACAATAGATTTACTTACAAAAAGTCACTGGTTGGAAAATGTGATACGTACGAAAATATTTTCCTCTTTTTCATCAATCCTCACTAATCAAAATTTCGTAATTTTGTAAGCAGAAACACTAAATAAATTTGAACAGTAGATCTACCTAAAGCAGGTGCATAAATAACACAAAACTAAGATTCGGATAAGTCCTAATGTAGAATTTTCAGAATCACTAGAATTAAATTAAGTTTTATTGTGGCGTTTGTCATTAAATTTTTCCGAAAAAACGCTTACTAGCGCAAAAAAATAAATTAATTAAAAAATATTAAAAACACGACTGCCCTGCCAAAAACGAACTAAAAGGTTAAGCAACAAGTGTCATTAGCATTGCAGTCGGGGGACCTTATTATGAAACAATTTTTGATCAAAGAGGTCGCCGACTGCAATGACACTTGTTGTTTAAGTTTTTTTAGTTCGTTTTTGGCAGGGCAGTCGTGTTTTTAATATTTTTTAAATCATTTATTTTTATTTCACACATTTTAGTGACATATTATGTAGTTTTGTAATGTGCTCATCAAGGCCTTTCATTTGATGCCCATATTGTAGTAATAGAAGAAAAATATATTTTTTTTCAAATTTAAAAATGGCGTCGTACGGACGCCATATTGATTTTTTTTAATATAGCCAGTGTCACTCGGGATGCTGTAAGGATTCTAACGACACCCCATTTATCCAAATCAGTTCAGGCATTAAGAAGTTATGGTGGAATAAAGAAACTCACATACCCACAAACATACATGAACCCTGAACACATATCACTCTTTTTGCTTTGGGCAGTCGTGTAAAATAAAAAAAATCACTCGGCCAGTCGTTTCCGCGTATACTAAGTATTATGAAATTCTGTGGTACCTACTAAATATGCTCGAACTTGGTTCGAGCGGCGAAAGTTACGGAAAAATGCGTGTCCAGATAAATAGTTTGTCCCCAACTTTATCATTTACTTATCTTAATGAAAAATTAATACAACCTAAAACTCCAAATAACATAAAAGGTACCTACTAAACAGTACCTACGTCGTATTTGTTTTCTGTTCCATTTGGTTGTTTGTTCAGGCAAACAAGCTCAGTGCCGTGTTATGTTTGCGTACTATCGCCAAGTATTTGCGATCTTGACTTGATGCTACGACTACGACACTCTATCCTGCTCAACAACTACCCGTGCTTACCTAATCGCCTTCTCGGTTTTTGTTAGTTGAAAAAAATATGATTTGTACTAATAAATTAATTAAATACTCTTTCTGGCTCGCTTGTTTTTACAAAATGTTTTTTCTTATGAGTTTCTAGATATTTTTGACATGGTTTCTTCGTGTTGTTATAAAATCGATCTAATTTTACAATATTTTATGTATATTCCTTTATCTGCGAATGGGTAAATAACTGTATTTGATTTTAAATATCTTGTATTTTTAAGAGTTAAAAAATAGGTAATTGAGTACAAAAAATGCAATCAAAGTTAAGTTAAATATCAAAAATGCTTCTTTATTCTATCCTTTTCCTTCCAACTTCTCCACCCTACCTTAAGGAATATTACTGCTACCGCTCCTCATCTACACAGTGCACTCTTCACTTTTCTTCAAATCTTACTCTCGAAATACCACGCCATTTAACTGATTTCCTTTCCTACTCCTTCTATGTGCACGCTGTCAGTTTGTGAAACGCACTTCTGGAGAATAATCTTTCGGCGACCAAGTCAGAAGACATTTCCTTTCTCTGTCTAGCATCCTTCTTAGTACTTATCTCCTTTCCTATTTCTCTCTTTGATTTTATTTATACTGTGCCCTATGCACAGTTCGGCTGCTTTTCGTGGTAGCTTTCGTTATGCTGCCACGAAATGTTGGAACAATATCCCACCACCTATAAAAGCTTCCCTATCGGTTAATTCTTTCAAACGTAAATTTAAAGATTATTTGCTTGAACAACAAAAGGTACCTATCCTAACAGGTGACTGTGCTTAACTTAAATAACACTATTTTGTATGTATAGGTACAACTCATGGCAAAAGTAATATGTCTGCAGTTTTTTGGTCCACTGTCCATACTAGTGAAATGTGTGTGATATAGTTTTATTGTAGCTCAATGGCAATATGAATGTAATCACCATAGCCCTATTTTATTCCGTTTGGCATGTACCTACGTACAATTCAAGGTTCCGCAGAATATCAGCGTTACAGGTATTGATCATGCTGCAACTTATGCTGAGTGGTAACCTTTTCGGTTTCATAATGTACCTAACATAAGCTCTGATACATTATCTGTACTTACCTATCCAAAATTGTGGAATCGAATAAAGTTCTTTGTATTTGTATTTGTCCTTTCATTATATGTATCTATATATACCCACCTAGTAGATTTAATTAAAAACCTCTATGTTAATAACCGCTCCTTTGTTAAAATTGACACCGACTGTTCCGAAGTGTTCCAGACAAAACGAGGAGTGAGGCAAGGTTGCATACTATCACCATTGCTCTTCAATATATATGGGGAGTACATCATGCGGAAAACCCTTGAAGGCTGGAAGAAGGGGTTTGTGATTGGCGGAAAGCGTATCTCTAATCTCCGCTATGCCGATGATACGGTACTGCTCACTACATCTATTGATGACATGAAGGACCTTCTGCACAGACTAGAAATAGAGAGTAATGAACTAGGGCTGGCAGTGAATAAACAGAAAACCAAACTAATGGTGGTAGATCGCGCTGGCAAATTGACAGGTGCCCACGAATGTATCCAGGGAATCGACAAGGTGGACAATTTTATCTATTTGGGAGCTCAAATAAACAGTGATGGCAGCAGTGTTCCAGAGATCAAGCGCCGCATTGCTATGGCCAAAGACACGATGACACGTCTTCAAGTCATCTGGAAAAACCGTAGCCTAGGTTTTCGTACTAAAATGCGCTTAGTGAGAGCTCTGGTCTTTCCCATCTTTATGTATGGAGTGGAAACATGGACCATACTAGCCAGAGAGAGACATAGAATAGATGCATTCGAGATGTGGTGTTGGAGGCGAATGCTTGGGATACCCTGGACGCCCAAACGCACAAATGTATCTATCCTAACACAATTAAATGTCAAGACTCGCCTGTCCACTATCTGCTTACATCGCGTACTCTCATACTTTGGCCACATAATGCGAAGAGGAGATGAAAGTCTCGAAAAGCTGGTCGTGGTTGGTGGAATAGAAGGCAAGAGAGCCCGAGGTCGTTCGCCAACCAGATGGTCTGACCAAGTAAGAGAAGCAACCTCCTCAAGCAAATTCCATCAAGCAGTGAGAGCAACCATGGACCGAGACCGATGGAGACAAATCATAAAAGCAGCCGGTGATCACGATCCTTAGTTATGAGGGAACGATTAAGAGAGATATATACCCGATATCCTTCCTTCACCCACCCCGCCCCTTCCCAGCTCCTTCCTCTTATTCTAAGAGTTTAAAATACTCAAGGTTGCCTGGAAGAGATTACTATTTAGCAATAATGCTACCTTTTGTGTGCTATTGTTCCGTTAATTGTGTTTTCCTGTTTACTATCTGTTCTGTATTTGTGTGCGATAAACTCTTTTATTAACATTATTATAAATTCAATAACAATCGGCGAAATCCAACTTTTTGTACAAAGATTTCCCAATAAGAACTTGTGAAATACGGTAATCTGCTAAGTCTTTATTAATACGTCCGCAAATGGCTCCTTTGTATTGGAGAATTGTAATTGTTTGTGAGCCTCTTTGAAAATATAATTATCTATAGTTAAGAGAGCTATGCCGTTTCTTAAACGACAATTATTGTAATTGCTTTCGGCGACATATTAAATTAACTCCTTAAAGAACATACAAATATATTTTACACGAAAGATTGAATACGAACATTTTGTCATCAAAAGTATTAATTCTTAAAAATACCTACTTTAAAAATATTTGAACAACAACTTGATTCGATGAATAAATATTGCGCTTTCTAAAAATATTATAGCCTTTTTTCTAAATCAAATCTTTACCTATTTTATTCAAAAATTTGGATTACACGCCAGTTGTGGAATTCCCCAATTTCGTTCGTAGATTTACGCTTTCATTTCCAATTGGTTGGAAACTCAATTTCGAGTACGCTCAATCTGTTGTGAATAATTTTCTGTTATTAATTCGAAAAATGGACTAAAATTTCTGTATATGATGAAAATTAATATAATTCTTATAGATTCAGCAAAGTAAAAGAAATATAAAACAATTTACCTACCTATGTCGCAAAAGCATGATTAAATAAAATGACTGAAATGATGTACAATCGACACAGCATGTCATCTTATACTTATACTTTGAGTGGTTTATTTATTTAGACCCCGGAAAGACGATTTCCTGACAAAGCAAAATGCAGACAACAGCATTTTACGTTTAAAAACATTTGTACGTGTAGATACGGCTCCCCCTTAACAAGGAGGGTTACAAAATAATATATAATGACCACTTAACATCGCTTCCCCTGCTTTGGTACAAAGGAACACGTGATGAGTATTAAGAGGCATTCTCGAATTACGCGTCAAAGGCTTTACTCCTTAACGTTGGGTAAAAATGAAAATACTGCTGGGAAATATAAAAGAAAAGCTTGAAGTGTTCAAGCCAGTCTTGCCTTATGGCGTTATAGAGCCTTGGGATGATTTAAACCCTAGATTGTACCACGCTGTGCATATTTACTGGTTGAAGTTTTATGGGTTATGGTATCATAATTTTTCTCCAAGAAGCTTCGTTTCCTGGGTCCACTTGATTTATACTACAGTAGTGTTGTGGCTGGTATGTTTTTTGCCTGGCATCGGAGAAGTGGTCTATTTGCTGAAACGAAGGGAAAACATCGGAGATATCGCTTCGGGGTATATTTCCACTTTTGTTTACTAGGTCTTGTTTGCAATAATCGGGTAGCAGACGTACTAAAATAATAAAAGGATTGGTATCTATATTAATAAAATAAATATATATATATTAAATAAATAAATAGGTAGTAGTTGAATCTGAAGCACCATTCTAAAGATTCGAATGGCTAAACGTATATAATATTTTGATTGACGTTTACGTTATTTTTTTTAGTTTAACACATTAGTACGCAGCATAATATGTAAATTACCATTTTTGTATTCTAAATAGGTACTTTCTCCACAATTAATTATAACGGGTGGCGCAAAAGTACTGGCACTAAAGAAAATACTTTTATTTTTTTTATATGACATTTTCTGTCATTCTGTTGTTGAAAATTGTGTAGTGAACAAATATAAAATACACTGAAAATAAACATGGACCGTTTTACTCCCCAAGAACGTGGAATAAATATGGATTTAGTGAGGGACGCTTTTCCAGGCCGAGTTATCTCTCGTTTTGGCGATTTGCCTTGGCCTGCAAGATCACCCGATCTGACCAGTCCAGACTTCTTTCTTTGGGGTTTTTTGAAATCTCGGGTGTATGTGAACAAGCCACAGACTCTCACAGCTCTAAAAGAAAACATTCGTCAAGAAATAACGAACATATCGCAGGAAGTGTTACGGCAAGTTATGCAAAATGTCATAAATAGGGCTCAAATGTGTATCAACTCTGGAGGTCACCATTTAAAAGACATCATCTTTAAATCCTAATGGTACGAAATTTAATGGCACAAATATACATTAAAAAAAACCTAAATCTAGTTTTCTAATTTAGAAAAAATTTTATAGCTGAACCAAATAGGGTCTTTACTTTTGCGCCACCCGTTATATTAATATATTAATGTACCTAATCAAAGTAAACATTATAGTAAAATGTACAACAAAAATACTTTGCAGATTATATTTATTTCTTAGCGAAATGTATACCTACTTCAAGATATCAGTATTTTGGCTGAATAAAGACAAGGTGCTGAGTCTTCTGAAGTATCTTTTCTGCAAAGAATTCAAACCAGTGGAACAAGAACATAAGGAGATAATACGCAGAAGTATTGAGTCGGCTCGATTTGTGATGACATATTATTCTACAATGTGTGTTGGAGCCGTATCAGGTATCGTTCTTATTTAATTTTTACATGCTCATAATCGGTTTGTTTATGTACAACTGGATATTGCTTGGCTTTCACCTCACCTGATGTTAAGTGACGATTAGGCCTAAAGTGTAAACGCACTATCCCCGGAACCTACAATCTTCACCACTGACGAACCGGCTATCTTACCTCTGTCGGAACACAACAATTTTTAAATTGTTGTTATGGCTTCAGACTTAGGTAAGATGGTGGTAGGCTAGCCAGGCGGATACTTTAACCATGGATATTTTATTTATTTTGTGCAACGCATTTTTGCGGAATCTGAAAATGACGTAATAATTTTACTCTTACATAAAAAAACAGACCAAAGGCCTAAATCCCCAGACAATAATGAATCCGCAAATGAAAAAGCGTATTATTCAGATTTGAATCGCATAAAGCTGATGTAACCGAGGTCTAATAATCTGGGTTTGAATCGTGATCGATCGTAAAACGGTTTAAAGGAATCACATCCACACCCCGATTTGCATTTTTATTGGACTCGTACTTTATAGCTGGTCAAACTGATTTCTTTGAGTGCCGACATTAACCAATGACAAGACGTTAACCTGTTTCCGAAAATCGGAATACAGCCGTAAAATTGCAATTCGTCTTTTACTTTTTTGTTTAAAATAGCCTAGCCTAGCCTTACTGTGATTCTGTGTATCCATCAGCCATTTTTGATGTCCCCACTGCTGGGGCACAGGCCTTCCTTATGGGTGGTAAGGAGGATAGGCCATAACCCACCACGCGGGCCCAATGCGGATTGGTGGGTGTTAACGACTGCAAATGCAGCCGGGACCAACGGCTTAACGTGCCTTCCGAAGCACGGAGGAGCTCGAGATAATAAACTTTTGGTCACCCATCCCATGACCGACCCTTGCGAACGTTGCTTAACTTCCGGAATCGCTAGGCCAGGCGCTAAACCACTGCGCCACCAAGCTCCTCCGATTCTGTGTATACTACCAGAGAATTACTAAAAAAGAACGGCAAAAAGATAATTTTTAATAATAAAAGACCTATAATTAGTTATAATGCTATATTAAAATTGTTAAAGAAGCACATGCTTCAAAACTTAATTTAAGCCTAGTCTAGATTAAACTGATCCCACAGTCAAACCGACTAGTTGGTTTTGTGGGACTATTGTGTAACCCCATATTGTACCCTCTTTGTTTATAATAAACTAGCTTCTGCCCGCGACTTCGTCCGCGTGGATATTAGAGAAAATCCTTAGGGAACCTTCAACCAGGATCCAACCAACCATTTTTACGCGATTAGGCGGGTCTGCACCAAGCGCGCTGCCTCGCGAGGCAAGACGTTTGCCGTGTGTGGCGGACCTTGCACGAGGCTTCCCGTTCCCGTTCCCGTTCCCGTTCCCGTTCCCGTTCCCGTTCCCGTTCCCGTTCCCGTTCCCGTTCCCGTTCCCGTTCCCGTTCCCGTTCCCGTTCCCGTTCCCGTTCCCGTTCCCGTTCCCGTTCCCGTTCCCGTTCCCGTTCCCGTTCCCGTTCCCGTTCCCGTTCCCGTTCCCGTTCCCGTTCCCGTTCCCGTTCCCGTTCCCGTTCCCGTTCCCGTTCCCGTTCCCGTTCCCGTTCCCGTTCCCGTTCCCGTTCCCGTTCCCGTTCCCGTTCCCGTTCCCGTTCCCGTTCCCGTTCCCGTTCCCGTTCCCGTTCCCGTTCCCGTTCCCGTTCCCGTTCCCGTTCCCGTTCCCGTTCCCGTTCCCGTTCCCGTTCCCGTTCCCGTTCCCGTTCCCGTTCCCGTTCCCGTTCCCGTTCCCGTTCCCGTTCCCGTTCCCGTTCCCGTTCCCGTTCCCGTTCCCGTTCCCGTCCCTGTCGCCGTCCCTAGGATGTGCATGTCCAGGTCCAATCATGTCCACCGTGTAGGACTTCAAAATAAATGTCATTTTCGCAATCACCATCTCATGAAACCTCAAGGACGACATCCACATCGATTTTCATCTTTACTTACCCCATCCCTAAGGGATGATTTTCAAAATAACAAAATATGTGTTTGCCTATTTATTTTTAGACATGCTCCTACGAATTTTAAAGTTGTAATATCTATTTTATATTCTTTTTTCATACAAAATTTGAACCCCATCTTCACCCTTTTAGGGGTTAAATCATGTCCACCGTGTTGAACTTCAAAATAAAACTCATTTTTGCAATCACCATACCATAAAACCTCAAGAACCATATCCATATCGATTTTTATGTTTACTCACCGCATTTACCCCCTAAGGGGTTGATTTTCAAAATTACAAAATATATGTTTGCCTATTTATATGTATATGTACTCCTACGAAGTTAAAAGTTGTTAGCCTATTTTATATTCTTTTTCCATACAAAATTTGAACCTCATTTACACCTTTTTAGGGGTTAAATCATGTCCACCGTGTTGGACTTCAATATAAATCTCATTTTCGCAATCACCATCCCATAAAACCTTAACAACGACATCCATATCGATTTTTATGTTTACTCACCCCATTTAGCCCCTAAGTGGATTTTGAAAATCACAAAATATATGTTTGCCTATTTAGTTTTAGACGTGCTCCTACGAAGTTGAAAGTTGTAATATCTATTTTATATTATTTTTCCATATAAAATTTTAACCCCATTTTCACCCCTTTAGGGCTAAAATCATGTCCACCGTGTTGGACTTCAAAATAAATGTCATTTTTGCAATCGTCATCCCAGAAAACCCCGATAACGATATCCATATCTATTTTTAGGTTTTTTATCCCTTTTCACCCCCATTTCATCCCCATAGGGGTTGAAATAATAACAAAAACAATATACGTTGCGTTAGATTTCCCATATCCATAAGCCTAAATTATAAATTTAGCGATTTTTACTTCGAAAATAAAGGATTTTCTTCAATACACAACTTCATCCCCCTTTTGACCCTTTGGGGGTAGAATTTTGAAAAACGCTGAGATCCGTATTTATTTATTTTCAATCGTCAGCTTAAACACAAAGTTTGAAGATTCTAGCTTCAAAACTGAGGGACTTTCATACAAACTTTCATCCCTTATTTCATCCCCTTAGGGATGGAATTTTCAAAAATCCTTTCTTAGTGGATGCCTACACTGTATAAAGTAGCTGTATGCAAAATTTCAAGTCTCTAGGTCCAGCGGTTTGGGCTGTGCGTTGATAGATCAGTCAGTCAGTCAGTCAGTCAGTCAGTCAGTCAGTCAGTCATTCAATTTACGATTTTATATATTACTAGCTTCTGCCCGCGACTTCGTCCGCGTAGATATTAGACGAAATCCTTTTAAGGAACCTTCAACCAGGATCCGGCCAGCCATTTTTACGCGATTAGGCGAGTCCCCATCAAGCGCGCTGCCTCGCGAGGCAAGACATTTGCCGCGTGTGGCGGGCCTCGCACAAGGCTTCCAGTTCCCGTTCCCGCTCCCGCTCCCGTTCCCGTTCCCCGTTCCCCGTTCCCCGTTCCCCGTTCCCCGTTCCCGTCCCGTTTGCTTTGCCGTCCCGTAAACGTTTCGTAACCGTCCCGTACCCCTTCCGTTTCCGTTCCCGTTCCCATCCCGTTCCTGTCCCGTTCCCATCCTGTTCTCGTTCCCGTTCCCGTCCCGTTATATTCTCGTTCCGTTTCCGTTCCGTTCCCGTTTCGTTCACGTTTCTTTCCCGTTCCCATTCCCGTTCCGTTCCCGCTGCGTTCCCGTCCCGTAAACGTCCCCTAACCGTCCCGTACGCCTTACGTTCCCGTTCTTGTTCCCGTTCCGTTCCCGTCCAGTTCTTGTTCCCGTTCCCATCCTGTTCTATTCCCGTTCCGTTCCCGTTTCATTCCAGTTTCGTTCCTGTTTCGTTCCCGTTCCGTCCCGTTACGTTCCTGTTTCATTCCCGTTTCGTTCCGTTTCTGTTCCGTTCCCGTCCGATCCCGTCCCGTACTCGTCCCGTACCCCTGCCGTTCCCGTTCCCGTACCCGTCCCGTTCTAGTTCCCGTTACCGTCTCGTTCCCGTTCCGTTCCGTTCCGTTCCGTTCCGTTCCGTTCCGTTCCGTTCCGTTCGCGTTCCCGTGCCCGTGCCCGTTCCCGTTCCCGTTCCCTGGATGTGCATGTCCAGGTCCAGGTCCATATGTGTCATGTCCACCGCGTTGGACTTCAAAATAAATCTAATTTTCGCAATCACCATCCCATAAAACCTCAAAAACGACATCCATATCGATTTTTATGTTACTCACCCCACTTACCCTCTAAGGGGTTGATTTTCAAAATCCCAAAATATATATTTAGACGTGCTCCTACGAATTTTAAAGTTGTAATTTCGATTTTTTATTCTTTTTCCTTACAAAATTTGAACCCCATTTTTACCCCTTTAGGGGTTAAATCATGTCCACCGTGTTGGACTTCAAAATAAATGTCATTTTTGCAATCGTCATCCCAGAAAACCCCAATAACGACATCAATATCGATTTTTATGTTTACTCACCCCATTTACCCCCTAAGGGGTTGATTTTCAAAATAACAAAATATATATTTGCCTATTTATTTTTAGATGTGCTCCTACGAAGTTTTAAGTTGTAATGTCTATTTAATATTATTTTTCCATACAAAATTTGGTCCCCATTTTCACCCCTTTAGGGGTTAATTCATGTCCACCGTGGTTGGACTTCAAAATAAATGTCATTTTTGCAATCGTCATCCCAGAAAACCCCGATAACGACATCCATATCTATTTTTAGGTTTTTTTAACCCTTTTCATCCCCATTTCATCCCCTTTGGAGTTGAAATCCTAACAAAAACAATATACGTTGCTATAGATTTCTATTCATAAGCCTAAATTATAAATTACCGATTTTTACTTGGAAAATAAAGGATTTTCTTTAATACACCACTTCATCCCCCTTTTAACCCCTTCGGGGGTAGAATTTTGAAAAACGCTGAGACCCGTATTTATTAATTTTCAATCGTCAGCCTAAACACAAAATTTGAAGATTCTAGCTTCAAAACTGAGGGACTTTCATACAAACTTTCATCCCTTATTTCATCCCCTTAGGGATGGAATTTTCAAAAATCCTTCCTTAGTGGATGCCTACACTGTATAAAGTATCTGTGTGCAAAATTTCAAGTCTCTAGGTCCAGCGGTTTGGGCTGTGCGTTGATAGATCAGTCAGTCAGTCAGTCAGTCAGTCATTCAGTTTACGATTTTATATATTAAGATAAATAAATAATAATTGATAATTGGTGCATATCTAAACTAATGTTTACTGTAGTTTTCAATATTATCTTATTAGATACATAATATTAATAACATGTCCATGTCAAGAGTAATAGGCTACAGAACATTCCGAAGTAGGCCAAAAGTTTTTTGTAAGTCGTCACGTATGTATACCCAAAGGAGTAGCCGAAACTTTGAGGACGTCAATCATAATTACGAAGTTTGACAAGCTATTCACCAGAGTTTGCACAGAGATTGATATTCAGTACACATTTATAACTACAGTAACAGCCTTTCATGTTTCCACTTACAATTGGTTGATTCGGTTTATATAGATATTTATTTAATATTTAGAAAATGTTTCAAGAAAATTAGTTTTTACTTTTTTTACAATATTTTTGCGAAGTTCCAGAATCAATGACTGGAAAAATCATATTAGAAAATGTTTCAATAATTTTTTTTCAATATTTTTGCGATATTGCAGAATCAGTGTCTAGAAAAAACATATAGGTACGTGTGTTAAAAACTTTAGTAGATCTGTGGTCATCAGTTCTTCTTCGTGGAATATCGTGTGAATATATTGGAAAATGTTACGCAAGATTATGTCATTTCCAGCTATCTTTACCAAGTGTAAATATCGTCAGAATGTTCATATACAGCCTAAAGTTTAAAATATGCTTTAATAATGATAAATAATTATGGTGTCAGTGGGCACTGTGGGCAACGCAGGACCAAACGTCGGCCGTGAAGATCTAGTTATTTTATCTAGTATATTATTTAACATAATATAAAAATAGCATTGTTAGTATATGTTAGTTAGTATACAAAATAGTGAATGCTAAAAAAATTATATCCTTATCGATTGTCCAACATTTGAAAAGATGTTTTTATCGAATTTCGAAGGTGTTTCCTCACATTAATAAGTGAAGATCGTTGGGGGAGAGGGAGGCCTACCCAGCAGCAGTGGGCGTAAGGCTGATAAAATACATTATTTTATCAGATGAATGATTATGATTAATGATTATGATGAATAATTATTAAAGCCTAGTTCACATACTTCTCGATCTAGGCCTCTGTGATTTACTGGTAGTTTCTAGCAACTAACAATGGGCAGCCGAATTATGTACCAGTGTTTTATTTCCTTGAGTTCAGATGGTTGACCTGTTTGTTATAAATCCAGTAACAGGGACAGAGACTTTTACCGTTTTAATGAAATTAAAAAAACGTTTATCTCAGACTTATATTTCAGTTGGCATCGTAATGCCGCTCACGGAAAACTTTGACATTTTACCGACAAATGTTGAGTACCCATTTTTTGATGTATACAAGTCGCCCGCGTACGAAATACTATATCTTCATCATGTAAGTATATTTTTGACAAGGTTTTATATTTATCGGCCTTGCATACATCAAATTATATTATGTACCTATACCTATGTGTAACTTTGTTCTGGTTTCGTGTAACATAATTTTTAAAACTGTTGTATTTTTCTAAATTTCGATTAAATCATCTAACTGAAAGGTTAGTAATTTCTAAACATAAATGAAAATTTTATCTTTAAAAGAGTTATATCGCCAAATGGTTATATTGTTGTATTGGTAACACGGTAACAGATAAAAATATTTTAATTCGACCAGAAAAAAGAAAAAAGACCAACGAATTTAAGTTTTTCATGAATACCCTAACTGTATTACTTACCTATTTCTTTAATTTCAAAACTAGTATATGTCCGTAAAAGTACAATCACCGAGAAAAAAGCCACTAAGTACATGGAAAACTTTGCGCCCTCGATCAAATAACTCTTCTATCTTTTATCTTTCACCACATATTTTCTTTGTAAAATTTCTTCTCGACAGATTTACTACAAACCAGCAACGTGTATCATCGACGGTGCTATGGACACCATTCTAGCGGCCTTTGTCGCGTCTGCTAGTAAGTATAGGTTTTACCGTTGATTGCAGATAACTTTCACATAGTTACAGTTCTATTCGGTACCTAGGGAACTACGGTAAATGCGAACTGCCGTAGCAGTTTTCTGAGTCTTGTTATGGAAATTCCATAGGGGGATGAATTAG
Source organism: Agriphila tristella (assembly GCA_928269145.1). Taxonomy (NCBI): domain Eukaryota; kingdom Metazoa; phylum Arthropoda; class Insecta; order Lepidoptera; family Crambidae; genus Agriphila; species Agriphila tristella. Next base: position 42,018,238 of record OV743433.1, read on the forward strand.
TAAAACCTTTTTAAAAACGTTTGTTAGACTAACATTAATCAACTTATGTCTTTTTTGTTGTTTTATCAATAATTAGATTATTGAATTTTCCAAATAAATATTTTTTTAAATCCTCTAAATTTATGCACACTAAGGGCCAGTTTCACAGGCTTCGTATAATTATGTGTCTAAGTTCTCTCTATAGAAATTCTGTTCCATTTTTATTCTTTAAATTAAACCACATAATTAAAAATAGTAATTGCACCGGAAGATCTGGTCTATTTTGAACTATTGAAACGATCAAATTATTTTGTTTTCAGAACATTGACAGTTATGATAACGTAATTTTTATTTTCCACGATAGCGTCACTTCATAATAAAATTTCATAATTTAAAATCAATGTAAATAAACTCCGAAAACATACTTGAAACCTTTGATTAACAACCGTTTATGTTTAATCTCATACCTACTTCTCGTTACAGTTGGCCAAATAGAAATATTGGCGTTCAACCTGAGAAATTTTGACATTATAGCAAAGAGGCGACATAAAAGGGCCCTTGAAGAAAACAGGCCGGAAGCGTCGTGGTCCAACGAGCAACACATACGCTCCGTGCTTAAGGACTGCATCGTACACCATAAAAGTATCATTACGTAAGCTTTACGCCCTTTTTACGACCAGAAACATACAGAGTAGTTGATATTTTCCCGTACAATCGTGTTGATTTTAGTTTGAATTTATATAATAAAAAAATGTACAGATATATGAAAAGTATTAGATGTGAAGCTTTTGAGAGTTAAGTAATAACTTTCAGATTAAGTAAAAAAAGACAAAAAAAATATTCTTTGTGTGTAAAACCTTTCTTTTACGTGAGAGTTTTCTTCAAAAATATTACTTTGATGTTCTTAAATAACAAGAAAAAGGTTTTCAACTGGGTACAGACTTCTTGCCCATTATTTAATTACTTATTAGTGATTTCTTACAATTGCCCTACGAACGATTAGAAAGAAGATTTATAGTGGGCAGTCTAACCAAAGTTAGACCCGTTAGTTAGACAAGAATAATTAGTGCACGCTGTCAGTAGCAGTGGTCTACCAACGTTTAATAATTGAAATGAAAAAATAATAATAAAAGTAAAGTTATATCTTCATTTGATAGCCTATTCTCACTTCGATTGATTTAACAGACTGAATAAAAAAGATTCGTTTCACTGTAGCACTCTCATCGATAAGGTGCCTATTCTAATTTAATTTCACAGCGTCGTACACCTAATACTGAAATAGGATTGATTGATAGAATTATTAAAGCACGGTATAGTTATCCGAGCTTTATTATTCTGCAAATGAATTTGTTACAGCCGCCTCGGAAAGCTTTCTAATTTGACACCCGAGTCTTATAAAGTCGGCTGCCGTTTTTCCATTAGTCATAATAAAGTTAAGACATGTTAATATATTCAGTTATTCAGTATTATCCTCGACCTAAGAACAAAGATACGACTTTGCTTTTGTTCAGACGTTTTTTATTATTTATATACTTATTCACTACACATTTCTGCAAACGTTTGAATGAAAAACGAGTTAAAAAAACATTTCAAAGGAGTTGTTGTTTTTACTGAAATGTAATATAATATATTAAAGGAAACAAAAAATAAATTGTACAAAGAAAACTGAAAGAATTATTAAAAAGCAGTTTTTAGTTGATTTTGTACCTAACTACCTACCTAGATCTTTTCAGTTATTAGATATTCAGCTTCAATCAAGTGATAACAATAATAGTTCAAGTGTATTTTGAGTTACGACAGGGTTTCTTAAAATGTTGTCCACGGACCCGTTCTTAGGAGTCCATTTCCATAGCATGTATATCAGGGGTCCGCAGTAGCTCAGGTAATCCTTAACCCGTAATGAAACTACCAATAAGAGTTTTGTTTCTTTTCCTAAATATTTTTGACAAGGGTCCGTGGATTTTTTTAAATTCTGAAAATGGTCCGTGACCGCAATAAGTTTAAAAAACACTGAGTTACGATATTGGCTTTAATGTTTTAATTTACTTTAGTTAGTTAATACTTTCACTTTCACACACTTGTGTAACTTACTCGCCATTGTTTAAATTCGTAATTAAAAGCAGTTTTCACTTTACAAGGAGTGCCATAGATAATTCCCTTAGTAGGTACTATTAGATCTCATCCTTATTTTTATATTTTATTGCAGATATGTTTCCATGATAGAAAGTGCCTTTAGTCTAGCCTCGGCCTTGCAGTTCATGTTGAGCGTTATGGTTTTGTGCCTCGTCGGACTTCAATTTCTATCGGTATGTATTTGTCTTTCCTTATACTATAAATAATATATATTAACAAATTATTATATTTCACTACAAACTAAGAATACAGTGTAGAGCGTTTTAGTACACAAAGCGACATCAGGGTTGACCAGAAGGTCAAATGCCACCAAAATGATTAATAAAAATATGACGTTTGTTGCTGTGTGTAATACATAATGCGAGTATACGAGTATTACTTTTATGAGTATTGTATTTAATAACTACACGCACCGGACGACGCACCGTGGGTAGGCCCCCGACAAGGTGGACCGACGATCTGGTGAAGGTCGCGGAAAGCCAGTGGATGCAGGCAGCGCAGGACCGATCGTCGTGGAGATCCTTAGGGGAGGCCTATACCCAGCAGTGGGTGTCGTGTGGCTGATATGATGTATTTAATAACAAGTAATTTAATGTCTTCCTCGTATTTCCATTACGAGATCAATCTAATTTTCAGAGAAAAAGTAGGTCAATCAAAATGGGTAATATGGATGTTATTTTTAGATAGAAAATCCTTCTAGTCACCCAATGCAAATAATGTGGGTGGCGATCTACCTGTCATGTATGTTGATAGAAGTGTTCATACTATGTTGGTTCGGCGACGAGTTGATTTGGAAGGTAAGCACTTGAAAGGAATTTCAATAATAAATATCTCTTTTAGATATATTTAGATGCGAAATATTATGAGATTGTACGAGAGCATAAAGGCGTAGGTTTTTCACAATAATCTCCTTTGCCCACACAAAATTAAAAACATACTTTTATTATTAAACGTGTTTTCGTACACAGCGTGTAAACAAGAAAAAAATAAACATTTAAAAACCCCCTTACATGCAATTAATAGTAGCACCGTACCAAATTTCGAATCGATATGACAAAGGTAGTCAGATCCCCTCACCAACTATTAAAAAGCTGATGATCTTTAAACGGCTGATCAGGTCATGGTTACCTTACCATATACTTCAATCTCATTGAGTCAGATCACCTCATCAACTAGAAAATAGCTGATGATCTTCAAACGGCTGAACAGATTTTCATGAAACATGGCTAAGAACACTCGGGATAAAATTATCTATGACAGCGGTTCCCGAATAGGGTTCCGCGGAACCCAAGGGTTCCGTGGGAGGCTCTCAGGGGTTCCGCGAAAATTCAAGAGTTAGGTATAAATTCAAGATAGGTATATAGGTACGTATCTTTTTGTTCTAACTAAATAAATATTTTAAATCATAAAAGTCCTTATTTTAAAGTCAAACTATACTTACAAGATGTGAATACCGAGCCAAATGTTTAAGAGCATAAAGGATAACAAGTTAAATGCCTTATTTTGCGTTGTATCTCGCGCTTTACCTACGGTATTTATTATCACAAAAAGATAAGCTCCTTAGATGATGAACTAGCTGACTTGGACATCGCGCGGTGTCGTAGTCAGTTCGTAGCAAAGTGTGTGCTACGAAAATTCCGTAGCACGTAGCACGCTCCAACGATGCGATGCGAGCGAGCGATGCTACACATCATCGACTGTCTGTCTTATTTTGTACAGTCGGCAAATTGAAAAATATTTGCAGAGCATGGACTTACTTCAAGCTGCTTTCGACGGGCCTTGGCTGAACATTGACCAAAAGAGTAAGGTTTTCATAGTCATCTTTATGGAGCGATGCAAGCGCCCTCTGCGGGTGACGGCTGGAAAAATATTTATCCTATCACTGGACACGTATACCATAGTAAGATTTAATGAGGACTTTTCAAAGTGACATTAAAAAATAAAAAGAGTAACTATTTGTCTCACTAGATGGCGTTGATGCAAAGAGAAGTGTCAAAATTGGCTTTTAAAAATAAACGGCCTGTACCAAAGAGGCAAGTAAGCGCTCGCTGGCTGACATCTACCCAAAGAGAAATATTTTAGGGTTACATCTGCCTGCCATCCTGCCAAAAAAATCACATTGACACATACATTTTTATCAACGGCATCTATCGAGCCTACAGTTTTTGTCATTTTGAAAAGTCCTCGTTGAAAAGTTTTCTTATAAATTCATAATTGAAACTTGTCGTTTATAAAGGATGATTTTTACCGACTTCAAAAGGAGGGAGGTACTCAATTCGACCCGTTTTTTTTTTTTTTTTGTTTTTTGTATGTACACCGATTACTCGAAGACGGCTGAACCGATTGAAATGATTCAAACGTTATTAGATCAGGTTTGTTCTCAAGTTGGTCCCATTTTTTAAAATTTTGAAATCGGTTCAGTACTTTTCAGGAAAACCTGAAAATACTGTCGTTTTCGTTACCATTTTGTGAACTTATACGGATGATCGACCATAATATCTTCTTTGTTTCTCCTGACTCCTCAAAATCAAATAGGAACTGTATAGTGATTACACTAAAAAGAATAAAATAAAAAATTGTTTAAAAACAAAAAACCGACTTCAAAAAACCTGAAAATAAAAAAAAACAGCTTCAAAATAAAATACCTCTAAAAAGCAAGAAATAATTTTCTAATCACTAGATACCTACGCATATTACTGTAATAAAACACGTCTATTGAAGTCGGGTGGGGCTCTTAGAATAAAAAAAAGAAGTTGTCCTCCAGCTTTAATTAATATTATTTCTTAATTAATTATTTCTTGCTTTTTAGAGGTATTTTTTTTTTTTAAACAATTTTTACAATGATAAATTTTACTACCTGCAACAAAAGCACAGTAAAGTGAACTGTATAATGTCAAAAAGTTTATGTAATGATGATAAAATGTTTCTAAAACAATTTTTGTTTTGTATAAAAAATGTTTTACTTCTATTTTCAGTTAATAAACTGGGCCTACAAGGCATTCGCAGTATTCAGCAACATGAAAAAATAGAAGAATATTTTGTGCTGAATAATGGATAGTATGTCGTAGTTGGTTAGTATGTAAAAAAGTAGGTAAGTACGCTTTTAAAATTGTAGTTGGAAATATTTAAAAAAATATTTATAACTAATAAAACAATAGACGTGACAAACAGATTTTTTTTTTTATATTTTTAATGTTTTGCATTTTATGCAAATTAACGGACCCCCATCCCAATGACATACTCGTAGACTGAAACGTCCAATAAATCCAACAGACAAGAGCTAGCTTAGAAATAATTGTCGTTTGCCTTAATTGGAACTGTAGTCTAATAGAAATAAATGTGTAACAAAAAGATTTTGCATAATTCCGTACAATACAAACAAAATAAAATCACAAGGCAATTTAGAAAAGGCGTATTATTATTTTCATTTTTAATAATTTTATTGGACACGACTACTGGCTCTGTGAGCTATCGCTATCTCCGCCATTTCAATAATTTTTGAATAACTGAATCGAAAAAAAAACCTATAATTATCGAACTTGCTCACAAAATTTCACGGGAATCGGTTAAGAAGAGGAGAACAGCCAGATAGCAGGATGCTCGGGATAGCGGGACAGCCGGACATACGAAAGCATTTTCGCCCAAGCTGAAACGGAGCGGAGACGCTACGCTTGCGCTTCGCTCTCGCTCGGTTAACATCAAGCTACGGTAACGATCATTTGCGATTGTAAATTTTTACAATATTGATGCTCATTGATGCGAAAATTGATCGTTTACACATGCAATTGAAGCGATTGTCAATTCCTCCAGCAATGGCGCATATCAATCGCAAGGCGCAGAATTCTATCCCCTTTGTCCCTAAGATTAATCTTGTCCACCTCCATTACCATAAAAATAGTGCTCGTTGAATTTCTTAACAAACTAGTACGGCTCTGTTTCAGAGACCATAACAAGTACAGACTATCTGTTCACTAGTATGCAATTTATTAACATCAACAGCCGTAGCTGTGGCATAGCATCACTTTCGAAGCAATGGCGTACCATTGCTTCGAAAGTGATGCTTTGGCTGAGATCCTTTATTTCTTTGTAATGTAAACCATTTGCTTGATTAAAAAGGCACCAAACGGTTAAAAAGGTTTCTTTATCGGTGCGTTTGCCTTTGATGTTTACTCCAAGAGTTCAAACAAAAGGAACGCTTTGATCGCCGATTTGACTCGACTTCTTATGTTACCAACGCAATCTGTCGAAGAAATAAATGTGCATTTCCTCTCAATATACTTCGACATATCTTCTCAATGTCCACTATTAATATATATAGTGTGTCTGTCTGTGACTTTTTCATGGCTGAACCACTGAACCAATTTGATTAATTTTATTACAGATGTAGATTGGACCATGGGGCATTCCCCATGGCCAACTTTGTCCCAAACTTCATCTCCTATTTCACTCCCTTCGACATAAATTGGTAACAAATTTCGTAACAAAAGGTAGTGTAATGTAATCAATGATATTATAGTTTTATGTAATGACATTTTCATAACAAACGGTAGTCTGTGAGACAATGTCCATGCGGACCTCATGCGGATGGGTGGCTTTTCAACAGTAAATATTTCTTTTTTTTTCACTTTTTTTAACTCTAGAGGAATCTGTAACAACAATTTTATATCGGACTTGCAATCGATCACGTTTAAACTAAAAGCTTTTCTATGTACCTATTGTAAAATATTACCAAAGGAAACTTCTTTCAGCTCCTTTTATAATAGTTGCTTTAACTTGAGTTACAATAATATGTTTAACTTCAGCTATTGTACTAGCTTTTGCCCGCGACTTCGTTCGCGTGATTAAGATAGTTTTGCATTTATTTTGAAAGTCATGGATTGCCAATATACCTAGGTATTTATCTGTAGACCTCATCTCACACATTTAAATCTCATAAAAATTCATGTACAAACTGCAACATCCTGTAGCACCCCGTATAACAGGAATTTTTCAAAACCCTATTCGTAGTGCTCACATACATTATAAAAGGAATCTACCTTCCAAAAATGGTGTTTCTACCTTCAGCCCTATATAAATTCTCATACAAACTTGAACAACTTGTAGCACCCTGTATAACGAAACTTTCACAAAACCCTTTCTTAGTGCTTACCTACACCATGAAAGGTATTTACCCTCCAAAAATGCTGCCGTCATATGTCTAAAAAGCGGCTAACCCACATGTGGCCGTTTTTCACTTTTTTCATTCATACGAGTAATTTTGAATTCTCTATCTTTAAGTATAAGAACCATATTTCTAGCATTAATACTTTTGAAGATACGAAAAGCATATTAGCGGCTAAGTGGCGGTTTTTTTTACTAATACTTCGCTAAAAAGCGGCAACTCAACAATACTTTACTTAAAAGCAGTTAAAGCGCCATAACTTCCCTTTTAATTTTATAATTTATGAATAATTATGCAATCTAACTTAGTTATAAAGCGGTTATTAGAAATATTTAGCCTAAAAAGCAGTTATGCAACATTAACTGCGATCAAGATAAGAATCAATTTAGAGGATGTTTGATCAAAGCTTGACTAAAAGTTCAATCACTGCTTTTTTACTCAAAATAAATAAAAAAAGATGCGAACGATCCTAAGTTATAGAGCGGTAAACCCACAGTACTAAGCTATAAAGTGGTTATCTGCACACAAACATAAACCACATCCTTAGCTATAAGGAAGTTAGCTACTTTTAACTGCTTTTTAATTTAGCATATTAGGATAAATTCTATAACAGTTCTAGAATGTAGCAGTTATTGAGAATTACTTGGGTATAAAAAGCAGTTAAGGTGTGGTTAGCCGCCTTCTAACAAGTATTTCATGGAAAAATAAATAAAATTACTTAACTACACAGGAAAAACTTAAATAACATTATACCTGAAAGACTTTTCTGGACCCAAAATGTAAAATTAGTCAGCCACTTAAAACTGCTACATAAGTGTATAAAATGTTTTGGTTTAAGTTCTAGAGAAATCGTTTCCCACGTTTTTTGACGTTTGTGCGAAATCAACTGTTTGGGGTTAGCCGCTTTTTAGACATAGGACGGCAGAATGGTGTCTCTACCTTCGTACAAACTGGAACACCCTGTAGCACCCTGTATAACGGAAATTTAACAAAACCCTTTCTTAGTGCTTACCTACACCATGAAAGGTATCTACCCTCCAAAAATGGTGTCTCTACCTTCAGCCGTTAGGGCTCCACGCTTATCCCAACAATGAATGAATGAATCAGTCAGTCAATCAATCAATTTAGAGTTTTATATGTATAGATTTAGATTTCCTTAACTGTTATTTATATATGCGCTATATATTCCATCGATACTGTTACTAACATATCTACTCGTACGTAAATAATCTAGTAGTTAGTATTTCACTTGAATTAAGCCAATTAACTTTGAAATTAATATGACAGAAGGTTTGTGTTTACGCAAACCACTAATTGAATAATAATTTGTACCTAACACAAGCCGCTGCCTTTAATTAAAACAGAATCTGCATTTAAATTAAGCAATATATTGAAGCACCCGTGAGCATTATTACTTTAAGCTCACGTTAATGTATTGTGTGTAATGTGTGTAATAATTGTGCTGAGACTGGACAATCCTGGTGACGTCCAAGCAATCGCCAATACAAGATTACCGCAGCCTACAATTGTATCGTCAAAAAAAATAACGAAATTTTGTCAATGTATAATAAACACAAAGGAAATATCTCTCTCAGACCACATTCATTCGTTTTCGAATAGAGAGAGATTTTAATTATTTTTAACTAAACTGATAGATTGAAAAGAATCTGAGTATTAATATCCGATGATGATAAAACAAAGTGAAAGTGCGACTAAAATATTTTTTTTGTAACATCAAGGAAAATATCAAAGAGTTTATATAAACTCTCACTCTCAAAAGCAAGTTCTTGTTTAGAATCATTATAAAATAATAATCTGAGACCTGCAAAATTCTTTATTTACTGTACTTCTAACATCCGATCCGATTAAAAAAAAATAAAGTAAAATACAGTTCGAACATAGCATGCATCAGTTTAAAAATTTCCAGAGTCTAGTCGCCTATTAATTTGCATTCCAACAAGTCGTCAAAGCGTCGCTGGAACCCTATGGAAATATAACTTCGCACTAATAAATGAGAAGTTCACTTTGCACCCGAGCTACAGAGCTCTTTATCCTCTAATGAAATTGCTACACTAGGAATCTAGACGAGTTGAACCGAAGTGGATTACAGGCGTGTCGGTCAATCCATATGAAGAATCCAATGCACAATATTTTAGACGTTACCTTTAAGTTAGTTACAAAAGTGTAACCCCACACCTGTAACTTGAAGGTAACGTGTAACCAAATAAAGGCTTGGGTGTTTCTTTCATGTCCATGATAAGTTCATTCAACGATTCGCACTTACTCCATGGCATATAAAAACATTATTTATAGTTTAAAAGCATAGTCTTCAAAGAGGCAAAAAAGAACAATAGACTTGGTAGACCTTGGGGAACTACCCGACCTTTGTTTTTTTTTTTCAGAAAATATGATTGACCTTATATGAATCACATTCATTGTATTACAATATTGTTATTGTAAGCTACAAAATTCCATTGCCATAAATTGTTTCACAGTTATCTACAAAATTACTAAGCAATAAACAAAACTATTTTCTTTTATTAGTAGAATAAAAATTGCAGTATAATTAATGTAGGTACTCTCCTTTGCTTTGCTGAGAAAAGAAATGAACCAGCATTAGCATAAAGAATGTACGCAATGTATCACATTTTTTTTTCATAATAATTACTTCACTTTCTCTGTTAAACCAACGCGTTCGCAACCAATTCGTACTTTAATAATAAATGAGAGTCAGTTCGTTTAAAATGCAAGCGGTTTAAATCTCGTATATAAGTACTACCTAAATAAGTATGTTTACTGAAACTTCACGAGGTCTGAAATGTTAGCAGCATCATAGAAAATTCGTTTAAAAATATCCTATTTCTCACACGTTTTTTAGGTCGCTTTCTTGTTTATTTATTTGTTTGTCCACAAGTTTTTACTTTGCAGATCGTCAAAGCCGCAGTATATAAGTATTAGAATCTCTCCACACGACAGGCTTTTAGACAATATAACACAATTAAATTTTACTAATCACTCATTATTTAAAGAGAATAATTATAAATTATTCTCCTTGAATTGCTTTTGAAAGTGTTATTGAAGACTCACAATAAACATTGCAAATTCCATAGATAGACAAAATGCTAAAATAAGCACATGCTGGAATGCGGTGAGTAATGATTGTGATATGCACAGTTATGCTATTAGCAATATCCATACTGTATGTTTTCCAATACAAATAAAATAAAACATAATATTTTAAGAATAGTAATGACCCTGCCGTTCATGCTCGGGTGGTGCAAATTTTCATATTGAAAGAAAATAATTAGGTAACTCTACATTAATAATGTTACACTGAAAAGGCCTCATAGTGTGATAACTACAATTAGTTCGTTCGAGTGGTGATATGTCGCGCATAATTTTAATTGAGTATTTCAACTTCTGAATATTGGTCATGCTTCTAATTAAAACAAAAAAAATTGAGACTACTGTCATTTAAGGACGTTTGAAAAAATAACTAATAGGGGTGTACTTTGTGACTAAGTAAGACAAAGAATCTAGGACATAAAAGCTATCATCCATTTTATATCCTTTTCACATTTCTACCTGCATATGAAATGCCATTTTGCTCCGAGAATATTTACGACAGTCAGAGCAACGCGAAGTTGGTGGAAGAAATCTCATCCGAGTAATGGTTTTCAGTTTTTTTACAGTAATATAATGTACACATAGCATTATCGCGCGATGTGATACTCCATTTACGTAAGTACCATTGATTTAATTATTTTATTGACATTTTTGAATCTCAGATTTGTAGTACTGCATTGACAAAATGAAAATCCTTACTAATGTTATAAATGCGAAAGTCCATTTGTTTGTTTGTTTTGTTACGCTTTCCTTCACGTCTTAACTACTCAACCGAGAATCGTGAAATTTTGCATACATATTGTCAGGGGTGCAGGAAAGGACATAGGGTACCTTTCAACCCGAAAAAAGGAACTGTTCCCGACGGATAGACAAAAGATAGACAAAATACTATCCACGCAGATGAAGTCGCAGGCGGACGCTAGTAGAACATACGTATCTGGAATAAACACTAAGATTATTAGAACTCTCTTGATCAACTGATCAAAACTTACTCAACTTTCTTCTGTCCAATGCAATATATTAGCGTTTGTTATACTTACTTCAAATTAACTTAGCCTATAACGTTTTTCATCATTATATATAATGTATCCTTAGATTTATTGGAGCAACATGAAGGCAGATCATCTCAATGAGTTTCATAATACAATAATAATTATCAAGAGTTTACTCGTCTGGTATTAACTTTGATAATAAAGCTCAAATGGGCCCGAGGAACCGAAACGGCGATATAATTTGATATAATATCGGAGTTAACAAAGCTGAACATCCGATTACGAATGATTTCCCGACGACACATAAATTGAATAGCATTTGTTGACTTGCGTAAAGTTTTTAACGATATCATCCTAATATACATAACATAACCATAATACCAGGTACTTGATATGCTTTGTCAACTCACTTATAATTTTTCTTTTTCTTTCACATTGTTTGCCAATTTATTTACTTTCCTTAGTTAAAGTATCCGTTGGTTCCAATTATAAGTAATCTACATTTAATTTATCTATCATGTCGATCACACTGTTAAAAATAACAAGGAAAACCTCAACTGCATTTATTATCGCAAACGCATTGGAAATGTCAGCGCGACACAGGTTTCATACGGAAAAATGCACACAGAAATTTTCATTTAACACTATTTAACCACAGCGAAAACTCGTTTCCAATTCGAAATATCCGAATGATAAAATAAGAATTGGGCCTTAAATTTGCATGCAGCACGTCGATGGTAAATTATCGGGGTGTTTGGCGGACAGCCAGCCGACATCTACCCGCCGCCGTAATAAGGGCACAAGTGCTTTGCTGCTAAAGAGGCGGAGCGTGACTCTAATCTGAATTTTAAAAAATCGGTAATAAAGTCGATAGATCCACCGATATTAGTTCGCGAAAATGCGAAAGAAATCGCGTAAATTTTCCCGTTTAAATTGTAAAAATTCACCTAAATAAATCTAGCAAGCTAGTAAGAGCGTTGGTACGCTCCAGGCACTCGCCCGCTACGCCACTTTGCACGTCCTTACATTTAAGGAGCGTAAAATTTATCTACTTGAAATAATCGTGGCCAAACAGCCAAGTCGGACCATTATGTCTGGCTGGCCGCCAGCCTGCACATCCACAACCGGCCGCGATGTATTTATTAAACGAGGAGAATTAAAAATACCAAGAATAAAGTATTCCACTCACACACTTTAAAATGCAAAACATGCCACATAGAAGTTGTGACGTAACCTCTCTTTATTTTTACGTTCTTGGATTGTCATCTTTTTTTTGCAGCGGTATGCATGAATTTTGTACCCTTCCTTTTCTGTGGAATGGTCTACAATGTGAACAGACATTCTTTATATTTCTATGAGACTCAAAATGTTAGTAGTTTTTTTAGAGGCCATTAGCGATAGTTCGTCTATTATATCAAAAAGTTGTATTAAATTAATTAATGACAAAGTTGTAGAAAAATAACTTGTTTCTAAATGCCACCCCTACCTACGGCTACCTATAAAATACTGCAGCATACATACATACGAGAAATATAAATAGAAAAATCAAATGTGATATAATAAAAACGTAGCGTTTATTGTCTTGATGTATAGGGTCAAGTGCTTTACCTGTGGACACTTTCCAGAATTTGGAATAAAACAATTTTTATGTCTGAATTTGTGAAGATTTTTTTATTTTTGACATATCACATGTCTTAAGGGATAATCAGCCTTTCTTAAACTAACAATTTTGTCTCAATATCGCCTATATTTACGAAAATAATCAACTTTTTTTTAAAACTTCATGTTTGTCCACTGGTTCAACAGACTATTGTACCTAAGGACAGTAAATTTGTACCTTGTAGACTCCTAAAAACAACTTCAAACAAACGTAGATATACTCTTTTTAGACTAATTTGTATGCTTTACGACACGCTTCATTCCAGTTTTTAGTAAATTCATCGTTATTGTCATTATCGTCTAATACAAAGCATGCAACATAAACCAAACCTTCATCCTCATCATCAGACTCAAAGTTTTCTCTCTGTGACTATAGAACACAACAAATATGATAGCGATGATTGCTTAACTACATTTGAGCATTCGGTTTTGTCTTTGGAACAAGTTTTACATTTCATACATTTTCAGTATAAGCAGTAAGACAATTTTGTACTTGTGGACAGTCCAAAGGTACATTCATATTTTTGTCCACAGGTACAAATTCAGACATAAAAAATAAAACTGATCTAACTTTGAGGATAAAACAGTCTTACGAATAGCAAAAAGGCCCAAACTAAGCAATAAACAACACAAATCATACTGCAAACACGATCAAACCGATATCGTAAGTATTTTCGTGGTAAAACTCATTTAAATTAAGCAAAATAAAATACTTTTTGGCGCAAAAAACTTTCATAGTCGGCGTACTAACAACCACATAGAAAACAAAGATGGCAACACGTCAAAACTGTCAACCATAGACAAAGCTTTACGGTCGCGTTCAAATAAGAATTTTAGCGTTGTTAGTTTCGTCAGAATCGGTTGTGTCCATAGGTAAAGCCGTCCAAAGGTACAGCACTTGACCCTACCGACGAGGACCTCATTTTTGCTAACCATCGTTTGTAACCTCCAGTTCAGACTTAAACGATCTCTAAAGAATACAGGACGATCTGCTGCTGTATCAGACATGAAGAGGTTGCTTTTAAAAACCATCATGTCTTGTGTTTTTTATTTTAGAAATTACGAAGTTTACGCCTTGAACCGCACGTAAAAAAAATATTATGTTGCATAAAATAAAAGAATCTCAATTAATATAGTTCAAATGTTTTTTTTTAATATGTATGTATGGATTGGAAACGAAATAATGTAAGTAACATTGTAAAATAAGGTAGTAAGTATATCATTTCAATAATATAAAGCCTCAACACATCGATCGTTTAAAATTTGAATGGAATTTAACAAGAGCTGCCAAGGAAGTATTTTCTACTATTGAACCGAGATCCCCATTTCAAACCACTCAATATTCACCCTTTGAGTCAAGTATTTTTAAACCTCTCTCTGTTTGTATTATTATCCTCAGATATCAGTTTCAGTTCTTGAAATGTGAATTTATTTGAAAAAGACACTCGTTTAGATACTCTTTTGAATAGGATAAGGAACGGAAAGAATATCTTTTTGTCGCAGAATGGAACATAATGATACTTTATTTATTCTATCGAAATTGAATTTCTCAAACATATTTTTCTTTAGGATAGCAACTTCCACACTCCAGGTAATTAGAAGGCAAATAGGTACTTTATGTATAGGTAATTCAATAGTAACACTTTAACCTTTAACTGACAGATAATGGTTATTCTTTCTATACTATGTAGCTTAATATCCTATAACTTTCAGTGATCAAAGAATAAAACGATTCGTAAAGGTATCGTATACAATACACTCTTGGTTTATCTTCGATAGTGTTTGGTTTTTATAGTATTATATTATCTGTGGTTTTATTAATATAAATAATTACTCAGATCATTCCCAATCTCGATTTCGTCCGATATCGGGGGCTACGATTCGACTCTCGTTAATAGGGAATATGCATAAGTCACCGATTTTGATGAAATTTATCTTGATCACTGCGGACACTTATAAAAACATGATGGAACAGGAAAAAAAAATAAAAAAATGTATTATTTTAGTTTTATCACACGATGAAATCAGGGAAAAATAACGATATTTTTTTTTCATTTTCGGATATAATGCACTTTACAGTCAGATAGAATATCGAATAAGAAATAATATTTTTTACGACATATATGTACTTAAACGCAAAATTTAGGGAGATAATTGAAGATTATTGGCCAACTCCATATTAAACGCGCCGAAACACACCTGAAACGTGATGTGTGACGTCACCATTTTGTAAGGAGCGTTTTTGGCGGGTGCTGCTGCGCGCTAACTTCAAGTAACTATATCACGAGAAAAAAACGCAAGAGAAAAGTTTTAATATAACAGTTAATTTTCTCACGCATTATAGTTTTGATTAAGATTAAAAAAAAAAATATGCATATTCCCTATTACCCAGCCACTACCCAGCAGTCTACTCGCATGACGGAAATTACCTTTATGACACAATTCATACTATGTGATTACGACCATTTTATGGCAATATGAAATAGTAAAATGAGCAGCGGTTTCTCACTAACATTTGTAATAGTCAAAACCGAGTCGCCTTATTTCAAGTGAATAGAGCCCGTTTCAAAGGCGCGATTGAATCGTCCGAGCTACCAATACCTACCGTTGGACGTGCGCCAGTGTCGACATTACTTATTCCGAGAAATGCTAGATTAGGTACGATTTGGCCACCACCTGACGTTGAATTAGTTGTACGTAACGAATACAATGTCGCCGGAAAATAATTCGGCTGAAATTGCTGCTCGTATATTATATCACGGGAGGATGGATGTTATCATCGCATACCAACCATTCTCCCTTCCAGTTTTGACCGTTTCTTGGATTATAAAATAAGATTTTGCGTTTTATGTTTCTCTTTTTAGTTTTTTTGTATTCGATGGGTCGGTCCAGTGTAACAAAATACCACTGCATTGCAGTGGTAATACTGAGACTTATTTTTTTTTCAAAACAGTACCACTATAATCATTTATTTAAGAATTGACCAATGACGTCCATAAAGCGTACCTAATGCCCAGGATACAGGAGGCTAGTTTTTTTAGCTAGGATAGCAAGCTAGTTCTCTTCTAAACTATCCTGGCTTGCTGACCTGGCTTGAAACTAGCATCGCCGGCCACATGAAGCTAGTTTAGGAAAATCAGTGCTACTAGCCTAAAAATAGAACTCCATCCTACTTAAAACTGTCCTGGCTTGTAAACTAGCTTACTAGCTGAGATGAAGCTAGTTTTGTCTACATGGAGCCAGAAGTACTAGCTTGCTAGCTTACTGACACTAGCTTGCTATCCTAGCTTGAAAAACTAGCCTCGTGTATCCCGGGCATTAGTGCCACTTTTACACTAGGTAATAGAAATACATATTTGAAAAACCCCCTCAAGATACACGAATCATACTCTATGATAGTACATACTCCCTAAAGTTTTTTTAACTTCTAATGTCTTACAAAATAACTTTCTTTTAAAGTTAATAACAATAGATATTATTACTGCTCCCTTATCGCAGTGACTCCAATAATGTTTGTGCTATGGATGTATTGTGTGGATGTATAACTTAGGACCCGGCGCCAATTTACCAAAGACAATATTGGGCCTGTATCAATAAGCCCATTACCATTAATCAGTTTTGCCTCTATGGGATTCCATCCATTAAAGATGTGACTATATTAATATCATATTTCATTATAACGAACAAGTGGACTTATTAATTGCGTAGAAGATCTTCACAATTCAGTTTTCCAAATACAAACCACGCTTTCGCAATCGCTACCGTTTTTTGAAAAGATCACTTTGTACTTCCATTTATGAACGTCGAAAATAAATACCACATTTATTCCAGAGTTTCAAATTCCTAAAATAATTGTTTCATTTTCTTTCATGTTTGTCTTTATTTTTGTCAACGCCAGATTTTTCCCTAATGGAAATTTTACTTACATAAAAGGAATACTTGTGTCTTGCAAAAAATACTTTGATCGGAATATGTTCAGTCAAAGTATTTTTGCTGTAATTGGGCAAATCGGTCACAATTGTATTGTATCCTACAACACAACGCCACCTGCAACGGTACACCCCCACACATTGTTACGATAGTTCTTTGGTATCACGACAAAATATTTCACATGCTTTGATATTTTCGGCGTCTTTGTCGTCCTTTCATACCTACCTACGCAGTTTCTCAAAAAGTACCTACCCGCTATAGAGAAAAGTTATCGCCCTTTTCCTTCCTTTAAGAGTATTTTTGCGAGATAATAAAATGGGACCGGTCCTCGGGATCGTTTTAGGAAATTACATACGGTACTTCAAGGGGATACTACCAACATGGCTGTGATAAACTTCGTTAGCAGTTATTATTGTCAGATCATTCATCAAAATAAAGTTTGTGACATAAGGGAAATAACATTTCTGCATGTATGTATGCTACACACTTTTCCGAAAAGAAATTACAATAGGTAGGTGTATGTGCCTGCCTACGTCGGAAACATAAAAAAAATCTCGCGATCGCTTTGCTCTGGAAGCTTGGACGAGTGGTTGATTCGTCCAAGTCTGGAAGTCTAGAATCGGCTGTGCTCATGTGTTCGAGGATTTCTTTATCTCTCTGCCACAAGTAAGTACAACAACAAGTAAGGCCACAAGTAAGTATATGTAAGTATCACTATAGATATAGTATAAGTATATCATGCATCTATTGTCTCATTTGTGTTCATTAAATTATATAGTGTGTGAAATGTATCTGCTTAAACCCTTTAACTAGCTAGAGCCTCTATAGAATGATTTCAGTGTTATTACATTTGCATGTGTAGCTTGGTTTCGTACTAAAAGTATTAAGTAGAAAGGGCAATAACAAAAACGAGACTAGGTACTAAAAACTTCTAATCTACGATAATACTTTTTCCGATAGACACAAATAAAGAGGACAAGTTAGGTTCAACTCACCCGACGAGATTAAATGTAACTGCATTCTAACGGCACGAAACCGACTGCTTTTAGTGATAACAGTATACAATAAAGAACTAAGTTAGTTTTACAAGCTTTTAAGAGACAAACTTTAGGTATCTTTCGGACCAAGTTTTACGGAGATCCTAGCAAGTTTCGAATACAAACCGCCTGTTTCGCTGAAATGTAGCTCAATAAAGGGTGCAGAGCCGGGCAGGCGGCGCGGCGCGATGCAATTGCAACTGCTGGGTTGATTTTTATTTCGAGCGTGTGTCCAGCTGAATTTAGAGTGTACTTACACTCTCACAAAGCATTGTGTTTATGTAGTCCATTGAGTCATATAGATTGACTACAGGTACTTAGCTATTTACCAAAGTGTAATGAGCGTTTTGTTTGTTGTTGTGTGTAAATTTTATAAAAAAAAATCATGGCAATTAAAACATTACATTTGATAAATTAAATGCACTCAAAAGTCACATTTCATTTTATCTTATTTAATGAAAAACAAAATGAACTCTTAGTTATAAAGTATCTGTCCTGTAAATTACTAAAATACGAGGTGTCTTCACACCGTAACCGTATCGCGACACGTCGAGACGCTGAAACTCCACTCGGATGATAAACGAGGGTGGGCCATCCGAGGGGGCCTTACGTGATTCGGCCCCGCAGTATCATCCTCCGGCCAGCCCGCGGGGCTCCTGAATTATTTTTATGCATTGAAAGAAAAGGTCGACTTTGACTTATTGACTGGAATCGAATGTATTACTTTCACCCGGAGAGATAATGTTACCAGTTCGGCGCGGGCATAAAGATAAGTTCCGTACCTCCGTCCGTACCACATAAATTTCACTGTTGAGTTTATCTTGTTAGACTTTTTTAGTTTAGTTTTGAAACATGGATGCTGTATAGGAAACTCGTGGTCAGATTTCTTAAAATCAAAATACAAGAAGAAAGCTGGTTAGGTATAAGGGATTATTCACACAGCAAAATCACGTCAACGGTCAGTCGAAATTCAATACAAGTTTTGAGTTACCGGTGACTGACGCGTCACGTGACGTGACTGTCAAGATTTGTATTGAAAGACTGACCGTTGACGTGATTGAGACGTGCGTGACTGAGCTGTGTGAATGCTCCATTAAGGGCCATTCTGGCGCACTACCTAATGTAATTTTTGCTCGACAAACTCTGCGAGTTCATTGCATTATCTTCAATTATTGCATTATTCATGTTACCTTTCTTTCTTTCATCCCAACCATCTACTTTACTCCTCTCTAAACAAACCTTCGATGAATTTATATTGATTCTGAATGATTTGCATTTAACATCTTTCCTTAACCCTTTTCTGCCTGACTGGTTCCATATACATTTCGATTTATAGATTTCAAAAGGAAAGTGTTAAATAGCAACACTACGGTTAGTTTCCATATTTTCGGTTAAATGAATTGGTAGTTTTTTATGAGATTACGCCACAATGTTTAGGTAAGTACGTAGCAATGTGACACAATATCTTATACCTTTAAACGAGCAATTCTTGTATATTTATTTAAATGTATGTAAACGGCTCTAACGATTTCGCTGAAATCAATCAATAAATAGTAATAACCGAGCAAAGCTCGATCGCCCAGGAACTGATATCTAATTAAGAAGTATAGGTAATTCAAGTCATCAGCTGATTTTAAATGCAATCCTATTGTGAAATAAATAAACCAACATATTCTACTTCGCGATGATCTCCTAACAATTTTCTTGTGATAGGTACTATAAAAATTTACGGAATATGCTGGAGGATGCAATTAAGATAATATGGACCTGATTTCACTTTAAAATACAAAATCCAACCGAGTGGGTAATTGAAAATTCAACTGCGGCCTGCGCCCATAAACCGATGAAAATTTTAAAGCTTACATTTGCAAAAGCCTCATTGATATCAAGTAGATGTGAACTTTTAACCAAAATGTAGAATATTAAACGGTCGCTTCGTAAACTCGAAAAGGATTTCAATGTATTTCCAGTATTTCCATATATCTATGTATGTTGCAGGGATTATTTTAGAAACCGGAATTTTATAAGTAATCTTACTGTAGTCATTTTATGAAATTCCGGCTTATTGTTATTATTGAACACCAACTAGGTACTAATATAGTAGTTCTATAGAACTGACTAGGTTTAGTTATATTATGATTTTACTAATCGAACATAGACTTTCAATATTTTGTTATAAAATTATATCTTAAAATTTCCTAATTAGGTATCTATATCCGGCAAAATAATAACTGAAGCTAGGTATAGTAGTCTAAATATTGTAGGTAATATACAGGGTGGGAGACCTTCCTTAACTTTTTGAGATATTCTGAACTGCATTCACAGATTTTGGAAAAAAAATTTCCGTTAGCAAAAAAATGCAAAAATACCAATAAGATCGTTAGGTACAAAAAAATATTTCGAGAAGATTTTTCGTTTTTCCGTACAAAATGTTTTTGGCGATTTCTGTCGTTTCTAGTACTTACTCGTACCTTAAATGGTTCCATAGAGTCTTTTGATCCCCACATGAAATAGGATTGATTGGCATAAACTTTTTTTTTGGTATTTTTGCATTTTTTGCTAATGGTAACTTTTTTTCCAAAATCTGTGAATGCAGTTCAGAATATCTCAAAAAGTTATGGATGGTCTCTTAGGAACGTTTTTCTGTAACTATAACGGTTAGGGTACCTGCCCTTAATGTACCGTCTCAAAAATCCACCCTGTCTAATAGACCAAGCTCCCGTTGCATGAAACCTTACCTCACAAGGTGGAAGAGCAGAAATGTGTTGCAGTAATAGATATTACTTAGGAACACTGGATTTTAGTGGGTTGCCATCGCATATCCTGGAAGAACACATTTTTTTTCGTTTTTGTACCGCTATTTTGACCAAAAATTACATCATGAAGTGGAAGATCAAAATGTTTACCCACCCATGAGTAGATGGCGTTCAATCACAATTTGATTATAACGGAAATTTATAATTTTCCTAGTTAAATTACAGAATTCCGGTTTCTACAATAATCCTGTGACGTATGTAATAAAAGGAGAAACGTTTGAACAAATTAAATGTTTTAAACTTCATTTAAAAATCACATTACGACCCTCGTCAACCCGCGTGCTCATTTCAGCTTATAAAGAGATTAAGTGACAGGCGTGAGTAATTTATATTTGTCGGGAAAAGCAAAAAATTGCTTTAAGCAACCCATTATACACATACAAATGTAATCACTTGGACAGAGATATAAAGCTACGTTAATAACAACAAGGGGTTACGAAAAATATAATTGTGATTTTTCGGGGATTTACTTTGTTGTTGTTTCAATACGATGTAAAAATTCAGAAAAAAATTATATCAAATACTTACCTACTTTAATAAAAATATTTAACTATCTACTTGAGTACATAATTGATGATTGATGAAGTGACACCAAAGTAAAAAAAAATAACATTCCGTTTTTGGAATAATCTAACTTTATTTTTACACGATTATATGATTGTAACAATGGAATCCTTGCTGATATATAAATAAATAAATTCGAGACAACTTATAACAATTATTCAGTCCCAAACTAAGCAGAGCTTGTACTATGGGTACCTACTAAATACCCCGACCGACCCGTGGTCACGCCAACTTACCACAACAGTGTGACTACGGGGATTTTATCACCAGTAGTAGTCACACCGACTTACCCTTCCGTATAGAATACATAAATAATCATAAAAACGACCATTACTCGGTAACAAAAGCTAATCACACTAACATCTACCCCTACCAGGATTCGAACCCTGGACCTTTGGTGCAGAATGTAGGATTGCTACCGTTGCACCAAGTGGCCGTCTATGTGTTATATTATAACTTAAGTTTAGTTTACATTAGATTCTATGTTTCCCAAAAAATAAATAAATAAATCACAAAGTTTTAAAATAACTGAAACAGTTGAAGCTCTAATGAATACACTCACAGAAAGAAATCGTTAGAAATTAAGAAAATCTAAAAATATTTATCACTCGAGCTTCATAATCTTACTAAAGGAACTCCTCACATTATCTTTGAGTAAGCAACAATTAAGCAAATTACGGGGCCATAACTCACAGACTAATTTGCAAAGCTCTCCCCCTAAACGGCAGGAGTCGAATGCAGTCATTGTACTCAAGACAATAGTGGCTAAGACCTTGCTGCGGCGCTTCGGCTTACCACACACGGGCGATAAGTCGTATTTAAAATTGATAAGATGAACTTCATGAAATAAAACACTTTTTAACGGATACTAGCTTGCGCGGTTTTATTTAAAGTACTTTGGTAATTACATTGTTAGTTTTGGTTTGATTTTTTATTTTTTCTGACGTTTCGGCACCTTTGCAGCAGCCGTGGTCGCGGGGGACTCCCTATCATACCCTCAATCAAGCGGCGAATTTTTAAAGACGTTCAGAAATTAATGTATGAACTTCATTCATTCACCTCCATTCGTTACATATATGGATGGAGGTCATGGAGGATAACTGAGGGCCTAGCCAAAGTAACATTCGCTAATCTTCGTTATCGCTTCGCTTTCGAAACATGTATGGGATTGACATAAAGTTTCGTTAACAATCGAATTTTAAAACGTCAAATCCATACATGTTTCTAAGCGAAGCGATAGCGAAAATTTGCAAATGTTACTTTGGCTAGGGGGGCTGATCCTTTGATCGACTGTCTGTTCGGAAATGAAGAAATTTAAAATACCAAATCCTTATTATGGCGTGATAAACCCGATCTAACATCCTTTGCAACAATCTAAAAATTTCACTATTCATATAACTTCGACAATCTTTGCATGAAATAAGAATCATGGTCCTGATAACTTCCAAACCCAACTTTGAACAGCCAAGATATCCATGTTAGATATACTTATGACGAAGACTTTAAAATTTACCTTACAAACTTAATTCACCAATGGAAGTGAGAAATCTCGTAGCGATATTATGAGCTCTGAAAGCGGTCCGCATCAGACAATAGGGGATCTAAGCTATTTGGACGATATCGACCGACCACGAACGGTTTGATGCCTTTGAAACCGGGTTTCCTAGTTCCATACTGAACAATACATAATCTTTACTGGTGAAGCAGAGAACTACGACATTAAATTTTATTAATGACTAGGTAGGTACATGCTCGGTGCAGGCGCGGTCGCAGCCTCAAATTTTGGAGGGGGTCACTAAATTGCTTTTTTTTATGTTGTAAATTTAAAGAAGCAGGTGCCGGTTTTAGCACTATCAGTGCCCTGGGCGACATTTCTACGGGACCCCCCATATGCGATTCCAAGATTTTTTTTAGTCAGTTTCACTTTCTAATCATGTAATCCTGCTTGTTTATAGTTAAAGAAACGGCCGCGCAGCGTGATTTTTAGTCAGTTTCAACTACTAATCTTGTAACCTTGCTTGTTTATAGTCAAAAACGGCCGCACAGCGCAGTTTTTAATCAGTTTCATCTGCTTATCTTCTAATTTTGCTTATTACAGTGAAAAGAAACCGACACGCAGCGCGATTTTTAGTCAGTTTCATCTACTAATCTTGTAATATTGCTTATTTATAGTAAAAAACGACCGCGCAGCGCGTTTTTTTTGGTCAGTTTCACCTACTAATCTTGTAATCTCGCTCGCTAATAAAAAAACGGCCACGCAGCGCGTTTTTAGTCAGTTTCAACAGTGCGGCCTGTTGCGCAGATTCGTGAACGTTCGTTTTTCTTCGATACATAACGCTAATCTAGGCACCTGTCGGTGCGTAGGCGGCCTAAGAAATGTCGGTATCTGTGAGGTAAAGGAGGATGTAGTGGCCACTCGTCACATGACAAATGGCTGTGTGCTCTACGGACAGGAGCCGCTCAAACAATAGCACTAACTATCGCATTAGGCGTGTTTACAACGCCCGTACAAATACTTGGCACGATGACCCTTTTGTGCAACTAATACATCGTACACTGAAGACGAAGCATACGGATGCATATGGAACAATGGACTTGGATCAATCGAAACGGAATTCCATGTAATTTTTCTCAAACCTTAGAACAATTTTGTAAGGAGATTACTCCTAATCTATTGTTATGAAAATATCAGTCGTCTGAATTCAGCGTTACCTAAAAAATGCATAAAACAACTTACTTACTTAAAAATACTTTTTAACCGACTTCCAAAAAGGAGGAGGTTCTCTGTTCGTCTGTATATTTGTTTTTTTTTTGTGTATGTCCACCGATTACTCGTAAACGGCTGGACCGATTGAAATCAAACGTTATTACATTAGGTAAACTTCCAAGTTTGTCCCATTTTTTAAAATTTGGAAATCGGTTCAGTACTTTTCAAGTAATCTTGAAAAAAGCACGAAAATAGTATGATTTTGTGTGAATTACCTCGATGATAATGCCATGGTCGTATTACTTCTTTGTTTATGAACTGAATAAGATTTTTTTTTTTTGTTGGAAGAGGGATATCTGTGTAGTTCTTTAACCGACTTAAAAAAAGGAGGTTCTCAGTTTGACCCGTATGTTTGTACGAGTATGTTTCTTCGCAATTATCTCACGTTTGGCCGAGCCGATTTTACTATCTAAATAATATACCTACAAGTAACACTAAAAATAAAAATATGTTTAAGAAAAAACAAAAAACCGACTTCAAAAAACCTACCTCTAAAAAGCAAGAAATAATATTCGTAATAATAAAAACACGTCTATTGAAGTCGGGTGGGGCTTTCAGAATAAAAAAAGGAATCTGTACTCCAGCCCCACCCGACTTCAATAGACGTGTTTTTATTATCGTGCTTTTTAGAGGTAGGTTTTATGTTTTTTTCTTTTACACACTTATTTTCATTTATCAACTAACTTTCGCCTGCGATTTCATCCGCGTGGATTTCGACTTCCGTTGAATTTTTCAGATAACAGAAATCCTCGGATCGGATATGCGTCCGTCCAGTGATTTGAGCTGTGCGTTAGTTAACCAGTAAGTATATAATATTAATGAATCAGGTCAGTTATATTATTTTATAAGTACCTATAGTAGAAGATTTCATCTTCATCTTCTTCAGCTTCATCTTTAGCCAATGATTTTATCTTAATTTTCATTGAATAAGAAACCAAAAGTAAGTAGGTAAGTACCTTACCTATATAATTTCTCCTTTTATTTAGGTTATGTTGAGGAGCTCGGTGGCGCAGTGGTATAGCGCCTGCCTGGCCCAGCGATTGCAGAGGTTAAGCAACTTCGCAAGGGTCGGTCATGGGATTGGTGACCAAAAGTTTATTATCTCAAGCTCCTCCGTGATTCGGAAGGCACGTTAAGCCGTTGGTCCCGAGTGCATTTGCAGTCGTTAACACCCACCAATCCGCATTGGGCCCGCGTGGTGAGTTATGGCCCATCCCCCTTATCCACCCATAAGAAAGTCCTGTGCCCCAGCAGTGGGGACATTAAAAATGGCTGATGGATAAAGGACGGGCTTTGATTACTGATATAGAACAAAAAGATAGATTGGGATTATTTTCATTATATTTTTCGTTGTAGGTAGTGAGATTTTCCACGAAACCAGCAGGCTGTGTTTACTTATGTCATAAACGAAAATTATATCAGATATATTTTATTCGGTTCAAGACGGTAAAATCGCAGCTGTAATTTATAGGTAATAAAGTCCTAAATCGAGTGTCGTTATCGTTAAACTTACCTTCAACCAGCTTCAGCCAACAATCTTGGCTACGCGCGTCAAAGGCTTTTTCGGTTACGCCGCTGTGTTCCCTTCAATCTTTATTAGTTACTTGCGGCCGCCCGCGGTTTTACCCGCGTGGTTCCTGTTCCCATGAGAATATCTGGATAAAAAGTATTATATGTTTTAAGCTAGGCTATTTACTATCTGTGTGCCAAATTTAAACCAAATCCGTTCAGTAGTTTTTTCGTGATAGAGGAACAAACATCTAAACATCTAAACCCACAAACTTTAACATTTATAAATTAGTAGGAAGGATTATGAATCCTTATAAATAATGCGATAATTAAAATGTGTACCATACAGAAAACTAAACTAACTAATGGTTTTATTTCCAGATTGATTCACTCTTCATTTTACCACAGAAATAATATAATTACTTGCATTTTTCTCATCAACGTAAATAAAGTCCGTACCTAAGTCGGATATAAAGATATCCTTATAATATAACGTATAATAAGTATAGCAATAGTACCTACCGACTTGATGTGAAAGAACAAGAAGCACAGAGCATATCAAGAAGCAAATGTGTTTTATTTAGTTTCTGTCACTTTGGCCGAAATTGCTAATGTAACATTATTCAAAGTCTAACTTCTGTCTAAGGCTGGCCCCAGACCTACCGGTTTCATTTCTTTGCTTTGCTGTTCTACATGGACCGCCGGCCAAGAGGCTCATTTTCAATCTATCGCATATTTTGACCTGACCACATTGGCAAGATAGCCATTAGTTTGGTGTTATCAAATATCGTCGTCTGGGGTGCGATGAGAAGTTTTAGTTTTCGTTTTAAAAAAAAACTGCTGTTTTATACAAAAATTAATAACTAAATTATGAAAATGTATGAAACAGTTCATTTTTTTTTCGCGATTTCAGATTTGGTCCCATAGTAAAAGTTGTTCAGTTTTATTATGGTCCCTATCTACCATATTCAGTTTTATAAGGCTTTACCAAACATCTTGTATAAATAAGCGATCGAGTTATTTTTAACGATCGGAGTCCATGTTTAGGGTGCCATATCTCCTAAAAGCTTCCTACTTCGCAATCCAGGCGATGATATTTGATAAAACCAAGCTAATGGCTATCTTGCCAATTTGGTCTAGTCCCAAAATGCGATAGATTGAAAATTACCCTGGTTGGCCGGCGGTCTTTCAAGCAAGGTAGCACAGCAAAGCAAAGAAACGGAACCGGTAGGTCAGAACCTTGATCACGTAACTCTGTTGCTAACAATTCTCGATTGAAATCGATTGAAAGCGCAGTTGTATTGCTGCTTTAGTTAAGATAGTTGTCACATTGGTTCTAACTAAAGCAGCAATGTAACTGCGATTTCTGTCAGAGTTGATTGCAAACAAAATTACAAAATCACCCCCCTGGGGCCAGCCTAAGTCGGCAAATTGAATATGACGAGCGATGTTCCGTTCCAGTGTTTCCCTCATTTATCATTCGGAATAAGTTCAACGTTTTGAATCTGCAGTACTTAGTAGACGGACCAAAGCCTACTGTTTGAGCCTTCAGGTCACGCCTGGGGAAATTCATGTAAATCAACTATTTTAAAACTTGATTTATCATCGTTACAATTTAGGATTGGAATAATTATTTTGCTGCAGAATTTTAATATTTCACGTGAGTAATTAACGCCCCCCAATGGTTGCTATCGAGGAAATAATGTAGAAAAACATTTTTTTTCCGATATCCCCTAGTAGGGGACTAAAGTGGGGGCAGCGGGAATTTTTCTTAGTTACCTAACTCTACTCTTACTTACTCCAATCCAAGTAATAAAATCACATCCAACGATAGTCCATCCTTCGACGGAAGTTGTGACCCATTCCACTTCTTGAAAATTTAGAACAAAAGAATATCCAAATCTTACTCATAGTAAAATAAAAAAAACAGTTCCTACCGTTAAAGTCCTCGTTACATATTCACTTCTCAAGCTTACGCGCTCACTAGACATGAAATAAAACACTTTTTAACGGATAACTTTGAGGGCCCAACCATTACATTAGATTTGGCAAACCCCAAATCCTAGCTAGGGAACGTAGATTTATTCCTAGGATGCTCCGCGAGGCTATTGAAATATAAATAAATATCCTAAATTCAATAGAGATGATGGTTGGAAAATTCCACTAGCTTGGGACCCCATTCACATGCTAAATCCCCAAACACACACTGCAAGATCTAATTAGTTCCTTTTGCAAATAAATTAATAAATATAAAAGGCGGAGTTCGGCTTTCCTCTCCAAGTTTTCTTTCGCCATTTCTTTCTTGGAGAGGCCTCCCAAATATGTGAAATGGTGGTAGTTTCAGTAGATTCTCTCTTTTTAGCATTAATTAATTCACAAAATTAAATTATAAATTAAGTTAAACCAATTAAATTTTTTTTTGTTAAATATAAATTTTTGAACGTCTTAAAAAATTCATCGCTTGAGGGAAGGCTCACGAGTAGCTTCAGTCCCCCGTGACCACGGCAGCTGCAAAGGTGCCGAAACGTCGGGAAAATCAAAATCAAACCAAATACCAACTAATTACCAAAGTAGGTACTTTCAATAAAACCGCGCTAGTAGGTATCCGTTAAAAAGTGTTTTATTTCATGTCCTCGTTACATTTATCACGTTGAAATAATGAGGGCAACCATACGCCCTGCCATCAAACGGATGTCACTTTTATGCACATTGGGCCAGTTTCTGATAAAATATCGACTACCTACCTGAATATGTCACAGGTTAATTTATGGTAGTGTGTTTCAATAGGATTTACCTTCAATTCATTTGGCACTATTATATACTTATGGTATTGAATACGTACGTTACTATCTATTGATCGAAGCATATGAAGAAATGAGAGAAAGAAAAGCTACTAATGGAAGTCACGATAGAACTAGGGTAGACTGGGGGCCAACGTAACACTTTTTGTTTGACGGGCTCTAGTGTAAAATCTATTTGTTTTTAAGTTACTTTATCTGTGGAATTAGGACCTGAGGTTATTCATCTACAATAATCTCTGCCAATATTGAACTTAATACATAAGGGAAAGGAAAAAAATCAATTTAATCCGAACGAAGACGAGTGTTACAATTGTACCCATTGTGTGGTCAATTGTAACAAAAGTTTTATATGAAATAAAACACCAGTAAGTTGATTAGAAATACTTGTACTATTTTATATTTGCAGTCTCATAGGTAAAGAATCAGTCTTAAATCAAATTAATAAGATACTTCCTAAAATTTTAAAACTGAACATAATAATATTTATACAAAATAATATAGCTTCTCTAGCTTCACAAAACCAACGAAAATGACTGCTTTGTTTGACAAGTGATAATTTTAAATCTTACCAAAAATTTTAGCTTATTATGAGCATTATAGCTCGTTTAAAATTCGAAATATTCAAAAAATTTTGTTTGTATGGTGTTACAATTATCCACCGTTACAAATGTCCCCAGCCACGTGACTCATATTATTTAGCATATACGCGTAATTAAACTATTCAACTTACGTCTGTAACCGTACCTGCAACATTACGTCTTTTTTACTCTGTTCCATGGCATCTGAAAGAAAATATATTAATATAAACAAAGTTTCATATGTTCAGTAAAACATTAAACCGACGTCGAAGATTAACACACAATATATAACCTAACATACCTACTTACCAATGCAGGCCCTATTTGACCGACCATCATATAATTATAGAACAATTTTAAATTGATTGCCAACGGTCACGGGGACAATTGTAACACGGGGACGATTGTAACGTTTCAATTGTCCTCATTGGTGGTGCTACAACTGACCTTTACACACACTCTTTGGAAAAATATTAATATCTAATAAGTTACTGAATATTAATGGGCAAAAACTAGGCTATGCCAAGTGTGCTAACTCAGTAATTGACTAAATAAAAAACCTGGAGACAATATAGTGATTTAAAGCGAATATCAGACCGACAATAAGAACGAATAACTTACTTTGGCCTTGCAGAAAACGAAAATCCGTCGTTGACACGTCCGTTTTGCAGCTCGCGCGCCACCAACTTTTGAGTAGGTCGGGACTCGTTCTGCGCGTATTCTAGCTAACGCACACCCGTATACGTGGCTTTGTACTTGAAATATCGCCAATGTTACAATCTTCCACTGTTACTACTTCCCCAGTCTACCCTACTACTTATTTTTTAGTAGGTATTTTCTTCTATACCAGTTGAAGAAGTAAACAGAAAAAAATACATATTTTAAGTATCTATTAATTAACATTAAGCTGATCCCCTCGGCAACTTTTATACGTTTTGTACATACCCTTAAGGGCGTGTATCACTAAACGCATTAGATGGACGGTGGGTCTTATTAGTGTAATATAATTTGCGTAAACTCCCCTCGGACCAACTCTCCTAAATAACAGACAAATATTTGAGAAAGTGAACAGTTCTAAAACCTACCTCAGTCTGAATATCTAACTAATCCCTGATTTATGCGCCCAGTGGACTGCGGGCGAACAATAAAAAACAATTTATTTTTCCCGTACACTTTTTTCATTAGCAAACAAGAATGACGTGTAAAACAAGCGCTCTCTGTGACGAGGGTCTCCGTAAATAAGCGAAGGGAAGTAATTATCCGACCGTGTGTGTGTGTATCCGTCGCTTAAAAAACACTTCAATGAATGCCCATGTGGACCACTAAAGTAAGTAGTATTTGTTTTAACACACCTTATACAGCCAACCAAAAGCCTCGAGTTCTAAGGAGCAGAATCGTGTAATCCTTTTATCCATAGTGTAGGTACCAGTGGCGAAAGGTCCATACTACAAGCCGATTCCCATCGGCTTACCTTTTGGAAATACCACGCCACTGAACTGCTATGCAGATCATAACGTTTTTGTAGAACGGCTTTAGCTGCGCCATAATTTCACCCCTCGCCACTGGTAGGTACCCTACTCTATACGAAATAGAGTTGTAGGTACTAGTATGTATTCTGGGGAAATAGTAAGAATGATGGTTTACTTTTTGCTTTGAAGTGTGGTAACTTTTTTAGTTTCAGTCCTTCTTACTAAGTAGCTTGAGGAAGAAGAGAACCTATAATTTAAGCAATGTCTCACAACTAGGGTTGCCAGATGTCCGGTATTTAAGCCTACAAAAGTAGGCATATGAAATCCCTCAAACGCAAAACTCGCGCGCGCTGCTCGCTCGCTGTCTGTATCTGCGTCTGCGGGCTCTCACTTCACCACTGTGAATTTTTTACGACCTAGCATACCGCCCCCCCCCCCCCCCCCCCCCCCGCAACCCTACTCACAAGGAAAAAAAGCGAGTAACATTACGCCCAATACCTAGTAGACGTGGTGCGGTTGATATGATGATAAGAAGAGGGGCTGCGTTCCACTTGATCTAAGCTAAGCTACGTACAGCGCCATCTACCACCGAAAAGCGAAATGAAATTATTTCATAGATAATTACTCTATTGAGTACTTTTATATGCGCGTTTTTTTCTCGATAGATGTTCATGCTGAGGGTACAGAACAGAGCAAATGTACCTACATACAAGTTGTCCATTATTTATTTAATTTTATTTAATAATTCCCTACCTACGCCCAATAATAAATTATGCTACGATAAGAAAAATCTAGACCAAACAAAAATTTCATCAAGAATCACAGTAAAGTTTTACATAACTTTATTGTGTTTTTGTTTTGTTTGTTTTATAAAAGGAACAATTCCGCCACTTGTTTTATTAGAACTTGTTTGAAAAGCAAAGCAATTTAGAAGTTAGTTAGTGGTTATAAGATTTCGCCCAGAAGCCGGTTGCAATTTTAGTGTTTCGCAATAAGTTTAACGAGAAAAAACAAACGTGACCTAACTAAATTTTTCGCAAGTACTTCACCTAAGTATTTTATTTTTAAAACACCAAATTGACAAGGAAATAGAAACTTGTCCTATCTGACTGAACTCGAAATGGTAAACGCATTTTGTATCCGTATTTTAGGGTTCCGTACCCAAAAGGTAAAAACGGAACCCTTTTAGTAAGACTCTACTGCAGTCTGTCTGTCTGTCACCAGGCTTTAAGTATCTCATGAACCGTTTTTTGGTACGGAACCCTTCGTGCACGAGTCTGACTCGCACTTGGCCGGTTTTTGTTTTCAATAGATTCAATACGAAAATAGAGAAAGACTTTATAGGTACTAATACTTACAGGGTTATTTGTAAAGCACCAACCAACAACCTCGCCGATGTAGATTACTAACATAACTAACATCATAAACAACAACGTTTGTTCTACGACTTTCCATACAAATATCCGAACAGCTGATCGAAATTTGTACGAAAAGTAGTTTTTATTCTTTTTCGGAAAGTCGTAGAACAAAATGTTCCATTTCAATGCTTATGAGGTCTAGGGGTGCACTAAGAAAGGATTTTTCAAAATTCACCCTCCTAGGGGGTGAAACGGGGGTCCAAAGTTTGTATGAAAGTCCCTCAGTTTCGAAGCTAGGATCTCAAAATTTTGTGTT
This sequence comes from Agriphila tristella, assembly GCA_928269145.1. Taxonomy (NCBI): domain Eukaryota; kingdom Metazoa; phylum Arthropoda; class Insecta; order Lepidoptera; family Crambidae; genus Agriphila; species Agriphila tristella. Next base: position 42,050,433 of record OV743433.1, read on the forward strand.
TAGGCTAACGATTGAATATTAATATACACGTGTCTCAGCATTTTTGAAAATTCTACTCCCGAAGGGGTGAAAAGGGGGATGAAGTTGTGTAAAGAAAATCCTTCATTTACGAAGTAAAAATAGCTAAATTTATTATTTAAGCTTATGGATGGAAATCTAACGCAACATATATCGTTATTGTTAGTATTTTGACCCCTATGGGGATGAAATGTGGGTGAAATGGGGTAAAAAAACCCAAAAATCGATATGGATGTCGTTATTAGGGTTTTCTAGGATAACGATTGCGAAAATAACATTTATTTTGAAGTCCAATACGGTGGACATGATTAAACCCCTTAAGGGGTGAAAATGGGGTTCAAATTTTGAATGGAAAAAGGATATAAAATCGAAATTACAACTTCATACTTCGCTGGAGCACGTCTAAAAATAAATAAGCAAACAATTATTTTGTGATTTTGAAAATCAACCCCTTAGGGGGTAAATGGGGTAAGTAAACATAAAAAAAGCGATATGGATGTCGTTCTTGAGGTTTTATGGGATGGTGATTGCGAAAATGACATTTATTTTGAAGTGCAACACAGATTCAGCTCCTAAAAAGGTGAAAAAGGGGCTCAAAGTTTTGTTAAGAAGTCGGGGCGGGAAGGGGTGTGGGAACGGATTTGGGAGAGGGAGAGGGAGAGGGATTTTGAAGTCCAACACGGTGAACATGATTCAGCCCCAGGGGACGGGAACGGGAATGGGATACTACTAATATCTCTGGACCTAATTCTGATTATTGTAAAAAACTAGCTTCCGCCCGCGACTTCGTCCGCGTGCATATTAGAGAAAATCCTTAGGGAACCTACAACCAGGATCCGACCAGCCGTTTTTACGCATTTGGCGGGTCCCCACCAAGCGCGCAGCCTCGTGCGAGGCCCGCCAACGCAGATAACGTTGTGCCTCGCAAGGCAGCGCGCTTGGTGGGGACCCGCCAAATGCGTAAAAACGGCTGGTCGGATCCTGGTTGTAGGTTCCCTAAGGATTTTCTCTAATATGCACGCGGACGAAGTCGCGGGCGGAAGCTAGTTTATTATAAGTCTTAAGTGCTAGTATTGCTTCTCTCGTGCCTTTATTTTCTCTGAATCCATACTGGTCGTCTTCCAGACATTCCTCAGATTTAGGTCTGAGTCTGTTTTGAATAATTTTAAGAATAATCTTTGATGCCTGTGGTTTTTTGAACTATGCTTAATGTTCGGTGTTCTTCACATTTTAAAGTATTTGTTTTCTTTGGTATCGCCATAGTTTTGCTTATTTGGAAGTCGCTTGGTATTTTTCCCGTTGTGTACATTAAGTTTGTTAGTTCGTAAATTTTGATCTATTCGATTTTAAATTTTCTATGGAACAGCTGATTTTTTTTTTCGCGATTTCAATGTTGGTACCATAGTAAAAGTTCTTTGTATGCTTGATTGAGTACATTGACCCGTATAAGTTTATTCTTATACACTCGGCGTCAGAAAAATACACCTTTTCACAAATGTCTTCAAAGTTGATTTAATTGGTAAGTGTTGTTAATACTTCTTTCCCTTGGGACATAGAGTAAGACGGGCTTCTAAGCCGGCGTTGCTCGAAGCCTTCGGACATAGCCAACAGTCTCTAGAAACCGTTGTTGGGTACACTCGTCGAACGGAATCAATTACTGAGATTCAGTTCCCGACCAACATTACATTGCCTCATTTTTTGGCAATATTTGAGCAACTTCATGGGCAATACGCAATAGTATCCATCTTGGGTATTCCTTTTTTTAATTGAACTGTTGAAGTGTATTTTCTTCATCATCTCGATAGCGAATTTCCTGAATTGACCCCTTTTATTTCCCTTTTATGGCGGCGCAAGCAATAAAGCTTCAAGCCTTTAATTATGGTAATTTAAATCAAACAATTATTAATTGAAAGCTCATTATGTACTTTTAATAGATATCATCATTCACACAATAAAACGTTAGCTAGCAGTAGCAGGTGGCCAAGTCTAAACTTATTTTCGAAGAGGTGCGATTTTTCTGACGTTCGAGTGTATATACAAGGTGTTTGGTAAAAGCCTTATAAAATCAAATATAAGGTAGATAGGGACCATCAAACTGAACAACTTTTACTATGGGACCAACTCTGAATATGAGAAAAAAAACAGCTGTTTCATACAAAAATTTGTAACGAAAATATCAAAATGTATAAAACAGCAGATTTTTTTTTTCGTGATTTCAGAACTGGGCTACTATTGTCTAATTTTAAAAATCTATCGCAATCGCTTTCATTTGACAGATGGATATGACACATTACTGCATTTCTTTGTTATGTTTTTATTTGTGCCGAAAAGAAGCATCAATGTATCAAATCCTGAAAGCGATTGCGATAGATTTTGAAATTAGACAATTAGCCCCCTGGTTCCATAGTAAAAGTTGTTCAGTTTGATGGTCCCTATCTACCATATTCGGCTTTATAAGGCTTTTACCAAACACCTTGTATACTGTGTTTTTAATGATAGTAGTAATCTACTCCGGTGTTTTATAAATAACCCTGTATATCACGACGTATCGTAATGAAATAGTAATTTCGCAAAGTTTCATCGCCACATAAATAATGGGTGTTCAGAAACGTCAGTGAAGTGAGCAACAATATCGTCAGATATTCCCCAAACTCGGACACGAGGGACACACGAGCGCCGCACCGCATCACGTACCGCACTCATTTATCATTCCAGAAATATCTAAGGGACACGAGGGGAACGCGTTGTCATTAATATTGCCATTACTCAACTACTGACAACCTGTGTGTGTAATTTACTAATTAAACTTCATTGCAGGCTCTATAAACCGGTACTGAGAATCTCTTGAAGTAGAAAGAAAAGTTATTACAGATTATTAATTCTGTAAAAGAGAGAGCTTTCTATGACAAAGATTTTAATAAATTACGAAAATTAATTCTTTCATTTAAAGTTATTGAAATACCTCCGTACTTTGTTTCATTAATTTGAAAAAAATCAAATAAAGCCCTTTTATGTCTTGATCAAATCTTATAAGTAAAAAAGCCCTTGACAAAAAAAAATTACTCTATTGGCCGATTGCACTAAACTTAAGAATCGCCTAAGTCTTTTCCTAACTACAACATGACCAAATCAAAGCGGTGTCATAAACTTAGCCGTCATTAGCTGTCATTCGCTAAGTTAACTTGGTCGAGTTGTAGATAAGAAAAGACTTAGGCGATTCTTAAGTTTAGTGCTTTCACGCGTATCAGTTTTTATTTCGGACGGAGTCCCTTCTTTTCCGTAGCTCCATTGGATGTCCCATTCATTGACGGGACAACGGAAAAAAATACCGTAGTCCCATTGACGAATGGAGCCACCGAAAATAGTTTATACTCCACTATCGTTTTTCTATGGAACTTTAATAGAGTTGTCACACAATAGGGTATTTTCCAAATTTATGAAAACTGCTTATATTTAAAGATTGGGACGAACAATTTAACAGAAAGTAAAAATAAATTAAATAATGTCTTTTTTCTCCAAATATATTTTTAATGCTTTTGAATTTACCGCCAAAACGCTCGGTTCGATGACGTCTACTGCGTGACGTCAACTTTGTGTAAACAATTTCTACTATCCCCGTCAATTGGTAATGCGCTGGAACCTTGTCAAATTAACATACACATCATCATCATCCGCAACTAAAAATGACAAAAAACAGTAAAATTCTAATAGGTAATATAATATATTAATTATTGAATTCTTATTTTCAATAAGAAAGTGTCTAGGTATATGAGAAAATTACAATTGTTTTTCGTTTTTGAGGTTAAAATCATGGCCGCCAGGCGCATTACCAATTGACGCGGATAGTACATCTTTGTAGTCTGTGTTACAATTTACTCTATAGTTTACACAAAGTTGACGTCACTCAGTAGATGTCAGTGAACCGAGCGTTTTGGCGGTAAATTCGAAACAATTAAAAATAAATTTGATTTTAATTGGTTTAATTTGGGTTTAATGGAGAAAAAAAGACATTAATTAATTATTTTTATTTTTCTGTTAAATTGTTCGTCCCAATCCTTAAATATAAGCAGTTTTCAAAAATGTGGAAAATACCCTATTAAGTTTATTAAATATTACTTAGGTATATAGGGTGAATATGCCTATTACCAGCCCCCCCAAGGATTTTTCAACTTTGAATCTCTGTTGTTGCCACAATTGCTATCTTAAAAATTTTGTTGATACAGTTTTAGGTAGGTTGATTCATCTTTATTACGAAAATAGTACTTAGTTTTGCGTAGTTTTGTGGGAAAAAAATAGAGAAGCGTTTAAATGTCCGAAGGGCGAAAAACCCTAACTCCAGCCGCCTTTGCCCTAATATCAGCCGCTTTGCTCCCTAATTCCAGCCGGGTACAGGGTGTTCTAAAATAATACAACCATGTAAGTATAAAATAAAAAAATATAATTTGGTAACTCTTAATAGTAATAATAAAACACTAAAGGCTATAAATTATGATTCCCATAGCAAGTCATTGAAACTTACACCTCTCCTGTAGATATTAATCAATTTAGAATATATGTTACCGTTAGAGTACGGAATCCGTTAATCTGCAGATTAACTAGTGAATCTGCAGATTAACTGGCCGAGCCAGTTAAAGTGCGGAATTTTTCTTAAAATAGACGATTTCCGCACTTTAACTAGTTAATCTGCAGATTAACGGATGCTACACCGTTAAAGTGCGGAATACAGTGAGTGAAATAGCCAAGGCTTTAGGAAATTGAAGTAAAAGACCTACATTGAAAGTTTATTTTACAAAAACTTCGTTTCTGACGCTTCGCCGGGCATATTCGTTCAAACGTACCGCGTCAGTTATTATAATAAAAGAAAATATTTCTGTTGTCTGTTATAAAAAAATAACCTCGAAATTTAAATTTAAATTTTGAGTTTAAATTTCTAACCTAACCCGGGACCTACAGGAATAAAGCAGTTCGATACGATCGATCGTCGACACGTCAGGTCAAATACGATTATAAAGTTGCAGTTGCGCCCCCCCCCTCCCCTTGTCCCCCGCTTTTGTGTCTACCTTTTATGTTATTACTAATTTTCTTTAAATAACAAAACCTGTTTCCGTACTTTAACTGATCCTTGGTCGTTAATCTGCAGATTAACTAGTTAAAGTGCGGAAATCGTCAATTTTAAGAAAATTCCGCACTTTAACTGACTCGACCAGTTAATCTGCAGATTCACTAGTTGATCTGCAGATTAACGGATTTCCGCACATGACATATACATATATTGAAAATGGCGTAACAAAAAGTGAACTTTGGTTTAATAAACATATAATCAAAGAATATGAAATCGTTTTAATTATTTGAAACTTTTTTAAGCGTTTTCCAAGAAGTGGAATTCAATATACATTTCTTTTTATATTGAATTTATTTTCTGTTTCTATGAGTGAAGAAAAGTATGATGTTAATTATTATTACTTTTTACATCTAATATAAAAAAAAACAAAATAATTAAAATCGTATTTGAGAACATCCTGTATATTGCCGTAAAGTTAGATGACCGGCTGGAGTTAGGTCCTCATACATATCCTAATATCAGCCCCTAATTTGCAGAACAAATAACTTAGGAAATGAACATTATTCACCCGGCTGTAATTAGGTCATTGGGTGCAAGGTTAGTAATTCTAGTGATTAGCACTACAAATTCCAACCTTGAGACGAGCAAATTAAGATGAATTAGATTTCTTAAACGAAAGTTCAAAACCCAATACCAGCCCCGGCTGATAATAGAAAGTTATTGAAAATCACCCAGTCAAACTCCAGCCCCCCTATTTTTTTCGAAATTAGTAAATTTAATTACAAACTAGTAATGTCAAAACGTTATATATCTAATCTATTACTAGTATCAAAGCTTAAAACCTAAAAAAAAATGCATCTTGCCTTCGTAAACACACTTCCCAAAGTTCGCATCGATCGAGCTTTTATGCTGTTTTTCAAACATAGTCACCTCTACTAGGTCTCGGTGAACATTATTGCTCGTTGTGTGAGTTGTAGGTGACGTGACGGGGTAATAGTGATTTTCCAACTTAGAGGATTAACTAGCGGTGTGGCTCCATTAAACAGTTTCCGATTTTCACTGTTTTTTAATGAAAGCAAAGCAAAAACTTTTGGGGGCTGGTATTAGGGGGGGGGCTGGAGTTAGGCATATCCACCCTAACCCCCAAATCCCCCCTCGCTGCGCCCATGAGTCATGCTCAAATCTTTACGTAATAAAAAATTCGCCTCCGTAAGACAGTCGTCATCATCATGCCCTCATCCTCCCTCACCTTCACCTTTGTTTGAAACAATCGTACACCTACACAAAACATAAAGGATTTAAAATGGAACAGAATTTGGATGAAGTTATAATAATGTGTCAGGCGCTAGGCGTGATCGTGATCGACCTTTATTCTTCCAACCAGTCCCCTAGATCACAGAATAAATAATAGTACAACCTAGATCCACTAAAATCCATTGTAAAAATCCATTGATGGAGCTTTTTGCACTCTTATGTTCGCTTTAATCCGTGATCCACAAAAACCCACCATAACAACACCGTTTAATATGGAGCTTTGCGGGTTGCAGTCTGCAGCCCGACTTGACATCCCACCTTAAACCTGATGGACATGTACCTATATGGTCTTTATAGTCTTGATAGACTGACAGATGAACAAAATGATCCTTTAAGAGTTTCGTTTTTTCCTTGAGAGGTACGGAACCCTAACGCCCTTAGTACACTGACGAAACCATTGCAAAATCGAAACATATGCGAAAAATTACTTTTCATCCCTTCTATTCGAAAAAGGATGCATTGTTCCTATATAAGTGGAACCAAAGTAGCTCTTTTCTGGTAAGAACTTTTTAGTGGGAGGAAAAGAGATTTGAATTTAGAACATGTATCTTTCAAAGAATTCGAACGCCGCCGCCGGCTGGTATGTATTGACTGGCTGTATAGGCGGCGCGGCGAGGCAAACTGAAAAAAAAAACATAAGCGCGCGAATTAAGTCTGTGTTCTTGTAATTAGTACATACTTACGTACTTAGTACAATAACTTTTGAAAATTGCGCTAGTGTATCAAACGTAACTATAAATTTGTAATTATTTTTACTTTTCACGTGTCTTTTTTAAATAAAGAACATTTTCATTAATTACATAAACACAGTCTCCTATTTATTTTCTCATAGAAAGGGGATGAAAAGTAGAGTATATGACTCGGGCGCAAAATATTTTTGGCGAGGGCGACATACTTTGAATCCCTCGCTACGTTCAGGATTCTACTGAAGAATCCCTCGCTACGCTCGGGATTCTACTCTAGAATCCCTCACTTCGCTCTGGATTCAAAAAAGCGCCCTCGCCGTAAAAATATTATTTTGCTCCCTTGTAATACAATCTACTATTTCATCCCTTCTATTCGAAAAATGATGATTTGTTCCTATATAAGTGGGACCAAAATAGCTCTTTTCTGGTAAGAACTTTTTAGTGGGAGGAAAAGAGATTTGAATTTAGAACATGTATCTTTCAAAGAATTCGAACGCCGCCGCCGGCTGGTATGTATTGACTGGCTGTATAGACGGCGCGGAGACTAAAAAAAACATAAGCGCGCGAATTAAGTCTGTGTTCTTGTAATTAGTACATACTTACGTACTTAGTACAATAACTTTTGAAAATTGCGCTAGTGTATCAAACGTAACTATAAATTTGTAATTATTTTTACTTTTCACGTGTCTTTTTTAAATAAAGAACATTTTCATTAATTACATAAACACAGTCTCCTATTTATTTTCTCATAGAAAGGGGATGAAAAGTAGAGTATATGACTCGGGCGCAAAATATTTTTGGCGAGGGCGACATACTTTGAATCCCTCGCTACATTCAGGATTCTACTGAAGAATCCCTCGCTACGCTCGGGATTCTACTCTAGAATCCCTCACTTCGCTCTGGATTCAAAAAAGCGCCCTCGCCGTAAAAATATTATTTTGCTCCCTTGTAATACAATCTACTATTTTACTTCACTCGCTTAACTCCCTAAGTACGCGCCATGCTATTTAAAAGCGTAGACAGTTTGCGAGTTTATATAATAAAAGGCTGACATGCTTTTGTCTCGCAAGCAGGCAATTTATCCCGGAGGCCGTCAAAGTGGAGGCATGCGTGTGACAACAATGGGCTCACCTGACGGTTTTGTCGGAAGCGGACGCCGTGAGTGCTCGTATCGTAACGTAACAAACAATTTTATTCCTAAGGCCGTTAATTTATCAATCACTCCCTTTTTGGACAGATGTTTGAAAAAAATCCAAACAACTTTGGTATATGTAAAACAATTCTAGGTATTCGACGGTATATTCCTTTGCCTCTAAAACAATTGGGGTGCGTGCGGTGTGCTCCAAAAAATGGTTAGCCAAAATATTCGTATTTTGGTAAACAGAAAAATGAATCGGTCAGCTAAAATGGCTAGTTGGTCAGCAAGTTTTGACTAGCAAAATATTTCTAAATCAATTAACAGCAATTAATGTCATAGGTACTGGACTGCTCATTTTTTTTTTACTGCAGTCAGGGCCTACGTCTAATAAAATTTTAGTAAGCAATTCAGTGACCCATGTTTAATAATTTTTTTGTGAAAACAAATAACGTCGTTTTTGGCCGTTTCTTCGCCGGGTGTCTACCCCCCTTAATTACCAAAAAAGAATGTCATTTTTCTAAGGACAAAACACGGTGATGGACAATTTAAACATACCTACCCCTGTAAATATTTTTGTGCCCTACCTACAACGAACTAAGATACTAGTTCGTTGCCTACCTAGGTGATTGTAATTGAATTTAAGCTATAATCAGTAATTCTTTTGTTTTCCTGGTATTATTTATATAGTTATTATTATTATATTTTCTGACTAGTGTTTTGAGGTTAGATACTAGAGTCTAGACAACTTAGAGTAAGACGGGCTTACAAACGAAGCCTTTGTTGCTCGAAGCTAGACAATATCGAGGATATTTACTGAGATAAGTCAAAAAATCAATTAGCTAGGTAATACACAATAGGAAATGACGGATAGTTGTAAACACATCAAAAGGAGGGAAAAAAAGAATACATTATTGTTGGATTTTAGGGTTAGAGAAAAAACAGTTCCGCCAATCAAGAAAAAATCATTACAACGAAATAACTAAGTATTCTACTAATCCATACTATAATATTATAAATGCGAAAGTAACTGTCTGTCCGTCTGTCTGTTACGCCTTCACGCCGAAACTACTGAATCGATTTGGATGAAATTTGGTACAGAGGTAGAGTAGAGCTCGAGAAAGGACATAGGCTACCTTTTATTGCGAAATAATAGTTGGAAGGGTTGAAATAGGGGATGAAAGTTTGATTGTACCACAGAATAATTTGGTACAGAGGTAGAATAGAGCTCGAGAAAGGACATAGGCTACCTTTTATTACGAAATAATGGTTGAAAGAGTTAAAATAGGGGATGAAAGTTTGTATGAAAGTCTGTAGGTGTAAAAATAGGTGATGAAATTTTATGAGAGAAAAAAGCGGGTCAGCGCTCTTGGTGGGGACCCGCCTAATCACGGTAAAACGGCTGATCTGATTTTGATGAAATTAAAACATTGAATACTATACAAGGTGTTTGGTAAAAGCCTTATAAAGCCGAATATGGTAAATAGGGACCATCAAACTGAACAACTTTTACTATGGGACTAACTCTGAAATCGCGAAAAAAAAATCAGCTGTTCCATACATTTTGATATTTTCGTTATTAATTTTAGTATGAAACAGCTGATTTTTTTTTCGCGATTTCAGAGTTGGTCCTCTAGTAAAAGTTGTTCAGTTTGAAGGTCCCTATCTACCATATTCGGCTTTATAAGGCTTTTACCAAACACCTTGTATAATATCCTGGTTATAGTTCCCATAGGAATTTCTCTAATATCCACGCGGACGAAGTCGCGGGCAAACGCTAGTAATATTATAAATGTGAAAGTTTGTGGGTTTGGATGTTTAGATGCATGCAGGTAGTTTAGTTAGCATGCTTCTTTACTAAGGGCAAAACATGTGCACATTATTATTGTAAGAACATTTTCACCGTGTTTTACGCAAATAAAGAATTATGATTATGATGATGTTTGGATGTTTGTTCCTCAATCACGCAAAAACTACAGAACAGATTTGGATGAAGTTTAGCACACAGATTGCAGATAGCCTAGATTAAAACAAAGAATACTTTTTATCCCGATATTCCCACGAAAACGGGAACCACGCGGGTGAAACCGCGGGCGGCCGCTAGTGTTAAATAAAATTCTAAAAATATAAAAACTAGCTATCAACTACTTTATTTGATCAAACGAACTTCACAAGTGAAGTTCGATCAATATTATATGAGTCGCTTCATTCGAAGATATTCTATCAAATTAGATATCAACTATTTTTGTTAAAATCTGGATTAACGCCCAAAGTTAGTTGGTTATGCACTTTAGGCGTTAATACAGGTTTTAACTACACAAACACATTTAAAACAGGAAAAAAACGCAAACAAAAATAGTGTAGGTAGGGTGAATATGCCAATTACCAGCCCCCCCAAGGATTTTTCAACTTTGAATCTCTGTTGTTGCCACAATTGCTATCTTAAAAATATTGTTGATACAGTTTTAGGTAGGTTGATTCATCTTTATTACGAAAATAGAACTTAGTTTTACGTAGTTTTGTGGGAAAAAAATAGAGAAGCGTTTAAATGTCCGAAGGGCGAAAAACCCTAACTCCAGCCGCCTTTGCCCTAATATCAGCCGCTTTGCTCCCTAATTCCAGCCGGGTACAGGGTGTTCTAAAATAATACAACCATGTTAGTATAAAATAAAAATAAAAAATTTGGTAACTCTCAATAGTGATAATAAAACACTAAAGGCTATAAATTATGATTCCCATAGCAAGTCATTGAAACTTACACCTCTCCTGTAGAAATTAACCAATTAAGAATACACATATATTAAAAATGGCGTATCAAAAAGTTAACTTTGGTTTAATAAACATATAATCAACGAGTATGAAATCGTTTTAATTATTTGAAACTTTTTTAAGCGTTTTCCAAGAAGTGGAATTCAATATACATTTTTTTATATTGAATTTATTTTCTGTTTCTATGAGTGAAGAAAAGTATGATTTTAATTATTATTACTTTTTACATCTAACATTAAAAAATAAAACAAAATAATTAAAATCATATTTGAGAACACCCTGTATATTGCCGTAAAGTTAGATGACCGGCTGGAGTTAGGTTCTCATACATATCCTAATACCAGCCCCTAATTTGCAGAACAAATAACTTAGGAATTAAACATTTTTCACCCGGCTGTAATTAGGTCATAGGGTGCAGGGTTAGTAATTCTAGTGAATAGCACTACAAATTCCAACCTTGAGACGAGCAAATTAAGATGAACTTGATTTCTTAAACGAAAGTTAAATACCCAATACCAGCCCCGGCTGGTAATAGAAAGTTATTGAAAATCATCCAGTCAAACTCCAGCCCCCCTATTTTTTTCGAAATTAGTAAATTTAATTACAAACTAGTAATGTCAAAACGTTATATATCTAATCTATTACTAGTATCAAAGCTTAAAACCTAAAAAAATTGCATCTTGCCTTCGTAAACACACTTCCCAAAGTTCGCATCGATCGAGCTTTTATGCTGTTTTTCAAACATAGTCACCTCTACTCGGTCTCGGCAAACATTATTGCTCGTTGTGTGAGTTGTAGGTGACGTGACCGGCTAATAGTGATTTTCCAACTTAGAGGATTAACTAGCGGTGTGGCTCCATCAAACAGTTTCCGATTTTCACTGTTTTTTAATGAAAGCAAAGCAAAAACTTTTGGGGGCTGGTATTAGGGGGGGGGCTGGAGTTAGGCATATCCACCCTATCAGTGGCGAGGGGTGAAATTATGGCGAAGGCAAGCCGCTCTACAAAAATGATGAAAAATGTTATGATCTGCATAGTGGATCATTGGGGTGGGATTTCCAAAGGTAAGCCGATGGGAATCGGCTTGTATGGACCCTTCGCCACTGGTAGATATAACTAATTTCTAGATTTTAATTTTTCAGAATTTCATTAAACATTGTTATTTATTATTAAACGTTGTAATGGTTTTTTTTATTGGCGGCGCTAGTGGAGGCTCGGTGGACTCTTATGGCGTACGTTCCTGCCGTACCGTGTAATACCGAAAAGAGACACAAAGTGAGTCGTTTATTAAATTAATTTGTCACAGTTCGCTTCTCTTATACAAAGCAGATACCTACCTACCTATTTAATTTCGTAAACGAATTCAAAGTCTGCCGTCGGTACGTGACCGCTTTAATTTAATAAAACGCCAATAATGTAATCAGTCATTAATCTTCTTCTCTGACTGAGCATCTTGTACCTACGTAGTTTGTCTTTCTACAAAGTGAGTGATTTTGCAACAATTTTCATTGTTTAAACTAATTTTATTAGGTTACCTAGTAGGTACCTACCTACTTAGAAAAGGTTTATGTAATGTGGATTATCATTAGTGACCGACCGAAGTTTCGGTTTCGGTTCGGCTAGTTTCGGCAAGAAAATCTAGTTTCGGCAACAGTTTCGGTTTCGGCCAAATATTGGCCGAAACTTTCGGCTCAACCGAAACTCGGTTTTCGTGAATTGTCGTGTGTCAATCGGCTAACTTCGGAGTTCGCCAGCCGACGAGAATCGGCGCGATTGTGTTGAGTTAATACGTGTTTTCAGTTACAAGATTGATTTTAATTGTGAAAAAACATCTTAGTATTTATAATTCGTGGATAACTAGTCATCTCGAAACTTTTCTTCTGACTGCGCAAGAGCGTCAAAAGCTTAGTTAATAGTCTATTCGGACAGGTAGTACGCGTACGGTAAAACACAACAAATAACTAGTCATACGATTATTGTTAAACAATACATTATATTGATTACTATAAAAGTTGATTTACAAAAGCAAGTTTAACATATTGATTACCTATTTGATTATTATGATATATTTTTGTTGACGATTTTTGTTACATACTTATATTATATATTGTTTTTTTATAACCACCATGACGATAATTAGAAACACCAGTTGATTTTTATACAAATAGGGTTCTCTGCCCACCAGGGATTGACCGAGCTGTAATCTAATGATTGCTATCCAGGGAACGAATAAACTAAATCCAGATAGCTATTTTAAACTTATTCAAATAGTTCTTAGAATGCTGATCAGATCAGTTGGGGTTGTATGGCGATCTGAATTTCCTCCATTCGCTCTCTAGATAGCCATTATCAGATCACAGCTCGATCAATTCCTGGCGGAGAACCAAGGCTTCAAAATTATCTCGTTTGTATGAAAATCTACTAGTGTTTTTCCGTCCACCCCTAGCGTGCTTGAAACAAGCCCTACCACTAGGGCATGGATATCGGTATACCGGTATACCGGTAATTTTTTTCGGTATTTTGATACCGGTATTTGAGAGTAAAATACCGGTATTTCGGTATTTCGAAAAAAGATATATATTTTTGCAAGGGTGTTTAAAGACTATGCAGAACGTTCAATGTCTATGGTTCACAGTGTTGTACATACTGCAGATCAGTTTACGGTATGAATGAAAACTCAACGAATCACGAATAAACACGATTATAGGAACGCGTGGTTCCCGTTCCCGTGGGACTATCGGAATAAAAAGTATTCTATGTTTTAATCTAGGCTATCTACTATCTGTGTGCCAAATTCCAACAAAACACTGCATGCATATAGCTAGTATCTAGATGGTATTGCCACGTGGTTCTCTTTGAATACTGCCCGATGAGAGCCACGGAGCAAAGAAAATTAAATATAAGGAGTAAACAAAAATAAATAAAAGATGGTATGGGTTTAATGGTCTATATTGTTAAAATTTGGTTTACACCTTACATAAGAAAAATTCCAAAATACTAGCTTAGCGATAGGGGTCGCTTTACATGGGTACGATTTGGTTGGTGTGCGCTGGGCCGCAAAAGGTAAAAGTTACAGTTCTACGTCAAGAAACCGAGCCCTACATGGAGATACCACGGTTCACTAAAAGAGCTAAATTGTAGTGAAAGTTACACCGACCTCATGTGTCCGATATGATGACAACTTCTAGTTATTAATGCTCCTGTGAGTCTTGAATGAAATTAGGACTCGGTGGACAGCAATTCGTTCAGGCCGGTGACGTGGCCGTGGATGGACACCGTCCCAAAGTAGGGTATTCTCATAAAACGATGAGTCGAATAAAATTAACTTCCCATAGCTGTAACAAAATATGTATGATTAGCAAACTGGAAAACCGACCACGAACACGTTGTGCTATGCGGCATGGCGGCGTGGCGTGGGAAATAATATTTCCAAGATTCTTACCAGGTTTTCGCTGAACAGAATCCTGTTTAGCGGGTGTTCAAACCGCCTGCTCCCACCACCCGTTTGAAACTTTGCCTGGCCGAACTCAACCACAGTAAGTAAAATTGGGGAATCTGGCACACCCTCAAACCAGTGACCAGTGGTTCTACCTCAGTAACGTTTTCTGACTATAAATTATTATGCGAGCGACTCTCGCCGCGTTAAATAAAATAACCAAATGAAATCTCGTTCATCACAACTGTCATCTTTCTTTTCTGAAAATCTGAAAACTTGCTTGGTGTTGCCCTTGCTCGTTTTGAAACTTCTTCCAAAACGTTCCGTTTTCCCAAATCCTACCATAACTTGAAATTAAAAATTGACCAAATATTTTTGTAAATAAAAATTTAACCTACATAAACAAATACCTGTGTTTTGTCGACTATAAATCTTTTGGACAAAACACAAAGAACTGTCACTCGACGCTTCAATCAGCAAAAAGGTGTTTGCGCATAACTTCATTAAAAGTGTCAGATAGAAGAATGTGACGCGAAATGGCAACACCGCGGCTCCAAAATCAGCCTTCCTATTGGGCGTTGTTGCTATTCGTCGAAATCAAGAATCTTATATTCGTATTGGTCGAAATCATGACACGCCGCACGCGCCATTTTCTATAGTCAAATTCTCTGCAAAACTGAAGCGAATATTGAGAGACTTTGTTCTGTTTTCCAATGTTTATTCATTTCAAAACCTTATTCAAATACTAAAAAATTCGAAAAGACATTTATTAAAGTTGCGGCTGCTACACACGTCCGCCAATGACGTTAAGGGGGAGGTGCCAATTCCTGTAAGGTACTGAAAACTACCATTTCGCTTCCGCGCCAAAATTTAAACTTGGTGTCAGAACGCAACGTTACAATACCCCCTCTCCTGAAAAAAAGGCGCTGCCCTCAGCGTCCTCAAACTACAAATCCTACTACTAACACAAACCTAGAAAAAAAAATCTATTGAATGCTACGATTCAACGAACCATGTCGACCGACAACCCAAAAAAAAAATATATATATATACCCTGGACGTACAACCCGTCACCCTAGTGACATCACATTTGACGACACAGGACTTCCACTTAACGAGACAAAACACAAAACAACACCGCACAAACAAAACATTTACAACTCAAAACCAAGTTGTAAACCAAACAAGGAGACGAAACTACGCTCCTAAAAAAATTGTAGCATTCACCAAATACGCAAATGCCTACAGTTGTTGTGACTGTACAACAACTAAATATTCAAGATTAAAAAAAAATTGTGACATAAATTTCAGTCACCCAAATAGCAGAAAAAAACATGCCGGTTTCTTCCATAACGAGTCGTTTCAAAATTGGAGTATGAATTGGAAAAAAAAATATAAGTTTCACTACCTGCCAAACAGCAAAAATAAAAAAAAAATATCAAGATTTACCCGAATCTACACCTAGGTAAAAAAATAGATTCGAAACTCGTAACAAAAAGTGAATTCTAACTCATTAGAGATTGAACCACACAAAAAAACTAAACCAGTCCTCCATCTACCTATAGCTTGGCTACCGGCAATTCCCTGCTCTTTCACACCCAAATTCCTCCGCATGCAATCGTCATTCATTCGTTCATCACCATTTGTCCTTTCATACCTCACCATGCAAACCAAAAGTGTTACAGTGAAAATAACTGTAAACACCACACACAGACATACGCTTCGTGTGCCAAATTTCGTGTATTTGACACACTACTAGAGAAGATGTAATAAGTGCCCTAAGCTTTTAAATCCTTAATGTGCCAAGAACCTATAGATTGACCATCAGAAACCCTTTCCAAATCATACACCAAAGGCGATAAAACTTTTTTGACCCTACATTTCTCAAATTTAGGTGCCAACTTTGCCATTTTAAATTTTTGCGCATCACTCTGAGTAAATGTTCTCTTCCACACAACATCACCTACAGAAAATTTAGCCTCTCTTCTTCTTAAGTTATAGTGAGTGGTGTTCTCAGCATGGGCTTTTAATAAATGCTCGCGTACCTCTTCGAAAATGGTCTTTAAATTGTGAAATTCACCGGCGTATTCGTCCCTAGGTACCCCAGGTTCGTATTCCTTATCTGTGTCCCTATAAAAGGTACCACTGATGACTGGTTCCCTAGCATGTACTAGAAAAAATGGTGAAAATCCAGTGGACTCATTCACGGCACTATTAATTGCAAACTGAATTTTTGGCAATTGTTCATCCCATGTACGATGATTATCTTTAACGTAAGAAGCAACAGCTGTCATTATGGTTTTGTTGTATCTTTCAACCAAATTTACTTGAGGTGTGTAACGCGGGGTAAAATGGAGTTTCGGAACTTTATAACGTTCGAGCATTTGGCGGAATTCAGATCCTGTGAATTGCACTCCGTTATCAGCAATTACAGTCTCTGGAACGCCGTGTACTAAAATTACGCGTTGTTCCAAGTTTTTCACCACCTCCGCACAAGTAGCACGTCTCATTGGAAAAATTAAACAATATTTAGAAAAGCAACAGGTAACTACCAAAAGATAAACAAAACCAGAACGAGACCTTGGCATTGGACCGACGATGTCCACGGATAAAACCTGAAATGGTTTATGGCAGACTTTCGGTTGACCCATTAAACCTGGAGTTGCCTTTTGTGATGGTTTGTATGCGGCGCAAGTGTCACAGTGTTTAATGAAATCAACGATGTCTTTGTACATTCCTGGCCAATAATACCGTAGACAAAGGCGTCTATGAGTTTTGAAAACTCCCAAATGAGCCGCTGTTGGTTCACAGTGGTTCTCCCTAATAATGGCCTCTCTCTGGTCCTTTCGTACTACCAGCTTCCAATCAAATTCACTCAATAAACTAAATTTACTTTTTGAAAAACGATACAAATTACCATCCTTTACACAAAAATTAGGAAAATTAAGTGGATGCGACTTACAACCATTAAAAATTTTATCAAACCACTCGTCCTCCACAGAGTTGATCACGTTTAAGGTATTAGCGTCCATAAGTCTGGATAACGCGTCTGGAACCACATTGTCTGTGCCTTTCCTGTGCTCAACCTGAAAATCGAATTGAGACAGTCGACAAAACCAACGCGCCAGTCTACCTGAAGGGTTCTCCAGCTTAGTAAACCATTTAAGAGATGAATGATCCGTGACAACTTTAAAAGGACGAGATCCCAAATAAGGTTCAAATTTCTCGACCGAAAATAAAACAGCTAAGGCTTCCCTTTCTGTAGCACTGTAATTTCTCTCTGCTTTATTTAAAGAACGACTTACGAATGCAATAGGGTGATCATGTCCTTCAATTTCCTGAGATAACATTCCTCCTAACCCATATGAAGATGCATCACAATGTACAGTGAAAGGTTTACCAAAATCTGGTACAGCTAAAACCGGTGCTGTAACTAGGGCGTCTTTCAAAGTATTAAAAGACTCTTCGGCTTCCTGTGACCAAGAGAAGGGTGGCGCATTCTTTCCACTACACGTCAACTTATTTAGTGGTGCGGCGATAGTCGAAAAGTTACGAATAAACCGTCTATACCAGGAACACGTTCCAAGAAACATTTTGACCTCACGACTTGAAGTTGGAGTAGGAAAGTTCAAAATTGCGGAAACCTTCTCCGGATCCGTTCTCAGACCGAATTCGTCTACAACGTAACCCAAATATTTAATAGAACTTCGGAAAAATTTAGATTTTGCAAAATTAATAGATAAATTAGCTTCCTTAAGCTTGTCAAACACCCGTTTTAAAAGTAGTAAATGCGTTTGGAAATCAGAACTACAGATAATAATGTCATCAACGTAACAGTAAACTGTTCCGTTGTCAATATCACTGCAGAACCCGTGACCCAACAACCTATCCATCAAACGTTGCTGTCTAGCCGGAGCTCCGCAGAGTCCAAACGGCATCACCTTAAATTTGAAGATACCTCTTCCCGGAACAGTAAAACTAGTCTTATCCTGCGACTCAGTTTGGAGTGGAATTTGCCAAAAACTGGAGCTTAAATCTATCGAGGATAAGTACCTAGCCTCCTTAAGGCTGTCAAGTATCTGAGGCATGTACGGAATAGCATATGCATCGCCCTTGGTAACGGCGTTAAGCTTCCTACAGTCAAGACAGAATCTCCAATCGCCACTCGCCTTCTTAACTAATAGAACGGGATTATTCCACGGACTTTCACTAGGTGTTACAACGTCTAATTCCAGCATTCTATCCAACTCGTCATTTAAGGCTTTCTTCTTTTCCGGCGACAACGGATACTGACCTATCCTAATAGGTATGGCCTCTCCCGTATCAATAACATGCTCAGTTAGAGGGGTCCTTCCTAACCCAATCCTTTCTGAAGAAATTGATTCAAAGTCTTTCACCATTGAATCAGCCAATTCTTTTTGACTAAAAGACAAACTATTATACGACTGAATACTATTTATTTGTTCTGAGTGAATTGAACTACAATTATTAAAAAATGATTTAGGAGCGTTCCTATAATCTATTTGATCAAAAATGTTCTTTCCTAAATCGAAAGATCTCCAAAAATCACAACCTAGTATCACCTCTGTGACTATACTAGGAATCACCAAAAATTTCACTACCCGGCTAATTTTACCAAAAGTAACCGGTACAAAAATAAACCCTAAAGATTCTAGTTGAACTCCATTTGCAACACTACACGACCTGTCTACACGCTCCTGAAGTTCAAACCCAAACTTGATAAATTGTTTATGTGCATTGTTCCCTAAAATTGAGATACAAGCACCTGAATCTAATAAACCAATAATTTCAAAATCATTCACTTTAAATTTTAAATAAGGCCTAACATCATTTTCACTAGGTGCGAAGAGAACCGAAGCGATGCTACGAAAAGATTTAAATTTACCCTCACTATCCACTAAATTATTACCTCGGTTCTCACCAACTAGTTTTTTGTCTGTGGTGAACTTTTAAAACTTGTGCCCTTACTGCAGTTCGGACACGATGTGACAGTAAAACCTACTTTGCCACATTTGAAACATTTTATATTTTGAGGTGTCACTTTACATAATCTGAAATTGTGGTTACCCTTGCCACATTTATAACACACTCGTTGGTTTGCAAAAGGCATTGAATTAGAATGAAACTGTTGTGATGTTGTTGGCGGTCTACTGGTGTTGTGTGTTGCTACATAATTGACTTGTTTTGCTTTACCCTTATAGCAAAATTCTTGACTCAGAAAATTCGACTTAGTCGGTTCAACAAAAAAATCCGAACGTTGGCGAGCAGATTCAAGTTTACGACATTTTGTCTTTAAATCGGAAATTGTAGTAATATCTAACAAAGCTAACTGTTGTGAAAAATACGGTCTGATGTTATGCAAAAGGATTTCAAGCTGCTTCTCCTCCGGCAGTGGTGATTTCAGTCTGTTGAATAGGCATGCCATTACTGAAAAATAAATGTGTGTTGGCTCCTCCATTCCTTGTGTTCGTGAACGGATCTCACCCAGTAACCTGTAATCATAATCGACCGGGTCAAATTCTTCGAGCAACAAAGATTTCAGTTCTGCCCAACTGTCAACCTGACTTTTAATGCCACGATACCACAGCAAACCCTGTTCTGAAAACAACTGAGCGGCTGAGTTGAACAACTTGCCGTCAGAAACACCATATGAAATTTGGAGCTCGTCGACACGTTCCAAAAATGAGCGTGGGTCTGTGGTCCCGTTGAATCTCAAGTTCCACTTTGCCACATTCCTATCACCAGAACATTCTGCAACTGCTACTACTGGCACCGGTTCAACCTGGGTATCGCTCTGATCCGGATGCTGTGCTCTTGTTGACAAGAAAAACTTTTCAGAAACTGACAATAAAAACTCAATTGCGCCAGACAACTCTGCCTTTTGTGACAAAACAGCAGGGTCATCCGACACAACTCGCAAAAGCCTATGATGTAAGTGTCGTACCAAACCACGGCATCTGCTCAAACAATGTGCTGTAACAGATTTTTCACTAAGTTTTGCTTTTAATTCTTTAATTTTATCTGAAATAATTTTAAGTTCCGAACCACTTTCAAACTCTGTTTCTGTGATTACCTCAGAGGGACACTCAATAAGAAGCTGTTTTAGTTGCTTTCTCAACAAAGGAACCGTAGAAGTCGGTGTTTCAGACCTAATTGTCACTTCATAAGTAAGTTCATCTTTTAAAAGAGAATGTACTAAAATTTCTAAATCCATCGTTAAGAACTGGTGGTATTTCCTTCACAAATAATTTAAATAAAAGGTAATATTAAATTATCAAACACTAAATCAGAGAAAACACAGTACTCAAGAAAATTATTTGTAATTGTATTGACCACAACGACACACCGCTTGTACAATATTGTAATATTTTGTAAATTTATCACCTAAATGTATAAAATGTAGGTAGTTTTAACAAAATGTATCAAATTATAAACCAACTGTATGAACTTTTTAAATTTAACAAAATGTATTCATTGTAAAAACAAAATAAAGTTTTAAGTTGAAAACTGAAATCTTTCCTTTCAAAGTATGAATGTGTACACAACACTAGTTTGTTACCAAATGTAAAATCTGATATTTATGTCTGTTTAGTTACAGTTTTACATAAAAACAATATAACTTGAAGTTAACTTTTAAACATGAAACATGTAGGTAGATACCTATACATATAAATCTTAGTTTTATAAAAACATATAACACATAACATAAAACATGGAACAAAAGCTTAACACTTAAAAATTAAAGGAAATGAAACAACCACACATGTGTTTTTTTTTCACTTTATAACATTCACAATAGCAGCACACCACAACATAAAATTACAAAACTAGAACGCGTGGTATTCCAATCCTAAAAATCAATTTAAATCTATGCCGCTACTGTTAAAAAAAACAAATTCCTAATAAAATGTTCCAAAGAAATTTATTAAATTGAAAAACAATTCTTTACTGTGGTTATGTTGTTCAAGCACAAAAAAAATATCTTAAATGTTGTTCGCTCAATAATTATGAACTAAATATTCTTGTTTGAAAAATATATTATGACTCTAAGTTACACAAAATACATAATGACTCTACCAAATACTTTCAAAAATATGATTCTAAGTTAAGCAAAAATATATACCTACCCTCTTTTCAAAATCAAAAAAAATAATATGACTCGACTGTAAACTTTTATTAAAACAAAAAAAACTCCCCTACTCTCTCCTACCCTCTCTCAATCTTTCAATCGTACTAAAATCATTCCATAAGTAAGCCAAAGGTGTGGGCCAGGACAAATCTTACACACACAATATTCCCTGCGGTCCGGGCCCAGATATGAGAAAGATGGGGGATATTTCTGACCAACACACACCAAACAATATCTTTAAATAAATGTGGGCGCCATTTGCCACGTGGTTCTCTTTGAATACTGCCCGATGAGAGCCACGGAGCAAAGAAAATTAAATATAAGGAGTAAACAAAAATAAATAAAAGATGGTATGGGTTTAATGGTCTATATTGTTAAAATTTGGTTTACACCTTACATAAGAAAAATTCCAAAATACTAGCTTAGCGATAGGGGTCGCTTTACATGGGTACGATTTGGTTGGTGTGCGCTGGGCCGCAAAAGGTAAAAGTTACAGTTCTACGTCAAGAAACCGAGCCCTACATGGAGATACCACGGTTCACTAAAAGAGCTAAATTGTAGTGAAAGTTACACCGACCTCATGTGTCCGATATGATGACAACTTCTAGTTATTAATGCTCCTGTGAGTCTTGAATGAAATTAGGACTCGGTGGACAGCAATTCGTTCAGGCCGGTGACGTGGCCGTGGATGGACACCGTCCCAAAGTAGGGTATTCTCATAAAACGATGAGTCGAATAAAATTAACTTCCCATAGCTGTAACAAAATATGTATGATTAGCAAACTGGAAAACCGACCACGAACACGTTGTGCTATGCGGCATGGCGGCGTGGCGTGGGAAATAATATTTCCAAGATTCTTACCAGGTTTTCGCTGAACAGAATCCTGTTTAGCGGGTGTTCAAACCGCCTGCTCCCACCACCCGTTTGAAACTTTGCCTGGCCGAACTCAACCACAGTAAGTAAAATTGGGGAATCTGGCACACCCTCAAACCAGTGACCAGTGGTTCTACCTCAGTAACGTTTTCTGACTATAAATTATTATGCGAGCGACTCTCGCCGCGTTAAATAAAATAACCAAATGAAATCTCGTTCATCACAACTGTCATCTTTCTTTTCTGAAAATCTGAAAACTTGCTTGGTGTTGCCCTTGCTCGTTTTGAAACTTCTTCCAAAACGTTCCGTTTTCCCAAATCCTACCATAACTTGAAATTAAAAATTGACCAAATATTTTTGTAAATAAAAATTTAACCTACATAAACAAATACCTGTGTTTTGTCGACTATAAATCTTTTGGACAAAACACAAAGAACTGTCACTCGACGCTTCAATCAGCAAAAAGGTGTTTGCGCATAACTTCATTAAAAGTGTCAGATAGAAGAATGTGACGCGAAATGGCAACACCGCGGCTCCAAAATCAGCCTTCCTATTGGGCGTTGTTGCTATTCGTCGAAATCAAGAATCTTATATTCGTATTGGTCGAAATCATGACACGCCGCACGCGCCATTTTCTATAGTCAAATTCTCTGCAAAACTGAAGCGAATATTGAGAGACTTTGTTCTGTTTTCCAATGTTTATTCATTTCAAAACCTTATTCAAATACTAAAAAATTCGAAAAGACATTTATTAAAGTTGCGGCTGCTACACACGTCCGCCAATGACGTTAAGGGGGAGGTGCCAATTCCTGTAAGGTACTGAAAACTACCATTTCGCTTCCGCGCCAAAATTTAAACTTGGTGTCAGAACGCAACGTTACAGTATTTAATGATATTCCTTTTAGTTGTGCGTTTAATGTTTTCATCATCATCATATCAGCCGCACGACAACCACTGCTGGTCTCATTCAAGGATCTCCAAGACGATCGGTTCTGCGGTGCCTGCATCCAGAGGTGTCCCACAACCTTCACCAGATCGTCGATCCACCTTGTCGGGGAACGTCGTCCGGTGTGCGGTCACCGCTCCAGAACTTTTCCGCCCCAACAGCCATCGGTTCTTCTCGTTATGTGTCCCGCCCACTGCCACTTCAGCTGAGCAATCCTTCGAGCGATGTCGGTTACTTTAATTCTCCTACGTATCTCCTCATTCCTGATTCGATCACGCAGGGAAACGCAGAGCATGGCTCTCTCCGATGCATGCTGGGACCTGGGTGACCTTGAGACCTACTCCTTATGAGACCCATAGTTAACGACCACGTTTCACTGCAGTAAACTATCTTTTAATATAGATAAATTATCTTTATATACAGACTTTCGTCTCGAGACACTGAGGTAACTCGTAAGTCAGACGCGAAGATTTTTTGAAGCATCCAGAGTGCTTCCCATCCGAGTAGGATTTGACGAGAAATCTCTTTCTTGAAGTTGGACTTGCCTAACTGGACTACCTGTCCTAGGTATACGTAATGGTCAACAACTTCAAGTGTAGTATTCCCAACATGAACTGGAGCGGGCACAACATAGGCAATCGACATGATTTTCATCTTATCCATGTTCATCCTGATACCCACTCTTTGACTACGGAGATCTTCGAGCAATGTATTCAGGTCTTCCAAGGTCACAGCCATAAGAACTATATCATCAGCAAAACAAAGGTGTGTTAGGTACTGGCCATTAATATTGATACCAAGTCCATTCCAGTCTATGAGTTTAAACGATGTCCTCCAACGTAGCTGTGAACAGTTTCAGACAAATAACGTCTCCCTGTCTCACACCTCGCTGCAGTTGGATTTGTGGTCTTAAACTCTATACTATGGTGCTAAAGCCTTTTCGAAACCCGGCTTTTTCGGAAGGTTGGAAGTCTTCAAACTTGCGAGCGTGACGATTCGTAAGGACATGGCTCAGAAGTGAGACGGGTCTGTAGTTCTTTAAGAGAGGCTTATTCCCATTTTTAAAGAACAAAATAAAAAGTATTTTCTAATGTTTTACTTGAGTTATATTGCGCCAGAAAATACGATCTAGCTACTGAATCTACCACCAGTTCACAAATTAGGAGGCCTCTCAGAGAAAGAACTTGCGGAAGAATACTCAGAGAGGTTATTTCGACCTCCCTTTTGATCCCTTTCTACGAAACGAACTAACTGTATCTTTAGATCCTGCAGTGTGTGATTTGGGATGGGATTTTAGTTGATGAATTATAGGGTCCTAATCTGGTGGTGGGCTCATCTTCTCTATGGAAATTTTGATATTTGTTGATTTCAATAATAATTGAATCAAATAACATATTTTCTTTAGTATTCTTAATTACCTAGGTATTACTTTAATAACTCATTTTGTGGTTTCTAGGCAGTTGGTAAATAGTTTAGGTGTTTCTGCCATAAAGTATAGCGTAAAAAATTGCTTTAATCACTCTCCACAAACAAGACTTACTCATCGTTCTTAGAATTGTTTAAAAAGTAGGTAACTAGCAGTTTTTAAAAAAATACCGAAAAAATACCGAAATACCGGTATACCGGTAATTGAAATTTCAATACCGGTATCAATACCGGTATGAAAATCTTTCCGGTATTCCATGCCCTACCTACCACCAACCAACCATTAATTTGTAAAAAAATACGTTAACTTACCCCGGTCACTCACATGCGCGCAAACATTCGTACATTGTACGAATGTTTTCCATTTTGTACTACACATGTTTCCGCGAACCTTTGCGCGCAAGTGAGTGGCCGGGGTTAGTATAATACCGAAACTGAACCGACGGAAAGTTCGGTTTCGGTTTTGGTTTCGGTCGGACACTAATTATCATACGATTTTTATTAATGAATGACGTGATTCGTGTCGTGAAGGTGTATTAATAATATACACGCCTTCCTCACAAATCACTCCCAATTTAATAAGGTTTTGTTTTGACAATAATTTAAATTATGATGATGATTTTTAGGGTTCCGTACCCAAAGGGTAAAAACGGGACTCTATTACTAAGACTGTCCGTCTGTCTGTCTGTCTGTCCTGTCTGTCACCAGGCTGTATCTCATGAACCGTGATAGCTAGACAGTTGAAATTTTCACAGATGATGTATTTTTGTTGCCGCTATAACAACAAATACTAAAACAGAATAAAATAAATATTAAAGAGGGGCTCCCATACAACAAACGTGATTTTTTGACGTTTTTGGCACTGAACCCTTCGTGTGCGAGTCCGACTTGCACTTGGCCGGTTTTTTGAAACAAATCATGCTGACTGGGAACTTACGGGCGGCGTGCTCCGCGAAAATGGCGTCATCAGTACCGTCAAGTCTGGCAACTTGACGTTCGATAAGCAACTTGCCCGTGAGTGGTCCTCTCGATCAAAATCTTATTTTACGTAGAATTGAAGATAGATTGAGATATATTTTTGACAGTAGTAGGTTTTCATGTTTATCAGTGGCAACATAAAGTTTTTTCACTGTGGTAACACTGTTGTTTAATCAAATATGGCGTTTTGAAGTCGGACAGGGACAAAACGTGTTTTTGCTGGTGTGTGAAAATTCTGTTTGCAGAGCAAAAACTACTGATCACACGTGAGTAGAATTTTGATATGTTATGAAGTAAGTCCCGTAGATTAATTATTTTTAGGTTGTTAAATATCCGTTTTCAGTCCAGTCTGCCGAAATATTTACGTTGGTCATGTTAGTAGAGGTTAGGTCAAGTTACCATTGTCTGCATATGGGCATCTTGACCTATGCCTAGGGTTGACACAAATGGTTGACACGAAATTAAAAATAAAAAGTAGTTCACTGATCCTAATTCCTAATTTAATATTATAAATGTGAAAGTGTGTTTATTTGTTTGTACGCTTTTTGTGTTGCAACGGAGCGACTGATCGGCGTAATCTTTCACATCGAGATTGATTAATTGAGTTGAAACTCAGGGATCCCTTGTCTCCATAGTCTCTAAAAGTAGCTTTTTAACCTAGGAAAACCTCTAATTCCCTCAGGACGCGGACAGAGTCGCAGGCAAACCCTAGTTTTTATTTTCAAGTAATTCATAGTATTTTGAAACCTACTTGTATTTGTGACAGCCCTATATAACACAAATGATTTGTATGAAAATCGTGCTGAATGTTAGAGCAACTTGCCCAAGTATCCAGTATTGTCAGATTTTAGGTTCTATAAATTTCGAAAAGGGTTACCATGTTTAAACAGGCGGTAAATATCGCAAATTGATCTTAAATAGGAAATAAAATGCAATAATCTACGAGAAATGATGTACAGGTCAAGATGCCAAAGTTGTGTCAATTTGACCTCTGTTACTTTTCTTTGTCTATAACGCCAATTTCAAGGTTTATTAAAGAAATTAATAGTTAAAATGAATTATGAATGTATTATTGTCAAAAACAAATCATAAAATATTAAAAAAAACCTGTCGGTATCATAGTTATTTGAAAAATAAGAAAAAAATGTGGTCAAGATGCCAGAGTTGACGGCATAGAGTAAGATAAAAAAAAATAGGGGTAGAGAGCCCTCTGGCGATTTTAAAACTTACTCATTTTGAAGCGCCATCTCTGATCGGCGATTTTCTTGTTAGTTTGTTTTTTTTTTTTAGTACCTAATATAGCAATCCTACCTACGGCTTTGTTCTAATTATCTTTTATAACATTCTTAACGCCGTGTTCACTAATTTTATGTTAGATGTTACTTTTTCATTTGTTTGTTATTTTTATTGTCATACGACATGCTGCACGCTTATAACGACTGCTATATACACTACGTTTTACTATTTTCATTCAGCCAACCATCCTTTAGAATGATATTTTTCTTGGAACTAATCATTTACACATTGATATTGCCTACAGTTTTTCTTCTGAATAATTACAGTAAAAGCAATCTTTTTAATGGTTCTAGTAAATTTTACAATCAATCGAATTGGTATCTGTGTGCCTTTTTTGTGTTATTGTGTAATTTATCTGGTCTTAAATGTCTGTTCAACTCATTAACTCAGGGAGTTCATATTGCATGTTTGAGGTTAATTGATATTGCAAATAATTGTTTTTGTGTTTCGTATGGTACCTACAATCATTATCTAAAATTCGTTTCACTACCCAGCACATCACATCCATGTATTTGTTGTATGTCAACCATCTTATACAAAAACACGGATAAGTTCGCTCTCATGTATGATAGACTTAGTACTGTGTGTTATTACTGTGTTTTTTGTTATATTTACAATCTTTACTTATTAATTGATTTGCCTACGATCACATCATATTTTATCGATTGGTTAAACGAATACATGGATGATAGTGCCTTTAAGTATGATTTAAGGCTTGGTTTTCAATGTGTCCTTGGCAATAATTCAAATAATTATCTATGCCTCATTATTATTTTAATCTGTAAAGTAGCACTCTATTGTGTTTTTACAAGGGTCTGACATGCTTTGATAGAGCGAGATCGTCTTATTGAGATTCCTATAGGAGTAAATAGAGAAGAGTTTCATGTTTTATCTCTATCACCGACCGGACTTTTTTTCATGGTCGTGGCATGGCATGGCAGCCCCATATTTTGACGTCATAATATATCTATCCCTTACACCCGGTCGCTCGGTGGCGCATCTACCCCTTTTTAATATACTATATCTATGTGTTTTTATCATATCTATGGTAATAGATAACTATGAAGTGAATGTTATTACAACCTTTAGTGCCAACTGCTACTCCCATTGTTTCATAACTGATCTGATTTATAAAATGTTAATTTATTGCCACTTTTACAAAATAATTACCTCAATTAATTCCAAGGGAGAAATAAATTTGTTAACTAAACTGGACAGATCTTACCACTACACAAATTATAATTTCCTTTGTTGGCTAACCTATTGTTCTAATTGCAGACTGTGTGCTTATTATCTCTACTATTTACTATTAATCACACCAGGGAAATCATTGGCTGGTGGGATGATATGTTTGGTGTACACCTTTTTTACTGTTTCCTTATGTACAACATATATACTCTACCGCTGCCACTATTATCACTATATATTAGTATCAGTTTATAATATATTTTTTCTTGACATTATACTCTGTAAGCATATTTTGCTGCTCATCAGGAAACATAGACCTCGGTTCATTAAATTGGCACTTGTTGTACTGAATAGACACAGTAGTATCATGATGCTGCGTTTGCCTTACATCATATTGACTAACTATATAATATTTAAGATATTCTTCTTTAGATTGATTCTTCAAACGAGTCTGGTCTCATTTATCGGAAATTTTATACTGGAATATATCTATTGCTCACTTTGTCTTAAAACTATTAAACATCCATCTCTTTTTAGTAATGCTCCCTAACAAGCACTTCAAGGTTGGCATCTATAATCCAGGCTCTTTGGGGAAAAACCATGAGGAATTCATAGTGGCAGTAACACAGCGGTCTATTGATGTCCTAGCGGTTAACGAGACATGGCTTCGTCCGGGTGAACAAGGTAAAGCTCCACGTATTCCTGGCTATGTACTTCGCAGCGTCCCGCGTCCTGCTCATCTGCGTGGAGGCCGCGGCGGTGGCGTCGCATTCTATATTCGCAGGGGTATTTTTGCGCGTAACTGTGTTCACCCTGAGGCACCGCAAGTTGAACAAATGTGGGTACAGATTGATGTGAATGGTATAAAAATTTTAATTGGGACAGCATATCGTCCTCATTGGGTGAATGTGGATCTTTTCTTGAGTGCAATCACGGATTCGATTAATTCTTTTTCTTATTCTGATAAAGTTATTTTGTTAGGTGACTTTAATATTAATCTCCTCTCTGACAGTACAGAGAGACGAAAATTATTGGAATTTATTGAGTTAATGAATTTAGAGCAGGTTGTGGATTCTCCAACCCATTTTACAGAAACCAGTGAATCTTTAATCGACGTCATTTGTACCGATGCTAAGGTCAGAAATGTGTCTGTAGATGTTATAAGCAGCAAATTATCTTTACATGCTCTTGTGACTTGTACTTTCAATTTTAGAAAACATAGATCGCCTCCTAAGTACATAACATACCGTCCTTTAAAAGATATAGACTCTGTTGAATTCAATGCCGATTTGACAGCTATTCCATGGGATGCTATAATACCGTTGGAAGACACGAATGCTAAGGTAGTTGCATTTAGTAAATACTTACTGTACTTATTTGATAAACATGCTCCTGTTAAGAAAGTTTTAATCAAACATCAGTTTTACCCGTGGATAACTGAAAATGTAAAGTTAATGATTAGGCTTAGAAATGAATCTCATGCTAAATGTTTGAAAACAAAAAAGAAAGAACATCGTCTATATTATAAAGAATTTAAAAGAGTTGTAATTTCAGCAATACATAATGAAAAGGGGGCCTATTTCAGATATCACATCAATAGTAAAATCAATGATCCTAAAACCTTGTGGAAGAACCTTAAAGATCATGTTTTGCCTTCAAAAAAGGATACTGGACTCCCACCTGGTCTTCCATGTCCTGACGAAATTAACAAACAGTTTTTAGATTTACCCAATAATGAAAAAATGAATTGTCGACGCTGACCTACTTCGAATGGCATCGTCTCGGAGACTCTACTTTTAAGTTCGAACAAATCAGTAATTCTGATATACTTAAAGCTATTAAGAGCTTGAAATCAAACGCCCTTGGAGTAGATAAGATATCATTAGACATGTTACTGCTAACTATTCCTCATACGCTAGATACCATAACTTCAATTATTAACTCATCTTTACTTTCTTACACGTTCCCAGATTTCTGGAAAACTGCTATTATCCGACCAATCCCAAAAAACAACAACCCAGCAAGTTGTAAAGACCTCAGACCTATTAGTCTTCTTCCCTGTCTCTCTAAGATTTTAGAAAAAATTGCTTGCATACAGATTACCGAATACCTTGAACGCAATAATATTCTTCCTTTAGCACAGTCTGGTTTTAGAAAGAATCATAGTACTACTACTGCCTTACTTGATGTAACAAGTAATATTTTGGAAGCACAAGACAACGGGATGGTAACTATATTAGTACTTTTAGATTACTCTCGCGCTTTCGACACAATTAACACCTCCCTGTTACTTTCCAAGCTAAATTACTACGGCTTTGATAGCACCGCTATAAAATGGTTCCATAGTTATTTAAGTAATAGATCCCAATATGTTTCATTTAGTAATGATGATGGTACTACTGCCAAATCCTCTACTCTGACAGTTAATAGAGGTGTCCCACAGGGATCTATCCTTGGGCCTTTGCTTTTCATACTTTATGTTACGGATGTAATTGAACATATAAAAAATTGTAAATTCCATATGTATGCAGACGACCTGCAAATTTATATATCTTGCAAACCTAATCAAATAGG
This sequence comes from Agriphila tristella, assembly GCA_928269145.1. Taxonomy (NCBI): domain Eukaryota; kingdom Metazoa; phylum Arthropoda; class Insecta; order Lepidoptera; family Crambidae; genus Agriphila; species Agriphila tristella. The sequence goes on from OV743433.1 coordinate 42,081,283, forward strand.
TTCAACTCTAGCTTTGCTAAATGAAGATTTGCAAAGAATAAGTGAATGGTCTCATCGTAACTCACTAATGCTCAATCCTGCTAAATCAAAGTATATGATTTTTGGTTCCAAAAAACAGGTAGCTCAAGTTAAACTATTCGCCCCTCAAGTAACACTTAATGGTTCACCTGTGGGATATGTGACGGAAGCTCGAAACCTCGGTTTGCTTTTTGATGGCGAGCTTCGTTTTCACTCACATATAGTCGAGATCGCTCGAAATTGTTTTTATCGACTTAAAGTTCTTTATTCAATAAGGCAATATTTGAGTGTTGATTTACGTATCCGTTTGGTTGAATCTCTCATTTTATCAAAGTTCAATTATGCTGACTCAGTTTATGGTCCACGTTTGTTGGCAAAAACAAAAATGTTGATTCAGCGTGTGCAGAACGCGTGTTCAAGATTTTGCTTCCAAATTCCCCCTCGGAGCCATGTCTCACCCTATCTTAATAATAATAATATTCTAAACATGTCATCTAGACGTTACATCCACTTGGCATCTCTCTTGTTTGGTATTATTACAACTCGTAAACCAATCTACTTGTGGTACAAGTTGACTTGGTCTGCTCAGAATCGCCTTGGTCGACTTAACATACAAAGCCACAAAACAACAGCTTTTAAAGGAAGTTTTAAATACGCAGCAGCCAAGATTTGGAATGACATTCCTCCACCATTTCGTAAGTTGAGTAGTGTGGTACTGTTTCGTAAACGACTTAAAGAACTAATTCTGTCACAACAAAAAGACGGCTGCAGTACATTTCTATGATTTATAAAAAGTCATATCTATGTATTATTAATTCAAAATATCTTAAATCTATCATTATCAATCTCTAGGTACCTACATATCTATTATTACATTACCTACACATCTTTTATCTATCAACACTCGCACAATCACCGTTCTATTTACGTTTTTATGCATGCAAAAGTATGTATTACTATAAAACCACCGTTCTTGTTATTCCTTTTCGTGTATCTCTATTTCAGGCCCAGCTGAAAATCAGCGTCGTGATCCTAAGTGGTCATGATATTGTTAGCTGAGCTGGTTGCCTTTTTGGTTACCATTACATAATTATACCTAAGTAATTTAGAATGCGTTTAAGTATTTTATAAGCGATTGTTTTTGTAAACCATTTTGTTTGTAAGTAACCAAATAAAGTTTTATTCATTCATTCATTCATTCATTCATAGTATTAGTATTTTTTCCGAAGAAAATAACTAACACATGAGAACAAACGTTTCAAATGTTATAAGAGATAACTAGAACAAAACAGTTAAAAACATAATTACAAAAGGGAGAAAAGAAAAGGACACAAAATTAAACAATTAAGTGAAAGAGTCATTATGTTTTTATTTATTCCTCTCAGTTTATGCCTAGGGATAATTTTATTCAAAATTGTTCATATTCTTATTTCTTAATATTTATTCATTCACAAACACGGTCAGGGTGCCTACTAGCGTAGTAGGTACCCTGACCGTGTTTGTGTAGTACATTAGTATACCTACCTAGTAGTATTAGGTATACTAATGTACCTACAGCCAGTGGCGAAGGGTCCATACAAGACGATTCCCATTGGCTTACCTTTTAGAAATCCCACCCTACCGATCCACTATGCCAGGGGTGCCCATACTTTTTCTTAAGGAGATCGACTTAGCAAAAATTTATGACTAAGAAATCGACATTTTGACCGTTTAACCTACCAAATATTTAACAAGAAAAAAAATGGATATGTAAAACTACATTGGGTGCAAAATGTCAAGTCTGTTATCCTTGGCGATCGACCTTAAAACCTCTCGCGATCGACCGGTCGATCGCGATCGACCGTTTGGGCACCTCTGCACTATGCAGATCATAACACTTTTGTTGAACGGCTTACCTTCGCCATAATTTCACCCCTCGCCACAGCCATTAATTTTTCCCAGGTAAGTATAACAAAAAACAAAAACAAAAAAAAACAAAAATATCTTTATTATTTACTACAAGTAATTCTTTACAATGTGTGGGTCTCTTCTTTTAAGTTTGTAAAAACCTGTATTAGAAGAGGCCCCTCTCTTTAGTTTACAATAATTTATTTGTAGTACATAACTAGGAGCTTATATTTGTATTTTTAAATATAATTTTAAATTACTTTACTATTAAGTATTAACATGCTATCCCTATTCAAATAATATTGTGCATATACATATACGAGGTCATTCTCAGCATATACGAAACCCTAGAACTGTTTGTTCTGAATGCTATATTTGACTAAATAATATTTACAAAACCATAAACAAAACCATAATTATCACACGCCAAACTAAAATGTTTCGCGCGCACAACACAAAAGAAACTTGAAACTTCGTAAGTTTTTAAGGTATCATTATATATTTTTCTTTACACTGATTCCAAAAATGAAAATATATGACCCGAGTTTCGGATTTCGCACATACAAAAAATAATTTTGCATATTATATTACTTCCTTATACTTAAGTAAAAACTAAAAGAAATAGTGATTACTTTTATTTTGATACAAGATTTTCTACACTTTCATAACTTTGCAATTTTAACCATGATGATAATTTCTTTTTACATGTAAGGTAAGGTAATGAAAAAATATTTAATATTCTATTTATTTTATTATAAATTGACACAGATTGAGCTGAAAACTGTTTCCGGGCAAATGCTGTTTTGGTAATTTTGACGCTAACCACTGTATTTGCTTTACGTTTACTTAATAATTTAGGATCAAAAGAGTAATTTTTATGTAAATAAAGAATGCACTGCTGTACATATAATTTCCTAACAGACATAACATTAGCTTCTTCATACAACATACTAGTGCCAAACATTCTCTTCTTACGTAGGATCACTTTTAAAATCATTCTTTGTGCACGTTCAATATTAATAAATTTTGTTTTGTAGGTACCACCCCATATAATTATACAATATAGCAATAAAGACTGGACAAGACTTTTATAAATATAAATAATAAGTTCTTTATCTGCAACATCACGTAAGTGTTTAAAAAGCCAGATAAGCTTTCGTGCGCGATTTGCTACTGCGTTTAGTTGTGGGTACCATGATAAATTCTTATCCAGCATGACACCTAAATATTTTGTTTGGTCAACACGTTCAATTTTGTGACAGTTACAGTTGTAAGAATTTTCATTTCTTTTACATGAATGTGCAGTTATGTGCAAATTACTCTCTGGCTGAAAAGAATCACGGATTGAAAAGGTAATAAAGTTGGTTTTGGACATATTAAGGGATAACAAGTTCAGATTTAACCATTTTATAACTCTAGCTAATCCAGACTCAGCTGTAGCAAAAACTTGTGGCCAGTTGTCACCATGGAAAAGCAGAGCGGTGTCATCCGCATACGAAAAAACAGATCCTTTAGTAAGTGTCAAGTTAGTCAAATCATTGATATAAATCAAAAAAAGGGTAGGACCGAGGACGCTACCCTGTGGGACACCATAGTTGTTAGTAATGATTGCATTGCTATATGTATCACTATCAAGTTTGACTACCTGAGTTCGATCCTGAAGATAATCGGATAGTAACGCATGAAAATTTCCTCTTATTCCGATTATTTCGAGTTTATGGAGAAGAGTGGGGATAGAGACGGTATCAAAGGCCTTTTTAAGGTCTAGAAAAATACACAGAGCTTTTTTCTTATTGTCAAGATGTGTTGTTATGTTTCTTGTAAGATCCAAGATAGCATCTTGAGTACTTATTCCTGTGCGAAAGCCATATTGTTTCTTTGATAAGATACCAAAACTATTAAGGTAATTTAGCAGGCGACTGTTTATTAATTTTTCAATAATCTTTGATATCACAGGAAGCACTGAGATGGGCCTATAATTATTGATATCGCCTCTATCTCCACCCTTATAAACTGGGTGTATAATTGAGCGTTTAAGATCATTTGGAAAGACTCCCTGCTCAAATATAAGGTTGCCCAGATAGACTAACAGAGGAACAAGTATTGGCCTAGCTAGTTTTATGAACCTAGTCGGGATCCCGTCCCATCCAGCGGCAGAATCTGTTTTGAGGCTATTTATAATAGAATTAACTTCGTACGGTTCTATTTCAATAACCCCAATGGAGCCAATTTGAGAAGGTATATTGTCATAATCGTGGGTTTCGGGTTGGAGATTTGGTTGTATTTGATCAGCCAATGATTTCCCCACATTATTAAAATAATTGTTGATGTGGTCAGCAGAATCTGTAGGAGTCCTTTTTAAATTTAGAAGTTCGACGTTTGTTAGTTTCTGTTTGTTATGATGATTAGTAATTTTTTTTATACAATTCCATAAGGTTTTATTATTTCCCTTCGCTTTATTTATTAGATCCCGTTCGTATTTGTTTTTTAACTTTTTTATCAGTTTATTGCAGAAGTTACGATATCTTCTGTAAGAAATTTTTAAGACTTCATTCGTTGGATCTTTGCGTGTTTGTTTTTGCAAGTTATTCCTGTTTTTAATGCACCTTAAAACACCCTCAGTAATCCATGGTTTTAATATTCTTTTATTTCTCGGTATTTTAACAGTTTTTGTGTTTTCATTTAGGCAGTGAGTAATAATTTCAATTAGTTTATTTGCAAATAGATTTGCATCCTTGATATTAGTTAAATCAGATAGGTCCTTTGCTTCTAAAGATTTTAATGCATCAGAGTAGTTTACAATAGATTTGTGACTAGAAGGAGTAGTATTGGTAAACTCAGTATTTGAGTAAAGGTATGATAAAACCATTTTGTGATCTGTGATGGTAGTATCTAAGACTGCCACTGCAAACGAAAACTTTTTTAACAAATCTAAGCTTATAAACATGTGGTCTAGAGAACTATTAATTCTAGTATTCAGTCTATGTCCTGGTTCTAGACCGTGTGAAGCCAACATGTTGAGGTAATTGTCACAATGATTATTGTTCTGTTGCTCAGCAATTATATTGATATTTATGTCACCGGTTAGTATTAGATTCTTATTAAGACGTGGACAGTTAAGATGTGAATTTAAAGAGTCAATAAACTGTTCAGGGTTTTTTGCAAAGTGAGTTCTATAAATACAAATGACCGATAAATGAGGTGTTGTGACTTCCAGACAGGACGCTCCATACAAATTTATTTCTTTGACAGAGTGTTTTATTGATTTATTTATAAACACTACAACCCCGTCATTCTGATTTGTCTTTTTTGTTGTGCCATATGTTAAGTAGTTATCTTTAACGGGGAGCGGTTTATCAGGGCATATGCGACATTCTGTTAATACAATAAGGTCGACAGTTAGATCCAATAAAGTGAGATTTATTTCTATATCGTCAATATTTGAAGATTTATGAACGCTTCTTATATTTTGCGTAACAAGTGAAAAAGTGGGTTTGCGAGAGGGTAGATGTTTATGTAAATTTTCTACAGAACAACTAACTGGATTAAAATTATTTATTGTGTCTAATTCGTGAAGTATATTTATATGTTCATCCATTACTAATACGGAAAAATATGAGAGTGTTTGTGAAATTGTTTATATAAGTATTCAGTATAAGTTGGGGTTTTACATGCATAGATTTTTGAAAAAGACGTAGAGTTATTGAAAGTAATATTATACATAAAAAGTTTACATTTACATTATTTGGGTTTTTATCAATATTTGTGTGTAGAAATATATGGGTTAAGATGTGTTTAAATACTGTTATAATTAACACTATGAAACAAAGATCTAACTTACTCAAGTACGAAGTAGCCAAAAAATTAATAAAAAAATTCATGGATAGTCACTTATTGGCTAATTGTTGAATTTGCGCTTCACTAGTCACCGTGATGATCGGAGAGTTATCATCCAAGCGGAGATAAACCTTTCCATAGCTGGTCCAACAATATTTATAATTCTTTGACGCCTTCAGATCTCTGGCAAGGAAGTGAAGTCTAGAGGCTTTTATCGTTAAGTTCTCAGAGATAAATATAGGTATATCATGGTTCGTTTTTAGTCCAAGGTGTAATGCTCTAAGTTTGTTGTCCTTATTTTTTATGTTGTATTTCTTAGCGGCCTGGAGAATATCAGTTTTTACAAACGTATTAACAAACTCGACAACAATAGTACATTTTTCCTTTTTGTTTTTATTTACTTTTATTATATCCTTAACATCTTGTTTTACCATATCTACGTTTATAGTCTTTGCCAAGTGATGAATCATCTCGAGTAATTCCGTTTTGGTTTCCTTGCCGTTGAGCGGTACATTGCGTATTTCTATATTGGATTTACGATCTGTTCTTTGGCTATCTTCAAACCTGGATTCAAGCAATACTATTTGTTCTTTGTCCTTTTTAGCTTCCAACTCCAGCTGTGCGATTTTACTTTTCAATTCCATATTTTCTTCAGATAAATAGGTAATAGAAGTTTGTATCATACTGTTTGTTTGTTGTATATCTTTTAATGAGGTTAGAATTGTGTTTATTTTTTTATCTTGTTCTGTGGCAAACTGAATAAATAAATCATGTAGCTCAGATGTAACTTCCTTTGTTATTTCTTGTAGTTCTGGTACCGATGTAGATGGACGTCTTTTCTTGTTTCGAGCCATAACGTAGCTAAGGGGTGAGTCTTCGTCTATAGTTGACATATCCGGTACAGAAATTGACTTTTCCGGAGAGTGATGCACAGTCATCTTGTATTTATTTTGTTATTGTTGCTGTTATATTTATAATAGCTGCGCGGTTGATATGGGGCGGGAGTCTTGTAGCACAATATCAGTCAGTACCGTTAACCAGCTACTGTCGTAGTAATTCGTAGCAATCGCTACGGCCGGCCCGTGTTTGCTACGTGCGGTGGTAGAAAAGGAAAGCAATTATTTATTGAGACTTCTCTTTTACGCGTCGCTGGTGCCGTCCGCGAACGCGAGCAGCGGTGCCAGAAGGAGACAGCATGCAAATTCCTTGATACGTGCAGGCGAGGGGCGCCGTTTTCGTCCAGTTGTTGAGGGATTTTAGCACTTATGATTATAAATTTGAGCACACGTCTACACTCCACGGAGGCGCAAAGGCGAGATAACATAATCTTGTTAAATGTAACCTGTTAAAGAACGCATCACTAACACTTTAATAAGTATAGCTAGCAGTTTTAATGAAAATACATTTTCATCAAAACATGTTGCGCAGCCAGTAATTGATAACTGAATATTAAAACCATTCCAGTAAAATTATTCGTAAATAAGCAATTAATGCTTCCGCATAGAAAAACAGGAAGGATGGTGCACGGTCGAACCAAAATAATTCAACTGACACCTATACGAAGTCCTATATATTATTACGAGATATAATACAATCATTTTACTTACACCCTTACTTTAATAGTTAGGTCAGTAGTGGCACTCATGTATGGCGAGGTCAAAATTTGTCATTAGATGAATTCACTTGGCACATATGTAGCTTAGGTAAAACTGATCTGATTTAGCCCGGTAGCCATCCGCCCCCCCTTGGCAGGTAAGGGGGGGTGGCATTCAAAGTTTCGCGCCGCCGCACTTCAGAAAAAAAATCATATCTCCTTCAATATACCTACCACCTTGAGTGTGGTATCATAATGTGATAAATCAAGGATGAGGAAGCCATTTTTGAGACATTTAATGTACAGTTTCATAGAAAAAAAGTGATATATTTTACTATATTGACGACATTATCAAAATCAGTTTGCTATTTTTTTTATTCATCAGTTGGTATCTTTGAAAATTCAAATTTTATGCAAAGGAAAAAAATACTATCTTAGAGTACATTTATTCAGCTTTAAATACATACAAACTTATATATAGTTATCATACAATATCTATCTAACAAAAATCGAACATTGTATGCGAAGGTGTTTCCAAACGTCTTTAATTTCAAGTTAAGTTGGTTTTTCATACAAATTGTATAGAGTACAAACTTAACTTTGCGGCCAATTGATGTTTATGTTTCTACGGTCTTATAGTCTCTCTCAGCTATCGTACAGTCTAATTTATACTTAATTTTTTTTGTGGAAGTCATAACGACAATTGAAAAAAATAGACAGACTTGATCTCAGAATGAGGAAGTCACAAAACGTCGACGCGACGTGGCGTCAAAAGATCAGCTCAAAACGATCAGGTAGGAAAACGTCCTATCCTATCATATTAAGTTTACAGTGCAAAAAGTGTTTAAATCATAATAGGTAGGTACCCTAAGAACCTAGGTATACAAATATATCGTAAAGATAAAACTACTGTTGCATTGAGTATTTTTATACACTCGTGAGCAGAAAAATGGAACAACAGCCCTATTTCATACAAACAAGGTAACTTTAAAGCTTTGGTTCTCCGCCCAAGATTAAACGGGGTATTATGTGATGATGGCAATTTAAAGAGTGAATGGAGAAGGCACAGATCGCAAAAGAAACCCAACGGATCAGAAGAGTCGTTTACACCAGAGACCGTCTCGAGTGTTGAGTGTTACATTTTCCATACTTAAAAATTTTCGCTTGATATTTTTTTAAGTTCAACCCTGAGCTAAATGACTAATCTAATCCGTTCGATTTCTTTAGCATTATAAGTCTCCGCCATCCATTCTTTAAACTGCCATCATCAGATAACATCTCGTTTAATCCTGAGCGGAGAACCAAAGCTTTAAAGTTACCTCGTTTGTATGAAAATAAGCCTGTTAATCATTTTTTTCAGCTCAAAAGTGTATAAAAATACTTAATGCAACAATAGTTTCATTTTTACGATATATTTATATGCCTAGGTCCTTGGGGTACCTAATAATTATAATTTAAACATTATTTGCACTTTAGACTTAATTTGGTAGAATATTTTCCTACCTGGGTCGTTTTGAGATCTAATCTTTTGACGCCACGTCGCGTCGTCGTTTTATGACTTGCTCGTACTGAGAACACGTATGTCTAATTTTTTCTATAGTCGTTATGACTTCCACAAAAAGATCTAAGTATGTATTAGACCGTAGGATAGTTGAGAGAGATTGTAAGACCGTAAGAACATAAGCGTCAAAATATACCAAAGTTAAGTTTGTATTCTATACATTTTGTATGAAAAAACCAACTTATATTTGCAGTTGGAAATTCTTGGCAACACTGTCACATACTGTGTTCGATTTTTTTCAGAGAGACATTGTAAGATAACTATATTTAAAGTATACATATTTTTAAAGCTGAATAAGTGTACTTTAAGTCAATTTTTTTTTTTCTCTGCACAAAATTAGTATTTTCAAAGATACTGACTGCTGAATAAAAATAATAGAAAAACATTTTTTGATACTTTTAGCAATATATATTTTTTTCAATGTCTATATAATTAAATGACTCAAAAATGAATTTCTTTATGCTTGCTACAGAGTTAAGTTTGTGTTCTATACATTTTGCATGAAATAAAACATCTAATACTGGCTCTTGGAAACGTTGGGAAACACCGTCGCATACCATGTTCGATTTTTTTTCAGATAGACATTGTACGATACCTATATATAAAGTATATATTTTTTAAAAGCTGGATAAATTTGCTTTAATACAATATTTTTTTTCTTTGCACAAAATTTGTATTTTCGAAGATACCGGCTCTTAAATAAAAAAAATAGCAAAGAGATTTTGATACTATCCGTTATATTTTACCTTTTTTCTACGAAACTGTACATGAAATGTCTCAAAAATGAGTCCCCTATCACTAATTTATCATAAAATGATACCACAGTCGAGGTGATAGGTATATTGAAGGAGATATGATTTTTTGTCTGAAGTGCGGCGGCGTGAAACTTTGAATATCACCCCCCACTACCTGCCAAGGGGGGGAGGATGGCTACCGGGCTAAATCAGCTCAGTTTTACCTAAGCTAAATATGTGCCAAGTGAATTCATCTAATGAAAAATTTTGACCTTTTGCCACTACTTCCTAGGCTATAAGTCTATAAAACGATTATGGAGCCAAAGAGTCCCGGAATTTAAACAAGTAATGATACTTGTTTTTTATAAAAAAAAAAAAAATTTTCATCATTTGCGGTTGCCACAACTAAACTGCTCGATAGCTCGTACTGCACCTGTATCAGGATGACAACAGAGTAGGATGGGGGTGGGCTGTGATCTGAAAAAAAAATGTTTGTAATTTTATTATTAAAAATATTGTAGGTAGCTTATGAAATTGATGCATAATGAGGGCGTTATGCATGATGTTTGCAGTTACGTCTTTGTAATTCTAGAGGAGCGATGTTCATAACAAAACGTGTGCGTAAAGCAACTGCGTTTTACCTGCACGTAACGGTACAATTATTTTGAGAAATATCTACCCTTAATATGCGTAAACAAAACTTACATGATATTTCTGGTATATGAAGACGAAGTGGGATGGGTTGGAATTGAAATGGGTCTGGAACTGGGATGGGTCTGGTTGCCTGAAAAAATATAACATAAAAAAATATTTTCATCAACACTAAAAAAAAATACAAATTTCCGCGCCGGGGTTATAGTATCATTTGAAAGGCCTTACGAAACTCTACAAAGTTATATATATTTCAAAATCAAGCGCCCCATTTTTAAAGCCAACCCCAAAAAAATTTACGTGATGTTGCTTCAGTGGAAACGCACCCTAAATCAAGGACGTAGTAATTTGATTCTACTATGGTACCTACCTAGTACCTACATAAAAAACTTACACGATGAATTGCCGGTAAGTGAAGGGAAGGTGCTACGCCTACAGGCCTTATCCTGCTGGCGAAGGTGCTGGTTGCAGACCCCATTCTTTTAACTTGTCAACACATTTTCACCAACAATCTCTACCCAATCTTTAAAACTATCCGGGCCCTTATTCTTTTGTTGGGAAACGGTGGAATCGAGCAACTGAAATAAGTAAACGTGCGAAATAAACACAGAAAAACATTTTTGTGATATTGTTAAAGGAAAATTCTGACAATTAAATTTTGTTTTTGATAAAAAGAGTATACCTACCTTTATGAATGTACTCTCGCTAATGACTATTAGAAAATCATTGTCTATTCCCAAACCATAAACTGCTTGACAAGCATTTACGTGCTTGTCAAGCATTGCTTGATCGTTGAGGGAGTTCTTATAAAAAAAAAATTGTATGAAGTAATGATCTTCGCCGATGAGAGATGAAGGCACTTCCTTTACAATAATGTCACTTAGTATAGGAGTGTCAAGAGTGTCCCCCCCCTGGTTGACGGTATAATAATGTACTCTATGGTATCAAAATGCTGTGTGCTTTTAGCGCCATCTATATTGATTGTAGAACTTCTTGTAAACTAGCGCCATCTCTATTGGTTGTGAAACTTCGTGTTAATTAGCGCCATCTGTGCTTGATATTGGAAACTAATGTCTGCTTTTCTTCTTCTTCTTATTTTTGTTTTGGCAATCTACTTTCCTCTTGGAAGTAATTTTTGCCAGTGTCAACTGTTGAATAGTTCGGGGGGCTTACCATCAGCAAATAAGAAACCATTTAGTTCAAAAGCTGGCTTTAAACAGGATTGCGAAAAAGTAAGGCAGTAAGTCCTGCTATAAGAGCTCATAGTATAGTAAGGCCCCAGTAGTAGATATTGTTTCAATTTTTATTAGAATGCGGGTGCATCGCATTCCAATGCTGCTTGGAGCATTTGTCACCAAGTATATCAACACAGTTTACTCGGTTAGTTCTGCCGTGGTAGCCACCACTACAATAAAAGCCTCAGCTTCACACAACCAATATCATCCCACATATTGTTCAGTTGCGTGGACACATTTTTACCACAAAACTGTACCGATTTTGAGACGGCTGATATCACTACACTTATCACTACCGATTCAAATGCTGATCATTAAGGACCGACCGAGATCTCGGTCTCGGTCTCGGTCTCGGCCAGTCTCGGCCAAAAATTATGTCTCGGTCTCGGTCTCGGCCAAAATGGCCGAGAATCTCGGCCTTTTGGTACCTACTTACGTAGGCCTGAGATTACACTCATGCGCTTTCATCTTGCACTTTCCTCTTCGCTGAGGCATGCGTCATTGGAATCAACGCATGTTATGCATGCCACAGGGCATACGCTGACGCATTCCTCACAGTAATTAATCAAATTAAATCAAAATTGTTGACTTCTGTCATTTGGTAATTTGCTGTCAACTTGTAATAGGTATTATATCACATTCAGTTTTACAAATGAATGTGAATGTTAATTTTAATTGTCTTTTATAGTGGTCGGCGTACAAGCTCAAAATCAATGGAAAACCGCAAATCGATGTACAGCATAGCCGTTTAGGACAAATATACTTGAATTCAAAACAATATTAGGGCCCGCATTTCTTAAAATTTCTTCCCTTAGGAGAGGAGTTATGGTGTTATATTTCTTTTTGTATGGGAAAATTGTTTTTGTTCTACAACCTATCATGTGTGGTATCCAATTAAAGGGCTTTGTGAGCCACATCGTTGTATTTCAGCCACTTGTTTTAAATTATAGCCAAAACTATTTTTATTTTTATTTTCCAAGTTTAAATATTTTTCATAAAATATATCTCATTAATGATGTTATATTTTCATATCTTACCTCAAAAAAGCGATTTTGTAAATATTGACATTTAGTATTTTTATTTTTTGGTTTTAATGATTACAAAGCTTTTACAAAGTGATTATGTATAATAAAAAAAAACATATTTGTTATGTAACCTATCGTGTATTCGTGTGTGTATGGTGTGTGTGATATCGAATGAAAGTGCTTTCTGAGCTGTTTCTAAAAATATATTTCAGCATGTTCAGAATTATATTTCAGCACTTGTTTTAAACTAAACCAAAAAATCTTTTTAAAAAAATACTATGCATAAGTTTGGGCAAAAATTAGAAAAAATAAATACTAAATGTAAATATTTTCAAAATATATTTCTTCAGGACTGATATGAGTGAGTATAATATTAAGTAAGTATTGTATATCTTTTTAATTTAAGATGTATTTTACAAAAAAATTACTTAACCACATCGGATCTGAAGGAGCCCAAACATTGTATGTTTTGAAAATGTTTTGAAATATAAGAACCGGCTTAGCAAGCTCTTTCTTTCAACATCATACACGCTAGGATTAAGAAAAAAAATCCCCATACAAAAAAGATGACACCATAATAAATAACTCATCTTCTAAGGAAAGATTTTTTAAGAATTGCGAGTTCAAAATATTGTTTTGAGCTCAAGTAAAAGTGCCGTACCGGTGCCGGCTTTGCTGTACATGGATTTGCGGTTTTTTTTGCGTACACCTAGCACTATTACGATTAAATAAAGAATTTTAATTAAATTAAATGTGTTTTTCATCAATATTCGCCATTTTATAGTAACATTGACAACGCGCGACCCCATACTGCACAACAGACCGTCTCTAAGCTGCATGAGTTGGGTTTGGAAGCTCTCCCTCATCCGCCATACTCACCAGATCTTGCGCCTACCGACTATTACTTTTTCCAAAATTTGGACAACTTTTTAGCTGGAAAAAAATTCAATTCCCGAGAGGCAGTACAAAACGCCTTTGAAGAGTTTGTTGTCTCCCGTTCAGCTGATTTTTTCAAGAAGGGCATCCATAAACAGCCACAGCGTTGGCAAAGATGCATTGATTGCAGGGGTGATTACTTTGAATAAAAGAAATAAATAAGTTCGAAAAAAAAATACTTTAACTTTTTTCAAACAAAACGGCAATTTCATAGGTAAAGACCTAATATTATTAACATCCACGTTGACGTTATCCGCAACTAAAAATTAAGTAGGTACCTATATACATGTAACAATAAAAAGTAGGTAATTATTGAATTATTAATTTAACAAGATAGGGTCTAGTCTAGGTATAAAAAAATCTACATTCGTCTTCCACTTTTTAGGTTTAAAAATAGCTGACAGGTTCATTAGCAATTTGCGGGAATAGTATTATAATAAAAATGCACCACAGCAATAAAATAACACTAACGGTTAACTTGAATATAACTAGAAACAACAACTCAAAGATGTAAGAACGAGAGACCAACGGTCCAACCTAGTGGTTGGACCGTTGGTCTCTCGTTCTTACATCTAAGGAATATTTAATAATTGTGTAAATGCCTCTGTGATCTAGTGATCACAGAGGCATTTACACAATTATTAAATATTCCTAGCTCCTTCCTCTTATTCTCTTAATACTCAAGGTTGCCTGGAAGAGATTGCTATTTAGCAATAAGGCCGCCTTTTGTGTGCTATTGTTCTGTTAATCGTGTTTTCCTGTTTTCTGTTTGTTCTATATTTGTGTGCATTAAAGTGTTTTATCATTATTATTAATTATTACTAGTAGTACAGTAGCCCGTAATACATTTAAATTACCAAAAAGGTTACCGCTCGCCGTTGTGATATAGTTATTTATTACGAAATTATAGATCCTTTAACCCAAGTTTTACAGATCGCAACCCGCCGTAACCTATATTTGTATATCTCCAAAAATGATATTTTTTTAGTTTTCGAGGTTTACCACATGGTTTAGCTATTGTCGTGTTCTACAGCTTTGTTTGATTGCCACTGATGATAGTAAGACTATGAAAAGCAGCCATAGACAGATTTAAGACCAGATGAAAATGGATGGACTTTATCTGGTCTTAAATCTGTGTATGGTCACTTTCCATAGGCTTACTATTATTAGTGGCAATCAAACAAAGCTGTAGAACACGACAATAGCTTAACCATGTGGTAAACCTCGAAAACTAAAAAAATATAATTTTTGGAGATATACAAATATAGGTTACGGCGGGTTGCGATCTGTAAAACTTGGGTTAAAGGATCTATAATTTCGTAATAAATAACTATATCACAACGGCGAGCGGTAACCTTTTTGATAATTTAAATGTATTACGGGCTACTGTAGTATAGGTACCTATTTGAATAGTTTAACTTACGATTACGACAACTAAAAAGGAGGCACCGCCATAAAGCCAATCCCTAGAGAAAGCGCTATTCAGCGGTGCGCACCACTAGATAGAGAAAAATACTATTCATCGAGGCGCCCCGATGGATAGACACTTCCGTGTAGGAGCCTTTAAATGTACTCTATGGTGATCGGTGACACAGTGATCAGCCTGCTGGAATACAGCAATGAAGGTCCAAACAAATTATCGGACGCGGCTTATGGACGCGGCTTACTGCCGCGGCTGATAAGTGTGCACACTCTAATAACATCCTGCGTTCCAGATAGCTATCGGACGTCCGATGACGTCATATTAGTCTATGGTTACGTCCGCGACCTACTACATCCGATAGTTTGCACACCTCAGATCAGCCGCGGCAGTAAGCCGCGTCCGATAATTTGTTTGGACCTTGAAGGTCGAAACAAATTATCGGACGCGGCTTAAGGTCCAAACAAATTATCGGATGCGGCTTATGGACGTGGCTTACTGCCGCGGCTAATAAGTGTGCACACTCTAATAACATCCTGCGTTCCAGATAGCTATCGGACGTCCGATGACATCATATTAGTCTATGGTTACGTCCGCGACCTACTACATCCGATAGTTTGCACACCTCAGATCAGCCGCGGCAGTAAGCCGCGTCCGATAATTTGTTTCGACCTTCATGGACGCGGCTTACTGCCGCGGCTGATAAGTATGCACACTCTAATAACATCCTGCGTGCCAGATAGCTGTCGGACGTCCGATGACGTCATATTAGTCTATGGTTACGTCCGCGACCAAGAAGCTTATACCTCCCTCCAATGGAGGTTGCACGGCCATATGTCATAGTGAAGATTGAAAAAAGGTCCTTACGGCTTATTGCAACCTCTTTCTTTAGTGTTACATTACAATACGTGTTCGTTGTTCGTCATTCGTTTGTTCGTGAGAAACGAAAACGTATTGTAAAACGAAAAGAAAGAGATAGCTATAAGTCGTAACATCACTAAAGAGTCTTTTTCAATCTTCACTTACTTACTAGGCGTGCAACCTCCATTGTGGATATAAGCTTCTTGTCCGCGACCTACTACATCCGATAGTTTGCACACCTCAGATCAGCCGCGGCCGCCGCGTCCGATAATTTGTTTCGACCTTCATTCATGAATGACCTTCATGAACGAGCAGAAAGTCTCTCACTCACATTCACTCAATTCACTTTACTTACTCATCATTCACTCATCTCATTTGGTCTATATTCCGAATCACGATAAAATCGATGTCAGCGCTCACGTTATCTGTCAAACCCATACAAAATCACCGACTCGAAACGCATTTTAGTGCGCTGTCATCGATTTTAATGTGATTCGCTATATTCCGAATCACGATAAAATCGATGTCAGCGCTCACGTTATCTGTCAAACCACGGTCAAACCCATACAAAATCACCTTCACCGACTCGGAACGCATTTTAGTGCGCTGTCATCTATTTTAATGTGATTCGGAATGCAGCCTTGCTGTCACTTGTCAATTGTCATTATTTTACAGTGCGAAGCTCTGCTGCGCTGCGGTTTATCCGCAAATAATATTTATTGATTACCATTAAAAAAGACATTATTTAGTTTTTACATCATGGGTGACTCCCTGGATGGGAGTGAAAATGCCCCAGAGGCACAAAACGTGGTGGCCGTCGATTTTCAAGACTTTGCAAATTACCTACGCCGAGCTGCAACGGTACTTTTGCCTGAAGATGATATTGTGCCACCGGCGCTGAATGCAGCCCTCGACGATAAAGTGAACCAAGACTGCATTAAAAAGTTCATCGCCGACCCGCAAGTGTCGTCTTTATATGTGCAGAGATTCTCGTCAAAAGGTGCCCTAACTTTCTAATGAAAATACGTTATCCTACCCACCACTCGGCCAATGGCCAATAACTTGAATGATGTCATGAAATTAACGTGCGTGACTGCACTTTTGAGTAGCTTAGTTCGACACAATTGTGGAGCTGACTCATCTTAGATGATACTATTTAATTTAAAGTTGCACTTAAACTGTGTTTATAGTAAATCATTTGGACACATGGCACGACTTTCCAGTAGTTGACATTGAATTTTGGGTGGTTGGGTAGGGGGTGCCCTACCCCCAAGGGCGTCGCCAGCCCATGGCCCAGGGGGGGCCAAGTTAATATTAAAGAGGATGAGTATGATATGAATTGTAGGTACAGTCAACAGCACCTTGTGAATTTTTTCAAGTTTTGAGATGGGGCGGGATTTATCGGAAAAGCAAGTCAATTGCACGGCCTTAGGACTTTGGTTATTTGCAGTTGGCTACATTTTTTAACCTCTAGGGGGGGGCAGCGGCCCCCGCCTGCCCACCCCTGGCGACGCCCTTGCCTACCCCATAGTGAAAGTGAAAGTGAAAGTGAAATATATTTTATTTAAATAAGCTCACATAATAAGCATTTTTAAATCGTCAATTCTTTTACCCTACCACCCATTATGACGTCTTTTAACTGACAAGAAAAATGGGCGCAAAAAACTTGTCAGCTTTATCAATCAGATGGAACGATATTTACAAATATGTATATCGTTTCCAGACTTTATATTAACAAAGATTAACAAATAAATAACATTATTGAATTAGCTCATTTCTTAATGAGTTTCAAATTTCTTAATCAATTTACAGATTTTAAGCTAAATTCAAAGTTTGAACTTGTTATTCAGTCTAGGCTGTTACAATAAATAAAAATAAAAGAAAAACATACAATTCAATATGCATTAAGATAGGTAGTCAGAAGCAGACCCATTCCCACTGGCAGCACCAGTTCCCGAACATGACGCATGAACCAGCCATCTCTTCGCTCAACCATATTTGAGGGAACGTAACGACCCGCCTCATACGACACCACCGCAGAAATGATTAAAGATAGCATGACATACTAAGACTACCTATGTTAAGGCATCGAATTGAAAATTTATATCCAAAAGCTTTTCATAGGTCTTTCACTAAACTACTGACTATAGAAAGTAAAAATATTGCAATTAAATAAATCAAAACAAGGTAAGCTATTAAGAATTATATTTTTTGAGTAAGAAGTGCCATACATACAGACAATATAAAACAGATCTTTTATATACGAGTTATACGACGCCCTTAATACAAGCAGACAGAAGCAGACCCATTCCCACTGGCAGCACCCGTTCACGAGCATGACGCATGAACCAGCCATCGCTTCGCTCAACCATATTTGAGGGAACGTAACGACCCGCCTCACACGACACCACCGCAGAAATGTTTGAAGTGAGCATGACATACTAAAGCTACCCATATTAAGTCGTCGAGTCAGCAAGCCAGAAGTACGTTTTTAAGTAGGTAGGATACTTCTCACAATTTTATACTTAGAAAAGAAAATCACGATTCGAGTTTAATTAAAGGACTTTTATCTAGACCTATGAAAGAACCCCGGACTTTTTCTAATCAATACTGAGGTATTAGAGTAATAATTAACAATACAAAAGCTATGCCCATGCCTTTTTATCCTTCAAATAATCGTCAACAGTGTAATAACCTTTACTCATTAAATTGGATTTAACAGTATTTTTAAATTTTTCCAAGGGCAGTTCTGTGACTTGTTCTGGTATCTTATTATAAAAGGTAATACATCTACACAAAAAAGAGCTTCCGGTTTTATGCAGTCTGCGCCTTGGAACAGCAAGTTTGTTCTTGTTTCTTGTATTGAGTTTATGAACATTACTATTTTTTACAAAGCTATCTAAATTTTTCTTTACATACATTATATTTTCATAGATGTATTGGGAAGCTACCGTTAATATTTTAATTTCTTTAAATAGGTCACGAAGAGTATCTCTAGACCGTAAGTTGTATATAGCGCGCACTGCCCTTTTTTGTAAGATGAATATGTTATTAATATTAGCAGCTGAGCCCCACAACAACAAACCGTAGGTCATAATACTATGAAAATAACTGAAGTAAACCAATCTTGCTGTTTCAATGTCGGTCAGAAGCCTTATTTTCTTAACTGCAAAGGCAGCAGAGCTAAGTCTGCTTGACAGGATATCGATATGAGGGTCCCATTGCAACCGCGAGTCTATAGTAATACCTAAAAATTTTGTTGAGTCAACAAATTCGACTGCTTCGCCATTTACATGTATAGTCATATAAACCTGCCTCACATTAGGAAGTGAAAATTTGACACATTTAGTTTTACTAGAGTTAAGCTTCAGATTATTAATAGTAAACCAATGCATCACCTTGGAAAGAGTGCTGTTTACATCGTCACTGCAGTTACATCCTCTATCAACTTTAAAAATTAAAGAAGTATCATCAGCAAACAGTACTATTTCACATAAGTTTTTAGTATAGTAAGGAAGGTCATTAATATAAATAAGAAAAAGCAATGGACCCAATATCGATCCCTGCGGCACGCCCATGGTAATAGGTGCTTCATAGGATTCTGTTTTATTTACAACAACTTTTTGGGTTCTCGCCGACAGATACGATTGCATAAGGCTTACTGCATTTTTTGATACACCATAATGTTCCAATTTATCTAATAAAGTACTGTGACTGACACAATCAAATGCTTTAGAGAGATCACAAAATATACCAATTGCATCCTGTTTACTCTCCCATGCTTCAAAGACGTGTTTGAGAAGTGCAATTCCAGCATCAGTTGTGCATCTACCACGAGTAAAACCAAATTGTTTCTCGTGAAGTAGTTTGTTGATAAGAAAATGTGCTAATAATTGATCATAAATGATCTTTTCAAAAATTTTGCTTAGTGCTGGCAAAATGGAAATGGGTCTAAAGTTAGCGGGATCGCTTTTGTCCCCAGATTTAAAATGAGGGATGATTTTACTATATTTCATTAAGTCTGGAAATATCCCTTCATCAACACACTTATTGAAAATAAAAGCAAGATGGGGAGCAATGGTAGTTATTATAGACTTAATTATGTGAGTTGAAATGCCCCAGAGATCTTCAGTCTTTTTTATATTTATTGAATTAAATGTTTTAAGAATGGTATCACTATTGATATGTCTAAATTTAAATACATTATTGCACTTATCAACACATGATTCCAAGAGGGAGACAGCAATTTTTGGAGATGAATTTAAATTACTGGTAGTTGCAATAGGTATTTTAGAAAAGAAATCTTGAAAAATTGTTGCCACTCCTTCATCTGACTCAATAATTTTATTGTCTGATACTATTGAGTATTCACGGTCATTATTTTTAGTTTTCCCAGTCTCTTTATTTATAATATTCCAAGTGGCTCTTATTTTATTATCTGACTGATGAATTATTGTAGATATACATTTTGCTTTTGCTAAAGTACATACTTTATTAAACATTTTGGAATAGTTTCTTACATATTCATGAAATTCGGGATCATTTGAAATTGTTTTCTGACCATATAATTCAAACAACTTATTTCTGCTAACATATATGCCTGGTGTTGCCCAATCACTAAATTTCTTTTTAAAGTCTTTGGATTTAATAGATCTTTGCTTAAATGTTTTATCAAATTCTACTTTAATTAAATTAAATAAATCATCATAATGAGTATTGGGATTATCATTACTAGGTAAGCAAAGAATTTTGGCAGTGACATTATTATGAAAATTTTCCAATTTATTTTTAGTTAGAGGTCTGCAAATTATATTACACTGATGAGGAACATGATGGTGCTCAAGGGAAGCTATTTGTCCGCTATGGTCAGAACGAATACAATTTATTATTTCTTTATCAAGTACATTACAGTTGCTAAAAATATTGTCTAGGCAAGTTTTAGATGTAGCAGTGATTCTTCACAAAAGGTGTTTGCTAAATTGAAGGACTTAAACAAATTCAGAAACCTACTTGCAATTGAGGACGGCTTTAAGATGTCTACGTTAAAATCACCGCACACCACAATTTTTTTATTCTTTTTGATGACTAATTTTAGAGCGTCCTCCATAGCGGACTCAAATTGAGGGTAGTTACCAGTTGGTGGGCGATACACACAAATCATTATCAACTGATCTAATTCCACACATGACAGTTCAACGTGTTGTTCAATAGAGAGGGATATCACATCTTTTCGTTCCTTAAAATTCATATTGTTTTGCAAAATTATCAAAGATCCCCCTCTAGTGGTGGATTTCCTACTGAATGAACTAGCAATTTTATAACATTGAAATCCTGTAATTAATTCATATTCCTTAAGCCAGTGCTCAGTGACACATAAAATATTAGCATTTTTTTCAGTTAAAAAAAGTTCTAATTCTAATTCTTTGCCAGAAAAGCCCTGAATGTTTTGGTGAACTATAGTTAAATATTTAGGCTTTTCCTTAGTCATTACACGGCTAGAGACTTCCTCTATTGTCTTATTATGTAATTTAAATTACTAATAAAAGAATTACTTGGGACAAATGCCAAAGTGTTATTTTTAATGTCAACAATTTTTTGCTCAATAGGAGCAGGAGTAAAAATTGTATTATTATTACTTGGAACGGATTCCAAGGTCACATTTAAAATGTCAAAACTATTCTGCTCAATAGAAGCAGAAGTGATAGCCAAGTTCTTGGCTAAATGTTTAAAATAAAATGATAGCGCTAAAGCTACTTGTCTTTTAAAATAATTTGTAAGATAATATTTATCTTTTGTCAATTTAAAATTAAATATTAATTTATTTATGTCTATTATGTGACATCTCTGACTATTATAATAAGTCATATTGCTTAATGTTAAATTCAAATTATATCTGATATTATTTTCTTCCTGTGGCAAGCTAGCACTGTAAGGTAGTGTAAACAATACAAATTTATTTATATTTAAACTGCATAACTTATTGTAGTATGAAATGAGATCCTTCTTGTTTACATTACCTCTTTGACCAACTAATATAATTAAATTAGTATTTTCATTTAAGTTTAGAGTTATTACTTTTCTCATAATGTCATGTAGGGTCGCACCCGGTATACAATAATTTAAAACTTTTTCTCCCAATTGATTATTGAATAAGTAGCCTAAATCTTTTCCAATTTCATCACACAACATAATGTTTGAACATTTGTTAGTGGTAAAGGAATTATTTTCACTTGTGCTTGCTAAAATATTTACATGTTCAGAGATTAAGGGCTCATACACTGTTTGGTCTTGTAAATGGTCCCGAGCATCTAGGCCTGACGCTAAGGAGCTATCATTATGGGTTGAATGGTTTTCTGACAGAGAGGGGGTGGATAAACATTTAAGTGCCAGTATATATTCCCCTATCTCTTTTTTGGAACGGTCATAATTTTGGGTCATCCTGGATAATGACTCCTGTAATGAGTGAACTTTAGTATTTAAAGAGTAAATTATAGCCTACCCCCCTAAAATATGAGCTCAAAACTCGATGTCAACTAATGGAAAGATGGCTCCGGACACATTGATACATTACATAATTAAAAATTTTAATTTACTTACATAAATTTTAACTAAATCTCTTTTATCAAAGAATTTGAAGATATTCTCAAAGAATGCCAAGTGCCATCTGGGTCGGAGAGTCAGATTGAGCTAAGATTATATAGAAAATCTTTTATGTATTGTGTGTATTTAAATTCTTGGTCAGTTCTCGGTTTATCTACAGAAGACTAATGAAAGGCTGTTTCACAACTTCCAACTAACTGATAGATAATTTAATAGAAGTTAATTTTCATTTTTTAATCAAACCAAAAGTAAGTGCCTGACTAGACACTGTGAAACAGGCACAATACACCTAGTACAGTTCGAATCACGAAAGATGACCACAAATGGCGCCCATCTTCGCGTCATAACTCATGAAGAAAAGACTTTTGAGTAAATAATATTTCATATATTTAAGAATATGAAATATTATTTTGTCTAAAGTCTTTTCTTCATGAGTTATGACGCGAAGATGGGCGCCATTTGTGGTCATCTTTCGTGATTTGAACTATAACTATCTTTAATTTTTTTTTTTAAATAAAACACTTTTTAACGGATACTAGCGTGGTTTCATTGAAAGTACTTTGGTAATTAGTTGGTGTTAGGTTTGATTTTTTATTTTCAGGGGACTGAAGTTAAGCTAAAATAGCGCTAGTACATTAAAAGTGTTTTATTTCATGTTTAGTGAGTGGTGAATATAATTTTCTTTATTTTCCTAAACAGAAGATGACAATGAACAACCTACCGAAGGAGAAGAAGAGAAAGAGGCGGTCACATATCAGATTAGCAATGAGGTTTGTCAAAAACTTAATACTTTTTAGGCCTTCATACCAATTTCACTATAAATCAAGGTCTTATATTAGGTATAATATTTTTTTAATAATAACAGGTACACTTCACATCGCCTCGAGTGGCTGCCTTTGTCTGTGTGAAACGAGGTGGAGTCATTGAAGCGGACAAGTCCATCCATAGCCAGATTCGCCTCATCAATCTGTCTGATGGATCTCCTTATGAGACACTCCATGCCTTCATCAGCAAGACTATGGCTCCCTTTTTCAAAAGCTATGTCAAAGAGAGCGGTAGAGCAGACAGGTACCTATATTATTTTATTATTTATTTATTATTAAAGAGTAAAATATACATACATGGTCTTGCATCTCAATATGTTTCCACTCTTTGGATTATTTTATTTGCTGTAAGGTTGTATGTATGGTGTATGTAGAAAATAAAAAGATAATGTAAGATGGAAAATGTAAACCTTTTAAATGTTTTTCCTGCCTTTTTCATAACTTATGATTAAATTTTAACAGGGATGGTGATAAAATGGCACCATCAGTAGAGAAGAAAATTGCTGAACTGGAAATGGGTCTCTTGCATCTTCAGCAAAACATTGATATCCCCGAAATAACTCTACCAGTGCATCCTTTAGTAGCAGCTGTCATAAAAAGGTAACTTTGCAAAACATCCATTGTTCCATCAATGATTGTAAATGTATGGATTTTTGGTGGTGTTAAAATTTGTCTTAGTGTTAAAATGGATTCAAACATTAAAATATGTGATGTGATGATTTCATAATTATTATTTAACACTTTAAAAAAAAGACAGATATATTAACTGTGCCTGATGATGTGGATTAACAGAAGAATTACACTTATTATTGGTTTTTAACAGGGCTGCTGATGAAGGTCGTAAACCCCGTGTTGCTGATTTTGGAGATAAAGTAGAAGACTCAACATTCCTCAACCAACTGCAGAATGGTGTCAACAGATGGATTAAGGAAATCCAAAAAGTAAATAACATATCTCAGTCTGGTGACTTGTAAAATTCATTAGAATGCTCTTACTTTGTTCAAGTATTTATTTAATTTGCATATACTTATGTTGCAATATACTTACAGGTTACAAAGCTGGATAGAGATCCATCCAATGGTACTGCATTGCAAGAAATCTCATTTTGGCTGAACTTAGAAAGAGCCCTTCATCGTATTCAAGAGAAAAGAGAAAGCATTGAGGTTTGTTTCCAATGTTAAAACAACATAATTGTGTTCAAAAGAATTATTATTAATAATATTGATTTATTTACAGGTGGCCTTAACCCTTGAGATCCTGAAGTACGGCAAACGGTTCCATGCAACGGTATCGTTTGACACTGACACTGGACTTAAGCAAGCTCTTGCCACTGTGTCCGACTACAACCCTCTGATGAAGGACTTTCCTATCAACGACCTTCTTAGTGCCACCGAACTTGAAAGGATTAGGTAACTTATGATTCTACAAGTTTTTTTATTACTTATTTTGTTTATATTACCTTTTGTTTATACTATTTGTTAATAATGTTGAATTGGTTGTGATTGTAGATTGGCAGTGCAACAAATTTTCTCACATCTCCGCAAGATTCGGTCTACTAAGTACCCCATCCAGCGCGGCTTGAGACTTGTGGAAGCCATCTCCCGGGACCTTGGACAACAACTTCTTAAAGTAAATAGAACAAGTTATATTTTTAAATTCAATTATCTAAAACAATAATTTTAAGATTTCAAGCACACGCGATATTTGAATTGCGGGCGGTATGCCGTTTTTAGATTAAACAAAACAATTTTTTAACCATCCAGCGTTATATCCCAAACAAATTCACCGAGTCGGAGAATAAGTGTCTGTTAATTATGACATGATTGCTTATTTTTAATTAACATTTTAATTTTTGTAGGTTTTGGGAACAAGACGTCTGATGCACATACCTTTTGAAGACTTTGAGCGTGTGATGACGCAATGCTTTGAAGTGTTCTCTTGTTGGGATGATGAGTATGAGAAACTTCAGGGTCTATTGCGGTATGTTTCTTCGTTTTTGTAACTTTTATCTGTATACAGATACACGCCCATTTCGTAATTTAGTTAATAACTTAAATAAAAAATGGTTTAAAACATTAACTTCTGAAAACCTAAATATCAATTTCTGTGTTTTCCTTAGCATTTTTATGCCAAATTCTATCCTTATTTCCTAGTTGAAAACACCTATCTTATTCTGTGGTAACAAACGGGTTTGTTTGATGCCACGAACAGAGAAAATAACAATGTTTCAAATGAATAATTAACCAGTTTTTATATTGTTACAGTGACATCGTAAAAAAGAAGCGCGATGAGCATCTGAAGATGGTGTGGCGTGTTTCCCCATCTCATAAGCGGCTGCAAGCTCGCATGGAGCACATGCGACGATTCCGCCGCCACCACGAACAACTGCGGACCGTCATGCTTAGGGTAAACTGGTTCTTATGCTTAATAGATAAAGCTCGTTGTTGTTTGTTTAATGTGCAATATTTGATTAACAATAAGATTGAAATACCCTTTGAGCTTAAACGATCGAGAATCTAAATGAAAGATAGCATCACTATCCTCTAATATTCTTCATAAACAGAGTTATAAGCCTTGCATAGTTATATTTTTTATCACTGTTTCAATACAAAATTATATTCAAATGACATAAACAAAACATTTTATAAATAAATATGCAATGCGCATTACACTTCCTACGAAAAAGAGACTAAAAGTGGTTGTGATAATTTGTTATATATTTTCTATTGTAAAATTTGATATACACCTATAAAGCTTTTATAACAAATAATAGGCTAACTTTATAACTTGTTATAAAAGCTTAAAAAACCACATTGAACTGATTTTTTAGTCTAGTTGTGTTCCCAGGTGCTGCGCCCTAGAGCCACCGTGGCCGCGGACACGGGCGCGGGCGGCGAGCCGGCTCAGCCGCACTCGCTGCCCATGGACGCTGCCGATGCGAACGCCATCGCTGAGGTAACTGGCATGACCAACACTAGTATAACTCGTTCGGATAAAGAAACAACACTCACACATACCGTCATCCTGCAAGCTATACAAGTAGGTGGGTCATGCTATCGCGCTCACACTTTTTTTTTATATTTTTTATATATAACAGAATTACTTAAATAACACTAAAAATCACAAAGATTTATCATAAGTGTTACTTGATGTCAACATCGAGATATCTTTGAAATGCTAACAGAACTTAATGTATGGCCGCCATTTACAGATTGTTTCTTTATCCAAACAAGTTATAAATACATCATCATCAATCAGCCGCACGACACCCACTGCTGGGTACAGGCCCTATAGGTGCCCTATAAGGTTGTGTAATATCACGTAGGTAAACAAGTCTGCTTTCATTATAAGTAGTTTGGCAACCAGTCACAGTGATAATTTTTCAGACCTAAGGGCCGTTATGAAGTAAATGGTCCCAAATCAAATCGAAAACTGACATTTGCCACTTTTGCTAATGCTAAATTAACGTTATTCATGTTTTTTATATTATAAAATATCATTTTCTTATCAGGTCAACTTGGCGTATGAGAACGTGAAAGAAGTCGATTGCTTAGACATCTCTCGAGAAGGTTGCGACGCTTGGGAGGCAGCTGTGCGCCGCTATGAAGATAGGATTGGTAAGTTTAAGAAAATGCTCAATATTCTGATAACGTCTGTTAAGAGGATACCTCGTGGATTTTCATGGTTTTCAATTTAGATTTAGTCCTATTGATCCTACTACTATTGTTCTAATTTTGGAATATGTTAAAATAGACTAATAACTAAATTTTTTGATCAAGCTCAAAACATGAATGGAAACAATTTTCTCGATAGAAAAAAAATCCAAAGTTGATGCCTCTCATATCATTTTTGCAGTACTGTAAGCAAACGGACTCATAGTTTGAACTGAAATTAGGTTAATAAGATAAGTAATAAATAGTTCCAACTTTTGATAAAACCAATTTTTTCAAAAATAATTTAGTTTTTTAATAAATCAACTATTTTCATAATGTCGCTTACGTTATTTTATTTCGGAATGCGTGCGCTATTGTTGTTCCTTTCTTTGCGCTGGGAAGCTATATTACTTTACCTCTTTGCACCGAAATTTCAGACGGCTGCGAGCCTTCCTTGAGGACAGACCTGTGCTTGAGCGCTCCAAAAATTTACCAGCCAAAACACGTAAAATGACAGTATACTGACAATGACAGTTTTAATTTCTCCCACATTTCAAAGACAAAGAGTCTCTAATACTTATCCAACCTATTTTTAGGAGATGAAAATTATCAACAGAACAAACCTTCCAAGAGTCGCCATTGCGTAACAAAACAATAAACTAATAAATATTGTAAAATAAAATTTCTTTCCCGACCCGTGGTACAACTTTTAACTTTTACAAGTTTCGATCGTGAACAAATATTATTATTTTGCAGAATCATTAGTCTCTTTACGCGACAACGGCAAAGCAAAAAGAATAGCAATAATAATAAATTATCTCAAAACGAATACTTACGTCTCGCATTATTACGTTATTTATTTAGGCACGCATCATGCGCACGCTATAATAAGTAGGTATCTAACAAAGTGACATAAGCTGTTTTATAGATGAACTAGCTTCTGCCCGCGACTTCGTCCGCGTGGATATTAGAGAAAATCCTTAGGTTCCCGTTCCCGTTCCGTTGCCGTTCCCGTTCCGTTTCCGTTCCCGTTCCCATCCTGTTCTCGTTCCCGTTCCCGTCCCGTTATATTCCCGTTCCGTTCACGTTCCCATTCCCGTTCCGTTCCCGCTGCGTTCCCGTCCCGTAAACGTCCCCTAACCGTCCCGTACGCCTTACGTTCCCGTTCTTGTTCCCGTTCCGTTCCTGTCCGGTTCTTGTTCCCGTTCCCGTTCCCATCCTGTTCTATTCCCGTTCCGTTCCCGTTTCAAACCAGTTTCGTTCCTGTTTCGTTCCCGTTCCGTTCCTATCCAGTTCCGTTCCGTTCCGCTCCGTTACGTTCCTTTCCGTTCCGTTCCGGTCCGGTCCGTTCCGTTCCGTTCCCGTTCCCGTTCCCTGGATGTGCATGTCCAGGTCCAGGTCCAGGTCCATATGTGTCATGTCCACCGCGTTGAACTTCAAAATAAATCTCATTTTCGCAATCACCATCCCATACATCATATCGATTTTTATGTTACTCACCCCACTTACCCTCTAAGGGGTTGATTTTCAAAATCCCAAAATATATATTTAGACATTCTCCTACGAATTTTAAAGTTGTAATTTCGATTTTGTATTCTTTTTCCATACAATATTTGAACCCCATTTTCACCCCTTTAGGGGTTAAATCATGTCCACCGTGGTTGGGCTTTACCCCTGTAGGTCCCGAGTATAGCTTAGAAGTTTAAGGAGAGCGCAAAGGAGGTTATTTTTTTAACAGACAACAGAAAAAAATTTCACACCATAATTTTTTTAACAGAAAACGTGGTGGATATGGGGGATATGGGCACCTTCTCTACTCTCCTCTTTTTCCCTCGTTCGCCCCCCGTTAAATGACCTAATCTTTTGAAATTATGTCATTTTAGAATACCTTGCCTCAAAATTACATTTTCATTTTTCTCAAAGATCATTAGGCTCCGCAACTCTCCCTTCGAAGGGGGCTTCTCCTTCTCCTCCCCTCCTCCATCCTTAATTAAATGGTCCACAAAGTGGTAGTAGTTGTAGATTTTCAAAAATCAAATCATATTTTCAATACTGTTGCTCGAAAAAGTATGCTTTTGAAGCCAGTACCATAAGTATAAGTTATCTCGCTATCGGAGTTTTCTTAGCGACTTTGCATATATACAACGACCAACCATCAACGGTTGGACCGCGGTCCCCGAGCACAGTCACCTAGCTCGGTGGAAGTACTTCCCTTTTCACTGAATACCTGGCGAAGCGATAATGCATCTACATACAATAATACAACACACGCGCAGAAAAAGAATGGGATTGAAAATGGCGGCTCACCACGCTTACCACAACAAGTGCGAATGAGAGGGCGATAGGTGTGGCGTATAGTGTGCGAGCGGGATGTGTTTATGAACGACGTCAAGTGCGTTGTACAATGTTGTATTTTCAGCCAACTATGTTTGAAACAAAACTCGACAATAATGGATTCTCAAAGGAAATTGCTGGTGGCTAAAACTCGACAATAATGATATCCCATAAAACTTTGCTGCGTCACCATCGGAGGAGCACGGCAACCTCGACTTTGTTCAAAGAAGGTTGTCAAAATAATTACCATATTACAAGCTTTTTTGAGTAAATTCAATAATCTTCATTTTAAACACAACATATTGCATAAAATCTGTTTAATTAAATTTAGCTCCTACGGGGGGGAGGGGAGGGAGGGAATTATGTGTTTAAACCCAATGGTCGGGCTTAAACGCGTCTTTTGCCCATTTCTCTTTATGTGACATTTTGAATGGCCTATTTCTTTTATGTGGGTAGGCCAGATAAAAAAATGTGAGCAAAGGTGTGTGTTTCGCCGTGCCGAGCTGTGACGTCACTAAGGGTTTTTTACATTTAAATGAAATGTAAAAAACCCTTAGTGACGTCACATTCTCCATTTCTCCATAAATATTGCTTTAAAATTCTAAAACTATTTTTCTCGCACTTCTGATGGGCAAAACTAGAAACGATGGCGTCACATATTTTACGATTTATATCTAGTAATAATTATTGAATTGGAACTGACGAATTTAGGACCCCTCCACACGTCGTCGACCCCCTTAACGTGTGACGTAATTTATGGATGGCCCCAAATGGACCTCTGTCGCAAAAGTTACAAATCTGTTTTTCGCAAATGTATTGAAAAACGCCGAATGGTACAACTTTATTAATAATAATAGTATTTTTTTACAATTAATAAACTATTGTTAGGTATTTGTATTCATTTTCATTTTTCATTCAATTTGAAGATACCTAAATTATCAAAGAAAATGTTCTAAATACAATGTATTGCGACTCCATCGTTTCTCTATTCTTCTTCTTTAAACTTTCGATGAAACCTCACAGGCATTTGGCGCGAAAATCAAACTTTACGATTGAAGGCAGAATGTCACTATGGGATACGAGGGGTGAGTGGGCGGAGCCTGTAAAAAAATTTTTTCACGAGGCGTCGTCTTAACTAGGAACTGTATTAAAAATACTCAACATCCAAATCGCGCTGATTTCTCCAGCTTTGTCTCCCCTTCTTTTTCCCACTTATTTTCTCAAACCCATGTCACACGATCAAAATGCGCTTAGAAGACGAATGCTGTAGATATGCTCATACACTTCATTTCCTCATCGTGATAATAAGGTTCTCTTTTACATGCTTTTCGAAATATTGTATGATTTGGAAGTCGGCGACTGCGACCTAGTACTATAAGTATGACTTTATATTGAGCGTTGACCAACGTTAGCGATCGTTAACATCTGATTCATACCTTAAAAGTATAAGACATCATTCTTAGGAATGGTAAACAGTTAAAAGCTAAAATGACTACATTATTTAGATCGCGTGGAGACCCGCATCACTGCCCACCTTCGCGACCAATTGGGTACCGCCAAGAACGCCAATGAGATGTTCCGCATATTCTCGCGGTTCAACGCGTTATTCGTCCGCCCGCACATCCGCGGGGCCATCCGCGAGTACCAGACGCAACTCATACAACGCGTCAAGGACGACATCGAGACGCTGCACGAGAAGTTCAAGGTAACTTAATACAACAACGAGATGTTTCGCATATTCTCGTGGTTCAACGCGCTGTTGCCGGCGCCATTCGCGAGTACCAGACGCAGCTCATACAACGCGTCAAGGACGACATCGAGATGCTGCACGAGGAATTCAAGGTAACTTAACAACGAGATGTCCGCATATTCTCGCGGTTCAACCCACTATTTGTCCGTTCGCACATTCGCGGCGCGTAATCGTGAGTACCAGACGCAGCTCATAAAACGTGTCAAGGAGGACATCGAGACGCTGCACGAGAAGTTCAAGGTAACTATTCACTACAACGAGATGTTCCGCATATTCTCGCAGTTCAACGCGCTGTTCGTCCGTCCGCACATGCGCGGCGCCATCCGCGAGTACCAGACACAGCTCATACAACGCGTCAAAGACGACATCGAGACGCTGCACGAGAAGTTCAAGGTAACTTACACAACAAAGAGATATTCCGCATATTATCGCGGTTCAAAGCGCTGCGCTGTTCACGCCGCTGCACATGCGCAAGTAATAATTGTTGTAAATCTCACGGTATTTATATTGATCCTTATTTATGTCTTGTGCAGGTGCAATACCCTCAGTCTAAATGCAGCCGCTTGTCGTTGGTACGCGACTTGCCGCCGGTAGCAGGCTCCATTATCTGGGCCAAGCAGATCGACCACCAGCTCACTGCTTACCTGAAGAGAGTTGAGGATGTTCTCGGTAAGTGTAAAGTACTCTATAAATATTGAATGTAAAAAAGCTTGATATTTTAATCGTTTAATTTCTTGTTTTATCAGGCAAAGGTTGGGAGAACCACATAGAAGGTCAGAAACTGAAAGCAGACGGTGACAGCTTCCGTCTCAAGTTGGACACCCAAGAAGTTTTTGACGACTGGGCTCGTAAAGTAAGTGATAAACTCCAATCACTCCTGATGGTACTGCTACATTTCTTCCCTATGTTTTACAAGTATATTAACAGCTAGCCTGCAAAGAAATGACAGGTTGGCCCCTGTATTCATGGTTATCTACGAACTACACTAATAAATATTCCTGTTGTTAAAAATTATCCTATTTGTTAGGTACAACAACGCAACCTCGGCGTAACCGGCCGAATATTTGCCATCGAGTCGGTGCGCGCTCGCTCCAGTAAGACGGGAACTATTCTCAAGTTGAAAGTTAACTTCTTGCCGGAAATCATCACTTTGTACAAGGAAGTGCGCAACTTGAAGAACTTGGGATTCAGGTAACTAATTGAAAATGTAATATTAATAAGAAAGATCATTCAAGTCTCTTCTATAGCAATCACCTGACAAGTAATTATATTTTTGGAGGTTTGTTCAATCTGATTGCATACAATCGGCAACTCGCGTGCTTTACTATCCGCGTCAATTGGTAATGCGCTGGAACCTTGTCAAATTAACATACACATCAACGTCATCCGCAGTTAAAAATGACAAAAAACAGGAAAATTCTAATAGGTAATATGTATAGTGTATTCATTATTGAATTCTTATTTTTACTAAGAAAGGGTCTAGGTATATAAAAAAATGCAATTGTTTTTCGTTTTTGAGGTTAAAATCATGGCCGCCAGGCGCATTACCAATTGACGGGGATAGTACCACTTTGCAGAACAATTCGTTTCCGCGCTTATCGCTCCTGCACGAATTAAACGGCGTGCAAGCGATTTATTCCTAAAGGCTGATTTACATTATCTTAGTCTTTAGTAGAGTCCTTTAGGAGAGTGCTTTCGTTGCAACATGTAAACGGTCGTCTTATGACTAAAGAGAGTAACGTTCTGTTGCCTTTCAACTTGAATGATCGCTTTCCAGTAGCACCCCCTGCGCGCCCGCGCCGGCCGCTCACCCCCGCGCGCGCGACGCTTCCCTCGTACTGGAAGCATGTAAATCGACATTTTAGTAGTGTATTTAGTAGAGTGCTTTAGTCAAATGACACTGTACTGGAACCATGTAAAAGCTCACTGGAAAGTACAAAAACTACTAAAGCACTCGCATTCGAGTCCACTCGCACGCTACTAAAGTACTCTACTAAAAATAATCTAATGTAAACCAGCCATGAGAGTGGTAAAGCGAAACTGTTGTCGATAGTACATAGACGTGTTAACCACGCCAAAGATTCATAGTTACAGTTACAGCACTTAACATCAAAAGCAGTACTTTTATCGAAGTTATTTATATAAATATAACGTATATTTTTTTATCGTTTACTGAATAAACTTATTGATCCAACACAGAGTTCCATTGGCGATTGTGAACAAAGCCCACCAAGCCAACCAGCTGTATCCATTCGCTATCTCGCTCATCGAAAGCGTTCGCACATATGAACGAACTTTAGAAAAGGTATGTAACTTGATCCATTCCAAACATATACCATTGACACACTTGACACACAATTTTCACCTTTAGCACATAGAAACATGATTTCGGCACATACACGTACAAAAACAATATTTGACAGTATAAATACACTATGTTGTTTTTCAGATGACTTTTATATTATAGTCCAAGTCCATTTATCCTTACTTGTCGTATTTTGTGAACAGTTTTAGACAGTTTTCACATGTCTTATAAACTTAAATCGTTATTTAAACATACGTTGTCATACATTATTAATTAACCATTTCTTTCGTAATATGTACAGTGGTGGTCACTTAATTAAAGACACCAGTCGATTTTCATACAAACGAGGTAACTTTGAAGCCTTGGTTCTTCACCAAGGATTGACCTAGCTGTGATCTGGGGGGCTACTCAAATGGCCACTTTTCTATTCGTTCGCTAATTTAAAAATTAAAAATAAGTCATGAACTTCAAAATTACGTGTCGTAGGCTTATCAATTCTATACAATACAACAATGTCTCTGATTTACATAAATTTGCGACGTGTGTCTTGATCGTTAAATTGCTTATTTTTAAGCTTTAAGTTAGCGAACGAATAGAAAAGTGGCCATTTGAGTAGCCCCGCTGATGATGGATATCCAGGCGGTGAATAGAGGAAATTCAGATCGCTATACAAAACTAAGTGATCAGGGGGGTAATTACGTAACTTTGTTGCAATCAACTCTGACAGAAATCGCAGTTACATCGCTGCTTTAGTAAGAACCAATGTGACAACTATCTTAACTAAAGTAGCAATGCAACTGCGCTTTCAATCGATTTCAATCGAGAATTGTTAGCAACAGCCTTACGTGATCAAGGGTCTGATCAGCATTATAAGAGATATAAGGATATGTTTTAAAAAACCGCGAAATTAACATAAAAATTCCTGAAACTTAAAAGTCTGATACTTATATCTCTTAGAATGCTGATGAGATTAGTTGGGTGTGTATGGCGATCTAAATCTCCTCCATTCAGTCCCTGGATGGCCATCATCAGATCACAGCTAGGTTGTTGGCGAAGAACCAAGACTTCAAAGTTCGACTAGTGTCTTTAATTATGTGATCGCCACTGTATTGTATATGCGTGGAATACAATTAGTTGGGTGAATATTGTTTACCAAATAGGACAGGTAAGGATAGACGGACTATACATCACTAACACGAGTGCGTTTTATTTGTGCAGCTAAATAATAGGAATCATACTAAGGTAGTCTTACAATATGCTGCATGGTTCCGAAAAAATGTATTATGTCGCCTCTTTAGTTGAATGCACCCTTATTTTTATGTATCTGTGCAATTAAGACAACAACCATAGAGAAATGGTCATACAAATGGAACCTAAACGCTGCTTTTATCGATTTTTTTTTGGCTTAATTTAGTTTGATTCAGCGGGCCTAGTACACGAGTTGTGTTTGCCACTTCTCGCATAGTTGCCTATCGGATAGTCAATGTGAGTGAGTAAACGAGTAAAAAAGAGAAAACGATAGTTAACTATTCGAAAAGTGAAAACGCCAACTCGTACTAGGCCCTCAGAACTAATAAATTCACATCAAAAACTGAATCTGTTGTGGATTGCCTTCAGTCAGTCAGCCTCTAAAGTTTTTGCTGTATATATTTTGCCTTGTCCCGTGATATTATTGTTTTACATTGTGCTAGTAACAATTTTATTGGTCTTTGCACTTAAAAAAACCCTTTATTTCTCATGTTTTCTAAATAAATATTAAATAAACTGACTATTGTAGATACGGGACAAAGCTTCAATCATTCCTCTGGTAGCGGGCCTGCGTCGAGATGTCCTCAATCAAGTATCGGAGGGAATGGCTCTTGTTTGGGAGTCATACAAACTTGACCCTTATGTGCAGAAACTCAGTGAAGTCGTACTCTTGTTCCAAGAAAAGGTAAGATATTATGTGCATTTTGTTAAACGAAAATGTTTCTTAAATATGTTGAAATTATGAAATTTTGCTCACTTTCCCGTATGTGCTTTTATTATTATTACTTCTAATGATACCAACTAATAGTAAGGTATTTCATACACAGTCGAAATAAGAAAACTAAATGATTTGTTAATTCTGCAGCTGAATATGTTAGTTTGCTTCTATATGGAAAATAAAAATCCTTTTTTGCTTCTGGGTACTAGACATACAGCTTGCCAAAAAACGTCTAGACACGGAATTAAAATGATTATTAGTGGTTTTTGCATATAAAACTAGTCGAGTGTTGCCATACAATACACTAATGGCAGAAAGTGCGTTCCTCATTTTTTACTACACTTTTTTGCCAGACTAAAATATATTCATTTGTTCAAGAATTCAATCTATGTGTGAATTTGTATAATGTCACAGAATAGATAATAGTACTAGCGTACAGAAGTTGCACTCCGCAAAATCATTTTAATAAATAGCTACTCTTGCACCGACACAATAAAGTGCAATTCAGTTCACACAGCTCCCTTCACTACATTATATTCACCTAGCAGTTGCCTCTCTTTCTGTCGCATAGCTCTTTTCTGACATTAAATTGGTCCTAGGTGAGGACGCCGAGAGCCCTTCATAGTCACGCGCGGAGTGACAGAGCCCCGCTGCCGACTACAAAACTAGACGTACAACTTGGCAAAAAACTAGACACGGAATTAAAATTATTTTTACTAGCAACACGTGGTTTTACATACAAAAGTAGTTGAGTTCTGCCATACAATAACACTAATTAATGACAAAGAAAGTGCGTCCTCATTTATCTTCTACACTTTTGCCAAACTAACTGATCTATTCATTTGTTCAATAATTTATTCTATGTGTGAAATAACATTAGTCTGTTTACCCTTCGTTGTCTTATTAAGGCCTGATTTTTCAATCCCCAGACCAGATAACAGATATCAGTCAGTTAAATTATTAACCAATAAAATAAACAGTATTGAAAACATTTGTCAGACAAGCAAATAACAAACACTGTCAATTTGGCGGTTTAATACGTTATCAAGCGAATAAAATTTATCTAGGCATTGAAAAATCTGCCCTTAGTAAACAGTTTTTGACAGTTGTCATATTTCTTTTGAACTTTAATCATTATTTAAAATTATTTTGTCCCATTAAATTAAATTGTTATTAATAAATAATTTATCAACTTCTTTCGTAATCTGTGTGTGAAAAACCATGTTTTGTATTTTAAAAATAAATATTTTAATAAAGAGTTGGATGAAGGACAAGTAAGGAAAAAGAGACTTATAATGTTCTTATTGTGTCAGGTGGAAGATCTCCTAGCGGTAGAGGAGCAGATATCCGTAGACGCTCGTTCGCTAGAAACGTGCCCGTACTCGGCCACCAGCCTGGCGGACATACTGAGCCGGCTGCAGCGCGCCATCGACGACCTGTCGCTGCGGCAGTACAGCAACTTGCATCTGTGGGTGCAGCGCTTGGATGAAGAGGTCAATTTCATTTCATCATTCTACTTTTATTTTGCTTTCTTTTAACAAGAGTTTAAGATAGTGAATGCATATTTAACTGATTTCTTATCCGTGTGGTACTCGAATTGAAACAGGTGGAGAAGAGTTTGGCGGCTCGTCTGCAAGCGGGCGTGGAGGCGTGGACCGCGGCACTGCTGGGCAAGGCCAGCGAGCTCGACCTGTCCATGGACACGTACTCGCCCGCCGAGCCCACGCACAAGCCCGGGGGAGAGCCGCAGGTACGATGCGGTCCAACCTTATTGTACACAGGTGGAGCGTGGACCGCGGCGCTGCTGCGCGAGGCCAGCGAGCTCGACCTGTCCATGGACACGTACTCGCCCGCCGAGCCCACGCACAAGCCCGGGGGAGAGCCGCAGGTACGATGCGGTCCAACCTTATTGTACACAGGTGGAGCGTGGACCGCGGCGCTGCTGCGCGAGGCCAGCGAGCTCGACCTGTCCATGGACACGTACTCGCCCGCCGAGCCCACGCACAAGCCCGGGGGAGAGCCGCAGGTACGATGCGGT
Source organism: Agriphila tristella (assembly GCA_928269145.1). Lineage (NCBI taxonomy): Eukaryota > Metazoa > Arthropoda > Insecta > Lepidoptera > Crambidae > Agriphila > Agriphila tristella. The sequence continues at coordinate 42,118,512 of OV743433.1, forward strand.
CCAACCTTATTGTACACAGGTGGAGCGTGGACCGCGGCGCTGCTGCGCGAGGCCAGCGAGCTCGACCTGTCCATGGACACGTACTCGCCCGCCGAGCCCACGCACAAGCCCGGGGGAGAGCCGCAGGTACGATGCGGTCCAACCTTATTGTACACAGGTGGAGCGTGGACCGCGACGCTGCTGCGCGAGGCCAGCGAGCTCGACCTGTCCATGGACACGTACTCGCCCGCCGAGCCCACACACAAGCCCGGGGGAGAGCCGCGGGTACGATGCGGTCCAACCTTATTGTACACAGGTGGAGCGTGGACCGCGGCGCTGCTGCGCGAGGCCAGCGAGCTCGACCTGTCCATGGACACGTACTCGCCCGCCGAGCCCACGCACAAGCCCGGGGGAGAGCCGCAGGTACGATGCGGTCCAACCTTATTGTACACAGGTGGAGCGTGGACCGCGACGCTGCTGCGCGAGGCCAGCGAGCTCGACCTGTCCATGGACACGTACTCGCCCGCCGAGCCCACACACAAGCCCGGGGGAGAGCCGCGGGTACGATGCGGTCCAACCTTATAGTACACAGGTGGAGCGTGGACCGCGGCGCTGCTGCGCGAGGCCAGCGAGCTCGACCTGTCCATGGACACGTACTCGCCCGCCGAGCCCACGCACAAGCCCGGGAGAGATCTGCAGGTATAGTTGTTGCAATTCACGATTGCGCGTCGGCTATGTATGTTAGGCGTGCACGTGCACATTGTTTTAGTGTGCGTCTGCACGCTTTCGTATTATGCACACTAAAACAATGTGTACGTGCACGCCTAACAACATTCATAGCCGACGCGCAATCGTGAATTGCAACAACTATATATATTGCTAAGTGTAAGGCTAAGTTGATATGACCGCGCGGTACAAGATAATACTAAACTGTGTTATACGTTACCGCGCGGCACGCCGGCGCCCTGACCCGCGCGCAAGACCTTGCACCGCCTCTGTGGTCTAGTGGTGGTTCGCCCACCCGTATAAGACGCAGGGGTCCCGGGTTCGATTCCCACGGGGGGTACAATTTCTAGATCCTTTCCAATTAATAATCTTAACAAATCTTAAAACTTAAGAACCTATGAAATGAAAGGATATTTACAAACAAATATGCTGTAGCTTATTTTTGTATTTTGCTATTCCATAGATCGCTCGAGTAGTTCACGAAGTTCGTATAACGAACCAACAAATGTACCTGTTCCCGTCCCTGGAAGAGGCGCGCTTCCAGCTCATGCGGCAGATGTTCGCGTGGCAGGCTATTGTCACTTCACAGCATAGACTGCAGAGCACTAGGTAAGGAACTTTCGTAGCTCGACAAATACTAGAAAACCGTCTGAAACGTGTAAAGAAATTTTTAAAAACAGTCAAATTGTATGTATTTTACGTACTAAAAAATGGGCTTCACCCACGCACACACCGTCGCATACAATAACTTGCTAACTAAGGCCCGCGAAAAGATTCATTATCAATCGAAATTCAACTTTGATTACTTTAGCATACAGTAGATCGTGCGAGGCGCGGTGACTGTGTGTGTGGAAAACCGTATTCTAATGCCGCTAAGGTCCACTTTTAATTGGTAAAGAATAAATCTTCGCGCCTCAACAGGTGTAATACACTTCAGTAATATTACGTATTTTGTGACAGATACCAAGTGGGCGTGTCTCGAGCGCAGACGGCTACGTACAGGAACTTGCTTACGAAGCTACCGGGTGGATCATCCCCCTTAGAAAACGCTTATGACGCCATCGAGCAGAAGATCTCGCAAGTACGCGAATATGTCGACGAGTGGCTACGGTAAGTACTAATGGGTTTAGACTTCAGAGGATATGTCATTATAACTTAGTTGTTGAGACAACAACTTGTTGTGCTTTTAATATTTTAACTATTTTGTATTAATGTTCAGTTACCAAGCCTTATGGGATCTACAACCTGAAAGCCTGTATGGACGACTTGGAGAAGATATCACCTTGTGGATCAAGTGCTTGAACGATATCAAGTAAGTAACGTTATAAAAACAATTCATTTTTCCAACTCATTGTTAAAAATTGACATAATATGTAGTGTGTGATGATACTTTGTACATCATAGGTTAAACCCTGTAGTGTGTCTTTTCGTAAGTCTTAAATGTTGCAGCGAAAGTCTTAATACCGAAAAGACTTGAACATGTTTTATAGCCGCATCACAAAAATCTATTACATTATTTGAGATGCATAGATCTTTTTCTCTTTGTCCTGTAATGTACGTAATTTCCAAAGGAAATCCCGCACCACATTCGATACATCGGACACTCGTCGCGAATACGGCCCGGTCGTGATCGACTTCGCCCGCGTCCAAAGCAAAGTAGCGCTGAAGTACGACGCGTGGCATAAAGAAGTACTGGGCAAGTTCGGCGCGCTGCTTGGAGGAGAAATGGTGCAGTTCCACTCGCAGCTTGCCAAGTCTCGAAGCCAGTTGGAGCAACAGACTATAGGTAAGTGAATGTATAAAATGGGGTAAAGTTACAACACACATGGACTTCGCCCGCGATCAAAGTAGCGCTAAAGTACGATGCGTGGGACAAAGAAGTACTGGGCAAGTTCGACGCATTTCTAGAAGAAGAATAGTGCAATTCCAGATTCCACCAGAAAAATTGCAAAATCTCTAAGCCAGTTGAAGTAGCAGTCTATTGGTTAGTGAACGTGTAAAACAAGAGAGATGAGTAAGAAAATAAATTAATATCTCCCGTCATGAATATTGTCTGTGTCTTCGCCCGCGTCCAAAGTAAAGTGGCACTAAAGTTCGAAGTTCGGCACGCTAATGAGTTCGGTCCGTAAATGAGTAAAAAGATACTTTCAATACCTACTTAGTTTGGTAACTTGGTACCAACTCTATCCACTTTATGTTGATATACGTGTGGTCGCAGGCTAACTAGGGATCGAGCACTGAGGGAAACTAGAATGCTGATTTAAACTTTGTATTTACAGAAAATAATATTTCAACAGGAAAAATGCCACGGCAAGAATATCGATTTTTTACTTGACAGCAGTCACCTCTTGACGCACGTTTTTTCGGGCGGCGTTGAAAAGAAGTAAAAAGGTTTACTCGCGGTGCTGGCCACATACACATACAGGGTCATTCTAAACTTACCATCCAAATTTTAAGGATGTGTTCAGTCCATGAAACTGAACTACTTTCTCTAAAGAACACAGGCCCCAAATATTAAAAAAATTGACTATCCATACAAATCAAAGAGATCACGTGATCAATTTAGTATGGGATGACCAAAATTTTGTGGCGAAATTCGACACATGTTTCTTGGAGAAAGTGGTTCAGTTTCATGAACTGGACACATCCTTGGGATGGTAGGTAAGTTTAGAATGACCCTGTATTTTTTCGGGATGTTCGATAGATTAATATGTATTACCAAAGCATACAATGTTTTTTTTCTATTATTATAGAAGCAGCTTCGACTAGTGATGCTGTTTCTCTAATCACATACGTGCAACAGCTAAAGAGAGAGGTTCTCGCGTGGGAAAAACAGGTTGATGTCTACCGTGAGGCACAGCGCATTCTGGAAAGGCAAAGGTAACAATATTCCTAGTTATTTAGTATCTTGAAATATCTTTGATGAATTTTTATGCTTATGAAAATGTTTTATTGTTAAAGATTCCAGTTCCCAGCTCAATGGCTGCATGTTGACAATATCGAAGGAGAATGGAGCGCTTTCAACGAAATCATGCGCAGAAAGGACTCTTCTATCCAGACTCAAGTACGTAAACTTTTTCTTTCGTAGCAAACATAAAGGAAATAAACGCAACAAAAAAGATCTCTTAACCAACTTGAACAGACCCTCATCACTTTATCACTTAAATATACCAAAAAGTTTCACCTTTAGAAATTAATAAGTTACCTCTAAAAAGAGCTATTTATAAAACAATTAGGCAGTCTACGCACCGACAGGTGCCAAGATCCTAGATATGTAACCAAGTAAAACGAACGTTCACGAATGTTTGCAACCGGCTGCACTGCGCGCTAGGCGCCTCGAAACATTCAGGAGACTGACTAGAATGTATCGTAGGCGCGACGCTTACAACCAAAGACTATGAGACCAAGACGACTATCCTAGCGACTCACCTTCCAGTGCGGTCACCGTGTAGCCTAGGAAGTAACCTGGATATATCTAGGCACCTGTCGGTGCGTTCGCAGCCTTAGCAAGGCGTTTGGTATATCACTGGAACACTTGGCAATCACTACAAAATGGTCCCTCTGTCATGAATTTTAGAATCGGTATTTTCACACTTGCATTTTTAGGTGGCATCCCTCCAACAAAAGATAGTCGCCGAGGATAAGGCAGTAGAGTCTCGTACTCTAGAGTTCCTTGGCGAGTGGGAACGCAGTAAGCCCACTGATGGGTCCACTCGGCCCGAAGATGCGTTGGCGCGCCTGCAAGCCATGGAGACTAGATACACTCGACTCAAGGATGAGCGAGATAATGTTGCTAAGGCTAAGGAAGCTTTGGAACTGCACGATACAGGTAAAGTGTCTTAGAACACGTGTTTATTATCTTATGCTTAAAGAATAAATTGAAAGTGAGAATTTTTCTCGAACAGCGTGAATTTTTCAGAAATCCACAGTCAAGTTACTACGTTAGTGTTGTGATTTGATTACTTAAATATTGAAGAAGTGAAAATGAACTTAAAGTTTAACGCGATAGAGACATATATTACATACAATATCGATACTATATAATCACAACGTGAACTTTACGAGTTTCGAAACCCTGCTATTCGCAGTTAGGGTCTAGCAGTTGGAGGCCAAGCAACCGTCAAATATTAATGTCAGGGGGTGTCATTCCGCGCTTAAACTTTTATATTAGCCTCCTGCTCGCGGCTGACTCAGTTTGTCCAGTGCACGAGGGATGTCATGTGTCGGTTGAGACAAAGCTACGCGACAGAAAGAGAAGGTGCATACAATAATAGGCACGTAGCGCTGTGCAATTTGAAATTGTACTTTATTGCCGTGCAGCGAGAGTAGCTTATTATTTGATTGTCCTCGCGCGGATGGGCTTCTGTACGTTTAGTACTGAAGTACTTTAGTTTTTATATTCTGTGCTAATGTCAATATTTATCACCCAGGCACCTCAGTGAACAACGAGCGCATGACCGTAGCGTTGGAAGAGCTTCAAGACTTGCGTGGCGTGTGGGCGTCGCTCAGCAAGATCTGGACACAGATCGACGACATCAGGGAGAAACCCTGGCTCTCTGTGCAGCCCAGGAAACTCAGGTATGCAACACCATACTTCTAGCTCTACCATGACCATCAGCCATTTTTAATGTCCCCACTGCTGGAGCACAGGCCTTCCTTATGGGTAGATAAGAAAGATATTATGGGCCATAACCTCCCACGCGGGCCCAATGCGGATTGGTGGGTGTTAACGACTGCAAATGCACCCGGAACCAACGGCTTAACGTGCCTTCCGAAGCACGGAGGAGCTCGAGATAATACATTTTTGGTCACCCATCCCATAACTGACCCTTGCGAATGTTGCTTAACCTCAGTAATCGCAGCGCCAGGCGCTAAATCACTGCGCCACCGAGCTCCTCTACCATGAGTCGATGCAAACTACTACCGTTACTGTAAACTATCGGATATACTGCTCACAGTCTTTACAAGTGAAAGAGACAAAACGATAGTTTACGGTAACGTAAACAGTTTGCATCAACTCATGGCAGGACCACTAAACGAAATAAAGTTACATTTTTTTTTCGCTTACAGTCACTATTGTCCAGAGAAGTTGAGGTGAAAATAACTGTAATATCAAATATCAACTGTCATATTCTGAGCTTAAAAATAAAAGATTGTGATTATCTTATTACACCTATAGTATAAAACTAAGTCACCAGTTTAAAACTTTGTAATCCACATCTTTGCTATTATTCGCTATTATATTATTGAAACGCTGTTACCAGGCAACAACTCGAAGCCATGCTCAACGAGTTGAAGGAGCTCCCAGCCCGTCTCCGTATGTACGACAGCTACGAATACGTGCGCAGACTGCTGCAATCCTACACAAAGGTATGTAAATGATCAAGTTGTGATAGAAAATGACCTCGCTTTAAATGCCGAGGTTATTTTTAAATTTTGACGACTGTATAAATATACAGGAAGAAAAAAACAGCCCTTGACGAGTTTCTTGCCGGTTCTTCTCGTTATAAGGTCTCCCGCTTAGGGTTTGCGAACCAATGACGTAGCTTCTATGACATTCGCAAGTTCTTGTAACAGCCTAGACTGAAATAATTTTGAATTTCGAAAAAGTATATTTAACAGGTTTGGCGGGTTCCTTATGTCAACTGAATAAAGTATATTTTCTATTAACCGAAAAAGAAGATAATCCAAAATAAATTTTATATCGTTGATTCAAGGAACTTAATAAAATCTGTCCATTCTCTCAGCGCGGCCCCGCACGCACGAAAGCATAATGTCTAGGAAGGTTGGCATGTGAGCTTGAATAATAAAATTTGATATTTAAATTACTATTTTCTTTTGATAGGTCAACATGTTGATCGTGGAGCTAAAATCGGACGCCCTAAAAGAACGGCATTGGCGTCAACTATGCCGCGCCCTGAAGGTCGATTGGTCATTATCAGAGTTGACATTGGGCCAAGTGTGGGACGCTGACCTATTGCACAATGAGCATACCGTCAAGGACGTAGTCTCCGTCGCGCAAGGAGAAATGGCCCTTGAGGAGTTCTTGAAACAGGTAACTAGAGTGTAAAGTCGCTTGACACACTTTGTAGCGGCGCGATCATACCGCTACATAAGCAATCGACGAATGACGAAATGCAGGATCGGCTAAAATTACAATATGTAAACATTATGCAGACGTGACGTTGCAATACGTCAAGCTAACATAAAGGCAAAAAATTTATTGAGACCTTACTCACGATATCGAAGTTTTGTACCCGCCTCGCATAAATACAAATTCCATCATTCAATAGTTGGACCGCGACCGCAGTTCCAGAGTACAGACACTTAACTCGGCGGCTTGTCGCTGAATATATGGTAAAGAGATCTGCCTCAACAGTCTTTGTTAGAAATGGCCCTGAGTAAAATTGGGGATCGTGGACTTATTGCATAACGACATACCTTCTAAGTCGTGGTCCCAATTCCGTAGGGATACGCTCGTAACAATCAAGATCAATGGCAATCAAATAGCATTCTCACATACGCTCATAAACATAAGAATGCGGGTAACAATCGAATACATGAAGATACACCAAATTTCTAGATGATTAAATTAGTCTCAATGATATGTTTTTCCGCAAAGGTTCGCGAGTCATGGCAGAGCTACGAATTGGACCTGATCAATTACCAGAACAAGTGCAAAATCATCCGCGGCTGGGACGACTTGTTCAACAAAGTGAAGGAGCACATCAACAGCGTGGCTGCGATGAAGCTGTCCCCTTACTACAAGGTAATTTTTTCGTTATTTTTGTATAGTTTGACCGTAAGCGCTGTACCGCGCCTTGGGTGGTGAAAGAAATGGCGGGGTGAGAGAGAGAAACCGATGTATGTACGTGCAGTAGGGAGAAAGAAGATACAGCTCTGCCTCGCCTTCACTGCGCACTTACCAAGCGCGGCACTGGTTTTGCGGTCGGTCTATACAAGAGATGGTTAGTATGAAAAAAAAGAAACAACTTCTAGTGAAATATGACTATTATTTCTTTGAAAACGTCTGTTGTGTTTAGATTTTTGTACTTTACTTGCAAACCTAAACAAATTGTTTCTATCTTATCTACCCATAGGTGTTCGAAGAAGAAGCCCTGACTTGGGAAGAAAAGCTAAACCGTATCAACGCACTGTTTGACGTCTGGATTGACGTGCAACGTCGCTGGGTGTACTTGGAGGGCATATTCAGCGGCTCCGCTGACATCAAGACACTGCTGCCGGTGGAAACTAGCCGTTTCCAGAGCATCAGGTAAAAACATGTATACTGTCTGAACACATTGAAAGTAGTAACCGTCGAATGTTAGCTGGATCTACCCACGAGGTCTTTACTTCGATAGAAGTATACTCCATTCCATGAAACGAACTCCTAGGAAACCAAATACTCGCAGCACATTGGTCAATGCGCTCGGCTAGAGCTAGACTATTGAAGGTCACGCTCTTTAACCAATGGACCACGGACTGATTTTCTTTGGGAGCTCTTTTCGTCAAATGAACTAAAAAAATAATATAAAACTGCATCAATATCTATATCCTGAAGAATTTTCACAACCATGAAACCAAAATCTACCCTTTTAATTTTCATTATCTGAATATTTGTTCCACAGTTCTGAATTCCTGGGGCTGATGAAGAAAGTGAGCAAGTCCCCAATGGTCATGGACGTGCTGAACATTCCGGGCGTGCAGCGATCGCTGGAGCGACTGGCGGACTTGCTCGGCAAGATACAGAAGGCGCTCGGCGAGTACCTCGAGCGGGAAAGGAGCAGCTTCCCACGGTATTTGGTCTTATAAATCTTATAATATATTCTAAGGGGGTTTGAAACTTTTGTCTTTGGCGCCGTCCACCTATTTGATCTGTTTTTTCAAAATGGCGGTCACGCATGACGCATACATCAATACAAACACAAAATATAGATTGACCGAATCTCGTAAAGCGCTACATTTCTTTTTTGGCTGTCAAAGATATACTTAGTGGCACAGAATCTATTATATCGTTTCTTGTTTAGAACCTTTTTCATAATAATTATAGAATACTAGCTTTAGAAAATCTGTAGAATTCGTAAAATGCTGTAGAAGACGTTCCCGTCCCCGTCCCAATTCAGAATATGGTCCAGAGATATTAATATCCCCGTTCCCCATCCCGTTGCCATTGCCGTTCCCGTTACCACTTTTCACTTGCCACTTGTCATTTCACTTCACGCTTCCGCTTACACTTACCGTAACCGTCAAACTTTATATCTATCTATCGGCATCCGACCTCCCCCCGTCCCCCTCCTCTTTTTCCCGTCCCCCTCCCCTTTCCCTTATAATTTTTAATCGTCATCGTCAGCCTAAACACCAAATTTTAACATCCTAGCTTTGAAACTTATACAAACTTTCATCCCCTATTTCATCCCCTTAATTATAGTTTTATATGTGTAGATAGATAAGTAAAGATGGATTTAAGATGAAATAAATAATGAAAAATATTAGAAAAAATTGGCTCACCCGTAGCAACTTAGACGGGATTCGAACCCGCACCCTTAGGATTCCGGCCCAATGCACTACCAATTATGCTACCAAGCCACTAATGGATTTGGCGAAATTTTCTAATACTTTTTACGTTTCCGCTGAAGATCAGCGCCATCTCACCAATGTGAAGAGAATTACTTCGACATTTGAAAGCAGCGCCATTGCAGGTGCTAGACAATCAATTAAGGTGAAACAGTCATATAATTTTAACTTTTAGATTTTTGCATTCACAATGCTATTTTTATATTAAGATGAAATAAATAATGAAAAATAATTCTCTTCACATTGGTGAGATGGCGCTGATCTTCAGCGGAAACGTAAAAAGTATTAGAAAATTTCGCCAAATCCATTAGTGGCTTGGTAGCATAATTGGTAGTGCATTGGGCCGGAATCCTAAGGGTGCGGGTTCGAATCCCGTCTAAGTTGCTACGGGTGAGCCGATTTTTTCTAATATTTTTCATTATTTATTTCATCTTAATATAAAAATAGCATTGTGAATGCAAAAATCTAAAAGTTAAAGATGGATTTATTTGGCAACAATCATAGGCACAATTATCAAACTTAAACTTTTCTTTTAGTTTCTACTTCGTGGGTGACGAAGATCTGCTAGAAATCATCGGCAACAGCAAAAACATCGCGCGTCTTCAGAAGCACTTCAAGAAAATGTTCGCCGGCGTCGCCGCCATCATACTCAACGAGGACAACACTGTCATCAACGGTATCGCCTCCCGAGAAGGAGAGGAAGTAAGATGCTATTTTTAGTACAAAATTTAACCTTATTACTAGAACTATAAGGTCTTCTGCTATTTGTAAAATCAGCTTTGACACTGTATTGGACTGAAATACAGTTGTTTTATCTCACGAAGGCGGGTCGGCTATGAATGTTGTTAGGAGTGCAAATGCACATTACTTTAGTGTGCGCAATACGAGAGCTTGCAGACGCACACTAAAACAATTTGTGTGGACGACCTAACAACATTCATAGCCGACCCGCCTTCGTGAGGTAAAACATCTGTAAGAACATCTGTTATCAAAAAATTAATGCATTTTGATAATGTGTCGAGAGATAATATCAGTAAAAGTTAACTAATCGTTTGTGGATAAACATGTGAGTTATCTATTTATAACCGACTTCAAAAATTGAAAAGGAGAAGTTTATCTATTCGTCGCGTTTATTTTTTATATATGTACACAGTACACCGATTACTCGAAGACGGCTGAACCGATTCAAATGATTCAAACGTTATACTATCAGGTTTCTTCCCAAGTTGGTACCATTTTTTGAAATCGGTTCAGTAGTTTACAGGAAATCTTGAAAATACTGTCGTTGGCGTTACCACTTTATATGAATTCAGACGGATGATCAACTGTAACTTTTGTTTTTGAACCGATTTCAATGATTCTTTTTTTGTTTCAAAGAAGACACTAAAGATGATACCATTATCTTCATTATTCATTGCCATAATTTCATTGGCATTGGACTTTTTAAATACGTTTTTGTAATGACATCCCTTCTCTTATAGGTGTATTTTATATCACCGGTGTCGACCGTAGAGAACCCGAAGATAAACTCGTGGTTGTCTATGGTGGAGCGTGAGATGCGCAACACTCTGGCGTGTCGATTGAAGGACGCTGTGGGCGATGTGAAACAGTTCAAGGATGGGAACGTCGACCCGGAGAAGTTTATTGAGTGGTGTGACAAATATCAGGTAAGCTTATTGCTATGCAAATGTATGCATTATAAATACACTAGCGGCCGCCCACGGTTTCAACCGCGTGATTCCCGTTCCCGTCGGAATATCGGGATAAAAAGTATCCTATGTTGTAATCTAGGCTTTCTACTATCTGTGTGCCAAATTTCAACCAAATCCGTTCAGTAGTTTTTGCGTGATTGAGGAACAAACATCCAAACATCTAAACATCCAAACCCACAAACTTTCACATTTATAATATAAGTAGGATATATCAGAGTTTACTTTCTATATAACTATAACTTAATCCAATATTTGTAACAAGAATACGTACACAGGTTTATGAAAACTGTTATATTTGCTTTGAATCAGTTTTGCAATATATGAAATGGAATCTTTATACGATAAGGACGTATTAGTGGTGGTTTGATATTTATATCTGACTAGCGACCCGCCTTCGCTTCTCTTTGGTGCAGTGTGGATTGACACCATGACATGTATAAACCTTCATCTTCAATCACTATACCTATTAAAAAACCGCTTAAAAATCGGTTGCGTAGTTTTAAAGATCTAAGCATACATAGGGACAGACAGTGGGAAGCGACTTTGTTTATTACTATGTAGTGATTGTAACAGATAAGCACTTAACAGTTGTTTTACATGTACCGCGACTGGCCCGTATTTATAAACCGCTCTTAACCTCAACGTTAAGAGCAATCTTGAGATCATACCTGAGATTCTGTTCATATAAGAAGAGCATCTCAAGATAACTCTCAACGTTGGGAGCGGTTTATAAATACATATACACCTACTTCACCATTTCCCTACAAAACTGAATAATTTTCAGGCTCAAATCGTAGTCCTAGCGGCTCAGATCCTATGGTCGGAGGACGTAGAAGCGGCGCTGGCCAGCGGCGGCGGAGATGGCTTGAAGCGAGTGCTAGCTCACGTGGAAAACATGCTCAATATACTCGCGGACTCCGTGCTTCAAGAACAGCCGGCACTTAGAAGGAGGAAGTTGGAGCATTTGGTAAGAAGATGCACAGAATATCTTGTTTTTTCTTAACTTAAATTGCCTCTGTGGTCTAGTGCGTGCAGAGGTGCCCAATGCCCATACGGTCGATCGCGAAAGGTTTTAAAGTCGATCGCCAAGGATAACAGATGAAGGCTAATGTTTGGTGGGTTAAACGGCCAAAATGTAATCTCTTTGTCATAAATTTTCGATAGATCAATTTTCGATATCCTTAAAAAAAGTGTGGACCCAAGGGTCCCGGGTTCGATTGCCAGGAGGGGGGTAGATTTGTACTCGGTTTGGTTGGTGGGAGGGCTTATTTCAAGTCCGCTTAGCTAGCTACCACCATCTTACCTAAGTCTAACGCCGTAACAACAATTTAAATCGTTAAACTCAGCATCATTCTTTCATCGTCATTCTTTCCGTAAGTGATGTTTAAGCAGTGATAGTATGTTATTATGACTTATATGTTAATGTTCGTCCACAACATTCGTAAATGAGCTGGCTTTCGTGTGCGAGTTGAGTTTCCTCTTATTTTCTTACGGAACTGCCGTCCACAGCTTTTTTGCTGACATGAAAAATTAACGAGTTTATGGGCACATTTAGAGACAACTGTCTATCATGAAACGGTGAAAAAACGTCTGATATACATGTAAAGACGATGTAAATTTTTAGATGTTATTCAAACAGTAAATTGTTTCCTAGATCAACGAGTTCGTACACAAGCGTACGGTGACGCGACGGCTGATCGCATCGGACGTGAACAGCCCGCGCAGTTTCGAGTGGCTTTGCGAAATGAGGTTCTATTTCGACCCTAGGAACAACGAGGCAAGTAGATCAACTCAATATTGTTTAGCTTCAAGTAACCGTGCGTTCACACAGCGATACGTTTTACAGACCGTTTTTAACAGATCCATCGTTAATAAACGTAATGTCCACACCGCTTATAGGACGTTTACATGACCGTTTTAACGGATTCGTCGCTACTTGGTACAGTAACAAAATTCCACCGCATTTTTATTTCTTGTTTTCTTAAAATTTTATATGTGATTAGTAAGTTTTACCTATTTGCATGCTAATTTTGCCAGAATGTACTGGATCCAACCTTCATTTACCAATATAAATCTACCTACATTATTTGCAAATAATATTTAAGATTATTATTATGACCAGATTGTATTGTATGTATGTACTGAATCCGGAATACTGTGTTGTGTTGTGTGTGTGTAAACACGCTCATACAACTACAAACGCCATCGCCAAATGTATACGTATACGATATAAAGGACCTGTAAAACGAATCGGTATTTTTACTGGACCCGATATACTGTATTGTGTGTGAACACGCTAATACACCTACATACGCCATCGCCGAATAAAAACGTATCCGATAAAACAGACCGTTGTGTGAATTTCTTGCATTTTTTCTTTCGAGTTCATGCTAGTTCAGCAACAAGAAATAAGCTGAAAAAAAATCATACTATTTTTCATCAGGTACTTCAACAACTGACAATCCACATGGCGAATGCTAAATTCCTATACGGGTTTGAGTACTTGGGCGTGCAAGACCGCTTGGTCCAAACGCCGTTGACCGACCGCTGCTATCTGACTATGACACAAGCCCTAGAAGCCAGACTAGGAGGATCGCCGTTCGGTAAGTTCATTGAGATGTTTATGAAGATCTGATATTGACAATGTTACTTAATTGTGTATCTTTGTTGATGGATAATAAGTAACAATTTCTATCTAAGTTTTTTGGCTGTGTATGTAATGTATAAAATCTACTAAGGTTTAAGCTCTAGGCTAATCAATTCACTTTTTTTATTTTTAATACCAATCTGACTTGCTAATTTACGTTTTCATAATCGATTTAAAATATTTTTTAATTGTGCCGTTATCTGTTGGATGTAAGGATCCTAACAAAGCGGACCAAGCGAGAAGAAGTGAAAGAGAATAACAGCGTTTTACCTACCAATAAAACGCTTATTAAGCGAGTTACCTAATTCGAAGCCTACTATTTGAGAGAAGCATTTCCGTTTCCGTTTCGCGTGTCAAATCGGTCATGATACTTACGTCACGTACTACGTCACTTCCCGTTGCATCACTCTAATTTCCTACCCCCACACCGCACCAGGCAGGTGGGCCGCCATGGCGGCTGCTTACCTCATTTGTCTCAAATAAATTTTATGAGGGTACTTATTTAATATAATAAAAAATGTGCCCGAATGCCCCGAGTAAATAAAGGAGGAAACCAGGCAGAGGTAAAAACTGTAGGCTTCGAATTAGGTAACTCGCTTAATAAGCGTTTTATTGGTAGGTAAAACGCTGTTATTAAGCTTATGTACCGTTATTCGAAGCCTACTATTTGAGACCTGTTTGTTATCGCCTGGTGCTATATTGATGTACGCCAATGTGACAATTAAAATTCGTCAAGTGTATCCACAAAATATATAGGTAGATATACATAGCTAGTACTAACAAGTGAAGTGTGAAACTAAAGAAGTTCCTATATTATTATGAGTTATGTTAAGTGATATTTTAAGGAATTGTACCAATTCAAAGAAGGTGAAAATTTTAGAACAAAGTTAATGGTGATACTTAATAGTAGTGATATGAAATTATATTTCCCAGCTTCATTCTTTGCGATTAGCTTACATATTGTAGTTGAGTTCCCACGATACAGCCTTGCACGGATGTTTAAAAAAAAATAACAGTGCATTTTAAAATCATTGCACTAGCAACCCTATTTCCCTAGCTTCCCGTACGTCATTGCATTTTGACTCATTCTGTGTTTCCGTGCTTCAAGCCTTCGCACGTTCAACGGACATTATCGACTATCGTTTTGTAATTTGTGTTTCATAATCGTGTTAATTACACACACAACACATCAACAATAATGTCGTCGAAAAGGAAACGTGAAAGTGAAGAAGAAATAAAAAGAAAAATTCAAAAACTAGAATTACAATTGAATCAAAGGTCGAAACATAAGCGGATTATAATCTATTCGGATAGTGAAAGTGATGGTGAGTTACCTACCTATTTCATTACTTCCGTAAAATGTATGCACATTAATTTGACGAGTACTTAAAAAGGGTGATTCCGTTGAATGGCCTTTTTATACGACTACCCCACATTTGTTTTATTTTTGGTTATGTGATGCGAGACGCTGGCTGGGCTATCTCTGTCACATGTTAACCAACATAGTTAAAAAATATGTTGTAATGCGAGACGCCACCTGGGCTATCTCTGTTACATGTTTTCATATTTGCACAAACGATGCGAGACGCCAGCTGGGCTATCTCTGTCGAGTATTACAGTGCAAATTAAAACAACCTTAATGGTTTTTTTTCTAGGATCCGATGTACTCCATAGTGAGACTAATTTGGGACTTTCCCGGGCTTTGTCGCCAACACCGAGTGTGTCTCCTGCACCTGTAAACGTTGTTGAGCCTTCGACATCTCAAGCAACTATATCAGCTGAAGTTCCGACATCGCAAGATTTTGATCTAGACAGTGAAATACTGGAAGTACTCGGGGATGCTCCTAAAGTCGATACTAAGTTTGGTAAGCAGACACATAAGGACTTGGCTTCTAGATGGCAAGAAATCCTTGAAAAGGGTATCCAGAAAGATTTGAAAGACAAACTATATGAGGAATATTTAATTCCTGAAAATTGTCACAATTTAGTCCCACCTGCACTTAATCCAGAAGTAAAGGTTGCATTAGCGGAAAATATGATTAAAAGGGACGCCTCGCTTTTAGCAAAACAAAAACAATTATCTGTGGCCATTGCGGCCGTGAATAAAGCAATTGAAATGATTATCGCTAAGGAAAATCACACAAAAATTCTTAAACCAATCAGTGATGCCTGCAGGCTTTTGTGTGATAGTCACTTCACAGATACAAAGACACGTCGTGGGTTTATTATATCTGCTATCAATCCTGAAATGAAAGATACACTAAGTGAAACAAAACGTGACAATTTTCTGTTCGGCGAAAATATTTCGGAAAAATTGAAATCTGCAAAATCTATCAAACGATCTGCGGCTGATTTAAAACAAATTCGAAATGAAAAATCCCAAATATTTAATAAAAATAACTTTATTAAGAATAATAGAAATACAAACAGTAATAATCGTTTAAACTGGAAGACCATGCCTCGGAAAATCACGCCGAAATCAGAACCAGGAAGAACTCGTCAAAGCCAGCGCCCATCATCATTCAACTCTCAACAGCGGGGTCATCGCGAGACATCGGAGCGGACGACAGCGACTGGGAGCTACAGGAGGCGATAACTTCTAAGGTATCTGGTCGTCTCAAACTTTTTTTTCCTAAGTGGAAGGAGATTACAAATGACCCCACAATACTTAGTTGGGTACAAGGCTATAAAATTCCTTTTCAGTCAACGCCCTTTCAAAATAAAATACCAATTGTCAATCCAAAAACTAAAAATGAACATAATAAGTTTATTCACTCAATAAATTCATTATTGCAATCGTGGGCTATCTCAAAATGTACTCATGAAGAAAATGAGTTCATTTCGAGTATATTCTTAATACCTAAATCTAATGGAGAAAATCGCTTTATTTTAAACCTTAAACAGTTAAATAAATTCATTAAAACTTGTCATTTCAAGATGGAAGACTATAGAACTGCGTCAAAATTAATAACTAAAGATTGCTACATGTCTTCAATAGACATGAAAGACGCGTATTTTTTAATTCCTGTCCATAAAAACCACAGAAAGTTTCTGAGGTTCAAATATGACAATGTTTTATATGAATTTAATTGTTTACCTTTCGGCCTTTCTACGGCGCCCTATGTTTTCACAAAGTTACTAAAACCTGTGATGGAACTATTAAGATCGAATGGTTTTATGTCAGTCATTTACCTTGATGATTTATTCTGTGTGGGTAGGAATTTCTGGGAATGTCAACAAAATGTTACATACACGAAAACTTTGCTTGAAAAACTTGGCTTTGTAATAAATTATGAAAAAAGTTGTTTAACACCGAAACAACAATGTAAATATTTGGGGTTTGTGTTCGACTCAAATGATATGTCACTAAAATTACCAGAAAGTAAAAGAAATCTGATTAAGGAAATGTTAATTTGTATAAGAAGGACAAAACAGTGTAAATTACGTGACTTTGCTAAATTTCTCGGGCACTTAACTTCCATATGTCCTGCCGTACAGTATGGATGGATTTATACTAAAAAGTTCGAACGTTTTAAATATAATTGCTTACGTGATAATCCTTCTTATGATCAAACTGTAACATTACCTAACAATTTTGAAAATGACATAAACTGGTGGATTGAAAATATAGAAACAAAATGTAATCCATTTAGGTTTAATCAGTTCGAATTAGAAATTTACTCTGACGCGTCATTGACTGGTTGGGGTGCATGTCATGATGGTAAAAAAGTTCACGGGTTTTGGAAAGAACAAGAAAAGACATTACATATAAATATATTGGAATTAAAGGCTGCGTTTTTCGGATTAAAATCATTTGCAAATAATAAATTTGGTTGTGAAGTACTGCTTAGAATTGATAATGTAACAGCAATATCGTGTATCAATCGGATGGGGAGCATACAATATCCACATTTAAACCATATAACTAGAGAAATATGGCAGTGGTGTGAAGCGCGTAAAATATATATATTTGCCTCTTATATAAACACGAGAGATAACCGTGAAGCCGATCAACTGTCACGCAAAAAGTTTAACGACACTGAATGGGAACTTTGCGATGAAGCTTTTAAAATAACTTGTGATCAGCTTGGTGATCCCGAAATTGACTTGTTTGCCAGTAGATGTAACGCAAAATGTCCTAGATATATCTCGTGGAAAATCGATCCGGAAGCTTGTGTAGTGGATGCCTTTACGGTATCATGGAAAGATATTTTTTTTTACGCGTTTCCACCATTCGCTCTTATACAAAAAACTTTGCAAAAAATAATCTCCGAGAAGGCCTCGGGAATAATAGTTGTGCCATACTGGCCTACTCAACCATGGTTCCCTATTTTACAAAAGATTGCAACTTCAGATCTTATAAAATTTGGTCCAAATGGTAATTTATTAACGTCTCCTTTCAGATTGTCCCACAACCTGAGCAAGACACTTACGTTGGTTGCCGTGAGATTGTCCGGAGATCTTTATTGCAAAGTTCACTAAATAACAACGCCGTTAATATTATGCTATCTGCTCTTACGGATAGCACATACAAACAGTATGATAGTTGTGTTAAAAATTGGATTAATTACTGTGATTTAAATAGGTTGAATTATTTAGAGCCGTCAACCAGTAATGTTATTAACTTTTTGTCTTCAATATTTGATAATGGGGCACAGTATGGCACAATTAATTCCCATAAATCTGCTATCTCTTTGATTTTGGGGTCATCGTGCCTTAATGACGAGAGAGTCAAACGATTTATGAAGGGAGTTTTTCATCTCAGGCCGCCGGTCCCAAAATATAATCTAACATGGGATCCGGCTATAGTATTATCAAATTTGGCTGAGAAATGGCCCAATGATTCGCTCAATTTAGAAAACCTATCAAAAAAGTTAATAACTTTATTGGCCTTGGTGACTGCACACCGAGTCCAAACATTAGCCTTGATCCAAATAAAAAACATTATTATAAAAAATAAAGAAGTTATCATAAAGATTCCAGACCGCATTAAGACTTCGCGATTAAATGCTGAACAACCAGTATTAAGATTACCATTCTATGATGACAACCCTAGAATATGCCCAGCTAGATGCCTTAATTCTTATTTAATAAAGACTAGATCTGTACGACCCTTAAATCAAGACAACTTGTTTATTAGTTACCGAAAACCACACTCTAAAATATCTTCCCAGAGATTAAGCCAATGGATCAAGGACACGTTAAAGGAGAGCGGTTTAGACACGTCCATCTTTACTGGACATAGTACTCGGCATGCAGCCACTTCTAAGGCTAAAACATTAGGAGTCAGTTTAGATGTGATTCGTAAAACAGCAGGTTGGAGTGAATCCTCGTCTGTTTTTGCCAAATATTACAATCGCGATATTGTAATTAATAAATCTAGTAATAAAGCGAGTAAAATATATTGTACGTCAGATTCATAAGGGCTTGGGACTTTGTTCCTCCTTCGTGTCGGAGGTAAGCAACAACCGAGGTATTGTCGGTCTGAATCATTAAGGACGAGCCGGTCAGGTGCTGACAATGATCTTTTAAGGCATACAGGACGGCCAACATTTCCCTTTGGTTGGAATGGAGGTTCGATTCCTCCACTGACCATTGACCCGCTAACTTTATGTTGTCGAGTTGTCCTCCCCAAGCTCTCTCCGATGCGTCTGTCACTAGGTAATGAGTTACCGGAGGGTGATGGATCACGGATGTGTAACGGATATTGTGGAGCCACCACTTCAGTTCCTGTAGGACTGGTGCTGGGACAGGGTAACGCCTTTTGGGGTTTTGATGAAGCAATGACTGCATGTGCTTTAGAAGGTGTCGATGATTGAGACGGCCCCGTGGAATGGCAAAACTGGCAAAATTTACAGATCCTACGAGACTTTGGATTTCTCTTAGACTTGCTTTTTTCTGATTTATTATTGTTAATATTTTTGAATGTAAGTCCAATTGTTTTTTGAATGGAAGATATTTCTGATTTGTGTGTGGGCTCCACACGATGCCTAAGAAATCCAAAGTCTTTTGAGGAATCAAAATTGATTTCTTGAAATTTATTTGCCATCCCAGTTGTTGTAGGATGGTTATGACTTCGTGAACTTGGTTTTCCAAAGTGTGAGGGTTCTGGTTCGCCAGTAAAAAATCGTCCAAGTACACGATTATTCTTATCCCCCGCTCTCTGAGGATCTCTGCGACCCAATTGGTCAGAGATGCAAAAATCTTTGGGGCGCATGCAAGGCCAAAGGGTAGGCAAGTCATTTGTAACAGACGACCTTTGAACATAATACGGAGGAAGCACCTGTGAGCTTTTGCTATCGGTAGATGAAAATATGCATTTGACAGGTCTATTTTCACTAGCCAATCCCTGGCCTGTATGAAGTCTGGGATTCTGTGCATATTTATGAGATGAAATTTGTTTGTATGAATGTAAAGGTTTAGCCTTTTTAGGTTGAAAATCGGACGCATGGTTCCGTCGCTCTTTGGAGTCAAAAACATTGGGGAAATAAAGCTGGGGGTAAGACATGCCGGTTCTAGAACGCCCATATTTATCAAATCTGTGATCACTTCTTCCATCTCTTTTGATGGTAGGGTCTGAAATTTCGTTTGGTCTGGTTTGTGTAACGGGGGCTTGCAACAGAACGGTATTCGAAAACCTTGTATTATTTTTAATATGAAGGGAGGGGCATTGAAATTTCTCCAAATATGTACCAATTTGGACAGCTGGCCCGCTCGAAACTTGGTCGAGTCAGTATTTTCTTTTTTGTGAATAATCTCTGCGGGGAGCACTTGGCTTGTTTCGGGATTTGCTTCCACTGGGGTAATTCGTACCCTCTGGCCCTGGGTGGTACGTTTGCTGACGTGAAGGCTTGTTCTGATGCGAGCCAAGTCGTCGTTGTGTACGAAAATTCCCTTGCGCAGGGAAAGACTGGGGAAACTGGATCCCTTGAAAAGGAAACGGTTGAGACGGAAACGGTTGAGATTGGAGAGGTCTATTTCCGTAAGAAAAATCATAAGAGCCTTGCGCAGGCTTTTTGCTGTATGGCTGAGCGAAGCCACCCACTTGCGCAGCAGGTTTACTTTGATGCGGCGCACGGAGCGGCCACATAATTTTCGAAACCCCACCATGCTTTTCTATTGAGGCTGATATCGCATCTTTGTTAAACAAGTTTTCGGAACTTGGAGGAATTTTTCTTAGTGAGGCCCTCACATATTTATCTTTAACTGACCTTAAAATACAGTCGCGTCTTTGTTGAATTAAATCAGCACGATGGCCGCAAGCGATTTGTAAGGCATCGTTAGATATTTTTTGGAAAGTACCCTCAACAAAAATCTCACTAATTTTAGCTTGAATTGTTTGTGGCGAAAGCTCGGCGCTTTTTGACCACGCAATAAGAGCCTCAAAACCACTTTGAGCAG
The DNA here is from genome assembly GCA_928269145.1 of Agriphila tristella. Taxonomy (NCBI): domain Eukaryota; kingdom Metazoa; phylum Arthropoda; class Insecta; order Lepidoptera; family Crambidae; genus Agriphila; species Agriphila tristella. Next base: position 42,139,551 of record OV743433.1, read on the forward strand.
CCTGCGTTTGTCTAATTAATGCCTGGGAAATAGCTGCATAACCACGTTCGCAAAGACTAAGATTATTATACTTATCGTAAGGCTTAAATTCCTCGTTAGTTTCGAGGTCAGTATAACCAGGGTAAGAACAATACTGCTTTTGGACATCGATGTATCTAACATTAGACCAATTTTCTGAATCAAAATGTTGGATTGATTTAATTGTGTTTAACAAATCATCGGGCGTTTTCGGAATTGCGGGTTCCTTAAGAACAGTGTTAATAGGAAGTTTTAACGTGGAGGGTTCCGGAGAAGCCCTGGAAGTATGAGGCACCTCATGTGTCTGAGGCACAGGCACATCGACACCTGGTTCTGAATATAAGTCTCGGCTTACGTCAAAATCCATTCTATCGGTATAGGGACTGGACTGACAATTAGGTTGGAAGCCTTGATAGGTTAACATATTCACTAACCCACTAACCTGTTCCGAAAGGTTCTTGATTGCATCACTATATCTGCGACGTTTTCGCGGACGAGCCGTTGCCGCAGCCTCCGACGCCTTTCTTTTCGATGACTCTGCTGGCGGTGCCGGCGGCGCCAGCGTTTGCTCCGGAACTTCTTCGTCCGATGACGAAGATGTACTCGACGGTTCACTTTCCATAATTGTTTCTATCTATGAAACACAGTAACGTATTACGAAAAGCAAAAACACAATTTTTTAAAAACTGAAAAAAAAAGAGACGTAAGTGAAAGTAAAAATTTTGATTTATTACGAACGGCAAAAACCGTTAGACATTTGGAATATCGAAGTATACATTTTATCTTGTAAGGGTTTACAATATGGCTGTATCATATGAACTCACCAAAAATCCTGCGAGAATTTTTGGATACGACCGAACGCTTTGGAAAACGAAACGCCAATGAGGTAAGCAGCCGCCATGGCGGCCCACCTGCCTGGTGCGGTGTGGGGGTAGGAAATTAGAGTGATGCAACGGGAAGTGACGTAGTACGTGACGTAAGTATCATGACCGATTTGACACGCGAAACGGAAACGGAAATGCTTCTCTCAAATAGTAGGCTTCGAATAACGGTACATAAGCTTAATATTTAAATTAATCTTATATAATATTGAAAGGCGCGTTTACGAGTTTGGTGCGCGGCAATGACTGCCCCACCTACAGTTACACAACACAAATTGGTTCAGTAATATGAACCCGAAGGAACATACGGTGTCCCTACATTATCCAATCTAGTTTTAACTCTTTACTTTTTGTTTGATACTCAGGCCCCGCGGGTACGGGTAAGACGGAGTCCGTGAAAGCGCTGGGCAACCAACTCGGCCGCTTTGTGCTGGTGTTCAACTGCGACGAGACGTTCGACTTCCAAGCCATGGGCCGTATCTTCGTCGGTCTTTGCCAGGTACTGAAAAGACATTGTATCGGTTTCTTTGTACGCGGTTATTTTTTCGCTAGAGTAAATCTTTTAGGCCGCCTACGGACCGACAGGTGCCTAGAGCCTAGATATGTATCCAAGTAAAACGAATTTTCACGAATGTTTGAAACCGGCTGCACTACGCGCTAGGCGCCTCGATACTTCCAGGCGACTGCCTATAGAATGTATCGTAGGCGCGAGGCTTACAGCCAAAGACTATGATACCAAGGCGACTATCCTAGCGACTCACCTTCCAGTGCTGTCACCGTGTATCCTAGCATGTAACCTGGATATGTCTAGGCACCTGTCGGTGCGTTCGCAGCCTTAAGATTTTTCTGCACCTGGCTAGAAAACAAGCAGGAATATGCACAAAACCTGTCTGTATACCTACTCAATATAATGCTGAATAATTAGCGGCAAGAAGTGTCAAATCACATATGCAACCACCTCATCCAGTGACTGTATTAGAGTGGTGTTTATTGCTGTATTATTAGCCAATTATGTGATTATTATGGCAATGTTTGTTAATTATTGTAAATTTCTAAGAGCACTAACATCATGTAATTTTTTTTCCCAGGTGGGCGCCTGGGGTTGCTTCGACGAGTTCAATCGTCTCGAAGAGAGAATGTTATCAGCTGTATCTCAGCAAGTACAGACCATACAAGAGGCGCTCAAGAGCCACCAGGAAGGTGACAATACCAGTAAGTCACTTTGTATTAAAAAAAATTAAGACTGAGAAAAATGTTGACGATGCACTAGCTTTTAAAACGCTCATGGCGGAATTTGACAGACTGATGTACTCGATCACGTTTGTTAAGCAACGCTCAGTCCGGCCAGGTGTCGGATGGGTGACCGTAAAGTGGCAATACAACTGAGCTCTTCCATGCTTTGGAGGGCACGTTAAACCGTTGGTCCCGTCTGTTGTCATCTGATTATAGTCGTTAAGCCAAGTTAGAGGCCTTACAGGCGGCTTGATCAACTCTAACACCAGAGGTGGCCACTAATCCTCATTCGATAAGAAGACTAGCTTTAAAATTTTGAGAATTAAAATTAGCTAAGTTCATATGACTGCACGGTACAAGATTAACACTCATATTCAAAAACAATAATCACAAGATCCTTGCTTATGCGAACGCACTGCCTGCGTTGAAATAGAACTCTGTGGTTGGTTTGTTTGTTTTACGTGTCACGTGTGATTGGTGTGACGTGTAGTTGGGACGCTGTGTCCCCAGCCACTGTGAGACATCATAGTAATGTCGTTTCAGCTCATAATGTCAACTTCTCAAAATGTCAACCGGACAAAAAATGCACATTTCTTATAACGTCAACTTCTTAGAATGTCAACTTCGCAAAAAGACAACTTCTCGAAATGTCCACTTCTCACAATGACAACTTCGTATTTGGTCAACTTCTCATAATGTCAACTCTTAAATGATATTTTCGCACAATGACAACTATTCGTAATTTGTACTTTAACCCCCTTACTTATAAACGAGGTGTAAGGTTGGAATAGTTATTCTGTGTTTTCTCACTTTCTGACAACTACTATCTTCTGAATGTCTGACGAAGACAAAACACGGAATAACTATTCCAACCTTACACCCCGTTTATAAGTCAGAGGTAAATTGCTGATAAAAAGAAAACCATTACTTTTTTACTAATTTTGCTAATAGATTTTCTAAAAAATCGTGGTTAAAGTCGGGGGATATGGTAATGTTAGGTATTATTATTTAGTAAGTATGTAGGTGATGAAAATAAAATTTCAAAATGCAAGAGCGATTTATCAACACATAATACATACAAATAAATCTGTAATAATTTAGAAAACCATCACTCCGTGTTACCTCCCAAAATTAAATTTACTTTTTATTTAAACAAAAAGACACAAAAAAATATGAAATGTAAAAATATGAAAAATGCAGATTTTCATTCTGCAGTGCAATTAAATATTTCTTTTTTATTGAAACAAAGAAAGTCAAAGAAAATATATGACTTTTCTTATTAAATAGTCATTTAAAGTACAAATTATGAATAGTTGTCATTTTGCGAAAACATCATTTAAGAGTTGACATTATGAGAAGTTGACCAAATGCGAAGTTGTCATTGTGAGAAGTGGACATTTCGAGAAGTTGTCTTTTTGCGAAGTTGACATTCTAAGAAGTTGACGTTATAAGAAATGTGCATTTTTTGTCCGGTTGACATTATGAGAAGTTGACATTATGAGCTGAAACGGTAATGTTTGTAAATACGGATGTAAGTCTTGCACTACGCGTTGTCGCAATGCCTTTCCAAACAACTTAAAGGTTATTTTTCTTTGATTCAGGTAAATCAATAACAGTAGAACTAGTAGGCAAGCAAGTGCGCGTGAGCCAAGATATGGCCATCTTCATAACCATGAACCCTGGGTACGCGGGCCGATCCAACCTGCCCGACAACTTGAAGAAACTATTCCGCAGTCTCGCCATGACCACGCCCGATAGACAGCTGATCGCTGAAGTCATGCTGTTCAGTCAAGGGTTCAGGACCGCAGAGAAACTGGCGTGCAAGATTGTGCCGTTCTTCAAGTATGTATTAATTTACTATTCTTTTAAATAACCTCCTATGACTTAGCCCAGAGACTCGGAATGCTCGACATTACCACACCCAAAAGACAGCTGATGTGTCAATAAGATGAAGAAATGGTCTTCAAAATTACAAAACAGTTTTTCAATTCCATTTGATATTTTTAAACAAATTAATGACTCGGGGCTTATATTGCTATATTTTCTCAATTAATCGAAGGTTTATTTTTTTGTAGACTGTGTGACGAGCAACTGTCAAACCAATCCCACTACGACTTCGGGTTGCGAGCCCTGAAATCTGTACTAGTGTCCGCCGGTAACGTTAAGCGTGACCGTATCCAGAAGATCAAGGTAATTTTGTTTTGTTAACACTTCGTGTCTTATAGTATGACACTTGATAATCCATCAAGTAGAAGATATTTACTTAAAAAATTTAGAAATATATAAAATATTCACCACTACCTTTCACCTCTTTGAAATCTTCCAGTCACAACCTAAATGAATGCAAAGTGAGGCAAAATTTTCCCAAAATGATTTTTGTCCCGTAATGAACATACGATTTTAACGAACGTCATATGTTGTAAATACAGGAGAACCTAATCGAGCGCGGCACCGAAGTGCCTGACGAAGCGTCGATAGCGGAGTCGCTGCCAGAACAAGACATTTTGATCCAGTCGGTGTGCGAGACCATGGTGCCGAAGCTCGTCGCCGAAGACATACCGCTACTGTTCTCATTACTCAATGACGTATTCCCCAACGTGGGGTACACGCGCGCTGAAATGACAGGTCAGCCGACCTTCACTTGTTTATTTCATGGTCCAAAAAACAAGGTCTGGAATTCCGGGGATGCACAGACATATGCCACTATCCAGTTGCATGACTTTATAGTAACAAGCAAAGAATGAAGGATTTTTTTGTGTCACCCGCCAGCAAAAAGTTAACCTGGTTCATTTGAAAAAAAAATTTGGCCAATTTTTATGTTGTGCGAGTGGCCCGCCATTTAGTTCATCATTTGCCCAAGTGGCCCATGGTCTCAATAAGTATGTGCATCCCTGGATTAAGCTATATTAGAAAACCCGGCTCTGCATTTTTCCATAACTCAATCTCTTTCCGTCGTCGTCCAAAAACATCGTTCGTTAGGGCGAAAATACCGCTCAGTAACAACCGAAGCAGCCGAGTAGTTTTCTCACTCTAGCTAGAATGATGTTTCTGTATGATAAAAGATTAAAGAGCTATAAAAAATTGAGGACGGGCTAATGTAGCTTGATTACTGATGTTCCTTTGTCTTAAAATATAACTTCCCAATACTTGTAGGTTTGAAGAACGAAATTCGCGCTGTTTGCGCAGAAGAATTCTTAGTGTGTGGAGAAGGTGACGAACAAGGATCCACTTGGATGGAAAAGGTATGTTTTTTTATTTGGCTTTATTTATGAATGCTAGATATATTCACTATAAAACGACTTAAAGTTTGGTCAATGAATTAACTATCATTACACCAGTGGTTACGAATAGTTAAGATTTTTAACAACATTATTTTTCACGTGTGAAATGTTGTAATTGTTTCGCACAACATTTTAAAAATGTCATCACATTATCATAGATTCTGTGCCGGTCGCATGCCCTAACTAACAAAATTTGGCCCAAAATTATAGACTACTAACGGAACTAGACTAATTTAACCAACAGCCATGATATTAATTCTTTATCATTGAAGTTGGTAAAAAAAGGCTAATGGCTAAATTATGATATTGGCGTTATAAATAAAGGTATTAAAGCATTTTAGGGATTCCGACCGCAGACCTTCATTTGATTCATCTTAACCATGGTGATGGCGACGCAGTATTATTTTAATTATTATTTATTTATTAACGATAATTATTAAATTAAATTCCATGCAATATAATCATAACACTTAACATTCTGAACATAACATTATTTGCTTCATCATTGAAATTACTAATGTGTTGGCAACTGCAGTTTCTACTCACTCAATCTTTCTCCTTAAGAAATAAATGAGAATAAACAACAAAAGTTCAAAGCAATTAATTTCATTTTTAAACTTCAGCCTAATATGACAGTATCTATAAGTCATTGCCATAAAAACTCTCTTTATTGGTAATTACTGCAAAGAGTTAAATTTAACGAGTATAAACCAGTGAGCCGACACGCCGATATACCATAACGTGTAGACGTGAGTGTGAATGCGTATGCGTTTCCATGCTAACCCGCTAACGGCACGTAGAAGCTGGGCGCTGCGTCGCGCGCGCAACACAGCACGTGGATCGAGAAGGTCAGTGGCGCACGCGCCTGCCACCTTGTGGCTCTGTGTCTCTGTCACACGGGATGTCTTTGGCTGTTTGAACATGTTCCTTTGAATAGTAAAGACATTTAATACGAGACATTATGTTATGTATGTCACAACCAAAACATCGTTTCTTTTCTACTCGTCACTTGCCACAAGACTTTTCGATCTGTTTGCTACGATCATGCTTATTTACAGCAGTTATCCATAAGTCTAGTTATTTCATGTCTTTACTATTGGATTCAAAATCATATTTATTTATCTATAAGCAAAAAAACGATAACAGTTTTTTTGCAAATACTCATATATATTATGATATTGGCGTTATAAATAAAGGTATTAAAGCATTTTAGGGATTCCGACCGCAGACCTTCATTTGATTCATCTTAACCATGGTGATGGCGACGCAGTATTATTTTAATTATTATTTATTTATTAACGATAATTATTAAATTAAATTCCATGCAATATAATCATAACACTTAACATTCTGAACATAACATTATTTGCTTCATCATTGAAATTACTAATGTGTTGGCAACTGCAGTTTCTACTCACTCAATCTTTCTCCTTAAGAAATAAATGAGAATAAACAACAAAAGTTCAAAGCAATTAATTTCATTTTTAAACTTCAGCCTAATATGACAGTATCTATAAGTCATTGCCATAAAAACTCTCTTTATTGGTAATTACTGCAAAGAGTTAAATTTAACGAGTATAAACCAGTGAGCCGACACGCCGATATACCATAACGTGTAGACGTGAGTGTGAATGCGTATGCGTTTCCATGCTAACCCGCTAACGGCACGTAGAAGCTGGGCGCTGCGTCGCGCGCGCAACACAGCACGTGGATCGAGAAGGTCAGTGGCGCACGCGCCTGCCACCTTGTGGCTCTGTGTCTCTGTCACACGGGATGTCTTTGGCTGTTTGAACATGTTCCTTTGAATAGTAAAGACATTTAATACGAGACATTATGTTATGTATGTCACAACCAAAACATCGTTTCTTTTCTACTCGTCACTTGCCACAAGACTTTTCGATCTGTTTGCTACGATCATGCTTATTTACAGCAGTTATCCATAAGTCTAGTTATTTCATGTCTTTACTATTGGATTCAAAATCATATTTATTTATCTATAAGCAAAAAAACGATAACAGTTTTTTTGCAAATACTCATATATATTGCACACATTCTCGACCTCATTTCCTCAAAATACTAAAGTAAAACTAATAAATATAATATGATTTTGATCGTAATAAATTCCAGCTGTTTTTGAGCGTCATTTCTCTACGCAGTTACGGCTCCTGCACTACTTTGTGTGTTCGTGTGCGTGCTATGTTGTTTTCGTCGCACTTTTTCCTACCGTCTCATTGTTCGCTCAATTTATCTCTTCAATATTTATCTTTATATCGTCTCCATCTTCTGTTGAGAAATTAACACCTTCAACTTTGAATAGTAACTTGAGTAGTTTTTGTGTTCGCTTTTTCGTCTCCTCTTTCAGCTGGACCACCAACCTTCAAATTAATTACATTATAGAAATACATGGTCTTAAATTTCAAAAGTTTTTTCGTACAACGTTTATCGTAAAGGGTATATTTTAACTGAAGACTTTACCTTACATTATATTTGAAATGAGTTCTGCTTTCCTTTAACTGACTGTAGCTCAAATCAATTAATTTTAGAATTTAGCATTTAAACGTAGTACCTTTTCTAATGATTGTCCTTTTAACAATGTTTTTTATTCTGCTTATAAAAATACTTAGTGTTAATTCAGTTCTTTTATAACTCTTTGCGATTTATCATAAGCCTACAAATAAATATACCTTCACTCTGTTCATTTGGGCTTAGAAAGAATTGATTTCGAATTGCAAAATATGTTAAGGTATAACATGACATTACAAGGTACTAGAATGTAGTGATGCTATTCTGTGGGCTTATGACTTAATTAGGACAGATGTACTAATCAGTTATTTGGTGTGTATAGGTCCTTCAGTTATACCAGATTTGCAAACTGAACCATGGTCTGATGATGGTCGGACCTTCTGGAAGCGGCAAGTCTACAGCCTGGCGTGTGTTACTTAAAGCTTTGGAGAGGTAATTAATGAAAATCTTAATTATTAATACATATTTAAAAAATTGTTTAAAAACAAAAAAACCGACTTCAAAAAACCTGAAAATAAAAACAAAATTAGCTTCAAAATTAAATACCCCTAAAAAGCAAGAAATAATTTTCAAATCATTAGATACGCATATCATTGTAATTGAACACGTATAATGAAGTCGGGTGGGGCTGGAGAACAACTTCTTTTTTTATTCTAGAAGCCCCACCCGACTTCATTATACGTGTTCAATTACAATGATATGCGTATCTAATGATTTGAAAATTATTTCTTGCTTTTTAGGGGTATTTAATTTTGAAGCTAATTTTGTTTTTATTTTCAGGTTTTTTGAAGTCGGTTTTTTTGTTTTTAAACAATTTTTTATTTTTTTCTTTTCAGTGTAAGTACCTTCTGTATTAGGTAGTTTTACCTTTTACCCAAAGTATGTATAGGTATTATGTAAATGTAAGCGATGATGTTATGTATTTTTTTTATATTTCACACTTTTGCGTGGTGTAATACCACTAAAAACTCAATTTCCACTGTTCGTGCTGTTTGTTGTTAAGGAGTTCCATTGTTCCTTCACAGTTCAAGTTTAGTCCAAAACGTCCTTGACCATAGTTAGATACCTAATTTGTTTAAGATTGTCATAATCCTAGCAATATTTCAATCACTAGACAGTTTCTATTTGATTTTGAAGAGTTCCCTTGTGTATCTTTAAAATCCAAGGTCCAATAACAATGAAATCAAAATAATATCATCACTAAAGTGTCCTCTTTCAAACAAAAAAAGAATCATCTAAATCGGTACATAAACAAAGAAGATATGGTCGATCATCCGTATAAATTCATAAAATGGTAACGAAAACGACAGTATTTTCAAGTTTTCCTGAAAAATACTGAACCGATTTCAAAATTTCAAAAAATGGGACCAACTTGGGAACAAACCTGATCTAATAACGTTTGAATTATTTCAATCGGTTCAGCCGTCTTCGAGTAATCGGTGGACATACATAAAAAAAAAAAAAAAAAAACATACATACAGCCGAACAGAGAACCTCCTCCTTTTTGGAAGTCGGTTAAAAATAAAGTCATACATGTTATGTCAAATTGCGTTATACATTTATTAATGGATTGTTTTGTATTTAATTATTTAGGTTCGAAGGCGTTGAAGGAGTGGCGCACGTGATAGACCCGAAGGCGATGTCTAAAGAAACTTTGTACGGTGTTTTGGATCCTAACACCCGCGAATGGACTGACGGTCTATTCACTCACATCCTAAGGTACAAACAACAAACATAATATAAATGTTTTTTTTTATTTAATTACCATTTTAAAAACTATGTTACAATTTTTACGTAATAATAACATTAAGAAACCACGAAGGTTTAGAACAATGCTATTAGATTAATAAATTAATTAACATTTAGGTGACATAATATGTATAATTATTGGAGCGAGTTTAGGTACATTTCGTAGCATTTAGATAATAGCCTCTTAACTTATATTTTAGATTCATTGACGTAATATTATTAACCAAATCCGCGGGTAACATGTTAATCAGTCGCGGAACAAGGAAGGTAGATGTTCTCTTCCCATACACATTGTGCGTATGGGAAGAGAACATCTATTTTTAAAGAATTATTAAAACTTTTTTAAGTTACTTATTTATTCAAATACCCTACGTCCATTATTGTAATGTAAAAGTAAAAATTTAGTAAAAATAAAGAAATATGTTAGCAGTGTAGCAAGTGTAAAGAAGCGTTCTTTCCCTACCCCTGTGTGAGATAAGCGTTAACTTATGTGCTTATGTAAATAAGGTCTATAATCAATCTATATCTGTGAAACAGGAAAATCATCGACAACGTCCGTGGCGAGATCAACAAGCGCCAATGGATCATATTCGACGGCGACGTGGACCCGGAGTGGGTTGAGAACTTGAACTCGGTTCTTGACGACAATAAACTGCTGACGCTGCCCAATGGTGAACGACTGTCCTTGCCGCCCAACGTGCGCGTCATGTTTGAGGTGAGACCTGCTGAAGCAATATCTTGAGACGGCAGTTAAGGCCAGTATATTCCAAAAACTCTGTCTCTCTCTTTTTCTTTACGTGTGAAGAGTAATGAAAATAACCTCACTTTTTAATTTTTCAATGTTTTTGTTGTTATTTTGAGCATAAAGTCACTTTTTTTTAAAGGAACCGTTGAATATTCTTCTATATGTCATTACCTATGTTTCTATATATTTTTCGTGAATAAGGGATTGATAAACTTTAAGTATTATCCAAAAAATATTAAATTATAAAAAAAAACTTTGTCTTTGCATATTTTTTTAGTCGAGTGAAGATATGAATATCGTATTTTTATCGTTTATGAAACTAACATAATATTTTTATCTGCTCAAAATAAAGAATAATTGATTGTTTATTTTTGAATCAAACATAGGTCACATTCGATAATTTGGAATATACTGGCCTTAATAGTTTAGTCTCTCTTACGTTATTTCAATTGCTGCTAGATTTTATAACTAACAACCGTAATGCGCAACCCAAGAAACTGCTGTTTATTTCTGTTTGTAAGATAAAACGTGAGAAAAGGGTAAAGTAATTTAGAATCCACCAGAAATCTTAAAGGTCTGTATTTTTATGCAAAAAAAATATTTCTAAACAGTTAGGTGTTCATTATTTTCCTACATTGTTCATCCTTTTCAAATACTTATTTGCTTTCACAAGGTGCAAGACTTGAAGTACGCCACATTAGCCACAGTGTCCCGTTGTGGCATGGTGTGGTTCTCGCAAGACGTCCTCACGACCGAGATGATTTTCGAAAACTACCTAATGCGGTAAGGGTACCACCATAAAGTTGCCACCATTTAACCTTGAAGAAAATGTATTTTTATTTTCTTGACTCTAATAATCGAATGTGATTGAAACAGGCTCAGGAACATTCCTCTAGAAGACGGTGAAGAAGATTCGTTCAGTATTGTGATGGCGGCTCCCGCAGCAGGTGGTGATCAGAATGCCACCGAAAATATTCTTTCGCCAGCGTTACAGGTTAGTGATCAATGATGTAGATGATTGTAGCGTTCAATAATTTCTTTTATTTCGATTCAAACTGTGTTTTAAGTCCATTCGCGATGAGAAAATAGTGAGCCATTAGTCGTCACTGACATTAAACAATGCGAGAACTTTATTTTAAAATTTCTTGCGATCTGGGCCCTGTTTCATAAACATTACCGTAGTAAATTACAACGATCGTGTGGTGTTCATTAAACTAGAAAATAAACTACTTACAGACACCGCAATCTATCCGAATTACTGAAGTAAACTACAAATAGTAGGGTTTATGAAATATGCACCTGATTGGTCAGGGTCATGTTAGTCTTTAGTCTTACTATTTCTTAACGCGAGTCCATTAGGACTCGTAAAACATTGTTTGTTGAACTTGTTTTGCAGACTCAACGCGATGTAGCGTCGATACTCCAGCCGCTGTTCTTCGGCGACGGGCTGGTGGTGAAGTGCCTGGAGCACGCGGCGTCGCTCGACCACATCATGGACTTCACGCGCCACCGCGCCTTATCGTCGCTTCATTCCATGCTCAACCGTGGCGTGCGGTGAGTGCCTGGCTTCTCAAGAATACCCTAGCTCGGGTCGCCAAAATGTTTAGCCTAAGAACCAGACTAACTCCTCCATGAAGTTGCAAGGGCCAGGACCTAGTTAGCTTATCGCACCAACATACTCTAAAACATTGATGGTGCTCGCGGGCCGTAGTTTGGAAATCCCTACCCTAGCTAGATGACCGGTCACTGGTCAGAGTCCCAAAAACGGTACCTCGAAATAACGCCCCACTTTCAAACTGGGTTGCTATTTTGTACAAAGTATTTCCTTCTTTGTTTCTTTGAATTTGGAAAGAATATTAATTTGTACTCAGAGAAAAATCTTTTTGTAGGGATTTGAAATTTTACCAAGTTTTTTTCAAACTTTTCTCAGTCGGTGCCACGTTTACGTGCTTAGTTCGTGAAGCGCTATCTAGCTAGGATATTTTTGATGTAAGGTGCCTGGACAGTGCTGACTTTTCTGTGGGGATATGTATTAACTAGCCTTAACTTTTCTTGCTAGTCACAGTTCATAACTAAACAAACTAATGATCTGTTTATTTATGAAGTACCTACAGTATAATGGATTGTGGATTCTTGTTGACAGGAACATTCTAGGCTACAACCGTCAACATCCCGACTTCCCGATCACCAACGAGCAGCTTGAAGCTTACGTACCCAAGTGGCTTGTTTACTCCTTGCTGTGGTCGTTTGCGGGTGACGCAAAACTAAAGGTAAAGTTTCACCCTCTGCGTTACTTTTCTTGAGAATCAAACATATACTCGATATCCTAGTTATTCCACTGTCAAATATATGCTCGTTTTACTAATAACTTCTCCGTTTTCACCGTAGGATCGAAATGAGCTCGGTGACTTTATTCGATCTGCGAGCACGATGCTACTACCAAATTGTGGAGCAAACCAACACATTATTGATTTCGAGGTAAGTTTCTTTTAGTATTCATATTTGTTTGATTTAGTTTTTGTTTAAGGTGGTTCTATGAGCTCAGTAGCGCAACCAATGGAAATAAATCACGCTTTATTAAGGGAATAAAAGTTTTGGTTATTTTGCGCAAATAGAAGAGTAAAGTACAATTTTTTATTATTTTTTCATGGCCTTTGCGACCATAAGCAATATGTTATGAATCTCGATATTGCTTAATGTGGCTACTTTTAGCACTATTGAGATGCAAGACTTATTGCTGAAGTTTGAGTTCTTGAAACTGTATTTAGAAAATGCATTTTACTCTTTTAATTGCGCAAAATTATATCTAAGCCCTTGATAAAACGTAATTGATTTATTTCCATTAGTGGCGCTATTGAGCTTATCGTACCACCTTAAATCTCAACGTTTCTTTTAATTTCCGACCCGCAATCTTATTTGGATACTAGCAGCCGCCTGCGGTTTCACCCGTGTGGTTCCCATTCCCGTGGGAATATCGAGATAAAAAGTATCCTATGTTTTAATCTAGGCTATCTACTGTCTGTGTGCCAAATCCCAACCAAATCCGTTCAGTAGTTTTTTCGTGATTGAGGAACAAACATCTAAACATTCAAACCTACAAACTTTCACATTTATAATATTAGTAGGATACGCGTTCCATTAAACCCTATATTACAACAGTGAGATCAAAACGGGTATTGTTACAGGTGTCCATAACCGGCGAATGGGTACCGTGGTCGGCCAAGGTGCCACAGATCGAAGTGGAGACGCATAAAGTGGCGGCGCCAGACGTGGTCGTGCCCACGCTCGATACGGTGCGCCACGAGGCGTTGCTCTACACTTGGTTGGCGGAACACAAGCCTCTAGGTAAGACAAAACAGTCTTGTTGCTTATGATTGAGGGAATGGCAGGTGTTATTAAAGCAAAAAACATTGATTGACAGTATTTAGCACTGTTTGTTTAGAAAGCCATTAGTGACTACTATTGTTTTCTCGCTTTTCTCTAAGATGTGGAAGGCATCTAACTAAAGCATTCATACGCTGAGGCCTTTTATTAATCTCTTTTCTAGTTGTTTTAATTCACTTTATTTTAATGTGATTTAATTTAGTGTTCAAGTATTTTGTTCATTCTTTGTGAGGTTAATAATAAATTATTTTCTATTCTATTCTAAAGCTTGAACAAGTAATGACTTTTTCAACAAACTCAGTAGTTAAACAGTAAAGCCGCTAGGCTATTAACCATTAAAAAAACGGGATTCTTTTGAGTTTTTTTTACATTGAATTTTTACATGAGCTTACTCTTGGCCACATTCGAGAACCATAAGGCTCTATGACCATAAAACCTCTTCTTAAGAGGCCGAAGGTTAAGAAGCCTATTCACTCGGGCTTTAAATATCGTTGGGTTGTATGCTTCCGGGAATACAGACGCAATCAGGGGATGCCACTGTTTAGTTGTGCGCATTAAAAAGGAAGATGAAAAACACTACGTGCGCGTACGCATGTGTAGAATGTCAACCGGAATGAAACCGTGGAATGTCAATAAAAGAGTTATGAAGTCACATTACTTTTTATTGAAAAAAATACACATACACATGTTTTTAAACTGTTACCACGTTGTTGTAACGCAGTGCTATGCGGTCCTCCCGGTTCGGGCAAGACCATGACTCTATTCTCCGCGCTGCGAGCACTGCCCGACATGGAGGTGGTAGGCCTGAACTTCTCATCGGCCACCACGCCGGAGCTGCTGCTCAAGACCTTCGACCACTACTGCGAGTACAGGAAGACGCCCAACGGCGTCGTGCTCGCCCCAGTACAGGTAAGACTTAACACACAGAATACATAATAGTACAAGTACAGTTTGACATTAACATTAGCAGACTTGACCCCCAGAAAGGTTACTCCGCAAGTTCATTTAAAAGAAATCGATTCCTGCTCCAAAATCATAAAGCGTAAATCACGTCGAATAGTGCAAATTTTCTGCGCTATAATCACCTAGAAGTTGCCTCTCTTTCTGCCACGTACTTATAGCTTCATGCCTATAGTACGGAGTGTCCCTAGCCTGCTTAAGACCTGAAATAAAACAGCTTCATAGCAAAAAATCTTTAGGCTGGCGTAAACTTTATTCATTATTGACTCTTATGTTTGATGAATCACTCAGGCTTGCCACTGTTCTAATATCTTTGTCCCAATCTAATTTCTTTGATTGTTGCTCGATAAATAATTCGTTTGATTAGTATCTGTCGTGTTTTTTTTATATTTTCATCGATTAAATCGTGTAAATACTAGATAAAATCGCCTCACCCGTAGCAGGCTCAGACGGGATTCGAACCCGCACCCTTGGCCCAATGCACTTTTTCCTAGTATTTTTTCTATTATATTAATAATCGTAATATAAAAATAGCATTGTGACTGCCTAAAATAGAAATGTTCAATAACAATGTACAGTTTTATCATTTGGCGTAGGTAGATGCCTAAATAAGATTATCAAAGCCTTTATTGAACAATTAACTTTCACTACTGGCATTTCACCCTTAAATAAGACAGACAATATTCTGATTTACAATATTACTTTCTGTAGCTCGGCAAGTGGCTGGTGTTGTTCTGCGACGAGATCAACTTGCCGGACATGGACCAGTACGGCACGCAGCGAGTTATATCATTCTTGAGGCAGTTGCTTGAGCACAAGGGATTCTTCAGAGCAAGTGGTGAGTGGTGACATCTACTAATATCTTATTTCGGTGAATGTTTACCGAGTTCGAAGTGTATTGCCTAGTTTAAATGGGGTTAGTAACGTGGCAGTACAGTAACTCAGTCCAGCGCTGACTTGCTACTGGGCTCATGTAGAGACTAGTTACAACCCAGTCCAGCCACCGTATTACAACCTCTTAAAACCTGCCAGTTTTCTGAATGGCTATCAGTGCGTCTCTTTTATTTGCTATACAGCGAGAAAGATATGTAACTAGAGCAATTCATAAACCTGGCAAGTTTTAAGAGGTTGTAATACCCCCCCTGGGCTGACTTCTCGCTCACACTTCTTTTCGCTCGCTCGCTGGGTCCAGTCACTGACTCCGTATAAACAAGCCCTTATGAAAGTGCTAGAATGGCAATTAATTAACTGAAATTGTCATTATTTAATTAAGTGATAAATGATGTTGATCCCTAATTTTAGTACTTTTTTCGGAATAAATAAAGAATGAAACGAAACTAGTTTAAGACTTGGAGTTAAACTATATTGGACCATTATGTTCTACATATATTTTCCATTACTTGATCTCTTTCTGTGGCTTAGGAACATCTTTTCATAGAGCTAAAATACCGGTCGTTGAATGGCTGGCTCACGGATGCCTAACGGACGTGGCCGAAGGGCTTTCTAGTGATCTTTATGGCGGAAAGAGATGAAGCTATAGTAAAATCCAGGCTGCGTTCCGAATCACGCTGACAGCACTGTTAGCGCGAATCTGACCAAATTTTGGTAGTGGTCACAAAATATTACACTTAATAGGGTTTTTGTATCTACTGTATTTATATGGATTCACGCTAACAGTGCTGTTGGCACGCTCGCTGTTGGCGTGATTTGAAACTAGGCACCAGAGGCTCTACCGGATAACTTTCCGAACTTCGGCGGGTCTGCCGAGCTTCAACTTAAAACAGATAAATCGAAGTAAGGAATTTCGTCTTGTACTTTCTGTAGACGTAATTTGGAAGATATCGATGTTCGTGTGACACCACGAATTGGGGTTCGTCATTTTAGCCCAACCTGTTTTAATTTGAAGCCTGCAGTTCGATGCATTAGCCGGTACAGCCCCAGTGTCGTCTTTGCTAAATTTTTGTGTTTTCTTTTTTTATGAACGTTTAGATCACTCATGGGTGCACTTGGAACGCATCCAGTTCGTGGGTGCGTGCAACCCTCCGACGGACCCGGGCCGCAAGCCGCTGTCGCACCGCCTGCTGCGCCACGTGCCCGTCATATACGTGGACTACCCGGGCGAGACCTCGCTCGAACAGGTCACTGCATTATTGCTTATATTGATTTTTGATAAGAGAACATCATCATCAGTACTTTAGCACTATTTTCAAATCCCAATCAATAATTCATATTATTCAATGTACCAATCCACAATGCATTTTGGAACCCGAAAAAGTGACATCTTCGAGATAATTCCAAAATCTGTTAGTTCTAGTTATTTGTAATTCGTGACAAGAACGCCCGTGTGCCAATTATGTCTTGATTTTTGTTTAGACGAATTTCCAAATTGCTTAAAACGGCGGAAAAAATATGGAAAATCCTTTAAACGATACCAGTGATGGTAAACTTGATAGCATAGTATACCTCGCGCTACGAGTTAAGAGCGCTCGGCAGTGTGGAGGGGGTATGCGCAGTATCATTTTTAATAACAAATTACTACTGCGCATACCCCCTGTACATTCAGGCAGTACGCGCAGAGCGCTCTTAACTCGCCGCGCAAACTATATTATAAGTTTAGTTAACACTCACATTTCAAGAGTTAATTGGCAGTTCCACTCGGGATAGTATATTTTGGAATTATCTCGAAGATGTCACTTTTTGGGTTGCAAAATCCACTGTGCAATCGATGACGTAAAATATAACTGTAAATGTGTTTCGTACCGTTAGATCTACGGCACGTTCACGCGCGCCATGCTCCGGATGCAGCCCGCATTGCGCGGCTACGCGGAGCCGCTGACGCAGGCCATGGTGCGGCTGTACCTGGCGTCGCAGGAGCGGTTCACGCAGGACATGCAGCCGCACTACGTGTACTCGCCGAGGGAGATGACGCGCTGGGTGCGCGGCATATGCGAGGCGATCAGGTACCTACTACAGGATGGAGCCGCTGACGCAGGCCATGGTGCGGCTGTACCTGGCGTCGCAGGAGCGGTTCACGCAGGACATGCAGCCGCACTACGTGTACTCGCCGAGGGAGATGACGCGCTGGGTGCGCGGCATATGCGAGGCGATCAGGTACCTACTACAGGATGGAGCCGCTGACGCAGGCCATGGTGCGGCTGTACCTGGCGTCGCAGGAGCGGTTCACGCAGGACATGCAGCCGCACTACGTGTACTCGCCGAGGGAGATGACGCGCTGGGTGCGCGGCATATGCGAGGCGATCAGGTACGTACTACAGGATGGAGCCGCTGACGCAGGCCATGGTGCGGCTGTACCTGGCGTCGCAGGAGCGGTTCACGCAGGACATGCAGCCGCACTACGTGTACTCGCCGAGGGAGATGACGCGCTGGGTGCGCGGCATATGCGAGGCGATCAGGTACCTACTACAGGATGGAGCCGCTGACGCAGGCCATGGTGCGGCTGTACCTGGCGTCGCAGGAGCGGTTCACGCAGGACATGCAGCCGCACTACGTGTACTCGCCGAGGGAGATGACGCGCTGGGTGCGCGGCATATGCGAGGCGATCAGGTACGTACTACAGGATGGAGCCGCTGACGCAGGCCATGGTGCGGCTGTACCTGGCGTCGCAGGAGCGGTTCACGCAGGACATGCAGCCGCACTACGTGTACTCGCCGAGGGAGATGACGCGCTGGGTGCGCGGCATATGCGAGGCGATCAGGTACGTACTACAGGATGGAGCCGCTGACGCAGGCCATGGTGCGGCTGTACCTGGCGTCGCAGGAGCGGTTCACGCAGGACATGCAGCCGCACTACGTGTACTCGCCGAGGGAGATGACGCGCTGGGTGCGCGGCATATGCGAGGCGATCAGGTACCTACTACAGGATGGAGCCGCTGACGCAGGCCATGGTGCGGCTGTACCTGGCGTCGCAGGAGCGGTTCACGCAGGACATGCAGCCGCACTACGTGTACTCGCCGAGGGAGATGACGCGCTGGGTGCGCGGCATATGCGAGGCGATCAGGTACCTACTACAGGATGGAGCCGCTGACGCAGGCCATGGTGCGGCTGTACCTGGCGTCGCAGGAGCGGTTCACGCAGGACATGCAGCCGCACTACGTGTACTCGCCGAGGGAGATGACGCGCTGGGTGCGCGGCATATGCGAGGCGATCAGGGGGGTGATTTTGTAATTTTGTTTCAATCAACTCTGACAGAAATCGCAGTTACATTGCTGCTTTAGTTAAGAAACAATGTGACAAGTATCTCACTTAAAGCAGCAATGCAACCGCGCTTTCAATCGATTTCAATCGAGAATTGTTAGCAACAGCCTTACGTGATCAAGGTACAGGTACCTACTACAGGATGGAGCCGCTGACGCAGGCCATGGTGCGGCTGTACCTGGCGTCGCAGGAGCGGTTCACGCAGGACATGCATTCTTTTCTCAAACACATAGGTAATAAAGAAAATTTATATATTCTTCAATAATGGACTGTAATGATATAATATAATTGATTGACTAATGAAAAAATAATTAATCTTAGCGTAGGTAATACAATTATTCAATTTATTGACTGTTTTAATTATCGATTATTGATTGACATTACAAATTATTTGAATTCTAATAGGTACTTCCGACTGCAATGTAATCTTAGCGTAGGTATACAATTATTTAATTTATTGACTGTATTAATTATTGATTCATGACATTACAAATTATTTTAATTCTAAAAGTTACTGCTAACTGAAATGACGATTGTTATTTAACTTTGGTTCGTTTTTAGGAAGGCAGACGTGTTTTAATTTTAGTTAATACCACTTATAATTATAACTAAGTTTTTGCATGCTGGAAACGGCTAATTGTGAGGTCCAAACATTTTATTAATATCCCTGCTGTACCACAATTACTGCGAATAAAGTTTATTTCTATTTTCTTTTATTTCTATTTCTTTCACTACGTGTACTCGCCGAGGGAGATGACGCGCTGGGTGCGCGGCATATGCGAGGCGATCAGGTACCTACTACAGGATGGAGCCGCTGACGCAGGCCATGGTGCGGCTGTACCTGGCGTCGCAGGAGCGGTTCACGCAGGACATGCAGCCGCACTACGTGTACTCGCCGAGGGAGATGACGCGCTGGGTGCGCGGCATATGCGAGGCGATCAGGTACCTACTACAGGATGGAGCCGCTGACGCAGGCCATGGTGCGGCTGTACCTGGCGTCGCAGGAGCGGTTCACGCAGGACATGCAGCCGCACTACGTGTACTCGCCGAGGGAGATGACGCGCTGGGTGCGCGGCATATGCGAGGCGATCAGGTACCTACTACAGGATGGAGCCGCTGACGCAGGCCATGGTGCGGCTGTACCTGGCGTCGCAGGAGCGGTTCACGCAGGACATGCAGCCGCACTACGTGTACTCGCCGAGGGAGATGACGCGCTGGGTGCGCGGCATATGCGAGGCGATCAGGTACCTACTACAGGATGGAGCCGCTGACGCAGGCCATGGTGCGGCTGTACCTGGCGTCGCAGGAGCGGTTCACGCAGGACATGCAGCCGCACTACGTGTACTCGCCGAGGGAGATGACGCGCTGGGTGCGCGGCATATGCGAGGCGATCAGGTACCTACTACAGGATGGAGCCGCTGACGCAGGCCATGGTGCGGCTGTACCTGGCGTCGCAGGAGCGGTTCACGCAGGACATGCAGCCGCACTACGTGTACTCGCCGAGGGAGATGACGCGCTGGGTGCGCGGCATATGCGAGGCGATCAGGTACCTACTACAGGATGGAGCCGCTGACGCAGGCCATGGTGCGGCTGTACCTGGCGTCGCAGGAGCGGTTCACGCAGGACATGCAGCCGCACTACGTGTACTCGCCGAGGGAGATGACGCGCTGGGTGCGCGGCATATGCGAGGCGATCAGGTACGTACTACAGGATGGAGCCGCTGACGCAGGCCATGGTGCGGCTGTACCTGGCGTCGCAGGAGCGGTTCACGCAGGACATGCAGCCGCACTACGTGTACTCGCCGAGGGAGATGACGCGCTGGGTGCGCGGCATATGCGAGGCGATCAGGTACCTACTACAGGATGGAGCCGCTGACGCAGGCCATGGTGCGGCTGTACCTGGCGTCGCAGGAGCGGTTCACGCAGGACATGCAGCCGCACTACGTGTACTCGCCGAGGGAGATGACGCGCTGGGTGCGCGGCATATGCGAGGCGATCAGGTACCTACTACAGGATGGAGCCGCTGACGCAGGCCATGGTGCGGCTGTACCTGGCGTCGCAGGAGCAGTTCACGCAGGACATGCAGCCGCACTACGTGTACTCGCCGAGGGAGATGACGCGCTGGGTGCGCGGCATATGCGAGGCGATCAGGTACGTACTACACGGTGAATATTTTGAACACTCGACAAAGGGGTATTATGGGCACAAATGATGGACTCTGGTCCTGAACCCAATAGATATAATACTATATCGTTAGAAAGGTATATTCTCATAGAGTACGAATAGGTATGGCGCTTGTCCTGATATATTGTCCGATCAGAGTACGCGTACCTTGAATATTAAGTCATTTGTGATTATATCCTTAAGTATTTTTGATATATTTTTGAAACGGCTGAACCGATTTTAATTATTTATATCTCAATGAGAGTACTTTGTTATAGTAACTTTTTGACTAATAATTCAAACCAAGAGACATCTTTCAAAAAAGTTGCTCGGTCTTTGTTATTTTACTCTAGAAGTTTGTTTTCAGAATGCGTCACTAAATTGGTGTCTATAGGTTTGGTAGCCTATATTTTTGACAGAACTATTTAAAAATATATTTTTTTACAGACCTTTGGACAACTTGTCAGTGGAAGGCCTTGTCCGCTTGTGGGCTCACGAAGCCCTCCGTTTGTTCCAAGACCGTTTGGTAGAAGACTCGGAAAGGCAATGGACAGACGAAAACATCGACACTGTCGCGATGAGATTCTTCCCAGGTAGTTTACAAGACTAAACTGCTTTTATTTACATTCATATACTTGGTAGGTATAATTACAAATATGGAATTTGCAGGTATCAACAGGGAGCAAGCATTGGCCCGCCCTATACTATACAGCAACTGGCTTAGCAAAGACTATGTTCCTGTAGAAAGAGACCAGCTACGTGAATATGTTAAAGCTAGACTAAAGGTAAAGTTTTGTATTTATATTTATAGTGCCGTACAAATAAACGAATAATAATTTTATACCTAGTTTAACCAAAAATACCGCTTTTTTTCTAAACAAACTTTTTGGTATAAACCTATTCTTCGTTTATTTGTACAGCAGATAGATTGTGTTAACCTTAAATCTTAGTTAACTGCCATTTGATATCAAACTTGCAATACTTAATTAAGTAAAATTAACAGGTATTCTATGAAGAGGAACTTGATGTGCCCCTTGTATTGTTCGACGAAGTGTTGGACCATGTACTTCGTATCGACCGAATCTTCCGTCAACCTCAAGGACATTTACTGCTTATCGGAGTGTCTGGAGCTGGCAAAACTACACTCAGTCGCTTCGTCGCTTGGATGAATGGACTTAGCATCTTCCAAATTAAGGTAGGAATCATTTTGATTCATATAAACACCAAACTAATGAAGAATTTAGATTCCATTCTCAATTCTAAAATAAGTACAAAATCTTTAGTTTGCATTTAACAAACTCTCATGCAAAAATATGAAAAAAAGAAAATTAAATTTTACTCATTCATTTATTTTATACCAAGGCAGTAATAATATTCTGTTTGATACATTCCATCAATGACTTAATTTATACAGTACGAAGTAAACATCTTGACAATTTTTCGATGGAGAGGGGATAAGTTCGCGCATGTGCTCTTGTGAGCGACCAATAGCGCGCGCCCCTCTCCCGCCGCCCGCGTACCTCACCGCTACGCATACCCAAAATACGCGTTCTGCCCTACCCGATTTCAAGATGTATGCCCCGTACTGTAACGCTCTGTACAAAATATTTTAAAGTAAACATACACCACAGAAATATTTTTAAGGCATTCTAATCTGGTTTTTATTTCAATGTATTAGAGTTGAAATTCACTTGTCTCGTGTCGTATTAGGTCCACAACAAGTACACGGGCGCGGACTTTGACGAGGACTTGCGTACAGTATTGCGCCGCGCCGGATGTCGTGACGAGAAAGTTGCGTTCATACTGGACGAGTCTAATGTACTGGACAGTGGCTTCTTGGAGAGAATGAACACGCTGCTAGCTAACGGAGAGGTAACTAATACTTATGATTTTGATTAATCATACGGGTAATACTTATGAACTTTTTTTTAAATAAATATTTGACATACATTGCTCCGATTCCAGAGTAAGTAGCTGAAGCACTTGTGTTATGGAAATCAAGGACAACGGTGGTAGGTATCACAAACACCCAGACCTGAGACAATATAGAAAAGTTCGTTTTCTACATTGACCCAGCCCGGGATTGAACCCGAGGCCTCAAGAGATGGTGACGCCTTGAATACTGGCGTGCAACACACTCTACCACGGAGGTCGTCAAACTTGATTAATCATACAGTTAATACTTATGAACTTGATTAATCATACAGTTAATACTTATGAACTTGATTAATCATACAGTTAATACTTATGAACTTGATTAATCATACAGTTAATACTTATGAACTTGATTAATCATACAGTTTATACTTATGAACTTTATTAATCATACAGTTTATACTTATGAACTTGATTAATCATACAGTTAATACTTATGAACTTGATTAATCATACAATTAATACTCATGAACTTGATTAATCATACAATTAATACTTTTGAACTTGATGATCATACAGTCTGGCAAAAAGGTATGAAAAATTCTTTGCCATTAGTGTTATTGTATGGCAACACGATTACTGTTGTATGCAAGGATCTTTTTTTTTTTGTTTTTAAACTTTTTTGTCAAGCTGTACTTCTTGCATACGAAATGGGATCGCCTTTTTAACCATCAACGAGTAAATAAGTTTGCCTTCATCTCAAAGTTGAAAGAGCACTTAACACGAAATCGTTAACCACCGAAGAATTGGGTATTCTTATCTCTAACTGCCGGAATACAACAATGTTAAAATTGTTGTTATAGCGTGAAAAACAATAAATGAGACATACGAACATAAGATATAATCTTGTATGCTTATAAATATTATCCAACTCCGTATTATTAAACAACATTTTGTTGTAGGTCCCTGGCTTATTTGAAGGCGATGAATTCGCTGCTCTAATGACGCAATGTAAAGAAGGTGCTCAAAGAGAAGGTCTGATGCTCGATTCTAACGATGAATTGTACAAGTGGTAAGTAATTCAGTATTCTTTATAATTTACTGACACACTAATTTAACCTTCCTTTAACCTAGCATAGCTAGCATGCACTACCTGAACACGAGATCCTAGCATGATTATGACCACCGAAACACAAGATAGGTAGCCTTTTAGTGACACCTAGCTGTCTGTGCATAACGCACCTTTTTTTAATAGTTATTGTCTATTTTAAAATGTGACACTGTCGTCGACGTTTGCCTTTGTAGTTTTACTTGTCAAGTTCAAAAAATATCTAAGTTTGCCTCTGTTTGCCTTTATATATTTTCTAATAAATTCCCTTCCATTACGTAGCCTTTTAATTGCTTTTCTAACCAGTTTTACAGTCCCTCGCGCACACTGTCCAAAAAAATAAAGTCCTAGATCACATCGCGTTTCGATGGTGATACGAGTAGCATGACCATGGAAACACGCTAGTTAACTTATCCATTTAAAAATTAGGTGAACAAAATGTTTGTGACAATACATACAATATTGTTTGAATATATTATATTACATCCTGATATCCTACGGGCAGGCATTCTTTACCCACCTAATGTCTTTGAGTTAGTATTAAGTGTTAACCCATGTCTAATATAACACTGGGGGAGCAGGCGATATTTCTGATTGATTATTTTGTATCTCAGTGTGAATTTCAGCGGCTAACAGTCTACAACTGCAAAGAGAATCATTTCATTGTATAGAATCAGGGAAACCACAATAAAACTGTTATTTTGGTATTTACTGTACATTAAGTTGTTTCTTTATTTTCCCGTGTTGTTGTCATGACATGAGAGTAAGTACCTAGCATTATTTATTATTTTTCTTGTACAGATGGCAAGAGAAAAAATACATTACATTTGGCTTCTTTGGCTGACAGAAATTCACTCCTTTGTTCTTGTTGTCAGGTTCACTGGCCAGGTGATGCGCAATCTCCACGTGGTGTTCACAATGAACCCATCATCGGAAGGGCTGAAAGACCGCGCGGCCACGTCTCCCGCGCTCTTCAACCGATGCGTGCTCAACTGGTTCGGAGACTGGAGCGACGGCGCGCTCTTCCAAGTCAGTGAAAACTAAAATATAACGTCGGCGGGCTGTGAAAACCTCGCATGTGCATTACTCCTTATGCAGGAGATGAAAAAACCGTATAGTGAAATTTTTTGTAGGAAGCCAAAAAAACATTCAGTGGATTTTTCATGTTTAAAACATTATTCAATGATTCTGAAGACAATCGAAAGCGCCGAGAGCCACAGGATGAACCGTCTTGCCGAGCTTTTCGAACCACACTGGTCGACGACAGGATAGATAGCGCTACAATTATCGAATCTGAGTTTCGTTCGACGTAAACATGTATTACGAGGTTTTCTCACGAAAAACAACAAAAAGAGTTTTTTACTTTTGTGACTTACGAGCTTTTCACAGCCCGTCGACGATAAGACACAATTCACTATCCGAGTAACCTAATCTGTGTATCCGTCTGAGTATTTTGACACATAAAGACATGAAGATGTTTATGAATGAAAAATTCACGATATTACTCGTAGGAAGCTTTCAAAAAAGGTACAAAGAGAGCTACTTTCCGACGTGCGTGCTACTGTTTATGTAAGCATCGGCGAGCAAGAATGGACTAAACGTTTTTTTTGTACTGTTGAGATTCCATCACATAGGATCTTTTTACCGGTCCATCCCTTGTGCTCCTCACAGGAAAAAATCCTGGATCCGCCATTGTCTGCAAGCCTGCTCATGGTGGTAGATCATCACCATATTTTACATAATGCAATGCGCGCGCTTCATGCTCGTTCAAATCAAAGTCAATTCAAATAAACTTAATAATTAAGCACTTTTGAATAAGTGTCTTTCTAGGGTTCCGCACGCTCCACAAACACTAGTGTGAATGCGATCCTAAAGGCTCTCTGCACACGAATCGAAGCGTAGTCGTTTCGTCAGCGTATCGTCAAGGCGTAAAGAGTACGAGACGAGCAGAGTTCTACACACGAATCGTCGCGTAGACGTAGATATTGTTCCAGAATATAAACCAGAGCTTCACTTGGACGGTAATTCTTCACCAAACATATGGAAAGTATTTCCTACGCTTGCTTTTTTACGCCATTACGCTACGTCTATCGTAATGACAATAAAAAATTCATACGATACGCTGCTGTAACACCGCTTCGTGGTCGGACTAAGATGTACGTGCTCGTATTGCTCGTTATTCTTTATCTCGTTCGACGCGTGTATTACGACCAGGGATTGAAATACCGTTAAAAAAATATAACGATAAATAAAAAATAACGTTAAAAATACCGTTAAAACATTTTATCGGTAAATTTACCGGTAAAAATAACGTTAAAAATACCGTTAAAACATTTTATCGGTAAATTTACCGGTAAAAATAACGTTAAAAGTAGTTTACCGGTAAAATTAACGTTAAATTTAGCGTTAAACTTTACCGGTACATTATACCGGTAAAATTATCGCTAAAAAAATAACGTTATTAATTAGAATAACGTTAATTTTAAAGTTTAACGGTAAAAAAAGGAAGAAATAACGTTAATATTAACGGTATTTACTGAAATAACGTTAATTTCAATGTAACGTTATCTAACTTAACGTTATTTATTGACATAACGTTAATTTTAAAATTAACGCTAAAAAAAGTAAAAAATAACGTTATACTTAAAAATAACGTTATCATTCCCTGATTACGACGCAGTGTGCAGAGACACTAAAGGGTTGAATTTCGTCAGGTGGGCAAAGAGTTCACAAGCCGCATGGACCTGGACTCGGCCGAGTACGTGCCGCCGGATCTGTTCCCGGCGGCGTGCGGCGAGGTGGGCGCGCGGCCGTCGCACCGCGAGGCGGTCGTCAACGCGTGCGTGTACGTGCACCAGACGCTGCACCGCGCCAACGCGCGCCTCGCCAAGCGCGCCAACCGCACCATGGCCATCACGCCCAGGTACATACTATACAGCCCCCGTCGCACCGCGAGGCGGTCGTCAACGCGTGCGTGTACGTGCACCAGACGCTGCACCGCGCCAACGCGCGCCAACCGCACCATGGCCATCACGCCCAGGTACATACTATACAGCCCCCGTCGCACCGCGAGGCGGTCGTCAACGCGTGCGTGTACGTGCACCAGACGCTGCACCGCGCCAACGCGCGCCTCGCCAAGCGCGCCAACCGCACCATGGCCATCACGCCCAGGTACATACTATACAGCCCCCGTCGCACCGCGAGGCGGTCGTCAACGCGTGCGTGTACGTGCACCAGACGCTGCACCGCGCCAACGCGCGCCAACCGCACCATGGCCATCACGCCCAGGTACATACTATACAGCCCCCGTCGCACCGCGAGGCGGTCGTCAACGCGTGCGTGTACGTGCACCAGACGCTGCACCGCGCCAACGCGCGCCTCGCCAAGCGCGCCAACCGCACCATGGCCATCACGCCCAGGTACATACTATACAGCCCCCGTCGCACCGCGAGGCGGTCGTCAACGCGTGCGTGTACGTGCACCAGACGCTGCACCGCGCCAACGCGCGCCTCGCCAAGCGCGCCAACCGCACCATGGCCATCACGCCCAGGTACATACTATACAGCCCCCGTCGCACCGCGAGGCGGTCGTCAACGCGTGCGTGTACGTGCACCAGACGCTGCACCGCGCCAACGCGCGCCAACCGCACCATGGCCATCACGCCCAGGTACATACTATACAGCCCCCGTCGCACCGCGAGGCGGTCGTCAACGCGTGCGTGTACGTGCACCAGACGCTGCACCGCGCCAACGCGCGCCTCGCCAAGCGCGCCAACCGCACCATGGCCATCACGCCCAGGTACATACTATACAGCCCCCGTCGCACCGCGAGGCGGTCGTCAACGCGTGCGTGTACGTGCACCAGACGCTGCACCGCGCCAACGCGCGCCAACCGCACCATGGCCATCACGCCCAGGTACATACTATACAGCCCCCGTCGCACCGCGAGGCGGTCGTCAACGCGTGCGTGTACGTGCACCAGACGCTGCACCGCGCCAACGCGCGCCTCGCCAAGCGCGCCAACCGCACCATGGCCATCACGCCCAGGTACATACTATACAGCCCCCGTCGCACCGCGAGGCGGTCGTCAACGCGTGCGTGTACGTGCACCAGACGCTGCACCGCGCCAACGCGCGCCTCGCCAAGCGCGCCAACCGCACCATGGCCATCACGCCCAGGTACATACTATACAGCCCCCGTCGCACCGCGAGGCGGTCGTCAACGCGTGCGTGTACGTGCACCAGACGCTGCACCGCGCCAACGCGCGCCTCGCCAAGCGCGCCAACCGCACCATGGCCATCACGCCCAGGTACATACTATACAGCCCCCGTCGCACCGCGAGGCGGTCGTCAACGCGTGCGTGTACGTGCACCAGACGCTGCACCGCGCCAACGCGCGCCTCGCCAAGCGCGCCAACCGCACCATGGCCATCACGCCCAGGTACATACTATACAGCCCCCGTTCGCACCGCGAGGCGGTCGTCAACGCGTGCGTGTACGTGCACCAGACGCTGCACCCCTAATGCCGAATTAACGCCAAGATTATCGCAAAAGTATCTTTTCATTCCTGCAGCTCTTAATTTCTCTACACATCGACTGGACTTTCTATTGCCAACAAATAGCGATTAGTTAACTATGGTCTACCGCAAGGCTCGCGCTTTCTTTTTGTATTTTTTTTTTGCAAATTGAAACACTCAACCTTAATTTGTTATAAAACGCATATACCCTCTTAGTTCCGTCGTGGGTAAACGTATGTGACATATACTTCTGTTCGCATTCTAATATTAGTTCAGGATAACGTAATTTCACAGACTTCATTGCTTGCCTGCGTGTCCAACTAATACATCCTAATATTGTTATAGACACTACCTAGACTTCATTCAGCAAATGGTGAAACTGTACGCCGAAAAACGGGCTGATCTTGAAGAGCAACAGCTCCACTTGAACGTGGGTCTCGGCAAGATCGCAGAGACGGTCGAACAGGTTGAAGAGATGCAGAAGAGTCTCGCTGTCAAATCACAGGTACGTTTCAAGAAATCTTGTCGACAAGGGATTCTTTCTCAGTTCATAGTGTCTGAAATATCTCCCTCCTTCTCAAAAAATTTATTTATGTTTCTTGTAATCCATATTGTAACAGGAACTGCAAGCTAAAAACGAAGCAGCTAACGCCAAACTTCGCCAAATGGTTAAAGATCAGCAAGAAGCTGAAAAGAAGAAAGTGGAAAGTCAGGAGATTCAGGTAAGTACCTAATGAAAGGAGTTTCAATATGTGGAACATAATAGAATAAAATATATTAAAAATGTTGTGTTATTTAGGTTGCTCTAGAAAAACAAACCAAGGAAATTGAAGCGAAACGAAAAGACGTAATGGCGGACTTAGCGCAGGTGGAACCAGCTGTCATCGAAGCGCAAAACGGTTTGGTCTTCCACTTATTTATTATCTTATTGATTACCTTAAATGTCGCCCCTTTTCGATGAAACTCGTGATATTACAGAGTTATTTGCAACATACTGTAGAGAGCTAGCAAGATGAGCTTGTCATTACAGAAACGATAAAAATGTGCTTTACGATCCTTATGCCTTGTACAACCCTTAGATGCTATCAATGCTCGTAGATTCACTAATACGAATGATGAGTAGAAATCATATTTCATTATGGTTAGAAAGATGCCTGATAGAAAATTGTGCAAACCTAATTAGATAAATTGTTATTGATTTGTGACCAGAAACTAACCGTTTTGTATTGAGTTTAAATTACAAACAAGAAAATTTCACTGGCGATACTATCAATTCGGAACACTGTTGTATGTTTTGTCACGTAAACATGGGACAGTGCTAAAAATATGACACTAGTTTCTGGGCACAAATACACTACACACCTAGTGTTAAACGTCAAGACGTAACGTGACAGCGGTGCGATCGATCAAGAAGCAGCAGTTAGTGGAGGTGCGCTCGATGGCGAACCCGCCGTCCGTCGTCAAGATGGCGCTCGAGTCGATCTGCACGCTGCTCGGCGAGAAAGGAGACACCTGGAAGGGCATCCGGTCCGTCGTCATGAAGGACAACTTCATATCCACCATCGTCAACTTCGAGACGGAGAACATCACGTTAGTTCAACGAGAGTATTTTCTAAAAATCGAAACGGAACCTGTAAGGCTAACTATCCACGCAAGCCACACGTCATACGTACGCTTTTGTCATTCGTAGATATCTTGCGTAGACACAAACGTTGTCCACGGAACGGCGTGCGTTCGTCATGCGACACTGCCGCTTCGTGGCCACAGTTGCGTTTGTTTTTACGCAAGATGTAAACAATCTACAAATGACGAAACCGTGCGTATGACATACGGCTTACGTGAACAGTAGGCATTACTTGTAATGTACATTTTCTTTCTCTGGAAAATTTTAAGGAGCCAAAAAAGTAACAATATTCGTACATGAAAATGGCGCTGCGTAGGCTTGTTCCACGAGAACTAGGAAAACAAAGGACTTTTACTTAAACAATCGCTTTTTAAGCTTTAAAATGATTAAATTCTGTTTTATAGGCTTTAAAAATGTTGGCACTTACAAATTACCGAAAAATCTGGATATAGAAAAAGTTGATAAATTCTGTAAGAATTAAAACGTCTTAATTTTGCTTTAAATTCCGGCATTTGCATTGTAGAATAGTCTTTTATATCCATTTTGGGTCAATGGGTCTTTTTCGGTAAAAAAAAAACACAAAATTAATACCTATTTTCCCATACATTTTGTTCTGAACGTCTTAGGAACAAGCGTACGTAGCGACATCTACAATTAGCTTTGCGTTGCCAACCCCATTGACAACAGTACTTATTTGAAAAATACCAACAATTGTTTTTATTTGGTTCGTTTTCAGAGCTATGACGGTTTCCATTACAGTGAGCAAATTTAGACCTTTATTTCGGTTTCGCTTCGATTTTTCAAGCACGTCGTGCAACTCGTGCAATAAAAAATATCATACATGACTTATAATGACTACAAAAAAGCAATACAGACGTAAAGAAACTCAAAAAGGTTACAGAATGAAGAAGTACGGCGTGCTTTATATTTAGAGACTTATAAACTTACATTGAGAATTTATCATCCCTATTTATGTAATTAGTTAGTACTTACCAAATACTTGAAATGTATAGTAAACATTTTAGATAGCAAGCATTTTTTGTATTTTATTGGCAAAGACATTTAAATTGTACACTCGATATTGTCATGCATCCGATAATGTTGTGATTTTATTTTACACACATTAGCATTATTTTATTGTACTGCGAATGACCTGTTAGTTTATAATACTCTCTGTAGCCAAATAGTTACGTTCGTATCTATTGAGTTTTTCTTACTGAATGATGTTATGTACTTCTTGTAACAGTAATTATAATATAATCTTGTATATAAGCTAAGCTCGCTTGCATTATGAGACTGTTGTTATTAATATTATGAATTTCAACGTAACGCTGTAATCACTATTGTAAAATGGCATCTGTGTAAGGCACACTAATAAGTCGTAATCGTGACTAACCCCGCTAAGCATCGTCGTGGACCGAAAACGTTAACCCTCACTTTTTGTTACATGATTCGTATATTAATTGTTATTAAAAACTTCTAAAAATATCATTTGTGAAATGGGGCTCTAGATTAGACTCGTATTAGTTCTATTTTCTTTTTCGATTTCCGATACTCTATAAATCTGATTGGCTATCGAATCAGAGGACAGAGCTGTACTCGCCGTCTCTTCTGCGACGCCTTCACTCGTACACACAATAACTATCGATGTTCTACGTTTGTCGTAAAACAATAATGCCAGCCGCATGTGTCATAGATAGCTAAACGCCCTTTTATTTCTTTCTTTTTTGTATTCTCTCGCTCTCGCTTCGTGTTGGTGACGGACGCGACGCCTGGACCCGACGACGACCTTCGATTAAACGAAACAGCGGTGAAATCTATAAAGAAACAACACCTGGTGGAAGTACGTTCGATGGGCAACCCGCCGGCTCTCGTGAAGGTCGCCCTCGAGTCGATCTGCCTGCTGCTCGGCGAGAACGCCACCGACTGGAAAGCGATAAGAGCCGTTATAATGCGCGAGAACTTCATCAACAGCATCGTCTCCAACTTCTCAACAGAGGACATAACGTGAGCACCGCCGCTTTGTCCCAACCTCCCCCACACCACGATCACTCCCTCACCTCTCCGTTTTCTAGTTTTAAGGTAGAAGGCGTTAAACTATCGATAAGCTTGTATTATTTCAAATTTGTATCTTGGTTTGGTTGCTTGAAGCATGCTTGTTTGTGCACGGTCGAGTTTTTTGGTATTGCATTTGTCCTTATTTTTACAGTCTATTATGGTGGTAGTTTAACCCCAATTATAAGATACTTAATTTTATCGTTAAAAAATTACTCTTGCGTCGAAATCCAATCCAAATCTGATCCAAGTTTTGGTAGCCTGGAAAGTACTACCATTGGCAATTATAGTGGTGATTTTTCTAAAAGTTAATATCACCGGGATAAAGACTTTTACTTCTAAACCACTAAATCAAATCCGAGAATCGCATGAATAAATGTATTTGCCAATAAATCTTTCTACGTTTGTTATAGTAATGAAAGTCACTACTGACTGTGATTCAATTGGCTTTTCATTTTTGTTTTCTTTTTTATGTTTGCTATCTAATGTGTCTTTCTATAGATGAGAAATTGGATCTTTTATAAATTTATTTGTGTGGTGTTTGTTGGTAAGTGACGTCCTTTATATTCCAATGGGTGATTTTTAAAATAACAGGGATGTTACTGCATGATTCACACAAATTTTATGGGGATATGTCCGTCCAAATGGTATGGTTGATTGGCATCGCACGAAATGCACGTAAAATAAACATGCGTATTACACAGTATAGATGTTAATCCAATTTTGTATCTTTGCTAGTGACGATGTGCGTGAGAAAATGAGGACTCGTTATTTGAGCAACCCTGACTATAACTTCGAGAAAGTTAACCGAGCCAGTATGGCTTGCGGACCTATGGTGAAATGGGCTATCGCTCAGGTAAGACCTATTCAATTTTGTGTGAGACTTGCACAATGAACGTAGATAAGTAACAAATACTTATTTTAGATTGAATACGCCGACATGTTGAAACGCGTGGAGCCTCTTCGTAACGAGCTGCAGGCGTTAGAGGACCAGGCTCAGAGCAATGTGAAGGCCGGTGACGAGGTCCGCGATCTTATCGCCCAGTTGGAGAAATCCATCGCTTCTTACAAGGAAGAATACGCACAGTTAATCAGCCAAGCACAAGCCATCAAGACTGATCTCGAGAATGTACAAGCCAAGGTATTAATTATGATCACAAAACGGTACTCTTTGTTTAAAAATGTAAACTAAAGACCGAGTAAATTACTAATGTATGCCCTTATTTTACAGGTGGACAGGTCAATAGCGCTTCTAAAGAGCTTGGTGATCGAACGAGAGCGTTGGGAATCGAGCTCCGAAACTTTCCGCTCCCAAATGAGCACCATTGTCGGAGACGTATTGCTATCCGCAGCCTTTATCGCATACGGAGGATACTTCGATCAACATGTAATTTTCATTATTTTTACTACATATTTATTTAAATATTTCAAGATGTTTGCCTCGTACTGTATCTTTTTTTTAATAAATAAATATTATATCACATACATCGCTCCAATTCCAAAGTAAGTAGCCAAAGCACTTGTGTTAATGAAATCAGAGACAACGGTGGTATCACAACTACCCAGACCTGAGACAATATTGAAAAGTTCATTTTCTAAATTGACCCAGCCGGGGATCGAATCCGGGACCTTGCATACAAAGCCACTCAACCACGGAAGTAGTCAATTTGTTTAGTGACGAATATTATTACGGACGTATGTTAAATAAAAGACGAATATGTGTTTAGTAACTATGTTACTAAGTTCTTAAAAAACAAATGCATGTCTTAAAACTTTTACTTGTGCAAAAAATATAAATCCACTAATCTTTAATATTTTTTTTCAGTATCGTCAAAACCTGTTCTCTACGTGGACGAACCACCTAGCCAACGCGAGCATCAAGTACCGCGCGGATATCGCACGCACCGAGTATCTCAGCAACCCCGACGAGCGCCTGCGCTGGCAGGCCAACGCCCTGCCCACCGACGAGCTTTGTGTCGAGAATGCTATTATGTTAAGGGTAATTTCCATATATCATGCATGTGATGTGACACGTTTTTTTTTTCACAATTACGATTTTCGTAGTTTTTTTATGCTTAATCATTTAAAAAAAACTCGTTTAATCAATAATAAATCGTTGTGTTTGCTAGCGCTTCAACCGTTACCCGCTGATCATCGACCCTTCAGGCCAAGCCACGGAGTTCATAATGCGCGAGTTCAAAGACCGCAAGATCACCAAGACCTCCTTCCTCGACGACTCCTTCAGGAAAAACCTGGAGTCCGCGCTGCGTTTCGGCAACCCACTGCTTGTACAAGTAAGCACACATCTTATATTCTTCGGTGGTCATATATGTCATGGTCTCAAGTCTCAACATCTTAAACACTTTACCAGAAGTGGGATTCTCACCTCGGCAAGGATTTTTAAGAATACCATTGTTGTTTTATTATAATTGGTACTTCGTGTTGTAAGGTATCTGTATGTTATTTTCCCAGGATGTAGAGAACTACGATCCAATCCTCAACCCGGTGCTAAATCGCGAGCTGCGGCGAACAGGCGGACGTGTGCTTATCACACTCGGCGACCAGGACATCGATCTTAGCCCCTCCTTTGTCATCTTCCTCAGCACCAGGTAAATTACATTAAGATTATCGAAACGTGGTATTCTTTCTTTTTACAAGCTTTTATATTATTTCACCTGTCCGGTGTGTTTGTCAGTAAAGTGGGCCCTTAGTACTAGAGTAGTAATCTGTAATTTGGCATATTAATCACACCGAAAAAGTGGTAGACTAAAAGATAAATATTTTTAATAGTGAACCTCCCCTACATGTAAAGTGGGGATCTATTTTTTTCTCGTCTATTTCATAATGTGCGATGTCGTTGGATTGGTATTTTGAAAACATTGTAGGGTTGTTTGTGAAGACCACTTTTCGATTCAGGAATCCGATTCCGCAATATTAAGCTTTAAAGTGACAAATTTTGTTAAGAGTCAAGAAATTTGTTTCACGAAATTTCTGAAGTACATAATTTTACACCAAAGTTCATTTTGATGATACTTAAGGGTGCACCGAGCGTCCACTAGCGCCGCCAATCAAGAAAAATTAATTACAACGAAATAACTATGTTTAACAAAATTCTGAAACATATAAAAACTAGTATTAGTTATAAACTATTTTTGTATGCGTAAAATTCTAAGTTTAAATGCGTTCGTGTGGTTAAAATCTGGATTAACGCCTAAAGTGGCCACTTTAGGCGTTAATCCAGGTTTTAACTACACAAACACATTTAAACCAGGAAAAAAACGCATACAAAAATAGTTTATAACTATTACTAGTTTTTATATGTTTCAGAATTTTGTTAAACATAGTTATTTCGTTGTAATGATTTTTTCTTGATTGGCGGCGCTAGTGGACGCTCGGTGCACCCTTAAACAGCATCTTTTATCTATTTTTTATAACGCGATAAGAAAGACGGCTACGGTTCATTTATACCTAATGTCATTACGCTTCTACTTACCACTGTTGCCTTATTCTTAATTTGCCGTAATCCCAAAATGTCTCAAATCCAGAAGGACTGAAATTTCTAATACCTGAATTTCAAAATGTCACATGAAATGAGTATAATCAAGTTTACATTTTTTCTTTTCAGGCATTATAGTAGTAAAGTCATTTCGGATTTCAGGCATTTTAGGATTAAGTGCTTTTGAGAATTTGACATTTTGACTTTTCATGTGTTGTGGTATTAAGATCTTTGGTATTAAGGTTATGATCCGGATGGGAAAAGACAATGCTACTTATTGGCCCAATTTTTTGTTTATTTTTTCTGGTTTCAGCGCATTATTACTTCTTTTCACGGGATAGTTTTTTTTGGGTACCATAGTAAAAGTCAACCCTAATGATAAAATCTATACTACGCGTTCACTTCATCATTGCCGCTACCTCTCGGCCCGCTTCATCAATCCGTACCCCCTGTGTCGCCCTCCCGCCCGCCTCCCCAGGCGACGCCGGGGGTGCGGTATGAAGAAGCGGGCCGGGAGGTAGCGGCAATGATGAAGTGAACGCGTATTACTTGGAAACAAGTTTCCTTTCTCTACCATACTTTTAAAAAAATGGGTCACAGGTCAAGGGTAAAGTTTTCATTGTCTTTTGATACCGGGGGTTATGTTCAGGGACCCGACCGTGGAGTTCCCGCCGGACATGTGCTCGCGCGTGACGTTCGTGAACTTCACTGTGACGCGATCCTCGCTGCAGTCGCAGTGTCTGCACCGCGTGCTAAAGGCTGAGCGGCCCGACATTGACACTAAGCGGTCGGACCTGCTCAAACTGCAAGGTAACGACACTGATTACTGACACAACAAATATTTTAACCGCCTCTGTGGTCTAGTGCAGGGGTGGCCAACTTGTCTAGGGCTGTGATGTACTTTAAAATTTCCGGCCCTATTGACTTAAAGTTTTTTCATTTTTGGGGTATGTTTTACTACAAAACCGTCGCACCCGCCTCTACCGTTCTGTTGCTACTTGCTTTGCTAGCATAAGCAAAGCACTTTTTGTTATGTCTCTCGCGATCGACTGCACTGTCTCCAGAGATCGACTGGTCGATTGCGATCGACATGTTGGCCACCCCTAGTCTAATGGTTCGCCCACACTCCCTGGTAATGGGTTCGATTCCCAGGGGGGTAAATTTGTACTCGGTTTGGTAGGTGGTAGGGCTTGTTTCAAGTCCGCCTATCACCATCTTTCCTAAGTCTGATGCCATAATAACAATTAAAAAATTGTTGTGCTCCGGTTCCGGCAGTTAGAGGTAAGATAGCCAGTTCCTCAGTGGTGAGGATTCCGGGTGTAGTGCGCTTACACTTTCGGCCTTATCGTCCCTTAACATCAGGTGAGGTGAAGGCCAAGCACTATTCCGTTGAGGATTAATAAAATAAAAAAATGAGGACAATGGGATGCATACTGAGGAACTAATGGCGCCACAAGAGACTGTCCTAATATCCTTTGATTGGTAGTTTCGTATTTTAACCAATCAAAACCACTGATAGCGGCTGGGTCGCTGGCGCCATCTGCGATTAGTTTTGCGTGTGGATACATACACATACATTTGTAGTGTAATTAAATTGAAAAGCATTTTATTTGAAAAGGAGCTACTTCCAGTGTGATTGTCAGTACTATTTTAGTCAATACGACGTAATCAATTTACTACTGTACCTAGAATCTTTTAAGCTTTTATCCGATGTTCGTTCGCCATTGCTGGTTGTCAACATGTTTCGTATTTTTAGGCGAATTCCACCTCCGCTTAAGACAACTTGAAAAGTCTCTACTCCAAGCACTTAACGACGCTAAAGGCAAGATCTTAGATGATGACTCGGTCATTGCTACCCTCGAAACTCTCAAGAAGGAGGCTGATGACATCGGGCAAAAGGTATGGCGTTATTTCATTTCAAATAATAAAAAAAGTATTAAAAAGTTTTCATTTTTTCCATGCGTTATAATTAAAAGATCGGTGTTTTCATTAGTAATTTACTTACCAGGTGGAAGAAACCGACAAAGTAATCGCCGAAATCGAAACTGTAAGCCAGCAATATCTGCCGCTGTCACAGGTAAGTTTCATCCGATGTAACGAAAAAGGGTATAATTAATGTAAGTTTTTTGATGTAATTTTTCAGAACCTAAACTCTATTATACTCGTACCTTTATATACTTCCCCGCATTTTTAAAATAAATGAACGTTTTTTTTTTTTTTTATTTATTGAGCACTGCCACATGGTACATATTATGACTTACATTACACAACTTATAACTACATACAAAAATAACTGATATGCACCACAATATCGGCGTGCATAGCACTTAAAATGTTATCAGTGTGCACTACGGTATAGATACTGGATTACAGAGACTTAAGATAAATGTAATTACCAACTTACTTAAAATAAATAGACAATTTCTTTTTAAATTTATTAAAACTATCATTAAAAATGTCTAGATCTTCATTTTTACTATTTAAACTGTTATATTCCTCGCAAATTCGTGCCAATGGAGATTGATGACCAAGGTTAGTTCGCGAAAATGGTAGAGCGAAAAGTTTTCGAATACGGTTTCTTGGATACCTACCAGGCACTTGCAGAGAGATGTTAGACAGCAGATTACCGCAGCGAATACCACTATTAATAATCTTATGGAGGAAAAGTAAGTCCAACGTTTTTCGACGCGCTTGAAGACTAACCATCTTAAACTTATCAAGCCTTTGGTCATACGGCTGCCTGTGTGAAAAACCACTTACACTGAAGGCAAGGTGTCTGCTGAAAGCTCTTTGGATTCCCTCTATTCTTTGCGAGTGTACTGCGTAAAGCGGATTCCAAACGCAAGATGCAAATTCGAGGTGACTTCGTACCAAGGTATTGTACAGTAGAATCTTAACTTAACGTTTTATTGTAGCACCAAGATTTTGAAAGTAAAAAGTCTATTAGAGCTACCACCCGCGGCATTTCTGCCTCCCGTTCTGTTCTGTTTAAAAATAACACAATATTATGTTTCTTTAGGCTTGCAGCAGCATCTACTTCACAATGGATTCTCTGAACCAAGTGCACTTCTTGTACCAGTACTCGCTGAAGATGTTCTTGGATATATTTAGCTCGGTACTGGTTTGTCCGTTGCTGAACGGCGTCACTGACTACACAGCGCGGCTCAAGACTATCACGGAGGAGCTGTTCACTGTGAGTGCTGATGATGAAATTAACACAACACTATAGTCTTCTAAAATTCGGTTATGTGTATAACATATACTGGTCGAGAATCGTATGTATTTTACTATTTACAAAAGGAAAACGGCGGTAATTTGTTTGTAAAAATTGATAAGGTTTTTGTGCTCGGGCTACGTAAATCTATTTTGCACATTTTGTAGGCGTAATAACTTCCTGTAACACACCTCCGCTGCGAAATATCGCAGTAGGTTCCACCATGACTCCGACAGACAAGCGAAACAAATACGATCATCCTGTTCTAGTGCTTAGATTTTTCACGCGTGATTCCGCCTGATCGGCTCCGACCGTTTTAGCACACGTGAAACAAATGACGCGAAACCGCTACGTACTATGGGCAACAGCGACGCTTAACCAGTTAAGCGTCGCTGTTGCCCATGGTACATGTGATCGTGATGGCGAAACTACCGCGGTTTCGCTAGTACTTTCGCGGCGACGGCACTGTGCTACAGGCGCTAACGTTATATTCTTGCACAATGTTCACTCTTTTATTGCATTTGCATTAGAAAAAGTCTTCACGCTGAGAAAGAGTCTTATAGTTTTTGTTATGGGCTTACAAAAACTCTTCCATTTGCCGTGGTATCATTAGACAGTAGGTGCTATTGATGGTACAGTGGCAAATATTTTTTACCATGCGCCCACCGCCGCGCCTCCCAACACCACCACGCCCGCCCACGCATCACTCGACATACTTTGTAGACCTGCCTATGTACGATTACACTTAAGCCTCGGCCACACATGAATGACGTCTAGATACGTTCTTGGTAACTTATTTTGTAAATGAATATATTTTGTACGTCAGGCGGTATACGAGCGCGTAGCCCGCGGCATGCTCCACACGGACCGGCTGACGTTCGCGCTGCTGCTCTGCCGCATCCAGCTGAAGGGCATCGGTGCCCCGGACACGCTCGAGCAGCCGTTCGCCGTGTTCCTGCGAGGCAAGGAAGGGTTCGTGTCACACGCGCCGCAGTCAGACCACTTGTCGACACAGCAGCAGGCTTCTGCCGCGAGACTGGCTTCCAGGTATGTTCATTCAACGAACGCAGTTTCTTATACCAAGGGATTATTCCGGGTTCGGTGAGGGCCTGCTTTGTTATAAAGCCTCCTTCATATTAGCTTCCATAGGTGTTGATAAACACCAGATTAACAATAACAAGTTTTGATAACATTGCTTTAAAGCTTCTTACAAATTAAGACGAATCCGCGAGTGACGCGGGACGATAATCTGCACGATTCGCTCTCCGAAACTGAAGCGAATCCCGCTTGTGATTATTTGTGGTTTTTTGCAATAGGAAAAATGTCTTTTGATATCGTAGCTGAGGTTTTATTGTTATTGGCATTAACTGAAAGAGAATCTCAAGAGGTTAGGAAGAAAAGAAGAAAATGGGTCTATTAGTCTGTTCAGTACTCAATGCCTAGCTTTAAAAGAGTATTTAATTATTGGAGATTATTTTATAGACTTCGTGGAGGGCATCTTTTAGGCACGTTAGGTCCTATTACCGGAATATCCAGTCTGGTCATGAGGTCTTTTCACGGAAGCATATAGAAACTTGTTTTCTTTTTTTTCTATAAAAATAATTCATGGTCCTACCATAAGAATAAACAATACTACTAGAACGGACTCTTCTTTGTGCGAGTCCCAAATGCCGCCATTTATATAACTACTTCCCCCTTCACGTCGCTACGCCCCGCTGTCGTCCAAGCGTGTTTGCCAGGGTTGCTTACTGTTAAATATTGCTTACGTTTAAAGATCATATCGCTAAAATATGAGTTTTTCTTTAGTTTAAAATCATTATTTTATTCTAGTTAGTAGATACAAAAATGAAATAATCACTTATTCTGGGCACAGAATACATAATAGTACAAGTACAGAAGATCCACTCCGCAAAGTCATTTAAATAAATAACGATTCTATTCCATACCAAATAAAGTGCAATTCAGGTTGCACGCTGCTCTCTTGCCTACAGTTATATTCACCTAAAAGTTGCCTCTCTTTCTATCGCGTAGCTCTTATCTCTTCTAACGACTTCAGGGTTTCTTCTTTTAAATAATAATTAAATAAATGGTAGTTAATTTATTACAAGTTATGTGTTTGTGAAATAATGTGTAGTTAAATACGTTTAAAAAAAACATAGGCTAGGTACAGTCAACGCCACATCAGACTACACATGCTGGCTTTAAAGCAATTGGCTTTATTACGAAATGAAATTGTAATTATAATTAATTTTATTTCGAAAGTAGGTAGGTAAGTAAGTACCTACCTAATCAATAAATTATTATTTCAATAAATAGTTGGGCGAAGATTGTTTAGCAATAAGAATAAACGGATACTAGTTACTAACTAGGTATCTAGTAGACAAGCACTTCTTACGTTTTGATGTCGTTTGGAACTTTTAGAAGAGTGAAAAACGTCAGGTTCGGATCCTTTTTATTCGTATTAAGGCATACTATCGAAATCGAACTGCTAATGTGCAACCCAGCCGGCACGCGGTAGCCCTCTGAAATTAGTCCGTCCGGACGGACCCGCTACCTACTTGTAGCTTTGTACCTAAAGCGCGGAGTGAGCCTAGCCTGTTCTGGGTAAGTAAGTACTTACCTACTTCTGAGTTTGTATAAATAAAGTAAATACCCAAATATTTAGTATGGAAATTAAATTAAATTTTGAACAAAAAAGTACTTCTGAAACATTTTTAGGTTTTGATCTGCTTCTGTTTCCTTGTGTTTCAACACGTAACGAAATCCAAACCCAAACCCAATTACGAATATAGGTAGGTAGGTAGATATTTTCTTCATTCCTTTTATTTTATATTTTGGCACAGAACTTGTGTGACGATGTTTCTTTCACAAATGTACATCTTTTTTGATAAATACTCAGGTCAGGTCCTTTTTATTAATTAGGTACTACGAAAACGAAATAATATTTTGATAATATTAGGTAGGTACTTACCTCGGAAAACTAAAGAAACTTAATTGTGGCATTGTTTTCGAATTGTATGCACAACCAAACACAGCACGATAACTTGGCGCCATTATAATACAATTTAATTCTAAGATTTACGCACAGAGAAAATATTACGGAACGCAAAAACAGGCAAACGCGCGTGCGGCGACGCCGCCGCCGGTCGTGACAGCCCGACTGAGTATTCTGTTTAACAGATGCGGTAATGCAGCCCGTTCGGAGCGGGAGTGTCCGTTCTAGTAAGTTTTATTTATTCTTATGGTCCTACAGTATTTTGAAAATTCAGGAACCATCCTGCGTATATTTCGCAGCAGCACGCACGGCTATTCGCACCAATGTGTACACTTCTATACAAATAGCTGACGCAATCGGTGCTAGTAGTTAGAGAGCTATTGAAAATTACTGCAAGAGTTATCTCAAGGTCCTTCTCTCAATATGATAGAGTGTTTAGGGTGTACATGCGTCAGCACCTACTCCCAGCGCCAGGAAGTGGAACACCTGGCGTCAGCACGCTTCCAAACATGTAGCATCAGGGGCTTTTCACTTAGTACTTGACTCGCTACAAGGGAACGCGGCCTAAAATTTTAGTTTCCGAACTATTTGCTAGATGGCGTTCATTTTTCGTTTGTTAAACTGTCGATAGATGTCGCTATCCCGTGCTGAATCGCGGTATCGTGTGTCTTTTACAGTTTTATATAGGGAAAGGTGATTTTAAATAAATTATTTTTTTAAGTTTTCTTCTTAAAATGGAGAAACTGACCGGTTAGGTACCTCCCTAAAAATTACAAGTCAAATAATTATACTGAAGATACCTACTAGTACCTATATATATTATCGTAGTCTTACACATTTTGTCACATTTCGCTAGATGGCGTTGATCATTGGGTCTGACTGATAACTCTATCTCTAGTATAATAATGTACTCTATGTGTGTGTAGCATTTCGAAGGGCTCTACAAGAGTTATCTCAAGGTTCAAATTTGGCAATATGGTAGAGAATAGCACAAAAAAATAAGACAGCAGTCAGACCGCAGTGTCATGGAATATGCCGAGTCAGCACGCCTCGTAAGTTGTATGAATTTCGAGGTCGGTACAAGAGTTATCTCAAGGCTGAAAATTTGTATACTGCTTAATTATTATGCATAATTTATGAAAATAACAGTCAGACCACAGTGTCATGGAACATAGGCAGTCAGCTGTCGCTCAAAGGGTGGAGTCCAAATAAGCTGTTTGGAGCTACAACGTGTTACGAAACAGGATCACACTGTTGAAACTTGGTAAGTAGATGTATTCTGTAAACCGCTCTACGATTTTTACACAAAAAATAAAAAATAAACAAATTAAGGGGGGTTCCTCATACATGGAACTGAAACTGAAAAAAAATTTTTTTCATCAAACCCATACGTGCGGGATGTCTATAGATAGCTCTTTAAAAATGACTATTATGATACTACGATATCTCGTTCAAACCAATTTTCGTTGAAAGTGTTTTTTAAGATTTACAGCATATATTTTTTTAAGATTTTTCACTTTCTTATTTTGAAAGTTCGAGGGGGGGAAAACACATTTTACCATTTTGGAAGTGTATACCATTCAAACGTTTGACTTTGAGCAAAAATTGTTTTAGGAACCTCAATGTAATTTTCAAAGAGATATCTATAGACATCCCGCACGTATGGGCACAGAATACATAATCATAGGTCTTCACCTATGAAATTGCCGTATTGCAGTACAGACTTTTTCAAACAAAAAAAAGTTTTGATTGGCTATGAATTCTAAATTCAAATTAATTTTGTTTTAAAAATATGACATTCTATTTACAAAATCAGTCTTTTGTTTATTGATTAGCGTTGTATTTTCATTACATTTCAAAATTTTTCCTCATAATGGATACTTCGAAATTTCGTGTAATTATGGAATATGAGTTCCGTCGTGGCACCAACGCGGCACAAACGACACGTAACATCAACGACGTTTACGGAGAGAACTGTACAAACGAACGTACAACCCGTTATTGGTTTGCTCGGTTCCGTTCTGGGAATTTTGACTTGAAAAATGAACCTCGTGGTCGTCCGGAAACTTTGGTCAACAATGATGAATTAAAGGCGATTGTGGAAGCAGATGAATCGCAATCTACAGCTGAGCTGGCAGCAGCTTTTGATGTTAGCATCAAAACAATATTGGTCCATTTGCGACAGATTGGCAAGATAAAAAAGCTTGATAGATGGGTGCCCCACTGCTACTTCACGACAACGCGCGACCCCATACTGCACAACAGACCGTCTCTAAGCTGCATGAGTTGGGTTTGGAAGCTCTCCCTCATCCGCCATACTCACCAGATCTTGCGCCTACCGACTATTACTTTTTCCAAAATTTGGACAACTTTTTAGCGGGAAAAAAATTCAATTCCCGAGAGGCAGTACAAAACGCCTTTGA
The DNA here is from genome assembly GCA_928269145.1 of Agriphila tristella. NCBI lineage: Eukaryota > Metazoa > Arthropoda > Insecta > Lepidoptera > Crambidae > Agriphila > Agriphila tristella. The sequence continues at coordinate 42,184,006 of OV743433.1, forward strand.
AGAGTTTGTTGTCTCCCGTCCAGCTGATTTTTTCAAGAAGGGCATCCATAAACTGCCACAGCGTTGGCAAAGATGCATTGATTGCAGGGGTGATTACTTTGAATAAAAGAAATAAATAAGTTCGAAAAAAAAAAATACTTTAACTTTTTTCAAACAAAACGGCAATTTTATAGGTAAAGACCTAATAGTACAAGTACAGAAGATCCACTCCGCAAAGTCAATTATTTAAATAGCGACTCTATGCCATACACAATAAAGTGCAATTCAGGTTGCACGCCGCTCCCTTGGCTACAGTTATATTCACCTAGAAGTTGCCTCTCTTTCTATCGCGTAGCTCTTATCTTCTCTAACGAATTCAGGGTTTCACTTTCTTCTTTTATATAATAATTAAATAACAAGTAGTTAATTTATTACAAGTTATGAGGTTGTGAAGTAATGTGTAGGTACTTAAATATGTTTCAAAATAACCTAGGATAGGTACAGTCAACGCCACATCAGACATGCTGACTTTGAGTCAATTTGAGAAATTGTATTCATAATTAACTTTATTTCGAAAGTAGGTAAGTAAGTACCTACCTAATCTATAAATTAATATTTCAGTAAATAGTTGGGTGAATGAATATTGTTTAACAAAAGTAAGTACCTACCTAACAATAAATGGATACTAAATACTAAGTACCTAGTAGACAAGCACTTCTTACGTTTCGATGTCGTTTTCGATGACTTTTGGAAGTGTGAAATACACGTGAGGTTCGGATCCTTTTTATTAGTATTAAGGCAGCCCATTACGATGTCATATGCCTTCATTTTGGTTATAATAATATTATTATAGAGTGACTATCGAAATCGAACTGCTAACGTGCGACCCAGCCGGCACGCGCTAGCCCTCTGAAATTAGTCCGTCCGGACGGACCCGCTGGCTACTTGTAGCTTCGTACCTAAAGCGCGGAGTGGGCCTAGCCTAGTATGGGTTTGATGAAAAAAAAATTTTTCAGTTTCAGTTATGTATGAGGAACCCCCCTTAATTTTTTTATTTTTTATTTTTTGTGTAAAAATCGTAGAGCGGTTTACAGAATACATCTACTTACCAAGTTTCAACTGTGTAATCCTGTTTCGTAACACGTTGTAGCTCCAAACAGCTTATTTGGACTCCACCCTTTGAGCGACTGCTGACTGCCTATGTTCCATGACACTGGTCTGACTGTTATTTTCATAAATTATGCATAATAATTAAGCAGTATACAAATTTTCAGCCTTGAGATAACTCTTGTACCGACCTCGAAATTCATACAACTTACGAGGCGTGCTGACTCGGCATGTTCCATGACACTGCGGTCTGACTACCGTCCTATTTTTTTTTGTGCTATTCTCTACCATATTGCCAAATTTGAACCTTGAGATAACTCTTGTAGAGCCCTTCGAAATGCTACATGTTTGGAAGCGTGCTGACGCCAGGTGTTCCACTTCCTGGCGCTGGGAGTAGGTGCTGACGCATGTACACCCTAAACACTCTATCATATTGAGAGAAGGACCTTGAGATAACTCTTGCAGTAATTTTCAATAGCTCTTTAACTATAGCTAATCACGTCCTGCCCCGCGTCGTGAACGGATTTCGCCTCAGTTTGTACGAAGCTTAACATTATTTTACTTGTATCACTAGATTGGTAGCGTTCCGCCGGCTCCTGGAGAAGACGGCCGAGCTGCCGGAGCTTCCCGCGTGGCTCGCCCAAGCAGCCCCCGAGCAATGCGTGCCAACGCTGTGGGACTGCGACGCCGCGTCCCCGCCCGCGCCTCACACGCTCGCCATGTACCGGCTGCTGCTCATACAGGTGAGCCCCTCGACCTACAGTGCGTGCCGACGCTGTGGGACTGCGACGCCGCGTCCCCGCCCGCGCCGCACACGCTCGCCATGTACCGGCTGCTGCTCATACAGGTGAGCCCCTCGACCTACAGTGCGTGCCGACGCTGTGGGACTGCGACGCCGCGTCCCCGCCCGCGCCGCACACGCTCGCCATGTACCGGCTGCTGCTCATACAGGTGAGCCCCTCGACCTACAGTGCGTGCCGACGCTGTGGGACTGCGACGCCGCGTCCCCGCCCGCGCCGCACACGCTCGCCATGTACCGGCTGCTGCTCATACAGGTGAGCCCCTCGACCTACAGTGCGTGCCGACGCTGTGGGACTGCGACGCCGCGTCCCCGCCCGCGCCGCACACGCTCGCCATGTACCGGCTGCTGCTCATACAGGTGAGCCCCTCGACCTACAGTGCGTGCCGACGCTGTGGGACTGCGACGCCGCGTCCCCGCCCGCGCCGCACACGCTCGCCATGTACCGGCTGCTGCTCATACAGGTGAGCCCCTCGACCTACAGTGCGTGCCGACGCTGTGGGACTGCGACGCCGCGTCCCCGCCCGCGCCGCACACGCTCGCCATGTACCGGCTGCTGCTCATACAGGTGAGCCCCTCGACCTACAGTGCGTGCCGACGCTGTGGGACTGCGACGCCGCGTCCCCGCCCGCGCCGCACACGCTCGCCATGTACCGGCTGCTGCTCATACAGGTGAGCCCCTCGACCTACAGTGCGTGCCGACGCTGTGAGACTGCGACGCCGCGTCCCCGCTCGCGCCGCACACGCTCGCCATGTACCGGCTGCTGCTCATACAGGTGAGCCCCTCGACCTACAGTGCGTGCCGACGCTGTGGGACTGCTATTTTATTAATTAGATTATCAATTTACTTTTGCGTTATACGAACAGTAGAGATCGCTTTGTGCCAATTACACTAAGGATCGTTTTGCGTCAGGATAGAAACGTGCAACCGGCAAACTCGCAAATAAAACTTCCTCGCTTGCACGCCTGTGCAGGAATCACTGGAGATCTGCCTTCCGCGCATTTTTCACTCAGTTCACGACCTGGGGCCGTATTACAAGCTCTTAAATCCTGCCAGGTTTATAAATTGCTGTAGTGACATCTCTTTCTCGTCGTATAGCAAATAAAAGAGATAGATTGATAGCCAGTCAGAAAACTGCCTGGAAATAAGAGGTCATAATACGGCCCCTGGGAACTATAGCAAAGTGAATGTTTGTTTGGTGCAGGCGTTCCGTCCGGACCGCGTGATCGCGGCGGCGACGCAGCTGGTGGGCGCGGTGCTGGGCGCGGGCTTCCTGGCGCACGCGGAGACGGAGCTGGACCTGGCCGCCATCACGGACCACCAGCTCAACGCCACCACGCCCGCGCTGCTCTGCTCCGTGCCGGGATACGACGCCAGCGGTACTGCTCATTATACATAAACTATTCCCGCAAATTGCTTAAAGACCTGGCGGACATTTTACTAACCTCAAAAACGAAAAACAATTGTATTTTTTATAGACCATTCTTGTATTAACCGTTTATTTAATGATGAATGTTATTAAAAAAAAAATTTTTTTCAATTTGTGGTTGTTATCGACTGCAAATGCAGACGGGACCGACGGCTTAACGTGCCTTCCGAAGCACGGGAGAAGCTCGAGATAATATATTTTTGGTCACCCATTCCATGACCGACCGAAAGTTGCTTAACCTCCGCAATCACTTGAGCGAAGCGATGGCTGGTTCATGCGTCATGCTCGTGAACGGGTGCTGCCAGTGGGAATGGGTCTGCTTCTGTCTGCTTGTATTAAGGGCGTCGTATAACTCGTATATAAAAGATCTGTTTTATATTGTCTGTATGTATGGCACTTCTTACTCAAAAAATATAATTCTTAATAGCTTACCTTGTTTTGATTTATTTAATTGCAATATTTTTACTTTCTATAGTCAGTAGTTTAGTAAAAGACCTATGAAAAGCTTTTGGATATAAATTTTCAATTCGATGCCTTAACATAGGTAGTCTTAGTATGTCATGCTCTCTTTAATCATTTCTGCGGTGGTGTCGTATGAGGCGGGTCGTTACGTTCCCTCAAATATGGTTGAGCGAAGAGATGGCTGGTTCATGCGTCATGCTCGTGAACTGGTGCTGCCAGTGCGAATGGGTCTGATTCTGACTACCTATCTTAACGCATATTGAATTGTATGTTTTTCTTTTATTTTTATTTATTGTAACAGCCTAGACTGAATAACAAGTTCAAACTTTGAATTTAGCTTAAAATCTGTAAATTGATTAAGAAGTTTGAAACTCATTGAGAAATGAGCTAATTCAATAATGTTATTTATTTGTTAATCTTTGTTAATATAAAGTCTGGAAACGATATACATATTTGTAAATATCGTTCCATCTGATAAAGCTGACAAGTTTTTTGCGCCCATTTTTCTTGTCAGTTAAAAGACGTCATAATGGGTGGTAGGGTAAAAGAATTAACGATTTAAAAATGCTTATTATGTGAGCTTATTTAAATAAAATATATTTCACTTTCACTGGGCCAAGCGCTAAACCACTGTGCCATCGAGCTCCGCAATATGCTAATACACACCATACATGTTGAAAAATAACGACTCTTATACAGCCAAATTTCTAATTTATAGGTACCTACTTACATTTACCCGTTTCACAACAAAATACTTCCTTGTCAAGGACAAGCAACTAAACCATCAAGAATTCTACCTAATTTACCAAAAACAACGTTACAATTCATATAATTGTTAATATCCAAAGAGTGTTTAAATTTTAACGTACAGTCAGCGCCAAAATGATTGAGCATTCAAACCTACCAATATATATAGTTAATCATTTGTCAAAAATCAACCTTATCTCAAGTTATTAATATGCATTTCGTTAGTTCTCAGACAACGAAATATGAAAGTGCAAATTGCACATTGAGCTTGGCATTTCCTTCAAGCCCTTTTAACTCAACCATTTCTGAACGGATTTAAAAAATTCTTTCACTAGGTTTCATAGCTATCAATATGTGTTTATATTATATCAATTAAACTATAGGATTCAAACCTGTTATTGATCTGTTAAGTAGTAGCTCTAACTAAGTAATTATTTTAGGTTACTTGATTCCACGAGAGCGTAATTTATTGCAACAGCTTTATCAAAATAAATGATCACAATTTGTGTGAATGGCAGGTCGTGTGGACGACATGGCGACTGAACTGAACAAGCCGCTGTCCAGCATCGCCATCGGGTCGGCCGAAGGGTTCAACCAAGCCGAGCGCGCCATCAACACTGCCTGCAAGACGGGCCGGTAACTACTTTGATCAATTATTCATCATTATCATCATAATGGCCGCGTTCCGATTCACGCCAACAGTGCTCGCAGCGTGTGACGTCACTGTACACCGGTCCAAATCATTAGCACGCTCACGATACTATTGATTCGGACTGCTCGTGAGTGCGCTCACACCGCTAACGTTGGATTGTTTTTAACAAAGTAACCTCCAAAAGGAGTTATCTCGATAAATTTTAATTGGGTTGGTAAACTTTTTCAAAATTGTTTTGAATTATATATTTTCTGGTAGCTTTTGGCTTTGGAGTCAGGAATAACCAATTGCGGAATTTTTATAATACGTCATTTTAATTTAAATAATTATTTAAAATTTTAATTTACAGCATGGTACAATAAATCGCTATTACGGCAGTATGCGTAGGTAGTGCTTTTGCTCAAATAAAAAAAATGAAAATTTTGGCATTGGCAATGTCAACTATTTGTCACGTTAGTCACAGTCGGCTAAAATAAATAAAATAACTCTTTTGTAAGTTTGTAGATATACATAACGGGTGTAGCAAGACGTGATCATCACAAACGTATAAAGCTTTCTGAAGGCAATTCCTGTTTAATCCTCTGCACCCCACGTCTCTTTCTATGGGAATTGTACAAAATTTGTTCTGCGGATGGTCACATCTATATTTCAAACTAAACGGAACAAAGCAGTGTATGTACTTCATCGGCGTAATAAGCTGGATAATGGATTTCTTCAAGCTGATCCATTTCCCATAACTGAACAAGAAACCACTAGAAAATCACAATAAATAAGCTGAAAAACAAACAACAACATTAGGTCGTTATTAATGATTACCAAAGAGTAAAATAATTGGATTACTCTTTGTCACTTTCTGTCAAATCTGTCCTGTCAATCAGTTTTTTATCAGTAAATGCAAGAGAACTTCGTGTTCAGCCGTACGTTTGATATTTTATCGCGATAATAATATAAAAAAAAAATATTTGATTAACAAGGTGAAATAAAAAAAACAATATTATTTTCTTTATTCTTCAAACTTGTGCTATCAACAAAAAATATAAGACAATTATCTTCGAAAAAGTTTACCAACCCAATTCTATGGAATAAGTAAATACAAAGGCAGTAATGAATCAAGTTCCTTCACTCTGATCAGTTATTTACTTACCGATTTATATACCATCAAAGATTCAAAATACTTTTTACCATTGCCACTCGAAAAAGTGCGTTTAATTCAACGATAAGAGTGAATAAAAATATTTTGAATTTGGAACAAGCGCGCATCATACGATTCATACGAATTATGTACAAAAAAAAAGTGCTGAAAGTATGGAGCTATTCCATAGATAAAGCCATAGTTTTACAATTAAATAAAAAAAAATATCCCGCCAATTTTATTTAGGTTCTTTTTATTGTCTTATTTTTGGGTTCTTTTCTTTATATAAGAGGGAGATTAGATATTCAGTCTTGCATCAGTCCATTCCATCAGTCTGGTACGATCTTCAGTCTGTAAAAATTCAAAGTCTATACAAACTGATGAAATGGACTGATGTCAGACTGATCATGTAATTTCCCTCATAGCATGGTTGTTTTATGTCATTGGAAAACTTATAGTTTCACTATTTTCTAACGGTTAAATTACCGATTACCTATCTAAATAATAAAATTTGATAACTATAAATAGGTACTATAGGTGTAAGTACTGCTATTATGTTTTCTCGCAGTCAATAGTAAAAAGTAGAGTACACAACTCGTGAAAAAAAAATTCATCTCGGACCTTTGTATCCCTCGTTTCGCTCAGGATTCTACTTTTGAATCCCTCGCTACGCTCGGGATTCAACTCTAGAATCCTTCGCTGCTCTCGGGATCCAACATAGTACCTCGAACTAAATTCCTTCTTTTTTCACTTGTTGTATAATCTACTATATTACCACTGCTTGCTCTCTCAACATCAATTTATTATAAGTATTTCGTTCGTAGCTTCGCAAAACACCTGCAGATCAATAAATTCAGCCATCTTTTCTAAAAATCACGAATAATAACCACAAATTGTAACAAGAATGAACTTTGACAAGGAAGTTTGACAGCTACACCGACAACGCTCACAGTGCTTTGGTAGAATACACTGAGCGTCGTTAGCACATGCGATGACGCATAGCCTTCTATAATTGCAAGCCGTGAACATAAGTTTGGCAACGTCTGTTACTGTCAGTTCGTGGTCATGTCGTCGGCCAGTCTCCATACTAAATGTATGGGAATATTTCAATTTTAAAAGGTCGATATTTTTTTTCGTAGTAATTGTGTGAGGTTTAACATATGAAAATAATTTAGTTCTTTTATTGAAATGCTTTGTAATATTAAACAATTAGAAAAATTTCAATGTTAACCAGGAAAAAATTGCTGTCAAAGATGTCATCTTTTTTGTTGATTTTCTTTAGCAGGGAGTTGATTAACACGCCCTCTAGCAATAAATGATATATCATTAGAAAGGTCTTTTAAAGACAAATATTTGCTGTTAATATACTTTATATCAATTGTTAATACTTTTGGAGTTAAAGGTTATTAAAGTATAAAAGTGGTTTATTGTCTATGGGAGTTGATCTACCACACCTATAGAAATGAATGATATATCATAAGAAAGGTTTTTATATGACAAATATTTGCTGCAAACATACTTTCTATTAATTGTCAGTATTTTCGGAGTTTTAGGTCATTAATGTTAAAAAAATTGGTAAAGTTTAGAGCGTTATAACTCTCAAAGTACTAATAGTTGACGTTTATAGTATTACAATAAAGTGTTTCAAATTTAAATACCTTTCCAATGATGTAAGATTTATTGCTAGAGGAGGCTTAGATCAAAATGCTCATCGTACTAAAGGACCCCCGAAAAGTTCAAATAATTTGACTCAAACCTTATGTTCTAATAAATAAATAATAATAATAAATATAAAACTTTATTGAAATTACTTTACATCACAATTTACAACTAGTTTAAACATAGATAATATAGGAAAAACAAATAATAACTTTTAAAATAATTTTATACTATGTGCTTGACCACATGCGATGTTGCCGTTCTGCTCAACTTCAGGGCTTGGAAGATATAGAAGGCTATGGATGACGTCATCGGTGACGTCATTTCAACTTACGTGAGCGTTGTAAACATGAATCGGTCCGGGCGTTAGCGCGCTTGTTAGATAATAGAAAACATAATGAAAAGAAATAAAACTAAAAAGTGAAATTAAATGAAATTGTATTTATATTCAATTGAATCGTCCTTTTCTTTTACCCTACTACCCGTTCGGACGTCTTTTTTTTAGCTGAGGAGAAGAACGGGCGGAAGAAACTCGTCAGCTTTATCAATTCAGTCATTTACAAATATATTGTTACAAAGTACAACGAATAAATCATAAAAAAATATATATAGCTTAGTCTCAAATTTATTCAAATAGTATAGTAGTATATCATTTAATTTATTTAGTATTTTATTGAAATACTATATGATTTACCAAATGAAAAGAGAGATCAGATCTCTTACTTTACTTATTAATATCACAAGTAATCAGAACAATCATAAAATAGAATATGAAATTTAACAGGGAATGGCCTCTGAATAATAATTTAGTCACACTCACACTATTCTATAACATTTCCAATCAATTATTCCAAATAACACAATAATAATATACTTAACTTATGAATCGTGTTGCCGACAACCTTTACGCCACTCAAACTAGCATAAGCTCCGCTATGGTCAACGTCTGTTCAAAAAGTGCCCCAAAACTGCTGGGCTCTTTCTTTTATAGCAGTAACAAACAAGTAAAAAAATCATCGAGCTGTCAATACAGAACACGTGTACATAATTGGTCAACTAGAGTACTCTTTAAGTTATAAAAGTAATAACAGGGATGAAAATATATCGAAAAACTATAATTAGATTACAAAATTAATATTGTTATAAATAAATAGTGTAAATGTCGTTTTTACAATGATTTTTTTGTTTAAATCATAACCGAATCAACTTCCTGAATCAAGAAGTCTCAATTTTCCTTAAACAACTAAATAGTTTAGTGCTACAGTTATAAAAAAGCTAAAAATATATAACACGGCCATTCTGATGTGTACTTTGTTCTCAAAGTACATTTTAATCAAACAATTTGTTTCGTGTATTATTTTTAAATTGCACAACAATTGCCAAGAAGTTTTTATAAATTAAGTAAGATATTACCAGAGATGTGAAAATGAAAATACAAAATGCAAAATATCTACTTTAATTTTTCATTTTGAACTATCCTTTTTTATGTATTTTTGTTTTATTTAAAATACTTAGAAATACGTATTCTGCATTTTCCATTTAAATACTTCCTTTGAAAACCATTTTTTAATTTGAAATGAAATATAGCCAAGCATCTGCAATTCCGCACTTTGAATTTAAATACTTTTCACAAACTATTTCGACATCTCCGGATATAACATGGCCATTCTTCTATGTGTACTTGGACCTTGAAGTACATTTCTAGCAATCAATTACTTCAAATAATTTATTGTTTATTATGGGCACAGCCACAAGCACAGCCACAGGTATAGTCATAGTCAGTCACAGCCACAGGCACAGCCACAGGCACAGCCACAGGCACAGCCACAGGCACAGCCACAGGCACAGCCACAGGCACAGCCACAGGCACAGGCACAGCCACAGGCACAGCCACAGGCACAGCCACAGGCAAAGCCACAGGCACAGCCACAGGCACAGCCACCAGGCACAGGCACAGCCACAGGTAAAACCACAGGCACAGCCACAGTAATTTATAATTTGTCATTATCTTTATTGAGTCCGAGTCTCGTACATTATACAAGTAATTTTATAGTAAACTACCTACAATACTCGTAATACTATGTTTCACGAGTTCCGGCCACTTCCGACTGATAATATCACCTGGTTTTTATTAAGAATAAATAAATAAAAATTGAACTATGTAATTAATAGGCATGATGACATTTTATTTTAATTTATAAAACATACTTTACTTCTCAAAAAAAGAAACATTGGTTAAAGAATTATTTCGCTAGCATGAAAACTGCCCGAGGTATCACAGTTTGAAATGCACAAAATTGGACTCACCCGAAAACGCTCCATACTTACGGCTACTCAGTTATGACGTCACGCTTGAGTTGTTCGTATCAACACGTAGGAAATTTGTTTGGCAGCTATATTAAATATTGTGCTTATCAAAATGGTTTCTTAAACAAATTTACTACCAATTTTACGGACTTATTAAGGCTGAGTTGCACCACATAACTTTAACGATAACAAGCTTGTTAAAGTACCGGTTAAGCACAAGTTAGCCAAAAAAAAGAGGTTGTCAGCCAGCATGATGTCCTTTGACAAGTTTGACGTGGCAAATAGGTAGCATTGTCATTTGACAATAACTTTAACTTTGACAGCGTTTTGGTGCAACTCACACTTAATGTATTATTTATTTTAACAAATATTTAACAAATTTTTAACAACTTTGAAGGGTCATAAAATAAATGATACGCAATGTATAAAACCAAGAGTTATACAAGCTACTCTAAAGTTTAATATCTTTACGATTTTTATTAGTATTTCGTTATTTTATTCATTAGTCATCATCCCTGTTGTCAAGAAACTTAATCGGAATTTAAGCGGAATCCGTGAAACAGAGTTAAATCAGTTTATTCCACTTTTAATTTTTATATATAGCTAGACACATAGACATACATATATTATATACCAATAACATTCACCCACTGCTAGTGAGAATAACTAACACCAAGTATCTGACCGATCATAAATACCATAAACCAACAGGTATACCAAGAAAAATCTAGATCTAATCTTCAATTCTATAAAATAATTATGAAATAGTGGAATAAACTCACTTAAACGAGCTTGAAAACAGGGTGGGTCAATATGTAACCCTGTGAATCCTTGACAGTGGTATTTCGTACTTTACACAAGCCGTTCGGCCAATCTGACAAGTACAGTTTACTTTGAATTTTCATATATATGTACGTTGTGATAAACTCATAATAACAATGGTCTTTAAGAGTAATGAAACAATGATGTAGACAAAACTACTACTGCCATCAATGGGCACCAATCTCACAAACATCTCGCACCACTACCACACCTTGTGGTGGGCACTTAAAAAGTCGTCAATGTAACAGACCATTATGATTATTAGCAGAATTTCTACAACATGTTTTTTTTTACACCCCATAACTCCAAGGTACCAATAAAACCATTAAATAGAATAGAATAGTATAGGAAAAAGTCTTAAATAAACTTTCTTTTTTCATCAAGTATTTTTTTATAAAATTAATTCAAAACCTTAACAAAACACCAAATTCGACAAAGTCGCATTTTCTTACCTCTATTTTACGTTTAGTGATAACATTGAAAGTAAAAAAAGTGTGTAGTGTATGTAATAAATAACTATCATAAGGTAAATTACCCTTTGAAGTAATTCAACTAAGGTTGATGATATGTCTAAAAGATTTTACATTTATTTATTTTGACCTGTAGAATAACCTTAGAGCTATTGGATATCAAAATACAGGGTGTATATCACATTATCTATGAATATAATCTGATTATCTCATCTATCAATATGCATCATAAAAATAAAAATAAATCTTGTTGACTTTACTGTCAATCATTATAAATTTCATCATAATGTCCATCAATCAATGCAATAAGGAAATAAATCTATTAGAACAAATAAGAAATCTGATGGATCATGCGGCTTTATAAGTTTGCGAATCTTATTATCAGTAATCATTATTATCATTAATCATTATTATCATTAATCATTATTACCATTAATCATTATTATCATTAATCATTATTATCATTAATAATTATTATCATTAATCATTATTATCATTAATAATTATTATCATTAATCATTATTATCATTAATCATTATTATAATTAATCATTATTATCATTAATCATTATTATCATTATCCGTTACAATAAATAATCATTATTATCATTTATCATTATTCAATAGTCATATTGTTATTATTAATCATTATCATCAATCATTACTATCTCTAATTAATTTCCGCACTTTCGTCATTCACTGGGCAATTGACTAACAAATCATTCTGTCTTTTGTTACTACTTGTATATTACATACTTATATTATGATATCTTAAATTTTTCTCTCTCCCAAGTTGTAACTAACTATTTACTAGGTAGGTATGTGATTAAAAACCTAGATGACAATTCACTTTTGTCTGCCTGATCAATTGGATTAAATTGGATATAATCTTATTCTTAATTATCAATTTAATATTAGATAATTATTTTCTATCGATAGAAAATTATACTAAGTACTATGTGCAATCAAGTTCTAAATTTCTTACATTGGACCAACAATGATAATAATGATTGTAAAAGAAATACAAAAGTAAATTTTAATAAAGTCATCAAGCAATGGATTTTTATTAAACTATAACAGACTAATCCTTTATTTCAAGAGAGTTTGATTCGTAATGCTTCTGTTAAGAGTTGACTATGTTCAATAACCCAACGAAACACGAAATGCAACACTAGTAATTTATACAATCTATTCATGAAACCTCATCAACATCACAAATAACCTTAAAAATTAATATTATAATATTCAAAACTCACTCTTTTAACGTTAATTTCGCAACATCCAAGTCTTTATTTTTCCACTTGACAACAATAATTCACTAAATCGGAAGTAATAAGCTAACCAACGAGTAATTCTTTTATATCAGGGTACTTAATCATAAAAAAATAGCCACCGAGGGCCTTACCGGCTTTTTCAGCAGGGAGTCCAGAGGAGAATAGTTTTCTTCTCACTTCGAAGCAAGACACTAGATACTGTTGCGACACCAGCTTGTTGCCTCGCCGCTGCGATTTCCAGGATCTGGATTACACAGCGGTAGCACAGCGAAGTCATTCTTTTGGTGTAAAGCGCAGGAAGCGTGGCGGGTCAAATCAACATTCACTCTGAAAATGGTTAGGAATTGGTGTTAATACATTGTAATATGGACCAAGTCTATCCCACTTCTGATGTTAGATAATAGAAAACATAATGAAAAGAAATAAAACTAAAAAGTGAAATTAAATGAAATTGTATTTATATTCAATTGAATCGTCCTTTTCTTTTACCCTACTACCCGTTCGGACGTCTTTTTTTTAGCTGAGGAGAAGAACGGGCGGAAGAAACTCGTCAGCTTTATCAATTCAGTCATTTACAAATATATTGTTACAAAGTACAACGAATAAATCATAAAAAAATATATATAGCTTAGTCTCAAATTTATTCAAATAGTATAGTAGTATATCATTTAATTTATTTAGTATTTTATTGAAATACTATATGATTTACCAAATGAAAAGAGAGATCAGATCTCTTACTTTACTTATTAATATCACAAGTAATCAGAACAATCATAAAATAGAATATGAAATTTAACAGGGAATGGCCTCTGAATAATAATTTAGTCACACTCACACTATTCTATAACATTTCCAATCAATTATTCCAAATAACACAATAATAATATACTTAACTTATGAATCGTGTTGCCGACAACCTTTACGCCACTCAAACTAGCATAAGCTCCGCTATGGTCAACGTCTGTTCAAAAAGTGCCCCAAAACTGCTGGGCTCTTTCTTTTATAGCAGTAACAAACAAGTAAAAAAATCATCGAGCTGTCAATACAGAACACGTGTACATAATTGGTCAACTAGAGTACTCTTTAAGTTATAAAAGTAATAACAGGGATGAAAATATATCGAAAAACTATAATTAGATTACAAAATTAATATTGTTATAAATAAATAGTGTAAATGTCGTTTTTACAATGATTTTTTTGTTTAAATCATAACCGAATCAACTTCCTGAATCAAGAAGTCTCAATTTTCCTTAAACAACTAAATAGTTTAGTGCTACAGTTATAAAAAAGCTAAAAATATATAACACGCTCATAGGGCTGTAAGCGTGATTCGGAACGCGGCCCATATCAGCCGCACGACACCCACTGTTGGGTATAGGCCTCCCCTAAGGATCTCCACGACGATCGGTCCTGCGCTGCCCGCATCCAGTAGCTTTCCGCAACTTTCACCCTCACGTCGGTCCACCTTGTCGGGGGCCTACCCACGGAGCGCCGTCCGGTGCGCGGTCGCCATTCCAGAACCTTTCCGCCCCAACGGCCATCGGTTCTTCTCACGATGTGTCCCGCCTATTGCCATTTCAGCTGAGCAATACTTCGAGCGATGTCGGTTATTTTCATTCTCCTGCGGATCTCCTCGTTTCTGATTCGATCACGCAGGGAAATTATTGATACATTTTTACAACTTATTTATTAATTAATGATTTTTATCGATTTTACCTATGAATCAGGCATTTTACACTTATATTTGATTAGTGCACCATTTTGATTTTTTCTTTGATTTCACAGAATTCTGTCCTTAATTATACCTTATCAGCCAAAATTTAATAATCAATCCACACATAGGCCAGCTTATGTATTGTCTAATTTTTTTAATCTATTGCAATAGCTTTCACTTGATAAATGGATGTGACACATTGCTGCATTTCTTTGGTAAGTTTTTATTTGTGCCATAAAGAAGCATCAATGTATCACATCCTGAAAGCGATTGCGATAGATTTTTAAATTAAACAATTAGCCACTTATTTCACGTGATATAGCATTTTATCGACACTCAACAGTCAAATTCCTTTGTCTTTTTGGCAGTTAAACGTGATAAAACGCTATATCACGCGATATAAATCGGTCATGCTAGGCAGGCAGATCTAGATTAGTTGCTAGGTAACCTGTCGATTGTTCTTTATTAATATCAAAGGTTGCTTAGCAATTAATCTTGTTCAGGCCTACCCTACCCCTATCTATGGATTGATCATACATTTTGGCCGCAAGAATGTTACCGTTATAACTCTCTAAGTTAACATTTGGTAACGGCAACAGGTGGGTGATGCTCAAGAACGTGCACCTAGCGCCGGTGTGGCTGGTGCAGCTCGAGAAGAAGCTGCACTCGTTGCAACCGCACCCGAACTTCCGGCTGTTCCTGACGACGGAGATCAGCCCCAAGTTGCCCGTGAACCTGCTGCGCGCCGGCCGAGTGGTCGTGTTCGAGCCGCCGCCCGGCATCCGCGCCAACTTGCTCAGGACCTTCGCCACGGTAACTGGAGTCCTAACAGCTTTGTGGTCTTTTATACATGCCATATCGGTCGCTAAACTTCCGGCTGTTCCTGACGAAGGAGATCAGCCCCAAGCTGCTCGTAAACCTGCCGTGTGGTCGTGTTTGAGTCTCCGTCCACCCGGCAACTTGCTCAGAACCTTTGCTACGGTAACATTTCGCGATAGGTGTTAGTCCGCGTACGCACCAACAAGTGGCTTGCTTAGCGCCTAGATAAGTATTTAAAAATCGACTAGTCTAGCGAAGCGCTAAGCGCGTAGTACGGTCGGCCGGTTGCGAATATTCGTGATCGTTGCTTTTACTTCGTTAATAAAGTAATAATCATATTAATAATCATAGTAATAATCATTAATAATCATAGTAATAATCATATCTAGGCGCTAGGCGGTAAGCAAGCCACCTGTTGGTGCACACGTAGTCTCACGGCCGAATACTCAAAGGCTTCTTAGCTAAAATCTTTTAGTTGAGGTCTCCTTAACTTTAAGAAAGTTGTCGGTTTCATAGAGTTTCTGTTAAATCCGACAATTTATTTGAACTTAAGATGGCCTTATCTTTAAGATTCGTTTGAGTATCCAAATACGGCCAACCGTTAAAGGTTCATCAGCTTACGACGGATATCAGTTCCTAACTGCCCTTCAAAGTCAAGAAACTTTTTGATATTAAACAATGCTTGTACACTCGGAATACTTTGACTTAATTCGATATTTTTCCATAACAGGTTCCAGCAAGTCGCATGATGAAACAACCTTCGGAACGTGCTAGGCTTTACTTCTTGTTGGCCTGGTTCCACGGTAACAAAACACATCTTTAGAACTTAGAGCCTTTACTCATTTGTCGGAGCAGTATCGGTACGACATTAGCATGCTCGGTATACGCAATATCGAAAACATGCCGAAAGCTTACTCGACGCCTATATTTCAATAGAGCGTTAGACACTTGGCACACTGTGGCGAAATTACGAGACCGAAGTTCGGCATGTTTACACCTGCAATGTTATTTGAATTACTGACGACACATTCTGCCGAAATTACGTTGCGTTTTTTCATAATAAAAGCGCTGCTGAGTAATTTCTGTATAGTGTGTCTAGACACTTACTCATTTTCAGCGCAGTACAGTTCGCTACAGAATCTGTAACGACAAATGAGCAAAGGGCCTTTCTTTTGAATAGTGTCGCAAACAGTAGGGTTGTAAACAAATAACAATTGTGTTTTGTAATTAGGTATCGTTCAAGAGCGCCTGCGCTACGTGCCGCTGGGCTGGGCCAAGTACTACGAGTTCAACGAGTCCGACCTGCGCGTGGCCTGCGATACGCTCGACACGTGGATCGACGCCACCGCTATGGTTCGTATACGGCTCATCATATCTGACCCCCTAGCCAAAGTAACATTTGCAAATCTTAGTCATCTCTTCGCTTGCAAAACGTTTATATGATTGACATAAGGTTTCGTTAACGATCGAACCAAATTGTTTTGTTCGTAAAGACAAAACCAAAACATTGATCTTTTTTCGATTACACAGAGATTTGTTCCTCATCCTCATCTGATATTCTGCTTCAACGTATTATCACGTTGAACCTCATTTTATAGAGCTGGGTACCCAATAGGGTATTTTCCACATTTTTGAAAACTGCTTATATTTAAGGATTGGAACGAACAATTTAACAGAAAAATAAAAATTAATTAATTAATGTCTTTTTTTCTCCATTAAACCAATTAAAATCAAATTTATTTTTAATTGTTTTGAATTCACCGCCAAAACGCTCGGTTCACTGACATCTACTAAGTGACGTCAACTTTGTGTAAAGTATAGAGTAAATTGTAACACAGACTACAAAGATGTTGAAAGTGTTTACACAAAGTTGACGTCACGCAGTAGACGTCATCGAACCGAGCGTTTTGGCGGTAAATTCAAAAGCATTAAAAATATATTTGATTTTAATTGGTTTAATGGAGAAAAAAGACATTATTTAATTTATTTTTATTTTTCTGTTAAATTGTTCGTCCCAATCTTTAAATATAAGCAGTTTTCATAAATTTGGAAAATACCCTATTATGTTCGCCGACCCCCGCAATCCGCGAACCTGTTAAAGAGCGCTATAGTGACGTGTACGAACTAGGTTCGCATACGTGTTCACACACAAGCACACTATGGCGCACTGCTGCAGGTTCGCGGAGCGTGGGGGTTTAGCGCCAAGACGGTGCTAGTGTTTCGACTGGTAAACTATTTCGTTGGCTTAGATGAAAAGGGTATCAACTCAAATTTTTTTACTTTCAAATGCAGTATTAATAAAAAATATGATCTTTCTAACGAATGAGGTTTTAAAACGATCGGGGGTGAAATGGCGCGGGAGCCAGGTAGTATCTCCGTCTTTTTTGTAAGTTAACGAATAGGTTTTATTAAATACAGGGTCATTTTTGGACCTCTTTTTAAATTTTGTCAGGTCATTCTATAACAGCTGTAAGTACAATCAATCTAATTTTTTTTACATTTTTACCCTAAACTTTTCCCAACACAAATTGAAATTGTTATCCCTGTTTGCGCTCGCACAAGCCGACTCGCGCGAGCCCGTATTCCCCAGCTCGTGTCTCGTGCGCGAGGGTGAGCGTGCGCGCCTTGATTTTTAGGATATAAAAAAAGATTGATTTTGTACAGAGGTCCTGAATATCGGGTCATTTTGAACTTAATCCAAATTTTAAGAATGTGTCTGTCCATGAAACTTATCGAATTTCGCCACAAAATTTTGGTCATCCCATTTAGTATGGGATTGATAACGTGATTTCTTTGATTTGTATGGATAGTCGTTTTTTTACATATTTTGTCATGTGTTCCTTAGAGAAAGTTGTTCTACTTATACTCATTTGGATGGTAATTTCAAAATGACCCGATTCAGATGTGAGCCAAATAATAATAGCCGCTAAAATAATCCTGGAGAATCTCTGTTTTTGATA
This sequence comes from Agriphila tristella, assembly GCA_928269145.1. Classification (NCBI taxonomy): domain Eukaryota; kingdom Metazoa; phylum Arthropoda; class Insecta; order Lepidoptera; family Crambidae; genus Agriphila; species Agriphila tristella. The sequence continues at coordinate 42,202,338 of OV743433.1, forward strand.
TAATATCCTGTTCATCTGGACCAACGATTTATGAATTAGCAAAATGATCCTGCCATTACCTCCCCCCTTTGCCCCCTACAGGGCCGCACCAACCTGCCGCCCGAGAAGGTGCCGTGGGAGGCGCTGGTGACGCTGCTGTCGCAGTGCATCTACGGCGGCAAGATCGACAACGCGTTCGACCAGCGCCTGCTGCACTCCTTCCTGTGCAAGCTCTTCACGCCGCGCTCCTTCGAGGCCGACTTCGCGCTCGTCGCCAACGTCGACGGCGTCAGTATACGCATGTCGTTGCTACTTTACTAGACCTCAACACAGTAGAGATACGCTATCTGATCAACATTTTATTTCTTTTTTTTTAATTTGAGATTTTTGCATTCACAATGCTATTTTTATACAATACTAAATAATATACTAGAAAAAATTACGACTCGCTCCAGATCAATTCTCGGACGGGAATCGAACCCGCGACCTTTGGATATCCGGTCCAATGCTCTGACCACTGAGCTACCGAGTCGATTCCCGTCCGAGAATTGATCTGGTGCGAGTCGTATTTTTTCTAGTATATTATTTAGTATTTTATTTCTTTGCTATTCTCAGAGATTTTCAGTACCGACCAATTTCAATAATTTATCTTCAGTAACGCGACGGCTACACGCGTGATAAATACATGATCCATCGCTGTAGAATAAATTTTAACCATGGAAAGTAAAATATTGAACATTCCGTAAAAATTACTTTCCATGGTTTAAACTTACTCAAAGTACAAATTTACTCTATGACGATGGATCACGGTATTTAACACGTGTCTAGCCGTCGCCTAAGAGATAGGCCTACAATGGATCTGTTACTTTACTAGACAACTGTTGTTATTTTACATTACAGATATATCTAGGCAACAAATCTTTATTAAGCCTATGGCCCTGTCCTAATTGGCATCGGTCGTGCGATCGTGCGTTGCGATTTCATCGTGCGATGAAACTGAACAGTAGACGCATCGCATGATCGCGCGACCGTCAATTAGGACATTCAATAGATATCACTAGGTTTGATCGCACGGTCGCACGACCGGTTTCATCGGACCGACGCACCATCGCACAACCGATGGCCAATTAGGACAGGGCCTATCTCTTACTGAGGATAAATTATTGGAATCGGCCGTACATCGATAAAAGGTAGAGTCACATAGAATCGAAATAAATTATTTTATGTAGAAGCCTTTTAATTTTTTGTGTCGAAAAAATTTGCTCTTTGTCTCCGTATGATAAGACCAAGGTGGACGGTGGAATAATAAATCTACATGAGAATCAAATTGACCTCTTCTAGTCTGAATGGATTCAGATTCACTGGATTCACTGGAGTGAATAATTAATTTCGAGCCGTTTCATAAACGTTAACGTAGTAAATTACAACTATCCTTTCGTGTTCATTGTGTCAGCCAATTTGAAACTAGAAAACGAAGTACTCACAGAAACCGCGATGTATCCAAATAACCATAGTAAATTACAAATTGTAATGTTTATGAAATAGGCCCCAGGTGGTTAAAATATCTTTGTGCTTTATAAGTTTTATATCATGTCGTGTACGTAAGCTTTTGGTGTTCAAAAAACAGTATAAATTGTCCTATGCTTGTCTGTCTATGCTAATTATGTGACCATTGTTGCATGTTTCCTTTTATCCCATGATCACACCACACATGCCTAGTTCCAAAGCACACCAAGTACGCCAACAGCATTGTTGACAGCAATAAATGCAGTGAGTACAAAAACCCTTGTGTAATATTTCGTGACTACTATTAAAGGATATCCACGTTTCATACATTGTTGCTCCAAATATGAAAATGCCGGCCAAAGGACAAAAGTGCTTTATTCTGAAAGATTTTTTCCGCCTTAGCATTTCTTATTATGGCACCGAAGCTGTAGCACCGCTGAACTTAATTTTAATTGAGTCCAAAAAAGTATGTCTTTTCATACATTTTGACACAAAACAGAATTTGCTTTTTGGCCGACTTTTTTTACATTTGTGCCAAAATGTATGAAAAAAACAGACTTTTTGAACTTATTTAAAATCGAGTATAGAGGTGCTACAGCTTCGGTGCCATAATAAGAAATGCTTTGGTGGACAAAATCAGAATAAAGCACTTTTGCTTTTTGGCCGGCACTTTCACATTTGGACCAAAACAGATGATGGATGGACCTTTGGTCGGATTCGCGTTAACAGTGCTGTCAGCGTGATTCGGAACTTGGCCGCAGTTTTGCTTGCGTTGCGTCCCATTGCACGCATCCCCGCTTAGTGTGTTCCGTGTGTTAACTGTGCGCGTGCAATAACGACAGTTGCTGCAACAGGCGGCCGGCAACCAGCGGCACATCACGATGCCCGACGGCAACCGCCGCGACCACTTCCTCAAGTGGATTGAGGAGCTGTCCGACAGGCAGACACCGTCCTGGCTTGGGTTGCCCAACAACGCTGAGAAGGTAATTTATACAGTGCAATTTTAATCATTTGGTTCCCGCTGTGGGGTGGTTTCACTTATGATTACAAGCAACTTTTACTATGTACAATCTAAGCTGTACAGTGCTTATAAGTACTTATGAGTACTGTACTCATGAGTGATGATGCAAAGATGGGCGCCATTTGTGGTCATCTTTCGTGATACGAACATACCCAGTGATACTTATATTAATTTAATGGATAAAAGCATCAACTTGGGGTAAAAATATAAACTCGAGAGCAGAAAAATCGCACCACATGCCTATTTTCATACAAACGAGGTTACTTTGAAGCTCTGGTTCTCCGCCCAGGATTAAACGGGCTCTGATCTGATGATGGCAAATTAAATAATAAATGGAGGCCCATAATGCTAAGGAAACCTAACCACTGCGGGAACCAAATGATTAAAATTTCAGCGTGTATTTTTGATCAGTTTTCCCTGATTGCATAGTTTATTTTTCAAGATTTACTTTTACAATTTTTCTAATGAAACAATGTTTATTAACTTGTAATTTTGAATTTACGTTTTTACTAATAATAGTTGTAAAGTGAATGTATAGTTAAACACCGGTGACTCGACTCATTACTAAAGCTTGACATTAAAAAGAAACGAGATAATCACTCGCTATAATCGCAAAATATTTAAATCTATTAGGTTTAAACACAGTCAACGATTAAGTTAAAATGAATATAAGTGAACTCTAAAAATGACGCACAGGTGCTATTGACGAACCAAGGCAGCGACCTCGTGTCGAAACTGTTGAAGATGCAGCAGTTAGAAGACGAGGAAGAGCTTGCCTACAACGCAGCTACACAAGACGATCGTAAGTTATACAGGCTGCATTTTTATTCACTCTTCAATTTTAAGGATGTGTTCAGTTCATGAAACTGAACAACTTTCTCGATGCAACATGAAATCGAAATACGCCACAAAGTTTTGGTCATCCTTTACTAAATTGATTACGTGTTTATTTTTTCATATTTGACCCAAGAAACTGACACTGAAACACATCCTTAAAATTTGGAGAGTTAATAAAAAGACACCCTGTATTTTGTAAGAGATTAATTAGATGTTGAAATAAATGTTTGAGGTTATGTGCGGAATGATTTATTAATCCATACTTAATATTATAAATGCGAAAGTAACTCTGTCTGTCTGTCTGTCTGTTACGCCTTCACGCCTAAACTACTGAACCGATTCGGATGAAGTTTGGTACAGAGATAGAGTAGAGCTCTAGAAAGGACATAGGCTACTTTTTATTTCGAAATAAGGGTTGGAGGGGTTGAAATAGGGGATGAAAGTTTGATTGTACCACAGAATAGAGAGACTACAGATGTTATGCCACTATCATATTTATTCGGTACCCATTTACATACTTTTACATTACCCTCTTACCTACTTTTGTACTCTGTATAGTACATAGACATATAAAAAATATAAATCTCATTCTAACGCCACTTTATCCCATATTGTTTTATTAATGGCAAGATTGGTTTGTGGTCAGTCCGAAAAAATATATAATGGTTAAGTGACAGCTGTCATTTTCTTAAAATTACCGTCGCTAGGGTCACGAGCAGATTTTCAAAGACGCATTGTGTAAGTTCATCTTTTACTACCTTTTTTAATTTGCATAAATAACTTATACCTTTTTAAATGCTTAGTAAGATCGCAGCTAGAGTACGCAACAGTTATATGGAACCCTCACTATGATAAGTATAAAAACAGTCTAGAATATGTACAGAGGAAATTCCTCAGGCGTGTTAGTTATAAATGTTGGCATTCAAAACTTTCATATGAACGGTTACTGAAAAAATTCTCAATGCCTCAGCTTGTGATGCGCAGAGAACAGTTTGATTTGGTTTGCTTACATAATATTTTACATAATAGTTTCGATTGCATTGAGTTAACTGACAGCATTGCGTACAAGATTCCTAGCCGCTCTCATCGCATTCGGAGTACCTACCCACATTCGCTTTTTCATCTTGATCATAATAACACTAATGCTGGTTTGCGTGCACCCCTGCAAAGAATTATGCGTACATTCAATGAACGACTTAGACAATCTGATGTCGATATCTTTTCAATTTCATTAAGTTCTTTCAAAAGTGCAATCTGCGGTGCGCTTTCGCAGGCACAATCACAATCTGTGTGAGCCGGGTTCATTAATAAGACAAGTTAAATGTCTACTGTTTACCGTGTACCGTTTACATGAAAATCTATGCTTTTCAAATTTCTTTATTTTAAAGATGATGTCTTTTTTTTTAACAGTTTGATGAACTATTTAGTAATCTGTGGCAAGAATTTATATTTCTCTTTTCAACTTAAACATAATTATATTTTCTACTACTGCATGTCTAATCGGTTAAGTACTGTATCTTGATTATCTTCAAGTAACATGTGGGCATTGATGCTGGTCTTACAATTAGTCAAAATTATTATATTTAATTTTAAGCTATAGTAATTTATATTGTATGACTGTTTTTTGTCCCTGGTGAAAAAAAATAAAAAAAAATTTGAAAATCTTTTTATCTGATTTAGTTGATAGAAGAATAAAATGAATCTATGAAGTGCTATTTTTTTGTTTTGCCTCATTTTCTTCGAATGACTTACATTATTGTTTTTATGTGCTTTCTAAAGTACAAAAGTAGATAGTGACTACTGTGAATGTTACACTATTTTTGTACTATGTGATGTACATAAACATTATTTTCATTGATTTATTTTTATTTCAGTCATTAATTTAGGTTGGTTTCATTAATGACAGAAAACCCCATGACCAGGCACCCAGCACTGGTAGCTCAGTTATTCCTAACTACGGTAGTAGCCATGGTAACTGATACGTAGTTGTACGATCTGGCCTCGACACACCAAGATGACAAAGTGGGGGCTAAATATACAAAAGGAAATCTTTTAAGCCATGCATAGCTTTACCCATTGCACTGTTTTGATGGAGGACTTCAACGGAACGTTGCGGTGATGAGTTGATAGTGGATGATGCGATTTTGAACTTGGAGTAGGGCTCCGGAACACCAGAAATCATGAAGAAGATTCTCCTTCTCCATAAATTCTGGCGTTTTTATGTGAGAATGATATTGGAAAAGACTTTTCGGTGCTTTCTCCTGCCTTGCTTTTGATTTTCAAGTAGTTCCCACTACATCCCACGTACTTTAGCATCCCGTAAACAAAATAAAAGGCGTGCAAGATATAGAAATAGACGTGGGTATGCGAAGAAATGCTAGCCTGCGTTTTTAATTTTGGGAGGTTTTATAATTTAGACTTTTATTTCTTGCTTATTACTTAAATTAAAATTCATAAACAAAATATATTAAACGCGTTTCACATTAATCTTGTTATTTTCGTTATAATAACCTTATTTATGAACATTAAAGTACAAGATTTGGGAGAAACCTATAATTTTACGGTTTAATAAAAAAAAAATCTAATTATGTTTTTAATTATTATAAAATGTAATTTTAATTGCAAAATTAACTATTTATTTTCTCAAATTTCTATTTGTTTTTATGTAAAAAAATACTTATGTACTTTAAAAAGTACAACATTATATCATACAACTGTACTTTCAGTAGTACATAGTGAAAATAAAAAATTTCCGGTTTGGGAATTTTTCACTATTTTTCCCAAGAAAAGAAACAATCCCTAAAAATTTCAAAATGTTATCTCAAAAAAAAGGTTGATCAGTAGGCAGAAGGTTACGAGATAATGTTGTTTAAACGATTACCATGAGGTAAATTGACAGAACGAAATTCAAAATCAATAATACAAAATCCATACTTAATCCATACCTACTATTATAAATGCGAAAGTAACTCTGTCTGTCTGTCCGTCTGTCTGTCTGTTAAGCTTTCACGCCTAAACTACTGTACCGATTTAAATGAAATTTAGCACAGAGATAGAGTAAAGCTTGAGAAAGTACACAGGCTACACTTTATTACGAAATAATAGTTGAAAGAGTTAAAATAGGGGATGAAAGTTTGTATGAAAGTCTGAAGGGGTTAAAATAGGGGATGAAGTTATATGAGAGGAAAAAGAGGGGCAGCGCGCTTGGTGGGGACCCATTTGATCACGGAAAAACAGGTGATCTGATTTTGATTAAATTAAAACATTGAATACAATTTATCCTGGTTAAAGGTTCTCATAGGATTTTCTCGAATATCCACGCGGACGAAGTCGCGGGCAAAAGCTAGTTTAAAAATAAATCGAAAATGATAACGTTATTGCAGGCAACGCATCACTCACATCTCGCTATTTTTCTCGCTCTACTAAATGATATTCGTGAGCACGGAAAAGGAATGCATGAAAAACTGCGATCATATGCTGACATATTTGGGTTAACCTAAAATGCCGCGAATTTTTTTTTCAAGTTTTGTACTATCGACAACACTTTCGCTTAACCACTTCTAAGGTTAAAATCGCTTACACGCCGCGCCATCATTAACATATGTTTAGTTCGTGCATGGGCGATATGCGCGCACACCAATTTTTCTGCAAAGTGATAAAGGACGTGAGATGCTGATCGTACAAACGTCGTAACTGTTTCAGAGTGTATAGTGGTGGAGGGGGATGGGCGACCCGCGTGGATGAAGGGCCTGCACCAGACCGCCACCGCCTGGCTGCAGCTGCTGCCGCAGGAGCTGCCCGTGAGTACTGCACTTTACTCGAGTGAAACTTTATGAAAACTATACTCGTCATCTCAAATCTAGCGCTGTCTCTTTCACTCAACGGTTTCACAGACAAGCATTATAGCTGAAGCTAATATTCTTGATGCACCAGGGCCAACAGGCGTAGTATTAGGGCTCTGTCACTTCACGTGTAGGTATGAGATAAGCACCTAGCGCCGTCCTCAGCGAGAACAATATCAGCCGGGCTGTCCGTAACACTCTCGGAATAAATGAAACGCGTTTTCACAGCGTTTTACGATTCCCGCGCTTTCGTTTATATTTAAGTGTATAGATTGGTACTTATAAATATAGGCAGTGAATCCTGTAAAGCTTTTTGAATTGCTTTTCCTTTGTTATTTGGAACCAAATAACTGACGTAAATACTTCGGAATGGGGAGGAAAAGCGCAATTTTATCCCGATAGGTGGCGTCTGGTCTTGGTACCGGGCCGCCTCAAAGAAAGTGTCAAAACATATGGGAATCTCTTGGAGTATTGCACTTTTTAATTTTATACTGAGAAAATTCCGCATTGTTATGCATGTAACTTGTAAATTATTGGAGTTCATCGATTTCCCAGTAACAAAAAAAATATTAGGCAAAAAAAAAATCAAAAAAAAGATGCTTTTCCCTTGATTTTCTCCTTTGCTGAGCCTGAGAAACATTATAAATCAAAAGGATTGTTTCATGAATTTGATGAAGCTTCGCCAAAATAAAACAACATTTGAATTATAACAGCTTTGTTCTTTAATATTTCAACCTCAGCAGTTTCTAGCATATTTATAACTTGGATGAATTTTATAGGTATATCAAATATGGAATAAGCCCAATATTGGGGCCAATCAGAGAATTAATAGAATTTTATATGCCAGAGTCATTCAAGAAACTTAGAATAATAAAATAAATATGATAAAACGGTTCGTGTAATTTTGGATGGTACAGAAATTCCAGTACAGAAACCTGAAATTACTATTGCACAGAAGGCATCATCAGGCAACTATAAACACGGAAATTCGCACTCAGTTGCTTTGTTAAAATTTAAATCATATGCTTCTAATCTGAAATAAAAAGATTACTTGTAAATCTTACACGAAATTTAAAGAAATGTAATGCTTGTTAGCAATTTTTTGTAAGTTGCTATAAACTTTCTTGCCTGTTGTTTTGGCTTTTCTTTTCCGTAATTCTTCTTTTATATGAGCTAAAGTTAGCATATAATACATTGTTTGTCCGCAAAACCGAAAAAAATACAATCTAAGAAAGTAAAATCACGTAATACACAGTCAAGACAATATAAGCTCAAACTGACAATTGTTCCAAAGAATGAAGCGCCATCTGTAATTCACTTTGCCTTCGCCTCCCCATTACCATATTTTACAAAATCTTTATTTTCAAAGTGCCATTTTTTGTTCAAGTTTTGTCAGTTTTGTGAAAATTGTAAAATAAAAAAAAAGAATAAAATATAACTGGAATTGTTAATAACGCTCAATTTTAATCAAGTCATTAACATATAATACTAAATAATGTTAGTAGTTAGGTACTTTTATTATTACTTGCCACTAGCAGGCTAGGCCCACTCCGCGCTTTAGGTACGAAGCTACAAGTAGCCAGCGGGTCCGTCCGGACGGACTAATTTCAGAGGCTGCCGCGTGCCGGCTGGGTCGCACGTTAGCAGTTCGATTTCGATAGTCACTCAATAATAATTTTATTATAACCAAAATGAAGGCATATGACATCGTAATGGGCTGCCTTAATACTAATCAAAAGGATCCGAACCTCACGTGTTTTTCACACTTCCAAAAGTTCCAAACGACATCGAAACGTATTAGTATTTAGTATCCATTTATTCTTAGTAGGTACTTACTTGTCTTATTTGTTAAACAATATTCACCCAACTATTTACTGAAATAATAATTTATAGATTAGGTAGGTACACTTACCTACTTTCGAAATAAAGTTAATTATGAATACAATTTCATTTCGTATGAAAGCAAATTGACTCAAAGTCAGCATGTCTGATGTGGCGTTGACTGTACTTATCCTAGGTTATTTTGAAACATATTTAAGTACCTACACATTATTTCACAACCTCATAACTTGTAATAAATTAACTTCCTGTTATTTAATTATTATATAAAAGAAGAAAGTGAAACCCTGAATTCGTTAGAGGAAATAAGAGCTACGCGATAGAAAGAGAGGCAACTTCTAGGTGAATATAACTGTAGCCAAGGGAGCGGTGTGCAACCTGAATTGCACTTTATTGTGTATGGAATAGAGTCGCTATTTAAATAATTGACTTTGCGGAGTGGATCTTCTGTACTTGTACTATTATGTATTCTGTGCCACTAGTCAACCCAACCCTGCCTCTCGAGTACGTGGCGTTGAGATGATCAATACCATACACTAACGCGTAGCGTTTAGGTGCAATTTAGCTTGGTCGCGCAATGTTTAGTTAAATAAAATGTCGGCTTTCTTCAAGATTACAAACATACATACTTTTACGCCTGGTTCCCATGGGAGTAGGCAGAGACTATGGATCGCCACCGTTACGCTTACGATCCTTGCACACTTCTTTCGCTTCATTTACAAGTATTAATCTTTTTATACATGCCCTGCGGTTTTTGTCACTGCGTACACCAGCCTTTTCTTATTAAAACCCCTATTTGGACCGCGTAGGTTTTTCTGGGACGCCCTTGCGTAATCGTTCCTTCCACATTTGCACAATATATCTCTTTAGTGATTCGCCTTTCACTCATCCTCTCTAAGTGACCAAACCACCGGAGCATTTTCTCAATTCTTGTAACTATATCATCTTTAAGGGCCACACCTTTCACGAATCAATTTGACTTCACATATTTCCTCATCGATCGCATCTCTATCGCATTTATTCTCCTTTCGTTCTTCTGCCATACCCAAGATTCACTTCCATACATCAGTGTCGGCACCAGCACTCCGTTATGAATAGCCATTCGCGCCTTTGCAGATACGATTTGGCTACTCATAATCGAGTGTATAGCACCATTCACTGCCATTCCTTTCTTCACTCGTCTTCCTATGTCTTCCTCACACTTTCCGTCCCTTGTCAATAAACTCCCCAAGTATACAAACTCACGGACTTGTTCCAATTTTTACCGTACAGTCAGTCATTTTTTCATCTCTCTCAAACACCATCTTCTTCATCCTTTTGTTCACAAAATCAGCATTCATATTAGACACCATTTCCTGCAACTCTTGCACAGAAGACGCAAGTATAACTGGGTCGTAAGCATAGAGGAGGCACTTGATTTGGGTCCCATTCATCATTACTCCACAGTCACGTTCTTTCAAACCTTTCATACAGCTGTCCAAAAACAGATTAAAGAGCCACGGTGACGCAACACATCCCTGTCTGACACCCCTAGAGATGCCAAACCTTCAAGATTAAAGCAGTGCAATTTCTGTACGCGAGAACTATTATTTATTATGTGACAGTATGACGAACCTGAGAAAGTTTGGTCCTTCATTCGTATGTAGGTAATATTTGACATTTCAACATAGACAAGCCAAAACCCCTCTCGGACTCGTCAAGATGCAGCCCCTTAAGCATGATGAATTGATGACGACTTACGAAAATGTTTGTTCTACGATATGTAAAAAATGACCTTTTGTTTATCTGTCAATAGTGACATTTTGATGTAGACAACATTTTTGTATCAGATTCGTCGTGCAATGCCTGCAAGTGCTGCAGTATATGCGGAAATCAATTTCCGTCGACCAAATTCAGCAGATGGAACCGAGAAATGAACGAGTTGTTAATGTTCCCAGACGCTGCGTCGCACTGTGGAGAACATAAAGGACCCTCTGTACCGGTTCTTCGAGCGCGAGGTGGCCGCGGGCGCTTCGTTGCTGCAGCAGGTGTTGCACGACCTGAGGAACGTCATCTCTATCTGTCAGGTAACAAATACTGTTCATATTTACTTTAAAGTTTAAACATAAAAGCTGTCTGTACCAACAGTATTGGGTTCATGTTATTTTTGGGTACGATGAATTAACAAAATAACGGCTGGTAAGACTTTTTTAAAATTTGTTCAACAGCAGCCCTGTCTATAGTACTTATCAAGGACATATTGTCTTAAAATTCTTGTATAGAATAAAATAAGTTTTTTTAGTTTGATCAGCCGACAACAAGCAGCAAAATTCTTTTATTTTGTTGTTCTTCATCATATCGCTGATGCATGTTTGAAATCAATGCTGAATGATTAAAAAAATCATTGTTTATTAACAGGGCGAAATGAAGCAAACGAACGAGACGCGCGCCATGGTGGGGTCACTGGTGCGCGGCATCCTGCCGAGCGGCTGGCGGCGGTACGCGGTGGCGCGCGGCTGCACCGTGCAGCAGTGGGTGGGGGACTTCGCGCAGCGCGTCACGCAGCTGGCCGCCGTGTCCGCCGCCGTGGCCGAGCGCGGCGCCAAGCGCCTGCAGGTGCGTGCACTAGTAGCGGGCAGCAGTGGGGGGACTTCGCGCAGCGCGTCACGCAGCTGGCCGCCGTGTCCGCCGCCGTGGCCGAGCGCGGCGCCAAGCGCCTGCAGGTGCGTGCACTAGTAGCGGGCAGCAGTGGGGGGACTTCGCGCAGCGCGTCACGCAGCTGGCCGCCGTGTCCGCCGCCGTGGTCGAGCGCGGCGCCAAGCGCCTGCAGGTGCGTGCACTAGTAGCGGGCAGCAGTGGGGGGACTTCGCGCAGCGCGTCACGCAGCTGGCCGCCGTGTCCGCCGCCGTGGCCGAGCGCGGCGCCAAGCGCCTGCAGGTGCGTGCACTAGTAGCGGGCAGCAGTGGGGGGACTTCGCGCAGCGCGTCACGCAGCTGGCCGCCGTGTCCGCCGCCGTGGCCGAGCGCGGCGCCAAGCGCCTGCAGGTGCGTGCACTAGTAGCGGGCAGCAGTGGGGGGACTTCGCGCAGCGCGTCACGCAGCTGGCCGCCGTGTCCGCCGCCGTGGCCGAGCGCGGCGCCAAGCGCCTGCAGGTGCGTGCACTAGTAGCGGGCAGCAGTGGGGGGACTTCGCGCAGCGCGTCACGCAGCTGGCCGCCGTGTCCGCCGCCGTGGCCGAGCGCGGCGCCAAGCGCCTGCAGGTGCGTGCACTAGTAGCGGGCAGCAGTGGGGGGACTTCGCGCAGCGCGTCACGCAGCTGGCCGCCGTGTCCGCCGCCGTGGCCGAGCGCGGCGCCAAGCGCCTGCAGGTGCGTGCACTAGTAGCGGGCAGCAGTGGGGGGACTTCGCGCAGCGCGTCACGCAGCTGGCCGCCGTGTCCGCCGCCGTGGCCGAGCGCGGCGCCAAGCGCCTGCAGGTGCGTGCACTATAGACCAGCAGTCGTCAAATAGCGGCCCGTGGCTTGTATTCGTGCGGCCCGCAGCATAGCTAATAATTTGAATTGTTAGTGTACCCTTGGCCGAAAGAGTGTAAGGACCGCTGTTATAGACCGACCGGTTAAATAAGTCCCGGGGGAAGGCGGCAACGGGGAACGCGAGGATTGCATGTGGCGGGCGCTCGTAGCGTGATACACAAGAACCGACATGTGCACTGGACTGTTCTTAATATAATATGACGTCACATATTATGTGACGTCACAGTGGTTAACGGTGAGCAAGTGGTGATCTTTTTGTTAGAAAATCAATTGACGACTATAAAATTTGAATGATGACTATGACTGTCGATAAAATATTAGGTAATAAACTTATGGACAATGCAAGATTAATCAAAATGATAAAACAATCATTTCATTTCAGCAAGATTTGGATCCAGTTTTTAGGGTTCCGTACCCAAAGGGTAAAACGGGACCCTATTACTAAGACTCCGCTGTCCGTCGGTCTGTCTGTCTGTCTGTCACCAGGCTGTATCTCATGAACCGTGATAGCTAGACAGTTGAAATTTTCACAGATGATGTATTTCTGTTGCCGCTATAACAACAAATACTAGAAACAAAATAAAATAAATATTTAAGGGGGGCTCCCATACAACAAACGTGTTTTTTTTGCCGTTTTTTGGTACGGAACCCTTCATGCGCGAGTCCAACTCGCACTTGACCGGTTTTTTTGAGAATGTAATCTCATGCGTGACTCTCACAAAGCGTCCGCTACTTTCAATACGTGCGATCGCTAGCCGCGTCGCCAGCGAACTGCCTTTTGGCAAGAATGCGCCTGCCGCCCGCACCTCCCGCACTACCCGTTCTCGTCGTCCCCCCGCGCCTCGCGGGCGAGGATTCATTTAACCGGTCTACCTGTAATAGCGGGCAGCAGTGGCGGGAACTACTAGCATAGCCGATAAATGCAGACAATCGACTTCTAGCCGAATCTCGAACGCCTGCGAAGTAGCGACGGGGGACGCCCCTCCTGCCCCGACCTCAACTCATGGTTCCTGATCAGACGGCCGAGGACACTACTAATCATCACGCTTTATTACTAGTGTGCACACGTTGGTGGGGGACTCTGCTTCGCTTGACGAAAACGACGCCATAAATAGGAGCGTTTTACCTACCATTAAAACGCATATTGTGTCTGAAGCCTTATTCGAAGCCTTGGTAAACAGATTGAGAATAGCGAAGCCTTTCCGTTTCCCGTTCAGCATCATTATTATAGGTCTATCTTACCAAATTACGTCACATCCGTATCCGATCTCACCCCACTATGTTCACCAGGCGGCCATTGCTGGTTTTCGCGCTCATTGCAGTCTCAAAATCTGAAATATACTTTACAACTAATTAGCACTGAATGCATACCAGGCAGCCCTTGAAGGTAGGCTTCGAATAAGGCTTCAGACACAATATGCGTTTTAATGGTAGGTAAAACGCTCCTATTGTGTCCTATTCGCCGTTATTCGAAGCCTTGGTAAACAGATTGAGACATTGTTTGTTATCGCCTGGTGAACAGGGACAGGACGCCAATGTGACACTTTAAATCATAAATAGTTTATTACTCTTAAAAAATATTTTAATTTAGATCAAAAGAAATCTTTCTTTAAAATTAGTAAAGGGAAGAAAAAAAAAAAATACAAAAACATAACAATTAAAACTGAAACAAAGTCCATTGACAAATCAGCTTTAAATTAATTCTCATAAAATTTACTTAAGTAATTATTTAACATACATTATCTAAGTCATAATATTTTAGTCATGTTATCGTTTAATATGACTGCTGGCTGACAGTGCATCTCTGTTTAAGTCGCGTCGATCGCCTACTTCAAAATTATCTTGGACAAGACAACGTTTTCTTCTCAGATTATTTAATTACAACTGTGGTGTCAGTTGCTGCACAATTATTTCACTTAAAGATACAAACCTTAGTAAAAAGATCTTTATAAAATCCCTATCTGGATTTAGATATCATAATAAAATAAACCTTTGTGAACGCGATCACAAAGTTATTACTTCTATATCAGATACTTGATTAAATTACTTTAACGTAAACTGCGAACTGAACTCAATAAATACCTACCCAAAAATAAACGTTATACGACTGACTTAAGCCAAAGGTAACTTTTTTAGATTTAACCTTTGGTGTTGATTAACTTAGGCCGACTAGCTAGCTAGAGAGCACACAGACATGTGTGCGCCACTGTCTGCGACATCTTGTTGTGTCACGTCTAACATAAATTTTATGTGTAGGTGGAACAAGCACTAGTATTACACGTAAGTGTTATATAAATTGCTATCAAATATTAATTAACATTAACAAGTCCCTTTGAATTTTTACACTTAATAAAACATTTAGTATTCGAGTGGTCAGCAGTAGTCAGCAAAAAATATATAGTTAAGTAGGTACATACTTATTTAGCTAAGTACTCACTACACTTAACTGTAACATTTTTAATTATCATCGCAAAATTAAATGACATCTTAACATTGGGAATCGAAATACTAGGTATAGACAAAATAATAAATGTAATAGATAAAATCAAAAGATGTATTAAAAGTACAAATATGACAGTACTGCCTATCAAAGAAAGAAATATGACTTTAATTATTTCAACATGTCTTTACTTTCTGTAGACAAAGTTTCGTCTTTTGTAGGTAAAGGTAAGTAAATAAAATATTTTATTTTTATCAATCTATAAAATAAATATTTAAAAGAAAATTAAATCAATTAAGTTTCTAAATGTCATGGTTTCTATGGCCATCGGAAAAACTGCACGCAGCATAAACTTAATACTTATATAACATTCGTTTTGAACTTGAATTTCTAACAATATAGCAAAAATGTTGCATATCAACAATGATAGTAATAATAATTACAATTAATATACTTGCATTTAATTATTCAATTAAAATCACATAAATACTTTGGAATCATCCACCAAGAAGATTACCTCTGTTATCTAACAAATCAAGTATTAGCACCCGGATAAATAAACAAGAGCCGGGTGCCAGGCCAGTGCTGCCCCATGGTAGTTAAGCTTTGATTAGGAAAGCATATTAAGTAACTTAATCGCAGACACCAACCAATATAACATCAGATCGACAGTGTTTACAACAACTGACTTATGTCAAAGTGCAATTAGGGGTATTATTTTAAAACGATTTCTAGAATACCTATGGTACATGTATGGTAGCTAAATAGAAGTGCTTTCATATTCTACTGAAATATTCAACAAGTACTTAAGTAAGTATATAACAAAATGTTAACTTGATATCTACACCGTGCTAAGATTATAATCAAAATATAGAATGATTCAATCAAGGTCTGAGTAAAATCGAGATTCCCCAAGAATTAAATAGGGTTTATATCACAACAAAACATTTACAAGTTAAAGTGATTTTTAAAACTCCTATCTATTAATGTACACCACAACGTGGTCAAAGTACAATAAAAACTAGCACTTTATGTATTTATGTACATACACATTACACGCCCCCGGCAAATCGGATATCAATGCACTTTGTAATAAAACCAACATCATCAGACTATCTTCATAAAATTTAAAATGTAAAACAAGCACAACCCTTGCAGTGACCACTAACTAAACCCACAGCTTTAAAACTAGCTAGGATATCTGATCTGTCCTCGGACTCATGAGACAATATTAGTCTTCAAAGCATACAAATGAATGTAAAATTTTCAAACAAAACATAATATCTGCTACACTTATTTTGGTTACAGTGTATCCAAAAGGGACATCACCAGTTAGGTTAGATTAAAACTGTGACCTTTTGGTCACAAAACGGCAAAATAAAGCTTGAGCCGAGCGAGCGCATCGAGTGTGCCACGGCAGCGGCCAGTGAAGCACCAGAACGCAACTGTTGGTGAACCTCCTTTGCGACACCCGGACTTAGCTAGCACCCGGTTCGATATTTTTAATAAAGAAACATTTTAAATAACTGGAAAATATATTGATTGAACTATTCAATCGTAATAACTTGTTTTACCAGGTCCACGGTTATAAAAATAAATATTAATAAATAACTCACCAAAGAAAATTTCAAAATGTCATCTTCTGGTTGTTCTGTAAGCAGCAACTAGTGGTTGTTAGAAACATGGTACCCACCAGAAGTACGGGAATATCTTGGATGATCCCCTTTTTAAGTTCCTCCCCCTCAGGGATTAACGACAGTATTTACACAGAATAATTAAATAAAATAATAAGATAAAATGAGTTAAAATATGTACGGTGCTCATCAAAAGCAACCGGAATAATTTTTTTTTTTTTTTTTTATATCAAAACATCAACCGACGGTGCTCAGGAGCGACCGGCCGAATTTATGTTAAACCATAATAAATGTTTATCGAATGTAAATATATTTATTGATATTACATAACTATAATGACGGTGCCCATCAGAGGGTGACCGAATTTATGTTAAATAGTAAGATACTTAATCAACGGAATCCATCAGGAGTGACCGCCAGAGTTCAATCAACGGTGCTCAAAAGCGACCGGATAAATCCAAATTCAAAATATTGTTATAACTCACACAGCTCTTAACATGTGGGGCTTACTACCATAGAGGAAGTAAACAGCATGTTTTAATTACAAAATTATGTAAATACAACTTTCATAAACTTGTGTCAACGGTGCCAGGAGCAGCCGATAGACCTTCCCCGGTTCAGTTGCGGAACAAGCTGGAACCGAGGGGTATAATAATAATAATAGAAAATATCTAATTACTATGATAAACTTTTGACTTGCCTGCAATTAAAAATAGATTTCAAATTATTTAAAACAGTTCCCACAATTAATTTTATTGATAGAGCTGTACCTGACAAGCATATATATCAGTATCACACATTATATTCAATCAAAGGTTAAAACAGGTTTTTTTTTTTTTTTTTTTTTTTTTTTTTTGGGCCGGAACCTTCGGTGGCGTACGCAGATAAGGTCCTTCAAGTTTCATCACAATCAAATTAATGGTTTTGGAAAGCATACAAATAAAAGCATTCATTTTTATTTATGCACAAAAAAAAGATTAGTAAGCTCATTTTACTGGGAATTGAACCCGGGCCATTTTGCGCATTGATAGCGTTTACTGCCGCTGCAGCAAATACCATCAATTGTAATATTCCGCAGTCAAGTCAATATCTGACTGTTTAAATGTTTTAATTAAACACCAATTTACAGGCAAGATTCTTTTGTAAAACCACTGACTACTTATTCTTGTTCAAAGTGCCTCGTTACGTATCACTAATCAGATTCAAAGCAGTGACTTAAAAAAAAAATATACTCGTTCAAACGACTACGGCTAAACAACATCTCTCAATAAAATAGGGCACAATGGTTAATCTCAACACTGGTCAAGTAAAACTATGAGTCGAACGAAATGCCACGGCAATGGCCGGATAGTGCTAGGATTCAAGCAGCATACACTTTCTCATATTTTTAGAAACACAAGTATTTGTGCACTCAGCTCACATTCAACACAATATAGCTTTACCAAAAATGAATAGGAATCGTACGAAACTTGTTTTCCGTAACATAAAAATTTTCATAAGCATTAAATTTGTCAAAATTATAACGTTTTTAGGAGATCGCATAGGCCAAAAGCGAATATCACTCATGAACGGCAATTTTACGAATGTAAGAATTAACAGAAATTATTTTTCAACATATCGTGGGTAGAATCATATCATTCTTAAATAATGGAAAAATTTCACTGACCTTATGACGAGGCGTTAGATTACCTCAATCCAATTCAAATCACGCGTCATATTTACTGTAGATCCATGCCCTCGCCCTCGTTCTCTGCTACTCCACGAACATGACGACGAAAACGGAGACGACACAAAGTCGGACCCAACTAACACTGATTTTACGTATGGTTCTTTGGAATTTCTACGCACACGCATTTTAAATAACCGATAATAAATCGTAAGATGTTACTTTTCAACAAAAATATGTAATATAAAATCTAAATTCGAATTAAGAATTTTACGAACGCTAACAGCGTTTGACCTACTTTAGAAAACTTTAAAATTCGAACGCTAACAGCATTTGACCTACTTAGGCAAAATTTTTAAATTTCGAACGCCAACAGCGTTTGACTAGATGTGAACGGTTGCGAAAAAAGGACGCCAATGAGCGCGAAAACCAGCAATGGCCGCCTGGTGAACATAGTGGGGTGAGATCGGATACGGATGTGACGTAATTTGGTAAGATAGACCTATAATAATGATGCTGAACGGGAAACGGAAAGGCTTCGCTATTCTCAATCTGTTTACCAAGGCTTCGAATAACGGCGAATAGGACACAATATTTATCAAAATACTTCGTCATTTTTTAAGATTGGTTAAATACAATAAACATTATACATACCATCCAGCCCCCTAGCATGACCACTGAAACATGATATGATATAGCGATTTATCACGTTTAACAAGACAATGGATTTTGACAGTTGGGTATCATTAAAACGTTATATCACGCGATATATGTATATCGTGTTTCGTCGGTCAGGCTAGGGCTGGGGCCCTTAAATAAATACTCGGCTTCAAGAAGAGTAGAGCAAAAGACAGTGATACTCCAGGTATCCGTTAACAGTATGAAAATCTAGCATTAGTTGTAACCACTATTTTTTATTGACAGAGTGTGCCCGTGTGGCTGGGCGGGCTGCTGAACCCGGAGGCGTACATCACGGCCACGCGCCAGTGCGTCGCGCAGGCCAACTCGTGGTCGCTGGAGGAGCTGCACTTGCAAGTGAGTCCTCATTAAGTGTTAACAAATCCAACTAACTTCTGCCGATTAGTAGTTTTAAGTCCGGAGTTATCTTCTTTTCCAGTGAGCCAAAAGCTTAAAAGCAGCTTAAGCTCAGCCACACACTACATACAGAATTCCGAATCAGAATAATCATGCCGATTGCAGCAAATCGAAAGTAGAGATGAAACGGATATCCGGTAACTATCCGGTATCCGGCCTATCCGGCGGCCTTAATACTATCCGGCCGAATACCGGATAACTACTATTTGGCCGGATAGGCATCCGGCCGAATAAAAAAAATCTGGATAAAATATATATATATTTTTAAGTAATTACTTTCTTTATTTAGAGAGTCAGTATCACTTAAGAAATATAATTAGCTTTAGTTTTAATTTTTTAATCACACAATTAGTAACTGAATGTAATAGAAAATGAATTAATTAGTACTCATACTGCACTAAGGGCAAATTATGGTGAATAAATACTCATTTCTCTGCATTGAGAGGTAGCAAGCGGTTTCGCTTCTCTTCATAAATAAGGCCAGATTCAGAAAAAAGTCCACCTACGCAAGTGTGTGTGTGTGCGTTGCATCAAACGGCTAAGTTACACCGGATATCCGGCGGCCGAATATCCGGCCACACGGTTGGCCGAATATCCGGTATCCGGCCAAACTGCTATCCGTTTCATCTCTATTAGAAAGCAATTTAACAGAACTGATAAATAATTTCATGCAATTTCTGTTACAAATTAAACTTTCCGACACTTTTTCCTTAAGAGGCTCCCGTACGCGAATGACCTTGAGCAATTAATCTCTTCCGCACCCCACCAATGCATCCTCACCCCTCTGCTTACTATACAACGCCATCTTTTCAAACTCCTTTGAATTACCAATAACTTATGCTTTGTAACAAACAGCCATCTAGCGGATTTTTTAAGCACTATTAACTGGTTGACTGAATTATAGTGCAAGAGCTAATTATCATTTTCGTATAGGTACACATTTTACTAATCATTATTTTTCAATCATTATATTTTATTTTTATTTTAAAAAGACTCAAATACTTACCTATCTTCTGCGACATATTGCGACAAAGAACTTCTATCATTTTAACACGATTTTATTAGGTTGCTTTCTCGTTTGTTTGTTTGTTTCTGCACAAAGTTTGCGAACGATTTTATACGAGCTTCCCGATGATCTAGACGAGAGACTTGAAACTTTGCAATGCAATATTATGGTGGAATTGAGCTGATCGGATGATGAAGCCGGAAGAAGGCCACAGGAACTCTATGTTGAAACCATACAACCCCATCGTGTTTGGGCTCGTTAGAATCGTCTTGACGAGTTCTTTGTTGGGAAATTGTTTCCAGGGTCTGATGATGGATCCGGAAGAAGGATACAGAAACTCTTTAATAAAAATGTTACCCCATCGAGTTTGGATTCATCTGAATCGTCTTGACGAGTACTTTGTTGGGAAATAGATTCCAGGGTCTGATGATGGAGCTGTTAGAAGGCCACTGGGACTCTCTAATAAAACCATGCAACCCCATCGAGTTTAGGCTTGTTTTAATCGTTTTGACGAGGGCTCCGATAGAACATGGTATATTTTTAGTCTTATATCGTTAACTAAAAAGCAGAAAATAATAATTTACTAAAAAAACTTTTTTAAAAACACGTTTTTTAAAATGACTACAATATTACAAAAAAATTGAACTAAAAACATTAAAACGGTCTAGTAAAACAAACTAAAAAGTATAAAATAAATTCTTCTGTAAATATTTATAGCCCTACACCTGCCCTACCCTACCTACAGAATTTTTTAACCTAAAAACTGTCAAAATATTTACAGAAAAATATATTTTTTACTCTTTAGTCTGTTTTTACTAGTCCTTTTTAATTTCGAGAGTCCGATATTTTTGTAATAATTTAGTCTGTTTTAAAAACGTGTTTGTAAAAAAGATTTTTTGCATGAAGACTAGCAAAAACATGAAAACGGGGTAAATATTTGAAATGAAAAATCTATATATATAAAATTCAAAGTCCTGACTGAGTGAGATATCAACGCACAGCCCAAACCGCTGAACCTAGAGACTTGAAATTTTGCACACAGATACCTTATACAGTGTAGGCATCCACTAAGGAAGGATTTTTGAAAATTCCATCCCTAAGGGGATGAAATAAGGGATGAAAGTTTGTATGAAAGTCCCTCAGTTTTGAAGCTAGGATCTTCAAATTTTGTGTTTAGGCTGATGATTGAAAATAAATAAATACATGTCTCAGCGTTTTCCAAAATTCTACCCCCGAAGGGGTGAAAAGGGGGATGAAGTTGTGTTTAGAAGATAATCCTTTATTTTTGAAGTAAAAATCGCTTATGGATGGAAATCTAACGCAACGCATATTATATTGGTATAATTTCAACCCCCATGGTGATGAAATGGGGGTGCAATGGGGTAAATAAACCTAAAAATCGATATGGATGTCGTTATTGGGGTTTTCTGGGATGAAGATTGCGAAAATGACATTTATTTTGAAGTCCAACACGGTCGACATGATTTAACCCCTAAAGGGGTGAAAATTGGATTTAAATTTGGTATTGAAAACAATATAAAATAGACATTACAACTTAAAACTTCGTAGGAGCATGTCTTAAAATAAATAGGCAAACATATATTTTGTGGTTTTGAAAATCAACCCCTTAGGGGGTAAATGGGCTAAGTAAACGTAGAAATCGATATGGATGTCGTTCTTGAGGTTTTATGGGATGGTGATTGCGAAAATGACATTAATTTTGAAGTCCAATTTAACCGCTAAAGGGGTGAAAATGGGGTACAAATTATATATGGAAAAATAATATAAAATAGACATTACATAGTTTACAGCTTAAAAATTCGTAGGAGCATGTCTAAAAATAAATAGGCAAACACATATTTTCTTATTTTGAAAATCATCCGTTAGGGGGTAAATGGGGTAAGTAAACATGAAAGCCGATGTGGATGTCGTTCTTGAGGTTTTATGGGATGAGGAATGCGAAAATGACATTTGTTTTGAAGTCCAACACGGTGGACATGATTCAGCCCAAGGGGACGGGGACGGACACGGGAACAGGAACGGGAACGGGGGCGGGGACGGAAACGGGAAAGAGTAAAGAAACGGGAACGTGATACTCTTAATATCTCTGGACCTAATTCTGATTATTGTAATAAACTAGCTTCCGCCCGCGACTTCGTCCGCGTGGATATTAGAGAAAATCCTTAGGGAACCTTCAACCAGGATCCGACCAACCGTTTTATACGCGATTACGCGGGTCCCCACCAAGCGCGCAGCCTCGTGCGAGGCCTGTCACACGTCGCAAATGTTTTGCCTCGCGAGGCATCGCGCTTGGTGGGGACCCGCGTAATCGCGTATAAAACGGTTGGTCGGATCCTGGTTGAAGGTTCCCTAAGGATTTTCTCTAATATCCACGCGGACGAAGTCGCGGGCGGAAGCTAGTGTTCTATAAAAATGCCGATTTGTTCCGTATTCGTCTTCGTCATTTTTTCGAACAAAACGAACTCGCTCTTATTTTGAACTCCCATAGGAAGGGATGTACAATTTTTAGCTCGCTGTCTAGGCACCTCAGAACCTATTTTCAGAATATGAGAAATGATAAACTTTTTAAACTTATCTACATAAAACGTAATTTAGCTCCTAGACTACATTACTTGCTTACGATAATGTGTAAAATCATAAAGTTATAAATTTTTGAAGTACTTATTGCACTTTTTCGAAGAATTGATTGCAAATACCTTACCTTGCACTAGGAGTAACACATGTAGGCAGACGTTGGTCCAGATTTTGGTCAATTGCTTGCAAACCCAGTCGGTTGTTGTTCCTAAAAATTCATATAGGTACGATGTAGAAGGTAAATAAGAACACCAAAAATTCAAAGAGAAAAAAATTGTTCTTATCCTATCGTGTGCTATAGGTAAGCGATACAATAATTTTTATTTTCAAACTTTCAGTGGTACTCTAATACGAGTAGGTACTTACGCTTTACTTGGACTAAAATCAGAGTTGTTCTTTTCGTCAAAATTTTCAATGTTTTCGTCTAAACCCAGCTTCCTTTTTTTTCTGAAAGAAAAATACATAATCGGATGAATCAATAAAATTTGAACAAGTAATAATAAATTAGCATAAAATTTAGTGTAAAAAAATAAAAGGAATAAAAAATACACAACAAAAAACCTGCTAATGTCAAGATATGAACCATGGAATTTCGGTTCGGTATCATGCAGTTGCTACGCTAGACCAAAGCGACGTTTTCAAAATATACAAAAATAGCGACCACAACATACCTCATATGAGAATTTAGAAGCGTAAAATAAAACAAAAGGGTAATAACGCAAGGTATGCATAAGTTTATGGGTAATAATAATAAAATAGGAAACATTTTTAGAAAAAAATATTCATTTATGTACTTACGCTCTTTCTTGAATTTTTTTCAATTTTTCCAAATAAAATCTCTTCCTTTTTGTGGGTCTAGGCATTTTGAGTTTTATATTACACTTTATATTATATTTACACAACTTAGGTAAAAAAAAACTAAAATAGAAATATCGAAACTACCTACCTACTAAACTATCTAGCTAGGTACCTATAACAGGTGATATTTTTTAAATAAATGTTTACTTATTTACAAAAACGTGTCCTCTCACAAAATATAGAAAGTAAAAAAAATATCACAAGATTTGTGTCCTGTC
Organism: Agriphila tristella; assembly: GCA_928269145.1. Classification (NCBI taxonomy): domain Eukaryota; kingdom Metazoa; phylum Arthropoda; class Insecta; order Lepidoptera; family Crambidae; genus Agriphila; species Agriphila tristella. The sequence continues at coordinate 42,226,382 of OV743433.1, forward strand.
ACTAAAAAGCAATTTCTAACGAAACAATAATTATCGCGAAATAATTTTACGTAAATCGCAGTCACGTGCGCGTGGGACGACAAGCGACACAACCTCCACGTACGAAGACCATCGGCCATCTGCCGCCCGGCCCCCGCTAGGATACCCGCTACTCTTTATTGTGAAAACTCCTTATTTCTCCGAAATTAAGCGTTATAAAAAAAAATCGAATGCACAGTATTGAAGATAAATACATAAACGGTTTTTTATTGCAAGTACATCACCGCATATCTTAGACTTACGAATCTATAGACACATTTATTGTGAAATTGATGTTCATAGCTTTTAAGTTTTTTCGATAACTATAATGAATTTAAATAAGTTTAATCCACAGAACTAAAGATGAATAAGTAATGCATCGTTTATTATTTTTTTTTTATTTTTAAGATCAGGAATAAAAAAGTTATAAGCAAAAGTATACATGGAATTGGCGTAGGTGAGAACCTTCAACTTACACAACTACACAGTAACGTGTGAATAGCAATTTATCGACAATCAACTGCTTAAATCCAAAAAAAATTTACAGATCTCATGCCTTTCACGACCTTCTGGTACATTGAAAATGAATTTAATGAATTTAACAAAATATTTTTTTTATTCCATTCTTAATATATTAATATTTTATTGAAAGGTGACTTATTTTATTGAATGTTTCTAAAATTTTTAAAACTAATTCTAAAATAACCATCCATCCTCCTGTCCTTATCCCAATTTATTTGTAGTGCTAATGTCTACACAAAATAAAATTTTGCGCTCGTAGAACGACCACTATTGGGGTCGGCGCAGCATGTAATACATACTGCATTAGGTTTTGGCAAAGTTTTACGGTCGGCCGCCTGCCTGACACCAACCCTCCTTGGGAATGCTGTTGTTGACAGTTTCCTCGCTGCCACTCGAGTGACCCTTTGTGCGATGGTCTGTACCGGGTCCCTAAAACTTCCCTCTATCGCCTTCTACGATACCCACGGGATGAGATGGGACAGTCCTATTCTTAACCGGAACTCTGCGGCAACTTATTCTAAAATAACCTACAACAACCCTCACTTTATTGCAATTGTAAACTATGTTTACCTAGGCATCATCATTACACTCTCATTCAGAGATCGTTGTAAAAATTACAACGATCGAATGTAATTTCAAATCTCGAAATTGAAATAACAGCAACCCACGATATTATATTTTGAATCTTCTTTTCTATATCTGTTCGTAAGTACCTATATACCCTCAAACTAAAACCTCTGTTCTGTTGAACTTTCGCTTAAGATTCGTCAAAAATTTACTACGACGCCTAGCACGTGTACTGGATATAATAGCGTCATCTCTTTTGCTCCTGCAGTTATTGCTAACGCTACTTTCTCTTTCGTTTTCACATAGTAAGCCACGTCACTTACTTAAATATGGACTTATGGAGACATTTCAGCGCAGTCACACTATGGTACCGCGCCGCGCCGCCGTATCTAACGATTTAAATCTTTGACTAGATCTGGAATCAGCATTTGCTTCACGCTCTATTCGCGTCATACCATCTGTTGACCTACTAGAGCTAATCAATATCAATATTAAGTTTTTAACATTTTTCATTATTTTTTAGCTTCAAATCAAATAGACCATGCAACTTATTGGCCCAATTTTTTTAAAGTTATGGTACAGGAATGAAACTTGTTTCCAAGTAAGTATAAATTTTATCATTAAGGTTGACTTTTACTATGGCACCAAAAAATCTTTGGTGCCATCTAATCTAACGCATAAATCGTTCATATTTTTTTTGGCTTCAGTGTAGTTGTAACTTTTTTTCACCAGGATAGATTTTTTTGGTGCCTTAGTAAAAGTCAGCCCTAATGATAATATCGATATTTCGAAACAAGTATCATTCCTGTACCGTACTTTTAAAAAAATTGTGCCAACCCGTCAAGGAAAAAATTGCATTGTCTTTTAGTAAATAACAAATCGCCAGAAATATATCTAAATATTTTTTTAGCTTTGAAATATACACAAATATAGAATAATTTACAAACTTCAATCGTACTACGTATAAGTATAACCATTATCCCGCGCCGCGCGCGTCGCCCGCGGTATCCCGACATTTCGCTACATAAAGGATAAACTACAGCCCAGACCGTAAAAGCCAGGGACATATAATATTTTCTAAATGTAACCCAACTCTATATCTCTAGGGGTTTTTTTCATTTTTTCGATATCGCTTTTCGTTTTTGAGAAATTGACGATTTAGTGAGAAAAGACCCTGAAAAAGTGTGTCATTTTTCTACATTTATGCGATTTTCGAAAAAAGTTTTGGACTTTTTCAAAAAAAAATTTCTCCATATTGTAGCCCTTGCCAAGACGCATCTTTTGACATATATTACATTCACATAGGCCCAAAACTCACGGGACCAGGGCGATGTCTCACTCTGGCTGAAATTGGGTACCTTACTGAAGCGATCGAAAAAACATTTTCAATGTTAAAACAATGGATGACTGACGTCTTGAAATTGTTTCAGGTGACCATCCCGGATCCTGGCACGCCGACTGAGAACGCGCAGTCGGAATGGTCGTTCTCAGTGACGGGGCTGAAGCTGCAGGGCGCCACCGTGCGCGGCGACCGCCTGCTGCTCACCAACACCATCATGGTGGACCTGCCGCTCACCGTGCTCACCTGGCTCAGGTCACTACTACCACATAAGTAAAGAAAGGACCAGAGACGAAAGCTTCATACAACCGCGCGAATCGGTTACACTACTACGAGCACGCGGGACATGTGTGCGTGTCCACTGGCCGCTTGTCGCGTACGCGGAAAAACCGGAAAAAACCTGTTTTGACAACTGCAGCCAGCTGACAATCTTAGGGCATTGCTTGTTTTGTTAGTTAAAAGATAATTTCACGTTCTTAAGATTTGTCTCTGGTCCTTTTTTTACTTATGTGCTATTACCACAGAATAGATAATAGTACTAGCGTACAGAAATTGCACTCCGCAAAATCGTTTAAAAAATTGCTACATTTGCTCCGACACAATAAAGTGCAATTAAGGTTGCACAGTGCTCTCTTCGCTCCAAAACTTACTCTCTCTCTCGCCTCTCTTTTCATCGCGTAGTCTTATCTTTTTTGACGCATGAAATTTGACCTCTCAGAGGACGCCGCCGAGCGCTTCATACTCACGCGCGGAGTGACAGAGCCCTGCTACTACATATAAGCGTGCCCGCAGACTACAGAATTTCTATCGGCATTTCTATAGTTGGCCCGATAGTTGGTTTTGTATGAAGAATCGGCCGATACCGAATCGTTGTAGTGTGCGCACTTGCATACTTCTTCATACTGATTGAGAGCTCGACTAAACTGTCGGCCGATAGAAAGTCTGTAGTCTGCGAGCACGCTTACAGTACTTACTGCATAATGCATACAATACGACGAGATTACCTACGGTCGCGACGACGAGCTGCGTGGCCGAGAGACAGCGCGTAGTGGTTGCCAGGACGCAGGACGCGCGCGCGGTGATGTCGTAAAACTCACTGAGCCCACTGAAGCCGACTCGTCTTGACTCGTCATCATTGGCCCTGCCATGAGTCGATGTAAACTGTTGTCGTTACCGTAACCGTAAACTATCGAATATACTGCTCATAGACAATGCGAGTGAAAAAGAGAAAACGATAGTTTATGGCGACGGAAACATGTTGCATCAACTCATAGTAGGGCCACTGGTGCCGAGTCGAATTTATTTTTTAATAACTAGCGACCGCCCGCGACTTCGTCTGCGTGGAAAGGTTTTTGTTATCCCTCGGGACAATACTTTTTTCGGGATGAAAGGTATTCTATGTCCATCTCTGTTACTCTGACAACGTGTATACAAAATTTTATGATGATCGGTTCTGTAGTTAAGAAGACGTGAAGGCATAACAAACAACCAAACAATCGGACTTTCGCATTTATAATATTAATAAGGATTCATCAATGCCCACACGGACGACAACAATAGCAAATCTATTGTCTCATATTCCGGGCGTTGACGGTTTAAATTTCTCAATTACTTAAAAGTAACCGATATAATGTGTGAGCAGGGGCCCGGAGCCGGTGGTGGTGGCGGGGCAGACGCTGACGCTGCCCGTGTACCTCAACAGCGCGCGCTCCGAGCTGCTGTTCACCGTGCGCCTGCCCGTGGCGCCCGGCCAGGAGCCGCACGCCTTCTACGAGCGCGGCGTGGCGCTGCTCACCTCCACGGCGCTCAACTAGCGCGCACACCACTATCTATCCACGCCACTCGACTTGCCGGCTTATACACTACCACACTATCCCTCTTACTCACTGACGTCCATTATACAAGTACGCTGGACAGGTTATTGTCATGAAATGATAGCAATTTTTTGTGCCGATTTGAAAATCGCCATATTGGCGCTGAGAGCAGTAGATTCTATACTATGGCAGTAGTGAGTGTACTTGGAATTAATTAATTCCAAGTACACTCACTACTGCTATAGTAGAATCTAGTGCTCTCAGCGCCAATATGGCGATTTTCAAATCGGAACAAACGATTGGTGACGTTCGCCTCTCCAGCGTACTTGTATAATGGACGTCAGTGCTCTTACTTATACAGTCGCTGACATTTCAAAAAGTCGAATGCTAAAACAGACTTTGAGGAAACACCAAAAACCTATTTTGCAATGAATAATTATGCCTACGACTTTTGGTATAACCGCGAGGAAATTATAGCAAACAAAAAAGCATGAATCTTTCATACGTAACACGTAACTCAAAATGTCGTATGTTCGACTTAAGGTAATTTGACAAAAACTTGTTAAATAAGGCCTTTTTAAATACGGGTAATTAGTACGTACCCTAAAATCGTCAAACACATCCTAATGGCTTCTTGACACAATGAAGTTTATGTTCCAAATTACGCATGCGAAATAATAAAAAAACTAAAATTTTACATACGACTTTTTGAAATGTCAGCTCATAATGTCAACTTCTCATAATGTCAACCGGACAAAAAATTCACATTTCTTATAACGTCAACTTCTTAGAATGTCAACTTCGCAAAAAGACAGCTTCTCGATATGTCCACTTCTCACAATGACAACTTCGCATTTGGTCAACTTCTCATAATGTCAACTCTTAAATTATATTTTCGCAAAATGACAACTATTCGTAATTTTTACTTTAACCCCCTTACTTATAAACGAGGTGTAGGGTTAGAATAGTTATTCTGTGTTTTCTCACTTTCTGACAATTACTATCTTCTGAATGTCTGACGAAGACCAAACACGGAATAACTCATAAAAAAGAAAACCATAGTTTTACATTACTTTCTTTCTAATTTTGCTAATAGATTTTCTAAAAAAATCGTCGGTGGGATATGGTAATATTAGGTATTATTATTTAGTAAATATGTAAGGTGATGAAAATAAAATTTCAATATGTGTATAATCAACCAACTATAATTATGCAAGTGCGATTTATCAACACATAATACTTACATACAAATAATTCTAAAATAATTTCGAAAACCATCACTCCGTGTTTACCTCCCAAAATTAAATTTACTTACTTTTTATTTAAACAAAAAAGGCACAAAAAATTTATGAAATGTAAAAAATATGAAAAATGCAGATTTTCATTTTGCAATGCAATTAAATATTTATTTTTATTGAAACAAAGAAAGTCAAAGAAAATAAATGACTTTTCTTATTAAATAGCCCTTTAAAAGTACAAATTACGAAGAGTTGTCAATTTGCGAAAATATCATTTAAGAGTTGACATTATGAGAAGTTGACCAAATGCGAAGTTGTCATTGTGAGAAGTGGACATTTCGAGAAGTTGTCTTTTTGAGAAGTTGACATTCTAAGAAGTTGTCGTTATAAGAAATGTGTATTTTTTGTCCGGTTGACTAATGTCAACCGGACAAAAAATACACATTTCTGACTGAGAAGTTGACATTATGAGCTGAAACGGATAATAATAATTGTATAGCGGGTGAATTTTGTCCGGTTGGTTTTGTCCCTTTCTTTTTAATGTTTGAACCACTGTGTAATAAAGTAACTATACATCTGCTATACGTCTTTATTAGTAAGAGCATTATAAATGTATCAAAAACCTATACTGTAGGCCGTATCTACAGACTAAAAACTCTTTTCGTCCAGTGAAATTAAAAGCCACGGACCTTTATTATGCAATCTTAAAGGATGCAAAGATCTCTTAAAACAATAACTTTGGTTGTTTACAAAAATGGCAGGAACTGCATAATATTTAATTTATGTGATTCACATCAGAGCTTATGTATTCGTGCTTTTAATATTTATGCTGTAATCATAATAAATTATTATTAAACTATATACTTTTGTTTCAATCAAATAACCCCTCGCGTCCACTAGGATCCCACTGGACTCCTGGGGGATTCTAGTGGATATTTTGTCCACTTGGCTCCACCAAAAATTATTATGTAAATTGGAACCCCTGAGAGGAATCCAGTAGGACTGAAAATCACTTGTTCCTCCTAGTTACATTAATGTAACTAGATGGACATTTCTATTCCAAGTAGTTACATTATTTAGAAATCTAGTATTATATTATCTATATGATAATATAGAAGTTAACCTGACTTCCCCATATTTGTGATACTGGTACTTTGATGACGTCATAATTACAAAATAAAAGAGAAAATGGTGTCGATTCGGTTAGCAACGACTTAACTAAATTGACAGGACTAAACTAAATTTAGTTTTCTATCCTTTTCTTTATGTATCGATAAGACAAGAACAGAATGCTAAAATTAAGTTTAGTCCTGTCGTGCTAACCGAATTGACACCAATAAGTATCAAAAAGTGATGGAAAATTTGCACAGATAAATTTTTTGTTTTTTTTTATCACTAGTTACATTAAAAACCATCCATACAAATTGAGGTCGCATAACCATACCGCATCGACATTAAAACAAAATTTCTCTTACGTAATACATTTATTAATAATTAAGCTTAACAGAGATCTATATTTGACTTGTGCCCTGTATCACCGACTTGATACCGGGCGGTTTTTGTTTGGGCAATCTGGAATAAATGAAAGTACTTTTGTAAAAATAAACTAACAATCGCATTCAATAATTATGAACATTCTTGAATACGCCAAATAAATAGTTTAATTATTGAATTTTGAGATTTTAGGCATTCACAATGCTATTTTTATATTAAGATAATTAATATAATTGAAAAACTTTATTACTAGATAAAAATCGACTCACGTAGCAGTTCAGACGGGATTCGAACCCTCATACTTGGGATTCCGGTGCATTGGGCCGGAATCCCAAGGGTATGGGTTCGAATTCTGTCTGAGCTGCTACAGGTGAGACGATTTTTTCTAGTTATTTTTCAATTATATTATCTTAAAATAATTGAATGATAGACATACCGCGTGTGTATAATTTTTCTGGGTGAGGAGGGATGCACGAGGTCGTGCTGCCGGTCCCACTCCATGTATTTCTGATGCTGCCGCTGCCTCCTGCGGTCCACGTAACTTATCTGTGGGAATTTCAACATCACGTATTTATTTAAGGACACAGCTGATTTTTGCTTTTGTTTTGTCATATATTCTTCATTTGTAAGTAAGAAGTTGTAGTAATTGTAATTATTCAAAATAATAACTGTTTGTCTATCCAATTTCCTTACATTCAGCATACTTCTTTCCATACCAACCAACATATTAGAAACAAGACTAAAGTCCAAGATATTACCTATAAAATAAGAAGGCTCAAATGGCGATGGGCAGGCCATATGGTGAGGGGTAAGGATAGATGGAGCAAAATTGTAACACGGTGGTATCCCAGAGAGGGCCACAGAAGGAGAGGTCGACCACAAAAGAGGTGGGACGACGACATTAGGAAAGTAGCTGGAGTTAGTTGGAGCAGAGTGGCGGAGAACCGGTGGGAGTGGAAAAGGTTGGAGGAGGCCTTTGCCGATTTGCAATCAGACTTGCAGCATATAGTTAAAGCCCAAATACTTAATTAACAGATGTCTGAAGCATGAGGCTTGAATTGTTGAATAACTGTTTGTTCCGTTCTTCGGAAGGCGTAGGCTGCCTGTCCATTGACGCGGAGCGAGGCGGCGGAGCGGAGAAACGAGGAAAATTAACCAATAGGATTTCATAAAATCTCCGCTTCGCAATACAATTGATTAATATTCCCTTGTTTCTCCGCTCCGCCGCCGCCTCGCTCCGCGTCATTGCCATAAGTCGTTGGTCTCGATTAGCTTTTAGCCTAGGAAGTAGTGGCAAAAGGTCAAAATTTTTCATTAGATGAATTCACTTGGCACATATTTAGCTTAGGTAAAACTGAGCTGATTTAGCCCGGTAGCCATCCTCCCCCCCTTGGCAGGTAGTGGGGGGTGATATTCAAAGTTTCACGCCACCGCACTTCAGACAAAAAATCATATCTCCTTCAATATACTTATCACCTCGACTGTGGTATCATTTTATGATAAATTAGGGATAGGGGACTCATTTTTGAGACATTTCATGTACAGTTTCATAGAAAAAAGGTAAAATATAACGGATAGTATCAAAATCTCTTTGCTATTTTTTTTATTTAAGAGCCGGTATCTTCGAAAATACTAATTTTGTGCAAAGAAAAAAAATATTGTATTAAAGCAAATTTATCCAGCTTTTAAAAAATATTTACTTTATATATAGGTATCGTACAATGTCTATCTGAAAAAAAATCGAACATGGTATGCGACGGTGTTTCCCAACGTTTCCAAGAGCCAGTATTAGATGTTTTATTTCATGCAAAATGTATAGAACACAAACTTAACTCTGTAGCAAGCATAAAGAAATTCATTTTTGAGTCATTTAATTTTATAGACATTGAAAAAAAAAATATTGCTAAAAGTATCAAAAAATGTTTTGCTATTATTTTTATTCAACAGTCAGTATCTTTGAAAATACTAATTTTGTGCAGAGAAAAAAAGTTTTGACTTAAAGTACACTTATTCAGCTTTAAAAATATGTATACTTTAAATATAGTTATCTTACAATGTCTCTCTGAAAAAATCGAACACAGTATGTGACAGTGTTGCCAAGAATTTCCAACTGCAAATATAAGTTGGTTTTTTCATACAAAATGTATAGAATACAAACTTAACTTTAGTATATTTTGTCGCTTATGTTCTTACGGTCTTACAATCTCTCTCAACTATCCTACGGTCTAATACATACTTAGATCTTTTTGTGGAAGTCATAACGACTATAGAAAAAATTAGACATACGTGTTCTCAGTACGAGCAAGTCATAAAACGACGACGCGACGTGGCGTTAAAAGATTAGATCTCAAAACGACCCAGGGTAGGAAAATATTCTGCCAAATTAAGTCTAAAGTGCAAATAATGTTTAAATTATAATTATCAGGTACCCCAAGGACCTAGGCATATAAATATATCGTAAAAATGAAACTATTGTTGCATTAAGTATTTTTATACACTTTTAAGCTGAAAAAAATGATTAACAGGCTTATTTTCATACAAACGAGGTAACTTTAAAGCTTTGGTTCTCCGCTCAGGATTAAACGAGATGTTATCTGATGATGGCAGTTTAAAGAATGGATGGCGGAGACTTATAATGCTAAAGAAATCGAACGGATTAGATAAGTCATTTAGCTCAGGGTTGAACTTAAAAAAATATCAAGCGAGAATTTTTAAGTATGGAAAATGTAACACTCAACACTCTAGACGGTCTCTGGTGTAAACGACTCTTCTCATCCGTTGGGTTTCTTTTGCGATCTGTGCCTTCTCCATTCACTCTTTAAATTGCCATCATCACATGATACCCCGTTTAATCTTGGGCGGAGAACCAAAGCTTTAAAATTACCTTGTTTGTATGAAATAGGGCTGTTGTTCCATTTTTCTGCTCACGAGTGTATAAAAATACTCAATGCAACAGTAGTTTTATCTTTACGATATATTTGTATACCTAGGTTCTTAGGGTACCTACCTATTATGATTTAAACACTTTTTGCACTGTAAACTTAATATGGTAGGATAGGACGTTTTCCTACCTGATCGTTTTGAGCTGATCTTTTGACGCCACGTCGCGTCGACGTTTTGTGACTTCTTCCTCATTCTGAGATCAAGTCTGTCTATTTTTTTCAATTGTCGTTATGACTTCCACAAAAAAATTAAGTATAAATTAGACTATACGATAGCTGAGAGAGACTATAAGACCGTAGAAACATAAACATCAATTGGCCGCAAAGTTAAGTTTGTACTCTATACAATTTGTATGAAAAACCAACTTAACTTGAAATTAAAGACGTTTGGAAACACCTTCGCATACAATGTTCGATTTTTGTCAGATAGATATTGTATGATAACTATATATAAGTTTGTATGTATTTAAAGCTGAATAAATGTACTTTAAGATAGTATTTTTTTCCTTTGCATAAAATTTGAATTTTCAAAGATACCAACTGTTGAATAAAAAAATAGCAAACTGATTTTGATAATGTCGTCAATATAGTAAAATATATCACTTTTTTTTCTATGAAACTGTACATTAAATGTCTCAAAAATAGCTTCCTCGTCCTTGATTTATCACATTATGATACCACACTCAAGGTGGTAGGTATATTGAAGGAGATATGTTTTTTTTTCTGAAGTGCGGCGGCGCGAAACTTTGAATGCCACCCCCCCTTACCTGCCAAGGGGGGGCGGATGGCTACCGGGCTAAATCAGATCAGTTTTACCTAAGCTACATATGTGCCAAGTGAATTCATCTAATGACAAATTTTGACCTCGCCATACATGAGTGCCACTACTGACCTAACTATTTCCTTATGGAAGCCCTGTGTGGTCCAGACTTTAAATATCTGATGAAGAGAAGACTAGAACGTAATGACCCAAGAGTGTGGTCTCACCACGCAGCTGGCGGGGATCCACACGAGCGCCGTGACGAGCAGCACCACGCCCACGATGTTGTCCCGCAGGAAGCCCAGCACATTGTTGATGTTGATATCCTCGATTATGTCCCAGAACCGCTCCACCACATCCTGGATCGTCTTCTCGCACACTCCCTGCACGATATTAATTAAACTTTAATCCTCAATTCTTATGAAAGCATTTTGTAGAAATTTGAACTTAATACTTTTTTTATGTACGGACTATCTGCGCGTTTGATCGAAAGTGACAAGGAGGACAAAGATGGAGCACGCGCAGTCAGTAAATGCCCATTTACTCTGGCCTTAAAGACGCCCAAGTTACATTGTTCGGTGAATACAGACGCACTTAGCTGTTCGAATTATCAAATATATTAATATCGACAACATAAGGATGGAATACATGTGTCGATACAAATCATGTCAAACTTAAAGAGACCATAACAAAAATTCAAGCTTTGAATAGAACAAATATACTATAAATTAAATACCCTCTTGCTTTATAATGACCATTGGGAAAAAACTGGTTTTAGTGACTTAAAGACAAAATCAATGTACCTTATTGCAAAATCCTTGGATGCAAGGTGTCCCATCGGGCAAGATGTCATTGTGGGCGACCGGGAAACAAGTTTTGTTCAGACTCTTCCGGCAGCACCGCTTGCACGCGTCCGCAACTTAAAAACACATCGAATATCACATACAAAAACGAATCCCTGAAGTCAAATTAGTCAAGACACCAATTATGGCTTAAATAAAAACTATTTTCAAATAAAACATTTTAATAAAATCGTGTAAGTCGTCACAACTGAGTCACAGAAGAAAACAATCTGTTTCCAATAGCCATCTGCTTAACCGAGTCAGCTCAGTAACAAGGAACCACTAATTTCTTTACATTGCGATTTATTTTCCGCTAAATCCTGACTGAAAAACATTTTGTTTCCCACTAAAGTATAGCTGTGTTAACCAATACAAAAAGTAGTCATCATCATCATCATCATCATCATATCAACCACACGACACCCACTGCTGGGTATAGGCCTCCCCTAAGGATCTCCACGACGATCGGTCCTGCGCTGCCTGCATCCACTGGCTTCCCGCGACCTCCATCAGATCGTCGGTCCACCTTGTCGGGGGCCTACCCACGGAGCGTCGTCCGGTGCGCGGTTGCCATTCCAGAACCTTTCTGCCCCAACAGCCATCGGTTCTTCTCGCTATGTGTCCCGCCCATTGCCACTTCAGCTGAGCAATCCTTCGAGCGATGTCGGTTACTTTAGTTCTCCTGCGGATCTCCTCGTTTCTGATTTGATCACGTAGGGAAACGCCGAGCATGGCTCTCTCCATTGCGCGCTGAGTGACCTTGAGCCTCCTTATGAGACCCATAGTTAGCGGCTACGTTTCACTGCCGTAAGTCATCACTGGCAACACACACTGTTCATAGACTTTCGTCTTGAGACACTGAGGTAAGTCGGACGCGAAGATTTTTCGAAGCTTCCCGAATGCTGCCCACCCGAGTTGGATTCGACGAGAGATCTCTTTCTCGAAGTTGGACCTACCTAACTGGACTGCCTGTCCTAGGTATACGTAAGGGTCAACAACTTCAAGTGTAGTGTTCCCAACATGAACTGGAGAGGGTACTACATGGGCATTTGACATAATTTTCGTCTTATCCATGTTCATCCTAAGACCCACTCTTTGGGAAGCACTACAGAGATCTTCGAGCATTGTGTTCAGGTCTTCCATGGTCTCAGCCATAAGGACTATATCATCGGCAAAAAGTAGTAAATGTCATGAAATTAATTTTAAGCCACTAATTTCGGCAATACAATACGAATTTTGTAGTAAAATATTATAATAATTGATAGGTACCAATGTCGCACATGCAGCTGTGCATGCCCTGCGTCTCGCAGTAGGGCACGCACGTGCCGTTGCGGCAGCGCCCGCGCTCCGCGCACTCGTGCTCGTCCGCGATCGCCGGCGCCTGCGCACACACACACACACTACTTATCAGGGGCCGCACCGGCTAACGCATCCAACTTCGAAAAGTCTGTCGGGCTTCAAATTAACCTTTTCGCCGCCAACCCATACCGAAAGCGGTTTGTCTTCTATCGCCAAGCTATAAATGTAAGTATAAACTGTTTAGGCTAATGTAAATTGATGTATGTTGCAACTACATGTAAAAATGTATGCTGTATGTTTCCCAAGAAATAAATAGAATATAAATAACGACTCTATAGTAAAAAGTAGTGATGGGATTAATTATTAAATCGATAATTGTTAATTTAAATTGTCTTCTAATAAAGACGTGGCGTTGAGGGCACGAAAAACCAAAAAACAGATAAATCGAGCCCCAATCGGGCCAAAATTGCGAACCCCAATTCATGATGTCACCCGAACATCGATATCTTCCAGATAACTTTGGCAAATAGTACAACACGAAATTCCTTACTTCGATTTATCTGTTTTAAGTAGAAGCTCGGCAGACCCGCCGAAGTTCGAAAAGTTAGCCAGTAGAGCCCCAGAATAGGGCCCCACCTAGAGCTTTCATACAGCGTGAAATTTAATAATTTGGTTCTCACAGTGGGCGATTCGACTCATGATTACAAGCAACTTCTACCATAGAATAGGGAATATGCTTAAGGGTGCACCGAGCGTCCACTAGCGCCGCCAATCAAGAAAAAATCATTACAACGAAATAACTATGTTTAACAAAATTCTGAAACATATAAAAACTAGTAATAGTTATAAACTATTTTTGTATGCGTTTTTTTCCTGGTTTAAATGTGTTTGTGTAGTTAAAACCTGGATTAACGCCTAAAGTGGTCACTTTAGGCGTTAATCCAGATTTTAACTACACGAACGCATTTAAACTTAGAATTTTACGCATACAAAAATAGTTTATAACTATTACAAATTTTTATATGTTTCAGAATTTTGTTAAACATAGTTATTTCGTTGTAATGATTTTTTCTTGATTGGCGGCGCTAGTGGACGCTCGGTGCACCCTTAAGTCACCGATTTTCCTAAAATTGAGCTTGATCGCTGCGGACACTTGTAAAAACATGATGGAACAGAAAGAAAAATAAACAAAAATGATTATTTTCGTTTTATCACACGATGAAATCAGGGGAAAATAACGATAATTTTTTTTTCGTTTTCGGATATAATGCACTTTACAGTCAGATAGAATATCGAAAAAGAAATAATATTTTGTATGACACATATCTACTTAAACGCAAAATTTAGGGAGATAATTGTAGATTATTGGCTAACTCCATATTAAACGCGCCCGAAACACACCGAAACGTGATGTGTGACGTCACCGTTTTGTATAGAGCGTTTTCGGCGGGAGCTGATGCGTGCTAACTTCAAGTAACTATATTACGAGAAAAAAACGCAAGAGACAAGTTTCAATATTACAGTTGATTTTCTCACGCATTATACTATTGATTTTGATAAAAAAATAATTTGATGCATATTCCCTATTGGGGGTAATGTCGCCAACTCTGATATTGCGGAAGAAAAACAACAGTTCTATACATTAAGATCGAGTAGGTATTGCACTTTTGTATAGAACAACAGATATTTTTTTTGCGATATCAGTTAGCGCCATAGTAAAAGTTGCTTATAATAATGAGTGGAACCACCCCACTGCGGATACCAAATGATTAAAATTTCAGCGCCTTTAAGCTATTTATGGATGTTTCGGATCGCTCATTATTTGTTATGCCAAGTATGAGCAAATATCTATAGAGACAGACAGATATATATTTTTAGCAGTCGTTTCCAAAACTTTGGGCGTCGACAACATTTTCACCCAAAGAGCAAGAAACATCATAATGTAATTTTGTACCTAAATTGCTGAATATTAAGTCAAACTCATAGACTTAGAAAATTTTTCGCTATGCTCAAGTAGACGGACAAAGGTGCGAGTGAGAAACCGATTCTTACGGCTTATGCGATGTGCGAGAAAGAGTAAAAAAAAACTGACAGCTGAACCTGGTTTGACTTCATTTATCATCGTTTATCACCTTGGTGAAAAGCGTCAACAAGATTATTTTGTAATTTTGATCGCGATCGGGTCGGTTTGGCTCTCAAAGCTATATAAATCAATAATGATGTCGTGTACTGTACTGGATTAGAATGTTACTTACGACAATAACCCAAATAAACACTCATTTCACAGGTAAATATGATTGTACTATTACCATTTTCATAATTCATATTTTAGTTGAATATATTCCCAAATTTCCCAAACACACTAAGTTATATACTAATATGATGCTATTAAACGCCTATTTCCTAAATAAAGGCTGATTTCTAAACATTATGTGTTAGATAAAAAGATATTATGTCCGTGAACTTGAGAAAATAAGGCGTAGATATTGTTCACTTCTCAAGCTTACGCGCTCACTAGACATGAAATAAAAGACTTTTAACGGATACTAGCGCGGTTTTATTGAAAGTACTTTGGCAATTAATCGTTCCGATTTGGCAGCATTCAATCAACAAATAGATCGCTTGTCCAATGACTTGAAGATACAACTTGCCACGGAGGACTTTAACCATTACATTCTGGTGCTAAATAAACGCGAAACAGCCGTATACAACGAATGTAAGCATAGACAAATTTCTAAATATGAGAAGTTGCACAAACGTCATCATGCATTTCCGTACGATACGAACCATAGAGTAGAAGATGACACCCATCAATGTCAAACCCGTGCAGTTGTCAATTTATCAAAACAAATATTGGATGAACCTACTTTAAAAGTATTAAATAAGGGTCTGAATTTCGCGGTAACACCTCGCAGAATACCGTTTGAGGATATTATCTGCAGCGTAGAGGATTGTCTAGTTAAAAATCAGATCAAAAAAGAGGACAGTGAAGCTATACGTCAAGATATTTCATCTGTTTTACGTCGTAGTAAACTGCCCAAGCAAAATCTTCCATATGATGAAAACGTCGCGTTGAAGAACTTACGCACTAGACCTGAATTAACTATCCTTCGAGCTGATAAAGGTAACGCAACGGTAGTTATGGACACGTCGGATTATAACGCAAAAATACAAGAACTTTTGAATGATGAGAAAACCTACAAACATGTTAAATGTGATCAAACCACCAAGATCCTTAATAATACGAAAGAACTCATCAAAAAACATTCAGAACAGTTAGATCTTGACGTCGATTATCTTATTCCATCCTGCCCTATACCGCCGAAACTGTATGGGTTACCGAAAATACACAAAGACAATGCTCCGCTACGTCCCATTGTAAGCCAAATTGACTCACCAACCTACAAATTGGCTAAACACGTAGCGAAAACACTCGCACCACTGAGAGGTAATACATCAGCGTTTGTAAAAGATTCCTACCAGTTTGTCAGTGAGATACAACATCTACATCTCGCTGATGATGAAACTATGGTTAGTTTTGATGTTCAGTCCTTATTCACATGCTTACCAGTACAGGACTGCATCGATATCATCAGGAAAAAGCTAGTCGATAACAACATGCCAATTGAATATGCAGAACTACTAGAATTATGCCTAACATCTGGCTATCTGTTATGGAACGAGGAGTTCTACGTGCAAGTGGATGGAGTAGCAATGGGTTCTCCTGTATCCCCCATTGTTGCTGACATTTTCATGGAGGATTTTGAGGAGAAAGCACTAGCCACAGCACCAGTGACTCCCCGGTTCTACAAACGGTACGTAGATGACACTTTCACAATACTACCTAGAGACAGTGTCCCTGCTTTTCTTAACCATCTTAACTCCATAAACCCCAACATACAATTTACTATGGAGTTAGAGGCAGATAATAAACTAGCTTTCCTAGACATTCTCATTATCAGGAATCCGAACCAAACCTTGAGCCATACAGTGTATCGTAAAGCAACCCATACAGACAGATACCTCAATGGTGACTCTCACCATCATCCTATACAGTTAGCTACCGTAGGAAAATCTTTGTTTCAGAGAGCCCGCGGCATCTGTGACAAACAACACCTGACGGCTGAGCTTCAGCACGTCAAACAAGTACTGCGTAAAAACAAGTTGCAAGTACCACGCCTTCGTCACAGAAAACGCGACAAACCAGCCACAGTAGAACGTCAACCTGCCATCCTACCTTATTTGAAGGGTATCACTGACAAGATTGGAAACATTCTGAAGCGAGCATCAATCAAAACTTACTTCAAGCCGCCGAAGAAGATCAACCAATTCTTACGACCTGTCAAGTGTAACATCCCCCTTCAAGCCGCAGGCGTCTACAAACTCGATTGTGACTGTGGGCTCTCCTACATCGGGCAAACAAAGAGAAGTATAGGGACCCGCGTTAAAGAGCATGTAGCTGACATGAAACATAGGCGCGATAACAAGTCTGCAGTGTGTGATCACGCCTTTGAGGGGCCCAACCATTACATTAGATTTGACAAACCCCAAATCCTTGCTAAGGAACGTAGATTTATTCCTAGAATGCTCCGCGAGGCTATCGAAATAAATAAATATCCTAATTTCAATAGAGATGATGGTTGGAAAATTCCACCAGCTTGGGACCCCATCATTCACAAGCTAAAGCCCCATACACACACTGTAAGATCTAATGATACGGTTAGTTCCTTTTGCAAATAAATTAATAAATATAAAAGACGGAGGTCGGCTTTCCTCTCCAAGTTTTATTTCGCCATTTCTTTCTTGGAGAGGCCTCCCAATTTTGTGAAATGGTGGTAGTTTCAGTAGATTCTCTCTCTTTAGCATTAATTAAATCACAAAATCAACTTAAACCAATTAAAAAGATAAAAAATTTTGTAAAATATTAATTTCTGAACGTCTCAAAAAATTCATCGCTTGAGGGTAGGCTCACGAGTAGCTTCAGTCCTCCGTGACCACGGCAGCTGCAAAGGTGCCGAAACGTCGGGAAAATCAAAAATCAAACCAAATACAAACTAATTGCCAAAGTACTTTCAATAAAACCGCGCTAGTATCCGTTAAAAGTCTTTTATTTCATGCGTAGATATTGATCAAAAATTATCGATATCGATACTCATATCGATGATTTCCAATATAACTTTGTTTGTCTTTGTGAACACTGATAGTTTTATTTAAAGCTGCTTGTAACCGACAGTTTTCAAATGGTAAATTATACCAACTTAAGTACTAATTTAACAATTATTTCCAGGTTTTCTGTAAATCCAGTGATTAAATTAAACTGGATAAATGTCGTAAATAAATAAGCAGGGAGCCTCAAAGGAGACCTTAAGAAATTATTTAAATAAAATTGTTCAAAATCTTGTTTGTGTTTTATTTATTAGAGCAATAATACATTATGGTTATCGACAACCGAAAATGGACTTCAGTGCATCTCTAAATTCACGCACACGTTTACATATTTACAAACACTGGCTCATCTCACTTTTGGTTTCGCAGCCAAGTGAACTCTGTTCGTCTATTCCAGTGGATATTAAGTTTATGGTCAAACTATACATTTACACGAGCAATAGAACATCAACGAATCAAAAAGTATAAGACATGAACAAAATATCCTACTAATATTATAATGTAAAGATTGTGGGTTTTTTGATGTTTGTTCCTTAATCACGCAAAAACGGCTGAACAAATTTGGATAAAATTTGACACACAGATAGTTTATTAGCCTGGATAACTGATACTTTTTGTCCCGGTCAAAGGTTCCCTAGGGATTTTCCGAATGTTCACGCGGACGAAGTCGCGGGCGGAAGCCAGAGTTTAAATAAGGCCAGTAGAGTACCTTGGGGCAGTCGGCGGAGGCGCCGTTGCAGGTGGCTTCGCCCTCGCAGGCGGAGTGCGCGGCCTCGCGGCACACCACGCCGGGCGGCGCGAACACGCAGCCCGCGCAACACGGCGAGTTCTTGTCACTGACCACCACAACACACACTCAATCACACATTCAACACAACAGTGACTAGACACACTACGCAACCGAAGTTCGGCATCGCCTGCAATGCTATTTTAATGGCAGGATAATGTTGCTGATTCATAAATCGTCCACCAGTCGGCGCACTACCACTAACTTGGCGGTAGTGTAGATGAGACCTGACATTTCGTTGTTTTCTATGAGTTTGCTATCAATTTTTGGATGTTGGAAGCGATTTTACGTAAAATAAAAAAAATTCTTCCAACACATTTTGGTTTTATTCAATCTTTATTTGGTTTACTGTCTAACTTCCATAATAATAATTTATTAGTATCAATCATTTTTAGATATAATTTAAAGTAAATGGGAAAATCGGGGATAAATGCCCGTACAAAGATCTCCAGCAGCAGTAGCGCCACCAATAACGAGTACTATGCCAAAATTCCGTTGCGTGTAGCGTGGTTTTTTTGCTGTTTTGTCGATTTCCCTTAAAGGGGAAGTTTTGTTGGTAGTTTGTTTCCATTAATGATAAAATTTATTTTTTGGCAGTATGCCTCATGTCCTTTTCCTTATTTCCGTAAAAAGTCCGTTCAAAATTCGCGGCATCGACTTTAATATATTATATATAATAATATAGAAAATTTAATATATCTTTATTAGATTTTGCGCTTGGAATTTAAAAGCAAAATAGTAGCAACATACCTATATTGTAGACCGATACCTATATTGTAACAGACATCTCTGAATTAAAATAACACATTTTGGGAACTACTTAATTCTTTTGCAACAATGGATATAGATCCATTCAAAATATATTTTAGAACCAATAGGGAATATGCATCAAATTTTTTTTTATCAAAATCAATAGTATAATGCGTGTGAAAATCAACTGTAATATTGAAACTTGTCTCTTGCGTTTTTTTCTCGTAATATAGTTACTTGAAGTTAGCACGCATCGGCTCCCGCCGAAAACGCTCTATACAAAATGGTGACGTCACACATCACGTTTCGGTGTGTTTCGGGCGCGTTTAATATGGAGTTAGCCAATAATCTTCAATTATCTCCCTAAATTTTGCGTTTAGGTAGATATGTGTTGTACAAAATATTATTTCTTTTTCGATATTCTATCTGACTGTAAAGTGCATTATATCCGAAAACGAAAAAAAAATATCGTTATTTTCCCCTGATTTCATCGAGTGATAAAACGAAAAAAATCATTTTTTTTTTTTCTTTCTGTTCCATCATGTTTTTACAAGTGTCCGCAGCGATCAAGCTCAATTTTAGGAAAATCGGTGACTTATGCATATTCCCTATTGCAAACTACATATTACGTACTTGTAGAATAAAATATACTAAGCAACACCTCAGGACTATTTTAGCGGGTTCATTCACATACATGTTAAATCTGTATTCTGTGTTTGTTTGGTGGAATAAGCAATGCATTATTGTTGTCATGCAGCATATTATCTACATTTAAATGGGGTAATTTTTGGTCCCCTTTTCTTTTGTCTTTCTATAACGCCAATAATACGATCAAAACAATAATTAAACTTTTTTTTTTTCATTTTTGTCCCAAACTTTTCGCTCACAAATTGAAATTGTTGCCACTGTTTCCGAATCGCGCATCCGACACGCGCAAAGCAAACCCTCCTGCCTCCCGTCTTCCACGCTCGCGCTCTCTTCGCAAGTCGTGAGAAGTATTCCTCGAAGCGCACCCATTTTTAAGCGCACCTAAACTATTCCTCGAAACGCACCTAAATAGGTGCTCTACAACACAGATTACCCATTTATAAATGGGTAATTTGGGTGAGATTCGAGGAATATAGAGGCGTGCGTGAGCACAGAATACATATAGTGCGTGAGGGCATGGACGAATAAGATCCATGGTGAGGGTGAGCGTGCGCGCCATGATTTTTAGGATACAAAAAGTGTCACTGTGAATTTAAAAAGAAATCATTCATAATTTTCCCACCTACTATTATTTATGACTTCCCTTAACATATTTAGTATTTTGAAAAGGGGTCATAAAAGTATCGTGTATTTGCTATAGTTAGGTTTAAGCCCTGGTTAACTTGAAGAAATATTTTTTCTAGCAATTATTATTTAAATATATATAAAAAAAGTTGGCACATAAATACAAAAGTAATTTGTATTTATGTGCCAACTTTTTTATATTTATTATTTAATAAAGCCAGAACCTCAAATATTCACGTTACACTTGTGTTTCTTTTTTATACTAGAATAATATCTTGCATTGTATTATTATTCCACCTTATAAACAAACTGTTTTCGTATCATGTATAAAAAAAAAAGATTAAGATCGTATTTCTTATGGTCGTCCTTCGCCCACTTCAGGGGCCTTGGCGTTGAGCCCTTATCGCAAGGATTTTTATTCAATTGTTTACCTTTCATACTAGATCCCAAAGGTTAGTGTGAAAGCAGGCCTTAAGCAGTCGTGTTTAAGGCCTGCTTTTGAACTGAAATGGTATTTTTTTTTGTCCGTAATGTCGTAGGTTGTTTGACCGTGTTTGCGGGAAGTCCGATCCGATTGAAGTCGCTTTCGGCGGCGCGATGTCAGTCCAGTCCACGCGCATCGATGAGTGATCAAGTGTAGGAAGTCGGAATGCGTCGTGATGGCGCGAGACTTGGAACGCAGCGAATATCAGCTGTGATTCATTCATATGATACAAAATTTTTCGGTTGGAAGGAATTTGATTTTATATCGCTGTTAAAGTTATTGGATTCGTAATTGTTCCTGATTTAAATAATATCTTGCAGCTATTCATTGTAATTTTCGTCGGCACCATAGAATTTCGCCAAGGTACCTATTTGTGAATTCCTAGACATTCAGCTGTTGGCAGTGTGAGAATTTGAAATTTATTTTTATCATCATATTCGTTATTTACAGAGGGTTTTGGCTAATAAAAGCCGCCGAGAAGAGTTCTAATTCGTGTCGTGATATCCGATCGAAGGAGGAATACTGATTGACCGGATTCTAAACCATATAAAATATATTGTTATCAAGGAGCCGCAGGTATATCAAAATTTATTGCTATCCATTATCTAGTATTTACTGCAAGGGGTCTCTATCTATTTATTACTTTCAATTTCAGTTCTTTTCATGTGAAAAGAGACTTTGTAAGTTGAGAGCTACGGTATGTTTCTATGTCTCAATTCAATTCGAGTAGATTAGTCTGCTGTGAAGGGGATAGTTTAACAGAAAAGTCAGGGATCAGTAATATTTATTGTCAGAATGAACAGACAAGAATAGATTTCCCTCAGTTCTGCTATTCGCTGCAGGGTCTCCCCGTCATGGAATAGTTGTAGTCCATTTAAGGCCGACGTTGTTAAATTATGGTTTTTGTGCACACCATTCCAGGTGAAGAGTGGCGTACGTATCCAGCCACGAGACAACCACTGCTCTGTCGTCCATTCAAACCCAGTTAAGCGGGAAAAGTTGAAATAAACCGGACTTTGGTTTCTCACCCACGGCTCCGAGGCATAATTAATAGAAAGCAGCCATCGAAGCGTTTCTCTACTAAACAGACTCGCTGCGAGATATTCTAATAGGTACCAGTTAACTCTCAAATCTTTTTAACCCGTAAACTAACCGAAGTATAAGAATCCAGCTATCCGTACTTAGGCCTTCGAGTACGACCTACACGAGCTAGATTTATGTTAGATAATTACCACATTTCTGATATTCTAGGGCAGGCAATTCTTACCCACATAACGCTCTGCGAGTAGTTTTAAGTTTAACCTTTTAAAATAACCCCTCGGGAAAAAGATTAGATTCATAGCTTCGTTTTTCTTCGTGTCCAATCACCGAGTAAATTGGCAGATCTGCGATTACAACGTTGATGTTTATTATTGTATAGAATCAACCGTATTTCAATAAAACTGTAGTTTGCTGTAGACTGTACGTTAAGTGTTTATTTATTTTCCCTTGAGTTGTCATTAAGGTGAGTCATTCGCATGAGTTTATTTATTACTTACTGTTTCTTAAGCCAAAAAGGCAATAAGAGAGAGAAAAAGACATAACATGCGTTGTTTTCATAATAAAAGCGTTACCGCCGAACTTCGGTCGCGTAACTTCGGCGTATTGTCTGGACACTAAGGCCGCCTACGCACCGACAGGTGCCTAGATTAGCGCCTGAATCTTAGATATGTATCGAAGTAAAACAAACGTTCACGAATGTTCGCAACCGGCCACACTGCGCGCTAGGCACCTCGATACATACAGGCGACTGCCTAGAATGTATCGTAGGCGCGAGGCTTATAACCAAAGACCATGAGACCAAGGCTCCTACCCTAGCGACCCACCTTCCAGTGCGGTCACCGTGTATCCTAGATGTATCAAGGCGCTTATCTAGCCTCCTGGCGGCTTAAAAGTTTTCAACAATAACAATATCTATTGTTTTTTTTTTATATTTAAGTTAAATTGGTAGAGAAAACTACAAAAAGAAATTAGGACAGTTCAACACGATGACCAAATGGTGTCGAGGCACCGCTGCTGGTTTAGTTTAGTAGCCACGAGACGCACTTTTCTTTACGGAGATGAAATTTTTTCAACATTTCACTATATAAAACATAGTCGCTTATCGTGTGTCTGTTTATTCTCTCAGTTTTTCTAAACTACGCAACGGATTTTGTTAGGGTTATCAATATCATTTATTTACAGAATTTCTTTCGGAAGGTTTATGTGTATAACACGCTAGCGATTACCTTTAAATAAAGCCATTTAGAAATAAAAAAGCCAGTTCTGCTCTCTTTCAACCAATATTGGAATTGATAAAGAAAAACTCAATTGACATAAGACAAGCAATGACTAGCTTTGAACGTCCAACATGTAATTTTTCACACCACATGCTCGACAATGCCGAATTATATGTCATGTAAACCTTACCGAAAGCAAGACATTATATCTCTTGGCTTTAGCCGGGTTATAATGTTCTATTATAACCCGCTGGTCAATAATGTGATTTTCACTTTCATAATTCTTATTGCTATGTCCATAAAGTCTAATTTCACTAAACAGAATGTGTCCTCAGAGGGCGCGGCCAACTCGATTTTCGAAGACCGAGGCCGTGGTCCACTAGATTCGCACTGAGACGAACTTCATTTGTTTGTCAAATCGAGTAGGCCACGCCAGCTGAAAGAAGTTGCTATAGCCGTAGCTAGTACTACTACTAGCTTTAGAAGATTCTATAAATATTTCAAAGAAAAAATAAAAAATGTCGAGTGATGAAACCCTCAGACACAAGTGTCCGAAGCCTTGAACACAACTCAAATAAACTCTAGCTCAACCTCGATAAACGTACCAAATAAAAATATAACGTTATCTTTCCATAATTGGACTAATGTCTCCAATATCAATTTGCACTTTTAATATGCTGTAATAAACACTATCTACTAAGCCTGGTTTTTTATTGTCTCGCATAAAGTGAGAAAAGTAGAGTATACACCACCGGGATAAAACTGTTTTTTTCTTGGGCGCTAGAATCCCTCACTGCACTCAGGACTCAATTTTAATTCCCTCGCTTTGCTCGGGAATTAAGTTATAACACCCTCGCTGCGCTCGGGAGTTTAATTTGGAGTCCTTCGTTACGTTCAGGATTCAATGTAGCGCCCGTGACATAAAACAGTGCTTTATCCCCTTGGTGTATAATCTACTATTTCGATATGGCTATTGATTAAGTAGTGTAACGCCTTACCTGCACACTGCACCTTGGTTTTTCCGTAATTTACAGTTCTTGTCACAGCACATGTCATTATCTTCGGTACCTGTAATATCAGCAATGTTTCAGAAATACGTATTTTGCGAAAACACAAATAGAAATAGAATAGCCACTAATCATAAATATTCAGCTGGAAAAACCGCATATTTCCAAAACTATGATTAGCACAAGTAAATTGACAACAGAGTGTATTTTATCCTATTTTTAATTTTATAGTAGAAATAAATGAACTCGGGAGTTTCCACCAGTCACTATTGGCATCACTTCATCACTTACCATTCCAATATGGGCTGGTATGTACACCTATTCCTACGGATAGGTGTACCAGCCCCCCTAGCATGACCACCGAAACACGATATGATAAAGTGATTTATCACGTTTAATTGTCAAAAGATAATGGATTTTGACAGTTGGGTGTTGATAAAACGCTATATCACGCGTTATATATCGTGTTTCGTCGGTCATGCTAGGGGGCAGGGATTATTCTACTCCCCGGGTAGCCGGGCGAGCCACCGGGTCAATTGGGGTGATTACCACCCATGGCCCCCCGCATGACCAACCGGTGGCGAGTGGGCAAGTGCCGTAGTTTTTTAGTGGGTATTCCCTCCTCCCGGGATTCTATCGAGCTATGACTTGGTGGAATTACGGGAGGTAGTCGTGGAGGGAGCCGCAACGTTGAATGTTGCGGTTCCCTCCTGGCGAGTCCCACATGCCCCCTTCCCGATCACCAGCGGGAAGGGAAGCGCGTAAAGGCGTTTTTCTACGGCATACAAAAAAAAAAAGGGATTATTCTACTGGCAAGTCATTAATACCTAGCAATCCTGCGTCGCACTCCTCGCCTCCCTCAACGCGCAGGTTCCCGCAGAAGCTCTCCTCGGGCTCCGAGAAACATCGGCCGGACTTCGCCTGCAGCACCTTGCGAATGGATCGCAGACTGCACGGCGAAAATCGCTGCAATAAACACAAATTACTTGTACTGAAAGCCTTTTCCGCATATAAAAAATGACACTATACAATATACATGCGGAAAAGGCTTAGTAGAATGCAGATCAGTTGGGTTTGTATAGCGATCTGAATCTCCTCCATTCACTCCCTGGGTAGGTATCATCAGATCACAGCTACGTCAGTCCTTGGCGGAGAACCAAGACTTCAAAATTACCTCGTTTGTATGAAAATCGACTGGTGTCTTTTTTCTTTGGGTCCCCTCGCAAAATATCAATTGTTAAGATGAATAAATAATGAAAAATATTAGCAAAAATCGGCTCACCCGTAGCAACTTAGACGGGATACGGGTGAGCCGATTTTTTCTAATATTTTTCATTATTTATTCATCTTAATATAAAAATAGCATTGTGAATGCAAAAATCTAAAAGTTTAATATCAATTGTTATTTAATTTTATATACACAGAAACTAACTTTGCAGTTTTGGCACAGAATACATATAGTTAGGTGGCGACGAAGCATTTTAAGATTTTTCGTCGGACTCTCTTCTATATACCTAAAACTAGTGTGTATGTGTTCCTTGTGCTCTACGAAACACGAAACTGACGGTTTTAAGAGGAGGAAGTGGGGACACGCATAGCTGTGACGTCACAAAGATGGCGGCCGACTGTAACAAGTTTTTCTTCATTTCTCGAGTTCTATTGCATCAATTTCGTTGTTTGATATGTCATTTGAAAGCTTATATAACTGTCTATGATTGTTCTTTTGAAACCTACTAACTTAGTCTTGTCGTTTTTGAAATATTAACAAAAGTATGATTTTTTTTCATGATTTTTTTCTTAGTTACCGGTATAAGCTAAATTAAAAAAATCATTTTTGTACCTTAGTTTGTAAGTTTATAATAAAATTAAAGTCTGTTTTAATATCTTCTTAGAAAAATATAAACATCATTGTAGTGCAATAGTAAACAAACAAGTTGTTACCAATTCTGTAAGGAAAGTACTCATCTATTTCTTTTCAATTTCTTCTTTATTTCATCAAGTTTTTCTACATTTATCGAGTTCTACTGCATCAATTTCAATGTTTGATATATCATTTAAAAGGTTATATAATGTTCTATGATTATTCTATTGAAACCTACTAATTTAATATTGTTGTTTTTAAAATATTAACAAAAATATGTTTTTTTTTTCATACACTCTTTCTTATTTACCGGTATAACTAAATAAAGAGAAACATAAATGTATCTTAGTTAGTATGTTTATGTAAAACAAAAAATAATGACAATTTTATTACCTTTCCAGAAATATAAAGGTGATTGTAGTGCAATAATAAACAAACAAGTTGTGACCAATTCTGTAAAGAAAGTACGAATCTGATTTTTACCGCTGTTTTCACTATTGATTTGAAAATGATAAGTATTCAAGAGAAAAAGCTGTGCTTTTTACTAATTAAAGTATAAATCTAAAATGTATATACTTTTTTAGTATAATATCAGATGTAATATAATTTCATACTAGCGGCCGCCCGCGGTCTCACCCGCATGGTTCCCGTTCCCGTGGGAATATCAGGATAAAAAGTATTCTATGTTTTAATTTAGACTATCTAATATCTGTGTGCCAAATTTCAACCAAATCCGTTCAGTAGTTTTTGCGTGATTGAGGAACAAACATCCAAACATCCAAACCCACAAACTTTCACATTTATAATATTAGTAGGATAGTAGGATATTCATATTATAATATCACACATCCAGTTAATTAGAAGTAATATAAGCTAAGCTATTATAGAAACAATGTACAAAACAAAGTATTATTGTAATCTTAATAATAGTGCAAATAAAAACTATTCCCAAGGTGTAATGAAAATTACTTATTTTTACGTAAATCACATTGTACAAAATAGAAAATAACAATGAAATAATGAATGAGATAATGTTGACATAATTGAATTATCGAGTTTAGTGAACAGAGCATAGCAAGCAACATATACTACTCATCAACATCCATAATGTTATGCTGATTAAAATATTTATTTTCTAATATGGCATACTCCTTTCAATATACGTTTTTGCTTTGAGCGTGCACAGTCGCATTTCATTGCTTGATATCTTGGTAATTTCAGTTTGTCTAGGTTTTTAACATTTGAGAAAACCGGTGGTAATTTAATTACCACCTTCTAGAGAAGTCAGAAGCACCATCTACACAGAGCTAATAGGGAATGTCCGAAAAAAATCAAATTGGCTGAATATTTTTCTATAGGTAGGAATAAGGTCCCTTAGTAATAGAAAAAAGTTTCAGAATTTTCGGTTGGGTAAAAAAGTTTTTAAAAATAAAAGTCTCTTCGACTTCACAAATGTATGAAAGTAACAGCAGAATGGAGATTATACCTTTGCCGCTAACTGCCACAACAACTACACGTATTTAAAAAAAAAAGTTTTGACATTTTGTCTTGAATCTTTTTTTTAAATAAAATGTTGTGGTTGTGGCATGTGGTGGCAAAGGTATAATCTCCATTCTGCTGTTACTTTCATACATTTGTGAAGTCGAAGAGACTTTGATTTTTAAAAATTGTTTCATGCATCCGAAAATTATGAAACTTTATTCTATTACTAAGGGACCTTATTCCTACCTATAGAAAAATATTCAGCCAATTTGATTTTTTTCGGACATTCCCCATTACCAGACTTATTTGGAAAACTCCGAATATCCCGATCCAAACCCTACTCTTACCAGAAAACTGTGGCTGGAGGTTATATAACAATTCCCTAATTCCCATCACAAGCTTGAAACCTCCATCCAATATGTCTGCAAGATATCGAGCTCATATCGTGCCAGTGTAAGACAGACTGCCGGACGACGAAATGCGACTGTGCACGCTCAAAGCAAAAACGTATGATAGGATTGGAAAAGAATTATGTTTTAATCAGCATAACTTTCTTGATGTTGATGAGTAGTACTTATATGTTGCTTGCTATGCTCTGTTCACTAAACACATTATCTCATTCATCATTTCCCTACGTAATAAGTGATTTTCACTACACATTGGGAATAGTTTTTATTTGCACTGTTATTATAGGTAATTACAATAAATAATACTTTGGTTTTGTACATTGTTTTTTATAATAGCTTAGCAAGTACATCTAAATTGCTTGATGTGTGATATTATAATACATATAAAAGTAAACGTATATTATATGTATACTGTAATTTGTAAAAAGCACAGCTTCTTTTTCACAGCTCTTAAATACTTATCATTTCAAAACCAATAGTGAAAACGGCGGTAAAATCAGATCAGTACTTTCTTTACAGAATTGGTCACAACTTGTTTGTTTATTATTGCACTACAACCATGTTTATTTTTCTGAGAAGGCAATAAAACAGACTTTATTTTTTGTTAAAAACATACAAAATTAGGTACACTTATGTTTCTCTTTATTTAGTTATACCGGTAAATAAGAAAAAGTGTATGAAAAAGAATCATATTTTTGTTAATATTTAAAAAACAACAAAAACTAATTAGCAGTTTTCGAAAGAACAATCATAGGCAATTACATACACTTTACACAAATGGCATATCAAACAACAAAATTGAAGCAGTAGAACTATAGAAATGAAGAATAACTTGATGAAATAAAGAAGAACTTTAAAAAATCAGATGAGTACTTTCTTTACAGAATCGGTCACAACTTGTTTGTTTATTATTGCACTTCAATCATGTTTATATTTCTGAGAAAGGAATAAAACGGACTTTATTTTTTGTTATGAACTAACAAACTTAGGCACATTTATGTTTCTCTTTATTTATAGTTATACCGGAAAATAAGAAAAAGTGTATAAAAAAACATATTTTTGTTAATATTTCAAAAACGACAAACTTAAATTAGTAGCTGTCAATAAAGCAATCATAAACAATTATATAACCTTTCAAATGACATATCAAACATTGAAATTGATGAAGTATAACTAGAGAAATGAAGAAACATTTCATTAAATAAAAAGAAAATGACAAAAAAAATATGAGTACTCTCCTTACAGAATTGGTCACAACTTGTTTGTTTATTATTGCACTACAATGATATTTATATTTTTGAGAAGACATGAAAACGCACTTTATTTTTTATTATAAAACTACAAACTTAGATACACAAATCTTTTTCTATATTTAGTTTAAACCTGTAAATAATAAAAAGTTTATGAAAAAAAAACATATTTTTGTTAATATTTCAAAAACGACAAAACCAAATTAGTAGGTTTTAAAAGAGCAATCATAGACAATTATAAAACCTTTCAAATGACATATCAAACAACGAAATTGATACAATAAAACTCGAGAAATTAAGAAAAACTTGTTACGGTCGGCGCCATCTTTGTGACGTCATAGCTATGCGTGTCCCCACTTTCTCCTCTTAAAACCGTCAGTTTCGTGTTCTGTAGAGCACAAGGAACACATACATACCAGTTTTAGGTATATAGAAGAGAGTCCGACGAAAATCGTGAAGGAGACGACTTATTAATTAATTGCCTCCTGACTAATAATAGGTTTTGGCCGAACTATTTTTTGTGCAGAGTTATGGCGCACCTTGTTGTTGACGTCGTACCCGCTGACGCTGTAGGTGTACATGAGGTAGGAGCCGCCCTGCGAGGCGGCGGGCGAGCACTCGGCCACGTCGGGGTCGTGCTCGGAGCCCCAGTTGTGGCCGAACTCGTGCGCCGTCACAAGGTCCGCTTCGCGCGTGATCACGCGCTGCCCGTAGTGGTTGCGCGACGAACTCAAGCCCGAGTTTAAGTACAGCGTGTACCCGTTCTTGAAGTATTCTGAAGCCGCGCAAATCGAAGATTTAAGGTTAAAGGTCAAACCGCACTACAGCAGAGCGGCGCGGCGCGACAAAATAATCTTTCGCACCCTAGTCTGCAGCGCCGCGCCGGTACGCGCCGCGCCGCGCCGCGCCTCTCCGCTATAGTGCGGTTTGCATCATTGCAATCGATAGAAATAATATTTGGCCGCGCCGCGCCGCTCCGCTGCAGTGCCGCGCCGCGCAGCGCCGCTCCGCTGTAGTGCGGTTTGACCTTAAGTTATAGCCCACCCGGCATCGCAATTTCCCATAGCTTAATCTCTTTCCGTTACTTAGGATACGTCCAAATATGTTCTTTTGCCCGTAACGTACCTCCGTTCCGTACCAGCGCAGCGTCGCGATCTAAGGACGCTAGTAGGGACGCCTGTTCGGAACGGAACGGAGGAGGTACGGCGGCGTCTCGATACACATACAGGTACGCCCCGAATTTGAGAGTCGGTTTTTTCGCCCCGTTCAAAGGCGATACGGTACGGAGGTATGGTACGGCGCCATGGCCAGTATTTAATTTGGTTTTGTTACCTATTTGCTCCTTTTTTACTATTTACAGGGCTTTGGAACAACGAATGATGGAAACACCGCAAGGCGTTTTTTCCTTGATTACAAAAGATCTGCAAGAATTACTGGGATTGACGAAAATTTGATTTTCCGATTTTCTATAATTCTGCAAGCTATTTGTTCAGGAAAAAAGATCAAAGTAGAAGACTTTAGAAATTACTGTAGGGAAACGGCAAAATTGTATGTTAATCTGTATCATTGGTACAAAATGCCAGTTAGTGTTCATAAACTACTGATACATGGAGCGGACATTTGCAGTCATTTTTCCGTTTTGCCTATAGGTATGTAAGATTGCGTTTTATTTTAAGTATAATTAATGTTTCTCCGGTACTGTTTTTCATGATTTAAATTATTTTAATTTATTTTTTCAGGAATTTTGTCAGAAGAAGCATCTGAAGCTCGTAACAAGGACTTTAGAAATATAAGAGAGAGACACACGAGAAAGACTGGCAGGGTTACCACTAACGAGGACATTCTTCATGGTCTCTTAGTCAGTTCCGACCCTCATATATCTCGCATTAGGCCAAAATTTTCAATGCCGTCTAACCAAGATCTGTTTCCTGAGGCAGTTGAATTGCTTATGCTTGAATCAGACTTGGTTGATACTGATTTTGAAGAAGAAGAAGTCATGTTGGTAGAATCCGAAAATGTTGCAGATCCACTAACGTAAAACAGCTCTTTTCAGGGCTACAGAAAAAGCCCTTTTCAGGGCTACTAGTTCTTTCAATAGTTTCAATTACGTCAAACATCCTAATTTTATGAAATTTACACCAATAATATAGATAATGGCTTACTTTCATCTATTGATGTATCAGTAAGAGGTCTCAAATTTAAGGTTAGAACTTTTAATAATTATTATATAAAATAAACATTGTCATTTATAATTCTTTAAACATAATCAATGGATTAACAACCTCATTAGGGCTCGCTAGGGTGAGTAACCAGATAGAAGGTCTAAACCTCTACCTGGATAAACAAAACATTCCCGCAACTCGGCTTTGATTGGTCATTATCTAATTGCGTTCATAGATAAGAGTTATATTGTTAACAAAATTACGGTGTATAACTGTCATTTTTTACCCGTTATGATTTTACTGAAGTGTATAAGTAATATTTATTCGTTTTATTTCACTAGTAAAAATTTTTTTTGAACGATTATCAGTGCGCTGAAATATTTCAAATATATTTCAGCGCACTGATAATATTCAGTAAATGTTTTTAAGTACATAGAAAAGCAACAATTGATCAGCAGAAAGACGGCAACACAAAGTAAACGGTACACAAAAAAATTTTTTTTCTTTCTTATTACCGCAAGCTGCCGCAGCTGGATCTGGCTAATTTATTTTTTTCTGCATTCTATATCATCTGGCCTTTCATGCCTGTGAAATCCACTGGACGCAATTCAAATGATCTTGAGAAAAAAAATATTATAGATTTTTCTCCATACAAAAAAAACTCAAATATTTTTTTTCTCAAAAATTTGGCGTTTGATGGATCTCTAGCACCACAAAAGGTGATGGGGGGATCATCATAAGCCATGAAAAAAAAAATCAGCTCGATACGCCAACATCGGGTCCTGTGTCCACATATTTTAAATTTGGAACCACTGTGCGCCAGTCTGGACGTGATCGCGGCGTTCTTCTCTATTTTAACTGCCACCAACGTCGCATTTTTTGTTTTTTTTTCGTTTTAATTCCTCTCCCTCTTGGATGCCGTAGTGTGCGGACGTGTCTAACAAGCAATATTATTTTATTTTTATTCCATAAAGTAAATTAAATTTTAAGTTAAATTAAATCAATTGAGCCGAATAAGTTACTAGGTGGTCATAAGTGCGTGTGGGTTAACTCATTTGAGTGAACTAGACAGAAATAGTCCGACGAAGGTACACCAATAGTATCCGACTAAGCCACGCCCACTAACCTGTTAACTCGGTGAGTGAAATAGACAGCAACAGCGCGACAAAGAAACATAAACACCTGCTCCTGCGCAAGTATCTGGTTAAGCCCCGCCCACTGATCTAATCAATCTCTGTGTTAACCACTATTTCAAAAATAATTGAGAAACTTATTAGTATCCGTCTGATTAATTATCTTATTAAATATAACATTCTATCTAAGTGTCCGGGCACGAAAACTGCGACGGCGGAGCGGCAGCGGGGCGGCGCGACAGCGGAGCGGCGGCGATGCATTCAACAGTATGGCACAGTATGGAGACGCGCACGAAACGGGCGGTGGCGGCGCGGGGCGACGAGCGATGCACGGGCGGGAGGAGAGCGACGAAAACAAATGAACAAACTAGTTGGATTTGGTAGCCCGCGATTACAGTAGTGTTGTGTTGAATAATATAATAGTGTCTGTTTGATTACTAGGTAGTACCTACTTATTTATTCAGTATGGATGTCGGCATCTTGGACATCATTTAAAAAACACAAGATGAGCAAAGAATCCGGTTTTGAAACTAGTTAACGCCTATACTTAGACCATTTTTTCGAACTAAATAAATTTTTAGACATAGGATATATTTCGTCCTTTGAATATTTTTCGGTATTGATTTAACAAGAAATTGTTTCCATAGCAACATCACATTTGACACATCAATAGAAATAAAAAAAATAAGAAGTTACTTTAGTGGTATACCGTGGTCCTACCAGTAGGTCAAATCGGTAGGTCCACGGGCCCTTAATGGTATTTAGCCCATCTGTCACAACACTACTAGCGCGGCTGACCGACCGCTATGTTTCGTGCCCACGTTCTCATCGCCCCGCCCCGCCGCCGCTCCGCTGCCGCGCCGCCCCGCCACCGCTCGGCCGCCGCCACTTTCGTGTCCGGACACTAAATTTCAATATGGTTTTCGTAAAGGTATTTCTACTCAAGACATAATATTAGATTTGATCTCTATTATAAATGAGAAATAAACATGCATATTATAACAAATTGATGTTCTTTGTAGTTTGATTGTTTGTTTAATTATTTTTTTTTTCTATTGTTTTAAAATATTTTATTTTTGTAATCTACTGCAATCCATAGGGAAGTAGCGGGTCATTCCCAATACAAGTATCGTCAGATTACTTAAAGGGAAGTCTCAGTAATTTATGTAACTAAGATTACCAAAATAAATGAATTTTTATTTTTATTTTATTTATTTTAATATTGTGAATAACAATGAAGCACACACAAGAAATCATACCTCATCATACCTACACTTCCGCAGTCGACTACATGGTGGCACGAAATGATCACGCAATGATGACGTTCGGAGGTACGGGCTATTAACTTTGCGTCCAAGAGTTTTTGGATCGGAACGCTGATACAGAACGGAGGTACGGTACGGGCAGAAGAACATATCTGGACGCAGCTAGACTCTTCGGCATCGGCGAGCTGGTCGTCATCGCGGTACCGTATCTTGCTCTAGCGAATAGTTCCTGAGTAGCGCGACAAGACATAGAGCAACAAAATATGCGGAGTTGGGTGGTCTAATAAGTATAGGTTAACACTAATCACCACGCCACTTCGTTTATTGTTAAAGCGGTTAATCACGGCATTCGGCCTGAGGAATTGGCTACTTGTTGATAAGATAATCATGTATTTCCATTAGTAAGTTATTTCACGTATCGAGCGCATGTAATTCGATGCGTGTAGCCAGACCTTACGTTGCTACTTTATCTGTATTTAATTTATTACTTAAACGCAATCGATTTAAAAAAAAAACAAATTCATAACATAAAATGCAACAAAATAAAAGCAAAAGCAGGACGAAACACTTACATAAAGGCAGAACATTGCTGTAAACAAAAAAAAAACATTTAATCAATAAAACTAAAAATTACAACTTAAATATGCAAAACAAAAGAATATAAATATTAAATAAAAAGAAATTTTATTAAAATTAATGCATAAGTTGCCAAATTTCAATTATTCATATAAAATGTGGCAAAGAGTTCATCGTTTTGCACGGCAACCACTCTGAAGTAGGGCTTCTGTTGTGCACAACAACTAAGCATTAACTTTTTAGTTTTTTCTAGATAGATGTTCGTGCTAGGGGTACAGAGTAATGTCCGGCGTATAGTGGAGGACAGGTTTTTGGAGGAATGCTGGGGGCACCAACTAGAGGTACCAATTGCGGGACATAGGACAGTGGAGGCCATTCGCCCAGTTCTCAAAAGTGGAGGAAGAGGACCCACGGGTCCTTAACGTTTAGGCTGACACTGGTACTTACCGGGCACGGATGCTTTGGTAAGTACCTGTGCCGAATTCAGAGAGAGGCGACAGTGCGACACCGGTGTGTCACGACTGCGGCGCACCTGAAGACACCGCGGCGCACACTCACCGAGTGTGCGACATGGTCGTCGCAACGCCGAGAGTTGGATGCGGTCTTCGGAAGGGACCTCTCGCTTCCCAGCGTGACAGTCGCCATACTGGGGAGCGACAGGTCGTGGCAGGCAGTGGTCTTCTTCTGTGAGAATGTGATGTCACAGAAGTAGGCCGCTGAAAGGGTTCGAGAAGTGGATACGCGGGCGGACCCACTCCGGCGGAGAAGGCCGGGTAGAAGGAAAAGGCGACATGCACATCTTCTTCCCCCCAAGCTGTTCGGGGCCAGGGTGTCGCGAAAATGCGCGGTATGTGGGGAACTGAGTAGTTCCCCAGTCTGGGGCCAAGCGGGCGGTGGAAGGTGACCCATCACCTGCCTTGTACGGCCCTGACGGCGTGGGGAGATGGCCAAACTTGTCCGGCCAGGTTCCAGGAGTGGTTCGCCAGGCGGCCGCCGGGTCATCATGGGGTGATTCCTACAAGGACCCCCATGACCAGTCGGCGGCGAGAAGACAAGTACCGGAGTTTTTAGTGGGTATTCCCCCTCCCGAGATCCCACCGAGCCACTTGGCTGGGCGAGATCACGGGAGGCGGTCGTGGAGGGAGCCACAACGTTGAATGTTTTGGTCCCCTCCTGGCGAGCCCCACATACGAACCCCCTGTTCACCTGCGGGGGGGGGATGCGTAAATGCATTTTCTCCGGTATAAAAAAGGGATACAGAGTGGAGAACGATCCCGATGCGGGTAGGAAGGCGATACCTCGCGTTTCCTCCAATCAAAAAAAAAGTACATAGGTACCTGGGGTACAGATGCCGCCGACGGAGTTACGGCGCGGCGAGCCGACGTACGCCAGCCCCAGGATGCCGCCCTCGAACTTGAGGTCCGTGAACAGGTGCGCCAGGCAGAAGTCCTTGTGCGAGTACTCGCGGCTGAACACCTGCCCCACCATACCATACTCATGAACGACGACCGACGACGAATTAGTCCACTTTGCCCCACCAAGTGTTCTCACTGGTGAATATATAAGTATCAATAACAAGTAAAAATATTGAAGTAACATTATACAACGACTGTTCAATTTCTGTCTTAAAGCGAATCTGTCGTAAAGCTAAGGGGGCGTCCATTAATTACGTGAGCTTATTTTGGCGATTTTTTAAATTCCTTTCATGTCATCCAACGTGAATGGTCGTTCAGCGAAAAGGTTATTCTGATAGAGAGGGGTATTTTTTAGTGCGATTACGTTAATCTGTGCTTGCTTGCTTTGCATTTATTTAAATAAACATTATTGTTTAGGATTTAGCCATATTTAACTTAATTTTACCTAGTTTTTTCGCGATACTGTTCCTGCAGAAAAAAAATTGGTGGGGCAAAGTGGAATAATCCCCGACCGACGACAACACTCTCAAAAGTTTAAGCCGACATTCTATGCAACTCTAGCGACACTCCCGTAAAAAAATTATCATAATTTATTAAAAATCCAAGCTTATGGTTTCCTCGCAAAATGTCAATTGTTATTATAAACACAAACTCAATGACAAATAATTGTTTGCAGTTTTGATGGTGAGAAAAGCTAAAAAACGGCCGTGATTTTTTTTTTCAAAAGCATCTATATCTGTCTTTAAGTTTGTGTGTTTACATACAAATAACAATTGATATTTTACGAGGGGACCGTTAGCTTAGATTTTCAATAAATTGTGTATTTACACGGTAATTAGTTTTAACGGGAGTGGCACTAGTGTTACATATAATATCGGCTTAGCAAGCAGCCCAAATTCCTTTATCGGCGCAGCTTAAGAGTTATGAGCTCCAAACCAAACGCAGTGACGGTATTTTCTTTAACTGCACGGTTGAAAACGAACATTTCTACATATCTCACACAACTAATATTAGTAGATCGCACTTGCTCGCACGCTGCGAATAAATATTGACAGATCGCACTTGTAATTTTACCGCGACTAGCATGTCACACACGGCGAGTTCTCGCTGCGACTGCATATATATTCGCTGTAAATTATTACTTTGTTGTATTAACTTTTGACTAATGTCTAAAACTGAGACATCAAAAGCTATGACAAAGTACTAAGATAAAAGTAGGTACTGGCGTCCACAAACTATTTTCATACATGGTAAAGTTCCTGACAGGTGTCATGTATCAAAAGATTTTACAAATACATAAGCTCCACTCACCTCCAACAAGTTGCGTACATCCCATTTCTCCCGCACCATGTTGTAGTGCGCCTCACCGCCGCGCACGCGAGTTGGCTCAGAGTGCACTAAAATTTTCTTGATTACGAAACCCATGCCTTTGAACCCGTCCATATCCTATGGTTTCCACAAGTTTTGATTTTATTTAAAAGCTCTAACGTAACAGAAATACAGAATACCCACTTTGGCAACAAAATCATTTGAAAGTCACATCCCACGAATAGAATTTATCAATATAATATAGGCTTTGGGAAGAGGATAAGCTACAAATCTATAATTTATTTATAATACCAACCTGACGATCTTGCCAAACTGTATCATTATATATTTTGTGGACTCGGTCAATTAGACTGATCTGAAATAGATGGTTTTATAAAAGCAAATCTTTAAAAGGCATTTTAATGCAAAGTCATGCTCATACGTAAATGTAGTTATTACCAAATAACTGATGGTGGATTTAGTATTGCTAGATCCCATTTCTTGGAAAAATCTGTAATCAGCTACTAATAAAAGGGGACATCTTGTCTTTGTGGGAGTGTATTCATAATCACTCTGCCTTTTCACTCTTTTTTGATTACTTTTGTCTTCTTCTTTTTGTTTCAAGTGCATATCTGCTCTGAAACTATCTGAATCTGTGTGATTTAAATATTTGTCTTTTTCTGACTGTTCATATCTTAATTCTATATCATCCTTATCATCAAATTCATGATCTTCTTCTTCTAACTCTGAAAAATTAGTACATACAAAAATTGTAAAAGTTGGCTACTTTCAAGTACTTTAGAAATACAATATTGAACAGTATTAACCTTTACCCTCCTTCACATAGCCACACACCCTGGGTTTATTGACACTGGTATTACCAGCCCAGCTGAACCGGATGTCCGATGAGCGGTATGTGATCATTGTTTTCTCATCGTGGTGAGGAATATGACGCCAAGATGGCTGAAATTATCAAAACTTATTAAACTTCACTGCTTTGCAATAATGTTCTAATTATTTAGTTCTGAATAGTATGCACTTCTGATAGTTTTAATTTTTTACTTTATTTCATTGATGTCGAATCCTTCTATAGACATTCCTAATCTAATTGTTTGCAGTGCTGCTAGGCGCTTTTCCTTGTTTTGATAGTCTTCGCATCTATTGTCCCAAAGGCATTCATGAGGGCGGATCCAGGGGGGGGGGTCATGGGGGTCATGACCCACCCCTGAGCTGGTTCCAGGACTTAGGTGGACCACTAATTGAACATAATGATTTTATTTATATATTTTGTCACCATACAGGTTTTATGTAACTACATACCTTCAATATTTAATTAATTTAATATAATTTTTCGAGGAATTAATTCCCAGTAAGCTGGAAATAGTTTTACTAGCCTTAGTTGGTCCTAAATACGTGTAATCCGAGTTTGCACCGTTCCAGGAGATATGCATAACTTTTGAGAGCCAAAAAACCGCGAAATCTTCGCACTTTTTTCAGGTTTTTGCTTCTAACTCAAAAACGGTGCATCGGACGGAAAAAAAAAATTATAAAATAAAATAATAAATAAGTAAATATTTTTCGGAATTATGAAAAATTATTTAACAGACCGTTAAATTGGGTGATTAGCAACATAGTGGTGAATAACAACGGCGACATTTTTGATAGAAAAAAATAGGTAACTAAAATCTGTTCTGATGTCTTCAAGAGAAGATGGCAATATGTACGTGTACAGCAGTGCTGTATTAAACCTTAAACAAATGAAGCAATTCGCTTAGGGCATCAAGTGATCACGTCTGGAGAGCACTATAAACGGCACTGAAAAGAAACAAACAATAAAAATGTTTTATTATTTCAAATTCATTTGTGTGGCCATGTAAAGCGACTTAGGAACTATAAGATTAGTGGATGAAACTGTCAAAAAATCGCGCAGTGCGGCCATTTTGAACTATAGACAGTCAAGACAAGTGTGAGCGAGGGACTGTAAAACTGGTTAGCAAAGCAATTAAAAGACTACGTAATGGAAGGGAATTTATTAACAAAAATATAAAGGCAAACTTTCAGCTAATTTTCACACTTGACAAGTAATATTACCAAGGCCAAACGCCGACGTCAGTGTCACATTTTAAAATAGACAATAACTATTAAAAAAGGTGCGTTATGCACAACAAGAGAACAATATTAGGAGATAAAACTGACTAAAAATCGTGCTGCGCGGCCGTTTATTCAACTATTGACAGGCAAGACTCATTGGGTAAGACAAAAGTAACAGATTAAATATATAAAGTAACAGAAATGGAATTTTTTTTTTGCATAATATAGACAGGCATCTTCCCTTACGTAGATGGTAACCCTATAGGGGGCCCACAGGCGTGGATTGCTTAGGGCACCAAGTAGTCTTAATCCGGCACTGTGTATATGTACAAGTTATTATGTGTTAAGTTTTTCAAGTGTACAATAAAGAATAAATATTTTTAAGTACAGTATTTACGTACATTAATAAAACAAAATTAAATTATAAGTTCTTGACTTGACCACGACTATGTGACCCCCCCCCCCCCTGGCGCCAAAGCTGGATCCGCCCTCATGTTCCCTATCAGCTTTTAAATCTCGTTTTCGCTAAGTTTTGGCGACAATTTACAAGAAGAAGTACACCCTATTTTACATTAAAAATAGCCTAAAAATGGTCTTCGTCTAAACCTGCCACCCTCAACCCTCAAGGTGTGATGTCATTCTTGCATGTAAGTACTTCCACAATAGAATTGCACCTTTAATTACTGTGTATGCAAATTCAAAACCATTTTTCTAAAAAAACATAACTAGCTACTCTTACCTCAATGTGATAAGTTTCATCAGGGGTGTGGATAATACCCGTGATGACCCCATCCTCCAAGTGTAATTTTACATCTGACACTTTCTCACCAAATACTCTGCCAGTGTAAAAGTTATCCCTGTCTAATAATAAAGAAACATGAATGACATTTAATATTACCAAACAGTATGTCCTAACTCAATTGTTCATAAAATAAATAGAAATACATCATCTATGAAAATTTCAACTGTCTACCTGCAGTCGTTATTAATATTAAGCAAAAAACGTCGAAAAAATCACGTTTGCTGTATGGGAGTCCACCTTAAATATTTATTTTATTCTCTTTTTAGTATTTGTTATTATAGCGGCAATAGAAATACATCACTTCTCAAGCTTACACGCTCACTAGACATGAAATAAAAGACTTTTTAACGGATACTAGCGTGGTCACGGGGGACTGTCCCCCGTGACCACGGCAGCTGCAAAGGTACTACCAACTAATTACCAAAGTACTTTCAATAAAACCGCGCTAGTATCCGTTAAAAAGTCTTTTATTTCAAGAAATACATCATCTGTGAAAACTTCTAATGAGATACAGCCTGGTGACAGACAGACAGACAGGCAGGCAGACAGACAGACAGACAGATGGACAGCGGAGTCTTAGTAATAGGGTCCCATTTTTACCCTTTGGGTACGGTACCCTAAAAATGAATCACCGATGGAACTAGGCTATGGTATCATTCAGATAAAACATAATTGGACAATATCAAGTAAATTCCAAAGAAAAACCCAAAGCACTAAATATGTAATGGAAATCAGAAAAAACTAATACTATTTTGACACTGTCCACACAAGTGAAAATCAATTATACATTATAATAGTAGAATTAAGGGTAGTACACAAAATTGTATGTAGCTAACTAAACTAAATCATCTTGAAAAAGAATCTTCACAAATAGTTCTATGTAAAACAGTACCTTGATTACGTAAAGCTGTTGCTAACAATTCTCGATTGAAATCAATTGAAAGCGCGGTTGCATTGCTGCTTTAGTTAAGATAGTTGTCACATTGGTTCTTACTAAAGCAGCGATGTAACTGCGATTTCTGTCAGAGTTGATTGCAACAATTTTACATAATCAGCCCCCAGGGCAATAGGTTATTTTCTTACCAACATGAACAGTTGTTTCCTTTCCATCTCCATCAACAGAATATGCTTTGAAATTAGAGTGTAAAACAGAGCTGTGAGGGTGAAGAATCAACCGAAAGTCTCTGCCCAGTGTCCTGAAGTGCAGCTCTTTAATAGTATTGAATGGATGAGTGGACAACTTGGCTCCCCGTTTCATGATATGATGCTGAAGATTGGATGAATGGATAGTCTCAAAGTACCTCAAATTTTTATGGATTGAACCTGTACAAAATGTAAATATAAATATTGACTCCACACAATTAAACAAGTAAGTAATGTACACAAAATAATTCGGTTTCAAATTCAAAGTGTACTTACATTCAAAACAAAATAATAAAACTGAAATATGAATAAAAATTATTGGTGTTAAACATTTTTGCGCCATCATACTTTAATTGAGTATCTATTTTACTTCTGGTTCTGTTATAAATTGTTATTTTTTGCATTTAAACATATTAGAATCGTTACAAAGGAATTTTTAGTTTTATTTTTTAGTGTATTGTATTTTGACATTGACAATAGATGCATCCCAGCAGACTAACCGCTGAGTCACCGATCGAAATAGAGAACAATGGGTGCATTCCAGCCCAGAAGGCTAATCGCTGGGTCATCGATCGCCATAGAGTGGATTTTAACCATGGAAAGTTAAGAGCGAACATACTATTCAGAGGGCCTAGTACTTGGACGAATTAACCACTGGACGCGAAATGACAGCCATATTCGCCTTTACCCCTTAGCCACTTACTGTGACCGATAGCCTCAGTAAACGATATCGCGTTGTCAGTGTGATGCTAGAGCTCGTGGCAAAACATTGGTACAAAAATGGGCAAAATGTTCCGTATTGTACAGCAAAAAAAATAACGGGCAATCAAGAAATGTTTCTTTTCACGCGTAAGCACAATTTCAACCTATTATAGTAGCTATTTTTCGTAAAATAAATAATTTTTGGTATGTAAACAAAGTAGGGTGCCTTAGCCGGTTTGCCGGCTTCCTTTGGTTTTCGGCCATTTCAGAAACATAACTAGGCCACCTTCACTTGGTCAAGGTCGCGCGGACAAGGACTTTAACAATGTATTGTGTTCAAAAATGTTGACTTCCTGTAAATCTATGCTACCCTGGTATTTTGGTAATGTAATTTAAAGAAGATAATTAAGTTCCTACGACACTTCTAGGCCGGTAGTGTAGAAGAGAAAAAAAATACACACAACCACGACACTACCAGTAGTGCGCCTTGGACTACCAAGACCACGACACTAGTCGTAGGAAAGAAGGGCGAAAATTGGGATGTTGACTAATGAATAAAATAACGAAATACTAATAAAAATCGTAAACATATTAAATTTTTAGAGCAGCTTGTATACCTCTTGGTTTTATATCGGTACCTAATGAACCTACTACCTACCTAATGAAAAAACTAACTGCCTAATGAAAAAGGTACCTACTTACACTAAAAATAAAAAATAAAAATTGTTTTTAAAAAAACAAAAAAACGGACTTCAAAAAACCTGCCTCTAAAAAGCAAGAAATAATATTCAAATCATTAGATACCTACGCATTATCATTGTTATAATAACAACACGTCTATTGAAGTTGGGTAGGGCTTTTAAAATAAAAAAGGAAGTTGTACTCCAGCCCCACCCGACTTCAATAGACGTGTTGTTATTATAGCAATGATAATGCGTAGGTATCTAATGATTTGAATATTATTTCTTG
This sequence comes from Agriphila tristella, assembly GCA_928269145.1. Classification (NCBI taxonomy): domain Eukaryota; kingdom Metazoa; phylum Arthropoda; class Insecta; order Lepidoptera; family Crambidae; genus Agriphila; species Agriphila tristella. Next base: position 42,269,507 of record OV743433.1, read on the forward strand.
CTTTTTAGAGGCAGGTTTTTTGAAGTCGGTTTTCTTGTTTTTTATAAACAATTTTTAGTACTGTTATTCTGACTTAAATGCGTAAAGTTTTCGGTGTGATACATTTAAATTTGATGGCCGGGTAACTAAATCCATTTTGGGAGGTAATTTGCTTATCGGCCGCCTGGCCGAGAACTAACGTATGAGTTTCACAATCCATAATATTTGGCCGGCAATTATGGCCGGAAACCGGCTAAATCACCCTATAATATTGTCATTATTTGACAATGTAATCCCCCCTCACCCCGCAAAAATTGGTTGAACGTGATTTCATACATTTTTCTTACGTTACGTGTCCAGTGGTTAATTCGTCCAAGGCCTAGTACGAGTTGTGTTTCTCACCTCACTTTGCGAATAGTATCGAGTGAAAGAGAGGAAATCATGCGAGTGAAGGTGGAAACAAATTATCGGACGCGACTGATGGACGCGGCTTACTGCCGCGGCTGATAAGTGTGCACACTCTAAAAAGCCGCGTCCGATAATTTGTTTCCACCTTCAGTGAACGAGTGAAGGAGAGAAAACGTTAGTTAACTATTCGCAAGTGAAGTGAGAACAAAAAACTCGTACTAGGCCCTCTGTCGTGTTGTGTCGCGTCGCGTCGCGATGGTGAGTGTGCACTCTTCTTACGCTAGAACCATACTATTGTGTTGTGTTGTGTCGTGTCGCGATCGGTTTTATACATTGAGTATGATTAGACACACTATTGTGTTGTGTTGTGTCGACACGACACACTGTAGTAATGTGTTTCTAACCATACTAAATGTATGAAACCGATACGCGACAGATCGCGACACGACACAACACAACAGAATAGTATGTTTCTAGCGTTAGTCTGTGGTGTGCAGGTGCACGAGCACGAGACGATGGGTGGGTGTAGGTGGGCAAAACGCGCTGTGTCGCGAAACAGCGCGTTCTGCCGTTTTTTCTCCACCCACAGTGTCAATTGAAGCTTTGCATTGCAGTGCCACTTTCATAATGCTTTCATCAGGTTCGAGTGATTTAGAAGAGGACCTTAAATTTTTACATATGATATGATTGATGATACTTACATCGTACATCATGTATAAAAATTAAAGGTCCCTACCTAACATTAACAAATAAAAAATACTTACGTACTTTTTATTTGTTAACTATACTAAATAGGTAATTGGTAATGAACTTGGCGGCCATGTTTTAATCTCAAAAACTAGCGGCCGCCCGCGACTTCGTCTGCGTGGAAAGGTTTTTTACTTTCCCTCGGGAACAATACTTTTTTTCGAGATGAAAGGCACCTATCCTATGTCCTTTTCTGTACCCTGACAACGTGTACCGTCAATAGGGGATACTTGAGACGGTTTTCAAGTTTAAGCCCTTGCCAATCAGACAATTTCAGTTAGTCTACCAGTTGTAAAGTGTCACTGTATTAGTCTGTACTTATATTTCAAGTTTTTCAAAGGTTTATAAAAGGAAGTGTCTATTCATCGGGGCGCCTCGACGAATAGTATTTTTCTCTATCTAGCGGTGCGCACCACTGAGTAGCGCTTTCTCTTGGGATTGGCTGTATGCCGGTGCCTCCTTTTTAACCGACTTCAAAAACTTTGAAAAGGAGGAGGTTATCTATTCGTCGCGTATATTTTTTTTTTATATATGTATGTACACCGATTACTCAAAGACGGCTGAACCGATTCAAACGATTCAAACGTTATAACATGAGGTTTGTTCCCAAGTTGGTCCCATTTTTAACTGACTTCAAAAACTTTGAAAAGGAGGAGGTTATCTATTCGTCGCGTATATTTTTTTTTATATATGTATGTACACCGATTATTCAAAGACGGCTGAACCGATTCAAACGATTCAAACGTTATAACATGAGGTTTGTTCCCAAGTTGGTCCCATTTTTTGAAATTTTGAAATCGGTTCAGTAGTTTTCAAGTAATCTTGAAAATACTGCCGTTTTCGTTACCATTTTATATGAATTGAGACCGACTTTCAACCATTTCTTTTTTGTTTATGAACCGATTTAGACAATTCTTTTTTTGTTTGAAAGAAGACACCTTAAGAATGATTCCATATTATTTTCATTGGTATTGGACTTTGGATTTTGAAGATACACGAGGGAACTCCTCAAAATCAAATAGGAACTGTACAGTGATTGAAATATTGGTAGGTTTATTATTGTCAAGGACATTCTGGACTAGATTTGAACTGCGAAAACCCAACGAAACACCTGTGGCATAGCCTTCTATATCTTCCAAGCCCTGAAGTTGAGCAGAACGGCAACATCGCATGTGGTCAAGCACATAGTATAAAATTATTTTAAAAATTATTTATTATTTGTTTTTCCTATATTATCTATGTTTAAACTAGTTGTAAATTGTGATGTAAGATTATTTCAATAAAGTTTTATATTTATTATTATTATTTATTTATTAGAACATAAGGTTTGGTTCAAATTATTTGAACTTTTCGGGGGTCCTTTAGTACGATGAGCATATTAATCTAAGCCTCTTCTAGCAATAAATCTTACATCATTGGAAAGGTATTTAAATTTGAAACACTTTATTGTATCACTATAAACGTCAACTATTAGTACTTTGAGAGTTATAACGCTCTGAACTTGACCAATTTTTTAAACATTAATGAACTAAAACTCCGAAAATACTAACAATTAATAGAAAGTATGTTTGCAGCAAATATTTTTCATATAAAAACCTTTCTAATGATATATCATTTATTGCTAGAGGTGGGGTAGATCAACTCCCATAGACAATAAACCACTTTTATACTTTAATAACCTTTAACTCCAAAAGTATTAACAATTGATATAAAGTATATGAACAGCAAATATTTGTCTTTAAAAGACCTTTCTAATAATATATCATTTATTGCTAGAGGGCGTGTTAATCAACTCCCTGCTGAAGAAAATCAACAAAAAGATGACATCTTTGACAGCCATTTTTTGCTGGTTAACATTGATATTTTTCTTATTGTTTAATATACAAAGCATTTCAATAAAAGAACTAAATTATTTTCATATTTTAAACCTCATACGATAACTACGAAAAAAAATATCGACCTCTTAAAATTGAAATATTCCCATACATTTAGTATGGAGACTAGCCGACGACATGACCACGAACTGACAGTAACAGACGTTGCCAAACTTATGTTCACGGCTTGCAATTAAAGAAGGCTATGCCTGTGGACATTGAGTTACTCGGAGTTTACCATTGAAAAATGTGAAACATTATACTTAACGTTTTATTTTATAAAATCATCGCTTACATACCTACCACAAAAAAGTTTAAAATAAAAAGCTTTTTAAAAAAAAGTAAAACCTCCTTCAAAAACCTTAAAAAACAGCTCTATAAAAAGCAAGAAATAATGTTCAAATCGATTAATTAAAACCATAAAGTTAATATTACCTAGCGGAATAGAGTAACAAAGGGCTGAGCAAGCGAGATGTCACTAAACAGCAACAATGTGTGATAAAAAGAGATGCGTGATTATGACGTGCAGAACTCTTTTTCGCAACTGATTGACAGTTTGTCAGCACTTATCAGCCCGCTGAGAATTTGAGTTCTGAAAATATTTCCGATATTTCTTGAAATCGTGGACATTTTTGCGAAATAATGCTTCGGAAACATGGTGTCCTGTTCAGTGAATGATTGTTGTACAACACATCGAAATAACCCAGAAAAATGTTCATTTCACAGGTAAATTACTCCAAATCGACCCCGCCTAACTTTGTGTTTATTTTTGCCAATACGTTTCGAAATTTTAACACTGAGCGTGATAATTATCTTCTGTAAACACTCATTTTTGTAAGAAGCAAAGATCGGCTAGACAAAATGCAAAATTAACGAATATTTTGTGTAAAGAAATAATTTTCATTTTACAGTAGGGCTGCATAAAGTTATCGATTTTTTTTTCGATTGTCTATCACGCCGCATCACGCGGTAAACGAATATGTTTCACTGTTGTAAAAGTACTTATATGATGTTTAGTTATTATTCATCTTGGAATGTAATCCCATTTAAGATAGTCAAAGTCAAATAAGCTTTATTCAAATAAACTTAATTATTAAGTACTTTTGAATCGTCTATATTTTCCTACCACCCGTTCCAGACTTTTTACTTAGGCCGATCCATAGGTATCAGTTTCTGACTATTAGAATACCATCATAAGTAATTTAACTATATTTCAGTCAGATTTCCTACCAACTTAGATACATATTATTCATCTATGCAGTAAGCATTTTGAGGAAAAATATAAGTCGTCTATATTTTCCTACCACCCGTTCCAGACTTTTTACTTAGGCCGATCCATAGGTATCAGTTTCTGACTATTAGAATACCATCATAAGTAATTTAACTATATTTCAGTCAGATTTCCTACCAACTTAGATACATATTATTCATCTATGCAGTAAGCATTTTGAGGAAAAATATTTCCAGAGCGGATTTTGAAAAAAATTGCAGTTCCATCTAAGTTTGTTCCGGTAAGCATTAATAAAATGATACTATAAAATTGTTTTAAAAAACAAAAACCGACTTCAAAAACCTGCCTCTAAAAAGCAAGAAATAATATTCAAATCATTAGATACGCATTATCATTGTTATAATAACAGCACGTCTATTGAAGTCGGGTGGGGCTGGAGTACAACTTCCTTTTTTTATTCTAAAAGCCCCACCCGACTTCAATAGACGTGCTGTTATTATAACAATGATAATGCGTATCTAATGATTTGAATATTATTTCTTGCTTTTTAGAGGCAGGTTTTTGAAGTCGGTTTTTTGTTTTTTAAAACAATTTTTTATTTTTTTATTTTTAGTGTAAGTACCTTCTATATTAGGTATATTATTGGGTAGAAAAATCGACTCAGTCAAACGTGAGATATTCGCGGAGAAACATACATTCATACAGGTCAAACTGAGAGAGAACCTTTTTTTTGAAGTCGGTTAAAAAGACTACATTAAAAGTACCCCTTTCCCAACAAAAATAAACATCTAATTCGGTTCATAAATAACAAAGTCGTCATGTTAGTTGATGCAAAATCATAGTAATTTGAGGATTTCTCGAAAACTACTGAACCGATTTAAAAAAAAATGGGACCATTTCGCAAGAAAACTCAATCGAACAAAAGAAGAATCATCAAAATCGGTTCATAAATGACGAAGATATGCGCGAACAACGATAAAAAAAAAACATACAATCGAATTGAGAACCTCCTCCTTTTTGTGAAGTCGGTTAAAAATAATAATACTATTTATAACAGCAACTTCACTAACTCATTCAATAGCCACTCATTTCTGTCTTTGTTACAGGTCAATATAAAGCCTATACCTCGGAGGCATATTGTATATTTAGCCGTATTACATAGCAACTAGCTGTTTTAGAAAACGGCGCCGTATTGTAATACGGCGAGTCAACGATACGCCAGATTGACAATGTGATACGTTGTTCAATACGGCGGATCACGTTTAGCCGTTTTGTATCAAAGTTCTATTGTAGAGTGACCACACTAACAAAACTAAACAGTGCTTAATTGAAAATAATTTAATTTAAATAATTATGAAAAAAAAAATAGGTTTAAGTTAACTTCTTATTAATGAATGTATAAGTACTACTTCTGTAAAATAAGTAGGTACGGTACAAAAACGGTTTGGTTCTTGTTTGTAAAATTGTAATATTAGCTATTTTTTTGGTTTAAATAATTTTAAATCTTTTTAAAAGTTAACTTTTTCTATATGTAATGTATCAACATATTGTTCTTTGGGCACTGCCCAAAAAGGAGGGTCTTCCGAAATATGTTTCTTTAATCTTCACTAGCTACACTCATTGGTTTTCTCTGTATTTTTACACCAATACTATTGCGTAGGATTCCGCACAACACCAGAAACCATTGCCGCCTTAGCAGTTTTAATCTCGTTCTTTGATCCACGGCTTTCACACTTCCGCATTGAGCTGCGTAGAAATTATTTAACTGCACATTAAAAAATGTCCTTAAAACAATTATCTGTACACACACGGCACGTTTTCTTGATTTTATTCAACCATATTCTTACTTATTTTTGATGCAAAATCCGCACTTGACGCCATTTTTATTGTTATGGTAGGCAGCTTCGCGTCTGTTGATAATTAGAACTAAAAACTGACGGAAAAGCGGCTTATGAACCGCCCAATTACATTACGGCTAGCTGTATTGAAAATCGCAAAGCGCTCTATTCAATGCGGCGTACTTTTGATCAGCCGTTTTGAATACGCCGTATCTTTAATCCGCCGCATTACAATGAGGCACCGTTTTATAAAACAGCTAGTTGCTATGTAATACAGCTAAATATACAATACCTACGCCTGCAACATCTGTACTAGTATAGTATTATATTATCTGTGCCTATACGCACAGTGTCGTCCTACGTTTATAGAGATATTGTACCAGAGGCATTCACATATGTACCAACCTCATCGAATTCTAGATCTACACCTCCGCTATTGCAACAGTCACCACCATCGCCTTCTTTCCGACCAGAATTGACGCCAAGGAAAAAGAAGCCCAAAATAAATGCCATTTTCGCAATCAACATTCTATAAAACCTCAATAATGACATACATGATTGATTGATTGATGATTTTTTCGGTTAATTTATCCCCTAAGGGGTTGAGTTTATTTGTTTGTTTATTTACGTTACATGAAATACGTGTTTATTTGTTTTTAGAAGTATTCCTACAAAGTTTCATTTCAACATGTGTTAATATAAATGATTCTAAATATCTTCTTATCTTTTTTATGTTAAATAAATGATTTTAAATATCTTCTGATCTTTTTCTAATAGTCATAGTTCATTTCAAAATCGTAATTTTAGTACACCCGTGCAAAATTCTATCCCATTTATTTTGAATCTATGGCTGTTAATTAATACCATCGATATCGATATTTATATCAATAGTGACAAGATTACATCACTGAGACTTATACATAAAAAAAATACACACACAAATGTAAATCAATTTTGGTTTCGATTGACAGCTCATGTTTGTTCCTCTATTCCGTAGGTATATTAACTTTATGATTAAAACACGTCTATTGAAGTCGGGTGGGGCTTTTTGAATATAAACCTCACAATAAGTAAAAAAAATACTTCCAGCCCCACCCGACTTCAATAGACGTGTTTTAATTAATCGATTTGAACATTATTTCTTGCTTTTTATAGAGCTGTTTTTTAAGGTTTTTGAAGGAGGTTTTACTTTTTTTTTAGTTGTCGTAATCGTAAGTTGAACTATTCAAATAGGTACCTAGTAATAATTGTGTAAATGCCTCTGTGGCTAGTGGTTAGTACTGGTTAGAGCGTTGTTCTCTCGATCCAGAGGTCGTGGGTTCGATCCCTGCCGCGGGAAGCAACATCTCTGAGTTGTTGTTTCTAGTTATAAGTATTCAATTTAACTGGTGTTATTTTATTGCTGTGGTGCCGTTTTATAATACAAAGTGTTTGGTAAAAGCCTTGTAAATCCGAATATGGTAGATAGGGATCATCAAACTGAACGACTTTTACTATTGGACCAACTCTGAAATCAGCTGTTTTTGCTGTTTTTTTTTTTCGCGATTTCAGAGTGGGTTCCATAGTAAAAGTTGTTCAGTTTGATGGTCCCTATCTACCATTTTCGACTTTATAAGGCTTTTACCAAACACCTTGTAATACTATCTCCGCAAATTGCTAATGAACCTGGCAGCCATTTTTAAACCTAAAAAACGGAAAACAATTGTAGATTTTTTTTTTATCTTATTAAAATTAATAATTCAATAATTAATATAAAAAAATCACCTATTAAAATTATATTGTTACATATAGGCACCTAATTTTTTGTTGCGGATGACGTCTACGTGGATGTTAATATGACAAGGTTCCATCATGCGGATTTGCGGGAATAGTAATCCTCTTTGGTTGTGGTTTTAGCAGGTTTGTTCAGTGTAGTGCGTAGCTTTGGTTTATGTTTAAAGATTTAAATGCAGTTTAATTGAGATTTGAGAGAAAAGTGTTTGCATTCTCTCTTCCTTCACTCTCTAATTCCGATAGGACGGCAGGACGACCGACATGACCGGAGAGAGGTCAGGCGCAGGATCTACAGCCGAAGCACGGATCATCTTTCTTATCACACAATCAGGTGATCAGCCTGCAATGTCCAAACCAAACTAGAAACAACAACTCAAAGATGTTACTTCCCGCGGGGATCGAACCCGACGCACCGGCCTATAGCCAATCCCTAGAGAAAGTGCTATTCAATGGTGCGCACCACTAGATAGAGAAAAATACTATTCGTCGAGGCGCCGCGATGAATAGACACTTCCTTTATAAAAATACGAATGCTGCTTACTACTTTCTTTTTTTTAAAAGTGTCTGTCCCAAGTTACCCACCACAACGGGGTAACTTAGGATGCCCTCGACATTGTGGCTGTAAATCAAGATAGTATCATTGTGAGGTTGCTGAGGACACCGAATTAGTTTTAAAAAAGGATTACGAACTTAAATCTTTATTTAAAAGTCAATAATCACACTTTCATCGGACGTAATTAGGTAGGAACATTTTGAACTTATGAACTATCTTCAATAACTTTCGCAACAACTTCTTGAGCACACTAAACTCTTCTAAAATACCTAATAACAATAGAAAAACTGACAAACAGCAGTTACAAATATTCTTAATATTAATAAACATCAATCGAAAGCAGTTAACAATGAACTAAAGCTTATGTCTATATAATAATCGAGATCTGCAATTGAGTTGAATTGCTCAGCAACTGTCCTAAGAGGATTTACGAGCAAAGGATGGTCAAAAAATCCTAACTCTGCTACAGAGGTTTTTAAGTGTTTATTATTAAAATTTGTGAAAATGTGGTCTAAGCATGTTGCAGATGTTGGTGTGATGCGGGTTGGTTCTTTGATATGCTGACACAATTTATATTCTAGGATACAATTTATATATTCTGACTCGTTTTTGTTATGTACCAATGTGTCTATGTTAAAATCTCCGCCCAAAATTATATTATATTTAGAGTAAGTACTTGATATTATATAATTTAAAATTTTATGTAATTGATTATAAAATAAGATCTCTCGCCCATTCCAATACATAACAATTTTATTAATAATATATTTTCTTTAATTAGCTCGACCGCGCAAACTTCTATTATGTATTCTATAGAAAACTTCTTATATCTTTGTTTTCTAAATATTCAATATGATCTTACAGCAGGACACAAACGCCTCCTGCAGTATTATGTTTCCGACAGAACGTGGTTGCTATCTTATATTATCCATTTATTTGTAATAGCTGTAGTTTCGCCGGTGCCGGTGTGAGCCAAGTTTCGGAAAGGCATAAAGCATGATGAGTTGGATTCTGTTCTAAAAATGCTTCCAAAATATCTAATTTGTTGCATAAGCTCTGCATATTTTGGTAAAGAATTTTAAATGGTTTTTTTTGAGAGAAAGAAGATAATATAGGTACTCCATACTGCTTGGAGGAGACAACTGGACCATTTTCGTAGCAATTCTCACCCCCTCTGGTGTCAGGCTCAGGGGCGACAATTAGGAAAAAATCCCTCTGGCACTTGAAGGGAACATTTGGGAAATATTTGTCACACCCGTGACAACTGGGAAAAAAATCCCAGTTGTCACCTCGGGGGACTCCTGGGAATAATCGAATCTCGTGTTGTGTTTGTGTTGTGTCGCACGCAACGCAATAGAAGCATATAGGTAGGTTTCATACATTTAGTATGCAAGGGCGTCGCCAGCCCATGGCCCAGGGGGGGGCAAGTTAATATTAAAGAGGATCAGAAAAATATGAATTGTAGGTACAGTCAAGAGCACCTAGTGAATTTATTTAAGTTTTGAGATGGGGCGGAAGTTTGGTTATTTTGCAGTTGGCTATATTTTTTAGCCTCTAGGGGGGGCAGCAGCCCCCCCTGCCCACCCCTGGCGACGCCCTTGAGTATGGCTAGAATACATTACAGTGTGTCGTGTCAACACAACAAATTGTAATAATGTGTTTCTTTCTAGCTATACCTTACCTACCTACTAAATGAATGAAACCGATACGCTTTTATCGCGACAAAACACAACACGACAGACTAGTATGTTTCCGCCTTTACGCAGTGGACTACAGTACAGAACGAGGCATACATCTTGAAATCGGGTGGGGTTGCGCGGAACGCGTATTTTGTGGTATGCGTAACCGCAGCAAAATGTTGCGTCTTAGAGAAATGAGAGTATTACAGATAATTAGTTCATAGTAAGATGCAATTTGTTTAAGTATAGCAAAATGTGTGCAAGTTGTACTTTCGAAGTTATTCGAGAAAAATTAGTTTAAAAAAGGCGTTTAGCCTGGAACCAAGTACATCAAAAGATAGCTTTTGACGAGTTGTTAATGAATACCAATAGCAAAATCTGTGCATCTTTTAGTTTTTTGAGATATTCAAGATTTTGCTGCGGTAACGTTTAGGGATTTCCCATATCTCAAAAACTGTTTGTCGCAGAAGTTTGAAAAAAATACCAGTTATAGGCCTTAATTTGTTTAAATTTGTTTAAATATAAGTATTTCGATTCATCAACGGATATCGATATAATTAATTGTTTTTTAAAAACTGGAAAAAATCTATTTACTCCTAAACTAGTACATTTGAAAACAAATAAAAAACAATTACATATACCTATGATCTACCCATTTAAGGTGTACAAATCTGGATTAACAAACTTTACGCGATATGAAGATATAAAGAGATTTCATCAAATTTTCTAGCTACTTATCAATTTTCTACTTTGGCGATCGAATACGCAGCTCCCTATGAATACAAAACGATAGACTATAGTGAACAAATTAGTGTATTTTGTTAAAAAACATCCCTGAAAGTTTTAGCTTTAAATCTCTGATGGATTAAAAATTATTCAAAAACCAAGAAAGGGGTATTTTCCAATTTTTTGAAAACTGCTTAAATTTAAAGCTTGGGACGAACGATTTAACAGAAAAATAAAAATAAATAAATTAATGTCTTTTTTCTCTATTAAAACAATTAAAGTGTAATTTATTTTTAATGGTTTTGAATTTACCGCCAAAACGCTCGGTTCGACGACGTCTACTGTGTGACGTCATCTTTGTGTAAACAATAGAGTAAATTGTTACACAGACTACATAGGTGTTCAAATTGTTTACACAAAGTTGGCGTCTCACAGTAGACGACATCGAACCGAGCGTTTTGGCGGTAAATTCAAAACCATTAAAAATAAATTAGACTTTAATTGTTTTAATAGAGAAAAAAGACATTAATTTATTTATTTTTATTTTTCTGTTAAATCGTTCGTCCCAAGCTTTAAATTTAAGCAGTTTTCAAAAAATTGGAAAATACCCTATTATTACCCGGTAAATTCAAAAATATTTAAAAATAATTTAACATTAATTGATTTAATGAAGAAAAAAGACATTAATTATACTTTTAATATTTTTCTGTTAAATCGTTCGTCTCAATCTTTAAATATAAGCAGTTTTAAAGAATTTGGAAAATACCCTATTCTCCTATAAACCGACTAAATTACGGAGGTTACGAAAAAGCGATCGCGCCATACTTGAGCGTAACCATCTGAAAAAATAGCATAATAGTTATTTTTAGGTGGTACAGTCGCGTATAAAAAGATTTTGTTTCTTTGTTTGTTTGTCCACTTTAGCAAATTATTTTATACTAGCTTACCGATAAGATAGAAACTTGAAACTTTGAACATAGGTCCAGCACTGGAAGACAATGCAATATTATTGTGTCAATGACTAATTTTTAGGGTTCCGTACCCAAAGGGTAAAACGGGACCCTATTACTAAGCCTCCGCTGTCCGTCTGTCTGTCTGTCTGTCACCAGGCTGTATCTCATGAACCGTGATAGCTAGATAGTTGACATTTTCACAGATGATGTATTTCTGTTACCGCTATAACAACAAATATTTAATATACCTTATTTTATATTATGAAGTCCTTAATTCCGACCGATATTTTAATATTTCATTTTGTGCGAAAGTCCTAAGTCCACAATATTTTAAGAAGAATAAATAATGAAAAATGTCAGAAATCCACCAAATATGTAACCAAAGTGCCTAAGTCCTTAAAATACGGGTCAAAAAGGACTAAGTCCAAGAGTTTGGGACCTGAATCCGGTTGATTAATGTTGATTTTATTAAAAAGTATAATAATAATATGTTATGTTTGTGTGTTACATTTTGATATTTTCGTCATTAATTTTTGTACGGAACAGCTGATTTTATTTGCGATTTCAGAGATGTAGGTAGGTTATTGAGGAAAATCAAACTTCACCTTAAGTTTGATTTTCCTCAATAACCTACCTACATCTCTGAAATCGCAAATAAAATCAGCTGTTCCGTACAAAAATTAATGACGAAAATATCAAAATGTAAAGAACTGCTGATTATTTTTTCGCGATTTCAGAGTTGGTCCCATAGTAAAAGTTGTTCAGTTTGATGGTCCCTATTTACCATATTCGGCTTTATAAGGCTTTTACCAAACACCTTGTAGAAAACTTTCAGTGACTTTTTTCTGTTTAAATTTGGTTTATTGAGAAACTCAGTTTTTGTACTAAGGGAGTTCTGCATCTGGGCATGCTCTACACGTTTGGTGTTATCAGATGAAAAAGTACGGACTTCTGCATCTGGGTCCTTCATTTATAGAAAAGGGACAACTACATAGTGACATGACAAAAGAGAAAGAAATGCGAAAATCTCGTGTTGGATGCCGTGACGTGACGTGTGATAAATTTTTTATTAACAAATTAACAAAAAACAATGAATGCAAAAATCTCAAAGGTGATGTCCAAAAATGTATGAGGTCTAGGCCACGTCTTTGTACAGTATACCAAAAAATAGATAAAGACACAATAAACAGTTTCTAATTATTCAATTTCTTTAAAATCGCTTTGTTTTCTGGAAGAAACATTAAACAAAATGCAAAAACGCATAAAAAAGCATCATGGCGGAAGATGTTAACAACTTCTTATACGTCTGTGTTAACAACAACCCACACCACAGCACAGAGTAGGTAGAACTCAATGACAGTGACAATGGGCGCATTCTGCCAGACAAATCTTTGAGTCATCGATCGCCATAGAGAGTACATTTTAACCTTGGAAAGTAAAATATTGATCAATACCGGCAGCTAGACCGCCTATCTCAAAGCGATAGTAATGCTCTATCCGTCCTTGTGCTACACGGTGCATTTATCTTGCGCACGTTGAGGCACGGGTTACTTGCGCGGGTGTACAATGCTATGGAGCTGGACCCGCTTTACGTGTTTCCACAGAGCATGTAACCTGCTCAAGTGCTCAACTTGCGCGGGCTACTTGCACCGTGTAGAAACACCCTAAGCACCTACCGCTATACTTTCCATGGTTAAAAAGGGCAATCGATGACTCAAAGATTTGTCTGGCAGAATGACGGCTTTTTAACGGAGAGTTGCCATATTTGTCACTTTATTTGAAGTAAAAAATATTGATCTGTTTTTATTAATAACCATTTAACCATGCATTCTATAAAATTATTAGTATTTTTCTCAGAATCAGTGTATTTTTCTTCATCTTTGAGGGTGGTGTACATAGACGTGGCCCAAATCAGGACATGTCCTTTAAGAATATTTTTTATCATTTTTTATTTTACAAAAGTACTCGTTCAACGCATTCATCATTTAACTAATACTATTAGATAGGTTGAACCACGTTTCTTTTTAGTTCTGGTCTAAAAATCTGGTAGTAATTAGGTAAGTATTGCTAATAACGAATGTAGTCGAAAATAGCTAAAGTAATAATATAACCTCTACATAAAACAATTTAGATTTCGGCTACATGGGTATTTTTCAGCTTGACTGTACTATATATCGGTTATTAGGTTGCTAATTTCAGTAGGACATCCGCAAGTATGGAGCGATCGCTTTTTCGTAACCTCCGTAATTTAGTCGGTTTATAGGAGAATTGCTGGCACTTTCTTGGTTTTTGAATAATTTTTAATCCATCAGAGATTTAAAGCTGAAACTTTCAGGGATGTTTTTTTAACAAAATACACTAATGTGTTTACTATATATAGTCGAGTCCGTTACGCCAGCAGGAAAGATGCTCCTAGAGGGAAGCGAGTTTGATGAATAATTTGTGCGCAATTCAGTGTAAATGTGCGCCAAATAAAAAATTTGTGGGCCTTATACTTTTGGAATAAAACGGGAAAAACGGATTCTGCTGGGGTAACGGTGCTCCAGCAGGAAGAATCTAAACTAATGATCGGAGAGAAATAAAAGATATATGTGCGGGTAGCTTGATACTAGCAGGAAATGTGCGCCAAATATAAAATTTGTGGGCCTTATAGTTTTGGAGATATTTGATTTCCTGCTGGCGTAACGTTTTGCCAGATCCCAGATCTCGGAAACTACTAAATGTGCGATCTTACAGTAAACACATATAAGTAGCTCCTAATTTGTGCTATTTGTGCGGTAGAAAACATTTCAAAAATATTCACAGATTTTGAAGTAATCAGACATTTTCTGAAAACAGAAAAAAAATTCTAGCGCCTAAACTACCACCTAAATAGAGAAACCAAAAACGGTGTTCTATTCTTCTTATTATTTCTCATTACCATAAAAATTTTGAAAACCGCACATTTACGCGTTTTTGAATAATACCCACATGAAGGTTAGACTGACCATGTCATGACTTTGACGGTCAGCAGCATAAAAATATCAGAGACTATTTAGATCCTGGCCCAAAGAATAATCTGTGCGGTTACTGAAGTACATGCTCTGAAAATTTCAGCTTCAAATTCTTCGTATTAAAGGAAATATCAATTAAAATCCAAAACAACTGTCAGTATTCCGATTAACCGACCAAATTCGATAGACCACCAAAAAGCGACGCGTTCATACATATTGATGACCTCCTTAACTTTGTTGTTGAACAGGTTTGTACACGTCACGTCTACGTACATTTAAGTAAAAAAGTGATTTGAGGGAGTGCTTTTATTTAAATAACGAATGAAGTTATTTCTGTTTCATTTCATTTTTACTTGAATTAAATGAATTTTAACATTATTTTAGTAGAAAAATAAAGGATGTTTTGTAAAAAAAGTAAAAAATTTAAGATGGCGGCCAACTTTTTTTTTGTGGGCCGATTTCGATGAAACTCTGTTTTTGGTACTATTTCGACAAGAAAATAGCAACGCAATGTTAAAAAAGTAATAAATTCAAGATGGTGGCCATCTTTTTTGTTTGTGGGCCGATTTCGACGAAACTCGGTTTCTAGTACTATTTTGACAAGAAAATAACAATGCAATGTTAAAAAATTAAAAATCCAAGATGGCGGCCATCTTTTTTTTTTGTGGGCTGATTTCGATGAAACTCGGTTTTTAGTAGTATTTTGACAAGAAAACAGCAACGCAATGTTAAAAAAAATAAAAAATCCAAGATGGTAGCCATCTTTTTTGTTTGTGGGCCGATTTCGACGAAACTCGGTTTCTAGTACTATTTTGACAAAAAAATAACATAGCGATGTTAAAAAAATAAAAAATCCATGATGGCGGCCAGTTTTTAGGTTTGCGGGCCGATTTCGATGAAACTCGGTTTTTGGTAGTATTTTGTCGAGAAAATAGCAACGCAATGTTAAAAAAAAATAAAAATTTAAGATGGCTGCCATCTTTTTTGTTTGTGGGCCGATTTCTATGAAATTTCGGTTTTTGGTACTATTTTGACAGGAAAATAACAACACAATGTTAAAAATTATAAAAAATCAAAGATGGCGCCTTTTTTTTGTATTTAATTTTATTTTTTCAGATTTTTTGGAAACAATAGCAAATATCTTTAAAGACATCCCAGTAACTAAGCGCAAATAATATTTTAAAAACATCACCATTTATTCAGCTTTCAGTTGAGGTATAAAACTTAATAATAACTTAAATAAAAAATGAGAAATGAAGTCTTAGCTAAATAACAGTCCCATTTTATGTAGCAAAAAATTCATATTTCGAGCGCTTCGGAGGTGGCCGTATTATTCTACTTAATCATAAATATGAAAGTTTGCCTGTTTGAATGATTGTTAATCAATCACGCAAAACGGCTGAACGGATTTGGATGAAATGATAGTTTATAAGCCGGATTACAACATAGGAGGATACTATTATCTTGGTTTAAGGTTTCCTAGGGATTTTCTCGAATGTAAATGTGGATGAAGTCGTGGGCTGAAGCTAGTTTGCCATAAATGGTCGTGCTTACTAAAAATACTTTCGTCTCAGTGAGTTTGAGACAGGATTGTTTTCCGCCGATGAGTTAAAATTTTATACAGACGGCATCACAAATAACCATGCATATCAGCCATTTTTAATGCCCCGCTGGCTGCTGGGGAAGAGGCCTTCCTTTTGGCTTGTGGATGGATAAAGCGGACGGGCCATAATGATAATAAATGAATAATGAAAATAGTATCAGAAACCGAGTTTCATCGAAATCGGCCCACAAACAAAAAGTTGGCCGCCATCTTGAATTTTTTACTTTCTAACATTGCGTTGCTGTTTTCTTGTCAAAATACTACCAAAAACCGAGTTTCATCGAAATCGGCCGGCAAATTAAAAAGTTGGCCGCCATCTTGAATTTTTAAAATTTGCAACATTGCGTTGCTGTTTTCTTGTCAAAATACTACCAAAAACCAAATTTTCATCGAAATTGGCCCGCAAACAAAAAAGTTGGCCGCCATCTTGAATTTTTGCATTTTTAACATTGCTTTGTTGGTTTCTTGTCAAAATAGTATCAGAAACCGAGTTTCATCGAAATCGGCCCACAAACAAAAAAGTTGGCCGCCATCTTGAATTTTTTACATTTTTAACATTGCGTTTCTGTTTTCTTGACAAAACAGTAGCAAAAACCGAGTTTCATTGAAATCGGCCCGCAAACAAAAAAGGTGGCGGCCATCTTGAATTTTTTAAATTTTTAACATTGCGTTGCTGTTTTCTTGTCAAAACAGTAGCGAAAACCGAGTTTCATCGAAATCTACCCACAAACAAAAAAGATGGCCACCATCTTGAATTTATTACTTTTTTAACATTGCGTTGCTATTTTCTTGTCGAAATAGTACCAAAAACAGAGTTTCATCGAAATCGGCCCACAAAAAAAAAGTTGGCCGCCATCTTAAATTTTTTACTTTTTTTACAAAACATCCTTTATTTTTCTACTAAAATAATGTTAAAATTCATTTAATTCAAGTAAAAATGAAATGAAACAGAAATAACTTCATTCGTTATTTAAATAAAAGCACTCACTCAAATCACTTTTTTACTTAAATGTACTTAGACGTGACGTGTACAAACCTGTTCAACAACAAAGTTAAGGAGGTCATCAATATGTATGAACGCGTCGCTTTTTGGTGGTCTATCGAATTTGGTCGGTTAATCGGAATACTGACAGTTGTTTTGGATTTTAATTGATATTTCCTTTAATACGAAGAATTTGAAGCTGAAATTTTCAGAGCATGTACTTCAGTAACCGCACAGATTATTCTTTGGGCCAGGATCTAAATAGTCTCTGATATTTTTATCCTGCTGACCGTCAAAGTCATGACATGGTCAGTCTAACCTTCATGTGGGTATTATTCAAAAACGCGTAAATGTGCGGTTTTCAAAATTTTTATGGTAATGAGAAATAATAAGAAGAATAGAACACCGTTTTTGGTTTCTCTATTTAGGTGGTAGTTTAGGCGCTAGAATTTTTTTTCTGTTTTCAGAAAATGTCTGATTACTTCAAAATCTGTGAATATTTTTGAAATGTTTTCTACCGCACAAATAGCACAAATTAGGAGCTACTTATATGTGTTTACTGTAAGATCGCACATTTAGTAGTTTCCGAGATCTGGGATCTGGCAAAACGTTACGCCAGCAGGAAATCAAATATCTCCAAAACTATAAGGCCCACAAATTTTATATTTGGCGCACATTTCCTGCTAGTATCAAGCTACCCGCACATATATCTTTTATTTCTCTCCGATCATTAGTTTAGATTCTTCCTGCTGGAGCACCGTTACCCCAGCAGAATCCGTTTTTCCCGTTTTATTCCAAAAGTATAAGGCCCACAAATTTTTTATTTGGCGCACATTTACACTGAATTGCGCACAAATTATTCATCAAACTCGCTTCCCTCTAGGAGCATCTTTCCTGCTGGCGTAACGGACTCTATATAGTCTATCGTTTTGTATTCATAGGGAGCTGCGTATTCGATCGCCAAAGTAGAAAATTGATAGGTAGCTTGAAATTTGATGAAATCTCTTTATATCTTCATATCGCGTAAAGTTTGTTAATCCAGATTTGTACACCTTAAAGGGGTAGATCATAGGTATATGTAATTGTTTTTTATTTGTTTTCAAATGTACTAGTTTAGGAGTAAATAGATTTTTCCAGTTTTTAAAAAACAATTAATTATATCGATATCCGTTGATGAATCGAAATACTTATATTTAAACAAATTTAAACAAATTAAGGCCTATAACTGGTATTTTTTTCAAACTTCTGCGACAAACAGTTTTTGAGATATGGGAAATCCCTAAACGTTACCGCAGCAAAATCTTGAATATCTCAAAAACTATAAGATGCACAGATTTTGCTATTGGTATTCATTAACAACTCGTCAAAAGCTATCTTTTGATGTACTTGGTTCCAGGCTAAACGCCTTTTTTTAAAAACATTTTGCTGGGGTAACGTTACCCCAGCAAAATCAGTTTTTCTCGAATAACTTCGAAAGTACAACTTGCACACATTTTGCTATACTTAAACAAATTGCATCTTACTATGAACTAATTATCTGTAATACTCTCATTTCTCTAAGACGCAACATTTTTGCTGCGGTTACGCATACCGTTGCGGTGGCGGCGGTGAGGGGCGCAGGCGGCGGGAGAGGGGCGCGTGCTATTGGTCGCTCACAAGAGCACATGCGCGACGGAGGAGTGGGGATAAGTGAAGCACTCTCGAAAAAATTTCAAGATACGTGCCTCGTACTGTAGACTACTTGTAAAAAAAAAGTTACTGCTCTAATTTCTTGTCTTATAAAATTGTCTGGCAAACTATTTTTTTTTATTTTGTTGCTTGTAAAACCACCGTAAAAAATGGTTACCAATACTATGCCATTGGAAGAGGAGCTGCTGCCTGAGATACGGCTACATATATCAAAAAACTTGTCAGACCCTGAAACAGGATGATAGTGTTGCTAAAACTGAACAACATTCTCCATGGAACATACGCGTCGAAAACGAAAAATCACTTACTTGGAAAGGCGAAAAAAAAACCTATGTTCCTTGGAGAATGTTGTTCAGATTTATTTAGCAACACCACTACCACCTGTTTCAGGATCTGACAGGGTTTTTTGATACATGATGTAGGAGGGTTTGTACCCTTTGGTGACCCCAGACCTACAGATTTCATTGCTTTGCTGTTCTACTATGGACCGCCGGCCAAGAGGCTCATTTTCAATCTGTCGCATATTTTGATCAGACCACATTGACAAGATAGCCATTAGTTTTATCAAAATTCGTCGTCGTCTGGGTTGCGAAGCAAGAAGCTTGTCAGATATGCCACCCTGAACAGGAGCTTTTAAAGGCAGATAATATGATCAATTTTATCAACAAACCCAATGTTGGGGTCTATCCCCTCTCCCGTTGGAGTGACCGGCATTTTAAATTTTACTTTTATTTTCGATGACCCTGCCGAAAAATATTAATTTCTTCGGATTTAAGTCCTACAGTAAGGATAGAGCCCAACATGTGGGGGGTTTTGTCGATAAAATTGATCCATATTATCTGCCTTTAAAAGCTCCGACATCGCAAACCAAACATATTGTATAAATATGCGATCGATTTATTTTTAGCAATCGGAGACCATGTTTAGTGTGGCATATCTCCCAGAAGCTTCCTACTTCGCAACCCAGACGATGATACTTGTGATAACACCAAGCTAATAGCTATCTTGTCAATTTGGTCTGCTCCCAATATGGTATGCGTAACCGCAGCAAAATGTTGCGTCTTAGAGAAATGAGAGTATTACAGATAATTAGTTCATAGTAAGATGCAATTTGTTTAAGTATAGCAAAATGTGTGCAAGTTGTACTTTCGAAGTTATTCGAGAAAAA
Organism: Agriphila tristella; assembly: GCA_928269145.1. Classification (NCBI taxonomy): domain Eukaryota; kingdom Metazoa; phylum Arthropoda; class Insecta; order Lepidoptera; family Crambidae; genus Agriphila; species Agriphila tristella. The sequence continues at coordinate 42,289,703 of OV743433.1, forward strand.
CTGATTTTGCTGGGGTAACGTTACCCCAGCAAAATGTTTTTTAAAAAAGGCGTTTAGCCTGGAACCAAGTACATCAAAAGATAGCTTTTGACGAGTTGTTAATGAATACCAATAGCAAAATCTGTGCATCTTATAGTTTTTGAGATATTCAAGATTTTGCTGCGGTAACGTTTAGAGATTTCCCATATCTCAAAAACTGTTTGTCGCAGAAGTTTGAAAAAAATACCAGTTATAGGCCTTAATTTGTTTAAATTTGTTTAAATATAAGTATTTCGGTTCATCAACAGATATCGATATAATTAATTGTTATTTAAAAACTGGAAAAAATCGATTTACTCCTAAACTAGTACATTTGAAAACAAATAAAAAGAATTACATATACCTATGATCTACCCCTTTAAGGTGTACAAATCTGGATTAACAAACTTTACGCGATATGAAGATATAAAGAGATTTCATCAAATTTCAAGCTACTTATCAATTTTCTACTTTGGCGATCGAATACGCAGCTCCCTACGAATACAAAACGATAGACTATAGTGAACACATTAGTGTATTTTGTTAAAAAACATCCCTGAAAGTTTCAGCTTTAAATCTCTGATGGATTAAAAATTATTCAAAAACCAAGAAAGTGCCAGCAATTCTCCTATAAACCGACTAAATTACGGAGGTTACGAAAAAGCGATCGCGCCATACTTGCGGATGTCCTACTGAAATTAGCAACCTAATAACCGATATATAGTACAGTCAAGCAGAAAAATACCCATGTAGCCGAAATCTAAATTGTTTTATGTAGAGGTTATATTATTACTTTAGCTATTTTCGACTACATTCGTTATTAGCTATACTTACCTAATTACTACCAGATTTTTTGACCAGAACTAAAAAAAACGTGGTTCAACCTATCTAATAGTATTAGTTAATTGATGAATGCGTTGAACGAGTACTTTTGTAAAATAATAAAAAATATTCTTAAATTTGAGATTTTTGCATTCATTGTTTTTTTTTAATTAAAAATTTATTACACGTCACGTCACGGCATCCAACACGAGATTTTCGCATTTCTTTCTCTTTTGTCATGTCACTATGTAGTTGTCCCTTTTTCTATAAATGAAGGACCCAGATGCAGAAGTCCGTACTTTTTCATCTGATAACACCAACGTGTAGAGCATGCCCAGATGCAGAACTCCCTTAGTCCAAAAACTGAGTTTCTCAATAAACCAAATTTAAACAGAAAAAAATCACTGAAATTTTTCTACAAGGTGTTTGGTAAAAGCCTTATAAAGCCGAATATAGTAAATAGGGACCATCAAACTGAACAACTTTTACTATGGGACCAACTCTGAAATCGCGAAAAAATAATCAGTAGTTCTTTACATTTTGATATTTTCGTCATAAATTTTTACGGAACAGCTGATTTTATTTGCGATTTCAGAGATGTAGGTAGGTTATTGAGGAAAATCAAACTTCATCTTTTGTTTAACACACAAACATAACATATTATTATTATACTTTTTAATAAAATCAACATTAATCAACCGGATTCAGGTCCCAAACTCTTGGACTTAGTCCTTTTTGACCCGTATTTTAAGGACTTAGGCATAGGCTTATTTCTTACAAAATATTGTGGACTTAGGACTTTCGCACTAAATGAAATATTGAAATATCGGTCGGAACGGAATTAAGGACTTTATAATATAAAATAAGGTAAATTAAATATTTGTTGTTATAGCGGCAATAGAAATACATCATCTGTGAAAATGTCAACTATCTAGCTATCACGGTTCATGTGATACAGCCTGGTGACAGACAGACGGACAGCGGAGGCTTAGTAATAGGGTCTCGTTTTACCCTTTGGGTACGGAACCCTAAAAATTAGTCATTGACACAATAATATTGCATTGTCTTCCAGTGCTGGATCAATTGCTGGATCTGGTCCTATGTTCAAAGATTCAAGTTTCTATCTTATCGGTAAGCTAGTATAAAATAGTTTGCTAAAGTGGACAAACAAACAAAGAAACAAAATCTTTTTATACGCGACTGTACCACCTAAAAATGACTATTATGCTATTTTTTTCAGATGGTTACGCTCAAGTATGGCGCGATCGCTTTTTCGTAACCTCCGTAATTTAGTCGGTTTATAGGAGAATTGCTGGCACTTTCTTGGTTTTTGAATAATTTTTAATCCATCAGAGATTTAAAGCTGAAACTTTCAGGGATGTTTTTTAACAAAATACACTAATGTGGTCACTATAGTCTATCGTTTTGTATTCATAGGGAGCTGCGTATTCGATCGCCAAAGTAGAAAATTGATAAGTAGCTTGAAATTTGATGAAATCTCTTTATATCTTCATATCGCGTAAAGTTTGTTAATCCAGATTTGTACACCTTAAAGGGGTAGATCATAGGTATATGTAATTGTTTTTTATTTGTTTTCAAATGTACTAGTTTAGGAGTAAATCGATTTTTTCCAGTTTTTAAATAACAATTAATTATATCGATATCTGTTGATGAATCGAAATACTTATATTTAAACAAATTTAAACAAATTAAGGCCTATAACTGGTATTTTTTTCAAACTTCTGCGACAAACAGTTTTTGAGATATGGGAAATCCCTAAACGTTACCGCAGCAAAATCTTGAATATCTCAAAAACTATAAGATGCACAGATTTTGCTATTGGTATTCATTAAAAACTCGTCAAAAGCTATCTTTTGATGTACTTGGTTCCAGGCTAAACGCCTTTTTTAAAAAACATTTTGCTGAGGTAACGTTACCCCAGCAAAATCAGTTTTTCTCGAATAACTTCGAAAGTACAACTTGCACACATTTTGCTATACTTAAACAAATTGCATCTTACTATGAACTAATTATCTGTAATACTCTCATTTCTCTAAGACGCAACATTTTGCTGCGGTTACGCATACTGCTGGGGTAACGTTACCCCAGCAAAATGTTTTTTAAAAAAGGCGTTTAGCCTGGAACCAAGTACATCAAAAGATAGCTTTTGACGAGTTGTTAATGAATACCAATAGCAAAATCTGTGCATCTTATAGTTTTTGAGATATTCAAGATTTTGCTGCGGTAACGTTTAGAGATTTCCCATATCTCAAAAACTGTTTGTCGCAGAAGTTTGAAAAAAATACCAGTTATAGGCCTTAATTTGTTTAAATTTGTTTAAATATAAGTATTTCGGTTCATCAACAGATATCGATATAATTAATTGTTATTTAAAAACTGGAAAAAATCGATTTACTCCTAAACTAGTACATTTGAAAACAAATAAAAAGAATTACATATACCTATGATCTACCCCTTTAAGGTGTACAAATCTGGATTAACAAACTTTACGCGATATGAAGATATAAAGAGATTTCATCAAATTTCAAGCTACTTATCAATTTTCTACTTTGGCGATCGAATACGCAGCTCCCTACGAATACAAAACGATAGACTATAGTGAACACATTAGTGTATTTTGTTAAAAAACATCCCTGAAAGTTTCAGCTTTAAATCTCTGATGGATTAAAAATTATTCAAAAACCAAGAAAGTGCCAGCAATTCTCCTATAAACCGACTAAATTACGGAGGTTACGAAAAAGCGATCGCGCCATACTTGCGGATGTCCTACTGAAATTAGCAACCTAATAACCGATATATAGTACAGTCAAGCAGAAAAATACCCATGTAGCCGAAATCTAAATTGTTTTATGTAGAGGTTATATTATTACTTTAGCTATTTTCGACTACATTCGTTATTAGCTATACTTACCTAATTACTACCAGATTTTTTGACCAGAACTAAAAAAAACGTGGTTCAACCTATCTAATAGTATTAGTTAATTGATGAATGCGTTGAACGAGTACTTTTGTAAAATAATAAAAAATATTCTTAAATTTGAGATTTTTGCATTCATTGTTTTTTTTTAATTAAAAATTTATTACACGTCACGTCACGGCATCCAACACGAGATTTTCGCATTTCTTTCTCTTTTGTCATGTCACTATGTAGTTGTCCCTTTTTCTATAAATGAAGGACCCAGATGCAGAAGTCCGTACTTTTTCATCTGATAACACCAACGTGTAGAGCATGCCCAGATGCAGAACTCCCTTAGTCCAAAAACTGAGTTTCTCAATAAACCAAATTTAAACAGAAAAAAATCACTGAAATTTTTCTACAAGGTGTTTGGTAAAAGCCTTATAAAGCCGAATATAGTAAATAGGGACCATCAAACTGAACAACTTTTACTATGGGACCAACTCTGAAATCGCGAAAAAATAATCAGTAGTTCTTTACATTTTGATATTTTCGTCATAAATTTTTGTACGGAACAGCTGATTTTATTTGCGATTTCAGAGATGTAGGTAGGTTATTGAGGAAAATCAAACTTCACCTTTTGTTTAACACACAAACATAACATATTATTATTATACTTTTTAATAAAATCAACATTAATCAACCGGATTCAGGTCCCAAACTCTTGGACTTAGTCCTTTTTGACCCGTATTTTAAGGACTTAGGCATAGGCTTATTTCTTACAAAATATTGTGGACTTAGGACTTTCGCACTAAATGAAATATTGAAATATCGGTCGGAACGGAATTAAGGACTTTATAATATAAAATAAGGTAAATTAAATATTTGTTGTTATAGCGGCAACAGAAATACATCATCTGTGAAAATGTCAACTATCTAGCTATCACGGTTCATGTGATACAGCCTGGTGACAGACAGACGGACAGCGGAGGCTTAGTAATAGGGTCTCGTTTTACCCTTTGGGTACGGAACCCTAAAAATTAGTCATTGACACAATAATATTGCATTGTCTTCCAGTGCTGGATCAATTGCTGGATCTGGTCCTATGTTCAAAGATTCAAGTTTCTATCTTATCGGTAAGCTAGTATAAAATAGTTTGCTAAAGTGGACAAACAAACAAAGAAACAAAATCTTTTTATACGCGACTGTACCACCTAAAAATGACTATTATGCTATTTTTTTCAGATGGTTACGCTCAAGTATGGCGCGATCGCTTTTTCGTAACCTCCGTAATTTAGTCGGTTTATAGGAGAATTGCTGGCACTTTCTTGGTTTTTGAATAATTTTTAATCCATCAGAGATTTAAAGCTGAAACTTTCAGGGATGTTTTTTAACAAAATACACTAATGTGGTCACTATAGTCTATCGTTTTGTATTCATAGGGAGCTGCGTATTCGATCGCCAAAGTAGAAAATTGATAAGTAGCTTGAAATTTGATGAAATCTCTTTATATCTTCATATCGCGTAAAGTTTGTTAATCCAGATTTGTACACCTTAAAGGGGTAGATCATAGGTATATGTAATTGTTTTTTATTTGTTTTCAAATGTACTAGTTTAGGAGTAAATCGATTTTTTCCAGTTTTTAAATAACAATTAATTATATCGATATCTGTTGATGAATCGAAATACTTATATTTAAACAAATTTAAACAAATTAAGGCCTATAACTGGTATTTTTTTCAAACTTCTGCGACAAACAGTTTTTGAGATATGGGAAATCCCTAAACGTTACCGCAGCAAAATCTTGAATATCTCAAAAACTATAAGATGCACAGATTTTGCTATTGGTATTCATTAAAAACTCGTCAAAAGCTATCTTTTGATGTACTTGGTTCCAGGCTAAACGCCTTTTTTAAAAAACATTTTGCTGAGGTAACGTTACCCCAGCAAAATCAGTTTTTCTCGAATAACTTCGAAAGTACAACTTGCACACATTTTGCTATACTTAAACAAATTGCATCTTACTATGAACTAATTATCTGTAATACTCTCATTTCTCTAAGACGCAACATTTTGCTGCGGTTACGCATACTGCTGGGGTAACGTTACCCCAGCAAAATGTTTTTTAAAAAAGGCGTTTAGCCTGGAACCAAGTACATCAAAAGATAGCTTTTGACGAGTTGTTAATGAATACCAATAGCAAAATCTGTGCATCTTATAGTTTTTGAGATATTCAAGATTTTGCTGCGGTAACGTTTAGAGATTTCCCATATCTCAAAAACTGTTTGTCGCAGAAGTTTGAAAAAAATACCAGTTATAGGCCTTAATTTGTTTAAATTTGTTTAAATATAAGTATTTCGGTTCATCAACAGATATCGATATAATTAATTGTTATTTAAAAACTGGAAAAAATCGATTTACTCCTAAACTAGTACATTTGAAAACAAATAAAAAGAATTACATATACCTATGATCTACCCCTTTAAGGTGTACAAATCTGGATTAACAAACTTTACGCGATATGAAGATATAAAGAGATTTCATCAAATTTCAAGCTACTTATCAATTTTCTACTTTGGCGATCGAATACGCAGCTCCCTACGAATACAAAACGATAGACTATAGTGAACACATTAGTGTATTTTGTTAAAAAACATCCCTGAAAGTTTCAGCTTTAAATCTCTGATGGATTAAAAATTATTCAAAAACCAAGAAAGTGCCAGCAATTCTCCTATAAACCGACTAAATTACGGAGGTTACGAAAAAGCGATCGCGCCATACTTGCGGATGTCCTACTGAAATTAGCAACCTAATAACCGATATATAGTACAGTCAAGCAGAAAAATACCCATGTAGCCGAAATCTAAATTGTTTTATGTAGAGGTTATATTATTACTTTAGCTATTTTCGACTACATTCGTTATTAGCTATACTTACCTAATTACTACCAGATTTTTTGACCAGAACTAAAAAAAACGTGGTTCAACCTATCTAATAGTATTAGTTAATTGATGAATGCGTTGAACGAGTACTTTTGTAAAATAATAAAAAATATTCTTAAATTTGAGATTTTTGCATTCATTGTTTTTTTTTAATTAAAAATTTATTACACGTCACGTCACGGCATCCAACACGAGATTTTCGCATTTCTTTCTCTTTTGTCATGTCACTATGTAGTTGTCCCTTTTTCTATAAATGAAGGACCCAGATGCAGAAGTCCGTACTTTTTCATCTGATAACACCAACGTGTAGAGCATGCCCAGATGCAGAACTCCCTTAGTCCAAAAACTGAGTTTCTCAATAAACCAAATTTAAACAGAAAAAAATCACTGAAATTTTTCTACAAGGTGTTTGGTAAAAGCCTTATAAAGCCGAATATAGTAAATAGGGACCATCAAACTGAACAACTTTTACTATGGGACCAACTCTGAAATCGCGAAAAAATAATCAGTAGTTCTTTACATTTTGATATTTTCGTCATAAATTTTTGTACGGAACAGCTGATTTTATTTGCGATTTCAGAGATGTAGGTAGGTTATTGAGGAAAATCAAACTTCACCTTTTGTTTAACACACAAACATAACATATTATTATTATACTTTTTAATAAAATCAACATTAATCAACCGGATTCAGGTCCCAAACTCTTGGACTTAGTCCTTTTTGACCCGTATTTTAAGGACTTAGGCATAGGCTTATTTCTTACAAAATATTGTGGACTTAGGACTTTCGCACTAAATGAAATATTGAAATATCGGTCGGAACGGAATTAAGGACTTTATAATATAAAATAAGGTAAATTAAATATTTGTTGTTATAGCGGCAACAGAAATACATCATCTGTGAAAATGTCAACTATCTAGCTATCACGGTTCATGTGATACAGCCTGGTGACAGACAGACGGACAGCGGAGGCTTAGTAATAGGGTCTCGTTTTACCCTTTGGGTACGGAACCCTAAAAATTAGTCATTGACACAATAATATTGCATTGTCTTCCAGTGCTGGATCAATTGCTGGATCTGGTCCTATGTTCAAAGATTCAAGTTTCTATCTTATCGGTAAGCTAGTATAAAATAGTTTGCTAAAGTGGACAAACAAACAAAGAAACAAAATCTTTTTATACGCGACTGTACCACCTAAAAATGACTATTATGCTATTTTTTTCAGATGGTTACGCTCAAGTATGGCGCGATCGCTTTTTCGTAACCTCCGTAATTTAGTCGGTTTATAGGAGAATTGCTGGCACTTTCTTGGTTTTTGAATAATTTTTAATCCATCAGAGATTTAAAGCTGAAACTTTCAGGGATGTTTTTTAACAAAATACACTAATGTGGTCACTATAGTCTATCGTTTTGTATTCATAGGGAGCTGCGTATTCGATCGCCAAAGTAGAAAATTGATAAGTAGCTTGAAATTTGATGAAATCTCTTTATATCTTCATATCGCGTAAAGTTTGTTAATCCAGATTTGTACACCTTAAAGGGGTAGATCATAGGTATATGTAATTGTTTTTTATTTGTTTTCAAATGTACTAGTTTAGGAGTAAATCGATTTTTTCCAGTTTTTAAATAACAATTAATTATATCGATATCTGTTGATGAACCGAAATACTTATATTTAAACAAATTTAAACAAATTAAGGCCTATAACTGGTATTTTTTTCAAACTTCTGCGACAAACAGTTTTTGAGATATGGGAAATCTCTAAACGTTACCGCAGCAAAATCTTGAATATCTCAAAAACTATAAGATGCACAGATTTTGCTATTGGTATTCATTAAAAACTCGTCAAAAGCTATCTTTTGATGTACTTGGTTCCAGGCTAAACGCCTTTTTTAAAAAACATTTTGCTGAGGTAACGTTACCCCAGCAAAATCAGTTTTTCTCGAATAACTTCGAAAGTACAACTTGCACACATTTTGCTATACTTAAACAAATTGCATCTTACTATGAACTAATTATCTGTAATACTCTCATTTCTCTAAGACGCAACATTTTGCTGCGGTTACGCATACTGCTGGGGTAACGTTACCCCAGCAAAATGTTTTTTAAAAAAGGCGTTTAGCCTGGAACCAAGTACATCAAAAGATAGCTTTTGACGAGTTGTTAATGAATACCAATAGCAAAATCTGTGCATCTTATAGTTTTTGAGATATTCAAGATTTTGCTGCGGTAACGTTTAGAGATTTCCCATATCTCAAAAACTGTTTGTCGCAGAAGTTTGAAAAAAATACCAGTTATAGGCCTTAATTTGTTTAAATTTGTTTAAATATAAGTATTTCGGTTCATCAACAGATATCGATATAATTAATTGTTATTTAAAAACTGGAAAAAATCGATTTACTCCTAAACTAGTACATTTGAAAACAAATAAAAAGAATTACATATACCTATGATCTACCCCTTTAAGGTGTACAAATCTGGATTAACAAACTTTACGCGATATGAAGATATAAAGAGATTTCATCAAATTTCAAGCTACTTATCAATTTTCTACTTTGGCGATCGAATACGCAGCTCCCTACGAATACAAAACGATAGACTATAGTGAACACATTAGTGTATTTTGTTAAAAAACATCCCTGAAAGTTTCAGCTTTAAATCTCTGATGGATTAAAAATTATTCAAAAACCAAGAAAGTGCCAGCAATTCTCCTATAAACCGACTAAATTACGGAGGTTACGAAAAAGCGATCGCGCCATACTTGCGGATGTCCTACTGAAATTAGCAACCTAATAACCGATATATAGTACAGTCAAGCAGAAAAATACCCATGTAGCCGAAATCTAAATTGTTTTATGTAGAGGTTATATTATTACTTTAGCTATTTTCGACTACATTCGTTATTAGCTATACTTACCTAATTACTACCAGATTTTTTGACCAGAACTAAAAAAAACGTGGTTCAACCTATCTAATAGTATTAGTTAATTGATGAATGCGTTGAACGAGTACTTTTGTAAAATAATAAAAAATATTCTTAAATTTGAGATTTTTGCATTCATTGTTTTTTTTTAATTAAAAATTTATTACACGTCACGTCACGGCATCCAACACGAGATTTTCGCATTTCTTTCTCTTTTGTCATGTCACTATGTAGTTGTCCCTTTTTCTATAAATGAAGGACCCAGATGCAGAAGTCCGTACTTTTTCATCTGATAACACCAACGTGTAGAGCATGCCCAGATGCAGAACTCCCTTAGTCCAAAAACTGAGTTTCTCAATAAACCAAATTTAAACAGAAAAAAATCACTGAAATTTTTCTACAAGGTGTTTGGTAAAAGCCTTATAAAGCCGAATATAGTAAATAGGGACCATCAAACTGAACAACTTTTACTATGGGACCAACTCTGAAATCGCGAAAAAATAATCAGTAGTTCTTTACATTTTGATATTTTCGTCATAAATTTTTGTACGGAACAGCTGATTTTATTTGCGATTTCAGAGATGTAGGTAGGTTATTGAGGAAAATCAAACTTCACCTTTTGTTTAACACACAAACATAACATATTATTATTATACTTTTTAATAAAATCAACATTAATCAACCGGATTCAGGTCCCAAACTCTTGGACTTAGTCCTTTTTGACCCGTATTTTAAGGACTTAGGCATAGGCTTATTTCTTACAAAATATTGTGGACTTAGGACTTTCGCACTAAATGAAATATTGAAATATCGGTCGGAACGGAATTAAGGACTTTATAATATAAAATAAGGTAAATTAAATATTTGTTGTTATAGCGGCAACAGAAATACATCATCTGTGAAAATGTCAACTATCTAGCTATCACGGTTCATGTGATACAGCCTGGTGACAGACAGACGGACAGCGGAGGCTTAGTAATAGGGTCTCGTTTTACCCTTTGGGTACGGAACCCTAAAAATTAGTCATTGACACAATAATATTGCATTGTCTTCCAGTGCTGGATCAATTGCTGGATCTGGTCCTATGTTCAAAGATTCAAGTTTCTATCTTATCGGTAAGCTAGTATAAAATAGTTTGCTAAAGTGGACAAACAAACAAAGAAACAAAATCTTTTTATACGCGACTGTACCACCTAAAAATGACTATTATGCTATTTTTTTCAGATGGTTACGCTCAAGTATGGCGCGATCGCTTTTTCGTAACCTCCGTAATTTAGTCGGTTTATAGGAGAATTGCTGGCACTTTCTTGGTTTTTGAATAATTTTTAATCCATCAGAGATTTAAAGCTGAAACTTTCAGGGATGTTTTTTAACAAAATACACTAATGTGGTCACTATAGTCTATCGTTTTGTATTCATAGGGAGCTGCGTATTCGATCGCCAAAGTAGAAAATTGATAAGTAGCTTGAAATTTGATGAAATCTCTTTATATCTTCATATCGCGTAAAGTTTGTTAATCCAGATTTGTACACCTTAAAGGGGTAGATCATAGGTATATGTAATTGTTTTTTATTTGTTTTCAAATGTACTAGTTTAGGAGTAAATCGATTTTTTCCAGTTTTTAAATAACAATTAATTATATCGATATCTGTTGATGAATCGAAATACTTATATTTAAACAAATTAAGGCCTATAACTGGTATTTTTTTCAAACTTCTGCGACAAACAGTTTTTGAGATATGGGAAATCCCTAAACGTTACCGCAGCAAAATCTTGAATATCTCAAAAACTATAAGATGCACAGATTTTGCTATTGGTATTCATTAACAACTCGTCAAAAGCTATCTTTTGATGTACTTGGTTCCAGGCTAAACGCCTTTTTTAAAAAACATTTTGCTGGGGTAACGTTACCCCAGCAAAATCAGTTTTTCTCGAATAACTTCGAAAGTACAACTTGCACACATTTTGCTATACTTAAACAAATTGCATCTTACTATGAACTAATTATCTGTAATACTCTCATTTCTCTAAGACGCAACATTTTGCTGCGGTTACGCATACCCCAATATGCGGTAGATTGAAAATGACCCTGGTTGGCCGGCGGTCTAAACAGCAAGGTACAACAGCAAAGAAAAGAAACCGGTAGGTCTGGGGGGGGCCTTAGAGCATTGCGGACTCGAAGCCTGCCATGGAAGGCCCATAATGGGCCCTGCACACCTCAGTGGTGCAGAGCTGCTGAAGCAAGGGTTTTTATTAAAATAAATACGTAGTCAGGTTTGCTAAAGATTTTTATTTGTTCATAAAGATATTAACCACAACAAAAAGAAATGCAAAATATGTAGTTAACAAGCTCATATGCCACCCCTCAATCTAAGAACAAGATGTAAAGTAGATTCTTTTTGAATATTGTAGTCTGACAAGGTGCGGCCGTCTTCCAACTGTTTGCCGGCAAAGATAAGTCTCTGCTGGTCTGGGGGAATACCCTCCTTGTCCTGAATTTTCGCCTTTACGTTTTCAATTGTGTCAGATGGCTCCACTTCCAATGTGATAGTCTTGCCAGTCAGGGTTTTCACGAAAATTTGCATACCGCCTCGGAGACGTAGAACCAAGTGAAGAGTGGACTCCTTCTGAATGTTGTAGTCTGACAAGGTGCGGCCGTCTTCCAACTGTTTGCCGGCAAAGATAAGTCTCTGCTGGTCTGGGGGAATGCCTTCTTTGTCTTGAATTTTCGCCTTTACGTTTTCAATTGTGTCCGAAGCCTCCACTTCCAATGTGATAGTCTTGCCAGTCAGGGTTTTCACGAAAATTTGCATACCGCCTCGGAGACGTAGAACCAAGTGAAGGGTGGACTCCTTCTGAATGTTGTAATCTGACAAGGTGCGGCCGTCTTCCAACTGTTTGCCGGCAAAGATAAGTCTCTGCTGGTCTGGGGGAATACCCTCCTTGTCCTGAATTTTCGCCTTTACGTTTTCAATTGTGTCAGAAGCCTCTACTTCCAATGTGATAGTCTTGCCAGTCAGCGTCTTCACGAAAATTTGCATACCTCCTCGTAGACGTAGTACCAAGTGAAGAGTGGACTCCTTCTGAATGTTGTAGTCTGACAAGGTGCGGCCGTCTTCCAACTGTTTACCGGCGAAGATAAGTCTCTGCTGATCTGGAGGAATGCCTTCTTTGTCCTGAATTTTCGCCTTTACGTTTTCAATTGTGTCCGAAGCCTCCACTTCCAATGTGATAGTTTTGCCAGTCAGGGTTTTCACGAAAATTTGCATACCTCCTCGTAGACGTAGTACCAAGTGAAGAGTGGACTCCTTCTGAATGTTGTAGTCTGACAAGGTGCGGCCGTCTTCCAACTGTTTACCGGCGAAGATAAGTCTCTGCTGGTCTGGAGGAATACCTTCTTTGTCCTGAATTTTCGTCTTTACGTTTTCAATTGTGTCAGAAGCCTCCACTTCCAACGTGATAGTTTTGCCAGTCAGCGTCTTCACGAAAATTTGCATACCTCCTCGTAGACGTAGTACCAAGTGAAGAGTAGACTCCTTCTGAATGTTGTAGTCTGACAAGGTGCGGCCGTCTTCCAACTGTTTACCGGCAAAGATTAGTCTCTGCTGGTCTGGAGGAATGCCTTCTTTGTCCTGAATTTTCGCCTTTACGTTTTCAATTGTGTCCGAAGCCTCCACTTCCAATGTGATAGTCTTGCCAGTCAGGGTTTTCACGAAAATTTGCATACCTCCTCGTAGACGTAGTACCAAGTGAAGAGTGGACTCCTTCTGAATGTTGTAGTCTGACAAGGTGCGGCCGTCTTCCAACTGTTTACCGGCGAAGATAAGTCTCTGCTGGTCTGGAGGAATACCTTCTTTGTCCTGAATTTTCGCCTTTACGTTTTCAATTGTGTCAGAAGCCTCCACTTCCAACGTGATAGTTTTGCCAGTCAGAGTCTTCACGAATATTTGCATACCGCCTCGGAGTCTTAGTACCAAGTGAAGGGTGGACTCCTTCTGAATGTTGTAGTCTGACAAGGTGCGGCCGTCTTCCAACTGTTTGCCGGCAAAGATAAGTCTCTGCTGGTCTGGAGGAATGCCTTCTTTGTCCTGAATTTTCGCCTTTACGTTTTCAATTGTGTCAGAAGCTTCCACTTCCAATGTGATAGTTTTTCCAGTCAGCGTCTTCACGAAAATTTGCATACCTCCTCGTAGACGTAGTACCAAGTGAAGAGTAGACTCCTTCTGAATGTTGTAGTCTGACAAGGTGCGGCCGTCTTCCAATTGTTTGCCGGCAAAGATAAGTCTCTGCTGGTCTGGAGGAATGCCCTCTTTGTCCTGAATTTTCGCCTTTACATTTTCAATTGTGTCGGAAGGCTCTACTTCCAATGTGATAGTCTTGCCAGTTAGCGTCTTCACGAAAATTTGCATTCCTCCTCGTAGACGTAGTACCAAGTGAAGAGTGGACTCCTTCTGAATGTTGTAGTCTGACAAGGTGCGGCCGTCTTCCAACTGTTTACCGGCGAAGATAAGTCTCTGTTGATCTGGAGGAATGCCTTCTTTGTCCTGAATTTTCGCCTTTACGTTTTCAATTGTGTCCGAAGCCTCCACTTCCAATGTGATAGTCTTGCCAGTCAGGGTTTTCACGAAAATTTGCATACCTCCTCGTAGACGTAGTACCAAGTGAAGAGTGGACTCCTTCTGAATGTTGTAGTCTGACAAGGTGCGGCCGTCTTCCAACTGTTTACCGGCGAAGATAAGTCTCTGCTGGTCTGGAGGAATGCCCTCTTTGTCCTGAATTTTCGCCTTTACATTTTCAATTGTGTCGGAAGGCTCTACTTCCAATGTGATAGTCTTGCCAGTCAGGGTTTTCACGAAAATTTGCATTCCTCCTCGTAGACGTAGTACCAAGTGAAGAGTGGACTCCTTCTGAATGTTGTAGTCTGACAAGGTGCGGCCGTCTTCCAACTGTTTACCGGCGAAGATAAGTCTCTGCTGATCTGGAGGAATGCCTTCTTTGTCCTGAATTTTCGCCTTTACGTTTTCAATTGTGTCCGAAGCCTCCACTTCCAATGTGATAGTCTTGCCAGTCAGGGTTTTTACGAAAATTTGCATACCTCCTCGTAGACGTAGTACCAAGTGAAGAGTAGACTCCTTCTGAATGTTGTAGTCTGACAAGGTGCGGCCGTCTTCCAACTGTTTACCGGCGAAGATAAGTCTCTGCTGGTCTGGAGGAATGCCCTCTTTGTCCTGAATTTTCGCCTTTACATTTTCAATTGTGTCGGAAGGCTCTACTTCCAATGTGATAGTCTTGCCAGTCAGCGTCTTCACGAAAATTTGCATTCCTCCTCGTAGACGTAGTACCAAGTGAAGAGTGGACTCCTTCTGAATGTTGTAGTCTGACAAGGTGCGGCCGTCTTCCAACTGTTTACCGGCGAAGATAAGTCTCTGCTGATCTGGAGGAATGCCTTCTTTGTCCTGAATTTTCGCCTTTACGTTTTCAATTGTGTCCGAAGCCTCCACTTCCAATGTGATAGTCTTGCCAGTCAGGGTTTTCACGAAAATTTGCATACCTCCTCGTAGACGTAGTACCAAGTGAAGAGTGGACTCCTTCTGAATGTTGTAGTCTGACAAGGTGCGGCCGTCTTCCAACTGTTTACCGGCGAAGATAAGTCTCTGCTGATCTGGAGGAATGCCTTCTTTGTCCTGAATTTTCGCCTTTACGTTTTCAATTGTGTCCGAAGCCTCCACTTCCAATGTGATAGTCTTGCCAGTCAGGGTTTTCACGAAAATTTGCATACCTCCTCGTAGACGTAGTACCAAGTGAAGAGTGGACTCCTTCTGAATGTTGTAGTCTGACAAGGTGCGGCCGTCTTCCAACTGTTTACCGGCGAAGATAAGTCTCTGCTGGTCTGGAGGAATACCTTCTTTGTCCTGAATTTTCGCCTTTACGTTTTCAATTGTGTCAGAAGCCTCCACTTCCAATGTGATAGTCTTGCCAGTAAGCGTCTTCACGAAAATTTGCATACCTCCTCGTAGACGTAGTACCAAGTGAAGAGTAGACTCCTTCTGAATGTTGTAGTCTGACAAGGTGCGGCCGTCTTCCAACTGTTTACCGGCAAAGATTAGTCTCTGCTGGTCTGGAGGAATGCCTTCTTTGTCCTGAATTTTCGCCTTTACGTTTTCAATTGTGTCAGAAGCCTCCACTTCCAATGTGATAGTTTTGCCAGTCAGCGTCTTCACGAAAATTTGCATACCTCCTCGTAGACGTAGTACCAAGTGAAGAGTAGACTCCTTCTGAATGTTGTAGTCTGACAAGGTGCGGCCGTCTTCCAACTGTTTACCGGCAAAGATTAGTCTCTGCTGGTCTGGAGGAATGCCTTCTTTGTCCTGAATTTTCGCCTTTACGTTTTCAATTGTGTCAGAAGGCTCCACTTCCAATGTGATAGTCTTGCCAGTAAGCGTCTTCACGAAAATTTGCATACCGCCTCGGAGACGTAGAACCAAGTGAAGGGTGGACTCCTTCTGAATGTTGTAGTCTGACAAGGTGCGGCCGTCTTCCAACTGTTTGCCGGCAAAGATAAGTCTCTGCTGGTCTGGGGGAATACCCTCCTTGTCCTGAATTTTCGCCTTTACGTTTTCAATTGTGTCAGATGGCTCCACTTCCAATGTGATAGTCTTGCCAGTCAGGGTTTTCACGAAAATTTGCATACCGCCTCGGAGACGTAGAACCAAGTGAAGAGTGGACTCCTTCTGAATGTTGTAGTCTGACAAGGTGCGGCCGTCTTCCAACTGTTTGCCGGCAAAGATAAGTCTCTGCTGGTCTGGGGGAATGCCTTCTTTGTCTTGAATTTTCGCCTTTACGTTTTCAATTGTGTCCGAAGCCTCCACTTCCAATGTGATAGTCTTGCCAGTCAGGGTTTTCACGAAAATTTGCATACCGCCTCGGAGACGTAGAACCAAGTGAAGGGTGGACTCCTTCTGAATGTTGTAATCTGACAAGGTGCGGCCGTCTTCCAACTGTTTGCCGGCAAAGATAAGTCTCTGCTGGTCTGGGGGAATACCCTCCTTGTCCTGAATTTTCGCCTTTACGTTTTCAATTGTGTCAGAAGCCTCTACTTCCAATGTGATAGTCTTGCCAGTCAGCGTCTTCACGAAAATTTGCATACCTCCTCGTAGACGTAGTACCAAGTGAAGAGTGGACTCCTTCTGAATGTTGTAGTCTGACAAGGTGCGGCCGTCTTCCAACTGTTTACCGGCGAAGATAAGTCTCTGCTGATCTGGAGGAATGCCTTCTTTGTCCTGAATTTTCGCCTTTACGTTTTCAATTGTGTCCGAAGCCTCCACTTCCAATGTGATAGTTTTGCCAGTCAGGGTTTTCACGAAAATTTGCATACCTCCTCGTAGACGTAGTACCAAGTGAAGAGTGGACTCCTTCTGAATGTTGTAGTCTGACAAGGTGCGGCCGTCTTCCAACTGTTTACCGGCGAAGATAAGTCTCTGCTGGTCTGGAGGAATACCTTCTTTGTCCTGAATTTTCGTCTTTACGTTTTCAATTGTGTCAGAAGCCTCCACTTCCAACGTGATAGTTTTGCCAGTCAGCGTCTTCACGAAAATTTGCATACCTCCTCGTAGACGTAGTACCAAGTGAAGAGTAGACTCCTTCTGAATGTTGTAGTCTGACAAGGTGCGGCCGTCTTCCAACTGTTTACCGGCAAAGATTAGTCTCTGCTGGTCTGGAGGAATGCCTTCTTTGTCCTGAATTTTCGCCTTTACGTTTTCAATTGTGTCCGAAGCCTCCACTTCCAATGTGATAGTCTTGCCAGTCAGGGTTTTCACGAAAATTTGCATACCTCCTCGTAGACGTAGTACCAAGTGAAGAGTGGACTCCTTCTGAATGTTGTAGTCTGACAAGGTGCGGCCGTCTTCCAACTGTTTACCGGCGAAGATAAGTCTCTGCTGGTCTGGAGGAATACCTTCTTTGTCCTGAATTTTCGCCTTTACGTTTTCAATTGTGTCAGAAGCCTCCACTTCCAACGTGATAGTTTTGCCAGTCAGAGTCTTCACGAATATTTGCATACCGCCTCGGAGTCTTAGTACCAAGTGAAGGGTGGACTCCTTCTGAATGTTGTAGTCTGACAAGGTGCGGCCGTCTTCCAACTGTTTGCCGGCAAAGATAAGTCTCTGCTGGTCTGGAGGAATGCCTTCTTTGTCCTGAATTTTCGCCTTTACGTTTTCAATTGTGTCAGAAGCCTCCACTTCCAATGTGATAGTTTTTCCAGTCAGCGTCTTCACGAAAATTTGCATACCTCCTCGTAGACGTAGTACCAAGTGAAGAGTAGACTCCTTCTGAATGTTGTAGTCTGACAAGGTGCGGCCGTCTTCCAATTGTTTGCCGGCAAAGATAAGTCTCTGCTGGTCTGGAGGAATGCCCTCTTTGTCCTGAATTTTCGCCTTTACATTTTCAATTGTGTCGGAAGGCTCTACTTCCAATGTGATAGTCTTGCCAGTTAGCGTCTTCACGAAAATTTGCATTCCTCCTCGTAGACGTAGTACCAAGTGAAGAGTGGACTCCTTCTGAATGTTGTAGTCTGACAAGGTGCGGCCGTCTTCCAACTGTTTACCGGCGAAGATAAGTCTCTGTTGATCTGGAGGAATGCCTTCTTTGTCCTGAATTTTCGCCTTTACGTTTTCAATTGTGTCCGAAGCCTCCACTTCCAATGTGATAGTCTTGCCAGTCAGGGTTTTCACGAAAATTTGCATACCTCCTCGTAGACGTAGTACCAAGTGAAGAGTGGACTCCTTCTGAATGTTGTAGTCTGACAAGGTGCGGCCGTCTTCCAACTGTTTACCGGCGAAGATAAGTCTCTGCTGGTCTGGAGGAATGCCCTCTTTGTCCTGAATTTTCGCCTTTACATTTTCAATTGTGTCGGAAGGCTCTACTTCCAATGTGATAGTCTTGCCAGTCAGGGTTTTCACGAAAATTTGCATTCCTCCTCGTAGACGTAGTACCAAGTGAAGAGTGGACTCCTTCTGAATGTTGTAGTCTGACAAGGTGCGGCCGTCTTCCAACTGTTTACCGGCGAAGATAAGTCTCTGCTGATCTGGAGGAATGCCTTCTTTGTCCTGAATTTTCGCCTTTACGTTTTCAATTGTGTCCGAAGCCTCCACTTCCAATGTGATAGTCTTGCCAGTCAGGGTTTTTACGAAAATTTGCATACCTCCTCGTAGACGTAGTACCAAGTGAAGAGTAGACTCCTTCTGAATGTTGTAGTCTGACAAGGTGCGGCCGTCTTCCAACTGTTTACCGGCGAAGATAAGTCTCTGCTGGTCTGGAGGAATGCCCTCTTTGTCCTGAATTTTCGCCTTTACATTTTCAATTGTGTCGGAAGGCTCTACTTCCAATGTGATAGTCTTGCCAGTCAGCGTCTTCACGAAAATTTGCATTCCTCCTCGTAGACGTAGTACCAAGTGAAGAGTGGACTCCTTCTGAATGTTGTAGTCTGACAAGGTGCGGCCGTCTTCCAACTGTTTACCGGCGAAGATAAGTCTCTGCTGATCTGGAGGAATGCCTTCTTTGTCCTGAATTTTCGCCTTTACGTTTTCAATTGTGTCCGAAGCCTCCACTTCCAATGTGATAGTCTTGCCAGTCAGGGTTTTCACGAAAATTTGCATACCTCCTCGTAGACGTAGTACCAAGTGAAGAGTGGACTCCTTCTGAATGTTGTAGTCTGACAAGGTGCGGCCGTCTTCCAACTGTTTACCGGCGAAGATAAGTCTCTGCTGATCTGGAGGAATGCCTTCTTTGTCCTGAATTTTCGCCTTTACGTTTTCAATTGTGTCCGAAGCCTCCACTTCCAATGTGATAGTCTTGCCAGTCAGGGTTTTCACGAAAATTTGCATACCTCCTCGTAGACGTAGTACCAAGTGAAGAGTGGACTCCTTCTGAATGTTGTAGTCTGACAAGGTGCGGCCGTCTTCCAACTGTTTACCGGCGAAGATAAGTCTCTGCTGGTCTGGAGGAATACCTTCTTTGTCCTGAATTTTCGCCTTTACGTTTTCAATTGTGTCAGAAGCCTCCACTTCCAATGTGATAGTCTTGCCAGTAAGCGTCTTCACGAAAATTTGCATACCTCCTCGTAGACGTAGTACCAAGTGAAGAGTAGACTCCTTCTGAATGTTGTAGTCTGACAAGGTGCGGCCGTCTTCCAACTGTTTACCGGCAAAGATTAGTCTCTGCTGGTCTGGAGGAATGCCTTCTTTGTCCTGAATTTTCGCCTTTACGTTTTCAATTGTGTCAGAAGCCTCCACTTCCAATGTGATAGTTTTGCCAGTCAGCGTCTTCACGAAAATTTGCATACCTCCTCGTAGACGTAGTACCAAGTGAAGAGTAGACTCCTTCTGAATGTTGTAGTCTGACAAGGTGCGGCCGTCTTCCAACTGTTTACCGGCAAAGATTAGTCTCTGCTGGTCTGGAGGAATGCCTTCTTTGTCCTGAATTTTCGCCTTTACGTTTTCAATTGTGTCAGAAGGCTCCACTTCCAATGTGATAGTCTTGCCAGTAAGCGTCTTCACGAAAATTTGCATACCGCCTCGGAGACGTAGAACCAAGTGAAGGGTGGACTCCTTCTGAATGTTGTAGTCTGACAAGGTGCGGCCGTCTTCCAATTGTTTGCCGGCAAAGATAAGTCTCTGCTGGTCTGGAGGAATGCCCTCTTTGTCCTGAATTTTCGCCTTTACGTTTTCAATTGTGTCAGAAGGCTCCACTTCCAATGTGATAGTCTTGCCAGTCAGCGTCTTCACGAAAATTTGCATACCTCCTCGTAGACGTAGTACTAAGTGAAGAGTGGACTCCTTCTGAATGTTGTAGTCTGACAAGGTGCGGCCGTCTTCCAACTGTTTACCGGCGAAGATAAGTCTCTGCTGGTCTGGAGGAATGCCTTCTTTGTCCTGAATTTTCGCTTTTACGTTTTCAATTGTGTCAGACGGCTCCACTTCCAATGTGATAGTCTTGCCAGTCAGGGTCTTTACGAAGATCTGCATCTTGGCCTATGAACAAAAACAAAAAATTAGTGGTTTGTTACTTCGGGCACGTTTACTTTTTAAGTACTAAACAAATACTGGAAGTGTATGGAATCTGATATATTCTGTTATTTGAATTACATACATACTTTTTAGCTTTTAATTCACATACTTCAAAAATAAAAACCCAAAGACTACCTACTTATATTATAGCCTAATTTCAAAATCTATCGCAATCGCTTTCATTTGACAGATGGATGTGACACATTGCTGCATTTCTTTGGTAAGTTTTTATTTCTGCCAAAAAGAAGCAACAATGTATCATATCCTGAAAGTGATTGTGATAGATTTTGAAATTAGACAATTAGCCCCTTGATCATATTCACTGACTATAATAAAATTGTCAAATAATATGTCAATCTAAGATTGTACACATCATAGTAAGTATAGCATACCATGCAGACTAGCTTGCTACAAATAAGTTAATCTGTGATGCAGTTTTTGCAGAGCCAAAGGTCATTGGGCATTTTGTTCAGACGTTTGACCTACGGCGTACACAAACGAAGTAGGGCTAAATATGTAGGTAAATGTATCTGCTACTCAGTGGTATGGATCGCATTCTTGCCGGCCAAGTTTAATTTTTTTATCATTATATCATAGCACTTCAATAATAATATAATAAAATTGTTTTTAAAAAGCTTAAGGAAACTGGAAATGTATGAAATTAAATATTTAGGAATTATTAATAGGTAACTTATTTATACTTAAGAATTTATTTAGTATTATAGTTCAGCAGTAGGTCAATCAGTCATTGTATTATACTGAATTCTCTTTTGCTTCTTCAAAAAACTTATATTATAAGTAGGGCTGCCACCTTTCAACAAGAGCAAACCCGGACGTTTAAAAAAACCCAATTTTGCTTGTGCAAATAAATCTACTTTAGGTAATTAGTATTAGGTATTTATTTAAATCAAATAAGTTGGCAAATTACTTAAAATTAATTAATTAAAACACTACCACTGCAGTTAGTTTCAATTCAACCAGAATGAATAAAGGTTAAATATGAGAATAGAATGAAAAAATATTTTATGACTTTGTGTTGTTATTTTAGGCAAACAACTTATTAAAAAAACTTTGTTTTTTTAATTTAAGTACTTTATACTTAAATAAAATTAAAAACTTTTTTTATTAACCTATAAGCATCAGCATGGTTCTTGAGCGGAGAAATTTAATGCACAGAAGCATTGCAGTATATCAAATTGTTTATTGTACTTACCAATTTAACAATAATTTTCAAAATATAATTATACATAACATAGCCCAGTCAAATTAGGGTTACATTTTATCTAGTGATGCCAAACTATATTTGAAACGATAGTTGAAACCAGTTAGGATATTGATAGGACTATCGATACTATCAATAATATCGATAGCACAAAATGTTGTAATACTATTGATGCTTGCAATAGTATCGATAATATTACGCCTTGATAGTCACTACGCTATATCGATAGTTTCGACAGTATCGATAGTCCTATCAATATTTCCACTATTGCCGCACTCGATAAACTATCGATAGTGACCTATCGTTCGGCATCACTAGTTTCATCAAATGAGAGATGACGTGTATGCACCATCATTTTCGCGTTCTAAAAGTTGTCTCAAGGCTCATAAATCTCGTGTTTGCGTCGTAAGTTATTCAAAATCAAACTTCACTAAATTTTTTTTTCTGAAACCCATCGTGTGGGGTCTCTAATGAAAGGGCTTCTTGAGCTGATTCCAAATATATAATATATCATTACATTGCGACAACTTGTTTTTTAAAGAACAGAAAAACATTTTCCAAACATACTAATGTTGGGCTTTTGCAGGTAGAAAACGGCAGACTTTTTTATAGAACATACGCCAAAGAACTGCTTATATACTTCTTCCTATCTAACATCCTGGAAGCAATTTTGAAAATATTAATATTAAATAAGTAGCTTATTCCATTTAATGCACGTAGAGAAAATTTTTCTTTGTGCTGGAATGCTTGGACCAAAAATAGATACCGCTTGTCTATTGACAGTGTAAAGGCAGAGATGCAAATTAAAGCCTTACGGACCCAAGGCACAACTACTATGTTCAACTGGTTTGGTTGTGCGGTGGGTACAGCTCCCGGCATATAAATTGGCAAGAGAAAGTTGAGACAAAAAATGCGCAGTAGCTACAAACACAGTGTTTGATAGTTATAATGATAAAAAAATTAAACTTGGCCGGCAAGAATGCGATCCATACCACTGAGTAGCAGATACATTTACCTACATATTTAGCCCTACTTCGTTTGTGTACGCCGTAGGTCAAACGTCTGAACAAAATGCCCAATGACCTTTGGCTCTGCAAAAACTGCATCACAGATTAACTTATTTGTAGCAAGCTAGTCTGCATGGTATGCTATACTTACTATGATGTGTACAATCTTAGATTGACATATTATTTGACAATTTTATTATAGTCAGTGAATATGATCAAGGGGCTAATTGTCTAATTTCAAAATCTATCTAGGGATGCAACATCGTTCATAAAAAACATCGATGTTTAAACATCGATGTTTTTGAAAGTATAACATCGATGTTGAAAACATCGACGTTTATGAACGATATATCGATGTTTTTACGATGTTTTTTCTAGACTACCGGTCGCTGCTTTGAAACACCGAAAAAACGCGTTTTCTCAATATATAAATATTTATACATCGATGTTTTGGTATATGGGTATAAACTTTATTTTATCTAGGAATTAGGAGTAGAAGCACATTAAATACAAGTTATTTAAACACTAGATCAGATAAAGATATCAACGTGTTTCCTTCACATAGAGTAACGTAACTTATTTTAACATTCGTATTTCGTATAGTCTTGCCATATTTTGTAATGGAAACACCTTTTATGGTTAGTATACGAACCAATGCATAGGTTGCGCTTAAAAAACATCGTTCATAAAACATCGTTCTTGAAGAACGATGTTTCATCGATGTTCACAATTTCAACATCGATGTTAAAACATCGATGTTTATGACCAAAACATCGATGTTTTTAAATATCGATGTATCGTTTGCATCCCTAAATCTATCACAATCACTTTCAGGATATGATACATTGTTGCTTCTTTTTGGCAGAAATAAAAACTTACCAAAGAAATGCAGCAATGTGTCACATCCATCTGTCAAATGAAAGCGATTGCGATAGATTTTGAAATTAGGCTATAATATAAGTAGGTAGTCTTTGGGTTTTTATTTGTGCCAAAAAGAAATGCCAATGTATCTTATCCTGAAAGTGATTGCTTGCAATAGATCAAAGAGAATGTAAAATCACTACGTTATTATATAAGAGACGGGACTTCATACAAAATTTTTAACACGCCAAATGTTAAAACAGGGTTCTTTTAACGTTGCTATCACTTTCAAACGTATGACGAAAGAGTGAGATAAATATAGCCGCCATTAAAGTTCTACCCCGTTTCATAAAATTTTTTTTTCTTTACGAGTTGCGATAGACTGGCAATAGATTTTGAAATTTGACAATAAGTACCCTGATCATTTAAATCTAACGAAATACCTGAACACAAAAATCAACCTTAGGGCTGATTGTCTAATTTCAAAATCTTTCACAATCACTTTCATTTGACAGATGGATGTGATGTGACACATTGCTACATTTCTTTGGTAGGTTTTTATTTGTACCAAGCAAAGATAAGTATCAATGCATCACAACCTGAAAGTGAAGATAGGCTTATCTTGAGACTTTTAAGGTGCACCTTCATTTGTTTTCAGACAACAAATGAAAGTAATATCTTGAGATAATTCGTTTATTCCGAACCTAACCCCAAAACCTAACCCCCATGGGGGTTAGGTTAGGAAAGCAAAAATATTATTCCTAACCTAATCCTCGTAGTCACACCGTCTCACCCTTGACTCTATTCCATGTTATCAAACTACTTGGATATAGACCTCCTTTCTTTTACATGTCAGAAAAAATCACAAAAAATAATAATTAAGTCACCTGATAAGCATTTTTAAATCGTCAATTTTGAAATTATATATTCTTATTGTTATGCGAATTAAGTTTATGGCAAGTCTGTTATGGATTTTCAAAATAGGATTAATAATATTATGCAATATAAGGGACCCCCAATTTTGTGTGTATCTAATAATAAATAAACGAGGAAAGTAGCTCTCACGCTAATATTCGCATTCACCAGATTCTATGACCTCGGTATGTGCGAGCGCAATAGCGAAATATTAGAAAATAAATTTCTCTTAAAAATATAGAAGATAAACCTTCTCCATATTTATGTGACCCTGGTACTTTGATGACGTATTGTTTTTTAAATTATAAGATTTAAAAAAGTTATAATTTGCTTTGTAATTTTTCATGTCAAGGGTGAGACGATGGGACTACGAGGGTTAGGTTGGGAATAATATTTTTGCTTTCCTAACCTAACCCCCATGGGGGTTAGGTTTTGGGGTTAGGTTCGGAATAAAACGAGATAATTGATATTTGTCAAATGTTCAGGTAGGTATTTTGGTAGGTTTGAAATGGATATGACTGTACTTAATTCTTTGTTCGAACCCTTAATTTATTTTACATGTAAATCTCTTCGATCAAGACCACCGTAATGTCCAGTCAGAGTCACAAAAATGGCACCTCAAATAGCGTCCCACTAACAAACTGGGTGCTTATTTTGCACAAAGTAAGTTTAAAAGATGTGTTTTTATACAAAATACCTATGCTTATTCAGTAGGTACAAAATAAGTGTTAAAAAATGAGAGTTTTTTTACACCACTGGCCACCATTTGACTGGGGTCATCTTTATGTGGGGGACATCATGTCGTTGGATGTGAAGTCCTAAAATCCCTGATTGCAACCAATTTGATTATGGCCTATAGGCTGATTGCAGATAGAGAAAGGAGAAAAAAATTATGAGGTGATTATGTACAAAACAAGCTCCAAGTTTGTAAGTGGGACACTATTTGAGTTGCCATTTTTGCATACCTATTATTTTAGTTCGTGAAGAATTATCTAGAATATTCCTGATCGAAGGTAAATCTACGTAATTATTTCTTTAACCTGACTCTCTGATCTCTTTTTGTCTTTGTTAATTAACTTAATAAGTATAGCATGAATCTATCGATCATAACTATTGAACTTCCTATGTGTGTTTGCATCTGATATATTCTGCAAAATCTGTGTCATGGCTATTATTAGTGTAAACTCGCAAGAAACTAGGTCAAAGTTGGATTGTCAGTATAATCTCTAAGAAACGAAAAATTAAGCAGAAAATAGAGTAGGGACTAAGAAGTGTAGGTAGGTACCTATATAATATGGTGCTAGAGAATACAACAATAAATTAGAATTACGAAAGGGGGCAGTAATTATCAAAATTACGTAGCTTTTTTTAGGGGCCAGGCACTAAGTAAATAACGTGGGTCAGCGTGAAGGAACCCCGTCAGCATCCGTGTTTTATTTCAAAATGTTGAAATGATGTTGAAATTAGTACAATTTGTATCTAGTAATGTGATGAATCATGCATAATGCATGGCACGGTAGAAATTTCCTAGAAGTGAGCTAGCCCTTGACCATTTTGTATTTCTTCCGGTCGGACGGACCCTACCAAAACCAAAGATTTAAATTGTTGACCAAAACTGAAAATATTGTCGACCCTCCTTGGAACTTTTCCATTTTCTCATACACAAAGCCAAGTCACAAAATGGCGTTCAGTGCGCAGTTCAATATATTGCAATGCGTAATAACAATTTCATCAGTTTTAGCAACTTAATGGTACTAACAAGGTAATAAAAAGAACCTAAACTTACCGATCACACACTAAAATTTTGTCAGCGCAATAACACAATCAATCTAAAATTAATTTCTCAAACAAACAAATTCTGAAAAGTCACACTTCCTTTGTTACAGGCAGAGCGAGCACAAAGACAGTTCTGTTTTCAACAGCTTCTTCTTTGAAATAATTTTCGCCAATGAGCGGCATTCCCTTTTTATAGCGCAGATATTGACAGTGTTACCAGTAATGGCTACAAAACTCCCTCCCTTTTCCAATGCGATTAATTTAATTTAACTCTATACCTATAAAATATGTGACTGACTATAATAACAATAATAACACTGTGAAAAGTTAGACCTTTTCAAAATAATAATAATAGAGAAAACAGCTTTAAGCTGAGAAAAACAAAACATAACGTACTTACATCCTTATCCTTACTAATATTATAAATGCGAAAGTCCGTTTGTTTGTTTATTTGTTTGTTTGTTTGTTACGTCTTCACGTCTTAACTACTGAACCGATCATCATGAAATTTTGCATACACGTTGTCAGGGGTACAGAGAAGGACATAGGGTACCTTTCATCCCGAAAAAAAGTATTGTTCCCGAGGGATAAAAAAAAAAACATTCCACGCAGACGAAGTCGCGGGCGGCCGCTAGTAATAATAATAAAATGTATTTATTTTCCATCACACAATGGTTGGTTATACAAAGCACTTAACTTACAAATAGTAACAAAAATAAAGAAGCCACTATGCGACGACTGATGCCCGAGATAGTTTTCCAAAAAACCCGTATTACAGGTCACCAGTGCCCCCAACATAGTATATTCATTTAAAATTATGAGAGTTAGGTAGTTAAGGACTACTAACTTCAGGGCGCCTGTGGCACAAAACGACGTACAAAGCCTTGTCCAGAGTCCAGACTAGTAAAATTTTAGTGTATCAGATGTTCGTCGCGTATCATATCATCGACCTGTATCATTTGGCTAGTTTGGACGCAAAACGATACGCAATCTTGCCACACACCGTAGCTGATACACCCCAATCCGTATGTAATCGGAGCGTATCTGAACAAGGCTTTGCGCCGTTTAGACTTTTGTATCGGATTCGTGTATTATGATCGGCAGTATTACGTATAGACGCATTTTGTTTGATACTGTGTCATAATACGACTTTGTCATTTGATACAATGTTACACCGCGATCCATCTCGAGGCGGTTTTTCTCCGATCATCAAAAGTATCCCCTTAGCAAAGCAATGCCGCTACACGATCTTGACAAGTTTGTACGTGTTTATATACATTTTCGCACCCTCCTACGCTGGCTGATGAGTTGATGACATACATTTTTGTTTCCTCGCGTTTTTTTTGTATTCTTGCGTTTTCTTTGTCTTCTCGCCTTTTTTTGTTTTCTCGCGCTTTTCTGTTTTCTCGAGTTTTTGTTTCGTAGCGTTTATTTTGTTTTCTCGCGTTTTTTATTTTTCCCGCGTTTTTTTGTTTTCTCGCGTGTTCTTTGTTTTCTCGCTTTTTTAGTTTTCTCGCGTTTTTTTGTTTTCTCGAGTTTTTTGTTTCGTCGCTTTTTTTGTGTTCTCGCTTTTTTTTAGTTTTCTCGCGTTTTATGTTTTATCGCGTTTTTTTTGTTTCCTCGCGTTTTTTTTTTGTTTTCTTGCGTTTTTTTATAATTTAAGGCAGTGATAGTGTTATCTCATTAATTGATGCTTATAAACGAAAAGAGATATTATGCGGGACCTGGGGGCCTACTCCCACCTTTTTTATAAGTAAGCTTATATCCAGCAAGCTTGTTACAAGCTCTAAATGATATCACTCAAATTCGTACCACGACATCAAATAACAATCTTGTTTTGTGCTGGGAATGAACGAATGATATTGCTTGGAAAAAGCAAATAAATTATGCTTTGTAAATAGTAAATGTGGTAAATAGTATACCATTTTATAATAAATATGTACCTAGAATAAAACTTTATGTATAATAGTTTCCGCCCGCGACTTCGTCCGCGTGGATATTAGAGAAAATCATTTGGGAACCTTCAACCAGGATCAGACCAGCCGTTTTTACGTGATTAGGCGGGTCCACACCAAGCGCACTGCCTCATGAGGCAAGACGTTTGCCGCGTTTGGCAAACCTCGCACGAAGCTACTCGCTTGGTATTAGTTATTCTGTGGCTTGGTGGGGTGCCTAACCACGTTAAAATGGCTGGTCGGGTCCTGGCTGAAGGTTCCCAAATGATTTTCTCTAATATCTACGCGGACGAAGTCGCGGGCGGAAGCTAGTTTATTACAATAAACAGAAATGGGTCGAGAGATATAAATATCCCGTTCCCGTTTCTTTACCCTTTCCCGTTCCCGTTTGGACCCGTCCCCGTTAGGTGCAGTGCAGTTCCCCTTTGTGCTCGTTTCCGTTCCCAATCCTGTTCAGAATTGAATCCACATAATATGTCTCCTCTCCCTCTCACTCTCAATCTCCCTCTCCCATCCCCCTTCACGTCTATTTGGGCGACAATAAATTCCCATTTTGGGTAACAAAAATACTGAACATAGCGTACTGAAATACTAAGTGGGTGAAGGACCGAGGGTGACTACAGATATTGAAAATGGGTGACTTTAAAATACAAATTGGGTAATGGGTGACCAAATTACTATTTGGCGACAACCTTAGGGCACACAAAATATAAAAAATTTGGCATTTATTTTATTTAAAAAAGATGACTACTATCCTAACCGATATGACAAAAAACAAACAAACGAGAAAGCAGCCTAATAAAAACGTGTTAAAAATACCATGTTGGGCAGCTTAAATCAGTTATAATAGTTAACTTCTTGGTATAATAGTTGCCTACTCAGTATTTTTGTCACCCATTTAGAGTTTTCTCTGCTAACTTAAATTATTTATCACTCATATGTAGTCGCCGGTTTTGAGTATTTTTGTAAGTTAGTCGCCCGTTTAGTTATTTTGTCGCCCAAAAAATAAACTGCTGTCCAGTTTAGTATTTAAGTATCCCATTTACAGTCGCCTTTAATTATTTCCAGTTACCCATTTAATTAATTCCCTTTTTCATGTCATCATTCATTTCTCGTTCACTCAATCCGTACCATAAATCCGTACCACGAGCTGCCTTTTTGACAACTAGCAATCTTGTTTTACGTCAATTATGTCAAATCTAGCGATCTTTCAGCGATCTTAAAAAGGGTGTTTTTGTGCGACACAATCAACATGATTTAGAGTAAATGTTCCAAAAGTAGATTGTTCATAGTGAACAATATGCATAATTCACTCATATTTCATATTGAGTGAACTTTCTTTAAAATAAGACTTATAAAATAAGTTATCTTCTACAATTATTTTTAGATGACAAAAGAATGGTACGAAATCACGAAGATTTACTGTGAAGAAAAAGGCGTCGTATTTAACTACGCCCAGAATGTGATTTTTTTTAACTTGATGATTATTTGTTCATCGGGTGATTTCATTTGTAGCAGAACCAGCTTGTTCATAACCTGTGCGACACTTGGAGGCTTGTGATGAAAAATCTCAAATTCTACTGGTATTTTGTTCGTGAGTTTTCTTTCTGTGAGTGAGCTTGTGCTCTTATAAATCTACACAACTTCCTTTTAAAATAAAACAGTACATGTATTGTATTATTGCCTTTTTATTAATCATCTTCTAATGGGAACATATTACTAAGACAAGTTGTCCCTACTAAATAAACAAAATCAACATTAATTACAGCACGCCCACCTATGATAGTGCTAAGCTATGTTTAGGTAGGTACCCTAGATTTTTTTTTTGTCGTAGAACATGCACAAAACCTAACTACAAATTTTACAAAACCAATTTATAGAAATAAAGTCACGGCCCTTTTGCTAAGCCTAGCTATAGCTAGCGCAATGGTACAAAATAAATAAGAGCAAAGAAAATGATTACTTTATTACTTGATATGGGTATTTATTTATGATATTCACTTTTCAAAATGAAACATCTTTTCTAAAAGTATCTAATATAAAATTGTCACAGTATTGTTGTACAAAATTATCCTTTTTAAGTCGGAAGCTTATGGAGTTTATGGGTTTATCACTGTATGATTCCCTGGCAAACCTGCAAAAAACCAAAAATAATGTAAGTAGGTAGTTAGATACTCTAACATAATTCAATCAAGCGATTACGAGCACTTCAGTATAAAACGACTTATTTACACTAGGTACTTGCTTTTAAGACCATAAAACAATAAATATAATACTCCAATTTACTTACTTGAACTTAAAAAACGTATTCAGCTCTTTGGAGTAGAATCCTATCCTGTTTACTGCAAAAGTATTAAATTGTCCACTTTTAAGATATCACGTGTGTGATTGATTTATCAATAAATTATTAATACGTGGTTATAAATTATATCAATCGAAGGATTATAGCTGTTTAGTGTTTAAGTAAATATTTTTTTGATCACGAGACGAGTGACATATTTACGCATGGCATGACATAAGTAGGTAGGTACCTCTTTGTTCATGTCTATTGTTGAAACTACAGAATAAATAATCACAACATAGCGTATTTTTTCCTATATCTAAGCAAGGTATAGACAAATTATTAGTAAAATTATTCGTTCTTTCCCAGTACTTTGCGGGAATAATATAAGGTTATTATATTATCATAGTTTGTTTGACAGAAATGTCATGGTACGAATCTATGTAGAGCTCATATCAACATCGCTGGAAAAAAGATCGTTTTGAAAAAGGCTGGTTTAAACAAGCTGTTATTGCTTTGTCATTATAACACATTACATTTTGCATTAATAATTTTCATCATCAAGACTTCCTCATCACGAGCACAGGTAAGTCTTTGTTATACAAACAAACGGCCTCCACAGTGTGCGTCAAAAATCTTCTAAAATATTTTGTTGTTCAGTGTGAAAGTGTTGTATTTATAGTGTTCGTGTTCACTCTGATAATTTATTTAAAAATAATAATAAATTACGCTTTATTGCACACAAGTAGAAATATTACAGAAAAGGGGACAAAAATACAAAGAAAAAAGTATAGAAGAGGCGGTCTTATTGCCAATCAGCAATCTCTTCCAGGCAACCATTGGGTGTAAAATAAATGGAAAAAATTAAATATAGGGGAGTGGGTGCAATGATAAAAAAGAGAAGAACAAGTGTGTTGTATGAATACAAACAATAGTTATACCTAAAGATAAATGCAATTAAAATAAAGGAGAAAATAAAAAAATTGTCAATCAGAAGAAGAGGAAAGGAAATGCCTTCTAACTCTATCTCTAAAGGACTTGGGAGTCTGAGATTTATGTTTACACGGACAGTTGCCATCAGTATATCATAGCAGACAAGGTGACCAAATACTTCTGATCAGTTTAAAATGTCAATAAGTTCCATGCACTACAAGTTACCTTTACAAGTTCTGATGGTGACTGTGCGAACCAAATAAATATTCGTGAATGTTCGTGTTCATCATGCTCTTGTTCGTTCGTGTCTACACGCCTTAATAATTTTGATTCCATCCTGCCTGTCACTTTTATGATCGCCAAAGGATCGCTAGATTTGACGTATTAAAATGTATGCTTAGGGTTGATAACAAGAATCTACTATGTTATTTTTATTTTTCATGGGTAGTTACAAAATAAGTATCGAAAATACTTTATACTTAGATAGACTTACTTAGACGTATTAACGCTTACGATTATGGGAAGAATGTTAGGTATAAGAATGGGACGGATTTCTGTGAGCGTTAGAATGGCTGGTTGTCTGTATCGATTCACGTCAGGCTGGAGACCAAAAGTTGCTCCCTATATTTGCTACCATTTACGATTTACCTACAGTCAAATAATTGCTAATCTTTGTAACAAAATAAAGGGACTTCAAAATGACCAGCCATTCGGATATCAGGCATAAGAATAAATAAAACTTATTCTTATGTATCAGGATAGCTGGTCAAATCCCGGTTGTGTAAACTATTCAAATTCTGGGCACTCGTTGTCTACACCATTAACTCTAAAAGTTCATGTTATTATTTACTTGAGTAATTACTACCTGTATGCAGAACAAAGAAAATATGATTTGTGAGTTTATCCTTACTATACTTGGTATCGACTATGAGTTGACATTCTTATGACAACTTAGTTTCTTCCAGAAAAATATGTTAAAGAACTTGTAAAAGATACCTAGTAACTTAGTTAAACTTGCGTTAAGTTGGCAACCTTAGATATTTTTTGACAAAGAGTGAACAAGTTAAAGATGATCGCAACAAAATTGCTAAGAAATTTGAGGTAGAAACAACCTTCTTTATAGGACGTCGTGGTACGAAAAGTCAATGTAAGACCTAAAAGACATTGCTATAAGAGCTCGTTGTAGGCCCCCTGAACAACAACAATTATAATATTCACATTTTTAGCAACCGCAGAGAAGGATCCCTGTACCTTGATTACGTAATTGTTAGCATCCCTGTTGCTAACAATTATCGATTAAAAGCGCAGTTGTATTGCTGCTTTAGTTAAGATAGTTGTCACATTGGTTCTAACTAAATGTACGCGTCCACAAACATGACATGCGTTGCTGATACGCTGACAAGATACAGTATCCTTAAGTGTGGACGTGTTATTAAGCCCATTTTGGGCTAATGGAGATAGTGATACGATGCAGTCGAAATGAGCGTCCATACTTAGAATACGAATACTCGATACGATACACCTAATTTTGATCTTCAAGATGATACAAGTCTCGACAAAGCTCAATGCGATTATGAGACATGGCACACCGCTTGCGTAACGTACGCGTGCACGTAGACCGATGCGTAACCCTACGCATTGCAGCTCTCATGAGACAACCAGGCTGCGTACTTACGCAGAGCGGAACGCATTGATGACGTTGTACTCAATGGCATTCCCTATTGGACGTCACACCGATCAAATACGAACACGCACGTATCTTTCCTGCGCGTCACTACGCGCGTAACCACGCGCGTGACTACGCATCCAGTTGTATTTGTTTACAAATAGTACCGGTACTAACGGTTAGTGGTAAGTGGTGTTTTATTTTGTTTTACGTAATGAATAACGGTATTAAAGAAAAACTAATTGAATTAGTGCGAAAAAATTAGTCCATTTACTCAATCTTCGTGTGACATCGCGCACTAGAGTCGCAAACATGGCTGCCGCAGCGGCTGGGTACGCAAGGGACAGGTTGCGTTGCGTGCCGCGTAGACGTATGCGTAACCCGGTGTGTCAGGGGGTTACGTGCGTAACTACGCGCGTGTACACGCACGCGTAACCACGCGCGTGTCTACGCATCCGGTGTGCCCAGGCCTTAAATTAACAAAAGACAATGATCCGCTGCAACTTCATTCAAGAATGTATGGTAAAGAAGAGTAAAAGAGGATGGGCAAACATTTATGGACCGTGGTACCAACTCCAATAGTTATAACAGATGAGACCTTTCAAACGGCGACACTACAAGCTTAACTATTGGAACCCTGTACCATTCCGCCCATCCTCTTTACAGATTAAAATTTGTTTTTTTTTGTACTACAAGCGCTTTTAAGTTGGTTGCTTCTATTGTGTACTGTGAAGTAAAGTTCCCGCTTTCGTTATACATAGTCACAGAATATATACTCTACCGCGAAAAGAAACGACACTCGCGCATGTATGCTCGTAAAATCGCTCGCGGCTATGTGTGCGTGTCTGGAGGCGCGCGGGGGCTGCGCGCGGCGCGCGGGGAGTGCAGCCGCTAGTCGCCGACCTACTCGGGCAAGGGTTCTTTCTACTTTCGCTCGCCGCTCGCTTGTCCCACCGCAATCCGTATTGTACCGCATTTCGCACGGACTGACTACGCGTTTAATTTGCATTATTTAATTGTTAGATAATTAATCATGCCCGGCGGCGGGCGTTATTGTTGTGTTTATGGCTGTGGCAACAACCAAAAACAAAATCCTGATAAAAGTTTCTTCGTATTGCCCAGTGATCCAGAAAAGTAAGTACCTATAGAGTAAGCGATAAATTTATATTTCATTTTAAAATAACAAAAATATGTCAAAGTTGCCATAGTTGATGGGACCTGCTATTGCAACTTTACCATATTTTGAATTTTAATAAAATAAATATTTATCGACTATTTTATAAGTTAAAATATACGAAATATTAGTCATGCCCTTACCGTTCCTTTAACCTGACTTTAATTATAACAAAAAGCGATTAAACCTCGTAAACTCGCAAGTAGGTAAAATTGACAATAAATAAAAAAACCGGCCAAGTGCGAGCCGGACTCAAGCACAAAGGGTTCCGTACCAAAAACGGCAAAAAAAAAACAGCTAACACGGTTCATGAGATACAGCCTGGTGACAGACAGACAGACAGCGGAGTCTTAGTAATAGGGTCCCGTTTTTTACCCTTTGGGTACGGAACCCTAATAAAAATGATTATAAATCAAACCTTTCCTTCATTAACACGTTAAGAGATTAAAAAAATGATTATATGATAAATAAAGTATAAGTAATAAGGGTTGCAATTTATGATGTGTACTTACCTAATATAATTAACATACATACATACATACATACACTCACGCCTGTTTCCCATGGGGGTAGGCAGAGACTATGGATCGCCACCTGCTACGATCCTTGCACACTTCTTTCGCTTCATTCATATCCATCAATCTTTTCATACATGCCCTGCGGTTTTTGTCACTGCGTACACCAGCCTTTTTTATAATAACCTCTATTTGGTCCGCGTAGGTTTTTCTGGGACGCCCTCGTGCAATCGTTCCTTCCACATTCGCACAGTATATCTCTTTCGTGATTCGCCTTTCATTCATCCTCTCTAAGTGACCAAACCACTGGAGCATTCCTTTCTCAATTCTTGTCACTATATCATCTTTCAGACCACACCTTTTGCGAATCACCTCATTGCTCACTCTATCACTCAGTTTTACTCCACATATTTTCCTCAACGATCGCATCTCTACCGCATTTATTCTGCTTTCATTCTTCTTCTGCCATACCCAAGATTCACTTCCATACATCAGTGTCGGTACCAGCACTCCGTTATGAATAGCCATTCGCGCCTTTGCAGAAACGGTTTGGCTACTCATAACCGAGTGTATAGCACCACTCACCGAATTTCCTTTCTTCACTCGTCTTTCTATGTCTTCCTCACTCTTTCCGTCCCTTGTGAACGAACTCCCCAAGTATACAAACTCACGGACTTGTTCCACTTTTTCGCCACCTAACATTACCGTACAGTCAGTCATTTCTTCATCTCTCTCAAACACCATCACTTTAGTCTTAGTTACATTCACTTTCATCCCTTTTCTCACAAAATCTTCATTCATAACCGACATCATTTCCTGCAACTCTTGCGCAGAAGACGCAAGTATAACTTGGTCGTCAGCGTAGAGAAGGCACTTGATTTGAGTCCCATTCATCACAACCCCACAGTTACGTTCTTTCAGACCTTTCATACAACTGTCCAAAAACAGATTAAAGAGCCATGGTGACGCAACACATCCCTGTCTGACACCCCTAGAGATGCCAAACCAGTCAGTGTATACGCCGTCAATCCTGACGCATGCACGGGAATCCTCATAGAGAGATTTCAGTGCATGAATCAGTCTGCTCTCCAATCCGTATTCGGACAACACCTTCCATATACCTAATATAATTAAAAGATTACAAAAACTTATTATAAATCAAACCTATCTTTCATTAACATGTCCTTGCACAAGTTTATTTCCTAACATACCTACTATGTAATTTCCTTTGCCACAAGTCTAAATTCCATTTCGGTATCAACCCTAGCGCTTACACGCTCTGGCTCAAGGTCGCTGGCGCTCGAACTCTCACGTACAGAGTGTGTCACGGCTGTGACATAGTTAAATTAATCGCATTGTATGTAGCTTTATTCCATGTTTATTCAGTTCAGTCTGGAATTGTTGTGACAACATTGTGTGGGGGGATCTACTAGTACGATCCCGGCAAACTTCTTGACACAAAAAGTAAACTGTGCAGATGCCCGGTGGAGTGGCATCGATTCTTGATTTATAGCGCACTATTGTCCAACTAGGGCCTAGTCATCAAAATTAGATATGGCTTTATTAATAAAATGTTTTTAAATTATTTTGGTTAAGTAAGTATATTAAACATACATGTATAAATATATTTATATAAATGTATACTTACTATGAGCTCTTGTAGCAGGACTTATATTGAACTGCCTTACTTTTGCGTACTATGACCTCAAAGGTTATTACAAAAGAAGGCCTTATAAGCAGTCCTGTTTAAGGCCTGCTTTTGAACTGAACGGTTTCTTATTTTGTTGATGGTGAGCCCCCTAAATGCGCAATTGAAAAAGTCTCTCGGCTACTTTTCGCAATATACGATTACGGATATTTTAAAATATATTTCAGCTTTTGTAGCTAAAGTACAAAATGTTGTCGTTTCTAACAGATATTTGAACTGGCAAATACGATAACTTCTTGTACTTCAGCAACTCGAAACTGAAATACCTATATGTTAAAATGTCCGTAATCTTATATTGTGAAAAGAGACACATTTTTTAATTACGCACTCAGATTTTTAAGAAATCTTGAGAAAACATGAAATGTGCCAGCGAGAGAGAGCGGCAGTCAGCGGCAAAATGTGTACGGACTCATAAGGCTATTGAAAATAATAGTTAATGAAAAAATCTTATAAAGCATTGTGATAGCAAATAAATTCACGGGCCTCTCACGCCCCCATTTCAATACGTGATAAAATACCCACGTCAATAGCGAAAGGTATCATACATACAGAATACATAATGAGGGATTAGGTATACTATACACCAGGGTACTATGTCTAAAATTCCAAAATCTATCGCAATCGCTCTCAGGATGTGAATTGTGATATATTGATGCTTCTTTTTGGCACATATAAAAACTTATCAAAGAAATGCAACAATGTGTAATACTGTCAAATGAAAGCGATTGCGATATATTTTGAAAGTTAGACAATAAGTACCCAGCTCAAGAGCTTATTACATCATCCTGAATTAAGGATCCGGAATGAAGTCGCTCCTTAATTCAGAGAAGTGTAATTGCATTCAGGAAGGTAGGACCCTAGTTAGGATAGGAAATGGTCTCCGGCGTTAATGATGCTAAATCGGAAGCACTTAGGACAGTGTAATCGCATTCAGGACGCTCTGCTCCGACACAGAAGTACGACAGCCTAAAGAGTATACAGTCAGTCAACGCTTTTTATGTAGGTGAAAAAAAAGCCGCCGTTCGTCTAGCTAGATAGTTGGCGCAACGACAAAACTAAGTGTATAAGGGCATAATAACTCTGTGATTTGCTTTTTTGAATTAAAAAAAAAAACTGGCCAAGTGCGTGTCGCGCCACGCGCAGTAGGGTTCCGTAGTTACCATATACCATAGGTACCTTATTTAATACCACTACTATCATTTTCGTCTGCAAAATAACTTTGTTTTTATAGTGTTTGTATAAACGACAAAGTTATATTTGCGGTTTTGGAAAATGTGCTATATCTCCTAAATAACCAATTTTAGTAGATAGTGTTTAAAAGTTAGAGGGGGGGGGGGGACACATTTTACCACTTTGGAAGTGTATATTTTCCAAACGGTTGACTTTGAGAAAAAAGTACTTTTAGAAACCTCAATGTCATTTTTAAAGACCTATCTATAAACACCCCACACATAGGTTTGATGATTTCTTTTTCCGTTTTAGTTCCATGTATGGGGAGCTCCCCTTTATCTTTTTTATTTTGTGTAAAAATCGTGAAGCGGTTCACAGAATACATCTACCTACCTTACCTAGTTTCAACTGTGTAATTTTAATAGTTTTGGAATAAAGTGGCTGTGACATACGGACGGACAGACGGACAGACAGACAGACAGACGACATGACGAATCTATAAGGGTTCCGTTTTTTACCATTAGGCTACGGAACCCTAATTTTTTTAATTTCGCTAGTGGTGAACAAATTTTAATAGTGAACATCAGAATGTCATTAGTGTAAAAAATCTACGGCTGCAACGTACCTAGTTCCATTTTTCACCGCAAGTTGGAACGAAAATGAAGATCTCACCAAGATCTTTCATTTCTTCAAAGACACCACCAGTCTAGGATGAGTACTTTTTGAGATATTGCTGTTTTAAGTTTGACAGCTGTTTTCTGTTGGTATTTGCTTTTAAAATTGATTTTAGGTATGTTATTACATACTAGTACCTACATCAATAAACCCAGTTCAAATTAACATTGAAAATGACACGTACCTACTACCTACCTACATACCTATACCTCCTACCTACATGTATTTTTACGGTCACTGTATTTTCCCCTCCGTTGCTCTGCGCAAGTACATTCGTGTAACAACTGTATGATCGTTAAGCTGTGATATCGGATCCGTTATTCAGGACGGTCTAATTGGCGACTGAATTTCTCGTCCTAAATCGGACTCTGAATTCCGGATACTTCAGGATGATCTAATAAGCTCTTCAGTCACGTCAATATTAAGTCCAAGTTTTGACTTGCCGGTGATTGACGTGACGCGTCACGTGAATGTCAAAACTTGTCTTGTATTGTTTGACTAACCGTTGACGTGACTGAGCTGTGTGAATGATCCCTTAAGTGTCAAACAACAATTTTAATTACTCCTACCTAATAGCTAAAAACAATTTAAGAAACAATTTTAATTACTCCTAGTAGCTAGTTCTACATTCTAGCAGTTACTCTTTTACGAGGTAATTTGATGTAACTGGCAACATTTTCCACTATTGACTCTTTATTTTTGGCCGAGTACAGTCGAAGAGAACCGAAATAAGTCGACGAGTTGTATTTTATTGATCTATCCTCTCTCTCACTCTTTTTTATTTCAACCTTTGTTCAATCAAAACAAGCAAAGCAACGCACGCATCACGCATCAACAGACATGAGTCATCATGAACATGTCACAATAATTTTCTTTCTTGGTTTTCTTTCTAGAACGTACTAACACCAAACTAACTAAACACTTTTATCGCTCATTTGAATTTCTTTGTGAATGTGTGTATGGTAGGTAGACCTATCTGTCTCGATTTTTCTAGTAATTGCAGTTAGAAGTAGTAAATAATAACATAGCCTACCACAGAATATTATATTACTAACGTGTACCTAGGGTGAAATGCCCTAAATTCGGACACCTCAGCAATTATTATTATTGAAATTCAAACTCAAATATTTATATTAAAATTGAACTCCAGCTTGGTAATTTTTGTTATTTACGATTGCTACATGATTGTTCTTTATAATTATAGTAAGAAAATCAAGGAAACAATAAAAATAAAATTATGAAAAATGAATATATGACGTGACGAGTGACCCAATTTCCCTAAATTCGGACACGCATGCCCTAATTTCGGACGATTTTTTACCTAAATTCGGACAAGGTGAAATAAACATATTAGTTAGGAACTTTAATTGTTTTATTGACATTTAGATCAAATAACGAACATAATTATTATCCCGATCAATATTAATCATATAGGGCATAACAAAAATCAACAAAAAATAAGCTTAGTTAAAAAACATATTATCAACTCTAATACTTTAATGTACCTATTTACTATATTTATCAACATTAATAATTTTAGGCTTACTAAAAATAATCAAAAATATTGTTGGCTGTATATAATATATTATTCTTTATATGAGTATAACAACGATCGTATCAAAATTATTATTGTTTATCAGAAACATTATTTATCAAAAATTAATGAACATAATTATAATACAGTCATGTTCACTTAAATTCTATTACTATTTTTATCAGTAAATAA
Organism: Agriphila tristella; assembly: GCA_928269145.1. Lineage (NCBI taxonomy): Eukaryota > Metazoa > Arthropoda > Insecta > Lepidoptera > Crambidae > Agriphila > Agriphila tristella. The sequence continues at coordinate 42,329,972 of OV743433.1, forward strand.
ATGTAATACATGTTCATGTGTGTTTAATAATTATTATTTGGGAATTTGTAGATTTTATTCACGAGTTTTTCGTGAATATTTATTATTTATATTAAATTGATTACCATTAAATATTATAATTTAAAAAATTCATTATGTAATGTAATAATTTGATTCTAATTTACTTAAATAATTTAATTCAAATGTTGATTTGTGGTATGAAATATATAAATTAAATTCATTTGAAGTTATTCAAAAGTATTCAATTTGTTTTATTTTATTAAGAATAATATTTATTTTATTTATAACTTATTTTATTATAAGTAATTTAGACCTATTTTTGGAGTGGGAAGTTATTTGTTTAATAAGCATTTTAATAAGAATTTTATTAGATTGGATGTCTTTATTATTTATAATATTTGTTTTATTAATTTCTTCTGTATTAATTTATTATAGAAAGAAATACGTATTTTTATTTTATTAGTATTATTATTTGTTTTTTCAATATTTTTATTAATTATTAGTCATAATATTATTAGACTTTTATTAGGTTTGACCGTTGTCCGAAAATAAGATCATTGCTACTCTATTTTCGGACACCCTTTCAAAAGGCGTCCAAATTTAGATTTTTGACTAGTTTTTTAATCCTAAATCCGGACAAGCTTTTATTAAAGAATAAAAATGTATGAAAAAATACCACTTCAGATCATTCTTTGGTTAAGGTTTTATCACATATAAACGCCAATGGATCAAGAAATCAGTATAAGTATTTAAAAACACATATCTCAGAACTTGCTCATAACTAGAATTTGACTCCAAAATGGTGCAATGCGGAGCACAACGACGTCTGAGTGCAAACCAGATGACTGCTTACCACCATTTTTACAATTCCTAATGACTGATAAATAAGGGTTCTTTTCGTACAAAAACCCTCAAGAATAGCGCATACCCACACACTTTATCTTATATTTTGTTTGAAGTGTCCGAATTTAGGAGGTGTCTGAATTTAGGCGCCGTCCCCCTACCAAAATAAATGACACTATAAATTGAGTACTTACCTACTAAAGTACTTGTTGTATGGTCTGTGCCTACTACCTATCTACTTCATTAAAAAAAGTGTAGAAATAAGTAGGGCTACTATTAGGTTTATACCGCTACTACACCGCTAGTTTTTGGTGAGTTCAATGATTTCCAAGGAATTACAATAAGTTCCCCTACTTATACCTAATAAAATATAAATAAAATAAATTAATAAGTACCTAGTTACCTACCTACAGCGTGCTACAGCAAAGGTGAACATACTTTCTCGGAAAGTTTATTTATAGAGCTCTGTCTGACCATAAGAATAAACAATACTCTGACCTCTATATTTTTTTTCTGGTTTGTTATTAATTATTATGTATGAAGTCTTGAAATTAATTTGGTGAAATTGAACCTTAAAAAATATAATGTAAAAATTTTGCCAAGTGCGTGTCGGGCACTGACCTAAACGGCCCCGTTTAATGGAGGTCGGTGCCGGTCAGTGATCCGGCCTACCTAACCTAGGTAGGTATATAAATAAATAATATGTAAATATATAATATTATAAATAATGAGGGAGAATCATAAGAATAAATCTTTATTCTTATGAGAAACAGACACCTAATAAATACCAAGAGGTACGATTCAGCACCACTGTTTTTTGACCGAGCGAGCACGAAGTGCGAGCGAAGCGTCTCTGCTTCAGCTTGGGCAAAAATTATTTCGTATGTCTGTATGTTCTCTTCTACAGGTCGCATTTCTCAACCGATTCTCGTGAAAATTTGTGAGCAGGTTCGAAAAATATAGGGTCAGGTGGGGTAATTGCAAGTGTGATAACTAAATTTATAAATTCAATCGCATACTGCTCATTTATGTCTTACCAGTTGAGAATTATCATTTACGTCTGCTATTAAGCATAGATAAGGCTAACATTTTAGGTATTGAATAAAAGGATATAAAAGATTTTTTGAAAAATGAGACTCCAAATTAAGTACCATGTCTCATTATTACATTTTCCCCGTCAAAAGGGGCAAATGTATAAATCATATCTATTTTTTTAACGAAGTGTATAGATTGAGTTCTGGGGTAATAGCAATAAAAACGCAAGAAAAAGATAATATTTGGTTTTTATTTCAATGAGATCGGACAATTAAAGCCTAAGTTATGAACTTTTATAAAAAATAAAAAAATTCTCTCTTAATTACTAGAAAATACTTAAAATCATAATTATGAAATAATCATATTTCTGAACTTAAAATCAAATGATATTATTCCTCGTTTAGTTATTTCGGGGTTAGGTAAAATCTGAACGATGGAATCAGACGTAACTTCATCAATATCTTCGTTTATTGGCCATAAAAAGACACTACCCTTACGTCTTACAAACTTCACCTCCCAACGATCGCCGACTTTTTTCTGCAGAATGCCTACGTAATACTTAATTCCTTTTTTTAATGCATATTTAACGATCACCCATTTGTTGACCACCACTTCTGGAAGGTCTTTCCTTGCTTCTTCTTCTGTATTTTCGCTCTCAGTTCCTACCTCTTCTACTGCTTGCTTATTAATTGGTTTTTCCGTGCTTTTATTTTTAAGGCTTCTATTTTTCTGGGCTTCTATTACTGGTGTTTCTTTAATAGGTTTCTTCAGAATATTTCAGGTCCGTGTCTTTTTTTAACATAATTACGCACCATCTAGAAAGAGAAAGGTTTTTGGGGTAAATGTAATAATACCTATATTGCAATTACCCCAAGTCAGCAAAATTCTGGGGCAATTGCAATAGCGGCTGTATTACGTAAGCTATAGTAGATGTGTTAGAAATACATAATTACTATAACTTTATAACACTAAACATCACCATCAAACAAAAAACAAATCAAAAACTTACCGTGGAAACGTAGATGATACTGGATGAAAAGTTAGGTTATAAATTTTAGTGTCACGCCACTCGAAGGTCTGTCACGAAATGAAATGTCACTCTATCGTTGGTCGGTAAAACAGTATTGACAGGTGGTCTGCTTTGAGTTAAAGTAGTACTGGTATCATATCAGAGATGGCAGCACCGGTTGGAAAACAATGTAGCTAGATAAAGCATGCTATTACATTTCCCCCGACTTTGCAATTGCCCCACCTGACCCTATGGAATTTTTTTGTCGAGACAGATTTTTTAATTTTTCAAAATGGCGGAGAAATGTAAAAAAACAGGTTTTTCGGCTTTCCAGCGCTGTCTGTTCTCCTCTACAGGTCGCATTTCTCAACCGATTCTCGTAAAATTTTGTGAGCCGGTTTGAAAATGATATAGAACTTTTTTGTCACGCCACTTTTTCGATTTTTTTCAAAATGGGCGAGATATGTAAAAAAAACATATTGCAGTCCAGCTTTCCGGCTCTGTCTTTTCTCCTCTACAGGTCGCATTTCTTAACCGATCTCGGTGAAATTATGTCAGCAGGTTTGATAAATACCTATATAGATTTTTTTGTCGAGACAGTTTTCCGAAATTTGTTAAAATGACGGAGATATGTAAAAAACCATATTTCATTCCAGCTTTCCGGCTGTTTGATCTACTCTACAAGTCGCATTTCTCAACAGATTCTGGTGAAATTTTGTGAGTAGGTTCGATAATTATATATACCTAACTGTTCAGTCAAGCCAATTTTTCCAAATTTATAAAAAAAATACTCATCCATTTGAAAAATGATCAAAATTAGAAGCACCATCTAAGTCTTCGCGAGGTCTACAGCTCACGGAGCCCTAGTTGTAGTGGATATTCCAAAGACTCGCACTAAAACTAGGGTTTCCTAGGCTAGGATAGCGGTGCCTTCGTATTACGGCCGTAATATAGCGGCGTTGAATGTTGTCTATGTAAACAATACGGCAATAACGTAATGTCAGAAACCGCGCCGTATTGTTTAGACAACGTTCTACGCCGCTAAAATTACGGCCGTAATATGATGGCACCGCCATCCTAGGAAATCCTAGCTTAAGCGTTTTGCTTCAAATTTTATCATCAGTACCGCCAGAGAGTGGAACCACGTGGAACTCCTTCATGGGGGGCCTTCAAGTCGCGAGTGAATAGGTTTCTTCTAGGCAAGCGCGTTCCATCGTAGATTTATCGACTTAGGCTCAGGAGAAAGAACCTGTCCATCCCTACCCTATTCTAATCTCAACATAGCATAGGGCCATTTTTTTGGCCAATAAAGTACCTACCTAGGTACTTAACTTAAGTAGTACCTATCGTCTCCTATCGTCGCTCGAAAGTACGTAGGCCTAAAATCATATTATGATAGGCATAATGATAATTATCTAAGTCAAATCAACATTATAAAAATGATATCAAGTAAAAAATAATAAAACCGGTCAAGAGCGAGTCGGGCTCGCGCACCGAGGGTTTCCGTACCATCATAATAATTAATAAATGCTCCATCTCCAGGCGCGGTCCGTAGGGGGGGTCACGGGGGACATGACCCCCACCCAAAATCGTACACGTCAAATAGAAAAATCTTCTATACAGTTCTATACTTCTATACAAGTGTGACAACACAATCAACATTAGTAGGTAAGTGTTACTGATGCTTGTACGATGTCTATCGCAACTCGTGAAGAAAAAAAGTTTCTATGAAACGGGGCAGAACTTTAATGGCCGCTATATTTATCTCACTCTTTTTTCTTCTTTGTCTCTTTCTTCCATCTGTCAGTGTTACATTGCATATCATAGACTACAAATGGCGGGATATTTTTGAAAAGTTGTGTGATAACTGAAGATTATAAATTAAGATTTTTGTCTTATTTTTGTTGATTTTTCAGTAGTTTCATCTGAATTTGGTGTTTAGGTCGGTATTGTAATGAAATACTTATAGGAAGTGTGAAATATGTGCCATGAAGACCAAAAATAAGGATGGACAAAAATATTTTTTATGGCAAGATTTCCTCTTGATGAAGCTTGGTATGAATGAAACTAAAGAAATTCAATAGATCTTGATTTATATTAAGCATAAAATCAGTATAAAAGCAAAGATTTTATAAAAGCCCTGTAATAAAATTACCAATGGTTTACCTAGTAGATAGTGTTGTGATCACTGATCATTTATCGATATTTTTGTATGTGCAAACAGTGGGTAAAATTTAATGCCAAGGTGTATTCGGCATAGGTATGTACCAATTGAAAAATTGCATAAAAATAAATTTATTTGCAGGAAACATTTTACTGATAAGGACTTTAAAAAGAAAAAACACAACTTAAAAAGCATGCAATTTCTACAATACGGCCTAAACGGCCTTCTGCCCCACCTTTGTCTGATGATTTAGCTGAATTTCCTTGATGTTCATGCAGGTGCGTATTCTCTTGTAACTCAATAGCGTTTGGTCGTTCTAACGTTAAAAATTATATAATATTTATTTTTATATTATCTAAATTAAATTATTTGTGTTTTAGCTTTAAAACCAGTGCCAGTGTGTGAGACTCCCGAAGTGGATTCCAGCTACTCAATCAAGTAAAATTTTCATTTTTATGAGTATTATGATATTTATCTTGACTCAGCCTCAGCAATCGATAGATTGAGACTAGGTTTCCGAAACGAGTTTATGTCACAAATAGCAGTGACTTCGTCTGCGTGGAATTTTTTTTTTGCTATTCCTCGGGAATAATACTTTGTTCGGGATAAAAGGTACCCTATGTCCTTCTCTGTATCTTTGACAACGTGTATGCAAAATATCATGATGATTGGTTGGGTAGTTAAGACGTGAAGGCGTAACAAACAAACAAAAGGACTTTCGCATTTATAATATTAGTAAGGATTTGTAAGGATTCCCGGTCCTGTGCGGTCTCTTGCCTGTTAACTGCTTTACGAGTATATAGGTACTTATACATACGAGTATAATAATAATAGTCGCCTTTAATTGTTTTGGAATATATTTCTATTTCTTTTTATTTAACCAAATAATAGGTATTAGTTAATAAGTATATCTATTTTATGTTTTCAGTTAGCGACAATCAATTATCGGATGTTAACCAAGGTCCACAGAAAATAAATATTGGAAAGATGGTAAATGCATTCTACTAGGTATCTTACCTATTAATTTCTAATCAATAACACTAACAAATTATATTATTTTATTATTTCAGATTCCAGATCAAGATGGCGACTGCATGACGTCATTTGATAGTGTAAAAACATTTTTAATTACTACAATATGGTTATCAAATGAAAGGCCTTGATAAGTATATTCCAAAACTATGTAATACTTAACTAAAATTTATAAAATAAATAGGAATAATGTCAACTTGTTTCGTGCAATTAAAGATTTTTGTGTTGTATTGTAATGTTTCATTTTATTTAATAATTTAGTTTTAGTAATTGGTTTCATTTATTCTTCCCTATTTTGTTATATGCGATCAAAATAAATGGAATCAATTACTAAAACAAAATGAAAAAAAATGCTGATATAGGGAGTGGTCCCCCCAGGTACCTACAGACGTCATCGATATCGATATTTTTCGTACACCGTACAGGGCATCACTATGTTTTTCATATCATGTTGGTAGTATTGGTCTTCATCGCTTGACCATGCTTGAATGTTGGCAGCGATCAAAGAACCCTGTTTTGACATTTGGTGTGTCAATAATTTTGTATGAAGTCCCGTCTCTTAAATAATACGTAGTGATTTTACATTCTCTTTGACTTCTATACAAAACGCCCGTCTACGGGTCGACTATTGTTGCCTGGTGACGAGCGACGACGCGACGAATGTAACTGACTAAGGCTCGTATTATAGAACGAGACTCAAGCACAGCTTGAACTCTAATCACCTGATCTCTACTTAATTACTGAATCTAGTCTCAAGCACCCTGTTGATTCCAAAACTATGCTTGAGTCTAGACTCAGCTGATCTCTACTTAAATAGAGATTTGCGACTATCTATGGTTACAGTCTGTTTCCTATTACGAAATTTGTTTTTAGCAGAATGAGTTTCATTTTACGCATAATTAGGCCAAGTAAATGTTGCGTCACAACGTGATTTAAACATTTTTATGAGTGACATTGCCCAATTAAACGTAAATTTTAATAAATAAGGTATTTGTGCTTAGAATTAAAGGAATATTGCGAAGATTATAACGGGTGGTTTTGACACTGCAGTAAGTTTTTCGTAAAACGGAATATGATGAACTCGACCTCATCAATTCAACAAACTAAACTCAACTCAGATCATGCTAATTTTCAAACGATACTCGAGCAATGCTCGACTAATTTTAGAACTAAAATCTCTGCTTAGAAAGAATTTGATCTCTGTTTACGTAAGTATGGTCGAGACCACGCTTGAGCTTTGATTTGGGTTCATATTTACATTAGATAAGGTCGAATTTAAGGGAGCGGATGGTTAGGAGAGCCCCCATGCCCTTAATCAAAGCATTTTGATTTTTTTAAATGAATTTTGAAATTTTACCAATCCTAACCTCAAAATGTATAAAAGCTAAAAAACATTGAAGGGAGGCGAGTGAGGGGAAAAAGAGTAGAGTAAAGAGGGGGACTCTCCCATCCCCCCTTAATTTTTGATTTAATGACTTTTTCATACATTTTGAGGTTAGGTTTAGTAAAATTTCAATGTTCATTTAAACAAAAACTGTGCATTGCCGCACAAAATTCTTTGGAGGGGTTAGGTCCCCTCTCTCCCTCCCATCCACCTTTCCCTTAAAATTCAATATTAATAAATAAACCCTGGCAACACTAGTGAAAAACATAAACCTAACCTAAGTCAAGCATCGTTCTAAAATAAGCTTTAATCTGAATCGCGTACTCAATCATCGTTTTAAAATTAGCATGATCTGAGTTTGAGTTTAGTTTGTTGAATCTCTGCTCAAGCACAGTTCTAGAATTAATGCTCGACTTAAAACTAGTTTTAAGTAGAGATCAAAGCTTGAGTCTCGTTCTGTAATACGAGCCTAAAAATCGCATTGCGCGGACTCTTTATACTAAAAACAAAGCAAGATTAGTCGATGAAAATGACTAAATATCGCGCTGCGTGGCGGATTCTTTTTTTTACTGTAATAAGCAGAATTAGAAGATTAGCAGATGAAACTGACTAATAACTACGCTGCGCGGCTGTTTTTAGGGTTCCGTACCCAAAGGGTAAAAACGGGACCCTATTACTAAGACTCCGCTATCCGTCTGCCTGTCACCGGGCTGTATCTCATGAACCGTGATAGCTAGACAGTTGAAATTTTCACAGATGATGTATTTCTGTTGCCGCTATAACAACAAATACTAAAAATAGAATAAAATAAGTATTTAAGGGGGGCTCCCATACAACAAACGTGATTTTTTTTGCCGTTTTTTGCTCAATATTAATAACGATAACAGGTAGACAGTTAAAATTTTCAGAGATGATGTATTTCTGTTGCCGCTGTAACAACAAATACTAGAAACAAAATAAAATAAATATTTTGGGGGGCTCCCATACAACAAACGTGATTTTTTTGCCGTTTTTTGGTACGGAACCCTTCGTGCGCGAGTCCGACTCGCACTTGTCCGGTTTTTTTTACTGTAAATAAGCAAAATTAGAAGATTAGCAAATGAAACTGACTAAAAACTGCGCTGCGCGACCGTTTTTTACGATAAACAAGCAAATTTACAAGATAAGTAGTTGAAACTGACTGAAAATCGCGCTGCGCGGCCGTTTTTTTAGGGTTCCGTACCCAAAGGGTAAAAACGGGACCCTATTACTAAGACTCCGCTGTCCGTCTGTCTGTCTGTCACCAGGCTGTATCTCATGAACCGTGATAGCTAGATAGTTGAAATTTTCACAGATGATGTATTTCTGTTGCCGCTATAAAAACAAATACTGAAAATAGAAAAAAATAAATATTTAAGGGGGGCTCCCATACAACAATCGTGATTTTTTTGCCGTTTTTTGCTTTATGTTAATAACGACAACAGGTAGACAGTTTAAATTTTCACATATGATGTATTTCTGTAGCCGCTATAACATCAAATACTAAAAACAGAATAAAATAAATATTTAAGGGTGGCTCCCATACAACAATCGTTATTTTTTGCCGTTTTGGTACGGAACCCTTCGTGCGCGAGTCCGACTCGCACTTGGCCGGTTTTTTATTATAAACAAGCGAGACTAAAATATTAGTAGGTGAAACTGACTAAAAAAACGCGCTGCGTTGTCGTTTTTTACTGTAATAAGCAAAGTTACAAGATTAGTAGTTGAAACTGCCTAAAAATCGCGCTGCGCGGCCGTTTTTTTATTACAAGCGAGATTACAAGATTAGTAGGTAAAACTGACTAAAAAAACGCGCTGCTGCGTTGTCGTTTTTAGGGTTATCAGTTTTATTTTCTGGTTAGTCAGGTTATCAGTCACAGTTTTTACCCAAAGGGTAAAAACGGGACCCTATTACTAAGCCTCCGCTGTCCGTCTGTCTGTCTGTCTGTCTGTCTGTCACCAGGCTGTATCTCATGAACCGTGATAGCTAGACACTTGAAATTTTCACAGATGATGTATTTTTGTTGCCGCTATAACAACAAATACTAAAAACAGAATAAAATAAATATTTAAGGGGGCTCTCATACAACAAACGTGATTTCTTGGTTTTTTTGGTACGGAACCCTTCGTGCGCGAGTCCGACTCGCACTTGGCCGGTTTTTTTTACTATAAACAAGCAAAATTACAAGATAAGTAGATGAAACTGACTAAACATCGCGCTACGTGTCGGTTTCTTTTTACTGTAATAAGCAAAGTTACAAGATTAGTAGTTGAAACTGACTAAAATTCGCGCTGCGCGGCCGTTTTCTTTATTATAAACAAGCGAGATTACAATATTAGTATTTATTTATTATTTAGAAGGGGGGACACCAGCGAAGCCGGACGGGTGATCAGTCACCTTGATTGGAACCATTTCCCCAAAATCCCCACAGGGGGGAGGCGGGTTATCATTTACCCCACCGGCGTCGGACCCTCGAACCTACCTGTAAGCTTACAATACCTGCTGAGTTGACTTATCGTTAACTGCTTTAAATCCTCTTCCTTAAGCTTGTCCGCTCCAAAGAGCTCCCAGCGCAGTGATGCGTACATCGGGCATTCTGCCATGAAGTGGTAGCTTGTTTCTTCTTTTTCTTTGCATTGCGGGCGGACAGATGGGATCCTCTGTCCTTTTGATCACTGACAAGTGTCTGTTTAATGCACAGTGTCCTGTCAGTATTCCTACCATCGTTCTTATATTTCTCCTGCTTCGTTTCAGCAACTCTCTAGTTTTCTTCTTGTCAACAGATTTGATGAAGATCTTAGACTGTCTACAGTCCTTTTTTTTCATCCATCTCTGGTTGGTTTCTTTGATTGTTCGAATTTCAATAATGTTCTTAGTAATTCTATGTGCGATTGGCAATCTTGGTTCGGGCCCAATGAAAGGTTCATCAGCCCCTGTTCTGGCCAATTCGTCGGCTTCCTCATTGCCTTTATTACCTTCGTGTCCCGGGGGGTAATTACGTAACTTTGTTGCAATCAACTCTGACAGAAATCACAGTTGCATCGCTGCTTTAGTAAGAACCAATATGACAACTATCTTAACTAAAGCAGCAATGCAACCGCGCTTTCAATCGATTTCAATCGAGAATTGTTAGCAACAGCTTTACGTAATCAAGGTACAGGTACCCAGGCAATTTCCACCTCAGCCAAGTTTGCAAGTTCCTGAATGCTTTGTTTGCATTCCTTCACCAAGGCTGAGGTGGTCTCCGTTTTGTCAAGGGCTTTGATGGCAATTTGATAACAATGTTAGTAGGTGAAACTGACTAAATATTATTGAAAAAAATTTTTTTTTTAAAAAACACGTTTTTAAAACAGATTATAACAAATATAAAAAATTATTTAAAAAAAATATAAATAAAAAAGTATAATACTTATACTTAAACACATTATCGCAAAAAAAAAAATCATTAATTGGAATAACGTTAATTTTAAAGTTTAACGGTAAAAAAAGTAAGAAATAACGTTAAAATTAACGTTATTTACTGAAATAACGTTAATTCCAATGTAACGTTATCTAAATTAACGTTATTTATTAACATAACGTTAATTTTAAAATTAACGGTAAAAAAGTGAGAAAAAACGAACCAATGTGAATTCTGTGCTTAAAGCAGCAATGCAACCGCGCTTTCAATCGAGAATTGTTAGTAACAGCTTTACGTAATCAAGGTACAAACTACTACTACCTACTACTACTGTTCTACAAACTTTTGTTCAATCATTGCGCTGGCGCAATCTTTAATACCTATTAACCCTAAACATAAATAAAATTGTGCAATACATACTGATTTACCTAATATTGAGTAATATACCTAATTGTTGGTTTATGGCCTGCCTCACAACTTTAGACATTCTTTATTTTTGTTACAGATACAGTTACATCGGCGACCGAAAGGGATTTTTCAGCTCCGTGTTGTCGCCAAAACAGTCGTTTTGGCTGTATCAATCATGAGTATTCATTCAGTGGTCAAGTCCAAAATATTCATTTTCCTACAATGATTGGATTATGGTAGTACTAACCCATTATGATGTAAATAAATAAAATGAAACTGCTATCAACTCTATAAATAAAAAATTGCTTTATTATTCTAATTGCTATCAGTCATATATCCAATAATATCATAAAAAGATACATACATTTAACAGATTTAGGTAGGTAGGTAGGTACTAAAAATAAGACTTGAAAACTGTATCAATCAGGGAGACAAATAATTATGTATATTTCTTATTATAAATGATTGTATAATAATAGGGAATACGCATCAATTTTTTTTTAAATCTTAATCAAAAGTATAATGTGTGAAAAAATTAACTGTAATATTAAAACTTTTCTCTTGCTTTTTGTTCTCGTGATATAGTTACTTGAAGTTAGCGCGCAACAGCACCCGCCGAAAACGCTCCATACAAAACGGTGACGTCACACATCACGTTTCAGGTGTGTTTCGGCGCGTTTAATATGGAGTTAGCCAATAATCTTCAATTATCTCCCTAAATTTTGCGTTTAAGTACATACGTGTCATACAAAATATTGTTTCTTATTCGATATTCTATCTGACTGTAAAGTGCATTATATCCGCAAATGAAAAAAAAAAAATCGTTATTTTCCCCTGATTTCATCGTGTGATAAAACTAAAATAATACATTTATTTAATTTTTTCCTGTTCCATCATGTTTTTATATGTGTCCGCAGCGATCAAGCTCAAATTCATCAAAATCGGTGACTTATGCATATTCCCTATTGCATATTATTGAATTAACGCAAAATGAGAAAACCATTTCTTCGGACCATCAAACTGAACAACTTTTACTATGGGACCAACTCTGAAATCGCGAAAAAAAATCAGTTGTTTCATACAAAAATTAATACCGATAATATAAAAATGTATATAGCAGCTGATTTTGTTTTTTCAGAGTCAGTCCCATAGTAAAAGTTGATCAGTTTGATGGTCCGAAGTATGGTAGTATATAAACAATTATTTGTATAGTATTATTGGATTTATCCATATGACCATACTTCTAGTGCTATGTACATAATTGTATTATAAAACTATAATTTAGGGAGCTTTTTCAACCTCTTCCCATGGTCTTGGTCCACGCTTGTTTTCCCAATGATCTATATCTAGCTTTTGAATATCTTCATAAATATTTTCAAGAGTAACCTTTTTTTCTCTATGTAAGCCCAATTTTTCAGCTTCCTCTTTACTCACTCCTTTAACTTGAGAAAATTGGTATCTGAAAGATATTTAATTTATCATGAACACATTCTCTGGCAAGCGCCGACAGTTGCTCAAAGCGAGCACACACATTCTCTTGCTTTATATATTAACTCAACATTTGAGTGAGGCGAGGAATCGCCCCGAACCTGAATCTCCGACCTATCTTTTGAATTCCATATAAATTAAGAATATTAAGATAAGTTCAGAAGAAACAGTCTGCGATAATTGGTTAGCCATGCCTTTTGACACTAAAACTGCACTATAGACTGCTAATTTTGTTCAAATTGTGTTTGTTGAAGAAGTAATATTTAAATTAAAATATGATAATTTAACTTTGCAATAGATAAGGTATAAATGGGCGATCAATACTGAGTAATAATACTGAAAAGTCATCTATTACAATACCTGATTTGTGTCCATTCTCTAAGCCCAAAAGATCCCCCTACAACAAATAGAATAAAAGGAAAACCATATTTAAAAGAACGCTTCTTGCTCACAGCGACAAATTTATTTCGTAAAGAAATCCAACTACCGTGGATTTTTTCGACATTGAGAACCATTTTAGCTTTTATTATGGCATCAATGCTTGAAAATGTAGTTTCCTACATAAAGTCCCAAAATCTAAGTGATTAGTATAATAATTTCATTTAAGGCGATTTAGCTAAGTAGCGCTGTTTTTATTTTAATAAAATATTATCTGATATTATCTGTAGTGTACTGATATTGACAGTGACATGACACTGACATTTTATTTTGGCCGCGTTCCGAATCACGCTTACAGCACTATGAGCGCGCTAAAGGTCGAAACAAATTATAGGACGCGGCTTACTGCCGCGGCTGATCAGGGGGATTAGCGTATAGTTGGCAGACTCACCATGGAATTAGAAGGTTTTGACTAGGCCAAAAAATTGTTAATAAATAGTGATAAATAGTGAACTATAGCATATAAATAGTGATACTATGATTCAAAAGATATTTGAGTATCTTGGTGAGGCTGCAAACTTGACGTCAAGTTGGCAGACACCTTAAGAAATACAGTTCGTATCATTATGATTTATATGCCAAAAAATTGTTAGAAAATAGTGAATCGTATACGCAAAATTTCAATAACATTGCTTCAATACAAGCCGAGATATTACGGTCTCTAAGTGGGCTGCCAACTTGACGTTTCAGGCAATAGCGATTCCAGAGAAACGGGTACAAGTTTTAAACAAATAAATATATCAAAAAATTGTTAGTGAAATTGTGATTCCTACGATATAAATAAAACAAGAATTCTTCATTGCTATTTTCTAAAAATCGAATGTTAACTTTTACATAATACTCTGAATAGGATGTCGATCAATATTGAACTTTGCTCCACAAGAATAAGGTTCCAACTTTATTGCAATCGTGAGGTGAGTACTATCAAGCAAAAAAGTGAGATTTATATTTTTAGCCATGTCCTCCAAGTATTATTACACTTGTTTTATTAATTAAGTGTTGGTATCAAACAATAACGATATTTATTAATAACAATCATAGCAATACCGCCATCTCTCGGAAAAGATTGTCAATTTCTCAGTTATAATTTAACGTTAGGTACCTATTTATGTATGAGTTAGAATAAAGATATTATTATTATTATCTGGTGAGATTTATAGTAAAACTAGCGGCCACCCGCGACTTCGTCTGCGTGGAAAGAGTTTTTGCCTCGGAAACAATACTCTTTTTCGGGATGAAAGGTACCCTATGTCCTTCTCTGTACCACTGACAACGTGTATGCAAAATTTCATGATGATCGGTTCAGTAGTTAAGACGTGAAGGCGTAACAAACAAACAAACGGACTTTCGCATTTATAATATTATATATAAATATATATATATATATATATATATTAGTAAGGATGAGTATCAGTTGGTATGTGAGTAGGTAGGAAGTAATATAAGTAGAAATTATTAATAGTTTCTCCTGAATTAATAATATTGAATTAAGAGTAGGGTATTGACCACAGCCTACTAAAGAGTAGTCTTTATACAGTCGATCATCGCCTTTATTGTTGGCGCAAAAGCCACCGTTCGTAAAAATAGACAGTTGACGCAACGAATAAAAGTGGTTGGCACGCTATGATTTGCCTTTTTGAATTTGAAAATAAATAAGTAAAATAATACCTAATACATATATAGGCACCTAACTTTAAATTATAACTGAGAAATTGACAATCTTTTCCGAGAGATGGCGCTGTTGTAATGAATATTATTGTTATTAATGAATATCGTTATTGTTTGATACCAACATTTAATTAATAAAACAAGTGTAATAATAATTCGAGGACATGGCTAAAAATATAAATCTCACTTTTTTGCTTGATAGTACTCACCTCACGATTGCAATAAAGTTGGAACCTTATTCCTGTGGAGCAAAGTTCAATATTGATCGACATCCTATTCAGAGTATTATGTAAAAGTTAACATTCGATTTTTAGAAAATAGCAATGAAGAATTCTTGTTTTATTTATATCGTAGGAATCACAATTTCACTAACAATTTTTTGATATATTTATTTGTTTAAAACTTGTACCCGTTTCTCTGGAATCGCTATTGCATGAAACGTCAAGTTGGCAGCCCACTTAGAGACCGTAATATCTCGGCTTGTATTGAAGCAATGTTATTGAAATTTTGCGTATACGATTCACTATTTTCTAACAATTTTTTGGCATATAAATCATAATGATACGAACTGTATTTCTTAAGGTGTCTGCCAACTTGACGTCAAGTTTGCAGCCTCACCAAGATACTCAAATATCTTTTGAATCATAGTATCACTATTTATATGCTATAGTTCACTATTTATCACTATTTATTAACAATTTTTTGACCTAGTCAAAACCTTTTAATTCCATGGTGAGTCTGCCAACTATACGCTAATTCAGGGGGCTTACCATCAGCAAATAAGAAACCATCCTTAAGCCGTTCAGTTCAGAAGCAGGCCCTAAACAAAATTGCTTAAATCGGTACCATGGCCGTCTTTTAGGTGAACGGCTTAAAGATTGTTTTGACTCAAGGTGAACGGTTAGTTTGTCTCTGGTATGCTTTGTCACAGATCACTAATGCTTTGTAGACGATGCGAAAACGAGATAGCCTATACAAATCGATGGGTGCATTCTGTAAGACAAATCTCTGAGTCATCGATCGCCATAAATTTGGAATGTAATTGAAAGTAATTTGTTTAGAATATTCAATATTTTACTTTTCATGGTTAAAATGTACTTTATGGCGTTCGATGACTCAGAGATTTGTCTGGCAGAATGCATCCAATTTTATCGCTTATTATCCCCGCCAATTGGTAATGCGCCTGGCGGCCATGTTTTTAACCTCAAAAACGAAAAAAAATTTGTAAATTTTTGAATACCTAGACCCTATCTTACTGAAAATAATAATTCAATAAATAATAATTATACTAGATTACCTATTGAGAATTTTCTTATTTCATGGCATTTTTAGTTGCGGATCACGTCGATGTGGATGTTAATGTGACAAGGTCCTTGCGCATTACCAATTGGCGGGGATAGTATATCTCTGTCTGCCTCGTCGTTCTAAATTGATGAAAAAAAGTAGGTATCACAACTTCATATTTATTTTTAAATGCGATTTATTAGGTGAGTGCTTAAAATGTCGCAAGTCAATAAAACAAATTAAAGTTATTTTATTTAAGTTTTTTTATTTTCAATATCATTTCACACCATTAGTTTGTTAATCACATTGATATAAAATAAATCATTTTCTTCTTTATTTGATTATTATTATTCATAATAACATAAAATGTAATGCAATTTAGGTACTTATTTATGGGGTCTCATCTCTCATCATTTCTTTTTATTTTAGTGATATTCAACAACAAGGAAGTCGTCGTTGCCTTTATCAAGTTACATAATGGGGAATGTCCGAAAAAAATCAAATTGGCTGAATATTTTTCTATAGGTAGGAATAAGGTCCCTTAGTAATAGAATAAAATTTCATAATTTTCGGTTTCGTGAAAAAAATTCAAAAAAACAAAGTCTCTTCGACTTCACAAATGTATGAAAGTAACAGCAGAATGGAGATTGTACCTTTGCCAACACCTGCCACAACCACAACATGGTATTAAAAAAAAAGGTTTCAAGTCAAAGTGTCAAAACTTTTTTTTTAAATACGTGTTGTGTTTGTGGCAGTTAGCGGCAAAGGTATAATCTCCATTCTGCTGTTACTTTCATACATTTGTGAAGTCGAAGAGACTTTGATTTTTATAAACTTTTTTACCCAACCAAAAATTCTGAAACTTTATTCTATTACTAAGGGAACTTATTCCTACCTATAGAAAAATATTCAGCCAATTTGATTTTTTTCGGACATTCCCCATTCACTGTTAAATAATAAACATTAAAAGAATTTAACAAATCTTGAAATTCTCACACCAAAGTTATCTAAATACACTAAACAATTTTGAAAAAGCTGATCACCTAGGAACTTTTTATGAATTGCTTTATTTGACATTACAGACGCTATAAAACAGCTCCCAAACTGTCAAACCGTGCGTCGTGGTACGCTTCGTCCATACATAAAAAATGGTGAACGGTTTAAGAGCGTGTATTAAAGCAGGCCCTCCGCAGGCCTGCTAATTCGAGGTCATGGTACGAAAAAGTAATGCCATTCAGTATAAGTCCTGCTATAAGAGCTCATAGTAAGGCCCCTGAAGTGTGAAAACTATCGGATGTAGTAGGTCGCGGACGTAACCATAGACTTATATGACGTCATCGGATGTCCGACAGCTATCTGGCATGCAGGATGTTATTAGAGTGTGCACACTTTTCAGCCGCGGCCATAAGCCGCGTCCGATAATTTGTTTCGACCTTAACGCCCGGACCGATTCATGCCGAAACTCAACCCCTTAGCACTTATTAGGGGATAACTGAACCGAAAAAATCATCCATCAATCAATCATGTATGTCATTATTGAGGTTTTATAGGATGTAGATTGCGGAAATTTATTTTTATATTCAACCAAGGACCGGCGGGTCTACCACCTAAAGGATCATTCACACAGCTCCGGCGCGTCAACGGCGCGTCACCGGCCCGTCAACGTCAAAAATATAGTTTCATACAAGTTGTACTACACTGTTCACACACATCAGTCATGGCGCGTCAACGGCGCGTCACCAGCCCGTCAACGTCAAACGCATATTGCTACGGCATGGCGGCATGCCGGCGACGCGCCAGTGACGTGACGGCCGGCGCGTCACCGGCACGGCGCGTCGCCGGCGAGTCACCGGCAAGGCAAACAGGGTTGCTACTTTTTTGTTTAAATAAATTATTGGTTGCTGTATTCAGTATAGAAAATTTCAATGTGGTATGGAAATAAAGTATAATTTATTTATTTCAACTTTGAAAAACATTTATTTTTACTACTTTTGGTAATATATTGGTAATTAATTTACACCACCAGTCTAGGATGAGTATTTTTCGAGATATTCCTGTTTTAAGCTTAACAGATGTCCGCTGTCAAACTTAAAACAGCAATATCAATAAAAAAAATTGTTGATGTTTGCGTACGTCGCGGATGACGTCATAATTTATTTACAGATCACTAGACTATGTTTTCCTAGCTTCACTTGTTTTTACGACATTCATTTGTTTACCCGAAGTTCATTCACATTGTTGTATTTTTATTAAAATTCGAAAAAAATACCTTTACTAGAACTTAGTGGAACAGGTGAATTAAGTCTCATAAAGTTACCAAAATTTTAACAGAATTAAAAAATAAAATGTTTTTTAAAGTTTGAAATAAATAAATAATACTTTATTTCCATACCACAATGTACTTTTTTCTACCTATTATAACAACCAATACTTTATTAAAACAAATAAGTAGCAACCCTGTTTGCTTTGCCGATGACGCGCTGGTGACATGACGGCCGGTGACGTGACGGCAGGCGCGTCACCGGCACGTCGCGCCGCCGGCGAGTCACCGGCAAGGCAAACAGGGTTGCTACTTTTTTGTTTTAATAAATTATTGGTTGCTATAATCGGTAAAGAAAAGTACACTGTGGTATGGAAATAAAGTAGGTATTATTTATTTATTTCAACTTTGAAAAACATTTATTTTTATTACTTCTGGTAATATTTTGGTAAATTTATTAGACTTAATTTACACCACCAGTTTAGGATGAGTATTTTTCAAGATAAATTTCTGACAGATGACAGCTGTCAAACTTAAAACAGCAATATCTCAAAAAGAAATTGTTAACATTCACTTGTTTTTCCGACATTCATTTGTTTACCCGAAATCCACACTCATTCAGACACAAAATTCGAAAAAATAGTACCTTTACTAGAACTCGGTGGAAAGGGTGAATTAAGGCTCAGTTGCACCACCTAACTTTAACGTTAACAGGCTAGTTATAGTACCGGTTAAGCATAAGTTAGCCAAAAAAAGAGGTTGATGTCCTTTGACAAGTTTGACGTGACAAATAGGTAGCATTACCATTTGACGATAACTTTAACTTTGACAGCGTTTGGTACAGAATAAATTACCAAAATATTAACATAGTAATAAAAAAAATATTTTTAAAGTTGAAATAAATAAATAATACTTTATTTCCATGCCACAATGTACTTTTTTGTACCTATAATAAATAAGCGGCAACCCTGTTTGCCATGCCGGGGACGCGCCGGCCGGCGACGCACCGGTGACGTGACGGACGGCGACGCGCCGGTGACGTGACCGCCGGCGCGTCACCGGCACGGCGCGTCGCCGGCGAGTCACAGGCAAGACAAACAGGGTTGCTACTTTTTTGTTTTAATAAATTATTGGTTGCTATAATCGGTAGAGAAAAAGTATATTGTGGTATGGAAGTAAAGTATTATTTATTTATTACAACTTTGAAAGACATTTTTTTATTACACACAGGGCTCTATTTCATTTACAGTAAACTTTCCCGTCGGCGGTAAAAAATCGCGCATTGTAAAAATTGCTCGTGTGTTAAGGCCGAAACAAATTATCGGACGCGGCTTACTGCCGCGGCTGATCTGAGGTGTGCAAACTATCGGATACGTCCGCGACCTACTATATCCGATAGTTTGCACACCTCAAATCAGCCGCGGCAGTAAGCCGCGTCCGATAATTTGTTTGCACCTTTAGCGGTTCAGGGGCCTTACTATGAGCTCTTATAGCAGGACTTATACTGAATGGCATTACTTTTTCGTACCATGACCTCGATTAAGCAGGCCTGCGGAGGGCCTGCTTTAATACACGCTCTTAAACCGTTCACCATTTTTTATGTATGGACGAAGCGTACCACGACGCACGGTTTCACAGTTTGGGAGCTGTTTTATAGCGTCTGTAATGTCAAATAAAGCAATTCATAAAAAGTTCCTACGTGATCAGCTTTTTCAAAATTGTTTAGTGTATTTAGATAAGTTTGGTGTGAGAATTTTAAGATTTGTGAATTTCTTTTAATATTTATTATTTAAGGCCGTCCGCTGCCTTAAGCGGGATCCCGCCGCGGGTACACGGCGCGGGAATATAGATTGCTGGTTTTTGACGGTCAGATTCTTGCGCAGTGCATGAGTAAGCTCTAATCTATGTCGCCCCGCGCGCGTGTCCCGCTCAAGGCAGCGGAGGGCCTAACAGTGAATTATGTAACTTGATAAAGGCACTTAGCACAGGCACAAGCATTATGTTGTTGAATTTCACTAAAATAAAAAGAAATGATGAGAGATGAGACCCCATAAATAAGTACCTAAATTGCATTACATTTTATGTTATTATGAATAATAATAATCAAATAAAGAAGAAAATGATTTATTTTATATCAATGTAATTAACAAACTAATGGTGTGAAATGATATTGAAAATAAAAAAACTGAAATAATATAATTTTAATTTGTTTTATTGACTTGCGACATTTTATTAGAGCACGCACCTAGTAAATCGCACTTAAAAATAAATATGAAGTTGTGATACTTTATTTGCAATGTTCTCATTAAAAAAAACTAGTAAGTGACCGTTATTTATTTTTCATCAATTTAGAACGTCGCGGCAGACAGAGATATACTATCCCCCCCAATTGGTAATTCGCAAAAACCTTGTCACATTAACATCCACATCGACGTGAATGAATGAAATAAGAAAATTCTTAATAAGTATAAATCTAATATAATTATTATTTATTAAATTATTATTTTCAGTAAGATAAGTTTTTCGTTTTTGAGGTTAAAAACATGGCCGCCAGGAGCATTACCGATTGGCGGGGATAATAAGCGATAAATTGGGTGCATTCTACCAAACAAATATCTGAGTCATCGAACGCTATAAAGTACATTTTAACCATGAAAAGTAAATGAATATTCTAAACAAATTACTTTCTACGGTTAACAAATTTATGGCGATCGATGACTCAGAGATTTGTCTTACAGAATGCACCCATCGATTTGTACAGGCTAGCTCGTTTTCGCATCGTCTACAAAGCATTAGTGATCTGTGACAAAGCATACCCGAGACAAACTAACCGCGGGCTGATTATCTAATTAAAAACCACGTAGCGACCGGTCGCAGTTCACAGATGAACGTAATACATTGCTACTTTTCTTTGGGGTAAAAAAAAACATACCAAAGAAAAGTAGCAATGGATGTCAAATGCAACCGGTCGCTAAATAGTTTCTTTTTAGATAATCAGGGTGCGGTTCACCTTGAGTCAAAACAATCTTTATGCCGTTCACCTAAAAAGACAGTCATGGTACCGATTTAAGCAATTTTGTTTAGGGCCTGCTTCTGAACTGGGGGCTTACCATCAGCAAATAAGAAACCATCCTTAAGCCGTTCAGTTCAGAAGCAGGCCCTAAACAAAATTGCTTAAATCGGTACCATGACCGTCTTTTAGGTGAACGGCTTAAAGATTGTTTTGACTCAAGGTGAACGGTTAGTTTGTCTCTGGTATGCTTTGTCAGATCACTAATGCTTTGTAGACGATGCGAAAACGAGATAGCTTATTAGTCCAATCAACGGGGCTTATGCAACCCGAATAATTCTCCAGTCTATGAAATTTGGCATGTGATGAAGTTAGGTAATACAGATTACAGATGAACAATAATCCAATAAAATTTGTAATGAGAAGTTAGGTATTTTTACCTAAACATGAAAATCGCTTATATCTCTCTGTGAATATTTCCTCGGGCTAAAATACTTTCTGTATACGTACTTATGTATTAGTTAGAATAAGTATGTAAAGAAATCCAATATTTTTTCGATTTCAGAGATACCCCAAATTTAAATTTCAATATTTTTCAATATATCTTCTGTTAAAAAAATTATTTGCTGTTTATTATTTTTAATATGTTTTTATACCTTTAATATATAGCTTTGTTCAGTAAGCTTATAATTTTTTTCTTTAATCATATTTATACATAAACGTATAAAAATGGATCGACTATTTTTTCACATTACCTCTTTAGACCAAAAATGAAAAAAATATGATTAAAGAAGAACATTTATTGGCTTACTGAACAAAGCTATATATAAAAGGTATAAAAACATATTAAAAAATAATAATCAGCAAATAAATTTTTCAACAGAAGATATATTGAAAAATGTTAAAATTTAAATTTGGGGTATCTCTGAAATCGAAAAAATATTGGATTTCTTTACATACTTATTCTAACTTATACATAAGTACGTAAACATAAAGTATTTTACCCCGAGGAAATATTCACAGGGAGATATAAGCGATTTTCATATTTTGGTAAATATACCTAACTTCTCGTTACAAAATTTATTGGATTATTGTTCATCTGTAATCTATATTACCTAACTTCATCACATGCCAAATTTCATAGACGGGAGAATTATTCGGAAGTCGCCATACAACAAATATCCTCATTGATTGGACCATATACAAATCGATGGGTGCATTCTGTAAGACAAATCTCTGAGTCATCGATCGCCATAAATTTGTTAACCATGGAAAGTAATTTGTTTAGAATATTCATTTACTTTTCATAGTTAAAATGTACTTTATGGCGTTCGTTGACTCAGATATTTGTTTGGCAGAATGCACCCAATTTATCGCTTATTATCCCTGCCAATTGGTAATGCACCTGGCGGCCATGTTTTTAACCTCAAAAACGAAAAACAATTTGTAAATTTTTGATATACCTAGACCCTATCTTACTGAAAATAATAATTCAATAAATAATAATTATATTAGATTACCTATTAAGAATTTTCTTATTTCATGGCATTTTTAGTTGCGGATCACGTCGATGTGGATGCTAATGTGACAAGGTTCTTGCGAATTACCAATTGGCGAGGATAGTATATCTCTGTCTGCCGCGACGTTCAAAATTGATGAAAAATAAAATAACGGTCACTTATTAGTTTTTTTTAATGAGAACATTGCAAATAAAGTACTTATCACAACTTCATATTTATTTTTAAGTGCTCTAATAAAATGTCGCAAGTCAATAAAACAAATTAAAGTTATATTATTTCAGTTTTTTTATTTTCAATATCATTTCACACCATTAGTTTGTTAATTACATCGATATAAAATAAATCATTTTCTTCTTTATTTGATTATTATTATTCATAATAACATAAAATGTAATGCAATTTAGGTACTTATTTACGGGGTCTCATCTCTCATCATTTTAGATATTCAACAACAAGGAAGTCGTCGCGTTGCCTATATCAAGTTACATAATTCACTGTTAAATAATAAACATTAAAAGAAATTCACAAATCTTAAAACTCTCACACCAAACTTATCTAATTACACTAAACAATTTTGAAAAAGCTGATCACGTAGGAACTTTTTATGAATTGCTTTATTTGACATTACAGACGCTATAAAACAGCTCCCAAACTGTCAAACCGTGCGTCGTGGTACGCTTCGTCCATACATAAAAAATGGTGAACGTTTTAAGAGAGTGTATTAAAGCAGGCCCTCCGCAGGCCTGCTAAATCGAGGTCATGGTACGAAAAAGTAATGCCATTCAGTATAAGTCCTGCTATAAGAGCTCATAGTAAGGCCCCTGAACGGCTTAAGGATGGTTTCTTATTTGCTGATGGTAAGCCCCCAGGGGGAGAGCCAGGGGCGTAGAGTGCCTTGGCGGGGCCCCGTGTAAAAATTTGTTTGGGGGCCCTTAAGAAGGTTAAAGATTTCTCACAAAAGAAAAAAAATATTGAATAAAATTAAAATAAATGTTTATTCACTGTCACTTTTTCCAAATTTTTTACAAACAATCCAAATTGAATATACAACGTGTAACAGAAAGGGGGTATGAACCCGAAAGGAGGTCAATGTACTCGTGAATCTGAACACCTTCCAACAGAAAAAAAATTAAATCGAAAAAAAAAATTTGGCAAAGAAAATTTTAATTTGCCGCCATCATTTTGTTTGGATTTTTTTTTTATTTTTTTCTGTTGGTAGATGTTCAGTTGCACGAGCACATTTACTTCCTTCACCCGACCCGCGGCGGCGGCGGCGGCGAGCGCGAAGCGCGAGCCGCGAAAAAATTTTTCGTCTATTTTTTAAATGTTTACTGGCAGTAAAACTACTGTAGAGACTGGTAACTGATAAATTAAGGACATATTGAATGTATGTGGCTGTTTGTAATTAAAATACTCAAAATCAATGGTCCTTTAATCCTTTAAACATTTGGACCCATTTTTTATCAACACTTTGATTTTGATCGCGTGTTACATCAAAAATCGGGACAAAACTGATGGGATCGTCGGGACGCGGGACAATATGATCAAAATCGGGACTGTCCCGGCAAAATCGGGACGGGTGGCAATCCTGCCTCCTTGCAGGTTGATATTCCCTTTCTGTTACACGTTGTATACTCTCCTTGCCTATTTTTCGGCCAACTGATTAATGCGCACGCTTCACGCTGAAAAAAATTTACTTTTTCCATAAAAAAAAGGTTTTTATTTATTTTTGGTTACGCACGTTGGGGGCCCCCGTGGCCCGGGGGCCCCGTATAATTGATACGGCTGATACGGCGGTAGCTACGCCCCTGGGGAGAGCCCTGTGGTTCATGCATGTACTCTATGGCAGCGGCTAGCCTGCTGGAACTGTACCTTGATTACGTAAAGCTGTTGCTAACAATTCTCGATTGAAATCGATTGAAAGCGCGGTTGCATTGCTGCTTTAAGTAAGATAGTTGTCACATTGGTTCTTACTAAAGCAGCGATGTAACTGCGATTTCTGTCAGAGTTGATTGCAACAAAGTTACGTAATAACCCCCCTGGAATGCACCCAAAAAATTATAAAATGGCGGACCTTTGAGTGACGTATGTGTTGTGTGTAGAAGTAAAGAATATTTTGCGTTTTGTGATTTGATTTGATAATGAAGTGAGGACTTTATATTGTTTCATCGTCTTCTCTTGTGGTTTACTATTGGTAAGTGTTCAAACTCTTCCTCAAATTAGTTATTCTTCACTAAACAAGTACACATAATTTGACACGGTGAACTTGCTTGTGAAGTGAAGCTAAGCTACATTAATTTGTAGGTGGATTGGATGGAACGGCCTCGTTGTGTATATATTCAATCGGCACATCAATCAAATGCACCTACATTATTTAAGTAGGTAAAGTTTTTGGTTAGTCTGTTTATGATTTTTTGTAATTTATACGTTCTTGCTGTTCGTATATCGAATATATAACGAGATTAGAAGTTGTTGCTTTGTGTGTACCTTTATCTGGCTGTCGATTGTCTTTATTTTTTATTTGCTTTGAATCTACTGTCTGCTGTTACTACACCAGTGAGCAAAAACACGGAATCACAGGCCTATTGTCAGCATACAAGGTTGAAGCTTTGGTTCTCCGCACAGAATTAAAACGAAATGTAATCAGCATTGGACCGGACTTCCAAAGGTTGCGGATTCGATTTCCGCCTGAGAATGCGATCTGATGCGAGTCAAATTATTTCTAGTATATTATTTAGAAGTAGGTACTTAGAAAACCGCTATCAATGTACATGAAATCCGTTTGGCACACATAAACTTTAGTTCCAATAAATTTATAGTTGCAGTCCTTAAAGAATTTCCCTAGAATCCCTTTTGATGGGAAAAAATGTACTTCTAAAACCTATAGCAGCGGTTCCCAAATTCTTCTGGCTATTAAACCCTTTTTGTTTCAATATTTTTGGGCAGAACCCTAGCTCAAGAAGGAAGTAAACTAACTGTAACATTGTTTTTTTCACATAAATCAAACCATACTGAGGCTTTTTGGCTTGGATGTTCACATCTTGTAATTTTAGTTTGACTTTAAAAGAAAGACTTTTTAAGATAAAAATATTCATTTAGTTATAACAAAATAATATTTACTTAACTCTTGAATTTTCACGGAACCCCTGAGAGCCTCTTACCAAACCCCAGGGTTCTGCAGAACACCATTCGGGAACCCGTGACCTATTGTGTGTGTTTGTGCTATGGAATTAAAGAGTTTTCTGAGCCGGGTCTAATAATATATCATATTACATTTCAGCCATTGTTTTAAATTAAACCAAAAAACATTTTTGAAACATACCAAGATTAGGCTCCTCCCCAGATACAATACTGTTGAATTATTTTTCGTAAAGTTTTACTTCAACAGATGCAGTACGAGGCACGTATCTTGAAATTTTTTCGATGGAGTGGGGATAAGTTCGCGCATGTGCTCTTGTGAGCGACCAATAGCGCGCGCCCCTCGCCCGCCGCCCGCGCCCCTCACCGCTACGCATACCCAAAATACGTGTTTCGCGCAATCCCCACCCGATTTCAAGATTATATGCCTCGTACTGTACATAATATTCTCATATCTAACCTCAAGAAACCAATATTTTTACATCTTTTTTTACTCCTGTTCCGGCTCCTGTGGCTGTGAATATTACTGGAAATAAGAAGTTGATTCAGCAGGCATTCCATCCAAGTATGTTCATCTCTAGACCAAGGAGTAATTCTATGAGCAGCCTAACAAATGCTAAGAATGCTATCACGGAAACTACTACAGACGACCAACCATCTCAAATAATCCAGGAACCAGATATCCAACTAGTTGAAACTCAATACAGAACCGAGCCACCCGATTGGCAACGAGTACCCACAATCAGAAACCCTAAAAGAAAAAAACTATCAACACTTTTACCTGATAGAATTCAAACTTCCAATAGATTCAGTGGTCTGGAAATTGACACAACCCAAGAGCATACTGGACAACAGATGCCACATACCAAGCAGAGCAATAAACCACCACCAATCCTACTCTATGGCATCGAAGATATTAACAAACTTACTGAGCTCTTGGAAACTACCACAGAGAGGTCTGAATTTACATACAAAATCATTAATAAAAACCAGATAAAAATCATGACCTCTGGTGTTGAGGTTTATAAAAAGCTGATAACCCTGATCCGAGAAAATAGACTTATCGGACACACCTTTAATTGTAAGGACAACAGAAGTTACAGAATAGTAATTCGGAACCTGCACCATACAACTCCTATAAGCGCTATTAAAGAAGCCATAGAGGAAACGGGAAATATTGTAACAGGCGAAATCATAAATGCCAAATTTGGCCCAAACAAAAAACCAACAAACCAACAACCAGCAAATTATAAGGGATGTGAAGTGTACAAGGAAATAATGAACAGGAAATTTCCTAGAGGATTACCTACTAACCACAAAAATATAAAGGACAAAATAACACCAGAAAACAATGGAAATACCAAGACGACCGACTATTGATCATTATGAACTCCCCGAATTTCGTACGGAGCATATACAGGCAACCTCTGTAACTATAACTGATAAAAATGGTGATTTCAATCTCTCAGCTGGCACACTAGTCGGCATCCAGAAGACAAAGCTGCATTCAACAAAGCAATAAAAGACCTCTCATTTGCTATAGAACAAGCCAACAATGCCTCAACAGAGACCTATTTAGAGTCACTAACTGCAACAAATGCAACAAACTACTCATTATGGCGAGCATGCAAAAATCTGAACCATCCAATCGAGCATAGACCGCCAATAAAATTGAGAGACAATCAGTGGGCCAGATCCAAACAAGAGAAGGCGGATACATTCGGAGTCTACTTAGCTGATGTCTTCAAACCAAATGAAGCTGACCTAGATACGGATGAGGCAGAAATAGATATGATCCGTAAACAAGACTTCCAGCTTGACCTGCCAATAACACCAACTAGTCCTAATGAAATCAAGAAGGTTATCAAGCTAATGGAGGACAAAAAGGCGCCTGGATTCGATCTTATTGATAAGAAAGTACTGACTGAACTCCCATAAAAAGCTGTTGTATTTCTCTCTACCTTGTTTAATGGTATCATGAGAACTGGCCACTTCCCAGCCCTCTGGAAAGTATCTCAAGTCATTATGATCCAAAAGCCAGGAAAGCCAATACATGAAGTGTCATCATACAGACCAATTAGCCTGTTGCCAGTGATCTCCAAAGTGTTCGAAAAGGTTCTTCTACGCAGACTATCAAGAGAACTCTCAGAAAGATCCATAATACCTGGGGGGTAATTACGTAACTTTGTTGCAATCAACTCTGACAGAAATGCAACAGCTTTACGTAATCAAGGTACTGATCACCAGTTTGGATTTCGACAGCAGCACGGGACTGTGGAACAAGTGCACAGGGTGTACAGAGATATTCGTGAAGCTCTTAAACGGAAAGAATATTGCTCTGCTGCGTTCCTTGACATACAACAGGCGTTCGATAGAGTCTGGCATAAGGGCCTGCTGTGCAAGATAAAATCACTTCTACCTCACACATATTTTGGAATTATAAAATCTTATCTCTCCAACCGCATATTCCAAATCAAGGAAGATAACTGCACATCCTCATTTCACCCAATTTTAGCTGGAGTTCCTCAGGGCTTAGTGCTGGGACCGATGTTGTATACTGTTTATACATGTGATCTACCACAACGAGAAGATGTTGTAGTTGCTACCTTCGCAGACGACACTGCAATTCTGGCTCGAAGCAAATGCCCCAACGAAGCTTCAATGAAGCTGCAGAGTAGCCTTTGTGAAATAGATAGGTGGCTGACTAAGTGGAGAATAAAGGCTAGTGCCGCGAAATCAGTTCACGTAACCTTCACTCTTCGCAAAGGGAACTGTCCCCCAGTCTCACTACGCTGCAACCAACTCCCTCAAAGCGACTCTGCTAGATACTTGGGACTCTACTTGGACAGATGACTGACTTGGAAAAACCACGTTCAAGTCAAGCGAGACGAAATTAACATCCGATTCAGAAAGCTCTCTTGGATGCTGGGAAGGAACTCAAAACTATCAGTGGACAATAAGTTGCTAATCTATGGGACAATCCTAAAGCCAATTTGGACTTATGGCATACAACTGTGGGGCACGGCGTGCGACTCAAGTATTGGTATAATACAAAGGGCTCAAAACTACATACTGAAACAAATTTCCAACGCACCATGGTTCATAAGAGTTGCTGAACTTCATGACTATCTCGGCGTCAACACAGTTAAGCAGGAGATCATGTCCAGCTGCGCAAAATACAAAACAAGACTATCAAACCATCCGAACTAACTTGCAGTGCAGCTTACTATTCCTGAAGCTGTGCGCAGACTAAAAAGACGGCAAGTCCTAGAACTGGACGAGCCTTAAATTAATATGGAGAGGTCTTTCCCCTGGGGAAGCCGCTTCTACTGCCAAATACACCATTCAACTCATCTGTTCATAGTCTTTCGACTGATTGCATGATAAAACACAAAAAAATACTTTTTTTACTAGATTCTAAAGTTAGTTTACAGATTGTAAAGTCATTGTTAATTTTTTTTAATGAGGTAATTGTCTAATGTATTGCTTGTTTTTTTTTATAAACTTACATCTATTTAATAATTTAATAGGAATTTTCAAAGTTCGCCCTCATTACGGCCCGCGCAGAGTGGTTTTGATCATTTGTATTGAAAAAATGGAACGTGAAGCGCATCTACACCGTCAACAACTGCCGATGTTATAGTAAAACCAGGGAATGATAACGTTATTTTTAAATATAACGTTATTTCTTACTTTTTTTACCGTTAATTTTAACATTAACGTTATGTCAATAAAATGTTAATTTAGATAACATTACATTGAATTTAACGTTATTTCAGTAAATAACGTTAATTTTAACGTTATTTCTTACTTTTTTTACCGTTAAACTTTAAAATTAACGTTATTCCAATTAATAACATTATTTTTTTAGCGATAATTTTACCGGTACTATTGTACCGGTAAAGTTTAATGCTATATTTAACGCTAATTTTACCGGTAAAATATTTTTAACATTATTTTTACTGATAAAATGTTTTAACGGTATTTTTAACGTTATTGTTTTTTATCGTAATTTTTTTTAACGGTATACTAATCCCTGAGTAAAACATACATAAAAAATCTATAGTTTACACCAAAGTGAAGCGAGGACGAGTCGCCATTACCTACCTATATAAATAAACACTTAAAAAATAAAAAAAAGGAGTAAGGTAATATTGACCCTCCACAATCTCTGCATCTTTGATAACCCGCCAGGTTAAGTTGAATAGTTTGAAAAAATAGTTTTTCTATTGCTATTTATTTTATTCTGGTGTTGAATATAAAAAAATACCCTTTCTGTGCAGACGAGAGTGTAGTTTATTTTACATAAGGCTTGTTGACTTTTCTGCTACTGTCCAACTAATACCACAGTATATATGAAAATAAGTACTACTGTACAGAAAGGAAACTCCGCCCCGCCCCAGAATCAATTACCTCACCCCACCCCGCGAGTTCGTGTGCCGAATCGTGTGCTCATTTAGTCGTGTGTCAACGTTGAACGTTCCCTCTGTACTGGTGGTCCAGTCTGCTAATGGTAACGTCAAAATCGTGGTCTAATGGTGTTTGAATGGTAATGATTTTTGACACAGTTCTTGTTTCTCAAACCCAAAATCGTGACACAATGTGTTTCCGTTTTGGGTTTAAGAAACACAATACCTACGTTTCGGTTTTGGGTTTAAGAAACAAGAACTGTGTCAAAAAGCATTACCATTCAAACACCATTGAAACACGATTTCGACGTTAACAGTATTGCAGAATTGACCCCAAGGGGCCGTACAGGCCAGGGATTGAAATACCGTTAAAAAAATATAACGATAAATAAAAAATAACGTTAAAAATACCGTTATAACATTTTATCGGTAAATTTACCGGTAAAAATAACGTTAAAAATACCGTTAAAACATTTTATCGGTAAATTTACCGGTAAAAATAACGTTAAAAGTATTTTACCGGTAAAATTAGCGTTAAATTTAGCGATAATTTTACCGGTACATTATACCGGTAAAATTATCGCTAAAAAAATAACGTTATTAATTAGAATAACGTTAATTTTAAAGTTTAACGGTAAAAAAAGTAAGAAATAACGTTAAAATTAACGTTATTTACTGAAATAACGTTAATTTTAATGTAACGTTATCTAAATTACCGTTATTTATTGACATAACGTTAATTTTAAAATTAACGCTAAAAAAAGTAAAAAATAACGTTATACTTAAAAATAACGTTATCATTCCCTGGTACAGGCTAACGAATCGAACTTCGGAAATTTTGCCGAGTTTCAAATTAAAACAGATAAATCGAAGTAAGGAATTTCGTATTGTACTATTTCTTGAAGTTATTTGGAACATATTGATGTTTGTGTGACCTCATGAATTAGGGTTCGCCATTTTGGCCCAATTGGGGCTCGATTTATCTGTTTTAATTTGAAACCCAGCAGATTTTTCGAAGTTCGATTCGATTCGATTAGCCGGTACGGCCCCAGTTCGTGCGGCAGCGCCACCGCGGCGATCGATTCGTCGGTCATTACTGGTGTGATTTTTGTTTATTGTTATCGAAATAATGTTTTATGTTTGTGTACCTACATGTGTACCTAATTGTGTGTGTGAAACGTAAATAAACAATGAATTTATTGAGTAGTGGAGTGTCAACTGTTATTAACCTATTGTGATTTTAAAATACTCAGTAACGAAAAAAGTAGCTTTGGAATACAGTGCATGACTTAACCATCATTATTACTAAAGTTTCTGGGTAAGTAGGCTTACCTAACTAACCAATAAAGAATGCACACGGTAGTCAAGTAGCCCTAGACTTCACGCACACAGTTGCGCGTGTACAAAAACGTCATCTGTGTAGCGTCTGTGTAATGGTACGTTCCCACCTGTTCTATTCTATGATCTATTTGCTAGAATCGATGAAATAGATCAATGTGAACTGGCTTTCCATGAGATGGAATAGTAGCTAGAAATAGAAGCTCAAACTCAATATTAAACTACCTTCAACTTTGATTCTATTCTTTATAGAATAGACCAGCAATAGAACCGTGTGAACGGCAGTCGCAGCGGGTACGCAGTCTATTGCACACTTGTATTAGCCTCTTCAACAATGTCAAGCAAAAAAGTGCCATATAAATAGAGCAATAGTGATATTATAATGTTTTTAGAATATTACAGAAAGTATGAGTGCCTGTGGAATATTAAATCGACTGAATATAAGGATAAAATTACGCGTGATCAGGCCTTCGAATTGTTGAAGGAAGATACGTCAATCCCGGGATTAACGGTTGAAGACAAAATTAAAAAAATAAAAAACTTTTTTATGCCGTTGGAGTATGTTTCCAACCTTTTCTCGTAATATTACACACAGAGCGCGAATAATGCGCTTGAGCAACTCTTTAATTCGGCGCCATATTTAGCCGCTCTGCATCCAACTCAACCCGAACAGAATCAATCTATCTGATAGAATAGTGTGAACGCTCGACTTATTCCTTTCTATATAGAAAGAGTAGTTCTATGAAATAGATCATAGAATAGAAGAGGTGGGAACGCGCCTTAAGGTAGTTAAAACGCGGCGCTTGTATTGTATGGTGTGTCCGGGGTGTGCTATTACCACAGAATATATGTATAATAGTACTAACGTTATTACGTACGTACAGACTAGGCTAATCTAATACTAGCTTTTTAAGTCTAAATATTTTATTATGATGAGTTTTATAAGAATCGTAACTGTAGATGAGAGCATTAAAGAAATTTAGAATTTTACATTTCAGTTTGACAAAATGAATATTCTTATTTAGGAATCTATTCTTTAACTATGCCGTACAGTCCCGGTTAAGAATAGGACTGTCCCATCTCATCCCGTGGGTATCGTAGAAGGCGATAGAGGGAAGTTTTTAGGGACCCGCCGGTACAGACCATCGCACAAAGGGTCACTCGAATGGCAGCGAGGAAACTGTCAACAACAGCATTCCCGAGGAGGGTTGGTGTCAGGCAGGCGGCCGACCGTAAAACTTTGCCAAAACCTAATGCAGTATGAATTACATGCTGCGCCGACCCCAATAGTGGTCGTTCTACGAGCTCAACATTTTATTTTGTGTAGAACATAAATAAATTGGGATAAGGGCTGGAGGATGATGATGATGATTCTTTAACTAGAATTTGACAAAGATGTATTCAACAACTTCAAATAATACCGATTTGAGAATTTAGTGCCATTTATGTCTTTTATTCAAGTCAATAAACCATAATCACATAATCGAACAAAGTCAGACCGAATTGGACTTCATTTGCGTATAGGTAGTAGGTAGACAGTTATATTGCTATCCTCGGAAACCATATTTTTTCTGTACCCCTGACGTGTATGCACAATATGATGATCGGTTGGATAGATCAGAAGTGAAGTGAAGTATTAGTAAGGACATTAGTAAGGTTAAGGATTTTAGTAAGGATAAGGATTTCGCTCTATTAATAATCGCACGTGACGCACTACTGTCAGGAAGTTCAGCTCGATGTCTTTTTGAGACAATGTACTATAATTAAGTTTACTTCATGACTCATTGCTTCCTAAAGACGTCCTTGTACAACACAAACGACCAGGAGATCGATAACCTTGCCGGGCATTTATAAACCGTGCAATGCATGTAGATAATTTAGTATGTGCTTGTAAATCTTCATAACTTATATGGTCGTCTCGTCACTTGATGGTATTACAATAAAGAATAGAATGCCCTTAAAACCAAAATCTTTTGATTGAGTCCCAGTTTCAATAAATTGAATTTAAAGAATTACGAGCACGAGAGGGGTTTGCTTATGTCGAAATCGGGTGACATGCCGATGTAGACAAAATGTTTGTTTAGTTCGTCATGTTATGCTGCGTCACGCCTGCTGCTGGTTATAAAAGGAAATGTGTTCTGTTGCCCATTTCCTAGAAATGTGCTCATGGCTGCAAGATCATCGGCAATTACCTATCGTATTTGATTGATGACCATTTTTTGTCCATTTCAGCTTTCCATCGAGAGCTGAAGGCCATCGATATACGATACTATGATTTATTTATGACTAGCGGCCGCCCGCGACTTCGTCTGCGTGGACAGTTTTTTGCTATCCCTCAGGAACTGTACGTTTTTTCTGGATGAAAGGTATCCTATGTCCTTTTCTGTACCCCTGACAACGTCTATGCAAAATTTCATGATGATCGGTTCAGTACTTAAGACGTGAAGGCGTAACAAACAAATAAACAAACAAACGGACTTTTGCATTTATAATATTAGTAAGGATATCGAGCTGTTAATAATTGATCAATACAGATCAACGGCCAAAAAGCATTAACAATTAGCATAAGCGTATCTATTCTTACAAGTTGCAGATCTGTAACTTCATTATCGTATAGCTACTTATAGCATGAGAAGTGGCTAGGAATAGAAAACACGCCGCGTGTTTTTGGGGGCTAACTTCTATAGGTATCGATGATCAAGTAACTTTGTTCAAAAAATTGTGATAGGTTGTCAGCAATGCCGGCCCGTCGAAAGACGCTGTTCTCAACTGATGTGGAAAGCCGAAAGGTATACCATCAACCGTGCTTTTCCGAATGGTTCTTATCAAACTGTAAGTTTGGGCTCTTCTGTCGCCTCCACAAAATGACACCCAAAACGTTCAGTAGACTTTATGATCTTGTGGAGGCTGCTAAGAGCTGAAGCAATGGTTTTTTCTGACTTCAAAATAATCAAAGAAGTTACTTTCAATCATAAAATACGCTTTTAATCGTTATATTTTAAGGGCTTGTGTTACTTTATTGGGATCTGATGCAAAAATTGGTGGCAAATGAGTTGCTGAGGCGACAGACGACAACAGCTGGCACTCGGTCATTGCGGTGCGAACACTACTGTAAGCCGGATTCCTCTCACGCTCCAGTTGCCACGAATACCACTAATTACATTGCGTTTTGCCATGCATGGATGTTGAATTGTCTGTGTTCGATGTTCATAATGTAGGTACTGTCATAATAGAATCCCAGTACTTATTAACATCCACATTTGCCATGTAACAATTGTATGTATAACATTTAGGATATTCCATAAGTTTATTAGTTTTGGCCAAACTCACTAATATGCTCGTACTTCTTGCTAGTGCCTACAGAGTGACTTGTGTCAATACAAAAATGAGCTGTACAAACAATTTAATAATTACGGTGTTCGTGGAGTCGGATCACTTACAAGAGGGTATCAACATGGAATCTTTCCCTGTGTGTGCAAGTTGGTTGTTTTTTGGTGAAGCATCGTGTTACTTATAGTTGAAGAAACCAAATCGCTGTTCAAACGTGTAAGTTCAACCAATCCTATGCCAATCCATATAGGAACAGCATTATTGCAATATTTTTATCAGTAGTAATCAGTCTCAAATTGGCGTCTTCTCCTTTAATTCTGTCTTATTCGGTTATTGACTGTGTTCACCTTGACTGTTTTGATTTTTTTTCCAATGATGCTTCAAGTTCAGTACAGCAACTTCCGAGCTTTGTTTTGCATGACATAGCTTCAGCGCAATAAATCAGTAAGTGGTATAATCAAATGTCATGATGTCATCACTGCCATCGTTCCACGTCTGGATATCATTAGTTTCTTACTATTCTATGTGCAAATCTTCACGGTCGCTAAGTTTCGATTACGCAGTTAAGGCAAACGACAAGTATGTTGATGGTCGTTTGTGTAATGCCTTTACTAATCGGGAAATTCGTTCGCCGGTGGGCAGATTGCTATGCAAGCTTGGTGACTGGCTGACAGTTCGCGTTTAGCGGGCACCATGTCCGCACGCCGCAGTTTATTACGAGTTCGCTTACTTGGAATGTGCTAATGTGCTTGTATTTATCGCAATATTAACTTCGTCACGCGAAACACGTAAACAAAGGAGCCTCCCGCGCACGCATGAATGACTCCCAACCCCAGTTACTGTTGACATCGTCAATGTGCAAACAAGGCGTTTATTCAGTGTGGTGGTTTATGCGCAGTCTCATCGATGTTAAAAACTGTATTGAATAGGATTACCTTCTATCAACTGAGGATTGAGTGTGTATTTGTGAGTAGTGATATTATTTATCCGTAGGTGCATTCTTTTATTAATTAATACGAGTTTATCAGATTAACATCCACATTTTTCTTTCATTACCTAATAAAGGTTACGAAAACAACTATTATAACATAAATTGGTTGGAGAGTCAACAGTGTTGTATTCGAACACAAATCGTGTCCCAGGCCCCATTAACTTAGCTAATAAAGCATTAATTTTCCTGCTAAATTATCTTGTATAATGTATATTGTATAATGTCAATCATCAATATTTTATTTAGCAAGGAATATGAGGTATAGGTATGCGGTGTTACTAACAACATAAACAAATTAATGTTCTACATTTCAGATGGTCCTTTTTTGCTAAACGCATATGAAATTAACAGATTTAAGTTTGCGAACGCCTGTTTTCTGAATATAAAATTGTTTAAAAAACAAAAAAAACGACTTCAAAAAACCAGTCTATAAAAAGCAAGAAATAATATTCAAATCATTAGATATGCATTATCATTGTTATAATAAAAACACGTCTATGGAAGTCGGGAGGGGCTGGAGTACAAGTACAACTACCTTTTTTTTATTCTAAAAGCCCCACTCGACTTCAATAGACGTGTTTTTAATATAACAATCATAGTATTTTCAGGATTACTTGAAAACTGCTAGACCTATTTGAAAAAAAAAAATTATGGGACCATCTCGCAAGCAAACTCAATCGAACAAAACATCAAAATCGGTCCATAAATGTCGAAGATACGCGCGAACAACGATAAAAAAAACATACAATCGAATTGAGAACCTCCTCCTTTTGTTGAAGTCGGTTAAAAACAGCAGCTGTTGATATATTAAAATACAACCCCTATTGAAACCTTTAGAATTTTAGATCTTCAGAGCCTTATCATGGCCTTATCCTCATTCCAGATTCTTTCGTTGCATCTGAAGAATTGAACCTGTAATTAAGCTGAAAAACACTTGTTGATGGTAGACTACAAACAAAGCATCAACTTATAAATACATATAAATAAAAGCCCGGACGAACTCAACACTGACAAAATCTGTAATATTCTGTATTTTTTGGAGAAAGCTGAAACATAATGATATAAAAGATATCGGAGATTCACAATTGATCTTGTAGGCCGCAGTGCCTATAGATTTTTAAAACTATAGGTTATTCTACAAGCTATAAAGTAACTTAGACGAACTTAATACTTATTGCTGAGACAAGAGTACTTAAATAAATTTAATTTATCTTAACGGGCGTCAAGGATCATCTTGCAGGTGTATGGCATGGCACTTATGGCAATCGTTTGGCCGCGTGGAACAAGGCCGCCACATGTCTGCCTTGATTTTCAATGTGGGTGGTGTACTAAACGGGAATGCTGGATATCTCGAGTTCATAATTAAACATAGCTAGCAAAGTAACTACTATAAAGAATAAACGAATGTACAAACTTCGTTTAGTGTACTGTTATACGTAGGTATTTACCGCCTATGGACAAAGCTCAAAATTTTGTCCTTTCAAAATTTGTCTCTAATTTTTTTGCACAATAATTTGGAAGATGATGATGCTTCCGGTAGCTAATTACGATTACATCGACTTTAACTCTTGTCATAAGAATTCTTACCCCCTGGCCACGAAAACGGCGGCGGCGGCGAGAGGCGACGATTGCGGGGCGGCGAGCGGCAAGAGGCAAAAACAAATGTAGGAACATGTACGAGGTATGCCACGCTTACCGCGGCAGCGGCGAGAGGTGACGATTGCGGGGCGGCGCGAGTCGAGCGGCGCGCGGCGGCGGCGAGAGGGGCGGCGAGAGAACGAAACAAATGTACTGGCGAGTATGGAGGCGGCCACAATCCCGAGCGGCGGTGAGCGGCGCGCGCGGCGGCAGCTCTTGCACCGAGCGGCCAAATCAAACAGTTTTGTTTCTGCCGCGCGTGAATATGGAAACGGAGCAGTTTATCGTTGTTATTTTGAGTTTTTTAGTATGTAATCGAATGTTTCTGTACCTGTACGTGTACTTACTCATTATAAGGAGTATGAAATTTGCCAAATTATTTTGATTTTTTGGGTCAATCAACTTTTATTTGTCCTATGGTTTTGATAAAAAATAAAGGAAAATTTTAGCTTATAATTAAATAAGTAATTAAACTTAAGAAATAAAGTATCTATCATTTTGGTAACATAAATAAATATATTATTTACATAGGTACTTATTTGTTCGTATTGTATAGGTTGCCCAGTTGAAATTTCATACAATGAAAAGAGACATCGATATCAACTGGACAACCGTTAAAATACGAACTAATATGTAAACAACATATTTATTTCTATTACCAAAATGATACTTTATGTGTTACATTTAACCCAAACCATTATTTAAGTATAAGATAGTTTTACAAAAAAAATATACTTCTATGTTTGGGGACAGGAAAAGTGATAAGACACTTAAAGTTGATCGACCCTTTTATTGACTGGATGTACCTACTCCTAACATTAGAATATTTTTTTATTTATTCTTTTGATCCAAATCTTAATTTTCCATGAAGGCAGGCTAGTCAGTAGGTACTGCCATTTTCAATAGTGCCATTTTAAACTTGTGTTCAATAATACTAAATAATATAGGTATGTACTTTCTTGAAAAAAATCGACTCGTTACCAGGATTGTCTCAGGCGGGAATCGAAGCCGTGACCTTCGGAAACCCGGTCCAATGCTCTTCCAACTGAGCTACTACTGAGTCACGAATGTTTTATTATTAAATTATTAATGTTTTATTATGATACAAAATTTTTCGGTTGGAAGGAATTTGATTTTATATCGCTGTTAAGTTATTGGATTCGTAATTGTTCCTGATTTAAATAATATCTTGCAGCTATTCATTGTAATTTTCGTCGGCACCATAGAATTTCGCCAAGGTACCTATTTGTGAATTCCTAGACATTCAGCTGTTGGCAGTGTGAGAATTTGAAATTTATTTTTATCATCATATTCGTTATTTACAGAGGGTTTTGGCTAATAAAAGCCGCCGAGAAGAGTTCTAATTCGTGTCGTGATATCCGATCGAAGGAGGAATACTGATTGACCGGATTCTAAACCATATAAAATATATTGTTATCAAGGAGCCGCAGGTATATCAAAATTTATTGCTATCCATTATCTAGTATTTACTGCAAGGGGTCTCTATCTATTTATTACTTTCAATTTCAGTTCTTTTCATGTGAAAAGAGACTTTGTAAGTTGAGAGCTACGGTATGTTTCTATGTCTCAATTCAATTCGAGTAGATTAGTCTGCTGTGAAGGGGATAGTTTAACAGAAAAGTCAGGGATCAGTAATATTTATTGTCAGAATGAACAGACAAGAATAGATTTCCCTCAGTTCTGCTATTCGCTGCAGGGTCTCCCCGTCATGGAATAGTTGTAGTCCATTTAAGGCCGACGTTGTTAAATTATGGTTTTTGTGCACACCATTCCAGGTGAAGAGTGGCGTACGTATCCAGCCACGAGACAACCACTGCTCTGTCGTCCATTCAAACCCAGTTAAGCGGGAAAAGTTGAAATAAACCGGACTTTGGTTTCTCACCCACGGCTCCGAGGCATAATTAATAGAAAGCAGCCATCGAAGCGTTTCTCTACTAAACAGACTCGCTGCGAGATATTCTAATAGGTACCAGTTAACTCTCAAATCTTTTTAACCCGTAAACTAACCGAAGTATAAGAATCCAGCTATCCGTACTTAGGCCTTCGAGTACGACCTACACGAGCTAGATTTATGTTAGATAATTACCACATTTCTGATATTCTAGGGCAGGCAATTCTTACCCACATAACGCTCTGCGAGTAGTTTTAAGTTTAACCTTTTAAAATAACCCCTCGGGAAAAAGATTAGATTCATAGCTTCGTTTTTCTTCGTGTCCAATCACCGAGTAAATTGGCAGATCTGCGATTACAACGTTGATGTTTATTATTGTATAGAATCAACCGTATTTCAATAAAACTGTAGTTTGCTGTAGACTGTACGTTAAGTGTTTATTTATTTTCCCTTGAGTTGTCATTAAGGTGAGTCATTCGCATGAGTTTATTTATTACTTACTGTTTCTTAAGCCAAAAAGGCAATAAGAGAGAGAAAAAGACATAACAATTGGCAGATCTCAAGGCAGACGTGGCCAGGCCCTTAGGGCCTGGCCACGTCTGCCGCGGCAAAACTGGCGGCAGAGGCAGGAGGCGCGGCAGGAGGCGCGGTGCGCGATGGTATGTCACGGCTCACTTAGTGGCGGCGGCGGCGGCGGCAGCGGTGGCCTCATTTACACAGTTTTTAAATTTAAGATTTGAGCATACACAATGCTATAAATAAATAATATACTAATAAAACATTCGTGACTCAGTAGTAGCTCAGTTGGAAGAGCATTGGACTGGGTTTCCGAAGGTCACGGCTTCGATTCCCGCCTGAGACACTCGTTTTCATCCTGGTGGCGCGTCGTCATTCGTCCTGGTGACGAGTCGATTTTTTTCAAGAAAGTACATACCTATATTATTTAGTATTATTAAAAACAAGTTTAAAATGGCACTATTGAAAATGGCAGTACCTACTGACTAGCCTGCCTTCATGGAAAACTAAGATTTGGAGCAAAATAATAAATAAAAAAATATTCTTATGTTAGGAGTACATCCAGTCAATAAAAGGGTCGATCAACTTTAAGTGTCTTATCAGTTTTCCTGTCCCCAAACATTATATATTTTTTCTGTAAAACTATCTTATACTTAAATAATGGTCTGGGTTAAATGTTACACATAAAGTATCATTTTGGTAATAGAAATAAATATGTTGTTTACATATTAGTTCGTATTTTAACGGTTGTCCAGTTGATATCGATGTCTCTTTTCATTGTAAATTTCAACTGGGCAACCTATACAATACGAACAAATAAGTATGTAAATAATATATTTATTTATGTTACCAAAATGATAGATACTTTATTTCTTAAGTTTAATTACTTATTTAATTATAAGCTAAAATTTTCCTTCATTTTTTATTTCAAGATTACACTTTTATGTTTGACCAAAACCATAGGACAAATAAAAGTTGATTGACCCAAAAAATAAAAATAATTTGGCGAATTTCATACTCTTTATAATGAGTAGGTACACGTACAGGTACAGAAACATTCGATTACATACTAAAAAACTCAAAATAACAACGATAAACTGCTCCGTTTCCATATTCACGCGCGGCAGAAACAAAACTGTTTGATTTGGTCGCTCGGTGCAAGAGCTGCCGCCGCGCGCGCCGCTCACCGCCGCTCGGGAATCTCGGGATTGTGGCCGCCTCAATACTCGCCAGTACATTTGTTTCGTTCTCTCGCCGCCCCTCTCGCCGCCGCCGCGCGCCGCTCGACTCGCGCCGCCCCGCAATCGTCACCTCTCGCCGTTGCCGCGGTAAGCGTGGCATACCTCGTACATGTTCCTACATTTGTTTTTGCCTCTTGCCGCTCGCCGCCCCGCAATCGTCGCCTCTCGCCGCCGCCGCCGTTTTCGTGGCCAGGTGGTTACGCTTTGATGACTACTTTATTTGTGCCCTTGCCCCAGGGGCACTGGGTTCTTTCTTATCTACTACTTATTCTGGTCTGGACCATAGATTCAGAATATGTATTCAGTAGCTACTCGAGAATGATTTTGTTCTATTTACTTTGGGTAGGACTTCCAACTTATTAAAGCTGCACCATAGAATAAAATAATAAAAGTATGCAGAATCTCTTGTCACAAATTAAGTAGTGGCGGCGCTTTATTTGTGCTCTTGTACAAGTCCAAATCATGCTCCTTTAGCACAACGCCATACGATTGTTGGGCTAAAGCAGCATTTGGAAGCATTCCGGATACCTGCTCTAAGCTATAAATTGCTGCTGTTAAATTAAAACACCACTTTGCGTAGTAATTACGTAGTATTGTAAGCGTCATCCACTTCGGACATGTTTTTGCATCGCTTGAGACCCTGCCTGATGATTTATTTGTCCTATGGTTCTTAACCATTCAGTTTTTTATTTCGGAACAATAATAGACTTTCCCATCAATCCGTTCTTTCGACATTTGCAGTTTGCACACCCAAAGCATCATTGAAGCATATACAATACAAACTGATTTTGCAGTTATTCTTCCAAGTTACTTAAGTAAAAACATTCTGATAAAGTCTAACCAAGATAGACCACTGTTAAAAACTTGTCGATAGTTTGTCCGTCTTATTACCAAATATCTCGTCTACAATACAAATCAAAACACAGCATTATTCCTTCCACAGACATATTATTATGTTGTGCGGAGCGACCTTCTCGGCGTGGAAGGAAATGATTCTTATTAACATTAAGGCCGTTTTCTCGTTTTACAGTTTCTACGTTAGGAAACTTTATTTTTTCTTTTTATTCGCTTTACCGTTTACATCCTCTGTTGCTGCTGCATGTTTACCAACAGCTTATATTGGTTTTGTAGTTAGATGATTGAATTTTTGTTGTTTTGATGACCACAGAATCCGAAACAAGAGGAAGTGATGAGTACCTAGTCTTAAAAACATACAATTTAATTACAAAACAAAGTATCCTCTATTCTATAGTCTAATGGCTTTATGGCTCCCACGTGTAATTTGTAAGCAACTTTTTTGTGCTTCTAGTTTTGAATTATTCATTTTAAGACGACGCCTCGTGAAAAAAATTTTTTACAGGCTCCGCCCACTCACCCCTCGTATCCCATAGTGACATTCTGCCTTCAATCGTAAAGTTTGATTTTCGCGCCAAATGCCTGTGAGGTTTCATCGAAAGTTTAAAAAAGAAGAATAGAGAAACCATGGAGTCGCAATACATTGTATTTAGAACATTTTCTTTGATAAATTTATGTATCTTCAAATTGAAAAATGAAAATAAACGTAAAAACGTAAACGTCGGGAAAATAAAAATCAAGCCAAATACCAACTAATTACCAAAGTTCTTTCAGTAAAACCGCGCTAGTATCCGTTAAAAAATGTTTTATTTCATGTTTAGTTTATTAATTATACAAAAATACAATCTCTTATATATAAAAGTGAAGGGGTGACTGACAGACTATTGCCCAGCCCAAACCACTGTACTATGGGCAACAGCGTCGCTTAACCAGTTAGCAACAAACAAAATTCGCGTGCGCGCGTATCGCCCTTGCACGAACTAAACGTATGTAGTGACGGCGCGGCGTGCAAGCGATTTTAACCTTAGCAGTGGTTAAGCGACGCTGTTGCCTATGGTACCTAGAGATTTGAAATTTTGTACACAGTTACTTTACAATGTAAACACCCACTAAGAAGGGTTTTTTGGAAATTCCACTTCTATAGGGTTGAAATAGGGGTACAAAGTTTGTATGGAAAAAATATTAAATAGACATTTCAACTTAAAACTTCGTACTATAAACAAATAAGCAAAAACGTGTTTCGCGGTTTTCCAAACTCAACTCTTTAGGAGGTAAATGGGTTAAAAAAAGCCCAACATCGATATAGGTGTCGTTATCGAGGTTTTATGGGATGTTGATTGCGAAAATGGCATATATTTTAGGGTCCAACACGACACGGTGGACATTATTCAACACCTAAAGGACTGCAGTGGGGGCTCAATTTTTTTATGGAAACTAAAAAAAACACTAATTTCAGGTTAACATTTACTTTAGTAGTTTTTTATGACGAATTAAAGTTAAAAGTTTACTTACTTAGGTGCAAAGCCATCTAAAATAAAAAGTCAAATTTAAAATGCCTGTCATTCCTACAGGAGAGGGATAGAGTCCAACATGTGGGGGGTTTTGCCGATAAAATTTATCATATTATCTGCCTTTAAAAGTTCCGATATCGCTAACCAAAC
This sequence comes from Agriphila tristella, assembly GCA_928269145.1. Lineage (NCBI taxonomy): Eukaryota > Metazoa > Arthropoda > Insecta > Lepidoptera > Crambidae > Agriphila > Agriphila tristella. Next base: position 42,373,963 of record OV743433.1, read on the forward strand.
ATATTGTATTATTAAACAAACGATAATAAAGTCAAAGGAAGAGTACTTAAATGATAAAATATATGACTAAAAATATAGAAAAATAGTTCACTTATATACCTATTATGTACACATAATACCGGGTGCATTTGTAACCACTCTCCAAATTTTAAGGATGTGTTCAGTCCATGTAAATGAACAACTTTCTCCATGAAATATTTTTAAATAATCGCATACGGTACTATACAAAACGTAATACTTAATGGGGTTGGCAACGCAAAGCTAATTGTAGATGTCGCTGCGTACGCTTGTTCCTAAGACAGTAGACAGACAGTAGTTCAGAACAAAATGTATGGGAAAATAGATATTTATTTTATGTTTTTTTTTTATCGAAAAAGACCCATTGACCAAAAATTGTTTTATAAGACTATTCTACAATGCAAATGCCGGAATTTAAAGCCAAGTTAAGACGTTTTTATTCTTACAGAATCTATAAATTTTTTCCATATCCAGATTTTTCGGAAATTTGTAAGTGCCAACTTTTTTAGAGCCTATTATACAGAATTTAATCATTTTAAAGCTTAAAAAATTATTTTTTAAGTAAAAGTCCTTTTTTTCATAGTTCTCGTGGAACAAGCGTACGCAGCGCCATTTTGACAGTTGCCTTCCCCATTAATTTATATGTTAAAAATAGTTCGATCAAACCACAGAACATAAACACTGTGGAACAAAGCTTTGCTGAAAAAAAATATTCAAAGAGTTTAGTAGATTCCCGTCATTTTGATTTACGTTGTGCTTCCTCTTATAATAATAATATAATAATAATATAATATAATATAATTTTATTTGCATTTAACATGGTATAAAAGGTGACAATCTTATTATTAAAAGTACATCATGTTAAGCCATTATTGAATAGCATGCAAAATTTTACACAAACTATTTGAAGTGTCATAAAAATTCTTATATTAATAAATTACAATTCCAGTTTCATTTAGTTGCATTGAAAAATTCTTGCAGATTATAAAATTCACATTCAAGTAGCCACTGATACAATTTTGTCTTAAAAATATTAAAGTTGTTACATTCTTTAATTTCGGCAGGAATTCCATTATATACCTTAATAGACATGGTCAGAAAGCTGATTTTGTGTTTTCTCAACGTTGATATTTTGTCAATGACTAATCTGTTAGGATTTCTTGTATTTCTTGGGTACAAATCACATGCTCTTTTGAAAGAATGAATAGACTGCTTTACGTAAACACATAACTCCAATACATATAGTGATGGCAGTGTCAATAATCCAAGCTTTCTAAATCTCGATCTACAAGATGAGTAAGGTGGAATTACTCTTACTTATTTTTTCTTATTTTATATTTATTTCATACATGCGACCTCATTTCGTCCATACACTTTATTTCGAATCACCCACCTTCTTTTTGTGGATAATACATTTTTTGTTACGCAATGGCGACTCTTGGAAGTTTTGTTCTGTTGATAAATTCCATCTCCTAAAAATAGGTTGCATGAGTATTATAGACTCTTGTCTTTGAAATGTGGGAGCAATTAAAACTGTCATTGTCAGTATAACTGTCATTTTACGTGTTTTGGCTGGTAAATTTTTTGAGCGCTCAAGCACAGGTCCGTCCTCAATAAAGGCTCGCGGCCGTCTGAAGTTCCGGTGCATAGAGGTAAAGTAATATAGCTTCCCAGCGCAAAGAAAGGGACAACAATAGCGCACGCGTTCCGAAATAAAATAACGTAAGCGACATTATGAAAATAGTTGATTTATTAAAAAACTAAATTATTTTTGAAAAAAGTGGTTTTATCAGAAGTTGGAACTATTTATTACTTTTCTTATAAACTTAATTTCAGTTCAAAATATGAGTCCGTTTGCTTACAGTACTGCAAAAATGATATGAGAGGCATCAACTTTGGTTTTTTTTTTATCGAGAAAATTGTTTCCGTTCATGTTTTGAGCTTAACCAAAAGATGTATTTATTAGTCTATTTTAACATATTCCAAAATTAGAACAATTGTAGAAGGATCAGTAGGACTAAATCTAAATTGAAAAGCATGAAAATCCACGAGGTATCCTCTTAATGTGGTTTTGCCGCGGGAGCTGAAATCAATCAAACATAGTTTTTTAAAATACAGAAATAAATGTAAACACACGTACACGTAGCTGTCTGTTAACATAAACAGCGGTAAACTTGGATGTGTAGTCTGCCTGGCTACGTATCACTTCCTACATTTATTTAAAGGGCGCAAGTCAACGACCAGCCGACACATTACTTCGTCCCTACCTTTATTAATCTTTTTACAAATTACTGGAAAGTTAGACTGAAACGTTAAAAGTTTGTTGATTAATAGAAAATGTGTAAGTCGTAACCTCAAATAGCGATTGTTGTGAGATCTGACAGTTTACGCGGCTATACCGGTTTTCCAAGAGTAGATCACCCACTGCACCCGCGCAGTCAGTTGCGGAAATTGCGGAATGTTTGTAGTTTAGAATCAATGAAACAATTTTATTATGACACAATTAAATGAGGTCAAGAGATATACTCATTGTATTTATTATGTACGTATGCATCACAACTTAGCTGACCTCTAAGAAATTGAGTTAGAAACATAGAACTATAGATTGATTGATCCCTATTGATTTTGAAAACTCAATGACTAGTGTGTTACCAATAAATGCTAGATATTTGAAAGGCAGTTCCGTCCAATAAAATAACTAATTAAATAAAAGTAAAGTACTAGAGATGACGTCGATTTTTGGATTTATATCCTTTACTTGTCTTGTGAGATCTTTCTTCCTGCCAGCCAAATCATGATTCTAGATCTAGGTCAACGGGAAATGTCCCGTAGCTTTTCGTTTTTTAGTTCAGAGTCGCAATGTACGACACAAATGGTCGTATATTTTATTTTAGTTGCCTTAAGAAGCATATTATTTTCTTTAGAGGTTTAAAGGACCGTAGACCATCACCTTAGTATTTAAAATTTTCAACTCTGTACCTCCACCAATCTCGACGATCCACGTGTCTTCTTGACAAACAGACAACCAAGTGATTATGAGACTTGTTCCTCAGTTACGGAAACCCAAAATTGTTACTGTTATTGTTGAATAGTTGGTTTACTATTATTACAAAGTAATACTTATTTTACATTATTATCGACTTCCACGTTGAACACGTGGCACTTGTAGCTTTGTAGGTGTCGTTCTAAGCTCTACTTTTGAAGTGGTTTCTTCGATATAGAATAAGGTAGGTTCAGTAGCCCTCTTGTGGTTGTGAGTCTGCGTGCTAGCTGCGGTCGCGGCGGGATGCGATGAAAGTGAAACGTGCGCGTGCGCCGCGGAGTGGTCGTTCAACTCGGCACGCGCCTGCATCCTCCCGGGACTCGTGTTGCTCTTATTGCTTGTGATTTCACTGAGCCGGCATCGACAACATAGTAGAAATAGTAGAATGAATATTACTCGCGGTTTACCGACCACTGACCTAGAGTATACAAAGAGACAAGTACAAGCTTGCTTGTGTGTTAATTTGACTACACCAGTCCCACTTTCATTAGTGAGTGATGTTCAGTCAGAACAACAGTCTCTCTTTTTTTTCTCATTTTTGTACGGGCACGGGCTGTTTCTTATTTTGAGTCAGTAGGATTTTCAGCAGATCAATCCAAATTCCAATCATGCCAGGTCAGCCGAGGACGCTCCAAGTGCATTTAATTTACGTTTGTTCAAAAACAACCTCAGAGAACGTCTTCCATTAAATTGTCTTAACAGAGACAGTACACATACATTTCTTTCAGAAAATCAAATTAAATCGATGCTTTTAAATTAGTAACTTTGCAAGAGTTCATAAATATTATGATGTCATCATCGAAACCAGTACATTTCCATGGATGTCATAATTAATACCGATAGTTTTTTAAACAATGTGCATCACACAATTCAGTCACAACCACAGAAGTTGCAGTGCACGTTAAACAAACCTTGCAAGAGGGAATCTAGCCTATTGATCCGATTGCTACATTCAGTCAGAATAAGCCATAAAGAGACGTGTATTTAATTCTAAGTAGAGATGATCTAATGAGTCTAATGACAAACACGAGAGATTCGACTTAAATTTAACCTTCAGTTGACAAGAAATCCGTCGGTCACGCGTGCTTGACTTTGTAAGTCAACATGCGTCATCGTGTACCTATGTGTAGTATCTGTTGTGGTAGTGTCTCTGTTTCATCTGCATCGCTTACGAACGGATCAGAATCGATGGTTTCTGTTTTTTAAGATTACTTTTCTAGAGTGTACTTAGCTACAATGGAAGAAAATCTTCAGCTGTCATCTAGTTGTGTAGTTGTTGAATGCCATTGAGAAAATTTGTTATTCTTGACCTGATGCTGCATCACTTGAACTCGACTCCTCACAACTTACAGAATGGAATGGTTTCATAGACAGACATAATCAAATAGAAATACGGCTCGGCTACTATGCAAGGGTACGCAATATTTTATATCTTATAAATCGCTTATTTTATTAGTCATTTTACTATTCAACTGAAGTTCATTACGAGCGTTAATAAATTTATAATTATTGGTCATCGTCGACCTTCAAGCTCGTGTATTCAGATGTGCGCATTGTATAATATTTCATACTTATTTTATTATTCATTGTCTTCTCGTAAACCGTGCTGGTTCAATAATATACATTTAATGTTATGCGCAAACGCAATTAAGCTGAATAATGTCCCATCGATGATGTCATTAATGTCTCTGAAAACAATTAATTGTACATGGATGTGTTTGTTATGTCCAACTCGCAAGCGTGACATAAACAACTTGTCTTTATGTGTGTAAAAACGCTGCGCACTCATGCGTGTTGCAAAAACTGTAGGTAATCGCTGCGGTTGCGTCGTTTGTGCAACACTTGTCGCTTAGATGCACTCGCGTTCGTGCTAGGTCACATGAAAAATAATGTCTGTCTGTACCTGCTTATTGTTTTACTTTGTTTTGAAAATAAAGCATTGGAGCCATTTAGGCGTGTTTTAGTAGAAACCTAGTATTTGTATCACTTTAGTACTTACCTAATAGACTTGTACTATTATGTATTCTGTGCTAATAGTTTTAGAAACTGGATGTAATAGCACAGAATATATAATAGTACTAAACGTGTAATAATGAGATACACTCACACGAGCGTGGTAAAGCGAACAAGGAAAGTAGGTTCGTGATCGTGATACATTCTGCAATCGGAAATTTTCCTACCCATTCTTGTTTACTTAGTTCTAGGCTAATACGTCGGATCCACTCGATATTAACAGATAAAGTTAAAACTATCAACTTAAACAGTAGTCAAACATCGTTAATGCTGATTCATATTAATTTGTCTTTATTGGCATCATCTATAAACCTAGTCTACTACAAAAGCCTGTTCATTGCCACAAATAGTTGCGGCTTGCCAGCCTTCACCAGTAGTATCAAAGAGCCCGGCCCCTCGGAGTCGGACTAAATTGCCCCTCACTGCTAATTCTGTACTCAATTAGTGTGCCTGAGCGGTCGGGCTACTTGAATTGAGCGCGAGAAAATGTACTCTTCTAGTAAGCATAAGTTGATGTTGATGCTCGTTGCGTGTAGATATTAGTAAGTATGCAGATTTGACACTGGCTGGATGGAATATCACACACACGCACTGTCTGCGGAACGTTACATAAGCCGGTTGATCGGCTGATACACAACAGTAGCGGTGGTCACGACAGCCGTCACGGTCCGCCGCCGCCATCGTTAGTTCCGTATCATCGGTAGAATGAGAGTGAATCAGCAGTAGGTACCTCGCCTCGCCACTCCCCCACACCATAGTAGAATTTTCTTCTACTATGCCCACACCTTCAATCCATACGATTTATTACGTCATTCAGTAAATTATAATATTACGATAGGCTAAAAAATTATGTAACTATTTAAGTATTCTAATATTGTATAAATGTTAATGACACGTTATTGATATAACACGTTCAATTCAGAAAACAAATTATACCGTACTATGTAGTTGTTATATGATGTGAACTTGGCTGTTGTTTTTAAGCTGGTTTTGTTATTGCTTGTCGCATGTAAAACGAGTGTTGTATCAAGCAGAAAACAGACACAACTGAATTTTATCTTAATCAGAAGTTACAGTTCGCTAGAATGATCTGTACTAAGGCAATTTATCGTTTCTTGTTTCACGGGGTCCAGACTCCAGATATATCCTATCTTCTGGTCATATTAAAATGTAACAGAGTTTCTACAAAGTCATCCATCAGTCAATAAGATATCCGGAATTTACCCAGAATCTGCGAAACTGGCCATAGTGAAAGTGTAACTTTCGGCCATGCCATGGTCCATCTTCCTTTAATTTTTAGGGACTCCCACAGCTATGGCTATCATATTAAAAATAGCTAATTAAGAAAGGTGTGATTAAATCTGTGATATGAATTAAATGTTTATTTTCTATTCCAACAGATGATGAGGAGCAGGCAGGGGTAGGAGTGACCCGACATGAACTCGGACGTGCACCGTCACCAAGCCCATCCGCCGCTTGCCCAGGTATGATTGAATAACTAATGGGCTAATGGTCCTTGAGGATATAGGTTCTTGCCACGAGTTACGACCGAGAACCTTGTACTATTATTTATAGCAGAACATCCTTTCACCAGTTGGATTGATTTTTACAGATCCGTAAGGTGAATTTCATCCAACGAACACTTCGATCGTAGGCACCTTGTGTTTTAGCATTGTTCGTTCATGCTTAGCTTCTTGAATTACGATCAACTTATTGCGGTGTAATGTCAAACATTCGGTACCTATTTGGTTGCTTACATTTCAATCACGTTCGGCGTCATTGCCAAGACCACTAACGAGAGCATATACCTATCGTGTAATTGCGTTGGTATGTATTGTAGTATGTATATGGGGCTATGGTGAATTCCTAATCAATGTATCAGTAGTTAATCCGCCATAGTGTTTGTGTAGGTGCGCGCTCATACAGCTACTTATATTTGCTTTTTACTATTAACAAGGCTCAACAATGTAATGTATTTTTTTATTATCACTCTAATGAAAGCGCTAGAATACACCGGCATCAGTTATTTTATTACCTAGGCGCAAAATACATCTATTTTTACACTAGCTACCAATTTATATTGCTAAAGCTATAACAAATAATGACTTTGCAGGTCGGTCACTTTTGTTTGAGAATAAACTGCAATATTCGTTTGTTTATTTAAGCTGTCGACGACTCTGTCTGTACCTGCAGTCCCGTATGCAGCTCGTCTGCCTGGCGCAGTGCCAAGGTTATGCGTCTGTGTGGATCGTCAAATGTTTTATATTATGGCAGAATTATCTTTTGTTCTGCAACTATAAATCGTTTATAACGTCCGATTAATATGCGGCGACGATTAAACAAAGAGATAGTTTGAATGAATTAGGTATTGGCTAAATCTTTGTGGTTTAGTATAAGCATCTTTGTTAGAATAATGCGCACTAAAATCGTTTTAGTGATTTGATGGGGTGTTACCATATCCATAACCCCTTATACCACAAGAATAGCAAATAAATGACTATCTGGGGTTCAAAGTCATGTTTTGACTCTGTCAATATTTGGTTAGTGGGGGAACACAATGATACGTTCTATGTGAAGGTATTTAAGCACCTTGGCGTCAACAAACGTCTATACATAATTTGGATGTATGATGAACGTTACAAGCAAACATTGCAAGTTGGCGCTTGCAAATTGCTGCACTAGGGGTACCACTAGCACCGTAGTATATTGAAGTCGCTGCGCTGCGCTAATGGGAGCAAAATTGGTATAATTGGAGCTATATTCCTGAGTTCAGGCTGATGTGTTAAGGTTCCAATCTATCATTGCTTGCAGCCCTTGGACGAATCAACCACTGGACACGTAACGTAAGAAAAATGTATGAAATCACGTTCAACCAATTTTTGCGGGGCGAGGGGGGATTACACTTGTCAAATAATGACGATGTTATAGGGTGATTTAGCCGGTTTTCGGCCATAATTGCCGGCCAAATATTATGGATTGTGAAACTCGTACATTAATTCTCGGCCAGGCGGCCGAAAAGCAAATGACCTCCTAGAAATGCATTTCGTCACCCGGCCATCAAATTTAAATGTATCACACCGAATACTTTACGCGTTTAAGTCAAAATAACAGAACTAAAACTAATTTACCATACTCACACTCAATTGCAAGAAGCTTCACTTTATTATCTTCTTTAGCTAATGCCACTTTATCGCTAATGAAATCATTGTCATAATGATTTCATTAGTTTGTTGCATCAAATTACTTTAGGCTAAAAACTTAATCCTTTAACTAATGAGAGCCTTAAACATTGTTGCCAATAATAAAGTTAAAAAATGAATGGGATGACCGAATGGTTGAGATTTGTTTTGAAAAGTATTCGAAGTTTGTATATAAAATGGCCAAAAAAACGCGTTTGACACATAGTATGGTTTGACAACTTATTTACCTAACCTTTATAAAAAACTCAATATTTAAAACTGAATGTTTTTTTATTTCTTAGTATACCTACATATAAGAGAAAAATCAATATCTACATACTAGGAGAATATTGTCACGATATTGACTTTACAAGGGCTGATCGCACAGATGTCTTATTTTGATGTGATGTACCAGGTCCCATCTGGAAGAACCCTGTCGCGAAGAACCGCAAAGCGATCAGAAGCTGGATAAGACCACAAACGGCCTTACTCCTCAGGGTTTGTGGCTCCAGATTGAGGCGGTCTCGAAGCAGCAGCACTGCCTCCTTTGAAATTCGGGAGCGCAGCCGGAATTTTTCTCCGTCATGTTTTTCGAATAAATTTATTGGTGGCGACAAGGAACATCTTCTGGATCCGATAATGACGATAGGCTGGTCGGTCAACGACGTATTTAGCGAAAATACAAAGTAAACACGATGTGAAATTGGTTTAATGGCCCGTCATCGACCCATTAAAAATTATACCTCTTTTCTTTCCTACAATACTTTAATGGAACATTAGGATTTAAAGTGACACTTAAAAGATAAAAATCTTTCTTGCAATTGAGTGTCAGTAATAAAAATTATGTGTATCAAACCGTAAACAATATTGTAACTTACCTTCCAAAAAACTCACATGCACAATTTTTTTGCTACTTTAACGACACACCTACCGTTCAATTTTCGCCCTTCTTACCCACGTCACTACCAAGGCGCACTACTGGTAGTGTCGTGGGTAATTTTTTTTCGCTTCTACACTACCGGCCCAGTAGTATCGTAGGTAAATAAATATATGCATTCCCCACGACACACTACCATTATAAACTTAATTAACTTCTTTAAATCACATTATCAAAGTACCAGGGTAGCATAGATTTAGAGGAGGTCAACATTTTTAAACATAATAAATTGTTGAAGTCCTTATCCGTGCGACCTTGAGCAAGTGAAGGAGGCCTGGGGCCGTACCGGCTAACGAATCGATTTTCATAAAAGTCTGCTGGGTTTCAAATTAAAACAGATAAATCGAGCCCCAATTGGGCCAAAATGACGAACCCAAATTCATGATATCACACGAACATCGATATCTTCCGAATCACGTCAACAAAAAGTACAAAACGAAATTGCTTACTTTGATTTCTCTGTTTTAAGTTGAAACCCAGCAGACTTTTATGAAAATCGATTCGTTAGCCGGTACGGCCCCTGGTTATGTTTCCGAAATGGCCGAAAACCAAAGGGGGCCGGCAAACCGGCTAAGTCACCCTACTTTGTTTATATACCAAATTTTATTTATTTTACGGAAAATTGCTACTATAATAGGTTGAAATTGTGCTTATGCGTGAAAAGAAAGATTTCTTGATTGCCCGCTATTTTTTTTGCTGAACAAGACGGAGCATTTTGCCCATTTTTGTACCAATGTTTCGCCACGAGCTCTAGCATCACACTGACAATGCAATATCGTTTACTGAGGCTATCGGTCACAGTAAGTGGCTAAGGGGTAAAGGCGAATATGGCTGTCATTTCGCGTCCAGTGGTTAATTCGTCCAAGTTGCAGCCTCTTGCAGCAGCGTATCCATTGCACCGGTACTAAAGAATAATATATGTAGTATTGCCGATACTAGCTAAATGAAGCGGAACACTATCGATTGATATGTGATCATGAGACGCGACGGTAATTCGAATAAATCCGATGATACAGAAGTGGGATCACCCTTGTACAAGTTTTGATAAAAAATATATTTTTAATGGGGTCGACAAACAGTTTAACAATAAGTAACGTTGTTAGGCTAATCTTACAGAGTAGATCTTAAATTGTGAGACCAACACCGTCAACTACGGCTTGATTTTATTTTATAGTTGCCAGATTGGAAGTCCGAAATATCTGGAGAAAATTTGAAAATGTCGGGATTTTGCGGTTGATGTCGGGAGAAATAAATATTTCAAATAAAAATGTAACTTAAATGTCTGTATTGTAAGAAAACGGCTGCGCAGTGCGATTTTTAGTCAGTTTCATCCACTAATATTGTTAGTTGTGACTGGTGATCTTGTCTGTCTATTTAAAAAAAACTTATTACTTTAATTAGTCATCCACTAATCTTTTACTCTCGCCTGTCTATTGTAGAAAAACAGCCGCGCAGCGCGATTTTTAGTCGTTTCATCCACTAGTCTTGTAATCTGTGGTTTCATACGCGAAAATTATTGTTTTCTAGAGAACTTTCGGAACAAACAACTGTTTTTCCGGGAGATTTTTAGGTTTGTCGGGACTCGGGAGGATCACTTGAAATTCCGGGAGAATCCAGGAAAATCCCGACCATCTGGCAACCCTACATAGAAAAGAAAATAACATAATGGCGAAGTAGTAAGAGTGGTATGTTGTTTTCAGCACGGTGTGCACTCAGGCGCGCAGGGCGTCGCGTGCGGGTGGTACTCGGCATCGGCCGCGCCCGCGCCCACCGCCCCCCTGCGCCTCAAGCGCTCGCAGCCGCCGCACCAGCTGCCGGTCAGTATCATAACATCCCAACATACAGGGTGTAAAAAGACTCAAACCGAGGTCTACGTATTCTGCCCAACATCAGGATCATTTCTGTTCAAAATTATTGCTGGGAAATGATTTTCATTTTCAGTGTTAAAAAGCATTGCAAACAGCACCACGCAATGTAACGCCGCGCTACAAACCGCGCCTGCGAGTGCGTGCTACACAGCTGCGTGCGGCCAAGTTGAAAGACAGCGTTACTGTGCGTGCGCATGAGATAAATTGAGTGATGATGTTTTGAAGCCATGTTTGTTACTGAAAAAAATTATGCTTCTTTGGACAAAAAATTAGGAAATAAATAACGTACTTATAAAATTTGTTTATATAAAAATCTTGAATTTTTTTTATTATTTTAACCTTCAATACCTTCATAGCTATTGATTTCCCAGATATAGTCTAAAAGACAAAAATGATTCTGGTGATGGGCGGAATGCGTGGACTTTAGCTACGTTGAGGGTCTTTTTACACCCTCTATTAATGAAAATTTAAGAAATTATCTTCAGCTAGAGATTGTCATAAACGTAAACAGATTATCATATCATTATCTGTTTACATTACACACTATAACTAAACTCCTCAAAAAAACTTCGGAAATCAACTTTTGCAATTTTCGTTGCTTGTCTAAATCTCGCTTTCGCAATGTGATGTGGTGCGCCGTCTGCGGCCGCATATTACTATACTATACGGTCAGCCGAAGTGCGTAGATGGTCTTAAGGGTGCACCAAGCGTCCACTAGCGCCGCCAATCAAGAAAAAATCTTTACAACGAAATAACTATGTTTAACAAAATTCTGAAACATATAAAAACTAGTATTAGTTATAAACTATTTTTGTATGCGTAAAATTCTAAGTTTAAATGCGTTCGTGTGGTTAAAATCTGGATTAACGCCTAAAGTGGCCACTTTAGGCGTTAATCCAGGTTTTAACTACACAAACACATTTAAACCAGGAAAAAAACGCATACAAAAATAGTTTATAACAAATTCTAGTTTTCATATGTTTCAGAATTTTGTTAAACATAGTTATTTCGTTGTAATGATTTTTTCTTGATTGGCGGCGCTAGTGGACGCTCGGTGCACCCTTAAGCTACTTCAACTTGCTTGCTTATGTCCTTACTGAAATTTCCATAGGAAACTTCAAAGCTGATGGATGTCGCGGGCTAAAGCTAATCATTTAGAACTTTTAGATTTTTGCATTCACAATGCTATTTTTATATTAAGATGAATAAATAATGAAAAATATTAGAAAATATCGGCTCACCCGTAGCAACTTAGACGGGATTCGAACCCGCACCCTTAGGATTCCGGCCCAATGCACTACCAATTATGCTACCAAGCCGCTGAGGGATGTGGCGAAATTTTCTAATACTTTCCACGCTTCCGCTGAAGATCAGCGCCATCTCACCAATGTGAAGAGAACTAGTTCGACATTCGGTTGTAGCACCTTTTGCAGGTGCCAGACAATCAATTAAGGTGAAACAGTACAATTTTAAACTTTTAGATTTTTGCATTCACAATGCTATTTTTATATTAAGATGAATAAATAATGAAAAAATATTAGAAAAAATCGGCTCACCCGTAGCAACTTAGACGGGATTCGAACCCGCACCCTTAGGATTCCGGCCCAATGCACTACCAATTATGCTACCAAGCCGCTGAGGGATGTGGCGATTATAAAAATAGCATTGTGAATGCAAAAATCTAAAAGTTTAAAATTGTACTGTTTCACCTTAATTGATTGTCTGGCACCTGCAAAAGGTGCTACAACCGAATGTCGAAGTAGTTCTCTTCACATTGGTGAGATGGCGCTGATCTTCAGCGGAAGCGTGGAAAGTATTAGAAAATTTCGCCACATCCCTCAGCGGCTTGGTAGCATAATTGGTAGTGCATTGGGCCGGAATCCTAAGGGTGCGGGTTCGAATCCCGTCTAAGTTGCTACGGGTGAGCCGATTTTTTCTAATATTTTTCATTATTTATTCATCTTAATCATTTAGAGACAAATCTCCAATGACGTTTTGCGAGGTCAATGATCAATAATACACCTGATGGGCCAAATCCAAACAATCAAATATTTTTTCTTTAAAACAAAAAGCATTTTTTTAATTAACTCTTGTCTTCTCTTTTATTGTTCATAGTACGATGTACACTTGCTTTTCTTAGCTTTGCATATACTATTGATTTCTAATTCGTACGATGACAAGCTTAGTTTAACGGGACGCGAGCGGCAAAGTCACGTACGTGACAGCATTTCTTTATGCGTGTCTGATGGCCTTAGTACGTGAAACTCATGAATCGAACCTATGAATGTGGAAGAATGTAAAAGGTCTGCAGTGTCATTTTTCATAGTTTAATGCAATGTTGTCATGCAGAACGAATTTGTTATTTTGAAACAAATTATTAATAATTATTGCTTTTAAGTTTCATAAAAAATAAATTGGTTTGGTTTTTAATGTTGTAATAATTGGCACTGCAGTTGTATGTACTAATTTCACTCTGTCGACTGCCAATGCTAGGATAGGAAACCCACATTTGACTGATTTTAACTATGTCTGTGTCTAAAAAATAACTTAATTTAAAGTTCTCTAGACACGCGACATAACGTATATTTATTTCAATTGAATGCATAGCGTGCTATCTTTATACGTTGGCTGACCTAGTTCACACAATTAATCGGCATGCAAGTCTCTTAAAGATACTTACATAAAATATATTTATGCTGCGTTCAACAGCTCTTCTAAAGATTTTATGAACCGCGTTATAGCGGCGCGTTGCCACTAATGATCATAGAGGCAACAACCACTGCGACCACATTTTTCTACGATAAATACTTTCTAAAGCCTTAACTCCACCATAGTTTCATTATTATTCAGATTTGAGAACTTTTAATGCAATACTTTTAATTTATATTTTTATCATGTTCATTATTTACAGCAAATATTTATTTAGGCAAACCGTCCGGGGCCCTACCGGCTATCTTTTCGAAATTCGGCGGGTCTATCGAGCTTCAACTTAAAACAGATAAATCGAAAGTAACTTCGTATTTGCCGAAATTATTTGGAAGATATCGATGTTCGTGTGACATCATGAATTTTGGCCCGACTGGGGTTTGATTAATCTGTTTTAATTTGAAGACGGGCAGACTTGCCGAAGTTCGATGCGTTAGCCGGTACGGCCCCTGTATCAATTTCTGTGACCTAACCTATTTTACTCGTAACCGTATTTAAGTAATTTATGCTTATTGAAGAACCATTAAGACAATAATTGAAATATTACCATCCAATGCGATGATCATGTTCTCATGTATGTCATTGAGTATTGTATGATGATGATGAAAAAGTTCCCACGGGTAGAAAGTCGCCGTCTCCGCAGATCGTCAGCGAAGCTTTTCACTAAGTAATCAGGCTCGCGCGATGCAAGCCGGCGTTACCTCCGATTGTGTATTTGCACTGAAATAGGCGAGGTTATTTTTAGTGCAATTTCAAACATTGTTCTAGTGTGGAGGTGGTGTTAGCGGCAGTAATGGGCCACTCGCGCCTCTCTCGCCCACCGCATTGCAGAATTCCGTACCACATAATGTAAGTGTGGAACACGCATTATTTATCAAGCTTTATTCTTTTTGTTGCAAAAAATATTTGATGATAATGCATTTTAACATAGTTTCATTTTTCATTTCCTTGTTGGTAAGCAAAACGATTGTAACCTACAATTTGTAGTTTTAATCGTTTTCAAATTTACTGAATAGGTTAAATAAATAGTCTAAATTAGACCACTCAGTCGAACTACACAGAAATTAAATGTTCAATAAATCGAATAAGCAGATAATTAATTTTACTAGAAGTATTAATAAATTTTGTCAAGGTAATAATGGTTAGTTAAATTATACCAACACATTAATAATTATAACATATGACAGATTACATAAAAGAGGCGCAAAAATATTGCTAACCTTATTGCCATTATACTATTGAGAGTTGAGACAGACAACCTATCCCAGATAAAACATGGACGTATTTCCAAACAACGACTAGATGGTTGCGATTGCGACTAAAATAATTAATGTATGATTATTATGATTACTAATTAAGAAATATTGTTTGCAGAACGTGATGTCATCTTCGGTGCGGGCGCCCGCACCGCTCGGCCCCAACTCCTCGGCCATGCACACTTCGCAAACGTCGCCTGGTGCGTTATTATGACAAACATAAACAAACATCCTTATACCGCCAAATATTATATTGATTACACACAATTCATGCCGTTGAAATGCGCAAACATCTAAACCATAAGCACATTAATACCTAATTATGCTAATAATATTGCCAAAATACCCACATTACCCACCACAATTCTGTTTGTATTTGAAATATTTCTTGTTTCCAGTGGTTATATCGAAAGGAGGTAGCGACGTGCTGGTGAACTCCACGGCCCAAAACCCACCGCCTGCTGGCAACAGGCTTGTCAACATGACGCAGTGGCCGTAAGTTGAAACATTTCACCATTAAATCGAATTGCGACATTGCTAAAGACGTATCAGTTTAGTATTCGAGCAATTAACCTAGTTTAGTAAACCTTTAACTATGTGTGACTTCTAAGAAATAAACCGTACAATAAGTATATTTATTTTTGACTGGGTCCAACAGCAAATTAAGTTGTGATTTCTGATATAATTGTTATCATTAATCTATGTAAGGTGTTATGGTTAGAAATTTTATAAAACTAATCAGCTATTGATATAGTGTAGTAGTATCTTGATTTGGCATTGGCAACGATTAGCTATTTAAAAATATGGTGCTTCTATACATATAGGCCGAAGAAAATTTGGTAATTAGGTACTTAGAGATTGATATCCAGCAAAAATCCATTATATTAGTTGTAAAACATCTTATCTAAGAATTGATATAATAATCAATCGACACCTTATCTTAAGATATAGATGTTCTGACACTTGTTTTGCCAGTTGCTTAAAATATGGAGAGTGATATTACGGCGTGTTTTATTAAGCAGCATAAAGTCAAATTGTTTATACCACCGATCGAGGCGTGCACTGAGTTCGAGTAAATAGCATACCATTGCTTACATTACTACACTACTAATTAAAGCATCGCGATAATGTGTTATGTGATTGATTAGTGGTCCCGCTGTGAATTAACCTTAAATGACCCGTTGATGTGTGAGCTATATTTAAAAATTTATGCGATTATTAAAATAGTTGTGGATTAATCTGGTTTTCATATTTTAGCAAGAATTGGTTGATATAAAGCCATAGACTCGAAATAATAACCACATTATAAGAGACTTCACCACATTCTTTCTAATATGTCTTTCCATGCTTCTAGACCTTTGCAATGAACTTAACTCATCAGAAATTATTTACTATAGTTACCAGTGTCCAGTGCTGTCATCATAAGTATACTTAGTATGGTGGCGCAGCGACCCAAAATGGGTCTTGGCCTCCGATATGAAACGCCACTGCGGTCTGTCGCTCGCATAATATATTTATATCTCATAAGGAATGAGTCAGGCTCAGGATGCTCAGCGACATCATTCAATTTTTATGATTGGTCCACATGTGCGCACGCGCACGTTATCTACCAGTCCACACACAACACAACGCCGCTCCTCGGAACAGCAGAGGATGCGTGCAAGCGCCCATCTCGTGGATTGTTTTGATGATTCAAATCAAATACTCTAAAATGCTGAAACTTTGTTACACTCCATCAGCGTAGTTTTTATTATTTTCATAACTCTTTCATTGACGCAAAATTGTAACTAATTAAAAGTAGTTTTTTTTTGCTCTTATTCTGTATAATATGTGTACACCTATAATAATTATTGTTATATGTATAAGTAACGAAGCCATATAAGAGAAACCCATGTATATGAAATACGTATAATGTTGGTGTTCCAAATCAATAAATAAATGATTCATACGAACTGCACTGCAAGGGAACATGTCCCTAATGTTCCTTGTTAGTGCTGACCTTGAGGCGCATATCACAATGCCACGTATTACGTCACGTTACATCATCTACCCAAACCCAATGTATAAGCATAGTGTAGAGACTGTAGATAATCTAATAGTGGTTACTCTCAGCGGTCGCGACTGGTCAATCGTAGGGGGTACGCGGGAAGTGCGTATAACGCCCTCCTGCCCGCGCTGTCTGCGGGTCGTCCCTCAACGTTACTTAGCTAAGTCTTAGCATTGAGGGACATGCGCTGCATTGCGCGGTCGCGACGACGAGCTGAGAGGTCGACATCGAGACAGCGCGCAGTGGTTGTCGCACTTGTCGCGACGTGTCGGCATCGCGCGTGCTATTCGGAGAGTAACCACTATTAGGCAGCCATTACATGGTCATGCAAGCGTCAGTCAAACTCTATCAGTCATGAATTACGTTTGACTGATTGACTGATGAAAAGAACAAATCACATCATGCAACCATCAGTCACTACATTACACGGTAGGTTAACCGGCAGTCACAGCCCGTGACTGTGGTTAAACTGACAGCAAAACGTAGCGTGTAATGGCTGCCTTAGACCGCATTTCCACCTGCAAGAAAACTTCTGCAAGAAGTGTTCCACAGCCTGCGTTAGACAGTAGCTTACAAGTGTAGTATGTATATAATAGCAAATGCACTGGCGACAGTTTGTCAAGTGTTTATAAGCTACTGTGTGACAGGTTGTGAGACACTTCTTGCAGATGTTTTCTTAAACCTGCAAGACCTGGAAACGCGGCCTTAGGCCGCTTACTCGCCGACAGGTGTTTAGGTTAGGGCTGTTATATACATCTGGTTATTTGCTAGGATACACGGTGACTGCACTGGAAGGTGGGTCGATAGGATAGGAACCTCGTGACTGCCTAGCATGTATCGAGGCGCCTAGCGCGCAGAGCGGCCGGTTGCGATCATTCGTGAACGTTCGATTTGTTTTGACACATACTAGGATCAAGGCACCTGTTGGTGTGTAGGCGGTCTTAGATTTCTTTCCACTATGGTATAAGCACAGCCTACTAAGTCTTCATACAGTCAGTCATCGCGTTTTATGTTGGCGAAAAAGCCGCTGTTCGTCTAGCTAGACAGTTGGCGCAACGACTAAAAGTGTAAGGGCTGTAACTCTGTGATTTGTTTTTATGAATTTAAAAAATAATTACGATAACTCAATCGAAAGCGTTAACACTGTCGGGATAGCTCCCGAGCTGCATACATTGTCACAGTATGGTAGCTCGGGAGGTCCCATCCGCCTCTCATACCGCACCGCCCCGATTGCTCTGTCTAGACGTCTCCGATGACTGGCTGTATGAAGACGGAAGGCTGTGGTATATAAGTATGGTGTGGTTCCAACGGGCGTGTGTTGGGCAGGTGGCACCACGGCGCGATCTCGCGCGAGCGCGCGGAGGCGCTGCTGTCGGGCTCGCCGGACGGCGTGTTCCTGGTGCGCGAGAGCACCAACTTCCCCGGCGACCACACGCTGTGCGTCCGGTTCCGCGGCCGCGTCGAACACTACCGGTCAGAGTACATGCTGGTTTATACATTTGGAAGTGACCCTTCCAGTCCACAATGTCAAATTCCCAAAATGTCAAGCGGTTTCAAAATGTCAAGTTCCCAAAACGTCAGATTCCCAAAAAGACGAGTTCCCGAAATGTCAAGTTCCCTAAATGTCAAGTTCCCGAAATGTCAAATTCCCGAAATGTCAAGTTCCGTGTTATGTTACTTATTAAGTTGCTTAATTACTAATAAAAATAGTTTGATTATATAGCATTATTTTTCACATACCTAGATAGCTATACTTACCTTTACACTCAGTATTTACTATAATATTAATTTAATCTACCAATAGGGTATTTGACTGTTGTTGAAATGTTGATATTTCATTATGACATTCAGAAATATAACATTATTGAATAACAAATGTGAAAAAAGAAATTCAATCTGTAGTATAACAAGCGAATTATGAGTTACTTAATTGTGACTCTTGCTATCTCTTTCTAAAACGAAATTTTCTATGGCGAGACTATGGCGCTACTAGCATGTGGCGTCACTGGCTGGTATCGCTCTCCTTGTCTAATTAGAAAGTTTGATGCTCTATATCGCTGAAAATATGCAAGATATTTGAAAATAAATACTTATGTTGTGTCGCTAATATTTCAGTAAACGTTTAAAGTCAATTCATAATTTTTCATAATTCATTTATTCCATAACAAAATAATTTGTGTCGGAAAAAAATACAATAATAATAAATTAAATTAAAATAATCAATCGGCAATCATAAAAGGCATGTCAAAAAATATTCATAAATGTCAAATAATTAGTTAAGTAATGAGAATTAAAGTAAAAAATGTATACGATCCGAAATTAATAATTCTTATGTCCGACAAAATCATCTAAACTATAATAGCATTTTTTTAACAAGAAGTCCCTTAATTGTCTTTGAAATAATTTATAGTCAACAATAGATTTTAGCGTGATTGGAAGGCTGTTAAACATTTTGACTGCCTGATACCTAACGCTGTGTTTTACTACTTTTAGCTTTGGTACAACCAACTGCGATAGATCCTTTCGGCGAGTTTTCAGACGGATGTCTCGCTCCGTAGGTGATTCAAACTTTTCTATGTTTTTAACCAGATTTGTCAAAATCAGTAAAATATAAAGACTAGGGACGGTTAAAATGTTTAATTTTATGAAATATTCTCTACATGATTGCCATTGTGGAATCCGAACTATAGTTCTGATAGCTCGTTTTTGTAACACAAAAGCTCTCTCTATATTATATTTGTAAGAATTGCCCCAAAACCTAATACTATACCGGAGATGAGATTCAACTAGCGCATAATATACCGTTTTCAATTGTTCCACTGTAATGTCATCACGTAAACTTCTTAAACAATAACACGCTGAACTTATTTTTTTTCTCAATTTTTCCTAATTCATATTTCCAGTTAAGATATGAATCAATATAAACTCCTAAAAACTTTACAGATTCAACGAGTGTGATTTGTTTGCCATTTAAAGTTATATCTAGGTTTTCTTTATTTCTTGCCGTGGTTCGGAACAACATAATATTAGTTTTTTCATAATTAAGGACAAGATCGTTCTCATTGAACCAAAAACAAAAATCTGAAAGAGCCTGCCTGATCTTACAATTGAGTTCTTCACTATTGTTAGCCGAAAGTACTGCATTGGTGTCATCCGCAAAAAGTGTAACCTTAATGTCATTAATGTTATTATAAATATATTTTACCAAGTCGTTAACAAATAGAATGAATAAAATGGGTCCTAATATGGATCCCTGCGGTACGCCTTTCCTTAACCTTACTAATTTTGACTTACAGTAGCTGACTTTTTCATCTTTAGTATTTTCTATTTCCACAAATTGTAGCCTGTTTTCCAAATAAGACTTTAGAATCTGTAAACTTTTTCCTCTAACGCCATAGTGTTCAAGTTTAACTAAGAGCATATCAATAAAAAAAATCAGTCAAATACCCTATTGATCATCATTTGCTCCCCTATTATAACAGGGAACTTGACATTTCGGGAATTTGACATTTCGGGAACTTGACATTTCGAGAACTTGACATTTAGGGAACTTGACATTTCGGGATTTTGACATTTTGGGAATCTGACGTTTTGGGAACTTGACATTTTGAAACCGCTTGACATTTTGGGAATTTGACATTGTGGACTGAAAGGGAAGTGATTAAAAGCTGGTTAAAATTCATAGTCTCTGCCTATCCCCATAGGAAACAGGCGTGAGTGTATGTATGTATGTTAAAATTTGCTTTATTTGTGTAGTTTTTTAGCATACTCTTTTAAAGCATAGCGGGAAAGCACGCATTTAGCAAATTTAAATTGCATTAAGCATGTGGACGGTCTCAAGACCGCACATAGTTTAGCTGTCTCGCGCGTCATTGTTGACTTCATTTTTTTATATTTTGATTTGTGTTTAGAGTACGCAATAGGGAATATGCATAAGTCACCGATTTTGATGAAATTGAGCTTGATCGCTGCGGACACTTATAAAAACATGATGGAACAGGAAAAAAAATAAAAAAAATGTATTATTTTAGTTTTATCACACGATGAAATCAGGGGAAAATAACGATATTTTTTATTCATTTTTGGATATAATGCACTTTACAGTCAGATAGAATATCCAATGAGAATAGTTATTTGTTATACAAGTGACCAAAATCAAATTGTGCTGCGAGTGGCGACTTTAAATCACGAACTAGCGAAGTAGTCTAGAATTGAATCACGAGCGTAGCGAGTGATTCTAATATAGACTACTGAGCACAGTGAGTGATTTAAAGACACGAGGCAGAACAACATTTTGGTCTCGTGTAAAACATACAACTTTTCACCTCGACCAGCGAGAAAATTTTCACTTGACTTTCCTGGTAAAAAAGCTTAATTCAGCATAAGAAACTTGTTCACTTAACTCTTTTAACTATCTTGATCGTTGGACACATTCATTTTTCTAATTTATCACAAAAATAATTCAATCAAACCTATGTTGAAAAATTTTATTCATAGAGTCAGTAATTCCCGTCGTTTTGATTACATTACGTTGTGATTTTCTCTTATTCATTAATATTCCGTCTTATTTATTTATTTATAATCATAAAACATATAATTTGTTAGTAAATTTCATTAATTTTTCTTATTTCATATTTGTTTCATACATGTGACCTCATTACCTTCATACTCTTTATTTCGAATTATCAACCTTCTTTTTTAACAATCCTTATTTAAAACTCCTTGGTATATCCGTGTATTTTATTTTTTTACTTTATAATCCGTGTATGACACCATAAAGCACTCTATCTATCCTTTTCTCACATATCAATTTTACAAGTGTCATCCTTGTCACTTTATTTGTTTTTTCTTTATTATTTTAAAAGTGGTGTTAGAAATTAAAAAAGCACTTTGTCTCACGCTCGCAGCAAAAATCGATTTTGCTGCGAGTTTTTACGCGCCAAAAGCACCCTTTTCGTGCTGGAGAGGTGAAAATAATATTTTGTATGACACATATGTACTTAAACGCAAAATTTAGGGAGATAATTGAAGATTATTGGCTAACTCCATATTAAACGCGCCGAAACACACCTGAAACGTGATGTGTGACGTCACCGTTTTGTATGGAGCGTTTACGGCGGGTGCTGCTGCGCGCTAACTTCAAGTAACTATATCACGAGAAAAAAACGCAAGAGAAAAGTTTTAATATTACAGTTAATTTTCTCACGCATTATACTTTAGATTAAGATAAAAAATAAATTTGATGCATATTCCCTATTCTAGTAGGTTTTAACTTTTGTTTTAATTTTAACTTCGGGGACTTCTTTATCTGGGTGTTACAACTAACTATCCAACATTATTAAGTGTATGGGTCAAACTGGCTCATACAGCATGCTAAAACAGCACTTATTATGCTAAAAAGAGTTGTGCTAAAAAGCACACAAATAAAACAAATGTAAACTCATTTTTAAGTTTCATGATTTGGTAGGTAATGCTTCTATTGTTACCAAAATTCTGACAGCCAACAATTTTAAATTTTCTATTACTTGAACTTAAATCCTGGATAATTTATTAGTTCTTATATCTATCTGAAATTCAGCTAATAAGCATTATCTATGAATAAACTGTCTGTACCAAGTTCTCGCCCATACCCTGACAAGTCTAGCAGACAACTTAATGTTATTATGGTTTCAGGGTAAAATGGGCGACGGCTCCTGATAGCAACACCCAACGGCTCACCATTGACGATGAAGAATTTTTCGATAACATGACAGATTTAATACACGTAAGTGGATGATTTTTACACATTTATTTTTAAACGTGTAACAATAATAATGTCTGTTAATCAAACGTATAAACAGTTAATAGTGATTACTCCGCTTTACGCGAGATGCATTCCAGGGAAAATTGGGTAAAACAAATTTCGCGTATAACGGGGTCTATTAAGTCTGTTCTAATAAAACATATTCAGAATCAAATCGCTTTTATTAGAAACTTATCAACATTTTACTTAGGAAATTATAATTAAACCACTTGTACAAAGAAATATTAATATTTTTAATACATCATAAGGTGCTATATTTTTTCCTTAATAAATTGCTTCATAACATGCACTACTGTTTCTTATTGTTTGGCAAAGAATATCGGTTCGGTGACCAATCAGTGCACTCGTATAAAGCGGGGCAATTTAGCGCGAAAATTTATATTTTTAATATGCGGTCCCGTAAAGCGGACTATTACTAGACGAAACTGACAATTTTCTTTATTTCCAGCATTATTTACAAGATGCGGACGGCCTATGTACAAAGTTAGTGCGATGCCTGCCCAAAGCGGCGCCCAACGGGGCCAACAATAATGGCCCCTTGCAACCCCCATACCCACCACATCCGCAGGTCAGTATCATGGACATTTTACACCCACACTCCACGCAAGTGGTCGAATACGCATTTCGCCAGAACACGCAAGTCGACAGAATCGCAACTCGTCAGATTTGGGTCTCGTCAGATTCGCCATAGATTTGCAACTCGTCAAATACGCAGCTTGACAGATTCGCAACTCGTCAGATTTTTCGTTTTTTAATACAATGTAGAATGGAGGATAAAGATTGTACAGCTACATTTTGTGTGGTCAAAAGCAAGATGGGTGACTAAATTAGGCTTGACAAAGATTGTGCAGCCACTTTTTGTGGCCAAAAGCAAGATCGGTGACCAAATGAGGCTCGATGAAAATTGTGCAGCCACGTTTTGTGTGGCCAAAAGTAAGATGGGTGACCAAATTAGGCTTAACAAAGATTGTGCAGCTATTTTTTGTAGCCAAAAGCCAGATTAATGACCATATTAAGGTTGACACCCATGTGGTCAAATATGCAAGTCGATACTGTCGAGTTGCGTTTCTGACTAACTGCTTGTCTGACTAGTTGCGTATCTGACGAGTTGAGTACCCGTTTTGAGATCTGGCAAAATGCTTATTTGACCACTTGCGTATCTGACAACCTACATGTTATCCGTATTATCATGGTTCACAAAATGTTCCTCGAATAATAATTACCTTTTGAGACGGCATAATTGAATTAGTTTTTTTCCTTGCGATGCAAAGTGAGGCAACTTATACTGAGCCAAAATGGCTCAGTTCTCAGATTTTTATCCTTCATACGTTACCTAATCGTAACAAAAATCCAATAATATAATAATTAATCTCTTTAAGGTAGGGAAATTGAAACTGTTTTGTACTTATTAGGTATGATTATGTAATAATGGACAATACAAATCTGAATTTTGGCTGTTTTTGTTGCCTCACTTTTAACAACGCGTTTTGTAGGGAATTATGGTTCTAGGTGTAATTATTCTAAGTTTTTTTCTATGTTTGGTGATAGTTTTGAAATAAAAATGGCGTTTTGTTTCATGAAACTTTTGACGAGTTTTTTCTTCGGATTTTACTCGACTATCAAATACCCACTTCCACAAGTTCGGTACTATTACCAAATGTCTTGTATAAAAACCATGAAAAAAAAAAAAGGTTTAACCTTAAAGTTCAAGTTTGCATCGCAGTGTGATTGCGCCATTAGGCTGCGTACGCACCTACACAGTTGGCTAGATTAGCGCCGAGCGCTTAAAATGTATTTAAGTAAAAGAAATGTTCACGAATGTTGCCATTACTGATTAATCATAGTTCAGTAAAATTATGGGAGCTAGTACCTATGACAAAATAGAAATAATTTGCAATATCGGTCTTTCTTTTTTTGATCTTTAGATTAAATGTCTAGCTGTCATTTTGTGAATGAATTCAACAAAACACTTATTTACTTTACTGATCAATATATTAATGTTTGGTTGCTTTAGCAAAATTTTAATTACACACTTTTTTACTTTTTGCTTGATATGCAACTATAATTTGATTGTGAATGTAGATCCAACAAAAATAGTAACATCTACGCTGTATTTTTTGTATTCGTAAATATGGTATTTTATAATGACGTCAAAGTGAGATATGCATAAATACAGGTTATTATGTCCGTAATGTTATTAAACTATCATTGTTCCCGTCAGCCGCCGCCGTACCCCGCGACGCCGAGCGTCCCAAGCGCGGCGGGCGCTCCCCACCTGCAGCACCCGCACGCCGCGCCCGCGCCCGCGCCCGCACCCGCGCCCGCGCCCGCACCGAGCGCCGACCAGACCGACAGCGCGCTACAACCGCAGAAGTTCGTCGACGCGCGTGAGTCTCATTATTATATACCATACCTCCTAAATTATAACAACGCAGGTTGCATAACATGAAGGCACTGATTATAAAGCACCTACCAGTAATCCGACTCCTTTGTTGATAAACGCATGCCGCCACTGCGTGGGTATACGCACAGAAACTCCGTTAAGGGTCAGGGTTGTCACAACAAAAACTACTCAAATATTTTACATAAAAGTTTCAATTTGTAATAACGAAAGAATAAAAATAGTCAATAGAGCCTTTTCAAGAATAACATCGTAACAGACAACACAGAAACAGCAAACATGAAACCGCAGAATTTTTATCGCGATTTCAAAGTTTGTCCCATAGTAAAAGTTGTTCAGTTTGATGGTCCCTATCAAACCTTGACGTGGATTTACAATTAAAATTTAGAACAAATCCTGTAAACCATTATGACGTTTTGAAATTTCGTTACGTTTCTTAAAATGTACACCCCTTCAAGTTAGAGAGCGAAAAACTAGAGGAGATTGCGCTCGCCGACTCTGCCGCTCACTTCCCGCGTACCCCCATCGTTGCCCCGCGCAAGTACATGAGTCGGTCGACTATTAGTAGTATTAAGACTGTGATGAAGGTATAAGCATCATCATCAGCCTTTCATCGTCCACTGCTGAACATAGACCTCTCCAAGTGCACGCCACCGAGCACGATCCGCGACTACTCTCATTCAGCTTTTGCCAGTCACCTTGCGAAGATTGTCGCTCCACCTCGTATGAGGGCGTCCCACACTACGTTTGCCGATACGCGGTCTCCACTCAAGAACTCGTCTGCCCACGCGGCTATCGGTTCTACGGCTAATATAGCCGGCCCACTGCCACTTCAGCTTGGTAATCCGGTGGGCTATGTCGATCACCTTAGTTCTCTATCGGATCACCTCGTTGTATACGCGTCCTCCGTGCAAATAATTTTCCCTTTTAAACGAATTACCTGACTCTAAACTTCTCTATTTTTATTTATGTTTTTATCAGAGATTCGTACTATAAGATGATTGATTACTGCAGGTTGGCGAATAGACGAGCGAGACCTTGAGATCCGGGAAAACATTGGTAAAGGAGAGTTCGGCGACGTGATGCTCGGAATACTAAACGGCACGCAGAAGGTCGCCGTCAAGATCCTCAAGGACCGCGAGGCCGCGAGCAAGTTCCGCGCGGAGGCGAGCGTTATGGCGTAAGTTACATTTTCACATTTTACTTGTTATTAATTATTTTAGTAATTTTTTTATCAAAACTAATATGTCAATTAAAGTTTAATTTTATGGATTCATTGTTCTATATTATTTTGTGATGATACTTTGTTATATTGTTATTAATTTTTTATTTTGTCTTATAATTTACTAGCGACCCGCCCTCGCTTCCTTTCGGTGTTGTGTGGAATTTGACACCATGTATTATACATACAAACCTTCCTCTTAATCACTATTATTTAAAAAAATCACAGATTTTACAGTCCCCGTAAGAATCGGAGCATTGAAAATGAACACAAAAATTTACGAAAAATCAAAATCAAATCAAATGCAAAGTCCTATTATATTTTTAAAAATACCTAGGTAGTACCTATACCTATTTATTTTTACGATTGTAACACTCGGCTCCGCCTCGTGTCACAAAAGCGCCCACTGACTGCCTCGATGCAGCCGAAATAATATTACCCATTTTCAAAATTCCATCAAATGCACTTCTCGTCTGCTTCTGCATCTTTTAACACTGTTACCATGACGATCGGTCAATAATCATAGAAGCTACATCACTTTTTATTTACGGAAACAGCCGTTTTTCTACAATTCTAAATCTAAAGGGACCACCTACAGGTCACAATTATAACCCGATTTTCAAAATTATTTCGCCATTTGATAGCTAAACTAATACCCTAGGACCCTTATTTTAATTTTTTCTTAAGTCGTTTTTTTTTTCCGAAATATTTACAATTTAGTAAACAAACATCCCCCAAAAAACACGGAATTTTTGGAATTTCGCAAAATTAAAAAAAAGTTACCAGCAGATTTTCAAAATTCAAACGTTCACACGTGTCTCCATAAACTCCTCAACTTTTGGTACTATTTTCATTTCGATCCTCCCAAAATCCTCGGAGATATGGCCAAAAATACGTCTTAGGCGATTTGCATCTGATAACCATTTTCAATGGTAAAACCGCATCAAAATTCGTTGCGTAGTTTTAAAGATTTAAGCATACATAAGGACAGACAGCGGGAAGCGACTTTGTTTTATGCTATGTAGTGATGGTAATGTGCAAGCTTGGTGCAAATAAATAATTATAAGTATCCTATTTTGATTTTTGTGCAAGTGAGACGACTCAGTTTGTCGAGAGTACTCAACGCTAAAGTCACAATTAAATTGATCGTTGTCAACAGGTCGCTGAAGCACGAGAACTTGGTGCGGCTACTAGGATTGGTGTTCAGCCCCAACGGCAGCACGTGCATAGTGACGGAGCACTGCGCGCAGGGCTCGCTGCTCGACTACCTGCGCAGCCGCGGCCGCCACTACGTCACGCAGCTCGACCAGATCAACTTCGCATAGTGAGTGCCCCATCAGCCCCAGCAGCACGCGCATAGTGACGGAGCACTGCGCGCAGGGCTCGCTGCTCGACTACCTGCGCAGCCGCGGCCGCCACTACGTCACGCAGCTCGACCAGATCAACTTCGCATAGTGAGTGCTCCATCAGCCCCAGCAGCACGCGCATAGTGACGGAGCACTGCGCGCAGGGCTCGCTGCTCGACTACCTGCGCAGCCGCGGCCGCCACTACGTCACGCAGCTCGACCAGATCAACTTCGCATAGTGAGTGCTCCATCAGCCCCAGCAGCACGCGCATAGTGACGGAGCACTGCGCGCAGGGCTCGCTGCTCGACTACCTGCGCAGCCGCGGCCGCCACTACGTCACGCAGCTCGACCAGATCAACTTCGCATAGTGAGTGCTCCATCAGCCCCAGCAGCACGCGCATAGTGACGGAGCACTGCGCGCAGGGCTCGCTGCTCGACTACCTGCGCAGCCGCGGCCGCCACTACGTCACGCAGCTCGACCAGATCAACTTCGCATAGTGAGTGCCCCATCAGCCCCAGCAGCACGCGCATAGTGACGGAGCACTGCGCGCAGGGCTCGCTGCTCGACTACCTGCGCAGCCGCGGCCGCCACTACGTCACGCAGCTCGACCAGATCAACTTCGCATAGTGAGTGCTCCATCAGCCCCAGCAGCACGCGCATAGTGACGGAGCACTGCGCGCAGGGCTCGCTGCTCGACTACCTGCGCAGCCGCGGCCGCCACTACGTCACGCAGCTCGACCAGATCAACTTCGCATAGTGAGTGCTCCATCAGCCCCAGCAGCACGTGCATAGTGACGGAGCACTGCGCGCAGGGCTCGCTGCTCGACTACCTGCGCAGCCGCGGCCGCCACTACGTCACGCAGCTCGACCAGATCAACTTCGCATAGTGAGTGCTCCATCAGCCCCAGCAGCACGCGCATAGTGACGGAGCACTTCGCGCAGGGCTCGCTGCTCGACTACCTGCGCAGCCGCGGCCGCCACTACGTCACGCAGCTCGACCAGATCAACTTCGCATAGTGAGTGCTCCATCAGCCCCAGCAGCACGCGCATAGTGACGGAGCACTGCGCGCAGGGCTCGCTGCTCGACTACCTGCGCAGCCGCGGCCGCCACTACGTCACGCAGCTCGACCAGATCAACTTCGCATAGTGAGTGCTCCATCAGCCCCAGCAGCACGCGCATAGTGACGGAGCACTGCGCGCAGGGCTCGCTGCTCGACTACCTGCGCAGCCGCGGCCGCCACTACGTCACGCAGCTCGACCAGATCAACTTCGCATAGTGAGAGCTCCATCAGCCCCAGCAGCACGCGCATAGTGACGGAGCACTGCGCGCAGGGCTCGCTGCTCTACTGTTGTGTATCTCTTCTGACGACATTAGGATTATCTTGCTTTAAATAAACTGCGTAGCATATCATTAAAGGAAAGAAAAGCAAACAAAAACATAAGAACATTTTTGTTGAATATGCGACAAACGTATTTGGCGCGCAACCATGCGCGACGCAGCGAGCGCGTGAGTGAGTTTCGAACTAATGTGCTCGCGGTCGGCGCGCGGCAGCCCTCTGCCTTTATAGCCTCATATCAAATGCGAGGAGCTCGGTGGCGCAGTAGTTAAGCGCCGGGCCCAGTGATTGCGGAGTTTAAGCAACGTTCGCAACGGTCGGTCATGGGATGTGTGATCAAAAATTTTCTTTCTCGAGCTCCTCCGTTATTCGGAAGGCATGTTAAGCCGTCGGTCCCGGCTGAATTTGCAGTCGTTAACACCCACCAATCCGCATTGGGCCTGTGTGGTGGGTTATGGCCCGTCCTCCTTATCCACCCATAAGGAAGGCCTGTGCCCCACCAGTGGGGACATTAAAAATGGCTGATGGACATCTAAAATGCGGAGTGTTACTGGCCTGCCGCTGCACAAGGCGTCAGCAGGTGGAAAATGTGGGGTTGCGGGGCCAAACCGGCTAACTTGTCAGCTGCCTGCCATAAAGATAATGTAACTTTTGTTGTCCTGCAGTGACGCGTGCTGCGGCATGGAGTACCTGGAGCGCATGCGCGTGGTGCACCGCGACCTGGCGGCGCGCAACGTGCTCATCTCGCACGAGGGCCACGCCAAGGTGGCGGACTTCGGGCTCGCGCGCCCCGACCACGGCCAGGACGACCCCGCCGACGCGCAGCGCCTGCAGGCCAAGCTGCCCATCAAGTGGACCGCGCCCGAGGCGCTCAAGTACAACGTGAGTATACTGCCGGCCCCGACCGCGCCCACTCTTCATTATTCCTACTGTTTACGTTTTTTGTTACTGAATTTGTTCTAATTTGTGTTTTCTGTTGCAGAAATTTTCAAATAAGTCTGATATGTGGAGCTTCGGTATACTTTTATGGGAAATTTATTCATTCGGGAGAGTGCCATATCCGAGAATCGTAAGTATCTTAGTGATTATTAAAATTTCTGCATTTCTTCCGTCTGAATATGTCACTGAGTGATCCTGCTTGTTTCCGTAGCCGCTGGCGGAGGTAGTGCGGCACGTGGAGCGCGGGTACCGCATGGAAGCGCCGGAGGGGTGCCCGGCGGGCCCGTACGAGCTGATGCGCGCCGCCTGGCACGCCGACCCCGCGCAGCGCCCCACCTTCCAGCACGCGCGCCGCGCGCTCGCCGCCATCCGCGACCAGCCCGCGCCGCCCCACCCGCCCGCCTAGTGTATGTACCCGCGCCCGTACGATCTGATGCGCGCCGCCTGGCACGCCGACCCCGCGCAGCGCCCCACCTTCCAGCACGCGCGCCGCGCGCTCGCCGCCATCCGCGACCAGCCCGCGCCGCCCCACCCGCCCGCCTAGTGTATGTACCCGCGCCCGTACGAGCTGATGCGCGCCGCCTGGCACGCCGACCCCGCGCAGCGCCCCACCTTCCAGCACGCGCGCCGCGCGCTCGCCGCCATCCGCGACCAGCCCGCGCCGCCCCACCCGCCCGCCTAGTGTATGTACCCGCGCCCGTACGAGCTGATGCGCGCCGCCTGGCACGCCGACCCCGCGCAGCGCCCCACCTTCCAGCACGCGCGCCGCGCGCTCGCCGCCATCCGCGACCAGCCCGCGCCGCCCCACCCGCCCGCCTAGTGTATGTACCCGCGCCCGTACGAGCTGATGCGCGCCGCCTGGCACGCCGACCCCGCGCAGCGCCCCACCTTCCAGCACGCGCGCCGCGCGCTCGCCGCCATCCGCGACCAGCCCGCGCCGCCCCACCCGCCCGCCTAGTGTATGTACCCGCGCCCGTACGAGCTGATGCGCGCCGCCTGGCACGCCGACCCCGCGCAGCGCCCCACCTTCCAGCACGCGCGCCGCGCGCTCGCCGCCATCCGCGACCAGCCCGCGCCGCCCCACCCGCCCGCCTAGTGTATGTACCCGCGCCCGTACGAGCTGATGCGCGCCGCCTGGCACGCCGACCCTCATAGCAATGACGTGCAGTTATACCCCTACTTATGTAAGCTAGATGTCGGGTGAAAGAACGATTTAAGCTTTCAATTCTTTCAGCATGAACGGTATAGTAAGGATTCCAGATTACGCTGCAGTACTCTAGAACAGTGTTTTTCAATCTGTGGGTCGCGACCCCTAGGGGGGTCGCGAAGCCTTACTCGTGGGGTCGCCGACTGAAAGAAAAAGGCAAGTTTCTAACACTACAATAAAAACACAAGTTATTAACAGGCAAGATTACAGGGTTACCTGGATGAAACTGCCTAAAAATCGCGCTGCGCGGCCGTTTTATTTACTATAAATAAACAAGTTAAATTACAAGATTTGCATGCTGTGTTCACTAGTTAAGAGACTACATAACCATGTATTTTACAGCTTGTGTACCTATGTATGATGTATGTTTCAAGTTGTGAACCAAATAATAAAAATAAAAAAAAAGATTAGTGGATGAAACTGACTAAAAATTGCGCTACGTGGTCGTTTTTTTTGCTTTAAACAGGCAAGATTACAAGGTTACCTGGATGAAACTGACTAAAAGTAGCGCTGCGCGGCCATTCCCTTTGCTGTGAATAAGCAACATTACAAGATAAGTGAATGAAACTGACTAAAAATCGCGCTGCGCGGACGTTTTTTTTTACTATCAACAGACATGATTACAAGGATACCTGAGTAAAACTGTCTAAAAATCGCGCTGCGCGGCCCTTTTATTTACTATAAACAAGCAAGATTACAAGATTAGTGGATGAAACTGACTAAAATCACGCTGCGCGGCCGTTGTTTGCTAATAACAGGCAAGATTACAAGATTAGTGGATGAAACTAACTAAACATCGCGCTGCGCAGTCATTTTCTTTACTATAACTTTGACACAAGGGGGTCGCCAGAATTTTTCAACTTGTAAAGGGGTCGCGAAATCAAAAAGATTGAAAAACACTGCTCTAGAATACTTCTGACTAAAGAGTTGAAAAGCAAGATCTTTGATTCTATGCGAGGAAATTCCCTGGTTGCCCTCCTTATAAACCCGAGCATTTGAGCAGCTCGTTTAATAATGGAGTAATGAGCCACGAAATTTAGTTTTCTGTCAAGAATCACGCCAAGGTCCTTTATTACTTCCACTTTTGCAATTCTTTCATGAGAGATATTGTAGTTTCCCTGTATAGGGAGTCTCTTTCGAGTGAACGTAATGTGGTAGCACTTAGTGTCCGGACACGAAAGTGGCGGCGGCCGAGCGGTGGCGGGGCGGCGCGGCAGCGGAGCGGCGGCGGGGCGGGGCGATGAGAACGTGGGCACGAAACTTAGCGGTCGGTCAGCCGCGCTAGTAGTGTTGTGACAGATGGGCTAAATACCATTAAGGGCCCGTGGACCTACCGATTTGACCTACTGGTAGGACCACGGTATACCACTAAAGTAACTTCTTATTTTTTTTTATTTCTATTGATGTGTCAAATGTGATGTTCCTATGGAAACAATTTCTTGTTAAATCAATACCGAAAAATATTCAAAGGACGAAATATATCCTATGTCTAAAAATTTTATTTAGTTCGAAAAAAATATCTAAGTATAGG
This sequence comes from Agriphila tristella, assembly GCA_928269145.1. NCBI lineage: Eukaryota > Metazoa > Arthropoda > Insecta > Lepidoptera > Crambidae > Agriphila > Agriphila tristella. The sequence goes on from OV743433.1 coordinate 42,406,818, forward strand.
CGTTAACTAGTTTCAAAACCGGATTCTTTGCTCATCTTGTGTTTTTTAAATGATGTCCAAGATGCCGACATCCATACTGAATAAATAGGTACTACCTAGTAATCAAACAGACACTATTATATTATTCAACACAACACTACTGTAATCTCGGGCTACCAAATCCAACTAGTTTGTTCATTTGTTTTCGTCGCTCTCCTCCCGCCCGTGCATCGCTCGTCGCCCCGCGCCGCCACCGCCCGTTTCGTGCGCGTCTCCATACTGTGCCATACTGTTGAATGCATCGCCGCCGCTCCGCTGTCGCGCCGCCCCGCTGCCGCTCCGCCGTCGCAGTTTTCGTGCCCGGACACTTAGATACGTTTAAGACCATACGGTTTTGAACACACCAGTTGGAAACATTGTCTAAGTCTGATTGCAACAATTCGATGTCCCGCTCGGATTTAATTTCCCTATAAATTTTCATGTCGTCGGCGAATAATGAACAGTGACTGTGATTAAAGCAGCCTACCACGTCATTTATAAACAGGATTAACAAGATCGGTCCTAGGTGTGATTCCTGTGCAACTCCAGATACTTTTCAATACAAAGAATATTTTCTTGCTTGACACGTTGCACGGTCATGGTATGGCACGGTGTAGTGAATAGAGACCTCAGAATACGAACCCGTACAGCCTACTGACGTAACTACAGCCTTTTTTGGCACCGTGGCCGGGCCACGATGTATCACACCTAGTGGTACTGTATTGCACCGAGCCCCACCGCGCCAGCACGCGTGCTTACCATATCTGACTGAAAGGAAAATGCCAAAATATTTCAAATATAATTTCATCAAGTGTTAGATAGATGAAATGAAATAAGTTTATTCAATGTAGTATTGTAGACTGTTTATTAAATAAATATAATACACTTAAATATAAATACAATTATTTATCATCATCATCATCAGCCTATCGTCGTCCACTGCTGAACATAGGCCTCTCCGAGTGCACGCCACTGAGCACGATCCGCGGCTATACTCATCCAGTTTATGCCAGCCACCTTGCGAAGATCGTCGCTCCACCTTGTCTGAGGGCGTCCTACACTACGTTTGCCCATTCGGGGTCTCCACTCAAGAACTCGTCTGCCCCAGCGGCCATCGGTTCTACGGCTAATATGGCCGGCCCACTGCCACTTCAGCTTGCGAATCCGGTGAGCTATGTCAATGACTTTAGTTCTCTGTCGGATCACCTCGTTCCGGACCCTATCTCTCAGAGAAACTCCGAGCATAGCCCTTTCCATAGCTCGCTGCGCGACTTTAAATTTGTGAACCAGCCCTACAGTGAGTGTCCACGTTTCGGCTCCGTATGTCATGACAGGCAGGACGCACTGGTTGAAGACTTTCGTCTTTAGATTCTGTGGAATAGGCGACTCAAAGACTCGACGAAGTTTCCCATATGCTGCCCAGCCCAGCTGTATCCTTCTGTTGGCCTCTCCCTCGAAGTTGTTTCTACCCAATTGCAATGTTTGCCCGAGGTAGACATATTTCGTAACAACTTCGAGATGACTACCTTGAACTGCAATCGGTCCTGGAATTACTTGTTCGTTGAACATAATCTTGGTTTTGTCCAAGTTCATTCGAAGACCGATGCGTAGAGAGAATCAGCTAGGCTGTTCAGCATGCATTGTAGATCCTGCAACGTTTCAGCCACAATGACGATGTCATCCGCAAATCGCAAGTGTGATAAGTATTCGCCGTTGATGTTAATACCGCGTCCTTTCCAGTCCAGCGTTTTAAACATATCCTCCAATGCGTTTGTGAACAATTTGGGGGATATCACATCCCCTTGTCTCACACCTCGATGTAAGGGGATATGCTTAGTCTGCTGGTTCTGCAGTTGGACGGCCATGGTTGCGGCATTGTAGAGACATCTCAGCACTTGAATGTATCGCCAATCGACTTGGCATCGTTGCAGGGATTCTAAAACAGCCCAGGTTTCGACAGTATCAAATGCCTTCTCATAGTCCACAAATGCTAAGCACAAAGGCTCGTTATACTCTTCGGACTTCTGTATAATCTGCCGCACTGTGAAGATGTGGTCTATGGTGCCATATCCTCCTCGAAACCCAGCCTGCTCCGGGGGTTGAAATTCGTCGAGTCTTTGCGTAAGGCGGTTTGTGATGACTCTTGAAAACAGCTTGTAGACGTGGCTTAGGAGCGAGATGGGTCGATAGTTCTTCAGTAAGGTCTTGTCTCCTTTTTTGAAGAACAAGACGACGAAATTCCGACTCCACGCCTCCGGAGTTCTCCCGTCAAAAAGAACGGCGGCGTTAAAGTTGTTTCGGAGCTCCTTTAATACAGGTTTTCCGCCTGCTTTGAGGAGTTCAGATGTAACGCCGTCCTCACCAGGGGCTTTTCCGTTTTTAAGCTGCCTAAGAGCCATCTCAATTTCACACAGGCTGATTTCTGGCAAGTCTTCGGTAAAGTGGCGGGTTAATGTGGCTCAGGTATCCTCATTTTCAGGATCAGGTCGAGATGCATGCGAAGCGTACAGCTGGCTATAGAAGTTTTCAATTTCCGAAAGAACCTCCGGCTTCGAAGCTACGACGACTCCACTGGCCGTAGTCAACTTCGTCAAGTGACTTCTTCCAAGAGACTGGACAAACACTTTCGATCCCCGATTCCGCTCAATTGCTCGTTCAATCGAGCGTGTATTGGAGCATCGGAGATCGTAACGCACCAGTTTACCAATCTTCTTGTTGAGAGCCTTTTGTTCGGATGAAGTGACAGGTGGGTCTTCTCGTCGCTTCTTCATGAGCCTAAGGGTTTCTTCCGAAAACTTCTTCTTGCCCTTGCGCTGATTTTCGCAAAATTTCGTGCCCTCTTCCCTGAGTATTCCGACCACATTTTCGAGGGCCCGGTTGACGTCAACAGCATTTGTAGTTTCCACGGCAGCGAATCGGTTCTCCAGGTTCGACTGGAACGTTTCAGACCCTATGATGGTTTGGAGCAGGCTAGGACGGAGCCTGGACTTCATCAAGCGAGCGCATTCAAGCTTAACCTCGATATTCAGAGAGCCTCGGACGAGTCAGTGATCGCTGCCAGTATTAAACCTGTTGATCACTGAGACGTCTCTGAATATATGCTTTTTATCTGCCATGATGAAGTCGATCTCATTTTTAGTCCTACCATCGGGGCTTCGCCATATCCACTTTCTTTGGAGCTGTTTCTTGAAGAAAGAATTCATCACAAAAAGCCCCTCTTTCTCGAGAAAGTTGACAAGCATTTGCCCCCTGTGGTTTCTGCACCCAAAACCATGGGATCCTACTACCGATTCGTTGCTATTCTGTACTCCCACTTTAGCGTTGAAGTCCCCCATAACAACGTTGAAGTGTGCCTTGGTAGTGAAGTGTAAGGCCTTGGATATGTCTCCAAACATATCTTCCACTTCATCGTCCGAGTGTGTTGAGGTCGGTGCGTAGACCTGCACAACCTTGAGGCTATACCTCTCGGTTAGCTTGATCACGAGGTACGCAACCCTATTTGACACACTCGACACCTCTATAACGTTGTCACAGAGGGCTTTATGTACCAGGAACCCTACACCACCCTGGGATAGCTGGTATCCTTCTCGGAAATACAGAAGGTGGCCCAATTCAAGGGTCACAGTATCCTCCCCCTCTCTTCGGACTTCGCTGAGCCCAAGAATGTGCCACTTTATCCTTCCGAGTTCCTCCTCGAGTTGTGCCAGGTGCTCGTCGAGCCGTAACGTGCGTCCGTTGTACGTCGCCAGGGTCAGTTGTTTATGGCGGCCTTCCGTAACCCGGGGATTCTTCGCACCCCCTGTCCTGCCGTTACCGTGACCGCCGCCGTGATCAGGAATAGCAGGGCGGCCGGGAACTGGGGGCCGTGGTCTGTTTTTTGTCACCATAAGAGGGTTTGCCCATAATTGCCACGCTGGGCATGCGGGTTGGCAATCGCAGTGCGTAGCTAATCGCACCAGTGTCACTGCTGCCTGACACTGGTCTGTGTATTTCATTAGCTCGCAATGTTTGTGATGGTTATCCCGCCACCGGTCGGCCGCCAGAGCTTCGTTCGTAAGCCAGCAGGGTGCACCGCGAGCAGGAGAAGTTGGCTTGGGCTTCGAATGATGTTATTTGGAGCCCCTTACACCCCTTATTACACAATATTATACAATTATTTATCACTGATTTATTATTAGCTTTAATTTACCCATTCAAAAGAAGTTTCCTAGTTTTTTTATTCGCTATTATTAAAATTAAGGCCAAATTATACACAACTGTGAAAGAATTATCAAATTATCTCTAAAAAATTAAAAGGTACAGTACGTAAAAGTAACGATTTTAATATAATTGCGCTCTTCTGGAACCGGTCGCCTGACGTCATCTACCTACGGAACATCTCCACCGCCATACAAGCAACAGATCGGATGACGTCACGCCCTTACAATTGCATCGCGCAAAAATTCGTCAACTTAAATTATCTGTTACTCTGCCATTTACTGACGGATTTCATTTTTTTTTCACTAGTATATTAATTTAAGACTATATTTTAATTTTAAGAAGTTAAATAAACAGTTTTAACATAATGAAACTTCTCCATTGTCATCACATCAACCCAATGCAGGCTAAATACTCGCAAACTTAGCAATACTGTTTGATTGATATAACTTCCACATATTAAGCTATCTATTTTTGTTGCAGTTAATATTCAACACCAACGTCTCCTGGGTACATTGTGTCAGTTACACTTTAAATTGGTAACGTGCACAAAATATGAGCTGTATTTTACAAATTACACCACTCGCATCTAAAAGTAAGTACTTTATCTTTGTAATATGTTTTAAAACACTTCCGCTGCTAAGGTACTATGTTTTAGCTTAATCAAATCAGATAGTATAAGATTAGGGTGGTGTGTTGTATAAAGGAATCATTTTTTAATAAAACATGCCGGTTCGGGGCTTTTAGCGAAGAGCACTGAAATGGTTCCTGATCTTAGATATTGTACAATGATATTATAAATTATTTGAGTATAGTTCGTGCTACGATTATAATAAATATCCTCATGAAAACACAATATCATGGTTTTTCTTATTAAAATGAAATACAAGGTCCACTCATTATCGTGGCACGATCTATATTAAGTAGCTAATCAATTTTATATTAAGGTGTTATCTAAAACTTAAATACACCAGTGATATTCTGTAATTATTGATAAATTTATATAAAGTAAATATTTTTCTATCCTTAACCAACATAAAACTTGACAGATATAAAATGTTCGACGAGGCTAGTTCATTAAAAGCCCCGTATGTTTTATTTAGGTCAAAATGTCTTATAAATTGTAAAAAAATCCACCCAATATGGCCAATAGCCGTGTACGTCGGTACTATGGTACTGTCTAGTCAAAGTAAAGTTTATAATATTCATTGTATTATAATATAATTTTATTTCATATTGTTTAAAGGCGTAAGGCGACTGATAATAATTATAGACGTCATAAATGAACAAGAAAAGTTAATTGTATTAGTATTATTATAAATTATGAAATGATGTACGTTAGTGCATCCAAAGCTATTGTTGATGCAATGAAACAGCATATAGTATAAGAAAAAAATCTTATATTCAGTCTGGGATATGTTTATTTTTTTAAATATTAAAACTAATTTAAAGTCTGTAATGAGTTTACTTTTAATAAATTAACATAGCAGAATTAAGAGAAATGGTACAGATAAAATTCATATCTTTTACAATAGTGGGTGCCTACCACAACAAAAGTAATACCCGGATTAAAACCCTTTACGAGCACTTATTCCATAAAAAAAACCTTACTGTAGCGTAAGCAGACGCTAAAATGACGAGTGCACGACTTCACGTTCAACCAATAGCTGATCTTGGTCCACACTTAACTCGCGCAAATGAATTAATTGCCTTTATAAATAGGACGAAACTTTTTCGTGCATTATTAAAAAAAGCTTTCTGTGCAGATACGTATACCGTTGCAACTTATTTTTTTGTTTTACGAAAACGTGAGGATATCCGTTTCTAAACTTTGTATTATTTAGGTAACATTTGACTCCCATACTTGTGGCTCAACATGTTAAGCTTGTTGCAATTAGGCCTACAACGCACTACGCTAGCCGCACGCAATGCGCGCCCGTTGAAACAGTCCGACTACGACTGGCCGAAAGTCAGTACGTTGAATCTATCAAGTAGTAATAAATTACAAAGTCTATTTATCCTTACTTGTCCTATTTGGTAAACAACCACCCAATTTTATAATCATTCAAGCCCCCGAAAATGAGACACAATAGATTTTCTATTGCGGTGAGCGCTCGGGCGTTGATAAATTAATAAAATATTCATTAATAATGCAACAAATGCATTTCCATTCCACACAAAGATTACTTACGAAAGAAATTGACAATAATTCATGACAATTTGATTTAATACGACAAGAACATATATTTTATTAAAATTACTATTTATGTAGACTGTTGAGGCAGGCAGGATCTCTTCACCATATTATTATATTCAGCGAAAAGGGAAGTACTTCCACCGAGCTAGGTGTCTGTGCTCGGGGACCGTGGTCCAACTGCTTGATGTTGGAATTTGTATTTATGCGAAGTGCTTATAAAACTTTGATATCGTGAGTCAGTCAGATCTCCGCATAAATTTTTGTCTCTATATTAGCTTGACGCAGTGCGACGTCACGTCTGCGTAATGTTTACATATTGTACTTTTCGCTGATCCTGCATTTCTTCGTCATTCGTCGATTGCTTATGGGGTATTGATCGCGCCGCTACATAGACGTACATATGGCAACTGTACTGTACTGTTTACATAGGACGCAAGGATATACAGACTTTACGATTAAACATTTTCGGTCTACCGCAAAGGATAGGTTTTGTTGCGTGCTGACAGCCTTGCGCGTCATATTTAGCGACCCTTTGTCGCATCAGTTATTGACTAGTTATGTGAATTTATAACTCGATGAAGTCTACTATCATTGCATTTTAGCTAATATTGGTTAGCATTATTGACTGTAATGCATCAAAACACTCTATTTTAATGTGATTAGACGTAGGTAATTAAAAAAGTGGTAAATGCCAACTTTCAGGTTGTGTGCTAATATACAATTTTAGAATGTAACTGTAATAAAATTCATTTAGTATATTTAAAATAATATACAATTTATAACGGAATGATATTTCTGTAATTTATGAGCATGTATTTAAAGTACACTTTACGTATCATGACAAGACAATCTTATTTTATTAAAAATACTGCCACACTAAAAAATATTTTTTGATATTAAAGTTACAAAACATTAAACAAAAAATCTAAATATGTTCCAAAAGTCAACAAAAAGACGCCACTGTGTTAGATGAAAAAGATTGTATCGGTGTAATTAGTACATTTTTAAAAGATTAAACGCCTATTGCATTTATGTATTGGCAGAAACATTGAATCTCAGATGGAGAGCCGTTATATTCCATTGTAAGAGAAGATGTATCTACGGGCATTCTTAATTAATATTAAATGGACGAGGAGTTGATGTAGTGGTCAAAAGCACATAAAAAATTAATACAAGACTCGAGAGTAATATTATTGTTTTTAATGAAATAGGTGTCCGTTAATGTTGTCTTATGATGCTGGATTAGTATGTGTAGCATAATTAATTACTTTAAAAGATTGTCTAATATATATTTTTTAAGAATGTCTATTTATACATATGTGTACATATTATAACTTTCTAAAGTAAGTTTAATAAAGTTAATATAAGTATGCCCGGTTCCTATATTAGCTAAAGAAATGTTTGTTTTAACGTATTTTTGGACATGTTAAATCATTATAAAGTATGTAATTACGTCAGAAAATCAGCATAAGTGTCTGATCCTGATTTGTTTACTTTAAAAGTCTGCCGAGTAGTAGATAAAAGTCGTCGACTTCGCCGTCGGCTTCATTCGACAGATGGATGATACACATTGCTACTTCTTTTTGGCACAAATAAAAATATACCAAAGAAAAGTAGCAATGTATTACATCCATCTGCCAAATGAAGCCGACGACGACGAAGTCGACGACACTTGCGCGGTACACCCACTGGTTGGATTCGTAGAATTGACGTCACGAGACGGTTCGAGTAATATAGTAACCGGGCAGTTATACGTGAAGCGTGTGAGACAACATTTATGCACTTTTATCAATATTTTTCTTAAAGTATTTCAAAGGTTATATTCTGAAAGAAATGTCCGTTTGTGTAATGTATTCTTATGCAATACTAGTTTTAAGTGTTGAGTTGTTTTTACGAATTATTTATGTAACTCTTGAAAATTGATCAGAAATGATGATGTTATAGTCATTTCTTTTCTGCCAAAGCTTATTTTGAAATTAATCACCTCATTGTTTTCATTTGTCTTCCTAACTTTTCATTTAGGTAGTATTTCGTACGTATGTAACGTGGTCGCACAACGGCGCACTAGTCCAACTTGAGTTTTGTGCAGTGAACCGCTATGCATTATAATTATTGACGGTACGTTGTTATTTTTACTTCTTAATATAAGAAAATGAAAATCTCATGTAATAAAATGGAAAGATTGTTTTGTTACTGCTGTAATATATTTCTTGTATCTCCAATGTAAATACATGTATGTTAAGGGATAAACTGTATGATAACAAAATATAATTTCAAAAACATGATTCGTTTTAATTGAAGTCAATGATGTCGACCGTCGCGTCAGTGTCCGTCGCTGAACAGCAGCACGAGGCCGAGCTGTCATCAGTCTCAGACATGCCTAAAAATTTTTCAGACGATTTTATAACCACCGGTTTATTACACCTTGAAGAATTCGGAAAACATGAATCGGTTTTATTGTCACACTTATTCTCGCTACAGTTACGATCTTCGATGAAAGACATGGCATCGTTTATTGGACTAGTTTGTGTATTGCGCTCTGCGTCAGTGCAGCTGCTCGCTTGATCTGCATATGTCGTCACTGACTTGTCGGTCGTGCTCGGCGTACTGCACCCACATTTGGCATCACTCTTTTTTCTAAACATTTTTTTCGGTTTGTGTTTTGAGCACATTGAACATTTCTTTTTCCTTAATTTCGTCCTAGAAGATCCTCTACCACTAGACATTGAAGTTCTACTTTGATTTTTATGTACTTTAGAACAGTTGCATTCGTCTACTATATCTTTGTTTGAAGGTATTTTATTTACATTACAGAAACAAGGTTTAGCGCATGTAAAATGACGGACATTGGAGCCTTCTGTGGGTATATCAGTTTGTACAGCTGTACATTCCATAGGCGACGAAATGGGGGGCCATTCACATTGCCGAAAACGTGGGTAAAAATATTGAAGATCTGTCGTTGAAGTCCCAGTGTCGTTATGGAACTAGAAATTAAATATCGTAATTTTGGCTTTATCAGGAATTTAATTCATAATTTATATAATATGATGATGATATACCTTTAGTTGGAATGCAGATGGAGTGTCTACGTTACAATCGGGAAATAAGCATGGTCTTGAGAGTGGCGTTCCATAATTTTTTTGACATTGTTGATTAAAAACGGCAGCCGATATTCTAAAATAAAATAACCAAATGTAACTTAACCCCTCTTCTAATCAAATTGCTGTATAAATGCAATTTAAGTACATTATTAGCATTCCGGTGAATGCAAATAGGAATCTAATTTTATTCTATTCAGAAGCAACATGACATGATACTATTCATAGGCGAAGCCAGGTCCGTTGTTCGGGGGGGAACAAGGCTAGTTTTTTGAGGGGTCGGTCAAAATGTAAAAAAAATGCTCACAAAAAAGAATTTTACTAAGTATGTCTTTATTTCGGGAGGGGGCCCCGCTACGCCCATGATACTATTAATTTCATCTGCATTTAATATTGGTAACTTACGGGTTTGAAATACTCCTAACATAAAAAGCCCTAGCTCCATTGTTCCAGTATGGATAATAAGGAATGTCATGGTTGCAACATGAGCCGCTCCGCTTGTTGGTCGGTATGAAAAAAAAGTGTATACTTCCATCAGGAAAAACGACTGAAACCACTTCTCCTTCCCCTATTACTTCGGGATGTATTGTATGATGTGGATACGCTGAAAAATAGTAGCATGAAGGGAAGTTTATAATAATAGACAGTTTATATAGTAAACAGAACTTGTTTAAGCATTCAGCACTACAACACTACTACTTACAAAAATTACAGGGATGGAACTGCCTGTAATTTGGAATTCCAGAATCGAAGAACGGCGAGTTGCACTGCATTGCTGGATATTTTTTTCAACGGTGTCTTGAATCTATTTATATTTACATATTATTGGTGACAGTGGTAATTATCTGAACTATTGTATGTAGTTGAAAAAAGTCCCCATTGTTCTTCAGACGCTTGTTGTGTTTGACACCATAATAAATTTCATAGAGTAAGATAAAAAAATAGAGTAAGAAAATTTACTCTACGATATTTTACTATCTTCTAAACGTAGTGATTACATTTGGATTACATGCTCTTTGCCACGACACATAGAATAAGAATAATATAAAAATTCTTGGTTAAGATATTTCCACAGAATATCTTCTTTCTTGCCAGTCAAGTCATCATACCATACCACAACTATTTGCCATCACAAGTATCCTTCTTAAATAGTGCACATAATTTTAAGGGGTCAATGTACTCATGCATACAAACAACTTTTACTATGGTACCAATATTGAAATCGCGAAAAAAAAACAGCTGTTCCATAGAAAATTTAAAATCGAATAGATCAAAATGTATGGAACAGCTGATTTTTTTTTCGCGATTTCAATGTTGGTACCGTGGTAAAAGTTGTTCGTATGCATGAGTACATTGACCCCTTAAAATTATGTGCACTATTTAAGAAGGACCTTATATATGTATGAATCTACTAGCGGCCGCCCGCGACTTCGTCTGCGTGAAATGTTTTTTTGCTATCCCTAAAAGTACCCTATGTCCTTTTCTGTACTTACCCCCGTTTATGCAAAATTTCATGATGATCGGTTCAGTAGTTAAGACGTGAAGGCGTAACAAACAAACAAATAAACGGACTTTCGCATTTATAATATTAATAGCGGCCGCCCGCAACTTCGTCTGCGTGGAAAGTTTTTTTGCTATCCCTCGGGAACAACACTTTTTTTCGGGATAAAAAGTACCCTATGTCCTTCTCTGTACCCCTAACAACGTGTATGCAACATTTCAAGATGATCGGTTCAGTAGTTAGGACGTGAAGGCGTAACAAACAAACAAACGGACTTTCGCATCTATAATATTAGTAAGGATATTATAGTAAGGATTCTATTATGCTGTAGTTTTAGAATTTAGATTATTTAAATAATCTAAGGCTGTAGTTTATGAAACGATTTACCTCAGTATCTCAAGACGAAAGTCTATGACCACTGACTATGACCAGTGTGTGTTGCCAGTGATGACTTACGGCAAGTGAAACGTGGTCGCTAACTAATTATTATATATTCTGTGCTATGGGTCTCATAAGGCAGCTTATGGTCACTCAGCGTGTTGGGGCGGAAAAAGGTTCTGGAATGGCGACCGCGCACCGGAAGACGCTCCGTGACGTTCCGGACTACAGCTGGGCCACAAAAAAAAAGTTGGAAATCTGACTTTTTGACTATGCCATGATGAAGTCGATAATTTGTCGGAATTTGTGGCCAAAAACCAGAATTTGTCGGTCTTGCGTTTAGGAGATACGTGTGGCTCAGCTGTAGAGACGTCTCTACAGCTGGGCCACACAGATCTCGAAAACGGAAGGTCGCAGCGAAAATCTGATTACTCGTATGTGTAGCCGGTAATTTGTCGGATTTTGTCGCCAAAAACCAGAGTTTGTCGGTCTTGTGTTTAGGAGATACGTGTGGCTCAGCTGTAGAGACGTCTCCTCTACAGCTGGGCCACACAGATCTCGAAAACGGAAGGTCGTAGCGAAAATCTGATTACTCGTATGTGTAGCCGGTAGTTTGTCGGATTTTGTCACCAAGAACCAGATTTTGTCGATCTTGCGTTTAGGAGATATGTGAGGATACGCTGTGGAGACTTTTCTACCTGGATCTTGAGAAAGGAAGGTCATAGCGAAACTCTGATAACTCGAATGTGTAGCCGTTAGTTTGTCGGAATTTGTCACCAAGAATCAGATTTTGTCGATCTTGCGTTTAGGAGATATGTGAGGATACGCTTACGACCATTCGTTCTCGAGATCCAGGTAAAAAGGTCTCCACAGCGCTTCCTCACATATCTCCTAAACGCAAGATCGACAAAATCTGATTCTTGGTGACAAATTCCGACAAACTAACGGCTACACACTCGAGTTATCAGATTTTCGCTATGACCTTCCTTTCTCAAGATCCAGGTAGAAAAGTCTCCACAGCGTATCCTCACATATCTCCTAAACGCAAGATCGACAAAATCTGGTTCTTGGTGACAAAATCCGACAAACTACCGGCTACACATACGAGTAATCAGATTTTTGCTACGACCTTCCGTTTTCGAGATCTGTGTGGCCCAGCTGTAGAGACGTCTCTACAGCTGAGCCACACGTATCTCCTAAATGCAACACCGACAAACTCTGGTTTTTGGCGAAAAAATCTGACAAATTACCGGCTACACATACGAGTAATCAGATTTTCGCTACGACCTTCCGTTTTCGTGAACTGTGTGGCCCAGCTGTAGAGACGTCTCTACAGCTGAGCCACACGTATCTCCTAAACGCAAGACCGACAAATTCTGGTTTTTGGCGACAAATTCCGACAAATTATCGACTTCATCATGGCATAGTCAAAAAGTCTGATTTCCAACTTTTTTTTGTGGCCCAGCTGTAGTCCGGAACGTCGCTCCGTGGATAGGCCCCCGGCAAGGTAGACCGATGATCTGGTGAAGGTCGCGGGAAGCCGCTGGATGCGGGCAGCGCAGGACCGATCGTCGTGGAGATCCTTGGGGGAGACCTATACCCAGCAGTGGGTGTCATGCGGCTGATATGATGATATGAAAAACCATTATATTATGATGCTTGCTTTATGATGTTATGTTATGAGACTTGAAACTTTGAACATAGGTCAGAACTGAAAGACAGTGCAATGGTGTTGTAGGGTTGTAGAGAGTGGTAGTATGGAATGCTAATGAGAGAGGTAGCCACTAGTAGGAAGGCCAAATGGAAGATCTTCCTCCGGGCTGGGTAGTATTAGCCCGGGGACCGCGGTCCAACCGATGATGGTTGGCAGTTCTATATATGCTGCTTCGCCGACTTAACTCCGTTAGCGAGATGTAGGTTACTCCATATGTTCTCCATACTACGAGGTGCTATTCCTTACTAATCTTTTGTGTTTATTCGACACTAGCGGCAGTATGGTAGATGCCGCTACAGTGTCATTGAGCTGATCTGATGATGGAGCCGAAAGAAGGCCACAGGAACTCTGTAATAAAACCGTACAACCCCATCGATTTTGGGCTCGTTAGAATCGTCTTAACAAGTACTCTGACGGGAGACGAGGTCCAGGGTCTGATGATGAAGCCGGAAGAAGGCCACAGGAACTCAGTATTGAAACCTTGCAACTTTGACAAAGATCATAACTAAAAGACAATGCAATATTATGGTGTCAATGAGCTGATCTGATGATAGAGCCGGAAGAAAGCCACAAGAACTCTGTAATAAAACCATACAACCTCATCGAGTTTGGGCTCGTTCTCTTCTAGTTTAGTACTGTGACGGGAGACGAGACTGCACGACGGACGGGCACGACACGTCGCCGGTGGTCGCATATCTATCGCTAGACTCTAGATCTAGAGCATGGGTCGCCAAACTTCTCCACGAAGAGCCAGGACCTAGCTAGCTCATCGTACCAACATACTGTAATTCGCGGGTCGGATTGTTGGTGCTCGCGGGCCGTAGTTTCGAGACCTCTGCCACAGAATATATAATAGTGCTAACGTACAGAAGTCGGTCCGCGCGAGGACCATCAAATAATAAGATACTCTCGCTGCACGGCAATAAAGTGCAATTTCAAACTGCACAACGCTGCGTGCCTAAAATTATATGCACCTACGAAGAAAAAAGAGAGGCGTCTCTTTCTGTCGCATAGCTCTGTCTCAACCGACACATTTCGGGGTTGCTACTCGCTAGTTACCGATATCATACAAAACATTCGTTATGCACTTATGCCTATGAATATACAATGAAATTGTAAGTACCTACCTTAGAATAAATGGATACTAAGTACCTAGTACAAGCACTTCTTACGTTTCGATGTCGTTTGGAACTTTTGAAAGTGTGAAAAACACGTGAGGTTCGGATCCTTTTTATTAGTATTAAGGCAGCCCATTGCGATGTAATATGCCTTCATTTTGGTTATAAAATATATCACAAACGAGCGAACGAACGACGCGACACGCAGCAATACGTGAACCCGGCGCGAGTGAGTGACTATCGAAATCGAACTGCTAACGTGCGACCCAGCCGGCACGAGATAGCCCTCTGAAATTAGTCCGTCCGGACGGACCCGCTGGCTACTTGTAGCTTCGTACCTAAAGCGCGGAGTGCGCCTAGCCTGGCAGTAGGCTAATATAAAAGTTTAAGCGCGGAGTGATACCCCCCTGCCTCTGCTCTAGTCTACAGCAACCACTGACGTTTATTATATAATGGACTTCAGTGAGAGCAACAGAGTGACTACTGTTCCACAGGCGACTATTTTCTTTGGTCCCGGTTTACTAGTCGTTTGGAATTACTAAACTATTTAAGAGGCCGCTCCCATCTCGGTATGAATTTGTTTTTTCACACAAGCTTAATAAATGATTGATCACTGTTATTATATAACATTATATTAAAAATATTTATTACAACTTTTACTACACAGTAGTAATATCGCTTGACAATTCTATTTTATGGAGATACAATATTTACATTACCACTTATAATTATTCCAGAATATATAACTCAAACTAAATTATGATTAATAATACTCTTCATAATATCAACTGAACACTGCATTTCTAATGTGGAAGTTAACAATGTACTCAGAATTGGTCCTCTGAACACTGATGGCAAAGGGATCAGTGGGGTGAAATGTAAACGCGACTAGCCGGCGTGCACTGGCCGGCACCGACTGGCCCAATACACCCGCATAAATTTTGAATTTCAGTAATCCAGAGTCACGGGCATAAAATCTGAGGGCAAATAAATTAATCAAATTAAGAGCTATAAAGTATTAAAATGACATCAATTATAGACAGTGAGCTATTATCAAGCAGCAAGTGTTGCTCTCTTAATAAAATTGGGATTGAAATAAAACACTTTTTTAACGGATACTAGCGCGGTTTTATTGATAGTACTTTGGTAATAATAATAACGGGGGACTCCCCCGTGACCACGGCTGCTGCGAAGTTGCCGAAACGTCGGGAAAATAAAAAATCAAATCAAATAGGTACTTGGCTATTTGACAAGTAGACGCCTAGAGCCGAAAGAATCAATAAAACCGCGATAGTATGTTGAAAAAACCAGCCAAGTGTGAGTCAGACTTGCACACAAAGTTCTGTTCCAAAAAATGGCAAAAATCTCGTTTTTTGTATGGGAGCCCCACTTAAATCTTTATTTTTTTCCGTTATTTTAGTATCTGATGTGTTGTTATAGCAGCAACAGAAATAATAGGGGTCGAAGTATGAAATTGCCGATTTTTTCTCACACACAGAAGCTCTCATATTATCTCCTATGATGTTAAAGATGCATCGGTTACTTGCTATTATTTCGAATTATGATCATAACAGCCCAGCTTGAGAGGTGAATAAAATTAGGATTTCTCTATATAGCTAACTAAGCAGTCAAATATCAGTTAACAATGAATAACAGGTTACCTTATTGGATATTCTCCGTATGCCTTTGGCCTTTCCATGACAGACACCCATTTATCATCATAACTGAACAACCCTAAATCCAGATATGGTGAACCACTATATGACTGTGCACTGATAGGTAGTTGTGCCAAAATTCTTTTAGTCGCTTCTGTGCGACCACCATAGATGGCTCTCACTATAGTTTGTTTGAATCTTTGTTGTGTCAGTCTTGCATACAAATTGTTGGATGGAGAGCAGGTAAATTGTGAATCTGCACGTAATCTCGCATTTCTAAAGCAGTCACAATAGTTTTCAAAGAGCTGTAAAAGTCCCTCTGATGTATTTTCATACACTTCCAATATTTTACTATCACTTATGTTGTATATAACAAAGAATGATGATTGACTATTAGGCTCAGCGACCCTCAATGTCACCACTTCTTCACTGGCATATTTAATAAAGAGATGGTCTTCATCTAAGAGCTGCATTTTCCACATACGCAAACTCTTAAACATATCAAAATATTTATAAAACTTTCTTAATTCAAGGGGATCTCCAGATTCATCACTAATTTTCTTTGCTCTTTTATAGAGAAATACAAGAAGTCTGTGTTTTAAACTGTTAATTGTTTCTTCATGGAAAGGTCTTTCATTTCTCTCTGGGGCAAATACTGAACTAACAAGCAATGGATCATCATCATAACAGAACCTGCCAATTTTTCTGATTTCTATCAACATTCCATCAACAATTTGAAATAAATGTATAGTTTGATGTTGAACAGATAGTACTGCTAACACTTCTTTGTATAAGTAAATGCCTTGGTTATGTGAGAGATATATTTTATCAATTCTAAAATGTTTAGTATCACAAAGCTTTCCATGATGTAAATCAACTAAGTGTAATGAGTAGTCCTCTAAAGCTGATCTGTAATCAAAGAGCAGATTTATCAGAATGCCATAATCATATTGTATTACTGTATAATATTGGTCTTAAAAGAAATAAAAAAAAATGTTAATAATAATGTATTTGTCACCTTATAGTTGGTGTAACTGCCTCATTGTTACTGTGTATGTGATAAAAATGAGGTCTCAAGTCATCTGGTATATGAGCAGCAGAGCCCACAATAACATATCTGCCATCTTCAGTAAACAAGCTACATTCACGGTTCAACTGCTGTTCCATAAATGGCATTTGACCAGGGTTCATCTCAGACCTTAGGCTGTCTCTTTGTTGGCATACATTGACAGTGAATTTTGGCTGCAAATCAGAAACATTTGTGTCAATTTGATTTTATAATAAATACAAGTATAATAAATAATATAATAATCATTCTTCTTTTTATTATTAATTGACAGGCAAGCAGTTGAGAACAACTGATAAGAGCCTGTATCCAGTTATATCATGGATTGAGTTTATCTTTCATTAGTTTTTAAATATTTGTCCAATCTATTCTTAAACTGGTTCGTATTCTGTGCAGATATCACTTCTTCTGGCAACTTGTTCCAAGCTTCAACTACTCTATTTTATTTAAGAAAGTAATTTTTAGAGTACTAATTTTAGTAGGAAATATACCTTAAAGAACCTGTAAAAAATATGTGTTCTAATTCTGTGATGGGCATCCGCATCAGCATTTAATAAATCTGAAGGATATCCAGCCACAAGGTCCCCAGCAGCAGCTGCACCTTTGTATTCATATATCTGAAAGTGTTATTTCATAAAATTATTTTAAGTATGCCAATGGTGCCAATCACTGTTTGTAAATCTTGCAATAATAACACCTAGAAGCAGAGGCCTTGTATGTAAAATGAGGCAAAAAAAGCTGAGACAAAATAGCTCAGTTTTTAGATTATATCCTACATAATTGTAACTAAAATCCAATAAAATAGTAACTAAGCCCCTAAAGGTAGGGAAATTGAAACTAAGGAGGTATGATTAGGTAACACATGAAGGATAAGAGTTTTATTTAACCCTTTTGTTTGACAGTGCGCTTTGTAGGGAAATATTGTTCTAGGTTGTTATTATTCTAAGTTCTAAATATTGTATTTTATTACAGGTACCTCTAAAGAAGTCTGGTCAGCTGAAAAAGCTATAAAATGCTTTCCATCAGGACTGAATTTTCTTAAAAAGCACGGTGGTTTTTCGACATTTACAATAGTCAAGTTTGGAAATACATTTTGGTAAAACTCTCGCACAACGTGAAAATGGGATCCAGGTTTACGTGAACCATACATTTCTCGGTCCATCAACCTCATAACTATATTTTGGGGTTTGATTTTCCTTGGAACTATTCTTTCAGTGCAAATAAACTCCTCTTCATTGAGAGCTCCTGGTGGAATATCTTCATAGTAGATTTGAGAAGTGGTGCTACTTGTGGAGGACATGGCGTTAGTCAATATGCTTCATTAGTCAATACGTTTCTTCATAAAATCATTTTATTTATTCAACAATCTATATTATTCTCTACACAAAGGTGAAAAAAAGCGAAAATACCAAACAAACAAACTAACCTCTCAAACAAATGTCAAAGTCAAGTCACAGATATATATTACAATATTTTTTAATGTCAAATACAGGGGGTCTATTGCCCAAGTGTCGTCGACTTCGCCGTCGGCTTCATTTGACAGATGGATGAAATACATTGCTACTTTTTTTGGTACAAATAAAAACTTACCAAAGAAAAGTAGCAATGTATTACAACCATCTGTCAAATGAAGCCGACGGCGAAGTCGACGACACTTGGGCAATAGACCCACAGGTATGGCGACTCGTAGGGGGCAACAGTACCTTGATTACGTAAAGCTGTTGCTAACAATTCTCGATTGAAATCGATTGAAAGCGCAGTTGCATTGCTGCTTTAGTTAAGATAGTTGTCACATTGGTTCTTACTAAAGCAGCGATGTAACTGCGATTTCTGTCAGAGTTGATTGCAACAGAATTACAAAATCACCCCCCCAGTACCTTGATTACGTAAAGCTGTTGCTAACAATTCTCGATTGAAATCGATTGAAAGCGCGGTTGCATTGCTGCTTTAGTTAAGATAGTTGTCACATTGGTTCTTACTAAAGCAGTGATGTAACTGCGATTAGCGTATAGTTGGCAGACTCACCATGGAATTAGAAGGTTTTGACTAGGTCAAAAAATTGTTAATAAATAGTGATAAATAGTGAACTATAGCATATAAATAGTGATACTATGATTCAAAAGATATTTGAGGATCTTGGTGAGGCTGCAAACTTGACGTCAAGTTGGCAGACACCTTAAGAAATACAGTTCGTATCATTATGGTTTATATGCCAAAAAACTGTTAGAAAATAGTGAATCGTATACGCAAAATTTCAATAACATTGCTTCAATACAAGCCGAGATATTACGGTCTCTAAGTGGGCTGCTAACTTGACGTATCAGGCGATAGCGATTCCAGAGAAACGGGTACAAGTTTTAAACAAATAAATATATCAAAAAATTGTTAGTGAAATTGTGATTCCTACGATATAAATAAAACAAGAAATCTTCATTGCTATTTTCTAAAAATCGAATGTTAACTTTTACATAATACTCTGAATAGGCTGTCGATCAATATTGAACTTTGCTCCACATTAATAAGGTTCAAACTTTATTG
The DNA here is from genome assembly GCA_928269145.1 of Agriphila tristella. Lineage (NCBI taxonomy): Eukaryota > Metazoa > Arthropoda > Insecta > Lepidoptera > Crambidae > Agriphila > Agriphila tristella. The sequence continues at coordinate 42,426,298 of OV743433.1, forward strand.
CAATCATGAGGTTAGTACTATCAAGCAAAAAAGTGAGATTTATATTTTTAGCCATATCCTCGAATTATTATTACACTTGTTTTATTAATTAAATATTGGTATCAAACAATAACGATATTCATTAATAACAATAATATTCAAAACAATAGAGCTATCTCTCGGAAAAGATTGTCAATTTCTCAGTTATAATTTAACGTTAGGTGCCTATTTATGTATTAGGTATTATTTTACTTAATTATTTTTGAAATTCAAAAAGGCAAATCATAGCGTGCCAACCCTTACACTTTTAGTCGTTGCGTCAACTGTCTAGTTATACGAAGGATGGCTTTTGCGCCAACAATAAAGGCGATGATCGACTGTATAAAGACTACTCTTTAGGCTGCGGTCAATACCCAACTCTTAGTTTAATATTATTAATTCAGGAGAAACTATTAATATTTTCTACTTATATTACTTCCTACCTACTCACATACCAATTACCAACTGATACTCATTTTACTATAAATCTGACCAAATAATAATAATAATATCTTTATTCTACCTAATACATAAATAGGTACCTAAAGTTAAATTATAACTGAGAAATTGACAATCTTTTCCGGGAGATGGCGCTATTGCTATGATTGTTATTAATGAGTATCGTTATGGTTTCATACCAACACTTAATTAATAAAACAAGTGTAAAAATAATTGGAGGACATGGCTAAAAATATAAATCTCACTTTTTTGCTTGATAGTACTCACCTCACGATTGCAATAAAGTTTGAACCTTATTACTGTGAATCAAAGTTCAATATTGATCGACAGCCTTTTCAGAGTATTATGTAAAAGTTAACATTCGATTTTTAGAAAATAGCAATAAAGAATTCTTGTTTTATTTATATCGTAGGAATCACAATTTCACTAACAATTTTTTGATATATTTATTTGTTTAAAACTTGTACCCGTTTCTCTGGAATCGCTATCGCCTGAAACGTCAAGTTAGCAGCCCACTTAGAGACCGTAATATCTCGGCTTGTATTGAAGCAATGTTATTGAAATTTTGCGTATACGATTCACTATTTTCTAACAATTTTTTGGCATATAAACCATAATGATACGAACTGTATTTCTTAAGGTGTCTGCCAACTTGACGTCAAGTTTGCAGCCTCACCAAGATCCTCAAATATCTTTTGAATCATAGTATCACTATTTATATGCTATAGTTCACTATTTATCACTATTTATTAACAATTTTTTGACCTAGTCAAAACCTTCTAATTCCATGGTGAGTCTGCCAACTATACGCTAATTAACTGCGATTTCTGTCAGAGTTGATTGCAACAAAGTTACGTAATTACCCCCCTGATTTGTGGCAGTATGATCTCAGACCTTAGCCTAAAACAAGTGACACTAGGGCTATATTCCGAATCACGATGAAATCGATGTCAGCGCTCACGTTATCTGTCAAACCCATACAAAATCACCGACTCGGAACGCATTTTAGTGCGCTGTCATCGATTTTAGTGTGATTCGGAATGCAGCCTTGTTTTGTTGAACTGTCACTGTCATTTATCAAATCAACTGTCACTTGTCAGTTAATAAGGCTGCATTCCGAATCACACTAAAATCGATGACAGCGCACTAAAATACGTTCCGAGTCGGTGATTTTGTATGGGTTTGACAGATAACGTGAGCGCTGACATCGATTTTATCGTGATTCGGAATAATGGAATATAGCCTAAACTTGTCGTGTGGAGTGGTGTGTTAATTTAAAATATTGTAACTATTACAACTGATTTATGTATTTTATTTATTCAGAACATTAATAATTTAAAACAAAACCACAGAATAGATATTATCACGCTCAGAAGATATGGACGAACCCACTACACGATATGAAAAAATTGATTTCTTAGGAGAAGGACAGGTATGAAAAACGGCGGATCAGTCTTCGTTAATGAACGAAATATCTCCAATTATATATAATATCAGTGAGAATGTCTATGTTTTTTATTTTGTGATAATTATTTCTTTTTTAGTTTGCTACTGTTTATAAGGCGAGAGATGTAAAAACTGATAAAATTGTCGCTGTGAAAAAGATAAAAATCGGTTCTCGTCTCGAAGCTCAGGATGGTATCAACAGGACTGCTCTTCGAGAAATTAAACTTTTACAAGAATTACAGCACGTTAATCTGATAGGATTATTGGGTAATAGAAAATTTATAATCAATCAGACCATTTAGGGTCTTTAAAAATCTCTACAGTAATACCTATGTGCTTTTTCTAAGGCCGGGTCTCCTGTGCTAATTTTCTAACAAAACATGTTATCAAAACAAGTTATCAAAACAAGTATCAAAACACGTTAACATAACCGCCCGTCTGCTGCGCTTTTGTTATTGTTTTAAAAATGAGTTCTGTTCCGTTTTTTATGTTTATCTCTGTGATCTTCAACATAGCATCCCAAAGCACCAGTCTTTCTATAATTAAATGCATAAAAAGCGAAGTATTTTCTTTATTCCACTCCATCTCAAACTAAGGAGAATTGTCACACACAATTTTGGAACGATAATGATGTCTTCCTCTAGTGAGCGCGAACACAAAATGCATCACTTCCCCCTCTCTCCAGGCGAACGCAGGAGATGTTATCTATTCGTCTCGGCAAACATGTTATTGTGTTTTTGTTAACAAAACTCTTAAGCCACACCACACCCCTATTTGGTTAACAAAACATGTAAACTAGACAACACGGCGCAGGAGATGCCGCTTAAGAGGCATATTACATTTCAACTGTGATTTTTGCGTAAAATGGCCAATTTTGGCGTTATCGATCTCAGAAACAATACACATACAACACTTTTGACTTATTGGATGGTGCAGAATAGCTATTGGAATAGTTCATAGCGGCCTCGCTTTTTTGAAAATTTGCTTAACTTTATAATTAAACCCGAAATTGCAGAGAAAGATTTTCATAAAATGCGCGAAGGCACTTTTTTGAGCTCATGGATTGAACAACTGTGCTAAACAATTGAAATAAAAAAAAAATTAATGTTATCTCTTATATAGTCGAATAGTTCATAGCGGCCTCGGAATTTCGAAATTAAGTATAGAATATGTGAAAAAAAATCCAATCAAAAACCATAAAACTACTAAAAACGCTCAGAATAAACTGTGGATTTCTCCTAGATACATTATTATTATTACGTAAAAATTATATCATAATAATCTTTACTTCATAAAAAAATCAAATTTCATACTTTTATTTGTTGTTTGCACTTGTTTGTCTTTCTGTGTATGTTCAAAGTTGACTCTAAGAAATCGTTCACCAACTTTCATTTTCCTTTCTAACCCTTTAACTTTCCCGTGAATCATCATATTACTTTTTGTCGTGGACACATATAAATGTATTTAGTAGACCCAAAGGTTTCTCTAGGTTGTTTCGCTAAAATCCATCAAAATCGAAATTTCGACGAAAAAATGTGATAGGGCCCTTAAGAAGCACTGCACAGAGTAAAGTAACAAGTCACAGGTCCTTTACACTATTATTGTTGTTACAGATGTATTTGGACAGAAATCAAATGTATCTTTAGTTTTTGATTTTATGGACACTGATTTAGAAATAATTGTTAAGGATAATAATATTGTTCTTACTCCTGGTAATGTTAAGTCTTACATGATTATGACTCTGAAAGGTAAGTGTGCATTTTTAATATACTAAGCTGGCCCCCGAAATAGGTTTACAATTTACAGAGCGACGAAACCCCTCTTGTTTGTATACCTTCAATCAGTTTTCAGCCCCTTTATTTCCTAACCACACCCCCCCCTGGAAATCTGCCAGGTGCCCGGATCTATTAATAATGATAGTATGGCACACTAACAAGAGGGATTTCATGGCTCTGTAAATTGTATACCTATTTCCGGGGCCAGCTCTTAGTCCATAAGGCACGTTCTATTTTGATAATTTAAAAAAGAAGTCTGCTTGAGGTCTCTAATCTGAATCAGTAACATAGCTACAGTTTAGTGGTGCATGGAATATTTTTACAGGGCGTGCTTAAAATAATAACTTTTGATTTACAAGATTGAAATTTTTTTTATACATAACTTTTAGGCTTAGAATATTTACACCAGAACTGGATATTGCATAGAGATCTAAAACCCAATAATTTGCTAATAAATAGAGAAGGCATCCTCAAAATTGGAGATTTTGGTCTTGCAAAAGCTTTTGGATCCCCTACAAGAATAAATACTCATCAAGTTGTGACAAGGTGGTACAGGTAAGAAAGTATAAGGCTGGCCCCAGACCTACCGGTTCCGTTTCTTTGCTTTGCTGTTCTACCATGGACCGCCGGCCAAGAGGCTCATTTTCAATCTATCGCATATTTTGACCTGACCACATTGGCAAGATAGCCATTAGTTTGGTGTTATCAAATATCGTCGTCTGGGGTGCGATGAGAAGTTTTCGTTTTCGTTTTAAAAAAAAACTGCTGTTTTATACTGTTCTGTCCGGGAGCGGGAGCGACGCGTGCAAGTGAAACAACTGCTACTTTGACACTGACTTTTATTATACCAGAAGCGGGGGACGCAGCCCGCCGCAGCATACATAGCTATACTTACATACAATACATCCCTCCACCCTAATATAAGAACTACCTACTAACAATTTTACCTAGTAGAATTGTTTATAATTAACTCTAGGAATTTCCCGATGGGAACGCATATTCGGAGGATTTTTCGATGGCTCATCCTGTCGAGGGCTGGACACGGCTGGCATATCACAGCACCTCCCCTCTCCTTCCGTTAAGTCAGCAGCGCCAGCGCTCTCGCTGTCGCAACTCACTTCGGTCGGAACATTAGGTATAACATCTGGATCCCAACCGGTGTGACTACAATCACCAAAAGACTTCTCATATTTCTTAATCTGATTCTTATGTTTTTTTTCATAACAATTGGTTTCTGGAATATAAACTTCGTACATTACTTTGCCTATTTTCTTTTTCAATATTCCTTTTACCCAGTAGTATCTTCTATTATTTATAAATTTTTTTATTAATACTTTTTCATCTTGTTCAAAATCTTTTCTTTTTCGCCCTCCATAATATCTACTCTGTAAACACTGTTTATGTTCGACGTGAGTAAGATGAGATGAGGAAAGCGGTGACGAAGAATCGGGCAAAATCAAATCGAGCCTACCCCGGAGACGATGACCTAATAACAGCTGTGCGGGTGACTTGCCAGTAGTGCTGTGAACCGAATTCCGATAATCAAATAGAAACTTATTAATTTTTATGTTTAAATTTTTTAACTGTTTACCCGTTAATATAATAGACTTGATTCCTGATTTCACAATTTTTACTGCGCTCTCAGCCTGTCCATTACTGGACGGGTGGTAGGCTGGTGAGAACATTTGACGAATACCATTCAGTTCACAAAATTTTTTGAATCGCTCTGATGTAAAAGCTGTACCGTTATCGCTTACTATGACATTAGGAATACCCATTCTCGACATCAAATCGCATAACTTATCGATAACCGCTTCAGACGACGCATTAGTTGTCATCGGAAAACATTCAACCCATTTCGTATAAGCGTCTACTACAATTAAATATGTTTTATCGTGATAAGGGCCTAAAAAATCGATATGTATCCGGTCAAAGGGGTGTTTTGGATACGGCCACGGTGCGAGGGGGGCGCGCGGCGGCGAGGGCCGTAGCTGCGCGCACACATCGCACGCGCGCACCGCGTGCTCTAGTGCAGCGTCGATTCCCGGGAACCAAACACGGCCTCGTGCTGCAGCTTTCAACTTTACTACGCCAAAATGCGAGCTGTGTAACTCTTTGATCACCTTTAATTGTAGTTCAGATGGAATAACAACCCTATGTCCACGCATTAAAATACCATTTTCAAAGGCTAATTGTTGCCGACAAAGAAAATAAGGTTTTAAATCGACGTCACGCACTTTACGTGGCCAACCGCAACTGACATATTTCTTAACTTTTTTTATGGTTGCATCGCGTTCTATTGCGGTCCGTAACTCAGTCAGAGTAATCGGCAAATCACCTTCCACTATGAAATTTACGTATGCAGCCCGCTCTTCTGTCGTCGTAACGTCGGCGTATGCGTCTTTCTCGCACAAGGGCAGAGTAGCACGAGACAAAAAATCAGCACTGTTTCGCTCGCTACGTACGTACTCGATCGAATAATTATAACCGGCTAAAAACATTGCATACCGTTGCAATCTATTAGCTGTCACTTCCGGGATGCCTTTATGTGATCCAAATATCGAAATTAAGGGTTTGTGGTCTGTGCGTAACACAAACGGGTCAGCGCGGCCGTACAAGTACTGGTGAAATTTCCTTACGCCGAAAATTATCGCGGTTGCTTCTTTCTGGATTTGAGAATACTTTTTCTCCGCTGTAGTTAATGAGCGCGATGCGAAAGCAACTGGCCGCTCAACGCCTCGTATATCTATCTGCGATAATATAGCACCTAGACCATTTGGCGATGCGTCTACAGTAAGGACAATAACATTGTTTTGATTGAAATGAGCCAGTACGTTATCGGACGACAAACATTCTTTTATTTTATTAAAAGATTTTTGTTGTTCGTAGCCCCAGTCCCATTTAGTTCCTTTGTTTAATAACTTATTTAAGGGACTTAATATTTCCGACGCATTTGGGACAAAGTTACGGTAGTAATTAATCAACCCTAAAAATGACTGTAGCTGGCTTACATTACCGGGGGTAGGTGCGTTCCTGATGGCAATGACCTTTTCGGGTGATTTCCTAATGCCATTTTTATCAACGATGTAACCTAAGTATGTTACTCTTTCTTGGAAAAAAGCACATTTATCCTCCCTAAGAGTTAGACCCGCATCTTGTAGTCTTTTTAAAACAATTTTTAGCCTTTCAATATGTTCAGAGCGATTTTTTCCCCATATTAAAATATCATCTAACAGACATGTTACTCCTTCTAACCCCGAAATTATGCCCTGCATTGCTCTTTGGAATATTGCAGGCGCGCTGGCTAGACCGAAAATTAATCTAGTATATTTAAACAACCCTCTATGTGTGTTTATACATGTTAACATTTGAGTGTCATCTTCATCAGACAATACAAATTGATTGTATGCCATGGAAAGATCTAGTTTGGTGAAGTGTTCCCCCCCATGTAATTTTGCGAAAAGGTCATCGACCGTCGGGAGAGGATATTTTTCAATAAAAAGCTGTTTGTTTATGGTCGCTGAATAGTCAGCGCATATTCTTATCTCGCCATTTGATTTAAGAACGGGCACAATTGGAGATGCGTAATCGGAATAATCTACCGGTTGCAGTATACCTAAGGAAATTAAGCGATCAATTTCTTTATCGACTTTATTTCTCAATGAGTAAGCGACTGGTCGAGGTTTGCAAAAAATGGGTTTAGAATTTTCCTTTAGTGATAGTTTAATTTTGTATTTATTAAAGGTACCTAATTTGTCAGAAAAAACGTCTGGGAACTCCAACAGTAACTCTGATTTTATATCCCTAACTGCCGAATTACAGTATTTAATTGATGCTATTTCAAGGTTAAACGTACTCAAAAAATTGCGGCCAAGTAAGGGTGGCCCACCATCTCGTACAACAAACACGTCGAGTAGGTGAGACCGGCCCCCGTAATTAAACTCTAGTGGCACGTACCCTAATGTCTGTATTTTATGACCTGTATAATTTACTAATTTTTTGTCTGAATGCGATAGCGGTACATTAATAAAATATTTATTGTAAGTCTGATCGGATAAAACAGTCACCGCAGAGCCGCTATCGACCTCGAATTCCAAATAAACCCCATTAACCAAGACTCGTTCTAACATTGGCTTTGTGCCCTCACAACGAATGTTAAAAAGACGCTTACCGTCGTCGCCTTCCTCAACAGCATCCTCCTCGAGATATTTCACTGATTTATCGCGACACATTTTTCGTAGATGGCCTTTGCGGCCGCACTTCTTACACTTGTAACTAGCAAACCGACACTCGGAAGATTTATGGTTTCGATAACCGCACACCGAACACTTTTCGCCGTTGCCTTCTTTCTTGTTTACGCTGTATACGGGGGCCGCGGCTACATGCGCCATGGCACTGCCGCCGATCGCCGCGCCCGCCCGCGCGCATCGCACGCTTTGTGCTAGCTCCACCGCCTTGGCTAACGTTAGATTTTCAATCTCCTGCGCGAAAAGCTTATCGCGTTCATAACCGGCCGCCATCCCCATGACGAACCGATCCAGCAGGGATTCTTCTAGGTTTTTAAAACCACAGTGGGCAGCGAGGCCGCGTAACCTTGCGGCCCATTGCGCGTGTCCTTCGCCAACTCCCTGCGTAGCCGCGTAGAATTGAGATCTCTCGGCGAAACCGCACCGTTTAGGTGTGAAGTGATTATTTAATAAGTCAACTATTTGGTCGTAATCTTTTTCTTCTAATTTAGCCGGTAACGCCAAGTCACCTGTCAACTTGTATGTGGCTTCAGTTAGGGCACTCAGTAAAATAGCACGCCTTTTAACTCCCGCTTTATCTGAAGTGGCATCTATTCCATTAGCGATGAACCATTGTTCTAAACGGCTCCTGTACAACTCCCAATCTTGAGATACGTGGTCGAAATTTGATAAAATTCCAAACGATACAGTTGACGCCATCTTTTTCCTCGTCGCCAGTTGTTCTGTCCGGGAGCGGGAGCGACGCGTGCAAGTGAAACAACTGCTACTTTGACACTGACTTTTATTATACCAGAAGCGGGGGACGCAGCCCGCCGCAGCATACATAGCTATACTTACATACAATACATATACAAAAATTAATAACGAAATTATCAAAATGTATAAAACAGTTCATTTTTTTTCGCGATTTCAGATTTGGTCCCATAGTAAAAGTTGTTCAGTTTTATTATGGTCCCTATCTACCATATTCAGTTTTATAAGGCTTTACCAATCTCATCTTGTATAAATAAGCGATCGAGTTATTTTTAACGATCGGAGTCCATGTTCAGGGTGGCATATCTCCTAAAAGCTTCCTACTTCGCAATCCAGGCGATGACATTTGATAAAACCAAGCTAATGGCTATCTTGCCAATTTGGTCTAGTCCCAAAATGCGATAGATTGAAAATTACCCTGGTTGGCCGGCGGTCTTTCAAGCAAGGTAGCACAGCAAAGCAAAGAAACGGAACCGGTAGGTCTGGGGCCAGCCTTACTAGTACATTTTATGGTACGTAAGTACTTGTTGTATGGTCTGTGATTTTATGCCACACCTGACCATAAAGTGGCAATTTCAGCACGCTCCACATATAGAGAATCCCACTTCGGTCAAGGTGTGATATAAAATTTTGTACTTACCACGGGCAGTAATAAAGAAAGCTCAGATCTTCGATTTACTATTGGGATTTTGTCAATGAGAAGCCAGGAGACTTTTATTCGCTTCTTTATTACCACTTTTCACATTATAAATTTATTACACCTTCTCTTAGCTGAGCCCAAATTCGTATTGTCAAACTATCGACTGACATGTGTGGCAGATTGTCAACCTTGAGATTCGAACATATCATAGATATCCCATGGAGGTCGGAAGCCTCCTGCAACACACCCCCTCAATCTGCTACACATGCTGACCATCCTGACTAAAACACTTTTCTACCTATCTGTACAACACTATGATAAAATTTCTACACATACAATCGAAACCAAAGACCTAACTAAACATCAGACTTAACCAAAGAATTATCAAAATACACTTGGATATCAAAATACACTTGGATATCAAAACCATTTCATTTTAAATAATGATTCATTTACTTTCTAATCCCACACCCCCTTAAATGAATCATTATTTAAAGCACTCCCTTAACGATCACAAGCACCCCCTTAATTCTATATTCTAACTTCTACTAAACTTCTTTATAAATATCTCTATCTTCTTCTCATAAAATTATTCTTCTCAAAACTATCTCACTCCTACTCAACTTCTTCAATATTATAAAATTACTTCTTCTCTATCTCTTCTATGTAAACTCTCCTTCTCGACATCTTCTATAAAACCTCTCCTTCTCAGCATCTTCATTAAATTCTCCCACTCGACATCTTCTTATAAACCTTTACTCCGTCTCAACATCATCTTCATTATAAAACTTCTACTTTTCTCCCACTCGACTCATCATCATTAAAAAACTTCTTTTATTTTTCTCCCACTCGATTCATCATCCTTAAAAAACTTTCTCCTTCTTCATCATCATTACATTATAAAACCTTCTTCTTCTCAACTTCATCATCATCATATAACTTCTGCTCGACTTCTTCATTACACTTTATAAATCTTCTTCCTCCTCAAATCTTCTTTACCATTATTTACTTCCAGCTCGATCTCTTCATCATAAAATACTTCAAAATAAACTAGTTCCAAAAACAAATCTTCACAAAATAATAAAAATATTTCTTTCTTCATTTTTATTCATCTCATTTCATATCATTTAGTTTCATTCCATTTTATTTTCTCTCGACTTCATTTGTTTTATAGTATGTTTTGTTGCCAAATAATTTTTCACTCCATCTTCACTCCTGGCTTCTTTTCGAAAGCGTGCTGGCGCATAACCTATTGGGATTTTGTCAATGAGAAGCCAGGAGACTTTTATTCTCTTCTTTATTACCACTTTTCACATTATAAATTTATTACATCTTCTCTTAGCTGAGCCCAAATTCGTATTGTCCAACTATCGACTGACATGTGTGGCAGATTGTCAACCTTGAGATTCGAACATATCATAGATATCCCATGGAGGTCGGAAGCCTCCTGCAACATTAACTGCCTGAGGTAAGTAATGTATTATTAAGAAACAGGAAATTAGATGTAATCTGAACTACTTTGTTATCAGGTCACCTGAGTTACTATTTGGAGCTCGACAGTATGGCACAGGCGTAGACATGTGGGCTATAGGCTGCATATTAGCAGAACTGCTTCTTAGAGTGCCCTTTTTACCAGGAGAATCAGATTTGGACCAATTATCTCGCATTTTCCAGGTATTTGGGACTCCTAGTGAAGAAGTATGGCCTGTAAGTATTCACCAAATTTGTGTTATTCTTGGTAACGTTATTTTAATAAGCCAATAGATCACACTTAGTAAATTGAGCTACAGGTACCAATTTTTTTTGTAAAGACCACACAATTAATAGTAGTCATTAACCGATACCTATATTGAATAAATCGTAAGTAAGCTCAATACTTCAAATGAAGTTAAAAAGTGGACAAGAGCGAGTTTGAATTTTCCTTAAAATGTGAGTTTTCTTCCTGTTATTTTAATGAACCTGTGACGCAATCCCCCGGTTAACCACACCCTGCTGCTCGGAGGAAGATTTCTCTTCCTACAAACCGCCGCGCCGCCGTAGCGACCGCCCGCGACTTCGACTGTGTTGAAAGTTTTATGCTATCCCTCGGGAATATTTCCTTTTTTCGGGATGAAAGGTAACCTATGTCCTTGGGTGAAATGGTTCCAATCAAGGCGCCTGATCACCCGACCGGCTTCGCTGGAGTACCCCCTTCTAAATAATAATAATAATAACCTATGTCCCGTAAAAGAAAATACTTATCAAGTTCGGAACTTGATAAGTATTTTCTTTTACGACCAGAAAACAAAATTTTACTTATAAAGTCACGTATTCTTACTATTTCTTTACTCTATTTTACTAATCTTATAAAGGCGAAAGTCCGTTTGTTTGTTATTGTTATGACTTCACGTCTTAACTAAGGACCGAACATCATGAAATTTTGCATACACATTGTCAGGGGTCCAAAAAAGGACATAGGTTATTATTATTATTTAGAAGGGGTACTCCAGCGAAGCCGGTCGGGTGATCAGGCGCCTTGATTGGAACCATTTCACCCAAGGACATAGGTTACCTTTCATCCCGAAAAAAGGAAATATTCCCGAGCGATAGCATAAAACTTTCAACACAGTCGAAGTCGTGGGCGGTCGCTAGTAGATTACAAACGTTAATATTGCTGCAGGGTATGAAAGGTGCAGGCAGCGCAGGACCGATCGTCGTGGAGATCCTTAGGGGAGGCCTATACCCAGCAGTGGGTGTCGTGTGGCTGATGATGATGATGATGTATGAAAGGTCTGACGGACTACGTGCAGTTCAAGCAGTTCGCGCGATTTGTTCCCAAAAGGGATAGCAAAAAACCTTTCCACGCAGACGAAGTCGTGGGCGGCCGCTAGTAATCTTATAAATGCGAAAGTCCGTTTATTTGTTAGTTACGCCTTCACGTCTTAACTACTGAATTAATCATCATGAAATTTCGCATAAACGGGTACAGAGAAGGACATACATAGGGTACTTTTCATTTCGAAAAAAGTATTGTTCCCGAGACTTCGACTGTGTTGAAAAATCTTTCAACACAGTCGAAGTCGCGGGCGGTCGCTAGTAGATTATAACCGTTAATATTGCTGCAGGGTATGAAAGGTCTGACGGACTACGTGCAGTTCAAGCAGTTCCCGGCGCAGCAGCTGCGGCACATCTTCTCCGCGGCGTCGGACGACCTCATCCAGCTGCTGGACAGCCTGCTCGCCATCTACCCGCCCAAGCGGTGCGACTGCACGCAAGCGTTGCAGATGCCCTATTTTAGGTAATCATTTTATACTTCTTTAATAATGGTAGTGATGTTTACCTGCCCCCTAGCATCAATACACGATAAACAGGTTAATTTTTGGACCCATTTTCAAATTTTGTCAGGTAATTCTATAACAGCAGTACAATCAATTTATGAAGTAAATTTTTTTTTTACAAATCACCCCAAACTTTTTCCTACACGAATTGAAATTGCTGTCGACCCGCGCGAGCCCCCCTCCCACCACCCGCCTTCCCCCGCTCGCGTCCCTAGCGCGACGGTGAACATGCGCGCCTTCATTTTTTAGGGTTCCGTACCCAAATGGTAAAAACGGGACCCTATTACTAAGCCTCTGCTGTCCGTCTGTCTGTCTGTCACCAGGCTGTATCTCATGAACCGTGATAGCTAGACAGTTGAAAATTTCACAGATGATGTATTTCTGTTGCCGCTATAACAACAAATACTAAAAACAGAATAAAATAAATATTTAAGGGGGGCTCCCATACAACAAACGTGTTTTTTTTTGGCGTTTTTTGCTCGATATGAATAACGACAGCAGCTAGACAGTTGAAACTTTCACAGATGATGTATTTCTGTTGTCGCTTTAACAACAAATACTAAAAACAAAATAAAATAAATATTTAAGGGGGGCTCCCATACAACAAACGTGATTTTTTTTCCGTTTTTTGGTACGGAACCCTTCGTGCGTGAGTCCGACTCGCACTTGGCTGGTTTTTAGGATATGAAAAGTGGCTGAAAACTGTAATTTTAAAATACTAAAATTAGGAGAGATAATAATAAATATTATCTCTCCTAATTTTTGTATTTCTTGAACTTATATTTGATTTTGTAAAGAGGTCGTAAAATTACCCTGTATATGTACTATAGTCTTTCTGTCAAAATCGGTTGTAGTTTGACAGTTAAATGTCAATGAATTGTTTTAACGTGCTAGAGAGGCAGCTGGCAGATTAAAATTTAGTCCCCGTGACCACATCTAGTAATTTTATTAGGTTTTGTTACTAACTAATGTAACTGTCCATCTTTCATCGTCGCTGACATTTCGTTAACATGCACACTCAGCACCATTCCAAACACATGCATAAATCACTGACATAAAGCTTACATTTAAGTTTTAATTAAGTACTAAGTACGCAATATATATTTTCAGTAATAAACCAGCACCAACTGTTGGATCCAAACTTCCAATGCCTACGAATATAATGAGAATGGAATCTGACAAGCCATCGCTCAAGCGGAAACTTTTAGAAAATATTGATGGTGGCTCTTTAGCAAAAAGACTTCAGTTTTGATAGTTTTAATATCCATCACCGATGTAACAATACCAGAAGTGCAATTGTCAATATTTTTTGTAAATAAGTTAAGAATTAATTAAGATTTCAACAAGTAATTAAAGTTTCTTTTTAAGAAGGATTAGTTGACCTAATATGAAATCAATTCAAATCTGTTTAAAGATAAACTGCGCCTAATTTGTATGTTTTTAACTAAATATAAGTATTGTATATTTGGAATGGATACAGTGTTTTAATAAGATTAATTTTCTTCGTAGGTCTGGACAGCAAATTTCTAGTAATACCTAATCATAATAGGGTATTTTCCAAATTCTTTAAAACTGCTTATATTTAAAGATTGAGACGAACGATTTAACAGAAAAATATTAAAAAAATAATGTCTTTTTTCTTCATTAAACCAATAATGTTAAATTTATTTTTAAATAGTTTTGAATTTACCGCCAAAACGCTCGGTTCGACGACGTCACTGTGTGACGTCATCTTTGTGTAAACAATAGAGTAAATTGTTACACAGACTACATAGGTGTTAAAATTGTTTACACAAAGTTGACGTCTCACAGTAGACGACATCGAACCGAGCGTTTTGGCGGTAAATTCAAAACCATTAAAAATAAATTAGACATTAATTGTTTTAATAGAGAAAAAAGACATTAATTAATTTATTTTTATTTTTCCGTTAAATCGATCGTTCCAATCTTTAAATTAAAGCAGTTTTAAAAAAAAATTCAAATACCCTATTGGGTTGGTAAACTTTTCCAAAACTGTCGTGAATTATATATTTTCTGGTATCTTTTGGCTTTGGAGTCAGGAATAACCAATTGCGAAATTTTTATAATACTTCATTTTAATTTAAATAATAATTTAAATTTTAGCATGGTACAATAAATAATTTTTACGGCTGTATGCGTAATGCCTTTGCTCAAATAAACAAAAACTAAAAGTTTGTCATTGGCAATGTCAACTAGTTGTCATGTCAGTCACTCACAGACAGCTAAAATAAATAAAATAACAATTTTGTGGGCAAGTTTGTAGATATACATATTGTAACGTTCGTTTATTTTCTTTACTAATCTTCACTCTTTCTCTCTCTAATCTCTAATCTAGACTACTAACAAAACAAATGCTGTGAAATTAAAATTTATCAATATTAATTCCATAAACAAACGGACGGCGTAAAATGTTTCTCATATATCGAACCGGTTCATGCGCTGAAGACGCTAGCGGGCGGCGCGCGGCAAGGGAGGGTGCCCCCGATCGCGCGCGGGGACGCGAGCCGAGCTGCGCTCCTGCGAGGGCACGGTCCAAGCTGCTTGTCGAGTACACGAGTGCATATCATCTTGTGAAATCTTTAGTCGCTCCTGTTGACGATTCTGTTTAAGTTTCAATTCTATTTTGAAACGCGACGTTGTTCATAAGTCGTACGTTACTGAGTGTTGTGTGTTCCCGTACTGGGAACTACGTCAGGGTTACTTAACCCATCCGCTGCTGCTGGCCTACACCTACCTACGCTTCCGGAAGACTGAAAGAAAATCTACGGGTTGCAGCCCGGGTCGAAGAAGCCAGGGAAGTGCGGTTAATTGCACTCGCTAATGCGCCGGCCTCGTACCTACCCACCCCCATTTTTTTATTAGTCTCGCTCATACCGCTTACTGATTATACTGTCTTAATTTAAGTAAATCTGGTAAATTCTTACTTGTCGTTATTATTTATACCTATCACAATAAATAAAACCCAACAATGGCGCCCACTCTTATAGTTTAAAGGTTTGAGGTCGGTAGTGTAGCGGTCACAGTAGCAATTTTTTTATCTGGTGATTGGTTGTGCGCATGTTAGTGTGTAAAACGATGTTAGTAAATTATTTAAATTGTGTGCTATAATATTTAATTGATATTACTGATTCTAACTAAACAATTAGAGTTTCTGGTCCATATTTTCTAGTATTACCTTCATTTGTTTTAATATTATTTTTTATTTTAACTGCCAGTGTATATTATTATAAAAAAAATCTTTTTCTTGTAAAGCACACAATTTAAAGGTGTTTAGTTTTTTTGTTTTTTTTTTCTGTCTATTTAGTTTCTTCTATCCTTCCTAATTACTTCATCGTTCTCGATCAAAACTGATTGTTGTGACAGAACGGATAATTACAACTGCTTTGGCTTATTGTTTGGTTCTATTAGTTAGTTTTTATTTTTTATTATATTTCTTGTTATTTACTTTTGCACAACATACTCAGTTATAATTTTAATATAGTAAAATGTCTCGCGCTATTAAATTCTTACATCTGCAAAAAACAGAATTACAATATGAGGTAACTATTAGAGGGGAAGTTCCGGCTAGTACTGTTTTAGAGTTAAGACGTCAGGTTTGTAAATTGACTCAATTGTATCCTTCAGACGACATCGCCGACACTTGTCTAGATTTTTCGGAGGAATGTAAGGGAATCGCTGAATCACTAAAAAAAATTAAATCTAATTTGGATTCTCTCATGTCAGTGCCTGATGAGGGACTCTGCAACCGTACACAATCTCTGTTGAACCATCTTTACCATAGAATCCGACGAGTGGAGCAACCCGAATCTCCTGAACAGCTTTCTGTTTGGAAAAACTTAAAGGGGCAGTTTGACGACTGTAACGCTCAGTTTGCTAAGGTATCTAAATCAGGAGGCGATACCAACCCTGATACTTTCTTTATGGCTGATGAGATGGCTAAGGCCACAACTGGCTTAGGAAATCTTAACGTAGCTGTGCATTGTGACCGTGGCCTTTCTTCGGATATATCTAAGCTTAAATATGACGGTAAAACTTGTGTCAGGTCATTTATACAGAAAGTAGAAGAATTCCGTAAGTCTAAAAATATTTCCGATGACAAGTTGTTGTCACTTGCTTTTGAAATTTTTACGGGGGATGCTCTTCACTGGTTTCGGGCGGTCTCAGAAGATGTTGCTTGCTGGGATGGTTTATTGGCTAAATTACGCGAAGATTTTGATATTGTTGATTACGACTATCAGATGATTACTGAGATTCGTAATCGCACTCAAGGAGAATCTGAAAACATTGTTGTTTACTTATCGATAATGAAAGGAATGTTTTCTCGACTCAGTACACCTTTTAGCGAAAAGGAGCAGCTGGATATATTACTGCACAATATTAGACCTATTTATGACAATGTATTGGCTAACTGTCCGGACATCAAATCCATACAACAACTTCAACAGCTGTGTAAGAATTTTGAACAAATAAAAGCTCGTTCCGCGAATTTCCGAGAACCTGTTGCTTCTTCCTCTAAGACTCTGGCACCTGAATTTGCTTATATTGCTCCGCATAAATCTACACCAAAGAGTGTCGATACTGGCTATAACTATAAGCCCTTTTTGCATAACGCTGTAAAACCTAGCGCCAACACTAATAGGGTTTACGCTGTGTCTAATGGTAAGTTTTGTTACCGCTGTCGTGTCGATTCTCATAGTATGAAAGAATGCCCTGCTACACGTGAGATTTTCTGTTTTAAATGCGGTAAGAAGGATGTGCGCTCTCCAGAATGCCCTGTCTGTAATAAGCCAAATGTTTCGGACAAAAAAAACGAATAAGTGAAAGTTGTAGCAAACCATCAGCCAATTATTTTGATAACTCGGATTGGAAAAATTGGTTGCTGACGGTAAAAAATTTCTTTTCATCTTATAAAACTGCTACAATTTTCCCTTCTGTTAAGCCGAGTAGTGACCCACGTCCTTATGCTAAGATTAATATAAAGAATAATGATAGCCTGTGTTTTTACGGTCTATTAGACTCTGGTTCGGTGGTCAGTATTTTGGGGAATAATTCCCACAAAGCTCTTATACGACTGGGTTTTCCTTTGGTCACTGATTCTCAAATTAACGTTCATGCTGCTGGGGGTCAAAATCTTAAATCTGAAGGCTATATGCTCTTGCCTGTGGTTTTTTATGACCAAGAGCATCTTATTAAAATGCATGTCATTCCAGAGGTTGAGTCTGCTTTAATTCTAGGCATAGACTTCTGGTGTAAATTCAATATTTTACCAAAACATTTGAATAATGTAACATATTTTGCTGTAGATGATCCGGGGTTGTTGAATGTCTCCCTGGAATCTCCGGAAGTATTGCTCAATTCTTATGAAAACCTAACTGATTCTGAAAGGTGTGTTGCTGACAGAGTTGTTAAAAGTTTCAAAACTATATCTTTTGAGGAAGTTGGTTTGGGTAGGACTGATGTTATAATTCATAGTATCGACACGGGTGACGCTGAACCTATTCGTCAGAGATATTACCGTATGTCACCTGAAAAACAGAAAATCATCACTGAGCAGGTTGATGAGATGTTGGCCTTGGATGTTATTGAACCATGCGAAAGTCCCTGGTCGTCCCCAGTGCTGGTGGTAGGAAAGAAGGATGGCAAACCACGCTTTTGTTTGGATTCTAGAAAGCTAAATTCGGTTACCAAGAAGGACGCTTACTGTATACCATATGTTTCTGAAATCCTGGATAATCTGAGGGACGCGCGATACTTATCTAGTATAGACTTATCCAAGGCCTTCTGGCAGATACCTATCAAAAAAGAGGACCGAGAGAAGACAGCATTTTATGTGCCTGGTCGCGGAACTTTACAATTTAAAGTTACCGCCTTTGGGCTGTCAAATGCACCAGCTACTCAGCAGCGTTTGGTGGATACACTCTTTGGTCCTGAGTTTGAATTGAAGGTATTTGCTTACTTGGATGACATCATAATTCTGAGTAGCTCATTCGAAGAACACGTATCCTTATTACAACGTGTCTTAGAGAAACTGTGTAAAGCTAATCTTACAGTTAACCTCAGTAAATGTCACTTTTTTCGTAGCCAGTTGCGGTATCTAGGTTATTTGGTGGATGCACAGGGTCTGCGCACCGACCCAGAGAAGGTGGAGGCCATCCTTAACTATCCAACACCTAGCAGTCGCAAGGAGGTTAAACGTTTTCTCGGCACAGCCTCCTGGTACCGAAGGTTTATTCCGAATTTCAGTACAATAGCGGCACCTCTAAATAAATTAACGTCTACGAAGAAGAACTCACCACCTTTTCAGTGGTCAAGCGACGCTGACACTGCTTTTATTACTCTGAAATCGTTACTGGTTAACGCTCCGATTTTGGCTTGTCCCGATTTTAATCAGCCGTTTGAAGTTCACACGGATGCCAGCAATTTCGGTGTGGGAGCTATGTTATCTCAAACCGTTGACGGTGTTGAGCATCCAATTGCTTATATGAGTCGCTCTTTGACGGGCTCCGAAAGAAACTATGGTGTAACAGAGCGTGAAACTCTTGCCGTCTTAGTGGCTCTGGAGCACTGGCGTTGCTACCTAGAGAATGGGTTGTGGTTTACGGTATATACGGACCACGCAGCTCTTAAGTGGTTTCTATCACTCTCGAATCCAGTCGGTAGACTGGCCAGATGGGGTGTCCGCTTATCTGCTTTTGACTTTCATTTAAAACATCGGCGTGGTAAAGATAATGTTATTCCTGATTGTCTTTCTAGATTACCTACTCTCGCAGCTATCTCTGACTCTGCGTTGAATCCTGTCACTCAGGATACTTGGTACTTGAATATATTTCACGGGTCTAAAGATTCACCTAGTAGCTTTCCTAATTATCGTATCGAGAATGGGTCCTTATACCGATTTATGAAGAGTAACAACCCTCTCACTTCTGAATTTGCCTGGAAGTTGGTAGTCCCACAGGAACAGCGTTTGGATAGGATAAGAGAAAACCACGCAGAGCCCACTGCTGGTCACTTCGGAGTATTCAAAACTTATCGAAGACTCCTCCTACGCTACTATTGGCCGAAAATGCACGCTGATGTGGTAAAATTCGTTTCTGATTGCGATACATGTTCGGCTTATAAATTGCCAACTCATGGTACCTTGGGTACGATGGGAAGGCCCAAAGAGTGTAGTAGACCTTTCCAAACCCTTTCAATTGATTTAGTTGGACCCCTCCCCCCTTCGCGAAAACAACATTGTTATATATTCGTTATAACATGCTGTTTTTCTAAATATTGCATTATGTTTCCCTTGCGCAGAGCAACTGCGGAAGTGGTGTCTAAACATTTAGAGAACGATGTATTTTTGGTTCATGGCATCCCACAGACGATTATATTGGATAATGGAGTTCAGTTTACGAGTCGACATATTGATAGCCTATTCAAAAGGTATTCCATCCCTAATATTCATTATACGCCTCGCTATACACCTCAAATGAATACTGTTGAGAGATACAATAAAACCATTATTACGGCGATTTCCACATTTGTTAACGAGGATCACCGTACGTGGGATATGAATCTCTCAAAAATTCAATTTGCGATAAACAATTCGGTTAATGAAACTACCGGTTACACTCCAGCGTTCTTAGTCCATGGAAGGGAGTTGGTTTCAGATGGGTCTCATTATATTGATAATGATATCCCTAATGAGTTAGTTTTCTTACCGCGTGACGTTTACGCTGAAAACTTAGGGCAACTTAAGAGCATCTTTGATAAGGTTCAACTGGCATTGTGGAAGGCTCATGAGAAAAACACGCAACGCTACAATTTGAGGCGGAAGTTTGCGGAATTTAGTGTTGGTGATGTCGTTTGGAAGCGTTGTTATTTCCAAAGCGATAAAGACGCCCGTTTTACAAAGAAACTCGCCCCGCGTTATTCGAAGTGTCGTATAAAGCATAAAAAGTCCCCACTTGTATACATCCTGGAGGATTTGTCAGGCCGTGAGCTTGGCTCCTGGCATATAAAGGATCTCAAATTAGCAAGTAAATAAAAAGTTAAGTTTTAATATCTTACATGCTTCAGTTGTTGAGTTGCGGATTTTACAGAGGGTAAAATCCTTTTCTAAGAGGGGGGATACTGTAACGTTCGTTTATTTTCTTTACTAATCTTCACTCTTTCTCTCTCTAATCTCTAATCTAGACTACTAACAAAACAAATGCTGTGAAATTAAAATTTATCAATATTAATTCCATAAACAAACGGACGGCGTAAAATGTTTCTCATATATCGAACCGGTTCATGCGCTGAAGACGCTAGCGGGCGGCGCGCGGCAAGGGGGGTGCCCCCGATCGCGCGCGGGGACGCGAGCCGAGCTGCGCTCCTGCGAGGGCACGGTCCAAGCTGCTTGTCGAGTACACGAGTGCATATCATCTTGTGAAATCTTTAGTCGCTCCTGTTGACGATTCTGTTTAAGTTTCAATTCTATTTTGAAACGCGACGTTGTTCATAAGTCGTACGTTACTGAGTGTTGTGTGTTCCCGTACTGGGAACTACGTCAGGGTTACTTAACCCATCCGCTGCTGCTGGCCTACACCTACCTACGCTTCCAGAAGACTGAAAGAAAATCTACGGGTTGCAGCCCGGGTCGAAGAAGCCAGGGAAGTGCGGTTAATTGCACTCGCTAATGCGCCGGCCTCGTACCTACCCACCCCCATTTTTTTATTAGTCTCGCTCATACCGCTTACTGATTATACTGTCTTAATTTAAGTAAATCTGGTAAATTCTTACTTGTCGTTATTATTTATACCTATCACAATAAATAAAACCCGACAATATATTTTCGTGATCATCACAAACGTATAAAGCGCTCTGACAACAATTCCAGTTTAATCCTCTGCACCACGTCTCTTTCAAAGGTATGGGAATTGTAAAAAAATGTTCTGCGGATGGTCACATCTTTATTTCAACAAAACGGAATAAAGCAGTGTAGTTACTTCATCGGCGTAACAAGATGGATAATGGATTTCTTCAAGCTGATCCATTTCCCATAACTGAACAAGAAAAACACTAGAAAATCACAATAAATAAGCTGGTAAACAAACAATAACATTAGGTCGTGATTAATGATCAAAGAGTAAAGTGATTATGATTACTCTTTGACACTGTTTGTCAAATCTGTCCTGTCAATCAGTTTTTTTAATCAGTAAATGCAAGGGAACTTCGTGTTCAGCCGTTCGTTTGATATTTTATCGCGATAATAATATAAAAAAATATATTTAGTTAACAAGGTAAAATAAAAAATCATAATATTATTTTCTTTATTCTTCAAACGTGTGCTATCAAAAAAAAAAAAACAATTCTCTTCGAAAAAGTTTACCAACCCAATTAATAATCATGTTATCAATTAATTATTTAAAAGATCCAAAGACCGCAACCGCTTACTGGTTAAGGGGTTTTTGATTGGTATTTCATAACTTGTTTTCAAAAACCCTATCAATACGCTAAGCATATCGTCGACTAACCCTATCGAAAGGGTAACCCAGGTAAGCACTTACCGAATCCTAAAACCCTATCGGGAAAACCGTATGAAGGCTTTATGAAGGGGTTTTAAAACGTGTTCAAGCCTCTATCAATAACCTCAATAAGGTAAGCATATCGTTGACTAACCCTATCGAAAGGGAAACTATCATTTGGTAAGCTTTTTAATAGGGTTTCCCTAACAATAGGGAATATGTATCAATTTTTTTTAATCTTAATCAAAAGTATAATGCGTGAGAAAATTAACTGTAATATTAAAACTTTTCTCTTGCGTTTTTTTCTCGTGATATAGTTACGTAATGTTAGCGCGCAACAGCACCCGCCGAAAACGCTCCATATAAAACGGTGACGTCACATATCACGTTTTACTACAGTAGCCCGTAATACATTTGAATTATCAAAAAGGTTACCGCTCGCCGTTGTGATATAGTTATTTACTAGTGGCTCCGTGAGCTGTAGACCTCGCGTTAAAAAGTAGCTCAAATTAAAAAAATAAATTGTATGTTGTTAAAAATAATCTAAAAGATGTCGCCACCCCTTTTTCCCACACTGCACGTAGTAGGTACGTGCTGTTTGGTATTATTTGGTAGGTATATTCGCAGCTAGATGGCGCTTCTAAATTTAATCATTTTTCGAAATGGTGATTTTTAGTAAATTTAGAAAAACTGGCTAAATTAAAAAAAATCTATATATATCGAACCTGCTCACAAAATTTAACGAGAATCTGTTGAGAAATGCGACCTGTAGAAGAAAATGGACAGCTGGAAAGTCGGACGGAAATATGTTTTTTTACATTTCTCCGTCATTATGAAAAATTTAAAAAAACTGGCGTGATAAAAATTTTTTATGTAATTTTCGAACCTGCTCACAAAATTTTGTCGAGAATCGGTTGAGAAATACGACCTGTAGAGGAGAACATCCAGCGCCAGAAAGCCGGACTGAAATACATTTTTTTTACATATCTCCGCCATTACGAAAAATTTAGAAAAACTGTCTCAACTTAAAAAAATCTATATGAATTTCGAACCTGCCCACAAAATTTCACGAAATTCGGTTGAGAAATGCGACCTGTACAGGAGAAAAGACAGAGCCGGAAAGCTGGACTGCAATATGGTTTTTTTACATATCTCCGCCATTTTGAAAAAAATCGAAAAACTGGCGTGACAAAAAAATTCTATATCATTTTCAAACCTGCTCACAAAATTTCACGAGAATCGGTTGAGAAATGCGACCTGTAGAGGAGAACATCCAGCGCCAGAAAGCGGGACTGAAATATATTTTTCTTACATATCTCCGGCCATTACGAAAAATTTAGAAAAACAGTCTCAACTTAAAAAAATCTATATGATTTTCGAACTTGCCCACAAAATTTCACGAAATTCGGTTGAGAAATGCGACCTGTAGATGAGAAAAGACAGAGCCGGAAAGCTGGACTGCAATATGTTTTTTTTTTACATATCTCCGTCATTTTGAAAAAAATCGAAAAACTGGCGTGACAAAAAAATTCTATATTATTTTCAAACCTGCTCACAAAATTTCACGAGAATCAGTTGAGAAATGCGACCTGTAGAGGAGAACAGACAGCCTGGAAAGCCATAAAACCTGTTTTTTTAACATATCTCCGCCATTTTGAAAAATTAAAAAAATCTGGCTCGACAAAAAAATTCTATACAATTTTCAAACCTGCTCACAATTTTTCACGAGAATCGGTTGAGAAATGCGACCTGTAGAAGAGAACATACAGACATACGAAAGAATTTTTGCCCAAGCTGAAGCAGAGACGCTTCGCTCGCACTTCGTGCTCGCTCGGTCAATTACGAAATTATAGATCCTTTAATCCAAGTTTTACAGATCGCAACCCGCCGTAACCTATATTTGTATATCTCCAAAAATGATATTTTTTTAGTTTTCGAGGTTTACCACATGGTTTAGCTATTGTCGTGTTCTACAGCTTTGTTTGATTGCCACTAATAATAGTAAGCCTATGGAAAGTGACCATACACAGATTTAAGACCAGATAAAGTCCATCCATTTTCATCTGGTCTTAAATCGGTCTATGGCTGCTTTTCACAGTCTTACTATTATCAGTGGCAATCAAACAAAGCTGTAGAACACGACAATAGCTAAACCATGTGGTAAACCTCGAAAACTAAAAAAATATCATTTTTGGAGATATACAAATATAGGTTACGGCGGGTTGCGATCTGTAAAACTTGGGTTAAAGGATCTATAATTTCGTAATAAATAACTATATCAGAACGGCGAGCGGTAACCTTTTTGGTAATTTAAAATGTATTATGGGCTACTGTACTATTTCAGGTGTGTTTCGGCGCGTTTAATATGGAGTTAGCCAATAATCTTCAATTATCTCCCTAAATTTTGCGTTTAAGTACATATGTGTCCTACAAAATATTGTTTCTTTTTCGATATTCTATCTGACTGTAAAGTGCATTATATCCGAAAATGAAAAAATAAAGAAAAAACGTTATTTTCCCCTGATTTCATCGTGAGCGTCAGGATGGCTGGTTGTCTGCATCTTTTCGCGTCAAGCTGGTGACCAAAAATTGCTACCTAATTGCTACTATTTGCTACCCACAGTCAATTAATTGCTACCTAACTATAAACCAAAATAAAGGGATTTCAAAATGTCCAGCCATTCTGATATCAGGATGGCTGGTCCACTCTCCGTTTGTGTAAACTATACAAATTCGTGTTATTATTTTTACTTCAGTAATTGCTACCTGATTGCTACCCTCACGTTTATTAATGTCTACCTTGTATCTTAAACAAGTAAAAAGTTATGATCATTTGAAAATTTTACAGGGAATGGACTAAGGGTATTGAAATAATAGTACACTACAAACAAGATGCTGACACTTTCCTGGGGTAACGGACTCGACGGTTTGAAGCCAGAGCCATAGGTGAGAGCTTTAATCACTTGAGGCAGTGTAAATTGCTTCTCGTACAAGGCTTGTATAGTGCTTTTCTTAAGAAATGCGAGGAAATTCTATAAACCATCCACGTCAATGTAACTTTCCGTTCTTTCATCGACAATGTAATTGCTAATTTCCCGTTCTTGTCTGTCCTATTATTTCAATACCCTTAGTCCATTCCCTGTAAAATTTTCAAATGATCATAACTTTTTACTTGTTTAAGATACAAGGTAGACATTAATAAACGTGAGGGTATCAATCAGGTAGCAATTACTGAAGTAAAAATAATAACACGAATTTGTATAGTTTACACAAACAGAGAGTGGACCAGCCATCCTGATATCAGAATGGCTGGACATTTTGAAATCCCTTTATTTTGGTATATAGTTAGGTAGCAATTAATTGACTGTAGGTAGCAAATAGTAGCAATTAGGTAGCAATTTTTGGTCACCAGCTTGACGCGAAAAGATGCAGACAACCAGCCATCCTGACGCTCACATTTCATCGTGTGATAAAACTAAAACAATACATTTATTTTATTTTTTTTCCTGTTCCATCATGTTTTTATAAGTGTCCGCAGCGATCAAGCTCAAATTCATCAAAATCGGTGACTTATGCATATTCTCTATTGGCTTTACCAAAAAAGGGGGTTTTCCGGTCCCTGACTTGATCATGAGCCATTTATAATACTAGGAGTTATCTAAATTCAAAACTAGCCGCGTATATCTTATTTATTACAGTATTAAGAGACATTACATTTAAGTTTGGCATTACTTCACTTAAAGCAAAGTCAAGGCACAATTTCTGAACACAATGACACCACTAACATGTCGCTAGCTTTTAACGTTACTATCAATTATGGAGAAGAACCGGTGTCGATAGTCTGAAAAAAGGACAAACTGATTTCATTGAAAGTCTCATGGAACCGATTAATTAGACCAGGGTATAAGCTTAATAAATTTACTCGAAATAATACAAAATCTAAAATAAAAAAACATACGAGTTAGTTTTCCATATAGTGTAAGCCATGCGCGCCAAGTGCGCTCTGTTGGCGACCGCCCGCGGGCGCTCGTAGATCACTGCGTCTCGGCACTGGATTTTCAACCCTGGGATAGATTAAAAAGTAAAAAAGTTACAATTTTACCCCACCAAGAACGTGGCAAAATAAAAATGAGGTCGATAAACTGGTTTAGTCGACAAATACCAACTTTACAAATGTTAACTTAGTTTAAAACGCCAGATTCTAGAAATGTCAAATTCTACAAATGCCCACTCCTACAAATGCCCACTTCTACAAATGCCAACATTTAGTTGTTATATTTACAATCACTTTTTGATATGTACCTAGTTGGTTACTAAGTTCTGTAACTATGGAAAACATGAATAATACTAAATTTACAAATAATGCTACAATGAATTATATACCAAATGAAAGCACAAATATTTAAGATTATCATGTATTAAAATTATTCGAAATGACCGCCTCTGGCATGAATACACGCCTTTAGACGACGAGGCCAGTCATCGATGGCAGCACGAACTACCACCATATCCAATTCTGCGACTGCCTTGAGAATAGCGCGCTTAAGAGAGTCGAGATTCATGTGGGGCTTAGCACATGCTTTCTCCTCAATAAGTTGCCATATGGCATAATCCAGAGGATTTAAGTCTGGGCTGGAGGATGGCCATTCTTCCTGCGCGATAAAATCAATTTTGTTAGCCCGAAACCATGCTTGTGTAGATTTTGCTTTGTGCGCAGGGGCAGAGTCCTGCTGGAAGACCCATGGCTGGTTTTGAAATAAAGTGTGGCTTAAGGGTTTGACAACAGGTTCCAGAACGGTATCTTGATAGACTCTAGCGCCAGTTTTCACACCTTTTTCACAGAAATGAACCTTACTTAGCCCTGAATAGGACACCCCCAGCCAAATCATCACTGATGAGGGGTGGTGACCTCGTTGGACCCTCGGAGCAATCATGCTGGCTTCTTTACTATTCTTAGCGTATACTCTATCATTTTGACGGTTAAAATTTTCTTCGACTGTGAAGATTTTTTCATCAGTAAACAAGATTTTTCGATGGCCGTTTTGTGCGTACTGCTTTAGTAGAGCGCGACTTCGTGCTAACCTCATAGCCTTCAATGCGTGCGTTTAGCAGATGGCCCTTTCGTCTACGGTAAGCGTGAAGCCCAAGGTCATCATTGATAATTTTTTAAGGGAACTTCTCTTCACAGTCATCTGTATTGCCAATAACTTTTGCTTCCGGACGGGATTTCTCGTGATTCTCGCCTTCACTGCCTTGATCACAGCTGGTGTCCGAACGGTGCGTGGTCTTCCTGATCTTTTTCGGTCATCGACGGTCAAGGTATTACTGTACCTATGGATAGTGCGATAAATAAATTGCTTGTTGATTTTCAACTTTTGTAGCAACTTGAAATTCATATTCGGTGGCTGCCCACATTTGTGCAGAGCAATTACAGCGACACGATTCTCCTTCAACCCCCATTCCATGGTGAAATAAACAAAATATGATATACGTGTGGTATGGAATTATAGCTTATAAAACTGTCAATAATATGTCATTTTTATTTTTTCTTTTCATTTGTTTTAATGGCCAGTAATCGATAAAGAAACTCAGTAACAGAACTTTTGACCAACCTGTGTATATTATTGCGTTTCCATATTTTTTTTATATTTATTTGCCTTCTCCATATTTATATGATCCTGGTACTTTGGAGACATTTTTATTACGAAGGAAAGAAAAAAACAAAAAAATATCAAAATTCCAAAATTGGTTGAAAATAAATATATATGAAAAAGTGATTGAAAATATTACAAATATATTTGTAGAAGTTGGCATTTGTAGAATTTGGCATTTGTAGAAGTGGGCATTTGTAGAATTGGATATTTGTAGAATCTGGCGTTTTAAACTAAGTTGGCATTTGTAGAAGTTGGCATTTGTCGACTAAACCGATAAACGACTACAGAAGACAATGAGATGAGACAGAAGATAAAATTTAACGAAAAAGTTTTATCGATATGTACTGTTTTAAACCTTAGATAATTATCTACTTTTATCATTATCACAGAAGCATGTCTGTGGAGAAATTTCTTAAAAACACTTGTCTTACCATCATCCGAATGGTCACCGTCGTCCTTTGATTTGGGCTTGTCTATCTGTTTTTTCTTCTTTATGACGAATGGCTGTAGGTTGGTACACAAAATTTAAGGTCTTCTGTAATTTCTTAGTCTATATATTCTTTTTATAGTTTGTTTTATGCCGCGTTTACGATTACACTTTCTGTAGGCAAACACAATATTTTATATTAGTAAGTAATTAATTTACAATTATTAGAGACTCTATGTGTTCAATAAATATATGTTCAAAGCGCCAATTCATAGTAATATTATACAATTTTACAAAACATTGTGTTAGCCATGTAAGAACTAAAGCAATATCCCATGAAGTGGCCTGAGAACATTATAATTAATATTAAAGTGGGAGATTATTTTGTACAATTAAAATAGCATTTTCAAAAGATTTTTTGAGGTCTTAACTTTGTAATACTTACCTACAGAAAGAAAGAAATAGCATTTTATTGGCCACGCACTCATACATACAAATCACACATGGCATGACAAGAAAAAGAAAAAAATAACGATACAAAACAGACAGATAATGGACCCTACCTGCCTCAGTTCATAAGAAATATTATGCTCTGGAGCATCACATCGTATCATAGTTATAGTAAAGGGTCTACACCCATGTATGGAGAGATCGGAAGATGATCTTAATTTTGTCGGATGAAATAGTATGTGTAGAGTAGAGCTGAGAGCCCTTAACAGTCAGTGCACTATCTTACCTTGGGAGAACTGGACATTACAGAGAGGCGGCCATACACGCCATATTTACGTTCATCTTCGGGCCTTAAAGTGCCCATTTTCTTCATCACAAGATAAATCTGGAGAAAAATAGAATACTTTGTAAAGGTACTTGAAATACAAATAACAAAATAATAATATCAAATTAATTAAAATTACAGTGGCTATAAATAGTTCAATGCAACTCGCACAACACATAAGTCACACGTTATCACACCATCCTTGGGAAATCATTGCTGACAATCAAGTAGTGTAGTAACTACCCAAAGGTACCTTATTTGCAATATCAAAATATTATAGAGTCAAAGTTGATGGATTATTTACGCATCAATCGGACGTAGTTAGGTATTATTTGTACAAGTTTTCAACCTTCACACATGTCTGTGAGAAAACAAGCCTTGGCCCTTGACAACGAAACCGAGTGATCCTATCAATAAGGGTTCCGTTGTTTCATTTTGAGGCACGTAACTCCAAAATAAGGTCGAGAATAGAGATTGTTGGTGTTTGACAAATAAATAAAAATAACTGTAAAAAGTTTCTATAACCACAGCATACATAATAGTACTAGCGTACAGAAGTTGCACTCCGCAAAATCGTTTAAATAAATTGCGACTCTTGCTCCGACACAATTAAGTACAATTCAGGCCGCACAGCGCTCCCTTCGCTCCAAAACATTCACTTAGTAATCGCCTCTCTTTCTATCGCGTAGGTCTTATCTTTTTTGACGTATGAAATTTGTCCTCTCAGAGGACGCCGAGCGCTTCAGACTCGCGCGCGGAGTGACAGAGCCCTGCTATAACTTACAATCTGGGTTTTTATTGGGTTTAAACCCAGTGGTCGGATTTAAACTGGGTCTTTTGCCCATCTCTATTCGAGAATATAAATCAGGCTGACCTGTTCGAGCATGCCATAGCTCCTGATGAGGAAGTCCCTCTGGGCGAGGAGGTTGATCCTCTCGCGCTCCTCCTTCTCCACGATGGGGTCGGGCTCGTACGAGCACAGTACGTATGCAGGCTTCTGCTCTTTCTCTACCACCTGAACAAATAGCTATAGTTAGGTACATTTCTTTCTCGCTGTATAGCAAATAAAAGAGATGCTTTGATAGCCATTCAGAAAACTGGCAAGTTTTAAGAGCAAAGAGATAGGGATGTCGTTTTTTGGAAAATAACTTGAGATTTTGTCATTAACATACAAAAGACATCAACGTTAGGCATTCACAATGCTATTTTTATATTAAGATAATAAATGTTTAAGAAGAATACTAGAAAAAAATAATAATAAAAAAAACTTATCATTCTAGGAGTGGAAAAAAAGTAAAGAAATATTTTCAAGTCTTATCGTGATCGGATGACATTTCGCGTTCGAAAAAGGTTGACTAACCGGTTGGATCTGCTGTGACGACGGTTTGGCGCTAAGTTTCTTGTCCTTGTCGTCTTTATCCTTGCGTTTCTCCTTGTCCTTGGTCTTGGGCTTGGGCTTCTCCAGGGTGGTGGTGGCGGCGCTCGCCGTGGCGGTCACGGTGCCGCTGCCTTCCTCGGTCTTCTTCTCGCCCTCCTTTGCGGTCTTCGGCTGCGAAGGCTTCTTGAGCGCCTCGGCTTTGGCCTTTGTTTGCTGCGAAACAATGGCTTTTCTGATATTTTGTTTAGTAAGTTTCACTAGAAATGATATCTTCCATGGATTTTATGAATGAGAAAATGTGTTACGCATTTTGTTGGGAGTATGAACTCAAGCATTTTAATGGACACCATAAAAGGTTCTCAAGTCGACACTAACGCTGATCTGGTTTGTTCATTTGAAAACTTAATAGGTAACTACTAAATAAAATTGAAAACATTTATTAGAACAAAGTCGGAAGAATAGAGTCGACCCTCAGAAATCTCCAGCATAAAGCGAGCTAAGATTCCGCATACAAAATTTGTAAAATAATTAGTTGATTGACTATTTTTACGCGCGTTTTTTTCTTGATGGATATTCGTGCTAAGGGTACTATTTGTTTAGTGGTTAATTCCGTATTTCAGCTTGAGAGGGAAGCTTTGAAGGGTCGACTCGATGTTCGTGTCAAAGGTACTGGCAAATAAGGACAAGTAAAACTTGTGTGTCTCGGTCAGCGCTCAATGAAACGAACCTGGAACTCCTCGCGCTGTATGCGCGTGCAGTCGCCGCGCGCGCGCGAGGCCGCCGTGGCCGTGTACAGCGAGCCCGACGGCTGCTGGAACAGCGACGCGTACTGCTCGCCCACCGGGTACACGCGCCTACACAATGTCGATACCTACCTTATTGTATTAACACATGGTAGACACGGTACATATAGGATTCCTCACAGATACTCATACTACAAACCCAAAGCCGGCGACTGACCTACTTATAACATTTTGTCGTGTGCGTTACCCCAGCAAAAAGTTGAGCTTTAGAGAGATGAGACCTTATCAGATAATTAGTGTGTCATGAGGAGAAATTTGTTTACTAATAGCAAAATTTGTGTGAGTTGTAGTTTTTAAGATATATGATAAAAACAGATTTTGCTGGGGTCACGTTTTAAACATGACCCTGGCAAAAAAAGTTGTTTCAGCCTGGAACCAAATACATGAATAGATAGCTTTTGTTGCATAGTAAATGTTAGCAAATAGCAAAAATTGTGTGTGTTATGGTTCTTAAGTTATTTAAGTTTTTGCTGGGGTAACGTTTTGGGTTTTCCCAGATCTCGAAAACGGTTCAACGCAGAAGTTTGAAAAAAATACCACTAAGAGACCTTAATTTGTTTAAATTTGTTTAATTGTTAGTTTTTGATTTGGTTGTCGCAAACCAACGTAATTAAATGGTTTCGAAAAACAGAAAAAACGAATTTGCAAGTAAACTAGTACACTTATAATCAAATAAACAGCTGTTAAAAATGGACGTGGTAGACACTTATTACGTCAAGAATTTTAGGCTTTGTAACTTTACACGATGTAAAGATATAAACAAATTTAATAAATTTTAGACCGGTCGTACTTTAGCGATCGAATACACAGTTTCCATAACATTAAGACACATCGCATACATTAAACAAATTTAAGTAATTCATTAACATTCCTTCCTGTTAATTTCAGCTTTCAATTACGCCTATCATGAAAGTTTTAACAAAAACAAGATTAAGACAGCAATTCTTGAATAAGCCGACCAAATTGTAAAGGTCACTAAAAAGCGACCGCACCATACGTACGGGTTATCTTCGCAAATTAGCAGCTTAGTATCCGATGTTTTGTACAGTTATGAAGAAAAATGTTATTGATATAGCTTAGATTCAACTAGTTTTCTATTTTATAAATTAATATCGTGTTTATTAATATCAAATAATACACTTACGCGATTAATAGTATTTTAAAAAGAATGTAATGATTCATGAAAGTTAAAAGTTTGAAGGCACTCAACATTACATAATTAAAGGTAAATAATAATATAAACCTAATTAGGTAATAATCTCGCTAAGCAATTTAAAGTGTGATTTATTTGTCAGTATCAATATATACACCGTCATTTTGTAGTCGTTTTAATTTAATTAAGGGTGTGTTGTACCAATGAAACTAAACATTTTTGCCCAAGAAACATGGGTCGAAAAACGACAAAAAATTCCGATCCTCCCATACTAACTAGACAGTTAAAACATTGTATTAGTATGGGAAAGTCAAAATTTTTTGTCGTTTTTCGACCCATGTTTCTTTGGTAAAAATGTTTAGTTTCATTAGTAGAACAATCCCTTAAGTTAATTAAAATGACTACAAAATGACGGTGTACATTTATAGTAATTTGTTGTTTCTGTTTTTTCAAACCAAATGTTTTATTTTAATACCAAACCTACTCATGTCAATCCAGCGACCACTATGCTTGACAGGTAAAAACATTTACCCATAAAAACTGTTCCTACCTAGGAACAGTTTTTACGGAAACTACCTCGCATTTTTTCCATATAGGTATATTTCTCACCATTTAAACCTTCCCCTGGAACTACGACAAACATTTTAAAACCAAAATCGGCCAAGCCAATCTTAAGTTTTCGCGAGACTAACGTACATTTTATATTTAAAGATAATCTGACCAGCAAACTTTTGTACGCAACTGTACTAACAAAAGATCCATATTATCCCGTTCATTTAAGATGGTTACGCTTATGTATAGCGCGGTCGCTTTTACGTGACCTCTACAATTTAGGCGGCTTATTAGAGAATTGTTGTCATATTCTTGTTTTTGTTAAAACTTTCATGATAGGCGTAATTGAAAGCTGAAATTAACAGGAAGGAATGTTAATGAATTACTTAAATTTGTTTAATGTACGCCATGTGTCTTAATGTTATGGAAACTGTGTATTCGATTGCTAAAGTACGACCAGTCTAAAATTTATCAAATTTGTTTATATCTTTATATCGTGTAAAGTTACAAAGCCTAAAATTCTTGGCGTAATAAGTGTCTACCACGGCTATTTTTAACAGCTGTTTATTTGATTATAAGTGTACTAGTTTACTTGCAAATTCGTTTTTTCTGTTTTTCGAAACCATTTAATTACGTTGGTTTGCGACAACCAAATCAAAAACTAACAATCAAACAAATTTAAACAAATTAAGGTCTCTTAGTGGTATTTTTTTCAAACTTCTGCGTTGAACCGTTTTCGAGATCTGGGAAAACCCAAAACGTTACCCCAGCAAAAACTTAAATAACTCAAGAACCATAACACACACAATTTTTGCTATTTGCTAACATTTACTATGCAACAAAAGCTATCTATTCATGTATTTGGTTCCAGGCTGAAATAACTTTTTTTGCCAGGGTAATGTTTAAAACGTGACCCCAGCAAAATCTGTTTTTCTCGTATATCTTAAAAACTACAACTCACACAAATTTTGCTATTAGTAAACAAATTTCTCCTCATGACACACTAATTATCTGATAAGGTCTCATCTCTCTAAAGCTCAACTTTTTGCTGGGGTAACGCACACCATTTTGTCGTAACGTAAAGTTACGTTACGACAAAATGTTATAGGTCTGTACAGCGAGCCGAGCCGCTCGCTGCGAGCGCCGCGTGCTCCACCCGTGGCATCGGAGTGACTTTTAGTTTTGAATTTTGTCATTGACGGTAGTTATATTTTAGTAACCGACTATAGCAAATAGCTAATAACATGTCAACCGTCCCCTTGTTATTAGCAGGCGGTCGGTTGGGTGGGCCAGGGGCCGTACCGGCTAACGAATCGATTTTCATAAAAGTCTGCTGGGTTTCAAATTAAAACAGATAAATCGAGCCCCAATTGGGCCAAAATGACGAACCCAAATTCATGATGTCACACGAACATCGATATCTTCCGAATCACGTCAACAAAAAGTACAAAACGAAATTGCTTACTTTGATTTTTCTGTTTTAAGTTGAAACCCAGCAGACTTTTATGAAAATTGATTCGTTAGCCGGTACGGCCCCAGTACGGTTACCACATGGGGATAGGGACAGGTGTGGGGTCGGTTGGGAATAAACCATACATATGACCGCGACAATGCCGTGCACAAAAGTACCTAAGTAAGATAGCAGTTGACAAGCAATTTTGGTCTTGGGTAGCAGAGCGTCGTCCGTCGCCCTGTGCGCTGTGTTCATGCATAGCGTAGGTAAAATAATATCTGCGTTGTGTTGCGTGTAGTATTATTGATAAAGAATTTTATGTTAGATCACCTTTTTATTTTAAGATGCAAACATTACACTTTATTAAGCAAAGCCGCCATAGGGCAGCGCGCAGGGTTGCCAGATCCCAGAACCACAGATTAAAACATAGACTATATTATGAACGACTATACATACATGGGTGTATTTAAGGTGGTCAAGAAATAATGGCAAATAAGCTGTGGTATAAGTACCTATATACTGCCGTTAACGATGCGCTTGGGTTTTTTCACAAACCTGTAATTCCCAAGATGAGTCTCCTCCCATTGAATTTGCGTCTGCCATGGACTTTTTTCGGACTCCTTCTCATCTACGGGTGTGAATTCTGCGAATCTTTAAATAAAGCATTCATATAAATTAGGT
This sequence comes from Agriphila tristella, assembly GCA_928269145.1. Classification (NCBI taxonomy): domain Eukaryota; kingdom Metazoa; phylum Arthropoda; class Insecta; order Lepidoptera; family Crambidae; genus Agriphila; species Agriphila tristella. The sequence goes on from OV743433.1 coordinate 42,461,341, forward strand.
CTCATTTAATGAGGGTGTTACAAAACGCCCCGTACTGCCAAATATGGTAGATAGGGACCATCAAACTGAACAACTTTTAGGGACCAACTCTGAAATCGCCAAGGAAAAACAGTTGTTTCATACAGCCGATTTTTACAGCTGATCGATTGTTTTGTTTGTTTAATCGATAGTTTTTTTTTAATACATAGGAAAAATAATTACTTTGCGGTAGGTATCATACAAATGATTTTTTCGTCGTGGTACTTCACCTATCTATTTTTATAGATAAGCGTGATCGTGATAATCAAGGATGTCGCCAAGGGGAGCAGGGAGGGGCAGCTGCCCCCACCCCTAGGAATTAAAAAACGTAGCTAACTGCAAAGCAACCAAAGACCTAAGGCCGTGCACTTGACTTGTTTTGCCGATAATTTGCTCATCCTCCCTTAACATTAATTAACTTGCCCCCCCCCCCCCCTGGGGCCCTATTTTTGAATCGCTCGGCTGGCGTCGAGCGCTCGTTTCTACTGATTTTCGTTCGACAGCTCATACATTTGAGTTGATTTGTCGAACGAAAATCAGTAGAAACGAGCGCTCGACGCCAGCCGAGCGATTCGAAAATAGAGCCCCTGGGCCATGGGCTGGCTGGCGACGCTCTTGGTGATAAGATAAATAATGGTAGGAGGCTGGTAATTAATACTTATTAGTCTGCAGCAGGCGGTCGCGGATCCGCTTGCGGTCCTCCTCGAGCACGCGCTTCTTGTCGCACTGCCAGATGTTCAGCATGGTGAACGTGTCGGTCAGCAAGTTCTCTTTCACCTCGCGGTCCAGTTGTGTATCCGTGTGAAAGCTCGGTGAGTGGTTTACCTGGACCAAAGAATAGTACAGTACAAGGCAAATATCTTGAAATCGGGTGGGGATTGCGCGGAACGCGTATTTTGGGCATGCGTAGCGGTGAGGTACGCGGGCGGCGGGAGAGGGGCGCGCGCTATTTGTCGCTCACAAGAGCACATGTGCGAACTTATCCCCACTCCGTCGAAAAAAGATGAAGAATATGCCTCGTACTAGACTAAACGTACAGAATCCCATCTGCGCGAGGTCAATCAAATAATAAGCTACTCTCGCTGCACGGCAATAAAGTACAATTTCAAATCGCACAGCGATGCGTGGCTATTATAATCACCACCGAGCGTTACTCTTTCTGTCGCGTAGCTCTGTCTCCACCGACACATGACACCCCTCGTGCGCTGGCGCGACTGAGTCAGCCGCGAGCAGTAGGCTTATAAAAGTTTAAGCGTGGAGTGAGACCCCCTGCCTGGACCACATTGTTTTTAAGTTCTTCAATAAAAGGCGCGAGAAAAGCGTTGCACAGACTAATAGCGAGCACGACAGCCGCGCCTTACATTTTCATACAATGTTTTGAAGTGGCTACAAAATGTGGCTATAAAAAGTTTATCAACTAAATTCAAGGAGTACCTCTAAAATATACGGATGCAGTTTGTGATCCAGAAGTATATCGAAGCCCAATATTTCGAAACACGCATGGACCTGAAAATACTTATTAAATGTATCAATAAGGAAGTTAGTTTAACTCAACAAAGTAATATTATAAATTATAATACGAATTCCATAAAATAACTACTTACATAAATTCAATTATACCTAGTAAATAACTGAATTTTTAATAGCCCATGTTCTGATTGGGAGTAGGTACATGAAAATAAGTTTACCCCTTATAATCAAGCCATGTTATAATTTCTACACTACTTCTACTACACCCAAATTCTAATAAGGTATCTTTAATTTATCATACCAACGTTGTTCAAATCGACCGACCTTACTTATTTTTTGAATATGAATTTACTAACAAGCGATTCTGAAGCTCTTTTGGTGCCGCTGTTCTAATATGGTTAATTAATATGTTTGTATTCTAATTATTATAAGTTTGTATTGTAATAAGCTTAATTCCATTGAAAATCGGAAAATATAGAGCTTAATTTTGGCGTGGTGTGATTTTTACGTATAAGCGTATCTATTATAATGAACATCCAATATCAAAGGATGTCATGAAGGCGAAAGTTAAATGCTAATGAATACCAAAAACTTGATATGATGGAAAAATAAACATAAGGACATAATAAAATGGTGAAATACCTACATGACAATAATACTCCACTAGATAGTACCTGACTAAGTAAGGGGCCACCCATAAATTACGTCACACTAATTTCATGGTTTTTTAAAACCCCTATCCCGTCCTTGTCACAGCTGGTCACATTTGTGAGACCCTCCCCCTCCCTAGTGTGACGTCACATATTTCTCAATTTTGCATCTACTTAGAAATAATCATGGAATTAAAAAGCAATTCAGAAAATTGTTTTATTTCAATGTAAATGATTTTTAATGTGATGTCACGAAATTAAGGACCCCTCCCACCCCCTTGTCACACATTGTCACATTTCGTCGACCCCTCCCTCCCCCTTAACGTGTGACGTAATTTATGGATGGCCCCTAAGCGATTGCGCCAAAATTGTCTGTCTTTCGTGTTTATAGCAATTAGATCAGCAGCACACTATAAAGGTTATAAATGTCTGAACTGAAACCATGTCGTGCGAGGGGAAACACGCGTGGTAGCTGTGCTTCAGGATGGGCCAGGCGGATATGATCGTCTTCACGATCACCTGGTCTATGGAGTGCCACAGCCGGTCCAGGTCGATGCCTTGCGACACCAGGATCTTGTTCAACGTCGATATCTTGCTGGTATGCCCAAAGTTTCAACCGTTTATAATACTGTTACGCTGTTTAACCCTAAAAGCCTTTTGACAACCCGACCGTAATCATTGGGAAAACATTACTGTACTGTGTAGCAATTATCAAAATTAGGTAATATACAACTTTCAGGTGCAAAAGCACTAAACTTAAGAATCGCCTAAGTCTTTTCTTATCTACAACTCGACCAAGATAACTAGGCGAATGACAGCTACATGACGGCTAAGTTTATGACACCGTTTTAATTTGGTCGTGTTGTATTTAGGAAAAGACTTAGGCGATCCTTATGTTTAGTGCAATCGGGCGTTAATGTACTTTTTAATTATTTAACGTCAGAACTTAACATGTTTTTTTAAAAGCTTTTATTTTATTTTATTTTCTCTAAATGCATAAGTGCTAGTGTTCTACAAAAAAAAATTACAAACTATGTTATGCATATTGGTTTCATTATTTCAATTGAATACTTACCGTTTGCTACCCGCTTCGGAATCATAAACGTAGGTTCGACTGTGTTTATTGAGCGCGTAGTTGGTCAGATGCATGAATACATTAGTCGTATTGTTCACGTTCGGATCAGCGTATCGACTTGTTGCGAACCTAACATTCGTAATGGATCAAATACCTAAGTAATATTTAAAAGAAGTTCGTTAACATGACTACTACACTGGCCTGCAAAACTAAGTACTACAGAGGTCTATTTTCATACAAACGAGGTAACTTTGAAGCATTGGTTCTCCGCCCAGGATTAAACGTGGTGTGATCTGATGATGGCCATCCAGGGGGTGAATGGAGAAGATTCAGATCCCCATACACACCCAATTGATCTGATCAGCATTCTAAGAGCTATAAGGATAAGAGTTATCAGTTCCATACATTTTAATGCTATTTTCGTGGTTTTTTTAAACATAGCCAAACAGCTCTTAGAATGCTGATCAGATCTATTGGGTCTATTGGATCTGAATCTTCTCCATTCACTCCCTGGATGGCCATCATCAGATCACACCACGTTTAATCCTTCAATGCCAATGCTTCAAAGTTACCTCGTTTGTATGAAAATAGACCTCTGTAGTACTTAGTTTTGCAGGCCAGTGTAGTTATTATACCATTAAATGTGTCCAAAACATTTGGCTCGAAGGACCAATTTTTTGAAGTTAAAGTATTAATTAAAAGGGAGCTAGTTCTTTTTAAAGACTTATCCAAAGTAAATTAGGGCGAACATTGAGTAAAACATTAATAATGAAGTAATCATCAGATTTACTTACCTTACCAACCCTTCATTATAAACAAATATCCTGAGAGGATCGCATGACGTTATAAGCGTATACACTCTAATATCAAATTTGTAGCCATCCACTAGATATGGTTTTGACAAGTAAACCTAAAAATGTCGTTGTGATATTAACAAATTGTTAAAAATAATCCTGCTTGAACTTTAAACCTAAGCTTTAGAATTTACCTGGCAAATAAGTTTATCAGTCGGCTTAATATCTTTCAGAGACTTCGTAAGGTAAATACCACGCCCTTGGCTGCCGCATTCTGGTTTGATTATGAATGTTTTGTTCTTCCGAGATTTACTGTAGTTGAGAGCTTCTCCAAAACTGAAATATGAATAGGTTTTTGCATCCCAGAAAAGAAACAGTACTGTATCTCATTCCTCAATAGGTATATAATATAATATTTTGGTACGAAAGCAATCGAATCAAAACTTACTCTGCTGGTAAACACCAAGTTTTAGGGAAGAAATTATACTCCTTTGGGTATATTTTCTGCATTCTATTTAAATTCCTTGCCAAAAGATCTTTCCTGTAGGTGAGACGAACAAAGTTTTAACGACAGTTGGACACTAGGTAGTAGTACCTATTTAGTAATCTATGGCTAGGGAATTAAGGCTGCACGCGATGCAGGCATTTGTTTCTTGTTGCTAACTAGATTAATGCCGTAAAATTTTGCGATTCTTAAAAAGTTTTAATGAACGTTCATCTAGCTAGATTGCTAAGTGACTGCGGAATACGTTACTGAATTTGTTGGGCCGGTTCGGTATTGTTATTCTTAGCGCATTAATTAGGAAACAATCGACAATATTTGGTCATTGGATGGGTTACCATAAATTGAATATCCCAAACTCCTCGCTTCGGATGTTACGCGTTAAACCGCCCAAATAAATTTATAAAACCCCGCTTATTGTCGTAAAGCTCGACCTACAAAGGCCAGCTATAGCATTTAACTCTAGAGAGCTCTCACAGCAACGAAATGGAACAACTACACAGTTTCCACTACCTGCATATTTCGAGCATCCCCGGGAAGTGGTTGATGCGCTGGAACCGCTTCATCTCCTTGGCGCGCTCCACGGAGACGCTCATGTCGGTCCAGTAGAAGTTCCACGCGTCCTCCTCCGACACCTCGCGCATACCGAACGCGCTCGCCACTTTTCTGATCGACTCATATCGGCAGTTCGTGAGGCATATTGAGATCTGCGATCTGTTGGACGGCGCGTTATAGCTTAGGGTGAAAGCTTAAGTAGTGAGATCTAAAGTTTTCTTTATGGTACTTGGTAGTAGGATGAAAAAATGCTGGATAATGGATGTTGATGGCTGAAAAGGAAGAAGAAGGTCGCCAGAAAAGATAGATGGATAGTATGCGAAATGACATTGTGAGGGGAGTGGATAAGTTAATGAGTGACAGAAATTAATGGAAGGACGCACTGCGCCAACCTCAAAAAGGCAAATTGGGATTAGGGTAGGGAGATGATGATGATATCTGAGTAATACTGATAGAAGTACTTCACCACGGATACTGGAATAGAGTTAGACCGAAATCTAGTATCTAGAATCTGCTATTACATAGACGAATTTAGAATCTCTACTCTGTCATAAAATTAGGTAATAAAGGTCTTAAATGCTGGGGTATAATTTTAGTTCACGTTTAGAGAGTAAGGAATATTATTCGCCAGTTAAGCAATGCGGCCGGGGCACGCATGATCGGGTTGTGTTGAACAAAATATTTGACGATTTAAATTATGAAAAACATCAAACCTTTTTCTCTTTTTCTTCTTTCGTGTGGCTTCAATCGGAATGATAGGGGCGGCGCGTGAGGTCGGCTGCGAGGTGTCGTCTTCGCCATAAAGTTTGGAATCGTATTTCTTCATCAACATTGTTGCTATGGTTTCTGCTTGCTCTTTTTCCTCCTTTGCCTGCTGGTCTGTTGTTTTCTCATCTGAACGACAAACTTGATTATAATTAAATTATCTAGCTGAATGTTTAATGCTGCGATGTTCTTTCTTTTTTTTAAAGAGACAAGCAATTCAGTAGGTAGATGGAACGACTTTTCGCTTGTTGGCGCACCGAACGTCTGCCGTGTACGGTACAATAGGTGCGTGACAAATATTGTAGCACGCCGCAACTTCGCAACTCTGCAGTGGCTGACGACGAGCAGCATGGGGCGGGGCTATTGGGACTACTTATTAATACACGCCACGCCGCGCCGCATAGATACATGATTTTTTTAACATGCTTTTGGCTAAAGCCGATCGAACTAAAGCTCAGCATGAAGCCGATGGAGCTTTTAACTCAAGTGATTAATAACATACAGTCATCAGTAATATATAATTGACATAATAATATTATAATCAGTCTCTTCTCTCACACTTTATCTAACAACTAGCGGCTGCCCGCGGTTTCACCCGCGTAGTACCCGTTCCCGTGGGAATATCGGGATAAAAATCCTATGTTTTAATCTAGGCTATCTACTATCTGTGTACCAAATTTTAACCAAATCCGTTCAGTAGTTTTTGCGTGATTGAGGAACAAACATCCAAACTCACAAACTTTCACATTTATAATATTAGTAGGATTAGCGGCCGCCCGCGACTTCGTCTGCATGGACAGTTTTTTGCTATCCCTCAGGAACTGTACGTTTTTCCTGGATTTAAAGTACCCTATGTCCTTTTCTGTATCCCTGACATGTATGCAAAATTTCATGATGATCAGTTCAGTAGTTAAGACCTGAAGGCGTAACAAACAAACAAACGGACTTTCATGCATTTGCATTTATAATATTAGTAAGGATTAGAGAAATACTAAGTAGGTACGCACCTATTTCAAGATTAGGTGTAGTTTAAAGAAAAGCTCTTAAAACATTTGTGTGTACTTAAAATAAAATATTACTGCCATATTGATATACCTTTACCCATACCTTCCTCATTTCTTTTATTAGATACGGAAAATGTTACTTTTGAACTAAGTAAGGATTGTTCTTCATCACCCAAGAAAGTGTCTTGCAACTCTACCTACAAAATACAAAATATATAATTTATTACATTCAGATTCAGAATTCCGTATAGTGTTACTTGATCGCTGACTTATTTAGGTACAGAACCTAGGTAGTTAAAGAAAAACTAGTACTTAGTTGTTTATGGAAAAAACTACTGAATTTACTTTCTTATTTTATAATGTACACATCGTGTAAAATTATAGAAATAAGTTTACAAAGTTTAAGAATAGTTTCGAGGAATATTCATATTGTAGTACCTACCTCCATTTGATGTAATTCCTAGTGAAGTTTCAAATAGTTAAATGAATAGTCGTTTTATGCAGACATCCTCTAGAATGCATAAACGACTTCAAAAAATACTTTGAGTAATGGAGGCCTAAAACACAAACCAAAAGTGAACTGAAAAAAACACATAATATTACCAGCATTGTTTGTTGAATTCACTTTCCTAACTAAATAAAACTCTTACCAAACACTTTTTGGTTAAATATCATTAAAATTTTGCGAGAGACATTATTGAAAACTGTTTTTTGTTTTTGTTTCGTGTCATACAATTGTCAACTCAAAATCCAATAACCATCGACTGTTTGCTTTCCCGCGATTTTCCTACTTTCCGGATGTGCGCTCGATAGGTAGGTGTCGCAGCCACAGACTAAAAAGAAGGAATGACCGGAAGTGCTTGCGTCTGTCGTCGTCGGTCAAAAGGAAACTTACAGTTTATGGGAGAAAAGCGCAATTTTATCCCGATAGGTGGCGTCTTGTCGTTGGTACCGAGCCGCCTCAAAGAAACTGTCAAAACATATGGGAATCTCTTGGAGTATTGCACTTTTTAATTTTATACTGAGAAAATGCCGCATTGTTATGCATGTAACTTGTAAAATATTGGAGTTCATCGATTTCCCAGTAACAAAAAAAATAGAGGGCAAAAAAATATATAAAAAAAATGCTTTTTCCTCGATTTTCTCCTTTGCTGAGCCTGAGAAACATTATAAATCAAAAGGAATGTTTCATGAATTTGATGAAGCTTCGCCAAAATAAAACAACATTTGAATTATAACAGCTTTGTTCTTTAATATTTCAACCTCAGCAGTTTCTCACATATTTATAACTTGGATGAATTTGATAGGTATATCAAATATGGAATAAGCCCAATATTGAGGCCAAACAGAGAATTAATAGAATTTTATATGCCAGAGTCAGTCAAGAAACTTAGAATAATAAAATAAATATGATAAAACGGTTCGTGTAATTTTGGATGGTACAGAAATTCCAGTACAGAAACCTGAAATTACTATTGCACAGAAGGCATCATCAGGCAACTATAAACACGGAAATTCACACTCAGTTGCTTTGTTAAAATTTAAATCATATGCTTCTAATCTGAAATAAAAAGATTACTTGTAAATCTTACACGAAATTTAAAGAAATGTAATGCTTGTTAGCAATTTTTTGTAAGTTGCTATAAACTTTCTTGCCTGTTGTTTTGGCTTTTCTTTTCCGTAATTCTTCTTTTATATGAGCTAAAGTTAGCATAGAATACATTGTTTGTCCGCAAAACCGAAAAAAATACAATCTAAGACAGTAAAACCACGTAATACACAGTCAAGACAATATAAGCTCAAACTGACAATTGTTCCAAAGACTAAGCGCCATCTGTAATTCACTTTGCCTTCTGGCCGGTATACATTTTGATTAGTAAAGTGCTTAGTGTTTAGTGCACTGTTTAGTGTTTAGTAGGTGATGTCCCATACTGTTTAGCATACGCTGTTTAGTACAGGCTTTGTTGATATAAACTAAACACTTAACAGTCCTGTCCAGACGTGCTTAGTGCGTGTTTAGCTGCAAGTGAGGGGTGGAGGCGGGACGTGCGGGACGCGCGGGAGGAGCTACTCGCAGAAAAAATAGAACGCGCTTCTAAACACTTTACTTCGCTCGCACTAAACACTTAACACTAAACAGAGACTGTCCGAACGTGTTTTTTGCTAAACACTAAACACTAAACGAGCCACTCGCACTAAACACTAATCAAAATGTATACCGGCCATTAGCCTCCCCAAATGGAACTAAAATTTTTCAATACAATTTTTAGTAAGTGTTGCCAATTTATTCGTGATTTTGACGTGTTTACATAGAAAGTGGCGCCCTCAATTTTTGTCAACTCTTTATGGTCAAGCTGTATCTACCTACTGTAGCGTATTTGTGTCATAAAGTTAATATTACCTAGGTATATTAACTTTATGATTTGTGTTCTCTGAGCTGAGCGCACGTGCGGCATATGGGCGGGGGCCCTACCGCCTAACTCAAAGCTTTAGCCAGAGCGATAGCTAGACTATATCCATCCTTGTCATATCATAACACGATGACAAGGACGGACAGTGCACTGACGTCATAAACCAAAGCCAGAGTCAAAGCGAGAGAGGCGGTCCGGGGGCGGGTCCATAGCGCGTATTTTGCCCTACACAATCAACAAAACATTGTTTCGCAAACAAAATCCTCATATGTTTTTTAGTTTTTTTGTTGAATGTAAAGATGTTTTTGTTGATTGTGTAGAGCAAAACACGCGCTATGGACCCGGCAATATAATACGCGTGTTGTTATGTTCTCAGGAGTGTCCACAAATTCTGTGTTCAAATGAATAAAGGCTTTTTCTGACACTTTGAATCACAGATATTTGAATGGAACATCATGTGACGTTCCACGGGAAAAGCTACGGGGGCCCTACCGCCTAACTCAAAGCGATAGCTGTGCACTATCCGTCCTTGTCATATCATAACACGATGACAAGGACGGACAGTGCACTGACGTCATAAACCTAAGCAGTCAAAGCGATAGAGTTAGGCGGTAGCCCCGCGGGTAAGGGATCGTTTACACGAGCGATTTTTTCAACGTGCGATATTTTCACCTGACAATTTTTTAACGCCTTGTTTTGACGGTGTTCACACGGGCGTTGTTTTCAACGCCCGAATCCAAAGTGCGTCCAGTGTGGCCAGATTAGCCATTGAATACGGCAATCCTACATTTGCCATCGCGTGATCTAGCATTTTATCGACAGTCAACTGTCAAATTCCTTTGTCTTTTTAACAGTTAAACGTGATAAAACGCTATATCACGCGATATAAATCGGTCATGCTAGGCAGGCAGAGTCAAAGCGATAGAGTTAGGCGGTAGCCCCGCGGGTAAGGGTTCGTTTACACGAGCGATTTTTTCAACGTGCGATATTTTCACCTGACAATTTTTTAACGCCTTGTTTTGACGGTGTTCACACGAGCGTTGTTTACAACGCCCGAATCCAAAGTGCGTCCAGTGTGGCCAGATTAGCCATTGAATACGGCAATCCTACATTTGCCAGGAACAACACTGTAACTTAGTGATTATAATCTGCAGAATCTCTTTTCACCCAACAGCGTGCACATGAATTCCGCTCAAATTGCCGCAATAGGAATCCGTGTTGTAAGACGTCGAAAAAGAAAAAGAAAGTTGTAGGGTCCACCCAATTAATAGTGAAAGGTTACTATAAGGTGAAATTGTGACGTTAATATCCAGGGACCTTACTATCGCAAATTAAAAGATTTTAATCAAAGAACTTCCCAAATATTGTCTTAATTTTTCAGATAGTGTTACAAATTCACCTTTTAATAATCTTCCACTATTAGTTGGATTCTTTTTCTTTTTCAACGTCTTACAACACAAATGAATTCATATGCACGCTAGGTGAAAAGAGATGGAGATTATACTCATAACGTTTCAGTGTTGTTCCTGGCAAACACCGAACCACGGAACGGTTAAGGCCGTCCGCTGCCTTAGGCCCTCCGCTGCCTTGAGCGGGATCCCGGCGCGGGCGTCCGCTCCGGGTGCTGTTTCCTGTATTTTCATAGAGCAGCGCTGCGTGTGGCGGATTGCCCGCCGCACGTGGCGCGGGCGGCGAACACGCTCGCGGGTCCCGCGCGACGGGTCACGCGAGCGGGGCTGTTTCTTGTATATTCATAGAGCAGCGCTGCGTGTCCGAGCCCGCGACGGGCTATTTGTCCGCGACGGAGCACGGCGCGGGTCCCCGCGACGGGCTGTTTGTCCGCGACGGAGCACGGTGCGGGCCCCCGCGACGGGCTCCCGCACCGTGTACCCGCGGCGGGATCCCGCTCAAGGCAGCGGACGGCCTAAGCGGGATCCCGCCGCGGGTACACGGCGCGGGAATATAGATTGCTGGTTTTTGACGGACAGATGCTTGCGCAGTGCATGAGTAAGCTCTAATCTATGTCGCCCCGCGCGCGTGTCCCGCAGCTCGACCGCCGTTCTCAAAGCGATAGCTATAGCCATAGCCATAGCCAAAGCAATACTCTTGCTAAAGCTATCGCTTTCCGCGACCGCCGTTCTCAGCTATTGCTTTGGCTTTGGTATTGCTTTGGTAAAGCAATCGCGAATGAATGACTTTGAATGACGAAAGGCTGCGTTTTGTTCACGCATTTGCATTGTTAAAGGCCACTGTGGCCTTCACGGCCTTTGTAATGATTTTGTTTGCTTGACTAGATAAAATGCCGCATTTATTTTAAAACTACATTAATTAACGAAAAAGCCTTATTCATTTTGTTGTTTTAGCTCAGTTATGTAAATTTGTCAATTCAGAAAAAAAATTTGTCTCAAATGCATAGGTAAATAAAACGCATTGAGTTGACATTACAAAGATAAAAAAATAGCATTTCAAATTATTTTTAAACTAATTGTGAAACTAATTAAAAATAAAATTAAATAAAAGGTGCTGTGTGCTCAGTTTGATTTTTATTATAATTGGATTCAGTTTAACTAAGGTAAGAACTTACTTGTTTATTAAGCATTGGCAAGCAATAATAACTTGAATTGAATAACTGAAAGTTTGTGAAAAATTGTAATCAAAGAGTTTGTTTTGGGGCTGAGTTCGAGTAAGTAAGTAACAAAAGCAAAACAAAAGGGTATAAGCTTGTCTGCCATGGCCAACCACTAGCATTTTGCTTGTCTTTGTAGGTTATCAGTTTCTTCTTACGCATTTCAGATGCCGGCAACACGTAAAGTGCCTTGGGCGCTGGAGGTCTTGGTGGATGGAGTCCCTGACACAACACACTGCAAGCCAAAGCGGCAACGCAACTGGGTGGCTCACAGGCTAAGCAACAAAATTAAATACAGTGGGTGGTGGCATCACCAGTGGTTGCAATTCGTCCAAGCATAGAATAAATAATTAGTACAAGTGCCAAAAAGTGGAGACAAGTAAGTGATCCTTTACTAAGATGGGTTTGACTGAAGCTTCTGTGATGTATAAGGCGGCCATTACATGGTCATGCAAGCGTCAGTCAAATTCCATCAGTCATGAATTACGTTTGACTGATTGACTGATGGAAAGAACAAATCACATCATGCAACCATCAGTCACTACATTACACGGTAGGTTAATCGTCAGTCACAGCCCGTGACTGTGGTTAAACTGACAGCAAAACCTACCGTGTAATGGGCGCCTTAAGCTATTCGTAGGCTCAGAAACTTCACATGCTTTTTAATGTATACCTGTATGTATGTCATATCATATCATGTTTTGTTGTTACCTATGCTTAGGTACCTATTATATCTATAATATGTATAGGTATATATTCTTAATTTGTATTTTCCACAATAGTTTGGTTTATCTTTATAATTTTACTTAAATCACCATCATTAGTGTTTGTTTCTGAAATGGTTCCGATAAAATATCAGTGCTCTGTCCTTGGCAAAGAAATATGCTGAGTAGGGACTATTGCATTAATTTGATATGATACTGATTCAATTTAATGTTTGTGTTATAGTAGTGTACATGTATTTTGAATTTAATATATTTCTGAATGTAGGTAAATACAAAGATTGTCAAAGATGTTACAAATTTAAAATGAATCTGTCCCACTATATATTTGTTGTTAAGTTTTCACATATTTGATTACATAAGTTAGGATAACCTTTTAATAAAATGTATAAGAGACAAAGTTCTGACTGATTGACTCATCATCGCTCAGCCAAAACGGCTAACAATATAAACTTGAAAGTAATTTGTTGGCATTGCTTAATCTGTATGTTTACATTTTCATTTGATGAAACTACATCTGCAGGGCTGTCGCAGGCTGCATATGCTGCAGGCACATCCATCGCCCATCTACGTGATTTCCAAAAAGGATTTCTTAACACAAAACCAAAAATCTTTACCTATCTACAAATTAAGAAAATTAAAGTGTCGGACTGCAAGTTTGATAAAAATGTTAGCTCATAATTATGTTTTTTCTGTCTGTTCGTCTGGGTCCAATCTCCCAAATAGTTGAACAGATTTTGACGGACTTTCACTGGCAGCTAAAGGACTTTTAGACAAACTAGTGGCCGAACGTGACTTCGTCTGTGTGAAATTTTTTTTTGCTATCCCTCGGGAACTGTCCTTTTTTTCGGGATGAGAGGTAACCTATGTCCTTCTCTGTAACCCTGCCAATGTGTATGCAAAATTTCATGATGATCGTTTCAGAAGGTACCGATATGTGTAACAAACACAAACAAACAAACGGACTTACGCATTTATAATATTAAAGTAAGGATGACTGTATGTTAATGAGTGTGTATGTTGTTTCAGCGAAGAGGAGGCACAATGTTATCAGAACATGCGCGGATGCCGTCCATCTTCCCGCTGAGAGATCCCGACCGAATAGTAAGTCCTTTGAGCTACATTATCCATTTATACAAGAAAAGTGTATCTTAGAGAAATATACCATTCAATGGCAGGATGGCAGAAAATTGATCTCGCTTAAGGTAGACACATAATATGGTTTCCCAGGATTTTAGCTTTTACACAATATATTTTAGCGTGTTCCGAAAACTAACGTGAACAATTCTGGGAAATCACGTTATTTGCCTACAATAGCGAGTCACGTGCTAATGTTTAACCTTAAGCGGCGTCCCCACTGGGGCCGCGCGGCTGAACCTTGCGTGCTTTTACAAGTACACACTCGCGAGGCTCCGCCGCGCGGCTAGGCCTCACGGAGCGCCGCTTCAAACCACGCTACTCAAAAGTTATCAGTCAAATAGGGTAGTATGTACACTACCCTATTATCATCTTTCAAATGATCCTGCCATTGCAACATGCAATTACTAAGAGATATGTAATTGTTGCAGCGGCGCGGCGACTCCGGCTGGATTTAGAGGAGGTGCGCATCCGCGAGGCGGAGGCGCGCGGAGGAGCGGCCGGCGGCTAGAAGAACACCAAAATAGGGAATAATCTGGGAGCTGATAATCTCCCAGATTATCCCTGAATGGTTGAGGTTGCATCGCTACTGGAAACTGCTAGAATAATCTAGCCGCGAAAACCTCGGAGGGCGCCACTTTCGGTGGGCTATCCACCTTAATGTAATGTACTTGTAAACTTTAATAAATACTTGATTCATTTCCTTCAATTTTCTTTTACTATTCTCCAGACAAACATTTTACTTAAAAAAAAATGACATACATACTACTATTTATTCTGTGATACTACACCCTACACAAATTAGTTAAAACGACGCTTATGAATTCTGATGATCAAAGTTATCAGATTATTAAGAATGTTTTAAAAAATCTTAAGCAAGTGAGTAGACCATAAAGACGTAGGTATATGGTTTAATTTATTCTTCTGAATTTACTAAGCACCCAATCGACAGGTGGATGGTCCGAGCTACAAGATGCAGACCCAAGGATTTGTTTTTATAACATAACTAGCGGTCGCCCGTGATTTCGTCTGCGTGGAAAGTTATTTTGTTATCCCTCGGGAATAATCCATTTTTTTCGGGATGTAAGGAACCCTGTGTCCTTCTTTGTACAGATACCGGCATATAAATTGGCAAGAGAAAATTGAGACAAAAGATGCGCTACTACGCAGAAGATACTGACAGACATAGAGTAAGATAAAAAAGAAGATGCGCGGAGTTTAGTGTTTGTAGCAGTAGCTACAAACACTAAACTATCTAGAAAATATACCTTAACAAGTTATCTTGCTACTGAAAAAATATTGTTTGCGGAACTCAACGTGTTCGTCAGAAAAAAAAAATATTTCACATTGATTTCACATCATCTCCTACTAAAATTTCTTAGCAAAGTCTTTTTCACAAGACTGCTATGAAAATTTTATTACTACCCATTTTCAGTCACTGTGGCTTACTCGTGCCAAGCATATTGTGTCATTTATATAGTCAATGACTTCATGCTCAGTGCAGTGATCGGTATTATCAGTGCTGTCATTGGTTTCATCGTTGTCGCCATCGTAATCATAAGGTCATCATATAAGATGATGTGAAACTTTTAATTTTTTTTCAGACGAACAAGATGAGTTCCGCCAACAATCAAATTAGCCATAAAAAACGTCTTCAGTACCTCTAGGATGAAAGTAGGATTTTTTTTTCAGTTTTGTAAAATAAAAAAGGCTCAACTTTGAATTTTTTTTTTAAATAAACTAAAATTTTTGGACATGTAGTAGGTCTGCTGCTGTTATCATTTTTGACAAATTCTCTATTGATTTACCGAATTAGTTGAGACAATATGTCCACCTACAAGGGTTTATAAAACACTGTGAGACGTTAAGGCGTAACAAACAAACGGACTTTCGCATTTATAAGTAAGGATTATAATAACATCCTTACTAATATTAAAGTCTGTTGTTTGTTACGCCTTCACGTCTTTAACTACTCAACCGATCATCATGCATACACGTTGTCAGGGGTACAGAGAAAGACTTAGGGTACCTACCTATTATCCCGAAAAAAGTACTGTTCCCGAGGGATAGAAAAAAAACTGTTCACGCGGACGAAGTCGCGGGCGACCTCTAGTAATAAAAAGGATTTTTCATTCATTCATTCGAAACTATAAGGGTTCCTTGTTGGCTTGACTACGTAACCCTAAAAGAGTTATCCATAAATTACGTCGACAAGGGGGTGACCTAAATTTCGTGACGTCACATTTCAAATCAATCAAATTGAAATAAAACAAATTTCGGAACTGTTGTTTTAATTCAATAATTATTTCTAGATGTTAAATAATATGTGACGTCACACTAGGGAGGGGGTCTCTGTGACAAGGGCGGGGGGAGGGGGTCGAAAATCATGAAATTCGTGTGACCTTATTTATGGATAGCCCCAAAATGATGAGTGAGCCAGACCGACCCGTGTCACACCGTTTTACTACACCAGTGTGACTATGGGGATTTTTTTACTGGTACTATGTCAAGGGTGAGTCGGAGTGACAGTAGTCACACCGACTCACCCTTGACATATGTAGTACCTAGGTACTAAAAATAAATGGGAGTCTTTTTAAAAAAACTGTCTTGTTGACATTCATGGCAAAATGGCATTTTGTGGGATTGTAAAAATGAAACTTAAATGAAAAACACTTTGAAATTCATTTCCCACAAATGCCATTTTTTGGCTTTCCACCATCGGTACCTGTAGTGGCCGTGCCAAGCAAGACGTTATACAAGACGTACGAGGTTATTTGAAATGAAGTAATTTTTTATAGTATAGAAAAAATATTTTATTTAGAAGCTTTTGTATAAATCTACCATATGTTCGGAACCATAGTACCTATATATTCCCTGAGGAGAATGTTTAGTTTCTTGAAGAAACTAAAGTCATTAGGTACTTAAGTTTCTTCAAGAAACTAAACGTTCTTGCAGACGAAGCTAATAAATTATTAATTATAGTTACCTACTTAAAACTAACATTAATTCAAATTAATTTTTGACATTGACTTGACTATCAAATCGTCACATAATGAATTTTGTGATCGGTGACATGCCCAAAATATTGTGTCGCATGCAATGCAATAAGGCATGCATGCCATTGGTTCGCCATATTCCAGTCTTGCTTTTCTTATTCCCTCCTTGTTGGGTCTCACATTCTTGATTCTTGTCTGTAAATAATATGAGGTTGTAATATCTTTTTTGTTTATTTAATAGGTACTTATAAATGTATTTTGGTAATTCCCTGTGGGCCCTCCGGCAAAGGCTAAGGAAATTTTCACACTGGTGATGCACCATTCCTCCAGCGCGGTGTGTGCACAGGCAACAGGCACACACCGTGCTGAAGGAATGGTGCATGTTTTTACAATAAAAACTGACGTACTTGCATGCAACGTTAAATCTGTCGCTCTGCACTCCGCAACAGGGTGCTTTATTATAATAATTGTTTTATGATGGCACTTACCTAAGAACCAGAAGATCTATAGATCTCATCTCATAGTGTTTGCTTTTACAGGGCATAGGTTTCGAATGTGTGGGTCATGGCTTGGCATGGCATTTTGTGCATTAGTGACCTCCGCAAAACAATAAGATTTAGACCTCTACGACAGACCGAGGTTAAAATCATTGCCTACACACTTTTGGTAGGAACCACTGATAACTGGCATTATATTAAAATGCAGCAAGGATCTGTAACAACAATGCAATGACTTAGGTAATAATAATGACAAAGTTTAGTCATTTATAAATCATTGTTCAATATTTGAATAATAAATACCTTGATCTCTAGCTTAATAGCTGTTGTTCTTTGAGTCGGATGCTAAAGAGGCAACAAATCTTCGCAAATTGTCATAAAATGAAACCTATCCCAAGCGAAAGGTGTCGACAAAGGTTTGCTCCGACAGCTGCATGGGCATCATCATCTTCAGCTGTCTGTATCCTACGCTGCATCAGTATTTATCTCATTCTTTCTTCCTCCGCTTCAACCAGCAACAAATTTGCGCCGTTTCTTGTCTAAAACAGAAAAACAAACAAATAAATAATTAAACGTGAAAGCGACATAAACACAAATAAAAACGTGTTAAAAATAGCAAACCTTATGCAGCATCCACAATATAATACACTGAAAAGTGAAAAAAACACAATTTCGCACTAAGTGAAGGCACAAAACATGCCAAAAACTAATAAAATCGGAATTAATATTGAAAACATTGAGAAAATAGCTACTGCTTTCATGACAGATGCAAAAGCTTTCATGAAAGCAATACCGCCATCTTGAAAACCTTAGGCGGTCGCTGTTAACTGTCAGATCCATACATTTCCATTCGTTCATTGCTTTGAATAAAGCTTTCAAAAAAAGTGAGGTTATTTCTTGCTAAAGCTTTCAACGGCGGTCGCAAATGACAAGATGACGTCATAAACCAAAGCAATAGTCAAAGCAATAGAGAACGGCGGTCGACCTGCCGCTCAAGGCAGCGGAGGGCCTAAGCGCGCACCGGAGTGCGCTCAAGGGCACTTGCTCGAGAGAAGCCACGGAACGCACAGGGGCCTGCCTACCTGAGTACTCTTCGAAACTTTGTAAAATAAACCTCATTAAAGCTTCGTACAAACTGAGGCAAATTCCGCGCGCGATGCGGCAGCTCGACCGCTTATCTCAAAGCGATAGCCATAGCCATAGTCTAAAATTGCTATTTCGCAGTATAACTCTTTAAAGCTTAAAAATAGTAACTATTTGCTTCACTAGATGGTGCTGATACTCTTCGAAGCTTAGTAAAAAAATCAAATTGACACACATTTTTATCAACGACATCTATCGAGCGATCGAACCTATAATTTTTTGTCATTGTGAAAAGCCCTCTATTGCTATCGCTTTGAGATAGGTGGCCGAACTGCCGCATCACGCGCGGAATTCGCCTCAGTTTGTACGAAGTTTTACATTTTTATCAACGGCGCCATATAAGTAGCCTACAGTCATTTTGAATGAGGGCTTTTCAAAGTGACATTTATAAAATAAAAATAGTAACTATTTGTCTCACTAGATGGTGTTGATACTCTTCGAACCCTAAAAATAGTAACTATTTGAATCACTAGATGGTGTTGATACTCTTCGAAGCTTTGTAAAAAAATCACATTTTTTCACCTATTTTTATCAACGCATTCTATTGAGCCTACAGTTTTTTCTCATTGTGAAAAGCCCTCATTGAAAGGCAGAAGTGAAACAACTGAATTTAGTCGCGTGAAAGCTTACCTTTATCGGTAATGTCTGTGTAGGTATTGTCTATTCCTCTACCCAATCATTTGGTTGGGTATTTTAGTGATCTGTGGCATTGGCAATTCTGACCAGCGTTGCCGTTTTGTGTGTAATTACACATTTTGTGTGTAATCAAGACCTCTCGTGTGTAATAGGAATATGTGTGTAATTGTGTACTATTTCAATCGTGGTCATAAATTATAAATAAAATATACATTTCTGCGTGGAAAGGAACGCACCTTTTGTTTGCCACTTTGTAGTGTTTTTCTACAAACCTCTAGCACCCCCACCCCCCCCCCCCCCCATGAGAGACCTCAGATATGGTAATGTGTGTAAGCGTGTGTAATCAAGGCGTCATGTGTGTGGGATTTAACCGAGAGGCTGTGGCAACACTGATTCTGACGCCAAACGTCAATTTTAACGCAAGTTGTCCGTCTGTGGTTGTCCGTCAAATTCTATGTGAAGTGCTGTGCTTGTACAAAATTTTGCTTTTCCGCCAAAGTACAGAGTCATTCTAGAATTGCCAAAATGGCTGAGGGCCAAGAAGAACCTAAAAAAATTACTATTACAGTAAAAACTCCAAAAGAAAAGCAGCAGGTGGAAATCGAGGAGGATGCCGATATCAAAAAAGTGAGTCAGGCACCGCCAGAAACCTTGCCCGTGGCGTAATAACATAGATATTGCATGCACACGCAATCATTTACGACATATATTTTATCATTTAGTAGAACAAATATTGTAATTTCTTGTTTCTAGTTGAAGGAGGTTCTATCTCCAAAGTTCAGTGCTGAGCCAGAACAGTTATGTCTAATCTTCGCCGGGAAGATTATGAATGATGCCGACACATTGAAACAGCATAATATCAAAGATGGGTTGACTATTCATCTTGTGATCAAAACACCACCTAGGCCAGAGCCTGAAGGTGCTGCTCGGAGACCACCAGGTTTGTGATTCTTTTGTATTTTGTGGACAACCTAGTGCATTCATAGTGCTAATTAAATTAATAAAATTTGTCATACAATTATTAGTAATTAACCTCTTAATGACTAAACAACCATTTCGGAGTTTTCAAATTGAGTTCTATATGGTATCAAATGTTCAAATGTTTTTTCATTAATTTAACATACATGAATTTATACTGTCTTATTCAGAGATATTTCACAAAACTGGGATGCAAGATAGGGATGTTCGATCCGGGTGCCTTGTATCGATATTCCGGATCGCAATGGATCGTAATCCATTGTATCGATCCATGGATCGATCCTAATAAATTGATACGATTTTTTGGATCGATCCAGTATCGAATTAAATATTTTCGAAAAGTGGGATTTTTAATCACTTTAATAGAAACATGATAATAAGTGACTAATATACACTACAAGGTGTTTGGTAAAAGCCCTATAAAGCCGAATATGGTAGATAGAGACCATCAAATTGGACAACTTTTACTATGGGACCAACTCTGAAATCGCGAAAAAAAAAAACTGCTGTTTCATACAAAAATTAATGACGAAAATATCAAAATGTATAAAACAGCTCTTTTTTTTCGCGATTTCAGAGTTGGTCCCATAGTAAAGTTGTTCAGTTTGATGGTCCCTATCTACTAGAGATGTAAAATATCATATTGTTTCATGTTCGTATTCGGCCGAATATTCGGTTGATTTGCCGAATAATTACCGAATATTTAAATTGTACTAATACTACCAATTATTTATTGACAAAATGTAAAAAAGATTAAGAGGATTGTCTAGCAAACGGTCTCCATAAAAACGGCGATATCGTTTCCCACACCTAAACTAAACCTCAACCTTTTTGGTCAATCAATTTTTGGTGTTTCTGAAATGCTTAAAAAGTAGGGCTGTGTGTTTTGATTTTATAAATATTAATTGTATAGGTATTTGAAAAAGTTGGCACTTATTTATTTTGTATGAAATCAGAAAATTGCAAATATTTCAAAATCTATGATAGATATTTAAAAAATCAAAACATATAGTCCCGTTTTTACACGTTTCAAAAACATTTGTAAGCAATTTATAACCGAAAGAGCGCGAGGGGCCGCGGGTGGGAAACGCCCGAAAGGGTTCCACCCGAAAAAACACGTGTACAAACCTGTTTACTGCGCAGAATGAAACCGAATGATTCAGCCGAATATTCGGTTTGGTACATTTTGGACCGAATATTCGGCCGAACATTCGTATTCGGTTAAACCTACATTCGGCGCATCTCTACTATCTACCATATTCGGCTTTATAAGGCTTTTACCAAACACCTTGTATATCTAAAAATGAAAACGAATGTTCAGACCACGTTTCCACCACTTTTCTATGGAACAACTGATTTTTTTTCGCGATCTCGTGGTTGGCCCCATAGTAAAAGTTGTTCATTAACGTGGTCTGAACACCCCTTTTCATTTATAGATATACTTCAAAAATAACGTTGTATATGGTAAATTAAAAAATAATGGCAATATAATACAGTGTGTTTTTTTAACAGTGATCAAATTTTGTGGTTTAGCTTAGTTAGACCATCAAACTGAACAACTTTGTCTAGGGATCAACTTAATCAGATCACAAAAATATTCAGCTGTTCCATAGAAAATATCTATAGGTATCTACTTGACCAAAATGTATGGAACAGCTGATTATTTTTTGCACCGATTAAGTTGGTCCTATAGACAAAGTTGGCCAGTTTGATGGTCTAAGCAACACCACGAAATTTAATCACTGTTAAAAAAACACACTGTACTTTAAAGTACCCAAAAACAAAATTAAAAGTTGCTAGTGGTCCAAGCAAACAAAACGTACTTATCCTAACGAAATAAAAATGTTCTCTTCTCAAACTAAACAATATATTTGTTATGACTTATGACGAAGTTGACAGTACATTGAAATATGTAATGGCAACATTCGCAAAAAGTGTCCAAGTAATTAGAGGAATGTTTATTAAATATCGTAATATGGATTTTGACTAAATATTCCGTTGAACTTAAAATATTCTCTGAGTAATTACTTTATTAATACGATATACATAATACGATTCTTTCGATCCGATCCTCTATGCATGTGTATCGATCCACCAAAGGATCGAATGCTATTGTATCGATACAAAAATCGAATGGATCGTATCCCATTGTATCGATCCACGCAAGTATCGGATCGGATCGAACATCCCTAATGCAAGATGGGTCTAACTAAACCTGGTTTTATGCTTAGATCCCAAACTAGCTCATATGATTTCGCTCGTAAAACATCCTTAAACAGTGGGACTAAACGTTAAACTGTCACTCTGAATACGATTTGCGCTAAAATGGCGTTAGTCCGCAGTCTAACGCCATGTTAACTTTGGCCCTAGTTTAACGAACGCTCTCTGAATAAGATAGTGTATGCCGTAGCTGTTTTTCACACTATACCACTATCTATTTCAGATTTTATTTTTTATCATATTAAAACTTGTGTTTTTCAGCTGATATTAGTGCAACTCCTTTTGGTTTGAATTCCTTGGGAGGTTTGGCTGGTTTAGAAAGTTTGGGTCTTGGACAAAGTACATTTATGGATCTACAGGTAAGGGTCTCTTTTGATTATTAACATCTGTTGATAGAGTTATCTTATTAGTTATTATGCATATTAACTCGTCAACGCCCAGAAAACGAGACAATAGATTTTCTATTGTTGTCCGGTTGCCGGAGACCTCTCGGGCATTGATGAATTAAAATGTAGTTTTGTGTTTGATTTCACTGAATGTTGGATATTGCATAATAATTAGTATACTTAAATCGTTAAGATACTGGATTATATGCATTGGCAGGTTGTAAACTTGTGATGATTCATATTTCACTATGTTTACAGCAAAAGCATGATCTCATTTCAATGTTTCAGATAATCAGAATCAAAATATTCTTTAGTCAAATTTAAGGTTGCAAAGTAAACATTATTGAATATATTTTTTTTACCCTACTACCCATTATGACGGTTTTAAAATGACAACAAAGATTTGAATGTAAAATAATATAAATTATAATATTACAGTCAGTTTTTATTCTGAATAAGGTAAAAAAAATATTGAAAAATTGGAAAACAAAACTTATATGTTTTTTATTATCTAATTTTGCCTATTTTGACACTTTTCATGTATATTCCAAAGCTTATTATTAATAGTTATCATTAATTATTTCATTGTGTAGCAAGTGATTAATTACACAGTATTATGTCTCTTTCTTTTTACATTAAACTTAATTATTTAGATAAAGTTATACAACAAACATTATTCAATCATTCATTTATTTATTATTAGTAAGGGTTATTTATTATTAGTAAGGGTATTACAGTATCTCAAACTGTAGAGGGGTAATTTACAAAAAGCACACAAGAAACTATCAGAACTTTATATAGGAATTTTAAATGTATGTTTTGTCTTCCAGGCTCGCATGCAACAAGAGCTCCTATCCAACCCTGATATGCTCAGGCAGGTGCTGGACAATCCCCTGGTGCAGCAGATGATGAATGACCCTGAGAACATGCGTACCCTCATCACATCTAATCCTCAAATGCAGGACTTGATGGCTGTAAGATAAAAATGAATTACCAGTCCCTCTAGCATGACAATGGAAATGCGATATGATAATATAGTGTTTTATTATGTTTTAACTGTCAAAAGACAATGGATTTTGACAACACTATATCATGCGATACCTACATATTGTGTTTCTGTGGTCATCATAGGGGGCAGTACCAAGAATAAATATTTATTCTTATGGCAGTACTCTTCTAACTAAATAATAAATTGAGATTTTTTTTTAATCTTATTTAACTATTTCGCAATTATCGTTATCATGCATCATTTGTGTTGCAGAGAAACCCTGAAATTAGTCACATGCTCAATAACCCAGAACTGCTACGTCAGACAATGGAGCTGGCCCGTAATCCTGCTATGTTGCAAGAACTAATGCGCTCTCACGATAGAGCACTGTCGAACCTAGAAAGCATACCAGGTAAGGAAATTAATTAAGAAGGAAATTGTCATATCATACATAAAAGAATGCCCATTTATAAAGAAATCTGTTTCAGGTGGTTACAATGCCTTACAAAGAATGTACCGTGATATTCAGGAACCAATGCTGAATGTTGCAAGTAATATGGCTGGAAACCCATTTTCTGGACTTGTAGATAATTCTGGTTTGTAGAAAATGATATTTTATTTGTTTATAATAGCCAAATTAAATCCTATATCTGCTTTCGTAAATTATTGTCTATAATTCTATAATTTTATGTAACGAAATGGATTTATTATTGTTAAACTATGTTATTATCTTTGAGATTGTCCATGCTTTGACCTTCGAGTCAAAATGTTTTGAATGAATGTTTGAAACATCCATATGTGTGTTTCTGTACAATCTGCATACAGGTTCACAACTTCTCAGTATCTGCACACATTTAGTCCATGAATTAAAAGTCACATTTTGCATCTGATGATATATATTTGGTAACTGTTTACAAACTTTTGTTTATCAAATAATGTCTTTGAAAATGACACGAGGCTACAGTGTTGCTGGTCGGTAACATTTAGTAATAAAAGTTTTATCTGTGTAGACGGCACGAACCCCCAGCAAGGTGCAGAGAATAGGCAGCCGCTGCCCAACCCGTGGCAGCGCGGGGGCGGCGGGGGCGGGGGCGCGGGCGCGGGGGCAGGCGCGGGGGCGGGCGCGGGCCCGGGGCTCATCAACACGCCGGGCATGCAGTCGCTGCTGCAGCAGATGTCGGAGAACCCGCGCCTCGTGCAGTCCATGCTCAACGCGCCCTACACCAACAACATGCTGCAGGCCCTCTCCGCTGATCCTGATATGGCATCCCAGCTCATCAATCAGGTAAATGGCGCAAACTTGCTTGATGACGATTAATGAAAAGGGGGCGTCCATTAATTACGTGAGGTGATTTTGGCGATTTTTCGACCCCCCCTCCCTCCTTGGTGAGATGTCGTGTGATTTGGCTCGACCCCCCCCCCGATAAATCTCACGTGAGATTTTTCAAAACGTGTATTTTTAGTGTGATTACGTTAATCTGTACTTGATTTGCTTTGCATTTATTTAAATAAACATTATTGTTTAGGATTTAGACATATTTTGGTATGAAAAATGTTTAACTTTATTTAACCTAGTTTTTTCGCGATACTGTTCCTGCAGAAAAAAATTACGTGATATTTGCCGAGAACCCCGTGAGATTGAGTGAGATTAGGCTCGACCCCCTCCCCTCCCTAAATGCCTCACGTAATTAATGGACGCCCCCAAAAGTGTACCAATGATATTTTGCTTGTATGTAAAACAAATACTTCATAAAGGTGTTACGGGAGCAGTAATAAAACACCAGGCTCCTGTGATTATCATATACTTTCAACAAATTGCGATCAAGATTTCTATCAAACGGTTTTTATGTATTCAATCAATTTACAGTTGAAGTTTTTTTATTCCGACCAAATGAAAAAATCAAGTCTCAAGACAGCGACAGCGACAGTCAATCTGAAGTATTATTTTTCGGAACAAAAATAAAAATTTGACATAATTTGAAATTGCAAATAATAAGTTATTACTCTGGGGAAAGTAGTCGGCACGGCTCACCTTTCCATTAGCGGACCACGAGTTCCGAATTCATATTTTTTTATGTAAAGAACTACGTGATAAAAAAAATCTAAAAATTAAGATTTTCTTGGTAAAAAAAAAAATTTTAGACCTGTGTCGCAATTTTTTACGTTTAATGGCGGCGCACTAGGCTGGTAGCACTACTAAAGGACCTCAGGTCACACGATAGGTGCGAGGAGCGTAGCGACGAGCATGTTAGGTGTACATGAACCCAGCGCGCAAGCCGAGCGAGCGAAGCGAGCGTGCCGCGGCAGCGGCCGGCGAAGCGCCAGAAACGACTTTTTTTACGTGCGAAATTTTGTACGTACGTCCCCTCCCCTCTCCCCACCTTTTTTTAGCCTCCCCTGCTTAATTTACATATTTTTAGTTTTTTTTTTAACCATTAAAAAAAAAGTATCCATCTCCTAACTTTCAAACTTTAGGGAGGGGTTGCCACCCTCCCCCTACTCCTCCCCCCTCACCCCCTCCCCCCAAAATCGTGGTCCGTTAATGGAAAGTAGAACTGTCGGCACTGCCACGTTACAAAGTTAAGGCCATAAATTGTCCGATTTCACAGAAATCGTAAAACTGCTACCTTCCAGACAGCTTCCTTAAAGGATGACCTTAAACAAAGATTTTAAATATGAAGCCTGAGTATTCGAACGATAGTTGGGAATTATCGCGGACTCACGTGTGAAAATTGTAAAAAAATTCGTGTGTGAGCTCATCGTTCCTGGCGGTGTCGGCGGCGGCGGCGCGGCGCAAGCTAAATCTGCGTATAATATTGGTAACTGTATGTAATATGTACGTATGATATACGCGTCGCGGCATAAAAGCAATTTTATTGTTGGGAGTGGTTAGGCATCCGTATGCTCGATAATACATACATGACTGTTTCTCGCAGTACAGTAACGGGCTTCGTGAGATAGAACAACTGTTGTTCTATCTCACAAAGCCCGTTCGCCTATGAATGTTGTCAGGCGTGCACGCATGCACATTGTTTTAGTGTGCGTCTGCACGCTTTTGTATTACGCACACTAAAATAATGTGCATGTGCTCGCCTAACAACATTCATAACCAGGGGCGTAGCGTGCCTTGGCGGGGCCCCGTATAAAAATTTGTTTGGGGGCCCTTAGGAAGGGTAAAGATTTCTCACAAAAGAAAAGAAAACATGAATAAAATTAAAAGAAAGTTACTTTTTCCAAAATTTTTACAAATAATCCAAATTAAATATACAACTTGTAACAGAAAGGGGGTATCAACCCGAAAGGAGGTCAATGTACTCGTGAATCTGAACACCTTCCAACAGAAAAAATAAATAAACGAAAATAAAATATTGGTTTTTCCAAAGAAAATTTTAATTTGCCGCCAACATTTTTTGTGGAAAGTTTTTTTTTTAATTCTGTTGGTAGGTGTTCAGTTTCACGAGTACATTAACTTCCTTCACCCGACCCGCGGCGGCGGCGGTGGAGAGCGCGAAGCGCGAGCCGCGAATTTTTTTTTCGTCTTTTTTAAATGTTTACTGGCAGTAAAACTACTGGAGAGACGGTAACTGATTAATGAAGGACATATTGAATGTATGTGGCTGTTTGTAATTAAAATACTCAAAATCAATGGTCCTTTAATCTTTTTAACATTTGGACCCATTTTTTATCAACACTTTGGTTTTGATCGCGTGTTACATCAAAAATCGGGACAAAACTGGTGGATCGTTGGGACGCGGGACAATATGATCGAAATCGGAACTGTCCGGCAAAATCGGGACGGGTGGCAACCCTGCCTCCTTGCGGGTTGATACCCCCTTTCTGTTACACGTTGTATACTCTCCTTGCCTATTTTTCGGCCAACTGATTTATGCGCACGCTTTAAGCGGAAAAAAAAATGTTTTTTTGACTTTTCCATTAAAAAAAAGTTTTTATTTATTTTTGGTTACGCACGTTGGGGGCCCCCGAGGCCCGGGGGCCCCGTATAATTGATACGGCTGATACGGCGGTAGCTACGCGCCTGTTCATAACCGAGCAGACTTCGTGGCAGAACATCTTTAGAATAAATAAACTATACTTAAATATACTTATTGCGTAACTACGCCATACTATACTTACTGCGTAAATACGCCATAGTTTAGTATTTTTGCCAACAGTATTGCTTCTTCTGCTTACAGAACCCGATGTTCGCAAATAACCCGCAGCTTCAGGAACAAATTCGCTCGATGATGCCGCAAATGCTTGCCCAGCTGCAAAACCCGGAGATGCAACAAATGATGTCCAACCCGCAGGTTCGTGCTAGCATTTGAGCTCTGACGTCAAAAAGTATTTTTTGTGTGTTTTTAATGTCATGTGCAAAAGTTATTTGGAAATCGTTGCATGTAGGTACTGAATATGTTTAAGAATCGAACTGAAGTTCGAAGATTTCAGTTCATTTTTCTTTAAATAATTGTTTTTCATATACACTTCTAAGGCTTCCGCACGATATTAGAAATATAACATTTGAATTAACCAATATACAGAGAGGGGGATAGTTGGGATTTATCAGTTCATATTGTATCATAATATAATATTGTCATCCCATACAAATTGCTGCCGATGGAATACGATATGAACTGTCAAATGAATACGATTAACTTAAGCAATCGCACCGTTGACCCCCATATGTACCATGGGCAACAGCGTCGCTTAACCACTGCTAAGGTTAAAATCACTTGCACGCCGCGCCCGCTGTCACATACGTTTAGTTCGTGCAGGGGCGATACGCGCGCACACGAATTTTGTTGCAAACTGGTTAAGCGACGCTGTTGCCCATAGTACCGTCGTCCGTTTATCAAACTTCCCACCGATCTCTGTCTTGTTTTACTTGACCGATGGTTTTAAATGCGGGGGCAGGCGTTAAACGCCCTTCTGCAGATCCAACAGGGCATGGAGCAGCTGCGCACTGCAGCGCCCAACCTCGTGAGCAACCTGGGCATGGGCGTGGGCGCCGCCGCCCCCGCGCCCGCCCCTGCCCCCGCGCCCGCCCCCAACGCCAACCCCGCCGCCAACGCGCAGGCGCGCCAGCAACAGAACACCGAGCTCTTCACTCAGGTACACACATACAGGCGCCCCACCTCGTGAGCGACCTCGGCATGGGCGTGGGCGCCGCCGCCCCCGCGCCCGCCCCTGCCCCCGCGCCCGCCCCCAACGCCAACCCCGCCGCCAACGCGCAGGCGCGCCAGCAACAGAACACCGAGCTCTTCACTCAGGTACACACATACAGGCGCCCCACCTCGTGAGCGACCTCGGCATGGGCGTGGGCGCCGCCGCCCCCGCGCCCGCCCCTGCCCCCGCGCCCGCCCCCAACGCCAACCCCGCCGCCAACGCGCAGGCGCGCCAGCAACAGAGCACCGAGCTCTTCACTCAGGTACACACATACAGGCGCCCCACCTCGTGAGCGACCTCGGCATGGGCGTGGGCGCCGCCGTCCCCGCGCCCGCCCCCGCCCCCGCGCCCGCCCCCCACGCCAACCCCGTCGCCAACGCGCAGGCGCGCCAGCAACAGAACACCGAGCTCTTCACACAGGTACACACATACAGGCGCCCCACCTCGTGAGCGACCTCGGCATGGGCGTGGGCGCCGCCGCCCCCGCGCCCGCCCCCGCCCCCGCGCCCGCCCCCCACGCCAACCCCGTCGCCAACGCGCAGGCGCGCCAGCAACAGAACACCGAGCTCTTCACTCAGGTACAATCGCGCGCATTCAGGACCTATACTCATTTGTCGGCGCAGAATCGGTAAATCAGTAGCATGCTCAGTCATACTATAAGTCATGCTAGTAGAAAATGTACCCCTGGTAGGTATAACCCAAGTCGTGCACTTGACTTGCTTTTCCGATAAATCCCGCATCCCCAAACATGAATATATTCACCAGGTGCTCTTGAATGTACCTACAATTCATATTTTTCTCATACTCTTAATATTAACTTGTCCCCCCCCCCCCGGGCCATGGGCTGGCGAAACCCTCGCGCGTACCGAAAGCTTACTGGACGCCTATATTTCAATGGAGCGTTACTCATTTGACAAATGTAATGCAGTACGCTTTCGGTACCGTACCACGTATGCCATGTTGATGTCGTACCAATGCTACGCCGACGTATGAGTAAAGGACCTTAAGTCCGCTCCGCCGCCTCGCTCCGTGGCAATGGACAGGCAGCCTAAGCAGTAGGAAAATATTGATGATTCAAAAGCGTTTAATTTTTTACTGTTTTAATGTTTAATTATTTTGACTTTGAACTTAAATTATTATAGGAGAAACCACATTTTGTTTTGTGTACCAATAATTAACGAAGGCATACTCGCACTGGAGCCGTGACG
Source organism: Agriphila tristella (assembly GCA_928269145.1). Lineage (NCBI taxonomy): Eukaryota > Metazoa > Arthropoda > Insecta > Lepidoptera > Crambidae > Agriphila > Agriphila tristella. The sequence goes on from OV743433.1 coordinate 42,491,285, forward strand.
CAGACCGCTAGAATTAGTTAAAATTATTATAAATACATACACGACTGTTTCTCCTTATATGTTGGCGCGACGCCGCGGGCAGCTAGCTGACGCCCCGAGCCCTACCAAATTATAAAATGTTTGCTAATTATGTGAGCCCCTCAATTTAACAAATTTCGAAACTTGTTAAATAGTAGCTTTTGTAATTGTATCTCTTGTGCACTTACTTCATACAATACACATGCATATTTATGTACTTTTCGTTTTCCCTAGTGAATGTTAAAAGATTTGGTAGAGTCAATAATTCAATTTAGAGTATTGTTGATTAATTATATTAATAATTATCCCATATTTTAGCGCATGTAGCTCCATAACGTAAGGATAATTTTCATCGAGGCTTTTATGCCAAGCCAATTGTTTTATCAAATACAAAATACTACCCCAAATTAATGTAGATTTAAAATATTCTGTAGATCATACACAAGAAATGTCATATGTGTTGCTGTTTTCTATGGTCAATTAATAAATTTTATGAAGTCTGTTTTAAGACAGTAACATTATAAATCCAATTACATAAGTAGATTAAGATCGAAGTTGATACTTATTTTAGGGCTTCTTCAATAATTACATACTTAGTAACAAAAAGTTCAAAATGAGTTATGATTGTTTGAAAATTATATTAAAGCCTGAAATGTATGCATTTTTCAGTTGACACCTTTGCTTAGATCTGTATTTTTGACACGAATCAAAATTTGTGTGTTTGTTAAACCCTATGTTCATTCAAGAAAGTAGTTCTTTTTTTAGTTTTGTCAAAACACCTTTTTCGACTCACCCCTTCAATTTTGATGGGATACCATCCCATAAGTATTTAGCCCCTAAACAGTCACATAAATTCTAGAATAAGTATAGTCTTACCTCGCATAGCTGACATGTATGTGATTGACCTTGGTCCATCAAAACATGCAACCATAAAACTTGCCAAGTGGTTGGTTGTCGTTTCAGTTTATGCAATGCAAGCCCGTACTTGAATGTCAATATAAGATGTGACTAACGTCACGAGAGATGGTATATGTGTGGTACTAATAAAATATGTCAATTCGATTTAAATGCCTTTAATGCACTGGATCACAAAAATACTTAGGTGTATGAATTTGTTGCATATCCAAAGTAGGTTGTGCAACATTGACGCGATACTGTAAAATTATGAAAATAATCAAATATTTTGAATGTCTTGTACACAGTTCATGCAACGCATGGTGTCGGCGATGTCCACCAACCAGAGCAACACGCAGGCGCCGCCCGAGCAGCGCTACTCGCAGCAGCTGGAGCAACTCACCGCCATGGGGTTCCTCAACCGGGAAGCGAACTTGCAAGGTAACATTCTACATTAACACTATAGTCCATGAGATTGAGAACGTTCGTGGCACGCGGGTTTGTAAAACGCGTGTGACGTCAGTAATTAGGATTGCGCTTGTCATTGAAATGAGTCCGAGCACGCCCATAAGGCCTATAAGTGCAAGAGAGCGCGCATTATAGCTATGAAGGAGACGAAAAAAACAAAAGATTAGTGCCTCTTTAGTTCTAACACAGAATAAATAATAGTACAAGTTATTTAGATGGCGTAACGACTTATGAAAAAAAAACCGGCCAAGTGCGTGTCGGGCCACGCGCAGTAGGGTTCCGTAGTTACCGTATACAATACCATATTGAATACCACTATAATTTCTCGTATGCAAAAATAAATTTGTTTTTCATAGTGTTTGTATGAATGACAAAGTTATATTTGCGGTTTTGGAAAATGTGATATATCTCTAAAAATTATCACTATAATTATCTCTTTCAAACCAATTTTCGTTGAAAGTATTTATTACGATCTACAACATATATTTTTTTTAGATATTTCACTCTCTTATTTTAAAAGTTAAAGGGGGGGATACTCATTTTACCACTTTGGCAGTGTATATCTATCAAACGGTTGACTTTGAGAAAAATTTGTCTTAGAAACCTCAATAGCATTATTAAAGACCTATCTATAGACACCCCGCACGTATAGGTTTGATGAAAAATTTTTTTTCAGTTTCAGTTTCGTGTATCGGGAGCCCCCCCTTAATCTTTTATTTTTTTATTTTATGTGAAAACCTTCAAGCGGTTCACAGAATACATCTACCTACCAAGTTTCACTTGTGTAATCCTAATACTTTCGGAATAAAATGGCTGTGACATACGGACGGACAGACAGACAGACATGACGAATCTATAAGGGTTCCGTTTTTTGCCATTTTGGCTACGGAACCCTAAAAAGTGACATGTGGTCTTTTTACACAAAATGAAAGCTTATGTTTATATGTATAATCTTCAAAGAATACCATTAAAAAAAATGTCTTGGATATGGACATATGCCCTTTTAGAAAATCATCGATTCAGCTATATCCGTTCGCACATTTTACAACCTCGCGTATCACGAACGTTCTCATCTGTATTTGCGAGATGTTTGGATAAATAATGAAACCTGCTTTATCTAAATTCGTCCGTCGATGTTGCAAGTTTCTGAATTCTGAGATTATTATTATATTATTACTTACCTCGTGCGAAAAATCATACTCACTTTAAAAGCTTTACTTTGAATGAAAACAATGAACATGCTCTATTTTCTTGTTCCAGCGTTAATTGCAACTTTTGGTGACGTAAATGCGGCGGTGGAAAGGCTACTCGCGCTCGGCCAGCTGTCTATGAGCTAACACTCAGGCGCATAGACAAGTGTCACAAAATGCTGCCACTCGCTGCGTCACTGTTCACCAAATACCAACTACAGTACGAGGCAAATATCTTGACATTTTTTCGACGGTGTGGGGATAAGTTATGTGCTCTTGTGAGCGACCAATAGCGCGCGCCCCTCACCGCTACGCATGCCCAAAATATGCGTTTCGCGCAATCCCCACCTGATTTCAAGATATTTGCCTCGTACTACGATATATTAAGACTCACGTCTATCAGAGTGTATTAAAATGAAATGTAGTAGTCTGTAATGTCCCGCATAGCGAAAAAATAACATAAACGGTTGTAGAAAATGTCCTTTCCTCTGATAGATATTGGCTCTTACTGGGCGAAGTATCGTAACTCCGTCTGATGGGGAAGATTTAGTTATTATAAAAAAAAATCAAATATGAAGTAATCAGTATCTAAAATTCTTTTTTTTATTAATAAAAAGCTTTGATATGGTTCACAATTCGAAATAAAACAGTTAATTTGTATAATGTTCAGTAACGTAGCGAGGTGGTTGTATCTAAAAACTTTTGGACATGTAAACACACATCTTTAAATTCCTGATCATTAACAGCCAGGAAAGTAAATTCTTATAATAAAATATTTCTAAACAATTTCATTTCGATTCCATTCCTTCTTTCTTGTTTTAGATATTTATCCAAAATTAAAGGGTAAGATTTCATTTACAACTATTGTAAAGAAATGTGTTTCTATGGTTTTAAAAATCTATCCATGATTTTTTATTTAAATTTGAAATGGGCGACTAAATAATAGAGGTGCGAGAACACCATTGCAGTAGGTTCATGTAAATAGTTATGCTTTACAAAATTCAAGCGCAACTTCTAATTTTTCTTCTTCATAATATAATTTTATTTAAATATCTATGACTGTATGCTGCTACAATATTCTTTATAGGTCAGAAGTTATAAAAATATTTATTAAAAGATGCATAAACACCTTTTATATAAATTGCAGAGTTCTGAGTAATGCATATGTAAGCATACCGATTTTTTTATTTGTGGCGGTAAAACTATATTTTTAATCAATGGTTTTGTTTCTAGCTTATTATAGTGGTTATAGTAATTAAATTTAAGTTGTAAAAAAATATGAAGGACTACTGTTGCTCAGTTTATAGGGAAATATGTTTATTTCCCCCAGACTTCACCGAGGACACTTGTGTTGTAGTGGTTATAGTTATGAATTTGATAAAGGAATCACTTATAGCAATGATCGTTGGTGCATACTTGATGTAGGCATAAATGTGTGAAAGTTGATGTTATATAAATTTGTCATACACTGTGTGCAAAATGGTTAATTTCTGTCACGATCATTAACACAAAAGCCGATATTATGCAAAAATTGTTGCTAGATGTTTCATCATAGTGCACGCCTTAACGTTGTTTCAGAATATTTTCCCTTACATAATTTGAGTTTCCTATAATTGTGCAGAATTTTTGCTTATTATATTTGATTACTTCAGTGTAACTATTTATTGCCAAGAGGCGTGCTGTGATGTTGTCTAGATTGCTAGAGTTGTCAGAAATCGTATGAATCTGGGTGTAACATTATGTGACGACGGAATGCAATTATTCTAATTAAACTTAAAAAAATACTTGTTGTTTTATTTAAAACTAGCTGATGCCCGCGACTTCGTACGCGTGGACTTTATGACTCCGGTGTATTCATATAAGGTCTTCCAGGTATTCCAAATCTTCGATTTATAAACCTTAAGGTGGTGCGATGAGCTCAGTAGCGCCACCAATGGAAATAAATCATTTACGTTTTATCAAGGGCTTAGAATAAAAGTTTTAGTTATTTTGCGCAAATAGAAGATTAAAGTGCAAAATTTAAATATATTTTTCATGGCCTCAAATATAAGCAATAAGTTATGAATGTCGATATTGCTAAATGTGGCCACTTTTGGCAATATCGACATTCATAACTGAGCTCATCGAACCACTTAACAAAAACTTTTCTCTTGAGGCGCAGCAGCTGTAGTCTCCTTGTCTCACGGAATGCTATTCGACGCACGACATTTCCGTTATAAAAAAATATATCAAAAATTCAAAACGACTTCTTTATTTTTATAGAAAAATGGGGCCTTAACTATGAGCTCTTATAGCAGGACTTATATTGAACTGCCTTACTTTTTCGTACTATGACCTCTAATCCAAGAAGCTTAACTTGATGACCTCAAAGGTTAGTCCATAAGCAGGCCGTGCAGTCCTGTTTAAGGCCTGCTTTTGAACTGAACGGTTTCTTATTTGCTGATGGTAAGCTCCCTGGGGCCCTACCGCCCAACTCAAAGCTTTAGCCCGAGCGACTATATCCATCCTTGTCATATCATAACACGATAAAAAGGACGGACAGTGCACTGACGTCATCAACCAAAGCCAGAGTAAAAGTCCGTCCTTGTCATCGTGTTATGATATGACAAGGATGGATATAGTCTAGCTATCGTTCTGGCTAAAGCTTTGTGTTGGGCAGCAGGGCTCCTGGCCCAAGCGGTTCATTTCGATTTTTTCTATAGAAAATGTTGTTGTTATTTACCCCGCAGTCGTTTTCCTTGTTGGCTAATTTAGAAGAAAAAACAATGGGTGCATTCCAGCAGGCTAATCGCTGGATCATCAATTGCCATAGAGGATTTTAACCATAGAAAGTAAAATCATAAAGGTCCAAACAAATTATCGGACGCGGCTTATGGACGCGGCTTACTGCCGCGGCTGATAAGTGTGCACACTCTCATAACATCCTGCGTACCAGATAGCTATCGGACGTCCGATGACGTCATATTAGTCTATGGTTACGTCCGCGACCTACTACTCCATCCTTGTCATGCACGGACGGACAGTGCACTGACGTCATCAACCAAAGCCAGAGTAAAAGTCCGTCCTTGTCATCGTGTTATGATATGACAAGGATGGATATAGTCTAGCTATCGCTCTGGCTAAAGCTTTGAGTTGGGCGGTCCAGGGGCAGATCAGCCGCGGCAGTAAGCCGCGTCCGATAATTTGTTTGGACCTTCATACGAGGCAAACATCTTGACACTTTTTCGACGGAGTGGGGATAAGTTCACGCATGTGCACTTGTGAGCGATCAATAGCATCTCTCGGCCTCTCTCCTGCCGCCCGCGTACCTCACCACTACGCATACCCAAAATACGCGTCCTACGCCGGCACCCTGATTATTTAAAAAGAAACTATTTAGCGACCGGTTGCATTTGACATACATTGCCACTTTTCTTTAGTATGTTTTTTTTTACCCAAAAAGAAGTAGCAATGGATCACGATCATCTGTGAACTGCAACCAGTCGCTAGGTGGTTTTTAATTAGATAATCAGCCCGCCGATTGCACTAAACTTAAGGATCGCCTAAGTCTTTTCCTAACTACAACATGACCAAATTAAAATGGTGTCATAAACTTAGCCGTCATGTAGCTGTCATTCGCCTAGTTATCTTGGTCGAGTTGCAGATAAGAAAATACTTAGGCGATTCTTAAGATTAGTGCTTTTGCACCATAGTCCTGTGCAATCCCCATCTGATGATTTCAAGATGTTTGCCTCGTACCACAGAATATAATATATAAGTACTACCGTCTCGTACTGTAACTAAAATATTACAATCCATGATTAAAATGTACATGGCGAGCAATGACTCAGCGATAAGTCTGTTGGAATGCACTCAATGTCAATTATTCTGCTGACTGACATGACCTTAGAAAAAAAAAATGACATGACAGTGACATTTGTTTGTAGTGTTTAGTTTATCTGCCTGCCTGCCCTGAGTGAATTATAAATGCTCAATTAAACGAAATTTAATATTTTAAGATGTTTATTCCGATAAATTTAGTTTGATAATTAGTTTTGAACGAGAATTGATGTATTAATTTAAAGTAAATAATTTCCTATCATCCCCTCTTTCAATGCTACCATCGATGCATTTGATTTGAGTTTTGATTAATTTTAAGATTTACATCTTTATTTATTTTTTCAGATGTATTCGCCCCGGCAGAAAATCCTGTGGTTTGCTTTCAACTCGAGAATAGCTGTCATAATTTTACAAGCAATATCTAATAATTTGATACCAGACCACAATGCCAATGTTTTCATCAGTCCGGAAGATGTAACACTCCGAAAATCCTACGCCGACGTTGTAGCAGATAAGTTATTTGGCGGAATGAAAAGATGGGACGCTCAATATTTCATACATATCGCACAATATGGATACACATACGAACATTGTTTAGCCTTTTTCCCACTGTTCCCTATAATAGTGAGGTATGTTGCATATGGACTCAACAGTTTATTTGGATCATTATTGAATTTTCACAGTGCATTACTTATTTCTGCAACTGTAATGAATTTATTGATGTTTGTCAAGTCTGCTGATATATTACATAGGCTAAGTTTGAGAATTCTGAGGAGTGAATGTAAAGCTTACAAGGCAGCGATACTGTATTGTGTGAATCCAGCGAGCATATTTTTCAGTGCTCCTTATTCTGAGACATTATTTGCATGGATGACTTTTTATACTATGTTGAAATGTACTGATAATGAAACATTGAGATTTGCTAATATAGATATAACGAGCGGCGTGCCAGCAGGCTTCTCAATTATTACTAGATCTAATGGTTTAGTTAATTTGGGGTTCATTTTGTATACTAGTTTCAAAAATGTTGTAGAGAGAACTTTGCCTGAAATTGTTTATAAATTTAAAACTTTGAAGCATAGAATAATTCTACCTTTTTTATTGCTACCTCTATTCACATCTTGTGTTGCTCTTTTTTTGAGTATAGTAATTGCACTATTACCATTTTTACTGGTGCAGGTTTACAATTATTTCAAGTACTGTGTACACAATGACCATAATTTACCAGAGTTTCTGTTTAACCCTGAATATGTTATGCCTGGGAGTGCTGAGAGTCCATGGTGCAACAATTCACTGCCACTCTCATATTCATACATTCAGAGTCATTATTGGAATGTCGGATTTTTACAATATTATCAACTAAAACAAATTCCCAACTTTATTTTAGCTGCACCAATTCTATTTTTAATCATATATAATTGCATGTCTTATATAAGAAATAATTTAAGACTATGTTTCCGACTCGGTATAAAGTCAATTATATTTACTTATGGACACAAAATGTCTTATAAGCCAAAGCAATATTTCAAAGGATTTGGGGCCAATGATCCTATTTTGTTTGTTTATGTAGTTCATGTAATGTTTTTAGCTATTTTCTGCATAGGTTTTGTACATATTCAAGTATCAACAAGGCTTTTAGCGTCAGCTAGCCCGGTCTTGTATTGGATATGCTCCATCAAGATGAATGTTGGTCCTACTCCAATATCAGACCAAAATACTATCAATGAGCATTTCCGAAGAATTGGAATTGGTAAAAGAATACCAACCCACCATTTGTCCATAGCTAATTTGGAAGGTGTTGATAATATGTACAGCAAATGGAAGACTTTCATTATAACAAGGAAAATGCCAGATATGCAATCCCGTTTGATACAGTATTATTTCTTAGGATACTTTATTATAGGAATAATTTTCTTTCCAAATTTTTACCCATGGACTTAAATATGAGCTGTTACTTTGACTTTTACATATCAATAAGACGTATCCCTTGTTACTCATTGATCTCTTTTATTTATTCTAGATGTAAATAACTAAATACTTACATAACAATATCCCATTTTATTATCAATAATAGGGAATGCTTCATGTAGATTTTTTGACTAATTCTAAGGCATAGGATTTGTTAATGAGCAACTTTCTTATTAAATAAGTCATCAAACTTCAATCAGACTAATAATTTTGCTTAGATAATAAGAGTGGGGCCTTTCAGATTTAGTCCATTTTAAAGTTACATATTAATAGGTAAAATAAATTTGCCTTTTTAAGATATCTTGTATGTATGGGATGTTTTTCTAGTCACTAGTCTATTTAAGTATAAATAATATTAAGGCTGATAATTATTTATGTTTGCACAATTTAAATGGGGGCCGTACCAGCTAACGCTCCCGAACCTCGGCTAGTCTGCCGGCGGCATTCAAATTAACCTATCAAAATGAGACACAATAGATTTTCTATTTTTGTCCGGATGCCGCCGGCGGCATCCGCGCGGGCATTGGTGAATTAAAACAGATAAATCGTGCCCCAATCAGGCCAAAATGGCAAACCCCAAATCATATGTCACACGAACATCGATATCTTCCAAATAACTTCGGCAAATAGTACAATACAAATTTCCTTACTTCGATTTATCCATTTTAAGTTAAAGCCCGGCAGACCCGCTAAAAGTTAGCCGCGTTCGAAAAGTTAGCCGGTAGGGCCCCAGTAAGATAAGTTTGCAGGGGACCAGTGTTTAATGGGTTTCAGACAAATGTTCGGTATAACGCACCGCGCATCTCGTATGCATGCACTAACAACACGCATGCTTTACTTTGAAGTTGGAATAATAGGTACGTATCAGACTGTCTAAAGTTAGAATCTAAGCTTAAAATGGCAAAGTTCAAAATGTCAAAAATTTGAATGTCTAACGGTTAAAATGTCGAAAGTTCAAAATGTTAAAAACGAAAATGTTAAACGGTCAGATAGTCCTAAATAAAAATGTCTAAGTTTAAATGATCAAAACTTAAAATGTCTAATAGTCCAAATACCTATAAAACGTATAGAATTTACTTTTGCCTTTCTTTCATTTAGGTACTCAATTAATTAGGTTAAATAATTGCGTGTTAACCTCTGTGCCTCCGCCGCACATCACCATAGCGGCGCCGCTCCCTGATTCGGTAGCCGGTGCCAGTCACTGATTCAGTTGCAGGCGAACAAAATCTACCAATTGAGTTTGAAATAGATTAGATTTTTCTGGCGTTTCGCCGGCCGCTGCCACGGCACGCTCGCTTCGCTCGCTCGGCTCGCGCGCTGGGTTCATGTCAACCTAACATGCTCGTCGCTACGCTCTTCGCACCTATGTCGTGACCTACGGTCTACGGTTTTTAAGTCCTAGTAGACTAGTTTAGACTCATTTCCGGGAGCTATAGTTGCAATAAAGCATTTCAGGCGAAGCCCAAATACACCTCCACAGACTCAATTAACCTCAAAGAAGGCGATTCGTTCTAAGATCCAAACCAATTCAAATAAATCATTGTGAACTTAGACTTAATGACCATTGATATTTTAACTCGTCAAGTATTTGATACGTTTGATACTTTGAATTTTGCTATTTGAATTTATACATAATGATTTTAGACATTTTAAACCATTTGAATTTTGATTTTTGACATTCTGAACTTTGCCATTTTAAGTTTAGACATTTTAACTTTAGACATTCAGATACGTACCCTGGAGTAATACATTAAGTATCGGATTACGACATAACATAATGCAAGAATCAACACATTAGTTTACAACAAAATCTCTGAACAAATACCTAAATAGTGAACTCCTCACTCCTGCCATAAGAATTTATTTATTCTTATGCTCCTCCATTAATTGAAACCCGCTGCCACAGGAAACCAAAATGTTGCTTACAATTTAAATAAGTATAATAATTCCATTTGATAACTTTGAGCATTCCTTATAACTTTTTAATAATTTCTTTATAGATAAATAAATAAGATTTATATAAATACTTAGTAACAAATTGACTTTTAAAATTAAAAGTGATCACCAAATGTACAATGTAAGGATTCTAAGTAAGAATATTCATTACTTAAAAATATATTGTATGAAGATTTAATAACTTTAATACACCAACTGTTGCCATCGAGACTTTTAAGCAGCTTTTGCTAAACAAAGTGCATTTTTGTTTTGTGTAGATTACTTGCTTGCTATTTTTGCTTAAGACACCGTCCGAACCGATTGTAGATACCTACCTATCACTTTCCATAAAATTATTTGTTTCTGGTTTAGTAAATTTTTCAGTGTCGCAATCCAACTTATCTACTTTTGACGATATACCTAGACATACTAACATTTTATAAATTAATCCTTGGATGTTATTATTTATTGATTAAAATTCTTAATGAGCGAATTCTATATTTTATTTTGTGAGTTACTATCTTTTAATCCCCAACTAAGCAGGGGTCTTACCGCATCCGCATAATCAGCAAATAAGAAACCGTTCAGGGGCCGTACCGGCTAACGAATTGATTATCGAAAAGTCTGCCGGGTTTCAAATTAAAACAGATAAATCGAGCCCCAATTGGGTCAAAATGGCGAGCCCCAATTCATGATGTCACACGAACATCGATAGGATATTCTAAATTACGTCAACAGAAAGTACAAGACGAAATTCCTTAGATTTTTCTGTTTTAAGTTGAAACTCGGCAGACTTTTCGATAATCGATGCGTTAGCCGGTACGGCCCCAGTTAAAAAACAGGCCTTTAACAGGACTGCTTAAGGCCTTCATACTAACCTTTGAGGTCATAGTATGAAAAAGTAAAGCAGTTCAATATGAGTCCTGCTATAAGAGCTCATAATAGGGCAACAGATGGTTGTACAAAAAGTCGTGCAACCATCACTCATCCATCGCAAACATGCTAGGTACTAGGATTCGAATCCGGAATCTTTGGTGCACTAAACAAAAGTTTATTCTACCAACCGGCAAATAAGAGAAAATAAAATAAATAGAAAAGCTTTGTCAGTATACAATATTTTATTGTTATAATATAGTAAATGTGTGGACACCTTTCTTTTTACACCTGTAGTTAGTACTTATAGCTATTCCAGTTAAGATACAAACAATTCTTCTTAAACCAGACTACCTTTTAGAAGTATTTAACTTTTCTGACAAGGATGTAAGCATCAAAGAAAAAAAAAAGAAAAATTGAACTTGCTACATTCTTGATGTTCTTGAATCAAAAGGAAGAAAAAAACATTAGTACCTTATTCGTGTTTCGTGTTCATTATGGATATTATACCTACTAATCGCAATTTAATTATCACAAATAGACATTTAGTGGCCTTAACATTACAAGATTAACTAAATGAGACAGTCCTGTTCAGACAATTATTATTATAGCTCACTTAAATCTATTCTGTAAATTTGAATTGCATAAATGTCAGGCCTTTGCCTTCATTTACCTTTATCACAAAGGCCGGATTTTTTCCCCCTAATCCCAGTAGTCTTACCACTAGCGGTGTGCTGTACGTAGCGGTGTGCCAACAATCCAAGCCGATCGGCGGAATCGCGCGTGAAAGAGCATCATAGTTAAGGCTGTAGACGCGCATCACGTTCCATTTTTTAATTTTCCATACAAATGATCGAAACATCTCTGCGCGAACCGTAATGAGGGCGAACTTTAAAAATTCCTATTAAATATATATAAGATATAAGTATATACAAAATACTCAATACAATAGACAAATACCTCATTATTTCTAAGGAAAATAATAAATTACTTTAAAATCTGTAAATGCCAGTAAAAAAACATGTCAAAGTGTACCTATTTGAGCATTTTTTAATATTTTATTTCTCTGTGTTAAAATCATTTTTTAAAATTTTCTCTCTATAGGGCACTCCTTGACAATACAAACAATAAATGAAAAAATAAATATGAGTCGTATTATTATTTGTTACAGCTGAAACGTGTTTGAAAAATACCTCTGACAAGCAAATTTGGAATTCCACTTGAACAGATTGTCTTTGTTTTAAAATACCTGATAATTTATTATGTTTTTCTCTCTATACGGCACTAATTTAAGAATTTTGCTTCCTAAAACTAAAGTTTACATCAATAGTAATGCTTTAATTCTTTAGATAACTTGTTTGGAAAAACGCTAATTTCTTTGAAATGCGTATATACAGTCTTAAATCTATGCATTAGAACAGGCTGTTTCGCTTGTCGTACAACTGACAAGTCTATTGTTTCGCGGCGGGGAGGTCAATACAGAGCCCTAAGGCCCCTAAGCTAACATAATCTTACTTGCTAAAGGCCGTATACACAGAGAAAGCAGGTTGCCGCTGGTAGATTTAGTTCGCTATACTAAAATGGACCTTATCCCGGCGCATTATATTATATTTTCGCTATACTAAAGTGGACCTTATCCCGGCGCATTATATTATATTTTCGTTATACTAAAATGGACCGGCGCATGTAAGCGCTTATAAGCGCCGGTCCATTTTAGTATAGCGAACTAAATCTACCAGCGGCAACCTGCTTTCTCTCTGTATACGGCTAAAGTTCGGTCGCGGAGCACGAAGAATTTTTACAATGACCCGTCTATACATGTCTCTATCGCTCGCGCGCTAACATATTGTTGTCGCATTCACACAATGTGAGTGCGCAAGCACAACAGCAATATATCGTACAAAAACAAAATATTGTACAAAATTCTTTATGCTCTGTAACCGGAGTTTATTGCAATCTTATGCTCAAACAAGTCGTTTAACTTTATTCAATGCATCCGGTCGCAGAGTCGACTGACAGAGGCTTAGGCGACGTCGGTTCAGGGGTATTCATACCGGTAGTGGAGTCTGGGAGGTCTTGTTCCTGTGGGTAAGCAGTGAGTGGCGGGGCGGGGGCGGGGGATGGAGACGGGGCGGGGGAGGGGGCAGGCGCAGGAGACAGGGTAGGCGTAGCCAGCGGGGCTGGCGTGGAGGCGGTGGTGAGGGTAGGGGAGGGAGCGAGGGCGGGGGTCGGCCCGCCCACGTGTCCCTACGCGGCCGCGAGCGCTTCCTGCAGACGCAGTCGTGCACGCTTCACGCGCTCCTCTTGACGACGCACGTCATCCTTAGTTATAGTCACGGCCGCGATCAGCGGTTGCTCAGGGTTTAAAAAAACACCAGGGTTTTCTAGTATAGCTTGTTTCCCTCCAGTTTGTCCTGAAATTGATTTTTTATGTCAAAACTATGTAAGATTTATTAAAATGGATGATGGTTGGTCTTTCTTTTGAGAATATTCCTTTTACAACTTGAACTCTATTGTGCTATGTGAACCAAATAAGAATAGTACTGTCACTAATGGCAATCTTGATCTTTGTTCCTTTTTTTGCACATCCTACACCCTAAAGTGGAAGGGAAACGCAAACAAATATGGCCGTTATGACAGTACTATTCTTATTTGGTTTGCATAGTAATGTTATAAATATTTGTAAAGTATACAAGCAATGTCAATACCTGTTATGGGTTGGGAAGACACATGAAGTGCAGTAGCCAAAGACTGTATAGTGGTAGCATCTGATGTGTAAGGGCCTAATGGTTTAATATACTTTGGCAATGTGGTAGTGCCGATCATACCATTAGCATCACAAGCCGATAATCCCTGAAAGTATAAAGATTTTATAATGTTTATTTTATTTAATATCATAATATATAGTTTATTTAATAGTATTTATTAATCCATATTATTTTGAACAATGTCCGTGAGTGCAATCTTTATTCTAAGAAGCACACTAAGCAAGAAAATCAAAACAAAGTTTTCCATGAACCATATACACGAATGAGTCTATATAGTAAATATCAGGCGATAAACTATCTTACTTCTAATCTTTTCTCCCAAAACAGCTGTTTAGGCTTTTCTTGTGTACCATGCTTCAAGTCAGTCTTCACTTTACTGTCCTGAGTCTTATAAACAGTTACAGGTTGTTTGAAAATTGAAGCCGTTTGTCTTATTGGTGGAACCAACGAAGCATCAGACCGGAGACCCCTATTTGGAAATTAAAGAAAAATTATATAATATTTTTTAAGGTTAAATATTCTTACTGAAGCTCTAAAACATTTTGATTTTATTTATCAATGGTAATAAATATTTTAACTATATAGACAGATTATACAAATAATATTTAATAACAAGACATAGTACTTAGTATTAAAGCTACTATGTAATTATGGAAAGCCATTTGGCTTTGTACGTTAAAACCTCTGGGTGTGTAAAATAATGTAAAAGCAGTGAAGAGTATTTTTTTAATTTTGCATTTCAAGTAAATTTTCCAAAACTACTAAAGATAGGCACTGAAAGGATAGATTTGACCTGTCTGTTTAAGTCTAACTAAAGGTTTTTAGAATTTAAATCATTTAAGTAAGATGAACGAACATGCTGTAAACATCAAGATTTCCTCATGCTAATGTTTTAAAATAAAATATGAACGTATTAAAGGTAATATATAAACACTTGTTAAACAAACACTTAACAAAAATAAGATATTGGTTATAAAATAATAATATTTTGGGGTCAGAGCAGTAACTATGGATAGCATACACTACAAATTCAGTTTTACTTTTCTGTTGATCAAACTGGGGTTTAGTTGAGCTAAGGATGAGGTAATATAATAAGAAAAAAATTAACATTTTATACAAGTAACAGTTTTAGGAGCAATAAAAGCACCAAAACTGTTACAAAGGATTTTTTTTATTAATTTACATTTCTTTCCTTATTTTTACCAAAAGCTTTTTAGAAATAACAATCTATTTGGTGATTTAATGAAATGAAACATGAGTATACCATTATAGTACTACAGTCAGTGGCACGAATCATGAAATCGGGTGGGGATTGCGCGGAATGCGTATTTTGGGTATGCGTTGGGGCGCGCGCTATTGGTCGCTCACAAGAGCACATGCGCGAACTTATCCCCACTCCGTCGAAAAATATTCATGATTCGTGCCACTGACTATACCTACTACGTTTCTAATTGCAATCTTTAGTTCCAAACTGGCCATGTTTTTCATAACCATTTTAGCGTCAATTAAATAAAAATAACTGTTAATGAAGTTTTTGTTGTGATAGTTATTAACAAACACTGAACAGAAAGCTTATGCCCAAAATAAAGTTAATTATCATTATGGTGATAACAATGAAATATATATCTAATGACAACTGATATATTAGTTGGTGAAGCTACTGAAATGAAGGGAATGAGGCAAATAAAGACTAAGCTGATACTGGTGTGGTGTTCTGGTGAGCAAGCAAAGAAGAAATACTGATATAAGTGACATACGCTGTGCAGCTCTAAGACAGTCTGTTACAAAAACTTAAATACTTATACCAACTAAAAACTCATCATATTCAGCACCAAGGAGCTAATCTAATAGGGCACACTTACAAGCTTCTAACCAATAGCATAAAATACAACACAAAGCACAGGACTGCACTATCGACAACAACACAAATGAGAAAAGGTATGACACTAGAGGGAACCTGTAATCAAACTGCGCTCGAGCTTTCTTGGCCTTGCACAGCAGCACAGTGTTTATTTGACCCTGTTGAAAGTCGAAACACGACAGGTCCATACTATCACCAAGATAACGAACTAGCTCCGGTTTACTGCGAAACTTTTTACCTGTTGGGCTGCAGAAAATCCAATATAACCACTGTAACGATATCTTATCTATATTTAATTTAAGCATTCAGCCCTTTATGAAATAATTACTTTATTATTAAGTGTTACACACAAACAGTATCCGACTCTCATATATTAGAGGGTACTCCAGAGAGAATTCAATGAATTTTAGATAATATATTGCAAATAAGGCCAAGGAATAGTATGCATCTTGACGACATAGGTTTATTACAATATGTGCTATTGTGATATTTACAAATGATTTGAAAACTAGAATACTTATTACCTATAATAAAAGACATCAACTCTGCCAGCAGAAAGTCCTGTTTTTCTTATAACTTCTTCCCTTTGCCATCCTTTCGGCAAAGCTGAACAGTCCATCTTTTTTCTTTCTATCGAGATGTTCATGGTTTTTTTTATGTATGAACCATTGACTTATTTAGATTATTATATACCGTATGTTATTTCAAAGCTAGTATGGTGAAGATGCTGCTGCAATGCAACTTTTGCTTTTGGTTGTAATTTTTAATCTCAAATTCTCAATCACACAACCAAACCAACACACAACACAACAAAATCTCCAAAGAGTAAAATAATAAATAGGGTTGTTGAAAAAATATCGATACATCGATATATCGATATTTTTTATTCGATATATCGATATTTTTAGCCGATATATTTTGAACCGATATATCGATATATCGATACAAAATAACCAATATCGAAAATCGTATCAAAAACGATATATTTTTATTTATTTTATTATCATTACTTCACTCTAAAGTTGCTAGAATACAAAGCTATAGGTACAATGCGTTCATTATTCCTATGGCGTTATGTTGGCAGTACCGTCATTGTAATCTTATTGCGATGGAATAAGGTTCAAAGTTGAATAAATTTACGGGATACCAACATAACGCCAGAGGTAATAACCAATGAAACGCACTCTAAAAGATTGGAATTGAAAAATGGAAAACAACTTATCTGTACTTTCATCATAATTCATTATTGATATTTTTTTTATAAAAACATATTGTCTATGACTTGTTCGTTTTTTGCACTGCGTTGAATATCTGATTTAATAAATATGCGCCTTTTAATATGAGATTTTCATACATTAGTTAGAGTAATGTATGTTGTTTTATAAATTCTATTGATATTACTGAGCTAGACTAAAATAAATACATTATTTCAAAACCGCAAATGTTCTTCGAAAATTCGACCGATATATCGATATATCGATATTTTTTTCGCGATATATCGAGGCCGATATTGATATTTTTAAAAATATCGATGTATCGATATATCGATATTTTTTTTCACTTTCGACATCCTTAATAATAAAATCTCATTTTTTTCCCACAGATTACTTCGCAAGGCAAACGCGAATACTCTGGTACTCTCTCTTCTCTATAGGTACTCTGTCAATGGTTTTGCATTTGCATTCCAGCAGGCTAATAGCTGAGTAATCGATTGGCATAGAGTACATTTTAACCATGGAAATCCGCACCCTGATTATCTAAGGGCGGGTCCATAGCACATGTTTTGCTCTACACAATCAACAAAAACATCTACACAAAACATTGTTTCCGAAACATGTTTCTCTACACACGCCGTCCACAGCGATTGGGTGGTTCGTGTAGACAAAACTTCAGTGTTGCCAATTTAGCATTTTATGTTAGCCTATTATTATCCCCATCAATTGGTAATGTGCTGGAACCTTGTCACATTAACATCCACGTTGACGTGATCTGCAACTAAAAATGTCATGAAACAAGACAATTCTAATAGGTAACCTAATATATTAATTGTTGAACTATTAAAATTATATAAAAAATTTACAATTGTTTTTGAGGTTAAAATCATGGCCGCCAGGCGCATTACCAATTGACGGGGATAGTACCTACTTATCCTGACTCAAAAATGTATAAGTGACCAAAGGTTTAGGTATATCTGAAAATGTAACTATCAAGGTCAGTTTGACAGTGCAATTTTTTTGTTTCCATTTTTGCTAGGAGATTTAGGTAGAACGTGTTTTTTTTTCTTTGGTTTATTTTACTTGACGCATCCATCCGGAAAACATGTCTAGTTTTGCCTTCGAATAGAATGTTAATAAAAAAGTTACAATTTTACATTTATTGTGATGATAAATTAATAAAACTTGTTTTGAGAATCAGTATTTTTACCGGTAAAATTTGCATGTGCAAGATACTGAAATAAGGTGCATTCGGCTAATCCCGAAAATCGGGTAATTCTGATAATCACTTATTACTACTAAACGCGGCAGATTTTATTGCTCTGGCAACATTCATCTAGACGCCATCTTAATCCGCTCCCCCACCCGCACCACCCGGCGGGCTGATTATCTAATTAGAAACCGCCTAGCGACCGGTCGCAGTTCACAGATGAACGTAATACATTGCTACTTTTCTTTGGGGTAAAAAAAAACACACAAAAGAAAAGTAGCAATGTATGTCAAATGCAACCGGCCGCTAAATAGTTTCTTTTTAGATAATCAGGGTGCCGGTCGCTTTGAGAGCGAATAAGTGTGTCGAATTCAAAATTTCCGAGAACGAGTGCTATTTCCCGCATTTTTGGATTTTCAGAATTACCCGAACATCTGTAATTAAGAAGCTTGGTAAGTTATTTAACTAATTGTTTTTTAGCTTGATAGATTTTCGTTTTATTGCACTACTTAGTTGGTTTAGAATACTGTAGCTCAAGGTTTTATTATTTTTCGGATTTAGCCGTCTAGGGCAAATCCGAGCTAAATCAGAGTTCGGATTTACCCGATGTTGGTTTTCTATAGGAATTGTCAGTGGTTCTCAATATTTATGTTTTTTTTATGGAATTATGTTTATTTGTTTTAAATGGTGATTTTTACTTCAGCTTAATTTTGACATCTCTGAAAGATCAATTTTATAAATATTAACAAAGAATTCTCTGCACTATTTTTTTTACTAGTTTTTTTTTAATATTTTGATACTTGTATAAGTAGTTTTGGCACTAATTAGGTACAAACGACCATTGAACGAAAAGTGACACAACTTCTTTGAAACTATAGGCTTAGTAAGTACAAGGTAAAATATTTGTTTAATTTTTAATATTTTTAAAGTGGAATATTATGTTTCTTTTATTTTGAATAAAACTTTATTACTGGCAGTTTTTCCTTTCATTTCAGATACTTGTTTTTATTCATACAAATGGTAGGTACCTATGCCACATTATTTATCTACTAAAAGTTTGAGATCCGTTGATTAGTTGTCGGCTAATTCCGAAATTTAATTAGCACTTATCCACGTTTAGGCTCTTCTCGTGCCATTACCGAGAAATCTGTTTTAGGAAGGTAAAGCTGAACGAAAATGGAATATACACCTTATGTTAAAAATGAATAAAACCCACTTTTCAGTGTCCTTCGGAATTACCCCTACATACTTCGTAATTGCACCCGAAGAAACTAAAAGTTATTAAATGTTTGACAAGTTTTTTTTTACCAATTCCGAAGATAAATGCAAAAATCCTTGAAATAGACATTTAGGCCGTAGGTACATTAAAGTACACGAAGTGACCCGCGTTTGTAGCATTAACCCTACCATTCTGATAAGGTTACTGAAAATACAAACATCCCATTAACTCATCAAAAATCCATTCGTAAATACCTGAATGCACCTTATACAACTTGCACAGTGCAAGTTGTATATTTCAGTATTTTTTTGAGGTGCTTCGGTATTTTCGTAAAATTTAACCTGGGGGGTGATTTTGTAATTTTGTTGCAATCAACTCTGACAGAAATCGCAGTTACATTGCTGCTTTAGTTAGAACCAATGTGACAACTATCTAAACTAAAGCAGCAATACAACTGCGCTTTCAATCGATTTCAATCGAGAATTGTTAGCAACAGCTTTACGTAATCAAGGTACTGGTCACACTGATGTTTTGTGTACGTGTTTTCCACCGGGCATGGAAACCAAAAACATAACATTGTTTCTCTACACAAAAATGTTTCGCGAAACAATGTTTTGTGTAGATGTTTTTGTTGATTGTGTAGAGCAAAACACGAGCTATGGACCCGCCTTAAAAAATTGCAAAATAAAATTTTTGAAAAAACCCACGACGGTTAAAATTGTAAAGGTCCAAACAAATTATCGGACGCGGCTTACTGCCGCGGCTGATCTGAGGTGTGCAAACTATCGGATGTAGTAGGTCGCGGACGTAACCATAGACTAATATGACGTCATCGGACGTCCGATAGCTATCTGGCACGCAGGATGTTATGAGAGTGTGCACACTTATCAGCCGCGGCAGTAAGCCGCGTCCATAAGCCGCGTCCGATAATTTGTTTCGACCTTGACTCTTTATTTAAAAAGACTAAAATAAGTTTTACAAAAATCCCTCGACTAAAAGTGATGTAGGTACTATACATACTTTATCTACCTATTCATAAATTACAAATGCAAGAAAAATCCGTCGGGGGCTGCCATTGCCATTTCTCTAAAGTAACTATAACTGAAAAATATTTGTTCATTTGGGGGCAGGTACCTACATCACTTTTAGTCGAGGGATTTTTGTAAAACTTATTTTAGTCTTTTGAAATAAAGAGTTACAATTTTAACCGTCATGGGTTTTTTCAAAATTTTTAATTTTGCCATTTTATTTTAAGTTTTTTAAAGAATTCATACGTTATCTACTCTAAAAACCGCATCTAAATTGGTCAAACCATTCGGAAAATGATTACTACAGCGCCCCCTAGCGGCTGAACACCATAACACCAAGAACCATCGCCGACAAACTACAAAACTATTACAGAAAACCGCATCCAAATTGGTCAAACCGCTTTGGAAACAAATGAGAAAATGATAACTGCAGCGCCCCCTAGCAGTTAAACACCATAACATCTATCTGAGAACCATCGCCGATAACCTACAAACCCATTATAGAAAACCGCATCGAAATCAGTTGAGTAGTTTTAGAGAACTTCTCAAGCGCGACTTATCTGATTGCTGCAGCGCCCCCTGGTGGTCTACCACCATGTAACATATCTAAGAACCCGCTCTGAAATGAAACCTTTTGATTGCAAAAACCGCATTGAAATCGGCCCAGTAGTTTCCAAGGAAAATGGTAATAGACAAACTTGACTTATCTGGTTGCTGCAGAGCCCCCTGGGGCCTTACTATGAGCTCTTATAGCAGGCCTTATATTGAACTGCCTTACTTTTTCGTACTATGACCTCAACGATTAGTATGAAAGCAGGCCTTAAGCAGTTTTGTTTAAGGCCTGCTATTGAACTGAACGTTTTCTTATTTGCTGATGGTAAGCCCCCTGGTGGTCTACCACTACGAAACATGTCTAAGAACCTGCTCTGAAATAAAACCTTTTATACGCAAAAAACCGCATCGAAATCGGCTTAGTAGTTTCCGAGGAAAATGGTAACAGACAAACACACAAACAAACAAATAAACAAACAAACAAACAAACAAACGCACAACCTCTAACCCCAAACGCATATACCGCCTCCGTTCCGTTCCGTCCGTCGTGGGTAAAAAGAAACTATTTAGTGACCGGTTGTATTTGACATACATTGCCACTTTTCTTTGGTATGTTTTTTTTAACCCAAAAACGCCACTTTTAATTTTTTTTTCAAATTGTCGGAGATATGTAAAAAAACATATTGCAGTCCAGCTTTCCGGCTCTGTCTTTTCTCCTCTACAGGTCGCATTTCTCAACCGAATTTTGTGGGCAGGTTCGAAAATCATATAGATTTTTTTAAGTTGAGACAGTTTTTCTAAATTTTTCGTAATGGCGGAGATATGTAAGAAAAATATATTTCAGTCCGGCTTTCTGGCGCTGGATGTTCTCCTCTACAGGTCGCATTTCTCAACCGATTCTCGTGAAATTTTGTTAGCAGGTTCGAAAATTTACATAGAATTTTTTGTCACGCCATTTTTTTGAAATTTTTCATAATGACGGAGAAATGTAAAAAATCATATTTCAGTCCGACTTTCCAGCTGTCCATTTTCCTCTACAGGTCGCATTACTCAACAGATTCTCGTGTAATTTTGTGAGCAGGTTCGATAATTATATAGATTTTTTTAGTTTAGCCAGTTTTTCTAAATTTACCAAAAATCACCATTATTTACCTACTACGTGCTTTGAAAAGCTCATGAACAGTGTGGGAAAATGTGGTGGCGACATCTTTTAGATTATTTTTTAAACATCATACAATTTGAGCTACTTTTTAACGCGAGGCTCACGGAGCCACTAGTTTACTAGGTACCAATTTTGACTTCCCTCTTAACATCAACGCCATCTAGTGAGGCAAATAGTTACTTTTCTTTTTTTTTATGTCAATTTGAAAACCCCTCTGAATAAATCACCAAATGAAGTACTAGTTTAGTTCAGTTACTAGTAACTGTTTAGTAATAAGTAAGTAATTTAAAATTTTAGGGAGATTTGCAACGACTGATGGGGTCATTCGCAACAACTAATATACTGGAAAAAATCAGCTCATCCGTAGCTTTTCAAACGGGACTTGAACCCGCATGCTTAAGAATCCAACCCAATTAAGTAACCGAGTTGCTATCGCTAGTAGGTTAATATACATTTTCTAGTACATTTTACTTCAGTGGTTCCCGAATTCTTTTGGTTAAAGAACACTTTTTTGCTACTGATTTTGGGCGGAACCGTAGCTCAAGTAAAAAGTAAACTAACTTAACTAACTGTAACATTGTACTTTTTGGCTCCACACATCACATCTTGTAAGTTAGTTTGATTTCAAAAGAAGTACTTTAAGATACGGCTCGACGTTACGTTACGTTACGTTACGGCTCGACGAGCACCTGGCACAACTCGAGGAGGAACTCGGAAGGATAAAGTGGCACATTCTTGGGCTCAGCGAAGTCCGAAGAGAGGGGGAGGATACTGTACCCTTGAATCGGGCCACCTTCTGTATTTCCGAGAAGGAGACCAGCTATCCCAGGGTGGTGTAGGGTTCCTGGTACATAAAGCCCTCTGTGACAACGTTGTAGAGGTGTCGAGTGTGTCAAATAGGGTTGCGTACCTCGTGATCAAGCTAACCGAGAGGTATAGCCTCAAGGTTGTGCAGGTCTACGCACCGACCTCAACACACTCGGACGATGAAGTGGAAGATATGTTTGGAGACATATCCAAGGCCTTACACTTCACTACCAAGGCACACTTCAACGTTGTTATGGGGGACTTCAACGCTAAAGTGGGAGTACAGAATAGCAACGAATCGGTAGTAGGATCCCATGGTTTTGGGTGCAGAAACCACAGGAGGCAAATGCTTGTCAACTTTCTCGAGAAAGAGGGGCTTTTTGTGATGAATTCTTTCTTCAAGAAACAGCTCCAAAGAAAGTGGACATGGCGAAGCCCCGATGGTAGGACTAAAAATGAGATCGACTTCATCATGGCAGATAAAAAGCATATATTCAGAGACGTCTCAGTGATCAACAGGTTTAATACTGGCAGCGATCACCGACTCGTCCGAGGCTCTCTGAATATCGAGGTTAAGCTTGAACGCGCTCGCTTGATGAAGTCCAGGCTCCGTCCTAGCCTGTTCCAAACCATCATAGGGTCTGAAACGTTCCAGTCGAACCTGGAGAACCGATTCGCTGCCGTGGAAACTACAAATGCTGTTGACGTCAACCGGGCCCTCGAAAATGTGGTCGGAATACTCAGGGAAGAGGGCACGAAATTTTGCGAAAATCAGCGCAAGGGCAGGAAGAAGAAGTTTTCGGAAGAAACCCTTAGGCTCATGAAGAAGCGACGAGAAGACCCACCTGTCACTTCGTCCGAACAAAAGGCTCTCAACAAGAAGATTGGTAAACTGGTGCGTTACGATCTCCGATGCTCCAATACACGCTCGATTGAACGAGCAATTGAGCCGAATCGGGGATCGAAAGTGTTTGTCCAGTCTCTTGGGAGAAGTCACTTGACGAAGTTGACTACGGCCAGTGGAGTCGTCGTAGCTTCGAAGCCGGAGGTTCTTTCGGAAATTGAAAACTTCTATAGCCAGCTGTACGCTTCGCATGCATCTCGACCTGATCCCGAAAATGAGGATACCCGAGCCACATTGACCCGCCACTTTACCGAAGACTTGCCAGAAATCAGCCTGTGTGAAATTGAGATGGCTCTTAGGCAGCTTAAAAACGGAAAAGCCCCTGGTGAGGACGGCGTTACATCTGAACTCCTCAAAGCAGGCGGAAAACCTGTATTAAAGGAGCTCCGAAACATCTTTAACGCCGTTCTCTTTGACGGGAGAACTCCGGAGGCGTGGAGTCGGAGTGTCGTCGTCTTGTTCTTCAAAAAAGGAGACAAGACCTTACTGAAGAACTATTGACCCATCTCGCTCCTAAGCCACGTCTACAAGCTGTTTTCAAGAGTCATCACAAACCGCCTTGCGCAAAGACTCGACGAATTTCAACCCCCGGAGCAGGCTGGGTTTCGAGGAGGATATGGCACCATAGACCACATCTTCACAGTGCGGCAGATTATACAGAAGTCCGAAGAGTATAACGAGCCTTTGTGCTTAGCATTTGTGGACTATGAGAAGGCATTTGATACTGTCGAAACCTGGGCTGTTTTAGAATCCCTGCAACGATGCCAAGTCGATTGGCGATAGATTCAAGTGCTGAGATGTCTCTACAATGCCGCAACCATGGCCGTCCAACTGCAGAACCAGCAGACTAAGCATATCCCCTTGCATCGAGGTGTGAGACAAGGGGATGTGATATCCCCCAAATTGTTCACAAACGCATTGGAGGATATGTTTAAAATGCTGGACTGGAAAGGCCGCGGTATTAACATCAACGGCGAATATTTATCACACTTGCGATTTGCGGATGATATCGTCATTGTAGCTGAAACGTTGCAGGATCTACAATGCATGCTGAACAGCCTAGCTGATTCCTCTCTACGCATCGGTCTTCGAATGAACTTGGACAAAACCAAGATTATGTTCAACGAACAAGTAATTCCAGGACCGATTGCAGTACAAGGTAGTCCTCTCGAAGTTGTTACGAAATATGTCTACCTCGGGCAAACATTGCAATTGGGTAGAAACAACTTCGAGGGAGAGGCCAACAGAAGGATACAGCTGGGCTGGGCAGCATATGGGAAACTTCGTCGAGTCTTTGAGTCGCCTATTCCACAGAATCTAAAGACGAAAGTCTTCAACCAGTGCGTCCTGCCTGTCATGACATACGGAGCCGAAACGTGGACACTCACTGTAGGGCTGGTTCACAAATTTAAAGTCGCGCAGCGAGCTATGGAAAGGGCTATGCTCGGAGTTTCTCTGAGAGATAGGGTCCGGAACGAGGTGATCCGACAGAGAACTAAAGTCATCGACATAGCTCACCGGATTAGCAAGCTGAAGTGGCAGTGGGCCGGCCATATTAGCCGTAGAAGCGATGGCCGCTGGGGCAGACGAGTTCTTGAGTGGAGACCCCGAATGGGCAAACGTAGTGTAGGACGCCCTCAGACAAGGTGGAGCGACGATCTTCGCAAGGTGGCTGGCATAAACTGGATGAGTATAGCCGCGGATCGTGCTCAGTGGCGTGCACTCGGAGAGGCCTATGTTCAGCAGTGGACGATGATAGGCTGATGATGATGATGACTTTAAGATATACAATATTTATTTAGTTAGAACAAAAAGATAAGTACATGAAACAACTTACTTAGGCTGTCCGCTGCCTTAAGCGGGATCCCGCCGCGGGTACACGGCTTGCGCAGTGCGTGAAGGTGGAAACAAATTATCGGATGCGGCTGATGGACGCGGCTTACTGCCGCGACTGAAGGTCCAAACAAATTATCGGACGCGGCTTACTGCCGCGGCTGATCTGAGGTGTGCAAACTATCGGATGTAGTAGGTCGCGGACGTAACCATAGACTAATATGACGTCATCGGACGTCCGATAGCTATCTGGCACGCAGGATGTTATGAGAGTGTGCACACTTATCAGCCGCGGCAGTAAGCCGCGTCCATAAGCCGCGTCCGATAATTTGTTTGGACCTTGATAGGTATCTGGGACTATGAAAATACACTGAGGGCCTAGTACGAGTAAAGAGAGAAAACGATAGTTAACTATTCGCAAAGTGAAGTGAGAGCAAAAAATTCACAGATTTTACAGTCCCCGCAAGAATCGGAGCATTGAAAATGAACACCAAAATTTACGAAAAACCAAAATCAAATCAAATGCAAAGTCCTATTATATTTTTAAAGATACCTACAGTTTGACCATAAAGAGTTGAAATTAAATAAAATGGAACTAAAATTTTTCCAGTACAAAATTTAGTAAGTGTTGCCAATTTATTCGTGATTTTGACGTGTTTACATAGAAAGTGGCGCCCTCAATTTTTGTCAACTCTTTATGGTCAAGCTGTAGGTAGTTCCTATTTATTTTTACGATTGTGACACTCGGCTCCGCCTCGTGTCACAAAAGCGCCCGCTGACTGCCTCGACGCAGCTGAATTATTATTAAACTATTTTCAAAATTCCAACGAATGCACCTCTCGTCTGCTTCTGCATCTTTTAACACTATTACCATGACGATCGGCCAATAATCATAAAAGCTACTTCACTTTTTATGTACGGAAACACCCGTTTTTCAACAATTCCAAATCTAAAGGGACCACCTATAGGTCACAATTAATAACCGATTTTCAAAATTATTTCGCCATGTGGTAGCTAAACTAATACCCTAGGACCCTTTTTTTCATTTTTTCTTAAGTCGGTTTTTGTTTTGCAAAATTCCAAAAAAGTTACCAGTAGATTTTCAAAATTCAAACGTTCACACGTGTCTCGATAAATTCCTCAACTTTAAGTACTATTTTCATAAAATCTTCGGAAATATGGCCAAAAATACGTCTCAGGCGATTTGCATCTGATAACCATTTTCAATGGTAAAACCAACTCGTACTAGGCCCTCAGAGGGCTTAGTACGAGTTGTGTTTCTCACCTCACTTTGCGAATAGTAACGAGTGAAAGAGAGGAAATCATGCGAGTGAGTGAACGAGTAAAAGAGAGAAAACGATAGTTTACTATTCGCAAAGTGAAGTGAGAGCAAAAAACCAACTCGTACTAGGCCCTCTGAGGTGTGCAAACTATCGGACGTAAGTCGCGGACTGAAGGTCCGAACAAATTATCGGACGCGGCTTACTGCCGCGGCTGATCTGAGGTGTGCAAACTATCGGATGTAGTAGGTCGCGGACGTAACCATAGACTAATATGACGTCATCGGACGTCCGATAGCTATCTGGCACGCAGGATGTTATGAGAGTGTGCACACTTATCAGCCGCGGCAGTAAGCCGCGTCCATAAGCCGCGTCCGATAATTTGTTTGGACCTTTAGAAAAGACTAATATGACGTCATCGGACGTCCGATAGCTCTGGCACGCAGGATGTTATTAGAGTGTGCACACTTATCAGCCGCGGCAGTAAGCCGCGTCCATCAATCGCGTCCGATAATTTGTTTCCACCTTGAAGGTCCAAACAAATTATCGGACGCGGCTTACTGCCGCGGCTGATCTGAGGTGTGCAAACTATCGGATGTAGTAGGTCGCGGACGTAACCATAGACTAATATGACGTCATCGGACGTCCGATAGCTATCTGGCACGCAGGATGTTATGAGAGTGTGCACACTTATCAGCCGTGGCAGTAAGCCGCGTCCATAAGCCGCGTCCGATAATTTGTTTGGACCTTGAGTAAGCTCTAATCTATGTCGCCCCGCGCGCGTGTCCCGCTCAAGGCAGCGGAAGGCCTTAAGGTCCAAACAAATTATCGGACGCGGCTTATGGACGCGGCTTACTGCCGCGGCTGATAGGTGTGCACACTCTCATAACATCCTGCGTTCCAGATAGCTATCGGACGTCCGATGACGTCATATTAGTCTATGGTTACGTCCGCGACCTACTACATCCGATAGTTTGCACACCTCAGATCAGCCGCGGCAGTAAGCCGCGTCCGATAATTTGTTTGGACCTTTACTAGTCTTACAGAGTAGAGTCTGGGTCAAAGGTTCCATAAGGATTTTTCAAATATCCACATGAATTGTATTTGCAAATGATTCCCTATGTGAGGTGATTCACAACAGGGCATAATATTTTAGCGAATATCTTGCTTATTTAAATTTCATTTCTTTTGTGATGAACAACAACAATAAAGGCACTTGTAACTCATGTAGTTCCTATGTTGTTTTTGATTATGAAGATCTAAAAATTTGTTGTTATTCACCCCATTTTATGGTACATAGTTAACTCTATTGCGATTGATGATGATGACTCAGAGATTTGTCTGGCAGAATGCAGTATACAACCACAGATAACTAAAATATACAACTATACACCACTCATGTGGTGGTGTGCCCTGGGGGCTTACCATCAGCAAATAAGAAACCGTTCAGTTCAAAAGCAGGCTTTAAACTGGACTGCTTAAGGCCTGCTTTCATACTAATCTTTGAGGTCATAGTACGAAAAAGTGAGGCAGTTCAATATAAGGCCTGCTATAAGAGCTCATAGTAAGGCCCCTGTACCTTGATTACGTAAAGCTGTTGCTAACAATTCTCGATTGAAATCGATTGAAAGCGCGGTTGCATTGCTGCTTTAGTTAAGATAGTTGTCACATTGGTTCTTACTAAAGCAGCGATGTAACTGCGATTTCTGTCAGAGTTGATTGCAACAAAGTTACGTAATTACCCCTCAGATCACTATATATGTAGCAGTGTGGGCCTGGCTGGTGGTGTGTTCTGTGATCTATTTCTATCCCATCCGTGGCATCCGTCAACACAACAATTTTTTTCTTTTTATTCAGAAAAAAAGCGCGGGAACGTTTGACGGGAGTGACGGTCTTTTCAAACAAATAAAACTAAAAAATATTTAATTGTTGCAATTTGTATATAATTTGTATAAAAAAGGTGTAAATAATCAATATTTCATTGTTGTAAATAAAATAAAACTGTAAATATGGGGAAGAAGAGTGGGCGAAAACGAAAGAAAAAACTTGAAGACGGGAGTGGAGGCGAAGGTGGAGAGTCCGACTTCAGTGATACCTGCTCCACGAAGTCCCTGGAAGAAAAAATGGAAGAGGATAAGTACAAAGATTTTAGAATCCCAAATTATGTTCGGTTTTATCCAGAACAAGGCGGCAATTTTGAATATGTTGTATTCATAGAGAGTACGAAAAGTGACCAACCTATAGGCAACCGTGACATGATGTCATTGGCTAATTGTTTAAAGAAATACAACAAGGGCGTCAAACAATTGCAAAGAATTAACAAACACAAGATTGGAGTAATTTTTGAGCGGCCAGGCCTGGCTAATGCGGCACTACAAAATAAAAAATTTTTGGACGCTTACAGTTTGGCTGCCAGCATCCCTGCGGCGGCCAGCGAGGTAACAGGAGTAATTACACATGTACCAATAGATTTATCAAATGAAATGATTTACTCCGCACTGACTACAACCAAAAATATTGTGAGTATTAGGCGATTCATGAGAAGGTCAAAGATGGATAATGGGCTAATCAAATTAGAACCCACAAAAACAGTTTCAATTACTTTTTCGTGCCCGGTGCTTCCTGAAAGCGTCGATCTCAACAGCTGGCGCTTCGAGCTGCGTCCTTACATTCCTCCAGTGAAGCAGTGCCTCAAATGCTTGAGGTATGGGCATATTGCCAAATATTGCAAGAACTCCGAACGCTGCTCCATATGTGGTGAGTCTCATAATTTTAAATTCTGCTTGAAATCACCTGAAGAAGCCATCTGTTGTCACTGCAAGGGAAATCATGTTGCCATCTCATCACAATGTCCTGTTAAGAAAGAGAAAATACAATTAAATAGAGAAAAAGCTCAAAGCAAAACATATTCTGCTGTATTAAACGAGAAGTCATTCCCTCCTCTGAAACAAAATCCCATTGAAATGCTAGCTTCACTCCTGAATTCTGATCAAATACTGAATATGGTTGTTGAGTCTGTTGTTAAATTGATAACAATGAATAAAACTAATGATACAATTATTTCCACTCAGAGTATTAAAGATACTCTCTTAGAAACAATTAAAAAAAATAAGAAATAAATTATTTAATTTTTTTTATGGATATTTTAAGAATAGTTCAATGGAATGCTCAGAGTTTACCTGCACATAAATATTTATTATTAAATTTTTTGCAAGAGTATCAGATTCATGTAGCTTTAGTATGTGAAACATGGCTAAAGCCTCACATTCGTTTTAATATGAAAGGTTATAATATAATTAGATTAGATTCTGGTACAAGACATAATGGTGTAGCCATTTTAGTTCATAATAGTTTACAATTTGCTAAAATAGACACTTCTTTTGATGATTCAATTCAAAATATAGCTGTGCGATTGCAGTATGGCAACAAAGAAATTTCGCTTATGTCCTTGTATAGTCCTGGTAATTGTGATGTTTCATTTTCTAAAATAAAACTTAATAATTTAATTTCTAATTTACCGGGCCCTTTGTTGATTGCCGGCGATTTTAACGCACGGCACACAGCATGGGGTTGTAGTAATATTGATACACGTGGTCGTGATATTCTTGAAAGCATCGACGACAATAACTTGGTTCTTTTGAATGATGGTCAGTTGACAACTGTTGGTTCTAGTAGATGGCAAAGGAATGCTTTGGATCTTACTATGGTATCACCTTCTCTGGCATTGCAATGTGAGTGGTCGGTCCATGACGACCCTATGGGCAGCTATCATTTACCTGTAATTATAAACATCACTATTAGTAATAATAATAATGATTCATCTGATTATCTTACACCTCCTACTTCTTACAATTTTCGTTTAGTAGACTGGCAAAAATATAGCAAAAACGTTGATTACTTATTACAAAATTTTTACATTGATCAAACTAATCCATTAAAATGTTATTCTAATTTGGTTGCGTTATTAGATCTTGCATTGCAGCAGTCAGCTATTATCAGCAATAGGTCTTTCTCTGTTGACCAATCAAATCAATCGGTTAGGAAATTTCAGTCCAGAATCCGCAAAAAACGTATACCACTACCATGGTGGAATAAAAATTGTGCAAAAGCAGTAGAAGATTGTAAAAAGGCATATATTGAGTTTAAAAACAGTCTTACAGAAGAAAGTTTTCTTAAGTTTAAAAGGCTACAAGCTGTTAAAAAAATTGTTTTAAAAAAAGAAAGAAACTTAAGTTGGCTTTCATTATGTCAGTCACTAAATAGATCTACACCCATATCTAAAATCTGGAGGATTGCTAAGAGGTTTAATGGTCAACCTGTTTCTTTTAAAAATGTTTATACAGATTGGATTCCAGAATTTCTTAAAAAATATACACCAGATACTGTTGAGGCCCCTTTACAATATGTAAATAGTATTAATCCTGTACGTAATAGTAATTATTTATTAGCACCATTTAATTTTCAAGAATTTAAAAATGCAATTTTTTCACGACGAGATACAGCACATGGCCTCGATGGTATTCCTTATAAAATGTTAAAACATACTACAGATAATGCCAAAAATATCATTTTGAAAGTTTATAATTTGTTGTGGTCTACCTCTGCCATACCTCTGGATTGGAAAAAGGATTGTCTGGTTCCTATTCTAAAACCGAACAAAGATAAAACCAAAGCAAATTCATATCGGCCAATAGCTTTAACATCATGCATGGGAAAAGTGTTTGAACAACTTCTTAAACAAAGGCTTGAATTCTTCATTGAAAGTAATCATCTTTTACCTTCAAATCAGTTTGGTTTTCGTAGGGGTAGATCCTCTAGAGAGAGTATAGCACATCTTCAACTTGATATTTTTGATTCTCTCAAACAAGATAATGTTCTTATTGGTGTCTTCTTCGATGTCGTTGGTGCTTTTAATAATGTGAATCACCATATTTTAGCTGGTGAACTTCTTTCTCTTGGTATTCCTGAAAAATTGGTTAATTGGATTTTTGAATTTTTGCATGGTCGTGAGGTTTATGTGAAATCAAATAATCAGTTAATTGGACCAAGATATTCATACAGGGGTGTGTGTCAAGGGGGCATATTATCCCCATTGATATATATACTATATGTACATAAATTGAACTACATATTAGGTCCACAAGTAAAAAATTTGCAATTTGCTGATGACTTAGTTATTTACTTCTCTGGATCTGATATTCGACAAGTATCCTCTATAGTTAATTCTGCTCTTAAAAAATTAAATAATTATTTCAGTTACCTAAACTTAGATGTAAGTCCAGAAAAGTCTAAAGTTGTTGTGTTTGGTGAATGTGATTTTGATGTTGATATTGTATATAATAATATTAGTCTGCCATTGGAAAGTGAAGTCAAGTTCTTGGGTGTCATATTTGCTAATAACCTTTCTTGGAATAAATATATAGAATATTTGCTGGGTAAAGCCTATAAGGCATTCAATGTCATTAAAAGTTTATCAAAAATTGATCCTAAAATTCTATTAATGTTGTATAAATCAATTGTGAGGAGTCATTTTGAATATGGTTTTTTTTGTTTTGGGTCTGATCCCAAATTAGTAAAAAAATTAGATATCCTGCAGAATCATAATCTGAGATGCATTACTGGTGCTATGAAGACTACTCCCATTAACTCTTTGCAGGTGGAATGCAATATACCTCCACTTCAATTCAGATTCAAATTTTTAAAATCAAAGTTTTTGTTAAAACTACTTTCACTGTCTACTCATCACCTACTCAGAAAAATTGAATTTCTCTATACAACATATTCTCCTTTGAATGTACCCCGAATCCCCTATCTGTTTCATGACTTCTCGGATATCGTAGAGTTCAATCAGCAGTATAACATTCATAAAACTGAGAATAATTGGATATGTTACACAGGATCTTATGATACACATTTTTGTGACCTGAATATCCACATTCACCCTGATTTAAAGAATAAAGAAGAAGTATATGAAATTACTGATAATTTCCCTCAGCATAGACATATCTATACAGATGGTTCCAAAAATAATGATAATGTTTCGATGGCTGTTTACATACCTTATTTGAAAACGGGTCATGGAATTAAACTCCCGGGCCAAATGAGCATATTTTCCGCGGAGTGTCTTGCTATTCTTGCTGCGCTACAGTTTATTGAGGAGAACACCCAAGAATGCACTCAATGGTTAGTCCTAACAGACAGCATGAGCTGTCTCAAAGCTTTGCAAAATACCAGATTTGATACCGGATGTAACTATATTCTACAAGATATTAAAACAACCTACTTCAAGCTCAAAAGTAATAATATTGATATAGTTTTTATGTGGGTTCCGTCGCATATTGGAGTATCTGGAA
This sequence comes from Agriphila tristella, assembly GCA_928269145.1. Lineage (NCBI taxonomy): Eukaryota > Metazoa > Arthropoda > Insecta > Lepidoptera > Crambidae > Agriphila > Agriphila tristella. The sequence goes on from OV743433.1 coordinate 42,524,641, forward strand.
ACGAAAGTGCCGATAAGTTAGCTAGAGCCATTACAAATGACGCCGCAAATGTCAACATTGACATTAAAAATGTTGCTATACCGTACTCTGATTTACTACCAAGACTTAAACTTTTGTCAAAACAAGACTGGTCCACTCATTGGCAAGAAACTCTAACAGTAAAAGGAACTTGGTATGCGAAGATTAATAATGTTCTTGGCTGTCGTCCTTGGTTCACAAAATCAGCAGAATACCATAGCAGAAAGTTTTATACTATCCTAACACGCCTGAGATTTGGACACTGTCGATTTAACTCACATTTACATAGAATGCGTATTATCACATCTCCAACATGCACTGAATGCAATTTAGGTGTGGATCAGACTCTTAATCATATATTTTTTGATTGCCCTGCTTACAACATTCAGAGATTAGTCCTGGTGGACAGATTATTAGAAATATATAAGACATCTTATAGCATCCCGCGCGACATTCAAGACATTCTCACAAATCCTGAAACTTATAAGGATTTATACAACTTTGTTGTATCATCGGATTTGGAACTATAAACATGGATAAGACTTTGAAGATTTATATCACACTGAAGATGACAAGGAAAATGGAATAGGAAGTGGCTACGGCCTTATATAACCCGGACACAGAAAAAGAAAATTGAAGAAGTGGCTTTGGCCTTACATTACCTGGACACGGAGAAAATAATAATTAAAGAAGTGGCTTTGGCCTTACAAAACTCAATTACAGAAAAATGAAATCTAGAGGCTGGAATTCTTGTAGTTGAAATTATTTTAAATAAGACAATGGCTGTATGGCTCTGCCTTTGCCTTTCCCAACTGACGGGAAGAAGATATTAAAAAAAAAAAAAAAATTTCTTTTTATTCACGCCCAACGCCCAATATATTATTTTACTGAGTTTGTTTCACGCATTTTATCTTATTTATCTTTAAAATATGGGTATAAAAGAGGCGAACATATATTTGGACAACCAATGGAATACTTACTACGCTGGCCAGACTGTTAATGGAAGGATTGAATATGTTTTTGATAGTCCAAAAAAAGTTCGAGGTAATTTCTTTGAAGTTATGAGGAAGTGTGAAGTAACACATTTGCATATGATATCCTGACTCATAATACACATTAGCTCATCCTATTAATAGCAAATGTTGTCATTTAAAGATACCTCGTTCCCGATCAGGAGCATTGAAAGACCTCATTGAAATAGATAATAAACCTGTCCTGAAACATCCTATATCATATCCCCTAATATCTAAGTTTTCAAGATTGCCAAGTATTTTGATTTAAAGCAATACTGTTTCTACACTACTGATTATCTGATGAAACAATTTTAATCACAGAAGCCTTAGCGATAGGCCGAGTCGTAATTTTTTCGACTCGGGTTACCCGAGTTGAAATTAATGCTGACCCGGGCTACAACTCGGGTCAACCCGGGTCATCAATGGGCCGCCGAGTCGCAATTTTTTCAACTCGAGTCATCCGAGTTGAAATTAATGCTGACCCGGGCTACAACTCGGGTCAACCCGGGTCAGCGATGGGCCGCCGAGTCGCAATTTTTTCAACTCGAGTCATCCGAGTTGAAATTAATGCTGACCCGGGCTTTCAACTCGGGTCAGCGATAGGCCGCCGAGCGCCGACGAGTCGCAATTTTTCCAACTCGAGTCATCCGAGTTGAAATCTATGCTGACCCGGGCTTCAACTTGTTTTGTCTGTATTTGATGAACTATTGAACCGATCCAACTCGGTTGCCGTTGCATTGTTCTCCCATCACATTTTTTTATAAAAAAAAACTCCCTAACAACACTCTTTTTATTGTTTATCATGTTATTAAATTACTTTGAAAACACTTAAAGACTTAAAGAAAACAATCATCATCATATCAGCCACACGACACCCACTGCTGGGTATAGGCCTCCCCTAAGGATCTCCACGACGATCGGTCCTGCGCTGCCTGCATCCACTGGCTTTCCGCGACCTTCACCAGATCGTCGGTCCACCTTGTCGGGGGCCTACCCACGGAGCGTCGTCCGGTGCGCGGTCGCCATTCCAGAACCTTTCTGCCCCAACGGCCATCGGTTCTTCTCGCTATGTGTCCCGCCCATTGCCACTTCAGCTGAGCAATCCTTCGAGCGATGTCGGTTACTTTAGTTCTCCTGCGGATCTCCTCGTTTCTAATTTGATCACGTAGGGAAACGCCGAGCATGGCTCTCTCCATTGCACGCTGAGCGACCTTGAGCCTCCTTATGAGACCCATAGTTAGCGGCCACGTTTCACTGCCGTAAGTCATCACTGGCAACACACACTGTTCATAGACTTTCGTCTTGAGACACTGAGGTAAGTCGGACGCGAAGATTTTTCGAAGCTTCCCGAATGCTGCCCACCCGAGTTGAATTCGACGAGAGATCTCTTTCTCGAAGTTGGACCTACCTAACTGGACTGCCTGTCCTAGGTATACGTAATGGTCAACAACTTCAAGTGTAGTGTTCCCAACATGAACTGGAGAGGGTACAACATGGGCATTTGACATAATTTTCGTCTTTTCCATGTTCATCCTAAGACCCACTCTTTGGGAAGCACTACGGAGATCTTCGAGCATTGTGTTCAGGTCTTCCATGATCTCAGCCATAAGGACTATATCATCGGCAAAACGAAGGTGTGTTAGGTACTCGCCATTTATGTTGATGCCGAGTCCTTTCCAGTCCAAGAGCTTAAAGATGTCCTCCAACGCAGCTGTGAACAGTTTCGGAGAAATAACGTCTCCCTGTCTCACACCACGCTGCAGTTGGATAGGATTTGTGTTCTGGTTCTGTACTCGGATCGTCATGGTGGCATTTTGGTATAAGTACCTCAACACCTCGATATACCTATAGTCCACTTGGCACCTTTGGAGAGACTGCAGCACCGCCCAGGTTTCAATCGAATCAAAGGCTTTCTCATAGTCCACGAACGCCAAGCAAAGTGGCTCATTATACTCCTCGGTCTTCTGTATAACCTGCCGCAGCGTATGGATGTGGTCTATGGTGCTAAAGCCTTTTCGGAACCCGGCTTGTTCGGGAGGTTGGAAGTCGTCGAACTTGCGAGCGAGACGATTCGTAAGGACTCTCGAAAACAACTTATAGACATGACTCAGAAGCGAGATGGGTCTATAGTTCTTAGTTAGAAAACAATAGAGTGAGCAAACTACCTACTATTACAATTATTATTAATAATTGCGCGGGCGGCGGGAGCGGCGTGGCGGCGGCGGGCGGGCCTCGAAGCGAGTGCGTGCGGTAATACAGTGCCACAAACCGAAACGAGTTGGCGGGTTGATTGTGCTAGCCCGGGTTGACTCGGTTGGAAAGTCGCGTACAACCGAGTCAAGCTCAAGCGAGTCAACCGAGTCAACCTGGGCTAGGAAAAAGTCAACCCGAGTTGGGCTGGAGAAGTAACCCGAGTTACCCGGGTTAATTGACCCGAGTCGCCCACCACTAAGAAGCCTACAACTCCCATTTATTATCGCAAGTTTTCAGTGTTGCTTTTTAAAGAGAAATCTATATAATATAATAATCAGGCCCCCATGACCACGGCAGCTGCAAAGGTGCCGAAACGTCGGGAAAATAAAAAATCAAACCAAATACCAACTAATTACCAAAGTACTTTCAATAAAACCAGGCTAGTATCCATTAAAAAGTGTTTTATTTCATGTCTAGTGAGCGCGTTAGCTTGAGGTGAATAAGAGGAATCTATTTGAACTGATTGTGTCATTATTGTTACATTTTGGTCTTGTAGAAATTGCATGCAAATAATAGGTTTCTAAAACCAAACTATGGATTCTAAGTAAATGTCTATTATTTATTTGTAGGTGTTCATGTCAAATTTAAAGGAGAAGCCCACACAGAGTGGTCTGAAAGCAAGCAGGAAGAAAATTCACAAGGCAAAACTGAATCCACTGACACAATGCATACTGGGAATGAAGAATACTTCCAAATCTCTTATTATCTCCTTGGAAGTAATACAGGTAGGTACAAGCATGGTAAAACAATATACTGTGCCAGGTATAGCACTCCGAGACAGAGGAAGTGACATGGGTCTGCACAGGCTTACGTCATCTCTGCTATCGGTATTGAAAATAATGTTAATTAATTTTTGTTTGAACAGTTCACATCATCACAATTAAAATGCACCAAAATAATTTTGATAATGAGAGTGACAAAAAAACAATCCTTAATTCCTTGCCTGTTATTATAAAGTCACACAACTGGATAGTGACATATGCCTATGCATCGCCCGGAATGTCCAACCTTGTTTTCTTGGATCATGGGTACAAGTATAATAAATATTTATTTGAGAAAATTTTGATGAATTATCTTCTACACAGTGTTCAGAACTGACTACTGATAATTCACTTCAACTTCACTTCTGCCAACAGCCAGTTTCAGATTATCATGAGACATCCATCTAATTACTGGCCTTCTGAAAGTCTATAAAAAAGAGCCATTGGTATCACTAGACTACTCAACGAACTAGTATCTTGGTTCGTTGAGACTACTACTGATAATTACAATGTTTATTGGAGCATTCCTTATAAGTTTATAAAGAAAGCTTGTGTCGGGATGATAGTCTTCATAAGACTTACAAAATGTATTCAAATAAACAATTCAATATATTCAACTTTACAGGAAATGAGATAGAAATCCCTGCTGGGAAACAAGTGTATAATTTTACATGCACTTTGCCACCTGTTCTGCCATCTTCGTTTGAAGGTGAATTTGGTTACGTCAGATATACTGTGAAGGTCACCCTTGACCGTCCATGGAAGTTTGACCAAGAAACTAAAATGGCTTTTACTGTTATAAATGCATTGGATTTGAATCTCAATCCATCTTACAGGGTAAGGCTAACTAATAATTTTTAACAAGTATGCAATAAAAAGTACATAGAAAGGAAATCATGGCACCAAAGAGAGGAGGCCTTTGCCAACATTCAAACAGAAGAATAAATAACTATCAATAGGGAATATGCATAAGTCACCGATTTTGATGAATTTGAGCTTGATCGCTGCGGACACTTATAAAAACATGATGGAACAGGAAAAAAAATAAAAAAAAATGAATTATTTTAGTTTTATCACACGATGAAATCAGGGAAAAATAACAATTTTTTTTTTCATTTTCGGATATAATGCACTTTACAGTCGGATAGAATATCGAATAAGAAACAATATTTTGTATGACACGTATGTACTTAAACGCAAAATTTAGGGAGATAATTGAAAATTATTGGCTAACTCTATATTAAACGCGCCGAAACACACCTGAAACGTGATGTGTGACGTCACCATTTTGTATGGAGCGTTTTCGTCGGGTGATGCTGCGCGCTAACTTCAAGTAACTATATCACGAGAAAAAAACGCAAGAGAAAAGTTTTAATATTACAGTTAATTTTCTCACGCATTATACTTTTGATTAAGATTTTAAAAAAAATTGATGCATATTCCCTATTACAATTACTTTTAATATGATGAAGAAAAAAAAGTCTAATGTAAGGGTATAATACAATACAAGAATACATTATAAGAAATATTTTTATCTTAAACTTTTTATTGCATAACTTATTGAAAAAAAACCTGATAAAATGTATTATTAATTTTTAGGAACCGATTCACATTCAATTGGAAAAAACATTCTGTTGTTTTTGTTGTGCTTCCCCACCGATGTCGGTGGACGTCCGAGCACCTGTTTCTGGCTACTGCCCGGGTCAGACAATACCAATAACAGTGGACATTGAAAATAAGAGTAATGTACAGTTACATCTCGTCAAGGTTTTCTTGAGAAAGGTAAATTTATAAGTCTACTACACAGCTTCCAGTAACAATTAACTTACTTGTCAGATAATTTAATAGATATTTTGTCCCATTTTCCCATCCAGAATCTCAAATGTTTTTGAGACAAAATTCTGAGATTTCTTTAAACGTACTAACCATCATAAGGAATTTACATATTTTGTAAAAATATGGCACTAATGCTAATGGTCATATTTTAGGTTGTAACTTATCGTGCTACATCACCGTCGACCGTAACAAAGAAATCGAAATCGGTAGTTTTGACAGTTCAAGAAGGACCAGCTCCTTCCGGCTCAACGAAGCACTGGAATTTGACTCTTGAAATACCACCAATTCCTCCGTCCAATCTTGTTAACTGCAATATCATCGATTTAGATTATGACTTTAAGGTAAGGTAATTAATAATAAGTTATACAAGTATATTCAGATATCCAGATGCAGATATTATACCATTAATTTTCCTAGTATTTATTAGTATGCGTAACCGCAGCAAAATGTTGCGTCTTAGAGAAATGAGAGTATTACAGATATTTAGTTCATAGTAAGATGCAATTTGTTTAAGTATAGCAAAATGTGTGTAAGTTGTACTTTCGAAGTTATTCGAGAAAAACTGATTTTGCTGGGGTAACGTTACCCCAGCAAAATGTTTTTTAAAAAAGGCGTTTAGCCTGGAACCAAGTACATCAAAAGATAGCTTTTGACGAGTTGTTAATGAGTACCAATAGCAAAATCTGTGCATCTTATAGTTTTTGAGATATTCAAGATTTTGCTGCGGTAACGTTTAGGGATTTCCCATATCTCAAAAACTGTTTGTCGCAGAAGTTTGAAAAAAATACCAGTTATAGGCCTTAATTTGTTTAAATTTGTTTAAATACCTATAAGTATCTCGATTCATCAACAGATATCGATATAATTAATTGTTTTTTAAAAACTGGAAAAGTCGATTTACTCCTAAACTAGTACATTTGAAAACAAATAAAAAACAATTACATATACCTATGATCTACCCCTTTAAGGTGTACAAATCTGGATTAACAAACTTTACGCGATATGAAGATATAAAGAGATTTCATCAAATTTCAAGCTACTTATCAATTTTCTACTTTGGCGATCGAATACGCAGCTCCCTATGAATACAAAACGATAGACTATAGTGAACACATTAGTGTATTTTGTTAAAAAACATCCCTGAAAGTTTCAGCTTTAAATCTCTGATGGATTAAAAATTATTCAAAAACCAAGAAAGTGCCAGCAATTCTCCTATAAACCGATTAAATTACGGAGGTTACGAAAAAGCGATCGCGCCATACTTGCGGATGTCCTACTGAAATTAGCAACCTAATAACCGATATATAGTACAGTCAAGCAGAAAAATACCCATGTAGCTGAAATCTAAATTGTTTTATGTAGAGGTTATATTATTACATTAGCTATTTTCGACTACATTCGTTATTAGCAATACTTACCTAATTACTACCAGATTTTTAGACCAGAACTAAAAAGAAACGTGGTTCAACTTATCTAATAGTATAAGTTAATTGATGAATGCGTTGAACATGTACTTTTGTAAAATAAAAAATAATAAAAAATATTCTTAAATTTGAGATTTTTGCATTCATTGTTTTTTGTTAATTAAAAATTTAATTTAAATTAAATTAAATATTTGTTGTTATAGCGGCATCAGAAATACATCATCTGTGAAAATGTCAACTATCTAGCTATCACGGTTCATGAGATACAGCCTGGTGACAGACAGACAGACAGACGGACAGCGGAGGCTTAGTAATAGGGTCCCGTTTTACCCTTTGGGTACGGAACCCTAAAAATTAGTCATTGACACAATAATATTGCATTGTCTTCCAGTGCTGGAGCTATGTTCAAAGTTTCAAGTTTCTATCTTATCGGTAAGCTAGTATAAAATAGTTTGCTAAAGTGGACAAACAAACAAAGAAACAAAATCTTTTTACGCTACTGTACCACCTAAAAATGACTATTATGCTATTTTTTTCAGATGGTTACGCTCAAGTATGGCGCGATCGCTTTTTCGTAACCTCCGTAATTTAGTCGGTTTATAGGAGAATTGCTGGCACTTTCTTGGTTTTTGAATAATTTTTAATCCATCAGAGATTTAAAGCTGAAACTTTCAGGGATGTTTTTTAACAAAATACACTAATGTGTTCCCTATAGTCTATCGTTTTGTATTCATAGGGAGCTGCGTATTCGATCGCCAAAGTAGAAAATTGATAAGTAGCTTGAAATTTGATGAAATCTCTTTATATCTTCATATCGCGTAAAGTTTGTTAATCCAGATTTGTACACCTTAAAGGGGTAGATCATGGGTATATGTAATTGTTTTTTATTTGTTTTCAAATGTACTAGTTTAGGAGTAAATCGACTTTTTCCAGTTTTTAAAAAACAATTAATTATATCGATATCTGTTGATGAATCGAAATACTTATATTTAAACAAATTTAAACAAATTAAGGCCTATAACTGGTATTTTTTTCAAACTTCTGCGACAAACAGTTTTTGAGATATGGGAAATCCCTAAACGTTACCGCAGCAAAATCTTGAATATCTCAAAAACTATAAGATGCACAGATTTTGCTATTGGTACTCATTAATAACTCGTCAAAAGCTATCTTTTGATGTACCATCGGCAACAGCGACGCTTAACCACTGCTAAGGTCAAAATCGCTTGCACGCCGCGCCGTCACAACCATACGTTTAGTTCGTGCAGGGGCGATACGCGCGCACACGAATTTTGTTGCAAACTGGTTAAGCGTCGCTGTTGCCCATAGTACTTGGTTCCAGGCTAAACGCCTTTTTTAAAAAACATTTTGCTGGGGTAACGTTACCCCAGCAAAATCAGTTTTTCTCGAATAACTTCGAAAGTACAACTTGCACACATTTTGCTATACTTAAACAAATTGCATCTTACTATGAACTAAATATCTGTAATACTCTCATTTCTCTAAGACGCAACATTTTGCTGCGGTTACGCATACTATTTATTATGTATAGTTAATAGCACATCAGACTATAAATTTTGACTTTAAGCGCTACGTAATAAAAACTGTTTTTTGACGCCTTAGCACAGGATATATGCCTTAGAGTGAAAACCTCGGAAATACATTTACGGTATTTTTTTTTTTATTGCTTTTTTAAGAAGAAAACCTCGCAACGCATAATCCTGATCTCACTAATTTGTTCTTTCGATACTCGTAACACCATCTATGACAATAAAAAACAAAAGCCTGTACAAAAATTTTACAGCACACAGTTTTTTCTTCCTCAAGAAAAGTTTCTTCTTTTACACTTAAGAGGTTTTCACTCTAAGACGTCGTTTTGCTGTTCAACTGTTTTATCTGATGTGCTGTGGTGTGTACATCAGGTAATTTAAACATAGAGAAGATTCTGTACTTGCCTTTTTTATTGAAGAAACATTTCTTTTTAAGGTGGAATGTGTCGTGTCAGGAATGCACATGAATATGAAGGGGAAAAAGTATATAACGATCGGTACGGTGCCACTGGTGGGCGTGGGGGGGCAAGCTGCGCCCGCGTCGACCCCCGCAGGGGACTCCGCGCAGTACTCGCCCAGCCAACCGGCGGTGCTGCCCGTGACGCCCGGATATCCAGCTCAACCATCCGTACGTACACATACGAGGGTGGTTTGATAAATCCATGACTTTGAAAAGAAGAAATATATTTCTTTATAATTTATTTTTGTATCTTAAAAAGAAACTCCTTAGGAATTTTTGCACTACATTTTTTTCAAATTCGGCAAAAGATTATTACTTTTGGAAACAAAAAGCTCAAGCGATTTCTAAATGACCCTGTCGACCCTCTCGGTGGCACTCATGACATCAAAACTCATCGAATGAAGATGCGAATCCTTCCTATTCTCTAGCTAGATTAGGCCCACTGAGATTTTTTCTTCTACCAAACATGAAGTCTGAAATGGGTCCTCATTTCAGTTACCACAGTTTTCAGGCGAAGAAAGAAAAAAAATATGGGTTACAGAGGTTGGAACTTCATTGGACTGAATTATCAGATCTGTGGACTGAATATGCAGAGCTACAATAAGATTATGTAGAGAAATAAAACAAAATATGTCCAAAAAAAGTGTTTCTTCTTTACAAAGTCATGGATTTATCAAACCACCCTCATAGTACAAATTAGTGAACTATAATCTATGGGACAAGCATTTCACTCAAAAATTAGCACCACACAAAAATTACAGCCAAATGGGCGGGGCTAAAAATGCTGGCATTAAGTTATGCAGCACAAAGCTACTGGGGGCTTACCATCAGCAAATAAGAAACCATTCAGTTCAAAAGCAGGCCTTATACAGGACTGCTTAAGTCCCGCTTTCGAACTAACCTTTGAGGTCATAGTACGAAAAGGTATGGCAGTTCAATATAAGTCCTGCTATAAGAGCTCATAGTAAGGCCCCTGAACACTGATTGCTTAATAGTAACCATAATCTGTATACTCATAGATATTTTCTGTACATGAAAATGTTTCATACTTATTATGTTATCTCTGCATCTTTTTGCCTTCTTTGCGTCTTTTGACACTGATTGACTACACAGGACGTCATTTCTAATAAACTCATGTACCTACCACCCCAGAATAAAACCTGATATATTGCCTTTCCAAACTGTAACGCGCCTATATAAAAAATTGGGTAAGTGCAATAGTAGGCACCCTACTATTAAATCCACCTTCAAGTAATAGAATATTCACCTTTGTTTTACTGCTTTTAGGCACCTTCCGCTCCAAACGGTGAGTCTACGCCTGGAGGGTGGGTGGCGCCCGGAGCGATGCCGGCGCAGCCTCCGTTTCAAACGCTCTATCCTACTTTATGTGAGTGGTTTTAAACACTTTTTGTTTAAAATGCTAATTTATAGATTATAAGGCAATAGTAGAGTAACTAGCATACTACTCTACTAGTTTAAGCTTCCAGCATGCTGTACACTGGAAGAGTATACAGCTATCTAATCGCAGCGCGATTTTTAGTCAGTTTCATCCACTAATCTTGTACTCTTGTATGTTTACAGTAAAAACAAACGGTAATAATAAAAAGTGTATAAAAATGAACGTAGGTAGCTAAAAAACTAACTTTACTGACAATTTTTTGAAAAAACGGACTTTTAGTGACCGAAGCCAAAAAAACTGACTTTCACTGACTTTACTGACCAGTTTCGACCCCTGCTATACTAATGTAGACAGACAGCATTGGTAGAGTATAGTACTGAAATATGGAAGAGTAAAGTAGCTAGCACTGTGGGCAAGCTACTCTACCACTTTCTATCCCCCACCCCGGCGCGGCGTCCACTCTACTCTACCCTATACTTTACTGTCCCTCGACCCATGTATAGAGATTAGTAGAGTATTTTTATTTACGATTTTTGACGTTCATGGCGTTCTAAGAATTATGCAACTAACCACACGACAAACAAAATAAAAATTACGTATAGACAGTTACTATCCAAAACTGGTAGAGTACTTGGAACTGGTAGAGTAGTATGCTAGTTGACTCTACTATTTAATCTACTCGTGTACAGCAGCCTTTTTCCATAAACAGTTTGGGAACATATACTACATAAAAATCTCTCTTCACAGAAAATAAGTTGGGACCATTATTTATAATTTTCAGCCGAACCAGTATACAAGGTGGCGGCGTATACAGCAAAAACCATCCAAGATAAAGGAGACACCAACTACACTAATATATCGGGGCCTCGCTTTGCGCCCTACTACCCTACGTACGCGGCTGTTCAGCCACCCCCACTACCTCACTAAAATATACACAAACGCACTTAATTTTTGAGCTTTTTGGCTATTTATAACAGTCATGAGTTTTATAAATGTATTCATTCTTTATTATACACGCTAATTAATTATTAAGCAAAATAGGTACCGATTGTGGTTGCTAGCTTTCAAAAGGTTTTACTAAAAATACTTTTTGTCTTGAATCTCCAAAAGGAAAATGTCAAAAATATCCTGTCTTTATGCCGTCCTTTTTATGTTACGAAAGTTTTGCGTAATAATCTCGTGTAGCATTTTTTTGCATTTATGAATATAACTATATATTTATATAACAACCGTTAGGCCCTTTTCGTACACACTCGGTTCCCGTGTTAACGGTAACCGTTTCAACGGACGCAGATCTCCCACACGTACACGGTTGCTTCTGCCTTCGCCACACCTGCGTTGAATCAACGAAGCCAAGAAACTCCGACCTTGCTTTGCCTGCGTTCATGTAGCTGTGTGGGTTTCGTACAGTAATATACTAGATTAGAAGCTATTCACGAGACGTGCCGGACTACAGCTGGGCCACAAAAAAAAAAGTTGGAAATCTGACTTTTTGACTATGCCATGATGAAGTCGATAATTTGTCGGAATTTGTCGCCAAAAACCAGAATTTGTCGGTCTTGCGTTTAGGAGATACGTGTGGCTCAGCTGTAGAGACGTCTCTACAGCTGGGCCACACAGATTTCGAAAACGGAAGGTCGTAGCGAAAATCTGATTACTCGTATGTGTAGCCGGTAGTTTGTCGGATTTTGTCACCAAGAACCAGATTTTGTCGATCTTGCGTTTAGGAGATATGTGAGGATACGCTGTGGAGACTTTTCTACCTGGATCTTGAGAAAGGAAGGTCATAGCGAAAATCTGATAACTCGAGTGTGTAGCCGTTAGTTTGTCGAAATTTGTCACCAAGAATCAGATTTTGTCGATCTTTCGTTTAGGAGATATGTGAGGATACGCTTACGACCTTTCGTTCTCGAGATCCAGGGAAAAAGGTCTCCACAGCGCATCCTCACATATCTCCTAAACGCAAGACCGACAAACTCTGGTTTTTGGCGACAAAATCCGACAAATTGACGGCTACACATACGAGTAATCAGATTTTCGCTACGACCTTCCGTTTTCGAGATCTGTGTGGCCCAGCTGTAGAGACGTCTCTACAGCTGAGCCACACGTATCTCCTAAACGCAAGACCGACAAATTCTGGTTTTTGGCGACAAATTCCGACAAATTATCGACTTCATCATGGCATAGTCAAAAAGTCAGATTTCCAACTTTTTTTTTTAAGGCCCAGCTGTAGTCCGGCACGTGTTCACGAGGTATTATTAGAATATAATTAATAATTATACTCAACCGTTACGGGACCGACCACCGTTAACACGGAAACCATGTGCATGTGAAAAGGCACTGACTGTTGGTAGGAAAATCAGTCTGATCTTCCTTGTTTACCTCAACACCTATCACAGAATTCGATAGCTTTCATGACTACCGAAACGCGATACGATATAGCGATTAATCACGTTTAACTGTCAAAAGACAATGGATTTTGACAGTTGAGTGAAGATAAAACGCCATATCACGCGATATATATCGTGTTTTGGTGGGCATGCTAGGGGGGCGGGGCCCTATTTAATAAACGTGACAAGTCACCTGTCATGACAATTTTATATCCATCGCGTCAACCAATTTGAAAATAGAAAAACCTACGCATAGCTACACCGCAACCTAAACCAAATTGTCATGACAATCGGCAAATTTTCACGTTATTAAATAGGGCCCTGGGGCCGTATGACCTCTTATTTCTTGGCAGTTTTCGGACTGGCTATCATTCTATCTCTTTTAATTGCTATACAGCGAGAAAGAGATGTAAATATAGCAATTCATAAACCTGGGGGCTTATTGTCTAATTTCGAAAATCTATCGCAATCGCTTTCATTTGACAGATGGATGTTATACATTGCTGCATTCCTTTGGTAAGTTTTTATTTGTGCCAGAAAGATATTGAAATTAGACAATAAGTACCCTGACAAGTTTTAGCCCCCCCCCCCCCCCCCCAGATCATTGCGATTGATGATCGTCCAAGGGCCGTACTGGCTAACGTATCGAACTTCGAAAAGACTGCCGGGTTTCAAATTAAAACAGATAAATTGAGCCTCAATTGAGCCAAAATGGTGAACCCCAATTCATGATATCACACGAACATCGATATCTTCCAAATAACTTCAACAAATAGTACAATACGAAATTCCTTACTTTGATTTCTCTGTTTTAAACTCGGCAGACCCGCAAAAGTTCGACAAGTTAGCCGGTACGGCCCCAGAATGTGCGTCTAACTTGTGATCATCACATGATGGAAGAATTTGTTGACCGTGGCCGCTTACGCCGAACACACAACAGTGCCAATTTGACTTGACTATGTTATAGTTATATGCTCTGATAAGTCTTTCTTTGTATACGTCAACCATTAGAAATGCGTTTGGTGTAACTATTACCTTATAATACTTATTAATCTTATTATACAAAAAGTTGCAAAACACAATGCTTTGGTGCTTCGGAGTCTAGTTATGATAGATTTAAGAAAATAATATAGATTTTTAACCTAATATTATAATATATGGATGTATAAAATTATTTATGAAGAAAATATAAAATTTTATGACAATAATCTTTATTGATTTTCCTTCACAAAAGTAAATTCTAAAATAAATCTTGCTCTATAAAATAATGATTCGACTATGGGTAAACAATGCTGCAATGCGATACTTACAACAGTGGTTTTATGAGGTATCCCTTCTCTTTTCCTGATGTCCCTACATAATCGACACGAAGTGTATCTAGTCTAATAAAGCACTATGTTTAAAATTAAACTAATACAAAGATGTGAAAATCACTCATGAGGTACCGAAAAGAATTTCATTAGGGGTTTTAAAATTCATGCACTTGTTGCTTAACAGGTATTAATTAATTTTGATAGTTTCCGAATAATAAGAATACAAAATAGTTACTTCAATTCCGGAAATTATACTAATATGTTCTAATACCGTCACCACAGAACAGTTTCTTAATATATAAATATGAATAATTTAAGAGTTATTATTTCATTAAGATTTCATTTTCCTGTTGATACATGTTTGCCAAAACTATTATGGTTTGTGAGTTAATTAGACATTTACAACATTAATGTTTTTTAGTATGTTGTTTTCAATAACAGATGAATTTAAATCTTAATAAAATCGATCACGATTTCGATAAGTAACAGTTAAAAGTTCATTATTTTTCCAAAATTACTTTCATTCACGACGAAAACGACTATATCAATTTTCAAAAGATATTGAAAACAACCAATCATAAGTGCCATAAATGTAGTAACCGGTAACTGTAATGTTCTAAATTAAGTAACAAAATAACTACAAAAATATAACAATATTGTCATACATTAAAACATGATTATTGTAAAATGTTAACAATTTAGACTTTTTTTTTTACATTTTGGAATGGTATGATAAATGGTACCTACACTTATTAATTTTTTGGTTAAGAAAGTAATTTAATTTAATTTCTCATAACTGTGCTTCTTCTTGAGTGAATATTTTTGCAGAATTATTTAGATATAAGAATCATTATTTTCTGATGTTTGATACAAAGTATCTAATAATAAATCCGCATCTAAAAATACTATGATAACCAATTAAAATAAATACACTATGGCATACAGTACAGTAAGTTTGTATAAATTGATTCTATTCTTTAAGATGATTATGATGAGAAGGAAAAACAATATTATCCTGATCTCAAAACGTTTTAGGACTTATTTTCGCTGTGATTTTATCAGGTTAAAGTTAATATGAAGGTAATGAGAACTATGACAAAAAGAAAATCTAGTTTTTTATAGATACATATTGCCTAAATTAATGACTTTATTTACTGTAAAATTCGATGTTTTAGAGGTGGATTTTTTATGAAAGATGTGTATATGATCCAGTGTTGGATTTTTAACGGCAGGGTTCACTATTTACTCTGTCGTCCAGTGACTGTGTTTGCTCCTTAAGTCATGTACGCATTTTCGAACACCTCCTTTGCAATGCATGATAATCATGCTATGCCTTACCACCGAAAGATGAAGACTTGTTCGGACTAAACATAAGGATTCGATAAACATCATCATCAACATGATCCCGTTTATTTGTGTTCCTTTTGGTAATTTGTTTCAATATTTGTGGCCGGTGTGTGTTAGAATCTGTGTACACGGCTCAAGGTAAACTTTGAAGTCGTGAGGTTTAAAATACTATTTTGCAGTGAGATAGAACAGTGCATTTTCGTCGAAGGAAAACCTTTTTAATATATAACCGGTAGATAGTTAATTCAAATGAGTAACTCGATTCGTGACATCGTTTATTGATAAAATGCTCACTGCAGTATTTTATTACCAAATTCGGCATTGTGAACTCGCACATTTTCTATCCCTTACTAACGGTGAATTTTAACGCATCAGAATTTTCGCGTAGACGCTCCGCGCTCGTAGAAAGGATGCCGTCTATGACACATTTTCTAAGTTTCGGTGTCCGTTCGTCGCGGTCAGGTCCCGTTCCGTGGCCGGCCGGGTC
The DNA here is from genome assembly GCA_928269145.1 of Agriphila tristella. NCBI lineage: Eukaryota > Metazoa > Arthropoda > Insecta > Lepidoptera > Crambidae > Agriphila > Agriphila tristella. The sequence continues at coordinate 42,540,892 of OV743433.1, forward strand.
GGGCTCGGGCGTCGGGCATTGGGCGTGCGGCGCGCGGCGGCGTCTCGGCGAGACCGTGTCTGGTGCCGCCCGGCGGCGCGGGCGGTCGGCGCGCCGCGCCCTCAGTACTGGCTGCAGCGCGCCCGGAACCCGCCCTGGTACGTGGAGTCCTGCGACAGCAGCCCGTCCGGCTGCGACGGGCAGTCGGGCGCCGCCGACTCCTGGCTGAAGTCGGGCTGCGACGCGCCCTGCGACAGCGACAGCGGCGGCTGCTGCGACAGCGGCTCCTGCGACAGGCGCGGCGGCCGCTTGCGCGCGTTGGCGGCGGCGCGCTGCGCGGGCGCGTGCGCGTGGTAGGGCTGGCGCGGCGGCGGCAGCCCGCGGTGCGCGGCGAAGGCGGCGGCCGGCACGGGCGCGTGCAGCAGCGCCGCGCGCTCGGGGCCCACGTACGCCAGCGGGTCGCGCAGCGGCCGCGCGCGGTCGTACACCGAGCCCGGCACCATCGCCTCGCGCGCGTCGAACATCGACGTCGACATGAAATGGGAGCCCGGGTTCTGAGCGTTCACCAGCTTTTTCGGTTTGGCGAATTGTATCGCAGACTCTTTCAAATTGGACAGCGGCCCCTCGGTGAGAACGCGCCGCTCCTTGTAGAAGGCCAGCAGGTGATTCCAGAGCGGCTGCTTGCTCAGAACTTTGGGGTTCCCGACCACTATGAGCCCGTACTTGGCTCGCGTCAGGGCCACGTTCAGGCGCCTCGGGTCGCTCAGGAATCCGATTCCTTGGTGCTCGTTCGACCGCACGCAGGACATGATGATGATGTCCTTCTCTCTGCCCTGGAAAGCGTCGACGCTGGCGACTTCTATTTCCTGGTATAGTTTAGCGTGCAAGCTCCCCTGGTACTGCATGTGTTGCACGAGGTACGAGCGTTGTCCCTCGTAGGGTGTGATGATGCCGATCTGTTCGGGCCGTACTCCAGCCTTCAAAAAGCGCGTCGTCAGTTTCTCCACGTTGGCGGCTTCCGTTCTATTCAAATAAGACGTTCCCGATCCGGCGATTTCTTCTTGGCCTTGCGTCACGTAAAAGAACATCGGACGATCTGGCCTCGGCCATGGGAAATCGATCTTGTGCAGACGCCTCTCCTCGGCACTGACCCCGTTTTGGAGTGATCCTTCGTAAAAGAAGTCGGATGGGAAACGAGAAAGTTCAGGGTGCATGCGATATTGTACTTCGAGGCGGAAAGGACGGATACCCAGGACGACGAGCCTCTCGAACAAACTTTGACTCAGGCCTGCCTTGGCCGCCTTTTTGCACATGACTACCGGACCCAATTGGCAATGATCTCCGACGAGGATCAACTGTCTCGCTCCGAGCACTACGGGCACCATGCACTCCGGTTCCGTAGATTGCATGCCCTCATCGATCAGTATGGACTGGAAGCGCATGCGCGCGACGCGCGGGTCGCCGGCGCCCACGCAGGTGGTGCACACCACGTCGGCCGCGTCCAGTAAGCGCCTCTCCGCGGCGCGCCTCAGAGCGCGGTATCTCCTTTCGTCAGCCGCTGACAGTTCGCCCGCTTCCTCTTTGAGTCTCGTCAGTTTCCTCAACTCACTGTCCGCCGATCCGAGAGCGCGCGCCTGCTCGTGGAGTGCCAAGAATGAAACAGATGACTCCATAGCTTCACGTGATTTAGCGCAAAGCCTGACTACCTTTAGACCGGTCCTGTGTATCTTCTCTGTTAGTTGGTCGACGGCCGTGTTGGAAGGAGCGCAAACGAGTACCGGCCCACCATTTTGCCTTACGAGCTGGTAAACGATAGTAGCTGATGTAACCGTTTTGCCAGTACCTGGAGGTCCCTGGATCAAGGAAAGAGGCCGTTGGAGGGCATGCTTCACAGCATAAACCTGAAAATAAAGAAAACATTTTTTATTTTAGGCACACATTTTCTCAGTCCAACACTGGTACATCATTATTCGTTTGATAAATACCTGAGAGCGGTTGAGGTCTGGCAAGTTAGGAGCGCTGAAATGCTTCGGAAGATGTACGCGGAACAAGACTTCTTCGACCTCGTGACCTAATAGACGGCGGTAAATATACCCCGATACAGATGAATCATCGACAGCAAATTTTCGAAGAGCTAGTTGCATTCTGTAATAAAATAAAATAAACGTAATAAACTAACTTCTTAAATGTATCATCGTCAGTAAGAACCGTTCTAAACCATTTTCTTACCTGTCGAAAGAAGTGCTTTTCCAAATAAAGTCGACGACAAAGTTGGACGTGCAATCCAGTGGAGCCCCGGCGCCGCTCTTTAGTTCTAGTCCAACATCGTCTCCATAGTTGTCAGGAACTTTTATGACATGTCCCACACCCGACCAAGCCTTGTGAAGTTCGCCAACGTATCTAAAATAATATTTCATTTAAATAAAAAAAAACATACATTGACTCAACTGTTTATTAGATATAAGGCCGTCCGCTGCCTTAAGCGGGATCCCGCCGCGGGTACACGGCGCGGGAATATAGATTGCTGGTTTTTGACGGACAGATGCTTGCGCAGTGCATGAGTAAGCTCAAATCTATGTCGCCCCGCGCGCGTGTCCCGCTCAAGGCAGCGGACGGCCTAAGAATACAGAAGATAAGCGAAAACAAAGATAGTTACCTTAGTCTTAGTTCATCACCATGCATCAACTTCATGTCACTATCAGTTTTAGCGAGAGTAAAGTAAGCAATTGTTTTCTTGTTGAGACCGACATCCCAGCGCACCTCAATTCCTTCCTGGGTCTGAGACTCTTTCAGCCTCTTATCATAGTCCGCTTCTAACTTTACAAGGGGACCAAAGATGTTTTGGTACTGATAACCATCTTCATATCTAGAAAGAAATTGTTAATTGGCTTAAGTACAGGGGTACTTGTGTGGAGAAAATTAAGGGTAATTCTTTCATCAGCAGCAGTTATGGACGACGCGTGCGTCATAAAATTTACAACTAGCTAAAGTTAACTATAGAATTTCTTATACCTCAACAAGACTTGATTAGGTTCCTCGTCCACACCAGGTTTTTCAAGGTCTTGGAAGGTGGCATCAACATTATCCCGCCACAGTTCTTCAAGACGTCCAATTTGTTGGGGGGTAACCTGAAAGTGATGTTCAGTTAAACAACCTTCGGGGGTGGAACGCTGAGACACCTTAATTTTTAATTGTTAGCCTAAACACAAAGTTTGAAGATCCTAGCATCAAACTGAGGGACTTTCATACAAACTTTCATCCCCTATTTCAACCCATTCAAGACTTTTTCGCAATAAAAAGCAGCTTATCATAGGGTCTATTAGGTATATACCAGGGGTGCCCTTACTTTCTTAAGGAGATCGACCTAGCAACAATGTATGATTAAGAGATCGACATTTTGACCGCTGCCTGTTGAAAAAAAATTGCTTAGGTAAAAAAAAAAACTACATTGGGTGCAAAGTGTCAAATCTGTTATCCTTGGCGATCGACTTTAAAACCTCGGGGGATCGACTGTTTGGGCACCTCTGGTATACACCATCATTTTTTTTGTAGTCATTTTAATTACTAATGAAAATAATCATTTTTGCCAAAGAAACATGGGTCGAAAAACGACAAAAATTTTGGACTTTCCTATACAAATACAATGTTTTAGCTGTCTAGTTCGTATGGGAGGACCAAAATTTTTTGTCGTTTTTTGACCCATGTTTCTTGGGCAAAAATGTTTAGTTTCATTGGTACAACACACCCTTAAGTTAATTAAAACGACTACAAAATGACGGTGTATACCATATGTGGACCTATTATAGCGATTCTAAAATATAACGTACAATCACAAAACTAGAAAGATATTTAAGTATTAGTTTGCGCAATATAACTCGACAAATACAATGTTTTAGCTGTGTCTAGTTCGTATGGGAGGACCAAAATTTTTTGTCGTTTTTTGACCCATGTTTCTTGGGCAAAAATGTTTAGTTTCATTGGTACAACACACCCTTAAGTTAATTAAAACGACTACAAAATGACGGTGTATACCATATGTGGACCTATTATAGCGATTCTAAAATATAACGTACAATCACAAAACTAGAAAGATATTTAAGTATTAGTTTGCGCAATATAACTCGACAAATACAATGTTTTAGCTGTCTAGTTCGTATGGGAGGACCAAAATTTTTTGTCGTTTTTTGACCCATGTTTCTTGGGCAAAAATGTTTAGTTTCATTGGTACAACACACCCTTAAGTTAATTAAAACGACTACAAAATGACGGTGTATACCATATGTGGACCTATTATAGCGATTCTAAAATATAACGTACAATCACAAAACTAGAAAGATATTTAAGTATTAGTTTGCGCAATATAACTCGACAAATACAATGTTTTAGCTGTGTCTAGTTCGTATGGGAGGACCAAAATTTTTTGTCGTTTTTTGACCCATGTTTCTTGGGCAAAAATGTTTAGTTTCATTGGTACAACACACCCTTAAGTTAATTAAAACGACTACAAAATGACGGTGTATACCATATGTGGACCTATTATAGCGATTCTAAAATATAACGTACAATCACAAAACTAGAAAGATATTTAAGTATTAGTTTGCGCAATATAACTCGACAAATACAATGTTTTAGCTGTGTCTAGTTCGTATGGGAGGACCAAAATTTTTTGTCGTTTTTTGACCCATGTTTCTTGGGCAAAAATGTTTAGTTTCATTGGTACAACACACCCTTAAGTTAATTAAAACGACTACAAAATAACGGTGTATACCATATGTGGACCTATTATAGCGATTCTAAAATATAACGTACAATCACAAAACTAGAAAGATATTTAAGTATTAGTTTGCGCAATATAACTCGAACCCAACCATCCTTACTAATATTATAAATGCGAAAGTCCGTTTGTTTGTTTGTTTGTTTGTTACGCCTTCACGTCCTAACTACTGAACCGATCATCATGAAATTTTGCATACACGTTGTCAGGGGTACCGAGAAGGACATAGGGTACCTTTCATCCCGAAAAAAGTATAGTTCCCGAGGGATAGCAAAAAACCTTTCCACGCAGACGAAGTCGCGGGCGGAAGCTAGTAGACAATAAGCTTATTTTTGCACCTGCGGGTCTATCGCCTAACTCTCTCGCTTTGACTCTGGCTTTGGTTTATGACGTCAGTGCACTGTCCATTTTTTTTTTTACAAAAAAAAACAATCTTGTCGTCATGTTATGATATGACAAGGACGGATAGAGCATAGCTATCGTTTTGACTATCGCTTTGAGTTAGGCGGTAGGGCCCCTGAAATTGCTACAGCGCAAGTCACGTGGTACTAAAATATGGCTCAAGTTATTTTGTACCAACTATTCCTAGATGACATTAAAATTGGTACTGCTGTAGCCCTATCGTGTGTTACGTACCGCGCAGCTGTAGATAATTACTTCAAAGACAGGGCTTAGTCAGAATACTTTATATACTCGACGTCAGAAAAATCGCACCTCTTCGAAAATAAGCTTATTGCTAGCTAACGTTTTATTGTGTAAATGTATCTATTGAAAGTACATATACTGAGCTTTCAAATAATTGCTTAATTTAATTAACATAACATAATTAAACGCTTCAAGCGTTATTGCTTGCGCCGCCATAAAAGGGTCAATTCAGGAAATGCGGGTTAATTCACCATCGAGATGGATGATGGAGAAAACATACTTCAACAGTTCAATTAAAAAAAGGAATACCCAAGTTGGATTGCCCATGAGGTTGCTCAAATATTGCAACAAATGAGGCAATGTAATGTTGCTCAGAACAGTAGCTGAGTGACATTCAGTAATCTCAGTAATTGATTCCGTTCTATCAGTATTCCAACAGTTTCTAGAGACTGTTGGCTGTGTCCGAAGGGGAAGAAGTATTTAACAACACTTACCATTAAATTAGATAGGATTAAATTAACTTTGAAGAAATTTTTGAAAAGGTGCGATTTTTCTGACGCCGAATGTACAGTGCCTTTACATACAGTGGTAAAGTGATAATTTTTATAAGTTCAAAATGATATCTAAATAAAAGATAATACTAATAAGTCATTATTTTTAGTAATTTATATCTACCTGGCGCGCTCTCATTTGTTCTGCTTCTGATGGTACTTTCACCAGCCATGAAAGGAAGGCGCGATCAGCTGTAAACCATATTGAAATTAATTATCAATGATTGACATTTTTATGTATGTTTACCTGCACTACTAGCACTACTGAACTAAGTAGTAAAACTATTCAATAATTTTAATATTTGAAATAAAATAAATATTAGATGACATCACAAATATTGCTCCGATTCAAAAGTAGCTAAAGCACTTGTGTGTGTAATGGAAACCAGAGACAACAGTGGAATTACAAACACACAGACTGGAGCCAATATCGAATAGTTTGTTTTCTAAACCAACCCAGCTGGGGATTGGACCCATGACCTCAGAGATGGCGACACCTTGCAAACTGGTGTACACACCTCAACCACAGAGGTAATATTTGAAGTCAATATCAACGAACTAAAATCTATGGAAGTGTAATTGCAAACAAATATTGCTTAAAAAATGGCACCACGGGGCTGAAAAAGTACAACCCGCTCAGCTTTAGTCGGGCCAGTCACGCACCCGGTGACTGATGTTAGTGTTCTTTTCAATAAATTGCAGTTTGTATTGTAGAGAAAAGATAGAAAGCGAGAGTTCATTAGAAATGGCGTCCTTTATAGTCATTTTTTTTCTTTTGTCTGTTGCATCTGCGATCAGTCGTAGACTATGAGCAAAGATGAAGGTAATCAAGAAGCTTAAATCCACAATGGAGATTGCACGCCTAGTATCATACTGAAGATTGAAAAAAGACTCCTTTATGACGTCACAGTCAAATGGTATTTATAAAAGATGCAAAGGCAGTAAAAAGATGCAGAAAAAACGTATCTTATTTTTTCGTTTAAGTATAGAAAATATCTATGAGTATACAAATTATGGTCACTAATAAGCAACCAGTGTTCAGACGCTTTGTGCTGCATAATTAAATGCCAGCATTTTTAGCTCTATCCACTTAGTTCTCCTTTTCGTGTGGTGTCATTTTTTGAGCAGAATGCTTATTTCATAGATTTTAGTTTGCTGGTCAATATAATCTTTACTAATATTATAAATGCGAAAGTCTGTTTGTTTGTTACGCCTTCACGTTTTAACTACTGAACCGATCATCATGAAATTTTACATACACGTTGCCAGGGGTGCAGAAAAGGATATAGGATACTTTTCATCCCAAAAAAAGGAACTGTTCCCGAGGGATAGACAAAACACTATTTACGCGGTCAAAGTCGCTGGCGGTCGCTAGTAATAATTAAATATTAAAATAGTTAAATATAAAAAAGGTAGGCATTACATGATTCAGCATACCATTAAAGGCAACAAATAGTAAAATTGCATTGAAAAGAAAATAAGTCTTACAAATAAGTGGCTTCCACTGTTCTTGATCCCAGTTCATGTCCTTCAAAGAGCTTTGTGCAGCACATGGTTGGCTGTAAAAGATTGCATAATAATTTTACTTCTTATCAACCAACAAACTGCAATATAGTTGATTAAATATATGAAAAATATGTTAAGTTATTAATTTATTAGCAATGTATTTTTTTATTACTTTAATAATTAGAGCAAATAGTGGGTTTATAAACTAACCGACATAGAAGTACTACGACAGAGTCCGCTTTGGCAGGAATAAACCCGAGCACGAACACATTGCGGGCTCCACATGAGTAACATTCTAGGAGAGTTTCGCCAAGTGGGCCGTCGCGGTGTAAAGCTGCTTCCTTGTGCTTGGCACGAACTAAATGATTGATTATGTGGGAGCCAGATGTGTTCCCACGGCCATTGCAGAACCTAGTATTTGAACCAAAGTTTTAAAATAGAATGCTAAATTATACATTAGATTAAAGTATTGAATTCAACATAAACTTACAACCACACAGATAAAGTATGGGATTGAAAATGGCAGCCCATCACACTTTCCACAACAAGTGGGAGTGCAAGAGGCAAGGCCAGGAGGAGAGAAATAGGTGTGTGGTGTTTAGTGTGAGAGCAAGAAGTGAATATGAGCGACGCCATTTTCAATCCAATTTCAATTTATTGCATTCCACAATGATATCAAGATGGTAGGTATACATAGAATAACAAAGTACATTGTAGAGCCTAAGAAAGGGCACAGCAATTATGTAGAGAGCATGACTTATTATTATTATCCCATTCTTTATCTGCATTGTAAAAAATTTACTGCTTAGAAGATTGCATGGCAAGTAGCTAAGTGTAGTTCTATGTGAGAGATAACTCCTTATGCCACCTTCAGATAAAAGGCCATTTTATAGAACAACAATCCATGGGTAACTCATATTTATTTTCAAGGTTATGTTATGACAAACTCACCATTTGTTGCATATATTACACATGACCACAGTGGCTGGGTCATGGATGCCACAGTATTTACAAGCATGGTCAGGGAGCTCTTTGCTGCTGTACAGAGCTTCATCTTCTTCTTCAAATTGCAGTTCTGCAATAGCATTAGTCACGTTTGAAACTCTTGAAGAAAGATCCGAACGACCCAGTCCATTTACCTGGAACACAAATGTTAATTAGGCTTGTTCGATGATAAAGTATAACACAAAATCTATGTGGTAGTAGGTTATGTGAACAATAATGATCACGTCACGTATGTTATCAGCTGTACTGACCTGGTTAGATGATAGTCCGTGATCATGTTGTGAAGCCTGGGTTTGACTTTGCGAAGGGAGAGTGAAGTCCGTAAATTCAAATTCAGAGCCCTGGGTATCAGCTCCGATAAGATCCGCTTCTTCAGTATCCAAAAACGTGAGCGTTTGGGAGCTCGGCCCATACGCGTCGACGCTCATATTTAGTCTAGAACAATTATGACGGAATCAAAGAAAATATGTCAAAAAGAAAGGAATTCTGCTCGTTGAAGCAGAACTCCCATAACTAACAGCCACGCAATAAATTATCAAACGACTTGCGAAGAAGAATAATGAAAAATCGCCATGTTACCACATGGTTTGTTTCCGTTTACAAAATTGTTCGTTATTGGCTGATTTCTCTACTGTATAAAATTATTACCAATATAAATGAAGGTTTGATTGACGTAGGCAATTTTCGACCAATCGTAGTGAAGAAAAACAAGTGTCTCTCTCTCCTTTCATAGACAATTTGCATTATTTTTTATGATTAGTCATACGTGACCACAGAACACATTAGTACATGTCTGTCACTTGGAAAGCTAAGGTTATGTTTACATTAATACAAGTAGACGACCGAGTCGAGTAGCAAGTAGAAGTACATTGCCTGGCAGTTCGTCGATTTTAAAAGAACGTCAAACACACCACGTAATGTACTTCTACTGGAATGTTTGCTGGGTCGAGCAGCTGGCGTAATATAAACATACAGCTTGACCATAAAGAGTTGACAAAAATTGAGGGCGCCACTTTCTATGTAAACACGTCAAAATCACGAATAAATTGGCAACACTTACTAAATTTTGTACTGAAAAATTTTAGTTCCATTTTATTTAATTTCAACTCTTTATGGTCAAACTCATAGACTTAGAAAATTTTTCGCTATGCTCAAGTAGACGGACAAAGGTGCGAGTGAGAAACCGATTCTTACGGCTTATGCGATGTGCGAAAAAGAGTAAAAACAAACTGACAGCTGAACCTGGTTTGACTTCATTTATCATCGTTTATCACCTTGGTGAAAAGCGTCAACAAGATTATTTTGTAATTTTGATCGCGATCGGGTCGGTTTGGCTCTCAAAGCTATATACATCAATAACGATGTCGTGTTCTGTACTGGATTGTAATGTTACTTACGACAATAACCCAAATAAACACTCATTTCACAGGTAAATATGATTGTACTATTACCATTTTCATAATTCATATTTTAGTTGAATATATTCCCAAACACACTAAGTTATATACTAATATGATGCTATTAAACGCCTATTTCCTAAATAAAGGCTGATTTCTAAACATTATGTGTTAGATAAAAAGATATTATGTCCGTGAACTTGAGAAAATAAAGCGTAGATATTGATAAAAAATTATCGATATCGATACTCATGTCGATGATTTCCAATATAACTTTGTTTGTCTTTGTGAACACTGATAATTTTATTTAAAGCTGCTTGTAACCGACAGTTATCAAATGGTAAATTATACCAACTTAAGTACTAATTTAACAATTATTTCCAGGTTTTCTGTAAATCCAGTGATTAAATTAAACTGGATAAATGTCATAAACAAATAAGCAGGGAGCCTCAAAGGAGACCTTAAGAAATTATTTAAATAAAATTGTTCAAAATTTTGTTTGTGTTTTATTTATTAGAGCAATAATACATTATGGTTATCTACAACCTAAAATGGACTTCAGTGCATCTCTAAATTCACGCACACGTTTACATATTTACAAACACTGGCTCATCTCACTTTTGGTTTTGCAGCCAAGTGAACTCTGTTCGTCTATTTCAGTGAATATTAAGTTTATGGGTCAAACTGTAGCCTAATCGCCCGTGCGGACTTAGCATTTAGGCTGTGTTTACATTACGCCAGCTGCTCGGCCCAGCAAATACGACGAACCCCAGCAAATACGACGAACTGCCAGGGGCCTTACTATGAGCTCTTATAGCAGGACTTAAGGTCCAAACAAATTATCGGACGCGGCTTATGGACGCGGCTTACTGCCGCGGCTGATAAGTGTGCACACTCTAATAACATCCTGCGTTCCAGATAGCTATCGGACGTCCGATGACGTCATATTAGTCTATGGTTACGTCCGCGGCCTACTACATCCGATAGTTTGCACACCTCAGATCAGCCGCGGCAGTAAGCCGCGTCCGATAATTTGTTTGGACCTTTATACTGAATGGCATTACTTTTTCGTACCATGACCTCGATTTAGCAGGCCTGCGGAGGGCCTGCTTTAATACACGCTCTTAAACCGTTCACCATTTTTTATGTATGGACGAAGCGTACCACGACGCACGGTTTGACAGTTTGGGAGCTGTTTTATAGCGTCTGTAATGTCAAATAAAGCAATACATAAAAAGTTCCTACGTGATCAGCTTTTTCAAAATTGTTTAGTGTATTTAGATTAGATTGGTGTGAGAATTTTAAGATTTGTGAATTTCTTTTAATGTTTATTATTTGACAGTGAATTATGTAACTTGATAAAGGCAACGCGAAGACTTCCTTGTTGTTGAATATCACTAAAATAAAAAGAAATGATGAGAGATGAGACCCCATAAATAAGTACCTAAATTGCATTACATTTTATGTTATTATGAATAATAATAATCAAATAAAGAAGAAAATGATTTATTTTATATCGATGTAAGTAATTAACAAACTAATGGTGTGAAATGATATTGAAAATAAAAAAAACTGAAATAATATAACTTTAATTTGTTTTATTGACTTGCGACATTTTATTAGAGCACGCACCTAGTAAATCGCACTTAAAAATAAATATGAAGTTATGATACTTTATTTGCAATGTTCTCATTAAAAAAAACTAGTAAGTGACCGTTATTTTATTTTTCATCAATTTAGAACGTCGCGGCAGACAGAGATATACTATCCCCGCAAATTGGTAATTCGCAAGAACCTTGTCACATTAACATCCACATCGACGTGATCCTCAACTAAAAATGCCATGAAATAAGAAAATTCTTAATAGGTATTCTAATATAATAATAATATTAATATTTAATAATAATATTTATTGAATTATTATTTTCAGTAAGATAGGGTCTAGGTATATCAAAAATTTACAAATTGTTTTTCGTTTTTGAGGTTAAAAACATGGCCGCTAGGTGCATTACCAATTGGCGGGGATAATAAGCGATAAATTGGGTCAGCAAACAAATATCTGAGTCATCGAACGCCATAAAGTACATTTTAACCAGGAAAAGTAAATGAATATTCTAAACAAATTACTTTCCAAGGTTAACAAATTTGGAGAATGGCAAACTGGGAACCATTTTCCAAATTCATAAATACTGAGCGTGCCCAATTCGGACCTTATGAGATTTAAAGGTCATAATTTGGTGGTTACTTTTCAATTTAAAGTGTTCGTAAAGAAGGAGGCAACATTTAGAAAAACAACGTCATTCGCAACTAAAAATGACAAAAACAGTAAAATTCTTATAGGTACTGCCTACCCCCATGGGAAACAGGCGTGAGTGTATGTATGTATGTATGTATGTAATATAATGTATTAATTATTGAATTCTTATTTTCAATAAGAAAGGGTCTAGGTATATGAAAAAAATACGATTGTTTTTCGTTTTTGAGGTTAAAATCATGGCCGCCAGGCACATTACCAATTGACGCGGATTAGTACCTACCTACCGTTATCATACTATGTTTCAGGTCAATGATAGATAGGGAGTAGGTAATTGTCTATTACGGTCAAATTACTAAATATTTGTAGATTTCATGACCAGCGTCACCTAAAGCTTTTAAATAAAAATCATTCTGTGTAGGTTTGGTAAATTGGTAATGTATCCAAAGTACGAGTAATTGCCTATTAGGTGTTGTTTTGAGGTTAGGTTTTAAAATAACTTTTTATCCCCAGCTTTAAAGTGTATCTTACGATTACATAATTTATTAGGCTTTAATAGAGGATTAAAGTCATGCTATTTACTTCTTGGCACGCTAAGCCTTTAAGTGGTTCTGAAAATATATGGACACCTGCCATTCTCCAAATATGGCGATCGATGACTCAGAGATTTGTCTTACAGAATGCACCCATCGATTTGTATAGGCTAGCTCGTTTTCGCATCGTCTACAAAGCATTAGTGATCTGTAGGTCCGAACAAATTATCGGACGCGGCTTATGGACGCGGCTTACTGCCGCGGCTGATAAGTGTGCACGCTCTCATAACATCCTGCGTGCCAGATAGCTATCGGACGTCCGATGACGTCATATTAGTCTATGGTTACGTCCGCGACCTACTACATCCGATAGTTTGCACACCTCAGATCAGCCGCGGCAGTAAGCCGCGTCCGATAATTTGTTCGGACCTTCACAAAGCATACCAGAGACAAACTAACCGTTCACCTTAAGTTAAAACAATCTTTAAGCCGTTCACCTAAAAGACGGTCATGGTACCGATTTAAGCAATTTTGTTTAGGGCCTGCTTCTGAACTGAACGGCTTAAGGATGGTTTCTTATTTGCTGATGGTAAGCCCCCAGGTAATGTTTGTCGCTAAATAGTTTCTTTTTAGATAATCAGGGTGCTAGAAACTATTTAGCGACCGGTTTCATTTGACATACATTGCTACTTTTCTTTGGTATGATTTTGTTTAATCCAAAAAGAAGTAGCAATGGATCACGATCATCTGTGAAGGTCCAAACAAATTATCGGACGCGGCTTATGGACGCGGCTTACTGCCGCGGCTGATAAGTGTGCACACTCTATCCTGCGTGCCAGATAGCTATCGGACGTCCGATGACGTCATATTAGTCTATGGTTACGTCCGCGACCTACTACATCCGATATTCGATTTAAGAAATACAAAGTTGAATGAGGGCTTTTCAAAGTGACACTTAAAAATAAAAATAGTAACTATTTGCCTCACTAGATAGCGTTGATGGAAAGAGAAGTGTCAAATTTGGCTTTTAAAAATAAATGGCCTGTACCAACGAGGCAAGTAAGCGCAGCACGACGTTAATCAAACTTCTTGCCCGGTATACAGGCTGCATTTTTATTCAGTATCCATAAGGATGTGTTCAGTCCATGAAAATGTTAGATTTTTTTCTGGCGCTTCGCCGGCCGCTTTCGCGGCACGCTCGCTTCGTTCGCTCGGCTCGCGCACTGGGTTGATGTCAACCTAATATGCTTGTCGCTGCGCTCCTCGCACCTATCTCCTGACCTACGGTCTACGGTTTCTTAGTCCCAGTAGACTAGTTTAGATTCATTTCCGGCAGCAAAATTTGCTATAAAGCATTTTAGGCGAAGCCCAAAGACACCTCCACAGCCAATTCGTAGTAGTATTAAGTAGTTCGGGGTATAGAACTTAGGTTTTTTAAGCTTCGGAATTTAGTATTTTCGGTAAAATGTCCTTTCGTGATTTTAAACGTACGGCCAAACAAACATTCGACCTTTTGATTTTCGGTCTTTCGTCCATAGGTCTTGTAAAATTCGGTCTTTTCTATTTCAGCATTGTAACACATACCCTTTAATTTTAGATCAGCCATTTTTATTCTTATGGCTAAACCTCAATTTGGCTGAGTAAAATCCTTAAGGCGCTTATAGCTATCCGCCAATTCATGTATTTTTAATTAATAATAATAATTTATAATTATTATTATATTTTAATTATACGTAAACCAGCCCCCCTACTCAAATGGCCAACTTTCTATTCGTTTGATCGCTACGCTTACTATTAAAACTTTAAAATAAGCAGTAAACTATAATTAAGATGATTAATAATTGAAAAAATATTAGAAAAAATCTTCCCACCCGTAGCAACTCAGACGGGATTCGAACCCGCACCCTTAGGATTCCGGCCCAATGCACTAAGTAAACTATAATATTACGTGCCGTAAGCTTGACAAATCCACACGTTACATCGAAGTCTGTGATTTACATAAGTTTGGGACATGTGATTTTTAAGGATTTTTAATCATCTATTGCTCATATTTAAGCTGTAAAAGTAAGCGTAGCGTTCAAACGAATAGAAAATTGGCCATTTGAGTAGGGGGGCAGGTCAATATTTAAAAAAAGCGAACAATCATGCCCCCTTGTCTCTAATATTTTTTGAATAACTCTTTAACAGTTTTCATTCTTTCCTTAAGTTTTAAAATTAATTTAAACCAAGAGTGGGCACCGTCGTTTTGATTGCATTTTAAAACTAGTCTAACCTGCAAATAAGTTATTAAAAAAACCGGTCAAGAGCGAGACGGACTCGCGCACCGAGGGTTTCCGTACCATCATAATAAATACACACACTGCAGAGTAGAATAATAAAATTTATTATTGCAGTATTAGGTCAGCGCCATCTCTCGACCAATAGTGGAACTATTTTTTTTTCTTAGGACAGCGCCATCTCTTGCCTTATAGTGGAACTAATTTAATATTTAGGTCAGCGCCATCTGTTGACTGGTAGTGGACTAATGAATTTTTTGTTTGTTTTTTGAATTTCTAAAAAAGTGTGTTATATTGAGACATGGTTTTATTTTTCCTGTAATCTTTACATAAACTACTATCACATAGAATTATTTCAGATTTTTCTCTTTGCAAACTTCGGAGATAAGGGGGGGGGGGGACGGTTTTTTTACAGTCGAAAACTATGTGGCCTAAAAAAATGTTTTAAAATATACAAACAGCGCTCTTTCATAATATGATACCCCACAATCACATGCCCTAGTCGCCCCACTTCAATTTTTTAAGACCCCTTTTCTAAAAAAAAAATATTTTTCTATTTCTTTCTTATTTGCAAAATTGTTGGGCTAACGCATAGCATTCTGAGAAGGCTATGCATTAGTAGTTCTCGAGATATCCAGCTGTGACAGACAGACAGACAGACCGACAGACAGACCGAGTCACAGCATAAGGGTTCCTTTTTACCATTTTGGTACGGAACCCTAATATTAGGAGACAATTTAAGAGGGCTTGGTTGTTTCCTTTTTTAGTATTGACTTGGTTTACGTATAATAAAAATAAATGTATTGGCGGCGCTAGTGGACCGCTTCGTTTCTGGACCCTACCTCCTCTTCATTATTCTCCTAATCTCCAATCCTGCGTAGTTTTCCAAGACGATCTCCACTTGATTCATCACGATGGGGTTCCAATTCCTACTGTGCTAACAGCGTGGTGCATCCAAGAGACTAAGGCTGGCCCCAGACCTACCGGTTCCGTTTCTTTGCTTTGCTGTGCTACCTTGCTTGAAAGACCGCCGGCCAACCAGAGTAATTTTCAATCTATCGCATTTTGGGACTAGACCAAATTGGCAAGATAGCCATTAGCTTGGTTTTATCAAATATCATCGCCTGGATTGCGAAGTAGGAAGCTTTTAGGAGATATGCCACCCTGAACATGGACTCCGATCGTTAAAAATAACTCGATCGCTTATTTATACAAGATGTTTGGTAAAGCCTTATAAAACTGAATATGGTAGATAGGGACCATAATAAAACTGAACAACTTTTACTATGGGACCAAATCTGAAATCGCGAAAAAAAATGAACTGTTTCATACATTTTGATAATTTCGTTATTAATTTTTGTATAAAACAGCAGTTTTTTTTTAAAACGAAAACTAAAACTTCTCATCGCACCCCAGACGACGATATTTGATAACACCAAACTAATGGCTATCTTGCCAATGTGGTCAGGTCAAAATATGCGATAGATTGAAAATGAGCCTCTTGGCCGGCGGTCCATGGTAGAACAGCAAAGCAAAGAAATGAAACCGGTAGGTCTGGGGCCAGCCTAAAGGTTTTTTATCGCACTTTCCTGAATGCCTCCGCAGTAGAAGGAAGACATTCAATCACAATTACGACAGTTTTAATTTAGGTAGGTACCCTATTATAATTTTTATTCATCAGATCTGGCAGATGGGAGCCAATTAAATATGGTGCGATGATCCGGGGCTTGTAATAAAGTTTGCGACGCCTTCCGTTCACCAATCGCGGCTACTGGGCCAGGCAAGGCAGTCACTTGACGACTCGGTTATTTTCGCGAAGAGTTAGCGTAGTCGCTCTGATTTTAGAAAAAATAGGTCACATAGGTAGGTACTGGCAAAATGGCTGCTGTATCGGTCAGTAATGGTTTGACGGACCCATCTAGTTTTATAGCGTTTCCAGTGAATGATGCGGTCAAAGACCCCAGCACTCCGAACAGATTTATATAGTCTTTCGTGGTGGGTGACTCAATGCTGTTTGAGAAGCTCGTTCCTTTTTGTCTAGTCAACAAGTTGGATAGGTTCATAGGTAAGTTACCTATGTAAGTGAACATTTATTTTTGATAGGTAGCAAATTTTTGTCTGCTAATTAGACATGAAAATTGAAAACTACTTAAGTATCATATTCAAAGTGGTAAAGTTACAACTGTAACAAGGTAGCTCTATCACATTTTTTTTTATAAAAAATGATATTTCCATGCATAAAATCTTTTGCACAACTCATTTTAGAAAGCGGATAAATGTGTGCTAGTAAAAATTTTATTAGGTCTCCGCACCAACCGGATTGCCACTGAAAACCACAGACTTTACATAATAAAATAAATACAGAGAGTGCACTTTTGAAAATTCGTAAAGCCACTGGCGAACTGCCAATCTGGATCAAAGAAGATTGATAAAAGTTGGTGGCTCTTATCCTGTATTTTTCTGAGTACCTTAGATATGAATTTAATAGTGATCAACAAAAAAAAACAACTTTTACGATTGAATGATAGGTAATAATTTATTTTTTCGACTTAGCAGGTAGGTACTTAGGTAACCTACTCAGTAACGTGTTCAGGGGAAAAGAAACCACTTTACCACTAGTCTCTAGAATATCTTTCTACAATTACCTCCATCAGCCATTTTTGATGTCCCCACTGCTGGGGCACAGGCCTTCCTTATGGGTGGATAAGGAGGACGGGCCATAACCCACCACACGGGCCCAATGCGGATTGGTGGGTGTTAACGACTGCAAATGCAGCCGGGACCAACGGCTTAACGTGCCTTCCGAAGCACGGAGGAGCTCTAGATAACAAATTTTTGGTCACCCATCCCATGACCGACCCTTGCGAACGTTGCTTAACTTCCGCAATCGCTGGGCCAGGCGCTAAACCACTGCGCCACCGAGCTCCTCTCTACAATAGGGTATTTTCCAAATTCTTTAAAACTGCTTATATTTAAAGATTGAGACGAATGATTTAACAGAAAAATATTAAAAGTATAATTAATGTCTTTTTTCTTCATTAAACCAATTAATGTTAAATTATTTTTAAATATTTTTGAATTTACCGCCAAAACGCTCGGTTCGACGACGTCTACTGTGTGACGTCATCTTTGTGTAAACAATAGAATAAATTGTTACACAGACTACATAGGTGTTCAAATTGATTACACAAAGTTGATGTCTCACAGTAGACGACATCGAACCGAGCGTTTTGGCGATAAATTCAAAACCATTAAAAATAAATTAGACTTTAATTGTTTTAATAGAGAAAAAAGACATTAATTAATTTATTTTTATTTTTCTGTTAAATCGTTCGTCCCAAGCTTTAAATTTAAGCAATTTTCAAAAAATTGGAAAATACCCTATTACATAATAATAAAATAAAATATTCTGAAATCGGAAATGAAATATTTTAAAGGTACCGTCAAGGCGTGTCTGGTTTCCTCATAAAAGCACTAAAGGGCCCGTAATAATATTGGATATTTTATGGGTCGTTACATTCGTAAATGATTTTTAATGTTACCACTATACGATATGATGATTGATGATTTGTTTAGCAAAGCTTTTATTGCAGATCAAATAAAATTCTTCAATACTCTTAAATGTTCTCGAAAGCTTACCGTCGATGGATTTATCGATTTTTGAGTTCCTAAGTGACTTTATCACGCCATTTTCTGTTGTTGTGGATCTATTTTAGTCAAAACATAAAAGAAAATACCTGCCTCTCACTTCTAACGACAAGAAGAATAAACTTGCAAGATCAATGACGCTATACGATTAATCCTTACTAATATTATAAATGCGAAAGTCCGTTTGTTTGTTTGTTACGCCTTCACGTCTTAACTACTGAACCGATCATCATGAAATTTTGCATACACGTTGTCAGGGGTACAGAGAAGGACATAGGGATTTTACCCCGAAAAAAATTATAGTTCCCGAGGGATAACAAAAAACCTTTCCACGCAGACGAAGTCAATATTAATATTAAATTAATAACGAAATAACATTACTCGCGGGCGGCCGATAGTAATGTTATAATTTTCTCTGCGGTGTCATCTTATACCTACTTGAATAAGAATTTATAAAAATACACATTTACGTCTCATAGTTTTTATGCCTAGGTAAGTATTTACTCACATTATGAGCAAGATATATCTCTCATTCAGTATTCATTTTGCGTGCAATAAATCACAAATGCTAAATGTCTCTGCACAATGGGAGTTGTTACAATATGTCAAGTATCAGATTTCACTGTTTTTGCAAGTTCAGGTAATTGATACAAATGCCTTGATTGATGCGAGCGATGCCCTTTATGCTCTGCTTTGTTGAGACCTACTCATATGAATCACTGGTCGTATGTTTGTTAATACGGTTGTATGACCGAAAGTGGCGCCCTCAGAAGTTTTTTTTATTTAATAAGTTATAATAGAAAAATATTTTTATAATGTTTTACGTGGAGTTTTTAGGGCCCATGGTCTAGTATTTTTAGAAGGTATAACTACATTGCCCTCGTAGTCATTCGTAGAAGTAGATAGCAAATGTGTCAAAAACGGCCACGTTAGCAGTTTTGCTATCTACTTTGTAACGATACCGTATAAAAATACTAGACTGTGGGCCCTAAAAATTGCACGTAAAACATTATTAAAATTGTGTACCTATTAGAATTATAATATCTTCTCTTATATAAAAGTGAAGGGGTGACTGACATATCAACGCACAGCCCAAACCGCTGGGTCTAGAGACTTGAAATTTTGTACAAAGATACTTTATACTATGTAGGCATCCACTAAGAAAGAATTTTTGGAAATTCCACCCCTAAAGGTGTGAAATGGGGGTTCAAAGTTTGTATGAAAAAAAATATTAAATAGACATTTCGACTTGAAACTTCGTAGGAGTACTTCTAAAGACAAATAAGTAAACACGTGTTTCGTGGTTTTCCGAAAATCAACTCTTTAGGTAGTAAATGGGGCAAAAAAGCCCAAAATGACTGACAAATCAACGCACAGCCCAAACCACTGGACCTAGAGACTTGAAATTTTGCACACAGATACTTATACAGTGTAGGTATCCACTAATGAAGGATTTTTGAAAAGTCCATCCCTAGGGGATGAAAAAAGGGATGAAAGTTTGTATGAAAGTCCCTCAGTTTTGAAGCTAGGATCAAAATTGTGTATTTAGGCTGACGATTGAAAATTAATAAATACGTGTCTCGGCGTTTTTCAAAATTCTACCCCCGAAGGGGTGAAAAGGAGGATGAAGTTGTGTATAGAGGAAAATTATTCATTTTCGAAGTAAAAATCGCTAAATTTATAATTTAGGATTATGGATGGAAATCTAACGCAACGTATATTGTTTTTGTTAATATTTTAACCCCTATGGGGATGAAATGGGGGTGAAAAGGGGTAAAAAACCTAAAGATAGATATGGATGTCGTTATCAAGGTTTTGTGGGATGACGATTGCAAAAATGACATTTATTTTGAAGTCCAACACGGTGGACATGATTTAACCCCTAAAGGGGTGAAAATGGGGTTCAAATTTTGTATGGAAAAATAATATAAAATAGACATTAGGTACAACTTTAAATTTCGTAGGAGCACGTCTAAAAATAAATAGGCAAACATATATTTTGTGATTTTGAAAATCAACCCCTTAGGGGGGGGGGGGGTAAATGGGGTGAGTAAACATAAAAATCGATATGGATGTCGTTCTTGAGGTTTTATGGGATGGTGATTGCGAAAATGAGATTTATTTTGAAGTCCAACGCGGTGGACATGAAACATCATGAACGGACCTGGACATGCACATCCAGGGGACGGGAACGGGAACAAGGACGGGGACGGGAACGGGGACGGGGACAGGAACGGGGGCGGGAACGGGAACGAAGTGGGAACGGAACTTGAACGGGACGCGAACGGGATGCGAACGGGACGGGAAAGGGACGGGAAATAGACGGGAATGGAACGGAAAGGGAACGGAACGGGATCGGAACGGGAACGGGCACGGGCACGGGAACGGGGACGGGAACGGAACGGGAATGGGACGGGAACTAGACGGGAACGGAACGGGAACCAAAAGGGAACGGAATGGAACGGTACGGAAATGGTACGAAAATGGAAAGGGAACGGAACGGAACGGGAACGGGAACGGGAACGGGAACGGGAACGGGAACGGGAACGGGAACGGGAACGGGAACGGGAACGGGAACGGGAACGGGAACGGGAACGGGAACGGGAACGGGAACGGGAACGGGAACGGGAACGGGAACGGGAACGGGAACGGGAACGGGAACGGGAACGGGAACGGGAACGGGAACGGGAACGGGAACGGGAACGGGAACGGGAACGGGAACGGGAACGGGAACGGGAACGGGAACGGGAACGGGAACGGAAAGGGAACGGTAACGGAACGGGAAGCCTCATACGAGGCCCGCCACACGCGGTAAAGGTCTTGCCTCGCGACGCAGCGCGCTTGATGGGGATCCGCCTAATCGCGTAAAAATGGCTGGATGGATCCTGGTTGGTTCAGGTTCCCTGAGGATTTTCTCTTATATCAACGCGAACGAAGTCGCGGACAGAAGCTAGTTAAATAATAAATTCACCGCGACGCCACTTTCGCTCAGGGTGCCACCTTAACTTCAAAAGGAAGAAAAGTCACGGTTTATTACGTCGGCAATAAAAGCAAGACGAATTTTACGACGTCGTTTATTCAATAGGTTCCAATACAATTATTAGCGTGCAATGATTTCATTAAGTACTTACGCTGTAAATTATATGTATGTACGACGGCGTAGTGTGTGACTAGCCGGAGACAATTGTCGACAATTGGTGCGCGCTGGCGCCAGCAGTGATGTCACCCTTCAAGTTTCTGCTCTATATTCTAAATTCGTGTGCCACTCAGAACTTATGATGTGCAATATGTTATAGGCAAACGCCGAAGCTTAGGCGCTCTTAGATTTGACTAGTCAAACCTCAGGTTTGACAATAAACCTTAGTCAATGTCCAAAATTAAAGCGTGTTCCGTCCTCCTTTAGAGTGAAAATTTAACTACAATTTTCCAGTGAAACAAAGATTTCTGTTGTTTGTAAAAAAAAAAATACCACGAAATTTCTAAACTATCACGTCACCTAGGAGTAAGGCAGCTTACAGACAAATCTTTGTTTCACAGGAAGATTGTTAATTTAATTAAATTTGTACTCTAAAGAATGTGTTTAAATACAAAAAAAAAACAAATTCTGTACCTAATTTAAGTCTGACTGGTCAAACCCCGATTTGATGTAATTGGAATTGCGGTTCGGCGTTTGACTGTTCAAGTTAGTCTCTCCTAGGTTTGCCCATAAATACGTTAATCAAAGGTATACGCTAAAGGTAACACGCTATTAGTTTTGGACTTTGGCTAAACCTTCTTGTCAAACCTGAGGTTGACTAGGCAAACCTGAGGTTTGACTAGGCAAACCTAGGAGCGCCGGGACTTCGGGGTTCGACTATAACATGCATATAAAACAAGCCCTGATTTATTAGCACAAAATTTTTACTTAAATTAGAATTAGATACTTAAGGATAAGAATTATACTTTTCAGTACCTAAGTAATTCATAAACTAAATCTTTTTTGAAACCTACACGAACTTTATAGTTGACTAAGTACGTTTTTGATAAATAATCCTTATTGTATTGGACTGAATGAGATGAACTGAATATAACACTTTATATTGGAAAAAATGAATCAGTTTTTTCTTCAAAACTCCTAAGAAATCATCAAGTGGAAAAAGAAAACCCAATAGGTACACTTTTGAGGTTCACAATTATACTTATTAGAAAAAAATACTAGAAAAAATTTACTCACCCGCCCGTAGCACCTCTCAGATGGGATGAGTCGATTTTTTCAAGTTTTTTTTTCCAATATTTTTTTTATATTAATATAAAAATAGCATTATGAATGCCTAAAATAAATAATTTTGATTTCTATCTTACATATACACAGAACTTGAACAGAAGTCGCTGAAAACTATCGGTACTCTAACAAAATCAGTATAACTTACCTATCTAGTGCATTTTTTTGCGACTATACGCTGCTATTAAGTAATTAATTTATCAACCCATTAATAGGGTTGTAATAAATTGAGTGACAAAGTTTAGCCTACATTTTACGAAGACAGTAAAGTATAATTTGCTTAATGAGTTTATTCTTGCATTATGTAAACAACCATTTTGCACGGCCATTTCCGCTGGAATTAATGCTACGAGCCCTACATATTCATTGGTCTCGTCTCCTCACAATGCAAGGGCAATCATTCGTATTCAAATCAGTTGGAAATCGCCCTGTGACTTTATTATGTGTCAGCGATAAAAAAATGACATCATAACGAATAAGAGTCTGTCATAAATCTATTGGGTTGGCCGGGCGATGGATCCTATAATAAAATTAAAGCAGATGTAAATTTTAGTATGCGTGTCTTCGGAAGCTATGGAAGCTTTCATGTGTTGAATGCCTTGTTTTATGACATGCAATTTAGAAATTCAAATTCGTATTGTCTATTATTATTAAGAGCAATAATAATAAACGTGTTCAAGTTTTGGAATGAATTTAGTGCGCTGCGCCCGCCGCCAGCCACCGACATGATTTGGTTTCCAGGGGGGTAATTACGTAACTTTGTTGCAATCAACTCTGACAGAAATCGCAGTTACATCGCTGCTTTACTAAGAACCAATGTGACAACTATCTTAACTAAAGCAGCAATGCAACCGCGCTTTCAATCGAGAATTGTTAGCAACAGCTTTACGTAATCAAGGTACTGAACACAAACTAAGGTATTTGAAGTTTTTGATTTTTGCATTTGCAATGCTATTTTAACACGTTTTTTAGGGGTTCCGTACCCAAAGGGTAAAAACGGGCCCCTATTACTAAGACTCCGCTGTCCGTCTGTCTATCACCAGGTGTATCTCATGAACCGTGATAGCTAGACGTTTGAAATTTTTACAGATGATGTATTTCTGTTGCCGCTATAACAACAAATTAAACTAAAAACAGAATTAAATAAACATTTTTATTGGGCTCCCATACAACAAACGTGTTTTTTTTGCCGTTTTTTGGTACGGAACCCTTCGTGCGCGAGTCCGACTCGCACTTGGTAGGATTTTTTATATATTTTTGTTTTTTATTGATTATTAGCTTCATACAACGAATCTAAAAAGATAATCATGGATTCTTTCTACAGTTCTAGTACTTTGCATGTAATTTGCATGCTATAAAAATTTGCAAAACATGTGCGATTTGAATTGAATTAATTCTTTGCCATACATTCTCGAGTGAAGTTTCAGGTCCAGTGGGTTGGTCTGGGAGTTGATATTCAGTCACCCTTCATTTTTATACCTACCTACTATAAAATATATTAACTGAAAAGATGGAAACAAGATCAAACAAAATGCAGTCGGAGGCATAGAAATTAATGATAATAAGTCAAATCATTAATGTCTCCGTCCGACTGCATTTAATTGACCTTGTTTCCATCTTTTCAGTTGTCTTTTGTTTTGATGCAGGCGGGTTTTTTTTGACGCTTTTGCTGCGCTAGGATGTATGTATACATCCTAGCGCAGCAAAAGCGTAAAAAAAACACTTCTAAAATAGGCATTAGCAGCAATCACCAGCACGTAGGTTGAATTAGTGACGTGCACCTCTTACTAATTATGTGCAGGGCGGCGCCGTACATTATCTCGATTCACGGCACGGACTTACCTGTCATCGTCCGGAGTCCTGCGAATATAGAAATAAAATTAGATTTACCTACTTCAAATTGTAAAGCAATAGGTATACCTTAAATAAGTGAGGACGACTTTAACAAAATAAATAAGAAGATGATGAGCCATTAGCAGTCATCAGTGGATGATGACTACCGACCCTGTATAATTGGGTTGGTAATTTTTTCCAAAACTGTTCTGAATTATATATTTTCTGGTAGCTTTTGGCTTTGGAGTCAGGAATAACCAATTGCGGAATTTTTATAATACGTCATTTTAATTTAAATAATAATTTAAAATTAAAATTTACAACATCGTACAATGAATCACTATTACGGCAGTATGCGTAATGCTTTTGCTCAAATAAAAAAAAATGAAAAGTTTGGCATTGGCAATATCAACTAGTTGTGTTTTTTTTTTTCGCGCGGGAACCTTGAACAAGAAGGGCGCCTTCTCTTGAAATTTTTTTCAAATAACTTTAAATATTGTTTATTTTGTATATTTTTTCTGTAAATAGTGTAATTTGTATATATTGGAGTGTAAATTCATATGTAATTAGTGTAAACTATGGGGAGAGTAAAGAAGAGGAAAAAGGATCCTCCTGATCGAACGGCGGGAAACTCCACGGGTGCCTCCTCTGAAACCTCGGATTCAGAGGATGATGCTAGCAGGAAGTACCAAATTTATAAAGTCCCTGGGTACTCTAGAAAGTACCCGGAAAATTGTAAAAAAAATGAATATGTAGTATTTCTCTCGCATTC
Organism: Agriphila tristella; assembly: GCA_928269145.1. Classification (NCBI taxonomy): domain Eukaryota; kingdom Metazoa; phylum Arthropoda; class Insecta; order Lepidoptera; family Crambidae; genus Agriphila; species Agriphila tristella. The sequence goes on from OV743433.1 coordinate 42,566,326, forward strand.
AGATGAAAAACAATCGTTTACGGACAAGGATAGACTGGCCATTTCCAATGGCATCAGGAAACATTGTGTCACAGGTGTATTACACCTGCGGCCAGTTAATAAATTCAGAGTTGCAATTACTTTCGATGTTCCCAATAACGCCAATGTATTTTTAAATAACATAAAACTTTTAGATGAACTGTCTTTAAAAGCAACCATTCCTGCAGCTGATACAGAGGTGACTGGAGTTGTGACTTCAGTCCCAATAGGCCTGTCCAACCAGCGAATTTTTTCGTTAATCGGCAGTACACGCAATATTATCCAGGTCCGGCGCTTCATGCGACGAGTACGAAATGATAATGGGACGATTTCGTTTCAGCCGACGCAGACTGTCGCCGTCACTTTTGCTTCTACAGAATTACCTGAATATGTATACTTGGACAATTGGAGGCACGAAGTAAATGTATATATACCCCCCGTAAAGCAGTGTCTACACTGCTTACGCTTTGGTCATATCGCGAAATATTGCAGGAATGCCGAGGTTTGCTCTATCTGTACTGAGAACCATAATTATAAAAATTGTAAAGAAGACCCTAAAAATGCCAAATGCGCGAATTGTGGTGGCAATCACGTTGCCATTTCAAATACATGTCTTAAAAAAAAAGAAAAAATTGAAGAAAGTAAAATAAAATCAAAAGCTACAACTTTTTCAGCATTATTTAATGAATCATCCTTTCCACATCTACATGCAAAAACATTGGAAACCCAAATTCAAAATCTGACAAAATCTGATACATTTATGAATATTATTACAAGTGCTATAACTAAAATTATTTTAAACCAAAAAGATAATCCAATAAATCACACATCAATTAAAGAAACCCTGTTAAATTCATTTAGAAATAATAATAGTACTATCAAATAATGGATTATATCAATATAATGCAATGGAACGCCCAAAGCATTATCAGTAATAAATTTTTGCTTACTCAATTTCTTTATGACAACAACATTCACATAGCAATTTTATCTGAAACTTGGTTACAACCTAATAAAGTGTTTAATATTAAAGGATACAAAATAGAACGCAACGACATTGGAAGTAAACATAATGGCGTTGCTATTTTAATTCATAACAGTATAAACTATCAAAAGATTGATATATTTTGTGACAGTTGTTTACAAAATATATGTGTAAAAATTAATGTAAATAGCAAAGAAATATCGATTGTAAGTTTTTATTGTCCGACAAATTGTACTCCTTCGTTTGACAAGCATAAACTTGACGCCTTAGTGAAGTCAGTACCTAAGCCAATGATCTTCGCTGGTGATTTTAACGCTCACCATACATCTTGGGGATGTAACTCCACGAATTCCAGAGGTAGGGATATCTTAGAAATTGCAGATGATAATGACTTGGTCCTTTTGAATAATGGCGAGGCGACTACGGTTGGTTCTTTGTCGTGGCGTCCTAACGCCCTAGATTTAACTCTTGTTTCTCCATCACTCTCTCTTTGTTGCGATTGGTCTGTACATAATGATCCACTTGGCAGCTATCACCTCCCTGTAATTATCAAAGTACTTATTGATAACAATGTAAATAATAATACTCAAACTTGTGGTATCGATAGTAGACATTTGCCCATCTACTCTAATTTCAAATCAGTAGATTGGAAAATGTATACTCAAATTGCAGAGTCTTTATTATCAAGTTTTCAGGAACAAAACTATACACCCTTGGAAGCATATGAAGAGTTTTGCAAAAGATTACATTCAGCCGTTGAAAGGTCTCTTCCCTCAAAAACTCCGTCTTCTTCTTCGCTTAACCCCAATAGTATTAGGAAACCATTTAAAAAAAATCCTTTGCCATGGTGGAATAAAAAATGTTCAGAAGCAGTTTTAAATTCTAAATTAGCATATATTAATTTTAAAAATAATCCTTCAAATGAATCTTACATTGAATTCAAAAGACTTCAAGCTCTTAAAAAACTTACTTTGAAATCTGAGAGGTCTAATAGCTGGGTTGAATTGTGTAGTTCCTTTCATCGTTGCACTCCGCTGTCTTATATCTGGAAATTTATGCGTAAGTTTAATAAAACATATTCCCACAGTATTAAGGATGATAGTTGGATTCCTCAATTTTTGCAAAAATATACTCCAGACTATGTAAATAATCAATTTGAATTTTCGACATCAAATTCTACAGACCCTTCAGATAGCTTCATGATTAAGCCTTTCTCATTACAAGAGTTAGAGTCTGCAGTTTTCTCTAGAAAGGATAGCGCTTTTGGCTTAGATGGCATTCCCTATATGATGCTTAAAAAACTCAGTATAAATAGCTTTCAAATTCTCTTAGATCTCTTCAATTATTTATGGTTGAATAATGAAATACCACAAACATGGAAGTCTGACTGTTTGGTGCCTATTTTAAAACCAGATAAACCCAGTTCAAACCCTGATTCCTATCGTCCTATTGCACTTACTTCTTGTGTTGGAAAAATCTTTGAACAACTTTTAAAACAAAGACTAGAATTCTATATAGAGCAAAATAATATCTTACCTGCTAACCAGTATGGATTCAGAAGGGGTACGTCTGCTCGTGAAAGTATTTGCCAATTTCATCTCGATATTGTAAATAGTTTAAATAGTGGAAAGTCTTTGTTGTCTGTATTTTTTGATGTTGCTGGTGCTTTTAATAGTGTAAATATTGATATTATTTGTTCTGAATTATTGTCAATTACTATTCCGGCCAAACTGGTTAATTGGATACATAAATTTTTAACTGAAAGAGAAGTTTTTGTGAAATATAATTCTAAACTATATGGTCCAAGGAATGCCTCTGTTGGGGTTTGTCAGGGTGGCATACTTTCTCCATTGATATTCATTTTGTATATTCGTCGGTTAAATTTAATTCTTGGTCCTGATGTCAAAAATCTCCAATTCGCAGATGATCTGGTTGTTTATTCTTCTGGAAAAAATGAATCGGAAATTAGCAATAGCATAAATAAGTCTTTAGAGGGACTGTATAAATACTTTTCATATTTAAATCTAGATATTAATGCAACTAAATCAAAAGTGGTTGTGTTTGGAAAAAATAACTCTTCTCCAGGTGTTTATTATAACAAAGCTCCTATTCCCGTTTCAAATGAGGCTAAATTCTTAGGTGTAATATTTTGTCATGACTTAAAATGGAATAAATATGTTGATTTATTAAGTATAAGAGCTAACAAAGCCTTCAATATTTTAAAAACATTATGTAGAACATCTTGGGGTGCTGATCCTAAAATATTACTACTATTATATAAATCACTTATTCGTAGCCACTTTGAGTATGGGTTTCTCTGTTTTGCAGTTGATAGTAAGTTGGTTGATATTTTAGATAAAATTCAGAATAAGGGCATGAGACTTGTTACTGGAGCGTTTAAAAGTACTCCAATTAATACATTACAAGTTGAATGTAGACTTCCTCCCATGAGTATAAGGTTTAACTATTTAAAAGAAAGGTTTGTTTTAAAATTATATAGTAAAAGTAACAATCACTTGTTCTCAAACTTGAAAAGCTTTCCTACCATATCTTGTCGCAAATATCCTTACATTCTTCAGGGTTTTACCCAGTTCAATAATTTTCTAAAAGATTTGCAAATATATCAATCAGAGTTGTTACCATGTTATCAAGGTGATTTTCATAGTAAATATCCTGCTATTAACATAATTATTGATCGCAATTTGAATTATAAAGAAGATGTTTACAATAGATTTTCTGAATTTATTGGCTTCAATTTAATTTATACTGATGGCTCAAAAACTGAGTCAGCTGTTTCATTTGCATTTTATGATGAAAAATTGAATTCTGGTTGTGGTTTTAAAATTAACTCAAATACAAGTATATTCACAGCTGAGGCTGTGGCTATTCTTGCAACTTTAAAACATATAAAATATAAAAATGGTGGTTGTTTTAAATGGGTGATAGTTAGTGATAGCATGAGTGTACTTCAAAATCTTAAAAATAACAAAGTCCATGCTAACACTAATTATATAATTTCATCAATCAAACAGCTTTGGCTAGATTTGTTCACAGATGGTTTTGAGGTTATGTTTATGTGGGTTCCATCACACTCCGGCATATTAGGAAATGAAAGGGCTGACTTTTTAGCAAGAACAATAACCGACTCTTCAGTCCCTATTCCAGATTCAAGTTCCAGACTTAATGTCTCTGTTCCATCCTCAGATATTGTTTCTCTTTTAAAGAAAAGATCAACAGATGTTTGGAAAATACACTGGAATCACGCAGTACAAGTAGAAAATAAAGGGTTATGGTATGCTACATTCAACATTCCCATAGGTTCCATGCCTTGGTTCTGCCAGGGCAATAATTACCTTTCTCGAAAGTTTTATACAACTATCCTGAGGCTTCGTTTTGGACACTGTCGTTTAAACTATCATCTGCATCGTTTAAAAATGGTACAGAGTCCCTCTTGTGATCATTGTAACTCCCAGTCAGAGCAATCCTTGGATCACATTTTCTTTAATTGCCCATCCTTTGGCATTCAGCGCCTTGTGCTGATGGATGAGCTGATCGAAATATACGGTTGTCCAGATTCGGTACCGCGCTCCATCCAGGCTCTTCTTGTAAATACTGATACTTTTCTACCTCTTTATAAATATGTTATAAGTACTGTAGGGCAAATTTAAATGTAAACATGTATGGTATTTTACTGTAATATTATAGATAAGTTTTTGGTGTAAATATCTATCGGTTAAGTTTTGTACAAAATAGCGAATTCTAAAAATTTTGATTTTTGACAAATTCATGCGTCATGTCATTGGACATGTCAGATGGATTGGATGACTTTTCTTCTTTTGACGTTTATCGTTTATTTTGCTAGCTTTGTTGACAAAATATTCTTGGACTGACTATTATCGAAATATGACTTGAATTTTCTTCATGGATTGACCAAAAATAACTAAAGAATTAAACTTTAAAAAAACTACTTATGAAAAAATTTAACTAATGACGAGGCAGCATGGTCTATGACCTTAGCCTGTTCTACGGAACGAAAAAAAAAAAAATCAACTAGTTGTCATGTAAGTCACAGTCAGCTAAAATAAATAAAATAACTCTTTTGTAAGTTTGTAGATATACATATATTTACTTGCTCGTCACAAACGTATTTAAAGCTCTTCGAGGGCAATTCCTGTTTAATCCTCTGCACCACGTCTCTTTCAAAGGTATGGGAATGAGGATCAGTAGGTAACGATTTTTGTTTAGTGGCTTATCACAAAGCCTATGCCACCACATGATTAACTGTGAAGAAATTTTTACGATATCTCTTAAACCTGAGGAGTTACACAAGCTAAAACGTGCTAAAACTCTGTTATTTTAGGTCCTTATGACGTCATCGAGACGTACGCAAACCTTATGTCGTACGTGTTAAAGCACATATCGCATTGAGCTTGGCATTTCCTACAAAACCCAACTATTACTCAACCATTTCTAAACGGCTTTCAAAAAATCTTTCAGTAAGTTTCATAGCTATGAATATGTTTTTATATTATACCAATAAAACTATAGGATTCAAACCTGTTACTGATCCTCATTGTAAAAAAATTGTTCTGCGGATGATTATATCTATATTTCAAACAAAACGGAACAAAGCAGTGTAGGTACTTCATCGGCGTAATAAGCTGAATAATGGATTTCTTCAAGCTGATCCATTTCCCATAACAGAACAAGAAAAACACTAGAAAATCACAATAAATAAGCTGAAAAACAAACAACAACATAAAAGGCCTGGGCACACCGGATGCGTAGACACGCGCGTGGTCACGCGTGCGTGTACACGCGCGTAGTTACGCACGTAACCCCCTGACACACCGGGTTACGCATACGTCTACGCTTACGCATACGCATACGCAACGCAGCCTGTCCCTTGCGTACCCAGCGGGCACACCGGATGCGTAGACACGCGCGTGTACACGCGCGTAGTTACGCACGTGTACACGCGCGTAGTTACGCACGTAACCCCCTGACACATACCCAGCCGCTGCGGCAGCCATACTATAAGTAATAAGGATTTTTTTACTATTAATATTTGTCTATCATATAATGACATTTATGATGTCACTACATAGTATAAAACAAAGTCGCTTCCCGCTGTCTGTCTCTATGTATGCTTAGATCTTTAAAACTACGCAACGGATTTTGATGCGGTTTCTTTTAATTGATAGAGTGATTCAAGAGAAAGGTTTATAATTATGTATAATACATCGTGTCAAATTCCACACTACACCGAAGCGAAGCTAGGGCGGGTCACAAGTCCTTTTTTTGCCAAATGCGACCTTTGATTTGATTTCATTTTTTCGGACATTCCCCATTCCATAATACATTATATATTTTGTTAGAGCTCAGAAGTTTATGCAGTGCTTTCGATGCTAGGCTTCCCAGGCGGCTTAATTTTTGCCGACATCTTCGTATTTCTACATACATAAAACCTCGATCAATTTATAATTCACCTAAGTATACCTTCCTCAGGAATCACTCTATCATTTGGTGAAAATCGCATGAATATACGTTTTGAAGTTTTTGAGTTTATCGCGAAGCGCAAACAGACAGACAGACGCGGTGAGGGACTTTGTTTTATAATATGTATGTAGTGATATCAAGCAATTGATGACTAGTTTAAATTCATAGAAGTGACGAAGTTCTCTATTTGTAAAAGCAAATTTCCTAGGACCCTAACAAAACAACTGAATGCGTAGTCACGCGCGTGGTTACGCGCGTGGTCACGCGCGTGGTCACGCGCGTAGTGACGCGCAGGAAAGATACGTGCGTGTTCGTATTTGTTCGGTGTGACGTCCAATAGGGAATGCCATTGAGTACAACGTCATCAATGCGTTCCGCTCTGCGTAAGTACGCAGCCTGGTTGTCTCATGAGAGCTGCAATGCGTAGGGTTACGCATCGGTCTACGTGCACGCGTACGTTACGCAAGCGGTGTGCCATGTCTCATAAAGTTTCAGGCATTACAACGTCATGGTACGTCTACGTGCACGCTTACGCATACGCTTACGCATCCGGTGTGCTGGAGCCTTAAGTCGTGATTAATGATTACCAAACTCTTTGTCACCGTCTGTAAAATCTGTCCTGTCAATCAGTTTTTTAATCATGCAAGGGAACTTCGTGTTCAGCCATTCGTTTGACATTTTATCGCGATAATAATATAAAAAAAAAATATTTGATTAATAAGGTAAAATAAAAATCATAATATTATTTTCTTTATTCTTCAAACTTGTGCTATCAAAAAAAAATATAAAATAATTATCTTCGAAAAAGTTTACCAACCCAATTTGGGAAAAGCGCTTTTATAATTACGACCAGATGGACATACCATGAGCACTGAGCGAACAGAATAAATAATAATAGGTAGGTACTACTCCATGACTTTTTAGGATTCCGTAGACAATCAATAAGGAACCCTTTGATATGTCCGTCTCTCCGTCCGACGTCCACGGCTCAGCTTCGTACTAGAAAAAGCACAGAATAAAATAAAAAAAAATAGTACCTACTTATGGAAATGTCTTTTAAAAATATTACCTATCTATAGGTTTGTATATGTTACCGGCAATGTGTATTCTCCGGCATTGTAAACAATGCCTAGGCATTGTATACAATGCCTGAAACGATCAGGCAATGTATGAAATGATATTCATTTTATACATTGCCTAGGCATTGTATACAATGCCTGCTGGTCCACCGGCAATGTGTAAAATAAGTTTATTTCTGTTGACTGTTATAAAAAAAATAACCTCGAAATTTAAATTTCTAACCTAACCCGGGACCTACAGGAGTAAAGCAGGTTCGGTTCCAAACTCAATAAGCCCCCCTCGAGCCACCCCCGAGCCCCCCGAGGCCCCCTCGAGCGCCCCCGAGCCGCCCTCGAGCCCACCCCAAGCTACCCTCGAGCCCCCCCCCCGAGCCCCCCTCGAGCCCCCCCCGAGACCCCCCGAGTATACAATGCCTAGGCATTGTATAGAATGCCTAGGTAATGTGTGAAATTGACAATAATATTCATTCTATTTCATACATTTCCTAAAAGGGCCAGGCATTGTATACAATGCCTGCGTTTCATACATTGCCGGTGACATATAGACCACATTTCGATTTAGGGATCCGTTTGCGAAATATTAAGTTTTAGAGTCCCCGCAAACTACTGACCAAACTGTCGGCTGATAGTTGGAATCAGTATGAGAAGTATGCACTTCACTTCACTTCACGTGCGCACACTACAACGATTTGGTATTGGCCGATTCTTCATACAAAACGAACTATCGGGCAGGCCAACTATCGGCCGATAGAAAGTCTGTAGTTTGCGCTGCGGGCAGTGTTTCTTTCAGGTACTATTCCGGGGGGGCTGTGCCCCCCCGGAGCAGCCTTAGTGCCCCCCCGGAGAAAAATGTGTTGTGTGTAGATAGACGGGCAAACTAGTGTAGTGATCGACGGACGAGCTCCCCCGAACCTCTTAATTGCCCCCCCGGAGAATTTTGTCTGAAAGAAACACTGGCTGCGGGCACGCTTAAAGTGCAAAATTTTGTTAAGTATCCTCCCATCTTCCCATCTACGAGGTAAACGGTTACTTATGTTGCTTACGTATCTAAATACTTACGTGAAAAGGACAGTAGTACATACCTCCATAATATTACATTAAAAGGAAAACTATCACTGCTAGGAAGTAATAGTCGATCAACTTTAGGAAAAAGTTCCTAAGTATTATACGTATTATAACTGTAGTTATAGTCGTTAGTCGTGTAAAACAGGGAGTAACATATAAATTTACATTCATTTACCTACTACGGAATCCTATACTGCGCGTGTCCCGACACGCACTTGACCGGTTTTTTGTTCTCTAGGAATGCACAGCACAGTAAGGTCGTTTCGAAAAAAAATCCTTAAACTTTGTGTCTGAAATCACCCTCAAAATGATTCACACTTTTGACCTTCTTATAAACAAAATTTCTATTGCGATTGTTTTAAAGAAATTTTAAATAAATTAATTTAACAGTAATCAAACATTTCTGTTGAAAATTTAAGAACGTTACATGCTAAATAAATTGCATCTGGAAATCTTTGCACAGACGCTCTGTCTAATGAAGCCTAATTAAATTGTAAAAGACTGTAATAGAAAACTAATTACATACCTATGTCAAAGTTCTTCCTTCAACTCATGTGCCCGTCTAGTAAACTGATGCTAACTAGATAATATCTAGAACTCGCACTAGTTTAAGTGTCCGTATTTACCTAGACTAAATTAAGAACAATTTACGTTATGGTTGTTTTATGTTTGCAGACAATTTAGTTCACGGTTCATTGGCAAGTAGCAGATTCTGCAACTGTTAGCGTGCAATAAATGCATGTCTTATTATACTGCTTCAATAAAAACTGAGTACTTACCTACAACTAAGGTACATAGATATTTTTTATACGTAGTGTACTAGAACTCTTCTTATAAATAAGAGAGCAAGTAAGAAGATATGATTTTATAGGGTTTCATTTAGGTACATTACGACAATATTATAAAGGCGATATAGCTACTAAATGGCTATCTACGTACTATACTCAGATTTTTCTTAAATTTTGTAGTATAGCGAAATTTAACAAAAAAATGGCTAGCTAAGGCTAAAGAGTTTGATTTGTCGCTACAAAAATCGAACTGAAGATAAACCTTGTAAGTATGTAGATGAATTAAAAAAATGAGAAAACGTGCAAAAAGCACATTCGTATTGTCATAACTTTGGAGTAAAGAATTAATTATTTATAGACAACAAAGACCAAATAAGACGTTAAAGAATTATGTTTTCCCGAACAATATTTCTGTTCTGCGTAAAAAATTAATAAACATGAAGATTTTGGGTAGAAAATTGCGAATATTTTACACAAAACAAAAGAAAGCACAAACATTCAGTGGGTTCTTTTTTGTTTTCCATTAGTTTCCATACAAACAATTAAAATTCATTCATGTTCAAAAAATCAAATCTCAAACTTATGAAAAAACCGGCCAAGTGCGTGTCGGGCCACGCGCCATAGGGTTACGTAGTTACCTTATTTATACCATACTATACCACTATAATTTTTCGTCTGTAAAAATAACTTTGTTTTTCACACTGTCGGTATGAATGACAAAGTTATATTTGCGGTTTTGGAAAATATGATATATCTCGAAAACCAATTACTATATCTCGTTCAAACCAATTTTCGTTGAAAGTTTTTATTAAGATCTATAGCATATTTTTTTTTTAGATTTTTCACTCTCTTATTTCAAAAGTTAGAGGGGGGGGGGACACACATTTTACCACGTTAGCAGTGTTTATCTTTCAAACGATTGGCTTTTAGAAAAAAATGTCTTAGGAACCTCAATGTCATTTTTACACCCACGACGGACGGAACGGAACGGAGGCGGTATATGCGTTTGGGGTTAGAGGTTGTGCGTTTATTTGTTTGTTTATTTGTTTGTTTGTGTGTTTGTCTGTTACCATTTTCCTCGGAAACTACTAAGCCGATTTCGATGCGGTTTTTTGCATTCAAAAGGATTCATTTCAGAGCAGGTTCTTAGACATGTTCCATAGTGGTAGACCACCAGTGGGCTCTGCAGCAACCAGATAAGTCAAGTTTGTCTATTACCATTTTCCTTGGAAACTACTGGACCGATTTCAATGCGGTTTTTGCAATCAAAAGGTTTCATTTCAGAGCAGGTTCTTAGATATGTTACATGGTGGTAGACCACCAGGGGGCGCTGCAGCAACCAGATAAGTCGCGCTTGAGAAGTTCTCTAAAACTACTCAACTGATTTCGATGCGGTTTTCTGTAATGGGTTTGTAGGTTATCGGCGATGGTTCTCAGATAGATGTTATGGTGTTTGGCCGCTAGGAGGCGCTGCAGTTATCATTTTCTCGTTTATTTCCAAAGCGGTTTGACCAATTTGGATGCGGTTTTCTGTAATAGTTTTGTAGTTTGTCGGCGATGGTTCTGGGTGTTATGGTGTTCAGCCGCTAGGGGGCGCTGTAGTAATCATTTTTCGAATGGTTTGACCAATTTAGTCGCGATTTTTAGAGTAGATAACGTATGTATTCTTTAAAAAGTTTAAAATAAAATGGCAATATTAATTTTTTTTTAAAAACCTACGACGGTTAAAATTGTAACTCTTTATTTAAAAAGACTAAAATAAGTTTTACAAAAATCCCTCGACTAAAAGTGATGTAAAACCTATTCATAAATTACAAACGCAAGAAAAATCCGTCGGGAGCTGCCATTGCCATTTCTCTAAAGTAACTATAACTGAAAAATATTTGTTCATTTTGGGCCAGTTAATGGCAGCCCCAACGGATTTTTCTTGCGTTTGTAATTTATGAATAGGTAGATAAAGTATGTAGGTATAGTACAGCTTGACCATAAAGAGTTGACAAAAATTGAGGGCGCCACTTTCTATGTAAACACGTCAAAATCACGAATAAATTGGCAACACTTACTAAATTTTGTACTGAAAAATTTTAGTTCCATTTTATTTAATTTCAACTCTTTATGGTCAAACTGTACCTACATCACTTTTAGTCGAGGGATTTTTGTAAAACTTATTTTAGTCTTTCTAATTAAAGACCTATCTATAGACACCCCGCACGTATTGCTATGAAGGATTTTTTTTTTCAGTTTCAGTTCCATGTATGAGGAGCCCCCCCTTAATATTTTTTTTTACGTTAGTATTAAAATCGTTAAGCGGTTAACAGAATACATCTACTTACTAAGTTTCAACTGTGTAATCCGAATACTTTCGGAATAAAATGACTGTGACATACGGACGGACAGACATACAGACAGACAGTCCGGTTCCGTTTTTTGCCATTTTGGCTACGGAACCCTAAAAACCGCATTACTTTTTGCACGTGTTCAGTGATACCTATTAATATTTTTTTACATTTTATCAATTCGATTTTCGTTGGGCCTACTTTACGTTTACCCAGAAACACAGAATAGATCCAGAATCCTTATGCTTAACACATTAATTTTCAGATCAACTTTGATTCAAACCAGGTTTACATTAATAGAACTCCATATTATGATATAGTTTTGGTCTTTATTTGGATATTCTGCAATAGGCATGACGAATGATTTTGAAATCCTCATCCGTAATGTAGGTACACGTTTACTATTTACGAAAAATACTTTATTTCGGTAATAAACTAGAGTTTAACAAAGTTCAAAACCATTTTTAAATATTTTTTCAATAGCGCGCAAAAAAAGCTCACGTGTCATGGCGCCGGCCGCTCTGACGTCACGCCTAGGTAAACAATGAAACATTGACGTTCGGTTGACACAATTTTCAAGCGGCCCAGTGACACTAGTGACAGTGAAATTTGTTTGTTTACCTAGGCGTGACGTCATGCGCTGTGACTAGTGTTTCAGACAAAATGGCCGATTGTAGTATTTTAATCGTTTAATTTATTAAAAATCTAGTTAATCTCAGATGTCTTAATAAAACTAAATCAGTCTATTAAATCCTTTTAATGTCTTTTATCCCCTAAAATAATTAAATCTTTGATTATTTGATACTGTCGTCACGCCTATTAGTATTTATGTGTTACAAAAAGTCACTAGCTACGTTGTTTTTATGGGCTGCACATTGAAATGCAGTAATGAGGGAGTCATAACAACACAGGCACGTCACGACTTTACACACATGACTTTATGTTTTCTATCGAATAGTAATTTAAATAGATAAGTAGGCATATTATTTATAAGATCGTAGTAAACATCAATGTATCTACAGGTTGTACATAATATAGTTTTTATGTATTTATCTTCTATCTATAATATAAACTTGGCATGCGTGTAGCTTTTACGTATATAATAAAATATAGAAGTAGCAGCAAGTCGTAAAGTGATTTTTGCCCCCCTGGCCCCCAAATGCCCCCCGCATTTTATGTCCCTAATTGCAGTTTTTATTTTTTTAATAAAAAACTGTGAAGGCTACAACAAAACTGTCTATGAACAATATATTTTTCATTAAATTCTCTATTAACCATTTTTTGAATGAAGGTGATAGCACTTATAGTTTTCAAATTATGTTTGAGTTTCTTCCGATATTTTTTGAAAAACATCACCCTGTGGGAGTCGTATAGGAAATCACCGATATTTTTGGCATTAAAGAATGAGACTTGGCACACTTGTTCCTTAGATAGACCAGAGTGAAAAACGCTCGGGTGACAGCGGAAGACACCCTGCTGGGGGGGGAGGGGGTGAAATTTTCTAACGCCACGCGTACTGTTGGGCGTAATAACTAGTAATTTATAGCTACTATGGAAAATCGCGTATCATTTTCGGATAAATAAAGGATGGCCAATCATTTTCAGAAATAAAAAAACACCTTTACATAAAAAAAAAATGAATTGCCGTAATTGAAACGCCGAACATCTAAAATTTTACAACAAAATAAAAATTCCAGTGACGATAAATTTCTAACGAATACTGATATCGGCTTGAAAAAAATATGATAAGAAAGCCATATTCATACAAATTCCAAAAATATAAGTTTCATTGGAATAGTTTAATAAAAAATGTGTTAAAAATATTATACAAGCGTGGCAGTGGCATAAATAAATCTATAAAAACTCCCCATTTCTTATTCTAATTTAAAAAAGTTACCGTAAACGGTAAAAGCTACAGCAAAACTCTCGAAAAACAATATATTCTTCATTAAATTTCCTACAATACTTTTTTTGGAAGTATGTTGATAGGACTTATAGTTTTCAAAACAAACTCACAATCACTGGGTAAGTAACGGAATTTAGACAATTAATAAAAATACCTACCTATTTCGTGACTAATAAAAAAATGTATTTTTTTTAATTTAAATTACACGAATCTGTACCAGACTCTGTTAGTGCGTCTGTTAGATCTCATAATTTTTCACCAGAGCATATTAATTATATTTTATGAAAATTGGACGATCTATGAATGCTTATCAATCAAATCAGTAACAATTTTTATTTAGTTAAATTATCACAGTTATCAATTTAACTATTAGGTACATTTACCAATTTTTTATCAATTTAAATATTACATTACATTATTACTATCTTATCTATGTAAACGATACGGGACGCGCCGTATTTGTTTACATAGACGTTCTACGCCGCCCGCTAAATTACGGCCGTAATATGACGGCACCGTCATCCTAGGAAACCCTAGCTGAAGTCATATACCCCGTCGTCCGTCGTCGACTCAATTATCAAGGTTCTGTTTGTTGCAGCTTCTACAAAATGTTGAAGTTCTTTGCTCGTTTCGAAATAAGCGACGAGTCCGGAGGCCCCTTGACGGATTGAGACATGATGCTTCTGCGCTACTTCAGAATTGCATAGGATAGCTGAAAAAACGTGTAATAACCTTGCAGTCGGGTTTAAAATAATGTCAGCCCACAATAATAATTTGAGGTAAAGCAACAACAGACGAGCTTTATACTGTCTAATAATGCAAGGAAAAATTCACAGATTTTACAGTCCCCGTAAGAATCGGAGCATTGAAAATGAACACAAAAATTTACGAAAAACCAAAATCAAATCAAATGCAAAGTCCTATTATATTTTTAAAGTTACCTAGCTATTTATCTTTACGATTGTTCTTTTAATTTATTTTTACGATATCTTTACGAAAGCGCCCGCTGACTGCCTCGACGCAGCCGAAATATTATTAAGCGATTTCCAAAATTCCAACGAATGCACTTCTCGTCTGCTTTTGCATCTTTTAACACTATTACCATGACGATTTCTCAATAATCATAGAAGCTACATCACTTTTTTATGTACGGAAACAGCCGTTTTTCTACAAATACAAATCTAAAGGGACCACCTACAGGTCACAATTATTAACCGATTTTCAAAATTATTTTTCCATTTGGTAGCTAAACTAATACCCTAGGACTTTTTTTTTCATTTTTTCTTAAGTCAGTTTTTTTTCCGAAATATTTACAATTTAGTAAATAAACACCCCTCAAAAAACCCGGAATTTTTGGAATTTTACAAAATTCCAAAAAAAGTTACCAGTAGATTTTCAAAATTCAAACGTTCACATGTGTCTCGATAAATTCCTCAACTTTTGGTACTATTTTCACCTCGATCCTCTCAAAATCCTCGGAGATATGGCCAAAAATATGTCTCAGGCGATTTGCATTTGATAACCATTTTCAATGGTAAAACTCTTTAATACTATTCCTAAGTAATATCTATTACTGCAACACATTTCTGCTCTTCCACCTTGTGAGGTAAGGTTTCATGCTACGGGAGCTTGGTCTACTACATTTTCATAAACAACCTATAATTTTAAAAAACCCTGTATACCTATGCACTGATGAATTGTTATGGCGCCATAGTATAATTATTTGCCTTGAAAATAAGGATGTTTTGATGGATGATTGTAGCATAAAAATGATCTTTCGCATATTCAATGACTTATAATTACATAAGATGTTTTTCCAACAATAATTATACCTAACTATAAGAACGATGTATTATAAATTATAAAAGCAAAGCGTTGTCTCTAACACTCAACACTGAATCCTCTGGCAAATATTAGAAAAAGTATCAAGTCACAAATCAATTTTGCTGCGAGTTTAGCGACTTTTTCGTGCTGGAGAGGTGAAAAAAAATATTTGCATTTCCTTAGGAGATTCTCATCAGATGATAGTTATTTGTTATACAAGTGACCAAAATCAATTTGTGCTGCGAGTGCCGACTTTAAATCACGAAACTAGCAAAGTAGAATTCTAGAATTGAATCACGAGCGTAGCTGAGCACAGTGAGTGATTTAAAGGTACAAGACAGAGCAAAATTTTGGTCTCGTGTAAAACATACAACTTTTCACCTCTACCAGCGAGAAAATATTCAATTTAATTTTACTGGTAAAAAGCTTTATTCAGCATTAGAAACTTGTTAACTCAAAGACAAATCTTCATCGTTGGACGCACTCATTTTTTTTTGTAATTTTTTATCACAAAAATAGTTTGATCAAACCTATGCTGTAAGTTTTATTCATAGAGTAAAGTAGATTCCTGTCGTTTTGGTTACATTCCGCTGTATTGACATTGAAAATGTCTTTTCGTTCGCTCCAGTATAGGCACCGATTTCACGAAAAAGTGCGATCCCCTTATATCTCAGAAGGTTGTGAAGATATGATATTCAAAAAGACTCAAAAGACGCGTATTTACGAGAGCTACAAGGTGCAGAAGAATTATTCGAGAAAATAAAAAACGAAAAAAATTATGGCTGAATATTATGGTGGAAAAAGATCTCATTTTTTTCCTATTTCTTGATTTTGGCGGTCGATATTTTGGAAACGAAGAATGATATCAAAATTTTGAGAAAAACTCCTCTGAACAATTTAGTCAGCTACAATTTGAGCCTAAAACAAAAACAATCGGGTTAAGGGTTTGCCCTGTAGACTGTACCTTTAACATTGAAAATGTTTTTTCGATCGCTTCATTATAGCCCCCATTTTCGCTCAGAGTGCGACATCGCCTTGGTGTCGTAAGTTTTAAGGCTACATGAATGGTTGAAGCCTCAAATCAAAAGACGCGTATCAACGAGGGCTACAATATGTAGCGTGTTGGCGTAATTTCGGGAAGCGCGCTCCTTAGATGCGCGTCGCGGAGTTGACGTAGTTGAAACCCGAGGCGAAGCCTTTTTCATTCATTTCATTTTATTCAAAATAAATCTTAGACTTTTTTAAATATTTTAAATCGTAATGTTTATAACAATTAAATATTTTTATATGAATTTCATACACACGAACCACAGAAAAGTAAATCCAAAATTGTTCATGGCTTTGCTGTGATTTCAAAGTATTGTAAGTTCTAATCATAAAGTTAATATTACCTAGCGGAATAGAGGAACAAAGGGCTGAGCAAGCGAGATGTCACTAATCAGCAACAATGTGTGATAATAAGAGATGCATGATTATGACGTGCAGAACTCTTTTTCGCAACTGATTGACAGTTTGTCAGCCCACATCAGCCCGCTGAGAATTTGAGTTCTGAAAATATTTCCGATTTTTCTTGAAATCGTGGACATTTTTGCGAAATAATGCTTCGGAAACATGGTGTCCTGTTCAGTGATTGATTGTTGTACAAAACATCGAAATAACCCAGAAAAATGTTCATTTCACAGGTAAATTATTCCAAATCGACCCCGCCTAACTTTCTGTTTATTTTTACCAATACGTTTCGAAATTTTAGCACTGAGCGTGATAATTCTCTTCTGTAAATACTAATTTTTGTCAGAAGCAAAGATTGGCTAGACAAAATGCACAATTAACGAATATTTTGTGTAAAGAAATAATTTTCAGTTTACAGTAGGGCTGCATAAAGTTATCGATATCTTGGAATGTAATCCCATTTAAGATACTTAAGCCGATCCATAGGTCTGTCTTTGTTACAGGTCAATATTAAGCCTAGACGTACAGTGTCGTCCTACGTTTATAGAGATATTGTACCAGAGGCATTCACACATGTACCAACCTCATCGAATTCTAGATCTACACCTCTGCTATTGCAACAGTCACCACCCATCGACTTCTTTCCGACCAGAATTGACGCCAAGGAAAAATAAGCTTATGGACTTGTACTATTATGTATTCTGTGCTTATGGCTAAATGCACTAAGTTACAGGATAAAATTAAAATTATGTTAAATAAATGATTTTAAATATCTTCTGATCTTTTTCTAATACATAGTCGTTGTACCGCATAGTCATACTTCATTTCAGAATCGTAATTTTAGTATACCCGTGCAAAATTCGATCCCATTTATTTTGAATCTATGGCTGTTAATTAATACCATCGATATCGATATTTATATCAATAGTGACAAGATTACATCACTGAGACTTATACATAAAAAAGATACACACACAAATGTAAATCAATTTCGGTTTCGATTGACAGCTCATGTTTGTTCCTCTATTCCGACAGGTATATTAACTTTATGGTTCTAATTTAAACAAAGGAATATATTTTTTATAAAACTCGATAAATTCATTTTCAATGTACCAGAAGGTCGTGAAAGACACGAGATCTGTGATTTTTTTTCTCTTATTCATTAATATCCCATCTTATTTATTTATTTATAATCATAAAACACTAATTTGTTAATAAATTTCATTAATTTTTCTTATTTCATGTTTATTTCATACTTGCGATCTCATTTCGTCCATAGATACTCTTTATTTCGAATTCTCAACCTTCTTTTTTAACAATCCTTACTAAAAACTCCTTGGTATATCCGTGCATTTAATTTTTTTTACCTTTTAATCCATGTAGGTATGACACCAAAAAGCACTCTATCTATCCTTTTCTCACATATCAATTTTACCAATCTTGTGCGTGTCACTTTATTTCTTTTTTCTTTATTATTTTAAAAGTTGGTGTTAGAAATTAAAAAAAACTTTGCTCACGCTCGCAGCAAAACCGATTTTGCTGTGAGTTTTTACGCGCCAATAGCGCCCTTTTCGTGCTGGTTCGTGCTGGAGCGGTGAAAATTGCATTTGTAACCCGCGAACTCCAAGACCTATGTATGGGCATTGTTTCAATCACAATCAAGATGAACTTTAGATAAAAGTAAAAAAAAACAATTAAGTATCCATTCAACGAGGCACTACATGTATCTCCTTCTTATACTTAAGTATTATTAGAAGATAAGGATTTCATTTCATTGACTTATTTATAAACTGTTACTAACTCGGTCTTCTTTATATGTGAATGAATTGAATAGGGTCAGATGGATATATTTTTTGCAGTATGTATTATGCATGGTTCTTGTCTATTAACCGTATTCGTACAAACTGTACTCCTTTTTAGTGTGTTCTGACCTCGACTGCCCTTTCTGGATCATAATGTAATTATATTTAGTGATCCATTACATAGTAGTGACGTGGGAAACATCCATATTTATCACTATGACGTCAGTGGAGTTATAGTTTTGGTTGTCACGAAGTTCAATTTGAGATCCTAATATAGAATTTGATTGCCCACTCTGCCTAACATCTCACACAAGACCTTAAACATTGCATAATATTAAAAAAATGTGAAATAAGAAAAAATGCTTTGTGTGACCATTTTCTCCCATACAATTTCATTAAAGAATTGAAATGTCATTGAGTCAATCATATCATATCAATGAGCCAATAGTGAAGGTCAAACGGAAGTCTGACCCGACCCGACTCATTGCACCGCGATCGTCAACCGTGATACTAAGCCAATTCTACGCATGTGATTGATAAAATGTTTTATCTTACACGAGGCCCAGTCCCTATAAATGCTAGTTAAATGGTAGAAAATAATCTAGTCAATAATAAAATTGTACGTTCATGACATTGTCACGCGGATAATACGGTAGGTATATTAAATTATTGTACATATGCCAGATAGGTAGTTAGATTTAAATTTAATTTTGTTAAGGTACTTGCTTTCTAATGAAACGCCACATGAAGGACCAAAATATTTGTTGGCCTAGTGAATCAAATTATAACAAAAAGAATAAAAACCTCCTTCAAACACCTGAAAATAGAAACAAAACAGCTTCAAATTTAAATAACTAGCTCTAAAAAGCAAGAAATAATATTCAAATCATAGATACGCGTATAAATTTTATTAAAAAAACGTCTATTGGAGTCGGGCGGGGGTGAAGGACAAGTTATTTTTGTAATTCTAAAAGCCCCACCCGACTTCATTAGACTTTTTTTATTAAAATGCAGCAGCTACGAAATTTGAATTTCAATTTCATGCCACAGAACAAACATTATTGGTTGACAGTTAAAATGCCTCGTTAAATTTTGCTCTGGTTAAAGACAAAGCGTTTCCCTGGCTCTGCTCGTTGGAGTGTGTCTCTATGGGCGCAGCCGATGCGCCCGCGCCGCCCACGCCCGCGCCCGGTCATACAGCTATTATCCGCTCGATTACTTTCAAATTACCTCTTCACTTTGATGTCTCTTGTCGCGATGCCACACCACGAAAATTATCATATTAGGTACATACTTATGATGAAAATATTCGAATAATTTCCCTGTAGAGCTCGTGTATGAAAAATATTTTACAACAGACATTGCACTCTTACGGTAGTAGGTATCTATCTTCATAGCATGTTGCTACATAAGGTTGGTAAATAGAGGTGTGGGTTCAATGAAATTTGTCAAAAACGTAATAATTAACGATTTTACTTTTAAAGACGTTTTAGAAAAGGACTTAGGTACCTACTTAGTTACTTACATTACACATCAGTTTTTTGAAATCTAGGTGTTACTTCTAACTTCTACTTACTTCTAATTTAATTCAAATTCAAATTCAATTTATTTTGCATTCCAAAATGTTACAAAGCTGGTTGGTAATAGTTATTTGTTATACAAGTGACCAAAATCAAATTGTGCTGCGAGTGGCGACTTTAAATCACGAACTAGCGAAGTAGTCTAGAATTGAATCACGAGCGTAGCGAGTGATTCTAATATAGACTACTGAGCACAGTGAGTGATTTAAAGGCACGAGGCAGAACAACATTTTGGTCTCGTGTAAAACATACAACTTTTCACTTCGACCAGCGAGAAAATTTTCACGTGACTTTCCTGGTAAAAAAGCTTAATTCAGCATTAGAAACTTGTTCACTTAACTCTTTTGGAGTTAGACAACTATCTTCATCGTTGGACGCATTCATTTTTGTAATTTATCACAAAAATAATTCAATCAAACCTATGCTGAAAAATTTTATTCATAGAGTCATTAAAGTAGATTCCCGTCGTTTTGATTACATTGCGTTGTGTTTTTCTCTTATTCATTAATATTCCGTCTTATTTATTTATTTATAATCATAAAACATAGGTATAATTTGTTAATAAACTTCATTAATTTTTCTTATTTCATATTTGTTTCATACATGTGACCTCATTACCTCCATACTCTTTATTTCGAATTATCAACCTTCTTTTTTAACAATCCTTATTTAAAGCTCCTTGGTATATCCGTGCATTTTATTTTTTTACTTTTTAATCCGTGTATGACACCATAAAGCACTCTATCTATCCTTTTCTTACATATCAATAATTTTACAAGTGTCATCCTTGTCACTTTATTTGTTTTTTCTTTATTATTTTAAAAGTTGGTGTTAGAAATTAAAAAAGCACTTTGTCTCACGCTCGCAGCAAAAATCGATTTTGCTGCGAGTTTTTACGCGCCAAAAGCACCCTTTTCGTGCTGGACAGGTGAAAAATATATTAAGACACAATTTTGGACCCTGTTGGGCACAGCAACTTAGATTAGAAGGGAAGGGAGGATGACTTTTGGTAAAATATAAAGGTATCGCTGGATAAGTATAAAGAAGATTCTTTCATCAATGCGCATAACTATAATATTATTACTTTTAATATTATTATAGTTATGTAGGTAAAAAATTTTGATAAAAATTTTTTTTTTCATAGTTATTTGTATTGTTATTATTATTTTAAAATAAAAAAAAAGAAACAAATATTATTTTATCATAAGGCTTTAAATTTTATATTTCTTCAATTCTTTATCATCAAAATATTCATTTACTGTGTAATAATTTTTATTTAATAATAGGCTTTTCAGGTATTTTTTTGAATTTTGTAAAACTGTTTTCATTTTTAATTTGTTCCGGTAGGTTATTATAAATTTTTATTGACATCACATAAGGGCTAGATGAGTGCAGATGTAGTCGTGAAATGGTAACATTAATTTATTTTTATTTCGCGTGGAGTATTTTATTGGTAAATCTTTGCGTTTGGTGTATAATTCTGGACATTGGCGGACGAATTTGCATATTTCCATTATATAAATGCAGGGTAGGGTGAGGATTTCGTATTTTTTGAAAATAGGTTTGCAGCTTTCAGAATTTCTTATATTATCTAATATTCTTAATAACTTTTTTTGTAAAATAAAAATGGAAGGCGAGTCGGTACTATTTCCCCAGAGGATCACTCCATACTTTAACCATGAGTAAGCATATGCATAATACATAACTAGTGCAGTTTTAACGTTAGTTGTTTTTTTTTATTTCTCGGTAAGCATATATAAAACTGGCGATTTTAGATCTTATTTTGCTAACGTGCTGCTTCCATTTAATATGTTTATCCAAGGTTAGTCCAAGGAGGTTAAATTCATTGACAATTTCTATTTTGTGATCTTTTTTTACTCTATTCTTTACTGTAAGGAATGTTTTTATTATAAAAAAATTGAATTTTTTAGCATAAGTAGGTATTTCATTTCATATTGATTAGCCTTTCGCGAGGCACTCATTACAGAAATAGATGTTTGTAAAAAATATGTCTCTACTAATAAAACTCTACGTCTTTGGAAACGTGTAAATGGAAACGCCAGTCGAGAACTAAATCTTTATTTTTTAGAAAAGAATACCTACTTAGAAGATATCTCTATACTAGACTCGAAAATCAATGCGAAATTACGTTAGAATAATTTAACATGCGCCTAGTATTACAGGTATTTACAGTATGAATGGGTATTGTGTTCGTAAAGCGGTATATTGAGCGTCCCAGCTAGCTACTTAACATTGTTATGAGGGCCGTTTTGTAGCCATGTTTAAGTAGCTGAGGTAGGTGCCAGCGGTACCTAAGGATCTTTGCGTTTTGAATATAAATTAACAAGGGACCACACAAGTCCACGAACGGTAGATAGGAAGCCATTGGAAAATAATAAAATGTATTTGTCCTCCTCTTAAAAGTACGAAAGGTTTGTATTTTTTTAATGAAAATTGACTATAATTTATATGTCAGTAAATAAACAGTATCCGTCCGAATTCGCGTCGCATCGTACGTATTTTAATGAATGGGACTGGTGCATCATAAAGCAGTGAAGCGTATTAGCATGAACACAATGCAGCAATCGACAATTCTCGGTACTTTGAAGATCCGTTGAAATCAATGGACATGCATTATGTGAAAACGAGCTTACACAACCGGCCTTGTGGGCGAATCTTTATGCAGTAAGTAGGTACACTTACTGCAGCGGAATTACCATCAGACCTTGTGCAGGATATAAAAAGATGCTGAGGACATTGAAAATTTAAAAGTGAAAGGAGTTATTTATTAGAAGGATGGAACATCAATTGTTTAAATGTCGATCTATTAATTGATTTGGATGACAATGGAGGATTGATGTATCTATAACTTGTATCAAGTACACGGCATGGTTTTCTAAGTGGGTGTCATGTCAGTCTCCTACGCTCGATGTTACCAACAGGCTGTCGGAGGAAGTAGGGTGAGTCATATCACATCCAAGTAGGAGTTCCTATCCTAGGCGGAGTATCGAATATTCATTTAATATTCTGCAGATGCGTCTATTGTAAATCATTCGACGGAAAGAAGGTTGTCAACCAAACTTCTTCCTATGAATTTTTGTTTATTGTAAGGTATGGTACTTAATAATTTAAAGACAACAACGCTTACGTTATTTGTTTTCTATAAATTCTCATGATTAATCTGTAAGTGACAATCACAGAGTCGTTATCGTTATTGAAAAGAAGAATTCGAAAAGTGTAACAAGATACCTAACTTCTCCTTGTTAAAATTGTAAAATGTTTTTACAACATATTTAGGGATGCATAGAGCATCTAATTTGGTGTTCTTTTCTCTTCAGTATCTCGGAGATGTATGCACATATTAAAATCGTTTCAAACGCTGAAGATTTGCACTAGATAGGGATACGGATAATAGGGATTTCCTTTCGATATCCAACACGTTATTTTCGTTATTACATTTCAAAACTCAATTATGCACACTAGTTCTCTCAACAAACACTAAATGTTCGTCTTAACATCGCAATTTCAGTAATTTGTTGACGGTTTCTACTTAGGGCGCAGAAGTGTGGAGCGCATATTATGCAAGTGACACCTTGCTAAATAGCTTATTATAAAATGTCTAAGCATTAAATTGTATAAAATTGAAGCGATTCTAGCACTCGTGTTGTAACGCAAATTGCTCATGAAACCTGTTTTGATTAAACGTTTTACGTATGAGACACTTTAGAAGTTGTTATCCTAAATATCAGGTGCGCGAGGCAATTACTGCACCAATTAGGTTAAACTAAACTACACGTATTACTATTAAGACCTACGCTACTTGATGATTAAATAGTGGACTTTGTAACGTTACAAAGAAGAGGGGAAGATAGAGAGCCTACCGAGAGTAGAAGGATTGTATCTAGCTAGTTAAGGAGCAAAGTAGAAAGATGGAAATATAGTACAATTAACATTTATTTACACTAAACCTAACAGACAAGAAGCTAAGGAACTTAAATGCTACGAGGGAGGATAGGGGGAGTGGCGAATCTAGCGCGCGGAGAGCAGGCGCAAAGGGGCGTAGTTAAACCGTCGACGAGCACGCGGAGAGGGGACGCGGAAGGGACGTAGTGGTACCGTGGATGAGCAGCGTAGACAGGCCGGAGATGGAGCGCAGATGAACGGAGGCTGGCCGCAGATGGAGCGTTTCAGCAGTAGGATAGTTGGTGCTGACCAGCAGGAGTTGGAGACTCGCAGCACCCGTAGAACTATTAGTTGTCACTCGCGGCGCGGGCTTTCTTGTAAGGCCCGGGAACGGCCACTACTTGTTTTCACCGTAGATCTCGAAGACTGACTGAGCCACGTAATAGGTTTGACAATCTTTTTATACTCACAGTAAATTTTGAAAAACCGAAAGAAAAATGTAGAAGAAAAATAATACAGCATTTCAAAATGGGAATTCGTGTATTCGCTCGACAGCAATACAATGGGGGTTAGGATTTAGGGTTAGGTTCGGAATAAACGCAAAAGAGCGGAATGACCAATAAATTGATAGACAACCTACGCGAAGTGTGCAAATAAACTTAGCTGTCACATGTAAACAAGCAGCTGTCAAAATAAATACAAAATTATAACCTCACTTTTCCACTAAGTATGAAATTCAATAAAATTGTATGAAAAAGGATGAAACTACAAACCTAATAAGAATCGCCGTAAAAAGACGAATAAATTGCTGCCAAGCAAATGCTTAATTTCAAAGAATTTGGAAAGTTATGGCCAAAAATACTTATTCCCTAAGAAACTTAAACTAATTAAAACTAGCTTAAAACTAAGAGCTCAGGAGCGACAGGCAGCACGCTACAACTTGTAAACTTGGCGCTGAATAGACCATAATTTTCTATACTTTTTTAGGGTTCTGTACCCAAAGGGTAAAAACGGGACCCTATTACTAAGCCTCCGCTGTCCGTCTGTCTGTCTGTCTGTCTGTCTATCTGTCTGTCACCAGGCTGTATCTCATGAACCGTAATAGCTAGATAGTTGAAATTTTCACAGATGATGTATTTCTGTTTCCGCTATAACAACAAATACTAAAAATATAATATAGTAAATATTTAAGGGGGGCTCCCATACAACAAACGTAACTTTTTTGACGTTTTTTGCTTTATATTAATAACGACAACAGGTAGACAGTTGAAATGTTCACAGATGATGTATTTCTGTTGCCGCTATAACAACAATTACTAAAAACTGAATAAAATTAATATTTAAGGGGGGCTCCCATACAACAAACGTGCCGTTTTTTGGTACGGAACCCTTCGTGCGCGAGTCCGACTCGCACTTGGCCGGTTTTTTCTTCTTGCCGTACAAAGTGACAATATTTACCACTAACTATGTATTAACGTTCCCTTTGAAGATTACGTTAATTTTTAACCGACTTCAAAAATGTTAAAAGGTGGAGGTTATCTATTCGTCGCGTATATTTTTTTTATATGTATGTACACCGATTACACGAAGACGGCTGAACCGATCGAAATAATTCAAACGTTATAATATAACATGAGGTTTGTTCCCAAGTTGGTCCCATTTTTGAAATCGGTTTAGTAGTTTTCAAGTAATCTTGAAAAAACTGTAGTTTTCGTTACCATTTTATATGAATTCAGACGGATTTTCAACCATTACTTTTTGTTTTTGAACCGATTTAGATGATTTTTTTTGTTTGAAAGAAGACACCTTGGATAATACCATATTAGTTTCATTGGTATTGGACTTTGCATTTTGAAGATACACGAGGGAACTCCTCAAAATCAAGTAGGAACTGTACAGTGATTGAAATATTAGTAGGTTTATGACAATCAAAAACAAGTTAAGTACCTATCTATTGTCAAGGACGTTCTGGACTAGAGTTGAACTGCGAAGACCCAACGGAACTCCTGTGGAAATCGAGTTACTCGGGGTATACCATTGAAAAATGTGAAACATTAAAACGTTTTATTTTATAAAATCATCGCTTACATACCTACTACAAAAAAGTTTCTTCAATAGACGTGTTGTTATTACAACAAGTCGGGTGGAGCTGGAAGTATTTTTTTTACTTATTGTATTGTTTATATTCTAAAAGTCCCACCCGACTTTAATAGCCAATTTATAGCCAATAGCTTCTTGGTGGTAATTAATCGATTTGAACATTATTTCTTGCTTTTTATAAAAAAAAATAAAAAAAAATCATTTATTCTCGAGTTGTTAGTAAAACAATTATGGAAAAATAGAGCTGTTTTTTAAGGTTTTTGAAGGAAGTTTTGCTTTTATTAAAAAGTTTTTTTTCCAGCAATTAGATGAAAGAGGTTGGTTAGTATCACATGATTATATTCATGTACTTACACGTTATAATTATAAACGTGTGTCGAGCATCCGAACTTGAATCGAAGGAGCCGTATAAGGGTCGGAGGGTGATCCAGATTGGTGATCAAGTACTACCTAGCGAGGCGCAGGCGCACACGGCCACGGCCAACGATCTATTATACTATTCCTAGAAACGTAACAGAGTTTCTTGTTTTAGTTTCAGCTTTACGTGTTTTCATGTCGATTCCAAGAACTTAACCTTCGAAGCGGTTGATCGCTAAACGATAATATTACTATTGGAAAAATGGATTAACTTCGTTAAATTACCCGCATAATGAGCAATTTTCCTCCCACAATTTATTTGACGATATTTTTCTTCAATAGTTTGTGTGAACTACAAACGTAAACATAGTTTCTAAAAATTAAAAGAAAAACCAAATTAGTGATATACCATTTATAATTTAGGAAAAGCCAAAAAAAAACAACAAATGTTTTTAATAATTTAATAGGTACCTAGATATTTCATTTTGTTAACATACTCTGTTATTGTAAAGAGACATGCGACATCTTGATCCTGTAAAAGCTGTAAATATAAATAAATTCAAACCTTCGCTTTCTGATCCGAACGAGATTTCCTTCACAAATCACAATCGATGTAAACGCCAGCCTGTGCCATGTGTCAAACAAAGTTCTAACTTTCAGTTAGGTTTATCAGTGCGCGCGGTGCGTGCTTTCCGAGTAAACACGGGAACTTTTAAAGAATTTCTAAACACCATAAGCACGTGTGCGATCTTGACGCGTCGCGGCGCGGTCATTTACTATATTAGGGAACGTACCCATACTACGTGACCCATTTTTTACAATTTTTGATCCCCCTCCCTCCTTGGTGACCTCCCGTAACACCTATATGCCAAGATCCCCCCACCCCCTGGTTTTCACGTAGTAATTCATAGATAATGGTTGTTTTATATAATTTTTATAAGAAATAAAAAAATGCTTATATGAGGTCCTTCTTAAATAGTGCACATAATTTTAAGGGGTCAATATACTCATGCATACAAACAACTTTTGCTATGGTACCAACATGGAAATCGCGAAAAAAAATCAGCTGTTCCATACATTTTGATCTATTCGATTTCAAATTTTCGATGGAATAGCTGATTTGTTTTTCGCGATTTCAATGTTGGTACCATAGTAAAAGTTGTTTGTATGCATGAGTACATTGACCCCTTAAAATTATGTGCACTATTTAAAAAGGACCTTATATTTATCTTTTTATTAGTACGGCGCTTGCCACGTAACCCCAAGTGTGTGCCATAATTTTACATACAATTACAAGTGAAAAAATGTATCAAGAAGAAAAAAAACCATTTGAATACAGCTCGAAAAGCACCAGATTTCTATAGAGGATATTTGACTGCGTGACGAAACCTAGGCCCCCCTCCCCCGCCTTTGTGTCCAAGCGTGATATTTTAATGTCCCCCCTCCCCCCCTTAACGGATCACTTAGTATGGGTATGTTCCCTTACCAAGGTAAAGCCTAGAGACGCTTAACAGTCCGCAGATAACAACAGAAATAGATTACTAGGTTGTTACCGACTATGCATTTGCGTTGTGTTCTGACCACTTTATGAAAGCGTTGAAGCAACGTTCATTACAAAAATAAACCAGAGTCGGTTTACAGTACGTGAATTTTATAGTTATGTTTACTTCGGCATTGTTACTACTACCATTACTATCCAGAAATATTATTGAGAAGATTAATATTGTGAACTTTTTACACCTTTTAGGTTGTGGGCGTAGAGGTATACTAATAATATTGGATTCGAATGATGTTGCATTGCAGCTACGAACACTGTAGCGAAAATCATTTGATAAACTGAAGAAATACAGAAAGTAAAATTTTAGATTTTCGCTGCAACGTTATTCAAACCCAAGTCCTAGACCCCTTACTAATAGATAGGTAAGTATATAAAAACCCAATAAAAGTAAGTATTGTAAATTTAATTTATCATCTAAGATCATCTTCTAAAAATGCTCAGTTGATTACCGCTAAAGGTTGTTGAAAAATGCCGGGTATTTTCCTGTTTTAATGAGTGAAATTGAAGATGATATTGATTGTTCGTTGGATTCGTTGGATGATACTGCCATACAGTATCATGGTATATATTCAGTTAAGAAGAAACAACTTCAGGAGTTGAGTTTTGGGCGGTGAATTTATCGTCTCGTCATTATTCAGAAACGTACGAGTTTTAAAAAATTAATTCGTCAAGAGAACATTTTGCCCGTATTTCAGCAGGTGTCTTAAAGTCGTATTTACGGAAGTAATATTTAATATTATCTTGGTAGTTTTGAAGACGGTGCTGTTATACCTAGTTTACAAGTGGAATGCCCACCTATAAACGGAAACTTTCCAAGACTGACAGCTGGGAAGTTCTATAAAGTGAATTATAAAAACATTAAATCTGAAACTAATTTGAATTACTTAAGTACCTATATGTATATTTATTCATTTATCATTTCTTTATAAAAATACTCTAGTTAAGAGCATATACCTAGAATGATAACATTCTTGTACATGTTTGATGTTTATGTTTCACTTTATCTTAAAAGTCGTCTTGGGTCAAAGATTGCAATGTACTTACCTACTCATTAATGCAAAAACTTCAATTTATTTTTTAGAGTAGTAGGTAATCAGTTTTCAACGAAAATGATAAGTAACATAAAGATTTTTTAAATGCATCAGTTGAGTAAGTATACCTACCTAAATAAATGAAATGTGTCAATATTAGTTCTATTGGTAGGTAATCTCAAAAATGTTAAACTAACTCTATATTAAGAGGCTGCTGGTGGACAGTGAACTTCCTATTCCTCTTCAAACGTAATAGGTACCAAAACAAAATGATTTGCAATAGGGAATATGCATCATTTTTTGTTTTAATCTTAATCAAAAGTATAATGCGTGAGAAAATTAACTGTAATATTAAATAAAACTTTTCTCTTGCGTTTTTTTCTCGTGATATAGAATAGTGTTTCTTTCAGACAAAATTCTCCGGGGGGGGGCAATTAAGATGTTCGGGGGAGCTCGTCCTTCGATCACTACACTAGTTTGCCCGTCTACCCACACATTTTTCTCCGGGGGGGCACTAAGGCTGCTCCGGGGGGGCTCCACCCCCCCGAAATAGTACCTGAAAGAAACACTGCATACGTTTCAGGTGTGTTTCGGCGCGTTTAATATGGAGTTAGCCAATAATCTTCAATTATCTCCCAAAATTTTGCGTTTAAGTACATATGTGTTGTACAAAATATTGTTTCTTATTCGATATTCTATCTGACCGTAAAATGCATTATATTCGAAAATGAAAAAAAATATATCGTTATTTTCCCCTGATTTCATCGTGTGATAAAACTAAAATAATACATATTTTTTATTTTTTTCCTGTTCCATCGTGTTTTTAAAAGTGTCCGCAGCGATCAAGCTCAAATTCATCAAAATCGGTGACTTATGCATGTTCCTTATTCGAGCATAATTAACTCTTCTTGTGATGTTCTTCGGATCAAGATAGTATTCGTCTTATTCAACAAAAAATCCGAAATACCAAACCAAATAAAAAAATATGTGATTTACAGTTTTGTATGAAATTAGGTTGGTGTATTACGTTCGTAAAGGAAGTTCACTGTCCGCCAGCCTTTTAATTTACGAAGTCGTAGTAAAGCCTAGTTTACATTAGTCAAGTAGACAACCGAGTCGAGTAGAGCGAGTAGAAGTACACATTGCCTGGCAGTTCGTCGATTTTAAAAGAACGTCAAACACACCACGTTATGTACTTTTACTGGAATGTTTACTGGACCGAGCTGCTGGCGTAATGTAAACATAGCTTAACAATCTTATTGAACTACTTATGATCTGCGAAACTTTATGATATCACTGCTATATTACTAATTTCATCACCAATTAGTAAGATTAACGCAATTAGCACTACATAAAACGACCAGTTTGTTCACAACAGATCAACGGACACAGAGTAGAGTATTTTCATGTAAGTAATTTGAGTGTAGACCAGTTTGCTAATAAAAAATACTGAATGTTTTTTTACGAAAAACTTTTTTAGCCGGCGAACAGTGTTAGTGTAATATGTTGAGTTTAGTCATACTACACTACACACCATACTTGATTGAATCCAAAAGCAAAGATAATACCTTCCTAGACTGCGAGACGCTCGTGCGAGGCTCGTGCTCAAACAACATTTCAGTTTTACACTATAGAACTTGTTTGAGGGTTTGGAATTTTAGATTTTTAATAAAAAATAATGTTTCGATTTAAAGAGAGAGAGTTTTGCGGTAGTTTTTCAGGAATGCCGATAAACTTGTATAAATGAAAAGTGTTAAATATACTTTAAGCATAAAATTATAAAATGTCTGTGTATATGTAATTAATAAAAATATTGATTTAATAGTACAAAAATAATGAAAGGAAAAAGAAGTTAAGACTTACTTAGTTCCTTAATTAGGGTTCCGTAGCCTAAATGGCAAAAAATGGAACCCTTATAGATTCGTCATGTCTGTCTGTCCGTCCGTATGTCACAGCCACTTTATTCCGGAAGTATCAGGATTACACAGTTGAAACTTGGTTAGTAGATAGATGTATTCTGTTAACCGCTTAACGAATGTAATGTAAAAATAAAAATATTAAAGATTAAGGGGGGGGGGGAGGGGCTCCCCATACATGGAACTGAAACTGAAAATTTTTTTTTCTTCCAACCTATACGTGTGGTGTGTCTATATATAGGTCTTTTAAAATGGCATTGAGGTTTCTAAGACGAATTTTTTTCAAAGTCAACCGATGAAAGATAAACACTGCCAAAGTGGTAAAATGTGTGTCCCCCCCCCTCTAACTTTTAAAATAAGATAGTGAAAAATCTGAAAAAAATATATGCAGTAGTTCTTAATAAACACTTTCAACGAAAATTGGTTTGAACGAAATATAATAATTAGTTTTTGAGATATAGCACATTTTCCAAAACCGCAAATATAACTTTGTCTTTCAAACCAACACTGTGAAAAACAAAGTTATTTTTGCAGACGAAAAATAATAGTGGTATGAAATATCGTATGGTATAAGGTAACTACGGAACCCTATGGCGCGTGGTCCAACACGCACTTGGCCGGTTTTTTTATACATTTATTATTTTGATTTAAAGATGCAATAACATAGGTGTGTAAGGATAATAAAAATTTAATTCGTTTTTGTGTATTTTCCATCGGCGAACTTAATACATGAAAATAAGGTAAGGAAAACTTCGAAAAATGTACTTATTTGAATTAGGGAATTTCCGTTGATTTGTCCAACATAGCGAAATGGATTTTATACAAGGTATACCTACCTAACGTGTTTTAAAGTGGTGTTAACAATAAAATTTGGTTTGTCGTGAAACGGAAAATGGTAAATTTTATTATTTACAAATTATTAATTTGGGTTATTAAGTAATGTGATGCAATAAAACTCATTACATTGTGGTAATGTATGCAATGCTTTTTAACACCAAAAATTAAAATCGTTTTCCAGCAATAATTTTGAACAGAAATGGTTCAGAATACGTAGACCTCAGCTTCTTTGAGGGTTTTGTCGGTATACTTACTTAGGTAACAATTTGTTATGGACTTCTAGCAGAGGTAAATAGATAACTATTTATTTACCTCTGCTAGAAGTCCATAACAAAACAAACAAACAAAACGAATGGAATAATCCATTCGTTTTGCTTTATTAAGAAAAGAACTAATTTCAGGAATCTGGAAAGATTTTTATTTCAAAATTCAAAGCAATTTTAAAAACCACTGATAGTTAACCCATTTTCTGGTTAAATTTTGACAGACTAGGTAAGAAAACTACTAGAAGGATCTCTAATATGTTTTAGCGATTCCTAAATAAAACTAGATCGTCTAGTTTGAGAAAGCGTGCCGAAAACACGCATAGTCAATTGGTCTACACTAGTGAATTTTTATTCTGGGACGATGAAATCATTGGGTGAACGGCCGGTGGTGTGGCTGCTTTGAGCGAAATAGGTCGGTGGGTCTCCACCGTGACATTGATGGGTAGGCAAGGAGGTTAAAAAACCAATCAATGCGGGGTAGGTATCGTACTTTCCCACTTATACAAGGTGTTTGATAAAAGTTTTATAAAGCCGAATATGGTGGATAGGGACCATAAAACTGATCAACTTTTACTATGGGACCAACTCTGAAATCGCGAAGAAAAATCAGTTGTTTGTTTCATACATTTTGATATTTTCATTATAAATTTTTGTATGAAACAGCTGATTTTTTTGGCGATTTTAGAGTTGGTCCCATAGTAAAAGCACAGTGTAAAAGTTGTTCAGTTTGATGGTAGATAGATACCATATTCGGTTTTATAAAGCTATTACCAAACACCCTGTATTTGTGGATCGATTTTTTTTTCGCACAGTAGTTTGAACTCGAGGTCACTTTTCAAAGGAAAACATTAAGAAACCACGAGGTGAGATGTGACCTTCCCATTTACCTTGAGCCGATGGAAATTAGGCAGTAAAAAAACTTTTGCCGTCAAAAAAATGTGATAAAAACTTGAAAGTTCTTCTAGAGATTGTAGGAAATCTGACTGCAATAAAGGGCTGAAAAAAAACTATGATTTTGACTACCTGCTTAGAGATATTTACTCGGAACTGTCGAATTCCACCTACGTTGAAATAGCCCTGTCAAAGAAGTTTACATTGTGTGCGTGTGATGTTTTGAAAGCTTTTCCTGGTTAGAGGAATTATTTTAATCATTATGTATGTTGAGACTACATTAATTCTATTTTTGTGTTTGTTTTGACTATAGGGCTTAATGATGAAAATAGAAAAAAACAATAATCTTCTTTATTTAGGATTTTGAAAGTAAAAACCTGAATGGATTTTAAGAATTAATGTTGTTATTTCTAAAACAACGGCCAAGTGCGAGTTGGACTCGCGCACGAAGGGTTCCGTACCAAAATTAGGCAAAAAAATTACGTTTGTTGTATGGGAGCCCCCCTTAAATATTTATTTTATTAGGTTTTTAGTATTTGTTGTTATAGCGGCAACAGAAATACATCATCTGTGAAAATTCAACTGTCTAGCTATCACGGTTCATGAGATACAGCCTGGTGACAGACAGACAGACAGACAGCGCAGGCTTAGTAATAGGGTCCCGTTTTTACCCTTTGGGTACGGAACCCTAAAAAATATAAATTTTGAAGATGTGATACTTTTAGTTGTCAACCAGGGTTGAAAAAAAACAGTTTTTTTTTTAATTTTATAAAACAAACAGTTCAAAATGTTTTAAACAAGTGTTTTTTTTGTTTTTAATGTTTTTTTTTTACTTATCACTTTGAACCATCACTTTCAAATCAATTAAACCTATAATATTAAATTTCTAGACTATTTTCAAATTCGCCTTAGAATCTTTAGTAAATACTGAACGCTTTACTTACACCTTGTAAATAGGTACTACCTATGTTCTCTGATGTTCATTAATAATAAAGGGAAACCCCAATATATAGGATAGGAAGAACCAGTTTTCGACAAGGACCAGTCTTAATTTTTTTTTATCGGTGATAAAAGGGCTAATACCTACTTAGATAAGATTTGTCATCTTGGCAAAAGATATCCGATAACATTACACTTTTTACTGTCACTCTATGTATTTTTAGTGAAATCTAAAGTTTTAAACATAGTTTTGGGAAAAAAGTGCACTAATTTACGAAAATCACCATTTATTCTCAATTAATAGTAGTTTTAAACCCAGTTTTTTTCTTAATGTTTTTAACATTGTTTAAAACTTGTTTTAAACTGTGTTTTTCAACACTTAATAAAAAACATAGTTTTATTTCAAATTGTTTTAAACACTGTTTTAAACACGTGTTTTAAAACAACTTGTTTTAATCATGCCAACCCTGTTGTCAACTAAATAGTTACCTATTTAAAGATTCTGTTGTGCAACTTACTCAGTCAATGAAATGGCTGGCTCCACTCGATAGTTATCATTTTATAGTCGATTAGTGTCTCGGTTGAGTAGTCGTCTACTCGATTAGGGGCTGATAGATCATAACATCAATCTGACTCATTGGCGTCGCAGAATTTATTGACGGGGCGCCGTCTGAGCACATAATAACACTGCATTTCTGTGACGCTGCGGCGTCGAGATCTTGTCGAATACATATCAATGTGCCAATAGGGAACATGCATCAATTTTTTTTGTATCAAAATTAAAAGTATAATGCATGAGAAAGCCAACTGTAATATTAAAACTTTTCTCTTGCGTTTTTTTCTCGTGATATAGTCACTTGAAGTTAGCACGCAGCAGTCCCCACCGAAAACGCTCTATACAAAACGGTCAACATGTGTGACGTCACTTACGTCACGTTTCAGGCGCATTATTATGGAGTTAGCCAAGAATTTTCAAATATCTCCTTAAATAATGCGTTTAAGTACATATGTGTCATACAATAGTACATTACTGACGCGGTCAATAATGACTGCATTGCTGGCAGCGCGATGATGATGGCCGATAGCGTAGCTTAGCGCAGGTCCAGGCCGTCACAGCGCGGTCAGTTGATGGCCATCAGCTGGAATAATGGCCGAGACCGGAGGTCGAGGCCTTTATAGCGCGGACAGCAAGGGCTGCAATGATGACCAAGCTTGAAGGCCGAGAGCGTAGTTAAGCTCAGCTTGAGGCCATCATAGCGTGGCCAGCAGTGCAGTCATTGTGGACCAAGTCTTGTATAGTGCTTTACTCAAAAATGTCAAAAAATTAAAAATGTCAAAAATGTCAAAAATTACAAAAATGTCAAAAATGTCAAAAATTACCAAAATGATCATTTTTGATTTTTTTGATATTTTTGACATTTTTGGAATTTTTGAAATAATTGAAATTTTTGAAATTTTTGACATTTTTGACATTATTGACATTATTGACATTTTTGAGTAAATCACTATACAAGACTTGGTTCAAAATGACAAAAAAATAAAAAAGGCAAGAAAGTCAAAAATAACAAAAAGGAAAAATAGTAAAAAAGTAAAAAAAAAATACAAAAACTTCATCTACAACAAGACAACACCCGCGCAAATAAAGAATGGGATTGAAAATGGCGGCTCACGGCGCTTACCACGAGTGTAATCCCATTCATTAACTGCGCGGGATTGTACAATGTACTTTTTTCACGAACTATGTTTGAAACAAAACTCGACAATAATGGATTCTCAAAGGAAATTGCTGGTGGCTAAAACTCGACCATAATGAAATCCCATACAACTTTGTTGCGTCACCATCGGAGGAGCACGGCATAACTACTATACTAAACTAAAATATTATATTTTATTTTTTATTTTTCTGCTCTATCTTGTTTTTATAGCGATCAAGCTCAAATTTATCAAAATCGGTGACTTCTGCATGTTCCTTAATAGCGGGATAGTAGGTATAAGATAAGTTACAATAAAATGGGTGGTATTTAAACGGGTGATAATAAATTCCGATTTTGGGTATCAAGAATACTAAAAATTATAACGTACTGAAAAACTAAGTGAGCGACGGACTAAGGGCGACTACAAATATTTAAAACGGGTGACTTTA
This sequence comes from Agriphila tristella, assembly GCA_928269145.1. Classification (NCBI taxonomy): domain Eukaryota; kingdom Metazoa; phylum Arthropoda; class Insecta; order Lepidoptera; family Crambidae; genus Agriphila; species Agriphila tristella. The sequence continues at coordinate 42,602,598 of OV743433.1, forward strand.
AAATACCAATTGACTACAGTTAACGGCATATATAACTTGGCAAGAGAAAGATGAGACAAAAGATGCGCAGTAGCTACAAACACTAAACTCGGCGCATCTTTTGTCTCATCTTCGACTTGCCAAGTTCTACGCCGGTATAGTGCGAATCACGAAAGATGACCACAAATGGCGCCCATCTTTGCATCATAACTCATGAAAAAAGACTAAAGATAGAATAATATTTCATATACATATAGATGTAGTAATTTTATCTAAATATATACAATATTATTTTGTCTGTAGGTCTTTTCTTTTATGAGTTATGATGCGAAGATGGGCGCCGTTTGTGGTCATCTTTCGTGATCCGAACTATACCTGTAACTAGTTATTCATCACGGGCAGTACTATAATTATTAGGGCGAACAAATTTCTATTTTGGCGACAACCTTAGGGCACACATTATATTCAAACTATATTTTATTTAAAAAAGGCGACTATTAACCTAATCGAGATCGCAAAAATACCCTGTTGGGCAGCTTAAATCAGTTACATTACATAGTTACCTACTTGGTATAATATGTAGTTGCCCAATCAGTATTTCTGTCACTCATTTAGAACTTTCATTGTTAATTTAAATTATTTATTTCTCACGTGAAGTTGATCGTTTTAAGTTTTTTTTGTAATCCACAGTTTGTTACCCGTTAAGTTATTTTGTCGCAAACAAAATAAACCAAAAAATATACCACTGCCGGGTTTAGTATTTAATCAATATTTTCAATTCGCCCAATTCAATAATTAATAACAACAAAAAAAAAGATTTTTATCTTTTTGATTCCATTTTAAACCTTTTGTTTCATTAAAGTATTGTAATAAAGAAAATTTAGCCAGTAAGTTAATTGACGTACTTACAATCAATTTTACCTACATAGAGGTCTAAACGCCTATAGTAGGTAAACCCCATGACGCGTACTGGAGTGGAGGAAACCAAAAATATATTATTACGAATAATTTATATAATGTAATAAGCATATCTGCTTTTTACATTATATAAATTTTAACCACAATATAATAAACCAGTGTCATACGCACGTCATATGATTTTGTAGGTAAAACACGTTTAATCTATATTACAATTTTTTTTAGGTTTCCGTTCCTAAAAGGAAAAAACCGGCCAAGTGCGAGTCGGACTCGCGCACGAAGGGTTTCGTACCAAAAAAGGCAAAAAAAACACGTTTGTTGTATGGGAGCCCCCCTTAAATATTTTTTTCTGTTTTTAGTATTTATTGTTTGACATTTGAGTAGTCCCGCAGAAATACATCATCTGTGAAAATTCCATCTGTCTACCTGTTGTCGTTATTAAAATTGAGCATAAAACGGCAAAAAATCACGGTTGTTGTATGGGAGCCCCCCTTAAGCATTTATTTTATTTTTTTTACAAGATAAAAAGTATATTAAGGTCGGAAAAGAAAAATAAAGAGTATTTTAGAATAATTAACAGTAGTAGTATATTTTTGTGTTCTGTGTCTAGATTTCTAGACTCTAGAAACGCGGTCTGCACTGCACCGTGCGCCTAAAACCTAGTGTTGGGCGGTTTACATTTTAAACCGATCTATGAATGCCAGTGATGCCCGCTGAAAACAGTATTTTTGTATACTTTTTATATGTTCGACAGTAAAAAGTATAATGTAGTGAAAAACAGTATAATACTGTTTTTAACAGTATAGTTGGCAACCCTAGATACAGCATGGTGACAGACAGACAGACAGACTGACAGCGGAGTATTAGTAATAGGGTCCCGTTTTTACCTTTTGGGTACGGAACCCTAAAAACGGAACCCTTACAGTTTTGGCGCTAAAAACGCATACTTCGACACTCTCAAGGGAATCAATATTTATTTATAGGGTACCCACTTCCCGTTGTCCTAGAAAAATTGTTTGACAAGTAATATCGTCTTATACTACAAGTAAAGGGAAAAGTCTGATACATTTGTAATGGGGAGGCGAAGGCAAAGTGAATTACAGATGGCGCTTCAGTCTTTGGAACAATTGTCAGTTTGAGCTTATATTGTTTTGACTCTGTATTACGTGATTTTACTTTCTTAGATTGTATTTTTTTCGATTTTGCGGACAAACAATGTATTCTATGCTAACTTTAGCTCAGATAAAAGAAGAATTACGGAAAAGAAAAGCCAAAACAACAGGCAAGAAAGTTTATAGCAACTTACAAAAAATTGCTAACAAGCATTACATTACTTTAAATTTCGTGTAAGATTTACAAGTAATCTTTTTATTTCAGATTAGAAGCATATGATTTAAATTTTAACAAAGCAACTGAGTGTGAATTTCCTTTATTCTCAGTAGATCCATTTGCCAGATCCACAATGGATCTAGTGAGATATTTTTTTCTCATAAGATCTATAATGGATCTAATGAGAACTTAAATCTCATAGAACTTAAATTCAAAGTATGGGCACAGAATAGATAATAGTATGGGGATTGAGGAGCTATGGGTAATTGATGTTACACAGGTACCGCCAACAATTTTCAATCCTTTTTTGAAAGCTGCAATTGATCATTTTTATGTTACCAAAGTACCAGGGTAGCATAGATTTAGAGGAGGTAAACTTTATCGCCTGACACTGTGTGAGTGACTATGGGTCGGTCGTCGTGAGAAAAAACTACACTAGATCCACCTATCATGCATCTGGCCAATGGATCAACTAAGAAAAAACCTTTCACTAGATCCATTATGGATCTGTACAATGGATCTTCAGAGATTTAAGTACTCATTAGATCCATTATAGATCTTATGAGAAAAAAAAAACTCACTAGATCCATTGTGGATCTGGCCAATGGATCTACTGAGAATGACGGGTGAATTTCCGTGTTTATAGTTGCCTCATGATACCTTCTGTGCAATAGTAATTTCAGGTTTCTGTACTGGAATTTCTGTACCATCCAAAATTACACGAACCGTTTTATCACATTTATTTTATTATTCTAAGTTTCTTGAATGACTCTGACATATAAAATTTTATTAATTCTCTGTTTGGCCCCAATATTGGGCTTATTCCATATTTGATATACCTATCAAATTCATCCAAGTTATAAATATGCTAGAAACTGCTGAGGTTGAAATATTAAAGTCATCATCATCAGCCTATCATCGTCCACTGCTGAACATAGGCCTCTCCGAGTGCACGCCACTGAGCACGATCCGCGGCTATACTCATCCAGTTTATGCCAGCCACCTTGCGAAGATCGTCGCTCCACCTTGTCTGAGGGCGTCCTACACCACGTTTGCCCATTCGGGGTCTCCACTCAAGAACTCGTCTGCCCCAGCGGCCATCGGTTCTACGGCTAATATGGCCGGCCCACTGCCACTTCAGCTTGCTAATCCGGTGAGCTATGTCGATGACTTTAGTTCTCTGTCGGATCACCTCATTCCGGACCCTATCTCTCAGAGAAACTCCGAGCATAGTCCTTTCCATAGCTCGCTGCGCGACTTTAAATTTGTGAACCAGCCCTACAGTGAGTGTCCACGTTTCGGCTCCGTATGTCATGACAGGCAGGACGCACTAGTTGAAGACTTTCGTCTTTAGATTCTGGAATAGGCGACTCAAAGACTCGACGAAGTTTCCCATATGCTGCCCAGCCCAGCTGTATCCTTCTGTTAGCCTCTCCCTCGAAGTTGTTTCTACCCAATTGCAATGTTTGCCCGAGGTAGACATATTTCGTAACAACTTCGAGAGGACTACCTTGTACTGCAATCGGTCCTGGAATTACTTACTATATTAAAGTACAAAGCTGTTATAATTCAAATGTTGTTTTATTTTGGCGAAGCTTCATCAAATTCATGAAACATTCCTTTTGATTTACCTATATAATGTTTCTCAGGCTCAGCAAAGGAGAAAATCGAGGGAAAAGCATCTTTTTTTATATTTTTTTGCCCACAATTTGTTTTTGTTACTGGGAAATCGATGAACTCCAGTATTTTACAAGTTACATGCATAACAATGCGGCATTTTCTCAGTATAAAATTAAAAAGTGCAATACTCCAAGAGATTCCCATGTGTTTTGACACTTTATTTGAAGCGGCCGGGTACCAAAGACCAGACGCCACCTATCGGGATAAAATTGCGCTTTTCCTCCCCATTAAATCATAAAAAATATACCGTGTTATTACAAAAGAATTTTAAACACTGTTTAACTAAACACATGTTTAAATTGATGCTGTCACTTTTTCGACAATATTGTTTGACAGAGACAGCATCACATTTAAACATGCGTTTAGTTAAACAGTGTTTAAAAGTCTTTTGTAATAACACGGTATATTTTTTATAATAACTCTGTTTAACTCATAGAAATAGAATGTCAAAGAACAACAATGTCAATAAACAGGTGATCCGAAAACGAATGCATACATTTTATATGAGATACCTGCGTAAAAAAATACTTAGATTCATAAAATATATATGACATGGAGTATATATGGGAAAGGAAATTAAGAAACTATGTTCCATACGGTTTTCTTCGTCGATAAACGAATAAATGTAGAGAAATTTGGTTTTAGAGAAATTTGTGGCAATATCTTAGGGGGCGTCCATAAATTACGTGAGGTGTTTTTTTATTTTCTGTCCCTCCCTCCCCCCTGGTGAGATGTCGTGAGATTTTATTCACCCCCCTCCCCCATCCCCCAATATCACGTGAGATTTTTCAAAATGTGGGTTTCTTACGTAAACGCGTTGGATTGCGTTATTGTAAAGTAGTAGATGTATAACGTCGAAGTATGAATGAAATTATATTCTTTCGATCTAATTAGTGAATGATAATAATAAATAAATAATAATAAATAAATGCTTGGACAATTTCACACAGCGCCATCTAGCCTCAAACTAAGCAAAGCTCGTAATATGGGTGCTAGACAACTGATATACACGTAAATACTTTTTAAATATATACTTATTAAACATATTATACTTATTATAAATACCTTTTAAATATATACTTATTATACATAGAACCCGGGACCTCTGCGTGGTAGGCGGCATGTTGACCACCACTCAGGTCGTCGTCGTCGATCTTAATCGTATTACGATATACCTACGTTTAAGATTAAATCTCAAGCATGTACAGGTCTGAGGTACAATCTGGATTAAATGGACCAAAATAGTATTTTTTTTGTTTCAATCAGAAAAAAAATTGCGTGATATTTGCCGAGACCCTCCCCTCTCTCCAACGTAAGATTAGACGAGATTTGACTCGACCCCCTCCCCCCGTTGAACATCTCACGTAATTTATGGACACCCCCTTATTTACCTGTGAAAAGTGTGGTTACTTTATTTTTCTCACATCACAATTACTTAGAGCACAAGACACCATGGCTCCACGATACCTTTATTTTAAATTCTAATTAAGATTAACAAATATTATAAACAAATTGTTCTTGCTCATTTGCTAGGCGGGACGCTAGGGGCTCTTACTATAAAAAATTTTGGCACATGTCACTTGATCCTTTGTCCCTGTTTTACATAGACCGTGTCCGTATGATGATAACTTCTCTTTTCCACGCTTTGTTGGTCTTCTTGAGCGCAGCGAAAATTTTTCTATGTCTATGGTTTAACTAAACACATGTTTAAATGTGATGCTGTCACTTTTTTGACAATATTGTTTGACAGAGACAGCATCACATTTAAACATGTGTTTAGTTAAACAGTGTTTAAAAATCTTTTGTAATAACACGGTGTGTCTTTATTTAAGTACCTTCAAAGTACGGAAGTCCGACTCGCACTTGTCCGGTTTTTTGGTGTAAATCACTTAACTTCTTACTAAGACATGTAAAATCTATCGATTTAAACGTCTGTTCATTTTTTAGGGTTCCGTACCCAAAGGGTAAAAACGGGACCCTATTACTAAGACTCTGCTGTTCGTCTGTCTGTCTTTCTGTCTGTCACCAGGCATCTCTGAGACCGTGATAGCTAGACAGTTGAAATTTTCACAGATGATGTATTTCTGTTCCCGCTATATTAACAAATACTAAAAATAGAATAAAATAAATATTTAAGGGGGGCTCCCATACAACAAACGTGTTTTTTGCCGTTTTTTGCTCAATATTAATAACGACAACAGGTTAAAATTTTCACAGGTGATGTATTTTTGCTGTCGCTATAACAACAAATACTAAAAACTGAAAACAAAAACAGCCTAAAAATTAAATACCTCTAAAAAGCAAGAAATAATATTCGAATCATTCGTTACACATATCAATATTAATAAAACACGTCTATTGAAGTCGGGTGGGGATGGAGGACAACTTCATTTTTTTCTTAAAGCCCCACCCGACTTCATTAGACGTGTTTTATTAATATTGATATGTGTAACGAATGATTCGAATATTATTTCTTGCTTTTTAGAGGTATTTAATTTTTAAGCTGTTTTTGTTTTCAGTTTTTTGAAGGCGGTTTTTCTTTTTTTTTAAAAAGCTTTTTTATTTTCAACTTTTTAGTGGTAGGTATGTAAGCGCAGCGTGTAAATATTTTTTTACTTTATATTATAATATTTTCAATGGTAAAATGCCCAGAACTCTATTTCCAAATTTACGCTGTTTGTTTTTGAGGAGTTCCGTTGTGTCATCGTAGTCCAAGTCTAGTCCAGAACGTTGCATCGCAAAGCATGATTTGGTTTGTTTTGGATTGCCATAAACTTACCAAAACCTAAATCACTTTACTTATACTATTTGATTTTGAAGAGTTCCTTTATGTATCTTCGAAGCTCGAAGTCCAATTACAATGAAATTAAATTGTGACGACTCTTGAAATAAACCCTTTCAAATAAAAAAAGAATCATCTAAATCGGTTCAAACAAAGAAGTTATGTCCGAAATTCCATAAAAACTCGAGCGATGGCGAGCTAAATAATTGATATTTTTCAGGATTATGAAAAAACTACTGGCCAGATCTCTGTAAAAAAATTATGGGACCACACACGAACTATGTTCTTTGAGTTAAAAAAAGAATTGTACAAATCGGGTAACAACTGACGAAGCTATGTTAAAACATACATAAAAAAAAAAAAAAAAAAAATACCGTCGACTTGAGAACCTCCTCCTTTTTTTGAAGTCGGTTAAAAACAAAATAAAATAAATATTTAAGGGGGGCTCCCATACAACAAACGAGATTGTTTCCGTTTTTTGGTACGGAACCCTTCGTGCGCGAGTCCGACTCGCACTTGGCCGGTTTTTTTATGTAATCAGGTCAGGAAACGTGTATAACGTAGTGTTCGTCACTTTTCGCTAAACTAGAAAACACACAGGTGATGTATTTTTGTTGCCGCTATAACAACAAATATTAAAAACAAAATAAAATAAATATTTAAGGGGGGCACCCATACAACAAACGAGATTTTTTCCGTTTTTTGGTACGTAACCCTTCGTGCGCGAGTCCGACTCGCACTTGGCCGGTTTTTTTATGTAATCAGGTCAGGAAACGTGTATAACGTAGTGTTCGTCACTTTTCGCTAAACTAGAAAACACACAGGTGATGTATTTTTGTTGCCGCTATAACAACAAATACTAAAAACAAAATAAAATAAATATTTAAGGGGGGCACCCATACAACAAACGAGATTTTTTTCCGTTTTTTGGTACGGAACCCTTCGTGCGCGAGTCCGACTCGCACTTGTCCGGTTTTTTATGTAATCAGGTCAGGAAACGTGTATAACGTAGTGTTCGTCACTTTTCGCTAAACTAGAAAACACACAGGTGATGTATTTTTGTTGCCGCTATAACAACAAATACTAAAAACAAAATAAAATAAATATTTAAGGGGGGCACCCATACAACAAACGAGATTTTTTCCGTTTTTTGGTACGTAACCCTTCGTGCGCGAGTCCGACTCGCACTTGTCCGGTTTTTTATGTAATTCGGTCAGGAAACGTGTATAACATAGTGTTCGTCACTTTTCGCTAAACTCGAAAACAATAGCAACAATAGTAACTAACTGTATGCCTACCTAAATTCATATTATCAAGTTGAGTCGCCCAGCAACACTGTAACTACGACTAGTACTCGTAATATTTAAATGAACAACAATTTTCGAATGACCTTATGAAACTCATACAGTTGCGGAAATTCTTTGTTATGTTTTTTACAGGCATAGAGCAATCTTTAACAGACTCCTGTTAAAGCCTTTTCACGCCTTTTCATAAAAAAACCTATCCTGTAAAACTGCCATTTTTCTACCGCTTATACTTTGGAACAATATCTATATTAAAATAATTCAATCGAAAATAGCCCACTTAAATATTAAAAAAAGTAAAAATAAAGTTGAATTTCCAATAATTGTTTATAGGACAAATTAGGTATTATATTATTTATTTTCAAAGTCCTTGTCTCGGAAATTGTTCTTACAAAAAGAAACATTCAAAGAATATAAACTCGACATGGACCTACTCGAACGTAGTAGATTTATCGCGCATTTTTTTTGTTCTGCTAATATTTTCTATTAATAAAATAAGAAAATAATCGTAACATAAAAGAAAAACCTTTTTACGTACCCGGTAGAGAAGTGACGAGAGTTCAAGATTAAAATAATGTTAAAAATATAATTAAAAGTAATGGAAAACAAATCCTCCTATGGTTTGCGGAAATTCTTCAACGCATGCTACGAACACAGATTTCTTTACGCTCTGTTCTACGAATGCGGTAAAAGTTTTAGGTGATCACAAATTTTTTTCTGTATGTAGGTACGTCTCTCATAGATGTGGCGCCTATCGCCCGAGCGCACGTCGCTCGTCGTCGTACAAATCTGTAAATCATACAATTTGGCTGGTTGCCTGCCGGACAAAGAATAGCTCACGAAAGAATAGAAGTGGCATTTACACAAAGAATTAGTTAAATATAAACCACCACGTTTTATTTTGAGAAAGCAAAACAATTGTATTGAAAAGTTTTGACAAAGCGAACTCATTGTGCACATTTTATAAGGTATCCTTCCGTGTCTACAATAAATAAAGCTTAGAATAGCAAAGAGAAAAAACTTAAGTTTTATATTTTATCTACAGTAATTATTGCAAATCATTATATTATAAGTTTTACACAGTTATTTTGTAGTCGTTTTAATTAACTTAAGGATAAGTGTTCTACCAATGAAACTAAACATTATGGCGAAGAAACATGGTTGGAAAAAAATGTTGGTCTTCACAACTAGACAGCTAAAACATTGTAATTAGTATGAGAAAGTAAAACAAAAAAAAAACCTTTTTCGCCCATGTTTCTTTGACAAAAATGTTAAGTTTCATGGTAGAATACTCTAAATTAATTAAAACAACTACAAAATAACGTTGTATATCATAAACCATCGAGATAAACATAAACAGAATGATTACTTATCTTTTTAAAATGAATTTCGAATCAGCCCTTTTGTGGTTATTTAGCTATGTGGCTATTTTTTTACATAGTTTTCAACTTTTTTACATTTTCTATTAAAAACAATACTCAGAAAACAAAGATTTTATTTATGAAATAACAACTTGCGAATTTTTAAATGGAATGCTAGTTCTAATGATATCTATCAGTATTCACAAAGGAGTTTAATTGTATTTCCAGTCTATTGCTCATAAAGTTATCGTGTTTGACATTTTATTGTAGCTCATAACGTTAGCAATCTCTATTTTGGATTTGAATATTCTGTGTTATTACGAGTGACTAGAGACGCCCCACCCAGACGGCTAAGACACGAGGATGAAACGCTACAGCAAAATTAGCAGTGCAATAACCGGCGAACATATATCAGGCACTTAACGGCGTCGCCGCGCCACGCATCCACTGGGTAACGCTACACTAGATCGTATATTTTTTAATAAATATAATGGGTTATCTCATTAATTGTCTTTATTAGGCTCATGACGTGGAAGTAATAAATATTATTCGCTTACCTAACTAGGTCAGACATGGTTGAGTCATTTCACTTTGCAAATACCTTGCTAGAAACTATCTGGGAAAATTGGTGCGCGGACGAATAAGACTGTTTCAAAGATTTACTGCGGTATCGGATATAAAAGAGATTAGTGTAATGTGTTAAGTGAGCTGAATTACCCGCAATCAAATCCACAGTCAGTCGCTCGACTACTTATATCACCTCGACGACGAACGAATTTCCAATGCATAGGACGAGCGCCAAGTATCAGTGGATTAACAGATTATTTGCATTACTTACATCTATTCTCTTCTGTTAGAAAAAGTGTCGATTTATTTACTTGTCATTGGATAGAGTACGTAATAAAAATTAAACGTTTTGTTTTTCGTTTTCCTAATTTATTTTTGCGGAGCTTTTTAAATATTTGAGTTGACTTCATGTTTTGTGTAGTTTTTTAGAGAAAACAACATTGGTTTTCGCTCAATTATTTGCATGAATTTCATTGCATTACTTCGTTCGTTTGTGAGGAAATACAAAATTTACCTACTTCTCAACAATTTAAGCGATTTCTGTTTAGCTACAAGACTGTGTATGTGCGGGCCCTTAGACGCCGGTTAATATTGGTCAAGGAAAAGGCACATAATGCTAAAAAGTGTTTACAGTTTGTTTGAAGTGCTACGGAGGCCGGGCGGCCGCTCGGTGGATGTTATGACAGGGCGTCATGTCCGCAAACGAGCTTACTACTTTTAGCTTCCACCGAGAAGCTTTGCTCTATTGTTTAGTTAGATATTCCTTGATTTCTCATATGGATATGTTTATTTTAAACGAAAGTTTTTTCAGCTGTTTTTATGAAATGTTATAATGAAAAAGCTTATAAAGGATATAATTGTACATGATTAAAATAAACATCATGAAACGGCTGTACGAAGACAAATATTCTTATAGTATGTAGCACGAGACTGACGAGACCAACGCGCGGCCTATCGTTACTATTGACAGGTCAATAATTTTGTCAGGATCATATCTGATACACTGAGGAGATAAAGTAGAAGGATTATAGAGCGTTCGGTCATGAATTGGGAGCTTATTGGCTAAACATGGATGGGATCAGTGACAGGAGTGGATGTGGCCGATCAAACACGAGGACTGATTATTCGACGACTGGTTGACGGCTATATTGGACCACCCGCGACCACGTGGACACTACCTTTAACTTTCTTAGAAAACGCTTCTGATGAAGTGGCTTTTATTTATGTTAACTGGTTTTAACGACGCGGCGGCTAGGTTTGATTTTAGACTTGATGAAAATAAATTTTATTTCAAGTTTCTTCAGGTTCAGTGTTTTGCTGTGGATGAGCTAACTTCTTCTGTGTTATCTTTGGGATATTGAATTAGTTACAAATAAATCTTCGCAAGTTCGTTCGTTACATTCGTTAGCTGGAGATACAGTAAATAAGTACGTCATTTTTATATCTAAAAGAGGGCCTCAAAAATGGTAGTGTTAATGTAATTTTCTGGTTTTTGAATAAATATTTTTGTATTTTTTTTTGTCTATTTTTCTGAAAGTCAGTACTTTATTTCATGCGTGATCCATCTATTCTATTCAGTGTTTTATGTGTGTGAAGAACTAACACCGACACATGTTAGGTATTAAGGTACATTTGCAGAAGATATAGCGATGCAAAATAAACTCAATAAAACAAACGAGACTAACGAGAATGGTGTAGTGACTTGGAACTTTGCCTCGATTTTTTTTTATTTCAGACTTGAAAGGCAAAGTAACTAGATTGTTATACTCTGACGAAAATAGCGTTAATGCACAACGTCGCTTTCATACACTCGGAAATGGTTTTAGAAACTTTGTGGAAGAGTTATGTTATGTTATGACGCCAATCTGACGCAAGGGTTATCAGATTGGCATGAGATATGTGTGTTAGTGGGGCCCTAATCCAGACAAGTGGTGCCGATAAATCAGGCGCGGATCATCAGTGCTGACATCATCGTCTACCAAGCGACCTTCTATTAAATAGCCTCTTGCGCAGCGCGGGTTCTCTTCGGCTGTTGTAATTGCTTTATGGGAATCATTTCGGTAATTGAATGAGTGAAGGGAGTTGATGTTTGTTTAAAGATGAGTCAGGTCATGTGCCAAAATTATGAAGCAACGGAGTTTGAGGCGTTGTTTATCGAGTATATTTTACTTAATAAGCAACGCCTGTAATTTATTGAACCGGTGGAACTATTAATTGTCCTTTTTTAGACGCAATACGTTGGAGATTGCCTGAGTCTGGCACTTCAGCTTTCAGCTACATGCTTATTTATAGGCGATGTTCTTAAGCAAAATCAGGCATTCGATTCACAAAATCCGATTACATTCAAATTAATTACTTGGTGGGTAGTTTAATATAAAGTTCCATTTTTGTATTAAACCGGAAGTTAGTGCTAATCGAACTTAGCTGGTGAAAAAAGCACTAAAGCCTAGGGTTTCCTAGGATGACGGTGCCGTCATATTACGGCCGTCATTTAGCGGCGTAGAACGTTGTCTATGTAAACAATACGGCGCGGTTTCTGACGTTACGGTGTCGCCATATTGTTTACATAGACAACATTCAACGCCGCTATATTACGTGCGTAATATGACGGCACCGTCATCCTAGGAAACCCTTACTTAACCCCCTTAAGGCTTTTAGTATACTTTCAGTTATCAGTGGGCCTCATGCTTGACTACCACCAATATAAGAATAGGAACTATTCTATTTTATTGTCCAGTTTGTCTTGCAGTTGTGCCAAAAATTTCTTCACATTCTTTAGTAAAATATATTAGTTAACCTAAATTTTCTAGGAAACAAGTTATAACTACGTCTGCCATAGAAAACATGGGCTAAACAATACGCTGACGACCACATTATATTTTTGAGGGAAAACGCTATTTTACTACTTATCCGCCTACGAATTGTACACTTAAATCTTGAGAGCAAACCGAAATAGAATGAGAAAATTAAAGTCATGATTCACAAAGATTTAGGCTTTTCAAATTATTCCAGCGAATCGTTACAAAATATTTTGACAAAATTATATAAGTACCTATGTCACCAATTTATTGAGTTGATGAACAATAATTGGTATCAATTATGATTTAAAATAAAAAATAAGCATTAGTTATTTATTAATAATGCGTCTGGGCAAAACAAAAGCAACGCAATGAGCATTTTATAGATGTGTAGGATTTTACAAAATGCATTTTTAAGGGAAATTAAATGCAAGGAATATTATGATAATAGAATAGCTATGTTTTCCACAATCATTATTATGCAGGCAAAGCTAAATTTTCAGACAGAAATTTCGTTCGAATGGGTCTGAAAATTGTATATTCAATATTTAAAATTGGAAGAGTCTCGGGCTGACCGACGGCAGCTGCGCGCGCGCTACATACAGAAACAGCTCCTTTAACATTCGCACTCAGTGGCTTACAAGTCGCCGCGTCGCGCGCACCGCTCGTTGCTGCTCTGCCCACGCACCATACGAAAATTCGAACGAAATCGTATCCATAATTCCCTTGCTTGCAAATATAAAAAATAATAACCTATTTAATCGGAGTTTTTAAAACTATACAATTATTTATCGACGTAATCGAACACGTGTTTATAATAGTTGGCGCGAACATAAGACGTGCCGGCTGATCCACGTTTTTCACTACGAGTGAATAACTAATTAGCAGTCGGCGACAACGCGAGAAATTTCACATTTTACCAGTGAAGTCCTTCGTTTGTCAACATTTTGGAAATTGCGACCTGCCGCTGAATGGAACACTAACTGGAGTGAGTACAATTTATTATTTTATAAAACTTTAAACTTACATAACGTGAAAACTTAATGGTTTTTTATGTTTAAAACTGACAATTGTCACATTAAATAAATGAAACTACATGTACAAAAACCTCTAGTTGAAAATATGGGAAATTTTAGTTTTTGTAATAGATTAAAAAAAAAACAGCTAAGTATTCGGAAAGTGTTGTAGACAGTGGAACGAAAAGTATTTTCATTGCATTATGCTTCTAAAAGGAATTAACTCTGACCCTTGTTATCACTAACTAACAAAAGAAGATACAATAAAATATTTGTTACTTACATAATATAATATGAATAATTTATATAATATTGATACAGGTTGTGCCGGCAATTAAATTGCATAACACACTTTTGCTTAGGTACCATTAATTGTCAATTACTTTCTATTTGACTGGTTGGTCAAATTGTGTGTTTCTGTGATTTCACCTGAATAAACCGTTAACACCTACATATTTTACTTTCAATCATATATGTCTAGTCGGCAAAGAATTGTTTGTAAAGACTCTACAATTAAGTTTTATTTCAAAATTCTTAATAAACTAACCTGAAACTGAAATTAATTGTGCTAAATATATTTGCTAATTAAGGACAAGAAGTTTTCAGTTTTACATCATTTATTAGTGTAGTTTTTTTCATACAGTTCATTGTTTTTCCAATTTACATTAGCTTGCGCGTAATCTCTGTTAAGCTATTAAGTTGACCATTGCAATATGAACATACTGTGTCCTCTAGACATTTTTTTTTCAATTTAATTCATTAACATATAAATGTTTAACACAGTCTATGTTGATAAAACGTGTGATGATTTAAAAAGCGGTATTTTGAGAACTATTAACCGGTTAATTAATTGCTTACTCAAAAGTTACACCTTATTTGAGTAGTTAAAAAGCATGAAATCTCACAAGACTTGTCACACAAAAGTTTTTTGAATTTACAACTTTTTCCCGTAAAACTTTTTCACAGAATCGTTTTCAGCTTTATGTAGACTCGTGTAAATAAGTCGTGGGTGAACGATTGTGGGTGAACGGCCGCGTTTTGTATGTGCTAATTTCCACCATTGTCACTACTTAGCAGTCAGTGTTCTTCGCCATTAGTTCCCCAAGACCTTGACGCTTCCACTTGAGAATTGAACACCTCGTTTCATCAATGTGCATTTAATCAATGAAAGATAACATCATAATCGCCTTTCAATAAACACTCAAGCTATATAAGCACTCACAGTTAAGTTGGAAACGTTTTTAAATATTTACTTAACTCTCAATTAAAAAGAAAATTAAAAGAGTGTTTTTATTGTTATGTAACGAAATAGATTATATATTTTTTCTAAAGTATTGGCACATTTTTCTATATTCAGGCTTAATTTATCCCACTATGCCTATTAATGTCGAAACGAAACTGAAGCCGTCAGTCAGAATCAAACTGTGCTAATGTGCCATATTGGGCCTATTTAATGGTGCCATTTAGCCATCTTGGCACTTCCTACAGTTTGTATCAATTAAATTGTCGCCGTTAATTTCGCGCAGGCTCGTGAGAACTTCGGACATTTTCTGGTGTCATGGGTCAATCTGAACGTTTTAAAAGGCTCTTGGTTGAATTAACATACTTTGTGGTTATTAATTGTACAATCAAACAAACTTACCAAGTGATGTTCGATTGAGATTATGCACTTGTTTGTCCTGCCCGAAGATGATGAGGTTTCACTATTTGTAGTACCGCTTCTCGTACTTACTAGCGCCACATAAGTTAAAAGAATAATAAATGAAGCGTTTGGAAATGAATAAAATAACATTTCTGAACGCATCAAGTAACGAGAACGCATCCTTGTGCATCTGTCAATGTCATGGTCCCGCGCTGTCATTAAGTTTAAAGTTCAGGTCACGTACGCCCTGATGTAGGTAGCTGATGCTGATTCTGCAACTATAGGGTATAGGTACATGTACCTGTAAGGGTGGGAGGGACTCATCATCTTCGGGCAGGACAAACAAGTGCATAATCTCAATCGAACATCACTTGGTAAGTTTGTTTGATTGTACAATTATGCACATTGTTTGTCCTGCCCTCTTATGATGAGGTTTCACTATTTGTAGATGTTTAAAGTTCAGTTGCAGAATCAGATTTTTGAACAGGTAGGTATCCAACCATTTTAAAAAATAAATATTTAAGTGTAAATAAGCATCTAAAATAGAGATTTATAATTATATTATGTACTTATTTTAAACCACGTTAATAAATAGATATCGTTTTTCCGTAGGTTAACTGGTAGAGAATGCCATTAACAGCAAGTCAGTCTTTTGTACCTTTATATTGTACAATAAAGATTTAAAAAAAAAAAATATGCTAAATGAAATTTATGAAAAGTAAATTCAATTTATTTTTTAGAATAAATTTGGTGTCGATGCAATAAGTTATTGACATTTTGGTTACCAATTAAACTCTTAGTATTGAATAAATTAATGTTTCTTCCAAAAAAACTTAGAAAAATTTATAGTTAAAATTGTATTTATACAATAAGGTATACTATAAATAAGTAATAATGTTGGTTAGTATTAATTCCAAAAAATACTTCACTCCCATTACTAAGTATGGGTATTGTAACCATATTATATTATATTACTACCATAGGGTATATTACCATTACTAAGGTGTGGTGTCAATCAAACAATGTTGATGTGAGAGGAATCAAGTTGGCTCGTTATTCTGCGAGAGTACCAATTTCGCTAACAAAAGGTAGGTAGCAGAGTAAAATGTCATCATGTAAACACTACTATTCAGTGGAGAAATTGATGAGGTATATTCAGCTCACAGCCAGAAAAAAAAAATGTAGTGTTAATAAAATGAACCGTTTTTAATAAATAAATAGATAAATATAAATATTGAACATCACATACATATTGCTCCAACTCAATTTCAAAGTACCTAGCTGAAGTACTTGAGTAAAGTAAATTAGAGATAACAGTTGTGATTCAAACAGTCAAAACTAAGCCAACCTAGAAAAGTAAATTTTTTCTAAATTGACTTTGCCAGAGGTCGAACCGGGAACTCAGAGATGGCAACACCACGAAAATCGGTGTGTGTAAACCACTCGACCACGGAGATCGTCATATAGACAGTGTTACTTCAGATAATGAAATTGATTCTATTAAATAGTTAACAACATTCAAATAGAAACTTCCCATTTAAAGTTATATATTAATTTTGGTGGGCATGGTAAAATATTATTTACTAAATAAGTAGTATTAGGTATGTGTATTATGTGACTGTACTTACTTACATATAACTAAGTAATTCACCATAATCAAAACACTAATAAAGCCGCGTTCCCACGATCGGCGCTACCACGCACCGCACCGAGCCGCACGAGGGCGAGCACGCACCGATCCGTTAAAGTTACCGGCGAACGCGTCGTTCCCCGCGGTGCCGTGTCGGTCTCCTCTCGTGCGTCTACAGACAGACCGTGGGAACGCACCTTAAGAGGCATGCATGCAACATCAAAGGGAATTATTATATACTCCGTGTGTAGCATAACTAACTATTGTGTTGTATTGAAACTACATATGTAGATTACAAAAAGAAAAAAATATATATATATATATATAGTATAAACAATTGCAGCCTTCAATAAATAAATTGAATTTGCAAACCAATGCATTGTTTCTCTGTAGAGGTGTGGAACTGTGGAGTGGAGTAACTATAAAAAAGAAACCTCAAGTAGTGATAGGTAGTAAGATTATAACAGGTACCTATACAATTTTCAATACATTTGATGCATTAAAAATGCATAAAGTAACATGTAGGTGGGTATTTATAAAAAAATGTTATAAGAATAATATTTAGGTAAATTTCTTAAAGCGAACAAACATTCGTTACAATACTCAGGTACTAAGAATCTAGATAATATAATTATATTATTATATACCTATATTCAGTGTAATCTAATATATTTCTTGAAGCTAAATCTTCAATCAAGCTACTAATTTGGTTTTTTGTACCCTGACGTGAAGGTGTAAATCTGATGTAAATCTTCAAAATAGGTACTGCTAAATGGTTTTTGCTATCTTATTAATGTGCAGGTAATGATATACTGTAAGTATTCTATAACATCTGTAAATATAACCTACTGGCATTATTATTTTTTACAAGAATTATCATATTGTGAAAAAATTATAAGACTAAAACTTAAAGTTTTAAGACTGAATTAAAGTCTAAATGATTTTAGCTATAAGATAAAAATTATAATAATAACAGTAGGTATGTTTTAGGTAACTGTGATTTCTCTTCTCTAGATGGAGTGATGCACTCTTAAATCTGTCTATTTTCAGGCTAAAATTATTTGTTGATAGATTGACTTATTTAACCAACATTAACATGACTGGTAAGTTGTTAAGCAACTAAATTATCTTTAAATTTATAAAAATGATAAGTAGGTATATTCCTTTTTCATTTTGAGTAGATCTAGGCAGGTTGTCCTGACAAAGAAATCTTATAGAAAAATCTAGTTTCATTACTAGTTTGTATGAATCTGTATGTATGTAGGTATGTAACGTCATTGTATTTACCTATATGTACTGAATATCAAACCAAGGAATTTTCATTTTAGAAGGAACAAAATGACATGATTTCTTTTCAATTACATAATTATAAATTAAAAAAATGTCACTTACTTTAACATGATTAGCATTGAGACATGTGACATTTTTTCATACACACAAGACCAAATAAGAGGGAGTTAAGTTCTTGATTTTATTAAGTAGGTACTCACTATGTATTATAAGACATAGGCACATTATGTGCTAATATGTATGGAATAATGTTACACATATAATATAATATGCATCTTTAAATATTTTAACTCACACAATAGGTACTGTTCGAATAAATCTAAGTTTCTTGTCCGAATTAAATGAACATTTAATATGAACATTGAGTTTTATCGAGTATTGCATTTAAGTACCTATCTATAAAAGAAGCAAAATAAGGTAAATCTGAAATACAATTTAAATTATTGTATGTAGGTACTCATTAATTATTAAGAGATTATAATGGCCAATTTAACTCATATAGGCATTGGGTAAAAAATAATTAAGTAGGTATCTTAGATATCTGTATGTAGCTTCTTCCCGTTGTCAACTGTTGCTCTCTGGACCTTTAAGACAAGTACCCCTTCAGTTTAAAGCTCCGGTTGCAGTTAGTTAGAAACCTTAGTGATCGAGTAATTTCTATCATTATTAAGGTTTTATACAGACTTATATACTGTATAGTTTGAATATTTAATAATATTGACAACTTTTGACAAAATTGATAAGTCAAAATCTGTATTATGTCAAAAAAAGCTTGGTATGCTGCCTTTATAATCTTATTATTCAGGTGTAGTGAAAACACACAATTTTCTAGCAGCATTGTTGAAATCGCACACAATGTCAAATTTATTTCCTTTGTTGAAGAGGTGTAAATTCACCATATTAACAATTTATTTTATACTCACCAATTTATTTGCTGCTAAAGTTGTGCCCAATTATTTTTGTACTTCTTCCATAATAATAAACAGCTGTTGCAAGTTCTTGTTTTAACACTGCTGCTTGATACTAAGTTTTGGTTACATTATGATATCCAAAAAACTTATATATAGGTAATTATGTCTCTTTAATAGTTCAGAGTTCCAGACTTAATTGTGGGTAAAATTGTTGAATTTCATCTGTTCACGTTTTTTCTTCAATGCACAAAAAATCTTTCCATTCAGGAAAAACAATATAGGTACCTATAATATATCTTTGAGAACTGAGCCTGCTTCAGCGGTGAACTGTTTATCATCCGTCCCACAATCTGGTGTGATTATATTGTTTCCTTTTTATGGAATCGATATGCAGGCATATATGGCATATGGCAGTCATGGTATAACGTATTGTAGTGTGATCTAGTGTGTAGTTTAGTAACTACATCACTGACTCCTCCATACCCCGCAGTCAGGTCTGAATTTAAGTATTGCCAATTATAATTCTATTCCAACTCTTTCATATCTCAGACACAAGTCGAGTTTCATGTAGATAGGTAGGTACTGCTTCCTTCTCTTTACCTTTGGTATTGGGTATGTACTGACTGTGTATAGCAACAATCTTTGTTTCATGTTTTAGACATTAAGGTTTAATAAACATTAATAGGTACATCTTTGTATTATTGCAAATGAACGTTACGATACAGCTGAACCACAAAGGGAGGCCTATATCCGTTTTGTTCATAGTGTGAACATTGCATAAACACATTAATAGGTACATCTTTGTATTATTGCAAACGAACGTTACGATACAGCTGAACCACGAAGGGAGGCCTATATCCGTTTTGTTCATAGTGTGAACATTGCATAAACATTATAGGTAGGTTAAGTACCTCAGTGGTTTTGATACTTTACAATATAGCGTCATCCAGAAGACGGGCCTATATCAGTAGCAAAACTCATAGCTGAAAGAACAAGGGAACATGTAAAACATACCCTGAATACCATCGTGTAGAATACAAACATAGAAGTCTTGGTCGGAATCCAATTTTTTGCTTGAGTAACTTCTGTAATTTTCTTTCAATTTTCGATGTTTTATCTTCTAAGTTTCTTTTCTTATTCATTGTGAATGTTCTGAACTTAATAAAAACTGGTTTTTTGCACTTATTTTAGGATTACGCGAGAATTTCGTGGCGCCTTTGAAGTGACATAAGAAACGAATGACAGCGCGGGACCATGACATTGACAGATGCACAAGGATGCGTTCTCGTTACTTGATGCGTTCAGAAATGTTATTTTATTCATTTCCAAACGCTTCATTTATTATTCTTTTAACTTATGTGGCGCTAGTAAGTACGAGAAGCGGTACTACAAATAGTGAAACCTCATCATAAGAGGGCAGGACAAACAATGTGCATAATTAAATAACATATAATAGCTATTGTTTCATGAGCAAGGTTACTTGGTTTAATCATTTTGCTTGCAATGTTTTTGGCAAATATTATTGAGCTAGCGAGCGCGAATCGTATTTGTTTCAGCTTGTGCAAAAATGCTTTCGTGTAAGTAGCTGTCCGGCTGTCCGTCTGTTCTTCTCTACAGGTCGCATTTCTCAATCGATTCTAGTGAAATTTTGAGAGCTATATAGAATTTCTTTCGATTCTGTTTTACTATTAGCTACTAGTTTTTTGACCGACTTCATCAAAAGGAGGAGGTTCTCAATTCGATTGTATGTTTTTAGGGTTCCGTACCCAAAGGGTGTCTGTCTGTCTGTCACCAGGCTGTATCTTATGAACCGTGATAGCTAGACAGTTGAAATTTTCTGTATGAATGATGTATTTCTGTTGCCGCTATAACAACAAATACTAAAAATATAATAAAATAAATATTTAAGGGGGTCTCCCATACAACAAACGTGATTTTTTTTGCCGTTTTTTGCTTTATATTAATAAAGACAACAGGTAGACAATTGAAATTTTCGCAGATGATGTATTTCTGTTGCCGCTATAATAACAATTAATAAAAACCGGATAAAATAAATATTTAAGGGGGCTCCCATACAACAAACGTATTTTTTTTTTTTGCCTTTTTTTGGTACGGAACCCTTCGTGCGCGAGTCCGACTTGCACTTGGCCGGTTTTTATTATATACTTACCCTGAAAAATATATATTTTACGTATTGCTGTATTAAATGGGTTAAAATAAAACATTAACGGTCAGGCAAAAGATCCATAGTGACCTGATTCAATTACCATAGCATCCTTAAAACCGAGCTGTAAACAAAATTTACGAGCCACTCATATACAGACTATTTCTAGACGGCCTCTATGCAAATGTGTTTTTTTAGCAGCGCATTGATATTATATTTTCAAACCCGCGACTGGTAACAGTGGCCGGCGATAAAACACTGGATTACGTCAATGTAATGGGTTAAATGGACTGTAGCAATAAAAGTAGCCCTCACCGTGAACTGGGAGCCCGCGGCCCCGCGAAGGTCGCGCTATCACGCCGTGACTCGACCGTTGTATAAACAACACTTATCATGTCTTGTTTCACTTTCGTTCACGCTAAGGTATATTCGCGCCCATTCAACAGTTCATCATACATATCACAGATTCAACGCCTCTTATTTGATTAACTATGTATACGCGAGTCTAAAATAGTTACTTATAGTTAAAATGTACATATACGGGAGCGCTACCCAGACTGGTTCTTATAAGTGCCTTTTAAGAGCCTTAGCACAAAGAATTTGCTTACATTGCTGGGACGAAAGTGAAAGTTACTTGAGTCTACAATCTTTGTAGAAGAATCGACGAGCAAATATTATTGGGATGGTTACAATCTTGTCTTATTATTTGACAACAACAATTTGTTTTGCATTTTTATTTGAAAGCAATGTTATCTCTACGGTCCCCATTATCCTAAGGCACGTGACGGATTTTAAGTAAAGCTTTTTTCCAATAATTGTATTTTTGGCTGTATGAACATTTGCCTTTGCTTTACACGTTCAGATAAATAATGTTTGGTAATAGTATGATCAAATCATATATTGTTTAACATTTAATTTTCATTCGGTACTTATAAAAATAATGAAAATATCTTACACATATCTTAGCAAGTTTTAAAAGAGTTACCATTTATTATATTTGATAATTTCACGATAGTTAGTTGTAACGCCTATCATTGGCTGAACGTATTTTCAAGAATTTAAGCAAGTAAGACTACAGTAATGAATATAAAAATTATTGTAATTCATTGGGATTTAGTTTCAAAAAGATTACAACGTAATTGTTTTATAAAATATTATCTCTGATATTACTTTTTCGTACAAATAGTATGGTCGATTATGATTGGTTGAAAAAATGGTGTGAGGGGTAAACCTTTTGTGTTGAATTTAGTGGGTATTTAAGGAATGGAAAATGGAGCATACGTTTCACTTTTAAGTTTGGAGCACTACGGGATTTAAGTTAAGTAAATTCTTCATTGTTATTATGTTATTTTGAATTAATTGTTTTGTGTGTGAGTCGATTGCTTTTCAAAGGCTCCGCTGTTAATTTTGATTCCCAGTTTTATGATTATTCTGATTATTTGTAGTAATAATAAGTAAAGTAAATTATAGACAGATTTCTTTTGCATTTGCTTGGTAACTAGTATCATAGTTTAATAAAGATATTAACTGATAACTTTCAAGTTTATATTGTTGTAGTTTGTAACGATTTAATTGTAAATATCTGATTTGATAAAGCTGACAAGTTTCTTCCGCCTGTTCTTCTCTCAGCTAAAAAAAAAAGACGTCCGAACAGGTGGTAGGTTAAAAGAAATTGGAGGATTCAATTTAATAAACATTATTTTATTTAAATTGATTTATTTTGTTTTAATTCTTTCCATGTTTCTGACCATTTCTGACATCAGAAGTGGGTATCGACTCGGTCCATTTACAAAATATTAACACCAATTCTTGATGATTTTCAGGGTGGATGCTGACGAGACCTCGCTCCGCTGCCATTGCGATCCTGAGACCTGAGTAGCAGTCAGCTGGTGTCAGTGAAAGAAGAATGAGAAGTAAAGGAGAAGTCTTCAGAGATCCTCCTTCAAAGTTCGCTAGCCGGTAAGGCCATTAGTGGCTGTGTTTAAATAATTTATTTTACGAGATTGCTACTTTGTTAGTTCAATAATTATTTATTGTTTTTATGTGGAAAAATTATAAAATTTGTTGCGACGAAATTAACATCAAAAACATCGAGAAATCAATATTAACTAAACATGTTTATAAAATTAATTTGTGACGTTATTTGTGATACCGATGCCTGAGTAATTGGTCTGGCGTCTAAGTAAATGCGATTAAAACGAGTTTAAATTGTTCATTTGTAGGTACGTAATAAGTAGGTAGATCTTTTTTTTACTAAGTCTGTATACATTTTATAATGAAACATTTGGGTTTGTACATACCTTAGAAAATTCAAATTTATTGAAGCACAGCTATTTACTTCTGCACTAGTACCTATTATTATTCATTGCTACCAAATTTTCAATAGTTACATCATTTCTTAATTTTTACTTTCTACGTATGTTTCGAATTGCAAAGTAGGTAGGTGTATTTAAGATAATTTAAGTAAGAATTTAATGTTTTTTATTTGAGGGTTTTTACTTTTGACCTTTAATTACCCTGCCACAATATTTAGCATTCTCATTCTCAATTTAAATTTATTGATAGTTTTTATTTTGGGTAGATGTCGTATTCTATTATTTATTTTGTTGACCAACAACGTCGAGTGGGTAGTACACTGGTTTTCATGGTGTCTGTCTCTCGAGCTCCCCGGGTTCGATTCCTGGCTGTCTCAACTGAGACAACGAACTTTTCTGTAGGCGCTGTCTTGGGCGACACAAATGCTTTTAGTCTGTTTATTTAGAAATCGGAGCAATGTATAATAATATGATGCTGACCAATATTTCTTTTACTTAGAAAAGTTAGCTATAAAATAGAATCCCGCTCAGTAATGTTTGCGCAGAGTAATAATGATAAGCAATTTATGTGTAACTAAAAAGGCTGATATTGTTTCTTTTTAATTTGTGCTTTCTTCTGATAAGAAATAAGCTTAAATGCTAAACCAATGTTCACACAATAACACAATTATTAATCATAATTACTTAAAAATTATAATTAATAATTGTGCTTTATATTAATTACTTTATATAAGTACTTAATAGTTATAACTTTGGTAAAAATTTTATAAATTATCAATAATTTTGTTATTGATAACACGACAGTTAGTCAACCTGTTCAGGTGTATCTAAATTCTTGCTACGCCAAGAAGTTAAAAGTTTAAAATGTAATTCGATTCGATGTTTTTCGGATTTATTATTTACGATTGGGTAGGTTTAAATTTCAAGAGATGAGTATGTTTTGAGTATTTAGAGACTTTGGTTTGTTGGGTTCATGATAATATTATATTTTGATTTTTGGTTTTGATTTTTGGTTTTGATTTTTGATTTTGATTTTTGGTTTTGATTTTGATTTTTGGTTTTGATTTTGGGTTTTGATTATTGGTTTAGATTTATGGTTTAGATTTTTATTTTGATTTTAGGTTTTGATTTTCGGGTATGATTTTAGATTTAGGTTTTGACTTTAGAATTTATACTTTCGATTTTGAATAAAGATTTTATTTTAGATTTTTCATTTTGTTTTAATAATAAGGATTTTTGGTTTTAATTTTCGGATTTGATTATAGGACTTGATTTTCGGATTTGATTTTCGGTTTCGATTTTCAGTTTCGATATTGTTTTTAAATTTAGATTTTGATTGTTTAAAATTTCGGTTTCTATTTTGAATTAGATTTCGGGTTAGATTTCAACTTAGATTTCAATTTAGGGTTAGGTTAAGATTGAATATTAGATTTCGATTTTAGTTTTTTTTTAATTTAGATTTAAATTGGGATAAGGGTAGGAGGAGAATGATTAAGATTTCGATTGAGGTATAGATTTCGATTAAGGGTTCGATTTTTAGGTTACGATCTCAATTTACATTTTGCTGATTTCGATTTACAAATTAAATTACTGATTTGGTTTACATTTTGCTGATTTGGATTAACATTTTGCCGATTTGGATTAACGTTTTGATTTGGATTAACGTTTTGATTTGGATTAACGTTTTGATTTGGATTAACGTTTTGATTTGGATTAACATTTTGATTTGGATTTTCATTTTGATTAGGATTTTCATTTTGATTAGGATTTTCATTTTGATTAGGATTTTCATTTTGATTAGGATTTTCATTTTGATTAGGTTTTTCATTTTGATTAGGATTTTCATTTTGATTAGGATTTTCATTTTGATTAGGATTTTCATTTTGATTAGGATTTTCATTTTGATTAGGATTTTCATTTTGATTAGGATTTTCATTTTGATTAGGATTTTCATTTTGATTTGGATTTTCATTTTTATTTGGATTTTCATTATGATTTGGTTTTTCATTTTGATTATATTTTGATTTATATTTTGATTTTGATTTACATTTTGATTGTGATTTACATTTTGATTTTGTTTTACATTTTGATTTTGTTTTACATTTTGATTTTGTTTTACATTTTGATTTTGTTTTACATTTTGATTTCGATGTACATTTTGATCTCAATCTCCATTTTGATATCCATATACATTTTACATTTTAGTTTCAATTTTGAGTTTTGATTTATAATATTTGATTTTCAATTTACACTTAGTTTCGATTTATATTTTGATTTTGGTTATTCTGGTTTAGATTTTGATTCTGTTTTCGATTTCGATTCGGATTCTGATTTCGATTTGGATTCTGATTTCGATTTGGATTCTGATTTCGATTTGGATTCTGATTTCGATTCGGATTCTGATTTCGATTCGGATTCTGATTTCGATTCGGATTCTGATTCTGATTTCGATTCGGATTCTGATTTCGTTTTTGATTCTGATTCGATCTAGATTCTGATTTCAATTTCGAGTCTGATTCTGATTTCAATTTCGAGTCTGATTCTGATTTCAATTTAGATTATGATTTCGATTTGGATTATGATTTCGATCTAGATTATGATTTCGATCTAGATTATGATTCAGATTTGGATTATGACTTGATCAAAACTCGATTTAGATTATGATTTTGATTTTTGATTATGATTTCGAGTTACATTATGATTTCGATTTAGATTATGTAAAATGATGATAATTATGCTAATATAATTAAGATGGTGATGATTATAATGATGATGGTTAAAGATAATGATGATGATAATGGTTATGATAATTTGTTTGCAATGAGGGTTATTAAGATGGTGATGATTATAATGATGATGATTGAAGATAATGATGATAATGGTTATGATAATTTATTTGCAAATTGATGAAGCCACATGATCGATCTTACCTTTATTAGTGGGTTTGTTTTCTGATCATATTGATTGATTAAAAAAATAGACATTATGATGAGTTATACTGATACAGTGTGTTTATCTTGCTGCTTGTCCTATTTAGTAAACAGCTTCTGACAGTTGTCTTCGTCGACTTATGTATAAATATATATATAATATAATATTTGTATATTGTCTAATTAAATCAGAATTGTCACTAATTATTAGTTAATTTTATGTCTTATTGTCATTTCTTTTTTTTTTCTCAAAGAGTTGGGTGAAGATTTTTATTAAATGGGACATGTTGGAGATTATATTGGTAATAATCATGATGGTCTATTGCTTTATGACTTATGACTATAATTGCCTACCACCCAGGGGTAGCGGTAGAGTGGGGATGTTTAGCCTGCGGGCGCAGGCTTGCGAGCCATGTTGCAGAGGCTTGCGAGCTATGTTGCAGAGACTTGCGAGCTGTGTTGCAGAGGCTTGCGAGCTGTGTTGCAGAGGCTTGCGAGCTATGTTGCAGAGGCTTGCGAGCTATGTTGCAGAGGCTTGCGAGCTATGTTGCAGAGGCTTGCGAGCTATGTTGCAGAGGCTTGCGAGCCATGATCGAGAAGCTTGCGAGCCATATTTGACGAGCCATGTTGCAGAGGCTTGCGAGCCATGATTGAGAAGCTTGCGAGCCATATTTGACTGTGACCATTTTTAAGACTAATGCCCATTGTTGGCAGTAGTGGTTTTAACAGTGACTGTTTTGTAAATTTTAAAGATCATTATGATTGTTATTAATATACCTAACATAAGTTTAAAATTGTACTTCGGGAGCGAAGTACTTGTCAGAATGGCCGTGACGGATTTTAAGTAAAGCTTTTTTCCAATAATTGTATTTTTGGCTGTATGAACATTTGCCTTTGCTTTACACGTTCAGATAAATAATGTTTGGTAATAGTATGATCAAATCATATATTGTTTAACATTTAATTTTCATTCAGTACTTATAAAAATAATGAAAATATCTTACACATATCTTAGCAAGTTTTAAAAGAGTTACCATTTATTATATTTGATAATTTCACGATAGTTAGTTGTAACGCCTATCATTGGCTGAACGTATTTTCAAGAATTTAAGCAAGTAAGACTACAGTAATGAATATAAAAATTATTGTAATTCATTGGGATTTAGTTTCAAAAAGATTACAACGTAATTGTTTTATAAAATATTATCTCTGATATTACTTTTTCGTACAAATAGTATGGTCGATTATGATTGGTTGAAAAAATGGTGTGAGGGGTAAACCTTTTGTGTTGAATTTAGTGGGTATTTAAGGAATGGAAAATGGAGCATACGTTTCACTTTTAAGTTTGGAGCACTACGGGATTTAAGTTAAGTAAATTCTTCATTGTTATTATGTTATTTTGAATTAATTGTTTTGTGTGTGAGTCGATTGCTTTTCAAAGGCTCCGCTGTTAATTTTGATTCCCAGTTTTATGATTATTCTGATTATTTGTAGTAATAATAAGTAAAGTAAATTATAGACAGATTTCTTTTGCATTTGCTTGGTAACTAGTATCATAGTTTAATAAAGATATTAACTGATAACTTTCAAGTTTATATTGTTGTAGTTTGTAACGATTTAATTGTAAATATCTAATTTGATAAAGCTGACAAGTTTCTTCCGCCTGTTCTTCTCTCAGCTAAAAAAAAAAGACGTCCGAACAGGTGGTAGGTTAAAAGAAATTGGAGGATTCAATTTAATAAACATTATTTTATTTAAATTGATTTATTTTGTTTTAATTCTTTCCATGTTTCTGACCATTTCTGACACACGCGTAGTATTCGAGCTTACTCAATACTCTTCTTTTATTTGTGTTTGTGAACTTAGACTATTTTATTTGATATCACTGAAGGAACATTCACACATTAATTACAATCGTATGGATTGTATGCATGCAGAGTGAGTACTGATGGGTACCTATATCTTTTCATCGCGTACCTACTTCGAAATAATGTGCACACCAGACGGCGCGTCAGTGCAGTGCATTTTAATTTTCACATTAGACCTTGGTATTTATAAATCAATGGTACGGTACCCACGCCCAATATAACGGAAACATTAGTTGATCATTATTTTCAATTTAGGTATGAATAGTTTTAAACACGATTGTTGTAATGTTCTCAGGGATTACATAATGAATGTTCTACTTACAAAAAGATTATTAATACGAAACGCGTGTTCCCTCTTCGTATTGTTCTAATTGTGTACAGGTACGAGCATACCTAAAGTAATTCAATTTGTCAGTATCGCTAAATAGATTACCATACAAATAGTTGGCTGTAATGCTATAAAGCTTAGTCTATTGAAGAGTCGTCGGTAATCATCGAAGGCGTCGCGCATTGAATGGTAATGATAAGAGCGGTCGTTGTACGCGCTCGTGAACTTGCGCGCGGCCTTCGCGACTCGCGCCATCTCATTGTGCGATATACAAGTCGGTACCGGCGACTCTGACTTCGAATATAATTTCTATTGATGTAATGAAAAAGAAAGTACTTATTTTTGAAGTACTGTCGAGATCGTATGTTTCCGCCACACTGCGAGCTGGCCATCACGACGCGACGACGCGATGCACCTTTGCTAGCTGGATTATTGAATTGTACGATTGGGGAGGAGCGCACCATTCGTAGCAAGGACAATAGAGGAAAGTTAAAAAATCATGGTTGGTCGCCTGTCTTGATATTATGTCCTCATCATCATCATATCAGCCGCACGATACCTACTGCTAGGTATAGGCCTCCCTCAAGGATCTCCACGACGATCGGTCCTGCGCTGCCCGCATCCAGCGGCGCACCGCGACCTTCACGGTCCACCTTGTCGGGGGCCTACACACGGAGCATCGTCCGGTGCGCGGTCGCCATTCCAAAACCTTTCTGCCCCAACGGCCATCAATTCTTCTCGCTGTGTCCAGCCCACTGCCACTTCAACTGAGCAATTCTTCGAGCTATCTCGGTTACTTTAGGTCTCCTGCGGATCACCTCATTTCTGATTCGATCACGCAGGGAAACGCCGAGCATGGCTCTCTCGGTCTCTCCATTGCACGCTGGGTGACCTTGAGCCTCCTTATGAGACCCATAGTTAGCGACCACGTTTCACAGCCGTAAGTCATCACTGGCAACTCACACTGGTCATAGATGTTAATATTATGTAATAAATTTTAATTCATAATAATAAAAAAACGTGAGATTAAACTACATACCTACCTCTGTAATTAATATGTACGCCCCCACACCTTTATAGCACCTACCTAACAATTTTGTGCGTGTATTTTCCTTGCGAACATAATTATTGTAATTGCTATAATATTTTGAGTGAGCATATAGCCTTATTATATTACTACCACAGAATACATAATATGTTACTACATCTCAAATATTTTTATCTCCAGTAGGTACCTACTTCTGTACTTTCTAGTTTCCACTACCTATTGACTACCTAGTAGGTATCTTACTAACATTGATGGCATTGTCTGCTGAATACTGGTATTGTAATTTTTTATCTAGTAAGCACCTACTGTCTGGACAGTGTACCAATAAAATTTAAACCATATTGCCGTCTGTGTAAAACTCTGACACAAATCCATGTTTTTATGGTAATGGGGAATGTCCGAAAAAAATCAAATTGGCTGAATATTTTTCTATAGGTAGGAATAAGGTCCCTTAAAGTAGGGCCACTTTAATAGGCCACATTTGACAATTCATCAAAATTCCTCAACGTAACCTTGTAACGGCGGGCATCAAATGGCCCTACTTTAGTAATAGAAAAAAGTTTCAGAATTTTCGGTTGGGTAAAAAAGATTTTAAAAATCAAAGTCTCTTCGACTTCACAAATGTATGAAAGTAACAGCAGAATGGAGATTATACCTTTGCCGCTAACTGCCACAAACACAACACGTATTAAAAAAAAAAGTTTTGACATTTTGTCTTGAAACTTTTTTTTTAATACCATGTTGTGGTTGTGGCAGGTGTTGGCAAAGGTACAATCTCCATTCTGCTGTTACTTTCATACATTTGTGAAGTCAAATAGACTTTGATTTTTTTTCACGAAACCGAAAATTATGAAAATTTATTCTATTACTAAGGGACCTTATAAATAAATAAAGGACCTATATAAATAAAGGACCTATAGAAAAATATTCAGCCAATTTGATTTTTTTCGGACATTCCCCATTTAGAAGTTCCTTTGTTCTAGTCCTATAACTGATGATAGTTAAATGTAAGGCTTAAAAATATGCAACAATAATAATAATAATGTAAAGTAAAAGAGTATAAGTAAAACGCATGCAACAGGTTTCAATATAATTGCTCTTTAGCAATTAAGGAAGTTGTAGATAGTCCGAGCACGGGCATGGCAGCTCGATTCGGCTGCAGATAAGCTCTTTGAGCACCATGTTTTGAGTTTTGACCGACAGAAGAACTAAAACGATATCTTCTTAAGGAATAGGAAGTTAATTATTTTGAATTATTTTGTGATTAAACTGTTTTGTTTTTAATTTGATTGTAATAGTCCACTGATTTTGATTTCTGAAATACTTTTTGTTGCATTTCTTGGCAACAAGCAAAAGCAACATTGAAATGGTGATGTTCTTTTAGAACCATATCATAAAGAAAGTTGAGAATATGATGCCTTATACGCAAAGTGGTTGGATCGTAACGCAACCCTGTCGACTTGTGAACAGATTTGAACAGATTTAGGTCGTACGTGATTGCATACAAATCTGCGAGTGCCGAATATAAATTTTGTGGCAGCCGTGAATCTGGCCCGGTTTTTTATTGAAATGGATACTAGATCACAGTATAAACATGCGTTCCACATGTTAGTATGGGCAAGCGACCGACGTCTGACACGATGCCCCAATTGTCGACCGACGGTTCAATAAAACTTCTTCCTCGTCTGGTTTCCCTGAACTTGCACGGCGCGCCACGGATGAGGTTTCCGGACTAAAATAGATTTGATTTACGTACGATTATAAACTGGGACTGACCAAAATACGAACTTGTCGTTACGAATTCTTTGTCATAGCTTTTACATATACAGTTTAAACTGGTGAATTATCCAAAAACCGAAATAACAATCAATTAAGTACTTAAGTATATTTTTTTTGTTATCTAGCAAATAAAAGCTAAGATTGCAATTAATGTTTTATGTAAGTACTAGCGGCTGCCCGCGGTTTCACCCGCGTGGTTCCCGTTCCCGTGGGAATATCGGAATAAAAAGTATTCTATGTTTTAATCTAGGCTGTCTACTATCTGTGTGCCAAATTTCAATCAAATCCGTTCAGTAGTTTTTACGTGATTGAGGAACAAACATCCAAACATCTAAACATCCAAACCCATAAACTTTCACATTTATAATATTAGTAGGATTATTTTTGAAAATCTGCTCCGATTAAAAAGAAGAAGTAGGTTGTAATGAAATCAAATGATGACAATAAGTATAGAATACTCGGGCATAAATAAGACAAAAAACAATTAGGTATATGAAGCATTCTGTGCTTTAAGTACAGATATAACGCCACGCCCAATAAGTTACGTTTGCCTTCGAGAGTGTATTATAGTACGTCCAGTTTTATTTTAGACCAGCGGCGCAGGCGCAGTCGTTAAAACTTTATTGTTGGGCCTACAGCCACGATTGCTGATATTATTCCCTTGATTACATTGAACAAATTGTACAAAATTAGACAATTGCTATTGCTGAGTAGAACAAACTAATTTTATCATGTAATGCTGCAATAAGTATTATACATTCGTTTGTTATCAAACACATACCAATAACGAAAAACGAGCAAATAATTTTACTTTAAGCTTGTTGATGGATCTCTGCTCGTTGCTTTTATGACTAATGTATAATCTATAAACTACTTAATAAAAGTTATTAATAATAAATACTGATAAACGCGCTATTTGTAGTAATTACTTATACTTACTTTGTCGTATTTATAGTTTAAAACTATAAAAATTGTGTGATAGTATGACCTGTGTGATAAGTAAGGGGTCGTTCGATGAAATCGTAGCTTTAGTTTCATTCATTGAACTTAGTTTATTCTTCTTCCGTTTCCGGTGACATATTTTTATTTAAGTAGGTAAGTATAGTACTGTATAGCCTCATTATCAACGAATCATTTATCACACACAATCGGTGAATATTTTTATGACAGATTTGAGACGAAAACTTAATAAAACAGAATTTGAGTAGGTTATTATAATATTTGGTCACCAACTTATTATTTTATATCGCAAAAAACGCATCTTTCGACACTCTCAAGGGAATCAAAATTCATAGGGTACTTCCCGTTGACCTAGAACCACAATATAGAGAGAGTCTCTATTTTGTGCTAGAACTATGAAGTTTGGCAAGTAATATCGTCATATAAGTACAGGGAAAAATCTGAGAACATTTGTAATTAAATCATAAAAATCGATTTTTAGGTTTATTTACCGCATTATGGGTTGATTTTCAGAAAATTACAAAAATGTGTTATTGTTTTAATTTTCAACCATAAGCCTACATAATGAAACCTCCTTTTCACCTCTTCAGGGGTGGAATTATCAAAACCACTGAGACACGTCAGTATTTATTTTGAATCGTAAGTTCAAACAACAAAATTTGAAGATTAGAACTTTGAAACTGACGGACTTTCATACAAACTTTCATCCCCTATTTATCCACCTTTGGAATTTCCAAAAATCTAACTATGTACAAAATCTCAAGTCCCTAGGTCCAGTAGTTCGGGCTGGTCGTTGATGTATCAGTCAATAAGTGAACTGAATTTTATTTCAGGATGTCCTAAAACTTTGCCACACGGATGGAAAGTATTTTAAATGTTGAAGATAGGAAATTTTACTGAAAGAAAACTTCATTTTGTTTAAAAAAAATAATGGGAACCACAAATAAAGATTTTAATAAATATTGCATTCGATACTATTCAATACGTATTAATTAAAATTTTAATGATTTTCATGGTCTTTCTTTTTCTTCTGTTAAATATGCTGTGTTTAGAAAAAATATGTTATCCTAATGAGTAACCCTTTCGATCGGTATTGTTTTTTTTTTTCATATTTGATGGTTCCGATCCCTAGTTAAGGCAGGTGATTTCTTTTTTATTCTGATTTATTTTCAGGAAAAAAATCTTTGAATGCAGTTCTAAATTATTTTTAAAATCAAATTGAAGTCTTCTTTCAGTAAAAAATCCTAACTGCAAAAGGTACTTTCCCTTCATGTGGCAAAGTTTTGGGTCACCCAAAACTCTATATAGATTCCTATTTTGTCAGCAACAAGTAGACAGACGCCCACTTACAGAGGCCACACAACGAAAGAAGAATCATAATAATAATCGGCCGATTTTCATCGTTTGGTTTTATTAATTTAGAACTTTATACCGTCGGCGTCGTCCGAATATCGTAGTTAGCTTTTCAGAGTAGCCTCAGTAAAGTAGATTAGACTTCTATTTTCGAAATGTCTGCCGCATCGTGGAAGCGCCGTCGCATGTCAACAAATGAACAGGGTAAGTGGAACATATCGCGTCGTTTACATAACTATTGGCAGCTATTTTCATGTTTGCTCTATTGATTAGCGGTCTATATTTTCACGAAGTGCTAAAATTTCTAACATGAAAGCTTGCCTGCCCCATTCCCACTGCTTTTTCTTCGGTAAAATGTCTCTTATACAGTCAAAGATATTATATTTTTCTTTTGAGAACGATCAGAATTTCCAACTAGATCTTAGTTGATTACGAACATAGATTTTGTAAATGCTATCCATTTTCACATAAATGTTTTGCAGAACAACCAAAGCCATCATCGTGAAATAAGTCGAAGGTTCAATGCCATTGAGCCTGCTGGGTTGTTCCACGAATCTACAGTTTACTGCTTTCTGGCCAATACCTTTGCAGGTCGTAAAGTTCTTCATTTTTGCAAACTTTATTGGGTTGTTTGAACACGGAAGTCGTTTGGGACTAGGTGGACGAGTCGTAAATATTACATAGATGATATCTTTCTCAGATCAGTAACTTTATTTACCTATTATTATTATTTTTGTAAAATAATACATGAATAATACATTTGATACAAGAGCCCCTAATCTTGAAAATAGCAAACGAGTATTTTTACCATTGAAAATGGTTATCAGATGCAAATCGCCTGAGACGTATTTTTGGCCAAATCTCCGAGGATTTTAAGAGGATCGAAATGAAAATAGTACCAAAAGTTGAGGAGTTTATCAAGACACGTGTAAACTTTGAATTTTGAAAATCTACTGGTAACTTTATTTGGAATTTTTCAAAATTCCCAAAATTCCAGGATTTTTGGGGGATGTTTGTTTACTAAATTGTAAATATTTCGAAAAAAAAAACAGACTTAAGAAAAAATGAAAAAAAGGGTCCTAGGGTATTAGTTTAGCTATCAAATGGCGAAATAATTTTGAAAATCGGTTTATAATCGTGACCTGTAGGTGGTCCCTTTAGATTTGGAATTGTAGAAAAACGTCTGTTTCCGTACATAAAAAGTGATGTAGCGTCTATGATTATTGACCGATCGTCATGGTAATAGTGTTAAAAGATGCAAAAGCAGACCAGAAGTGCATTCGTTTGAATTTTGAAAATCGGTTAATAATATTTCGGCTGCGTCGAGGCAGTCAGCGGGCGCTTTTGTGACACGAGGCGGAGCCGAGTGTCACAATCGTAAAAATAAATAGGTACTACCTCGGTAACTTTAAAAATATAATACGACTTTACATTTGATTTGATTTTGGTTTTTCGTAAATTTTTGTGTTCATTTTCAATGCTCCGATTATTGCGGGGACTGTAAAATCTGTGTTTTTTTTTCTATTTTAGGTATTTAGATAGATCATGTTACCCATGTCTCTACGTCATTAGTTAACGTAGGAAAATTTATTTTGATTAAAAATATAAGTATATAACTAAAGTGTACAGACAGAGTGACAGTAACAATGACAGAGCTAAGAAATGACAATTCCGATGCCATTGCCAACTCTTTTGGAATATTATACTCACAATCGAGAAAACCATCTTACATTTATTTATTAACAAAATATTTAGTTCATTATTTGCAATCATATAATCTGCAATAATATAACGTTTATTACACCCTCAATATTTCTAGATTTTCATTACAATAGAGATCGTCGGAGGTTTTAAAAACGACTTTATTTATAACCTAGGGCCGTGCCGGGCGTGCCGTCCATGCGTGCTCTGAGTAAATTTTTAAATAATAAACTCGAACAGCAGTGCTTTGTGCTAAACAAAAAGTTGTATATTTTAGTCATAAAAGACACTAGGCAATTAAAAGTAAATTATTATTTTCTGCTTTTAAATTAACAAGCTTAGACTAAAAAACATTAAAACGGATAGTAAAAACAGACTAAATAGTAAAAAATATTTTTTCTGTAAATATTTGTAACCCTATACCTACAGAAATTTTTAATCTAAAAACGTGGGGCGCATTTTGTAAAATTTATCATCTATATTGTCTTTAGCATGCGCCCCACGTTTTTAGATTTAAAATTTCTGTAGGTATAGGGTTACAAATATTTACAGAAAGATATATTTTTTACTTTTTAGTCTGTTTTTACTATCCGTTTTAATGTTTTTAGTCCGATTTTTTTGTATTTTTCCGTTTTAAAAACGTGTTTTTAAAAAAGTTTTTTTTCAGTAAATTTTTATTTTCTGCTTTTTAGTTAACGAGCTAAGACTAAAAATATACCATCTACTCTCGGAGAACTCGTCAAGACGATTCAAACGAGCCCAAACTCGATGGGGTTGCATGGTTTTATTACAGAGTCCCAGTGGCCTTCTTCCGGCTCCATCATCAGACCCTGGAAACTATTTCCTATCAAAGTACTCGTCAATACGATTCAAACGAGCCCAAACTCGATGGGGTTGCATGGTTTCAATATTGAGTTCCTATGGCATGGACTTTCAGCTTCATCATCAGACCCTGGTCCTTGTAACGTTGTTACATATTTTTTCTAATTGATAAATTACAATTTACTTTTAAAATTAAATTAAACCTTAATATTTTAACTATCATATCTATTTATATTATTTGCGCAAGTTATAAACTATCTTTTTGAATACTTATTATTTATAAATACAAAATTTATTAGACATCGATCGATGGACGCGCTGCGCTCGCGCGCTCAAGGTCAACGACCCGTTTGTTGAGTTTCCTCTCCCCCTCAAACCTTATCTCCCATTAGAGTACTCGTCAAGACGATGCTAACGTGCCCAAACACGATGGGGTTGTATGGTTTCATCATAGAGTTTCTATGGCCTTCCTCCGGCTCCATCATCAGATCCTCGGACACTATTTCCCAACAAAGTACTCGTCAAGACGATTCAAACGAGCCCAATCTCGATGGGGTAACGTGGTTTTATTAAATAGTTCCTGTAACCTTCCTCCGGCTCCATCATCAGACCCTGGAAACTATTTCCCAACAAAGAACTCGTCAAGACGATTCAAACGAGCCTAAATTTGATGGGGTTGCACGGTTTCAATATTGAGTTCCTATGGCATGGCCTTTCGGCTTCATCATCAGACCCTGGACCTCATCTCCCATTAGAGTACTCGTCAAGACGATGCTAACGAGCCCAAACACGATGGGGTTGTATGGTTTCATCATAGATTTCCTGTGGCCTTCTTCCGGTTTCATCATCAGATCAGCTCAATGACACCATAATATTGCATTGCCTTCCAGTTCTGACCTATGTTCAAAGTTTCAAGTCTTCTAGCTCATCGGGAAGCAAGGATAAAATCGTTCGCAAACTTTGTGGAGAAACACACAAACAAACAAACAAACAAACGCGAAAGCAACCAAATAAAAACGTGTTAAAATATACCATCTCCTACTCTCGCTTGCACTCGCACTCGTCAAGACGATTCAAACGAGCCCAAACTCGATGGGGGTTGCATGGTTTTATTACAGAGTCCCAGTGGCCTTTTTTCGGCTCCATCATCAGACCCTGGAAACTATTTCCCAACAAAGTACTCGTCAAGACGATTCAAACGAGCCTAAACTCGATGGGGTTGCATGGTTTTATTATAGAGTTTTCATGGCCTTCCTCCGGCTCTATCATCAGATCCTCGGACACTATTTCTCATTAAACTACTCGTCAAGATGGTTCAAACGAGCCCAAACTCGATGGGGTTGCATGGTTTTATTACCGAGTTCCAGTGGCCTTCTTCCGGCTCCATCATCAGACCCTGGACACTATTTCCCAACAAAGAACTCATCAAGACGATTCAAACGAGCCCAAATTTGATGGGGTTGCACGGTTTCATCATAGAGTTCCTGTGGCTTTCTTCCGGCTTCATCATCAGATTAGCTCGATGACACCATAATATTGCATATCCTTCCAGTTCTGATCTATGTTCAAAGTTTCAAGTCTCTCATCAGGAAGCTACTTCGATCAATCTATACTGGAATATCGTAGGGAAGCTACTATAAAATCGTTCGCAAACATTGTGGCGAAACAAACAAACAAGCGAACACACAAACGAGAAAGCAACCTAATAAAAACGTGTTAAAATACATCAACGTGATGGTGTCGTTGCTTCGTTTTATATTATAAAATTATGCTTTAATAATATTTATAGTGAATAAGGACGGATTTGAAGCGAGGGCCATAGATGTATCCGGAGCGACTAACGCCAGTGATTCATGGCCCTCGATATAAATTTATTCATACCCGTTTTATTCAAGAGTTGCATATATACTTTGTACCATGACCACATGAGCTTTACTCATGTGCCATGACTACGAGAAAAAGAAAATATTGGGTATTTGCACAAGGAGTTTGTCTCGAGTATTTTTTGCGCAAGGAGGTTGTATAGTCTTGAGATGGAGGTCTAATTTTGTTCTAAATTCAAACACCAAAAAGTGCTCTATATTCACTGTTTCAGTGAATAAAATAAGCTTTTTAGAGAGGGAGATTTCAAATAAAATTAAAATTGTGGCGTGACAAGCAAACATTTTTTTTTACCATCGCCACTCGAAAAAGTGCGTTTAATTCAACGATAAGAGTGAATAAAACGCTGTTTTATTCACCGAGTGAATAAATTTTTTTTGAATTTGGAACAAGCGCGCACCGTATGAATTATGTACAAAAAAAACGTATAAAATATATAAGATAAAGCCATAGTTATACAATTAAATAAAAAAAAATATCCCGCCAATTTTATTTAGGTTCTTTTTAGTGTCTTAACTTTGGGTTCTTTTCTAAAAAAATATCTCGCCAAATTAATTAGGTTCTTTTTAGTGTCTTATCTTTGGGTTCTTTTCTTTATATTAGAGGGAGATTAGATGTTAGTCTGTAAAAATTCAAAGTCTATACAAACTGATGAAATGGACTGATGTCAGACTGATGACTGAGTCATGTAATTTCCCTCATAGCGTGGTTGTTTTATGTCATTGGAAAACTTATAGTTTCACTATTTTCTAACGGTTAAATTACCGATTACCTATCGAAATAATAAAATTTGATAACCATAAATAGGTACTATAGGTGTAAGTACTGCTATTATGTTTTCTCGCAGTCAATGGTAAAAAGTAGAGTACACAACTCGCGAAAAAAAAATTCATCTCGGTCCTTTGTATCCCTCGTTTCGCTCAGGATTCTACTTTTGAATCCTTCGCTGCTCTCGGGATCCAACATAGTACCTCGAACTAAATTCCTTCTTTTTTCACTTGTTGTATAATCTACTATTACATTTTTTTTTGTATTTTATCACTAGTAATTTTTAACTGGCTAGGTTTCTGACTTAACAAATTTTTATATTGCAGTATATAACGAGTATATGACGATAATGATCAAACAAAATAAAAACTGAAATTGATAAAAAAATGCTCCACCTCGTCATAGAAAATTACTCTTAAGTACTTTTTAACATCAATTACCTGTAATTCAAATGATGGTCTGTAAGATAAAGTAAGTAATAGTGTAAATTATATTATTCGACTGAACTATTTGTAGATGTAAGTTCGACACCTTAATCCTATTTTCGTTTGATAAAGCACAATTGATAAAACTGAACAGCACAGCTTTATGGCAACGCAAGCAGCTGGAGATCAGAAATTGTTACCCATTAGCATTTATATTGAACATTTAACAGAAACTTTACACATTTGTTTCGCAAACTTAGGATTTAAAGAATTCATAATGTGCCATGTAAAATTTTGATTGAGAGATAATCTTAAACTTATAAACCATTGTTTACGATGCAAGCTACAGTCGTTACACATTTTTACGACTGTTGTTCTTCCAAATTTTTCTGATTTCATATTTGAGTGAACACTTTTAAATGCCCTAATGTGTGGGTCTGCGTATTTTGTTCGAACTTTTTTCAATGTCGTAAGTTCTTTTTGGACATAATTATGTCTATATGCGAATGAATAAAAAAATATATTGTATAGAAAAATTACTGAGTGAATGACTCACTCGAAGCAGTAGCTCCACCACACACAGACTTTATTTTAGGTTCCTCCCTACATAAATAAAGAAATCCGGCAAGTTCATATGCCTTTGCAACTAGTTTTCGTTCAGAATTGATTAAAATACAATTTATCACGTCAATATTACGGTGTTTTTTTAGCGAAACTATTAACATTTTTCTTAATAAAACCGGTATTTGTGTTAAACCACATTAAATAGATGATTCACAGACAAATATTATAATTAGACGA
This sequence comes from Agriphila tristella, assembly GCA_928269145.1. NCBI lineage: Eukaryota > Metazoa > Arthropoda > Insecta > Lepidoptera > Crambidae > Agriphila > Agriphila tristella. The sequence goes on from OV743433.1 coordinate 42,642,948, forward strand.
CACTGATGCTTCCTGTATGCCGAATTAATTCGAACAATAAAAACTAATATTTATTCGGCCCATCGAAGGTCGAAGGTAGGAGCACGTGTTTGGGGGTGATAATAATGATTTATCTGGCTGAGTCAAGGTTGAAAATAGAAAAGGCTATCTAAGTAACTAAATAATATCCAGGTGTATGTTTGCATAGTCTACTAATAGTCTTGATAAGTAATGTTCATCTATAGTCGTATGACTGGTTTTATAAATAAAATAAACTATTTTTATCGTACTCAAATTGATTTTTTAAAGTTAATTTGTTGTTCTAGTATTTCTTTCCATTTGACGCGTATCGGCTCTATTTCTGTGGTGTAGGCTGTGGTGTAATAACGGAATTATTATTAGAAATGCCCGGAAATACAAAATCAGATGCTGAAATAAAGAAGTTTGTGCAAAATCGAACTTAAACGACACAAAAAATTTAAAATCTAATTTTTTGAAATATAACACGCACTTAAATCCGCAAAGGCGTTTCATTTTAATGAAACGTGCGCGTGACAATGTTATAAGTTTTTATAAGTGATTCAATAAACGAACAGCCACGGCACATGCTAAACCACTAGACCTAGGGACTTAATTTTCGAAAATCAACCCCTTAGAAGTTAAATGAGGTAACTAAATAAACCAAAATTTTATGATTCATCCCCTAAGACTAAGAGGTTGAAATAGATGGGTTAATATTATGTATGGTCAAGTAATGTCATAAAATAGACATTTCGGCTTGTTCTTCGTACATTAGAACCAACGTAGTGGTGAAACGGGGCTTCAGAAGTGTACAGAAACGGGAACTGGGATGGGAAAGGAAATGCGAACGGGAACGGGAACGGGAATTGAAACATAAACGTGACGGAAACGGATACTAATATATCGCGTATGCTTGCCGCTCTAGGCTGTTGCTTGGTGGGTGAAACATTTTTCAAGATTTTCTCGAAAGTTCACGCGAATGAAGTCGCGGGCGAAAGCTAATTATAAAATAATAATGTTATAAATGTTGATTCTCATATTTCTCATAATCTTTTTATATACACATAAATGCAACGAATGTAAAAAAAATATGAACAGCATGGCGCCGGGGCGCCGCGCCCGCCCGCACCGCATCGACGAACATAAAGTTTCTAGCGTGCGCAAGCCAAATACGGTACGCTCCTTTCTTGTCTTCTTGGAAATTAATCTAATCTAGTGCAATTTGTAACCCGAATAGATCTGTATCTATAATGCGATTACAATGGACGTTACAATGTAGTGGTTCGATCCGCGGCCTACGCATTCGATATTTTGCATGTTCAGTTTGTGCTTTATTTATACTAAACGTGATGTTGATTTGAACATCATTTATTATAGTTTTACCACAGAATATATAATAGTACGTTTTACTTTTATATTATAAAGTTACTTAAACGCATGTTCTTCTTTATCATAAAGGTGAAACTACTTTTTATTAGGTTTAAAAAATGAAACTTCTTTTTATTAAGTTTTTAAATTGATTGAAAAATTATAAGTTCTTAGACCAAAATAGAAGGCTTTGCTTAGACCAGTCTCAGTACAGAAAAATAAGTAATAAGCAAAGACTTCTAATTGAAGTCTTTGGTAATAAGTACTTAGCAACTCCTGTACATTTCATAAAACTCTCTTACTGAAATTTTATTGAGAAAGTTAAATATGGGTAGGTATGATTTGGTTTAGGTTTGGATCGATTTTCAAACGTTTTATTTTGCTTTTTACATAACAGTTGTGTAAAACTGTAACGGCATTGTGAAATTCGTGTTATATTTGCTAAAATTACTAAGTTGGAATATTTATTAACAGTCTAGCAATAAGCTTTTTAATATGAACATTTTCTTATATTTACTACTGTGTTTAATAGTTGCATAACATAAACAAGGTTTAATCCGCTTTGTAAGTGGCGTGATTGATGGTCGTTGCATTTAATGAAGATTGAAGCTATCAGTGGAATTAGTTGGAAGTCGGCGCAGAAGGGCGCTGTCATCAGCCCCGGCTCGGGTTTCGCCCAACATCGGTCACTCAACGTTTCGCAATCGCCTGTAAACAAATGAGACTAATCAAGAGTCATTCAACTTTGTTTTTTTTCGGCTCCATGAGTATTGCAAACTCATTTTTATCTCAAAAGAGTACTGTACCCTGTCTTCCTTTTTTAAATTTTAAGCCGTACCCAAGAATCTTATATTCATGTAGGTACCTAAAATAAAAGGGTTTCTTTTTCCAAATACCTAAACTCTTGCAATTTTGTGCTATATATATCTCGCCTCCTTCTTCTTCTTATCGAATGAGGAATAGTGGCCACAGCCTGTAAGGCCTCTTAATTGGCTTAACGATCTTGTTTGCCTTGATTTTGTATGAAATATTTATTTTCAGAAAACACATGGATTTGTACATTTAAGAGGATTTAAGATCAGCCCATTTCTGCCATTGAACGGAGTGGAGTGCATTGCGTCGGCTTTGTGTAACACGACTTGCTAGACTACACGCGTTAAATTTTTACAAACAATGCCGGACATGTATTATTCATGTAGTCAACGATACCGGGTCGGTAGTGGTAAACCTCCCTTTTTGCATATGAGTGCGCGTCATTCGTGGCTCGGTCGTGGCCTAGTGAAGTGAATGCCTTATTAAAGAGTGCGTTTGTAAATAATCTGCGTGGTTTTGACAACTACCTAACCCGAAAGTCTAGCTAGATAATTGAAAATTCTCACAATTATTAATTCTCACAAAAAAACTTCTATATTTCTGACTTTTGCACTTCATCCACACGGACATATAGTTTTTGAATAGCCCTTGCTAAGCTTTAAATATGTATATCTATCAAAAGATCGCCAACATAGGAAAGGCAATACTTTTATATTAGAAGTATTACAAGATTATGATATAATACAGTTATCTGTTATCATGTTACAAACCAACCATAAGGTGAAGTTCAATAGCCGTAGGTATGTGACGTTTCTGTGACGTCAGCATCGTCCGATAAGGATCATGGTTAGGTGTACCTATTTATTAGTTTTACTACAGGTACCTAGTACTAAACTTAACTCTAGCTAGATAACGACAGTAAGAGTCCCTTTAAGTTCAAATTAATATATTTGACGATTAATTTCATATAAATTCGTATTCATTTTTAAATTAAACCAGCCCCCCTACTCAAATGGCCAACTTTCTATTCGTTTAAACGCTACGCTTACTTTTAAAGCTTAAATATGAGCAATAGACGATTAAATCACATATCGAAAACCTATGTGAAACACAGACTTTGATGTATTCTTTGGAATGGACAAGCTTACGGCACGTACTTTTATAGTTTACTGCTTATTTTAAAGCTTTAATACTAAACGTAGCGTTCAAACGAATAGAATGTTGGCCATTTGAGTAGGCCCTCAGGGGCCTATTTTTGATATTTTCGAGCGAAGGATTTCAAAAATAGGGCCCCAGGGGTTATGGCCTATTTTTTTATGTGCATGAAAAATAGGCCAATGGGGTAGTTGCTTGGCCTTCATAAGGCCGAAGGTGGAATCGCACTACACGCGGAATCCTCATCACTGAGGAACTGGCTATCATCTCTTATTGTCGGAACTAATAATAGATTTTGAATGTTTCACATTTGACAAAAGCGTGAAAGTTTCAAAAATCTGTTTCAGTCGCAAAAGTGAAAAAACAAAGTGACTGACGTATCTATAATGTTACTAATGACACCTGTCAAACGTCATACTGAGAAGATGCGGTAGACAATGGCTCACAAAAACTAAAGACTACTGACATGACACGGCTATAGTGCGCACACCGGGTATTTCCACAAGGTCCGGGTAAAGTTTGACATATTTAAAACACATTTGTGGAACCTTACTACGTACATTTAAAAATTCCGAAGTACCTACCGACATGATTCTAGAAGTTACAGAAATCTAGTCATTTTTTTATTTTACTAGTAGGTATTCAATAGCCTACAGTATATCACAGTAGTTTTATAACAAAACATCAGGGAAATCATTTGAAAATAGTTGACCAGAAGCAATATAGTGTAGAAAAGTAGAGGACCACAGTCCTAAGTAGACGAAACTTTACAGTATAATAAATTATCAGAAATTAAACATATTTTTTTAACAATCCTAATCGTTTATTTTTTATTTTTTGGTTATTTGTACATAGGTTTTGCTTCATAAATATTACATCCCTGCAAAAAGTTTCATCGACTGAAGCTTATGTTGGGGTCTTCATACAAAAGATCGCTTCATTTATGCTGAATAGAAATCGTAAAACGATTGCAAATAGCCGTGAACGCGTTGGGTTCGCAAAGGGCATGAGTGCGGGTGCGCGGGCGCACGGCAACCGGCGCTACCGGTCCGCGCACAATGGCCGCGGACAAAGCGCGCGACACGATGACGGATGGACGAGCACGACCAGACGCAGCCTGATTGCAGACTGGCACACTTCGTGGTATTATTTTAGCACGATGCAACAATTTATCTAGTGGGAAAAGCTGACAGCTACCATACCAGTGCCCTGTTTATGTAATTTGACTTGTAATTTTAAAAAACAAGCATTTTCCTTATGAAAATTATAATTTCACATATCCGTTTATCATAACATGTTAAATAAAACGCTACAAATGTTTTTGTTTATTTAACCAATATTTTTTCACCCTCATATTAGTTATTTCGTTAGCTAAAATAATCAAAACTTGTTAAAAATTCTTACATCTTGTAAAAAACTCAATGGAAAATCCTATTTATGAGGGTGTCCGGCGACTCTCTATTCCGTCAGACAATTTTTACAAGTGTCTTGCATAAATTATTTGGAAAAAGACATAATTTAGGTCATACTTGTAATTTTTTTTTTCTAAATTTTACTTGTAAACTTGTAAGTTTTGATAAACAGGGTACAGATCATGAAAATATCACAGCTGGTCGGCGCTTAATATTACTTATTTAGATGCATTGGCTATAATGTCATTTAACCCGATGTGATTATACGGCGCGCTAGGCCGTTAATTGAGACACACATACAATAATCTTTTTACAGAAACTCATTCTATTTTTAACAGCCTTCTCACGAAAAAGAAAACTAAATATTGTTTCTCTAATATCAATGTTTAAACAATAAAAATCATGCGAGATAAGATGTATAAAAAGTGATTTTAAACTTTTTACCCTACTCGAGGAGCGAGGCCTTTCTGTTCTGCGCGCGCGCTTCACTATAGTAATTTCTTCGGCGTCACTAGTCTGCTAATATTTTTTAAGTCATATCCGCATACGTTATTTAACGATAACAGATTTCATTATCAGCAAATAACATTTAGTTATACAATACTTGGGTAAAGTGAAAGTCAAGTCAAAATACCTTTATCATAATAAACTTAAAAAAATTAAGCGCTTTTGAATAGTCTCAGTATATTTTCTTACCATTGCATAAATAGCTTCCTACTTTTATGGTCAATCAAAACTTATTAAAATTTAGTATCTTTTCGCTTATCTATCCAGTTTAATGCCGTAAATGGGGAGTACTCTAAATCTCTATTATCTTGGTGTTTGATGTAGATACGTAGAGACAGACTCTAGGTCATACGTCATTATTAGCCTGCGCTCGATTCGGGGCTAGCGCTGAGATTAGGCTCTGTACACAGAGATCTGCCTTGATAATGATAACACTTGGTGTCGGAAAACTAGGGAATTGTAAAAATTAAATCATAACATCAAACTTCTTATGATTTTTTTTCCGTTGATTACAAAAATATAGAGCAATATAAAGTCTGTTCGGAAAGAGAACCGTCGTGGGCTTTGTGGTTGATCATCGTTTTTGTCATGTTTGCGGCAATTTTATACGAAATTTTGGTGCGACTATCTTGAATTGATAGATATCAAGATATTACAGTCGTACTAAAACGTTACAGTGCCATCAACGTGTCGAAAATGGTAATCGAGTACGATGCCCAAGACGGCTCTCTTTCCGAACAGACTCTAGCATTATAAAGAACCTCAGTTTTTATAGATAGGTAAAACTATAAAACACTGAGGTTCAGGTAGCATTGAAACTTTAAAATGAGCACAAAAATTACAATATATTAGAGAAAGTAGAGCTAAACTGGACGTCAGTTTTGACATAAGTACCTCAAAGTTGACAAGAGCACAAAAATAATTAGAGTAGAGATACGTCACTACAACGCTACAAACTAGGTTTGAACTGAAAATGGAACTATTCAATCTATCGTTTTGAAGTGTGCGTACCGCCAACACTTCAGCATAGGTACTTACAACTACTATTATTGCCCAGCCCCACTTGAATGAATCTAGATAAGCTTCCGTAGCACTTAACAAATAGTACACAATATTGGTCTTCCGCACACCTAATTACATAAATGTGTCTTCGATTCTACGTTATTGACTACTACTGTAGTATAAATTACCGTATGACGCAAAATTAACACAAGTGTGGAAAATAAATAGTGTGCAAACATGATCGAAAGTGTTACTAGGGAACCACAGGTGTTTTTTTATTCGGGCACGAGACACAAAATATTTTAGGATAAAGTAATATCAATACATATTATTACGATTACGTTGTGGTAGTAACTATCTTATCTGTGCCTACTTATATGTAGTTACTTTCAAAAGTAAATCACAAAGCTGTAAAGCTCATTTCGTCCTACATCCACGTTACGAAACAAACATAAACAAAGGTAAAACAGTGAAAGAGCGAACAAAAAGGGCTACGCTTTTTAACATCAGATAATGAGAAGCAATCCTTTGTTTTGCGTCGTAAAGTTAATCAGTAGAAAGGGCCTATAAACCGTCTCGGTAAACAGAAAAGACAATCTGTCGTGGCGCCTCGCCTGCCTCGGCCCGCCCGCCGCCTGCCTCGAGCTCCACGGGGAACCAAACAAAAACAAAAGCTCTATTGGAGGAGCCACGGGGCCCGGCGTCCGTCTTATCGGCACGTGGCCACCTTCGCCCTTTCATCATTCTTCCTAGAACACATTCCAACAGAAAAAGGGTATACGTTCCTTTTACTTTTTATTATTTCTACTCAAGGTGAAAAAAGTCTCGGTCACGACTGGGTAAATAAAGATAGCACCGATTTTTTGCAAGCTAACCGTAAGCGAAGTAGAAATCCTCGTTTAAATAAACATGGGCATTTCTTAAATACCTATCGTGATGTTCATGATTTATGGCATTAAACCATAAATACGTCGGCATGTGTCAATCATTCTTGTTTGTCCGCAACGTAAAGAAAGCGTCGCCTTATATAGGAAGTAGCGTAGCCTCTCATCTCATCGGTTCGGTTTTCGGTGTCAGTCACCGTGCCATCACATAAGCAAATTGTTGAGACGTCACATATTACAATTTCAATACACCTGTTTTTGATACCCCTCTCTGTACATACTACCAATTTCAAAGTCATTATCATATCCACAAAACGATCGTTTTGCTTTTTCCAATGTACCTAAATGAATAAATTACACTAGACAGTATATTTTAATCGATTTCACACATAAGTAATTTACTTCTGTATGAAATGACGCAATATCAAAGTAAATACAACTACAACAAATAAGCATTGAATAAAATATTGCTTTGATACAAATATTGATTTCATTTGTAATAAAGACATCAACGATAAAGAAAATATTGCATGATAAAAATAACAGTGTATTTAAAAAATGCAAAAAAGTACATTTTAATTTTAATCTTTCTGACAGTAGAGTCGTATCGTAAAATTTAGTGTAGCATAAGATAAAATAGGTAAACCTACTCCAGTGATACTAATTGTGAACCATTATGTAAGTCGTCGGCTTCGTTCAGATACGGAGAGCGACCTGACTCAGCTGGGTGTGTTGATGGGACTTGTGATAAATCTCGACATCATTTGCCAGTTCTTCATCTCTAAGTATTTGAACCTAATCAGTGGTTTTATTAAACAAAATTATCCGTAAAAGATTTCTATTTTAATTTTATTATTTAATATTCGTAGTTCTTATGTTATTTTTAGTCTTTTAAGTGAAAATTAAAAAGTATCTGCAAATATCAAGGTGAGATCTATCTAAGTGCTGCCCATTTGTTTAATAATTTTAATTGTGTCAGTCAACTCGTCAATTTGTACATATCTAATATACTTAATAAAAAAAAACTTAAGGTGGCACTGCGAGTCATAATCATAATCTAACAGATGTTAATTTAATGTGACAGGGTTATTCAAATGTGAAAATGTTGCGCGAACGCGACCCTGCCTTTGAAGTTTTTGACCGGAACAGGAATTTGTAATAAGCTCGAGCTCAGGTAGACTTCTAGCCCACTGTGTATTCTCAGTGGCTAGTGATTAGTGTGGCAATTATCAGTTTTTATTAATCCTTGTTCATTTCCCGACTTATTGTTTTATTTTTTTTTACATTTTTAGTAACATAATGTTTCCTTTTTTTCAGATCGATCTATCATGCAACTTTACCAAAGCGGGAGGCAAATTATTTTATTATCATCTAACTACAAGCACAAATGTAACCTGTGATAGGAACTCCATTCATCGTTGCCACTAGTGAAAATTGTGGTAAATGAGTGCAAGTGTTATGTTGATTTCATAGTGACTATCACTAGGGCCAGTAAACGACCCTTTGGGACTTAACAATGGGTGTCAGTGTTTGTTGGGTGCTCAGGAAGATGGACGTTCGATATTCAATATTTAAACTATTGCTTTTTCAAATTTTGGTGGCGTGGTGCAGCGCAAAGCATATAAAAACAGATACTCTACCTAGACTGCAGATTCTAACCAACGACTTAGATAAAGATGTTCAGGATAGCATAAGAAACTTAGTTCACACCGGTAAGTTTTTTTTTATATTTCTTTTATTATACAACCTGAGACAACAATGCGATAATAAATAAAATGTTTAAAGCTAATAACTAATAACGCTCCTAGTCTTAATAATAAAATCAATAGTTTAGTCACAGGATTTTTTTTTTCAGTTACTGTTTTCAGTAAGTACAATTGATTTACTTGCGATTTAGTTTGTTTGAAAAGAATTTTTCGTTCCTAGGAATTATTTGATAGTTTCAAACATTGATAGTGTAAAATAGTCCTATGAAATAGTGTGATCAACTGATCAATGTTTTCATTTATTGTCGCATTGTCATCTTCACCTTGTGTAAACTTAGTTTTTGCACAAATGTAAAAATACGAATGTCTAAAATAATAAATACACCTTTCAAAGCGATCGCGAAGATCACTATCAAAATTAAAAATCCGTTAAAAATTAAAGTTGACACTTGAGAAGGGTACAAATCAAAATTAAACGAATCCAAATATAGGAGCATACGCTACGGTTTGTTAGTTGTCACACTTGTCACTTTGAAACGTTTATAATTGGATTCAGTCTGAGTGATACTGGGAACGGCGGACGTCGTCAACTTGATTATGGTTAACGGGTTCCGTAGATTCTATTATGGAATTTAAGTATTTTTTCCAGTAAAGAAATTCTCACTATAGCACGGGGCACAGAGATGAACCAGACCAAATGAAAAATATTCTGTTTTCGCTTTTTTTAAGGAGTTTTACTTTTGACGGGTGCTGTAAAACCCAAACTGATTGATGCAAAATTTTGGACTTAATTTTATTGAGTGAGTTTAAAAAGTAAAAGCTAACATTTTAAGTATAGGAAGTTCAGATCTTGAGCTATATTTTTAAAGTCAAAGAAATGTTATTAGAAAATGTGTAAAATTTATTCCCAATATGGTAATAACTCTTTTGTGAATAAATTGTTAACTGTAGTCTGTTAGAGTAACCAGCATTTAAATTTATCGTAGGTGGTCAGTTGCGTTCGTTCGAATATATTAAAAACGCATTAATTTTAAATCAACGCAAAATTTTTGCAATGACACTGAATATTTAAGCATGTTATTATCATAATTATGACCACCCACGCCTGAAGGACTTAAATTAGCGAAAATGGTTTCAAAATCTCATGCTATATACGACATTAATTGGCGTATTTATTTTGTAATACAACATTAAAGTTTATAATTTTAAAGATATACAGGGTTATTTGTAAAACACCAACAACCTCGCACGAGTGAATTACTTACATCATAAACAACGTTTTTTCTATGACTTTCCGAAAAAGAAAAATAAAATGTCGACTTTTCATACAAAACTCTATCAGCTGTTCTGACAGTTGTATTGAAAGTAGTTTTTTGTCTTTTTTCGGAAAAGTCGTCGAACAAACGTTGTTGTTTATAATATTAGTAATCAATCTACTCATGCGAGGTTTTTGGTGTATTTATTTTTCCAAAATATTTATGCGTAGACGCCTATCACGCCAATCGCGAGATTTTTCCGCGATGAAAAAACATAGGGCATTTGTCATTATCATAGACATAGAAAAATTTTCGCTGCCTCAAGAAGACCACCAAAGCGTGGAAAAGAGAAGTTAACATCATACGGACACGGTCTATGTAAAAAAGAGACAAAGGATCAAGTGACATGTGCCAACATTTTTTACAGTAAGAGCCCCTAGCGTCCCGCCTAGCAAATGAGCAATCACAGTTTGTTTAAAATATTTGTTAATCTTAATTAGAATTTAGAATAAAGGTATCGTGGAGCCATGGTGTCTTGTGCTCTAAGTAATTGTGATGTGACAAAAAGAAATAATCCAATCACACTTTTCATAGGTAAATAAGATATTGCCACACATTTCTCTAATACCAAATTTCGCTACATATCTACATTATCGACGAAGAAAACAGTATGGAACATAGTTTATTAATTTCTTTTGCCATATATAGTCATATTTTATGAATCTAAGTCATATTTTACGTATCTCATATAAAATGTATGCATTCGTTTTCGGATTACCTGTTTATTGACATTGTTGTTCTTTGACATTCTATTTCTATGGTCATTATTGTGTTCAAATACACCTTCGTGAGAGTCATTTTGATAGTGATAGGTGAGGAAAATATAAACTTTGACTTTTGACAAAGTCTTAAAATTACAAATAACCGGTTGGTTACCCTTTCAGTTAACCCATTGTGTACTACGGCTCTATAGGATTGCACTGTGTCGACATGATATACAAGAAAATACTATTATGGATGTGCATGACCGTATTGACGGTCAACGAACTTTAGTTCTAAAAATGATTGCAGACTAATTTCATCGTCAGTATTAGTTTCTCAGTATGTTTATTTAGCAGTGTTGTATTTTTTAAACAAAGTTTCAAATGCAGATTTGGCTCCTAAACATAGATCACATAATCATGAAATCAGATCATAGCAAGAGTCCGCGTGTATGTATCTTGGAAGTATAGCTCAGTAACAGAATAAATATTTCTAATATAGATATATTCATAATTATGTTGCTAGTTTGGTGTAGGGTGTAGGTACCTACATAATCGAATAAGACCTAAATAAACTACTTGTTAGTTCCCATCCCAATAACATGAAAATTATGATAAAAACTTGAGACTACGGTAACTTTTATTTAATAAAAATGATCTCCAACAAGATGAGAGTAAAGTATAACGATCCTAATTCTCTTATCTGACAAACTCAATATTTGCAGTGTGAATCTTATCTAATCGGCGAGTGCGAAACGGCGAAAACTGTTGTTACAGTGACGTTTGGGCAGTGACGTGACGTAACGCCGTCACTTACCGTCTCATTTTGCTAATAATACTGTGATAGGTATCACTGTCAGGTGCAACTGACGCTGTAAGAAATACTAACAATCAAATAAAAAATATAAGTTTCCCTTAGAATTACGAATACCACTTACATAGTAGAAAAAAACAAGAAATTGAATCATTTTTACGCACTGCGAGATAGATAACCAAATCATAATAAAATCACTTTATATCCCATAAAATACCCGCCCTTTAGTAGCATAGGTAGGTAGTACGAGTAATTATTTATTATCATATACATTAGTAGAGTATACATTTACCTAAGGCCCTTACTGTCTTGACCTGCATTTAAATGAGTGAATAATTTACCTGTCACATGCTATTGATTACATACCTACATACACTCATTCATTAAGGTGTATATAAACTGAGTACGGATGTTTAACTAAGGGCTCTGAGTGAGGAAGTCCATTTAGTCACAGTGTAAATAATATGTGGTGTAGTAATAAAAAACATTTGCTCTTGTCACATCATGCTTAATACCTGGGTTTACCTGCTTTGATTACGTATAATAAAGAGTGATGTAACTCCCTTATCGCTGAACATGAAATAGAACTTCTTTGAGTGTTATAATTAATTTCACTTGTATTTTAATTTGGTGTGAGAAATCTCATGTTCTTAGGTAGAATGTTAAAATTATCAAGATTCATTTTAAGTTAACTTACTTATGTCTAAGTACCTATCATTCTGCTTGAAAAAACTTTGAAAAAAGAAATAAATAAATTTATGTTTGCTTTGAAAAAAGTTTATCGAAAACATAAAATGTGTGTGCTTTTATTATTTTAATGGAATTATAGGTCTAATTTAGCAACTTTTTCAATCATTACACTTGCGTATTTTATGCGTAACCCTTTGTTTCTCAAAAAAACAAGTAAAACAAGTCTCTACGAAAGTGCAATCATAAAAAAAATCTGGTAAATTTAAAAATAATAAAGAAATATTACGAGTATAATCTCTGACATTCGTTCGTACTTACCGTAATATAGTAACAATAACTTGTTAAGAGGGCTCCACACTCGCGCCGCGAAAGCCCGCGAACCGCGAGTGTGGAGGGTTTCGCGGCTTCGCGCTCGGGCTTCGCGGCTTCGCGGCTTCGCGTTCGTGCTTCGCGGCGTTCCCCGTCCGGTGGCGGTTTTTTGGTCCGCGTCAAAGGGCTTGTGTGCCGAACTAAGGTTGCCGTGATTCGCGGCCGCGGTTCGCGCGCGAGTGTGGAGCCGGCTATAGTGTCACCTTGCGTTTCCACTGCATTGACTTGTTAAGAGTATACAAGGTGTTTGGTAAAAGCCTTATAAAGCCGAATATGGTAGATAGGGACCATCAAACTGAACAACTTTTACTATGGGATCAACTCTGAAATCGCGAAAAAAAATCAGCTGTTTCATACAAAAAATAATAACGAAAATATCAAAATGTATGGAACAGCTGATTTTTTTTTCGCGATTACAGAGTTGGTCCCATACTAAAAGTTGTTTAGTTTGATGGTCCCTACCTACCATATTCGGCTTTATAAGGCTTTTACCAAACACATTGTATATACGCTTTTCAAAGAAATTAGCGTTTTTCCAAAGAAGTTATCTAAAGGATGAAAGCATAAATTGATATTAACTTTAGTTTTAGGAAGCAACATTCTTAAATTAGTGCCGTATAGAGAGAAAAACATAATAAATTATCAGGTATTTTAAAACGAAGACAATCAGTTCAAGTTGAATTTCGAATTTGCTTGTCAGAGGTATTTTTCACAAACGTTTCAGCTGTAACAAAGAAGAATCCTACTCAGATTTATTTTTTCACTTATTGTTTGTATTGTCAAGGAGTGCACTATAGAGAGAAAGTTAAAAAAAAATATTTAATTACAGAGAAATAAAATATTAAAAAATGCTCAAATCGCTACATTTTGACATGTTTTTTTACTGGTATTTACAGATTATAAAGTTATTTTTATTTTTATTTGGAATAATGAGGTATTTGTCTAATGTATTGCGTATTTTGTATATACTTATATATATTTAATAAATTAATAGGAATTTTCAAAGCTCACCCTCATTACGGCTCGCGCAGAGTTGTTTTGATCATTTGTATTGAACATTTAAAAATGGAACGTGATGCGTATCTACGCACCCTCATTGTCTTTGTTTGGGAGAGTTGTGCTGTTTCGAAACTATGTTTGTAACATTTTATTAACACGCTAATACTAATAATATTCACTGACGATACATCTATCAATGCGCGTTTAATGATTTTAAGCATTAGCTTATTAAAGTTGCATTGTTATTTCTCATTTAAAATAAGACTTAATATTACTGAGCTGCTATGCTGCCTACTCAGTTTCTTATTACTTAAAATATAATCATTAAATGTAAACCTTGACCGAAGACCCAAATCGGTGGAATAATGAGGATGATTATTGCGGAGTGTTATTTCATAGAAGATTACCGGACTGGTTTCTATCCGGCATTGAAACTTGATGAATAATTAATTCTATTACATTTTAGTTATTATAGCCACAGGGGTCCCGACCAAGATACCAACTATTCAATGGAATTACGAAATTGTCTTGAAATTGAATTTGGAGTGGAATAAATCAGCCAGTCTGTGCAAATTGAATCCAAGACATTTTTTACTTGGATTTATTCAGAGTAGCTATTTTATTACTGCTGTGTTTTTTGTTCAGAAATATTAAACCTAAATCGAAAAGTAGCATTGTATGATATATGTTATTAACTATAAGTAACTTACATTTACTATTTCGATTCCCTACGTGATCAAATCAGAAACGAGGAGAGCCGCAGGAGAACTAAAGTAACCGACATCGCTCGAAGGATTGCTCAGCTGAAGTGGCAATGGGCGGGACACATAGCGAGAAGAATCGATGGCCGTTGGGGCAGAAAGGTTCTGGAATGGCGACCGCGCACCGGACGACGCTCCGTGGGTAGGCCCCCCGACAAGGTGGACCGACGATCTGGTGGAGGTCGCGGAAAGCCAGTGGATGCAGGTAGCGCAGGACCGATCGTCGTGGAGATCCTTAGGGGAGGCCTATACCCAGCAGTGGGTGTCGTGTGGCTGATATGATGATGATGATGACTATTTCGATTACGGAATAAAAAAATAAAAATACTTCTTATATCTCGTTGTATTATAATCTGGAAGGTTTTACACTTAACACATTTTACCTTAAAACAATAACTTCTTACCCTTCGTGACATAAATATTTTTACTCTATCAAATCAACTGTTATATGGAAGTACCAATAATAAATACAGACTTGTTTGGTTCAATGGCATCACGTAGGTCAGGTCAAATATAAAAAAATGTGGTCTGACCGCGGCGGTCAAGATAGTTATGTTAATTAATCCATAGAAAAAAGGACGAGGATGTAAAACTGATATGGACGAAGGATTTTACGCCTCAAATGTACAATGCCCATTTTTTAATGTAAAACATAAATTCAAGTGGTTTTATAGCTATCTGTGATAGCAACAGTGAACCGTATAGAAGATTTACAATTAAGAGGATACCTCGTGGATTTTCATGGTTTTCAATTTAGATTTAGTCCTATTGATCCTACTACTATTGTTCTAATTTTGGAATATGTTAAAATAGACTAATAACTAAATTTTTTGATTAAGCTCAAAACATGAATGGAAACAATTTTCTCGATAGAAAAAAAATCCAAAGTTGATGCCTCTCATATCATTTTTGCAGTACTGTAAGCAAACGGACTCATAGTTTGAACTGAAATTAGGTTAATAAGATAAGTAATAAATAGTTCCAACTTTTGATAAAACCAATTTTTTCAAAAATAATTTAGTTTTTTAATAAATCAACTATTTTCATAATGTCGCTTACGTTATTTTATTTTGGAATGCGTGCGCTATTGTTGTCCCTTTCTTTGCGCTGGGAAGCTATATTACTTTACCTCTTTGCACCGAAATTTCAGACGGCCGCGAGCCTTCCTTGAGGACAGACCTGTGCTTGAGCGCTCCAAAAATTTACCAGCCAAAACACGTAAAATGACAGTATACTGCCTATTTCTTTTATGTGGGTAGGCCAGATAAAAAAATGTGAGCAAAGGTGTGTGTTTCGCCGTGCCGAGCTGTGACGTCACATTCTCCATTTCTCCATAAATATTGCTTTAAAAATTCTAAAACTATTTTTCTCGCACTTCTGAAGGGCAAAACTAGAAACGATGGCGTCACATATTTTACGATTTATATCTAGTAATAATTATTGAATTGGAACTGACGAATTTAGGACCCCTCCACACGTCATCGACCCCCTTAACGTGTGACGTAATTTATGGATGGCCCCAAATGGACCTCTGTCGCAAAAGTTACAAATCTGTTTTTCGCAAATGTATTGAAAAACGCCGAATGGTACAACTTTATTAATAATAATAGTATTTTTTTACAATTAATAAACTATTGTTAGGTATTTGTATTCATTTTCATTTTTCATTCAATTTGAAGATACCTAAATTATCAAAGAAAATGTTCTAAATACAATGTATTGCGACTCCATCGTTTCTCTATTCTTCTTCTTTAAACTTTCGATGAAACCTCACAGGCATTTGGCGCGAAAATCAAACTTTACGATTGAAGGCAGAATGTCACTATGGGATACGAGGGGTGAGTGGGCGGAGCCTGTAAAAAAATTTTTTCACGAGGCGTCGTCTTAAGGTTAGATTCAATAATTATTATCTGCTAATATCAACATTACATTTTTATTATCATAATGTCCGAGTTCCTACTTTCATTAGGAAAAAAATGTTTACTTACCGTGACGTAAGTAAACATTTTTTTCATTTTTTCCTCAGTTGACATAATGTTCCTCAAAAGGGAACGCTTTTTTTCCATAGCAATGGCACTTTTTCCATTGCAAAAAGCAATTGACTGAGGATATGTTTGTCAGACTTCATAATAATAACTAAGTATAACTAATTGAAGACTAATATAGTGTCTTTAGAGTTATTTGTTTTAAAAGTTAACAACATAAATCATAAGTAAGTCGTTTTGTAAGGTATTCTAAGTATGTATATATATATTTTGTATCTTATTACCAAGACCAATCCATAAATATTCGTGTCCAATGTACAAATATCATCTTCATTGCAATTACCTATCTCTTTAGACCTGTTGGAACATTATAATGTATAATATTGGAGCCTGTAAGTGTAAACGCATATAAAATTAGAGCAGTGTAAGAGGGGCAAAATATTTTCCTCTTTAGGTGCATAATATTATGTTAAATAAATTCACAACTGACGGATAATTTCACAACCCAGACCCAAAAACAGAAAAACGACTCTTTATTGGTCTTTTGTTCGTACCTAACCTAGATATGGAAAGGAATTTGTAGTTAATGATTTTCACCCTTATTTTATGAATAATATAATTTAAGAAAAACCGGCCAAGTATGTGTCGGGCTACGCGCCGAAGGGTTACCTTATACCATACTATACCACTATCATTTTTCGTCTGTAAAAATAACTTTGTTTTTCACAGTGTTGATGTTGGTATGAATGACAAAGTTATATTTGCGGTTTTGGAAAATATGATATATATATAAACTGATTACTATTCTCGTTCAAAACAATTTTCGTTGTAAGTTTTTATTAGGATCTATAGCATATATTTTTTTTAGATTTTTCACTCTCTTATTTCAAAAGTTAGAGGGGGGGGGGGGCACACATTTTACCGCGTTGGCAGTGTTTAACTTTTGTTGTTTTTTTGGCAAACGGTTAACTTTTAGAAAAAAATGTCTTAGGAACCTCAATATCATCTAGACACCCCGCACGTATTGGTATGAAGGAAAAAAAATCAGTTTCAGTTCCATGTATGGGGAGCACCCCTTGATCTTTTTTTATTTTTATTTTTGTGTTAAAATCGTTAAGCGATTCACAGAATACCTACATCTACCTAATACTTTCGGAATAAAATGGCTGCGACATACGGACGGACACACAGACAGACATGACGAATCTATAAGTGTTCCTTTTTTGCCATTTTGGCTACGGAACCCTAAAAAGCAACAGAAATATGAACTAGTATGCGCAGATGCACCAAATGATTATAAATTATGAGCAGTTTGTATACACAGTCGCACCACTATTTGCCGTGGTGAGCTGAATGGGTTGCATTAAAATCGCGTGCTGCTAGGCCATGGTGGTCGCCCACACGGTGAGGTCGCTGCGCTGTCGCAGCAGGCGGTGCTGGCTTAATCCTCAGTAATTGCTGCCTCTTAGAACAACGCGGCTCAGCCTCCCACGCGCCGTCAAAAAGCAACCTTACTTATGGTCGCGCTCGTTATTTAAATTAAATCAATCTAATTACACTACCCGCCTTCTTGGATCGACATTTTGGATTGATTTTTGGTAGATATTTTGTGTTTGTACCTTTTTAGAACATCTTTGATCGTTAATCGAGCATTCACACAGCTCCGTCACGTCTCACTCGTGTCAACGATCAGTCAATTTCAATAGTACTAGTATCTGTGGCCTGTTTCTCGAAAGCTACAAGCCTTGTAATACAAGTGTGTAACCATAGAAACGCTTGTAAAACAACAAAATTACAAGCGTAGCGTTTCACGAAACTGTACTTTACACATATGTAGAATAAAATATTTTACAAGTGATCAACTTCACAAGCAAATATTTACACGTGTAACGGTAATTACGTTTCTCAAAAAATTACGTTGACACTTGTAACTTGTAACTTTCAGAAATTTTGCTAGCAGTGTCGAGGGACTCTTAATGTTTATCTACCGCTAATAATTTAATAGTAAAAACAAAACGAGCGGGTCAAAATCTTATACCTTCGGTATTTAAACATTCTACATGCTGAAATTATAAATTATTGTCCATTACATAAAATAAAAAGGGAAATGATAAAGTGGTGACTGCATCACACTCGTGATGTTTTATACAATATGTTTGATACAAAATATAAGGGAATTAATTAATTGGGTGGCTGGAAATAATTAAAGGCGGCTGTTAGTGGGATAATTAAATACTAAACTCGGCAGCAGTTTGTTTTTTGGGCGACAAAATAACTAAAGGGGCGACAAACTGTGGATTACAAAAATAAAATAAAAAGCTACTACATGTGGAAGATGAATAATTTAAGTCAGCAGTGAAAATTCTAAATGAGTGACAAAAATACTGAGATGGTATTTTTGTCATCTTGAAAAGGATAATAGTCCCTTTTTTTATTTAAATAAAATATATGCCAAATTTTAAATGTATTGTGTGTAGGGATGGGTCCAGTGAAAATTTCAATGAAATGAAAATTAAATTTATATGAAATTTTCGAAATTTTTCAAAACGGGTTGAAATATTTCACTTTTGAGTGAAATTTATTTCCAGTACTATAAATTCCTTATTTTCTGAATTAATTTACTAGTTTAACGTATTAAATGAAACTAAAAGACAGGTAATTGAACGAGCAAGCGCGAAGCGCGTGAGATGCGTCTCTGCTTCAGCTTGGGCAAAAATTGTTTCGTATGGTACAGTCAGTGGCACGAATCATGAATATTTTTCGACGGAGTGGGGATAAGTTCGCGCATGTGCTCTTGTGAGCGACCAATAGCGCGCGCCCCTCTCCCGCCGCCCGCGCCCCTCACCGCAACGCATGCCCAAAATACGCGTTCCGCGCAATCCCCACCCGATTTCATGATTCGTGCCACTGACTGTATGTCCTTTCAGCTGTCCGTTTGTTCTCCTCTACAGGGTCGCATTTCTCAAACGATTTACGTGAAGTTTTGTTAGCAGGTTGGAAAACAATATAGAATTCTATTGTAGAGCCGGTTATTCACAATTTTTCAAAATGGCGGAGATAGGTATGTAAAAGAAACATATTTCGGTCCGGCTTTCAAGCGCTTTTTGTTCTCCTCTACAGGTCACATTTCCCAACCGATTCTCGTAAAATTTGGAAGCAAATTCGAAAACTACCTATAAAGAATATTATTGTTAAGCCAGTTTTTCGAAATTATTCTAAATGGCGGAGATATGTAAAAAAAAACACATTTCAGTCTGGCTTTCTGGCGCTGTTTGTTCTCCTCTACAGGACGTATTTCTCAACCGATTCTCGTAAAGTTTTGTGAGAAGGTTCGAAAATTATATAGATTTTTTGTTTAGTCTTTTTTTAAGTTTTCAATATGCGGAGATATTTAAAAGAGATTTAATAGTCCGGCTTTCCGGCGCTGTTTGTTCTCCTCTACAGGTTGCATTTCTTTTACCGATTCTCGTGAAATTTTGTGAGAGGGTTCGAAAATTATATATTTTTTTTACGTCAAACCAGTTTTTCGAAATTTTCTAAAGTGGCGGAGATGTGTAAAAGAAACATTTTAGTCCGGCTTTCCGGTGCTGTTTGTTCTCCTCTACAGGTCACATTTCGCAACAGATTCTCGTGAATTTTTGTGAACAGGTTCGAAAAATATATAAAAACAAATTTTGGGACAGTTTTTGGAAATTTTTCAAAATTGTGGAGAAATGTAAAAGAAACATATTTCAGTCCGGCTTTCTGGCGCTGTTTGCTCTCCTCTACTGGTTGCATTATCAACCGATTCTCGTGATATTTTGTGAGCAGGTTCGAAAATTATATAGATTTTTTTTGTTAAGCCAGTTTTTTTAATTCTTCAAAATGGCGGAGATATGTAAATAAACATATTTTAGTCCGACTTTCTAGATGTCTGTTCTCCTCTGCAGGTCGTATTTCTCAACCAATTCTCGTGAAATTTTGTGAGCAGTTCGATAATTTTTAAGTCAAACCAGTTTTTCGAAACTTTTCATAAAAAAATATTCAAAATTAGAAGCGCCATCTAACCAAACAGTACGTAAAAGCACGTAACCAAATAATATACCTACCTACTATGTGCTTTGAAAACCTCGTGAGCAGTGGGGAAAAAGGGCTCGTAACACCTTTTGGATTATTTTTAACAACATACAATTTGAGCTGCTTTTTAACGCGAGGTCTACAGCTCACGGAGCCACTAGTTTAGATTGTGTCCGTTTCGATTGCTCGGCCACCACGGTGTCGTAGAAGAAATCGACTTCGTCAACATTACGAAGGAATATGTAGGAAACTAACAATGAAAGTCGCAAATTTGTAGGTCCAATATTCAGAAAGTTGTAAGGGTTTACCATGCATGGCGGCCGCGCGGTCAAAATGTGGAGGACCTCGCGCGCTCTCAAACGGAGCTTAGTAGAGGTTCTATTATTTTTGCTAATCGCTGATACGATTTCGTAGATAATTTAGACAGTGTAAATAAAGCCCTAATGTTTGCACTTTGCTACCACGTTGCCATTGTATTTAAGTTCTGTAGGTCGTAAAGTCCAAACCTTAGGACTTTATTTATACTGTCTTCATTTTTATCTAATTGTATCAGCGATTATAAAAAATAATGAGACCTCTATTAAGCTCCGTTTGAGAGAACTGCGTGGCCGCGCGATTGCGCCTATGTGACCGACCAGCATTTAAGCTATGTAGGTCGTGAAGTCCAAACATTAGGGCTTTTTTATACTTTCTAAATTTTTCTACAAAATCGTATCAGAGATTAGCAAAAATAATGGGACCCCTACTAAGCTCCGTTTAAGAGAACTGCGCGGCTCTCCACGTTTCGACCGCGTGGACCATGGCGCGGTATGTAGAACGTGAAGTCCAAACATTAGGGCTTTTTGATACTTTCTAAATTTTTCCACAAAATCTTATCAGCAATTAGCAAAAACACTAACGGGATCCCTACTAAGCTCCGTTTAGGAGAACTGCATGACCGCGCGGCTCTCCACGTTTTGACCGCGCGGACCATGGCGCGGTATGTACTTAGTTCGTGATGTCCAAACATTAGGGCTCTTTATACTTTCAAAATTTTTCTACGAAATCGTATCAGCGATTAGCAAAAAGAATGGAACCCCGACTAAGCTCCATTTTAGAGAACTGCGTGACCGCATGGTTCTCCACTTTCGATCGCGCGGCCACGGTCAAACCTTTACAACTTTTTGAATACTAATAAATAATAATAATAATAATTTATTTCCATAAAAGTCTTTTACATGTTAATACATACATAACACAGATTTGACACAAACTGTTACAAAATAAGATTTTGGTGACACTAGCACCCTTGCTAAGTTGAGAAGACAACTTGTATAAAAGGTGCTAGGCCCAACCCTGAAAGAAGTAGTATAAAGCAAGGTTACATGAACCTACATTGCGACTTTAATTGTTAATTTTCTACATATTCATTCGTAATATTGACGTAGTCGTTTTTCTTCTACGCCATCGTGGCCAACAATCGAAACGGACATTAAATATTTTGTTATTAAAAGTTGTAAAATAGCCAAAGCTATTCGTAATATAAGCCAATTTATTTGTTGTATAATTATGTAGATTATATTGACAAAAAGCATGTAATTTTGTTTTATTTAGGTCAGATGAAATTTAAAAATAAATTTCACTCCAAACTGAAATATTTCAAACCAAAATGAAATTTATTCTAAATATTTCACAGAC
The DNA here is from genome assembly GCA_928269145.1 of Agriphila tristella. Classification (NCBI taxonomy): domain Eukaryota; kingdom Metazoa; phylum Arthropoda; class Insecta; order Lepidoptera; family Crambidae; genus Agriphila; species Agriphila tristella. Next base: position 42,665,163 of record OV743433.1, read on the forward strand.
TGAAATTTTTCGTGAAATTTACCCAACCCTAATTGTGTGCCCTTAGGTTGTTACCCAAATAGTAATTTGATCGTCTGTTCTGAATTACTAGTTACTCAATTTGTATTTTAAAGTCGCCATTTTCAACATTTGTAGTCGCCCTCAGAAACTGAAATTGGAATTGTACGCTATATTCAGTATATTTTATACCCATAATGGAAATTTATAGTTACCCGATGAAATACTACCCAAAATATAATAAGTCCATGGTTTAAAACTTTATGCAACGATTTCAATATATGATGAAGTGTCTGTGAAAAGTTCTCATACTCGTAAATTTTTCAGAGAGATCATCCAATCGAACTTGTGAAATGGCATATTATTAGTAGTTATTTTACAAGACTTGTAATATTTTTGTGAAACACTTTTTACAGGCACTTGTGTTTTTACTCTTGTATAATACCAGAATCACAAGTTGGCGGCCATTTTAGTGCTTTGATAGTTGTCAATTTACTGTCTTTAAGAGACTGTCAGCGACATTGACAGATATTTATAAAATATTTATCTTATCAGCCAGTGCATTTGTCATTATTGCAATCATATATCAACTTTTTTGTTACTGAAAAGAATCTTAAGAGTAAATTTTGTTCAGTGCTTGTTATTTTCCTTCGTGAAACAGAATTTACAAGTCCTTGTGACATATTGAGGCTTGTAAACTTGTGAACTTGTGACTTTCGAGAAACAGGCCACTGTTCTCTGATACAAGTTTTGACAGTCACGGCAAGTCAAATCTTGATTGAAATTTGACTGAATGTTGACGTGACTGAGACTTGAGTCACGTCACTTGACTGAGCTGTGTGAATGATCCCTAAGGTTCTTCTGCAGAACAGAAACGTATTACTCATTTGTAAAATCTTTATCACTTTTCTTTAAATGTAGGTACCTTCTTTGCACATTAAAATACAAATTAATTTAATCGCCTAATAATTTCAACCTAACATCATTTCTATATTGAATTGCACAAAGCCTATTTTATTAACAAACCTACATCACAGAAATGTGTTTTCCGATTTCATTGCCTTTCTCGGCATAACCAAGTCACGTCAGGCACAGAAGCGCAAATAGAATGTAAGATAAATATCGATCAATTTATCGTGGGCCCGGTGTGAGCCAATAACTCGGATGGAAAGATGATTTCGCCCTATAAGTAGATGTTCCAGGAACTGTACTGTTAATTAGCGGGTTAGACGAGCTATATTACTGTTTTTACTTTAATTAACTCGATTTTTTTTGTAGCTTTAATAGAAGCTGTAACATAAAGACTAGCGATTATTAATGTAATGTGTCATACTTTCCTATACGCAAGCGCACCGATTACTTACTATACAAAAGATATTTGATAGACGTACGAAAAATTAAAACCAATTGTAATATTTTTTTTTCAATTTCCGGAAATATTAATCAGGTCAAACAATGTTCGCTTTACTTTTCTAGCTGTTTACTTAAAATAAAACGTATTGTTAATATTAACCAATTATCGCTTATGAAATTATCAGAATGATAATGCTTAACCACAGCAGTGCTCACAGTCAACTCAACTTATCAATCAAATAATCATAAAAGTGTTTCAAAAATTTTGAACCGAATTTATTTGCAACTAAATTCTTAATGTCGTTGCTACGATTTGTTACGAAACTACATTTGCTACGTTCGTAGCAGCAACCCTAAAATATTTTCATAGATTGTTTTATCCAAAATAATTGTATAAAAGTAGGTTACTTTGGTATTTTATCGGGTCATTCTGAACTTGTCATCCAAATTTCAAGGATGTTTCCAGTCCATGAAACTAAATAACTTTCTCTAAGAAACGTGTCGAATTTCGCCATAAAATTTTGGTCATCCCATACTAAATAGATCACGAGATCTCTTTGATTTGTATGGATAGTCGATTTTTAGGGTTCAGTACCCAAAGGGTCAAAACGGGACCCTATTACTAAGCCTCCGCTGTCCGTCTGTCTGTCTGTCTGTCACCAGGCTGTATCTCATGAACCGTGATAGCTAGACATTTGAAATTTTCACAGATGATGTATTTCTGTTGCCGCTATAACAACAAATATAATAAAGTAAATATTTAAGGGGGGCTCCCATACAACAAACGTAATTTTTTTGACGTTTTTTGCTTTATATTAATAACGACAACAGGTAGACAGTTGAAATTTTCACAGATGATGTATTTCTGTTGCCGCTATAACAACAAATACTAAAAATATAATAAAGTAAATAGTTAAGGGGGGCTCCCATACAACAAACGTAATTTTTTTGACGTTTTTTGCTTTATATTAATAACGACAACAGGTAGACAGTTGAAATTTTCACAGATGATGTATTTCTGATGCCGCTATAACAACAATTACTAAAAATTTAATAAAATAAATATTTAAGGGGGGCTCCCGTACAGCAAACGTGTTTTTTCCGTTTTTTGGTACGGAACCCTTCGTGCGCGAGTCCGACTCGCCATAATTATTTAATATTTAGCCATAATGTTCCTTAGAGAAAGTTGTTTAGTTTCATGGACTGGACTCATCTTCAAAATTTGGATGGTGAATTCAAAATAACCCTGCATTGCCTTTCCGATCCAAAATGACTAAAGTCGAAACTGTAAAAGAAGCTCGTCTGCATAGTTATACTGTGGTTATACAACGTGTTAATGAATTAACGTAAAATGAGAAAACCGTTTCTTACAAAAATCAGCTGTTTCATACAAAAATTAACAACGAAAATATAAAAATGTATGAAGCAGCTGATTTTTTTTGCGATTTCAGAGTTGGTCCCATAGTAAGAGTTGTTCAGTTTGATGGTCCGAAGAAACGGTTTTCTCATTTTGCGTTAATTCATTAACACGTTGTTTATACATTTTAAGGCATTAGGTTTATATAATAAATTAAATTTGTGGTTATACTAAAGTTACTATAGAAAAACACGAGTAGAGTATGACCGTATTTCTCGAGTCAGCGAGTGTCGAGTGGCTAGCGCCGCGCAGGTGCTGACCTGGCACGGCCGTTTCACGTGAAATCCTCGCAATGATAACCTATGATTATCAATGAAAATAACACTAGTTACTAGGAAATCTACTAGTCAATTTCCAATCAAGTCGGTTGCTAACGATTCTCGGACGCGAAACAACATTCCAATGTAAATATATAAGTTAGTGAATTACTTTCGTGATAATAGTAGGTTCAAATAGAAAATTTCTGAATAGCACTTTTGCATAATTTAAGTTTTATTGTTCTACTTTCTCTATCTTATTTAACCCTTCTTCTTTTCTATTACGTAGGTATAGTGCGAATCACGAAAGATGACCATAAATGGCGCCCATCTTCGCATCATAACTCATGAAAAAAGACTTGAGATAGAATAATATTTCATATACATATAGATATAGTAATTTTATCTAAATATACACAATATTATTTTGTCTTAGGTCTTTTCTTTATGAGTTATGATGCGAAGATGGGCGCCGTTTGTGGTCATCTTTCGTGATCCGAACTATACTGAAAGTGGATGGTTAATTTTCCCATTGTTCAGAGAGTTACTTTCTATGTTATTGTAGCGAGAGGGCTATCCTTCTCCTTCCAATCTCCATCATTCATTTTATGTTATTTTTACCATGATTGTCGATATTGGTGATGACCGATCTAAACTTTTTATGAAAGAGTACAAAGCTTTATCGCAAGTAAATGTACCTCAAAAATTATTTGGTATAATCACGTTAATGTTACAAACTCATTGTAATATAATGAGTATGGTTGCTTACGTTACGTTTCCTATCAGTATGCATGGTGTATATTTAGAACGATAATGAACGTGCGCCGGCGCCTGGCGGCTGGCGCCATCTACGGGCGCGGGGCGTGACACTGACCCTCAAAATTACGCCTGTCGTAATGTGCATCTTATCTGATTTATAGTAAAGTGCGTTATCATCTTATTTTATACTAATCTACAACTGATTTGATATAAGAAACGCGTTGTAACGCTTTAGGAAAATACGTTTTTTTCATTATCGAAACCTTAGAATTTCCATGTTTTTTTTATTTATCTGTAGTACTAATTTTCATCAAACTTTGATTGCAATTTTCATGAAGTAAATGATAATGGTACGTATGTATTATTAGTTATCTATTTTTACATTATCTATTTCAATTGTTTGTGTCAAATAAATGTTTATCTCACTCTATAACGTAAGGCGAAGCCTACGAGACATGCGTCACGTATCGTACCTACTATATTATGACGTACGTATTTTCACACATATACTAATTATTTTTTATACATTTGTATGAAAAATAATTAGTGCATCAAATAAATCGATCTACTTTTCACCAGTGGGCGTCGCCTAAATAGTGTCATATTTCAGAGTGGTTCGATGCTAAACTGCATTGAATCACATGTTTTATTGCATAATCAGGTGTTATTCTAATTGTCAGCAATCATCGCGACAGGTCACACACTTACTCTGGATAAACTGCTTTAGATTTCCCTTTATTCTAAGAAACTGGTTAGTGAAATGAAGTTTATGCACAATTTCGGCAACAAACGCTTAATCATCGTGTTTTTCTCATGTATTATTTTGTTATAAAATTGCAAGTCAGAGATTTTCAGTTGATTATTTTAAAACCTACATAATATGCTGATGTATGTTTAGGCTAACAGCTATTTTAAAATTAAACACCACTAGTGTTAATTCCCATCATCCTTATCCATCCACAAGGAAAGGAAGGCTTTTGCCCTGGCAGTGTGAACATTGAAAAGACAGATGATGTATGTGGTGCTATGGGCAACAGACAGCGTCGCTTAACCAGTTTACAACAAAATTCGTGTGCGCGCGTATCGCCCCTGCACGAACTAAACGTATGTGACAGCGGGCGCGGCGTGCAAGCGATTTTAACCTTAGCAGTGGTTAAGCGACGCTGTTGCCCATGGTACATCAGCCATTTTTAATGTCCTCACTGCTGCGATACAGGTCTTCCTTATGTATGGATAATGAGGACGGGCCATAATCATAACCCACCACGCGGGCCCAATGAGGATATACGTGGGTGAGAAAGTTGCTTAATTGTCACAATCGCAGGGCGATGCCCTAACCCGCCCTGAGCTATCAAGCCCCTCAATGATAATAATGTTTTTATTTTGTTATTTCATGGTCATAGAAAGTTATCTCAATATTTATTCAATTACCACCACGTAAGTATAATGCCGTGTTTCCACGTTGTAAGGTAGCTTTGCGATGTGGAGACGTGTTTGCCTCAACGCGAACGTATGATTAGCAGCCTCGCGCAATGGCGGGATGTCACAAAATTTATCCCACTTGGTGGTGCTACTGCTGCTGGAGACCTTTGTACGGGCATTTATCCCTGATTTTCCCATTTATTATCAATTATATCTAAAAATGGTTGTTACTGATAAAACAATATTATGGAAGCCAGACAGTAAACGAATTAAAGATGAAAGAAAACCAAAATGTGTTAGAAGAACAATTTATATTTATGAAAAATCGCTTCCAACATCCAAAAGTTGACAGCAAACACAATAGTAAACAGCAAAATGACAGGTCTACATCTAGGTTAATTCGACATTAACTATAGTAGGGGAGCCCAGGATGCTAAATCGGGATTTACTCGAGCGTCGAAGAGACCTATTGGATTGCGAAGCTTAAGTGATAAGAAGAAAAAATGTCATATAATATATACACTTTCATCGGTGGGGGGAGCGACTATAAATTTTCAAAAATGTAAAAAAAAACAGTTGCATGGACATACTCGAGCGCGTCAGATATTAATAGCATCCATGTCCTACGTTTTTTTGAAAACATACGTATGTTAATCTGATTGTTTCCATGATGGGGGTAGTCGCGCGTAAGGGTTGAAAACGGAAAAAAAATTTAATCGAGCGCGTCAGATTTTCAAAGGGGATGTTAAGTGAACCTAAAAGAAGGCTCTTATGTAATAATCTGACGATTTGGATGTGACCTAAACTCGCGGCCATTATTAGAATGTGCAAAAAAAATCGCTATTCTGAAATACTCGAGCGCGTCAGATTAAGATATATATGGTTCATTTATATACCCTAAACGTGCTGTCTCATAATCTGACGATTATCTGGAGGGATTCGCCTAACCAATGGAACGATTTTTTTTTGTATTTTTTCAAATCTTTTAACTTAACAAATTAAAGAGCTGAAAAAATAGCATGCCGACGATATTCTAATACATTTATACATTTTTGTAATGTATCTAACGTAAATTTGACAGTTTTTTGTAAATTAGTTTCACCACAAAACACACACTTTACATTAATGTCACTCATAGTAACTTTTTTTTCAAATTTTAATTCACATAATAAACATCAAAATCGCAAAATAATTTCAGGCGTTACAAAAACCATCTGCGCAATCAGCTGTCATGGCGTCATGGCAACAGAACCCAAAGTGGGGACGGAGTGAGAGAGTCATAGATAGAGAAAGAGTGAGAGAGGAATAGAAACGCGAGAAGGGGAATACCGGCATCACGTAGCTGCATGCATTAAACTTTATCGATTATTTTTCCTTACTTCAGCTTACGGAAATCAACAGATTTTATATTATTTGTGAACGTTGAATTATTACCTTCAAAATAAAAAAAAAATTAGCCACGCTCGAGAAAGTCGAGATGACGTTTTTTTTTACAAGTTTGTAACCCACCTACTTCTTATCGTCAATCGAAAATTGTCAGATTAGTGGAATATACACTTTTTAGCATATAACTAACTTACCCTATCTTAATCTGACGCGCTCGAGAATTTCAGAGGATCAATTTTTTTTTACTAATCTGATCCTTTATTCTTGACGCGCGGCCACATATACGGGGCTAATACTTGGTGGAGGTATTTAATGGGGTACTAGGTTCCTCCCTGTATGTTAATCTGCCGCGCTTTAGTAAATCCCAAAATCCCCTCTTGGGCTCCCCTACTACTAGCGCCAAGTTAGCGGTAGTGTGATGACTGAGGGACGATTTGTGAATAAGCCAAATTATCCTGCCATTGATACACTGCATAAGAATATGAGATTGACATAAGTTTTGTCGACAGGTATGTATTCGCACAAGCACCTGGACACGTCGCAAGTGGAGGTAGTGACCCCTGTGAAGGTGACGCGCGAGGGGGCGCTGGTGTCGCGCGCGCTGGAGCACGCGCACGGGCACGGGCACGCGCGCGCGCGGAGGGACCTCGCGCACCGGGACCACAGCCTGCCCCACTCACTGCACTACAACCTCACCGTCGGCGGGCAGGACCTGCGACTTGACTTGCGGTGAGTAACGTTACTTCCTTCCCTCCCGAAAAAGGCTACCATTATTTTATCAAAATTGGTAGTGTCCGGACAACTTTAGAATAACTCGACATTCTAAATATAGTTCTTTGACAAAATTCAAATCAATTTGGTTCTCAATTTTTTCCTTGTAAATGCAAAAGTAAAAAAAAGTCAAAATAAAAAACCGAACAAAGTCTAGAGAGAAACCCAAAAATATTCATATTCCTTAGTGTAGTTAGATTGCACGACTCTACTAAAGGATCTCTATCATTTAGTAGAATCGCAATAATAACAGCGGAGATATAAAAAAACTTCAAGGCGGTACCCAAACCGAAAGTGGCGCCGCGGTGAATTTAATTTAATATTGTAATTTTAATACACAATTTTTATAAAACTTTACGCGGAATTTGTAGGGTCCAACTCCAAACTCACTCTTACAAGATATCTCTTCTCTACATTCCCTCGTACTCATTCTTAGAAGTATGTAGAAAGCAAATGTGTCAAAAACGGCCACTTTCAGTAGTTTTTGCTATCTAATTCTAGCACTCCTTTTCTATGAACAACTTATTAAATAAAAACGATTTCCTAACATAAAATAAAAGTTTAACCCATGTTTTCAATACTAAATTGTGAATAGGTATTAGTACCTACTCAGTTTTGAAAAAAATCACGATTAATCTCTAATTACTTATTACAAATATGTAATTACAAAGCAACATTAAAATAAATTACATTAATTTGTTTACTTTCGTACTTCTTCGCCTGATAACCCCCCGAACTTGTGTTTCGGTGAGAGATAAATAAAATAAAAATACAAAACAATGAATTCGAGTGTTTCATTTAGTCGGTCAAATGCAGGCATAATTTGTGATTAACCTCCCAAAAATATTGAACCAGTTACTTAGTCAAAAACCTTATCTCGCTAATGACGTGTTGTAGTCGTTATCTACACTGATATGCTTTATTTAATATTCCCCAAATTAAGATTTCGTTATAATGCTTGTCTGTAACTTTGAATTGATTTTTGCCAGTGGACTCCCACGTCGAACCACGGTGTCTAACAAAAAGCTTAATTCAAAATAATCAATCACTATTATAATGTGTAGCTGTGTAAAAAATATTTCATATAACTAGCGTGTGTGATATGCATCGAGATCAAAAAGCGTTTCTCAGCTGCTTCATCATAAGTGTTAGTCCTGATTATTTTTTGATTTCATTATAATAACCTTCCTCTTCGAAACATTAAACACGCGTCTCTCCTTTGGAAATAACTTTAGTACTCACATGGAGAACTTTACACTTTTCGATTAGACAAGAACTGTGCTACCTACTTGGTTGTGACGTCACACTTTAAAAGCGCGCTACGCTCCTTAGTAAATAAAATTTTTTAGTAAGAGAACTTGTATTTCACTGATTTAATTTCTTTTTATACGAATGTTATTCTTACAAAACATTTTTGAAGATAATGATTAGATATCAATATTTTAACAATATTCAAATATCATAATTAACCGTGAACACCGTTAATACTGACAGGCGTATAATATCCTTTAGTATGCTAGTTAGACATCGGTTATTGCGTAGTACTCAGCTGGCGTACTAATTGGATAAATGGAATTCATTCATAACAGTCATATATAAATTAATATTGCAACAATTTTTTACAACAATGTCATACTTATGAAGATGTCATTTAATTTTGTCACTTACTGTAGGTACTTGCCTTTGCATTTGCATATATTTATTTATTTTATTTATTACGATTAAGAACTTCTTCTAAGAAGGTTCGAAAGATAAATCATTTCCTTTACATTGTATGATACGTATGTAGTTCGTTGATACGTATACATTAAAGAGAACTCACGAATAGTGCCAGCTGCGACCAACCTCAATCGACAAATGGTGAACAATTTAAATGAAAATATGGATTGTCTTATGTCGTAATGGATTCAGGCCATAATAAGTTTTCATGAGTTTCAACACCCTACGTGGGGTTAATTGGAAAGACTAAATGACTTATGATGATTGATGGTTTTATCGCGAAAGCTGTTATTCAAGTCGGGGACGCGATGCGGTGGCGAGCCGGCGCGGCGACCTTGGGACGGCCGTCTCACTCTGGAGTCTCGCTTCTTAGGAACGATAACATAAATCTTTATAAACCCTGTCATACCTACCTCCTTTTCGCGCTGTTGGAGACGCTTTTAATTTCTAATTATTGTTAATTTTGATTCTTAGAAGTTATTTAAAGATACATTTGAATATCTAATTAATCGATACAAACTTTTAATTGTCAGGCTTGTCTTGCAACACAAGATTTACATTTTTATTTGCAGTATTATTGCTAATTTATAAATATTATGGTATTTCCAGCCAGCAATAGTTTCGACGACATAATAACACGTTACATTTTCCGGTAATTCTGCCACAAAATTATATAATTCAAAAAACTTACGCCAGACGCGCAAACCCTACCGACACCTAAATCGTCTTACGTATTCCATGATACATTTCAGCACTTTGTAAATAGCCGATTAAATTAAATAAGACATCGTATTCTATATCGATAACAGAGTAACATAATTACGTCGTTTATTATTTGTGTTGGATACAACATGATATTAATTCCGGACAAGATGTTGGCCCACCGCCTAATACACAGCACGCACTACTTGCTGGAGGTAATAAATTCTCTGTTGCTATTTCCGCGTTCATTTTTTCACTAGAACTTATCACTCAGACAGACTGATGTTGATTTTTCAGAACATGAAAAGTTTCAATCTTTTATCCAATAAAATACTTTATTTTAGTGTGAGATTTTTACATGTTCTGGTAGAGATGTCAAATTAAACATTAAACAGTCGTGTCTGCTAATTTACTTTCGGCTCTGAACGGCGCCAAGCTCATCTTAAAATAAATACTTAAACGAAAAGAATAGCTATTTAGGTATACAGGGTGGATTTTTGAGACGTTACATTAAGGGCAGGTACCTTAACAGGAAAACGTTCCTGAGAGACCATCCATAACTTTTTAAGATATTCTGAACTACATTCACAGATTTTGGAAAAAAGTTACCGTTAGCAAAAAAGTGCTAAAATACGAAAAATATTTTTTTTATGCTAATCGATCCTATTTCATGTGGGGATCAAAAGACTCTATGGGACCATTTAAGGTATGAGTACTAGAAACTACAGAAATCGCCAAAAACTTTTCTCATACATTTTGTACGGGAAAACGAAAAATTTACATGAAATATGTCCAACATAAATCGAAATCAAACTGTGGCCGAAAACAATAAATCATTTATTGGCATTTCTTAAAAATGGATTTAAAAATTCTGCTGAGGGATGGAAACATCAGAAAATAAAACGGTATTGAGGAAGCTGCGGTGTCAGTATTGAACTGATGAACTGAGATAAGTGACTGGAATGTATAATTAGGCGTAGTCTTTAGATTCTAAATTAACTCTTGAATGGCCAGTTTTTGTGACATGCAATTGTTAATGTAATGACTAAGAAAATTACTCGGAGCAATACCCTTTAGATAGTTATTCGATAAATACTGCAGATTAAAAGATTAACTTCAATTAATTACACCATAACTCACTGGTATCGTAATCACAATTGCCGGATTTCTGTATTTATTACTTTGGAATTAAGTGACTAATCATTAGACTAAACCCTAGAAATATGTACGGAAATAGGTACTGGTTACTTATAACATTAGCACAGAAAATATGTGTAGGTATGTTTAAACAGTCGTGCAGCGTTTGAAGTGAATTATGAACTTATGTGGACTGTAGTACAGGCCCTATGGAAATCTAAGCACTGTTTTATTACCTGTTTAAAACTGTGTGTAAAAGAGATATGAGCTTGCAAATGCAGTGAGACGATCAAAGCTGCTCCGCGCGGAAGTACGTTTCACGTGCAATCATTTCGCGGAAGAGCGGCTTGCGTCTGCGCATCGTGTGAAACACGCACTACATTTACCAAGAACTTGCGCGTGCACTTTTACACGCATCGCCTTATACCGACCAGTTGATGGGTGTCTTGGAGTCTTAATGGTTCAAACACATTTGCCAATAAACTGTTTTGCTTCTAAATGCTGACAAACGCGAGAAACAGAACAGAATTAAGAAGGCTATGGCTTAACAGAACCAAAACTCTTTGCTTTGATTCCACTTCCGGTTAAGGCCTGGGCACACCGGCTGCGTATACACGCACGTAGGCACGCGCGTAGTGACGCGCAGCAAAGATACGTGCGTGATAACTTTACAACATCCTAGCAATAGAAGCATTTCTCGGATGCTCAATAAGCTTTTATTTTTATTACTATTTTATTTTAAAAATCAAATTCTAAGATCGTTTGTATTTTTTATTACCTAAAAATTGTATTACCTACTTATTTTTTAAAGTCTGTGCTCATTAAGGAAACTTCCTTAAAATTTCTGATTTGTTTAAGAATATGGTAATAAAAATTATACCACTTGTAATGTAACAGAAGGTGACCTTATCGAATTTCACCATAAACCGCACCGACTAGGACGCTGCTCTCATGCATTTTTAATGCGAATGGGACAAAAAGTTGTCAGTTTGAAAGTTGCTGTATGGTATTTGAGACACAATTCATACATATTTATGTGCAAATTACAGTAATACAATGTATGATGAATATTGCAAGGATTGCACAAATCGTGCTTCGATTCTTGGGGCACTTATTCATAACATTCACCACACGCATAAGTTATTATAGGTAACTAATTTCGTCTTAAAATTTCAAAATATGACGCTAAAAGTAAAACCCATCATTGTACGAGTACCTATGTTGGAATTCAAACATTTGCTTTTGTAATCTAATAAAGAAATTCAAATTAATTATATGGGCAGAAAAATCTTCCAAAGGCACCTCTTGAGTTTTTAACTTTAAAATGTTCTTACTTCACTTTGAATGATACAAAGTTCGAATCAATTCCGACCGAACTGATCTCAATAAAGATAAACGTTCACCGAGCAGCTCGTAAATTTCTTACCGGCCGAAGTAATACGATATTCCCGAATAATAATACCGATTAAAGGCGGTAAAACTAATTGCTGCGAAACGCTGGAAATTCTGCGAGCTGGTAAAATGGCGCCGTCGACAATAAATTTAACATCGGCACGCGGCGGAATCAGGCAACTTTCCAGCCGAGTCGTTGGGCTCTTATTAATTAATATAACAAATCGTATCTTTTTTCACGCTAATTTCTGGATAGATAGACTAGATTTACGGATATAAAATATGTCCCAATTGTTTCATTACTTATTAAATGTTCTTCACTGTAACTACATAAAAGGTAAATCCACTGTCATTTTATTTTTTAAGAAATAAGACTTAAAGCTACCTTAGTTATGCAAATGAAGAACTTTAGGGAATAACAAAAACTTAGTATCTTATAAGTAGCAATAACGCATAAATTAATAAAATTCAGGTTCTTTTAATTACCACTAAAATAACAAGTATTTTCTACAGTTCAGTTTTAATTCAAGAGGAAACCCAGAACGCAGTATTTATTGAGCACACACTTCCTCAAAAGACGTCTCGAATTCCTTCGATTTTTATTATTGCTTAAAAGAAAGAAAGCATGAAGTACCAGAAACAAAAGCGTGAGTTCTCAACTTACTATAATGTCGTAAGTGCAAGGACCCCATAAAGCACAACAATAACATATAGGTCTTGTACAGTACCGCGCCAAAACTGCGGCGCTGCGCTGGCGCACTCATGCATACCTACCACCGCACCAACTGGTTGCCACCAAGTGCTCAACCTCTTGTAATATTATTGTAACATTTTTATTAAAATAGCGAGCGATTTTAATATGGCTGTAACAAAGTATTGTATAAGCAAGGACCTTTATTCTTTAGAAGCATTTAGTATAGAGCGTCTATTCGAAGGTGAACATAGGCCGTGAGCCCGCGACAGTATTGATCTCTTTTCTCAAGATTTTCTCAAGCTTCCGGCCAATTTTATTTGCGATAGTCTTCTGATCCTCGCTCAGCACAACTTTTCAGACCGTGTGCCATGCATTTCATCGTGATGTCATATGACGTAGGCAATACTGTCGCGGGCTCACGGACTAACAGTGTGAAATTAATTTACCAAATTCTTCAACGATAAATTCTCACTTAGTCGATTTTATCGTAAACGTTTAATGTCTCAACAAGGTTTTTTTACAGACTTTATTCTCTATCTATTCTAAGAATATCTGATTTTGTCGGTTGACTGGTACCTACCTGTTATTTCCACGTAAGAGGCGAAGTCTAGAGATCAAAATTTTGATATGCTAATGATGTTCGCACTATTGATGCCATAAAATGTATAAGGTTTAAATTAGAGGAATACTTTAATTAGGGTTCCGTACCCAAAGGGTAAAAACGGGACCTATTGCTAAGACTTCGCTGTCCGTCTGTCTGTCTTTCTGTCACCAGGCTGTATCTCATGAACACATTTCACAGATGAAATACTAAAAACAGAATAAAATAAATATTTAAGGGGGTCTCCCATACAACAAACGTGATTTTTTTGGCGTTTTTACCTCGATATTAATAATGACAACAGGTAGACAGTTGAAATATTAACAAATAATAAATAATAAGTAATAACAAAAAACGGAATAAAATAAATATTTAAGGGGGGTTCCCATACAACAAACGTGATTTTGGTATTGGTATGGAACCCTTCGTGCGCGATTCCGACTCGCACTTGGCCGGTTTTTTTATCAATTTTAGCAACTCATATACATATAGATTCTATGAACAGAATGATAACACTCATACTATATCAATAAAGGATTATTCCACTTTACCCCACCAAGCGTCCCCTGTCTTCGAACAAGGGCACCAGTGGGGACGCTTGGTGGGGTAAAGTGGAATAATCCTTTATTGATATAGTATATTAGCTTTACGATAGATTCTTTACAGCAGATTTACTTTAAGACAGAAATTGTACAGTCGATGGAGAATGTTACTTCTATAACTTAAGTTATCAATAACAAGTAAAAATATTATCACCAGTGGTGACACTTGGTGGGGAAAAGTGGGATAATTCTTTTCAAATTTTCAAACTAAAAGCTTTCAAAGTATTAAAAGGGTCACGCACGGCAAAAGCTAACTCAGTATGCTAATTATTATTTACTATAACCAATGGTATTTACTGCTCTTGCAAAGTTTAGATTGCTTATTGGTGTTTACTGTATAGATATTTACATGTCGATTGCCGCTATGTGACCATAAAAGTCAAGTTATCTTGTAAAGGTCTTACCACAAGTTAGACCCAAACATATAAGGATATTACACATTATAAAAGTTACGCCCTCTAATAGGTACTAAATAAGTACGCGATTTGAGCCGGTATATTTAATACCAGAGCTCGCTTTACATAAATTATTGCATAATAGCCGCGTACTACTAAATGATAAATGATTATGACTTGTAACTGCTAACATAACGCAGATGTGAAACTACAAAACGGCAAATCGTGATTTCAATCCATATAAATAATGGCTGATACGGCTGACACGCTGCTAACAAAAAACTTGACGACACCAAACAGCCGGAAAGGTGAATTTCAAGTTTACTTATCTAGGCAATTTTAATATTATATTTAAAAAAGGTCAAGTGCGTGTCGAGCCACGCATAGTAGGGTTCCGTAGTTACGATATACCATACCTTATTTAACCAGTACTTAAAATTGTTCATCTGCAAAAATAACTTTTTTTTCATAGTGTTTGTATAAATGACATCAAAGTTATATTTGCGGTTTTGGAAAATGTGCTACATCTCTAAAACTACTAAATATATGTCAATCAAACCAATTTTCGTTGAAAGTGTTCATTAAGATCTACTTTCAGCATATATTTATTTTTTATTTTTCACTCATTTATTTTAAAAGTTGGATGGAGGGGGACACATTTTACAACTTTGGAAGTGTAAACGTACATCTTTCAAACGGTTGTCTTTGAGAAAAAAATGTTTTAGGAAACTCAATGTTATTTTTAAAGACCTATCTATACCCTAGCTAGACACCCCACACATATAAGTTTTACGAAAAAAAACAAGTTTAAGTGCCATGTATGGGGAGCCCCTTAATCTTTTTTTTTATTTTTGAATCAAAATCATAAAGCGGTTCATGGAATTCATCTACCTACCAAGTTTCAACTATGTAATCCTAATAGTTTCGGAATAAAGTGGCTGTGACATACGGACGGACAGACAGACAGACAGACATGACGAATCTATATGGGTTCCGTTTTTTGCCATTAGGTTACGGAACCCTAAAAAAGGAGTTATTGACTCCGCAAAGCAATAACGGGTTCGATTTTCGCTGGGTAAATATTTGTGGAATGAGTTAAATTTACATAAATTATTGAAATTCGTTTAGAATTAGTTCTAATTGCTTGCTTGCTGTCAATGTTAGCTCTCTAGGATTTCATTCCTATATAATGTACTATCAAAACAAGGCCAAAGCAAAAGGAAATTAATTTATAAACTTAAAAACTATAAGGTACCTAATATTTATTTTATTTACTTCTTGATCTGAAATCTACCTATAGATTAACATCGATACGTATCATAGTAATATAAGTATTGAACTAAGTACTTGTGCCACAATTAATTATCCTCAATCAATTATGTTTTATTGAGGTAGTGGAACATGTTTCGTTCCATCCAATCATGTGCCTAATTGAATTAACTTTTCTGTACAAAATGGTTCATTTCATCAATTTCCTAATTTGCATTTATTTTTCTTTATTAGAAAAGTAAATTAAAATATTTTTATACGTTTGGAATGTGTTCGATTTATTGATGACCTTTTCATATCGTAATTCCATGTTTTTTTTTGTAAAATCCTAATAAAGCATAATTTATAGGTAGGCATTTGCTCTCAACACAACCTTGTGAAATAAATAAGGATTTATGATCAGGCAAAGCCAAAGGTTGTATCCGTTAATGGAAGCTTGCTACTGTGATAATGGGAAAGCGATTAAGTTATGACAAGTATGAATGACAGTGCCACTTTATGCCACCAGTAAAGTAGACAACAATAAACTTGTGTCAACACGGCAGGCTACACAGTACACTGGCTATTATTTTGTGCTACTGGGCTTTGTGTATTCAGCTAATTGCCACAATATCATCTGTATGCTTAGCGTCGCTGTGTTTGTCTGCTGGTTGCCAATCGATGCCCACCGCACCCAACACTGATAGTCAACAAACATTGTCGGTGATGGTGCACATTACCATGCTTTGCCTAAGTTCTTGGCTAACTTGAACATAAAAATGATACTCTGAACATAAAACACGTAGAAAAGTTACCCACTTTTCATAGATTATATAAATTGATATTATTATAATTAAAAAGGAAACTGCTTTAAAATAAATACAATTATTTTTTTAATCCTGTTAAGCCTGAAAGTTTTTTTTATTGCAGAAGTGTATAATTTTTGGATAGTTTTATCCTTTCAAAAGTCCTGTATCCTAGGAAAAATAATAGAACTCCTGGAAAAACCGAAAAATGACGACCCATATATGAGTTCGTTTCGTAGGCATCAACTATATACCTACAATATTTACTTGGATGCTGTAAATAATATTTTTTATTTAAATATTGATTTATCAAACTTTTTTCAGTATTATGTTATCATTTAATGAAGTCTTATGTTACACGCTGTGATAATTGATAACAATATTATTTGAAAATGAAAATGTGTATTACACTTTACGCAAATGTAATCTCGGTTTTTTCACATAGTTATTTTTTATTTGATAATCTATCTAACTCAGTTTTTAAGATGAGCTAAAAGATCGTGAGTCCCAAAGAATGTTTTTTTAGTACCTATAGGACAAAGTCTACAATTCCACATCTTCTAAAAGTTACAAGAAATCGCTTGTGAAAAACCTCCGAAAACCAAGATGATAAAGGAAGATTTCCATCATAAAACGAAACATTGCACTGGAAATCCTACTAATATTATAAATGTGAAAGTTTGTGGGTTTGGATGTTTGGATGTTTAGATGTTTGGATGTTTGTTCCTCAATCACGCAAAAACTACTGAACGGATTTGGTTGAAATTTGGCACACAGATAGTAGATAGCCTAGATTAAAACATAGGATAATTTTTATCCCGATTTTCCCACGGGAACGGGAACCACGCGGGTGAAACCGCGGGCGGCCGCTAGTGATTATTTAATATTCATAATTTCTTCAAAGGGGTTCGTAGTACATACTTGTTGTATTGGTTACCTATCTTAAATTCGAAATTTCTCTGTACGCATTTTAGTTTGCCGAAATCGTTTTGTTCATACCTCAACTTAAAGCTGAATATTTAGATTGGAGATTTTTTTAAATACTTTGCACCCAACATCTGGGAAAATAAAAAAATGCATTTAAGGGTTGATTTCTTTGTAAACACCTGTAATTTTTGACAATTTTTTTATTCATTATCAAATCTCAGAATATTTTTATCCCAAAATAATAATAAAAACAGAATCTAATAAGTATTTCTCTTTTATTATAATTTTTTGTGCCTTAAAACGTAATTTTGGTAAAAAAATACTTGATTTCAATTATCTAAAAAACAATTAACTGTTCGAGAAAAAGTTAACCAACAAAAAATATGCCTAATGTTAAAAAATTGTTTATTGTATAATGTTAAAAAAATTTTGAGCTCATCTAACCTTTGCAGGAACCCTCTTTGCAGGAACCCTCTTTGCAGGAATACGTCATATTTCCAGTAACCGTGTATAACTTCACCAAAACACGTGTATTGTCAACCATACCACTGGACAACACCACTTGCTTGGGTGGCGTTTAAATTTTTTTTAGGTAACCACACCACTGTCGACTAGTGATGTGTAACATGTCATTGCGTGATCTTAAGAATGACAAATATTTTTATCGATAAATGCAAGTTTAGTATTAGAACTTCGCTATGGTGGTGTGGTTATCTAAAAAAATGTAAACGACACTCCAGTGGTGTGGTCCAGTGGTGTGGTTAACAATACATGCCAAAACAGGTTTTCAAATATTTATTTTAATTTTAGCCCAAGGGCTCTTAAAACAATAATTAGTCGCTAGTTCAAATAAGGAAACAAACGAAAGAGCTAAATTATTTGAATAGTCTGATAATAAAATTAATTCGTAAACAAAAAATGCAACACTTTTTTAAAATTAAATTAAATAATTTTTATTTCAGATAATTACATCCATGTATTAGTCGGTGGTAGTGAATGTGGCGCCCCCACTACATTTATTTTTATTACTCGTAAACCAAGTCAATATTTAAAAAAACACAAGTATAAATCTCTTAAATTGTGTCTAATATTTTTTGAATAACTCTTCAACAGTTTTCATTCTTTCTGTAAGTTTTAAAATCCATTTTAGCTCAAAGTGGCCACTTTTGGCAATTATGGATTTTAAAACTTACAGAATGAATGATAACTGTTGAAGAGTTATTCAAAAAATATTAGATACAATTTAAGAGATTATTACTTGTGCTTTTTTTAAATATTGACTTGGTTTACGAGTAATAAAAATAAATGTAGTGGTGGTGCTAGTTTCACTACCTACAGCGCCTTAATGCTATTGTTAGTAATTAAATTGAATTGAATTAATATATTGTGCCAAGACTGGCTATCACATAAAAGGGTAGGTTCCCGTGGCTGTCACTCTTCGAATAAAGCACTTCCACAGTAGGGAAGTGTATCGATTTGCCAGAGTCTTTAGGATGCTATTGGGACTGTCCCTCACTCTGCGGATTAGGGATGCGGTTTTTTACGTACATGGCTGGCTTCAAAACCATCAGTTTGGTACTCCGCAAACATGCCAGAAGCACAGCAAAAACGAGGCAGACCCAACATCATCCTAAAGATATTATTATAAAGGATTCGCAGTGTCTCCAGCGACTTTTTAGTATGGTTAACCCACAGATTTCCCGAGTATATGTTTTGGCAATATGCCTTAAAAAGTGTGACTTTAACGTCTTCTGAGTAACGAGAAAATCTGCGAGCTAACATGTTTCCTCTAACCGCCAGAGCCCTACGCTCCCTTTCGATATCAGCATCATATTTTTTTACTACTTTACTTATATTAATTTATTGTCTACAAAATGATTGATACCTAGTTTGTAAATAAATTGAGTATAATTTTCTGGCTAATCCAAAACATCACGGCAAAACCTCGTATCAAATTCTTAAACAAAAAATGCAACGCTTTTTTATTATATTATTTTATTGTCTACAAAATGATTGATAGTAACTTAACTATGTAAATAAATTGAGTAGGATTTTCTCGCTAATGCAAAACATCACAGCAAAACCTCGTATCAAATTACTTCTAACATTAATAAAAATCACTAGCCTTTACCTTTTTTGGTCCAAGTTAATATGACGTTGGATTCCACAATTTCTCGGTATCTAAGGCCGCCGTCGGAGGTGGCTCGATAAATCTTGACCGTGTGCCAGACTATTGCGCGAAATCTACTTTTTATGGTTGACTCTATACTGGACTGATTCCTTGGCCGATATGCGCTTATGCGACTTGGATTTATAGCTATTCACGCACATTCCTCAATGTTCGACATTATGTTTGCGTTAAGATGCGAAATTGTTCTTATTAACTTTTTGGAATTTATGCATAGGTATTTTAACTTGACTTTGTAGCTAAGCAACCTTTCTTCATGAGTCATTGCCTTTCTTAGGTACTACAGATTACAAAGATCTAAATTGATACGGAATTAGAGGTTGAGGCATTCAACCTCTACAAATCATGATTATTCTTAAGGTACACCAACAGCGATACACATTAAATTTACATAATATCAGTTTCAAGACAAACGTGCTCGCTAATTACAGGTATACACAGCATTAATTTAAGATAATTTATATAATTGAAAAAGTACTAGAAAAAGCGACTCACCCGTAGCAGCTCAGACGGGACAATATAGAGCATTAATTTTGTCATCATGATTTTAAGATAGTAAGATAATACTCACTGAACAGTTCTCTTTTGATCACAGTTGAATTTTAATTGCTATTTACGCAGCGTTTATAAGAAATCCTAGAGTCGCGAGAAATGTTGGTCCAAGAGCAGGCCCGCAAAAAGGCCGGTGGCAGATCGTTGAGCAAAACCACTCGGCATTCCACGAATGCTCTTAATGGCCCTCCAACTTAAAAAGTATATTGAAAAAGAACTGGAAATAATTTTATATTATCTCCTATGTACATTTGCAATAAATTTTCTCATAAAGAACCTGAAGGTCGAGCACGGACCCTTGACTCATCTCGAGAGAATATGAAAATATGTTTAATATAGACTTTCATTTTATTTTACTTTTGCATTGGCTAGTGATTATTTAATTATGCTGTTATCATTTATTTACCCTACCATCTCTTTACAAGCTTGAACCTATAATTTAAAACTGTTCTTTGTACCACAGGCCGTCGGTGTCATTTATAACGCCGGCGTTGATGGTAGAGCGGCATAGAGTGGGCGAGCGGATACGCGACCGACCACATCCAGACTCCACCGCCTGCCACTACACTGGCTCGGTTCGAGGACAGCCTGATTCCAGCGTAGCGCTCTCCGCTTGTGACGGACTGGTAAGTCGTGATACCACAGATTTTAAAGAGCATAGAGCAGGCGACCACATCTGGCCTTCACCACTGCCACTACACGGCCTCGGTTTGAGGACAGCCTGATTCCAGCGTAGCGCTCTCCGCTTGTGACGGACTGGTAAGTCGTGATACCACAGATTTTAAGAAGCATAGAGCAGGCAACCACATCTAGACTTCACCACTGCCACTACACGGCCTCGGTTCAAAGACAGCCTGATTCCAGCGTAGCGCTCTCCGCTTGTGACGGACTGGTAAGTCGTGATACCACAGATTTTAAGGAGCATAGAGCTGGCGACCACATCTAGACTTCACCGTTTGAGACTTCACGGGCTCGGTTCAAGGACAGCCTGATTCCAGCGTAGCCCTCTCCGCTTGTGACGGACTGTTAAGTCGTGATACCACAGATTTTAAGGAGCATAGAGCAGGCGACCACATCGAGACTGCACCGCTTGCTACTAATTGGTACATGGGCTGGTCTGAAAAGCGATTAAATTAAATATGTTTTGAGTAATAGAGTTAAACGCGTGACCGGCGTCCATATCGCATTGAAGTTGCTTTGGGACAGTAACTTACAGTACATTTCATCAGAGGACTGCCTTCTAACTTAGTCCCTTTAATAAGACCGATAAAACAATGGAAAATGTATTCTTACTAACTGCCACCACACACACGATCAATTTATAATGTAAATATGTACACACGACAGCACGTCAGGTTATACAGTTAAACTGCGAAAACAGCTTTGATTACGTAGGTCGTAGGGCTTAAAGGCGGTCTCAAGGTCAACATGTATTGTCTGAGGTGGCGTCGTGTGTACATGGCAAATGTAAAGTTTAGAAAAAATATTATGAAACGTACCTAGTGGGTGCTAAAGTTGTTTGTTTTGACATAGGTGATCTAATTAACAGCTACTGGCTGAATCCCAAGATGTCGGTGATCAATCTCCGAAGTATGTGCTTGAAGTTCAGAGCACAACCTTGTTCCCTAAGTGGGCGTCAAAGCCGATTGAACAAGTTTCAATCATATTTTTTTATCCTTTTGACGAGTTTCTTAATTAACTACATTTGACATCAGCCATTTTTAATGTTCCCACTGCTGGAGCACAGGCCTTCCTTATAGGTGGATAAGGAGGACGGGCCATAACCCACCACGCAAGCCCAACGCAAATTGGTGTATGTTAACGACTGCAAATCCTGCAAATGCAGCCGGGACCAACGGCTTAACGTGCCTGCCGAAGCACGGAGGAAGTCGAGATAATAAGTTTTTGCCTTTTTGGTCACACATCCCATCCCACGACCGACCATTGCAAAAATCGCAAGGGCAGGTGCGAAACCATTGCACCACCTAGCTCCTGACAATAACAAAATGGCAGAAAAAATAATGGTTGGCTTATTTTACTCTCGAATTCCATTATGTCCATTAGCCATTTTTATTGTCCCCACTGCTGGAGTGCTGGGGCACAGGCCTTCCTTATAGGTGGATAAGGAGGACGGGTCATAACCCACCACGCGGGCCCAATGCGGATTAGTGGGTGTTAACTACTGCAGATGCAGCCGGGACCAACGGCTTAACGTGCCTTCCGATGCACGGAGGAGCTCGAGATAATACATTTTTGGTCACCCATCCCATGCCCGACCCTTGCGAACGTTGCTTAACTTCCGCAATCACTGGGCCAGGCGCTAAACCACTGCGCCACCGAGCTCCTCATTCATTCCATTCCAATTCCGTTGTAATATGTTTATATTAAAATAATTATTAGTACTACTAGCGGCCACCCGTGGTTTCACCCACGTGGTTCCCGTTCCCGTGGGAATATCGGAATAAAAAGTATTCTATGTTTTAATCCAGGCTATCTTCTATCTGTGTGCCAAATTTCAACCAAATCCGTTCAGTAGTTTTTGCATGATTGAGGAACAAACATCCAAACATCTAAACATCCAAACCCACAAACTTTCACATTTATAATATTAGTAGGATAGGATATTAAGTATTTGGTTTTTGTTTGTTTGAAAAGAATTAGAGTTGAATGTTTTTGGCATAGGAGAACTAACAAAATTAATGAGGCATATTTTTATAACTCAATTAATACATATTACAATACATAGTTACTACTTTTTTGGGCAGTCGTGTAAAAATTACGAACTAACCAAGCAACCACTAGCAAACACTTCATTCAAACACCAAATAACTAATTAAATACCTAACGAAAAAAAAGATGTAAAACAACTTTATATATACTCGATAATAATAGCACAGAATCAGATAATAGCTTAGATTGTGGCCTATTATAACACCTCAGGCTTGACTTTCCGCGTGTAATTTTACAACTTAATTAACGGATGTTGGTAATAACAATCATAAAATGTAATCTACCTAGGGCCGAACACAATTTTTTTTTGGTAAAGATTTTTCATTCAGGCAGACCAACCAAGTGAATTAATATAAAACAAATAAAATATTTTAACCATACACTTTCTGCTTATATTATTATGTAAAAATCTCTTTCCCAAATAAATCAGGAGGCTAATAGCGAACATGCATATGTCACCAATTTTGATTTTGAGCTTGATCGCTGCGGACACTTATAAAAACATGATGGGACAGAAAAATAAAATAAAAATGTATTATTTTAGTTTTATCACACAGGGGAAAATAACGATATTTTTTTTCATTTTCGGATATAATGCACTTAACAGTCGGATAGTATATCGAATAAGAAATAATATTTTGTATGGCACATATGTACTTAAGCGCAATATTTTGGGAGATATTTGAAAATTCTTGGCTAACTCAATAATGATGCGCCTGAAACGTGACATAAGTGACGTCATAAATGTTGATCGTTTTGTATAGAGCGTTTTCGGCGGGTGCTGCTGCGTGCTAACTTCAAGTAACTATATCACGAGACAAAAACGCAAGAGAAAAGTTTTAATATTACAGTTGATTTTCTCACGCATTATAGTTTTGATTTTGATACAAAAAAATTGATGCATGTTCCCTATTGTCTAATTTCAAAATCTATCGCAATCGCTTTCATTTGACTGATATATGTGACATATTGCTGCATTTCTTATGTTTTATTTGTGCCAAAAATAAGTATTAATGTTCCGTCATATGAAAACGATTGCGATAAGTTTTGAAATTAGACAATTAGTAGGCAGGTAACAAAAGAAACACGGAACTTGTTTTTTATTAAAGTTTACAAACTTTAAGCTCTAAAACGCGATTCATCCATCAAACCAGAAACATCGTTCAAAGGTTCAAATCATTCTTTGTCCGAACTGACGGACAGACAGAGCTAAACAAAAGCAATCCTTTGATCAAATTCTACCATATAATGACTACACGACGTCACTTTATGAATGAATTACAACAGCTGAATGAAATATCGCAGGGTTGTCGATAATAACAATATTTAATGAAGCGGTAAATGTTACTGTTGGAAATGTATTACAATATTCTGTATTTTTTTTCGTTATACACAATAGTTTAAAATGTCCGACTCTGTATGAAATAAACAGGGAGAAAAAAGCAGCCCTTGACGAGTTTCTTGCCGGTTCTTCTCGTTACAAGGTCTCCCGCTTAGGGTTTGCGAACCGGGGTGGCGTAGCTTCTATGACATTCACAAGTGCTTGTAACAGCCTAGGCCCTAGACTGAATAATTTTGTCCCACAATCGATTTGGATTTAGACATTATATATTTACTTACTAAATTTCTTGACGTGTTCACTTTTTTAAAAATACCTACCTTCTAATTAATTAGATTGGTTTATGGTTTAAACCATGGAAATAAGTTACTAAGAAGCTACTACGTAATTGAAAATAATAATAATCTGGTGAAGGTTGCGGGAAGCTGATGGATGCGGTCAGCGCAGGACCGATCAATGTGGAGATCCTTGGGGGAGGCCTGTGCCCAGCAGTCAGTGTTGTGAGGCTAATATGATGATGATTATTAAAAATAATGAATACGCGAGCACAGCCCTCCCCGCATGTGGGCAGGCAAGTCAAGAACCATTAATCACACTTCCTACTCTTCTATTTTGGTGCACATGCATTAATATTGTGGCATTCGCATTTTATTCGCACAGATGGTGTATAATTATGATGCAAAGCCCTATATAGGAATTAATTGAAAAAGGCGTCCATTTTAAATACACATTTAGCTTTTTTGTTGAAGCTTTTTAAATATTTTATTTTATTTTTAAAGAACACTGTGAACAATTAGCTCTTAACTGAACGTAGAATAATCTTTACTAGTTTATGCATTTAAGTAACTTTACCCCTGTTTATACCTCTTAGAATATCTGAATGTAATTATGATTATCAGAACATTAAATGTAGGCGTTATTGTAAGAATTAACATATTTATTAAAATTTAACAGCCGATTGATTGATTTCCTACTTTCCCTAAAGCAATTCTATGATATAACTTTCTACGATCTTTCGAAAGCTATGGGAATCTAAGTTTTTAATTATTATATACTACCTTAAACGTTCAGAGTTAGATTTCAATATAAACTAAGCAAACAAGTAGAAACAGTACCTACCTACCTACACAAAGATGAGTAAAGTTTCATGGATTTATTATAGGTAATTAAAACAATAAAGTCACGAACAGGACCAAAGTAATTCAATAAAACAATGGACATCGGAAACATTAAGATGCAGAGATAAGGACATCAACGTCGTATTTAAAAAATGATGATATTATCTTAAATATCACAAAAACATTTCAATTTACATAATGGATTAATGATATTTTTTATTCATGGACACAACCGCTACGTTTATTTTTTAACCGACTTCAAAAAAAGGAGGAGGTTCTCAAGTCGACGGTATTTTTTTTTTTATTTTTTTTTTTTTATGTATGTTTTAACATAGCTTCGTCAGTTGTTACCCGATTTGTACAATTCTTTTTTTGTCTTAAAGAACATAGTTCGTGTGTGGTCCCATAAAATTTTTACAGAGATCTGGCCAGTAGTTTTTTCATAATCCTGAAAAATATCAATTATTTAGCTCGCCTTCGCACGAGTTTTTATGGAATTTCGGACATAACTTCTTTGTTTATGAACCGATTTAGATGATTCTTTTTTTATTTGAAAGGGTATACTTCAAGAATGGTCACAATTTAATTTCATTGTTATTGGACTTCGAACTTCGAAGATACACAAAGGAACTCTTCAAAATCAAATAGTATAAGTAAAGTGATTTAGGTTTTGGTAAGTTTATGGCAATCCAAAACAAACCAAATCATGGTTTGCGATGCAACGTTCTGGACTAGACTTGGACTACGGTGACACAACGGAACTCCTCAAAAACAAACAGCGTAAATTTGGAAATTGAGTTCTGGGCATTTTACCATTGAAAATATTATAATATAAAGTTAAAAAATATTTACACGCTGCGCTTACATACCTACCACTAAAAAGTTGAAAATAAAAAAGCTTTTTAAAAAAAAAGAAAAACCGCCTTCAAAAAACTGAAAACAAAAACAGCTTAAAAATTAAATACCTCTAAAAAGCAAGAAATAATATTCGAAACATTCGTTACATATATCAATATTAATAAAACACGTCTAATGAAGTCGGGTGGGGCTTTAATAAAAAAATGAAGTTGTCCTCCAGCCCCACCCGACTTCAATAGACGTGTTTTATTAATATTGATATATGTAACGAATGTTTCGAATATTATTTCTTGCTTTTTAGAGGTATTTAATTTTTAAGCTGTTTTTGTTTTCAGTTTTTTGAAGGCGGTTTTTCTTTTTTTTTTACTACTCGACTTCATTCATGAATATGTCAAAGATTATTTATGAAAGTTTTATACGATCATTCATTTTTTACTCAATACCTACGCTTATTTTTTTCTGCGAAAACTTGTGTCCCATTTTCTTTTTATTTATTTGTTAGTACAGTTCAGTTTCCATCAAAATCACTTATTAAATCATAAACAGATTAGTACACAAAATTCACTAATTGAAAGTGCAAGCTCTCGTACATATTAGATGGTCACTTATCGCGCAACAACACTTTTGCGACGGTATCTGCCCCGCAAGGTCGGTGAGATACGGTTAGCCACGATATGCAGATAGCACCGTGTTGTCCAGAACCAATATCACAAACTCCTCAGCCAACACTCTAACTAATATAACATTAGATGTAATCTCTACCATACCATTAGTGCAATTAGTTACGGCTAAGTTATTAATAATTAATAAATTTGTATTAAAATTTACTAACTCGCCCGTAAAATCCTACTAATATTAAAAATGTGAAAGTTTGTGGGTTTGGATGTTTAGATGTTTGTTCCTCAATCACGCAAAAACTACTGAACGGATTTGGTTCAAATTTGGCACACAGATAGTAGATAGCCTGCATTAAAACAAAGAATTTTTATCCCGATATTCCCACGGGAACAGGAATCACGCGGTTGAAACCGCGAGCGGCCGCTAGTAGGTTTTTAAAGAAATAGAGAAACTTACAATCATAAAATCTAGTTTGCTATCAGAAAATATATTAAATACTTACCTAAGCAACACAAATCACCAAAGCAGTGAGCTGATCAAGATATCTGTCCAGATGGAATAGTTTCCATTAAATTTCGCGCAAAGCCGCCTCGTTTCGTTATCAATCAATTTATCTATCGTTACCGACCAACAGACGGCAGATTTGTTGACCCACAACTGCCCAGACCGGTTGAGAGCACTCAATGAACGCGCGCTGTTATATTAAAAGTGTTTTATTTTACCAACTACATATTTATTAATCGTCGCTAAATAAATTAATAAACACGAGTATAATTTTCGTACCAATACTGACATAATTGATTGTTACTAAGAAAAATTGTTGTATCGATTAGACATAAATTCTTGAAACTAAAATAATTGGCGCTGGTTCAACAACAACGTAGTGTCAATTAGCCATATTGAAGTGACAGGAAATTCACTTCAAGTCTGGGAAACGCAGCGCTAACGATTCAAACAATTCCTTCTCGAGCACGCACCAGCTATAAATTGTTAGCAACGCGAACAAAATGCTGCCATCTAACGCACCTGAACGCCAAATGTCCTTTAATATCAAAAGTTTCTGATAAAATAATATATTCTAATACTTTTTACATTGAAATAATATAAATTATAGATAGATTTAATGACAAGTATAGAAAATAATTATTTCAAAAGTTATTTTTTTTACAGGCAGGCCTATTGAGAACAGAACATGGAGAATTTTGGATCGAGCCGTCAAACCAGAAACCATCAGATAAGAACCAAGGCAGGCCTCATGTTATTTTCAAAAGATCTGCGGTTGACAAAGTAGCAGCATATCATAGAGTTAAGAGAGAAATACAAAGAACACATTCCGATAATTCTAACAAAAACATTACCAAACATAATGTCAAACCTCAGCAGAAATCGAGAAATCAACTGCAACAGAAAATGGCCGCAGACCGACGGCGACGAGAATACCTCGAAGCGAGACGAAGGCAACTAGAGTTAATGAGGAAAAATCCTACCGAGTACAGAAGACAACAAGCGAGACTTCGTATAGAACAAAGAAGGTTGACGTCAAATTCGAAGAGTATGTCAACAGGGAGCAAATCCATTGAACAAAACTTAGGATTAAGACTAAAGAATAAAAAGAATCTAAATAACGATCTGAAATCGCGCCGCAACAAGAGCAGACGAAGGCGACGTAGACAATCGAAGAACTGCGCTACGAAGCAACCCCCTTACCAATGGAAGACCAAAAATTTGGAAAGTCACGAAATAGAGGAGCATAAAAAAATGCGTTATAATAAGGTATGCAGGTACTTAAGTGAACAACAAAATATGTAATTAAAACCCAGTAAAATAAGTACCTACGACTTTCAAGTTGTCAAAATATCAATCGTTTTTAGCTACACTTTCATTATTATCTCATTTTTATTATTCAACAGTTTCGTAATCAGATTTACCTACCGCTTGTGATGTGAACCACGTTTCTCCTTTTCTCAGTATGCCCGCAGGAACAATCAGCACCAAGTGCATCCGAACACTAGATACAGCGGACGAAGATCGACGCGGTCTGTGAGCAAACCACGCCACGTGGAGGTGCTGCTGGTGGCAGACCGCTCGATGACGGGCTTCCACAACGCCACCAACCTTCAAACCTACCTCCTCACTATCATGAACATGGTAAGCATTTTACCTATATCCCAATTTTTGTTTTCCTCCACCGCCTAAGGTTTAGACACAGAAAACATTAACCGTTGTTTGAATGGTCTACTTATAACAGAGGATTTCTTAAGATTGGTCAAATCCATATAGCACAACAGAGCACAACCAAAAATTTGAAACACTTAATGCCTTGCTTACCAGGTATCATCCCTTTACATGGATCCGTCAATCGGAAATTATATAAAGGTGGTCGTAGTGAAGATCATATTGGTGGAAGAGACGCAAGCAGCCTCCGAGCTGGAGGTGACGACGAACGCCGACTCCACGCTGCAGTCGTTCTGCCGGTGGCAGCAGCAGCTGAACCCTGACGATGACGCCAACCCCCACCATCACGACGTGGCCATTTTGATCACCAGAGAGGACATCTGCAGTCAGCACGGCAACCCTTGTAGGTATGGAGATAATTTTGCATTTTTATTCTAGATGCTTGTTTCACAGCTTAGGAACTAATTTCTGGTTTCATAATAAAAAGATTCAAAAAAATCTTACAAGTAAGTTATAGTAACTTAACCAGTCCCCTTACTCAAATGGGCATTTCGCTAAAATTAACGCTTGTAGAATAGAATACCAATGAATGGGAATGACATAAGCTAACGCTTAGCTCATGCCAATTCCATACCTCACCATTACCTTTTTTCTACTATAGCGTTCATTTTTAGAAGAATGGCCTTTGAGTAGGCTCTCAGAACTTGTTAAACTGGCCTTACATTTCAGAGAGATTCAAGCGCAGTGGATAGCGATTACGTGGGTTAAGTTAATTTAGGCCATCAATTCAATGGTTGCGTAACTAAGATTCTTATAAGAATTAAGTTGTACAGCTCCTTCGATCTTTTGGAAAACGATGCATCAAGTGTTTGTTCCTAAACTCAAATGACGGCAACCGCGAAACATGAATGAACACGCTACACTCACCGCATTATTTACCGTCCTTCACAGAGACATTAACATAAAATCACGATTGCTGGCTCAAACATATTAGCATTTATTATTATTTTTTCTAAACACTCGCCACGAGACAAGGTCAATGGCAGCCAGCGTCTGTTAGCAAAGTAAACAGATTTGCGATGAGTAACCGGCTTCGAAATAGAACACTTTCGTCGATCGTCGGCACCTGTTCCCAGGTGTGTCGGCGCCTCCTACTACCGTTTCGTAACTTTTTAATTTAATTTACGTCACTTAATGCGAAAGCGGTGCATTTTTCTAATCTGTTTGAAATAAGTATTTGCAAATAAACCGTCGATCTAGGCTTATTGAAAGCAAATGTTTATTTCTTAGTTCGAAGAAAATCTGATGCTATCCTCAACCGACAGAAAACATTTGTCTGAATTGTATAAATAAGCGAAGATTTAAGTAATACTTGTAAAGAATACTGCTCAGATTTAAAAACATTTACAAGAAATTTAACTTTCTAACAACTTGAATTAAGTAAATTATTTATGGAATCTTCCGTTTCATTTTCTTTTACTCGTTTACACTGGAAAATTGTCAAACATTTACGATAACCTTCTGAACGTTGACTATACAATGCAATCGGTACTTAGTAGAATAGGTACAGTTATTAAAATGTTTGATATTACTATTTCAATAAAAGAAACATTGGAGTGTTCTGGCATAGTGTATGATTCTGGTTAAAATACAAATGCCTACCTAATTAACTGGCTTGAACGATTAAAGTACAATGCTAGCGAGTTACCATTGTAAATGTTGTAACCGGACACTAAATGTTTGTGTGCCACTGCGCATTAATACTTAAAGATTTGAAACACTACGTTTAATCTTGCTAATGCACTCTCAAAGTACTAAGATTTAAACTGAAATATTAAGTAAAACAAAACTGTTAAAAAACTTTTAGAAAATCGATGATAAATCAAAAGTTCTTTCAATATTTTAATTGAAACCTACATAGAACGCAATAAGACCCAAATATTCGCATACAAATTCATTTCAATAGTTGGACACTTGAAATTAATCACAAAACTTGTTTATGTATTTCTCTGTCCCCGTGCAATGTCCAGTGATTGCGTTATATCTCTAAATCATAATTAATTGCAAACAATTCAAGGTACTCACAAATATTGCCTAAGCAGTAGATAAATGGTAGAACTGTCACTCATTACTAAATAAATGAAGATGTAACGAAGTATGGTGCTCGTATTTTCTTTGATGCTACGGTACGGTGTTTTTAGTGTATATTTTTTGACAGAAACGTAGTGGCTGATTATAGTAGTTACCTCAAATCATCGCACAAATCATAAAACAATAATAATGTCTTGTACAATCATACATTAACAATGCAGTACAAAAGCACCGAAACCGTGCGCTGCCCAAACAAATTGCTGTTTACCATTATCACTTTTTTTTTCGTGTACGTTTTTCTTCTGTTTACAAAGCGCTAACGGCTATGCGGTCGGTTCAGCAGGCACATCAAACACGCCGACATTGATGCCAAGGATATTGGGTTTATATAAATTGGACATTCATTATTTTAACAAAAGCCTATAGCCATATAGCGTTATATAAGCAATTACCTCCGCAAGTTTTTTGGGCATGCGATTTTTGTCCACATTACGATGTGAATGCACATGAGACGCCGTGCATTTATGCTTATTGAAACAGCATTTCAAAATTTATTTGAACTTAGGCATCGCTCCTAAATATTTTGTAAAAAGTATGAATAGGTATCTACTTTGTTTAACTTTTCAATTGTTTTCATTTAGGTTCCGATTTGTATCAATGTAATCTACTAGGTACACCAAACATGAGGTGCGTCCGTAGATAACCCGCCAACCTGGATAGCCGGACAATAACCAGACGCCCGCTCTTATGTAACTACATTATCAGACACGTAATTGTTTGTTTTGAATCAAATATTTTTAACACCGCCGAAAGTGTTCGAGTCTGTTAGTTTATTTATACTATTTAAATAGGTATTAAACTTTCCTCTCCTGCTCAGTCAGTAGCGTGAGTCATAATGGCAATACACTATTCATTAAATAAAACTTTTTACTCGATAAATGTTAAATATTTGTTTCGTAACTTTAACAATCAGAAATGTACTAAACAACAGAGCAATCTCATTTAAGATTTTAATAAAAAATCGAATTCAGAACATTTCTGTAAGTATGTAATTGGTATACTTACATTATCCCGCATTTTAAAACCAGCTTCGTAATAGGTTTGATGTTTCTGATCTTCAGATATTGACCCACGTAGCCTTCGGCTATAACTATAACAAACAGGCCATGGCAAATTGTCGATGCAATTTTGCGTTCAACATTATGTCTCAAGCATTTTTTTCACAAGAAACCTCTCAACCGACTTGTTGTGTACTCATTCAACTATTTTAAAAGACCAAACATCAGATGTTGGTTCGGTAAATTATATTTGTGAAGTCCCAAATTATGCCATTCTAATATTGATTCGAGTGATTCTCATCTCAACGAAATCATCAAATGAGGTAAATCCGTTTAGTAAATATTTCGACAATGGACAACGGTTCGACAAGTATGAAAAGCATCTTTGTTGAATAGCTCATACCTACTACTACGATTACCTACTGCATATGGCAACAAAGCATAGGTCAAATAAGCTCATTTACATTTGACGACTATGAGTATCGCGCTGAAACTTCGGAAGCAGAATTTGTGTTACCTACCTACTTCATAATTGCGCGTATGACCAAAAACCAGTGTGTAATGAATGCAACGAGGAAGCACTTCGATAAACGGTATAAACGAGTGCGCGAATGTTCTTGGAAGGCGGCAATCAAAAGACAATGAGCGGTAACGGTGCCGCGCTGTACCCACATGCATTATGCATCGAGAATTCGAGATGCATGTAAAAATTGCAATCATCAATATGTAAACGCCATATTGGTACATATTGGTACTTGTCATGTTGTTTGTAAATGCCGCTTACCTTTATGCATTTAAGATTAGGTATTTACTTAACTACTTACATACAGTCTTTTTGTTTAATTAAATTATTTGAAATGACTGAAACGTAAAGCAGGTAGAAAACACCCAATTCACTTAAAGGTAAAACTCAAAATAAAACTTATGAAGTTTTCAACTCTTATTGACACAGTTGAGGGTGGCAATTTTACCTACTTAATTGCAAAGGGGAAAAAAATTGAAACGGACTTGACCTAAATTTTAATACCATTAACCCAATTTAGGGTCTGGTTTTACAGTAATTAGTGAAAATAAAACATTGAGTTGTTAAAAGTCATTAGTCCACACTAATTGCAACGCAAAGAATCAAAAGCGGGACCAAAGAAAGTCTGTCAGACAGATGTTACCCCCTTCATAATCGGGTCAGGCGGGAGATAACGCTATCGCCTAATCAGTAATTAATCTTACAATCGAAGAGTTTCTCGGTAGCGGCTCTTTGTGCAGAGGGCGCTCGTTAAAAATAATGATGCCGGTTAATTTTAATTCGTTGCGGGCGCGCCGCCACGCCGTCTCGTCTGACGGCCTATGTCTTCCGCTCAGGTTCATTGCGTGCCTGCGTTTGTGGCTAGACATTAGTCAACCTAATAATAACACAATCACATGGTTGACCATAGAGCTTAAACTATTCAAACCTAATAGTGCCCGTAAAATTTAAAGACAAAGTGCGTGCATTATTTCATAGAAGAATTAATACAAAAAATAAATACTTAACCTGCCTCCTAAAATTTATCTTTACAATAGCATAGTTACTTTTGTCAAACAAGTAGATAATCTAGTATCTGATAGATATTTTTTCGAATACAATCTATTTGTTAGCCTGATAACGTAATACAAGAATGTTACATTATTTAACGATATTTCCAAAAGTTCTAAAGTTTTACTTTTTATAAAATACTGAAGAAAAAGGATTTCGCAATTATCAAGAAACCGTACAATAACAATAATAACAAAAAATATGTACAGTAATACTTAATTTGGCAAGATGCGATTATCCAATGGAATTACTATTGCATCTTCGTGTCGTGTTAAGTATTTTTTACGAAAGCGGCGCACCGCCTCGGGTGCGCATTACCAAATAAAAAGAGTGCGATCGTGTACTCTTGACCTTATTTATCAGCGATTATTTACCATAGAAGGTTTGCAACCGTTTTACTTATATGTTTATTTCCATCACATGTTTTTTAAAGCCAAAAACCGAACTAACCATATTTTTTTTGCTTGTTTAATAATAAAATCGTGTTATCCAAATTGTGGTATCCAAAAGCAATTTTGTTTTTTGTTGATATTGTAAAAAGTAGTCGAATGATTTTCTTACTCCTGTTATCGGCTGGTTATTCGTTAAGTAAGTAACACCAATCGTTATGTTTTTAATTACAACTTTACCATAAACTAAACTATATTTTTCTTCTTTAATATGTTTCGGGATCCAAACCCAAGTCCGTGAGTTTCGCGTTCAGCTAGTCACTCTCACTAACCTCTGGACCGTCACAGCCGTTAAACTAACAAAAAAGCCATTCAGTGAAAGTGTGACACCTTTTTTATTGAAATTGAAACCCTATTCGTTGTTATATAACTAATACAATGAAATAAATTACAAATATTGAAGCAAATCGATTTTTTAACTCGGAAATGCTTTTCACATTTAAATGGATTGAAAATGTATAGTTTTATTTACTTTCTAAAGTCCCTTTACATAAAGTATTACATTCTTTTTCATTACAAAACATTAGATATGGTTTAAAAATACAATAATAAAATGCTTATTATTGGCCACTAAATAAAATACCATTTACTTTCTTACATTACTACTACTTTTATTCAAAATACCAAAATGCTTTATACCTAATCGTTATTAGTACTAGTGGCTCCGTGAGCTGTAGACCTCGCGTTTTATCAACTAATCATTCAAAATCTATACTGTTCTAATAATATAAATACGTAGTACTAGGTTCTGTCACAATGTCACAACCTTATTTATTTATACGAATATTGGGGAGATTGCTTTGATTGATTTACTTTTGAGTCATTAAAATAAAAAAACAAAATTTACTTTGCACCGCTAACAAAAAAAGTTTTGTTACATCATTTCATGATCATTTTTCGAAACTGTTCGAAAATATTACTTTTTTTACATATCTCCGCCATTTCAGAAAATTTCAAAAAACTGGGCTCTACTAAAAAATTCTATACAATTTTCAAATCTGCTCACAAAATTTCACGAGAATCGGTTGAGAAATGCGACCTGTAGAGTAGAACAAACAGACAGCCGGACATACCAAAGAATGTTTGTCCAAGCTGAAGCAGAGACGCTTCGGTCGCGCTTCTCGCTCCCTCAGTAAATAATGCATAACAGTAAAGAACTCCGCATTATAGAACACAACACATCTAACTTCGTTGTACGAGTACCTACGCAGGACCACCAGCAATGGCCAAGCATTCGGCTTTCCCAACGCTTCCCGTGATTTATGGAACCCTTAAACGAAAAATATTAATCGAATTTAACTTCATCAAAATGCAATTATACAACCTGAGCGTTACAAATTTATACATTATTACGTACTACTATAACTGGAAAGCGACCTCTAAATAATATGCGGGTTGGGCATTGACCATGTCAGTTTAATACCTACACACGTCAATAAGATTAATTGCCTAGTTCGACGCTTCGCAACACAGTTTTTGCGCGTACAAGGCGTGTCTTTATAACTTTATAAATAAAGCAAACATAACACGTTTAATTATTGATATCGAAGTTTCAATAATAATATTTCCAATTCAGAAGTCAGTTTTACTATTAAGCTATCTTAATAGTAAAACTGACTTCTGAATTGGATCTTCATCTATATGAATTAACTTAAGAGGGCGCAGTCTGCACACTAGCGCCGCCACTAGAAAAAAATCATGGTGTTCAAATAAAGACGAAATAGTGAATTATCTCTCTGGAGTGCACTCCGAACAAGCTTTGTGGTATTTTTTATCACTGAATCAATATTTTCTAGCCTGCCGTTTAGTTTAATGTACTTTTATTGCGAAAAGTGGCCACTTTTAGCAATAAAAGTCCATTCAACCAAACTACAGGCCCAAAAATATTGTTTGAGTGATAAAAAGTACCACAAAGTAAGTTCGGAGTGCACTCCAGAGAGATAATTCACTATTTCGTCTTTATTTGAGTATTATGATTTTTTTTCCAGTGGCGGCGCTAGTGGGCAGAATAAGCGCTCTTAATTGGGTGACATTGGGAAAAGCATAATTATACAAAAACTTTCAATTTTTGGAAAGTGTTACAAGTACCTATAATATTTCTTTGAAAATCTGTTATTATATAACCTGGGGGTGTAAATTTCTTTTTGAAGCTTCTTTTAAACTAAATTAACCCAATACTATCATAATAATTTTCTTATTTACCAAAATTAAATTTACTGTTTTGGGACTTTTATCTTGAAAGGTTAGTACAAAAGACTTCAACGCGTTCGAGTACTAATTTGGAAATAATACATAGATATTCAAAGTATTCTGTAAATACATACGTGTTTAGTTTCTAGGTTTTTTTAAATATTTATAGTATCTAATCTTGTTTTTCTTCATGCTATTAAATCCGATTGAAGATTAAGGTGCGTGAGCTTGCTGTAAGCTCACCCGCGAAGCCCTTCGTGTGGATTTTGTTAATAAAATGTTAAACGCTTACGGTTTTGTGCGTAGTGAGTGTATTGAATTGATTGCAAGCAATTTATAGAGCTTTTCATCGGCTTCCGCGTGGCTGTGAGTCAGCGCGCGCGCTTATTATTAGCGCACTATTCCTGCGCGCGCCACAGACCAATTGGGCATGACGCTACAGAACTGAACAGGGTTTCAATTAATTTACATTTGTAATACTTGAAACTTACGTAAATAGCAAACAACATTATTTTGTGTATAAGAGAATATATTTCTTTTGAATAACTAAGTAATTAATTTAATTTATATGGCGTTGTATTGGAAAGAAAATACCAATGTTAAATAAAAAACTTTTGCTATTTTTGTAAGTCAAATATTTGTGGCATCTTAGCAACGATATAACATCATCTTAGCTACAAATATGAGATTTTAGCATTTACAGTGATAAACAGTATATTAATCAACTAAAAGGCAATCCTTTTAAGGTGGCACCCTGAGCGAAAGTGGCGCCGCGGTGAATTTTATTTAATATTATAATTTTAATACACAATTTTAATAATGTTTTACGTGGAATTTTTAGGGCCCACAGTCTAGTATTTTTAGACGGTATCGTTACATTTCCTCGTAGTCACTGCTAGAAGTAGATTGCAAAACTGCTAAAAGTGGCCGTTTTTGACACATTTGCTATCTACTTCTACGAATGACTACGAGGGCATGTAGTGATACTTTCTAAAAATACTAGACCATGGGTCCTAAAAACTCCACGTAAAACATTATTAAAATCACGTATAAAATTATTTTTCTATTAATTTAAAAACCTCTGAGGGCGCCACTTTTGGTCATACAACCGCCTTAACCAGGCTGTGTGTAGGTTGGGAAGAAGCCAACACGACACGGTACATGCTTTTATCAGAGCATTTGATCAAAATATATACTGTTGCAGCACACTGGGCGTGGCGCACGTGGCCGGGATGTGCAAGCCCGACCGCAGCTGCTCCGTCAACGAGGACAACGGCATCATGCTGGCGCACACCATCACGCACGAGCTGGGACACAAGTTAGTCTAAAGTTCTTATCCATACTTTACTTATCCTTATCCTTACTAATATTATAAATGCGAAATTATGTTTGTTTGTTACGCCTTCACGTCGCGTCGCATACACGTTCTCAGGGGTACAGAGAAGGACATAAATGAAATAGCAGAATTTAACTTGTTAGGATTAACAATCAATAGACACTATAGGTATTTGGAAATAGCCTTATAAATCCGAAAATATGGTAGATAGGGAAGGGACCATGACCAAAATGAACAACTTTTACTATGGGATGTTTCATATATTTTGCTGTTTTCGTTATTAATTTTTGTATGAAACAGCTGATTTTTTTTCGTGATTTCAGAGATGGTCCCATAGTAAAAGTTGTTTAGTTTGATGGTCCCTTCTACCATATTCAGATTTATACTGGCTATTTCCAAACACCTTGTATATCCGGCTTTTTAATTTTACCAAACAGCCTATATAAAAATTGTATAGTAGAATGACATCACACCTGCGAAAGTAAATTGTTTAAACGGGTTAAACATAACTCCAAACATAAATCCAATGACATTTTAATGTGGCACTGTCAACCTCGCCTTATTTATGGGGTGTTCTTAAATTACGCGGTCATCAATCCGATAAATGGATTTCTCACAATGTGGAATCTATGACTAAATAAATTTAGATTACATACCGCTCGATCACAAAGCCCGACCATGGTACAATGCAGACTGTGCTCGTGCTGAAGCTCGTAAGCAGTCTGCATACCAAGCCTGGGTGCAAGCTCGCGATCGTAAGGTTCGAGTGCGAAGAGTCCGCGCCAAAAAGAGAGCATTTAATTTAGCCGCAAAATCTTGCAAAAGGGTGTTGCGTAAAGCTAGGTTCGACCATGTCAGCCGCATAGGGGCGAAACTCGCATCCTATCCACCGGGTAGTAAGCGATTCTGGTCCTTGTCGAAGTCGGTCGAGTCTAACTTCTGCCGTCCCACATTGCCTCCCATGCAGAAGCCCGATGGGACGCTGGCTCACTCCGCAGTTGAGAAGGCAAATCTATTTGCCACTCTGTTTGCGAGTAATTCGCGTCTGGATACTGGCTCTACACAACCACCAACCCTACCTCGCTGTAATTCTTCGATGCAGGAGATTACAATACACAACAAAGAGGTCCGTAGAGTCCTACTTAATCTAGACGTGAATAAGGCCAGTGGTCCTGATGGCATACCAGCAAGAGTGCTGAGGTGTTGTGCGCCTGAGTTGTCACCTGTACTGACGCGTCTGTACCGCCTTTCCCTTCTGTCCAAAACCGTACCGAAGTCTTGGAAGCTTGCCAATGTGCAACCAGTACCTAAAAAGGGTAGTCGTGCCGACCCTGCCAATTACCGACCTATCGCCATCACTTCCATACTGTGTAAAGTTATGGAGAGAGTACTGAACGGTAAGCTGCTCACATACCTAGAGGATAACGATCTCCTCAGTGATCGTCAATATGGCTTTCGCCGAGGTCGATCAACTGGGGATCTTCTTGTGTATGTGACGCACTGCTGGGGCGAGGCCATTGAGAAACACGGCGAAGCACTTGCTGTTTCGCTTGACATCTCAAAGGCTTTTGACAGGGTTTGGCACGCAAGTCTGCTGAGCAAGCTTCCAGCGTACGGAATCCCTGCTGGCTTTTGTAGCTGGGTAGCCGACTTCTTGAGTGAACGGTCGATCAGAGTAGTCATTGACGGCTGCTCCTCTGACCTCATGGCGATTGATGCCGGAGTTCCTCAGGGGTCGGTGCTCTCTGCGACGCTTTTCCTGCTACACATCAATGACCTACTAATATCGGGCATTGTTGGCTATGCGGACGACAGTACCGTCATGGAGAGATATCTGTCCAGCGCGAATACCGGTGGAGATGAGGTAAAAATAATGAGAGAGGCCATGATTGAGCGATTGAACTTGACGTTAAATCTCGTCTCCCAATGGGGTGATGAAAATCTCGTCAGCTTCAATGCCTCTAAAACGCAGGCATGTCTGTTCACCGCGAAAAGGAGTCCATTTACCTTAACTCCTACTTTCCGTGGTACATCTATTCAAGTAACCGATTCTCTCCAGCTTCTTGGCATGGAGTTATCTTCTGATCTCAACTTCGGCACCTCCATCGAGTCCAAGGCTCAAACTGCAGCTAGGAAGCTGAGCGTCCTAAATAAAGTCAAGCGGTACTTTACGCCTGGGCAGCTTTTAACTCTCTATAAAGCTCAAGTCCGGTCTTGCATGGAGTACTGCTGCCACCTATGGGATGGCTCGGCGAAATATCAACTTGCTGCACTGGACTCGGTGGAACGCAGAGCCAAGAGATTAATAGGCGATGAAGAACTGGTAGCAGCTAAGCTTAACAGTTTAGCTCACCGCCGAAAAGTTGCTTGCCTATCGGTCTTTTATAGATTGTACTTCGGTGAGTGTGCTCAAGAACTGCATGAACTCATTCCACCTTCTCCTTTCTACCATCGGACATCCAGACGCACTGCAGGTTACCACCCGTTCTTAGTTGATATACCTTTTCGGCGTACCAAACGCTACTCATCATCTTTCATAATGCGCACAGCTATGGAATGGAATTCCCTGCCGGCGTCTGTGTTTCCGAGCGCATACAACCTGACTCTATTCAAGGCCAGAGTGAATAAGCACCTTCTGGGCAAGCTCGCTCCATCGTAGACCCTGTCTTTGCTTTCTGGGCAAGACTGGGGTCAAGAGCAAACCCATTCAATATAAAAAAAAAAAAAAAAAAAAAAAAAGATTATGATGAGACAGAGATATTATTGAATCACTCGAAATAAATCACATAACAAACACACACACACACTTTTTCTTTAATTTTATTTTAATTATTCCTAACTCTAGCTTCTAATGTTTATAACTGAGTAGTTATAGAAGAGCGGAGTCACCTGACACAGGCAGTTTTGCTTAAAAGGTGACTCCGGTCAATGTACGTAAAATTTAAACAAAATATTAGTGAAAAAATACCGGCCAAGTGCGAGACGGACTCACGCACGAAGGCACCAAAAACGGCAAAAAAAACATGTTTGTGGTATGGGCGCCCCCTTAAATATTTATTTTATTTTGTTTTTAGTATCTGTTGTTAAAGCGGCAACAGAAATACATCATCTGTGAAAATTCCAACTGTCTACCTGTTGTCGTTATTAATATCGAGCAAGAAACGACAAAAAAAGTCACGTTTGTTGTATGGGAGCCCCCTTTTAATATCTATTTTAGTATTTGTTGTTATAGCGGCAACAGAAATAACATCATCTGTTAAAATTTCAGCTGTCTAGCCATCACGGTTCATGAGATACAGCCTGGTCGGTCATAGCCAGACGGACAGCGGAGTCTTAGTAATAGGGTCTCATTTTTACCCTTTGGCTACGGAACCCTAAAAATACCTACCTACTTACTATACATTTTTTTGGAAATGCAAAGATCTGGATCTGGACATAAGTAAGTCAGGGAAACAGTTTAGTCTCTCTCACTCAATACTCTTGTTGAGTTCTTACTTTGTTTTGATTCGGTACGCACACGTGGCACACGCATTTTTAGAGCGTGTAGTTGCTTACTAGTTGACCGCAACGCGAGCGATCCCAATTGGCACGGAAAGTATTTATGGTGCAGGTAGTTTACGAAACGTAAATGTTTACAATACCAAATAACCAAATCAAACTTCGATTGGTCTCGCGTAAATAGGTTATTGTAAGTATAACATTTCCACAGTATCATTTAGCATTACGTAGGCTCAGGCACAACTCGAAACGACCAATGTACCTACTAATTAATTATGTGAGGAATAGATTCGGTTTCAAAAACTTGTAATTTACGCGTAAAATTATATTCAATACAGTTTTACACTATCTAAGTACGAATTGAATTTTCCGATAACATTTTGTTACAGAATCAGCCCCCCTAGCCAAAGTAACATTTGCAAGTTTTCGCTATCGCTTCGCTTCGAAACATGTATGGATTTGACGTTTTAAAATTCGATTGTTAACGAAACCTTATATCAATCCCATTACATGTTTCGAAAGCGAAGCGATAACGAAGATTAGCGAATGTTACTTTGGCTAGGCCCTCAGAAATGCATACTATTTTGTGTTCAATTGCTATATTACGAGTTTCTTATATTATTTGGTAAATAAGAGGGAATTTTATTTGGCAACTGTTGCTAGCGCCCGCTATCGGGTGAGTCACGCGCGTTGCTAGCTCGAGATTATCGCAAGGACGGTAATAACGCTGTAAATCGGGATGATGTATGCGATGATAGCTAATTGATAGTATACTTTATGTACTCGTATTTCCAGAAATAGCACGAAGTATTATCACAAGTACAGATCGTAACTGACCTAAATCAATAGCATCATTTGTTAATATTTTGACGACTGTCCAAATATTTTTCACTAAGTTTTATTGACTCGTTCTGTCTGCGTGGATACAGCCATTAGGATGAAGAGCTTGAGAGCGGTTTTGTCTACGTCGTTATGTCAAAAATCACATCGTAGACAACGCAGACAAACCATTTTAACCGACTTCAACAAAA
Source organism: Agriphila tristella (assembly GCA_928269145.1). Classification (NCBI taxonomy): domain Eukaryota; kingdom Metazoa; phylum Arthropoda; class Insecta; order Lepidoptera; family Crambidae; genus Agriphila; species Agriphila tristella. The sequence continues at coordinate 42,707,552 of OV743433.1, forward strand.
AGAGGAGGTTCTCAATTCGATTGTATGTTTTATTTAATCGTTGTTCGCGCGTATCTTCGACATATTTTATGGACCGATTTTGTTCGATTCAGTTTACTTGCGAGATGGTCCAATTTACTGTTTTTTTTAAATCGGTCTAGTAGTTTTCAAGTAATCCTGAAAATACCATGATTTTGCATCAACCACCCTGACGACTTTCTTATTTATGAACAAAATTAGATGTTTTTTTGTTGGAAAAGGCATACTTTAGTGTAGTCTTTTTAACCGACTTCAAAAAAAGGAGGTTCTTAGTTTGACCCGTATGTATGTATGTTTCTCCGCGATTATGTCAAGTTTGGCTGAGCCGATTTTTCTTGCTAAATAATATACCTAACCTACACTACCTAATACAGAAGGTACACTAAAAATAAAAAAAAATAAAGAATTGTTTAAACAAAAATACCGACTTCAAAAAACCTACCTATAAACAGCAAGAAATAATATTCAGGTTTTTTGAAGCCGGTTTTTTTGTTTTTTAAACAATTTTTGTTTAACTGTGAAAGATGACATTTAAGTATAGACAAAATTTTTGTCGAGCAATCGAGTTTGTCTTACTTGTCGTTCCAGAACCTTTAGTACCTCCTACCTACCTACTTTTTTAGTTTATCGATATTGTTCCGAAGTAATTCTGCTTACTAAAAATACAATACGGTATACGCCAGCCGCTCTGGCGCGTACAATGTACAAGACAGCGATTGTCTGCGATACACAAATGACTGTTCATTATGAGTTAACAATATACACGAGAGGGTTCAATGAAAATATTTAACTACACGCTCGCATTGAACCAAAGCAAAGAACATAACAATGCAAAACTTTTATAATTAATTTCCCTTGTAGAACTATACTTATTAGAACTAATAAAATATCAAAGATTAGCTTTTAAAAGCCAGTTTCATATATTCCAGATAATATTTTTTTTTATCAAAAGTATAATGCGTGAGAAAATTAACTGTAATATTAAAACTTTTCTCTTGCATTTTTTTCTCGCGATATAGTTACTTGAAGTTAGCACGCAGCAGCACCCGCCGAAGACGCTCTATACAAAACGGTCAACATTTGTGACGTCACTTATGCCACGTTTCAGGCGCATTGTTATGGAGTTAGACAAGAATTTTCAAATATTTCCCTGAATATTGCGTTTAAGTACATAGGTATGTGTCATACAAAATATTATTTCTTATTCAATATTCTATCCGACTGTTACGGTGACGTATGCATGTTCCCTATTATGTTTCAGTTAACTGAACCGTCAGATAATTTAATTAAAATTCTGTTCCATTTTTAAAGATATCGGTTTCATAAGATAAGTGCTATCATAAACCTGTGTAATAGGCCATAGCATAAAAGGTGCACTAAGCACTGTAAGTTAAATCAACTTAAGAGCGTAGCACCTAATTGTTACGTGTTTATAGGCATCAGCTACAATCATAATACAAACAGAGGTTACATAATTGTGGCGCAAACAGGCAATGACCTTCCGACTAGACGTGAATGCATCATTCGGCTCGTGCGATGCACTCCGCTCTGCATTATCGGCCCACACAAGTTCGTTATTTTTCAAGTTCTTATCTTAAACAAAGAATAATGGCTTTAAATGATAACTGCTGCTAAACTTGGTAGAATGCAGTAGAATTTTGTAGAGAACTCATGTTTTAAATGTTACGCGAGCGACGATGTAGCAACAATGTCAGGGAGGTTTTGACGCAGATCGTCACTTTCGCAGATGGTCATCGCGAAAAATTTGCTCACTTTCGCAAATGGTCACTTTCGCAAAACGTCACTTTCGCAGAATGTCATTCAATTTTTTTTTTCTCAAAATTGTGAATGACATTCTGCGAAAGTGACCAAATTTTGCGAAAAATTTGATCACTTTCGCAAAACGTCACTTTCGCAGAATGTCATTCAATTTTTGTTTTCTTTTTTTCTCAAAATTGTGAATGACATTCTGCGAAAGTTACGTTTTGCGAAAGTGACCATTTGCGAAAGTGACCATTTGCAAAAGTGACCAAATTTTTCGCGATGACCATTTGCGAAAGTGACGATCTGCGTCAAAACCGTCAGGGATATTTAACGCGTTCATAACCTAAGGAAGTTTGTAAAAAAATATCGAAATCTTTAAAAATAAATGTAAAGGTTGTCAGATTAGAATCCAGAATTAATTATAAAAATATGTTAAATATTGTGATTAATTGCGACTCATCATCATCGTATAGTATTATATTATCTGTGTCATCATATAAACCGCACGACACTCACTGTTTGGGCATATCTAGGCCTGCGCTAATTTGGATTATAATTTGATAAACATATTAAAGAGTAATATCGTTACTTAAGTAAGAACCTATCAGTCATAACTAAGATAGTCTTTATATATCGTCGAAGCATATAATTCCAATGACTATAAATAACAGAAATAACAAATTATTAAAATTACCCTAAGATAACGTAGCGACATTCGATATGATTTATGACCATATTCATAATGTACGGTAGGAAATTCTTTAGTTAGTTAATCGAATATTGTTCGTCCGAGCCGATATTTTTGCGGGGTATTTAATTTACAAGATGGTTTTCCGCGTTGTCTGCAATAGACATTAAATGTTAACCTTGCAGATAAGGATCTATCGTTTTATCATATTTTAAATAAGTACTTACATAGCTATAAATTATGCTACAAAACAGTGTCCATCGATCATTTTAATATGTATTAGTTCTCTGGCTCTATATAGGTAAATTAAGTATACGACGGGGAAGAAACACCCCCGAACCCATCAACGGGCTATACAACGTGTTACGAAAATACCCCTTATGCCGAATATGGTAAATAGGGACCATAAAAACCGCGAAAAAAATCAGCTATTCAATACAAAAATTAATAACGAAAATATTAAAATGTATGAAACAGCTGAATTATTTTTTACACGATTTCAGAGTTGGTCCCATAGTAAAAGTTGTTCAGATTGATCTATCAACCATATTCAGCTTCGAGCAATGACAGCTTCGAACGGAGCCCGGCAATGCTATAAGATATTCGGCATTAGGGGTTATTTTGTAACATCATCACATCATCATCATCATGTCCTCCTCACCGTATCCAGCGACGGCGACCCTTAAAAGTTAAGCTGGTTTTTGTGATGTACCTACTTTCAGACGGCAATTACTTAATTGTTTTTTTGTAAAATGTGGTTCTTTATATAAAAACACCCGTCTTGATTAATATAAGTACCAATATAAAAAAATCTTCAATGTTTTTTGTATTACATACAACGTGTTCATGAATGAACGCAAAACATCTTAGGTGGTGATTGTGCTCATGAAATGAACAACTTTTTCTATGGGGCTAACTCTGAAAGCTACGTCACGTCCGGTAAAATTTTAGATATTTTTTTAAAATAGATAGAATCAATAAATTCCAAAAATAATGAAATTAGTTTCTTAAAATGGTCCATATTTTCAAAATAAATTGTAAAAAAAATACTTCAAAAATTAATAGCATGCGGCCAATTGGGCAGTTACATTTTTCTTTGTGACGTGGCGTATTTTCTCACGATCGCAAGACAATAAAACATTAACACAAAAATAGCCTTTAAATTTAAATACATCTGTATTGCATAAGAATATTTTTTGCTCGACAAACAACATAGAGCCTATTTTATTTATTACCTTTGACCATACTAATTGTACCGACATCCGCTACACAAGAGAAACAAAGGTGAGAAACGAAATAAACACCTTTTCTTTGACCAAATATAAATTTAAGTCAAAACAAGGTCAAATCCCATAATTTAAGTAACTAAACTATCGGCAGTTGAGTACTCACAGTTGAGCATTGGGGATTCTCCACTACTCAACTAGGTATTCGCAGTTGGGCAGTCTAGTTGAGCAGTGGGGAAAAAAGGGTCCATCAGCCATTTTAATGTCCCCACTGCTGGGGCACAGGCTTTCCTTATGGGTGGATAAGGAGGACGGCCGTAACCCACCACGCGGGCCCAATGCGGATTAGTGGGTGTTAACGACTGCAAATGCAGCCGGGACCAACGGCTTAACGTGCCTTCCGAAGCACGGAGGAGCTAAAGATAATAAATTTTTGGTCACCCATCCCATGACCGACCCTTGCGAAAGTTACTTAACCTCCGCAATCCCTGGGCCAGGCGCTACACCACTGAGCTCCTCAAGTATTAGTAATTACTCAAAACTAAAGAAAATATTATGGTAAGCATTAATTAAAAGTTTAAACGTTGCCAGGGGTCGAAACCTTGGACGAAATTCGTCCAAGGTCGAAACTGTTTGCAGTGTCAAAAATACTGATTTTACTGACTGTAAGACTCAAAAATACTGACCTATTACTGACTTAATTTCTATCTTTAAATGTGTAGTGAGTATAAGAAGAGGAGTTTAAGACAGAGTTTGACAGAGTTAACAATTTTTTTATTGAGATTTTTAGCATTCACAATGTAATTTACATACATATTTCTAAAGAACTAGAAAAAAATCGACCTGCTATTAAATGGTTCTCTTATACAGGCGATAAATAGCCTTCTAAAGCCGAATATGTTAGATGAGATACCATGCATAGGAACAACACAGAACCCCGGAAAATCGCAATTTTTTTGAAAAAAAAAAGACGTTTTTTCTTTGGTTCAGTGTATTTAGATTTACAGTGGCAACCCGAGACCAAAATTTTTTGTCAATTTTATCTATTAATCTTGCTTGCCTTTTGTAAAAAAAACGGCCGCGCTGCGCGATTTTTAGTCAATTTCATCCACTAAACTTGTTCTTTCTGCCTGTCTATAGTAAAAAACAGCCGCGCAGCGCGATTTTTAGTCAGTTTCTTCAAGTAATCTTGTATTCTTGCCTATCTATAGTAAAAAACAAACGGCCGCGCAGCGCAAGTTTTAGTCAGTTTTATCCACTAATCTTGTACTCTTGCCTGTCTAGAGTAAAAACAATCTGTCCCGCAGCGAAATTTTTAGTGAGTTTCATCTTCTAATCTTGTACTCTTGCCTGTTTACAGTAAAACAAACGGTAATAATAAAAAAGTGTATAAAATGAACGTAGGTAGCTAAAAAACTGACATTACTGACCATTTTTTGAAAAAACCTAATTTTACTGACCGAAGCCAAAAAAAAACTTTTACTGACTTTACTGGCCAGTTTCGACCCCTGCGTTGCATTGCATTACATTATCTATACCTATTCTATTCCATTCCAATATTCCATCTCTTATACTTACAGGATTATTAGTAAAACACCAACAACCTCGCAAGAATAGATTACTAACATCATAAACAACATTTGTTCTACGACTTTTCCGAAAACAGAAAAAAAATACACTTTCCATACAAATATCGATCAGCTCTTCGGACATTTGTATGGAAAGTTGATTTTTTTGCCTGATTTCGGAAAAGTCGTAGAACAAATGTTGTTGTAGGTATACGAGGGTGGTTTGATAAGTCCATGACTTTGAAAAGAAGAAATACTTTTTTTTCATAATTTATTTTTGTGTCTTAAAAAGAAACTCTTTAAGGCATCTTTACACTACTCTGTTTCAAATTCGGCAAAATATTATTACTTTTGGAAACAAAAAGCTAAAGCGACTTCTAACTTTTCTTAATGACCCTGTCGACCCTCTCGGCGGCACTCATGACATCAAAACTCATCGAATGAAGATATTCATCTTCATTCGATGAGTTTTGATGTCATATGCCTTCCTATTCTCTAGATTCAACCCCAGTGAGATTTTTTCCCCTACCAAACATGAATAAAGGTCTTGGCGGGCAAAGATTTTCATCAAGCCAAAAGGTGGTGTCTGAAATGGGCCCTCATTTCAGTTACCAGTTTTCAGGCGACGAAAGAAAAAAATAATGGGTTAAAGAGGTAGGAACTTCGTTGGACTGAATACGCAGAGCTACAATAAGATTATGTAGAGAAATAAAATGTTCCGAAAAAAAGCCTTTCTAGATTAAAAAGGAAAGGATTTTCTAGAATACAGGGCGCTTTTCAATCAGCGTAGTTCTTTTTGGAAAGAACAGATTTTAAGTTCTACAAATTGTTTCAGTTTCGGACTTTACCACGACACAGAGAAGATCGGGTGCCATCGACGCGAAGGGTCCACGCTGCACATCATGACACCGATCTTCGAAGCGGACACGGTCCAAGTTGCCTGGTCGCGGTGCAGCAAACGAGATGTCACCAACTTTTTAGAGTGAGTTGTACCTCATACCGTATGTTTAAATTATGACAATTACCTGAGGCTCCTCAGTAGATTTTTACATATTTTTTTTCTATCAGATTTTTCTAAGGTTGGGTAGGGGTTCTTTGACGCGTACCTATAAACGTACCGTACCTACATGCGCGGAAGTATTCATATCGAAATATAGCAAGCTGGGTTGTTAGCTGTTGTTCGTTGCGCACAAACGCTCTGCGCATCGTTTAAACTACACGACGCGTTCGACGTACGCATCAGTTTATTAGAACTTTGTAACTTTGTTGTAGTTGTCATTAATTTCTCTTCAAAAAAGTAATAGCTTCAGAGTGACAAAGTTCCTAACTGTATACATATTTATAGACGTGGACTGAACGTCAAGCACGCGCTACGTTTAATTAAGTATACGCTGCGTATAAACGCGTCAAAGAACTCCTAAGTATTAGGAAACTAGATAGGTGTACTCGTATTTCTTTGCTAGAGTTTCTCTGTAGAGCATAGAATAGATAATCAACTTTTGTCATTACATTACAGTATACCTATACTAGAATAAACAATGTAATTTCCCGCCGTGCTAGCCGTGGGATGCTCTGTAAGTAGGTACGTACTCGTATGTATACATACATCCAAGTTCTATATCGCACTTTAAACAGGGTCCTATAGTATTATTATTAATTTTTGTATTTAAAAACAAAGAATATGCCGAGGCAGATTTAAAAGCAAGAACATTTTTAATCTTCCATTTAAAATTAAGTACAGTCTACAAAATCTTTGTCATAGCAAAATTTTAACAGCTAAGTCATAGAGTTTGAAACAACAAAAAACTTGCTATGCCAAAGTACTAAAGTGCTAAGCTAAGTACTTTCGTTGCTGTGCTGACCGTACCTACCTACATTTTCCACAAGAATCTTCTGGAAAATGATGTAGGTTCGCCTCAAGCGATGCGGTGGGTCTGTAGCTTTCATTATTATAGCCACTTAGTTCGCAACTAGTGTCACTTAATATAGAAAGTTATATGATTGCGCTTTTATCTGTCATATTATTACATGCCATACACAATACATATAATTTTATGACTACAATAAACCTGAAAGTAGAAATAGAAAATCTACGCACCGTTTATAGCATTATACTTACGATCAATGTTTAAACCAGGGATTGAAATACCGTTAAAAAAAATAACGATAAATAAAAATTAACGTTAAAAATACCGTTAAAACATTTTATCGGTAAAACCGGTAAAAATAACGTTACAAATATTTTACCGGTATATACCGGTAAAATTATCGCAAAAAAATAACATTATTAATTGGAATAACGTTAATTTTAAAGTTTAACGGTAAAAAAAGTAAGAAATAACGTTAAAATTAACGTTATTTACTGAAAAAACGTTAATTTCAATGTAACGTAATCTAAATTAACTTTATTTATTGACATAACGTTAATTTTAAAATTAACGTTAAAAAAGTAAGAAATAACGTTATATTTAAAAATACCGTTATCATTCCCTGGTTTAAACTTGGCTATGTTAGCAGAACGGTATAACTATTTTTCTTATCCATTTGTTCGTAACGAGTCACACTGTGACTGGTTAGGAAGTTCTAGGCCCTAGTCTAAAGCAAAGGCAAAGTAAAGTTTTTACTGAAGTTATCTAATTTATTATGTTTATCACATGGGTTGACTTCTACAGGTGTATAATTCGAATTTTTTTTTTAATAAGTAGTCATTTAATTTTACTACAGCACAGCAGTCACCACTAATCATAAGAGAACTCTAGGTTGAGCGAATCAAGTAGGTAAAGGTACCTATTCGTTTTGGTAAATTATATTACTAAGCTGGTATGCTACTAATTTAGTATTTTACTAATTTAAATTAATCGGGTCGGGTACATTAATAATCTTAAATAGCTGTAGAGTTATGCCACTTTAGGTAACTATGTTGTAAAAATGCAAATAAAAGGCACCTGTTTATGCTAATAGGTGGCCATAATTATGATTACAAATTATCGATAATTTTGTAATTTTAGTCATTTCTATGTCAGTTTTGTATAAGTATTCTTATGTCTATAAAGACATCGATCGTCGAGCAATGCGATACGGCGAGCTATATTATTTTCTGCTAAAAAGCAAAGATTTTTATTCAACAGCCAATAGAAACATGGATATTACGTTTCGTTTTCGTATCGGTAGTTACCGGTTTTCTCTAAATTCTGCGTGGAACGGATAAAATCCAACATTTCGTATATGTTGGCAGCACCGGAAACGAACGATTCAAAAATACGGAAAATCGGCCAATGCGACTTGGAAGAAGAGTGTGACTTAAGTCGCATGCGACAAAACTATGTCATACGAGCGATTCAAAAATAGGGCCCCTGAAACGTGACAAGGGACGTCACAAATCATGTCCGTTTTGTATAGAGCGTTTTCGGCGGGTGCTGCCTGATGCGTGCTAACTTCAAGTACTTAACTATAACACGAGAGAAAATCGCAAGACAATAGTTTTAAATTTTAATATTACAGTTGATCTTCTCACGCATTATACTTTCGATTTTGATACAAAAAAAAATTGATGCATATACCGTATTAAGTAGTTAATTAGCTAACACTAGCTGCAATCGTAAAACTAAATGTAAGTATCTTTGTTTCAGTGCCGGCATGGGTGAATGTTTGAGCGATAGACCTTCTCAAGAAGAGTATTACCCCTACCCCGAAGTACCAGCAGGTAAGAAAAATCCCACTTATTATGAATAAATAATTCTGTAATAACTAGTCGGTTTTCTGTGATTCGATCGAATGGTTCTCTCTTGGTGTCTTTTTTATGCATAACGGGATAGTATCTACTTGGCCTTTTCCTCACTTGATGTTAAGTGACGATAAGGCCGAAGGTGGAAGCGCACTATACCAGGAATCCTCAAATCATCACTGAAGAACTGGCTATCTTACCTCTAACTAACGGAACACAACAATTTTTAAATTGTTGTTATGGCATCAGACTTTGGAATGATGGTGGTAGCTAGCCAGGCGGACTTACCTCTAACCAAACCGAGTACAAATTGTACCTCCCCTGGGAATCGAACCCGGGACCCCTGCGTCTTACATAGGTGGGCGCGAACCACTAGACCACAGAAGTAGTTAGAAATAAATTCAATAGAAGGACCTCATACATGACAGTTTAATTATTTTTTTTTCTATGTTCTGTGGTTGACTGATGATGTTTTCCAGGCGTGATGTTCGATGCTGCAACGCAGTGCCACCTACAGTTCGGCGCAGAGGCCGTAGTTTGCGCGAAACCCAGCGAGCTCTGCGAACACTTGTGGTGCCTCGTGAACAACACCTGCAAGACGATGCTGCGGCCCGCCGCGCCGGGGACCACCTGCGGCCCTGATATGGTAAGTAGACAAAGGTTTTCTCATACTCGTAGGTACTAAGTTTACTAGCTGCATTAGCCTTGTCTGTGGCTGATAGGTAGGGTAAATATCTTTCTCATGCTGTGAGATTTTCAAAGCGTGGAGATTATGGCAACCCACAGGAGATGGTTACGGCTACGCCCTGCAGAGGACAATAATGAGCTGCTATTGCTAAGATAAATGAAACAGCGCGAAGTTTTAGCGCTTTCAAATTAATTAGCAAGAAATAGCTTATACAGCATGGTACTGTCGCAGCACTCACAGAATATACGAGCTAAACGTACAGAAGCCCATTCGCGCGAGGACAATCAAAGCAATAAGAAGCTCTTGCTGCACGGCAATGAAGTACAATTTCAAATTGATCAGCGCTGAGTGCGTATTATTATAAGCACCTCCGAAGCGCTTCGCTTTCTGTCGCGTAGCTCCGGCTCAACCGACACATGACATCCCTCGTGCGCTGGCTCGACTGAGTCAGCCGCGAGCAGTAGGCTAATATAAAAGTTTAAGCGTGGTGTGAGACCCCTGGTACTGTTTACAGTGGTGTCAAAACCAAACGTGCGTGGCCCGCACCCCCTCGCCCACGCCCCGCGACGGCGGCTGGGGCCCCTGGAGCGAGTGGAGCGAGTGCTCGCGCACCTGCGGCGCCGGCGTCTCCACGCAGTCGCGCGAGTGCAACAATCCCGAGCCCTACAACAGCGGCAACTACTGCATTGGCGATAGAAGTCGGTCAGTATACTAGAGCTTGTCTCTCGAGCTGGTTCGTCTCTCTCGTGCTTAAATAGCGGTACCCGATTCGCGTCCCACGCTTAAAGCACGAGAGAGGACAAGATTTGCGTAACGCGAACAGGAAACAAGTTCCATGCATGTGGGACATAGGACACTAAACAGAGTAAACAGTCTCTTCATGATGCAGATGTGAAAAATAGTTTATTTACCTGGACCTGAAAACTGGAAATATTCCAAAACAGCTAGTTGGGTACCTATCTACAGTAGCTGTTAGCCCTTCCTACTAACACTTATTTTTTATTTTTCAGATACAAGATCTGCAACACGGATCCATGTCCCATCAATGAACCAACTTTCAGAGAAGTGCAGTGCGCTCGGTTCAATAATAAAACGTACAAAAACGTCACTGTTGCTGAATGGATTCCCTACTTCGACCAAGGTAAGGATCTCCTGAAATGCTAAGACTCAGATTAAATAGGCTAGTTTCGAATTGAGTAATTCTAATGAAATTTGGTTTGCAGATTGGCCTTGTGAGCTGAAGTGTGTGTCCCGAGATGACAACGATATTGATCTGACGACTTCATCTTTCGTCGCCGACGGTACTCCCTGTCGGCAGAGCATCGGCGCTAGAGATATGTGTATCGCTGGTATGTTTGCCTCAGGGACATGTGTGGAAGTGAAACATCTTTTGTTGTCTATTTTATGGGATCAAAATTCGACTTTAGATCTCTTAACGAGAAAGTAGGTATTCAATTTTTTTTCGAAATGCCTCCCACACAGTAGCTTTTTCCAAACTTCCATAAAGAAGAACGTGCACTCTCGATTGGCATGACCAGTTTGACTATATTTTACTTACACGCTGAAATTTTAGTCATTTGGTTCCCGCAGTGAGGTAGTTCCACTCATAATTACAAGCAACATTCCTATGGGGCCAACACTGATATCGCGAAAAAAAAACAGCTGTTCCATATGAACCACCATTCGGTTGGTTGGTGGAAATTGAAAGTTTCGAACGTAGTGAGAAACTACGCTGCCCTCAGCGTCAGTAATTAAAATCCTACCGGAGGAGCGTGCAACCATTGACTGAAAACATGCTAAAACCAAAACCTGTGGAATTGAGACAAAAAAACTTAACCTAAAAATCCGCCTTGGCGTCGCCGGGACTCCGGAGAGACTCCGACACACGAAGATGGCCTACGGTATGGCGGGTAAACAACAGCTTACCATAAAAACACCATAGCCATAAATCCAAAATAATCACCAAAACCAGACCGCGGCATGGTGGGTAAAAAAAAATACCGTCAAAGTCACCACACCAGTAGCCTTAAGCCAAAACCCATAACCAAAACAAATGTAGGAAAAAATCTATCATAAATAAATACATACCAAAAATATATAAAAAAACAGTATAAATAGATAAATACTCGCATAAATAAATACCAAGTATAAATAAAAATAAATACCAGCACTGCACCACATAAAAAAAAATATTGCAGCACCGATTTTTGTCCAATCGTGCGCATGAAAAAAAACCTACAGAAAGTCAAACCAATACCCCCCATCTTCAGGACTATTCTCAACCCTATCTTACCCCGCTGTCCGGAAATACCCATAACAATTTCATTCTCCTTACATTCATCACCTTGTTTCCCTCAACTACCAAAACTCAATCAAACTCCATCAAACATCCATCATCTGTCCTACTCGGTAGCAACAAGCTTGAAAACTGCCGTTGCCACTATCCTTTTATTCACCCCTGAGTTTTTATTATAGAGGTACTCGAAAAACTCTCTTATTCCTCCACCCCTGAGTTTTTGTATAAAGAGGGTACTCGTAAAACCCCCTATTCCTTAGGACGGACAAGCGGTCACTAAGGGATCGACAACCGTCGTCAGGTAAACCCTCGAGTTGTGATACAAAAGAATCTACAACCGTCTTCGCAGTATAAAAAACCGCTCGAGTTGAGAAACTAAGGCACCAATTTAAGCTAGGCCGGCACCACACAAAACAACAACCGTCTTCGCAGCATAAAGCCCTCGAGTTGTGTAAAAAAAACACGACCATATTCGCAGTGAACTGAAGAATAGGCGTGAAACAGCACAAAATTGACCGTCTTTGGGAAAAATATAAAAAATAGGCCCTCGGGTCAAATACATACTTACATACATTTATATAAGTACATATTATAAAATAAAAATATAAATGTACAAACATACAATACATGTGTACATAAATAATAAAAAAAATATGGGGTACATAAATAAATATTTAGTGCAGTGCCAAAAAAAAATTATAAAAAAATAACCTAAGTCAAACCCTAGAGGTTTCACTTCGGCATCGCCGGGTCCCTAAAGAGACACCGACGTACAAAATGTGGCTTACAGCATGGCGGCAATAACAGCCATAACCGTTTAAAAAAATTCCACCAAACAAAAACGAAAAATAAAAAAACGTGTTGCTGCTGGATGAACAGGTAATAGGCGTGCCGTCTGTATCCCGTTTCAGTAACCGTTACTAAACTATGACCGAGAAAAAAAAATTCCCAAAAAAAAAATTTAGTTCCAAAAAACTCGAAGTTCGGTACTACAAATTCTAAAATATTAACAGTCTTTATTTAATTCTCCACTAAAGTTGAACAAAAGAACAAAAAAAAAATGTCCTAAATTTTTTTTCAAACTGATGGTCACCCTAGTTCATGATCAAAATTTTATTTTTACAAGTCGTGGGGACCAATCGGCAAAATACCTTTAAACTGTTTTGTTAACACAAAATTCTTATTGTTAAAATGTATTAATTAACATGTTAAATTCTTTACTTAAAGTTTACATTCTATAAATTTTAACAAAACTTTAACTAATTGTTTTACTGCCTGTACATACAATGTTAACCGACGTTATTACTAAGAACCATCAAATCTTCTATATAAAAGGTACATAAACAAATCACCTTCTAAAAATAGAATAAGTAAATCCTTCTATTTTTATAAAGTATTTCTTAAAAAAAAATACAACATTATGTTGACTTAAAATTATCAAACATAGTAAGTAATAGTTTGTGTTGACAAATTAGACAAAAGCTAACAAAATGGTTTTAGGTTTGTCGCATTACAAATTGTTCCAAATTTTTTTTTTTTTGTAATTAGGTAGGTACCAACATAATAAAACAACACAAATGATAGGTACCAAACAAACAAATAACTTAATGCTCACAAACCATGTCTTGTCAAACTTTACCGAACAAAAAATTACAATATTTAAGTCTACGTTCGATATAAACTATTTTAATACCAAATTTTCACTAAAATTAATTGAATTGGGATTAATTTAATCATAATAAAGGGGCGCCATTGAAAACTTTGCTTTTTCTTTATTGAAAACAAAATTGGAAACTGGTGTTTTCCTAGATAATGAGCACTAGTTGTTTCAAGTATTTGGAATGTAGGTAATTAGTAAACGTTATGCTGGAATACTTATATTGACGTTGGGATAGAAATAAAAGATGTACATTGTCTCAATGCCTAAGTTTTATTTACTTCACTGGTTGATCCAAAGTACACAAGGTTTTCCTTCTCTTAGATTATTATGTTAGGTACTCAATTAGTTTTACACATCATCCTAGATATTTAAATTTAAGGTTCTAACTAAAATACAATCAAGCACTATGAGGTGTAGGTATATGAGAAAGGAAACCCTAGTGGAGAATATATCAATATATCAATCTAAGCATTGCAAATGCATAAGCCCAGGCAGGGTCGCTTTATGTTGGTTCGTGATTATGATTAAATCATCCCAATTACTAAAAGAAAATTAATTAAATAATCAGTCTAAATTTTGTATGGAAAACTAACTGGTAGCCCTACAAGAGATCCTAGATTGGTAGCGGCATATCATCCCGACGGCAGCGGCTGGGAGAGAATTATTATATAAAACGGTCCCAGCGTCTGTCGACTGGATGTGGTGAACTGACCTTCATGGATCCTCGATGGAAACAATGTAACGGCTTCATACCCTGACTTGCTGCGTTATCATCAAAGAATGTGTTCCATCGCAGAAGGTTAGTGATGGAAGGAACTAACCAGATCACCGATATCAAAACCAAAGGTAAGAAATTAAAATAAGGAAAAGACGAAAACCCATCTGAAACAATAAACATGTGATGAGTACAATTCACAAATATTTCACTTTCAGATTCAACTTTGGAAATTTCAAAATGTTTGACTTACCGCAGATGCCTTTTGATTTTGAGTATTATATTTTACAACTCATGGCAGTTCTGCGAACCACTCCACAACCCTGGAAGGAATAGCACGGCACATGTTGAACAACCATCAGAATATTTCGATTTCTCCAAAAAATACAACATGTGGGAAAATGTTTTACTTACCAAAATTAGATATTCAAGGGGAATTCCCTCATTTTAATAAAATGTTAGCCGATGATTACGGCTAATTTTCTTTTCCATGCTCCAGGAGACCATTCTCCCAAAAAAAATGAAATCTAAAAATGACCCTGATTAGCCATTTTTCTGACAGCTCCTCTCCCGACTTTTTTTTTTTATGAGTAACCACAGACGAGAACTAGGTCTAACTTCAAATATTTTCCTGATTTGTCAGGCTGCTAACGCCATCTCTTGTGAGGCTTGAGAAGTACACTCTTTTCAACTAACGATTTTGAAGAAAATTAATAACTATTTTTATAGAAATATAACGTTAAAAAAATTTGCAACGTTACAGTAGGGCTTATTTCAAGTCCGCCTGGCTAGCTACCACTATCTTACCTAAGTCTGACGCCATAACAGCAATATAAAAATTGTTGTGTTCCGGCAGTTAGAGGTAAGATAGCCAGTTCTTTAGTGATGAGGATTCCGGGAGTAGTGCGCTTCCACCTTCGGCCTTATCGTCACTTAGATCAGGTGAGATGAAGGCCAAGCACTATCCCGTTGTGCATTAAAAAAAAGCGCTATACCTACTCTACCTTGAACGTATGGAACAGCTGGATTTTTTTTCGTATCAAAGTTGGCCCCATAGTAAAAGTTTCTTGTAATCATAAGTGGAATAACCCACTGCGGTACCCAAATAATTATTTCATGCTGTATTTTTTTTCTTATTTTTAGATTGGCAATCTACTCTCCTCTTGGGAGTAATTTTTGCCAGTGTCAAGTGTTGAATAGTTCAGTGAAGGATATTGTTTCAATTTTCATTAGAATGCGGGTGCATCGCATTCCAATGCAGCTTGGAGCATTTGGCACCAAGTATATCAAGACAGTTTACTCGGAAAGTTCTGCCGAGGTAGCCACCACTACAATAAAAGTCTCAGCTTCACACAACCAAGATCGCGCCTATTTCCATTATCCCACATATTGTTCAGTTGCGTATACACTTGTACCACAAAACTGCACCAATTTTAAGACACAATATCCACTATGAATCAATTTGCAAATAATTAAAATAGACACCGAACCGAACTAGACAAAATGGCGCCAAAAACTCTTCATGCTGTATTATCGCAGGTGTTTGCTACAAAGTGGGATGCGACTGGGAGGTGAACTCCGAGGCGGAGGAGGACGCGTGCGGCGTGTGCGGCGGCAACGGGTCCGCCTGCAAGACCGTGCAGGGCATCTACAGCAAGGGCACCACCAAGCAGTCCGGCTTCAGCGAGGTAAACTAACTCTTTATTTACACCCGCATGACCGTATGCCGACATCGCTCGAAGGATTGCTCAGCTGCAGTGGCAATGGGTGGGACACATAGCGAGAAGAACCGACCGTTGGGGCGGAAAGGTTCTGGAATGGCGACCGCGCACCGGACGATGGCTCCGTGGATGATGTTCGTTCCCCGACAAGGGGGACCGACGTGAGGGTGAAGGTCGCGGGAAGCCACTGGATGCGGGCAGCGCAGGATCGATCGTCGTAGAGATCCTTAGGGGAGGCCTATGCCTTGCAGTGGGTATCGAGCGGCTGATATGATGATGATGATGACCGTAAGCATTCATATGCCGTATAGGTATACAGGAGCGGTATAGGAGGCGGCAACGATTGGATGAGGATCAACTCTCAGCTCAAATCACCCATTTCTAAACGGATTTCAAAGAAATGGTTGAGTTATAAGGGTTTAAAGGAAATGCCAAGCTCAATGCAATATTTGCTTTTACGTACGACGTAAGGTTCGCGTACGTGGCGGATGACGTCATTAGGGCCTCCAAAATAACAGCGTTCTAGCTCGTATAACTTCTGAGGTTAAGGAGATACAGTGAAAATTTCTTCACAGTTAATCATGTGATAAGCTTTCTGATAAGCAACTAATCAAAAATTGATCCTTGTTTATTTATTTACTTTCGATTTTCTTAACAAAAACATTGTCGCCGCGCCGCAACCACGCGCTCGCACAGACTACTACCAAATGACTGATCGGTGCGAGGCGGGAGTTTTGCTGCATATCAGAACGTACAACGTCGTGCTATCGTTTCATGGCCGCTTTGCCTCCTATGACTGCGTTGAGCTGACTTCCCCTAATGTTTTCAGGTAGTGGTCATCCCAGCTGGTTCTAGAAACGTGAGGATTCAAGAAAAAGTCAGTCCAGGCAATTACATTTCGATTGGAAGCACGAAGTCAAGGAAGTTTTATTTGAGTGGAGCAAGGTATGATAATTAGCATTTATTTTCTATAATAATAATTATGTACGTTTTTACGATAACGTTTTAAACTTGACGTTGTATTATAGAAACACCACTTTGACTGAATACTTCGTGGCGGGAGCACAGGCAATATATGAGCGAGACCGCGACTGGGAGAAAGTGAGAATCACTGGACCGATCGAAGAAGACATCAAAGTTTATGTAAGTATCCAGCTTAATTTAATTCAATATGTCGTTTGAATTAATTTTAAATTACGGGTTTCTGAGTTTTTAAATAGCAATTCTGTGTCG
Source organism: Agriphila tristella (assembly GCA_928269145.1). Lineage (NCBI taxonomy): Eukaryota > Metazoa > Arthropoda > Insecta > Lepidoptera > Crambidae > Agriphila > Agriphila tristella. Next base: position 42,724,853 of record OV743433.1, read on the forward strand.
CGTTTTGCTACTTCCGACTCTTGGCCTCCGATACTAGAGCTCGCCATCTATCTCGATATTTTGTTGTTTCGCGCCAGTCTTTAGCATCGAGCTCACGTAGATCGGCTTCCTCCACGTCTCTCCACCGGTAGCATCAGACTGGAGCGTCGGCCAGTTGCTTGACCGAGATAGGTTCTTTTGGCGCTCTTCTCCAACCCCATTCTTTTGACATGACCAAGTCAATGGAGTCGGTGTGCCTTCGTTTCTTCAATGATATTAACCAGGAGCTGTTGTTCTACTTCAGCGTTTTTTCAAGATCAAGTTCCATCAGCGTCATGTTTACAACGAAAACTTACTTCTTACTTCGACTCGCACTATGAAAATTTCGTAAGCGCGCGTCTGCCGCACCGCACCCCTCGAAAGCGGAGCAGCATGTAATGATGATAATGATAATGATGATAATGATAATGATTTATTTGCGTTAAACATGGTACACAGAATGGTGGACAATAAGTTTTAAGTTCGCACATTTAGTCAATTCAGACATGCAAAATAAAAATAGTTAATTAATTGCATTTAAAGAATAGTTACATTTCAAATTCCATTAATCAAGTCAATAGTTAATGTTAGTTTAATTTGTGCTAATGTCAATCCAATAAATAATACATTACATACAATAGGTAAATTAAAAAAGAAAAACGTAATTCATTCACATAATAGTCACAATAAAAGTGTCCTACATCTTGGCATGGACCACTTTGAAAACCGCAATTCTGACTACATGGAAAATTTCTCCCCAATTAGTCCTAACTAGTCCTACTTTTTCGGAATTAGTCCCAAAAAGGACTGAAAGATATAAGCGATTTAAATGGTCCATGCCAAAGCAAACCTTCATTTTGGCAGGGACAGGCTATATCTAGTGAACCACAACACCTAGCCAGGATCTGATTATTCAAAAAAAAAGTCCCTTTTTTATGGATCTCGCAACGCCTAGAATCAAAACGAAATGAAGCGCCGTTCAAAAAATATAAAGGAATGATTTGGTCCATGCCAAAATCAACCTACATCTTGGCGAGGACTTTTGAACCAGGTCACCTAGAGAAAATCTGCTTATTGGAAACGATTCGTGTAAATTAGTCCCAATTAGTCCCAAAGCCACAAAATTAGTCCCCCTTTGGTTTAGGAGATAATCAGAATTAAAATTTGGTTTTTATAGTACAGGAGCTAACTTCCTATTCAGTGACGATGTTTTGTAACTTGTTTTTTTTTGCGTATTTGTGTTAGAATAACGAAGTGTAATTTGTAACACAAAAGTATATCGTAAAGTAATACGTAACATTTATGCATTTTCGAAACTCAAATCTTAATTTTTAAGTCATAAAATAAAAATGTTTTCTTAGAGATATTTTGATCCTGGGGCTCCTGGACTATATCAAAATAATGTTCAGTCGCGGACAAAATAATTTCAAAAGAAGTATAAAATGGTATTGAATTTTAAAATTATATTGCTTTCTTGCGAAATTATTCATATTTGGAGTGGAGTGATTTTCTTCCTTCAATGGGTTCACTTGAAACTTTGTACCTATACAGGGTTATTTGTAATTCATTTAAAACCTCTCGTGGGGTTGATCAGACCATCAAACTGAACAAACTTTCATTATGGATCCAACCTCAAAATCACGAAAAAAAACAGCTGTTTCATACATTACGATGGAGTACTTACGCATTGTACTTTTGCTCAGTTTGATGGTCTGATAAAGTTCGTTTAAAAGGCTGCAGCTTTCCTAAAGAGCCGCAAGATCGGATGCTTAATGTTTTACAATCTGAACACTGCGCATTACGGAACGGAATAGTTTTATGTAGGTACTTAATTAATTTTTACTGTACGCTTTTGTACGTGACTGTACTTATACAAAAAAACGGAATTTCTCCTAAACCAAAGGGGGACTAATTTTGTGGCTTTGGGACTAATTGGGACTAATTTATACGAATCGTTTCCAATAAGCAGATTTTCTCTGGGTGACCTGGTTCAAAAGTCCTCGCCAAGATGTAGGTTGATTTTGGCATGGACCAAATCATTCCTTTATATTTTTTGAACGGCGCTTCTTTTCGTTTTGATTCTAGGCGTTGCGAGATCCATAAAAAAGGGACTTTTTTTTTGAATAATCAGATCCTGGCTAGGTGTTGTGGTTCACTAGATATAGCCTGTCCCTGCCAAAATGAAGGTTTGCTTTGGCATGGACCATTTAAATCGCTTATATCTTTCAGTCCTTTTTGGGACTAATTCCGAAAAAGTAGGACTAGTTAGGACTAATTGGGGAGAAATTTTCCATGAAGTCAGAATTGCGGTTTTCAAAGTGGTCCATGCCAAGATGTAGGACACACAATAAAAGTAAAATAATTAAAAAAAAATTAAAAAAAAATGTATCGGCCGCGACCTATGGATGACTGGACGTGCTCTTTTTAGCTTAGCATATTATCTTAAAACTAAAACATTCGTTGATAACGTTATTCACGCAATCTGCTAGGAAAGCTGTATCAATAGCTCATCCACTAGCGTTCATTCCTGTCGGAATGTACAATCCTTAAAGGCAGAAACACGACACACTATAAATGTGTTTCTGGCCATACTAAATATATGAAACCGATACGCTTCTGTCGCGACACAACACAACACGACAGAATAGTATGTTTCCGCCGTTATGGGTGGATTGTACATTCCGTCAGGAATGAACGCTCTAGTGCACGGGTCACCAATTAGTTTCGTTAAGGGTCCGTTTTAAGAAATGAAATGACCATTGCGGTCCGCACAACATTTTATAGAAAATAATATTTATTACAGAAACCATTTGGCGACCCCTGCTCTAGTGGATGAGACTCTAATATCCAGGACGCAGTGACTAATGTGTTATTTTTGGTGCAGCAACGCATATTCCGCGGGCGGCAGCACCGCAACCCGGGCGTGACGTACCAGTACACGGTGGACCGCGCGCGCCAGCGGCACTCGTACCGGCTGTCCGACTGGTCCGCCTGCTCCGCCGCGTGCGGCCTGGGCTACATGCGCCGCCACCTACAGTGCGTCGACCAACACCAGCGTACGTACCACTATTTATACATTGACATAGTGCGTCCGCTGTGTCAAGCGTGAATATAGATTGCTGGTTTTCTGACGGAGATGCTTGCAATGCGTGAGTAAGCTCTAATTTATGTCGCCCCGCGCCGGGATCCCGTTTAACGCAGCGGATGCACTAAGGCTTGGCACGGGAATATAGGTACGAGTAGATTGCTGGTTTTCTGATGGACAGAATATGTTTGCAACGCATGAGCACCTAAGCTCTCATCTATGTCGTCGCCCTGCGCCGGGATCCCGCTTAACGTAGCGGGTGCACTAAGGCATCGTGCGGTGACGCGCGTCGTCACGCGGTAGCGTATGCACGCGCGGCAATCTGGCATCAACATTGACGTGGAGGGTGAAGAAGGCAATTTGTTCCGCAAACCACGCGGCTTAACTGAACGGGTCGATGAAGGTTTGTAGATCTTGCACCGCGGTAGATCTTGCACTGCTTGCGCGATGCAAGATTTTGGCAGCGCCAAACCAGGTAAGTTGGGAGAATGTTATGAGCGGCCCGGCCACTATACTATACCTCGCTATGCCCCCTCATCTAATTTATAGAGTAGGTACCACAGAATCTGTTTCATCATCATCACCATATCAGCCGCTCGACACCCACTGCTGGGTATAGGCCTCCCCCAAAGATCTCCACGACGATCGGTCCTGCGCTGCCTGCATTCAGCGGCTTCCCGCGACCTTCACCAGATCGTCGATCTACCTTGTGGGCGGCCTACCCACGGAGCGTCGTCCGGTGCGCGGTCGCCGTTCAAGAACCTTTCCGCCCCAACGGCCATCGATTCTTCTCGCTATGTGTCCAGCCCACTGCCACTTCATCTGAGCAATCTTTCGAGCGATGTCGGTTATTTTAGTTCGCCTGCGGATCTCCTCATTTCTGATTCGATCACGCAGGGTAACGCCGAGCATGGCTTTCTCCATTGCACGCTGGGTGACCTTGAACCTCCTTATGAGACCCATAGTTAGCGACCACGTTTCACTACCGTAAGTCATCACTGGCAACGCACACTGGTCATAGACTTTCGTCTTGAGACACTGAGAATCTGTTTAATAAGCATCAAGTTTAAGCCGTTTGTTTGGTGTGGTGTGCAGAGGTGGTGGAGCAGTCGCAGTGCTACCACATCGAGCCGCCGCGCCACGAGGCGCTGATGCAGCAGTGCCGGCAGCCCGCCTGCACGCACTGGTGGGTGGGCCCCTGGAACCCCTGCTCGCACTCCTGCAACATGCCGGTACCAGTATACTACTTCTTACTAAATTGTCGTTAACTCCAGAATTAGTGATATTTGTCGGAATGGTAATAGAAAAATAGAAAACAACTTACTGTACCGAAGTATCACGCATCGGCAGATCGGTGGATAAATCTTGCACTTATACATATTGCATCTTTGCCACATAATACATAATAGTTCAATTACTTTGCGACACGCTGCACTAGCCCACTCATATTCGCCGTTCAAGCTTGCCTTTTTGATGTGTCTGTACCTCATGAAGTGACTAATAAAAAGACGGCCTAGTAGTCCGTGAGCCCGCGACGTTTTGCCTACGTCAAATGACATCATCACGATGAAATGCATGGCACACGGTCGGAAAAGTTGTGCTGAGCGAGGATCAGAAGATTATCGCAAATAAAATTGGCCGGAAACTTGAGAAAATCCTTCACTTCCGGTTAAAAATCACTTTTGAAAAACTTCCGGCCAGATATGGCTTGGCAGACTTATTTATTCTCTCTTCTATTCCATATCTGGCCGGAAGTCCTTCAAAAGTGATTTTTAACCGGAAGTGAAGGATTTTCTCAAGCTACCGGCCAATTTTAATTGCAATAATCTTCTGACGGTTCATCGGTCAGCACAACTTTTCCGACCGTGTGCCATGCATTTCATCGTGATGACATATGACGTAAGCAAAACTGTCGCGGGCTTACGGACTAAAGCCAAAAACATTCGCAAATCTTCGTAGGTATCGCTTCGCTTTCGAAAAATGTATGAGATTGACATTAGCTTTTGTCAGCAATCGAATTTTAAAACTTCCAATCCATACAAGTTTCGAAAGCGAGCGAAGCGATAAGAAAATTCAGTGTGATTTGATGAGCATGTTTTTTTCAGGGCAAAGAAGCGACAAAACAGCGCAGAGTATACTGCGTGGACAAAAAGTCTAACGCCGTCGTCGAGGAATCACAATGCGATGAAGCGACGAAACCGATCAGCGTTATAAAATGCGCAGACGTGCCAGCGTGCTAACGGCCAAAGATGCTTCAGCGATACGGATTAGTTACCTTGGAAATCAGTCCAAATAACTCAAGGAACACACGACCAAACCACAGAATACATAATAGTACAAGACCAAACTTCAAACAAACTATGAGAGTGAAGTGACTGAATGATTAGTTAATTTGACATCTGCTTAACACTTCGAATGATGTTTTTCTACTACCATACACACTGAAATGTACGGTTTAAAGTATTATCGAAAGTGACGGTGATATGTGTTAAGTTTGATAACCCATCGAATAGACGTTTAATGTACACGAAAGAACTCGAATAGTATCGCTTCGTGGTGACGTGCGAATCTCGCAAGGACACGTAATAGTCTCTGCAATTACCACTTACTGCCATATTACCTAAGTACCCTAAGGTCTAGTGTTAACATAGTCCCCGCATAGTTATTAACTACTAATAATATTATTCAGTATTAAAGTGGTGTATGTAATTTTTGGAAAATGCAGACTTATGTGAAAGTGTTTACTATAAAAATTTATTGGACCAAAAATACTTTAGGATTCAAATTCACGTTGCCATAATCATCGGTTACTGCCAATATGACACTTGTATTATACTAAGTTAATACATTAAGTTCATCTTCTTAGGTTAACATTATTATACTAATAAAATAATTTGTATACAGATGAATAATTATTATAGTAGGTACACATTGCGTTAATAGAAATATAACTTTAACATTTATGTTATTAAATACAACTAGTCAACAATTTATGATGTTTTACGTTAACTCACAAGGAATATATAATTTGTACCTAAAATTAATTCTTTCTAGAATGTCCGAGTGTCAAAACAAGTCTCATAGAAATAAGTATTGTACCTACTGCATTTAACATGGCATGTTGTAATGAACATGAATTTCCAGTTAAATTGTATTAAATATATAATTTGCATAGCTTTACTTTTTGAAACGAAAATACTGAGATGAGAATAATTAAATATACATTTCTTACCATTTTTACATGTGACTATGCATAATTTGAAACGATTAGTTATTATATGTCTATTTATCTCAAACCTATTCATAATTAAGTTATAGTCTTTGAAAATGATTTAATTTAAGTTCACTGATGTTTCCGTTCTAAGATACATCAAGGGACATTTGTCGATTAATTGATACACAATTTTAATTTAAATGAATGAATTTGTACAGACAAAATGCATTATCGGTCGCATCACACCAATATTGATTGATTACTTATAATTGTGTATTAAATTAGACATGGCAATAAATCGTGCATCGTTACTAAGAATCTTTATTTTAAACCCTCATCCTTCAACTCGATTTCAATGTTTACAAGGGAAGTATTTTGTATAATTTTAGTGAATATATTATTTAAAATTCACGCTACGAGCGATCGTCGGTTTTTCGAACCAACACAAATTTTAATGGGTGTGGAGAGCTTAGATTAGACGGTCATGTCGGAGAAGTGCCCGACCACTAAACGCAAGGCAATGTTCGTGCGCGGCGCGTAGGATGTTAGTGTGGGTAACCACTTAGGTTCGCGACCTCCGCGTTTTGCGAAACCGCAACAGTACGCCATAGTGTGTACGTGTGCGAAGCGAACCTCGATGACGTGCGCTCCCCATTCCTTTTTTCGCTAAATGGCAAATTCTGCAAACGGCAGATTCGATGCGAACGAACACAAAGGGGGAGCAAGTAGACATTCGCATAGCATCCGCATTGAATAGAGCTTGTACATGAGTTTGAGTCCGGAAACAGATGCACGCGGGATGTTTGTATCGAATGCGCGAGTGCATCCAACGCCTTAAAAGAACATTGTACCAAACTGTATGCAGCATTAGGTATATCGATCAATCACGAAAAATATGTTAATGAACGCAATAAACTAAAAATGGAAAAATCGAAACAATGAAACATTCTGTATAAATAGTTTTTGTATAAAGTTATTTTTATTTGCAAAGATCAAACAAAATCACAGAAATTTGAACATTTAAAACCTTTTGCCGTAATCTAATACCTAACGAAGATGGAATGACCACATTGATTAGGCCAAGTATCATTGATATAATATACCTATAATACGACATTATGTCATTGCCAAATGAGTATTATATGAGATGCTCAGAAGGGTAGATGGGAAAGCAGTTCAACTACTTACAGTGGTGGACGGATAATAAGAAACACCAGCCTATCCCTTTCATACAAACGAGGTAACTTTGAAGCCTTGGTTCTTCCCCAGGGATTGATCGAGTTGTGATTTGATGATGGCTGTCCAGAGAGTGAATGGAGGAGATCCAGGGTACTTATTGACTAATTTTCAAAATCTATCGCAATCGCTTTCATTTGACAGATGGGTGTGACACATTGCTGCATTTCTTTGGTAAGTTTTTAATTGTGCCAAAAAGAAGCATCAATGTATCACATCCTGAAAGCGATCGCGATAGATTTTGAAATTAGACAATTAGCCCCCAGATCGCTTTACACACCAGCATGAGCTGTCAGGATCTCCATACCATATTTCCATACATTTTAATGCTATTTTCACGGTTTTTTAAACATTTTGATGTGTGATCGTCACGTCATAGCTCTTTAGCTCTGAGAATGCGCAGATCATCTGGGTATGTACAGCAATCCGGATCTCCACCATTCACTCTCTGGACAGCCATCATCAGATAACAGCTCGATCAATCCCTAGCGGAGAACCAAGGCTTCAAAGTTACCTTGTTTGTATGAAAATCAACTGGTGGCGTTTCTAATCCCTAGCGGAGAACCAAGGCTTCAAAGTTACCTTGTTTGTATGAAAATCAACTGGTGGCGTTTCTAAGTATCCGTCCACCACTGTAAATGCATACGGTCACACTCATGTGTACATTACTTTTGATGGTTCTAATAATACTGTTATTGGGTCTATGATACTTGGTAAGAAAAAATTTTTTAATTAAAAACTTATCTGCCATCTTCGATAGAAAAGGTACTTTTTCTTTATAACGCCAATTTGATGCACCCGGCGTTTTAATTCATTTATGGATCAGAGCTCTTATTCACTAGTCAGGATTAGGTGCTTTACCTATGAAATCACGGATTTGTATAAAGAACTTCAAGGAAGTTGTATTTTACATTTTAAAAAATCATTTATTTAACACCCACGAATGCTAATGTTCCTAAGTATTAATGAATTATTGAATACTAAGTTAAATTATGTAAAGGGAAAAAACTTGGCTAGTTATAATTAATAAAGTGGTCATTCAAGTATTAAGTAAACCCCGACCAACCCGTGGTCACACTGTTTTAGCACACAATGTAAGAAGTTATGAGGTTCTCTGTGTATGAAAAAAGATGGCATTTTCATAGGTAAGCACCTAATACCTAAACAATATTAATCCAGGGCCTTCCGGACGACTTCGTCATTTTCTTAAACTTGACGCTTTCCTAACTTGTCTCATTTTTAACTCGGCTTTTTCTTAGTTGGTCTCTTTCCTAGATGACTTCGTCATTTTCTTAAACTTGACACTTTCCTAACTTGTCTCATTTTTAACTAGGCTTTTTCTAATTTGGTCTCTTTCTTAAACTTGTCTGGATGACTTCGTCATTTTAACACGTTTTTATTAGGTTGCTTTCTCGTTTGTTAGTTTGTTTGATTGGTTGTTTTTGTTTGTCCACAAAGTTTGCGAACGAAGTTCGATCCACTACTATAAGGTAGGTAGGGTAGGGCAAGCGAAATGTTATATTCAGTCAAAAGTACCAGGGCAACATAACTTACGAGGAGTTATTTTGATTTAAATAATTTTTTTTATTCACTTTCTTATGACTAAAATAACAAAAATTATTAAAGCCCCCTATTAAGCAAAAAGATGCCTGTGCCAGGAGACTCCGCTCTACTTACTTATTTTCTATACACAGTCAAAGATTATCTAAATATTGTACTTAGTTAATTAAAAAATGAGAAAAAAAAATACTCTTAATTTTATGGTGCTTTAGGTTTAGAATAAATTAAAGATAAGTACTTACTAATGTTAATTAGATTGTAGTTATTGATTTCATTCTGCGAAGATTTCTTTTAGCTCTTTAATTTTTCAAAAATATAAATCGAAATAACTCCTTTTAAGTTATGTTGCCCTGGTACTTTTGACTGAATTTTATTTATTTTATTTTATATCAAAACATTATTTTGTAAATAATGGTCCGTGGTTCACCTAGGTGAAATGATCCGGTGGACCACGGCTAAGAAGAGAGGAAAAACAGCGAAAGAGACAGAGTCGAATTAAAAATGAAACGAGTTAGAAAATTGTAGAAAGAGCCGAGTTAAAAATAAGACGAGTTAGGAAAGTGTCAATATTGCAAAAGAGACCAACTAAGAAAGAGCCAAGTTAAAAATAAGACGAGTTGGGAAAGTGTCAAGTTTAAGAAAGAGACCAACTTAGAAAGAGCCGAGTTAATAATGAGACAAGTTTGGAAACTGTCAAGTTTAAGAAAATGACAAAGTCGTCCTGAGCGATCCAGGGACCTGTTAATCAGTAGCAAGTATTCTTTTTATGAGACAGTTGAAATATACTTTACCATGCAGAAAATAAAGCCGCCTAGCATTCATCAAAGTATTAGTCCGTGAGCCCGTGACAGTATTGCCTACTAGGGCTTGAAAATCGGAGTATTTTTCAGCTCCGGAGTTGGGTTTCGATGTTCAGGGTTTTAACTCCGGAGCTCCGGAGTTCCGGAGTTTTCAGTCTATATTTAAATAAAATTGCAGTGATATTTTTAGCGTGTTTAATAGAGGTTATTAACTAACCAAAAATCAATATGTACTTTTATCATCGATAAATAAACAAATTGAATCACTTAGGTACTTACTTGCTTATTGCGCAAATAATTCGAATAGAAATACATTTAACTTACATTTCACGCCACTCAAATTTGCCGAGTGTTGGGTCATCATCATATCGGTCACACGACATCTACTGCTGGTTATGGCCTTGCAGCAGAGCAGGATCGAACATTGTGGAGATCCTTGCTCCACAATGTTCGATCCTGCTCTGCTTGCATCCAGCGGCGCCCCGGGAGCCTGCGACCTTCACTAGTCACCAGATCGTTGGTCCACCTTGTCAGGAGCCTGCCCACGAAGCGTTTTGTATTCGGTCGCCATTCCAGAACATTTCTTTCCCAATGGCCATCGGTTCTACTTGTTAAGTGCCCCGTCCACTTCCACTTCAGCTGATCAATCCTTTGAGAGACGTCGGTTATTTAAGTTCTCCTACTGATTTCTGATTCGATTGCGCAAGGGAACGCCGAGCATGGCTCTCTGCATTGCACGCTGGGTCGCTTCGCTAGGTGACCTTGAGTATTTTTAAGATACTCATAGTAATTAGCGAGCACGTTTCACTGCCTTTAGTCATCACTGGCAACACACGCTGATCAAGGTCTTTCGTCTAGAGACACTGAAGTAAGTTTGACGCGAAGATTTTTCGAAGCTTCCCGAATGCTGCCCATTCGAGCTAAATTTAACGAGAGATATTTTAATCAAAGTTTTGACGACCTCCGTGATCGAGTGGTTTGCACGCCGGTTTTCAAGGCGTCACCATCTCTTGAGGTACCGGGTTCGATCCCCGGCTGGGTCAATGTAGAAAATGAACTTTTCAACACTGTCTCAGTCTGGGTGTTTGTCATACCACCGTTGTTTCTGATTTCCATAACACAAGTGCTATAGCTATTTACTTTGGAATTGGAGCAATGTATGTGATGTTGTCAAATATTTATTATTTAAGTTGTCTTTACTTAACTGGACTGTCTGTCCTAGGTAATGGTCTTGAACTTCGAGTATTGTGTTTGTTTCCAACATGAAGGAGTGGGTAAATACAACATGGACATTCGACATGATTTTTGTCTTATGTTTATGTTCCATCCATCCATCCATGTTCATCCTAAGAGCCACTCTTTCGGAAAACACTACGGAAAATATTCGATCATTACGAGTATGTTCAGGTTTTACAAGGCCTCAGCCGTGAGAACTGATCTGCAAAATGAAGGTGTGTTAGGTACTCGCCAATAATGTTGCTGCCAAGTCCTTTACAGTTCAAGAGCTTATAGTATCCTCCAAAGCAGCTGCGAACAGTTTCGGAGAAATGACGTCTCCCTGTTTCACACATCGCTGCAGTTAGATTGGGATTTGTGCTCTAGTTCTGTAATCGGATCGACATGATGGCATTTTCGTATAAGTACTTCAGTCAGCACTCGCTATACCTGTAGTCCACTTGGCACCTCTGAAGAGACTGCAACACCGCCCAGGGGTATAATGACCACGGCGATAAAAATGCTTTCAATTATTATTTTTGAAAATCGAAACTCCGGTTTTTGTTGTGAAACTCCGGTTTTACAAACGATGCTGAAATGCTTCGAAACTCCGGAGCTAGACCAAAACCGGAGTTCCGGACTTCAAGCCCTATTACCTACGTCATATGACATCACAATGAAATGCATGGCACATGGTCGGAAAAGTTGTGTTGTGATTATCGCAGAAAAAGTTGGCCGGAAGCTTGAGAAAATCTTCCATTTCCGGTCAAAATTTTAAGATTATATTTACGTCATGTGACGTCAGTAAGAGACCCGTGTCATCATTTAGTTTTCAATCGTAGAGAGAGAGTAAACATAAGTCTGTCAGTTCTGAAATGGCCGGAATACCTTAAACTTAAAATTTTTGTTTTTTAGTCATTTCAGAACTGACAGACTTATGTTTACTCTCTCTACGATTGAAAACTAAACTTTAGGTAGCCTAGATTAAAACATAGGATACTTTTTATCCCGATATTCTCACGGGAACGGGAACCACGCCGGTGAAACCGCGGGCGGTCGCTAGTTATGTTATATTCTAGCTACAGTGAATAAGAGCACTGATTGAGATACTATTTACAATAGGCGGAGTGGGCGCCCGCCCCATAGCACTGTTTGTGCCTGCGTCACTAATGCCACGGTAATGATATCTAACATTACCGTGTTATTGCCACCTTACAAACCCAAACACAGGAATGACAAGACATAAGGAAGCCATCATTGCGATAAGATTTAAGCGAGGACATGGAACTTTATCACGTAATTATGATTACACCAAGAAAACAAGGTTGCCATCAGCTAATTAACTGATCAAAATTTCATGTCCCATCTTAAACAATATCCATCGCAAAACATAAAAATCAATCTAAAAATACTAGTTTTAAAGGCCAGTCAACTGACAAGATGATATTTACTGACAAAATAAAAATAATAAAATGTATAAAATGTTACTCCCACCAACCATTAGGTACACATTTTTTTTTTATATAAAACATATTTACTTTTATTCTTTATAGAAATTGACTTTTCCGTTAGAACACCTAATTAAATAAACATACATAAATAAGGTACCTACCTACTTAGTGTCTAGACACACTATGCCGAAATAACGCGACCGATGTTCGCCAATATTACGCCTGCAATGCTATTTGAATGACTGACGACACATTATGCCGAAATTACGTCGCGTTTTTTTTCATAATAAGTGTCTAGCTAGACACACTATTCCGAAATTACGCGACCGAAGTTCGGCAATATTACGCCTGCAATGCTATTTGAATGACTGACGACACATTAGGCCGAAATTACTTCGCGTTTTTTTCATACTAAAATCGCTTCCGCTGAACTTCGGTCGCGTAAGTTCGGCATAGTGTGTCTAGACACTATTAAACACATATCTTTATTAAATTAAGCCTTTTCTTTGTCAGAGCTGACCCCGTTTTTTCTGAAAGGCAGAAAAATGTGTTTAAATTTAAAACTAGGGCTTTTAATTTAAAATGTGAATTAGCACAAAAATACCAATTTAAAGTTAATTATATATTTTTATTTTGGGTTTTTTCGTACTAAATAAATAAATAATGTCTCCAATTAACCAGTGCCTGCACTCGACTCTTTCGCTAGTATAGCTTCAGCCGAAACATCAAACCGTATGTTTTTCTTTTTTGTGTGATGCTTCTGAAAAAGTTTAAGATTATTTCAAAATTGTTTTTGTTGGAAAAAAAGAAGAAAAGTTAACCCTTTAACCACTAGAGTTGGCTTAATCAGACTTTACTTATCATTCTTTATTTCGTGATTAAAATTGTTTCGTCTTAAATATTAACGATAATATATAAGTACGAGGCAAACATCTTGAAATTTTTGCTACGGGAGTGGGGATAAGTTCGCGCATGTGCTCCTATAGCGCGCGCCCCTTCCCCGCCGCCCGCGTACCTCACCGCTACGCATACCCAAAATTCACGTTCCGTACAATCCCCACCCGATTTCAATATATTTGCCTCGTACTGTACGTGGTGTAATAGATATGAAAACATTAGTTGGATTAATCCGACTCAGGCGATTAAAGAGTTAAAGAGAAAAATTGTAAATACCTTATCCTTACTCCTTGGGTCTTGGGCATTCTTGGATCGTTCTTTCTCCAGATCAGTATGTAAAGCTGCTATTTCGGATGTGAGCTCAGACTGGACTCCTCGTAAACGTTCCACTTCCACTAATACCTCTGCTTTATCTTTCACTGCAAGTAATTCATAACGAAACTGTGAACATGCAGTTTAAAATAATATAGATAGATGTATGTAATCATGAAGATGAAACTGGAGCGAGACCAGAGTTGGACGAACTTTGGGAGTCATCAGACCCATACATACATGATTCCGAACACAGCTAATCCATACAAATCTATGGACCTACCACACACATGCGGGATTTTTCCGTACGGAATCTTCATAAATTTTTGAAATTCTGTTCGTAATTCTGAATCGGGATTCCATAATGTGTGTCCAGCCTTTTGTATATGCCGTATGATATTTATACAAATCGGATCTATACAAAAATCCTAGAATGTTTGTTAAAAAAACTGGATAATTAGAATCTTAGACAGATTTTTGCAATCGTCTTAGTAATGTTTAGGATTTTTATAAAAATCTAGAATATAGGTAAATCGCGAATGACCATCATTTTGCACACGCTGATTGACTGATGTCAACGTTATGGACTGAGGGATGCTATGATTGGCTAACGGCTACCTGTAGTCCTAAAAGAAGAGTCATGTTTTTAATTCTAACCAATCAGACTAAATCAACTATTAGATTATCCAATCAGCATTTATGTTTCCAATTGACCGAACTTACTAGAATTTTTACAAAGATCCCAAAAATGTCTTGGACGATAGCGAAAATCTATCTTATATAGATTCCAATTATCTTTCTACTCTAATCTACCTATGATTTTTTCAAAGATCCGGTTTAAACGATTATCCTACGACATAAATATTATTATATTGCGTCACGTAAAAAGAGCACTGAACAACAAGCAAATGATGGAGGAATCTATACTATTTCCTAAAGACATTATGATATATTTTCACTCATCTTTGGGACGCTTATCAGCGCTCTTTTTACATGACACCTAATTTACTTGTACTTCACATGCACAAATTTATTTTATTACAACTACATCATGAACCTTTTCACCGATTAATGACCCCTTGGGTCATGCATGCTTCTACATTATGACTAAACTGAAAATAAAACTTAATTAAGTAGGTAAAACTTACTTTCGCCTTGTCCAAGTATGTTGCATAATTTTTTATTTCTACTCTTGACAGTTAAAAGCTCCTGTTTGAGACTTGTGATTTCTTGGCGCAATAACTCTATTTCCTTATCTTTCTTCTCAATAGTATCTATAAACTGAACTCTGGTAATTATTTCATCTGAGAGGGGCTGTCGGTGACGAACTCTATCATTAATCTTATCTTTTATAAGTTCGTTTTTAGTATCATCTTTAACTCTTTCAAAAAATTCTGTGTCTTTTAAAACAGTCTTGTCCTCTTCAATGTTCAAATCTTCATTATCAACTAAAAAAGATAAATTATATTCAATAAAAACATAACCATTTAAGCAACATTTAGTTCATAAAAAATCCTAAGTTTTGTACATACGCTTAGCAGTTTCTTCACTGGGATTCATCATTTCATTAAATTGTTCAAGACTCATTATGTTTTTTTTCTTCTGTTTTTTGTTACCAGAACGGGAGTTTTGCTCAGCTACCTTTTTCTCTATATCTGCTTCTTTTTTTATTTGTTTATAAACAGTTTTCTTCTCTTCATAGTCAAGTTTCGACAAAAGTATAGCCTAAAGAAATATACACTTGTTTGACATAACTTAAATTTATAAAACACAAAATCACACATACTCACTAATGATTATATTTGCTTGGCAGTATTTTAAAATATAGCAATACAAAGAATTGAGGAACTTAAGATACATATTATATTAATTAAATGCATAAATACACTAGGTGCAGATATTATTTCATATAAATCTTTACTGCCTTACTTCAAAAGATTTTAAAACAGTTTAAATGTGATGATCTCTCTTTCAAACAATATTGTTGAAAAACGTAAAGTGTCCAAGTTAAACACTTGTTGGACAGCTTTTTAAAATCTTTCGTAGTAAGGCTGTTAGGCCCTTCTTACATGGCGCTACTCAAAATAAACTAGTTTCAAACTCTAATCACCAACTAGTTACTAAAATGTCACAGCACTAGTATTTGAATGGCGGTTCATACACGACGCTACCAATCACAAACTGTGGGTCTATTGCCCAAGTATCGTCGACTTCGCCGTCGGCTTCATTTGACAGATGGTTGTAATACATTGCTACTTCTTTTTGGTACAAATAAAAACGTTATGTATTAGAATTCATAGTAGTTTATATGTGGGTAGATACCAGCAGGTTATCTTGTTATTTAATAAGATTAATACATGAGGGTACTTGTGACTCACTTTTACTTTCTGTGTCTATGTTTTGCTCCCAAGCTCAATAAACGTTTTCATGTGAAATATAGTGTTTTAATGGACATAACATTACCAAAGAAAAGTAGCAATGTATTTCAACCATCTGTCAAATTAAGCCGACGGCGAAGTCGACGACACTTGGGCAATAGACCCACTGATTTGGAACGCGTCAGTAACTAATCACCCAGCGACGGGTCATGCAGTCACGCGTCGACTGATTACTAATGGAAACAGGTTCAGTGAAAATTAATGACCATTAGTAAATATACAATTTGTCAAAGAAGTGGAAAAGCATATGTGACTGTGTAATTACACATTAAAAGAGTATTCGCGTTGGGATGTGACCGAAAAAGCTTGGAGTAAAGTGGGATGCAGTCTGATGTAGTATAGAAGTAATAACTCCTCATTGCTCGAATCGCTAGCCATTTCAATAATATCCCGAAACAACACACACACCGCGTTTCGTGTAGGTTTCAAATAAATTTGGTAGTGCCGTGTACGAATCTGAAGGGTTGTGGCAATGAGACCAGGAGACTTTTATACAGGCGTTTATTAAGCATTCTCACACTTTATATCACATTATCACACTTCAACAGATAGTTTTCCTAATATAACTCTATGACAACCTTTCGATACCACGGCTTTACAATGAATACGTCAAACTACAGATGTGCAGGCAGATTGACATAATCAAACTCACTTGAATTCCGAATGTACCATAGAGCAGAGCATATAGTTTAGAAACCTCCCTCAACACACCCCCTCAATCTGCTGCACATGCTGACCATACTGACTAAAACAGTTTTCTACCTACCAGTACAACATCAGGATACATTTCGAATCACCTGCCAAACTTATAGACTTCTTAAGTCCTACCAAGTTACATGAACCTTTAACCCAACCCAGGAACCTAACTTTAACCTAACTCAGACGACACATACAATAATCCAAACCAAAGACCTAAGTAACTAAACATCAGACTAAACCACAAGAAATATCAAAATACACTTGGATATCAAAAACATTTCATTTTAAATGATGATTCATTTACTTTCTAATCCCACACCCCCTTAAATGAATCATTATTTAACGCACCCCCTTAACGAACACAAGCACCCCCTTAATTCTATATTATATCTTCTAATAAACTTCTTCATAAATATTCTCTATCTTCTTCTCATAAAATTATTCTTCTAAAAACTCTCGCTCCTACTCAACTTTTTCAATATTATAAAATTACTCCTTCTCTACCTCTTCATATAAAATCTCCTTCTCGACATCTTCTATAAAACCTCTCCTTCTCGACATCTTCTATTTTAAAACCTCTCCTTCTCAACATCTTCATTAAATTCTCCTACTCGACATCTTCTTTATAAACCTTTACTCCCACTCAACATCATCTTCATTATAAAACTTCTTCTACTTTTCTCCCACTCGACTCATCATCATTATAAAACTTCTTCTACATTTCTCCCACTCGACTCATCATCATTATAAAACTTCTACATTTTTCTCCCACTCGACACATCATCATTAAAAAGCTTCTTTTCTCCCACTCGATTCATCATCCTAAAAAACTTCTTCCTTCTTCATCATCATTACATTATAAAACCTTCTTCTTCTCAACTTCATCATCATATAACTGCTGCTCGACTATTCTTTGCCTCCTGCTCGACCTCCTCCATCATAAAATACTCGCCAAAAGACTTCTTCAAAATAAACTTATCCCAAAAAACAGTTCTTCACAAAAAATTAAAATTTTCCATAATTTTCTTCACTTTCACTTGTTTCACCGTCACTTGTTCTACCTTCGTTTGACTGTCATTTGTTTTACTATCTCTTGTTTCTCCAAAACTTCTATTTCCTTCTATTTCTCCATCTTCTCAACAAAACAAATAACGACAAGAAGCTGAGCACATTACACCTTCAACTACCAGGCCCGTCTAAACCAATATTCATCGACGAGTCGCTGACTAGCCTTGGAAGAAAACTTGCGTTCCTTGCTAGACAATTTGTGAAGGATAACAACTATTATAATACTTGGACCTCTTACGGAAAAGTTTACTTAAGAGAAAAGAAGGATTCGCCAGCACTACGCATCGATACCGAACAAGACTTGCAAAAGCTCATACATAAATGACTAGACTTAGTTTTAATTACGATATTGTTAATTCCAACTTTTAAAAATAATTTTCTACTCTTTGTTCATAAATTACACTGTACACAACAAACTCACATCACCCACCGGGTATTTACATCTTATTTACACACATTTTTACTTGTACACACTTACAAACTAACACACATTAATATAACATTACACCTTTTATTCATGCATATTACATTTATATTACGAGCAGTCTATCATCAACTCACCATAACTCATGCTTTCTCAACCTTTCACCTAACATTTCTATTTAAATCAAATATATATACATCTCTACTTGCACTCATATACAAACCAATTTACATAATAATAGTATTCATAATTCGAGTATATACTTACTTTTTCACCATTTCTCACACCTCATATCGTGTTGAGACTTTTACTGTAGTACGATATTCGTTGCACTTCATGACTATCAACCTTGTGTTTATAATTTATAACATTCGATAAAACAAATGAGATTATTAATGACCTTGATAACTTTGACGTTTCTCATTCCGCTACTTGTGAAATAGAAGAATGTACGAATTTAATTAAATACCCAGATAAGAGCTTAAAATGTTTTCACCAAAATATTCGCAGCATAAATTGCAATTTTCCTGGTTTACTTACTTTAATTGATAGATCCAAATCAGATTGGGATTTAATTATTCTTACGGAATGTTGGTTATGCTATTCTCACAACATTCCTCCTATTGACGGATACAGTTGTGCCCAAACAAAAAATAACCTAACTCAAAACGAAGGCGTTGTAGTATACTTTAAGGAATCCATGGGTGTAAAAATATCTGAACCTAATCTACGTGATGCTAATTGTTTAGTGTTAAGAATTGACGCCAATACAGCTGTAATTGCCATTTACAGGCCACATGGATACAAAGATGTATATTTGTTTATTGAATCCCTAAATGAACTTTTGACTAGTTTAAAGTACTCTAATATTATCCTCATTGGTGATATCAATATCGACATCATGCCAAATAATAAAGATGTCTATTCACCAACGTACCTAAACTTACTGGCGTCCCATGGACTTTTACCAGCACACACATTACCGACTCACAACAAAACTTGCCTTGATCACGCTATGCTAAAAAGTAAGTACCATGCTTTCTGTTACATAGCTGAAACATCAGTTACTGATCATGACTCTTTGATTTTCATTCTTGAATACCAACATAATCTATCAACTAATAAGAATTTCACTTATAAGAAAATTGATTTTACAGGTTTGGACAATGATATGAAAAATCTATGCCTTGACTCGATTTATGAAATGTCAGACGTTAATGTTGCCATTCCTTTTCTTATATCTCAGATCAATGCCAAAATAAA
Organism: Agriphila tristella; assembly: GCA_928269145.1. Classification (NCBI taxonomy): domain Eukaryota; kingdom Metazoa; phylum Arthropoda; class Insecta; order Lepidoptera; family Crambidae; genus Agriphila; species Agriphila tristella. The sequence goes on from OV743433.1 coordinate 42,744,533, forward strand.
AGCTAACACGAACTCAAATACTATTTCTAATCGAAAGAGAATAAAAAAACCTTGGATGACTACCGGTCTTTTGAGATGCCTGAGAAATCGTGACAGGCTTCACAAAAAAGTAAAAAAAGACCCTAATAATGAAACTATCAAGGCCACTTACAAAAGATACAGAAATTTCTGTAATTGTCTTTTGAAAAAAATAAAAAGGGAGTATGAAAGGGATCAGTTACAAACCTCTGCAAACACCAATAATAAGGCGCTCTGGGATACTATTAAAAAAATTACACACACTTCTAAATACAACCGACCCGCTGATCAATTAATTTCCTCAAAAAACCCCTTAGACTCGGTAAACGACATCAACAAATTCTTTGCTTCAGTTGGGAGGGATCTCGCTGAGAAAGCATATGCTGCTAGCCCCAATAATGTGTCTTTATCTACAAATGTTCCATTTTCTTTTGTCTTGGATCCTACTGATGAACTTGAAGTTTCAAATTGTATTCTTAGTTTGACAAAAGATAAATCTAGTGGGCGAGATGATATTACAGGTGCCATCCTTAAACGTTACCACCAAATTCTAGTACCACCATTAACCTACATCTTTAATTTGATCTTTTCTTCAGGTACTTTCCCTGATGAATTGAAACTGGCCGAGGTAGTTCCAATTCACAAGAGTGGTGACAGAGGCTGTGTAAACAACTTCAGACCAATTTCTAAACTACATACCTTTTCTAAAATATTAGAAAAACTTATAAATAAGCGTCTTGTAAACTACCTTGAAACTAAAAATCTCCTTTCAAGCTCGCAATTTGGATTTAGATCAGGCACCTCTACAAACGACGCAGTACATGAATTAACGGATTATATTGTAACAAAATTAGACAGGAAGAACAAAGTAATAACGATATTTTTAGACCTAGCGAAAGCATTTGACACAGTCTCTGTCCCACTTCTTGTGAACAAACTTGAAACGATGGGAATCCGTGGTACTCAACTCAATCTGTTTAAAAGCTACTTAACCAATAGATATCAGAGAGTAAGGGTTGGGGATCTAGTTAGTGATGACTTGCCAATTACTTATGGTGTTCCTCAGGGCAGCGTATTAGGCCCAACACTATTTTTATCCTACATTAATGAGCTCTGTAGCCTTCGGTTACCTAATGGCAAAATCGTATCTTTTGCAGATGATACCGCTCTAATCTTTCATGGTGATAGTTGGGATGAGGTTTATAAATTTGCGCAGAGTGGGTTCAATATGGTTACCACATGGCTAAAAAACCACGGACTGACCCTTAATGTTGACAAAACTAAATTTATGCCCTTCTCCATTAAAACGGTCCCCTTGTCTACCCATGACCAATTCTTCCTTACAGCTCACTCTTGCTCATCTAATCAACTATGTCATTGTAGGAGAATTTCACTCACGCTCAGCATTAAGTACTTGGGTGTGGTAATTGATAGTACCCTAAGTTTTAACCATCACCTGGACCTTCTTTCCTCTAGGACCCGTAAACTTATTTACATCTTTAAGAGCCTTCAACATGTAGCAGATAAATGTACTAAAAAAATGGTATACCAGGCTCTGTGCCAGTCGATTATCAGTTATTGCATCACGGTGTGGGGAGGTACTAATAAAACTAGTTTGTTAAAATTGGAAAGGGCTCAACGTGCAGTGTTGAAAGTGAGCTATTGTTTACCTTTTCTCTTTTCTACAAAAGAACTTTACTCCTTAAGTGAAGTGCTAACGGTGCGTCAGTTGTTCATTCTCAACACTGTTCTAAGACAACACTCCCTAATTAAGTTCGACCCCTCACTAAATGCTAATAAGCGACTGAAACACAGAGTCTGTCTACAAAGTACACAGTGGTCTACAGCTTTTGCAAAAAAATTTTTTGGTTTCTTAGGCGAATACTTATACAATAAAACGAACAAAGAAATTACCATTTACCCACTGACAAAATACCAATGCAAAAGAATCACCACTACATGGCTAAAATCGCTCGACTACGATCAAACGGAAACATTACTACTTGTTCCCTCATAAACCATCCATCTTATTTACAAATTTAAATACTTGATAAAAATATATAATTATTTATTTGTTTTTACTATAATAAAGTACATCGTATCGCAACACTTTCGGACAGACTAGCTCACTTTATACCTACTCCCACATAATAATTATTGTTCACATACATAATACACACGCACACACACACACACATACACACCACACAAACACATGCACACACATTCACACACACTATTCACACATAACACACATACATAACACAGTCACCTTTAATTAGTATTTTTCTTTACAGTTTTAATTTTTAAATAACAATATATGTTCTGTAAGTTTTTTCCAGTAACTACTGTTTTTGTAATCTTTATTACTTCTAGTGTTCAATATCTACCTACCACATCCAACAAATTACTGAATAATTTTAAAATAACCTCTTACCTGATTCCACCTGGTCCGGTTGTGGAGAGACTGGTTATCCGTCACACAGGTTCTCCTAGCACAGAGGCCAGTCTCTCACATAGACTACCATCATTTTGGTTCTTAGAATAAGCTTTATAGTTGAATGTTTAATTATCATGTACGTATATGTGAGAGAAGAAATAAAGATTTATTTATTTATATATTATTACCCTTCATTCCTATCTGTTGAATTTTAACTTGTTTCCTCTTCTCTTGTTTGTTCATCTTCAGTCCATTTATTCTCACCATATTTTCTTCATCATACTACTTTCCACGGCCAAAAGTGTAATTTCAAATTCAATTTTAAAATTCAGATAAAATTCACCTTCATAAGATTTTCACCAGCTTAATCATTTCATAATTTAAATAATTCCTCATTTTATTTTATTTGTAATCATTATTTATCTGTTGACACTTTCATTTCATTGCCCTTAGCAACACTATTTTGTCAACAAACTCCGTTGCTAAGGCCTCTATGCAACTCTGTCAGTTATATGTTATTTCAAAATAATCATCTCAAATGCAAAACTCACTATTTCTTGTTGAGGGAGGTTTCTAACCTATATGCTCTGCTTTTATAAAAAAGGCTGCTTTTATAAAAATATTATAAAAAAGGCTGGTGTACGCAGTGACAAAAACCGCAGGGCATGTATGAAAAGAGTGATGGATATGAATGAAGCGAAAGAAGTGTGCAAGGATCGTAGCAGGTGGCGATCCATAGTCTCTGCCTACCCCCATGGGAAACAGGCGTGAGTGTATGTATGTATGTATGCTCTGCTCTATGGTACATTCGGAATTCAAGTGAGTTTGATTATGTCAATCTGCCTGCACATCTGTAGTTTGACGTATTCATTGTAAAGCCGTGGTATCGAAAGGTTGTCATAGAGTTATATTAGGAAAACTATCTGTTGAAGTGTGATAATGTGATATAAAGTGTGAGAATGCTTAATAAACGCCTGTATAAAAGTCTCCTGGTCTCATTGCCACAACCCTTCAGGTTATGGGCCACACGCTAGAGGTTGTGGCCCTATAGAGACCGGGAGTGAAAATAATAAGAGAAATAGTGAGTTTTGCATTTGAGATGATTATTTTGAAATAACATATAACTGACAGAGTTGCATAGAGGCCTTAGCAACGGAGTTTGTTGACAAAATAGTGTTGCGCTAAGGGCAATGAAATGAAAGTGTCAACAGATAAATAATGATTACATATAGGTAAAATAAAATGAGGAATGATTTAAATTATGAAATGATTAAGCTGGTGAAAATCTTATGAAGGTGAATTTTATCTGAATTTTAAAATTGAATTTGAAATTACACTTTTGGCCGTGGAAAGTAGTATGATGAAGAAAATATGGTGAGAATAAATGGACTGAAGATGAACAAACAAGAGAAGAGGAAACAAGTTAAAATTCAACAGATAGGAATGAAGGGTGTCGAGAGGATGGAGAAAGGAGAAATAGAAGGAAATAGAAGTTTTAGAGAAACAAGAGATAGTAACAAATGACAATCGAATAAACGAAGGTAGAACAAGTGACGGTGAAACAAATGAAAGTGAAGAAAGTTGTGGAAAATTTTATTATTTTGTGAAGAACTGTTTTTGGAATAAGTTTATTTTGAAGAAGTCTTTTGGCGAGTATTTTATGATGGAGGAGGTCGAGCAGGAGGCAAAGAATAGTCGAGCAGGAGTTACATGATGATGAAGTTGAGAAGAAGAAGGTTTTATAATGTAATGATGATGAAGAAGGAAGAAGTTTTTTAGGATGATGAATCGAGTGGGAGAAAAGAAGTTTTTTAATGATGATGTGTCGAGTGGGAGAAAAATGTAGAAGTTTTATAATGATGATGAGTCGAGTGGGAGAAATGTAGAAGAAGTTTTATAATGATGATGAGTCGAGTGGGAGAAAAGTAGAAGAAGTTTTATAATGAAGATGATGTTGAGTGGGAGTAAAGGTAAGAAGATGTCGAGTAGGAGAATTTAATGAAGATGTTGAGAAGGAGAGGTTTTAAAATAGAAGATGTCGAGAAGGAGAGGTTTTATAGATGTCAAGAAGGAGATTTTATATAGAAGAGGTAGAGAAGGAGTAATTTTATAATATTGAAGAAGTTAAGTAGGAGCGAGAGTTTTTAGAAGAATAATTTTATGAGAAGAAGATAGAGAATATTTATGAAGAAGTTTAGTAGAAGTTAGAATATAGAATTAAGGGGGTGCTTGTGTTCGTTAAGGGGGTGCGTTAAATAATGATTCATTTAAGGGGGTGTGGGATTAGAAAGTAAATGAATCATCATTTAAAATGAAATGTTTTTGATATCCAAGTGTATTTTGATATTTCTTGTGGTTTAGTCTGATGTTTAGTTAGTTAGGTCTTTGGTTTGGATTATTGTATGTGTCATCTGAGTTAGGTAAAGTTAGGTTCCTGGGTTGGGTTAAAGGTTAATGTAACTTTGTAGGATTTAAGAAGTTTATAAGTTTGGCAGGTGATTCGAAATTTATCATGATGTTGTACTGGTAGGTAGAAAACTGTTTTAGTCAGTATGGTCAGCATGTGCAGCAGATTGAGGGGGTGTGTTGAGGGAGGTTTCTAACCTATATGCTCTGCTCTATGGTACATTCGGAATTCAAGTGAGTTTGATTATGTCAATCTGCCTGCACATCTGTAGTTTGACGTATTCATTGTAAAGCCGTGGTATCGAAAGGTTGTCATAGAGTTATATTAGGAAAACTATCTGTTGAAGTGTGATAATGTGATATAAAGTGTGAGAATGCTTAATAAACACCTGTATAAAAGTCTCCTGGTCTCATTGCCACAACCCTTAATTTCTCTTATTATTTTCACTCCCGGTCTCTATAGGGCCACAACCTTTAGCGTGTGGCCCATAACCTGAAGGGTTGTGGCAATGAGACCAGGAGACTTTTATACAGGCGTTTATTAAGCATTCTCACACTTTATATCACATTATCACACTTCAACAGATAGTTTTCCTAATATAACTCTATGACAACCTTTCGATACCACGGCTTTACAATGAATACGTCAAACTACAGATGTGCAGGCAGATTGACATAATCAAACTCACTTGAATTCCGAATGTACCATAGAGCAGAGCATATAGTTTAGAAACCTCCCTCAACAGAATCTTTGTCACAAACTAGTTTGTAACTATAATTACTAATTGGTTTCGTCAGGTTTCAGTAGCGCCGTGTAAGAAGGGGCTTAGTGTTTATTATAAAGGTACTTTACATTTTGCTTTTTAATATTTATGTCGCAATTTTCTTACCTGTTGCAACTCATCTTCAAAATTACCATCAACAAGTTCTGAATCCTTTTGCTTCCACAACTCCCACTGGTTAGATGAAACTGGATTTTGCTTAGGCTTCTTCTTCTTGGGTGCATTTTGCTGTAATTTAATTACATAGTCAAATTAACTACATTTTTGGATGAAAATAACTTCTTTGTTGTTTACTGAAGATTTTATGGAGAAAAAAACCTGAGGCTTAGTGTTGTTTATCTTAGCTTTCTTCACAGGTTCAGCAGGTTTTTTAGGAGTAGCTGCTTTTACTTTCTTAGACTTTTGACTCTCATTAGCAGAAGGGTAGTCGTCGTCCTCTATTTTTAATCCGGCAAATCGCGATTGTACAACGAGTGCAGCCATTTTCAGATTTGATATCGTTTCACTAGACAAACAAATATTTTAAGTTTTTATAAACGTACACACTTTAATTAAATTAAAGTACAAACTTATTATGATACAAAGACGAGGATTTTTATTCGCATCAAAGAATTCAACACTATAAACAGCACACGTTGCAATTACAAGCAAATACTTAATTGTATTGAACTAATAAATTAGTCATAATATAATTGCGTGCACTTACATTTTAGGTTTATGTTATGATGAATTTTTAGATATTTTGGTGTTTTTATCTGAATTTATTCTGAAGAAAATTATCTGAAAAACCAACCGAAAAAACAGTTTACAGTAGAATGTTGCCAGAACAAACAAAACAAAACAAGTTAGGCCCACAGAGTACTCTTTTATAAGGCAGCCATATACGGTAGGTTATGCTGTCAGTTTCACAGTCACGGCCGTGACTGACGATTAACCTACCGTGTAATGGGATGACTGATGGTTGCAGAGTTTTTGGCGCCATTTTGTCGAGTACGGTTTGTTGTCTATTTTAATATCTAATCACTATTTCTGATCATAAAATCTTTTCTTGATTTCGCTCCTAAAAGTGGTACTGTGTCTTAAAATTGGTGCAGTTTTGTAGTACAAGTGTCTACGCAACTGAACAATATGCGGGACTAGCGGCCGCCCGCGGTTTCACCCGCGTGGTTCCCGTTCCCGTGGAAATATCGGGATAAAAAGTATTCTATGTTTTAATATAGGTTATTTACTATCTGTGTGCCAAATTTTAACCAAATCCGTTCAGTAGTTTTTGCATGATTGAGGAACAAACATCCAAACCCACAAACTTTCACATTTATAATATTAATAAGATAATAATTGAAATAGGCGCGATCTTGGTTGTGTGAAGCTGAGACTTTTATTGTAGTGGTGGCTATCTCGGCAGAACTAACCGAGTAAACATATGAAAATTGAAACAATATCTACCACTGGGGGCTTACCATCAGCAAATAAGAAACCGTTCAGTTCAAAAGCAGCCCTTAACCAGGACTGCTTGAGGCCTGCTTTCATACTAACCATTGAGGTCATAGTACGAAAAAGTAAAGCAGTTCAATATAAGTCCTGCTATAAGAGCTCATAGTAAGGCCCCTGAACTATTCAACACTTGACACTGGCAAAAATTACTTCCAATAGGAAAGTAGATTGCCAAAATAAAAATAAGTAGAAGAAGTAACTTCAACTTCAACTTTTATTGTAAATGGCTGGGTTGCGTTCTGAGGGCCTAGTACGAGTTGGTTTTTTGCTCTCACTTCACTTTTCGAATAGTTAACTATCGTTTCCTCTCTTTCACTCGTTCACTCACTCGCATGATTTTCTCTCTTTCACTCGATACTATTCGCAAAGTGAGGTGAGAAATACAACTCGTACTAGGCCCTCAGAACCTACGCTCCGAGTGCAACCTATCCACAACCAAACGCTCTAACGGCGTTCCAAACATTAGAGTGTGACGTTCGGTTGACACAACCATCCCGTTCCAAACGTCAGAGCGTTGCAACCAAATAAAACGCTCTGACGTTTGTCTATAGAAAAAATGTCAATGTCATTTGACATTATTTTGTATTTTGATGTTTTTGTGTCTAATTTTTAAAATAATCATGGTAGATGCTCAAAAAACGGATTTTATTTGATTTAGTATACAGAAAAGTTTAAATTATTCGTATTCCAAATGAAAAATGAAGACTTTATATTGACATTGACATTTAAAGTTCTTGGGGGCTTACCATCAGCAAATAAGAAACCATCCTTAAGCCGTTCAGTTCAGAAGCAGGCCCTAAACAAAATTGCTTAAATCGGTACCATGACCGTCTTTTAGGTGAACGGCCTAAAGATTGTTTTGACTCAAGGTGAACGGTTAGTTTGTCTCTGGTATGCTTTGTCACAGATCACTAATGCTTTGTAGACGATGCGAAAACGAGCTAGCCTATACAAATCGATGGGTGCATTCTGTAAGACAAATCTCTGAGTCATCGATCGCCATAAATTTGTTAACCATGGAAAGTAATTTGTTTAGAATATTCATTTACTTTTCATGGTTAAAATGTACTTTATGGCGTTCGATGACTCAGATATTTTTCTGGCAGAATGCACCCAATTTATCGCTTATTATCCCCGCCAATTGGTAATGCGCCTGGCGGCCATGTTTTTAACCTCAAAAACGAAAAACAATTTGTAAATTTTTGATATACCTAGACCCTTTCTTATTGAAAATAAGAATTCAATAATTAATATATTATATTACCTATTAGAATTTTACTGTTTTTTGTCATTTTTAGTTGCGGATGACGATGATGTGTATGTTAATTTGACAAGGTTCCAGCGCATTACCAATTGACGGGGATAGTAATAAAATGTCGCAAGTCAATAAAACAAATTTAAGTTATATTATTTCAGTATTTTTTATTTTCAATATCATTTCACACCATTAGTTTGTTAATTACTTACATCGATATAAAATAAATCATTTTCTTCTTTATTTGATTATTATTATTCATAATAACATAAAATGTAATGCAATTTACTATCCGCGTCAATTGGTAATGCGCTGGAACCTTGTCAAATTAACATACACATCAACGTCATCCGCAGCTAACAGTGACAAAAAACAGGAAAATTCTAATAGGTAATAATAGTGTATTAATACTTATTTTCAATAAAAAAGGGTCTAGGTATAAAAAAAATGCAATTGTTTTTCGTTTTTGAGGTTAAAATCATGGCCGCCAGGCGCATTACCAATTGAAGGGGATAGTAGGTACTTATTTATGGGGTCTCATCTCTCATCATTTCTTTTTATTTTAGTGATATTCAACAACAAGGAAGTCGTCGCGTTGCCTTTATCAAGTTAATAATTCACTGTTAAATAATAAACATTAAAAGAAATTCACAAATCTTAAAATTATCACACCAAATTATCTAAATACACTAAACAATTTTGAAAAAGCTGATCACGTAGGAACTTTTTATGAATTGCTTTATTTGACATTACAGACGCTATAAAACAGCTCCCAAACTGTCAAACGGAGCGTCGTGGTACGCTTCGTCCATACATAAAAAATGGTGAACGGTTTAAGAGCGTGTATTAAAGCAGGCCCTCCGCAGGCCTGCTAAATCGAGGTCATGGTACGAAAAAGTAATGCCATTCAGTATAAGTCCTGCTATAAGAGCTCATAGTAAGGCCCTTGGTCGTTCCTAACCTTAGAGTGAGTTATAAAACAATCAAACAACCACGCACTAAGGCTCTGAGGGCCTAGTACGAGTTGATTTTTTGTTCTCACTTCACTTTTCGAATAGTAAACTATCGTCTTCTCTCTTTCACTCGTTCACTCACTCGCATGATATCCTCTCTTTCACTCGATACTATTCGCAAAGTGAGGTGAGAAACACAACTCGTACTAGGCCCTCTGAGGGCCTAGTACGAGTTGGTTTTTTGCTCTCACTTCACTTTGCGAATAGTAAACTATCGTTTTCTCTCTTTCACTCGTTCACTCACTCGCATGATTTCCTCTCTTTCACTCGATACTATTCGCAAAGTGAGGTGAGAAACACAACTCGTACTAGGCCCTCTGAACGCAACCCAACAAACGTCACTTACTTGACTTTGACTTTGACTGTCAGTGTTTGTTTTGACGTTGACGTACCGTCTTCATCATTCATCCATCATGATGGATTCCATCATAGCCTTCTTCATTTCCAAGCCGTGAACATAAGTTTGGCAACGTCTGTTACTGTCAGTTCGTGGTCATGTCGTCCACCAGTCTCCATACTAAATGTATGGGAATATTTCAATTTTAAGAGGTCGATATTTTTTTTCATAGTAATCGTGTGAGGTTTAAAATATGAAAATAATTTAGTTCTTTTATTGAAATGCTTTGTATATTAAACAATAAGAAAAATATCAATGTTAACCAGGAAAAAATGGCTGTCAAAGATGTCATCTTTTTTGTTGATTTTCTTCAGCAGGGAGTTGATGAACACGCTCTCTAGCAATAAATGATATATCATTAGAAAGGCTTTTTAAAGACAAATATTTGCTGTTAATATACTTTATATCGATTGTTAATACTTTTGGAGTTAAAGGTTATTAAAGTATAAAAGTGGTTTATTGTCTTTGGGAGTTGATCTACCAATACTATTGAAATGAATGATATATCATAAGAAAGGTTTTTATATGACAATTATTTGCTGCAAACATACTTTCTATTAATTGTTAGTATTTTCGGAGTTTTAGGTCATTAATGTTAAAATAAAAAATTGTTTTAAAAAACAAAAAACCGACTTCAAAAGCCTACGCTACCTCTAAAAAGCAAGAAATAATATTCAAATCACTAGATACGCATTATCATTGTAAATAAAACACGTCTATTGAAGTCGGGTGGGGCTGGAGGACAGCTTTTTTTAATTCTAAAAGCCCTACCCGACTTCAATATACGTGTTTTATTTACAATGATAATGCGTATCTAGTGATTTGAATATTATTTCTTGCTTTTTAGAGGTAGCGTAGGCTTTTGAAGTCGGTTTTTTGTTTTTTAAAACAATTTTTTATTTCATTCTTTTTAGTGTAAGTACCTTCTGTATTAGATATGTTATCTAGGTAGAAAAATCGGTATGACCAAACGTGAGATAATCGCGGACATACATGCATATGGGTCAAACTGATAACCTCCTTTTACAAACCCTCTAAAATGTCAAAAATACTTTTCTGAAAACCGCATCAAAATCAATTCAGCCATACACGAGATAATCGCGGACAAACATTCATGAACACATAAGGATCAAGTGGGGTCAGAACCTCCTTTTTTGAAGCCGGTTAAAACACCAAAACGTTCTCCTAAATCTAATAAATACTTTTCTGAGAACCGCAATAAAATCGGTTCAGCCGAACGCGAGATCATCGCGGACAAATATACATACACTAGCTGCTGCCCGCGACTTCGTACGCGTGGCACTAGCACTTGTTTACCTATGGTTTTTATGTGGCACTTCGTCCGCGTGGTAATCGGTTACCGTTGTCAAAAGCAGCCTATGTTCCCAAACAAACTTACATCCCATTTCACCCCTTAAGAGATTAACTTTGTAAAACGCTGAATTACGTATACCATAAATTGTGAAGAAGAGCACTAATGTCAAGTTTCAAGTAAAACTCATACCTACGCTGAAAGACATAATGCATTATTTCTATTATGAAGTCTGAAATCTAAAATCGCGAAAAAAACAGCTGTTTCATACATTTTGATATTTTCGTTATGAATTTTTGTATGAAAGTTATGAAACTGCTTTTTTTTTTTTTCGCGATTTCAATGTTTGTCTCATAGCAAAAGTTGTTCAGTTTGATGGTCCCTATCTACCATATTCGGGATTAGGGGTTATTTTGTAACAAGTTGTATGCACCTGGAATACAATGTTATCCTGTTTAATGGTTCCCTAAGGATTTTCTCTAATATCCACGCGGACGAAGTCGCGGGCGGAAGCTAGTTTATTACAATAATCAGAATTGGGTCCAGAGATATTAATATTCCGTTCCCATTTCCTTCTCTACTCTTTTCAAAATAAATGACTTTTTCGCAATCACCATCCCATAAAACCTCAAGAACGACATCCACATCGATTTTCATTTTTAATTACCTCATTTACCCCTTAAGGAATAATTTTCAAAATAACAAAATGTGTGTTTGCCTATTTATTTTTAGACGTGCTCCAACGAATTCTTAAGTTGTAATGTCTATTTTATATTATTTTCCATACAAAATTTGACCCCATTTTCACCCCCTTAGGGGTTAAATCATGTCAACGTTGTTGAACTTCAAAATAAATGTTATTTTCGCAATCACCATCCCATAAGACCTCAAGAACGACATCCATATCGATTTTCATTTTAACTTACCCCATTTACCCCCTAAGGGGTGAATTTTCAAAATCACAAAATATATGTTTGCCTATATTTATATTTAGACATGCTTCTACGAAGTTTGTAGTTGTAATGTCTATTTTATATTAATTTTCCATACAAAATTTGAACCCCTTTTTGAACCCTTTAGGGGTTAAATCATGTCCACCGTGTGGGACTTTAAAATAAATGTCATTTTCGCAATCGTCATCCCAGAAAACCCCAATAATGACATCCATATCCTTTTTTTTTTGTATTTTTACCCCATTTCACCCCTATTTCATCCCCATAGGTGTCGAAATATTACCTAAAACAATTTACGTTTTGTTAAATGTCGATTCATAAGCCTAAATTATAAATTTAGGGATTTTTACTTCAAAAATGAAGGATTTTCTATACACAACTCCATCCCCCTTTTCACCCCTTCAGGGGCAGAATTTTCAAAAAAGCTGAGATTCGTATAAATCAATTTTCAATCTTCAGCCTAAACACAAAATTTGAAAATGCTAGCTTCAAAACTGAGGGACTTTCATTCAAATTTTGGACCCCCGTTTCACCCCCTTAAGGGGTCAGTTTTGAAAAATTCTTTCTTTAGTGCACCCCTAGCCCTCATAAGAAAACTGTGTGCCAAAATTGGAGTCTCTAGACCCAGCGGTTTGGGCTATGCGTTGATATGTCAGTCAGTTTCTTCTTTTATATATTAAGACTAGCTTCTGCCCGCGACTTCGTCCGCGTGGATGTTAGAGAAAATCCTAAGAGAACCTTCAACCAGGATCTGACCAGTCATTTTTACGTTTCCCGTTCCGGTTCCGGTTCCCATTCCCGTTCTGTTCCCGTCCGTTCCCGTCCCTTTCCTGTCCCTTAACCGTACCCCTTCCGTTGCCATTCCCGTTCCCGTACCGTTACCGTCCCGTTCTCGTTCCCATTCCCGTACCGTTCTCGTCCCTTTCCGTTCCCTTTTCATTCCCGTTCCATTCCCGTTCCCATTCCGTTCCCGTTCCATTCCCATTCCGTCCCGTTCCGTTCCCGTCCCGTACCCCTTCCGTTCCCGTTCCCATTCCGTTCCAGTTCCGTTCCCATTCCGTCCCGTTCCGTTCCCGGCCCGTACCCCATCCGTTCCCATTTCCGTTCCCGTCCCGTTCTCGTTCCCGTTCCCGTTCACATCCCGTTCTCGTCCCGTTCCGTTCCCGTATCGCTCCCGTTCCGTTCCCGTTCCTTCCCCCTCCGTTCCCGTCCCGTTCCCGTGCCGTTCCTTTCCCGTTCCCGTCCCGTTTTGTTCCCTTTCCGTTCCCGTTTCATTCGCGATCCCTTCCCGTTCCGTCTCCGTTCCGTTCCGTTTCGTTTCGTTCAGTTCCGTTCCGTTCCGTTCCGTTCCGTTCCGTTCCGTTCCGTTCCGTTCCGTTCCGTTCCGTTCCGTTCCTTTCCGTTCCGTTCCCATTCCCTTCCCGTTCCGTCCCGTTCCGTTCCCGTCCCGTACCCCTTCCGTTCCCGTTCCCATTCCGTTCCAGTTACGTTCCCATTCCGTCCCGTTCCGTTCCCGTCCCGTACCCCATCCGTTCCCATTTCCGTTCCCGTCCCGTTCTCGTTCCCGTTCCCGTTCACATCCCGTTCTCGTCCCGTTCCGTTCCCGTATCGCTCCCGTTCCGTTCCCGTTCCTTCCCCCTCCGTTCCCGTCCCGTTCCCGTGCCGTTCCTTTCCCGTTCCCGTCCCGTTTTGTTCCCTTTCCGTTCCCGTTTCATTCGCGATCCCTTCCCGTTCCGTCTCCGTTCCGTTCCGTTTCATTCGCGATCCCTTCCCGTTCCGTGTCCGTTCCGTTCCGTTCCGTTCCGTTCCGTTCCGTTCCGTTCCGTTCCGTTCCGTTCCAGTTCCCGTGCCCTTGCCCGTTCCCGTTCCCGTTCCCTGGATGTGCATGTCCAGGTCCAGGTCCATGATGTGTCATGTCCACCGTGTTGGACTTCAAAATAAATGTCATTTTCGCAATCACCATCCAATGAAACCACAAGAACGACATCCAAATCGATTTTCTTGTTTACTTACCCCATTTACACCCTAAGGGAGGATTTTCAAAATAACAAAACATGTGTTTGCCTATTTATTTTTAGATGTGCTCCTACAAAGTTCAAAGTTGTAATGTCTATTTTATATTATATTTCCATACAAAATTAGAACCCCATTTATTTATTTATTTATATTTATATAAGGGTTAAATCATGTCCACCGTGTCAGACTTCAAAATAAATCTCATTTTCGCAATCACCATCCCAAAAAACCTCAAGAACGACATCCACATCGATTTTTATGTTTACTCACCCCTATTTACTCCCTAAGGGGTTGATTTTTAAAATCACAAAATATATGTTTGTTTATTTATTTTTAGACGTGCTCCTACGGAGTTTAAAGTTGTAATGTCCATTTAATATTTTTTTCCATACAAAATTTGAACCCCATTTTCACCCCTTGAGGGGTTAAATCATGTCCACCGTGTTGGACTTCAAAATAAATGTCATTTTTGCAATCGTCATCCCAGAAAACGCCAAAAACGACAACCATATCTATTTTTAGGTTTACTCACCCCATCCACCCCTAAGGGGTTGGTTTTTAAAATCACAAAATATATGTTTGCTTATTTATTTTTAGACGTGCTCCTTCGAAGTTTAAAGTTGTAATGTCCATTTAATATTATTTTTTCATACAAAATTTGAACCCCATTTTCACCCCCTGAGGGATTAAATCATGTCCACCGTGTTAGACTTTCAAATAAATTTCATTTTTGCAATCGTCATCCCAGAAAACCCCAATAACGACATCCATGTCTATTTTTAGGGGTTTTTTCACCCCCATTTCATCCCCGTAGGGGTTGAAATACTAACAATAACAATATACGTTGCGTTAGATTCCCATCCATAAGCCTAAATTATATATTTAGCAATTTTTACTTCAAAAATAAAGGATTTTCTTCAATTCACAACTTCATCCCCCTTTTGACCCCTTCGGGGGTAGAATTTTGAAAAACTCCGAAACCCGTATTTATTAATTTTCAATCGTCAGCCTAAACACAAAATTTGATGATCCTAGCTTCAAAACTGAGGGACTTTCATACAAACTTTCATCCCTTATTTCATCCCCTTAGGGATAGAATTTTCAAAAATACTTCCTTAGTGGATTCCTACACTGTATAAGGTATCTGTGTGCAAAATTTCAAGTTTCTAGGTGCAGCGGTTTGGGCCGTGCGTTGATAGATCAGTCATTCAGTTTACGATTTTATATATTGGTCAAACTGAGAACCTCCTTTTTGAAGTCGGTTAAAATACCAAAACCTTCTCCTAAATGTAACAAATACTTTTCTGAAAGCCGCAACAAAGTCGGTTCAGTTCAACGCGAGATAATCGCGGACAAACATACATACATACCGGTCAAACTGAGAACCTCCTTTTTTGAAGTCGGTTAAAATACCAAAACCTTCTCCTAAATGTACGAAATACTTTTCTGAAAACCGCATCAAAATCGGTTCGGCCAAACGCGAGATAATCGCGGACAAACATACAAACATACAAACATACATACATACATACAGGTCGAACTGAGAACCTCCTTTTTTTTTGAAGTCGGTTAAAAATTGGTCAAGTTTAGAGCGTTATAACTCTCAAAGTACTAATAGTTGCCGTTTATAGTAATACAATAAAGTGTTTCAAATTTAAATACCTTTCCAATGATGTAAGATTTATTGCTAGAGGAGGCTTAGATCAAAATGCTCATCGTACTAAAGGACCCCCGAAAAGTTCAAATAATTTGACTCAAACCTTATGTTCTAATAAATAAATAATAATAATAAATATAAAACTTTATTGAAATAATCTTACATCACAATTTACAACTAATAAAGGAAAAACAAATAATAAATATTTTTTAAAATAATTTTATACTATTTGCTTGACCACATCATGCGATGTTGCCGTTCTGCTCAACTTCAGGGCTTGGAAAATATAGAAGGCTATGATTCCATCAATAAAATTCTATATATTTTGGTTTTGGCGCGCTCAGTAATCAAATCAATCAGTTAAGTATTGGAAAGCGATAGTAATAATTTACTCATTTATTTATAGCAAATCAATTCGCATCCACAATATAATATGAAGTTGCAGTGTCAGGTTGAAGTCGTTAATAGATTGCATATAAATTCAAATGTCAGGCCAAACGGCAGATACGTTAAATCGACTTTAGCTATAGCTAAACAACCAAAACTGAAAAAACAAGATGAAACAGAATTTATTATATTACACTTTTCGACTATCAATAAAACAGGAGTGAAATACAGAGTCTCATCGATGAAACAAGTGTTTGTCAAATGTTTAGACAAAGGTTTGAGTACTATAAGGTTTGAAGAACCACCAGTGGATTTATGTATAAAAAGTGAACCAACACAATTAAAGTGTTTCCTGAGGTTACTAAAACTGTGTTTATCAGGCAATTGTAAAGATTTAAATCTTGGTGATATATCGAACATAAGCGTTACACATAAAGATGTTGCCCCAACTAAAATGATTGTCAGAGATCGAAGCCAATTTCCAGATAAAGGTTTTCCACGAACTTTAGAATCTCTCCAGATAGTAGGCCTAAAACTACATAACTTTCGAAGAGATATATTACTACTACGTAATCTAGTAATTTTAGACCTCAGCGAAAATGAAATTGAAAAAATTCCACCAGAATTTGGTAATTATTATTGTTTATAATTGAATTAGTTTACTTATAAAACATCTTATTAGTAGGTTTCAATTATTATTTGCAGGACGATTGCCTAATCTTGCTGAACTTACTCTGGCCAACAATCATCTTGGCAAAAACGGCTCTCAAATGGATTGGAGATGGCTGCTCGGCCCTCAGGTAAATGATTTTTCTCATTAAGGCTCTGTTACGCGAAATCATTTGTCTCTGTCTTTTTCTTTATGTGTAAAGAGTATAGAAAATAACCTCACTTCTGCACTTTTTCGATGTTTTTCGTTGTTTTTTCATCATTATCTTTAGCACAACTATCTTTCTTGAAAAAAAGTTATTGGAGTAACTGCACAGTACATTAAAGTGTATTTTGATGTAGAATTCAATACGTTTCCGCTATTATTTACGGCAAAAATATGGCCTGTGACAAGCGCTTTTGATGATATTCTGATTTTTTTTCTACAATCATCTGTTAGGTTTATTCACAATCTTATGTTTGTAGCAACTAGATAAACTTTTTAGCTTGTCGTATGATTTTTTTGGTGGCTACATGTTTACGTTTTCTATATAAAAAATGGCCCGCACAAACCATGTTTTCCTATTACCGCCCCTTAATGCACATAATTAAATCAATTTAAGATTTCCATTCATGATTTTCTTTAATATACAGATCAGCAAGAAATTGAAATTATTGGATTTATCTGGCAATGGAATTAAACACCTACCAAAGTCTATTTGGAAATTACAATGCTTAGTCACCTTGAAAGTAGACAATAATTGTTTGAGTAAACTTCCATCAACACTGGGTCGAATTGGATCATTGAGGTAACTCTCCATTACTGATTATATTTTTTTAATTTAATATACATAATATAATAATTAATTACTATGGGTCTGTTTCACAGATTCAAATTCATTAAATAATACTAGCGGCCCCCCGTGACTTTGTCTGCGTGGGCAGTTTTTTTGCTATCCCTCGGGAACAAATCATTTTTTCGGGATGAAAGGTTTTCTGTACCTCTGGCAACGTGTATGCAACATTTCATAATAGTAATGGTAGAGTGGTTAAGACGTGAAGGTGTAACAAACAAATAAACAAATGGACTTTCACATTTATAATATTAGTAAGGATATGATGGTATAGATACTTACTATTAAACTGTGAAAAAGGCTTGTAGAATCCTAAATTTGTGAAAAATGTAGTTAGATATATAAATAAAAGCTAGCATGCACAAGCTACTTTTGCCTCTCACATCAAGTCTATGGGTTTGTGGAAAAAGGTAATAGGAGGTTGTATGGAAGGCTGTTGCATTGCAACATTTGTCTCTCACATCAATTGCATGTCTCTCACATGCAATTGATGTGAGAGACAAATAGTTGCAGAGACATAAGTGGCTTGTGTGTGCTAGCTCTATGCAGACATACTCTACGAGTATTTTTCAAGTTAAGAGCGCGTAGTCTGCATACTAGCGCAGCTGCTCCGCCATTGAAACGAAAATTATAGTGATTAAGTAAAGACGAGGAGCTCGGTGGCGCAGTGGTTTAACGCCTGGCCCAGCGATTGCGGAGGTTAAGCAACGTTCGCAAGGGTGGCAAGATGGGTGACCAAAAATTTATTATCTCGATCTCCTCCCTGCTTCGGAAGGCACGTTAAGCCGTTAGTCCCGGCTGCGTTTGCAGTCGTTAACACCCACCAATCCGCATTGGGCCCGCGTGGTGGATTATGGCCCATCCTTCTTACCACCCATAAGGAAGGCCTGTGCCCCAGCAGTTGGGACATTAAAAATGGCTGATGGACAAGTAAAGACGAAATTGTGAATTATCTCTCTGTACTGTAGTGCACTCTGAAGAAGCACTAACTATGCACTCTACGTTCTCAAGATTCATATAGTAAATAGGTCATTAAAATATTTCCTTTTATTTCATAGGTACTTGACAATATCGAGTAATGAGCTGGAAACACTACCCTGTAGTCTAATGCAAGCCTCCTTGGAGCACATAGATATTTGTCATAACAAGTTTCAATCACATGCAAATAATATTAGTAAGCCTGAATGCAGCCCCTGGGATGTCTATGTGGGAAGTCTTGTCCACTTAGCTTCCAAAGTTATCCTAAAACAAAAATGTTTTTATGCACCCAATATGATACCATGGACCTTGGTGGATTTTTTGGATAATTCGAATATGTGTGTGTGTGGTACACCAGTGGTAACTGAGATTATATGTCGTTATAAAGAATTTGACCTCAAAAACTTTTTTAATGTTGTAGTATTTGATAATTTTAGAAATAGCTCTGTTTGTTTTGAATGTTACTTTTGTTCTCCTATATGTTATTCAAAAACTGTTAAATTGGTTTGATACTTACTTGTTGAATAAGATCATTAGCTTTAAGTGCTTTGAAATGTAATAATCTAATTTATTAACTTACTGTTGTTTTTTTAGAGACTCCACATTACCCTCCAACCCAATTTTGAGAGATCTGGCCCCTTTTTAATTAATTCTTGACATAACTCTAATAATGAATTCAAAATAAAAATATAAAAGTGGCAGCAGAAGAGGGTCATATTATTGCACTACATTAGCTAATGCGGTGCATAATTCTAATTGTCTTCGCCTTCACTGTGCCGACCTGCCGCCTGTTTTGTAAGCTGACCAAACAACACAGAAGTCATTGAAGCTGACAGCTAAAATTCTATTCACCGTATAAAATGTCACAGTAATAGCACGTTTTTAACACTTTATGAATGAGACATGGCACACCGCTTGCGTAACATACGCGTGCACGTAGACTGATGCGTAACCCTACGCATTGCAGCTCCCATGAGACAAACAGGCTGCGTACCTACGCGGAGCGGAATCAGCGGAACGCATTGATGCGTGCGGTAATGAAGTTGTACTCAATGGCATTCCCTATTGGACGGTACACTGAACAAATTCTAACACGCATCTATCTATGCTGCGCGTCACTACGCGCAGCTTCATCAGTAGTATTTGTTTACAAATAGTACCGGTACTACCGGCACCTACCGGTAGTAAGTGGTGTTTTATTTTGTTTTTAAATAATGAATAACGATATTAAAGAAAACTTATTGAATTAGTGAGAAAAAGATAGTCCATTTACTCAATCTTCGTCTGAGATCGCGCACTAGAGTCGCAAACATGGCTGCCGCAGCGGCCGGGTACGCAAGGGACAGGGTTGCGTTGCGTTGCGTGCCCAGCACGTATGCGGAAGCGTAGACGTATGCGTAACCCGGTGTGCCCAGCAGGCCTGGCCCATTCTACCATTGTGTATAGGAGCCATAATCTCCATCAGTTTTTAGACTGATCGATTCGAAAGTGCGATTATTAGGATTTAAATATAAATTAATTTAATGACCGCACAATATTGGCCCAATTTGGCGCTTGTTATTATTCCAATATTTATATTATGGTTGGATTCGTAGTAGTAACTACATATACAGGGTCATTTTTGGACCCCTTTTCAAAATTTGTCAGGTCATTCTATAACAGCAGTACAATCAATTTGTGAGTAAAAAAAATTTTTTTTTTACCTTTTTGCCTCAAACTTTTCCCTACACAAATAGAAATTGTTGTCACTGTTTGCGCATCGCACGGTCGACCCGCGCGAGCCCCCCTCCCGCCACCCGCCTTCCCCCGCACGCGTCGCTTTCGCGAGGGTGAGCGTGCGTGCCTAAATTTTTAGGACATAAAAAGTGGCTGAAAACTGCGAATTTAAAAACAAATAATTCATAATGATCTCACCAATTTTTTTTTTATTACTTCCTTGAACTTGTATTTGATTTTGTAAAGACGTCGCAAAATTACCCTGTATTAATATGTGCTTAGATGTACCTATGTGGTGTAGGCATAATAGATTCTACTATGGTGTAGGGCACAGAACAAAGAAAAAATTTGTGTAGGGTTTTCTCTCAGTAGAAAACAAACATGGAATCTTAAAATGAAAACAAACAATTTCGTCAAACTATTTTGATTTATTAGTTTTAGATCTCCATAAATATTCGTCTGATTTGGAATACATTGCACATGTTACTTTTATTTTATGAAAACTAAATCACTTTTCAATTCAACCCTTCAAGTTTCCAATGTATGTCTTGAATAACTGGAGCTATTCGAATGTGTGGTTCTGAAAAAAAAAACGTGAGATCTACAACATTGGTGAAACAGTAGCGAACCTACCTTGCCTGCGCCAAAGGTCCCGGGTTCGAATCCTAGTAGGGGCAGATGCTAGTGTGATGAGTACAAGCATTTGTTCCCGAGTCATAGTGGTTTATAATATACTTATTTATGTATTTTACACGCTATTTAGTACCCACAGTACAGGCTCTGCTTAGTTTGGAACTAAATTAATTGTTTGTGAGTTGTCCTAAATTTATTTACCTATTATTCATTTTATTTATTTAATAACTTGTTCATAAAAAGGAAAGATGGTCTCCCATGAGGGATGGTCCGCGCTGTCCATAGGTCACAATAGTGGGTAACAAAGCAACCTTATAAAAAGCCTTATGAAATAAAATGGACAAAGATGTGGGCAAAACTATTGTCGGGGACGTCATTGCTACGCGTACTAATGAAGCTTCAAAGTGCAATAAACTTGTATTATCACTATTTAATTATACCAACATACCTAGCGTGGCAATGCCTTGTGGTATGACACTGCAACCTTCTGGGACATTTTGAGCAGCTATGACAGCATTTGTTGATTCTATCACCAGTTCATTAGTCCAGATTTGTTTGAAACTGTCTTTCATTTCTTTTAATAGTTTATCCAGTGTTGTCTGAAAGTAAAATATTTAAAGTCCAGTCATATAGGATTTATGAATGTCTGATACGATTTGGAAACGGTGATTTTGTTAGTTAGTATTGCTCTACCTGTAAAACGAAGGCTTCCTTGTCTCTATTCAGGCAACCAAGAGCAATGGTCACATTCTTCACTTGTAATCTCAAATCAAAAGATGTTGTAACTAAAGAATGAAGAGCCATAATCAATGCAACATCTTCATATTGGGAGCCTTCCTTAAGAGAAGCCACTTTTCGTTCATGCTTTCTTCTGTTTTTACTGGATCGAAAACTCCGACTGCAATTGAAACAAATATGACATATTGTTTTAAAGAATAATGGCAACCCGCCATACATTAATTTATTACATTTAATAGGTATATTTTTGCCATTGTTCTTTCCATGGTTATATATTGACGTTACTAATAACGTTTGTTCTAAAATAAACTATCGAGGCTCCGATATTTCGGCATAGTTGAGCCTCAAAGCTAAACAGGTACATAGTGTAAATCCCGACATAGTTTATTCTAATAACAAATATGATAATAACAAAAAACAAGTCCATTCTAAGCTCTCTGCTCACAGTCTCGCACTTGTCGGCAAATAATGGCTTTACAAACCTAGATCCTCGTGATGAAGAAGCGAGCGTGCTGCCAGCATCCGAATAAAGATCGCTGTCCTTATTATAGAAAGATGGGTCATATGAGTCCACAGCGATTTTATTTTTATTTTCTCTTACTAAACTAAGGCGCTCTCTGTGTTTCACAAAAGTGCTCCAATTTGATTCTATCAATTCCTTCAAGTTTTTATAGTCTTCTAATACTGTTGGTAATAGACACTTTTCTGAAATAAGAATATTGGTAGCTAGAGTTAGGGCACAATGTAACAAATACATAGTTATTAATGAAACTATTGTATAATGAAGTTATTAAAACACGAATGTGGGTTTATCACATACTATTGCACACAAGACTTTATCTACACCCATGATATGAGTTCTCTATAAAAGATTCCGAAACAGTTAGACGTGCCGGACTACAGCTGGGCCACAAAAAAAAAAGTTGGAAATCTTACTTTTTGACTATGCCATGATGAAGTCGATAATTTGTCGGAATTTGTCGCCAAAAACCAGATTTTGTCGGTCTTCCGTTTACGAGATACGTGTGGCCCAGCCGAAGAGACGTCTCTACAGCTGGGCCACACAGATCTCGAAAACGGAAGGTCGTAGCGAAAATCTGATTAGTCGTATGTGTAGCCGGTATTTTGTCGGAATTTGTCGCCAAAAACCAGAGTTTGTCGGTCTTCCGTTTACGAGATACGTGTGGCCCAGCCGAAGAGACGTCTCTACAGCTGGGCCACACAGATCTCGAAAACGGAAGGTCGTAGCGAAAATCTGATTACTCGTATGTGTAGCCGGTATTTTGTCGGAATTTGTCGCCAAAAACCAGAGTTTGTCGGTCTTCCGTTTACGAGATACGTGTGGCCCAGCCGAAGAGACGTCTCTACAGCTGGGCCACACAGATCTCGAAAACGGAAGGTCGTAGCGAAAATCTGATTACTCGTATGTGTAGCCGGTATTTTGTCGGAATTTGTCGCCAAAAACCAGAGTTTGTCGGTCTTCCGTTTAGGAGATACGTGTGGCCCAGCTGTAGAGACGTCTCTTCGGCTGGGCCACACAGATCTCGAAAACGGAAGGTCGTAGCGAAAATCTGATTACTCGTGGGTGTAGCCGGTATTTTGTCGGAGTTTGTCACCAAGAACCAGATTTTGTCGGTCTTGCGTTTAGGAGATACGTGAGGATACGCTGTGGAGACCTTTCTACCTGGATCTTGAGAAAGGAAGGTCGTAGCGAAAATCTGATAACTCGAGTGTGTAGCCGTTAGTTTGTCGGAGTTTGTCACCAAGAATCAGAGTTTGTCGATCTTGCGTTTAGAAGATATGTGAGGATATGCTGTAGAGACCTTTCTACCTGGATCTCGAGAACGAAAGGTCGTAGCGAAAATCTGATAACTCCTATGTGTAGTCGGTAGTTCGAGCGAGTTTGTCGCCAAATACCAGAGCTTGATCGCCTTACGTTTACGAGATAAATGTGATTTGAATGTACCTTCGCGAATGTACATTCGCGTACAACTGTGTTTGAAATAATTATACTACTTTAATGAATGCATGCATGCATGCTATCTAGGTAAAAATTTAGAATACTTGAGCACGAATTTGGTGGTTTTGAGGGAAGGGGGGAGGAGGGGTGGAGGTAACCTCCCCCTGGTGGTACTCCCATTCCGCGGAAGTACATATTTGCAGAGATATTGATATAAATGAATACACAAAAAAGTTATGATAACAGCCAAATTGCTGTTGTTTTTCGGCAATTAAAGGAGGGAGAGAGGGGGAGGGAAGGGAAACAACTCCCTCTTCCAATCCCCATCCGTCCGTGATGCGTAGTTTTCAAGAAATATTTTTTTGTGTAAACATAACCTCAAAACAAAAAATTTAGAAATTAAGCAGAGGAGGCTAAAAAGAGGTGGGTAAAGGGGAAGGGACGTACGTACAAAATTTCGCACGTAAAAAAAGTCGTTTCTGGCGCTTCGCCGGCCGCTACCGCGGCACGCTCGCTTCGCTCGCTCGGCTCGCGCGCTGGGTTCATGTACACCTAACATGCTCGTCGCTACGCTCCTCGCACCTATCACGTGACCTGCGGTCTTTGATTCACCATCGCAACAATTTAGCAGTGCTACCAACCTAGTGCGCCGCCATTAAACGTCAAGAATGACGACACTGGTTTAAAAATTAGACTTAGATCTTTATTTTTTTCGAAAAATAAGTGTTTCCGCGGAAAATGAATATGTGCATTAGAATCTCTGCATGTTTTATAATAAGGTAGTAAACTCACTATATATAATTTCGTGCTCAAGTTTTCTAAATCCAAGCCGCTATCTAAGCTGCATGATGATTTATTTCTTACAATATGCGGTCGCCCTGAATTAGCTTTAACGGTCACCCATCCGACACCTGACCGGACCGAGTGTTGCTTATAAAACGTTACCAGCAACTAGGGACCGACCGAACACACTTTTCACCGAGAATCGAGACCGCGATTAAAAAATAGTCTCGGCCGAGACCGAGACCGAGATTTTTGTTTTTTTTTAAGTTACTATAAAATGGCAAAAAAAAAAGCAAATCGATGTACTATGGGCAACAGCGTCGCTTAATCAGTTTGCAACAAAATTCGCGTGCGCGTGTATCGCCCTTGCACGAACTAAACGTATTATTATATTATTACAAAATTGCTTTCTTGTGGTTTGACATTAGGATATTAAATATTTTTTATTTTTTTATTTATTTTACAAACACAAACTTATAACTATCATTACAGGTACTATCTAACCCAATGCGATAGTTACAGCATTTTTGTTATGCCTACTTATAACTTATAACAAATTATCCACGCAGCTAATTTTGTGAATTCACTTAGAGAACAAATAAACAAATCCGTTTCTTTATCAATGAGGTTGATTGTGTGGAATGCGCGCGTCAGTGGAGCTTTGCGCAGTAAGTTCGTGCGAGCTGTAGGCACCTCCAGTAGGTTCGGCCGGCGCCGTCGCCAGACGTATTCATTTGGAACACAAATACACATCATCCCTAGCACCTCCGTATTATTTATCTTACCTCTAAGTACCGCAAAAATGTATGAAACCAGACTGAGCTCCCTCCTAACTCCTAGCTGGTTGTATCCTACCATACCCAAAACGAATAATGTTGGATACTGTAATGGGTAAAAAGGGTAAACTCCATAGAGTTTTAAGTATAAATACCTAACAAATTTGTTCTGTACCCTTTCCAACATAAGATTATATTTCTGTTCATGAGGGGCCCAAATCATCGCGTTGAATTCCAAATGACTCCTAACTAATGTATTATACAAAGCTATAATGGCTTGTACATTTGTGAAATTATTTACCGTTCGCATCATAAATCCTAATGTTCTGAAAGCCTTTTTGCAAATGTCTACTATGTGTTCTTTAAATGATAAATCCGCTGTAAATTTTACTCCTAAATCCCTAACCTGTACTACCCTACATAAAGGAGCTCCATCAATGTTATAGAGGTATTCTATGGGGGTCTGTTTGCGAGTAAAAGACATCGCTTGACATTTCGATGTGTTGAATTGTAACATGTTCTCTTGACTCCATTTAACCACCCTATCTATGTCCTCTTGGAGTTTGTTACCATCCTCTACGTTTTTTATTTTCAACGACAACTTAAGGTCGTCCGCAAACAATAAACATTTTGAATTCTTCACGACCTCAGGCAAATCATTTATCATGATTAAAAATTCTAAAGGACCCAGGTTTGATCCCTGACTTACGCCAGACCATGTAAAATACGGTTTCGATCTATGCCCCTCGTACTCCACATACTGCTGTCTATCTGTCATGTAGCTAGCGAAAAAATTCAATAGATGTGGGGTGAAACCAAATCCTGCCATTTTTTTAAGAAGCACATCGTTATTTACCAAATCAAACGCTTTTTTAAAATCAAAGTATGTAGCATCGGTTTGTCCCCCACCATCTACTGTTGGTATTAATTCAGCCACTAGTGCAAGAAGGTTGGTTGAAGTGCTTCGAGCTGGTCTAAAGCCGTGTTGTGCCTCCGTTAATTGTGAGTGTACCTGTTGGTATATGATTCTATGTAAAGTAGACTCAAACACCTTTGCGGGTGTTGAAAGTACTGCTACGGGTCTATGATCTTCAACGCTTGCCCCAGTTCCTTTTGGAACCGGAACAACCTTTGTGATTTTCCATCTTTCTGGAAATACGGCTAAGTCTAAACACTTATTGAAAATGTGAAGCAGTGGCTTCGCTAGAACTAACCTACAATCTTTAAAAATGAATGGTGGAATACCATCAGGTCCGGCCGATGTTTTTGGCTTTAGTTGTTTAAGCGCAGTTATTACGTCACTGAGTTGTAACTGATTCAAGTGAACTCGAGCCGCCCCGTTACCCCCACCGGCATTTTCTATCGCCGTACTCACCTTCAATTCGGCTCTCTGTTTACTGTAAACAGAATGAAAATATCTAGCAAACTCGAAAACACACTGTTCGTCCGTCAAAACCTCCCCATCCTTCAAAATGTTTCTCGATTTACGGTTGCTCTTTTTTGTATTAATATAATTCCAAAAGGACTTCGGGTCCTTTTTGAGATTATTTTGTACACAGTTTCTATATTGATTATGTGAGGCAACTAGGAAGTTTTTTACTTTAGTTCGCAACTCTGAAAATTTTTTAAAGTCTGTTTCTAATCCGGTTGTCTTATATTTTTTATGTAAAATTGCTTTATATTTTATTAACCCGATAATTTCGCCCGTGTACCATTCGGGGTAAATCCTACCAGAACCTCTCTGTTTACCTTTTTTTTTCGGTACACACTTTTCAAATATTAAATTAATTTCCTTGTAAAAATAATCTAAACTTTGTTCTAAATCCAACGAATAAATTGGGGTCCAATCAATGTTATTTATTAGCGAATATAATAGTAAGAAATCCGCTTTGTAAAAATTATATGTAACGGTACCTGTGTCTATGCTGGATACTGTAGGTGTACATGTCAGTAAGTCGCGAGCGGGGCTCCCAGTGGTGATGGACGATGCCATCACCGTCACTTCCAGTGGCGGATGGTACTTATCGACGCTCACCAGGCAAGAATCTGCCGCCCGCACTCTCACACAATCCTCCTCGTCAAACGAACTCAACACTAAGTCCAATGATCGATTGTCACAATTACCCACTTTGTTGCTCTGAGCAAATCCACAAAAAGATTGAAAGTATTCAAAATAATTTGTTACTTCCGACGAACAAGAAAATGGGTTAAAATCTCCTATCACTATCATTTTTTTATAACTAGCATTTAATTGTTCTATAATTTTGAACATAACCAAATATTCATTTTCGTGACTACCAGGTGGAATATACAGAACACATAACAAAAACAAAAAACGATTTCTTAAAAACACGGAAGCACTGACTAGTTCAAAGACATGATTATCAATGTTTACGTCGCTCGGACAGTTCACCCGTCGTAGCTCGAAGCGCGGTGCGGCCACGAGACACGCGCCACCCTGCTTGCGACCGTCCGCTCGGTCACATCGTAGAATAGTGAAACCCGGGGGTATTAACTCCGCGTCTTGAATGGAACTGTTACAGCCAGTTTCTGTTATGGCATACAAGTCAGCATTTGATGATGAGATGCTTGTATAAAAGTCATCCGTTTTTGTTCTTAGTCCTCTGACATTTTGATAGTATATCTCAATTGATCGATTTGATTTTTTGATTGATTTATTATTATGTGTGTTGAGATCTGTCATATGATTTTCGAAACCAAATCCATTCGCAGAATTCAATGTTTACGGGCCAACTTTCCGGATTATTTATTCTATCATAATGACTTTCCGGGACACCAATAATGAAAGAGGCGTAATCCCTCTCCGTCTTGTGTTTTATTCTTTCTATTTTCACTTGTATATCCGCGTCGTATAAGCTTTTAATATATGTTTCTAATTTTTTTTCTGTAGTATCTTTATTGAGACGCCATACGTGTAAATATTTTTTCTTTTCAGTTCCCTGAATCACATTAACATTTGAGATGCCGCCTTTTTTAACTTCACGATTGGGGTATCTACCTTTTTTCTTATTATTAACGGTTTGCCAATCCTCGTCTTTATAATTTCCGCCATTCTTTTTATTGCTGTTCCTTTCATCACTTTGTAGTTTTTCTTCCTGCGACAAAATGTTTGCTGGTTTCGTGGCCACACACTCCTTATCCTTTGCTTCTTGGGCCGGTCGCATTTGCTTGTTTTGTTTTACTGCGTCTACAAATGATCCCTTTTGGTTACTAGGTGTTGTCATTTCCTTATTTGTTCTCTTATCAGCTTCTAATTTCATATTTTCCTGTATAAGTGAATTTATTTTGGCTTCTAAAGTATCAATTTTATTAGCTTTTTCTTGAACTACCTTCAAAATTGATTTCACTTCTTTTAATTCGTTTTCTGTTTTTATTAATTTACTTTTTAATAGTGTGTGCTCCTTCATTTGTTCCTCCCACTTTATGTTCATCTCCTTACGAAATTCTCTTATCTCCTCTAGGAGTTTGTTCTCCGTATACGAGCCAACTACTTCGTTGTTATTGTGACGAGTCCCTCTTACGGTATTTATGAAATTAGTTGGTGTTGTAAATGTTGTATCCATGATAACGTTGTCACGTACCGGTGTTCCTGTGTTGGCAGGGCAGCACTCCGGGCAGATCCATGTATCCTTATATTCTTGCGTAAGTGTGTCGAAACTCTCAACCGAAACGGCAAGACATTTCAGATGGTACCTCTTCTTACACGACTGTTTTGAACACTCCATGTATAAAACATCGCAGATAGAGGCCTCGCAGCCAGAACATTTTGTTACCATTTGTGTAATTCCCAAATTGTTAACAATAATTATTTAATTTTAACTATCGCACCAAATACACGTCACTACGTCGTGTCTTTCGTCTTTAGTCCTATAGTTAGTCCTATCCTATATATTTTAAGGTGTATTTTACAAAAAATAAATTAACCACATCGGATCTGCAGGAGCCTAAACTTGGTATATTTTGAAAATGTGTTTTGATTTAATTTAAAACAAGACAGTGGCTGAAATGTATTAATTTAATATATTTTAAGAACCGGCTTAGCAATACATGATAGGATTTAGAACAAAAAATTTTTTTCCCCATACAAAAAGATTACCCATAACTCCTCTCCTAAGGGAAGAATTTTTAAGAACTGCGGGTCCAAAATATTGTTTTGACTTCAAGTATACTTGTGCCAAACGGCTATGCTGTAGATGGGTTTGAGGTTTTCCATTGATTTTGAGCTCGTACGCCAACCACACCACTATATTAATATAACATTCACATTCTTAAATGGTAAAACTAAACTAGGTACCTACCTACACAAGTCATCAAAAAAATACCAAAAGACTGAAATCAACAATTTTGATTTGATTTGATTAATCACAGTGAAGGATGCGTCAGCGTATGCCCTGTGGCATGCGTAACAGCGTTAGTTCCAATTACGCATGCCTCAGCGAAGAAGAAAGTGCAAGACAAAAGCGCACGAGTGTAATCTCAGGCCTACGTAAGTAGGTACTAATAGGCCGAGATTCTCGGCCATTTTAGCCGAGCCGAGACCGAGACATAATTTTTGGCCGAGACTGGCCGAGATCTCCAGCGAAGTTTTAAATTGTAATTTCGATTTTATATTCTTTTTCCATACAAAATTTGAACCCCATTTTCACCCCTTAAGGGGTTAAATCATGTCCACCGTATTGGACTTCAAAATAAATGTTATTTTCGTAATCGTCATCCTAGAAAATCGTAATAACGACATCCATATCGATTTTTGGGTTTTTTACCCCATTTCACCCCCATAGGGGTCAAAATACTAACAATAACGATATAAGTTGCGTTAGTTTTCTATCCATAAGCTTAAATAATAAATTTAGCTATTTTTACTTCGTAAATGAAGGATTTTCTTTACACAAATTTATCCCCCTTTTCACCCCTTCGGGAGTAGAATTTTCAAAAACGCTGAGATACGTGTACATTAATATTCAATCGTTAGCCTAAACACAAAATTTGAAGATCCTAGCTTTGAAACTGAGGGACTTTCATACAAACTTTGGACCCCCGTTTCACCCCCTTGGAGGGTGAGTTTTGAAAAATACTTTCTTAGTGCACCCCTAGACCTCATAAGGAACCTACGTGCCAAATTTGGTGTCTCTAGACCAAGCGGTTTGGGCTGTGCGTTGATATGTCAGTCACCAATCAGTATCTTCTTTTATATATTAAGATAAATAAATTGCACATCAATCATACCATACTTTACGTTGTTTTCACTTGTTTTATTTTATTGACCATTTTCCTAAAGGTACATCGATAAATAACCAAATAAAACCTCATGAAACTCACTTAGCATGTCGTACTCATTAAATTACTACTTACATTTTTAGGACAGATGTACGCGACTGTACGATACACCACGTATATAGAGTAGGAGACCAGATACCAAACGTTGTCGATACAATAAACGTTGAATACATCAATTACTATTCGAAAAATTAATTGAAATCTTTCATATTTCCTCACTAAATTCTTTTAATCATATAAATTTTGGATTTAATATTAACTATGTACATAAAATAATACAAATCAACTATACTGCTTACGCATTTTGGATAAGGCTCTAAGACTATAATCATAAAAAAACAAAACCCTTATTTCTCTGGAAAGGGGAGTCGACCAAGTCTGTAACTTAAGGACAAACTCGGGAAAACTACCGGCTACACATACGAGTAATCAGATTTTCGCTACGACCTTTCGTTCTCGAGATCCAGGTAGAAAGGTCTCTACAGCATATCCTCACATATCTTCTAAACGCAAGATCGACAAACTCTGATTCTTGGTGACAAACTCCGACAAACTAACGGCTACACACTCGAGTTATCAGATTTTCGCTAAGACCTTCCTTTCTCAAGATCCAGGTAGAAAGGTCTCCACAGCGTATCCTCACGTATCTCCTAAACGCAAGACCGACAAAATCTGGTTCTTGGTGACAAACTCCGACAAAATACCGGCTACACCCACGAGTAATCAGATTTTCGCTACGACCTTCCGTTTTCGAGATCTGTGTGGCCCAGCCGAAGAGACGTCTCTACAGCTGGGCCACACGTATCTCCTAAACGGAAGACCGACAAACTCTGGTTTTTGGCGACAAATTCCGACAAAATACCGGCTACACATACGAGTAATCAGATTTTCGCTACGACCTTCCGTTTTCGAGATCTGTGTGGCCCAGCTGTAGAGACGTCTCTACAGCTGAGCCACACGTATCTCCTAAACGGAAGACCGACAAAATCTGGTTCTTGGTGACAAAATCCGACAAAATACCGGCTACACATACAAGTAATCAGATTTTCGCTACGACCTTCCGTTTTCGAGATCTGTGTGGCCCAGCTGTAGAGACGTCTCTTCGGCTGGGCCACACGTATCTCGTAAACGGCAGACCGACAAACTCTGGTTTTTGGCGACAAATTCCGACAAAATACCGGCTACACATACGAGTAATCAGATTTTCGCTACGACCTTCCGTTTTCGAGATCTGTGTGGCCCAGCTGTAGAGACGTCTCTTCGGCTGGGCCACACGTATCTCGTAAACGGAAGACCGACAAAATCTGGTTTTTGGCGACAAATTCCGACAAATTATCGACTTCATCATGGCATAGTCAAAAAGTAAGATTTCCAACTTTTTTTTTTGTGGCCCAGCTGTAGTCCGGCACGTAACAGTTAGCTTATTGCCAACATTAAAACAACCAGCATAGTAACCAAATTTTCGAAGGAGTTGCATTGTGAAATTTAGTACATTATAAGACTCGTTTGGATGATATAATAGCGGCGGCGCGCGCGAATCAGCCATGGATCGTTCGGATGATATTATGGTTACTATGACACTGGTTGTTTTATTTACTGTTGGCAATAAGCTAACTGTTTCAGAACCTTTTGCAAAGGCTTTAAGGCATGGGTGTAGATAAATATAAAATTTACCTTTTAAATCATCTTTATCATATTGGGCGCAAAGCCTGTAAGCAGTTTTGTATAGACCACATTCTATAGCATAGGAAATGGATTTGTCATTTTCCTTATAGTATTGCTCCAATATTTGCAAGGCTTCTTGATGTCTCTTTTCTTCTTTCAGAGTATTAACAAGTTCCCTGAAATAAGAAATTGATTAGTTGGACTATATCTATACATATAATAAAGCTGTAGAAAAGTTGTGTCTGTAGAGTCTGTACAAAGAAAATATTTTGAAAAAAAGTGGTTGGGGTGTTTGATAACAACCTATAAAACCCATTTCTATCATTTTTGGAATTTTTGTCTGTTTATCTGTATGTTTGTGCGCTAATAACTTAAAAAGCGCTAACTCAATCGTAATTGATGTTTACATAGAAATATACTATGTATTTTGCGAAGTAATTTAGTCTTTATTTCATCGCAATCGGTTCACTCAATCAAAAGATATACGACTTTTAAGTTTTTAAGAAGAGTTTACGATGAATTCGTTGTAACAATATTTTTGGGGAATTATACTGTTAGAACGACGACTACCTGGACCTGCCCCCCTAGCCAAAGTAACATTTGCAAATTTTCGCTATCGCTTCGCTTCGAAACATGTATGGATTTGACGTTTTAAAATTCGATTGTTAACGAAAGCTTATGTCAATCCCATACATGTTTCGAAAGCGAAGCGATAACGAAGATTAGCGAATGTTACTTTGGCTAGGCCCTCTGGTGTTCCCACATCTGGCACGGTAAAATTTTCAATGGCTTAAAAGTAAACAATAAAGTGTCGAGTTTTGAGTCTGTCTTTTGTAATTTCTCAGAAAAAAATGCATGTGCATGCAGTAAAATCTAAGCCCGCTTTCTAAGTATTATGTTATTTTATACTACTAGCTTCCGCCCGCGACTTCGTTCGCGTGGACATTCGAGAATATCCTTAGCAGGGGTCGAAACAGGTTGCAGTGTCAAAAATACTGATTTTACTGACTGTAAGACTTAAAAATACTGACCTTTTACTGACTTAATTTCTATGTTTAAATGTGCAGTGAGTATAAAAAGAGGGGTTTAAGACAGAATTTAACAGAGTTGACAATTTTTTATTGAGATTTTTAGCATTCACAATGTTATTTTTATATATATTTCTAAAGTACTAGAAAAAAATCAATCTGCCATTAAATAATTCTCTTGTAGCGACAGCACTGGCCACTTGACTGAAAACCGCGATACAGATACACATTATACATGCGATAAATAGCCTTATAAAGCCGAATATGTTAGATGAGATACCATGCATACAAGCATACAATACAACACATAACCCCGGAAAACCGCCACTTTTTGAAAAAAAAAAGAAGTTTTTTCTTTGGTAAATACACTGAATAGTGGCAACCGTAGACTACAATTTTTAGTAATTTTTATCCATTAATCTTGTAATCTTGCTTGCCTTTTGTAAAAAAACGGCCGCGTAGCGCGATTTTTAGTCAATTTCATCCACTAATCTTGTACTTTTTGCCTGTCTATAGTAAAAAAACAGCCGCGCAGCGCGATTTTTAGTCAGTTTCATCAAATAATCTTGTATTCTTGCCTGTCTATACAAAAAAAAAACGGGAGCGCAGCGTGATTTTTAGTCATTTTCATTCACTAATATTGTACTTTTGCCTATCGATAGTAGAAACAAACGGCCGCGCAGCGCGACTTTTAGTCAGTTCCATCCACTAATCTTGTACTCTTGCCTGTCTATAGTAAAAACAATCGGCCGCGCAGCGCGATTTTTAGTAAGTTTCATTCACTAATCTTGTACTCTTGCCTGTGTATAAAAATGAACATAGGTAGCTAAAAAACTGACTTTACTGACCATTTTATGAAAAAACTGACTTTTACTGACCAGTTTCGACCCCTGCCTTAGGGAACCTTTAACCTGGATAAAAAGTTTAATATCAGTTTAAAAACTAATGAAAGATAAACTCAACCCATGATATAACTGGATACAGGCTCTTATCAGTTGTCTCAACTGCTTGCCTGTCAATCAATAATAATAATAATAAATAATAATAATATCCTGCCTTGCTAGATAGCCCGCTTGGTGTGAACGTGCCTTGCGCGCAGCAGGCCTCTGGCTGGTAAGCGCGTACTATATCGCGATGTCGGGCCGCATCCTCACGCGCAAGTGGCAAACGCCCTGCCTGCAAGCGAGGTACGTCCACACAAAGCGTACTGCCTAGCGAGGCAGGACGTTAGAACATAGAATACTTCGTATCCTGGTTAAAGGTTCCCTTAGGATTTTCTCGAATGTCCACGCGGACGAAGTTTGTTGTTTTCTTGTGCAATTAATACCAAAAACCCAAAGCCCGCGACTTCGTCTGCGTGGACATTCGAGAAAATCCTAAAGGAACCTTTAACCAGGATACGAATTAGGATACGAAGTATTCTATGTTCTAACGTCCTGCCTCGCTAGGCAGTACGCTTAGTGTGGACGTACCTCGCTTGCGAGACAGGGCGTTTGCCACTTGCGCGTGAGGATGCGGCCTGACGTCACACTCGGTCGCGTACGCGCTTACCAGAGGCCTGCTGCGCGCTAGGCACGTTTACACCAAGCGGGCTACCTAGCAAGGCAGGATATTAAACTTTTTATCCAGGTTAAAGGTTCCCTAAGGATTTTCTCGAATGTCCACGCGAACGAAGTCGCGGGCGGAAGCTAGTACTTAAATATTAAATACTATTTAATTTAATTGTTATAAAATAATGTAAGAGCTCACCAACAAAGTTCCTTAAATTGTTCCGGCGACCACGTTTTATAAGCTAGTTGTACAGCTAACTCCCATTCTAAGGCATCCTTGTAACATTCAATAGCAGGTTCATAATTTCCCGCCCTTTCAAATATTATTCCTGCTTCAATAAACTGTTTCTTTAATCGTAAATGTATACCAAAATCATGGGATATTTCCTTATAAATTTCATCATCTGGGCTAAATAGATCCAATGCTTCTCTATACAGGCTGTGGTATTTCACAAATGTCTTCAACTCATCATATTTTTCAGGACCACACATTACAAGACTATTGACTGCTCTACTGTATCTTTTTAGGTACTTATTAATGGAGAACTTCTTATAGTTTTCATCCATCTCATTTAAATCATTTAGCATGGGAATATATTCTTTTGGATCTTTTTGAGATTTGTTTGCAACTAGCAAAACTAAATCGAAGTCATACATTCCAAGCGCCACATCGAATAGCTGACTGACATCAACCATATAAAGTAGATACTTGAGAGCTTCATCAGATCCAACTGGTAGTTTTGATCCACCAGACTCTTGTAATTTAAGCTGTTTGATAAGCAACAAAGCATTTTCTAAATCTTGTTCTGTATTTTTCTTAACAAATGCTGTCAATACTGGCAATATTCTGCACTCACTGTCATTTCTTTGATTTAAATGTAATCTTACAAGGTCACATACAGTTTGTGTTTTGCTTCTGGTTTCTGCCCTAACTTTATCATGTTTGTTATTGTAACTACTCGCATACATGGTTCTTGTAACATCAACATCCTCCAAGTCAGATAGGAAAAGGCTTAACCATGAGTTATTCTGCACTGATTCCAAAAATATATCAATACTTTTTATAAACTTGTCAGGGTCATGATCATGAATTAAATTCAGATTGATTCTCTGTTTTCTCATCAAATCAAATGCTTCATGATACTTTAGGGCATCAAGATATTCTCCTATTAACTTCAAGGACAGAGGTCTTGGCTGAATAGCTTCCAAGTTTCCTCGGGGCATCTGAAAGACAGTCCTGGTATCGTTCGGAACAACAACAATTAGCTTAGCACCCCTTTCAGTTTTTCTTTTGTAAATGTGTTCTGTGGACTCATTTGTTTGAAATTCAATTAATGAAGTAATTCCTATTTTTGTTAATTCAGTACACAGAAGAAAATGTTGCAATGTTGTCAAAAGTATAAAATGGGTATGCACAAAGTAGGAACTGACACTGTTCAGGATCATAGTGTCATTTACAAATAAATTATTTTTATGTGAAAGACCTATGTAGTACAGTGATTCATCAATATTGACAACGCTAAATTTAGGACATGCAATGCCAAAAGTAATATCTTGAGATTCTGCAGATCCACCTTCATAATATTTCAGGATTTCACCATTGCTTGTTTGTAAAAATAATTTTGATAAGTCAGCTGGATGTGTCTGGATCCTGGTAACAGATCTAGGCAAAACTGCTGAATTTACTTTAATGATTTGATCAGGCTCAATTCTGTATTCAATTAATAAATAGCTTCCATTGGTATTTAATGTGGTACATACAATGGTGTAAGAATTCATCCAAAACCAATTATAATATTGAAACGGAAAATTATTTTCCATAACATTTACAGTTTTTAGCCAAACATATTCCAAGGGAAATTTTTGTTTTTGTTTAAAAAATAATAATTTATTGTTTGGTGTGACTGCAAAAAATGCATTTGAACAATTTCCATCACTTTCTTGTGGCGCAAAGTGTACTGAGTTGATGGGATAGTCACTTATGACTTCAGTAGCTGCCATGGGGGGAGGGATCACTGTCTGCCTAAAACCAGTGAGTAAAACTTTAGCACCATCAATCACAGCAACAACTGCATCATCGTCATTTGAACAACCGCTACTATGGTCGATGTTCCAGATCCAAGAATAGCAGTAATGTACACCATCACGTAAAAACACATGTAACTTTTTATTATTGGTAACATCAAAATCAGTATCCCACATCATTTTGTTAATTTTCTGTTCACTGGTGTATACCAAAGTCTGTTTATGGTACCAATGGTAATTACTGGCAGTAAATAATAACAACTTCTGTGAATCTGTAACAGTATTTCTACACTGCAGGGTCAGTATTTCAG
Organism: Agriphila tristella; assembly: GCA_928269145.1. Classification (NCBI taxonomy): domain Eukaryota; kingdom Metazoa; phylum Arthropoda; class Insecta; order Lepidoptera; family Crambidae; genus Agriphila; species Agriphila tristella. The sequence goes on from OV743433.1 coordinate 42,781,626, forward strand.
AATCAGTACTCCATGCTATATCTTCAACATCAGTATCAGAATTAACTGGAATCGTGAAACCACCATGTTTTAAACCATTTTTTTCAAAAAATGCCACCACATATTGGTCTTTTATTCTTTGAGTAGTTGCAATTACATTTCCACTAGGACGCCAAGCGAGATTTGATTCTAGGCCCTGTTGTCTTTCACTAGTATATTGTAAGTGACCTTCTCTGTCGAACACTTTAAATCTTCTAAGACCATCCAAAGTGAATCCTATGGCATACAAATTTCCATCTCCTCTCCAAGATATTTTTACAGATTCATCATTATCTATAAGAGAATCTGAAACAAAACAAGCCAGTTTTAATCATCAAATACAAGACAATAAACTAATATTTAAGACAACAACTTGAATAGAGTTTATTGAAAATAGCCATAAGTTTTGCTCTGTTTCACTACTTAATTGAAAACCAAGTCTTAAAATAATTACCTGGTTAACTTTTCTGTGCCGCATTGTATAAAAAAAGGAGAACCATCCAGTGGGGTGGGGGGCCCACTGGCTGGCAATGTGGAAATAAAATGCCATTTTTCGTGAAAAACCTGATAATTTTCCAATCAGTCACAGAGAACTACAAATTTATTGTAAGTTGAGTATTTAATAGATGAGAAAACAACGGTTTATCAATGCCGTATCTATGCTGGCCTCATGTGTCCGCCCCAGTATTGACGGAATAGCTTAAGCAATTTTGGTCTGGACGCATGCATCCGGGCCCACATTGAAGAATTAATGTTTCCAATTTGTTGTATGTGAACATAGATTTTATTTGTAATAAGTTTTATGATTTTAAGTTTGATTGATGCTGTAAGCATCCGTAACCAAAATGAATATCTTTTAATGAGTATGTCAAGTAACTTACAATAAAATTAAGAAAATACAATAATAACTTACCAGGAGTAATGTCATTTTTTACTTTAGCAGCTTGTTTCCCTTCAGAACCATGAAATTGTGTTTCTTTCTTCCCCCAACCCACTGTAACGAACTGTTTTTCACCAAATTCTTGGTCTAGTAGATTGACTTCATTAATAGGATCATAAGTGCATGACATTAAAATTGTGTTCAATTCCTTTGTAACTAATACGAGTAACTCCTGGTCTTGGCTCCATTCCATAGCCTGGGGAGTGGTTTTGATTATTAAAATAGATAAACATATAAACTAAATCCAAGAACGAAGTGGAACATTATTTTCTTACCAATATTCCTTTGTCACAAACACCTGCCAAGTCACAAGCTTCCCCTGATTCTGCAATTGTTATTATTTCGCCATTTTCTAAGCCGATACACAAAGTATTTAAAAGCGATAGATAAGTTACATTCACAGGTCTGCTTTTACACATGACAATATCAGAGAGATCCTTGGTCCAATTAACATTTCCATTCTCACGGAAATTTGTAACAGTTAGGTTATGTGAACATGTATAAAATTCACCGCAATTTAACTCATTATGAGTGTAAGAAATAGTTAGCCGCTCATCCGAATTATTCTGCACTTTGTTAGTGGAAACGTCCCACATACTTAAGTTTCTCATTTTTTTAGAAAAATCTTTTCAACACACAGCTCAAAACCAAAACTTTAAAATTCGTCGATGTCGATGTCGACGCGAGTAGCAGTGTTGGGAAATGTTGGATGCAAAATTATGGTGCTGCCAAGCTAAAAATTATTGTATTTTGGGTCGAATTATTGTACGTTTTAGGCAATAATTTTTAATATTTAGGCCGCTAATATGCGATTGATTTTACAAAGTACAACCACAGTACATATATAAGTTTTTCAAACAGTATGAGAGCTCCATGGAAACGTTCGAATTTGACGGCTGACGTCACTCTAAGGCTCGTATTACAGAATCAAACTCAAACTCAAATCTCTGCTTGAGTACAGTTAGATAGGGATGGCGCTATATGCGATGAATAGCACCATCCCTTTCTAACTGTACTCAAGCAGCAAGCAGTGCTTGAGTCTCGTTCTATAATACGGACCTTAGAGCTCTAAGCAAAGTTCGCAGTACTTTGGTCAGGGTTGTGACATCGCGTCGCAGTTGTTTCCATAGCGTTCGCGCGTAGCATTCCACGAGACGGCCGGAAAATGCCAACCCTAGCGATCCGACGGAGTGCAATTACAAAAGGGCCTAAGTGACGGTAGCTCCTCTACTGTTTGAAAAAACTTATATATATATACTGTGGTACAACTAAACAAATTTGCTCATTTCTTTTTCATAATTTCTCGAGTGAAGTAAAGTTGAAGCGGATCATTCAATACAATCGCAAACCTTCAAGTTCAAATTTTATTTAGTGAGTAGGTAGGTATGATTTAATTATATCTTTTGTTTTATGTTTTTTTTATTTTTTATATATTTAATTTATATTTTATATGATTCCACAGGAGAAGGCAAGATGTTTACCTACTGCCAATGCCAATGTTGGCAAGCAAGAAATGAATGTGAATTACCAACTTTACGGTATTAATAAAGACGTGAAAAACGAGTGTGATGTTACAGAATAATAGTACCTAGGTGATGCGTTTCTTTATTAATTTTAGTGTCATGTACCATGATATTGTACCTAATATTGTGTCAAATCGGAAAATATGGTACAAAAGCGTACAATAATGAGAAAGCTATGTTTTATTGTACAGTCTAGTTTCGTATCACGAATTATTGTACGAATCCAATAATTATTGTACGTTTCCCAACACTGGCGAGTAGGGATGTTTCGATACAAGTAAATACGAGTAAGTACTCGATACTTTTGTTTCGATACCAAGTAGTTTTGGTATCGAATCAATCTTGCGATACTTACTCGGTATCGAAAAAGAAGTACTTGGTATTGAATCGAATCAGACTGAATGAATGCAAATAATAATTGCTGAACGCATTTTAGTGAACAAATCAGAATAAAATATCCTCTCTCGTTTAGTCTTCTGTCTTGTGCTAAAATTAAATAACTATTATTGAAAAAACTTTAAATATTACTAATTAGAATTTAGTTTTGTAGAAAAACATAAAAAAAACGAATAATATTAATTTACACAACTTTTTTAAAGAAAATCGGCGTGAAAATTGTTACATCTCTTATCACTAAAGATATAACTACACAGGTTGGTCAAAAGTTCTGTTACTGAGTTTCTTTATCGATTACTGGCCATTAAAACAAATGAAAAGAAAAAATAAAAATGACATATTATTGACAGTTTTATAAGCTATAATTCCATACCACACGTATATCATATTTTGTTTATTTCACCATGGAATGGGGGTTGAAGGAGAATCGTGTCGCTGTAATTGCTCTGCACAAATGTGGGCAGCCACCGAATATGATTTTCAAGTTGCTACAAAAGTTGAAAATCAACAAGCAATTTATTTATCGCACTATCCATAGGTACAGTAATACCTTGACCGTCGATGACCGAAAAAGATCAGGAAGACCACGCACCGTTCGGACACCAGCTGTGATCAAGGCAGTGAAGGCGAGAATCACAAGAAATCCCGTCCGGAAGCAAAAGTTATTGGCAATACAGATGACTGTGAAGAGAAGTTCCCTTAAAAAAATTATCAATGATGACCTTGGGCTTCACGCTTACCGTAGACGAAAGGGCCATCTGCTAAACGCACGATTGAAGGCTATGAGGTTAGCACGAAGTCGCGCTCTACTAAAGCAGTACGCACAAAACGGCCATCGAAAAATCTTGTTTACTGATGAAAAAATCTTCACAGTCGAAGAAAATTTTAACCGTCAAAATGATAGAGTATACGCTAAGAATAGTAAAGAAGCCAGCATGATTGCTCCGAGGGTCCAACGAGGTCACCACCCCTCATCAGTGATGATTTGGCTGGGGGTGTCATATTCAGGGCTAAGTAAGGTTCATTTCTGTGAAAAAGGTGTGAAAACTGGCGCTAGAGTCTATCAAGATACCGTTCTGGAACCTGTTGTCAAACCCTTAAGCCACACTTTATTTCAAAACCAGCCATGGGTCTTCCAGCAGGACTCTGCCCCTGCGCACAAAGCAAAATCTACACAAGCATGGTTTCGGGCTAACAAAATTGATTTTATCGCGCAGGAAGAATGGCCATCCTCCAAGCCCAGACTTAAATCCTCTGGATTATGCCATATGGCAACTTATTGAGGAGAAAGCATGTGCTAAGCCCCACATGAATCTCGACTCTCTTAAGCGCGCTATTCTCAAGGCAGTCGCAGAATTGGATATGGTGGTAGTTCGTGCTGCCATCGATGACTGGCCTCGTCGTCTAAAGGCGTGTATTCATGCCAGAGGCGGTCATTTCGAATAATTTTAATACATGATAATCTTAAATATTTGTGCTTTCATTTGGTATATAATTCATTGTAGCATTATTTGTAAATTTAGTATTATTCATGTTTTCCATAGTTACAGAACTTAGTAACCAACTAGGTACTACACAATACTATGTGAATAGTGATATAATATCGTTGGTCTCGTTAACACGATGGTTTTCCACTGGGTCTAGACACAGTTCTAACCGCGTTACACACAAAAAATATATTTAAAGTATCGATATGAGTATACTCAAGTATCGATACTTTAGGGCTACTCATATGAGTGGTATCGAAAAACAATTTGAGTACTACTCATTTCAATAGGTATCGATACCTTAGGGGTATCGGAACATCCCTGGACGCGAGTCGCGATCACGCCAAAGAGAATATAATCACTACGTTTAAGAGACCGCACTCCATACATTGGTTTGAGCTCGAGTTTGTTATGCAGATCATTGCCAACCACACGGTTTTGATAGTATTATAATCTTAATGTTGGCTAAACTGTCATTCTGACGTAGCGTCAGTGATGGGAAAGTATCGATCTATCGATATTTCCACGATAGTCGCTAGTGATGGGATTTATCGAAAAATTTGGCTAGTAGGGTTCTTGAATTTATTATTGATTAATATTTAAGAGGGAAATAAAAAAAGGGTTTGATGATTTAAAACACATTTATTTAAACAACAACACAAAATATATGTTTAATCGATTAACAAACAAAAACAAGGGTTTATTGGTAATTCAATCAATATTCATTGTACTTTTGTAATGGCTTTCATTGAGTGTTTCGCAGGTTTTCTGGTTCGCAATTCATCTGGCAGAAAAACTGCAAATTTTTATTCTCAATTAGTCTGGCTTATGATCTCTGTATTTTTTCTTATTCGCAATTTGTCTGGCATACGAATTGATAATAAAAACTTGCAGTTCGTCTTAACTTTTAACATTTTTAGATCCAGACGTAATGCTAATTTTTTTTTATCTCTTTGTCTAGAAGACCAAGTAGATTGTATAGGTACACTGGATGGCTGGAATTCCTCTTATGATTGTAGTCAGCAAGATGAAATGCCAATTAAAAATAATCAGTTTGTCCGGCAGATCTGATATGAAAAATTAGCAGTTCATCTGCCGGATGAACTGATATGAAAAATTGGCAGTTTGTCTGGCAGACGAACTGCTAATTTAAAAAGAAACCAGATGAATCGTAGAATATAAACAAATTGCGAACCAGACAACCTGCGAAACAAAACAAAACAATTATATACTTTTAAACTTTTAGATTTTTGCATTCACAATGCTATTTTTATATTAAGATGAATAAATAATGAAAAAATATTAGAAAAAATCGACTCACCCGTATGAGTTGCTACGGGTGAGTCGATTTTTTCTAATATTTTTTCATTATTTATTCATCTCAATTATATAATGCCAGGCACGTAACTTGGCAAGATAAAAACGAGACAAAAGATGCACAGTAGCCATAAACACATCTTTCTCTTGCCAACTTATATGCCGGCATCTGTACCTACACATAAAAATTCTACAAGGTAGTATAATTATATTCTACTATTAATAAAATTCTACAATATCACAGTTCCAACTTATATACACTATACACGTATATCTATTGGACAGCAGTTATAAAAGGACAACCTACGTTTAAGATTTTACTTTTGTTCCAAAAAAATATCATGCTTAACTGCATGTAGCCACCTAGAAATTTGTTACATCAAAGTTCAAATGAAAGAATCATTACCTTAGTACCTAATAAACATAATACCTATATACAGGTGTCCCGAAAACTTTTCCACACGGAGAGAAAGTAAGCACCATATTGAAAATAGGAAATTTTACTCAAAGAAGACTTCATTTTGTTTTTAAAAATAATTGGAACGGCATTGTGGGACACCTTGTATATTAGATTTTGTTTAACTAAGGTAGCAATCTCTAGCAAGCAACAAGATAAACAGAATAGTTGAACGGGAATAATAATGCAAATCAAAGTAGATGACCGAAGTACCTAATTGCTAAGACAGAAAGAAGGTGAACATTATGTTTACTTCACAACCTCATTAATTCTAGAATAGACGGCAGTTTGAGGACTTATAAAATAACAGTTTGCAATCGTAACTAAAAAAAATTTACTTGCCACCAGCCCCTGGACCGCCCAACTCAAAGCTTTAGCCAGAGCGATAGCTAGACTATATCCATCCTTGTCATATCATAACACGATGACAAGGACGGACTTTTACTCTGGCTTTGGTTGATGACGTCAGTGCACTGTCCGTCCTTGTCATAGTGTTATGATATGACAAGGATGGATATAGTCTAGCTATCGCTCTGGCTAAAGCTTTGAGTTGGGCGGTAGGGCCCCCGATCATTTTTTCAGGCGGGACTCGAAACCTAACTTTGGTAGTGTGTAGTATAAAAAAAAATACACACATGAAGGCTTGACCGGAGTAATATTAAGGTGATTAGTACCCTCAAGTGGCGCCCTTATCTTAATTAAATTTATTGCTCGCTAAGTACCTACATAATGTATTGAAAATTCGATATCGACCAACTATATTTTACAGAGGTTTTTGTTTGTAAATAAACTATAGAACCTTAGCTTCAATCGGTAAATGTGAATTTTCGATACATTATGTACTTAGCGAACAATCAATTTTATTTGAAAGGTGAGAAAGGGATCTAATCGCCTTAAGCCTTTTACTTTGTACTTGGGCTTTTTATAAAAATCACCAGTTTTATTTTCAGCAGTCGAGAAAGTTTCATTAATCTTCGACTTGTAGATCATCTTCGTCGGTACCCATCACATGAAGTACCTGGTACTTCAGATGAATCTGTAAGGAATAATGATATGTAAATATATTTTAATAGAATATTAAACTTACAGATCTATAGTAGGATACAGCAAAATACCAATAGTTACATTTTTCATTGCCATGGAATCGAGACACAATAGCCGTTCCTTTGCATCCAAACTGAGAAAATCCACCCCCTATTCAAACGGCCAACTTTCTATTTGTTACCTACTTAGTTTTAAAATAAACAATAAACTGTACAAATTACATATTCTAACCTAAACTGGCCATTGCGTACAATAGAAAAATCTGTTATTTACATAAGTTTGTGTGCGACATGTGACTTGTTTGTTGCTTATTAAAGCTTTAAGTTAGTGAACGAATACAATAATAGCTATTTGAATCAGTATTCAGGGCTTTGATTTCTTACCCTATTAAATTTTAATATACACAGAAATCTTTAATATCTGAGAGTATTAACTGAGTACATACCATGTCCCTGGTATTGACCGATGTGCAGTGGAAAATCATGTAACAGTTCATCACTTAATGATTGTAGAGGTAAATTTAAATATGGTACAGCACGGGACAAAAGTCTGGTTTTTGATTTATTCCAGTGTTGTCATAAATCTAAATTTCAAACAAATTTAAGTTCCTTCATGTAAACAAGATCTTCTTGACCGATAGCTTGAATCCATTTCTGAGACCTGAAATAAATAACCACATTTAGAACAATGCAACAAATGCTTGTTGTTTACATAAACATTTTCTCATTCCCAACTTCAAGAAGTTAGTGAAACGATTAGCAACTGCTCGACTAGTGGTCATAAATCCAGGTAATGGAACCCTTTCGATGTTGATCTACGATATGTTGTATTCTCATAATGCTTTGATTATTATGTTTGCATGCTAAATAGGGTTTCCTTAACAATAAATCTGTTAAACACATTTCTTTTTTTATTTTCATTCTGTTTACAGAATGAAAATAAAAAAAGAAATGTGTTTTTAGTATTTATACTAAAAACACAAACTAACGAAGGCGCATAAATGCAAATGCTTCAGCTACCAGGTACTTCAGGTATGTGATCATAATATTTAGATAAATAAATAAATGATACTCATAAATTGGTACTAGGTAGTGTATAGCAATACAAACCTCTAGGGATCAAGTGGGATACAGGCCAAGAACACGTTCAACCCTGGTGTACGTCTCCTACTGCATAAAACACACTTCTTATAGTTGCGTGTAGTTAAAAGAGACGATTCCATTGTCAATTTATTACAAGACTATACCAAATCTTTGGACTATACACTAAAACTAAAGCATCCACAGGTTCACAGAAATTTATGTTCAGTGGTGGCTTTAAACGTCCAATTGGCACAAAGACAAAAATACGGAGGAGCGAGAGCTCACTCAACTCGATATAATTTCAGCACAATTTCAGTTTTCACAAAACTAAGCAAACAAAACAAGACTTGTTTACGAATTTCGAAGGCAACCGTGAAAGAAAAGATAGAGCCGCCATATTGCATATGTACAAGTCGGTTTGACATAATTTTGCCAACATAGGCCGCGTTCCGAATCACGCTCACAGCGCTGTGAGCGCGAATCCGACCAAATGGGGAGGCGAAGCAAAGTGAATTACAGATGGCGCTTCATTCTTTGGAACAATTGTCAGTTTGAGCTTATATTGTCTTGACTGTGTATTACGTGATTTTACTTTCTTAGATTGTATTTTTTTCGGTTTTGCGGACAAACAATGTATTATATGCTAACTTTAGCTCATATAAAAGAAGAATTACGGAAAAGAAAAGCCAAAACAACAGGCAAGAAAGTTTATAGCAACTTACAAAAAATTGCTAACAAGCATTACATTTCTTTAAATTTCGTGTAAGATTTACAAGTAATCTTTTTATTTCAGATTAGAAGCATATGATTTAAATTTTAACAAAGCAACTGAGTGTGAATTTCCGTGTTTATAGTTGCCTGATGATGCCTTCTGTGCAATAGTAATTTCAGGTTTCCGTACTGGAATTTCTGTACCATCCAAAATTACACGAACCGTTTTATCATATTTATTTTATTATTCTAAGTTTCTTGAATGACTCTGGCATATAAAATTCTATTAATTCTCTGTTTGGCCCCAATATTGGGCTTATTCCATATTTGATATACCTATAAAATTCATCCAAGTTATAAATATGCTAGAAACTGCTGAGGTTGAAATATTAAAGAACAAAGCTGTTATAATTCAAATGTTGTTTTATTTTGGCGAAGCTTCATCAAATTCATGAAACATTCCTTTTGATTTATAATGTTTCTCAGGCTCAGCAAAGGAGAAAATCGAGGGAAAAGCATCTTTTTTTGATATTTTTTTGCCCAATATTTTTTTTGTTACTGGGAAATCGATGAACTCCAATAATTTACAAGTTACATGCATAACAATGCGGAATTTTCTCAGTATAAAATTAAAAAGTGCAATACTCCAAGAGATTCCCATATGTTTTGACACTTTCTTTGAGGCGGCCCGGTACCAAGACCAGACGCCACCTATCGGGATAAAATTGCGCTTTTCCTCCCCATTAAAAAGTCACAAAATATTACACAAATAGGGTATTTGTGTACCTACCTAATTTAATGGATTATACGCTAACTGCGCTGTTGGCGTGATTTGGAACGCGGGGATAGTGGAAATAAAATTTAGTTTAGCATGTTGCACAAACATGCATTAGGTACAAATTTATAAATTGCGTGTCTGTTAGCCTTATTACAACGGTATAAGGTTGAAATGATCGTCATCTCGTGTGTGCCTTACTCCTTCAGGCTTGTGAGCTTATAAATTCTTCAGTGACGGATAAACAATTTCTTATTTTGGTATTCAGAACAAACGTAACGCTAGAATTTATGAATTATTGACGTTTGAACATGGTCCTCACGAAATGACACTGAAGATCATGGATGCTGGAAATAACAAAAACTAGCTAACAAAAGTGCAGTTTCACTCCATAGATGCTCAGTGACGCAAAAATAAATAAGATTTAACATTCGAAAACCATACAAAACAGAACAGAACTCATAAAATCGTTGTTTAAACGTGGCACACACGGAACCGTATGTGCCAGTTTTCATTTGTCAAAATATCTACAACTAAACCCTTTGGAGTCAAATTATGCAGTCTAGCAGCGTTACGTTTGATAAGTGACAGCATATAACACTTTAAATCCGTTCGCGTAACAACACATCAATAGAAAAAACAAAAACAATATTTCGACCCATCAGACTGTGTGGCCCACAATTAATACCGTTACGTTACGTGAATTTTGCGCCACTTAAGTTGTAAAGCAGTTTATAGTAATAAAAATTTCCGTCACTGAGGATCTAGCTTTATTTGGAACCAATCACTGCAGTACTTACGATGCAATTCGAGGTTTAAATTAGTATGTAGATCACCTAGGGTGACCACGAAGTATTTTTTTGCGGACATCGTATCGTGTCGATGTTTACTGAGACTGCAGCGTATCGTTACAACCCACGATGGATGGAATGGAACGGAGGCGTTATATGCATTTGGGGTAAGGGTTTGCATGTGTTTTTGTATGTTTGTCTGTTACTATTTTCCTCTTTCGCGGCAACAGGTTGCGCGTGATAATTTTTATAAAGAATTAGTAGTTAATTAAAGAGCGAGAAAATGCTTGCATGCATTGCTTGTATGCATGTTGTCTGATGCAGGTTGAAAAACGTCGAAAAACGAAAAATAAAGGCATATTAAAATAAAAACAAAAACGTGGCTGACGACATGCCGTTCACTGCAGTGAATGGCGCTGTTTACACGTTTCATTTATTGTTAATTTCCGATTCCGATGATTGATGAAAGGCAGACACCGATGAAAGCGAACGGCCGTCTAGTGACTTTCATCAAAAAGGCACATCAGTGATGAAAGATGAATTCATAATTAGACACTTCATTTTCGATGCTCCACTAATGAAGCATCGAAAATAGTGCAAGTTTAACACAACAATAAAACTTGTATTATTGAGCAGAGACGATGCACAGCATCTGTGAGAGTGCGCCGACTTCCAGTCTAGCTACATCCTGTCGAAGTAGTCGTCTGACTTAGGCTGGCCCCAGACCTACCGGTTTTATTTCTTTGCTTTGCTGTTCTACCTTGCTTGAAAGACCACCGGCCAACCAGGGTAATTTTCAATCTATCGCATTTTGGGACTAGACCAAATTGGCAAGATAGCCATTAGCTTGGTGCTATCAAATATCATCGCCTGGATTGCGAAGTAGGAAACTTTTAGGAGATATGCCACCCTGAACATGGACTCCGATCGTTAAAAATAAATCGATCGCTTATTTATACAAGATGTTTGGTAAAGCCTTATAAAGCTGAATATGGTAGATAGGGACCATAAACAGAACAACTTTTACTATGGGACCAAATCTGAAATCGCGAAAAAAAATGAGCTGTTTCATACATTTTGATAATTTTCTTATTAATTTTTGTATGAAACAGCAGTTTTTTTTAACTAAAACTTTGCATTGCAACCCAGACGACGATATTTGATAAACACCAAACTAATGGCTATTTTGCCAATGTGGTCTGGTCAAAATATGCGATAAATTGAAAATGAGCCTCTTGACCGGCGGTCCATGGTAGAACAGCAAAGCGAAGAAATGAAACCGGTAGGTCTGGGGCCAGCCTTACCCTTTAAGCAGTTTTCCTATCAAAAATCATAAAACAGACTTACTTCCGGTTGGCGCCATTTTTACTTTCACCTATGGAGTCGTTGTAACGAAGTGTTCTCATAGAAGTCTCTCACTAGGAGACCTTAATGGGATGCTGTGCATCGTCTCTGCTCAATAATACAAGTTTTATTGTTGTGTAAAACTTGCACTATTATAGGGATGTGACGATGCACAGCATCTGTGAGAGACGTGTTTACTAACTCCTGGTGACTCCAAACGACGCTATGTGATGCTGTTGAAGGCATGATTAACTTGAGATAACTGAAAACACATTTCGATTCATTGAAATATTGATATAACATGTGTCACTCTGTATCAGAGTTATTAACATAACTCACTTTTAAAAGCTAGCTTTGATTACTAAATTATTAATAATTATTGCTAATCAATTCGAGCAGCAATCTTTTCGTCTCTATGAAGGCTATTAGTTGGAAAAACAATATTATTGTACTAATTTAGGGGGGCAACGGCCGAGCCCAAGGAACCTGCAGCTACGGTTAAACTGCATCTTTCACATGGTTTAATTTAGTTGCAGATTACTTACAGTTCATGAGGTGGCTCGGGGCACACGCTTCTAACACTGATAATATAGCCTTATTGCGTTCACCTCATCGCCTACGCCTGTGCGTCTCTTAAACCTTAGTCTTATAACTCACCTGAACCGAATACAGGAAAGACATATTACTATGTTTTAATTTTTAACCTGTCTGTTAAACACTGTGTCCGTCTTTTACCCAAGAGCTGGACTCAGGATGACATCATCCTACAGCGATGCCGGCGACCACATGGTCGCCAGCATCGCTGTAGTAGCTAGTAAATACACTTAGAAAAGTGAGGTTGTATACGCGCCCGCCAGCCCGATGTTAGAAGCAGCAGGCACTAACTTTGCGTGAAGCTTCAAATAATGTGATGTAAGCAGATGTCGGATTATGTTGTATCGAAGCGAACAAACCACCCAAAAACAAGACAGGTGGCTCGTGGATTCTCTGCTCGCTGTTTTTGAAGAAGTATTTACTACATTTAAAATGTGTTTTATTAGAAAAAAATACATAAATATTATTACACATGACAATTGAAATGTTAATTCGTTATTTCTAATAATAATGCTCTGGATTTATGTAATAAAATCATCCGATAAGCTAAATTCTCTTCAAAAGGCAGGTATGCTAAAAATCTAGCTATATGGGCCTTTAAGATATTTATGGCCTAAATTATTATCTCTACAAAATTCAACCTCTTTTTGTGTCACACCATCTCATCACCAGTTTTCTGAACGTAGAGCTCGAAGTTGAGGTGGTGGAAGTCTAATGCTCTGGTCTGAGAACTGATTCTAAGTTCGGAATCTTATATTTTACATAGTATTCAACAAAATGTAAATCCGTTATTTGCATTAAGCTAAGTTTGTAAGATTGTGTTGTGGGTTTTGTGATAATAAATAAAAATATAAAGAGCTCGTAGATGGAAGTATAGAAGCAAAACGGTACTACTACCAGATATACACTCTTGCCATGAGTCCAAGGTGGTTGCCAGGTGGTGGGACAGGCAGGGTAATCAGGCTCTGTGATCAAAATACCTATACTAGTCAGAACTACAGTGACTTCAGCAGGACGTGGGTCTTGTTTAAGGCACCGCATAATCCTAACAATCTTGTGGTAGACAGGTTCTCCAACTCTCACACGGCTGCGACAATTTGATCTGGAGGAACTCCGAAAACGTAGTGCTCACCACTGGTCGTAACAGGTGCCGTCCAGTCGCTTGGCTGCCCCGAGACAGCCTGTATTATGTTACCTCTTTATACTTATCTGCCAGGTATTCTGCTGTCATTAAGATGTTCCAACGGTCAAGGTGAAGTAGAAGTCGTCACGTCATCTAAAGATAGGGCCTGATATGGTTTACCGCTGTAAATTTGTCCTCTTTGCGGTTGCAATGCTCATCTGAGTCCCCGACTCCAACCGTGGTCTGCTGCATCTGTTATTAGGAACTAGAGTAGGTAGGGTGTAAATTTTTCACTACCTGATGGTACTCTTACGTAGTTATTTTCAACTCGCGTTGTACTGGTTCTGATATGTTGTAGTGGCTGCTCGGAGATTCTCTTCGTAACACGCGAGTATTACGTTTGTTGAAAGTGCAGTCACTGGGAATGCGAGATTCAGAGTACCTTTGACCAATTTATTTCCTCCGTAGCGACAACATACCAATGCGACGTGCGACCAGCACATCATCAACGCACAAACACGTGAGCAGTGGCAACTGTGTGGTGCAGTTGTACTCCTGACAACGGTAGGTAAGGTCGTGTTGCGCGAGCAGCGTTTGCAGGTGATGCGTGGGCAACTTGGTGGCCAATGCGTGATGAGTACTTATTACTCTTCACCAGTAAGATAAGCAGTGCGTTCTCTCTTATGCAGTTTTATAAATTTCAGTTTCTGGCTGGGTTCGGTTCAGTTACATTTTTCGATGCTGATGGTCTAATTTAGACTATTGTATCTATTCTCGACTATCTATCTAACTATTATCTATCCAGTATATATCTACTAATATTACACTGTTTGACCAGCGAGAAGTACAAGTAGACTGTAATTCACATACCTTTTTCTGAAGGTGTTGAGTTACCCTGTTGGCCAAAGTGGTGAAATATTTCGGCGCGCACAATAGGCCAAACGGTAGACAGGCCAATTGGAGGACTCGATGGTCGTAGGCCAGCAGAATGAACCTCCCTTGGGCCTCACAGGTCAAGCTTCGTCATCCAGTCGCCTATTTTGAAAGAACTGTGGAATCTGTATCTTAAAGGTCAGTTTAAATGGTCAACGATCCATGTCACTCCTCTCCGTCAGGAACCTGGTTGAGTGAGATGAAGTCGATTCCGACTTGTCACCGATCCACTTCCTCCAAGATACCTCGCTCCATAAGCTTATGTATCAGCCGAGACATAGCGGGCGATCGAGGCGTTTCGAAGCTATAAAAAGTACTTGCTGTCTGATGGACGAGCGCAAGCTTGGGGTAAATGGCAGGCGCATTCTCGTTTAACGAGAAGGGCCTACGGAGCACCGAAGCTAACCTGCCACTGCCTCCGATACGCTCAGAGGCAGCCCCATTACTCTTATGTTAGTGTGATTAATAGTCACCTTACCTTATCGAATGGTCATTCGTCATTCCATTCGTATTCAGAATGTATGCACACAGTGGAAACTAATGTCAACGATTTCAAAAAGCATCTGATAAGGCAACACCACTGTGTGTGACTGGAAACCTGTCAAACAAAGGTTTTGTGTCGAGCAATTCCATGCAATAATACAATGGGCAGCACTACTGTTCGTTCCGGAGACCTGTCACACTTCATTAGTTCTCATCAAATAAGTACTTACACCACGGAGGTAGCTTGCGCAGATCCTCGCGAAGGTTTTTGTTAAGTCGCTTGCTCAGGATACGCTCCTGTCCCAGCAGCTTTCGATATATTTATAATGCCCTTATTTCCGCACACTATTTACATAACCTTATCATTAGTTTTCTAAAATCTGGAGGTAGGTGAAACTAACATAGGTCTGTACATACATCCATGTAACTAGTGGCTCCGTGAGCTGTAGACCTCGCGTTAAAAAGTAGCTTGTATGTTGTTTAAAAAATAATCTAAAAGATGTCGCCACCCCTTTTTCCCACACTGTTCACGAGCTTTTCAAAGCACGTAGTAGGTACGTGCTGTTTTGGTATTATTTGGTAAGTATATTCGCAGCGATGGCGCTTCTAATTTTAAACATTTTTCGAAATGGTGATTTTTGGTAAATTAAGAAAAACTGGCTAAACTAAAAAATTCTATATAATTATCGAACCTGCTCACAAAATTTCACGAGAATCTGTTGAGAAATGCGACCTGTAGAGGAAAATGGACAGCTGTAAAGTCGGACTGAAATGTGTTTTTTTTACATTTCTCCGTCATTATGAAAAATTTCAAAAAACTGGCGTAACAAAAAAATTCTATGTAATTTTTAAACCTGCTCACAAAATTTGACGAGAATCGGTTGAGAAATGCGACCTGTAGAGGAGAACATCCAGCGCCAGAAAGCCAGACTGAAATACATTTTTCTTACATATCTCCACCATTACGAAAAATTTAGAAAATCTGTCTCAATTTAAAAAAATCCATATGATTTTCGAACCTGCCCACAAAATTTCACGAAATTCGGTTGAGAAATGCGACCTGTAGAGGAGAAAAGACAGAGCCAGAAAGCTAGACTGCAATATGTTTTTTTACATATCTCCGCCATTTTGAAAAAAATAAAAAAAGTGGCATGACAAAAAAATTCTATATCATTTTCAAGCCTGCTCACAAAATTTCACGAGAATCGGTTGAGAAATGCGACCTGTAGAGGAGAACAGACAGCGCTGGAAAGCCGAAAATCCTGTTTTATTAACATATCTGCGCCATTTTCAAAAATTAAAAAAATCTGGCTCGACAAAAAAATTCTATATAATTTTCGAACCTGCTCACAAATTTTCACGAGAATCGGTTGAGAAATGCGACCTGTGGAGGAGAACATACAGACATACGAAAGAATTTTTGCCCAAGCTGAAGCAGAGACGCTTCGCTCGCACTTCGTGCTCGCTCGGTCAATAAAAAAAATATTGTCAACAGTATTCATTTCGAAATAAAATAAAAATGAGCTACGTGGGACATTACCAGAGGTCATACATAACATAATCACAGGTTGATCAAATCGAAAAGTCAATCTCTTATCAAGTTAACAAAGAAATTTAAAGTCTAAACTGAAAATAATAAACTAAAGACTCAAATATTTTTTTAATCATACCAGCTATATATTGGCACTATTGGCAGGCAAGCAGATAATAACAAAATAATTTAAAGACTGAACTGAAAAGACGAATAAGCTTAGACTCAACTTAGTTAATCATACCAGCAATATTCTTATTAGTAGAGATATTGACAGGCTTATTACCGGAAAAAGGCAACCGGTTTTAATCGTACAAGTTGAATAGTTCACCTCCAGGTCTACGAAACCAGCCCCCCTAGCCAAAGTAACATTTGCAAATTTTCGCTATCGCTTCGCTTCGAAACATGTATGGATTTGACCTTTTAAAATTCGATTGTTAACGAAACCTTTTGTCAATCCCATACATGTTTCGAAAGCGAAGCGATAACGAAGATTAGCGAATGTTACTTTGGCTAGGCCCTCAGGTTGTGCCTTTTAAGAGTCAAAATCGTATCGAATATTTTTCCGATATTACAAAATTTTTCTAAAACCCTAGGCTCTTTATATGCTCCGAGTGAGCAGGCGGGATCTTACTTTCTTTTTTTTAAGTTAGTATTTTATTATAAAATCAGGATTCAAGAGACTGGATTAAGGCACTGGTGTCAGAAACGACCACATAGCGATCCAATGGGGAGCAAAAGCGCAATTTTATCCCGATAGGTGTCGTCTTGTCTTTGGTACCCAGCCGCCACAAAGAAAGTGTCAAAACATATGGGAATCTCTTGGAGTATTGCACTTTTTAATTTTATACTGAGAAAATGCCGCATTGTTGTGCATGTAACTGTTAAAATATTGGAGTTCATCGATTTCCCAGTAACAAAAAAATTGTTCGGTGCTACGCAAACGAACAGCTCAGCAAATTGCGTTTTATGCAATTTGCACATTTTACTTATTACCACAATTTAAAGTTAGTACGTCGACAGCTACCGTTAGCGTAACGCGTGCTCTTTATAACCATTTTACCATTTTAAACCATTTTCGTAAATATAAATAATTATTTTGACCATTTTAGTAACTTAGTGATTTTTACCATTTATCTTCTTTTTATTGTTTTTATGTGAATCGTTATTATACCAGTTTTAAAAGGACTCTCGGACTTATCATTTAACTACCATAAACTACAAAGGTTAGGCTGAAGCTAAACTCCGAGCCCAGTCCAGACCTTTTCAAAAATATTGGGCAAAAGAATATTTATAAAAAGATGCTATTCCCTCGATTTACTCCTTTACTAAGCCTGAGAAACATTATAAATCAAAAGGAATGTTTCATGAATTTAATGATGCTTCGCCAAAATAAAACAATATTTGAATTATAACAGCTTTGTTCTTTAATATTTCAACCTCAGCAGTTTCTAACATATTTATAACATGGATGAATTTGATAGGTATATCAAATATGGAATAAGCCCAATATTGGGGCCAAACAGAGAATTCATAGAATTTTATATGCCAGAGTCATTCAAGAAACTTAGAATAATAAAATAAATATGATAAAACGGTTTGTGTAGTTTTAGAAAATTCAGAAATTCCAGTACAGAAACCTGAAATGACTATAGCACAGCAGGCATCATGAGGCAACTATAAACACGGGACTCTTCGTCGAGCTTACGCTCTGCGCGTTTCGAGAGGTCACAGCACGCGTTTGTTTCACTGATACTGTTAATTACTATTACTAAAGCATAAGCTTAGCATAAAAAAACTTTTCACTTTGAAATCATGAAAAAATTTCGTAGTATTTCAAAATAGATGTTGCTTCCACGAGAAGTAACGACGCTATGAGGACACTTCGTTACAACGACTCCATAGGTGAAAGTAAAAATGGCGCCAACCGGAAGTAGGTCTGTTTTATGATTTATGATAGGAAAACTGCTTAAAGGGTAAGTCAGATGTCTACTTCGACAGGATGTAGCTAGACTGGAAGTCGGCGCACTCTCACAGATGCTGTGCATCGTCACATGCCGATAATAAACGTAAAAAGGAACCATCTGATTTCGGCTTAAGCGAACGCTGGCTGACATCTACCCAGAAAGAAACATTTCAGGGTTACATCTACCTGCCTACCTAAGTACTCTTCGAGGCTTGGTTATTAAAAAACACATTGACACATACATTTTTATCAATGCCATCTATCGAGCAGACAGTTTTTTGTCATTTTTATTGAAAAGCCCTTATTAACAGGACGGTTATATCCTTTCTGTCCATCAACGTGCGTACACTGTTGTCACCCTATTTTAAAAATCTCATACAAATTGCATCATGAATTGTATTGAAACTACTGCAGTGATTGGTTCCAAATAAAGCTAGATCCTCAGTGACGGAAATTCTTATTACCATAAACTGCTTTACATCTTAAGTGACGCAAAATTCACGTAACGTAACGGTATTAATTGTGGGCCACACAGTCTGATGGGTCGAAATATTGTTTTTGCTTTTCCTATTGATGTGTTGTTACGCGAACGGATTTAAAGTGTTACATGCTGTCACTTATCAAACGTAACGCTGCTAGACTGCTTCATTTGGTTCCAAACGGTTTAGTTGTCGATATTTTGACAAATGAAAACTGGCACATACGGTTCCGTGTGTGCCACGTTTAAACAACGATTTTATGAGATCTATTCTGTTTTGTATGATTTTCGAATGTTAAATCTTATTTATTTTTGCGTCACTGAGCATCTATGGAGTGAAACTGCACTTTCGTTAGCTAGTTTTTGTTATTTCCAGCATCCATGATCTTTAGTGTCATTTCGTGAGGACCATGTTCAAACGTCAATAATTCATAAATTCTAGCGTTACGTTTGTTCTGAATACCAAAATAAGAAATTGTTTATCCGTCACTGAAGGATTTAAAAGCTCACAAGCCTGAAGGAGTAAGGCACACACGAGATGACGATCATAGGTTGAAAATAGAAAAACAATTCGAAATTATCACTTTGTTGCTGTAGTGTCCACCCACTGGATCACGCGAAGTCGCGAAAATGTCAAAGTCAAAATGACAGTGGTTGGGTGCATTCCAAATACACTAATCGCTGAGTAATCAATCGCCCGCCATAGAGTATATTAACCATAGAAAGTAAAAAATATTAAACATCAATTACAGTTTTAAGGTCCAAATAAATTATCGGACGCGGCTTACTGCCGCGGCTGATCTGAGGTGTGCAAACTATCGGATGTAGTAGGTCGCGGACGTAACCATAGACTAATATGACGTCATCGGACGTCCGATAGCTATCTGGCACGCAGGATGTTATGAGAGTGTGCACACTTATCAGCCGCGGCAGTAAGCCGCGTCCATAAGCCGCGTCCGATAATTTGTTTGGACCTTTACAATCCATATAATGAGGATCAGCGATAGGTTTGAATCCTAAAGTTTTATTGGTATAATAAAAAAACATATTCAAGGGGCTTACCATTACCATCAGCAAATAAGAAACCGTTCAGTTCAAAAGCTAGCCTGAGGCTGGCCCCACACCTACCGTTTCTTTGCTGATCTACCTAGAACAGCAAAGCAAAGAATGAAACCGGGAGGCTAGAATGCCATACAAAACGTACTACTCGTCACAGACCTATCGACCCAAACCGGCAAGAACGCCCGGTCAGCAAGCAACCGGCCGACATCGCCGGTAAGAACGTCGTCACCGGTAAGAAAGAAGTGGAGCCTACGTGCTCGCTCCGTATATGGTCACACACAGCCCGGTTGCAACCCGGCGCCGGTGCCGGCGATTCGTAAGCGTCAGAACCGCTGGACCAAAAGCGATATTGAATGTTTAGAAATAGCAATACTTTTTATCAGCGTATAGTTGGCAGACTCACCATGGAATTAGAAGATTTTGACCAGGTCAAAAAATTGTTAATAAATAGTGATAAATAGTGAACTATAGCATATAAATAGTGATACTATGATTCAAAAGATATTTGAGTATCTTGGTGAGGCTGCAAACTTGACGTCAAGTTGGCAGACACCTTAAGAAATACAGTTCGTATCAATATGATTTATATGCCAAAAAATTGTTAGAAAATAGTGAATCGTATACGCAAAATTTCAATAACATTGCTTCAATACAAGCCGAGATATTACGGTCTCTAAGTGGGCTGCTAACTTGACGTTTCAGGCAATAGCGATTCCAGAGAAACGGGTACAAGTTTTAAACAAATAAATATATCAAAAAATTGTTAGTGAAATTGTGATTCCTACGATATAAATAAAACAAGAATTCTTCATTGCTATTTTCTAAAAATCGAATGTTAACTTTTACATAATACTCTGAATAGGCTGTCGATCAATATTGAACTTTGCTCCACAGTAATAAGGTTCAAACTTTATTGCAATCGTGAGGTGAGTACTATCAAGCAAAAAAGTGAGATTTATATTTTTAGCCATGTCCTCCAATTATTATTACACTTGTTTTATTAATTAAGTGTTGGTATCAAACAATAACGATATTTATTAATAACAATCATAGCAATAGCGCCATCTCTCGGAAAAGATTGTCAATTTCTCAGTTATAATTTAACGTTAGGTACCTATTTATGTATTAGGTAGAATAAAGATATTATTATTATTTGGTGAGATTTATAGTAAAATGAGTATCAGTTGGTATGTGAGTAGGTAGGAAGTAATATAAGTAGAAAATATTAATAGTTTCTACTGAATTATTAATATTGAATTAAGAGTAAGGTATTGACCACAGCAACAGCCTACTAGTCTTTATACAGTCGATCATCGCCTTTATTGTTGGCGCAAAAGCCACCATTCGTAAAAATAGACAGTTGACGCAACGACTAAAAGTGTAAGGCTGTTCGCTGCGTTAAGCGGGATCCCGGCGCGGGGCGACATAGATGAGAGCTTACTCATGCACTGCAAACATCTGTCCATCAGAAAACCAGCAACCTATATGGCCGCGCCGTGTGCCCGCGGTGGGATCCCACTTAACGCAGCGGGCAGCCTAAGGGTTGGCACGCTATGATTTGCCTTTTTGAATTTCAAAAATAATTAAGTAAAATAATATCTAATACATAAATAGGCACCTAACGTTAAATTATAACTGAGAAATTGACAATCTTTTCCGAGAGATGGCGCTATTGTTATTAATATTATTGTTATTAATGAATATCGTTATTGTCTGATACCAACATTTAATTAATAAAACAAGTGTAATAATAATTAGAGGATATGGCTAAAAATATAAATCTCACTTTTTTTGCTTGATAGTACTCACCTCATGATTGCAATGAAGTTTGAACCTTATTACTGTGGAGCAAAGTTCAATATTGATCGACAGCCTATTCAGAGTATTATATGTAAAAGTTAACATTCGATTTTTAGAAAATAGCAATGAAGAATTCTTGTTTTATTTGTATCGTAGGAATCACAATTTCACTAACAATTTTTTGATATATTTATTTGTTTAAAACTTGTACCCGTTTCTCTGGAATCGCTATTGCCTGAAACGTCAAGTTAGCAGCCCACTTAGAGACCGTAATATCTCGGCTTGTATTGAAGCAATGTTATTGAAATTTTGCGTATACGATTCACTATTTTCTAAAAATTTTTTGGCATATAAATCATATTGATACGAACCTTATTTCTTAAGGTGTCTGCCAACTTGACGTCAAGTTTGCAGCCTCACCAAGATACTCAAATATC
The DNA here is from genome assembly GCA_928269145.1 of Agriphila tristella. Classification (NCBI taxonomy): domain Eukaryota; kingdom Metazoa; phylum Arthropoda; class Insecta; order Lepidoptera; family Crambidae; genus Agriphila; species Agriphila tristella. The sequence continues at coordinate 42,803,918 of OV743433.1, forward strand.
TTTTGAATCATAGTATCACTATTTATATGCTATAGTTCACTATTTATCACTATTTATTAACAATTTTTTGACCTGGTCAAAATCTTCTAATTCCATGGTGAGTCTGCCAACTATACGCTAATTACTTTTTTGCTACTTTTTAATACCTAACTTGACCTCGATTGACTACGACAAAACCTGTAAAATACTTTCTTTACACTCTCTGGCCGCTTAGCCAGACATTCTGACGTCAGGTTGTATGGACCACTTTTTTATAGTTTTAAACAACACAACTAATTCATCTCTTTGTAAATATTTAGTACCTTTTTAGTACCTTAACATATATTTTTTTCCAATTTTTTTGGCATAAGTATAAAAAAAAATAAGCTTGAAAGATTTTTAAAATTGATATTTAGTTTGACACAGGAACTTTGTAAAAAAAACCATACAACCCCATCGAGTTTGGGCACGTTTCATTCGTCCTGCTAAGTAATCTGTTGGAAAGTAGTGTCCAGGGTCTGATGATGGAGCAGCAAGAAGACCACAGCCCCATGGAATTTGAACTCGTTTAATTTGATTTGATAAATACTCTGTTGAGAAATAGTGTCCGGGGTCTGATGATGGCAAGAAGAAGGTAAGGTAACCTATGTAAGACCTGATATTATGATATAAGATGGGTGACCGTGGGACTGCAGTAACGAATATTAAGCAACTCTCAGAATAGCCGCGTAAATGGTTGATCGTTTAGGACTGCGATAACGAAAGTTAAGCAACTTTCGTTATCACGGTCTCACGGTCACCCATCTCATACCCGGCCTCTTCAAAAGTAGCTTTACATTCGTTACTCTGGTCCCAAACAGTCATCCATCTCATACTCGGCCTTTCCTAGAGTTGCTTAACTTTCGTTATCGCAGTCATAGTAGAATCAAATAAGTAGGCCCAACTCGAGCCGTTAGCGAGCGATAATAGCCTAAACACTGGCTGACTGGTAGGGCTGTCGCTTATAGTTTATTCAATCATCAAAATGCATATGTAGGCAATCTCTATGTAAAACAATTTTCCCTTGTAGGTTAAGCATCAGGGATCTATAATATAAAGTTTTTTAATTATTTTTTGTACATAGACTAGGAGCTGACTACAATGATTTCATTACTTACCTACGTCATATTATATGATTAGTGATTTGAAGAATTACGATGGAAATAGGATTTATTAAAAAGTGGCTTTACTAAAGCATGTTTTTATTAAAATAAAATAATTATTATGATATTGTAATTTGAATTTTGACAGATTTGCGTAGTTTGATAACCGTGAGGTAGGTACCTAACCTACCTACATGTTGACTGATAAGATGTATGAAACATAGGTAAGTACCTACATACATACTCAAGTTTATTGCTTATATCTGTTAAAATTTGATTTACTTTGATTTATACAAATTTCTACTTATTTGGTCCCTTTTTTTGGTCAACGAAATCTGAAGCAGAACTAGGTAGGTATTTCCTAAACACTTTCAGATAGGTAAATAGCTAACACAAAATTATCCTTACTTGTCCTATTTGGTAAACAATGTAAACTATGTCCAGTACTACATGGTCACCCATCTCATATCATATCCAGTCTTTCTTAAAGTTGCCTTACCTTCTTCTTGCTCCATCATCAGACCCCGAACACTATTTCTCAACACAGTACTTGTCAAGACAAATCACACGAGCCCAAACTAAATGGGATTGTATGGTTTTATTACAGAGTTAATGTGGCCTTCTTCCTGCTCTATCATCAGACCCTGGATACTACCTCCCAATCCCAACGGATTACTTAGCAAGACGAATGAAACGAGCCCATACTTGATGGGGCTGTATGGTTTTATCACAAAGTTCCTGTGTCAAATTAAATATCCACAATAAAAAAAAATGGTTAATGCCTAAAATGTTTCTTGTAGTTACGCCAAAAAATTTGAAAATATATATTTGGTAAGGTACTTAAAAGGTACTAAATGTTTAAAAAGAGATAAAAAACTTGTAACACTGTTTTTTTCACCTATCCTTGCGGTAGCAGGCGCTTGATTTTGGAGTGCTTTTTATAGCGAAGTTCTCGCTATAGTCTTCTAGGTTGGATTAGGAACATTAGGTATTAAGCTTCAGTAGGTTTGTTAAATAAGTAGTGTGTTGTTTTGATACAATTTGTGTAGGAAAAATGCATAAATCTTTCTACCTTTGTATGTGTCAATTTCCAATAGCTCGTCAAATGTTGGCGATTATACCGCCCACTTTGATCACAAAGCATTTACTTGAATTCACTTTGAAACCTCATTCATAAGGAATTTTAGCTCTTTTCAATAATTAAAGCAAATAAACTTTCTTGTTTACATATCTCACAGCTGTCTTTACAATTGACAAGTGACAACTGTCAGATGTGACGTTTAGCGTTCCGATTCCCGCTAACTGAATGTTTCGGACCAATTAATTTACACTTTGGTGATAAAATCAAATAAATAAATATCACCTATTTGTTATTTTAATTAAATAAAGTAAATGTTAATGTCTCGCATGCTAGTTAAACGTTTTAATATTAATATTCAGACAAAAGGTGAGTATGTTCATAGAATGTATTTTGTCTGGGGGGTAATTTGTTGTCTATGACATTCTAGACTTTTCGAGTCGTTTCAACAATGACCGACGTAGTTCGATGGACGGAAGTCTTTGTCTCATTGTTGGTATTTCGCCTGTGTCGTGTAGATGCAGGAATTGAATAATATGTGAGCCACGGCTTTTGGTGATTTTTAGTGGTTTCGCTATTAATTTAATGATGCGTTGAGCATCCCTTTAAGTGGTGAGTGTTATAATAATACGAATCTAATTATTTGTCCGTTTTTACCAGTGAGATCCAGATTGTAACCTCGTGTCGTATTGTTCTCAGGGCTCCAGCTCGTCAATTTATATTTCATCATGTCTTTCATGAGATAAAAACCTGTGATAATTAAAGCCCAAATTTGGTAAGTTTCTCAACCTTGTTATAATGTTAGTTGTAAGGAAAACCTCATATTCAATGTTGGACAATTTGGTGACTTTGATTTTTTTATTACAGGGCTTCCAGGTTTCTCCACAGTTTTACCTCAAAATTTCAAGATATAAGTACTTCCAGGTTTACCTCAAAATTTCAAGATATAAGTGGTTCCCAGTTTGGTCCAGGAAATCTTTCAAGGTTATGGTTTAAGCTCATTTCGATCTAACGTCGTCTGTGCAGCGGTTTGGCTGGTATTCCATGCTATGATGTCTCATTAAAATCAGCGCGACGAGCACATGTTAAACCGTACCATTACCATGGATTTATAAAACTAACCAAGGTATTCCGCAGCTTTCTTTTATTATCATCGCGGCAGTGTTTCTGTAGTATGTACCCGGTGAAGTAAATAACGTTCATATCCAGTACAAAATGGTTATTTGATGACATGTTCAAACTCAACCCGGAGCAGGTCTACAGCCAATAAATGTACCTATAGTCATGTTTCAAATTTATTTAGCTTCAGCGTAACTCTGGTCCATGAGCCAGAATGTATAAATAATTCTATTTTACTATGAATGACTTGTGTTAAGATGATAAGTTATAGGTATCTTAGCATAAGTTTTGTGAGTACATATGTGTTCGGTTCTTAACGGTCAGCCGACTTGAGAGATATGGTGACGTTTGAAAACTTATTTCAAATGCGGAACCGGCCTCTTAATCCGTCTGACTAACGGGAAACGAATAGATATGCCCTCACCTTTACTTTTAAGGGTTTATAGTTTAAATCCCTACTTCTTTATATGGTTTTAATTTTATAATGAACCCGAGGGTATTGTTTTTGTAATTAATGTATGGTCTCACTTTAACCTGTTAAGGGTCCCTGTTAAACCATTTGCCCTTCGTGCGGTTTTAACATTATAATGGGTTCTCTAGGTATTATGTATTAATATAAAATGTGTGACTTCATTTTAACCCTTCGGATTCTTCGTTAAACCATTTATACCCCATGTGGTTTTAAATATTTTTATGACATATTTTCTGCGAATCGTTGTTAACTTGGTATTAGTTATACAATGTGTTAAATAAATGTTTATATCAACGTAAATATTGGTTTGATTTATTAAACTCACTTTGTTTCGATCCGTGGACAATTTATCTTTTAATTTTTAACTTTCATTGATATTAACGGCGCCCAAAATCATAATTGTTCCATGGATGACTGAGCCACGCGAATCCACATAACCCCTTTGCTCTACCGACTAACATTTTCAGTGGGGTAATTTCCATCTATACCCCGGGGTAAAAATTTTTCCCATTACAGTGGCGTACCCAACGTGTGGCCCAGAAAAGTGAGATTAATAATTCAATATTTTAGTGCTTTATTTAATGTGAATTTAATTTTTTTTTCATTATGGCTGAACTTAATTGTAACGTTGATTTCTTGCTCGGGGAAGAACTTGAACATGAATTATCCGTTCTTAAAGTCTCTTTTGATGAGCATAGTAGTGCTGACGAATTATGGCACTTTTTAATGAATACCTTGATACTAGCTCGTAGGGGTAGCTTAGAAATTTCTTCTGCGGCTGTTTTTAGTAGTTCCGAATTTAAAACTACTGCTAACCTTTAAATAAAAAGTTTTCGCTCGCGTCTGTTTAGTTTAGAATTCCAATTATAAGACGGGTTCTGTATATTATTTCATATGCCAGATAATGAGCACCTTACGTCTCGTTGCAATGCATCTCACCCAATTTTGTGTTTTATACATTTGTGTTCAAAATTTTTAACCCAATTTGGGGGACACTAGGTCATATTTGTCCATTTTGGCATATGGCGTCCCTGTCAGTGGTTCATTTGTTGTGCGGGGCACAGTAGTGGCGCTTGAGACCCCTTTATATGGTTTTAGTTTCAAGCCTGCCCTTGTGTTACCTTTAGCATGATGCTGTTTCGTCGTTGTTAGTTGGGTGGGTTATGTTTTTGTTGGTTTTTGGTGTATTTATACTGCGTTCAAATTTTTTAACCCAATTCGGGGGACATTAGGTCATACTAGTCCGCTTAGGCACATGGCGTTCCTGTCGGTGGTTCATTTGTCGTGCAGGGTCACAGTAGTGGCGCTTGAAACCCCTTTATATGGCTTTAGTTTCAAGCCTGCCCTTGTGTTACCTTGTTCACGATGTTTGTTCTTTCATTGTTAGTTAAGTAGGTTATAACTTTGTAAGTTTTTAGGGTATATTTTATCCGTGTTACATCCGTAGGTCTTGTCGCATTTGGGTAAACCACAAATGATACCAAGGATGGTAACATTTCTGTTTTCTTTATTATGATGGCGTGTCGTCTTGTGTGATGATTTGCTTTTGCCTTTGTTGTGTGTTTTAAGGGATGTTGGATTTCCACTCCTCGCACTTTACTTTTAGAAGTCACTGTTTTGCATACTTCAACTTTTCATGTAATTTACCCATGTTTGCAGTTTGGTAAATTACGTTGTGGCTTTGTTTAACCAACCTGTTATGGTTTAACACTGGTTATAGCTAGAACCTGGATTAGCTCTCTTTTGTGTTATTGGGTCTATGAAACGGTTCTACCTTTTTCCATTTTCACTCTTTTGAGGTATTTATTAGGTTTCCCTTGATATGACTCAAGCTTTCGTTGTCTAAGTTTTGAGTCTTGAGGTGGTTTATCTTTAAGTAAAGTAGGATTAAAGTTGTTTTGTCTAGTTTAGGTTGTAGTTTTAGATTTCGTCGTTCCTCCTGACGAAAAATTTATTCAAAATATTCATTTTGAATAAAATTTTTCTTTCCCAACGAAGACGGTACTGTAACACTGTTTTTTTCACCTATCCTTGCGGTAGCAGGCGCTTGATTTTGGAGTGCTTTTTATAGCGAAGTTCTCGCTATAGTCTTCTAGGTTGGATTAGGAACATTAGGTATTAAGCTTCAGTAGGTTTGTTAAATAAGTAGTGTGTTGTTTTGATACAATTTGTGTAGGAAAAATGCATAAATCTTTCTACCTTTGTATGTGTCAATTTCCAATAGCTCGTCAAATGTTGGCGATTATACCGCCCACTTTGATCACAAAGCATTTACTTGAATTCACTTTGAAACCTCATTCATAAGGAATTTTAGCTCTTTTCAATAATTAAAGCAAATAAACTTTCTTGTTTACATATCTCACAGCTGTCTTTACAATTGACAAGTGACAACTGTCAGATGTGACGTTTAGCGTTCCGATTCCCGCTAACTGAATGTTTCGGACCAATTAATTTACACTTTGGTGATAAAATCAAATAAATAAATATCACCTATTTGTTATTTTAATTAAATAAAGTAAATGTTAATGTCTCGCATGCTAGTTAAACGTTTTAATATTAATATTCAGACAAAAGGTGAGTATGTTCATAGAATGTATTTTGTCTGGGGGGTAATTTGTTGTCTATGACATTCTAGACTTTTCGAGTCGTTTCAACAATGACCGACGTAGTTCGATGGACGGAAGTCTTTGTCTCATTGTTGGTATTTCGCCTGTGTCGTGTAGATGCAGGAATTGAATAATATGTGAGCCACGGCTTTTGGTGATTTTTAGTGGTTTCGCTATTAATTTAATGATGCGTTGAGCATCCCTTTAAGTGGTGAGTGTTATAATAATACGAATCTAATTATTTGTCCGTTTTTACCAGTGAGATCCAGATTGTAACCTCGTGTCGTATTGTTCTCAGGGCTCCAGCTCGTCAATTTATATTTCATCATGTCTTTCATGAGATAAAAACCTGTGATAATTAAAGCCCAAATTTGGTAAGTTTCTCAACCTTGTTATAATGTTAGTTGTAAGGAAAACCTCATATTCAATGTTGGACAATTTGGTGACTTTGATTTTTTTATTACAGGGCTTCCAGGTTTCTCCACAGTTTTACCTCAAAATTTCAAGATATAAGTACTTCCAGGTTTACCTCAAAATTTCAAGATATAAGTGGTTCCCAGTTTGGTCCAGGAAATCTTTCAAGGTTATGGTTTAAGCTCATTTCGATCTAACGTCGTCTGTGCAGCGGTTTGGCTGGTATTCCATGCTATGATGTCTCATTAAAATCAGCGCGACGAGCACATGTTAAACCGTACCATTACCATGGATTTATAAAACTAACCAAGGTATTCCGCAGCTTTCTTTTATTATCATCGCGGCAGTGTTTCTGTAGTATGTACCCGGTGAAGTAAATAACGTTCATATCCAGTACAAAATGGTTATTTGATGACATGTTCAAACTCAACCCGGAGCAGGTCTACAGCCAATAAATGTACCTATAGTCATGTTTCAAATTTATTTAGCTTCAGCGTAACTCTGGTCCATGAGCCAGAATGTATAAATAATTCTATTTTACTATGAATGACTTGTGTTAAGATGATAAGTTATAGGTATCTTAGCATAAGTTTTGTGAGTACATATGTGTTCGGTTCTTAACGGTCAGCCGACTTGAGAGATATGGTGACGTTTGAAAACTTATTTCAAATGCGGAACCGGCCTCTTAATCCGTCTGACTAACGGGAAACGAATAGATATGCCCTCACCTTTACTTTTAAGGGTTTATAGTTTAAATCCCTACTTCTTTATATGGTTTTAATTTTATAATGAACCCGAGGGTATTGTTTTTGTAATTAATGTATGGTCTCACTTTAACCTGTTAAGGGTCCCTGTTAAACCATTTGCCCTTCGTGCGGTTTTAACATTATAATGGGTTCTCTAGGTATTATGTATTAATATAAAATGTGTGACTTCATTTTAACCCTTCGGATTCTTCGTTAAACCATTTATACCCCATGTGGTTTTAAATATTTTTATGACATATTTTCTGCGAATCGTTGTTAACTTGGTATTAGTTATACAATGTGTTAAATAAATGTTTATATCAACGTAAATATTGGTTTGATTTATTAAACTCACTTTGTTTCGATCCGTGGACAATTTATCTTTTAATTTTTAACTTTCATTGATATTAACGGCGCCCAAAATCATAATTGTTCCATGGATGACTGAGCCACGCGAATCCACCGAACCCCTTTGCTCTACCGACTAACATTTTCAGTGGGGTAAATTCCATCTATACCCCGGGGTAAAATTTTTCCCATTACAAACTTTTGTTGTTTAGAACTATGGAAAAAAATGTGGTCCAGACAACCTGACGTCAGAATATCTGGCCACTTTCTTTACACGTTTTGTCGCTGTCAATCGAGGTACCTGCTAAATATTTGAAGTTAGATATCAAATAGTAGTAAAAAGGTATTGCATTTTGGTTTTCATAACATCAGATATCGCTTTTGGTCCAGCGGTTTTGACGCTTACATTTATCACACAATTTGATTTGTCAGACGACCTCTCTCAGCGAGCGCTAGATTACGACTGAGCGCGAATCAAGAAAGCCCGGCGACCGGCGTGTGTGGGGCGATGATCCGGTTTCCATTCTGTTCTATCAGAATGTAAACCGGTAAGCAAAGAAACGGTAGGTGTGCGGCCAGCCTTAAACAGGACTGCTTATGACCTGCGTTCATACTAACCTTTGAGGACATAGTACGAATAAGTAAGACAGTTCAATATAAGTCCTGCTATAACAGCTCATAGTAAGGCCCCAGAGCTATGAACCCAACTGAAGATTTTTTGAAATACGTTTAGAAATGGTTGAGTTATAAGGATTTAAATGAAATGCCAAGCTCAATGCAATAATATGTGCTTTATTACGTGCGACGTAGGGTTCACGTACGTGGCGGATGACATCTCATTAAGATCCCCAAAAATAACGCATTCTAGCTCGTATAACTTCTGGGACCTTACTATGAGCTCTTATAGCAGGACTTATAGTGAACTGCATTACTTTTTCGTACTATGACCTCAAGTTCAGTTCGAAGGCAGGCCTTTAAGCAGTCTTGTGTAAGGCCTACTTTTGAACTGTATAGCTAAAGGAAGGATGGTTTTTTATTTGCTGATGGTAAGTTCCCTGATGTTTAAGGCCGGCCCGCGAATTATGTAAGTCTGTTACTTACTAACAATTCTCGATTGAAACCGCAGTTACATTGCTGCTTTAAATAAGATAGTTGTCACATTGGTTCTTAACTAAAGCAGCAGTGTAACTGCGATTTATTTTGTCCCATATCAACATTAAAAAAAAACGTAAAGAGGATTTTGTTGAATGTTGAGATTTTAAACTTTTAGCACCTGCAATGGGGCTGCTTTCGAATGTCGAAGTAATTCTCCTTACATTGGTGAGATGGCGCTGATCTTCAGCGGAAACGTATAAGTATTAGAAAATTTCGCGAAATCCATTAGTGGCTCGGTAGCATAATTGGTAGTGCATTGGGCCGAAATCCTAAGGGTGCGGATTCGTATCCCGTCTGAGTTGCAACGGGTGAGTCGATTTTTTCTAATATTTTTCATTATTTATTCATCTGAATGTTGAGATGTTTTGTTGATCGTGTAGGGCAAAACATTCGCTATGGACCGCATAACTAAACTGACAGTTAAAGTTAGTTTTTGAGTGAGTTTTTTTGCGCCATTTTGTCAAGTACGAGTTGGTATCTATTTTAATTATTTGAAAATTGATTCATAGTGGATATTGTGATTATTGTGTCTTAAAATTGGTGCAGTTTTGTGGTACAACTTACAAGTGTCTACGCAACTGAACAATATGTGGGATAATTTAAATAGGCGCGATCTTGTCTTGGTTGTGTGAAGCTGAGACTTTTATTGTAGTAGTAGCTACCTCGGCAGAACTTACCGAGTAAACTGTCTTGATATACTTATTGCCAAATGCTCCAAGCAGCATTGGAATGCAATGCACCCACATTCTAATGTAAACTTAAACATGCTTAAACTGAAACAATACCTACCACTGAACTATTAAGCACTTGACACTGGCACAAATTACTTCCAAGAGGAAAGTAGATTGCCAAAATAAAAATAGAAGAATAAGAAGTTAGTTTTTTTTAGATTTCTTGGGTATAAATTCTTTTATTCCTTGAAAAGTTTTCTGGGTCGTCCTTTTTCTAGGTATTGTAGGTATTAATAAAACACAAGAGCGACATAAAAGAAGAGCATGCACAGCTGTTCTTGGTTGGGTGGAACGGACACATAGTTTATCTCCACCAACAAATTATAAACATTCCTATTAATTAATTCTTGGTCTCCACATTAATACATGACATACTAGGTAATGAAATACCTACCTAGTAAAACATAGTGATTATTTCCTCTATGCTACCTAGGTTAATAAAATTAGCTGAGTAGTTATGTATGATACATACATATACAATATGTAATCTGTGATACTAAAATACTACTGTTTGCACGCTCACTATGCTCATCATGTCATAAGACTAAATAAAACTGGGTTTTATTTTATTTATCAGCATGGAATTAATTTACTAGCTCAACAATTTCTACATACATACCATACCCTGACATTCAAATGAACTAAAATAAGACAAGCATAGTTTCAAATTCACAGCTTTTATTAGAAATAAAGTAATACAAAATAATGAGATGGCACAAGCAGAGATAGCTTATTATGTAATTCAATAAGGTTTTGATGATGTGACATTAAATGGATTGGTAGTGGTATTATTATAGTTATCAATGGTGAAGGGTCCGTACAAGCCGATTCCCATCAGATTAGCTTTTATAAATCCCACCCCAACGATCCATTATGCAGATCATAACATTTTTGTAAAACAGCTTACCTTCACCATAATTTCACCCGTCGCCACTGTTAGTTATTAGTATATTAATCTTAGGAAAATAAAATAACTCTTCAACTAAGTGTCTTCGCACACCGCCACTAACCACAACCATAAATTTTTGTCATGTAAACTTTATAATAATAATAATAACAAAACGCTGCCACTGTCCTCTTTACTATAGTTTACATACATATTTATATGAAACACCGGTAGTAGCCACACACTTATATGAAAGATAGCGTTTGTGGCTGTGGTTAGTGGCCCGTGTGCAGACACAATTACATACATTATTTACACATTATATTTATATCCGAAATAATTAAAATTACTAACTGAACAAATTTAAGATTTTCATTAATATTAATACTTCTTGAAAAATGAGACAAGATTTTCAATTGTTGTCCGGCCACTTGCGGCCGCACTAGCATTGAAGAATTAAAAAGCCAATAACTTTAAAGCACCACGAAGCATAATCTCTTGTAGAGTCATAATTCAGTCATCCCCTTTCCCAAAATTCACTGCAATTCCTTCATATTTTAGTTTCCACTGTTTAGTTTCATCTTCAAGAGTTTTTGCTCTTATTTTCTCTTCTTCCAATAATGCCTTAGTTACTTCCAATTGATTTCTGATATCGTTTTCGTCATTGGTGCGAATAGTATTAGCAAGGACTGTATTCTTTGCAAGTTTTACTGTAGCTTCTGCTTCTTTGATTATCTTCTCTGCTTTAAGACTTAACTCATCTTGAATTATTAACATTGTTATCAACCGTCTGATAACAAAAGCCAAGAAAATGGCAAAACCAGTAATGTAAAAGTTCCTTTGCGCTCTGAATAGTTTCACATTGCCCTTAAGTTCACTGCCCAGGCTGCTACCATCCGACGAATGAGAGTATTTTCTCATTTCTCTGACGGCATCTATTAAGAATAAACTCAAAATACCAAGTAGGCCATAAAAATAAACTGCTGCATGTTCTTGAACCATTGCAAACAAACGTGATTTAAAGAATTGATGCCATCGACGTGGGCTGAAGAGGGGCAATATCATAATAACCACAACAGCTATCTCGAAATAAAGATAGCCGGCGATGAATGTCCATTGAATAGACATGTTTTTTTTTTACTTCAACCAATTTGCACTTGGAGGAAACACAATTTAACGGTTATCTTGTTTTACTAATAAGTATTAGTAGACAAAAGTTTTTAATTTACATACAATACAATACAATATTACAATCCAAATAAAAATAATAAAAATAAAAATTATTATTATTTGTGGGTGGGTGACAGTGACACTGACAGCTGAGTAGTGTTTTTTTATTTATTGAAGCTTTGGTTCGCGTTAGAGTATATATTCTGTGGCTTTGGCTACATGGCCTTCAGCTTGAAGAGTATTGTCAGGGCTCTATCACTCCGCGCGTAGGGACGAGAAAAGCACCTAGCGCTCGGGGTCCTCTGCGTGGACGATATCGGCAGGGTTGTCCGTCGCGTCTTCGGACTATCTGTAGCGCGTTTTAACAGGGCCTAAGGGCCTTACGATTCCCGTGCTTTCGATTTCGATTGAGTGTAAATATTATTAGTATTTATGAATATGGTGAACCCTGTAAAGTATATTTCGAATTGTCTTTGTTATAAATTTTAAATTAATTGATGTGATTAGTCCGAATTTACAACATTTTACAAAATCTTTAAATTTCTAAGTGGTAATCGTAACCGTAACCCCGGTCACTCACATGCGCGCAAAGGTTCGCGAATACATGTGTAGGACGACCTTCGCGAATGACTTCGCGAATGATTTTCCATACAAAATGGAAAACATTCGTATAATGTACGAACCTTTGCGCGCATGTGAGTTCTCGATTGAAATCGATTGAAAGCGCGGTTGCATTGCTGCTTTAGTTAAGATAGTTGTCACATTGGTTCTTACTAAAGCAGCGATGTAACTGCGATTTCTGTCAGAGTTGATTGCAACAAAGTTACGTAATTACCCCCCTGTGCCGCATGCTGCAACCCTAACGTAGGTCCGAAAAGGTAGGATATATGCGATAGAAAGAGATGCAGCGTCTAGGTGAATATAGCCGTTCGTAATTAGCGCCGTACTGTTGAAATTAGAGTTGCTATTTATTAAAATGGTTCTGCGGAGTGAATCTTCTGTACTTGTACTATTATTTATTTTGTGGTATTGTTTTGTCAAGTTTTGTATGATCGTCATCTCGTGTGTGCCTTACTTACTCCTTCTGGCTTGTGAGCTTTTAAATCCTTCAGTGACGGATAAACAATTTCTTATTTTGGTATTCAGAACAAACGTAACACTAGAATTTATGAATGATTGACGTTTGAACATGGTCCTCACGAAATGACACTGAAGATCATGGATGCTGGAAATAACAAAAACTAGCTAACGAAAGTGCAGTTTCACTCCATAGATGCTCAGTGACGCAAAAATAAATAAGATTTAACATTCGAAAACCATACAAAACAGAACAGAACTCATAAAATCGTTGTTTAAACGTGGCTTTTGTCAAAATATCGACAATTAAACCCTTTGGAGTCAAATTAAGCAGTCTAGCAGCGTTACGTTTGATAAGTGACAGCATATAACACTTTAAATCCATTCGCGTAACAACACATCAATAGAAAAAGCAAAAACAATATTTCGATCCATCAAGGTCCAAACAAATTATCGGACGCGGCTTATGGACGCGGCTTACTGCCGCGGCTGATAAGTGTGCACACTCTAATAACATCCTGCGTGCCAGATAGCTATCGGACGTCCGATGACGTCATATTAGTCTATGGTTACGTCCGCGACCTACTACATCCGATAGTTTGCACACCTCAGATCAGCCGCGGCAGTAAGCCGCGTCCGATAATTTGTTTGGACCTTCAAGGTCCGAACAAGCCGCGTCCGATAATTTGTTTGGACCTTCAAGGTCCGAACAAATTATCGGACGCGGCTTACTGCCGCGGCTGATCTGAGGTGTGCAAACTATCGGATGTAGTAGGTCGCGGACGAAACCATAGACTAATATGACGTCATCGGACGTCCGATAGCTATCTGGCACGCAGGATGTTATGAGAGCGTGCACACTTATCAGCCGCGGCAGTAAGCCGCGTCCATAAGCCGCGTCCGATAATTTGTTCGGACCTTCATGCTCGCATTTTACAACCATAGACTCGCATTGTTCTTTGTCGTGGCCTAATGTCAAAAGTCGACAAACACGAGCTTTTGTCTTCAACTGACATTAATTTGACAGTTGAGTGGGAGAAATTTGTCTACCACCCTTCGAGTGGTCGAGAAAGATTTGTCGACTTATTTTTTTTTCTGAGTTTTTAATTTCGCAATAAAAATAAATCTAAGTTGTCCGTGTTTATATTTTATTAAGGTAAGAAGAGAAGTTACAGCACAAACGACAAAAACAGCTGTCAGGAAAGAAAAAAAATGAAAAATTGTATTTAAGTGATTCTTTTTTATTATAAAATTTATAAAAAAAAGAAATATATTAAATATTTACTAGTAGTAAATAACGAATAAGTATTTCTTATTCTTAAATTTTTTCATAAATTTTATAAATTAAAATAATACAATAAATAATTTATTGTAAAAAGGTACCTACCTATTCAATAATATTGTTTCCTAATATTACACTTTTTTCCCTTCAGTTTTTTTTTTACTTTTATTTTACTTAATTTTAATTTATTTACTTAAAAACGTAAATTAAAATTATTTTCATACATTGATTTCAATATTAATTACTAAATTAACAAGTGCGTTGGTCTGTGTCATCTTTTCAAAAATCTCTCAATAAAAGGAAGGCAAACGAACTATATCCATACGGCTATATTTAACTCGGTTTTAAGAGTTTTGCGTCGTGAAACGTATAGAAAGGAACGCCTTTTAAGAGAAATGATGGAAATAATTATAAATATTTACTAGTGGCAACATTATTCTTCTCGCGCTCGAGAGAGCTTTGTCTACGGAAGTGAAAGCTTTTGTGAGTGTCTCTTTATCTTAGAACTTATTAAAAAATAAGTATCATGTTTAAAATAAATCATTTCGAATCATTTCAGATAATTTCGACGTTTATTGATGTTGAAATAAAAATATTATATTTTAAAACTCATATTTGTATTAAAAGACATAAAAAGGTTGTAAAATTCTGAGAGCGAGTCCCACCACTGTGCTCAGCCATCTAGAGGGTCGAGACGACAAGTCTTCGTAGACAAGAGTCCCGCAGCCTGATTATCTAAGAGCCAAACCGCACTGTCGACTAGTCGACGAGCGACTCGGTCTCCCAGCGACTGCAACTCAAAACGCACTTGCCGACGACTAAGCCAGCGACTCGATACAGTTTTACAATCCATACAGTTGTTAAGCGCCTTTGATATGGGGACGATGGTCCCTAAAGTCTATCTATCCTTACTTGTCTTATTAAGTACCTATGTAAACAGTTTTTGACAGTTTGTCATACGTCTTTTATACTTGCTTAAATCGTTAATTAAAAATATGTTAATAACTTTATGAAATTATCATTTATTATTAACAGTTTATTTCGTAATCTATGTGTGAAAAACCATTTGTTGTATTTTATAGACTTTACTTAGGTACGCTATCAGTCGCAAATTTGCAAGGGTTTTAATTAAATTTAAACCTTAAATGGTTTTCTAGTTTATTAGAGTAATCAATAAAATCAGCAAGAGGTATACAGGGTGTCCGGGAAGTCATGGATAACCTTTTATCTGCCGATAGGCCACGTTGAGATCTACAAATAAAAAAAATATAACTTTAGTAAAAGTCTTATGGTTTCCGAGTTTTTTGATGTTTTATGCAATTTTGGAAAATTTCTACCTTTGATCGGTTTTTTTCATGTCATTTCTATAATTGTTTTTTTTTGATAACGGTTTTTTTTATTTTAATTTTGGATCATACTGCTATTGATTGGATACAAGAAAGTTACAGATATCGTCTATTAAAGACCTAAAATTTAGGTCCAGACTTAAAATTTTCATCTACAATTTTTTTTACCTTACTTTTGATCGGCCCTGGTGAAAAAAAAAATACTAAATAGAGTGTGCAAATTATTTTAAAAACTACTTCATTTCACAAGGATTTTAAAATGGTATAATATTTAATATTTTTTTCTTTTAAAGTCTTGTTTTTACAATTTTAAGCCAAAAGTGTAATTTTTGGCAAGTGTTTGAAGTAAAGTTGTAATAGCAAAACATGTTTATTTTTAGGTGTGGACGTAAATAACCAAAATAACATGTAAATAAAATTATTATCAGAAGGTGCCGAATGTACATTAGCTAGCACCTGCTGTAATGAAAAACAAAGAAATAATTTTATATACATGTTATTTTGTTGTTATTTACGTCCACACACCTAAAAATAAACATGTTTTGCTATTACAACTTTATTTCAAACACTTGCCAAAAATTACCCTTTTAGATTAAAATTGTAAAAAAAAGTCTAAAAGAAAAAGTTATTAATAACCATTTTAAAATCCTTATGAAATCAAGTAGTTTTTAAAATAATTTGCACACTCCATATAGTATTTTTTTTTCACCAGGGCCGATCAAAAGTAAGGTAAGAAAAAATTGTAAGTGAAAATTTTAACTCTGGGCCTAAATTTTAGGTCTTTAATAGAGGATATCTGTAACTTTCTTGTATCCAGATAGCAGGATGATCCAAGATTAAATTAACTGTCTTCCCGGACACCCTGTATGTAGCCCGCAAAAAAATCACGCGCAGAGGTACTATCCCCGTCAATTGGTAATGCTCTTGGTGGCCATGATTTTAACCTCAAAAACGAAAAACAATTGTTAAATTTTTATATACTTACCTAGACCCTATCTTATTGAAAATAATAATTTAATAATTAATATATTATTAGATTACTTATTAGAATTTTCTTGTTTCATGACATTTCTAGTTGCGGATCACGTCAACGTGGATGTTAATGTGACAAGATTCCAGCGCATTACCAATGGACGGGAATAATAATGTATTAATGCACGTTGGCGTTTTACACGGTCGCAAACAGGGTTGCCACTTTTTTGTTTTAAATAAAGTATTGGTTGCTATAATTAGGTAGACGAAAAAGTACATGTAGAATGGAAAAAAAAATATTTAATCAACCAAAAAAATACCTTTAAAAGCTATAGCTTTTGGTAATATTTAATAAATAGTTGATTTCGTTCAAATACCTGGCCGAGTTCAACAGGCTTTTGCAGTCTCGCTTTTTCAAAAACGTTACTCTAATAACCTGTTGATTTCGGTCCGGTAGGTACTTGGCCGAAATCAACAGGCTTTTGTAATCTTGCCTCTGCACAAGTACATTCGTTTAACAACTGTATGGATTGTTAAACTGTGCCTGTAGTGTTTTTGGTACAGTCGCACAGAATCAACTAACTTTGCAATAAATAATCAATTTAAAAATAACCACATTTAAAATTATGAACAATCAAAAACTAAAACTTAACAACGAATAATTTTCGTCTAAGTACTTAAAATATGATTTTTTACGTCATTGAAACAAGAAAAAGTATTAATTTATTAGGTAGGTTTATCTACAAGTTCGCTGATCTACAATGTGTTATCGTAAGCGGTGTGGGCGTTTTAGCAAAATGTCAGGACCTTTTAGTAGAAATCAGGCTCTTTGTCAGGATTTTTAGATATACCATCTGGTAACCCTGTACGCGACGTGGTATGATAATGACTATATACCTATGTTTGCTGATTATTTTAGCACTGAGAATTGACCCAATTGCCATAGCAGATAGCATGGGCAGAATTCATAAATAATAATAAAATAAAAAATAAAAACCCGACCCAAAAGAACTAACTCTTGTTAATCCTTCACCTTCAAATAATTCCACTATTTCCTCCTACTGTTGTTTATAATATAAAATCTTTAGTATCGAAAGTCATTTTGTGCGCGATGATGCCCGGTCGACGCGACAGTCGCTCGCAGTGCGTACGCTTCCATATGAACCCGTGTATCTCTCGGTCGCCGAACGACTGGGGGGCGTGGCTAGTCTCCCGACGACTCAGAGTCGTCCAGCGACCGGGCGACCAAGTGCGTACGCGTCCATATAAACTAGTAGAAATTACAGTCGCTGTCGACAGTCGTTCGGCGACTAGTCGACAGTGCGGTTTGGCTCTAATTAAAAATCACCTAGCGACCGGTCATAATTTCGGAATCGTCGCTGTCAAACTCGATTTCGTACCACCGATCGAGTTTCTACGAGTGCTGCCTCCAACGAACAACTAAAGAACTAAAATATACGAGCACTTGCAAGGAAATGCTCCGAAATTCGTATTATCTAACTCAGAAACCGCGACGCGACCGCGACGATTTCGCGATTTCTTCTGTCAAACAGAAACCAGACAAAACGTAATTTCTGATTAGTTTTCGTTCAATTCTTAGCCTTACTTATAACCAAACTTAAATAAAATAGTTATAATGTAAAACAAAAGGCCTGTCCTTTAATAGCTACACGGAATTTGCAATTTTGAAGATGAAAAAATGTAAACAAAATTCGAAGCTAAAACAAAAAGGTTATGTTCACAGAGCACATATGGTCAGACACATACACAGTCACAGACTACTTTCGGTAAAAAGACTTTTCCGTCGCTCCCACCGGTTGCCAGTGGCGCTAGTTTCTATGGAGATCTTAACGAGTATAAACCGAGCATAAACTTATCAGCGATCGCTTACATAATACCAAACCAGTGACTCGGTCGCGCGACGATTTCGAAATAATTCAGGAATCGAGTTCGGTTGCTCATTTTAGATAATCAGCCAGCCGTTTGCTCATGCTACGCGTGCAGTATCGGACGTCCGATGACGTCATATTAGTCTATGGTGACGTCCGCGACCTACTACATCCGATTGTTTGCACACCTCAGATCAGCCGCGGCAGTAAAGGTGCAAACAAATTATCGGACGCGGCTTACTGCCGCGGCTGATCTGAGGTGTGCAAACTATCGGATGTAGTAGGTCGCGGACGTAACCATAGACTAATATGACGTCATCGGACGTCCGATAGCTATCTGGCACGCAGGATGTTATGAGAGTGTGCACACCTATCAGCCGCGGCAGTAAGCCGCGGCAGTAAGCCGCGTCCGATAATTTGTTTGGACCTTAAGCCGCGTCCGATAATTTGTTTGGACCTTCAGACTGTGTGGCCCACAATTAATACCATTACGTTACGTGAATTTTGCGTCACTTAAGTTGTAAAGCAGTTTATAGTAATAAGAATTTCCGTCACTGAGGATCTAGCTTTATTTGGAACCAATCAGTAGTTACAATACAATTCGTGATACAATTTGTATGAGATTTTTAAGATAGGGTGACAACAGTGTACGCACGTTGATGGACAGAAAGGATATATATAACCGTCCTGTTAATGAGAGCTTTTCAATCAAAATGACAAAAAACTGTCTGCTCGATAGATGGCATTGATAAAAATGTATGTGTCAATGTGGTTTTTTTTAATAACCAAGCCTCGAAGAGTACTTAGGTAGGCAGGTAGATGTAACCCTGAAATGTTTTTTTCTGGGTATATGTCAGCCAGCGATCGCTTAAGCCGAAATTAGATGGTTCATTTTTACGTTTATTTTCGATGCTTCATCAGAGAAGCATCGAAAATGAAGTGTCTGATTATGAATTCACCTTTCATCACTGATGTGCCTTTTTGATGAAAGTCACTAGACAGCCGTTCACTTTCATCGGTATTGGCCTTTCATTAATCATCGGCATCGGAAATTAACGATAAATGAAACGTGTAAACAGCGCCATTCACTGCAGTGAACGGCATGTCGTCAGCCACATTTTAGTTTTTATTTTAATATGATTTTATTTTTCGTTTTTCGACGTTTTTCAACCTGCATCAGGCAACGTGCATACAAGCAATGCACGTTGCCTGATATCTTTAATAAAAATTATCACGCACAACCTGTTGCCGCGAAAAAAGAAAATAGTAACAGACAAACATACAAACACACACACAAACCCTTACCCCAAATACATACACCGCCTCCGTTCCGTTCCATCCATCGTGGGTTGTAACGATACGCTGCAGTCTCAGTACCTAAACATCAACACGATACGATGTCCGCAAAAAAATACTTCGTGGTCACCCTAGGTGATCTACATACTAATTTAAATCTCGAATTGCATCGTAAGTACTGCAGTGATTGGTTCCAAATAAAGCTAGATCCTTAGTGACGGAAATCCTTATTACTATAAACTGCTTTACAACTTAAGTGACGCAAAATTCACGTAACGTAACGGTATTAATTGTGGGCCACACAGTCTGATGGGTCGAAATATTGTTTTTGCTTTTTCTATTGATGTGTTGTTACGCGAACGGATTTAAAGTGTTATATGCTGTCACTTATCAAACGTAACGCTGCTAGACTGCTTAATTTGACTCCAAAGGGTTTAGTTGTCGATATTTTGACAAATGAAAGCTGGCACATACGGTTCCGTGTGTGCCACGTTTAAACAATGATTTTATGAGTTCTGTTCAGTTTTGTATGGTTTTCGAATGTTAAATCTTATTTATTTTTGCGTCACTGAGCATCTATGGAGTGAAACTGCACTTTTGTTAGCTAGTTTTTGTTATTTCCAGCATCCATGATCTTCAGTGTCATTTCGTGAGGACCAAGTTCAAACGTCAATCATTCATAAATTCTAGCGTTACCTTTGTTCTGAATACCAAAATAAGAAATTGTTAATCCGTCACTGAAGGATTTAAAAGCTCACAAGCCAGAAGGAGTGACGCTAGAAACATACTATTGTGTTGTGTTGAGTCTAAAGATGGGCAAAGGACCCATTTTGCCCCGATTGCTGGGTTTAAACCCAGTTATCGCCCATAGAACATTTTGTTGAACTAAATAAAATCTTTAGAAATAAGATATGTTTCGTCCTTTGAATATTTTTCTGTATTGATTTAACAAGATATTGTTTCCATAGCAACGTCACATTTGACATATCAATAGAAATAAAAGAACTATAAAAAAATCTATAACATACAGTGTGGGATTTTATTGGGTTTAAACCCAGTGGTCGAGTTTAAACCGGGTCTTTTGCCCATCTCTAGTTGAGTCGTGTCGCGATCTGTCGCGTATCGGTTTCATACATTTAGTATGACTAGAAACACACTATTGTGTTGTGTTGTGTTGTGTCGGCATCTGTTGTGGCGCGGATCGCTCGGCTGCGATTGCAACAGAACCCCCACCACCGATCTGTCGCGACACAACACAACACAATAGTATGTTTCTGGCATTATATAATGTATTCTATTATTGTATTGGTATCTGTCGCTGACGGCGGACGCTCGCAATACGCGCATTGTAATTTTGATTTGACTCAAAGATGAAGATTTAATAGAACTTGTGCGTCAACGTAAAGTGTAGTATGATACCAAATGCAAAAATTATAAACATCAGTTTATCAGAGCTGCTGCTTGGGAATAGTTTGTAGGTTTCTTTCTATCGTTTTTTTATAAGTAAACAAATAGATATACAACGTGTTACAAAATAACCCCTAATGCCGAATATGGTAGATAGGGACCATCAAACTAAACAACTTTTACTATGGGACCAACTCTAAAATGACAAAAAAACGGATAATCGCGGATTGAGTCTAGCTATCGCTTTGAGTTGGGCGGTAGGGCCCGGCAGGCTGATTATCTAATTAAAAACCACCTAGCGACCGGTCATAATTACGGAATCGTCGCTGTCAAACTCGATTTCGTACCACCGATCGAGTTTCTACGAGTGCTGCCTCCAACGAACAACTAAAGAACTAAAATATACGAGCACTTGCAAGGAAATGCTCCGAAATTCGTATTATCTAACTCAGAAACCGCGACGCTACCGCGACGATTTCGCGATTTATTCTGTCAAACAGAAACCAGACAAAACGTAATTTCTGATTAGTTTTCGTTAAATTCTTAGCCTTACCTTTAACCAAAATTAAATAAAATTGCTATAATATAAAACAAAAGGCCTATCCTTTAATACCTACACGGAATTTGCAATTTTGAAGACGAAAAAATGTAAACAAAATTCGAAGCGAAAACAAAAAGGTTATGTTCACAGAGCACATATGGTCAGACACATACACAGTCACAGACTAATTTCGGTAAAAAGACTTTTCAGTCGCTCCCACCGGTTGCCAGTGGCGCTAGTTTCTATGGAGATCTTCACGAGCATAAACCGAGCATAAACTTATCAGCGATCGCATACATAATACCAAATCGGTGACTCGGTCGCGCGACGATTTCGAAATAATTCAGCAATCGAGATCGGTCGCTCATTTTAGATAATCAGCCTGCCGGTACCTTGATTACGTAAGGCTGTTTCTAACAATTCTCGATTGAAATCGATTGAAAGCGCAGTTGTCGCGAAGGGTTCGCGAATAACAAATAGACCCACCAACAATATTGTATATAGCAACACTCATTATAGACCATAGAGTACTCTCGGATGGACACAAAGTCAGTCAGAGCCAGTCAGAGGGTAAGCTCCTTTTCAACATTTTGCATATCGCTGCCCTAGTGCTTGAATGGCCAACTGACCAATTTTACCAAAATTGACTTTTTTATTTCAAACTATAGCAACCCTGATTACACGCTATACAATATTATTATTTTTAAGTTTTTTTGAAAAAAAACTTACACTAATACCAAAAATAAAATATCCAATCTCCCATATAAAAACTGTTTTTAATGCTTGTTTAGTCAAACTCCAAATTTTGCTCAAATGACCGTATTCAAATATCAGTCTCCGTTCTTGTTTGCCCAATCTCCATCAACTGACCAATCACGGTCAAGTATTCCGAGGCCACGCAACGCCATTTTGTTTGCTTGTTGTTTGTTTCGTTTTATAGTTAGCAGTATTTCTACGATAAAATTAACAATTTAGTTATTTTTTAATAAATTAAAGTGCTTTAAAATGTCAGGAACAACGAAGAATAAGGGTTATTAATTGAGCTAATTGGAATTTGAAAGGTATGTTAGCATTTTATTGATATTCTTTTGTTTTAGTGTTTGAAGTTATTTTATCTGTGATATACAGGATGATTGTTACTTTTTCTCACTTAAGTCATTATGGTGCTTTGCGTGCTACTATTTACCTTTTTTTCTTCAAATTTTGAATATGGGTATCAAATGAAAGGCCTTGATGAGCACATTTCAAACTTTTATAATTTGTCACTAAAATCAAAGAAAAAAAATGTTTTTTTTTTTTTACAATTTTTGAATATGGGTATCAAATGATAGGCCTTGATGAGCACATTCAAAAAATTTATAATTTGTCACTAAAATCTAAGAAAAAAAGTTTATTTTACAATTTTTGAATATGGGTATCATATGAAAGGCCTTGATGAGCACATTCCAAAATTATATTATTTGGTACTAAAATTTGAGAAAAAAACTTTTTTTTAATTTTTGCTTTATTGCTGTTTAATTTCCTCACAATCGAAGTGAAAAGCAGAGTGTATAACTCGTACATAAAACCCATTTTATGCACTTGTTGTACAATCTACTATTTCACTTTTCATGCTCGTAAAGTTCGTCTTCATGTTGGGTATAGGCTGCATAAAATATCTTTTATGCTCTAGAGCATAAAGTAAAATCTTCGTTAAGTTCAAACTCTAAGACAAAGGTTGACAAGTAAAGCACACGCAATTAAACTTTGATGAAAAATATTTTTTTAATACGGGTATCAAATAAAAGGCCTTGATGAGCACTTTTCAAAATTATCTATTTTGTAACAACAATTTAAGAAAACCTATTTTTTTATATCTTACATTCCCAAATTATATAATTTGTTACTAAAATTTAAGAAAAACATTTCTTTTTCGTTTTTTGAATATGGGTAAGGCCTTGATGAGCACATTCCAAAATTGTATAACTTGTCTCAAAAGTTAAGGAAAATATATATATTTTTTCTATATGGGTATCAAATGAAAGGCCTTGTAGAGCACATTTCAAAAGTACATAATTTGTTACTAAAACTTAAGATTTTTTTTTCAATTTTTGAATGATAAAATGAAGATTTTACATTTAAATATTGCTTTAAAACCAAAATATCTGTTTGGCCATAAAAAAAGTTCAAGATATACGATCAGCTTACGAATGTATGCCTCTAGTCTAGAAGACAAAACTTACATGGAAGCATCAATGAAAAATAAGGTTGAAGCCCATAAAGATGCCAAAGATATGCCAACCACAAGCAACAAAAAAAAAAACAGATAAAACAAGAAAATAAATCCATTGGAAAATCTACTCAAAAGGTATTGAAGAAAAGGCCTTAGCTTAAGTATTAATACTATTAATGCACTTGTTGTACAATCTACTGATTGTACAGCAAGTGCATAAAACGCACCATTTTACCCGAGACGTAGGTATATATCTGAATAGTCAAGTCGAGGGTAAAATGGGTTTTATGTACGAGTTATGCACTCTGCTTTTTACTTCGATTGTAAGGAAATTAATCAACAATATTGAAGAAAACGAATGTAAAAATTATTTTTTTTTTTTAGATTTTAGTGACAAATTATAGAATTTTAGAATGTGCTCATCAAGGCCTTTCATTTGATACCCATATTTGTAAATTTAAAAAAAATCTTTGATTTTAGTGAAAAATTATAGAATTTTGGAATGTGCTCATCAAGGCATTTCATTTGATACACATATTAAAAAAACTGAAAAAAAATGTTTAATTAAATTTTAGTAACAATTTATTTAATTTTGGAATGAGCTCATGAAGACCTTTTATTTGATACCCATATTAAAAAAAATGAAAAAAAAATCTTAAATTTTAGTAACAAATTAAATTATATTATTTTGGGATGTGCTCATCAAGGCCTTTCATTTGATACCCATATTAAAAAAATGATTTTTTTATTTTTCATTTAAGTGACTAATTATATAATTTTGGGATGTGCTCATCAAGGCCTTTCATTTGATACCATAATAATAATAAAACCTTTGATTTTTGTATTTTATTTGTTTAAATCTATACTCCATAATACACTTTCCGGAATAAAATCTTGTATTCGTATCGTATTTACAGAAAATTGAACATGCTGTATAGCGTATATAATAGTAGTTTGGACAAACAAGCACTAAACTTACATATCAATTTAGAGCACTATCTCCATGTCATTGTGCTCAATCTCCATATACAAAATTTTGTTTAAGACATTTTGTCCAACCTCCATTAATAAGTGAAATTTAATCAGTACTATAATTATTATTTTCAATTGCTATTTTAATATTCATCTAAAGAAATACTACATGTCTCTAATTCAAGAAAGATTTTAATAAATTTCAAATAATAGCGATAACTAACTAAAAAAACGTCTCCTGTAAAATTTGCACAATGGTCGATTGGCCACTCAAGCACTAGGGCGGCGATATGTCATGTTTTTACCGCCCATCTTGTTCAAAATCTTTCAAGTGATTTTGTCGTACGACAAGTGTGTGCATCTGCCCGCCAGCATCAGATAAACCGAAAGCTAAGTACTTTAGAATAAGTGATAACCATCCCGTAAAGATTCACGAGTTTTCTGGATGCGATGGTGTAAATAATTAACGATGAGAAATTGCACGTGATACGAAACTCTGAGTAGCTGATAATCACTTGCAACTTCTATCGTAGCAACTTGTTATGCTTAAAGTTATATTTTATACGTGTGCATAGAGATGGGCAAGGGTTTAAACCCAAAGGTTAAAACCGGGTTTAAACCCGGACCATTGGGTGTTTACGGGATAAAACCCAATTTCGTCCCAAAAAGCGGGTCGAAACTATTACCACTAATATTTTGCTTCGTGGGCACAATAAAATGTACCTATTAGGTTCTATTGCTAATCTAGAGAGTATGTAAATAAAAAAAGTACTAATAGTGCCTCTTTTTAATAAGAAAAACAGAGAGTGTAATGTGTTCAGGGTTCGTGTATGTTTGTAGGTATTTGAGTTTATTTATTTCACCATAACTTCTAAATACCTTAACGGATTTGGATGTATGGGGTATCGTTAGAATCCTTACATTTTTTATTTTTTTTTCATAATATGGTGACTGTACAACGGCTACGCCCCTTCCAAATGTGTGTTTCCTAAATTATTACAATTATGTATGGGCATCAAATGAAAGGCCTTGATAAGGCCAAAATCACAGCACAACCAAATTTTTCCTTACAATAGGCCGACGCCTTTAAAGTGAGACGATACCGCCGCCTGTGTGGATATTTACGCAAGTGGAGGGGTTGTCACAAATAAAAAATTTGGAAGGCTGATATCTTTTACGAATTTCGGTAGCGAAAAAATTAATGCGACATTCCCAACTTGTTACCGACTGATTTTGTCAAGAAAGTAGCAACGCAATATAAAAAAACAGAAATTCAAGATGGCGGCCAACATCTTTGTGGACCAATTTCGATGAAACTTGGTTTCGGGTACTACTTTTAAAAGAAAACAGCAATGCAATGTTAATTATATAAAAAAAACCGAGATAGCGGCCAATTTTTTGTTTGTGGGCCAATTTCGATGAAACTAGATTTTTGGTACTATTTTGACAAGAAAAAGCAACGCAATGTTAAAACATCGAGATGTTAAAATTATAAAAAAATTGCCAAGATGGCGACCGCCTTTGTTGTTTGTGGGCTGATTTCGATGAAACTCGGTTTTTCACAATAAAATAGCAACGCAATGTTAAAAATTAAATAATCCAAGAGGGCGGCCAACTTTGGGCCAATTTCGATGAAACTCATTTGGGGAATCATTTTGACAAGAAAACAGCATCGCAATGTTAAAAATAAAAAATCCAAGATGGCGGCTGACTTTTTTGTTCGTGGGCTGATTTCGATGAAACTCTGTTTGGGGCACTATTTTGACAAGAAAACAGCAACACAATGTTAAAAATATAAAAAAATCCAAGACGGCAGCCAACTTTGTTGTTTGTGTGCCAATTTCGATAAAACTCGGTTTGGGGCTCTATATTAACAAGAAAACAGCAACGAAATGTTAAAATATGAAAAATCTAAGATGGCGGTCAACATATTTGTTTGTGGTCCGATGTAGATGAAACACAGTTTGGGGCACTATTTTGACAAGAAAACAGCAACGCAATGTTAAAATTATGAAAAATTCCAACATGGCAGTCAACTTTTTTGTTTGTGTTCCGATTTCGATGAAGCTCGGTTTGAGGCACTATTTTAACAAGAAAACAGCAACGCAATGTTAAAATTATGAAAAATTCCAAGATGGCGGCAAATTTTTTTTTTCGTGTTCCGATTACGATGTAACATGGCTTGGATTTTTTATTTTTAACATTGCGTTGCTGTTTCTTTGTCAAAATAGTGCCCTTAACCAACTTTCATCGAAATCGGCCAAATAAAAAGTTTACCACCATCTTGGATTTTTATCTTTTTAACCTTCTTGCTGTTTTTTTAGTCAAAATAGTGCCCCAAACCGAGTTTCATCAAAATCAGCCCACAAACAACAAAGTAGGCCACCATCTCGGATTTTATTAATATTTTAAAATTGCGTTGCTGTTTGGTTGTCAAAATAGTGCCCCAAATCGAATTTCATAAAAATCTGCCCACAAACAAAAATGTTAGCCACCATTTTGGATTTTTTAAATATTTTAACATTGCGTTGCTGTTTTCTTATCAAAACAAAAAAAAAAGTTGGTCGCCATCTTGGATTTTTTATTTTTAACATTACGTTGCTGTTTCCTTGTCAAAATAGTGTCCTAAACCAAATTTCATCGAAATCGGCCCACAAACAACAAAGTTTACCACCCTCTTGGATTATTATATTTTTAACATAGCATTGCTGTTTATTAGTCAAAATAGTGCCCCAAACCGAGTTTCATCGAAATCAGCCCACAAACAAAAAAGTTGGCTGCCATTTTGTATTTTTATATTTTTAACATTGCGTTGCTGTTTTGTTGTCAAAATAGTGACCAAAACCGAGTTTCATCGAAATCGGCCCACAAACAAAAAATTGGCCCCCATCTTGGATTTTTTTTTATAATTTTAATAATGCGTTGCTGTTTTCTTGTCAAAACAGTGCCCCAAACCGAGTTTCATCGAAATCTGCTCACAAATAAAAAAGTAGACCGCCATCTTGGATTCTTTTTTAATTTGAATATTGTGTTTTATCTTGGATTTTTATATTTTCAACATTGCGTTGTAGTTTTCTTGTCAAAATAGTGACCTAAATCGAGTTTCATCGAAATCGGTTCACAAACAAAAATTTGGCCGCTATCTTGAATTTGTTATAATATTAATATTACGTTGCTGTTTTCTTGTCACAATAGTGCCCAGAACCGAGTTTCATCGAAATCGGTCCACAAACTTAAAAAAAAAACATTATTCACGCATAATGAAAAATATATTTAAAATCGAATTGAGAACCTCCTTATAGTGGCGTTATTTTAGTTGCATTGCAAGTCTGTCCGTGACCACGGCAGCTGCAAAGGTACCGTTACGTTAGGAAAAATAAAAAATCATATCAAAACCATTCAACAAAACCACGCTAGTGTGCGTTAAAGTGTTTTATTTGATAGACATAATACATTTGCCATGTGGTTCGTTTGATTAAAAAAAAAGTGTTTAATTTTTCGGTCAAAATACAATGGAAATGCGACTAAACGATAAAAGACTAATGTGATTTGAGTTGTGAATTCAATTTCGATTTGATTTACATTTTTAACACAACTTAATGCATAAATTATATTTAATTAGTTTCAACCCGAATTTTGACCCTACGGAAGGGAATTAATGGGTTTAAACCCAGTTTTGACCCAATGGTCGGGTTTAAACGGGTCCTTTGCCCATCTCTATGTGCAATTGATCCCTGTTTAGGAAAACTAAGATCTAATAAGTACCCATCAATATAAAAGGTTGAGAGCTCCGTTGTTTGTAGAAGCTCCCTATAAAGCTTGAGAGCTCCGTTTGTTTGTAGAAGCTCCCCTTTAGGTTTGAGGGCTTCATGAAAAACCCCCTGTATGTAAGCTTGCGCAATCTTCTTACAAGGTATAAATATCATTGGTCCGTGAAGAACCAATGTGTGTTGAGTGTTGGGGTACCGGTCCTTTGGGCTCGCAAAGATCAGTAACCTATGAGATTCACATTATGGTATCTGTTTGATATCAACCTGCTTATCAATATGAATATAATTGCTTTCTTAGAGATATGACAACTATCATCCAAATGCTTAATCTTGTGTTGACTATATCACACCACCCTAAGGTGATCCTGCTGGTTAAAGTGCTTAGCGATTATACTTACAGTATAATCATACTTACCTTTTTACTACAGGTGGGACCAATATTCCACGTGGAGATGCTGGCTAGGGCGTGATAGAGCAGAGAGTTCCAAGTTATCCAGGTAAGACAGCTGGACACCTTATTATTCTCATAATTAAACTCTTAGCTTAGTGGCACCTCAGACGAGTTGATAAACTTTGTCAATATAAAGCGAAGCAGAATAATCAAACTAGTTTACTAATCATCAGTACTTTATTGAATCACTCAGGCAAGTGTTTGTATGATGGTTTGTTTTGTGTAGGCTATCATACAATTAATATCACATATTCCTAATAAATGACAAGTTAAATTAAGTATACACAGCAGTTGCATTGCTGCTTTAAGTAAGATACTTGTCGCATTGTTTCTAACTAAAGCAGCAATGTAACTGCGATTTCTGTCAGAGTTGATTGCAACAAAATTACAAAATCACCCCCCTGTACTTTGATTACGTAAAGCTGTTGCTAACAATTCTCGATTGAAAGCGCCGTTGCATTGCTGCTTTATTTAAGATAGTTGTCACATTAGTTCTTACTAAAGCAGCGATGTATGTAACTGCGATTTCTGTCAGAGTTGATTGCAACAAAGTTACGTAATTCCCCCCTTGTCCCATTCATATACATTAAGAACTTTGTTGCAATCAACTCTGATAGATATCGCAGCGCAGTTACATTGCTGCTTTAGTAAGAACCAAGGTGGTAACTGTCTTGCTTAAAGCTGCAATGTAACCTGCGGTTTCAATCGAGAATTGTTAGCGTGTAACAGAGTCACGTAAGAAATCATGATCGCGCCGGGTACTTATGGCAATCGATGATGACCCATCGATTAGCTGCTGGAATGCATCCATTACTTCTCTTTGATAAATAACGTAATCTGTGCTGTGATAAATCTCTTATTAGTCTGTGATCAGATAATTCCATCCATAGAGTAAGATAAAAAAAATATGATCGTCATCTCGTATGTGCCTTACTCCTTCTGGCTTGTGAGCTATAAAAACCTTCAGTGACAGATAAACAATTTCTTATTTTGGTATTCAGAACAAACGTGACGCAAGCATTTACGAATGATTGACGTTTGAACATGGCACGGACGAGATGACGCTGAAGATTATGTATGCTGGAAATAACAAAAACTAGCAAACGAAAGTCCAGTTTTACTCCATAGATGCTCAGTGACGCAAAAATAAATAAGATTTAACACTCGAACATCTTATAAAACAGATCAGATCTCATAAAATCGTTGTTTAAACATGGTACATACGGAACCGTCTGTGCCAGTTTTCAAATGTCAAAATATCGACAACTAAACCGTTTGGAGACAAATAAAGCATTCTAGCAGCGTCACGTTTGATAAGTGACAGCATATAATACTTGAAATTCGTTCGCGTAACGACACATCAATAGAAAAAGCGAAAACAATATTTCGACCCGTCACACTGTCTGGCCCATACTTAAAACTGTCACGTTACGTGAATTTTGCATCACGCATGTTGTAAAGCAATTAATATTAAAAAGAATGTCCGTCACTGAGGATCTAGCTGCATCTAGAACCAATCACTGCAGTAGTTACAATAAAATCCATGATAAAATTTGTATGAGATTTTTAAGATAGGGTGACAACAATGTACGTACGTTGATGGACAGAAATGCTATAATCGTCCTGCTAGCACTATTATCTAATCTGTGCTGTTAGTTAGTTTTACCACGGACTTTGAATTCTAGTGACTTTAGTTACCTACCTAGATATTATCTTATACCTTTAAACGAGCAATTCTTGTATATTTATTTATTTCTGCGATTTCGGAAACGGCTCTAACGATTTTGCTGAAATTTAGTAAATGGGGGTTTTCGGGGGTAAACAATCGAACTAGATTAGTCTTATGTTTGGGAAAACGCGTGTTTTTGAGTTTTCATGCATTTTTCTTTCGACGCAGAATATGGTCGCTAATTTCGCCCGGCCAGCCACTGTCCATCTAGTCCAGCGGTTTAATAAGACGCGGACGGCAATCAACGAATGTTACGGATTCGAATCCCGCTCGGTGACTTACTTTAGTTTTTCCATATTATTATGTTCAAGTTTATATATTTATTATCTTATACCTTTAAACGAGCAATTCTTGTATATATATATATATATATATATATATATATATTTCGGTGATCTCGGAAACGGCTCTAACGATTTCGCTGAAATTTTTTTTCGACGCAGAATATGGTCGCTAATTTCGTCCGCGGCCGGCCAATGTCTGTTTGGTTCGGCGGATTAGGACGCGGAACACAAGAAACGAGTGTTCCGAGTTCGAATCCGGCTCAGTGACTTACTTTTTTTATATGTTCAAGTTTATATATATACATATATATATATATATATATATTATTGTTTTTAGACAAGTTTAAAAAAAATAGTTAATGTTGCTTTTGAGTTTTTATTTTATTGAGACTTGTGAAGTAATAGTGCAAAACAAAAAAATTACCGATACAAATTTTAAACACAGTTTTTCGGTAAACTTTTTGTGACGCCATTTCTCGGCTAATGCCATAAAAACTAACTACTACGCCTCGCGGAATTATTATGTAATTAACTACATCTTATTACAAAGCTCACGAGCTAAAAGACAATAGATGGCGTTACTCTGTGACAAGTGCTTTAAGGTTGAGAATACGAATATCGAAAAAAATATCACATAGGTACATTGCTCTGAAATCAAAGTAGCTAAAGCACTTTTGTTATTATCACCTAACCATTAACAATAAATAGTAATAACCGAGCTTTAGCTCGGTTGTACCCACCCAGGTACTATATATTATTGTGCAATATAATTGATTGTTTAGGCCATTTCAATTATAATGTGCAATTAAATATTACGCAATATGATTGTGTCGTCTAGGGCAATCTCTGTCAATCTTTGTCATTTTTGTTATTAAATTGACAAAAGAGGTCAGCATCCCTACAGTGACAGCCCTTACACTTTTAGTCGTTGCTCCAACTGTCTAGATGAACGGCGGCTTTTTCGCCAAAACAACAGGCGATGGCTGAATGTATAAACTAAATACTTTTTAGGTTGTGGTACTAGTCAGTTTTTAACAAATTAATAATTATTGAACATAATATTGTGATTAAACTGTGATTTCCAAAAAACTGAGCTAATTAGCAAACCTGAGCGCAGTCTTGCGAAAGCTATGACATTTTGAGTTGCTCCCGAAAAACTTGACGAAAAACAGAACGGAACAATGCTACGTACGACAGTGCTCAAGCATTCGCTCCCATTTACCAAGAGAAGAATAATTTATAAATAAAAATTAAATAAATTATTTAAAAATATTTTAAGTAAATAAAATAAATTATAAATAAAATTCAACAAATAAACTGTAATAATTCTAAAATTATTGTATGTATTTTAGGGTAATTAGATGTAAACCTCTACACTACAGGCCGCATTTCTCAATCGATACTCATGAAATTAAGGCTTATAGACTAGTAGTTCATCTTAAAATTTTCAAGTTCAACGGCATTTTGTGAGCCATTTTGGCAAAATGACTTTTCCGAAGTAAAAAGCCTGCTGAATTCGGAGTCCTGGCATAGGTCGTGGGTGTCGCTGAACTCAATTTTGACAACCGACAGTCCGTCCGGGTACCGGAACTATGAGATGTGGTCGGAGGAGAGAAAATTCCACCACGCGACACTATTTTTTTAACACACTTACTAAACAAAAATGATTAACAAGATTATTATTCTATATAGTGATACAACTGGGCTATTTACTTGTATTTTTTTCTGAGACAAATTTTCATAGTTTTAACTCTGTAGAGGATTTAAAAAAAAATTGAGAAATTCCGCCGTCTGACACAAAAGATTTTTTTAACACAGTTACCAGACAAAAAAAAAATAGCATGTTTATTATTCTACTAGCTGATGCCCGCGACTTCGTACGCGTGGACTATATGACTTCGGCGAATGCATATAAATGAACTAATGTAGTTACATAAGAAAATACCTGTAGAAGTGTTATGGTTCTGCATCAGGTGTTCCAGATCTTCAGTCTGAACAACTTTTGCAAAGATATCATTTTTATATTTTGTAAAGTTTAGCTGGACCATTTTGGTGCTGCATCAGGTGTTCCGGATCTTCGATTTTTATACGTCAACAAAAAATGCTCATCAGGCTGAACAACTTTTGCAAAGATGTCATTATTATATTTTGTATAGTTTAGCTGGATCATTATGGTTCTGCATCGGGTGTTCTTGATCTATGATTTTTATACCTCCAAAAAAAATGCTCATCAGGCTGAACAACTTTTGCAAAAATGACATTTTTATATTTTGTATAGTTTAGCTGAATCATTATGGTTCTGCATCAGATGTTCCAGATCTTCGATTTTCATACCTCATAAAAAAGGCTCATCAGGCTTTACACCTTTTGCAAAGATGTCATTTTTATATTTTGTATAGTTTAGTTAGCTGAACCATTATGGTTCTGCATCAGGTGTTCCAGATCTTCGATTTTTGTACCTCAACAAAAAATGCTCATCAGGCTGAACAATTTTTGCTAAGGTGTCATTTTTATATTTTGTATAGTTTAGCTGAATCATTATGGTTCTGCATCGGGTGTTCCAGATCTTCGATTTTTATACCTCAACAAAAAATGCTCATCAGGCTGAACAAATTTTGCAAAGATGTCATTTTTATATTTTGTATAGCTTAGCTGGACCATTATGTTTCTTCATCAGGTTTTCCAGATCTTCGATTATTGTACCTCAACAAAAATGCTCATCAGGCTGAACAACTTTTGCTAGGGTGTCATTTTTATATTTTGTATATAGTTTAGCTGGACGCATCAGGTGTTCCATTTTTAAAAATCTTTTTACCCTAAGTTATGCCCAGGCTTAACAGCTATATAACAAAAAAGTTTCATTCGAATCCGTTCAGTGTTTCCGGAGATTAGCTTGTTCAAACAGACAAACAAACATACAAATAGACACACTTTTTTTTCAAATTCTTACTCTATTACTATGTCTCCATCGCGCCAGATATGTATTTTTTTTAAATATATGTAATGTACGACACACTTTTTCTACTGTTTTATTATATGGGCATTTCTACGGGAAGTACCGATTGAGCTACTCTAGCGAAAAAAGTACCTTTAAAATCTAAATACATACTTTAAAAAAATCACACGTATTAATAGGACTCTTGGCCTGATGGAGAGCATATCCAAAAGACCGTCAGGATTTACAAAGAAGCAAAAAAAAAATTTTTAAATTTGAAAACGGGCAGAATTTGGCTTAAAATGGCGTGTCGCCTTTCCAGAATTTGTTCGTTATTGTTTCATAACTCTTAAAATAATAACTTGTTCATTATAATTCCAGCATTCACAGAACAAGGAATAGATAACAAAGGCATATGTGTAATTATATTTAATGCGAATCCTTGGGTTTTAACACAATAACACATTTTAATTTTGTCGCAAGCGTGTGCCTCAATTCGGTGAAATTTAGTTTTCTTTACCCAAGTCACTAACTACGTACAGTACGAACGCAAATTACTGATTCCCGCCACCCAGCAGCTGCGCCTGAGCAGCTAAGCAGTGTGGAAGGGAGGACTGCTGCATTGAGGAGCATTTTTCGAAGGTTCAAAGTCATTCGGTGTTTTTGGGTTTGGGTCATTTCTCAAATCGGTGGATGACATAAATTTTATTTATGAAGTATTTAGTGAGATTTGTGCTAAATTAATTGAATATTTAATTGACATCTTCCAGTATTTTTCGTAGAAATTGCTGTAATTTGTAACATTAATTTGATGAATTGTGTTATTTTCTCAATTCAGTGGATCTAAATTCCTTGGAAAATGGGGCATCGAATTGAGAAAAATTACATCGAATTGAGATTTCACTTGTCAAAAACTATGATTAAGGCATATTATGTATATTTACTTCAAGCTTTATAACAAAATATCCGATTCAATCAGAGACAAGAGATCACTTGAATTCTTGCTTTCCTATAAAGTTATCTCAATATTCACTTTAAAAAGTAAATAATATAATATCGTAAAGTATAGCATATTCATCTTCAGAATTAAATTCATTTTACGGTCATCTCAGTAAAGTTAGTATCAACCAGTGTTGGGGTAATCAAGGTTTCTATGTTTATCTTAGCTTTCCAAAACTATAATTTTCTGATAGATCTAAAACCAACAATTTTGATTTAAAATCACTACTCTTGTTCGGGACCTTTTTCATTTCAATATTTCCAGTTTTTACATGCTCTGGTTTTCTGGTCATTTTATCCAAAGAACTGCTTGCTGTGTTGCTAACCATTTGATTTAATTATTTTGCATGAAAAAGTTTGTGCTTTATTACTTGAATCAATTTTTTTTATTGAAGAATTTTTGTTGACACCTAACTTACCTTTGAATATTTTTGGAAACTGTCTGTCGTTCGTGTAATCTGCAGATTTCAATTCATAGAAGCCTGAATGCTACATTCTACAGACTTATGCAAACAATCTTCATGACAGCATCTTAGTTTTCGCAGAGCAAAAAAATGGCCGATCTTTCTCTCAAAAAATCTCAAAAATCCAGATATCTAAATAGAATTTTGTGGGACATTCAATCAAGTAGTTTGGAATACAAATCATCTTACTAATCTTACTAATATTATAAATGTGAAAGGTTGTGGGTTTGGATGTTTAGTTGTTTGGATGTTTGTTCCTCAATCACGCAAAAAACTACGGAACGGATTTGGTTGGAATTTGGCACACAGATAGTAGATAGCCTAGGTTAATACATAGGATACTTTTTAATCCAATATTCCCACGGGAACGGAAACCACGCACGTGAAACCGCGGGCAGCCGCTAGTATCTAATAAAATGCTAGCTATGAGAAAACTAAGCTGCTGTCAAGAAGATCGTTTGCATAAAGTTTTAGAATATCATCATGGGCAGCATACAGGCATCAATAAATTGTAATCTGCAGAGTACACGAAAGACAGACAGTTACTGGTTCAAGTAATAAAGCACAAATTTTGTCATGTAGATGAATAGTTAAATCGGCAACAGCAAGCAGCTCTTTGGACAAATCAGCCAGAAATCTAGAACCTGTGAAAACTAGAAATATTAAAATGAAAAAGATAAGAATAGTGATTTTAAATCCAAATTGTAAGACCTATTAGAAAACGCCAGTTTTTGGAAAGCCAATATTAAATAAAGACCTTGCTTGATTACCCCCACACTGGCTGGTAATATTTTTTCTTAAATGAACGATTTTGATTCTTAAGATGAATAAACTGTATTTTAAGATATTATTATTATTGAATAATAACTTTAAAAAGTAAACATTTTAGTGAATTAGTTATGTAGAAGTTTGTTAACTTATGACAAACCGTCATTAGTTACACTAATTCAGTACCTATTTTGTTAACCCTTTTGATATTTATTTATATATTAGAAACATTAATATAGGCACTTAAACCTAAAATTAACCAACTGACTACTAGACCAGCGATCAGTAAACAAAAACGTTTTAGGTATTTGTATATTTGATCATTCCACATATATTGTTTCTATATTAGGTAACACCGTTTCTAAATTCGCTGGGCCATTACTCAATTCGGTGATTCATTTTCTCAATTCGATGCTTTCTCAATTAGGTGCTTAACTTTTCTCATAAACTACTTCACAATATCTGGTGCCATTGTAATTTTCAGATTCAGGATGGAATAAACTTCAATCTTTGTTATTCAATTACTTATAAAAACCAAATTTCAATTCAACCACCGAATTGAGAAAAAAAATACCCGTTTGTAGAAATGCCCATATGTATAAGGATAAGGATATAGTGAAATAACTGGACTATTTACCAGTATTTTTTTCTTTGACAAATCCTCATGGTTTTAATTCTGTAAAGGATTTTCGAAATAAACTATTAAGAGAAAATTTCGCCGCGCGAATCAAAGTATTTTTTAACACAGTTACTTAACAAAAATGTTTAACAAATTTATTATTCTACATAGTGAAATAACTGGGTTATTTACCAGTGTTTTTTTTTTCTGAGGCAAATAAATCCTCATAGTTTTAATCCTGTAGAGTAGAGGATTTTCCATACATAAGCGTAGAGATATTTTTATTTTTATTATTCTTGAATCAAGTCGTTAGAAGAGCAAAACACGCTTGAAAAAAAAAGTTTAAATTCGGCTTGGCAACATTCAGAATCGGATTCAGTAGGATTTTTACATCGGAAAAGTCATGTTGCCCAAATGGCTCACAAAATGCCGTTGAAACGGTAAAGGAAGCCGATTTTTAGAATTTTCTACTAGTCTATTAGTTGGCGTGCTGGTTTACTCGACACGTTGAGCGCCACGCGGAGCACCATGTGGGCCAACCTAGGCCTGTTCGTTGGAGCCATCGGAAATTCGCATAAACCACCAATTTTCACAATGTCGGATTTTAGTTATTATCAATTAGAAACATTATAATTAGCGCTATGAACTAAAAACTCTGGTGTTTTTCTTCCTAAAACTGAAGAATTTTTAATTTGGCACACGGGTATCCCCCATGGCCTCTGCGGAAGGAATTCCGCTTTTTCTTCCGCAGGGGCCACGGGGATCACAGTCTGGCCCACCCCGCATAACTACTCCGCATGCTCATTTTGTTAAATTTGTCCGAATAACCCGTGATTTGTTATTAGACTGTTTTAATAGTAGGGGAAGGTGGGGATCAGTGTTACAAAAAATATATAAACCCTCGTTGTAATCAAAATATTTATTGTATGGCACTTTTGAATTCTTTTGGGGGTACTATTAACACGAAGGGCATGTATAATAATCATGCAAATTTTTTGTAGAAAATCATTTTATTATGTCAAAATTAACATAATAATTCTTAAAAAATTATAAAATTTTCGAAAAAAGGAATAATTAAACTTGTTTTTTCAGGTTCGACGATCATATACATATATTACGAAGTCCTGTTTTCTTAATTATATGGCGTTTATAATATTTTTTTCATCGCTAAATCCAATCACAGTCTTCCTCTTTCTATTCAGCATTATTTCTTCGTATAAAAAAGCAATTTTTCAAAAGATGCACACTATAATAATAATATTACACAGTAGCCCGTTACACTGTACCAAAACAAACATGCAAAAAATTATAGGTTATTATTTTAGGCAGTAAATATAGTACCTATTAAAAAGTGAATATATCGTAAAAATATCAGTACCTATAAAATAAAATAAAATTACTGACCAAACTGCAATAATTTAGATTTAAATACAAAATACTATAGCGATGTTAGAGTTCTACAATACCTAAAATATAATATTTGTTTATTTTGACATACTGCAGAGACAATGGCCAAAATTGATAACTGGCAATACTGGCATATGATAGTGACAGGTGCGTTTGATAATACATCTAGGAAACGCTATTGAAATACTAGTAAGCGACAGAGTGCCACTGTTAGACTATACCCTTTGTTACACTGTTCCCCAACTTCCCCTACTCATTCTTAAAAATTTGAAATTATTTTACGAAGTTTTGTTCTTTTTATTGTTTTATTGTACATAATTTCTCAAGAAGACAATCGCTTTATTTTAGTTTAAAATATTTCATTTAGTGAAACTTGAAAAAAACCCTTACAAAGTATAGAAAATCGTAAATAAATTCTAAGTCTTTTGTGAAAAATAAGAACCAAGCTGACTGAATGTTCTACAGGGCCGCGCGGCCCATTTTCATTACTTTGTTGTATGGTACCGATGCTCCGTGGCTTGTAAATTGTGTTTAAATAGAAGCATTGCAATGGCCCATCGATGACCCCCGTGGCCTGAACGGATTGTTTTGGGTTTGGCACACATGTGTCCCCAGTGGTTCAAATGAACAGTCACACATTTTTTGTGGTGTTCAACGTGTTAAAGTTGCTATCTAATTGTTACCTAGTCCCAAACTAACAAAGCTGTTTAGTTAGCGATGTCGGAGTTTTAAAGGCAGATAATATGGTAAATTTTATCGACAAAATCCCCTGCACGATGGGGTCTATCCCCTCTCCAGTTGGTATGACCGGCATTATAAATTTGACTTTTTATTTTAGATGGCCCTGCCGAAAAATCTTAAATTCTCCGGATTTAAAAGTCCTACGCTACATTCAATAAAAAAATACTATTCGAAACCTTAATAATATCAATATCACCTATTGAATCAATTATAAAAAAATGTGAAAACTTTCAGCTTTAATATGTCATAAAAAATTACATAAAGGATTCATTATTTTATTCAGACATCATCATTGTAGTACGTAACTCATAGGCATCAAACTCTATCTAAATGTCTCTTCTGTAAACCATTTAATGATAATCTATGATTAGTAGTGACATTCGGTTGGGGACAATTTTTGAAGTCGCATGGTACTGAC
Organism: Agriphila tristella; assembly: GCA_928269145.1. NCBI lineage: Eukaryota > Metazoa > Arthropoda > Insecta > Lepidoptera > Crambidae > Agriphila > Agriphila tristella. Next base: position 42,843,343 of record OV743433.1, read on the forward strand.
AAAACATATCTTTTTAATTCTAATATCATTGGTGATATCTATATGACAATCTTAATGTTAACAAAATATTTTTTTTAGTTTATTTTTACACTAGCTGATGCCCACGACTTCGTACGCGTGGACTTTATGACTCTGGCGTATTTATTTATTCCGCCGCATCATGTGTTCCAGATCTTCAATTTGTATACCTCAACAGAAAATGCTCATCAGGTTGAACAGCTTTTGCTAAGGTGTAATTTTTATATTTCTTATAGTTTAGCTGGACCATTATGGTTCTGCATCAGGTGTTCCAGATCTTCAATTTTTATAGATCAACAGAAATTGCTTATCAAGCTGAACAGCTTTTGTCATGGCGTCATTTTTATATTCCTTATAGTTTAGTTGGACTATTATGGTTCTGCATCAGAGGGCCTATCCAAAGAAACATTGGCAAATCTTCGTTATCGCTTCGCTTTCGAAACATGTATGGGATTGACATAAGGTTTCGTTAACAATCGAATTTTAAAACGTCAAATCCATACATGTTTCGAAAGCGAAGCGATAACGAAAATTTGCAAATGATACTTTGGCTAGTGTTCAATTTTCCAAAATCAGTTATTCTCTAAACCAGCGATTCCCGAATTCTTTTTGCTACGGAACCCTTTTTGGTTCACTGTTTATAGGCGGAACCATAGCTCAAGTAAGAAGTAAACTAACTGTAGTTTTTTTTACGTGAAATCACACCGAACTGAGGCTTTTTGGCTTGGTGTTCGCATCTTGTAAGTATAGTTTGACTTTAAAGTTAGAACAAAAAGATATTTACTTAACTCTTGAATTTTCGCGGAACCCCTGAGAGCCGCTTATGGAACCCCAGGCTTCCGCCGAACAACATTCGGGAATCGCTGCCTTAAACTATGCCCAGGCTTAACAGCTATATAGTAGTAGCAGCTCAGACAAGATTCGAATCCGCACCCATGGGATTCCGGCCCAATGCATTAACCAATTATAATACCAAGTCGCTAGTGGTTCACATTGATGAGATAACGCTGGCTTACAGCGGAAACGTAAAAAGTACTAGAAAATTTCGCCGCTCCCACTAGCCGAGTCGCTAGTAGCATAATTGGTTAGTGCATTGGGCTGGAATCCCAAGGGTGAGCCGATTTTTTCTAGTTTTATTTCAATTTATATTAATTCTCTTAGTCATTAATAATTATTGTACATTATTGTGATTGAACTGTGATATATTTGACATTATTATTGTTATCAAAATAACTTTTTAGTGTCACACCTTTGGCGTTAATAAATCACAAATTATTGAATTGATTTCCTGAAGTTTTATTTCCTTAATAAATTTAAAACACGACTGCCCTGCCAAAAACGAACTAAAAAGATAATTAAATAACAAGTGTCATGCAGTCAGGGGACCGTTTTGTGGAACAATTTTGAATCAAAGAGGTCCCCCGACTGCAATGGCACTTGGTATTTAATTAACTTTTTAGTTCATTTTTGGCAGGGCAGTCGTGTTTTTAAAGTCCGTTCGCCCAGATAGTGTCGCCCTTTTATCTCGCCGCCTTTGCACGTGCCGCTTCTTGTCAAAGGATGCCGCCGCATAAACAAAGGATACCGCGTGCGGCGTACACCCGCAAGTGAATTTGGATTTTGGCAGTTTACATATAGAAGTGCCGTAAACTGCCGTAATGAAAGGTTGTGTTTGTTACCGGTATTCCTGTCTCTGAACACTAGTGCTTGTGGGTGTACCGACACTATCTAAGCGAATGGACTTTACAGTTTTTCAAATTTATTTAATTTAATTTCACACAGGCAAATGATATAGTTTTAGAATGTGCGCCTTTCATTTGATGCCCATATTGTAATAATTGAAGAAAAATATTTTTTTTCACATTTAAAAGTGGCGTCGTACAGTCGTCATATTGACTTTAAAAAAAATATAGCCAGTGTCACTCGGAATGGTGTAAGGATTCTAACGATACCCCATGCATCTAAATCCGTTAAGCCATTTAGAAGTTATGGTGGAATAAAGAAACTCACATACCTACAAACATACATGAACCCTGAACACATATTATTATACACTGCTTTTTTGGGCAGTCGTGTTAAAACCTAAAAGTAATGTGCTACGATACGCTGTAGCGTATCGTAGCACATTACTTCTCTCTCAGTCTCAGTAAACTTCAATACAATGTCCGCAAAAATAATACTTCATGGTCACCCTAGCTTATTTACATACTAATTTTAACCTCGAATTACATCGTAAATACTGCAATGATTGGTTTCAGATAAAGCTAGATCCTCAGTGACGGAAATTCTTTTTAATATTAATTGCTTTACAACATGCGTGAGGCAAAATTCACGTAACGTGACAGTTTTAAGTATGGGCCAGACAGTGTGACGGGTCGAAATATTGTTTTCGCTTTTTCTATTGATGTGTCGTTTTACGAACGAATTTCAAGTATTATATGCTGTCACTTATCAAACGTGACGCTGCTAGACTGCTTTATTTGGCTCCAAACGGTTTAGTTGTCGATATTTTGTCAAATGAAAACTGGCACAGAGGGTTCCGTATGTGCCATGTTTAAACAACGATTTTATGAGACCTGTTCTGTTTTGTATGATGTTCGAGTGTTAAATCTTATTTATTTTTGCGTCACTGAGCATCTATGGAGTAAAACTGGACTTTCGTTTGCTAGTTTTTGTTATTTCCAGCATACATAATCTTCAGCGTCATCTCGTCTGTGCCATGTTCAAACGTCAATCATTCATAAACGCTTGCGTCACGTTTGTTCTGAATACCAAAATAAGCAATTGTTTATCCGTCACTGAAGGTTTTTATAGCTCACAAGCCTGAAGGAGTAAGGCACATACGAGATGACGATCATAAAAAAATAGGGGTAGAGAGCCCTCTGGCGATTTTAAAACTTACTCATTTTGAAGCGCCATCTCTGATCGGCGATTTTCTTGTTAGTTTGTTTTTTTTTTTTTTTTAGTACCTAATCTAGCAATCCTACCTACGGCTTTGTTCTAATTATCTTTTATAACATTCTAAACGCCGTGTTCACTAGTATTAGTATTTTTTCCGAAGAAAATAACTAACACATGAGAACAAACGTTTCAAATGTTATAAGAGATAACTAGAACAAAACAGTTAAAAACATAATTACAAAAGGGAGAAAAGAAAAGGACACAAAATTAAACAATTAAGTGAAAGAGTCATTATGTTTTTATTTATTCCTCAGTTTATGCCTAGGGATAATTTTATTCAAAATTGTTCATATTCTTATTTCTTAATATTTATTCATTCACAAACACGGTCAGGGTGCCTATTAGCGTAGTAGGTACCCTGACCGTGTTTGTGTAGTACATTAGTATACCTACCTAGTAGTATTAGGTATACTAATGTACCTACACAGTGGCGAAGGGTCCATACAAGACGATTCCCATTGGCTTACCTTTTAGAAATCCCACCCTACCGATCCACTATGCAGATTATAACACTTTTGTTGAACGGCTTACCTTCGCCATAATTTCACCCCTCGCCACAGCTATTAATTTTTCCCAGGTAAGTATAACATAATCTTGTTAAATGTAACCTATTAAAGAACACATCACTAACACTTAATAAGTATTGCTAGCAGTTTTAATGAAAATACATTTTCATCAAAACATGTTGCGCAGCCAGTAATTGATAACTGAATATTAAAACCATTCCAGTAAAATTATTCGTAAATAAGCAATTAATGCTTCCGCATAGAAAAACAGGAAGGATGGTGCAAGGTCGAACCAAAATAATTTAACTGACACCTATACGAAGTCCTACATATTATTACGAGATATAATACAATCATTTTACTTACACCCTTACTTTAAGTCTATAAAACGATTATGGAGCCAAAGAGTCCCGGAATTGAAACAAGTAATAATACTTGTTTTTTATAAAAAAAAAAAAAATTTTCATCATTTGCGGTTGCCACAACTAAACTGCTCGATAGCTCGTACTGCACCTGTATCAGGATGACAACAGAGTGGGATGGGGGTGGGCTGTGATCTGAAAAAAAAATGTTTGTAATTTTATTATTAAAAATATTGTAGCTTATGAAATTGATGCATAATGAGGGCATTATGCATGATGTTTGCAGTTACGTCTTTGTAATTCTAGAGGAGCGATGTTCATAACAAAACGTGTGCGTAAAGTAACTACGTTTTACCTGCACGTAACGGTACAATTATTTTGAGAAATATCTACCCTTAATTTGCGTAAACAAAACTTACATGATATTTCTGGTATATGAAGACGAAGTGGGATGGGTTGGAATTGAAATGGGTCTGGAACTGGGATGGGTCTGGTTGCCTGAAAAAATATAACATAAAAAACTATATTTTCATAAACACTAAAATAATAATACAAATTTCCGCGCCGGGGTTATAGTATCATTTGAAAGGCCTTACGAAACTCTACAAAGTTATATATATTTCAATTTCAAAATCAAGCGCCCCATTTTTAAAGCCCCAAAAAAATTTACGTGATGTTGCTTCAGTGGAAACGCACCCTTAATCAAGGAGGTAGTAATTTGATTCTACTATGGTACCTACCTAGTACCTACATAAAAAACTTACACGATGAATTGCCGGTAGGTGAAGGGAAGGTACTACGCCTACAGGCCTTATCCTGCTGGCGAAGGTGCTGGTTGCAGACCCCATTCTTTTAACTTGTCAACACATTTTCACTAACAATCTCTACCCAATCTTTAAAACTATCCGGGTCCTTATTCTTTTGTTGGGAAACGGTGGAAAGGAGCAACTGAAATAAGTAAACGTGCGAAATAAACACAGAAAAAGATTTTTGTGATATTGCTAAAGGAAAATTCTGACAATTAAATTTTGTTTTTGATAAAAAGAGTATACCTACCTTTATGAATGTACTCTCGCTAATGACTATTAGAAAATCATTGTCTATTCCCAAACCATAAACTGCTTGACAAGCATTTACGTGCTTGTCAAGCATTGCTTGATCGTTGAGGGAGTTCTTATAAAAAAAAATTGTATGAAGTAATGATCTTCGCCAATGAGAGATGAAAGCACTTCCTTTACAATAATGTCACTTAGTATAGGAGTGTCAAGAGTGTCCCCCCCCTGATTCCATCTGTCATTAAATTACGAAATGTATAATTTTATTAAAAAAAAATAGAAAACTACACAAAAATTATGGCTAGTATAGAATTAGATATATGGCGAGGAGAATGGGGTCTAGCTTCAATTGATTTAGAATGTCTAAAAGTATTGGTAAGTAATTTACATAACCTTAAAAATTTTAACCACCGGTTCCGTCCGCTGTTAACTAATATTGTAATAACTGTTTATTTCACAGACTTACATGAAATTTATCGGAGTTCCAGTACGCGTTCGTGAATCAAATAACCCATTTTTTACACCGAAAGGACAGTTGCCTGTTATGAGGGACGGGCGTAAAGTTCTTACAAATTTTGAAGAAGTTGTGGAACATTTAAAATCTCTGGTAAAACAATGTTATCTTTATAATATATCCTTACTAATATTATAAACGCGAAAGTCTGTTTGTTTGTTACGCCTTCACGTCTTAACTACTGAACCGATCATCATGAAATTTTGCATACACGTCCTCAGGGGTACAGAGAAGGACATAGGGTACCTTTCATCCAGAAAAAAGTATTGTTCCCAAGGGATAGCAAAAAAACTTTCTACACAGACGAAGTCACGGGCGGTCGCTAGTAATTTATAAAGCATAAAATAATCAATGCCTGAATCTTTTTTGTGAGTTAATTATTTATATTTTTATTGATATTTCACAGCACTACAGTACTGATGTGCATTTAAACACAATGCAAGCAGCGGAAGCTAGTGCTTTTACACAATACTTACAGGATAAGTTATATCCGGCATACCAATTTGCTTGGTGGGTCGATGAAAAGAATTACTGTGAATTAACCCGGCCCACATACGCAAAGGCTTTAAGGATTCCATTCAACTTTTATTATCCATCAAGGTATCAAAATGCTGCCAAAGATATGATAGATGCCCTATATGGAGAGCACACAGACCTTAGGGAAATCGAAAAAACTGTGAGTACAAAATCATCTATCAAATCTGATGAAATCATTTTATTTGCAGAATTTAGCGCTTTATTCTCTAAATGGGTATATAGAATTGTTTATCACAAAGAAAAAGTCTTGAACAATTAATACCGTAAAGAAAAAGATTAAAAAATGATTCATAATTATTATAAATACCTAATTAAGTATTCGGTCAACATACATATAATAGGTTTTATTTAGCAAAAATATTTCTAATTACCAATTTATATTTCATTAAATCATCAATTTGTATTATATCTTTCGGCAACTTAATATAATTTTTTTGGAGCAATACCATAAGTATTGTGTCTATAGATTTTGTTTCTGTTTCTATATTTTCCATAAATACTATAGGCCTCTATTACAGATGACAGCATAACTCATAATTCTATCACATTAATGTTTAAAATAAACTAAAGCATTTTATTTATTTTGTAGATATATGCAGAAGCAGAAAAGTGCCTTAAAACCCTTTCGGACCGGCTTGGAGAAAGTGAATACTTCTTTGGAAATAGACCATCCTCTTTCGATGCAACAGTTTTTGCTTACCTAGCGCCCCTAGTGAAGGCACCTTTCCCTAATGCAGCATTATCAAATTACCTTAAGGGCATTACAAACCTTACACGGTTTGTTGCTAGAATCAACCAGAAAAACTTCAGGCATGTTACAGATGGTAAGTGTACTATCCACGTCAATTGGTAATGCGCCTGGCGGCCATGATTTTAACCTCAAAATCGAAAAACAATTGCAATTTTTTCATATACCTAGACCCTTTCTTATTGAAAATAAGAATTCAATAATTAATTTATTATATTACCTATTAGAATTTTACTGTTTTTTGTCATTTTTAGTTGCGGATGACGTTGATGTGTATGTTAATTTGACAAGGTTCCAGCGCATTACCAATTGACGGGGATAGTAATAAACTTTATTTACGTTTAACAACAACACAGGAAAGAAACTTACATAGGATTGCATTTTTTTTACTTTTATGTACCTAAAAGTTGTTATTTTTTGAATAATAATATTACAAGTATTCCTGTAATTAATCAATGAAATAGGAAATTTTAGTCTATGTGTATTAATATAACCAACAACCCTGTTCCAAGGTAAAATAGAAAATTCTACTTTTCTTAATAAGTAGGTAAACCTGATCGGAAATTAAACACCACCTATCATAGAGATACCCCTCTGGGGATTTGGGGAAATGGGTGAAATGGTTCCAATCAAGGTGACTGATCACCCGCACAGCTTCGCTGGCGTCCCCCCTTCTATATAAATAAAAAAAATCATAGAGATAAATAATAATAACAAGTGTTGAATAATATTATGTAATAGATCTTGTAAGAGTATAGTGATAGATAAAAATATGTGTGCAAACATGTTTGTCTAAAATATCAACATCAGTTAAGGTGGCACACTGACAAAAAGTGGCCCTGCAGTGAATTTTATTTATTATTGTAATTCTTATACACAATAAAAAAAATGTGGCATTTTTAAGGCCCATAGTCTATTTTAGATGGTATCATTACATTCCCTTGAACTCACTGCTAGAAGTACTTCTATGAATGACTATGAGGCAAAGTAGTGATACCTTCTAAAAATACTAGACTATTTATTGTTATGCTATGGGCCCTTAAATTACACGTAAAGTTTTATTAAAATCCTTTCCATTAACAACTTATTAAATAAAAACCTCTGAGGGTGCTATATATAGCCACCTTAAGCATAAGCAAGCAACAAAATATCTAAGAAAAACTAACCATTTCATTCATCTCAAATACTTTTTTTATGCTTACATGGAAATTTATTTTCAGAGTACAACAGACAAAATGCCAAGAAGCATTCAACTGGTACCCAATCAGACCGCGAAGCAGCGAACTTCCCCAATCAAACCAGAAATAAAATACTTGCTGCTGTATTCGCAGCAATAGCTATGACTGGTTATGCTGTTGCTAATGGGATGTTTCAAGTAAGTTGATTTTTCATTGTTTTGTATTAATTTTTAATTTGTTAAAGTTGGTAAATGTTTTAATTTTTATTAATTTAATTGGAAGCTTGCAAGTTTGATGATTATTATAATTATTGCATGATTATTAAATGTATAGAAAAGTGGTCTAGCTTTCGCATACTTCACACAATGAAACATAAAACCAATACTTATGTAAATTGTAGTTATCAGTTTGTCAGTTGGAATTGTGTAACTTTTGTTTTTGTATGTATGTTTGTGATTGTCTGTTTTCAATAGATTTGTTCACCTTTCCAATCTTTCGAGCATCTTTAACTACAAATATAACGCCCTAATAATAAAGTGCTTATTTTTTTATCAATTGAAAACGTCACAATCTTTTCGGTTTAACATGTTCTTCGATCATTCTCACAAATCTCACGGGCGCTTGTTTTTGTTCAGGACTTGAAAGATTTCGAACATTCCGGGGACTACAACGAGATGTTTGAGAATGAGGAGGACGACAACTAACGGTGAGCGGCGGCGTCTCGGGCCGCTGCTGCACTGGCGCCAGAGTTTCTTAACTAGGGATCGCTCACACGTCTTATTTATACTGACTTCATTGTAATGAATTTAGTCAATTCCCATTGTTAGGGCGTAATATCTGGAAAGCTATACCCCTTTTGTTAAAAACCTAAGGTTGCTGTATAAGTAACATATTTTTTCCCGGAAGAACGGGACAGGGACGGAATGGGGCGATTTCTTGTCATTGTTGCTTATAAAAATAAATATAGTAACCAAAAACGCGTGGAGAACATGGGCGGGACAGGGAAAAATATATGGTGCACAGCATGTCCTTGTCACGTCCGGGGTTTTTTTTCCCGTTATGTACGTATACAGCGACCTTAAGGAGGCTGCTACACAAGGAGAGTCTCGCACGCGAGTGACGATTTCTTCTACTTAAAAAAAATCGCCACTCGAGATCGAGACTCTCTTTGTGTAACAGCCTCCTAAGTCCCTATGTTATCCTTTTTTTGTATAAAGATTATAAAGGTCATTTTAAAATCCTACTTTTTATTAGGCTTGATGTATTGTTTTAATGTGTCCTTGAATTTTACTTACATGACTTTTACAATTAACGTAGAGGATCTTTTAGTGAACATAAAGCTAGCCTTACTAGGAACCCAAAAAACATAGTTCATTGCTTTTAGATGGTCATTTAAAATGTCTTAACTAATAGGATTATTGATTATTGGTAATAATCTATTAGATACTATACATAATATTATTTAATCGTCGCAAGTTATTTATTCTGTTACCTACAATTTAATTTCTTTATTGAATATTATTATAATAAAAAACAATATAAAAGGTGAGAACGAAACTTAAGTTTGCATTTACTTTTCTATTTTTTAGATTCACATAATATTATGTTTGACTGAGATATAATACCTACGTAGTTCTTTAAAAAATTGCCATTCATTAATGTCTATAAAATTGACAATCTGTTATTATAAGTACAGATAGAAGCACATTAGGATTCTAATAGATGTTAGGTTTAAAATTGATTAGGGAACTCTGACAGGATGTGGTCACAATGTCGCTAGCTGTGTAGCTGTACCTAAACTTTAATTTTATTTCAAAGTCTGTTGCAAAATGCTTGTATGTTATTTTATTAAAGTTCGGTCGCGAAGCAGGAAGGATTTCGTACAAAGACCCGGCAATACTTGTCTCGTTTGCACCCTCGCTAACATTATTGTTGTCGCAGTCATCAGATGCTATGACCTCGGTATGAATGTGCGAGCGTAACGGCAATATGTTAGCGCCCAACAAGACAGAGACAAGTATAGACGGGTCATTGTACAAAATTCTTTCTTCTTCACGACCAGGGGCCCTATTTTTGAATCGCTCGGCTGGCGCCGAGCGCTCGTTTCTACTAATTTTCGTTCGACAAATCAACTCAAATGTATGAGCTGTCGAGCGAAAATCAGTAGAAACGAGCGCTCGACGCCAGCCGAGCGATTCAAAAATAGGGGCCCAGACTTTAGACAATCTTCATAAAATAACTTCATGATTAGTCAAGTTTTTAGTGCTTAATTTTTTGTTCCATAAATTATGCTAAATTTAAAATAGGTATGATTTAAAAAGGCTTTAGGTACTCGAGTACTTATTTCAAGTTTATGCGCCAAAAGTTTTAAATTAGAATGGGAATACATATTATGCGATATATTCTTTACAAAGGGAACTACAATAAGTTTTAGCTACCAGTTAGCAACAAAATTCGTGTATTACGTTGCTCAAACTATAAAATCAATGTAAAAAGGTAGTTAAATAATATTTTATTATATTATGATAGTTTAATAGGTAAATATCCAAATACCTACCTAATTAGAAATGAAAGTTTGGTTGTCAAAATTGACTATGAGGCAAGAAGCTTAAACCCACAATGGAGATTGCACGCCTAGTATCATAGTGAAGATTGAAAAAATACTCTTAAGTGACGTGACGGCTTATTGCTATCTCTTTCTTTTCGTTTTACAATACGTTTTCGTTTCTCACGAACGAACGAACGACGAACAACGAACACGTATTGTAACACTAAAGAAAGAGGTTGCAATAAGGCTGGCCCCAGACCTACCGGTTTCATTTCTTTGCTTTGCTGTTCTACCTTGCTTGAAAGACCGCCGGCCAGCCAGGGTAGTTTTCAATCTATCGCATTTTGGGACTAGACCAAATTGGCAAGATAGCCATTAGCTTGGTGTTATCAAATAACATCGCCTGGATTGCGAAGTAGGAAGCTTTTAGGAGATATGCCACCCTGAACATGGACTCCAATCGTTAAAAATAAATCGATCGCTTATTTATACAAGATGTTTGGTAAAGCCTTATAAAGCTGAATATGGTAGATAGGGACCATAAACTGAACAACTTTTACTATGGGACCAAATCTGAAATCGAGAAAAAAAATAAGCTGTTTCATACATTTTGATAATTTTGTTATTAATTTTTGTATGGAACAGCAGTTTTTTTTAAACTAAAACTTCGCATTGCAACCCAGACGACGATATTTGATAACGCCAAACTAATGGCTATCTTGCCAATGTGGTCTGGTCAAAATATGCGATAAATTGAAAATGAGCCTCTTGGCCGGCGGTCCATGGTAGAACAGCAAAGCAAAGAAATGAAACCGGTAGGTCTGGGGCCAGCCTAAGCCGTCACGTCACTCAAGGACATTTTTTCTATCTTCACTATGACACTAGCCGTGCAATCTCCATATTTGGAGGGAGGTATAAGCTTCTTGCTATGAGGTAATGTTGCACTTCTGTGTGATCGTGGAAGTTGTTAGTGAATAGTTTGGCTGCGTTCTATAGAGTTAGTATAGTTTTGTTCTGTGAACGAGGAATTGTTAGTTATTTTAATTTATTCAGAGTTGCATGAAATAAAATGCTATTGTGGTACGTTATATTTATATTGCTTTTATTTCCTTTCCTTTAATATTATGGTAGTAATAAGTACAACAGAATAGATTTGCACTCTGCAAAATCCTTTAAATAAATTGCGACCGACATAATAAAGTGAAATTCAGGTCGCACAGCACTCCCTTCGCTCCAAAATGTTCACCTAGTAGTTGCCTCTCTTTCTATCGCGTCGGTTTGACCTTTGGTTTGTCCTGTCAGAGGACGCTGAGTGCTTCAGACTCGCGCGCGGAGTGATAGAGCCCTCTTAATACTGTAATAAACTATTTTGAATAGTGATGTCATAGTATATGAAATTCTTCCTCCTTCCGTCGTACGTGCCGGACTACAGCTGGGCCACAAAAAAAAAGTTGGAAATCTGACCTTTTGACTATGCCATGATGAAGACGATAGTTTGTCGGAATTTGTCGCCAAAAACCAGAATTTGTCGGGCTTGCGTTTAGGAGATACGTGTGGCGCAGCTGTAGAGACGTCTCTACAGCTGAGCCACACAGATCTCGAAAACGGAAGGTCGTAGCGAAAATCTGATTACTCGTGTGTGCAGCCGTTAATTTGTCGCACAAAAACCAGAGTTTCTTGGTCTTGCGTTTAGGAGATCTGTGTGGCGCAGCTGTAGAGACGTCTCTACAGCTGAGCCACACACATCTCGCAAATGGAAGGTCGTAGCGAAAATCTGATCTGAATCAGAAGCGATGCGAAGACCGACAAACTCTGTTTTTTGGCGACAAAATCCGACAAATTACCGACTACACATACGAGTAATCAGATTTTCACTACGACCTTCCGTTTTCGAGATCTGTGTGGCCCAGCTGTAGAGACGTCTCTACAGCTGCGTCACACGTATCTCCTAAACGCAAGACCGACAAATTCTGGTTTTTGGCGACAAATTCCGACAAATTATCGACTTCATCATGGCATAGTCAAAAAGTCAGATTTCCAACTTTTTTTTTGTGGCCCAGCTGTAGTCCGGAACGTTTCCGTCGTAGGGTGGAAGACTATCATGAGCTACTCCGCCTTGGGCCCGCCGCATGCAGATTATTATGGCCTATCCCTTTTACCTCTTATTAGGAAGGCATAGAGTAAATTTATGCAAGCGCAGTGTCGTCTGATTATCGCTAGCCTGAATTGACCCAAAGTGTGATGTTTTATGAACAAGTTATTACCATTTTAACAGCGCTGGGCCACGTGGAGTTGGCGGAGGACGTTGCTGATAAACCGCCTGCGCATCGCTAAAAAGCACTTCGACAAAGTTAACACTTTGAGGACATCAAAGTCTTTGAAAGACGGGGAAAAATCGACTTAAGTGTTGCATTTAATAATGTGGAAGGTAGAATAGGAAGGTGACTAAAGTCTGTTTTATATTAGTGAGACAAAAAAGAAATTTCACATTTCTCATTCGTTTGCAACATTGGTCTCCTATGTTATGCTATATGCGACGTGACGTCAGCATAAACATTCCCGTACTCGTGTTAAAACAGACTTTAGTAGAAAATAATGTCTCGGTTTCAGTAGTTTAGAGTTTAGACTTAATCAAGCCAGAAGGAACATTTTCGCGTTTTTAGACGATATCATTTTCATTGTAAGGCTTTAATTAAATTTTACTTTTTTCTTACCTAGTCCTTATTATTAACATGATAAGTAAGTTTGTTAGTTACGCCTTCACATCTTAACTTAACCGATGATCAGAAATTTTTCATTCTTACACATTGTCAGGGGTATAGAAAAGTTGCCTTTCATCCAGAAAAAAAATACGGTCCCGAGGAAGGGAAAGAACTGTCCACGTAGACGAAGTCGCGGGCGCTCGCTAGTGTTTGTCTCCATGAAAAATAATGTATAGAAATAGAGGCGCCTATATATAAATAACCAATCAAACCGTCCACAGATTTATAGATCGAGTGAAATCGATTAACTAGCAATTTAATAAATATACTTATACATTGATTATTTTAGGATATTTCAAATACAGTCGACTTGCTTAACGTACCTATTTCCTCGACTCGTTCCTAACCATTATAATAGGTCTGGCGCGTATTTTTCATTTTAATTTTAAGTTTAATATGTTGTGAAGTGATAATAAGATTGATGAGTAAAGAAATGAAAACATATTGGTAATATCTCATTTATTTCTCATGTTTGAACATTTTGCATTTCACGCTGTCAGGTACACTTAACAACAGAATTTCGTATGGTTTACAATAATTTTCATCTGGACACTGGGGCTCAACTGAATGAATACACACTATGCTAAAGCGGAACAATTTCACTGTAATGGCACTAAATGACCATGGCTGTAAACAAAGAAATTTGTCACAAAAGCATACCTCTCGATTGTTATTAAGTATATTAATTATACACAATATAACAGTTCGTAAAATTGTTAATTACATCAATTCAATAATACAATTAACTTAATACTAAAAGTATTACTAACTAAGCTAAACATGTAACAAGTCAACGATATCGATACTCATGCTTTGTATCGCATCATAATAATTTCCATTCACCAATTTCAACTATGGGCTGGAAGTTACAGATGAATCTTTGCCACTTATTGGAAGTTTGGCATAATATACAAATGTGATTTATGCAAGACACCTCTCAATCTAGTCAGCGTCAAAATTTGGTCTTTACCGATCTATTAAGTAAAATCTTAAAACATAATTAGCTTATTATTTTTTGCTTTATTTTAACAAATGGTCTAGCTAGGATAAAATGGATACATTTACCCACTATTTTACAGCTTTCGTTACATCTTTTATTAATCCAATAGCGCCGCTAATCAAGAAAAAGTTGTTACAACGAAATAACTATGTTTAATAAAATTCTGCCTAGTATTAGTTATAATCAAGAAAACCGCCAAAAGTGGCCACTTTAGGCGGTTTTCTTGGTTGTAACTATACAACACATTTAAACCAAGAATAAACCCATAGGAAAATAGTTTATAACTAATACTAGGTCTTAATGTATCAGAATTTTATCAAACAGTCAGTTGTAATGTTTTAGGCGCATCGAGCCTCTGAGACGTTTGTAAAAGTCCGATGAAAATAAATTAATAATTAGAGACCGGATTATATGCAACATAAAAATCCCAAAATATGCAAGAAAAAATGCTAAAATATGCACGAAAATCCAAAAAAATGGCCAAAATATGCAACATAAAATTATAAAAAGACGTTTTTTAACAATGATAATAAATATATTTTATTTGCGAAAATATCAATTACAAAATTTATTTGACATAGAAATTTACCTGTAAAAATGTATACGACTAAGTACTGTTCCAAATGTTCTGAAGACAAATTGTGTCTATGATCACTTAATATATTTTTGTTAACGGAAAGGACCGTTCTACGTCCACTGAGGTGACTGGGCAGAATTTGAGTGCCATTGTTTGGACATGCTAAACATCTGAACGATGAACGAGATCGAGCATAAATATGTATGATTTCAAATTTTTCGGCAAAATATGCAACTACCACTGATAAGGGGTAAAATATGCAAATTCAAATGCAATATGCGTTTGCATATAATCCGGTCTCTATTAATAATCAATAGGCAAGTAATAATATTTACTGGGTGCTACTTTGGTTTTGCCTTTACTGAGTAACATAATTTAGAATTTAGTTCAGAGGACTTGTCCGGTTTCCCTATGACAAGTACGGGTAAGCGCCCCCGGACCCTCAGCCTCCGCTGCTGCAACCTCTCAACCCCCCCGCAGCAACGGTGTCCTTTTTGTACCCTGATCCGTCCCATTTTACACACTCCTATACCCACCTCACATCCCTATCCTAATCCTATTCCTTCCCCTCCGCTAAGCTAAGGTCTGCCGTGCCGATGGCTGCATGGCTAGGGGCGTGCCTAGTCATAAGCGTGCCACCCTGGAAATTGGTGCCCTCCAGGCGTAAATAGCCTTGCCACACACGCGGGGCTCTGTGTGGTGGACAGTTGTCTTTCCCTAGCTAATCGTGGGAACAAAATGGTTTCAAATTTTTTTAATAAACCTGGTTGCGGCGATAGAGCTCGCCACTCATCACGCGTAACTTGTTTCTCTCGGGGCGAAAAGCGGGCATCGGAGACCCGTTTTGCTACGCTGAATGTATGTGGAGCGATGGAGGAGAAAATGGATGAGGTGTGTTTGATTATGGAAGAAAAGAAGTTGGATGTTTTATGCGTGAACGAGACGAAAAGAAAGGGCAAAGGAGTCTCAGAACATGGCCCGTTTAAAGTTCTGTGGTCGGGCGTTGCCGAAAATGAGCACGCGAGTATGGGCGTGGGACTCCTGCTGTCGGAAAGGATGATAGAATGCATGACTGAGTATGAGTGTGTTAGTCCCAGACTTCTCTGGGTTAGACTCAAAGTAGGATTACTTCGGATACGCGTCATTGGCGTGTATGCTCCCGATATATCCAAGTCAGCAACGGAAAAGGAGGATTTCTGGAAAAGTGTGGAAGACATCTTGAATGAATGCAAAAATAATGAAAGGATAGTTATGCTTGGAGATTTTAACGGATGGGTAGGTGTGAGAAGAGAGGGATGTGAGGGAGTTTTAGGAATATATGGAGACAAAAGAGTAAATGATAATGGCAGGAGTTTGATTGAGGTATGTTTAGAAAAGAATCTTGTGGTAACGAACACCATGTTTGACCACAAGGAAATTCATATGTACACTTGGCAGAGAGGGGAAAAGAAGAGTATGATCGATTTTGTGATTGTTGATGAAAGACTGAAGGGCAGAGTTGTAGACACCAGGGTCTTTAGGGGTAGTAACATTGGAACAGACCACTTTCTTGTAGTGTCTCGGGTTAGTGGTCTGTTCAAAAGTTGGCGTCATCGTCCCACAGTGTCAACAACGGAGCTGACTAGAGTAAAAGTTGAGAACCTGGATGAAGTGGAAGTGCAAAAGACATATTTGTGCAAATTGAAAGAACGATTGGGAAATGTGGCTGAAGTGAAAGATGGCAAGCTTGAGGAAGTTTGGGAAAAGTTTAAAAAAGGTGTGACTGAAACAGCTGAGGAAATATGTGGAGTGAGTAAAAGGAAGAATGCTCCCCCAATAAACTGGTGGGATAGTGAGGTAAGACAGATAGTTAATGAAAAGAAAAAAGTATGGCAGGATCTGCTGGCCATCAAAGCCAGTAAAAGAGTGAATGCAAGTAAATAAATAAATAAATAATAATAAATAAATAAAAATCTTTATTGGCCAAAACAATTTTTACACAGCTAAGTAGCACTGGTTCCCACACTAGGATTCCCTGTGTCGCAGGAGCCAGTGTTACAGAAGATGATGTTGATACAGTTGCAAGGGAGTTTAAAAGGATTAAGAAAGTAGTGAAAGAAAAAGTAGACGAAAAAAAGAGAAAGATGAAAGAAAAGTGTGACTTCAAACTCTGTGATAACTTTCGAGACAATATAAAATTGTTTTGGAAACAAGTGAAAACGTCTCGAAGTGGATCACATAAGTCTAAAATGAATGTGATAAGAGATGAAAAAGGTGAGCTAGTGACAGATGAAAAAGGTGTACTACAGGAGTGGATGAAATATTTTGAGAGTTTGTTTGAGGCGGATGGCTCTATGCTAGAAGCCTCGGATAAAAGGGTGGAAGACGAGGAAGAGACAGAAGTGGATGAAAGAGATATATATATGGATGAGATTATTAGTGCAATGAAGAGCATGAAAAAAGGGAAAGCAGCAGGATATGACAGAATTACTGTTGAAATGCTGAGAGGTGGGAAAGAGCTGGTTGCGTCCTGGCTGTGCCTGATCTTTAATAAATGTTGGAACAGTGGCAAAGTGCCGGAAGATTGGCGTAAAGCCGTGGTCGTGCCGCTGTACAAAGGGAAAGGGTCACGGCAGGATGCTAAAAACTACCGCGGGATCAGTCTTCTCAGCATTGTCAGTAAATTGTATGCAAAGGTACTAATTGAAAGAGTGATGCAAAAAACTGATCAGAGTATTTGGGATGTGCAAGCGGGATTCAGAAAGGGAATGGGATGCACGGATCAGGTCTTCTCCTTGAGGTGCTTAACCGAAAAACACCTGGCTAAGCACAAAAAGGTTTACTGTGCCTTTGTGGACCTGGAGAAGGCCTACGATCGAGTTGACAGGAATGAGCTATGGAAGGTGTTGTCCGAATACGGATTGGAGAGCAGACTGATTCATGCACTGAAATCTCTCTATATGAGGATTCCCGTGCATGCGTCAGGATTGACGGCGTATACACTGACTGGTTTGGCATCTCTAGGGGTGTCAGACAGGGATGTGTTGCGTCACCATGGCTCTTTAATCTGTTTTTGGACAGTTGTATGAAAGGTCTGAAAGAACGTGACTGTGGGGTTGTGATGAATGGGACTCAAATCAAGTGCCTTCTCTACGCTGACGACCAAGTTATACTTGCGTCTTCTGCGCAAGAGTTGCAGGAAATGATGTCGGTTATGAATGAAGATTTTGTGAGAAAAGGGATGAAAGTGAATGTAACTAAGACTAAAGTGATGGTGTTTGAGAGAGATGAAGAAATGACTGACTGTACGGTAATGTTAGGTGGCAAAAAAGTGGAACAAGTCCGTGAGTTTGTATACTTGGGGAGTTTGTTCACAAGGGACGGTAAGAGTGAGGAAGACATAGAAAGACGAGTGAAGAAAGGAAATTCGGTGAGTGGTGCTATACACTCGGTTATGAGTAGCCAAACCGTTTCTGCAAAGGCGCGAATGGCTATTCCTAACGGAGTGCTGGTACCGACACTGATGTATGGAAGTGAATCTTGGGTATGGCAGAAGAAGAATGAAAGCAGAATAAATGCGGTAGAGATGCGATCGTTGAGGAAAATATGTGGAGTAAAACTGAGTGATAGAGTGAGCAATGAGGTGATTCGCAAAAGGTGTGGTCTGAAAGATGATATAGTGACAAGAATTGAGAAAGGAATGCTCCAGTGGTTTGGTCACTTAGAGAGGATGAATGAAAGGCGAATCACGAAAGAGATATACTGTGCGAATGTGGAAGGAACGATTGCACGAGGGCGTCCCAGAAAAACCTACGCGGACCAAATAGAGGTTATTATAAAAAAGGCTGGTGTACGCAGTGACAAAAACCGCAGGGCATGTATGAAAAGATTGATGGATATGAATGAAGCGAAAGAAGTGTGCAAGGATCGTAGCAGGTGGCGATCCATAGTCTCTGCCTACCCCCATGGGAAACAGGCGTGAGTGTATGTATGTATGTATGTATAATTTAGAATTATTTACACCGATAATAATTAAAATAAAAGCAAAAAGTTAAGCGTAATGTTCTAAAAAAATCAATCATGTTTCTCATTTAGTAGGTAGCGGAGTTTCAGTGTCTAATAATGACTGTACAAACAGAGCAAGAAACAAAAGCTACTTTTAAATTAAAAGCACAGTAAACAGCAAATAAAAAGTGTTGAATTAAAACTTAACAGCTGCCATATTTACAACAAGGATCTCATAAGTTAATTTGGTCTCTATCTATACATACATAGTCTGCATGAGGGTGTTGCGTGCTTGCCAGTTCCACTGGTCCAAAACGCACGACTAAACGCAGCACAAGATCGTATGATGTATGACGTACTAGGGGCACAGAATAGATATAAGTACTACCGAAAGGAAACTCCGCCCCGACTTTGAATCAATTACCTCATCCCACCCCGCGAGTTCGTGTGCCGAATCGTGTGCTCGTCTGGTCGTGTTTGTCAACGACAACTTATTTTGGTATTCAAAGCAATGCGTTGTAACTTTATTTACCAAAAAAATCGAATTATGAACTGAACGCCGCTCATAAAGTACACACAGTTGCGCGTGTACAAAAACGTCATCTGTTTGTAATGGCCCCGGTCACTCCATACAACCCCGGCTGTAAGGAAGGAGTGACCGGCACCCTGATTATCTAAAAAGAAACTATTTAGCGCCCGTTTGCATTTGACATACATTGCCACTTTTCTTTGGTATGTTTTTTTTACCCAAAAAGAAGTAGCAATGGATCACGATCATCTGTGAACTGCAACCAGTCGCTAGGTGGTTTTTAATTAGATAATCAGCCCGCGGGATGTGCTGGGGGTCAAATCAGCTATTGTTAACGCCATAATCGTGTTTCAATGGTGTTTGGATGGTAATGCTTTTGACACAGTTCTTATTTTTTAACCCAAAATCGAAACAGATTATGTTTCTTAAACCCAAACCCGTAAAACATCGTGTTTAGGTTTTGGGTTTAAGGAACAAGAACTGTGTGTTAAGGCGCTGTAGGTAGTGAAACTAGCGCCACCACTACATTTATTTTTATTACTCGTAAACCAAGTCAATATTTAAAAAAAGCACAAGTAATAATCTCTTAAATTGTCTCTAATATTTTTTGAATAACTCTTCAACAGTTATCATTCATTCTGTAAGTTTTAAAATCCATAATTGCCAAAAGTGGCCACTTTGAGCTAAAATGGATTTTAAAACTTACAGAAAGAATGAAAACTGTTGAAGAGTTATTCAAAAAATATTAGACACAATTTATGAGATTTATACTTGTGCTTTTTTTAAATATTGACTTGGTTTACGAGTAATAAAAATAAATGTAGTGGGGGCGCCACATTCACTACCACCGCGCCTTAAAAAGCATTACTATTCAAACACCACTGAAACACTATTTTGACGCTAACAACAGCAGACTTGACCCCCTGGTGGCTTGATCAGTGACGTTGCGCACGGAGCCGTGCGTGACCATACAGGGTCATTCTAAATTTACCATCCCAATGATGTGTCCAGTCCATGACACTGAACAACTTTCTCCAAGAAACATATGTCGGATTTCGACACAAAATTTAGGTCCTATCTTGTGCTGCGTTTAGTCGTGCGTTTTAGGACAGTGGAACTGGCAAGCATGCTACATGGGTTAAATAATATTAGAAGTAATGGTAACAGAACAGAATAATTAAGTGACCTAACAAGAGTACTCATATTTTACATGCAAAGAAATATATTTATTTCTTCGTTTATCCCAAAGGTCACACTAAAGGCTTCTCCAAACAGAACGCGTATAGCGCTAACCTGACGAATTAACGCCTATAATTATTGATTCTTAGAGGCATAAGGAAAGCTATCGCCCTAATTAAGCGTTTGTTGCACCTGAGTTCGACCGGATATCAACCGCAACTCGACCGGAGATCAACCGAAGCCCGACCGGAGTTAAACCGGAGCACGTCCTACCTTTTCACACGTATTTGTTACGATGGAAACGCGGTTGTAAATCAAATCAAATCAAAAAAACCACCTAGCGACTGGTTGCAGTTCACAGATGATCGTGATCCATTGCTACTTCTTTTTGGGTTAAAAAAAACATACCAAAGAAAAGTGGCAATGTATGTCAAATGCAACCGGTCGCTAAATAGTTTCTTTTTAGATAATCAGGGTGCCTGTATTAGCGCTGTGTCACGGTTTTGCTCCATTTGAGCTCCAGCTGAACTCCGATTCGGCTTCGGATGAACTCTGGTGCTATCTACACGAAGACTCAGTGTGGCCCCAGTATAAGAGATAGAGCTTTTGACTCTTAAGGTGCATCTCATACCGTAAGTAGGGCCCTTAAAGGGTTTTATTGAATAAATTGTTAATAGAAATGGATTTTAAGAAAACTTTATGTGGAAATCTTAGGGCCTGTAGTCTATTATTTTTACAAGGTAGCAAATGTGTCAAAACGGGTATATTTTGGTAGTTTTGCTATATACTTTTATCAATGACTTTGGGGGAATGCAATGATACCTTCTAAAAATACTAAACTATGGGTCTCAATAATTCAATAATTTAAAGTTGTATTAATATTGTGTATTATAATTATAATATTAAATAAAATTTACCACGGCAGTGGCGCCACTTTCGGTCTAGGTACCGCCTTAAATAACAATTACTATTTTCAAATTGAATCTAAACAGTTGAATGATAATAAACCTTCCCGATCTCGACTAATGAATACTAGTAAATAGAACAAAATAAATGATTACAATATGCTGTTTACATACATACATAAATACATATTTAAAAAAATACCATATCATTATTTTGTTCTAAGGACACAGTCAATTCCTTTTTACTTACCAAAAATAACTTAACAATTAAAATATTTCTTCTATACTCAAACATCTACACATATTACTACACAGTAAAATTATATTTACATTTCTTCATAAAGTTAATACGACTTTTTCTGACGATATGCATCAGTATATTAAAAAATAAAATATTCATTAGTCATTAACATAAGTTATAATAATTTCATACAAAACATACATCGTATTTATATCGAAAAAGTGCCGACTTAAAATAAAAAACGATTAAAGGAATGACAAGTAAATTAACGAGTCATATTTTAACTGACTGTTTTCACAGCTAGGATACAGGCGTCGCAGCCGCTTGATTTGTTAATATTAAGATTAAGTTTAGTGTTTCTTTCAGACAAAATTCTCCAGGAGGCAATGAAGATCAGTAACGATTTTTGTTTAGTGGCTAATTAGAAAGCTAATGCCATCACATGATTAACTGTGAAAAATTTTTTTCGATATCTCTTAAACCTGAGAAGTTATAAGAGCTGAAATACTGTTTTTTGGGGGTCCTTATGACGTCATCGCGACGTACGCGAACCTTATGTCGTACGTGATAAAGCACATATTGCATTGAGCTTGGCATTTCCTTCAAACCCTTTTAACTCAACCATTTCAAAAATTATTTCACTAGGTTTCATAGCTATCAAATTATGTGTTTATATTATATCAATACAATTATAGAATTCAAACCTGTTACTGATCCTCATTAAAAGATTCGGGGGAACAGAGTGATCCCCCTGGCGTGACTACACGTCTGTCTGCTTACCTACACATTTTATGTGTGTGTAGGGGCCATTAGGGCTACTACGTTTAAGGGGGCGTCCATTAATTTCGTGAAGCATTTAGGGGGGGGAGGGGGTCGAGCCTAATCTCACCCAATCTCACGTGGGGGAGAAGGAGGGTCTCGGCAAATATCACGTATTTTTTTTCTGCAGGAACAGTATCGCGAAACAACTAGGTTAAATGAAGTGAAACATTTTTCATACCAAAATATGGCTAAATCCTAAACAATAATGTATATTTAAATAAATGCCACTTTGCTTGGCGTTCGTGGACTATGAGAAAGCCTTTGATTCGATTGAAACCTGGGCGGTGCTGCAGTCTCTCCAAAGGTGCCAAGTGGACTATAGGTATATCGAGGTGTTGAGGTACTTATACCAAAATGCCACCATGACGATCCGAGTACAGAACCAGAACACAAATCCTATCCAACTGCAGCGTGGTGTGAGACAGGGAGACGTTATTTCTCCGAAACTGTTCACAGCTGCGTTGGAGGACATCTTTAAGCTCTTGGACTGGAAAGGACTCGGCATCAACATTAATGGCGAGTACCTAACACACCTTCGTTTTGCCGATGATATAGTCCTTATGGCTGAGACCATGGAAGACCTGAACACAATGCTCGAAGATCTCCGTAGTGCTTCCCAAAGAGTGGGTCTTAGGATGAACATGGAAAAGACGAAAATTATGTCAAATGCCCATGTTGTACCCTCTCCAGTTCATGTTGGGAACACTACACTTGAAGTTGTTGACCATTACGTATACCTAGGACAGGCAGTCCAGTTAGGTAGGTCCAACTTCGAGAAAGAGATCTCTCGCCGAATCCAACTCGGGTGGGCAGCATTCGGGAAGCTTCGAAAAATCTTCGCGTCCGACTTACCTCAGTGTCTCAAGACGAAAGTCTATGAACAGTGTGTGTTGCCAGTGATGACTTACGGCAGTGAAACGTGGCCGCTAACTATGGGTCTCATAAGGAGGCTCAAGGTCGCTCAGCGTGCAATGGAGAGAGCCATGCTCGGCGTTTCCCTACGTGATCAAATCAGAAACGAGGAGATCCGCAGGAGAACTAAAGTAACCGACATCGCTCGAAGGATTGCTCAGCTGAAGTGGCAATGGGCGGGACACATAGCGAGAAGAACCGATGGCCGTTGGGGCAGAAAGGTTCTGGAATGGCGACCGCGCACCGGACGACGCTCCGTGGGTAGGCCCCCGACAAGGTGGACCGACGATCTGGTGAAGGTCGCGGAAAGCCAGTGGATGCAGGCAGCGCAGGACCGATCGTCGTGGAGATCCTTAGGGGAGGCCTATACCCAGCAGTGGGTGTCGTGTGGCTGATATGATGATGATGATGATGATGAAATAAATGCGAAGCAAGCAAGCACAGATTAACTTAATTACACTAAAAATACACGTTTTAAAAAATCTCACGTGATTTATTGGGGGGGAGTAGGTCGAGCCCACTGACATGAAAACATTTTTTTCTATTTAACTGGACTGGCTGTCTGTATGATTTGACAGCAAAGTTTTTGTGTCTATTTGAAACGCCTCTAGCGTCTGTCTAAGGAACTATCTGACGTAACTACAATGAAAATGGTTGCCATGATGACACCAGACTTTAGTACCATGTCTCTCACGCTATGCTTACGCTACGTCCTACAGCGCCAAAATGGCGGAAATCAAATAGGCACAAGAACAGTTTGACAGCAGCCAGTCTAGTGGAATATATAGAAGTCAATGGTCGAGCCAAATCTCACGACATCTCACCAAGGGGGAGGGGGGGTCGAAAAATCGCCAAAATCACCTCACGTGATTAATGGACGCCCCCTAAGATACATTACATTCCGGCCGGGGGGACCGCTGTATAATTTAACCCCTATTGTATCAGTACATGTAATTCGTTACTTGATCGTAAATTCAGTTCAATAATACTCATTTTAATCTCCAATACTTTAAACACTACTTCTTTTTCTTTATTAACATGGGTTGAGCTGATAAAAACTCACGGATTAAAATATGTGTATAATGTTGAAATGAAACTTTAAATTAAACTGACTACTATATTTTTAATAGCTGATCAAATGAAGTGATGTGATAAAATGATGTTGGCATTTGTTTAAAATTATTTAGGCACATATTTTACTTACAATTTCATGTAAATCGCTTTGGAAGTCCGAGTTACAAACTTATACAATAATTTACACAGAAAGAAGTGGAAGAATATATTAAAATAATAATCTATTCATTTGCTTCGATAGCTGGAAGTTTTCGTTACTTGTAGATCGAAAGTTATCTGTAATATTTATATATAATGTTAATTATAGATTCTTATTTTAGAGCAACTATTCGATACCTAAATCGAATAAAAATAAATTATAAATAATGTACAATGACTTTATTTTAAGATAAAATAGGTACTTATTGGTTTCATAATTAAAAGTTAATCTTTAAAATTTCAGACTTTAGCATTTACAATGCTTTTTGTAATGGAAGTTCGGTCCGAGTGACTCGGTAGATCAGATCTCAGAGCATTGATGGGTCGCGGGTTCGATTCCCGATGAGAATATGATCTGAGGCCGTACCGGCTAACTTTTCAAACATCGGCGGGTCTGCCGTTTTCGAGCTTCAACTTAAAACAGATCAGTCGGAGTAAGCAATTCCGTATTGTACTATTTGCCGCGGGCTGATTATCTGATTAAAAACCACCTAGCGACTGGTTGCAGTTCACAGATGATCGTGATCCATTGCTACTTCTTTTTGGGTTAAAAAAAACATACCAAAGAAAAGTGGCAATGTATGTCAAATGCAACCGGTCGCTAAATAGTTTCTTTTTAGATAATCAGGGCGCCGAAGTTATTTGGAAGATATCGATGTTCGTGTGACATCATGAAATGGAGTTCGCCATTTTCCCCTGGGGCCGTACCGGCTAACTTACATGGATGTGCTACTATCCCCGTCAATTGGTAATGCGCTGGAACCTTGTCAAATTAACATACACATCAACGTCATCCGCAACTAAAAATAACAAAAAACAGTAAAATTCTAATAGGTAATATTATACAGGGTGGCCCAAACGGTGACGCTAAAAATTTTTTTTTTGTTTCCTCACATCTCGTTGTACCCGGAAATACCCTATGTATGTTCAGCGATTTTTTGTAGTTTTCGAGCTATGAATTATTTTTTTAAATTTTGAGAATTTTTGACTTGACAGACTAAAATATTTTTCTTTCGGAAATTATACATCTTTTTTTGAATTATTTTTTTGTTACATAGACCTCATGACTTGAACTTTAACACATAAAATACCCAGCTTCCTGTCATCAAAATAAGTTACAAAAATATTGACCGACAGTGAAAAATTGACGTAAAATCAAATCATAGTTAAATTTTCAACTTTGAATTAAAAATTAAAAAAAAGGTTCCATGACTTCTGAGTAATTTTAAAAACTTCACAAGACCCTAAGCTTTAATTCTAATTTAAAAAAAAATGTGCTTAATAAGGTTTTTTTAGCCGAAATCTGCCTTCAAATGCACAAAGGTGAAATTTTCTAAGATTTTTTATTGGCTATTTTGTCATTCACAAAATGATTCTTACCAAAATAAAGTTTAAAATGGTACTGTTTATTGAATAAAGAATTAAAAACAACCTTTAAAAGTATGTTATTACGAAGCGGTAACATCGATGTCATTTAGTTATAGTTATTTTGGTTATTTTAAGGATAAATCATATTAAATAAAACAATTACTACAAATTCAACAATTAAATTTATTTCACAATAAGTTTTCAAAATGTCTCCCTCCCGCTTCAATGCACAACCTACATCGCCTTAAAAAATTTTGTTTTAAATTTCGGAAAGCATTAGTATTTTCTTTGATTTTTATTTCTGCTTCTCTTAGTTTTTGACGCAGCTCTGCTTCAGTGTTTGTTTCGTTTGCGTAAACCATCTCTTTGTAATAGCCCCACAGAAAAAAATCTATGGGGTTTAAGTCTGGTGAACGCGCAGGCCAAGGAATCGGGCCGCCACGCCCAATCCACCGTCTCGGAAAAGTCTGGTTAAGGTGCTCTCGTACTTCTCTAGCATAGTGGCACGGAGCACCATCGTTTTGAAATATCATTCTTCTTCTTGTTAGTAGATTCACATCCTCTAATAAACCGTTCAAGCTATTTCGTAGAAAATCCAAATATTGCGCTCCGTTCAACCTAGCCGGCAATTCAAATGGTCCTATAAATTCCCCATTGACAATTCCTGACCACAAATTTACACTAAACCTTGTTTGAAAATTGGATGGTCTTGCCTTGTGTGGGTTTTCAATGGCCCAACTGTGATAATTATGAATATTGAAAACTCCGGTTCTTTCAAAGCGTGATTCGTCTGTCCACAAAATTTTGTCGAAGAAATCAGGATCGTCTTGAGTTTTTTGAAGCATTGTTTCACAGAAAGTCACTCGTCTTGGATAATCTGCAGGTTGCAATTGTTGCACGCGTTGGATATGAAAAGCGTGGTATCCCTCTGAAAAAAAAAAAACACCGAAATTGTAAATTCAAAGCATAGGTAAGATAGTCTTTTTTCAGTTTCACCAAATAGTAGGCTAGTGATAATCACTGGTATGTACCACGCTTTCTCGCCCACTAGCGAGTGATTATTTTGTTGCCAAATACACATTCAGTCAGAGTTCAATACTTAAAAAGACCACGTGCTACAAAAAGTCGCTCATAAAGCACGTGCGTGCTATTTTTTTTAAGTCACAATAATTACAGCTAAAAAAAATAGCACGTGGGCATAGTGGGCGAGCTAATGGGTGCGTAATTATGAGGTTTAAAGACAAGATGAAATTAACCCACCTGACTTCAGTATCCTCATAACTGAGGTTCGTGGTACACCAGTCCTTCTTGCGATTGCTCTGGTGCTAGTCGATGAATCCCTTTCCACTTGTTCCACGACTTGATCCATAATATCTGGATCCATTCTGGGTATTCCTTCCTGAGATGAACGTCCAGGAATTCGTCCCTCCATAAATGTATGGTGAGTATTTTGAAATACTCTGTAATTCGGGTAATGCTCCCGTTGTTCTCCTCGCCGTTCCAATTGCTCTCGATAAAGCCTTGCTGCCAAACTAGCATTTCCTTGGGCAACACCGTAAAAATAGTGCATCTCTGCGTATTCACGCAAAGAATAGCTCATGTTGCAGCACAAAGGTCCAAATCACAAGGTAGGTAATCAAAGTCCGAAACACAAGCACAGGTAAATCAGTCACAGGAAGAATCAGAGTCCAGTTAGCAAGCGAGAGTAGTTGTATCAGAATTGAAAACAAAACCAGGAGTAGTAGTAACACGAGCGAAAGCTGTGAACAACTGAGGTGAAGGAGGGAGGAATGCGACCGACATGAGATGAATAGAGCAAGATAGCAAGATAGATAGAGCAAGACAGCAAGATAGATAGAGCAAGACGGCCTAGATGAGAAAGAGAGGACGTGCTTATAGACGACGCTGTGTTGGTCCCCCTTCTTTTGTTCGGCGCGCGGGAAGTCTATTGTTTGTGATTCTAGTGTCTGCCAGAACTATTGTTATTTATGATGTCGCTAAAGATAAACCGGTTGGAGGTAAAGACCATTTTCTTTGTACAAAGACCAACTTGTGCTGTTGAAGTGACAACATACTAACTACCACTAAACTAATTTAGAACTCTAAATTTATAAACTATACTAAATGTCAATTATTATGTTATATCAAACCTAATTAACCTTAGATAATAACAATGAGTGCTTTTAAAATAAATTACCTTTGTACATTTGAAGGCAGATTTCGGCTAAAAAAAGCCTATTAAGCACCACTTTTTTTTAATTAGAATTAAAGCTTAGGGTCTTGTTAAGTTTTTAAAATTACTAAAAAGTCATGGAACCTTTTTTTTAATTTTTAATTCAAAGTTGAAATTTTAACTATGACTTGCTTTTACCTCAATTTTTTATTGTCGGTCAATATTTTTGGAACTTATTTTGATGATAGGAAGCTGGGTATTTTATGTGTTAAAGAACAAGTCATGAGGTCTATGTAACAAAAAAAAAATAAAAAAAAGATGTATAATTTCCGGTAAAAAAAATATTTTAGTCTGTCAAGTAAAAAAATCTCAAAATTTAAAAAAAAAATCATAGCTCGAAAACTACAAAAAATCGCTGAACATACATAGGGTATTTCCGGGTACAACTAGATGTGAGGAATCAAAAAAAAAATTTTTAGTGTCACCGTTTGGGCCACCCTGTATATTAATTATTGAATTCTTATTTTCAATAAGAAAGGGTCTAAGTATATGAAAAAAATACAATTGTTTTTCGTTTTTGAGGTTAAAATCATGGACGCCAGGCGCATTACCAATTGACGGGGATAATACATTGCTAATTTCCTTTGGTGAGTTTTTATTTATGCCAAATAGAAGTAGCAATGTATCACATCCATCTGTCAAAGGAAAGCGATTACCATAGCCATGTAAGTTAGCCGGTAGGGCCCCTGATTGGGGCTCGATTTATCTGTTTTAATTTAAAGCTGGGCAGACTTGCCGAAGTTCGATGCGTTAGCCGGTACGGCACCTGGGGCCGTACCGGCTAACAAATCGATTTTCATAAAAGTCTGCTGGGTTTCAAATTAAAACAGATAAATCGAGCCCCAATTGGGCCAAAATGACGAACCCAAATTCATGATGTCACACGAACATCGATATCTTCCGAATCACGTCAACAAAAAGTACAAAACGAAATTGCTTACTTTGATTTCTCTGTTTTAAGTTGAAACCCAGCAGACTTTTATGAAAATCGATTCGTTAGCCGGTACGGCCCCTGGTACGAGTTGAATTTTTCTCTTGTATATTTAGTACTGTATAGAAGCGAATTTTTCAAACTTACTTTAATCAGGCGCGTTGAGTAGCGATTGCGAGTCGAGTAGTTGCTTCGGGTCCAGCATGTCCAAGTGCGGCGCGTGGAGGGTCGAAAGGGGCGCATTCCCCGCGCCGAACGGGAAGAAACGGGACACCGCCGGGGGGCACTCGGGGGGCTCCTCGCCGTTCGACCGCGCCGAACTCATTATTGAGAGCGAGTTTAGTTTCTCATTCAACCGTTTCATCTGGGGGGTTAATGTTTTTTGTCAATGGAATTTCAAATTTGAAGAACTAACGGCGTTATAAGCGAATGTCCTAAAATATTTTGATTGGTTCAACAATTTTCATGTCATTTTTAGCGTATTAGAGGAGCTCGGTGGCGCAATGGTTTAGTGCCTGGCCCTGAGATTGCGGAGGTTAAGAACTTTCGCAAGGGTCGGTCCTGGGATGGGTGATCAAAAATGTATTATCTCAAGCTTCTCCGTGCATCGGAAGATTTGTTCCTGATTTGTCGTATTCCAGATTCGACGTAGGTATTCCAGATTCGTCGGAATACAGCCGATGACATATTTTTCTTATTTATTTATTTAAGTATTCATTTAATTATAAGGTACAAAAACAGCACAATATACTCGTACATTACATTTTGGTTCAAATATTAATTAATCTGAAGCATGTTCGTAATAAAAACAACAAATACAAAAATGACACTTATTTTACTGATAATTTATTAATTTCAGTAGTTTATTTTATTGTGAGACCATTTCTGACATGCGCAACAACGTGATGGCGCGGCGTTCAAGCAATTTTAAAGTTAAAAATGATAAAGCGCCAGTGTTATCGATTGTACTTATTACGACGAATCAGAAAATCGGCGAATCTATAATTCGGCGAATCTGGAATACGACGAGTCGGGAACATGACGAATCCGGAACAAATAGTTCAGAAGGCATGTTAAGCCGTTAGTCCCCGCTGCATTTGCAGTTGTTAACACTAGCGGTCCGCGTTGGGCACGCGTGATGGGTTATGAACTTATGGCCCATCCTTCTTATCCACTCATAAGGTAGGCCTGTGCCCCAGCAGTGGGGACAATGGCTGATGTCGAAAACCATTGATGGCGGCCTGGGCGCCGCGAGCGCTATCTATCTTATGCTTTGCGGCTGAGCTCCATTAAAGCTATAAGAATTAAAGCTAGAATCCTAATGTCTTATTTAGCTAATAAGACATTAGGATTCGTTATTAGAACTGCCTCGGACTTTGACGATATAAGAGTGGCAAAAACATTATATAACGCGTACGTTCGTAGCAGACTGGAATATGCTGCAGTTGTTTGGTATCCGTACGAAGAAAAATATATTCTACTCATAGAGAGGATCTAACGTAAATTTGCTCGATGGCTTTACAAGAAAAACTATGGTTTGTTTCAGGTATGGTAGATTTGGAAACTCTTAAATTCAGGTGGATAATGGCAGTGATTAGACATTATTTATCTGTAATACATCATAAGATTGACAGTCCACCAATATTAGATAGGGTTGGACTCAGAGTACCAGGGAGAATGCCGCGCGATGAGGCTGGTGCTATAGCTCCGCGCCGAAATCATCGTCTACGTCTCCTGGTCCGACCGGTTACACGCATTGTACGGACAGCTCACGCCCCAACGAACCACGCTTTAAAACTGATAGGTGACATACTTACACAGCACTATGATATTGACATATTTGCAGATTCTTTGACACATCTTGTGACTCGATTTGAAAGTATCGTTAATGACATATAAATCGGGTTAGGACTAATTATAAGTTATATTGTTGGACATATTATTAATTGTATTTTGTGTTTACTAAGTTTTTCTTTATTTCAATTTGACATGCCTAGATGATAATTATTTTAATATGTAAGTAAATTGATTTTGATTTCTATTGGTCATGAAATTATTGAAATTGTAATTATTTTATTTTTAATTTCTTTATTCTGATTTATTTGACATTGTTTTATAATTGATTTACTATTTCTTGCTGCTATATTGTTTTTGTAATTGACTTGTTTGTGTTTTGGATTTAGTCTGTAAGCTTACAAGTGTCTTTATAACGGGTGGCGCAAAAGTAAAGACCCTATTTAGTTCAGCTATAACATTTTTTCTAAATTAGAAAACTAGATTTAGGTTTTTTTAAATGTATATTTGTGCCATTAAATTTCGTACCATTAGGATTTAAAGATGATGTCTTTTAAATGGTGACCTCCAGAGTTGATACACATTTGAGCCCTATTTATGACATTTTGCATAACTTGCCGTAACACTTCCTGCGATATGTTCGTTATTTCTTGACGAATGTTTTCTTTTAGAGCTGCGAGAGTCTGTGGCTTGTTCACATACACCCGAGATTTCAAAAAACCCCAAAGAAAGAAGTCTGGACTGGTCAGATCGGGTGATCTTGCAGGCCAAGGCAAATCGCCAAAACGAGAGATAACTCGGCCTGGAAAAGCGTCCCTCACTAAATCCATATTTATTCCACGTTCTTGGGGAGTAAAACGGTCCATGTTTATTTTCAGTGTATTTTATATTTGTTCACTACACAATTTTCAACAACAGAATGACAGAAAATGTCATATAAAAAAAATAAAAGTATTTTCTTTAGTGCCAGTACTTTTGCGCCACCCGTTATAAATAAATAAATAAATAAAATAATATTATTAAGGGGAGGATGCGCAAAATGTTCCCCACTTTTTGTTCGATGCTCATGCTCCATGCGTTACCTATATTTTTCCAAAATGTTTCCTCACCTCGCGGTAGGTGTACATGTGGTGCACGTGGTACTGCACGGGCCCCGCGTGCGGCACGTCCAGCGGCGACAGCCAGCGCTCGTAGCATTGCGACCACACGTCCACCGACGCTACGGACCACCGCGCGTCTAGGCGGTCCAACCGCGGCGGCGGGTGCGGTAAGGCTAGGGATTCACAAATGGAACCTTATCAGTTCCTGGATGTTCCATTGTTGCAAACTACTTCGGTACATCCACTACCGCTTATTTAACATCACGGTGAATTAGAAGCCTGCGTTTTCCGCCAAAGATTGATCGAGCTGTGATCTAATGATGGCCATCTAGGCCATCTATGGCCATCAAAGTTCCACAGCAAGTGATTGATCTTCAAAGGAAGAAAGGTGCAAAGGCATGAATTTAAAAACCATGTTAAAAATTCGCTCATGGGTAAAGGTTATTATAAAGTAGACGATTATCTTAAAGATCAAAATGCGTGGAAATGATGTAACACATAACTTGCTACTATAAGTACTTTGTTGAAATAATATAATGAGTCTATGTTGTTGCCAATAATCCTGTCACCCTGTTGTAATTACGAGTATCTGGTAACGATATATTTAAATTTGTAAATATCGTTACTTATGGCTGTTACAGCTGATAAGTTTCTTGCACCCGTTCTTCTTGTCAGTTAAAAAAGTCTGGAACGGGTGGTAGGAAAATATAGACGATTCAATTGCTATACACCACACCCAACTGATCTGATCAGTATTCTAAGAGCTATATGGATATGTTTAAACTACGAAAATAACATTTAAATTTACAGAAATCTAGAGACAGAATTTGAGAACTCTGATGCTGACAGCTCTTAGAATCCTGATCAGATCAGATGAATCTCATCCATTCACTGCCTGGACAGCTATCTGATGATCACAGTTCGATCAATCCCTGGCGGAGAAACAAGGTTTCAAATCCTCGTTTGTATAAAAATTTACTGGTGTTTCTAATAATCCGTCCACCACTGTATATAAGGTCCTTCTTAAATAGTGCACATAATTTTAAGGGGTCAATGTACTCATGCCCTCAAACAACTTTTACTATGGTACCAGCATTGAAATCGCGAAAAAAAAAATTAACTGTTTCATACATTTTGATCAATTCGATTTTAAATTTTCTATGGAACAGCTGTTTTTTTTTCTCGATTTCAATGTTGGTACCATAGTAAAAGTTGTTTGTATGTATGAGTACATTGACCCCTTAAAATTATGTGCACTATTTAAGAAGGACCTTATAAATGTAAACAAAAGATTTAACTCACAAAGCCTCTGCGAAGGTATTATTTTTATAAGACATCAAACGAAAAACTACTTTCATCAAAAACGCAAAGTTTAATGTAAGCAGAAGGGTAGGGGACTGACGGCGATTACAAATATTGAAAATGGGTGACTTTAAAATACAAATTGAGTAACAAGTTATTCAGAACGGGCGACCAAATTAATATTTAGGCGACAACCTTAGGGCACACAAAACATAAAAAAATTGGCATATATTTTATTTAAAAAAAAACCGGCCAAGTGCGAGTCGGTCTCGCGCACGAAGGGTTCCGTACCAAAAACGGCAAAAAACTGTTTGTTGTAGGGGAGCCCCCTTAAATATTTATTTAATTCTGTTTTTTTGTATTTGTTGTTATAGCGGCAACAGAAATACATCATCTGTGAAAATTTCAACTGTTTAGCTATCACGGTTCATGAGATACAGCCTGGTGACAGACAGACAGACGGACAGCGGAGTCTTAGTAATAGGGTCCCGTTTTTACCCTTTGGGTACGGAACCCTAAAAACGGCGACTATTAACCTAATTGAGGTGACAAAAATACCATTTTGGGCAGCTGAAATCAGTTATAGTACTAGTACTATAACTGATTTAAGCTGCCCAAAATGGTATTTTTGTCACCTTGTGTTTTATCCTAGGATAAACATTTTATTATACCGATTTGGTATAATAAAATGTTGCTTGTTTTACTTATTTTTTGTAATACACTGTTAGTCGCCCGTTTAGTTATTTTGTCGTCAACAAAATAAACCACTACCGGGTTTATTATTTAAATTAAATATCCCATTAACAGTTTCCTTTATTATTTCCAGTCACCCAATTAAAAATATCCCTAAGCAAAAATTGAACTTACATAGCCTTTACGAAGTTATTATTTTTATAAGACAGCGACTAACGACTTTTATCAAAAACACAATACAGTATAATGTTAGAGCAGGTTCACATGACAAGCGCTTAACGCGCGTTTACAACTGCATAAGAACCAAATACTTTTTATTCAAGCCGTACATATGCTAACGCGCGTTTTGATAAAGCGCGCGTTGAACGCTGCGCCGGCGCTTGTCTGTTGTCAGTGACGCGCGCTTTGAGATCATTCATTAGTTTTCTACGTTGCCGTTCAGATGAGCGCGCGCTTTTGACGCGGATAGACGTATTTTAGGGTTCGCTCAGTTTATCCAGAAATCGACGGAAATGAAAAAAGAGGCTTTTAATACCGAATTATCGAATCGATATCGAATTACGATATAAATCACCGTTAAAACTGTTTCCATGTCCATCTTAGAATTCAAACTGAACCGCAGCAACGCGCCTTCAACGCTTGACAAGCGCGCTCCATGTGAACACTATGCAAAAATTTAACGCGCGTTCAACGCGCGTTGAGCGCTTGTCATCTGAACGTACCTAAGTTTAAGCAATAGTTTGAACTCACATAGCCTCTGCGCAGGTACCCGCACGGCTTTGCTCGCGTACAGCGGGTTCTCAAACAGCGCCTTGTCCTCTTCCGAGAACTGCTCGCCCCAGTCCCACACCGGCCTCTGGACCAGGTTCTAAAATAGTACAATAACTGTGAGAAGACAAAAGGGGCAATTCCACGGTAATCGATACCAGAAAGAAACAAAAATAACTTTCGAATATGTATACTAAAATAGGAAATAAACAGGCTTTATGTTTTCAATTTTCATAATTAAAAACGAAAACATTAATATTATCGCCGTTTTTTGTAATATTTTGTGTAAACTCAAGAGGGTTCCCAAGTCGATGTAGTAATCCTACTATTCCTACTAATATTATAAATGTGAAAGTTTGTGGGTTTGGATGTTTAGATGTTTGGATGTTTGTTCCTCAATCACGCAAAAACTACTGAACGGATTTGGTTGAAATTTGGCACACAAATAGAAGATAGCCTGGATTAAAACATAGGATACTTTTTATCCCGATATTCGCACGGGAACGGGAACCACGCGGGTGAAACCGCGGGTGGCCGCTAGTATTATCAATGTGAAAGTTTGTGGGTTTGGATGTTTAGATGTTTGGATGTTTGTTCCTCAATCACGCAAAAACTACTCAACGGATTTGGTTGAAATTTTGCACACAGATAGTAGATAGCCTAAATCAAAACACACAATACTTTTTATCCCGATATTCTCACGGGAACGGGAACCACGCGGGTGAAACCGCGGGCAGCCGCTAGTCCTACTAATATTATAAATGTGAAAGTTTGTGGGTTTGGATGTTTGTATGTTTGTTCCTCAATCACGCAAAAACTACTGAACGGATTTGGTTGAAATTTGGCACACAGTAGACAGCCTAGATTAAAACATAGGATACTTTTTATCCCGATATTACCACGGAAACGGGAACCACGCGGGTGAAAACCGCGGGCGGCCGCTAGTGAAAATATAATGATAAAATGGCATCACATTTTTTACGTCAATTACATTGACAGCCCGCCATTTTCATTTGCTTTCGATGCTGCGACTCGTAATTATTTAATGTGGAAAAATTGGAATTATTCAGGTAAGTAGTAACAATTTCACTGATAATTTTATACTTGTATTTGTGTAACACCCGTCACAATATGCATGGAAAAGTTAATCCTATATAAGCTATTCTAACTTTTACTTTGTATTGACGTTGCGAAAGTAAGATTATGTGCTCACACAACGCTTGGAAAGTATTTGTGTGCCTTAAAAAGACTTACCGCTAAAATATACGCTGGTTTATTAATGTAACACCCGTCACACGTAACACCCGTCACAATTTTCTTTAGTAATGTTCTACTGTTTTTGGTGCACAATAGCTGTTACAATGTCCAGTAGTGGATAACCTTACTATAACAATGCATTATTTTATTTTGAAGCGCTAATAGCTGTTTATAAAATGGATTTGGAGTGCTTGTTTGGCTTAGCTATCAATAAATTTATTTTTGCAGTATGGATGCGGCTGCAAGAAAAAGTAGAAGTTGAGATATATTTTTAATATATATATATTTAGAAAGAAAAATGTATTTATTTATATTTTTATAAAAAAAAGGTTTTCCTAAATATGAGTGATTATGACCAAAAGTCATATCTTAAATAATTATAATTCATGTTTTTACACTAATAGATAAGGCTAAACTCAAAAAAGCTACCTAGTAAATACGTGTTATTAATGTACTTATATGATTGATTAAATTCCACTCGTAACACCCACCACAAATCTTGTAACACCCGTCACAAGCTTTTCTTTAAAAAAAATCATAAAAGTAATATAAATCCACAATAAAATTTAAGTTATCAGAAAGGAAGATTCCTTAACTATGTACTTAGATATTTATTTTGTAACAAACATTTCTAATTTAGCTGAACTCTGATGATTGGTCAACAAGGTAGCTTAATTTGTAAGAGTACTCGTAACACCCGCCACAGGGGTTTAAACCCTTATTACATTTTAACGCTTGAATAGTTTTTGAATGTTTTTGTTTTATTTTATAAAAATCATTGAAATGAATTGAATTCCATTCAAAACATAGACATAGTTGTTCTTATTTAGGGATTATTGCAATTAGAATGCGTACAAATGTAACACCCGTCACCGTGGAATGGCCCAAATATAAATACAGCAGCGGAAAATCATTTGAATATCAACCTTTTTTCATTGGGATAAGAACTGAAAATAGTCCGCATGCGAAAATAAACCTTAATAAAATAAATTATTATTATTATTATTAAACACTCATCGATATTTCATTAAAAACTCAGTTTGAATGAGTAAGGCTCGTATTTATAGAAAAAACTAAAATCTCTGCTTGTACTCAACAAATTTAGAAAGGGATGGTATTCATCGCAATATGCCGCCATCCTTCATCATCATTAATAACGAAAATATCAAAATGTATGAAACAGCTGATTTTTTTGCGATTTCAGAGTTGGTCCGATAGTAAAAATTGTGCAGATTGATGGTCCTTATCTACCATATTCGGCTTTATGAGGATTTTACCAAACACCTTGTATAATAAGAGCAAAAGCACTAAATTTAAGAATCGCCTAAGTCTTTTCTTAACTCAACCAAAATAACTAGGCGAATGACAGCTACATGACGGCTAAGTTTATGACACCGTTTTAATTTGGTCGTGTTGTAGTTAGGAAAAGACTTAGGCGATCCTTAAGTTTAGTGCAATCGGGCGGTAATGTCATAATTACCTTGGCAACGGCCAGTTCTCTGTCCCTCGGGCAGTTGAATAGAAAGGTGTCGAACAGATGATTGTGTGCGGCATCCCATAGTGTAGTGAGATACGTGTCCGTGAACTGGAAGGCGGCGGGATGCCGCTGAGTGAGTTGCCAAACGCAGTCCAGGAATAGCAGGAACACGGGCCCTGCTTGCGCTGTCGTGGTGTTGGCGTCTTTGCCTTCTTTGGGGCTGCCCGGGCGCGGAAGACCGAGCCTAAGTTGTGAATATCGATTAATCATTAAATTATTATAATTATAGATTTCACTGATAAATACGAGTAATTCTAATATCTATGTCACCGTTAAAGTGCGGAAATCAGTTAGAGAGCACGTTAACTAGTTAATCTGCAGATTCACTGGTCGAATCAGATAATATTGTTTAATTTTGTACTTATTCAACTACATTCAACTGCCCGAGGGACAGAGAACTAGGTCATATGGCGATCGACAGCCGAGGATCTTTGGCTTACTGTTTGCTCGCCATCACGCAATACTCGTAACGCGACTAGCCTCCATATTGGTATTGTTTACTTATGTTCGCAACACGGCGGTCTCGGATTTAACTCACAGCTTAGTAATTTTACAGACAAATTATTTGATACGTTTAGCCAATTTCCTAATGATAAAATTATTATCTTAGGCGATTTTAATCTTAGTAATTTAAATTGGCAATTTAACTCGGGTGAAAATTATTTGAGCCCTTCTGATTTGCAAGGTGAATCACAAATCTATTTCTTAGACCCTATTGAACAACATAACCTAAAACAATTTAACAGTACCCCAAATATATCAAATAACAGAATACTTGACTTAGTCTTTTCTAATTGCGATTTAACTGTTGCCGCTTGTGAAGATCCAATAGTCCCCGAAGACCCTCATCATAGGTCCTTAAAAATTAGTTATCAACCACTCTCAAGCGAGGTGTCTTTAAGTAATAATCCAAGATTTAAGTACTTTTATGAACGTGGTGACTATACCACTATTTGCACTAAATTAGATGAAGTACAGTGGCATGAACTTTTCTGTAACATTGAAATTAATCAATGCGTAAACTTATTCAACAAAACAATCTCTGACCTTAAAGATGAAAACATACCTAAAAAATATGTATCACAACAATCTTACCCACCATGGTTGTTAGAGGTTGCAATTGCCTTGAACGCTAAACCAATGCTGCTATGAGGGATGGTTTGATTTATCCCGTACAGCCCACCTTACGTCGCCTTTTCAGCAGGGATCGATGACACAACTTTTAAATCAAGGGATAGGTACTCACAGGGAAGCTGGCTGCTGATTTTCACTGCTTTTAGATTATTCAAAAAGACACAGAGGCGCGCGCGCACGTTATCGTTCGGGTTTTTGATAGCGACTCCTCAGTCCATGTGATAGCCACGTGACAGCCGACGTCAGAGGTACATTCGGAAATGGTAGTGGAAGGAAAAAAAAGGATGAGGTATTGATTCTAGGCTGCAACATTTCCCCCCACTTGAAATAGCTCGGATTTCACAGGATAAGCTATACAAACATAAACCAAAATCCCCGAACAGTTGCCCTTGAATATGCCTGCTAGAGGATAATATTGAATAAAAATAACCTAAAACCTATAGATGTGCATACAATTTACACTAAGCTTAAGTTTAACTATTATTATAACTAGGCAAGTTTAATTATGAGTTAATATTTTTTTGCTTAAAATAAGTTATAGTTTTAATAAGGATAAGATCGTTTAAAGTTAAGATAAGATTGCTTTGTTTGTTGTGTTAATGAGATAAGATGTGAGTTTAA
Organism: Agriphila tristella; assembly: GCA_928269145.1. Taxonomy (NCBI): domain Eukaryota; kingdom Metazoa; phylum Arthropoda; class Insecta; order Lepidoptera; family Crambidae; genus Agriphila; species Agriphila tristella. Next base: position 42,882,691 of record OV743433.1, read on the forward strand.
GATTAATTTTCAATGGGCAAGGGACAAAGTTTAACTACGGGTCGAACTAGTGTCCCTCTGTTAGTTTTTACTGTTACAACCCGGACAGTTTGGTCTTGGCCTGGGTGAACTTGTATTACTCTTCCAAGCCGCCATTCGTTAGGTGCTAAATTAGGTTCCATGATTGTAACAATATCACCTACAGAGATATGACGACCTTTGTTTTGCGACCATTTAGTTCTTTGTTGAAGGGTATGAAGATAATCTCTTTGCCACCTACGCCAAAAGCTTTGAGATAACCTTTGTAGCAACTGCCAACGGGATCGTGGGTGCATTTCATCGTTAAGAGGTGGCTCTGGTACAGCAACCAAAGGACGTCCGATAAGGAAGTGCCCAGCCGTAAGGACATCGACTTCGTTAGGATCTGAAGATATTGCGCAAAGAGGTCGGGAATTTAGCATCGCTTCGACCTTTGTCAATATTGTGTAAAACTCCTCAAAGGTAAGTAGTTGAGATCCTACAACACGCTTAAGAAGATATTTAGTGGATTTGATACCACTCTCAAAGATACCTCCGAAATGAGGTGCTGATGGAGGGTTTAATTTCCAATTGATATTACGAGAAGCTAGTTTGTCTGAGATATTTAAATGTTCTTCGGATAACATTTTACGGACCTCACAAAGATAACGTTTGGCACCTACAAAATTCGTACCGCAATCGGTCACGATTTGCTCACACAAACCGCGACGAGCGACAAATCGATCAAGTGCTGCTATAAAGGCTTCTGTCGACAACTCTGTTACGATTTCTAGATGAACCGCTTTTACCGAGAAGCATACAAAAAGGCAAATATAAACCTTATAACCTTTTGCATTACGACGTCTACTTTCTTTTACGAAAAATGGTCCGCCGAAATCGATTCCGCAAGTTCGGAAACATTGACCTTCGGTCAATCGACTTTTAGGTAAATCACCCATAAGAGGTTGGCTTTTAGAAGGATTAAATTTGAAACATGTTATGCATTTAGATAAACGTGAACGGATTAAGTTACGACTTCCTAAGATCCAAAATCTACGCTGTATTAAAGAGTGTAAGGTACGAGGTCCGCAATGAAGATACTTAATGTGGAAGTTATCTATAATTAATTTAGATAAAAATGAAGTTTTTGGTAATAACAACGGATGTTTTACCTCATTTGGTAAATCAGCATTTTGAAGGCGTCCCCCCACTCGCAATAAACCAGTTGAATCTAAAAAGGGACTTAATTTTTGCAAATGTTTTGGCAAAGGTTTGTTATGTTTTAGATTACTAATATCGCATTCAAAATGAATTAACTGTTCGTATCGTACGAGATAATAAAGTGAATTTTCGAGATCTTCCGAAGTTAAAAAACCTTGCTTTCTTTTGTTTTGAGGTTGCTTTATGTTAAAGATAAAACGAAAACACCAAGCTAAGATTCGTTGGAGTTTTGTCAAAGATGAGGTACGTTTGGCGAGGGCCGGTATAAGATTGTTTATGTCGACCTCTTGGGCGACATGAGATGATGAGATAAGTTTAAGTTCTGGCAAGGGTTCCGAAGGAGGCTGAGGAACGCTATCTGGCCACTCAGACACACCTTGACGAAGCCACTGAGGCCCAGTCCACCAGGTTTCACACGCTGCTAGTTGTGAGCATGTGAGACCACGGCTGCAAAGATCGGCAGGATTATCTTGAGTAGATACGTGCCGCCATTGAGATGGAGGTAAAGATTCGGTTATTTGTACTACACGATGAGCTACAAATGTTTTTAAGTTGTGCGGTGCCGTATTTAACCATGACAATACCGTAGAGCTGTCAGTAAAAGATAAGATTTGATTTATATTGAGTTGTCTACTGAGGAGTGTCTGCATGTGTGACATAAGACGTGCTAATAACACTGCACCACATAATTCGATTCGATTCACGGTCAAGGGCTTCAGAGGAGCTACCTTGGATTTCGCGATTAGAAGAGAGACATGGATTTGACCATTGCAAGTTACCGTTCGGATGTAAATACAACAACCGTAGGCTTTTGTTGAACCGTCACAAAACCCGATGAGTTGAGTTTGGACAGTGTCTAAAGGAATTATTAGACGTGGAATGTTTATGGAGTTAAGATTTGAAAGTTCGGAGGTAAAGTCCTTCCAGTCTTTTTCTATTGATTCAGGAACTATTTCGTCCCAAGATAACTGTTGACGCCAAAGATTTTGAAGGATCAGCTTTGCCAAGAGGATAAAAGGGGCTAACCACCCAACGGGGTCAAAGATACGAGCAACGTTGCTTAAGATACAACGTTTCGTGCAATTTGATTCAATTTGAGATACGTTGTAAGTGAAATAATCACCATTTGGATCCCACTGAACTCCTAAAATCTTTAACATAAGTTTATTGTTTTCAGTTGAGAATACTTTAGGTTTTTGACAATGGTCAGAAGGTAAGTTTTCTAAAAATATGAGGCTATTACTACTCCATTTGCGAAGTTGAAATTGACCGAAACTCAAAAGTTGGATAAGTTCATTTTTCAGTTCAAGCGCCTCTTCTACAGAAGCCGCTCCGCCGTTAATATCATCCATAAAGGTTCTATTTAAAAGTAAATCTGTCGCGCGCGGGCACTGTGCACCGTGATCGCGAGCTAGTTGATGTAAGGTTCGGATTGCGAGATATGGTGAGCTACTCACTCCATAGGTGACCGTTTGGAGTTCATAGACATCAACCTGTTCAGATGGAGACTCACGCCAGAGAATGTGCTGATAGACTCGTTCCTCAGGTAAGATATTGATTTGCCTGTACATTTTTGATATGTCACAGGTAAAAACAATTGCGTGTAAACGAAAGTTAGTGATGATGTCGATTACGTCAGCTTGAAGCTTAGGCCCGGGATACACTAGATCATTTAAAGATAAGCCGTTTGATGACTTACTGCTCGCATCAAATACGACGCGCAGCTTTGTGGTATCGCTCTCAGGACGAATAACACAGTGATGTGGAATAATATACTTGCTATTTTGTTGTGAAGTATTTACTAAGTTCATATGACCGAGGTCATGATATTCCGTCATAAAGTTAGAATATTCAGCCGAAAGTTGTGCGTCCCGGTTCAACTTACGCTCAATGTTAAATAATCGAGATAATGATTTGTTAAAAGAATCACCTAAAACACCGTGAGGTTCTTTTAAAAGCAAAGGAACAACATATCGGCCGTTGTCCTCTCTATACATGCGAGTATTGTAAATACGCTCACATTCAAGGTCATCAGGATTTACGATACGGGCGCGAGGTGGCTCCTCGACTTCCCAAAATTGCTTGACCACTTCATCAAGGGTATGAGTGGAAGCGATGAGACTGGAGATAACATTCGGAGGAGTACAACTGGACACATCAACAGCGCCAGTGATCACCCATCCGAAAACACTATGCAGGGCAGCTGGTAAATTAGGACGTGGCTGAAGGCGCTGACCGTCATAGATTTTATGAAATAACTCTGCTCCAAGCAACAAGTCAATATTTGAAAGTTTATCGAAATCGCAATCTGCGAGTACTAAATGCTTAAACTGTTCGCGAACCGAGTTAGGTATTATTGCAGTAGGCATTTTAGAGGTAATACTATCTAAGATAATCGGTGAGATATGAAAAGTTGGCTCATCACATTCGCGAGGTTGTATAGTACATTGTGTGGTGCCTTGTACCTGTTGTACTTTATTTTCGCCGAGTCCGGCTACCGTAAGATTGCAACGACGGAAAGGCAAACCGAGTTTTTTAACACTGGCTGATGTCATAAAACAATCCTGCGAGGCACTATCGATCAAAGCACGCAAGTACTGTTTACTACCAAATGCATCGTACACGCACACAGTTGCCGTGCCTAATAACACAACCGAATTCTCGCGACTATGACCGACATGAGCGCTCGTATTGTTTTGACTGCCGCCGGCGCCGGCGCCTTCATTACGCGGCAGGCTTTGGCTAGCGGGAGTAGTTTCACTCGAATGAAGCAATGTATGATGACGCGAGCCACAAGTTTGACAACTCATTTTAGAGAAACAGTTGGTTATAGAATGGTTTGAACGTAAACAATTCAAGCATAGATTTTTATTTTTAACAAACTCAATACGTCTCGAAAGATTATAAGATAAAAATGTAGGACATTTATAAATATTATGTTCTAAGTTACATAATAAACAATTAATTGCTTTAGAGTTCGAATTAACTGCTTGAGATGTTACAAAAGACCGTTGTTGATTAGGGTTAAATGTATTTTGTTTTCGTGGATAATTATTTTTATTGTTTTGATAAGATTGCGATCGATTTTGTGGTGTACTGTTTTGATAAGAGTGTGATCGTGTCTGAGGTAGATTCGCGTTCGCCGTCCGTGGAGGGTTAAGATGAGATAAATTACTAGATTCCAAAACTTTTACATAGTTTTGAAGAAATTCGATGAGGTCTTGCAATACCGGTATTTTATTTTGGTTTTGTATTTCAAAACGCTTTCTAGTGTCCGCGTCTAAGGCACGGGAAGCTAAATGGAATAATATAAATTCGCTTAAATGTTCAATGTTTAATGTATTAAGGGCGTTGAAAGATTCGTATAACACATTTGTAAAATATTGCAACTCGTTATAATTGTTAGCTTTAATAGGTGGATAATTGCAGATTTTCTCAAGATAGGTTACTGCTAAAATACGTTTATTATGATATCTTTCCAATAAAGCATCAAACACTGTTTGATAATTATCAGAAGTAAGTGGTACTCCTTTGGCGATAGCCAAAGCAGACCCACTCAAACATGAAATAAGATAATGAAATTTTTCGATGGTACTAATTGAATTGTTTTCATGAATTAAGGTAACAAATGTGTCATAAAACGTTTGCCAATTTTCGATATTGCTGTCGAATTTCGGTAAATCTATCTTCGGTAATCGAGCATGAATCTGATCGGAATGAGATGCACCAACGAAAGCGGTACCTGACGGTTCGCCGCCCGGCGGCGACTGCAGGGTTAAGTTTTTCGTAGTAGGTTGCAAAGAATCATCGACTTGCAAAACTTCGTAATAAAGTTGATCAAAGGCTTCTAATTTCGCCGTACTTATTTGACTATCGGGCTTTAGAGCTAATTCTATTGTACTTATTTCTTTGTCGATTTCATAAAATTCCGATTTTACATTTTCTATGCGCGAAAATCTCGAGCGAAAAGAGGGTATCTTGCTACGATCATGGACAAGTTCTAGCGAGATATCGTACAATATTTGCATCGAACGATATAAATATTCACGACGCGAAATAAGTATCTTTAATTTTGCTTCACTCATTGTTAACTTTTATTTATTTTAAAGTTATTTTACGAAATAGGAATAATTTTACAAAGTTGAAATTTAAATTATTATTTTATGATAAATGTATGTTTAAACTGTGTAGATTACGATTTGTTTTTTAAGATAATGTTTTGTAAGTAAGTTATATGCACACCGCAGGTTTAACTAAGTAGGTATAAGATATCGAACAGGCATGAAGATTCAAAAGACAAAATGGCGGTTCAAAGCAATTGCAAAGGTTTTGATGATTTGAAAAGGTGAAATATCAGAGTTTTACTATGAAATTGAACCTGATATTTGCTATTTTGTGATTCCACGGGTTGGAATCCGACTCGATTGGACCAGAATTTATGTTAGAGGTTGCAATTGCCTTGAACGCTAAACCAATGCTGCTATGAGGGATGGTTTGATTTATCCCGTACAGCCCACCTTACGTCGCCTTTTCAGCAGGGATCGATGACACAACTTTTAAATCAAGGGATAGGTACTCACAGGGAAGCTGGCTGCTGATTTTCACTGCTTTTAGATTATTCAAAAAGACACAGAGGCGCGCGCGCACGTTATCGTTCGGGTTTTTGATAGCGACTCCTCAGTCCATGTGATAGCCACGTGACAGCCGACGTCAGAGGTACATTCGGAAATGGTAGTGGAAGGAAAAAAAAGGATGAGGTATTGATTCTAGGCTGCAACAATGGTACAGTGCTGAATTAAAGAAAATATTAAGTGATAAGTTGAAATACCATCGTAAGTTTAAGGTCTATGAGAGGAGTAGTGACTATGAATCCTTTGCATATTTTAGGAAACAAGCCAAAGATGTCGAGGCTGTTTGTTATGAAAATTATGTACGTCGCATGGAAGATTCTATTACTGAAAATCCAAAAATGTTTTGGAATTACATTAACTCTTCCAAAAATAGTAAAGGTACATATCCAGCTACAATGCATTATGGTGACATTAATAGTAGCACCGGAGTCGATATATGCGACCTGTTTGCATCCTATTTTCAGACAACCTTTCAGCAAAGCTCCGATATGAACGATGGTCACGATGGCTTCAATACTGGGTCGAATGATCATACTGTACCCATTGGAACTATATACATAAACCCTGAGGAAGTTTTGCGACTGTTGAAGGGCTTGGATGTGAGAACGGGTGCAGGTCCAGACCATATTCATCCGATCTTCATTGTAAACTGTGGCTCAAGCTTAGTCGAGCCACTGTGTATACTTTTTAATAGATCCTTGCAAGATGGTGTAATGCCCGACATATGGAAAAGTGCATTCATAACACTCGTGCACAAAAAAGGAAACAAAAGTGACGTTTGCAATTACCGCCCCATTTCTAAGTTATGCATTTTCTCTAAAGTTCTAGAAAGAATAGTACACCAACAACTTTATACCGCAATGAGCTCAATACTTACGCACACCCAGCATGGTTTTGTTAAGAAGCGATCCACAACCTCTAATTTGGTATTGTTTAATGACTTCATTACCTCAAAAATGGATGACGGGAAACAAGTTGACGTAATATTCACTGACTATTGCAAGTGTTTTGACGCATTGACCATCGTCTTCTTCTTCAAAAACTTTATCTTGCCGGAGTGCATGGTAAGCATTCCGGTGGTTCACCTCATATATAAAAAACCGATGTCAAGCTGTGGCTATAAACGGGTTCACATCCGTTTGGGGTACAATACCTTCTGGAGTCCCGCAGGGATCTATCTTAGGCCCATTACTATTTATACTATTTATAAATGACGTATCCACATGCTTTCAGCACTCTCAAGTCCTCCTATTTGCTGATGATATGAAAATTTATAAGGAAATAACTAACGAAACCGATTGTCTCTTACTTCAAGAAGACCTAAGTAGATTCGAAGCCTATTGCGATGCAAATAAACTTGATCTTAATACTAGTAAGTGTTATTCAATGGTTTTCTCACGTAAGCATTGTGACACGAAACACACGTATCAACTTAAAAGCCAAGCTCTCACTAGCGTTAATCACATGCGAGACCTCGGGGTAGTTCAAGACTCCAAAGTACTATTCGATCAAAATGTGACACATATCGCTAAAAAAGCGTCTAAAGCTTTGGGCTTTCTAATCAGATCTTGCTCCAAATTAAAAAAAGCCAAAACCTTAAAAGTTTTGTACTGCTCACTTGTTCGAAGTATATTGGAGTACAACTCCCAAGTCTGGAATCCACGCTACTCGATTTATATAAATCAACTTGAATCAGTGCAAAAAAGATTTCTTAAGTACCTAGAATTTAAAACCGGTGTTTACGATAGTACATATAAGGAGCGATGCACAAGACACCATCTTCTTCCCCTCGAGGTTCGTAGAAATATCGCAGACTTAACTTACTTATCAAAAATACTTAAAGGCAGTGTCGACTCGAGCGAACTATTAAAACACATCAAGCTTATAGTACCTCGTAGTTTTACTACGCGTAACAAATCACTGAAGTTACATGTGCCATGTGTGCGCACGAAGTATCGACAGAATAGCTACTTAGTTCGTTCGTGTCGATCGTTTAACAAATTGAGCCATCAAACTGATATCGATTTATGTTCGAATAGTGTTGCATCACTGAAGCGAGCACTCGCAGCGGAACTACTAAGTAAATATGAAAGTGATAGTTGAATGTGATGTGTATTAATATACTTTCCTTTATTGTTTTAAATTTTATTGTTCTCTGAATAATTGAGTCTAGTTACTAAACTACTTATTGTTCCCGTTGATCATAGCACGATCGTATTAGTGCAAATAACGCATGTTCTAACTCGTAAAAATTTTTATTCATCTGTTATCTTACATGTGAAAACTTAATTGTTGGCTAATGATTAACCATGGTACATTTTGTTATATAAACATAGTAGCTGTAAGTTTTCCAAGAAATAAAATAAAATTAAATTAAATAAAATATGCAGATTCACTAGGTAATCTGCAGATTAACGACCAAGGATCAGTTAAGGTACGGAAATAGGTTCTTTAATTGAAAAAAATGTGTAATCACGTAAAAGTTGGTAGATACAAAAGCGTGGGGATAGGGGCGCATTGCCGCCATGAAAAGTCTTAAAGAGTTCATTAGGTTAGGTTAGTATTGCGAGCAAAAACGCGCGAGAGCGGCCGGCGAAGCGCCAGAAACGACGTTTTTGTAAAATTTACTTTCAATATAGGTCTTTAACTTAATTTTCCTGAAGCCTTGGCTATTTCACTCACAGTTTTCCGCACTTTAACGGTGGAGCAACCGTCAATGTGCAGATTAATAGTCAAAGTGCGGAAATCGTCTACTTTAAGAAAAAATTCGCACTTTAACTGACTCGACCAGTTAATCTGCAGATTCAGTAATTAATCTACAGATTAATTGATTCCGTACTTTAACAGTAACACATATACTCTTTATATCATTTTACTAGAAACAATTACCTACGTACAAAGATGAAATATTCTTTAGCAAAATGATTTTGTGTCAAGTTGTAACGAGTGGAGCGTTGTTAATAAAATACTCAATTTAATTCCAGTACTAATAAAAAATGAACGCTCATTTTTTTGATAAAAAGATTACACCGTCGTAAAAATCCTTACCTATCACAGAACGGGTGTCCCAAAGCGACCCACTCCTTCTGGATGAGCGACTGGAAGCCGGAGATGGTGCGGAAGTAGGGGTCCATCATCAGCTGCGTTAGTGACGACACTATCGCGCAGTAGTCCACGCCGTCACCTAAGAATTATTTGATTTCATAAGATACAAAGAACCAATTTTAGTTTGAGAGAAATCAAAAGTGGAAAAACAGGCTCATCCGTAGAACGAATATTTATGAATTATGACAGAAAAAATTGTCTTTGGTTTACTAAAATTTCCTCATTTCCAACTCGACAGATATTCAACTCGTCAGATTTTCAAGTCGTCGTTTAATGTACAGTTGAATACACAATATGTTCTTATCCGCCCAAAAGTAAACGAGTTACGAGAGTAAGGTTAGGGCTAAACTATGGGGATAAGTAACCTTATAGCAGGGATACACAGACTGTGGCCTGCGAGCCACATGCGATATGCCAGTGACCCGTCAGTGAAAATATTCCCTACGTGGGAATTTTAAGGATAAAATCATTTTTTGGCTATTTTTATCGAAATTCGAAATTTTATCGAAATTTGTAGCGAAATAAGCTGATGAATAGTGATGACATTTTAATAATTTATCTTATACTATTTTTCTAGAATGATTGTTTTAGCTATTGACTTTTTTTATACTTATTATTATTATTGACATTTTATGTAATTTTGACATTATTAATTTTTAATCAATGTGCCTGCTTTAAATTGCTTATAATCAGTCTTTTATTCAGTTCTTTTTTTTACAAAATATTTGCATGCCTACATTAATAAGGCAAATACTGTAGAACTGCCTAAATAGTATTATTTTTGTAACAACTTGTATACTCAGTATTCGCAAATAAATGATTTCTATTCTATTCTATTCTTATGTTTTTAATTTGTGCTGGTGGTCCGCCATTTGCCCAAGTGGCCCATGGTCTTGATAAGTCTGTGCATCCCCTTAAAGGCTGCACTGTGACGTGGATGACTTACGCGGATGTAAAATGTACTAGGCGGCGGCGGTAAGGCACGCGGCCACCTACCGCACCACCGGCTCTGTAACAGCGCGCCCGTAGTTCATACAGAGTGCTGGCTCTCGTAGTCATTACAGCTCGCGCGGCGAGTTAAGAGCGCTCGGCAAATGTAGAGGGGGTATGCGCAGTAGGAATTTGTTATTAAAAAATGATACTGCGCATACCCCCTCCAGACTGCCGAGCGCTCTTAACTCGTCGCGCGAGGTATACTAGAGATCGGATTATATGCAACATAAAAAGCCCAAAATATGCATGCAAATATGCAAGAAAAATAGCTAAAATATGCACGAAAATCAATAAAAAGGGCCAAAATGTGCAATTTGAAATGATAATAAACACGTTTTTGAAGGTTTTTTTAATCTTTAAACTAAACAATAACAATCGTATTTGCGAATATTTACAAAATTTATTTGACATTGAAATTTACCTTTAAAAATGTATTCGACTACCTAAGTACTTTTTCAAATGTTCTGAAAACAAATTGTGTCTATGATCGCTTAATATATTTTTGTAAGCGGAAAGGACCATTCTACTTCCACTGAGGCACTGAGGCATGGACCGAGGTGACTGGGCAGAATTTAAATTTGAGTGCCATTGTTTGGACATGTTAGACATCTGAACGATGAATGAGATCGTGCGTAAATATGCATGATTTCAAATTATTTTGCCAAAATATGCAACTACCACTGAAAAGGGGTTAAATATGCAAATGCATATGCATTTGCATATAATCCGGTCTCTAGTCATTACCTTCCTTTTTTATGGGAGGAAACGAGGTGTTATCGCCTTCCGACCCATCCCATGAAGATCGATCTCCGATCCGACGGGAAGGGGTCGGCGAGTTCTGAGTTATCCACTGCGCGTCACTTCAACGAGCAGAGTCGCTCAAGTCGGACTATAGTTAGTCTGTCTAAAAAGTCGGTTTACCTAAAAAAACGTATACTGGTAACCCTGTTGGTGCTGTCAAAATTCTATGTTGTGTTTCAAAATTCAATGTTTACAATTAGAATTTTGACAGCACCAACAAGGTTACCAGTATACGTTTTTTTAAATAATTTAATAATTTCTCAGGTAAACCGACTTTTTAGACAGACTCTATTACCTTCCTGCAGCACGACGGTGACGTTGTCGGTGAGGTGCGCGGCGGCGTCGTCGGCGGCGGCGAGGCACGCGGCCACGTACCGCAGCCACCGGCTCGACTCTAGCACGCCGTAGTATTCCGAGTCTTGACTCTGCGCAACCACAATCCAAATCACAATGGAGGCACGCCCCGACACTCCATGCAACCGCCCGCGCTCAATACCCTACTAATAGAATTTGGTCAACGAAAGATGAGGCTCTGTTGAAAAATGAACTAATTTTTTGGTCCGTATTTTAGGGGTCAGATTCCAATAACATAACCTCTAATTGTTAATTTCCCAAAGAGGCGCCAACATTTCAGTTTCATCTTTTGTTGACCAAACTCTACTACATAAACAAATGACGTTGACTCAGAAGTGGATAGGAGAGTGAAAATTGAAAGTAATTTCCAAAAGAAAACCAATTAAGAAAATAAATATTTGTCTTACACCTTCCAATTGCAAACAATAGAGACAACAACCAATATAGTATAGGTATGCGTAAAAAAAGTACTAGAGATTTTTTTCTTAGTTTTAAACAATTTTTTTTCCATTGGTTAGGTATAGGTATACAAAAAAAATCCCTCGACTAAAAGTGATGTAGGTACTATCTACTTTATCTACTTTACATACTTTATCTACCTATTCAGAAATTACAAACGCAAGAAAAATCCGTTAGGACTGCCATTACCTGCCCCCAAATGAATAAATATTTTTCAGATAGTTACTTTAGAGAAAGTGCAATGGCAGCCCCCGACAGATTTTTCTTGCGTTTGTAATTTATGAATAGGTAGATAAAGTATGTAAAGTAGATAAAGTAGATAGTACCTACATCACTGTTAGTCGAGGGATTTTTGTAAAACTTATTTTAGTCTTTTTAAATAAAGAGTTACAATTTTTACCGTCGTGGGTTTTTTCAAAATTTTTAATTTTGCTATTTTATTTTAAACTTTTTAAAGAATTCATACGTTATCTACCCTAAAAACCGCATCTAAATTGGTCAAACCATTCGGAAAATGATTACTACAGCGCCCCCTAGCGGCTGAACACCATAACACCAAGAACCATCGCCGACAAACTACAAAACTATTACAGAAAACCGCATCCAAATTGGTCAAACCGCTTTGGAAATAAATGAGAAAATGATAACTGCAGCGCCCCCTAGCGGTTAAACACCATAACATCTATCTGAGAACCATCGCCGATAACCTACAAACCCATTACAGAAAACCGCATCGAAATCAGTTGAGTAGTTTTAGAGAACTTCTCAAGCGCGACTTATCTGGTTGCTGCAGCGCCCCCTGGTGGTCTACCACCATGTAACATTTCTAAGAACCTGCTCTGAAATGAAACCTTTTGATTGCAAAAAACCGCATTGAAATCGGCCCAGTAGTTTCCAAGGAAAATGGTAATAGACAAACTTGACTTATCTGGTTGCTGCAGAGCCCCCTGGTGGTCTACCACCATGAAACATGTCTAAGAACCTGCTCTGAAATGAAACCTTTTGAATGCAAAAAACCGCATCGAAATCGGCTTAGTAGTTTTCGAGGAAAATGGTAACAGACAAACACACAAACAAACAAACGCACAACCTCTAACCCCAAACGCATATACCGCCTCCGTTCCGTTCCGTCCGTCCGTCGTGGGTAATAAAAGACTACAATTAGATTTCATTAATTTAGACTGACCACATACAGACGGAATTTTAATTCGGAATTCCGAAACGGAATCATTCCGAATGCAGCTAATCCACACAAATCTATGGACCTACCACGTATGTGCGGTTTTTCTCCGTTCAAAATTTTCATACATTATCGATATTCCGTTACGTAATTCCGAATCAGATTCCGTCTGTATGTGGCGGGCGAGTCTTTTCCTCTTACTATAGAATACAGAGACATACCCAGAAGCCGTCGAGGGTGGTGGGGGTGCAGAGTCCCGCGAGCTTCTTGTGCGAGGCCTGCAGTGTGGAGAGAGGCGGCAACACGTTCGCACGCTCCGTGTTCAGCGGGTTGCCGCACAAGTACACCACGTACGGGGGCGTCAGCTTTGGGTGGGAGCGACGCACCTACACAAAAGTCAAAGTTAAAATATATCTTATCAAATACAAAAGCACTGGAAAGATATATCAATGGGGAAGGCAACTGTCAAAATGGCGCTGCGTACGCTTGTTCCACGAGAACTATCAAAAGAAAGGACTCTTACTTTAAAAATCGTTTTTTTAGCTTTAAAATGATTAAATTGTGTGTACAGGGACGTATTTCGGATTTCTGCGCCCTGGGCGAATACGATTGGGCCGCCCCTATCTGGGTTGCTAACTTTTCCTGCCTGTCTAGTAAACACGGCCGCAGCGCGATTTATAGTCAGACTAGCGGCCGCCCGCGACTTCGTCTGCGTGGACAGCTTTTTTTGCTATCCCTCGGCAACTGTACATTTTTTCTGGATGAAAGGTACCCTATGTCCTTTTCTGCACTCCTGACAACGTGAATGCAAAATTTCAGAATGATCGGTTCAGTAGTTAAGACGTGAAGGCGTAACAAACAAACAAACGGACTTTCGCATTTATAATATTAGTAAGGATTCATCCACCAATCTTGTACTCTTGCCTATCTCTTGCAAAAAACGGCCGCGCAGCGCGATTTTTAGTCTAATTCATCCTATAATCTTGTACTCTTGCCTGTCTACAGTAAAAAAATGGCCGCGCAGTGCGATTTTTAGGCGATTTTTTGTCAGTTTTTTCACTAATTTGTAGATTTATATGCAAAATTCTAAAATGCCTGTTACAGCTTTGCGTCGCCGTCACAATTTTTTCGCGTGCGGCGCGCGGTAGCTAATTCCACGCGGACAAAGTCGCGGGCGGAAGGCTATTAAGTATTAATATTTCTCGAGACCATTTGGCCGCCCTCCGGGACGGCCGCCCCGGGCGATCGCCCGTATGACCCTATGGAGAATACGTCGCTGTGTGTGTAATAGGTTTTAAAAATCTGGATATAGAAAAAACGGACAAATTCTGTAAGAATAAAGACGTCTTAATTTGGCTTTCAATTCCGGCATTTACATTGTAGAATAGTCTTTTATATTATCTATATCCATTTTGGGTCAATGGGTCTTTTTCGGTAAAAAAATACCACAAAATAAATACATATTTTCCCATACATTTGTTCTGAACGTCTACTGTCTTAGGAACAAGCGTACGCAGCGACATCTACAATTAGCTTTGCGTTGCCAACCCCATCGAGGAAATTCCTGACATTGGTGGAATAACGCTGGTTTGCAGCGTAAGCGTATATACTAGAAGAAATTCGACGATTCCACTAGTGACTCGGTACCTCAGCGGTCAGAGCTTTGGACCGGACATCCAAAGGTTGCGGGTTTGATTCTCGTCCGAGAATTGATCTAGTGCGAGTCGTATTTTTTCTAGTATATTATTTGGCATTGTGAATACAAAAATCTTAAATTTAAAAATACAAAAGCACTTTTGAATCGTCTCTATTTTGCTACCGTTTTAGACTTTTTAACTGATAAGAAGAACGGACGCAAGAAACTTAGAACGCCAAAAATGATTATTAGCTAAGTGCCGCCCGCCGGTATGAAATAATCTGTCAAATATGTTAATTAAATAAGGGATCGTCCATTAATCAAGTTAGGCTCGAAAGGGGGGGGGGGGGATAAGATTTGGAAAAATCACGAAATATCACAAGGGGGCAGGGGAGTGTAGTGATTTTCGTGCGATAATAACCGAAATAGCCTGCATCTTTAAGGTAAATACATACTTTATACAAAAAATACACGTGGCTTTGAGGAGGGCGGGACGGAACTTTGTATAAATGGTCATTCGAGGTAGGTTGATAATAATACGATAAGTATTCCACCAGCATTAAAATAAAAACTAGAAATAAAGTGTGACATAGCTAAATTGGTACAGTACATCTCACCTGTTCTAATAGAACACTTTCAGTAGTCGCCGATTGTTCAGTCTGTAGCAGCTCTCCACTCCTCAACAAAGCGGCGCCTTCAGGCCTCCCCCACACCCAAATGGGCACTCGTCCCGACCGAAAGTGTCTCGCACTCTCCATAAGGTTATAATCCAGAACAGAACTGGGAACTATGAGGG
Organism: Agriphila tristella; assembly: GCA_928269145.1. NCBI lineage: Eukaryota > Metazoa > Arthropoda > Insecta > Lepidoptera > Crambidae > Agriphila > Agriphila tristella. The sequence goes on from OV743433.1 coordinate 42,897,864, forward strand.
TTTCACCGGCAGTAAGCATGAACGCATCAGAAGTTCCGTTAATGCAGGTGATTCTCCAATGGGGACATTCACATCGCTCTAATTCTCTTTTCCAGTCGCCTGGTCTTTGGAACATGTTCAGCTCTGGGGGGAGGGTGGGGTAGTATGGCTCTTTATATTCGTAGGCGAAGAGTAAGTCGTGCCGTTTGGGGAACGCGTGGTGCATCAAAGCCATAGCTACTTTTCTTCCGTTGTCGATGGGTGAGTTGGCAAAACTGAACGTAAGCACTTTCATATTCTGAAAAAATACAAAAATTACGATAAATCTTAAATTTTTTGGTTATATTAAAATCATTGAATGCATTAGGAGTCAAATAACGCGCGACACGTGTCCCTTAAGATGTTTATCGGAATCTTGTCCCGCAACTATTTTCGTCCACATTTAGGAAATAGATTCAAACATGTCACTCGAAGAGGTGTGTCGTCGCTCAAAATTTGCTCTGTAATTAATATGAGGCTATTTTTAGTCTCATATTAATTACTTGGTTTTCCAAGAGTCCCATTTCATTCATTCATGAATGGAAGTTTGTCAAAAAGTTCATACATTTATTTGTAATTAGTAAAAAGACGAAAATGTATGATGATTTCACTTATCACGTGACAAAGTTTACACACAAGAGAAACTGACTCAGAAGGTCACATCGATTAGATAACAGTTCGAAGCAGATTGCCTGAAATATTTCCGTTATCTCATCGTGATTTCATATTGGTCTGCATCATATTCATAATGATGTTTATTTCTATTTCTGTACCATTTTTATAAACTTTGTTTACCGGAAAATTTATTTATAACAGAAAATGCAAGGTAAAGGTATGCGACCCTTACTATTATACTATTATCCTTACTTATATATAATATTATAAATGCGAAAGTCCGTTTGTTTGTTTGTTTGTTTATTTGTTTGTTTGTTACGCCTTCACGTCTTTACTACTGAACCGATCAGCATGAAATTTTGCATACATGTTGTCAGTGATACAGAAAAGGACATAGGATACTTTTGATCCAGAAAAAACGTACAGTTCCCGAGGGATAGCAAAAAACTGTCCACGCAGACGAAGTCGCGGGCGGCCGCTAGTTAATATTATAAATGCGAAAGTTCGTTTGTTTGTTTGTTACGCCTTCACGGCTTAACTACTGAACTGATCATCATGAAATTTTGCATACACTTTGTCAGGGGTACAGAGAAGGACATAGGGTACCTTTCATCCCGAAAAAAGTATTGTTCCCGAGGGATAGCAAAAAAACCTTTCCACGCAGACGAAGTCGCGGGCGGCCGCTAGCATTCTAATAAAATCCATTTGGATTATAATGTGGGATTGAATCACAAACAGCGAAATATAATTATTATTTAAAGCATACAATGTTGGCTTCTGGCTTCTGGCATTAGATCTTCTGGCTAGTTAAATCGCAGCAGTCCATCAGTCAAATCTTGCTTTCGCTTATTATAGTTGATGGTTTATCACTGCAATACCTTAGTTTTATATGAAGCGATGCAGATACAACACTGTGACATCATCACTGCGACGAATTGGCATAACAGCGTTTGTCTAAGGATATTACAATGTTATCTTTAAACAAAGTCAAATCTATATTTGAAGGTTTACTATATAAGCGATAAGTGAACAAGTGCGCAATTCTTCGTAATTTTTTTACAAGTTATGGAGGGAAGTCGCAAGCGATAAGGCAAGAAGCGTGAAGCTAACATAGGTTCATTTTAACGCTAATGTTCAAACACATCGGTAAGCAAGACAGGGTTATTTATGGCATACATAGTATAACAATCTAGGCAGCTGTTAAACGAATGTATTTGCATAAAGTAACGACAAGGTTATTGTGTATAAGCGGGCGACGCAGCCCGCGACCCCTGAACAAGCTCAGTTTTTTTGATAGGAGGAAACGCGGTCTTATCGCCTTCCGACCCACCCCATTAAGATCGGTCTCCGATCCGACGGGAGGGGGTCGGTCAGCGAGTTCTGAGCTCTCCTTTACGCGTCACTCCGACGAGCAGAGTTGGTCAAGTCGGAGTGCCGCCCAATGGCATATCAATAAAAAAACTCCTAATGACCCACTTTAACACACAAGGCTTACGGGACCGGGGTGTCAAGCACCGTGCAGCCTTGGTGTTTAGCTCTCAACAGAGCCCGGCAGCTAGGGGCGTTTGGATAGTCCCTAATACTGGTGGTAAGTAAAGAGTTGCCTTACTTCAATTAGCACTAGTGTTATAGGACTGAAACTGACCTTACCATTTAGTGAATATTTCCTGTTAATGCGACTAACTTATCTGATTTTGGCTTGTCTGTGTATTGGAGATTTTGAGCTTCTTGTTTTGTAGGCTTAGGAGCTGGTTCCTAATTGTTGAATTAAAACTCGGTTGAAGATGTAAAATAAATTGAAGTGATTACCTTACAGATGACCTGCAGCCCCTTGACTTTGCCGGGCATGTCCCCGCCGGGCACGAGGCGGCGGCGGCGCGAGGGCCCCCCGTCCGTGAGCCAGATCGCGCCCACGCCGGTGAGCGGCACGTCGAATGTGCCCAGCCCAGTAGGTAGTTACGTTGCCCGTACTCCTGTATGCGAGTAAGTGATTACCTTACAGATGACCTGCAGCCCCTTGACTTTGCCGGGCATGTCCCCGGCGGGCACGAGCCGGCGGCGGCGCGAGGGCCCCCCGTCCGTGAGCCAGATCGCGCCCACGCCGGTGAGCGGCACGTCGAATGTGCCCAGTAGGTAGTTACGTTGCCCGTACTCCTGTACACGAGTAAGTGATTACCTTACAGATGACCTGCAGCCCCTTAACTTTGCCGGGCACGAGGCGGCGGCGGCGCGAGGGCCCCCCGTCCGTGAGCCAGATCGCGCCCACGCCGGTGAGCGGCATGTCGAATGTGCCCAGTAGGTAGTTACGTTGCCCGTACTCCTGTACACGAGTAAGTGATTACCTTACAGATGACCTGCAGCCCCTTAACTTTGCCGGGCATGTCCCCGCCGGGCACGAGGCGGCGGCGGCGCGAGGGCCCCCGTCCGTGAGCCAGATCGCACCCACGCCGGTGAGCGGCACGTCGAATGTGCCCAGCCGGTAGTTACGTTGCCCGTACTCCTGTACACGAGTAAGTGATTACCTTACAGATGACCTGCAGCCCCTTGACTTTGCCGGGCATGTCCCCGGCGGGCACGAGCCGGCGGCGGCGCGAGGGCCCCCCGTCCGTGAGCCAAATCGCGCCCACGCCGGTGAGCGGCACGTCGAATGTGCCCAGTAGGTAGTTACGTTGCCCGTACTCCTGTATACGAGTAAGCGATTACCTTACAGATGACCTGCAGCCCCTTGACTTTGCCGGGCATGTCCCCGCCGGGCACGAGGCGGCGGCGGCGCGAGGGCCCCCCGTCCGTGAGCCAGATCGTGCTCACGCCGGTGAGCGGCACGTCGAATGTGCCCAGTAGGTAGTTACGTTGCCCGTACTCCTGTATACGAGTAAGCGATTACCTTACAGATGACCTGCAGCCCCTTGACTTTGCCGGGCATGTCCCCGCCGGGCACGAGGCGGCGGCGGCGCGAGGGCCCCCCGTCCGTGAGCCAGATCGTGCTCACGCCGGTGAGCGGCACGTCGAATGTGCCCAGTAGGTAGTTACGTTGCCCGTACTCCTGTTTACGAGTAAGATTATAACAATGTTGTACACAAGTGGAAAACTAAACTTGTCCTGTCATAGGTTCATGAACAGAGATTGATACTTATACAGACTTGAATAACCGTTAACTGACACCTCGTTTTGAATTTCCTATTGTTTTTGTACTATTCAAACTTTATTTACATTTCATATTTTTCTTAGTTGTGATATGATAGTCTGCCACACGTATTTCTTATTATGGACTAAGGCGCCACGGCTTATTCCGTTTATCCACCCTGTAACAGCCACCCTGAGATCGATACCCCGTCATAGTTGATAGAATGATGGGGTAGATAGATGGACACGCGTTTTCCGAGTATTCACCTTAGGGTGGCTGTTTTAGGGTGAATAAACGGAATAAGCCGTGGCGCCTATACATCAATATTATTTCGGTATATCTATCCTCATCGAATTACATCGACGCAGTCTCGACGTAATCTCCACATTGATACAGGCGTGGATGCACAATTCTTCTTATTGGCCGCTGTGAAGTTAGCCACCATGCGCGTAGCCATGCCCCACCACACGAATCTCACACACTTACATCGAATTTGTGTTCTGCGCATCGTCTCGCGCGATGTTCAAAGAAGTCATAAGGTTTGAATCGATCTATACTTATTATTTTCGAGTGTAGTAGTTTTGTTTACAAGTACTACTGACAAGATACTCACATCACTCTCCGAGTACTCCAAAGGCACGAATGACAGCTTGTAGTTGGTGACGAACAGCGAGCCCAGCCTGCCTCGGTCCCGCTCACTCAACGGCGTCAGCATCACAACACTGTGCGCCGCTCCCACCACCAGCTCACCTATCGGGTGAACACATACATAGCTTATATAATTATGTCAGCTAAATTTTTTAATGGGTCTCGGGGTCCAGGTGGGCTCAATGCTTTTTAGGCCCCTCTCCCTGGATCTGCCACTGGGGTTCATCATTACAAGCAGCAGATTTTTGTTTATCACATAAATAAAAATATATGTTTAGATAGATTTTGTGTGTCGGAAAAAAAACTGTTTCTTTTTCTCGATTTTAGTGTTAACTACAAGAAGTTGTTTGTACTTATTAGTAACTAGCTGATGCCCGCGACTTCGTACGCGTGGACTTTATGACTTCGGCGTATGCATATAAATGAACACATGTAGTTACATAAGAAAATACTTGAAGCGGTGTTATAGTTCTGCATCAGGTGTTCCAGATCTTCGTTTTTTGTACCTCAACAAAAAATGCTCATCAGGCTGAACAACTTTCGCTAGGGTGTCATTTTTTTATTTTGTATAGTTTAGCTGGACCATTATGGTTCTGCGTCAGGTGTTCCAGATCTTCGATTTTTATACCTCAACAAAAACTGCTCATCTGGCTGAACAACTTTTGCTAAGGTGTCATTTTTATATTTTGTATAGTTTAGTTGGACCATTATAGTTCTGCATCAGGTGTTCCATTGTTCAAACAGACAAACAAACAGACCCACTTTTTTTTCAAATTCTTTTACTATTCTATTCTATTACTATGTCTTTATCACCCCAGATATTTATTTTTGAAATATATTTAATGTACAGACACACTTTTTAACCGACTTCAAAAAAAAAAAGGAGGTTCTCAGTTTGACCTGTATGTATGTATGTTTGTATGTTTGTATGTTTGTCCGCGATTATCTCGCGTTTGGCCGAACCGATTTTGATGCGGTTTTCAGAAAAGTATTTCTTACATTTAGGAGAAGGTTTTGGTATTTTAACCGACTTCAAAAAAGGAGGTTCTCAGTTTGACCGGTATGTATGTATGTTTGTCCGCGATTATCTCGCGTTGAACTGAACCGACTTTGTTGCGGCTTTCAGAAAAGTATTTATTACATTTAGGAGAAGGTTTTGGTATTTTAACCGACTTCAAAAAGGAGGTTCTCAGTTTGACCAGTATCTTAATATATAAAATCGTAAACTGAATGACTGATCTATCAACGCACAGCCCAAACCGCTGGACCTAGAAACTTGAAATTTTGCACACAGATACCTTATACAGTGTAGACATCCACTAAGGAAGGATTTTTGAAAATTCTATCATTAAGGGGATGAAATAAGGGATGAAAGTTTGTATGAAAGTCCCTCAGTTTTGAAGCTAGGATCATCAAATTTTGTGTTTAGGCTGACGATTGAAAATTAATAAATACGGGTCTCGGCGTTTTTCAAAATTCTACCCCCGAAGGGGTCAAAAGGGGGATGAAGTTGTGTATCCTTAATTTTCGAAGTAAAAATTGCTAAATATATAATTTAGGCTTATGGATGGGAATCTAACGCAACGTATATTGTTATTGTTAGTATTTCAACCCCTACGGGGATGAAATGGGGGTGAAAAGGGGTAAAAAAACCTAAAAATAGACATGGATGTCGTTATTGGGGTTTTCTGGGATGACGATTGCAAAAATGACATTTATTTTGAACTCTAACACGGTGGACATGATTTAATCCCTCAGGGGGTGAAATGTGGTTCAAATTTTGTATGGAAAAATAATATTAAATGGACATTACAACTTTAAACTTCGAAGGAGCACGTCTAAAAATAAATAAGCAAACATATATTTTGTGATTTTAAAAACCAACCCCTTAGGGGTGGATGGGGTAAGTAAACCTAAAAATAGATATGGATGTCGTTTTTGGCGTTTTCTGGGATGACGATTGCAAAAATGACATTTATTTTGATGTCCAACACGGTGGACATGATTTAACCCCTCAAGGGGTGAAAATGGGGTTCAAATTTTGTATGGAAAAAAATATTAAATGGACATTACATCGTAGGAGCACGTCTAAAAATAAATAAACAAACATATATTTTGTGATTTTGAAAATCAACCCCTTAGGGGGTAAATAGGGGTGAGTAAACATAAAAATCGATGTGGATGTCGTTCTTGAGGTTTTATGGGATGGTGATTGCGAAAATGAGATTTATTTTGAAGTCTGACACGGTGGACATGATTTAACCCCTATATATAAAAAATATAAATAAATAAATAAATGGGGTTCCAATTTTGTATGGAAATATAATCTAAAATAGACATTACAACTTTGAACTTCGTAGGAGCACATCTAAAAATAAGTAGGCAAACATTTATTTTGTGATTTTGAAAATCAACCCCTTAGGGGGTAAATGGGGTGGGTAAACATAGAAATCAATATGGATGTCGTTCTTGAGATTTTATGGGATGGTGATTGCGAAAATGAGATTTATTTAGAGCTCCAACACGGTGGACTTGATTTAACCCCTAAAGGGGTGAAAATGAGGTTCAAATGTATGGAAAAAGAATATAAAATAGACATTAGAACTTTAAAATTCGTAGGAGCATGTCTTAAAATAAATAGGCAAACACATATTTTGTTATTTTGAAAATCATCCCTTCAAGGGTCTTCAACCCGCGGCCTGCGGGCCGCATGCGGCCCGCGGTTGCATTCTTTGCGGCCCGTCATTATATTGAAAAAATTAAATTCACATGTCTTCAAATTATACCTATTTACAGATTAAAACGATTTTCTTGTGTTGCGGCCCACCAAACTTTTATCAGAGAATACTAGGCCCTTGACTTCAAAAAGGTTGAAGACCCTTGCCTTAGGGTGTAAATGGGGTAAGTAAACATGAAAATCGATGTGGATGTCGTTATTGAGGTTTCATGGGATGGTGATTGCGAAAATGACATTTATTTTGAAGTCCAACACGGTAGACATGACACATCATGGACCTGGACCTGGACATGCATATCCAGGGAACGGGAACGGGAACGGGCAAGGGCACGGGCACGGGAACAGGAACGGGAACGGGAACAGGACGAGAACGAGAACGGGACGGGAACGGAACGGGACGGGATGGAACGGAACGGAACGGAACGGAGATGGAACGGAACGGAACGGAACGGAACGGAGATGGAACGGGAAGGGATCGCGAATGAAACGGGAACGGAACGGGAACGAAACGAGAACGAAACGGGATTGGAATGGGAAAGAGAAAGGGACAGGAACGGGACGGGAACGGTGCCGGGAAAAGGAACGGAAGGAGTACGGTATGGGAACGGGACGCGAACGGGAACGAATCGGGAACGGTATGGGACGTAATGGAACGGAAACGGAACGGGAACGTATCGGGAAGGAAACGGGAACGAAACGGGAACGCAACAGGAACGGAACGGCAACGAGAATGGGACGGGAACGGGAAAGGAACGTCACGGGAACGGAGGGGGAAGGAACGGGAATGGAACGGGAGCGATACGGAAACGGAACGGGATACGAACGGAAACGGGAACGGGACGGGAACGGAAATGGGAACGGAAGGGGTACGGGACGGGAACGGAACGGGACGGGACGGAATGGGAACGGGAACGGGAACGGAAGGGGTACGGGACGGGAACGGAACGGGACGGAATGGGAACGGAACGGGAATGGAATGGGAACGGGAATGGAGCGGGAATGAAACGGGAATGAAACGGGACGAGAACGGTACGGGAACGGGAACGAGAACGGGACGGTAACGGTACGGGAACGGGAATGGCAACGGAAAGGGTACGGGAACGGGATAGGAAAGGGACGGGAACGGACGGAAACAGAACGGGAACGGGAACCGGAACCGGAACCGGAACCGGAACAGGAAACGTAAAAATGACTGGTCAGATCCTGGTTGAAGCTTCTCTTAAGATTTTCTCTAACATCCACGCGGACGAAGTCGCGGGCAGAAGCTAGTCTTAATATATAAAAGAAGAAACTGACTGACATATCAACGCATAGCCCAAACCGCTGGGTCTAGAGACTCCAAATTTGGCACACAGGTTCCTTATGAGGGTTAGGGGTGCACTAAGAAAGGATTTTTCAAAACTGACCCCTTAAGGGGGTGAAACGGGGGTCCAAAGTTTGAATGAAAGTCCCTCAGTTTTGAAGCTAGCATTTTCAAATTTTGTGTTTAGGCTGAAGATTTAAAATTGATTTATACGAATCTCAGCTTTTTTGAAAATTCTGCCCCTGAAGGGGTGAAAAGGGGGATGGAGTTGTGTATAGAAAATCCTTCATTTTTGAAGTAAAAATCCCTAAATTTATAATTTAGGCTTATGAATCGACATTTAACAAAACGTAAATTGTTTTAGGTAGTATTTCAACACCTATGGGCATGAAATAGGGGTGTAATGGGGTAAAAATACAAAAAAAGATATGGATGTCGTTATTGGGGTTTTCTGGGATGACGATTGCGAAAATGACATTTATTTTGAAGTCCCACACGGTGGACATGATTTAACCCCTAAAGGGTTGAAAAAGGGGTTCAAATTTTGTATGGAAAATTAATATAAAATAGACATTACAACTTCAAACTTCGTAGAAGCACGTCTAAATATAAATATAGGCAAACATATATTTTGTGATTTTGAAAATTCACCCCTTAGGGGGTAAATGGGGTAAGTAAAAATGAAAATCGATATGGATGTCGTTCTTGAGGTTTTATGGGATGGTGATTGCGAAAATAACATTTATTTTGAAGTTCAACAACGTTGACATGATTTAACCCCTAGGGGGGTGAAAATGGGGTCAAATTTTGTATGGAAAATAATATAAAATAGACATTACAACTTTCGAATTCGTTGGAGCACGTCTAAAAATAAATAGGCAAACACACATTTTGTTATTTTGAAAATTATTCCTTAAGGGGTAAATGAGGTAATTAAAAATGAAAATCGATTTGGATGTCGTTCTTGAGGTTTTATGGGATGGTGATTGCGAAAATGTCATTTATTTTGAAAAGAATAAGAAAATGGGAACGGGATATTAATATCTCTGGACCCAATTCTGATTATTTTAATAAACTAGCTTCCGCCCGCGACTTCGTCCGCGTGGATATTAGAGAAAATCCTTAGGGAACCATTAAACAGGATAACTTTGTATTCCAGGTGCATACAACGTGTTACAAAATAACCCCTAATCCCGAATATGGTAGATAGGGACCATCAAACTTAACATCTTTTGCTGTGGGACAAACTTTGAAATCGCGAAAAAAAAGCAGTTTCATAACTTTCATACAAAAATTCATAACGAAAATATCAAAATGTATGAAACAGCTGTTTTTTTCGCGATTTCAGATTTCAGACTTCATAATAGAAATAATGCATTATGTCTTTCAGCGTAGGTATGAGATTTACTTGAAACTTGATATTAGTGCTCTTCTTCACAATTTATGGTATACGTAATTCAGCGTTTTACAAAGTTCATCTCTTAAGGGGTGAAATGGGATGTAAGTTTGTTTGGGAACATAGGCTGCTTTTGACAACGGTAACCGATTACCACGCGGACGAAGTGCCACAAAAAAACCATAGGTAAACAAGTGCTACTGCCACGCGTACGAAGTAGCGGGCAGCAGCTAGTGTATGTATATTTGTCCGTGATTATCTCGCGTTCGGCTGAACCGATTTTATTGCGGTTTTCAGAAAAGTATTTATTAGATTTAGGAGAACGTTTTGGTGTTTTAACCGACTTCAAAAAAGGAGGTTCTGACCCCACTTGATCCTTATGTATTCATGAATGTTTGTCCGCGATTATCTCGTGTATGGCTGAATTGATTTTGATGCGGTTTTCAGAAAAGTATTTTTGACATTTTAGAGGGTTTTAACTGACTTCAAAAAAAGGAGGTTATCAGTTTGACCCATATGCATGTATGTCCGCGATTATCTTACGTTTGGTCAAACCGATTTTTCTACCTAGATAACATATCTAATACAGAAAGTACTTACACTAAAAAGAATGAAATAAAAAATTGTTTTAAAAAACAAAAAACCGACTTCAAAAGCCTACGCTACCTCTAAAAAGCAAGAAATAATATTCAAATCACTAGATACGCATTATCATTGTAAATAAAACACGTATATTGAAGTCGGGTGGGGCTTTTAGAATAAAAAAAGTTGTCCTCCAGCCCCACCCGACTTCAATAGACGTGTTTTATTTACAATGATAATGCGTATCTAGTGATTTGAATATTATTTCTTGCTTTTTAGAGGTAGCGTAGGCTTTTGAAGTCGGTTTTTTGTTTTTTAAAACAATTTTTTCTACTGTTTTATTATATGTAAGGGTAAGGATAAGGATGATGAGTGCTATTGTTGGTGCAATATAAATATAAATAAATAATAAATATTTGACAACATCACATACATTGCTCCAATCCCAAAGTAAGTAGTTATAGCACTTGTGTTATGGAAATCAGAAACAACTGTGGTATGAATATAAATATGCTATTGGTTTTTAATTCGTGAATTATTTAACTTATAACTTGTAAGTATTTTTGAAGTAAAACAATTGAGGTACAATAATTATTGAGTTTGAGGTGACAATCTATATTAATAATTTCGTCAAGGGGTACGGTAGACTCGATTGAAACCTTATATGAATAACAAAACATAAAAAAATATTGATTTCGAGTCGACAACATATATCTGCAAAATTCGGATTATGGAGAATTTCGTTAAATTCTAATGGCACTGACAAACAAACCACATTCGCCATCTTGGGTAGTTTCTTTAGTCGTTGACGTTTCGCGCGAAAATATTGTTTTTGACACTTTTTTATGATATACTCTTTGATATGTGTTTTTTCTTTAAACCTTGATTGACCGGTTGCGATAACAACCATAGAAAAAAGAAAGAATACCAACCATAACCTTTACATTGACATTTAGTTTTGCATAGTGATTTACTTTGTTTGTAATCGTATTTCATAAAATCTGAATTGGCAGGAAATCTTAGATAAATTTACAAGAGACTAAAAAAGAACATAGACCCGATTTAATTGCCAGAATTTTTAAACTTAAATTGGAGGAACTTTTAGATGACATTACAAGTAAAAGCACGCACTCAGTAGGTACTCCAAACATATTTTTGGAGTACCTACCGAGTGCGTGCTTTTACTTTACACCATTGAATTTTAGAAACGAGGGCTTCCACGTGCTCATATGCTTATTATTCTAAGAAAAACCAAAGTCATCAGAAGATTATGATAAATTTGTGTGTGCAGAAATACCTGAGCCAGATAACGACCAGAAACTTTTTCAGACTGTGTCAAAAAACATGATCTATGGGCCATGTGGCCCAATGTGCATAAACGAGGGATTTTTGTAAAACTTATTTTAGTCTTTTTAAATAAAGAGTTACAATTTTAACCGTCGTGGGTTTTTTCAAAAATTTTAATTTTGCCATTTTATTTTAAACTTTTTAAAGAATTCATACGTTATCTACTCTAAAAACCGCAACTAAATCGGTCAAACCATTCGGAAAATGATTACTACAGCGCCCCCTAGCGGCTGAACACCATAACACCAAGAACCATCGCCGACAAACTACAAAACTATAAGGTACAGAAAACCAGAAAACCGCATCCAAATTGGTCAATCCGCTTTGGAAATAAATGAGAAAATGATAACTGCAGCGGTTAAACACCATAACATCTATCTGAGAACCATCGCCGATAACCTACAAACCCATTACAGAAAACCGCATCGAAATCAGTTGAGTAGTTTTTGAGAACTTCTCAAGCGCGACTTATCTGGTTGCTGCAGCGCCCCCTGGTGATCTACCACCATGTAACTTATCTAAGAACCTGCTCTGAAATGAAACCTTTTGATTGCAAAAACCGCCTTGAAATTGGCCCAGTAGTTTCCAAGGAAAATGGTAATAGACAAACTTGACTTATCTGGTTGCTGCCGAGCCCCCTGGTAGTCTACCACTATGAAACAAGTCTAAGAACCTGCTCTGAAATGAAACCATTTGAATGCAAAAACCGCATCGAAATCGGCTTAGTAGTTTCCGAGGAAAATGGTAACAGACAAACACACAAACAAACAAACGCACAACCTCTAACCCCAAACGCATATACCGCCTCCGTTCAGTTCCGTCCGTCGTGGGTAAAAAATGATGGAACTGCCTCTAAATGTTCTAAAAACTACCCAAAGACATTTTGCGGAGAAACTAGAGATGGTACCCAAAATGGAGGTTATGCTATAATAAGAAGAGACGATGGAAGAATAATAAAAAGAAGGATTTCGAGTGTGATAATAACAGATAGGATAGGTGGTGCTCTACTACAATCCCTATCTATGTAAAAAAATAATGCTCACATAAATGTGGAAATTTGTTCAAGTGTCAAATGTGTGAAATATATAAATAAATATTTTTATAAAGGTCATGACAAAGATACAAATCACAGTAGCGCCACAAGAGTTCAGTGATCAATCGACATCAAGCAATGAAAAGCATGATGAAATTATATTTGAATTTTCAATGCACAAAATAAGTCACACAGTTATACAGTCAGGTGTTCATTTGGGAAACCAACAAACTGTCGTATTTACAAATCAGAATGTTCATGAAGCAGCAGCTAGATCAGCTGAAAAATCAACATTATTGGCATTTTTTGAACTAAACAGAAGAAAAGAAAGGGCTCGACAATATCTTTACACTGAAATTCCGACACATTTCAGATTCTACCTGCCCAAGTAGAGAAAAATACTGAGTGCTTAAAACAGCGGTAGTTTATTTTGAATTAAAAAATATTTTTGTAAAAACTTTTGCAGTTTTTATTTACTATATTAAACACAACGAACGCAGCTAGGTATACGAATCTATGCCTTGCTTACCTTTAATATTCCTTGAGAACCGATGACTACAGAAATATCTACCTACATTTTGTACCTAGATGTGTATTATGAGTCATTTCACCCGAGCGAAGCCGGGTTTTCATCTAGTAAATAAATAAAACTATATTTCTTAATTTTGCCTCAACGATTCGTGGAAGAACTAGGGTAATTACTAAAGCCTGTATGAGATGAGACGAATTATCCTCTTTGCTCTTTGTTGTGTTTCGACAATATTATGAAACTGATTTCATTGAATGAGTGACTAATTTCGTGCGGTTGGATTTGTAAGATAATTAGGTAAGTAAGAATTATATAATATCCAATACAGTTACTCGAAAATATTGTGTGTTTTCGATGACATTATGCGTGCGAAAAGTTGATTTATACCGCACGCCTTGCGTTTTTGTTTACGGTTTAGTACAGCGTGCGGAAAGTTGACTTTACCGCACGTCGCGCGTTTTTGTTTACGGTTTTTATTATTCTATTACAATTTCAGTAGGTACCTATAATAGGGATGATGACTAATGAATAAAATAACGAAATACTAATAAAAATAGTAAACATATTAAACTTATAGAGTACCTTGTATACCTCTTGGTTTTTTAAATTGCGTATTATTTGTTTTATGACCCTTCAAAGTTGGGCGGACAAGTCCATTTAAAAAGTATAAAATTTACTAAAATAAATAATACCTTTAATTATTCCATAAAATTTATAGCAAATTTGTCTAAGAAACCGTTTTGATAAACACAATATTTAATATAGCTGCCGAACAAATTTCCTACGCGTTGCATACAAACTACTCAAGCGTGACGTCATAACTGAGTAGCCGTTAGTATGGAGCGTTTTCGAATGAGTCCAATTTTGTGCATTTCAAACTGTGATATCTCGGGCAGTTTTCATGCTAGCGAAATAATTCTTTTACCAATGTTTCTTTTTTTTTGAGGTAATTTATGTAACATAAAATAAAAAAATAGTCATCATACCTATTCTTTCTCGCAAATGTATTGAACAACGTCGTATGGTACACGGTTGTTAAGATGACGGTCGTGACGATTATAAGCCCTCGCTTGATAAAAATCTTCTTATCAACCTTGTATCATAAACTACTATTATTCATTATAGTGATAAATCAATATGTAGAGTGTTGTTGAATCAAATGAAAACACCTATCTAGAGTTAAAAATCGTTATCATACATAAGGAAATATGAGCATGAAATTAAAGTTTCCTAAATTTAGATTCGCATGATTGGATTGCAGACTGGCCCCGATTGGCGACAATACTGGATACCTATGTGTTTTTGCTGTTTTTTAAGCGACTATGTTTTTTTTAATGCGTTAGTTTAGTCTTTATCGGTAGGACGGCAATGACCTACACAATAACAATGACTCACAGACAGCAACTATTAAATGTTTGATTAATTTCATACGGCAGAGCCTCACTTTATTGTAAATAACGTGACGATAAGATAATAAAAAGGTATAATTCAATAGACTTTAAATACCAACAATAAGGGAAAAATCATCAGAATGTTCCTAGCTAAAGGGGCATTTGTCATTAAGAATTTGAAGAACGTTTAATTGGATCAGTTGCAAGGCGTTTCACTGTCCACAACCTTGGGACGACTGCTGAACCAGAAAATATTTTTCCGACACCAATTACCTACCTAGGTACAAAAGTAAAAACAGTATTGTGTAAGGTGACCCTGTTTTTTTTATTGATGTTACTGGTTAGGTGAATAATAAAGCAAAATAAAACTAGAGTAGGTTTGTTTGATTCTTTAAAAATAACAGTTAAGGAAAATTTTATGAATTAGGTAGGTACTGACCTATAATGAAACATGCTATAATAATTTGGAGTTCACCTATGTAGGTACAGTAAAGTGATGAAGGACTTATAGGTCATTTATCTTTATGCACTAAAATTTCTGGACAAATGTAAACGATCAGCCCCATAGGACAGTCACGCGTCAAGATGCACATACCTAGGGCTAGGTACCTAACTACGATTGAAATAAGTTTTCGCTAAACTGGGTGTCGATTCTGCTAATATTAACGTCTTAATCGTGTTTCGTGGTTTATGAACTTCGATCATCCATGATCGAAGTTTATGAAAGAAGAACTGTGTCAAAAAACATTACAATTTAAACAGAATTTAAACACGATTATCATCATCATCATCATATCAGCCGCACGACACCCACTGCTGGGTATAGGCCTCCCCTAAGGATCTCCACGACGATCGGTCCTGCGCTGCCTGCATCCATTGGCTTCCCGTGACCTTCACCAGATCGTCGGTACACCTTGTCGGGGGCCTACCCGCGGAGCGTCGTCCGGTGCGCTGTCGCCATTCCAGAACCTTTCCTTTAACCTTTCTAACAGAAAGGTTCTGGAAACACGATTATGACGACAATATTAGCAGAATCGACGTTTTGGATTTGAAAAGAATATTCGGTTGCTGGATTTTCATTGTCTTTAATAGGGTTTTGCAAGACAACAAATAAATTAATGCTCGTATTTGCCTTTTTGTTTGTAGTCCTCTTAGAGCATTTAAAACATGCTCTTAGGTAGTCCTAGACGTTGATACCGATAATCATATTGGTAGGATCTACCTATCAAGGTAGGATCTTCGATCATATAGGATGGGATATAATGCAATGCCTTAGAAGTACCTTCTAACATGGATCCTTGGTCCATGCTACTAATAAATAAACACGAATTTCAATAGGCTTCTATTGAGGGTATTCCATATTTGTTTACGTTATTCAAACGATTTTGAATACGCCGAATAGACATCAAACGTAAATAATTAAAACTATGTCTTATCTATCACCCAAAAAAATTAAATAAATTAAAAAAATATTAAAAACACGACTGCCCTGCCTAAAACGAACTAAAAAGTTAGACAACAAGTGTCATTGCAGTCGGGGGACCTTATTATGGAACAATTTTTGATCAAAGAGGTCCCCCGACTGCAATGACACTTGTTGTCTAACTTTTTAGTTCGTTTTAGGCAGGGCAGTCGTGTTTTTAATATTTTTTAAATTTATTTAATTTTATTTTACACATTTTAGTCACATATTATATAGTTTTGGAATGTGCTCATCAAGGCCTTTCATTTGATGCCCATATTGTAGTAATAGTTTTTTTTTTTTTCACATTTGAAAATGGCGTCGTACAGTTGCCATACTGATTTTTTCTAAAAAAAATATAGCCAGTGTCACTCGGAATGCTGTAAGGATTCTAACGATACCCCATTTATCCAAATCAGTTCAGGCATTTAGAAGTTATGGTAGAATAAAGAAACTCACATACCCACAAACATACATGAACCCTGAACACATAACACTCTTTTTGCTTTGGGCAGTCGTGTAACAATGTAAAAAAAACTTAAACTGATGAATGAAAGATTGATTGAGAAAACTGACCTTTCTTATGGCGACCCATAACTACGCTAACACACAAGCAACTGCCGCTCATGGGTCGCGACTTCCCATCCACACAATAACCACGCATATGGAGGTACAGTTAAGTATGTGCTACGCATAAATAATTAGTTGTTAACTACTTAGAGCTTAATATTTATCGGCAGCGCAATAAAGGCTTTAGAAGTTGTTAAAAGTTCCGAGTGTATTTCCTGTTTAGTGTTTTAATATTCTTTAGGTAGAGTTCCACAGTCGACACAGATTGAAGACTGTGATACGAAACATAGCAGTCCTGAATCTTGTAGCTTATTCTCAGGAGCAGAACAGAACAGTGTTTAGGCTACTATTCTGCCCTGCTAATTGCACTTGCAGTAATCGACACTTTTGGGATTTTCACTTTTTTGCAAAAATGGCATCTCATGGGTTTAAGCTATACATAAAAAAATATTTTTTATGTTTTTTTTTATTATAACTATGTTTTTTATTTAACGCAAAACACAGTACTTGCACAAAAGTATTGCTTATGCTAACAAGATCTGCAGCATTCAGCATGTACTAAAATGTTGTGCAGTACTTGATACGTTTACTGTAGTTTCATTTAGCACATAATTCTTTGCTAGGAATAGAAACTAAAGCCAAACGCAGTATTCCACAATACTGCGTTTGAGTGCATGGAGTATAACGAAAAGCTACTATTACTTTGCTAAGACTAAATGCAGTATTCTACAGTGCTGCATTTGCGAGTAGCAAGGTTACTTATCACACACTATGCTACCTACGCACAGACCGAAGCCGCAAGGTACAGTGCTGCGTTTCACGCTAGCAAATCAGACAGAAACGTCATTCGCGGACGGAACACGTGTGTGCCTAAGCCACGTCGTGGTTCTTATAATTTCTTAATTTAATGTTCCAGTGGTTTTGGTAAGTTTTTTTAATTTAAGTATCTAGTTCTGGTGTAGGTCGCACATTCATTTCACTATGGAGTTAGAGGCAGATAATAAACTAGCCTTCCTAGACATTCTTATCATCAGGAGTTCTGATCAAACCTTGGGCCACATTGTGTATCGAAAAGCAACACATACAGATGGTGATCTCAATGGTGAATCCCACCAGCATCCTTTACAGGTAGCTACCGTAGGGAAATCTTTGTTTCAGAGTGCACGCGGGATCTGTGACCACCAACACCTGACAGCTGAGCTTCATCATGTAAAGCACGTACTGCGAAGTAATAAACTGCTAGTACCATACCATGCCTCCATCACAGAAACCGTATCAAGCCAGCCACAGTAGAACGATGACCTGTCATTCTACCTTACATTAAAGGTGTCACTGACAAGATTGGAAGTATTCTGAAGCATGCGTCTATGAAGACCTACTTCAAGCCGCCGAGGAACGTAAACCATTTCTTATGTGCTGAAGTGCAACATCCCCTTTCAAGATGCAGGCGTCTACAACCTAGATTGCGACAGTGGGCTCTCACATCATCGGGCAAATGTATTGGGACGCGCGATAAAAACATGTAGCTGACATGAAGAATAAGCGCGTCAAAAAGTCTGCAGTGTGTGAACTCAAAAGAACTCAACCATACATTTGATTTGATAAACCACAAGTCCTTGCCAAAAAACAAAGACTCATTCCCAGAATGCTACTAATATGAATGAAATAAATCAACAAATATCCTTCCAATAGAAAAGATGGTTGGAGGGTACCACCAGCTTGGGACCCCATAATTCATCAACTAAAATCCCGTCCTAAATCACACACTGCAGGACCTAAAGATAAAGTTAGTTCGTTTTGTAAATAGGGATTAAAAGGGAGGTCGAGACAACCTCTCTGAGTTTTCTTCCGCTAGTTCTTTCTCTTGTGAACTGGTGGTAAATTTAGTAGCTAGTTCTTGTTTTCTAATTAATTTTAATCAATTTGTTTTGTTTGTTTTCTAATTAATTTCCAACAAATCCCATCCAACTGCAGCGAGGTGTGAGACAGGGAGACGTTATTTCTCTGAAACTGTTCGCAGCTGCTTTGGAGGACATCTTTTAACTCTTAGATTAGAAAGGACTCGGCATCAACATTAATGGCCAATCCCTACACACCTTCGTTTTGCCGATGACATAGTTTATATGGCTGAGACCTTGGAAAACCTGAACACAATGCTCGAAGTCTTTGTAGTGCTTTCCAAAGAGTGGATCTCAGAATGAACATGAATAAGACGAAAATCATGTCAAATACCCGTTGTACCCGCTCCAGTTCCTGTTGGGAACACTACTTCACTACCAAACCTTTGTTTTATTTCGTTTCTTAGCTACTTAAACATCTGAAGCCGACACTTTTAACTAGTATAATGCATGAAAATAGTACATTATTGCTAATTAAAAACGCAGTTTTGAACATATGCTAGGTAATTTTGCAGTAATAAACATAGATACTGCATTTGGTTTTAGTGAAGATGTAATGCCCACAATCCCAAAATGGTAGGTAAAAATGCAGTATTCCGCATTTTATTTAGATGACATCCTTAAAGTAAAAGAAAAAATATGTCAATAGAAAGCTTGATTTTTTTCTTAATTTTTAGGTATACTATAAATGATATATAACATATTCTTGTTGCCTAGATATCAAAAAATATGTTTCCCGCGTTTATCTCCAAACCGCCATTTTGCAAGTACTGCGTTTGCAATAAGGAGGGCAGTATTATCGTAGGGTTTCATTTACACAATACATAAGGGATATTTAAGTTTAATGAGATAATTCCATGTCAGTCAGATTATTCATCATTCCAGTAGATTTTTATAAGTTCGCCGTGACTGTCTATCAATGATTGATTAAATGTATCGAGGGCTATCCATCGATTGGCTAAACCTAATACATTTTTACATAAAAACTTGTTAAGGTGTAATAATATAACCACACATCCTACTAATATTATAAATGTGAAAGTTTGTGGGTTTGGATGTTTGGGTCTCAATCACGCAAAAACTACTGAACGGATTTGGTTGAAATTTGGCACACAGATAGTAGATAGCCTGGATTAAAAGATAGGATACTTTTGAAACGGGAACCAAGCGGGTGAAACCGCGGGCGGCCGCTAATTATTTATATATTGATGAATATTGCAAGTATCAAGCAAAACAGGTGGTTCTCTATGGTTAATTTGGAGACTTTAAAATAAATTAGAGTTAGAAATATATTTTTAGTTAAAAAGATAACAATGTTTTCTAAGGTCCGTATTATAGGACGAGACTCGAGCACTGCTTGCTGCTTGAGTACAGTTAGAAAGGGATGGTGCTATTCATCGCATATAGCGCCATCCCTATCTTACTGTACTCAAGCAGAGATTTGAGTTTGAGTTTGATTCTGTAATACGAGCCTTAATCTTACATCAGAAAGACATAACTTTATACATTATTTTCTGACAAAACCAATTAGTGATTTCTCTGTATACTGTTTCTAGGAATATCACATTAGTTCATTTAGGATATATTTCTTTTGCTGTTGCATCTGCGATCAGTCGTAGACTATGAGCAAATTTGATGAAGGTAATGGAATTGACGAGTGTAGCTCCCAATGGAGCTATCTACCCTTTATTTTCAAATTGACATCTCCTCCAGTTCTAATATATGTCGGCGTTTCAGTCGTGTGTCTCTTCTGCCGTACAAAAGCTGGCAAGCCAGTTCATTTGGATGGTTACTCAATCTCCTTTTGTAGGTCACTGTGGAGTTTCTAATCTCTTCCTTTATGGTAGACATTTGCAAATTCTCATGGATCTCTTTGTTAGTTGTAAACCATGGGACATTTGCTATATTTCTTAAAATTATATTTCGGAATCGTTGGAGAATGTTTATATTAGAGTCGCTAGCACTGCCCCAGAGCTGTATACCGTACATCCAACATGGTTTCAGTATGCTTGTGTAGATAAGGAGTTTATTGTCTATTGACAGTTTTGAATTTCTTCCCAGCAACCAATATAGTTTCTTGTATCTAATGTTTAGCTGATCTCTTTTTGTTTTTATATGTGTCTTCCAAGTCAGGCGCCGTAGGATATATTTCTGGCAATTTTTTTTTTTTACTTTTACACAGTGGTTGAAAGATAATTAGAAACACCTGTTTCATACAAATGAGGTGATTTTGAAGGCTTGGTTCTCAGCCAGGGATTGATTGAGCTGTGGTCTGATGATGGCTATTTTTAATGAATGGAGAACATTAAGATATTCACACTCAACTGATGTGATCAGCATTCTAAGAGCTGTAAGAATTTGTTTAAAAAAATGAGAAAATATCATTAAAATGTATGGAAATACTGAAACTGAGAATTCCAATCTTTACATCTCTTAGAATGCTGATCAGATCAGTTGAGTTGAGTGTGTCTGGATCACCTCCGTTCACTCCCTGCATAGCCATCAGATCACAGCTTTATCAATCTCTGGCAGAGGACTAAGAGCCAATTTCACCATTGATTTTAAACGCGCTTTGTCAAAAAACAAGTTTAAGGCTGTCACTGTCATAACAACAAAGTAAAATTTGTTACAAAAATGTACAATTATGTTATAAACCACAGAACATAGAAGTAGATAGAAGTAGTATGAGCTCAATTTAGTATTAAAACCAGTGTAACCAAACAAACACATTAAAAATCGAAGCCAAGCCCCCCACTTAATAGTTACATACTACGCACACACACTTTGTGAACACATAATTGGATAAAAAGTGAAAATGTATAATATCCAGAAAGCCATAAATCACAAAGTTTATTTATTTAGATTCAGTCGTATTACCATAGCAACTTGGTACCAAATTAAATAATACGTATATTTATAATGCTGCTACTCAGCCGCTAGATGGCGTAAGCTAATTTTAATAGTGCGATTTACCACCTTATTTATTAACACATAAAGTACTTTAAGAAATTTTAATGAGATTAGGGAGACCGGGTTGGTTAACATTCTTCACTTAGCTTATCCTAAATAGTTTCATATCAATAATTCATGTAAATTATTTTCATAATTCGGTGGAATCCTGACATTTCTTAGTAGTACAGTAGCCCGTGGAACATTTAAATTACGAAAAAGGTTACCGTTTGCCGTTGTGATATAGTTATTTATTACGAAATTATAGATACTTTAACCCAAGTCTAACAGATCGCAACCCGCCGTAACCTATATTTGTATATCTCCAAAAAATATATTTTTTTAGTTTTCGAGGTTTACCACATGGTTTAGCTATTGTCGTGTTTGAAAATGGATGAAAAACAGATGAAAATGGATGGATTTTATCTGGTCTTAAATCTGTGTATGGTCACTTTCCATAGTCTTACTACTATCAGTGGCAATCAAACAAAGCTGTAGAATACGACAATAGCTAAACCGTGTGGTAAACCTCAAAAACTAAAAAAATATAACTTTTGGAGATATACAAATATAGGTTACGGCGGGTTGCGATCTGTAAAACTTGGGTTAAAGTATCTATAATTTCGTAATAAATAACTTTATCACAACGGCAAACGGTAACCTTTTTCGTAATTTTAATGTACTACGGGCTACTGTACTAATAGTTACTAGGCAAAAAATATTTGAATTTCAAAATTCAGAAACCCAAATAAAATAAATATATCGGATATTGGATGTTTCGAAAAGCAACACTTACAGATAGATACCTCAATGGTGAATCCCACCACCATCCTTTACAGTTAGCTACCTACCATAGGGAAATCTTTGTTTCAGCAAATAAAGTTATTTGTATTTATTTGTATTTGGGATCTGTGACCAACAACACCTGATAGCTGAGCTTCAGCATGTCAAGCACGTTCTGCGAAGTTTCAAATTGCCAGTACCACGTCCCCCCTCCAACCCAGAAACCGTGTCAAGCCAGCCATAGTAGAACGACGATGTGCCATTCTACCTTACATGAAAGGTGTCATTGACAAGATTGTAGGTATTCCGAAGAGTGTGTCTATCAAGACCTACTTCAAGCCGACGAGGAAGATAAACCAATTCTTACGACCTGTCAAGTGCAACATCCCTTTTCAAGGTGCAGGCGCTAGGCGTCTACAAACTAGATTGCTACTGGGCTCTCTTACATCGGGCAAACAAAGAGAGAAGGAATGCGCGTTAAAGAACTTGCCAAGTTATATGCCGGCACCTATACCTATCGAGTTAATTTCAATAGTTACTTTCCGCCCCGCACAAGTTCAGGAGTGTAGTATTCTAAATCCAAAAATAACTATATAGCGTTATTTTTATAAAACTTTATGGCTACATGATCAGTCGTTTCACATGGCCACATGAACCAATTTCAAAATTACATTTTAACTAAGAATTTTTTCCTCTCATTTCTTGAGACTTCGCAGCCTTGTAGGGGAAACAATTTTCATTAAATTGCCTCGAATGATTAAAATCCTTGACAATAAAAATGATAGCTTTCCGCACTCGCCTATAACGTACTATTTAAGTTGACTAAAATTCCGTGCTGTTTTTGCGTGTTTTAGTGGTGAGTGTATCAAATCATAATCAACTGTTACTTACTTTTCAACTGTTCACAGTCACAACTTTTCTCGGTCTCCCCTATTGAGTGACATTTCCGCCATTCTATATTTTAGTGTTTTTGAAACTTCAAGAATATGTCAAATTGTGCGTTGGAATATGGATCATAAGTGTATACCGCATAAAGGTGGATATTTATTGTTATGACTTTTAAAAGGAAAATATCAGTTGAATTTTTAATTAAAATCTAAATTAATAAAATAAAGCTCGCCTCTGATATTTTATGCACCCGTTTGCTAAATGATATATGTGGATATCGATTTTGCTCTTTTATATAATGCAACTCGGCATTTTTATATCATTTTTGAAGATGTTTTTGTTTGGCGTTCGTTCATACGACTGACGGAGCAAAATTCAAAGATGTGCGGAGCTTCGCAGATATGATGTTACACGGGTGCCGCCCACATGCGACTTCTACTGGGGGGAAAATTTTTTTTGTTCTGTGTTATAAACAATGTCTTGTTAAATCTTGATTCATTTTTTTTAATGACCTGGTGAAATTGATTTTTGGAATAAACGGGGAACGGGGTATCAAACTCGACACTTAAACTACATTACGTAAAACGTGATCTTAATTGCGTTTAAAATCAATGGTGAATTTGGCTCTAAGGCGTCAAAGTTACCTCATTTGTATGAAAATAGACTAGTGTTTTAATTATCTGACTACCACTATATATGCAGTAGGTATTGCAAACTGCTCTTACACTGTGCTGTCTTACTAACTAAACTAAACTATAAAAAAATATTAATAAGGACCAGTAATTGGTTTAATACAAAGGTATTCAGATTTTCACTAGAACCTCTATACCAGAGGTGCTCATATGGGTGATCGCGATCGACCAGTCGATCGTAAGGTCGATCGCTAAGGATAACAGATTTGACACTTTGCACCCAACATGTAGTTTTACTTATGCATTTTTTTCTTGATAAATATTTGGTGGTTGAAATGGTCAAAATGTCGATCTTCTAGTTATAAACTTTTGTTAGGTCGATCTCGTTAAGAAAAGTATGGGCACCCCTGCTCTATACTCTATAGCAAACTTATGACTTGTGTTTAAAAAATACTTCTTGCGGTCGACTGCAAGGTAGAATTTAAATGTTATTAAGTTGTTTGATATTAAATGTTATTTTTTCATATTTTTCTATTCAGTTTATTTAACTCACATGGGCTGCCTAACTCGCCTTCGCAGTAGACCTCTTGACCATTCCTGATCTATAGGTTATGAGTTTGATGGCCTGTTTATGTTTAAAATATAATGTTGAAGCATGCACTTTCAAAAATAATTACAAACATACCATTTAATAATCTGGGTTTTATTTCTTGGATTGCACCATTTTTCTCTCCATTGTTCTGAAAATAATAGTAATATTAAGTTCTTCAAGCGCTGGAAAATAAGATGATATTTAGATATTCCATAGCTTTCTGGCTACTAGTACCCGCTCGGGGTTTGATGAATTAAATATCTTTTAACAATTTGTAAATCAGACATCGTATTTAACGACAGTGTCCTCCTATACCTTATCAGGGACATAGGGCTCTTACGAAGGACCTTTGTGTCTGGTCTTGTCAGGTTAGGTATTGAAAAAGTGACATAATTATAAAAATTCAGTAACTAGCATTTTTAACAATATTGAATAAGTAGGTAAATACAGATAATAAACCTACAGCTGAGCTGTATTGTTAATACTTTTCATATAACCATATACAAGTTTTGTTTACTTTATAACCTACAATAACTTATATGATTGCTTGGTACTGAAATAAAATATAAGTATTTATTTCTGTTTATATTCAGCTAACAGACGATATTTACCTTAGGTGATACGTTGATGTAACTCTTGAAATTCTGGACTAGTCTTTTTTTCTCATTCATTTTAGTGTGATGTCTTACTTTTACTAGGTCGACGAAATTCTGCTTCACTTCGTCGATTCACCGTAGAATAATCCGAAACTTTTAATTAAGGTGAAATGGGGGATTAAAACTAATTAAATTATATAAAATCCGCATGATTTGTCCAAGTTACACGTAAATTTGATAACGATCATCCCATCCCATCAAACAGCAAAACTTTTCAACATTTATTTATTTTTAAATTATAGGTATCGTTACCATCTTTGTACTTAAAATAGTAGGTGTCTATAACATTTTTCGCTAGTAAATTTTAAACTAATCAAGGGGAAATAAATAGAAACTAAAATTTACAATTTTTCACTGACTCAAGTACACACACAGGCACAGACAGAACCGATAAACGTCAACTGTTTTTTTTTTTTAATAAAAATATAACATCTCTGCTCTTTGTTATTTGGCTCAAGACGGAAATATACTATTGTGTTGTGTTGTGTCGTCGTGTCGCGACGAGGTACGTATCGGTTTCATACATTTAAGTATGGTTAGAAACACATTACTACAGTGTGTCGTGTCGACACAACACAACACAATAATGTATTTCTAACCATACTAAATGTATGAAACCGATACGTACCTCGTCGCGACACGACACAACACAACACAACACAATAGTATATTTCTAGCGTCAAGGTCCGAACAAATTATCGGACGCGGCTTATGGACGCGGCTTACTGCCGCGGCTGATAAGTGTGCACGCTCTCATAACATCCTGCGTGCCAGATAGCTATCGGACGTCCGATGACGTCATATTAGTCTATGGTTTCGTCCGCGACCTACTACATCCGATAGTTTGCACACCTCAGATCAGCCGCGGCAGTAAGCCGCGTCCGATAATTTGTTTGGACCTTCATGCATGATGGTTTGGTTCACAGAACAGATTACTAATTTGTTGTTGGGTAAAAATAAAGGGTCTGGGGTGCGTTCCGTGGCTTCGCACGAGTGCACTCGAGCGCACTCCGGTGCGCGCTCTAACCGTTCCGTGGTTTGGTGAAATTTTACTCTGACAGCTGTCAGAGCGTAGTTTCACCCGTTCGGTGGCTCGGAGCGTTGCAACCAAACAACCATCAAAATAGATGGTTGAAAAACGCCCTGACGTTTGTCTATACAAAATATGTCATTGTCATTTTGACATTATTTTGTATTTCGATGTTTTTGTGTCTAAGTTTCAAAAAAATCATGGTTTCTACTCAAAAAACAAATTTTTACTTGATTTAGTTTAAAGGAAAGTTTAAATTATCCGTATTCCAAGTGGAAATGAAAACTCTTTACCTAAAGAGGTTATAAAAACAACTCGATCGTTCCGTCGCTTGGTTGCAACCCAAACGGGTTAAATTTTAACCAAACAACTACACCCAAAGCGACGGAACGCAGCCCTGATCAAGAAGGTTCATATAAGGAGTGAGTACTCTACAAAAATTTTCACTATGCGTTTAAAAGAAATTCAACTTTATTCTCCTTGTGATAGAGTTGAAATTCTATCGACGACATTTACTGAAGACTCTACTGTGTGAATGAAACATCACCAAGTAGATGAGGTTGTCTCGTTCGCACAATTGCCATTACTAAACAATAATACCACGATGGTAGGGAAAAAAATGTACGTTACCAATCACGTAGTGTATCAAAGTTAAGGATTCGGAGTGGAATATTGAAAATTTACTACCTAAATATTCATTTAGAATAACACATAGTTGTTGTGAAATAAAACTGAACTTACTCTTTTGATTTAATAAGATTTCCACAATAATGCTAATCAGCTATCATCGGTGAGGTGGTGTTAAATTCAAGTGTCAATCCTGGCAACTCCGATTTTGACTTTGGCGCCGAATTTCAATTTTAGAATTTCAATAATTAGGAAATATTGCTTTACAAAACTAGGGTGACCATAAATACTACACCATTTCAGATTTTCAAAAAACGAAATTGTTCTATTGAAAGAAATAACTGAAAGTCGCAGGCGAGGGGTAAAGTTAATATTAATAATCAAATTCATGTTTGTGCGCCGATTTAGATGAAACTCGGTTTTTAGTACAATTTTGACAAGAAAATAACAAAACAATTTTTAAAGTATAAGAAATCCAAGATGGCGGCCAACTTTTTTGTTTGTAGGCCGATTTCGATGAAACTCGGTTTTTGGTACTATTTTGACAAGACAATAACAACGCAATGTTAAAAATATTAAAAATCCAAGATAGCGGCCAACTTTTTTGTTTGTAGGCCGATTTCATTGAAACTCGGTTTTTGATACTATTTTGACAAAAAAATAACAACGCAGTGTCAAAAATATTAAAAAATCCAAAATGGTGGCCAACTTTTAAGTTTGTTGACCGATTTAGATGAAACTCGGTTTTTAATACAATTTTGACAAGAAAATAACAACGCTATGTTAAAAAATTTAAAAATCCAAGATGGCGGCCAACTTTTTTGTTTGTAGGCCGTTTTAGATGAAATTCGGTTTTTGGTACTATTTTGAGAAGAAAATAACAACGCAATTTTTGAAATATTAAAAAATTCAAGATGGCAGCCAACTTTTTTGTTTGTGGGCTGAATTCGATAAAACTCGGTTTTTGGTACTATTTTGATAAGAAAATAACAACGCAATTTTTAAAATATTAAAAATCTAAGATGGTGGTCAACTTTTTTGTTTGTGGGCCAATTTCATTGAAACTCAGTTTTTGATACTATTTTGACAAAAAAATAACAACGCAGTGTCAAAAATATTATAAAATCCAAGATGGCCGCCAACTTTTAAGTTTGTAGACCGATTTAGATGAAACTCGGTTTTTAATACAATTTTGACAAGAAAATAACAAAGCAATTTTTAAAGTATAAAAAATCCAAACTCCGGTTTTGGTACTATTTTGACAAGAAAGCAGCAACACAATATTAAAAGTATTAAAAATCCAAGGTGGCGGCAATTCTTTGCTTGTTCTTCTTTTTTTCAACCCAGTTATATTAAAATCAACCCAAAAACAAAATTGGCAGCCATTTTGACCTTTTGACATTGTTTACATTGCATTATTATTTTCTTGTCAAAATAGTATCTAAAACAGAGTTTCATAGAAAGCGGTTCTCAAACAAAACAGTTGGCCACCATTTTGGATTTTTTAATATTTCCAACATTGCGTTGTTATTTTCTTGTCAAAATAGTACTTAAAACCAAGTTACATCGAAATCGGCTCAAAAACAAAAAAGTTGAGCGCCATCTTGGATTTGAAATATTTTAAAAATTGCGTTGTTATTTTCTTGCCTAAATAGAACCAAAAACCGAGTTTCATCGAAATCGGCCTACAAACAAAAAAGTAGGCCGCCATTATGTTTTTTTTTATATTTTCAAAATTTCATTGTTATTTTTTGTCAAAATATTACTAAAAACCAATTTTCATCGAAATCAAGCCAAAAACAAAAAAAGGTTGGCCGCCATCTTGTTTTTTTTATTTTTAACATTGTGTCGTTGAAAAATGCTTGCATCCATTTTTTAATTTTTCTAGTAAAAAATTGGTGCAAGTATTTTAGACCTTATTGATATATTTACCAAAACAACAGTTTTTAATGAAAGAATAATTATGGTAGAAAGCAACCGAATTTTAAACGTCAATTAAGTCGAAAATCGTTCTGTTTTTTAACTACATACAGATCACTAGACAATGTTTTCCTACCTTCACTTGTTTTTCCAACATTCATTTGATTTGCAAAATACATTGTATTTTTATCAAAATTGGAATAAACTTTATAGTTAATGTCATTATTTACACTTGAATTTTTGTAGATATTGGATGATTAACCATATTTATAAATAAAAACGAGAAAGCAACCTAATAAAACGTGATAAAAAAACGTGAAGATTTATTTTTAGTAAATTATTATTTTCTGCTTTTCAGTTAACGAGTTAAAACTAAAAGTATACCACCTCCTATCGGAGCACTCGTCAAGACGAATCAATCGAGCTCAAACTCGATGGGGTTGCATGATTTTATTACAAAGTTCCAATGGCCTTCTTCCGGCTCCTTCATCAGCCCCTTGGATATTATTCCCCAACAGAGTACTTGCCAAGACGATTCTAACGAGCCCAAACACGATGGGGTTTCATCATAGTGTTCTTGTGGCGTTCTTCCGGTGTAACGGTTGCTAAAAACCTACTACTTATAATTAATAATTACTGTCGAACTTTTCTTAAAAATTCATTACATCACTTCACCTGTGGAATGTGGGAAGTTCTGACCTCTGCCTTATTCCAAATCGCGACTCGGAACGCGGCCGTAGTGTCACACGGTGACAGATGATGTCATTGTCAATAATGACATCCACCTTCGTTATATCAAGCTCGACCAATAGGATAAGACCGGGACTTCTAGATCATTCTCGCTGTTTTGAGGTGCTTCTCGATATTTATCTTGCTATAAATACGAACGATTCGCAAAAATCCTTTTCTTCTTTTCAAAACATTCGTAACCTTA
The DNA here is from genome assembly GCA_928269145.1 of Agriphila tristella. Taxonomy (NCBI): domain Eukaryota; kingdom Metazoa; phylum Arthropoda; class Insecta; order Lepidoptera; family Crambidae; genus Agriphila; species Agriphila tristella. The sequence continues at coordinate 42,927,528 of OV743433.1, forward strand.
ACAAGTTACCTACATTAATTTCATTTCATTTCTTTGTGTTGTGCAACCCCGTTTCTAGGGTGAGTGTAGCTATAATACGTTCGTTTTGCATTTCAATTCCTTATAAATTTTTATAGTGAATTCTCATATTAAATACCTTAATCAAATATCTAATAGTTTTTCTCATATTAATATCTAATGGTTTAATCAGTGTGATTTTTGTGCTAAATTCTTATCGAGTGTAAACGATTCATATCAATGTGCAGCAATATTTTGTGGAAAGTGATATGCAGAACGAAAACCATATGCAATCCTTGTTTACAGTAAACTCAGAAGGCAGGTAATAGTATTTTGTATGAGCTACTAAATAGCTTGTGAATAAATACTATAACCAACATTAATTTAATTTCTATCTTGCAATGAAATGATTTCGTTTTATAACCTACGACGCTGCCAATGGGTGAATCCCGATCTTAATGTTTATTTTATAATATTCTAAATTGCCTTTCAAAATTAAGCATTAAATTATTATTCCCTTTTATTAAAATATACCTTTCTACTAATAAAATTATTCTTTTCAAACATGTTAATAGGGTGAAGTGCTCGAATGCTCACCATAAGTAATATTACAGTCAAATTAGTTAGTTTGATCAAATTGACCAAAATAATCATTTTGATTATTATGGTCAATAACTTTTTTGAGACTTTTCAATTGTAGCCATCTGCCCTAGCACCTATTTAGCAGCGTTAAGAATTAGTGAACACCTGTTCATACCTTTTGTGTAACATTCCAGGGTCGTACCTACGGGCAGGAGTTCCCCTACCGGACCCTCTCCTGCGCCGCCTACCACTACACCTCCGGGCACCTACCTGCCCGAGTCACCACCTGCTGCTTCCAGCCTAACCCGGAGCAACACCACGCCGAGCCTGCGCACTCGCCTCACCTTGAGCGCGTAGCCCTCGTGCTGCACATGCGCTTCTGCTTCCGTTAGGCAAAACGCAAGCTAAGTGCTTTTTATACTTCAAGGCGACTACCACGAAACGAAGATCTGTGTACCCTCCTTGAGACCTTTTTTTTCAATATATCTTGGTAAATTGTAACATTGACGTTTCATTTACCACCTTCTGCGCACTGGTCGTGCTTCACACTTCCAGCTGTGGCAGTGGCGCCCAACTCGCTCAAGATCTTTCGCTCAGTGGTTCTCGCCTTTTTATTTTTACTAAATTTTGATTTTTTTGTGTTTTAGGTGGGTACCTACCTACCTTTACTGTGTAACTAACGGTCACTAAGCCGTTGTTAACTATTAAAACGTACAAGTACTTTTGCTACTGCGCTTTAGTGCTTATTTAAATTTTTTAACGTTGTTTCACGAATTTTTTTGAAATTTTTTAAATTTTAACCTTATTTTTTTGTAGCTACCCACTTAATTTTTTTATTGTGCTGCAATTGATTAGGCTCACGCTACACTCACCTTAGTTTGGTTTCGTTTTACTTTTATTTTTTTAACTGTCGTAATCATGGTTGAACGTTCAGTAAATTTTCTTTCGCTTCAAAAGTCAGAACTTGAATACGAAGTGGCCTTGCGTGGTCAAACCCCAGCTGATTCGGTTCAAGAATTGCGAAAACAGATTGTTAAACTATCTAAAGATCTTCCTTCCGAGAATATTTTAACTTCACACTTGCCTCCATCTGAGGATATTGAGGGTGTTAAGGCCTCTCTTGAAAAATCTTTTAAGAACTTAAAATCTTTAAAATCTAAATTTGAGAAAAACTTATTCTTAAGAACTGAAGTTTTGCTTAATCATATATACCACAGATTGAATAGAATCGAGGTTGATGATGACTCCTTGCTGATTCTTCTGTCGGATTGTCAATCTATGTTTGAGTTCCAAACGAAAGAGATTAAGTCGTTGACACCGGTTGATGAGGCGAAATCCAGTATTAGTGCAAACGTCGGTGAATTGGAAAAATCAGTTATTAATTTAGTTGTTGATCGTAATACGGTACCTGATTTTTCCAAAATTAAATTTAGCGGGAAGTCTTGTGTCCGATCCTTCATTCAAAAAGTGGATGAATTTGTAGAATCAAGAGGTATCAGCTACGATAAAATGTTATCTTTTGGTTATGAGATTTTCACAGACGATGCCCTGCATTGGTTCCGTGGCGTTAAACCCAAAGTTCATAATTGGTCCCAATTAACGGAATTGTTGAAGGCCGATTTTAGTTTACACGACTTTGACTATCAGTTTTTATCTGAAATTCGGTCTCGTACTCAAGGTGAGGGTGAATCTATTTGTATTTACCTGTCCATAATGGATGGCATGTTCTCACGACTTACCAAACCCTTGCCTGAGGACGAAAAACTGGAAATATTGTCGCATAACGTGCGTCCTTGCTATGCAAATGCATTGGCTTCAGCATGGCCAATTTTAACTATAGAAGCACTTAAGGCAGCTTGCCAAAACTTTGAAAAAATAAAATCTCAATTTTCAAAATTTCATGAGCCTTCTGCTCCAAATTCTTCAACCCTAGCTCCTGAATTTGCATATCGTGGCAAATCCAGTGCTTCTGCTAGCTCTGGAAGTTCAGTTAATAATAAAACTTTTGTTTCGGCCGTAGCCACGGATAACGTTTAAGGATCATTCACACAGCTCCGGCGCGTCAACGGCGCGTCACCGGCCCGTCAACGTCAAAAATATAGTTACATACAAGTTGTACTACACTGTTCACACACATCAGTCATGGCGCGTCAACGGCGCGTCACCGGCCCGTCAACGTCAAACGCATATTGCTACGGAATGCCGGTGACGCGCCGGTGACGTGACGGCCGGCGCGTCACCGGCACGGCGCGTCGCCGGCGAGTCACCGGCAAGGCAAACAGGGTTGCTACTTTTTTGTTTAAATAAATTATTGGTTGCTGTAATCGGTACAGAAAATTACACTGTGGTATGGAAATAAAGTATAATTTATTTATTTCAACTTTGAAAAACAATTATTTTTACTACTTTTGGTAATATATTGGTAATTAATTTACACCACCAGTCTAGGATGAGTATTTTTCGAGATTTTCCTGTTTTAAGATTAACAGATGTCCGCTGTCAAACTTAAAACAGCAATATCAATAAAAAAAAATTGTTGAGATTTGCGTACGTCGCGGATGACGTCATAATTTATTTACAGATCACAAGACTATGTTTTCCTAGCTTCACTTGTTTTTACGACATTCATTTGTTTACCCGAAGTTCACTCACATTGTTGTATTTTTATTAAAATTCGAAAAAAAATACCTTTACTAGAACTTAGTGGAACAGGTGAATTAAGTCTCATAAAGTTACCAAAATATTAACAGAATTAAAAAATAAAATGTTTTTTAAAGTTGAAATAAATAAATAATACTTTATTTCCATACCACAATGTACTTTTTTTCTACCTATTATAACAACCAATACTTTATTAAAACAAATAAGTAGCAACCCTGTTTGCTTTGCCGTTGACGCGCCGGCCGGTGACGCGCCGGTGACGTGACGGCCGGTGACGCGCCGGTGACGTGACGGCCGGTGACGCGCCGGTGACGTGACGGCCGGCGCGTCACCGGCACGTCGCGCCGCCGGCGAGTCACTGGCAAGGCAAACAGGGTTGCTACTTTTTTGTTTAAATAAATTATTGGTTGCTGTAATCGGTACAGAAAATTACACTGTGGTATGGAAATAAAGTATAATTTATTTATTTCAACTTTGAAAAACAATTATTTTTACTACTTTTGGTAATATATTGGTAATTAATTTACACCACCAGTCTAGGATGAGTATTTTTCGAGATTTTCCTGTTTTAAGATTAACAGATGTCCGCTGTCAAACTTAAAACAGCAATATCAATAAAAAAAAATTGTTGAGATTTGCGTACGTCGCGGATGACGTCATAATTTATTTACAGATCACAAGACTATGTTTTCCTAGCTTCACTTGTTTTTACGACATTCATTTGTTTACCCGAAGTTCACTCACATTGTTGTATTTTTATTAAAATTCGAAAAAAAATACCTTTACTAGAACTTAGTGGAACAGGTGAATTAAGTCTCATAAAGTTACCAAAATATTAACAGAATTAAAAAATAAAATGTTTTTTAAAGTTGAAATAAATAAATAATACTTTATTTCCATACCACAATGTACTTTTTTTCTACCTATTATAACAACCAATACTTTATTAAAACAAATAAGTAGCAACCCTGTTTGCTTTGCCGTTGACGCGCCGGCCGGCGACGCGCCGGTGACGTGACGGCCGGTGACGCGCCGGTGACGTGACGGCCGGTGACGCGCCGGTGACGTGACGGCCGGCGCGTCACCGGCACGTCGCGCCGCCGGCGAGTCACTGGCAAGGCAAACAGGGTTGCTACTTTTTTGTTTAAATAAATTATTGGTTGCTGTAATCGGTACAGAAAATTACACTGTGGTATGGAAATAAAGTATAATTTATTTATTTCAACTTTGAAAAACAATTATTTTTACTACTTTTGGTAATATATTGGTAATTAATTTACACCACCAGTCTAGGATGAGTATTTTTCGAGATTTTCCTGTTTTAAGATTAACAGATGTCCGCTGTCAAACTTAAAACAGCAATATCAATAAAAAAAAATTGTTGAGATTTGCGTACGTCGCGGATGACGTCATAATTTATTTACAGATCACAAGACTATGTTTTCCTAGCTTCACTTGTTTTTACGACATTCATTTGTTTACCCGAAGTTCACTCACATTGTTGTATTTTTATTAAAATTCGAAAAAAAATACCTTTACTAGAACTTAGTGGAACAGGTGAATTAAGTCTCATAAAGTTACCAAAATATTAACAGAATTAAAAAATAAAATGTTTTTTAAAGTTGAAATAAATAAATAATACTTTATTTCCATACCACAATGTACTTTTTTTCTACCTATTATAACAACCAATACTTTATTAAAACAAATAAGTAGCAACCCTGTTTGCTTTGCCGTTGACGCGCCGGCCGGTGACGCGCCGGTGACGTGACGGCCGGTGACGCGCCGGTGACGTGACGGCCGGTGACGCGCCGGTGACGTGACGGCCGGCGCGTCACCGGCACGTCGCGCCGCCGGCGAGTCACTGGCAAGGCAAACAGGGTTGCTACTTTTTTGTTTAAATAAATTATTGGTTGCTGTAATCGGTACAGAAAATTACACTGTGGTATGGAAATAAAGTATAATTTATTTATTTCAACTTTGAAAAACAATTATTTTTACTACTTTTGGTAATATATTGGTAATTAATTTACACCACCAGTCTAGGATGAGTATTTTTCGAGATTTTCCTGTTTTAAGATTAACAGATGTCCGCTGTCAAACTTAAAACAGCAATATCAATAAAAAAAAATTGTTGAGATTTGCGTACGTCGCGGATGACGTCATAATTTATTTACAGATCACAAGACTATGTTTTCCTAGCTTCACTTGTTTTTACGACATTCATTTGTTTACCCGAAGTTCACTCACATTGTTGTATTTTTATTAAAATTCGAAAAAAAATACCTTTACTAGAACTTAGTGGAACAGGTGAATTAAGTCTCATAAAGTTACCAAAATATTAACAGAATTAAAAAATAAAATGTTTTTTAAAGTTGAAATAAATAAATAATACTTTATTTCCATACCACAATGTACTTTTTTTCTACCTATTATAACAACCAATACTTTATTAAAACAAATAAGTAGCAACCCTGTTTGCTTTGCCGTTGACGCGCCGGCCGGCGACGCGCCGGTGACGTGACGGCCGGTGACGCGCCGGTGACGTGACGGCCGGTGACGCGCCGGTGACGTGACGGCCGGCGCGTCACCGGCACGTCGCGCCGCCGGCGAGTCACTGGCAAGGCAAACAGGGTTGCTACTTTTTTGTTTAAATAAATTATTGGTTGCTGTAATCGGTACAGAAAATTACACTGTGGTATGGAAATAAAGTATAATTTATTTATTTCAACTTTGAAAAACATTTATTTTTATTACTTTTGGTAATATTTTGGTAAATTTTTTAGACTTAATTTACACCACCAGTTTAGGATGAGTATTTTTCAAGATAAATTTATGTTTTAAGATTGACAGATGACAGCTGTCAAACTTAAAACAGCAATATCTCAAAAAGAAATTGTTAACCTTCACTTGTTTTTCCAACATTCATTTGTTTACCCGAAATCCACACACATTCACACACAAAATTCGAAGAAACAGTACCTTTACTAGAACTCGGTGGAAAGGGTGAATTAAGGCTCAGTTGCACCACCCAACTTTAACGATAACAGGCTAGTTCTAGTACCGGTTAAGCATAAGTTAGCCAAAAAAAGAGGTTGTGAATTAAGGCTCAGTTGCACCACCTAACTTTAACGATAACAGGCTAGTTATAGTACCGGTTAAGCATAGTTAGCCAAAAAAAGAGGTTGTTAGCCAGCTTGATGTTCTTTGACAAGTTTGACGTGACAAATAGGTAGCATTACCCTTTGACGATAACTTTAACTTTGACAGCGTTTTGGTACAGAATAAAGTTACCAAAATATTAACAAAGTAATAAAAAAAGATTTTTAAAGTTGAAATAAATAAATAATACTTCATTTCCATGCCACAATGTTTGAACCAATAATAAATAAGCGGCAACCCTGTTTGTCATGCCGGGGACGCGCCGGTGACGTGACGGCCGGTGACGCGCCGGTGACGTGACGGCCGGCGACGCGCCGGTGACGTGACGGCCGGCGCGTCACCGGCACGGCGCGTCGCCGGCGAGTCACCGGCAAGACAAACAGGGTTGCTACTTTTTTGATTTAATAAATTATTGGTTGCTATAATCGGTAGAGAAAAAGTATATTGTGGTATTGAAATAAAGTATTATTTATTTATTACAACTTTGAAAATCATTTTTTTATTACTTTTGTTAATATTTCGGTAGCTTTATGAGACTTCAGGTGAATTAAGTCTCATAAAGCTACCGAAATATTAACAAAAGTAATAAAAAAATGATTTTCAAAGTTGTAATAAATAATTCCACTAAGTTCTAGCACAGCCGATATTTAGTTCATACAGTTGATCATCGAAGGAGTCTAGACAGCGCAATCGTGCGGGATGGTGCAGTATAGAAGGGAGGTGGGAGGTCCCGAGAGGCTAATATCAACGCAATGTTAAAAATGAAAGAAATCAAGATGGCGGCCAACTTTTTACTTTGCGGGCCGATTTAGATAAAACTCGGTTTTGGTACTATTTTGACAAACAAACAGCAACGCAATGTCAAAAAAGTAAAAAATTCAAGATGGCGGCCAACTTTTTGTTTGCAGGCCGATTTCGATGAAACTCGGTTTTTGGTCCTATTTTGACAAGAAAACAGAAACGCAATATTAAAAAAGTAAAAAAATAAAGATGGCAGCCAACTTCTCTGTTTGCGGGCCAATTTCGATGAAACTCTGTTTTTGGTACTATTTTGACAAGAAAACGGCAATGCACTGTTAAAAATGTAAATAATTCAAGATGGCGGCCAACTTTTTTGTTTGTGGGCCGATTTCAATGAAACTTGGTTTTGGGTACTATTTTGACAAGAAAACAGCAACGCAGTGTTAAAAATCTAAAAAAATCAAGATGGCGGCCAACTTTTTTGTTTGTGGGCCGATTTCGATGAAATTCGGTTTTTAGTACTATTTTGACAAGAAAACAGCAACGCAATGTTAAAAATGTAAAACAATTCAAGATGGCGGCCAACTTTTTTGCTTGTGGGCCGATTTAGATGAAATTTGGTTTTTGGTACTATTTTGACATGAGAACAGCTACGCAAAGTTAAAAATGTAAAAATTCAAGATGGAGGCCAACTTCTCTGTTTGCGGGCCGATTTAGATGAAATTCAGTTTTTGGTACTATTTTGACAAGCAAACAGCGACGCAATGTTAAAAAAGTAAAAAAATCAAGATGGTGGCCAACTTTTTTGTTTGCAGGCCGATTTCGATGAAACTCGGTTTTTGGTCCTATTTTGACAAGAAAACAGAAACGCAATATTAAAAAGTAAAAAAATAAAGATGGCAGCCAACTTCTCTGTTTGCGGGCCAATTTCGATGAAACTCTGTTTTTGGTACTATTCTGACAAGAAAACGGCAATGCACTGTTAAAAATCTAAATAAATCAAGATGGCGGCCAACTTTATTGTTTGTGGGCCGATTTCAATGAAACTTAGTTTTGGGTACTATTTTGACAAGAAAACAGCAACGCAGTGTTAAAAATCTAAAAAAATCAAGATGGCGGCCAACTTTTTGTTTGTGGGCCGATTTCGATGAAATTCGGTTTTTAGTACTATTTTGACAAGAAAACAGCAACGCAGTGTTAAAAATCTAAAAAAATGAAGATGGCGGCCAACTTATTTGTTTGTGGGCCGATTTCGATGAAATTCGGTTTTTAGTACTATTTTGACAAGAAAACAGCAACGCAATGTTAAAAATGTAAAAAAATTCAAGATGGCGTCCAACTTTTTTGCTTGTGGGCCGATTTTGATGAAACTTGGTTTTTGGTATTATTTTGACATGAGAACAGCTACGCAAAGTTAAAAATGTTAAAATTCTAGATAGTGGCCAACTCCTTTATTTGTGGGCCGATTTCGATGAAACTCGGTTTTTGTACTTTTTTTACAAGAAAACGGCAACGCAATGTAAAAAATGACAAAGTTCAAGATGGCAGCCAACTTTTTTGCTTGTGGGCTGATTTCAATGAAACTCGGTTTTTGCTAGTATTTTGACAAGAGTTCAGGTACGCAAAGTTAAAAATGGAATAAATTCAAGATGGTGGCCAACTCCTTTGTTGATGGGCCTATTTCGATAAAACTCGGTTTTTTGTACTATTTTGACAAGACGACAGCAACGCAATGTTAAAAATATAAAAATATCTAAGATGGCGGCAAACTTTTTTGGTGGCGGGGCGATTTAATGAAACTCAGTTTTTGACACTATTTTGATCAGAAAACAGCAATGCAAAGTTAAAAATTTGAAAATTCAAGATAGCGGCCAACTTTTTCGCTTGTGAGCTGATTTCGATGAAACTCGGTGATGCCGTTTTCTGGCCAAAACGGTCCAAAAAACCGAGTTTCATCAAAATCGGCCCACAAGCAAAAAGTTGGCCACCATCTTGCATATTTTATGTTTTTAATATAGCGTTGCTGTTTTCTGATCAAAACAGTGTCAAAAACTGAGTTTCATTAAATCGCCCCGCGAGCAAAAAAGTTTGCCGCCATCTTAGATATTTTTATATTTTTAACATTGCGTTGCTGTCGTCTTGTCAAAATAGTACAAAAACCGAGTTTTATCGAAATAGGCCCATCAACAAAGGAGTTGGCCACCAATTTGAATTTATTCCATTTTTAACTTTGCGTAGCTGTGCTCTTGTCAAAATACTAGCAAAAACCGAGTTTCATTGAAATCAGCCCACAAGCAAAAAAGTTGGCTGCCATCTTGAACTTTAACATTTTTAACATTGCGTTGCCGTTTTCTTGTAAAAAAAGTACAAAAACCGAGTTTCATCGAAATCGGCCCACAAATAAAGGAGTTGGCCACTATCTTGAATTTTAACATTTTTAACTTTGCGTAGCTGTTCTCATGTCAAAATAATACCAAAAACCAAGTTTTATCAAAATCGGCCCACAAGCAAAAAAGTTGGGCGCCATCTTGAATTTTTTTACATTTTTAACATTGCGTTGCTGTTTTCTTGTCAAAATAGTACTAAAAACCGAATTTCATCGAAATCGGCCCACAAACAAAAAAGTTGGCCGCCATCTTGATTTTTTTAGATTTTTAACACTGCGTTGCTGTTTTCTTGTCAAAATAGTACTAAAAACCGAATTTCATCGAAATCGGCCCACAAACAAAAAGTTGGCCGCCATCTTGATTTTTTTAGATTTTTAACACTGCGTTGCTGTTTTCTTGTCAAAATAGTACCCAAAACCAAATTTCATTGAAATCGGCCCACAAACAATAAAGTTCGCCGCCATCATGAATTATTTACATTTTTAACAGTGCTTTGCCGTTTTCTTGTCAGAATAGTACCAAAAACAGAGTTTCATCGAAATTGGCCCGCAAACAGAGAAGTTGGCTGCTATCTTTATTTTTTTACTTTTTAATATTGCGTTTCTGTTTTCTTGTCAAAATAGGACCAAAAACCGAGTTTCATCGAAATCGGCCTGCAACCAAAAAAGTTGGCCGCCATCTTGAATTTTTTACTTTTTTAACATTGCGTCGCTGTTTGCTTGTCAAAATAGTACCAAAAACTGAATTTCATCTAAATCGGCCCGCAAACAGAGAAGTTGGCCACCATCTTGAATTTTTACATTTTTAACTTTGCGTAGCTGTTCTCATGTCAAAATAGTACCAAAAACCAAATTTCATCTAAATCGGCCCACAAGCAAAAAAGTTGGCCGCCATCTTGAATTTTTTTACATTTTAACATTGCGTTGCTGTTTTCTTGTCAAAATAGTACTAAAAACCGAGTTTCATCGAAATCAACCCACAAGCAAAAAAGTTAGCCGCCATCTTGAATTTTTTACATTTTTAAGAGTGCGTTGCTGTTTTCTTGTCAAAATAGTAGCAAAAACCGAGTTTCATCGAAATCAGCCCACAAGCAAAAAAGTTTGCCGCTATTTTGAATTTTTTAATGTTTTCAACATTTCTTTGTTATTTTCGTGTCAAAGTTATATCAAAAAGCGAGCTTCATCGAAATCGGCCCATAAACAAAAAGAAAAGGAGCAAAAACTAAGTCACATTTTTTTCTATTCTTTATTTGAAGAGCATAAAAAGAAGAAAAAGAGACAAATTAAAAAAAAAATATTCTTACCTTTTAGAAAAAAATTAAAAATTTTTTTCAAAGAATATAACTTGAATTTTGAAGTACCAATCTTATTTTTCTTATTAATTTTTGATATTCAAAAAGGCAAATCACAGAGTGCCAACCCTTACACCTTTAGTCGTTGCGTCAACTGCCTAGCTAGACGAACAGCGGTTCTAGTAAGGGTAACATTTTTCGAATTTAAATGAAAATACAACAATGTGTGTGGATTTTGGGTAAACAAATGAATGACGTAAAATTAATTGAAGGTCAACAATTTCTATTTGAGATAGGTATTGCTGTTTTAAGTTTGACAGCTGTCATCTGTCAATCTTAAAACAGCAATATCTCGAAAAATACTCATCCTAGACTGGTGGTGTAAATTAAGTCTAATAAATTTACCAAAATATTACCAAAAGTAATAAAAGTAAATGTTTTTCAAAGTTGAGATAAATAAATAATACTCTATTTCCATACCACAGTGTATTTATCTATACCGATTATAGTAATTAATAATTTATAAAAACAAAAAAGTAGCAACCCTGTTTGCCTTGCCGTTGAGTCGCCGGTGACGCGCCGTGCCGGTGACGCGCCGGCCGTCACGTCACCGGCGCGTCGCCGGCCGTCACGTCACCGGCGCGTCGCCGGCAAGGTAAACAGGGTTGCCACTTATTTGATTCAATAAAGTATTGGTTGTTATAATAGGTAGAAAAAAAAGTACATTGTGGTTTGGAAATAAAGTATTATTTATTTATTTCAACTTTAAAAAACATTTTATTTACACTGTTCTTAATATTTTGGTAAATTTTATAGACTAAATTTACACCACCACTTTAGGATGAGTATTTTTCGAGATATATTGCTGTTTTAAGATTGACAAATGACAACTTAAAACAACAATTTCGCAAAAAGAAATTGTTGACCTTCACTTGTTTTTCTGAGATTCATTTGTTTACCCGAAATCCACACACGTTGTATTTTTATTAAAATTCAAAAAATTGTACCCTTACCAAAATTTAGTGGAACAGATGAATAAGGTCTCATAAAGTTACCGAAATATTAACAAAAGTTATAAAAAATGTTTTTCAAGGCTGAAATAAATAAATTATACTTTTTCTGTACCGATTATAGTAACCAATAATTTATTAAAACAAAAAGTAGCAGCCCTGTTTGTCTGACTGCCGGTGCCTCGCCGGCGACGCGCCGTGCCGGTGACGTGCCGGCCGTCACGTCACCGGCGCGTCACCGGCCGTCACGTCACCGGCGCGTCGCCGGCCGTCACGTCACCGGCGCGTCCCCGGCATGGCAAACAGGGTTGCCACTTATTTATTATAATAAATTATTGGTTGTTATAATAGGTAGAAAAAAGTACATTGTGGTGTAGAAATAAAGTATTTATTTATTTATTTCAACTTTAAGAACCTACTGTTTAAGTATTGTTTTTGGTAGTATTTTGGTAACTTTGTTCGACTTAATTCACCTTTACCACTAAGTTCAAGCAAAGGTACTATTTTTCGAATTTTAATAATAATACAACAATTTCTGTAGACAATGTTTTCATGCCTTCACTTGTGTTCCGGCATTCATTTGTTTACCCGAAAATCCGACATTCGCATACGTTGTTGTATTTCTATTATAATTCGAGAAAATAATACTTACCTTTACTTGAACTTAGTGGAATAAGTAAATTAAGTCTAATAAAGTTACCAAAATATTTCCAAAAAACAATACTTAAACAGTAGGTTTTTAAAGTTGGAATAAATAAATAATTCTATATTTCCATACCACAATGTACTTTTTTCTACCTATTATGGCAACCTATACTTTATTAAAACAAAAAAGTGGCAACCCTGCTTGCCTTGCCGGTGAAGCGACGTTGACTTGACTGAAACGAGCCGGCGACGCGCCGGTGACGTGCCAGCGCCGGTGATCTGAACTGCTTGTTCACACATATTTTTGACGTTGACGGACGGGCCGGTGACGCGCCGATGACGCGCCGGTGACGCGCCGGAGCTGTGGGAATGATCCTTTATTGTCCCAGATGTCGTAATAATACGCACAGTTTAAAAACTTGTACTCAGCCACGCGTTATTGTATGTTTTAAGTGTGGGAATAAGGGTGTTCGTACTCCTGATTGCACTAAATGCAATCCAAAAAACTCGTTAGTCAGGATTGGAGAGCTCTTGAATCTCAGCACACGAGATTTTCAAGCCGTTGTAATGAGACTGAATGGAAGGATTGGCTTACCTTTATTTCTAAATTTCCATCGAGCCAATCTGTGTCTCCAATCCTGGATTCTGAAACTAATTTTTCTCGACCTTATATTAATGTGTCTGTTGGTGACAAAAAAATTATTGGTCTTTTAGATACTGGTTCCGGCATAACATTATTAGGAAATAATTCTCATGACGATTTTTTAAAACTAAACTATAAATGTTACTCTTGTGATCCGTTACAGCTTTCTGCAGCTGGCGGTCAGAAGTTTTGTGCTTCTAAATATTTCATTTTACCTCTCTCCTTTAATAATAAAACTCACAATATTAAACTCCTTGTTGTGCCGGAAATACAAAATAATCTTATTCTAGGAATGGATTTCTGGAGGACTTTTGGGTTATTTCCCAGTGAACTTGATAGACTTGTACTTGATGGGTCTCAGGAGGCAAATATTTCTAACATCGCTCTTGACGAATCTAAACATATTTGTCCGTACGCTCAACTTTCAGATGACCAAAAGAAAACTGCTGATAATATAATCTCTGATTTCCGCGGTATTTCGTATGAGGAATGCGGTTTGGGTCGTACCTCCTTGATCACTCACGCTATCGACACTGGTGACGCTGCACCTATTAGACAGAGATACTACCGAATGTCTCCTCATAAACAACAAATTCTCTCCGAACAGCTGGATGAGATGATAAAGGATGACGTTGTGGAACCGTGTGAGAGCCCTTGGTCGAATCCGGTTCTTCTGGCTCCTAAGAAGAACGGTGAATTTAGGTTTTGTTTGGACAGCAGAAAACTAAACGCTGTCACTCGTAAAGATGCCTATAGCTTACCCTATATCTCGGAGATCCTAGACAATCTTAGAGATGCTAAATATCTATCTAGTATTGATCTTTCTAAATCGTTCTGGCAAGTTTTAATAAAACCTGAAGACAGATGCAAGACTGCGTTCTATATTCCCTCTAGGGGGACCTTCCAATTTAAGTCTATGCCGTTTGGCTTAACTAATGCACCTGCTACTCAGCAAAGACTAGTAGATTTGCTCTTTTACGGTCCTGAATTTGAAAATAAGGTCTACGTTTTTGTCGATGACGTAATTATAGTGTCAAACACCTTCGAAGAACATATGTCGCTTCTTACGCGGGTTCTAGAAAAATTGAAATTCGCCAACTTAACAATTAACTTCGGAAAGTGTCAATTTTTCAGAGAAAGGCTTAAGTATTTGGGCTACGTCGTTGATTCAAATGGTCTCCATGCTGATCCTGAAAAGGTGGATGTTATTGTAAATTATCCTTCCCCTACTAATAGGAAGGAAGTTCGTCGTTTCTTGGGCACTGCTTCTTGGTATCGTCGTTTTATCCCTAATTTTAGTTCCTTGGCTGCACCATTGAACAAACTAACTTCTCAAGGTAAATCGGCGCCTCCCTTTGCTTGGACAGAAGAAGCAGAGGCCGCTTTTGTTAAACTGAAGGAGTGTCTGACGTCACCTCCTATCTTATCTTGTCCTGATTATTCTGAACCTTTCCAAGTTCGCACCGACGCTAGCGACTACGGGTTAGGTGCTGTGCTCTCTCAGATTCAAAACGGCGAAGAGCGGGTTATAGCCAATATGAGTAAATCCTTATCGGCCCAACAACGTAATTACGGCGCTACAGAGCGCGAAGCTCTCGCGGTACTTGTTGCTATTGAACACTGGCGGTGTTACTTGGATAACGGTAAAAAATTTTTTGTTTATACTGACCATTCATCTTTAAAATGGTATCTTAACATGAATAACCCTACAGGTCGCCTTGCTAGGTGGGGAATACGTCTATCGGCCTTTAACTTCGATATCATATACACATGTGGCAAGGACAACGTTGTGCCAGATTCTCTATCTCGTGCCTTACCTGTAGCAGCTATAGACAGTGCCAACCAATCTTGTTCACCTGTAACAGATCCATGGTATTTGGAGATCTTTAATGGTTGCCAATCCTCTCCTACTTCCTTTCCTAATTACAAAATCACTAACAATAAATTATATCGTCACATGAAATCCTTAAACCCTTTAGCTAGGGAATTCGAATGGAAGGAAGTTGTCCCTAACGATTCCAGACTTGATATTATTGTTGCTAACCACTCAAATCCTACTTCAGGACATTTGGGAATTTTTAAAACCTTTAAACGTATTTCTTTAAATTATTTTTGGCCTGGCTTACATAAGGATGTTGCTAACTTCGTAAATAATTGTGATGCTTGTAACTCGCACAAAAATGCTAATCATCCTACCTTAGGACTTATGGGTCGACCTAAAGAATGCTCTAGGCCCTTCCAAATGATTAGTATTGATTTGGTCGGTTCACTACCTCCAAGTAGGAAGCAAAATACTATGCTCCTGGTTGTCACTTGCTGTTTTTCTAAATACTCTCTATTATTTCCTATACGTCGTGCAACTGCTGAAATTATAACTAATATTATTGAGGAGAAAGTCTTTCTTGTACATGGCATTCCTAGCACCGTTCTGATGGACAATGGTAAACAGTTCGTTAGTCAGAAACTACAGCATATGTTCGCTCAATATAAAATACCGAAAGTGCATTTTACGCCTAAATACACTCCACAGGTAAATACAGTCGAGCGTTACAACAAGACCATTATGACGGCTGTTTCGACCTTTATTGATGAAGATCACAGAACTTGGGATCTTAATATCCCTAAAATACAATTCGCTCTCAACTCTGCTGTAAGTGAAGTCACGGGTTATACCCCATCGTTTCTGGTCTTCGGGAGGGAATTAGTCTCTTGTGGATCTCATTATCTTGATGTCGATCTAAACGACATTATCTTCTCACCTAGGGATGAATATGCTGAAAATACTGGGAAACTTAGGAAAATTTTTGATCAAGTGCAAAGTTCTCTTATAAAATCGCATGCTCGTAATTGTGGTCCTTATAATCTTCGTCGTAAAAAGTTCGAATTCAACGTAGATGATATTGTCTGGCGAAAAACTTATTATCAAAGCGACAAAGATAAGAAATTTTCTAAAAAACTTGCTCCTAAATATATTAAATGTCGTATAAAATCTAAATTGTCGCCCTTGGTCTATGAACTTGTCGATATGAAAGGGAAAAATCTGGGTTCTTGGCATATCAAAGATTTTAAAATGAATAATTATTCTTAAACTTGTTTTTAATACTTTAGATTAAAATAATAATAAACAAGCAATATAAGTATACATTTTTAAATACTTATACTGTTTCCACTACTATAATTTACATTGCATGAAAATTTTAACTATTGTCTTTTAATTTGAATATAGCTGTTGTTGTCTGAATGAAAGGGTCTTATTCACTTGTTTTGGGTTGTTATCTGGTTTGTTGGTCGTTTTTGTTTTAACTGGATTTCGTCCAGGCAAAATCCTACTCTAAGAGGGGGGATATGTAACGGTTGCTAAAAACCTACTACTTATAATTAATAATTACTGTCGAACTTTTCTTAAAAATTCATTACATCACTTCACCTGTGGAATGTGGGAAGTTCTGACCTCTGCCTTATTCCAAATCGCGACTCGGAACGCGGCCGTAGTGTCACACGGTGACAGATGATGTCATTGTCAATAATGACATCCACCTTCGTTATATCAAGCTCGACCAATAGGATAAGACCGGGACTTCTAGATCATTCTCGCTGTTTTGAGGTGCTTCTCGATATTTATCTTGCTATAAATACGAACGATTCGCAAAAATCCTTTTCTTCTTTTCAAAACATTCGTAACCTTAACAAGTTACCTACATTAATTTCATTTCATTTCTTTGTGTTGTGCAACCCCGTTTCTAGGGTGAGTGTAGCTATAATACGTTCGTTTTGCATTTCAATTCCTTATAAATTTTTATAGTGAATTCTCATATTAAATACCTTAATCAAATATCTAATAGTTTTTCTCATATTAATATCTAATGGTTTAATCAGTGTGATTTTTGTGCTAAATTCTTATCGAGTGTAAACGATTCAAATCAATGTGCAGCAATATTTTGTGGAAAGTGATATGCAGAACGAAAACCATATGCAATCCTTGTTTACAGTAAACTCAGAAGGCAGGTAATAGTATTTTGTATGAGCTACTAAATAGCTTGTGAATAAATACTATAACCAACATTAATTTAATTTCTATCTTGCAATGAAATGATTTCGTTTTATAACCTACGACGCTGCCAATGGGTGAATCCCGATCTTAATGTTTATTTTATAATATTCTAAATTGCCTTTCAAAATTAAGCATTAAATTATTATTCCCTTTTATTAAAATATACCTTTCTACTAATAAAATTATTCTTTTCAAACATGTTAATAGGGTGAAGTGCTCGAATGCTCACCATAAGTAATATTACAGTCAAATTAGTTAGTTTGATCAAATTG
This sequence comes from Agriphila tristella, assembly GCA_928269145.1. NCBI lineage: Eukaryota > Metazoa > Arthropoda > Insecta > Lepidoptera > Crambidae > Agriphila > Agriphila tristella. The sequence goes on from OV743433.1 coordinate 42,944,970, forward strand.
TCATTCAAATAATCATTTTGATTATTATGGTCAATAACTTTTTTGAGACTTTTCAATTGTAGCCATCTGCCCTAGCACCTATTTAGCAGCGTTAAGAATTAGTGAACACCTGTTCATACCTTTTGTGTAACATTCCAGGGTCGTACCTACGGGCAGGAGTTCCCCTACCGGACCCTCTCCTGCGCCGCCTACCACTACACCTCCGGGCACCTACCTGCCCGAGTCACCACCTGCTGCTTCCGGCCTACCCCGGAGCAACACCACGCCGAGCCTGCGCACTCGCCTCACCTTGAGCGCGTAGCCCTCGTGCTGCACATGCGCTTCTGCTTCCGTTAGGCAAAACGCAAGCTAAGTGCTTTTTATACTACAAGGCGACTACCACGAAACGAAGATCTGTGTACCCTCCTTGAGACCTTTTTTTTCAATATATCTTGGTAAATTGTAACATTGACGTTTCATTTACCACCTTCTGCGCACTGGTCGTGCTTCACACTTCCAGCTGTGGCACCGGCTCCATTAGCAGATCAGCTCAATGATACCATAATATTACATTACCTTCTAGTTCTGACCTGTGTTCAAAGTTTCAAGTCTCTAGTTCATCGGGAAGTTAGTATAAAATCGTTTGCAAAATTTGTGCTCAAACAAACAAACCAAAACACAAACAAACGAGCAAGCAACCTTATAAAATCGTGGCAAAAGTATTAATTGTAAAAACAGAACTACCTAAGTACTTGTTTATATTAAACAGTTCAAAGTAATAACCATACACTTTGGTCACCCTAATTAAGAAAGAGATACAATTATCTACTTGACCTCTCTGTCGGCTCGTTTTGGGGCGAAGAGCTCAATCTGGTTTATACCGAAGGGATTCGCTACATCTATGGGTCTGATACACCAGCTAAAGCTTTGTCTAGACTTGTATCATTTTGGCGTATGGGGCCTTAAGGCCCCCGTAAATGTTCAAACATGTTTGTCAAACACGTAAGTGTTTCTCAAGCAGTTTGATCGTCTGCGAGCAAAAACTACGCGTTAACGTTCAAACACGTTTGTCAAATTTTACGTTTTTGACAGGAGTGATTACTTTCTCTATGGTTTTGTTTGTACGTTTTCTCAGCGCACACGTTCAAACATTGTTTGGCAAACGCGTTTGACAAACAAACCATAGACAAAAAAACGTAGTTTTGTTTATGGTTTGTTTGTCAAACACGTAGTTTTTGCTCGCAGACGATCAAACTACTTGACAAACACTTACGTGTTTGACAAACACGTTTGAACGTTTACGGAGGCCTTTAGACAAACAAACCATAAACAAAACTACGTACTTTTGTCTATGCTGAACATGTGCGCTGAGAAAACGTACAAAACCATAGAGAACGTAATCACTCCTGTCAAAAACGTAAAATTTGACAAACGTGTTTGAACGTTTACGGGGGCCTTTACTATGAGCTCTTAAAGCAGGACTTATATTAAACTGTCTTACTTTTTCGTACAATGACGTCAAACAAAGGTTAGTTCACTAGCAGGCCTTAAGCAGTCCTGCCTAGGGCATGGAATACCGGAATGATTTTCATACCGGTATTGATACCGGTATTGAAATTTCAATTACCGGTATACCGGTATTTCGGTATTTTTTCGGTATTTTTTTAAAAACTGCTAGTTACCTACTTTTTAAATGATTCTTAGAACGATTAGTAAGTCTTGTTTGTGGAGAGTGATTAAAGAAATTTTCTACGCTATACTTTATGGCAGAAACAAACTATTTACCAACTGCCTAGAAACCACAAAATTAGTTCTTAAATTAATACCTATGTAATTACGAATACTAAAGAAAATACATTATTTGATTCAATTATTATTGAAATCAACAAATATCAAAATTTCCATAGAGAAGATGGTTGGAGAGTACCACCAGCTTGGGACCCTATAATTCATCAACTGAAATCCCATCCCAAATCACACACTCCAGGATCTATAGATACAGTTAGTTCGTTTTGTAGATAGGGATCAAAAGGGAGGTCGACATAACTTCTCTGAGTATTCTTCCGCCAGTTCTTTCTCTGAGAGGCCTCCTAATTTGTGAACTGGTGGTAGATTCAGTAGCTAGATCGTGTTTTCTGGCGCATTAAAACTCAAGTAAAACATTAGATATTACTTTTTTATTTTGTTCTTGAAATACTGTTTGTTTTTAATGCATTGTCATTCATTGCCATCCAATGTCTATTGGAGCTAACTCATACGGCAACAACTAAGCGATACGTAATAGAGACCAACTTGAAGAAATTGTTTTACGAATGCAATGTGGGTAAACTAACAAAAAATTAAATATTTATGAACTTGTCTGCTGCACTTACTAGTTTCTAAGTTTTATTTTTAAGATTATAGTGTAGTTCTCTTATAAGTGAATGTTAATTATTTTAGAGAAATAAATGTCTCAAACCTCAAACCTCTACTTTAAAAATGGGAATAAGCCCCTCTTAAAGAACACAGACCCGTCTCACTTCTGAGCCATGTCCTTACGAATCGTCACGCTTGCAAGTTTGACGACTTCCAATTCCAACCTCCCGAACAAGCCGGGTTTCGAAAAGGCTTTAACACAATAGTCTAGAGTTCTAGTCACAAATCCAACTGCAGCGAGGTGTTATTTGTCCAAAACTGTTCTGTGAGACGTTATTTGTCCATAACTGTTCACAGCTGTGTTGGAGGACATGTTTGAACTTATAGACTGGAATGGACTTGGTATCAATATTAATGGCCAGTTACTATGTAATCGGCAAAACGAAGGTGTGTTAAGTACTGTACCTAACACACCTTCGTTTTGCCGATGATATTCTTATGGCTGTGACCTTGAAAGACCTGAATACAATGCTCGAAGATCTCAAAGAGTAGGTCTCAGGATGAACATGAATAAGATGAAAATCATGTCGATTGCCCATGTTGTGCCCGCTCCAGTTCATGTTGGGAACACTACACTTGAAGTTGTTGACCATTACGTATACCTTGGACTTAAACTTCAAGAAAGAGATTTCTCGTCAAATCCTATACGGATGGGCAGCATTCTGGATGCTTCGAAAAATCTTCGCGTCTGACTTACGACTTACCTCAGAGTCACGAGACGAAAGTCTATATATAAAGATAATTTATCTATATTAAAAGATAGTTTACGGCAGTGAAACATAGTCGTTAACTATAGGTCTCATAAAGAGTAGGTCTCAAGGTCACCCAGGTCCTAGCATGCATTGGAGAGAGCCATGCTCCGTGTTTCCCTGCGTGATCGAATCAGAAATGAGGAGATCCGTAGGAGCACTAAAGTAACCGACATCCCTCGAAGAATTGCTCAGCTGAAGTGGCAGTGGGCGGGACACATAATGAGAAGAACCGATGGCCGTTGGGGCGGAAAGTGTGGTGACCGCACACCGGACGACGTTCCCAGACAAGGTGGATCGACGATCTGGTGAAGGTCGCGGGAATGGATGCCACCTCTGGATGTGGGCAGCGCAGAACCGATCGTCTTGGAGATCCTTAAGGGAGGCGGAGATCCTTGAATAAGACCAGCAGTGGTCGTCGTGCGGCTGACATGATGATGATGAAAACATTAAACGAACAACTAAAAGGAATATTATTAAATACCATCTAGATACTAGCTATATGCATGCAGTGTTTTGCGTAGTTGATTTAGTGGAGATTTTTCCTATATTTCATATTTCCTATAATCGTGATTATTCGTGATTCGTTGAGTTTTCATATCGTAAACTCATCTGCAGTATGAACAACACTGTGAACCATAGAAATTGAACGTTCTGCATAGTCTTTAAACATCCTTGCAAAAATATATATCTTTTTTTTTCGAAATACCGAAATACCGGTATTTTACTCTCAAACACCGGTATCAATATACCGAAAAAAACTACCGGTATACCGGTATTTCAGTATACCGGTATACCGGTATCCATGCCCTACCTGCCTAAGGCCTGCTTTTGAACTGAACGGTTTCTTATTTGCTGATGGTAAGCCCCCAGACAGCGGGCTGATTCTCTAATTAAAAACCACCTAGCGACTGGTTGCAGTTCACAGATGATCGTGATCCATTGCTACTTCTTTTTGGATTAAAAAGAAAAAATAGTTTCTTTTTAGATAATCAGCCTGCAGATCACCGTCGGGCTGATTATCAGTGTGACCAGATGAAATTTTACGAAAATACCGAAGCACTTAAAAAAAAATACTGAAATATACCAACTTGCACATGCAAAATATACCGGTAAAAATACTGATTCTCAAAACAGGTTTTATTAATTTATCATCACAAAAAATGTGAAATTGTACCTATTTTATTAACATTCTTTTCGAAGGCAAAACTAGACATGTTTTCCGGATGGATGCGTCAAGTAAAATAAACCAAAGAAAAAAAAACATGCTCTACCTAAATCTCCTAGTGAAAATGGAAACAAAAAATGTCACTGTCAAACTGACCTTGATAGTTACATTTTCAAATATACCTAAACCTTTGGTCACTTATAAATTTATTTCATAGATTTTCGAGTCATGGTAAGCACTATCCCCGTCGATTGGTAATGCGCCTGGCGGCCATAATTTTAACCTCAAAAACAAAAAAAAACAATTATAAAATTTTTATATACCAATCTTATTGAAAATAATAATTCAATAATTAATAGATTACCTATTAGAATTTTCTTGTTTCATGACATGACATTTTTAGTTGCGGATCACGTCAACGTGGATGTTAATGTGAGGTTCAAGCGCATTACCAATTGACGGGGATAATAATAGGCTAACATAAAATGCTAAATTGGCAACACTGAAGTTTTGTCTACACAAACCACGCAATCGCTGTGGACGGCGTGTGTAGAGAAACATGTTTCGCTAAACATTTTTGTGTAGAGAAACAATGTTTTTGCTTTGGAAAACACGAACACAAAACATTTTGCGCGGGTCGAGGGTCAGGGTATTGTCATAGTCTGTGGCAGGGTTGCCAGATGTCTTAATCGGTAAATCGCAGAAAATCAGCCCGCAAATCCATTTCTGATTGAAGTAGCCCAAAATCGCAAACATTGTTATCGACGCAACATACATATTTCGGAAACTTATAGGTGTGAGTCTGCAGATGCTGAAAACTATAAAACAAAGCAAGATATTTTTTTTATTTTTTATTTATTTATTGGGCAGTCAATAAATAAAATAAACGCGTCAAGCTTATTTTAGAACGATGCTTGACTGCGTAGGTTGGGTTTACGATTTCGCTAGTGTTGCCAGGGTTTTGTTTCTATTAGTTAAGTTTAAATTTAGGGCAAGGGGTGGATGGGAGGGAGAGAGGGGACCTCCCCACCTAAGCATTTTGTGCGGAAATGCACAGTTTTTAGTTTAATTGAATTTTGAAATTTTACTAATCATAACCTCAAAATGTATGAAAAAATCATTTAAGGGGGGTGAGCGAGGGGAAAAAATAAAGTAGAGTGGGGGGAGCGGAGGACTCCCTACAAAAATTTTAAGGGGTACTTATTAAGAATGATATTTAGCATTATCTGTTAAAAAAACATGAAAAATAAATTTCTAACCTATCACATCACTTGACAAACTTAAGGGGGGATGGGAGAGTCCCCCCTCTATATTCTACTCTTTTCCTCTCGCTCGCCCACCTTTAAAGTTTTTTTTAGGTTTTTCATACATTTTGAGGTTAGGTTTGGTAAAATGTCAAAATTCATTTTAAAAAATCAAAATTATTTGATAAGGAGTAGGGGGCTCTCCCAACCATCCGCCCCCTTAAATTCAACCTTAACTAATGTAAATATGAACCCAAATCAATGCTGGGGCGTGGTCTCGACTACTCTCGGCCATACTTACGTAAACAGAGATCAAATTCTTTCTAAGCAGAGATTTTAGTTCTAAAAAAATTAGTCGAGCATTGCTCGAGTATCGTTTGAAAATTAGCATGATCTGAGTTGAGTTTAGTTTGTTGAATTGATGAGGTCAAGTTCATCATATTCCGTTTTACGAAAAACTTACTGAAGTGACAAAACCACCCATTATAATCTTCGCAATATTCCTATAATTCTAAACACAAATACCTTATTTATTAAAATAACGTTTAATTGGCCAATGCCACTCATAAAAATATATAAATCACGTTGCGACGCAACATTTTATGCGTAAAATGAAACTCATTCTGCTAAAAACAAATTTCGTAATAGGAAACAGACTATAACCATAGATAGTCGCAAATCTCTATTTAAGTAGAGATCAGCTGAGTCTAGACTCAAGCATAGTTTTGGAATCAACAGGGTGCTTGTGACTGACTAGATTCAGTAATTAAGTAGAGATCAGGTGATCAGAGTTCAAGCTGTGCTTGAGTCTCATTAAAGTTATACCAAGACCCATTTCAGGTGTGATCACATTACTCCGCCATTTTGTGCTTTTTTCCACATCCACTCTTATCATTGAAAGTAATTCATCGAAATCTGATTCGTAGCAGCGAAAAAAGTTTCTTAGACCAAATCGATCTTCTATTTTCAATTCCTGATAAATATTAAAATTTCACCTCTGTAAATAAGGTATAAGGGGGCGTCCATTAATCACGTGATGTTTTTTTGGCCAATTTATAACCCCCCCTCCCCCCTGGTGATACATGGTGAGGTTTTACGTTAACCCCCCCCTCCTCTAAATCACGTGTATTTTTGGTACAAAATAATCTTAAAATTTTTAGTGCAAATATGTCGCGGTGGGCGGGGAAATCGTCTTGGTAACGGTGAGCCAACAATCACACGCAGTTTTCGGTTAAAAATACAAGTGATATCTCACTACACCCCCCGTCCCCCCTTGTGATACTTCGTGATTTTTTCAACTACCCCCCCCCCCCCCTTCCCAGGCTCACGTGATTAATGGACGACCCCTAAATTGAAAGCGACGCTTTTTTCTTCTTCATAACAACTCTAAAATCACTAAAATTGAAAATACATCCTCCTCATCCGGACTTATTTTGTTTGATATGCTAGCTCTGAGCAAGTAAGTTATCACTACGTTTTTTGCTTGTGAAACAGAGAAAGATATTCAAACTAGAAAACTAAGTTTTGCAGTGTTGCTAACTAGGCTAATACAAAACTTGCTGCAAAAATGTTTTTTTTAAATAAAGTGCTAACATAAAATGCCAATTGCCCTAAATTGAAAGCGACGCTTTTTTCTTCTTCATAACAACTCTAAAATCACTAAAATTGAAAATACATCCTCCTCATCCGGACTTATTTTGTTTGATATGCTAGCTCTGAGCAAGTAAGTTATCACTACGTTTTTTGCTTGTGAAACAGAGAAAGATATTCAAACTAGAAAACTAAGTTTTGCAGTGTTGCTAACTAGGCTAATACAAAACTTGCTGCAAAAATGTTTTTTTTAAATAAAGTGCTAACATAAAATGCCAAATTGGCAACACTGAAGTTTTGTCTACACCAGCCACGCTATCGCTGTGGACGGCGTGTGTAGAGAGCGAAAAATTTTCTAAGTCTATGGTGTAGAGAAACATGTTTCGGAAACAATCTTTTGTGTACAGCTTGACCATAAGGCTGGCCCCAGACCTACCGGTTCCGTTTCTTTGCTTTGCTGTTCTACCATGGACCGCCGGCCAAGAGGCTCATTTTCAATCTAACGCATATTTTGACCAGACCACATTGGCAAGATAGCCATTAGTTTGGTGTTATCAAATATCGTCGTCTGGGGTGCGATGAGAAGTTTCAGTTTTCGTTTTAAAAAAAACTGCTGTTTTATACAAAAAATAATAACGAAATTATCAAAATGTATGAAACAGTTCATTTTTTTTCGCGATTTCAGATTTGGTCCCATAGTAAAAGTTGTTCAGTTTTATTATGGTCCCTATCTACCATATTCAGTTTTATAAGGCTTTACCAAACATCTTGTATAAATAAGCGATCGAGTTATTTTTAACGATCGGAGTCCATGTTCAGGGTGGCACATCTCCTAAAAGCTTCCTACTTCGCAATCCAGGCGATAATATTTGATAAAACCAAGCTAATGGTTATCTTGCCAATTTGGTCTAGTCCCAAAATGCGATAGATTGAAAATTACCCTGGTTGGCCGGCGGTTTTTCAAGCAAGGTAGCACAGCAAAGCAAAGAAACGGAACCGGTAGGTCTGGGGCCAGCCTAAAGAGTTGACAAAAATTGAGGGCGCCACTTTGTATGTAAACACGTCAAAATCACGAATAATTTGGCAACACTGACTATATTTTGTACTGAAAAATTTTAGTTCCATTTTATTTAATTTCAACTCTTTATGGTCAAGCTGTAAAGTCTGTCCATCGTTACTTGTCTTATATAGTAAACAATCTTCACCCAACTCTTTATTGAAATAATCATTTATAAAATACAACAAATGGTTTTCCACACATAGATTGCGAAATAAATTGTTAATAAATTAACAACAATTTCATAAAGTTACTAACATATTTTTAAATAATGATATAAGTATAAAAGACGTATGACAACTGTCAAAAACTGTTTACTAAATAAGACAAGTAAGGATGGACAGACTTTAGATGTTTTTGTTGATTGTGTAGAGCAAAACATGCGCTATGGACCCGCCCTTACTTCAACGCACGCCCAACCAAACTAAACTAGCGAATAGCGATGTTTGAAGTTTTGTGAATATTGTCTGTCACTGTCAAATCAATTTTGTCTATGGTTTTACTTACATTTCAATCTGTGACACTTTTCTCTATGCTGTGACAGCAGAAATGTTCTTTTTGGAAAAAAGTTGGTTGGATTGTGCATGTCTCAAAAAAATGGCGATTGTTAAATTTCTGTTCAGGTTTTGAAAGCACAATCTTCAGGCACATATTTATTCATTAAATATTTGTTATTGTGTAACTGTGAAATAAACCTAGGATGGCCGATGCTTTGGTAGAGCGGAGGCCGACCGTTCGGTTCTTCTGCCACAGGTGTAACATTGAGTTTGAAGATGTTTTGCAGGTAAAAATCAATATTTACAGTTAATTCTGAAGATTTTGGGTATAATAATGAACCAAATATCAATCTGTAATAATACAGATCATTATAGTATAATCCTATCATAATTTTTTGTCATTTAAGTCGGTGCTGTTCGTTCAGTAAGATTTGGTATATTGCGACTTATTTTTGATAAAGTGACTGGTTTTCCTCTTGTATCCTATTAATTGAACCTCTAAGGTTTGTGTTACTTTGGTACTATGTTTCCTGGTCTTTAGCTGGCCCCTTAATTGAGAACTGTCACTCATTTCCAAGTAAACATTTGACTGAGAATGGCGTGATGAGCGCAGCGAGAGCGTGACCTTTACGTTTCCTGGCATTGTTGTCATTATACGATTACATTTTATTAGTTTTATTGAGACTCTTGACGGATTATGAAATACCTAACAAAGATGAAATTTAAAACTTGCGAGTAAATTTCTGGTACTTTCAGAATTAAAAAAAAACTTCTGCTTTGTTATCTCTTATCTACATTAGTTAAATCAAAGTAAAATGCTTTCAGGACTACACATGCCCATACTGTGCAAGTGGATTCATAGAGCAATTAGAAAATGTGTCAGAGAGTGCGGTGTTATCTGGCGACGACTTCAGCGATGCTGACATGAGCAATTTGGATGATATGAGTAACTTGGATGATATGAGCAACCTTGACGATTCAGACGATGTGCACCAAGTAAGGATAATGGAGGCTACACACAATTCAGCACATCATTTTGATTTGTGTGGTTTGTTATGCTTGACCTTGATCGACCTGATAAAAAGGCCTAGCTTAACAATCATTCAAGTTCTGTGGTGTGTTTGAATGTGTGTGTGGCCTCGATAATATTATAGGTACTCAAATTCTTCAAAATGTAACTAAGAATAACAATTGGTATACTATGAATGATCCAAATGATTTGTTTCCTCATGTAAGAATCAAATTACATTATAATTCAAGCATGTGTCTTCGTGCTGTGCATGTATTATTCAAAACAGTACTATTGGAAACATTGTAAACCAGCCAGCATTGTTATTCTTTTACAAGTTGCTGCAATATATAAAGTAGTGACTCATAATGCCATACATGTACTTTTTTGAAATTGCATAACTTTTTAACTTATTTTATAGTTTCTAGCATGTGCATGTCATCTTTGATTGAAGTTAATACACTGAAGTCATTCAGCCTAATCTTTTTATTGAATGTGCCAGTAAAACTGTACATTAATGGCCGCGAGGTAGGGGGCTGAGAGGGGGGTGGAGAGAGGGAATGAAGGGGGCACCCCCTGGTACCCTCCACCCTTGTTGCTGCTGGTTGCTGGTTGAGGTTTGAGGACTGTACCAGTGGTAAATCTAATCTAATAGGAGGGGGGAGGGGTACAACCCCCTTCTCCAACCCACATCTGCCGGAGATGCATAGTTTCTGAGATTTTTTTTTTGTAAACATAACCTCAAAAACAAACCTTAATGTACAGTTTAGCCAATGTGCCATTTAACCAGTAACCAGATAGACATTTAGCCAATCTCTCTAAAACATCATTTAACAAACGGACCGGCTGATGCTTAGGCAGATAATAAGGTGAAGTTTTTAATGTGAGAAAACAAAACAATATATTAAATATAATTTAACTAGGAAGTTGCAAAATTTGGCCAAGAAATCTTTTGCTCAGATGTTTAATTAAATGGCTGAATGTTATTTAGGCCATTGCTTCAGCACCATTAAGTAAAAAGACTAGGCTGTTAAAGGTTATAATTTCATAAGTGAAAGAAAGAAAAAATCTGACAGCAGGAAAAGACAGAGAGACGTGGAAATCAATGGAGGTTGGACAACTTGGCTTTTACCCAGATGGGATCCAAGTCTGAGATATAGGAAAAAATGCTTACAAATACTAATAATAGCAAAAGGATTAGGTTTACTAACAAACTAATACAAATGAAATGTAACTAGATGACAGATGTGGAATAAAAACCTTGCTTTATTTTATTTATTGATTTCATAAGTAAAACTCATTATAATATCAGATTGAACAGTGGAAATTGGATAATTCAATCTACCTTATCAGTGGTTTGAAGTCATTGCTTGTCAGTTTATAGATAGGGACTTTGGAGTGCACTGCAATACTGCATTGTGACTGATAGAGACTGTCTTGTGTTGAGCTATTAGAGGCCAATGGAATGAAAATGAATACGTTTGATGATTTGTAAAACCAATTTCCATTGTTGACTGACCATGTGACCTTTATGTTATCTTATTATAAAATCTATACCCAGTGTGGGTGTTATGGAGCTCATATTATGATGATGATATAGTAAAAGATTGCATGCTCGTTTTGGTGGGTAACCTATGGTACTTCAAATCAATATATCTTCTACCTGTGCTAAACTTCAAAAATTTCTGTGATCATCACTGTTTTTTGTACTCCATATCTTTATTTTATGACGACATTAATTGTGACGCAATTGTAGGCAATCGAGAATCATACGCACTCAATCCAGTAAATACAAACCACAAAGCCCTGGCATGATCAATACAAAAAAAGTGAATAAATGCTATTTTAATATCGCATGTTTATTTCATTATCATTGGGTCACACATGCTAGAATAGTTTGCTGTATAAATGACCTTGATAGTGACGACGTTATCTTTATTCTAGAATTGGCGCCATTGTTTGTTTTACAACGTTCTTAGTAAAATTGATTAATAAACTGCATGTGGTTTCGGTAACTTCATGATGATGTTATGTGCAAAAAATAAATAACGCAATTTTTTGCTGATTTATTTTTATTCCATTTAATCATACAATAAAACAGATGTGTGAAATGTATTTGTTTCTTGTATGACGTGTTATCGTTATCGGCGATAGTCGCGTGTATGTACTCATAATAACTGTGTTTCATAGGTGCACTGCACATGTTTATTTACTTTACACATTACAGAATACCTAATTGTAATGAATACAATTAAAGTAATCAGCACTTCGTAATTTTCAAGATCTCAATTTTCGTTTAGGAATTTAAATTGAAGAGTCTCAAGGCCGACAAATGTGTTTGTTATACAATAATTCCAGTTATTCTGTCTGATACACAGTCGCGTATGGTTCGCGGTTTATCTATATAATCTTTAGATCAGTACTTAGATGAATATGAATATCCTAATTTCTTTGAAAAAGCGTTTCGTCAGTAAGATGAGATCTGCCTTTGTATTTCTATGTACGATATTGTACTCTAAACTTACGAAACATATACAGGGCCGGATAATTAAGGACACCAGTCTTTGAAGGCTTGGTTCTCTGCCAAGGATTGACCTAGCTATTATCTGTCTGATGATGGCCATCCAGGGAGTGAATGGAGGAGATTCAGATCACTATACACACCCTTCGAGCAACAAAAGGCTTCGTTTGTCACGAAGGGAGAAGCCTTAGCGATATTACTCTATTCAAATTATTCTGGCATTTTTTGCGGGGGGGGGGGAAATGCACACAAGTGCAGTTCCGCATACCCACATACAAAAACTACACTGTAATGACGACACTCACACATAAAAAATAAAACAAAACAGCAAAAATTTGTGTACGGATGAGTCACACATCAAAATATGACAGGTTTTTGACATAAAGGGCTGGGCTCAACTGTCGATGCAGCAATATCGATACGGAAAAAGGAATAAAGATTACAAACTCAATCATTTTACGATGGGGTGAATAACAACAAAGAGGTCATTTTTATACGCTCGAGCTTTATACAAAAAGCTCGAGAGTGTAGGTGATTGGGTTGGGACTAATGTGTACCCAGGGAAGTTGGGCTCAGGCTGCTGACACTGAACATCGCTCCATGACAGTACTGCCACCCAACAATTTGAATTTTGACCGACCGTTGAATAAAAAAATAGCAAACTGATTTTGATAATGTCGTCAATATAGTAAAACATATCATTATTTTTCTAAGAAACTGTACATTCAATGTCTCAAAAATGGCCTGATTTATCATATTATGATAGGTACCTCATTCGAGGTGGTATATTGATACTGCCATCTGCACACCCAACAATTTGAATTTACAACAATCGGTGATCGCTCCCCGTCTTAACGTTGATCACAGTTACATCATTGAATAATTGCTTTTTTTACCATCGCCACTCTAAAAAGTGCGTTTAATTCAACCATAAGAGTGAATAATAAGCGATTTTAAGTTATACAGAGCGATGCTGAATCTTCGGCTACTATTCAGCTCTTAGCAGTGTTATTTGCTTTAATTTGAATATAGTTTATTTAACAGTACTACTTACGGTCAGTATTCAGCTTGGATAAGAATCGCATAAGTCTTTCCTAACTACAACTCGACCAAATTAAAACGGTGTCATGAACTTAGCTGTCATGCAGCTATCATGCGCCTAATTATCTTGCTCGAGAGACGGCCGTTAGTCCCTCGAACTAAATTCTCTTTTTATTCACTTGTTGTATAATCTACTATTTCGACATTTATTTCGCGATATCTGTCGCGATCACATCAGTGCAGAGCAAATCATGCAAAAAATCTCGCAAATGAATTTGGCGCAGAATCAGGGCCAGATTGACCAACACTTTATCGACAAACATTATTTAACGGTAACATCACTAAGTTGCCCATCGGCGAGAACTCGGATTTATCTAGCGACAGATCTGAAATTTGTACGGACGAGCCATGGACTAGCAGACCCGATGTCACTGAACAAATTTGACAACTAATCAAGAATAAAATATACGAATTTAATGTTTAAATGTAAACAAATAGCAATAATACGATAAAAAAAATACTTTTATGTGAAATGTAAAACCGTCTTTTTGTATACTTGATGTTCAAGATCTCTTTTAACAGCAAAAAACTCATCAATTCGACATTTTAAACAGAGCAGCGTTCACATGCGCGACTGGACTCGGTCTAGAAAGAAATCCGGGCGCAACTGGTTTTACTAACGCGTATGCCCATTTGGGCTTGAACTTCGGCAGAGGGGAAACGCTTCGTATGGCTTCTCTTTCTGTAGAAGCCCGTCTTACTCTAAGTACACACCCAACTGATCTGATCAGTATTCTAAGAGATATAGGGATCAGACTTTTCAGTTTCAGGATTTCCATACATTTTTATGCGAATTTCGCGGTTTTTAGGGTTCCGTACCCAAAGGGTAAAAACGGGACCCTATTACTAAGACTCCGCTGTCCGTCTGTCTGTCTGTCTGTCACCAGGCTGTATCTCATGAACCGTGATATCTAGACAGGTGAAATTTGCACAGATGATGTATTTCTGTTGCCGCTATAACAACAAATACTAACTAAAAACAGAATAAAATTAATATTTAAGGGGGGCTCCCATACAACAAACGTGATTTTTTTGCCGTTTTTTGCTCACTATTAATAATAACTGCAGGTATACAGTTGAAATTTTCACAGATGATGTATTTCTATTGCTGCTATAACAATAAATACTAAAAACAGAAAAAAATAAATGTTTAAGGCTCCCATACAAACATGATTTTTTGCTGTTTTTGGTACGGAACCCTTCATGCTCGAGTACGACTCGCACTTGGCCGGTTTTTTTTAAAACATATCCTTATATCTTTTAGAATGTTGATCAGATCAGTTGGGTTTGCATAGCGACCATCATCAGATCACAGCTGCTAGGTAGGTCAATCCTTGGCAGAGAAACAATGCTTCAAAGTTTTGTTTCTAAACAAGTTAGTTTCTAAACCGTTGGATAGTCGTAATTGGCCTACACAATTGTTAAATATGTTTGTAACTTTAAATGATATCGTGCTGTGTACTGTATCTAATAAATAAAAAAAATTAAAAAGGTAAAATTTTTTCCTGAAAATCAACTGGTGTCCTTGATGATCTGGCCACCACTATACTTACAGTTAAAATTAAAATGCTGTTTGTGTATAATACTTGTTTAGCATGATACGATTGACATTAAAATTACTTTAAATCTTATACTGATATTTTTCGTTTTCAGAGTACACCACCAATGTTAAATGATTTGGCGTTCCTCATGTCGGTCGGAAGGGTCAGGTAATTGGTTTCTTATTTAATTAATATTTTTTATTTAAGTACCTAACACATTTTAGCTATGAATCAATAAAAAAAATCTATTTTACACTTTAAAGTGTTTGTTACTGCAAAAAAAAATGTATTATTTCTCGTATAATGCAATTTCGTAATGCTGCTTTAGCCATGTTAGTATTGTAATTTCAGACCCTAACTGACATAATATATAACTGCTAAAGCCTACATGTAACAAATTTTGGGCTAGCTTCTGGCATGTACAGCACGAGGCATATATCTTGAAATCGGGTGGGGATTGCGCGGAACACGTGTTTTGGGCATGCGTAGCGGTGAGGGGCGTGGGCGGCGGGAGAGCACATGCGCGAACTTATCCCCACTCTGTCGAAAAAATTTCAAGATACATGCCTCGTACTGTACTAACGCGTAAACATTAACCTTAACAAATAAGAAACAAAATACTTAAACACTAAATAATAAATTAAAACAACTAAACAACTAATAAAAGGCCGCTGTCGAATGCCGTATGACCGAGTTAAACGTATAATGTGCAGGGGAGCGTCGGCGGGGCGTCGGGAGACGTTCATGGAGCAGCTGGTGTGGATGATCGGCGGCGGGCGGCCCGGCACCGGCGCCGTGACTGCGGGCGCGCCCTTCGTGCTCGTCGGCGCCCCTGGAGACTACGTGTTTGGAGGGGAAGGTACGGTATCCTTTCTTTCTTATCGAATGAGGATTAGTGGCCACCTCTAGTGTTATAGTTTATCAAGCCGGCTGTAAGGCCTGCCCCCCTAGCATGACCGCCAAAACGCGATATGATATAGGGATTTATCACGTTTAACTGTCAAAAGACAATGGATTTTGACAGTTGAGTGTCGATAAAACACTGTATCACGCGATATAATATGTCTATCGTGTTTCATCGGTCATGCTAGGGGGGCTTACTGAGGCGACTCCCACACGACCCTCAGGGCCAACCGGCGGCGCGAGGGCAAGTGCCGGAGTTTTTAGTGGGTATTCCCTCCTCCCGAAATCCCATCGAGCCATTCGGCTGGGTGGGATCACGGGAGGCAGTCGTGGAAGGAGCCACAACGCTGAATGTTGCGGTCCCGTCCTGGCGAGTCCCACAATGCCCCCCTCCGCTCACCTGCGGGCGGGGAAGCGCATAAAGGCGTTTTCTCCGGTATATAAAAAAAAGAGCACGGAAGTGCTCAGTTGTAATACCACTTTAACGGTCACCCATCCGACACCTGACCGGACCGAGCGTTGCTTAACAAACGTGATCGAGTACGATCAGTCTGAAAAGTTCCGCCATGAGCGCTTCTGCGGTATGCTGGAGACGCGTCACGCGCAAGCGGCGAATCACGACTCAGGCGCAGCGCCGAACATCACCGTCAGCGCACCGCATCGCGAGCCTTTTCAGGAAGAACATCGTAAGCGCCATGAGTAAAATGTGTTTATAGTAACCGCCGTATCAGATAATTTTGCATCTTATACACTGACTTTAGAGTTCACATTAGGATATAATTAAATTTTATTAACTTTTGATGTTTTTATCGTAAGTTACAACCCATTCAGTTTTTATCGATCGTAACCTCCATCGGCTGATATATCGTAAGTATATCACCTGTCGCTTACGACAAAAATTTAGGTCGCTTACGTTAAAATACTAGGTTTTATTAGGTTATATCTTATATCGCAAGCATCCTTCTTGGCGCTTATGGTAATAAATTATGCAACTTAAGTTAAATACTTGTCTTTTGCAATAATTTTGGTAAATATAAAGAAAACCTGTAAAATATGCAAAATGGCGGTAACGATGTTCTTCCTGAAAAGGCTCAAATTACCTAAAATGATTTCTGTGCATCTTTCGTTCAGCGCTCAAGATCCGTGCCGGGGACGTTACTGGATCTCAGAATAACATTGGTTAATTTTCTACATGTACTTTTTTCTTCTTAAGCCACTTAGCTTTCGATCATGTTTTGCAAGTCATTCTGGCAGTGATACAAAGAAATGCAAGTGAAGCACACAATTCGATATCGCATAAACTTTGTTTTTAATATAGGGTGTAAAAAGGCCCTCAACGAAGCGGAGGTCTACGTATTCTGCCCAACGTAAGGATCATTTCTGTTCAAAATTATTGCTGGGAAACGATTTTCATTTTTGAGTGTTAAAAAAGCATTGCAAACCACGCGCAAGAGACCGCCCCTGCGAGTGCGTGGTAAACAGCCGCGTGCGGCATCGTTTGTGTGCGTGCGCATGATATACATTGAGCAATGAATGACGTTTTGAAGTCATTGTTTGTTACGAAATACTTATAATGTTTCTTTGGGCAACAGTTAGGAAACAACGTATAATATTTTTTTGATATAAATCTTGAAAGTTATTTTTACTTTGACCTTCAATAACCTCATAGCTATTGATTTCCCAGGTAAAGTCTAAAAGAAATGATCCTGATGATGGGCGGAATGCGTGGACCTCGGCTTCGTTAAGGGTGTTTTTACAACTTTTATTCTAGGCTAGCCGTGTAGTAGTAATTTATGCAATGGTGATTATTGCAGGT
Organism: Agriphila tristella; assembly: GCA_928269145.1. Lineage (NCBI taxonomy): Eukaryota > Metazoa > Arthropoda > Insecta > Lepidoptera > Crambidae > Agriphila > Agriphila tristella. The sequence continues at coordinate 42,962,560 of OV743433.1, forward strand.
TTAGACGCGGTGGTGACACAACTCCTGGGCCAGCTGGAGAACTCTGGGCCGCCGCCGCTGCCGCGCGACCAGATAGCGTCGCTGCCCAGCGAGACCATCACGGAGACACACCCCTGCGCGCACGCCGCCTGCTCCGTCTGCTGGGAGGACTTCCAGCTCGGTACGTGGACACAAACTACTCGATATAGTGGGGAATGTCTTAATATAGCGTCGCTGCCCAGCGAGACCATTGCGGAGACGCACCCCTGCGTGGACGCCGCCTGCATCGTCTGCTGGGAGGATTTCCAGCTCGGTACGTGGACACAAACTAGATATAATTATGATTTCAGTTGGATGATTTGCAGCTATGTTGGTTATCAAATGCAGAGACTATACGGCATTGATTTATTAAATTTGGTTGAGCGATGATCATTTCAGTTGAGAATTATAATTGAAAATAATTTCGGTACAGTTGGCCACTTTAGTAGTTAAACATTTTAGTCCCATGCCTAACGACCCCTAGCGTTTCTTGACGATTATTAGTGCATTTGTGTTAGTGCATTGATAGTGAAGATATAGAGTAAAATTGGTAAGAACACGAATCTAGAACCTACACACACATACCTACCCTTCCTTCCTCGTGGTCAAACTGGAAAACCATTAGTAATGTGTGTGATACGTCGTGGTCGCTAGCCCGAACGGCGTCACTTGTATCGACATACAAGTGACGCCGTTCGGGCTAGCGACCGATGGCGTAGCTTCTTTGACATCCACAAGTGCTAGTAACACAGCCTAGACTGAATAAATGTTTTTTGATCGTTCGATTGTTCCCAGGCGAGACGGTGTCGCGGCTGGAGTGCGAGCACGTGTTCCACGCGGCGTGCATCGCGCCGTGGCTGCAGCTGCACGCCACCTGCCCCGTGTGCCGCCGCTCGCTGCTGCCCGCGCCCGCGCCCGCGCCCGCCGCCGCGCCCGCCGCCGCCAACGCCTCGCAAGGTACCGCCTCGCAAGTCAAAGTCAAAGTCAAAGTCAAATAAGCTTTATTCAAATAAACTTAATTATTAAGTACTTTTGAATCGTCTATATTTTCCTACCACCCGTTCCAGACTTTTTTAGCTGACAAGAAGAACGGGCGCAAGAAACTTATCAGCTGTAACAGCCATAAGTAACGATATTTACAAACTTGAATATATCGTTACCAGAAAATTACAACAGGGTGACAGGATTATCGGCAACAACATAGACTTATTATATTACTTCAACAAAGTACTTATTAGCAAGTTATGTGTTACATCATTTCCACGCATTTAGATCTTTAAGATAATCATCTACTTTATAATAACCTTTACCCATGAGCGTTTTTTTAACATGGTTTTTAAATTCATGCAAAGGAAGATCAATCACTTGTTGTGGAACTTTATTAATAAAGGCTATGCCTTTCCCCATAAATGAACCTCTAGTTTTTGCAAGCCTAAATCTTGGAACGGCAAGTTTATCTTTATTTCTTGTATTGAACTGGTGAATATTGCTGTTCTTAGCAAATGAATCATAGTGTTTCCTTACATAAACTAAATTATCATAAATATATTGGCCTGCCAAAGTTAAAATATTTATTTCTTTGAACATTTCTCTCAAGGTATCTCTCCGCCGTAGATTGTATATGGCGCGAACAGCTCTTTTTTGGAGTACAAAAATATTTTCAATACTGGCAGCTGAGCCCCACAATAGCAGTCCGTACGACATTACGCTATGAAAATAACTAAAGTATACTAACCTTGCCGTTTCAATATCAGTTAAAAGTCAAGCACTGTCACGTGTAGCAATAAAACACCAGGGCTCCACAGTAGTCCACAGTGTACTGTATACAGGGTGGATTTTAGAGACGGGACATTAAGGGCAGGTACAGTCAGTGGCACGAATCATGAATATTTTTCGATGGAGTTGGGATAAGTTCGCGCATGTGCTCTTGTGAGCGACCAATAGCGCGCGCCCCTCTCCCGCCGCCCGCGCTCCTCACCGCAACGCATACCCAAAATACGCGTTCCGCGCAATCCCCACCCGATTTCATGATTCGTGCCACTGACTGTACCTTAACCGTTATAGTTACAGGAAAACGTTCCAGGAAGACCATCCATAACTTTTTGAGATATTCTGAACTGCATTTACAGATTTTGGAAAAAAATACCGTTAGCAAAAAAAAACTAAAATAACAAAAAAAATTTTTTTGTCAATTGATCTTATTTCATGTGGGGATCAAAAGACTCTATGGGACCATTTAAGGTATAAGTACTAGAAACGTCAGAAATCGCCAAAACCTTTTCCCATACATTTTGTACGAAAAACGAAAAATTTACTCGAAATATTTTTTAGTGCCAAACGATCTTATTTCTTACTGTGATCAAAATACTCTTTAAGGCCAACTAAAATTTGAGTACAGAACCTACGTAAGTCACACACAACATCGTCTTCATACGCAGGCACAATCGTTTACAACATTAGATCCAAAAAGTAGTTTCTGTACTCAAATTTCAGTTGGCCTTATACAGTATTTTGATCACAGTAAGAAATAAGATCGTTTGGCACTAAAAAATATTTCGAGTAAATTTTTCGTTTTTCCGTACAAAATGTATGGGAAAAGTTTTTAGCGATTTCTGACGTTTCTAGTACTCATACCTTAAATGCTTCCATAGAGTCTTTTGATCCCCACATGAAATAGGATCGATTGGTATAAAAAAATTTTTTTTTGTATTTTAGCATTTTTTTTTGCTAACGGTATTTTTTTCCAAAATCTGTAAATGCAGTTCAGAATATCTCAAAAAGTTATGGATGGTCTCCCTGGAACGTTTTCCTGTAACTATAACGGTTAAGGTACCTGCCCTTAATGTCCCGGCTCAACAATCCACCCTGTATATCAGTTGTGAAGGGTCCATCCATACAAGCCGATTCCCATCGGCTTACCCTTTAGAAATCCCGCCCCACCGATCCACTATGCAGATTATAGCATTTTTGTAGAACGGCTTACCTTCGCCATAATTTCACCCCTCGCCACTGATATATATATTCCAAAATAAAGAACTTGTGAAGGTTCTTTGTTACATGGTTTTAGCCAAAAGCTTACGTCATTTATTGTTATTATTTCATTAATCACATTACTTTGAACTTTGGAACTTTGAAATAGTTGGGGAATTAGTGGCAGAAGGTCAAAATTTGTCATTAGATGAATTCACTTGGCACATATGTACCTTAGGTAAAACTGAGCTGATTCAGACCGGTAGCCATCAGCCCCCCCTTGGCAGGTAGGGGGGGGGTGGCATTTAAAGTTTCACACCGTCGCACTTCAGAAAAAAAGTCATATCTCTTTCAATATACCTACCACCTCGAGTGTGATATCATTTTATGATGAATCAAGGATGAGGAATTCATTTTTAAAACTTTAAATGTACTATGTGATAGAAAAAAGGTAAAATATTGACGATAGTTTAAAAATAAGTTTGCTATTTTTTTATTCAACAGTCAGTATCTATTAAAAATAATCATTTTGTGTAATGAAAGAAAATATTATCTTAAAGTAAATTTATTCAGCTTTTTAAAAATATATCTTTGAATGTCTATCTGAAAAAAAATCGAACATGGTATGCGACGCTGTTTCAAAACATCCGCGATTGAAAGTTAAGTTGGTTTTTTCATACAAAATGTATAGAGTACAAACTTAACTTTGCGTTCGGCTGCCGCTTATGGTCTTACGATCTTATAGTCTCTTTTAACTATTTTATGTTTTGATGCATATTTAGTTCTTTTTGTAGCAGGCATGAGGAATTTATTTTTGGGACATTTAATGTATAGTTTCACTGAAAAAAAAAATATGTTGACCAAAGTGTCAAAAATCGGTTTACAATTGTTTTTGTTCAACAGTCGGGTATCTTTTAAAATGCTAATTTTATGCAAAGAAAAAAATACCACCTTAAAGAACATTTATTCAGCTTTAAACTAATACAAATTTTATATATAGTTATCATACAATTTCCATCTGAAAAAAAATCTAACATGGTATGCGACGGTGTTTCCAGATGTCTGCGATTGCAAGTTAAGTTGGTTTTTTCATACAACATGTATGGAATACAAACTTAACTTTGCGTTCGACTGCCGCTTATGTTCTTACGGTCATAAAGTCTCTCTCAACTATCTTACGGTCTGATACATACTTAGATCTTTTTGTGAGAGTCATAAAGACTATATAAAAAAATAGACAGACTTGATCTATGTATAAGAAAGTCATAAAACGACGAAGCGTCGTGACGTCAAAAAATTAGATCTGAAAACGGTCAGGGAGGAAAATGTCTTACCACATTAAAACTAAAGTGCAAACATTTTTAAAGTTTTAATAGGTAGGTTCCTTAAGGACCTAGGCATATAAATATACCGTAGAAATTAAAATATTTTCCATTGAGTATTTTTTGTACACTCGTGAGCAGAAAAATTAAATCACAGACCAATTTTCGAACAAACGGGGTAAACCTACAGCTTTGGTTCTCTGCCCAGGATTGAACGAGGTGTGTGCTAATGATGGCAAATTAAAGAATGAATGACGGAGGCTCATTATGCTAAAAAAAACCTAACAGATTAGATGAGCGGTTTAGCTCAGGGTTGAACTTAAAAAAATATCAAATGAAAATTAAGAAGTATGGAAAATGTAACACTAAAAGCTCCAGACGGTCTCTAGTGTAAACGACTCTTCTGATCCGTTGGGTTTCTTAAGCGATCTTGACCTCCTCCATTCACTCTTTGGATAACCATCATCAGACCACACCTTGTTCAATCCCTGACGAAGAACAAAAGCTTCAAAGTTACCTCGTTTATATGAAAATTGGACTGTGATTAGGGTTGCGTTCCTGGGTTCCCATTTCTGGGAATTACCGGGATGTTTTTTAAACCCGATCCCGAAAAATATGCGCCAGGATACCCGGAACGACGGGAGTTTATATTGCGGTTAAAAAGTTTAATAACTATTATATTATTTAAGCGTTTCGTTTTACATTTAAACAAGAAAATATCAATGACATTGTGACCGTAAATTGTAGCAGAGGGAAAAAACAAAAGCTTTTAGAGACAACTAATACGACAAGTATTAAAAGACCCTTGACTGAGCCAGGACCTCCATATTCTGCCCACCATCAGGATAGTTTTGAAAATCATTAACAAAATTATTTTTTAATTCTGTTATTTTGATATACAGGGTGTTACAAAAAAAACTCATAATTCCGAATACGGTAGAAGGGACCATCAAACTAAACAACTTCTTCTATGGTACCAAAATGTCGAAAATACCCGATTCCTGGGAATTCCCAGGAATTGCAAAATGTATATGAAAATGAAAGGGTGTCATTATTGTACCAAAAATAAAAAACACATCTTAGATTTATCATATTTTAATTGAAAAAACAACTTATACCTAGGTACTTAACTTATTAATTGTAGACGCTTCGCTTGGAAACAGCGTCGCATACCATGTTCGATTTTTTTTCAGATATACATTGAACGATAACTATACATAAAGTATATATTTTTCAAAAGCTGAATAAATGTACTATTAGATAAAAAAAAATTCATTGCAAAAAAATTGTATTTTTACAGATACTGACTGTTGAATAAAAAAATACCTTTTTTTTTGAAACTATCGTCAATATTTTACCTTTTTTCTATGACACTGTACATTAAAAGTTTTAAACATGAATTCATCATCTCTAATTCATTATAAAATGATATCACACTCGAGGTGGTAGGTATATTGAAGGAGATATGATTTTTTTTCTGAACTGCGGCGGCGTGAAACTTTAAATGCCACCCCTCCCTACCTGCCAAGGGGTGGCTGATGGCTACCGGGCTAAATCAGCTCAGTTTAAGGTTTTAAGGTTTAAGGTTTAAGGTTTAGGACATTTATTCTCATTAAGAATTATACATTAATTCACTTACATGAGAACAACACAATTAACAAACAAAAAATACATATTTAGAGATACGTACTAATGGACGGTAGTTTTAAAACATTGACACAACAAATACACGAGCCTCAGGCATCGGGCGCAATGATAACAAAACATGGACGTATAAACAAACTACGCTCAGCGCAACGCTAGATGTGGCTTGTTTGGAATTTATTAGGACTTGAGGACTATTTCTTTTTCTTTTTAAATTGTTTTAAATTAGTTTTTTAAGGTAAATAAGGTTCTTTTTTATTATTATTATTTAGCTTTCTTACTATATTGATTTTTTATTATTTTAAATTGAAGACAAAAACGCATACAATAATACAAATTATGGTTCGTTTATATATTGAACTTTTTAACCGACTTAAAGAAATAGAAAAGAAGGAGGTTATACATATTCATTATTGTTAATTTATTTATTTGAACTTATGTGATGTTTTAGAAGTTTTTTGAATGTGATCATTGATTGGGTTTCTTTAATGTCCTTCGGAAGCTTGTTATAAATGTGTGCACCTTCAAATAGAATACTTCTTTTCCCATAATTTGTTCTAGGGGGCCGTAACACTAAATCATTTGCATTTCTTAGTTGAATTTTTTGTATTTGCCTCTTTTTTGTGAAACTTATTTGTGTGTGTACATTTTTAGTTATTATTTTACGGATCAGTAAACAAGTGAAATATATATATGTTTGTGTAATGTTAAAAATTTTTGTTTCTTTATATATTTTTTCTGTAGATGTAAAGTAATTATAGTTAAAAAGGATTTTAATTAATTTGTTTTGTGCTCTTTGTATTAAGTTTATATGTGATTTTGCGGCTGTACCCCATATCTCGATCAAGTAGTCAATGTGGGGTTTAATAAGAGAATTGTATATAGTGTAGCGCACTTCCCGTGGGAGACAGCTACTGATACCTCTCAAAGCTCCGGTCAGAGATGATAATTTGGCTTTAATTTTATCTATATGAGGTTTCCATGTCAATTTACTGTCAATAATGAGCCCTAAATATTTTTCGCTATCAATTTGGTTTATTTTACAATTATTTAACATTAAACATTCATAGCCTGAAATCGGTTTGTTTTTAGTTTTAAAAATTATGTAGTTTGTTTTGGCAACATTAATAGTCAGCAAATTGTACTGAAACCACTCATTTAGTAATTTCAGGTCACTTTGCGCGTCTTTAATTATTGTTTCAATCGAGGGACCAAAATAAAACAAGGATGTGTCATCAGCATAAAGAGTTACGTCACCTTTTAGACCAACTTCATTGATATTATTAATATAAATTAAAAAAAACAAAGGACCCAAAATTGACCCTTGAGGAATTCCGTAGGTTACAGGTTTAGGTTGACTTTGATGGTTCCCTATTTTTACGACTTGCTTACGTTCTGATAAGTACGATTTTAAGATATTAAAAGCTGTTCCAGTAATGCCAATTTTGTTTAGTTTTTGTAACAATATGACGTGACTAACGGTATCGAAAGCCTTTTTAAGGTCTATAAATATGCCTAATGCTATATTTTTCTCATCCAGATTAGTTTTTAGTTTAGTAATAAGATCTACCGTTGCTGAGAGAGTGTTTGATTTTGGTCTGAAGCCATACTGTTGTTTATAGAAAAAATTAATTGAATTTAGGTACTTCTCTATTCTATTATACAATATTCTTTCAAAAATTTTGGACAGAACGGGAAGTACTGATATTGGTCGGTAGTTTCCCGGATTAGTTCTTATACCCGACTTAAAAATAGGAGTGACCTTTGCAATCTTTAGGCTGTCGGGAAAAATTCCCGTTTCTAGGCACTTATTTATACAGTTTGTTAGGTCTTCAGCAAGCAAATTTTTTAAACATTTAATGCATTTAGTGCTAATACCGTCGATACCTGAGGACGTGTTGCTACCTAACTGATCACAAATTTTTATGACTTCTTCAGTAGTGGCTGGGAATAGCTGTGATAGTTCCTGTGAGTGAGTTGTAGTTTCCATGTTCTTACTTGGATGATACTTCTTTGGTATTTCATTTGCTAGAACTTCTCCTATAGTTGAGAAGTAGTCATTGAAATATTCACAGATTTCTTCCTCGTCAGTAACTATTTCCGACCCTCTCTGCAACTTAACTGGGGCAGCTGATTCCTTCACTTTATTTCGAGTGAGTTCATTTATAAGTGACCACATTTTGGAAGGTTTGCTTCTACAATTTTTAAAGGCCTTATAATAATATTTTGATTTCAATTTTTTTATCAAATTGATAACACTGTTTCTTTTTGCTTTAAATATTACTTCTTTATTTTTGTCTTTCGGATTTCGTTTATGGTCTTTATAATGTTCATTTCTTATATTTATTGCTTCTAAAATATCTTTCTGTATCCATTCTTGTCTTGGAGGATTCAACTTTTTAGTTTTCTTAGTTTTACTCACATTGATACTGCATGTCAGATTTTGTTCTAAAGTATTGTATTTACAGTCTTTCTTGTCCATGTTTTCATAGGTAGTATAGAGTTTTTCGTAGTCAATAGCCTCGTATTTAATAGTTCTTATTGGTTCTACTTGATATTTCTTTACTTCGAGGAATATTTGTTTGTGGTCCGACATGCTGGATTCTACAATGGAAAGATGAAATTGAGTTTTTCTAATATTTGAACAAACGTGGTCCAATAGGGTCCTGGTAGTATCTGTTTCTCTGGTACAGTAGCGTGGATCAATTTTATTGATTATGCAGTAGCCACTTTCTTTGATTGACTCTCTGTAATTTTGTACTGTTTTCTCGGAACTAAGCAAATCGTAGTTAAAATCACCAAACACAATTGCTCTTTTTCTTTGTTCTAGTTGAGTCGAATAAAAATTTAGAAATTCATTACTATTAGTACGTCCCGGTTTGTAAATTGCGCCTATATCTAGGTCAAACTTATTAATGTGAATCCACAAGTAATGATTTTCGTTAAGGGACTGTTCATCAATTAGATTATGTTTAAGACTGTTATGTGCAAAGATTGAGACTCCTCCCCCGATCGTACCTTTTCTATAGTTATAGTAATGAGTGTACCCTGGCAAGTGTAATCTGTTAGCGTCATTATCAGAACTTATCCATGTTTCGGAAAGTATTACGACATGTATTATATTTTGCAGGGACTGGATAATACACACCAGTTCATCAAACTTACCAGGAGCAAGAATACTTCTTGTATTAGCGTATAAACATGTAAGGGATTTTTTATTTGGTGTCAGAGCTGCATAATCGCTGAGAACTTCATAAGAGTTCTGTGATTTTTTATCGGTGTGCGACAGCAAGACCCCAGCTTTAGGCCCTAGAGGTTGGAGTTTTTTGGGACAGCAGCGGTTATTTTAGGTACACCTTTTATATATTTTATACAAAGATCTTTTTCACCTCCACTTGTACGATTTTCGAGTTCTTCTTTAAGCGCCTTTATATACGCCTGTTGTTGGGGTGTTTGATCAGAAAAAATCTTTATGTTATTATCTTGCATTTGCTTTTTATTGCGTAGTATAATTATAGCTATTTCTTTTGAGTGAAAACTTACTTTTAACAGTCGCCTCTTTTCCGGATTGTATTTGCCTAAACGTATAAGTCTCTCTGGTTCAGGACAATCAGGGTAAATTTTTCTTATTATGTCGAGAAGTAATGTTTTATCCTGAACCTGCCTACTCTTAGGGTCTGTGGAGACAGGTTCAACTAGGCCAGATATTATAATATTTCGGGATCTCAAGTTACGTTCGTTGACCTCGGTGATAATTTCTTCTTGTGACTGAATTGCGGAGGAGGATGAACTATTTGGAATGGTCTTAATATTGTTCAATGTTGATTGAAATGCCTCTATTTTCATTTCCGTTTTGTTTTTAAAATCCTGTATATTTGCTATCTCTTGCTTCAAATGATCTTGTTCAGATTTTATAGTCTCTGTTGTTAATTTTATATTGCTCATTTGTTCTTTGATGACTGATACGTCATTGCTCAATTTATTAAAGTTTTCAATTTGCATATTGTTGTTAGAAGTAAGGCATGACATTAGTTCACTCATTTGATTTTGCATCAATAACATTTGTTTTCTCATTTCAGTGAACTCATTTTTCATGTCACCAATATCCGATTTAATTTCATCATTATCAATTAATTTTCTTTTATTACGGAAAATGTTTTGTGTCCTTTCAGTAGAATTGGATGTTGCGGTTTTAATATCTGGATAAGAACCACTGCGTTCGATGTTGGTGCCACTTCCAGTCGGAGACCGTCGAACACTCATATTGATCTATGTATGGTCGCTTACCAGGTTTGTGTGCACAATGGCGCTTGAGCGAGTACAGAGATGTTCGAAGTCCGTCACTTTTACTCTAGGTGGCGCTGCCACTGGCTACGTAGTGTAGAAACGTCGTTTTTGAATGTCCCGTGCGCGTAAAAAGCTGCTTTATTATTAACACATTAAGACTAAGTTTCAACTAGCGCAGATATTAAGATTTTTGTAATAAACTGGTAACACGTCCACTTTGTACGCACTCATGCGAGCGAGTGTTTTACCTAAGCTACATATGTTCCAAGTGAATTCATCTAATGACAAATTTTGACCTCGCCATACATGAGTGCCAGTACTGACTGGACTAAAACACCACCAAACTGATAGAAACTGATTTAAATAGTGTTTCCATCAGCCATTTTTAATGTCCCCATTGCAGGGGCACAGGCCTTCCTTATGGGTGGTAAGGAGGATGAGCCATAACCCACCACGCGGGCCCAATGCGGATTGGTGGGTGTTAACGACTGTAAATGCAGCCGGGACCAACGGCTTAACGTGCCTTCCGAAGCACGGAGGAGCTCGAGATAATACATTTTTGGTCACCCATCCCATTACCGACCCTTGCGAACGTTGCTTAACCGCCGCAATCGTTGGGCCAGGCGCTAAACCACTGCGCCCAGTGGCGGATTTACAGTCTTGGCCGCCCTAGGCCGAATAGTACCAGCCGCCCCTTTCTCAGCTCCCATCATGAGGGGGGGGGGAGGTCGGACCCTCTAAGTATTAGAGGATGCCTGTCTAGGATGCACAAAACTACAGCAAAAAAAACGAACGTTTGTCAGCTAAAGTAAAAAATTGGCCTCGCGGTGTGATTTTTCGTCAGTTTCATCCAATTCTATCTTGAAATCTTGCCTGTCTAGCTATAGCTATAAAACGGCCGCCTTTCGACGCATAGTGCCAGAAACGCAAATTACCGTACACGCTAACGACCATGTTTTTAAAAGCAAACTACCAGATATGCAAATGACCAGATTTTTTTCCGCAAACGACCAGTATCTAATTTATACGCATAGTGCCAGATACGCAAAGTACCACCTGGGACTTAAAATTATTTTGTTACTGAAGTGAAGTGGCCAAATAAACTATTTCACTAAGGTTCCTCAGGCTGCGCTGCATTCACTTTATCGTCAGTACAATAAAGAATGAATGTATCTATGAAACCATATGCGGTATTGATAATAGCGAACCTTGGACTATGAATAAAACGAAAAGTACCAGGCTAGCATGAATGTAAAGGAGGTCTTATCATACCTGTTCATCAGACAGATCCGGTCAGCATATTCCCCACAGCCCTCAACGGCAGGCCCGCCGCTAGCTGTTTGAGCGCCCGCGTGCAAGAGACCAATTTTGCCGCCCCCTACTACAAGTAGGTGATTTCTTGAAAGATGCCTTTATCTTTGTATCCACTCTTTATGTAGAAATCTAGTCGCGGCGTGCGAAGCGCGCCGCGCGCTCCGGGACATATGGCGATATGACTCTTCCCCGCGCTTAGTTTTTGCAAAATTCTACACAAGTAGGTGGTTTCTTGAAAGATGCCTTTATCTTTGTACCTAGGTACTTCTTATGTAGAAGTCTATTCGCGGCGTGCGAAGCGCGCCGCGCGCTCCAGGACATGCGACAATTATGTTCGGACAAAATCATTACAATCAATAGATGGTGCAATGATTTTGTCCAAGCGCGATGAAATATCAGGGGCCCTATTTTGGAATCCTTCGGCTAATTTTCTCATTCATTTCAAATGTCGAACGAAAATCAGTAGAAAAGAGCGCTCGACGCCAAAAATTTAACTTTTAATTTATTATATGAATTAATTAATTATAGAATTAATTTAAAAGTAATGTTTTATATTTTAAGGGGTAATCTTTAAATTAAATTTGCTAGTCGAAGGATTCAAAAATAGGGCCCCAGGTCTTGAATGAAATCCGATCGGAGTTCGGTTTAAACTCATAAAATCCAGTCTAGATCCCTATCTATCCCCGCTGCCAGAACACAATGCGAAGCGGTATAGGCAAGGCAAGAGAAATAAATTATTTATTTCTAATAAATTATTTAGTTATGGGTCATTCTCGGCATAGCCGCTCAGAGGGAGCCAAAGAGCTGCATGCAGCTCGCGAGCCGCGGTTTGCCGCTTCTTCACAAGTGGGTACAAGGATAGATACATCTTTCAAGCTTCCTGAAATTTAGTAATGGATCTGGCGTCGTAGCTAGGTTAGGGGTTGGCAAGGGGGGGCGTCTGCCAGGGGCGCAACCCTCAATTTGCTGACCCATAGCTAGAAAATACTCAATAAGTCTTGGGACGCAAAATTCAAATTTTGCTAGGGGCGCTCATTATCCTAGAAATTAGTTTTTGGGCGCAAAATTCAAATCAGTGTCGCTCAAGATCCTAGAAATAAGCCTTGGGGCGCAAAATTCAAATCTTGCCAGGAACGCTCATATCATGACCCTTCTTCAACCCTAGCTTCGACGCTTGGATCGGTCGATTTGCCGCCCCCCTAGACGTGCCGCCCGCGTGCGGTGCACGCCTTGCACGCCCGCTTGCGGCGGGCCTGCTCAACGGGAGTCCTAACTGCTGATACCCTAACCTCTCTTACCAAAAATATATACTAAATACAAAAAAAAGTCTAAAATTACAATTGTTCTAGCTGTCCTAGTCATTATTGCACTTCAAATTGTATTCTAAAACCAATTTCAGGTCGTTTGCGTGCCTGGTCAATTGCGAATTCATTTCAGGGGGTCAAGTCTGCTAATGTTTTCGTCATAATCGTAGTTCAATGGTGTTTCAATGGTAATGCTTTTTGACACTTTTCTTATTTCTTAAACCCAAAATTGAAACACATTGTGTTTCTTAAACCCAAAACGGAAACATATTGTGTCTTGATTTAGAGTTAAAGAAACAAGAACTGTGTCAAAAAGCATTACCATTAGAACACCATTGAACTACGATTTTGTCGAAAACATTAGCAGACTTGACCCCCAGGTCGTTTGCGAATCTGCCCCCTTAGCCAAAGTAACATTTGCAAATTTTCGCTAACGCTTCGCTTCGAAACATGTATGGATTTGACGTTTTAAAATTCGATTGTTAACGAAACCTTATGTCAATCCCATACATGTTTCGAAAACGAAGCGATAACGAAGATTAGCGAATGTTACTTTGGCTAGGCCCTCAGGTCAATTGCGAATTCATTTCAGGTCGTTTGCGTATCGGGTCATTTGCACGTCTGGTAAGTTGCGAATTTGAAACATGGTCGTTAGCGTGTACGGTAATTTGCGTTTCTGGCACTATGCGTCGAAAGGAACGGCCGCGCAGCGCGATTTTTAATCAGTTTCATTCACTAATATTTAAATTTATGTGGTTTCATCCATGAAATACAAAAAATGCCTGTCTCACTCAGCTTAGTGTCGGCCGCACGCCAGTCTAAACCGTAACAAGCCTATCAAATGCGGCAAAAGCTTCTCAGATTGTAACTCGGACCACGTTTTAAGATTTAAAAAAGCAAAAAACAGCCGTGCCGCGCGATATTTAGTCTGTTTCATCCTCTAATGTTGTAATCAGTGGTTTCATCCGCGAAATTCATAAATGCCTGTCTCTGCTTTAGTGCCGGCCGCACGCCTGTAAAATGCCTATCAAATGTGGCAAAAGCCTTTCATCAGTCCTATCATCAGTCTATTTTTCGCCTCGCTTGGCCGCCCCTAATATCTGGCCGCTCTAGGCCCGGGCCTACTTGGCCTTAGGGTAAATCCGCCACTGACTGCGCCACCGAGCTCCACCGAGAGAATAGTGTTTATTTATGTAATTTTACACTATTTAGTAATCGCATTACTTCGCTTGACGACTCTTTTTTCTAGACTGACTTACAGAGAGTAAAAAAACCGGCCAAGTGCGAGTCGGACTCGCGCACGAAGGGTTCCGTACCAAAAAAACAGCAAAAAATCATGTTTGTTGTATGGGAGCCACCCTTAAACATTTATTGTATTCTGTTTATAGCATATGTTGTTATAGCAGCAATAGAAATACACGATCTGTGAAAATTTCAACTGTCTACCTGTAGTCGTTATCAATATCGAGCAAAAAACGGAAAAAAACACGTTTATTGTATGGGAGCCCCCCTTAAATATTTATTTTATTCTGTTTTTAACCGACTTCCCCTTAAATATTTATTTTATTCTGTTTTTAACCGACTTCATCAAAAGGAGGAGGTTCTCAATTCGAATGTATGTTTTTTTTTTATCGTTGTTCGCGCATATCTTCGACATTTATGAACCGATTTTGATGATTCTTTTTTTGTTCGATTGAGTTTGCTTGCGAGATGGTCCCATTTAATTTTTTTTCAAATCGGTGAAGTAGTTTTTAAGTAATCCTGAAAATACTATCATTTTGCATCAACTACCTTGTCGACTTTCTTATTTATGAACCGAATTAGATGATTTTTTTGTTGGAAAAGAGATACTTTAGTGTAGTATTTTTAACCGACTTCAAAAAAAGGAGGTTCTCAGTTTGACCCATATGTATGTATGTTTCTCCGCGATTATCTCATGTTTGGCTGAGTCGATTTTTGTCGGGCTTTTAGAATAAAAAGAGAAAGTTGTACTCCAGCCCCACCCGACTTCAATAGACTTGTTTTTATTATAACTATGATAATGCATATCTAATGATTTAAATATTATTTGTTGCTTTTTATAGGCAGGTTTTTTGAAGTCGGTTTTTTTGTTTTTTAAACAATTTTTTAGTATTTGTTGTTATAGCGGCAACAGAAATACATCATCTGTGAAAATGTCAACTGTCTAGCTATCACGGTTCATGAGATACAGCCTGGTGACAGACAGACAGACGGACAGCGGAGGCTTAGTAATAGGGTCCCGTTTTTACCCTTTGGGTACGGAACCCTAAAAACGACTAAATCACAGAAAGCGAACGGTCATTTTTTAACTATTATTTTTCGGCACAAAATATTTTTTTTACATAGTTTCGAAATTAAAATTGAGAAATAAGTTTTTACTCTGGGAAGGAGGTCACACGGCCTCGTTACAACAGAGCTTAAAGATAGTTCATTCATACAGTCGATCATCGGAGGCGTCTAGACAGAGCAATCGTGCGGGGTGGTGCGGTATAGGAGGGGGGTGGGAGGTCTCGAGAGGCCATACTTTTGGCAATGTATGCATCCCAACAGGGCTTACGCTTTCGATTGGGTTATATTATATTAAAATAGTGTTTGCAATTTTTTTAGGTTGGTGTCATAAAACGTGCTTTTGGCACGATTTTGATGTAAGATTTGGAAATCAAAATGGCGGCCGCACATTGGTGTACTATCCGCGTCAATTGGTAATGCGCCTGGCGGCCATGATTTTAAAACAGAAAAAACAGAATGACGGCCAACTTTTTTGTTTGCGGGCCGATTTCGATGAAACTGGGTTTTTGGTATTATTTGGACAAGAAAACAGCAACATCATGTGAAAAATATAAAAAAATCCAAGATGGCGGGCAACTTTTTTGTTTGTGGGCCGATTTCGATGAAACTAGGTTTTTGGTACTATTTTGACAAGAAAACAGCAACGCAATGTTAAAAATATAAAAAATCCAAGATGGCGGCCAACTTTTTTTGTTTGTTGGCCGATTTCGATGAAACTCTGTTTGAAACACTGATTTTGTACTTATTTAGCACTAACTTAGTACTGATTTACAGTTAAAATTATTATCATTATCATCATTACACATATAAATTCCTTTATTTCGTCGCATTTATAATGAAAAAAGAAGAAAAAGAGCAAAAACTAAGGTTATTTTTCTTTTCCTTATTTGAAGAGCATAAAAAATGAAAAAAACAAATTTGAAAAAAATATTCTTACCCTATAGAAAACATGACAATATTTTTTCAATGAATAAACCAAGAATTTTGAACTAGCTATCTTAATTTTCTTAATTATTTTTGATATCCTAAAAGGGAAAACACAGCGTGCCAACTCTAACACTTTTAGTCGTTCCGTTAACTGTCTAGCTAGACGACCGGCGGCTTTTTCGCCAACACAAAAGGTGACGATCGACTGTATGAACTATATTTTAGGCTGTGGTACTAGAATAGCTACTAAATAGAAATGCTTTAGCATGATACACGCTACTGCTACAATGACGGCGACTGATTAAAGGTTGCTGTTTACGTAACGGGTAAAAACCCGGACGGGACGGGGACGGGACGGGCACGGGGCGGGGACGGAAAGTGGTCCTGACGGGCAGTTCAATGCGTACGTAACGGGCTGTTAACGTGGCAGTAACGGGCTAGTGCTGTGAAAACAACTTTATCTAAATAAAACACTAATTATGCGATGTGCGACTAATTTTATACCTATTTTCAAACTCGAATGTACTCTTCTACTTTTTTCTAAACCGATTTAAGTGCCTATTTTTCATTTGACAAATAGACAGAACGATCTATCAATGTAAATAAAGATATTTTTTTTATTCGATTTATATCTTATTGTCTCATTGTCAAATAAACAGATGGTCAAAGAATAGGGTAATATGGTATTACATATAATGTTTAGAACCCCTGAACTCTCCTCACCTCTGAACCTTTGCTCACTGACTACCTATAACGCAGTGTGCCTAAGTCGCTTTATGCCTAGACCAAACGAGATGTGGACGTGACTTAGGGCAATTACGTTTTAGTTCAGCGAGATAGGCTTAGTGAGACTAAGGTTCATTGAGTTTTAGTTCAAGAGCGAGGAAGAAGTAGATAGAATATTTACGATACAATGCATGCATCACATAACATTATTGAATATCAAAAAGTCATTAGTGTTAAAATCGATGGCTGAATCGTAGTTCCATTTTCCATTTAGTTCAATAGCGAGATCGGCTTAGTGAGACTAAGGTTCATTGAGTTTTAGTTCAAGAGCGAGGAAGAAGTAGATAGAATATTTACGATACAATGCATGCATCACATAACATTATTGAATATCAAAAAGTCATTAGTGTTAAAATCGATGGCTGAATCGTAGTTCCATTTTCCATTTAGTTCAATAGCGAGATCGGCTTAGTGAGACTAAGGTTCATTGAGTTTTAGTTCAAGAGCGAGGAAGAAGTAGATAGAATATTTACGATACAATGCATGCATCACATAACATTATTGAATATCAAAAAGTCATTAGTGTTAAAATCGATGGCTGAATCGTAGTTCCATTTTCCATTTAGTTCAATAGCGAGATCGGCTTAGTGAGACTAAGGTTCATTGAGTTTTAGTTCAAGAGCGAGAAAGAAGTAGATAGAATATTTACGATACAATGCATGCATCACATAACATTATTGAATATCAAAAAGTCATTAGTGTTAAAATCGATGGCTGAATCGTAGTTCCATTTTCCATTTAGTTCAATAGCGAGATCGGCTTAGTGAGACTAAGGTTCATTGAGTTTTAGTTCAAGAGCGAGGAAGAAGTAGATAGAATATTTACGATACAATGCATGCATCACATAACATTATTGAATATCAAAAAGTCATTAGTGTTAAAATCGATGGCTGAATCGTAGTTCCATTTTCCATTTAGTTCAATAGCGAGATCGGCTTAGTGAGACTAAGGTTCATTGAGTTTTAGTTCAAGAGCGAGGAAGAAGTAGATAGAATATTTACGATACAATGCATGCATCACATAACATTATTGAATATCAAAAAGTCATTAGTGTTAAAATCGATGGCTGAATCGTAGTTCCATTTTCCATTTAGTTCAATAGCGAGATCGGCTTAGTGAGACTAAGGTTCATTGAGTTTTAGTTCAAGAGCGAGGAAGAAGTAGATAGAATATTTACGATACAATGCATGCATCACATAACATTATTGAATATCAAAAAGTCATTAGTGTTAAAATCGATGGCTGAATCGTAGTTCCATTTTCCATTTAGTTCAATAGCGAGATCGGCTTAGTGAGACTAAGGTTCATTGAGTTTTAGTTCAAGAGCGAGGAAGAAGTAGATAGAATATTTACGATACAATGCATGCATCACATAACATTATTGAATATCAAAAAGTCATTAGTGTTAAAATCGATGGCTGAATCGTAGTTCCATTTTCCATTTAGTTCAATAGCGAGATCGGCTTAGTGAGACTAAGGTTCATTGAGTTTTAGTTCAAGAGCGAGGAAGAAGTAGATAGAATATTTACGATACAATGCATGCATCACATAACATTATTGAATATCAAAAAGTCATTAGTGTTAAAATCGATGGCTGAATCGTAGTTCCATTTTCCACTAAGATGCTTTGCATCGCAGCATCACTACGGAGCGAAAACGGAGTTTCAATGCATACGCAACGGGAACCGGACGAAACGGGGCACGCACGGGGCGGTGACGTGCCGCGGACGAGGTTTTTCCCGTCCCGTGAGTGCCACGTCCAAGCCCCGTCGTGCCTCCGCTACGTATGCATGCTCCAATACATTTTGTATGAAACTATGTTTTTCCCACCCCGTGCCCGTCCCGTTCCCGTCCCGTCCGGGGTTTTACCAGTTACGTATACAGCGACCTTTAATTTTCCGCTTGACACTTATTTATACCACCTAACAATAATAATAATAACTTTATTTGTATTATTAGCACTGTTATAGTTCTATCTCACGAAGTACCTTTTGCTATGATTGTGTTAGGCGTGCACATGCACATTGTTTTAGTGTGCGTAATACCGAGAGCGTGCAGATGCACACTAAAACAATTTGCACGTACACGCTCTACAACATTCACAGCAAAGAACAACTTGTACCATAAATGATAACAATGCTAAAATTATTTCTATATCGAACCCTTCTAAGTCTGAATTCTATCCTGATACAAGTTGTGTATTATCACAGATAATATAATACTATACTAGTACAGATACCTCATCCCATACAAAAGAAATGGACCGTCGTAGGGCGACTAAGTGGGCTACTAAAAATGTTTTTCTCGTAGAACGCTAGATGGCGGCGCCGTCACCGCAGCACGTCTAGCATGGGGTACCGAGCGCACACTTCTCATCAATAGATGGCGCATGTATAGCAATAAACTAAAATATTCTACGCACCAATAGATGGCATTCTATCGTTTGAAAACACTGGCCTCCGTCGCGTCGCCCGCGCTCCGTTTGTTCTGTCTGTTATCGCTCGAGTTTTGATTCAAATTCAAAAATGCTTACGACAGTGCTACCTACTTATTATTAACTTTAATTTGCTTTATGAACCTCCGCACGTTTTTAACGACAAAACGAAGACACCAAGATTTTTAACCTAATAATATTAATCAATGATTTCAAATTCATAATATTTAATCTATCTAAGAAGATACCTAGGTATCTACTCTTGAGAATGGTATTTATTTAATAGGTAGGTACTAATCATTACTATTTTATAGTAATAATTAGGTAGGTATCTAGGTAGGGTAAGTACAGTCGACGGCACGTCAGACTATATAATGTCGACCTTGAGCTACGCCTTGACAGTCTGTTTTCGCAGTTTAACTGTTTAACTTAAGTACCATGCTGTCGTGTGTAGGTACTCGGTACTTACCTACATAATTGATAACCAACGTTGAAAATTCATAAATCGATAAAAATGTATTATAAATACCTACACCGTACTTAGGGTTGCCGAATTTACAAATAATCGAACGATCAAAATATCGAATGGTTAAAATATCGAACGCTCAATACATCGAATGATTAATTTATCGAAAATTTTTATTTTACATAGGTAGTTTCTTCCATCATATCATGAACAACCAGTAGATATTTCAATGAAATTTCATAAAACTTAATTTCCAAACGAAGCTATATAATTCTACGTCAAATAATTTTTGTTCTACCCACTAACGGAGTAATATTTTGTATACGAAGCAGTTTATTTATAACTTCATAGCAGCAGTCTTGTTTTATCAGTTTATGGGTGAATTGAGTATTTTTGTGCTGAAAAGTAAATAAATTTGGAGAATAATATTTTTCGATAAATTAATCATTCGATGTATTGAGCGTTCGATATTTTAACCATTCGATATTTTGATCGTTCGATTATTTGTAAATTCGATATTTTGAACGTTCGATGTTTTGACCGTTCGATGTTTTAACCGTTTGATGTTTTGAGCGTTCGATGTACAGTGTTCGATATTTTGATTTTCGATTATTTGGTATTCGATATGGCGTAGGTAACCCGTTTTGTTGACCACCTAACTCAAAGCAATAGTGGTCAAAATTGCAGCGACGCGAGCGAATTCGATTTAGTCTGTCCGAAGCTTAAGACAGTAGAATCTTAAAATTGAGCGTCCTAGCCCGCTCGATTTTAAGATTCTTAAAATTGTGTGGTCTAATGAGCGGTTTTCTGACAGCAGAGAATTTTAGTATAATTTTATGTCGACAGATGGCGTTACTTCAACTAAGTGGATTTTTTAAAAATTATTTCCCACTAATGGTCATATTGGTCATAGAAAAGTTTTCTTAACACGCCATCGGACAACTAACGCACAAAGCAACAAACCACATACTTGTGAGATCAAAACTATGTGTAGGAGGATCTATTGGATTCATTCTATCAAACTACCTACCTAAACGATTACTTATAAGCGATCAGGTTTGGAAAAATAACAATAAAGGTCTGAGAATAATTGATTTATTTAATTAAACTTAGAAAGTAAGTTCTTTTGATTGTCTATATTTTCCTACCACCCATTCGAGACTTTTTTAGCTGACAAGAAGAATGGGCGCAAGAAACTTATCAGCTTTAATATCAACAATAATTTTATAGTCGTACAATCAGCTAATTTTATAATCAGTTCGCACTAATACTAATTGCCCTACGTACGTAGCCTAGCCAAAGCAAAGCAGTCAGTATTTGGACAATCAGTTCTATTTATATTGAGTGGAATTTAGTGACAAGCAGCAGCGTAGTTAGTAGGGATTCGGACAATCTGTAGCGATCGTTCCTATCCCTATTGATTGAGTCGACTTAACAAGGATTCGGACAATCTGAGGCGATCGGTCCTATCCTAGGCGACTCCGTGATGGATTGAGTCGGCTTAATAAGGATTCGGACAATCTGAGGCGATCAGTCCTATCCTAGGCGACTCCAGCCACACCAAGTAGCGGATTTTATTATTATTGGGAGTTGCGGACGATCCAGAAGATCAAGTCCTAATTGAGTCGACTCCGGGGAGCGACTGACTGCTGTGCGCCGGCGCAGGCTTTATATAGTGTTCGGCGGGCGGGGCGGCACAATGAGACTGACGATCGATCGATAATGCTGGCGCCGGCATGTCGCGCAGGTCGCGCCGCCTGTCTGGCGCCATGCGCTTGCGCGGTTTGTTATGATTTTGCGCCGACACGGCCATTCTGACATCTGTTGCGTGCTCTGCAACAGCAGTATCCTGAAAGTCGAATATATTCTGGAATTATCTTTAACTTATGAAGCCTTAACGGCTCGATATCAATTTTTCATGACAAAAAAAACATTTTATGAAACTTAAAAGAATGTTATTAGGCACTCGAAAATATTCTGGTGGTACTTTCTAACTTGTGAAGCCTTAACGGCTCGATATAAATTGTTCATGACAAATAACACTTTATTACAATTCAGAAAATTTTATTAGGTACTGTGCTCTAGGCTTCTCAGCCGTGTTACACAAGTAATCACTATGCTTTAGGTTTGGAAACCGTGTTACACAGGTTAGAAAAAAATGTAAGACTGATGTTGTGCTCTGGGTTCTTTGATCGTTTTACACTGTTAGTCACTGTGCTCTGGGTTTCGGAACCGTGCTACACAGTAGGTTAGTAAAATTTGGATTACTGATGCTGTGTTCTGGGTTCTTGACCGTGTTACACAGGGTGTTAGAAACAATTGGAAGACTGATGCTGTGCTCTGGGTTCTTTGACCGTGTTACACTGTTAGTCACTGTGTTCTGGGTTTCGGAACCGTGTTACACAGGAGGTTATGAAAATTTGGAATACTGACGCTGTGCTCTGGGTTCTTGACCGTGTTACACAGGTAGTCACTGTGATCTGGGTTTTGCAACCGTGTTACACAGGAGGTTATGAAAATTTGTAATACTGACGCTGTGCTCTGGGTTCTTGACCGTGTTACACAGGTAGTCATTGTGCTCTGGGTTTTACAACCGTGTTACACAGGAGGTTAGAAAAATTTGGAAGACTGATGCTGTGCTCTGGGTTTCAGAACCGTGTTACACAGGGGCTCTAAGGAATAAGGTGGGTTGATGCTGTGCTCTGGGTTCTATGACCGTGATACACAGGGGCTCTAAAAAGAAAGGATAAAAAAGAAAGGAAAATAAGTTATTAAGTTAAAATAACTAAATACGCTCACCGGGCGACGAAAGCTACAATGCTGTGTCTGTAGATACAACATCAACTTCTGGTGTGGTATCACTGGAACCCATGGCAGCGTTATCTGGGTTTGGCACATCATCTTGGATAAAATGGAAAGATTCCGGTTCCATTGCAACTGTAATAGCCTCAGGTGCTGTGTCTGTAGAAAATGGCAGAAGAAAAGTGGTTGCTGAAAAAAAACTTTTTTTTTCTTTTTTTTTTTTTCTTCTTTCTTTCCTCTTTCTTTCTTCTTTATTGCTTCTTTCTTTCTTCTTTCTTTCTTTTGGTGGCATAACTTTCATGTGGCGTACTGTAGACATAATTATCTGCATGTACTTCAGCCGACACGGTTATTTACTGACCAAGATTTGGAGTGTGTTGAAGTTGATCATGAGCAACTTTCCGTGATATACCACTGTCCACGACACGTACAAGGTACCGATTCTTGTCTAAGTTCCTTAACACCTCAAAAGTGGGTTTTTTTTTTACTTGACAATTTGCTCGGCTGACACCTGACGTAACCGTTTGGATTTCTAAGGATGTACTTGGACATCACAGAAGATTTTGAATTTGATTGATTAATGGCCGATGTTTAAGATCTCGATATTGTTCTTCTATTAGCCATTCATGATCTTTGTTCATAAGATGAACAGAAAATGTCAGAGGAGGAGGATTTCAACCAAAGAAATCTGCATAATGGATGCATTCCTCTTTCCTACATTGTATTTCCAAGTTGAAACTCATGAACAGAAAAAGAGAAAGATTTTGACTAAAGATATCTACATGACGGATGCCTTCCTCATTCCAGTACCTATTTTATTTCTAAGTTGAAACTCATGAACAGAAAAAGTCAGAGAAGAAAGATTTCGACTGAGGAAATCTGCATGATAGATGCGTTCCTCCTTACAATATTCTATTTCTAAGTTGAAACTCATGAAATTCGGTGAATTTCAGTTGAACGTGCACCACGTGTGTGCATGCACTACCTACTAGACCAGTGTTGAATAGATGTCAATCAGTAAGTCGACAGAAAATCAACGTCGGGAAGTATAAGATTGTAATTCAACATTAATGCCATTATATGACTGAGAACAAGAAAATCAGGGGGCGCGGCAGCAGCCAGGCTAAATTCGGCTGTTCCTGGAGGTTCAGAATTAGAGGATCACAAGGATTGCGATCCCACTTCTGATGTGAGATCAAAACTATGTGTAGGAGGATCTATTGGATTCATTCTATCAAACTACCTACCTAAACGATTACTTATAAGCGATCAGGTTTGGAAAAATAACAATAAAGGTCTGAGAATAATTGATTTATTTAATTAAACTTAGAAAGTAAGTTCTTTTGATTGTCTATATTTTCCTACCACCCATTCGAGACTTTTTTAGCTGACAAGAAGAATGGGCGCAAGAAACTTATCAGCTTTAATATCAACAATAATTTTATAGTCGTACAATCAGCTAATTTTATAATCAGTTCGCACTAATACTAATTGCCCTACGTACGTAGCCTAGCCAAAGCAAAGCAGTCAGTATTTGGACAATCAGTTCTATTTATATTGAGTGGAATTTAGTGACAAGCAGCAGCGTAGTTAGTAGGGATTCGGACAATCTGTAGCGATCGTTCCTATCCCTATTGATTGAGTCGACTTAACAAGGATTCGGACAATCTGAGGCGATCGGTCCTATCCTAGGCGACTCCGTGATGGATTGAGTCGGCTTAATAAGGATTCGGACAATCTGAGGCGATCAGTCCTATCCTAGGCGACTCCAGCCACACCAAGTAGCGGATTTTATTATTATTGGGAGTTGCGGACGATCCAGAAGATCAAGTCCTAATTGAGTCGACTCCGGGGAGCGACTGACTGCTGTGCGCCGGCGCAGGCTTTATATAGTGTTCGGCGGGCGGGGCGGCACAATGAGACTGACGATCGATCGATAATGCTGGCGCCGGCATGTCGCGCAGGTCGCGCCGCCTGTCTGGCGCCATGCGCTTGCGCGGTTTGTTATGATTTTGCGCCGACATACTCAACAAACGTATAATAAAAAAGTAATTATTTTTCATATTTTTCATAAAAAGCTACCTACTAAGTACAACGACATCTAGTTCTATTTTATGAACTACTTTTTTTTCTTAAACTGCCTTTTGAAAACCGCTCATTGCACCGCCGCGCGCCGCCGCCGCCGGCGCCGCCGCCGTTTTCGTGACCAGGGGGTAACAGTTGTACTGTACTACAGCATAGATATAGTATACTACAGAAACAAACTTTGGCATAAAGGCGTTCTCAAGGTCAACATGTGAAAGTAATGATGTGACAGACAGATAGACGATACTGCCACAGTTCAAATAGCAATGTTGGTTTTTAACACGTTTTTATGTGGCCGTTTTCTTGTTTATTTATTTACTAGCGGCCGCCCGCGACTTCGTCTGCGTGGAAAGTTTTTTGCTATCCCTCGGGAACAATATTGTTTTTCGGGATGAAAAGAAAGAGACGTGAAGGCGTAACAAACAAACAAACAAACGGACTTTCGCATTTATAAATTAGTAAGGAAGTAAGGATATTAGTTAATTATTTGTCTGTCTGCAAATTTTGATCTTTATATCTTCAATCTTTATCAAGCCTAATATGGTCACCCATCTTTCTTATGACCACACAAAAAGTGGCTGCACAATGTTTGTTAAGTCTCATATGGTCACCCATCTTGCTTTTGACCACACAAAAAGTTGCTGCACGATCTTTATCGACCTAATTTGGTCACCCATCTTGCTTTTGACCACACAAAAATTGCTGCATGATCTTTATCAACCTAATAAGGTCACCCATCTTGCTTCTGACCACACAAAAAGTGGCTGCACAATCTTTATTAAGCCTAACATCGTCGCCGTAGAGCGAAAAGTGGTGACTTTTCGCTCTACTCGATCAAACGTGTTTTGGGTTATGAAGGTTTCAAGTTTTATAAAACAAAAAAATATATAACTCGGTTTTGCTATGAGATAATTTAAAATTTTATGGTTTCATATCTTAGAAAATAGGTAAGCGCATACAGTAACATTATTACTTTTAATTAGTGTCCGACCGAAACCGAAACCGAACTTTCGGCCCTGGTTCCAGTTTCGGCCGAAACCGAAACTTATTTTCACACATTAAGTTGACGTATTTTTTTACACATTCAATTCATTCGTTGGTATAGTATTATAATATTATCTGTGGTTGGTGGTAGGGCTTGTTTCAAGCACGCTAAAGGTGGACGCCTGGACGGAAACACTAGTCGATTTTAATACAAAGGAGACAAATTGGGATGTTGACAACTTTTTTTATTTCAATTACATAAATTACCTCTCAAAAAAAGAAACATTGATAAAATAATTATTTCGCTAGCTTGAAAACTGCGCGAGATATCAGTGTGAAATGCACATAAATGGACTCGCCCAAAAACGCTTAATACTAACGGCTACTGAATTATGACGTCACGCCTCAGTAGTTTGTATGCTACGCGTAGGAAATTTGTTCGGCAGCTATATTAAATATTGTGTTTATCAAAATGGTTTCTTAGACAAATTTGCTATACATTTTACGAACTAATAAAAGGTATCATTTATTTTAATAAATTTTAAACTTTTTGAATGGACTTGTCCACCCAACTTTGAAGGGTCATAAAACAAATAATAAAACAGATAATATGCAATATATAAAACCAAGAGGTATACAAGCTACTCTAAAAGTTTAATATGTTTACGATTTTTATTAGTATTTCGTTATTTTATTCATAAGTCAACATCCTAATTATGAAGCCTTGGTTCTCCGCCAGGAATTGATCGAGCTGTGATCTGATGATGGCTATCTAGGGAGCGAATGGAGGAAATTCAGATCGCTATACACACCCAACTGATCTGATCAGCATTCTAAGAGCTGTTTGGATGTTTAAAATAGCTATCTGGATTTAATTTATTCGTTCCCTGGATAGCAATCATTAGATCACAGCTCGGCCAATTCCTGGTGGGCGGTGAACCCATATTTCTATGAAAATCAACTGGTGTTTCTAATTATCATCATGGTGTTTATAAAAAAACAATAATATAAGTATGTAACAAAAATCGTCAAAAAAAATGTCATAATAATCAAATAATCAATATGTTAAACTTATTTTTGTAAATCAACTTTATTAGTAATCAATATAATTTATTGTTTAACAATAGTCGTATGACTAGTTATTTTGTGTGTTTTACCGTACGCGTTGTTAACCAAGGCTTCAAAATTATCTCGTTTGTATGAAAATCTACTAGTGTTTCCGTCCACCCCTAGCGTGCTTGAAACATACCCTACCACCAACCAATCATGAATGTGTAAAAAATACGTCAACTTAATGTGTGAAAATAAGTTTTGGCCGAAACTGGAACCAGGGCAGAAAATTAGGTTTCGGTTTCGGTCGGAATTCCAGTTTCGGTCGGACACTAAACAAATAATTACTTGG
Source organism: Agriphila tristella (assembly GCA_928269145.1). NCBI lineage: Eukaryota > Metazoa > Arthropoda > Insecta > Lepidoptera > Crambidae > Agriphila > Agriphila tristella. The sequence continues at coordinate 42,989,615 of OV743433.1, forward strand.
TCAAAGTTTCATTTTACCACATGAGTAAAAAGAAAGGAACAGAGACAAAACTTCTTAAGAACGTGAAATTCAAACTTGCAACTAACAAAACAAATGATGCCCTATGATTGTCCACTGGCTGCAGTTGTCAAAACAGGTTTTTTCCGGTATTTCCACGTAGGTACGCGACAGGCGGCCAGTGGACACGCACACATGCCCCGCGTGCTTGTAGTGGTGCAACCGATTCGCGCGGTTGTATGAAGCTTGGTCTCTGGTCCTTTCTTTTTACTCATGTGATTTTACCAAGTATTATTTGTGTAGTATTACCGTTAATGTATGGAATCCGTTAATCTGCAGATTAACTGGTCGAATCAGTTAAAGTGCGAAATTTTTCTTGAAGTAAACGATTTCCGCGCTTTAACTAGTTAATCTGCACATTAACGGGTGCTACACCGTTAAAGTGCGGAATACAGTGAGTGAAATAGCCAAGGCTTCAGGAAATTTAAGTAAGACCTATATTCAAAGTTTATTTTACAAAAACTTAATTTCTGGCGCTTTGCCGGCCGCTCCCGCGGCACGCTCGCTCCGCTCGCTCGGCTCGTGCGTTTTTGGTCGCATTACTAACCTAACATAATAAACTCTTTAAAAAAAATCCATCGAGCCCGCCTCACAGGGGGGCTACGCTTCCCCCGTCCCCCTGCTTTTGTGTCTGTCCCTTTTTATGTTATTACACATTGTTTTCAATAAAAGAACCTGTTTCCGTACTTTAATTGATCCTTGGTCGTTAATCTGCAGATTAGCTAGGGAATCTGTAGATTACCTAGTTAAAGTACGAAATAACAGAATTTTTCGCACTTTAACTGATTCACTGATTTCCGCACTTTAACGGTAACATATGAATGAATGAAATAAATCTTTATTTAAATAAGCTCACATAATAAGCATTTTTAAATGTCAATTCTTTTACCCTACCACCCATTATGATGTCTTTTAGCTGACAAGAAAAATGCGTGCAAAAAGCTTCTCAGCTTTATCAGATGGAACGATATTTACAAATATGTATATCGTTTCCAGACTTTATGATTTGGCAAAACATTATTGACCGACCGAAGTTTCGGTATCGGCAAGTTTCGGCAAGAAAGACTAGTTTCGGCCACAGTTTCGGTTTCGGCCAAATATTGGCCGAAACTTTCGGCTCAACCGAAACTCGGTTTTCGTGAATGAGGATTTACGATTTTAGTTGAGAATGTAGATTTATAAAGCTAAGGATTCCATAACATACAGTGAAAAAAATTTTGTTCAACGACAAAAAATTACGAAGCTGTAATCATATTACTAGCGCAGTTCGCGAATCGGGTGGCACGGACCGGCCCGATGGCTGTGACGTCACATCTTCCGAGTCGCTCTAAGTTTATATGATTTCTATATAGCCCCCGACGCATTGTAGAGGCTAACGTTCTCAATTATTAAGATAGAATAATGAAAATAGCATCAAAAGATGCGCTACTAAAAGTCCTATAATACTGTAAAAAAATGTTGTCAATGTTTATATACAGGGTGGATTTTTGGTCAGGTACCTTAACCGTTATAGTTACAGGAAAACGTTCCTGGGAGACCTTCCATAACTTTTTAGTATGAGTACTAGAAACGACAGAAATTGCCAAAACTTTACCCATACATTTTGTACGGATAAACGAAAAATATGCTTGATTTTTTTTTGTTGCCAAACGATCTTATTTCTTACCGTGATCAAAATACTCTTTAGGGCAAATTTGAGTACAGAAACTATTTTTTCTATCTAATGTGCCTGCGTGTGAAGACGATGTTGTGTATGACTTACATAGTTTCTGTACTATAAAGAATATTTTGCCACGCTAAGAAATAAGATCGTTTAGCAATAAAAAAAATCGAGTAAATTTTTCGTTTTTCCGTACAAAATGTATGGGAAAAGTTTTTGGCGATTTTTGTCGTTTCTGGCACTCATACTTTAAATGGTCCCATAGAGTCTTTTGATCCCCACATGAAATAGGATCGATTGGCATAAAATTTTTTTTTTTTGGTATTTTAGCATTTTTTTGCTAACGGTAACTTTTTTCCAAAATCTATAAATGCACGTCGGAATATCATAAAAAGTAATGGAAGGTCTCCCAGGAACGTTTTCCTGTAACTATAACGGTAAACGGTTAAGGTACCGGCCTTTAATGTACCGTCTCAAAAATCCACCCTGTATATAAACATTTAACAACATTTTTTTACAGTATTATAGGACTTTTAGTAGCGCACCTTTTGGTGCCATTTTCATTTCAACTTAGGACGCTAGACACCATAATGCGGCGCGAGCCATATAAACGTGAGTCGGGTGATGTGACGTCGCATGCACCGGCTGCCCGTGAAGCTCGTCGATAAAATGTTTGCTGTATAAAATGTGGCTGCGGACAAACCAACGCGTTCATCTTGCGTCCGCGTCCACGTGCGTGGTGGCGACCACATACTGCAGTAGCGTTTGTAGTGACATGTTCGAACCGGTGCGTCCGGTCGCAAGAAATGCAGCGTTCGCACGCGCGATCATTTCGCGGTGCCGGTGGCGTCCAGATGCTGTCGACACAATCTGAACGCTGCACGCAACTAATTTGAAGGTAGTCAACGATGTCCGTGACGAAAAAATTATTGCTAAAGTGCAAAAATATAGAATATTATACGACACTTCCCATCCATATTGTATTCCATGTAAATAAATAAAATAATAACTAGAATATTATTGTAATACTTAATCGATTTTTTCTACTTTTATATAAAGTAGGTACATAACTATCTACATCATAAAAAGCGATACATAGAAACCCGCGTCATATTCATTACCGGATTGATTTTAAATTTATTTATTTCAAATGAGTTGGTACCTACTCCTTTTTTTTCCTTTTCCTTTTGCTTTTCTTCGTCTTCAACAAACGCTGCTAATAAAATAATTTCCTCTTTCATGTCATTTTCACTGTCATCCATTATAAATATCACAAAATAAATGGATTAGGAGGTTCCGAAGGTCGACGCAGACTGGACTGAACGCATACTGAACGCGTAGAGATCGCGTGTTTGGTGTGAAAGGGCTTTGCACGCGAGAAGATCGCCACCGAGCACGCCACCGCGAACGCAAGCTGAACGCGTTGGTTTGTCCGCAGCTTTATAAAATCGCAACGGATGTACCGATTTCGATAATTTAAAAACTATATTAATGAGAAAGCTTAGTGGAACACTTAATATTGGTTTTGAGTTGATTTGTCGACCTAGTTCTGATCCTCATTGTCGTGTGTCAATTGGCTAACTTCGGGGTTCGCCAGCCGACGTTAATCGGCGCGATTGTGTTGAGTTGATAAATTACGTGTTTTAATGTGTATACCTTCAGTTACAAGATTGATTTTAATTGTGAAAAAACATCTAAGTATTTATAATTTGTGGACAACTATTCATCTCGAAACTTTTCTTTTGACTGCACAAGAGCGTCAAAAGCTTAGTCAATAGACTATTCGGACAGGTAGTACGCGAACGGTAAAACACAACAAATAACTAATCATACGACTATTGTTAAACAATAAATTATATTGATTATTGTTTAACAATAGTCGTATGATTAGTAATAAATTTTATTGATTACTAAACAAGTTGATTTACAAAATGATTGACATATCTCTTTTTTTTAACCACATATATATTTTGTTTACAAAGTGTTGTTGCCGTTATTGGCTAATGTATTGTATAATTATTATACCGGCCTTAATGCTCTGTAAATACTGTGGTAACAATGTTCAATAAATAAAATAAAATAAATAATAAAACATTATTGATTATTTGATCATTATGATATTTTTTTTTGGTGACGATTTTTGTGACATACTTAAATTATTGTTTTTTTTATTTTATTTTATTGGTGGACGGATAATTAGAAACACTAGTTGATTATCATACAAATGGGGTTCTCCGCCCTCCAGGGATTGAGCGAGCTGTGATCTAATGATTGCTATCTAGGGAACGAATAAAGGAAATCCAGATAGGTATTTTAAACGTATCGAAACAGCTCTTAGAATTCTGATCAGATCAGTTGGGTGTGAATTTTCTCTATTCGCTCCCTGGATAGCCATCATCAGATCACGATCGCAGCATCAATTCCTGACGGAGAATTAATGCTTCAAAATTATCTCGTTTTTATGAAAATCGACTAGTGTTTCTAATTATCTGTGCACTCCTAGCGTGCTTGAAACAAAACCTACCACCAACCAACCATGAATGTGTAAAAAAATAAGTCAACTTAATGTGTGAACATAAGTTTCGGTTTCGGTTTCGGCCGAAATTCCAGTTTCGGTCGGACACTACAAAACATACTCTTCCCAAAATTTTGCATGGCAAACGATTTAAATACCTAGCACTTTGAGTAGTGCATAGGATACAAATAAACGATGAAGTATCAACACCTGCTAACTTTGTTTTTGTCGATTTTTTGTTTTTTATGCCGATCGACATAATACAATTTCGCATGTATGGGCAAAATCTCATTGTACTATTTAACCCATAGGTATCAATTTTGCTGCGAATACATCCTAACTTTATAGGGAATACCTTCTAATGTAATTTTCTAAAAAAAAAGTTCTCAGCGTCATATCTACTCCAAAATAGCGCACCACTACAAAAAAGAAAAAGAAATGTCAGTTAAGGACGAAAGAATTGACACGATTTTGCAACAAAAAGCTGAATATTAAGAGGTTAAATTACTAATGTATAGCACAAGAAGCTTATACCTCCCTCCAATGGAGATTGCACGACCAGTGTCATAGTGAAGATAGAAAAAATGTCCTTGAGTGACGTGACGGCTTATTGCAACCTCTTTCTTTAGTGTTACAATACGTGTTCGTTGTTCGTCGTTTGTTCGTTCGTGAGATACGAAAACGTATTGTAAAACGAAAAGAAAGAGATAGGAAGAAGCCGTGACATCACTTAAGAGTCTTTTTTCAATCTTCACTATGAACTAGGCGTGCAATCTCCATTGTGGGTATAAGCTTCTTGGTATAGCATCTAATTTAAAAAATAATTTAAAGAAATACTTATTCCGATTTAAAACAAAAACCATAGTAAGTAAATCGTTTTTAGTATCTTAGTTTATGAAAATACATGAATGACTATTCGACATGAATTTAGAGGTCGGTACAAGAGCTTTTTCAAGGCTGGAAATTCGTATACTGCTTAATTATTATGCATAATTTATGAAAATAACAGTCAGACCATAGTGTCATGGAACATAGGCAGTCAGCAGTCGCTCAAAGGGTTGAGTCCAAACAAGCTGTTTGGAGCTACAACGTGTTACAAAACAGGATTACATAGTTGAAACTTGGTAAGTAGATGTATTCTGTAAATCGCTTTACGATTTTTATAGAAAAAAAAAAGATTAAGGGGGTGCTCCCAATACATGGAAACCTAGGTACAATTTGATTTGACACGACAGCAAATATAAAATATTTATTATTAGCCTCTTAACAAACAATGATTAATGGTTACTAAAACAACAAATAAAACAATGTCAAAAACTACAATGTGGATAACTCCAATACTACGTTGAAAAATATACTTATTAGAGACTTACTTCCTTTAATTTTACTATGACAGTAAACGCGGTCGAATGTGCGATAAATTGTGTGGTGTAAATGCGTGCAGTCTCTCGATATAATATCTCGAAAAAGTGTCTTATCTCGTTATGATGATCCGTACTGGGTTACTTTATTCAAAATGAAACTCTGATGAGAGTTATTGTTTAACTTTTTAGTTCTTTTTGAGCAGGACGCGTGACGGCAGGACAGTCTTGTTTTTAATATTTTTTTAAATTATATATGTACGTACCGTACCTACATGCGGTAACGGATCGAGGGAAGTAATAAATAATAATTTACGTATCATTTTATTATAATGATATAGGTACCTACTTAATATAGGTAATTAAGAAAAAAAAAATCATATTTTTTTTTTGTAATCATTCCATTAAAGAACTGAGTTTAACTGACATCTGTAGAATCGATCGTTACATACCCAGTATAATATAAGCCGATGAAGTACATTATTCTTCGCAATATTTAACAAGAAGCAAAGATATATTACTTATAGAATGATAATTAGTGCTGATCAGGCATTCTGTTTTCTAATCGTTTTTCCTTTTTCACAAAGGTCTGTCATTCGAACGATGTTCAAGTCAGTAGGCCACTGGTTGTGAAGTGTGATAGCCAAGTCAACACAAAGCTTAAAACAAAACTAACAGCGGTGTCGGAGTCCCGCAGGTTTATTGCCGATCTTCAAGTGGCAGACATAAAACACAAATTACGTCGTCACTTTTAAGACGTTAACAAACGTCAAATCCCAATATTAAATTCAAAATATTGAAAGACTACGCGCGTGAAGCTATCATAGAAAAAATATAATGCACTTGAAATAATACACAATAGAACTAATTGAAAACATTTATAAAAATGTTACCACCTTTGATGTAAAAAAATATCCCTAGGACCTCGTTTTTGGGTTTATTTGCAAAATTTATCAGAAACAGAACATTCGTTTATAATAAAAACACGCATAAAAATCTGCGATGTTAATTCCTTCAATCTTAATTGAACAGTTTTTTTAACTAATTTGAAAGCGAAGAAAAGTACCTAATAAAAACATGTAAAAATCGAGGATTCGGCGCTCGACCTCTACGCAACCGCCGCGTTGGAACGCGCACTGATTTGAACCCAAAGCTCATGGAGTTACGTCACAGAATACATAATAGTACAAGTTTATGTTCGATTTCACTCTTTCACAGATCGACCCGCTCGGATTGAGACATGCTAAGACCTTAACAGCGCCATCTATGGACGAGTAGCATAAATCATCAATTACTCGTCAAAAACTGCTTTTAAGACGAAAACGCACGCATCTTATCAGCTCAAATTATTGCCGATAGGTGTCACTAACAATTTATTGAAATTTGTTAAAAAAAACCTTTATTTTACTGTTATACTACAATTTTGCATTTGGTGATTTTTATTAAGAAACAATTTTAACGTTTCTTGTTATTTTTTCTCTGTATTTTAATGTTACAAAAACATCAATGACAAATCGAAGCAGGTACCGCCATCTAGTGAGATAAATATAAACGAATGTTAAAAATCCATTTCTGATGTTAGTAATGAGACCCCATGGTATTATGCAAGAAGCTTATACCCACAATGGAGATTGCACGCTTAGTGTCATAGTGAAGATTGAAAAAAGACTCTTTAGTGACGTCACAGCGTATTGCTATCTCTTTCTTTTTGTTTTACAATACGTTTTCGTTTCTCACGAACGAACGAACGACGAACAACGAACACGTATTGTAACACTAAAGAAAGAGGTTGCAATAAGCCGTCACGTCACTCAAGGACATTTTTTCTATTTTCACTATGACACTGGCCGTGTAATCTCCATTGGAGGGAGGTATAAGCTTCTTGGTATTATGTAATGTCCATGGGGTCTCACTAGGAACATCGGATGTGGCTTAGTTAGCAGGTACCGTCATCTAGTGAGGTAAATTTAAACTAATTCCAACATTAGTTTAAATGTACTTCGATTTGTTTTTGTAATATTCAAATACAGATAAAAAAGTGATGAAACTTTTAAATTGTTTCTTAAAAAAAATCACCAAATGCAAAATTTGTTGTTATCCGCGTGTCTTAGGGCGGGCCATTTCTTAAGTATGGGATGAGGTATCTGTACAGTCAGTGGCACGAATCATGAAATCGGGTGGGGATTGCGCGGAACGCGTATTTTGGGTATGCGTTGCGGTGAGGGGCGCGGGCGGCGGGAGAGGGGCGCGCGCTATTGGTCGCTCACAAGAGCACATGCGCGAACTTATCCCCACTCCGTCGAAAAATATTCAAGATACATGCCTCGCACTGTACTATACTATAACGGGTATAACAAGACACTCAACGAAGCCGAAGTCCACGCATCATCAGGATCATTTTTGTCTTTTAAGCTAAACCTGGGAAACCAATAGCTACGAAGTTATTGAAGGTTAAAGGCATTTTTTTTCTTCAAATTTTTTATGAAATCTTATTTTATTCGTTATTTCTTAATTTTTGTCTGAAATTTTATGTATATCGTAAATGGCTTCAAAACGTCATCACACAATGTATTTCATGAGCACACACATAAACGTTGCCTTTCAACTCGGCCGCACGCAGCTGTGTAGCATTCACTCGCATGCGCGGTCTTTTGTACGCGTTACATTACATTGCGTGGTAATGTATGCAATGCTTTTTTAACACCAAAAATTAAAAACCTTTCCCAGCAATAATTTTGAACAGAAATGGTCCTGATGATGGGCAGAATACGTAGACCTCGGCTTCGTTGAGTGTCTTACACCCGGTATAGTATTATGTAATCTGTAATGTCCAACTTTTCATACCAAACGTTGAAGTCCACAAAACCGATTACTCTAGTCCTTACACAAATCATTGTTTGTTGATAGCGTCATCAGTGACGACAATGGCGACGGGTGCGGGGCATTCAAGCGCGTCATCGGCGGAGTCGTCGACGTCGACGCCGTCCATCAACGACTGGGGCTCCTCCTCGTCCACGTCCCTGAGCTCCGAGCGCGACCGCTACAACATGGACATCGACTACGACTAGGCTACGGCGCGGCGTACCGCGTGAACTGAACCGTGCAGTGTCGGAAAATGTTTAGTGACAAACTGTTGTGTGGCTAGCGATTCTGTTACTGGAAAAATTAAAACTAAATTTGATATGACTGAATTTGTTTTTTTTAGCGTTTTTAGTTTTTGTAGTCGTCAAATTTAGTTTTAAATCGTTTCCGTTAAGGATGCTGAATATTTTAGTGGTCCTGTGATTAATTGTATGATAAACGATGCTAAAATGTTCAGTTGAAGACCAAGTGGTCAAGTCTCGTAATGTTTTCGTTAAAATCGTAGTTCAATGGTATTCTAATGGTAATGCTTTTTGACACAGTTCGTGTTTCTTAAACTGAAAATCAAGACACAATACGTTTCCGTCTTGGGTTTAAGAAACACAATGTGTTTCAGTTTCGGGTTCAAGAAACAAGAACTGTGTCAAAAAGTATTACCATTCAAACACCATTGAACTACGATTTTGACGAAAGACTTGACCCTCAGCCGTCGTATCGGATCGAGTGTTCACTTGTAAATACATATAGGACTCTCGGTAAACGGGTGGGAAACTTTTTCGATAGTGCCTGGTAGACTGTGCGATTGTCGGGCGACGTCACGCCTCACGTATTCGACTAATTATACAATTGAATTTCTTTTGTGTAAATTTGTAAATATAAATCATATTTTTAGGCGTCTATTGCTGGTGACACGTTATAGATTAGGAGGTTATAACAAATTTGGTAACGATCGCGTAAGTGGCTGACTCTGGGTTCACAGGTTGGAGAGGCACTCTCTGATGCTAAATATGTCGGTCTGTTTGCGTGAAGTGGTTGCGTTCTTTTTATAATATGCAGGCTGAAAAATGTGTTATCGTTACCAAAAAAAAACGATAAAGTAAATAGTAGATAATAGTAAGTGGTAGCTGACGATAGTAAAGCAAGTAAGTACTAGTTGTACTCACGTGAACTGTTTACACAGTCCTTACGGACTGACCAAAATTCGGTTGCGTTTCGTAAGTATAAGCGATTAACTTTATGTTTGTTTGTAATGTATAAACTCAAAAAGTACTGATCCGATTTTGAATTTTTTTTTCACTTATAGAAAGCTACATTATCGCCGAGTAACATGACTATTATTTATTTTTAAAAAATGTATTGCCTTTTTCCAGCCTGCATATAAAAAGAACGAACTATTTCACGCGAACAGACTGACATATTTAGCATCAGAGAGTGCCTCTCCGTCCTGTGAACCCAGAGTCAGCCACTTACGCGATCGTTACCAAATTTATGACCTCCTAGTATATTATGTATCGAATACCTCGAGGTGGCATGCGCCTGTACAGGGTTATTTGTAAAACATCAACAGCCTCGCAGAAGTAGTGTACTAACATCACCATTTGTTCTACGACTTTTCCGAAAACAGACAAAAAACCGGCCGAGTGCGTGTCAGGCCACGCGCAGTAGGGTTCCGTAGTTACCATATACCATGCCTTATTTAATACCACTGTCATTTTTCATCTGCAAAAATAACTTTGTTTTTTATAGAGTTTGTATAAATGACAAAGTTATATTTGAGGTTTTGGAAAATATGCTGTCTCTCTAAAACTAGTAAACTATCTATCGTTCAAACCAATTTTTGTCGAAAGTTTTTATTAAGATCTACAGTATATATTTTTTTAGATTTTTCACTCTCTTATTTTAAAAGTTAGAGGGGGGTGGGGGACACACATTTTACCACTTTGGTAGTAATATCTTTCAAACGGTTGACTTTAAAGAAAAATTGTCTTAGAAACCTCAAGGTCATTTTTAAATCCTACCTATAGACACGCTGCACGTGTTGGTATGATGAAAAAAAAATTCAGTTTCAGTTCCATGTATGTATTCCATGTATGGGGAGCCCCCTTAATCTTTTATTTTTTTATTTTTGTGTAAAAATCGGTTTATAGAATACATCTACCTACCAAGTTTCAACTATGTAATCCTAATAGTTTCGGAATAAAGTGGCTGTGATATACGGACGGACGGACAGACAGACATGACGAATCTATAAGGGTTCCGTTTTTTGCCTTTAGGCTACGGAACCTAAAGACTTTCCATACAAATGTCCGAACTGCTGATCGAATTGTGTATGAAAAGGTGTTTTTTGTGTGTTTTCAGAAAAGTCTTAGATTAAACGTTGTTTTTTATGATGTTAGTATTCAAATCCTGCACATCTGTTGGTGTTCTACAAATAACCCTGTATAATTAATGTTATTGAGGGTAGATACAGCTTTCCCTATACTTTGGCGATTTAAAACAGATATGGGTTTAGGAATGTCTTTATTCTTTAAAAAACCTTATGCGTGGACCCTAGCAAAAACACGTTTTATTCGTGAATTAAACAATACTGGTGATTGATCAGTCTTGAGCCTATAGTAAATATGTATGTGTATAAAAGAGATAATTATACAAAAATAATAATAATTTAAGGTAAAAAAAAATACCCTTCTTGGCAGTCTGGAGAAAGACAGTTCTGTTGTAAAAGAACTCTATAAGAATCACCATTAAAACAGTAGGTTCTCATGGTATTGCCATTTCTGAGGTCCGGGTTCGACCACTGACTGGGTTAATGTAGAAAAACTTACTTTTGCGATCAGTATGTATGTTATGTTATGTTTATGTTAATTTATATTTATTATAAGTATTTATTATATTAACAAAAGATTGAAAATTATTAATGTAGGTATGTAACTGATAATCATTAGTATTGCTTGAAAGAATAGCGAAGTCACTTATTTTCATTGTATCATCTATTCATAGTATTGAAAGATTGACTGTTTAACCTAGGCTGACTGGTTTTTTCGCCCAGAAAAAATAGTTGATCTGATATTTGGTTTGGTCCATAAAATAGTAACATTGTAAAACAGAATTCCTTGCCAATGTCCTCGCAATGTTAAAGTTTAATTAGTATAAATAGTAAATCAGCTTAGAAAGTACCATAGATAGTAACTAAAAAGGTATGTTGCCTAGCATTACACTAGTGACTGTGTGAATGAGGTAATAAAGATATTAATAATAAAAAAATAAAAGATTAATGTTAAAAATATTCATACATGTTGCATGATCTTTGGCTTTCAGTATCGCAAAAAGCCTATTTATTTATTGGTCTGTCTGAAAATTGAATGCGTATGTTGTGTATATCTATAAGTAGGTAAGAACTAGAATTTTTAAAGCATTTTACCACTAGGAAAGTAAAATATATTGTCATTGTAAAAATGTGAAATGCGTGGGTCCACGTTAATGAGTAAATGAGAAATATAGAAAAAATGAGGTATTTTCTAAAATACCAGCGAGTATTTTGTATAAAAAAAGATTCAGTTTCATAATGTTAACTAATGCTCTATGTCCCTAATGTTGAAATATTGAAATAGAGTTTTTTTTTGTAAAATTTGCGGTAACACAATCAGTGCATATGTGCTTGTTAGAGAAGAGTGCTTTTACTAACATTGGGACTCGTTCATATTTTATGTCACACGTCGGCCATTGCTAATTTTATGAGATGCCATTGTAATACGCATAATGTTTTAAAGGTATCAGAATATATTTATAAAACTATAATAAAATCTGTGTATTATTGTATGCAACGAAGTGTAATATCTAACCTCTATCGTATTTTGACCCATGGTATAAGAATTGAAGTGTAGTCTGACTTTAGCTTCGTATTTATTCCATTGTATTGTTGCAAGTGATGTTTGCAGACAGAACAGAATAAGACACCTCTTGCTAAGTGATCATATAAAATTAGCTGACCATAGAACTATGGTGAGGATTCCATAATCTGACAATAGTCAGGAAAAAAGTATGACAATAATTACCCACTTTTTGTCAAAAAATCTATCATTTCAATCATAGTATATTGCACGGTTTTCTGTAAATTGTGACTGTTTAGAATACCTATAGGTTTTTGCGTTGTTTGAACAACATAATATGACATCTTCATCATATAAAATAGTATATCACTCTTAGTTGGTGGTAGTATTTATTTGTGGAATGAAAGGTCAGCTATGACGACATGTAAATGCTTTATTTACAATGACTATCAATTGATTCTATATTATCCTTTACTTATACCAGTGTGATGTAATGTATGAATGGTCCCTTATCGATACGCGATCTAGTTTGCAAAAAATATAAATGTTAATATTTGATGAGCTAAGTCAAATTAATGAATTACAAAAAAAACTTAAACAAATTCAATTCAATGCTTGAACAATACTTAGGTATATATTGAATACGTATTTTGTGACTGAATGCTGTACGAAGTGATTGTGGTAAATTATTATCGGATTAACACTTATGAATGAATGGTATTTTAAGTTTTTTCATGGACCAAGTCCATGGTTTTTTCCTGTGACATTTATTTGCTCAAGTGTACAAAAAGTAATGAATTCACATTTAAAATTCTAATTAACAACTACTAAATAGTTAACAACTGGCGTTGTTTTCTGTCTTCTCATATATTGGGTTTATTATGAAAATAACATGGAAAAATAATTAACATGTCTGTATGATTGATATTGTTTATTATTGTCTAACGATAAAATATAAACTTAGGTAAATTAAATGAAATAGGGAATATGCATCAAATTTTTTTTTAATCTTAATCTAAAGTATAATGCGTGAGAAAATTAACTGTAATATTAAAACTTTTCTCTTGCGTTTTTTTCTCGTGATATAGTTACTTGAAGTTAGCGCGGAGCAGCACCCGCCGAAAACGCTCCATACAAAATGGTGACGTCACACATCACGTTTCAGGTGTGTTTCGGCGCGTTTAATATGGAGTTAGCCAATAATCTTCAATTATCTCCCTAAATTTTGCGTTTAAGTACATATGTGTCATACAAAATATTGTTTCTTATTCGATATTCTATCTGACTGTAAAGTGCATTATATCCGAAAATAAAAAAAATTAATTGTTATTTTTCCCTGATTTCATCGTGAGATAAAACTAAAATTATACATTTTTTTTATTTTTTTTCCTGTTACATCATGTTTTTATAAGTGTCCGCAGCGATCAAGCTCAAATTCATCAAAATCGGTGACTTATGCATATTCCCTATTAGTAAATAAAAATTTAGTAGGAACATAATATGCCTGTTATGTGTTAAGTTTGATAGACTATTACATTTTTATTTAATTTTTCGTAGGGTAGTTTTTTCAGTAATATCTATTTGGTCAGCGATGACAAAAATAATTAGGCACTCTGTGTAACATTGAAAAAAAAAACATACAAGTTTGATTCAAAGAGAATAATTATATAACTACTTTTATCACAAGATAATAAAGTCGTATTTTACTTCTAATATATCACTTGCTCGGAACCCATTTTCTGAAATATTTATCATATTCGTATAAATGATTCACCAGGCGGTCAGCAAAGGAACGAAGGTGGCAGGTAAACGATAAATTATTATGGGGCAGATGCGCAGACACGTGCGGTGCGCCCGCGCGCCCGCGATCGCGATGCCGACCAGCAGGCCTATTTTGTATAGGTACTCAACTGACAGCTTAAAATGATCATCACTGATCTATGTTGTAAGTACATTGCTGCTACAGTAAAAATCAATGTTATGACTCTCTAGAAAAACCCAGCATGAATTTACAACTTAGATCAGCGATGATCATTTTAGGCTGTCAGTTGAGTTACAAAACAAAATAGGCCTGCAGGAGCCGTACCGGCTAACTTTTCGAACTTTGGCGGGTCTGCCGAGCTTCAACTTAAAACAGATAAATCAAAGTAAAGAATTTACATTTATGTTACCGCTAGTACCGCAGTACAGTACTACTATAAGGTTCTTTAGTTTATTTACAAACAACAACCTCTGTAAATTTATTCTTATGGTAAATTATAGTTCATTGTAGTTAGGTTTGCCAACCCTACTATATAATATAGTATCCTACTATATTGAGGGCTCGCCTACTATATTTTTTGAAAAAATATATAGTAGGCAAAACTACTATATTTTTTCAAGTGAATAAATTAAACAAAAACAACAAAATATAATATATTACTTATATGCACATAAGTAATTGCGTAATATTTTTTGTGATTATACATTTTGTCTTTATCATCATATCAGCCGCTGGGTATAGGCAGCTTGTCTTTATGGTTGTTGAATAAATTATGAAAATGTTAGTTACTTACTAAAGTATGAAAAATGTAACTTCTTTAAATCCTCCATACAAAACGGCAACCTACTATATTTTTTTGGAATTTTTCGCCATCTACTATATTTTTACACTAAAAATCTTGAAACTACTATATTTGATTCAAAAAAAGTTGGCAGCCCTAATTGTAGTAGTAGGCAAAAGTGGCCACTTTTTGCTCTAATATAATGAGGGCGACACTCTGAAAGCACTAAATTGCTTTAATTTATTACACGAGGTTTGCATTTATTTCATATTCGGCTGTTTTTGTGGCATTCACTAGTGTTATCTTTAAAGATTAATCGGTACCTACTTATCTACCACACGTGGTTGTGGTACTAAATAATTTGAGAATTAAATATTGTTCGTGTTCCACTTGGGTCCGTCCACCTGGCCGGAGACAACGAGTTGGGTTGTTTGTTATTATCTATTTCAATTTAGGTACCTACTTACCTACTGACGACTTAACTCACAACAATCTATGGAAAATTACCATTGAATTAGTGATGCAACGAATACGAATACGAATATCAATCCTACTGTTCGGCGAATACGAATACGAATAATTCAACAAGGTAATGATAACGAATAAAACACAGTATTCTTTTTTTACTAAGATATTTAATAATTGAAATTAACTTCTGACAAAGTTTTGTTCAAAAAGCACAACATTTGTAACTTCTTAGGCACTTTATGGAAGCAAACAAGTAATAATTGTCAACTTCAGAACTCGACTTCGTTCATTCATTCAATGTTAGGGTAATCCCCGTCAAAAGATACAAACAGTATAGTGCGTATTAGGTGCATTCGGATACACGGTGCACAGCCAAACTGTAACTTTGCATTCAGTTAAAATATAAATATGAAATAAAAGACTTTTTAACGGATACTAGCGCGGTTTTATTGAAAGTACTTTGGTAATTAGTTGGTATTTGGTTTGATTTTTGATTTTCCCGACGTTTCGGCACCATGTCTAGTGAACGCGTAAGCTTGAGAAGTGAAAATATAAATAGTTTGTTTTTAATATTCGTGATGATATTCGGTAAATATCTACTATTCGGCGAATACGAATATTCGTATTCGTATTCGTTGCATCACTAGATTGAATTAATGAATGTGTAACAGAATTAATGGCTGACCCAGAATGGTAGATAGGGACCATCAAACTGAACAACTTTTAAGTACTATGGGACAAACTAAACTGAAGTCGCGAAAAAAATATCAGCGACATCATACAAAAATTAATAACGAAAATATGAAAATGTAGCCATTAATTCTGTTACATATTGTATTTATTTGCATTAATTTTAAGAACAAGATGTTCTTTAATAATAGAGTCCGTCAAAATCTATTTTTTAATTACATGCTTACTATCCTTACTATATTATAAATGTTTGTTACGCTTTCAAGTCTTAACTACTGAACTGATCATCATTAAATTTTGCATTCCTACACGTTGTCCGGGGTACAGATAAAGACAGGGTACCTTTCATCCCGATAAAAAGTATTGTTCCCGTAGGATAGCAAAAAAACTTTCCATGCAGACGAAGTCGCGGGCGGCCGCTAGTTGAAACTATAACTCATATTATTTTTTATTTTATTTATTTGGAAACCCAACAGCTCATTTATACAAAACTTACACTAACACTTACTTCTAAGATCTTAAGCCAATTACAGGATTTCACCACTAAGTTTAAAGAAAGCTAATTATCATTATCATAAATTAATTAACTAATTAATTAATTACTTTGGATACATATTGTTTTGTTTCTCTAAATTAACGCTATTTAATATCATATACCTAATTTCAAATAGAAAACAATAGAACCACTGATGTACAAACATATAAATATAAGGTATAATATAAACGATACACAAAATACATAAACTACCTACAAAATACAGATATTTAATTATATATACAAATATATCGGTTATCTTATAATACTTATAATTCACCCATACCCAGATATTCCCAATCCATAATACCATAACCGTTAAATATAATATTGATAATAAAAAAGGGAGAGAGAAAAAAAAATGAATTTATTAATGAAAAGGAGGAAAAAAAAGGAGTTTAAAACGATCCGCTTGCCGCCCTTTTAGAGAAGTTTTACTTACATTAAAAATATCAATATGCTGAAATTTCTTGTTATAAGTTCTTGGGAGACGGTAACTCATATATTGGGTCATTTTGAACTTACCATCCAAATTTTGAGGATGTGTCCAGTCCATGAAACTGAACAACTTTCTCTAAGGAACACATGGTCAATCAAATATGTAAAATAAAAATCGACTTTCCATACAAATCAAAGAGATCATGTGATCAATTTAGTATGGGTGACCAAAATTTTGTGGCGAAATTTGACACATGTTTCTTAGAAAAAGTTGTTTAGTTTCATGGACTGGACACATTTTCAAAGTTGGGATGGTTAGTTCAAAATGACCCGATATACTATCCGCGTCAATTGGTAATGCGCCTGGCGGCCATGATTTTAACCTCAAAAACGAAAAACAATTATAATTTTCTCATATACCTAGACCCTTTCTTATTGAAAACAAGAATTCAATAATTAATATATTACATTACCTATTAGAATTTTCTTGTTTCATGTCATTTTTAGTTGCGGATCACGTTGACGTTGTTGTTAATGTGACAAGGTTCCAGCGCATTACCAATTGACGGGGATTGTAATTTCATTTTATCTCTCCATTGCTTTAGTTTACAGGAAAATCTTAGGTATTAATTTTAGCATTTAGACTTTTTATTTTCTTGTTTTATGCTTTATTTATTAGTATAGTGAACTAGGTATTAGATTTTACAAAAACATCTCCATCCATACTATAAGATGCACTAAAAAAGCAAAGGGGGCTGGCACCCGAATGTCATTAAAAACAGAATAGATAGAAAAATGTGACCACGTGGCACCCACACCTGGCTCCCAACCTTTCAATCTCGAGACGGCAGCTGCTATTCTTATTATCCTAGAAACCGCCTTGAGACATCCTTTCCCAGTCAATGTACGCCAACAAAGGCTTTTAATAAAAGGCATTGGCGTCAGCTGTCTCAACAGCTTGCGCCATAAAAAATAGGCCAATAACTTCGATGCGAAAAAAAACATAAAGAAATGTTAAAGATGGCAGGTGCGCAGTCAGCTGCCCGCGCGCACCTTTGTAATAATTGCCGTGCGCGGCCGTCGTTTTATTTTGTTTACGTCGCTGAGGTTAAAGACATAAAGGTTTGTTGCCTTAGCGAGGTTATAATCTGTTATTTTGATCAAATCTGGAATATTAAATTAACATCTATTTATTAGGTAAGTATTTAGAGTAAGAAGACGCGCTTTCTGCGCAGACTTTCGTCATGCAACGTCAGTGTTTATTCTGTTCAACGTATGCAGTTGGGTGACGTGGGTCCGACGGCGGTTACGCCAGCCACCTGCTTCTGCTACTTTGCCGTAATTAACTGGAGTAAATAACATTATGCACTTCTATAATAAAGGTGGGTACTTGCTTTGGCAAAAGAGAAAAGCATTAGAAGACACGAACTACTTAAAAATTTGAGATACGTTATGTTTGTAGTCTAAGTTCTTCGGTTTCCTTGGTAAACCAAACTAACTGTCTTAAGTTCTAATCTAAAACCATAAAATTGTTAACGTACTTATTAGCTAACGGCCAAATACTCAAACGAATCTTAAAGTTAAGGCCACCTTAAATTCAAAAAAGTTGTCAGATTTGACAGAAACTATGAAACTGATAGCTTCCTTAAAGTTAAGGAGACCTTAACTTGAGATTTTAACTAAGAAGCCTTTGAGTATTCGGCTGTAAAAGAGACAAAATACTTACTTTTTGCAGTTATCAATAATATATGTGTTTAGCAAGTAAAGCAATGTCTTCTTAGAGATTTCAATAAAAAAGTTTTGATTAAATCCTAGATTTTATTACATACGTAATGCGGATGGACGGCATGGCGTGCCGCGGTGGATCGATGGTGCAGGAGCCGTAACTAGGTCATGGGACCCCTGTCGCACCCCATCGGGATGCTATGGTGTGATTCGCCCTGAAACTCACTTATATTTACGTTTTATACCATTCTATAGCTATAGTACAATTCTATACATTATATTTGCGGTAAAAGATACATTCAAGAACATTTATTTATGTTAGTTTCGTCGATCTGTAGATACCCTTAGCACGAACACCTACCGAGAAAAAAAACACGCGTAAAAGTACCTACTCGATAGAGTAGTAACTTATCTACGGATTATTTCATTTCACTTTTCGGCGGCAGATGGCGCTGTACAAATTTCCCATACAAAATTCTATCGAGAAATTTCTACCGGTATTTTTTTTGATAGCTGTTCGTTCGTGCGAAGGGTCTGGTATACAGGCACCTTGAACGAGGTATATTAATTCTACTTAGATATTGTAAGGTAATTACCACTAAGTACATTGTTATTAATTACTAGCGGCCGCCCGTGGTTTCACCCACGTGGTTCCTGTTCCCGTGGAAATATCGGGATAAAAAGTATCCTATGTTTTTATCTAGTCTATCTACTATCTGTGTGCCAAATTTCAACCAAATCCGTTCAGTAGTTTTTGCGTTATTGAGGAACAAACATCCAAACCCACAAACTTGCACTTTTATAATATTAGTAGGATTGATTTCTATACCGAAGTATCCTGTGTTCGGAACGAGAGGACAGCATTATTATCTCTCCGGGTTCGATTCCGGTCGTTATGTGTGGACATTGGATGAGACAAACATTGATCGTCTACCTATAGGCTAATTATGCCAGAAACGAGTTAGCAGACTGAATTCGACATTTTTCCTAAAAAATACCTTTCTCTCAGTTGTATTACAACTGTAAAAGGTATAAAATAATAAATTGTTTTATGGTGTTTTGTGGTGGCAAAGGTCTTGGATCGATGGTGATGGTATAAAAGTAGGTCATAGGGCCCTTTCAGCACCCACGGGACTTAACGAAAAGATTACTGCGCCATTGCAGTAACGTGGTAGGTACTTTGATTACTTTCCTATAAAATAATAATTATGAAACTAAATAAAAAAAAGGTTGTTTACCATTGTAACTAGTAGGTACGTAAATAGGTATAGTACCTACATCTAGTGCATTTCTAAATAAGCAGGAATCATGTAACATTATAACAAAGACACTTTAATTTGATTTTGAGGATGTTAAATACAATGTGAATTTAATGTGACTCGTTGATGTCTCTTCCAGCAATGAGAATTTGACTCACATTCACATATCTAACACTACTATCCCATACAGCCATTCTGGTAGCGGTTACGACTTATTAGAGTGCACACATTTGTGTCGAAACGTATTTTTTCAGTAACTTTGTTCCGTCACAATGGGTAGCCGTGTCGACCGTTGTTCCGTCGCCGTTTCGAAAGGTGGGGACGATTTAACATTTGGTAACAGTAACTTTTAGTGGGACTGCGCTTTCGCCGCGTTGTCACATCGCGACGTATTTGAACTCACTTCTACCAGGAATTCATTCATTCATTCGTTCAGTAGTTCCTTTGACTCGTGAAGTAACAAAATATGGTGACATGAACTATTAATTAAAATAAAAGGTAGCGCCATCTTTTTCCAGGCAAGTAGGTAATACAAACCGATTTTGTTTATTTTATTTTGTTTTTAATGCTCAAAACGTAATGGGAAAAAAATTACTGTGTAATTTCATCAAATAAGATGAAATTTACTAATGCGCCACATTATTATCACAATTTTAGTATTTTGGTGGTAAGTAAACATTATTTATTTGTACACACTGAGTGCTCAAAAAACGAAAAATAATATATTTTAGCAATATTAAACAGTAAATTTGATATTAATATTAAAGAAAAGCATTTTTGGTACGTGAAAATATTCTCGTCACAACTAGTCACAAAGTAACTATAATGCATCGACATAGTTTCGTAAAGTCGGCACAAAGTAACAGGAATCCAAAAATGGTTTCTAATTTTTTTTGCTTCCAGCGTTTCTCAAAGTTTCAATATTTGTTGAAGGGTCAAAAAAATCCAACATTTCTGGAACAGGCGGTCGCAGTCAGAACATAGAAAAATAAATTATGCAACTTAAAAAAGTGGAATAATTGCCTATTTCAACTCGTGAGATTTACTCGTACCTATTAAACTGAACAGATTGCATAACCTATTTTATTAGTAAAGGGGCTGTTTATTTAAACTGAAATAAATATTATACCTTTTTCTTATAGCTTTTCATTTTACAATTAATCCCAATGTTGCTAATAAGTCAATACCTAGTTGGTTGGATCGGCATGATCAACCTTTGGCCTCGCCCCCGTAGCATGACTATCGAAACATGATAACTATCTCGTGATATAGCGTTTTATCGATATTCAACTGTCAAAATCCATTGTCTTTTGATAGTTACACGTGATAAACCGCTATATTATATCGTGTTTCGGTAGTCATGCTAGGGGGCAGAAAACAAAGGCAATATTTGAGAGTGACTGGATTTGGTGACGCTCAATTGTATATGTTAGGTTATCTGGATTCCGGAACATTGTTGTAACGTTACAACACAATGTGTTGAATATGATAAGAAAGTCATATTCATACAAACTCCAAAAATATAAGTTTCATTGGAATAGTTTCATAAAAAATGCGTTAAAAATATTATATTAAGCGTGGCAGTGGCATAAATAAATCTATAAAAACTCCCCATTTCTTATTCTAATTTAAAAAAGTTACCGTAAACGGTAAAAACTACAGCAAAACTCTCGAATAACAATATATTCTTCATTAAATTTCCTACAATAATTTTCTTGGAAGTATGTTGATAGGGTTTCCATAGAACTTATAGTTTTTAAAACAAACTCACAATCACTGGGTAAGTAACGGAATTTAGACAATTAATAAAAATACCCACCTATTTCATGACTAATCACAAATTGTATTTTTTTATTATTTAAATCACACGAAAATGTACTAGGCTCTGTTAGTGCGGGGGAGATTCGTGTGATTTAAATAAAAAAAATCAATTTGTAAGCAGGGTGTCTCCCGCTGTCTCCCAACCATTTTCCACTCTGGTCTATCTAAGGAACAAGTGTGCCAAGTCTCATTCTTTAATGCCAAAAATATCGGTGTTGTTTTATACAATTCCTACAGGGTGATGTTTTTCAAAAATATCGGAAGAAACTCAAACATAATTTGAAAACTATAAGTGCTATCACCTTCATTGAAAAAATGCCTAATAGAGAATTTAAGGACAAATATATTGTTTATAGACAGTTTTGTTGTAGCATTCACCGTTTTTTATTAAAAAAATAAAAACTGTAGTTGGGGACACAAAACGCCCCCCCAGGGGGGAAAAAATCACTTTACGACTTGCTGCTATACTTCTATATTTTATTATATACGTAAAAGCTACACGCATGCCAAGTTTCATGCTTTCTGTCGGATGGGACCGTGTTTGGTTGAAATGAGCCGTATATACTATTAATAATTAAGTTTATTTGAATAAAGCTTATTTGACTTTGTCTTTGCCTTTGAATATGGATTCCATGGCAGGTGTCACAGCGGCACTCCCGCTAGTATCCAATTGTATTAGTGGTGTTACATGGAGGTGTGGAATTCTGGATTGGGGCCGACTGTGGTCGCCAGCTGCAAGCATTTTTCCTGGGAACTCAAAATTCTAAGAAAAGTAAGTATTTTTTTAAATATGTTGGTCGATGAATTTTATTTCTTGTGAGTCTGGTCAACGAAAGACGAGATTGAAATGGCGGTGCCACTTTCCCTGTAAAATTAACGTTTAGAGGTTAAGTTATTGGAAACTGAACCTTGAAATAGCGCAGAATTAGTTCCATTTCCAACCGAGTCTCATCTTTCGTTGACCAAACTCTATGAATATGTAACTGTTATTTTGTTTCGAGATACAGATTCCGGCAAACATCTCGACGCTCTTTTGACGGAGTGGGGATAAGTTCGCGAATGTGCACTTGCGAGCGACCCAATAGCGGTGAGGTACCCCGTACCACCGCTATTCAGCTACCTCAGCTACCTCACCGTACCTCACCGGTACCGTACCCGTACCTCTCCGCACATCACCGTACCTCACCGCTACGCACACCCAAAATACGTGTTCTGCGCAATTCCCACCAGATTTCAAGATGTTTGCCGGCTATTTTAATTAGATGTTTTCGTCTCTTGAATGTTTTTTAATCTATCAAGATCTCACCGGTGCCGGTGCCTGATAGTAAATCTTCTGGATTAATTTAAAAAAGTATGTACCTAAAATGGAACAGAATTAGTACGAAATAACCTTTCGGAATTTATATATATTTCTAATCAGTAAATAAATCGTAGGTAGGTAGGTAGAAACATAAAAGAATACCTACTCACAACACTGAAATTGCTTTAAGTACATTAAATGTTGATAATAAAATTAACATTGATAATTTTGGCTGAAATCAACTTTAGCAGCGTTAAATTAAAGAATACCTTGAGAGTGACCTGAGATATTTTTACATAGGTAGGTAGGTATACTTAAATGCTAAGTACTGTAAGTACCTATTAAAAAACAAACTGTCAAAAATACTTAGGTAATATTATTAATCTTTCTTAATAAAATATTTTTATTACCGATCCTGAATTCCTGGACATCAAAGCTACCCTACGCGAGGGTCGCAACGCAACCAGGTCGAGAGCCCCTCACCGTTCCTTCACAGCCTATGGCGATATATACAGCCATTGTAGGTCTTGTTTGCGACCTAATTGTCAATTTGGCTGTAATAGATTTTCTATAGGAAATATGGGAGCAGTAAACAGCCCCAGCCTGCCTAGCATGACCGATTTATATCGCGTGATATAGTATTTTATCGACACTCAACTGTCAAATTCCTTTGTCTTTTTGACATTTGACAGTTCAACGTGATAAAACGCTCTATCACGCGATATAAATCGGTCATGCTAGGCAGGCTGTAGCGGTCAACTAAGTTCTTCCACAGATAACATAATAGGGAACAAGCGACAAGTTTTTAAATACCTTGTCAAGATGCTTTGTAACCAATATAATCATAAGAAAATCTGATTTACTCTTAATAAGAAGAAAATGGTACGGTTTCTATTGCTATGCAAAATTACACGTTGATTTTACATTACAACAAAAGATATTTCACACTAGGTATCTGAATCGTAAATTATTGTGATTATTGCCTTTTATTTTAATCACTAGAAATATTTAATGCTGAGATTGAAGTTTTTTAAATAAAACCACTACTTATTTCAATCGTTTTTTATTTCAAACAACTACTTGTCGCCGGTGACAAATAGGATATTTATTCCCATTCGTTGCCAGTTAAGCTAGGGTTTTCTAGGATAGCGTAGCGTCATATTACGGCCGTAATATAGCGGCTTTGAACGTTGTCTATGTAAACAATACGGCGACACTGTAACGTCAGAAACCGCGCCGTATTGTTTACATAGACAACGTTCTACGCCGCTAAATTACGGCCGTAATATGGTGGCACCGTCATCCTAAGAAACAGGGAATAAGCGAAATGCAGAATTTGATTAAAATATAAGCGAGCTTTTTGCTGTTTCGAAACTTTAAAAATTCGATTACCTACCTAGGTATGTTTTTTCCCTTATTAATCTTTCTAATTTCTGATCGATCACATATTATTAGGGATAGAAATCTTTCCAAAATGTATGGAGTCGATTGATCAATATTACGATACAACTATACAGTTTACGTACCAACGGCACGCAACTACCTATCCGTGAATATAAATCACTGATCAATATTGCGTTTGGGGGTTGATGAACCTTTACACTTTATTACTCTAATAAACTTTTACTTCTGAGGCAAATGCGATAAGGGGCGATACTAATACGTGCTTAATACAGTCGAAGGGTTTTCCAATGATTAGTTTTCTTTATGATGTATGTACACTATGTACAGTACTTAGTTCGTTTATTTACAAGAACCTCAAGACCCATAAGACAAGAGGGTTCTTTGTACAATAAGCATCGATTAGGACATTTTAATAATAAGTAATACTTAATAAAAAAGACTTTATTGCACATGACAGAGAAAAAAACGATACAATCAGAAAAAACAAGAAAACATACAATAGACGGCCTTATTGCTACATAGAAATTTCTTCCAGGAAACATTGGGCGAAATAAAACAAGATAAATAGGATAGGGGAATAGGTGCACTTTAAAGGACAGAATATGAATATACAAAAATACTAAAGGATAAATACATGGTATAAAAGATGAATATAAATAAGCAGGTAATATTAATTGCGGGAAGAAGTGAGAAAGCCATTTTAATGTAAGGATAATAAAACAAGAGAACTAAATATGTGAAGTGAAGCTTGTAAAGAACTACATCTACTCTCATGCACAAAAATAAAATATTGTAGTTTTTTCATCTATTATTATGGATTTCCGCATAAATTCTGCTTTAAAATTCTAATCAAAGTTTGCAGTTTTAAATGCAGATAAACATTTAGTTTTTCCAACTAGTCATATAGTTATTCCATAACCCTTTCCATTGAGGTGAAAACAAACTTATTTTTCCAGTTTTTTTCCTATTAAAATATAAAATAAAAAAACAATAAAAAAATCGTTTTTTTATGCACAACGGGAAAGTGGCCTTCACCTCAACTGATGCATAAACGACGATAATCCTCATCACTGAGGAACTGGCTATCTTACCTCTAAAGCTAGGGTTCCTAGAATGACGGTGCCGTCATATTACATAGACATAGAAATTATGGCCGTAATATGACGGCACCGTCATCCTAGGATTCCCTAGCTCAACTGCTGGAACACATCAATTTTGAATTGTTGTTATCGCGTCAGACTTAGGTATAAGATGGTGGCAGCTAGCCAGGCGGTATTGAAATAAACCCTACCACCAACCAAACCGAGTACAAATTGAACCCCCCTGGGTTGTGTCCTGGGTTTAGTTTACAATTACTTAACACTAATCAGAGACTGTCCGAACGTGTTTTTTGCTAAACACTAAACACTAAACGAGCCGCTCGCACTAAACACTAATCAAAATGTATACCGGCCATTAGGATAAATTCTGCTAATTTTACTAATCAAAGTTGGCAAATAATTTATCTTACTAATATTATAAACGTGAAAGTTTGTGGGTTTGGATGTTTGTTCCTCAATCACGCAAAAACTACTGAGAGGATTTGGTTGGAATTTGGCACACAGATAGTAAATAACCTAGATTAAAACATAGAATACTTTTTATTCCGATATTCCCACGGGAACGGGAGCCACGCGGGTGAAACCGCGGGCGGCTGCTAGTTTCTCATAAAAACATGAAGTTTACATAAAATGAGAAACGGGTTTAACATTATAAGTATTTCTTATGTGGCTATTCAAAGTTTGCAGTTTAAATGCAGATAAGAATTAAGGTTTTCAACCATTCGTATTTCATGTTATTCCATAACCCTTTCCCTTGATCTGAAAATAAACAAATTATTTTAAATTTTCCAGTTCTTTTCCAAGTTAAAGTAGTGAATTATATTTTTTTACGAAATTCTAGGCTATATAGTAAGTACCGTTTTTGAGGACGCTAATAGTACATTACTGACGCGGTCAATAATGACTGCATTGCTGGCAGCGCGATGATGATGGCCGATAGCGTAGCTTAGCGCAGGTCCAGGCCGTCACAGCGCGGTCAGCATTGCAGCCCTTGATGGCCAAGCTGGAATAAAGGCCGAGACCGGAGGTCGAGGCCTTTATAGCGCGGACAGCAAGGGCTGCAATGATGACCAAGCTTGAAGGCCGAGAGCGTAGTTAAGCTCAGCTTGAGGCCATCATAGCGTGGCCAGCAGTGCAGTCATTGTGGACCAAGTCTTGTATAGTGCTTTACTCAAAAATGACAAAAAAGTAAAAATGTCAAAAATTACCAAAATGATAATTTTTGAATTTTTTGATATTTTTGACTTTTTTGATATTCTTGACATTTTTGATATTTTTGAATTTTTTGAATATTTTGAAATTTTTGAATTTTTTGAAATTTTTGAAATTTTTGACATTGTTGACATTTTTGACATTTTTGTCATTTTTGATATTTTTGTCATTTTTGACATTTTTGATATTTTTGTCATTTTTTACATTATTGACATTATGACATTTTTTTACTTTTTGTCATTTTTGAGTAAAGCACTATACAAGACTTGGTCCAAAATGACAAAAAAATAAAAAAGGCAAGAAAGTCAAAAATATCAACAACACCCGCGCAAATAAAGAATGGGATTGAAAATGGCGGGTCACGGCGCTTATCACAACGAGTGTAATCCCATTCATTAACTGCGCGGGTTGTACAATGTACTTTTTTCACGAACTATGTTTGAAACAAAACTCGACAATAATGGATTCTCAAAGGAAATTGCTGGTGGCTAAAACTCGACAATAATGAAATCCCATACAACTTTGTTGCGTCACCATCGGAGGAGCACGGCAACCTCGACTTTGTTCAAAGAAGGTTGTCAAAATAATGGTCATATTACAAGCATTTTTGAGTAAAATATCAAATGCGAATTGAAAAAAGAACTACTTACCTCCTTCGCTAGGGAGCAAGTATCAGTGGGAGTATATTGATCTTCGCTTCGAACCCAGCGCATCTGCGAAAAGTATACAAAGCAAGTTTAGTTAGCCTTTTGAAGACCGATAGATTGCAACTCGGCGTGCCTCCTGTGGGAGCTATAACATTGTTTATTCTGTGCTATAACGTAGCTCGGGATCGGGACTGATTAGACATGAGGGGTAGCTTACAATAATTCCGGCTTTGTTTTATGGACTTTGTATATTTACGGATTTGAATTAGTTTTCAGTGATCCGGTTACATTTTGGCGTAACATACATAATAATACTGTTTGTAATTTTAATGTGGGCTTTAGATAAGATACGAAAATCACAGTGATAGTGAATAAAATAAAAAAGATAATACAATAATTTTTCCTTAGTTGCCCGTGACTACTCTTTTAAAATTGCAATTTCGAATCTTTTAATGGGGAGGAAAAGCGCAATTTTATCCCTATAGGTGGCGTCTGGTCTTTGGTACCCGGCCGCCTCAAAGAAAGTGTCAAAACATATGGGAAGTGTCAAACTGACAATTGTTCCAAAGACTGAAGCGCCATCTGTAATTCACTTTGCCTTCGCCTCCCCATTCATTGAACATTAACAAACTCTTAAAACAGTTCTTGACTAGATGTTTTTTTTCTAATGGATTAGGATTGAAAATGTTTCATCTTCAAAAAAGACCAACACAAACATTTTTATGATCAAGCAAAAAGTGAAACCGCCTTCTGCATTGTATCTCGGAGTCTTAAGGGCTTTGGTGGTTTGAAACTATTGCCTTCACATTTTTACATAGCTCTATCTAATAGAACTTCTGTTTTTTTTCTTTAATAGGTATGGCTTTTTGTTTTTCCATGTTTATAGAACCATCGTTTGCTGTAACTACTCGGCGACGACGCGACGTTCATGTTTTGCTTAGTTTATAACTAAGTATTTGGGTAGATTTGTGTAAAATATTTAAAAAAGTGTTTGTTGGCGTAGCTGGGAGTGTGCGTCTAGTGTTTTGTGTGCTTACCAAACAGTGGCGGGCCGTCTGCGCGGTGAGTCAGAGCACTAATGGAGAATCTATCCTGCCAGCATTGGTTTCCCACCTCAATCAACCATGCCTAGATACTTTTCCTGTCTGCAGTACTATTTATAGCGAGTATAGGATACGTCTAAGTAAATATTTTTACACTAAAAAAACATAAAACCTATATATACAGATCAGTATTCTAGTTATCCGAATTTATAAACCGATCGTTATAAAACTGGCTGGCAAAGCATCAATAGATCTGTCTAAAGTTTTTTTTAATTGATTTACAAAACATGATATCAGTGGAAACTGCTGAAGTCGAAAAAAGTTGTTTTAGGTACGTTTTTCTTATATGAAACTCAATACAAATTAAAATGTTCTTTCTCTTATTATTGTAAGGTTACTGTATAAATTACTTTAATTATTATTCGTGATGAACCATGTAGTACAACTAAATTTGTGTGTTTATTCCATTAAAAGTACTTAAACGGTAGTTGTAGTAATCGGGTGACTGCAGTCGCCCCTACCACGCCAGTCACGCCACGCTCGCCCCTACCACGCCACGCATAACGTTTAAATATGCGGTGACGGGGTAGAGGCGCGCTCAGTCGTGCTCAAGTCGTCACAGTGAAAGGTTGAACGGTGAAATAAGTGTTTTCAATAAAGTTGTTAAATAAAGTCATAATACCAGATGACTTTGATAAATTTGTCGCGATACGCTATTCCTGCTGGAGAGATACCACTGCTTAAGGTCAGGTATCAGTGTCTTATTGTATTGAATACTGTTTAAACTGGTAATACTAGTACTTTCCCATGATATCGAGTAATTGTATGCTTGGAATTCTTGTTAAATACCAAAAATAATTATACAGAGATACAATTAAAACTAGAACTTTTAATTGCTCATGACGTTTTATTTTAATTCCTTTTAACTTCAGAAGTGAGATAAACGAGATTTCTTTAGAATTCTCGCTTATCCTGCCCGCACAAAATAAATAAAATGGAGAATTCCACGTAAGCATACTATGATGATAACTAGAGGGAGAAATTATTTATAGAAATCATTAAAACCCTTAAGTTTTTTTTGTTTTTGTGCTAATCATCTATAACTATTCACTCTAGTGCTCAGAGGCGGATTACGTAGCATTTTTTTTTCACTCTCTCTCTCTAAGATAGTTTTCTCTAATACAGGTTGAGTTTTCATGAAACGTTTTGTTGATACTGATATAATACTAATATTACCAATATTACAGTTAAAGTTGGAAAATAACTGTTCTTTTAAGATCAATTTAGCATTTTCCCATCCCTGCTGTCTTTTTACATTGAATACAAATAAGATCACGTGTCACGTAACATATTGAGCATAGATTACGGATTCTGTACCTACAATCATATAACAATTCAGTTGCCCAATTAATTAAATATGATAAGACCATTCTAAATTTATTGGGTGACAAATAGTGATTAATTACATAAAATTTTGTGCAAGTTTCAGCAATGAAAAATGCATATCGCAAATTGGAAGTTGAGTGCAAGATTCATAGCAACAATTTTGACTCCAACTGATGCTGTTGAGCGTCCACTACGTGGTTACACGAAATTTCAAATTGTAATAGTGATACGAGTGAGGGAGCGGAAGGGAGCCTGACATAGTCGGGCAAAGCCGCAAGCGCTCGGTATGTCTTATTTACTTTCTCTGTTTATATAATTAAGACGCAGCTATGAGGGCGTAAAGCGTCAAACGCAATTTCGAATCGTAATATTTTGCGACACGAGTGAGGGAGCGGAAGGGAGCCTGACATAGTCGGGCAAAGCCGCAAGCGCTCGGTGTGTCGTATATAAGCTGTTTATATATTTTAAAATACAGCTGTGAGAACGTAAGGCATCATCCTTGAGAGGCCGTACAACGCTAGAAGGAATTTTCATAGTAAGAATTATCGAAATTATTGGCATTATCACATTTTTAATTAATAACAAATAAACTATTTCTTATTAAAAAAAAAACTGTTATTAAGAATAACTAGAAAGCTAGCTACGTTTTTTATATTATGTTCCGAGACTATAGGTCTATTATTGGTTATCATATCGATCGATAAATTAAGTAATACTGTGTAATCTTTGTTCAAAATTGTACAATTTAAGACGCAGCTGTGAGAGCGTAAGGCGTCCGTAGTAACAACTAGTAAAATATTCAGACGGCAATATCTTGAGTAAGGAAGCGGGCGCTTGAAAGTCAGCTACAGTCGCAAGCATTCGTGCTGGTTTATACGATATCAAGAGTCATAACTTAGGC
Source organism: Agriphila tristella (assembly GCA_928269145.1). Lineage (NCBI taxonomy): Eukaryota > Metazoa > Arthropoda > Insecta > Lepidoptera > Crambidae > Agriphila > Agriphila tristella. The sequence continues at coordinate 43,020,372 of OV743433.1, forward strand.
TTAAGACAGACTTCATCGATGAATATACTTATTTGAAAAGAATTGCAATAGATTGAGTTGATAACATTAATTTAAGTTAGTTTTATTGATTATTAAATAAAGAAAAAGTGTGTATAATTTACGCAAATGCTTAAAGAGAATAATATAAATAATTCGAAGATAAAGAAAGTCTTAGGTAGACTATAACTTTTCTTGGACATGAAGCTTGCTTCTCAATATCTCATTTTTCAAAATTTATCAGAGCATTATCAAGTGAATGCAATTATAATTGTCTGTTGTAAGAAGTAAATACCTAAGTAATAAAATCATCTAGAGTAGGGTTGACTTTAGTACGTACGAGGCTTGAATCTGATAGCAATCTTTATCTTAATTAATAACCCACCTGTTTATATTATTTAAACGTTTTGCTATGTTAGATGTACATAGTCTAAATACTACACGCTACTATACGCTACATACTACTACATTAAGTATGTAGCGTGAAAAAAAACTGTTTATGTATTTGGTTTTTGAACATGCAACTCATGCAAGTTCTCTTAATTTTGTTCCACTTAAATTTATTTTTTAATAACTGTTCTTAGCCATATTGTTTGACAAGCAAGTAAAATTATTGCGAACATCCGTAAGGTAATTTTTAACAAGTTTTCTAGATTATAATTATTATAATCATTTCTTTTAAATCTAAATCATCAGAATGTTTTATCATCGTTATAAGTATTATTTTACTGTTTTGTTTATATTATTTTTCTTAGTTAAAATGATAGATATAGATGCGACGAACGCACACTAAAACCAATATAAACATAAGTACTTTAGATATTTGCAGTACATAACTTATCCATACTTACTTGAAAATCCCTAACATGTCCTGGGTTTGCTGGAACCTGCAAGAAAGCTATCTGAAAGATAAATCCAGTTCTCCTTACAATGATTTAATTAATAACTCCTCTGCAACTCTTTTGTGAGTACAATAAAGAGCAAATAATTAAGTATGCTGAATGTAAATCCTCTTTAAATGTATTTACTGCAATGCAACTAATTGAGTCCAATGAGTCCAGCCATGTATTATTGCCAATTATGGCTATACCTACCGTTCTTTTAATAAACTAGTAATTCAATTTCAAATATTATTCTTATTAATTTTACTACACTATGATCAGCTCGTGCATCTGTTTCCAAGTCATTTAATGAGTAATTAGTAAAACATAGAATGTGATGCCATTTATAATGGTGTATTGAGCGTATATATTTTTAAATGGCCATTGTGAGCAATGACCTACTCTACTGAAGTTTACCGGTAGTAAAAGAAAAATAATAAAATTCATTTATTTCAGATAACAATTATTGATCCAATTTGATAAGAAAAAAAAATTGAACAAACAATAAATAAAAGAAATAATTACATATAAATCTTAAAATAAAACTATATTCATAATACACAATAATGCAACAGTAATTTTACTATACTTAATATTAATTCTAATTCTTCCTTCACATTCCTACAAATGTTATTGAAAAACAAAACTATTGTGCTTTTTATTTCGTAATCTGATATGCAATAAGCAAATCACTTTTGTTTTGTAGATTTTTTTTGTCTGCGAATAGTGCCATTTAAATACTGTGTGTTAATATTTCAAGATAATAAAACTAAAGTGGAATAACATATATTTCTAAAGCATTCGTAGGTGGTAAGTTAAGCCTAATGAAGTATCTTTAAATTAATCAATGTACATGTATTATCTTAGTACTTGTTACAATATTGTTTATAATATGAAATAAAGAATTTTTAAATGAAAAAAATGAAATGAAATTTCGTAATCAATGATACAATTTCTAGACAAAATAATTATTTTCGTATTCATTGCATTTTATCTCCGATACCGGATTATTACAATTTTAACATAATTTTCTCACGTCAATCATGTAGGGGTGACTTGACCTGTTATTACACCCTTATATTTGTTGGCACTCTAAACTTAACATAAAAAAACATGAATATTATTCGATAAACTGTGTTACCTAATTATGGAAAAAACTCAATTATAATGTTTTGGCATATTATCTTAATATTTATTGAGAAATTAGAACCTTATTTTCAATGATCATTTAATGTATTTTTTTAATCAAATAATGGAAATAATAATAATAATTTATTTCATTATTCAGATATTACAATCCATTTTGTTAGTAACAATTAACTTAAATCCTATGTTAGTATTCAGGACAAATTTTAAATTAAATAATTCATAAATAATAATGAAGTTTTCTATAAGGCTTCAAAAAATTGGCCCTATTCCAATAGTCGAAAATAAAACTTCTAAGTTGTACCTGTACTTGGTGAAAGCATGCCAATATTTTAATAAAGGTACTGAGAATCATACCTATAATTTTATTAACTGTTGCCTATTAAATTATTATTGGCGTAAGGTGTACCAGTAATTTGATCGGTACATGCCAATAATAGGTTGAAGGGTACTAATGAATGGACTATGGGTTTATTTATTTATACATAATATGATGGTGTATGTGTGGTGGTAATAGCTTAAAACGACATACATACAAAATACAAAAAAAAGAGAGAATCCGTATTGTGTATTGCGTTGCGTGTAGCACCCACTATGTTTATTTCAAATAGAGCTACTAAAATCAATAGGCAAAATTTATTGTTTCGGTTTATTACTCTAAATACCAATAATTGGGTAATTTACCCTGCCTTTTCTATTTGAGAAATTCAAGGCGATCCATAAACTAGGTGAAACTTTTCACAAAACAATTAAGTAATTCTGTAGACTAACGCACGGTCCTGGTGATGACAGTGCTCCTCATTAAAATGAAATAATATTAAAAAGAAAAAAAAATCCTTTTATCATGATTTTTCTTGTTCCTCATGACTGAGGGTCGCGATAGAATGAAGTAACTACTTACTTAGTAGGACAATTCAATCTGCTTTTAGAACACATTATATTGGGCACCGTAGGTACTGAAAAAAAAACTTAAACCAGATAGATAGTAAGGGTGGTGCTTGTGTGGGATTATAGCTAATTACTTTTGTACATGGATTGATAATACATAATGTGATTTGTATTTGGACTCTGTGTGCCCGCTATGGGAAGTAAGATTACCAAAATACTGATTTCTAAAATCATTTATTACTTAGTGTTTATTCTGATCGAGTTTTTAAAATGTGCAGTTATATTCAAGGAAGGTACCTCCACATAACGTACTGTGTGTATAGTGGAGTCACTTCTACGATATCTAAACTTCTCTTTAGTACATATTACATTTACATATCCATTATATAGGGAAGTATGCTAATGTATATAACTAAACAAAAGGTTAACCTGGTTAAATTAGTAAGGGTAAATTTAAAACCATTACTAATTTAAAAGACCTTCAGAATACTTTGTAAATAAAATAAAAAGTTTTTTTTTACCTTACTGTAATGTAGAATGCTATTTTTTATTAGTTCAAGAAGTAACAAATTTTACTCTTACTGAGTTGTGTCACGAAATACATAATAGTACAAGTGTTATGTAGGTACAATAACTACTTAAAAGAAAGAAAACTTTTTGCAAATTGATGATTAAATTATTGGATATCATAATAGTTTATGACATGTGTCACTGAAATATGCTTTTTCTGTCACTGTGTTACACTAATTGAAGCACTGGGTGCACCCCAAAGTTATCTCAGGGCAAATTTTTATTGAAACGTCTAATCCATGTAATTAATGCTGCCCATAGCCATAGCGCCGCCGCGCGTGATTTTTTAATTAATATGGTATAAAAATTATAAAAGTATTTCAAGCATTACAAATGGTATGAGAAAGATATTACATTCAATATAGTATTTAGTAATATATATATATATATATATATATATATATACATATTTACAGAAACGATTACTTCAATTTTCTATTTTAATGATGAGCCTTTTATAGCGTTTTGATGACTTTTTGTTGATTGTTGTTAGTAGGTATTTTTCTAAACTAAGTTTGTATTGGAGACAAATATTGAAATGCCTACACGTAACTAATGATTCTAAGACTTAAGTAAATAAAATAAGTTGCAATAGCTAATGATAAAAAAAATATTTCTAAGTTTGCAATCTTTATAATTCGGTGCAATGAAATATTAACCCCTTAGCAATTTATTTAAGGTATACATCCATTTTTAATTTCTAAAGTATCTTGTAATTATATTAATGAATTTTGATGTTGATAATCTATCGTTAAACAAGCTATTGCTCGTGTTTATAACGTGCTCGGATGAAATGCCATACGACTATATTTTTATTGATGTAAACAGAGTTGAATTGAATTGTAAAATTTTAAGTTTAATTAAATTAAGTAATCTAATTACGTTAATTGTAGACAAATAAATGTCACTTTATATACATACCCTTTCTCTAACGGGATGTTTTCTGAATACCTACTTATGTATAAATAAAAACGTAATTACGTTTTGTGTCATGCAATAAATATTTGTAATGTAATTAAATAATAATTATGACTTTCGCAAAAATGCGAAATATTTTGTTGGAAGGCTGCTATTTTTCTTCTAATAAAATGATGTTTTTATTTAAGAATATTTTATGACTAATTGAATGGATGTACTCAGAGTTATAAAAGATATTGTTTTACGCGATGGGACTCGCTCTAGCAGGATGGCCGACTGTAAGGTTACTGTATAAATTACTTTAATTATTATTCGTGATGAACCATGTAGTACAACTAAATTTGTGTGTTTATTCCATTAAAAGTACTTAAACGGTAGTTGTAGTAATCGGGTGACTGCAGTCGCCCCTACCACGCCAGTCACGCCACGCTCGCCCCTACCACGCCACGCATAACGTTTAAATATGCGGTGACGGGGTAGAGGCGCGCTCAGTCGTGCTCAAGTCGTCACAGTGAAAGGTTGAACGGTGAAATAAGTGTTTTCAATAAAGTTGTTAAATAAAGTCATAATACCAGATGACTTTGATAAATTTGTCGCGATACGCTATTCCTGCTGGAGAGATACCACTGCTTAAGGTCAGGTATCAGTGTCTTATTGTATTGAATACTGTTTAAACTGGTAATACTAGTACTTTCCCATGATATCGAGTAATTGTATGCTTGGAATTCTTGTTAAATACCAAAAATAATTATACAGAGATACAATTAAAACTAGAACTTTTAATTGCTCATGACGTTTTATTTTAATTCCTTTTATTATTGATCTTAATAATAATTAATACGTAACATATTGCAATTACTAGACGCATCTTAAAAAAAATGGCAAACCGGTATCAATGGCAACCCGGTTATACGCGGCCAGACGAGTAGACGAATCTATTCACAGTCTGCCGAAAGCGGCAAATTAAATATTTAAAATTTGGAGGGATTGGCGGGAAAGCCCCATGTATCGGTTTTCAGTTAGTTTTGTTTTAAAGGGGATATAGCTTCTCAGTGTGTGCCGCCGCCGCCGTAAACATTAGTTGTTGGTATGGTCAATGGTGGGAGATATTTGAAAGGTGATAGTTGGAAATGAACATTTTAAACCTAGAACGTAAGATCGTTACAACTTACAACATTTCACGGGTCCACAATAGTACATTACTGACGCGGTCAAATGACTGCATTGCTGGCAGCGCGATGATGATGGCCGATAGCGTAGCTTAGCGCAGGTCCAGGCAGTCACAGCGCGGTCAGCATTGCAGCCCTTGATGGCCAAGCTGGAATAAAGGCCGAGACCGGAGGTCGAGGCCTTTATAGCGCGGACAGCAAGGCCTGCAATGATGACCAAGCTTGAAGGCCGAGAGCGTAGTTAAGCTCACCTTGAGGCCATCATAGCGTGGCCAGCAGTGCAGTCATTGTGGACCAATTCTTGTATAGTGCTTTACTCAAAAATGTAAAAATTAAAAAAAAATGTCAAAAATGTTAAAAATTTCAGAAACGTCAAAAATTACGAAAATGTCAAAAATTGTCATTTTGGTAATTTTGGTAATTTTTGACATTTTAATTAACACGTTTTTATTAGGTTGCTTTCTCGTTTGTTTGTTTGTTTGTATGTTTGTTTGTTTGTTTGTCCGCAAAGTTTGCCAACGATTTTAAACTAGCTTGCCGATGAGCTAGAGACTTGAAACTTTGAACATAGGTCAGAACTGGAATACAATGCAATATTATGGTGTCATTGAGCTGATCTGATGATGGAACTGGAAGAAGGCCACAGGAACTTAATGATGAAACCATACAACCCCATTGTGATGAGGCTTGTTAGAATCGTCTTGACGAGTACTCTGATGGGAGATAAGGTCCAGGGTCTGATGATGAAGCTGGAAGGCCATGCCAAACGAACTCAATATTGAAACCGTGCAATCCCATCGAGTTTGGGCTCATTTGAATCGTCTTGACCAGTACTTTGTTGGGAAATAGTGCCCGAGGATCTGATGATGGAGCCGGAAGAAGGCCATAGGAACTCTATAATAAAACCACGCTACCCTATCGAGTTTGGGCTCGTTTGAATCGTCTTGACGAGTACTTTGTTGGGAAATAGTGTTCGAGGATCTGATGATGGAGCCAGAAGAAGGCCATAGGAACTCTATTATAAAACCATGCAACCCATCGAGTTTGGGCTCGTTTGAATCGTCTTGACGAGTACTTTATTGGGAAATAGTTTCCAGGGTCTGATGATGGAGCCGAAAGAAGTCCACCAATCATGCATATGTATGCTCGATCTTACGGTATGGTCTTGTAGTTTGGGGAACTATGTAGATCTAAACCGTGCATTTTTGATACAAAAGAAATGTATTAGGGCATTTCTACGGGAAGTACCGATTGATCTACTCCTGCGAAAAAAGTACCTTTAAAATCTAATTACATACTTGAAAAAAATCACACGTATTAATAGGACCCTTGGCCTGATGGAGAGCATATTCAAAAGACCGTCAGGATTTATAAAGCACCAAAAAAAAATCCTAAAGTTTGATAACGGGCAGAATTTGGCTTAAAATGGCGTGTCGCCTTTCCAGAATTTGTTCGTTATTGTTTTATAACTCTTAAAATAATAACTTGTTCAATATAATTCCAGCATTCACAGAACAAGGAATAGATAATAAAGGCATATGTGTAATTATATTTGAAGGAAATCCTTGGGTTTTAACACAATAACACATTTTAATTTTGTCGCAAGCGTGTGCCTCAATTCGGTGAAATTTAGTTTTCCTTACTTAAGTCACTAACTACGTACAGTACGAACGCACATTACTGATTCCCGCCACCCAGCAGCTGCGCCTGAGCAGCTAAGCTGTGTGGACGGGAGGACTGCTGCATTGAGGAGCATTTTTCGAAGGTTCAAAGTCATTCGGTGTTTTTGGGTTCGGGTCATTTCTCAAATCGGTGGATGACATAAATTTTATTTATGAACTATTTAATGAGATGTGTGCTAAATTAATTGAATGTTTAATTGGCATCTTCCAGTATTTTCCGTAGAAATTGCTTTAATTTATAACATTTACAATTAATTTGATGAATTGTGTTATTTTTTCAATTCAGTGGATCTCAATTCCTTGGAAAATGGGGCATCGAATTGAGAAAAATGACATCGAATTGAGATTTCACTTGTCAAAAACTATGATTAAGGCATATTATGTATATTTACTTTATAACAAAATTATCCGATTCAATCAGAGACAAGAGATCACTTTAATTCTTGCTTTACTATAAAGTTATCTCAATATTCACTTTTAAAAGTAAATAATATTATATCGTAAATAATAGCATATTCATCTTCAGAATTAAATTCATTTTACGGTCATCTCAGTAAAGTTAGTATCAACCAGTGTTGGGGTAATCAAGGTCTCAATGTTTATCTTAGCTTTCCAAATCTATCATTTTCTGATAGAACTAAATAAAACCGACAATTTTGATTTAAAATCACTATTCTTGTTCGGGTCCTTTTTCATTTCTATATTTCCAGTTTTTACAGGCTCTGGTTCTCTGGTTGATTTATCCAAAGAACTGCTTGCTGTGTTGCTAACCAGTTGGTTCAATTATTTTGCATGAGAACGTTTGTGCTTTATTACTTGAATATTTTTTTTTATTAAAGAATTTTGTTGACATCTAACTTACCTTTGAATATTTTTGGAAACTGTCTGTCTTTCGTGTAATCTACAGATTTCAATTCATAGAAGCCTGCTTGCTCATGATGACATTCTACAGACTTATGCAAACAATCTTCATGACAGCGTCTTAGTTTTCTCATAGCAAAAAAATGCCCGATCTTTCTCTCAAAAAATCACAAAAATCCATCTGGATTTTTGTGTCCCACAAAATTCTTTTTAGATATCTATCTAAAAAGAATTTTGTGGGACATTCAATCAAATAGTTTGGAATGCAAATTATCTTACTTAATATTATAAATGTGAAAGTTTGTGGGTTTGGATGTTTGGATGTTTAGATGTTTGGATGTTTGTTCCTCAATCACGCAAAAACTACTGAACGGATTTAATTGGAATTTGGCACACAGATAGTAAATAGCCTAGATTAAAACATAGAATACTTTTTATTCAGATATTCTCACGGGAACGGGAACCACGCGGGTGAACCAGCTGGCGGCCGCTAGTATCTAATAAAAAGCTAGGTATGAGAAAACTAAGCTACTGTCAAGAAGATGGTTTGCATAAGTTTGTAGAATATCATCATGGGCAGCATACAGGCATCAATGAATTGTAATCTGCAGAGTACACGAAAGACAGACAGTTACTGGTTCAAGTAATAAAGCACAAATTTTGTCATGTAGATGAATAATTAAATCGGCAACAGCAAGCAGGTCTTTGGACAAATCAGCCAGAGATCCAGAACCTGTGAAACCTAGAAAAATTAAAATGAAAAAGATCTCCAATAAGAATAGTGATTTTGTCAGACCTATTAGAAAACGCCAGTTTTTGGAAAGCCAATATTAAATAGAGACCTTGCTTGATTACCGCTACACTGGCTGGTACTATTTTTTTTTAAATGAACATAGATGATTTTGATTCTGAAGATGAATATGCTCTATTTTAAGATATTATTATTATTAAATAATAACTTTAAAAAGTAAACATTTTACTAAATTAGTTATGTAGAAGTTTATTAACTTATGACAAACCGTCATTTGTTTCACTAATTCAGTAGTATTTTGTTAACCGTTTTGATATTTATTTATATTTTAGAAACATTAATATAGGCACTTAAACCTAAAATTAACCATCTGACTATCAGATCAGCGATCAATAATCAAAAACGTTTTAGGTATTTGTATATTTGTTCATTCCACATACATTATTTATATTAGGTAACAGCGTTTCTAAATTCGCTGGGCCATTACTCAATTCGGTGATTCATTTTCTCAATTCGATGCTTTCTCAATTAGGTGCTTAACTTTTCTCATAAAGTAAGTGTGAAGTAGTCACAATATCTGGTGCCATTGTAATTTTCAGATTCAGGATGGAATAAACTTCAAACTTTGTTATTAAATTACTTATAAAAACCAAATTTCAATTCAACCACCGAATTGAGAAAAAAAATACCCGTTTGTAGAAATGCCCATTAGAGCTATTTGTAGAGTTGGCCCCTTTGAATCATGTAGACCGCTTTTTAAACAACTGAGATTGCTAACGCTTCCAGCTATGTATTCGAAATGTGCATGTATGTAAAGAAAAATTCGAACTTATTTAAGAAGAATCATGAAGCATGCAATTTCAGAACAAGATACCCTAATCGTCTAGTCACGCCTTCACATATAACTACCTGTTTTGCCAAAAATTGCTATAATATGGCCATAAAACTAACTATAACATAAACTAATGCTTTGCCTGCGGCCTTAGAGTAAGACGGGCTTCTACAGAAAGAGAAGCCATACGAAGCGTTTTCCCTCTGCCGAAGTACAAGCCCAAATGGGCATACGCGTTAGTAAAACCAGTTGCGCCCGGATTTCTTTCTAGACCGAGTCCAGTCGCGCATGTGAACGCTGCTCTGTTTAAAATGTCGAATTGATGAGTTTTTTGCTGTTAAAAGAGATCTTGAACATCAAGTATACAAAAAGACGGTTTTACATTTCACATAAAAGTAATTTTTTATCGTATTATTGCTATTTGTTTACATTTAAACATTAAATTCGTATATTTTATTCTTGATTAGTTGTCAAATTTGTTCAGTGACATCGGGTCTGCTAGTCCATGGCTCGTCCGTACAAATAACAGATCTGTCGCTAGATAAATCCGAGTTCTCGCCGATGGGCAACTTAGTGATGTTACCGTTAAATAATGTTTGTCGATAAAGTGTTGGTCAATCTGGCCCTGATTCTGCGCCAAATTCATTTGCGAGATTTTTGCATGATTTGCTCTGCACTGATGTGATCGCGACAGATATCGCGAAATAAATGTCGAAATAGTAGATTATACAACAAGTGAATAAAAAGAGAATTTAGTTCGAGGCACTAACGGCCGTCTCTCGAGCAAGATAATTAGGCGCATGATAGCTGCATGACAGCTAAGTTCATGACACCGTTTTAATGGGGAGGAAAAGCGCAATTTTATCCCTATAGGTGGCGTCTTGTCGTTGGTACCGAGCCGCCTCAAAGAAACTGTCAAAACATATGGGAATCTCTTGGAGTATTGCACTTTTTAATTTTATACTGAGAAAATGCCGCATTGTTATGCATGTAACTTGTAAAATATTGGAGTTCATCGATTTCCCAGTAACAAAAAAAATAGTGGGCAAAAAAATATCAAAAAAAATATGCTTTTTCCTCGATTTTCTCCTTTGCTGAGCCTGAGAAACATTATAAATCAAAAGGAATGTTTCATGAATTTGATGAAGCTTCGCCGAAATAAAACAACATTTGAATTATAACAGCTTTGTTCTTTAATATTTCAACCTCAGCAGTTTCTAACATATTTATAACTTGGATGAATTTGATAGGTATATCAAATATGGAATAAGCCCAATATTGGGGCCAAACAGAGAATTAATAGAATTTTATATGCCAGAGTCATTCAAGAAACTTAGAATAATAAAATAAATATGATAAAACGGTTCGTGTAATTTTGGATGGTACAGAAATTCCAGTACAGAAACCTGAAATTACTATTGCACAGAAGGCATCATCAGGCAACTATAAACATGGAAATTCACACTCAGTTGCTTTGTTAAAATTGAAATCATATGCTTCTAATCTGAAATAAAAAGATTACTTGTAAATCTTACACGAAATTTAAAGAAATGTAATGCTTGTTAGCAATTTTTTGTATGTTGCCATAAACTTTCTTGCCTGTTGTTTTGGCTTTTCTTTTCCGTAATTCATATTTTATATGAGCTAAAGTTAGCATAAAATACATTGTTTGTCCGCAAAACCGAAAAAAATACAATCTAAGACAGTAAAATCACGTAATACACAGTCAAGACAATATAAGCTCAAACTGACAATTGTTCCAAAGACTAAGCGCCATCTGTAATTCACTTTGCCTTCGCCTCCCCATTTGGTCGAGTTGTAGTTAGGAAAGACTTATGCGATTCTTATCCAAGCTGAATACTGACCGTAAGTAGTACTGTTAAATAAACTATATTCAAATTAAAGCAAATAACACTGCTAAGAGCTGAATAGTAGCCGAAGATTCAGCATCGCTCTGTATAACTTAAAATAGCTTATTATTCACTCTTATGGTTGAATTAAACGCACTTTTTAGAGTGGCGATGGTAAAAAAGCAATTATTCAATGATGTAACTGTGATCAACGTTAAGACGGGGAGCGATCACCGATTGTTGTAAATTCAAATTGTTGGGTGTGCAGATGGCAGTACTGTCATGGAGCGGTGTTCAGTGTCAGCAGCCTGAGCCCAACTTCCCTGGGTACACATTAGTCCCAACCCAATCACCTACTCTCTCGAGCTTTTTGTATAAAGCTCGAGCGTATAAAAATGACCTCTTTGTTGTTATTCACCCCATCGTAAAATGATTGAGTTTGTAATCTTTATTCCTTTTTCCGTATCGATATTGCTGCATCGACAGTTGAGCCCAGCCCTTTATGTCAAAAACCTGTCATATATTGATGTGTGACTCATCCGTACACAAATTTTTGCTGTTTTGTTTTATTTTTTATGTGTGAGTGTCGTCATTACAGTGTAGTTTTTGTATGTGGGTATGCGGAACTGCACTTGTGTGCATTTTCCCCCCCCGCAAAAAATGCCAGAATAATTTGAATAGAGTAATATCGCTAAGGCGTCTCCCTTCGTGACAAACGAAGCCTTTTGTTGCTCGAAGCCTGCGGCTATCACAGATTTACCACTAAATAAATTTAAAATTAAATTGTTTAATTTGTTGTGTGACCAATGTATATATACCATTAATGAATAATTCTTGAATATGAAATTTTGATTATTGTAAATTGTGAGAATTCAATTTTTTTTATATAATTTAATTAAATTTTTTATGACTTTAATTGTATTACTAACATGCTAACTTGACATTTTACTTTGACATTCTCTTATTATTTACCATGACATTGTTTTTATTTTTTGGATATTGCTTCGCTTCCATTTCATTGACTTTGCATATTTTGCTTACTGATTTGTCATTTTTTGATCAATAATTGTTTTCTACTAACAAACTAACCATTTATGATATTATAAAATTAGCGTCATTCTATCTGTACTGTTTGCATGCCAGTATCTGGTGCATCACATGAGCCTAAGCTATTTTATTTTTACAACTTTTTGTACTGTGAATGCTTGCAAAATAAAATATTCTTATTCTTATTCTTATTCTGGGACTCTGTCATTAAACCATGCAACCCCATCGAGTTTGGGCTCGATTTGGGCCGACAAGTGCTCCGATAGGAGATGGTATATTTTTAGTCTTAGCTCGATAACTAAAAAGCATAAAATAATAATTTACAGAAAAAAAATATTTTTTAAAAACACGTCTTTAAAACGGACTAAATTATTACAAAAAAATCGGACTAAAAATATTAAAACCTACAAGTAAAAACAAACTAAAAAGTAAAAAACAAATTCTTCTGTTAATATTTATAACCCTAATAACCTATACCTACAGAAATTTTAAACCTAAAATTTTTAAACCTAAAAACGTGGGGCGCGTTTTGTAAAATTTATCATCCATATTGTCTATAATAGCATGCGCCCACATATAATATCTATTATCTATACACATCTATACACATCTGTGTAACGAATGATTCGAATATTATTTCTTGCTTTTTAGAGGTATTTAATTTTTAAGCTGTTTTTGTTTTCAGGTTTTTTGAAGGCGGTTTTTCTTTTTTTTAAAAAGCTTTTTTATTTTTAACTTTTTAGTGGTAGGTATGTAAGCGCAGAGTGTAAATATTTTTTAACTTTATATCATAACATTTTCAATGGTAATTTTTTTTATTTGCCCAGAACTCAATTTCCAAATTTACGCTGTTTGTTTTTGAGGAGTTCCGTTGTGTCTTCGTAGTCCAAGTCTAGTTCAGAACGTTGCATCGCAAACCATGATTTGGTTTGTTTTGGATTGCCATAAACTTACCAAAACCTAAATCACTTTACATATACCATTTGACTTTGAGGAGTTCTCTTGTGTATCTTCGAAGTTCGAAGTCCAATAACGATGAAATTAAATTGTGACCACTCTTAAAGTATACCCTTTCAAATAAAAGAAGAATCATCTAAATCGGTTCATAAACAAAGATGTTATGTCCGAAATTCCATAAAAACTCGTGCGATGGCGAGCTAAATCTCTTATATAAAAGTGAAGGGGTGACTGACAGACTATTGCCCAGCCCAAACCACAGAATACATAATAGTACACCCAAACCACTAAACCTAGGGACTTGAAATTTTGTACATAGATATTTTATACAATGTAAACACCCACTAAGAAGGGATTTTTGGAAATTCCACCTCTAAAGGATTGAAATGGGGGTACAAAGTTTGTATGGAAAAAATATTAAATAGACATTTCAACTTGAAACTTGGTAGGAGTACTTCTAAAAACAAATAAGCAAACACCGTGGTTTTCCGAAACTCAACCCTTTAGGGGGTAAGTGGGGTACAAAAAGCCCAAAATCAATATGGATGTCGTTTTCGAGGTTTTATGCGATGTTGATTGCGAAAAATGACATTTATATTTAATGGTAGACATTATTCAACCCCTAAAGGGGTCATCTGGGGTTCAAACTTTGTATTGAAAAAATATAAAATAGACATTACGACTTGAATCTTTGTAGGAGTATTTCTATAAACAAATGATCAAACGTGTATTTCGTGAATTTCTGAAAATCAACTCCTTAACCCCATGTACCCCGGGTTATGGGATGTTGATTGCGAAAATGGTATTTAAGTATTTTGAAGTCCAACACGGCGCCATGAAACGAGGGTTCAATTTTTTTATGGAAAAATAATACGGGAACGAGAACAGGAATGAGAACGAGAACGGGAACTAATCCTTACTATCCTTACTAATATTATAAATGCGAAAGTTCGTTTGTTTGTTTGTTACGCCTTCGCGTCTTAACTACTGAACCGATCATCATAACATTTTGCGTAAATGTTGTCAGGGGTCCAGAGAAGGACTTATGGTACCTTTCATCCCAAAAAAAGGATCGTTCCCGAGGGATAGCAAAAAACTTTCCACGCAGACGAAGTCGCGGGCGGCTGCTAGTACTGTATATGTGCAGAATCTCTTATATAAAAGTGAAGGGGTGACTGACAGACTATTGCCCAGCCCAAACCACTGAACCTAGAGACTTGAAATTTTGCACATAGATACTTTATACAATGTAGACACCCACTAAGAAGGGATTTTTGTAAATGTTACCCTTAAAGGGTTGAAATGGGGATACAAAGTTTGTATGGAAAAGAAAAATTAAACAGACATTTCAACTTGAAACTTCGTATGGGTACTTCTAAAAACAAATAAGCAAATACGTATTTCGTGGTTTTCCGGAACTAGGGGGTGAATGGGGTAAAAAAAGCCCAACATCGAAATGGGTGTCGTTTTCGAGTTTTTTTAGGATGTTGATTGCGAAAATGGCATTTATTTTTAAGTCCAGCATAGTGGCCATGTTTCAACCCCTAAAGGGGAAAAATGGAGTTTATGTTTTGTATGAAAACATAACATTAAATAAACATTTTGACGTGAAACTTCGTAAGAGTAATTAAAAAAAAACTAACAACTTTTAAAAGCAAACACGTGTATTGTGATTTTTGGATAATTAACCCCTTAGGGGTAAATAAACCTATAGAATAGAATGGAATAGAATAGAATATCATTCATTTGATTAGGGTACACTGGAGGTCTTTAAAAGATCTGCCTTTTCAACCATACCATTAACAACAGCATGCAAACATTATTTTAAATTAAAATTAACGAATAGGTATTTTTTTTTCATAAATCGAAATGGATGTCGTTATTGAGGTTTCATGGAATGTTGATTACGAAAACGGTATTTATTTTGATGTCAAACACCAACGAACTAAGATCTATCAAACACGCTGTCTATAATTCAATCCCTGAAGGGGTGAAATGGGGCTTATTTTGTATGTTTTTTTTATTAAAAAAAGGTTTTTAATTTGAATCTTCGTAGGACTTTTAAAAACTAAGCAAAAACACGTATTTCGTGATTTTCCGAAAATGTTTAGGTTTGTTTACCCACTAACGCCTGACCTCTTGGGGGATAGTAGGTGAATAAAACTAAAAATCGATATGGATGCCGTTAAAAGGTTTTATGGGATGTTGATTGCGAAAATGGCATGTATTTTGAAGTCCAACACGGTGCCATGATTTGACATTTATTTTAGGGTCCAACACGACATGGTAAATATTCAACAGCTAAAAGACTGAAACGGGGGTTCAATTTTTTTAAGGAAAAATAATACGGGAACGGGGACAGGAATCAACGAGAACGGGTACTAAAATGTGAAAGTTTAATGTTTGGATGTTTGTTACTCAATCACGTAAAACCGGCTGAACAGATTTGGAATAGCACACAGATAGTTATAGCCTGCGGTAAAACATGGATACTTTTTATCTCGGTCAAAGGTTCCATAGCGAATGTCCACGCGGACGAAGTCGCTGGCAAAAGCTAGTAATAGATATATTTTTCAGGATTATGAGAAAACTACTGGCCAGATCTCTGAAAAAATTGAACTTTTATGGGACCACACACGAACTAAGTATGTTCTTTGTGATAAAAAAAGAATTGACAACATTTCATTTTGAGAAAGTACTAAAATTAGAAAACCATTTCGAGATTTTAGTGTTCTAAGCTCATATATTTTCTTCTTTCAAGAGGAAAGAATTCTTTTATTTTCGTTCTTTTATTTCTTTTTTCGTTCTTTTATTTCCTTGACTTTGTATGCATGGACATTTGAGACAGTTCTTAGGGATCCGGATACTAGAGACCGTACTCTTAGCTCTGATAGCAACCTCAAAGTGGTGTTGTTATTTTTTTTATTTTATTTAGAAGACACAGAATAATGATACTACCAGTATTCTAACTCGAGCCTGTCCTTGAAATACGTAACTTGAGCCGCGCGGTACGTCAACATACGATAGGGCTGCCTGCATCTGTGTACAAAACTAGAAACAAACTCAAGTAGGTAGATGAAATAAAGTTAACAGTACCTATCTTCACCTACTTGAATTTGTTTCTAATTTCGTGATTGTATGTTATATTTTAGAAATAACGGTGAGAGCGTGTTAGGTTGCCTAATAATTCAAAAGGTTATCATTTTGCTTTTAAATTATATTTTGTCATATACAATTTACAATATGGTTTGATATTTTGGTAATAAGCAAATAGAAAAAGTGATCTGTAATTATTAACACTTAAGCCGCTGCGTAGATCACCGGTGACTTACGCTTAAAAATTGTTTTATAATTTTATTTTCCCCAAAGAAAGTTCTAACCTTTTTTGATATTGTAGGTATATGGAATCTGAAATTTTCTACAAACGTTTTTCTTATTGTTAATTTATTTTTAGTTTTTAATTCATGAATTGTATAAAACACTAGCGGCTGCCTGCGTGTCTGCCAGACTTCATCTGCGTGGAAAGTTTTTTGGCTTTACCTCGGGAAAAGTACTTTTTTTTGGGATTAAATGATGTACCCTATGTCCTTCTCTGGACCCCTGACAACATGTAATGCAAAATTTCATGATGATCGGTTCAGTAGTTAAGACGTGAAGGCGTAACAAACAAACAAGCGGACTTTCGCATTTATAATACTAGCGGCTGCCCGCGGTTTTACCCACGTGATTCCCGTTCCCGTGGGAATATCGGGATAAAAAGTATCCTATGTTTTAATCTAGGCTGTCTACTATCTGTGTGCCAAATTTCAACCAAATCCGTTCAGTAGTTTTTGCGTGATTGAGGAACAAACATCCAAACATCCAAACCCACAAACTTTCACATTTATAATATTAGTATGTAACCGAGATTTATAGCTTCAAGTATAAATATAAAATAAAAGACTTAAGTGTAATCAAATGTGAAGTTTTATTGAGACCACAATAAAAAAAAGAGTAAAATGTTAAAAGATTGTGAGAAATACAGGGCGTGGGTGTAATATTTTTTTATTCTTTTTGCAGCTCACTTGTTGCACTGGCGGAAGGCCTTAAATCACAGTATTGTCACTGAGTCACAGAATATATACTCTAACGCGAAAAGAAACGACACTCGCGCATGTATGCTCGTAAAATCGCTCGCGGCTATGTGTGCGTGTCTGGAGGCGCGCGGGGGCTGCGCGCGGCGCGCGGGGATTGCAGCCGCTAGTCGCCGACTTACTCGGGCAAGGGTTCTTTCTACTTTCGCTCGCCGCTCGCTTGTCCCACCGCAATCCGTATAGTACCGCATTTCGCACGGACTGACAACGCGTTTAATTTACATTATTTAATTGTTAGATAATTAATCATGCCCGGCGGCGGGCGTTATTGTTGTGTTTATGGCTGTGGCAACAACCAAAAACAAAATCCTGATAAAAGTTTCTTCGTATTGCCCAGTGATCCAGAAAAGTAAGTACCTATAGAGTAAGCGATAAATTTATATCTTATTTTAAAATAACAAAAATATGTCAAAGTTGCCATAGTTGATGGGACCTACTATTGCAACTTTACCATATTTTGTATTTTAATAAAATAAATATTTATCGACTATTTTATAAGTTAAAATATACGAAATATTAGTCACGCCCTTACCGTTCCTTTAACCTGACTTTAATTATAACAAAAAGCTCTGAAAATAAGGATTTCAGACGATTAAACCTCGTAAACTCGCAAGTAGGTAAAATTGACAATAAATAAAAAAACCGGCCAAGTGCGAGCCGGACTCGCGCATAAAGGGTTCCGTACCAAAAACCGGCAAAAAAAAAAAAGACTTTTCTTGTATGGGAGCCCCCCTTAAATATTTATTTTATTCTGTTTTTAGTATTTGTTGTTTTATCGGCAACAGAAATACATCATCTGTTAAAATTTCAACCGTCAGCACGGTTCATGAGATACAGCCTGGTGACAGACAGACAGACAGCGGAATCTTAGTAATAGGGTCCCGTTTTTTACCCTTTGGGTACGGAACCCTAATAAAAATGATTATAAATCAAACCTTTCTTTCATTAACACGTTAAGAGATAAAAAAAAATGATTATATGATAAATAACAGAAAATAAAGTATAAGGGTTGCAATTTATGATGTGTACTTACCTAATATAATTAAAAGATTACAAAAACTTATTATAAATCAAACCTATCTTTCATTAACATGTCCTTGCACAAGTTTATTTCCTAACATACCTACTATGTAATTTCCTTTGCCACAAGTCTAAATTCCATTTCGGTATCAACCCTAGCGCTTACACGCTCTGGCTCAAGGTCGCTGGCGCTCGAACTCTCATGTACAGAGTGTGTCACGGCTGTGACTGAGTTGAGAATTCACATATATGAGTAATAAAACTGAAGTTAAACAAATAAGGTTTTTTAAAAGAAATCTGAATTAATAAAAGCTCTAGCTTATCGCTATCCTTAAAGTAGGTTTACAATATATCAGATCAGATATAGGCTATTAATCAATAGAAAATCATTTGACAAATACACAAGTGCACTCTAGATTAAGGTGGTAGATTACAAATCAAAAGTAGGTTATGCGGTACTTATATGCATATAGCTAGGCTAAACTGATGACAGAAGAGAAGAGTAGGGATGATTACTGGGCGCCACACGCTTATGGGTAACTCACAAACGTGAATAGTAGAAGAAGGTGTAGCAAGATAAAAATATAGGAACGGTTACACCTAAGATTCGTGTTCTGAGGAGGGCTTCTGGATCGCCGGTCACTCAAGGCCAAAGGTCAGCGAACGAGGGCTTGGCGATGTTGTAGTCTGCTCAGCAGCACTCGTTTCGGATGGGTGATCCCGTCAGAATTAAAAGAACTGTCGAGGAAATAGAGAACACAGCGTTATGCCAAAACAGTGACATACAAAAAATGTTAATAGACATGATTGCCGTTTAGCAGAGAGACTTACCCGGACGCCGAGAATTCGAGGACTAATGTAAGAAATTGCGGTGCTCACGGTGATGCAGCTTAGGACGCAATTTGTGTGGTTTACCAGGGACAGATGACACACACAGCGTATGAGAAATACTTTCAATCACAGTACACAGTGGCGCACTCACAGCAAGTTAGGTAGAAGTTCAGAGAAAGTGAAAATCCTCACTGGAGGAAGTCGGGTCCTATTTATATCTTTCCCTTTCAGCCGTTCAATTTCGCAACCAATCTACCACTTTCCCGAGACAGTAAGAAAAAACCATACAGACTTACATACTTCTAGAATGATCAGATTATAGTCTATGGTTAAGAAAATTAGTTAAAGATAAATGAAGAATTATATGAAATCAAATAAAGGAAGATTTGTAGATTCTAAATAACTAATTACTCCCATTGTACATTAGATATTTATAAAGTTATTGATAAAAGTTTTTAGGAACCATAGATTATCCAAATTCTTTATCTGTGAATCCAGATGTGAAAGAAGGAAGCTACTTCACGCTAGATGTCAGTTTTGAGTGCTATTGTATGAACGAGATGACAGGATGGTTATGCATTTAGGTGTGAGAGAGATGGTAATATACGCGCGACAGACTGCCACTATTTGACACAAGATAGCGCTAAAGTTTTGATGAAGTGTGGAATCCCAACGCTAGGTGGCTTTATGAAAAGAAGAGATGCAAATAGCTAGACATCCCTGCCAGAATGAGAAGGCGTATATATTTGGATACTTGCTCGTGGTATTAGTTCCGCTATTCCTCGCAAGATTGAGCCAATGGTCCGAGAATTATGATGTTTATGCTGATAAAATTAAAATGTCAAACGTCAGACCGAACTGTTGTTTGTTGACGAATCTAAGTCTACATAAAATGTAAAAAACTAGCAATTATTGCGTGAAATTGAGTTAATGAAGATGTATGTACCTTGCAATGTGGGATGTATAAAAAGTGTTGTGTAATGATGTAAAATATTGGATAAAGAAAACATAAATAAAGGTTGGTATCGTCAAAGTATATTATGAATGTAACATATCAAAAATGATATGTTACAAGTAGGATTAGTTAGGACATTTTTTGCTATCCCTCGGGAACTATTCTTTTTTCGGGATGAAAAGTACCCTATATTCTTTTCTGTACCCTTTACAACGTATATGCAAAATTTCATGATGATCGGCTCAGTAGTTAAGACGTGAAGACGTAACAAACAAACAAACTATAATTGTAAATCATTGTGCATCATTGACTTTGAACTAGATTTAATTATGATGACGCAGATGCTATACTCGTCTGACGTTAATAATGTAACACATTATCATTCTTTTTACCGTTTGGTTTATTTAAACTCATATGGTTTATTTTAAACAGCACAATATACTCTATAGTTGCAATTCGCCATCGTGATCACAAAATACGAAACCACCGTTCGTTCGTCACTGCGGCGCATTCGCGACTGTAGCAGCCCGAGAGCAGCCCGAACTCGAGGCGCTTAAAGTTAGAATACTGGTAGTATCATTATTCTGTGCCCATAGATACATACCTTAAAACTAAAATATAATATATATATATAAACAATTTTGTTAGTAAATATAACTTAATATTACGTTAGTATAAACTCAATTTGGCACTTTCTGTGTCAGTTCGGTGGCACAAGGCAATGTCCCTCGAAAGCGCCTGTATACCACGCCTTGCGGCCAGAAGTCCTCCTTCATGAAAGTTTCTAGCCTGGCGGTCGGGATGCGCACCACAAACGACTTAAAATTCGTGTTATGGCGCGACTCCAGAGGCTGAACTCTCAAAGCAAAAGTTAGCCTTCTTCTTAATGTACTCTATCACATCCTGCACGGTGGTGGTGTGGTGCAGGCGGGACAGGTACACAGCCGTAGTCGGTATGGCAGCTCGCAGCAGGAAGTTGGGCCCTGTCGGTGCGGTGCCATGATTATTCTGTCTCGTTCGCTGACGCTGTCGCTTCTTGTTCCGAACCTCGAGGAAACCGTCTTCATCTTGGCACAACATCCTGCGAAGGAGCTTTCCCGTCGGCGAGTGCTGGCTTCTGCGACCGCAAGCTTGAATTGGCGGGTGGCGCACAGCTCGCGGGATTGGCGCTCGCGGCCGGCGGCAGCGGCGGCAGCGCTCGGGCTCGTTCGGGTCGTGCCTGGGGAGGTGACGAAACTGCTGACTTGCAACTCGACGTCATAGATGTATCGAAGCAGGCCCCACGTCGAGTGTTGACATTTGACCTACTTACGGCGAGTGATTCACGTAAATCGTCTACTTCTTTACGCAATTGACTCACCGAATTTTCAGATGTCTGAAATTTCAACATCAATTCGGCCAAACTCGCCTTAAGGGACACGATGTCCTTTTGGAGGCAGGTCACATCGACGTGATCGAAGGTGACGGGAGGCAGCTTGTTGAGGTCCCTCGCCACGAACGTCGGCACGTCATCGGGGTCGGTTTCCTTGAACAGGGTGATGATCTCCTGCAAGCTCTTCTGTGTCCCGTCACGTCTCCGAGACACCATCTGGTCGCTCTTGCCGAGAGACTCGAACAAGAGTTTCTTCGCCGTGGCCACGTCGTCCTCGCTGAAGCTGGACTTGCAAATTTGCAGTGCGCTCACCTCATCCATGACGTCCAGCTTTTGTTGTAGGAACGCCAGGAGTTCATTTGCCACAAGTTTGTCACTCATGGCGTAATACGATTAGCGGTACTTGGCCGCGTTACGCGTTCTCTAATTTCTTAGTATGCGTCTGCACCGATCCGCATCGCACACACGAATGTTATAGAGACAGAGCATATAGCGCACTTTCAATCACAACATCTCGCTTAGATATTACTTGTGACAGTCATTGTATGGGGGCTTCAGGTTGAAATTGTTTTTAGAAAGCGACATCGAAAGAAAAAATGACCCACCTCTTCTTAAAAAAATACTCATACACCTTTAGGTACTACAATAATTTAATATACTTAGTTGTTATTTGAGTAGTATTATTGTTTCTTATTTATTATGAAACATGAAACAAAAATACCATTATTATCGATATAAAATACAATACTAGCGTGCCTACATCTCTATAGACATCACAATTCACATCATTGACAGTTTTTTTTATTTGACGTTTGAAGAGGCAAGGCAAAGGCATCGCTTATATTCTCCCTATATCTTGTACTTACGTCCTTTTAGAATAAACCATTTTCTATTAATTAATATCTCAGTAATGTATGAAAATAAATGGAAAAGAAAAAATACGTGTTGCCTAAAAAACGATAAATTTTCATTATACTCGGATTCGTCCTTCGATATTAGTATATTGACTACTTGTAGTACCGCTCGTGTACTATCACCACTTAGCACGTTATTTTAGAGTAATAACCTAAAAACCCTAAAAAGAGAAGGTTTTGACTTCAAAATGACAGATTTGACATTTCCGGTTCGAGTCTTCCCCGTCACTACTTGGCGCCAACACTTTATTCGCTTTTTGTGCTTCGCCACGAACGCACGTACAGTCTCAAAGTGAGAATTCTTTAGGATATTATATTCAGTGAAAATTTAATTAAAGTTAAAATGCTTAGCGAAGAAAATAATAAAGTCGGAGAAAAGTAATGTTACTAACCAAAGATCTATTGCAATCGAAATAGTCAAACGGACTATTTCACCGCATAGGTCGGTTTAGTATTCGGCGGCATCAGTAATTTCGCGGCATGAACCAATAATATCTATTGCACCCGAGATAGTCATTGGATTATTTCATCGCATGGATAGGTTCTATTATTTCATCAATGATGAAGAAGATTATTTTGCCGCATGAACCAAAAATCTATTGCAATCGAGATAGTCATTGGATTATTTCACCGCATAGATCGGTTCAACAACGCAACTGTAACAAGAGCAGCAACCCAAAGCACCGCTGACGACAGTGACGACGCGACAGTGTAAAAATCAATCTGCTCAGCACCTCTCGGGTGACTCCGCCCCGCCATCCGCCGAATCCGTCGCCATCCGCCTCCCAGGCAGGTGGCTGCTGTGCTAGAGCTGCTGCTGCAGCAGCAGTTCGACAACAGCGTTGCTCATCAGGTATGCATTTTGATATCTTAGATATCCTTGGGTACCATCGGTTCTCAGATTGACATAATATTATTATGTATGATTAATTCATTGTACATATTGTTAGAAACAATGTGAATGTGAACCAATGAAGAACTGCTAGTATAGCATTCATAAAACCTAAACTTCATGGAACCACATAATGAGTTATGTAACTAGTTGATACCTGATGCCTCACACCTATTATGTGATATAGCTTTTATAATCTAGGTAAGCCTCAAACATGGGCCCGCTGATAGAAATTTCAATATGAAATGGAATAATAGACTCCTTAGTTTATCATCCATAAATTCAGTTAGTGTTTTATGGTACAATAAGATTACATATGTAAAAAAAATATATGTGTACCTGAACTAGGAGATTCTGTGTTTCATGCGAGTAGAACTAGCATGTTGAAAAACTAGTTAGTCACTAACTATGTACTGTCTATTTCTAAACTGGGCGCCCTTTGTACTCTTCATGCCTGTAGGTACAGTTGGGATTGTTTATACAAATTACCTGTCTATCTCTTTTCAAATGAAATTTGTGTGTGTGGGTGTGTAATACAGATATTCATTTATTTTTATGATAACGACTATCGAAAATGTATTAATAAAACTTCTTTTTTAATAACTGTTTAAGATAGACATCTTTTTTTACATTATGCGGTCAGACAGTTTTTTGGTTATATCCTGCATATGGTCAAATTTGGTGCAACTGAAGCAATTCACATATACCGTCACCGATAGTTCAGTTGAATACAGTTAATGCATTGGCTATGGGCCTAAAGTGAATGCACCATTAGACAAAATCTTGAACAACGCAAAAACTGCAAGTAAATCGGGCGCAGAACTCAAATGAAACAGTTATTCAATTAATTTATTTATTTATTAGAAGGTACCTCATTCTTTTTTAAATAAATCAAACTGGAAAACAACGAATGAAACACACAGCCAGGTATGCAGCATGCTCTAGCTCCAACGACATATGAACAGCAGGATGCGGCGAGGAAACCCTACGAGCGATTTGTTTCGTTAACCGCAGCAGGCTACAGGCGCTAGGCGGCGTTTCAGCCCATACAAATATCTGCCGATGATGCATTCGTCTATATTCGCCTTGATCATCGTACGCAGGGTAAGGGAACTCGTAAGGGTAAGTACCTACTTGTAAGGCTGCGTGCTGGTGCGGAATTTGTCTGTATTCGGTGAATACAGGCAGTGGTCGCCAACCACAGGTGCACAGGCGTCTTCATACAATCGTGCGCCAGTATTCATCTATATATCCGTAATATGTAAAAGTACCATTTAGCCGCCCTACGCAACGCACATAGATTTGTTTTGAGCGCAAAATCTATATGAGAGTGTATATTTAAAGATTCACTTTTGTACCATATCCAGAGATATTATGGTCTCTTACTAATAGTATGATCAAAATCCAGGCAGAACGTAATATTCACAGAATAGATCATAGTACTTAACAGTTGTAATGATCCCCCCCCCCTATTTAAATACTGATACAAATGATAACTACTATCTTGATTTCCTAATGATACCTGGTGATTGTATTTTATTGGATTCTAGTTCTTACTGTTTTACTACATGGATTGGTGATATTCTAACCCTAGCATAGTTAACCTAACGCATACCTAACTACAAATCCCATTCATGTTGATTAGCCGCTAAACGGCTTCCGAACTAACTATCCCTACTTGTGATTCCATTAAATGTTTTATCTATGTTTTGCCTAATTTATTTTCCCTAACCCTATTTTATTGCATGCTAGAATAATCTAATATTAATGCTTTTGTAAGTGTGAAATGGGCGCGTAATGTCTAGTGATATTTCCCAAGTTGTAATCCGTAATTACCCTAAGTTCTCGAATATTGCTGGGTGGATATAAATATTAACTTTACATGACTAACTTTAATTATTTATGCTTCGATAGATAATGAACTAAGAACCTATTACTAAAAGAAGGAATTTACTTTGCCTGATTTTCCTACAGAATAGAAATTAAGATATTAATTGCTCATTCCAAATTGACCCAACTTCATACTAATCTGTTACTTTGTTTAATGCTTAGAAATAACTATGTTTATCAAATAAAATACCGATCTATTTTATTACGGAGGACCCTAATCCATTAGATTTCTACCTTATGATGTCATGGTCAAGCTATATCAACTTTATTGATAAATTTATTACTAGTTAGTTATAACTTCAACAATGAATTACTAGTGTCCGCCTGAAGTGTTAATGGAAAATTGAGAATTTACCTATTTTACTACTATACTATCAGTTATAAAGAATCTATTATCTATGTCAACAATGTTTCAATTCATATCTTTGGATTTATTTGACAAATTTTAATAATCATAGCCGGCCCGACTGCGGCTTTTAGAAAATCTCTAGAATTTGTTAATTTTCTAACTTTAAAAGGAATAATATTATATAAATATCTTGGAAAGTATCTTAGGGTTGCCTCTCACCTAGTTTTCTATGTTAATGCCAAAACCAATACTGAAATTATATTATGAAAATCTGAATGTTTTGCTTTTATGATTTATTTCTTTATTTCTATTCGTCTAATTTGATGTATAGATGTCCTAGCTCTGAACAAAGGATATGGAACCAACGCTTTGACTACAAGATGAGTTTAGTAAGTATGTTTTGTAACATTAAGTATGTGCTTAAACAAATGGGCTTCGCTCATCGCTATTGGATTGTATAGTTGGTCGTTGCCTATCTTCAGTTTAATGTGTTTATACCCAAAGAAGAATATGATCAGACGGTTTCCTAGTTAATGGTATTGATTCCTCATCTTACAACAAAAGTACTCGCTTTTATCACTAGGTCTCAATCATTCCTGTTATTACAACTATTACTTAATAAAATTACCACTAAATAGATATTATTACTCTTTTGATACAACCAGGGAAACAGAATTTAAGTTTGTAATTTTCCTAAATAAGCCTACTCCAATCTCATACCAATTCTTAATATTTGTTACTATACCATGGAGATTTTAATAGTCCTCTAGCGATTAGAAATGGAGATACTATAGGAAAGAGATAAGCGTTTCCTCCTACATTCCGCTGAATGAAGCAAGTACGAA
Organism: Agriphila tristella; assembly: GCA_928269145.1. NCBI lineage: Eukaryota > Metazoa > Arthropoda > Insecta > Lepidoptera > Crambidae > Agriphila > Agriphila tristella. Next base: position 43,047,122 of record OV743433.1, read on the forward strand.
CAATGTTGATAGAAATTGGTCAAAGTGAATTCATGAGTTAATTGGAGTATTGTTATAAATTAGTAGGGTATAAGAGGGTATATCGAGCCATAATAGACAATAGGGTAAAAAGAGGTAACTCGAGCTATAAAGAAAGTTAAGTTTGGGTAATTCTACTCCGCTACCAAATATTAGTTTATTTGTCATATACAACGTTATTCTAAGTAATGTAAATTATCCAATGTCGACTAGTTTATCAAGATAAGAGAGGTAATTTGAAGCAAGTTAAAGAGTTATAGTCGCCTAAAATCAAGATATGGGAAAACCCGTCTTCGTCACTGATTTAGAATTTATTTGCTATCTTCAGTGTTATATATTCAAGATAGATTGTAACCGGGTGGTTGCCTGGCTAATGGTGACAGCCCCAAATTCCCCGCTGCCACGGTGAACCTCGACTTACCAGACTGGACAGTTCTCCCCCAGTGTCCAGCCAATTACAATCATTCTTTAAATTAAGTAAAGTATATGGTCAACACAACAGTCTAAGTTTGTCTGTATATTCCAACAAGAAGAGGACGAGCAAAGTGCTCCAAGCGATTTCCCAGTTTTTCACAATTGAGATATTCTTTTCTCAAATGTGATGGCCAGATCAATTTTTTTCTTTTTTTTTTTTTTTAATTCTGATTTATCTTATATCAACATAAATTCAATCTTACAATTTATGAACTTAAAAAAAGGGAATAAGTACTGGAAAATCTAGGGATTTCAGAAGGAAAGTTTATTAAATTTAGGGACATATAATAAATAAATACTTGCGTTAAACCTTTCTTACTTTTGAACAATAGCTTTGGATTGCATTGTCAAAATGGCATTGAATAAATCTTCTTATGATTATTGTGTGATAAACTTGATATTAATTTCCTTTAAATTGAGTCGACTGTTAAATTTGATTTAGAATATTTAACTCAGAGAATACTTTGATTCCAGTAATCGTGAACTTAACATATTCACCAATTTATTTGATACTTTCATAGTATATAAATGTTGGTCAAAGTATTGTTTAGTGCTACATACCGAGCATTATTTTGTTAATTTGTGGAAGCCTACTCAAAATTTGTGTCTTGTGATATTAATGAGTTGGAATTGACATGGCTCAAATAATATCACGGGTCAACATTACACCCAGACTTTTATTTAGCATTCATCCACATTTATTACCAAAATATTTTATTTTATTTATAGTCAACAGATTGAAACATGGTCAAAATTAGTAAAGTCAGCCCAATTCAAAGATATTACTTCTATTATGATTTGATAATCTATTAGTTAATTAGATTGTGCGTCCAGCTAGCTTTAGCACAATGGCAGGTAGATATTTTTCATTCACTGAAATTTATTTACAATGCCATTTCACAACACCCATAGATGCCACTGAGAATTTAAGATAACAAATTCACTAATACATTCCCATTAAACCCTCCAACTTGCTCGCATTTACCTGCCTATGACACAACCTAAAAATTATCATACATTTTAATTTACTTTTGTCATGATCCGCCATGTTGTTTATCAAAATTAGTTTGGATGAAATGCATCACTTAGTGAACCAATAGCGGCCATTTTGTAATGCACCTTGCAATTTTCCTATCGATAAATAATAATTCGGCCATTTTGTTGAATTATGCCTAACTTATCCTACAACAATTTCGAGTCTAGAATGCTAATTTTACAATGTGATGACCTACCTAACTAGATTTTCGCTCGTTCCACATGCCTACCTAGCAGATTATGCGCCTATTCCGCTCTATTGACGACGATTCACAACACCAGTATCACAAACCCCCCCCCCCAGGTTTTGTGATACTCTACCTAATTTTCGCGCGATTAACCCTACAATTGACCTATGATTTTACCTGCCTAGTTCAGACTACATGAGAATTTCCTATGCCAATTTTTGTGGTTCTTACCAGCGCCACACGTCGCCCCATTCCTGTACAGTTTTGAGCGGCACTCACCTAGCATAACCTATCAACCTTTACGTGCCAGAATCGGAGGGGAAGGAGCCGATTCCGGGGCCCTAGCTCAAGGAATAATGAAAACCTGCCCTCGGGGCTTAAACGGAAAGCAGAACTACGTTCTAACGGCAGCACTTGATGAAGCCTTTTTCCATATTAAGTCACGCAGGCTTACATTATGTGACTAACTAGGCAGACCAACGAATTGGCCGCCCGTTTATGACGCCACAATCATAAACTTCAATTTTACCTAGTACCCCCCTCGAAAGTCCATAGCGAATCGCCCCAGTACGACACAATCCTATTTTTAATTATTCAAGATAAAAAACTCCCTTTCCCACATTTCATTTCATATGAAATTAGTTTTAGAAAATCTATTTTCACTAATTCTTGAATTTACTTGATACAGCTACGTTAATTTGATGTAAACTTCACAACCAAACTATATATTTCAGTCAGGCTTTAATTTTACCATTTAAAGCTCATCTGAAACATTTCCCCAAAGGTTAGAAACTTGCCCGTGCAAGACCTATACACATAGACTTTCGTTTCTTTCACTTATTTGCTGACTATTTCGGTCTTGAGTTAAATAAAAACTTGTTCAGCAGCCATCTTACAGAGGGAAGTGTGCTTGCGTCTTCTTCGGAGGCAGTCAAGGAAAGAGGACCGGCTCCCCCGCGCCCGGCCTTATATACATGCGGAAAAGTTACCTCTGCGAAAATCTTGATGACGCTTAATCTTATTGGTTCTTAATTTTTTAGAGAGCCCTGTCACTAATTTTTCTAATTTACCCAATAATGGGGTAATTTCTCCCTGAACTAATCTACCTATCTCGCGAATATAATAATAGGAACCCGTAATTACTTCGATACTCACGATAGTTATAATTATAAATATAATTAGTTTTGCTTATTCTAGAATTTACAAAACTCCTCACATACGCAAATATTGTTCTAACTTCCTAATGACACAATCGATTTAACCTTCCCTGTACGTTTGAAACATCTTTTGGTCTATCGCTATTCTAACCTCCCAAGAAAAATCTTATAATCAATAAATATGTTATCTGACCGCTTTTATTATTTCCAATCGACGCATAGCTTTATTTAATAATAGCAACGAATTGATAACAAGAACCCAATGATATTATGCTTAACCAACCAAACTTGGGGTATAATAACGCTAACAACGAAAATTACTCACATACGTAACCTACTGTTGTATGTGCCCTATTTTGTCGCCTCATCTTACAATTTGCCTCTTCAGTCACTGAATGAGTTTATCTACATACTATGGTATTTTAAAAATATTTCAAACCCTCTCTGTCTCTAACTTTTCTTTCTTGTGCAAAAGTAATGGCATCATTTTTATTTCTTCATCTATTCGCCGTTTCTATCGTTATTTTACTGAAAGAGTCACTTTTACTGAAAGGTAACCGTTGAATATCCTTCCACATAACATTTAACCTATTCATATACCTATTATTGTGGGTAAATGATTTGTAATCTCCAAGTATTATTCAGAAAATATAAAATCAATTAAAGTTTTTATTGTATTTGCAGGTTTACTATACTGAATATATGGATATCATATTTCTTACTGTAAGATAATCAACGTCGTTTATAAAATCTAAGCATATATTTTCATCTATTCAAAACAAAAGCACATTTGATCGCTTATTGATGAATCGAAAATACACCAAATCTCACAATTTCGAATATACTAGCCTTAAGATGAATCCCGGCCTTAACACCCTCGACTCATACATACATACATACGCGACCTCTTTTGCCGTTCCCCTGGCACGGAACCTTGCTCTCGAGTCCGACTTGCACTTGGCCGGTTTTTTTCCCATATTATATTACTAAGGGTACTTTATAGACTCTAACTGGTAACATTTAATTTTACACGTCACTATTGCGAATTATGATTGGTTACTTTAAAATCTGGCGCCATGTAGCTTAATCTTAGGAAAATCCACGCCCACACAGATTCCGAGCTCTCGATTGGCTACCACAACATTTTCCCTTCGTGTTTTGTTTATGAACAAAGGAAAGCCACGATCCATTCTACGGTAGATTGTTTTTATGTCTAGTTCCTTTTACAACTTTTTACTAGTTATCGTTTCTATTTAATGTTTATTTATTACAAATATAATCATTCGTATTCTTCCTTTACTTTTAATATTAAATGATTTTACTTTATTCATAATCCCAAGCTTAATTTACGAATAGTGTTTTTTGATTTTTGCTGAAAACGAAACGCGATATGTGTTTACAAAGCATGTCACGTCACCAAACCTAAACATTATTTTACACATTTAGAATAACGAAATTATTATTTGTTTATTTTAATATTTTATAATCATTCGACTTCCTTTTACCTTATAAATTTTAAATGATATAATTTTACCAAGGATTATTTCGTTCTCTTTTTTTTTCTTTTTAAAATATAGAGTGATTTTTCTCTATGGATTATCACTTTAGTTCCAAAAACGGCCACCAAATGTCAAATGCATTTGTCTATGTAAATGTCAACCTATTGTTTATTATTGTCGAACCATATTTTCAGGTTAAAGAAATCCCGCAAAAGTATCCGTTTTTTATATAGAAATATGATATTTCGTGTATGTTGTATTTGCAAATCGCAGTCATAGCCTACAATTATCTGTGATCAAAGAGTTTGTGCTACGAGAATACTTTTGTAATTGCAGTAAATATCGTAAAGCCAGACAACATTTAAAGACATCCCAAATTGCATAAACAACCCCTTTTTTATTAAAATGAGAATAAACATCCCTTCAGGTAAGTTATTCAACGAGTTTATTTATTGATTCAATCACATAACTTTATTTATTTATTGTTTACAACTATTTTTTCCAACCCTGGACTTCTTTGTACCTCGCAGATTTACAAATTATCACTAAAATAGAAGTTAATTGAAAGAAATGGAGTCTCCAAGGCGATAGAAAAAGGTAATACATTGGAGGCGATGGGATTATTAAGGAGCAACAAAATATCTTTCCCAGTGCCGGTTCATAGGTCAGTAACCCCTCTTATTTTTATTTTTATTAAATATTTGAGACAAAGATAACATGTTCAATTTTGAACTGTTACAGCTCGACCCCAAAATTTATACATAGGTGACAAAACTACGTATTGGATCCGAAGTAAAATTTTCTTCTCAAATCTCAAATATTTATATTACCCCTTCTACTGTTGTTTCTTTAATATATATATATATATTCGAATCTTCCCCCCTCTTTCTATAATCCTAATCATTATTATTTCTCCAAGATCAAAGAATTGTTGGGTGAGCCCTAGTGTAAGTGAAATTTAAGATTGTAGAGTGTATTTAAACCAAGACCATATCAAAAATTATTAAGCGAGTTTTAAGTGTCTGTTGCTTTTGCCAATTCCGTCGTATGCATATTCAACACCAGAGTCGTACAAAATCACGGTAAGGTGTGGGTTGTGAATCCACAGCTCCTAGTAAGCCTACATGGACAAATAAGACCTTTCCTAACCTTATGAAAAAGTACGCGCAATGCGCTTCATATTTGTGCATTGTACCCCTCCGCAATCAAATATTACTCCTTCCAAACCAAAGGTTTAGCGGCGAGCATATACAATGACCATATATTTCCAAAAGCTTACTTAAGACTCTGGAACAACCCTAATACAGCCTTGGAGAGTGTGCAGTTGCCGAATATCAATTTAGCTCTTAGCTTCTTGTGTAGTATGAATTTTGGACAGCTGTTTACACCAGGACAATTACAAACTTCAACTGTGTTTGTTTCTCTCTTTTTTTTTTATTAACCTAACACCAAAAAGTCCTACTGTACAAAATTCAAGTTTGTCAACTCTAGACGCCGGCCTGGCCGCAAGCACAACCCTAGCGCTAAAGCAGTGTGATGGTCCTATCTCTTGGAAAGATAATAAGCCTGCATTCAGGTTTCACATATGTTATAATCCAAAGCCCTCCTATAGAATCTATATTTTAACTAACGTTCCTTTCTCTCAACAACTTTCATTCTTTCATTCTCTTCGCTCATCTCTCTATTCATACTTCTATCCTATTATAGATTCTCATTTCGTTCATCTTTTCTCATCACGCGGCACCCACTATCATCAATCACTAGCCTACATTTACGCCACCCAAGATTATATCATAGCTACAGACTGAATACAAAATTTATACAACTAACGATGAATGATTTTGAATTATATTTTCAATGATAAGATTAAATACGTCGTCTGTCACCATATGGAATTCTACGCAGATTGCATTAAAATATCTGTTAATTAGATTGCAAATAAATTACGCAATAGTAATTACGCAATAGTAACGTCTGTACGCTTTAGATTCGCTTATCCCTAAACATTCCCCCAGTACGCATCTCTACTTTACGCAACTCTCCTATTTCACAACTATACACCGCTCCTTTCGTTAATAAATATCCCTGTTCAAACTAAATGTATTTCCTTTTATTTCAGTAATCCTGCTTTTGTCGATTATTAAATTTTGAATACCATTAGCAGTAATACCTCATAATTCATTTTATCTGTTTAGTCATTTATATTTATATATATTTATACATGTATATCTAATTGCATATATTTTAATGATTCATAAATTGAAGAAATCTCGTACATTTTCGATTCCACAAGCGTCTTTCCCTTATTAAGATACCTTTTTTCTTTCCAGTATCCCTTAATAATCTAAGATTATGTTAGTAGTAAATCGTAAAAGTTAATTCTCTTGAATATATCTACTTACTTATGAGAAAAAAAAATTCCCCCCCGAAGAAAGAAAAATGTGTGTCGGCGGCTTTTCTTTTTTTTTATATACCTAAGTCTTAACCTATCTCACTATTTGGTTCAACCCCACTATTCAAATTTTTTATTATTTCGCCTATTTCTGTATCATCCTGTTGTAATTTTGCCAAATTCTTTAATTTATCGCGTAATTCTTTATTATCTCTAATTTCAGTATAAAATATCCTCGGTGAATTAGTTTTATCCTCTTGTAATAAATCTCCTTCAGGCTGATATCTAGATAACACGTCAGCTACCACATTATCCCTACCTTTTACATGTTGAACCTCATATTGAAACTGCTCTAAATAATTTATCCATCTAGTTACCCGTGCATTATATAACTTACAATTCTTTACAAATGTTAACGCTTTATGATCTGTTCGAATTATCACTTTCGCTCCTCTCAAATATGTTTCAAATTTTTCTAAACAACAAATTATTGAATAAAATTCCTGTTCCGTTACCGTCCAATTTAATTGAGCCCCCCTTAATAATTTACTGTGAAACCCTAAAATTTTTATGTCCCCTTGACTATCCATCTGGTATAAGAACCCAGCTAACCCTATTCCTGAACTGTCGGTCTGTAAGTAATAAGGTTTAGTAAAATCCGGATGATTCAACTCTACGGACCTAATAAAAAGTGATTTTATTTTCTCAAAAGCTTCTTGCTCTGTTTGTCCCCAATTCCATTTCTTGTCCTTTTTCAACAACTCACATAAAGATCTAGTATGAAAACTATAATTTGGTATAAATTTACGATAAAAGTTACAAAGCCCTAAGAAAGCTCTAACTTGCTTTAGCTTCTTTGGTACAGGGAATAATTGTATGGACTTAACCTTTTCCGGATCGGTGCTAATTCCATTAGTTGAAATGATATAACCTAACATTTTTACTTCGGTACTTAAAAATTCGCATTTTTCTAAATTACAAGTTAACCCTGCCTCAGATAACTTCCCTAACACAATGTTTAAATGTTCTAAATGTTGAGATAGCGTTCCTGTCGTTATAATTCCCAAGTCGTCAAGATAATTAACGCAAAATTCCCTAACCTCATGACCTAGGATGATACTAATCAAACGGCTAAACGAACCGACAGAGGTCTTCAAACCCTGTGGGAGTACATTATAAACGTAAGACTTCCCATTAAAAGAAAACCCTGTATATTTTTTACTAGCTTCTGTTAACCCTACTTGATAGTAAGCATTTTTCAAATCTACCTTACTAATGTATTTTGCCCCTTGAAAAGAATTTAAAACATCTAATTGTAATGGCGGTTTTTCGGTTTCTGCTATCATGTACTTATTTATTTCCCTGGCATCCAATAACACACGAATTGACCCGTCTCTTTTTAAAGTGAACGTCAATGGACTACAATATGGCGTGGACGAACGACTAATGATCCCTTGCTCTTCCATTTCCATTAACTTGGCTTCTACTTTGTCTCTATACGCATAAGGTATTGGATATGTTCTTTTTACTACAGGTGAGTGAGGCTCCATAATAATTTCGTGTTCATAACAATTTGCTCTCCCTAATTTGGATGTAAATAGATTTTTATGTTTCATTAAAACTTCCTCTAAAGCTCCACGTTTATTTGTATCTAGATTTGACTGGTGTATCATATCTCGAATATTTTTTTCTACGTTCTCTTCAACTACTGTTTCAATATTAAAATTTGTTAGCAGATTACAATTACTGAAAGCATTCTCGCCTTTATAAAATTTAAATAATTTTTTCTCATTCCCTATGATAATTTCTACCCCTTCTTCCTCTTTATTAAGTTTTATTGACGCTTGATTTTCTTTCATCCAATCAAATCCCAATATCAAATCAGCACTAAGACCCGGTACAATTAAAACAGTTAAATCACATTCAAAAGCCCCTATTCCTAACGTGACCAAAGCAATTTTCTTTATTTCTACACTTTTCTGACCTACTGCAGTTTTAATAAGAAGTGGTTTAATAGGCATAGTGGGTATCGTCGGCCTTTTCTCTTTTAACCTATTCCAAAACTCTTCTGATACACATGTTATATCACTACCTGTATCCAGCAAAGCTACTAGATTTTCATCAAATATTTGAACTAATAATTCAGACTTGAATGCTGGAGTATCTACCCTATTTGTGACTTCCTCATCAAAAATTGCGTGTACGCTATTGTCAGTATCGACCAAAAGTTGCTCTATTTTTAATTTTAAAATCTCTACTATTTGGCTAGGAATGTTTTGAACTAAACCCTCTGGCTCACTATATCCTAAACCCAGTTTTAAATTATTTTCTTTCGGATACGTACAAATAGGTATCTTAATTCCGGTATTATTTCGCCCTAAAGATTCACCCGGACACCAATTCATTTTAACCATCATATTATAATTTAGGTCCCCTGTAGTTGAAGCTGACCTGGAGACTAAAGCATCAGCTTCCACTAGTTTAACATTTCGCTACCATCTACATTAACATTATTATTATTTAAGCTAACCGCTTGTATTTGATTTTCTCTCGGTTTCTGCCATTGCCTATAGTTTTGCTGAAGGCCCCTTTTCTTCTGTTCCCAATCCTTAGAATTCTTAGCTGCCGAAGTGCTCGGTGCTTCTTGCTTCTGTATGTTGTCCATACTTCTTAAAAATTCCGCCGCTTCTATTATATTTTCTATCTTGTTTGTCACGAACGCTTGTTGAATAAATTTCGGATAATGCCGAATGATATCGCTAATTAATTGTTTTTCAGGAATGTTGTAGCTTAACATCTGCGCCTTGACTGTCAGCTTCAAGAAATGTTCTACCATGGTGGGCGTCTCCGTCCTATTCCATACGCCTTGCACTATCTTCCTTCTCAACTCATTTTGTTCATTTTCTCCCCAGTATGCTTTTAAGAAATCTACTTTAAAATCAGCCAATCCTGTCCATCTTCCTTTATATACTCTAAACCAGTCCTTCGAACTCGAAGTTAAGCAGTCTTGTATTAGGCTTAATTCGTTTTCAGCCTTTCCCGCCTTTTTTAAGTAAATTTCTAAATCTTCAATGAAATCGACTGGATGTATCGACGAATCCCCAAATTTAGGTCTATCTAAATTTATATTTTTGACGTTACAAATGACGTACTTCTGAATATCTTCCATCGCATTAGGCTCCTTAGTCTCATTCCTATTTTCTATTTCCACATCGTTCATCGGCGTTACTTCGACTACCGGCGATTTTTCGACTTCGCTAGTATCCTGATTAGAACCTTGAGTCCTTTTGACTTCTTCGCTTAGGTCATCTATCCTCTTAGTTAACACGCCTACCGTGCGATTCAACATTCTTTGTATTGTCATCAATTCGCGCGATCGCGTTACCTTCGGTTTCACTATCGTCTTTACTAGCCGCTGTCGCACCTCTACCGGTTGAGGCCCTCTATTTTCTATAACCTCGGATTCCGACTGTCGGGAACTATGTGGACCCTCTACTATTTCCGCCGGCTCCTCGGATGATTCATACCGCTTTGGCGCACGACGAACTCGGACCGGTTTCCCCATGGCGAGTTTTAATTGTTCGTTGCCTTCAGTGTAATGTCAGATCTATATAAAATATTAGCACACATCCTTATTTAGCTTGGTTTTATAATATCCAAAGATTGGATACAAAAAAACCATGCTTTAAAATTTTTATTTGTCCACTATAAAGTTTTTTTTTTTTTGTGGGGTATTCATTTTGGTTTTAACATTGCAGCTAATTCTAATTTTCTACCGAATTATCTATTTGGTTAGTTTTAATTTAATTGTTTGTATTTTTTTTTCCCAAATTCTTTTTATTTTCATTCCGTTAATTTTCCTTGCCTACGCCTTCCCCATAAAATAAATTATAATGTAAATAGTTATATTCACATACGGATAAGTTATTTTTATTCTTTTTTTTTTTTTATAACAAAATAAAACTCTACGCTAACTCTCAAAAACTCCTTCCTCATATACCTCGAGTCAAGAATTAAAAGTCAAATTTGGACCAATGCATACAATGGTTCCCAAATAAATCTAACATTTAATCCATGTCTAGTCATAGATGGACACATCAAAAGGCGCCATAAATCTAATCGTATTAGTCTATCTACTTATATTTTTTTAGTAACAAAACAATACAAGCATACTTGAATGATTTTTAAAACCGTACGCTAAACAAAACCTTAATAGCAGGACCTTTTCCTCAGACGTGCCGTTTGCAATGTCATCACCACGGGAAACAAATGTCTAATGTAATTTTGTAACATACATCCAACTTGATACTTAAACATGTCTCTATAACTATCAGCGATAACCTAAACACTTCACTAAGAAATTATTCCTCCGTAACTCTAGTTAAAAAAAAAGTCGCAGACTGCTAATAGTCGCTGTTTAAAGTTCACCTGAATCTTCATTGTTACTGCACAATTTTTATTGAATTTTTAATTTTGCCTTTTATAACTAAACATTACCTACTCAATATATACATACTTTGGCAACCTGACTATTTCACTAAGTAACTACTATAGATTTTTTTATTTATTTATATTGAAGAACCAATTTTTAAGCCCTTGGCTCTTAGACTAATTCTTCTATTCCACAATAACAGCTAGGCTACCCCGTTAGCCAGATATCCACATCTACAATAATAATCTCAAGATATGTGTCAACGCTCCGTCCGCTAAGATTATTTTGTAAAGAATTTTTATTTAACTAGCGGCTGTCTTTTAATACTAAGGTTGCGTAGAAGCATCTGTAAGCAATTATCTAAGTTCATTTGTCTGCTTTAAAAGTGCTATACAACCTCTTCTTGAATTAACTTCAACTTTATTCCGTTAGCGCAAATCAAAATGTTTAAAAATTACCCCTTCTAAAAAACCACAATTAAACCGTCTCACTTTATATGATAATTGCAATACTCTCTTATCAACATTCTCTTAAGTATTCACTTCTCTTAACTGTACTAGTTGACACTTAACCAGCTGAGTTCTAGTCGACTAGACATGCTTCGCTCACTTAATTTCTGCTTTTAAATTTACATAGTTAAGTCGCGACCCCCCGTTGTCAATACATCACTTTTATATCTGTCTGTTTTAAGGTACTTTCAGTAAATCTCACTTTGATATTTAAGTACAATTATCTGATATTTTTCTTCAATTGACATTACAGTCAAGTTAAAGATTATGTTTATTGTAAACCATTTTATATTTCCTAGGCAACTTTATCAGAAGTTTCCCTATAGCTCTAGTCAAATCAATAAGTATTTTAGGCATAAAAAATTACTCACAATCAGTTATTTTCTCAATTGCATACCGGCTCCAATCTCATTATTATTGTTTGCACCTTTAAATTTTTATCACATAATCACAATGCAACATTTATTCCACATTGACCCACATAACCTTTATATCATCATCACAGTCAAACTTTCACTAAACTTGTTTATTTAACCATTGTTTTTCAATAACTAACTTTATTATAACCTCTTTTTCTGTTTGTTGACATCAGACTAGTGTGGCCAGCTTCTGAACGCAAAACAGACTAAATTGCAGAAAAAAAAATGAAAATTTACCAGTCTCATATGAGAAAAATTACACCGGTGAAAAACTAACTCTCGCAACATGTTTTTTTTTCGCAATTGTCATTTCGACAAACGTTAAAGTCGTACTACAATATTTTAATTGAAACCAACCTAAAGGTAATTGTTAGCTACGCTTAGCAAATGCCGCTAGCTTTATTACTATGGAAACTCTAATGAGGCTAAAAGAGCAATTTTACTTAATCGTCTTAACATGACATCGACACCGTTAGCAATAATTACTTATATCCGCCAACTTAATTATCAAATCTCTATGTCCGAACGGTCGCGAAATTAGACGGAATTTGTGTTAAGCACACTGAATCTGACCACCCTATAGAGTGACTTTTGCCGTCAGGTTGACGTTGACAATTGAATGAAGTTCTTAGTTGAATGACAATGAAACAAAACCCCGTCCGTCTGCTCATCCGGCATTCGTTCTTCTATCTGACATTCGTTCTTTATTTTCTAATTTCTTTCTTTAAATGAAACCGCCTTAAATGTCTTTTTATCGTAACCCAGACGATCCCTTATCCTTACTAAATTCTTTATATTTATTCAACCCATAAAATCTATTATTTATCAATGTAACAATTTTTTTTATTTCCATGACTACAAGTCTTAGTTTTCACTAACGCCATCTATGATATTTTTCCGTAGACCTATTTCATACTAAGGCTACGTTCACGCTTGTCGTAACTTAGAAATAAGAACAGACAGTGCAACCGACATCATAACCTGAGCCATTTCGAAGAATATTAGCTTATTATATTTTATCCTATTCATTTATCCGACAATTTAACTTCCGCATTCAGTTTTCTTAATTCAACCGACCCCAATTCCTTTCAAGACATGAGCTCAATGTTCATCACGCTATCAATGTCATAATCGAAATCCGGCGGTAATAAAACGCTCGACAAAAACCCGTCTATTCTAATAATTCCCGAAATAGCATAAAGAAAATAACAATAACGTTTATGCTAATAGAATATTTCTAGATAAGTCGATTTCCTGTTTCTTTTATCGATTGCTAGTAAAATTTTAATTCTAGATTTTATTTATGAAGTCAACTTTATAAAATTTAAATTCTAAACATTTGCAATCAAGAAAACATTCAGTTTAAACGGCCCTACAGGACTGCTTAAGGCCGTAGTACGAAAGCAAGGCAGTTCAATATAACCCCGCTACAAAACTCGTCAAGGCCCATAAACACAATCACACACCCGTTTCGATACTCAACATTTGGTTTTAAAATCGCTATATGAGCCGCCGTGGGCCAACGTGCTAACATGTTTTAACTGTCAGATTTTTTTTCTAGTCTGTTTATTTGACAGAACCCCTCTTTCTATCAGAATCCTAAGTAATCTTTGTCACGACGTGATTTTCTTATGTTTTTAACCTAAAATTCACGATGTTTTTACTCAAGAATAAATTTGTACTTGTTGTATTTGTACACAATAACCAAAGGAGAATGAAAATAGCGCTTTTTAGTGGTGAATTTCATTCCTACTACAAAACTTCTTGTAAGTATAAAATTTTCGGTTGGCATTTTTTTTGATAAAATTTTCTGTTTTCATTGTGAAACCTTTATGGAGTAAAAATGTCCATAAAATCAATGCCCCTCTACCAGCTCAATGTTACTTTACCTCAATCAATAAGAAACCCTTTCTCAAACGCTAAAATATAACTCCAAAAACATTAATGTGAACTACATAACCTATTTTGATATTTTTCTTTAATTTCAGCTATAACCAAAAGGATTACATAACAGATCGCACGCAAAAGATCAAAATGGATGCTACACTACAAAACAAGGAATTTTCAATCCACAACCAGCGATATCGTTCCTATTTTCTCAGCAGCAAAATGTGACCAAAATCATCTTATCTGTATTTTGATCACTGCATTTCACATTACAAAAGCCTGGAATTCGTTGAAGTGGAATCTATGCTAAAAGTATGTAAAAACTACTAATCCTGGTCACGGCACCAAAATGTAATGATCCCCCCCCTATTTAAATACTGATACAAATGATAACTACTATCTTGATTTCCTAATGATACCTGGTGATTGTATTTTATTGGATTCTAGTTCTTACTGTTTTACTACATGGATTGGTGATATTCTAACCCTAGCATAGTTAACCTAACGCATACCTAACTACAAATCCCATTCATGTTGATTAGCCGCTAAACGGCTTCCGAACTAACTATCCCTACTTGTGATTCCATTAAATGTTTTATCTATGTTTTGCCTAATTTATTTTCCCTAACCCTATTTTATTGCATGCTAGAATAATCTAATATTAATGCTTTTGTAAGTGTGAAATGGGCGCGTAATGTCTAGTGATATTTCCCAAGTTGTAATCCGTAATTACCCTAAGTTCTCGAATATTGCTGGGTGGATATAAATATTAACTTTACATGACTAACTTTAATTATTTATGCTTCGATAGATAATGAACTAAGAACCTATTACTAAAAGAAGGAATTTACTTTGCCTGATTTTCCTACAGAATAGAAATTAAGATATTAATTGCTCATTCCAAATTGACCCAACTTCATACTAATCTGTTACTTTGTTTAATGCTTAGAAATAACTATGTTTATCAAATAAAATACCGATCTATTTTATTACGGAGGACCCTAATCCATTAGATTTCTACCTTATGATGTCATGGTCAAGCTATATCAACTTTATTGATAAATTTATTACTAGTTAGTTATAACTTCAACAATGAATTACTAGTGTCCGCCTGAAGTGTTAATGGAAAATTGAGAATTTACCTATTTTACTACTATACTATCAGTTATAAAGAATCTATTATCTATGTCAACAATGTTTCAATTCATATCTTTGGATTTATTTGACAAATTTTAATAATCATAGCCGGCCCGACTGCGGCTTTTAGAAAATCTCTAGAATTTGTTAATTTTCTAACTTTAAAAGGAATAATATTATATAAATATCTTGGAAAGTATCTTAGGGTTGCCTCTCACCTAGTTTTCTATGTTAATGCCAAAACCAATACTGAAATTATATTATGAAAATCTGAATGTTTTGCTTTTATGATTTATTTCTTTATTTCTATTCGTCTAATTTGATGTATAGATGTCCTAGCTCTGAACAAAGGATATGGAACCAACGCTTTGACTACAAGATGAGTTTAGTAAGTATGTTTTGTAACATTAAGTATGTGCTTAAACAAATGGGCTTCGCTCATCGCTATTGGATTGTATAGTTGGTCGTTGCCTATCTTCAGTTTAATGTGTTTATACCCAAAGAAGAATATGATCAGACGGTTTCCTAGTTAATGGTATTGATTCCTCATCTTACAACAAAAGTACTCGCTTTTATCACTAGGTCTCAATCATTCCTGTTATTACAACTATTACTTAATAAAATTACCACTAAATAGATATTATTACTCTTTTGATACAACCAGGGAAACAGAATTTAAGTTTGTAATTTTCCTAAATAAGCCTACTCCAATCTCATACCAATTCTTAATATTTGTTACTATACCATGGAGATTTTAATAGTCCTCTAGCGATTAGAAATGGAGATACTATAGGAAAGAGATAAGCGTTTCCTCCTACATTCCGCTGAATGAAGCAAGTACGAACAATGTTGATAGAAATTGGTCAAAGTGAATTCATGAGTTAATTGGAGTATTGTTATAAATTAGTAGGGTATAAGAGGGTATATCGAGCCATAATAGACAATAGGGTAAAAAGAGGTAACTCGAGCTATAAAGAAAGTTAAGTTTGGGTAATTCTACTCCGCTACCAAATATTAGTTTATTTGTCATATACAACGTTATTCTAAGTAATGTAAATTATCCAATGTCGACTAGTTTATCAAGATAAGAGAGGTAATTTGAAGCAAGTTAAAGAGTTATAGTCGCCTAAAATCAAGATATGGGAAAACCCGTCTTCGTCACTGATTTAGAATTTATTTGCTATCTTCAGTGTTATATATTCAAGATAGATTGTAACCGGGTGGTTGCCTGGCTAATGGTGACAGCCCCAAATTCCCCGCTGCCACGGTGAACCTCGACTTACCAGACTGGACAGTTCTCCCCCAGTGTCCAGCCAATTACAATCATTCTTTAAATTAAGTAAAGTATATGGTCAACACAACAGTCTAAGTTTGTCTGTATATTCCAACAAGAAGAGGACGAGCAAAGTGCTCCAAGCGATTTCCCAGTTTTTCACAATTGAGATATTCTTTTCTCAAATGTGATGGCCAGATCAATTTTTTTCTTTTTTTTTTTTTTTAATTCTGATTTATCTTATATCAACATAAATTCAATCTTACAATTTATGAACTTAAAAAAAGGGAATAAGTACTGGAAAATCTAGGGATTTCAGAAGGAAAGTTTATTAAATTTAGGGACATATAATAAATAAATACTTGCGTTAAACCTTTCTTACTTTTGAACAATAGCTTTGGATTGCATTGTCAAAATGGCATTGAATAAATCTTCTTATGATTATTGTGTGATAAACTTGATATTAATTTCCTTTAAATTGAGTCGACTGTTAAATTTGATTTAGAATATTTAACTCAGAGAATACTTTGATTCCAGTAATCGTGAACTTAACATATTCACCAATTTATTTGATACTTTCATAGTATATAAATGTTGGTCAAAGTATTGTTTAGTGCTACATACCGAGCATTATTTTGTTAATTTGTGGAAGCCTACTCAAAATTTGTGTCTTGTGATATTAATGAGTTGGAATTGACATGGCTCAAATAATATCACGGGTCAACATTACACCCAGACTTTTATTTAGCATTCATCCACATTTATTACCAAAATATTTTATTTTATTTATAGTCAACAGATTGAAACATGGTCAAAATTAGTAAAGTCAGCCCAATTCAAAGATATTACTTCTATTATGATTTGATAATCTATTAGTTAATTAGATTGTGCGTCCAGCTAGCTTTAGCACAATGGCAGGTAGATATTTTTCATTCACTGAAATTTATTTACAATGCCATTTCACAACACCCATAGATGCCACTGAGAATTTAAGATAACAAATTCACTAATACATTCCCATTAAACCCTCCAACTTGCTCGCATTTACCTGCCTATGACACAACCTAAAAATTATCATACATTTTAATTTACTTTTGTCATGATCCGCCATGTTGTTTATCAAAATTAGTTTGGATGAAATGCATCACTTAGTGAACCAATAGCGGCCATTTTGTAATGCACCTTGCAATTTTCCTATCGATAAATAATAATTCGGCCATTTTGTTGAATTATGCCTAACTTATCCTACAACAATTTCGAGTCTAGAATGCTAATTTTACAATGTGATGACCTACCTAACTAGATTTTCGCTCGTTCCACATGCCTACCTAGCAGATTATGCGCCTATTCCGCTCTATTGACGACGATTCACAACACCAGTATCACAAACCCCCCCCCCAGGTTTTGTGATACTCTACCTAATTTTCGCGCGATTAACCCTACAATTGACCTATGATTTTACCTGCCTAGTTCAGACTACATGAGAATTTCCTATGCCAATTTTTGTGGTTCTTACCAGCGCCACACGTCGCCCCATTCCTGTACAGTTTTGAGCGGCACTCACCTAGCATAACCTATCAACCTTTACGTGCCAGAATCGGAGGGGAAGGAGCCGATTCCGGGGCCCTAGCTCAAGGAATAATGAAAACCTGCCCTCGGGGCTTAAACGGAAAGCAGAACTACGTTCTAACGGCAGCACTTGATGAAGCCTTTTTCCATATTAAGTCACGCAGGCTTACATTATGTGACTAACTAGGCAGACCAACGAATTGGCCGCCCGTTTATGACGCCACAATCATAAACTTCAATTTTACCTAGTACCCCCCTCGAAAGTCCATAGCGAATCGCCCCAGTACGACACAATCCTATTTTTAATTATTCAAGATAAAAAACTCCCTTTCCCACATTTCATTTCATATGAAATTAGTTTTAGAAAATCTATTTTCACTAATTCTTGAATTTACTTGATACAGCTACGTTAATTTGATGTAAACTTCACAACCAAACTATATATTTCAGTCAGGCTTTAATTTTACCATTTAAAGCTCATCTGAAACATTTCCCCAAAGGTTAGAAACTTGCCCGTGCAAGACCTATACACATAGACTTTCGTTTCTTTCACTTATTTGCTGACTATTTCGGTCTTGAGTTAAATAAAAACTTGTTCAGCAGCCATCTTACAGAGGGAAGTGTGCTTGCGTCTTCTTCGGAGGCAGTCAAGGAAAGAGGACCGGCTCCCCCGCGCCCGGCCTTATATACATGCGGAAAAGTTACCTCTGCGAAAATCTTGATGACGCTTAATCTTATTGGTTCTTAATTTTTTAGAGAGCCCTGTCACTAATTTTTCTAATTTACCCAATAATGGGGTAATTTCTCCCTGAACTAATCTACCTATCTCGCGAATATAATAATAGGAACCCGTAATTACTTCGATACTCACGATAGTTATAATTATAAATATAATTAGTTTTGCTTATTCTAGAATTTACAAAACTCCTCACATACGCAAATATTGTTCTAACTTCCTAATGACACAATCGATTTAACCTTCCCTGTACGTTTGAAACATCTTTTGGTCTATCGCTATTCTAACCTCCCAAGAAAAATCTTATAATCAATAAATATGTTATCTGACCGCTTTTATTATTTCCAATCGACGCATAGCTTTATTTAATAATAGCAACGAATTGATAACAAGAACCCAATGATATTATGCTTAACCAACCAAACTTGGGGTATAATAACGCTAACAACGAAAATTACTCACATACGTAACCTACTGTTGTATGTGCCCTATTTTGTCGCCTCATCTTACAATTTGCCTCTTCAGTCACTGAATGAGTTTATCTACATACTATGGTATTTTAAAAATATTTCAAACCCTCTCTGTCTCTAACTTTTCTTTCTTGTGCAAAAGTAATGGCATCATTTTTATTTCTTCATCTATTCGCCGTTTCTATCGTTATTTTACTGAAAGAGTCACTTTTACTGAAAGGTAACCGTTGAATATCCTTCCACATAACATTTAACCTATTCATATACCTATTATTGTGGGTAAATGATTTGTAATCTCCAAGTATTATTCAGAAAATATAAAATCAATTAAAGTTTTTATTGTATTTGCAGGTTTACTATACTGAATATATGGATATCATATTTCTTACTGTAAGATAATCAACGTCGTTTATAAAATCTAAGCATATATTTTCATCTATTCAAAACAAAAGCACATTTGATCGCTTATTGATGAATCGAAAATACACCAAATCTCACAATTTCGAATATACTAGCCTTAAGATGAATCCCGGCCTTAACACCCTCGACTCATACATACATACATACGCGACCTCTTTTGCCGTTCCCCTGGCACGGAACCTTGCTCTCGAGTCCGACTTGCACTTGGCCGGTTTTTTTCCCATATTATATTACTAAGGGTACTTTATAGACTCTAACTGGTAACATTTAATTTTACACGTCACTATTGCGAATTATGATTGGTTACTTTAAAATCTGGCGCCATGTAGCTTAATCTTAGGAAAATCCACGCCCACACAGATTCCGAGCTCTCGATTGGCTACCACAACATTTTCCCTTCGTGTTTTGTTTATGAACAAAGGAAAGCCACGATCCATTCTACGGTAGATTGTTTTTATGTCTAGTTCCTTTTACAACTTTTTACTAGTTATCGTTTCTATTTAATGTTTATTTATTACAAATATAATCATTCGTATTCTTCCTTTACTTTTAATATTAAATGATTTTACTTTATTCATAATCCCAAGCTTAATTTACGAATAGTGTTTTTTGATTTTTGCTGAAAACGAAACGCGATATGTGTTTACAAAGCATGTCACGTCACCAAACCTAAACATTATTTTACACATTTAGAATAACGAAATTATTATTTGTTTATTTTAATATTTTATAATCATTCGACTTCCTTTTACCTTATAAATTTTAAATGATATAATTTTACCAAGGATTATTTCGTTCTCTTTTTTTTTCTTTTTAAAATATAGAGTGATTTTTCTCTATGGATTATCACTTTAGTTCCAAAAACGGCCACCAAATGTCAAATGCATTTGTCTATGTAAATGTCAACCTATTGTTTATTATTGTCGAACCATATTTTCAGGTTAAAGAAATCCCGCAAAAGTATCCGTTTTTTATATAGAAATATGATATTTCGTGTATGTTGTATTTGCAAATCGCAGTCATAGCCTACAATTATCTGTGATCAAAGAGTTTGTGCTACGAGAATACTTTTGTAATTGCAGTAAATATCGTAAAGCCAGACAACATTTAAAGACATCCCAAATTGCATAAACAACCCCTTTTTTATTAAAATGAGAATAAACATCCCTTCAGGTAAGTTATTCAACGAGTTTATTTATTGATTCAATCACATAACTTTATTTATTTATTGTTTACAACTATTTTTTCCAACCCTGGACTTCTTTGTACCTCGCAGATTTACAAATTATCACTAAAATAGAAGTTAATTGAAAGAAATGGAGTCTCCAAGGCGATAGAAAAAGGTAATACATTGGAGGCGATGGGATTATTAAGGAGCAACAAAATATCTTTCCCAGTGCCGGTTCATAGGTCAGTAACCCCTCTTATTTTTATTTTTATTAAATATTTGAGACAAAGATAACATGTTCAATTTTGAACTGTTACACAGTGACGCCTTGAACCATTTGCCAACTACACATTTTGTTGATCATTCAACAGAATGTGTCCACGTCTAACATATCTAAATAAAAAAATATAAAAACTAAACCAAACCGAACGATATTATCTATCAGGTTATTCTATATGTTTAGTTTAAATCTAGAAGAAGTAATATAAACTGTCATAAATATCATAAACTGTATATGTATAACATAACAGTTAACTATAATAGATTTTTTTATGTTGTCATTATCGTATAATATAGCCATTATACAAATTAATAGTAATAATAATAAAAAAAAATAACAAAATAGAAATGCCAATTGTTTGTAAAAATATAGCTAAGAGATCTTATCTCCTTTAAGCTTTTAATTTTGATATGGAATATTGAATAGAAAGATAATACTTTCTTTCCATAATGGAAAGAAAGTCTAACCTTTGGCCCATATTTTACAAAACTATGAGACAGTTTTTTAGACATCATAATTTTGTACTTGTACGTGATATTTAAGTAAATAGGTACTATAATAATGGGTCTACGGAATATTTTTTGCTTTGCAGTTCACGATAAATTATTAAGTTTTTTTTTATTACGAATGTAATGGTTATACAATCCATATTCAGTAAGCCCCAAGTGGCCCGATGGGGCCGCACAACAATGGAGTATCCGTTGTGTCACAGTTTTCGGGCTTGAAAGGTTAAAATTTTTCTCAAGACAAAACTTATACAAATTAGCACCATTTTATTAAGTCAATGTACCGGTAGATACCGGTATATTACCGATATTATAATATTGTACATGGTGATTGAATGTAATCAATACTTACACCGAATATTTGTATTGTATTGTATATACAACATATTTTTGTAGATAGATTTTGTCTGATACCTCTCAACAAAGGGGTAGACTGGGACACTTAAGTGTGTGGTCACTCATGATTGCATAATATTTGTATATGAATTTTGTTATATAAAACATGTTTTTTCGCAGTACTGGGTGGAGTTTTCTAGTTCTAGACAGTATTATCCTGGTGCTGAATATTAATAAAAATAAAAAAAAAATCTAAATTAAAAATTATTACCAGTTTCAGTTTTTCCTACATAAAAATTGAGTTAATTCGAATACAAGTCGAATAAATTGAAATATTAATGTTTACTTTTCCTAGCATTTGGATGCCAAAGTCGAATATGTTACTATTAGTTGAGAAAAAATCTTTTTTTATCATTTTATACCAGTTTCTCATACTAGTGGTGTAAAGATTGTGCCATCATGACCATCACAATCTTGAACCTACTTTTTACGTGGGTACCACTGGTTCACACGTAAAAAATAGTGTCATTTATGTAAAGTAATAGGATTTCAACCTTGAACATCTTTTATAATTCCCAATTTCAGGGACGCAATATTCATCGTACAAGTAAACTGGTTGTCAGACACAACATTATTAAGATATTATTATTGTTTTCACTTATATAATGCTATTACTTTCCTGCCTGTTAATACTATCGGAAAGAACAGAGTTTGGTTACCAAAATGGTTTGATAATTCAACAACAAAATATATAGTAAATACATTATATATTTTGTGATATATATAGATAGAAAAACATAATTTTTCTTACAGATGTGTAGAACAATTTTACTAGCATTACTTACATAATATTGGGTTCATTGATGAATGTACAAAATTGAGCTAACCTTTAATAAGTGTGGTAAAGAATTTTACTATGCCCTTGCGCAGATTTCCATTGCTCAAATACAACATATAGTTTAAGATTACCTGATATAGTTCATTTAATCTATTCCAACTGTGGAACAATTAACAACAAAAAATACATCGACTGCCTATTTTCAGAATACAAAAAATATAAAATCAATGGGAACAATACTTACAATTAATTATTAACAGTTCATTGTTTAGTTCAATTATAAAACATCTCTTCTTAATTTGACGTAAACCATCTTACAATTACTTTTTTTTTCTCAAGAAGAACCGCTTTTATACGCAGCGTATAATATAAACATTTCGTAATCATTTCATAATTGTAAAAAAAATAATATATAAGAATAAAATAAAAACTATTTTCTAATATTATTAGAATGCTGAAATTACATCTAATGATAGTGGAAAAGATTCGTGTTATCACGTCACCAAATTGTAGCAATCGACGTGCGCCGATACCCATTACCTATAGCTATAACATAAATGTTATTAGAGACATTCCACGTAATACGGGATGGTCGATGACTCCACCATCTCTCCATATTCAAACAAATACTTTATCATCGATTAATGATAATTATAAGTACTGAGTTTTCCGACCGTATGTACCATCTCTGATATGCGGGGAGAAAACGCATCTGAGCGGGAGAGAAAAGTGTATGAAAATCCATTTCTTACGTGGTTTTTCTTTTTTAATTTTGGGTAAGACTATGCGCCGGTAACCTAAATATCAAAAGCCAAAAAGTTTTTACAGTGAGTTTTTATCTCCAAGTTCGCAAAATGACACTGGCCACTAGATGTGTGTCGGATGGTCTCGGGCTGGCAGTGCGACCCACGTGTTCTTTTTTCAAATTGTTTATCCTGCCGCCGCAGGGTCGCACTGCCAGCCCGAGACCATCCGACACACATCTAGTGGCCAGTGTCATTTTGCGAACGTGTTCTTTTTTCAAATTGTTTATCCTGCCGCCGCAGGGTCGCACTGCCAGCCCGAGACCATCCGACACACATCTAGTGGCCAGTGTCATTTTGCGAACTTGGAGATAAAAACTCACTGTAAAAACTTTTTGGCTTTTGATATTTAGGTTACCGGCGCATAGTCTTACCCAAAATTAAAAAAGAAAAACCACGTAAGAAATGGATTTTCATACACTTTTCTCTCCCGCTCAGATGCGTTTTCTCCCCGCATATTTGTTCGATATGCAATGACGTACTTTCTACCGTAAATTTGATAAAGTATCAAGGTACTTTCCGAGCAGGTGTAGTATAATAGTTATTTGTTATACTAGTGACCAAAATCAAATTGTGCTGCGAGTGCCGACTAAAATAAAATAGACTACTGAGCACAGTGAGTGATTTAAAGGCACGAGGCAGAACAACATTTTGGTCTCGTGTAAAACATACAACTTTTCACCTCGACCAGCGAGAAAATTTTCATGTGATTTCCTAGTAAAAAGCTTAATTCAGCATTAGAAACTTGTTCTCTTAACACTTTTGGAGTATGGCAACTATCTTCATCGTTGGACGCATTCATTTTTGTAATTTATCACAAAATAATTCGATCAAACCTATGCTGAAAAATTTTATTCATAGAGTCAGTAAAGTAGATTCCCGTCGTTTTGATTACATTACGTTGTGTTTTTCTCTTATTCATTAATATCCCATCTTATTTATTTATTTATAACCATAAAACATTTAATTTGTTAATAAATTTCATAAATTTTTCTTATTTCATATTTGATTCATACATGCGACCTCATTACCTCCTCCATACTCTTTATTTCGAATTATCAACCTTCTTTTTTAACAATCCTTATTTAAAACTCCTTGGTATATCCGTGCATTTTATTTTTTTACTTTTTAATCCGTGTATGACACCATAAAGCACTCTATCTATCCTTTTCTCACATATCAATTTTACAAGTGTCATCCTTGTCACTTTATTTGTTTTTTCTTTATTATTTTAAAAGTCGGTGTTAGAAATTAAAAAAGCACTTTGTCTCACGCTCGCAGCAAAAATCGATTTTGCTGCGAGTTTTTACGCGCCAAAAGCACCCTTTTCGTGCTGGAGAGGTGAAAATTATATTTTCTTCAAATTATAAGGTATTTCTGTAATACTTCAATAATAAAACGAACACAACAATGTCTGAAACAAAATCGATAGCGTCAAACGTAGTTTTCAGTAACTTCATCATTAAAAATGAAATTAATTTAAAGAGAAAACAGAAACGCGTATTACGAAACAGCTACGGCGTTGTTCACGTAACGTTTTCAGGGCATGCAAAGTCAAAGTTGCAGCCTTTGTGAGGCTGCCGTGGAACCGCCCGCGCTTCATTACACAACACCCCCATAAATAGTTAATAAAAGGCTTTACTCCCCGTTTTTACTGTTTTAATTATGCCAGTAGCGGTAAACATTGGGGTTTATTGGTCATGCTGAGAATTAGGCCAAGGCTTTATTGGCAGTAGATGATGATGTGATTGAAAAATGAATTGAAATGATAGTGAAAATTTTAGGATGTTGTCATATCAGCATTTTAAAATTGTCAACAACGAAATTTTGTTGTGTTTAATTTATAAAATAACTTTTTTAATACAGTTGCTCAAAAAGTGGCGTATTGCAGGGACGTATAGCATGTATTCTGTGGTATAGCGTTCGGGATGTGGTATTACACACTCGAGCTTTTTCTTTACCTTTTCCGAACTCGTGCGTTTTCTTTCCCAACTGTCAAAATAATGTCTATTAAAAAGTTAAAACCAACCACGAAGTTTTTACTAAAAAAATCATCGAAGTTTTTATGATTCATGCAAATATTTCTAAAAAGAAGCTACTAATTTGTTTCAATATCAGATTTAAAAGTAATTTTGATTAAAATTTAAACATTAATTGATATAAGTATCGGCCAAATTAAATTTATAAATATAAAAATGTTGGCTGTATGACGTGCACTGCCATAGTCTCTGCTTATAGGAGTTTGCGCGGGTAAGTGAAAAGAAAAAGAGGGACCTTATTTCTTAATTTTCTATAAAAAAATCTACTAAAGACTTGGCTGTATGGGCATTATGGGCAAAGTTCCCTTTGCGTACCCAGAATGGGTGAAGAAAACAAAAAAAATCTCTGCTTATAGTTCTTTTACGTTTAGCACCATTTTCCAAAAAATAATATTTGCGAGTTTAGTTGTTTGTTGCTAATTTTTTCGCAACTTTACTACGAAAGAAGTAGCTTCGAGTAAGGTGTCTATTTTTAAATGGAAACATTCATATCCAAGTCCATATATGTCGTCCATATAGGTCGATAGATTTTAGTTACTTCCTACTCTAATTACTTTTATTAAGAGGGCGCAGTCTGCACACTAGCGGCGCCATTGGAAAAAAATCATAGTGCTTAAATAAAGACGAAATAGTGAATTATCTCTCTGGAGTGCACTCCGAACAAGCTTGTAGTTTAGTTTAATGGACTTTTATTGCTAAAAGTGGCCACTTTTCGCAATAAAAGTCCATTAAACTAAACGGCAGGCTAGAAAATATTGATTAAGTGATAAAAAATACCACAAAGTAAGTTCGGAGTGCACTCCAGAGAGATAATTCACTATTTCGTCTTTATTTGAGTATTATATTTTTTTTTCCAATGGCGGCGCTAGTGTGCAGAATAAGCGCTCTTAAGGCTCAGGCTCAGGCTCAGTCAGCAGACGACAGCGGAATAAAGCTTATAAATACAAGAGTCACGTCAAACTATCTAAAAATAAGATGGTGAGGTTGATGAACTGTTGACTGACCCACAATGCACAAAATGTCTCGTCATAGGTATTATCCTTACATATAATAAAACAGTAGAAAAAGTGTGTCTGTACATTACATATATTTAAAAAAATATATATCTGGCGCGATGGAGACATAGTAATAGAGTAAAAATTTGAAAAAAAAGTGTGTCTGTTTGTCTGTTTGTTTGTCTGTTTGAACACGCTAATCTCCGGAAATACTGAACGGATTCGAATGAAACTTTTTTTGTTATATAGCTGTTAAGCCTGGGCATAACTTAGGGTATAATTGATTTTGGAAAATGGAACACCTGGTGTACAACCATAATGGTCCAGCTAAACTATACAAAATATAAAAATGACAACCTAGCAAAAGTTGTTCAGCCTGATGAGCATTTTTTGTTGAGGTATAAAAATCGAAGATCTGGAACACCCGATGCAGAACCATAATGATCCAGCTAAACTAGACAAAATATAATAATGACATCTTTGCAAAAGTTGTTCAGCCTGATGAGCATTTTTTGTTGAGGTATAAAAATCGAAGATCCGGAACACCTGATGCAGAACCATAATGGTCCAGCTAAACTTTACAAAATATAAAAATGACATCTTTGCAAATGTCGTCCAGACTGAAGATCTGAATTACCTGATGCGCAGAACCATAACACTTCTACAAGTATTTTCTTATGTAACTACATTAGTTAATTTATATGCATTCGCCGAAGTCATAAAGTCCACGCGTACGAAGTCGCGGGCATCAGCTAGTGATAAATAAAGTTCATTCTATAAACCAAATATTATAGAGGACTCCTCAATGAGAAGTCCTCCTCAGAGGATGAAACGTATAATTTTCAAATCAATCCTCGATCAAAAAGCTTTCCTGCACCCCATACCATATGGTATCAAATTGACTGCCGGCGGCATCAACCTATCAGAGTCCTCGGAAAAACAAAAATATCTCAATTATTTTTCCCATTTTCCGTTCTCGTTCTATTTTCAAATTCCATCATGGCTGACTGTCGTAGCAGTCTATCATTACAAAGATAAATATTTCAAAGCGAAACGGCGTCACGAGATGGAGTATCCCTGACCAAAAAGAAAAAAGTCGGTCAAGTGTATACAGACCCTAATGTTTAGGGTTCCGCTAATTGAACTTACGTATTGCTTAAGTGGGGGGTTGGTTATCTTTGTTTTATTTCATTTCAACGTTGATTAACGTTTAATATTTTTGTAGCAAAATTTACGAGAGGCATTAAATAGTTCGATCGATGAAGTTGATTGTAGGCGACGCGGTTAAAAAGCTTGTAGTTACATGTTACCATAGTGGATAATTCAAAAGTAACATTTTAATTAGTATAGTTGTATTGGAAACGTTTCATTGCGCCCCTAGAGTCATTGTGGCGCGCTAGAAATGATTAGTCATTGTTATTTCCATTTAGGGCGGGCTCATTAATCAACTCTACATTATAAGTAAGCTATTCCGGTAATTATTTGAAACATAATACTGGTTAAAATTTAATAACTTTCATCGTGGGCTTCCGGTTTGAAATAAGTATCGCATTTGATGATGTACTTGTTTACCAACTTTTTACAATATTAATCCACAATACCGACTTAAAATAAGTATTTTAATACCCTTTTAAGTGGAAAGTAAATTCCTCGAGCCCATCATTATTTCATACAAAAGAAGCTTAAAATTATCCGGATTATTTATAGGGTAAAAATGGAGAGTCACGATTCTGGAAACAAAGAGGTCCGTGTTTCGAATTTGATCCATCAATCAATAATCTTGTGGAGCTCTATCTAACTAGGAATTTTGTTTGAGCATCGATCATAATAAATCAAAGCAAATAGAACCTTAAATGAGCCCAAACGTCACAATAGCACGCAAACCTTCAAACTAGCATAAATCAGAGGCCGTTGTACCCCAGGAAGAGGAAGCGAAGTCGATGCACTACGCACACACGCTCCGCTCGCTTTGCTCTTGTGTGAGTGACACGGATAAACGCGGAAGTTCAACATTAACACAGTTTTCCACACTGACAACCCTAGGCGTACATACAAGTCTACCCGCACACTTGCAGGGCTATTGCGCGTGTGTGAGAGCCGCCCTGTCGGTGCACAGCCGGCGGGGGTGTGGCGCGTTTTCATCGAGCTCAGTGTCTGTGTGTGCGTGGTCCCAGTGTAATAGTGTGCGTAGTTGTATACAGCATGTTTTCCACCCTACACTTGTGTGAGAGGGTTCGTGAACCTTTAAATTTCTTTGGATCGGTATTAACAGAATGTATTTTGAAATGACGAATTCTAATTTTTGCCCCGGGATTGTCATTCATTGGCATCAAAGTAAATATCTTGAATCAATAAGCTTTGCGTTCAAATCAAATCTATTCGAAATTTTCATCATTTTTTTTCTCAATTTCTTATTATAGATGCGATAGAAATACTTTTTTAATAAGGTTTTTAGTAGTAGGTACTTATTTCGAGTATTTATATAGAGTATATTGATATACTTAAATAAATAATGTAGGTATTTTCACGTTTATAGAGGTAACCTGTAACTGAAGTTATGTTAAATATTTTTAGAAAAATAGTTAATCATTTCTTGCGTGAAAAAATGATATTATGAGCCAAAAATTATAAATTCAAATAACAAACCATTTTCCATACCTGCAAGGAAAATGCACTTAAACATTTGCATACAACCTGTATTTCGAGGGTGCGGCGCGCACGTGTCTAGCGTTGCGGCAGTGTGGCGGGGGCGCGGGTCGGGAGCGGTACCTCGGTAGGCCGGGGGGGCCGTCGCGCCCCCGTTCACGGCCAGGGGTCGCCGACCGCACCCCGGCTACGGCGTAACCCCGCTACGAGCTACGGCGTAGCTTCCTCTTTTGTTCAGCGTCTACGTATGTACGGGTAGGTAATTACCTATTATGCATTATTGGGTCAGCCGTTACCGTGATTGCCGTTAATGGTCGCTTTTCAAATAGTTTGACTCACTTGAAGCAACAGTCATTTAGGCAGTTGTACCTACATGTACATGAGTAGTGTTATAATATTACAGCTAATACCCGAAGTGCGGCTATACCTATTTATGCCGGATAAAACTAGGTGTAGCCGATAGCTGTTGGTAAAACCTATGTGTAGCCGATTTTCTCGCGGCTAATACTAGCTGTCTAGCCTTTTTTGTGCTACTACTAAGTGGGGATAATTTATGGAATATTAAAAAAGTTATTTCGGTTGTCTGTTAAAAAAAAAATTCGCTCCGCGCGCTTCGCGCTTTCCTAAAATTTGTAACCTATATTATGGACCTACAGGGGTAAGATCGGTTACACCTAGTTTTAGCCAAAAGCTATCAGCTACACCTAGTTTTAGCCGGTTTAAACTAGGTTTAGCCGCACTTCGGGTAGTAGCCGTAACTATATTGTGCTACGAGCTACGTATTTTTTTTTCTTTTAATGCTTTGAAGTAAGAAATTTGTATCAAAAAATATGTGTTACTACGCGCCACCGGCATGCATATGCACGTGCATTTATGCCGACGTATTTTGGCGAGACAAAAAAATAACATAGGCTTAAAGAGTTTGCTCCATGTTTAATTTCTGTCACAGTCACACAGACAGACAGACATACAAACCTATCAGTTTGTTTAATTCTAACTATCCTTACTAATATTATAAATGCGAGAGTCGGTTTGTTTGTTTGTTTATTTGTTTGTTTGTTACGCCTTCACGTCTTAACTACTGAACCATCATCATGAAATTTTGCATAAACCTTTCCAGGGGTACAGAGAAGGACATAGGGTACTTTTCATCCCGAAAAACATTATTGTTCCCGAGGCATAGCAAAAAACTTTCCACGCAGACGAAGTCGCGGGCGGCCGCTAGTAATATATAAATGCGAAAGTCCGTTTGTTTGTTTGTTACGCCTTCACGTCTTAACTACTAAACCGATCATCATGAAATGTTGCATACACGTTGTCAGGGATACAGAGAAGGACATAGGGTACCTTTCATCCCGAAAAAGTATTGTTCCCGAGGGATAACAAAAAAAAATCCACGCAGACGAAGTCGCGGGCGGCTGCTAGTAACTATAATAAATTACGGACGTAAAGTTAAAAGAAAACAATAATGTTATACTTAAACAAACAGGAGTAGGTAGTGGGCGGCCGCAATTTCCTTTTCAATAAAGTTGTATTTCCCTATCCCATGGGACTTTTGGAAAACCGTTTCTTCGTTTTTCCTGTAGGTATGGGAATATGGCTTTCCATAAGTGAAAGAACTGTTACAATTGGTTTAGTAGGTACTCGTAGTACCAGAGATAATCTTTTGGTTAAAAAAACAAGCCTACTTTATTATACTAGCCTACATTTCCTTGGGAAATGGGAAGTTTATTGAAACAAACGAATAAAACTATATTCTATCGATGTATTTAATTGTCTTTGTTTTAAAACGATGTACTTGTATGTATGAAAGTGAAAGTGAAATAGGTAAACTTTATTTAAATAAGCTCACATAATATGCATTTTTAAATCGTCAATTCTTTTACCCTACATTATGACGTCTTTAAGCTGACAAGAAAAATGGGCGCAAAAAACTTGTCAGCGTTATCAGATGGAACGATATTTACAAATATGAATATCGTTTCCAGACTTTAAATTAACAAAGATTAACAAATTAATAACATTATTTAATTAGCTCATTTCTCAATGAATTTCAAATTTTTTAATCAATTTACAGATTTTAAGCTAAATTCAAAGTTTGAACTTGTTATTCAGTCAGTTATGCTGTTACAATAAATAATAAAAAACATACAATTCAATATGCGTTAAGATAGGTAGTCAGAAGCAGCATTCCCACTGGCAGTACCCGTTCACGAGCATGACGCATGAACCAGCCATCGCTTCGCTCAACCATATTTGAGGGAACGTAACGACCCGACTCACACGACACCACCACAGAAATGTTTAAAGTGAGCATGACATACTAAAGCTACCCTTATTAAGTCGTCGAGTCAAGAAGCCAGTAGTACGTTTTTAAGTACGTAGGTTCTTCTTCACATCTCACAATTCATACTTAGAAAATAAATATTAACGATTTTAATTACTTGTAGTTTTATTAAAGAACTTTTTATCTAGACCTATGAAAGAACCACGGACTTTTTCTAATCTAAATATACTGAGGCATTAGAGTAATAATTAACAATACAAAAGCTATGCCCATGCGTTATTATCCTTCAAATAATCGTCAACAGTGTAATGGCCTTTAGTCATAAGATTGGATTTAACAGTATTTTTAATTATGACAGTAAGCATTTGAGAAATATAGTTTTAAAACTTAATTTTTAGGGTTCCGTACCAAAATGGTAAAAAAGGAACCCTTATGGTGTGACTCAGTCTGTCT
This sequence comes from Agriphila tristella, assembly GCA_928269145.1. Lineage (NCBI taxonomy): Eukaryota > Metazoa > Arthropoda > Insecta > Lepidoptera > Crambidae > Agriphila > Agriphila tristella. The sequence continues at coordinate 43,079,088 of OV743433.1, forward strand.
GTCTGTCTGTCTGTCTGTCACAGCTGGATATCTCGAGAACTACTAATGGTATCAACTTGAATTTTGGAATAGTTTAAGTTGACATTTGCCCAACTATTTTGCAAATAAGAAATAAATAAAAATAAAAATTTTTACAACAGGGGCTGAAAAGGGGTCTTAAAAATTTGAAGTGGGGCAACTATAGGGCATGTGGGGTATCATATGAAAGAACGTCGTTTGCACGTTTTCAATCATTTTTTCTTTTTTTTTAGGCCGCATAGTTTTAGACTTATAATGAAAATTGAAAAAAAAATACCGTCCCCCCCCCCCCCTTATCTCCGAAGTTTGCAAAGAGAAAAATCTGAAATAATTCTATGTGATAGCAATTTATATAAAGATTACAGAAAAAATAAAACAATGTCTCAATATAGCACACTTTTTTAGAAATGATCAAATTTCTAAAAAAGTTAACATTAGTTCCACTATCGGTCAAGAGATGGCGCTGACCTAAAACGGTAATACTAATTTATTATTCTACTCTGCAGTGTGGTTTGATGGTGCAATTATGATGGTATGTAACCCTCAGTGCGTGAGTCCGACTCGCTCTTGACCGATTATTTATATTTGGTATGTACATTCGATGGTAGGCAATTTTGCAAAAATCTTTGATTGCAAGTTGCAAATCAAAAAGACGTTTTCTTTCAGTAAAATTTCCTGCGTATTAATTCCCTTTGCAAAGTTTTGGAACATCCTGTATATCTATTTTATTGTTATTTTAAAATACCTAATGACTTGTAGTTATTTATTCCAAAAATCTAGATAGTTATCTTATCTACTATTGCTAAGGTTAGTCGATATAAATTGTAAGTAGTGACATACCCTCATAACAAAAACTATTTTCAACCTTAAATTTAAAAGTCCTAGAAAACGCCTCTGTGTATTTTGGTGTCGGTGTCTAAAACGATATCCATTAATTTTTTAACCTATAGAATGAGTATGAATCTAGGCTAATTTCGAGGCTTTAGAACCAAGCCTAGAATTGGAGGTAGGCAGCGTTAGGGAGACTCTTAAAAGCTTTTGATAAGATTACTATAAATTTAAATAAACTGCCAATAAACCATATAATGAAAACGATGTTCCACTCATATTGCACTACTCGTATCCTACTAATATTATAAATTTGAAAGTTTGTGGGTTTGGATGTTTGTTTGGATGTTTGTTCCTCAATCACGCAAAAACTATTGAACGGATTTGGTTGGAATTTGGCACACAGATAGTAGATATAGCCTAAATTAAAACATAGGATAATTTTTATCCCGAAATTCCCACGGGAACGGGAACCACGTTGGTGAAACCGCGGGCGGTCGCAAGTAAGTAATATAGGTAAGGTAATTTGAAATTGTATAAAATTATGCTGTTATAGTTATCTAAGAGATCGCCGGCTAAAAACTTAAAAGTGGTGGTCCTGTAAGGCTTGCCTGGAGATGATTATTATTGTTATAAATCAGGTAGGCGGTTGTATAACCAAAAGTGACGCAGCGGTGAATTTTATTTAATATTGTAATTGTTATACAAATAATAAAACTTTACGTGGACTTTTTAGGGCCCATAGTCTAATGTAAACGGTACATTACATTCCCTCGTAGTCACTGCTAGAAGTAGACAGCAAAACTGCTTAAAGTGGCCGTTTTTGACACATTTGCTATCTACTTCTACGAATGACTATGAGGATATATAGTGATACCTTCTAAAAATACCCATGGGCCCTAAAAATTCCACGAAAAGCTTTATAAAAACCATGTAAAAACGTCTGATGGCGCCACTTTCGGTGGTATAACCACCATAATTAATTAGCCATACACATACTAAAACGTTTCCATTTTAAAATATCTCCCCAATCCATTTGTTGTATTTACAGTTTCTGTAGTATAATTAAAAATAAAAAAATAAAAAAAAATACCTAGAAATAAACCCAACTCATCCTCCTTCGGAGATCAGTATTTGCGTCCATCACATCGTGGGCAGGTCGATAACGCGCATTCCGAAGATTCATGTGAGAGCCTACCCCCCTCCCATCACGTAGTAAAGTATCCCAGCCCATTAATTATTACAATTCCGGGCGAGCCTCGGCCGGAGGGTTGACAGCCCTTTCAATCAATCTTACTTTTTTCATTGTTGAATTTATTGTTGCTGACAAAACATTTCAATGTACAGATTTATAGCTATGACAAAAAAGGGAACATGATATTTATACAACAAACGGTGACTGCTTTAAGTACTTACAATATTTTTACATAATATTTTGTGACAGCCCTGTTTGTTTGTTTGAAGATTTCCCTCCAAATATATTTGATGCAAAAGATGTTTTTTAGAAACCTATGTTTTAAGTTATATAAAACGTTATGTTTATCCACCAAAAGTGATTTTCATGTTTAGTTAGTATCTATTTATTCATAAACAATTAAATTAATTCCAGTCCATGTTTGTATTCCAGATTTGATAAAAACAAATACAAACTAGGTAGGATGTCAAGCAAGAAGGATCTTGTAATGTGCAGCTTTCAGTTTATGTATGATGGAAGCAATATACAAAAATTTCAAGAAGTTTTCAAACGAATTACAGATATTGAAAAACGGGTTTAAAATGTCAAAAACCCGGTCCATAGAACCAGGAAACAATAACGTCGCATTACATAAGCCCGGGAGGGGTTACGCAAGAGGGCGGGGAGGGGGCGGGGGGCGATCGATGCGCGGCCGTTCACCCGCGTGCGCCTGCAATGCGCCTCGTGCACCCTCTCGCGCCGCTGTCGCCCTGGTACCGCGCGCCCGGGACTCCCGGGAAGCTTAGCTTTGCCGGGATTCTCTTGTTTGCTTATTGCTTTATAGGAAATTAAATGATGACTTATTTTCTTACTAGGAAAACTGCAGTTCTATTCTATCAATAAAACAACTATTACTCGAATATTTTTACTCATGCTGCTAATGAGGCAGCAGTATTTGCTGACCTTTTGTGAAATTAATTGATACTTAACTTTTTCTTAGTTCCTGTGGAAATAGGTCGATTAGCATGCCTAGTCTCACATCGCCATCTATCTAAGGTTCTAAGTTCAATTTCCAAATAGATCAGTCTTGAAAAACTAGCATTTTTATCATCTCGTGTCTTGGTATCACTGTTATTTCAGATTTATCACACCCGCTACAATTAGGGTTACCAGATGAAAAAATCAAAAGTCCGGAAAAAAGGCCCGATTTCCATTGAAAAATCCTGAGATTTGTAACACTTTGAGAATAAGGTACGAAATGGCTACAAGTAGCAAGCGGCCACGGTACTGTAGATTCACAGGTTATTTTACTGTATTTTATAAAAAAATTAAAAAATCCTGAGATTTACTGAGATATTCAAAATCCGGCCTAAATCCTGAGAAAAGTCCAAAAATCCTGAGATCTCAGGACAAATCCTGAGATATGGTAACCCTAGCTACAATGCACGTGTAACGAAAATAAATACTGGCAAGTGGCAATATAAAGTTTTTTTTTTATTTTATAATTTTCAGTTTTTCTTTGCTAATATTTTTCACGATTAGGGCACTGCCTAATTTCTGAAGTAGAATAGAAAATCAAATCAACCTTATTATAGAAGTAAAATCAATTTTGTTCTACATAAAGGCAAATTAAGGCGACGCCAGTTCACGATTTGATGAAAAGATTGATTATTGAGCTTCCAATGTGAAGAACTGATGTAGAAATTCTACTTCACAAAAATACTGTAGACTGAAAAAGAAACAAAATAACCGAACAGAATATTAAAAATTGCATGGTAACTCTGTAAAAAATGCTAAATAACACCATAAAAACTTATAAAAATAAACTTCCAATCAGATTTCGTAATTTTCAACGAGAGTGATATGATTTTTTTTAAAAAACGATCCAGTATTTTATAAATAAATAAAAATGTACTAAATTTCGTCAAATTTCTGGCGAAGCGTCAATTAAAGTTATGCAATATTTAACCTTATTCTAAAGATTTAGGGCCGATTTTTCAATCCTCAGATAAACAGACAGATAGGGTTTATTCAACAGATAGCAAAAACATCTGTTGTTCAATCGTCGAATAGACCTTATTCGACGAATAACTCTCCTATCTGAGGAATAATTCTATCTGACCCTTTGAGGGCCAGATAACGCCTTATTCCACAGATAAACAGTAAGTTTGAGGTTAGTTTTTGAGCTTTTTGTTGTCAAGTTGTTAATTTCAAAACGATTGACGAGATGGCAATCGAGGAAGAAGTCATAATAAATGAGTTATATGAATCCAAGTAATAAAAAAGAAAGAATTGATGAAATTCTACCCGAGTTGAGAGAAGTTTTAATATTCTTCCCTCCCTGCACATTCTTTGATAAAAACTGAACAAACAAAGAATTTCATTTTCACATCTATTATTTTATTATTTGCTTGTAGGGACATATACCTCTCAGGAACTTAACCACAGAATAAATAATAGTACTAGACTAAACTCACAAGCATTTGAATCCTAGATTGAATTTCACAGAACACTTTTTTGGTTTTCATAGTAAGTTATTAATTACATACTTAGGTTTGAATCGAAAAATCACAATTAAAACACCACACCACAGCGTCTACAGCACATCCAAACAACCTCATATTGTTGAATGACGGCGGACCCTTCTTTTGTTTGACTGATCGCCAGATGTCCAAAATCAAAGAAATAGTTTGTCCTGTTCTAACATCCGTTCATTGTCTATATTTGTTTCAACTTCGTGAAGTTAGTGTTTCCACAGATGAGATATTCGGTCAGTTAGTTATTCATAGAATAAATATTGCTTGAAAAATTGACAATCACTTAACAGATGAATAAAGAGACTAATAACTTTATTCTTTAGTTAACTATTGGTCTCTTTATCCGAGGATTGAAAAATCGGCCCTTAGTAAAAGAGTTAAATTTCGTGAACTGCCTGGCCTTAAGCGAGTGTCGAGGCAGCGCATGGAGTGAGTCACGTAGCGCAGCGGTTACGTGACTACGGGCTACGCGCTACGATGTGATGTGCTACGGGTTCCGTTTCGCGCGTATTTTTTACTACGACACAAAATATCGTAGGAAATGACGGTCTTTTGTATGGAGACCCCAACATTAAATCCTCAGTCGTTGAAACTTTGCAGGGATGTAATACCAAAACCAATCTATGTACAAATATTAAAAAAAAGATTTGGATATTTGGATACTTTAAAAAATATGTTTCATTAATGATACTTTATCATATTGTAAAGTTTCGCCTACTGAGGATTTACTGTGGGGGTCCACTACCTTCCTTTCCTACACTATGTGTAAATTAGATGTCTATAGCGTATTGTTTATTAAAATAAAACTATTAGGTACGTGTTATTCTTATTACACAACGTGTTACAAAAGTGCAATAGACTATTTTTTTCGTATTAATGGGCAAAAGCACAACACAATTTCGGACCAGGGTTGCCACTGTGTGCAGTTCATCATACAAAAAATATATATAACGGTTTTCAGGTTTTATAATAATTTTCCGGGGTATGATAATATTCGGCATTACGGGTTATTTTGTAAAATATCGTATAGATGTAACGAAAGCCAATTATAGTTTTGTCTCTTCTTCTTAAAAATAAGAAAATAATGAAATCAAGGTTGATAGTTTGATTTTGTTGCTACAAATAACCTACGTGAGGTTCGAGATTTATTTCATGGCTGTTTTAATCTTCAAATGAATAAATCACCATTCGTGTCAATAAAAATTATATGGATTTTACCAAAGAGTTTATCCTTCTGGGTTACAGTCTCCGATAACAGTTTGACTTGACTGTATTTGAAAGCTTGTAGTTCAGTGTAAGTCCCTTTTTCGGTTTGTTTACACAGACACGAGGCGTCGTCGATCAGAACAGCCCCGTAATTGATATCGAGGCTACCACTCACGGGATGACGAATTAATACATATTGTGGTTTACTCTTAGGCCGTCCGCTGCCTTGAGCGGGATCCCGCCGCGGGTACACGGCGCGGGAATATAGATTGCTGGTTTTTGACGGACAGATGCTTGCGCAGTGCATGAGTAAGCTCTAATCTATGTCGCCCCGCGCGCGTGCCCCGCTTAACACAGCGGAGGGCCTTAGAACTACATCTATGTCAGTTTATGGATTATTTCAATAGTGGCAAAAATAGCTTATATTAGACCCACATCTCGTTCGCAAAGCTCAACTTTGCATTTCTGTGTAAAACACACCGATAGTGTATAATGACAATCGGTTTCTGTTTTTGTTTTTTGTGTAAAAAAACAAACAATCGTATATGAAATCGCAAGATTCGTATGCCAAACCCTCAAAATGGCTATTTTTGAATATATGTATACTCGTGACTTTTGCAACGAGTAGGTAGTGGTCTGACCCACTTGTTTTTGATATTCTACCAGTAGAACTGAATGATGTGAGAAAGACACTGACGTGACATGACAATGACTGACAGACAATGACATTATAACTTTTTAATTTACGTTCCGTTCCCCCGTAACACAATACCGGTTTTTAAAATCAACGTTATGGCTTTCCGGTTTTTATTTTTTCTGCGTGAAATGAAAAATGTTATAAGATTCGAGTTTTAGGGCCAAACTCATGTCTAATGTTTCAAAAATATGTAAAATTGAGAGCAATCGAAATAAATTGCTGAATTCGCTAAATTCGTATACGTTTTGCTTTCATGCATGAAATTAAGATTCACTTCGAATGATTCGAAAATGAGTCTCCCATAATAATAAGAACTCACAAGATTTGCATTGAGAATTTATTTGTAGTAGGTATACAGCAAATGAATCTCAACATAAAATTTTGACTCGTAAATTTTGTTGAGATACGTTACTCTAAAGCTAAAAATACCAAAATTCCTTGAGCAGGTAACGTCCCGCGATCAGTCAAGGGACCGTGCCATTACCCGCGTCCGCGGCGTATTGTTAACGACTTGTGTACGGGCGTTTTTCAAAAAAAATGTTGGTGACGTAATTGGAATTCCACTTATATGAGTTTTAACATTTAGCTTCAAAATGTAATTAAATTGATAAAATATAGTATGAGCAGTATGAAAATAGTATTTTTTTAAGAAAATAATAATGAATTTTGAAAATAATTACAATTTTAATTAAATTATGTTCTCAAGAAATTCCATTACGTTACTAATTTTAAAATAGTTTTCATGAAAACTAAAAGAAGTTCAGTATTTTTAACTTTATTTATGAAAATAAACACATTCAGTCTTCTAAAAAATATTGATAATTGAGCATATTAAATCTAATCAAAAAATGTTTTAACAAAGATATTCCTTACGCTACTTTTTGGTACTTTTGTACTATTTTATTTCATCCTAGAACGTCAATTATGAGCAATATTCTTTCAAAAGTTTAATTATAACAAATTAAAAATTAATAATAAACTATATTGAACAAAAACAGTCAAATTTCTTTGAGATCAATTAATTAGTCTTAGAAAATAAATCACAGTAATAATAGGACAGTGACGTTAATGGAATTTTAAAATGACGTTTAGAAACTATAAGGCAACGTCTATATGACTCTGAATTATGACAAGAATCATGGTAACTTGTACTTATCGTATTAAACATAATATTAGTATGTCATTTAAGAGCGTTTACAACGTACGGCATTTCATACAAACTTTCAAGTCCTTGTTTCGAAATGCATGAACCGATTTTAATGAAACTTCATACGCATAAGCAGGACACATAGCTCTAAAAAGTTAGTAAAGAACATTTTCGAAATGTCTTATTTAAAACAAGATAATTGGAAATATCTGTTTCTATAGAAAATTTAAAATCGGTCGAATTTAGCTGTAACATTATTTTCGAAAATATTCTCATTAACTTTTTGGACCTATATATCCTGCTTATGCGTAGGAAGTTTCATTAAAATCGGTTCATTTATTTCGAAAAATAAAGACTTCAAAGTTTGTATGAAATGCCGTACGTTGTAAACGGTCTTAAACTGTAACAAAAAAAGAGTAAAAAAAAAGTAAAAAAGTAAGTAACTTAAACAACACTTAAAAAAAAACAATACGAAAAAACACATTTGAGATCAATCAACACTATTCATCAGTCCCAAGACAAATCGAACAAATGTAATCAAAAAAGGTTGTTCCGCTACATATCAGGCAAACCCAATTTTTACATGCATTACATTTTACCATTCTTTGTATAACAAAAGGCTGACGCTCCTTGCAAATAGAGCACAAAAAAGTCCTTGATGACTTAAATTCTTTTCCGTTCTGTTTGTTGTCGTTCGATATATTTATTTTTCTCTTCTTAGAGGGCTGACATTCAAGAGATGCAAGATTCTCTTTGAGCTGTTTATTTTGGGTATTACCAAGAACGTGATCTGAAGCTGTCATGCATGAACTTTCCAGGATTGGAATTATGATATCAGATTTAGGTTCAACTAATCTCTGATTATCGGTCAGAGAAGTTATCTCTATGAGTGGTCTAGAAATATTGTTGTCTTCTAGGGAATAAATTGGAGTTTCATCCATTTGACCCACATGGAAATCAAAATTTATGTTTTCTTCATTATCACTTTGGTATGTTTCTAAATCTTGGAGCATGTGATCAGGAATAACCTCAATAGGGGAACTGCTTATCTGTCGGGTATATTCTGGAAATTCATAATCAATTGCCGTATTCATTTTGTGGGGCGCAATGCTTAGGCTCGAATAACAAGGAGTAACGTTCATGTTGTCTTTTGACGTCCCAGGAACTATTAAGGCCTCAACACTCAATTCGGCAGTTTCTTTTGATGGTTTAACAAAATTATGTATTTTGGGACAATAGCAACTGCACAAACCACGATATTCTCCACAGAAACAACTCAGTTGCCGATATTTAATCTGGTTACATTGTGTAGATGAAATTTGATGCAATTGCATTGTACCAGGAACAGCTTGAATGCCGTTGGGAATAAGTTGGTTCATGTTTTCAATATCTTGATTACTTATGTAAAAGCACTTTACTGTCTTCATGCTGTTCTCTAAAATTTGAAATGCTTCAGTGGCGTTAGTAACATCATTACCGTAAGAAATCCTTTTATCCAATTGTCTCTTAACGGCACCCCCAATCCCATCTGCCATACTTTTGCCATGACCTGCCTCCGAAAATGACCATGTTGAATATGATAGTTTCAATTTTGGGGTGAATAAACTCAAAAGATAAAAGTTCTTTTTTTGACGGTACTGGCTGCATGGGCCGTCTGAAAAAAAGTGTATAACTTTGATATGAGGGTTAATTTCTTTTGCAAGTTTGATAACTGGTATCAAGTGTGCCCAGATGGCATTCGGCTCATGGCAATTGTTATCTGAAACTGATACAAATGATTGGGATAGATTTTTCCAAAAAATTACACCACAATGTAAAGTGATCGTGTTTTTGGAGGCACCAAAGTGCATTGATTGGACTTCTTCACTATATTTACATTCAAAATTCTCCGAAAAGTCACATAAAATTATTATCTCGTCATCTTTCATGTTCTTGATACAATTTCTGTATTGACGTTGTTGTTCAATCCAATTATAGAAATGAGTTTTAAACGCCGGTAGCTCGTTCTGAAAGTTGGTGATGATATCAAGTACAGTTCCTTTTACTTGTTGCTTGGTGGTCTTTTTAGTTGTAAATACTTTGCCAGATTTTTCATATTCATGGTTTACCCTAGCCCATTTGAACCATGATATAGCAGAATCGAGTTTTTGTTCATCATATGAAATACTCTTACAATCTTTACATTTATTGTACATGCAGTCATAACGCGTAATATCACATGCAACGATGTTCAAGAGCTCCTTTATATTCTTGTAAGTAATGACACCTTTACATTTCAGTGCATTAAACATGTACTCAAAGTTACTGTGCTTAATACATAAGCAGGTTTCTCTATTATTGATACTTGGAGACAGTACATAATAAGGCTTGTATCTGTAAAAGGTGGTGAAGCCGCATGACCCACCGTCTTTTTTATAAATTTCGTATACGTTTTTCAGTGTGTCGACTAAGTATCTTATTTGTGCTTTTTGTTTGTCTTTGGACCTGGTTTCCTTCTTACCAGCTGTGCTTTTACTTATATCGTCTCTCAAATAAAAAGTAACTATTTCTTCCTGAGTCTTCTTATTTATTGGTCGTTGTACATTAATCCTTTTCCTGATTCTTCCTTTAAGACCTAAAATCTTACTTTCAGGTGCTTTTCCCAATATTTGCGCCTGTTTCCTAATCACGTTTTTAAGTAACTGTTTTTCTTTATTTTTCTTACAATTCCTGTACGTACTACGAATTGATATTTCCATTATTTCTTGTCTTGCTTTCAATTTATCGTTTTCTGTGTTCAATAAATCAAATTCGGTTTCATGTTTTTTTTTCATTCGGTATAATTTCTTTCTCAGAGTCTGTATTGTTGTATTATATTGACGAATCGTCTTTAAAGCACTTTTATAGTTATTTAACAATTTTCGGTACCTAATTTTCAATGAATGTGAAGCTGAAGTATTAGATGCGTCTCGTGATTGCCCTGATTGTGGATTCGGTTGAGTGTTTTTGTTTTTTTTTTGTTTTCGTTTTTGTTCTCTCCAGAGTTTTCTTTTTTCTATTTTCTCGTCCTCAGTGAGCTCTTTAATCTTCTTTTGGTGTTTTTTTTGTCTTTGTAATTCCTTCTTCTTAAATTCCTCATATTTTTCCGGGTTTTGTTTGATTTTTTCTCGGTACCGTTTTGACTTTTCTGCAGCCGTCAAGGGCATATTTAAGCCTAAAAACAATAGTGAGTTATCATAATGGACCCCGTACGAAAAATCTCAAATTTTTGTGAAAAAATTTACATAGATTTACAAAAAGCGTTGCGTGAAATAATTGTCAAAATAAATGTGATAACTGTTTATCACATTGTATTTTGACGATCAATTCACGCAAAAAACAAAAAAGATTTTCATTCAGGATACCATTAAAATTGAACACTAAATGCAGCCATTTCAACAATATAACGTAATAACTATCGTTATTTCACTGTTATTTTTCTAATGTTATCCTGAATGGAGTGTTTTGAGCCGAAATACCTACTCGAAAAATTTTGTTTGATTTACAGACGAAATTAAGTAATAAGCAATTCATTTAAAAACTTCGAGGCATTTCATAATTATTTTATTCATACTTATTTATTTAGACTTTAAAACACTAATTAAAACGATGACTTTATGAACCGGCCTTTAGGATTCCATTACGTCACTTTTGAGTTCCATTCATGCGATAGTAGCGTTAATGGAGGTAACGTAACCATGCCAATAAAATTTTCAAATGAATTTACTAATTAGTTATCAAACTTTTGTTCAATATAACTTAACATTTCAAATAACAATAAATTAACATGTTTAATAGAACATAGAATGAAATACACATGAATACGTTACCTGGAGAAAAGCAGTATCGTTTGTGGAAATATTTTTTTCACATGAGTCGAGACAACCACTTCGAGTACGTTTTGTTGGCGAACTGGCTGTCAAAAATTAAATATGGCAGCCACCATAGACTAATAATGTTGCTATATTTGGGAAAATGTATTGAATTGGTAGTATTTTTTGTTGGAAGTCGTTGAAAATGCGGTCACGTACGCGGAAATTCCATCATACGCTATTTTGCAGGACAACCAAAAATCTGGTATTTTAAAATAATTTTCAACCGTAACAGGTACATTTTAAGGTTTAAAATTGAAGTTAAGGTCATAAATGACCAGGCAAATGCAAAACGTTTGAATAATAATATAACACGACCATATTATGTGACTCTGAACTTGACACAGTAGATGTGGGACATACCAAAAACATCGACCTCATTTTACTTATTTTGATTTTATTTTTGATTTATAACAGATTCAGACCTTATTTTTATTTGATTTATGAGACTATATGTTACTTTAATGTTAAAATAAATGATATGTAAGAAAAACTTTTATAATATTTGATAATTTATTCTGAAAGTGGTCGGACACTGACTTTTTTCAAGGTACAACTTTTTTGGAAAACGCCCGTACACAATACGGTCCGCCCTGCGCGGAACCTGCGCGACACACTTTACGCCTCCTTTGGGAATCACTGGAATCAACCCGTAGGAAATATACTATGTTGTCAACAAACACACAACAATATTACATTATACCTACATTGTAAAAATATTGTCCATCAGCCATTTCTAATGTCTCCTGGAGCCTGTCCATCAAAATATTCTTTTAAGCATAAATTAAAGCAACATCTTTTACTGTACCAAAAAATGACTACTTAGGAATGCCAATACCATTGCCACAAAGAAACTATGTAACTATTTATTTATTTATTTTTAAATTTAATTATTATTATTATTATTATTTTTCATACTTTCAATTAATTTTATTACACATGTGATATTGATTTCTGAGCTTTAACTCACTGTTTCTTTCTTTTAAAATTCTTCTTAAGTTTTTAACATTAATATTTTAACAAATCAAATTGTAGTTTTTTTACCGATTTTATTTTATTATTAATTAATTATTATTTACAACTCAATGGATTTTAATATAGATAGTAACCCTTGGTGTTTTAGTATATATTTTATTTCTTTTATTATAATTTAAATGTAAACCGTTTTGAATTTTAATTTCATATTTATGCCGCCTTCTCCGGAATTGGTGACCACTGAAAATCAGCGTCATGGTGCTCCTCTAGGGTGCTGTGGCATATGCTGAGTGGGAGCCTTTTTAGCACGTATATTAAGATAGTTTTAAAATGGCATGTGATAATTTGTGTGTGCGAAATAAAATTATTTTCTTTCTTTTCTTTCTGTAGTACTGCTGGAGCACAGGCCTTCCTTATGGGTGGATAAAGAGGACGACGGGCCATAATCCACCACGCGGGCCCAATGCAGTTTGGTAGGTGTTAATGACTGCAAATGCAGCCGGGACCAACGGCTTAACGTGCCTTCCGAAGCACGGAGGAGCACGAGATAATAATTTTTTGATCACCCAACCCATGACCGACCCTTGCGATAGTCGCTTAATCCTCCGCAATCGCTGGGCCAGGAGCTAAGCCACTGCGCCACCGAGCTCCTAAAATATTATTTCATAAAACTTATATTAAGTACATTAAAATTTTATTGTTGAAAGATTTTACAATGTTCACTTATTAATATTCATTGTTGATTTCGCATTTCTTCGTTATTCGATGACGTATACTAGTGTTGTGATTGTTAGTTAAGGCGATACTTAAAAAAAAAACTTTTTGATGTAATGCCATAGGTCGCTAGAAGATTCTACGGATTTGAAATAAGATATTATCTGTATCTAGACACGTATTGAACCACAAACACGAACGAGTCAATGATTTTAGAAAGATATATATTAGGTCTTTACCTATGAAATTGCCGTTTTGTTTGAAAAAAGTTAAAGTTTTTTTTTTCGAACTTATTTATTTCTTTTATTCACAGTAATCACCCCTGCAATCAATGCATCTTTGCCAACGCTGTGGCAGTTTATGGATGCCCTTCTTGAAAAAATCAGCTGGACGGGAGACAACAAACTCTTCAAAGGCGTTTTGTACTGCCTCTCGGGAATTGAATTTTTTTCCCGCTAAAAAGTTGTCCAAATTTTGGAAAAAGTAATAGTCGGTAGGCGCAAGATCTGGTGAGTATGGCGGATGAGGGAGAGCTTCCAAACCCAACTCATGCAGCTTAGAGACGGTCTGTTGTGCAGTATGGGGTCGCGCGTTGTCGTGAAGTAGCAGTGGGGCACCCATCTATCAAGCTTTTTTATCTTGCCAATCTGTCGCAAATGGACCAATATTGTTTTGATGCTAACATCAAAAGCTGCTGCCAGCTCAGCTGTAGATTGCGATTCATCTGCTTCCACAATCGCCTTTAATTCATCATTGTTGACCAAAGTTTCCGGACGACCACGAGGTTCATTTTTCAAGTCAAAATTCCCAGAACGGAACCGAGCAAACCAATAACGGGTTGTACGTTCGTTTGTACAGTTCTCTCCGTAAACGTCGTTGATGTTACGTGTCGTTTGTGCCGCGTTGGTGCCACGACGGAACTCATATTCCATAATTACACGAAATTTCGAAGTATCCATTATGAGGAAAAATGTTGAAATGTAATGAAAATACAACGCTAATCAATAAACAAAAGACTGATTTTGTAAATAGAATGTCATATTTTTAAAACAAAATTAATTTGAATTTAGAATTCATAGCCAATCAAAACTTTTTTTTGTTTGAAAAAGTCTGTACTGCAATACGGCAATTTCATAGGTGAAGACCTATTATTTTAATTTCAAATACACTTTTTTAAAATTCCTAAAATATGTTTGAGATAATTAATTAGTAACAACATTAGATCAAGATTAAATTGTTAAAAGTAATTTGTATCATCAGTATTCACAATCGTCTAGAAGCATTTTTCATTAATCATTAATGGTTGTTTACAACTGACTGATTCTGTGATTTTTTCACCTAATCTGCCAAATCGGTCTCGATCCCGCGCGTCGTTTTCTCATTGAATACGCTTTAGGAGATACCTATAGCGCCTTAAGTAATCAAAGCATAATTTTCGCTGTTTAATACCTAGGTACAGTCACGTATAAATTATGTATACAGTTTAGAACTTATTGTCACTCTATGAAAGCTACTTTTTTGAACAGAAATTAATTTTAAACATAGAAATAGAATGTAAAGGACAACAATGTCAATAAACAGGTGATCCGAAAACTAATACATACATTTTATATGAGATACGTAAAATATGACTTAGATACATAAAATATTATTATATACGGCAAAGGAAATTAATTAATTATGTTCCATACTGTTTTCTTCGTAATTTGGTTTTAGAGAAATGTGTGGCAATATCTTATTTACCTGTGAAAAGTGTGATTACTTGGATTGTTTCTTTTTGTCACATCACAATTACTTAGAGCACAAGACACCATGACTCCACGACACCTTTTTTTCAAATTCTAATTATGATTACAAAATATTTTGAACAAACTGTGATTGCTCATTTGCCAGGCGGGACGCTAGGGGCTCTTACTGTAAAAAATGTTGGCACATGTCACTTGATCCTTTGTCTCTTTTTTACATAGACCGTGTCCGTATGATGTTAACTTCTCTTTTCCACGCTTTGTTGGTCTTCTTGAGGCAGCGAAAATTTTATGTCTATGATTTTAAATGACAACTACAACATAGTGACAAAGTTTTGAACTGTGTGCATATTTTTAGACGTGACTGTTCACACGATTTTGCTTTAAGTTCTACATTTTGTCAAAAATAAAATAATCAAAGGTGGTTGCTTTTCCATTCAAACTGAGATTTCGGGAGGATTTTCTTTTAATTTTACAGAAGACTTTCAGGTTTCAAATATGTAGTAAATACGGTCTGGAAAGCACCAAGATGAAAAAAAAATACGTGGTAAAAATACTCGTGATAACGACGAATTAGTAGTAAGAACGTAAAACAAAACTAACAGCTGTATCTTTTTACCCGACTGCAAAGAAAGGGTTATGTTTTTCGCGAGTATCTTATATGTAAGTATGTTTGTTTGTTTGTTTTTTAGTTTGTTTTTATGTATGTGTTTTTTTGTAAGTAATATTCTTTATTACCTCATATCTTTTAAACGGCTGAATGGATTTCTGTAATTAAGATATCGTTAGATTCGCCTCGTCAGCCCAAGTGTTCTTAAGAAGGTGGCGTTATAAAAAAACCAACATGGCGGCTGTACGGTGCTATTATACGTAGTGAAAAAAAAATTTAGAATACTGCAATATGGGTGTCAAATTAAAGGGCTTATTATAAGGTATTCAAAAAGGTATATTATGACCGTAATATATAATAACTAAAAAGATATAAATAAGAAAATATATTTAAAAAAATAAAAAACCCGCCTGCATAAAAAGACAAGTCAACTGAAAAGATGGAAACTGTAGTGTATGTGAGTAAAAGAGAAGGAAGCATTGTGTCGTCTCTAGCGCACGTGCGGTCGATCGAACACAGCTCAGTCGGCTGTGAACGGCAGGTTGTTGGTGGGCACGCGCGTCTAAGAGCCGATAATATTGAAGAAGATACCACATTTTGACGACGAGGACTAACAGGACTACTGTGAGTAATTATTATAAAATTACATTCATGAAAAAGAAAAGGAAAAGAAATGGTGATGGCGGCAAAGATTTAAATCGTGTTTTAAGGTTTTGTTGATGTTGTAGTTTATTGTTTTCAAGTGGGACATTTTTACATTCCTTATTGCTATAAATATGCTTTCTTATGGGGTCGTTTATTTTCTAATTGCTGTAAAAGTGCTTTTTATAGGGTCGTTTTGTTTGAGTTATTCAGTGATCATCATGTTATTTTTATAATAAATTCACCACCACCATTTTGTTTGTCATTTTTTAAAGTCAATGTTTTTACTTTCCTCTATGGTCTATGCAATGCTTTTTCATCAACCACAGATTAGAATATTTTTTTTTTTTGAGACAGCCTTCCTTTACTGTGAAAGCAAAGGAAATTACAGCCATACAGCCAATCAAATGTTTTGCAGCTAAATTGTAGGATTTGTATTTTTTGAATTTTTTGCACGTCCGATGTCGCTACTGATAGGCCCCTACCAGTGCACTCTATGTTAACTAGATAACTGTGTAGCCAGTACCTAAACGTTTTATTTACTTACTATTTTCAAATAATGTCATACGATTAACGAATACATTTACAAGTTACCTATATTTAAAATAGTTGCCTCTGAACTGTGACGGTGACGGCCCGGGTTCGATTCCCGGTCGGCTTATAATTGTTTTTTTTTCAGATTAATAATATATTGGCTGGTGGTTATTGACTGTTGTTGTCCCTTAACTAATAAAATAAAAATAAAATATTGCGTACCTACTTCCGTACTATTGAGTTGCATTGCATGATCGACTTCGTTATCTAATAGGTACTGAACGAGATTTTTCTATTGTTTGATTTTTTCATTATTGTATCAAGTAAAAGATACAAGTACCAGATGATGCCTGGTAGTTCAGAAACAGGTGACGCCTGCAAGGACTTAATGTAATACGAAGTTTTGCATGGGTGACGCCTGTAATATGAAGTTTTGCACGGGTGACGCCCGTTATACGAAGTTTTGCACGGGTAACGCCCGTAATATGAAGTTTTACACGGGTTACGCCCGTAATACGAAGCTTTACATGGGTGACGCCCGTAATACGAAGTTTTACACGGGTGACGCCCGTTATACGAAGTTTTACACGGGTGACGCCCGTTATACGAAGTTTTGCACGGGGAACCCCCGTAATATGATGTTTTACACGGGTTACGCCTGTAATACGAAGTTTTACACGGGTTACGCCCGTAATATGAAGTTTTACACGCGTAACGCCCGTTTACTGAAGCTTGAAATCAATTCATACAACATTGTTAGTTTAAATTTAAACTATGATGATTAAATGAACGCTGTAGGGAATAAATAATGAATGTGCCAGGTTGTTAAAAGGATGATGCCCATTTGGTAACCTAAATTAGACATTCTTTATTTGTTTCCTTGTCCACAGATTAAATGATGTCAAGTCTTACCTTAGAAAAATTTGAGTGCGATGGTGAAGCAGGATCTG
The DNA here is from genome assembly GCA_928269145.1 of Agriphila tristella. Classification (NCBI taxonomy): domain Eukaryota; kingdom Metazoa; phylum Arthropoda; class Insecta; order Lepidoptera; family Crambidae; genus Agriphila; species Agriphila tristella. Next base: position 43,096,755 of record OV743433.1, read on the forward strand.
TTGGACCTAGATGGGAACGTTGGAAAAGGAGTTTATATATTTACTTGGAAGCTGCCGATGTTAATTCTAGTTCTAAAAAACGCGCAAGTTTGTTGCATTGGGGAGGACAAGAACTTCAAGAAATACTGTTTAATATACCGGGTGGCTACGTCACGGCGATAGAAGGCATAGATATATTTGAAGTAGCAATAAAGAAGTTAGATGAATATTTTGCACCTAAGCAAAATAAACGGTATGAGAGACACTTATTCAGACAAATGAAACAGGATGAAAACGAGAAGTTTGAAAAATATTTAGTTCGATTAAGACAACAAGCTTTGAAATGTCAATTTACGGATGTGGATGACAGTTTGATTGATCAAATAATTGAAAAGTGTTCATCGGAAGAACTCAGGAAGAAAATACTTCGTGCAGGCGAAAAAATTACCTTAACGGAAGTAATAACCGAAGCAAATACTCTTGAGGTGGTGGAACGTCAATTAGGTGATTTCAGTCAGAAAGGAAAAGATCAAACTGTTAATAAAATTGATACACGAGTGAAGGAAAAGATATTCATAAATAATAGAAAAAAGACTTGTTTCCGATGTGGTAGCTGGAATCATCTAGCTAGCGATCCGAAATGCCCAGCTTTAGGGAAAATATGTAACAAATGCAAGAAAGTGGGACATTTTGAAGCTCAGTGCAAAGGAACAGGCCTAAAGCGAAGCATTGAAGATAGCAAAGGAGAAAGGAGCGTAGATGCGAAAAGATCAAAGAAGTCGAACCAAAGAGTTGAAGATATAAAGCAGGCAAATGCGATAGAAGATAAAATTGATTACGTTTTTAATGTTCTCCATAATGATACACTCGATTGTTTAGTAGGTGGAACCCAAGTAAAGATGCTGATTGATTCAGGATGTCGACATAATTTAATAACAGATAAGACGTGGTTGGAAATTAAGAATAAAATTATGAAGACAGGAAAAGAAGTAAAAAATCCAGGAAAAACATTTGTTGCTTATGGAAGTGAAGTCCCTCTCAAGTTATTAACGTCCTTTAATGCAGATATTCGTGTGGGATCAAAAACACTAAACGCCACCTTTTACGTAATAGACAAAGGGACACGTAATTTATTAGGTAAAACGACGGCAATAGCACTAGGCGTACTAAAACTCGGATTAGATATAAACCAAGTCGAGATGGCACCTTTCCCTAAATTCAAAAACACTCAAATACAAATACCAATTAATAGTGATGTAAAACCAGTAGCACAACCTTACAGACGAATACCAATTCCATTGGAAGAAAAAATAAATGCGAAAATAGACGAACTACTTCAAAAAGACATAATAGAAAAGGTAGAAGGACCGTCTGAATGGATATCGCCGGTAGTGCCGATTTTGAAAGCAGATGGGGATGTCCGTCTCTGTATTGATATGAGGCGTGCAAATTTAGCCATCAAGCGAGAAAATCACCCGCTACCAACGATGGAACAACTACTACCAAAGATCCAAAATGCTAAAATGTTTAGTAAATTAGATATAAAGGATGCGTTTCATCAGTTGGAGCTTGTACCCGACTCAAGACATATTACAACATTCATATCTGGTAAAGGATTATATCGTTTTAAGAGGTTAATGTTTGGAATCACCTGTGCGCCGGAAATGTTTCAGAAAACACTTGAAAGGGTGCTAATTGAATGCGAAGGGGTGGTTAATTTTATTGATGATATTTTAGTATATGGAAAAAACAAGCAAGAACATGATAAACGGTTGCAAAAAGTAATAGAAACATTAAGAACGAATGACATCATGTTAAGAGAAGATAAATGTATCTACGGAACCACAAAAGTTCAATTTCTAGGACATGAGTTGTCAGATCAAGGAATTCGACCACTAGACAAATATTTATCGGCTATAAAAGATTTTAGGACCCCGATCAATATTTCGGAACTACAAAGCTTTTTAGGGCTTATTAACTATATTGGGAAATGGATACCTAATATGGCCACCCTTACCGAACCATTGAAGCAATTGCTTCGTCGAAAATCAGCCAGAAATGCTGATATTAGAGATTCTTGGGGGAAAAGCCAACAAACAGCATTTTGTGCTCTAAAGACTGCATTGAGTGACATACCAAATTTGGGGTACTACAACGTGGACGATAAAACAATGGTATTTGCTGATGCAAGCCCGGTCGGACTCGGAGCAATCTTAGTGCAGACAAATGAAACTGGTCCACGCATTATTGGGTTTGGAAATAAAACTCTCAGTGATTGTGAACGTCGGTATTGCCAAACCGAAAAGGAGGCTTTGGCACTGGTGTGGGCCGTGGAGCACTTCCACATGTTTCTGTACGGTAAGGAATTTGACTTAATTACTGACCATAAACCTCTTGAGGTTATATTCGGTCCAAAATCCAAACCCTGTGCACGGATTGAGCGTTGGATACTGAGACTCCAATCTTATAAATATAACGTCATTTATCGTCCTGGGAAAAATAATATAGCCGATCCCTTGTCTAGATTATGTACTTTCAACAACGATAAGACTCAGTACAGAGACTACGTCCAGGATATTATTGATCATGCTAGACCAATAGCCGTTTCGCTAGAAGATATTGAAGAACATTCAAAGACTGATATGTTTATACAAAAAGTGAAACAGGGCGTATTTCACAAAAAGTGGGATGACGCAGTAAAGAATTATAAGCTTTTTGAGAACGAGCTATGTTTCTTTGGTGACATATTGTTAAGGGGGACCAAAATAGTTATCCCGACACAATTACGACGACTTGTTTTAGATGCTGCTCATGAGGGCCATCCTGGAATGGTCGCGATGAAATTGAGACTTAGAGCGAAGGTTTGGTGGCCTAACTATGATAAGGACGTGGAAAATTTAGTACGGTCCTGTAAAGGATGTACACTGGTATCGGCACCAAATCCACCACACCCACTCAAGAGGAGAGAATTACCCACCCAATCCTGGGTTGATATCGCCATAGATCTTTTGGGTCCGTTGCCAAGTGGTGATTACCTATTAGTTGTCATTGATTACTATTCTAGGTACAAAGAAATCAAAGTATGTCGAGACATAAGCAGTAAGGAAATGATTCGCTTACTTAAAGAGATTTTTAGCCGTTTAGGACATCCAGTTTCCATAACTTCCGATAATGGAAAACAATTTATTAGTGCAGAGTTCAAGACTTATTGCCATGAAAATGATATTAAACTATTTCATTCAATACCTTACTGGCCGCAACAGAACGGAGAGGTGGAGCGACAAAACAGAGATATAATTAAACGACTCAAAATATGCCAAGTTGAAAGAAAAAGCTGGAAAGAAGCATTGATGGAGTATTTGACGATGTACAATAGTACCCCACATAGTGTGACTGGGAAAACACCGGCAGAGCTATTCTTTCAAAGGAAATTCAGGGACAAGATTCCGATGATAGATATTGCAGAACAAAGTTTTGGAGACATGGATGTAAGAGATAAAGACAAAAAAGAAAAAGAAAAAGGGAGAGAGTATACAGATAAAAGATGAAGAGCACGCGATATTGACATACAAGTGGGAGATAAAGTGTATGTGAAGAATGCCAATAAAATGAATAAACTCAGCCTTAATTTTGATACAGTCACGCATACGGTTAAGTCTAAAAAGGGGGGAGATGTTGAAGTACAGAACGACGAAACAGGACAGCAGTTAAGACGCAACATATTGCATTTAAAAAAAGTGGAAGGAGAATGGAAATCTGTGAACAAACAAATTGATGGACAGAATTTAGAAATGGCAGTAGATGAAAGTCAAGAGGAGAATATTGAAGATAATCCGGACTTAGAAGCCTAGAATTAAAAAATAAAATAAAACATTATAAAATTGTAGTTGATTTTCAGTTATGTGTTTAAGAGGTTATGATGATGATAAATTCTCGAAGTAAGAATCTGAAAATTGTTATGTAAATTATAGTTGATTTTCAGTCATGTGTTTCGGAGGTTATGGTGATCTTATGGTGATAATAAATTGATGAAGTAAGAATTTGAAAATTGTTTTATTAAATAAAAATGAATAAAATGAGGAAGGGATGTAGTGTATGTGAGTAAAAGAGAAGGAAGCATTGTGTCGTCTCTAGCGCACGTGCGGTCGAACACAGCTCAGTCGGCTGTGAACGGCAGGTTGTTGGTGGGCACGCGCGTCTAAGAGCCGATAATATTGAAGAAGATACCACAGAAACAAAATTAAATATTAAAGGCAACATAATAACATGCAGTCGGAGGCATATAATGAAAATCATTCATAACGTCACTTTCTTTATGCATGCCTCCGACTGCATGTTATTTATTATGTTATTTTAATATTTAATCTTGTTTCCATCTTTTCCGTTGACTTGTCTTTTTATGCACGCGGCTTATTTTTTTATTTTTAAATACTTACATTTATTCCGTCAGTAAAGGACATAAATGAAATCAGTCTGAAAGCTGAGTAAACCATTTATCAAGCCGTGGCTTTAGCGAGATTTAATTTACACACCGAATAGATGGTCATTCTGAAAGCTATAGTAGAATTTCGTATATTTTAAAACAAGATAAGTAACTGTAGCAGCTTAGTACCTTACTACTTTAACAAATATTTTAAAGTTATAAAAAGTTTTCAATATTGATGTTTGTCTGTCGCATAACTGACAGATTTTTTGTCATTTAACATTATTATATTGCTCTAACTAATGTTCTATTGTTTAGATAAGACAGACATAAACCTACGTGGTAGGTCCCATAATGAATTGGCCTAACTGGGTTGTGGTAGTAGAAATGAAATAAAACCCCCATTACTTTTCAATATAGTCTTCTATAATTACAACACACGTTTAAGATCGCTGAACCAACATTTCATTACCTTTAAAAAAGTAGTCCGAATTTTGCCTTCAAAGTGGCCTGAAACGGCTGATTGCAATTCTTCATCATTTTCAAATTTTGTTCCCCGTAGGTCTTTCTTCCAAGTCGGACATAATAAGTCTTCAGAGTGCTATAGGAAGAGGAAAACTCGCCATACACGCCATCCAAATGCTGTTTGATCGTAGCGGGCAAATGGCCTTCTTTATAAAGGAATTGAAACACTCCGGTACCCGATTTTCGACAATTTCAGAAAACTATCTACACGTCCTCTTAAATTGGCTGCCCCGTTCAAACTATCAATTGCAGGTTGATACAAGTTTCATAGCAGATTATTAAAGAGTCAAAGATTCGTATACCGCAGTCTAAAATTATTGAACATGTTTAGAAATATATCAGGCCAGATCATTATGGGACCGCCTGGTATGATGAGGGTCAATGACTTGTAGTTTATTTGTAAAAAATGTTGTAGAATTAACCCTTGATAATAATTGCACTTGAAAAGATTAATGTTGACCAACCAGTAAAAAGCACGTAAACCAACATTCGCGAAATGAAAAGCGGATTTTTGATCTCTGCAAATAGGAGAGTATTTGCAGAGATCAAAAATCCGCTTTTCATTTCGCGAATGTTGGTGTCCGCTTCCAACATGTGGCCAAATATTTGTCAACGCGGTGCAATGAAACTGACCTACCCCTAGCGGCGCATTGCGACGGTAGGTACCTACATACGGTACCCGTCGTCTGGTACATACCACACTGAATATACACCACTAGGTTTATTGTGGGGGTGGTACGAGCGCTGACGCTGCAGACTTGGACACTTTTTGTTTAGAGATTGTATGAAAGTTTAACGGCCGAGGCATATGAAGCAGCGTATTGTACAGCCAAGTAATCGACGACAAATCTTTAAAGCTTCAGAATTATTTGCTTGGAAAATAAATTAGTTTTGAAATTGGATATGAATATGGTAATTTTATAATAAAAATATTTTCTTGAGAAATGTGCTTAGAAATGCTTACCTATTATTGTATTATTGAAGGGATCAAAGTCTACTCACTAGCTAGAGGAACTTTCCAAGTATCGCAAAGGTTAAATTTTGTTTATTATTTCACCCAACATAACCCAGTAAAATTAGACATGAAAAGAGGGTAATGGTTGCATCAAATCAGGTATTTTTGGTTTTTGGAATATTTTGGATATATTGTTGGTAATGTAAAGGCAATATTAATATAATTAATATTAACTGTTCATTGAATAAATGGTTAATCACACATAAGATTACGAAAACATTTTAAATTAAAACACTACTTGATTTATTTTTGTTTGATGGCTAGGAAGGGTACAAAATCTCGTTGGTTTATTTGATATTATTACCTCTGCTATGCTATGCTTTACATTTATATCATAAAAATATTTAAGAATGACAATATTTTTATCTCGTCATTCTCTTATCTAATGGGGAATGTCTGAAAAAATCTAATTGGCTGAATATTTTTTATAGGTAGGAATAAGCTCCCTTAGTAATAGAAAAATATTTTAGAATTTTCCGTTGCGTAATTTTTTTTTTATAAAATTAAAGTCTTTTCGACTATACAAATGTGTAAAAGTAACAGCAGAATGGAGATATACCTTTGCCACCACCTGCCACAACAACAACATGAATGAAAAAATAAAAAGCTTTGACATTTTGACATTTCTCATTTTTGAAAAAATAATAATACCATGTTGTGGTTGTGGCAGGTGGTGGCCTTTGCCACCTTTGTATAATTTACCTTCTGCTGTTACTTTTATATACTTACTTGTGAAGTCGAAGATACTTTAATTTCTTTTTAACTTTTTCACGCAGTGACCAAAATGTCTGAAACTTTTTTCTATTACTAAGGGAGCTTATTCCTAGGTAGGAATAAGCTCGGTAGGTAGCTAGGTAGGTACCTATAGAAACATATTCAGCCAATTTGATTTTTTTCGGACATTCCCCATTGCTTCATTATGATAATTTGAAGATACCTAGGCCAAAATCAGTAATTGATTAGTGTCTTTCGAGTGGAATTTTAATTAAAACACACCAAATCGTATTGGTTCGATTGAAAATAGAATACAATTAAATAAAAAGTATGACTCCTGTCAAGAATCTTATATTCATAGACTCCGGTTAAAAAAAAAGGTTTTATAGCTTTGTCTTGTTTGCCTTGCGCAGTTTGAAATCTTTGTTTGACCACGTTTAGGTATTTGGTTTGATCAAGAAGCTTATACCTCCCTCCAATGGAGATTGCACGGCCATATGTCATAGTGAAGATTGAAAAAAGCTCCTTTAGTGACGTGACGGCTTATTGCAACCTCTTTCTTTAGTGTTACAATACGTGTTCGTTGTTCGTCGTTCGTTCGTTCATAAGAAACGAAAACGTATTGTAAAATGAAAAGAAAGAGATAGCAATACGCCGTGACGTCACTAAAGAGTCTTTTTCAATCTTCAGTATGATACTAAGCGTGCAATCTCCATTGTGGGTTTAAGCTTCTTGGGTTTGATCAAGTTGTATGTAGGTAGACATCTCTCGTGAATTTCATTAGCGTCATAAAGATAATCAGGTCTTTTCCCAATTTTCTGAGCAGGTACTTTAATTAGTCATGTAGATGTCGTTTCAAAAGACTCAGACGACCTTGAGCGTCTGCCCAAGTTCGCAGCGTGGTGGTACTCCCGCAGACAGTCTGCAGTCTAGACGTGGGGTTCCAAGTGCATTTTTCTGTCTGGAACCCTCTCTGGCGAGACCCCACCCTTGTGCGTGTGCCTTATTCAATTTTTACAACCCCACTACATCCTAATTGCACTACATTAATTCTTATTGCAAGACGTTAAAGATCGCATTGGCTCGTTACGAAAAACAAACTGTGTGTATTTGATATAGGAGATTATTCTTTTAAAAGACTGCTTTCTGTGTCGTTTGTGATAGCGCAAAGTAATTATTGGAAAAAGCAGACTGTATGTAGGTAGGGAACCGAAAGATTTTCAATCGCATAGATAGATCAAAAGCCTTTTTGTACAGAACCCTCGTTGGGATATTTTACTTTTTTAGGAGATTAATTTAGCATTACTTCGGTTTCAGATACAATTTAGGGCTATAGGTTAGTAAATTTTAGATTAATTGAGCGTTTCCTTTATTAATTTGTTTGGTTACAGAAAATTGATAGGGTGGTTACGGTTACCCACTTAGGTTTGCGAACCTCGTGCTCCGCATATCTATGTTATAGGTTCGTGTAGCTCAATGTGGACACTATTGCCACAGTTTTAATACTTCTAACAGTTGTCCGACTCATGTACTTGCGCGGGGCAACGATGGGGGGTACGCGGGGAAGTGAGCGGCAGAGTCAAGCGTCAGTTCAATTTTTAATTGTAAATCCAAGTCAAGGTTTGATAGGGACCATCAAACTGAACAACTTTTAATATGTCAGCGGTTTCATGTTTGCTGTTTCTGTTTAATCTGTTACGATGTTATTCTTGAAAAGGTTCTATTGACTATTTTTATTCTTTCGTTATTACAAGTTAAAACTTTTATGTAAAATATTTGAGTAGTTTTTGCTGTGACAACCCTGACCCTTGACGGACGGCATAGCAACGGTGATTTTCTCACTCTGTAAAGTTGTGCTACGACAAGTGACAAACCTATGTCGAGTCGCGAGAAATTTTGTCGAGTCGCGGTCTATGTCACTTTATTATAAGTTGTGCTAGCCGTGCAGGTTCGCAGAGCGCGGAGGTTCGCGAACCTAAGGGGTCCCTTAGGTAGGTAAGAAAATATAATGGCTTTGTTTTTAGTAACAACTATATTTATGACCGGCGGGCTGATTATCTAATTCAAAACCACCTAGCGACTGGTTGCAGTTCACAGATGATCGTCATCCATTGCTACTTCTTTTTGGGTTAAAAAAAAACATATAATATATATAATAATAAATATATAATATTAGTAAGGATTTTGCAATTTAGGCATTCTGCGTTCTAAACATACTTACGTTCCAAGCATTATGCGCTTTACGAATTTTCTACTAAGGAATTTTGCGTTTTAGACGTCGCGCTCACAAGGGACCTACTATTACTATATAATAGTAGGTCCCTCGTGATACTATATAATAGTATAATAATATTATAGAAGTTTTTACTCAGTTTCGGTTCATTATAGCGAGAAGTACCTAAGCAATAGAGCTTTTCAGACAAGCCCTTTGGAGAGCTCTCGATGCAACTCATTGCCCCGAGGTGTTTTTAATTAGTCCGACCGTGAAGTGAGCCAGTCTTATTTCAAGAAACAATTTAAATATGATTGATAATTATGATGAGGTAGGTAACCATTCATTGTTGGTTATTTTTGGTAGGTGGTAGCCACGTGCGTTGTAGAGGTCATGCGGTTTCAAGATTATCATTAATTTTCCACGATTTTTTGCTTTCCGTAACTTTACCCTTTTGTACCAGGGCAGCAGAAATCTGCAGATGTCGTTGATAGAGCCTAGTAATCATTCCGTAGGTGTGTCGCAGCGCAGAAGCGGCGCGGTCGTTGCACATCCCGACGTAATAGGGAGGCCACCCCCCACCACTCTCCCGGGCAATTGCCCCACCACGGTTCATTATCAAAGTTCACTAGTACGTTGCACACATAAATATGTAGCTGCTGCAACCAGACTGCTGCAAACACGTATGAGTATGAATCAACCATTCTACATTGAGCTCCCGCTATGCTCGCTTCAGTGTTGTTTTGTGGATTCAGCATGATATGAACGCTCCTACAGGGTTCTCTCTACACTGGACTCGATAGCCAAAGCGGCGATGGAAGCCGACGACCGTCGGAAACGGTCGACGGAGCTTTGACAGCTACCCGGAAAATCTGCAAGGCGGAAGGAAATGCGCTAGCCGCCATCGCAGGCTTCTCATTTGCGATTTAAAGTACTTTATGTACTTTAGGTTAGTTTAAGGAGTTATATCTAATGCAGTTAATGTATTTGTTGACATTGAAGACAAAGTTATTTAACACCATTCAATTTGAAGTGATTATTATACCACATGAGTAAACAAAAGGACCAGAGATAAAGCTTCTTAAAGAACGTGCAAAATTGTTACATATTTGAGCAGGGTTGTCACAATAGGTTATTACAAATTAAACAATACATAAGTTCAATAGTTTTATTATACAAAAGTACCTAATTATTATTAATTATTAATTCATATTATTATTCAATTATTATTACCACAGATTACATAATACTAAAGTTCAGATACCTCATCCCATACTAAAGAAATGGCCCGTCGTCGGTCGTAAACTGACTATCGGGGCGATTTAAAATGTTTTTCTTGTAGAATGCGCCGCTATCGTCGCAGCATGCCTAGCACAGATAGAAATAAACTTTACCAAATTTTCATAGAATTCACTACTATTTTGCATTTGGTGATTATTTTAAGAAACAATTTAAAAGTTTCATGACTTTTTTATCTGTATTTGAATATTACAAAAACAAATCGAAGCAGGTACCGCCATCTAGTGAGGTAATATTATTATTAAACTAATGGGGTCATGACGCTCATTGATTCGAAAATTGATCGTTTATACAATCTGTTTTTTTGAACATTGATCAAACTTTGTGGTGTGGCTTAGTGAAGAAATTTGTCTATGGGACCAACTTAATCAGATCAAAAAAATAATCAGCTGTTCCATAGAAAACATCAATAACTACTCGACCAAAATGTATGGAACAGCTGATTTTTTTTTGCTCTGATGAAGTTGAACCCATAGTCAAAGTTCTTCAGTTTGATGATCTAAGCCGCACCACAAAGTTTGATCAATGTTTAAAAAAAGACATTGTATAAATAAACGATCAATTTTCGAATCAATGAGCGTCATGACCATCAGCCATTTTTAATGTCCCTTTTGCTGCGGCACAGGCCTTTTTTATGGGTGGATTAGGAGAATGGACCATAACCCATCACGTGGGCCCAATGCGGATTGGTGGGTGTTAACGACTGCTAATGCAGCCGGGACCAACGCCTTAACGTGCCTTTCGAAGCACGAAAGAGCTCGAGATAAAAATTTTTGGGTCTTCCATCCCATGACCGACCCTAGCAAAAGTTGCTTAACCTTCGCAATTGCTGGGCACTAAACCACAGCGCCACCAAACTCCGCATTGAGCGTCAATGACGTTAAAATTTACAATCACAAATGATCGTAACCGGAGCGCTCTACATGACGCTACCCCTATGATGACCATGACTATGATGACCCCCCAAAACGACCCCTTAATATTCGAATCTTGTAGGTATCCAAAACCACGGCATTGGGCCATTATGCTACAAAACCGTTTGGCTCTGAAAGCTTGTGACAGACAGACAGACGGACAGACACCGAGGTGATGCCATAAATTTCTTTTTGCCGAAATCGGAATACGGAACACTAACAAAGGATCATATTTATAATAAAATAAAGGTACTTACTTATAAAAGTAAAGAAAATGATTAAATATTATATACCTACTTACCTATCGTACTCCTTGGGATAGTTAAAGTATGATATATTTTTATTTTTTTCTATTATTATTCATGCACAGAGTACAATAAACAACCATTTTAAATAAAAATAAAACACTACGTTTTTAAATTAAAATATTCAAACTTGCAAACAACGAACCTGAGAAAGCCCTGAAGATTGTCCACTGGCTGTCAGTTGTTTTTTGTTTTTCGCCGCGTACGCGACAAGCGGCCAGTCCGGCCAGTGGACACGCACACATGCCCCGCGTGCTTGTAGTTGTGCAACCGATTTGCGCGGTTGTATGAAGCTTTGTCTCTGGTCCTACGTAGTAGTGATTATTTCCTCTGTGATTATACTCTTATTATTATTTTAAATGTGTTGCTACAGTCACAGAACAAAGAATTTTTCTAAGAAAATTTAATTAACTGTCGTGTATAAAATTTCTTATTCATTTAAAAGTGAGAGGGGGGTCTTTAAAATACCACGCTTGGTCACAGGGGGGGGGGGGAGGGCTATGTTTTGTCCATAAACTTAATATCCACTGGAATAGACGAACAGAGTTCACTTGGCTGCGAAACCAAAAGTGAGATGAGCCAGTGTTTGTAAATATGTAAAAGTGTGCGTGAATTTCAGAGATGCACTGAAGTCCATTTTAGGTTGTCGATAACCATAATGTATTATTCCTCTAATAAATAAAACACAACCAAGATTTTGAACAATTTTATTTAAATAATTTCTTAAGATCTCCTTCGAGGCTCCCTGCTTATTTATTTATGACATTTATCCAGTTTAATTTAATCACTGGATTTACAGAAAACCTGGAAATAATTGTTTAATTAGTACTTAAGTTGGTATAATTTACCATTTGAAAACTGTCGGTTACAAGCAGCTTTAAATAAAACTATCAGTGTTCACAAAGACAAACAAAGTTATATTGGAAATCATCGACATGAGTATCGATAATTTTTGATCAATATCATACAATAAGCCGTAGGGCTTATTTTCTCAAGTTCACGGACATAATATCTTTTTATCTAACACATAATGTTTAGAAATCAGCCTTTATTAAGGAAATAGGCGTTTAATAGCATCATATTAGTATATAACTTAGTGTGTTTGGGAATATATTCAACTAAAATATGAATTATGAAAATGGTAATAGTACAATCATATTTACCTGTGAAATGAGTGTTTATTTGGGTTATTGTCGTAAGTAACATTACAATCCAGTACAGAACACGACACCATTATTGATTTATACAAGGTGTTTGGTAAAAGCCTTATAAAGCCGAATATGGTAGATAGAGACCATCAAACTGACCAACTCTGAAATCGCGAAAAAAAAATCAGCTGTTTCATACAAAAATGAATAACGAAAATATCAAAATGTATGATACAGCTGATTTTTTTTTTCGCGATTTCAGAGTTGGTCCCATAGTAAAAGTTGTTCAGTTTGATGGTCTCTATCTACCATATTCGGCTTTATAAGGCTTTTACCAAACACCTTGTATAGCTTTGAGAGCCAAACCGACCCGATCGCGATCAAAATTACAAAATAATCTTGTTGACGCTTTTCACCAAGGTGATAAACGATGATAAATGAAGTCAAACCAGCATTGTCCGTCTACTTGAGCATAGCGAAAAATTCTATGGTTTTGTCACGTAGTCAATATTCTCAATTTTCAAGCTGTATTCAAGTATGGCACGCAGCGACTTTTTTTCTTCGTGATACATTTTTTCACTTGTAATTGTATGTAAGTACACACTCTTGGCATTACGTGGCAAGCGCCTTACTAATAAAAAGACAAAAATGAGCAAATTTTTTTTAGATTTCTGTTAAAAATGATGTAAAACCATTATCTATGAAATACTACGTGAAAACCAGGGGGGAGGGAGGGAGGGGTCTTGGCATATACTAAGGGTGGTCACCAAGGGGGGGGGGGGCGTCAAAAATTAAAAAAAAATGGGTCACGTCGTATGGGTACATTCCCTAAGGAGGACGAGCCATAACCCACCACGTGGGCCCAATGCGGATTGGTGGGTGTAAACGACTATAAACTCACCTGGGACCGTATTGTATAGGTAGGTATGTTGTTGTAATTTGATTCGACGCGATCTTGTCACATCTATTCAGAGGCTATTTACTAATTAAAACTAGCCAGCGAGACGGAAAGGGTGCGAGCAAAATGCCACCGAGCGCCTCTCAAACTTTGTTGCATTGCAACCCTTTTAAAACTTAGAAATTATTACACTGAGTACTCACTCAGCAGCAGTTTTTAATTAAAAAACTTTATAAAGCAGTTAATGGTGATGATGATGATTGTTTTTCAGTAAATAAGTCATTTTAGAGTGATATTCTCATCACACATTCGTTCTCTCTCTATGTGAATCCATGTTCAGTTCAGTCCATAGTTCCTATTTCCTCATCATAACATTAAACTAAAATGAAATTTCAATTTTTGAAATTTCCAAATTGGTCCAATTCAAAATAATTTGAAGGAATATAAAACATTCTAAACTTAGAAAAAATTGCAATCATTGTGTACTACAATAAATTTAACACTAATAATTAATGACTTGCAATTTTCAAATGCTTCTTATATTATATCCACATGCAATTTATACTATAAATTAATCTTAAATGCACCAAAACTGCACTAAAACTGCATTTATGATTAATCCTTACTAATATTATAAATGCGAAAGTCCGTTTGTTTGTTTATTTGTTTGTTTGTTTGTTACGCCTTCACGTCTTAACTACTAAACCGATCATCATGAAATTTTGCATGGACGTTGTTAGGGGTACAGAAAAGGACATAGGGTACCTTTCATCCAGAAAAAAACGTACAGTTCCCGAGGGATAGCAAAAAACTGTCCACGCAGACGAAGTCGCGGGCGGCCGCTAGTTATACTATAAATTGCATGTGAATATAATATTATAAGTATTTGAAAATTGCAAGATTTACTTACTCTTCTAAAGATACGAGGGTGGTATATGTAGGTAGGTTGGAAAAAGAGGTCTTCAAAAATAGTTTGCAACACAACACATGTTATGAATAAAGTACTTTTTAACCGACTTCCAAAAAGGAGGAGGTTCTCTGTTCGTTTGTATATTTGTTTTTTTTGTGTATGTCCATCGATTACTTGAAAACGGCTGGACCGATTGAAATGATTCAAACGTTCTTACATTAAAAAAACTCCCAAATTGGTCCCATTTTTTAAAATTTGGAAATCGGTTCAGTACTTTTCAAGTAATCTTGAAAAAAGCACGAAAATAATATGATTTTGTGTGAATTCCCTCGATAATAATGGTCGTATTACTTCTTTGTTGATGAACTGAATAAGATTATTATTTTTTTGTTGGAAGAGGGAGATCTGTGTAGTTCTTTAACCGACTTAAAAAAGGAGGTTCTCAGTTTGACCTGTACGTATGTATGTTTCTTCGCAATTATCTCACGTTTGGCTGAGCCGATTTTACTATCTAATTAATATACCTAAAAGGTACCTACACTAAAAATAAAAAAATAAAAAATATTAAAAAAAAAACAAAAAACCGACTTCAAAAAACCTTCCTCTAAAAAGCAAGAAATAATATTCGTAATAATAAAAACACGTCTATTGAAGTCGGGTGGGGCTTTTAGAATAAAAAAACCGGCCAAGTGCGAGTCGGACTCACGCACAAAGGGTTCCGTACCAAAAAATGGCAAAATAAAATTTTACGTTTGTTGTATGGGAGTCCCCCTTAAATATTTATTTTATTTTGTTTTTAGTATTTGTTGTTATAGCAGCAACAGATATACATCATCTGTAAAAATTTCAGCTGTCTAGTTATCACGGTTCTCAAGATACAGCCTGGTGACAGACAGACAGACAGACAGACAGACGGACAGCGGAGTCTTAGTAATAGGGTCCCGTTTTTACCCTTTGGGTACGGAACTCTAAAAAGGAATCTGTAGGTACTCCAGCCCCACCCGACTTCAATAGACGTGTTTTTTATTATTACGAATATTATTTCTTGCTTTTTAGAGGTAGGTTTTTTGAAGTCGGTTTTTTTTAAACAATTTTTAGTGAGATGTGTAAAGTTTGGCAGCCGCTGGCATGGCAGTGCAACGCAGTTCTCTATGAACCAAGATACCTATATGCGAGTGTGTTAGCACGTAGCAGACGTCTGCCGCCACGAGGGAGTCGACTTTCGAAGAGGCGATTACAACCTCCTCTAATGGAGAAATAAATCCTTTTGACAATTTCATTACATTTGCCGCTCATATAGTAACACTTAAGCCCGAAAAAAGTTGCCAGACAGCAAATTGTTGAAAATACGTTTAACGTCTGAGTCATTGTAGGTCATGTTTAGAAGTCATATATGCGTTAACGTAGGCTCGTGAATCAAAGGTGTATACCTTTGATTCACCTTTATTAATGTATTTTTAATAGACTTTAAAAAAGAAGGAGGTTTTCAGTTTGGTTGTTTATTTTTTTTTACGTTTGTTACCTCGGTACGTAGTTTATGGACCGAATTAGAAAATAATATATTTTTCTTCCAACTATGCTTTAATTTCATAACAATCACATTAAAAACTCAGTACAAAGCGAGTCTTTATTTCTCTAGAGCAATAAAAATGTATGAAATTTCATTATTGCACAGTTTTTTTTGATCGCACCAAAAGGTGCCAATCTCAATGGATTAACTCTATTCAGCCAGCCGACATCAATACTTTTTTTACGTACGTTTATTATTCGTTTCTATCCTACTTGTTCCAAATTTAAAAAACGATTGCTGCTAACTCTGATTTAAAAATGAAAGAAATTTAAAAAAGTGATTTGGCGGGAACTTTGTTAACTTTGCTTGACAATATTTTTGGAAATGATAAAGTGTGATACTATCTGATTTTGAGTGCTTCGGCTTCGAATTAAAATGGAATCATCTAGCGACACATTAACTCCGGAAAACATTTTAAATGAAGCCGATAATGTTATAACTGTTTGATATGAGTTTCTTTTATCTACTATTCCCATAGGTAATAGTTGAAAGAAAAGCAGATTATGCACCTCGCCTTAAGTAATTTATATTGCCCTCGTGCCTGTTAGATTACTTTGTGCTCGATGCAATAATCTACAATTGTTTCAAATACCTACTTACAGATTGGTCCCATTTTTTTTAGTTTTGAAATCGATTGTCATGCATATGTTATAGTCAAACCCCGAAGTCCAGGCGCTCCTAGATTTGCCTAGTCAAACCTCAGGTTTGACAAGAAGGCTTAGTCAAAGTCCAAAACTATAGCGTGTTTCGGCCTTTGACTAACGAATTTATGGCCAAACCTAGAAGGGGAGATCAACGTGGATAGTCAACCGCCGAAACTCAATACGATCAAATCGGGGTTTGAACAGTCAAACTTAAATTAGGGACAGACATATTTTAACAGACCATAGAAATCTTTGTTTCACAGGAAGATTACTGATTTGATTAAATTGAAACTATAAAGAATCTGTTTTTCATACTTTTAAATACAAAAAAAGCATATTCTGTACCTAATTGAAGTCTGACTGGTCGAACCCCGATTTGATCGAATTGCGTTTCGGTGTTTGACTGTCCAACTGTTTAACTTCTAAAGCCGAAACACACTATTAGTTTTGAACTTTGACTAAGCCTTCTTCTCGAACCTGAGGTTTGCCTAGGCAAACCTAGGAGCGCCTGGACTTCGGGGTTTGACTATAACACATACACCAAATCCTACTAAAATGTGAAAGTTTGTGGGTTTGGATGATTGGATGTTTGTTCCTCAATCACACAAAAACTACTGAACGGATTTGGTTGGAATTTGATACACAGATAGTAGATAGCCTAGATTAAAACAAAGGGTACTTTTTATCCCGATATTCTCACGGGAACGGGAACCACGCGGGTGAAACCGCGGACAGCCGCTAGTTAGTAATATAATGCTATATTATTTCTTGCTTAATGCTAATATTATTTCTTGATTTTAAGAGGGAGGTTTTGCATATTGCCAAATGTTAAAATAAAAATATTGTATCTTTCTAAAGTCAATTTAGAAGGCAAACGATATCAATCTTCATTTGAATTGATTTGGGCAGATCTGTGTCAAGCGCAAAGGTAAACTCCGAATTTGAATATTTCAGCGACCTCAAAGTCTTGCTAGCAGACGGAGCGTGCCTAGACACAAACTAAGTACTATCAAAATAATACGATCAAGCCTTTCTGATTCTCAAGGACTTGAAGAACAGGCAATTCACAAAACAATTTAGGCATATTTTTTAAGTGGTGTAGGTATTGTTTTCTTATCACTGAAAGATTTGTTTTAATGATTAAGTTATTTTTCTTCTTTTCGATTCAAACTTATCCATGTTTGCCAAGAAGCACATGGAAGATACTGGGCAGGTAGATGTCATATAAGTACACAGATTTTCAAAAGGCTTTTGATCGCGTAGATTGCCTAGATCATAGTCTTCTTCTCCAGAAGTTAGATTCGCTGGAAATTCATGGTGACTTACACCGCTGGGTTTGTTCCTACCTGACGCATCGTTCACAACCTGTTGTAGGCGGCGGTTATCGTTCTGATTATTACCTATCTTTTGGCTCGTAGACTTAGTAAGTTTCTTAAATAATTGTAACACTGTTTTTACTAAGTATTAAAATGTAACTTGTGGTTGTGTGTATGTAACACTAATGTAACTGTTATTGGCTTCAGTAATATGTAACTAGCTTATGTTTATATCAAAACTTCTTTGTTTTTCATTACTATCATCTAATATTTTTTTTAATAGTTAAGAATCTGTTATTATTACTTTTGAATTTAGATAAGTATTTCCAGGATCCAGCTCTTGATATTGTGTTTAGTAAACAAGTCTTTAATTGGATCGTGTTTTGCAAATAATAATCATAGAGATCAACTCAGAAAAGCTACCTATTTTCTTGTGAAGTGGTATTTTCTCGTTAAGATCATTAAGAGTTAATAATTTATTTATCGTATTTTTTATCTTAAGCAGGTAGGTTATACTTATTTTTGTCATTTTCCAAAAGGTCACACATTTTTTCACATTAGAAACCAACTATGATATAAACAGAAAATGAAGTTCATAAAAATATGATTACTTATACCACAGAATACTTAATTATAATTCAAATAAATCTCAAATTGTCAAAAATTGCATATTTTGTGGAAATAATTTATAACTGAAAACATTCTTTGCAATAATAATAATAATAATAAAAAAATGTTATTCGTAAGTAATTGAAAAAGAGTTAAATAATTTTCACGAAAATCCCCCGACTAAAAAAGTGATGTACTTAGCAGTGGCGAGGGGTGAAATTATGGCGAAGGTAAGCCGCTCTACAAAAATGATGAAAAATGTTGTGATCTGCATAGTGGATCAGTGGGGTGGGATTTCCAAACGGTAAGCCGATGGGAATCGGCTTGTATGGACTCTTCGCCACTGGTGCTTAGGTACCTACTAAACATATTTATCCATTTATTCATAAATTATATACAAACGCAAGAAAAAACTGCCCCGAAATGAACTAATATTTTGCAGTTGTTTGAGAGATGGCAATGGCAGTCCCTGACGGATTTTTCTAGCGTTTGTAATTTATATATATCATTTTGTATGATACTAATCAGGTGGATAAATATGTACGTACTACATCATTTACTCGGGATTCTCGTTAAAGTAATTTAACCTTTTTTTCAATTAAGAATAACTATTTTAACTGTCGTGTGTTTTTATTAAAATTTATTAATTTTCCTTTTTATTTAAAACTTTTCATAAAAACCGCATGTAAATCTGTCAAACTGTTCTGGAGATAAATGGGAACATGATAACTGCAGCGCCCCCTAGCGACTAAACACCCTAACACCGCTTCGGTCAAACCGTTCTAGAGATAAATGGGAAAATGATTATTGCAGGCCCTTAGCGGCTAAACACCTATCTAAGAACCATCGCCGATAACCTAGAAATAGACAAAACCAATAAATTAGTACAGCAAACCGCATCTAAATCGATCAAACCATTCTGGAGAAAAATGGCAACATGCGTTTGCGCACAAACAAACAAACAACCTCTCACTCTAAACGCATATACCTTCTCCGTTCCGTCGCGGGTAAATAACATACATAACGCATTATATAAAATTTTCAGTTCAACATAAATAGGTAGCAAGAAAGCCCTTACTAAAATTAGTTTCTAGCTGCTCATTAATAATGTTTAACAAAACTATATGTTCTAATTTAATTTGGAGCACAAAGCAAATTGTATCAAAGCAAGAGTCGTCGGAAGTTATGTTTGGTGGGAGCAAACAGGCAAGGCCGCAGATCTCATCTCGACGCGCCGCTGTATCGCCGTCGCTGCACTAGATACCAACCAGTGACCACGCTTTACAATCCATCAGAGACATTTATGTCACGTTAATAACGTACAACTCGTTTTTCGAAAGTTATTGATTCTGAAAATAACCGATTGAAATGATTCAAACGTTATAACATGTGATTTGTTCCCAAGTTGGTCCCCTTTTTTGAAATTTTGAAATCAGTTCAGTAGTTTTCGAGTAATCTTGAAAATACTGTCGTTTTCGTTACCATTTTATATGAATTCAGACGGCTTTTCAACCATTACTTTTTTGTCTATAAACCGATTTAGACGATTTTTTTTTGTTTGAAAGAAGACACCTTAAGGTTGATACCATATTAATTTCATTGGTATTTGACTTTGGATTTTGAAGATACACGAGGGAACTCCTCAAAATCAAATAGGAACTGTACAGTAATTGAAATATTGGTAGGTTTATGAGTACCTATCCATTGTCAAGGACGTATAATACCGTTGCAAAATGTGAAACATTATACTTAACGGTTTATTTTATAAAATCATCGCTTTCATATCTACCACAAAAAAGTTAAAATAAAAAAGATTAAAAAAAAAAGCAAAACCTCCTTCAAAAATCTTAAAAAACAGCTCTATAAAAAGCAAGAAATAATGTTCAAATCCATTAATTAAAACACGTCTATTGAAGTCGGGTGGGGCTTTTAGAATAAAAACAATACAATAAGTAAAAAAATTACTTCCAGCTCCACCCGACTTCAATAGACGTGTTTTAATTAATCGATTTGAACATTATTTCTTGCTTTTTATAGAGCTGTTTTTTAAGATTTTTGAAGGAGGTTTTGCCTTTTTTTAAAAGCTTTTTTATCCTTTGGCTGGCGTCGAGCGCTTGTAAGTTTGTAAAGAACAAACTTTTCTGACTTGGTGACAGCGTCGCTGTCGTCTATAGATGACGGCGTAATCTAGGTAACAATATGTAATAAATAACACTTAGTTTCAGGTTTGGCCACCGGGTCAGATAAGCTTGTAAAGAGCGCTCGACGCCAGCCGAAGAATCCAAAAATACCCAGAAATAATACTTACTCAGAAACAACTTACGACCTGTACAGCAGTTGAACAACAAACAATAATAAAATAAAAAACTTGTATTGAAATTTGACTGACCGTTGACGTGACTGAGCTGAGTGAATGATCTCTTATTAGGAATTTAACAACTGCTTAGAACAATTCGATTTGTTTATGTCTAAAACATGTATTAAGATAATAGTGGAAGACCCGTCGTCGTGTAGTAGTGCTTATAAAAAAATTGCTTAATTTCGAAATCGGAAGTGTCGTATTTGTGGTCACCCCAATGCCCAGGGCTGCTGCGAGCGATGGCGGCGCGCATCCGGCGGTAGCCATGGCGACCGTCGCGCCCCCGCGCCCGCTCACCTGCCACTTCGCACTACTGCAGCTCCTAATAATTATGATGAACAGACGGAGGGATGGTGGAAGTTTCGATAGTACAAGTTATGGAATAAAGAAATTCACTTTGTGAATTACTACTTTTTTTAGGGTTCCGTACCCAAAGGGTAAAAACGGGACCCTATTACTAAGACTCCGCTGTCTGTCTGTCTGTAACCAGGCTGTATCTCATGAACCGTGATAGCTAGACAGTTGAAATTTTTACAGATGATGTATTTCTGTTGCCGCTATAACAACAAATACTAAAAACAGAATAAAATAAATATTTAAGGGGCACCCATACAACAAACGTGATTTTTTGCTGTTTTTTGGTACGGAACCCTTCGTGCGCGAGTCCGACTCGCACTTGGCCGTTTTTTTAGATTAATCCTACTTTGTAGGTTTACGTCATAGTGGCTGAAATGCCACCATTTCTGATACTAGAAAGATTTTCTGGCAGGTTCCCGAAACGAGTGGCTATCATAATATAGATGCTAAAATCTGGAAAGAGAGACTTACCTCACGAACTAAATTACTCAAAAATTATTTCGCTACGTATGTTTTTTATAACCGGTTTTACGCGCGCTAACAGCTATTAGCGAAAGCGATAGCTCAGAAATAGGACTCAAATTAACATGGAGCGACTAATATCGTCCTCTTATCGCGAATCTTTGGCTTTTAAACGGTTTTTTGCATCCGTATGAAATTGCGTAATTACGCACATACTATTGTATTGTATGACTACAACCTCTACAAATACTACAATTAACATTTGTTTTATATATTGTAGTCAGTCACCCACGTCTGCTAAGTAAGAATAATGGTTAGGCACATAGGATAACTTTTATTCTGTTATTATTTTATATATGGATTGTGGAATGTGTATGAAGTGTTACCAAACCAAAAAATTTAAAATCGGTAGAATCAGAGTCAAAAAATCGGTAGATTTCGGTAGATATTTTTCAAAAGAAAATACCTCTCAAAACGTTACATTATTGAATGTAATGCGGTTTAATAATGTTAGCGCTCAAGTTCTCTGTCAAAATCATACAAAAACACGGATTCGGAACGCATTTTAGCGAACGCATTAAAGCCAGAAGCATGTTATTGCATTCCATCATTTTCTGATTCGTACACATTTTTTTTCGTCAAAAAGGGGTGAATTTATTAAGCTTATTTTAGTTTACGTTTTAACCGAACGCTGTGTTCCGAGTTTACAAATTAAAGAATGAGCGTGCGTTCCAGTTTTTTACAAATAAAGTTAAGGATGCATTTGTTCCTTTTACCATTTATTAAGAAACTAGCGACCGCCCGCGGTTTTACCCGCGTGGTTCCCGTTCCCGTGGGAATATCGGGATAAAAAGTATTCTATGTTTTAATCTATTCCACCTACTATCTGTGTGCCAAATTTCAAGCAAATTCGTTGAGTAGTTTTTACGTCATTGAGGAACAAACATCCAAACATCTAAACATCCAAACCCACAAAATTTCACATTTATAACATTAGTCGGATTTCGGTAGAAATTAGTGGATCGGGTTAAAAATTTCGTTTATTTTACCATTTATATGAAATTTCGGTAGAAAATGAGTGCTGATCGGTAGATCGGTAGATGAAGTTAAAAATCGGTAGATCTGCCGAAAAATCGGTAGGTTTGGGAACACATTGAGACCATCGATAAGCTCGCGCTTACTAATCTGTGGGATTATGTCGTCGATGCATACGAGACGCACTGGCCACTAAAGCCTCGATTACATACGCCGATTTAAGGAACCAATTTAGAGTTGCCACTCGTATAAATAAGTTAAATTTTAACAGTGAATTTGCACAAATGACGGAAAGGTCAACATTTTTTATGATTTTTATATTCAATTCTCATCTCCAATCTTAAACAATGTTTACTTTTCCGTTACGGTGTAGATTCGATTTTAAAATCGAACTTATTCTACAATATTTTATTGTGGCAACCCGAAATTGGTTCCTAGCTAGGAAGCTAAATTGGCGTATGTAATCGAGGCATTAGGGAAATCGTTTTTCTCTATACCTATATTCCAAAGCATGGGCGCCGCTAGGATTTTTGACAGGGGGGTGCATCCATCCCATTTGTTTCTGTACACTTTACTATACCTAAAATGCATGTAATCCTTGATACACTGCGCATCCCTAATAGACAGTACAATAACTTGAAACAAGGCTACCGTTTTGAGTCTAGAAGCATATCGTATTACTTTATGGTAACCGTTTTTTTCTTATTAATTCGACCCCGCTAAATCCAAAAAAACTTTTTTCGTGTACATATTTTTCAAGGCCAGGGGGTGCAAGCACACCCCCTTGCACCCCCCTCCCGGCGCCCATGTTCCAAAGTGTCGGAAAACCTTGCTGTCACTCTCTTGACTTTTCCTCTACAAAAAGGCAGCTATTTGAAGAATGTGAAAACTCTTGTGCGTATTCAAAGTGCCGTCGCTAGAGACCATCCGGATGGCGTGAACTGCTCTGCATCGTCCACCAGGTAAGTGAGTGCATTTACTCCATGCTTTTATACCTTTAACCATAATCCTTATAGGTGTAATCCACGCCGTGGTGCTTTGGCTATTTACACGCCACACCAAATAATGTAGAAAAAAAACACATCGTCCCTATCTCACCTTTTTTGTGTGTCAAGGACCTTTTTAACCTTACTTATATTTAGGGTTGCCAGATCGGAAGTCCAAAATATCTGGAAAAAACTTGAAAATGTCGGGATTTTGCGGTTGTTGTCGGAAGAAATAAATATTTAAATTTAAAAATGTATCTTAAATGCCTGTATATTGTAAAAAAACGGCCGCGCAGCGCGATTTTAAGTCAGTTTCATCCACTAATCTTGTGATCTGTGGTTTCTTACGCGAAAATTATTGTTTTCTAGAGAACTTTCGGAACAGCAGTTTTTCCGTGAGATTTTTAGATTTTTCGGGAGTCGGGAGACCACTTGAAATTTCGGGAGAATCCAGGTGAATCCCGACCATCTGGCAACTCTACTTATATTGCTGGCTCGATTATAACAGACTACAAAGATGACAAACCCAGTTTTCTTATATATACAATAAAAACATGATGGCACTTATCTTGGAGTCAGGAAAAGCGTAGCTGACTCTTATAATAACTTAATTTATTTGATAACTATTTCTTAATAATGTGACATGTAATAACAATGTATCAAAATACGTTTTGTTTTCATAAGTGCTGTAAAAGACAAACATTTGATTACGAATTTTACCAAATAGCAAAGACAAGCATAACTTTGCGTGAAAAAGTTGTGTGTTTTTATCTTAAAAAAATAATAATCATAAAAACTGTCGCTGTCAAGGTTACAATTTATGTCAAAGTCTGTGTCAAGAATCAAAATATTTTTCACTTTGATTAGTTTTGTTTTGAATGTAATTATGATATTTTGAACTTGAATTAGTATTTTGGTTAAATTTAACATCTATCGAAATATAATATCAAGTTTTCTGAAGGATTTTTAATAGCAGACAGTCGCAACCTTGCCTAAATGGACTTCATCATGCTGCAAAAGCTGAATTCTTCTGCTAAACATTTTATTTTTAGAAATAAAAAGATATTGTGTACGTTTGAATTTGTTTAATAAATACAGTTTGTTTTGAAGTGCATTAGTTTCAATTTCCATAAAACTTTAAAGAAACACACCACTTGTAAACGTGTAGACTTTGGTTTGGCACGTAAAACAGTGTTTGTTTGGGCATTCAATCACAGTATTTTTGCAGGCAGGAACTACACATGAGATTATGGAATCTAATTTACGAATATCTTTACTTATTATTGTTGAAAATAAGGTAAAAATAGCGACAATAAAAGAAAACAACCTCGAGCAAAAGATAAACAAACAAACGTCATTACCGTCCATAGATTAGATTGGCAGGTTGACGTCATAATGATTTTTTTTTCCATATGGGCAAAGGATATTGTCCGCCAAAAATCCTTTAAACGGCACTTACGCTCTTTTAGAATAGATAAGTTTTCAAATTAATATTACGTTGACTTAAAATAAAAATTTTGGAAAATAAAAAAATACGTGTCTCATGTTTTCACCAGTAATTTCTAAATAACAAATAAAAAAACAAGATAAAAATTTTGATATGTTGTCAATTGTGGGCTAATGTTTACTTAACTTTACTTAGGATTATCAGTATTACTATTTCACAGAAGGTAACAAAGTTTTAGTCAGAAAGTTCACATTTTACTCTTCATAAAGTTTTCAATGTAGTTTCCACTGGTCTTTATTTCAGTGACGAAATGTTATCTTGTCCATGAATCTAAGCTTTTCTTTTTTCCTTACTATCGTAAAACGCAAACGAAAACATGCAAGTGGATATAGCAAGTATTGTGATAATCCTCATTCTTGTATACCATTTCCATTCTACTTTGGCGTGTTTACAAAAATATCGTATGTCTAAAACTTCTTCGTGTTTCCATTAGTGTTACACCTGCAGTATGTTGTTGCATGTTGCAATACTCCCCTCCGGTACCGACTATCGGGTAACTTGCACTACCTTGGGGTAGGTCGTCTGGCGAGGCGAGACTTACCTCCTTACTGCGAACGCTTCAATTACATGTCAATGCGAGATCATACTTTTAACATGTCTACATTGCGGATTCAGTTCGATTCTAACAAGAGCAGCAAGCCACTAAAGGAGAAATGGATGGGAAGCACGGAATGCTGTTGAATGCTGTTTCCGATGACGCATAATAGCGCATAGCATCCAAATTATAGGTTCTTACGAAGCACAAACGAGAAATGTCTCGGTCGATAGAACCTACGAGTACGCGTAGGTAGTTCGGGTTCGGGAGAGCACTGACCGGATAGTTTCCTTAATCACTTACGTAGGGCGGGCGTCTATTTTCGATTTTCCAATATTCGACTTGGTTTTTACACGAACTAAGTTTGCAATTTTGCAGTAACGTCGGAACTTTTTTGAGTGAAAGTTTTTAAGTAAAATCGGTAGTTTATACACGTCTGTTGATATATAGGAATTTGTGATGTGATGTTTTGAACGCGTTGCCAAATAATATCATTAGTTTTGTTTAATATGTTAAAAATGTTTAGGATTTAAATAACTCGTGTTTAGATTTTCGCATTTAAAACACTTTTTTCTTCTTATTATCTTTAAAGAATCATACAATTGATCAAATAATATTCGATTAAATGAATTATTCTATTGTTACAGAAAATTAATCACTACGGTAGCGTACTTTTCTATTTTCAAATTGCAAAAGTAAAAAATCCTAGAATACAATGATAGAACCATTCTCAAAAATTCGACACAGTCATTTAGCTATATTTATACTGTAGGTAACGTAGACTTGTCCATCCTGGCAAAAAGAAGCAAACAGGCAGTGTATTTCTGTCGCAGACGCCGCGCCGCCCGTCGTGCCTGTAGCATGTAGCTGTGTGGGCGGGCGGGCGGCAGCGGCGGGCAGTTTCGATCTCTGCCGCCTTTGTAGCGCAGGCTAGCTTGCAAATGTTATGTTTATCTTATTGCGGAATACACATGAGTGTCTATAAAGACTAGAAATATACATCGTGTCTCAAAAAACCCCGTCAGATCCTTAAAAAGGTGATAATGTTGCTGAAACTGAACAACTTTCTCCATGGAAAATAGGTCGTAAAACGAAAAAAAATTTTCATACTCCCATACAAAATGTATTGGTCAGCTGAACGACTTACTATGGAAAGGCGAAAAAAAATTCGTATTTCGACCTATGTTCCTTGGAGAATGTTGTTCAGTTTCAGCAACACTATCACCTATTTCAGGATCTGACAGGGTTTTTGATACACGATGTATAATCTATATATATAAAATTCAAAGTCCTGACTGACTGACTGAGTGAGATATCAACGCACAGCCCAAACCGCTGAACCTAGAGACTTGAAATTTTGCACACAGATACCTTATACAGTATAGGCATCCACTAAGGAAGGATTTTTGAAAATTCCATCCCTAAGGGGATGAAATAAGGGATGAAAGTTTGTATGAAAGTCCCTCAGTTTTGAAGGTAGGATCTTCAAATTTGGTGTTTAGGCTGATGATTGAAAATAAATAAATATGTGTCTCAGCGTTTTCAAAATTCTACCCCCGAAGGGGTGAAAAGGGGGATGAAGTTGTGTTTAGAAGATAATCCTTTATTTTTGAAGTAAAAATCGCTAAATTTGTAATTTAGGCTTATGGATGGAAATCTAACGCAACGCACATTGTATTGGTATAATTTCAACCCCCATGGTGATGAAATGGGGGTGCAATGGGGTAAATTAACCTAAAAATCGATATGGATGTCGTTATTGGGGTTTTCTGAGTTGACGATTGCGAAAATAACATTTATTTTGAAGTCCAACACGGTGGACATGATTTAACCCCACTAAAGGGGTGAAAATGGAGTTCAAATTTTGTATGGAAAAACAATATGAAATAGACAGTACAACTTTAAACTTCGTAGGAGCACGTCTAAAAATAAATTGACAAACATATATTTTGTGATTTTGAAAATCAATCCCTTAGAGGTTAATGGGGTAAGTAAACATAAAAATCGATATGGAGGTCGTTCTTGAGGTTTTGTGGAAGGCGATTGCGAAAATTACATTTATTCTGAAGTCCAACACGGTGGACATGATTTAAACCCTAAAGGGGTAAAATCGGGGTTCAAATTTTGAATGGAAAAATAATATAAAATAAACATTACAACTTTAAAGTTCGTAGTAGCAAGTCTAAAAATAAATAGGCAATTACATATTTTGTTATTTTGAAAATGATCCCTTAGCGGTAAATGGGTAAGTAAACATGAAAATCGATGTGGATGTCGTTTTTGAGGTTTTATTGGATGATGATTGCGAAAATAAAGTTCGTAGGAGCACGTCGGGAACGGGAACGGGAACGGGAACGAAATACCTACAATTCTGATTATTGTAAAAAACTAGCTTCCGCCCGCGACTTCGTCCGCGTGGATATTAGAGAAAATCCATTGGGAACCTTCAACCAGGATCCCTATGGATTTTCTCTAATATCCACGCGGACGAAGTCGCGGGCGGAAGCTAGTGATGTATAATGATGTTAAAAACCCCTTCGTTCGTTTGGGTTTTTAGTATTTAGAGAATGATAATTAAAAAAAAAATACGATAAATAGATTATTTGATAGGGAAACCCTATTCAATATGCAAACATTATAATCATAGCATCATGAGAATAGGGAATATGCATCAATTTTTTTATTTTATATATTTATTAATTTTTTAATCTTAATCAAAAGTATAATGCGTGAGAAAATTAACTGTAATATTAAAACTTTTCTCTTGCGTTTTGTTCTCGTGATATAGTTACTTGAAGTTAGCGCGCAGCAGCACCCGCCGAAAACGCTTCATACAAAACGGTGACGTCACACATCACGTTTCAGGTGTGTTTCGGCGCGTTTAATATGGAGTTAGAAAGAAAGAAAGAAAGAAAGAAAGAAACACGTTTATTAACAACACACACACATACAGTAGAGTAAAGAGAAGAAAGTAATATACAATGAATTAACACGTTACAAAGAATATGGGAGACAGGTACATTAAACAGTGTGCAGTTAATGGGCCCCGTCTCAGTAAAAAAACTCCTGAGTCTTCTTAGATGGTCAGAATAACTCAGAAGCACTGATATTCTGCCGGGGCCTAAACACAGTAAGTGGTCAGCAACACAACACATTATCGGAGGAAAGAAAAAAAAAACACATAACGACATTAAAAGAAACTAAAACAAAATTCATAACAAGAAAATAGGAAATAACTATATAGACAATAATACACACAGCCATTTTAGTATACACACATCGACGGTAGAAAGCAATCTTGTCGTATCTCGAAAAATGCGGTTTTTTTTTATTACCCTTTTGGAGTAAGAAAAAAATACTGCATCGAACAGTCTGGGTCTCGTTTTCCTACGATGATTTTTTTTCGTGTTACGACGTTGAATTTTTGTAGGAAAAAAACCAAAAACATATGTGAAATTGTGGTAAATAGGGATAAATCTGTAACTTTTTACTAAGAAAGAGATACATCAAAATTATTTTTAAAGTTTGTTAACTACAAGAGATACATCGACCGTTTTTTAATGGCTCAAAAAAGATACAACGTTTTGTTCTAATCACAAAATAAGTATAATGGTACATACAGCAATTTTGCAGCCCGTGTTAAAACAAATTTGCTTAACTGTTATAGATACAACAAAATTGCCGCCCAAGACTATTACAAGATGTAGAGTTACAACGTTTGTTCCCAATACATATTTTAAAGTAAAATCATACTTACAGCATAATGCATAGAGTTCAGAATGACACTTATTTATTTACGTAAAATTTTAACACCCCCTCTCCTCCTGTCGCACTGGGATACGCATCATCCGATCGTATAGCCAGTCGAAGCGCGAGCGCCGAAGAGAGAAAGCGAAATCGGTGTAGTGTGTTTTAAGCATGTTTTAAGTGAACAAAGTAAATAAATAGGTAAGTAAAATTGTAATTAGCTGTACAGTGAAATGTAACTAACGTTATAATTTGTTTAATTATTTAGTACCCACTCACTTATTAATAGTTACGTTGAATTAGAAATAATAACATTCAAAATCTACCATTTCATGTATTTCATTCGTACCATAAAAACTCGACACCACCGGTGGGAATCGACGACTTTGGCGCCGTAGCGCAGTAGTTAGAGCAGTCGCCCGGAAAACGAAAAGTCGTAGGTTCGATTCCTATCAGTGGTGTTGCGAGGTGGTGTTTTCCTTTACTTTACAGTCTGGCAGATCTAAGAAATACAGTTTGACGTTTAGTTATTTCTTTGTCGTAAAGCTCAAATTTGAATGACGCTGTCTATTTTCTATGAGTTTGACAAACTGTACCTACTTCTTAGATTTGCCCGACTAGTATTTTTATTATAGTACTAATATTGCATTGTGAATGAAATGTAAAACTAATCTAACCAATACTTACTTATTAATGACAACTGCCATTCTGCTAGGTTTTTAACTTGTAAACTACCTAAATAATCCAATAGTTTTAATTTTGTGTTTTATTTACTTTTCAGCTTATTGAGGCCTAACTACCTATTTACCAATTTGTCATTGAGCAAATTTACGGGACAGGAACCAATTATTTAGGAAAGGTAACTTATAAATACAATATTAACTATACTACTAATGAATCTACTAAATCTACTCTACTCGTCGTTGTCGTAGTGTTGTCCGAGCCTTAGGGCCCTGACAGAATAACAGCGCTTCTGGGTCATTCTGACCATCTACGGATGACTCAGGAGTTTTATTTTGCTGAGTCAGGGCCCTTTACTTTAGCCTCACACCATACAGCTTTTTGTTCTTTTTTCTCTCTTCTAATATTCATTATTTTTTATGTTATTTTTATTTGTTTTATTGTATTATGTTTTCTCTCCGCTAATGCTGTATTTATGTTTTCTTCCATTGTTATTTTTGTGTAAGTTTTGCTTTGTGGTGTCTATGTCTAATAAATCTTTTACTTACTTACTTACGTACTCTAAATTCTATCTACTTTGTTTGTTTGAGCGGGCTAATCTCGAAAACTACTAGGCCGATTTGAATAATTTTTTCACCGTTTGAAGGCTATATTGTATCTCGATAATAACGCAGGCAAAGTCACGGGCAACAGCTAGTAATAAATAAATATTGGACAACATCACATACCAATGTTCCAATACCAATTTTAGTTACTTGAAACCCGAGAAAATATTAAAAAAAGTTGGTTTTTTCAATATTTACCCGACCGGGGATTGAACCCAGAACCTCTAGAGATAGCGGCACCTCGAAAACCGGCGCAAACACCACTCCACCGTGGAGGCCGTCAAAGTACAAATTGTTACTAACATATTTTAATTAATGGGGATTAAGTCTGAAATTAAAAATAAATACTTACCTACAGTTTAAAACGTCTTGCGTTTCGTTGTATATTTAATAAAATAAAATAAGAAGGTCTCCATTGTTTTCTTTTAGATGACGAAACGTCGGCAATGGATGGATGACCTAAAACTACAGCAAGATGAAGTAAACCTAAATAAAGAAAATAAGAAAGCTAAGGTGGAAGTATTAAGTGAAATTATCTTCAAGGATGGGAAAAAGGTTCGATCTTTCAGACGCAGTAGTGAAGGTACAAGTTCCAATTATTACTTGCCAGAACACACTTCATTTTCACCGCCCATTTCCCGACGTCAAGAGGTTGCTGTAATAGGAGATGTACGGAAACTCACACCTACCTTCCGGAATCCAAAAAAATACCTGTCCGAGACAAAAAAACTGGTTGACAACATCTCTTCACCTCCAGAAAACTCACAATCTGCTGGCATGGCGGCTGATGATGTCGACGGTATTAACCTAGAGAGAATTGCCCAGATTATACAGCCTATTTCACCTAAAAGTGATTTAGTCGAAACCCTCCCTGATATAAGCTCAACAGATGCAATCAAAAACGTCTCTACTGAAAAATATTACGATGTTGAAGTAACTGTTGAATCTAATCATAGTAATATTACGGAGAGTCCTGGAGTACCTGAAATAAATAATTACAATGTCATCGATTCTTTTGAAACTGCTGTAGATGCTGTTAATGAAAACAATAATATACTAGACACTAAAGATAATCCAATTTTAGAAATACATGCATGTTCAGGTGCAACCAAAACAGATTCTGAAATAAACAATATCGCGTCCAAAGACCAAATCTGTGCTGTTGAGGTTGTAGCAAACTGTAAAACAAATGTTAAACTAAATCCTAATGACCCTGCAATAAATATTGCTGTGGAACTAGTTGAAAACCCATCAGATGATTACGTATCACCAAATTTTCCTGAAGAACTTGTCGAAGGAAATAGCGGCTATACTGAAAAGAAAAACTCTACAGCCCAGGTCGAAAATGATCCTATTGTAAATAAAAAGCCTGAAACGTCCAATGAATCTCAAATCCGTGACCGAAAATGCAAAAAAAAAATTAACTTTGACAAAATATACCTAGATTTTATTGATCAAGAAGACGCTGATACGCTGTTGCTGAATGAAGCTTTTCCTTCTGAAGATTCAAGTTGGAGCGGCGATGTTTCTTCTGATGAATCATCATCGAAAGGGAAAAAGAAACAATGTAAACTAACCCAAAAGAAAAAGAAGAAGCAGAAAAAAAGTAAAACGCTGAAAATAGCTACAGAAGAACAAAACAAAACCGAAGGCGTTCTGACTCAAAAACCTAAAAATAAGAAGAAAATTAGTAGAGACAACCAAAGAAAACGTAATTCGGGACAGTCCTATACCAACAAGAAAGGTGAACAGGTTGTGGCTAAGACCATGAAACCTAACCCATGTATTAACATCGATTGTAAACGGAAGTGTGGAGAAATAACAGAAGAAAGGCGGAAAGGCCTTTTTAATTACTTTTGGAATCTTAGTAGCGCTCAACGCCAAAAAGATTGGATCTCACAATGTGCCATAAAAAAACAAATAAAAACTCATACTACTGACAAAGGTGAATCATCTAGAAGAAATGTCACTTACGCTTATTATATAAATGAAGGGGATGGTAGAAGGCAAGTCTGTCAGAAATTCCTGATAAATACAATAGACATAACGCAACGGTTTCTATTATATACATTAGATAATGCAGTTGAGGGATTTGCTAAATCTGACGGAAGAAAACTTAACGGTGGTACCAACAAAACTACAGAAGATGTCTTAAGTCACGCTAAAACATTTTTGGCATCTTTACCACTCGTACCATCGCATTATTGCAGGAAAGATTCATCTCGCCTTTACTTACCTGAAGAATTTAAAAACATTTCAAATTTATATCGCATTTATGCATCAAATTGTGACACTAATAACATAAAGAGTATGTCATTTAAAGTATTTTCAAATTGGTTTAA
The DNA here is from genome assembly GCA_928269145.1 of Agriphila tristella. Classification (NCBI taxonomy): domain Eukaryota; kingdom Metazoa; phylum Arthropoda; class Insecta; order Lepidoptera; family Crambidae; genus Agriphila; species Agriphila tristella. The sequence continues at coordinate 43,129,852 of OV743433.1, forward strand.
AGCTAATTATAATATTGGATTTCATATCCCTAAAAAAGATAAGTGCATGACATGCATGGCGAGATCGTTTGACGTGAGAAATGAACAAGAAATTATAAAAATGGAGCAACATCTACAAGAAAAGGAAGAATCTTACAAAAGATTTAAATGCCACCAGGACCTTAATGGCATAGATCCCAGTGTGATATGCGCAAGTTTTGACATGCAAAAGGTGTTAAATACACCGTATGGTGATAATATGGCATTGTATTATTCTAGAAAAATTGCAGTTTATAATCTAACAATTTACGAAAGTAAAACACAAGCAGGGTTTTGTAATTTATGGACCGAATCTGATGCTCATCGTGGAGCAAACGAAATTGCAACGTGTTTATATAATTTTATTCAAGAAGTAGACGCCCGGGAAAGTATTCAAAAAGTTTTGCTTTACTCTGACTCATGCTTCGGGCAAAACAAAAATAAAACAATTCTGGCCATGTTAAGGTATATTTTGTCGAAGTGCCAAAACGTAAATACAATACAAATGAATTACTTGATACCAGGGCATACTTATATGCCGGTAGACAGTATGCACGCGACGATTGAGCGTGCTGTTAAGAAGACGACGATATGGGCGCCATCAGCATGGCCGACGGTAATCCAGATGGCTCGTAAAAATCCGGGCCCGTATAAAGTTACTGTTTTGGAGGGTCATGACTTTTTGGGCTTTGAAGACATTTTAAACAAAACCTTCAAAAAAAACCAAAAAAATTTTCAAATATCTAAATTATGTATTGCTACATTTAGAAAGTCACACCCCAACATAATGTTTATAAAAAATTCTATGTTGCCGAATGCCGAAACTGTAGAAATCAATTTGTGTAGCTTAAATGACGCTCAACCCAAGGTTTGTCTTTATCCTGAAAAACTTCCTGTTTCGATACAAAAATACAATGATTTAAAAAAACTGGTAGACAAATTAATTATACCTAGAGTACATGCGCATGAATATCTAGGTCTAAAACGAGATAAAAAAACTCAAGATATATTAATAGACACTGACGAAGAAGAATAAAAGGCTTCTTTTATAATAAAATTATTATAAGTATAATTTTCTTCTATTATCTCCATAATAGGTACAGATTGTCATAAAACAACTTTTTTTATTAATAAATAAAATTTAATAAAATACCTATTTTTTATTTCATTATAATATTTGATTTATACCTTGCTTTGTACCTACATAAGAAAATTAATGTAATGTTTACTAACCTTCTTTATTCATTGCTGTTTGTTACATTTTTACTCCTTATCCTCCTGTTAATGGTATTTTCTAATAAATCTGTTGAGTATTTCAATTGCAACACAAAAGCTGCTTAAGTTTTAAACTTTTTTATCATTGATGTTGGGGTTAATGGTTACTAAAAACAACATTTAGTTTTCTTTATTTACATACAGCATTTCCTTATAAGTTTCATTTTATTTGTTTCAAAGATACATTGAAATTCAACACTTCAACTTAAAATTATAATGAATTACATCAAATTTTAAATGGTCTTCTTTTTAAATTCATTACATACATCACAATAGCTGCCTTTTTATTTATTGACATTTTGCCGAGTCCTATGTTTTCACTCTATAGATACAGCAAAATTGCGGTGTATGTTTGAAAATTCAATTGCTGTAACTAGTGAAAAACATAGGTTATAGTAACCTCAGATAGTAAACTCTAATCGCATATAATAAGTTATCATTTAAAACAATATTTAGCCACACAAAGACATTTCTCTGCATGTTCATTTAAGAGGTATGAATTTTTTAAATATGATTTAGCCTCCCACGTAAACCTCGTTTTTCGTTATACTACAAGATTGCTTTCCAGCGTCGACATATTGTAAAGCGCTATGAAGCGTGATTCATTTGCCTAAAAAAAACACCTTTATTTAATAACAAAACGTCATTTCCTGTTCGATATTATAGTTAGCGTAAGCCAATAATCTTCAATTATCTCTCTAAATTTTGCGTTTAAGTACATACGTGTCATACAAAATATTGTTTCTTATTCGATATTCTATCTGACTGTAAAGTGCATTATATCCGAAAATGAAAAAAAAAATCGTTATTTTCCCCTGATTTCATCGTGTGATAAAACTAAAATAATTCATTTTTTTTATTTTTTTTCTATTCCATCATGTTTTTATACGTGTCCGCAGCGATCAAGCTCAAATTCATCAAAATCGGTGACTTATGCATATTCCCTATTATCGTAGATCAAAATCGAAAGGGTTCCGGTCCCTGGTGGTGGTACCAAATGATCTGATCTGATCTATACTAAAAACAGTTGATAATGTTGCTTAAACTGAATAAAACACTAATACCTACAAGGATATTTAAAAAACTACTAGCAATTAAGAAAACCGACAACATTACCTATCCTCATCAACAACTTTGTCTTAAAAGATCTAGTATTTACAAAAAAAAATCGGTATCTTTTTTTGTTATTATAGCTTCTGCATACGCGAACCAAAAAAAGCATTTTTGAATTTTCACCACGGTTCACTCGGAAATAAGTAAATCAATTTCACTGTACTGTGCTGAAAATCTATCAGTGGATTATACAGGCAAAAAACGGCGGCGACGACGGCGGCTGGTAGCGGTAGGTGTGTGGCCCGTCTGGCTGCAGCTCGCTGCATAATATACGTAGATTGAAAGACTTTGAAAACCAACGTATCTGACTACCTTCCACAATATAGCAATGATAAGTGTTATAGGTTTTCATTTGCAATGCTATTTATATCGGGTCATTTTGACCTTACCATCCAAATTTCGAGGATGTGTCCAGTCCATGAAACTAAACAAATTTCTCTAAGAAACATTGTGTCAAATTTCACCACAAAATGTTGGTCATCCCCATATTAAATTGATCACGTGATCTCTTTGATTTGTATGGAAAGTCGTTTTTTTTTAATATTTGGCCATGTGCTTCTTAGAGAAAATTGTTCAGTTTCCTGGACTGAACACATCCTCAAAATTTGGATGGTGAACACAAAATGACCCAGTATACCGGGTGTCCCAAAACTTTGCCACACGGAGGGAAAGTACCTTCAATATTGAAGATAGGAAATTTTACTGAAAGAAGACTTAATTTTGATTTTTAAATAATTTAGAACTGTATTCAAAGATTTTCAAAAGATCGCATGCCTTAACCAGGAATTGAATCTACCAAATTACAAAAAAAAAATCTTTTATTTTTACGATACCGATCGAAAGGGTTACTCATTAGGATTATTTTTTGTAAAGTAACACAGCATCTTAAACAAAAGGAAGACCATGAAATTTTACATTTAAATTTTAATGATTACGTATTGTATCAATTTGTGTAGGAAATAATGCGATATTTAAAAAATCTTTGAATGCAGTTCGCATTAATTTTTAAAATAAAATGAAGTCTTCTTTCAGTAAAATTTCCTATCTTCAATGTTTAAGGTACTTTCCCTCCATGTGGCAAAGTTTTGGGACACCCTGTTATTATTATTATGTTATTGAAGATGTGACGAGTCGTTTTTTTCCAGTATATTATTAAACATTGTTATATGCTTCGAAAAACAAAAAGTGCGCTAAAAAGTGAGAAAATCAGCGAGAAGATGGACTAGGCAATTAGGCTGTTTTTATTAAAGTTTGAGGAAAAGAAAACCTATTTACAGCGTTTTCATTGAAATGTCTGCGGCTCACGAAATGTCAAACAACAAATAAATATCCGATATAGACAATGATGACGGTGACGATGGTGATGCGCAGATCCTGAAAGAAGATACTATACACCGTAATTTTTTAAGTATATCTAAAAATGAAATAGGGATATCTGACCACGTGTCTGAATATAAACGTGCAGTTTAAAGTTCAAAACTAACCGTCTTATTCAGAGATGTTTCACAAAACTGGGGTGCAAGACTGTTCTAACAAAACCTGGTTTAATGCTAACGTTAAACTGTCACTCTGAATACGATTTGCGCTACAATGACGTTAGTCCGCAGTCTAACGCCATGTTAACTTTGGCCCTCGCACTCTGAACAAGACAGTAATAGTTTAAAAATATCGCAAAACAAAATTGATTAATCGGCAATCTCACAAAAATAGCAAGATGCGTGCACACATTCATTCTTTTCATGATTTACGTAGGTAAACAAGATAGTATCATTTGATAACGCGCGTGTAATTATATATGAATGAGCTCTAAATCCAGAAATCATTAAAATTTTGGGACATAAACAAACCTCAATATCTTGACCAATTATTAAATATTGAAACTTTTAACTGTACATACTTGATTAGAATAGGGAAGAGATACATTCATTAAATTTTTAGATGTAGGTACTTAAAAACCGGCCAAGTGCGAGTCGGACTCGCGCACGAAGGGTTCCGTACAAAAACGGCAAAAAAAATCACGTTTGTTGTATGGAGGCCCCCCTTAAATATTTATTTTATTCTGTTTTTAGTATTTGTTGTTATAGCAGCAACAGAAATACATCATCTGTGAAAATTTCAACTGTCTACCTGTAGTCGTTTTTAATATCGAGCAAAATACGGCAAAAAATCACGTTTGTTGTGTGGGAGCCCCCCTTAAATATTTATTTTATTTTGTTTTTAGTATTTGTTGTTATAGCGGCAACAGAAATACATCATCTGTGAAAATTTCATTTGTCTAGCTATCATGGTTCATGAGATACAGCCTGGTGACAGACAGAAAGACAGACGGACAGCGGAGTCTTAGTAATAGGGTCCCGTTTTTACCCTTTGGGTACGGAACCCTAAAAATTAACCGTGTATAACCACACAACGTCGTCGTAAATAAAATAAAAATAAATAAGTAGGTACCTATGTAGATTGGTTCAGAAAAAAGATTTATTCGGTATTAAATTTTATTTTAATTTAATATCGGTGATGTTAAAAATTCACAGAATTGTTGAGAAAATTAAACACGACATTTCGATTTTAATAATGTTATCAAGTTATATTGTTTCAGAAAGTTTTATAAGCTTATTGCGTAACGGGTATTATTATTAGTTAGCTTTGAAAAAAAACAGTTGCAAATGTCTAAATTATCTTGTAGTCGATTATAAAACCAGTACCTATTTATTTTTTACTGCCTGACGGTAGCTGAAACGCGTCGCACAGCGGTAACATAAAGTGAAATAGAGATAAGATGATAATGCTTTCACACAAATTAATTTTTCACACCACATGCTCGACAATGCCGAATTATATGTCATGTAAACCTTACCGAAAGCAAGACATTATATCTCTTGGCTTTAGCCGGGTTATAATGCTCTATTATAACCCGCTGGTCAATAATGTGATTTTCACTTTCATAATTCTTATTGCTATGTCCATAAAGTCTAATTTCACTAAACAGAATGTATCCTCAGCGGGCGCGGCCAACTCGATTTTCGAAGACCGAGGCCGTGGCCCACTAGATTCGCACTGAGACGAACTTCATTTGTTTGTCAAATCGAGTAGGCCACGCCAGCTGAAAGAAGTTGCTATAGCCGTAGCTAGTAGTACTACTAGCTTTAGAAGATTCTATAAATATTTCAAAGAAAAAATAAAAAATGTCGAGTGATGAAAGTATTTTGACTCCAGAAGCTATTAAATTAGATGGCATAGGCATTGTCAATAATCTACTCCCAGAAAAGTCAAAGGAAAAATACCTGAAAGCCTATAAAGATTTTGACACATGATAACGTTATCTTTCCATAATTGGACTAATGTCTCCAATATCAATTTGCACTCTTAATATGCTGTAATAAACACTATCTACTAAGGCTGGTTTTTTATTGTCTCGCATAAAGTGAGAAAAGTAGAGTATACACCACCGGGATAAAACTGTTTTTTTCTTGGGCGCTTGAATCCCTCACTGCACTCAGGACTCATTTCATAATTCCCTCGCTTTGCTCGGGGATTAACTTATAACACCCTCGCTGCGCTCGGGAGTTAAATTTGGAGTCCTTCGTTACGTTCAGGATTCAATGTAGCGCCCGTGACATAAAACAGTGCTTTATCCCCTTGGTGTATAATCTACTATTAAATCGCAGATAATAATAGACAGTTCAAATGCTGGTGGAAATACCAAGGCCTACTGAAAAATTTTTTTTCTTTTAGATACATAGTGCGTTATTATTTGTATACTGTACACTCAGTGTAAAATATTAAATACTAATTTTGTTTTCAGGATGACCGCTACAAGTGAATTAAAATTTGTATGGCTGCACTTGGAGTAGGTAGCCTTACTTTCTTAACAGTTTGTTTTTAAGAGGTATTCCTCGAGGCGCACCTAAACTATTCCTCGAAACACACCTAAATTGATGCGCTATCAAAACAAATTATCTATTTAGGTGCGTTTCGAGGAATAGTTTAGGTGCGCTTCAAAATGGGTGCGCTTCGAGGAATACCGCGTTTCTAAAAAATAGTTTTTTTTTATTTTAACATTTCCGAGGAGAAATAGCTATTTAGGTAATAATCAAAACAGAAAAAAAGGAGGAAGGCGTATATTTTTACGACAATGCGAATTTTCTGTTTTGAAAAGTTGTAGGTACTTTAGCGAATAATTCATCACCCCTTTTGCAGAGAAGAGACAAGTAGTGCAGAAAATAAATGTACCTATATTAATGATTTTGCGGATGCAACAGAGCGCAACAATGGCGGCCGCGGACGCAGGCTGCGTCGTGTTCCCTTTTTGTCTGTCTGGCCGCTAATGGAAGGCTTCATCGAGCTTTCATACGATTTTAGAGTACGCAGACCGTTGACCGGATGCTGTACCCACAACCATATTATTATTTACGTAAGTAGAGTTGTCAGCCGGAAATAGATTTTTTGCAAGTTCCCATAATTTATTTTTACATTAAAAGTAAAAAAAAAATATGTTTTTTTTTTATTTTTCTTGAAAAAAACATTTATTTTAGCAAGGCCTATAAATAATTATCGTTTTAGGTATGTTTATCATTATCACTACATATAAAACAAAGTCGCTTCCCACTGTCTGTCCCTATGTAAGTATGCTTAGATCTTTAAAACTACGCAACGGATTTTGATGCGGTTTTTTTAATAGATAGAGTGATTCAAGGGGAAGGTTTCGAGGGGTAGGTTACATGGTGTTAAATTCCACACTACACCGAAGTGAAGCGAGGGCGGGTCGCAAGTACTACATTTAATATTAAGCGATGATTAGAAAATAATTTCACTCGTGAAAAGATTTTTTATCCGATAAGTATACATAATTAATTATGTGTCAGGCTTTGATTATTTAATAACTAGCGGCCGCCCGCTGTTTCACCCACGTGGTTCCCGTTCCCTTGGGAATATCGAGATAAAAAGTATTCTATGTTTTAATCCAGGCTATCTACTATCTGTGTGCCAAATTTCAGCCAAATCCGTTCAGTAGTTTTTGCGTGATTGAGGAACAAACTTCCAAACCCACAAACTTTCACATTTATAATATTAGTAGGATCAAAGATTTCATGTTACCAAATATAATTTATACTTGTAGTATAAATCTTTGTATTATCTATATCTTTAAAAGATGTTACTTTGTAATAAAATGTACCTATGAAATATTAAGCTAGGGCTAGGCGGGCTCCATCTCGCCACAACGAAAATAGTTGTCCAAATACTTTAGGAAATTCCACAAAACCTCAAGTGTACTTCAACGGTCGTTCTCAATGGGGGCACTTTTAACGCCGAGGGTGGTAGCACTGGATTGAATTAGCCGAGAGCTGGCGACCCGCTGCGGCTCCTGCCGCGCGGATTACAGATTAGGCTGGCAACACTGGAGAACCGACAGATTTGCATTGACTGGAAGTGATGACTCGAGAGTTGCAGAGAGTTGTGAGCAATATGTTTTTTTTAAGAGTGAAAACACATGCACTATGTGTAGCGTTTATTCAATAAGTGGTAAATCAACTTTTATTAGAATTCAAAAATATTTATTCTGTCAAAATACCTAAATAAGTTTCTAGAAAATTAAAAAGTACCTATTTCAGTCAATGTAACTGACTGAGGATAACTTGAGGAGCTCGGTGGCGCAGTGGTTTAGCGCCTGGCCCGGCGATTGCGGAAGTTAAGCAACTTACTTTCACAAGAGTCGGTCATGGGATGGGTGACCAAAAATTTATTCTCTTGAGCTCCTCTGTGCTTCAAAAGGCACGGTAACCCGTTGGTCCAGGGTGCATTTGCAGTCGTTAACACCCACTAATCCGCATTGGGCCCGCGTGGTGGGCTATTATATTATGGCCCGTCCTCCTTATCCACCTATAAGGAAGGCCTGTGCCCCAGCAGTGGGGACATTAAAAATCACTGATGGACAACTGACTGAGTAAGTAAAGTCTTTTGTAAATTTAATCATATTGTAACTTGGACGAATCAAATTCGTCCAAGTATTGTAACCATTTTCTAACAGTTGAAACCATAGAAGTTACAAAACAGAGACTTTTCGTTGAAACTTACATCCCTTTAAACAAGTAACCAAATAAGCAATGAAAAGTCTTCCTCCTTCGTTAGGTTAAGAACGTATTCAGTTGAGCGACAGTTGAACCGTGGGTCATGTCATGTCAGGCCTAGCGCCACAGATTACATTTGTCACCCAGTCGGATTAATGGTCAGCAACGGCGACTTAACTCACTTACCCAACTGCTCGTGGAGTGGAGACACGGCCTTACTCGTAAGTAAGCGTGACAGGACCTGAACTTTACCCCAATATATATACGTTAAAGGTTGAAGGAATATTTTGACTAAAGTTGGCTTAGGCCACCTACGCACCGACAAGTGCCTAGATTAGAGCCTAGATACATCTAGGATACACGATGACCGCACTCCAGTCGACCCAGGTAGCGACCCACCTTCCAAGGTGGGTCGCTAGGGTAGGAGCCTTGGTCTCATGGTAGCCTCGCGTCTACGGTAGATTCATTCTAGTCGCCTGTATGTATCGAGGCGGCTAGCGCGCGGTGCGGCCGGTTGCGAACATTCGTGAACGTTTGTTTTACTTCGATACATATCTAAGATCTAGGCACATGTCGGTGCGTAGGCAACCTTAGGGTTTAAAAACTTTACGATTTTGGTTTTCTTAGGCGGAGTCTAGCGTTTTGAAGATTAGAATCGTTTCATCATCAGTAATTTTAGTCTAAGTAATACACCAAAAATTCGGGAAAAGTTGAGTTAAGAAACAATTTAAATAAGCTATTCTGGTATCTAGTGGCGCTGCTGTGGTGGTAGTTGTTCTGGGCTCAAATATGGTAATAGTAATCTCCATTAATCCGGCAAAACTAATCTTTCCCATATTTACTGCCATTCCAAGTAAGAAAGCCAACCAACTTCCAATTTAAAAAACTATTTATTTGTGGTAGCCTGATGAACCCTGAGAGGTATCTTAGTCTAAATTAGTACTATTATACTAGCATGATAAATAACGTAATTTTATGACACTGTGCTTCTAGTATTTGACGTTGTTAGTCTGTGCCAACACGTAGCCCACCATAACACTCAATCCCTCATGTAGAGGCACTCGTAACTTAAGTAACGAATCAAACCCATTGCATAAGACAGATACAAAAATCCAATAAGGCGGTGTAATAGAAAAGTTTCTAAATATGAGGCAAACGCGGGGTGCAGAGGTGGGCGGTCGCCATGGCGACGAGCATTGCAGGAAACTGCACAATCGATGTTGCCAGACGTTGCCTGTGGATCAATGTGTCTCTAGTACTACGCCCGCCCGGGAAACCTACCTAGCTGGCTATGTGTGACGTCTGTATCGCCGTCTCTGTCTTGCGGCATCCAGATTACTGTGACCTCCGATACTACGTGACACCACCCTCTTACCCCGCGAAGGTATGGGTGAAGGGAAACGCGGCAGCTCTATGAAAAACGGTGCTTAAGCTAGTGTGCGTAAGTTTCCCCGGGCGGTTCGCTTGTGTGCTTACCTTGTGTCAGTGTAACGTCGCAGAACGTTCCATTTTCAAACGTCGGGAAACTTGTGAATCGGTTATCTGTGTGCCGGCTATTTGTTGTCGTGCGTTCGGAAACCGCACCGGCTATTGTGTTTTGTGTTATTATCGTCCTAGAACTGTTGAGCAATGCACGCCTCTGCCCGGGACATTGCAATACAACCTGAAAACATTAAATTAAATTCGTCCAACCATGATATAGGTAATTGATATCACGTTCAATTACTCGTAATGCCATCATTATAATATTTATCATAATTGAACTTATGGTCATATAGGTACATAAAAAGTTTGAATAATATTATCATCATAAGAAAGGATCCCTCTGGATTACGGTTCTGTAAACAGAGTGCGAAATTTTCCGAAACCCCAAAACAAAACAACCAAAAACAGTCTCTACCACATTGATTATTAAGTTGAATTTGTGCGAATGGTCAGCCATGCATGAGGGGAAATGGTATCGACAACATTTTGATGACTGGCGAAATCAAATATTTAGAGAACGAACGTTTTATAATAAATGACTGTCATATTTTTTTGTTGACGTTGCACGGATTGAACAGAGGTGTCGTCGAATATTAAAAAAAAATGCGCCCGTTTGTCAGAATCTTTACAAAGCTTGGACGAATTTACAAAGTGGATTTTAAATAAGCTACAGCTTAAGGCGCTTTCCTGACCGAAAGTGGCATCACGGTGAATTTTATTTAATATTGTAATTTTAATACACAATTTTAATAAAACTTCTCGTGGAATTTTTAGGGCCCATAGTCTAGTATTTTTAGACGGTATGGTTACATTCCCTCGTAGCTACTGCTAGAAGTAGATAGCAAAACTGATAAAAGTGGCCGTTTTTGACACATTTGCTATCTACTTCTACGAATGACTACAAACTAGAATGTAGTGATATCTTCTAAAAATACTAGACTATGTGCCCTAAAAATTTAACGAAAAGTTATATTAAAATCCAACTCTATTAACAACTTATTAAATAAAAACCTCTGAGGGCGCCACTTTTGGTCAGGGAATCGCTTTAAGTTATGGACTTAACTTTCAGCTCAATAAAAAAAATTAGGATAGTGTCGAATCGGACCATGTAAAAAGCAATCAGGCAATTATCACAAATAACAATACTTAACACCAAAATAGGACATAATTGCTTATACATAGGTTAGAAATGCCTTTTAGCAAAATGTTAGGTATGTATTTAAAGCACTTCTCTGAATAGTATGACGTAGACCAGTAGGGTTCCATGACCCATGAGTCAGTGTTTATTGACTCATAACTTAGCACCCACATTAAGGGGTCTCAGTAGTTGCTCAAATCCCATTACAAGGACAGGGGTCATTAAATATGACAGTTACGCGTTTGAAGCGATTTGCAAGAACTTTTTCAAATACTTACTACTAATGGCGCGGTAACCAAGATAATAATTAAGTAGTCGTAATTTTGTCTTATTTTAAGATAGCATAGATAAATAGATAGCATGCTGTGTTTTGGAATAAAAATAATTTTCCTAAGTAACAATTTTCTTTAAGTAATTGTTACGTTAACGTTACTGATATGGATTTCAATGCTGGGATTACATACAAAGTAACGTCTATTTCTCTATGTACCTACGTTGGATTAATCACTTTTTACTTAGCTCTTAACAATAATATTTATTTTGAGATCAACATAACAAAAAAATAACGATAAGAAAAAAAGCAGAATTTGTAAAAAAATGACAAAAATACCTGATTCGGTTACAGCCATTGACCTGAAATTTTTTTTTCTATTACAGGTCAATGGTTACAGCCAAGGTAGTTTCTGCCCTATTGGGCAGATTTTTAGGCAGACTCTATATGTATACCTCTAAACAAAGATAAAAAATAAATAACCATAGAGCAATGTAAATATTGAGATAATTTTAAGTTTAATTGACTTGGTCTTTATAAGCTTTTATTGCATTTTGTCAACTTTGCTTCTAAGTAATAAACTTTTCCAACAAATATTTTCGTCCCCGAAATAAGAAAACTATATTCATTTCTCCCCATTATGGTGTAATTAATGATCAAACAGTGCCTCCCTTTATACTATTTCACACAATGCGGTCGTGCTCTTGGCATTTCCGTAACGGAGGACGGACTGTTCCCAAGTTGCCTTCGACAATAAAAAAATTCACAGATTTTACAGTCCCCGTAAGAATCGGAGCATTGAAAATGAACACAAAAATTTACGAAAAACCAAAATCAAATCAAATGCAAAGTCCTATTATATTTTTAAAGTTACCTAGCTATTTATCTTTACGATTGTGACACTCGGCTCCGCCTCGTGCCACAAAAGCGCCCGCTGACTGCCTCGACGCAGCCGAAATATTATTAAGCGATTTCCAAAATTCCAACAAATGCACTTCTCGTCTGCTTCTGCATCTTTTAACACTAATCGATCTACTAACGATCGCTCAATAATCATAGAAGCTACATCACTTTTTATGTACGGAAACAGCCGTTTTCCTACAAATCCAAATCTAAAGGGACCACCTACAGGTCACAATTATTAACCGATTTTCAAAATTATTTTTCCATTTGGTAGTTAAACTAATACCCTAGGACCCTTTTTTTCATTTTTTCTTAAGTCGGTTTTTTTCCGAAATATTTACAATTTAGTAAATAAACACCCCCCAAAAAACCCGGAATTTTACAAAATTCCAAAAAAAGTTACCAGTAGATTTTCAAAATTCAAACGTTCACATATGTCTTGATAAATTCCTCAACTTTTGGTACTATTTTCATCTCGATCCTCTCAAAATCCTCGGAGATATGGCCAAAAATACGTCTCTCACATATGTCTTGATAAATTCCTCAACTTTTGGTACTATTTTCATCTCGATCTTCTCAATATTCTCGGAGATATGGCCAAAAATACGTCTCAGGCGATTTGCATTTGATAACCATTTTCAATGGTAAAATACTCCAGACACGAATCACTTGTCCGAAATCAACAAACGCACAAATTAGTTGGGTAAAGTTTTATACTTTTTCCAAAATCTATACCAATATGCAAAGAAACTGACCAACAAACACTTTGTGCAGTGAATACGTATTTACAGATGAAAATTCAGCTATTATATTGAAACTAAATTGAAACATTATACAATACTGAATGATATTTCTGCTAAAATTGCATAGCTTAACAGTCTTAACGATTTTCCACGTTTCAATTCTTCATAAAAATACGACAATGTCATCTCAAGGGTGCGGGTTCCCATCTGAGTTGTTACTGATGAGTCGACTTAGTCTAGTATTTTTTCTAATATATAAATATTATTTTAATGTCATCTCATTAGAGCCTATTCACAAACATATTTTGGAAATTGCGCATAAGTTCATAACTAATCCGATATAACTTTAGAATTAGATATGTGTCAATGGAAGCGTAGACCACCTCTTTTGCTTCGAGTTAAAACTAGTCTCTTGGTTTTATTTATAAAACACCTTCGGATGAGGTCGTTGGTGAGGAGCGAGTCCTCTGAATAATAAATGGTGCAGTCTAGCTACACCAGCCACGATGTCTAGCCATTGTTTTGTGGCCTGAGCCTGCTCAGCCCTTGGAAACAGAAACTTACTCTAATGTTCATTATCGCTGGTTTAAAGCCTGATTAATGACAATTCAGTTTTAGTTCTCTCGCAGGTTTATTGACAAAGACGCTACGGTGTCTATCCTTACTAATATTAATAAATGGAAAGTAAGTTTGTTAGTTTGTTTGTTACGCCTTCGTTACGTTTACGTTTTATACAGATATGTATTTTTTTACAGAAGTAGAATAACAATATTAAGTGGTGAGAACATCTAAAAGTTCGGACAATATACCTAAAGTTATGATAAGGGTGGTCACATACAGACGAAATCTGATTCAGAATGGGGAATGTCCGAAAAAAATAAAATTGGCTGAATATTTTTCTATAGGTAGGAATAAGCTCCCTTAGTAATGGAAAAAAGTTTCAGAATTTTTGGTTGCGTGAAAAAGTTAAAAAAAATTAAAGTCTCTTCGACTTCACAAATATACAAAAGTAACAGCAGAATGGAAATAATGCCTTTGCCACCACCTGCCACAAACACAAGATGGTATGAATAAAAAGTTTCAAAGATGACAAATGTCAAAATGTCAAAACTTTTTATTTTTTATTCGTGTTGTTGTTGTGGCAAATGGTGGCAAAGGTATAACCTCCATTCTGCTGTTACTTTTACACATTTGTAAAGTTGAAGAGATTTTAATTTTTTAAAATTTTTTTACTCAACGAAAAAATCTGAAACTTTTTTTTATTACTAAGGGAGCTTATTCCTACCTATTAAAAATATTCAGCCAATTTGATTTTTTTCAGACATATATTAGAGATATTGTATGAACATTCCGAACGGAAAAATAACGCATGGTATGTGGTAAGTTCATAGATTCGTATGGGTGTGCTGCGTTCGAAATCATTCTGATTCGGAATTCTGTATGTAGTGTGTGATAAGACTAATGCCTAGTTCCTAATCACGCCAACAGCATGCCAACAGCACTGGTAGTGCGAATCCATATAAATGGAGTAGGTACAAAAACCCCATTTAACCGACTTAAAAAATTTGAAAAGGAGGAACCGATTGAAATGACTGAAACGTTATAAAATTAGGCTTGTTGTCAAGTTGGTCCCATTTTTTGAAATTGGTACAGTAGTTTTCAAGAAATCTTGAAAAACTGTCGTTTTCGTTACTATTTTATATGAATTCAGACGGATATTCAACCATTACTTTTTTGTTTATGAATCGATTTATTGTGTAATATTAATTGGTGTCTAGGTAGGTACTACTTGTCGGATTTGCGCTAACAGTGCTGTCAGCGTGATTCGGAACGCGGCCTAACGGCCGGGCGGCCGGCGCGGCGGCGGGCGTGCGCCGACGAACGGCGGGCGGGGCAGTGACGTGTACAATGGACGTCGAGTGCGCTACCCTCGGCTCGATTCCATTGTCACACGACTTTTAAGACTGTCTGGTCCTAAAAGTCGTGTCGTGATATTTGACTACATCTGAAAATATACACTCTTTTTGCAGTCGTGTAATTACAGATTTTGATTATACGGCTATATTCGGAAAATATAAGTAAATTGTGAGCTATTTTTGAAATTCAATTGTTTTCATAAACTTCAGAAATAAGTCAAAAACCGCTACTTATTCGATAAAAATACAAATATTTTCAAATTAAGTACTTATATTAAATATAAGATTTTACCATATGAAAAGTATGCAAACAGACGCATAAAATAATCGAAACCTTTAGTTAGAATGACTGTTCATTTTGACGTGAGCATGGATGGTCACCGAACTCACCGATCCGTAGTGTATATGTCACCGGCAATGTATGAAACGCAGGCATTGTATACAATGCCTAGGCAATGTATAAAATGAATATCATTTCATACATTGCCTGATCGTTTCAGGCATTGTATACAATGCCTAGGCATTGTATACAATGCCGGAGAATACACATTGCCGGTAACATATACAAACTGTTTGCAATACAGCAATTTTAATAGGCCAATAATTGTTTCCTCAACTCTTTTGGTGAGAAACTGTAATTGGCTTTCAAATTGTTATGAAAGCGACTTATCTAAATAAGTATAGCTGTTGGTCTTTCGAAAAAAAAATACGAAAGTGTGTGTTTTTTGGTACAATTTCACGTCTTAACTATTATACTTAATCGATTATCAAGGAATTTTGCATACACGTTGTCAGGGTACAAAAAAAAAGGACTGCTCCTGAGGGGTTCGAAAAATAACTTTCCACGTAGACGAAGTCTCAGGCGGTCGCTAGTAAATAATAAAAATAACAATGTGAATGTGCACACATGACGTCACAATGACGTCGCGAAGTCTGAACTCTCGAATCGGGACCCACAACTAGATTGCATAACACACTGTTCAATGATACTTTTCTAATACACTGCCTTTAACATGCAAGGTAATGGAGCAATGTACCTGATGCGGGGTGGAAGTCGTTTTTCGGTCTCAAGTCAGACACTAACTGGTCCGGACGTTGTCCTAAAAGGCTTGAAGTGTTATCGTTTGTCTCTTGACAGTACACTTCACTGTCCTACTTACAAGAGAATCGACGTTGGGATATCCTGCTACCTTTAGTTATTACAGTAGATCAAGCTATACTGGATATGTTTAGGCAAGCGTGAAACTTTAAGGACTCAGTAGCGGTTGATTTCGTATTCAAGACTTTATCAGGGTGCAATTGTGTATAAAATGTAGGACAGTGTGTTACTAGATGCCAAACAAGGTTACATTTCATGGTAATTCTGTTAACTACATAAACAGAAGTACTAGCTACATAAATATAATTTTCTCTATCATGGACTGAATCGCAGTCGTTAGACCACAGAATAGCTATCTATACCTACCCATTATGCAGGTTCTTTTGAATGACAAACTATAGTTATTTGTACAAGAGACCAAAGTTAATTTGTGCTGCGAGTGCCGACGTAAAATTACGAATTTATTATAATTAAATTAAATTACTAACTATCGTGTATCCGTGTATTTTATTTTTTATACTTTTTAACCCATGTTAGACAATATAAAGCATTCTTGCTATCCTTTCATCACATATAAATTTTATTAGTCTTACCCTATTGTCACTCTATTTTACAGGAGTTGGAGTTATTTTGTTCACTCAAACTGTAAAATCTGTGTAAATTTTGTAAAGTAAAATGTAATGTAATTGTTTTTGATTGATCGAATAAATAAATTTGAAATTTGAATTTATTTATTCTTCATTATTTCAAAAGGTGGTGCTAGAGAAAAAAAAACATTTTGCCTCAGGCTCGTAGCGAAAAATCGTTTTTGCTGCGAGTTTTTACGCGCCAAAAGCGCCCATTTCGTGCTGGAGAACTTGGAGAAGTGAACATAATACCTATATTTGTTACTTAATTCAAATGAAAGTTACTTTTTTGAACACAAAAACAAATAAAAAAGGATAATGTCCATTAATGTAGTCGGTAAAATACGTAGATTGTGGTATAAAATGCGATTATTTAAGTACTTAAGTTTGGTATTACGCATGAGGGTTGTTTCCTTGGTTCGCAATTGTACCTAATAATTAATATCAAGTAAGTATTGGTGCGTACGCTGCCTAGGGTTACGGTTGCGAAGTACAGTCGCACTGAAAAATAAGATATAAGCTTTGTTGAAAGACGCTAGATGTGCCTAAAAAAGAAAGAAAACATAGAAAAAAGTAGGCGATAGAAAGAAAACATAGAAAAAAGTAGGCGATAGAAAAAAGTGACGGTTATTATTAACAATGATTAATTAAGATAAATATTTTAATAGAAAAAATACAAGAAAAAATCTACTCACCCGTAGCAGCTCAGACGGGATACGACAACATCTACGGGTGAGTCGATTTTTTCTAGTACATTTTCTATTAAAATATTTTTCTTAATATAATAATTGTATTGTGAAAATTTAAAAATTCAAAAAAGATGATTAATTAAGTTTCTAACAAAATATGAAAGTGTATTTGTACTTACGTAGTACGTAGGTATTGTAGTATGGTCTGTGATTTTTACACATAGTCAACTGTCTCATAAATAAAACATTGTAGTTTTTGTAACACTACAAAAGTCTGACAAAAGTGAATCATTACTACTAAAATAATAATCCCTAAATTACAGGAAAAGGTAAAATACCTATATAATTATTTATAATGAAGAAGGGAAAAGCAGTGGGGCCAGACGGAATACCAGTAGAAGTATTGAGGTGGATGTGTGGTGTGACGCGAATGGATAAAATAAGAAATGAGTATGCAGAGGAAGTCTGAAAGTAGCACCAGTAACAGAGAAGCTGCAAGGAAATCGTCAGGCTTGGTTTGGGCATGTTATGAGAAGGGATGAAGGGCATGTTACTAGAAGAGTAATGGATATGGATGTTGAGGGCTGGAAAGTAAGAGGAAGACCGCAGAAAAGATGGATGGGTTGTGTGCGGAATGATATGAATGTGAAGGGAGTGGATGAGGAAATGACGAGTGACAGGAAGGAATGGAAGAAAAGGACGCAATGCACCGACCCCAAGTAAATTGGGATAAGGGTAGGAGGATGATGATGACCTATATAATTATTTCGGACCACTCCACTACGAATACGTGGAGCTCGCTCGCTACCATGTTCTTATGAAACCCACTTACAAAATACATAATAGAATATTTAACATCTAAATTATAATAAGGACATTTCCAGAAAATTTGTTCAAAAATACTGATATCGTTTAGTAAAATCTGTGCACGCGATTCGTAAATTATCCGGTAGCGGGGTGGGGGGAGGGTTTGCTCCATTTCCACTACGTAACGTTTCACCCAGTTCCTCAGTGGCGAGTGCGACTGAATGAGCTGGGTTAGTAGAAAAACTTACCAGCACTTGAAACACAAATTAATTTATTCATTTGGTGGCAGACATGCCAGAAATAGTGGTCGGTACACTTAGAAAATAAACAAAGTTTCTGCAAATTGCAAAATGTGTTTGGAATTGGATAAATAAAGCCCCAAATTAAAAAAATAATACAATAAAAACGAGAGACTTAATGATAACAATATAGGTGTGTCTCCTTATCTTTTTTTTTTCGTTTGACTCAAAATAATTTAGATTGTTTTAACAAATCCCCACGCACGATTATTTACTTTGAAACACCTTTGAAATAAACTTTTGATATAGCGAATACAGTAAAGTCATTCCTAATGGTAGAGATTTTTAACGTAAACAATGTGACCAAACCATGCACGAAAAAACCATTAGAATTAACCTAGTTCAAAATTAGCTAGGCACTATAGTATTTAGTTATACTCACAAAGTATAACGTACCTAATAATAATAATTGCATGATCGTTCCAAGTTTTGAGTTACAGTGCACCAAATAGTATCTAAATAGACATATATACCAATACCTACATATAATATCCACTATTTTGTATTTACTTAGTAATTTAATTGTTTTATGTAACCTATTTAGTTGTAGCAACACAAATTTTTGCTAATAGACGTTAATTGTATAGTTACTCAAATTCTGAGGAATAGATTTATGTTTTTCGCGGGTAGCAACAAATCTCGCCATAGTATAAAATATGAACCAAACCGTTCCCAAATTAGGCGCGTGTTAACACCGTTTAACCTGTAGTTACGCGGTGTAGGCACTCGTTTCATTAGCCCCGTAGTGCGGTACATTAGGCCCGCGCCCACTCGCGGGAAAACCAATGACTCAACTGGGACGGAGTTTCCCAAACATGTGGTTTCAATATTGCTATTTTAACACAATTATTAGTTTAACTTCTAAACGTAAAAATCAAAACATCAGAAACCTTGTAAAATCGCTCTAGTATCCGTAAAAAGTGTTTTATTACAAATTATGAATGTAAAATTACATAATTATTATGATAATGCTACAAAATTTTGTAATTAATAAAAGGTATTAGGGATATGCCGTTGGACGAAGGATGCCTAGAAGAGGGCATCGTGGTGCAGTTAAAATAATGGTAATAATAAGGAATATTCTGCCTTTCTCGTCGGATCTTTTTAAATTTTAAGTAGGAGTTAGAGAAACTGATTTCAAACGCTGAAAAATGAACTTTTCCTCGTTATTATTTTTACATAATATATACAGAATGTTGCGTTTAATTGTGTTTTTAATTTTTTTGGCGAACTTTCGTTCTCCAGTACCCTACGTATTAGTTATCTTCTTTAATTTGAAGATACTGTGTAAAAGCCGATAACGATCAATTGTGATTGTCAATTTTTTCGTCAATGCCATTATTGGAGGAATCGAATATCGCTTCAATTGCACGTGTAAACGATCAATTTTCGCATCAATGAGCGTCAATGACGTAAAAATTTACGATCGCAGATGATCGTTAGATGTCACTACTTACATAGGTATGCACACATCAACTTTGTCTGGGATACAGGTGTTATTTTCTTACAAATGAGGTAACTTTGAAGCCTTGGTTACCTGCCAGGGATGTACTGTGCTGTGATTTGATGATGGCTATCCAGTAAGTATTCAGATCGCTACACACACATCTACCTAGCATAGCATCTACTTAGCATTTTAAAAGATTAAAGGACATTAAAAAAACGCGAAAATAGCATGAAAATGTATGGAGATCCTGAAACTGAGAACTCTGACCCATTAATCGTTTAGAATGCTGATCAGATCATATATATCTGGGTGTGTATAAGCGATCTGAATAAAAAGAAAAGAAAAAAATCTCCTCTATTTACTCCCTGGACAGCCATCATCAGATCACAGCACAGTACATCCTTGACAGAAAACCAAGGCTTCAAAGTTACCTCGTTTGTATGAAAATAGCACCTGTATCCCTAGACAAAGTTGATGAGTATACATTGAGGCTTTTTTACCATTGAAAATAGTTATCAGATGCAATCGTCTGAGATCTCCAAGGATTTTGGGAGGATCGAGATGGGAATAGTACTAAAAGTTGAGGAATTTATCGAGACTCCTGTGAATGTTTGAATTTTGAAAATCTACAAGAAACTTTTTTTGGAATTTAGCAAAACTCCAAAAATTCCGGGTTTTTTGGCGGATGTTTGTTTACTAAATTGTAAATATTTCGGAAATAAAACCGTCTTAAGAAAAAATAAAAAAATGGGTTCTAGGGTATTAGTTTAACTACCAAATGGTGAAATAATTTTGAAAATCGGTTAATAATTGTGACCTGTAGGTGGTCCCTTTAGATTTGGTTGGAAAAACGGTTGTTTCCGTACATAAAAAGTGGTGTAGCATTTATGATTATTGACCGATTGTCATGGTAATAGTGTTAAAAGACGCAGAAGCAGACAAGAAGTGCATTCGTTGGAATTTTGAAAATCGGTTAATAATATTTCGGCTGCATCGAGGCAGTCAGAGGACGCTTTTGTGACACGAGGTGGAGCCGAGTGTCACAATCGTAAAAATAAATAAGCACTACCTAGGTAACCTTAGAAATATAATAGGACTTTGCATTTGATTTGATTTTGGTTTTTCGTAAATTTTTGTGTTCATTTTCAATGCTCCGATTCTTGCGGGGACTGTAAAATCTGTGAATTTTTTCCATACGCAATAGATTTATAGGTGTGTGAATAAAAATCTATTCTTACTAAAATGTAGTTTATTTTGATAGGTTTAAGTAGTTACCGTTTATTTAACATTCCTTTATTGGGTTCGATATGATCTTGCGCAGTATCCGGTCGGTCATGGGAACCAATATAAAATGCAAAAAAATAAAAATCCTGAAATACGATATCGGAAAGAAAGGCGGATATGTGACCGCAGCCTCCGTGCCTCGAAAGCCTCAGAACACCGTGTTCAATCAGTTTACCCTTCTTTTTTTATTATAGGGTAGTAAAAGACAATCACGTGTAAATTGACTGCTATTTCTGTATGGATTTTATTTACAAATATTTCGAAAAACGAAAGTTTTCACTAGAACTTTTTCATATATCATGTTAACTGATTGATTTAGGTCACTATATTGTTTTTAAATAATACAACATGCTTGTAATTTTGGTTCACTAAAATTAATGGACTACAGTCTTTTATGGATCCTAATAATATTATAAATGTGAAAGTTTGTGGGTTTGGATGTTTGTTCCTCAATAACGCAAAAACTACTGAACGGATTTGGTTGAAATTTGGCACACAGGTAATAGATAGCCTAGATTAAAACATAGAATACTTTTTATCTTGATATTCCCACAGGAACGGGAACCGCGGGTGAAACCGCGGGTAGCGGCTAGTAATTTATAATTATTGTTTGAGAATTGAACATAATCCATCACACGGCATTATTTTACCTAGTCACAGCTACTTAGTTTAGGTACATTATTTATATTAAAAAGATTAGTTCATTGCTTACTTACCAGCAATCTTATCAACTTTGTCTGGGATACAGGTGTTATTTTCTTACAAATGAGGTAACTTTGAAGCCTTGGTTACCTGCCAGGGATGTACTGTGCTGTGATTTGATGATGGCTATCCAGGAAGTATTCAGATCGCTACACACACATCTACCTGATCTGTACCCTTAGCACGAACAGCTATCGAGAAAAATAACGCGCGTAAAATTACTCGATAGTGCAATTTTGTATGAAAAATTAGTACAGCGCCATCTATCGCCGAATAGCGAAATTAAATTTTCCATAGAGAATTCTCTATCGAGTAATTTTACGCGCGTTATTTTTCTCGATAGCTGTTCGTGCTAAGGGTACTGACCAGCATTTTAAAAGATTAAAGGACATTAAAAAAACGCGAAAATAGCATGAAAATGTATGGAGATCCTGAAACTGAGAACTCTGACCCATTAATCGTTTAGAATGCTGATCAGATCATATATATCTGGGTGTGTATAAGCGATCTGAATAAAAAGAAAAGAAAAAAATCTCCTCTATTTACTCCCTGGACAGCCATCATCAGATCACAGCACAGTACATCCTTGACAGAAAACCAAGGCTTCAAAGTTACCTCGTTTGTATGAAAATAGCACCTGTATCCCTAGACAAAGTTGATGAGTATACATTGAGGCTTTTTTACCATTGAAAATGGTTATCAGATGCAATCGTCTGAGATCTCCAAGGATTTTGGGAGGATCGAGATGGGAATAGTTCTAAAAGTTGAGGAATTTATCGAGACTCCTGTGAATGTTTGAATTTTGAAAATCTTCAAGAAACTTTTTTTGGAATTTAGCAAAACTCCAAAAATTCCGGGTTTTTTGGCGGATGTTTGTTTACTAAATTGTAAATATTTCGGAAATAAAACCGTCTTAAGAAAAAATAAAAAAATGGGTTCTAGGGTATTAGTTCAACTACCAAATGGTGAAAAAATTTTGAAAATCGGTTAATAATTGTGACCTGTAGGTGGTCCCTTTAGATTTGGATTATAGAAAAACGGTTGTTTCCGTACATAAAAAGTGATGTAGCTTTTATGATTATTGACCGATTGTCATGGTAATACCTATAGTGTTAAAAGACGCAGAAGCAGACAAGAAGTGCATTCGTTGGAATTTTGAAAATCGGTTAATAGTATTTCGGCTGCGTCGAGGCAGTCAGAGGACGCTTTTGTGTCACAATCGTAAAAATAAATAAGCACTACCTAGGTAACTTTAGAAATATAATAGGACTTTGCATTTGATTTGATTTTGGTTTTTCGTAAATTTTTGTGATCATTTTCAATGCTCCGATTCTTGCGGGGACTGTAAAATCTGTGAATTTTTTCCATACGCAATAGATTTATAGGTGTGTGAATAAAAATCTATTCTCACTAAAATGTAGTTTATTTTGATATGTTTAAGTAGTTACCGTTTATTTAACATTCCTTTATTGGGTTCGATATGATCTTGCGCAGTATCCGGTCGGTCATGGGAACCAATATAAAATGCAAAAAAATAAAAATCCTGAAATACGATATCGGAAAGAAGGGCGGATATGTGACCGCAGCCTCCGTGCCTCGAAAGCCTCAGAACACCGTGTTCAATCAGTTTACCCTTCTTTTTTTATTATAGGATAGTAAAAGACAATCACGTGTAAATTGACTGCTATTTCTGTACGGATTTTATTTACAAATATTTCGAAAAACGAAAGTTTTCACTAGAACTTTTTCATATATCAATATGTTAACTGATCGATTTAGGTCACTATATTGTTTTTAAATAATACAACATGCTTGTAATTTTGGTTCACTAAAATTAATGGACTACAGTCTTTTATGGATCCTAATAATATTATAAATGTGAAAGTTTGTGGGTTTGGATGTTTATTCCTCAATAACGCAAAAACTACTGAACGGATTTGGTTGAAATTTGGCACACAGGTAATAGATAGCCTAGATTAAAACATAGAATACTTTTTATCTTGATATTTCCACAGGAACGGGAACCGCGGGTGAAACCGCGGGTAGCGGCTAGTAATTTATAATTATTGTTTGAGAATTGAACATAATATACATTATTTATATTAAAAAGATTAGTTCATTGCTTACTTACCAGCAATCTTAGTATAATAACACCTAGAAGCCGTGTCCTCGTATGCAAAGTGAGGCAAAAAAATACTGAGCCAAAATGGCTCAGTATTCAGATTTATATCCTTCATACGTTATCTAATCGTAACTAAAATCCAATAATATAGTAGATAATCTTCTTAAGGTAGGGAAATTGAAACTGTTTTGTACTTATTATGTATGATAATGAAATAATGGACAATAAATATCTGAAAACGGCGCCATTTTGGCTGTTTTAGTTGCCTCACTTTTGACAGTGCGCTTTGTAGGGAATTATCGTTCTAGGTGTTATTATTCTAAGCCAGCAATGAAAAAAATGTTGACCTTACGTTAATATTTGTTTCCGTCAATAGAGAATAGATGTCGCTTCGAGATAAGCAAAGTCCCTGACCCCAATGGACTCCTGAAACATGCAAACAGAAGGCCATCATTTTTGCGCTTGTTTAATTTTAAATGCGTATTTAGTCATTTGCACTTCTTATGATGATATTTATTTTGAACTGAACATGAATCTTAATGTGAGCTTTCTTCTTTTCAGTAAAAATCACTTCGAAATTGCAGAGATCAGCATGTTTTAACGCATAAATTATAGCAAAACTGCAAAATTATCTAGTTATATTTTTTCTATCACATTTCCTTACACAAACAGATACCAAAAAGGTGTTTAAAATTAAAGTTTAAAGTTTCTCTTATAATTATAAAAGGGAGTGAAATACTATGGGATTTGTTGCTAAGGAGTTCCGTTGTTCCTTCGCATTTCAAGTCTAGTCCAAACGTCCTTGACCATAGTTAGATACATAATTTGTGTAAGATTGTCATAATCCGAGAAATATTTCAATCACCATACAGTTTCTTTTGGATTTTGAAGAGTTCCCTTGTGTATCTTTAAAATCCAAGGTCCAATAACAATGAAATCAAAATGGTATCATCACTAAAGTCACTAAAGTAAGTAGTAAAACCTCTTTCAAACAAAAAAAGAATCATCTAAATCGGTACATAAACAAAGAAGATATGATCGATCATCCGTATAAGTTCATAAAATGGTAACGTAAACAAGAGTATTTTCAAGTTTTCCTGAAAAATACTGAACCGATTTCAAAATGGGACCAACTTGGGAACAAATCTGATCTAATAACGTTTGAATTATTTCAATCGGTTCAGCCGTCTTCGAGTAATCGGTGGACATACATAAAAAACATACATACAGCCGAACAGAGAACCTCCTCCTTTTTGGAAGTCGGTTAAAAATAAACGGCCTGTACCAAAGAGGCAAGTAAGTTCTTGCTGGCTGACATCTGCCCAAAGAGAAATATTTTCCTGAGTACTCTTCGAAGCTTAGTAAACAAAAATCACTTTGACACCTACATTTTTATTAGTTAGTTTTTGTCATTTTGAAAAGCCCTCATTAGAAAAATCCAAACATAACACGTACGATTGCAATAATCTGTCTCAGATTCTAAGTAATTACTTATCCGGTTTTTTGCAGTCATACTAGGATTTTTGTAAAGATCCGAATTGTACGAATATCCTACGACGACATATAAAAGTAATACACTTTGATATCGATATAGGTAATTATAATATATCAAACAAAAAAATCAAGGGTCTTTTCTTTCATAAGAAGTCCTTCTGAGTGAGTCTGTGATAACAGGCAATGAGATGTTGCTAAGCAACACGGACTAAGCATAACTAGCACACGTGCCGTGCTACCCAAGGCCGAAGCTCAAGGCGTCTCACACTTTGCAAGGCACAGTTGGAGGGAAGACAGAAGCCAGGAGTAGTGGTTTGTAGCTAGGCATATCTTAGAAGTAAAGCATAGAAACAAAGGCAGTAGAGAAAGCAACTCATTCAGGCTATCGTGTTGGTTTTAGTACAGTAGCCCGTAGTACATTCAAATTACGAAAAAGGTTACCATTTGCCGTTGTGATATAGTTATTTATTACGAAATTATACACCGTCATTTTGTAGTCGTTTTAATTAGCTTAAGGAAGTGTTCTACTAATGAAAATAAACATTTTTGCCAAAGAAACATGGGTCGAAAAACGTCAAAAATTTTTGACTTCCCCATACAAATACAATGATTTAGCTGTCTAGTTAGTATGGGAGGACCAACATTTTTTGTCGTTTTTTGACCCATGTTTCTTGGGCAAAAATGTTTAGTTTCATGGGTACAACACACCCTTAAGTTAATTAAAACGACTACAAAATGACGGTGTAGATACTTTAACCCAAGTTTTACAGATCGCAACCCACCGTAACCTATATTTGTATATCTCCAAAAATGTTTATTTTTTATTTTTCGAGGGTTACCACATGGTTTAGCTATTGTCGTGTTCTACAGCTTTGCTTGATTGCTTGATTATCACAACGGCAAATGGTAACCTTTTTCGTAATTTAAATGTACTACGGACTATTGTACTATATTGGCACACTTAATAAATTGACCAAAGAGGTCGCGTCGCAGGCCGCATATATTAGTAGCACACCTCTAGTTTTAACATAGATAAACTGCCAACTATTCAGTCATTCGATGCTCAAACAGAAAGATTTCAAAGATCATCTACCACGATTTCTGTTATTAGCCCATCACACAGTGGATTTTGGGACCCAAAAAAGTGACATCGCGAGATTATTCCAAAATCTGTTAGTTCTAGTTATTTGTGATTCCCGACGAGAACTCCCGTGTGCTAATTGTGTCTACATTTTTTTTCTAGAGGAATTTCCAAAATGCATAAAACGGCGGTAAAAATATGGAAAATCCTTTATTACTCCTAAACGATATCAGTGATTGTAAACCTGATAGCATAGTATTATAAGCACAGTAAACACTCACATTTCAAGAGTTGATTGGCAGTTCTACTCGCGTTAGTTTATGAGAAATTTGAGGTTTTATGTTTTACCTTAGATATTTTTTTACTCGACAATTCTGCCGTATTTGGATAAGTTATTAACTCAGAAATGTTGACATTACTATGCCCCACATCATATTTTTTGTGTGTTTCCAAAAGTGGTGGAACACCAGAGATATTTAATGTTTTTAAAATCATCTAGGGTTGTCACTCTTCAGAAAAAGTGTAACGCCTTAATTTCATAAATGAGCAAATGAAGTTCAAACGTTTTGCTATTAAACTTATGTTGGAAAATTATTGTTTAGTTAGTTAGCAATCCATCACATAAAAGTTATTTTACTTCTTCATTACATGTATGGAAAAAAAGGGTTTTTAATTTAGCTTGTAAATAAAATACGTACGTTACGATAACATATCTAACTATGTACAACGTGTTAGAAAATAACCACTGTTGCTGAATTTGGTAGATAGGGAACACTAACAAAATCGCGAAAAAAAATCAGCTGTTTCATACATTTTGAAATTTTCATTTTTTTATGGGCTGATTTTTTTCGCGATTTCAGAGTTGGTTTGGTCCCATAGTAAAGTTGTTCAGTTTGATGTTCTACCGTATTCGGCATTAGGGGTTATTTTGTAACAAGTTGTATATTACAAAGATTTTATTTTATTTCATTTCTAAGTAGGTACACACAATTTAACGTATAAACGTTATAATGATAACATCCTGACAATCTTCATGCAATAAGCCATTCTTGGATAATACCTACCTAATTACCTTGTTTATATTTGGATAATATAGTAAAAAGCGCCTATTTTTTCTCATATATAAATATAAAGTTTTCCTGCCTTTTTATGAGTGGCAACCCTAGACGCGGAATTTTTTCAGAAATTTGGAAAACGTTTTATCTCTGGTGTTCCACGACTTTTGGAAACGCAAAAAAAATATGATGTGAGGCATAGTAATGACAACATTTCTGTATTAATAACTTATCCAAATACGGCAGAATTCTCGAGTAAAAAAATATTTTAGGTAAAACATAAAACCTCAAATTTCTCATAAACTACCGCGAGTAGAACCACAGAATAGATAATAGTACAAAGTACAGAAAATTCACTCCGCATAGTCATTTAAATAAATAGCGACTCTTTCTTAGACACAATAAAGTGCAATTTAGGTCGCACACCGCTTCCTTGTCTACAGTTATATTCACCAACAGGTTGCCTCTCTTTCTATCGCGTAGCTCTTACCTCTTCTAACAACTTTAGGGTTGTCTTCTTCTAATCCTTCAACGCTCGAGCGGCCCCATCGGGCCCCGCACAACACAACAATGGAAAATATATTGCCTCATTTTCTGTGCTTGAAGGATTAAGTATTTCATTACAAGTATTGTGGTTATAATGTGTACCTACTTAAATGTGAAAAAAATTACGTTTCAAATAAACTTAGGCTAGTACATCTATCCTAAGTTTATTTGAAACGTAATTTTAACGCCGTTAACGCCACATTAGACTATATGTTGAATTTAAAGCAGTTTTTATGCCACCGCCACCATACTGTTGCGGAACGAACCGGTTACGGAATTCTTAAATCCAGAAATGTAGGTATTTAGGTAACTAGGTATAATTCGCTAAAAAAAGAATTAGGTAGGTACCTACTTAGTAAATTTGATCAGGAAAAAATACTCACGACCCACCTCTGAATATAAGTACCTATAACTACACGCTTTCCTACATAAAGCAGGTAGTTGTTACAACTACTTATCAAAAATATGTAAGTACTCATAAAAATTACGAGTACAATAAACAAAATATTTTTTTTTCCTTATAGAATCTTTCAGTAAATGAAAACTTTGAATCCTTCTGTTTATTGCGACAGCCGTCCACGCAACAATTATTAGTATTACGATTCTCCATAATTTATAAATTATAATAGTGTACGGTACAGTGCTGGGAGCAATAAATAATGATCGATTAACCGTCATAGAGGCACAGAATAACGCACCTGCACACGCGTATACTCATAAGCGCGGCGGCAACCCTGACTGATTTTTAACCGACTTCAAAAATTTGAAAAGGAGGAGGTTATCTATTCGTCGCGTATATTTTTTTTTATATGTATGTACACCGATTACTCAAAGACGGCTGAACCGATTGAAATGATTCAAACGTTATAACATGAGGTTTGTTTCCAAGTTGGTCCCATTTTTTGAAATTTTGAAATCGGTTCAGTAGTTTTCAAGTAATCTTGAAAATACTGTCGTTTTCGTTACCGTTTTATATGAATTGAGACGGATTTTCAACCATTACTTTTTTGTTTATGAACCGATTTAGATGATTCTTTTTTTGTTTAAAAGAAGACACCTTAAGGATGATACCATATTAGTTTCATTGGTATTGGACAATGGATTTTGAAGATACACGAGGGAACTCCTCAAAATCAAATAGGAACTGTACAGTGATTGAAATATTGGTAAGTTTATGACAATCAAAAACAAGTTAAGTATTTATCTATTGTCAAGGACGTTGACTAGAGTTTAACTGCAAAGGCTCAACGGAACTCGTGAAAATTGAGTTACTCGGGGTATACCATTGAAAATTTTTAAACATTATAACGTTTTATTTTATAAAATCATCTCTTACATAAGTACCTACCACAAAAAAGTTTAAAATAAAAAAGCTTTTTAAAAAAAGCACAACCTCCTTCAAAAATCTTAAAAAACAGCTCTATAAAAAGCAAGAAATAATGTTCAAATCGATTACCTAATTAAAACACGTCTATTGAAGTCGGGTGGGGCTTTTAGAATATAAACAATACAATAAGTAAAAAAATTACTTCCAGCTCCACCCGACTTCAATAGACGTGTTTTAATTAGGTAATCGATTTGAACATTATTTCTTGCTTTTTATAGAGCTGTTTTTGCAACTTCAAGTTGTCGCGCGCTGTAGGTACTTATCGCGGTAGGTATGGGCGAGTGACGGATGCCTGGTAGAACTGCCAATCAACTCTTGAAATGCGAGTGTTTACTATGCTTATAATACTGTGCTATCAGGTTTACAATCACTGATATCGTTTAGGAGTAATAAAGGATTTTCCATATTTTTACCGCCGTTTTAGGCATTTTGGAAATTGCTCTAGAAAAAAATCTAGACATAATTAGCACACGGGAGTTCTCGTCGGGAGTTACAAATAACTAGAACTAACAGATTTTGGAATAATCTCACGATGTCACTTTTTTGGGTCCCAAAATCCACTGTGCATCAGTCCTTTTTCGAAAAAAAAAAGCTATTAAATACTAAAAGTAATGAAAGGAATGAGTAAAACACGAATGTGAATTGAATAAATCAAGTTACTCATTTACGTGTATACTGTAACTACCAATATTACCTTTAAAGAAAATGATTTATTTCTATTCTTATAAGACGGACCTATCTATGCGTACAGAGAGTCGGGTACCTAAAGAACTCAATAATAATGTTAATTGATATTTCTTTCTGCGTCTTCTAGATCAAGTTGTTTATGTCCATAACTACGTCTCACTCAACCTATATTGATCTGAGTTATTGCGTATTTGCGCGGAACTGAAATGTTTCTCAAGTTGGCACTCGTGTAATTTGGTCTGTCTCAATGATAAATACATTTTTGTACAATGTTAAAGTGGAAAATTAAAAAAAAATTAAGTTGGTTTTTGATAACCTGGTCATTTGTTAATCCAATGAATTTAGAGACGGGGTTCTGCAACATCTGAATTATATCATAACAATGACTTAATAAGTATCAGTTATAAATCTTCTTAATGTAACAGATTTTCCGTTCGTCATCTCTTATATAAAAGTGATGAAGGGGTGACTGACAGACTATTGCCCAGCCCAAACCACTGAACCTAGAGACTTGAAATTTTGTACATATATATTTTATACAGTGTAAACACCCACTAAGAAGGGATTTTTGGAAATTTTACCCTTAAAGGGGTGAATTGGGGGTTCAAAGTTTGTATGGAAAAAAATATTAAACAGACATTTCGACTCGAAACTTCGTAGGAGTACTTCTAAAAACAAATAAGCAAACACGTGTTTCGTGGTTTTCCGAAAATCAACCCTTTGGGTGTTAAATGGGGCAAAAAAGCCCAAGATGACTGACAAATCAACGCACAGCCCAAACCACTGGACCTAGAGCCTTGAAATTTTGCTCCTCGATACTTTATACAGTGTAACACCCAATAAGAAGGGATTTTCGGAAATTCCACCCTAAAGGGTTGAAATGAAGGTACAAAGTTTGTATGGAAAAAAATTAAATAGACTTTTCAACTTGAAACTTTGTAGGAGTACTTCTAAAAACAAATAAGCAAACACGTGTTTCGTGGTTTTCCGAAACTCAACCCTTTAGGGGGTAAATGGGGTAAAAAAGCCCAACATCGATATGGGTGTCGTTATCAAGGTTTAATGGGATATTGATTGCTAAAATGGCATTTATTTTAAGTAGTAGACATTATTCAACCCCTAAAGGGGTCAAATGGGGTTCAAACTTTGTATGGAAAAAATATATTAAATAGACATTTTGACGTGAAACTTCGTAGGAGAACTTTTAAAAACTATCAACTTTTAAAAACAAACACGTATTTTGTGATTTTCCGATAATTAACCCCTTAGGGGTAGATGGGATTCCATATAAAAGTACATTCCTACTCCATCGAAATGTATGAAACAGCTGATATATCTTTTTTGCGATTTCAAGGTTGGTCCCATAATGAAAGTTGTTAAGTTTGATGGTCTGATCAACCCCACGAGACGTTTTGTATTAACTAAAAATTACATTATAGAATAGAATAGAATAGAATATCATTTATTTGCATTTGATTAGGGTACACTGTACAACTTTTAAAGATCTGCCTCTTCAACAATTGACAATAGCATGCAAACATTATTTTAAATTAAAATTAACAAGTACTTTTACTTTTTTTTCATAAATCGATATGGATGTCGTTATTGATATTGAATTCCAACACGATGCGGTGGTCATCATTCAACTCGAAGGGGTAAAATGGGGCTTATTTTATATGGATTTTCGACATTTCGACATGAAACTTCGTAAGAGTACTTTTAAAAACTAAGCAATAACACGTATTTGGTGATTTTCCGAAAATGTTTAGGTTTATTTACCCTTGGAGGTTAGTGGGTTACCCCTAAAAATCAAAGACTTCTATGTTGTATCGATATGGATGTCGTTAAATGTTTTATGGGATGTTGATTGCGAAAATGACTCTAATTTAGGATCCAACACGACACGGTGGACATTATTCAACACCTAAAGGACTGAAACGGGGGTTACATTTTTTATGGAAAAATAATACGGGAACTGGTACAGGAATGAGAACGAGAACGGAAACGGGAACTAATGATATTATAAATTTGAAGTTTAATGTTTGGATGTTTTTTACTCAATCACGTAAAACCGGCTGAACGGATTTGGAATAGCACACAGATAGTTATAGCCTGTGGATACTTTTTATGCATATATAGTAGATGCATATTTAGTAGATGGATACTTTTTATCTCAGTCAAAGGTTCCATAGCGATTTTCCGAATGTCCACGCGGAAGAAGTCGCGGGAAAAAGCTAGTCATCAATATAAAGCTTAGAATCAATTTAAAAAATGTGTTGCGTTATTTCCATAGCGATATATTTTTTAGGTTCAGGCAAGCTCCATATTCACAGGAGGAAAGTCGCGGTATTTTTTCTATTCGAAAATAAATTGACTTTAATCTAAAATAAACATGACGAGAGACTGAGATTGAATAGAATTTTATATTAGATTATATTAGAAAAAAAACTACTAACTAAGGTACCTATTGTTCGTTGACAGGTAGTAACAGTAATATTTTATGTTTTATAATAATTTCTGTATAATATTTTCATCTCCCACAGGATGAATACTACACTCGGCGTCAGAAAATACCGCACCTTTTAAAAAAAATCTTCGATGTTAATTTAGTCTTATCTAATTTAATGGTAAGTGTTGTTATATGCTTTTTACCCTTCGGACATAGCCAACCGTCTCTAGAAACCGTTAGAATACTCGTCGATCGGAATCAATAACTGAGATTCAGTTTCTGAGCAACATGACATTGCCTCATTTTTTGCAATATTTGAGCAACTTCATGGGCCGTCAATAGTAACCGTCTTGGGTATTTCTTTTTTTAATTGAACTGTTGAAGTGTGTTTCGTCCATCATCTCGATAGCGAATTTACCCGCATTTCCTAAATTGACCCCTTTTATTTCACGTTTATGGCGGCACAAGCAATAACGCTTTAAGCGTTTAATTATGGTAACTGTTATGTTAATAAAATCAAACAATTGTTAATTGAAAGCTCATTAAATGTACTTTCAATAGATATCAACATTTACACAATAAAACGCTAGCTAGCAATAGCGGGTGGCCAAGTCTAAACTTATTTCCGAAAAGGTGCGATTTTTCTGACGTCGAGTGTAGTAATACGATACCTACCACTCCATCTTGGCGACACACATACCCCAATGATACGCGACCATTGTGTCAATACAAGGTTGAAATTATGAGAAAGAGGTGAAATTCCTGTTTGAGTTTGTACTTTGAACGCTACTCAAAGGTAGTCGACATCTGTCAGTGTATTGAGTTCGGTGCATAACAAAATTTAAGTGCAGTTAGTTCGATTTGTGTTTGCATAGAGATGATGATGATGATTAAAAGTTAAACTTCATTAAACTCGGTTGTTACTAAATATTGTGGAATTTAATAATTATTCTTAGCTTATTTTCACGATATTTGACATGCTACCCTGCCCTGTTTCCCATAAGGTCTCTTTTTTCTAAACTTTTAGAAATTAGTTACATATTATATTATAAACTAGCTGACCGCGGCTTCCCACGGATGGCGCCATCTATTAGTTATATTGCGATATATATTATAGATATTTTACGCCTGTTCGTTAGTTTTTTTTTATTTTTCTTTAACACAAACCTTGTCCTGATGATAACAAACACAACAAAAAAAGAATTATCTAATTTGGTGCAGTCTGAAGTTATGCGCTTACACATACATTTCAGCGAATTATTTTTAGGGTTCCGTACCCAAAGGGTAAAAACGGGACCATTTACTAAGACTCCGCTGGCCGTCTGTCTGTCACCAGGATGTACGTATCTCATGAACCGTGATAGCTAGACAGTTGAAATTTTAATAAATGATAATGATTTTTTGCCGTTTATTGGTACGGAACCCTTCATGCGCGAGTCCGACTCGCAATTGGCCGGTTTTTATTTATTTCGTCAACGCCCGAGCGGTCGCCGGAGACTGGACACCAATAGAAAATCTATTGTGTCTGGTTTTTCGGGCGTTGAGATAAATAGATGTTTTGCATTATGGTGATGATATCAAGCAGACTTTCTGTGCTGTGATGCCGTGTATGTCGGCGCTTGTCGATCACACGTTTTTGTGCGGATGTATGCGCGGGGCAGGTGACGCATGAGTTTGTAAACAAAGGCCACACTTTTTTTCCAATTTACTCCTCAAATATGAACCCTTTATGGACAGGATGTATTTTCTTCAAAGTCTACGGTTAGTGTTAAAGTGTTAAAGCATCTATTTGAAGGATGATGGTGGAGTACACTTATGTCACTTTGATACGGGCGGATAAAGGTCATGATTTTAAAAGGGTTTAAAAATTCGGGCCTTTTTGTTTTCTTTTAAATCACATCGCACTATATCTAACTTATACAAGGTTATTTTTAGTTTATACAAAACCTCTCGTGCGGTTGATCAGACCAATAAACTGAACAACTTTCATTATGGGAACAACCTCGAAACCACGAAAAAAAAATCAGCTGTTCCATACAAAAGTACAATCTTACTCCATCGAAATGTAAATGTAAATTTTGATTGCGGACATATAGACGAACAAAAATTTATAAATTTGAAATAAAATAATGAATAAAATAATTTGAATAAAATTAAAAACTGAACTTAACTGATTTCATTTCAATGCAACATAATAACGTGACGTTTTTAACCGACTTCAAAATAAGGAAAAGGTTCTGTTCGTCGGAATGTTTTTTTTTTATGTATGTTACTCGATTACTCGAAGACGGCTGGGCCGATTTGAAAAAATCTTGTTTTAGTTTGAAATACTTCCAAGTTGGTCCCATTGTCATGAGGTCAGGATCTGATGATGGGATCCTGGAGAAATCAAGGGAACTCTTCAAATATTATAGGCACACCTATAGCGATTTTGGTATTTTCTTAAGTAACTTATGCATATTATATCTATAAAGAAAAAAAGAAAAATTCAAAATCCATACTAATATTATAAATGCGAAAGTAACTCTGTCTGTCTGTCTGTCCGTCTGTCTGTTACGCCTTCACGCCGAAACTACTGAACCGATTTGGATGAAATTTGGTACAGAGGTAGAGTAGAGCTCGAGAAAGGACATAGGCTACCTTTTATTGCGAAATAAGGGTTGGGGGTGTTGAAATAGGGGATGAAAGTTTGATTGTACTACAGAATAGAGAGAGTTCAGAAGTTATGCCACTATCGTATTTATTTACATACTTTTACACTACGAGATTATGTTGTTTAATCGACTACCATGAGTAAAATTGACAGAACGAAATTCAAGATCAGTAATACAAAATCCATACTCCATACTAATATTATAAATGCGAAAGTAACTCTGTCTGTCTGTCTGTCCGTCTGTCCGTTACGCCTTCACGCCGAAACTACTGAACCGATTTGGATGAAATTTGGTACAGAGGTAGAGTAGAGCTCGAGAAAGGATAGGCTACCTTTTATTGCGAAATAAGGGTTGGAGGGGTTGAAATAGGGGATGAAAGTTTGATTGTACCACAGAATAGAGAGACTTCAGAAGTTATGCCACTATCGCATTTTTTTGGTACCCATTTACATACTTTTACACTACGAGATTATGTTGTTTAATCGACTACCATACTACCATGAGTAAAATTGACAGAACGAAATTCAAAATCAATAATACAAAATCCATACTAATATTATAAATGCGAAAGTAACTCTGTCTGTCTGTCCGTCTGTCTGTTACGCCTTCACACCGAAACTACTGAACCGATTTTTATGAAATTTGGTACAGACGTAGAGTAGAGCTCGAGAATGGACATAGGCTACCTTTTATTGCGAAATAAGTTTTTTTTTTTTTTTTTTAATTTATTTTCCATATTTTTACATTTAAGTTTATTACAAAAAATTTCTGTCGCCAAACTGCAATGACAGTTTGTAGGCGTAGCGCTTATTTCTACATTAATAAATCTACTTAAATGTTATATACATCGCTTGTTTATTTTATATTACCTTTGCTTACTTGAATAAGAAATTATAACATGCATTCCTTTAATTTTCTTTTCAATATTTGTTTACATTTAATTTTATTTTCATCTAATAATAACATCGAATATTTATTATACAATTTAGGTATAGTATATTTTCTGGTTCTTTCTCCATAATAATTATTGACTTTAATCTGTTTCAGTTTTCTTTTACTTATTGATCTAGTTAGCACTTTATGATTCACTTTAGTTTTATAATCATCTTTATAGTAAGTCTCTAAGGCCAAATGGTAATAAGTTCTTTTTTCTATCGGTAATATTCTGCAGTATTTAAATAATTTATTATAATCATCTCTAAACCTCCTTTTAACTATATTACTAACCATAAATTTCAAAAACCTTACCTGTATTTTTTTAATTTGTTCAAAATACGTCTTAAACGTCAAGCCATAGCAACTTAACCCATAGCTTACAATTGATTCAGCTAAGGCATAATAAACCATATACAAAGTCTTTTTATTCAAAATTCGTTTTAAGTGATAAAATTTTCCAAGTACAGAACGGAGCCTATTACATACCATAAGCACATGTGGTTTCCAATTAAATCTACAATCTATTAGCAAACCTAGATATTTAATACTTTCTACATATTCTAAGGGTTTACAATTACATGCACTTTTACTATTGTGCAAGCATTCATAAGAGTGACCCAATATTTTTAATTCATTTTGTGTTAGCTTTTTAGCTTTAATGTTGTGGGGAGAGTAGATATGCATACACTTTGTTTTCTCTGTATTTATAATTATGCCATTGTCATGGGCCCACTTAGTGACCATTTCAAAATCGTCTTCCAATTGTTGCCTAATTTGTTTCACATCTTTACCGGCTACCAATAAACATGTGTCATCCGCATACATACAGACCATGGAATGGCGGATCACATTCATCATACTATTAACGTGTATGGTGTAGCCTAACGGGCCATACACCGACCCAGTAGGCACACCCAGCGTAATCTGCGCCTCCTCACCCATTGTACCTGATACAACAGTGCGAAGCGTCCTACCCTTTAAATAATTAGAAAAGAACCCGTTACTTGGTCCCCTGATTCCGCACTCATCCATAGCCTTCAGCAGCTGAGAATGATCTAAAGTGTCGAACGCCTTTTTGAAGTCTATGAAGAGTGCCAGGACCTGGTTTCCTTTATCAAGTTCCGCATTGACAAAATCAGTAAATAACGTTAGTGCCGTAATAGTACTTCGACCACGTCGAAAGCCATGCTGGCAGTTGTTTATTATTTTATATTTCTCTAAAAACTCACTTATCTGGCCCACAATAACTTTTTCCACAATTTTGTTAACTACTGATAAAATGGCCACAGGCCTATAGTTTGTATAATCCAGGTGGCAACCCTGTTTGAATATAGGTCTAATCAAAGCTTTTTTTAATAAATCTGGATAGGTACTTTCTTTAACGCACATATTTATAAATTTTGCCAATACTCCACTTATATCCTTTTTTATATATTAAAGATCCTGTACCCTAATTTCATCACAGCCTGCTGCCTTATTACATTTTAATTTATTAATTATTTTTTCTATACACCAGCTGTCTATTTTCACAAACCTGAAGGACACTTCACTTTCTTTTACATATGTATTTCTGTCAAGAAATTTGTGATTACAATTGTGTTTAATTCTTTGAATTTCTTCTGTAAATGTATGTGAAAATTTTGAACAAATATTATACATACTATCTGTCTTGCCTAAATGTCTCTCTATTGTGGTGTCTATACTTGATTTATTCCTCCCTAACCATTCATTAATATTAGCCCAAATCTTCCTAAAATCCCCACAACATTCGTTAATTTTACTTTGTTTATCTTTATTTCTACTCATATTTATTAATTTATTTACTTTATTTCTATATTGTGTATACTCTAATCTATTATTCATATTAGTAGGGTCACTTTTCCAAACTCGAAATAATTCATTCTTTCTACTTATCATATTTAACAACTCATTACTCACCCATGGCTGCGTTTCTCTTTTAGTGCTAACCGTTTTACTTTGCTTACACGCAGAATAGATCGAACCAAATATTGAACATAATTTAGCATACAATAACATAGGACAGTCAATGGCCAACAGTTCTTGCCAATTAACGCAATCTAATTTCTCTTTCACTAACCTATTATTTAAAGTTGACTGTTTTTTATCATAAACACTATACTCAGCCGAACCGCATTCCAACCTAACACCAATCATACGATGGTCCGATAAATTACATGCAAACGTGTGCGCGGCTACGCACCTGGACGCACTGCCGACCTCTCGCACCCAAGCGTGGTCGATGCATGACAATTGTAGCTGCCCCTCCACAATAGCTTCTCGCGTTATCTCTGATTCCGGAATAACACACTGGAGCCCTCGTTCACACAAGGTGGTTTTGTAACTACACGTAGCAGTGTCAAACTTATTTCTTCTGAGATCTATATTCATATCACCTATGACAATTACGTCTTCTGAGCTCGGTATATTAGTAATTATCTGATCTAACTGTCGAATAAACTCCATTCTATTTTTTTCAGGTGGCCTATATATGCCTATCAGGTTGATTGAATTTAATTGTGTCTTAATTTTTCCGTGTATAACTTCTACTTCCAATGTTTTCAACTGTTTAAACTCAAAGTTAAACTTCTGCTTCACATATACCAATATTCCTCCTCCTCTTGTCTTTTCTCTAGTAAATTCATACGTGTTATATCCCTTAATATTATACAATGACACCTCTTCTGACTTGATATTTATCTCGCTTAATATTATTATATCAATATTACTTTTGCATGCTTTTAATAATAAAATAAGCTGGTTAAAATGCTTTCGTAGTGATCGTATATTTAAGTGTATTATATCCATCTCTTCATTACTATCTTTTTCCATTATGTAATTACTCCATTCATTTAAACTAAAGAATCTGTTAAACTCACAATCATTATCTTGCATAGAATCCATTATTTATAAATATATTAATAATCATGTAGTGTGCATCCGTTGCTTAAGTTAGCTGCTGTGATACGTCTCATCGTTCGTACTAGCTAATGCGACCAATCGTTTTATATCATCTTCGCATCGTATTGTGTAAATCTTTTTTTCATTTTCCTTAGCTTTTATTAATATTTTTGAGTTTTGTATCCATATAAAACTATAGGTTGATCTAAGTTCTTTCTTAGTAGCCCAGAAAAGCTGACGCAAATGCTTACACAGGTCCTCATTCATATAAATTTTTCTTTCGCTTTTATCTCCATATAGCTGCCCGTTCGTAATACTGTGCTTGCGTTTCTGTATCCACTTGTCCCTGGCTTCTTTATTGCGAAGTGTAATAACAATCGGCTGCGGCCGCTGCTCTTTATCTTTTTTATATTCAATGCCTACCCTCTTCACTTCACAAATATCATCAGGATTTAGCTGCATTTTTTTGCTATATGTATTTACCACGGATCTTAAATTCTCTTTTTCTCGCTTTTCCAAACCTATTAACTCTATGTTTTTTTCTTTTTCATTTTGTTCTATCGCGACAATTCTTTCATCCTGCGCTTTGATGCACTTTTCTAAAAATATGTTCTTTTGCTCTAAACATTTAATTTTTTTCTTTGCTTCCTGTTTAAACTCG
Organism: Agriphila tristella; assembly: GCA_928269145.1. Classification (NCBI taxonomy): domain Eukaryota; kingdom Metazoa; phylum Arthropoda; class Insecta; order Lepidoptera; family Crambidae; genus Agriphila; species Agriphila tristella. The sequence goes on from OV743433.1 coordinate 43,169,723, forward strand.
TACAACTCCTGATACTTTTCGGCGTAAAATTCAACTGATTTTTTTATATCTTCTAAACTTTTTTCCATTTTGTATATCACATCGAGTTAGATGGGTTGGATGGGTTGAAATAGGGGATGAAAGTTTGATTGTACCACAGTATAGAGAGACTAAAGAAGTTATGCCACTATAGTATTTATAAGGTACCTACTTACAAACTTTTACACTACGAGATTATGTTATTCAATCGACTTCCATGAGTTAAATTGACAGAACAAAATTCAAAATCTAAAATACAAAATCTATACTTAATCCATAATAATATTATAAATGCGAAAGTAATTTTGTCTGTCTGTCTGTCTGTTAAGCTATCACGCCTAAAATACTAAACCGATTTTAATGAAATTTGCCACAGAGATAGAGTAAAGCTTGAGAAATGACACAGGCTACCTTTTATTACGAAATAATGGTGGAAAGAGTTAAAATAGCGGATGAAAGTTTGTATGAAAGTCTGTAGGTGTCAAAATAGGGAATGAAATTTTATGAGAGGAAAAAGCGGGTCAGCGCGCTTAGTGGGGACCCGCCTAATCACGTTAAACCGGCTGATCAGATTTTGATGAAATTAAAACATTGAATACTATTTATCCTGGTTTAAAGTTCCCATAGGATTTTCTCGAATATCCACGCGGACGAAGTCGCGGGCAAAAGCTAGTTGTTTAAAAAATAAAAACCGACTTCAAAAAACCTGAAAATAAAAACAAAAATAGCCTTAAAATTAAATACCTCTAAAAAGCAAGATAAAAATATTACAATGACTAGCTGATGCCCGCGACTTCGTACACGTGGACTAATTGATCTTCAATTTTTATACCTCCACAAAAAATGCTCTTAAGGCTGAACAACTTTTGCTAGGGTATCATTTTTATATTTTGTAAAGTTTAGCTGGGCCATTATGGTTCTTCATCAGGTGTTCCAGATCTTAGATTTTTATACCTCAACAAAAAATGCTCATCAGGCTGAACAACTTTTGCTAAGGTGTCATTTTTATATTCCTTATATAGTTAAGTTGGACAATTATGGTTCTGCATCAGGTGTTCCATTTTCCAAAATCAATTATACCCTAAGTTATGCCCAGGCTTAACAGCTATACACCGTCACTTTGTAGTCGTTTTAATTAGCTTAAGGGTGTGTTGTACCCATGAAACTAAACATTTTTGTCCAAGAAACATGGGTCAAAAAACGACAAAAAATTTTGGTCCTCCCATACTAACTAGACAGCTAAAACATTGTATTTGTATGGGAAAGTCAAAAAATTTTGACGTTTTTCGACCCATGTTTCTTTGGCAAAAATGTTTATTTTCATTAGTAGAACACTCCCTTAAGCTAATTAAAACGACTACAAAATGACGGTGTATAACAATAAAGTTTCATTCGATTTTGTTCAGTATTTCCGGAGATTAGCGTGTTCAAACAGACAAACAAACAGACACACTTTTTTTTTCAAATTCTTACTCTATTACTATGTCTCCATCGCCCCAGATATATATTTTTTAAATATATGTATAGTACAGACACACTTTTTCTACTGTTTTATTATATGTATATGAGGATAAGGATATGCTAGTGATTTAAATGTTATTTTCACCTCTCCAGCACGAAAAGGGTGCTTTTGGCGCGTAAAAACTCGCAGCAAAATCGATTTTTGCTGCGAGCGTGAGACAAAGTGCTTTTTTAATTTCTAACACCAACTTTTAAAATAATAAAGAAAAAACAAATAAAGTGACAAGGATGACACTTGTAAAATTGATATGTGAGAAAAGGATAGATAGAGTGCTTTATGGTGTCATACACGGATTAAAAAGTAAAAAAATAAAATGCACGGATATACCAAGGAGTTTTAAATAAGGATTGTTAAAAAAGAAGGTTGATAATTCAAAATAAAGAGTATGGAGGAGGTGATGAGCTCGCATGTATGAAACAAATATGAAATAAGAAAAATTAATGAAATTTATTAACAAATTATATGTTTTATGATTATAAATAAATAAATAAGACGGGATATTAATGAATAAGAGAAAAACACAACGTAATGTAATCAAAACGACGGGAATCTACTTTACTGAATGAATAAACATTTTCAGCATAGGTTTGATCGAATTATTTTGTGATAAATTACAAAAATGAATGCGTCCAACGATGAAAATAGTTGCCTAACTCCAAAAGAGTTAAGAGAACAAGTTTCTGCTGAATTAAGCTTTTTACCAGGAAAGTCACATGAAAATTTTCTCGCTGGTCGAGGTGAAAAGTTGTATGTTTTACACGAGACCAAAATGTTGTTCTGCCTCGTGCCTTTAAATCACTCACTGTGCTCAGTAGTCTATATTAGAATCACTCGCTACGCTCGTGATTCAATTCTAGACTACTTCGCTAGTTCGTGATTTAAAGTCGGCACTCGCAGCACAATTTGATTTTGGTCACTTGTATAACAAATAACTATTCTAGCTTGAGGTATATTTTAAGGTTTTGTTTTTATTTTCAGGTTTTTGAAGTCGGTTTTTGTGAAAACCTTCACGAAATACTTTACACTGTGTCAGACGTACTTACATCCGTCAAGCAACGGTCAGGCGGAGTGTAAACCTAACATTGCTACGAGCTACGGGCGCGAGCGCTACGGTTTGTTCGTAGCGCGTTAGACGTTAGAATATTTTAGACTAAAGGCCGCCCGTGCTTTCACCCGCGTTGTTCCCATTCCCATGGGAATATCGGGATAAAAATTATCCTATGTTTTAATCTAGGCTATGTACTATCTGTTTGCTAAATTTCAACCAAATCCGTTCAGTAGTATTTGCGTGATTGAGAAACAAACATCCAAACGCACAAACTTTCACATTTATAATATTAAGTAGGATTTGAGTATACATACGTCGATTAGAGTAGTATTTGCAATAACTTGCATGTATGTACTGTGCTTGCAGTGAGTTAAAGTTGTTATTTAAGACTCGGTTACGCTGGAAGATTTGTCTCTGTGTTTTTCTTTAAGTGTAAAGAGTAACCTCAACCGGAAAATAACATCACTTCTGCAGTTTTTCAATGCTTTTCGTTGATTTTTTCATCATTATCGTTCTTGAATACAAGTAATTGAAGCTACTCAACAGTACCACAGCTTTATAATACTGTGACATTAGGTTAAGATGTATTTTGATGTAAAAATAGAATTCAAAACTTTTTCACTATTATTTACGCCAAAAATATAAACCTTCGCAAGCGCTTTTGGTGATTTTCTGATTTTTTTACAGTCATCTGTGAGGTTTATACGCAATTTAATATTTGTAGCAACTAGACTCAACTAGAGAATCTCTTTAGCTTGCCGTATGATTTTTTTTGTGTCTACAAGTTTACGTTTTTTTAATAAAAAATGATTCTCCCAGACAATGTTTTCTTATAATGGACCCTTGGATTATTTCTCTTTTCCATGTTTTTGAAATCATGACTCGCTACCTCGCTAGTAGGAATTTCAACATCAAATATGTAACCTTGTACTATTATTGTTGTGTCCGTCCGTTTCTTTGTACGAAATTAGTAGATTGTATTACAAGGGAGCAAAATAATATTTTTACGGCGAGGGATTCAAAGTATGTTGCCCTCGCCAAAAATATTTTGCGCCCGAGTCATATACTCTACTTTTCATCCCCTTTCTATGAGAAAATAAATAGGAGACTGTGTTTATGTAATTAATGAAAATGTTCTTTATTTAAAAAAGACACGTGAAAAGTAAAAATAATTATAAATTTATAGTTACGTTTGATACACTAGCGCAATTTTTAAAAGTTATTGTACCTACTAAGTACGTAAGTATGTACTAATTACAAGAACACAGACTTAATTCGCGCGCTTATGTTTATTTTTAGTCTACTCCGCGCTGTCTATCTATACAGCCAGTCAATACATACCAGCCGGCGGCGGCGGCGTTCGAATTCTTTGAAAGATACATGTTCTAAATTCAAATCTCTTTTCCTCCCACTAAAAAGTTCTTACCAGAAAAGAGCTATTTTGGTCCCACTTATATAGGAACAAAGCATAATTTTTCGAATAGAAGGGATGAAAAAATTATTATAACTTCCAATGATATAATTAATATATAAACATAAATATAATTCCATTATTGCTTTTCTAGGCTGGTAGAAAAGTTATTTGATATTACTTGTCAAATTAATCTTCCTAATAAAAACGTCGATTTGGTATATTGAGTTTATATTAGACTAGATTCTGCCCGCGACTTCGTCCGCGTGGATATTAGAGAAAATCCTCAGGGAACCTGAACCCTTAGATTAATAATCTAAGCCTGAACCAAACAGGATCCGTCCAGCCATTTTTACGCGATTAGGCGGGTCCCCATCAAGCGCGCTGCGTCGCGAGGTAAGACCTTTGCCGCGTGTGGCGGACCTCGCACGAGGCTGCCCGTTCCCGTTCCGTTCCCTTTCCGTTCCCGTTCCCGTTCCAGTTCCGTTCCCGTTCCGTTCCCTTTCCATTTTCGTGCCATTTCCGTTCTGTTCCCGTCTAGTTCCCGTCCCTTTCCCGTCCCGCTCCCGTCTAGTTCCCGTCCCCTTCCCGTCCCGTTCTCATCCCATTCCCGTTCCGTTCCCTTTCGGTCCCCGTTCCGTTCCCGTCCCTGTTGCCGTGCCCGTTCCCGTGCCCATTCCGTTCCCGTCCCGTTCTCGTTCCGCTCCCTTTCCGTTCCCGTCCTGATCCCGTCTATTTCCCGTCCCGTTCCCGCCCCCGTTCCTGTCTCGTTCGCATCCCGTTCCCGTTCCCGCCCTTGTACCCGTTCCCGTCCCCTGGATGTGCATGTCCAGGTCCAGGTCCATGATGTTTCATGTCCACCACGTTGGACTTCAAAATAAATCTCATTTTCGCAATCACCATCCCATAAAACCTCAAGAACGTCATCCATATCGATTTTTATGTTTACTCACCCCATTTACCTCCTAAGGGGTTGATTTTCAAAATCACAAATATATATAATATATGTTTGCCTATTTATTTTTAGACGTGCTCCTGAAGTTTAAAGTTGTACCTAATGTCTATTTTATATTATTTTTCCATACAAAATTTGAACCCCATTTTCACCCCTTTAGGGGTTAAATCATGTCCATCGTGTTGGACTTAAAAATAAATGTAATTTTTGCAATCGTCATCCCAGAAAACCCCAATAACGACATCTATATCGATTTTTATGTTTACTCACCCCATTTACCCGCTTAGGGGTTGGTTTTCAAAATAACAAAATATATATTTGCCTATTTATTTTTAGATGTGCTCCTACGAAGTTTAAAGTTGTAATGTCTATTTTATATTATTTTTCCATACAAAATTTGAACCCCATTTTCACCCCTTTAGGGGTTAAATCATGTCCACCATGTTGGACTTCAAAATAAATGTCATTTTTGCAATCGTCATTCCACAAAACCTCGATAACGACATCCATATCTATTTTTAGGTTTTTTACCCCCTTTTCACCCCCATTTCATCCCCATAGAGGTTGCAATACTAACAAAAACAATATACGTTGCGTTAGATTTCCATCCATAATCCGCGATTTTTACTTCGAAAATGAAGAATTTTCTTCTATACACAACTTCATCCTCCTTTTCACCCCTTCAGGGGTAGAATTTTGAAAAACGCTGAGACACGTGTTTATTAATTTTCAATCGTCAGCCTAAATACAAAATTTTGACATCCTAGCTTCAAAACTGAGGGACTTTCATACAAACTTTCATCCCTTATTTCATCCCCTAGGGATAGAATTTTCAAAAATCCTTAATTAGTGGATACCTACACTGTATAAGTATCTGTGTGCAAAATTTCAAGTCTCTAGGTCCAGTGGTTTGGGCTGTGCGTTGAATTGTCAGTCATTTTGGGCTTTTTTGCCCCATTTACCACCTAAAGGGTTGGTTTTCGGAAAACCACGAAACACGTGTTTACTTATTTGTCTTTAGAAGTACTCCTACGAAGTTTCAAGTCGAAATGTCTATTTAATATTTTTTTTCCATACAAACTTTGAACCCCCATTTCACCCCTTTAGGGGTCGAATTTCTAAAAATCCGTCGTTAGTGGATGCCTACACTGTATAAAGTATCTTTGTACAAAATTTCAAGTCTCTAGACCCAGCGGTTTGAGCTGTGCGTTGATATGTCAGTCACCCCTTCACTTTTATATAAGAGAGAAGAAGTAATTTCTTCAACCCCAGATTAAGCCATATTTCATTTGATTTTCAAAGTCTCGGGTGCTGTTTAAGGCTCTACTTATAATTCGTTTTAAACTTATTGGTGGCTCCAGAACACAATTTCGGAGGTATTCCTCGAAGCGCACTCAGTTTGACACGCACCTAAACTATTCCTTGAAATTTCTTGAATTCGCACCTATATAGGTAAGCTAATAAAACCAATTACCTATTTAGGGTGCGTTTCGAAGAATAGTTTAGGTGTGCGTTTCGAGGAATACCTCCAATTTCAATGTACTCAAGTGGATTGAGATTGAGAGGCGAGTGGTGGGGCACTGCTACGCGCATAGTGGCTAACTTCACAGCCGCCAATAAGATTAAAACGCATTGTACAGTATTTGTATGATTATTGTATAATGAAAAGTAAACTAAATATCGATCGTCAAATTGCATACAGGACATTCTACATGAAACGTAATGTTTCTAATTATATAACGAGCCCATTTATAAGTTTAGAAAGTGTTCGTTTGTCGTTAAATTTTAATTTACCTATGATTTCTTTGAGCGTCGTTAACTCTCAGCGAAAATATTTGTACTCCAAAAACCTCGTACCTACCGTCACATTGTTTCGCAAAATTATGCGATTCATCCGCTTCCTTGGAACTTGGTCCCAACTTCCGAGCAAGGAGAAATGAATCTAATACCTCGAAGACAAGGTTTAATTTTCAAGGAGACGTTCCTAGTTTGTTTAGGTTTACTGATGAATATGTGGATTGTTGCTAAGTCACTCTGTAATGTCAGCAAGCCGCAGTCACAGATGATTGTTACGGAATTTCTCTTGGTTATGCTTTGGGGATTTCCCCCACTTTTGTTTTGATAGCTTTCTTTTATATTTTGTCGATCTTAAATAGTCGTTTACTTGACACCGCTTTAAGGCCCGTCGTAGTCATAAAACATTTTCAACTTTAACAGCGATTTAAGCTCCTAGTTCCAATACAGGTTTCGGCTTCGTTTCCTGCAGGCCTATTTTGTAACTCAACTGACAGGTTACAATGATCATCACAAATCTAAGTTGTAAAGCACATTGCTGCTACAGTATAAAGCAATGTTATGACTCTCTACAAAAACCCAGCATGTACTTAAAACTTAGTTCAGTGATGATCATTGTAACCTGTCAGTTGAGTTACAAAATAGGCCTACTGGTCATCTACGTCTGGGGATCGAACCTATATTACAACGAATAATTTTAAAAGTTTGTGTGGATGGTTGTGGGACAGTCCATAATATTTTTGATATCCATAACACTAGATATAACTTTAAATAAGTTAAATGGTGCACAGTATGGCGACTTTTATTTCAAAAACGCCACGGTCGCCATTATTGTAATACCACAGAATATATAATAGTACTAACGTAATACTACTTAATTTAAACGACTTAATTTGAATTTTCGCAATAATAATTTTCATAGTAAATGAAAATCCATTTTCATTATGTAATATGAAACGAATATCACTGTCATGGATCAAGCCCGACGAAAGTGTTCTCAGACAAACCGTCCTGCTAGGTCTTTGGATCGGCCGACGTTATGGGTTCTATAAATCTATGATTACATTTTAAATAATGTTTTCGAAACGAAAGGTTGATGTGATATTTGGATTGGAAGGCTAACTTCGCTCGTTTTGTTTACAAGTTTGATGAGAAGTATTAAGTTGGTAACACTACAAAGGTGAAGGTAGAGGTGAATTGGTCTAGAACTAACAAGAGTGTAGACTATTCAGCGTCTTGGAGATTTGAGGCCTTTGTATGTAAGTCACCTTGTTAAATTTTGTTGTTTTGACTAATTGAATAGTTAAGCTGCATTTGCCTGACGTTACGTGTTAACACGCCGTATTTTACAAGGTGTTTGGTAACAGCCTTTTAAAAGCCGAAAATGGTTGATAGGGACCATCAAACTGAACAACTTTTATTATGGGACCAACTCTGAAATCGTGACGAAAATATCAAAATGTATGAAACAGCTTTTTTTTTTCTGATTTCATAGTTGGTCCTATAGTCAAAGTTGTTCAGTTTGATGGTCCCTATCTACCGTTTTCGGCTTTATAAGGCTTTTACCAAACACCTTGTATATGGACTATGGACGTGTTGTAAGAAGTGTGCTTCTGGTTCATAGATTTACTATGAAAACCGAAATCATCTGACGAGCACGTTAACAGATAACGACAGACAAATATGCCAGCACTTCATGTGCGATTAAGAAGTTGCTCTTATTCATATCTTCATTGTCTCGTTAGGCTTACGAGACAATGAAGAAGTGAATCTTTTCTCTAGTGCTCGCGGATACCAATGATTTTAGTTACCAGTTTAATGATTTCCTCTGTTCTATAAAGTATTTTACTAATTTGTAAATTGAAAGGCTTCTTATTAAAGCCCTAAGGCCGTATATCGAAAGAAAGCTGGCAGCCTACCGGCGCTTATTTCGCTATACCTACTATACATAAGCGCTTATCAACGCTGGTCCATTATAGTATAGCGAAATAAGCGCCGGTAGGCTGCCAGCTTTCTTTCTGTATACGGCTTAATTTGAAATCAACTAATCTAATGTCTTCACCTAGACTTGTTGTCAGTGTTAGTGTTACTGTCGTTATAGGTGTGTCTTCACAAAGTCGCTTTCCCTTTCATCTGCGTTAAGGCATTCAATAGCGCAAGCTGATCGTGTGTTTTCAACAGAGGCATGTCCTGCATGCCCTATGTATGTCTTCTAAATTAACGTCAAATTTGTTCGGCAGAAAGTTGAATGAACGTGATAGCGCACGGTTTGGTGGCAATCAATATTGCATGCCTTTGACGCAAGGACAATTTGAAAGGGAAAGCGCACGTGGTTTGGAGGCAATATTGTATGTAAGTAGGTATATAATATTGTATGCGTTTGACGCAAGCTGAATTGAAAGTTGAGGCGACTTGGTGAAGACAGACCATAAGATCACTGGAGAAGAACTTTTGATTAGTACGCGGCGTGGTAGTAACAGTAAGTTTGGATAAGATTCTAAATGCCCAAGTACTTGTATCCACTTCACTCAGTTATTTCAAGCTTTTGTATATTGACCACATTTGTTTTTCCGTAATAGTATATTTAAGGTAAATGGCAGATTGAAGACAGTATTTTAAGGGCCAGTTTCACAAATTCCGAATATGTGCCAGTCAAGAAGCTTATACCCACAATGGAGATTGCACGCCTAGTATCATAGTGAAGATTGAAAAAAGACTCTTTAGTGACGTCATGGCTTATTGCTATCTCTTTCTTTTCGTTTTACAATACGTTTTCGTTTCTCACGAACGAACGAACGACGAACAACGAACACGTATTGTAACACTAAAGAAAGAGGTTGCAATAAGCCGCCACGTCACTCAAGGGTATTTTTTCTATCTTCACTATGGCACTGGCCGTGCAATCTCCATTGGAGGGAGGTATAAGCTTCTTGGTGCCAGTTAACATACTTACCTTACACAGAATATTTCAAACAAATTCTGTTCATTTAAATCAAATCAGCGTTCCAGAATCGGTGAAACTGGCTATGAATATAATGTCGGGAATCGAACCCAGGACCGGATGCTGTAAAAATGCACTGATTGCTTTTTGCATTTTTTATTTAACTTGATTGATACCTGTTTTACTTACTCAGTGATGAAATTCGAAATCTCATGCTAGTTAATCATTTATCCAGGTCACATTATACAGAATACATAATAGTACCTATGTACATACTAGCGTACTAGGTAGTTTTAGATTTACATTTTGACTGTGATGTACTGTAAGGTAAGTAAAAAATAAAAGATGTCATTCGAAAGTTATAGTTTATATTAGATTTATAATAAGATATGTAGTCTACAAAATTTCACAAATTTTCACAACGTTATTTGAACCTAAAGCGTCTACCCATTTTATTATGAAAATAAAATCATCGAAATCACTGGATCTACGAACGACGGGGGCTGATTTTACGCAACCATTATTTTTTAAAATATAATCTAATAGGCAGTTATTTTATTCACGCATATCTTTACATGAGTAAGTCAAAAACTAATAACGGTAAAAAAATAAAAAAATATCAATCCATAAAACCAGCCCCCCGTTAACTCAACACAACAACGTCGTCCCATACATATACAATAATATTTATTATCGTTATATTTAACTAGAGTTATACAGAATAATGATTCCTATGAAATATAATTATGCATTCTTTAAATTTATTCAATATAATAATAATAATAATACTTAATAAGTATCAAATAGGTAATGGTTAGTCAATGTCGTGCTACAGACTACTATAGTTAATATAATAATGAATGAGTCATATTATTTCTTTATCATTTAATCAGTTATTTATTATTATTATTTAAATTTATTATTACTCGATATCATAACCAGTAAACGAACATACAGCAGCCTCGGGCCCGACGGGCGCACATAATCACAAAAAAACATCGTCATAACATAAAATAATAATCAATAATAATAATCATACAGATAAAAATCATCCATAAAAACATTACAATAAAAATCTAAACATTAAAACACGCTTAAAACAAACATTATATTAATATTATTATAATCATAGTGTACGTACGTATAAGCGAATAATCGTATAGTCAAAATAATGTGAGCATGGCGCGCGGGGGAGCGGGGCGGTCGGCCACACGGCTCGCACTCGCAAAATTACCTACGGCGCGGCGCGGCGCGGCCCGGCGCGGCTCGGCGCGACACGGCGCGGCACGGCGCGGGCCGGCGCGCGGCGCTACACACAACCAACTCATTACCTATAAACAACACATTAGCTAGGCGCGATCGACTCGCGCGCACTCACTTCACTACACTACACTAGCTAGACTCTGAACAGACAACAGGCCGCGCGTGCCGCTCCCCGCGCCGCCCGTCCCTCGCCTATTATATTATTATAATAATATCTTAATACTTTACGCTATTACGTTAGGTAAGCTTTATAAATTTTCGATTTCTCATTTACGCTATCAATAATAATTATACAACTTTTTTTAAATTTTATGTATTTTTTTCGAAATTCTATCGTAACGTACTTCGACTCTCTCTGCGGCGACGAGCGCGGCGTGCGCTCGACGACCTAATAAAAAACGTTCATAATAAGAAAATATATCGAGAACAACTCTGCCGACTTACGATAGGTACGGCGCGGCGGACGGGCCGTGCCGGCGAGGCGCCGACTTTTGGCACCAGGATTTCGATTACGCAATTTTTATTCTTTTAATATTTTTATAACGATTCGAGTAAAAAAGACCGATCCCTAGCGGGCGAGCATGCGGCTCGAGGCGGCTCGCGGCGCCGGCGGCGCTCGCGCTTACGAGATGATGCGGATCGCCTGGTGCGCGGGCGCCGAGCAGGCGGGGCAGGGCGCGCCGCCCGCCGCCAGCCGCTGCGCGCACTCCAGGCAGAACAGGTTGTGGCCGCACGGCACTAGCGCCGCCGCCACCCCGCGGTCGCCGCACACCATGCAAGCGCGCGCCGGGGACGCCGCAGGCGACGGCCGCGTCGGGCCCCATCCCCACACGCCCGCCGCGCCTCCTGGAGATTCGAACGAGGGCGACTCGCCTAATCCTTCGTCACGCTCCGTCGACGACCAGATTCCCAATAAGTCCCCGAGCCGCGCCGAAGATCCGCCTGATGAGCAAGAGCCGGCTGACGAGAATGTCGCTTCCTGTTCTGGCCGCAGCAAGGACGCTATCCCCGCGCGGTACAACTGTGCCAGAGGCTCGCTGTCGGTGGGCGCAGCTGTGGCCCCGCCGGCGGCTCCGGTGCGTAGCGCAATGTGTGCCTCGATCTCTTTGCGCGCCGCTTCCACACTCTCGGGTAAGCCGGTGACTTCGAACACGGGCTCGCGCTCACGTGACGGTGTTACAATGTAAGTGTGCGTCGTGTGTTGTATGCGCTTGATAGTGGCGCCTTTGGGCCCCACGACGAGTCCCACGACGCGGTAGGGCACGCGCACCTGCGCCGTCACGTGCCCAGGCGCGCCGGCGGGTGGAGGTGGCGCCGCACCGCACTTGCGCGACGCACGGATCTGCGAGAAGTGTTCCGCCGCAGACAGGATCTCACGCTTTGCTCGCGCCACGTCTTCCTTGCGACCGGTCACCACGAACACCGGCTCCTCACCGCGCACCGGCGTCTTTATGTATGTGTTGGTTTTTGCTCGTAGAGCCTTGATTTTGCAACCTGAAACAAAAGAATGAATTCTTTAGTCGACTCGTCAAATATTCAAGAACGATGGGGGACACAGTTTGGCGCCTAGCGAGGCATCGTTTATAAAGTCAAGGTTATCTGTGTAAGTAACGGTCGCTGCGGCTTTGTCCACAATTGAAGGACGTTGACTATGTACACTTGGGCATGATAAAGTCGAGCGCGGCGCGGGTCTGTTTCCTGGCGTCAATGTGGCCCGCGAGACGCCCCCACCTAGGGCTGCCAACTTTTTTTGGATCAAATATAGTAGTTTCAAGATTTTTTGTGTAAAAAGTCTAAAAAAATATAGTAGGTTGCCGTTTTCTATGGAGGATTTTAAAGAAGTTGCATTTTTCATAAGTTAAAAGTACTTACATTTTCATAATTTATTCAACAACCATAAAGGCAAGTGTTTAATCACAAAAAAATATTATGCAATTAGGTACTTATGTCCGTATAAGTATTATTTTTGGTTGCTTTTGTGTAATTCTTTCACTTGAAAAAATATAGTAGTTTTGCCTACTATACATTTTCTCAAAAAATATAGTAGGCGAGCCGTCTATATAGTAGGATACTATATTATATAGTAGGGTTGGCAACCCTACCCCCACCCCTTGAGGCCAGACGGGTGGTGCGATCCGTCAAATGGCGTCTCGGCGCCGCAGAGGGCACACGCCTCTACGAGTACCTTGGTAATCGACTGTCACCATTGCCATAGATAACAATTTCTGATCATAATTTGAAAAAAGAACCTCCCCAGAGAAATGGCCATCGCTTGAAATTATGTGAATCCGCTCCTTATTGAGATAATACGCAAAAACCTAATGCTATGGTGCCCGGGCCTCTGCGGTTTTCCTCCTCGTTTGGCGCGTGGTGGACCCGGTCGCCCCGTCCCTCTCTACCATCCCTAATGCGGCAAACCTTCGCAGCGTTCGAACAGCACTCCGATCTTAGCGGGATGTGTAGCTTATGTTTGGTACTCGAATATTTATGCGGTCTGCCGACAAAGGGTGTCGACTACGAGCCAACGAAAAACAATACTGAAACCTGCCATTCTTTAAACACTTTTCAAACAATAAAGTCCAACATACTATAATCAACAGAATATTCGAGTAAATAAAAGGACCAACAAATTGAAGACGATAAAGGACGATAATAATTGGATAATTCGGGATCCTCAAAACATTGTCTGAACGCTTAAGTAAGCTTTGTGGCAAATTTTTGCGAGACTCCAACATTGGGAACAAAAATATTTAGAATTCATTAAAATAATACGTGTAATTTATCACGTGCAAATCTAGAAAATAATTTGACGTTACAAATGGAAGGACTAAGGGGGTAGTTTGTGAGTCATAGGGCATGAAACCGGCCGTTTACCTATCATGGTCTAGCCTAACTTTAAACTCAATACTACAGGAGTTAAATAAAACTCGAATTTCAGCCATCATGGCTGGGGTAACACAGGTCGTACGGATTCCATTCTAAAAATACAAGAGTTAAGGATGATCTGACAGAAACTTGGAATCGAAACAGGATAATTTTCGATTGATATCAGCTAATTAATTAATTCTGGTTTGTTACAAAGATTTAAATCTTTGGTTTGCTAGTGAAATAACTGTAATTTATTTCTTTTTTTTATGGGCTACCAGCTTCCGCCCGCGACTTCCTCCGCATGAACAGTCGAAATATCCGTCAGGAACTTTTGACCAGAATAAAAAGATGATAGATAAATTATTATAATCTATTGGTCGTTTTGGCGTGATTGAGCCAACATCCACTCACATTAATGATATTAGTAGGATAAAATCGTTACACTTCGAAATATAATGTATTTTAATTCAATTATTTAAAATGCAAAACTGCTATCTTCCTTCCATTTGAAGGTATTGTGATGATGGAACTTACGGATTAATGTTGTTGTGAAATATGATAAAGTAAACAACGTTATAGCCTTTCAAGTGACGTGTTTACAGCACAAGTGCAGCGGGTTACTGTTTCGCTTTGATGCTTATATTTCACTTATGGTTTAACTGTTACGTAAAATATATTGTTTATATCAACTCTATTAGGATAATTTATGTTTTAAGCACATGTTCGTGTACATAAATAAATAAAATCATTTAAATAGGTTCACCCGATGGCCGTTTGGGAGCCACAAAAAGACAGAGACAAATAAATTACACACTTACAAATTATTTTTCTGTTTTCGGTGCGGTTTGAAAAATGCATGATACTTCATTACGTTCAAAACCTTATCTATTTATTAGGCAGACAATATTATACCAAAATTTAGTAATTTTACATTCCGTTTTGAAGCAAAAGTTCAAATATTAAGAAGGCCTCACATCCCACTAAGGTCTGAATAGTAATTCACGAGATAATTGTCCGTTATTTAGAGGCTGTAGCGTCAGCAGCCGACGCGATGCTGGCTTGGCGTGCAGCCATATCTGCAAAAATTAACGGAGCCTCCGACTGTATGGTCCGCAAAAAAGATTACTTGGTATCTTATGCTTGTTTTAGTTTTAAAGAATCCGTTTGAGTTACTTGTTTTTCTTTTCGTATCTAAGTGAAAATAATTCAGTTAAAAATAAAATATTTTAGGGAAAGTTACTTGTTTTCAAAAATACTTAACTTTTAAAATTAAACACAATTTTACCACTTACCACAGGGTAAAAATAGTTGTGATATACACTTCTGAAAAATTAGGCTTATTTCAAAATAATTCAAATTAAGAATAGCGCTATTAGTAATTAAACAAGAAAAGAAATGAAAAACTTTTTACTATGCATTCGCATGCATCGCTACGCCAGTGCATATTTCCGCATAGGCTACCGTAGCTTCGTAGTCTCGTGACTACGCGCTACGGGCAGTGCACTCTACGACGTAGCAACCGGGTCAGTGCGCCTCCCACTACCGCGCTGCCTTTGTCAGAACGCGTTGAACTCTTTTTACAGACGTATTTTTGTGGGATATTTTTTGTATTGTGCTGAATACAGTGTCTTATAATTAAAGTTTCTTAACTTCAACTTTAAGGTTACAGTTTCAGTTTCCGTTAGGAACTTGGGCAAAATCGCAGTAATTTGTACTAAATTGATTTATTAAGGCTCGGTTACGCTGGAACATTTTGTCTTTGTCTTTTTTTTTACATGTCTTTAAGGAAAATAACCTCACCTCTGTACTTTTTCTATGGTTTTTGTTGTTTTTTCATCATTATCATTATTATCATTATCTTTCTTAAACAAAAGTAATTGAAGCAACTTTACAGTACGTTTTAAAGTGTATTTTGATGTAGAATTCAATACGTTTCCGTTATTGTTTACGCCAAAAAATATAAACCAACGGAAGCGTTTTTGATGATATTCTGATTTTTTTACAATCATCCGTGAGGTTTAGTACGCAATTAAATATTAGTAGCAACTAGAGAATCTCATTAGCTTGTTGTATGTTTTTTTGTGGCTACAACTTAACGTTTTCTATATAAAAAAATACCCCCAAACCATGTTTTCCTATCATGGACCCGAAATTTCTACAGTTAGTTCAGATCAGGGTAAATAATATTTTTCGTGTCACGCATGGACATTGTACGAAACCCTAGTCAATAAACAATATTCTTTCATCCGAAATTATCCACAACCTTCATATTAAATGTCATCAAGGTTCATAATTTTAATCTTAAAGGCCTATAGTTATGTCGGTACATTATCCTTTAGCAGTAGGGACGAGAATTGAGTGATATATCGCCAGATAGACATTGACAAGGGTTGCGATGGGACGTGTCTAATTTACTTTGTCTTGAAGACTTTATTATAATTAACTTAGTTCTGTATCGAATGTGGGTGGGACACTATTTCACTATTTTGCATTAAATGTACTGTAAAGAAACACTTCTCTTATAATCCTGTTAAGTATTTAATTATAGAAAGTTTTAAGAAGTATTATTTTGATATAGAATGTGGTAGAATGGGATGGTACATGCCCATATCGCTCAAGTAGTTAAGTTATTATTACGTAGTTAAATGAATTAAAATTACGTAGTTAAGTGAATTAATCTTTCATAAGGTTATAATTCTATTAATTTATTAAATACTTAAATCTATTTGTTTTTGAAGAGTAGATCTACTTTGAAAATGATGTGTCAACATAGGGTTACGACCAAGAATCTTATATTCATATTCTAAATATAAGATTCTTGGTTACGACCAAGCATATAGCTTTAATATTTTAGCATGTAGTCATTTATTTTTCGATTGTAATCTGTTTTGTTGTACACATCTATAATAAATAAAAAAAAACTATCGGACGAACTGAGAACCTCCTCCTTTTTTAAAGTCGGTTAAAAATAAAATAAATAAGTACCAGAATTACCACTAGCAGGGTTTTAAAGTGCCGTACGACGACGCCAAATACACATTTTTGAACAAAGATATCACATAGTATTACTTGATTTATCGGTCATAAAAAAATGTAGAAAGTAGATTATAGTACTCAGTTTTGTGATTGACAGAAACGTGATAGATAAAACTTTTCTCAATAGAAAAAAATCGTTAAGTGACCTCCAATTTTGTGGTTTTTCACTGAGCAAACCAACCAATAATAAACCTACAATTTTGAATGATTGACAGTTTTCGAAAATAATAAATAGTTTAGTAGTTAACTATTAATTAAAAACGATAAAATTGACAATAATTTCGATAATTTTTATTATGAAAATTGCTTACAGCGTGTGTACGGCCCCTTAAGACACAGGTATACAGTCTACACAAAAGATAATTGTTTGATATGTGCTAAAAATGTTCTGAAGATGTTTGTTATTGCAGAAGTATTTATCTAGGAGTATTTATGAAATTTTAACAAACACTTTTCACACACTCCATACAATCTCAGAGCGTGCATTCCCTTGAGTAATATAATAACATATGCACATCATTCTAACGGCAAAATATGTGTACTATCAGGGCTCTGTCACTCCGCGCGCGAGTCTGAAGTGCTCTGCATCCTCTGAGAGGACAAACTTCATACATCAAAAAAGATAAGACCTACGCGATTGAAAGAGACAACTACTAAAACGCAACTACTAAGTGAATGTTTTGGAGCGAAGGGAGCGCTGTGCGACCTGTATTGTACTTTATTGTGTCTGAACAAGAGTCGCAATTTATTTAAACGATTTTGCGGAGTGCAACTTCTGTACGCTAGTACTACCTATTATCTATTCTGTGGTACTATCTAAAATTGAACTCGCACCCACAGCTAATATTATATTTAGGTCAAGTAAGTCATGTTAGACTTGGCCACGGAAAACAGGGAAAAGCGGAGTCATCCTGAATAATGAAGAAGACAAAGCGACACTGTCCCGCTCGCACCTACCCGGCCCCTCGCATCTTTGAATGTTTACTTTGATTAATTGATTTTGATACTTTCGCCCGAACCTATTTTTCTTATTAGCAAATAGACAAACCATATTCTTTCTATTTCAGGTGTAGCTGTAGTATTATGACGATAAAACAAGTATCCTGTTTTTTTTAAAGTGGGATAATTTATTAGTTCTATTATTGAGAAGTTTCAGAGTAACCTTTTTATTAGGTGGCGCAACGCTTTTTTGCATGGTAAATAAATTATAATGTTGGTGTTATAAATGTATGAGGATATTAAGTAAATATTAAATGAATTTTAAGTAGTAAAACTTAACTAGGGAAAGTCTTTGTGATCTGTGGCGCGACGCGAGCCGCTGTTTGAGTAGTGACTAGTCACCAGGCAAACATAAATCACAGGAGGTCGCCATAACAACTGGCTGGCTTGCAGGGAGACCGGCCTCGCTACGTCTCCCGGTCTCCCCAGCAAGTCGACTTGTTTTTCCGCGCACCCTACTCTACAGCTGTTTCCCTATATCTATAGGCGAATTTCCTGTCCATAATGAATGCCCGGGAACGCATTTTTATCTATTCTGCTTTCTTGTTTCTTTCTAACAAATAAGTTTCCCCTATAGAAATCGTTAGGTATAACTATATTCTAAGTATCTCTACAATATGATAAATGCCTTTTTTTCAAATGAGGATAAAAATGGTATACCAATCTTAGTCGCCCGTAATACGTTCACAACGTTTCGACATAGAATTTTGGACGAGGGCCAACACTGACGCATAACAGGTCAGATAAACGTTCAAAGAACTGAACCGCAGTGAACCCTGAGCAAAAAGTGTCAACACTTTGGTGAATCGTGCAAACAGTTCGGAATCAATATGTGTGTTCATGTTCAATACAAATGACTATGTTTGAACGATCTGCGAGTATATTTGATTTAGCTAAACTGCTTATGTTTCAAGACAAATTGCTTTTTAAGAACGTGTTAATTTTAATTGTGTGTACGATGCAAATAAGTGGTTCAATAAACGCTTAATTGTAATTGTCGAAACTTTTCTTGGTGAGTTGACCAAAATGTCGCATGCGGAAAGATTTTCCTTAGGCGTACCGCGTGTGTGCGGGGGTGGTAAGCGGGGTGCGGGGGCGGCGCCGCAGGGGCGCGTGCCGTGTCGCACCCCGCGATCGATACCGGTCAACGACCCGGCGGCGGTCCGCGAACCAACCGGTGCATTGCCGATCCCGCTGTTGGCGAATTTAACCCACATTCTCGCGAGAACGCCCCGCTAATTACTACACGCAGATTACGTACCAATTTGCATTTTACGGATTTGGGTCATGTTTAAATGTGCGATAGGAACATGGTAATCGTCAAAGAACTTCAAGCCGATTTTGTAAAGCTCCTTATTCATTTGAAAAAAAAAACATACCTGTTTATGTCAAAGTAGATATGTGTGGGATGTTGGGAACACATTCTTGAATACACTTTTTTTACAAAATCCACAAAATCACATATTTTTATGTGTTGTTCCTATCCTAATGCTGGCGATATATCGTCAGCATTAAGAACACATAAATTACATTACAGTCCCTTCAGTAGTGGACAGAAACCAGTCAGTTTTCATACAAACTGGGTAAATTTGAAGCCTTGGTTCTCCACCAGGGCATTAGTGTGGTTTATACTTAGAATAATTACACCTAGAAGCCGTGTCCTTGTTTGCAAAGTGAGGCAACTTATACTGAGCCACTGAGCCAAAATGGCTCAGTATTCAGATTTATATCCGTCATACGTTACCTAATCATAACTAAAATCCAATAATATAATAATTAATCTCTTTAAGGTACAGAATTTAAAACTGTTTTGTACTTATTAGGCATGATTATTTAATAATGGACAGTAAAATTCTGAAAACGGCGCCCTCTTGGCTGATTTTGTTGCCTCACTTTTGACAGCTGGCTTTGTAGGGAATTATCGTTCTAGGTGTAATTATTCTAAGGGTTTATAATACTGTGACCAGAGATTGATCGAGATATGATCTGATGATGGCTATCTAGGGAGTGAATGGAGAAGATCTAGATCGCTATTTTTTTTTCACTATTTATTTTTAGATCAGCTTTTTAAGAGCTTGGCAATGATAAGGCTTCAAAGTTACCTCGTTGGTGATTCTAATTATTTGTCTACCACTGTATATGTAAATAAGTAATTAAAGAAGTTAAGTTATAATATAACAAAAACATAATTTCGTTCAACAAATAAAGCTCCTTTGTAAATTGAAGTGTAGACAAATCTAACAAAGCAAACAACAAGCAGAGTTTAACAAAACATCCCATTCCTTCCCATCCCAACCTACTTCACGCGGTGTTTATTAAAAAATTATGCCACCCAACAATATCACAATATCTTACTAAATGCGAATCATCATCATATTTTACTGAAAAGACCTAAAATTAAGGTTACCCAAGGAAATTTAACATCAGGAGGGAAAATAGCTATTCTCATATTTTCAAGCGGCCATTGCACTCGGCTTACATAACACCAGGGGTACAGAGGTAACAGGAGGTAGGCCGATGCTCGCAGATCGTTCTCAAGTGCAAAAAGTCGTAATCCGTGTCTTAGCTGCTATAAAAACACTCTTGTGCCAGTAGAGATAAATTCTATTTTGAAATAACTTGTGGTTAGGAGATGTACGTTCCAGAATGATTAATGGTGCTTCTTAGCGCTCAGGGTGCCGTAGGGGGTGAGGCTCGAGGCGAGGCGTTTGGGGTTGATCGAACTGAAATTGGGAGCGTTCAACGCCCGGCCGACATTTGTTCTACAAAGTAATTTGTCAAATGCCTTTTCATGAAAATAAAGGTTTTAAATTCATCCTCATTAATTTGAAATTGTAAAGCGTTCGAAAAATAAATCAAGTAAAGTATCAAATTGTTTGTGCACACTATACCTACTCGTTCTTTTGAGCACTCGCGCTTTTGAGAAACTGAAATTATTTTGAAAGACACTATTTCATTTCATGAGTATCCTGATCAATATGAATATAAGATTCTTGATCCTGATACGCTTAGCTATTAGGTTCACGTTCCTTAATAGCTGTGATGCGGTTCATACAACATTTTGTTTTCAATTCGCTTCGAAATGGCTACTTAAGCTATTAAGGACCTTGTCTTATGAGTAATAAATGTTAATTTCATTTATGATATTCAAACGACTTGATACATTATGAGACTGCGGATTGACACGTGGCGTCTAGGGAATGTCGCAGGGGTGCGAGCAAGACGGTCGCAGGCTGTTTCCTTCTGATTGCCCGAGATAGACATCTTCCCGACGAAAGGGAAATGGTAAGACGAGTTGGTGGTTATTTTGGTGTCGGTTGTCCCTTTTTTGTAACCTTTGTAAATTATTATCGATTTTGTAGTGGAAGGGAATTAAGAACGGTTGGATCTTTTTAATGCTCTTTGACGTTAGTACCTACCTATTTATTAGGATCTCTGGTGAATAATAAATACAACAGCTGCCAGAAAAGAGGAATAAAGTTTCGTTAATCACACTCTTCTTTTCACGAATAAATCCCCAGAAGAAATACATTATCCATCACCAGATACATAACGTTATCTGCTTATGAGTGTCAGTAGTATGTACGTAGGCTAGGCAATGTGTTGCAATGTCGAGTGTTAATTTTTACGTTCCCTTAAGCACACATGTGCAGAAGTTATAATTAGTTTCAAAACAACTCGTTAACTGAATCGATGCAGATAAAACAGCTCTTCAAACTTGAATGAAAAGGGACATCATTATGATTACTCTCAAAAGAATGGACTGATTTTGCGGTTCTTTTTTTGCTTCTGCGGATATAAATAAAGCCATATTAATTTTCACAAAGATTGGTAAAAAAATTCTAACTACACCCAAAGAATGTTTCGAAACCACCCTACAGAGTTAAATACGATTAATTAGGTATTCGAAATGGTCAAGAGGGCTTTTATTACGAGATCACAACTCAAGAATTTATGAGTCTCTCACTCTCTCCTGCTGTACTATTCTGACTGTATACAAAACTCGCAACTCACTTCGAAAGTCACCTCACTTTTAACGAGTTTGATAGATAATAACAAACTAATTTATTAATTGCAAGAGATTTCAGGTTGCTTCTGTCTAATTCTTCTAGTTCATCAAATTTTGGAGGTGACATTCGAGTTTCATTCCAGAATCGAAAGGCTGGTCCCCTAATGCAAGAATTGTGCTGGCTTCATATGGGTTAGTCGGATCGGATTTAAAGAGCGGACCACAAACTATTTACTTTTTTTAAGCATTTTGGACCATTTCATCTATATTTTTTATGTTCTGGTAGGGTGGATATGCCTAACGCCAGCCCCCCATACGTTTTTGCTTTGCTTTAATTAAAAAACAATAAAAATCGGAAACTGTTTAATCGACCTACACCCCTACGTTGGACAATCACTATTACCCCGTCACGTCACCTACAATTCACACAACGAGCAACGTTCACCGAGACCGAGTAGAGGTGACTATGTTTGAAAAACAGCATAAAAGATCGATTGATCGAACTTTGGGAACTGCGTTTACAAAGGCAAGATGCTATTTTTTATGGTTTAAAGCTTTGATACGAGTAATAAATTAGATATATAACGTTTTGTGATTAGGTACTAGTTTGTAATTAAATTTACTCATTTCGGAAAAATTAGGGGGGCTGGAGTTTGACTGGGTGATTTTCCATAACTTTCTATTATCAGCCGGGGGCTGATGTTGGGTACTTTCGTTAAAGAAATCAAATTCATTTTAATTTGGTCGTCTCAAGTTTGTAATTTGTAGTGCTATTAACTAGAATTACTAACCCTGCGCCCAATGCCCTAAATACAGTCGGGTGTATAATGTTCAATTCCTAAGTTATTTGTTCTTCAAATTAGGGGCTGATATTAGGATATATATGAGAACCTAACTCCAGCCGGTCATCTAAATTTACGGTAATATACAGGATGTTCTCAAATATGTTTTTAATATTAGATGTAAAAAAGTAATAATAATTAAAATCAGACTTTTCTTCAGTCATAGAAACAGAAAAGAAATTCAATATAAAAAAATCCATATTGAATTCCACTTCTTGGGAAACGCTTTAAAAGGTTTCAAATAATTAAAACGATTTCGTACTAGTTAATTATAATGTTTAGTAAACCAAAGTTCATTTTTTGTTACACCATTTTTAATATATTCATATTCTAACTTGATTAATATCTACAGAAGAGGTGTAAGTTTCAATAACTTGTTATCGAAATCATAATTTTAAAGCCGTTATTTAAAAGAGTTACTAATTTTTTTTTATTTCATACAAACATGGTTGTATTATTTTGTAACATCCTGTACCCGGCTGGAACGGCTGATTTTAGGGCAAAGGAGGCTGGAATTAGGGGTTTTCGCCCTTCGTGCATTTAAGCGCTTTTCTATTTTTTTTCCACAAAACTATGTAAAACTAAGTACTATTTTCGTAATAAAGATGAATCAACCTTCCTAAAACTGTATCAACAATATTTTTAAGACCGCAACTGTAGCAACAACAGAGATTCAAAGTTGAAAAATCCTTGGGGGGGCTGGTAATAGGCATATTGACCCTATGACAATGTAATAATGCCCCACGACATTAAAATGGCTGATAATTATGTTCAATCAATATCCAGTGTTTTGCTATCATCCTATATTTTCCTACTTTCATTGCCTACGTACGATTACGTTGTCTACTTTCATACTCATCTAGTGAAGAAGTTGGTGATATCTCCGATTATATTTACCTGTAAAAAACAAACACAAAATAAGTATAGCAATACAAAAGTACACATACTTTGTGTCAAATCAAAACTGAATCTATTACATTGATTGTTACCAACTGCGTCCAAGAAGTTCGCAAAAAGTAAACTTGATCTATAAATATTGTCAAATCGTCGTAAGTCAGCTCAAGGTCGTCAAAAGTCCGGCCTAACTAGGGTTACCAGATCTAATAATGAGATTTCCTGACTTTTTCCCTAACTTTTCAAGAAATTTCCTGTCATTTTGTAAACCTACATCTACATTCTTAATTTTTTTTTTCTCACCAAAATGATTATTAATAAATTGTGTGTTTTTATTAAGTAGGTACTTAAAATTTTTGGGATTTCAAAAATCCCTGACAACTACTGTTTTTCCCTGTTTTCCTGTCAGATGCCTTAAATTCCTGACATGTCAGGAAAATTCCTGTCATCTGGTAACCCTAGGTCTATAACGTCACATCGAGGTTTTTGCTATCACGGATCCATAGTAATGAATGACATTTCCTTTCGCAATTACTTTTTTGGTTAAGTATATTTATTCTTGCATAATAAAGTACTTATCAATGGTGAAAGAAGTTAATAAAATAAATAAATAAATATTTGACAACATCACATACATTGCTCTAATCCCAAAGTAAGTAGCTATAGTACTTGTGTTATGGAAATCAGAAACAACGGTGGTATGACACACACCCAGACCTGAGACAATATTGAGAAGTTCATTTTCTACATTGACCCTTGGCCGGGGATCAAACCCGGGACCTCAAGAGATGGTGACGCCTTGAAAACCGGCGTGCGAACCACTCGACCACGTAGGTCGTCAAGTTATTTGGACGCTCTTTCTGGGTTCTTTGCATAATTACGTGAATTAGTATAATTGCTTCTCTTTTTTTAGCTAGCAATTCTAGAAAATTAAACCAAAAAACAAACACGCGATTCTGACAATAACTTGAACTAACTAAGCTACGAACACAAAATGGTTTCATTGAACATAAAGTAAAAAAGTTAAAATCTATTTGGCAAAGTATCAGTAATATTATGAGAATTTAAGATACAGGGATTTGACAATAATCAGTAACGTTATTAGTAAAAAAAAAACTTAGGTAGGCATGACATGGTAGAGGCCCCGTGACGTCACACCACGTGGCGGCCATTCATAATTTTGTGTCCGCGAAATCCAAGGCTGCGCGGGCGCTTCCAATCACACCGTTAGTTTTGAATACAGAATAGGTTTGTACAATCTACATCAAATCGAAAGTGACATTCAAAATACCGGTTGCCCTTAAAAGCATTACCATAAGCGCTATATTATTCTACAATTCGCAATTTAAACACTACATCAAGGTCATCAGGATGTGATCGCTATTGTTTGAGCAAATTTTGTATAGGGTGGATATGCCTAACTCCGGCCCCCCCCCTAATACCAGCCCCCAAAAGTTTTTGCTTTGCTTTCATTAAAAAACAGTGAAAATCGGAAACTGTTTGATGGACCCACACCGCTAGTTAATCCTCTAAGTTGGAAAATCACTATTAGCCGGTCACGTCACCTACAACTCACACAACGAGCAATAATGTTTACCGAGACCGAGTAGAGGTGACTATGTTTGAAAAACAGCATAAAAGCTCGATCGATGCGAACTTTGGGAAGTGTGTTTACGAAGGCAAGATGCAATTTTTTTAGGTTTTAAGCTTTGATACTAGTAATAGATTAGATATATAACGTTTTGACATTACTAGTTTGTAATTAAATTTACTAATTTCGAAAAAAATAGGGGGGCTGGAGTTTGACTGGATGATTTTCAATAACTTTCTATTACCAGCCGGGGCTGGTATTGGGTATTTAACTTTCGTTTAAGAAATCAAGTTCATCTTAATTTGCTCGTCTCAAGGTTGGAATTTGTAGTGCTATTCACTAGAATCACTAACCCTGCACCCTATGACCTAATTACAGCCGGGTGAAAAATGTTTAATTCCTAAGTTATTTGTTCTGCAAATTAGGGGCTGGTATTAGGATATGTATGAGAACCTAACTCCAGCCGGTCATCTAACTTTACGGCAATATACAGGGTGTTCTCAAATATGATTTTAATTATTTTGTTTTATTTTTTTATGTTAGATGTAAAAAGTAATAATAATTAAAATCATACTTTTCTTCACTCATAGAAACAGAAAATAAATTCAATATAAAAAAATGTATATTGAATTCCACTTCTTGGAAAACGCTTAAAAAAGTTTCAAATAATTAAAACGATTTCATACTCGTTGATTGTATGTTTATTAAACCAAAGTTAACTTTTTGATACGCCATTTTTAATATATGTGTATTCTTAATTGATTAATATCTACAGGAGAGGTGTAAGTTTCAATGACTTGCTATGGGAATCATAATTTATAGCCTTTAGTGTTTTATTATCACTATTGAGAGTTACCAAATTATATTTTTTTATTTTATACTAACATGGTTGTATTATTTTAGAACACCCTGTACCCGGCTGGAATTAGGGAGCAAAGCGGCTGATATTAGGGCAAAGGCGGCTGGAGTTAGGGTTTTTCGCCCTTCGGACATTTAAACGCTTCTCTATTTTTTTCCCACAAAACTACGTAAAACTAAGTTCTATTTTCGTAATAAAGATGAATCAACCTACCTAAAACTGTATCAACAATATTTTTAAGATAGCTATTGTGGCAACAACAGAGATTCAAAGTTGAAAAATCCTTGGGGGGGCTGGTAATTGGCATATTCACCCTACGTGATTAGGAAAACTAAGACATTGATATAACCATAATCACGTATAAGAACAAAAGCTGCCACGTTTCTTAATTTTTGGCATGAGAATGATTTCCTGTCATGAGCTCTCATTAAAATATTGAAGGTCGATAGCAACAGATAAATAAATAAACAGCCTAAATGTCCCATGGGACATTTGTATTCAAAATGCATATAGGTAGGTACTCTGTAAGACCACATATTATAGTGCAGATCTTTATCATAACGCAAAACTACCAAACTGGTTGTCTTTTAAGCACACGGATATCAGGTACAATGACCATTGTGGAAAAATAAATAAGTTATGTTTTAGCAGCAGATGGTCTTTTTCATCTTCAAAAATAATTTAAAGTCAACCTGTTGTATTTGTATGTGACAATCAATTGTTTTCCTTCAAATGCAAAAGATTGCGGGAAAACTATGTTTGTCCGTACCATAGAAGTAGAATTGTACTTATGAAAGTAATGTATAAGTAATGTAAAGTGCCGTGGTCACGGCAGACGCAAAAAAACGTTGGAAATAATATGTATAAAACTCAAAACATTAAAAACCCTTCCATAAAATCACGTAGTAATCTCTTCGATCATCTAATGTGGATATTGCATGACAGTGGCATTTGTGGGACACTTTTGACTCCCCCAAAACGCAGCCCACTATGAAAGTCCCCCAATACTTGTCATACAACTTGACATTTAGTGTCGCGTGATTTGTCAAACGGAATGTGCCACATTTCAGCTTTGTTATTGTACGACCGACGTGCTACATCCACAGGTATAGATGATCGAAGAATAATCTAGAAAGTACCTACAAGAATTTTAGCTACAAATTTATGCTTTTGTACCCTGCAGGATTCGAACTCGCTTCTGTGAGTTTCGCAGTCAGGCAGTAGGCCAGTAAGGAATCGGCGAATTAGGAATTGGCGAATAAGGAATTGACGATTTAGGAATTGGCTAAAAAAGAAGTGGGCGAATGTGGAAACAGGGATCACTAACTGTTAGATATCAACTTAGCCGTCATAACTCCTACGCTCCATAAACTTTGCCAGAATTTACGTCTAAAATCAGTAACATTGCTATAATTCGAATAGGACGAAAATAATTAAATACGTAGGTGGACCACTTATTATCAAAATTATTATCAAGAAGTTTGAAATTACGTTCATTTGTATAGGTAAGGTAAGTGAGTTAAGAAAGCTTCAATTTTATTTACGTGTATTTGTTAGTTCTATCGCTGCTTAAAAAGACTGTTGAGACGTCTATGTTTACTGAGACGATTTGAATTCTTAAAGGGCAACGATGGATACAAGTATTTATAGATATTGGGATTCAATTGATAACACACTTCTCTCTTTATGCATCCAAATAGTATACGAACGTCAACGGTGTGATTGCGCTGAAACACTGGGTGAAGACGAGGTGTGCGGTGGGTTAACGCACCGGCGTGGCCCGGTTGGAGCCGCGCCAACTCACGACCGCTTCTAATCACCGGACTCTTAGCACGTAACTAACCTTCTGATAGCTTATAAACGCCTGGTACACGACACTGCACTGTCTAGGAGTTTGTGCTCTATTCCATTCCATAGTCACAGTCAGTTAATGAGTTTTTATTTTATCTCCAGAAATAATTATTTGTTAAACAAGAGACCATAAGTCAATTTGTGCTGCGAGTACTGAACAGAGAGTGCAGAGGCAGAACAAAAAATTGGTTTTGTGTTAACACAAGATTTCACCCTGCCAGCGAGCATAGTGTTATAAGTAATAAAGAACTGTTATTTTCACGTGACTTTCCTGGTAAAAAGCTAAATTCAGCATTAGAAACTTGTTCTCATAGCACGGGAAGGGGGCCTTTGGTGCGTAAATAAAAAGTCGCAGCTATCGCATTTTTCTGCGAGAAAGAGTAAAAGTGATTCGAATTTCGGACACTACCTTTGGAATTACTCGGGGCACAAAAAAAACTAGGCAAAAAACTCATTTTGATCCAGCAATTTAACTCATGATTAGAAAAGGGAAAGGCAAGGGAGAGAAGGGGAGAGAAGGGGAAAGAAGGGGAAGAAGAAAGAAGAGGAGGAAGGGGAAGGGGAGAAAGGAGAAGAGAGGGGAAGAAAGGAGAGGAAGCGAGGGAAAGGGAGGGGAAAAGAGGGGAATATCTGTCTATTCTATTGATGAAGATTCTGTGGTTGGTATAATTCACCTAGGTGCATTGAGTCAATATGTTAATATTCGATTATTAAGAGTCGATAGTTATATCGACTCTTTTTTGAGTCGAAAAAGTTCATCCCAGCTTCGAAAAAGGTTATGCAATATGCATGCCAGGATTACGAAAGATATACGTTATCAGTCAACAAACCCGGACTATCTCGGTGCAGTGACATAGACCCTGCCTCACCTTGGGTTCGTGTACAAAAAAAAAGGTAATCACGCGTTTTATTAGTCCGTCGTCGGTGGAATATCAAAGTTTTAGGTATCGCCGAAACGCGCATACCAGGGGACCATGAGTCGTGCTGATGTTGATAACTCAGAGCTATGACCTAAGTAGTTTCCGGCTCCATTCGCGATGGGGTCACGGCTTTTTCTTACATAACTAGTTGAATAAGTGACGTCATAAGTTGTAAATCGTGATATTTTTAAATCTAGTTTGAGACAATCTTAATGCCATATCTTAGGAACAGAATAAAAAAAATCTTCAACTATGAATGTTTTATGTTCATAATATTTTATTATTAATACATTTGTGGGCCTAATCTATTCAACTTTGATTGAATGTTTGTTTTCACTAGGCATAATAAATCATCAAGAGTTAAAAGAAAACTTTTTTTAAATAAAAGTCATAAAATCAAATCTGATAGTTTCCTGTCCTATAAACATCCAGAAATAGATTAACCAAGATTTTGAACTAGGGAAAACGGCTGGTTTTCGTTGTCATTTCGGTGTTGAGACACCTGTCAAGTAGAATTTAGTTAAAATACGGTAGGATCGAAAGTTTTACTTGATCTGACTCACATGTTGGTTGGATGGAATGGAAGTGTCTTATAAACTAGTGGTTCTGTGTAGACTTCGCTATAACTCCGCCATTTTGAAAAAAATCGAAAGCTGAATCTACAAATAAAATCTATACGAACCTACATAAAAAATTTTTCGAGGATCGGTAATGCGAGACGGACAGACATACTAAAACATTTTCGCCCAAGCTCAAACGTAGACGCTTCGCGCTCGCTCGGTCAATGAGTAAAAACCGGCCAAGTGCGTGTCGGGCCACGCGCATTAGGGTTCCGTAGTTACCGTATACAATACCATATTGAATACCACTATAATTTTTCGTTTGCAAAAATAACTTTGGTTTTCATAGTGTTTGTATGAATGACAAAGTTATATTTGCGGTTTTGGAAAATGTGATATATCTCTAAAAATTATCACTATATCTCGTTCAAACCAATTTTCGTTGAAAGTATTTATTACGATCTACAACATATATTTTTTTTAGATTTTTCACTCTCTTATTTTAAAAGTTAAAGGGGGGACGGGGGGACACTCATTTTACCACTTTGGCAGTGTATATCTTTCAAACGGTTGACTTTGAGAAAAAATAGTCTTAGAAACCTCAATATCATTTTTAAAGACCTATCTATAGACACCGCATGTATAGATTTGATGAAATTTTTTTTTTCAGTTTCATGTATGGGGAGCCCCCCCTTAATCTTTTATTTTTTTATTTTTATGTGAAAACCTTAAAGCGGTTCACAGAATACATCTTCCTACCAAGTTTCACTCGTGTAATCCTAATACTTTCGGAATAAAATGGCTGTGACATACGGACGGACAGACAGACAGACAGACATGACGAATCTATAAGGGTTCCGTTTTTTGCCATTTTGGCTACGGAACTCTAAAAAGTAGTTAAGTAAAGATTTTATCGATGTTTTAGTAAATACATTATGACCTAATTAGCCACAGTTACGGAATATTTTAATATCTAGCAAAACACAAAAAACTGTCAAGAGAAGGATTATTATATGGAACTTTCCATTTTATATGGGTCACATTTTCTTAATCTAATCACCAAGTCAGGGGAAAAGTGGTAAAATTATACATATAAATAAAACAAAAAACTAATGAAATCTCCTTATTCGCAGGCCCCTGTTTACTGGAGTACGGCGGCGACCTTGGCCTGGCCACTGACTTGCGCCCGCGCCGTAACAACGAGATCACTCACGTAGTTATAATAAACTATCGCGTGTAACGATCAACGTGTCAATAAGCCTTTAAGGCTAAAAACAGTGCAACTTTCAGCATATTCAAGACTCAATGATCTAAGACTGAACATTCTGCGCAAGAAAAGGATCCCCTACTTTCTATTAATTAAAACACGATAATGATGGATGTTCCTGAAAATGTAAGTGAAAAGCGGTCAAGGTACGTTTCTTAAATAAATGTGTTTGGAAATAAGAATACTATTTTGACAACTTTCTTCAAGCTAAATCGAAGTAGCAGGACAGGCTCAAAACAAGTAACAAGTAATGTAAGTATTAAAATCTATATTTACTGTGTTTAGTGACCTGCAATGTAATGTTACTATGAAAACTCATATTTCTCGTGTAGATAGTTAAAAAATGGAACAAAATTTATAGCACCGCTCGCTCACCGCACGCCTGTCACTAGTGCGGCAAGAGATTCAGCCACGCGCACTCACTCTCTCACAAGGTACGCACATAACAACGCGAAACAACTTTATCGCTGCGTCGTTTGTAAGAAAATTAAAAATAAAGAGTGCCATAAAATATAGGAGTCTTTTAAAGTTATTCGATAAAAAAATTGCAAAAAAAGTTTAAAGATGGCGCCGATATTCGCGGATTTAAAATCTGCCGACTCTCACTTAATCAATATATCACTCTCTCTCAACCACTATTTTTGTGATCGGCCAACTATGTTCTCGTAGATTCCGAAAATGAAGCCGGTTTTAAAAAGTTTCAAGGTGGCGCTGATGTAAACGAATTAAATCCGGGAGACGCAGAGACAAATAATCAATATCTCGTAGAAGAACTTCGAAATAGTGTTTAGTGTTAAGTGTCCTAGTGTATATTAGCTATCTTGAACAAAAAAATACGTTAATCATGAAAATAAAAAGTTTTCAGTAGGTACTACGACTTATTTGTTTTGTAAACAAGGCAACGTTGAGCTGTTATATTATGGGTGTTGTTTTTGTTTCATCAATCAACCCTCGGCAACACGATATCTCAAGGCAAAACGACATTACCATAAGTTTCTTTGAGAGAGAAAGGTAAAGAGGAAATTGCAAAGTTCAATTATCAGTTAAAGATAAACGAAATTTAAATAATGTAATATGTATTAATGCGAAGTATAAAATTTCATCGCCGCTTAGTCAGAAACGGGCAGCATTTTGTTTCGCATAAATATAAAACGGCGACCCGACGGAGCACGTCTTTAATATTTATTTTCCTTTGTACATGGTCATATTTCATGTTTCGTATTATAATTCATTTGCGACGCGGAAGTTCGGTGCTCGTGCCAAATTATAACGAACTTTAATGCTATAATAATAAGATGAAACTCGGTTGGTTATTAAAAAATCTGAGGTAATTTGCAGGTATCGCGAAACGGAAACGGGCCTCACCCCGCGCGAGGCTCGTAGGCCCACGCACTTTAGGACACGTGTCTTGAAAATGATATATCAGTACTGAATATATCATATGGTTACTATTCACTTAATCATCCAATAACAGCAGAAACCTGATGACCATGTCACACATTATAATTTAAGCAACTGGAGTTGAGCAATCTTGACTCCTATAAAAGTTTTGATTTTTTGAGATCTTTTATTAGAACTACTCCACTTCAGCAAAGATTACTAGGATCGATGGTAGCTAGCTACACTACACTTCACCTGTACCTACATACGTTCATAATGAAGCCCGTGGGAGGTCCCTGCAGATGTGAGTGGCTGATCAATCACGATGCCACGTGACGGAAACGAGACAAGCGTGAATTGGAAGCCGAAGGGACGAAGTTGAGGACATAGACTACGAAGCGACGACGGACGCTTTACAAACGTGTGACATATTAGGCCGCTTTCACTGCTTCGCGTTCGCGTTGAATAATAAACAATGTAACATCATACCTATAAAGCAACTCACAGGCATCCTCATTATAAGTCTGTAACAAGCCTTTGATCTGCCGCAAATAAAAGCCATTCATAATTGTTAGTAATGATTGACACGTAAGTACAGCAGACAATCCAAAATATACAACACTCTCAATATCAAATATGGCACTTATTACCGTGAAATTAAGTCGGTTTGAAGAGCTGCCACCCTTTCAAAGCTTAAACTACCGATCAACAAAGGATCAGCATCAGAACCAACATACTATCGCAATACGATTTAACCGATATAATTAGTTCCATTGTGATTTTTTGCGGTGCAACATCAAAGGTCAACAGCAGGATAAAGTTTCCGTCAGGCAGGAGCGTGGACGAGCAAATAAAGTTTCGCAAACTTCGCAGTGACCCAAAAAAAAGCGTTTTTCCGTTCGCGGTGCGCACAACACACGCTGCGGCGAACGTGAGCAGTAACACGATCTTAAAGTCTTCATTATCGCCACCATCAACCATACGTTTTAACAAGCTATATAAACAATTTCAAATTTAACAAACGGTTAAGCACCGTAGCTGGGCAGCTTCGCAAAGATTTCGATATTAATAATTTGGTTTTCAAAACACATTCGCACAACACTATTCAGGGTCATCATGTTCAAACGTACTCCTCAGGATTTGAATGGAGAATATGTATAAAGCTATATTAAGCTCCACAAATAACGCCTCTGAATGCAGATGAGCCCTGTGTCTAATCTAAAGTTGGCGCCTCCGACCACGCTAGAAATAACAGCTGCTGGTACAAATGTCGATGTCCAATGCATTTGGTGACGCACGGGCGGGCTATCCCGGCTATCGATATCGATTCATATACCGAATTATTTAAATCACATCGTCAACGAAGTGAAGTTTGGGAACTGTCTCTTCCGGCATTCACATTAAATGGCGTAATAAAACAGATGTAATAAAAAACAGCTGTTTAGAGTACGGAACCGAATGAAAAAGTGCAAATTACGTGCGTTGTTTACAAACATTCAGCTGTAAGTTTCACGAACATGGGAGTTC
Organism: Agriphila tristella; assembly: GCA_928269145.1. Lineage (NCBI taxonomy): Eukaryota > Metazoa > Arthropoda > Insecta > Lepidoptera > Crambidae > Agriphila > Agriphila tristella. The sequence goes on from OV743433.1 coordinate 43,203,278, forward strand.
AGCGTCACTCCCCGCGACAATGGGACCGTTGACTTTTGCTCAGACGATTATTCGATGCTTGTACAAGGATAATACGACCGGTGCGGTGCGGAGTTTACGTGCGAATTTATTTATTTACCGAGACCGATTTGATTTGGATCGAGATTAAATAATCGATTGTTATCCTTTTTTAGTGTCGGTACGGGAGGTGTCAAAGTTTTTGCTGCACCGTCATTATGATGAGACTAAAATTGCAGTGGTATCGATGCGGTGGGGATTTTGTGGCGAACGCTCAATTAATTTGGTTATGAATTTGACAGGATCGAATTACTTACGGTCGTTTCGAATTTTTTGTAGAATGCGTTTTGTAACCGTGCCGCATGACATCAAGAGTGTGAAGCGTCGATGTGTATGTGTTTATCGATGTTATTGGTGTGCGTTGCGTGGTTCGTTCGTTAGATCAAGTGTTTCATGCAACAAAGGCGTTAATGTAAGTGGGCAGGAGAGCATGCCGGGAGCCGATGACGAATGTAAGGGGTTGATGAACGCGAACGGTCTATTTTGGAGCGACTAAATACGTCGGCGGCTCACCGAGTGACATTTACTCGCGCTAGGTGCATCAGTCTACTATCAAATACTAAAGATAACTGCGCACTATGAATAGTGCAATGGTATGAAAGGTCTTGGAAAATGCCAAGAAAATGTAGTTCTTTTTGATGCAGTCGTGGGTCTTATAACTACTTATATGAACAGAGCTCCCAAATGAAAAAGCATATTTTGATACAAAAGTGTAGTATAAAACTGTTATACCTAGAAAAGCAATTGTAGGAAACTAATCGAACTCCAGTTGAGAAGTTTCGTGATAGATATTAAATTAATACTAAAAAACTGTCACAGCAAAGTTTGACCTTACATCATATATGCTGTCATCAAGCGAAACGAATAAACAAGTTTACACGGCCAAAGACATTTCTTTGCGTAGGTATTCCGAGAGGATGTTTGTATTTGTTTGTGTCCATCTAACATTCTTGGAGCGCTTAGCCATTGGCGGTTGAACCTGTTGCACAGACAGACGTTTGACGCACAGCACAAATTAGACACAGACACAGTGTGCACTCAATCAAGTAACATTAAACTGTGGAAAATTATTCTGTACAATATAGATTCACGCATGCTCCACGATTCAATCCGGTTAAGTTTTTTGTATGATAAAGATCTGGTTATGGCGGTTAAAATAATAATGCTTTAAGTTAGGTATGACATAGGGTACATTTATAAGAGAATAACGATGATAGAATTCTAGAACGAAAATAGAAATATAAATAACGAAGTACTTAGGAGCTGATCAATTGATACCCATATTCAGCTGACTGCCTTTATAGGAAGATTTTTGTTTACCCTGTGGTGAAAGTCTAATCGAACGGACTGAAAGATTTAATAAGGCGAAAAAATAGAATGTGTGTGAGATGGTAGTGATTGATATTTATAACAATTTTTAACAAATACTGAGCAAATCTGTTAGACAAGGTACCATTCTAGGCCATGATTTACTCTACATAATGATTGTAAGATTTAATAACGGTCGGTGCGGTTATTTTGAACTTGGCCTTGATTTGATTACTTCACGTGTTACTAAACGTTTTAAAATCTTACATTTGTCATGGTATTAAATTTTTATATGGCTTCAAACGGCTGAGATAAAAAACTATAAAAATAATTTAATTATATACATGAACATACTATTCGTGTGATTTCCCTTTTTTCGAAATAATGACTACTTTACTTAGCTGACATATTATATTAAGTATAATCAATCTCGGAAAAACCACATTCAAGTCAAGCGGGACGACATCAACATTCGTTTCAGAAAACATTCTTGGATGCTGGGAAGGAACTCAAAACTATCATTGGTCAAAAAGTTGCTAATTTACGAATCAGTCTTAAAGCCAATTTGGACATACGGCATACAGCTGTGGGGCACGCACAGCGTGTGACTCAAGTATTGGTATAATACAAAGGGCTCAGAACTACATACTAAAACTTGCTAACGCATGGTGCGTTGGTTCATAAGAGTTGCTGAACCTCATTCATGAATGTCCCAACGTTAACACAATTAAGCAGGAGATCAGATCTAGCTGCGCAATACAAAACAAGGCGCTCAAACATACTATTCCTGAAGCTGTGCGCAGACTAAAAAGACGGCAAGTCGTAGAACTGGACGAACCTTAAATTGATAATAGAGGTCTTTCCGCTGGGGAAGCCACTTTTACTGCCAAATGCACCATTCAACTCATCTGTTCAAGTCTTTCGACTGATCGCATGATACAACACAAAAAAACATTCGATCTTTACCTATGAATCTAAAGAAATAAATAGGCTTAGAATAATTACACCTAGAAGCCGTGTCCGCATTGCCGTGCATGCAAAGTGAGGCAACTAATACTGAGCCAAAATGGCTCAGTATTCAGATTTATATCCTTCATACGTTACCTATTCCTAACTAAAATCCAATAATATAATAACTAATCTCATAAAGGTAGGGAAATTGAAACTGTTTTGTACTTATTAAGTAAGGTTATGTAATAATTGACAATAAAAATCTGAAAACGGCGCTTTTTTGGCTGTTTTAGTTGCCTCACTTTTGACAGCGCGCTTTGTAGAAAATTATCGTTCTACGTGTGATTATTCTAAGTAAATAAGTAGGTATGTGAGTTGTTGTTGAGTTGGTATGTGATGTGAGTGTGAGGCGCCTTGGGCACATTTGGCACAAACCTTACTCTCTACCTTTTAACGACGGAATCGAATAAAACAATAATTCGCCAGAATGCAAAGAAGCAAAAGGAGCTCATTAAAAACATCGATAGTTATCGGGGACGGGTTGCGATCCGATTTCGAACGTTTTAATTAGCGGCGGGCGGGCGCTGCAGCGCGGACGCGAGCGAAGCGCAAAACACGGACCGGTGACCGGGCTGTACACAATACGCTCGGGATCCATAAGGCAAAGTATGCACCGGCTAGCGGATTGCTTAGCGCCTAGAGCCTAGCAAGACACCTAGCGTGTAGCGAAGTGAAAGGAACGTTCTATAATGTTCGCATTCGGCCGCACTGCTAGACGACTAGCGAAGGCGCCAAGCGAGAAGTGCGGTCAGTTGAAACCGAACATTCGTGAATGTTTCTTTTACTTCGCTACACGCTAGGTCACTCGCTAGGCTCTAGGCGCTAAGCAAGACACCTGTCAGTGAGTACGTGGCCTAAGCGATGGAAAGATCAGATGTTATATTGACAAAGTCTGCTGGTGTTGTTGCATTTAAAAATAATTGGGTGTCTAACATTACTTTTTACTTTTGATTTCTATTCAACTTTCAAATTCTAGTTTCAATTATTGTTCTTTGCAATTTTGCATTGGTGTTTTAGGAAGACTATTCTCTCCGAAAGTAGTGTTTATTAGTACCTATATTGAATATTTTCAGTGCTGTTTTGGACGCAGTGTCATACTTGACCGAATTATTTCTCAAATGTGATCTTTACGAGCCGTCGCGCACAACAATTAGCAGCGCAGCGACCATCGACCGCTTCACGACCAATTTGACGCAGATTAACGTATCGGATTCCGAAGCAACCGAGTTTTTATGGTGGTACCTTTCGTGTGATCATTTTAGGATCGAGCTGTTTTCTGATAAAACTGATGACATTATTGGCGGGGCTGTATCTTGCCTTTGTTGCTAACTTAAAGAAAATTTTGTAAAAAGCTATCGTTTCATTTAAATTCATTAAATGTTGTTTTACGAATAGTGAAGGCGTAGATTGGCATTTCCTCATGACAAACCATTAGGTTCATTGGCCTTCCAGTGGCCTAACTACCAGGATATCAGAGCTGACATAGAGATCTTTTCGCACGCACATGGCAAACGAACAAGTCACTATAATGACTAACAATCGATTAAAATGATCATACAAAAAAGTTTACGAGTGTTTTTATTTCAATTGTTGTGTCGAATTGGAAAAACGTAATGGTTTTTACTATCAATATTTAAGAGGTAATAGGTAAACGTAAGAAAATGGCTTAGAAACTTTAGTTTTATTTAAAATTATGACTTAACGCATAATTAACTTAATCTTATTTACATAGAAACTTTTTTATGGCCTCCATAATTTAATACATACAGAATAATAGTAGATTATACAACAAGTGAATAAAAAGGGAATTTAGTTCGAGGGACTAAGTTGGATCCCGAGAGTAGCGAAGGATTCTAGAATTGAATCCCGAGCGTAGCGAGGGATTCAAAAGTAGAATCCTGAGCGAAGCGAGGGATACAAAGGACCGAGATGAAATTTTTTTTCACGAGTTGTGTACTCTACTTTTTACCATTGACTGCGAGAAAACAAATAGGTACCTCTAGCAGTACTTTATACTTAGTATTTATAGTTGACCATCAGCCATTTTTAATGTCCCCGCTGCTGGGGCACAGGCCTTCCTTATGAGTGGGAGGATGGGCTATAAACCACGACGCGGGCCCAATGCGGATTGATGGGTGTTAACGATTGCAAATGCAGCCGGGACTAACGGCTTAACGTGCCTTCCGAGGCACTGAGGAGCTCGAGATAGTACAGTTTTGGTCACCCATCCCATGACCGACCCATGCGTGATATTAGAAGTTTTCAAATGACATAAAACAACCACGCTAAGAGAGAGATTACAGTCATGATCAGACATCAGTCTGGTATCAATCCATTTTATCAGTCTGTATAGACTTTGAATTTTTGCAGACTAAATATCGTACCAGACTGATAGAATGAAGACTGAACATTCAATCTCCCTCTAATACATAGAAAAGCACCCAAAGATAAGACACTAAAAGGAACCTAATTAAATTGACACAAAAAAGAACCTAATTAAATTTGGCGGGATATTTTTTTTTCGTTTAATTTTATTGTGTAACTATGGAATAGCTCCATAGCGGCCAGTAGGTATTGGAACTTTTTTGTACGAATTCATGATGCACGCTTGTTCCAAATTCAAATTATTTTTATTCACTCGGTGAATAAAATCGCTTATTATTCACTCTTATCGTTGAATTAAACGCACTTTTTAGAGTGGCGATGGTAAAAATAGTATTTGTTGCATGGTCTGTGGGAAAAGAAGATTGAATATCACAGTTTTTATCCAGAACTTGATTCGGAATGTTTTCGGTTTTAACAATGGCATTAGGGGTATCCAAAATTGTCGCCGGCTAGTGATGCGGTCGGTGCTTTCATTTTTATTCGTCCTCGCATACTATTCAGGTTTGGGCCGTCACTTTTTCTTTCGTTGCGCGGTATCCCGATCGCAGCCTTGACCTTCGACGACGAGCGGGCGGCCGTCCGTCGACCCGCCGCGCGCAACCAGGGCTGCCTGTTAGCCGCTCATTCATGATAAATGGGCCGAAAGCGAATTTCGGCCTAGTTTCCGCTGATAACCAAAGTGGCTAAATAGATTTGCTATATTGATTATGTTTCACGCTTTCGGCTTAGCTTGGCAGTTTATTTTGCCTTCCATATTGTTGGCGGGGATGAATTTGGAATGAAATTCATTATTAGAAATACATATCTAGGGCATGTCATGTACCTTAATGACAGCGTGCTTGACTTCGTTGTCAGTTAAACAGTACCTAGTTTTCTTCATGGCAAGAAAAGCGTACCCAAGTTAAAAGCCGAAAAGTATAGATCCTTTTCCAGAGTCGTCCATCAGCCATTTTTAATGTCCCCACTGCTGGGGCACAGACCTTCCTTATGGGTGGTAAGGAGGATGGGCCATAGCCCACCACGCGTGCCCAATGCGGATTGGTGGGTATTAACGACTGCAAATGCAGCCGGGACCAACGGCTTAACATGCCTTCCGAAGCACGGAGGAGCTCGAGATAATAAATTTTTGGTCACCCATCCCATGACCGACCCTTGCGAACGTTGCTTAACCTCCGCAATCGCTGGGCCAGGCGCTAAAACCACTGCGCCACCGAGCTCCTCAGAGTAGTAGTTCTTCTTTAGACTTTGTACGGTGAATTTTCTTTTAGAATGTGATTTTTAAGAGCTGTATTTGACTTCTTGTTATTTATAGGTGAATAGCATCTCGGCAGCCCTGTATAAGGAGCAGCGCACACTAGTACGATGCACTTAGCCACAGAGCGCCTTCCGCAAATTATGTAGGTGCCGCGCAGACGTGCCGATTTTAACAACCACAACACACTTTATTCAATCATGCACCTTAGGTTCCTTCTACATTCCTGTATAAAATGCATATGCTGTGCTGTAGCTATACTGACGAGAACATTTTTGATAACCCATATCTTATCGTATATTTTTGAATCGATTTCGCATGAAATACTTTAAAAGTTGTCGCTTATATATTTCCTCTTAACTTAACACTTATTTGTACACTGAGTTTACCTACTACCTACAGTATAGACACGCTTTCGACGTCTTGGTTCAATCAACACGGTTATTGTCTGCCAAATTGAGCTTGCAAATTGGCTTCAACATCGAACGAAGCGCCATTTGAGCAAGCTCGATAGCTCGTGTACCGAAACTCCAGATCAAAAGCTTAAGTGATCAAACACCGCTACAGAATCCACGTTCGACAAACAGAGGAAATGGCTGCCAATGAGATGGAACATGCGGTGTCAGTGTCGGTATGTCGGTTTGGTAACACGTCGATGTCGCTGCTAACCCAGCCATTGAGTCTTACTTAATGACATTATTTCGATCAAGAATACCCAAGATGTCCAGTCAGAGTCTCAAAAATGGCACCTTAAATAGCGTCCCACTTACAAAAAAAGGCCCAGTTTTGCACAAAGTAAGTGATAAAAGATGTAAGTTTGTACAAAATAAGAGGTGATTATGTACAAAATAAGCACCAAGTTTGTAAGTGGGACGCTATTTGAGGTGCCACTTTTGCGTACTATTTTAGTTCGTGAAGCGTTACCTAGATTCTAGGATAATATTCTTGATCTAAGGTGACAATAGAGAAAAGGTAATGTTTTACATGTAGCGACTTGGTAATGACATGACTTTTATTTTGAACCGATTAGGAAATTTGCCTTTATCGTCTTACTAATTGCGTCCTTATGTCCACTTAGTTTTGGAGATCGTCAGGAGGAGAGGAAGTGCTATCATATCCTTATTAGTCATAGAAAGCTTTTGAACCGATTGTTTCTCAGCTTGCTTCCAGTTAAATTCTGCCAAGCAGTCAAGCTAGTCATTGCTAATTTTGCATTAGTTACTGGACCGCATGGATTGATTAACTTAGTTCAACGTATCTATTTTGTAATATGTGGTTTAAGATTGAGTGTATCCGAAGATGTCCGTTGGTTGGTTGGTTTGGTACGTACGACGGCCCTATGGTAGTTGAGTACGTCTCAGAAGGGGCGCCTCGCGAGCCGTGACGCCGACGTGTCGTTTCCGTTGAGCACGCCACACACGGACGCCAAGCACGCCTCACTGTGACTAAAGCTCGATTCTTCAAGCATCGTTTCGATGAGTTCAGCTAAGATTAGAATTCAATAAAAATTATTTGATTTCTCACTGGTTTCATAATAACGTTCTTCTTATAATTATCATAAGTACAGCAGCGGTTCCCGAATGGGGTACCGCGGAACCCTGGGGTTCCGTAAGAGAGTCTTAGGGGTTCCGCGAAAATTTAAGTTTATATACTTTTTTGTTATAACTAATTATACATATTTTTATCTTAAAAAGTCCTTCTTTTAAAGTCAAACTATACTTACAAGCACCACAGCAAAAAACCTCAATATAGTGTGATTTCACGTAAAAAAAACAATGTTACAGTTAGCTTACTTCTTACTAGAGCTAGGGTTCCGCGCAAAAACGATGAAACGAAAAGGGTTCCATAGCCAAAAGAATTCTGGCACCGCTGAGCTACAGCATCAAATTTAAAAAATACTTTAGTTGAGAATGAGAAATTCGTCATTAATGAATGGAATTAAGATAAACTTCATGCGATATTTTATTTTTGTATATTATGATTAGACGATTTCCTCCAGGACACGAATGAACTTAATGGATGGCCGCGCGCCATCTGCCTAACCAGTGAGTAATCTTGTTAGTCAAACATACGTACGAGCACTTGAATTTATCGCGCTAACGGCGCACACACATGAATGGTACAAGCGGCGTACGCGTTTCATTCAATTTGTTTACCGACTCGCGCCGCGACGCCCGGTCAAGGGCGCCGTCCATCGCCCGTGGTCCACCCGCCGAATTCTGAATAACACCTACTCAGCCAGCTATCAAAGCTAAACAACTCGAAACTTCAGGCCTGTCTTCGTGTTGTTGTTTATGAATACCGAACTTCGTCGCCCGGTGTAAACACGTACGTGACGTAAGTATCAGACGGTCACTGTTCACGTGAAAAGTAAAATAATGATACTTTTTGCTGCGGGGTTTTCAGTTTATTATGGATACAACGGTTCCGATTTAAAAAAGTCTACCTAATAGGAGGGAATAAAGAATACATTTTAAGTAATGAGATGAGGGCGGCATCGACATTTTGGCACCACGTGGCAGCAAGACCTTCGCCGCACCGTCTCGCAGGTCATTTACTCCCATTACGTAACTCGCAACAACCGCCAGTATAATAATCGGCGGAATTTTTATTGACTAATTATTCGCCATTTTTTTACAAGCGGTGAAGTCAGCGGATATAGCTAAATATTCAAACAGTGTATCATTCGAGGCTAACAATAACGCACAAAAAACTGCGCGGATCGAATTATCTCAAGTCGATATCTGGCCGGTTGTAAATAAGGCCGGTGTGGTCCTATGGCGAGATGTATCGAGTAGGCTTTATAGGGTCGAGATGCAGCCACATTCCTCACCGGTGAGTCGGCGGGCATCGCGAGCTTTTCTCGTATAAACATGCGACGGACGCTCTTGTTTAGCTTTTACTACTGCAGGGATAAACCGATCCATTCATCGCCATACAGAGTCAACGCCCAGACGGATTAAAGGGCCGATTAACGAGCACTGTTTAATTTATAACCGGAATAATAAAGCTCGCGGAAGACCGCCCGCGCTCTGCCTGACAGACCCACATCGTTCGTAAGTCATAACTGAAGTGTCAACAAAATGGTTCGCCCGCGCTCACCGATTAACTCTTCATTCGATTTATGCTCCACGGCTTTGTGCTCTGCTCCCAAGGTATAGGGACGCCAATCTTTAGAGAACCCGGCTTAACTTTCGGTTTCGCATAAAAGTTAACATTGATTTAGAAGCGAATAAAAAGCTGAGACGCCCGAACCGGTTGGCTGCCGAAATCTCTGTAAGTAATTATGTTAACGAGACGACGCGACTTACGTGGTATGGTAGCTTTAATCGGCTCGTAAACTGAACGATAGTGAAAGATAGAATTTACCACTCAGTTTTGAAGATAACACAACATATCGACACCGGAAAACTCGGGATTTGCCATGGAGTGGCGAAGGTACCAGGGAAGCATGACTGATAAGGAAGTTACACAACAGATCGAGGGAGCCAAGGTCGCGGCAGATGTGGGAAGTACAGGCACGCCGTTCACGGCTTATCTCGCCCAATGTTTGCCCAGCATAAATAAGCTCACCAGCGCCACCCGTACTCGATACAGCACAATGTTTATGGGTGTGAACGCACTCACGCCGTGAGAACTACTACACTACCAAGTATTAGAAGCGATACAATGACACGTGGCTCCACAACGAGCAAAGTACCTATTGCGCAACATTTGCCCTATAACACATGTTAGGTTTGGAGTCGATTAATCGCGCAGATTTGGTGGTTCTCTGATAATCGAGCTTGTCCGATAAAGATTTCGTGTGATCTCGGCAGGAGGGCGAGATGACGCGACTAACATTCCAAAAGCGATATTATTTATTTTTAATAATGCCAATGAACGCTCAGCACGTTAACCTCCGATTTGCATCTACATATTTAATGCGCTTCCTGGTCGACTCGTCTTTTGTGAAAATGTTCATTCAAGCAGAGGACTGCATGTTGCGCTGACGCAGCGAAAATTACTGTAGGGCTGTGTGTCAGTGGACACTCAGGCATCCCTCGAAGGCCACCATTCATAATAACAAATGACATCAACCGCGTGGGAACAAATAAATGCCAACAGTAACGACCGGTCAGACCGGTGGATTTTAATTACACTACTGATTAATATTGGCATAAACGTTCGGAGGCGAAACTGAAAGCTGTGGGGTGGCGGTCACAAAAAGACGCCAACGCAACGCACACAGTCGTGAATTCGTGATGCATCAGCGCAATGCACCTCTGTAAGCCCCCCGCGGCTCGAGACACTTGGCATTGTCTAGCTGTCTCTGTCTTGTGCGATGTTAGAAGTGATTGACATCTTCGCGCTGCAGCACGTTGAATTAGCTAGAGGAAACCCACTGGATCATTCCGTCACCTGCTTTGCTTCGCATACCAGCCCATTAAGTTTAATGCTGGTCGTAGACGAGAACCGCGGCGAGCGCGTGTGGCCGCGACATTTTCTCCATAACAATACGTGATAGTGCATCCGTCCCTTTCGCGGCGGACCTTGCCGTGCTGTTGCTCCGAGCCAGGTTCAATATCCCAGACCTTGGGCCGATCGAGAGCCGATGGCCAGTTCAAACTAGTTACTCATAAGACCTACCACCTGCCATAATTTGTAATTTTGTCACTATTTTTAGCACTTTGACGAAACGAGTCCGCATCCGCACGTAAGACCGACTTATTCAAATTAATTTTTATGTGATATTAATTTGAGAAGGAAATTGTTTTTTCCACGGTCTTTGTCGGCAAACTTTAAGGTGATGCCGATGGACTGGGGGTCACGTCTCGACATAAATGAGAGAACATTAAAAATTGAGTGTTTTATGATTTCTCTACCAGGAAACCTAATGAAACTTCGGTGGTCGGCGCCGAGCGACCTCGTACCTACATCAAAAAATACGAGCACCCAATTAGATGTCGGGCGTATTGCGAAAATATAAATATTAGTAGAACCGACAAAGGTTTTTAATCACCGATCTCAATGCGTTTTACTCCTTTTGCGGTCCGAAATTACAGGTTGCGAGTTCGCTTACCCCGGCACGCCGCGCTTAGGGCAACTATGCCTCGCGGATCGTGTGAAAAATTACTCAAGATTTTGCTCTTGTTTCGTATTATAAGTGGCATTCGATATGTGTAATTTAAGTATCCGGTCGAATATTAAGGGGCGCACGCACACGTCGCTTAACCGATTCGATCGACAGACATCACGGTTCGAATTTTTGAATTTGAAAAAAAGAACAACGAAAATGAAAGCGAACCAGCACGAGCCGGCGGCAGCGAGCGAGCATCTCGCGGGGCGTGCGCTGGCTGCGCCAAGGTTACGTAGTAGGGGCGGCGACCGGCGAGACTGGCGTGACGTCACGGGCGCCGGAAACGATTGTCCGCCTCATAGTTACGGTTACATTTTGAGTTTAGAAGAAAGTGTTTAAGGTTTGTGCTAGGTCAGTGCAGCGCCGTACTCTTGTACCATTCTGTTTACCTTTGCCGATGCGAGTGCGAGTTTATGATAAGTTCTCCATTTGTTTGCTTAATGAATTCCTCGATTCGTGTAGGCAGAGCTTTTGTTATAAAAGCTATGCGACAACAAAAGCCGTTTCTTTTCGTTTTGTACACCAAAACGGCAGATGTGCAGGAAAGCAGACGGCCTTCGCCCGCCTGATAGTCCCGTGATAAACAAATTAATTGTCCACGAACAAAAGCCAGACTTGGAGTCCTTTAAAATGATTGTTTATTAAATTAAGAAATATAAGTACGATTCGATTGTAAATTACTCTCGAAGATATTTCATGGTCATATTGGTCATTATAAATTCAACTCTGTAAAATTTTATTTATTTACGCAGATTCAACAATGTGTTTGTATTGTGTAGTCTTACTTCAGCGACGACATTCTAATTAAAGTTGGTATGATGTAATTACCTGAAAATAAAACAAAACCACTATTAATAACTTTGAATATGAGCAAGGATATTAAAGAGCGCATTTCAATGCAAATGAGTTCAGTGAACAGGAATAAAGATTTTTCATTACACATAAAGAGTTCACATTAAATAAATACACATTCTTAAAGAACGTTGGGTTATGGGATGGAATCGTTTGGATGCCTAGAACAAGCCTAGAACAAGAAGAATAATAATTTTAAAGTCAATGACGTGCCTGCCATTTTCAAAACCACAAATTCTTACTGCATTTCATCCACACACAATCTTTGTCCTTAGAAGTATGACAAAAATTTCACAAACATCGACGAGACGTTCTTTCTTTGTATACCGTAAACCAAAACAAAAAACGTCAGTTTGCGTAAATCACTTTTCAGAATAACAATCTTTGGAAGATATATTTCAAGTGAAATTCATTGAAGCTTTTGAGGTCAACTTGAAAGTATTGGCAATGACACGAATAAAAAACAGATGAAAACAAAATCAGGAAAAGAGAAAATTAAGGAAACTTCCCTTAATCTAATTTGTTTTATTGATATGGCAGCAGTAGGTGTAATGTAGCGGAAAGTAGCTCGTATCATTGTCAGTTTCACTATGAAGTAATTGGCTATAAAGTCTTGTTTTAAAGTAAGGGTCACTAGAGAGTGGACGAAGTGGTTAAGTATATTTAAATATTATGTATGTCCAAGTCCCGGCCGTTAACGTTTCCGATAGGAGCGTGACGCAGCGCGATGTATGGCGAATATAAAGTGACTCACGAGCGACGCGACGCACCGAGCGCTTCTAGACAAATAGAAATACCGAAACGATTTGTTTCTTACAACAATGCATTGTAAAATCTCACAGTTGCTTTAAAAAAGAAAATACTTAATGTTATGGAAGTATTGAATACGAAAGTCCATTTCTAGTAAACCTGTTGACCCTCACAGATGGAGAAACAGAGCCAATTGAATTTGTAGAAGGATTCTTGGAAATATAACGAACAACGCCGTGACCGACCGATTAATTCGCGATCGAACTTTTTGTGCGGCGACTGAGGTAATTGCTCTGTTCCACCCGTTTCAATACCAACCGCGTGTTTTGACAAATGTACCTTGTGAGGCGGCGACAGGTGATGAATTATAAGGCGCGGTACAGAATTGATACGAATTAAACTCATTTTGTGTCAATTATCCAGCTCTCGGACGTGTCGAGACAACACATTTTGTAGGTGATAAATCGAATACTAAATCGACCGAGCACTCCCGAACGCACCTAGGAAGACTGGATAGCCTCGAAACTGCCACGAACAACAACAAATACAAAAAGTCCAGTTGACATGCGAGCTTGAGAGCTGGTATAGCCTCGTGTTAAGCACTTAATCCACGGACATTACAATGGCGCGGCTTTCGACAATTATCGATGATTATGTTCCAAGACTGGATATCGGCAGCTGGCGGAAGGTTCAGGCCGGTCGCGTCACTTTCAGGCGAAACCAACCTTTCGTTCGAGCGACATAAAATGTAACGAACAAATCCTCGTTGTCGATCATTACACTTCACAGGGACATAATTCAGGGCCGAAGCAGTAAAATTAAAAACGCGTAAATGCTGCGGTGAGTTCGCATGGACTTCAATTAGATTTCGCGAAAGGCGAACAATAAGAAATAAAATCTGTACTTTTACGATCCCCATGTCAGACGTCGGTCAGTTGAGATGGTCGTAAATGCGGGAATGCAACGGGCCCGGTGTCGCTAAAAAACCAAAAGTTAACCGAATGTCTCGCCTTCAGCCGAAACGGCCGCACTGAGATTTGATGGGACGCTTTATGGCACCAGAAGTGGGTCACCCGCGCACAAACACCACGAATTCTTACTTCGACTGAAGGTAATACACCGAGGTGAAACGAATGTCCAGAGACACGACACATTGCGTTCAGGAGTAATCGGCATAGTATAAACTTTAGCACTTTTATAACATTATTGGCCTACGTTTGGGCAATTTGGGCATAGTAGATTCTACTATGGTTTGGGGAATAGACCAAAGGTGATTTCGATTGTAGATGTTGAAAAATTATTTGGAAGTGATCCGTCGAACGAAAACACCGGCGGTATGCGATACGGAATCTCGCCGGTTCTTTGTTGCGGATTCCCAGACGGCGAACGGCGCGGCGGCGACGACATTAAAGGTAAAAAGCGGTCGCTTGCATCGCCTTTAAATTATGAGTCCATCCTGCCCAGGGTTATTAGTTGCCGAAATGATGAACTAGAATTAGCTGGCCGACGCATCCAACACCCGTGTACCGTTACAAAAGCAAGGATTTCTAAAGAACAAACGAAGGGCAACAGGACAGCGTCACTCGCGCAGCCTCCTGACTAGTTCTTTTTTAAAGCCCGAGGTTACAGTTAAGAAAACAATGCCCGAAGATGCAACAAAAAGGGTCCGAATTTAGAACGCCAACCGATCGCATCGAATTAAGGATGGACCGCGAATAAATTAATCGCAACCGAAAGGCGCAGGAGAATCGAGACTGTTAATTATTACAATAACATTGTTATCGAACGACACACAGAGCGAGCCGACTGAGCAATAAGTCAACGACTCAGTGAAATGAAAGAAACTGTTGATATTGATTACAAACTGTCACGCGGCCATTACCGTGTTGTTAAGAAAATTAATTATCCTTTTTATCGCGGTCCTTACGTAATAACTATTTGTACGCAAATTCTTTTACTTGTTATCCTTTAATTACGTATAGGCATCTTCATTGTGCCACTAGTAAGGTAAGAAATATCTATAAATACTTTGATTTAATGCCCAACAATGATAACGTTTATTTATAAGTGCATAAATGAGATAGAAGGCCGCGTCCCACGCAATCAAACGTCGAGGTAGGTCGGGGATACAAACAAACAGGCAAACTCATAAGCAACCAATCCGAAATCTGACACCTAATACTGTTTTGTGTTATTAAAACATCAGAATGATTGATGTGATGCATATTAGCGAGCGGCATTTGAGTCATTGTTCAGTTTATACTAGGTAAGTAGGATTGCTTACTTCCTAGTCGTTCTTTAATGGGCCCCCACATGCACAGGCCCGGCCTGCAGGATCGTACGGCAGTCTCCCGACTAAATGAGACCATGAGATTTGCCCGGAAGGCCGTATGCTCCGTATTTATGATCCTGCAGGCCGGGCGGGCGCGTGTGAAGGGCCCATAATGAGTCTAACTTGTTAAAAGTCCAAATATCTTATTAACTAACGTTTGCTGAGTTTTAAATTATATCGCTAATTATTTAATTTACATATCTTCCAAAAATAAATTAAGTCCTTATTTAACTTGAGTTCCTTTATTTCTTATGCATAATTTAACGTCATAATTCATGTAGCTTCAAGCTATCAGATAATTTATAAAGAATGTTGATAAAACAGTGATGAACACGATGCGCTTGACCCGTTGTCTCGAGATTTTCCCTAGTTCTCCTTGTGTTGAGCAGTAATGAGTACCAGGGCATCATAAGCGCAATGGGAGTGCAGAGGTTGTGAAATTGCGTGTGACCGCAAGACATCCGGCGGACAATGGCAGCGCGCGCCGGACGAAAGCGCCGGATGCACGTAATGCAGATATCGGTGTGCGGGCGTGTACTTGTTTATATGCTTATTGGCTCGCTTTTGCTGTTCGTTTTTCTTTGATGTGGAGGCCAAAGCTTCGTTATGTTAAACTCTTTCAGGCGGAGCATAACCTATCATTGGATTAATATAAATAGATAAGCTGGATAACTATTATAATAAAGAATAACAGATTTAAATTTTCAGGATTTTCTTAGTCCTAATTACTTAGTTAGCCCTATTTACTTTGAACTTAATACTTAACATGGAGTTTTTTTGTTTAAAAGGAATGTGATTCAGCAGTGTGGTTAATGGGTAAAGTAGACACAGACGGTATCAAATGAAGCGATCTATCAGGCGGTCGTTACCACAACCACTAGTCTGCAGGGAAGCCATCTATGTGTGGGAGATGCTCACTGCGGAACTGGTTTGTCTATGCCCTGTACGATGCTATGCTCCTTTTGCTTTTGTTGTCCTGGTACTCTGGTACACGGCACACCACCGCCGGTCAGCGGTAAATAGCAAAAAAAAACAGCATTACGAAACCTTTTCAATAATATAAGCACAAGGGACTTATTAAATTCACTGGTTCGGTTCCTTTGTGGAACCCACCTTCGAGTTTCGAGTCAATAATGTCGGTGCAATCTCTTTGCACTAAATTGCAGTCGCCATAAAAGCATCAAAGGATGTCAAAACACTTTGCTTTAAATTCCATTGTCGAGGTGTAATTTTATTTCTTTTTGAATAACAATAATGAAGGCTCTTAAATATTTATTTATTCCATTCAAGATTTTATATATTTACTGTTTATGTTACTTCAATACAGCTTTGACTGCTAAATTACAAATAATTAAATTATATATGTATTTGGAAAACTCTTTCTCACTACTCTGAATTATGTAAGTATTTAAAAAAACATTTCACTTTTTGCGTGACGTAAAAACGGGACCAAATGCGGATATTCTATAAAACAATTTTATTCTACTTGAATTAACAGTTTACCAATTTGAATAATTTATTGGAAGTGACGTTTTTGCCTCAAACTGCTCGTATGGAACAGTCGTCAAGCCACCTAATTCTCTGAAGCCAATTGGTAACTTGTTAAGATAATTTACTACACTAATACCCTCCGGCTATATTCATTTAACGTTCCACCAAATTTTGTTCAAAAGGAAATATAATCAAAACAAATAGTTACTGAATTATAATTTACAACAAAATCGCTTATTTATTGCATGTAATAATTTCTGAATCGGTTTTTATGTCTATATCAAATTAGCTTATAAGAAATGTATCACCATCACTACCTATTTATACCGAACGACCTTCAGCATTAAATAATACCTGATAGGTTAATTGCTGGGAGATTAGATTTTGGCAGTTTTTTACTCGGCCCGAGACTCGAACCTCTTTGTTTACGATACATAATTACTAACCATGCCGGACCAATCACCAGAACCCGTCATTATTCTGTACAAATAACTACTTATTTATATGTATGCTGAGAATATGTCTGTAACGGATCATCGGTATATCATTTAGGCGTTTATTTATCGATTGCCAAATTATCAATAAAAAAAAATTGATATCGCTCTATTATGTCCGTTTTGATTGATCAGTTTCCCATGATTAGCGTAAATAACACTTAAGCATAATTTCGATTTATAAAAGCAAATTAACAATAAATAAGTATGTACCTACCAGTGGCGAGGAGTCGAAATATGGCCAAGGTAAGCCGGACCAATAATTTCTCTAAAGATTCTCCTAACTGTATGGTGGATTGCAAGGATGGGATTTCTAAAAGGGAAGCCGATAGGAATCGGCATGTATGGACCCTTCGCCACTGGTACCTACCTATTTATTATTTCTTCTAGTTCGATCATCAAGGATCTAATCGAATCAATTAATTATTATTAAAATTAGTGTAAGTTGGGTAAACTGTCATTTCCACACCTTACTTTGCGATTTGTGAAGTTCGTTAACTGTTTTACTAAAACCTCCTTCAAAAACCTTTTTTAACATTATACCTTGATTTTGCGATTTCAGTGTTGGAACCATAGTAAAAGATGTTTGTATGCATTAGTACATTGACCCTTAAAATTTCGGGCAATATTTAAGAAGAAGGACCCTATACCTGATTACTCAATTTCAGCAGCGCATAGTGCCTTCTCAGTTCAAGTTTTGTCCAGAACGTACAAATATTTCAATCACTATTACATACAGTTCTTATTTGATTTTGAGGAGTTCCCTTGCGTATCTTGAAAGTCTTATGCCAATGAAATTAATCGTTTTACGCTAAGCAAACCAATAAAATTGAATAAATAAAGCATACCCATGATTTTTTATTCTGCTAACTTAATTAGAAGCTAAAAACTAATCAACATCAAACAAGAAGATTCCAATTCCCAACAATCACTCTACATCGCTCGCAGTTATTAAGTTAAGAAAAAGAATAACAAACGGTAAACTTAATAATATGATTTACGGCGGGTCAGAATTAAGATTAATGCTGTTTTTTTGTTAGGACAGAGCTTGTGATTTGCGATCATTAGGCGGCTGAGAAATCGCATGCATCATCAGCGCAGCGCTGATGCAACGCTGAAACCTCCCGAAATAACTGTATGTCGACCGTTGACACGGGGGCGGTATGTCACTGCTGTCTATCTATTGAAATAAATGTTCAAGAGGTTTCATAGGTTGTTTCAGGTCGAATTCATCATAGAAATATGTGGACTGTGGAATAAGGATGTGATTACGATTAAGCTTTAGACATCAAAACTAGAACAGCAATAGCAAAACAAGCCTTCCACAGTAAATTCAAGGCAAAAATCGCTAAAACATAAGAAGACGGTGCATCAAAACTTTCGTATGGAGTAGCCCTCTTTGGATGTGAAACTTGGACAATGGCGCAGAAAGATAGATAAAGATTGGAAGCATTCGAGATGTGGTGTTGTAGAAGGATGGAGAACATAAGCTGGACTGAGATGGTGACAAATGAGGAAGTACTAAAAAGAGTAAATGAAAAACATCAGATATTGAAAATCATAGAAGACAGAAGAGGTAGAATGATCGGCCACTTGATAAGACACGACAAATTAATTAGAAACATTATAGAAGGAAAAATAGAGGGCAAGAGCGGAAGAGGAAGACCAAGAAGAGCCTACATGAAACAGATCAAAGAGAAGGTGAAAGTCGTGTCTTATCAAGAAACCAGAGAACTGGCTTTGAACAGCAACGAGTGATCCGAAGCTACACAGACAAGAGCGCGGCTCTTAAGCTATGAATGAATGAATGATTAAGCAAGACATTAGATACTATTAGGGGTAAAATTGAGGAGCTTGATGGTTAGCTTTAGCGCCTGGCCCAGCGATTGCCGAGGTTAAGCAACTTTCGCAAGGGTCGGTCATGGGATGGGTGACTAAAATTTTATTATCTTGAGCTCCTCCGTGCTTCAGAAGGCACGTTAAGCCATTGGTCCTGGCTGCATTCGCAGTCGTTAACACCCACCAATCCGCATTGGGCCCGCGTGGTGGGTTATGGCTCGTCCTTCTTATCCACTCATAAGGAAGACCTGTGCCCTAGCAGTAGGGACATTAAAAATGGCTGATGGACAAGTTTCCGGTTGCACTAATCATCTGATAATCCTTAGCTAACTACTGTAGAATATAAATGTAATAAAGATACTATTAGAGGTTAAATTGTATGTTCTCCGTTTTGTATGGAGAATTTTAAAGGTTTCGCTATTTTCATACTAACTTTTTCTTAGTTTACAACCATGAACGCTAATGTTTTAAAACGTCTATGCACAAATGTTTAAACACTCATCTAACTAATGCCACACGTGTGAAGTGAAAAACAACACTTATTAATTCTAATAAGTTTCAAGTCTTATTAGAATTGAGAACCAACACAGACCTAACCAAAAAGCAAACGAGTTAGTATTATGTATAGGTACTTCGTGTTAATAAGATAATAACATGTTTGCTAAAGCGGTACGCAGAACGGCGCGCTTTTTTCCCGCCGCCGCCGCCCCAATGTTGCCAGCGTCTCACAGATTTGTTCCCGCCCGTTTAACTAGTTCAAGGTCCCTCGTGTCGTGATCGTGAATGAGCGGCTTTATTTTTTTGTCTATAGGTCGTCTTTAGGTCACCAGAGTCACCCAGCAGCTTGGACGGACGATCGCACAAAGAGAGCGTTGACAAACCATAATTAATAAACATAAACTAAAGAAGAACCGAAACACTTAAATTTGCTACTATTAAATTAACTACTAAATCATAAAACATAATAAGTAATAAAAAATCTGTAACACAACTAATAAAAGGAAACGACACGATAAAAAGATGCGATTTTAAAATTAATTAACTGCTTATGATAACAAGTTTGGGTACGGTCCAAATATCCACATTTAATTGTGGAAAAACACTACAAAAAGTAGACCCAAATGTCGAAGGCGTTGAAATATTTTGTAACCGAGTGCAATGCACTGGGAATCGACCGGCTTAGGTTGGCAACCCAGGCGGAGGGCGCGACAAATATACAACCAATCGAACCGTAAACAATTATTTGAATTTCGAACGCGCCACGTGAACGTCATCGTCACACATCGGAGAATTTAAAAATTTTATTTTAAAAGGGCATGCGTCGATTAGGTTTAATTAAATTACCTTTTTCGGTTACGGCAACTTAATCCACCGCATATGCACCTTAGTTGTAAAATGTTATTGGTGCAAAGCAAACTGCAAAGAGTATCGACATTTTACTTTCCGGATTCGCAAGCCAGGTGCATTGAGACCACCGTGCAAACAAACGACCGAGACAAAGTCACTTACATTAATATAACTTTATAAAAAACAGGCCACCGGCACACAGTAAGTCATCCATGCATATTAATAAGATAATCTGCGTAGTATAAAAATATCTGTCAACTGGCTGCTAATCAAGCGAAGACAGAAAAGTATATTGCAAAAACGTAGGACACGATTATTGTGACGCGACGCGATTTGATGGATTGGAAAAGTTTATTATAAGCTTGTTGGAAAATCGCGCTCTGATAAGAATCAAATAAGACATCTCTTGATATTAATTAATTTGATTTTTGATAATTCATAATAAAATCATCTAATGTAAAACTGTGCTACATTAAATCGTTATGACGACATTGTTTTTCATATTAAAAGCGATATACATCTGAATAAATTATGATTCTGTACGAGACGAGTGTTTATTTGAAATAAATCTCCCACTGAATCGGCGGCCACATCAAAGCTCCCGACTGATCGGCCAGCGGTCGGTCGGACCACTAACGAATGGTCTCTAAGCCGAAGACGAATTTTACTTTTGGGAGGGTCAATTTATGATGGGTGCCCTTGTTCGATTTGTTAGAAGTCGTGAGATACTCACGGAATAACGAATTAGAGGAATCCGACAAAGACGGTTTTGGTTAAAAATGTCGTCGGCATTTTAATGACCCCTTGGACATACTCGAAATATCGATATGGTTATTTATTGCCTTTGTGTCCTGATAAATATACGTTTGCGAAATTCACCAGAACAACATTTGAGATTTATGAATGTCGCCCATGTCGGTCGACTTAATTAAATGTTTTATAAAAATGCAATTATAATCAAATATGGCGATTACTTTATGATGTACAAAAAATAAAATCCTCGTCGTACGAAATGCGTTCCATAGATGTACAGTCAACGGCAGGTCAGACTTGTTGATTTTGAGACCGTCTGCCGTACGTAATAAAAGCTTTTCGTAGTTCAACTGTTTAACTTACCGTGCTGTCGTGCGTACATTCAATGAAATATTAAAAAAGATTCAAAAGTAACGTACAAAGGCAGATGATAAGTTTAAACAGATTGTATCGATTACGGTGCATAAAATTTTCTGTTCGAATAGTTCCCGTTCACGGCCGGGCGCGCGTCAGCTGGTCGTTCCCTCGGGCTCCCACCTCGCCCTGTTACCCCTAATTACAGGGAGTGTGTTTCTGTGTCAACATCAACACTATTATTTAAAAATAAAACAACCGTGGACGGCGATGCGTCACTGATATTTTTTTAAATAATAAAAAAAAACAGCTGACGACCGTTCAACTACAAATGTTTTCAAATCAGGATATCCACCGTAACGATGATCGCCTTAACAATTACTTCATCGCCCCCAACACAATAGATTACATTACAAACTTTCACTCACTTTCGTAGTTTCCTTGGCGATCGACATTAAAAACAATATGGCGGAGAACAAAGGTCCATTCGAACGATTCCGGTGCAAAAACAAGATCGGTTAAATGTTGGAAATAAGGGAGAAAAAAAGCCATTTCCAAGAAGCGTTGACCGCGTTGCCAATTATAATAAAATCGTTGTTCAATATCGCCAACGGAAAGGTTAGTGATTTAGCATAAGTTCGGGTGGGAGTCAAACGATTTAGAAAATAAGCAGAATTCGCTTTAGAACTCGGTAACGCAGCTTCTGAAAGCAATGTCCTAGCTAGACCATATTGAACGGAACAACAAAATCAAACCTAATAACATAAAAAGATAAAAAATATGAACATCAGCCTCAATACGAATTCTAAAATGAAATCGATTGTCGCAAAAGGATCGATTCGAGGCGTCTTGGGCGCGAGCGCTCGCTCCTAAGGATTATTACTGCGGAATGCCGCCTCACGGCTCTCGCTTTCCGACATATACATCGTCTCCTCGTGATATAATCGTTTTATAGTTTATTTAATGCGCTCATTATTGAACAGACCTCGGCTCTGGTAGTGTTATGACGCCGAATCGGTGGATGTGAAGTACAGACTTATCAATTTAACAACCATTGAAAGTTTTATGATTAAAATGTGTTAACCGAGTTGGGAATCAGGTATTATGGAATTGAAGTAGAACTTTTTGCAGAGATAGTTCGTCTGAAATTACCGTGTTGTGTGTTGTCAAAGATGGAATGCATAATCATCAATCTTCGCTGCATTGATACACATTTTTTCAATTACCTGCAGAACTTGAAATTACAGGTCGGCGCGTCGGCCGTTGGCAATGGCATGCGTGCAGCGAGATGCATTTTTTTTCGAATCAGGCAATGGCGTGCCTCAGGTGTCAATTGTTATTGTAAGTGATCGTAAGGAACACGATTGAAGAGGTTTTGTTACTGAAAGGAAGACTGAATTCTTTGTCTCGAAAGATAATTTCACAAAAAGTTCAGTCCAAAATTTAAAACAGATTTTGACTTCTCTAGATCAGATATCAGTTAGTGTGTGTGTTAGCGAGATAATATTTATAAAAAAGTTTCGAAACTTCGAGCAGGTGTGACGGCAGATGTGTCGCCGGTGCGTGGTTGGTGACAATCTGTTTATCACAAAAATATTTATTTATAGAAATGGATTGAAGATACATGTTCTGTAACAGTAACTTAATATTTGTTAAGTCCTCCGTTCGACAAATGAAACCAAACGTTTTAAACTGTCAAATGATAACGATTCCTTTACACAATAGGGAATATGCATAAGTCACCGATTTTAATGAAGTTGATCTTGATCGCTGCGGACACTTATAAAAACATGATGGAACAGGAAAAAAAATAAAAAAAATGTATTATTTTAGTTTTATCACACGATGAAATCAGGGAAAAATAACGATATTTTTTTTTTCATTTTCGGATATAATGCACTTTACAGTCAGATAGAATATCGAATAAGAAAAAATATTTTGTATGACACATATGTACTTAAACGCAAAATTTAGGGAGATAATTGAAGATTATTGGCCAACTCCATATTAAACGCGCCGAAATACACCTGAAACGTGATGTGTGACGTCACCGTTTTGTATGGAGCGTTTTCGGCGGGTGCTGCTGCGCGCTAACTTCAAGTAACTATATCACGAGAAAAAAACGCAAGAGAAAAGTTTTAATATTACAGTTAATTTTCTCACGCATTATACTTTTGATTAAGATTAAAAAAAATTATGCATATTCCCTATTGCACCTCTGATCGAGCAGCCTGCACGACCCTTGCTTTTGATGGATGAAGTTCATTTTTCTATAATCTTTTAATCTATTTGTAAATTGAAATACTAATACATAACATACTGCCTTTGCATGAATTCAAAATACATGTTAAAAAGACGCTCATGAGCAAATGTTATTACAAAGTTGAAGATTATTTAATACATGGATGTAACATAAACCTATCTTAATTTTACAGTTTTATATAACTTTATTCATATTGTGTTTTTATTTTTATTTATGCTGTTATTTTGTTTTAAATATAAGTATTTATTAACGATATATTTTACCATTGAAAATGGTTATCAGATGCAAATCGCCTGAGACGTATTTTTGACCATATCTCCGAGGGTTTTGAGAGGATCGAGATGAAAATAGTACCAAAAGTTGAGGAACTTATCGAGACACGTGTGAACGTTCAAATTTTGAAAATCTACTGGTAACTTTTTTTGAAATTTTGCAAAATTCCAAATTTCCGGGTTTTTTGGGGGGTGTTTGTTTACTAAATTGTAAATATTTCGGAAAAAAAATTGACTTAAGAAAAAATGAAAAAAGGGTCCTAGGGTATTAGTTTAGCTACCAAATGACGAAATAATTTTGAAAATCGGTAAATAATGGTGACCTGTAGGTGGTCCCTTTAGATTTGGAATTCTAGAAAGACGGGTGTTTCCGTATATAAAAAGTTTTGTAGCTTCTATTATTATTGACCGATCGTCATGGTAATTGTGTTAAGAGATGCAGAAGCAGACGAGAAGTACATTCGTTGGAATTTTGAAAATCGGTTAATAATATTTCGGCTGCGTCGATGCAGTCAGGGGCGCTTTTGCGACACGAGGCGGAGCCGAGTGTCACAATCGGTAAAAAAAAAATAGGTACTACCTAGGTAACTTTAAAAATATAATAGGATTTTGCATTTGATTTGATTTTGGTTTATTTTTGTATTCATTTTCAATGCTCTGATTCTTGCGGGGACTGCAAAATCTGTGAATTTTTTGTGAACATCGTTACTCTTGATTTCTGACAAAGCTGATAAGTTTCTTGCGCCCATTCTTCTTGTTAAAAAAGTTTTGAATGGGTTGTATGAAAATATAGACAATTCAAAAGTACTTCATTGTTAAGTTTATTTGAATAAAGGATTTTTCAATTTTAATTAACTTAAGTTATTTTTAACGTAAATTATTTTTGGTTACCTACCAGCCGTGCGTGACGGACGCGTGACCGTAACCACAAATGTCAGAAATAAATTATGGTACTTCAGGGTAGTTCCTTGTAACTGGAATCGAAGCCGATTTCGAAATTTGAAAACAAAACAAATTGCGTTTCCGGGGCGCCACCACCGTTCGGCAGATGGCGCCTTTCCGCCAGCTGCCGGTGCCGCCGCTAGCGGAACCGAACGAACGGTCCAAGCTAAGACCGCCTCTCACGACTCGAAGCTCCAACCGCGCTTTCAGACAATACGTAGGTACAATTTCTTTTTTTAATAAAGTGGTATCCACTGATAAATATTGTCGTTTTAAACTCGTCCCTTGAAGGTAAACTCGTGTTGAGGCGACTTCTTTTATCGAGCGGGCCTGCGCGCAATCTTTAATTACACCAGCTTCCAATACCGACAGGTGGCTTATGTGAGCCTCAACAAAAAAGTCGTACACGATAATTAATGACGCGAAATAATGTACCAGCATGCGAGACGAAAATCTAAAGGTTCGACACGCACCGCCCGGAGAAGGCAACTCGACACCGGCCATTGAACACATTTTCACGAGGGAAATATCGGCTTACATATTATACTTACGAGGCCGCAATCGCCACCCACTACGAAGACGTTGGTTGCTAGTCTTTCAAAACTAGTGCTTCTCCAATTTTATGGGCTCCTGGTGCTGTCAGTCTACTTACAAGTGAATGTTGATAAAAAACAAAGCTAACCCACCCAGTTGTGATATATGCCACACGTTTACACCGCACCTTTTGTTAAAGATCCTTACTTTATTATTTATCAGCATTGTTAAATACACGAGAAACAAAATAATAGGGGTTAACGTAAGAAGTTGCCGATTTCTTTCTTACACACAGAGGCTCTCATATCTTCTATGATGTGAAAGATGCTTCGGTTACTTGTTATTATGTCGAATTATGATCAAGTATCTTAAAAGTGACTCCTATTTTCGTCAGCAGAAATGACCACTTAATTCGTTGTAACTTAGCCGATACTTTTTTTTAGGTTAATACATGTAGCATTAGTTAGAAGAGTGTTTAAACATTGGTGCATAAAAGTTTTAAAACATTAGCGCTCATAGTTGTTAAATAAATTAAGACAATGTTAGTATGGTAATAGGGAATATGCATCAATTTTTTTTTAATCTTAATCTAAAGTATAATGCGTGAGAAAATTAACTGTAATATTAAAACTTTTCTCTTGCGTTTTTTTCTCGTGTAAAGTTACTTGAAGTTAGCGCGGAGCAGCACCCGCCGAAAACGCTCCATACAAAATGGTGACGTCACACATCACGTTTCAGGTGTGTTTCGGCGCGTTTAATATGGAGTTAGCCAATAATCTTCAATTATCTCCCTAAATTTTGCGTTTAAGTACATATGTGTCATTGTTTCTTATTCGATATTCTATCTGACTGTAAAGTGCATTATATCCGAAAATAAAAAAATAAAATTGTTATTTTCCCCTGATTTCATCGTGTGATAAAACTAAAATAATACATTTTTTTTATTTTTTTTTCCTGTTACATCATGTTTTTATAAGTGTCCGCAGCGATCAAGCTCAAATTCATCAAAATCGGTGACTTATGCATATTCCCTATTGCAAATTCTTTAAAATTCTCCATACAAAACGGCAATTAAAAGAAGACTTGTTTGTAAATAAATATTAAAATTCTCAACATGTAGACCACATAAAAGTCTAGCAAGTGCAAAGCAAACAGGCTTACAAGCTCTCACTCATTTGCAAGTCCACTAACCTCGAAACGAAAAATAAAATGCGCAAACGCACGAATAATGAACTCGGGCATCTGCCCATAAATCCCATTTGGAGCGTTTTAAAACAGCATTTAATTTATCGTCAATGCGGTAAGGCTGATTAGGGCAGGTACGGACGCAGGTAGACGCTTTCACGAATTAGGACCTTTTTTTAAAAGTGGTTATCTCGGAGGTAACAGTTATTCCGTCTGTTCCCTTTGTTGCGAGTGTCGGAGTTCCACAATGTAATTATCCTTATTATTGAATACTTCTTTTACAAAAGCAGCCAGTTGGAAATGCGCCGGAGTTGACAGCTCGTTGTCTATGCTCGTATAGAATGGTTATTTTGTCCTTGGAACATCTTTTGTTAGTCCTTTATCGTTTCTGTGGATGGAGGATGTATTATTTTTTCTTTTATCACAAGCCCGTAGTTTGTCTATTTATGTGCTAAGGTTGGTTGAGTTTTCAGCTACCGAATATAAATTAAGCTTATTTCACACCACAAATATTTAAAATTTTTTTAGGTAATTGATAAAATATGATTTGTACAGATTCCAGCCGTGAGAGAGCCCTCTGGCCAGCGCTGTTCCGAGTGCAGATATTTCCGCATGCAATGATAGATACCCGATGATAACCCCTCGTCCGCAGTAACAAATACGCAATAACTCACTATTACAATGATTCATAGGAAGTCTTCGCTTCCATACCTACCGACTAAAGCCAAGAAATTGATTTTTACTTCTTTCAATATGAAGAAAAAGGGTCACTCCCCGAAACAGATAAAAAAAAGCGAGTTTTTTTCAAAATGTTTCGTGTACGCTAGTGAAGTGATACCACTACCGGTTGGTTTGGTTCCATTGAGTCCATTTAAATATGGAACAGAGGTGTCCTAGGTGTCCGACCGTTGGCGTTCACACGCAACGACGAACGCAGCTGTCGGTCGTCGTCGGTTGTCGCCGCTGCCCTTTTTAATGTTTAATTGAAAGTCGGTGACAGGGTTGACGGTTACGCACGTTCAGTATTGGGCATTTGGGCACCAAGTGGAAAACCACGTAACATGTGGTAAAAATATCAATTATTAAGTATTCATGTTAATAAAAGTTTTTTTTTGTAGTTTACTGTATAGTAAACTAGTAGGATAAGTAGTACGATAGTAATTGTAATATAATGTTTTATTATAAATGCGAAAAATTTGATGTTTAAATGGTTGTCGCTGGCGCAAGCTAAGGGATATTAGAGTGAATGTCTACACACGGTTTTTCACCTTAAAAAAATCTACGGTTATACGCAGTGAAAAGGCACGGTTCACATTGACAGTGTTATGCCGGCACTACATATTCGTCAAACATCGGCACAATTCATCGTACGTTGCCGGTTTTGTAACAAATGCTTCAAAGAGGTTCTTTCAAAAGCATCAATGTACGATAAATTGTGCCGATGCTTGGATGTAGTGCCGGCATTATATGGAGCATTATGGAAGCTTGTCTATGTCCACGCGGTTTTGCTACGGCGGCGCTACGCTACCGCCCGCGCCCGTAGCGTGTAGTGGACAGCAGGACAGCTTTCATAGTGCTCCATACCACGTCCTTCCATACCATACTCATCATGCTGTCAACTGTGCCTACGTTCGGCGAATTAATCGTAGGTTTTTTTTACGGCGAAAAACTGTGTGGACATTCGCCCATAGGAATACTAGTTCTTCATTTTCACAAATATTTTTCGGAGATAATGCGGAGAAAAAAAAAAACAAAAGTCGCGTATGAATAGCAAAGCAACGTCAACCCTAAAGTGGATAGAGGGACCGCACAACTGTTTAAGGTAAGTAGGTATGTTACTAACCAATTTGTTGCTCCGGTCGGTGCGTTGTCAACTCATACCAGTCGAGATAATGAATTCATTCCCGAACATAATTTCTACCATTTCTCGGAAGTCGTATGACCACCATCGAAAGTATGCATCCACATACGGCAATTGTACAACATACGTTAAGGAATGTGTTTTTCGAATGTTGACATGGTAATACTCCAATTTAGTTGTTTTCAGTACCAAAAACCAATTCTGTGCTGAATTTAAAAAACATTAACTTATTCAATCTTATACTGTAAGTACAACTTTTAGTTCTTACATAATTTCATTCCAAGATAAGATGTGTAAATATTTTACATTATAATAAGCAATGAAAGTAATTGAAAGTATCTCGGTAAAACCTAACTTGTGTACTTTGCAATTTTATTACAAGTGACCTTAAAGTAACAATTTACAAAAACAAGATAGTGATTGTTCAATAAGTAGAACCAAAGTAGAACTTATAATAACATATTGTTCGTATTGTGTAGGAAGTGGATTAACTTGATAATCTATTTTTAATTGACACAAAATGGCATACTGGTCGAATTGTCAGTTGACTCGCATGTTTACGGAATCGAGATTTAAATCGATATTTTGCATTACTCGATTCGAATTTCGATAGGGTGTGAAAATGTAAAGTTGCTATTGAACCCAATTCGGATTATGTATAATTTATGTTCTAAAAAATAAATAAAAAGGGTTAAGTAACTGAAGTTTTTATGTTTATTAAAAAGCTTTCCTCCCTACTCTATTTCCTATTGGTATGTTGTATCAATATAACATTCATAGACAAAAGGCTACTAGCAGCTGCTAAACTTTTTGGTCTCTTTGGAAGCTATACAGTAAAACGGTCGAACGAAAATAGCTGACATTCAAAGAAGCAGTTTTAACACAGGTATTTACCGTACGCATTGCACCTGCTCACGAGCTTTTTTAATTGTTTTTCTTATAACAGACTGGTCGACAGTCGCTAATTTGTGTAGTAAGTATCAAGTTAATAATATTTAGTTACACGTCGACATCAGAATCAAAATATGTTGTATTAATGTGAAGTTTTCCTTTTATTAGTTCCATAGTAAGTTAATAGATAAACAACTCAATATCTCAAGATAGTTTTCAACCCTATTCGAATGCTGAACAAATGTCAAATAGTTTGGCCGTTGTTTACCGTTACCCGCCGCGCCGCGCGAAGGGTTAGGCGGTTACACGTAGTCTCAAGGAGCTTGGGGTCCCGGCAGGTGCCAACGGCAGATGGTTAAGTGGCAACGACTTTTGAACGAACCTAATTTAAGTGCGTTTAGATAACCGACTAGCAACTGTCTTTGGTTTTTTTTATCGTTTGAATTGTCCTGAATAAAACCACTTAACGTTTGTATTGTAACAAGTTTAATTTTAAAATAGGGTAATTTGACACTATTTCGGGGAATATTGGTAATTTGCTTTATTCTATAACCTATTTTACTAACAGCTACCCAGTATCTTTAGTTATTTGATAATCGTAAAGTTCTTTTATGTATCGAAATGGTTTGATTCATGTTTTGTACAGTCCAACATGTTTAAGCGAACACGTGTGCTCCCAGCCTACTGGCGACATTCGCACATCTGCTCCACGAGGGACATCAACATCATATCCTGTCATTAAACCACCGGAGAAAAACGAGCTCATTTTTTCCTAACAATAATGTAGTCCGCGACAAATAAATTAATCCCCAGCTGAAATTGCTATCGCATAGTTCTGGTAAACAACCTTGGACGCGGTGTGATGAAAGTAGGTGCGAGACGGACTCATTACTGAGCCTGGGTGACGAGTAAATCGAAATGGGAGTGAGTCTGATTCGCGGCGCCGAGTGACAGCCCGAGATGGATTGTTGTCAACATTATTGCGGGAGCATATCGACTTGCCGCTGTACCGCGCCTGATGCTCACACCCGACCGAAACAACCTAACTTCACGCGGAATCTACTAACAATAGACCCAACAGCTCATGTGATAAGATTCCTTTTCATAGTTCGCTATGACGACGCTTGAGATTGGAGGTCCAACATTAACCACTCGCGTCCAGAAGTACGCGACGCGGGAACGCTGACAATCGAATTGAAACTCAGCAACGAAAGGGCTCAAGGTCCACAATTAAATGCGAGGGACTGCTTTCGCGCCGGATTACGGGCTTATTCGTGCCGCCGCGGCAATTAGGAAGTCATTCATTAGGGTCCCTAA
Organism: Agriphila tristella; assembly: GCA_928269145.1. Taxonomy (NCBI): domain Eukaryota; kingdom Metazoa; phylum Arthropoda; class Insecta; order Lepidoptera; family Crambidae; genus Agriphila; species Agriphila tristella. Next base: position 43,233,887 of record OV743433.1, read on the forward strand.
GTTTCGCAGACGTGGGGGTGCCGCGACCGTGACGTCACGTTGCTTCTTTCGCAACACGACGTACTTGAACAAACGATACGCTGCACTCGTCGACTTGTTTGAACCATACTCTTTGCTTAAAACAAAAGTAGCCTCCTTATTAAGAATACTGCTACAGCGTTGGAGCGCACAATGCAAACAGAAGCGAGTTCGGGTCCGGGCAGCCCTCTTCTTCCCAGAACGATGGCGCCTCGGCGAGAGACAAGGATAGTGTTATACGCTTTAAAATAAACCCTCGAATTCGTCGTACTAGATGCAACCATCCATAGAGCATTTCCGAGCGAGTGATAAGGATGCAAGATGCGGTTAGCCGCGTCCCAGAATGCATCTGTCAAGTTTCACAAAAAATGGGGCCCTGGAATTTTGGGATGTCTCAGCAGCGCCGGGACACATGTATGCTCGTTTATTTTTTACCGCACGAGTAAATTCATTCAAAAATTGTCAGCGGATAGGGAGATTTGTGTAATCTCGTTAAAGTAATAGCTGTTAGCCGGGTTAACAACGAATTTAGCGACCATTCAAGAATCGACGTTGACATTTATTGTCCAACTAAACTTTTTGTGGTGTCCAGAGTGATCATTGTTATTTTTTATCACTGCGTGGGGTCAAGCAACCATTGTTTATAGACGGTGACTACAGTCCGAGAGGTGTTAAAGTCTGATTGAAACATGATGTGATTTATTACAGAACAATCATGGGAAAGTGGATAAGCGGTATCAATGAGGTTTGCGCTTTTTGCGGTCCATTTCCGGCGTGCGTGGCGCGCGTTACCAAGCGCGCAGTAGAGTGCAGGAGGCGAAGCCTTGACCCTGACTGCGGTGGCGTCGACCGGAACGCTCGCCGCGAATCTCGCCGATACCCACCGCCTAGCCGGTGTTGTGATCTTAGTACATTCCGTTCGCACGGGTGCCTTACTGATCTGTTTTCTCTTTCATTTAGCCTAATACCTAATTACCATAAAAAAGTAAGTTAGACATAGTAGCTTTAAAAAATATTTTTTTTAAATCACTCTTGATTTTAGGACCTAATCAAAACAACAAGTTTAATCGTGTAAACTTTTAAACGCCGAAACGGATGGGTAGCGACAAAATCGACATTTGTTCAAAAAACAGTAGTTTTAAATGATGAGGAGTAAACAGAGGTAGGAGAGGGGTTGGCACTGGCAGTCATTGAAGTGTAACCGGTCCTGTCATAGAACCGGATTGTGACGGGGATGAATTACTCACCGAAACGTTGGAACTTTGTTATGAGTTCTAAATAACATCGCCTGGATGCCAGCGACTACACAATGTAAATTTCAAAGCTGATTGCTGGACTTTAGAAGTGTTTTGTATTCATAGAAAGATTTCTATTAAGTCTTTGGATGTCTTACGAATGATTCTGGGAATCCTATCTCATATCTTAGAAAGATATTACAATATTCAAACTTGAATTCTGAATTGTATGAAAATTGATTGTTATAAAAATGGCTTCTGGTAATTTAGTTGTTGAAATGCTTATTGAGAAAAGACTAACATGTAGTCTTTTTTTAAAGGACAGGTAGGTACTTCATCTTTAAAAATAGAATAACGATATCGACACAGAACATGATAAATAAAATGCTATAGGTAATAACGCGAACAAGTTTAAATATATTCCACTTTTTGCTACGCGTTTTAAATTACTCAACCAAGACATGCCCAGAACTGTCCGTTTTCTTACAAAAACTTGCATGCGAAAGATGCAAAACATCGTGAGGTGCCACCACAAATCAGAGAACAATCGTGCCGACAAGAGGTTCGATCGACATCGAGACAATCGAATCGACTATCGATAGCGAGTTTGAACCAGCAGGATGTGACGTCACGCCCGCCGTCGCGCGTAAACGCGAGAATTTTAAACAACCTCCTTGTACAAGATGTCATTAAAGTTAAAGATGACTCCTTTTTGTATGTACTCGCAATAAGGTTCAAAATGCTAATTCTTTGTGAAGGATATTGAAATTTGAATTCTCGTCACTTTGATAGTGCGTACCTAAAAGTGTGCCTAAAAGGCCTTATTTTATGACAAGGGAAATGGCACGTAATTATTTTTAAAGATCTAAAAACGTTTGTGAAGGGATAAGCCATGGATTAACTAAGAAAGGATCAAAAGTTTGCATTCAAAAGCTTGTAACCCTAGTCCCTGATTTTGGCACAAATAAAAATAGAAAAAAATAATATCAATAAACTGGGTAAACAAAGCACTTCAGCCAGGTACGTGTGTGGATGAAAAAGTTCATTTATCTGTAAAGGTAGATTAAAAAAAGATTCTACATGAACAAACATTTGTACGTGCAAGTCCGTAAGTATTGAATTTCTGCCATTGTGCAGCGGCAAAAAAGAGATATTTCTAAAGACGTTCTGGGAACGGTTTCGATCTTTTTTTATTAACATTCAAGTCAACCGTTGGTGAAGCACAACAATAAAAATCCTGTATGGACGGAGATTTCGTCTTCATTTTTAATGCATCAAAAGTTGGGTAGGTATTAGTTAAGTATAGAAAAGTTACACAAATTTTAAGACTATTGGACAACGAAGTTCTTCTTTCTCAACCAAAATACAACTATTACAGAGCTAAACACAAACAAAACAAACAGACGAAACAAACGGCCTAAATATATCAACATAACCCACATAACTACGCAAGCGACGCGATGCCACCTTATCGCGGCAACCGGTTGGAGCTTCGCGCTTAAGTTCGCCGGCGCGGCAGCTCGCGGGCAGTTAGACAAGGTTCCAAGTGCGTACAGCTGCGTTTTTTTGCTCTGGTTTCACGATTCCTGTCTGGAAACGCAAGGGACTGTGTATAAGTATAGTGAGTAACGTGGTATTATTGTTCTGTGGGAAAGGTTTGAGTCTTCGGCCGTTGCTGTAGGTTGTATGCAGGTTGGTAGCTCGCAATTTGAGCTTGCTTCATTCACCACGAAAGCATAAAATAAAAATACAAATTCGTAGGTACAAAAAACTGAGTTTAATGCTTAAAGAAAAATCCTACTTACAAGTAGGTATGATAAATGTGAAAGTTTGTGGGTTTGGATGTTTGTTCCTCAATCACGCAAAAACGGCTGAACAGATTTGTATGAAATTTGACACACATAGTTATAGCCTAGATCGTAGGATATTTTTTCCCGGTCAAAGGTTCCCTAGGGATTAGAGGACGAAGTCGCGGACGGAAGCTAGTGGGTTCATAAAGTACATTATATTTATAGTTTACTTAAATAACAAAATGTTATAGAACATACCTATCTATTACAATTCCATCATAATTCTCGTTTTTATCCTAATTCTATTCATTCTAATTAATCAAGGCCATACTAATTAATATCTAATGTAGGTATAGGTAACTAGCTAATTTAATTCAATCTGCTACTAATTAAAATTATTGTGAAATGATTAATTGATTAATTGTGCAGTTGTTGGTTAAATTCTGTGGGAATTAGGAGTTGTAGGTTCAGTTCCTGTGTGTAATCAATTGTTTGATGAGATGATTGTGACGAATCATTGGGTAACCTACATAACTAGTTGGATATTTATTTATTAGGGTAAGTAGGTACCTACCTATCTATGTTACGGCTAATACCCGAAGTGCGGCTAAACCTAGTTCTAGCCGGCTAAAACTAGGTGTAGCCGATAGCTGTTGGCTAAAACTAGGTGTAACCGATCTGCTTTACTCCTGTAGGTCCCGAGTTAGGTTAGAAAGGAGAATGGCAGGTGTCCATATATTTTCAGAACCACATAAAGGCTTAGCGTGCCAAGAAGTAAATAGCATGACTTTAATCCTCTATTAAGGCCTAATAAATTATGTAATCGTAAGATACACTTTAAAGCTGGGGATAAAAAGTTATTTTAAAACCTAACCTCAAAACAGCACCTAATAGGCAATGAGGGCTTTTCCAAAGGACTAAAAACTATAGGATCGATAGATGGCGTTGCAAAATTAAGCACTGTCAACTGAGGCGCGTTCAGAACTTACGCTCCGAGTGCAACCAATTGCTCTAACGGCTTATCAAACATTAGAGCGTGACGTTCGGTTGACAAACTTTGGTTGCACTCGGAGCGTAGGTTCTGAACGCGCCTCAGTTGACAGTGCTTAATTTATCAACGCCATCTATCGATCCTACAGTTTTTAGTCCTTTGGAAAAGCCCTCATTACTCGTACTTTGGATACATTACATAACCTACACAGAATGATTTTTATTTAAAAGCTTTAGGTGACGCTGGTCATGAAATCTACAAATATTTAGTAATTAGACCGTAATAGACAATTACCTACTCCCTATCTATCATTGACCTGAAACATAGTATGATAACGGTAGGTAGGTACTAATCCGCGTCAATTGGTAATGCGCCTGGCGGCCATGATTTTAACCTCAAAAACGAAAAACAATTGTATTTTTTTCATATACCTAGACCCTTTCTTATTGAAAATAAGAATTCAATAATTAATACATTATATTACCTATTAGAATTTTACTGTTTTTGTCATTTTTAGTTGCGAATGACGTTGTTTTTCTAAATGTTGCCTCCTTCTTTACGAACACTTTAAATTGAAAAGTAACCACCAAATTATGACCTTTAAATCTCATATGGTCCGAATTGGGCACGCTCAGTATTTATGAATTTGGAAAATGGTTCCCAGTTTGCCATTCTCCTTAAATTTCGAGGTTATTTTTTTTAACAGATAACAGAAAAAACTTTCTTTATATCCCATGCTGCACCTAGTTTTAGCCGGCTACACCTAGTATTAGCCGCGAGCAAATCAGCTACACCTAGTTTTAGCCAACAGCTAGCGGCTACACCTAGTTTTAGCCAACAGCTAGCGGCTACACCTAGTTTTAGCCGGCTAAAACTAGGTTTAGCCGCACTTCGGGTATTAGCCGTAACATCTACACTACATGTGTTACGGTATAAGGGCTGCCATTTTACTACAGTTTACAGAGGAGGGTCTGTTCAAAATTTTCAGGAATTAAGAAAAACAGTTTTTTTTAATGTCACGAGACGTATAGTTTGAAGTGTTCAGATTAGGTGCGGATACACTAACATAAATTTTTTTACGCTTTTTCAGCCATAGTTATGGCCCGGCCACAGCCAACGCGGCAGGCGGCGCGGTAAGCGGGCGTTCAATAATCACTGCGCGCTCCGCTATCTCAATGGTGGCTCCTCGTCACGACCGCGCAGTGATTACGGAATTCGCTTGCCGTGCCGCCTGCCGCCTGCCGCGCTGGCTGTGGACGGGCCGTTATGCTAGGGTTTCCTAGGATGACGGTGCCGTCATATTAGGGCTGTCATTTAGCGGCGTAGAACGTTGTCTATGTAAACAATACGGCGCGGTTACTGACGTTACGGTGTCGCCTATGGGTGTCGCCATATTGTTTACATAGACAACATTCAACGCCGCTATATTACGGCCGTAATATGACGGCACCGTCATCCTAGGAAACCCTAGCTTTAGATAATACGTCCCGTTTTGTATAATACTTTAAAAAATTATCTGGTTTAGTATGAAAAATTACCAATTTTATTCAGTTTTCCTAATTATCAAGAACCGCAGGGCATGTATGAAAAGATTGATGGATATGAATGAAGCGAAAGAAGTGTGCAAGGATCGTAGCAGGTGGCGATCCATAGTCTCTGCCTACCCCCATGGGAAACAGGCGTGAGTGTATGTATGTATGTATGTATGTATGTACTTAATATGGACCTACCTACATTGATCTTAGTAAAAATGACCTGCGGGCTGATTATCTAATTAGAAACCGCCTAGCGACCGGTCGCAGTTCACAGACGAACGTAATACATTGCTACTTTTCTTTGGGGTAAAAAAAAACATACCAAAGAAAAGTAGCAATGGATGTCAAATGCAACCGGTCGCTAAATAGTTTCTTTTTAGATAATCAGGGTGCGGTTTTGATTGAAACTGGTCAATTCAAAGCCGATTTTGTATGGAAAATACTAACTCATTTTGCTGGGTTATCAATCATGAAGTCCTTACTAAGATATTAGGGAAAAAAACAAAAAACTAAAAAATTGACAAAACTGTAAATTAATGTCCTCTTTTGAACAGACACTCCTCATAAGTTAGATACGTACCTGTACCTACCTACATAGACTTTAGGTAAGGTAGGTGTTAATAATAAAATGACTATCTACTATCTAGGATATTACGACCTAGCAAACTTTTAACGTATTCGTAACGGTTCCGTACCCAAATGGTAAAAAAGGGGCCCTATTACTAAGACTCCAGTCTGTCTGTCTGTCTGTATATCATCATCATATTTTCACAATTATGTTGCCGTTATAACAACAAATACTAAAAACAGAAAAATATAAATATTTAAGTGGGGCTCCCATACAACAAGCATTTTTTTTCCTATTTTGGTATGGAAGTATGGAACCCTTCGTGCGCGAGTACGACTCGCACTTGGCCGGTTTTTTAGGTTTGTTTTACTTCAAGAGGTGTTCCCTTGTATGTAAGTAAAGACACCAACACATACTACCAATGTATAAATAGTCAATTCAGAATTGTTTGACAATTTGACATCAATGAAATGAAATCAAGTTAATGTCAAACAGTTATAAATTAACTAAACTAAACTAAGCATTATTAATTATTAATAAACAAAAAAATAGCTATAAACAAATAAAACATATATTAGTATAAACATAAATACAGAGAAAATACAAATTTAAAAAGCCTACTTTTTAGCTACTTAGTGAATAAAAACAGAAAAATAATATCTGTTTACTTGCATTTTTTAATTCTCTCTCTGGTCACAGAATACATCTCTGGTGCAAAAACATGCAACATTGGGAATCAAAAAAGTGATTTATATTGCCGTGTTTCCGCAAAAGTTATTGAATTAGTGTTACTGTGTTGCAAGATGTTGCTCACACAAAAAATAACATTGATGTGGATGCACCATCACAAATTACTTAGGTAGGTACCTAAGTAATTTGTTATGGTGCATCCAACCTACCTATGTCGTTTAATTTGAATACAAACAATCATCTAAGACACCAACTACTACCTACTTTTCTATCTGATAAATGTAACAAATTATTATACATGGTAGGTACCTAGTCAATAGGTTTTATCCAATCAAGGTAGTATACTAAGAGCTGGCCCCGGAAATGGTGGACAATTTACAGAGCGACGAAATCCCTCTATTTAGTTAGCCATACTATCATTATTAACAGATCGGGACACCTTGCAGATTTTCAGTGGTGGGGGTGAGAGTGGTTGAGCAACAAAGGGGCTGAAAAGCGGTGGAAGGTATACAATTTTCAGAGCTCTGGATATCATGTATCTAAATCGTAAGTATATAACATTGCCAGGAATGAATTTTTATTGGTGGAAAAGTCAAACTTAACTACTTTTTCGCGCATTTTGGTGCCTTTATTTGCACAGTATAGATACTTATTAGTTGCAAAACTAATAACATTAGTATCTATTCTGTGTTGTTTGTTTTTAGAAAACATACAATTTAATCTACTTTTTAACGCGATGTCTACAGCTCACGGAGCCACTAGTGATAGAATGGCAAACTAACAAGAGGGATTTCGTCGCTCTGTAAATTGTCCACCTATTTCCGGGGCTAGCTCTTAGTCCATATGTGCCTAAAGGATGATGGGCAAGGTACAAGGCAGTTGGCCCACCTCCGCCTAGAGTGATATATGATTGGAAAAGGCATTTTTATGACACATAGGCACGGTAAAGAATAGGTATTTTCCTAAGTATAGGTATTAGGTATTTAACTAACATACTATTACCAATTATTAGTATTTTTGGAGTCATAGGGCATCAAACTTGCATCAAAGTATAAAATAAAATTGTTTTTATTTATGGGAATTGTTATTTAGACCCCATAAATGGAAATTACTTTATTTTGCTTAAATTTTTTTGACAACCCTTGTTATAAATTCTCTTAAAATATTATACATAGTTGACATTTGCTGTCATACAATAAAATGTTCCAAAAAAGACCTTACCAATGATGTATGGTAAGTAAATCTCATTGCTAGAGGTCTAGTCTAGACCAATTTTTTGGGCACGTACCTAAGTATGTAGGTACCTACATAACATTTTAACTTGAAAGGTGTGAACACTGTTTAATACATGGCAATACTGAATACACAAATATAAGTGGGTGGGTTGGGTACCTAGGTAAATGGGCTGCTTAATAATAACGATGTACCTACCTGTTCAACTACGAGTACCTACCTACCTCTACCTAGGTACTTTACTTTCCTATAAAAAGCTTACAAAATAAGAATGAGTCGCAAAATGATAAGTGTAAGCGAAATCTCATCTCTAAATCGATTTTCTCTGCTAGTGTGAAGATCATTATGAAGAATCGAACCCCAGATAAGGTACTCGGAGATCTTTTGTCGGCATTTTTTCCCCAGAGAAGTTCTAGAAAAAAACCATCCCTTGGGTAAGATTTTTTGCTACAATCTTACTTTTTAATTAACAGATGCCTTTTCGGCATTTGTGAGAATTCTTCGACACAGGTAGGTAGGTAATCGAGATCTAGATTTCCAGATAGTGGCTAACCTTTTATTAAATACTTTTTGATAAAAAAGAAAGAACTAAAATTTCTTTTCCTTTTGAAAAAAAAAAGAAATTTTGTAGACAGGAAATGGGAATAAAAGTGATTTTAAAAGTACCTATTACCTATCAAACAAATTTTACGGCTGGCGGCCGTTTATTTATACATGGTGTCAATGAAAAAGTTTGGATTGATAAGATAAGGTATTGTAGTAGGTACCTACCTACCTACCTAGACATTTCAGTAGTGGTCTGTATTAGTTCATATTACCTACGTTTTATGATAGGTATTTCAGCAGTGTGTATTCTATTTCTTTGCTGTTGTGGTCTAGTCACGGTAGTCTAATTAAAAAAAAGGTTTAAAAGGTTGTCATCAAGAATGAATGGAACCGTTTGCTTTGGAACGAAAGATGACTAGAATCAAAATACCTACCTACGTGTAAAAATACCTACTAGGTAGGTATTATATTAACTATAAAGTTTAAATTTAATAAAGAGAATGGGCAAGTCATTAAATTCAAGAGTGAACACCATTTAAATTCATACATCATACAATACAATCATACTTTCGTAGGTAGGTACTTAGATAATATACCTACTTAAATAAATTGCTTAAGTTACTAGTAGGTAATGTAAGTTTTAAGGGCTCTCCACACTTTCTGATCCGACCTATCCGATTTCCAAAATTTTGAATATTATTGTACCTATTGAGACGGCAATTTAGTAGATACCTACAATTTAAGTAAGTAAATGAGGTACTACAAAGATGTGTCGTCGGACATCCTAAATCGGAAGGTGTGGTGTGGAAACCCCTTTACAAAAGCAAAAAGAAAACATGCCTCCCCAACTACACTTTTAATACAAATTCAATTTCTACAGTCTACTCTCTACTTTCTACTAAAACGAACTTCAGAGGGTACACAAATAATAAATGAAACTCATCGCGTCCGACCCGTTTAGCCAGCGAACTCGTGTACCTACCTCGACGAAGGGTGTTGGTTTTGATCGAACATAACCTATACCGGCGTCGAATCACGTGCGGCCGCCCTTACATAAGGGTGGCGCTGTCATAACTTCGCGACAGCTGTTCCACGGTATTGCGCGTCAAAAGCTGTAAAACGGCTAACGGAAGCTTTGTTTAACTATATTATATGCATCACATACCTTGTCTCCCGACTATCTCCGCTACGTGTTCCGAAGACGGCACTGGCACGCATTCAGTCATGTTTTGCGACTTCTTTGCGCGATCGTCGGGCGGAGGGGCGAATCCGAGCGGGCTGGCTAGCGGGTTGGCGGACGGCAGGCTGTCCCCGAAGTTGAGCATGCTCAGCTCAAGCGCCAGTTGGAGCGCGCGCTGATCCTCCACCAGCCCACCCCCGCCGCCCAGCTCGCCGAAAAGGCTTGTCGGCATTTCCACTTGTGAAGCTATTTTGTCGATTACAGAGAGGTCGCCCTCTCTCACTGGGTTTAAAAGTCGATCGTTTTCAAGCGGCGCGTTCGGTCATGTGCGCACGACACGTATGCTCGGAACGCGGCGCGGCGGAGAACTGAGTGCCGGCCGGCGCGCGCAGGCGCTTTGGAGCGGGGTGGCAGGGTGCGAGGGGTGCGCGGGGAGGGCGATGCAGGCTGGGCGGGATGCGGCGGTTTCCGCCCGCCCTGCCAGGACTTTACACCTTGCGCGGTTTAATTGCCAAGCTTACGAGCTATAATATTGCTCGTTGATAACGATACGAGATGTTGATAAATGATTGTTGTTGTTTCAATCATTTCGATATGTTGTTGTTTTTTTTTTTAATTTTTATTCCTAGTCGATAAATAAAAGTTCATAAACTTTATTAAGATATTTTGAAAAAGGAACAATATGTATGAAAGCTTTTCTGAATTTTTCAACTTTTTACATAAACCTAGAATTGGTGATAAAAAAAAATATTTTTTATTTTCGATAGGTTACGCAATCAAAAATGGATTGAATTTTTACAGTCGAGTTCATCAATGTTGACTTTTATTCAAAGGCTTAGTTGATGACTTGTACTATTATGTATTCTGTGGTTGATGAACTGTCAAAAGTGCTTACATATTATTGAACTCGACTGTACCTACCAAAAAATGTTTTAGTTTATTTTAAAATCATTAATATAGGTACCTACCTAGCTTTTGCCCGCGACTTCGTCCGCGTGGACATTCGGAATATCACTATGGAACCTTTGACCGAGATAAAAAGTATCCATGTTTTACCACAGGCTTAAATCTGTGATGCTATTCCAAATCCGTTCAGCCGGTTTTACGTGATTGAGTAACAAAGATCCAAAAATTAAACTTCATATTTATAATATTATTAGTTCCCGTTCCTGTTCTCGTTCTCATTCCTGTTCCCGTTCCCGTATTATTTTGCCATAAAAAAATTGAACCCCGTTTCAGTCCTTTAGGTGTTGAATAATTCAAATTCAAATTCAAATTCAAAAATTATTTATTCAGTCTAGGCTGTTACAAGCACTTGTGAATGTCATAGAAGCTACGCCATCGGTTCGCAAACCCTAAGCGGGAGACCTTGTAACGAGAAGAACCGGCAAGAAACTCGTCAAGGGCTGCTTAACATCCACCGTGTCGTGTTGAACCCTAAAATAAATGACTTTTCGCAATAACCATCCCATAAAACCTCAATATCGACATCCATTTCGATTTGTTTGATTATTTGTTTTTAGAACCTACCTACTCATACGAAGTTTCAAGTCGAAATGTCTATTGAATATTATTTTTCCATACAAAATATGAATCCCATTTCACCTCGTTAGTGGATGAATCATGGCACCGTGTTGGACTTCCAAATAAATGCCATTTTCGCAATCAACATCCCATAAAACCTTGTAAGGACATCCATATCGATTTTTAGGTTTATTTACCCATTAAAACCCAACCCCTAAATATTTATGGATAATCACGAAATACGTATTTTTGCTTAGTTTTTAAAAGTACTGTTACGAAGTTTCAAGCATTGATCTAGATCTATGGTTTCAAGTCGATATTTCTTTTAATTAAAAAAAACCATACAAAATAAGTCCCATTTCACCTCTTTAAGGGGTTGAATAATGGCCACCGTGTTGGATTGGACTTCAAAATGAATACCGTTTTCGTTATCAACATCCCATGAAACCTCAATTACGACATCCATATCGATTTATGAAAAAAAAGTATAAGTGCTTGTTAATTTTAATTTAATATAATGTTTGCTTGTTAATGGTTGAAAAGGAAGGTCTATCTTTGCTTTATAAGTCATAATTATTGTTACCTAAGATTGTTACTAACAAATTATATATATTTATAATTATTTTTATTTATAATTATATATATATTTCACTAGTTTTAGTTTTATTGGCATATGGCATTATTCACTGTTTGATTTTATGTAACTATCACCTGTTGCTAAACCTTCTGTTTGGCGTTATTGTATAGAGAAAGAGCACTGCACCTGAGATACAGGTTTCCTAGTTTGGGTGCAGATGTTTTTAAATCTAAATTGTAAAATTTTTAAGGTTTAATCAAAATTGTTTTCAAAAGATTTGTTTTGTTTCTGTAAATTTTGTGTCAATAAATTTTATTTATTATTTTATTTATTATTATTATATGGACTATGTCTGAAATATTAAATTTCTAGCGGCCGCCCGCGGTTTCACCCGCGTGGTTCCCGTTCCCGTGGGAATATCGGGATACAAAGTATCCTATTTTTTAATCTAAGCTATTTACTATCTGTGTGCCAAATTTCAACCAAATCCGTTAAGTAGTTTTTGCATGATTGAGGAACAAACATCCAAACCCACAAACTTTCACATTTATAATATTAAGTAGGATTATTATTATTTAAATACCTCCAGTGTACCCTAGTCAAATGCAATTAATGCAAATAAATGATATTCTATTCTATTCTATGGGTTTTATTTACCCCATCTACCCCTAAGGGGTTAATTATCGGAAGATGTCAAAATACGTGTTTGCTTTTAAAAGTTGTTAGTTTTTAAAAGTACCTACTCCTACGAAGTTTTTTACACTGAGTTAGGTAGGTACTTTAAGAAATACCTATAAGGTTTTTAATAAAGAGTAAAGGTAAAGGGAAGGGTTTTAACTGTGATCTAAAGTCATTTACCACTGTAAAGTATGTCACTCTTTTGATTCCTTTTGAAACGCTTTCATGTTTCTGCAAAATCTTGAGTTAGAAGCTATGATTCATGGTCCTGTGATGGTAGCCGCGCCCGGAACTGGGGTCGCGCGGCGGCTACTAGAGGAACGTTCCCAGTAACAGATTCGATAAGGGGTCACCGATAATACGACCTTTGCTACACATTTATATTCAATTTCTAAGAAATCCACGAAAATGTTAACATTGGTGCAAATGTTATTATTTTAAATGAGATATAAAGTGATTAGAACACGCTCATTAAAACCTATTAACAAACACCGTCCGTCAGTTGGATGTAAAAATACTTAGCTCGATAGAAATTGGTTGGATTCAAAAAATGTATTACCAACTGACGTTTGTAATGTTCGTTTGGCGGCACCAACACACCTATTACAGCTCGCGCAATATAACTTGACCCAATTTTTTGTACCACGTGACTTGCGCACTACAATTTTTATACTGAAAATTTGCTACTGCGCAGGCCTCATTGTCTATGGTTTGGGTCAAGTTATTTTGCGCGAGCTTGTTGGATTTGGGCATGATTTGGGTATCAAAAATACTGAATGTGGGTACTGAAATACTAAGTAGGCGACGAACTGAGGGCGACTACAAATATTGAAAATGGTTGACTTTAAAATACAAATGGAGCTGCTTTTAACTAGTTATTCGGAATGGGCTACCAAATTTCTATTACGGCGACAACCTTAGTGCACGCAAAACATATTGTATTTATGTTTTGCATATTATATTTTGTTTCAAAAATGCGACTATTAACCTAATCGAGATGACAAAAATACCATGTTGAGCAGCTTTAAATCAGTTATATAGTTATCTCTTGGTATAATATAATAGTTGCCCACTCAGTATTTATGTCACTCATTTAAAATTTTCACTGTTCACTCATTATTTATCTCCCACATGTAGTTGCTCGTTTTACGTATTTTTTGTAATTCACAGTTGTCGCCCGTTAGGTTATTTTAATCGCAAACAAAATAAACCGCTACCGGGTTTAGTATTTAAGTATCCCAATAACAGTCCCCTCTATCATTTCCAGTCACCCAATTAAAAATATCTCTTACTTTGTACTTATTTTGTGATCACGTGGTACTTTACAGGTCTGTACAACAAAAACGTGTTAAAATACCCCCGAGCAACTTCATAAAAGAACTTTTGTATTGTGAGTCCTTGAGATTTTACTTGAGAATCTTATCAGCTCAACAGCACCTCAATAGTATTTTTTCTCATTTCAATAATGTAGAAAGATAATGCGTGAATTGCCGTAATACCGTGGTAATACTATGATTAACTGGGTGCTTCTTCGAGTAAGGCATTCTTTGGTGATTTTCGTGGCAATTTTCAAATCCAATTTTTATTTTTATTTAATATCAGAATCTTAAAATATACGTAAAAGTATTTTTTTTCATAGAAGAGGCACCTCAGAGAGCGATATACTTACCGAGATAACCGAAATTCAAAAAATGGAGGCCACGCAAATCACAAAATAGCCCCACTGAAGTGAAAAAAATTAACTTAACTTTATGAAATGAGTTACTTAATGTTACTTCATATTGGAAAAAGTTTTTGTGTTAATATAAAGTAAAAAACAGGTAGATTACTAAGGCAGAAATCGTTTTTTATCAGAATCAGACCAAAAATATTTATTATTAGTGATAAAGTCAGAAACTTATTGAATGTGACATTTTAAGTTTGATTTAAACGAATTTGCATTTATTAGATAAATGCAATAAATAATATCCATAAACTAGTACAAAACTCAAAGTAATTTCGTTTGCATGGTCAAAAATTGATTTTCGTGGGTCAAAACTACCACGTAAACCACGCAAATCACGACCACGTAAATCAAAATAAATCCTTTATGCTAAAAATATACAAAAACCTTTTAATCAAATAAACTGTGTTTTGAATATAAGTTACGTTACCTTATATTGTACACTACAATATTTTATTAAATAAATAAATTCACAGATACCGGAGAAAATTAGGACACGCAAATCAAAGTTTTGAGAAACCAAATCCACGCAACGAGGTTCTTAGTTCCATTTTTCGAAAACTCGAGCACCTTCACACAAGCAACTCTGCCTGGCCGCCGGAGCGCGACTAGTTGTAACTTGAATTGGGATGATACAACATAGGGCCGCGAATTTAGAGATATGCTAGTGAATTTATAACGGTCCACGCAAATCAGCAACTACCAGAGGACAGTTACATTTTAATTTTTTTTTGGAAATGTAGTTCTTTTAGAAATATAGTCTAATTTTTCATAGCATTGTAAACTTCTTAGGACTTAATGGTTTTTTTTTTGGTAAGCATGTAGCGTTTAGTTTAAATTATATAATTTAGGAAGTGACCAGTACTTTGATTACGTAAAGATGTTGCTAACAATTCTCGATTGAAATCGATTGAAAGCGCAGTTGCATTGCTGCTTTAAAAAAGATACTTGTGACATTGGTTCTTAACTAAAGCAGCAATGTAACTGCAATTTTTGTCAGAGTTGATTGCAACAAAGTTACATAATTACCCCCCAGATCGGGGCTTGGGACACTCCACGAAAATCAAAGAATGGGGGTATTTTATTTTTTTAATGATATTAATTATAAAGATAATTGTATAATAGTCAGTAACCCAGTTAGGAGAGGTTTTGAGGTTTGCGCAAAAAAAATATGGCTTGCTGACTTTACGATTTATATTATTTTTAAGCAATGCCGCTTGAAAAACGTGTCCAAAATAATGACCCAACTATACCTATGTATAAAAACAGAGTAAGAATAGCGGTCGGTTTGTTTTTGTATCTCGAAAATTCGACTCGAAATTCTGAACATTCGAAGCCTCCGAAGGACATCGTCTAACTTTTTAAACTTGTGCCTTGTTTTTAAAATTTATTTACCGCACTGGGATTTCATGGGAGGTTTTGGTACACGCTGTTGCGAAATGGATTTTCCTGTACAAATATACTTTCATAGGTACCTAAATTAAATCTGATATAATTTGAGGTTCACACACATTTACAGCTTACCTAAAATTAAGTACCTAAAGTACTTTAAATAATATTGCACAAAAAGTAAATGTAAAATAGACTGAATTTTGAGAAACAAAATAAATATTTTTAAATTTGAGAGTACCTACCAACCAAGTGACTCAGTAATTCAGGGCATTGGTCCGGACATCCAAGGTCGCGGGTTCGATTCCCGTTCGATAATTATTGATCTGGTGCGAGTCGTATTTTTTCTATTTTGAATTGAACAAAATAAGTATCATATATTTAGCCTGAGCATTTTTACAGATTTTTTACAACTCTAGAACAGCATGAATAATTCCTTTAAACTTTAAAGTGTACCTAGGTTTTTTGGTTTATCCCCTTTAATGGAAAGTATATAAAAGCTAAAACAAAAAAAAGTTTCTTTCCAATATGCAATTTAAGTTTAATAAACTGATTGAAATTGCTAATCTTTACTTGTATAAGATGACGGAGATGGAACATAATAATTTTGTAGAAATGGAATCTGGAATAATCGTCTGCCCGGGGCGAGGATTGGACTTGATTAGTGTGGGGTCGTTTGATGGCTCTAATGTAGGCTTTTTACCTGAGCGCTTTTTCATTTAATTTGTTTTAAAGTATTTATTTAGGTTCAAGTAAAACCTTCATTTATATAGGTCGCAGTTTTTTGTCTTGAAGCAAAAATGATTTCTCTAACTTAGCTTCTTATGGCCGGTATACATTTTGATTAGTAAAGTGCTTAGTGTTTAGTGTTTAGTGCACTGTTTAGTGTTTAGTAGGTGATGTCCCATACTGTTTAGCATACGCTGTTTAGTACAGGCTTTGTTGATATAAACTAAACACTTAACAGTCCTGTCCAGACGTGCTTAGTGCGTGTTTAGCTGCAAGTGAGGGGTGGAGGCGGGACGTGCGGGACGCGCGGGAGGAGCTACTCGCAGAAAAAATAGAACGCGCTTCTAAACACTGTACTTCGCTCGCACTAAACACTTAACACTAAACAGAGACTGTCCGAACGTGTTTTTTGCTAAACACTAAACACTAAACGAGCCACTCGCACTAAACACTAATCAAAATGTATACCGGCCATTAGAGAGCGCCGCCACTACTTACTTTGTGGAGCAACGCCGGTTTCTGGCAAGGAAGCATGTGTTGCTCTAAGCTTAGCTCAAATTGTAAATACGAAACAGTATTTTAAGCTCAGCTGTTATCCTTTTAATTTCATAATGGAGTAATGTTATCCTTTTCATTTCATAGACACATTCGTAGCACGTAGCTGAACTACGACGAAACCTCGTAGTAGGCAAAGCATTATTTATTTCTATGAACAAAAGTTTATCCGGTTTTTATAAGTACTTAACCATAGTGCTGTTCATCAAACATTTGATTAATTAAGTACTTTATGGAAGGTTCTCATTGACAAATAGTTATTTGACAAAATAATCTCACCTACTTCTTTTTATAGGCATTGGAAAAACATCTGAATTGCTTGGAAATAAGGTTGAATTTTTTGGACGGGAAGATGGTGGTTGTATGTAGGGCGGGCGAGGTGAACGACCCGAGGTGCCTGGTCCTAGACACAGATATAGCACGTACTTCTACTGGGTAGGCAGTACTGTAGCTATAGGTCGCAGGTCGATGTCATTCAGATCACACGTGCTATTGTTTTCAAAGCTGACTATGAATTTATCACTTAATTGACACTTAGTTGATTACGAGCAGTGAACAGGTAAACAAGAGTTAAATGCAGCGAATTTTTAGTGATTAAGTTTTGATATTTGAGAAGCTCGATGGCGTAGTGGTTTAGCGCTTGGCCCAGCGATTGCGGAGGTTAAGCAACTTTCGCAAGGGCCGGTCATGGGATGGGTGACTGTGGGTGATCAAAAATGTATTATCTCGAGCTCCTCCGTGCTTCGGAAGGCACGCTAAGCCGTTGGATTTGGTTGCATTTGCAGTCGTTAACACCCACCAATCCGCATTTGGCCCGCGTGGTGGGTTATGGCCCATCCTGATTATCCATCCATAAGGAAAGCCTGTGCTCCAGCAGTGGGGTCATTAAAAATGGCTGATGGTCAAGTCTTTATAAATATGGGCGGTTAAAGATTATAAAGGTCTATAGTTTGCTGTGCTGTGCTTAAAAAAAGTTAGATGTTATTTTTAATATATTTATTTTTTATATTAATAATCTAGAATTTGACAACATCGATACTATTTTCCTAAGCTCTGGAATAACGTAATAATGTAGTACGGATTAATGTTATTTCGCTGCAGCCTGTTACGTAAGAAGCTAGGGGAAGCGACAATTTCGAGAGTTAAAGCACTGAATTTATTAAATACATGGTCCAAAAGTATATAAAATACCATTTACCTAAATTAAACATTACTTACTACGCACGCCCTGATTAGATAATAATTAATACATTCATCATCATCATATCAGCCGCACGACGCCCACTGCTGAATATATAGGCCTCCCCTAAGGATTTCCACGACGATCGGTCCTGCGCTGCTCGCATCCAGCGGCTTCCCGCGACCTTCACCAGATCGGTCCACCTTGTTGGGGGCCTACCCACGGAGCGTCGTCCAGTGCTATTAATACATTATATCGATGCAAAAAAACGAGGTAAAAAGAAAAACAAAAAAAAAAACACTAAAAACTGTCGTGCAATATGCACAATTTAATCTAGTCACATTCCTTATTTAATAGATCACGAAAAAAAAATTATTTTTCAAGAAGAAGACTTAAAAACTGAAACTGATATTTAAAGTCTTGAATTCTTAAATATCTATCACGCGTGAACGGCTGGACCGATTTAGCTAATTCTTTTTTTGTTGTGTTTGAAAATTGCGCAGGAAATTAGAATATTTAAGAATATTTAACCACCATTAAAATTATTTTGGACATAAAAACTTTTTAATGTAACCTTAATGAATTATGACTTTAAAAAAATTAAGAAAAGAATATTTATTTTGGACAATATAGACTTTTTTAATGTATCCTTATGACGTTTGACATGAATATATAAGATTCTTGCGTTATCGTCAAAGAGGATGTAAAAAAACCGGCCAAGTGCGAGTCGGACTCACGCACGAAGAGTTCCGTACCAAAAAACGGCAAAAACACGTTTGTTGTATGGGAGCCCCCTTAAATATTTAGTTTATTTTGATTTTAGTATTTTTTTATTATAGCGGCAACAGAAATACATCTTCTGTGAAAATTTCAACTGTCTACCTGTTGTCGTTATTAATTTCAAGCAAAAAACGTCAAATAAAAACAGTTTGTTGTATGGGAGCCCCCCTTAAATATTTATTTTATTCTGTTTTTAGTATTTGTTGTTATAGCGGCAACAGAAATACATCATTTGTGAAAATTTCAGCTCTCTAGCTATCACGGTTCATGAGATACAGCCTGGTGACAGACAGACAGACAAACAGACAGACGGACAGCGGAGTCTTAGTAATAGGGTCCCGTTTTTACCCTTGGGGTACGGAACCCTAAAAAACTGAATAACGTATAAAACCATAGAAATGCGCAGCGAAAATGTTTCTATGTTTAAAACAAATACTTCGGTCGGAGTTATTTTATTGATGAAAACATGTAAAATAATTAATTTATTATTTATTACAAAAAGGATCTAAGAAAACTTCTTAGTGCTCATCACGGTTAGTTTAGAGCCATCACGCCTAATATTATATTGGCAAGTTTGGATAGACTAAAATACACGTAACTAACATAACAAGTGGCATATAGGTACTTATACTTTGTTATAAAGCTGTAAGGGCATAAAGTAAACGGGAACGGCAACGGAAACGGGAACGGTACCTACTAAGATCTCTGAAAGTCTGAACCCAACTTTTCATTAATTATACCAATTCTAATTTAATATTCATAACTAAGACAGGACAACGTCGTCGGGTCAGCTAGTTTCAAATAATTTTGACTTAACTGTGATATTAAATTAACTAAAGTCTGTTCATCCTTACTTGTCTTATATGGTAAACAATCTTCACCCAACTCTTTATTGAAATAATCATTTATAAAATACAACAAATGGTTTTCCACACATAGATTACTAAATAAATTGTTAATAATAAATATCAATTTCATAAAGTTACTTACATATTTTTAATTAACGATTTAAGTATAAAAGACGTATGACAACTGTCAAAAACTGTTTACTAAATAAGACAAGTAAGGATGGACAGACTTTACTGCATACCTACATACCTTAAGTAAAAAATAAGCAATAATTAATAAGCCCTATGTACGAGTATACGCGGTACACATGTACTTACATACATGATTGTTGTACACCGGATTCCGTCCAAAAAAAGTAAATACGAATTATTTTGCGTAGTATAAATGTCTGTCGGTTCGAAATAAGTGAATGGATGTGAATGCAGTTGAAATATTCCTTTTGTACGTCTTTAGTCCAATGTCGGCCGTATAGGGTGACGTTGACTATGGGGCTTAGTTAATTCAATATTTAATTTATTTAATTAAGTTAATTCAATTTTGTCGTATTACTTACCTGAAAACAATCTACAGAAATTTATAAAAAAGTTACCAAGTTACCAAATCCAAAATCAAAATATGAGTAAGTATAGCTTCTTTCATGCATCAAAATTAAAAGAATTTTTCGAATAAATACGAAACAGTTAAATTATCTTTATGCATTATTTGTTGTAACAAAAAAATTTAATCGTATGTCTTACTGTGAGCTTTTAACTATTTTTAAACACAATTGATTATGTAAGTAAGTAGTACCTACCTAACTATTTAAAATAGTAAAGCGAATCTGTCCTAAATCGAACAAATTGTTATAAAGCTTTAGTTTCCGCTCATAAATTGAAACTACTAACGTCATTTCAATTATTCTACTAATAAAAACTCAATCATGATTCGGATTTTACCAAAGTAGATATCTAGCTTATTTGTAGGTATGCATTCAAGTAATTTAACTGTTCTATTATGTAAGCAACACTGTATTTCATTTCCTCATTATAAATAGTTAAACAACTAAAGTAGTCGTGAATACGCAGACCAATTATTATTACGAATGTTGAATAACAAACTAGCTATTAACATGAATCGTTGAACATTATTCATTGTACAATAAGTCCGCCGGTCCCCTCGTCTCTTGGCCCCCCTACTCTTTCTCAAGTTCAAGACTATGGGCGACAATACACGCAGGTACTGATTTTTTCATTATTTTTTTCCCAGCATTGAACATCTGCTCCGGATAGCAGATGCGTGCCTATTGTGAGGGCAATCCAGTTTTTTTAAAGACCTTAAAGTGAAAAAAGTTTTGAGATAAAGCGGATGCTGTGAAGAATCGATTTTTGTGCACCGCGAATAGTTTCCGGCGTCGCTTCCTGTACAAGACTGTCTAGTGTAGTTAGTGTAATTTGTAAGCTTTCGCCAGGAATGAGTATAGAATTACTAGATAAAATAAAAATGTTTAAAAAATAAGATAGGTCCTTACTTTAATTTCTGATTTCTAAGTAATGTATATAAACTTCATTAGCGTAAAGCTTATATTACTAATAGTTAATAACATTTGCCAATCTGGGTATCTAAAACGTAGTGATTTTACATTATCTTTGACTTTAAGCATTTCCCATACTACTCCTTATGTTACTTATAGTATATAATCCATGGAAAAACCCCACGTGCAATAGTAAATCATTATAAGCAGATATTATTACTTTTGTTGCATCATCTCAAAAAAGTCATCTTCCTGAAATAAAATAAAGCAACAAAACATGGATAGGTAGCATACCGCAAAATTCAAACTGAAACTAATGAAATTGATAAAAAAAAACTGTTTTAGGGCTGATTTTTCAATACCTGAATAAAACTTTATCTGTCAGATAGCGTATTATACTTCAGATTCATCCGAAGATATTAGTATATTTACAAATGTAGTATCGCTTCCATGTATCACCACTTAGCACGTTATTTTAAAGCAATAACCTAAAAAACCTAAAAAGAGAAGGTTTTTGACTTAAAATTGACAGATATTTTGACATTTCCGGTCCGAGCTCTCCTCGTCACTACTAGACGCCAACCACTTCATTCGTTTTTCGTGCTTCGCCACGGACGCACGTATACAGTCTCAAAGTGAGACTTCTTTAAAATTATATTTTTACAGTGAAAATTAAACTATACTTAAAATGCTTCGTGAAAAAAGGAAAAAGTTTTCAAGACGGAAGAGGACAAGAAGAAGAAGTCGAGACGAAGGTACACTATTAAATGCCGTTCATTTGGTTAAACAGCATAATTGTCTGCTAACTTTTATGATGGCGTAACTGCCACACTGGTCTTTTACCTTATTTTAATTTTTGTTTGATGCGAACTCACCATACTGGGTATTTTCTGTCAATTTATTTATTTATCTGATGCGAACTTACCATACTGGGTACTTTCTGTCAGTTTATGTATTTGTCTGATGCGAATTTACCATACTGGGTACTTTCTGTCAGTTTATTTATTTGTTTGATGCGAATTTACCATACTGGGTACTTTCTGTCAAGGTATTGTGTCTCAAAAAGACATCAACTAAATATCTATTGCACTCGAGATAGTCATACTGGACTATTTCACCGCATAGATAGGTCAGACAACGCAACTGCACTAACTACACCAACTCAAAGTGCCGCTGACGACGCGACATTGTAAAAAGCAGACTACCCTCAAAGGTTGCCACGTTGAAACCGCTGCCGAGCACCGATCGGGTGACTCCGCCGTCCGCTGGATCCACCGCCATCCACCTTCCAGGCAGGCGACCGCCGTGCTGGAGCTGCAACAGCAGCCCTGACAACAGTGTTGCTCATCAGGTATGAGTTTTGATATCATGTTATCATGATATTCTTAGTGTTGAGTTGAGTTAACACCAATGGTGTAATAGAGTACCATCGGTACTAAGATAGTTTAAAACTGACAGAACTAGCTATAAATGCTAAAACTTAAGAACTTAATGGAACCAAATATTGAGTTATACAGCAACTAGCTAATACCTGATACTTCAAACCTTTTATGTGAAATAGCTTAGCCGCTGAAATAGCTAGCTGCTGGCATGCTGATAGAAATTTCAATGAAAAATGGAATAACAGAATCCATACATTTTATTCATATTCATCCATAATGTTTGTTGGTCATTATATTATTATATTATATTACATAGTAAAAAAAAAAAACATTTGCATAAACTAGGAAACCTTGTATTTCAGGCGGGTAGACCTAACATGTTGAGAAACTTGTTAATCACTAATTATTTAGTATGGTTCTACTAGCTATGCCCTTGTACAAAATTATCTCTATTACTTTTCAAATTTAATTTTTGTGAATTTGTACAAAATAATGTTTCTGATGTGAAAAAATATACAAGTTACAATTTACAAGCTACAAGTACCAGTTATGTTTTATGTATAGTATTATGTAATCTGTGGTTTAAGGCAGCTTTCCAATACAAAACTATATACACCTTTTGTGTGACAGTATTTCACATTTTTTACATTATGTGGGGCATTACGACGTTCGGTTATACTGTACACGGTCAACTATAGTGTAGCTAAGGCTGTTTGCTTAAAAGACCACTGACAGTTCAGTCGAATATGAATGGTCCATTGGCCACAGGCCTGATGTGAACGATGGAAAAAACTGTAAGTAAATCGGATGCAGTACTCAATAAAACATTTTTAAATTGATTTATATATTTATTTGCCTTAAAAACGACAAACAAAAGACGTAGGTAAGTGTGCCACATCACCACATGCTTCATTTCCGACGGCAAACAAACAGTGGGGCACGGCGAGGAGGCCCCATCAGCGATTTGTTTCGTCAGGAAGGCCGATTTACACATAGCAGACTCGCAGACGGGCGTTACGGCCCATCCAAATGGTTGCCGATGATGCATTCATCGATGTTTGCCTTCGATCATCGTACGTGGGGTAAGGACACTCATTAGGATAATGTATTCATGAGGGTGCATGCTGGTGTGGCATTTGTCTGTATTCAGCGAATACAGGCAGTGGTCGCCAACTACAGGTGCAAAGGTCCACTCAATCGCTGGCGCCGGTAATCTTCTATGTATGGAAGTACCATTTAGCCGGCTTGCAGGGCACCTAGATTATTATTTCATTATTTTTTTTCTTTGGCAGACTATATGAGTGTTATCTCTTTATTTGATTCACTTTTGTAACATCTCCAGAGATATATTATAGTTTACCATTAATATGACTTAAATTCGGGCAGAATGCATAACATTTATATTATATTACATATGAATAATAGTTTTGTTACATTTTGTTGAAGGTTCAATAGAAAGTGATCTCTGTTCAAAAAAAAAACAGGTTTTCATATCAGATTTAGTTAATAACTGTTTAAAAGTTAACTTAGCTTTTAGAAAAAAAATTCGCACTTAAGTAAAACTATAAGCACCTAAAATAATAATATTACAATTAAAAAACGCTTATTGTTTTTAAAAAAAAACACAGTCTAGAGATCCCATCACCTATAAGGTTTTAATTTTGATAAGGAAAGTGATAGAAATACACGAATTTAAAATCGTAACCTTTGGGCATTGTAGTGCCCACATTTTTATTACAAAACTACCGCCGCTGCCTGGCTATGATGTTTTTTAAACAACTGTTATTGGACGATATTTACTATAAGGGTCTCAAAACCTATATATTTTTTTTTTAAATTGAAGTTCACCCTTTTTATATTAATTTTTTTTTTTATATATACAGCTACCGTCGCAACTTTCCATTCTATTACAAATGTAATGGCAATTATGGTCTTCACAAGACAAACGTTCACATAACTGCAAAAAACACTTATTTTATTACCTTTTTTTTATGAATTGATTAAACTGGTAGATACCGGTATGTCATCATATTATTTTTACTTAGTTGAATATCATCGATACTTACACCGAATTAGAGACGTTTCTTTTGTGCCTTTAAACAATGGGGTAGACTAGGGGACACTAGTGATCATATCAGGAATCACAAATTGTAAAATAATAATTGCATGTCAATTATCTAGAACAGACAGCTTATGATATTTTCATTGCCATTTTTCTAATTGCATTCAGTGCGGGGTGTTAAGTATTCTAGATGTTATTATTCTGATGCTAAACAGAAATTATTCAATTCATTAAAATATCAAAAACTAATCACCTGTTTTGTTTTGTTTTTTTTTTTCAGATCGAGAGTGAGTAAATTCGAATGCAAGTCGAATTAGGCAGTAGAAATCAAATGAAGTAGACTTTTTTCTATTTCTAGCATTTTTAGCCCAAAAACATTTTATTTTATAATTTGAGATTTTAGCATTCACAATGCTATTTTGGTTTAGTATTGTAGAAAGACTATTATGACACTAAGCTACCTACTATTTTAATTCTGTTCCACCAGTTTCTTAAACTAGAGGTGATAACGATTGTGCCATCCTGATCGTCACAATTTTGAGCCTTAGTTTGGTACCTCTTATTTACATGTAAGGTACTTCTTCGTATCTTTTATTCTAATATAAAGTATTCACATCCTATAACTTTTAATTTCAGGGACGGAAGTTAAACGCACAAATAAATTGGTTTTCACAACATTATCAAGGTGGTATGATTTTACAGGTATATTATTTATGTTATTATTGAAGCTGCTGTCTACTTATACTATCAGGAAGAACAGAGTTTGGTAACGGTTCGATTATTTAACAAATAATAATATAGACAGAATAAACACATTTTCCTTTACAGAAGTGTATATACAATTTAAATATCAGTATTAGATAATATTGCGTTCATTATTGAATAGACAAAATTGAACTAATCTCAAGTTTGGTAAATAATTTCACTACCTACGCCTTTGCGTAGACTCCATTATTCAAATACAATGGATATATTAGATTACTTAAAACTTTATTTAAATATTTTTTCAAATTGGAAAACTTTAAATATTTTTCACTTTTGTTTTTTTTTTAACCTTTTTATCTTAAAAATTTAACTTTGATTACCTTGCCTATTGCAAAAAGAATGCAAACAAGACAAAAAAAAATCAAGATTGTATTAGTATACACATTTATATTAAGTTCATAAACAGTTCATAATCACTTCTTATTTAGAAAGAAATTAAATTCCTATATGTATTGTAAATAATAGATTGCTGAAATAAAACATTTAATGATAGTGGAGTAGACTCGTGTCCAACCAGTTTTAACACTCGACGTACGCCAATACCTTTATAGCCCTAACAAAAAACGATATTATAGATGTTCCAGGTAACACGGCGGGATGGTTAATTACTCCACTATAATAGCAAAATATTAAAACATAATATCATCAATAATCAAACTGAGATTTCCAAACCAACCTTGCACTTAAAATATATTATCATCGATAAATCAAACTGAGTTTTCCAAACCAACCTTGCATATTTTTTTTTTGTACAGATGGTTATCTTTAGGTACCGTTTTTAGTAGTAATCATGTCAAACGTTGAATTATGTTAAATGACTTTCTTTTCTATTTTAAAAGACTAATACGCAAGAAATGATATTTCATTTTCTTATTATAATGCTTTAAACATCTACATTTGTAAATATACTAATATCTTCGGATGAATCTGAAGTATAATTAATGATTAAACGAACTTACCTGTAAGTGAAGTTCTATCATAATTATACGAAGGATTCATCCGAAGATATTAGTATAGAATCCCACCCTCCCTTCTCATTATTGTAAATTACAATAACTATCTACCCACTGAAGAAAATGAGGAAATATCATAAGATTTGGACTTTAAACTAAATGAAGTGGTTGGCGTCTAGTAGTGACGAGGAGAGCTCGGACCGGAAATGTCAAAATATCTGTCAATTTTAAGTCAAAAACCTTCTCTTTTTAGGTTTTTTAGGTTATTGCTTTAAAATAACGTGCTAAGTGGTGATACATGCAAGCGATACTACATTTGTAAATATACTAATATCTTCGGATGAATCCTTCGTATAATTATGATAGAACTTCACTTACAGGTAAGTTCGTTTAATCATTAATTATACCGCCAAATTGAAAGTGTTTGTCATTCATTCGTCACATTTAAAAAAAGACATTTATAATATTTGGTTAACATTTAAACTGACTGATATCTGTTAACTGAGGATTGAAAATAAGCTCTTAAACGGATAAAAACGGAAAAACAGATAAAAACTATATAACATATTTCAACGGATACTTACCTAAGTTTTCGCACTTCGATATTCACCAAAATCCATAAAATCATAATAAAATTATCCTACCTACCTACCTTACCACTTACCAGCCCAATTACCAAAGTGTCCGTTATTAAAATCCCAACCAATCCAGCACCCGACACCTTAATCTCTAATGCGACTTCCCTAATATCCTCAAAGGAAAATCAATTTTTAACAACGCTCACTAACTGCTTCCTCCGAAGGGTTGCAGGGGTCAGAACCCTTGCAGGGTCGACGACCCCGTGACACGGGCACGTTAGGCACTTAGGCATGTGAAGGAAACCGATTAGGAATCTGGGACCCTTATAGTAATCTAAATATACCTATATCGCAAGGATTTATTTTTCTCAACAGCCAACCGATCAGTAATGTCTATGTTAGTTATGTCCAGAGAGCTTTAAAAATACAGTTTTTAAGGCTAAGTTCATATGACCGCGCGGTGCCGCGCGGCACTGCCAACCGCGCGGTACAAGATCATACTAAACTGTGTTATATCGTTTACATTACCGCGCGGTGTCGCGCGGCGGCAAGATCTTGTACCGCGCCACAGACGCGCGGTGCCGCGCGGTTCAAGATCTACAAACCTGCATTGACCCGTTCAGTTGAGCCGCGCGGTTTGAGACGAATGGTTCCAATTAGTTAGAAAAATGAGTACCTATCGAAGACGAAATTTCTATCGATTTGCTTATCTACGAAGTCAAAAAAAGAAATGCCATTTAGAATCTTAACTCCAAGGCATATTCAAAAAAATATTAAAGAAGGTCTTGGGAGGAATTCATTTTAATTTTCTCATATGATAATGATTCTGAAGAAAAAAGAAAAACTTGGGCAAGTTTAATCTACAAATTAGATTGCGTTTCTTTTTTAAAATAACTTTGTATAAATAAATAAATTCATAAACAAATTGCTTCGTCCGCGTCCATTCTTAGGCTCGTATTATAGAACGAGACTCAAGCACAGCTTGAACTCTAATCACCTGATCTCTACTTAATTACTGAATCTAGTCTCAAGCACCCTGTTGATTCCAAAACTATGCTTGAGTCTAGACTCAGCTGATCTCTACTTAAATAGAGATTTGCGACTATCTATGGTTACAGTCTGTTTCCTATTACGAAATTTGTTTTTAGCAGAATAAGTTTCATTTTACGCATAATTAGGCCAAGTAAATGTTGCGTCACAACGTGATTTATACATTTTTATGAGTGACATTGGCCAATTAAACGTAAATTTTAATAAATAAGGTATTTGTGCTTAGAATTAAAGGAATATTGCGAAGATTATAACTGGTGGTTTTGTCACTGCAGTAAGTTTTTCGTAAAACGGAATATGATGAACTCGACCTCACCAATTCAACAAACTAAACTCAACTCAGATCATGCTAATTTTCAAACGATACTCGAGCAATGCTCGACTAATTTTAGAACTAAAATCTCTGCTTAGAAAGAATTTGATCTCTGTTTACGTAAGTATGGTCGAGACCACGCTTGAGCTTTGATTTAGAATAGAATAGAATAGAAAAGCATTTATTAACATCACACAGAAGGATTAAGAAAAGAAAACAATATTTTACAATGAATATTAAAACATTAACACAGAACAGAAGAGAGATAAAAAGGGTGGAAAAGTGTTCTGCTAAAAGGCCCTGTCTCAGTAAAAAACTTCTGAGTCATTCGTAGTTGATTTGGGTTCATATTTACATTAGATAAGGTCGAATTTAAGGGAGCGGATGGTTAGGAGAGCCCCCGTGCCCTTAATCAAAGCTTTTTGATTTTTTTAAATGAATTTTGCAATTTTACCAATCCTAACCTCAAAATGTATAAAAGCTAAAAAACATTGAAGGGATGCGAGTGAGGGGAAAAAGAATAGAGTAAAGAGGGGGACTCTCCCATCCCCCCCTTAATTTTTGATTTAATGACTTTTTCATAGGTACATTTTGAGGTTAGGTTTTGTAAAATTTCAATGTTCATTTAAACAAAAACTGTGCATTGCCGCACAAAATGCTTTGGAGGGGTTAGGTCCCCTCTCTCCCTCCCATCCACCTTTCCCTTAAAATTCAATCTTAATAAATAAACCCTGGCAACACTAGTGAAAAACATAAACCTAACCTAAGTCAAGCATCGTTCTAAAATAAGCTTTAATCTGAATCGCGTACTCAATCATCGTTTTAAAATTAGCATGATCTGAGTTTGAGTTTAGTTTGTTGAATCTCTGCTCAAGCACAGTTCTAGAATTAATGCTCGACTTAAAACTAGTTTTAAGTAGAGATCAACGCTTGAGTCTCGTTCTGTAATACG
This sequence comes from Agriphila tristella, assembly GCA_928269145.1. NCBI lineage: Eukaryota > Metazoa > Arthropoda > Insecta > Lepidoptera > Crambidae > Agriphila > Agriphila tristella. The sequence goes on from OV743433.1 coordinate 43,263,222, forward strand.
AGCCTTAGTGATTTTGATGCCAGAGTGCCGCGCGTGTACGCTATCATGTGAATTCTCCTACCGCGCGGTGACGCGCGGCACCGCGCGTTCATATGAACTAGCCTTATACACAACGGGGTAGTGCTTGGCCTTCACCTCACCTGATGTTAAGTGATGGTAAGGCCGAAGGTGGAAGCGCACTGAGTATAAGAAGCGGTGGTAGCTAGCCAGGCGGACTTGAAATAAGCCCTACCACCAACCTGCCGTCTAAAAATGCATTTGCAGTGCTAGAAAGTTGTATATTTTAGCAAAAAAATTAAAAGTCATGCATACTTACTGATTTATTTTTCATTAGGTAATTATCTTAAAATAGACTTTTTTCGAGTTATGAGGTGGCTTTTTCATTTCATTTCAGATCTCTAGCATCAAAATTTGTGGAAGTCTTATACAAACTTTCATTATCTAACTAAGGCAAGGGGATAGATAGGGTTAAAAGTTCCAAGTTTTAGAACTGTTTATTCAACAATGGCGACCCGCCATACATGAATTTATTTGATTTAAATTTTGAGCGTTTAGAAATGAAAAACTTTCAAAGACTTCAAGTAGTAATCCTGAGAATTTTGATGATCATCAGTGAGTCACTGACGAATTCATCAGGGTTTTTTAGATATCAATAAAATCTAAATTACTTACCTACTTTATAAGCTTCGTAGATATAAGCTATGCAATTGAAACTTTATATGTTTGATAAGTCCACAATTGACAACATATCCCTAGGGACATACATATCTAGTGCCCTTACGCTTCGATTGGTCATCTTGGCGGGGGCACTATCGTGCCGTCTCGTGCCCCCAGATTAACTCTGTATGAGCTGACCCTTGTAACAAAACTTTGGTATAAGTATGATAATTAATGTCGTTGCCTAGTTACTTTTGTAATCGTAATAAAATTGGATTCAACGATTTTTTAAACAAGGGTTAGGTGGGGTGGGGCGTTCGAAGCCAATATGTTTCGAATACATTAAGACTGTATATACGCATTTCAAAGAAATTAGCGTTTTTCCAAACAAGTTATCTAAAGAATTAAAGCATTACTATTGATGTAAACTTTAGTTTTAGGAAGCAAAATTCTTAAATTAGTGCCGTATAGAGAGAAAAACATAATAAATTATCAGGTATTTTAAAACAAAGACAATCTGTTCAAGTGGAATTCCAAATTTGCTTGTCAGAGGTATTTTTCAAACACGTTTCAGCTGTAACAAATAATAATACGACTCATATTTATTTTTTCATTTATTGTTTGTATTGTCAAGGAGTGCCCTATAGAGAGAAAATTTAAAAAAATGATTTTAATCACAGAGAAATAAAATATTAAAAAATGCTCAAATAAGTACACTTTGACATGTTTTTTTATTGGCATTTACAGATTTTAAAGTGATTTATTATTTTCCTTAGAAATAATGAGGTATTTGTTTATTGTATTGAGTATTTTGTAGATACTTATATCTAATATATAATTTAATAGGAATTTTCAAAGTTCGCCCTCATTACGGTTCGCGCAGAGATGTTTCGATCATTTGTATGGAAAATTTAAAAATGGAACGTGATGCGCGTCGACAGCCTTAAGTACTTCCCTTTATGTTTTTGTGTAAGTAAACACCTACGCAAAGACCACGTTTGAAAAAGCCGTCAAGTTGTTGTTGATTTTATTTGTATTGTTTTTTTATAGCTTCTATCTAAACATGTAATATGATTGACCGATCGAGCGCGAAGTATCTCCTTTTCAGCCTTGGGCTTCTGTTTTGGGGCGAAGCCGCGATGCTCGAAGGTTTCAGCTAAGGCAAAAATTATTTCGTATGTCCGGCTGTCCGTTTGTCCTTCTCTACAGGAGGGGGTATAACAACCTCTTAAAACTTGCCAGGTTTATAAATTGCTATAGTTACATCTCTTTCTCACTGTATAGCAATTAAAAGAGATAGATTGATAGCCAGTCAGAAAACTGCCAGGAAATAAGAGGTCATAATACGGCCCCAGGTAGCATTTCTCAACCGATTTTTTGAGCAGGTTTTAAAATTAACTAATTATCAATATGTTTGGTTAGCGATGTCGGAGCTTTTACAGGCAGATAATATGATCAATTTTATCGACAAAACCCCCACCCCCCCACATGTTGGGGTCTATCCTCTCTCCTAATAGAATGACCGCCATTTTAAATTTGGCTTTTTAATTTAGTTGGCCCCGCCGAAAACTATTAATTTATCCAGATTTAAACGTCCTATAGTTATAAAAAAAATACTTTTCAATAGGTAATAATATCACCTATCTAATAAAAAAATAGTTATGTAAATTTTCAACTTTAATACGTCATAAAAAATACTAAATTTAATTACAATCCGAAATTAATGTGCTTTTTTTTATTTCCTCACAGATTTCAAAATCTAGGACATTACTGTGCAATGTTTTTACATTATTGTAATGTGCAGGAATATTATCTACAAAACCACATCAAAATCTTTGCTCTGAGTTGCATATTTCAAGAGTTTTTGTTGTTTGAATATGACCCTTACGTAACCAATTTTTTTTTTTAAATGGACAAATTTAGTAGCATTTTTATCAGTTTTTAAATTTATTTGATAATTTTATCTGAAAAGAAATGTCACTGAACCATAAAAGCATGTATTTTAGAGTTTTGAATTTCGACCATTTTCGAATACTAATTCAATTCAACGTGTAAGGGTCATATTCAAACTAAAATAACTTTTGAAATATTCAACTGTGAGCAATAATTTTAATGTCGTTTAATAGGTAATATTCCTACTGTGTTATAATAATGCAAAAAAAAATTGCACATTAATATCCTAGTTTTTGAGATCTGTGAGGAAATCTAAAAAATAGCACACTAATTTCGGATTAAAATTAACTTAAGTAATTTTTATGACGTATTAAAGTTGAAAATTCATTTGATAGGTAATATTATTAGCTTTCGAAATATTTTTTTTTGATACTGTAAGACTTTTAAATCCAGAGTAATTTTTATTTTTCAGTGGGGCCATCTAAAATAAAAAGTGAAATTTTAAATGCCGGTCATTCCAACAGGAGAGGAGATAGACCCCAACATGTGAGGGGTTTTGTCGATAAAATTGATCATATTATTTGCCTTTAAAAGCTCCGACATTAGTAACCAAATATAATGTATAGATTTTTTTAATGATTCAGTTTTTCTATCAAAATGCCGCGGATTTGGGAAAATTATATTTCAGCCATTTCCAAAAATGTTCAAAAATCTCACAAACACGACAGTTCTACCATAGTATGGTTCTACACAGACCGCGCGTGGTCTCGTCGCGTCTACAGCTTTACAGAGCCACTAGTAGCTATGTAAGCATATGTAAGTATCTACACAAATAGCAGAGAAAATATAAGTAGTTAGCACCGGGGCGGCACCGTGAGATATTTGTTCCAATTTAAAAATCCTTTTTAATACAAAAGGTATTCGATACAAATAGACGCCCTTATTCCGAAAAGCAAATGCATTAATCATACGAAACTTACTACATAACCGACCAATGTTCCCATAACACTCCCCTCACTTTCCCATCGAATTTCTTATCGTAATTCGCACTGCAGAAATGCAAAGGAACCAAACCTGGGACCGCGAAGTGTACCTACCTACAAAGAAAGCCCTTTCTTTGCAGCTGTCGCGCGCGCACCGGGCCTCGCACAATGCACTTTCGTGCGAAACGTTTTTTTTTCACGGTTGTTCAAAATGAGGTCGGTTTTCTCTGATTGATACTCCTGTTGGTGTTATTGCGTTTCGTTAATAAGTACAATATTGGAATTTGGAAACAAACGCGAAAGAATTTAATACCTAGAACCTTAGTGAATAGCAACGAAGTAAGTAGCCTGGAAGTATAAACTTCTTACAAATAATAGTACATTACTGCCGCGTACACAGCTGGCAGCGATGATGATGGCCGAGAGCGGAGCTTAGCGCAGGTCCAGAGGCCGTATTACAAGCTCTTAAATCCTGCCAGGTTTATAAATTGCTGTAGTGACATCTCTTTCTCGTCGTATAGCAAATAAAAGAGATAGATTGATAGCCAGTCAGAAAACTGCCTGGAAATAATACGGCCCCAGGCCATCACAGCGCGGTCAGCATTGCAGTGCAGCCCTTGATGGCCAAGCTGGAATAAAGCCTTGCCTTTATAGCGCGGACAGCAAGGGCTGCAATGATGACCAAGCTTGAAGGCCGAGAGCGTAGTTAAGCTTAGCTCGAGGCCATCATAACGTGGCCAGCAGTGCAGTCATTGTGGACCAAAGGGAATTCGATCCCGGCCCTTATTTCTAATCCCGGGATTTCGGGATTACACTTAGCCAATCCCGGGATCACGGGATTATTTCGGGATTGAAGATTAAAAAAAGAAAATTGGAAACCTTAGAAAAATTGGCTCTGAATTAATAAATTAAAATAGACAAAAATAAACCTACTTAAAATTTGGTCAAAAATCAACTTGCTTAATCATTTTTTGACAAAAACCAACATATTTTACGTTACAATACACACTTAGCTAATCTAATAATTCTAACTAATCAAACTTAGAGTCAAATTAAGTCTAAATAAGCCTAACCAGACTGTCTGGTTAGTTTGACACTCTTTAATCTTTATGTTAAAGTTATTATTTATCAAGAATGAATAAGATCTCTTTCAATTTCAATAAAATGAAAAACATTTATCTGGCAAACTATGCAAATAAAGAATAACAATAACCTCTAAAAATAGTTGGCCTTCATGTTAAAACCTAGTTATTATTTCATAGCAAAAACTGTTTGAAAATAATATTCATCAGTCACATAATAACTCATTTCTTTTAAATATGAAGAAAACAATTTTGGAGAATGTTCATATGCATTCTTGTTCAGTAGCAGTAAAACTGAAGTGTATCACCACACCACAACAACCCAGTAAGAGTTGCTTGTCTATCTTTTTAGTTCAAAATAAAAGAACTTTTATTCCAAGAAACCATCGCAAACCCGCTGGGTTAATTTTTGTGTTGCAGTAATATTGGTTGTAATGCTGCTTAAATGAAAAATAGAAGGTTTTCTTGCATTTTATATTAATAATGAAAGACAAGCAATTCTATTGAGAACACTGTCACTGAGCATTGCGCTTCACGCAGCATATTTGCAAATTATATTATTTTTACAATTTTTTTTCAAATTATACCAATCCCGAAAATCCCGGGATTAGGAAAACTCAATCCCGAAAATTTCGGGACTGAAAAACGATCGGGATCGAATCCTCTGTCCAAGGCTTCTATAGTGCTTTACTCAAAAATGCGATTACTGCCTACTATACTACTTATCGAGGAGCTCGGTGGCGCAGTGGTTTAGCGCCTGGCCCAGCGATTGCGGAAGTTAAGCAACGTTCGCAAGGGTCGGTCATGGGATGGGTGACCAAAAGTTTATTATCTCGAGCTCCTCCGTGCTTCGGAAGGCACGTTAAGCCGTTGGTCCCGGCTGCATTTGCAGTCGTTAACACCCACCAATCCGCATTGGGCCCGCGTGGTGGGTTATGGCCCATCCTCCTTACCACCCATAAGGAAGGCCTGTGCCCCAGCAGTGGGGACATCAAAAATGGCTGATGGACATACTACTTATAGTAGGTACTTGTAATAACCTAATTTCGAAAAAAATACAAAAAAGCAAATATCTTAGAAACGATGCGTCGGCGCCAAAAAAAAGGATTTTTTTTACTCCTATTGTAACCGCGGAAGTAGATAAAGGGGTATTTAGTGAAAGGTCAAAAAACGGTCAGGTGCGAGTTTTTTTTTATTTTTCTATACTATATTAGTATAGTAGTCTATAGTCATATAAAATTCTAAATTGATTGATTAATGGATTTATTGATTGATTTATTGATTGAATTTTGGTATACGCCTAGAGTCCTAACGGCTGAAAGTAGAGATATCATTTTTGGAGGGTAGATAGATACCTTTCAGTGTGTAGGTGAGCATTGAGAATGGATTTTAAAAAATTCACCCCTTAGGGGGATGAAATAGGCCCTTTCATCCCCTTAGGGGTTGAATTTTTCAGAAGAGACTTCCATACAAACTGTCATTCCCTATTAAATAGGGGTCTCTTAGTTTCAAAGCTAGGATGTTTAAACTTTATGTGTGACTGTGACGATTATAAATGATAAGGGAAAGAGAAACGGCAAATGGAAGGGGAAAGGGGAGAGGAGACGGGTGGGGATGCTTAGTAAGTGTAATTTTAAGGGTAAGTGTAAGCGGATGGTCTAGACCTGAGGGCCTAGCCAAAGTAACATTCGCTATTCTTCGTTATCGCTTCGCTTTCGAAACATGTATGGGATTGACATAAGGTTTCGTTAACAATCGAAATTTAAAACGTCAAATCCATACATGTTTCGAAGCGAAGCGATAGCGAAAATTTGCAAATGTTACTTTGGCTAGGGGGACTCTAGACACTCTTTACATTAAAGTTATTCTCTTTTCAACAATGAATGTCTCTTTATATTTCAATAAATCTATACATATAATAAAGCTGTAGAAAAGTTGTGTCTGTACAAAGAAAATATTTTGAAAAAAAGTGGTTGGGGTGTTTGATGACAACCTATAAAACCCATTTCTATCATTTTTGGAATTTTTGTCTGTTTGTCTGTTTGTCTGTTTATCTGTTTGTCTGTTTATCTGTTTGTCTGTTTATCTGTATGTTTGTGCGCTAATAACTTAAAAAGCGCTAACTCAATCGTAATGATGTTTACACAGAAATATATTATGAATTTTGCGAAGTAATTTAGTCTTTATCTCATCGCAATCGGTTCACTCAATCAAAAGATATACGACTTTTAAGTTTTTAAGAAGAGTTTACGATGAATTCGTTGTAACAATATCTTTGGGGAATTATACTGTTAGAACGACGACTACCTGGACCTCCCACATCTGGCACGGTAAAATGGTAAATGGCTTAAAAGTAAACAATAAAGTGTCGAGTTTTGGGTCTGTCTTTTGTAATTTCTCAGAAAAAAAAATGCACGTGCATGCAGTAAAATCTAAGCCCGCTTTCTAAGTATTATATTATTTTATACTACTAGCTTCCGCCCGCGACTTCGTTCGCGTGGACATTGGAGAAAATCCTCAGGGAACCTTTAACCTGGATAAAAAGTTTAATATCCTGCCTTGCTAGGTAGCCCGCTTGGTGTGAACGTGCCTTGCGCGCAGCAGGCCTCTGGCTGGTAAGCGCGTACTATATCGACCGAGTGCGATGTCGAGCCGCATCCTCACGCGCAAGTGGCAAACGCCCTGCCTGCAAGCGAGGTACGTCCACACCAAGCGTACTGCCTAGCGAGGCAGGACGTTAGAACATAGAATACTTCGTATCCTGGTTAAAGGTTCCCTTAGGATTTTCTCGAATGTCCACGCGGACGAAGTCGCGGGCGGAAGCTAGTTTAAAATAATATAGGTAATGAACTATGCAAATAAAGAAAATTGACAGTAACCTCTCTTAACATCGACCAAATAGATGGCTTTCATGTAAACACCTAGTTAGATTTAGGTAATTAATAAGTTTCTTAGCAAAAACTAAATAGTGTTCATCAGTCATATTATTATAATGTTTAAAGAGAGAAAAAAAAATCACAACGAAAATAAAATATAAAAAAATGCTCAAATTGGTACACTTTGACATGTTTTTACTGGTATTTAAAGATTCTAAAGTATTTTTTTCAATATTTGTCTAATATATTGCGTGTTTTGTATATCCATATATATTATTCAATAATTTAATAGGAATTTTCAAAGTTCGCCCTCATTACGGCTCGCGCAGAGTTGTTTTGATCATTTGTATTGAAAATTAAAAAATGGAACGTGATCCGAATATACAGCCTTAAATGAAATACAAGAAGTTTTTATCGGATTTTTTATTTAAAGTATTTAAAATGATAAGCAAGCAAATATGTTGAGATACGTTTTGCTTCACACTCACGCAGTCTATTTTGTAACTTAAAAAAAATTAAGTATATCAATCCCGAAAATCCCGGGATTAAGAAAACTCCCAAAAATGATGGGACTGAAAAACGGTCAGGATCGAATCTTTTAATGTTATTGTCACGTTACGTCTTCTTTTATGGGTTAAAAATGAAGTAAAAATATTTTTTACTCGAAAAAGCGTGTAATATGGTCATTATTTTGACAACCTTCTTTGAGCAAAGTCGAGGTTGCCGTGCTCCTCCGATGGTGACGCAGTAAAGTTGTATGGGATTTCATTATTGTCGAGTTTTTTTTGCTATATACAGGAATTTAAGTTATATTTTTAATTTTAAATATTTATTTCTCCCGACAACAACTGCAAAATCCGGACATTTTCTTCTCCAGCTATTTTGGACTTCCGATCTGGCAACCCTACTTAGCACGCACTTGCCGGATTTTTAACGATATCTCTTTTCGTTTTGGAGAAGTTTAAGATTCTTTGAAAATTGTCCCGGACTCGCGCATGAAGGGTTCCGTACCAAAAAACGGCAAAAAAAACACGTTTGTTGTATGGGAGCCCCCTTAAATATTTTTTATTTTATTCTGTTTTTAGTATTTGTTGTTATAGCGGCTACAGAAATACATCATCTGTAAAAAAATTCAACTCTCTAGCCATCACTGTTTATGAGATATAGCCTGGTGACAGCCAGACAGACTGACAGACAGACAGACAGACGGACAGACGGACAGACGGACAGACGGACAGACGGACAGACGGACAGACGGACAGACGGACAGACGGACAGACGGACAGACGGACAGACGGACAGACGGACAGACGGACAGACGGACAGACGGACAGACGGACAGACGGACAGACGGACAGACGGACAGACGGACAGACGGACAGACGGACAGACGGACAGACGGACAGACGGACAGACGGACAGACGGACAGACGGACAGACGGACAGACGGACAGACGGACAGACGGACAGACGGACAGACGGACAGACGGACAGACGGACAGACGGACAGACGGACAGACGGACAGACCGACAGACCGACAGACCGACAGACCGACAGACCGACAGACGGACAGACGGACAGACGGACAGACGGACAGACGGACAGACGGACAGACGGACAGACGGACAGACGGACAGACGGACAGACGGACAGACGGACAGACGGACAGACGGACAGACGGACAGACGGACAGACGGACAGACGGACAGACGGACAGACGGGCAGACGGACAGACGGGCAGACGGACAGACGGACAGACGGACAGACGGACAGACGGACAGACGGACAGACGGACAGACGGACAGACGGACAGACGGACAGACGGACAGACGGACAGACGGACAGACGGACAGACGGACAGACGGACAGACGGACAGACGGACAGACGGACAGACGGACAGACGGACAGACGGACAGACGGACAGACGGACAGACGGACAGACGGACAGACGGACAGACGGACAGACGGACAGACGGACAGATGGACAGACGGACAGACGGACAGACGGACAGACGGACAGACGGACAGACGGACAGACGGACAGACGGACAGACGGACAGACGGACAGACGGACAGACGGACAGACGGACAGACGGACAGATGGACAGACGGACAGACGGACAGATGGACAGACGGACAGACGGACAGACGGACAGCAGAGTCTTAGTGATATCACAGAATAGATAATAGTACCTACTAGCGTACAGAAGTTGCACTCCGCAAAAGCGTTTAAATAAATTGCGACTCTTGCTCGTCTTATCTTTTCTGATGTATGAAATTTCTCCTCTCAGAGGACGCCGAGCGCTTCAGACTCGCGCGCGGAGTGACAGAGCCGGGGCCCTATTTTGAATCGTTCGTATGACATTGTGTTGTCGCATGCGACTTAAGTCACACTCGTCTTCCAAGTCGCATGACGCCGATTTTCCGTATTTTTGAATCATTCGTTTCCGTGCTGCCAACATAATACGAAATGTTGGATTTTATCCGTTCCATACAAAATTTAGAGAAAACTGGTAACTACCACAATGAAAACGGAACGTAATATCCATGTTTCTATTGGCTGTTAAACAAAAATCTTTGCTTTAAGTAGAAAAGAATATCGCTCGCCGTGCCGTATCGCTCGACTGTAAACGAGTGGGTAGGGGCACTCGTTGCGGTCGAGCGATTCAAAAATTTGGAAAGTCAAATGTCGCACGAAAATCAGTAGAGCGATTCAAAACAGGGCCCCTGGTGATATGGTCCCGTTCTTACCTTTTGGGTAGGTACGGAACCCTAAAATTACCTGTATTTTTTTTTTTGCAGTATTGTAGGTCTTATAGTAACGCATCTATTGGTGCCATTTTCATTTCCTTAGGACGCTAGCCCCCATAATGCGGCGCATACGGGTGATGAAAGTGAAAGTGAAATATATTTTATTTAAATAAGCTCACATAATAAGCATTTTTAAATCGTCAATTCTTTTACCCTACCACCCATTATGACGTCTTTTAACTGACAAGAAAAATGGGCGCAAAAAACTTGTCAGCTTTATCAATCAGATGGAACGATATTTACAAATATGTATATCGTTTCCAGACTTTATATTAACAAAGATTAACAAATAAATAACATTATTGAATTAGCTCATTTCTTAATGAGTTTCAAATTTCTTAATCAATTTACAGATTTTAAGCTAAATTCAAAGTTTGAACTTGTTATTCAGTCTAGGCTGTTACAATAAATAAAAATAAAAGAAAAACATACAATTCAATATGCATTAAGATAGGTAGTCAGAAGCAGACCCATTCCCACTGGCAGCACCAGTTCCCGAACATGACGCATGAACCAGCCATCTCTTCGCTCAACCATATTTGTGGGAACGTAACGACCCGCCTCATACGACACCACCGCAGAAATGATTAAAGATAGCATGACATACTAAGACTACCTATGTTAAGGCATCGAATTGAAAATTTATATCCAAAAGCTTTTCATGATGATGTGACGTCGCACGCACCGGTCGCCCGTGAAGTCAGCAATGATATTATATTATAAGTAAAGATAGGTTATGCGCCAACATCATTAGGTACCTGACTTTCGTCTTGCCATTTTGGAGTGCGGGTAACGCATCAATATCATTGCCGATCGAAGCCCGTCGATAAATATTTGCTTTATAAAATGTGCTATAAAATCGCAACGAAAGGACCAATTTCGATAATTTAAACACTATATTGATGAGAAAGCTTAGTGAAACACTTTAATATTGGTTTTGAGTTGATTTGTCGATCTATCCCTTTCAATCTGAAATTGGATCCCCAGTAAGGACGCTAAATCGACATAATATATGTAATCAGCGCTTAAGCCTCCTGAACGCAACCCTAACCACGTCCCACCCTCCCGCAGGCTGATTAGCTAATTACAAACCACCTAGCGACCGGTCTCATTTGACAGATAAATGTAATACATTGCTACTTCATTTTGGGGTAAGAAAAAACATACCAAAGAAAAGTAGCAATGTATGTCTAATGAAACCGGTTGTTAAATAGTTTCTATTTAGATAATCAGCCCGCCGACCTGCGTGTCACTTTGCATGTCACCTGTCAAACTACCCCTCCCTCTCTCAAGTCGAGTATCGCCGAAATGGTCGAAGAAAGTAGCGTCATCTCTAAATTATAACCATCAACTTTCACAACAAAGTCTTCAAGTTTGCCAAAAGATGTCTCTGCAGTCGGAGTTATAAAATATTCAAAATAAAACAAATTAATTAAGAAGACAGTACAATAAAAATCACCTTCTTATCTGGCTATAAAGTAATTTAAAACAAAATTATTTTAAAAAGATGAAAACAAAAATATTTTTTGATCATGATTTTTGGTCATGATGCGAATTGCAATATAATAAAATAATAATAAAATCTTTATTGAAATAATCTTACATCAGACTGTTACAACTATTCTTAACATAATGTGTACATAATATAGGCAAAAAAGATACAATGTGCCTGAACTAGGATTAACCTGTATTTCAGGCAAAATAAGTACTTACATAACTACCTACTTAAAATTATTAAACATTAAAGTACAATGTAATGTTAATAATGCTTAAATAAATAAATAACAAAACGTTTGCAGCAAGAGCAAAAGTCTTCATAATCCATATCTAGGTCAAGGTCAGTGCTGCTTGAATTGTTACCTATCAAGTTTATTTACAAATAATATTTATAATATATTTTACTGTGATTCATTTTGCGCACGTATTAAAATTGTTAGGTAAAGTAAATTAGTAATAAGGTTATTGGAATTGGAACAGAATAAATTAATAAAAAAATGTGCATTTTGTTAAAGATTAGAAAAATTGATGCTACAAATAAATTACGGAAATAATAACAGAAGTGAATTTGAAAACGAGATTAATTAAAACTACATACCTGAAAATTAAAAAGAGTAAAAGATGATACTTTTAGACCCCTATATAATCTATCGAATTGACTATCTTTGTTCAGCGATTTTTTAGCTGGACAGTCAGCATCACCAGTTTTGTGATTCGAGTGCTTCTTAATCTGTCGTCCTTGGTGTCAGTGCTGATGATAACACCACCGTTTGTTGTTTTTCGCAAACTCTTCAAGTGCAACTTCGTTTATTTATTAAGTCTTATATTTTTTTTCACGAGTGCTTTGGTGTCCTTTTTATCAGTGGGGTATACAGCATTGGAGTTTATGTTACTAGGCTGGATGAAGTTGTTAGGGTTTTTTACCATGTCGGTAAATGAACTGAACCCGCGACGGGTTTGGAGGACTCTTCAATGCTCACTTTGGGGTCTTTATGTCGCTGCGAAAGGTCATGTTTTTCTTTGTGAGCTTGGATGGATAAGTGAGCCTGAATAGTTTTTGTTTAAGGGACTGGTATTGGACGGCCATTTGAGATGTCCCATGGCTAACATTTCGGCATAAATTATTAATCCGCAGTTTTGGTCCTTAGTCTATTTGCCTACGCATGAAATAGCACACCTCATTTAGATAGTTCTGAATCTTTGGAGTGGACACAAGTTCCGGAGGCTCTTTCTCCTGTAGTGCCGGCGCGGGCGCGGGAAGCCGGCGCGAGGGCGTGGGTGGCGGGCTGCGGGCCATTAGCTCACTCCGGTTTAAGGGGCTGCCTTCCATTTTCCAAATTACTAAGATACACTAAAACATTTAAACTTCAAGAAACAATTCATTAAAGTAACACTAATACTCATGACACAGATAAATATCTCTTCCGCGTAATGTGAAACTAGGGCACAATTTTTCAACAACCACTTGTTGTTTAACCACTCGTTTGCCCCTGTCAACCACTAGTTGACACGAGTTTATGTACCCGAAATGCCCATGTCAACTACTGGTTGACATGGGCTAGCGCGTAAGAGAGGCCGCGATTTATTGAACTATACTTATCTCTTTTACTCTTAGGAACATTTCTGAACGTTTGTCTCGTTAGTCTGTGAAATTCACTAGCTGTACAATCCATAAACAGCATTAAGGCTCGTTCAATTACAGAATCAAATTCAAACTCAAATCTCTGCTTGAGTACAGTTAGATAGGGATGGCGCTATATGCGATGAATAGCACCATCCCTTTCTAACTGTACTCAAGCAGCAAGCAGTGCTTGAGTCTCGTCCTATAATACGGACCTAAGTCCCTGAGTGAAAAATAAAATATGACAGTTCGTATTGAGCGTGGTGGTCTGTGGAAGATAATTTTTCAAAATCAAAGTACTGTAAATAAATAATTTGGTATAGACAAGTATATTATTTTATTTTTTATATAATATTTATTATGTAATTAACGTATTTTAAAATAAAAAAACCATAGGTCATTGCTTTAATTTTTTAGGTAAGAATTTCTTAATACAAGTCGCGCTCTGAAACGCGCTATCACAATGGTAAGCTCACTTAATTCTACACCGGAATTGCATTTTGAAAAACAAAAGACTGCATTCTATAGATTTATTCCTACTTAAGATAAAAAACACAACACTTGATAGTGTTACAATAACAAGTTGAGTCGCAATGAACGCTGTATCGGGAACCGACACGTTCGGCGGCAAGGGGCTGGCAAGGGTCAAAAATTTACGGGCAAACCTCGAGTTATTACGACCGGCGCCGGGGGCAACCAAGCGGCTAATTTATTACATTAATTACTCGACACGTCCGATTGCAACGATGATTCAACGAGAATCCTTATCCTTTCCTTATAATATTATAAATGCGAAAGTCCGTTTGTTTGTTTATTTGTTTGTTACGCCTTCACGTCTTAACTACTGAACCGATCATCATGAAATAATTTGCATAAACGTTGTTAGGGGTACAGAAAAGAACATAGGGTCTCATTCATCCAGAAAAACGTACAGTTCCCGAGGGATAGCAAAAAAACTGTCCACGCAGACGAAGTCGCGGGCGGCCGCTCGTCTTCAATAAGTCTCAGTCTTCAGTAATGTCTCAGTAGCGAAACGGATAGAGATGGGTAGGTCCGCTCTTAATTAGGAGTTGCATCAGGATGTACATCCAGCTCTGGTGATGTACATCCAGGTTCCGTGTCCGTCGGACCCATATGGGTCCGGCGGCAGACTAACTGTCGGTCGTGATCGTGAACCTCTATCCCCTAAGGCGGAGTCGGAATTGGGACGGAATGCGGATTGAACAGGATAAATAAGAAATAAAAATAGTATGGGACAAATCAGTCTCATATATATTTTGTAATAATCATGAATTACCAATAATCTCTAATTAAAAAGTAAAAAAAAAAACAAAAATCCCCTAATTTGGTAAAATATCTAAAAAAAATCTAATGATCAAACATAAACAAAAACACTCATTGGGTAGATAACAATTGAAAACATCGAATACCTGTAATACTTATCACGAAAAACAAAACCAAAATAAATACGCCTAACAACAAGTTTGAAGCTAGATAATTTGAGAACAGGAGTAATTTGAAATGAATTGAATTAATCACACCCGCGCTAACGAACGATGCATATCCCCACGCGCGGTCCCACTCCGACTCCGGCCCGCCGCCGCCTCCCCGCCGCACCGCACCTCCCCCCGTGGTCCGTAATCCCGTGATTCAGTTCCACAACCGATAAGTTACTCTATGAACCACTGTGCAATCCGCTCCGGGGTGAGCGGAATCCAACTGGTCGTTGGATGACTTGGATGTACATCTATCACTGTGGCATGTGATGCAGGTCCACTGATGCGTTTCCAACCGGACCTACCCATCTCTAAAACGGATAACTACACAACCAACGTCACGACACTAGTCTTCAATAAGTCTCAGTCTTCAGTAATGTCTCAGTAGTGAAACGGATAACTACACAACCAACGTCACGCACGACACTGCCCATCGTTCGACGTGACGAATACAGAGTTCGATTCTAGCAAAGATCACATTTTTGTTTTTGTGTTTTTTGTTTCGATTTATTCTTTTTTTATTAATATTTTTGTTATATTAAAAGAAAATTACAAATAAAGACAAAATATATCTAAGAAAAAACATTTTCAGAACCAAATTATTTTAACGAATAAAGAACTGATTGAGAAAGTTATTACAAGTTTAATTTGTGAGTACGATTTATATATTTTAAATCAATGACAACTAGACAGGATATAAACACACAAAGAGAGTACAGAGACATAGCATAACATTCAATGTCACAGTGTACAATCATAGACTCGACTAATACAAAGAAGGTGCGTAGCCTTACTTCTTTACATCCCGTCTTGTTTTTCTAGCTCTATGCTAGGCCTATAAGAGCGCTAAGCTCTTTTATCCGTGGCTTGAATAGCGGCTTGGTTAGGAAGTCAGCTAGTTGCTTTGCTGCTTCCACTTTCAAGACATTGAGGTTGCCTGAAGTCACACATTCGCGTACAAAGAAATGTCGTATCTGAATATGTTTCGTCCTTTGGTGTCTCTCGTACGGTGGGTCATGGGCCAAACGTATCGCAGACTCACTGTCGAGATAAAGTTCTGTATGGACGTCTCCAGTTACCATAAACTTCAGAATTTTCTTTAGCCATATGACTTCTCTGGCCGTTTCGCTGGCAGCCACGATCTCGGCCTCTGTGGAGGAAATCGCAACTGTCCTCTGCCTTTTGCTTTGCCAGGCGATTGCTCCTCTTGAATATAGGCAGACCATTCCGGAAGTAGATTGTCCTGTAGTAGGATCTCCCCCATGATCTGCGTCACTATAGCTTTGAAGGCATTTTGTCGCAGTGGAAGATTGATATGTAATCCCATGGTCAATGGTGCCTTTGATGTAACGTAAGATTCTCTTCACTCTCGCCACATCCTCAGGTTTGGGATTGTCTAATGTTCTTGAGACAACACTAACAGCGTATGCTATATCTGGTCTTGTCCCAACAGTTAAGTAAGAAAGTGCGCCAACAGCTTGTCTGTAAGGGAATTGATATTTCTCATTAACTTGTAAATTAGCATCTTTGACTATCGGTGTCACAGCAGCTTTACAATTCTGCATATCAAACCTTTCTAGTAGACGCTTGGCATAACCCTTTTGATCAATCTTTATTGACCCATCAGTCTTTCTGTCAATTTCAATTCCCAAAAAGTATGAGCCAGATTTCGTCGTGATCTTGAATCGCTCTCTCAGTTCACATAAAAATCTCTCAGTCTCTTTTGGGTTCGCGGAGGCAATCAATCCGTCGTCAACGTATAACGCCAGAATCAGCTTCTTATCCTTGCTGTCCTTGTTTCTTACGAAGAGACATGGATCACTCTCGCATTGTTTAAATCCTATCTTTAGGATGTACTCGGTAATGCAATGATTCCAACAACGAGGAGCCTGTTTAAGTCCGTATAGGCTCCTTTTGAGTTTGCATACCTTGCCTGAAGTATCACTGTATCCTTCAGGGGGTTTCATGTAGATTTCTTCATTTAAGCTTCCATAGAGGAACGCGGTTGAAACATCGAATTGTGACAGAGTCAAATTTTCTTGTGCAGCGACACTCAAAACAGCTCTTATCGTGCTCGTTTTGGCTACGGGACTAAACGTCTCATAGTAGTCTAGCCCTTTCTTCTGCGAGTAACCTTTTATTACTAAACGAGCTTTATATTTGTCAACCGTGCCATCAGGATTGGTTTTGATCTTAAAGATCCACTTACAGGGTATCGCTTTCCTCCCTCTAGGTAATTCCACCATGTCCCAAGTTTGGTTGTCTTTAAGAGAGTTAATTTCGCATTCCATTGCTTTGCGCCATTTGTCAGCTTCAACGCTTTCAATCGCTTGTTTGTATGTGGTTGGCTCTAACATAGGTTCATCGAATTTGGATAGTGTATGGCAGATGTTACAGACAAAGTCACGGTATCGGCTTGGAGGTCTAGGATTATCACGATTCCGTAGAGTCATTCTACCCTCGTTCTCTATTTCATTTATAGGAATTTGGGCACCATCATCTTCTGCATCATCGTAAACATCTTCATTTCCAGTTTGAAACCCTTGTGCTATGTCATCGTCTTCATCATTCACTTCATTATTTCCGATGTGTAACCTTTCTTCGGTTTCAGTGCTTTCATCATTGACAACTTCTTCGTCACTGACTACTTCCTCTTCGCCATTGACTACTGGTTCATTATCCTCTTCGCCATTGACTACTGACTCATATTTATTTTTTCATTTATTGTTTGTATTGTCAAGGAGTGCCCTATAGAGAGAAAATTTAAAAAAATGATTTTAATCACAGAGAAATAAAATATTAAAAAATGCTCAAATAAGTACACTTTGACATGTTTTTTTATTGGCATTTACAGATTTTAAAGTGATTTATTATTTTCCTTAGAAATAATGAGGTATTTGTTTATTGTATTGAGTATTTTGTAGATACTTATATCTAATATATAATTTAATAGGAATTTTCAAAGTTCGCCCTCATTACGGTTCGCGCAGAGATGTTTCGATCATTTGTATGGAAAATTTAAAAATGGAACGTGATGCGCGTCGACAGCCTTAAGTACTTCCCTTTATGTTTTTGTGTAAGTAAACACCTACGCAAAGACCACGTTTGAAAAAGCCGTCAAGTTGTTGTTGATTTTATTTGTATTGTTTTTTTATAGCTTCTATCTAAACATGTAATATGATTGACCGATCGAGCGCGAAGTATCTCCTTTTCAGCCTTGGGCTTCTGTTTTGGGGCGAAGCCGCGATGCTCGAAGGTTTCAGCTAAGGCAAAAATTATTTCGTATGTCCGGCTGTCCGTTTGTCCTTCTCTACAGGAGGGGGTATAACAACCTCTTAAAACTTGCCAGGTTTATAAATTGCTATAGTTACATCTCTTTCTCACTGTATAGCAATTAAAAGAGATAGATTGATAGCCAGTCAGAAAACTGCCAGGAAATAAGAGGTCATAATACGGCCCCAGGTAGCATTTCTCAACCGATTTTTTGAGCAGGTTTTAAAATTAACTAATTATCAATATGTTTGGTTAGCGATGTCGGAGCTTTTACAGGCAGATAATATGATCAATTTTATCGACAAAACCCCCACCCCCCCACATGTTGGGGTCTATCCTCTCTCCTAATAGAATGACCGCCATTTTAAATTTGGCTTTTTAATTTAGTTGGCCCCGCCGAAAACTATTAATTTATCCAGATTTAAACGTCCTATAGTTATAAAAAAAATACTTTTCAATAGGTAATAATATCACCTATCTAATAAAAAAATAGTTATGTAAATTTTCAACTTTAATACGTCATAAAAAATACTAAATTTAATTACAATCCGAAATTAATGTGCCTTTTTTTTATTTCCTCACAGATTTCAAAATCTAGGACATTACTGTGCAATGTTTTTACATTATTGTAATGTGCAGGAATATTATCTACAAAACCACATCAAAATCTTTGCTCTGAGTTGCATATTTCAAGAGTTTTTGTTGTTTGAATATGACCCTTACGTAACCAATTTTTTTTTTTAAATGGACAAATTTAGTAGCATTTTTATCAGTTTTTAAATTTATTTGATAATTTTATCTGAAAAGAAATGTCACTGAACCATAAAAGCATGTATTTTAGAGTTTTGAATTTCGACCATTTTCGAATACTAATTCAATTCAACGTGTAAGGGTCATATTCAAACTAAAATAACTTTTGAAATATTCAACTGTGAGCAATAATTTTAATGTCGTTTAATAGGTAATATTCCTACTGTGTTATAATAATGCAAAAAAAAATTGCACATTAATATCCTAGTTTTTGAGATCTGTGAGGAAATCTAAAAAATAGCACACTAATTTCGGATTAAAATTAACTTAAGTAATTTTTATGACGTATTAAAGTTGAAAATTCATTTGATAGGTAATATTATTAGCTTTCGAAATATTTTTTTTTGATACTGTAAGACTTTTAAATCCAGAGTAATTTTTATTTTTCAGTGGGGCCATCTAAAATAAAAAGTGAAATTTTAAATGCCGGTCATTCCAACAGGAGAGGAGATAGACCCCAACATGTGAGGGGTTTTGTCGATAAAATTGATCATATTATTTGCCTTTAAAAGCTCCGACATTAGTAACCAAATATAATGTATAGATTTTTTTAATGATTCAGTTTTTCTATCAAAATGCCGCGGATTTGGGAAAATTATATTTCAGCCATTTCCAAAAATGTTCAAAAATCTCACAAACACGACAGTTCTACCATAGTATGGTTCTACACAGACCGCGCGTGGTCTCGTCGCGTCTACAGCTTTACAGAGCCACTAGTAGCTATGTAAGCATATGTAAGTATCTACACAAATAGCAGAGAAAATATAAGTAGTTAGCACCGGGGCGGCACCGTGAGATATTTGTTCCAATTTAAAAATCCTTTTTAATACAAAAGGTATTCGATACAAATAGACGCCCTTATTCCGAAAAGCAAATGCATTAATCATACGAAACTTACTACATAACCGACCAATGTTCCCATAACACTCCCCTCACTTTCCCATCGAATTTCTTATCGTAATTCGCACTGCAGAAATGCAAAGGAACCAAACCTGGGACCGCGAAGTGTACCTACCTACAAAGAAAGCCCTTTCTTTGCAGCTGTCGCGCGCGCACCGGGCCTCGCACAATGCACTTTCGTGCGAAACGTTTTTTTTTCACGGTTGTTCAAAATGAGGTCGGTTTTCTCTGATTGATACTCCTGTTGGTGTTATTGCGTTTCGTTAATAAGTACAATATTGGAATTTGGAAACAAACGCGAAAGAATTTAATACCTAGAACCTTAGTGAATAGCAACGAAGTAAGTAGCCTGGAAGTATAAACTTCTTACAAATAATAGTACATTACTGCCGCGTACACAGCTGGCAGCGATGATGATGGCCGAGAGCGGAGCTTAGCGCAGGTCCAGAGGCCGTATTACAAGCTCTTAAATCCTGCCAGGTTTATAAATTGCTGTAGTGACATCTCTTTCTCGTCGTATAGCAAATAAAAGAGATAGATTGATAGCCAGTCAGAAAACTGCCTGGAAATAATACGGCCCCAGGCCATCACAGCGCGGTCAGCATTGCAGTGCAGCCCTTGATGGCCAAGCTGGAATAAAGCCTTGCCTTTATAGCGCGGACAGCAAGGGCTGCAATGATGACCAAGCTTGAAGGCCGAGAGCGTAGTTAAGCTTAGCTCGAGGCCATCATAACGTGGCCAGCAGTGCAGTCATTGTGGACCAAAGGGAATTCGATCCCGGCCCTTATTTCTAATCCCGGGATTTCGGGATTACACTTAGCCAATCCCGGGATCACGGGATTATTTCGGGATTGAAGATTAAAAAAAGAAAATTGGAAACCTTAGAAAAATTGGCTCTGAATTAATAAATTAAAATAGACAAAAATAAACCTACTTAAAATTTGGTCAAAAATCAACTTGCTTAATCATTTTTTGACAAAAACCAACATATTTTACGTTACAATACACACTTAGCTAATCTAATAATTCTAACTAATCAAACTTAGAGTCAAATTAAGTCTAAATAAGCCTAACCAGACTGTCTGGTTAGTTTGACACTCTTTAATCTTTATGTTAAAGTTATTATTTATCAAGAATGAATAAGATCTCTTTCAATTTCAATAAAATGAAAAACATTTATCTGGCAAACTATGCAAATAAAGAATAACAATAACCTCTAAAAATAGTTGGCCTTCATGTTAAAACCTAGTTATTATTTCATAGCAAAAACTGTTTGAAAATAATATTCATCAGTCACATAATAACTCATTTCTTTTAAATATGAAGAAAACAATTTTGGAGAATGTTCATATGCATTCTTGTTCAGTAGCAGTAAAACTGAAGTGTATCACCACACCACAACAACCCAGTAAGAGTTGCTTGTCTATCTTTTTAGTTCAAAATAAAAGAACTTTTATTCCAAGAAACCATCGCAAACCCGCTGGGTTAATTTTTGTGTTGCAGTAATATTGGTTGTAATGCTGCTTAAATGAAAAATAGAAGGTTTTCTTGCATTTTATATTAATAATGAAAGACAAGCAATTCTATTGAGAACACTGTCACTGAGCATTGCGCTTCACGCAGCATATTTGCAAATTATATTATTTTTACAATTTTTTTTCAAATTATACCAATCCCGAAAATCCCGGGATTAGGAAAACTCAATCCCGAAAATTTCGGGACTGAAAAACGATCGGGATCGAATCCTCTGTCCAAGGCTTCTATAGTGCTTTACTCAAAAATGCGATTACTGCCTACTATACTACTTATCGAGGAGCTCGGTGGCGCAGTGGTTTAGCGCCTGGCCCAGCGATTGCGGAAGTTAAGCAACGTTCGCAAGGGTCGGTCATGGGATGGGTGACCAAAAGTTTATTATCTCGAGCTCCTCCGTGCTTCGGAAGGCACGTTAAGCCGTTGGTCCCGGCTGCATTTGCAGTCGTTAACACCCACCAATCCGCATTGGGCCCGCGTGGTGGGTTATGGCCCATCCTCCTTACCACCCATAAGGAAGGCCTGTGCCCCAGCAGTGGGGACATCAAAAATGGCTGATGGACATACTACTTATAGTAGGTACTTGTAATAACCTAATTTCGAAAAAAATACAAAAAAGCAAATATCTTAGAAACGATGCGTCGGCGCCAAAAAAAAGGATTTTTTTTACTCCTATTGTAACCGCGGAAGTAGATAAAGGGGTATTTAGTGAAAGGTCAAAAAACGGTCAGGTGCGAGTTTTTTTTTATTTTTCTATACTATATTAGTATAGTAGTCTATAGTCATATAAAATTCTAAATTGATTGATTAATGGATTTATTGATTGATTTATTGATTGAATTTTGGTATACGCCTAGAGTCCTAACGGCTGAAAGTAGAGATATCATTTTTGGAGGGTAGATAGATACCTTTCAGTGTGTAGGTGAGCATTGAGAATGGATTTTAAAAAATTCACCCCTTAGGGGGATGAAATAGGCCCTTTCATCCCCTTAGGGGTTGAATTTTTCAGAAGAGACTTCCATACAAACTGTCATTCCCTATTAAATAGGGGTCTCTTAGTTTCAAAGCTAGGATGTTTAAACTTTATGTGTGACTGTGACGATTATAAATGATAAGGGAAAGAGAAACGGCAAATGGAAGGGGAAAGGGGAGAGGAGACGGGTGGGGATGCTTAGTAAGTGTAATTTTAAGGGTAAGTGTAAGCGGATGGTCTAGACCTGAGGGCCTAGCCAAAGTAACATTCGCTATTCTTCGTTATCGCTTCGCTTTCGAAACATGTATGGGATTGACATAAGGTTTCGTTAACAATCGAAATTTAAAACGTCAAATCCATACATGTTTCGAAGCGAAGCGATAGCGAAAATTTGCAAATGTTACTTTGGCTAGGGGGACTCTAGACACTCTTTACATTAAAGTTATTCTCTTTTCAACAATGAATGTCTCTTTATATTTCAATAAATCTATACATATAATAAAGCTGTAGAAAAGTTGTGTCTGTACAAAGAAAATATTTTGAAAAAAAGTGGTTGGGGTGTTTGATGACAACCTATAAAACCCATTTCTATCATTTTTGGAATTTTTGTCTGTTTGTCTGTTTGTCTGTTTATCTGTTTGTCTGTTTATCTGTTTGTCTGTTTATCTGTATGTTTGTGCGCTAATAACTTAAAAAGCGCTAACTCAATCGTAATGATGTTTACACAGAAATATATTATGAATTTTGCGAAGTAATTTAGTCTTTATCTCATCGCAATCGGTTCACTCAATCAAAAGATATACGACTTTTAAGTTTTTAAGAAGAGTTTACGATGAATTCGTTGTAACAATATCTTTGGGGAATTATACTGTTAGAACGACGACTACCTGGACCTCCCACATCTGGCACGGTAAAATGGTAAATGGCTTAAAAGTAAACAATAAAGTGTCGAGTTTTGGGTCTGTCTTTTGTAATTTCTCAGAAAAAAAAATGCACGTGCATGCAGTAAAATCTAAGCCCGCTTTCTAAGTATTATATTATTTTATACTACTAGCTTCCGCCCGCGACTTCGTTCGCGTGGACATTGGAGAAAATCCTCAGGGAACCTTTAACCTGGATAAAAAGTTTAATATCCTGCCTTGCTAGGTAGCCCGCTTGGTGTGAACGTGCCTTGCGCGCAGCAGGCCTCTGGCTGGTAAGCGCGTACTATATCGACCGAGTGCGATGTCGAGCCGCATCCTCACGCGCAAGTGGCAAACGCCCTGCCTGCAAGCGAGGTACGTCCACACCAAGCGTACTGCCTAGCGAGGCAGGACGTTAGAACATAGAATACTTCGTATCCTGGTTAAAGGTTCCCTTAGGATTTTCTCGAATGTCCACGCGGACGAAGTCGCGGGCGGAAGCTAGTTTAAAATAATATAGGTAATGAACTATGCAAATAAAGAAAATTGACAGTAACCTCTCTTAACATCGACCAAATAGATGGCTTTCATGTAAACACCTAGTTAGATTTAGGTAATTAATAAGTTTCTTAGCAAAAACTAAATAGTGTTCATCAGTCATATTATTATAATGTTTAAAGAGAGAAAAAAAAATCACAACGAAAATAAAATATAAAAAAATGCTCAAATTGGTACACTTTGACATGTTTTTACTGGTATTTAAAGATTCTAAAGTATTTTTTTCAATATTTGTCTAATATATTGCGTGTTTTGTATATCCATATATATTATTCAATAATTTAATAGGAATTTTCAAAGTTCGCCCTCATTACGGCTCGCGCAGAGTTGTTTTGATCATTTGTATTGAAAATTAAAAAATGGAACGTGATCCGAATATACAGCCTTAAATGAAATACAAGAAGTTTTTATCGGATTTTTTATTTAAAGTATTTAAAATGATAAGCAAGCAAATATGTTGAGATACGTTTTGCTTCACACTCACGCAGTCTATTTTGTAACTTAAAAAAAATTAAGTATATCAATCCCGAAAATCCCGGGATTAAGAAAACTCCCAAAAATGATGGGACTGAAAAACGGTCAGGATCGAATCTTTTAATGTTATTGTCACGTTACGTCTTCTTTTATGGGTTAAAAATGAAGTAAAAATATTTTTTACTCGAAAAAGCGTGTAATATGGTCATTATTTTGACAACCTTCTTTGAGCAAAGTCGAGGTTGCCGTGCTCCTCCGATGGTGACGCAGTAAAGTTGTATGGGATTTCATTATTGTCGAGTTTTTTTTGCTATATACAGGAATTTAAGTTATATTTTTAATTTTAAATATTTATTTCTCCCGACAACAACTGCAAAATCCGGACATTTTCTTCTCCAGCTATTTTGGACTTCCGATCTGGCAACCCTACTTAGCACGCACTTGCCGGATTTTTAACGATATCTCTTTTCGTTTTGGAGAAGTTTAAGATTCTTTGAAAATTGTCCCGGACTCGCGCATGAAGGGTTCCGTACCAAAAAACGGCAAAAAAAACACGTTTGTTGTATGGGAGCCCCCTTAAATATTTTTTATTTTATTCTGTTTTTAGTATTTGTTGTTATAGCGGCTACAGAAATACATCATCTGTAAAAAAATTCAACTCTCTAGCCATCACTGTTTATGAGATATAGCCTGGTGACAGCCAGACAGACTGACAGACAGACAGACAGACGGACAGACGGACAGACGGACAGACGGACAGACGGACAGACGGACAGACGGACAGACGGACAGACGGACAGACGGACAGACGGACAGACGGACAGACGGACAGACGGACAGACGGACAGACGGACAGACGGACAGACGGACAGACGGACAGACGGACAGACGGACAGACGGACAGACGGACAGACGGACAGACGGACAGACGGACAGACGGACAGACGGACAGACGGACAGACGGACAGACGGACAGACGGACAGACGGACAGACGGACAGACGGACAGACGGACAGACGGACAGACGGACAGACGGACAGACGGACAGACCGACAGACGGACAGACCGACAGACCGACAGACCGACAGACCGACAGACCGACAGACGGACAGACGGACAGACGGACAGACGGACAGACGGACAGACGGACAGACGGACAGACGGACAGACGGACAGACGGACAGACGGACAGACGGACAGACGGACAGACGGACAGACGGACAGACGGACAGACGGGCAGACGGACAGACGGGCAGACGGACAGACGGACAGACGGACAGACGGACAGACGGACAGACGGACAGACGGACAGACGGACAGACGGACAGACGGACAGACGGACAGACGGACAGACGGACAGACGGACAGACGGACAGACGGACAGACGGACAGACGGACAGACGGACAGACGGACAGACGGACAGACGGACAGACGGACAGACGGACAGACGGACAGACGGACAGACGGACAGACGGACAGACGGACAGACGGACAGACGGACAGACGGACAGACGGACAGACGGACAGACGGACAGACGGACAGACGGACAGACGGACAGACGGACAGACGGACAGACGGACAGACGGACAGACGGACAGATGGACAGACGGACAGACGGACAGATGGACAGACGGACAGACGGACAGACGGACAGCAGAGTCTTAGTGATATCACAGAATAGATAATAGTACCTACTAGCGTACAGAAGTTGCACTCCGCAAAAGCGTTTAAATAAATTGCGACTCTTGCTCGTCTTATCTTTTCTGATGTATGAAATTTCTCCTCTCAGAGGACGCCGAGCGCTTCAGACTCGCGCGCGGAGTGACAGAGCCGGGGCCCTATTTTGAATCGTTCGTATGACATTGTGTTGTCGCATGCGACTTAAGTCACACTCGTCTTCCAAGTCGCATGACGCCGATTTTCCGTATTTTTGAATCATTCGTTTCCGTGCTGCCAACATAATACGAAATGTTGGATTTTATCCGTTCCATACAAAATTTAGAGAAAACTGGTAACTACCACAATGAAAACGGAACGTAATATCCATGTTTCTATTGGCTGTTAAACAAAAATCTTTGCTTTAAGTAGAAAAGAATATCGCTCGCCGTGCCGTATCGCTCGACTGTAAACGAGTGGGTAGGGGCACTCGTTGCGGTCGAGCGATTCAAAAATTTGGAAAGTCAAATGTCGCACGAAAATCAGTAGAGCGATTCAAAACAGGGCCCCTGGTGATATGGTCCCGTTCTTACCTTTTGGGTAGGTACGGAACCCTAAAATTACCTGTATTTTTTTTTTTTGCAGTATTGTAGGTCTTATAGTAACGCATCTATTGGTGCCATTTTCATTTCCTTAGGACGCTAGCCCCCATAATGCGGCGCATACGGGTGATGAAAGTGAAAGTGAAATATATTTTATTTAAATAAGCTCACATAATAAGCATTTTTAAATCGTCAATTCTTTTACCCTACCACCCATTATGACGTCTTTTAACTGACAAGAAAAATGGGCGCAAAAAACTTGTCAGCTTTATCAATCAGATGGAACGATATTTACAAATATGTATATCGTTTCCAGACTTTATATTAACAAAGATTAACAAATAAATAACATTATTGAATTAGCTCATTTCTTAATGAGTTTCAAATTTCTTAATCAATTTACAGATTTTAAGCTAAATTCAAAGTTTGAACTTGTTATTCAGTCTAGGCTGTTACAATAAATAAAAATAAAAGAAAAACATACAATTCAATATGCATTAAGATAGGTAGTCAGAAGCAGACCCATTCCCACTGGCAGCACCAGTTCCCGAACATGACGCATGAACCAGCCATCTCTTCGCTCAACCATATTTGTGGGAACGTAACGACCCGCCTCATACGACACCACCGCAGAAATGATTAAAGATAGCATGACATACTAAGACTACCTATGTTAAGGCATCGAATTGAAAATTTATATCCAAAAGCTTTTCATGATGATGTGACGTCGCACGCACCGGTCGCCCGTGAAGTCAGCAATGATATTATATTATAAGTAAAGATAGGTTATGCGCCAACATCATTAGGTACCTGACTTTCGTCTTGCCATTTTGGAGTGCGGGTAACGCATCAATATCATTGCCGATCGAAGCCCGTCGATAAATATTTGCTTTATAAAATGTGCTATAAAATCGCAACGAAAGGACCAATTTCGATAATTTAAACACTATATTGATGAGAAAGCTTAGTGAAACACTTTAATATTGGTTTTGAGTTGATTTGTCGATCTATCCCTTTCAATCTGAAATTGGATCCCCAGTAAGGACGCTAAATCGACATAATATATGTAATCAGCGCTTAAGCCTCCTGAACGCAACCCTAACCACGTCCCACCCTCCCGCAGGCTGATTAGCTAATTACAAACCACCTAGCGACCGGTCTCATTTGACAGATAAATGTAATACATTGCTACTTCATTTTGGGGTAAGAAAAAACATACCAAAGAAAAGTAGCAATGTATGTCTAATGAAACCGGTTGTTAAATAGTTTCTATTTAGATAATCAGCCCGCCGACCTGCGTGTCACTTTGCATGTCACCTGTCAAACTACCCCTCCCTCTCTCAAGTCGAGTATCGCCGAAATGGTCGAAGAAAGTAGCGTCATCTCTAAATTATAACCATCAACTTTCACAACAAAGTCTTCAAGTTTGCCAAAAGATGTCTCTGCAGTCGGAGTTATAAAATATTCAAAATAAAACAAATTAATTAAGAAGACAGTACAATAAAAATCACCTTCTTATCTGGCTATAAAGTAATTTAAAACAAAATTATTTTAAAAAGATGAAAACAAAAATATTTTTTGATCATGATTTTTGGTCATGATGCGAATTGCAATATAATAAAATAATAATAAAATCTTTATTGAAATAATCTTACATCAGACTGTTACAACTATTCTTAACATAATGTGTACATAATATAGGCAAAAAAGATACAATGTGCCTGAACTAGGATTAACCTGTATTTCAGGCAAAATAAGTACTTACATAACTACCTACTTAAAATTATTAAACATTAAAGTACAATGTAATGTTAATAATGCTTAAATAAATAAATAACAAAACGTTTGCAGCAAGAGCAAAAGTCTTCATAATCCATATCTAGGTCAAGGTCAGTGCTGCTTGAATTGTTACCTATCAAGTTTATTTACAAATAATATTTATAATATATTTTACTGTGATTCATTTTGCGCACGTATTAAAATTGTTAGGTAAAGTAAATTAGTAATAAGGTTATTGGAATTGGAACAGAATAAATTAATAAAAAAATGTGCATTTTGTTAAAGATTAGAAAAATTGATGCTACAAATAAATTACGGAAATAATAACAGAAGTGAATTTGAAAACGAGATTAATTAAAACTACATACCTGAAAATTAAAAAGAGTAAAAGATGATACTTTTAGACCCCTATATAATCTATCGAATTGACTATCTTTGTTCAGCGATTTTTTAGCTGGACAGTCAGCATCACCAGTTTTGTGATTCGAGTGCTTCTTAATCTGTCGTCCTTGGTGTCAGTGCTGATGATAACACCACCGTTTGTTGTTTTTCGCAAACTCTTCAAGTGCAACTTCGTTTATTTATTAAGTCTTATATTTTTTTTCACGAGTGCTTTGGTGTCCTTTTTATCAGTGGGGTATACAGCATTGGAGTTTATGTTACTAGGCTGGATGAAGTTGTTAGGGTTTTTTACCATGTCGGTAAATGAACTGAACCCGCGACGGGTTTGGAGGACTCTTCAATGCTCACTTTGGGGTCTTTATGTCGCTGCGAAAGGTCATGTTTTTCTTTGTGAGCTTGGATGGATAAGTGAGCCTGAATAGTTTTTGTTTAAGGGACTGGTATTGGACGGCCATTTGAGATGTCCCATGGCTAACATTTCGGCATAAATTATTAATCCGCAGTTTTGGTCCTTAGTCTATTTGCCTACGCATGAAATAGCACACCTCATTTAGATAGTTCTGAATCTTTGGAGTGGACACAAGTTCCGGAGGCTCTTTCTCCTGTAGTGCCGGCGCGGGCGCGGGAAGCCGGCGCGAGGGCGTGGGTGGCGGGCTGCGGGCCATTAGCTCACTCCGGTTTAAGGGGCTGCCTTCCATTTTCCAAATTACTAAGATACACTAAAACATTTAAACTTCAAGAAACAATTCATTAAAGTAACACTAATACTCATGACACAGATAAATATCTCTTCCGCGTAATGTGAAACTAGGGCACAATTTTTCAACAACCACTTGTTGTTTAACCACTCGTTTGCCCCTGTCAACCACTAGTTGACACGAGTTTATGTACCCGAAATGCCCATGTCAACTACTGGTTGACATGGGCTAGCGCGTAAGAGAGGCCGCGATTTATTGAACTATACTTATCTCTTTTACTCTTAGGAACATTTCTGAACGTTTGTCTCGTTAGTCTGTGAAATTCACTAGCTGTACAATCCATAAACAGCATTAAGGCTCGTTCAATTACAGAATCAAATTCAAACTCAAATCTCTGCTTGAGTACAGTTAGATAGGGATGGCGCTATATGCGATGAATAGCACCATCCCTTTCTAACTGTACTCAAGCAGCAAGCAGTGCTTGAGTCTCGTCCTATAATACGGACCTAAGTCCCTGAGTGAAAAATAAAATATGACAGTTCGTATTGAGCGTGGTGGTCTGTGGAAGATAATTTTTCAAAATCAAAGTACTGTAAATAAATAATTTGGTATAGACAAGTATATTATTTTATTTTTTATATAATATTTATTATGTAATTAACGTATTTTAAAATAAAAAAACCATAGGTCATTGCTTTAATTTTTTAGGTAAGAATTTCTTAATACAAGTCGCGCTCTGAAACGCGCTATCACAATGGTAAGCTCACTTAATTCTACACCGGAATTGCATTTTGAAAAACAAAAGACTGCATTCTATAGATTTATTCCTACTTAAGATAAAAAACACAACACTTGATAGTGTTACAATAACAAGTTGAGTCGCAATGAACGCTGTATCG
This sequence comes from Agriphila tristella, assembly GCA_928269145.1. Classification (NCBI taxonomy): domain Eukaryota; kingdom Metazoa; phylum Arthropoda; class Insecta; order Lepidoptera; family Crambidae; genus Agriphila; species Agriphila tristella. The sequence goes on from OV743433.1 coordinate 43,293,598, forward strand.
GGAACCGACACGTTCGGCGGCAAGGGGCTGGCAAGGGTCAAAAATTTACGGGCAAACCTCGAGTTATTACGACCGGCGCCGGGGGCAACCAAGCGGCTAATTTATTACATTAATTACTCGACACGTCCGATTGCAACGATGATTCAACGAGAATCCTTATCCTTTCCTTATAATATTATAAATGCGAAAGTCCGTTTGTTTGTTTATTTGTTTGTTACGCCTTCACGTCTTAACTACTGAACCGATCATCATGAAATAATTTGCATAAACGTTGTTAGGGGTACAGAAAAGAACATAGGGTCTCATTCATCCAGAAAAACGTACAGTTCCCGAGGGATAGCAAAAAAACTGTCCACGCAGACGAAGTCGCGGGCGGCCGCTCGTCTTCAATAAGTCTCAGTCTTCAGTAATGTCTCAGTAGCGAAACGGATAGAGATGGGTAGGTCCGCTCTTAATTAGGAGTTGCATCAGGATGTACATCCAGCTCTGGTGATGTACATCCAGGTTCCGTGTCCGTCGGACCCATATGGGTCCGGCGGCAGACTAACTGTCGGTCGTGATCGTGAACCTCTATCCCCTAAGGCGGAGTCGGAATTGGGACGGAATGCGGATTGAACAGGATAAATAAGAAATAAAAATAGTATGGGACAAATCAGTCTCATATATATTTTGTAATAATCATGAATTACCAATAATCTCTAATTAAAAAGTAAAAAAAAAAACAAAAATCCCCTAATTTGGTAAAATATCTAAAAAAAATCTAATGATCAAACATAAACAAAAACACTCATTGGGTAGATAACAATTGAAAACATCGAATACCTGTAATACTTATCACGAAAAACAAAACCAAAATAAATACGCCTAACAACAAGTTTGAAGCTAGATAATTTGAGAACAGGAGTAATTTGAAATGAATTGAATTAATCACACCCGCGCTAACGAACGATGCATATCCCCACGCGCGGTCCCACTCCGACTCCGGCCCGCCGCCGCCTCCCCGCCGCACCGCACCTCCCCCCGTGGTCCGTAATCCCGTGATTCAGTTCCACAACCGATAAGTTACTCTATGAACCACTGTGCAATCCGCTCCGGGGTGAGCGGAATCCAACTGGTCGTTGGATGACTTGGATGTACATCTATCACTGTGGCATGTGATGCAGGTCCACTGATGCGTTTCCAACCGGACCTACCCATCTCTAAAACGGATAACTACACAACCAACGTCACGACACTAGTCTTCAATAAGTCTCAGTCTTCAGTAATGTCTCAGTAGTGAAACGGATAACTACACAACCAACGTCACGCACGACACTGCCCATCGTTCGACGTGACGAATACAGAGTTCGATTCTAGCAAAGATCACATTTTTGTTTTTGTGTTTTTTGTTTCGATTTATTCTTTTTTTATTAATATTTTTGTTATATTAAAAGAAAATTACAAATAAAGACAAAATATATCTAAGAAAAAACATTTTCAGAACCAAATTATTTTAACGAATAAAGAACTGATTGAGAAAGTTATTACAAGTTTAATTTGTGAGTACGATTTATATATTTTAAATCAATGACAACTAGACAGGATATAAACACACAAAGAGAGTACAGAGACATAGCATAACATTCAATGTCACAGTGTACAATCATAGACTCGACTAATACAAAGAAGGTGCGTAGCCTTACTTCTTTACATCCCGTCTTGTTTTTCTAGCTCTATGCTAGGCCTATAAGAGCGCTAAGCTCTTTTATCCGTGGCTTGAATAGCGGCTTGGTTAGGAAGTCAGCTAGTTGCTTTGCTGCTTCCACTTTCAAGACATTGAGGTTGCCTGAAGTCACACATTCGCGTACAAAGAAATGTCGTATCTGAATATGTTTCGTCCTTTGGTGTCTCTCGTACGGTGGGTCATGGGCCAAACGTATCGCAGACTCACTGTCGAGATAAAGTTCTGTATGGACGTCTCCAGTTACCATAAACTTCAGAATTTTCTTTAGCCATATGACTTCTCTGGCCGTTTCGCTGGCAGCCACGATCTCGGCCTCTGTGGAGGAAATCGCAACTGTCCTCTGCCTTTTGCTTTGCCAGGCGATTGCTCCTCTTGAATATAGGCAGACCATTCCGGAAGTAGATTGTCCTGTAGTAGGATCTCCCCCATGATCTGCGTCACTATAGCTTTGAAGGCATTTTGTCGCAGTGGAAGATTGATATGTAATCCCATGGTCAATGGTGCCTTTGATGTAACGTAAGATTCTCTTCACTCTCGCCACATCCTCAGGTTTGGGATTGTCTAATGTTCTTGAGACAACACTAACAGCGTATGCTATATCTGGTCTTGTCCCAACAGTTAAGTAAGAAAGTGCGCCAACAGCTTGTCTGTAAGGGAATTGATATTTCTCATTAACTTGTAAATTAGCATCTTTGACTATCGGTGTCACAGCAGCTTTACAATTCTGCATATCAAACCTTTCTAGTAGACGCTTGGCATAACCCTTTTGATCAATCTTTATTGACCCATCAGTCTTTCTGTCAATTTCAATTCCCAAAAAGTATGAGCCAGATTTCGTCGTGATCTTGAATCGCTCTCTCAGTTCACATAAAAATCTCTCAGTCTCTTTTGGGTTCGCGGAGGCAATCAATCCGTCGTCAACGTATAACGCCAGAATCAGCTTCTTATCCTTGCTGTCCTTGTTTCTTACGAAGAGACATGGATCACTCTCGCATTGTTTAAATCCTATCTTTAGGATGTACTCGGTAATGCAATGATTCCAACAACGAGGAGCCTGTTTAAGTCCGTATAGGCTCCTTTTGAGTTTGCATACCTTGCCTGAAGTATCACTGTATCCTTCAGGGGGTTTCATGTAGATTTCTTCATTTAAGCTTCCATAGAGGAACGCGGTTGAAACATCGAATTGTGACAGAGTCAAATTTTCTTGTGCAGCGACACTCAAAACAGCTCTTATCGTGCTCGTTTTGGCTACGGGACTAAACGTCTCATAGTAGTCTAGCCCTTTCTTCTGCGAGTAACCTTTTATTACTAAACGAGCTTTATATTTGTCAACCGTGCCATCAGGATTGGTTTTGATCTTAAAGATCCACTTACAGGGTATCGCTTTCCTCCCTCTAGGTAATTCCACCATGTCCCAAGTTTGGTTGTCTTTAAGAGAGTTAATTTCGCATTCCATTGCTTTGCGCCATTTGTCAGCTTCAACGCTTTCAATCGCTTGTTTGTATGTGGTTGGCTCTAACATAGGTTCATCGAATTTGGATAGTGTATGGCAGATGTTACAGACAAAGTCACGGTATCGGCTTGGAGGTCTAGGATTATCACGATTCCGTAGAGTCATTCTACCCTCGTTCTCTATTTCATTTATAGGAATTTGGGCACCATCATCTTCTGCATCATCGTAAACATCTTCATTTCCAGTTTGAAACCCTTGTGCTATGTCATCGTCTTCATCATTCACTTCATTATTTCCGATGTGTAACCTTTCTTCGGTTTCAGTGCTTTCATCATTGACAACTTCTTCGTCACTGACTACTTCCTCTTCGCCATTGACTACTGGTTCATTATCATTGACTAAAACTGCTCTTTCTCCTTCCACAACAGCATCTTTGCTAGATCCGTACTGGAATCCTAAAAACTCCAGATTGAATTTGTTGTTTTTTGACTGGCTACAACTTTTTTGCTCTGTTATGTTCTCAGGCTCAGTCGGCTTCGATTTTGTCTTTCCCAAATCTTCTGCTTCTCTAAGCAAAGGGTATTCTTGGAAGGTGACGTCACGCGACCGGATTAATTTGTGATGTTCCCCATCCCAAATACGATATCCTTCATCACCGTCATATCCGATTAAGATTCCCCTCTGAGCCTTTTTATCCAACTTCTTCCGTTTCTCTTTTGGAAGGTGAGGGTAGCATGTAGTCCCAATCACACGCAAGTGTTTTATTCTTGGTTTTTTGCCATGCCATAATTCGTACGGTGATTTCCCATCAGGTCCTGGTCCCGTTCTATTCAGGATATACACCGACGTCAAAATCAGTTCAGCCCATAGGCCCGCTGGCATCTCTCCATGGGCGTACATTATGGCTCTTGCCATCTCCACAACAGTCCTGTTCTCTCGCTCAGTAGGATTCTGCTGTGGTGTGTAAGGCATCGTTAACCTCTGTACGATACCTTCTTTTTGCAGTATGCGTCGAACTTCGCCATTATCGAATTCACCTCCATTGTCGCTCAAAATCTCTTTTACTTTTACACCTGCTGCCTTGACTTCGGCTAGCATCAGTGATAGCTTTTGGTGGACTTCCGACTTTTCTCGCATCACATATACCCAACGGTACCCGGTATGAACATCTTTGAATAGCACAAAGTATCTCTTCTTTCCATAAGAGTACGGGAAAGGGCCGCAAACATCTGTACAGATTAACTCTCCAGGTCGGGTTGCCTTCTCTCTGGTCCCAAATTTCAGTCGGTGAGACTTTCCATAGACACAACCTTCGCATAGATCCTTGTTCATCTCTGTTTTGATGTTCATTTCTTTCTCCAGTAGCTTCTTTACATGTGCTTTGCTTTGGTGTCCAAAACGCTCATGATAAAGTTGAAGAGGGTTCTGCGTTGATAACTGATTAACTTCTGCAGGCTTTAAACACGTTATATCCAGTTTATACAGGTCGCCATGCTTTGCTCTCTTACCAGTTAGTCGTTTTTCGCCGTTTACCTTGAAAATGCAAGTCGTTGGAGTGGACTCGAATGTGCTGTTCTCTATTGCATCGTGCGCCGCAAGAACTGAGAAAAGATTTCTGCTTATGGTGGGTACATACCATACATCTTTTAGCATGATTTGATGTATTTCACCATCTACTAGTGCCTGTGCTCGAATGGTACCAATCCCTACAGCTTGGATTTCGTTACCATTTGCCCCTCGTACTGTGTGCTTGCTCTTAAAATGGCTGAACTCGACAAAAAGATCGACGTTATTTGTTACATGACTGGTTGCTCCATTGTCCACGTAAAAATTTTTCGCATCTTTAGCTTCGTCACCAGTTATGGAAAAGATAGTCATGTTGACATTTTTGGTGTCCTTTTCTGGCTTCTTTGGTCTTCCATCACTGATCCATTTCTCACATTGTCTTACAAAGTGACCGAGTTTTCCACAGTATTTGCACTTTTTCTTGTCTTTTCGCGTCTTTTTCTTGCTTTCTTTTTTGTTAGTAGATTTTGCTTCAATCATTCCTGTCTTTACCCGTAATGCTTCGGCAGTGCTGCTGCCTTCATCGTTTTCTTCTTTTCCTCTCGCAAGAATCTGTTCCTGGGAGCACAGCTGGACAGTAAGGTTATCGACTGTGCGCTCATTCTTCGTCATCAAAAGCCAACTTGATTCAAACGTCATGTACTCCGACGGCAGTGTGTCAAGAATTTTGTAAATCAATAGCATATCTGGCAAATCCTTTTCCAGGTCCAGAGCACTATGTAATTCGTGCCATAAGTTCTTGAGCGTCGAAATATGAGTCGCCATATCATGCGTAGCATCTTTCTTGTATGAGAAGAAAGCCTTGCACATCGCGTACCTTCTATCTACGGTGCAGCCTCCATAAAGTCTGTGTAGTTCATCCCACATATCCTTGGAGTAAGTAAAACGCATAATTTTTTCGAGTATGTCATCTGGTAGGTTTGACGTTAACAGGACGGAAATTATGCTGTCGAGTTTGTCGTACTCACAAACATCTGTTTCGTACTTCTTCGTGGCTTCTGCTGTAGCACCAGGCAGTAATGTTGGCCTCGGTTTTCTCCCTTCCAACACATCTCTTGCCCCAGGCAGCCCCTTCAGTACCATGAAAACTCTAAACTTCCACGTGTTGAACTTTTTGGCATCTAAATCCCCGAGTTGAATCTTCGAAACGTCTGCAATGGATCTATCCATTTTGACTGCAGGTCTCGTTCTGTCGAATTTTCAATGTTAGATTTTTTTTGTTTTGGTTTTGCCACCGAAACGAAATTTGCCAATCTACACCCTCAGTTCAATTTGAAAATTGATTCTCTGCTACCATTTTAACGAATAAAGAACTGATTGAGAAAGTTATTACGAGTTTAATTTGTGAGTACGATTTATAGAGACAAATCAATGACAACTAGACAGGATATAAACACACAAAGAGAGTACAGAGACATAGCATAACATTCAATGTCACAGTGTACAATCATAGACTCGACTAATACAAAGAAGGTGCGTAGCCTTACTTCTTTACAAATTATAATTTCACGCATTTCTATTCAGTAGTTCCAGTTCTAAATTCCAGAGGCGCTGATGATGACCTTTCAAATCGGTGTTTCAAAAAAATGCCACGAGTTTGCTCTATTCCCAATTTACTCTTTGGTAATAAAATCACAAAATGGCACGTCAGCAGCAGGAAGTAGATGAGCTTTTTGATGTTAAAAATGCATTTTACGTTGGTAATTACCAGCAAGCCATCAATGAGGCCCTCAGTTTTAATGTAAGTACTTAGATTACAATACATTCCAACAGCCATACGGCTTAAAAACGCATATTTACACGTGATAATAGAGGTGGCATAGGAGCGCTTGTTTCTTTATATATTTCGTATAAAATATCATAAATCAATTTACAAACTTATTTTTAAACATCTATTCAGGATAAAGTTCTAGTAATACAGATGTGTGAACTTCATTCAGGCGTCTACACCACTTTTGGGTCTCCAAAAAGATGCTTACTTATACCGGTCGTATATCGCTCAAGGAAACCACAGACTGGTGCTTCAAGAGTTGAAGACTGCTGACCCTATGCTGCAGCCTCTTAAGAGCCTCGTTGAGTATATCACTCCAGGTGCCAACAAGCCTGCAGTTGTTGCAGACATTGATGCCCGAGTGAGTCATGTTTAGTTTTATGGCAATTTAATATTAGTTTACCTTGCTTTCTAATTGTGTAACTCCAGCCACACCTCCAATGGACTCCATACCGCCCCGTTATTAACAGATGATGCCAGATAACATTTTTGTACATGCACAACTGTGTGTAAGACTAGGGCTACCGTGCAGTTTGTAAACATTCAGTCTTGACAGTGAAGGATGGCAAAGACACGGTGCGTAGTGAATTGCTATGTACAACGTCTTTGGCAGTCACTAACTGTTAGGTAACTCACTGGATCACGGATGGGGGCGCATTCAGCGGGAGGCAGGGAGCGGCCATACTGTACGCTAGTACTCATACTATGCTCCAGCACAGGCATGTCAAATATGCAGCCCTTTACATGTTTGACTGCGGCCCGAACCAATTTTAAAATCCTTCTGATGCGGCCCGCAAGTATGTCTTAATAATATTTCAATTCTAAAAGTAACGCTTTACTCATGCAATGAGTTTTAATTTTCTTTAAAGTTTGGTTTTGCAGCCCATTCATTCTACAGTCAATCAATGTGCATTTGGCCCACTAATGATTTTGAGTCTAACATGGCTGCTCCAGCATAATATTGCAATTAGTATCAATTTGACATTACTATTAATTGTTGCTGAATATAAATAAGACCACTGTTCTTAAGTCTGGGTCAAACCGAATGCAGCACAGCAGATTATGCAAAAAAAATATTTATTATTTATTTTTGGCTCAATCATGGTAGGCAAAAGTTGTTTAATTGTTTAAGTATGCTTTATTCGTGATAAGTATTTTTATTTAATTACTTAAATTTTTTGTGTCATCATCGTAGCGTCAACAAATTGGTCCCTAGGAAGACCAGCGCTGGCCGGCGCATGCATTTTGCTTAGTCAGGACTGTTTTGAGACAATGTGCTTGTTTTTTTATTTTTGTACATATCTGTATGTGTGTGATTGTCTCAAATCAATGTTATTTCTTTCATTTTCTTCTTCATTGTGTTGCATAGTATGATGGCAAATGACGTTGTGATGTATGATATGATTTGGTATATGCCACACTGAACACATGACATGCGCAGCGGCTGTGCGGCATTCAGTGTGACGCACAGAGGTGGCTCGTCCTAAACAGCACTAGTGCTGTGCACTCCCACAAAAAACAATGTATTGCCTACTATATATTTTTTATATTTCCTTCCTATACATACATTCTATTATGACTATACACTTTTTATAGCATTTTACTAGAAACAATTTATATAACATTATGTAAACATTTTCATGAAGAACAATGTAACTACATTACAGGTTGCAAAAGGCAGTGAGTTGACCAATGAAGTGTTTCTGACAGTTGCTGCTACAATTTACTACCATGAAGACAATTATGAAGCTGCCCTGAAGTAGGTTTCAACACTATTTATGTTAAGTCTCGGCTATGACAAATTATGTCTTTTAAGATAGGTAATTATAATGTCTTTGGGAGTTTTTTGTTACCCATGTGGGTTAGGTGCCTATGCTCTGACCGCTGAGCTACCCACTTCAGTGACTCGGTAGCTCAGCGGTCAGAGCATTGGATCGGATATCCAAAGGTCGCGGGTTCGATTCCTATACGAGAATTGATCTGGTGCGAGTCGTATTTTTTCTAGTATATTATTTAGTTTTGTATAATAATAGCATTGTGAATGCAAAAATCTCAAATTTAAAAACTGCCTTGCCTTTAAATTGAGGCAAAAATCCTTACATAAACCTTTTTTTGTAATTTTCAGGATTCTTCATGGAGCCGAGAGTCTAGAGCTCCGTGCCTTCACATTGCAGTGTCTGCTGGCTATGAACAGGCCAGACTTGGCAAAGAAGCAATTGAAACTGTTGCAAGAGATTGAGGATGATGGCACTTTGACGCAGCTCGCTCAGGCTTGGCTTAATTTATCACAGGTTTATGTTTGTCATACTTATCCTTACTTAGCGATATTAGAAATTCCTGTGGGGTACAGACACTACCTGCTCTGTACCACTCTGGGTTTTTCTAATTAAATAATGTCGAAAAAGCCTGTTCAGATTATCGCTTGCTCTGTAGCGCGCTGGGTTTTTTGACAAAAAATTTAATAGTATCACCCTAAAAAGCCTGTGGAACACAGACAACTTGTGTTAGATCAACAGCGGTTATGTGTGTAGGCCCTAAAAGATAAATTCTAAAAAAAATTACAGAAAGTCCTAAAAATAAATTTTGATCTTTTCCGTCATTTTAAACAGCAATATAACTAATAGGGGTGTGATGTAAGGTGCTCCAAATAACATCATTCGGGGCCCAAGCCAACTCCTCCTGCTCACGGTGCACCCTGCTGGCTTCCGAGCGAGGCTCTTGCGGCGACCGGTGGCGGGATAACCATCACAAACCTTGCGAGCTAATGAAATACACAGACAGGTGTCAGGCAGCAGTGACATCGGTGCGATTAGCTACGCACTGCGATTGCTAACCCGCATGCCCATGGCAATCATCCCCGTGGCAATTATGGGCAAACCCTCCTAATGGCGACAAAACGGACCACGGCCCCCAGTTCCCGGCCGCCCTGCTATTCCTGATCACGGCGGCGGTCACGGTAACGGCAGGACAGGGATGAATCCCCGGGTTACGGAATGCCGCCACAAACAACTGACCTTGGCGACGTACTACGGGCGCTCGTTGCGCCCGTAGTACGTCGCCTTGCAATGGGGATGGCAACGCAAAGCTAATTGAAGATGTCGCTGGGTACGCTTGTTCCTAAGACAGTAGGACCTTCAGAACAAATCTACAGGAAAATTGGTATTTATTTTGTGGTATTATACTTGTACTATTATGTATTCTGTGGTATTATTTTACCGAAAAGGAACCGTTGACCCAAAATGGATGTAAGAGGCTAATTTATAATGCAAATGCTGGAATTGAAAGCCAAATTAAGGCGTTTTTATTCACTGAATTTACTGTTTTTATAATATCCAGATTTTTCGGAAATTTGTAAGTGCCAAAATTTTTACAGCTTATTACACAGAATTTGGTCATTTTAAAGCTATAAAACGATTTTTAAAGTAATGCCCTTTGTTTTGAAGGTTCTCATGGAACAAGCGTACGTAGCGCCACTTTGACAGATGCTTTCCCCATTGGGTCGAAACAACTTCGAGAAAGAGGCCAACAGAAGGAATCAGCTGAGCTGGGCAGCATAATGGGAAACTTTAATGAGTCTTTGAGTCGCCTTTTCCACAGAGTCTAAAGACGAAAGTCTTCACCCAGTCCTGTCCTGCCTGTCCATGACATACAGAGCCGAAACGTGGACACTCACTATAGGGCTGGTCCACAAATTTAAAGTCGCGCAGCGAGCTATGGAAAGGGCTATGCTCGGAGTTTGTCTAAGAGATCGGGTCCAAAATGAAGTGATCCGACAGAGAACGAAGGTGATCGACATAGTCCACCGGATTAGCAAGCTGAAGTGGCAGTGGGCCGGCCATATTAGTCTTAGACCGATGGCCGCTGGGGCAGACGAGTTCTTGAATGGAGACCGCGTATCGGCAAACGTAGTGTGGGACGCCCTCAGACAAGGTGGAGCGACGATCTTCGCAAGGTGTCAAAAATGGATGAGACTATTCGCGGATCGTGCTCGGTGGCTTGCACTTGGAGAGGCCTATGTTCTGCAGTGGGCGATGATAGTCTGATGATGATGATGATGATAACTAATAGATGGCGCCACCCCTGCGAAGCCGGGGCGGACAGCTAGAATAGCATAAAATAGGAGATCGAGGCCTTAGGTTTTCTGTTCCCCAAAACTACGACGGTAATTTTTCCTATAATAATAATAATAAGGCCTAGTAGGCCCGTAATTACAAAGAAACCACCTGCTTTCAGCTAAGAAAAACAACATTTCACGTAAATAATAATAACAATCTTTATTGGCCAAAACTATTCTTACACAGCTAAGTAGGGCTCTGGTTCCCTCACTAGGATTCCCTGTGTCGCAGAAGACTTTTTCGTGCAGTACTCTGTTATTACTTATTGTTATTAGTACAATATCAAACAAGAGAAATGAAAAAAAAAAATACTATGAGGATCAGTAATGATTTTTGTTTAGTGGCTTATCAGAAAGCTTTATGCCACCACATAATTAACTGTGAAGAAAATTTTACGATATCTTAAGAGATATCGTAAGATATCTTAAGAGATACCTGAGAAATTATTCGAGCTAAAACGTGCTAAAACACTCATTTTGGGGGTTCTTATAACGCGTCATCGAGACGTACGCGAACCTTATGTCGTACGTGATACAGCACATATTGCATTGAGCTTGGCATTTCCTTCAAAACCAACTCAACCATTTCTAAACGAATTTCAAAAAATCTTTCACAAAGTTTCATATGATGAATATGTTTTTATACTATACCAATAAAACTATAGGATTCAAACCTGTTACTTTTTATTAGGTTGCTTTCTCTTTTGTTTGTTTGTCCGCAAAGATTGCGAACGATTTTATACTAGCTTCCGGATGAGCTAGAGGCTTGAAACTTTAAATATAGGTCAACTCAGAACTTGAAAGCAATGCAATATTATGGTATCATTGAGCTGATCTGATGATGGATCCGGAAGAAGGCCACAGGAACTCTATGATGAAACCATTCAACCATGTTTGGAATTTTAAACCTAAAAAAGTGGGGTGCATTTAAAGACAAAATCGATGACAAATTTTACAAAATGCGCCCCACGTTTTTAGGTTTAAAATTTCTGTAGGTATAGGATTATAAATATTTACAGAAGATTTATTTTTTACTTTTTAGTCGGTTTTTACTAGTCCGTTTTAATGTTTTTAGTCCGTTTTTACACGACTGCCCAAAGCAAAAAGAGTGTTATGTGTTCAGGGTTCATGTATGTTTGTGGGTATGTGAGTTTCTTTATTCCACCATAACTTCTCAATGCCTGAACTGATTTGGATAAATGGGGTATCGTTAGAATCCTTACAGCATTCCGAGTGACACTGGCTATATTTTTTTTAGAAAATAATCAATATTGCGACTGTACGACGCCATTTTCAAATGTGAAAAAAAATTTTTTTTTCTTCTATTATTACAATATGGGCATCAAATGAAAGGCCTTGATGAGCACATTCCAAAACTATATAATGTGTCACTTAAATGTGTGAAATAAAATTAAATAAATTAAAAAAATATTAAAAAAACACGACTGCCCTGCCAAAAACGAACTAAAAAGTTAAACAACAAGTGTCATTGCAGTCGGGGGACCTCTTTGATCAAAAATTGTTCCATAATAAGGTCCCCCGACTGCAATGACACTTGTTGTTTAACTTTTTAGTTCGTTTTTGGCAGGGCAGTCGTGTTTTTAATATTTTGTAATAATTTAGTCCGTTTTAAAAACGTGTTTTTAAAAAAGATTTTTCAATGCAGTTGCTCGAAAACGTAAGTTTACGATGACAGTCGAGCGTGCGGTAAGTTGATTTTACCGCACGCCGTGCGTTTTTGTTTACGGACTAGCTTCTGCCCGCGACTTCGTCCGCGTGGATCTTAGACGAAATCCTTTTAAGGAACCTTCAACCAGGATCCGGCCAGCCATTTTTACGCGATTAGGCGAGTCCCCATCAAGCGCGCTGCCTCGCGAGGCAAGACATTTGCCGCGTGTGGCGGGCCTTGCAAAGGCGTCCAGTTCCCGTTCCCGCTCCCTTTCCCCGTTCCCGTTCCGTTTGCGTTCCCGTCCCGTTATATTCCCATTCCGTTCCCGTTCCGTTCACGTTTCGTTCCCGTTCCCATTCCCGTTCCGTTCCCGCTTCGTTCCCGTCCCGTAAACGTCCCCTAACTGTCCCGTACGCCTTACGTTCCCGTTCTTGTTCCCGTTCCGTTCCCGTCCGGTTCTTGTTCCCGTTCCCGTTCCCATCCTGTTCTATTCCCGTTCCGTTCCCGTTTCATTCCAGTTTCGTTCCTGTTTCATTCCCGTTACGTTCCTGTTTCATTCCCGTTTCGTTCCGTTCCCGTTCCGTTCCCATCTGATCCCGTCCCGTACTCGTCCCGTACCCCTTCCGTTCCCGTTCCCGTACCCGTCCCGTTCTAGTTCCCGTTAACATCTCGTTCCCGTTCCGTTCCATTCCGTTCCGATCCGCTCCGTTTCGTTCCGTTCCGTTCCGTTCCGTTCCGTTCCGTTCCGCTCCGTTCCGTTCCGTTCCGGTCCGGTCCGTTCCGTTCCGTTCCGTTCCGTTCCGTTCCCGTTCCCGTTCCCGTGCCCGTGCCCGTGCCCGTTCTGGTTCCCGTTCTTGTTCCCTGGATGTGCATGTCCAGGTCCAGGTCCATATGTGTCATGTCCACCGCGTTGGACTTCAAAATAAATCTCATTTTCGCAATCACCATCCCATAAAACCTCAAGAACGACATCCATATCGATTTTTATGTTACTCACCCCACTTACCCTCTAAGGGGTTGATTTTCAAAATTATATATTTAGACGTGCTCCTACGAACTTTAAAGTTGTAATTTCGATTTTGTATTCTTTTTCCATACAAAATTTGAACCCCATTTTTACCCCTTTAGGGGTTAAATCATGTCCACCGTGTTGGACTTCAAAATAAATGTCATTTTTGCAATCGTCATCCCAGAAAACCCCAATAACGACATCTATATCGATTTTGGATCGTGTTGGACTTCAAAATAAATGTCATTCTTGCAATCGTCATCCCAGAAAACCCCAATAACGACATCTATATCGATTTTTATGTTTACTCACCCCATTTACCCCCTAAGGGGTTAATGGGGTGAGTAAACATAAAAATCGAACACGGTGGACATGATTTGACCCCTAAAGGGGTAAAAATTGGGTTCAAATTTTGTATGTTCATTTACCCCCTAAGGGGTTGATTTTCAAAATAACAAAATTTATATTTGCCTATTTATTTTAGATGTGCTCCTACGAAGTTTAAAGTTGTAATGTCTATTTTATATTATTTTTCCATACAAAATTTGGACCCCATTTTCACCCCTTTAGGGGTTAAATCATGTCCACCGTGTTGGACTTCAAAATAAATGTCATTTTTGCAATCGTCATCCCAGAAAACCCCAATAACGACATCTATATCGATTTTTATGTTTACTCACCCCATTTACCCCCTAAGGGGTTGATTTTAAAATAACAAAATATATATTTGCCTATTTATTTTTAGATGTGCTCCTACGAAGTTTAAAGTTGTAATGTCTATTTTATATTATTTTTCCATACAAAATTTGGACCCCATTTTCACCCCTTTAGGGGTTAAATCATGTCCACCGTGGTTGGACTTCAAAATAAATGTCATTTTTGCAATCGTCATCCCACAAAACCCCGATAACGACATCCATATCTATTTTTAGGTTTTTTTTACCCTTTTCACCCCCATTTCATCCCCTTTGGAGTTGAAATCCTAACAAAAACAATATACGTTGCTTTAGATTTCTGTCCATAAGCCTAAATTATAAATTTAGCGATTTTTACTTCGAAAATGAAGGATTTTCTTTAATACACAACTTCATCCCCCTTTTGACCCCTTCGGGGGTAGAATTTTGAAAAACGCTGAGACCCGTATTTATTAATTTTCAATCGTCAGCCTAAACACCAAAATTTGAAGATTCTAGCTTCAAAACTGAGGGACTTTCATACAAACTTTCATCCCTTATTTCATCCCCTTAGGGATAGAATTTTCAAAAATCCTTCCTTAGTGGATGCCTACACTGTATAAAGTATCTGTGTGCAAAATTTCAAGTCCCTAGGTCCAGCGGTTTGGGCTGTGCGTTGATAGATCAGTCAGTCAGTCAGTCAGTCAGTCAGTCAGTCAGTCAGTCATTCAGTCATTCAGTTTACGATTTTATATATTAAGATTAGTACAGCGTGCGGAAAGTTGATTTTACCGCACGCCGGCGCCGTGCGTTTTTGTTTACGAACGTTTTTTTTTATTTCTACTAGCTTCCGCCCGCAACTTCATCCGCGTAGACAGTAGAAACGTATTGCAACCAGTTTAAAATGACCCCTTTAGTGTATGAAAGCTAGTACAACGGAGAGTAAGCTGTTTCCCTGGTTCCAGCCACCTGAATTTGATGAAACATAGCTTAGATTTTAAGTTGGACTTCAATCTACTAAATTGTGAAAAATCCATCAAAATTCGTTTAGCGGTTTTTGCCTAATTTGCACACAAATATTTAGAATTTACAGTTTTATTATATGTATAGATTACAATTTCAGTAGTACCTATAATGTTTTCTCGCAAATGTATTGAAAAACGTAGTATGGCACACGGTTGTTAAGGTTTTAAAACCTCCTTACCAACCTTGTATCATAAACTACTATTAAATAGATTATAATAGGAAAGGAATGATAGATGTCGGTTGTTTGGTAGGGTGGGCCGGGCGTGCAAGATGCGCACTACAGCGTGATGGAGCTGGCCGAGCGGCTGGGCGCGCTGGGCGCCGGGCCCGCCGCGCTGGGCGCCGCCGCCGCCGCCTGCAGAGGTAATTACGACACTAAATACGACAAAAACTCCACCGGTTTATGTCTGTCTTATTTAATTGATTTTTGTGCTTGTTTTATAACTATGTTTGTCTATATAAGCTAGTTTAGAAGATTTTAAACTCTTGATCTTTCTTTCCTATCCTATGAGAATCAGTGGCTATCTCTAGAGTTTATCAAGCCGCCTGTAAGGCCTATAAATCACATTGACAGACATTTTTATCAATGCCATCTATCGAGCCTACAGTTATTTGTCATTGTGAAAAGCCCTCATTCACAGTGGTATGTTTATAGGCATGTGGGAGGAGGCTGAGCAGCAGCTGTCGGAGGCCGCGGCCCGCGCGCCGCAGCAGCCGGACTTGCTGCTGGGGCTCGCCGTGGCCGCCAGGCATCAGGGCAGGCCGGAGGTATGCGTCCATATGCGCTCACATAGTCACATACACAGGCCGCGGCCAGGCACCAGGGCAGGCCGGAGGTATGCGTCCGTATGCGCTCACATAGTCACATACACAGGCCGCGGCCAGGCACCAGGGCAGGCCGGAGGTATGCGTCCGTATGCGCTCACATAGTCACATACACAGGCCGCGGCCAGGCACCAGGGCAGGCCGGAGGTATGCGTCCGTATGCGCTCACATAGTCACATACACAGGCCGCGGCCAGGCACCAGGGCAGGCCGGAGGTATGCGTCCGTATGCGCTCACATAGTCACATACACAGGCCGCGGCCAGGCACCAGGGCAGGCCGGAGGTATGCGTCCGTATGCGCTCACATAGTCACATACACAGGCCGCGGCCAGGCACCAGGGCAGGCCGGAGGTATGCGTCCGTATGCGCTCACATAGTCACATACACAGGCCGCGGCCAGGCACCAGGGCAGGCCGGAGGTATGCGTCCGTATGCGCTCACATAGTCACATACACAGGCCGCGGCCAGGCACCAGGGCAGGCCGGAGGTATGCGTCCATATGCGCTCACATAGTCACATACACAGGCCGCGGCCAGGCACCAGGGCAGGCCGGAGGTATGCGTCCGTATGCGCTCACATAGTCACATACACAGGCCGCGGCCAGGCACCAGGCCAGGCCGGAGGTATGCGTCCATATGCGCTCACATAGTCACATACACAGGCCGCGGCCAGGCATCAGGGCAGGCCGGAGGTATGCGTCCATATGCGCTCACATAGTCACATACACAGGCCGCGGCCAGGCACCAGGGCAGGCCGGAGGTATGCGTCCGTATGCGCTCACATAGTCACATACACAGGCCGCGGCCAGGCACCAGGCCAGGCCGGAGGTATGCGTCCATATGCGCTCATATAGTCACATACACAGGCCGCGGCCAGGCACCAGGGCAGGCCGGAGGTATGCGTCCATATGCGCTCACATAGTCACATACACAGGCCGCGGCCAGGCACCAGGGCAGGCCGGAGGTATGCGTCCGTATGCGCTCACATAGTCACATACACAGGCCGCGGCCAGGCACCAGGCCAGGCCGGAGGTATGCGTCCATATGCGCTCACAAAGTCACATACACAGGCCGCGGCCAGGCACCAGGGCAGGCCGGAGGTATGCGTCCGTATGCGCTCACATAGTCACATACACAGGCCGCGGCCAGGCACCAGGCCAGGCCGGAGGTATGCGTCCATATGCGCTCACATAGTCACATACACAGGCCGCGGCCAGGCACCAGGGCAGGCCGGAGGTATGCGTCCGTATGCGCTCACATAGTCACATACACAGGCCGCGGCCAGGCACCAGGCCAGGCTGGAGGTATGCGTCCATATGCGCTCACATAGTCACATACACAGGCCGCGGCCAGGCACCAGGGCAGGCCGGAGGTATGCGTCCATATGCGCTCACATAGTCACATACACAGGCCGCGGCCAGGCACCAGGCCAGGCCGGAGGTATGCGTCCATATGCGCTCACATAGTCACATACACAGGCCGCGGCCAGGCACCAGGGCAGGCCGGAGGTATGCGTCCATATGCGCTCACATACTACTATGCTTTTTTCAAGAAAGATAATTGTGCTAAAGATCAACAAAAAACATCGAAAAAATGCAGAAGAGAGGTTATTTTCCATACTCTTTTACACGAAAAGAAAAAGACAGAGACAAATGTTTCCGCATAATTGAGCCTTAACATTAGCAGACTTGACCCCTAGTTCAGTTGTTAGTAATTTTCATTTATTTAATTGAATTTCCAGGTGTCTGGGCGCTACCTAGCCCAACTCCTGGACAGCCACGCGGAGCACCCGTTCACCAAGGACTACAGCGCAAAGACGAACGAGTTCAAGCGCCTCGCCGCTCAGTACCAGCCGTCTGTAGCAAGTTAGACCTTATTTCTAACAAAATAGAGTCCATTTTCTTATGTAACGTTATCTGTATTTAAAATTATTATATCGATTTAAATAACAATTTTTATTTTTTTATCGGCGCACGTAGTACTAAGCTTGACTTATGTCCTCTGTACAGTAAATTAATAATCATAATAGTAGTTTATGAAACTGGCGCATAATGAGGGGTATTAAAACATGAGTGTGTGTTTAATAGTATCACATGAGTGTTTTAATACCTAGTTATGTGCAATATCATACACTACTTTATCTACTCTCATACAATTTGTGATCGCGCCGATTGAACCTACAAAACTTCTACAAACTAAAATATCAAAGATAAAAAGAGTACAAGTTTGTAGTTTCTCTTGGCACTACTTACCTAGGTTAAGTAAGACAGTTTTCCGTCGCCGCATCTTAAATATCGGGTGTAGTCCAATTTTCACTCACTTATGATATTTTTAAGCAAAAGTAAAAATTAAAATCTAAAAAATAGTGCGTATTCAATTAGAAAAAGAAATAATGAGATCAATGAGATGAATTCCAAGTCATCGATCACCATAGAGTACATTTTAATCATGGAAAGTATGTGGAAACTATGGAAATATCGTTATTTCTTTTTAATATCACGGCACTGCCTTCTTGAATTTGCCTTGTATCGTAATGAGAAAAAAAGTTATTTTATAACATTGCTTATTGCTATTGCGATTTGAAATTCATAATTCGAATTTTACAATATGAGAGTAGATAATAGTTATGCAATTGTACTATAATGAGGGGTATTAAAACACGAATGTGATAATAGTATCACATGAGTGTTTTAATACCTAATTATTTACAGTTGCATACAATACAAGACTTAATCTTCACCCATGATATGTATCATCTTAAAGGGTTTGCCTTGTTTGACTTTGACTTTCCTCCTCGTCATTATATCATCCGAGTTGTAATATAAAGTACTGAATTTAATAATGTAACTCGTCGGGCGTGGGCGCGGGGAAGAGCGCGACATCCTTTCGCTCGGATATTGTAATGTTGGCAGTAAGCTAACCGTTTCAGAAACCTATATCGGGTCATTCTGAACTTACCATCCAAATGAGAATGCCCATTCCTGCCCCAAGGATTCTTACAAGTTACAGTTATGGAATATTTATGAAAAATATTTAATAAAATTACTAATACTAAAAACACATTATAAATTCAAACAAAGCAGCGGAAAAAAAGTCAACATTTATTAGTTTTTATTAGCATTCTATGCCGTTTCCGGGCGTCCAGTATTAGTCTATCAGTGTTGCCAACAAACACTTTAATGGACTAACTCTAACACTTTTTATTCACAAAAATAGTTCTTAAAATGTTCAGATAATGCTGGGTCCATAGCGCATGTTTTGCCCTACACAATCAACAAAACATCTGGGGGGCTTACCATCAGCAAGTAAGAAACCGTTCAGTTCAAACGCAGGCCTTAAACTGGACTGCTTAAGGCAAGTCCTGCTATAAGAGCTCATAGTAAGGCCCCTGAACATTCAACAAAATCCTCATACTTTTTTTTGTTGAATGTTGAGATGGATAAAACAAAAATAATCATACATATTTTGTTTTATTTTGTTATAAATTATACCCAAAATAACAAATGGGTAGAGTGGTTACCAATCAATCGATTGAAACCAACTAATAGTTCGTTGATTGAAACCCGTTTTTTTAATTCAAAATATTGACTTAAGAATCTTAATAATATGTATCAGTTTTTTCAAGTAGGTTTCTATTATCTTAAGTCACACTTTAAATTGCAGCATTTTTTAACTAGTTATGTAAAAAAATGCTTTCCATACAAAAAACTTAAGGATAGAATAGGGTTATTGTAAAATAAAAAGCTTTCGTTATGGTATGTTTGTACCCTTATATCTTAAAAGTCTGAGCTTAAGCATAGTTCGTGTTTTAACGTGCCGGACTACAGCTGGGCCACAAAAAAAAAGTTGGAAATCTTACTTTTTGACTATGCCATGATGAAGTCGATAATTTGTCGGAATTTGTCGCCAAAAACCAGATTTTGTCGGTCTTCCGTTTAGGAGATACGTGTGGCTCAGCTGTAGAGACGTCTCTACAGCTGGGCCACACAGATCTCGAAAACGGAAGGTCGTAGCGAAAATCTGATTACTCGTATGTGTAGCCGGTATTTTGTCGGAATTTGTCGCCAAAAACCAGAGTTTATCGGTCTTCCGTTTATGAGATACGTGTGGCTCAGCTGTAGAGACGTCTCTACAGCTGGGCCACACAGATCTCGAAAACGGAAGGTCGTAGCAAAAATCTGATTACTTGTATGTGTAGCCGGTAATTTGTCGGATTTTGTCGCCAAAAACCAGATTTTGTCGATCTTGCGTTTAGGAGATATGTGAGGATACGCTGTGGAGACTTTTCTACCTGGATCTTGAGAAAGAAAGGTCATAGCGAAAATCTGATAACTCGAGTGTGTAGCCGTTAGTTTATCGAAATTTGTCACCAAGAATCAGATTTTGTCGATCTTGCGTTAAGGAGATATGTGAGGATACGCTTACGACCTTTCGTTCTCGGGATCCAGGTAAAATGGTCTCCACAGCGCATCCTCACATATCTCCTAAACGCAAGATCGACAAAATCTGATTCTTGGTGACAAATTCCGACAAACTAACGGCTACACACTCGAGTTATCAGATTTTCGCTATGACCTTCCTTTCTCAAGATCCAGGTAGAAAAGTCTCCACAGCGTATCCTCACATATCTCCTAAACGCAAGATCGACAAAATCTGGTTTTTGGCGACAAAATCCGACAAATTACCGGCTACACATACGAGTAATCAGATTTTCGCTACGACCTTCCGTTTTCGAGATCTGTGTGGCCCAGCTGTAGAGACGTCTCTACAGCTGAGCCACACGTATCTCCTAAACGCAAGACCGACAAACTCTGGTTTTTGGCGACAAAATCCGACAAATTACCGGCTACACATACGAGTAATCAGATTTTCGCTACGACCTTCCGTTTTCGAGATCTGTGTGGCCCAGCTGTAGAGACGTCTCTACAGCTGAGCCACACGTATCTCCTAAACGCAAGACCGACAAAATCTGGTTTTTGGCGACAAATTCCGACAAATTATCGACTTCATCATGGCATAGTCAAAAAGTCAGATTTCCAACTTTTTTTTTTGTGGCCCAGCTGTAGTCCGGCACGTCGTGTTTTATAATTTCAAGAGTACAAATAATAACCTAACAACTGACATATAATTAATTTGTGTAACTGAAAAAAATCTAGTGGGGCATGGCGCCATACAAATCTGGGCATTGTCTTTTCAAGGATGGAAATCCAGTCTGGACAGGACATCCAGTCTATGAAACTAAACAACTTTGTCTTAAGAAAAATGTGTCGAATTTCACCACAAAACTTTGTTAATCCCATAATAAATTGGTCACGTGATCGTGATCTGTTTGATTTGTATGGATAGTCTTTTTTTTACATATTTGGCCATGTGTTCCTTAGAGAAAGTTGTTCAGTTTCATGGACTGAACACATCCTCAAAATTTGGATGGTGAATACAATATGACCCGGTATAGAGGATTTAAGAGGGTTTGTGCGCTCCACTAGCGCCGCCAATGGAAAGAAATGGGGTGTGATACTGAGGAACTAATGGCGCCACAAGCGACAGTCCCAAAATAATTTGATTGGTTGTTTCAAATGTCTAGTGTCATTTCTGACGTATTTTAATCAATCCAAACCATTGAAAGAGGCCAGGGAGGTGATTCTCGTGCGCGTGACATACATAGGTTAAATTCGAGATATCTCTAAAAAGTAAAGAAATCGTAGAGATTGCAAAGACTTTCGACTTGTAATGTCGAAAATCGCTGAGAATAAGTTATTTGGCTGCAATAGAGATTTTAGTGACATTTTTAATAGAGATTTGTGATTAGAGATAATCTAGAATTCGAGAAATGTCGCAGTGCGTGATAATGGGCCCCCAGGTCGCCGCTGGCGCCATCTGCGATTAGCTTTGCGTGATACACCTCATTGTGAATAAAATTGTGTTGTGAGATTACAAAAACCTGTTGATTTCGGCCAGGTACAGTAAAAAATTTTACTCCAAAAGCCAGAGCGTCTCGCCCATGTACCTGGCCGAAATCAACAGGCTTTTGTTAACTCAAGTACAGTTGACTTTCTCACGCATTATACTTTTGATTTTGATAAAAAAAAATTGATGCATGTTCCCTATTGTGTTCTTATAGTGTACTCCGAATAAAATTTGTGGTACTTTCTATTGCTTAAAGAATATTTTCTATCTGTCGTTTAGTTAAATGGAGATTTATTGCGAAAAGTGGCCACTTTTAGCAATAAACTAAACGACAGGTTATACAATATTGTTTCAACGATAAAAAGTACCACAAATCTTCTTCGGAGTACATAGAAGAACAAAATTCACAATTTCGTCTTTATTTAAGCACTTCGATTCTTTTTCCCATGGCGGCGCTAGTGTAGCGCATAAACCCTCCTAAAAGTGGTTCGATGAGCTCAGTAGCGCCACCAATGGAAATAAATTAATTACGTTTTATCAAAGGCTTAGATTATAAGTTTTGATAATTTTGCGCAAATAGAAGGGTAAAGTGCTTTGTACTTTGACTTTGTAAATCACTGCATCGTCATTGACTTATCCACACCCATGCTTTAAGGTGGTTCGATGAGCTCAGTAGCGCCACCAATGGAAATAAATCATTAACGTTTTATCAAGGGCTTAGAATAAAAGTTTTAGTTATTTTGCGCAAATAGAAGAGTAAAGTGCAATATTTAAATATTTTTTCATGGCCTTAAATATAAGCAATAAGTTATGAATGTCGATATTGCCAAAAGTGGCCACATTTAGCAATATCGACATTCATAACTTATTGCTTATATTTGAGAGGCCTTGAAAAAATATTTAAATATTGCACTTTACTCTTCTATTTGCGCAAAATAACTTAAACTTTTATTCTAAGTCCTTGATAAAACGTATATGATTTATTTCCATTGGTGGCGCTACTGAGCTCATCGAACCACCTTAAAGCATGGGTGTGGATAAGTCAATGACGATGCAGTGATTTACAAAGTCCATGAAACCCGAATAAAACGCGTGATGTTGTTATTGATGTATTCAGTACAGGTTGTAGTCAGTGTCGCCGTCGTCGTCGGGCGGCTCCTCGCCCGGGCTCGTCGTGTTCACCAGAATGTAGAACTCGCGGAGCTTGGCGTCCATCACGCTCATGTCCTGGGAATGACAAAGGGGAATATAGTAGATTATACAACAAGTGAAAAAAGAAGGAATTTAGTTCGAGGTACTATGTTGGATCCCGAGAGCAGCGAAGGATTCTAGAGTTTCCTGAGAAAAGTAGAATCCTGAGCGAAACGAGGGATACAAAGGACCGAGATGAAATTTTTTTTCACGAGTTGTGTACACTTTTTACCATTGACTGCGAGAAAACATAATAGCAGTACTTACACCTATAGTACCTATTTATAGTTATCAAATGTAATTTAACCGTTAGAAACTAGTGAAACTATAAGTTTTCCATTGACGTAAAACAACCATGCTATGAGGGAAATTACATGATCAGTCTGACATCAGTCCATTTCATCAGTTTGTATAGACTTTGAATTTTTACAGACTGAAGATCGTACCAGACTGATGGAATGGACTGATGCAAGACTGAACATCGAATCTCCCTCTAATATAAAGAAAAGAACTCAAAGATAAGACACTAAAAAGAACCTAATTAATTTGGCGAGATATTTTTTTTAGAAAAGAACCCAAAGATAAGACACTAAAAAGAACCTAAATAAAATTGGCGGGATATATTTTTTTATTTAATTGTATAACTATGGCTTTATCTATGGAATAGCTCCATACTTTCAGCACGTTTTTTTTTGTACATAATTCATACGATGCGCGCTTGTTCCAAATTCAAATTATTTTTATTCACTCGGTGAATAAAATCGCTTATTATTCACTGTTATCGTTGAATTAAACGCACTTTTTAGAGTGGCGATGGTAAAAAGAATTTTTTTATGACATATGACATTTTAACGGGTGATTTGGTGTGGTATAATAGCAAGCCAATCATGTATCTAAATCGAATATAACATTGCCAGGCACTTGGCTGGTGGGAAAGTAGTGCCAGGGGGCATCAAACTTTACCACTTTTTGCGTACCTATAATGCCGTCCGGCACTACTTTTCTACCAGCAAAAATGCCTGGCAATGTTATATTCTATTTAGATACATGATTGGCTTGCTATTATACCAGACCACACCAAATCCAGGGCTCTGTAATTCTTTACCTTCAATCGGTTTTTCAGGCCCTTTGTTGCAACAACTCCCACCCCCACCACTAATGATAGTATGGCCCACTACCAAGAGGGGTTTCGTCGCTCTGTAAATTGTCCACCTATCTGCTATAGCAGAATAGTATAGCCACAGTATAAAACTGGTAAAGCGTATCTAGTCTATGCGCCTTCGAGTATTTATACCTGTGTAAGTTGCGGCAATTCTGGTGGTTCAGTTTCGCCCTTCACTAGCGTCCAGTCGGTCGTCGCTTCTGAGTGCATTAAATCTCCTGTTCGTCCTGAAAATAAGAGTAGGTTCATTGGTTTTATATTAGATGAATAGGAAAAAGATGTGAGCCAAATCTTCAATATTTCAAGGCTTCATTCTGTTTCACAAATGGAATAGACTTTGTATGAGAGATTATCTGTCATATCTAATAACTGAAACATACTTGGCACCTGTGAAACGTCTATCAAGAAAGGTCTTCACACTGGAAACTCACTGGAATGGAACCGTACAAGTAGTGGGACGTGCACGAGCTCTGGGGTCCAATTATTTAACATTTCATTCCACGGGAAAAGGTACTTTATGGCCAGGCCATAAGGTACATTTCCCTGTAGAATGAAATATTAAAATGACTAATAAAACAACATCATATTTTGTACACATATTTGCATAGCTGCACGTCTATGCGCAAGGGCGTCGCCAGGGGTGGGCAGAAGGGGGGGGGGGGGGGAACAGCCCCCCCTAGAGGCTAAAAAATTAGCTAACTGCAAAATAACCAAAGTCCTAAGGCCGTGCAATTCACTTGCTTTTCCGATAAATCCCGCTCTTGACTGTACCTACAATTCATATTTGCTCATCCTCTTTAATATTAATTTGCCCTCCCTGGGCCACGGGGTGGCGACGCCCTTGCTACGCGTACATACGCAACCAGTGGGTTTCGAATTTCAACAGTCATGCGCTAGCTATCTTGTGGTTTAATTAAAATTTAACAGATTTCTGAGAAATATCTGTAATGTTACTTGAAACTTCTATGATCAGTGTGTGGGGATGACTCACGGCAGTGAAACATGGTCGCTAACTATGGGTCT
This sequence comes from Agriphila tristella, assembly GCA_928269145.1. Taxonomy (NCBI): domain Eukaryota; kingdom Metazoa; phylum Arthropoda; class Insecta; order Lepidoptera; family Crambidae; genus Agriphila; species Agriphila tristella. Next base: position 43,318,710 of record OV743433.1, read on the forward strand.
CATAAGAAGGCTCAAGGTCACTCAGCGTGCAATGGCAAGAGCCATGCTCGGCGTTTCCCTCCGTGATCGAATCAGAAATGAGGAGATCCGCAGGCGAACTAAAGTAACCGACATCGCTCGAAGGACTGCTCAGCTGAAGCGGCAGTGGGCGGGACACATAGCGAGAAGAATCGATGGCTGTTGGGGCGGAAAGGTTCTTGAATGGCGACCGCGCACCGGACGACGCTCCGTAAGTGGCTCCTGACAAGGTGGGCCGACGTGAGGGTGAAGGTCGCGGGAAAACGCTGGATGCGGGCAGCGTACGATCGATCGTCGTCGTGGAGATCCTTGGGGAGGCCTATACCCAGCAGTGGGTGTCGTGCGGCTGATATGATGATGATGAAGTTGGAACTATACCGAAACAGTCCATAAGATGGTAAGTCATACCGTTGGGTGATATCTCGACGGGTCCGTCGCTCACGAGCGGCGGCGCGGTGTACGCCTCGAGCGCTTGCTCGGTGAGCGTCTCTTGCTCGAGCCGCTCCTGCTTGCGCTGGTAACGCCACGCTTTCTGCAAGTTGAACCGCTCAGGCCTGCAGGAAAGTCGGTAAAGTTACAGCTTGCGCAGCGAGTTAAGAGCTCTTGGCAAATGTGGGGGGTACCTATGCGCAGTAGTAATTTGTTACTAAAAATAATACTGCGCGCGCATACCTATATCATTTATAATAGCAACGCTTTCAGACTTACTGTTCGCCGTCTGTATACACCTTCGCCTCCAGGTTTCTGATGTCGTGGCGAATGTCTGCAAGCAGCAGTAGCATGAGATCTAAGGAGCCCTTCGGGCCCCGTGCGCCCCGGGGCCCGCGCGGCCCCGCGTCACCTTTGGGGCCCTCCATACCAGGCGCCCCTGGCAACCCCTGAAATAATAAAACACTTGATTCTACATCATCATAGAAATTCGTTTTCTTAACCTCAGATAGTATGTTTATTATTAGCCACTAGACCAAATAGCTCAACGTAAAATAGTTTATCTTTTAACGACAGCTAATATTTAGAAGTAGGCAGGTACTAGGTACTTACTTAAGTATCAACTTACCCTTGGTCCCCGTTCACAGCGACAGTAGCCGCCTTCTAACGGTGCTGTGGAGTCCAGCACGCGGTACGTGAAAGTACCTTCCGCAAAACGGTCACTATCTGTAAATTAGGAAATTATAATTTTCGTATAACACTAAAATTTAGTTATACGATTAACGGCCAGCCTCAATAATCGGCGATCCAGTCTGATAGGGGTAGGCTTAATCCTGAAAGTTGCTATGTAACAGTTGCTAAAGCTAGGGTTTCCTAGGATAGCGGTGCCGTAATATAGCGGCGTTGAATGTTGTCAATGTAAACAATACGGCGACACCGTAACGTGAGAACCCGCGCCGTATTGTTTACACAGACAACGTTCTACCTACGCCGCTAAATTACGGCCGTAATATGACGGCACTGTCATCCTAGGAAACCTTAGCTTTAGCAACTATCTGAATTAGGCGTACCTACCTATCCCTATCTTGTCGGCGGGCTGTGACTGTGGGTTTTACAGGAGATGAAAAAACCCTAACCTATAGTGTTTTTTTTTAGGAAGCAAAGTAAAACATTCAGTGGATTATTATTCGAAAGCACCGCAAACTACAGGGTCTACAGGGTGAACCGTCTGCCGAGCTTTTCGAACCACACTGGCGGATGTAATTTTTTCACGAGGTTCTCATTTACTTTAATAGATGGCGTTACAATGATCGAATCTTGAGTTTCGTTCGACGTAGACATATTGTATTACGAGGTTTTCTCGCGGAAAACAACGAAAAGAGTTTTTCACTTTTGTGACTTACGAGCTTTTCACAGCCCGCCGACTGTGGATTGATGTTTGGATCGGGGGTGAAATATAAAAGACAATCATTTAATTATTGTGAAAAAGAAATACGTAATTCACCTTCTTTGAAGATCGGATGGTCAGTAACCTTCTTAAGCGCTGCCTCGGTGGCTCGCAGCTGGTCCGTCAACTGCTTCACCTGTCTTGACAGCCAGGAGACGGTGTCGCACGGCGCATAGCATCTGGACGTCGCGCGTATTAGCGGTAATGGCTCCTGAAAAACGATGACATAACGTTTAATGAAACGCGAATGCGCGATTACACTGCTATGATTGTGTGATTTCCTCAGTCAGTATCTTTAGGAGCGTAACTACCATCCTAAATCTTTAAATCTAGAGAGAGTGAGCTTCGAACAAGCTCGCTGGGTCGTCAGCCTTCTTGCCCATCAGAACATGATAGAAAACTTGGGTTTCGTTATGTTCTTAAAGCAGTACTGTAAGTCAGATGGTGCTTATCGCTGCGTACCAGCCTTTAAACACTGGTTTTCCGGTAACCTTAAGGTGAGACTTGGTGAGGCCAAAGCCAAACATGACAGAACAGTTGGTCTAAGCAAGGACCTCTGTAAACATTCTGTAAAGAACCTACATACCAACACACTGTTGCAACAAAGATTCATCACCGTGTGAATAGATGGGGCTAGTATCGAAGGGACACGAAGATTGGATGTATAGTCAGTGGCACGAATCATGAATATTTTTCGACGGAGTGGGGATAAGTTCGCGCATGTGCTCTTGTGAGCGACCAATAGCGCGCGCCCCTCTCCCGCCGCCCGCGCCCCTCACCGCAACGCATATCCAAAATACGCGTTCCGCGCAACCCCCACCCGATTTCATGATTCGTGCCACTGACTGTAATAGCACCTCGTATTGTGGAAAATATATGGAGAACCTATATCTCGCTAACGGAGTTCACTCAGCGACTCAGCATAATTATATACAACTTGCAGTCTTGCACCCATCTTCGCAGGGTTGGTAGGTTGGGGGTTTTTTTCGCATTTTTGGGGAAAAATAACGGTCTTCGCGAAATTTTGGGGAAATGAAATGTTTGGGGAAAAATTTGGGGAGAAAAATATACAAGGAAGAATTTTGATTGGAGTATAAATTTAACTCCGATAATGATTATCTGACCATATTAAGCGAAGATGAATTTTCGGAAGTTCTAAAACTTTTAGATGATTCAAATTAGAACTTCCGATACCTTCTTATTTTCTTAATAAACTTAGTTTAATATCTTTTAATTCGTTTTATTTCCTGTTTAACAAAAATGGGGAAAAAGTTGCCAAATATCATTTTGGGGAAAAGAATTCTTGAATATGGGGAAATTTCAAAATCTGGATCTACCGACCCTGCATCTTCGGCTGGACCACGGTCCCCGGGTTAATACCATCAAACCCGGAGGAAGATCTTCCCTTTGGCCTTCCTATCAGTGGCTGCCTACCATTTCATACTTCCTACAGACGTAAAGCTACTGAAACTGACCGGTAACGCTGTTATAGGCACGGGTCTTTCACAGCTCTTCCCGTCTCGTGGTGACAGCGTGTGTGGCGGTGTGCACTCGCAATGGAACCCGCCGATGTCATTCACGCAACGTTGCTCGCAGCCTCCGTTATTTTCGGCACACTCATCCACGTCTGTAGCAACCAAAGAAAGAAACATTTGCATTCATGAAAGCACGCATACGACATGCATTTACAAAGTTTGGTTAGCGATGTCGGAGCTTTTAAAGGTAAAATAATATGATCAATTATATCGACAAAACCTCCCCACATGTTGGGATCTATCCCCTCTCCTGTTGGAATGATCGGCATAAATTTGACTTTTTATTTTAGATGGCCCTGCCGAAAAATATTAATTTCTCCGGATTTAAAGGATCACGCCGCGGGTACACTGCACGGCAATATAGATCGCTGGTTTTCTGACGGACAGATGCTTGCAGTGCATGAGTAAGCTCTAATCTATTCCATAATTTTACACAAAAAAGTAAATAATAAAACAGAAACAGCTGAAGTAAATATAAATTTCTTAGTAATGTCATGGAGTGCATGGTAATGTCACAGAATAGATATAAGTAGTTACTTATAGCATCCATTAATAGAAGATTGTTGTCAACAGCATCTGATACATACAAGGAAGTATCAGTAAGAAATTCAAAGCGAGCGTGATGAAAGGTGCCGATGACATGTTGTTTAATGTTTATACAATCATATCATCGACGCTATCATTAATTTAATGCAGCACTGTAGCTTCCGTTAATGAAACCTAAAATTCTAATCTAAACATTAGTTACCTACTTAATTTAAATAATATATTTATTTACCTGTTGCTTGAAAAACCTTAGATACGCAATGATAAATTGGTTGCACAAACAATAGATACCGTAACTATTTACGCACGCCAGTATGTACTGACACCAATGATATTATAATTATTCTTTAAAACAAATCGAATATATTTGACTGCACTGACGTCCAATGGACGTCAGTGTTTGATTGGCACAATATGAAAGTCTTGACAAAAATGACAAAAAACTTCTTCGTGTCAACGATATATTATGTGTAGGTACTACATCATATGCCTTTGCGCCAGTAATATCTTTACTTTCTTGGAATTCTTGGTGACTTATTTGGTATGTATGTTACCGGCAATGTGCATTCTCCGGCAATGTATACAATGCCTAGGCATTGTATATGTTACAGTCAAAACTCATATCCGGTCAAAACCACTTTTGACTGAAAAAATCAGTCAAAAGTGGTTTTGACCGATGCTCTCAGTTGAAAACAGTTTTGACTGATTTTCGCAGTTAAAAGTGGTTTTAACTAACGTTCTTAGTCAAAAGTGGTTTTGACCAACATTCTCAGTCAAAAGTGGTTTTGCCTGATTATTATCGGTCAAAACTCATAAAAAGTTATGGAGGTTAGTGAAAATTACTAGAAAAATCATCAAAAAACTTTCATAAAACTATTTATAAGGTATAACGTTTAAGTGTTTTGTCCATACAAAATTCATTCGACATTGTACCGAGACCTGTAAACTGCAAATACGCAGAAATTCGATCTCAAAATATTTATTTTACTTTTTACTTTAAATATAATATTGAAACTATGTCATTTTAATAGTTTTTGGAGGATAGAGCTGTTTGCGTCCATGGGCTTTTACTTTAGATATCTACACCTGTCTTGTCTGGGTAGGGCTAAATGAACAGCAACTGCGCAGTGGAGCTAGGTGGAAAGAAACGGGCTTTTCACACATTTCAGTGTATGATCACCGCTCTTTTCCGCCCAGCTCCACATCAGTGAAAATGCAACCTATGCCATGCTAACTTATAAATTACTTTTAAAAATAAAAATAATTAACAGGTAGTTTTCATTTTTATTATTTTTTAAATGCTATTTATACGTTAGCATGGCTTAGGTTACGTTCACTGTTTCACTGATGTGAAGCTGGGCGGAATAGAGCGGTGATCATAAACTGAATTGTGTGAAGCTTAAATTATAATTACTTATAGGTATCTCATCATTTCTAAAACTTTCACTTGTTTAATTATTAAATAGGCTCCTAGCAGTGGCTTTGGAACTTTTGGAAATCCCACCCCAAGGATCCACTATGCAGATCATAGCATTTTTCATCATTTTTGTAGAGCGGCTTACCTTCGCCATAATATCACCCCTCGCCACTGGCTCCTAGTCCCCCTCAATAGCAGTTTTGACTAACATTCGTGGTCAAAACCACTTTAAACCGACATAATTTGGTCAAAATCGATATTACCCATTATTTTTGCAGTTAAAAGTGGTTTTGACCAATGTCGTTAGTTAAAACCAAATTTGACTGCAAAAATCAGTTAAAAGTGGTTTTGACCAACGTCCTTAGTCAAAACCTCTTTTGCCTGATTTTTGCAGTCAAAAGTGGTTTTGACCGGATATTCATTCTATTTCATACATTGCCTAAAAGGGCCAGGCATTGTATACATGCCTGCGTTTCATACATTGCCGGTGACATGTACAATAAACTGCGCCAGGTATGTATAGCACTCCGAAACACAGGAAGTGTAATACGCTATCGGTATTGAAAATAACGTTTATTCATCTTTAACAGAAAAATGCTTCATTCTTTGCTGGTTACAGGTATAAAGTCGCGCAACTGAACAGTATGCGGGTGCATCTCCCGTAAATGCCAGACCTTGTTTTCTTTGACCATGGGTAGATAGATCTAAGACAGTCTCACCGACACAATAAGGCTGGTGCTTCCGCCTGTAGTTGTCGTGGTGGAACCGGAAGCCATTATGGCAGGAGCACCACAGCCGGTCCTCGCGCACCTCGCACGCCTGCTCGCACAGTCGCAGGTTGCATGGGTCCACTGATTTTGGGACACACCTGTAAAAATACCGGATAGAGTCTGTGCGGAAAGAGAACCGACTTGGGATTTGTGATTGATCACCACTTTCGTCATGTTGACGGCACTGTGCACTAAATAGTGCGAGTATATTGACTTGACATAGATATCAGAACGTTACAGTGCCGTCAACATGGCAAAAACGGTAATCAAGCACAAATCCCAAGTCTTTTCTCTTTCCGAACAGACTCTTGCTAAAAAGACATGTCCCATCGCGCCTAAGTCATTTGCCCCACCATTCTCAAAAAATTTAAGTCTATCGCGTCTTAATCAAAGTAGTATGTCAGAGTAGGTATTTTACTCTAGAATCAGATTGATAATTATTTTCTGCATTAAAAAGTGGGATTTTTACGTTAAAACGCTTTTAAATCACAATTTTTTATCATTAGAGTACTATTTACTTACATTTTTTTCACAAAATACTTCAGAAAACAACTTAATGTTTTTGTAATTGTTTTTCTAAATATAAAACAATTCTTGACTGATAATATACCTAAATAAAATGTAATTAGCATTTTTTAATTATGAAAGTAATTAAATAAAATGAAATTGGGGCAACGCTGAGACATCTCCTTTTATAGTTTTTGCTATTTGACACAAAAGAATAAAAAAATTCTTATCATTTCCACGAATACCAACATCGAATTCGAATCAGACTGTCATTCGGAACCTAATTCACAAAAGACATGTCCCATCGCGCCTATGTCATTTGCCTCACCATTCTCAAAAAATGAAAGTCTATCGCGTCTTAATCAAAGTAGTATGTCAGAGTAGGTATTTTACTCTAGAATCAGATTGATAATTATTTTATGCATTAAAAAGTGGGATTTTTAAGTTAAAACGCTTTTAAATCTCAATTTTTTTATCATTAGAGTAGGTAGGTACTATTTACTTACATTTTTTTTCACAAAATGCTTCAAAAAACAACTTAATGTTTTTGTAATTGTTTTTATAAATATAAAACAATTCTTGACTGATACTATACCTAAATAAAATGTAATTAGCATTTTTTAATTATGAAAGTAATTAAATAAAATGAAACTGGGGCAACGCTGGGACATTTCCTTTGGTTTACAGTCTACTGTTGACCTACAGTGATAGAAGTACACCTAAAATAGAAAATACAGGTGTTGCAAGCTTTTAATGTGACTAACTTAAAAGACATAAAGGCTACACCAAAGGTTACAACTTCTTACCATCAGGCTAGGCTAACCTAAGTAATAATATGATTGGGTCTCACTAGGAACATCAGATGTGGCTTAGTTAGCAGGTACCGCCATCTAGTGAGGTAAATTTAAACTAATGTTGGAATTAGTTTAAATTTACCTCACTAGATGGCGGTACCTGCTAGTATTATATAATCAGTGTTATTACTTACTTAGGTTCCCATTAACTTACTTGGCAGATAGGTAATTTCTTAGAAATCCTATTTTTATCCAACAAGAAGATACTGCTATCCGGATTCCGGAACATGTGAAATTTTCAATTTATCTAATACCCACCGTCCAGCAATGTAAACATGCGTGTCGCAACATCGTAGCCTGATGCACTGCACGTCTGCGTCCGACACGCGGCACGTCTCTCGCGTGCGCAGGAGTTTGTCGGACGGGCACGCGTTGCGGTAGTCCTCTCTGTAATGGACAAATTGAAAATTAATTCCAATTTTTCTCTAACCACCCCAGTCGGAATTATATATACTCATCAACTTTGTCTAGGGATACAGATGTTTTTTTCATACAAACGAGGTAAATTTGAAGCCTTGGTTTTCTGCAAGGGATGTACCGTGCTGTGATCTGATGATGGCTATCCAGGGAGTGAATGGAAAAGATTCATATCGTTATACACACCCAACTGATTTGATCACCATTCTAAAAGAAAGAAGGGTCAGAGCTCTCAATTTCAGGATTCCGATACATTTTAATGCTATTTTCATCCAATAACAATGAAATCTAAATGGTTTCATCATTAAAGTACTTATCCTCTTTCAAACAAAAAAAAAGAATCATCTAAATCACCATATAAATTCATAAAATCGTAACGAAAACGCTTGAAAACGACAGTATTTTCAGGTTTTCCTGAAAAATACTAAACCGATTTCAAAATTTAAAAAATGGGACTAACTTGGGAACAAACTGATCTAATAACGTTTGAATTATTTCAATCGGTTCAGCCGTCTCCGAGTAATCGGCGGACATACATAAAAAACAAACATACAGACGAACAGAGAACCTCCTCTTTTTTGGAAGTCGGTTAAAAATACAACAGAAACGAATTACTTAGGTAATAAAATAAGAGTTTCATCGACATGGACATGGACGAAAAAATATTTTTCGTCCATGACATGGATTTGTATATGTTCTTATCTGTCTATATGTCACCGTTAAAGACACGTTAAAAATATTCAGCAATTTAGCATTGAAAAATAATTTTCTGTTTATGACAGAAAATTAAACTACTTAATTAAACTGCTAAATATATGGATGTAGTAAATCAGTCTTGATATATTCGCTTGTATTTTAAAACTTTTCTTATCTTAGAGACCGAAGATAAATCATATTTTAGTGCTGGCTAAAGATGACCTAACTAATCTAATTTTAGATACGAAATAAAGTGATCTAACTCGTGATAAAGATTAGGGTTCATTAGCATCCGTAATAATGTTGTTTTTTAATACTTATAGGAAAACTTTTACGGAAAGCTAGCTAGCCTTGACTATGATTCAAACTGAAAAAGTTCGTTATTTCAATCGATTAATTATTTAAAGAAATAATTTGGCAGATTAGTTAATTTCCTGCTGGAATGTACGCCTTTTTTAACATACTGGGTACTGGGTAGGTTTTAATAATCACATAACTTCATAATTAATTCCATTCACGTTTTACTTTAATTGGATTCAGATAATTAATAGGTAGGTACGACTGCAAATGATTTATTTATGTGACGTTGAACTGGAGAATGCGGCTTATTGGTTAGTTTGATCACGGGGAATCGGTGATACGATGTCCTGAAAGCAAATCTTGCTAAGCAACAACAATAGTAAGAAAAAAGCCAAACAAATTATATGCGATGAACGTAACGTAAAGAAGTTAAACAAAGAATCCTGCCCCCTACTCAAACGGCCCACATTCTAATCGTTTGAACGCTACGCTTACTTTTAAAGCTTAACGATTAAATCACATGTCGCAAACTTATGTAAATCTCAGAGTTTGATGTTATTGTACGGCGGGCTGATTTATCTAATTAAAAACCACCTAGCGACTGGTTGCAGTTCACAGATGATCGTGATCCATTGCTACTTCTTTTTGGGTTAAAAAAACATACCAAAGAAAAGTGGCAATGTATGTCAAATGCAACCGGTCGCTAAATAGTTTCTTTTTAGATAATCAGGGTGCGGAAATGACAAGCTTACAGCCAACGATATGTCAAAACAAGTTTAGATACGTTACCCGCGCTCCACAATGTCAAGACGAAAGTCAGGTAATAGGGAATATGCATAAGTCACCGATTTTGATGAATTTGAGCTTGATCGCTGCGGACACTTATAAAAACATAATGGAACAGGAAAAAAAATAAAAAAAATGAATTATTTTAGTTTTATTACACGATGAAATCAGGGAAAAATAACAACTTTTTTTTCATTTTCGGATATAATGCACTTTACAGTCAGATAGAATATCGAATAAGAAACAATATTTTGTATGACACATATGTACTTAAACGCAAAATTTAGGGAGATAATTGAAGATTATTGGCTAACTCCATATTAAACGCGCCGAAACACACCTGAAACGTGATGTGTGACGTCACCATTTTGTATGGAGCGTTTTCGGCGGGTGCTGCTGCGCGCTAACTTCAAGTAACTATATCACGAGAAAAAAACGCAAGAGAAAAGTTTTAATATTACAGTTAATTTTCTCACGCATTATACTTTTGATTAAGATTAAAAAAAAATTGATGCATATTCCCTATTGCCCGACTTTCAATTAGTCAGGCACAGGCTCGTAACACGTAAACACACACCACTCTCTTCAGTCAGACACTAAAAAACCGTGACATCCTTATCAAAAATGCCTTCCCGCGTCTTTAAACGATGTGCAAATTATACAGCAAGTCGGAGATCGGAAAAATGTTTCATTTCATACTTAAGTACTGTATTTAACCGTAAAATGTATTTTCGTATTTTGTATTACTCTAATCAGCCATATTTTTACAAAGAGCGAGCATTGCGATTTGCGACTGTCACTCCTATGATCGCGCCAATGAGCATGCAGCGTATCAGACGAAACTTATGATGTCTGTTTATTATCTCTTTCTAACTACAAGTATTCCGTATGGTGGCGTTCATTTTTGTCCATCTCTCGACATAATATGTCAATGTGTGTATCTGCAGCCTATCTGTCGCTGTTTTAAATTGCATGATGTTGGCGCATGACGCATCTTAACTTGTTTTGACATATCGTTGCTTACAGCCCGTAATTTTATAGTTTACTGCTTATTTTAAAGCTTTAATAGTAAGCGTAGTGTTCAAAGTTCAAACGCATCGGATGTTGGCCATTTGAGTAGGGGTGTTGATGTTTATGCATGACCTATCTTCCATATCCACACACGTAAAGCTCAAATGACAATTAATTATTATTCTATCTATTCCTTCGCTAAGGTACTTAAATCTTAAAAATATGACATGTCGCTAGCTTATGTAAATCACAGATATTGTTGCATTGTATGAAATTGACAAGCTTCCACACATTTATTATAGTTAGTGCTTATTTTAAACAAATATAAACTGGCCAACTTTACTTTACTTTATGAATAGGAGGGCTGCGCCTCGCCCCCCAGCAGTAGGACATTAAACCTGACTGATGTTCACTGAAAACTGGCCGCGGTCACTGTATCGAAACAATTTATTATGAGTATGGATGGACGGAAGGGGTATATTTTTTCTCAACGGAGGGAGGAAGGACTCGTATTTTATTACACGACTGCCCAAAGCAAAAAGAGTGTATATGTGTTCAGGGTTCATGTATGTTTGTGGGTATGTGAGTTTCTTTATTCCACCATAACTTCTAAATGCCTGAACTGATTTGGATAAATGGGGTATCGTTAGAATCCTTACAGCAGCCCGAGTGACACTGGCTATATTTTTTTTGAAAAAATCTATATGGCGACTGTACGACGCCATTTTCGAATGTGAAAAAAAAATTTTTTTTTCTTCGTTTATTACAATATGGGCATCGAATGAAAGGCCTTGATGATCACATTCCAAAACTATATAATATGTCACTAAAATGTGTGAAATAAAAATAAATAAATTTAAAAAATATTAAAAACATGACTACCCTGCCAAAAACGAACTAAAAAGTTAAACAATGACACTTGTTGTTTAACTTTTTAGTTCGTTTTTGGCAGGGCAGTCGTGTTATTATATTTTTTAAATTTATTTATTTTATTTTCTGCAACATTTGCATTTGTTAGACCACCATTATCACCATTGCGGGTTATTATTTTCAGTGATTGAACAGTTCTCAACAGAATCTGTACTAATTCGATCGCCTCAATCAAACATTTTAATATAGATCTCATCCTACAGAGTTCTCCATTCATTGAGCAAAGTAATATTTATATTTATAAATGCTTAATTCGTTAGTACCTATACGGGTAGTTGCAGTTGCAGTTGCAGTTAGTGTAATTTACGTCCAGTTTGAACTAAAGTTGTGTCCCTAATACCACGAATCGGAAAAAAGGGTTTGTCCTACTACCTATTTATATCGGGTTGTGTGCAACAGTCATGCTTGCAGTCGATGACCTTAACACAGAACTTACAGTGCTTCGTTTTAAATGTGTATGTTTTATGAACTGGCAACTGATTTGAAATAGGTATTCGAATCATTTTATTCAGAAAGATGAAAGAGTGATTTATTTGCGGAAAATTGTAATTTATTAGGTTTTCTGTATGTAATTTGTAAATATGCTGTAAGTTCCTCAAAAAATACTTACTTACTTAGGTACTCACTCTTTTTAGTTTTTATCTGGTAGGTATTAGTGAATAGCGTTGCATATTTTTTAAATGTATGAATATTCCCCTTTTATTACTGATTTAAAAATATCTTACTTTACACACTTTTTAGCCACAATTTACCAACACCAGATCAACACAAACACCAATCATAACACTCACACATCTATGGGTTCTTCATGGTATTCCTCAACATGATATCCTCCCCGGTCTTCCATCGAAAGTACCAGGGTCGCAGAGGTGGCCAAGAGCATGGCACAGGCCACGGGACCGGCCGGCGCGCGCATAGCGACTGCGTTACCATACCACAGAATGCGTTTACGCAGCGCTACCCAAACTTTGTACAGCTAGGCACGCACGCTTCGAATCAATGGGTTTTACTGAACAGCTGCACTTTGTAAAACACACAGATGCGTTTTGTAGAGTACTTACATTCATTGTTTGTGCTATTTCGCGCACAATTTTGCGCACATTCTGAATCAGTACATTTCTGAATAATTAATAGAATATGAAATGAAAATACTTTTAAACATGCAGGGGGCTAATTGTCTAATTCAAAAATCTATCGCAATCGCTTTCGTTTGACAGATGAATGTGACACATTGCTGCATTTCTTTGGTAAGTTTTTATTTGTGCCAAAAAGAAGCATCAATGTATTACATCCTGAAAGCGATTGCGATAGATTTTGAAATTAGACAATAGAAAAGCTGCCTTTCTATTGTCTAATTTCAAAATCTATCGCAATCGCTTTCAGGATGTAATGCATTGATGCTTCTTTTGGGCACAAATACAAACTTAGCAAAGAAATGCAGCAATGTGTCACACCCATCTGTCAAATGAAAGCGATTGCGATAGATTTTAAAGTTAGACAATTAGTCCCCAGGTCTCATCAACAAGACAGCAATTGAGAAAAAAACCTGAAGTTTTATATCCATTAACTAAAACTAAATACTATTAAAACGTTTATCAATCAACGCGATTAAAGTTGCGAAACTGAGAGAGATCAGCACTTTTTGTCGTTTAAAAAATTACCAATCAGTTATCTCGGATGAAGTTATTAAGTAGGTATTAATAGATTTTTGAATCCTAATAACTTAGGTTAGGAGATTGTAGAAAAGAATAAGAAAAAACCACCTTAAAAAACCGGAAAATAAAAACAGAAACTTAAATACTTAAGGTAAATGTCCCATACTTCGGCATGTTAAGGCTCTTACGATTTTGAGATTTTTTATAAATTTAACTAAACATGATATCAGTTTGAAACCTTTTGTGTCATGAATATTGGTATTTTGACAGTAATTAATTGCATAAATCATGTAGTTTTAGCTTGAATTTATTTTTATATTAATTTATTTGTCGACCTCTTGATTGAACCCTGTTTCGTGATAAAAATTTGGCTCTGCTTCTAAGTTCGTGAGTTCATGTCCCTTGTTTCGGTATAAAGATTTTTACATTGAATTATGATAATTTATTAATAAAAAAAACAAATATTTGAAGGGTTTCATAATCAGAAACAATATGAAGATATTTTTAAAATAAAAAATATGTGAGGGCATTAATACTTACAAAATAAAAATGAAAACAAAATTCAATAAGTATCTGTTTTGTTTGAAATTTTTATTTTTTTATTTTTATAATAAAATTATTATTATCATATTATTTTAAAGAAAAAATATACTTTCGAAAATAAATAAAATCAATTTAATAACAACCAAAGTTATACTGGTAGTACCAACTTATCCGAATTTGACTTAAAATCGTAAATTTAGGTCACCTTCTAACTCGAAATTATAGGAATTCTGGTGAACAAAATATATACCGAATTTAGCTCCTAAGAAACTTCATTAAATACATTATTTGTTTTTTAACTTATATTTAAATTATCTTAATTATTGTATAAATAAACAAGCATGAAAAATGTCTCTATAATATCCCTGATTCGGTAGTGACAGGAACTAGGGGACACACGAAAAATAACATGACCGCTATTCCGTGAGTCGATTTATTGCAATTTTAAAGGAATTATATGCTTGCATATAACTTTATTCTTAGTCAAATCAATTGTTAAGGAACGCAAGAAAGCACTATTTAAAGTTTTATTCAAATGGACTTGCCTTTGCCTTTCTATGAGCTTAAGAAGTACGAGCGCTAACCTTACGATGGTGACAAGGAATACACGCCACAAAGCGGTCCGTGGCCGAATGCAGAGTTTCAAACGTCACATTGCTCTCAGTTTAATCGCCAAAATGTTGGTGTTTGATTTTTTCGACAGTTTAAATGATAGAGATTTTTTACTGATATATAATATAAATAAATAATATATAGATTCCTTGTTTTCCGCGCCAGAAACAAAACTCACGAAATAATGTATTATCACGAAGTAATGGCCCTTTACCTTACCTCTAAAAAGCAAGAAATAATATTCAAATAATTTGATACGCATTGAATAAAACACGTCTTTATGAAGTCGGGTGGGGCTGGAAAACAACTTTTATTCTAAAAGACCCACCCGACTTCATAAGACCTGTTTTATTAAAATTGATACCTAAGCGTATCTAATTATTTGAATAAAATTTCTTGTCTTTAGAGGTAATTATTTAAGTTTCTGTTTTTGTTTGGTTTTTTGAATGAAGTTTTTCTTTTTTTTGTAAAAGCTTTTTTACTTTCAAATTTTTGTGGTATGTAAGCGTGTTACACTGAAAGTATCCCTTTCCCAACAAAAAATATTAATCTAAATCGATTTACAAAAAACGACGAACTCGTAGGTAAAGGTAGTTCATTCAAAATCATTATATTTAACCGACTTCTTTCAGGATTACTTGAAAAGTACTAAACCGATTAGTATGAAAATTAAATGGGACCATCTAGAGCAGAGGTGCCCAAACGGTCGATTGCGAGAGGTTTTTAGGTCGATCGCCAAGGTGTTATCCTTGATGATTTGATGTATGTAGTTTTACTTATGCATTTTTTTTTTCAATATCGGTAAAAATGACGATCTCTTGGTCATAATTGCAATGTCGATCTCATTAAGAAAAAGTATGGGCACCCCTGATCTAGAGCATATACCCTTCCACAATTCGAGGAGATATCGAGGAACATACATACAAAAAACTGTCGAATTGATAACCTCCTATTTATTTAAAGTCGGTTAAAACTACTTTTCAGCACTGCAATATCATCGTTTATTTTACAGTAAGTATGCAGAAGTTTGGAAACCCCTGAGTAATTGGCTAGCATAAGGCCAAAAATAGACGCATCTTGTATTACGTAGGGTAAACACTATATTTTGGATCTCAGGGACGGTTCTGTTTATACGAGTAGTAATACTGTGACTTTTCTTTGAGATAAAATGTTCAAAACATTAAAAAATAGGTTATTGATGGTTTTTTAAGTAAGTAAATACTTTGAAACAGTCTTACTGGGTACGCGAAAAGATTTACTTACACACACTTACCTACTATAAGGTGTCAAATATAAAAAAAATATGTTGTTTTCTACAAAATGGAAAGCAAAAGTTTGAACGCTATAAATAAAGGATTTTAATATATTAGCATACAAAAAAAATACAAAATTAGTAATGCTCACTAAATCCTAAGCCGCTCAAGAAGATTTGGTTAATTTTATATTAATTTACTAATTTTGGGTTAGGTTAGGTTAGTATGGTGATCATTTAAACACAGGCCATAAAATAAATAAATAATTCATTTTTCATCTTTCCCATTTATTGGTGTTTCTAACTGTATAATTTATTTAAGTTAATTATTGTCTGCATTAGAATTTATCAGTTGTAGGTATACCGACTTGGAAAAGATCTTCTAGACTTTAGCTTCTGCTAACAAATTTTCGGTATAGGTATTTATTAACTATGTATTTTATATAATAATAATACAATTATAATATAACTAGCGGCCGCCCACGGTTTCACCCGCGTGGTTCCCGTTCCCGTGGGAATATCGAGATAAAAAGTATCCTATGTTTTAATCTAGGCTATCTACTATCTGTGTGCCAAATTTCAACCAAATCCGTTCAGTAGTTTTTCCGTGATTAAGGAACAAACATCCAAACATCTAAACATCTAAACATCCAAACCCACAAACTTTCACATTTATAATATTAGTAGGAAGTAGGATATGAAATCAATGTCACCATAGTTAGTTAGCTTATGAGCTTGATAGCGGATCTAAGTAACAAAATTTGTTTTTTCAGTGAACCTTCATTTTAAATTTATAATAATTAATTATAATGTATGGCCACCGTAGCGCGAGATGCGTTGTTTACCACTGTGCGCGGGCGCCGCCGCTACCAGGGTAGCCACCGGTACTTTATAATAAAGTATTTGCTTTATTTCGGGGTTATTTGTAATTACTACATACTTTATAAGGAAAATACAGTAGGTACCTACATGAAAATACTTTATTTCACATGGTTTGTTTATAAATATTGCCAAGGTAATAAAACGTATGTACCTATGTTTTTAAAGGTAAACAATACAGGGTTATTTGTAAAACACCAACAACCTTGCAGGAGTAGATTACTAACAAACATCATAAACAACAACATTTGTTCTACGACTTTTCCGAAAACAGTCATAAAATTCACAGATTTTACAGTCTCCGCAAGAATCGGTGCATTGAAAATGAACATAAAAATTTACAAAAAACCAAAACCAAATCAAATGCAGAGTCCTATTATATTTTTAAAGTTACCTGGTTAGTACTTATTTACTTTTACGATTGTATTGTGACACTAGGCTCAGCCTCGTGTCACAAAAGCGCCCGCTGACTGCCTCGACGCAGCCGAAATAATATTAACCAATTTTCAAAATTCCAACGAATGCACTTCTCGTCTGCTTCTGCATCTTTTAACACTATTACCATGACGATCGGTCAATAATCATAGAAGCTACATCACTTTTTATGTACGGAAACAGCCGTTTTTCTACAATTCCAAATCTAAAGGGACCACCTACAGGTCACAATTATAAACCGATTTTCAAAATTATTTCGCCATTTGATAATTGAACTAATACCCTAGGACATTTTTTTTCATTTTTTCTTAAGTCGATTTTTTTCCTGAAATATTTACAATTTAGTAAACAAACGTCCCCCAAAAAACCCGGAATTTTTGGAATTTCGCAAAATTCCAAAAAAAGTTAGCAGTAGATTTTCAAAATTCAAACGTTCACACGTGTCTCGATAAACTTCTCAACTTTTGGTACTATTTTCATTTCGATCCTCCCAAAATCCTCCTCCAAAAATACGTCTCAGGCGAATTGCATCTGATAACCATTTTCAATGGTAAAATATTCGCCTTTCCATACTAATGTCCGAACAGCTGATCGAGTTTTGTATAGTCTAAATTATTTTGTCTGTTTTTGGAAAAGCTGTAGACTAAATGTTGTTGTTTATGATGTTAGTAATCAACTCCTGCGAAGTTGTTGGTGTTTTACAAATAACCCTGCATATTACTTTATTTCCATACAATGTACTTTTTTTCTATCTTTTTTAGCAACCAATATTCAAAAATTCAAAATTCAAAAATAATTTATTCAGTCTAGGCTGTTACAAGCACTTGTGAATGTCATAGAAGCTACGCCATCGGTTCGCAAACCCTAAGCGGGAGACCTTGTAACGAGTAGAACCGGCAAGAAACTCGTCAAGGGCTGCTTTTTTCTCCCTGTATATTTCATACAGAGTCGTCAACATTGAATATACTTTATTAGTCCAAAAAAAGATGGCAACCCTAGCTCACGGCCGCGGCTGGCCTACTAACACACTGTGCACTGTATTGCTTCCTCCGTTGCGCAACTGGAGATCTCTAGTGATATCATAATGTTCCAAAATACTAGATATTGAGCTAGTTTTTTTCGTCCAATTTTGAAAGGATCATGCCGGATTCTGGACCATGCGTCTTCACGACACATCTTAAAAAAACTGTTGCATAATACACGAGAAATTATTAAAATAAATGTGGCGTTAAAAGACCAACTCTGAAATCGCAAAAATCTGCTGTTTCCTTAGAGCAACGCCGGCTTCTGTAAGCCCTTAGAATAATAACACTTAGAAGCCGTGTCCTCGATGCAAAGTGAGGCAACTAATACTAAGCCAGAATGGCTCAGTTTTCAGATTTATATATACTTTATACGTTACCTAATCGTAACTAAAATCCAATATTATAGTAACTAATGTTTTGTACCTTATTCGGTATGAAAAGGTAATAATGGAGAATAAAAATCTGAAATCGGGGCAATTTTGGCCGTTTTAGTTGCCTCACTTTTGACAGTGCGCTTTGTAGAGAACAATCGTTTTAGGTATTATTATTCTAAGTGTAAGCCCGTGTTGCTCTAAGGCTGTTTCATACAAAAAATTATTAAGAAAATATCAAAATGTATGAAACAGCTGATTTTCAGAGTTGGTCCTATAGAAAAATTGTTCAGTTTGATGGTCTCTTTCTAGGCATAAGGGGTTTTTTGTAACAGTTTGACAATATCGCCGAGGGTGGAATAGGTTTTTCTTGTTTTTTTTTAGCATTTTGTTCTAATAGCTGCTGTACTGTTTTTAGTTATTTTTTACCTTCCGGACCATCTGACCACTAAATCTTATCACCAGTGGTCAGTTGAGAGGAAAAATTTCTCATTTGACCACTGGAGGTGAATTGGGAGCAATTTATTCCATACGTGCATCTAAAACTCCTGAATCTGGAAATCAAGGGAGAGACGACAGAAATCTTATTTTTAACCGACTTCAAAAAAAGGAGGAGGTTCTCAAGTCAACGGTTTTTTATGTATGTTTTATCATAGCTTCGTCAGTTGTTACCCGATTTGTACAATTCTTTTTTTATCTCAAAGAAAATAGTTTGTGTGTGGTCCCATAAATTTTTTACAGAGATCTGGCCAGTAGTTTTTTCATAATCCTGAAAAATATAAATTATTTAGCTCGCCATCGCACGAGTTTTTATTAGTAGGTATATATACTTCAAGAGTGGTCACAATTTAATTTCATCGTTATTGGACTTCGAACTTCGAAGTTAGACAAGGGAATTCCTCAAAGTCAAATACTCGTAGTATATATGTAAAGTGATTGAGGTTTTGGTAAGTTTATGGCAATCCAAAACAAATCAAATCATGGTTTGCGATGCAACGTACTGGATTAGACGTGGACTACGAAGACACAACGGAATTCCTCAAAAACAAACAGTGTAAATTTGGAAATTGAGTTCTGGGCATTTTACCATTGAAAATATTATAATATATACAGTTAAAAAATATTTACACGCTGCGCTTACATACCAACCACTAAAAAGTTGAAAATAAAAAAGCTTTTAAAAAAAATAAAAACCGCCTTCAAAAAACCTGAAAACAAAAACAGCTTAAAAATTAAATACCTCTAAAAAGCAAGAAATAATATTCGAATCATTCGTTACACATATCAATTTTAATAAAACACGTCTAATGAAGTCGGGTGGGGCTTTTAGAAAAAAATGAAGTTGTCCTCCAGCCCCACCCGACTTCAATAGACGTGTTTTAATAAAATTGATATGTGTAACGAATGATTCGAATATTATTTCTTGCTTTTTAGAGGTATTTAATTTTTAAGCTGTTTTTGTTTTCAGGTTTTTTGAAGGCGGTTTTTTTAGGAATACGTTTGTGTATAATATAAAGTGTCGAGTATTGATTTATTTTGGTCCTTACAATTTTAGACTTTGTTAACCTATCTAATAAGTAGGCAGTTATATACCATATTTTCACACATTTTCTTATCAAGGTCACGAAAATATGGATAACTGGCAAACAAACAAAAATAGCCCTAAAAGTTGCTATGAGATAACGGGAATGGCGGTATGCGTTCCCAGGAGGTCCACAAAATCATGGCGGCATAATATTAAATAAATATGCTGTACCACATCTAAACAATTTTATTCATCCCTAAGTTAATATTTTAAAAACAGTACCTACTAGACCTACAGTAAAAAACGAATAAAAAGAGGTGACCAATACTTTAGTAAGTATATTTTTATTTTCTATCTTCATATTGTCATCTGATAAATAAATAAAAAGTGTGCCCCTGCTTAATAAGGGGTAGTATTTAATCGGGTAACAATAAATTCTCATTTTGGGTAAGTATATAAAATACTCAATATAGCGTACTGAAAAACTAAGTGGGTGACGGACGGAGAGCAACTACAAATTTAATATTGAAAAGGTGACTTTTAAATACAAATTGAGTAACTAGTTATTCTATTCAGAACGGGCGACCAAATTTATATTTGGGCGACAACCTTAGAGCACACAAAACATTGAAAATTTGGCATATTATGTTATATTTAAATAAGGCTACTATTTGACCGAATCGAGATGACAAAAATACTATGTTGGGCAGCTTAAATCAGTTAAATCGTTACCTACTTCGTATAATAGTTACCCACTCAGTATTTTTGTTACTCATTTAGAATTTTCACTGTTAATTTAAATTATTTATCCCCCACATGTAGTTACTCGTTTTACGTATCCACAGCTTGTCGCCAGTTGTCGCCCGTTTGTCGCAAACAAAATAAACCGCTGCGGGGTTTAGTACAGGGAATTAATTAATTGGGTGACTGGAAATAATCAAAGGCAACTGTTAATGGGATACTTAAATACTAAAACGGGCAGCAATTTATTTTTTGGGCGACAAAATAACTAAACGGGCGACAAACAGTGGATTACAAAAATACTTAAACGGGCGACTACATATGGGTGACAAATAATCTAAATGGGTGACTAAAATACTGAGTGGGCAACTAATACCATGTAGGTAACTATATAATATATTTGACGACCTCCGTGGTCGAATGGTTCGCACGCCGGTTTTCAAGGCGTCACCATCTCTTGAGGTCCCGGGTTCGATCCCCGGCTGGGTCAATGTAGAAAATGAACTTTTCAATATTATCTCAGGTCTGGGTGTGTGTTTCTGATTTCCATAACACAAGTGCTATAGCTACTTACTTTGGGATTGGAGCAATGTATGTGATGTTGTCAAATATTTATTTATTTATATAACTGATTTAAGGGTGCACCGAGTGTCCACTAGCGCCGCCAATCAAGAAAAAATCATTACAACGAAATAACTATGTTTAACAAAATTCTGAAACATATAAAAACTAGTATTAGTTATAAACTATTTTTGTATGCGTAAAATTCTAAGTTTAAATGCGTTCGTGTGGTTAAAATCTGGATTAACGCCTAAAGTGGCCACTTTAGGCGTTAATCCAGGTTTTAACTACACAAACACATTTAAACCAGAAAAAAAACGCATACAAAAATAGTTTATAACTATTACTAGTTTTTGTATGTTTCAGAATTTTGTTAAACATAGTTATTTCGTTGTAATGATTTTTTCTTGATTGGCGGCGCTAGTGGACGCTCGGTGCACCCTTAAGCTACCCAACATGTATTTTAAGACTCCGTCCATAAAATTGCGCTGGACGAAAGTAGGTATTTTAGCGCTTGAACACGTGATCGTGTAGTCGAGCACTCGAGTCGAGACAGCGACGTCGGGTTGGCGGCGGACGGCAGCGTATAGTTTGACCAACCAATTTTGATCCTTTTTATAGTTTTTTGTGACAATTGTATAAATAAGTTTTTAGTTATTGTATATCAGTAAAATTTTTAAATGGAATGTTATCAAAACAAATTATGAAACAGTGTTTTCAATTTGAATTTAAATAAAACTATAATAATAGCATAGGTACCTACTTTTAAAATTGTTACAGAGAATTTATAAAAATATCTTATTTTTCTTTACTATTATAATGTATATTTATTTTAAAAACTTATGTCTTTTAGTTCCATTGATCGACTTTTTCGTGAGTCGACGATTTCTGGAAGTAAGCAAATGTAATAAAAAAATTCCAATCTGTCTTTAATTTTGGTATTCCAGAAATCGTCATCTCATTCAATTAAAACAGTTTTAATTGCATAATCAGGGCCAGTCCAAACACCAAACAGGCAAAATCTTTTCTTGGTTATGTGTAACTGACCCTGTACTTGGTAATACCTATTGTGGGTTTTATTCAGGACTATTTCATATTCTGGTTTATCTTTTTTTTGTCATCTTTTTAGCATCTTTTTTAATTTTTTTTCAATTTCCATATTGAAATAAAAGACTTTTAACGGATACTAGCGCGGTTTTATTGAAAGTACTTTGGTAATTAGTTTGTATTTGGTTTGATTTTTGATTTTCCCGACGTTTCGGCACCTTTGCAGCTGCCGTGGTCACGGGGGACTGAAGCTACTCGTGAGCCTACCCTCAAGCAATGAATTTTTTTTGAGACGTTCAGAAATTAATATTTTACAAAAAAAATATCTTTTTAATTGGTTTAAGTTGATTTTGTGATTTAATTAATGCTAAAGAGAGAGAATCTACTGAAACTACCACCATTTCACAAAATTGGGAGGCCTCTCCAAGAAAGAAATGGCGAAATAAAACTTGGAGAGGAAAGCCGACCTCCGTCTTTTATATTTATTAATTTATTTGCAAAAGGAACTAACCGTATCATTAGATCTTGCAGTGTGTGTATGGAACGTGAACATCGTTCCGATTTGGCAGCATTCAATCAACAAATAGATCGCTTGTCCAATGACTTGAAGATACAACTTGCCACGGAGGACTTTAACCATTACATTCTGGTGCTAAATAAACGCGAAACAGCCGTATACAACGAATGTAAGCATAGACAAATTTCTAAATATGAGAAGTTGCACAAACGTCATCATGCATTTCCGTACGATACGAACCATAGAGCAGAAGATGACACCCGTCAATGTCAAACCCGTGCAGTTGTCAATTTATCAAAACAAATATTGGATGAACCTACTTTAAAAGTATTAAATAAGGGTCTGAATTTCGCGGTAACACCTCGCAGAATACCGTTTGAGGATATTATCTGCAGCGTAGAGGATTGTCTAGTTAAAAATCAGATCAAAAAAGAGGACAGTGAAGCTATACGTCAAGATATTTCATCTGTTTTACGTCGTAGTAAACTGCCCAAGCAAAATCTTCCATATGATGAAAACGTCGCGTTGAAGAACTTACGCACTAGACCTGAATTAACTATCCTTCGAGCTGATAAAGGTAACGCAACGGTAGTTATGGATACGTCGGATTATAACGCAAAAATACACGAACTTTTGAGTGATGAGAAAACCTACAAACATGTTAAATGTGATCAAACCACCAAGATCCTTAATAATACGAAAGAACTCATCAAAAAACACTCAGAACAGTTATAGACTAAGCTCCCATTGCATGAAACCTTACCTCACAAGGTGGAAGAGCAGAAATGTGTTGCAGTAATAGATATTACTTAGGAACACTGGATTTTAGTGGGTTGCCATCGCATATCCTGGAAGAACATATATTTTTTTTCGTTTTCGTACCGCAATTTTGACCGAAAATTACATCATGAGGTGGAAGATCGAAATGTTTACCCATCGAAAGAGAAACATTCGGAGGTCAAAACCCGCATGGGTTGCCAGCCCCTACCCTGGCAGGTTTCAAGGTCAGCCAAGTTTTATGAGGCCCAAAAATGGGGTCACTTACCTCATCAGGTGGAGAGATAAAATTGATGCAGGTCGATAGCCCTAGTCGTGCCGTTCATGAATATATAGGGTTGCCTGCCTTCAGCCTGGCAGTTTTCCTGGTCAGCCACCTCAAACAATCTATATCATTATCTCGGAAAAACGAAAAATTCTTGTAAAGACGCTTTGATTCGGAGTAAATTTTATACAAACCGTGGTATTCAATTAAAATCTACGCTCTGGCAGTCTTGCGCCTATTATAGTGTTGAAATAATAAGGTAAATGCACCAGTTATGGTCATTTTTCATTGGCATCTTCAAAATATTGAAAAAAGTAATGTAGTTGTTTAACCTCATCAAGTGGCTCGATGAAACTAATGCAGATCGATAGCTCCAAACGTGCCGTTCATGAATATATAGGGTTGCCTGCCTTCAGCTTGGCAGTTTTTCTGTTTAGCTACCTCAAACAATCTATATCAATATCTTAAAAAAACGAAAAATTCTTGTAGAGACGCTTTGATTCGGGGTATATTTGATACAAACCGTGGTATTCAATTAAAATCTACGCACTGGTAGTCTTGCGCCTATACGGTGTTGAAATAATAGGGTAAAGGTACTAGTAAGTGGTCATTGTTATCTTCCAATACGGAAAAATGTATCTGTTTTAGCGTTCTCATACCAGAGTGATAATCTTATACTACGTATAACTTATTTTGATATTACAATTGTAAAAAATGTACATAAAAAGGAAATACAAAATCACGTACATACTTTTTTTTATTCAAAACCAGGGAGTTCACAAAATCTTCTCTTTCTTACAACTGGTTGATTATTGCATAGCTTTTAATTGACACTTCGCTAGAAAAATGTAAAATTTTTAATATATTAAATTTTGGAATATTAATGTCGTAAAAAAATACTAAATTTGACGATTTGAAGTAAATACTTTTATTTGGTGATATTTAGGATTATTTAACAGAGTTAGTAAGTCATTTTTATTACACAACTATCCAAAAAAGTGTATTGTGTTCGGGTTTGATGTATTATGTATGTGAGTTTCTTATTTCACTATAACATCAAAACACCTGAACAAATTTGGCTGTGAGAGGTATCGTTAAATTAGAATCCTTACATCACCCCAAACGACACTAACAATAGATTTTTGAAAAATGACAATAATATATGTCAGCTGCATGACACCATTTATTTATTTTTTGCAATGATTACAAAATTAAAGGCCTTGATGAACACATTCCAAAACTAATAATTTGTAACTAAAATGTATGAAATAAAAAAAAACATCACTGCCCTGCCAAAAATGAACCAGTTAAATAAAAAGTATTATTGCATACTTAGTTCCTCAGGATTTTAGCTTTTAAACAATCAAAACACGATAAAAAGTATCCTATATTTTAATTCAACAATCTGTGTCCCTATCTAAATCCGTTGAGCCGTTTTTGCCACAGAAAAAGCAATAATTAGAGTTTTTGCGTGATTGAGTAACGAACATCGAAACTTTCATAATTTTATAATAATACTAGCTTCCGCCCGCGACATATTAGAGCAAATCCTTAGGGAACCTACAACCAGGATCCGACCAGCCGTTTTTACGTCATTTGGCGGGTCCCCACCAAGCTCGCGAGGCACAACGTTTGCCGCGTGTGGCGGGCCTCGCACGAGGCTGCGCGATTGGATCCTGGTCGGATTCTGGTTGTAGGTTCCGTAAGGATTTTCTCTAATATGCACGCGGACGAAGTCGCGGGTGGAAGCTAGTTTATTACAATAATCAGAATTGGGTCCAGATATCTCCCTCTCCCTCTCCCTCTCCCTCTCCCTCTCCCCTCTCCTCTCCTCTCCCTCTCCCTCTCCTCTCCCTCTCCCTCTCCCTCTCCCTCTCCCTCTCCCTCTCCCTCTCCCTCTCCCTCTCTCCTCTCCTCTCCCTCTCCCTCTCCCTCTCCCTCTCCTCTCCCTCTCCCTCTCCCTCTCCCTCTCCCTCTCCCTCTCCCTCTCCCTCTCCCTCTCCCTCTCCCTCTCCCTCTCCCTCTCCCTCTCCCTCTCCCTCTCCCTCTCCCTCTCCTCTCCCTCTCCTCTCCCTCTCCCTCTCCCTCTCCCCTCTCCCTCTCCCTCTCCCTCTCCTCTCCCTCTCCCTCTCCTCTCCCTCTCCCTCTCCCTCTCCCTCTCCCTCTCCCTCTCCCTCTCCCTCTGTCATATTCGCAATCACCATCCCATAAAACCTCAAGAACGGCATCCATATCGATTTTTATGTTTACTTACCCCATTTACCCCCTAAGGGGTTGATTTTCAAAATCACAAAATAATTTGTTTGCTTATTTATTGCAATTTTTAGACGTGCTCCAGCGAAGTTTAAAGTTGTAATTTCGATTTTATATTCTTTTTCCATACAAAATTTGAACCCCATTTTTAAACTTTTTAGATTTTTGCATTCACAATGCTATTTTTATATTAAGATGAATAAATAATGAAAAATATTAGAAAAAATCGGCTCACCCGTAGCAACTTAGACGGGATATAATCGGCATATAAACGGCAATCCCGTCTAAGTTGCTACGGGTGAGCCGATTTTTTCTAATATTTTTCATTATTTATTCATCTTGAACCCCATTTTCACCCCTTTAGGGGTTAAATCATGTCCACCGTATTGGACTTCAAAATAAATGTTATTTTCGCAATCGTCATCCTAGAAAACCCTAATAACGACATCCATATCGATTTTTGGGTTTTTTACCCTATTTCACCCCCATTTCATCCCCATAGGGGTCAAAATACTAACAATAACGATATACGTTGCGTTAGATTTCCATCCATAAGCTTAAATAATAAATTTAGCTATTTTTACTTCGTAAATGAAGTATTTTCTTTACACAACTTCATCCCCCTTTTCACCCCTTCAGGAGTACAATTTTTAAAAACGCTGAGACGATTTATATTAATATTTAATCCTTAGCCTAAACACAAAATTTGAAGATCCTAGCTTCGAAACTGAGGAACTTTCATACAAATTTTGGGTCCCCGTTTCACCCCCTTGGAGGGTGAGTTTTGAAAAATCCTTTCTTAATGCACCCTTAGACCTCATAAGGAACCTACGTGTCAAATTTGGAGTCTCTAGACCCAGCGGTTTGGGCTGTGCGTTGATATGTCAGTCACCAATCAGTATCTTCTTTTATATATTAAAAAAGATTACTAGTAGCCCCCCGCGACTTTATCTTCGTAAACAGTTATTTTTCTATCCCTCGGTAGGTAAAAAATAGCTATAAAGTACTTACTTTTAACATTGGAAATGTTTTTTCGATCGCATCTGTATAGGGCCCTGTTTTCGGCAAAAATGGGACATGCCGATATTTCCGTTATTTTTGGGTCAATATAGTTCATTGATATGTCAAAATATTTGTATTTACAAGGCCTACAATGTACCAAAAAAGTCATACATTTATCTTTTAAACTTAAAAAAATGCTCTGAATGGGTAATTTTTTTGGAGTCCGTAATGTACCCAACATCTAGTCTTAATAGTAATAATGTTTACATAAAATCTACATTTTCTTATGGAGGTAGGTTATATCTCCGGATGCTTTTCGAATTAAAAAAAAAATTATTATTTTAGCAGTTAAGATGACTTTAAACTGTAGGTTTGAGCGTCTCGGCGCGCGCTTCTGGATTTACGTATTAGGAATTTTTGTCGATAAATAGTTTGGGATTTCATTAAGTATATTTTTGTTTGTAATTCTGTTGTTTTGTAAATATTTACTAATTCGAAAAATAAAATAAAAATGCATGTTCATACAACAAAGCTGTACCTAGTTAGCATGTAGGTAGTATAGAAGTAGTATTGGAACGTCTTTATTTTCATTTAACTACTTACAACAAGTTTTGAAAAATATTATAATATTAATATTCCTCCCTATAAGTTCGTTTTATTATTTATTGCTGAAGATCATTTCCAATGCCATTTGAAAGTCATGTGGTGCATGAGATCTGTGAATTTTTTCCTGAACGATGGGTACTCTATTTCATTTTCTGTACCCCTGACATGCCATGATGATTGGTTGATTAGTTAAGACGTGAAAGCGTAACAAATAAACAGATAAACTTACTTTCGCATTCTGTAATATTAGTAAGGATAGTAGGATTCATCTTAAATATGTCCCCCTCCTGTAATATTAGTAAGAGTTCCAAATTATATCCCCATCGAGGAGCATAGCCTACCTTACACGTCAACGATATTATTAATGTGGATGAAAATATTGAAAATAATTCCGATATTGGTTGTGATACTTCTTATGATAAAAAAACAACTGTGTGAAAATTTGTTTTTGATGTTAACTTGTCGGAATAATATCGGGCACCATTCGCCTCTGCACACACGCACGCACACGGCACTACACTCTGTATATTTTTTACAATTATAATATCAAAATAAGTTATACTTAGTATAAGATTATCACTCTGGTATGAGAACGCTAAAACAGATACATTTTTCCGTATTTGAAGATAACAATGACCACTTACTGGTCCCTTTACTCTATTATTTCAACACCGTATAGGCGCAATACTACCAGCGCGTAGATTTTAATTGAATATCACGGTTTGTACTAAATATATCCCGAATCAAAGCGTCTTTACAAGAATTATTCGTTTTTCCAAGATATTGATATAGATTGTTTGAGGTGGCTGACCAGAAAAACTGCCAGGCTGAAGGTAGGCAACCCTATATATTAATGAATGGCACGTCTGGGGCTATCGATATGCATCAGTTTCATCGAGCCACCTGATGAGGTTAAACAGCTACATTACTTTTTTCAATATTTTGAAGATACCAATGAAAAATGTCCGTAACTGGTGCACTTACCCTATTATTTCAACTCCATAATAGGCGCAAGGCTGCCAGTGCGTAGACTTTAATTTAATATCAGGGTTTGCCCTTGATCATAGCATCTTTACATGACTTTTTCGTTTTTCCAAGATATTGATAAAGATTGTTTGAGGTGGCTGACCAGAAAAACTGCCAGGCTGAAGGCAGGCAACCCTATATATTCATGAATAGCACGTCGAGGGCTATCGATCTGCATCAATTTTATCTTTCCACCTGATGAGGTAAGTGACCCCATTTTTGGGCCTCATAAAACTTGGCTGACCTTGAAACCTGCCAGGGTAGGGGCTGGCAACCCATGCGGGTTTTGACCTCCAAATGTTTCTCTTTCGATGGGTAAACATTTCAATCTTCCACCTCATGATGTAATTTTCGATCAAAATAGCGGTACGAAAACGAAAAAAAAAATATGTTCTTCCAGGATATGCGAAGGCAACCCACTAAAATCCAGTGTTCCTAAGTAATATCTATTACTGCAACACATTTCTGCTCTTCCACCTTGTGAGGTAAGGTTTCATGCAATGGGAGCTTAGTCTATTAGATCTTGACGTCGATTATCTTATTCCATCCTGCCCTATACCGCCGAAACTGTATGGGTTACCGAAAATACACAAAGACAATGCTCCGCTACGTCCCATTGTAAGCCAAATTGACTCACCAACCTACAAATTGGCTAAACACGTAGCGAAAACACTCACACCACTGAGAAGTAATACATCAGCGTTTGTAAAAGATTCCTACCAGTTTGTCAGTGAGATACAACATCTACATCTCGCTGATGATGAAACTATGGTTAGTTTTGATGTTCAGTCCTTATTCACATGCTTACCAGTACAGGACTGCATTGATATCATCAGGAAAAAGCTAGTTGATAACAACATGCCAATTGAATATGCAGAACTGCTAGAATTATGCCTAACATCTGGCTATCTGTTATGGAACGAGGAGTTCTACGTGCAAGTGGATGGAGTAGCAATGGGCTCTCCTGTATCCCCCATTGTTGCTGACATTTTCATGGAGGATTTTGAGGAGAAAGCACTAGCCACAGCACCAGTGACTCCCCGGTTCTACAAACGGTACGTAGATGACACTTTCACAATACTACCTAGAGACAGTGTCCCTGCTTTTCTTAACCATCTTAACTCCATAAACCCCAACATACAATTTACTATGGAGTTAGAGGCAGATAATAAACTAGCTTTCCTAGACATTCTCATTATCAGGAATCCGAACCAAACCTTGAGCCATACAGTGTATCGTAAAGCAACCCATACAGACAGATACCTCAATGGTGACTCTCACCATCATCCTATACAGTTAGCTACCGTAGGAAAATCTTTGTTTCAGAGAGCCCGCGGCATCTGTGACAAACAACACCTGACGGCTGAGCTTCAGCACGTCAAACAAGTACTGCGTAAAAACAAGTTGCAAGTACCACGCCTTCGTCACAGAAAACGCGACAAACCAGCCACAGTAGAACGTCAACCTGCCATCCTACCTTATTTGAAGGGTGTCACTGACAAGATTGGAAACATTCTGAAGCGAGCGTCAATCAAAACTTACTTCAAGCCGCCGAAGAAGATCAACCAATTCTTACGACCTGTCAAGTGTAACATCCCCCTTCAAGCCGCAGGCGTCTACAAACTAGATTATGACTGTGGGCTCTCCTACATCGGGCAAACAAAGAGAAGTATAGGGACCCGCGTTAAAGAGCATGTAGCTGATATGAAACATAGGCGCGATAACAAGTCTGCAGTGTGTGATCACGCCTTTGAGGGGCCCAACCATTACATTAGATTTGACAAACCCCAAATCCTTGCTAAGGAACGTAGATTTATTCCTAGAATGCTCCGCGAGGCTATCGAAATAAATAAATATCCTAATTTCAATAGAGATGATGGTTGGAAAATTCCACCAGCTTGGGACCCCATCATTCACAAGCTAAAGCCCCATACACACACTGCAAGATCTAATGATACGGTTAGTTCCTTTTGCAAATAAATTAATAAATATAAAAGACGGAGGTCGGCTTTCCTCTCCAAGTTTTATTTCGCCATTTCTTTCTTGGAGAGGCCTCCCAATTTTGTGAAATGGTGGTAGTTTCAGTAGATTCTCTCTCTTTAGCATTAATTAAATCACAAAATCAACTTAAACCAATTAAAAAGATAATTTTTTGTAAAATATTAATTTCTGAACGTCTCAAAAAAATTCATCGCTTGAGGGTAGGCTCACGAGTAGCTTCAGTCCCCCGTGACCACGGCAGCTGCAAAGGTGCCGAAACGTCGGGAAAATCAAAAATCAAACCAAATACAAACTAATTACCAAAGTACTTTCAATAAAACCGCGCTAGTATCCGTTAAAAGTCTTTTATTTCATGTCTAGTGAGCGCGTAAGCTTGAGAAGTGAATATGAATTTCCATATTGTTATGAGCTTTTCGTATATTGCTGCATTCGGACTCATTCCATATGCTGATTTAGGGCATTTAATTTCAAATACCTGGGTGAACCGAGCAAGCTCGGTTATTGCCTTTATTCTCATAAATAGCGTATTTCTGTCTGTACGCATGCGCAAGCTTCCTACTTAAAAATTTTGAAATCATTAACACGGCTTATAAAACTTTTGAGAATCAGTCTTTTTGAGAATCTATTAATTTGTGTGTGCAGCTGTACCATTTTCGGTTTTTTGACAATCTGTCCTTTTGAGAATAAAGGGGTTATTACTATTTATTGTAATATCATAGTGTTTAGGTGATAACAAAAGTGCTTTAGCTAGGTACTTTGGTATAGCAATGTCACGCAATGTATGTGATGTTTTTTCGATATTCGTAATCTCAACCTTACAGCACTTGTCACAGAGTAACGCTATCTATTGTCTATAGCTCGTAAGCTTTGTAATAAGATGTAGTTAATTACATAATAATTCAGCGAGGCGTAGTAGTTAGTTTTTATGGCATTATCCGAGAGATGGCGTCATAAAACGTATCCGACAAACTGTGTTTAAAATTTGTATCGGTAATTTTTTATTTTGCACTATTGCTTGAAGTATCAATAAAATAAAAACTCGAAAGCAACATTAACTACATTTTTTAAACTTGTCTAAAAACTTTTAATTTTTAATTAAAAATATATAAAACTTGAACATATAAAAAAGTAAGTTACCGAGCGGGATTCGAACTCAGAACACTGGTTTCTTGTGGTTCGCGTCCCGACCCATTGAACCAAACGGACATTGGCCGGCCGCGGACGAAATTAGCGACCATATTCTGCGTCGAAAAAAAACGCATGAAAACGCGAAAACGCGCGTTTTCCCAAACAGAAGACTAATCTAGATCGATTGTTTACCCCCGAAAACCCCCATATAACAAATTTCTGCGAAATCGTTAGAGTCGTTTCCGAGATCACAGAAATATATTTAAATACAAGAATTGCTCGTTTAAAGGTATAAGATTATCCCATTGTCATTATCATAAGTTCCGTCCGGTGAAGCTCCAAGAAAAAAAATTCATGGTCTATAAACAGGCCGCACCGTTTTATAGAAGTATTTTCTTGACGAGCAAGCTGATTCAGCGCAGGCGACTCATTGATTTTGCCATGCTGTATAGCAGGCACATGATCCAATGAGTAACCGTATAACATCGTTTTTACAAGCGGAGCAGAGCTTATGTCCTAGCTCCTTTTGCAAATTTTGCCAAAATTCGATGCTGTAACTAGACAACGACGTAACTCGAGCCATAAAGCACTTTCAGCCTGCAATATAGTTTCTTTTTCAATAGCATTTCTATCAGAAATTTGTAATTTTAAATTCTCCAAGTATGTTGTATGAATAAGAGTGGGATAAAAGATAATTTTTAACCGACTTCAAAACAAACAAAAAAGGACTTTCTCAGTTTGACCTGTATGTATGTGTTTGTTCACGATTATCTCGCGTTTGGCTGGTTTCGCTGATCCGATTTTGATGCGGTTTTCAGAAAAGTATTTATAACACTTAGGAGGTTTTAGTATTATAACCGACTTCAAAAAAATAAGGTTCTCAGTTTGACCCGTATGCATGTTTGTCCGCGATTATCTCACGTTTGTCAAACCGATTTTTCTACCTAGATAATACAATGTTATTTTTAGTTTATACAAAACCTCTCGTGGGGTTGATCAGACCATCAAACTGAACAACTTTCATTATGGGACCAACCTTGAAATCGCGAAAAAAAATCAGCTGTTCCATACAAAAGTACAATCCTACTCCATCGAAATGTATGAAACAGCTGATTTTTTTTTTGGCGATATCAAGGTTGGTCCCATAATGAAAGTTGTTCAGTTTGATGGTCTGATCAACCCCACGAGAGGTTTCGTATAAAGTAAAAATAACCTTGTATATCTAATACAGAAGGTACTTACAGTAAAAATAAAATAAATGTTTTAAAAAACAAAAAACCGACTTCAAAAGCCACGCTACCTCTAAAAAGCAAGAAATAATATTCAAATCATTGTGTTTTATTACAATGATAATGCATATCATAGTGATTTGAATATTATTTCTTGCTTTTTAGAGGTAGCGTAGGCTTTTGAAGTCGGTTTTTTTGTATTTTTAAAATTTTTTTTTCACTAACTGGAAAGTGACATTTTGAAAAATGTATGACACATGAGGTATACCGGGTGTAACAAGACCCTCAACGAAGCCGAGGTCTACGTATTCTGCCCATCATCAGGACCATTTCTGTTTAAAATTATTGCTGGGAAACGATTTTCATTTTTGGAGTTAAAAAAGCATTGCATACATTACCACGCAATGTAACGCGTACAAAAGACCGCGCCTGCGAGTGAATGCTACACCGCTGTATGCGGCCGAGTTAAAGGCAATGTTTATGTGCGTGCTCATGAAATACATTGAGTGATGACGTTTTGAAGCCATTGTTTGTTACGAAATACTAAAAAATTTGATAATGTTTCTGTAGACAAAAATTAGGAAATAACGAATAAAATAAGATTTCATAAAAAAAATGATTTTTTTTTTGACTTTGACCTTCAATAACTTTGTAGGTATTGGTTTCCCAGGTATAGTCTAAAAGACAAAAATGATCCTGATGATGGGCGGAATACGTGGACTTCGGCTTCGTTGAGGGTCTTGTTACACCCGTTATATTTCTGGAATTCATTATGGATGCTGAGATAACTGAATCATCACCTTGGCTGCCTCATATTCTTCGGTAGTTATGTCTGGTTTCTGGCAAGATTCAGCATAATCTTCGTTTTCATTATTAAAATTAATGCTATCTAGCTAAATAATGACATATAAATGAATATTGTACCAAAATAAAAATACAAGATCAAAAAGTATCAGTCGCGCTATAATTCCGCCTATGGAGCGTGATCTACTGTCCTCTATGCGCGCGATCGACACACGTTTGTAACTTTGTATGTGTGCGTGAGTCTGACGGAGCAAAGCGACACGTCCTACTCCCGAAAGCGCGGCGCGCGGTCTGCCGTAACATCGTTTGCGCTCCCGTATATAATTGAGATTTCGGAGAACTTTAAAATTTTCTATTAATTTCATAAAAGATATAATTACATTTTTTTAATTGTAAATTTTTAAGCATGTATCAATCTTCATATATGTATTTTTTATTTATTTTTAACTCTGTTGTATGTGCTAGAAATCCGACGCCGTATTTGCTTATAAATTCTTCAAAGTAAGGCCATTTTAACTAAGTTTTTCTTTGAATTTCTGAATAAAAGTACTAAAAACTCCTCGGCCACTTTTTAGGATTTTTCAGTGTCTTTATTGTTGTATATTTTATAAACTGCTTCATATTTTAAATTCCGTGTAAAAAGCAAAGACACGAACGTCGCGCACCGAAAAATATTGAAACATGTCTCAGGTTATTTGCAATTAAACAAACTAATACAATGAAAATTAATAAATTGCCTCGGCCACTTTTTAGATATTGAAATAATCTTCAATTTAAAATATCATAACACATTGTTACTGATTTAGTTTGTCTCCAGTCAGCCCCAACAGACAACTCAAAATCACTCATAAATAGGTACGGGCTCTTAACACGTTTTATTAGGTTGATTTCTTGTTTGTTTGTTTTTTGTCATCTCGATTAGGATAATAGTCACCTTTTTTATAAATAAAATATATGCCAAATTTTAAATATTTTGTGTGCCCTAAGGTTGTCGCCCAAATAGTAATTTGGTCGCCCGTTCTGAATAACTAGTTACTCAATTTGTATTTTAAAGTCACCCATTTTCAATATCTGTAGTCACCCTCTAGCCCCAGTCGTAGGAGGCAAAAAACGAAGAATACGGCTATCCATGAACCAAAGATTTCCTTCGGTAGGATTGATCCTTGGGTTCCTAAGATGGGTTAACGAAGTGGAGCCACCTGGATTTTTCAAGCAGGTGGGGGGGGAGGGGGGAATTCTGCCTTAACGAAGTCCGAGGATAATAACTGCCTAAGTTTAGATACTAAGCCAAGTTTGGTATCATTTTCGGATAAATTAATGACGTAGAATTCATTTCTGGTATAAAAAATGCAATTTATTAAGAAGTTTCCTAAACATTACACAATAACCAATATTTTCAACTACATTTAAGTAACCGTAAATATTAAACCGATGTTCATATTTGCAAACAAAAAAATTATAACAAAGCTAATAGAATGAAGACTTGAAAAAATATAACTTACAAATTTCTTTATTAACAATAAATAGCGAAAAAAATTTGACTGTCGCGTGCCGTCAATTTCTTTTACACCTATGGAAATATGATTATTTTTTATTATAACAATATGGCTATCAAATGAAAGGTAAATAGCCAATTCCAAATATATATACATTATAACACTTTTATTGAACTGTTTTGAAATAAACTTAAAAAGTATAACGCAGCATTAAAAATATCAGTAAATTATTAGAAAAACAAAAAAATTGCAGTCAATATCGACAAAAAAAAGGCAAATATCACAAGCGCGCATGTAACTACGATTTTTTTCAGATGTTGTTAGGTACCTTGAGAGTAGTTTTACCCAAGTTTTATAACCCTTGGAAACCCTGTAATGCTGGAAAAACTTGGCACTTGTTTCAGTATTTTCAAAAAAACTACCTTTAGGAAGCGTTTTTCAGGTATCTCTACTCAATACTTTTATAAAGCTAACTAAATTTGCTACAATTTGAGCCTATCACAAATAAGTTTCAAACTGATATTTAAAGTTTTAATATTTAATAAAAATAATAACTTCTTTACAACGGTAACGAAGTTAAACAATAATAATTTCTTTTATTATTATTTTAAAAATAAAAGGATAATCGAGCTCCTACGAGGTATTTTTCTTTTTCAAATATTCCAATTTATGTATTTAATGGCAATTTTTTTCGATAATCAAGCGAGTATTTTATTTATGTTTTTATTTTTTTTTAATTTTAACAATTGAATCGAACAAATATGAATCCAAAAATGAATTCGACACCCTAAATTCATACGAATATGATATCAAACTGGGCATAGCAGCTTAACTAATACATCTATCGAGATTGGGCTGAAAGCCAAAACTTCAAAAAATTTACTCAAAAATCGTGGTGGCTCCACTTCTTATATACATCCTAGGGTCCTAAGGACCAATCCTACCAAAGGAAATCTCTGGTTCACAAAACGCCGTATTTTTCACCCTACTGACGCCACCACTCGCTCCGTCGCCCACTTAGTATTTCAGTACGCTGTATTCAGTATTTTTGATACCCAAAATGGGAATTTATTGTTACCTACCCGATTAAATACTACCCTTTAGTGTTTAAGTATCCCATTAACAGTCGCCTTTATTATTTCCAGTCATCCAATAATAAGCAGTGCAGAAAATGCTTATTAAATTACTATATAAAAGCTAATAAAGAAATTCAAGCACGCAGGACGCAAAGTTCATTGATTTTGTTGTATCAAAATAATGTACTTCCGCTAGATAACAACCAGCACAAACGATTTTGAACTTTATGAAATATTATCTTAAATATTGCTTTACGGGATTTCAGAAAAAAACACATGTGTTGGAAATTACGTCAAAGCTCAACGATACGCAATTCTCAAC
Source organism: Agriphila tristella (assembly GCA_928269145.1). NCBI lineage: Eukaryota > Metazoa > Arthropoda > Insecta > Lepidoptera > Crambidae > Agriphila > Agriphila tristella. The sequence continues at coordinate 43,355,521 of OV743433.1, forward strand.
TTTAAAAACATGATTCAATAAATAAATAAATATTGAAAAAGATCATACACATTATCTACTCAGATTCCAAAGGAAGTAGCTAAAGCACATCAACCAGTTATTATTTTTGGTCTCCCATCCCATGAGCAACCCTTGTAAAAGTTGCTTAATTTCTGTAATTTGTGGTAGGGCGATGAGCGTGCAGTGGTTTAGCGTGTGTGGCCCTCAACTTTTGCAACGGTCGGTTATGGGATGGGTGACCAAAAATTTATTATCTCGAGCTCCTCCGTGCTTGGAATAGCACGTTAAGTTGTTCCGGCTGCATTTGAATTAACACCCATCAATCCGCATTGGGCCTGCGTGGTGGGTTATGGGCCCATCCGCCTTATGCACTTATAAGGAACGTCTGTGCCTCAGCAGTGCAATGTCCTCAACATTAAAAATTGACGATATCGATGCTTTAAACCCCCTTCGAAGCAAAGCACTTAAAATCAGGGACAACAAACAGCTACCGACGACGGTGGGTACCTACCACATTTTTTTGTATTTTAATAATAGGTTTTTGAATAATATTTCAAATATAACGCTGTTACTGTTGTTTTTGCTTAAACTTGTAATCTGTCTTGACAGTTTGACACGAAGTGGGCTGGTTAATAAAGATTTATTGACCTGCTTCAATTAGGAAGTTGCTACATTCCATCCAATACTACAAGGTAGGTACTTTCCTAAAAATAGAAAATTCTGCCTACGAATTTTCCAAGATTTGAATATAAATTATTCACAGCAATTTCGGTGGGTTCGTTGGAAGGCGGTGAAACTGAAAATTAAAATTAATCTCATTCTGATAGAAAATTGGACGAAAACACGTCGCGCGTACTCTGGGGTGAGACTGTTAGATGCGAATCGGTGCGGCCCGCGTGTCGTGAGCCTTGGCACAGTGCAGATACATTTAGGAGGTCGCAAACAACCATCACATAAAGAACAATATTGCATACGACAAGGACCCGGGCAGGGGCCCTATTTTTGAATTCTTCGGCTGGTGTCGAGCGCTCTTTTCTACTGATTTTCGTTCGACATTTGACTCAATCTCATAAATGTTACGGCTAATACCCGAAGTGCGGCTAAACCTAGTTTTAGCCGGCTAAAACTAGGTGTAACCGATCTACTTAATCCCGTAGGTTCCGAATATAGGTTAGATATTTTTTTAACAGACAACAGAAGTAACTTTCGATATACCCCTGCCTTGCTAGACCTTAATTAACAACTACCGGCTATACCTAGTTTTAGCCGGCTAAAACTAGGTATAGCCGCACTTCGGGTAGATATTATTCGTAACATAATTACAAATATACGATTTTTTCACCAAGTGATAGAGCCCTGAAGTTAGTTCCCTTGTTAGAGAGAACAATAATTTTAACTGGATCGTCGATATATTAATAGGTACCTAATTCAAAAATATTTTAATCCGAACAATCATCAGGTTTTTAACATAATATATAAAATAACTTTGTGAATAATAAAAAACTAAAACTTCATAATCGTCAGGAGAAAATTTTCTTATAATTCAGGATATTATTTTATTACTAGGGCAGCCAATTTTAATTTTTGTGCCGATGTTAATAAGCACACTTACTTGCTTAATTTGTGCAAATTTTACAATCACAGACAAACAACATATACTGGACGCGGTCTTCTGTGCACTATGTAAGTAGGCTTTGCCGTAAAAAACGGTTTTCCTTCACTTATTTTCAGTATGGCTTTTAGAACCATCGTGATCACATGCGTTCAGCTGAAAAAAGTTAACCAAACTTTTTGTTGTAGAAAAAATTTATAGTTTTAATAAAATTTATATAATATTGGAAATTATTAATTTAGTTACATAACGACAGCCTCCATGTCGTTATTAATATTATATTTGCTATTAAAAGCTCTTGCGTCTCCTGCACACTGCTATTCCAATAACAACTTCAGTGTATGGCTACCAGGGAACCATGGGTATCATGGAGTTCACAATGGCCAAGAGCACGCCAAGGAGTTCATCAATGAGTGGACGGTGTCATTGGACGGAGACGAAGAAATAGCTCAGCTGGTGGCCCTTGAGCTTGGATATACTTACGGTGGACCTGTGAGTATCCTTTGATTTATATTTGTTACCTAATAGCAAATGAGTAAAAAATCATTATAGATTTTAAAATATATGGCACTTTTTTGTTTTGTATGAAATCACTAAAATGCAAATATTTCAAAATCTACAAGGTGTTTGGTAAAAGCCTTATAAAGCCGAATATGGTAGATAGGGACCACCAAACTGAACAACTTTTACTATGGGACCAACTCTGAAATCGCGAAAAAAAATCAGCTGTTTCATACAAAAAATAATAACGAAAATATCAAAATGTATGGAACAGCTGATTTTTTTTTCGCGATTTCGGAGTTGGTCCCATAGTAAAAGTTGTTCAATTTGATGGTCCCTATCTACCATATTCGGCTTTATAAGGCTTTTACCAAACACCTTGTATAATATATTTCAAAAATCAAAAAGCCCTAGTTTTTAGGCATTTCAAAAACATACCAAAAATTTATTGCTGTAGGTTAAGGTTTAGCGGATGGGAAACATTGTCGCCGACCATTTGCTTGACAATTTCTCTTAAGAGTCGCTTTGCAAGCTTGTGCTTTAAAATGGAAAGCATAGGTACTTGGACCTTCGCAGAGAGCCCTAAGCTACATTTCAAAGTTCATTTCAAGAGTCAATTTTGAACATACACAGAAAGACAAATGAAGTCGGTTAAAAAGTACAAAGAACAACTTTTTAGTTGTACTTACATACTTTTTTATGAAATTTGTTTTCTTATGAAGTAGAGATTATTCTGATATAAATTATACGTAATATTATTATCTAATCAGTTAATTATGAGCGTTTTTAGTAGCTTTTATGATTTTTGATTGGGTGTTTTTTACATAACTCTATACGGTAGGTATACATATTTCAAAATTCCGAGGCCGCTACGAACTATTCGACTATTACAAGAGATAACATTTTTTTATTTCATTTGTATAAAGTAAGTAGTTCAATCCAGGTGCTTAAAAAACTGCCTTCCTGCATTATATGAAAATCTTTCTCAGCAATTTTGGATTTAATAAACAATAAAACTTAACTTTTTAAGCAAAATTTCCAAAAATTTAAGGCCGCTACGAACTATGCCATAAGTTATTCTGCACTATTCAATAAGGCAAAATTGTTACTTAATGTATTTTTGTTTCTGAGATCAAGAACGCCAAAATTGGTAATTTTACGCAAAAATCACAGTCGATATTAATACTCGTATGGCTCTTAAATGCAAATAGAATAAAAATAATTATTTTTATTTCTATAATGACCGTCGGGGTTTTTTTTTATTTTTATTTAAAACTTTGAGTATTACATCCATTTTTTATTGTTTCCATTTAATATAGCCAAAAAAGTCTCCATTTTCGTCGAATTTTGAACGCCGCGCCAAAATTTTCCAAAATCCTTAAACGAACTTAAAAGCTTCATAACTTTTTATGGAGAAACACTACCTTAGTTCAACTCAACAAAATTCATTACGAGGTACTGGAGTCTGGAGCTCTTGACAAATTGGAGTCACGAAAAGACGACAGATGGCTAATAAAGACGTCACTCTGACTAACATGACTTCTGAATGAAATTACAAACCACACGCCTTGTTATATTTTATATGAATTTTTTAGCAACTGAATTTGCATATTTCAAGAGATGGAGTGGTATTTTTCGGACGGACCATTTGCATTCAGTCTACACGTCTTTATATGCATAAATATTATCATAATAGCAATTTCCATTTTTATTAATGTTAATTACTGGATAAATAACGAAAACTTTTTTTCTACTTTTGTGTCTTAATTAAAGGTCTAATAATTCAAGAAAATAATTGACACATTTTAATCACATTATGCAATGCGTAAAATAAGAAAACTAATAGAATTACTCCAAAATTGGATACTAATCAGCGAACTAAAATCTATGGAACTAGCATTGCGCTCAAAAAATGGCACCACATGAAAATTACAACTAAGTGGATGCAGCTAAAAATGCTGGCATTTAATTATGCAGCACAAAGCGTCTAAACACTGGTTGCTTATTAGCGACCATAATTTGTATAGGTACTCATATTTTTTTTCTATACTTGAACGAAAAAATATGATACGTTATTTCTGCATATTTTTACTGTCTTCTTTGCGTCTTTTACACCATTTGACTAGACAGGACGTCATTCCTAATAAACTCTCTCTTTCTCTCTTTTCTCTATAATACAAACTGCAATTATTGTAAAGAACGCTAACGTCAGTCACCGGATGCGTGGCTGGTCCGACAAAGCTGTGTGGGTTGTAATTTTTCGGCCCCATGTTGCCGTTTTTTAAGGAATATTTGTTTGCAATTACACTTCCATAGATTCTAGTTCGCTGATACTAATAGACAGATCTACGTGACGTAAAATTATTCTAAATCAATGTAGTTTTATCATTGTTCTAAATAATCAGAACGAAAAATGATTTTAAATACATATCTTTAATTATACTTATTATCTGAGATGTTGAACAGAAAATTCTAGCAAGTATTAGAATTCCATAATTAGGCCGAAACTGGTGTTTTTGTTTCATTTATTGGAGCTAAGAAAGATTACTCCAAGTCACAATTACTTACTTACCTATATTAAAAGCCTTATTTAAATTTTTCTCCACCTCTAGGTAGGTATAAACATACTATATAAAATCTAATAAAAAAAATCTCTTAATAAATAAATAATTCCCATGCTTAAAAATCTGGCAAAGACGAGAAAAAAGATAAATTAGATTACCATTTCCATTGGCTTTAGTTTGTGTTATAAAAAGTTACGTCGAGTAAAATTAAGACAATTTTTTTTTTGATGAAGTTTGTTGTGTTAGAAAAGGGATACCTTTAGTGTAGTCTTTTTAACCGACTTAAAAAAATAAGGTTGTCAGTTTGACCTGTATGTATGTATGTTTCTCCGCGATTATCTCACGTTTAGCTGAGCCGATTTTTCTACCTAATAATAATAATATATCTACACTACCTAATACAGAAGTTACTTACACTAAAAATAAAAAAAATTGTTTAAAAAACAAAAAAACCGACTTCAAAAAACCTACCTCTAAAAAGCAAGAAATAATATTAGATACGCATTATCATCATTATAATAACGTCTATTGAAGTCGGGTACCAGTGGCGAGGGGTGATATTATGGCGAAGGTAAGCCGCTCTACAAAAATGATGAAAAATGCTATGATCTGCATAGTGGATCCTTGGGGTGGGATTTCCAAAAGTAAGCCGATGGGAATCGGCTTGTATGGACCCTTCGCCACTGCTACCTACATATTTACTAAAACACTTATTATTATTACACATTATAAAGTTTCAATTGTTTTCGGACGCACATTATTTTTTTGCGCATCAATAAACACATATTTGAAAAAACTTTAACAAACAAAGCAGCGTTTCGTGACTTATTTTCTGACAATTTATATGATAAAATTGAAAACACGTGAGTACCTACCTATACAAAAGGTGACCTATCGTACTTTAACAATTATCATGGTGTTACAACATTACTAAATGCACAGGTGTGCAATTAATGATTTAGTAATTTTTTTTACTATGTTATTCACATAGATCATGTAGCTAACAAGTTAGTTGTGTAATAAGACATTATTAGGTTGTCGTTTTGAGAATGAATACCTATTAGTGATAAGTTTTGAATAAATCTACTTCTTATTTCATAAAGTGATGATGAAATGAAAGATGATAAGTTTCTTGCACCCACTTTTTGAGGTAAAAAAGTTTTAAATGGATGGATCACGTGGAAGAAAATATTGATGTTTCGAAATCACTTAATTTTTACGTAATTTTTTTATTTTGACTTGGATATACGTTTTTTGCGTCCCAAATGAGGCTCTATGGGCTCGGGGGAGGGAGGTGGTAAATCCTGCATCGTATACTCCATAGTTATATCAGACACCTACTGACTAAACACCATTCATCTTCCTTTTTAATGCTCACAGCTAAGAAATGGAATTCCCTGCCTGCGTCTGTATTCCTGCAATCATACAATACAGACCCAGAGATGTTTAAAGCCCGAGTGAATAGGCTTCTTCTGGGAAAGCTCGCTCCATCTTCGGCCTCTCCTTAGCCTTATGGTTCTCGAATGTGGCCAAGACTAAGTAGTAAGTAAGTAAGTGAAACCCGGTAATGCTGTCACGGAACCGTAAGTTTGCTTCAATGATTGAAGAAGCTGTGACACCAGGGTTATTACGTGCGCGTTGACAACCCTAAACTTATTACCCCTTTATGCTAAATCAGCTAACTATTACGCTAATATTCCATATGCAGTTACTGTGGCGCCGCAATATACTCGTAACTGGATATTACAAAAAAGATAATAAGACGAAGAGATAAACAACTATATAGATTAATGAGGTAGATAGAGTTAATGAAAGCTTTCATTATTTTTAGGCGGATATCTCGTATGAAATTTCATAGGTAGGTACCACAGTGAAAAGGCTGTCGCTCCGATAGTTGCCGATAGTATAAATCAAAGCGATGACGCCGTGCTTATCTCGAGTGGTGGCTGATAGCGACCAGGGACGGGTTAAGCATTATTATTAAATAATGTTACAAAGTTAAATAACGTAAGTATTATTAAACTTATGCAGTTAAATATTAAATTGTCAATAAAAATATATTTAAAAACATTATTTTTTTGCCTTTATGAGTACTTTCCTCAATATAAATTAATTGTTTTATTGGTTTTTTATTTATTTTTTATTGGTTTGAAATAACTACTATAGAATATATATTTTATAGTAGTAGTAGTAGTTTTTTTTTACACAGCGTATACTAGCCCCAAACTAAGCAAAGCTTGTAATATGGGTGCTAGACAACTGATATACTACGTAAATACTTTTTAAATATATATTTATTATACATAGTAACACCCAGTTATGTCAAGTATCTATTAAAAACCAATAAAACAACCAGTGTCCTTTAGGTAAATAGTTTCTATAACTTTAAACTGTAGTAACTGCACAACTTAACAAACTTCTGCTCGCTGGCTGCATCTAGGTATTTAGGGACAGTCCCCCGTAAAACTAATTTTCGGGGAAATGAAAAATCAAAAATTCCGTACCCACCGTAAATACCGACCACAGTTAACTATCTTAAACTACGCATTTTAAGTTTATTAAGATAGATTAGTAAAATTTTCTAAAAAAAACTTTTTTTAAACACGTTTTTAAAATTAGAATTACAAAAATCATTAAAACGGACTAGTAAAAACAGACTAAAAAGTATAAATTTTTTTTAGTAAATATTTATAACCCTATACCTACAGAAATTTTAAACCTAAAAACGTGTGTCGCATGCTAAAGACAATATGGATGATAAATTTTACAAAATGCGCCCCACGTGTTTATTTAAATTAAACCAGAATAAAAACGTGTTTTTAAAAAATATTTTTTTTAGTAAATTATTATTTTATGCTTTTTAGTTAACGAGCTAAGACTAAAACAATTCATACGTGCCCAAACTCGATGAGGTTGCATGGTTTTATTACAGAGTCCCAGTGCCCTTCTTCCGGCTTCATCATCAGACCAGGGAAACTATTTCCCAACAAAGAACTCGTCAACACGATTCAAACCAGCCCAAACTCGATGGGGTTGCATGGATTTATTACATCGTCCCAGTGCCCTTCTTCCTGCTCCATCATCAGACCCTGGAAACTATTTCCCAACAAAGAACTCGTCAAGACGATTTTAACGAGCCCAAACTCGATGGGGTTGCATGGTTTTATTATAGAGTTCCATTGGCCTTCTTCCGGCTTCAAGTTCAGACCCTGGACACTATTTCCCAACAAAGTCCTCGTCAAGACGATTCAAACGAGCCCAAACTCGATGGGGTAGCGTGGTTTTATCAAAGAGTGCCTATGGCCTTCTTCCAGCTCCATCATCAGATCCTCGGACACTATTTCCCAACAAAGCACTCGTCAAGACGATTCAAACGAGCCGAAACTCGAAGGGGTAGCGTGGTTTTATTATAGAGTTCCTATGGCCTTCTTCCGGCTCCATTATCAGATCCTCGGACACTATTTCCCAACAAAGTACTCGTCAAGACGATTCAAACAAGCTCAAACTCGATGGGGTAGCGTGGTTTTATTATAGAGTTCCTATGGCCTTCTTCCGGCTCCATCATCAGATTCTCGGACACTATTTCCCAACAAAGTACTCGTCAAGACGATTCAAATGAGCCCAAACTCGATGGGATTGCACGGTTTCAATATTGAGTTCCTTTGGCATGGTCTTCCAGCTTCATCATCAGACCCTGGACCTTATCTTCCATTAGAGTACTCGTCAAGACGATTCTAACAAGCCTAATCACAATGGGGTTGTATGGTTTCATCATTAAGTTCCTGTGGCCTTCTTCCAGTTTCATCATGAGATCAGCTCAATGACACCATAATATTGCATTGTATTCCAGTTCTGACCTATCTTCAAAGTTTCAAGTCTCTAGCTCATCAGGAAGCTAGTTTAAAATCGTTCGCACACTTTGCGGACAAACAAACAAACAAACGAGAAAGCAACCTAATAAATACGTTTTAAAACTCGATGGGGTTGCATGGTTTTATTATAGAGTTCCATTGGCCTTCTTCCGGCTTCATCATCAGACCCTGGACACTATTTCCCAACAAAGTCCTCGTCAAGACGATTCAAACGAGCCCAAACTCGATGGGGTAGCGTGGTTTTATCAAAGAGTGCCTATGGCTTTCTTCCAGCTCCATCATCAGATCCTTGGACACTATTTCCCAACAAAGCACTCGTCAAGACGATTCAAACGAGCCCAAACTCGAAGGGTTAGCGTTGTTTTATTATAGAGTTCCTATGGCCTTCTTCCGGCTCCATCATTAGATCCTCGGACACTATTTCCCAACAAAGTACTCGTCAAGACGATTCAAATGAGCCCAAACTCGATGGGATTGCACGGTTTCAATATTGAGTTCCTTTGGCATGGTCTTCCAGCTTCATCATCAGACCCTGGACCTTATCTCTCATTAGAGTACTCGTCAAGGCGATTCTAACAAGCCTAATCACAATTGGGTTGTATGGTTTCATCATTAAGTTCCTGTGGCCTTCTTCCAGTTCCATCATCAGATCAGCTCAATGACACCATAATATTGCATTGTATTCCAGTTCTGAAATATGTTCAAAGTTTCAAGTCTCTAGCTCATCGGGAAGCTAGTTTAAAATCGTTCGCAAACTTTGCGGACAAACAAACTATACTCCAGCCAACTCGTGGAAAGAATGTTTAATGACAAACTGTTGCCTAGCAACCAATGACAGGAATGTATTCAAAACCTTTTTTGATACAAACTAGTTTAAATAAAATACAAATTACTTATTGTACAACAAATACACAGAGGAAATAATCACTACGTTTTAAACAAATAGACAGTCATATTAAATGCATACGGCGAAATAAAACAAGATAGTGGTCACACTTAATGTCAATATCGGTGTGATCAAGGGTAATTTTATTTACCGTTACCTACTCACACTATAGAACTCTTTTCTAAAAGTGTGATGAAAAAGAGATCTATAGTGTGACTAGCACTGACTAACAGTAAGTAAAATGATCCATGGTCAAAATGATGATGAATCAAAATGAAACTGTACACTTGGTTTTCATTACATGGGTTGGTCATGAAAACAATCTGTACAGATTCATTTTGATTCATCAATTTCAGTAGATAAGACTTCATTTGGAAGGATAATACAAATCCAGGAAATGTTATTACCGCCTGCTCGTAATGCATGAATAGGGGTTTCAATTAAAAGAAATTACGAGTTTTCAACTAATTTTCGTTTTAACACAAGAAAATAGAGGTTGTGTGAATTAATCTAGTGGTATGTGTAACAAAAACAATAATTACTAAAGATTTATAGTGTTATGTGCCCTAATTATGTCATTAAAATGTTTTAGAGATGTTTTTATCAAATCAAAGTTATGATAACCCTAATACGGTTTGTTGATAAACATTCTTTCCACGAGTTGGCTGGAGTATAGAAAGCAACCTAATAAAAACGTGTTAATAAAATAAGACTAGTGACTCTGTACAGCTGGAGATCTTGGGTTTGAACGTGAACAAAAATGTCTTTTCATTTCGAAATGGTTGAAATATGACTTTTCCTATCTCCGTCATTTAGAAAAATAATAAACTGAATCAACAAAAATAACTATGTAAGTAATTATTTTAAATTTAATTTAATTTAATTTTTTTCAATATCGTCTCAGGTCTGGGTGTTTGTCATACCACTGTTGTTTCTGATTTCCATAACACAAGTGCTATCTACTTACTTTGGAATTGGAGCAATGTATGTGATGTTGTCAAATATTTATTATTTATTAAAAATTATAGAACTTGATCACAAAATTTCACGAAAATCGTTTGATAAATGCGACCAGAGAACAGACAGACAGCCGGACAGCGGGACAGCCATACGAAAGCATTTTGCCCTAGCTGAAACGGAAATGCCACTGACCATCAGCCATTTTTGATGTCCCCACTGCTGGTACACAGGCCTTTCTTATGGATGGATAAGGAGGATGGGCCATAACCCACCACGCGGGCCCAATGCGGATTGGTGGGTGTTAACGACTGCAAATGCACCCGGGACCAACGGCTTAAAGTGCCTTTCAAAGCTCGGAGAAGCTCGTGATAGTAAATTTTTGGTCACCCATCCCATGACCGACCCTTACGAAACTTGCTTAACCTCCGCAATCGCTGGGCCAGGTGCTAAATCACTGCGCCATCGAGCTCCTCGGAATGCTACGCGGTCAATTATTTCCACGTCCTCAGTCCGCACCGTGTTTTTGCGTATATTGAGCATATCGCGCAATCTGTCAGATTTTGTATCCGATTCCCCGAACAAAAGGCTTCGCTTATTTACTTTTGTAATCCATATGCACTCGGTTAATTTAATACTCGATAGACGCAACTTAGCGGCTTTTATTGATGAAAAGATATATATTACTTTCGAAGTGTAAGTAATGTAGTAAAAGTAAGATTGGACAGAGTCTCTTGGGTAATGAGTAGAAATGTGACATTATATTTTGAGGTATTCATAATTTAGGGGTGGAAATTACAAAGGTGCTAGGGGATTTTTCATGAAACAGAGATAATGAGCGAAAACTCTTCATCGACTGTTTGAAGTGCATCATTTTTATATCACGGTCTGAACTACACCATCAAAGATATTGATTTGGATTGGAACCTTTTTGTACGGACGCTGACCTATGCAGATAGCTTATTTTCAAGAAAAAACTCAATGTTTTGATAGTTAGCACCTTTGTAATTTCACCCCTCAAATATTTATGTGAAACTAGCGGCCGCCCGCGACTTCGTCTGCGTGGACAGTTTTTTGCTATCCCTCGGGAACTGTACGTTTTTTCTGGATGAAAGGTACTATGTCCTTTTCTGCACCCCTGACAACGTGTATGCAAAATTTCATGATGATCGGTTCCGTAGTTACGACGTGAAGGCGTAACAAACAAACAAACAAATGGACTTCCTCATTTATAATATTAGTAAAGATTGTAAAATAAATAAGTAATTGGAAATAAAGTAGACTTCCTCATTCATAATATTAGTAGTAAAATAAACAAGTAATTGGAAATAAAGTATACTTTTCTCTATAAAACCCGTAAATTGAAAATTATCTACATATTTAAAACAAAAATCATAATTTTCATAGGATTTCCCTATCCACGCGCAGTTTCGAAAATATAAGCTTCTGCCATAAACCCAAAATGGCCATTAAAATTACTTATCTTTATTTAAACAGCAGCAGTTATTTTCGTCAAATCTCTAGGCTAAAAATCCCATTTCATTCACTGTTACCTAGTTGTCGCAAATTATAGTGACAAATGGTCTAGATTAGTGAAGAATCATTTGTATCAGTTTACGCCATCAATAGTGCCTCGTTTCACTCGCAAATTGTCTACTGAAGGCTGTTCATTTAAATATCTTTCCTAGAAGAATATTAGATACTGAGCCAAAATAGTCATACCTCTTATTAAATGTATAACTATTGTAAAGTAAATACATTTATTCAAACGACATTATATTTTGTTTATGAATAATATAACGGCTGTAGATTTTTGAAAGTTAGTGAGAACTGAGAAGATCTTGAGAATATATAAAACTTTCATCTAGTCTAAGTAAAAATGTATACATATAAGGTGGAACCAAAGTATGTAACAATACTGAAACAGATGATACAAGTCAGTGGCACGAATCATGAAATCGGGTGGGGATTGCGCGGAACGCGTATTTTGGGTATGCGTTGCGGTGAGGGGCGCGGGCGGTGGGAGAGGGGCGCGCGCTATTGGTCGCTCACAAGAGCACATGCGCGAACTTATCCCCACTCCGTCGAAAAATATTCATGATTCGTGCCACTGATAGTGTTGCTTAAACTGAAGAACTTTCTTCAAGGAACATAGGACGAAAAAAAATATCTTACTCCCATACATACAAAATATATTGGTCAGCTGAACGACTTACTATGGAAAGGCTTTTTTACGTAAAGTATTTTACTGCCCGGTTGAAAATGTGGAAATACTCCAAAAATAACATTATTTTGAGTAGGATTACGTTTGAGTAATGTGACAAATGAGTAATACCTATATGCCTCGTACTATTCTGAGATTTATGAAACAAAAGTTACGCAAAATACATTAAAAACAAAAATGCAAATTATGACTAAAGAAGATTCTTTGTATTTTCTTAATGAAGTCGACTCATACAAATGACGGCCATACATTTTGCATTTTTTTGCATACATTTGCATAGAATTTAAATAAGTCTGAATCACTAAATATTTATTAATATAACGATTAAATATTTATTTATTAATATGACAAAGTAACAAAACTGTTACCTGATCACAGAATAGATATAAGTACTACCGTATCTGATTTAAAACACAAATCTTAAAATCTCATGTCTCTCTAAAATGTGTAAGTTAATATTAATTCATTCGATCTTTATAATGCTGTTTATAGTTTAATAATAATAAATCTATGGCAATATTAATAAAATTGTAAAATGCCACAAAATAAGTTTTACAGGAACAATGAAAGATATATACTTTTTAACTCGGCAATGATAGGACGCAGTGGCGAAGGGTCCAAACATGTCGATTCCTATCGGCTTCCCTTTTAGAAATCCTACCCCAGTAATCCACCATACAGTTATGAGAATTTTTGGCGAAATTATTGGTCCGGCTTGCCTTTGCCATATTTTGACTCCTCGCCACTGATAGGAAGTTAATTGATTCAGCTAGACTATAGCTAGTGTGTTGTAAAATGGTCTTTCTAAAAACTTTAGGTAACTCATATTTTATAATGTGGATGTCTAATTATCTGACGTTTTGGCTTTAGAAAGGGGGTTACAAGAAAACTAATTGCAGTGACTTATTTCAATAAACGCGTGTACGAAAGAAAAAATAAAACTTTTGTATTTTTTTTCATAAGGTGGTGGCGCCGCGGTGAATTTTATTTAATATTGTAATTCTAATACTCAATTTTAATAAAACTTTACATGGAATTTTTAGGGCCCATAGTCAAGTATTTTTAGACGGTATGATATCTATTCTGTGCTCGTAGTCACTGCTAGAATTAGTGCATAGTAAAACTGCTGAAAGTGGCCGTTTTTGATACATTTGCTATGTATCAAAAACGGTGGAAATGAGGAAATGTGGTGATACCTTCTAAAAATACTAGACCATAGGCTCTAAAAATTCCACGTAAAGTTTAATTAAAATCATTTTCTATTAACAACTTACCTTATTTAATAAAAACTTCTGAGGGCGCCACTTTCGGTGGCATGTATGTATATGTCATAGTCAAACCCCGTAGTCCAGGCGCTCCTAGGTTTGCCTAGTCAAACCTCAGGTTTGACAAAAAGGCTTAGTCAAAGTCCAAAACTAATAGCGTGTTTCGGGCTTTGACTAACGCCTTTATTGCCAAACCTAGGAGAGACTAACTTGGACAGTTAAACACCGAAACGCAATTCGATCAATTCGGGTTCGACCAGTCAGACTTAAATTAGGTACAGAATATGTTTTTTTTTTGTATTTAGAAGTATGAAAAACACATCCTTTAGAGTGATAATTTAATTAAATTAATAATCTTCTTGTGAAACAAAGATTTCTGTTGTCTGTTAAAAAAATAACTACGAAATTTAAGACTGCGCTTCGCGATCGTCTTAAATTTCTAAGCTAAACGTGACCTACAGGAGTAAGGCAGCTTTGACTAAGATTAACCTAAATATGTATGAGAAACAGCGTTCATTTCCGATGTTAGATTTAGTCAAAGCTGCCATACTCCTGTAGGTCACGTTGAGGTTAGAAATTTAAATTAAATTTCGTGGTTATTTTTTTAACAGACAAAAGAAATCTTTGTTTCACAGGAAGATTGTTAATTTAGTTACATTTTTACTCTAAAGAATGTATTTTAACATATTTACATACAAAATAACACATTCTGACCCTAATTTAAGTCTGACTGGTCAAACCACGATTTGATCGTATTGAGTTTCGGCGTTTGAATATCCAAGTTGGTCTCTCCTAGGTTTGGATATAAATTCGTTAGTCAAAGCCCGAAATACGCTTTAGTTTTGTACCTTGACTAAGCCTTGACAAGATCAAACCTGAGGTTTGACTAGGCAAACCTAGGAACGCCTGAACTTCGGGGTTTGACTATAACATATATATTAAGATGGCTATCTTAATGGCTGAATAACGTCAGTGGTTGCAACGTTGCGTTGCAGTGTGTCCATCTTCCTAACGCGGGTTGACAGGCGGTCCACACGGCAAAAGAAAACATCGTATTTTTATCTTATAACTAGGTTGGCGTCAGATCTCGTTGGGGTTAAATGACCGGGTGCTCGGTCAGGGAAAAAGTAAGAAAATAGCAGAAAATTTTGTTCACCGACGCGTCAAACAAAGATACTACTAGTTAGTTATTATAAATCAACTTTTACTTTGAATGTATAAGTACCAAAATGTTATGGTGTGTGTACTTATAGAAAACAGAAACAGTAGTTGAAATAATTTAATGATAGGTTTTAGTTTCTTTAGTCAGGGTAGGTTAAGACGTTAAGTTCCAAAATCTAAAGAGTGCTAAAAAGTGGGAAAATTTTTTTCACTATTTAATATTTTATAAAATAATAGTAATAAATATTTCGGAAAAACTTCCTTAAATTTAAAACCTAAGGAAAAACTTTCATCTAGCGTCTATATACGTACATATTATACCCATATAATTTAAATGAAAATCGGAATGTAAAAAGTATACTGTATTGTAATAATGTCTACTAGCGACCTGCCCTCGCTTCGCTCCGGTTCCTTTCTTTTTTTGCAAAATACGACCTTCCAAAAATAATACAAATACCTTACAGTCGTCACCTCGATTCGCTACAAAAGTCTCCCGTTCGAGTCCCAACCTGTCATCGGTGAAAGATACGCGTTTGATATGAATTTAATTTCGCGCGCGTTAATTTTTTGTGACCAATCCTAAGATACATTCATTTAAATGGTATGGTGTATAAGTTTAAAAAAATGTACATCTGTCGTATTTAAGTTGATAAGGATTAATATTGTATTCTTCTAAATATAGCTTTCCAAATGACCGCATTGTAGGTACGTAAAAAATTTTTTAGAGGATATAATAGGTAGAGTAAGCTAAGCTTAAGGGTGCACCGAGCGTCTACTAGCGCCGCCAATCAAGAAAAAATCATTACAACGAAATAACTATGTTTAACAAAATTCTGAAACATATAAAAACTAGTATTAGTTATAAACTATTTTTGTATGCGTAAAATTCTAAGTTTAAATGCGTTCGTGTGGTTAAAATCTGGATTAACGCCTAAAGTGGCCACTTTAGGCGTTAATCCAGGTTTTAACTACACAAACACATTTAAACCAGGAAAAAAACGCATACAAAAATAGTTTATAACTATTACTAGTTTTTATATGTTTCAGAATTTTGTTAAACATAGTTATTTCGTTGTAATGATTTTTTCTTGATTGGCGGCGCTAGTGGACGCTCGGTGCACCCTTAAAAGATAGATATGCCACCACTGACTATTTGTAGATCTATAAAAGAGGAACAATTCCAACATATTATTATTTTGTTACAGCTAAAAGGTTTATGCAGCATTTTCGATGCAAGCTCCCAGTCAGCTCAATTTTTGCCGACATCCTCAACAAATTGTCGTAATAATTGTGTAAAAGTAAAGATGTCGGCAAAATTGAGCCGACGATTATTAATACCATTTTTCTACTAATTTACACTTGTAATATTTATGTATTCTGTGATAAAACTTATTATACTTACACTTAGGAATCACTCTATCATTTGGTGAAAACTGCATGGAAATCCGGTCTGTAGTTTTTGAGTTTATCACGAACAGATAGACAGACAGACGCGGTGAGGGACTTTTTTTACTTTTTTTTATATGTAGTGATGATGTAATCTGATTTTCCTTTATGATTTTTTCATAATATAGTCTGTATCAAGAAGCTTATACCTCCCTCAAATGGAGATTGCACGGCCATATGTCATAGTGAAGATTGAAAAAAGGTCCTTACGGCTTATTGCAACCTCTTTCTTTAGTGTTACAATACGTGTTCGTTGTTCGTCGTTCGTTTGTTCGTGAGAAACGAAAACGTATTGTAAAACGAAAAGAAAGAGATAGCAATAAGCCGTAACGTCACTAAACAGTCTTTTTCAATCTTCACTTACTTACTAGGCGTGCAACCTCCATTGTGGATATAATAAAACACTAACGCCGCTCTGGCGGAATGCTTAGAAGTTATCTTGACAGGAAAATCCTGTTAAAAGCACCGTACCACCACGATTCTATGTTTCATAATGCTAGCTAGATGACGCTATAGACGTATTTCGCTTTCTATATTTTAGAATAAAAAAAATGCAGATAGAAAATAAAAAGAAAGAAAGTTGATATATTTTTTTGTCAAAGTTAAGATAGTTTCATGGTATTGATATAATTAATGATCAATATATTTTTAACTAAAAACTTCATAGTATAAAAATATTTTTCGTATTGTAAGTTCAATTACTTCACCATACAGCACATTAATTCGTATTTACATATTTTTATGACAATAAAATCAACAAAAGAAATGAAACTATATCAATATGCCCGTAAGTGGGTAAATTACCCAATTTACGGTAATACAAACAAAAAGGTACTGTGAATTTTCCTATTTTTTTTGAATAATCAGTATAATCAGTCTTATCGCTAGTGAACTAGATAATATGTAAGTACTCGTATACCTTCCTATTTTTTTTTACAAGCGTTTCATGAAAGTTTTTCAGGCGACGCTAACTGTAGATTTAGCGTCGCTTGTACTAGGCGTTCAGAGCTGTAAAAGAGTTATTTTTCAGCGGATTTCATCGTCGCTATTTCAGTGACATCAGGGGCGGAGCGAAAAGGAAAAGGCCAGAAATACACCATCTATTTCAGCCCACACACTTTGAGACTTTCAGTTGCACTTATTGAAATTTTCTGGAATTTTACAATAATTTTAAACTTTTCATTTTATTAATCATGAAACCCATAAAAATATTGCTAATGATTATATATTTCAAATATAATTTCGTAAGGTTAAATAGCTGTAGCAACATGGAAAGTAAACGTTGGTGGTTTCCACAGAGCACGGAAAAGTGTATGTGGTTTCTTATGTACCTAATATTTGACTTACACGTCACTGTATACCAACCGCTGGAAGCGTTTTCGTTTTTACATATTTTACAAGAAAATCTCTCCGGAGAACAGGCAAACATGACTTTCACAGAGTTAGTTTGGAGCGTTCTATCGTTTATTTTCCTCGTAAGTAGGTTACGTGACATCGTCATTGACTTTGTAGGTATTTCACATCAGTTTTTCCAATTTACAGCATTTTCACGAGACAGGCCAGACTATTAAATCAAATTTTAAATTGTAATCGTAGTTGAATTGTATCTATAATCCAATTACCTATATTTTTTATTGTTATATTTTTCACATATCGGAAAATTAGAAGATATAAGTACTACTAATATCACAATAATTGCTCGGGAACAAATAAACCATATAACACTGGACTTCAAAACTTATACCGTACTTTTAAAAAAGTTTTGAAATTCAAAAACGTTGAAATTTCAAGAAAGTTATCGGCTACGAAGTTATTTTTAAAAGAATTTAATTATTTTTATTACTTACGAAAATATATCTTATGTATTTTAAAAAAGTTATTGCAATTTTAAAAGTGTGGTACCTACACTACCTACTAAGTTCTTCCTAAGGCCTTCAAGGCAAGTGTACCTACATAAAGACATTTATTTATTTATATTTCAATCTTACACAGCTATCATTACAGGATAAACCCAATTGTTCTACCTGAAGTGCCTATCTTTTCCCCTAAAAATTTAATTTAATTTTGAAATTGAAGTTTAGTTTAAGGTAAAACCATTCCACATAAGAGAAAATATAAAATAAAAAGAATAACTGTTTTGCTTTGCTAGATAATGTTTGATCTTGATCCAAACCAAACTCAAACTGGGTTTGGTTGGTTTGTTTGTTTTGTTTGTTGTGAATTAAAACCTTTCGGGGCGTTAGGACCAACCTAGGTTCTAAAATGACTAAGGTGCTGAGCACAGCAGGCAATCAGTTAAATTTTCTATGTAATAAGCCCCGCGTTAGCAGGGCATCAAAAAATTAGTTAAGACTCATTTGAGTGTTCCCCTCCACGGAAATCTTTAGTAAAAGGCGAAAGATTTGTACGTTTTGAAGGGAAACCAGAGTTACCATTGAAAGTTTACTTGTACTATATATTGAATTGGCCGCGACAAAACGATACCGCGATTCTGAAACGCACAGCGCCATCTGGTTCATTTTTGACGAACCACTTATTTTCATGATGATGTTTAGGTATTTAAAGTATTTGTTATATTTGCTGTAATTTTAGTTAGTTTTCCTCTTGATTTGGTTACCGTGAATTGAAATGATTATCTTTGATTAATAATAATAATAAGTTATTATCTAGCAGTGTGGAATTTGCCTCCAAAGTAGATGTTAAACTTCTACAATATTTGCCGTAATTTTAGTTAGTTTTCCTCTTGATTTGGTTACCGTGAATTGAAATGATTATCTTTGACGAATAATAATAATAATAAGTTATTATCTAGCAGTGTGGAATTTGCCTCCAAAGTAGATGTTAAACTTCTACAATATTTGCCGTAATTTTAGTTAGTTTTCCTCTTGATTTGGTTACCGTGAATTGAAATGATTATCTTTGACGAATAATAATAATAATAAGTTATTATCTAGCAGTGTGGAATTTGCCTCCAAAGTAGATGTTAAACTTCTACAATATTTGCCGTAATTTTAGTTAGTTTTCCTCTTGATTTGGTTACCGTGAATTGAAATGATTATCTTTGACGAATAATAATAATAATAAGTTATTATCTAGCAGTGTGGAATTTGCCTCCAAAGTAGAAGTTAAAATTTTACAATACCTATTTGCCGTAATTTTAGTTAGTTTTTCTTTTGATTTGGTTACCTTAGTGAATTGAAATTATTATCTTTGATGAATAATAATAATAAGTTGTTATCTAGCAGTGTGGAATTTGCCTCCAAAGTAGATGTTAAACTTCTTCAATTTACAATTAACGTTTCTTCATTACATTTTTCCCCGATTCCATTGTTTGTTTGAAAACTTACTTCATTTTATATTACGTCCCTAAATCCCTACTTATTAATATTATCGTGTTTGCTAAGATGATTTCATTTTCTCATTTCAAAGCCCCGCGTCAGCGGAGCTCACAAAAAATTGGTTAAGACTCATTTGAGTGTTCCCCTCCACGGAAATCTTTAGTAAAAGGCGAAAGATTTATACGTTTTGAAGGGAAACCAGAGTTAGAATGAATAAAATATCAGCGCACTTTATACATTTTGCTGGCACTTGGCGATTGCGCGATTCAACAAGCTACAACGCCATCTAGCAACAAACAAACACCTGGAATGTTATTTGTTTATATTCGAAGAAATGAAAAGTTTCGAAAGATATTTTATGTTTGTGGTTTTGTATAGAAAAGTAGTAGTAGTAATTAATTCGTAGCATTTTGCTACGGATTCGGAGCATGTTTTTAGAAGAAAGTTTTCATTTCACTGAGGAGAGAAGGAATAACAGTTAAAATAGAAGTTTACTTATTGAAATTAAAACATTGCTATAACATTGTCGGCTTCATTTAGAATGTTTTCCGGAGTTAATGTGTCGCTAGATGATTCCATTTTAATTCGAAGCCGAAGCACTCAAAATCAGATAGTATAACACTTTATTTTCAGATAATATAACGTTTCCAAAAATATTGTCAAGCAAAATTAACAAAGTTCCCGCCAAATCACTTTTTTAAATTTCTTTCATTTTTAAATTAGACTTAGCAGCAATCATTTTTTAAATTTGGAACATGTAGGATAGAAACGAATAATACGTACGTAAAAAAAAGTATTGATATCGGCTGGCTGAATAGAGCTAATCCATTGAGATTGGCACCTTTTGGTGCGATTAAAAAAAAACTGTGCTATAATGAAATTTCACACATTTTTATTGACACATTAAAGACTCGCTTTGAACTGAGTTTTAAGTGTGATTCTGATGAAATTAAAGCATAGTTGGAAGAAAAAGAGTTTATAAAAATAGTAGTAAAAATTGTCGTCTTTGTAATAAGGTTAACAAAACAACGCATAAAAAAACAACGTAAGCGTTTTTTTTTCCCGATAAGTGCATCATGTTCTTCTGCGATTATAATGTTATATAAAGAATATTTTAATATTATATTATATTTTTATAATGTTATATGAAGAATATTTAAAAAAACTAGGTAGGTAGTTTTAAAAATAGAAAAGTAATATTAAAAACAAAAGAGTCAAATAAAAGGATTGCAATCGTTTAATAAAAAAAAATACTACTTATTACATGTTAATGATTTTTAAAATTATTTGGAAAGTTTTTAATATAGGTAATATAACCATCTCATAAATGCAACATGCAACATGCAATGCAATACAGCTAGTTGATGCAACAATCATATTAAAAAAAATCACAGATTTCGCAGTTCCCGCAAGAATCGGAGCATTGAAAATGAATACAAAATTTACGAAAAAACTAAATCAAATCAAAAGCAAAATCCAATATTTTTTCTAAGGTATACTTTTTATTTTTACGATCGATTGTGACACTCGGCTGCGCCTCGTATCACAAAAGTGCCCCTGACTGCTTCGACGCGGCTAAATATTATTAACCGATTCACAAAAATCAACTAATGCATTTCTCGTCTGCTTCCGCATTTTTCAATACCATTACCATGACGATCGGTCAATAATCATAGAAACTACATCACTTTTTACATACCGAAATACCCGTTTTTCTACAATTCCAAATCTAAAGGGACCACCTACAGGTCACAATTATAAACCTATTTTTTTTAAAAAATCGCTATTTTGTAGCTAAACTAATACCCTAGGACCCTTTTTTTATTTTTTCTTAAGTCAGTGTTTTTCTCGAAATATTTACAATTTAGTAAACAAACACCCCCCAAAAACCCGAATTTTTCGAAATTTCCAAAAAAATTACGAGCTGATTTTCAAAATTCAAACGTTCACACGTGTCTCAATAAATTCCTCAACTTTTGGTACTATTCCCATCTCGATCCTCTTAAAATCCTCGGAACTATGACCAAAAATACGTCTCAGACGATTTGCATTTGATAACCATTTTCAATGGTAAAACTCCAATCTCATGTATGATGGATGACGGCAATGTGGTTGGCAACCTCACATACGCAGTTACGCACAGCTGCGAGCCCAACCCTTAACGCCACCCCTACATACACACGCACAACACGCCATATGTGAGTTCAACCTTCTCCTTGTCTCTGCGACCCTGATACACGTGTGGCTCTGAAAACTCACATGACTCCACGGGCGTGACACAGACGCTGCTCCCATGACGTCTGCATATCATCAACTTCCATGTATGAATGCCTCACTATGTGTCTTCTCTTCTATGTTGTAGTTAAATTAGTGGATGTGTGTTGGTTGATTTAGTTTTTAGGTTCCTAACCACATGTGTGGAAACACATGAGTGTGTTTATCGAGGTCGCTGACTGGTGTAGCTGTAGTAATTTTACTAGGATCTATACACTTCACACATACAGATTCGATAATGATCGTTACGTTATGAGCTATGACAAAATGTTTAGGAGGAGCCAAATGCAATCTATAATATTTTAAGCTTGCGCTTAAAACGTGCAAATGAGATCATAAACTGGAAACATTGTTTCAATGACTGGAAACCGGTACTTTTTATGCCACGCCCGTGTGTGACGATGAATAATTGATTATACCCGTATTTACCACCGTTCCACGTGCCACTGCTATACACCAACGTAAACTCTGTTCATTTATGTTGCTCTAGTATATACATTGGTTTGAACGTTGCTGGGGCGCTACCGCCTAACTCAAAGCCATAACGAGAGCAATACTATGCACCGTTGTGTTATGTTTCACTGCCATACAGCAACGTAAACTCTTCTCTTGTCACTTATGTTGCTCTAGTATATACGTCGGTTTGAACGTTGCTGGCAGTACCGCCCACAGAGGAAATAATCACTACGGTACCGCCTAAACTCAAAGCCATAGCCGATATCATTGACGTCATAAACTACAGCAATAGTCAAAGCATGTTCTTTTATTGATCAAGAGATGGCGCTAGAAGTAATTCAGTTTCAAGATGGAGAAACTTCATTCAGCCAACTCATGGTATAATAATACTAATTAACTTCGCCAACGTAAATAGTTTGCTCATAATTTATTTAAATTTAAAAAATACTAATTTTATGTAAAGGAAATTATGTGTCCACCATGACCATCTGTCATTTTATGGACTAAGAGCTAGACCTGGAAATTGGAGGGTAATTTACAGAGCGACGAAATTCCTCTTGTTAGTTTGCCATACTACCTATCATTATTAACAGATCCGGGCACCTCGCAGATTTTCAGTGGTGGGTGTGGGAGTGGTTGAGCAACAAAGGGGCTGAAAAGCGATTAAAGGTAAACAATTTACAAAGCTCTAGATTTGGTGTGGTATAATAGCAAGCCAATCATGTATCTAAATCGAATATAACATTATTGTCAGGAATTTTGACTGACGGAAAATTAATACCAGGCGGCATCAAAATGCGCGAAAAAGTGGTAAAGTTAGATGCCGCCTGGCACTACTTTTTTGGTGTAGGTGAGCACTAAGAAAGCGTTTTGTAAAATTCCCGTTATACACGCTGAAATTTTAATCATTTGGTTCCCGCCGTGTGGTGGTTCCACTCATGATTACAAGCAACTTTTACTATGGGGCTAACTCTCCTGCTCGCAAAAAAAAATCAGCTGTTCCATACATTAAGGTCGAGTAGGTACTACACTTTTGTATGGAACAGCTGATTTTTTTTTGCGAGCAGGAGAGTTGGCCCCATAGTAAAAGTTGCTTGTAATCATGAGTGGAACCACCCCACGGCGGGAACCAAATGATTAAAATTTCACCCTGTATAGAGTGCAACAGGGTGTTCCATTTTTTATAGTATTTGTACAGGGCTGAAGGTAAAACAGCTTAGTGGTTTTCAAAATTCACCTAATAGATGTCGCCACAAGGTTTTCAACGAGTCACTTTTTTGAGAAAAGAGGGTTATGTTTTTGGCGCGTATCTTGTAAGTTTGTTTATTTGTATGTGTGTTTGTACGTAATATTCTTAATTTGTTTGTTACGCCTTCACGTCGTAACTACTGAACCGATCGTCATGAAATTTTACACACACATTGTCAGGGGTACAGAGAAGGACATAGGGTACCTTTCATCCCGAAAAAAGGAACTGTTCCCGAGGGATAGACAAAATACTATCCACGCAGACGAAGTCGCGGGCGGCCGCTAGTACTTTATTAAATCTACTCGAAGTTAGTTTTAATGGAGTCACTTATTTATTTGGGATTAACTATTTTAATATTATTTAAAGATTTCATAAACGTAAAATCAAGCACAATATTTTCCATTATTGGTGTACGCGCCGTCGCCAAGTAGAAACGGTGAAAAGTCCCCGCTACCCGATGTTTCCGAAAACCGTACTGCTCTTTTGGTATATATTATTATTTTTTCGAAGCTAGATGGCGCTAAAATAGAACGTTACCACGAACGAGGTTTACAAAAACCGTTCTCTGGAGGCAAGCCGCATCTGTTGACCGCCTGAAAAGTGGTACAAAAACTTGGGACAGTTTTTGTAAGTGAAAGAAGGATGAAATAACAAAAAATTTCGTGTTCCAATTTTCGGGAAGCACTCCTAATCTGTTTGTAGCATAGAGGAAATAATCACTACGTTTTAGTTTGTAGTAGCATTATAAAGCAACATTAAGGTATGTAGTTTCTAAAAATGTAACAAATGTGTTAAGAAAAAAAAGCTTTAAAAAAAAAAGCAAAACCTCCTATTACAACACGTCTATTGAAGTCGGGTGGAGCTGGGACTAATTTTTTTACTTATTGTATTGTTTATATTCTAAAATATATGCTTTTTTTAAAAAGCTTTTTATTTTAAACTTTTTTGTGGTAGGTATGTAAGCGATGATTTTATAAAATAAAACGTTTTGATGTTTCATATTTTTCAATAGTATACCCCGAGTAACTCAATTTCCACAGGAGTTCCGTTGGGTCGAATAGATAACATATACGCGTCGAATAGATAACCTCCTCCTTTTCAAATTTTTGAAGTCGGTTCAAAATACTGGTTATTAACAAAGCGTTTAGAAAAAATACCGGTTATATAGGTACATTGTCTTTTAATATGAAATACAATTTTCTCAGAAGTTTTGTTACTTGGAAAATATAGGTAAGTATGCCAAAAAAAACTAATGGTATTGTAGGACCCGGCATCAAGTATGTACTTCACTACATCATATTAAATAATATGTAAAAGTAACAAAAAAAATATTTTTAATAAATCTGATTGTCATAATAAATGACAATCAGATTTATTAAAAATATCTTAATACCATCGGAAAACTGTTTAAATTAGTGATATAATAATAAAATTATAAGAAAATAGTCATTGTACTAACGACAACGACCCAAATGAACTAAGTAGATGACTGAACTAGTTCATTAATCGTTCACTCCAGTAATCTTTTTTGCCCACCTCTAATACACACGTTACTTACACTTAAGTAATATACATTTAAGCACAGACAATATAATACTATACATTTAAGTCAGTGGTTTGAGACCACGTTCTTATTAAGCTTACTCTTCTATCTATGTCTAGAGCTAGACGATCCTTGAGTATTTACCTCAGTTACAGGATTGCTGTTATTATAATTTTGTTAAGCAACATAATATCATAGGTATCTGTATTTAAAAAAACACTTCAAAGTGAAAAAAAATTATTTTTAGGGTTCCGTAGCCTAAACGGCAAAAAACGGAACCCTTATTGATTCGTCATGTCTGTCTGTCTGTCTGTATGTCCGTCCGTATATCACAGCCACTTTATTCCGAAAGTATTAAGATTACACAGTTGAAACTTGGTAGGTAGATGTATTCTGTTAACCGCTTAACGAATTTAACACAAACATAAAAAAAATAAAGATTAAGGGGAGCTTCCCATGCATGGCACTGAAACTGAAACAAATATTTTTCTTCAAACCAATACGTGCGGAGTGTTTATATTAGATAGGTCTTTAAAAATGGCATTGTGGTTCCTACCTAAGACGATTGTTTTTCAAAGTCAACCGTTTGAAAGATAAACACTGCCAAAGTGGTAAAATGTGTGCCCCCCTCTAACTTTTGAAATAAGAGAGTGAAAAATCTAAAAAAAAGTGCTGTGGATCTTAATAAATACTTTCAACGAAAATTGGTTTGAACGAGATATAATAATTAGTTTTTGAGATATAGCACATTTTCCAAAACCGCAAATACAACTTTGTCATTCATATACCAACACTGTGAAAAACAAAATTATTTTTGCAGACGAAAAATAATAGTGGTATTAAATATGGTAATGGTATTATAAGGTAACTACGGAACCCTACGGCGCGTGACCAGACACGCACTTGGCCCGTTTTTTTTTTAGAATAGAACCAAGCCATAAGCCCTTCTTTCGCTTTATTGTCTACTAGCGGTCGCCCGCGGTTTCACCCGCGTGGTTCCCGTTCCCGTGGGAATATCGGGATAAAAAGTTTTCTATGTTTTAATCCAGGCTATCTACTATCTGTGTGCCAAATTTCAACAAATTCCGTTCAGTAGTTTTTGCGTGATTGAGGAACAAACATCCAAACATCTAAACATCCAAACATCCAAACCCACAAACTTTCACATTTATAATATTAGTAGGATTTCGGTATTTTCCAAATTGACGAGTCCAATCAAAATGTAGTTAAAGCAAAACACTCACAATGCCGTTCTTTAATATTCATTTCAAGTCATCTGTGATAATAATTATCACAGATGATTTGATATTATTAATACCAGATTCTTACAAGAAAACGCAGGTAGTCTTACACGAATTCCAGATTTACTTATGCATTTTTTTTCTTGATTACCTATTTGGTGGGTTAAACGGTCAAAATGCCGATCTCGTAGTCATACATTTTTGCTAAGTCGAGTATAGGCATCCCTGGTGTAGGTAGTGGAACAATCTTGCCTAATACCTGATTCGTGTTGATAATCCGCCCAAAGCCGTATTGTTGCAGGGCGCCGCCTACATCCCATTGTTTCAGACGCCAAACACCAGGAAGTGATGAGCATGCAGGAGTTACTTTTGGATTAACCACCGTTATAATGGGGGTGCACAGTTTTGGTCATTTGGTGGTATTATTTGGGTGAACATTTTCCAACACTTTCATGTGATATACTTACATTAAAAGTAATACGCAATGTAACATCACTTAATTCAGCTTATCATAAATGAAACTGATCTTAGAGTTCGGTTTAATAGTTATTAAATCATATACTTAACTATTTAAAGTAGAAGTAGACATCAAAATGATTAATGGAACACACACGTCGATGTTATTATTATATCGCGTTTTGGTGATCATCCAGTCATGCTAGAGGGCGCTGGGGTTTATAGAATATTTTTATTAAGGAGTTTAATAAAACTACTTTATTAGGTACGGTAACTCTGCATGTCCTTTATTTTTTGTACATAATTCGTAGGTACTACATATATTCAAGTTTACATATTATTAAGTTATGCAGTGAATTGTTTGAGTATTAAGTATTTAATAGCGACAATTTGCGGCACGAATATCGCAGTTGGAAGATTTTTTATGTACAACGTGTTACAAATAACCCTTAATGCCGAATATGGAATAGGGACCATCGACTATGGGACCAACTCTGAATTCGCGAAAAAAAACAGCAGTTTCATAGAGTTGGTCCCATAGTAAGTAAAAATTTCTCAGTTTGACGGTCCCTATCTACCATATTCGGCATTAGGGGTTATTTTGTAACACGTTGTATAATAAATGGCAAATAACTCAAATATATTCATCCTTAGGCTTAAAAATCTTAGAATTTAACAATTTTAAACCAATTCCATTTAGCGTCACTATATGCATTAACATTACCCTCAGTCAGTATCCAGATTTGGAACACACCCTCTATAAATAACTAGGCCCTCCCTCGTGTGCCATTTCTAAATATATCTCACTCTTTACGTTTACATTGCATTCTATAAAGGAGCGGTCGGATGCGCTAACTTTCAAAGGAGCAATGGATTGAGAATGATTTTGGACTCGTTTTCTACTTCATATTTTTACTTAAAGTATAAGTAGGTACTTTTATTATAGATCTACTTCGATTTGAGTTCCCTGAAGCTTAATAATCATCTTCATTTTAAGTTCTCTAAGGCATTTTTATTGCGTCAAAAACTCATTTTTTGTTACTTTCTTCACAGGTCACCGGATTCACCAACACATACACGTTTATAAAATACAAACACGAAAAGCAGCGACGCACCCCAAGTTGGCACACAGCGACAATCGCAAAGGACCGAAGGGTGAGTCTCTGTGTCGTTGAACATTGCTCTTTTGTATTCTGCACCCCTGGTGGATAGTCGCTGGAATACACGTGGTCTTTTCGGTGGACTCATTCAGCGTGTCGAGTCGCCTTGAAATAATACTAGAAAAATAATGTCAGGTCAGTGGCGGCATATTACTTGAACCCATAGATAAGAGGCTTGCGCATTGGCGAGTTGGGAAAGTGTCAAGTTAAGGAAAATGACGAAGTCGTCTAGAGGGAACATGTTTGGTGTAGGTACCGTAAACTGAGGTGATTAGCAACTTGCGTGGTGTGGTGTGGTGAGAAACAACTACGACATTTTCGATAGAAAAAAATCAAAAAATTCAAAATGAACTCCTTGGGCATGTCCATAACTATTTTTCTATGAAACTAATAAGGTATTTTTTTAAATGTCGCTGTTGTTATTCACCACGAAAGTTGATCACCCAGTTTACCGGTAAGTATGTAAAACTACTGTGCAAGTTACGTGGTATATAGGTCAAGTTATTTGCCGGTATGTGAACTCGGTTGGACAGGCGTTGGACTTAGGAAATTTGAGTTTTTAATTATTAATTATTTTGTGGTGAGGTGATCTGTATCCTCGGGGCTACTGTTGTTTTTTCTACAAAGGCAAGATCAAGTTTTTACTGTAAAAAAATAATGATCTAGCTTCAACGCTCGACTTCGTCAGCATAGACATTCGAAATATCCCTAGGGAGCCTTTGAGCAAGAAAAAATGTCTATGTTTTATCCCGGTTTTAAACTATCTGTGTTCAAAATTTCTTCGTTATTGAGTAGTAAACATCTAAACTCACATTTAAAATATTTGTAGGACGACTAATGGTTTTCTACACAGATTACGCAAGTTTTTTTTATCAATGTCAATGCCAAAAGGTGCTTTCCTGAACGAAAGTGGAGCCACGGTGAATTTTATTTAATACTAGCGGCCGCCAGCGGTTTCACCCGCGTGGTTCCCGTTCCCGTGGGAATATCGAGATAAAAAGTATCTTATGTTTTAATCTAGGCTATCTACTATCTGTGTGCCAAATTTCAACCAAATCCGTTAAGTGGTTTTTGCGTGATTGAGGAACAAACATCTAAACATCCAACATCCAAACTATTCCAAACCCACAAACTTTCACATTTATAATATTGGTAGGATTGTAATTGTAATTCGAATACACAAATTTTAATAAAACTTCTCGTGGAATTTTTAGGACCCGTATCACCCATAGTCTAGTATTTTCAGACGGTACCTATCATGACATACCCTCATAGTCGCCACTGCATGTCACTGCTAGAAGCAAAGCTGCTAAAAGTGGCCGTTTTTAGGGTTCTACTACGGGACCCTATTACTAAGACTCCGCTGTCCGTCTGTCTGTCTGTCTGTCTGTTTGTCTGTCTGTCACCAGGCTGTATCTCACGGACCGCGTGATAGCTAGACAAATGAAATTTTCACAGATGATGTATTTCTGTTGCCGCTATAACAACAAATACTAAAAGTAGAATAAAATTAATATTTAGGGGGGCTCCCATACAACAAACGTGTTTTTTTGCCGTTTTTTGCTCAATATTAATAACGACAACAGGTAGACAGTTAAAATTTTCACAGATGATGTATTTTTGTTCCCGCTATAACAACAAATACTAAAAACAAAATAAAATAAATATTTAAGGGGCGCTCCCATACAACAAACGTGTTTTCACTCCTCTTGCTCTAAAAGTACGTCATTGTAAGGTACAAGAGCCAGGATAAAATAGCAAAATTACCCCTAGGGGATAAAGTTTTTTCTTTTTTAATGTTTGTCTATTACCAACGAGCCTACTAAAACGAAAAAGTCTTTATTCATAATCACGAATAAAGACTCGCTCGACAATACTGTTTCTAATTTTTATTTTTGAAAATGGAACTAAAAGCAGCGATCTCTTCGGTGAAATCATAGACTTATTTATACTCTGTGACTTTAAGTTTGATCGTAGAATGCGTGCATTGTGTTTCTTAGCTGCTACAGTAAAAAATAAAAAAGGCGCGAAATCTTTAGAATTTTTCTCTAATACCAAACTGATTGAATTGTGTGACTGTAAGTAATAGGAAAGAAATAATTTTAATCTTTTGCCGTCAAGCACAAATCATTTATTTAAATACTGTATGAAAAGTTTATGAAGTGGAGGATAGAAAAACGAGTGGATTCGTTTACGGAAGTATAAACTAGGTATTCAATATTGTATTTTATTTTCTCGCAATCGTAGTGAAAAGTACAGTGTAACACACGACGCTAAAACCCATTGTAACTCGGTTTCTATTTATTCCCTCGCTAAAGCTCGGGAATAAAACTACCTCGTATGGAATGGGTCATTTTAGCGTCTTGTATAACAATCTACTATTTTTTTTGCCATGTTTTGGTACGGAACCCTTCGTGCGCGAGTCCGACTCGCACTTAGCCGGTTTTTTTATCTAATTCTACGAATGAATACGAGGGAGTGTGTAGTGAGTGATACCCTCTAAAAATACTAGACATTGAGCCTTAAAAAATTCACGAAAAGTTTTATTAAATTAATTTTCTATTAACAACTTATTAAATAAAAACCTCTCAGGGCGCCACTTTCGGTCAGGGAATCGCCTTAATAAGATACCTTATTGCATAAGAATAATGCTTATATGCTTATTGTTAAACACAGACCATACAACAAGTACTTGTTAAATAACTAAATTACTTAAATATGAGAGAATTGTCAAAATCTGTTTACTAAATAGGTCAGTAACTATAGTAGGAAGGCAAACGGACTATAGTAAGAAGTA
Source organism: Agriphila tristella (assembly GCA_928269145.1). Classification (NCBI taxonomy): domain Eukaryota; kingdom Metazoa; phylum Arthropoda; class Insecta; order Lepidoptera; family Crambidae; genus Agriphila; species Agriphila tristella. The sequence continues at coordinate 43,386,523 of OV743433.1, forward strand.
GGATATTTAAAAAAAATGTAAGTAACCCTCGTTTATATTAACGAAAACAAAATAGATCATAGACGTATTTATTTATTACTATAACATCTCAGTTTTTTTTTCTTATCACAATACGCAATCTTAAACTAAATATATAAACAGGAAATCATGCGCATTTTTTGCTTTACTTAAAGAAAAGACTTCAACGCCTCAAAACCTGTTGAAAAAAAAATGTAAATGCCCTTAAAAGGGCCTTTTATGAATGTATGCGGTGACAAGTGTGGTGGACGACGACTCGTGGCATCACGTCCGTTCCGGGAGGGATGGAGACCGGCTACTTAGAGCTGGTGTACTTGGTGACGGCCTTCGTACCCTCGCTGACGGCGTGCTTGGCGAGCTCACCGGGCAGCAACAGCCTCACGGAGGTCTGCACCTCCCTGGAGGTGATGGTGGACCGCTTGCTGTAGTGGACGAGACGAGATGCCTCGGCGGCGATACGTTCGAAGATGTCGTTCACGAGCGAGTTCATGATGGACATCGCCTTACTGGAGATACCGGTGTCAGGGTGAACTTGTTTGAGCACCTTGTAGATGTAGATGGCGTAGCTTTCCTTCCTCTTGTGTTTCTTCTTCTTGTCAGAGTTGGAGATGTTTCTTTGGGACTTGCCCGACTTCTTGGCGGCGTTATGGCTAGTCTTGGGTGGCATTATGAGAGTTTGTGAACGAGTTGAACACGAGACACGGTCAAACAACCAATCGTCGTACGGGACTTTCTTCCTACGAGTATACGACTGACTATGACTAGACTACGAATGTTTTTTTGAAGAAAACCGACGTATAGTTCAGTTTTGTTGGCACGCAACTAGTCACGTATTGCGTTATGCGTTTCGACCAATGTTATTGAGCATAAGCTAAATCCTCTCCCCCTTTCCACCCCGTCTGTCCCCTTGCTGCGAGCAATGCTCGCATCAAGATCGCGTAAGAAAAATAGGTAGGTAGGTAAGTACTTAGAATTTTAAATTTATTATAACTATTTAGTGGTATAATGATGATCGATATTAATATTAAATAATGATAATAAGTTTATGACTTGAATGATTGAATCAATCACGAAGATGTTGGAAAGAGTTAAAAAAAACAATATGGGCCTGCACACGGCCTCCAGAAGTTTCGGATAGCACCTATTTTCTTTCTCGTTTAATTCAAAAATGCAACAGAATTTGTTTAAGTATAATTTTCTGTCATAATAATATTAAATTATTAACTTATCCGGAACCTGTACAATTGGTCCTAAATAAGATAAAGAGAACCACTTTTATTACACACACAGGTTAAGTGGGCGGAACAATTATTTCTTAAGACCCGGGTGAAAAGGTATCCTTCACCCGGCCCGGACGAGGCTGTCAACCGGGTGAAAAGGGTGGAACTATCCAATGATGTCGCGGGGCGCACCAGGCACCCAGAACCTCATAGAATGCCGCTGTTCAACGATGAGTTATGGGGTCACGAGTGGTATCTGGTACAAAATTATTATATTGTTACTAATTATGCTTGTTAATCTGTTCATTTCTAAAGCACAAATCTCGGCAGCTGAGACTATGCACTTAGGTACCCAATATGTATGTTTTAAAATACTTAAGTAATATTACAAAATATTTAAATTATAATGACCTCAAACTGGCAAGTCTACAGTATATTCTGTGCTTTAACGCTGTTACACTACACAGGCTATATTTAATATAATAAAAATAATTTTGATAAGTAGACTATACCGAATTCTTCAAACATAGTAGCTCCATCTACATCGGTTGTAATGAAATTACTTGTTCCATACAGCAAGACACCCGAACCATGCTTAACCTTCCGCGCCTCGACTTGAACGTGCTTCCAGTCTACAGCATGGGTTATAATGGCAGTGGTGTTCGCATATCTGTACTAGATGACGGCGTCGAGCATAATCACACGGACTTGCGAGCTAACTTTGTAAGTGTTATGACTCCCTGGTACCCATTGAGCAGATATTCGATATTTCCTAAGCAAAAAGGCCGTTTCGAGCGTCCAGATTCCAATGAACTTCTTTGGTTTATGATGTCCTGGTAGTTTCGCGAATGATGGTTGAAAATGTCGTCGTTGGTCGTGTATCAGCGCTCTCTAGCGCAGCACAGACAATGTCTGTGACGCTCTTGGCACCTCTTTCGCAGTTGTATTGAACTTAATTAAATAGGTATAGTGTCGTATATGAACATAAAATTATTTATTGAAACTTTAAAAAAATATGAAATAAAATAGACAAAGAAGTGGACAAATGCAAGACCATTGAATGTCAACAAAAGTCCACTTTCATAGAATTAATAAATATTTGGTCCTATACAAGGTGTTTGGTAAAAGCCTTATAAAGCCGAATATGGTAGATAGGGACCATCAAACTGAACAACTTTTACTATGAGACCAACATTGAAATCGCGAAAAAAAAATCATCTGTTTCATACAAAAATTAATAACGAAAATATCAAAATGTATGAAACAGCTGATTTTTTTTTCACGATTTCAGAGTTGGTCCCATAGTAAAAGTTGTTCAGTTTGATGGTCCCTATCTACCATATTCGGCTTTATAAGGCTTTTACCAAACACCTTGTATTTGGTAATAGTTAGTAGAATTAAATAAAATAAAATAATCGAGAACTTTTAATAGGTACCTATGAATATAATTCTTGAAAATAATCGACCAGACTTTCTATGTAGTACAAAACGACCACGGTTAGTTCATGTTAACCTGGTAATTTCTTAGTCGATGGTTTAAAATTCCGTAGCAAGTGGCACCGCAGCGCAGCCCGCAGCGCACTAGCAAGCAGCTGCCTGTGCTGAGTGCTGTATGAATGTATTGAAAGTTCTTAAATATTATGTTGTCCTAGTATAATCGAAGAATATGGTTAAAATTTTAGTAGAAAAGTGGCACATCTGCGAATTTAATCACTCTTACTGACTCTGTAATTAATAAATTCGATGACGGTTTCAAAGCGAAATAAGCCTTAGGAATATTAGTCTATGGTTGAGTTGAGATAATATTTCAGTTTTTTTATGTCAATTGTCAATATATTACAGGTTCATTAGGTAATTTCAATCTTTGTAGGTAAGTACACCTTCTTTATAAATTCAGTGTTTCGGTGTTTTATAATTTTCATTGTTATTTAATTATTTTTTTTACAAACTATTAAAACTTTTTAATAGCAAAAAACTTAATACTGTTGTACTATTAGTTATTCTGTGATACTGTACTACTATCTACTAATACTGTGTCTGTCCCAACGAACTCTTAGTTCGTTGGTCTGTCCTGTCACCGCAATAATTGATAAATTGATATTTCTTTAGATGTTATGCTGTCCTGGTATAATCGAAGAACATGGTTAACATTTTCATGGAAAAGTAACGTTGTCGCAAACTGGTGCTTGAATCATTAACTATTTTATCTAATCTGTGCCTTTGGTGAATAATGAATATGTTTTTTTTTTCTGTTTTTTTATCGTCATTCATTCCATAGATAGATCGAGCTAAGCTTTCAGTTTCTTTAAAAGATAAAAAAATTGATGACAAAACTTTATTCAATTGAATAAAAAGCTAATATTTTCTCTTCCTCCAGTTTGAGTGATATTCTGAAAAAAAAATAGTTGTGAAATATTATTGTCATTCAGAGCGATATTACAATAGTAAGTTTTATAGAGAACAGAGTATACTGTATCTGTATACTAAGGCTTAGTACTATTATTATTCTGTGCTAAGGCAATGTTTAGACATTTTGCTTCTTAGTCATTTTAACATAGTAGACGTAATTTTGCTAATGCAAAATTCATTTTAGACGTTTTGCTTCTTAGACGTTTTACAACTTAGACATTGATTTGTAGGTTTTATTTATTGAACAGCACAATATAGGGCAATTTGACAATTAAGTCACTTATTTACAAAGTCCAATTGTATTATTCAATAGGGCTGAGAATTCAATTCAATGGAAATATGTGGTTATGAAAAAAGTGAAAATATTAACTGTTATCGAACGTTTTAAATAATATTTTGACCAAAATTTTATTAGATTTGACTTCATTTGACCAACAGCATTTGTGTAATTTTTCTTAATTTATTGTTTGTTAGGCATTTTAACATTGGAAATGTTTTTTCGATCGCATCTGTATAGGGCCCCGTTTTCGGCAAAAGTGGGACATGCCGATATTTCCGTTATTTCTAGGTCAATATAGTTCACTGATATGTCAAAATATTTGTATTTACAAGGCCTACAATGTACAAAAAAAATAAATTGAATAAGTCATACATTTATCTTTTAAACTTAAAAAAATGCTCTAAATGGGTAATTTTTTTGAGTACGTAATGTACCCAACATCTAGTCTTAATAGTAATAATTTTAACATAAAATCTACATTTTCTTATGGAGGTAGGTTATATCTCCGGATGCTTTTCGAATTTTGAAAAAATAATAATTATTTTAGGAGTTAAGACGACTTTAAACTGTAGGTTTGAGCGTCGCGGCGCGCGCTTCTGGATTTAAGTATTAGGAGTTTTTGTCGATAAATAGTTTGTGGATTTCATTAAGTATATTTTTGTTTGTAATTCTGTTGTTTTGTAAATATTTACTGATTCGAAAAATAAATAAAAAAAAATATATTTTAAAACATGACGTTATGGTGCTGGTAGGTGCAACGTTGGTTGTAGCGAACAAGATCGTAGATCTATGGTAGCGAAAGTCTTTCCGCGTTGTATACCTGAGGGCCTAGCCAAAGTAACATTCGCTAATCTTCGTTATCGCTTCGCTTTCGAAACATGTATGGGATTGACATAAGGTTTCGTTAACAATCGAATTTTAAAACATCAAATCCATACATGTTTCGAAGCAAAGCGATAGCGAAAATTTGCAAATGTTACTTTGGCTAGGGGGGCTGATTGCTATTTCAGACGAACTTGGTATAGGACTTTTCTTTAACTTGTTAGTATCTTGGAAGGAATTTATACACAAATTAGAATTGTTTTTCGATCGCTTAGGTAGGTTATTCCTTTTCTACCAAAGTGCGATATTTCCCTTATTTCTAAATCAATATAGCCGATCTGGGCCTAACAATAATTTTCTTAGCCCCGCACCGTACCGAGACGCGTCTATACTTTATACCTGTGTACCTACATTATTTGAGTGCAAAAACGCGCAACGCCGCGGGATGTGAATTGTCTCTTTAACTATGTAGCGAAAGGGTAATTACCTCTTTATCAGTTGTTCGGCCGTTATTGGCCAAGTAGCAAAGTAGCATGTCGTCTTCACGCAAGTATGAAATGTGTAAGTGAAGCGAAAAAAAGTAACAATTATTATATCGTTGGTACGTATATGTCGGCTTCTCGCCAGGGTTTGTCGCCTCGTTTGGTTGCATGGTAAAACACAGAGATTATAAACAAACTTAGAAACATTTATTTCAAAGAAAATCATAAGAAAACAATTACAATCGTTTTAGCGTCAGAATATTTACCTCAGTCGTGTTGTGTTATCAAAAAAAGATGGCGATCTATTCCTAGGTAAATACTAAAGCACTCAAAGTCAACAAAAGACTTAATTGAATTTATAAATTAAATGTTTTTACAATAAATCAAACTGTTGTTGTAAATGAAAAGGGAAGCAAATAAAATGTGTTGTACCTTAATAATTCACATTTACATTAGGTAACTCTATTTATTTTTTTATAAAAATAACTAAATGAACTTCCACGGAAACTTGCTTGTGCAAAGCACTCAAAACAAAACAATTAACTTTCAATGTGGCTTATCAAATGTAACAATGAAACTAAACTTAATAAGATATACAGATATTATTTTTCAAATCGTCTTATAATGAATTCACTTATTGTTTACATTTTTAAACTTAAGAAAGCTCTCTCTACTTAAGCTATATGATTGCGTACTAATTAAGTAAAATAAGAAGTTACATGCGTAGAATTGACAATAACTGTATCTCAAAATTATCTAATTAATTACTTACATATAATAACATTTAAATCATGAAACTTAAACAATGTTTTTGAATCTTCATATTTTAATTAACATTTTAGTGACTACAACAACCTACTAGATGGCGCTAGGCGCTTGTTAGCTGAGAACAGAACTTTGATATAAACTATAATAAATTGACTTAGGTCTCTAATATTTTCTAAATATAATTATTTTAATAAAATAAATTAACTGCGCCCATATATACAATCACTATAACGTAAAACAATAAACTAAGTTTAATAAAAAACATTAATATTATCCATTGAAAGAATACGATATCCGTAATTAACATTAGGTACGGTACGTTTCTTTATGCAAAAAAAGGTAAGGACCGGGCGCCAGTCACGTGGTGAGTCGTTGTGGGTGGGGTAGAAAAAAACTATTTTGGCGCATGTTTCTATTGTTTTGAATATTTTTTCTGACTATTGAGCGAAACAAAAGCACCGCATGGTGGGATTCCGTGATACCCAACGAACACTTTTTTTGTGTAGGTAAGCGGGCGGATAAACGAATCTTGAGCGAAAGTTGAATAGGGTGAAATAGGAAAATAGGGTGTTGTTTGAGGCCCGAGGCGTAGCCGGGGGCCTCAAGCTGGTTTTAAAATCACACGGACCGGCATGTCTCTGGACATGGAAATAGTAGAATAAATAATAGACACAGAAAATATAGGAGAACGTAAAATTGACAATAACAAGAGCCGAAGGCCTCAAGCTGGTTTTAAAATCACACGGACCGGCATGTCTCTGGACATGGAAATAGTAGAATAAATAATAGACACAGAAAATATGGTATGTAGGTAATATTCATACATGAAAGCTGTAGTATGTAGTATAAAAGTAATGTAGAATTGAAATCTCTGTAACCTGAAACCTTAGTATTTTCTAATAATAACTAAAATAAATGTTTTATTAAAAAAATAAAAAAAATATGCATGTTCGTACAACAAAGCCTAGTTAGTATGTAGGTAGTATAGAAGTAGTATTGGAACGTCTTTATTTCTATAACAATTACTTACTATAACAAGTTTTGAAAAATATTATAATATTAATATACCTTCTTATAAGTTCCTTTTATTTTTTATTGCTGAAGATCATTTCCAATGCCATTTGAAGGTTATGTGGTGCATGAGATCTGTGAATTTTTTTAAACAAGTTCATTGAATAGTGGGTTCTTTAAAATGTATGCTGTCCTAGTACGATCTACGATGTACGAAGAACATGGCCGAAGTTTTCGTAGAAAAGTGACACAATAGTAATTTGTGCCATATTTCCTAAGGAATTAGAACTAAATATTGTATTCGCATTACGAATACAATACTTATTTAACATAAAAAAACAGATGATAGGTACTATTTTAACCAACTCCATTGCTCCTTATTTTTGGTAAAATTAGTGTTGTTATTAAGTATTTATATTTATGGAAGAAAAAGACATGACTAAATAATTTGATTTGTAGTGTAGCTTTATTCCACGTGATCAATTTATTAAATATTATTTAAAGATAACACAATAGTTTTTGACAACCCATTGAAAATTTGAATTTTTAAAAACAACATTTGATTTTTGTAGGCAAATATTTCACTACGTAATGCGATAGAATTTTATTAAATAATAAAGCGAAGTGGGTGACTAAGGCGTTATCTTTCGTGAATTTATTGTGAGTAGGAGTTTTATTCGTTATAAATGTTATAATAGTACTACCTATTACGTATTCTGTTAGCAATATAGACGCGCCGCTCCGTGGCTATGTACCGTGAACTTATTGACATAGGTAATTTTTGTCTCAACTCAATCATCAAGAACATAGTACCTATTCTATTCTTGCGAATTGTTTACATCCAACGGAATCACCTTAGTCCAGTCAGTACTGGCACTCATGTATGGCGAGGTCAAAATTTGTCATTAGATGAATTCACTTGGAACATATGTAGCTTAGGTAAAACTGAGCTGATTTAGCCCGGTAGCCATCAGCCACCCCTTGGCAGGTAGGGAGGGGTGGCATTTAAAGTTTCACGCCGCCGCACTTCAGAAAAAAAATCATATCTCCTTCAATATACCTACCACTTCGAGTGTGATATCATTTTATAATGAATTAGAGATGATGAATTCATGTTTAAAACTTTTAATGTACAGTGTCAAAGAAAAAAGGTAAAATATTGACGATAGTTTCAAAAAAAATTGCTATTTTTTTATTCAACAGTCAGTATCTGTAAAAATACAAATTTTTTGCAATGAAATTTTTTTTTATCTAAAAGTACATTTATTCAGCTTTTGAAAAATATATACTTTATATATATATCTTTAAATGTATATCTGAAAAAAAATCGAACATGGTATGCGACGCTGTTTCCAAGCGAAGCGTCTACAATTAATAAGTTAATTACCTAGGTATAAGTTGTTTAGTTTGTTGGTCCCTTCTACCGTATTCGGAATTATGAGTTTTTTTACAGCCTGTATATCAAAATAAGAGAATTAAAAAATAATTTTGTTAATGATTTTCTTTTTTGGTGTTAAATAAAACACTGCAAGCATTCGTTTGTTACGAAATACTTAAAATATTGATAATGATTTATGGACAAAAATTAAAAAGAACGTTTATATATTTAAATAAAAATATTTAATTTTCTTTTACTTTTACCTTCAATATCTTCATTGCTTTTGATTTCCCAGGTATGCAAAAACTATCCTGATGGTGGGCAGAATATGGAGGTCCTGGCTTAGTCAAGGGTCTTTTAATACTTGTCGTATTAGTTGTCTCTAATAGTAGATTGTTATACAAGACGCTAAAATGACCCATTGCATACGAGGTAGTTTTATTCCCGAGCTTTAGCGAGGGAATAAATAGAAACCGAGTTACAATGGGTTTTAGCGTCGTGTGTTACACTCTACTTTTCACTACGAAGGCGAGAAAATAAAATACAATATTAAAATTAAATACCTAGTTTATACTTACGTAAACGAATCCACTCATTTTTCTATCCTCCACTTCATAAACTTTTCATACAGTATTTAAATAAATTATTTGTGCTTGACGGCAAAAGATTAAAATTATTTCTTTCCTATTAGGTACTTACTTACAGTCACACAATTCAATCAGTTTGGTATTAGAGAAAAATTCTAAAGATTTCGCGCCTTTTTTATTTCTACTGTAGCAGCTAAGAAACACAATGCACGCATTCTACGATCAAACTTAAAGTCACAGAGTATAAACAAGTCTATGATTTCACTGAAGAGTTTGCTGCTTTTAGTTCCATTTTCAAAAATAAAAATGAGAAACAGTATTAAGTCGAGCGAGTCTTTATTCGTGATTATGAATAAAGACTTTTTCGTTTTAGTAGGCTCATTGGTAATAGACAAACATTAAAAAAGAAAAAACTTTATCCCCTAGGGGTAATTTTGCTATTTTATCCTGGCTCTTGTACCTTACAATGACGGACTTTTAGAGCAAGAGGAGTGAAAAAGCTTTTGTTTTTTCCCTCTGCTACAATTTACGGTCACAATGTCATTGATATTTTCTTGTTTAAATGTAAAACGAAACGCTTAAATAATATAATAGTTATTAAACTTTTTAACCGCAATATAAACTCCCGTCGTTCCGGGTATCCTGGCGCATATTTTTCGGGATCGGGTTTAAAAAACATCCCGGTAATTCCCAGAAATGGGAACCCAGGAACGCAACCCTAATCACAGTCCAATTTTCATATAAACGAGGTAACTTTGAAGCTTTTGTTCTTCGTCAGGGATTTAACAAGGTGTGGTCTGATGATGGTTATCCAAAGAGTGAATGGAGGAGGTCAAGATCGCTTAAGGAACCCAACGGATCAGAAGAGTCGTTTACACTAGAGACCGTCTGGAGCTTTTAGTGTTACATTTTCCATACTTCTTAATTTTCATTTGATATTTTTTTAAGTTCAACCCTGAGCTAAACCGCTCATCTAATCTGTTAGGTTTTTTTAGCATAATGAGCCTCCGTCATTCATTCTTTAATTTGCCATCATCAGCACACACCTCGTTCAATCCTGGGCAGAGAACCAAAGCTGTAGGTTTACCCCGTTTGTTCGAAAATTGGTCTGTGATTTAATTTTTCTGCTCACGAGTGTACAAAAATACTCAATGGAAAATATTTTAATTTCTACGGTATATTTATATGCCTAGGTCCTTAAGGAACCTACCTATTAAAACTTTAAAAATTTTTGCACTTTAGTTTTAATGTGGTAAGACATTTTCCTCCCTGACCGTTCTCAGATCTAATTTTTTGACGTCACGACGCTTCGTCGTTTTATGACTTTCTTATACATAGATCAAGTCTGTCTATTTTTTTATATAGTCTTTATGACTCTCACAAAAAGATCTAAGTATGTATCAGACCGTAAGATAGTTGAGAGAGACTTTATGACCGTAAGAACATAAGCGGCAGTCGAACGCAAAGTTAAGTTTGTATTCCATACATGTTGTATGAAAAAACCAACTTAACTTGCAATCGCAGACATCTGGAAACACCGTCGCATACCATGTTAGATTTTTTTTCAGATGGAAATTGTATGATAACTATATATAAAGTTTGTATTAGTTTAAAGCTGAATAAATGTTCTTTAAGGTGGTATTTTTTCCTTTGCATAAAATTAGCATTTTAAAAGATACCCGACTGTTGAACAAAAACAATTGTAAACCGATTTTTGACACTTTGGTCAACATATTTTTTTTTCAATGAAACTATACATTAAATGTCCCAAAAATAAATTCCTCATGCCTGCTACAAAAAGAACTAAATATGCATCAAAACATAAAATAGTTAAAAGAGACTATAAGATCGTAAGACCATAAGCGGCAGCCGAACGCAAAGTTAAGTTTGTACTCTATACATTTTGTATGAAAAAACCAACTTAACTTTCAATCGCGGATGTTTGGAAACAGCGTCGCATACCATGTTCGATTTTTTTTCAGATAGACATTTAAAGATATACATATAAAGTATATATTTTTAAAAAGCTGAATAAATGTACTTTAAGATAATATTTTCTTTTATTGCACAAAATGATTATTTTTAATAGATACTGACTGTTGAATAAAAAAATAGCAAACTTAATTTTAAACTATCGTCAATATTTTACCTTTTTTCTATGACATTGTACATTTAAAGTTTTTAAAAATGAATTCCTCATCCTTGATTCATCATAAAATGATATCACACTCGAGGTGGTAGGTATATTGAAGGAGATATGACTTTTTTTCTGAAGTGCGGCGGTGTGAAACTTTAAATGCCACCCCCCCCTACCTGCCAAGGGGGGGCTGATGGCTACCGGGCTGAATCAGCTCAGTTTTACCTAAGGTACATATGTGCCAAGTGAATTCATCTAATGACAAATTTTGACCTTCTGCCACTAATTCCCCAACTACCTTCGAATCGAATCCAAATGGTATTAGTGCAAGCTCTTTGAGTTTATGTCCGCCTGGTATAATTGAAGAACGTGGTTCAAATTTTTGTAGTAAAGGGACACATCTCCAAATTGCGTTCGTAGCACACAATAGTGTACGTTAAAAAAGTGTTTTTTTTTCGAGAAATTGAGGACTCGTTTGTTTATCATGAGCATATGAGCATAATAAAATTCTTAAAAACACAGTAGTTGCTTCTCAGTAACAAACATCAAAAACTATCAGGTGATCGTGCCCGTATCAGTCATATTATTTAGTACGACGATGAATGATATGGTTGGACAATGAAACAATAAAATTACAATTTTTATATACACCCATGATTTCAATCCTTTTTAAGGTTCTGAAACAGTTAGCTTACTACTAACATTATAACAACCGGTGTCATTATTATTATTCGCAAATGTGTTTGTGGTTTACAATAATATTTATTAATTATCTATGCTAAGGATCCCTTCTTGGGTGTTAGCCTCCTCCATTAGCAGCAGCATCCATTCTTTTCTGTTTTTAGTCGACTGTATCCAGTCTTTTCCTGCGACCCGGATAATGTCTTCGGACCAACGTTGTTTGGGTCGACCAACATTTCTTTTTCCCGCTGGTCCCTTCCATACTGTCGTTTTATATGTCCATCTGTTGTCTGTGTACCTGGAAACTGTAAAGCATCTGTTAGTTTTGTTTTGCCCGGTGTTATAGAACCGCAATATCCAAGCGAGAGGATGTCGCGCTACCCACGCCCACGCCCAACGAGTTACATTATGAAATTCAGTACAACATTCTAACACTCGTTCGGATGATATAATAACGAGGAGGAGCGCGACCGACAAGCCCTCGCTCGGACATTACGGCTGACACTGGTTGTTTCAATGTTACAAGCTTACAGCCACCGTTTCAAAACCCTTTATAGAGGATACATACATAATATCATGGGCACATAATGGATGTAGATAAAGTCCTGTATGCAACTGTACATAATTAGATATTAGAATACTCATGTGATGAACCCACATTCGTGTTTTAATACCCCTCATTATAGTGCTGTTGCATAAATAACAGCTATTAAAGGGTTGGTCATCCTAAAAGGTACCTCACACCATCTACAATCTAAATAGCTAAATTAAATTATGAAATTCTCTCAAAAATTAACAGATTTTTTCCTTTCCTCACTCAGTCAATACAGAGATGCGCGCAATGTGTCTTACCACGAAAATATTGAAACCATCTGTCACGAAACTACCAAAAACTCATAAAACTAGTGAAGATCGTTGTTAAACATTTTGCAGTGATACGGGGCGTATGTATATTATAGATAAATTTTATTCATCTCTTTAATGTCTATGAAGCCCTGGTAACTTCGCGGCCCATTCGACGTGCCTCGCGAGTTCGACGGATTCTCCGAGCGTTCCGTCACGCTCACGATCACGATCCTCCTTTTTGAATGTATTGGACTTACTGTATAGATGGAAATTTTATGGCAAATTCATGATTGCGAGACGATCTAAATTATTTTTTTTCATCAGGATCCTGAAATAAGTTGGGACTGCAATGATAACGATCCAGATCCTTCACCAAGATATGAAACACTGAAGAAGAATTCTCACGGAACTCGATGTGCCGGTGAAGTAAGCATTATCAGATATATCAAATCAACCCAAAAAAGTATGTTTAAGTAGTATTGTTTTGTGTTGTCTTTTTACTTTTTGCTCTAATTCCAGATAGCAATGACCGCGAATAATCGTAAATGCGGAGTGGGCGTGGCTTGGGGGGCACGTATAGGCGGTGTACGCATGCTCGACGGACGAATCACAGATAGAGTAGAAGGTGAAGCAATAGGTAATACCATCTGTATTTTATGGGCTCCTGGTACATTTGATCGCCATGTTGAGCTCAAAATGTCATTGACGAATGAATGAAAACGCGCTTCTCTTCCTCTCAAGACGCATTGTTAAAATAAAAACCAGACAGTTTAAATTATTTCTAAATAAAAATATGTAGACGCTTGCATTGTGGTTTAGTATAATAGGTAGCTGTACACATAATAAAGCATTTTTATAGCAATTTATGTAGTAAGTACCTACACTACCACGGGTCTACCTACTACTACCTACTTTACTACCACTTCTCTGCCGACAGGCTCGCCTTAAACCAGGCAGGCTTTGGCAATTTGGCATGCACCTAGTTGAACTCCGTTGGTTTATGACAACCTAGTGGTTTGGATGAAATATGACGTAACGGTAAACCGCGGAATGGACAAATTGTTTCCAATTGTTTCGTTTAGTACAGGTAAAGTAACCTTTAACCGCAACTGTGGTCTAGAAGTTTGCTTGACCGTGTAAAACGCAGAGTACCTACCTGGTTGGTGGTAGGGCTTATTTCAAGTCCGCCTGGCCTGGCTAGCTACCGCCAATTTACCTAAGTCTGACGCCATAACAACAAGTTAAAAATTGTTGTGTTTCGGCAGTTAGAGGTAAGATAGCCTCAGTGATGAGGATTCCGGGTGTAGTGCGCTTCCAACTTCGGCCTTATCGTCACTTAACATCAGGTGAGGTGAAGGCCAAGCACTATCCCGTTGTGCATGAAAAGTACATAGGTACAGTTTAGAGGCAAAATATTTTTTATTTATTTATTTTATTTATATTTCAATCTTAAGCAGCTATCATTACAGGATAATCCCAATTTGACATTGTGGGCATCTTATTTTTATATTATAATTCCTATTTACTATTACTTATAATAACTTACATAACTAACAATATATAAAACTACTCTTGCGAGATCACCCAAATTGCTTACATCAATTATATCAATTAATATGTACCTACATCAATGAAAGTTTGTTTTTAACTTTATCTTTGCACTAAAAATGAGGACCTGCCGAGTCTAACCTTTAACTGTCTTATTCAGAGTGCGTTCGTTAAACTAGGGCCAAAGTTAACATGGCGTTAGACTGCGGACTAACGCCATTGTAGCGCAAATCGTATTCAGAGTGACTGTTTAACGTTTAGTCCCACCGTTTTAGGATTAAAGGGTGCATTGTGATTGGTTTACAAACATTAAACCAGGTTTTGTTAGAGCAGTCTTGCACCCCCAGTTTTGTGAAACATCTCTGAATAAGACAGTAGCTGTCCTATTCAGAGTGCGTTCGTTAAACTGGTGCTAAAGTTAGCATGACATTAGACTGCGGGCTAACGCCATGTTAGTGCAAATCGTATTCAGAGTGACAGTTTAACGTTTATCACACGTCTATGGGTGGTTTACGAGCGGAATTTTACATTATCACTTAAACCTACTTGGGAGTAAGTTTAAGGGTGGTTTATGGGTAGTTTAATGCTCTTTTGTAACCTATAATTTACAGAAAATGGAGGAACTAGATGAAATTAGGAAATACGAAGAAGTATTTGAAAATATGCTGACAAAACCTAAATTATACAGGTCGTACATGCTGTGTTGCACAATAATTTGGCAATAGATGAGTGGTGGTCTGACAATGGTACCAAATGTTATGTAGGTTATCTTATTTATCTTTAATAAACTTTATTGTAATGGAATTGTATTTTTATTAAGATTATATTTATTTACCCTAATATCTTTTCATATGAAAAATGTAAGCAATAAATAAACTAGGTAAGTAGGTACCAGGTAGGTAGGGTGGCAGGCAAAATTTTGGGACATACTATGAGGTATGTCTATTTGTGCTAATTTTTTACCATTGAAAATGGTTATCAGATGCAAATCGCCTGAGACGTACTTTTGGCCATATTTGCGAAGATTTTGGGAGGATCGAGATGAAAATAGTACTTTAAGTTGAGGAATTTATCGAGACACGTGTGAACGTTTGAATTTTGAAAATCTACTGGTAACTTTTTTGGAATTTTGCAAAATTCCCAAAATTCCGGGTTTTTAGGGGGGTGTTTGTTTACTAAATTGTAAATATTTCGAAACAAAATCCGACTTAAGAAAAAATGAAAAAAAGGGTCCTATGGTATTAGTTTAGCTACCAAATGGCGAAATAATTTTGAAAATCGGTTAATAATTGTGACCTGTAGGTGGTCCCTTTAAATTTGGAATTGTTGAAAAACGGGTGTTTCCGTACATAAAAAGTGATGTAGCTCTTATGATTATTGGCCGATCGTCATGGTAATAGTGTTAAAAGATGCAGAAGCAAACGAGAAGTGCATTCGTTGGAATTTTGAAAATAGGTTAATAATATTTCGGCTGCGTCGAGGCAGTCAGCGGGCGCTTTTGTGACACGAGGCGGAGCAGAGTGTCACAATCGTAAAAATAAATAGGTACTACCCAGGTAACTTTAAACATATAATAGGACTTTGCATTTGATTTGATTTTGGTTTTTCGTAAATTTTGGTGTTCATTTTCAATGCTCCGATTCTTGCGGGGACTGTAAAATCTGTGAATTTTTTGTGTACTTATATAAAAGTACGTATAATAAAAGTTTCGTTAAATATCAAACTATATATTTATCAGATACATCCGTACTCTTCATCTTTTTTTCGATTAATAGTTGGTCGTATTCCGACTCAGTAGCCACAACAGTAGCCCTTCTTCTTCCTATGGTATTGGATCTGCGACGACTCCTTACTTGGGCTTATCATATCTGCCGTCGCAATTGCAGTATGATCATCTGCAGCAACTGTTCGTCTTGTGCGAAGGGAGTCATACTTTGGTACGACGTATTTAGCTGTGCCAAAAGTTTTTTTTAAGTTTCACTACAATTCTCACATCATATTCGTTTTGGTCCACTAGTGGACGTTATTAAAACAGCATCAGTACAAGACCTAAAATAATAAATCACAGTTACTTCGGTAGATAGGTACTTACTACACAGAAGATTCAACAGTTTTTCAAGCCGAGACAAGCATGACTCACCTTTACACAAAATCAATAGGATTTTCTCCTATTTCTTTCCTACCAAGCTCCCAAACCGAATATTAAAGCTTTATTTTGATTTTATTTTAATTTTTAAATATTGTACTTCATAGATAGACAAGCGACATTGACATTTTATTTTTCTTCGAGTGATCAAAGAGATTATAATCACTACGAGTGATGACACAAACCATAAACTATTTTGTCTTTTTTCACGTTTACATTCGCTCATACTTCACTCTTTTTTAACAGTGTTACCAACTTTTTGCTTAAACCACAGTTTAGTTGTCACGCTGTGGTAAGTGTGTCTCTGAATACAAAAATCGCTAGCCTGGGATCTAAGCACAAAACCAGGTTTTGTTAGAAAAGTCTTGCACCCCAGTTTAACGAACGCACTCTGAATGAGACAGTAGGGGTCTAGTTATTCTGTGGTCCAGTGGCGTACCGATCGAAAACGGCGCCTAGGGCAAGCACAGAAGTTGCGCCCCTTCATAAGTTATCTAAATGTAAAATAAACAGATACACTAAATTAATCATATTACCTATACACTAGATAGCCATGCAGTTTTAGTCCGTTTCATGCGCTTATCTAGTAATCTTGCCTGCCTATATTAAAAAAAAAAATCAGATTCATCAACTAATCTTGTAATCTTGCCTGTCTTTTGTAAAAAAAGCCGCGCAGCGCGATTTTTTGTCAGATTCATCGACTTTGTAATCTTGCCTTTCTTTCGTAAAAAAGGCCGTGCAGCGCGATTTTTAGTCAGATTCATCCACTAATCTTGTAAACTTGCCTGTCTTTCGTAAAAAAGGCCGCGCGTTTTTTTGTCTGATTCATCTTACCTGTCTTAGAAAAAACGGCCGCGCAGCGCGATTTTTAGTCACATTCATCCACTAATCTTGTAATCTTGCCTGTCTTTTGTAAAAAAAGCCGCGCAGCGCGATTTTTAGTCAGATTCATCGACTTTGTAATCTTGCCTTTCTTTCGTAAAAAAAGGCCGTGCAGCGCGATTTTTAGTCAGATTCATCCACTAATCTTGTAAACTTGCCTGTCTTTCGTAAAAAAAGGCCACGCGTTTTTTTGTCTGATTCATCTTACCTGTCTTAGAAAAAACGGCCGCGCAGCGCAATTTTTAGTCACATTCATCCACTAATCTTGTAATCTTGCCTGTCTTTCGTAAAAAAAGGCCGCGCAGCGCAATTTTTAGTCAGATTCATCCACTTATCTTGTGATCTCGCCAGTCTTTCGGTAAAAAAAGGCCGATTTTTTGTCAGATTCATCTTGCCTGTCTTTCGAATTTTTGCGCCGCGCCGCGGCGAAAACGGCTGATTTTTAGTTCGTATCATCAACATATAGTAAAATTATGGTCAAACGCGCACCCCTACAAATGGCGCCCAGGGCACGTGCCCTGCCTGCCACACCCTAGATACGCCACTGCTGTGGTCCTACCCCTTCCGATGGTGTATGGCCAGGGGGAAATTTAAATAAAATGCACATTTTACAAACTAAGCGAATGAGGTGTCATTTTCTATGTATTTTTTGCGCTGAATCGAATGAGATATGCACATTTCGTCTTCTCCAAAATCACTGAGATCATCGTCATTGATGTCTACAGAGGCCTTATGCCTTTGTGTAAGTCATATCATATTCATAATCATAATCATTTATTGCATATTGCATCCAAGTTGGATTAGAGCAAGAAATCCCCTCGCATATTTTGCATGGTATTCCACTTTTTACGCATAAACATAAAAAGTGGAATACGTACCCTTAGCACTTATTTCATCCGGAGCTGGTGATAGGGTAGTGCGAACAGGGAACATATCACCATTTTGACGACTCCAAACCCACTCTTCAGGATTCAGTTTATTTCCCATCCATTGTTAGACTTGATGGTATGTTCTGAAAGAGTGTTGCATCGCACTTGCAGAAGTAGGTAGGTGGCAGATCGAGTCTCCAATTTTTCTGCGGCACGCTTCAAAGATTTGTTAAATGAATGACTACCAAGAGTGACGTTACTGAGTTTGGCGCCATACTCGAAAACTCCTCGAGAAAAATCCTGCCCCACAAGAATGTGCTGCAGTTTTTAACAAGACCACTGCTATAGCTGAAGATGTACGGAGAGCAGGTGAATCTTTGTTTTTCCAACTACATCGTGCCAAACTAAAATAATTCCCCCCTGCCTATACCCTCTGGGAGGGGGTAGGACCCCTAAATTTTGTTAGGACTCGCTAGATCCTAATTTCTAGTGCCAAGATAAAGTTATAAACAAAGTTTCATTTCTGATTATTTGGCCTTCAAAATATGATATTTTTTTCCTGTACTAATTTCACTATATAATGGAGTTTTATATTCGAAATCAATAAAATTTCGTTTTATACAATTTGAAGTACCTACCCATATTTTAGTGCCATAATGGTAATTTATTATGCAAATGAATAATCATGATTTTTTTTGTAATTTCAATCAAGTAGGATATAACATATAACATAAAAAATCGGTCAAGAGCGAGTCGGACTCACGCACTGAGGGTTCCATACCATCATAATTGCACCATCAAACCACACTGCAGAGTAGAATAATAAATTAGTATTACAGTTTTAGGTCAGCGCCATCTCTCGACCGATAGTGGAACTAATGTTAACTTTTTTAGAAATTTGATCATTTCTTAAAATGTGTGCTATATTGAGACATCGTTTTATTTTTCCTGTAATCTTTATATAAATTGCTATCACATAGAATTATTTCAGATTTTTCTCTTTGCAAACTTCGGAGATAAGGGGGGGGAACGCTATTTTTTTTTACAATTTTCATTATAATTCGAAAACTATGCGGCCTAAAAAAAAAAGAAAAAATTATTGAAAACGTGCAAACGACGCTCTTTCATATGATACCCCACATGCCCTAGTTGCCCCACTTCAAATTTTTAAGACCCCTTTTCAGCCCCTGTTGTAAAAAAGATATTTTAATTTTTATTTATTTCTTATTTGCAAAATAGTTGGGCAAATGTCAACTTAAACTATTCCAAATTTCAAGTTGATACCATTAGTAGTTCTCGAGATATCCAGCTGTGACAAACAGACAGACAGACAGACTGAGTCACACCATAAGGGTTCCTTTTTTACCATTTTGGTACGGAAACCTAAAAAGAAATCAACGCAGTACCAAAGAATATTATTAAGTAAGTATTTTATTTAAAACATGTGGATAAAATCCGAGATTGTAATTTTTTCTAAAATATAGTTACATACCTACATACCTATATAGTAGGTATTGGATTCTCATTATCTTGTTAATATTCTAAATTAAGAAAAAAATATACAGAATGTCCCAAAACTTTGCCACACAGAGGAAAAGTAGGTACCCCTTAAATATTGAAGATTGGAAATTTTAGTAAAAGATGACTTCATTTTGATTTTAAAAATAATTGGAACTGCATTAAATAATCGCATACGATATAACTTAATACTTTCGTTTAAAATGCTTTGATTCAAGAAAAATAATCCTTATATGAGTACCTAACCCGATTTCGATCGGTATCGTAAAAATAAAAGGTTGTTTTTTTCATAAAATGGTGAGTTCGATTACTAGTTAAGGCAGGCGATTTTTCATAAATCTTTGGATGCACTTCTAATTATTTTGTCTTCTTTCGGTATAATTTCCTACCTTCAATATTTATATATATATATTCAACCGTTCTATGTAAATGTTGATCCAGTACGATGTTAGAAATAATGTTGATCCACCTTTTCGTCGTATATAATTGGCTCCCCACGAATACAACCGATATACTTTGATCCGGTGTTGACACGTTAGGGTTGTCCGCCAATCAGCATCGGTTTCTTATGTAGATACTCGTCATCAACAAATACACAAATTAAAGATATTTGTTGATCCGTTAACGGTCCCAGAAATTACACCGATGCGTCAAATGTTAATCCGTTTTATATTCATGCGCGTGCACAATTTTCCTAACTAACGTTGATCCGAGGGCATTTACATAGTAGCACGTGATGTTTTAGTGTGATTTGATAGGTTTAGGTCTTAAACGGATAGGACAAAAGAAATTGTGTAAATATGATGATCCGTTTAGAAGTATTAGGAATTTTCCATAATAAAAATAGACAAATGTAAAATTTTATGTTTTAGTTCTGTAAACTTTTTGTATTGTAGCGACTTGATAAGATAGGACAATTAAAACCTTTGGCACTTTTACTAACTACTACTACAACGAACTATGTTTTACTGAGTTTATTGTTTGTAAATACCTTGGCTTCAATCTGTACATGTGAATTTTCGATACATTATGTACTTAGCGACAGGGACCGGTTACCGGTATTTTCTGAATATCGATATTTTAAAGAAAATATCGATAACGGTATCAATAACTAAGATTTTTACCGAAATTTTTATCGCTAATATAAAATACTAGTATAAAGTAGGTACCTATCGATAATTTTATTGATGCCCAATACTGATAATGCTAGGCTGCGAAGCGACGTTGCATGACCGCGCGGTTGCCGAGTGCGGACGGGCACGGCAACAGCGCGCAAGCAGCAGCAACTGAGCTGGAGTTTGATGTTAGATTTGATTATTCTCGCGCAACTAGGTACCTACTTTCGTTCATATTTGGATGATGCCGATTTATCTATACAAGCTAGGCCATGATGCGTTTTGATGAAATTACCAATATACTATAGATTTCTTCTAGTGATTGTGTGGGGAGAATATCATTAAAATATAATGCGGGAGAAAATAAAAATCTCAATCTTAAGGAGCCGTTTTGAGGTTATAATTGTTTGACATTTTCGTATTATATGACATTTTGTCCTACCCCTTTGGACATAACATGAGTTTGTCACAGATTAACTAGTTAGTGGTTGGTAAATAATGTCAAACATACCTACACGAATTACACGATCAATCAACAATCGATAAAAACAAAAGTATAGGGTGTGTTGGAAATAAAACAATGGGTTTTTCTTATTCTTTTATTACACGACTGCCCAAAAACACAAAGAGTGTAGATATCACATCGCAAACTATTTTAAGCAAATTTTCATTTGGCAAAACAACTTATCGCAATTTTTCAGTTAGCAAAACTCTTTTTGGCAAATTGTTACTTGGTCAAAGTTTCATTTTACCAAGTATTATTTAGTCAAATTTATCGTTTGGCAAAACATACTCTTCCCAAAATATTGCATGGCATACGATTTACATATTAATTTGAGTAGTGCATAAGATACAAATTGACGATGAAGTACCAATACCTCATACCTACCTTAGTTTTTAGCAATTTTTAGTTTTTATGCGACATAAAATACAATTTCACATGTCACGGCCAAAATCTCCTAACGCAATATTTACTATTTAATCGATACCAATTTTACCCTAATATTATAGGGAATAGCTTCTATGTAATTAACTATTTATAAAAATGTTAGAAAACCTCCTAATTAGGTACTCCAAAAAATTACAAAAACATTGCCAAAAAATGAGAAAATGTTTTTAACTTTATTTACTGGAAATAAAGCTTTGAATTTTACACTATTCCATAATTATTAATACGTGCTATAATCCTCCCAATTTTTTTATTTTTTTTCTAAAATACTTATTCGAATTTAAAAAAAACATAGTAAATTGTTTTTAGTTTCTTAATTTATGAAAATAAATATATTTTTACTATTATCCTGTTACGTTTATAAATAATATTTATTTCTGCCATTTATTCCCTTTATACTTGAAATTCCTATAATTATACTGCTGTCCTGTATTCGTGTATCAGTAAAAATAAATTATCATTTGCCAAACTTACGCTATATATAAGATAAGTAAGTGTGTGAAGTGTAAATTTCACCAAACATTTTTTTGGAATATAATACCTACATATTTGGCAAAATAAAACGTTTGCTTAATAAACATTTGACCTAATAAAACTTGACGACTTGACTTAAAGTAAAAATATGCTAAATGATAATTTGACCAAGTGAATAAAATGCGAAATGTAAATTTGCCAAAGATTCATTTGGAAAATGAAACTAGTGCGATACGTTTTTTAGGAAGTGAAATTTGACCAAAAATAATTTGGCCAAACGGCAGAACCCCGTGTTCAGGGCTCATGTATGTTTGTGGGTATATGAGTTTGTTTATTATTTTTATAACTTTGGCACCGTGACCAGGCCACGACGTAACACACGTTAATTTGTCCATGAGGAAGAAAAGGAGAATTTGTTTACTCACTATTATTCATTAGGATATTGAATACTAGGTACTTAGTTTAGGACTTGAGTAAATAATACATAATTCTATCTCTGATCCGATCAGGGGATCAAATCTGTAAACTATAAACTCAACATTTATAAGAATATTTTTCACAAATGAAATCATTTAAAAATACACTGAAACTATTGCTGAAACTGAAATAAACCAAACTTCATGCGCACTTCAACACTTGTACTATTATTTATTCTGTGCTTCAACAAAGAGTATTTAAACATGATTTATTCAAAAAGCAAAGAGAGGGTAAATTAATTTCTGTCTAAAGAGCAAGAAGCTTATACCTCCCTCAAATGGAGTTTGCACGGCCATATGTCATAGTGAAGATTGAAAAAAGGTCCTTACGGCTTATTGCAACCTCTTTCTTTAGTGTTACAATACGTGTTCGTTGTTCGTCGTTCGTTTGTTCGTGAGAAAGGAAAACGTATTGTAAAACGAAAAGAAAGAGATAGCAATACGCCGTAACGTCACTAAAGAGTCTTTTTCAATCTTCACTTACTTACTAGGCGTGCAACCTCCATTGTGGATATAAGCTTCTTGCTAAAGTGTAACATTGCTTCTGTCTGTCTGACCACAGCTCAGAAGAATAAGCACAGATTAAGACACAGACTAATAATCTAAATCTGACCAAAGAGTGAGATAGTACTGTCAAGTTAGTATCGGTAAACTGGGATGATTAGCAAAGATAATTTTATTCTATATTGGGAAGACATAGACAATAAATTGACACGATATTATATGTTGAGATACTATTTTATTTATAACATTTTAACGCCACATTAGTTTTAATAATTTATTAATTATTATAAAAAAACATTTTTATTTCCTTTTTTTGAGATATGTATACTTAATGCGCATCATGGCCCAGAATCCGGCATGATCCCAACAATGGGACGGCAAACTCAGAACACTGCTTACAAATACTTTGACATTAACAAAAGATGTTTGCAAAAAAGTGCCTAGTTTGCAAAAAAGATTTAAATATGAGTAAGTAGGTACCCAACTACTAATTTTTCATTCATTAAAAAAAAGTAGCAATTATTCGTTTTTTTTTTTAGATTTTTGGAATAAAATATATATTCAGATTGTGTTTTGTAAAAACAAATTGCGATTTTAGTGGCTGGTGGTATGTTATTGATAAACCCTTGAAGAAATGACTACATCACCACCCTCTCAAGGGGCGCTACTTTTTAAGGGAAAAGAGGCTTCCACAGGCCTTGCCTTGGCCACATAAACCTGTGGTACGGAGAAACCCACTCTGAACTAATAAAACGAATAGAAATTTCGAGTTTTAAATGCGACCTTCTTTAATCATTCATCATCAATTGTCATCAGTATTCAGTCCTCTTCAAACATAGCACCCTCTTCTTCTAAATCTTTGTCTATGATGTTCGTCAGTTCAGTTCAGTCCCTGTTGTCACAACCTATGCTTCAGCAATTATCGCATATGCTTGAGCAGTTTAGACAACTCTTTCTGCACTTGCATTTGCGGATGCATTCGTTTTTGCAAGCGCACACTATGTGAGAAAGTAATTACTGGAGATTTGGAGGACGCGCTGTTGTAAGGAACAATTGCTACCTATACTTAGCCCTCCGTAACTCTGGAACTGTTCACTTTAGCAAGATTATGCCATAGACCATTTTGTATGCAATTTAATGTAGGGTAGACTAGCCAATTATCGGCCACTTAAGCAATACAATACCAAAAAGCTCCTCAAATATTAAGGATTTCGTACCGTACATTTATTATTGACTAGCTGATGCCCGCGACTTCGTACGCGTGGACTTTATGACTCCGGCGTAAGCATATAAATATGAACTAATGTAGTTACATAAGAAAATACTTGTAGCAGTGTTATAATGTTAAAAGCATAGATAGACTTAGAAATTTTTTCGCTATGCTCAAGTAGACGGACAATGGTGCGAGTGAGAAACCGTTTCTTACGGCTAATGCGATGTGCGAGAAAGAGTTGAAAAAAAAAAAGACAGCAGAACCTAGTTTGACTTCATTTATCATCGTTTATCATCTTGGTGAAAAGCGTACACACGATTATTTTGTTATTTTGATCGCAATCGGGTTGATTTGGCTCTTATAACTACATAAATCAATTATGGTGTCGTGTTCTGTGTTGAATTGTAATGTTACTTACGACAATAACCCAAAAGTAATACTTATTTCACAGGTAAATATGATTGTACAAGTACCATTTTCATATTTCATATTTTAGTTGAATATATTCCCAAACACACTAAGTTATATACTAATATGATGCTATTTAACGCCTATTTCCCGAATAAAGGCTGATTTCTAAACATTATGTGTTAGATAAAAAGATATTATGTCCGTGAGCTTGAGAAAATAAGGCGTAGATATTGATCAAAAATTATCGATATCGATACTCATGTCGATGATTTCCAATAAGTATAACTTTGTTTGATAGTTTTATTTAAAGCTGCTTTTAACCGACAGTTTACAAATGGTAAATTATACCTACTTAAGTACTAATTTAACAATATTTCCAGGTTTTATGTAAATCCAGTGATTAAGTTAAACTGGATAAATGTCATAAATAAATCAGCATGGAGCCTCAAAGGAGACCTACAGAAATTATTTAAATAAAATTGTTCAAAACTTGTTTGTGTTTTCTTTATTAGAGCAATAATACATTATGGATATCGAATGGACTTCAGTGCATCTCTGAAATTCACGCACACGTTTACAAATTTACAAACACAGGCTCATGTCACTTTTGGTTTCGCAGCCAAGCGAACTCTGTTCGTCTACTAGTGGAATATTAAGTTACTACTACTACAGTGGAATATTAAGTACTACTACTACAGTGGAATATTAAGTTTATGGTTAATATTTTTATAAACTGGTTTTATTTTATTTAATATTGTAAACATGTAAACATAGTTTAAAAAAATATAAACTATGTTTGGAGTCTTTTCTTCGGGAGCCAATATGAAAAGACTCGAAGCGTTACTAACCATCTACTGTTATCCATGCGAGAAACAACCAGTCCTTAGATCGACACCTGTTGTAAGCGTCTGTCCCGTATTAAGGCAAGTCGATATCAAAAAATAGGTCCAAACTGCCGCCTTCACCACGTGGAGGTACTCCCAGCTTGTGTTATTATATTGTGCTAAACGTCTGTAACCTGATCTCTTAGATTTCCTTCCACATCAGATGAGCTTCGATTTTTTGTAAACACATGTTTGTGCAAATAATTTAAACTTGGTTCTGCATCAAGTATTCCAGATCTTTGATTTTATACCTCAACAAAAAATGCTCATCAGGCTGAACAACTTTTGCTAAAATTACATTTTTATATTTTGTATAGTTTAGCTGGACCATTATGGTACTGCATTAGGTGTTCCAGATCTTCGATTTTTATACCTCTACAGAGTCGCTTGATGGGGACCCGCCTAATCGCGAAAAATGGCTGGTTCCCTAAAGATTTTCTCTAATATCCACACGGACGAAGTCGCGGGCAGAAGCTAGTTGGAACATATTTCTTGTAAAATTGGCGTTGTAAGTGCATGGGATTGTTGTATATCAGATTGTTTATTGTTTTCGTTGTCACTACATTGAGAGTCATCCGGTTCTGGACTGCTTAAAATATGCATGCGCACCAATGAAGATTCAATAGATCGTGGTAGAGATGAAGATAAACTTGGAGAGTTAGGTATCGGGAAGTCATTTTCACTGTTTGTATCAGACTTATCGCTAGTATTCGACCCATAAAACCCATAACCTCAAAAAAAAAAAAAAAAAAGAGAAAATTATATACATTTAAACATCACCATGTATTTGGCAATGTTTACTGTGATGAACATTCAAAATCAAAGGTACAAAATCAAAGGTACTTTGTAGAGTATTTGGAAATGTTTATCACAGTAAACATACAAGTTTCGCGAGATGTACAGCTTACGGAATTAGATAAAAACACATAATTCACACATGAAAACATCGAGCAGAGTTTCATAGTTAGTAATCGCAAAAAAACATCGAGTTCTTTATTAATAAAATGGTGATGGGTTAATTGGGATCAACGCTCGACAATGCCACCCCAGATGCCGCCGCCCGCCGTGCACGGCGCCGTCGGTCGTCGCTCCGTTAGTCCCGTGGTTCAAGGGTCCAATGAGGGACTTTCCGCCTTCTGATTGGTTCATTTGAATCGGATCAACATTTATCGGAGTGGATTTGTATATGTGATCAACATTTTCTTTGCTTATCCCAAACCTCGTCGGAGTAAATTGTTGATCCGACCGGAGCCACATTATGTATGAAAACAGTATATTGGATCAACAAAAACCACCCGGATCAACATACGTTTTCGGATCAACAATGTGCTCGCGTGACAGTACGCATGATCAACATTTGACGGGTTGGTATAACTATATATATATATATATGGCAAAGTTTTGGGACACCCGGTATAACAGACATCGTCGATTCTCGTGTAGTTAGTATTAATTTAAAACGGACTGATATCTATTTGGTATTTATAAATAAATACTAAACCTAAACTATTTTATTTTTATTTTTCAAGGTTTCGCTTGGGATAAGGTGGATATCTATAGTGCTTCGTGGGGTCCTAATGATGATGGAAGGACGGTGGAAGGTCCAGGTCGCTTAGCTAATGAAGCCTTCGAAAGGGGTGTTACGAAGGTAAGCATTTTTGGGAAAAAGATTTTTGCAGCACGTATTTATATTTTCCGTATATTACAGGAAAAAAGGGACTCTGCACATTCTCAATTCTAAAGCCCGCCGGTAACGATCAATTGCGATTGTCAATTTTTTCAATCAATGCCATTGTTGGAGCAAATGACAATCACTTCAATTGCACGCGTAAACGATCAATTTTCGCATCAATGGGCGTCAATGTCGTAAAAATTGACAATCGCAAATGATCGTTACCGGCGGCCTTAAGTACCGTACTTCTACCACAAAGATGAGGCTATAAGTAAAGCTAACTTCAACTTGGTGATTGATGACCTTAGTGGTGCAGTCAGTGGTGAACATGCCCACAAGAGTCCACAAGTCCACAAGAGGTCCCGGGATCGATTCCCGGCCGGGCAGAAATTGAAATGATGAATTTATATTTCTGTGACGGGTCTCGGTGTTACTATCTATGTATTAATAAGTATTTATTAAAAAAAAGTATACCGTATAATACTGTATATCAGTTCTATTCGATTCTAATCGATTTTTGCTGCGAGCGTGAGGCAAAGTGCTTTTTTAATTTCTAACACCAACTTTTAAAATAATAAAAAAAGAAATAAAGTGACAAGGATGAGACTTGTAAAATTGATATGTGAGAAAAGGATAGATAGAGTGCTTTATGGTGTCACACACGGATTAAAAAGTAAAAAAATAACATGCACGGATATACCAAGGAGTTTTAAATAAGCATTGTTAAAAAAGAAGGTTGATAATTCGGAATAAAGAGTACCTATGGACGAAATGAGGTCGCATGTATGAAATTAATATAACTTAAGAAAATTTATGAAATTTATTAACATATTAATGTTTTATGACTATAAATAAATAAATAAGATGGGATATTAATGAATAAGAGAAAAGCACAACGTAATAATGTAAAGCAAAACGGCGGGAATCTACTTTATGAATAAAATTTGTCAGCATAGGTTTGATCGAAATATTTTTGTGAATTACAAAAAATTAGTGCATCCAACGATGAAGATAGTTGTCTAACTCCAAAAGATTTGAGTGAACAAGTTTTTAATGCTGAATTTAGGTTTTTACCAGGATATTCACGTAATTTTTTTCTCGCTGGTAGAGGTGAAAAGTTGTATGTTTTACACGAGACCAAAATTTTGTTCTGCCTCGTGATTTAAAGTCGGCACCCGCAGCACAAATCGATTTTGGTCACTTGTATAACAAATAACTATTTTTCCCCTTTTATCTGGTGTGTGCTTGATGTCTGTCTATCACAATAATTTAGTTTCTTACATGTATAATTCTTCTAATATTATTTCAGGGTCGCGGTGGAAGAGGTATAATATACGTATGGGCAAATGGCAATGGAGGCGGCAACAAAGACAACTGCAATTGTGACGGGTGAGATGGGTTTTGTATTAGGTGTACGTACGGTCAGCAACGAAAGTCATTTTACGCCTTAGTGTTTTGTCGTAGCCACTTTTTTGATAAATGTTTCAAACATTAGGACATCTGTCAAGAAAGTTGCTTTGTCAAAGTGCTAAAGTGTTAAGTGAGTTCTGTTGCTGACTAAACCTACTTATGTAATTTTAAAAACCGGCCAAGTGCGTATTGGGCTACGCGCAGTAGGGTTCCAATGTTACCTGATACCACACCATATTTTAATACCACTATCATTTTTCGTCTGCAAAAATAGCTTTGCTTTTCATAGTGTTTGTATAAATGACAAAGTTATATTTTCGGTTTTGGAAAATGTGCTAAGTACTTATATCTCAAACTGCTAACTATATCTCGTTCAAACCAATAATTGAAGTTTAAGGATTCCGATTTTGTTGTTATTTTGTCTTGTGAGTTGAGATTTTATGATGCTTTGAGGGGTATTTTATTGTGTTGCTGTGTACCTAACCAAAAAAAAATCCTGGTTATTTTTATTTATCCAAAAATATACTTCATTTCCATCTATTTATAGTTAATAAATTATAAGTAGTGTACTCGATGCTTCAATTGTTTATGCAGTCCTAGTAATCTGTACGAAATATGACGTAACAAACCTCACATTTCGGTGGAGTACGCCAGTCCCACACCCACTTCATTCAAAGGTACCTATTTGTATTCCTATGTTTTTTTTGATAGCACATAGACATATAGATCAATAAAGAAATAATTAATTTAAAAAGTTCATTAAATATTTTATCTATCACAGATACTCTTCGAGCATTTACACGATCTCGATAGGGAGCGCGTCACAGCATGGCTTGTTCCCCTGGTATGGGGAGATTTGCTCATCAACTTTGGCAACTGCATATTCCTCTGGCGCTTACAAAGACCAGAAGATTGTAAGTTCCTTTTTAATAATATGTGAAGAAGACAGGCCAACTTTGAACTTTTAATATGTTTTCCATTTCTTTTTATAAGTTCGTGTGGCTGACATGATAATTGAAAACAAGTAAGTTTGGACTAATGTCCAACATACAATGGTTAAAATTAAATTCCTTGTATATCCCCGTCAATTGGTAATGCGCCTGGCGGCCATGATTTTTACCTCAAAAACTAAAACAATTGTAAAATCTTTATATACCTAGACCCTATCTTATTGAAAATAATAATTAATATATTAGATTACCTGTCAGAATTTTCTTGTTTCATGACATTTTTAGTTGCGGATCAGGACAACGCGGATGTTAATGTGACAAGGTTCCAGCGCATTACCAATTGACGGGAATAATATTTCTACGTACATATTTCCTTAATTTTCCGCTTGCATAAACCCATTAGTGAAATCAAAAGTTTCTCGTTTACTCATGTCTTACTAAAGTTACTTAAATAAAGTAACCTCACCATTTTTTAGTTAAATTAAACAATATTAGAAAGTTAAATATTGGAAAGATAATAATGTATATTTAACAGCAAAGCAAAAATAGTAAAATAAATACCAGCGACATTTTATGCTTGAAAATCTTGCAACTCTACATGCGTGCTCACAATAATTTTATTCGTAAATTTAGACAAGTCGTATGTTAGAACGAGACAAGTATATGTTTCAGGCAACTACAGACACAGGGGATTCGTGCACACTCTCGCACACAGGGACATCTGCTGCGGCGCCATTGGCCGCTGGGATTATTGCCCTCGCTCTACAAGCCAAGTGAGTTTTGTTATTCTACACTTCTTTACAGTTCATGATTGCCTGGTACTTGAATCGGTACGGTCTGTTTGTCTCGATACCCCGTGGGAGTGCTTGTCGGCAAGTTTATCGACTGGTTTATCAACTACTTTATTTATTTTTGCGCTCCATTTTGATGCAACTAATTCATTTGTTTGTATTAATTTATCTAATTAGGCCTTAACTACAATATGGTAATTTTTATACTCATTATTATCATGGATCTTTAAGTAATCTTGAATATTTAGAGCTTACCCATCAACGTCCGGAAAATGAGACAATAGATTTCCTATTGGTGTCCAGACGCCGCCGCCGGCGACCGCGCGGGCATTTATGAATTAAAATCATTATTGTAGACCATGTTTTTTTTTTTCAGTCCAAACCTGACTTGGAGAGATGTGCAACATTTGATTGTGTGGACATCGGACTACGCTCCGTTATCTACAAATCCAGGATGGCAAATTAATGGGTAAGCAGGAAACATCAAAACAATATCCTGATAGGGCTAATTAACATCATATAACTTTCATTCAGTATTCATTAACGTATTTTTGTTCACATCGGGCGACTATAACGTTATTCATTTACTAAACAGGCAAATCCAATGGCTGTATATTGGCTGATGACCACATCTTCCAAAAAAGAAAACAATTACAGTCTGTCTATAAAGTCATGATCTTGACATTAAAAAGTAGCAACACTGTAGTGTCGTCCCTTTCAAACCAAAATAATGGTTGAAACGAGACGACACTACCAGTGTTGCTACTTTTGAATGTCATGGTCTTTATTGTCATTAAAATGTTAGCCAGTGCATCAATGTAGTCGGCCATTAGTGTAGGAAAGGAAGGTAGTGGACCCCCACAGTAAATCCTCAGTAAACGAAACTTTACAGTATGATAAAGTATCATAAATGAAACTTATTTTTTTAAATTATCCAAATCGTTTTTTTTTTACATCGCTGCAAAGTTTCATCGACTGAGGATTTAATGTTGAGGACTGAGGTCTTCATACAAAAGATCGCTTCATATCCTACACTACATTATTATGACACAAAAATAGGGATAAATAAAATAGGCAGCACTAAGAATTTTATATTGTTTTGTCGCTATTGAGTGCTTTTCAATAATAATTTTCAAGAAATTCCTTATAACAAGCTTATAGGCCTTCCATAACTTTTTTATGAATAAGACGGTTAGTTAGATAGCACCATTTATCTGACATTTTATTTATCAGAATCTTATCCGTAGCGTAGCCTGTGTAGAAAACTGTCCCTTATTTTTATAATGTGAATTATTGCAGAGTTGGACTTCGTTTTGATATTCGCTTCGGTTTTGGACTAATGAATGCTGGTGCACTTGTAACAGCAGCGCTCAACTGGACAACGGTTCCTGAACAGTTCAACTGTCATATAGAAGCTTTACCGTACGTATGACATCCTAGTAGCTAGTAGTTTGTTGCCGTTATGTGTCTGTCCTGTGTGTGACTAAAGTAGCCAGTTAGTAATTTCTAAGCTTTGCATGTTCCCCTAATATGTTATTTTCTAGTACTATTTACTAGCTCTTATGGCATCCGCGTATTAGGAAGTTGTATTGAAACATGATCTTTAATGTAATCAACTTAAATCCTAATATTCTTCCCTAATTTCATGCTGCACCTACCGACTTCTGAAATGGCTCGCTCACCACCTCACTATGGATAATTCTAATAGATACCTCCTTGCGTTTATTAAACCTTGGTATATTATACGTTCAGTTTCGACCGACAGGTTGTTAAAATCGTACCAGTGACGTCACGGAAAAACAGAGGAATGAAAAAAATAAAGAATAAGCAATTCTTGTTTTAGAATGGAAGATGGAGAAGGGCGTATAACGTCAGGAGAAATATTGGTGATCCCTATCAGAGTGGATGATTGTGTAGTAAATTACATTGAACACGTTGAATTGATAGTGAATATTCAATACAGCCGACGAGGAGCTCTTGAGATTGATCTCACATCGCCACAAGGTGCAATTTAATTTTTCCCTTATGAGATAGACATTTTTGATGTATTTCAGAAGTATATACTACTTAATAACACTCTTGTGCCTATAATTCATAAGTTTGCTTGTTCAGGTACTAAAGTGCCACTTTTAAGTGCTCGAGTAAAAGATACGTCTTCCAATGGCTTTATAAACTGGCCACTGACTTCCGTCGCAACGTGGGGTGAGAATTCAAATGGAATTTGGAAGGTGACAATTTTAGACGAAGTAAGTTAATCATGATACAAATGGAAAATCTGTTTAGTTGATTAGCAATATAATATATAATACTTTAATATCTGTTATCTAGACTGGTGAACGCAATGCAGGAGAAGTTGGACCATTACGTCTGGTTATTCATGGAACAAATCAAATGCCAGTACATATGAGAAATGGACCTAGGCAATATACACACGAAGATACAGATTACCAAGAAGTGTTCGATTACTTTGACAATGACGTATATGAGAATGAAAATCTGGTTTCTGATGATAAGAATGTACCAGAAGAACATGGCACGGCGCAAGTAGATTTAAACGATATTGATCCAACTATATTAGCCGAAGTTGAAAAGGAGCTAAAAAGGATACACCACAGATTGGTTATTAATGGGTAATTGATTATGGTAAATGAGTGCATGACACCATTGTAAAAAACTATAAGGCCACCTTCTACCTACATTATGTATTACAGCTTCACAACTTAATTTCATTTTTCTATAATACATAAGTATGTATGATTTAACATATCACTTACAATATAAACGTATTTACCTATGGGCATTAAAATAAAACGCTGATTACTAATAATCATTTTTAAAATGTAATTGATCTTCTGATTATAAAGTGTAAAAGTACCTACATTTAAAACTCAGTTGTAAATAAATTCTAAACATGACAATTAGTAGTTTGTAAATCTCATATTATCATCTCATAGATTACCGATAACAATGACGAAATAAAACGATTATAAAGTTACTTGTAGTTTATTAGTATTATAACAAATAGGTAATTACACTAGGTACCAAAAGCTGCTGTGACACTAGTTCCAGTGGATTAACAGTTACCTTACTTGATATCGACACGACAGATAACTGATACCTAAAGTAAAAGCATTTTTTGTATCCTTTTTATGTTTGATGCTAGAAATATCAATATTAAAGTTTAAAGTTATACCTAAATAAGTATTCTTATCAGCTACATTCAATTGAAAAACAAAAATTCACAGATTTTACATTGCCCGCAAGAATCGGAGCATTGAAAATGAATACAAAAATTTACGAAAAACCAAAATCAAATCAAATGCAAATTACTATTATATTTTTAAAATTACCTAGGTAGTACCTATTATTTGTACGATTGTGCCGCCCGCTGTGTGCCTCGACGCAGCCGAAACATTATTAACCGATTTTCAAAATTCCAACGAATGCACTTCTCGTCTGCTTCTGCATCTTTTAACACTATAACCATGACAATCGGTCAATGATCATAGAAGCTACATAACTTTTTATGTATGGAAACACCCGTTTTTCTAGAATTCCAAATCTAAAGGGACCACCTACAGGTCACAATTATTTACCGATTTCAAAATTATTTCGCCATTTGGTAGCTAAACTAATACCCTAGGACCTTTTTTTTCATTTTTTCTTAAGTCAGTTTTATTTTCGAAATATTTACAATTTAGTAAACAAACACCCCCCCAAAAACCCGGAATTTTTAGAATTTTGCAAAATTTCAAAAAAAGTTACCAGTAGATTTTCAAAATTCAAACGTTTACACATGTCTCGATAAATTCCTCAACTTTTGGTACTATTTCCATCTCGATCCTCTCAAAATCCTCAGAGATATGGTCAAAAATACGTCTCAGGCGATTTGCATCTGATAACCATTTTCAATGGTAAAAATCTATTTGATCTACGCAGTTTAGAATCATGATATTCATCATATTGCTGTAAGCAAACAAGGTGTTAAATATATCTATCAAAATATACGTATCGACTCGTGCCACGTTCGTTACATGTTTTAAAGAAAATAATTATGTGCCGTGGGAGCCCCAGCTCTCCCACCTGTAGTGTTAAGGGTATCAGAAGCTATTGGAACCCTGGGAACTTGGGCGACAGCCACTGTCTTAATATTTATGAAACCTTGGTAAAATAAAATCCAGTTCGTATGTGCCTCAATGCGAACCCAGATGACAGATCGTATCTTTTAGAATTCTTTCAGGTCATGGGAGCCTGGTAGAGTCAGATACGTCTTAAATGAAAGCCGGAAAGGAAATGCACCATCCAAATGCCTATTTTGAAGTTGGCAAAGTTTGAGATTACTGTGACCTAAGTGACTAAATACATAAAAAAACATTTTTGTTACGTAAATAGATACTTGGAACTTTGAAGGTACTTCGGAAAATAATATCATTTATCTATTTATCTTTAAATATTAAAATGAATCCAATATCGCGTGGTCAAGCAATCACGCGTGAACGGCTGGACCGATTTCGCTAATTAGTTTTTTGTTGTGTTTGTTATTACCAGGAGATGGTTCTTATGAAACAAGAAATTAAGAAAATTGCGCGGAAAATTAGAAAATGTAAGAATACTTAACCACCATAATTATTTTGGACATAAAAACTTTTTTAATCTAACCTTGTGTTA
Organism: Agriphila tristella; assembly: GCA_928269145.1. Taxonomy (NCBI): domain Eukaryota; kingdom Metazoa; phylum Arthropoda; class Insecta; order Lepidoptera; family Crambidae; genus Agriphila; species Agriphila tristella. Next base: position 43,421,642 of record OV743433.1, read on the forward strand.
TGTATGAAGTTATGACTTTAAAAAATGTAAGAATAAGATTATTTTGGACAATATAAACTTTTTTAATGTAACCTTATGACGTTGGACATATAATGGGGAGGCGAAGGCAAAGTGAATTACAGATGGCGCTTAGTCTTTGGAACAATTGTCAGTTTGAGCTTATATTGTCTTGACTGTGTATTACGTGATTTTACTGTCTTAGATTGTATTTTTTTCGGTTTTGCGGACAAACAATGTATTCTATGCTAACTTTAGCTCATATAAAAGAAGAATTACGGAAAAGAAAAGCCAAAACAACAGGCAAGAAAGTTTATAGCAACTTACAAAAAATTGCTAACAAGCATTACATTTCTTTAAATTTCGTGTAAGATTTACAAGTAATCTTTTTATTTCAGATTAGAAGCATATGATTTAAATTTTAACAAAGCAACTGAGTGTGAATTTCCGTGTTTATAGTTGCCTGATGATGCCTTCTGTGCAATAGTAATTTCAGGTTTCTGTACTGGAATTTCTGTACCATCCAAAATTACACGAACCGTTTTATCATATTTATTTTATTATTCTAAGTTTCTTGAATGACTCTGGCATATAAAATTCTATTAATTCTCTGTTTGGCCCCAATATTGGGCTTATTCCATATTTGATATACCTATCAAATTCATCCAAGTTATAAATATGTTAGAAACTGCTGAGGTTGAAATATTAAAGAACAAAGCTGTTATAATTCAAATGTTGTTTTATTTTGGCGAAGCTTCATCAAATTCATGAAACATTCCTTTTGATTTATAATGTTTCTCAGGCTCAGCAAAGGAGAAAATCGAGGAAAAAGCATTTTTTTTTTGATATTTTTTTGCCCACTATTTTTTTTGTTACTGGGAAATCGATGAACTCCAATATTTTACAAGTTACATGCATAACAATGCGGCATTTTCTCAGTATAAAATTAAAAAGTGCAATACTCCAAGAGATTCCCATATGTTTTGACAGTTTCTTTGAGGCGGCTCGGTACCAACGACAAGACGCCACCTATCGGGATAAAATTGCGCTTTTCCTCCCCATTGAAAGAATGCGTTCTGCAAATATCGTCAAAGAGGATGTAAAAAAAACTGAACGGCGTTTAAAACAGATGCTTCGGTCGGCGTTATTTTATGACGAAATACATGTAAAATAATTTATTTATTATTTCTTACAAAAAAGATCTAAGAAAACTGAATTTCTGTGTGCTCATCACGATTAGTTCAGAGCCACCACGCCTAATAGGTATTAAATTGGTAAGTTTGGAAAGACTAACATAACATACGCGTTACTAAAATAACAAGTGATATACATACTTGGTTATAAAGCTGTTGGGTTATAAAGTAAACGGGAACGGGAACGGTACCTACTAAGATCTCTGAACCCAACTTTTCATTAATTATACCAATTCGAATATTTCGAATTCAATATTCATAACTGAGACAGGACATCGTTTGTCTGGTCAGCTAGTTTATGATACAATCTGAGAGGGAGGAGGGAGGGGTACACTCTCATGAGGAATGAGGATTTTCTATGGTTATTCAAATGCATGAAGCGAAAACTAAACATTATCTTCCATCATCTATACATTTGGGATTTTGGGCCAAAAAAGATAAACATAAAATATTGCATAATTAAATCCTTTTGTATCAAGGCAGGTAGGTCAGGCGGTTTGGATTCACCCAAAAATTATATGACACTAAACAAGTCAATTTACAAGTAGAACGGAATATTTATGAAATTATTTGTCAAATGAGTTGATTCGGTTCTGTGAAACAGGCACTTATTTAATATGTAGTTAACTAGTTACCCATCCACAACACTTTTTTATTTTATTTTTATCAATATGGATATTATATGTATGTACCTATATGCCATCACAATAGTACTTGGACGGTGGTTGATTCGTCCAAGCAATAGTACCATACCACTCATTATGAAAAATATTAACATTGCACAGTGCATCTCTCTAGTCTAGGTGCTTTGTAGTAGTTTCGTGGAATTCCTACTCTTTGTATTAGTAGTATTACATATTCTGTGGTACATTAGATCTTTATAATTCATGTAGTCCTAGTCAAAAAGGCTCCACTTCGAACCGATCGGTTCCGAAACCGTCACACCGCAGCGCACAGTGTGACAGTACTGAGTATTTAAGCAACTCTTGTTTTGTCATGTGCTCCTAGTTAAATTGAAACCGACGCAACGAAAGTCTGTCTGAGAGCGCCGATTTTTGTAGTGACGAAACTCACAACTAGGTGGCGTTGCTAAGGTTCAAAAATGTGCTTTATGAACAGTTTAAATAACATATGTATAGAAAATAAGTACCTAGCTGTACCTTTTTAACCGATAGTTTGCCGTTTGCTGCTTTGACTCCTTGAGTGAATTATAAATAACTTAGGATCCAGTTTGTAGTAAGGTAAAAGGTAAAAACAAAGTGCTCGTTTAAAAAAACTCGCAAACAACTAGGTATAGTACTCCTACTAGTCGTAAGATGTCGCCATTGTTCGCATAGTCACCACAATATATAGAGAGTACTATCCCCGTCAATTGGTAATGCGCCTGGCGGCCATGATTTTAACCTCAAAAACGAAAAACAATTGTAATTTTTTCATATACCTAGACCCTTTCTTATTGAAAATAAGAATTCAATAATTATTATATTATATTACCTATTAGAATTTTACTGTTTTTTGTCATTTTTATTTGCGGATGACGATGATGTGTATGTTAATTTGACAAGGTTCCAGCGCATTACCAATTGACGGGGATAGTACAGTAGTTTAGCTTAGCAGTAGTCTAGTTTAGTTTAGCCTCGCGCGCTCGAACAACGCACACATAGACATCTCTCACCGACACTGTAAAACCTGAATCCTAAAACAATCCCAACCAAACCACTTCGAGCAGCAGCGGTGAGAGCTGTCTTTGTGTGTGTGCGATGCTCGAGCGCCCGTAGTACTAAGCTCAACTTCTGTTAGTCTCTCTATTTTGTGTAGTCACAGAATAAATTATGAGGACTGATATTTTCGTTGTTAATTTGTGTATGAAACAGCTGATCTTTTTTCGTGATTTTTGAGTTGGTCCCATAGTAAAAGTTGTTCAGTGTGATTTGAATGTTCCTATCTACCACATTCGGCAACAGATTTTTTTGTAACACGTTGTATAGAGCTCCATAGTATACTTTCATTCAATCGCTTCTACAGCCCTTTTGGTGCCCAACCACCCTCACCCCGACCGCTGAACAGCTGCCAGGCTCCCGAACCTATTATGATGTTAGTAACTCAAGCTAGAGTGATTTCGTTGCTCTGTAAATTGCAAACCTATTTGTACCACACGTATACTGTCGCTGTCGTCTATGTAGTCGACGGCGTAACCTAGGTAACAATAAGTAATAACACAGTTCCAGTTTTATTCACTGGGTCAGATAAGTTTGTGTCACTGTACTACACTCGTCACTATTGAGTTGACTAACGAAAACGAGCGAATCAAAAATACGGATTTTTCTACGTTCAAAATTCGAATAAATTAATGAGTAGTAAAGAGCGCTCGCCGCCTTTTAAAAATAGCCCCTGTTGGTACTATTGCAAACTATGGTAATATTTATTACTAGCGGCCGCCCGTGGTTTCACCCGCGTGGTTCCCGTTACCGTTGGAATATTGGGATAAAAAGTATTCCATGTATCTACTATCTGTGTGCCAAATTCCAACCAAATCCGTTTAGTAGTTTTTGTGTTATTGAGGAACAAACATCTAAACATCCAAACATCCAAACCCACAAACTTTCACATTTATAATATTAGTAGGATTAGTAGGATCATCATTTTATGTTTTTGTTATTGTATAAAAGGTTATTTCATATTATTATTCGGCTATTACTTTTATTAGTTACTAACGTCATCCAAAAGTCCCAAAATAAACTAGTGATTGTTTTTTATTTATTAAATACTTCTTGTTGTGTGTGTGTGGACACTCATACGAATAAAACACGCTCGAGGATAACGGCTGATAAAGTCTATGATAAAGCTTAGTCGTTTTATGCTGTCCTAGTACAGTGTTGTGCCACAAGAAGGCAACCTGACGTAATGGGCGACAGCGACGTCACAATGCAAAAAAAAATCAAAGGTGGCTTCTTTTGTACATACTACTCAAAATCACTACAATAATTATATATACTCTTTATTGCACTAAAAACACAGTTATACACACAAGTTACAAAAAATGTGAGCAAAGGTGGGCTTATCTCTAGAAGAGATCTCTTCCAGCCAACCTAGAACTTGTTGGAGAATTTATAAGTCAGCAGGTGACACAAAGTGCAAAATTATTGGAATAAATGAATAACAGAAAAGAATAAACTTTTTTAAAAATACTATAATAATATGAAAGCAAATAATAATATAAAGTACATATATACATAAATAATAAATACATATAAAATATATATAAATACATATAATACTTATAAAAAGAGAAGGTGTTAATATCTCTTGATCTCATGAATCGTACAATTGTGCTAAAAAGTGTGCTTTAACCTTGGATTTGAATGACATAAAGTTAGAGCAATCTTGAATGTCTGTCGGAAGTCTGTTCCACAGTTTGACAGCTTTGACAGAAAAGGAGTTGTGAAAGAAGTGTGTGTTACTTCTAGGCAGCTCAAGTACAGTAGTAATACAGGGCCGCCTGGAGCGGGTAGGAGGTGGAAGCATCTGGAAACGGGAGACAAGGTAGTTAGGAGATTTAGGGTCCTTAAGGATTTTAAAAAGGGCAGAAAGGATGTGCATATCACGGCGAAGGCGTATGGGAAGCCATTTAAGTTGACAGCGGAACGAAGAAACACGATCATACTTGCGTAACCCGAATATGAAACGGATAGCTAGATTCTGTAGACGTTCCAGCTTGTTCAGCTGTTCCTCGGTCGCATCCAGGTAGCAAACATCGGCGTAGTCGAGAAGGGGAAGGAGAAGTGATTGCGCTAGCATAATTTTGGTTTTAAAAGGGAGGAAATATTGGAGACGCTTGAGAGAGTGAGATGAATAGTGGATGCGTTTGCTAATTTGATTTATATGTGGGGACCAAGATAAGGTACTGTCCATAATAAGACCAAGGTTTTTAATTTTGTCAGTAAATGGGATGGACAAGTTATTATAAATAAGAGGAGGAACAGATTCCCAATCGAGTTTGATTCTTAGACGGCTACTACCCACAATCATAGCTTGGCATTTGCTTGGGTTCACAATAAGACCAAACGATGACGCCCAGTCCTGTATAGATGCCAGATCCCGATTCAGATAATCAATAGCTTCTGAAACCTCAGAAATGGAAAAGTGTCTATAAATTTGAAGGTCATCAGCATAGAGGTGGAAAGGAGAAGAAATAACTTTGGATATATTGTTGATGAAGATTGAAAACAGTAGAGGAGAGAGGACGCCGCCTTGCGGCACACCAGCTGACAAACGTGACCATTCGGAAGAAGTATCATTATAGACTACGGATTGGAAACGATCAAAAAGGTAGGATTTGAACCATTCAATAACAGTAGATGAGACGTTAAAGGAACGAAGAGTACCAAGGAGGAGATCAAAGTCGACACAGTTGAATGCACTACTGAAGTCCAGCAGAACCATGGCTGAAAGTTTGGTGTTATCCATCGCACTGCGAATGTCCTCTGTGATATTCAACAGTGCACCAACCGTGCTGTGGGAGGGGCGGAAACCGGATTGGTAAGGACATAGCAGATCATTAGAGGAGAAAAAAGTGTATAATTGGCTGTGGACGATAGATTCAAGGACCTTGGAAAGGATCGGGAGAATAGAAATAGGACGATACTCTGACAGAGAGGATGGATTTGAAGTTTTAGGAAGGGGTATGATGTGGGCTTTCTTCCACGATGCGGGAAAGACATTGTGTTGCAGTGAGAAGTTAATAATGTGTGTGATGACTGGCACAATGTCCTCCAGTACAGGAAGAATCATCTCCAGACTAAGACCATCGCTACCAATAGCCTTAGTGGAAATAGACTTGATACTCTTCGTAACTTCTACCTCAGAAACTGCACTGAATGTGAAAGAGGGGTGGATAAGAGGGTCGTGTCTAGACAGAGAAGTGAGAGCGGCTGACTTAGAGGCCGTGTCCAGAATGAGAGGAGGTGATGAGAAATATTGGTTGAGAGAGTTAATATCCACGGAACTCGGGCTGGAGTCTACAGACTTGCCCACACCCAGAGACCTCAGGAAACCCCAAATTTGTTTTTGGTCTAAAGTTTCAATTTGTGAGTGGACATATTTTCGTTTAGCGTCTCGACACATCCTATTGCAAAGGTTCCGAAGCTTTTTGTAAGTTGACAAGTTATCTGGAGAAGGTGAACTTTTCTGCCGGCTTTTAGCTTTGTCGCGTTTGTTCATTACTTTTTTAATCGTAGGTGTCAACCAAGGAGCCGGTAGATGTTTGACCCTTACAGGACGTACAGGTGCGTGAACATCAAAAATCTTAATTAGCATCGAAGTAAAGTAATCGACCATAGTATCGATGTTGTCCGATGTCAGTACTGGAGACCAGTCTATACCTCTCACGTCGGCTCTCAAGCGCTCAAGAACCATATGCCGGAAGTTGCGCAAGAGACGCACTTTGGGTTTGACTTTAGGTGGACGTACTTTGTGTGTAAGGAAAATCAGGTCATGATAAGAAAATGGGGCAGTCATTTGCCCATGAGATCCGACAAGGTCAGGATTGGAGACAATGATGAGGTCTAGAAGAGACGGCTCACTATTTGGGAAGTAATGTGTGGGAGATGATAAAGGTAGAACGTGAAGATTAAGGGACGAGAGAAGAGATATGAGCTTATTAGCTCTGACGTCATTTTTTAAAAGACAGGTGTTAAAGTCGCCCATAAGAATAACGTGGTCGAAATCAGGTACAAGGTTTTCAAGAGTGTTCTCCAGGTCATTGAAATAGTTAATTTTATCGTTGGGGCTATACAAAGCCCCGAGTAGAATCTTTTTATGGTGAATAATTATTTCTAAGAAAATGTACTCCAGAGAGCCCGAGTAGAGTGAAGGAGAGCAAGTGACCACTCGAGAAGGGATGTGGCTGCGCAGATAAATACCTACACCACCACCACCTAAACCTGTGCGATCATTGCGGAACAACTTATAACCTGGAAGAGAACAACATGTGGAAGGAAGAGATGGCTTTAGCCAGGTTTCAGAAACGAGGATGCAGTCAACTACGCCGTTGCCGAATGAGGTTAAAAGATCAGTGTTGTGAGCAGGAATACTTTGCGCGTTGATATGCACTAGGGATAGGAAATTAGGATTTTTGCCAAACAACCCAGACAGCTTGAGTTCCAAAGGTTCTGAGTCTGAAACAGATGAGTCATTATCTTCAGCACTTTCATATTCATCAGAGGAGCAAGAAAAGAATTCATCATTCAAGATCATAAATAATAGATATGTATGTATAATAAGTAAAATAAAACTAAATAAATAAATAAATAATATTCACAAATTAGAGCTACTTTGAATAAACTCTCCACGTGCCGAAGTTGACCGAAAGTTAACTCCATCAAAGTCGATTTACTTACATTATTACCACGTTACACAATAATAAGAGACACATAGCGGAACAATAAATTCATATGTTCGAAACGCGCAAAATAGAAACAAGAGAGAAAAAAAAAACGAACAAAACGCAATCCTTAACATGCACAGAATGCCAGTGCCGGAAAGAAAAAAAAAAAAAAAAAAAACTAAATTGACAGCACACTGACAGTCTGACATTGACATTTCACATTAAGTAAAATAATATAAGGCAAAGAGTAAAATAATATATTGGGAAAAGAGCGCCCACTCGTGGCAATTTTTTGAAACACTGATTTGAAAGGCCATCAGCGCCTCTGGAGGTTTGAGCGGAACTAATGACAAGAAATGCGTGAAAATATAATTGCTGAAAATGTTTTTTCATATACATATTTTGTCATTTTTTGTAATATTCTTTATATAAAACAAAAAATATTAATTAAAAAGAATAAAAGCTAAACAAAAAACACATAAAATAAAACTGTGACTTTCGCTGGATTTGAACTCGGTATTCCTAGAACGATTGTAGTACTGTGTATGCGGTGGAGGCAGATGTGGTAATCCGTTAGGCTACTGGGTCGTTATCATGAGTGTTGAATTTTATCATTATATTGTAATTCACTCAATGACCATACTAAAAAAACCATTTCATCTTTTAAAAATAATTTTGTTTTAAATCACTTTACTTACCCAGTTAAGAAGGCGACTTTTATTGTACTGTCCAAAATTTTATTTTGAACATTTTATATTATAAGTACGACTGTAGAGACATCTTTTGGCAAACTTGAAGAATGAATTTTTCATGTATATTTTTTGTCTTTTTTGTAATATTCTTTATAAAAAACTAAAATATTAATAAAAAATAATAAATCGAAATAAAAAAACAATAAACAATAATGTGATAATTCCTAGGATCGAACTCGGTATTCGTCGAACGATGGCGGTATTAATGTACGGTGGTTGTGAAGTAATCCTCTACACTACCAAGACATTAAGTTAAGTGACGAATTTCCTCATAATATTGCAATTCGCATCATGATCAAAAATAATGATCAAAAATGACTTTTCTTTTCATCTTTTTAAAATAATTTTGTTTTAAATTACTTTATAGCTATTTGAAAAGGCGATTGTTATTGTACTGTCTTCTTAATTTATTTATTATATTTTGAATATTATAATTAGTCCGACTGCAGAGACATCTTTTGGCAAACTTGAAGACTTTGTTGTAAAAGTTGATGGTTCTAATTTAGAGATGACGCTACTTTTTTCTCCCACTTGGGTTGTTCTAAGTGTGCCCCCCCTGATATAAGGGTAATTTGAATTTGATTCAGAATTTTGAAAAATATAATTGTTTAAGTAGTTGTGGGTTCTTACATAATAAAAAAAGATAGTTTACCTCACAAGCAAATGATAGTTACCCGACTAAATTAAGAGGTAACTCGAACAGAAACTTATTTCACTTTCCCACGGGAGGACGAGTCAGTTTGCTGATTGGGATGTAGAGTGATGAGATTCTGCAGCTCAGTGTTGCAGAAGATCTTCTTACGGGAACCGTCCGCCAGTAGAATGATGACATTTCCTTCAGTTGTCCAGCATTTTTTCTTCCCGAAGTGTTTACGAGCTGCTACAAACAGTTCTTGCCTAGCCTTAGTAAGGAACTCGGAGACAGTTATTTCAGATCCCTTAAGTGTAGTTTTCTTGTTCCAAACCATCATACGACGCTGCATAGTAGTGAAACGAACTAATATGGGACGTGAGGATTCTTTTTTCTTTGTACCAAGCCGATGACACGATTCAAAATCCTCCGAAGCCATACCAGCCAATTTCATTTGGTTGCATAGCACATCGAGGGTTTTCTTGAGGACATTTTCTTCCTTCTCTTCCTTCACACCATGGAGCAGAAGGACTTTCCGGCGAGATAAAGTGTCAAGACGGTCTATGCCCAGAGCCAGAAGCTCAATTTGTGATTTGAGGATGCCGAGCGTCTTACATACAAAAGATTTAAACGAGGAGAATTCTGCTGCAAGGGTTTTGACAGTGGTGTTAGATTCCTTTGCTCCTGGCTGCTGTAGATTCTTCTCAAAATCAGACATCCTGTCATCGAACATGGATGATAGTTCCTTCAGACTTTTAAGTAGTTTTTCCGCTGTGGAGTCCATGACTTTGGTGGAAATAGTGTGTGTGATGCTGTAGGAGACGTCAACTTAGGCACAGGAGATGTTAAAATATAATCATGAGGTATTTATTATTTTTTAAAAATTAATAATAGTTAAGAGCAAATTTTTAGATGTTTACACTTTGACAGCTACCCACCAAAAAAATTATGTATCGAAATTAATCAAAATACGTAAATAAATACGAAAATCCGTTTTAATTTCTAAGCACTATTTTTTTGTATTGTTTCATATCACTTCGTGATAAGACGATGAATGACTACAACATAGCAACGTCGCATATTTGGAAGCATGTTATCAGTTGATATGGATTTTCCCTTCCTACTGTAATGAGCTTAGGATCGATTTCAGGATTAACAAAAAAACCCATAGATGTTTTTTCTTGAAATATATTGTATAACCTTTATCAAGTTACCTCGATTTATAAATATGTAACCGTGTTAACCGGGTATGGCTAGCTTATCCTAAACCTAAATCTTTGATACCTAGATCCATTGTATTTATTCCTCTTCACTATGAATCCCAGCACTTTATTTCACAGTGTATCCTAAATCTCTTAACTCACTAACTAGAAAGTCATCTTTGTATAAGTCGATTTTGGTAATCCATTCTTCAAATTTAGCGATACATCGGCAGGTACCTCCATACTCAGGAGGTAGGAACTCGGGGTCAATGTATCGATGGAGCGTCTTCACATCAGAACCATGAAAGCAGATCCTATTCCAAATAGACGTGGGTATGAACTGCTTGAATATGTAGAAAGCAGGGCTTAAAAAACGGCTGTAGTTAATAATGTGGAGGCCGTGTACCATTAACGGGAACGACACCTGCAAGTTTATGCGGTCTTAGTATATTCATATCCACACTGTTGTCGATGGTAACTTTAGTCCACTTTAAAACAAGTGGAAGCAAAAGAAGCATTCCAATTTTATTAAATTTTTGCTCGTTTTGGTTACCTATTGTGAATGAGGGCTTTTCAAAATGACAAAAATAAATAAATTAATAGTTATTTGTTATACAAGTGACCAAAATCAAATTGTGCTGCGAGTGGCGACTTTAAATCACGAACTAGCGAAGTAGTCTAGAATTGAATCACGAGCGTAGCGAGTGATTCTAATATAGACTACTGAGCACAGTGAGTGATTTAAAGGCACGAGGCAGAACAACATTTTGGTCTCGTGTAAAACATACAACTTTTCACCTCGACCAGCGAGAAAATTTTCACGTGACTTTCCTGGTAAAAAAGCTTAATTCAACATTTGAAACTTGTTCACTTAACTCTTTTGGAGTTAGACAACTATCTTCATCGTTGGACGCATTCATTTTTGTAATTTATCACAAAAATAATTCAATCAAACCTATGCTGAAAAATTTTATTCATAGAGTCAGTAAAGTAGATTCCCGTCGTTTTGATTACCTACATTGCGTTGTGTTTTTCTCTTATTCATTAATATTCCGTCTTATTTATTTATTTATAATCATAAAACATATAATTTGTTAATAAATTTCATTAATTTTTCTTATTTCATATTTGTTTCATACATGTGACCTCATTACCTACATACTCTTTATTTAAAATTCCTTGGTATATCCGTGCATTTTATTTTTTTACTTTTTAATCCGTGTATGACACCATAAAGCACTCTATCTATCCTTTTCTCACATATCAATTTTACAAGTGTCATCCTATTCACTTTATTTGTTTTTTCTTTATAATTTTAAAAGTTGGTGTTAGAAATTAAAAAAGCACTTTGTCTCACGCTCGCAGCAAAAATCGATTTTGCTGCGAGTTTTTACGCGCCAAAAGCACCCTTTTCGTGCTGGAGAGGTGAAAAAAAATATTAAAAACACGACTGCCCTGCCAAAACGAACTAAAAAGATAAACAACAAGTGTCATTGCAGTCGGAGGACCTTATCATGGAACAATTTTTGATCAAAGAGGTCCCCCGACTGCAATGACACTTGTTGTTTAACTTTTTAGTTCGTTTTGGCAGGGCAGTCGTGTTTTTAATATTTTTTTAATTTATTTATTTTTATTTCACACATTTTAGTGACATATTATATAGTTTTGGAATGTGCTCATCAAGGCCTTTCATTTGATGCCCATATTGTAATAATAGAAGAAAAAAAATTTTTTTTCACATTTGAAAATGGCGTCGTACAGTCGCCATATTATTTTTTTCTAAAAAAATATAGCCAGTGTCACTCGGGATGTTGTAAGGATTCTAACGATACCCCATTTATCCAAATCAGTTCAGGCATTTAGAAGTTATGGTGGAATAAAGAAACTCACATACCCACAAACATACATGAACCCTGAACACATAACACTCTTTTTGCTTTGGGCAGTCGTGTAAAAAGCTGTAGGCTCGATAGGTGGCGTTGAAAAAAATAGGGGATTCAAAGTGTTTTTTTTTCGAAGAGTACTCAGGTAGGCAGGCAGATGTAACTGACCTCCTTGTATAATAGAGGTCAGTGCAGTACATGCTTACTGGCCGGTTGGTTGGCCGTTTATTTTTAAAAGCCAATTTTGACTTCCCTCTTACCATCAACGCCATCTAGTGAGGCAAATAGTTACTTTTCTTTTTTTTAAATGTCAATTTGAAAACCCCTCATTCGAATAGTATACCTACAACTTGTTACAATATTATTATGGTAGATAAGGACTATCAAACTGAACAACTTTTACTTTGAAACCAACTCAAAAATAGCGAAAAAAACCAGAGTGTTTCATATATTTTAATATTTCGTTGTTAATTTTTGTAAAAAACAGCTGTTTTTTTGCGATTTCAGAGTTCGTCCCATAGTAAACGTTATTCAGTTTGATGGTCCCTATCTACCGATATTCGGCATTAGGGGTATTTTTGTAACACATTAGAGTAGGTACTTTTTACTCTGTGAGAGGGATGTCACGATCATGCAAACTGACATTAGACTGATTCGTACGATTTATTCTAAGAAATCTTAGAAAAAATAGTACAAATGGCAGCACTGTATCAGTATGATGTCGAATGATCATTTTAATCCCTTTCTGAGGATGACAGATCGTGAGGTGATCTTGAGATCAGTGTCCTTCGTTTTTGTGTTCATTAGCGGCCGCCCGCGACTTCGTCTGCATGGAAATATTTTTTTGATATCCCTGTGGAACAATACTTTTTTCGGGATGAAAGGTACCCTATGACCTTCTCTGTACCCCTGACAACGTGTATGCAAAATTTCATGTTGATCGATTCAGTAGTTAAGACGTGAAGGCGTAACAAACAAACAAACAAACGGACTTTCGCATTTATAATATTAGTAGGTGTTTATGACAATAATAATTAATTAGGCGGGAAAACACAAGCAAATTTTTTCTAAATCCGACAGTGAAAAAATTTACCCCTAGCACGCTGACTGTCTGATACGCAAAAGTGGGGCTAAGATATCGCATTTGCGCTATGCTTAGTCCTCCCAGATCCAAAATCAAGGTGAAGCCCAAGATCTGCATCTTCGGTTGCAGTAATGTAACTTCATTCATAATAAGGGCGACACGGGCCAAATCTGTAACTGGCGCAACTGACGGATCCCATCCACCTATAATGAAAAAAAAAAAGTATTAAGTAACGTTCCGTCGCAGAATGTCCCTTTCGCAAAATGTCCCCTGGTCGCAAAACGTCCCTTTCGCAGAATGTCCCTTTCGCAAAATGTCCCTTTCACAAAACGTCCCTTTCGCAAAATGTCCCTTTCGCCAAATTTCCATTCTGTTTGAAATGTTCTATGAAACTCAAAAATATACTACACACTAGGGAGAATTTTTAAGCTACTGCCAACACTAAATTGTAATAATCATCAGTTAAGAATATGAACATTTCGAACAAAATGGAAATTTGGCATAACTGATATTTATTTGATACCAAGGGGACATTCAGCGAAAGGGGCGTTTTGCGAAAGGGACATTTTGCGAAAGGGACGTTTTGCGAAAGGGACATTTTGCGAAAGGGACATTCTGCGAAAGGGACGTTTTGCGACCAGGGGACATTTTGCGAAAGGGACATTCTGCGACGGAGCCTTAGTACACAACGTGTCACAAAAATACCCCTAATGCCGAATATGTAGTAATTTCATACAAAAATTAGTGACGAAAATATCAAAATGTATGAAACAGCAAATTTTTTTTCACGATTTCAGAGTTGATCCCATAGTAAAAGTTGATCAGTTTGGTGGTCTTTATCTACAATACTCGGCATTAGGGGTATTTTTGTAACACGTATAAGTATTTCAAAGTATTATAATAATAATAAAAAAATACCTTTCATATATAATACATTTATAATATTAAGTAGGAAGTAGAATTCGATTCATTGATAAAAGTTTTTGAAAAAAATCTTTAGACATTTATTTTTTTGATAAGATTTTAAGGATATGGTCACAGAAGTAAAGATTATTTACTCCTGTGGTATGGTTCATTTTCAGAAAAACATGAAAGATAGGCAATGTTGCACCTTAAGAAACTTACTACACTTGACAATAACGATTCGGCCATTTACGGGGTTCTCAGGCACTACACCTGCATACACATTCTTCACCTTGTGCAAAGTGAACGGGTCGCAGTCGTACAGTTGCGCACTATTCCGCCGGAAATCTTCATAGCGCACCATCTGGAATCTCCTCACAAGTTATAAACTCCTAGTATACCTATATATAAAGTAACATTGTATTTTCATAATTTTTCATTTTTTATCAAAATGCAAAATTATTTTAGCCGTATCTGTTATTACTATGTCTGTGTTTTAGCCTAACATCTAGTAGTACCCCAGTAAAAATCTACATTTAAATCGCAAATCGCGATGTAAAGCTGCATTTTTGGCATGTTATTTGGACCCGTTAAGGGAGTGTGGAACCATGTTTTGCAAGCAAAAAAAAGTTGTGCTAGCATATTTTTTCAGTTTTTGCAGTTTTATTAAAAAACTATGGGCTTTTGACATTAGTTGTCCATATCATTTTGAAAACGTATTAAATTTCAAACAATTAAAGCTAACCCACAGCTCCGTATGTCTAATATTTTTTGAGATATGATGCTTGAAACATTGACACTCACCGGCATATCTAACCGCCTACACCGTTATTTTCATACAAACATGCTCACTTCACAGTCTCATGAATATAAAAGTTTACGCATCTCTGCAATGGTTTGTATGTTGATAGATTAGGAAGGTGCTCGTTTTTCGAATAAGAATGTTAAATAAGCATAGACATCTCTCAATTTCGCCAAAAATGCAGTAAGCAATGCATAATTTTAATACCATATATCATTGTATGGAACGAGAAAATTGGTTTACCCTTTCCTCTTTTTGGATAAATTGAGAGGTGTCTATACTTATTTGACATTTCTATTCAAAAAATGAGCACCTGACTAATCTATCAACATACAAATCATTGCAGAGATGCACAACCTTTTTTATTTATGAGACTGTGAAGTGAGCATGTTTGTATGAAAATAACGGTGTAGGCGGTTAGATATGCTGGTGAGTGTCAATGTTCCAAGCATCATATTTCAAAAACTATTAGACATACGGAGCTGAAATTTGGCTTTGATTGTTCAAAATTTAATACACTTTCAATGATGTTGGCAACTAATGTCAAAAGCCTATAGTTTATGAATAAAACTGCAAAAACTGATTTTTTTTTGCAGTTTTTCACGTAAAACGCTACCAGCACATTTTTTTTTGCTTGCAAAACATAGTTTCACACTCTCATAAGGGGTCCAAATAACATACCAAAAATGCAGCTATACATCGCATTTTGCGTTTTTAGGAAAAATATTTGTAAGATTTTACTGGCCTATAGGTGTAATCGACCAAACTTTTCTGCAAGGTGGTGGCCGATTGTTACTCATTGTCGTCACTTCTTCAGATTTGTGCAATTTTTGTTGCAAAAACTTGCAATACATTCAAGTGACTTCGACTGACAACTCGACATAAGTACTGCATATTTTTAGGTAACATTCTTTTTATGAGCTCACAAGTCAACTGTCAGTGTAAAATGCAACTATGTAGGTAGTTACTATTGTGTTTCGTAATTTAAATTAGTACCAGTTTGTACGCTAATTCAGGTCTGAATCTTCGGCAGCGGAGGAACCTGAGCAAATAGGCATCGTCAATGCGTCGCGGGTTGCATTCTCCTCGCTCTGAAATAAGAAGGACCGTCTAATTTGAAAAAGGAACAAAATTCCTATGAAATTATATGTCACTAGGTAACGTGATGGCACCAGTGTTGGACAAGGTACTAGTGTTGGACACTTTTGCCTCTTTTCACAAAAAATAAGAACACACATAGTATTTTACGGTTGGCAACACTCAAACCATAGACATTATACATCTATCTGTCATATCCCCAAATGTCATATGTTTCGGCCATTTTGTTTGAACATGGCGAAGTGAACAAAGTTGTGTGTCCTGTTTTTTTTTCATTTTGTGTGATTTTCTTAACCAAATTGTTAAAAAGGTGAGTGAATATTTGTGTCAATAGAATTTTGTTTCCAATAATAATATAAATTTGTATTGAGCATAGCCCAAAGTTATGAAGTTTAACACTTGATTACAAAGGAATTAACGTGACAAAATATTATTTCCGAGATTGAGAGAGGGTGTCCATTATTGGATTGGCTTAAGTTCCAAAATCCAGTCATGGACACTGTCCATTAATGAGGTGTTCATAACTGGATCTTTTTATTTATTTAGATGCCACCTAAGAAAAAATATACACCGGAGCAGATGGCACAAGCTGTTGCGGCAGTGCTATCTCAAGGCGTATCAAAAAAGTTTGCAGCGAAGAGCTTCGGTGTGCCCAGCCAGAGTCATCATCATCATCATCATATCAGCCGCACGACACCCACTGCTGGGTATTGGCCTGCCCTAAGGATCTCCACGACGATCGGTCCTGCGCTGCCCGCATCCACTGGCTTCCCGCGACCTTCACCAGATCGTCGGTCCACCTTGTCGAGGGCCTACCCACGGAGCGTTGTCCGGTGCGCGGTCGCCATTCCAGAACCTTTCCGCCCCAACGGCCATCAGTTCTTCTCGCTATGTGTCCTGCTCATTGCCACTTCAGCTGAGCAATCCTTCGAGCGATGTCGGTTACTTTAGTTCTCCTCGTTTCTGATTCGATCACGCAGAGAAACGCCGAGCATGGCTCTCTCCATTGCACGCTGGGTGACCTTGAGCCTCTTTATGAGAGCCATAGTTAGCGACCACGTTTCACTGCCGTAAGTTATCACTGGCAACACACACTGTTCATAGACTTTCGTCTTGAGACACTGAGGTAAGTCGGACGCGAAGATTTTTCGAAGCTTCTCAAAGTTGGACTTACCTAACTGGAATGCCTGTCCTAGGTATACGTAATGGTCAACAACTTCAAGTGTAGTGTTCCCAAAATGAAATGGAGAACGTACAACATGGGCATTTGCCATAATTTTCGTCTTATCCATGTTCATCCTGAGACCCACTCTTTGGGAAGCACTACGGAGATTTTCGAGCATTGTGTTCAGGTCTTCCATGGTCTCAGCCATAAGGACTATATCATCGACAAAACGAAGGTGTGTTAGGTACTGGCCATTAATGTGGATGCCGAGTCCTTTCCAGTCCAAGAGCTTAAAGATGTCCTCCGACGCAGCTGTGAACACACTGTGAGCAGTTTCGGAGAAATAACGTCTCCCTGTCTCACACCACGCTGCAGTTGGATAGGATTTGTGCTCTGATTCTGTACTCGGATCGACATGATCCTTGAGGTACCTCAACACCTCGATATACCTATAGTCCACTTGGCACCTTTGGAGAGACTGCAGCACCGCCCAGGTTTCAATCGAATCAAAGGCTTTCTAGTCCACGAACGCCAAGCATAGTGGCAGATTATACTCCTCGGTCTTCTGTATAAACTGCCGCAGTGTATGGATGTGGACTATGGTGCTAAAGATTTGTCGAAACCCGGCTTGTTCGGGAGGTTGGAACTCGTCGAACTTGCAAGCGAGACGATTCGTAAGGACTCTCGAAAACAACTTATAGACATGGCTCAGAAGTGAGATGGGTCTGTAGTTCTTTAAGAGGGACTCGTCACCCTTTTTAAAGAACAAAATCACATCACTTATGTCCATGCCTTCGGCGTTCTGCCCTCCACGATGACGAAATTGAAGAGCTTCTGGAGGACTTTGAGTATCGGCTTACCTACCGCCCGCTCACAGAAGTTCCGTAGTGATTTCATCGTCACCCGCCGCCTTGTTGTTTTTCAGCTGTTTGAGAGCCATACTAATCTCATACAGGCTGACGTCCGGGATATCTTGGGTATAGTGTCGGGTAAGCTTGGCTCTGGGGTGTCTGCGTGGAATATAACTGCCAATAGAAACACTCGATCTCCCTCAGGCTTTCAGGCTTTGATGAGATGATGCGACCGTTGTCTTTTTTAGCTTCGTCATCTGGCTTTGCCCAATAGACAGATCTCTCGGGAACACTTTAGAGCCTTTATTCCGCTCGATAGCCTCTTGAATACGATTCGTATTAAATTGGCGAAGGTCGCTCGTCAAAGACTTAGATACAGTGCGAGGCACGTATCTTGAAATTTTTTCGACAGAGTGGGGATAAGTTCGCGCATGTGCTCTTGTGAGCGACCAATAGAGCGCGCCCCTCTCCCGCCGCCCGCGCCCCTCACCGCTACGCATACCCAAAATACGCGTTTCGCGCAATCCCCACCCGATTTCAAGATACGTGCCTCGCACTGTATCTGTCTATTGAGCTGCTGATAACGATGAGCATCCGCTGAGCTCTGGAGCCTCATTTCACGTCTCTGATCCATGAGTAGGAGTGTGTGGTCGGAGAGTTTCTTTAGCTTGGGACGGCGGGTCTTAAGGAACTTGGACAGTATCCACCACCATGTTGTATAGATCGTCCACATCTATGCTGTTCTCAAGGGCTACGAAGCGGTTTTGGAGTTCGAGTTGAAAGCTATCGGGGTTTTGAGTTTAAGAATTTGTTGATTTTTTAGAGATTTTCTGTTTATCTCTTCTTTGTGATTTTGTAGTCGCTGTTTTATAGTATAGGTACTAAGACTAAGAAATATGCCAATGATTAAAACTAAGAAATAATTTTTAGAGATTTTCTGTTTTTAATACATACGTGACAAAAAACGTTACAGGATTTTTATTTCCATAAATCTACCTTTGCTTAAAATCTTGTATAAAGGCAAAGCTTGTAATAAGGAGTTTTTTCGCATTTAAATGAGACTTACCGGAAACTCAAATAAGTGTCCATCATTGGGATGTCCATCATTGGGACGTCCATAATTGGGATGTCCAATAATAGATGTTGGATGTCCATCACTGGGTGTCCATTACTGGATTATGACTGTTCATTATTGGAATTTCGATGTCTTTTCAGTTGATCGTTTTTATTATTATTTTTCTCAAAATTCTTTAAACTTTTTTTAGTTGTTAACAGGTAATAATAAGTGTTTATTATCTGACTACAACATTCTAAATTCGCAACACCGAGACTCAATTAATAAATAAGTTATAGGCTTACATGTTTGAATCGGCCCTTAAAGTGTCCATAATTGGTGCCACCACGTTATCCGAAACTTATGTGGAACAGGTGTAAATGGCTCTTAATCTTTTATGGTAAACAAAATGTCTAAGAAAATTAATAGTTCAACTTTGATGATTTGTATGCGTGCTTATGAGGAGTTTTGCCTTTGTTATGATATGCGTTATAGGCACCGTTTTCCAAATCCAATGTTTGAAGTGATTATCAGTTGTTTACAAATAAACATCGATATCTAAATACCTATGCTAGACTACTACAACGAACTTTATCTATTTTTAGCCCAAGGCGATCTGATCTGAAAGGCACAGATATTTGGCGTGGCCGGTTTGCGATAGCCACTAGATAGGTTACAAATGTCACGCCGAATGGCCTCACCTGCATAATTAAATAGGTATACCTAGTAAGTTAAGTTATTACTTAAACAGACTGGCTACTATGTTGTACATAAGAAATAATAAAGTATAGGTACAATGCATCTAACTGTAGAATCCTATTTGAATAACATGGTCAGTGTGACTTTTTAAGTTTAATAATTAGTTCCCTATAGTCTAGGTGGCGTGAGGAAAGGAGAAAACGAGAGGGGTTGTAATTAGCATTTTAAATGGAAAAATCAAAAACATAAACTAAGCAAACTTTAAGGGAACTCGATGGCGCAGTAGATTAGCGAAAATGGCTGGTGTGATGATGATGAAGCAACCTTTGATCATAGTCCGCAGCTCCTGAATAATCTTGTCCCTGGTCTTGGGATCTTCGGAGCAGTTCCTCCATGCCAGCTCCTCAAACTCCTGGTCTTCGAACCTGCTGATCTCTGCTTGGAACGCGATGTTGAGGAACGGCATTTTAGCAGCTACCTGCACAAAACAATCACCGTAAATTTTGTTAAAAAATCTGCCTTGATGAAATAATTATTTTTCCCAATAGTAGATTGTACAACAAGTGCATAAAATGGGTTTTATGTACGAGTTATACACTCTGCTTTTCACTTCGATTGTGAGGAAATTAAACAACAATAATGTAAAAATAAAAAATAAAAATTTTCTTACATTTTAGTGACAAATTATATATTTTTAGAAAGTGCTCATCAAGACCTTTCATTTGATACCCATATTCAAAAATTGAAAAAAAAAACCAAATTTTTGTGACAAAATATATATTTTTGGAATGTCCTCATCAAGGCCTTTCATTTGATACCCATATTCAAAAATTGAAAAAAAAAATTTTTTTTTCTTAATTTTTTGTGACAAAATATTTTTTTTGGAATGTGCTCATCAAGGCCTTTCATTCGATACCCATAATTAAAAATTGAAAGAAAAAACTCATTTTTTTATAAAAAAAATATAATTTTGGAATGTGCTCATCAAGGCCTTTCATTTGATACCCATATTCAAAAATTGAAAAAAAAATTATTTTTTTATAAAAAATAATATAATTTTGTAATGTGCTCATCAAGGCCTTTCATTTGATACCCATATTCAAAAATTGAAAAAAAAAAATCAAGGTCTTTCAATAAAATTGATACCCATTTAAAAAAAAAGTATTATAACACAACAAAAAATTAAGAAACAAAATTAAATAACAAGTAAATTCAATGAAGTTTAATTGCATGTGTGGCTGTTTACCTGACGACCCTTGTCTTTTTTTTTAATCTAGATGATGCGACCTTTGTCTTGACCTTTGTCTTGACCTTTGTCTTAAAGTCTGAGCCTTAGACGAAGATTTTACTTTATGCACTAGAGCATAAAAAGCGATTTTATGCAGCCTATACCAAACATAAATACGAACTTTACGAGCATGAGAAGTGAAAAAGCTTTTTTCCATTCAGAACCGAATTCAGCAGGCTTTTTTACTTCGGAAAAGTCATGTTGCCAAAATGGCTCACAAAATGCCGTTGAATTTGAATATTTTAATATGAACTACTAGTCTATTTTCCCTTTCTCTGAAACGAAGGGCGTACGAGCAATGCGTTCAGCCGGTCATGGTCTACGGGGCAGAAACTTGGACCCTTACACAACAACATATCCACAAGCTGCAGGTAGCCCAAAGGAAGATGGAGCGCGCCATGTTGGGTATCACTCTACGCGACAAAGTTAGAAACACGGTAATCCGGAGTCGCACTAAACTAACTGACGTGGGGCGCATCATTGCACAAAGGAAGTGGCGATGGGCTGGTCACATATATCGCAGAACCGATGGCCGGTGGAGCAGAAAGGTGCTGGAGTGGAGACCAAGGACCGGTACCAGAAGCGTTGACCGCCAAAAATCCGGATGGTCAGACGACATCACCAAAGTAGCGGGGAAAAACTGGATGAGAAAAGTACAAGACCGAACGGGATGGCGTGCATTCGAGGAGGCCTACACTCAGCAGTGGGTGACTTAAGGCTGAAGAAGAAGAAGAAGAAGACTAGTCTATTATACATTTTATAATCGTTTGTGGCGAAATTCGACACATGTTTCTTAGAGAAAGTTGTTTAGTTTCATGGACTGGACACATCCTTGAAATTTGGATGGTAAGTTCAAAATGACAATGATGTGCACAATGATCCGCTGTATCGTGTGTAGGAATTCAATGAGCTGGATGCTGAAATTGATATATTTCACCAAACATTAAAATCATTCCTATCATGTATGATATGATTTTAATGTTTGGTGAAATATATTTCAAGTCTTCCAACTAGGTCCCATTTTATGTTGTTAACTGTGTTAACAAAAAAAAAAATTGTCTTCAATCTTAACCTATTTTTTATTTAATTTGTACGTACCATAAATTACCTTACCTTCAATTGCTGTTCTAATTGTTTAAAATTCTTTTTTTAATATAAAGTAATAATTTAATTTAAAGGATGTCCCAGCGTTGCCCCAGTTTCATTTTATTTAATTACCTTCATAATTTAAAAATGCTAATTACATTTTATTTAGGTAGGTATTAAGAATTGTTTTATATTTAGAAAAACAATTACAAAAACATTAAGTTGTTTTCTGAAGTATTTAGTGAAAAAATGTAAGTAAATAGTACTCTAATGATAAAAAATTGTGATTTAAAACAGTTTTAACTTAAAAATCCCACTTTTTAATGCAGAAAATAATTATCAATCTGATTCTAGAGTAAAATACCTACTCTGACATTCAACTTTGATTAAGACGCGATAGACTTTCATTTTTTGAGAATGGTGGGGCAAATGACATAGGCGCGATGGGACATGTCTTTTAATCACCTAATTAGCTTAAGTTTCATTAGGTTGTTTAAATAACTAATATTATTTCAATGCTGTGCACAATTGCTATTGGTTCCAAGCTAACATATATTTTAGTTTAGTGTGATTTTATGTATAATTCAAAGTTTGTGAACTGTTATTGTGTCTAAATAAATAAATGACCCGATATATTTTCAGATAACATTTTCAATATCCATTCAGAAAATAATATTTTATTTTACGTTTTTCTATTTGGATACTTTCTTAATAAGTATAAGTACCTAATGTTTTTGAATATTTTCAACCAAATAATTATTATACAGTTCACTTTACTGATATTGATTGATTGACATTTGCCATGTAACTTTAGTTCCAAATTTTTTGTGTAAAGTTCCAATATTTACCTGTTAACCATATTTATCTAATATTTTTATAATGACTTTTTTTGTGCGTATTTTGTAACAAATATCAACAATGCATTGTCTTCTTTGTCATATCTTTAAGTTAATAATTAATTACCAATGTTGTTATAATGTAAAGACTTACACTTACTTGGAAAAAATTATATTAGGTAAATACCTACAATATTAACAAAAAAAATACTTACCCTAAATACATGAAGCTAGCGTAATCCAAATAATGTTTATTTAAAAATACACTTTTGTCTTAAAAATACATGTTATCGCTTTGTTTACTTCAATCACGATTCTAGACCAATAGGATTCGTTTGATACAAGTTGCGCACTTGCGCAATACTAAAATGATCTCGCGAGTTGCGCGAGCGCACCGGAGTTAATCAGGACGTTGACTACACAGATGGAGTACATTTTACGTATTGGTGCAAAAGTCAATCGAGTTTGACGTCCGAGTTTCAAATGGATCAAGGATTTAGAATGCTGTGGTGTCCTGTGTAATTGTCTACTTTCCCTTGTCCTGTTTTGTTTCAGATCTCATGGTAAGTTAAATTAAAACCACAGTCTTTAATTAAAACCGAACGACTGAACAAATTAACACTGTTTCTTTTAACTCGGACGTTGGCAGAATCGTCACGTAAAGCGACGCAGCCATGGAACTCAAAAATTGATTTGAAAAGGATTTAGAAGAAAAGTACAGTCAAAGTCATAGACTTTAGATTATATTACTAGCGTAGTCAAAGTATTGAAAATAACCTATACACCATAGAACCACATGGTGATAGAAATGCCACTTCTATAAATTTTTGCTTTTTTGTGATGTTGTCTAATATTTACTTATTTTGTATTTATTATCTCTCTATCTGTTAGTGTGATTTGATGTCTAAGTTACTGTACACTACACACTATCTTCTACAAAAGTTTTTTTACAGGTACCTAATCTCAAAAAATTTAGCTTATTGTTTAAATAATATACTACTACCCGTTTTCTGTCTGTATGCTTGTTTGGGGAAAATTTTCAGTATAGCAATAAAATTGGTAGAACCATCTCTTAAAAGGGTACATAAAATAGTCCAGTCAGCAGCACATCAGGTATACAAAACTGTCGAAAATCTGCATTTTAGTTTGAACCTAATTTCTTCACACTTAAGTAAAAAATGATTGAATTATGATTACCCTGTCGTGGAAGCCCAGCGCGCAGCGTGTCGTTGACTGTACATTATGTACACTACATACCATAGGTACAAATGAAAAAAAGAAATAATTTCATGCGTAATTTATAGCGAAATATGCACAAAGGGATAAAAAACTTAAAGTAAAGCAAATAAGTTTTAAAAGATATAGAAGATGAATAATATAATATTTGATTTCAAATTATTGCATCGTGTTTCTTAGTTTTCTCTTAATTTTGTTGTTATTAACTAATAAAGAAAACTACCGAATGTAGAAGGGAAAAAAATAAAGTGAAACAAAATATAATTTCTTACAAATAGGCATTTATTTAATAAAGTTATTAGTACAAAAATAGGAAATTCTCGAAAACCAAAGTATTAACAATTAATTATAGTTTAATAACAACTAACTTACGTCAAGTAATGTCATAGTTCATATTTACACAGCACCTTTGTCTTAGCCGAGTGATACATTATTGTACTTTGAGTTGTTTTTCTGTAAGACACACTGCAAAATAATGACAAAACAACAAAGATTTTAGTCTTAGGCCCGTATTTATAAACTGCTCTCAAGTCTCAACGTTAAGAGCTATCTTGTTTCCTATAAGAAGAGCATCTCAAATACCTATACAGGGTAATTTTGCGACCTCTTTACAAAATCAAATATAAGTTCAAGGACGTAATAAAAAAAATTGGTGAGATAATTATGAAATATTTCTTTTTAAAATCAAAGTTTTCAGCCACTTTTTATGTCCAAAAAATCTAGGCGTGCACGTTCACCCTCGCGCAAGCGACGCGAGCGGGGGAACGCGGGTGGCGGAAGGGGGGCTCGCGCGGGTCGACCGTGCGATGCGCAAACAGTGACAACAATTTCAATTTGTGTAGGGAAAAGTTTGGGGTAAAAATGTAAAAAAAAATTTTTTTTTACTTCACTAATTGATTGTACTGCTGTTATAGAATGACCTGACATAATTTGAAAAGGGGACCAAAAATGACCCTGTATAATCTCAAGATAGCTCTCAACGTTGAGAGTTATCTTGAGATCATACTTAAGATGCAGTTCCTATATGAAGAGCGTTTCAAGTATTATTTCAAAATAGCTCTTATCGTTGAGAGTAGTTTAAAAATACGGGCCTTAGACACAGAGAGAATAGATATTAGTACTATTTTAGGCCCGTAATTTTATACCGCTCTCAACGTCGAGAGCTATCTAAAGATCAGACTTGAGATGCTCGTCTTATAAGAACACCATCTCAAGTATGATCTCAAGGTATAAGAATAAACTATGTCGGGATTTACACCATGTACCTTTTTATATTTTCAAAAACCATAAGCAAGATAGTTTTCAAGTCTCAATGTTGAGAGCAGTTTAAAAATACGGGTCTGGCCCGTATTTATAAAACGCTGTCCACGTTGAGAGCTATCTTTAGATCATATTAGAGATGCTTTTCATTTATAGTACAGCATATACAGGGTCAATTTGTGAAGTAAAAATTTTTTTTTTTTACAATTTTGCCCCAATCTTTTCCCTACACAAATTGAAATTGTTGTCACTGTTTGCGCATCGCACGGTCGACCCGTGCGAGCCCCCCTCCCGCCATCCGCCTTCCCCCGCTCGCGTCGCTTGCGCGAGGGTGAGCGTGCGCGCCTAATTTTTTTGGACATAAAAAGTGGCTGAAAACTGTGAATTTAAAAAGAAATAATTCATAACTATCTCACCAACATTTTTTTTATTACTTCCTTGAACTTATATTTGATTTTGTAAAGAGGTCGCAAAATTACCCTGTATTATGTCGAAGGCGGTTTATAAATACTGGTCTTAGATTCAAAGAGGCGTTGACCTTCACCTACGTAAAGTATAAACAAAACAGGGGGGCTTCTCAAATAGCCACTTTTCTATTCGTTCGCTAACTTAAAAATTAAAAAGAAGCCATAATCACTAAAATAACGTGTCGTATGCTTGTCAATTCCATACAATACAACAATGTCTGTGATTTACATAAACTTGCGACGTCTGACTTGATCGTCTTATTGCTTATTTTCAAGATTTAAGTTAGCGAACGAACAGAAAATTGGCCATTTGAGTAGCCCCCCTTATGTAGTTATTGTTTAAGAACAAGTTGTGTCGACTTTCTTATATTATTCTTTTACATTCATGATAACCCTGCTATAAAGCTGCTGTAGTCAGCTTATGATTTGATTAGCAGATTAATGATTTGACATTTGAAGACAAAGCACGAACCTAGTCGTGAGGTAGTCAGGCCTGGAACGCATTTCCAGGCCTATTTTCATCATTTTTAATTCTCTCTCCGTGGCGGTATAGTGCTGTGTATTTGAGCTTAATTACGCACGTAGTTTGTCACAGCCACCCATAAATAAAAATGCTACTAGTAAAAACAATATCCAACCACGCCGACATTTTCAATCGCTACGGAGAAATCTTATGACAATCCCATGCCATACATCTTTCGTTTGCGTCATTGGCACGGAATAGATATCATTGCTTTAATTAACTAATGCGACATTGTTGAAAAGGCCTGCTTCTTAAATGGTGTACCCCTAGCAACTATCGGAATCACTTATACAGCGGCATTACGATTTTTTTCAACGTGTCTTTATGTCCACAAATTGACATAATGTAATGCTCTCCGCTGCGTTAAGCGGAACACGCGCGCGGGCGACATAGATTAGAGCTTATTCATGCACTGCGCAAGCATCTATCCGTCAAAAACCAGGGGGCCTATTCTCGCGCACTGCGACATTTCTCGAATTCGAGATTATCTCTAATCACAAATCTCTATTGAAAATGTCACTAAAATCTCTATTGCAGCCAAAAAACTTATTCTCAGCAATTTTCGACATTACAAGTCGAAAGTCTTTGGAATCTCTTCAATTTCTTGACTTTTTCGAGATATTTCGAATTATGCTATATCACTGTGGCACGCGCCCGATGGCGATGTCTGCCTGCAAGAAACGCAACGCTGTTTAACATTGATTACTGTTGGCTTAGTCGGTCACCCATCCCGAATCTTACCTTTTTACAAAGTTGTTTAACATTCGTTATCGTAGTCTCAATCGGTCACCCATCTCATAACCAGTCTTTGTAAACGTTGTTTAACATTGATTACTTCTGGCATCGTCGGTCACCCATCCCAAACCCGACCTTTTTTCAAAGTGGTAACCAGATGGTCACCCATCTCACACCCAGTGTTATTTTTTTTTACTTTCGTCGCATCGCGTCATAAACGGTCACCCATCCCACACCCGGCCATTTCCTAAAATTGCTTAACATTTGTCATCACAATCCCAAATGGTCACCCATCTAGTAACTGGCAACCGGCCTCTTCAAAAGTAGCTTCGTTATTGCTGTTCCAAACGGTCACCCATCTGAGATGGGTGACCATTTACAAAGTGGTTACCAGATGGTCACCCATCTCACACCCGGCCTTATTAAAGCTTTTTACTTTCATCGCATTAACGCACAGTCACAAACGGTCACCCATCCCACACCCGGCTATTTCTTAAATTGCTGAACAGTTGTCATCGCAGTCCCAAATGGTCACCCATCTAGTAACCGGCCTCTTCAAAAGTAGCTTAATATTCGTTATTGCTGTTCAAAACGGTCACCCATCTCGTACTCGGCCTCTTCAAAAGTAGCTTAACATTCGTTATTGCTGTTCCAAATGGTCACCCATCTGAGATGGGTGACCATTTTCAAAGTGATTACCAGATGATCACCCATCTCACACCTCACACCCGGCCTTATTTAAAGCTTTTTTACTTTCGTCGCATCGCAGTCACAAACGGTCACCCATCCCACACCCAACCATTTCCTAAAATTGCTTAACATTCGTCACTCATCACAGTCCCAAATGGTCACCCATCTAGTAACTGGCAACCGGCCTTTTCAAAAGTAGCTTAACATTCGTTATTGCTGTTCCAAACGGTCACCCATCTGAGATGGGTGACCATTTTCAAAGTGGTTACCAGATGGTCACCCATGTCACACCGGCCTTATTTAAAGATTTTTTACTTTCGTCGTATCGCAGTCACAAACGGTCACCCATCCCACACCCGGCCATTTCTTAAAATTGCTTAACATTTGTCATCGCAGTCTCAAATGATCACCCATGTAGTAACCGGCCTCTTCAAAAGTAGCTTAATGTTCGTTATTGCTGTTCCAAACGGTCACCCATCTCGTACTCGGCCTCTTCAAAAGTAGCTTAACATTCATTATTGTAGTCCCAAATGGCCACCCATCTCATAAGAAAGAGACAATTCGACACTTCAACTAACTTAATGTTCGAGATATTCAATCTCTACCGCTATCGACCACACGTTGCATGTCGAGGGCTAGCCATCGACATATCTCTATGGTGACATTTCGAGAATACCAAAAACTGGTTTGAATAGACAAAATGGCGGATCCGCCATTTTATTTCGACATATCTCTATTTCGACATTTTGTCTATCGCGTGAGAATCGGCCCCCAGCAATGTATATTCCCGCGCCGTGTACCCGCGGCGGGATTCCGCTTAACGCAGCGGAGTGCTTGATATCTATCAAGATAGTTTAGCTACACAAAAGAGTTACAATTCGAGAATGTAACAATATACTTATTTATATCAGTGTATCAGAGAGTGAAGTGTGGCACAAAATTGATCGGTCCAATAGAAAAACGTTATTATGATTTCACTATAAGTAATAATGGTCCCATGATTCAAAATTCTTGTCAAGTGGCTACTTTTTCTTATGCCCACGGATATAACATCCCAAAATTTACCAAATCTCGTAAACTCTTCACAGTCCTCTTCAAAGAAAATTAAACTTTACTCCTACTCTCACTGAGGATTGAATTGAACTGTGAAGCTATTTATTACGATCTTAAACGCCACTTAGAAATAAAAGAAAAAAATGGTCCTTCAAAATTAGTTTTTCCGTGACAAACAAAAATGGTTTGGTTATAGCAGTTACTACAAACATTGTAGTAACGGCTATAAGTATGAAAAGTTTATAAAATAAAAGTAATATGTATGTCAGTCAGCGTAGTAGCCTAAGCTGCGCATATCACTGTCAAAGTCCTTGTTCTTGTAGCCGCGGATCTTGGTGAGCCACTGGCGCAGCGACACGGGGTCGCGCCGCCCGCCGTACCGCTTCGGGAGGCACTCTGGATCTACGTACCTGTGAAATGTTACCATTTTAGAGCGAATTCAGTAATAACGGAGCGGTCGACGACGAGCTGAGAGGCCGCCATCGAGATCGCGCAGTGATTATTGAATTTGCTTGCTGCGCCGCCTGCCGTGGCTGACTGTGGCCGGGCAGTTCCCGGGATACACGAGGCTAGTTTTTCAAGCTAGGATAGCAAGCTAGTGTCAGTAAGCTAGCAAGCTAGTACTTCTGGCTTCGTGTAGACAAAACTAGCTTCATTTCTTAGTTACCTAGTAAGCTAATAAGCTAGTTTACAAGCCAGGACAGTTTTAATAGGATGGAGTTCTATTTATAAGGCTAGTAGCGCCCCCCACTACCGATTTTACTATCCTGGCTTGTGTACTAGCTTCATGTGGCCGGCAAACCTAGTTTTTAGTTGGCTAGTAAGCAGGAACCACGCGTTTCATTTACTTGTTTTTGAGATTTTAAGAAGCCCAAACTAAGTACGGAGATTAATTTAAAGTTTGTTTAACTGTACAATGACCATGCCTATTTGTGGAACCCCACCCTTCCAAGTTATAAAGACAAGTCTTAACGTGAGTCAGCACTACAAAAAATGTGTGGCGAATTAAAGATAGTGGGTATTGATATGATTATCAAGGACATAAAAAGTAAAATAGAAATAAATCTGGAGGAACGTATTCTCTCATTTTGGACGTGTGGTAACCTCAGTCACTGCAATATACTAGCTTAAAATGATCTTAGCTTCATGTAAACAGAACTAGCATGAAGCCAAGCCAGGGTCAGCAAGCCAGGACAGTTTAGAAGAGAACTAGCTTGCTATCCTAGCTTGAAAAACTGGCCTCATGTATCCCGGGCATTAAGCGGGCGACATAGATTAGATGCTGATTAGATCTTACTCATGCACTGCAAGCATCTGCCTGTCAGTAACCCAGCAATCTATATTCCCGTACCTTATACCCGCGCCAGGATCTCGGCTAACGTAACGCAGCGGACGCCCTTAAAGTATTTCATAAGCTCAAATTTAAACTAGAAAAACAGGCCAAGTGCGAGTCGGACTCGCGCACGAAGGGTTCCGTACCAAAAAACGGAAAAATATCTCGTTTGTTGTATGGGAGCCCCCCTTAAATATTTATTTTGTTTTGTTTTTAGTATTTGTTGTTATAGCGGAAACAGAAATACCTACATCATTCTGTGAAAATTTTAACTGTTTACCTGTGGTCGTTATTAATATTGAGCAAAAAACGGCAAAAAAACCACGTTTGTTGTATGGGAGACCCCCTTAAATATTCATTTTATTCTAGTTTTAGTATTTGTTGTTATAGCGGCAACAGAAATACATCATCTGTAAAAATTTCAACTGTCTAGCTATCACGGTTCATGAGATACAGCCTGGTGACAGACAGACAGACAGACAGACAGTCAGACAGACAGACAGACAGACAGACAGACAGACAGACGGACAGCGGAGTCTTAGTAATGGGGTCACGTTTTTACCCTATGGTTACGGAACCCAAAAAAAGCAACTACTGTGAACTACTCTCTTAACACTGCGTCACACCCTTCGTATCAACGAACTAGAGAATTCGTAGTCACATTTGAAAATCTTCGCTTTCTGAAGATAAAATAATTGCACTGAAAAAAAAGAATTGTTGAATGTACTAAAGTAGCGAAGGTTGCCTAGTGAACTGCCATAGTCAACCCATTTCATAGTTAATTTTACTATAACAAGGGTGAATTTTACAATATATACTTTGTTGATTTTACATAACAAAACAGATTGACTAAAACTATTCTTAGTATAGTAAAATTAACCAAACAATTATTTGAATACACTAAAGAAAGTTTGTAAAATACTTCTCCAAATTTCCAACAGGTAACGCTACTAAAGTTGTTCGTAAAAACTACCAAATTATAGGATTGATTTTACTTAACACTAATTATGATATATATTTAGTATAATTGACATTAGAAATATGTACATTTTACACAACTTTGTCAATAAAATCAACAAACAACTTTTGCTTAAACAACAGTACGAGTTTAGCAACACAGTTCTCCGAATTTCCGATAGGTGACGCTTGCTACTCTACTAAAGTTGTTCGTAAAAACTACCAAATTAGAAGATTGATTTTACTAAATACAAATTATGAGATATATTTAATATAATTGACATTAGAATTATGTATATTTTACACAAGCGTGTCAATAATATCAACAAAGAACTTTTGTTTAAACAACAGTACAAGTTTAGCAATACACTTCTCCAAATTTCCGATAGATGACGCTTGCTACTCTACTAAAGTTGTTCGTAAAAACTACCAAATTAGAAGATTGATTTTACTAAACACAAATTATGAGATATATTTAATATAATTGACATTAGAAATATGTACATTTTACACAATCTTGTCAATAAAATCAACAAAGAACTTTTGTTTAAATAACAGTACGAGTTAAGCAACACAGTCCTCCAAATTTCCGATAGGTGACGCTTGCGACTCTACTAAAGTTGTTCGTAAAAACTACCAAATTAGAGGATTAATTTTACTTAACACTAATTATGAGATATATTTAATAAAATTGACATTAGAAATATGTACATTTTACACAAGCTGGTCAATAAAATCAACAAAGAACTTTTGTTTAAACAACAGTACAAGTTTAGCAGCACAGTTCTCCAAATTTCCGATAGGTGACGCTTGCTACTCTACTGAAGTTGTTCGTAAAAACTACCAAATTAGAGGATTAATTTTACTTAACACAAATTATAAAATATATTTAATATAATTGACATTAGAAATGTGTACATTTTACACAAGCTTGTCAATAAAATCAACAAATTTAGCAACACAGTTTTCCAAATTTCCGATAGGTAACGCTTCCTACTCTACTTAAATTGTCTTGTTTACCCTTTGATGTGACTTTATGTACAGTCGGCAACGCATGAGGTTATAAAAAAAAACTAACTTATTTTGAATTGCTTTCATTTGAGTATAAAATTGATTGAATATCATTGACCTGTCGTGGAGGCTCAGCGTGCCGTTGACTGTATCTCTAGGAGGGCATTCAACTTACTAGTTGAAAAACTGCCCAAGAATGTACTTACTTCTTTGTTTAGTTAGTAAATGCTTTTAAACTACTATAGTCACAGACTCACAGAATACATAATAGTACTATAGTAATGAAGTTCAAGTTGGACAATAGCGCCCTCTCACGGATTTTGCTTTTTTCTCTCTCTCTCTTCAAAATCTAGTACAGACTTAACTCAATCTTATATAGCTATTATGATTCAATTACATGAAAAGAGATAAGTTGTGATGACTTGCGGTTCATTATGCGGATTGGCTTAGCACTTGAAAATTTCTTTCGACGATCTTAACTTTATATTTGTGTATTAGTCATTATACATCAATTTATTTTATACAAATAAAAAAAAAGTTGATGTCTCAGTGACTCGATAGTTCAGTGGTTGGAGCGTTGAACCGGATGTCCCGAGGTCGCGGGTTCGATTCCCGTTGACCTGGTTGTGGTTTCTTTTCGTATATTATTTCGTATAAAATACTAAAACTTTCAAACTATTATTTGCTAATACAAGTTAAATAGGTTCTTCATAGTGTCGAAAAAGAAAAAAAAACCGGTCCGATCCAATCCGATTTTGTATTCCAATTTTAAGTTCAATTTAGACTTCGATTCGTGTTTTGTTTCGTTTTACGTTTCGTATTACGTGTTTAATGTTTATAAGGTTCGTGTTCTAAATTCGATTTCGATTCTTATTTCATGTCATGGTAGGTACAAAAAAAACAATTTACATTTTGGAGACGCTGGTCATTAAATCCTAAGTGATATTTTGCTTGTAGTAAGATTTATAAGACACGGCTGTACAAGTACACTACCTATTTTTTCTCTTTCTATTTATTTTTGTGCTACGTTAATATGACTTGGTACATAATATACATTATTGTGCAAGGTAAACAAGCAAGGACATTTGGGATGTCACATGACATAGATGAAACGTGGAGCATCAAGCAATGACCATTTTAGCCGCTAACATTTAAGGTGCCGTGGTGTAGTGGTGTGACTGCACGCTAAATGCTCAAGAGGCCGCGGTTCGAACCTCAGTCATTGATGGTTTTTCTGATATCAAAAATGTTTGGTTGTATTCAAATGTACATATTTAGAATGTTAATAAATAGAAAATGCTAGTATAGTTAAAAAATAATAGTTAAGACGGAAAAGGGCAGAAAATGGTTATTAAGGGACAAACAAAAGAATAACAAAGTGACTCAAAAATTGGGGTAGGGGGAATATAAAAGAAGGCAAAGAAAAAATAAGAAGAAAAGAAGAAGAAAGCCGAAACAAATAAAGTGAAATTATATCTCATCGTAAAAGATCGAAAGTAGTCCACGTAAAATATACAAGACTTTTTAGTCAAATATACAAAATAAAATGAGTAAATGTAGCAAAATTAATTTCACATATTTTACATAACAAGTTTAGTGACATTTATCATATCTCATCGTAAAATATCGAAAGTAATCGGTGTAAAATATACAGGACTGAATCAGTTGAATTTACTAAATGAAATTAATAAATGTAGCAAAATTAATTTCACATATTTTACAAAATAAGTTTAGTGATATTTATTAAATCTCATCGTAAAAGATCGAAAGTAATCGACGTAAAATATACAAGACATTTTAGTCAAATTTACAAAACGAAATGAGTAAATGTAGCAAAATTTATTTCACATATTTCACATAACACGTTTAGTGACATTTATTAAATCTCATCGTAAAATATCGAAAGTCATCGAGGTAAAATATACAGGACTTGATTAGTTGAATATACGAAATCATACTATTAAATTTACTAAACGTATGGGTTAAATAATCAACCAGTTTTATTTGGTAAAATCAACAATTTAGTGTGTAGGACCTACCTAGTTGGTTACTAAGTTCTGTAACTATGGAAAACATGAATAATACTAAATTTACAAATAATGCTACAATGAATTATATACCAAATGAAAGCACAAATATTTAAGATTATCATGTATTAAAATTATTCGAAATGACCGCCTCTGGCATGAATACACGCCTTTAGACGACGAGGCCAGTCATCGATGGCAGCACGAACTACCACCATATCCAATTCTGCGACTGCCTTGAGAATAGCGCGCTTAAGAGAGTCGAGATTCATGTGGGGCTTAGCACATGCTTTCTCCTCAATAAGTTGCCATATGGCATAATCCAGAGGATTTAAGTCTGGGCTGGAGGATGGCCATTCTTCCTGCGCGATAAAATCAATTTTGTTAGCCCGAAACCATGCTTGTGTAGATTTTGCTTTGTGCGCAGGGGCAGAGTCCTGCTGGAAGACCCATGGCTGGTTTTGAAATAAAGTGTGGCTTAAGGGTTTGACAACAGGTTCCAGAACGGTATCTTGATAGACTCTAGCGCCAGTTTTCACACCTTTTTCACAGAAATGAACCTTACTTAGCCCTGAATAGGACACCCCCAGCCAAATCATCACTGATGAGGGGTGGTGACCTCGTTGGACCCTCGGAGCAATCATGCTGGCTTCTTTACTATTCTTAGCGTATACTCTATCATTTTGACGGTTAAAATTTTCTTCGACTGTGAAGATTTTTTCATCAGTAAACAAGATTTTTCGATGGCCGTTTTGTGCGTACTGCTTTAGTAGAGCGCGACTTCGTGCTAACCTCATAGCCTTCAATCGTGCGTTTAGCAGATGGCCCTTTCGTCTACGGTAAGCGTGAAGCCCAAGGTCATCATTGATAATTTTTTTAAGGGAACTTCTCTTCACAGTCATCTGTATTGCCAATAACTTTTGCTTCCGGACGGGATTTCTCGTGATTCTCGCTTCACTGCCTTGATCACAGCTGGTGTCCGAACGGTGCGTGGTCTTCCTGATCTTTTTCGGTCATCGACGGTCAAGGTATTACTGTACCTATGGATAGTGCGATAAATAAATTGCTTGTTGATTTTCAACTTTTGTAGCAACTTGAAAATCATATTCGGTGGCTGCCCACATTTGTGCAGAGCAATTACAGCGACACGATTCTCCTTCAACCCCCATTCCATGGTGAAATAAACAAAATATGATATACGTGTGGTATGGAATTATAGCTTATAAAACTGTCAATAATATGTCATTTTTATTTTTTCTTTTCATTTGTTTTAATGGCCAGTAATCGATAAAGAAACTCAGTAACAGAACTTTTGACCAACCTGTGTATATTAACCCGCGGATTTGATAAAATTTACGAGGAATTTAGTAAAATCAATCATTCTTTTTTTTCAGTGTGGTTAGCAAAAACTTATGCCAATTTCATACATATAACGAAACAATGACGAATATTTGCAACTTGACTTTAAATAAATATATTATTTAAGTATTGTTAGCTGTTGATCGCGGCTTTGTGCTTGCATTCAACCGATTTTCAACCGCAAAATATTTAAAATAAACTGAAACCCAACTACGGGAAAATTGCGCTATAAAAATTATGAAACAAGAAAATATTCGATTCAGAAATTCAATAAAAAGGATAACCGTAGTCGCCCAACTAACAAACTAGCGCTAAGAATGAGAGCTGTAAAAGCTGTATTCATGTTCAAATAGGGCTAGTGAGGGGTACAAGAGCGCTAACAAGTAGTGATATAGCCTGCTTTAAATCAGCTATACCCCCGGATTAGGCCACAAATTTTGCAGCCTTAATATCTTTTTGTCGCTGTATACGAACCCTTTAATATCTTTGAATTCTAAAGATCGCCACTATAGAACACAAAACTATACAAAATAAAATAGCAATATTAGCTCTACAAAAAATGTATAGCAAGCTTAATTACTCGTATTAACTCTGTAAGAGTTATAGTTGGCGCCCGTGTAATTCTTATAGTGTTTTAGAAGTTAGAACTATTACTTGGAGATCTGTTCGAGTTCTACAGTAATGATAATTATTACTTAAGGTTCTACAATAGTGCTTTATTAGCGGACGTTAGCTCTTATGGACTTTATGTTTCTTATTTAAACCAGTTATGTAGACTATAGTATTATGTAATCTGTGTATGTAGGTTTAAAGTACACAAGAAAAAACACTTTGAAGTTAATTGACAGTTTGTATATTAAAGTTGTAGTGAGCACAATTACTTATAGGAAAAATTACCTAAAAATTATGTTACCATTTTTAATAGGTACAATTCACTCAAAATTTGTTTATTTTGGTTGCGAAGGCCAGTTTACTGTGAATATATATAGTAGTGTTCATCAAAATTTTAAAGCGCTCTTAAAATAACAAAGTTTTCTTGTAAATTCGGTTATTAAAAGTATTGGTGGCGTGACTGTCTTTATTGTAACATGCGAAATCATTACTGCAATGGTACCCGGAGTGTATATTAAGGTTAACTGGCTCAAATAAATTGCAAAATGTAGTGTTGAATAATATTAATTACGTTTGGTTTTCATAAATTTTGTAAACAAAATGGTGTTAACGCTTTGGCCTACTTGTGACTGTCTTGTATCACTTATAGCAGGGGTCTCCAAACTACGGCCCGCGGGTCAGGTCCGGCCCGCGAGGACCAACAATCCGGCCCGCGGAAGCGGGCCGGGATTACTTGATATCTGGCCCGTGATAAACTGTTTTAAATATATTCACAGAGAAAGCAATAACTGTAACATTTAAAATGTAAGTAAATAAGTGATGGGTAGTGAATTAAGACTCTTTGGTCATGTTAAATAATATTTTTTATTTATTTTTACTTACCTACTTTATTTATTGCACTATAAAAAGTTATATTGACAAAATTATTAACAGAATAACAAAACAGAGAAGGACATAGGGTACCTTTCATCCCGAAAAATAAGTATGCTTCCCGAGGGATAGCAAAAATCCTTTCTACGCAGACGAAGTCGCGGGCGGCCGCTAGTATATTTATAAAACATGTAATAAAACAAGGGCAGTTTGTAAACATTCTTTCCCTAAGTTGGCTGGAGTATAGATAGGGTTGCCAGATGGTCAGGATTCGCCTGGATTCTCCCGGAATACAAGATTAGTGGATGAAACTGACTAAAAATCGCACTGCGCGACCGTTTTTCTACAAAAGACAAGCAATAGTATAAGATTAGTGGAGGAAACTAACAAAAAATCGCGCTGCGCGGCTGTTTTTTTACAATAAACAGGCAAGATCACAACTTACAAGATTAGTGGATAAAACTGACTAAAAATCGCGCTGCGCGGCCATTTTCTTACTATATACAGGCGTTTCTCCAGATATTTTGGATTTCCGAACTGGCAACCCTACTAAGTTTAGGTTCTTTTTTTGGCCCTTGCAACTTCGTAAAAGAGACAGTCCGGCCCTTAGGCCAAAAAGTTTGGAGACCCATGACTTATAGCAAGAGAAGGGGGATATGAATAGGTACTGTTTAGTCTAAGGTACTCTACAAGACGTACAGACCCATTGTATACCTTTCTTTAGCATTTAACAGCCGTTTAAGGGCTGTCGTTGCATCTAAAGATAATTAGTTTTAGGGATCCATATAAACAAAATGGCGTTATCGCTGTGGCCTACTTGTGACTGTCTTTTATCACTAATAGCAAGAGAAGGGGGATATGAATAGGTACTATTACAACTTCTAGCAGTTATTCGGGCCACAACAACAACTTCAAGTTATAATTAAGAGTTAGTTTATTTCTACTGTACGATGTCAAGTGATAAAAGAGGTCACCGTATATCTT
This sequence comes from Agriphila tristella, assembly GCA_928269145.1. Lineage (NCBI taxonomy): Eukaryota > Metazoa > Arthropoda > Insecta > Lepidoptera > Crambidae > Agriphila > Agriphila tristella. The sequence goes on from OV743433.1 coordinate 43,459,668, forward strand.
TATGCATCCACAGTTATAAGAGGAGCTGCTAACACCGATTTAAGTACATTGGCGGTTAAAGCAGTTAAGAGAACCAATTGTGGAACTCTGTGGTATACGCATAAAGCTACAAGTAACGGTAATATTACGGAGATAATAATCACTCCTTTATTTCCTAGAACTGCTTATGAGCTGCTGCTACCGCCAGTTAAGTGTGTTAGCGGCACGAGGAGTTATGTGAATCTCATATGGAACTACAAGTAAATGTACAGTGCATGTTACGACTAGAGCCGCAATAATGGCCATTATTAGAGCTCTCATATCCCTTCTTTATGCTTTTAAGCGGTATCAAAAATATATAGCGCTATCTTTCCCTTTTAAACAGCGCTGAGAGATTTGTGATTTGAATAATATCTATCATATAGTTTAAATCTACAACCGAAGCTTTACTACAGTCACTTTACCACCATAAACTACTTATAAAAAAAGTTCTAATTGGCGCAAGTTTGCTAGTTGGGCGCACGCGTCATGTAGGACAAAGTGGCATGCGACGACAATCCCTTTAAATTTCGGACTCGAATATTTTCTTGCTTACTTTTTAGAGCGCGATTTTCCCGTAGTAGGGTTATAGTTTTTAAACTCCTTTTTTATTGAGTGGAATGGAACGAAACCGGCGAGTTGCTCTAAGGAATGGAAAGTTATTTTTTATGGTACTAAACCGGCCACCTTGGAAGAATTTGGGAGATGCGGGAGGCCATGTCCAGCAATGGACCCGAAAAGGTTCAGCTATGTCCAGCAATGGACTCGAAAAGGTTGACTGAGGATGATGATGATCTACAGTTAACTAGCGCCATCTAGTAAGATAGGTGACAATATTATGTACATTGAAATTGCCTTCACAGAACCAATATTTAAAAAAGTACAGTAAATGCACAAAACATAATACTTTTGTTTTTTTTAAACATAAAATTATAGTGAATGTCTGTATATCAATAAGTTTTCAAATAAATAAAAGCATGTTGATCTTTAAAAATTTCCTTCTTTGCAGTTTCTAAGATAATTGGTAGATGTCGCTGTTAGCACAACAACGCAAAGATTTTTTTTTTCCAAACAAAATAAAGTTTCATTTTGATAAACACTTTTCTCCTGTGATTGTTATTTTATTAAAGAAAAAGGCTGGAAAGCCTCTTCTTTTTTTTGCTTTAGCACCTGGCCCAGCGATTGCACAGGTTAAGCAACTTTCGCAAGGGTCGTCATGGGATGGGTGACCAAAAATTTATCATCTCGAGCTACTCCGTGCTTCGGAAGGCACGTTAAGCCGTTGCTTGGTCCCGGCTGCATTTGCAGTCGTTAACACCCACCAATTGCACCCCGCATTGGGCCCGCGTGGTGGGTTATGGCCCATCCTCCTTATCTACCCATAAGGAAGACCTGTGCCCCAGTAGTGGGGACATTAAACATGGCTGATGGTCATGGTCATATTTTTAACCGACTTCAAAAAAAAGGAGGTTCTCAGTTTGACCTGTATGTATGTATGTATGTTTGTATGTTTGTATGTTTGTCCGCGATTATCTCGCGTTTGGCCGAACCGATTTTGATGCGGTTTTCAGAAAAGTATTTCTTACATTTAGGAGAAGGTTTTGGTATTTTAACCGACTTCAAAAAAGGAGGTTCTCAGTTTGACCGGTATGTATGTATGTCCGCGATTATCTCGCGTTGAACTGAACCGACTTTGTTGCGGCTTTCAGAAAAGTATTTGTTACAGTTAGGAGAAGGTTTTGGTATTTTAACCGACTTCAAAAAGGAGGTTCTCGGTTTGACCAGTATCTTAATATATATAAAATCGTAAACTGAATGACTGATCTATCAACGCACAGCCCAAACCGCTGGACCTAGAAACTTGAAATTTTGCACACAGATACCTTATACAGTGTAGGCATCAACTAAGGAAGGATTTTTGAAAATTCTATCCCTAAGGGGATGAAATAAGGGATGAAAGTTTGTATGAAAGTCCCTCAGTTTTGAAGCTAGGATCATCAAATTTTGTGTTTAGGCTGACGATTGAAAATTAATAAAGACAGGTCTCGGCGTTTTTCAAAATTCTACCCCCGAAGGGGTCAAAAGGGGGATGAAGTTGTGAATTAAAGAAATTCCTTTATTTTCGAAGTAACAATTGCTAAATATATAATTTAGGCTTATGGATGGGACGCAACGTATATTGTTATTGTTAGTATTTCAACCCCTACGGGGATGAAATGGGGGTGAAAAGGGGTAAAAAAACCAAAAAATAGACATGGATGTCGTTATTGGGGTTTTCTGGGATGACGATTGCAAAAATGACATTTATTTGAAAGTCTAACACGGTGGACATGATTTAATCCCTCAGGGGGTGAAAATGGGGTTCAAATTTTATATGGAAAAATAATATTAAATGGACATTACAACTTTAAACTTCGAAGGAGCACGTCTAAAAATAAATAAGCAAACATATATTTTGTGATTTTAAAAACCAACCCCTTAGGGGTGGATGGGGTGAGTAAACCTAAAAATAGATATGGATGTCGTTTTTGGCGTTTTCTGGGATGACGATTGCAAAAATGACATTTATTTTGAAGTCCAACAAGGTGGACATGATTTAACCCCTCAAGGGATGAAAATGGGGTTCAAATTTTGTATGGAAAAAAATATTAAATGGATATTACAACTTTAAACTTCGTAGGAGCACGTCTTAAAATAAATAAACAAACATATATTTTGTGATTTTGAAAATCAACCCCTTAGGGGGTAAATAGGAGTGAGTAAACATAAAAATCGATGTGGATGCGTTCTTGAGGTTTTTTGGGATGGTGGTTGCGAAAATGAGATTTATTTTGAAGTCTGACACGGTGGACATGATTTAACCCCTATATAAATATAAATAAATAAATAAATGGGGTTCCAATTTTGTATGGAAATATAATATAAAATAGACATTACAACTTTGAACTTCGTAGGAGCTCATCTAAAAATAAATAGGCAAACACATATTTTGTTTTTTTCAAAATCATCCCTCAGGGTGTAAATGGGGTAAGTAAACATGAAAATCGATTTGGATGTCGTTCTTGAGGTTGCATGGGATGGTGATTGCGAAAATGACATTTATTTTGAAGTCCAACACGGTGGACATGACACATCATGGACCTGGACCTGGACATGCACATCCAGGGAACGGGAACGGGAACGGGCAAGGGCACGGGCACGGGAACTGGAACGGAACGGAACGGAACGGAACGGAACGGAACGGAACGGAACGGAACGGAACGGAACGGAACGGAACGGAACGGAACGGAACGGAACGGAACGGAACGGAACGGAACGGAACGGAACGGAACGGAACGGAACGGAACGGAACGGAACGGAACGGAACGGAACGGAACGGAACGGAACGGAACGGAACGGAACGGAACGGAACGGAACGGAACGGAACGGAACGGAACGGAACGGAACGGAACGGAACGGAACGGAACGGAACGGAACGAAACGGAACGGAACGGAACGGAGAAGGAACGGGAAGGGATCGCGAATGAAACGGGAACGGAAAGGGAACAAAACGGGACGGGAACGGGAAAGGAACGGCACGGGAACGGGACGGGAACGGAGGGGGAAGGAACGGGAACGGAACGGGAGCGATACTGAACGGAACGGGACGAGAACGGGATGCGAACGGGAACGGGAACGAGAACGGGACGGGAACGGAAATGGGAACGGATGGGGTACGGGACGGGAACGGAACGGGACGGAATGGGAACGGAACGGGAACGGAATGGGAACGGGAATGGAAGGGGTACGGGACAGGAACGGAACGGGACGGAATGGGAACGGAACGGGAATGGAATGGGAACGGGAATGGAACGGGAACGGAACGGGACGAGAACGGTACGGGAACGGGAACGAGAACGGGAGGGTAACGGTACGGGAACGGGAATGGCAACGGGAGGGTGTTCGGGAACGGGACAGGAAAGGGACGGGAACGGACGGGAACAGAACGGGAACGGGAACCGGAACCGAAACGGGAAACGTAAAAATGACTGGTCAGATCCTGGTTGAAGGTTCTCTTAGGATTTTCTCTAACATCCACGCGGACGAAGTCGCGGGCAGAAGCTAGTCCTAATATATAAAAGAAGAAACTGACTGACATATCAACGCATAGCCCAAACCGCTGGGTCTAGAGACTCCAAATTTGGCACACAGGTTCCTTATGAGGGTTAGGGGTGCACTAAAGAAAGGATTTTTCAAAACTGACCCCTTAAGGGTGTGAAACGGGGGTCCAAAGTTTGAATGAAAGTCCCTCAGTTGTGAAGCTAGCATTTTCAAATTTTGTGTTTAGGCTGAAGATTGAAAATTGATTTTTACGAATCTCAGCTTTTTTGAAAATTCTGTCCCTGAAGGGGTGAAAAGGGGGATGGAGTTTTGTATAGAAAATCCTTCATTTTTGAAGTAAAAATACCTAAATTTATAATTCAGGCTTATGAATCGACATTTAACAAAACGAAAATTGTTTTAGGTAGTATTTCAACACCTATGGGGAAGAAATAGGGGTGAAATGGTAAAATACAAAAAAAAAAGATATGGATGTCGTTATTGAGGTTTTTTGGGATGACGATTGCGAAAATGACATTTATTTTGAAGTCTCACACGGTAGACATGATTTAACCCCTAAAGGGTTGAAAAAGGGGTTCAAATTTTGTATGGAAAATTAATATAAAATAGACATTACAACTACAAACTTCGTAGAAGCACGTCTAAATATAAATATAGGCAAACATATATTTTGTGATTTTGAAAATTCACCCCTTAGGGGGTAAATGGGGTAAGTAAAAATGAAAATCGATATGGATGTCATTCTTGAGGTTTAATGGGATGGTGATTGCGAAAATAACATTTATTTTGAAGTTCAACAACGTTGACATGATTTAACCCCTAAGGGGGTGAAAATGGGGTCAAATTTTGTATGGAAAATAATATAAAATAGACATTACAACTTTAGGATTCGTTGGAGCACGTCTAAAATAAATAGGCAAACACACATTTTGTTAATTTGAAAATTATTCCTTAAGGGGTAAATGAGGTAATTAAAAATGAAAATCGATGTGGATGTCGTTCTTGAGGTTTTATGGGATGGTGATTGCGAAAATGTCATTTATTTTGAAAAGAGTAAGGAAATGGGAACGGGATATTAATATCTCTGGACCCAATTCTGATTATTGTAATAAACTAGCTACCGGCCGCGACTTCGTCCGCGTGGATATTAGAGAAAATCCTTAGGGAACCATTAAACAGGATAACATTGTATTCCAGGTGCATACAACTTGTTACAAAATAACCCCTAATCCCGAATATGGTAGATAGGGACCATCAAACTGAACAACTTTTGCTATGGGACAAACTTTGAAATCGCGAAAAAAAAAGTAGTTTCATAACTTTCATACAAAAATTCATAACTAAAATATCAAAATGTATGAAACAGCTGTTTTTTTTTCGCGATTTTAGATTTCAGACTTCATAATAGAAATAATGCATTATGTCTTTCAGCGTAGGTATGAGATTTACTTGAAACTTGACATTAGTGCTCTTCTTCACAATTTATGGTATACGTAATTCAGCGTTTTACAAAGTTCATCTCTTAAGGGGTGAAATGGGATGTAAGTTTGTTTGGGAACATAGGCTGCTTTTGACAACGGTAACCGATTACCACGCGGACGAAGTGCCACAAAAAAACCATAGGTAAACAAGTGCTAGTGCCACGCGTACGAAGTCGCGGGCAGCAGCTAGTGTATGTATATTTGTCCGCGATGATCTCGCGTTCGGCTGAACCGATTTTATTGCGGTTTTCAGAAAAGTATTTATTAGATTTAGGAGAACGTTTTGGTGTTTTAACCGACTTCAAAAAAGGAGGTTCTGACCCCACTTGATCCTTATGTATTCATGAATGTTTGTCCGCGATTATCTCGTGTATGGCTGAATTGATTTTGATGCGGATTTTAGAAAAGTATTTTTGACATTTTAGAGGGTTTGTAACTGACTTCAAAAAAAGGAGGTTATCAGTTTGACCCATATGCATGTATGTCCGCGATTATCTCACGTTTGGTCAAACCGATTTTTCTACCTAGATAACATATCTAATACAGAATGTACTTACACTAAAAAGAATGAAATAAAAAATTGTTTTAAAAAACAAAAAACCGACTTCAAAAGCCTACGCTACCTCTAAAAAGCAAGAAATAATATTCAAATCACTAGATACGCATTATCATTGTTAATAAAACACGTATATTGAAGTCGGGTGGGGCTTTTAGAATAAAAAAAAGCTGTCCTCCAGCCCCACCCGACTTCAATAGACGTGTTTTATTAACAATGATAATGCGTATCTAGTGATTTGAATATTATTTCTTGCTTTTTAGAGGTAGCGTAGGCTTTTGAAGTCGGTTTTTTGTTTTTTTGTTCCTTGTTTTCTATTTAGTTACCTATGTAGTGAGTTGAAGTCGTAACCGTGGAAGTGCACCCTCCTCCACAGGTCGTCCGTGGGCGCGAGCCTCCTGAACACGTGAAATAAAGTCTCGAAGATCCGGGAGCAGTTTATCACGTGGACTTCTCGCTGGTGGAGTGGGAACGAGAACTGAAAGGATAATAAGAACAATTTAGTGGGGTTCTCGATTGTTTTTATAGTTGTATCTCACAAAGTCCGATGTATTCAAGGACTTTCAACTTTTTCTTTCTAAAACAGCCGTAGTGTATTCAAAAGCCTGTACGCACACCTTCGCCGCGAATCATCGCAGTAGGTTCCGCCACGAGTCCGACAAGCGAAACAAATGTGAACAGCCTGTTCAAATGCAAAGATTTTTCACGCGCGATTCCGTCCGATCGGCTCCGACCGCGAAAGTAAAGTGACGCGAATCCGCTACGTAGATGTGAACCTCATATTTCTCGTCGATAGAAGACAATTAATGGCGGAGCTACCGCGGTTTCGTTAGTACCTACTGTTCGAGGCGGAGGCGTGGTTAAGGCGTTTGGGCCCGTCATTGTAGCAGTTAAGCATCTATCGCTAGGGTCTCCAGATGGATCGAGCTCCTTCTTGCTTCGGAAAGCACGTTTAACCGTTAGTCCCGGCTACATCTGAAGTCCTATTAACTCCCTCCAATCCGCTGGACTCACCTACACGTGATGGGTTATCGAGACCTTTGCCCCGGAATTGAGGACACCTGTTAAAAGTTTGCTAACATTTTGACATCAAGTGACTTTGGAAGTATAGGATATCGGCTTACCCCCATCACATTCATCCCTTGCAGCGCTATGCTTGGCGAAAATTGCCGCATGTGTTTCATAGTCAGCCCTTGGCAGTCTAGTACTGCCGTGCCACCCAACACCTGCAGCTTGGGCTGCATGATGCCTACCTCCAGAAGGAGTAGGCAGCCACGAATCAGGTCTTCCACTGGTATTTTGTCCGGGTCCCATTCACCTGAAGATGTAGTATAACATTTTTAACATTGTCGTCGGAACCACAGTTTTCTACAAAAGGGTGCCAAAAAACCAGACGTCAGATGGCGAGCTTCGATGGCGACTTGGTGAGTCACAGTATAGACTTCTTTTAGCGACACTCAACGATATGTTAAAACAAGTTTAATTACGTTACCCGCGCTTCAAAATGGCAAGACGAAAGTCAGGTAATTGCCCGAGTTTCAATTAGTCAGGCACAGGCTCGTGACACGTAAACACACACCACTCTCGTAAGTCAGACACTAAAAAACCGTGACATCCTTATCAAAAATGCCTTCCTGCGTCTTTAAACGATGTGCAAATTATACAGCAACAGTCAGAGATCGGAAAAATGTTTCATTTCATACGTAAGTACTGTATTTAACCGTAAAATGTATTATCGTATTTTGTATTACTCTAATCAGCCATATTTTTACAAAGAGCGAGCATTGCGACTGTCACTCCCATGATCGCGCCAATGAGCATGCAGCGTATCAGACGAAACTTATGATGTCTGTTTATCTCTTTCTAACGACAAGTATTCCGTATGGTGGCGTTCATTTTTGTCCCTCTCTCGACATAATATGTCAATGTGTGTATCTGCAGTACCTGTCGCTGTTTTAAATTGCATGATGTTGGCGCATGACGCATCTAAACTTGTTTTGACATATCGTTGGCGACACTACTTGAGAAGTGTATTAGTAATTTTGCAACTTTGGACATTTCAGCACCTTGTTCATTTTAGCACCTTGGTCTTAACGCTCCGGAACGGCATGAAACTTTGTCCTCATTACCTACTTTAAGAGCTTTGGCACATTACTCACCGAGCTTTACAAGCTACAAATGACACTTATGTGTAATTTGGGCTTTTGTAAAGTCAAAAATTATATTAAAGTTCCGGTTCGATCGAACGGCTACAACTTGAGGAGGAAAATATTAACTATCTCTGTACAGTACACATTTTCAACATTTTGCTTGTTGTATTATTTACTTCGAGAGGAAAGTTTTTGCTCGAAACACTATGTTTGTGATATTATCTTATAAAGATTTGAGGAGAAAAGTTCTATATCATCACTACCTCTATATCATCGTTCGTTCGTTCGTTCTATATCATCTTACCTAGTCTACAAATGATGAGTCTACCAACATCTGGTCGGTCGAACAGAACCCCCTCGAACACATTCTCGAGTCGCGTGAGGCTGAACCAGTCCACGTCTCGCCACAAGTGTGGGTTCTGTTCCCGGAAGTTGCAGTACCGGACCAACTGTAAAATACATTTAACCATTTAACGTGTTATATTCGTCATGACCTTTGGCCGCAGTATACGAGATAATTTGCTATCTATAATCTACTGTTTTGGTAACTATGTCGAATCTCTGAAACTGTCCTTAGTAAATAGAATATAGACAATTCAAGTCTGATTTTTAGCCCCCGACGCTCGACGAACCCAAAAGGAGTGTTATAAGTTTGAAGCTTATGTCTGTCTGTACGTATTATCCACAGTGCTTGATCCGTAAGCGATTCCAATGCGGTTTTTTTAATTGATAGCTAAATTAATCGAGATGGTTTTTAGCTACGTTTGATGGAAATCCATCAAGCCATTTATTTAGATGGTTGACAGCCTGCCGAAACGGTAAAAGATACAGAAGTGATTCTTTGACTTAAATAATGTACACCCTGGGCAAATTAGGTGCAATAAAATAAATAACAAACTGGCAGTGATAAAAATGGCCGCCAAAAATTTACTTTAAAAAGCTTCAAATAAAACTTAAATATTTTTTTTAATCATTTAAAAAGCTTACTCTTAAAAAGATAAAAATAATATCATCAAGTCATAGATCTATGAAAAAAATAGACGTCCTGATGGGACCGCTAAGTATAGATTTACATCTAAGCTCGTCACAAACATGTCTATATAGCGAATACCTTACGGTCCCCGACGTCTATTTTTTATAGACCTCAGAAAAAGTTATAAATAATATCATTAAGTCATTATGAATTGATGATATTATTTTTAACTTTTTTGTGTCGGGGGTTTTTTTGAATATGAAATTTACCAGCCTGTGAGCACGCGCAGGAATGGAGCCTCGCGCGCGCAGGAAACGCAGAAGGAATGCGTCATCCATCCGCGGTGGCTTGCACTCTCCACGCTCTGAAACAGTCGTGGCATCACATTACAAATCAAGCGGGAAAAAGTTATTCTTTAGCATATTAGATGAGAGCACAGAATAAACAAGGTGTTTTTGTAACCACTCTCCAAATTTTAAGGATGTTTTCTCCATGAAACATGTGTCGAAATACGCCAAAAAAATTTGCTCATCCCATACTAAACTGATCACGTGATCTCTTTGATTTGTACGAAAAGTCATTTTTAGAGTTCCGTACCCAAAGGGTAAAAACGGGACCCTATTACTAAGACTCCGCTGTCCGTCTGTCTGTCTGTCTGTCACCAGGCTGTATCTCATGAACCGTAATAGATAGACAGTTGAAATTTTTACAGATGATGTATTTCTATTGCCGCTATAACAACAAAACTGAAAACAGAATAAAATAAATATTTAAGGGGGGCTCCCATACATCAAATGTGATTTTTTTGCCGTTTTTGGTACGGAACCCTTCGTGCGCGAGTCCAAGTCGCACTTGGCCGGTTTTTAGCATTTTTTTTACATATTTGACCCTATGTTTCTTAAAGAAAGTTGATCAGTTTGGACTGAACACATCCTTTAAATTTAGAGAGTGGTTACAAATATACCTTGTATAATAGTACAAGTGTAAGTTATATCTTTGCAACTACACTGGTAGTTCTTGCAATATTTCATTCAAAGAAAGATGAGGGCTGAATGTGGTTTTCCATCAATTGTGATAATTATGTTAACAGAATTAAAGCAGAGGGCTTCTTGTATAAATAAAACAACATAACGGTAGATAATATAGGTTACTTAATTTAAAACTTTATTTCTGTTGTGGGCACTTAAAACGGTAAAACCGGCCAATTAGCAGTCCAGTCGAGAAATAAATTAGACGAATTTACTTTCTTATTAAACATATTTTAGAACCGGTCACCGATATATTTTCGAGACGAAACCAGGTCGGTCGCATCGTACACAGAACTGCCACGAGAGAAACAGTTATGCCGCCGACGCACTGACAGTTGCCTAGATTATTGTCTAGCTAGAGCCTAAATATGTAACCAAGTAACAAAGGTTCACGAATGTTCGCAACCCGCCGCACTGCGCGCTAGGTACCTCGATTCATCCAGGCGACTACCTAGAAATTCTAGGTTGTATCGTAAGCGCGAGGCTTACAACCTACAACCAAAGACTATGAGATCAAGGCGACTATCTTAGCGACTCACCTACCAGTGCGGTCACCAAGTCTTTCTTTCTTATCGAATGAGGATTATAGTCCGTGAGCCCGCGACAGTATTGCCTACGGCATATGACATCACGATGAAATGCATGGCACACGGTCGGAAAAGTTGTGCTGAGCGAGGATCAGAAGATTATTGCTAATAAAATTGGCCGGAAGCTTGAGAAAATCTTCCACTTCCGGTCAAAAATTTAAGATTATATTTACGTCATGTGACATCAGTAAGAGACCCGTGTCATCATTTAGTTTTCAAGCGTAGAGAGAGTAAACATAAGTCTGTCAGTTCTGAAATGACTAAAAACAAAAAAAAATAAGTTTAAGGTATTCCGGCCATTTATATATATATTCTGTGGCAAAATAATAAATAAATGCAGGGCCGGATTTAAGAACTCTGGACCCCTAGGCTCATTCTGTGGTGCGGGCCCCCCGTCTAGTAGTAAAACGCAGTTGTAGAGCGGTGTCAACGCACACAGGGCAGGAACGGATCCTTTGGGAGAGCGTTTCAGAGAAATGCCTGAATGAAATCACTAATCTTGTAATTTTGCCTGTTTATTGTAGAAATGGCCGCGCAGTGCAATTTCTTGTCAGTTTAAGCCACTAATCTTATAATCTTGCCTATCTTTAGAAAAAAAACGGTAGCGCGCAGCTCGATTTACAGTCAATTTCATCCACTGATCTTGGAATATTACCTATCGATTGTAAAAAAAATGGCCGCGCAGCGCGATTTTTTATGTATTTCAGCCACTAATCTTGTAAGCGTGCCTGTCTTTCGTAATAAAACAGCCGCGCAGCGCGATTTTCAGTCAGTTTCATCCACTAGTTCAAAAATGCAAAAAAAAAAATATGATGGTGCGGGCCCCCTTGTGGTGCGGGTCCCTAGGCTGCACTGCTGCAGCCTATGTAGCCTATGCTTAAATCTGGCAGTGAAAATGTGAACTCTAATTTTTATTTAAAAAAATCCAGCTAGGTATTCTTAGCTGTCGCCATAATTGTGATGGATGGATAGTCAGGTCAGTGATATGAAATTATTTACTATGCTTTTCACTCGGCATAATAACAAAAAACACGGCAAAATATAAAACAAAAACCCCATCATTTGTGTCTGTGTAATATACACGATACACCTTATTGTTCCTTTCACTTATTTTACAAGTCCAGATTTATATTAATTACATGTGTCACTTTCGAATTTTCAACTTTGGATCGCAGAGGCTGCCACTGCTGGCTTCCACTGTGTCAAGCGGTTTATACGGAGTCCATCAATCATTTAGTTAGGTAGTCCGAAGTTCGGAAAGCAGGTTAACAATAACATTCGTAAACATTCTTTTTCCGTACTTCTGGTCCCCAAGACAAAGTTAAATTGTATAACGTTACTTAACTACTTAGGTACATAAAATATCTATTTTACTTTGCAAAGTGTGTTTATCGTTTTTACATACTTTGCCTAGGGGTGTGTCATCAAAAAACGTTGTAAACCTAAAACTAGCCATAAACGGACCTTATACCTCATAAGGTCCGTTTATGGCTAGTTTAACCATTTACCTAATTCTAATTAAGATTTCACTATTGTGGGGGATTCAGAAACGTACAGTTCCAATTCCATTTAAAATATGGTGAAGTAAAACAAAATATTAATTGTAAATTTTAATTAATTGATAGGTACCTATACTGTTAATTATTTTACGGTAACGGCTTATTTATTTTTTAACCAGTGACGCAAAAAGGCTTTTCTAGGCTTATGACCCCTTTCCACAGATAACATAATTAATGTCCTGTCCTTTTATTTTGATTGTTAAATACGTTAATTGCTTACCACAACTATCTTTTTCTTTTTTCTTTTCTTTTGAGCAACTTAACTAAGTGTTTAATTGTTTTGCGTGTCTTAAAGTACACTATTAAACATAATGATCACATTTCTATTGTAAGCGTGTCGCTAGCCACGCGCATCAATGTTCATAGATATTGGCCAAGGAGAGTCGTTTAGAAATCGCGTCGTGAACACTGTTGAAAACAACATTAGAAAACCAATGGTTTATGCTGCAGACCCATTGTAACTGTATTTAATGTATAAATACATTAAATACAATATTTATAATCTATTAACATAGGCACAGTCTGAACTCCGTTATCAGTTAGACAAAAATACTTATACAAAATAAAAATAAATAAAAATGAAAAACAAATGAAAAGACAAAATACTTACCTACTTAGTAAAAAGGGAAAACTTTATAATTTATCAAAAAACCCGATGATCTTTAATTACGCACAGCACAACTGTGCGAAAAATGAAATTGTAAGTAAAAGAAAGAAAAAAAAATACAAAAAAACTGAAGATCTGACTCACCCTTTGATTATTTAATTTAATTAAAGGACTCACCTAAATTATTGTTTTTTTCTTTGGGATTGTATGTTTCATATAAAAGCCCTAGACTCCAATGTATAATAGGAATAAAAATTATTTTTTTTTTTTTTTTTTTTTTTCTCTTTATTTATTTTGGGGCTTTTATCCATATGGATACGCCAGCCCCATTGTATCTTCTCACAATACGATACCAACATAATTGCAACCAATGTAAAAACAGTATGTATTAAAAGGTAAGTAGGTAGGTACTTAGAATTACTTAGGTTATGGAAATGGAATTACTGTTGTCATTTTTAATTAAACTGCTTAATTTCTTTGCCGCATCTGACTTGGGGTTTGCTAGAATACTTTGAATAAGCCCTACGTCCCTGATATTCAAATTTAATTCGTTGAACAGTAATTCCCTTTCCGCCCGGTTCTTGGCACAATCCAACAGCATGTGCTGTACGTCTTCAACCTTATTACATTCGCTGCAGTTAGGGGAATCGACCTTTTTCATTAAGTAAGCAAACTTCGCTGATGGATAGTGTCCCGAACGCAGTCGAAAAGCTAGTTTAACATAATTTCGACTTAGACTAATGTCTTCAAACCAGGGCACCCGAGAAGGCTCACCTTGTATACACTTGTACCATATTCCTTTATCTTTGGAGATATAGTCAAAATGTCTTTTCCATTGTTCAAAACATACGTTCTTATATTTGCAAACATATTCGGATTGATCTGGTAAATACTCAAGTACAGATCCCCCACTAGCTGCTTCTTTAGATACAAGGTCTGCCTTCTCGTTACCTATAAGACCAATATGCGCTGGAACCCATTGCAACCTTAGTTCTACATTTTTGGTGTTCAATGTGTGAAGGGCTTTTAAGATCTCATAGGCTATCGCAACACCTCTGTACCCAGAGGTGATGCGAGCCAGATGTTGTAAAGCGCTTTTACTGTCTGACAGTATTACAACCTTCTTTAAGCCATTATCAATCGCATATGATATAGCCTTAAATATTGCAATGAGTTCCAACGTCATAATGGCCACTTTACAAGTTATTTTAAAACCAACCGAAACATCTAAGCGTTGATCAAAGAACCCACAACCCAAACCTTGAGGACTTTTGGAACCATCGGTAAATATTTTATGCCATCCTTCGTAAGTTTTATAAAGCTCCCTAATAACGTCATTTTTCAACAGATTAGGTTCATACGAGTTTTTAGGTTCCTGGATGCAGCCTAGGTCAATTTTTATGGTTTTCTGGATTTCAATACCGGTTACCCAAATGTCTAAACTGAACATTGGTAGAACTTCAGTGGAAAAGTACATATGTTGACACACTTCGCTGTATACTTTAGTGAGCAATGGTTTTTTCTTTTTGCGCCAATAACTGTTTTGATCACTCAAAGTGGTCAGATTAGACATTTCAGCGGTAATTACATTATTTGACCGAGAGCAGCATTTCAACATATACTTGTACGCTAAATATAATCTCCGTATAAATAAAGGTTGTATACACAATTCGCTTTCCATCACATGAATAGGAGAGCTTTTAATAAACCCTCCTATCACTCTCAGAGCTTGATTTTGAAGTTTGTCGAGCTTTGAAACATGAGTTTTAGCACTACTATCAACTAAAAATGAGCCGTAATCCAGTCGGCTTCTTATAAGGGCAATATACAGACGACGTATGTGTTTGGTGTGCATACCCCACGAGCTGCCAGCTAACATTTTTAGTATATTCAAGAATTTGGAACAACGGTCTATTGTCTCATTAATATGTTTCCTCCATAGGAGACTCCTATCTAACCACAAACCTAAATATTTAACACATTCTGTTGAAGATAGTTGTTGTCCATGGATTTTAACTATTGGATTAATTCTTCGTCGTCCTCTACTGAAAACACAGAAGTTAGTTTTAGCTACCGACAGTGACAGTCCAAGTTCATCTAAAAGCTCAATGACCGTGTTCAACGATTCCTGGACATACTGTTCACAATTTTTAATGTCTTTGTCACTTACAAATAACACAAAGTCGTCTGCGTATTGTGATACCTGTACACTTTGTAGGACTAGGCAAATTTTATGCGTAATTATATTAAAAATTAGTGGCGAGAGGGGGTCCCCCTGAGCCAAGCCTTTATTAGTCCATCTCGTCACAATATTGTCATCCCTATTCAAATTTACTTTTAAATGCCTTTCGCTAAGAAAGGACCAAAGGTACGTACATAATTTAGAGCCAACATTGAGTTCATCTAGTATTTTGACTGCGACATCGATAGACACATTATTGTAGGCATTTTCGATGTCCAAGAAACAAGCCATAGTTGGAATATTTTTCGTGAAACCTATTTGGATGTGGGTTACCAACCGGGTAAGTGCGTCCAAACAGGATTGAGCTTTTCTGAACCCCACTGTGGCTGGTGATAGGATTTTATTTTTTTCTATAAACCATTCCAAACGTCTTAGAATCATCAGATGAAAAATTTTGCACAAACAAGAGAGTAGAGAAATGGGTCTTAATTTAATTTGAGAATTAGGTGTATTTGTTGTACTCGCACTGCCGGATTTTGGTATCGGGATAATGTTAACGTTTCGCCATTGGTCAGGTACTTTACCATTATTGTAAATATTATTATATAGATTTAACAGACAATACTTTGCCTTGTCCGGAATGTAATAAATCATGGAGTAAGCAATGTTATCGTCACCGGGTGCAGAGTTTGTCTTTTTCAAACTGTTATTTAGTTCCTGAAGAGTAAAGTTAGATTCACAAAGATTATTTTTTGATTTGAATATCGGAGGTGCATTTGAAGCAGAATCAGGGGATAGGGACTGTAGAAGTTCGCATTGCTTTTCTAAGGGTGCACATAATTTATTTTGCCTATAACCTTTCATCCATTTGACGCGTTTCCACATTTCAGGAGCCGAAGTTGATTCATTAATAGAGTCGCAGAAGTTAAACCAGCCGTTTGACTTAGCGTGGGAAATCAATTTTTGGGATTCGAGAGTTTTCTCTTCGAGTCTAGATAGGTTTTCTGGTGTTGGATTTCTGCGGAAGGTAGATAGCGCTAATCTACGTTCTGCGACGGCCTTAGAAAGACTAGGACTCCAGTAGCTTTTAGGTTTAAAATTGTTATTAGGGAAGTTAGGGTATTTAACATAAGGAATGTGTTTGTCTACCGCATCAGAGATGTGTTTAACAAAATGATCATACCTAGCCTGAGTATCACCCACGTTACAACTATCACAATCAAAACTAACTGTTAATGTCTCTTGATATTTATTCCAATCGACATTTTTCAAATTACGTTTCTTTGATTTTTTAAATGAGTCTTCAACACTTACTGAGATTTTAATGACCAAGTGATCGCTTCCCAAATTCTCATTTAACACACGCCAGTCAAATTTTATTGCTATGTCAGTCGACGCAAAGGTTATATCGGGTGAGGTTCGTTGTAGCACACCGTTAACTAATTTAACTCGTGTATGGTCACCATTATTAAGGGAGCTAAAGCCGTTTTCCACAGAAGAGTCCATAATTTGAGTTCCTCTAGTATCAGATTTCACAGACCAGTTTGTATGATGACCGTTAAAGTCTCCTGCCACTATGGTTTTCTTCTTGAACATCGAAAATATTTCATCCCAATCAGATTGGGTAGTATGAACAGTTGATGGACAGTATAACGATACGAGATATTCTAGCTCCTTGCACTGTATGAACTTAATACATAAAATTTCAATACCTGCATTATTCAAATTGACTGGTATAACATAGCACTGAATCGATTTATGTACCGCAATCGCAACACCACCATAGGAATCCCCTCTATCCACTCTATAAATATTATAGCCACTAATGCTTAAACTTGTTTCACTATCCAGCCAGGTTTCACTTAATATTGCTATATGAATGTTTTCTCGTGCTAACAAGTCTGAAAAACTATTTAATTTTGGACGCAAGCTCTGAGAGTTCCACTGAAATAACTTGATATTCGGTTTTTCATAATGCGGCCTAGCCATTAAGAATGTTTATTATTTTTTCTAAGGTATCTCTTCCAAGTAAAACATTGAAAACAAACGATTTGATTTCGTCGAAAATTAATTTAAAAACGTTTAGACTTTTTTCCTCAAAACTAGCTTCTGACAAAATTATCTCCTTCATTTTCAATAAGAACTTCTTAAATTCAAACTTGTTTAATAGCTGTTCATCTCTTTTTCTTCCTTTTTCTTTAAATTGTATTTCATCATTCTGAAATTCCATCTTATTTTCCGTTTCCATAGATTGAACGCCGGCGTTGAATGGTTGATTTTCTTGTTTTTTCTTAAATTTTTTCTTGTTCTTCTTTTCGTATACCACCTGTTGGTCGTCGCCATCTCCAGAAACCTCTTCATAAAATTCGGAACTGTCCTCATTATGTATAAGACCTTTTGATAATACGCTGCTATAAGTATGAACACCACTTTTTGATTTTGGCAGTGAATACGACGATGTTTGGGTTAAGTTATCTGGAACTGTAGTTTTCTTTTGTTTTTGATTTTCTTCTAGAATCATCTGAAGGGCTTTCCGATAGGTAACTTGTTCCTTGCTCATAATATATCTTATGCGTTTTTCTTTTAAAAAAAATGGACATTGTTTGTCCAGGGAGATGTGAGGTCCTTTACAGTTTATGCATTTGACTGTTTTTGAGTCGCATACGTCGTGATCACTTCCACATCTTGGGCACAGCATTTTTTTCGTAGGGCAGAATTTTAGGGTGTGGCCAAATTTCCAGCACCCTGAGCATTGTGTAACTGTGAAGCAAAATGGTTCAACCTTGAAGCAACATTGATAGGCATAAATATTATCTGGCAACTTGTCACCTTTGAATGATATTCTTATGGACTCACTATCAATCCATTTACCCTGTTCATTCAAGCGTTTCAGCCTCTTAATGGCTAGAATCCCTGTCTCAGATTTAAATATTTCGATAAGCTCTTTTTCACTCAACTCCAAATCTACGCCTTTGACTACTCCATAACACACAGATAATTCATGTCTTAGTTGGACTGGTTCAGAAAAAGTCTTGAAAATAAACCTTAACTTTTCTTTTAGTTTCCTTCACGGTCACAGAACAAAAAATGTTAACATAGTTTGCGTAGCATGGCGCAATTGACATTAAAAACTAATAATACATCGTTGTTTGTTTGTATGTATGTCATTATAATTGTTTGCACGATTTTAGTTTTTTGGGGTTCCACAAGAAGACATTAAACTTAATGATTTGATGACAATTTTTTAGTGTTTGTGTATTATTGTGTTTATTTGTTAACAAACTGCATAAAATTATTTGCGTTTCTCGTCCTCTTAAAGGCAAACTTTGATTTTAATTCAAAAAATAATATTACCTAATCCTGGTTTAATGTGCCTGTTCATAATATTTTTTAACTCCATGAAAGAGATTTCAAGGAGTTAAATAAAAAACTGTTTTAACTACACTAATTTAGAGCATCAAAAGAACTCATCCACCCATCCTAATTTTGTAATAATTATGCTCAATTTGATTTTAATTTTCTACGGAACTCGAATCTCGAGTTTTATGCACTTTTACAGGATTGCAATTTCAAAACTTGTGCTAAGTTCGTATTTTAAGAACTGTTTGTTTTTGAGTCAAACCTTGTAAGATGTAAGAGGGTTTTGTTTTAATAAGTGTTTACTTAGTAAATGTGTAAATCATAACGATAACACTATCATGTTAATCAGATGGGTTACCTGAAGATCTAGCTAGCATATTGACAAAGAGCCATTGCATTTAAAAAAACCGGTCAAGTGCGAGTCGGACTCGCGCACGAAGGGTTCCGTACCAAAATCGGGATAAAACACGTTTGTTGTATGGGAGCCCCCCTAAAATATTTATTTTATTCTGTTTTTAGTATTTGTTGTTATATCTGTGAAAATTTCAACTGTCTAGCTATCACGGTTCATGAGATACAGGCTGGTGACAGACAGACAGACAGCGGAATCTTAGTAATAGGGTCCCGTTTTTCCCTTTGGGTACGGAACCCTAAAAACAGCAAAAAAAAACACGTTTATTGTATGGGTGCCCCGCTTAAATATTACTTTTTTATGTTTTAGCATTTTTTGTTATAGCAGCAATAGAAATACACGATCTGTGAAAATTTCAACTGTCCACCTGAAGTCGTTATCAATATCGAGCAAAAAACGGCAAAAAATCACGTTAGTTGTATGGGAGCCCCCTTAAATATATATTTTATTCTGTTTTTAGTATTTGCTGTTATAGCG
Organism: Agriphila tristella; assembly: GCA_928269145.1. Taxonomy (NCBI): domain Eukaryota; kingdom Metazoa; phylum Arthropoda; class Insecta; order Lepidoptera; family Crambidae; genus Agriphila; species Agriphila tristella. The sequence continues at coordinate 43,479,159 of OV743433.1, forward strand.
GCAACAGAAATACATCATCTGTGAAAATTTCAACTGTCTAGCTATCACGGTTCATGAGATACAGCCTGGTGACAGACAGACAGACAGACGGACAGCGGAGGCTTAGTAATAGGGTCCCGTTTTTACCCTTTGGGTACGGAACCCTAAAAATGATAGGATGTGATAAATGGTCTCACGTGTCGAGATTTTAGTGGTTTTCAAGTTAGATGTATTTTAGTAGTCTATGACCAGTAGACACATAAAACAAGGATACATAATTATAGCAACATGATATTGTAAAATAATTATGACCTTCGTACTTTTATCGTATTTCCTATCAACTTGTTTTCATTTAATAACAATCTACAACCTTACAATGCTATTCGTTCCAAGTGTTCCAATTCTTTATGCACCTTGGTTTCTATTTCTAATCAGTGTATTGTGCAAGATACCCTTTCAAACTCTAAAGTATCTTTTAATAGATCTTTCAAATTTTATGGCTGCTTGGCAAAGACCGAGTTATACTAAACTAACGTTAGTGGTTGGTAGTATAGAAGGCCGAACTGGAAACTACCAAGCAAAACTGGAAACTGCTTAGTGTCAACTAGTAATCTAATTTCGCCTTAGCTCTATCAAAAGCAGTATTAATGAGTAATGTGTTTACCATATAACCTTACCTCCTGCCTATAGGTCTTTCGTTTAAAATGTCGCAGTAGTTAATGGAAGTTGTAACATGTTGATTGTACTGCAAACATTGACACTGGAAAAGTTTTCGCAATCAATTAAAAGTTTGATTGGGTTTCTATTGTCACCTAGTGAATTGTGTCAGAGCAGCGTAGTCTCAGTCTATACACATAAAACCCTTGATTGATTGATTGACTGATTCATTCATTTATTGTTGGGATAAGCGTGGAGCCCTAACGGCTGAAGGTAGAGACACCATTTTTGAAGGGTAAATACCTTTCATGGTGTAGGTAAGCACTAAGAAAGGATTTTAGAAAATTCCCGTTATACAGGGTGCTACAGAGTGTTCCAGTTTGTATATGATTTTTTATGAGATTCAAATGTGTGAAATGAGGTCTACAGATAAATACCTAGGTATATTGGCAATCTATGACTTTCAGAATAAATGCAAAACTATCTTAATCAAAAGCTAGTTAACCTATAATTTACAAATGAAAAAGTAGCACTTCGGTCAGATGATAAGTGATCTGCTGTGGCTTTTGTAAATTTTCAAAGCGTTACTTTTCCATTTGAGTTAAAACTTACTGTCCGCGTTCGAGTTTTGATTGTATGAGAGTGTAAGATTGTATGATATTTTAAAAACTTTTTCTCGGGTTTCTGGTATTGCTTGAGCGACTTTTGTTGCGTTAAGAAAATCTTCTAACTTTCTGGACATCTCAATCATGGTCGACTTGATATATCTTAATCTAAATCCAGGCCAACTTTGGCTACAAAATCTAATGATTGTTATCAAAGTTACTTTTACAACGTTGCCACTGATAATTGGCAGTTGCGGTCTAATTGCAAGCAGCCATTTTGTAACCCTAGAATAAACCTCGACAGTTTAGTAGTGCTATTATCCAATTACCTTGAGGATGCCAAAACTGACGTCAAAACCAAGGCCAGAGTCAGAGTTTAGTTTTTTGTTAATGTTTCTTATTAAGTACCTGTTTTGTTCATAATTTCAAGATACAACCTCAGCATACATAATAGATTCTGCTTTTTTTATACCTAAATACACTACTGATTTTACTACGAGTAAAATTTTCCATTCACTGTTCAAGAGGTTTTATGGCAGTCTAAACTCTAATCTTAGTTCAAAGCTAGTAAAGTAGGTATTTATGTTAGGAAATAGAAATTCTTGTCATAAAACCTAGGATCAACTTTCACGACAACAATCTCAATAAGCAATAGAATAGAAATGTTTATTTAACAAAACATTCGCTAATTTCTCACTGTTTTAAACACCCACACTTTATTAGTAGATAGACTTGCTAATATCTGGTTTTCCTTGTTTTGGTAATTTTTAATCATATTTTTTATTTCCTGTTTTTTGATGTTCTGAACACCTACTTAATAACATTGAACTCTTGTCATGCATCTTTAGTGTTTATTCAAGTTATGTTAATATTTTTGTTTAAAATCCTATAAATTTAAATGATGTACTACCTCATTTAAATTTATAGGATATGTCTATCTACTAACATCAAACTTCCGAAATTAATGCTGTTTTAGCTATAGTTTTAAGTAAAATGGTAATTAAGCCAGACGAATAAAAAACAACACTTATTGGAACAGAACCCTTCTGGATATTGAAACCAGGTCCCGGAGTTAGTAGTTCAGCAAGAGGCTGCTAAACGATATAATTGGCTATTCCGCTTCCACAGGTAGCGAACTGCTACGTGACGAGTGAAACGCTCATCGCAGAGCAGCCTGCCGATTCTGTAACCAACCTCAAACCTCACTTCAAATCTCACTTCACTACGCGGGAATTTTAAATCACAAAAGAGATAGTGATAGGCTGTTTTTTTTAATCACAAAAGATGTTATATAGCGAAGGTAGCTACCTAAAACCTTTAGCAATCGGTAAAGTAGATTGTATTTACCTAATTTTTACAACATATTCTCGTGAAGTAAAGTGGGGTTCGAAGTGAGATGCGAGTTTGGTTACAGAATCGACAGGCAGTTTTTCACTTGGCATCAAATTCGCTCTCCTGTTGTGGCGGCCGTAAAGATTTTATAGTGAGAATATTAGTTAAATTACATATTTCATCCCAAGACCCTCTGTTAGGTGTGGTACCTATAGTATGTAAGTAGTATAGACCTCCCCCAAGGAGCTGGACAAAATCGGTCCTGCGCTGCCCTCATCCAGTGCCTTCTCTCTCACAACCTTCAGCAGATCGTCACCGTTTACCGCGGTCACAATTTCATTACCTTTCCGCCCCAACAGTAATCGTTTAGTTTAATTTACTTACCATAGATCAGATTCTTCAAGTCTTGTAAGTTCTTGGCTCTGGTTTCCTTCTTCTCACCGCAGAGCAGGAACGCCTGCTCCTCCAGGTCGGGGTCCTCATGCCGATCCAGCTCTGCCTTGTAAGCTATTTCTTTGAACCACTCCGATACCATCTGAAACAAGTTATTTGAATAATGATTTAAATATTTCCGTGCTGCCTTGGCCTTTTGGACAGCATTCTTGGCTAGTAACTAGATCTTCAACACTGGCTTGTAATTTTGTGCGTTCGATTGTTGTTGAGAATGTAGATTGCACCTCTATACTATGTTGTTTTTAATAGTTTACTTATCAGGGGCTCAGGGCCATCAACTTAGTGATATTATTGAAATCGTTCACACTATACCATGCAAACAACTCTTCAAAGGGGTCTCTGTTATGGTTTCCAGTTCCACACGCTACCATAGATCAGCATTGGTTTTTTTGTATCATCACTACATACACTCGGCGTCAGAAAAACCGCACCTTTTCTTCAAAGTTAATTTAATCCCGTATAATTTAATGATAAGTATTATTTATTATATACTTCTTCCCCTTCGGACATAGACAACAGTCTTTAGAAACCGTTGGAATACTCGTCGAACGGAATCAATTACTGAGATTGAGTTTCCGAGCACATTACATTGCCTAATTTTTTTGCAATATTTGAGTAACTTCATGGGCCTTCAATAGTAACCATCTTGGGTATTCCGTTTTTTAATTGAACTGTTGAAGTGTGTTTTCTCCATCATCTCGATAGCGAATTTACCCGCATTTCCTGAATTAACCCCTTTTATTTCCTTTTTGTGGTGGCGCTAGCAATAACGCTTTAATAGTTTAATTATGGTAACTGTTATGTTAACTAAATCAAACAATTATCAAAAGAAAGCTCATTAAATGTACTTTCAATAGATATCAACATTTACACAATAAAACGTTAGCTAGCAATAGCAGATGGCCAAGTCTAAACTTAGTGTGGAAGAGGTGCGGTTTTTCTGACGTCGAGTGTATTATAGGTATAAAACAAAGTTATCCGCCGCGTCTGTCTGTCTGTTCGCGATAAACTAAAAAACTATTGCTCGAATTTTCATGCGGTTTTCACCAATAATAGAGTGATTAATGAGGAAGGTTTTGTGTAATTATAATTAGTTTAGATTTTGTGTAAATTAGTTGAAATATAACATAAGCCGAGCGATAACCCTGCTATAATAAACAGACTTTTGGAGCGAATGGAGGTGCTAACTGGAAGGAAAATTTGTTTTCTTTTTGGGAGTTGTGGAAGGTTGCAATTTGTAAAATAAAGGAAGAAACCGAAGCGAAGCGAGGGTGGGTCGCTAGTAAACAATAATAAAGTAGGCAAATAAATTAAGGCTATTTTAAGTCAGGTTTGCACCAAATTATTCTCATACGAAGAAAGTTTTTCTTTTGCCTGTGGTAGGCCACATAATAAAACCAGCGAAACAAAGGAATCTTGTCATAAAGAACGAAGTATGTCTTAATGTTGCACACTTACTATCATATTTTAATTACAGTTCTTAAGGCTTTAACATGCCTCAATCCGAGCGAGTCGATGGTGTGAAATCGAACGTAACTCTACTTACTTTGGGTTCAAATCAGTGCGCGTTCCAACGCGGCGGTTGCGTTGAGAACTAGCACCGAATTCTCAATTTTTACATGTTTTTATTAAATTTCTTCGCTTTCAAGTTAGTTAAAAAAATCTGTTCAATTAAGATTGAAGGTATTAGCATCGCCGATTTTTATATGTTGGTTTTAACATAAACGAATGTTCTGTTTCCGAGAAATTTTGCAAATAGGACCAGAAACAGGGTCCACGGAATATTTTTTTACATCAAAGGTGGTAACATTTTTACAAATGCTTTCAATTAAATCTATTGTGTATTATTCCAAGTACATTATATATTTTTTCCATGATAGCTTCACGCGCATAATCTTTCAATAATTTGAATTGAATATTGGGATTTGACCCTTCTTAGCGCCTTAAAACTTAAATTATAAGGTAAGATTTACATTGAATTCTTCACTCTACGGCTACGCAAGCCATTGTTCGTTTTTTCCGCTCATCATCACAATTAAAGCGAACAAACTTTACTTTTGAAACGACCGCGTTTTTTAAGGGTCTCAAGGTTCCGCTGTACTAATCTCTACCGCAGTATATCATTTTATTATTTATTCTGTAGAAATACAAGCAATTTATTTTATAATTTCCGAGAGCGCTTGTTAAAATAGTATTAATCTGTGGAAACGGAACATGTCGAAATAATCTGATAAGGTAACTACGAAATTACTATATTTACTAAGCTAAAGTATATACAAACAAAATGCTATTTTAAGTAGCTGGTAGTTTATATGTTATATACTTATAATATTATAAAAATCTGGCCAAGTGCGAGTCGGACTCACGCACGAAGGGTTCCGTACCAAAAAAACAGCAAAAAATCACGTTTGTTGTATGGGAGCCCCCCTTAAATATTTATTTTATTCTGTTTTAAGTATTTGTTGTTATAGCGGCAACAGAAATACATCATATGTGAAAATTTCAACTGTCTAGCTATCACGGTTCTTGAGATACAGCCTGGTGACAGACAGACAGACAGACGGACAGCGGAGGCTTAGTAATAGGGTACCGTTTTTACCGTTTGGGTACGGAACCCTAAAAATTACTTAGAATTCAGGGGTGGTTGTACTCGCCGGACGGATTCCCGCCAATCCGGAAGTCAATAAAAGAGTACCGACCCCTGTAATAACAAAAAAGGGGGTGGTTGTTTAGGTCAGTGTTTAGAACACATTGGTAAAGGAATATTTAAACTTACAAGTTTTATCTTCGTTTGTTTTCAATTTAATATTTTCTAATCAATGTTTTATTTAATATCATCTAATCTACAATTCTACTATTATTAGGTCAACGCAGTCAGTTACGCAGTACCGTCATTAAATATAATCGCAGTTAGCTACCGACCGAGCAGGAAGACAAAATAGCCCAGTTACAGAATGCGGTCTATGCTATTCACTAGTGGTTCCCAAACTGTTCGTTACGAGACGCCCTAGGGCGCCACCGGGGCGCCGCGAGCGCTCGCTGTCCCAGGGGCAGTGGCGGATCCAGGATTTTGGTTTGGGAGGGGCTTAACGTAGGTGAGGGCAGGCTTTACCTAGGTAATCAACAGATTTGTTGGGTGGACCCTAATGATTTTGGGGGGGGCTTGAGCCCCTTAGCCATCCCCCCTGGATCCGCTAGTGCCCAGGGGCGTCCGTCGTGAACCGGGGGCAGATTAGCAGAAAATCGATTGAAACCGCAGTTACATTGCTGCTACAAGTAATAAAGTTGTCACATTGGTTGTTACTAAAGGAGCAATGTAACTGCGATTTCTGTCAGAGTTCATTGCAACAAAGTTACAGAATCTGTATCTTGATTACGTAATGCTGTTGCTAACAATTCTCGATTGAAATCGATTGAAAGCGCAGTTGCATTGCTGCTTTAATTAAGATATGTTGTCACATTGGTTCTTAACTAAAGCAGCAATGTAACTGCGATATTTGTCAGAGTTGATTGCAACAAAGTTAGATAATTACCCCCCAGGAGGCAGGTATGCGTATATGCTCAACCATATGTAATTCAAAAGCTACACGTGGGTATCTTCCATTACAAGGGAGCCGCAGAAAAATACAACATGTAAATGGAGAGGCAGTATAAAAAAGATTGAGAACCTCTGCTTTACACCGATATAACAGCCCCTGCATAAAAGGCTTCACCACAGCAGCTACTCCACTACAATAATTAATAAATAATAAAATAATAAATATTTGACAACATCACATACATTGCTCCAATCCCAAAGTAAGTAGCTATAGCACTTGTGTTATGGAAATCAGAAACAACGGTGGTATGACACACACCCAGACCTGAGACAATATTGAAAAGTTCATTTTCTACATTGACCCAGCCGGGGATCGAACCCGGGACCTCAAGAGATGGTGACGCCTTGAAAACCGGCGTGCGAACCACTCGACCACGGAGCGGAGGTCGCCAATTGTGAACAAATGACATGGTAATGTAGTCAAAACAAAAACGTAGCGGAAACCAACAAGATTGTGTAAGAAGGTTTTAAAGTTGGTTAAATTTGAAACAATTTGAGGGTTGAAATGTTTTGATACGAGCGATAGTTTTGGAGCGATAGTTTACCACACACACTACAAACACCCAGACCTGGCCAATATAGAAAAGTTCGTTTTCTAAATTGACCCAGCCTAGGAACGAACCCGGGACCTCGAAATGGCGACACCTTGAAAACTAGTATGCAAACCACTCGACCACACGGTGTCGAGGAGTTATTTCTTGTTTATTTCGGGAGCTGCACTTAATAAAATCTTAAGTAAACGTGATAATAACCTATGGGCATTTGAAAACTTATACTCAGGTCTCAGGATGACAAATTGTAGCCTAGTTACAGAATGGGGTCTCTGATAAAAGCCCCTGTATTATACAGGCGCCTTAAAAATAGCCTTTTATACAGGCTGTGTAGAAGGCAATTTTTATAAAGTTGTGAACAAACGAGATCGTAAAGGTATAATCAAAACGAAAACGTAGCGAAAGACAATTACTTCCAAATGATTGATTACCATTACCATACAAAAATATGTTTGTTTTATTCGTAGGGTCACTTAAAAATAGTTCAAATCATCACATTATAGTTATGTACAAAACTTCAATTTATAGGAAGGATATTTTCCCCTTCATTCTCAATAGATCCATTGGCCAGATCCACAATGGATCTAGTGAGTATTTTTTTTCTCATAAGATCTATAATGGATCTAATGAGAACTTAAATCTCAGAAGATCCATTCTACAGATCCATAATGGAAGTTTACCTCCTCCAAATCTATGATACCCTGTGTAACATCAAGTACCCATAGCTCCTCAATCCCCATACCACTGTCTATTTTGTGTCCATACTTTGAATTTAAGTTCTCTGAGATTTAAGTTCTCATTAGATCCATTATAGATCTTATGAGAAAAAAATATCTCACTAGATCCATAGTGGATCTGGCCGATGGATCTACTGAGAATGAAGGTATTTTCCGGTAGGTAATCTTTATGACGTACCTAAATCAGTCTTGTGTTGACCCATTTTTTTACTACTTTCATCCATCTACCTATCATAAGACAAAGTAGTCCAAATAAAATAAAATATAGGGAATATATTATAAACGCACTTTAAAAACAATGTAACAAACTCGTACTTTAAAATGTTTAGCTTCAAAATTAATTGAATTCAATGAAAATAATGCTTTCCACTATAAATATGCTTGGGTTTAAAATTAATACTGGTATATACAACAATTTTATAGCTGTTTTAATCTGTAAAGTGTTATAAAATACATCCCGTAAAATATTTTCTGAATCAAAACATTTTGTAGTTTTAAGCTAATAGTTCAGTTCAAACCAGTGAGGTTTTACGGGGAAATCTTCAGTTTATGTACATAAATTTATGAAGCTACATAAAGTATAATTATTTATGATGTACGGCCCCGGGCTCATCTCATTAGTGATGTGCCGTGTTTCTGATCGGCTCTGTCTTTAGTAACATTTCCACTAATGAGCTTGTGGACTTTAACCTCGTTTAATTTGGCCTTTTTTATGTTCAACGGGGTGCTGCTTGACCTTCACCTCACATGATGTTAAGTGACGATAAGGACAAAGGTGGAAGCGCACTACACCCGGAATCCTCATCACTGAGGAACTGGCTATCTTACCTCTAACTGCCGGAACACAGCAATTTTTAAATTGTTGTTATGGCGTCAGACTTCCACCAGGGTATCGGTTGCAGGGGATCGGATGGGAATAACTCTCGGATGGTTGGTAGCTAGCTAGGCGGACTTGAAATAAGCCATATCACCAATCAAACCGAGTACAAATTGTACCACCTCCGAAAACCAACTCCGGGACCCCTGCGTCAAACACGGGTGGGCGAACCACTAGACCTAAGAGATGGTTAGAAGCTCCTCTAATGAGCTTGTGGACTAACCTCGTTTAATTAGGACATGACTGTCTAATATAAATATTTTTATATTTCAAATGTGTTTATTCTGAAGTTTTATCTAAAAAACATACTGTCGGTAAGAAAACTGAAGAAAGACAAGTTTGTTCGATGAATCCGAAGGGGGTCGGTGTCGGATCGAAACTCAGCTTCAAGAAATTGCGACTTGACTACTGTTAACTAACAGTTAAACACCTACGTACGGCGCGGCGCATGTTGGAATTACGGTTCTGAAGCTCATTATTTACCTTCACAGTAATTTCTTTCTTGTGTGGATCGCGCTATTTCTCAAATGACTGCGATATTTATGTCTATGATATAAAAAATAAGTATTTATTTATTTATTTATTTTTATTTATTTATTTTTATTTATTTATTAATCTTTATTGCACAACAATACACAAAGTATGGTACAAAGGCGGACTTAATGCTAAGATCATTCTATACTAGTCAACCATCAGTAAAAAAGACATTCATGAATTTGCGGTACATACAAAAGAGTTACAGAACCTTAAAAATATCAAAGTAATACATAGGTACATAAATATATATATATATATAAACACTAATGTATAAATACTAATGTATAAATACTAATAAAATATAAAAATATATAATAAAATAACAAGAAATAAGTTTGAGACAATGATCATTCACATTTCCAAAAGAAAAGCATGAGCGTTTCTTTTAAAAGAGAATTTACTAGGAGATCTCCTGATAGTTTCAGGGAGATTATTCCAGAGGCGGGTAGCTTGCAGCGTAAAAGAATCAGACATATAGCCAGAATGAAAGAGAGGAGTGGAGAGAGCAAGAGAATTGGCAGAGCGAAGGGGAAGTACCTACCTACCTACCTGAAATGAAAAGCAACTTTGGGGTTAAAGCAACAGCAGATCTGCCCCCTACTCAAATGGCCAACTTTCTATTCGTTTGAACGCTACGCTTAGTTTTAAAGCTTATATATGAGCAATAGATGATTAAATCACATGTTGCAGACTTATGTAAATCACAGACTTCGATGTATTGTATGGAATGGTCAAACTTACAGCACTTAATTTGATAGTTTACTGCTTATTTTAAAGTTTTAATAGTAAGCGAAGCGTTCAAACGAATAGAATGTTGGCCATTTGAGTTGTTATTATTACATCTCTACAGTTGTTTTTCACCCGGGTTACTGTACCTTATAACAAGGGCGTCGCCAGGGGTGGGCAGGGGGGGGGCAGCGGCCCCCCACTAGAGGCTAAAAAATGTAGCCAACTGCAACGTAACCAAAGTCCAAAGGCCGTGCAATTGACTTGCTTAAAAAAGTACTTTGTGACTTGCTTTTCCGATATATCCTGCATAAATAAACTTGAATAAATTCACTAGGAGCTCTTGACTGTACCTACAATTAATATCATTTTCATCTTCCTTAATAATAATAACTTGCCCCCCCCTGGGCAATGGGCTGGCGACGCCCTTGCCTTATGACTATTTATAACTAATCTTAATACTTTGTAGGTGTTTGTAATATTGTTGCCATTAATAACCAGCTATTCATTTTTACATACTTGCTAACCACAAAATTCAAAGGGCGTTTCCACTTGTGTCATTCTCTAAGTTTACAATCGACACTCGTTAGCTAGTTTTTTTTTATATTTTTTTATATTGAATGGGTTTGCTCTTGACACCAGGCTTGCCCAGAAAACAAAGACAGGGTCTACGATGGAGCGAGCTTGCCCAGAAGGTGCTTATTCACTCTGGCCTTAAATAGAGTCAGGTTGTATGCGCTCGGAAACAGACGCCGACAGGGAATTCCATTCCATAGCTGTGCGCATTATGAACGATGATGAGTAGCGTTTGGTATGCAGAAAAGGTATATCAACTAAGAACGGGTGGTAACCTGCAGTGCCTCTGGATGTCCGATGGTAGAAAGAAGAAGGTGGAATGAGTTCATGCAGTTCTTGAGCACACTCACCGAAGTACAATCTATAAAAGACCGATAGGCAAGCAACTTTTCGGCGGTGAGCTAAACTGTTAAGCTAAGCTGCTACCAGTTCTTCATGGCCTATTAATCTGGCTCTGCGTTCCACCGAGTCCAGTGCATCAAGTTGATATTTCGCCGAGCCATCCCAATGCAATTTGTCATGCAATTCAAGTTAGTTACCTATTTCTAGGTTTATTCTATAAAATTATACAAATTTTTCGCACTCGAAAGTATTGTGTAAATCAACTTTAACCTTAGATGTTAAAAAAAGAACTGTAAATTGCGAGTGATAGTATTTATCTACTATCCGCGTCAATTAGTAATGCGCCTGGCGGCCATGATTTTAACCTCAAAAACGAAAAACAATTGTATTTTTTTCATATACCTAGACCCTTTCTTATTGAAAATAAGAATTCAATAATTGATATATTATATTACCTATTAGAATTTTACTGTTTTTTGTCATTTTTAGTTGCGGATGACGTTGATGTGTATGTTAATTTGACAAGGTTCCAGCGCATTACCAATTGACGGGGATAGTACTATGGTATACTTTCGCAACATTGTCTTCGATAAAAGGTTCAATAATGCAGTGCCTTTCACTTTTCTTGTACACGGAACCTTGTTTTTTATTTACTTTTTTATTTAGAAACTCTTTGTGCACGGTACCTTAAAAAGAGAGCTGATCAGTTCGATATTTTGGAACCAGTTCCACTCTTGCTCTTGACCTTAAATAAGGAAGGGTCCATAAACAAGCACTCGATCGATTAAGAGAAAGTGATCTACTTATCGGATTAAATCCTATACAATAGTAGTTTATGAAACTGACACATTAATACCTAGTTATGTGCAGTTCATACACTACTTTATCTACACTCATACATTTGGGATTGAACCTACTAAATAAAAGATCAACGTTAGAAAAGAGAGAGAGAGACTTTGTTTGTATTAGCTAGGTACCTACCTTGTAATAAGTCATTTCCTTAGCTGCATCTAAAATATCGGGCAGAGTAATTTTCTTTTTCACATTTTAAAGCAAGAATAAAAAAAACCTACAAAATTCAGTAAGTATATCAAAATGTAAAAATTGAAATCAAAACTTTATTTGTAATGCTTTAGAAATGGCGCGCATTTCGTTAAAAAAAAAATTAGATGAGTTCATTCCAACAAACTAATCGCAGTAAGTCATCGATTACCATAGAGTGCATTTTAATCATGGAAAATACATACATACATACACTCACGCCTGTTTCCCATGGGGGTAGGCAGAGACTATGGATCGCCACCTGCTACGATCCTTGCACACTTCTTTCGCTTCATTCATATCCATCACTCTTTTCATACATGCCCTGCGGTTTTTGTCACTGCGTACACCAGCCTTTTTTATAATAACCTCTATTTGGTCCGCGTAGGTTTTTCTGGGACGCCCTCGTGCAATCGTTCCTTCCACATTCGCACAGTATATCTCTTTCGTGATTCGCCTTTCATTCATCCTCTCTAAGTGACCAAACCACTGGAGCATTCCTTTCTCAATTCTTGTCACTATATCATCTTTCAGACCACACCTTTTGCGAATCACCTCATTGCTCACTCTATCACTCAGTTTTACTCCGCATATTTTCCTCAACGATCGCATCTCTACCGCATTTATTCTGCTTTCATTCTTCTTCTGCCATACCCAAGATTCACTTCCATACATCAGTGTCGGTACCAGCACTCCGTTATGAATAGCCATTCGCGCCTTTGCAGAAACGGTTTGGCTACTCATAACCGAGTGTATAGCACCACTCACCGAATTTCCTTTCTTCACTCGTCTTTCTATGTCTTCCTCACTCTTTCCGTCCCTTGTGAACAAACTCCCCAAGTATACAAACTCACGGACTTGTTCCACTTTTTCGCCACCTAACATTACCGTACAGTCAGTCATTTCTTCATCTCTCTCAAACACCATCACTTTAGTCTTAGTTACATTCACTTTCATCCCTTTTCTCACAAAATCTTCATTCATAACCGACATCATTTCCTGCAACTCTTGCGCAGAAGACGCAAGTATAACTTGGTCGTCAGCGTAGAGAAGGCACTTGATTTGAGTCCCATTCATCACAACCCCACAGTCACGTTCTTTCAGACCTTTCATACAACTGTCCAAAAACAGATTAAAGAGCCATGGTGACGCAACACATCCCTGTCTGACACCCCTAGAGATGCCAAACCAGTCAGTGTATACGCCGTCAATCCTGACGCATGCACGGGAATCCTCATAGAGAGATTTCAGTGCATGAATCAGTCTGCTCTTCAATCCGTATTCGGACAACACCTTCCATAGCTCATTCCTGTCAACTCGATCGTAGGCCTTCTCCAGGTCCACAAAGGCACAGTAAACCTTTTTGTGCTTAGCCAGGTGTTTTTCGGTTAAGCACCTCAAGGAGAAGACCTGATCCGTGCATCCCATTCCCTTTCTGAATCCCGCTTGCACATCCCAAATACTCTGATCAGTTTTTTGCATCACTCTTTCAATCAGTACCTTTGCATACAATTTACTGACAATGCTGAGAAGACTGATCCCGCGGTAGTTTTTAGCATCCTGCCGTGACCCTTTCCCTTTGTACAGCGGCACGACCACGGCTTTACGCCAATCTTCCGGCACTTTGCCACTGTTCCAACATTTATTAAAGATCAGGCACAGCCAGGACGCAACCAGCTCTTTCCCACCTCTCAGCATTTCAACAGTAATTCTGTCATATCCTGCTGCTTTCCCTTTTTTCATGCTCTTCATTGCACTAATAATCTCATCCATATATATATCTCTTTCATCCACTTCTGTCTCTTCCTCGTCTTCCACCCTTTTATCCGAGGCTTCTAGCATAGAGCCATCCGCCTCAAACAAACTCTCAAAATATTTCATCCACTCCTGTAGTACACCTTTGGAAAATATCGTTGTTTTTTTTTTAATGTTACGGCACTGCCTTCTTTTTGGATTTGCCCTGTATCGTAATGAGAAAAAAAGTTATTTTATGATGCAGTTGACTGCATCGTAATGAGTTTATTTTTTAATTTTACCTATCCACATAAATAAAGTAGGTATTTATATTACCTTTTTTGAATTCATATTTGGAACATTACGTTGTGAGTGTAGATAAAGTATTTAAATTCGAAATCAGCTGATACGAAACTATTTAAAGTAAAAAATAAGTGAATAGTACATGGGTCATGTAAGACCAGGGGCCCTACCGCCTAACTCAAAGCTTTAGCCAGATCGATAGCTAGACTATATCCATCCTTGTCATATCATAACACGATGACTAGGACGGACAGTGCACTGACGTCATAAACCAAAGCCAGAGTCAAAGCGAGAGAGTAAGGCGGTCCGGGGGCAGGGGGTTTACCATCAGCAAATAAGAAGCCGAACAGGACTGCTTAAGGCCTGCTTTTGAACTAACCTTTGAGGTCATAGTACGAAAAAGTAAGGCAGTTCAATATAAGTCCTGCTATAGCTTATAGTAAGGCCCCTGCCCCCCTCCTCAAATGACTAACATTCTATAAGTTTGAACGCTACGCTTACTATACAATAAACGATTAAATCACATGTCGCAACTTAGGTAAATCACAGACATTGTTGTATTTTACGGAATTGACAAGCTTACGGCAGGTAATTTTATAGTTTACTGCTTACTTTAAAGCTGTAAAGACTATTTCTATGTGTGAAACAGTAACACTGGCACATAATGTTTCTAACATTCATTTGTTAATTTTCTGGGTACAAAAGCAAGGTTAGAATGTAATTAAATAGCAAATATTTTAGTACTATATTATAACTATGCATACCTCGTGTAAGTGGCAATGAGTAAGTGGAATCCTAGATATCTACTACTAGCGCTAACAAACTAAAACATAGAATACATTAGAAAATTTTCAATCATTTTCCTTTTTACTTTACTAAAATAAGGAGATAATATTGTGTGTTTTCTATTTAAGTAGTGACCGGGGTTATTTTCCCTTCTTTTCCGTAGCTTCATTGAAATCCGTAGTCCCATTTACTAGTCAACGGAAAAATTTAACCTAAGAATTTAACCGTTATCCCATTGACTAAAGCCCACCGGTAACGATCAATTGCGATTGTCAATTTTTTCGTCAATGCCATTGTTAGAGCAAATGACAATCGCTTCAATCGTACGCGTAAACGATCAATTTTCGCATCAATGGGCGTCAATGAAGTAAAAATTGACAATCGCGAATGATCGTTACCGGCGGGCTTAATAGAGCCACCGAAAATAATTTTGAGTCCACTACCCTTTTCACTTTTTTCCTTTATTTGTAATCAAAATCTGACCTTTTTAATTTTTTCAGATATTTTCTTTGACCGAAAGTTTCAAAATGCCTTTTAGATTATAGTTTTTGGTTTTGTAGAAGATTCTGTAATTTTGTAAGTTGGTGCTGAATTATATTTTCACTCCTCTTGCTCAAAAAGTCCGTCATTGTAAGGTACAAGAGCCAGGATAAAATAGCATAATTACCCCTAGGGGATAAAGTTTTTTCTTTTTTAATGTTTGTCTATTACCAATGAGCCTACTAAAACGAAAAAGTTTTTATTCATAGATAGAATAATCACACATTTTTATTTTTGAAAATGGAACTTAAAGCAGCGATCTCTTCAGTAGAATCATAGACTTATTTTACTGTAAGGGATCGATCACACGTGCGATTTTTTTAACGCGCGTTTTTTTTACCGCCCGACGGGAAAAGGTACCAGAAGACTTCTCAGGTGGGTGTTCGCACGGACGATGACGACGTTCCACGGGAATAGTTACCTTACCTTATGACCTGGCCATAAGGTATCTTTCCCGTGTCGGCGGTAAAAATGTCGCGCGTTGAAAAAATCGCTCGTGTGAACGAACTCTAAGGTTAAAAAGTAGAATGCGTGCATTGTGCTTTTGTACGTTACAATGACGGACTTTTTGAGCAAGAGGAGTGAAAAGTCTTTATTCATAATCACTCATAATCACGAATAAAGACTCGCTCGACTTAATACTGTTTCTCATTTTTATTTTTGAAAATGGAACTAAAAGCAGCGATCTCTTCGGTGGAATCATAGACTTATTTATACTCTGTGACTTTAAGTTTAAATATGCGTGCATTGTGTTTCTTAGCTGCTACAGTAGAAATTAATTAAATAAAAAAGGCGCGAAATCTTTAGAATTTTTCTCTAATTCCAAACTGATTGAATTGTGTGACTGTAAGTAAGTAATACTTAGGAACGAAATAATTTTAATCTTTTGCCGTCAAGCACAAATCATTTATTTAAATACTGTATGAAAAGTTTATGAAGTGGAGGATAGAAAAACGAGTGGATTCGTTTACGGAAGTATAAACTAGGTATTTAATATTGTATTTTATTTTCTCGCAATCGTAGTGAAAAGTACGCTAAAACCCATTGTAACTCGGTTTCTATTTATTAAAACTAAAACTACCTCGTAAGCAATGGGTCATTTTAGCGTCTTGTATAACAATCTACTATTGAAAGCTGTGTTCTCAATGCGAACTCTCAATAAGAAGTTTTATTTTTAATTTTACTTACTTTTTTATCACTGAGCGAAAGTAATTCGCTGTAGGAACTGTCCTACAGCGAATTACTTTCACTCGCATTTTTGGCAGAACAAATTGAAATAGGTACCTACAAGAAATCATATTTTTTTAAATGTCATACAGCCTATAGTATTTTCCATTAGTACCGTTTGGAGAGTCCTTTTAATGGCAAACCCTACTATTATTACAATATTTTATAACATCTACTGTCCCGAAACTACCATTTCAGAATTATTTAAAGTTTAAACTAACATTTTACAATTTACATGTTTACTTGACAATTGGGACAAGAGTGCAAGTTGGTTTCATATATTTTTTTTGCACAAGTGAACGTTTAGACTGAAGTTTGTAATCGAAAAGGTTTTGAAACCTATTTAAAATCGTACAACATGATGAAACTTATTGCACTCTATTGATAGAAAAAAAACCGGACAAGTGCGAGTTGGACTCGCCCAGCAAGGGTTCCGTACTTAGGTACTTAAATAACCACTGTATTTTTATGATTTATTAACAAATGTATAGGTATAGTTTTCAAACCTTTGCCTATACTTGTTGTTTAATATTTTTTGGTAAAATACGTATAAACCTATTCTTCGTTTATTTGTATAGCAGGAAGACGATATTACTTGCCAAGTTTTATAGTTCTAGGTCAAGGGGAAGTACCCTAAAGATAAAGATTCCCTTTTGAGAGTGTCAGAAATATGCGCATTTTGCGGCATAAACAGCTTTATCTTAACTTAGGAGTTTGATTTTTTCACAGATTCAAAAGACACTATGGTAGACAATATAGTTCGCCTTTTTCTGCACCCCTGACGTCGTGTATGCAAAATTTCATGATGATCGGTAGAATAAATTCAGACGCGAATGCAGGACAAAATACAAACAAACTGACTTCTGCATTTATAATATTAATTAGAAAGGATCATGATTAAGTTAAGCTACATCTATTGATACCTATCAGCATTTTAAAGTATTTAGTGTGTCAAAAAATAATACTCGATGTGTTTACACTACAAGAGAACCCTGACATTCTATTTCAAAACGAGGGCAATCACAAAAACGTAAAAAAATAGTTTAAATTTAATGCAACTAACAAATAATGAAATAGATATGCTTTAATCTGTGTTTGTTAAAATCCTTGAGATTATTCTTATTAATTTATGATATCAATAACATACAAGTATATTGCATATAAGTACACTCGCGAGCAAAAGTATGGAATCATAGGCCTATTTTCATACAAACGAGGTATCTTTGAAGCCTTGGTTCTCCGCCCAGGATTAAACGTGGTGTGATCTGATGATGGCCATCCAGGGAGTTAAGGCGCTAAGAAGGGCCAAATCTCAATATTCAATTCAAATTATTGAAAGATTACGCGCGTGAAGCTATAATGGAAAAAATATATAATGTATACTTGGAATAATACACAATAGATTTAATTGAAAGCATTTGTAATAAATGTTACCATCTTTGATGTAAAAAAATATTCCGTGGACCCTGTTTCTGGTCCTATTTGCAAAATTTCTCGGAAACAGAACATTCGTTTATGTTAAAACCATCACATAAAAATCGGCGATGTTAATACCTTCAATCTTAATTGAACAGATTTTTTTTAACTAACTTGAAAGCGAAGAAATTTAATAAAAACATGTAAAAATTGAGAATTCCGTGCTAGTTCTCAACGCAACCGCCACGTTCCAGCACTGATTTGAACCCAAAGTGAGTAGAGTTACGTTCGATTTCACACAATCACGGATCGACCCGCCCGGATTGAGGCATGTTAAAGCCTTAATGGAGAAGATTCAGATCCCCACACACACCCAGTTGATTTGATCAGCATTCTAAGAGCTGTTTGGATATGTTTAAGAAAACCACGAAAATAGCAATAAAATGTATGGAAATGCTGTAACTGATAACTCTGATCCATACAGCTCTTAGAATGCTGATCAGATCGATTGGGTGTGTATCGGGATCTGAATCTTCTCCATTAACTCCCTGGATAGCCATCATCAGATCACAGCCCGTTTCATCCTGGGCGGAGAACCAAAGCTTCAAAATTACCTCGTTTGTATGAAAATAGGCCTATGATTCCATACTTTTGCTCGCGAGTGTAGATTCTACGCTTTTAAAAGCCTGTAATGGATATTTTTATTAATATCTTTAACGTATGTCTATCCTCAAAAGTCCGTTAGTTTTATTTATTCTGACCTTAAACCGAGGTCATAAGTTATCCTCTATATAGATAGAGGATAACTATCTATATTTCAACGAGGGCATAGGCCCTCGTTGAAATATAGATAACCATGCTGCATAGGATAATGAACCTAGTTACGTTAAGTCAAGGTTGACTAAAAGATTACAAAGCATCTGAGTGGCATAGAACGATGCTCTGAATAATTGAACATGGTTCCCTCTTGAACTAAAGCTAAAGGCGAAAGGTACGGGCTTCAAAACTTTGTCTTAGTTCGTTCTTACTCTTCTAAAATCACGGTTATTAAAAATTAAAACGATCTCATTCCGTTAACAACTCAAGTTAAAGATAAGTGATGTTTGCGAAGTTATAAAATTTTGTTAATCGCTCCAATTAAGACGATTATCAATCTTTGTAACTCCGTTTTTAACATACTAATCGAGTCATGCTCCATTTTTTTAATTTCAACACAAATGAACAAAACAACTGTACGCGAGCCATTATGTAGGTGAATTTTGAAAATTTCACATAAACAGGATTTTTCCTCTCTAAAACTGAAGTTTACAATACTAAATAATATACTAGAAACTAGAAAAAAATACGACTCGCACCAGATCAATACTCAGACGGGAATCGAACCCGCGAGTATCGATTCCCGTCTGAGTATTGATCTGGTGCGAGTCGTATTTTTTTTTCTATTCTAGTATATATATTATTTAGTATTGTTTAAAAATAGCATTGTGACTGAAGTTTACATCAATTTATTACATCCTTTAACTACGTAATTAGCTCCGCTTTTTATTTACACGACTGATGCTCAAAACAAAAAGAGTGTAAGTATATTATGTGTTCAGGGTTCATGTATGTTTGTGGGTATGTGAGTTTCTTTATTCCACCATAACATCTAAATACCTGAACTGATTTGGATAAATGGGGTATCGTTAGAATCTTTACAGCATCCCGAGTGACACTGGCTATATTTTTTTTAGAAAAAATTAATATGGCCACTGTACAACGCCATTTTCAAATGTGAAAAAAAATTTTTTTTCTTCTTTTATTACAATATGGGCATCAAATGAAAGGCCTTGATGAGCCCATTCCAAAACTATATAATATGTCACTAAAATGTGTGAAATAAAAATAAATAATATAAAAAAAATATTAAAAACACGACTGCTCTGCCTAAAATGAACTAAAAAGTTAAACAACAAGTGTCATTGCAGTCGGGGGAACTCTTTGATCAAAAATTGTTGCATTATAAGGTCCCCCGACTGCAATGACACTTATTGTTTAACTTTTTAGTTCGTTTTTGGCAGGGCAGTCGTGTTCTTAATATTTTTTTAATTTATTTATTTTTTAGTTCATTTTAGGCAGAGCCAAGAAGCTTATATCCACAATGGAGATTGCACGCCTAGTAAGTAAGTGAAGATTGAAAAAGACTCTTTAGTGACGTCACGGCTTATTGCTATCTCTTTCTTTTCGTTTTACTATACGTTTTCGTTTCTCACGAACAAACGAACGACGAACAACGAACACGTATTGTAACACTAAAGAAAGAGGTAGCAATAAGCCGTCACGTCACTAAAGGAGCTTTTTTCAATCTTCACTATGACATATGGCCGTGCAATCTCCATTGGAGATAGATATAAGCTTCTTGGGCAGAGCAGTCGTGTTTTTATTAATATATTTTTTTGAGTTCAGTTATGATGTTCCTGACTATAAAATTATCTAACAGGCCATTAAAAACTATCGGCCTTACCACAACGTGGAATTCTACTTTCCGAGGAAATTTCCATAATTCCTTTCTTAGCGGATTCCTACGTCATTCATGATAACTCTATCTGTATTTCAAATTTCAGACCGATCTTTCTTAGATGATGAATCAGTCAGTGACACTCAGGACATCATTCATCCTAGGTACTAATATTATAAATGTGAAAGTTTGTGGGTTTAGATGTTTGTATGTTTGTTCCTCAATCACGTAAAAACTACTGAACGGATTCGGTTGAAATTTGGCACACAGATAGTACTATCCCCGTCAATTGGTAATGCGCTGGAACCTTGTCAAATTAACATACACATCATCGTCATCCGCAACTAAAAATGACAAAAAACAGTAAAATTCTAATAGGTAATATAATAAATTAATTATTAAATTCTTATTTTCAATAAGAAAGGGTCTAGGTATATGAGAAAATTACAATTGTTTTTCATTTTTGAGGTTAAAATCATGGCCGCCAGGCGCATTACCAATTGACGCGGATAGTAGAAGACCTGAATTAAAACATAAATTACTTTTTATCCCGATATTCCCACAGGAACGGGAACAACGCGGGCGGCCGCTAGTTTATAATAATTATAAACTAAACGTATTTACTTCACTTACTAAGTAAAAACCTTTTTAACTTTGTTTGTAATGTAAGTGTCGACATTGTTGGTTCAGTTATGCCGAGGTTTGTTTGCAGTTTCGTGTAAATGCAAATCAGCTGGTGGCCAAAAAATTTACTAACTTGAGTTTAGTATTGGGCAAATATTTGGTCATTTGTCATACTCATCGCGTAGAACTTAACAAACGAAGACAATTTTATTCAGTAATAGACTGGATTTAAAAAGTAAGTGCTTCTAGGTAGGTACTTCTTAAATCCAGCCTATTACTGAAAAAAACCGGCCAAGTTCGAGTCGGACTCGCGCACGAAGGGTTCCGTACCAAAACGGCAAAGAAAACTGTTTTTTGTATGGGAGCCTCCCTTAAATATGAATTTTGTTCTGTTTTTAGTATTTATTGTTATAGCGGCAACAGAAATACATCATCTGTGAAAATTTCAACTGTCTAGCTATCATGGTTCATGAGATACAGCCTGGTGACAGACAGACAGACAGACGGACAGACGGACAGCGGAGTCTTAGTTATAGGGTCCCGTTTTTACCCTTGGGTACGGAACACTAAAAAAATGTTCTTCTAGACATACCTTAAATCTCCTTACGTTCCCATACTTTTGTTTACACTCAGACACGTATCCAGACTTTTAATTCGGGGTGGGGGGGGGGGGAGGGACAACTGCATCCCGCAAGCCGGAGAGTGCCGCGCCCGCTAAATTTTAATTTAGTCCTGTACTGTGTGCTCTGGATTTCGGGGGGGGGGGGGGGGGGGGATAAATCCCATTATTTAAATCTAAGTGAAATACATTTGTTCATAAACACTATTCAATAAGAAAGGTCAAATATAATATTTCACGAATTTTCTACAACTATATTTATTAATAAATGTAAAGAACGCTGCTTCCATTAAAAAAGTATAACATAAAAATTCAACTTATATTTTATTTATTATTTTTGGTCAAAAAGTTTTTTAATAAAAAAAAATATACTTCCTTAATAAAACTTAGCCATTGAATTTTATTTACATTAGGGTTATAAATTGTAAGGGACTTATTTTTTCAGTACCCATAAACCATATTTGTTTACAACCACAAGTAGGTAATTAAAGGTTTTTTATTCATACATTAGTATGAATAAAAAACAGTCACAAAATTATCTCTCGTGACGTTGGGAAAACCGGTTAACCGGCAAAAAATATCGCTACCTTGAACTTGTCGCAGTTGGATTAAAGTTGTTAAAATTGAATACATTTTTACCTGCCTCACATCCTACCCGTATTGTTTATTTGTACCTGTGAAAATAAGTGAACTTTTACATGGAAGAACAGACATTATGTAAAAGTTCTCGCATTTGAAAGTTTCGGAAAAAAAATGAAATAGAAAAGTTTGCTACATCAAAACGTAGATAAATAATATGAGAAGAATATGAGATAATTTATATTTCTTTTGCGAAACTTTGAAAAAAATTTTGATATGTAGAAATCCAATCCAATATAGCAATTATTTTGCTACAATTTATTATTTTTGGTCCAATCTTAGAATGTGGTTAACTATTGAGTTGGTGTATTAGTCTAATAAAATTAATTAAAATAAATTTTAAGTGTCCATTGTTTTAAATAATAATACTATATAGTTTTCAGTATTTCATAAAACACATTTCCATGGTTTGTTGTAGATATGACCAAAATATTGCTTACCTTTAAACAAAATTCACGAACTAAATCACTGTATTCCACAAGCAAAGTGTGTCAAATAACCAATCGTGCCCTAATGTTCTGGCCTAGGGCACAATCACCTTTCAAATCTGCACTCCTGGTAGACACCAGAGAAATAGACACTTTGATTACCAAACACTTGCCAAACACAAATCAATATTATTAAAAAAAAACAGTAAAAAAATCACTATCAAATAATTACGCACCAAAACCTTTGTCACATTTTATAAGATACCTATTCAAAAAAGGAACTCCCTCATTTGCACTACGAAAACAAAAGAATTCTTAAATTAAAATGTTATTTTTCTTTTTTAATTACATTCAGAAAATTAAGTTTTTCCAGTCAAGTAGAATATTTTCTATATCTGACCTTTTTCTTTATAATCAACCTATAATAAGATCAGTAGATATTTATCGCGTACTAGCTAGCGAACAGTGAACGCGCGCAATGTGCGTGTGCGCAGTGCGTCAACCTACAGAATATAGTGCATTGTGATTGTGAGTGAGCAGTGAGCATGCTTCGGTCGATGACTCAGTTCTGTGGTGTAAGGATAAAGAAGTAGCGGGTATTTTGTATTCAATCTTACGTTACGAGCCTAAAAATCTTCAATCTGGAGCCCTATTTTTGAATCCTTTGGCTGGCGTCAAGCGCTCTTTTCTACTGATTTACATTCGACATAGCAAAACTTTAGCAAAATCTCTATTTACGAATCGTTCGTGCCCTATTTTTGAATCGCTCGGCTGCCGTCGAGCGCTCGTTTCTACTGATTTTCGTTCGACAAATCAACTCAAATGTATGAAATGTCGAACGAAAATCAGTAGAAACGAGTGCTCGACGCCAGCCGAGCGATTCAAAAATAGGGCCCGGTTCGTTACAAACTTATCTGACCTGGTGTTTATTACATATTGTTACCTAGGTTACGCCGTCCTCTAAAGACGACAGCGATGCCGTCACCGAGTGAGATAATAAGTTTGTACTGTTTCAGTGCCTGTTGGTAACATTACACTTTGAAAAGACGAGTGCTCGACGACAGCAATAGGATTCAAAAATAGGGCCCCTGTTCAGTTTTATTGGTGGTCTCAAGATTTTCTCAAAGAAATAGTAGAAGTAAGTATTATTTTATCGGAACTATGATACAAATTTTAGAAACATCATAAAACCAGAGTCTTGCTGGCATTAAAAACCAACATGAATCTTTATAATAATTAACCCTATACTTATTTGACTAATTTGAGTTTGATTGTGGTTTTATGCAAAGTGCAGATGGGTACTTCTCCAGAGACAAAATTTTCGATGTCTGTGGTTATATTTGTGTAACCAACTAACAAAACGGCCTGTAATTTTTTATTTGTACAGTTTAGCTTTATTACTAACTGGAACAAATGATATTTTTGAAATAATTGCAGTTTAGGTTCAAAATAAAAATATTTGAAATTTGTTCTCCTGATTCATATGACGCGTCCTTTTGCCATTTTCCGGAACAAAATGGTCGATGCCGCATTTTCCCTAAGATAAATCAGTATAAATTATAATCTTATCGAAAGGAAATGAATTGTCCTCTTACAAAAAAAAATATGTATTGGTCATAACTACCTTAGTGTATTTATAAATAAATAAATAAGAAATGTCCGGCGTAAAAAACTGATTAATGTGGCGTCAGCTTCACTTGACCATACTTGGTCGGATAATAATAATGGGAGTCTGGTTTCCCGTGCGGGGGAAAGCCAGTTGTGCAACGGAAGACCTGGAAGGTGAACGTGGGGCTGGTTGGCTTAGATCCCGGTGTTACGAAGGTAAATATCTGATTCATCTGTGCTTGGTTCGGGTGGCATTCTGATTACAATGCCTACTTTATAAAATTTATTTTGTTGTTTTACAACTTCAATCTACCTTTCGTGTGATGCTTTTTAGTTATAGATTCGTGTAGAAAAATGACAATGCTGAAGTCTGTATGTATGATGAGTTGAGCAAGATTGTAGACAAAATCCTGATTTATCTGTGCCTGATTCATATGGTCAAAACTTCATATGAATCATAAAATAAATTACTTCTACCCCCCTACAGCACAAAAAAAAAGTTTTTAATCGTGTACAAGTCAGTAGTTTTGTCTTAATTATCAATGTACTTAGCTATAACTTTTTAATTAATAAAAAAAATCACAAGAGTAAGTATATACTTGTTCTACATACTCGTATATGATACGTTTGATATGAGTCTTAGTTAATAATTAATAATGAATAGTTAGAATTAACAATCATATCAGTAGGTACATTGATTACTAGCAATATTGTAATTAAACTGAGATCGGTATTAATTAAATGGCACTTTTATTAATAATCATCCTTAATTATTATACTAATTTATTTATAAGTCAAATTTTTTCTCTAAATTCTGTTATTTTAATATTGCAGACATTCCAGTTCACAACAGTGCCATAAATAAAATAAAAAGAAGGAGAAAAGGAGACTCGCAGAACGCAGAAATGTTTCACAAGAATTATTGTTGAATTGACCAGATTTTATTCATACCATTGACCAGATAATATTCCGTGATATGATCACTGATAATTGTTTTCATAAAAACAGATTATTGTAGTTGTTAAAATATTATTATTTTCTTAATACAGAGCTTATATACATAAACTTTTTAATTTTGATTTCTGTTTCTGATTCATCTGTAACAAATT
Organism: Agriphila tristella; assembly: GCA_928269145.1. Classification (NCBI taxonomy): domain Eukaryota; kingdom Metazoa; phylum Arthropoda; class Insecta; order Lepidoptera; family Crambidae; genus Agriphila; species Agriphila tristella. The sequence goes on from OV743433.1 coordinate 43,504,700, forward strand.
CTGATTAATATGGGCACAAAATATTTGAACGTTGATATCTTTAAAACTAAGTACTTTATAAAAACGAGTCCCTCATTCAAATATATGTTCTTTAGTATACTTACTTTCATATGAACATGTGTTATAGAGCTGAAAGTAAAATTTCATTTTGGCCAGATGAATCAGTCGAAGAATGAAATTTTGAAGAAATACCCAGATACTATCTCTGAAATTCTGCATTCACTTTTCTCAATCATAAAGGTTTTACAAAGGACAGAACAAAATATCAACACAAGACTTCATGACAAGACATCATAAATCTAATGAAACGCTACCACCACTTTATTGGACCACTGCTTAAGGCGCTAGGCGGATGGAAAACCAAACCGCTCAACTAATTTAGTATGAAACAGAAGCCAATGTAAAGTTTTATCAATTTTGCATCTTTTCTAGCCAATTCACTAAATAGAGAAGGTACAGGACGTAAGCTAGGCCTACTATTTTTAATTAAATAATTTGTTCGCAATCCACTGCATGATTGGCATTTAATTATAAACATTACTGTACTTTTAGTGGAATCCTTGCAAGCGATTTTTTTTTATTTATTGAACATTGTTACCACAGCATTTACAGAGCATTAAGGCCGGTATAATTATACAATACATTAGCCAATTACGGAAACAACACTTTGTAAACAAAATATATAAGCGTTTTAAAAAAAGAGATTTTAAACAAATATTAAGTTTAACGGATTTGTAAAAGAAATTTAAAAAATAATGACAACATCGAAATAGTCTCATGATTAGTGTGTGAATGTGTGCGTGTGTATGTGTATGTTTGTGTGTGTTTGTGCATGCGTGTTTGAATTGTTTTCAAAATGTGAATTTCATGACTTTTTTGAATGTACTGCCTTTGATGCACTTAGATGAAATATATTTCCGAACATATCAAATAAGCTGTGATGTGCTAGCAGGGAATAGAAAATTTCGCAATATCATTCGTTCCTTGGCAGGAATGAAGTAATATTACTTTGTGCAGGCCATGGTACGAATTTGAACAATCTTATTATAAGCCTAAAACAAAACCTGCATATCATGTTTTATGCAGGTTTTGTGTAATGTGTAAAAAAGCTATCATATAAATACACCTTACTTATTTAGTACTAAGGCATACGAACAGAAATATAAAATTACCTTAACAATTTCGCAAAAAGTCTTTCCTAGAGCAAATTATGATTGCTGATTAGTGATTATTGTACACAACCTTACTTTCGCTTAGATTTCATCAAAGAGAAAAAGATGTTATTACTTACGGCTTTTTCCATATCATGTCACTAATGTATGTTGGGATCTTATTGGAATTCAAAAGGATACCTGCACTTAGGAACGCCGCGTATGTTGCGCAGGCGACGAATGCACTGCCAAACAGGTTCATGGATCACAAAACTAATTACGTACATTTTAAATACACGAATTTCCTTAAATAGATTTGACTTAAGTAAGTATATTATAAATTTAAATTTAAGAAAATTGCCTTCCCATGTCGCCCCGGCAAAAAGGAAAAGATATTATTTATAATCTGTAAATTTTACATTATGATAGTCGATTGCAATAAAAAATATCAAATCAATGTTTTCACATTTTTCGCCATTATCCAACAAACAAAGTAATATATTATAATAATACGTTTAAAAGTAAGTGAAATTGTTGGATAAAGTAAAAAGTTGCGTAGTGAAAGTGAAAAAATTGTTAACCTTTTCGGTAAATTCTATTGGTTCAATAGAATTGGAACCAAGAATCTTATATTCATTTGATTGGAACTAACTAATATAATATTAAGGGTGCATCGTGCGTCCACTGACGCCGCCGGTCAGAAAAAAATATGCCACCAAAAAGATTTTCATGTATACCGAGTGCTGCCAAGACTCCATTATATATGGCTTGCACTGTCAAAAAGTTACGAGACCTCATGTAGAGCCAAGCTTCTAACTCTACGCGAGCTAACTCTACAAACCCTAACTTAAAAAACTCTTCACCTTAGTCAAAATATATGGCATGGCCATTTCATTCACTGTTCAACAATAATAGTTCTTGTAGTAACGAAACGGCCAAGCCACATATTTTGACTAAGGTGAAGAGTTTTTGAAGTTAGGGCTTGTAGAGTTAGTGCGCGTAGAGTTAGAAGCTTGCAAAGACAGTGCAAATAGCAAAATAGAGTCTGCGTGAGGTTTGCGCCCCGAAAGAAGTAGTTTTGAAATGAACACAATTTCTTTTTAATGAATATATTTTTTCCGTTGCTTTAACAGTGATTCACTAAGTCTTAAAAATAATTACTAACTGTGTTTTTCTAAAAGATGATGGTATGTACGTATGTTAAAGATGGCTTCAATCCATGGAGGGCAATGGACGCGAGAAGAACCGGTGACCGCAAACCAACCCGCCGCGCCGCTCCGTGGGCAGGCCCCTTACAAGTTGGACCGTCGATTATGGTGAAGGTCGCAGGAAGCTGCTGGTTGCAGGGTATGCATGACCGATCTTCATGTCAATCCTTGGGAAAGGCCTATGCAAAACAGTTGCCGCTGTGCACCTAATGAATGCAGTTTTGAAATCTTGAGCTAACATTACCGTGTTCGTCATTATTTCGACGGCAGCAAAGAACAAAGAGGCATCTGCATTTTTGTTACGAAAAGTATTTTTTTACATAATTCTACTGAAAGTTCCCCAAACAATCATAGGAATTTAAAAAAAGTTATTAATCTTATAATATTGTTGATTTTCTCTCGCCAATACCTATATAAAGACATTATTCAAATTTTTTTTACAAAGGGATGAAGCACACACGGACATTACCACCATCTGTCCGTGCTTGCATTGGATAATCAGCGCGGTCACATTTTATAAACGAAGACATAAATCAGTCAGAAGTCAGAATACCTAGCCCAGTGGTCGTCATACTGCGGCCCCGGTCGATATTTGTGCGGCCAGCGATAAAGCAAACAATTTTTACCAAACATTTTTCGCTACTACACAAGTAGGCACAATTCAATCACTGATGCCTTTTCTTTGGAATCGAATGAAAGGAAGAATAAAGTAGCAGCTTTGAAAACTGCAATTCGTTGTCAACAAAATGTTATGACGACAACAGTTGCACAAAACGAGGCTGATACAAATACATCTTATCAAGTTTGTTACATGCTTGCAAAAATAATCAAACCTTTTACTGATGGATGATGAATTAATAAAGGAGTGCAAGTTACTTTTTTGCCGTCATAACCATGAAAGCGAAAGAGCATGACGCTCTGAAAGAATTTGTCAATTAGTCACAAATCTAGGGGCAATCGATTTTTGACATCTCAAAAAAATGGCCATGAATTGGTGGTGTCAACTAAAATCCAAGAATTTGCGGCCCGCAGTGATACCTTACATTGTCCTTTGTGGCCCTTGACCAGATAAGTGTGACGACCACTGACCTAGCCGTTTCACAGTGAGGCGGGTTCGTTTAGCAATTTGTATAGTGCGAAGTAAATAAAAACCAAACTAATTATGACAAAAATAATTATCACAGTAAGTTGACCTAGCCAATTTCCATATAATGCCCTATTTTAGCTTTGTTATTGTACAAGTTATTAAAGTTTGGCGTATAAAACGCTCTCCTGAAAAGTAACGATTTTGTAGATAACCACTTATTCTTTGCTGCCGTTGATTTATCCCTAACTTTGTAATAGTATCCTTGCACAAATACAAGTACACAATCCAGGTTAAATTCATTAACATGGTAGATAGCTGTACTTGTTTATTGTTTTTATCAGTAAAATGTTTATATTTAGTATTATGTAGGCATACTTTCTGTACTCCGTTTGAATCGCAGTTACCTGTTATTAGACATCATTAGAGTCTCGAATATTCCATAACAAAACACTTTCTCCGAAACTCAGATAATCAGAAGCGAAAGTTTCTTTTTACCATTGCCACTCTAAAAAGTGCGTTTAATTCAACGATAAGAGTGAATAATACGCTGTTTTATTCACTGAGTGAATAAAAATATTTTGAATTTGGAACAAGCGCGCATCGTATGAATTATGTACAAAAAAAAAAAAAACGTGCTGAAAGTATGGAGCTATTCCATAGATAAAGCTATAGTTATACAATTAAATAAAAAAAAAATTCCCGCCAATTTTATTTAGGTTCTTTTTAGTGTCTTATCTTTGGGTTCTTTTCTTTATATTAGACGGAGATTAGATGTTCAGTCTTGCATCAGTCCATTCCATCAGTCTAGTACGATCTTCAGTCTGTAAAAATTCAAAGTCTATACAAACTGATGAAATGGACTGATGTCAGACTGATCATGTAATTTCCCTCATAGCATGGTTGTTTTATGTCATTGGAAAACTTATAGTTTCACTATTTTCTAACGGTTAAATTACCGATTACCTATCTAAATAATTAAATTTGATAACTATAAATAGGTACTAGGTGTAAGTAGTAGTAAGTACTGCTACCTATTATATTTTCTCGCAGTCAATGGTAAAAAGTAGAGTACACAACTCGTGAAAAAAAATTTCATCTCGGTCCTTTGTATCCCTCGTTTCGCTCAGGATTCTACTTTTGAATCCCTCGCTACGCTCGGGATTCAACTCTAGAATCCTTCGCTGCTCTCGGGATCCAACATAGTACCTCGAACTAAATTCCTTCTTTTTTCACTTGTTGTATAATCTACTATTATTTTAGGTGTTTAAGTACCTACTTACATTAAAGTCCCTATGAGAATTAAAAGTTAAAGTTATGACACTTGTGAGTTTTAAAAATACAATTTAATTACTGTGCTGTGTCTGAGTTTCTGAGTGTTTTTTTTTCGAATTACCTATAAGTTTATTCTTAAAGACATATTTTATAGTTATATCTTAGTTATTGCATACACGAATGTCGGCTACACACCGGTAAACGGTAAAGTTAAATAACTTGTGCTTGTACCGTACTTAAGCTATGCATATAAGTTTTATAATACCTAATAAAAAATAAAAAAGCTCCTATAAAAAATCACAACTATTTTTAAATTAAATGTAAAAGAAAACTATTCAATTTTGTTGTTAAAAAGATTATAGATTATTATTTGATTTTCTAGAATATCTATAAAAAAAAGTGAATACCTTAGCATGAAACTGTATAACTAATATTGATGAAAACTTGTTAATTGTATTGAAAAAAGTTTTTCAAAATTACCAATCGATTCCTGAAAATTACAGAATTTTCTACGAATAAATCCTACAAACTTTTCACTTCCTGAATAAATACTTTTATATAAAATACCTAGATACTTTTCATCAGAAGAATATTATATAAATGATGAATATTACACATGATTGGCTATAAAGTGCTCAAGTATAAAGTACGACCACGACTTGCATGACTGACAGTATGTATGTGTATAATGTGTATGGAGTATCTTTTTTGTCCACCCATTGGGGTCTACTCAAGGCATTAGGGTCCCCGCAAACGGGTGCCACGCCACAACCACAAAACGCCGCCACTGACCTATTCCTGTAGTTTTCATACATCGCCGCACACGGTAAAACGCCGGTGGTCGCCACACGCCACAAATCTTCGCTTCTCTCTTCTTGTGGCTGACACTGGCCACTAACGCCGCCACACAATGCTGACACACGCCACTTGCGCGATACCCTACCCCTCTGTCCCTTTCTTCAGTTAAGTTTCAGTTAACTGACAGCAGTTCGAATCGCAAGGCAGCGCACGCACGGAGTCATTTCAATCCCGTCTTGTAATAAAGTCAATTTGGGATACGATAAGCGATAATTACAGTAATAGAAGAGAAAAAGTAAAGGCCTGGGAAGAAACTGTGTTGGTGTCTTGGTGCTTTAATCCGTCTTGTAATAAAGTCAATCATTCCCAAAATGTGCCTATGCTGAAACGAAAACGGTTGTAAAACTTGTCTAAAAGATTATCGAAAAGCTCGTTTTATGCGTTTACGCTTTTTAAAATTGGATGTATCCAATAACGGCGGCGGTAATTTTGTCTTCTGCGACGACGTTTTCTTATGAGCAGCAGCGCAATTAAAGATTCTTCGTCAGTTACTTTTGCGGCCGCTTCTAGCTTCAAGTGGCGGCGTTTTGTGGTTGTGGCGTGGCCCTGTGTGCGGGGACACTGAGGGCAATCAAGAGCGGACGGCAAAACCTGTTTCTGTGAATAAGTTATTATCCGCCTAAGAAGAGAAACACCGACTTCTACTTAGATTCTAAATGCAGTTATTTATTAGGTGTGAATTGATACAGCTATAACCAATATAACCATGGCTTTAACACAACCAGCTATTAAATTTCGATTTGACTTTAATAAGAGAATTACCTACATTCGTAACTCAAGTGAAATAATTACTTGACTAATTAAGTTCACCAAGAAATGTCACGAACGAGCTATTTAGTAAACAAGATTTTGAGACCTCAAAAATCCTCATAAATGACCCTCGTGATAAGATAATGTAAAAGTTTCGTAAAATTTAAAATGAAAATATTCCAAATTAATTGTTTGACATTATTGTAAGAAAAATTTGTATAAACTTAACATAAGTAATCACTATAACGCCAAATAATAGCTCGTTAATAACTACACAAGTGTCAGTGTTTAGGTTCAAAGAATTTATTTTTCATAAAATACGAAGTTTACATACAATGAGAAACAGGTTTTACATTATAAGTATTTCTTAAGTGACTATTTCTTAGGCATCGGATATATAGTTAGATATTCTATCTTTTTGAACTTCACAATAATATTTTTTTAAATAAAGCTTCATGCGCCCATTATTCTTGTCAGCTAAAAAAAATCCCGGAAAAAATTACAAATCAGGAATATTACATTTTAAAGTATTATTAAATGTTATTTATTGTAAGTTTCTGAATTTGAGTGAACGATATTAGTGTTTTATTATTCCGTGACCGCTCAGTCTAATGTAAAAACCTTTTCTCTATAGCAAAAGGAAATAAAAGTTTAAAAAAAAACACAATGTTGAAATTGTTATTATTTATTTGAGGGACAGGCTCCTCATAACACAGGGTAACCTAATATGAGAGCAGTTCATATTTTGCTTAGTTATGTGTTTTCCTGAATAAACTGATTTTTATTTCTTTTTATTTTTTTATTCGTATCGCATCGTCAAATACATACTGTTTATTTGTCTGACTGGGGACCATGACTCTATTACCATAGAAAAAAATAGATTTAATTAGGTATTCTCCGTTTGACTAGATAGGGTGTGTAGCCAGATGGGACCTGGGGGCTAATTATTTAATTTAAAGTCTATCTCAATCGCTTTCGTTTGACAAATTGATGTGACACATTGCTGCATTTCTTTGGTAAGTTTTTATTTGTGCCTAAAGGAAGCTTTAATGTGTTACATCTTAATGTCCGGGCTACACGAGGCTAGTTTTTCAAGCTAGGATATGATAGGAGTAGTGATCCTAAAAAAGGCGTTCCGCTTTTTCCTTTTAAGCTATGGAATCCTAAAAATGCTAATTTGGCAAATTAATAAGAATCTGATTTCATCTGTTTATTTCTATTGTCTAATTTAAAAATCTATCCCGATCGCTTTTAAAAGCGATCGGGATAGATTTTGATGTCCGTCTGTCTGTCTGTCATGATCATGATCCTTTATCTCAGGAACGCGTGAAGGTATTGAGTTGAAACTAAAACCCCCAGATCTAAGGTCGCTTGAAAAAATTCTAAGCTTACCCAGCTACGTAAAAAAAGAAACCCTTTATGCCGCAAAAAAATGCATATTTCGACACTCTTCTAACGTCGTAATATCGTCTTATAACTCTGTACCTACTTGAAGTATACTTCAAGTAGGTACTCAAGTATAGGGAAAAATCTGAAAACTATACGTTTGTCAATCCTTACTAATATCCTCAATATTATAAATGCGAAAGTCCGTTTGTTTGTTTATTTGTTTGTTTGTTATGCCTTCACCACTTAAATTACTACACCGATCATCATGAAATTTTACATTCAAGCTGTCAGGGGTACAAAGAAGGAAATAGGGTACCTTTCATCCCGAAAAAAGTATTACTCCCGAGGGATTGCAGAAAAACTTTCCAAGCAGACGAAGTCGCAGGCGGTCGCTAGTAAATCATAAAAATATAGTGCCTATTTATTTATTTCAATACCAACTTTGTACGGAACCCTCAGTGGATGAGTCCGACTCGCACTTGTCCAGAATTTTTTTCATATTTATTTCACAATTTTGTGGTAGTTACGTACACCTACTTCTCCTCCCTGTCTATGTCAGTCTAAATAAACATATATGTAGATACACGTGTATAATTCTCAGACCGTGCGTAGTTTTCTCAACATTGACCTTTAACATTGAGCTTTACATTATAATGGTGCCTTAGCAAACTCGTGTAGGTTTCTATTTGACTTATATTTTCTGCGGTACTGTTTGTTTGGTTAGTTCTGTTTAGATCTTTGTTTGTATATCAGTGGCGAGGGGAAGTTGAAGGTAAGCCGTTCTGCAAAAACTTTATGATCTGCAGATAGTGGATCGTTGGGGTGGGATTTGTAAAAGTTAAGCCGATGGGAATCGGATACGAAGGATATTTTTATCGTGATTCATTAAGGTGGCACTCTGAGCAAAAGCGGCGTGCGGTGAATTTTATTTAATACTAGCTTCCGCCCGCGACTACGTCTGTGTGGAAAGTTTTTTTACTTTCCCTCGGGAACTTTACCTTTTTTCGGGATGAAAAATACCCTATGTCCTTCTCTGTACCCCTGACAACGTGTATGCAATTTCATGATGATCGGTTCAGTAGTTAAGACGTGAAGGCGTAACAAACAAACAAACGGACTTTCGCATTTATAATATTATTAAGGATTATAATTCTAATACAATAATTTTAATAATGTTTTACGTAGAATTTTTAGGGCCCACAGTCTAGTATTTTTAGACGGTATCGTTACATTCCCTCGTAGTCACTGCTAGAAGTAAAACTGCTAAAAGTGGCCGTTTTTGACACATTTACTATCTATACTTCTACGAATGAATACGAGTGCATCTAGTGATACCTTCTAAAAATACTAGACCATGGGCCCTAAAAACTCCGCGTAAAACATTACCTATTAAAATCTTTTTCTATTAATAACTTAGTTCATGTTAGTCCATCGGCCATTTTTAATGTCCCCACTGCTGGGGCACAGGCCTTCCTTATGGGTGGATGAGGAGGAGAATTAATAACTTATTAAATAAAAACCTCTGAAGGCGCCACTTTCGGTCATACAACCGCCTTAAGAACCAGATCCCATTAATTTTATGTAAATTAAGTGTTTTAGTGTTGAAAATTCTTTAAAAAAGTTTACAAGATATGCAGTTTTTTTTTAAATAATCAATGCATTTGGATAGCTCTGTGGTCTTGTGATTCGCCGACCCGTATTAAACGCAGGGGTCCCAGGTTCGATTCACAGGGGAAGTACAATTTCTACTCGGTTTAGTTGGTGGTAGGGCTTATTTCAAGTCCGCCTGTCTAGCTACCACCATCTTACGTATGACGTCATAACAACAATTTAAAAATTGTTGTGTTCCGGCAGTTAGAAGTAAGACAGCCAGTTCCTCAGAGATGAGGATTCCGGGTGTAGTGCGCTTCCTTTCGGCTTTATCATCACTTAACTTCAGGCGAGGTGCAGGCCAAGCACAAACTCGTTGTGCATAAAAAAGCTCTTTTTAACAAATTATGTGTTTTACATTCAAAAGTGCCTGTGCTGTTTCATCTGCAACATTTGACTCTTGACAATCCGATAAACGGAAGGCAGTTTCTTCATCGAAAACTTAATCTATGATAAAAAGGAGATACTTATCAGTAAAATGTGTTTTAGTACTTCTCCCAAGTTCTCAATTATTTCTGCTAACATTACTTGAATTAACTTCAAAAGTGGCTGTACTAACTGTAGGTCAAATGCGTAGTTGGCTATTGAAACTCGGCAATATTGTTAAAATAAAACATTGCCGCCATTTTTTTGAGAGAAGAATGGTAAGCAAGCGCCTACGTGGAACGAGCTTGTTTTTGGCATATCCACGTGCTTTTATTTCGACGTAAAAAATATTTGTTTAATAATAATTTGTCATAGAGGTTTTTGTACCACTGTCACAACTCAATGTCGGCTTTTGATACAATAATATTAATGCCGATAACTAGTTTGTTTAGTTTCTACATTGTGGAACTATTATTGTAAGTAGTTTCTAATGAAAATAAGTTAAGTTGTATGGATTGTCATTTAGAAAATGCATAGCCTTTGCCAGCGACTTCGCTCGCATTTTCCCGGGATAAAAAATAGCCTATGACGTGTTACCTACTTGGGTTATTTGCATTCTGATATTAGACTCGTATTATTATCTACTCTGTGATAGTAGATCTAAATTTTGGTTTTCTAGATACATCAAGTAAAAGATTAGAAGACCAAAATCTAGCATTAAACGCATCTTTTCACATCAATTTGATCATTACTAAGATACACCCCAAAGGTCTTCGGTCATCTAGAACCTACTATAGATGATTTACGGTAATCAAGTTTACCAGAAACTATGAAAAGTTTTAATTAAAAAACGGACTAAATTACCTATTACAAAAAAAATCGAACTAAAAACATTAAAACGGACTAAAAATTAAAAAATAAATTCTTCTGTACATATTTATAACCCTACCTACAGAAATTTTAAACCTAAAAACGTGGGGCGCATGCTGAAGACAATAATATGGATGATAAATTTTACAAAATGCGCCCCACGTTTTTAGGTTTAAAATTTCTGTAGGTTATAAATATGTACAGAAGTACATATTTATAAATTTCTAAATGTTATAAATATGTAAAGAAGAATTATTTTTTACTTTTTAGTCCGTTTTAATGTTTTTAGTCCAATTTTTTTTTGTAATAATTTAGTCCGTTTTAAAAACGTGTTTTTTTTTAAGTTTTTTTTTCAGTAAATTATTATTTTCTGCTTTTTAGTTAACAAGCTAAGACTAAAAATTTTGTCTGTTTTAAAAACGTGTTCTTAAAAAAGTTTTTTTTCAGTAAATTATTATTTTCTGCTTTTTAGTTAACGACCTAAAACTAAAAATTTACCATCTCCTATCGGAGCACTCGTCAAGACGATTCAAACGAGCCCAACCTCGATGGACTTGCATGGTTTTATTACAGAGTCCCAGTGGCCTTTTTCCGGCTCCATCATCGGACCCTGGAAACTATTTCCCAATAAAGAACTCGTCAAGACGATTCAAATGAGTCCAAACTCGATGGGGTAACATGGTTTTATTAAAAAGTTCCTGTGTCCTTCTTTCGGCTCCATCATCAGACCCTGGAAACTATTTTCCAACAAAGAACTTGTCAAGACAATTCAAACAAGCCCAAACTCGATGGGGTTGCTTGGTTTTATTATAGAGCTCCTATGGCCTTCCTCCGGCTCCATCATCAGATCTTCGGAAACTATTTCCCAAGAAAGTACTCGTCAAGACGATTCAAACGAGTCCAATCTCGATGTGATAGCGTGGTTTTCCTAAAGAGTTCCTGTGTCCTTCTTCCAGCTCCAACATCAGACCCTGGAAACTATTTCCCAACAAAGAACTCGTCAAGACAGTTCAAACGAGCCCAAATTTGATGGGGTTGCATGGTTCCAATATTGAGTTCCTCTATGGCATGGCCTTTCAGCTTCATCATCAAACCCTGGACCTCGTCAAGATAATTCTAACGAGTCCAAACACGATGGGGTTGTATGGTTTCATCATAGAGTTCCTGTGGCCTTCTTCCAGCTTCATCATCAGATCAGTTCAATGACACCATAATATTGCATTGCCTTCTAGTTTTGAGTTTCTGACCTATGTTCAAAGTTTCAAGTCTCTAGCTCATCGGGAAGCTAGTTTAAAATCGTTCGCAAACTTTGTGGAGAAACAAACAAACGAACGAACGAACACACAAACGAGAAAGCAACCTAATAAAAACGTGTTAAAAACCCAGGATATACCTCAGTACACATATTAGTAAGTTGTTAGAAAGAAAGTGCAGAAAATAAGTTTTGTTTCCTTTCTTTCTTGGATTTGGAAAAGAACATCACATCCAGGGATGTGTCCAGGGTCCAATATAGCGAACCTAGTGTAGGGATAGATAAGACTATATTAAACTTTTAGCTGTTTAAGTATTACAAATTTTCACAAATACTTTTACATTTCGCATTTCGGTACAACCAGCAATATTAATGGCGGGAATACAATTCAATGTCCTGAGTATCGATCTTCTTTTGTTTAAGAAAAATAAACTGGAACGTATGAAATGCAATGAGGTTTTATATCTCTTTGCATTGAGATTTGATGCAAAGAAAGAGGTTCATATCTCTTTGCATTGAGGTTTGTACATTTTTATAAAAGTGACTTTAGGCTTACTTAATTAATACACGGTTATTATTAAAGTATATCTAAAAATTAAAAGGGGTGTTCAGACCACGTTAATGAACAACTTTTACTATGGGGCCAACCACGAAATCGCGAAAAAAAAATCAGCTGTTCCATAGAAAAGTACAACATAGACTCGACTATAATGTATGGAACAGCTGTTTTTTTTTCGCGATTCCGTGGTTGGCCCCATAGTAAAATTTGTTCATTAACATGGTCTGAATCTGAACACCCCTTTTCATATTTACCTATAGATATAGTTTTAAAATAACCGTGTATAATATTGGCTAACACTAGGTACCTATATACTAAGAGCTGCCCCCGGAAATAGATGGACAATTTACAGAGCTACGAAATCCCTCTTGTTAGTTTGCCATACTATCATTATTAACAGATCCAGGCACCTCGCAGATTTTCAGTGGTGGGGGTGGGAGTGGTTGAGCAACAAAGCCCAAAGGAGCTGAAAAAGCGATTTAAGGCTTACAATTTACAGAGCTCTCAATTTAGTGTGGTATAATAGCAAGCCAACAATCATGTATCTGTTACAGTCAAAACTCATATCCGGTCAAAACCACTTTTGACTGAAAAAATCAGTCAAAAGTGGTTTTGACCGATGCTCACAGTTAAAAACAGTTTTGACTGATTTTCGCAGTCAAAAGTGGTTTTGGCCAACGTTCTTAGTCAAAAGTTGTTTTGACCAACATTCTCAGTCAAAAGTGGTTTGCCTGATTTCAAGCCAGACTATCGATCAAAACTCATAAAAGATAATTAATTAGATTAAGCTTAAAAGTTAGTGAAAATTACCAGAAATGTCATCAAAAAAGTTTCATAAAACTATTTATAAGGTTTTGTCCATACGAAATTCATTCGACATTGTACCGAGACCTATGAACTGCAAATACGCAGAAATTCAATCTCAAAATATTTATTTTATTTTTTATTTTAAATATAATATTGAAACTATGTCGTTTTGATAGTTTTTGGGGGATAGAGCTGTTTGCGTCCATGGGCTTTTACTTTAGATAACTACCTACACCTGTCTAGTCTGGGTAGGGCTAAATGAACAGCAACTGCGCAGTGGAGCTAGGTGGAAAGAAGCAGGCTTTTCACACATTTCAGTGTATGATCACCGCTCTTTTCCGCCCAGCTCCACATCAGTGGAAAAGCAACCTATGCCATGCTAACTTATAAATTAATAATAATAATAATCACTTTTGGCCCGTGAATACCTAAGCGTACATAATAATAATAATAATATATTACACTTTATTGCACACACAAAAAGAATTACAGAAAGAAGGACAGTTACAGAGAAAAAGCATACAAGAGGCGGCCTTATTGCTAAGCAGCAATCTTTTCCAGGCAACCCTTGGGTGAAAAATAAATAAAGATAGGACTATCAGGGGGAGTGGGGTGCAATTACGAAAGGAATAGTGCATTTGAGAATAAATATATCTAAAGATAATTACAAATAAAAACTAAAGGAAAATTATATAAATAGTCAGTCAGAATTACATTTAAAAATAAAAATAATTAATAGGTAGTTTTTATTTTTAATATTTTTTAAATGTTATTTATACGTTGGCATGGCTTAGGTTGCATTTCACTGTTTCACTGATGTGAAGCTGGGTGGAATAGAGCGGTGATCATACACTGAAATGTGCGAGTGAAGCTTAAATTATCTCATCATTTATAAAACTTAGACATAATTTGGTCAAAATCATTATTACCCATTATTTTTGTATTTAAAAGTTTTGACCAACGTCATTAGTTAAAACTAATTTTGACTGCAAAAATCAGTTAAAAGTGGTTTGACCAACGTCCTTAGTCAAAACCACTTTTGCCTAATTTTTGCAGTCAAAAGTGGTTTTGTCCGGGTATGAGTTTTGACTGTAACATATCTAAATCGAATATAACATTGCCAGGAATTTTGACTGGTGGAAAAGTAGTGCCAGACGGCATCAAACTTTACCACTTTTTCACGCATATTTTTTTTATGTTTTTTTTTCTGAAACCCTTCGTGTCAGGTATCGACTGAATAGACTTCTTTGGCTAAATTCAAATATGTATAATACTTATTAAATTTGACTTAATAAATCAGAAATTCATTTCCCAGTTTTTGTGGACTCTTGGAGGCTGAATGAATTCCTAAGAAACATACGCCAACGTACTTTTACGTTATGTAATTTTGAAAATATTAATATTAAGTTATTTTACTATTATTTTGATCCCTATTCTAAGAGTTACTATTTTTCAAAACTCCCATTATGGTCCCAATATACTAAACAAGTCTTCGAGGTTAAACCTTTTAGGGCCAGTCAGCCGGACCTCGGCCGAGCACTTTAATTACATACGGTACTAATCTTAGCTATTATATAATCGTATTTATTAAGCCCAATGAGCGTATAGGTACAAGGACTTCAAGTTCACTCTCCTACTACTTGTAGAGGTAATAAATAACCTAACATAACAGGGTCAATACTATTCCAAACATTATAAAATTAAATTGGAAATACATTAATATTAATTTTATTTTATGTCTGTTAATAAATTATGTGCGATGAATGCAAAAATAAATATTTAGCAATAACTTCCTTACTGCTAAAATATGCAAGATCTGTTGTGCGGAAGTTATAGCATTTTTTTTTGTTTCTATTATAATCTTCGACGACCTCCGTGGTCGAGTGGTTCACACGCCAGTTTTCAAGGCGTCACCATCTCTTGAGGTCCCGGGTTCGATCCCCGGCTGGGTCAATGTAGAAAATGAACTTTTCAATATTGTCTCAGGTCTGGGTGTGTGTCATACCACCGTTGTTTCTGTTTTCCATAACACAAGTGCTATAGCTACTTACTTTGGGATTGGAGCAATGTATGTGATGTTGGCAATGAAGGCAGAAAGGTTCTGGAATGGCGACCGCGCACCGGACGACGCTCCGTGGGTAGGCCCCCGACAAGGTGGACCGACGATCTGGTGAAGGTCGCGGAAAGCCAGTGGATGCAGGCAGCGCAGGACCGATCGTCGTGGAGATCCTTAGGGGAGGCCTATACCCAGCAGTGGGTGTCGTGTGGCTGATATGATGATGTGATGTTGTCAAATATTATTATTATTATATTATAATGGACTTCTGCAATGTAATATAACAATACGGCGCGCCGCCCGCCGTTGTTTACATAGACAACGTTCTATGCCTCTAAATTACGGCCGTAATATGGCGGCACCGTCATCCTAGGAAACCCTAGCTTAACGCCTAATTCTACAATAAAATATATGTGTCAGTGTGTGTTATTTTTTTAAACTATGACTACAGTTTGGCTACTAGGAATTAAGTTTCCTCGTGGCCAAATTAGTTTTGCATTTTAGTTTGGCCACAAGGAAACGGCCAAATTTGCATCTGAATCTAATTTTATCAACATTTTCGTATTACAAAATGACTAGGTTGTCCCGTTGCCCAGAACTCCCAAAGTAAAGTAAAAATTTATAGCTATAAAAAAGAATACCTATATAAAAAATATTAAGGACGTTAGAATCTGTGTGATTATTATAATTGACTAAAAAGAGTTGCGTTAATAAAAACCACGCCGTATTACAATACCAAAAACATCTTTGTAGTATCTAAATGCGAATGAGGAAATAATTTTGCATGCAACGAGTCATGCAATCGGCTGCGCTTTGTGCAAACTTGCAACAATCAGCTCTATTCTTTTACCTTAACCTTCGTCGTAGTCAATCACTGCAATTTTGTATCGCGGATACGTTGTTAACATTTGTGTATTAATGTTTATTCTAACTTCTTAGTATAATTTCCCTCGTTTATTCGTCGCGCAACTCGCAAATAATTATCAACGTAATTTTTTGTTCAGACAAAATTTAAAACCATTTGTAGAGTTGACAACAGGGGCGTAGCTACCGCTGTATCAGCCGTATCAATTATACGGAGCCCCCGGGCCACGGGGGCCCCCAACGTGCGTAACCGAAAATAAATAAAAACTTTCTTTTTTAATGGAAGAAGTAAAAAAGAGCAATATTTTTTTCCGCGTAAAGCGTGCGCATAAATCAGTTGGCCGAAAAATAGGCCAGCAGAGTATACAACGTGTAACAGAAAGGGGGTATCAACCCGCAAGGAAGCAGGGTTGCCACCTGTCCCGATTTCGATCATATTGTCCCGCGTCCCGACGATCCCATCAGTTTTGTCCCGAATTTTGATGTAACACGCGATCAAAATCAAAGTGTTGATAAAATGGGTCTAAATGTGTAAAAGATTAGAGGACCATTGATTTTGAGTATTTTAATTACAAACAGCCACATTACATTCAATATGTCCTTCATTTATCAGTTACCAGTCTCTCTCTACATTAGTTTTACTGCCAGTAAACATTAAAAATTTGGCGAAAATTTTTTTCGCCGCCGCCGCCGCCGCCTCGGATCGGGTAAAGGAAGTTAATGTACTCGTGAAACTGAACATCTACCAACAGAAAAAAATCCATACAAAATGTTGGCGGCAAATTCAAGTTTTCTTTGAAGAAACCATTTTTTTTATTTGATTTTTTTTTCTGTTGGAAGGTGTTCAGATTCACGAGTACATTGACTTCCTTTCGGGTTGATACCCCCTTTCTGTTACACGTCGTATATTTAATTTGGATTGTTTGTAAAAAATTTGGAAAAAGTGACAGATAGATAATTATGATTAATAAATATTTCTTTTAATTTTATTCATTTTTTTTTCTTTTGTGAGAAATCTTTACTCTTCTTAAGGGCCCCCAAACAAATTTTTATACGGGGCCCCGCCAAGGCACGCTACGCCCCTGGTTGACAATCAATTTATGAACAATTATTTGTATGGAAACAGCCCTAAAAACTCTCTATATTTAGAGTTTTATAGGGTCGTATTAAATTTAAATGTTAGGTTAATGTTAAGTCCTTAAATAATGTTGTATTACCATCTACTCTGCTGTATTACGTTCTTTCATTTATCAATGAAAAAACATGCCGTTTTGCAAAGTTTAACTTTGAAAAAATTCCCACATTACGTTCTTAGTCGACATTAGCATTGTTTATGTGTTATTTTCAAGTTCTCACGATAAGTAGGTATTCCTTGTTGTTAAAGAAGGCATTTTAATTAGAGTACCACAAGTGGCAGATAAGTAATTTGTATCCTGATGATTACGTGTATGCTATGTGCATAATAACAGACTTCAATAATACATACAAATTGAAATCTAATTGCTGAAATGAAGCTATCTAAAGAGCATAGCTGCATCCGCGCGCGACGGACGTTCACTTTTGTACCGAAATGTTTTGCTTTTATTTTATTTTCTGGTATTGCTCCACTCATTTTGGCTGGATTACCATTTGCGTATACTTGACTAACGCACCGCTAATTCAGTAATGGATGACTACCAAGTACCAAGTGACATCATACCTACTTATAAGTTTATTGTATCTGCAATAAGCCAGCAGCGGTAATATGTGATGAGCTGTCAGGTCATAACATAGCATAATATAAAGTAACATAAAAATAAATAGACGAGCAAAGGCCGTAATGTAACAAGATAACAAATTCAATATAATAATATGTATATATTTTGTATTGTACTGTACGCGGTAGAGAGTATATTTTATATTCTGTGACTGTACCGTACCTTAATTCTTGTATGTGTACCTTTTATCCAATAAATATGTTTCATAAAAATAATTAATAATCCAGTTTAAAATAACGCAATACTTAATTCTTTTTTATCAACAAGCCCCCTAGCATAATCACCGCAACATGATATGATATGGTATGTAGAAGCATATCGACACCTAATTTTGTCAAAAGACTAACACGATATGATAGAGTCGATAAAATCATATCGTGTTTCGGTGGTCATGCTCGGCTGTGTTGTCGATAAATAACAGTTAAATGCCGACGAGTACCAGGCAATCATATTACAAAACAAGTGTTCGCTGACAGTCCCGATAATGGTATAAAATTGATTGTAAGTAAATAGGTACATATAATGAACATCATCATAGGTGGTTGTGCGATTACTACAAAAATATAGTTTCTACGTTAACATGTATGTATGCGGTATCGTATATTTTTATTAGTTACTTTGTTTGACTAGACATAAAGTTCTCTGAAAAAACGTTATTTTGTTTCTCAAATAAATAGTCTGCTAAATGCCGTAGTGTACCAGGCAAACATAACACAATGCTAGTATAGCTAGGTAGACTGGTTGTGGAGGTTCGAGTCAAGGTGTTACGCATTAATAGGGCTGTCAAGTGAAACTTATTTAACTTTAATTTCAATCGGTAACATAATAATCTTTTTTTTTCAGACTTATAACATGTACAATACAAGTGTACAGGTGACAAATATCCTCAGATGTTCTAGTTTGCTCGACATCGTCATCTTCTGTTACGTCATGTATGTCATCTGTAACATAACGTGCATGTTATTGTGCTATGTAATACTTATTATAAAAAAAACAGTTAGATTTTCTTTAATATGCCAACAATATGCCAATCAGTAGAAAAATATGATATTTACAACAAAGAAAACGTTTACAAATATATGGAGAATAGGGCTGCACCTTGTACGTACACAATAGGTATACCTTGTAGGTTTAATTATACTTCTATATTGGGAAAAGTATCAAGATAGATAAATTTAAAATAATAATTTCAAGTTAAATTTTTTCTTTTATTTTACTTCGTGTAGTTTCACCTTAGAGCATTTGAATGCTCTAAGAGTTTCACTGTACACAAAATATACAAGCAACATTTTGTTACTCTGTTTTTGTCATTGACATTTTGGTCGCCGTTAAGCGTTAAGTTAATTACTCGGAATAAAGATAAAGAAGGTGTTATGTGTAGTGCCAATTGTAAAAACCGGCCAAGTGCGAGTTGGACTCGCGCACGAAGGGTTCCGTACCAAAAACGGCAAAAAAATCACGTTTGTTGTATGAGAGCTCCTTAAATATTTATTTTATTCTGTTTTTAGAATTTGTTTTTATAGCGGCACCAAAAATACATCACAGTGAAAATTTCAACTGTCTAGCTAGCAAGGTTCATGAGATACAGCCTGGTGACAGACAGACAGACAGACAGACGGACAGCGGAGTCTTAGTAATAAGGTCCCGTTTTTACCCTTTGGGTACAGAACCCTAAAAACGATTAATATTTATAGTTTGAGGTTAGAGGTTTTATAGTTGGTACAAAGTACTCCGTAATATTTATTATTTGCATGCTGTACCTACTTAGAGGATTCGATACCGGGATCCCGTCCGTTTTTCAATCCCGAAATTTTCGGGACTAAGTTTTCATAATCCCGGGATTTTCGGGATTGGTTAATTTTAAAAAAGTTCGAAAATATAGTGCGTGAAGCTAAACGCTTAGTGCCAGTGCTCTAAATATAATTGCATGCCTATCATTTTTAATATAAAATACAAGAAAACTTTCTGTATTTCATTCAAGCAGCATTCCAAGCAAGCGACACAAATTAACCCAGCGGGTTTGCGATGGTTTCTTGGAATAAAACTTCTTTTATTTTGAACTAAAATGATAAGACAAGCAACTCTCACTGGGTTATGTGGTTGATATACTTCAGTTTTACTGCTACTGAACGAAAATGTACGAACATTCTTCAAGGTTAGTTTTGAAATGAGAAATTTTGTGAATATTATTTTCAATCAAGTTTTCTAAGAAACTTACTTTACTAGGTACCTAATTACTTAACTCAGCTTTGAGATTGTCAAAACTAACAGAATTTTCAGTAAAGAACCAATGAGTTTCAATTTATTTATTTAGACTATTTACATCGTATTACATTCAGGCCCAAGATTGTATGTAATCGTTTCGGTCTTCTTTTCAATCCTCAACAAAGCAAGTAGAAGTTAGAAGTAACTTAAAGTCCTAGTACCTGGGCGACCGAGCTGTGCTCGGTTATTACTATTCATTGTAATATGGTGGTGTTTAGGTGATAATCTACATTGTTATCTCAAACATTTAACATTTTTTTTAAACTTGTCTAAAAACAAT
Source organism: Agriphila tristella (assembly GCA_928269145.1). NCBI lineage: Eukaryota > Metazoa > Arthropoda > Insecta > Lepidoptera > Crambidae > Agriphila > Agriphila tristella. Next base: position 43,525,141 of record OV743433.1, read on the forward strand.
AAAAATTAGTAAACTTGAACAAAAAAAAAAACAAAAGTAATAAGTCACCGAGCGGGATTCAAACCCGTAACACTCGTTTCTTGCCGTCCGTGTCTTAACCCGCTGGACCAGACGGACAGTGGCCGGCAGGCCGAAATTAATGACCATATTCTGCGTCCAAAGAAAAACGCATGAAAACTCGCGTTTTCCCAAACATAATACTAATCTAGATCGATTGTTAAACCCCCATATACCAAATTTCAGCGAAATCGTGAGAGAAATATACTTAGGTATAAATAAATATACAAGAATTGCTCGTTTAAAGGTATCCTACTTAATATTATAAATGTGAAAGTTTGTGGGTTTGGATGTTTAGATGTTTGTTCCTCAATCACGCAAAAACTACTGAACGGATTTGGTTGAAATTTGGCGCACAGATAGTAAATAACCTAGATTAAAACATAGGATACTTTTTATCCCAATATTCCCACGGGAATGGGAACCACGCGGGTAAAACCGCGGGCGGCCGCTAGTAAGATAATAAAAATTATAACTATAAATATTAACTTAAAGTCCTTTAATAAAAAATATAGGAATTAAGTTACTTCTGATATCGAAATGTACTTCAAAATAAATAGTTCCCCTAGTATTTTGGTAGCAGCCCTGTGGCCTCGGGGTTATAGATAGATCTAGTTGCTCAAGTGGCGCGGTCGACGGCTGCTAGCGGTGCACCACTGCGCCAGCGCAGCGCCAAGGTCAGGCCGTATCATATGCTTTGGGACGATCGATTAATAAACTGTATTTTATTTTAACACCGGTTAGTTAGGGTTATTTTTAACTTACTGGATAATGTCAAAAAAATCACAAAAGACTGTAAAACCTTTTTAAAAGCTGCTCGACAACAATCTGTTTGCAGGATACGCGAGCTATTACATCAAGAAATATACACGTTTTTTAAGAAATACAGACCTACACATATTGCAAACAAATTAGCTGAAAAGCCCTTTGTGAATATTCGGTCTTTAGCTATTTCACTCACTGTTTTCTGCACTTTACCGGTGTAGCATCAGTTAATGTGCAGATTAACTAGTCAAAGTGCGGAAATATGCTACTTTAAGAAAAATTTCGCACTTTAACTGGTTCTTCATTCCCACATTAAGGGATCCCGCACTTTAGCGGTAACATACCTAATAACGCTCCCAAACTGCATAAAAAATCTATTTAAAATATTTAATAGTTTAGTCACAAGAAATCATTTTTCAGTTACATGTTTTCAGCAATCTGTTTTCATGCTATTTAGTTTGATTTTTTTATCTAGATCCTAAGAATTGTTTCATATTGGCTTTTTTCAACTTCTACATATTGTATTATAATTATTAACTATTCTAATTCTTTTTTTCATCACTTATTATTTTAAAGTCTGTTTACATGAGAAATTATTAAATTATTTATAAAAACTTATACTGGTAACCCTGTTGGTGCTGTCAAAATTCTAATGGTAAACATATTTATTTATTTAGACGGGTATTGGTGCGGTGGTTGGGGATTTAGGTGGGTAATAAAATTACCTTTGGAATTACCCATGTAAACTTTTTAGACAGACTCTAGCTTTTTTAGTAAAACATGCAATAAGTAACAAAATAGGTATACCTATTGTCACTATTACTGAAAATAATAAAATTGGGAAATAAATTAAACGACAGCTCGTGCGGTGACAAGTGATGATGTAATTATTCTTTTTTACGAGAACATTAAAAAGAGTACAATACTCAATAGATAAATTTGGATGAAATCCTCCTTTGTCGGTAACACAGCGCCCCCCGTGTGACAACACTGTAATCAGTACCGACAAAGGAAAATGACAAAACAACAATTAAATATAAAACTGACAAAATGAAATAAATCTAAATAATGTTCAATGAAACTAATTACGAATGAATTGCGATGGGTAACTTGACAACTTTTCTTGTCGGTCTCTTAAATGTGCCAGCCTTCGTCTTAACTTCAACTACTCGCACCGTCCCGTCCTTGCCTGGATGTATAGATGTGATCTTCCCAATGGGCCACAGGCCACGTGGCAAATTTTCGTCGACAATTAGGACGACATCATCAATTTGCAACTGCTGATGAACTTGTGCCATGTTCGTCTGACGTCTAGGTACTAAGGTGGGAAGATATTCTTTTACCCAGCGGGTCCAGAAATGATCAGCGAGACGAATTGCCTTTTTCCAATGCGCTCTCCCAAAAAGCTCTCTATCCGAAAAACTTAAAGTTGACGGCAATTGTTGGGTGGATGGAGTGCCCAGCAAAAAGTGGAAGGGAGTAAGGGCAATTGGATCTTCCGGATCTACAGGAACATGTACCAGCGGGCGACAGTTTATTAGAGCCTCCGCTTCAGTAAAGACTGTCTGCAGGGTTTCTTCCGATGGGGCTCTCTGCTTGAGGGTAACTTTTAGTGCCGTTTTAACACTACGCACAAGACGTTCCCAACAGCCTCCCATGAACGGAGACGCGGGCGGAATAAATTCCCAAATTATCTTATTGTTTGCCGCATATTCCTCAACTTTTTCACCAAAGAAGACCTTTAATTCTCTATTAGCGCCGACAAAACAGGTCCCGTTGTCACTAACAATTTTTATGGGACATCCACGCCGAGCAATGAAGCGTCTGAGAGACAATATGGCGGAGTCTGATGTTAGTGATGCAACTATTTCGAGATGTATCGCCCTCGACGTCAAGCAGGTGTAAAGGGCACCATACCTCTTCTCACGGCGTCGCCCGATAGTAACATCCAATGGGCCGAAATAATCTAGGCCGACAAACGAAAAAGCACGGCTGTGGTGTGCCAATCGAATCGATGGGAGGTCGCCCAATCTAGGGGTTTCAGTCTTCGCTCTCCGATTTTTACAAGACTGGCAGTTTCTGGAGATTTCACGAACAACACCTCGACAGCTTAAAATCCAGAACTGCTCTCTCAGTTGATTGATAACAGTTTCGTTGTTAGCGTGTGCAGCCTTGAGATGAAAACTATGAATAAGAAGACGGGTGATACGATTTCTACCATCAAGGATAATAGGACGATTACTGATCTGATCTGCATTTTGCACTTCCTCTATTCTTCCGTCTAATTTTAGAAGATCGTCATGGTAAATTACAGTGAGACGGAACAGCTTACTGTACTTCGGAATTGGCTTAGACGACAAAAGGCAAGCGATTTCCTCTTCGAATGATTCGACTTGCGATCGTTGCAGAAGCGTTTCTTCAGCTTTAATGAGGTGAGATGCTGATAATGAAGGTGGATGATGAACAGGGGCAGACCGAGAACCGCGGAGTAATTTGGAATTTGGACTGGAATTATTAGCCAACAAAGATCGAAACTTTTCACACGCGAGGAATACCATAGCGGTTGAACGAACTAACCGCAACCAAGTATTATGACTGGTTGGATCCGCAGTAATTGGAGAAGGCACCGAATGTAAAGTAGCACCTACAAACTCGTTAACATTTTTAAAATTAACTTTTAATTCTTCGAGACTTTTCGAAGTTGTTTGTGGAGGCTCTAATGGCCACTCGCCCGGGTCAAGGAGAAGAAAGGGTGGCCCAGCTAGCCACTGGTCGAGACAATTACCGGGGCGAGTGGCAGCATCCGCAGGGTTAAGATTACCTGGTACATATTTCCAACAAGACACTTCTGTTGACTCAGTAATCTCAGCCACCCTGTGCATTACAAAGGGTTTAAACAGACGGCTGTCATTTCTGAGCCAACTCAGAACAGTGGTAGAATCAGTCCAGAAAATTAAACGGGTAGGACTGTTTCGATGAGCTTCGCAAAGAGTTTTAGCAAACCGTGCAGCAATCAAAGCACCCTGTAGTTCTAGACGTGGTACGGTTACAGGCTTGACCGGAGCAACACGAGCCTTGCCGCCAACTAATGAAAGCTTAACGTGACCATCGGCATAAACGTAACGCCAATAAACTACGCACGCGTAAGCTAATTCACTAGCGTCGCAAAAAACATGTAACTCGCGTTCCACCGGTGTGTCAGACCTATCACCATACCAACGTTGAATTTTTGTATTGTTAGTTTTAGCCAACTTGGAAATCCAAAGTACCCAGTCAGCAGCCAGGGCTGTGGGAAGGTCAGCATCCCAATCTAAACCTAATTTCCAAGTTGACTGAAACAAAATCCTTCCCTCAACTGTATAGGGAAGCAAGAAACCAAGTGGATCATATACTTGCATTAAATAAGACAACACTTTTCTTTTTGTGAGTGGCGGTTCAATCTTTAAAGTAGCCAGCCTAAAACCAAAAACGTCACTTTGAGGATGCCAGGTCATACCGAGGGTCCTAATAAAAGGTTCAGGCCCTAAACCGACATCTGTCAACTGTGGAGCGCTGCGTAAGTCTTCACTAATGGATAATAATACGGAAGGACGATTAGACACCCAGCCTCTCATTTCGAATCCACCAGCTTTGTGAATGGCCACTATGTCGGCAGCAATCTTAGACGCCTCCTCCTCAGAATCTACACTTCCGATATAATCATCCATGTAATGGTCTTTAACTATCTTTTCGACAGCCTCCGGAAACTTGCTATTAAATTCTAGCGCATTTTTGTTTTTTACATAAAGAGCCGTGCAAGGGCTGCATGCGGCACCAAAGATGACAGAGGTCATTCTTAGCTCTCTGATAGGAGCGTTAGGGTCATCCCGCCACAGAAAGCGCAGAGCATCACGATCCTGGTCCCTGATTCTGATCTGCGGGAACATTTCTTTAATATCGGCATTTAACGCAACGCAACCTTCTCTAAACCTGAACAAAATACCCAACAAAGGCTGAAGCAGATCAGGACCAGCGAGCAGCATCGAATTTAAACTAACACCAAGAGTTTTGGCGGCAGCATCGTGTACAACACGTAATTTCTTTTTTTGTGGGTGTACGACACCAAAGTGAGGCAAGTACCAATATAATTTATTGTTTTGAGTAAATGGACACTGTTTCCTAAGATGGTATGAATCGGTGCACTCTTCAGCGTAACCCTTGTCAAGCATTCCCTGTATAAACATTTTGTAACCGGATGCGAATTGATCATCCTTTTGCATGCGTCTCTCCAAAGAAATAAAACGTGACAGTGCTTGCTGATAGCTATCTGGTACGCTAATAATATTTTCGCGCCACAACAATCCTACCTCAAACCGGCCTGAAGGCAAACGCTTTGAGGTACGATCTAAAATTTCTAAAGCACGTTTATCTTGAGTGTTAATTTTAGTTTCGTGTTTGGTAATTCCTAAACTATCAAGTTTGAAATAATCATTAATAATAGTGTCTAAAGCCGTTTGCTCGTTGTCAAAATTGTCAACTAGCGCGTGGTTGACAAACTCTAGTGGGCGTGTCCAACTATTCGATTGTCCGTGTAAAGACCACCCCAAAAGGCAGCGGGCAGCGACGGGTTGAGACTTCGAACCCATGCGTATTTCTCTCGGAATGGTCAAGTGCCAATGTTCCGCACCTAGCAGTATTTTTGGCGTGGCACTGTCAGAACATAATATTTCTGATAAATCTGTCAAATGCGTAAATTTTTTTAAGTCTTGAAGACGAATGGTTTGTGATAGAAGTGATAAAGAATCAACAGTTTTGGCATTTCGAATTTCATGAGTAGTATTTTCGAAACGACCTTTTATTTCAAAATCGACGAGTTGAACTTCAGTACTAGCTGACATTCCACTCACACCTTCAAGGCACAATAAACGTGAAGGGCCCACTGCTCCAATAGAAGTTGCAAGCTCAGAATCAATAAGCGTAGCTGAGCAGTGGAGCCTTCATCGAGTAAGGCATACGTCATAACGCTCGCTTTAGGACCACTTACAGTCACTGGAATAACTCTCAAATAAACCTTTTGCATAGTCTCGGTAGTAATAAAATCAGTAGTATTTGAAATTGTTGCTTTAGCAACGTACGATGTTTCCGCTGTATTTTGCGTGTCGGGCAGAGATGGTTGAGTGACAGGAATCACAAAGCTTTTCGATGGTGAAGGCTGATAACCGTGCAGCAACGGGTGGTGAAAACGAAGGCAGCCATCAATACCACACCGCTTTGCCTTACACGTCTTCCACCTGTGTGAACCGCCCTTAATACATCGGTAGCAAAATTTATTTTCATACAACCACGACCACCTCTGTTCAGGAGAAAGTTTTATAAAATCAGAGCAATCTTTCAGATTATGAGTTTGACTGCAATAAACACAAACCTCTTTTGCAGCTGTAATATTGACAGATTGTTTCATTGACACTGTGTTGACATTGTCACGACGTAAACAAGAATTTTGTAAAAATGATTGATCAGAAATACCAAACTTATTGTATTTGTCCGTTTCTAAACTTAAAAACTCAGACAGCAGCATTAACTTTGGTTTTTCTGAAGAAAAATTCGTGTATGCAAAGTCAAGCCACTTACTACGCAAAAGAGGGGTTAACTTGTTTAAAACACTATTGAATAACTCGGGGGAGTAAAGATATTCGGGTTGATTTAGTAATTTGACTACAGAGATACAGTTTTTAATTTTACAACAAAAATTGTTAATGTCTTTCAAATCTAGCGACAGTTTAGGTAACATACGTACCTCTGCTACCGCTCGCGTCACGATCGCCTCCGGGCGCGCGAATGTTTGCTCTAATAATTGCATGACTTCATCTGGAGTTTCAGAAGTCAGGAGCAACATGGAAACACTTTCCCGCGCTCGCCCGTGAAGAGCACGACTTAGACGATTCAAATTTTCTAAATTAGAAAACAAATGTTTTGTTGAGTTATAATTCTTTTGGAATATTAACCATTCTAATGATCCGCCGTTAAAGGCAGTCAAGTCAAGGTTCCCCTTGGGATAAATAACACACCGATTATCACAATGCGCGCGAGGCGGATCAGATAAAAGCTGATCATCATAATGCCTCGCACGAGGTGGCTCTTTAGGTACAGACTGATTATTAAAATGCTGCGCGCGAGACGGCTCCTCAGGTACCTGTTCGGCCACCCAAGCTTCCGTCCGCGACGCAGAGCTTACCGAATTGCGGCTGTGTCCTGCATCTAAACTGGCCAACTCGGCTGCAAGCTCCAACTCCTCGATTCGGCGACGCTCGTTTTCCAACTGCAACTCGCGCTCGCGCCTTTCGTTTTCCAACTGCAACTCGCGCTCGCGCCTTTCGTTTTCCAACTGCAACTCGCGCTCGCGCCTTTCGTTTTCTTGCTGCAGCTTACGTTCGAGCTGCTGGCGCGCAAGTTTGGCTTCCGCAGTCGCTCGAAGGGCACGGACCGTAGCCGACGACTGCGAAGATCTCGAAGGACTTTTCGAAACTGTGGACTGTATGACACACATTGGCGTCTGAAAATTCTGGTGATTCTCGGCAGGGTTGGGTGCAGCAGATGCCTTGAGAAAAGCGGGGATCGGACCCCGATCGAGGGCATCTGCATTGGGCACACCTGCGTCCCCAGACTTTTCAGTCGCCTTGTAACACTCTCCCGCCCTTGTAAAAGACTTTCTAGTAGAGATGTTAACTAACCAGATCTTAGTCAGTTTCTGGTGACAGTCCTCACTCAATTTCAACTATAACCAGCTGAAATATTATGAAAACATAGTATTGGCCAAATATGATCGTCTAGATTTAAAAAGGACCTACGTTGTGATTTATAGAATATAGAAACCCCGGCTCTTTTGGTATGTCTGGACTAAGTTTAGATGTCTCAATATCAAGTGCACATGTACTCATCCTATTTTGTAACTAAGAAGCCTTATCATTAATGTATTGATTTAATAAAAATTATATAATAAGAATATTAGTATTTGATATAACGTATAAAGTATATTTATAAATTGGATAAGGATAAGGATATAAGGATATGATAATGTGGCCAGGGCCAATGTGGCCCTGGAAGAATGCGTCCAGCCACCCCTCCATTCTTGTTCCAATCCTCGCCAGCATAATTAAAATGCTTCCCGGAGATTAAGTACTGCGCAACTATGGCGCTATTCAACAACGACATAATTGGATAGGTAAGTCCACTAATTTAACCATTTTAAATTAGATATAAGTGTTCCAAATGGAAATCCATGTCATTGCGTCACCAAGCTCCATGTACAGACAGAAGCTTATGTAACCACTGAGATAACTCCGTAGAGTACATACTGAATGGATACAAGTGTTAATGAAAGTACCGACCCATTGATGGAGGTACGATGTGAGGTTCCCAGGTACAATTTTATACCAATCAGGAATGTATAGTGTAGGATAACCCACTAAGTTCAGATGAGACAGGTTTACCGTCAACACGTTCTCTGGATGGTGGTTTTAGGACCAATCCATTACTGATGTATATTCGCAACCCGAATATTCTCTACTTCACTTAGTCAAGGGTAAGATATAGATATGGATGACAGTAACATGTTATCAACACATTACATTTTGTATAGTTTGTGTTCTGTATGTAGAACCCATACATGATTCATGGCATTTACAATGACATGGAATTATCATATTGTTTGTTTATTCGAATGGAACAATCCAAGGTGAAATTGAACACCTTAATAATTGATAGAATGGTTAGATTAGGGATTCATATGAAGTAGTAGGATTATAAAATAGATAAATAGTTCTATTTTGTGTTGTATACAGTGTCTGTATAGTAGGTATTTCACCAACCAAAAACCTTTTACCTAGTCAAGCTACCAGTTTGGTTTTCTTTTAAGGTTTGTCCAGGTGTCAATTCAGTAGACGATCACAAGATTTATCAACACAGGGAGGGGTGTACCTTGCCTTGCATACCAATAATCGAATGAAGATATGTCCACAACTACTGATATCACAAGGTCAAAGCTTAGACTGAAGCAATTAGATTCAGACACTCAAAGAGTATCCGATTCATACCTCATGATTAATAGCGATCTCCTCAGAATATAACAATGTCAGATCTCTCAGAGTCTCCGCTGGCTGGTCAGCCTAACACGGCTTAAGGAGATCTGGCATATCATCACATTCCAACAAACAGCCACTAACCATGGTGTTAGGGATTTATCAGAGATAATTCACCCACACCTCAACAGATTTCAAACAAGCTTATTAGCCGGCTTGATAAATGCGAGAATGTGTCGTAGCGTGGTAAGAAAAATTGCTTCGAGGAAACCTAAAGTAAAACTCGATGGATTTTGCAAACGTTTACTGAAGAGATCCTAGTTGACAAATTCTGTCAAAATATATATCTGCTTGACTTTTTACCTCGTTACCATTTACCTCGTTTGAAATATTTCTGAATTAAATCCACCAATATTTCAAACTACACCAAATTTGATAGTCATGTGTGAACATGTAGTGTTTGTATATATACATGAAAGTACATACATATCAATAGTATTGAAATGTATACTATATAAGCAATAAGTAGGTATTGCTTGGATGAAAGATCAATCTCAACTTGGTTGGTTAGAGCCTAGGCTTTAACACTAGCTAACTTTTGAGCTTAAATAATAAGTGTTTATTTTACTTCATCCAAGCAGTAGTAAAAGTTTGCACACATATCAACATAGTAGCATCTGTCATTTTCAAGATTCCTTCGGTCACTATCATAGCTTATTGGGGCATTTAAGTGTTCCAACAAACAAGGCAACCCTTGAAAAAGACATCTAAATCAGACATGGAAAAAAAACACAAATTTTTTATGTGAATTTATCTCTTCAAATGGCTAGTACAGTTAAAACCTAGTAATTGTTATAAGACCTGTAGAGTCCTAGATGTTGTCCCTATAGAAAGAATGATATTTTGTCCACATATTTTTGAGTAAAATCTAATATTAAGTTTTATCTGAACTAATTTTATATGGTAAAATCTTGAATCCTGTAATAGTTTTGTCCTTTTACACCTAAACTACTGGATATGAGAACTAATGCATACAGCTAATTTAGACCTACAAGTAAAGCTAGAATCATACAAAAAGATGTGAACAAAGTATTTATTTAACCGCATAGTTTATCGTCCCCTATCCTACATTTGTCCAATATAAGAACAGTATGGCAATGAAATAGAGAATTTAGGTTCAATTTTAAGATTCTGGATTTATTATTGTGGGAATGGTACCTATTATAACACAGAATACTTTAGATTTTAAATATATCTGAATTGTTTAACGACTCATTTTAACACAAAAATGATATTCCTGAAAAAAAACACAGATTTTCCAATATAACCGGAGAGATTTTAGCAAACATGCTTACTTACCTGTCAATCTACTTGTTATTCCTCGTAAGTAGATTTATCCTGATACCTTTCGGCATTATCTCGACTACACAGCACTTAAAACCACTCACTTTGAACCACAAGCTATACACTACACAATACTTGAAAACAAACAACCACTCTTCACTGTAAATTACAAATTTCACACTTTCACTCGAGCACTGAAAACTTTTAAACACAACTACACTTTCACTACACAGATCTTGACACTGAAAAGCTGATAAACCGCCGCGAACCGTGTATTTGCTAAGCTCCAAGGAGCGTCGTTTCCTGAGCCTTCCCGGAGCAAAGATTGAAGTCCTACCTACCTATTCGTTAGGCAATAAGCATATTTCACCTTTCCCCACTAGATTCCAGTCACGATAAGCACACCAAACACGGTTCCATATACGAAATCGTGCTCGGATGCGTACACAGTGTCTGGACTAGCGTGGATTTCTTCAGGAGTTCTCCAGAATTCTGGAGATCGACGGTAACGGAATATTTACAGGACTTTATCCCTTGCGATCGCCAGCAACAAGCGGGCCCTTACTCGCACAAACAATCGCAAGGTTCCTTCAATTAAAACTTCGTGAAAAAGACTATAAACACAACTTCGCGAAGCTGAAACTAGCTTACCAGCCCAACGCCTAACTCAATAAACGCGACGAATTTCACATAAGTTAGCACTATTTAACTTTTAAAATAAAATAAGAAAATTACTTTGAAACTTTCAGAAATACTTGACTGGGTATCTGGGCAGAACTTTGCCACTTCTATGGTACGCGCCGGACTGATCCTGAGGAGTGTCTGCTCCGATATTTATACCCTCAAAAGACCCTGGCTTCTGATGACCAAATATGGTCTTCTCGCGAAAATTCGCGTTTTTCTTATATAAATAACCTTATTTGGTAATGTATATAATGAAGGAATTTTTTACTCCATCCTGAGATTTTGCATTAGAAAGAGACAGACTATCTAATGTGGCCATATGTGCTCAAAACTCCCCATTAGGATTTTATAATGTTTTTCTCAATAATTATTTTATTTGTCACTTTTTTATCAAATAAACGACTTCAATTATATTTAGATATATATATATTCATATCCTAAGGTGTACCAACTGATTTCTCTACCTTTCAATACGTCGGCAACATAGTAAAGTTCGTTTATAACTCTTGGGATAGCCTAGATAAATAGTTAAACAATGTATATAAATAAATACCTAATACATTTAACCGGTATCACCCCATTAACAAGATAGCAGCTTATAAATTCCAAATATCCTATAAAATTTTCACAGTATATTTCCTAGATTTACTTCAACATTTATATATTTTTGTACCTCAGTCACGCGCTATTTGTCTTTCATTCTATTACATCAACTGTTTTGATCGTCAATAACCTATATTTCTGTTAAATTATTCAAGTTTTACAAAATCGGCTCCCTAGATTAAGTTACTTTAATCTGCTGATTTACCCTAAAACCGGGGTAATTTGATCGGTTAACACATATTTTCCTCCCAGTTTTTTCTGATTGGCTGTCAACCCATGTATCTGTCATAACCCATAGACAATCTAATTTAATGACCTATTCACATCAAACGAGCAGGCGAGCACTCCAAATAAAGGCCTCGTCACACAGTTAGCGTTTTTAAAACCGCTAACTATAGTCAGTAAATATATTAGTCATACGAACTTGTAATTCATTGCTCTGTATTTACCGTACCTAAAATGCGTTATTTTGACAACAGCGCTAGCCATATGTGATGTAATATTACAATAAAACGGTTCCTATTTCCTATAAGCTTATTATAATAATTCTCTTAATAAGTTGACGACATGACGGCTGAGGTAGCAGATAGCTGTATAATGTTGCGCGTTATGACCACACTGTGACAAAAGCATCATTCACATTGAATTATTCCCTAACACATTTGAACGCAGTCGTTATGACGTAACTGGTTTATAGAGTTCCGTACCCAAGGGCAAGACGGGACCCCACTACCAAGACTCCGCTGTCCGTCCGTCTGTCCGCCACCATGCCCCATCCCACGAACCATGATGTCCAGACAGTTGAACCTTTCACAGATGGCGCACCTAACAAATACCAAAACAGAACAAAATTCACATCTAAGGCGGGTCTCCCATGCCTCGTGCGTGAGTCCGACTCGCACTTGACTGATTTTGCAGTTTAACGCATCCTATGAAAGGAGAGGTTTCGAACGCATCCTATGAAAATTAAAAAGTTATTATCAAATATTATTTTGGTACATGGAATGGTTTAAACTGCGTATTCTTTTATAAATTTTAATTGCCAATCGTATTTGCTAGTCAATTCCCAGCGTAAAGAATCACTTTGTCTTCAACGCATTGCTACAAACGTCTCTGTCCAACAAAGTGAACATTTCCTTGTGAGGAGTTCTACCTTTCTCCAAGCAATTTAGCATGTATATTGATGCTTATAGACAGACTACTTAGACCCTCACAATGTCACTGACCAAACAGGTAAATAATAATATCTTATCTTGCATTGTCTAACATTGTCAATTCATTAGTGTTGGTGCAAATTTGACATATTTGATGTTTTTTCTTACACAATAAAAATAATGTTTCCCTATGTTTTATGATGCAATTTATATTATACTATAATAAGGACAAACTGAATTTATCAAATTTACATTAATTTGGTAAATTCGTTTATAAACAAAAAAGATATTAACATTTTTGAATTAGCTTTATTTTATGAATTTTTCACATGAAAATTTCTGCTCTTTCGTTCTCATCTAAAATTTAAGCAATTTTAAAGGTTGAATTTAGTGTTGAAATGTTGGACTAATTTAGTAGTAATAATAAAGTATAAAACCTTTCATAAAGAATACAAAAACACTGCATTTTTAATGAAATTTTAGTTTTTGTCATCGGCAAGATTTTTATCCATTTTAATTTTTGGCTCTGTCAATTGGTTAAACACTGAGCACTGTTCAAGTTTATTTAATCCTTATCACTACATATGGTATACTACAATAATACTACAAAATACCTAGATTTAGTTTAATTCCTTTGAAAAATTGACCTATTGTAGACGGTGTCAAATCTTATATTTTGTGTTTTAATGTTTTCAGATTTCAAGTCTCTCCTGGATTTTCTTGATGGCTATGTTTAATGAACCTTAACAACATTGACTGACACATCCTAGCAATGGACAGAACCAAGCAAAATGAGGAAGATTAGATTCATGGAGCAAAACCTACCACTAGTTTGTGTTACTGGAAAATAAGTTCTCCTTTCGTCATTCCCGGCAAGTTTTTTCCTTTGCAAATTATCATGGTAGTTTTATTGTATTTATTCTTTGTCCTGGCAGCTTGTAAGGCACGAGTAATTAAATTATTTCATTTTTTCTATCCAAAGGTTTCGCGGAATAACCATTTGACAGCGCCATCTATCAATTGTTGGGTGTACTTCTTCATCAAATGGTTCTAAAACACTCGATAAGCATGCTGTTTGCTTTAATATAAACAGCCGAATCAAAAGTTTGAAACTTCGCCGCTAGGTGGCATTGACCCGGTCTTTCGTATTTAATTTCATAAAACTATTGTTATCATTTTATTCATTGAACCAAAGAATATAAGAATAATAAATTGTTTAAAGTGAAGAAAATTGTAATCTCTGTCGTAGATTTGTTTTTATTTTTATTTTACACATGTAAACTTTTCCATGAGAATTTTCTCATACCGCTATATATAGATAATTGTCAAAACTGATAATCAGTATTTAAGTTTGTAAATGTTGAAAATAATGTACAAAAATACCAAAAGTAAAAAAGAAAGAAGGAAAAAATGTTTCAAATAGAGAATCGTACTGTGTTATATGGTGTAAAGATACGCGCAATTAGGTTGGTTTGGTACACCCGCCCCCTTTATTATTAGTGGAATTTAGTGGAATAATAATAAACCCAAACAATACAAACCACATTAATTGCCGTTATTAATAAGATAAAATTTGGAGACAGATTGGGAGAAAAAAAAAATTTTTTTTTTTTTCATTATTATTATTTGTTTCGCAGGGTGTGAGTAGCCCCCCTACCCCCTGAAATGACCTCCCTTCACCCCACCGAGAATGACGGTCTTATAGCGCTTGATAGCTTACTTGTTAACCAATTTAGAATGATATTAAGGTAATAGACCAATTGAGGTCATTGATTTGAGCGTAAAATGTATAATCGAGGTTATTGATGCTGTCAAGCGTTTTGACAGTCGTCCTCGAGTCATTTCCCTTACCCAGCGATTCCCCTTTTTTTTTTTCTTATAACTAATATGCTAACTAGTTAAATGAATATTGTTCAATGAACAATTACAATTTTCTAACAACAATATAATAAAGCTTTTGTTAGACAAATAATCTTGCAAAATTCTATGATAATATCTGTACTCTATTCTTAGTAGCTCAGTAATCTACAAATAATATTGTTAAATTTTCATAGAATAAGAATCAGAACAAAATCAGTCGTGATTGTTAATAATTGAAATTATACAATAATTGGCAATCAATCTTAAAATTGGCATGTTTAACTTGCCCTCATCACAAAATCAACTGTAATTATTGTCAAGTAATCTTCGTAAGTCAAATCATGATATAGTTAAACAAGGAATCATTACTTCGATATTGACGATTTTAGTTACGATGGTGTCCAATGACACAAATAACTTGACTAACGTAGTTAGCTCAAGCTTCCAGACTTAACAATATCAATCTAGTTAGTGAAATTAATGAATTTAACTCTAACATCAGAACTCAAATTTGCAATATTAAACCACACTATTAAAATTAACGAACTTAGCCAACAAAGTATTTATAATATTGAACCCACAAATAAAATAATAGAAATTAACCAACACAATATTTACAATATTGAACCCACAAATAAAATGAATGAAAATAACTAGCATAATATTTACAGTATTGAACCCTTAACAAAATAAATGTACCTAATATTAAAAATTTAAATCAAATTTAAAGAGAAAATTGAATAAAGAACAAAATATTAACCTCACAATCTATAATAATAACAAAAGACAAATCCTAACCTAATCCTTTATATGTTTTAATGATTTGTTCATTATAATCAATCATCCTTAACCTATTACAAATAATTTGTAATTAAATATTTACACATAGTATTTATTCAAATGAATGGCATTGAAATTGCCCCTAATCTGCTTGGTCTTAGGGTCCATTAAAGTATATACATTTGCAAATGGCACTGCACTTACTACATATGGACCTTCGTAAAGTAATTGAAATTTCTTTGTAAGTTTTTTCTGCGCCTCTGACTTATTAACTTTACGAACCTTTACATAATCACCAATCTGAAATTCTATCAACCGATGAGATCTATTGAACCTAGTCTGTCGTTTAATGCTGTTATCTTTTAAATTTTGCCTAGCTTTAGCCCTCACATCATTAATGTCTTTAGTTTTATTTAGTTGTGGCAGACAATTGTCAAATGACATACTGTTACATGAACCATATAATATTTCGTTAGGAGTAAAACCGGTACTTTCATGGAATGTGTTATTGTACAGCTGTTCTATATTATTTAATATCGTTGCCCATCCCTTATGATTTTTATGACAATACGTTCTAAATAGCCGTCCCAACTCTTTGTTTACCCTCTCCGTGGTGTTAGGACGAGGGTTTCTAACGGTCGTGTATATTGGTTTAATATTGATGTCCTTTAACGCTTGTTTCCAGCTATCAGATGAGAATTGACTGCCATTATCTGTCATAACTACCCTGGGCGTGATTATTTTAGCGAATTGTTTCAACTTAGAAATTACTGCTCGTGAAGTAGCCTTTGCTAAATCATATAACTTAACAAACTTGCTAAATGAGTCCTGGATCACTAAAATATAAGCAACTCCAAATCTACCTTTAGGAAGAGGTCCATATAAATCAGCCATTACAATATCTCCTACTTGCTCTGTTACAATGGACTTACATTCGCCTACATATTTTATGTTGTCACTCTTAGAGACCTGGCAAATGTGACAAGTTCTTAATAATGTCTTTACAGTTTTGTTCATTCCAATCCAATAAAACCTATCCTTGAGATATTTAAGTACCTTATAAGCTCCTTGATGTCCCATCTCTTTGTGGACTTGAATTATGATTGCCTCTCTCAAGCTAGTAGACAAATAGATTACATGTTTATCAGAATCGATTTTGAAATATACTACTCTGTCTTTAATATAACATCGTTGAGCTATTTTACCTATTTTGCCAGCTAGATTATTATTAGTCTTATTTACAACATTCATAATTAACTGGACCTCACTATCACTAGCCTGAAAATTTGCTATGTTTTTCAAATCAGCTATTAGAGTTTTGTTTTTAGTGTTCTCCATATAATTAATCTCAGGACAATATACCCTATCCTCCTGTATTAACGCTGAATCGGGCGGAAACCTAGACAGAACATCAACAGCGACGTTATCTTTACCTTTTATATGCTCAATGGTATAATCAAACTGTTCAAGGAAAAGGATCCATCTTATTATTCGGCTGTTATATAATTTCCAAGTTCTGACAAACGTCAATGCTTTATGGTCAGTCCTAATTATTAATTTGGCGCCTCTCAGATATGTTTCGAATTTCCTCAAACAATATATAATTGCCCAAAATTCCTGTTCTGTAACCGTCCATCTTAGCTCTGCGCCTCTTAAAGCCCTACTACAGTACCCCAGAATTTTCATTTCGCCTTTATCATCGTACTGAAATAGAACCCCAGCTAAGCCTACTCCGGAACTATCGGTCTGCAGGTAATAAGGCCTAGACATATCCGGTTGATGCAACATTATTGTATTCAAAAACTTGCTTTTAAGCTCTTCAAATGCTGCCTGGGCTTCTGGAGTCCAGGTCCAACCTTTACTTTTCTTTAATAACTGACATAAGGGTTGAATAGTACTATTGTAATCAGGAATGAAACGTCTATAGTAATTACAAAGTCCTAAAAATGCTCTCAAATGTTTTATCTTTTTAGGAATAGGAAAATTCTTTATGGATTCTATTTTTTCCGGGTCCGTCCTAATTCCGTCTGTAGAAATAATGTGACCTAGCATTTTTACTTCCTTACAAATGAACCTACATTTCTCGAGATTACAAGTAAGACCTGCTGATTTTAATTTGTTTAATATGATGTCAATATGCTCTAAATGTTCCTCTAAGCTCCCTTGTGTTAGGATAGCGATATCATCCAAATACTTAACGCAGAAATGGCTAACCTCTGGCCCTAGTATTTTATCAAGAGCTCTGCAAAAGGTCGCGACGCTGGTCTTCAGCCCTTGCGGAAGTACGTTATACATGAATGACTTCTCATTAAACGTAAATCCTGTATACTTCCTGCTTTCCTCAGAGATTTTAATTTGAAAATACGCATTATTAAGATCTATTATACTGATGTAATTAACCCCATGAAATGAATTTAACACGTCTATTTGCATTGGAGGGGACTCGGCCTCGGCTATCATATACTTGTTAATCTCCCGTGCATCTAATAAAACCCTAATTGAACCGTCAGGCTTTAAGGTGAAAGTTAACGGACTACAATATGGAGTAGAACCTCTTGATATTATCCCCATCTCGACCATTTCCGCTAGTTTTTCCTCCATTTGTTGTCTATACGCGTATGGAACAGGATAAGAACGCCTTATAACTGGACTATGATCTGTCATTTTTATTACGTGTTCGTAGCAATTAGCACGGCCTAACCTTTTAGTAAAGACATCACTATGTTTTCTAAGCACTTGTCTTAATTTATTAGTCTGTGTCCCTTGAAGAGGTATCCCTGTTTTGATTTCCTGTAGGTACTTCTCAAAGTCAAATTTACCATCTACCTTGGTAATTTCTGAGACCTGACCCTCAAATACATACTCTATGAAAGGTATTAACACCCTTTGGTCCTTGTGATTAATTATTAACCCTACTGGAGGAGTTTGTAATCTGATATTAGTTTTATTTGCTACAAGCCAATCAAATCCTAATATAACGGAATGAACTAATTTAGGTACTATCAAAAACCGGATCTCTAGTTCAATTTCACCAAACCTTACAGGTAATAAGACCATCTGTTGTATTTTAGCGCTCTTTTGTCCTACGGCTCCGCGAATCTGTATCGGTTTAACGGGTAGCATGTTTAACTTATTTCCAATTTGTGACTTTAAAGTTTCCCAAAACGATTCGGAAATGCACGTGATGTCACTTCCAGTATCTACAAGACATATAACACGATGATTAAATATTTCTACCTCAACTTCAGACTTGACCATTTCGAGTTTATCAGCAGAAATATTATCTTCCTCTTCGAATAGTGACGAAACTACCTCAGTTTGAATTGTTGACCTGTCACCTAACTCCGATTGGGCTTTTAGAGTATCTACGACCTGTAACTCAAAGTCAGTTAAGTTGGTCTCTTTTATACCCGATCCTAACCCTGCCTTACTGCATTGACCTTTGACAACAATAGGTTTAAGTATCCCTTCATTACGCGTTCCTAATGTCTGTCCAGGCCTCCACCCGAGATCAAGCATGATTTTCAAAGAAACTGGAGTTAAATCGGCCCCTCCTAATGTCGATGTAACGGAGCGACTTACATCAACACCTACTCGTTTAAATTATTTGTGGGTTCATTAGAAGAATTATTAGAATCATTTACAATATTTACAACATTGGTTTTTGCTATCTTATTCGATGCCACTTGTCGTGCCGGTCGGTCATTGAACTGCCTCTTCCGGTTGAAGTTGTTTCTGTTGTCTGGTTGATGCTGTTCAGTCGCTGTAGGTTTTTGTACCGCATTCGTTCGGTTATTATTCTTTTGCTTGAGGTCTGTTCGCTTGTTCACATTGTCCAATCTTCGTAAAAATTCTGTAGCTTGTAGTATGGTAGTATTATTAGAAGCATTCCATGCGTATTGGATATTTCTGGGAAAATGTCCCATGATGTCGCTCACTAGCTGTTGTTCTTGGATGGGGTATGTTAACATCTTCGCCTGTCCACATAGCGATATGAAATGGTTTAACATAGATTGTGACCCATCCCAGGTATTTTGCACAATTTTCCTTCTTAATTCTCCTTGTTCTGCTTCTCCCCAAAAATTGTCCAAGAAATCCTTCTTGAAATCTTCAAAATTCGTCCACCTTTCTCTATACAATCGTCCCCAGGCACGAACGTCATTATCTAGCGTTTCCAACACAATATCGATTTCATCTGTCGTCCCATGATACTTCTTCAGATAAGCGGTTAAGTCTTCAATGAAGGTCACAGGATGCTTGTATTTTGATGGGAATCTTGGCTTCTCTGCAGACATCTGGGGTACTGGGTAATATATGGTAGCAGGACCAGGCTGGCATGAAGGGATTAGTGGCAAGCAGGGATTAGTATCACTCCCTTGCACAGGTGTATCTGATGACTCCACTACAGGCGTAGATGTGGCAGAAATCCGGTTTTCTAATTCAGTGATCTTATTATTGATGACATTAACAGCTCTTTGTACCATACGTGACATATACTGCACTGAAGTGACCTTTCGAGGTCCTGGCGGGGGGTCTGCTATAGCGGCCCCTCGAGTCACCATACTGGACCTTCTTGTCGCAGCTGCTTTAGGTTGTGATTTTTGTTTAGGCATCTTGAAGTCTTTGTTCACTTTTAAATTCAACGTTGAGCACTCACTAAAATTCACACTGTTCACTTAACACTTAACACCACCAAACTCAAGGTCAAAAAAAAAAAGTATATCACTTAGCATCTAACAACATAACTCAAAGTCAAAGAATAAAAAAAAATTAAAAAATATATACAAGTTCACCTTAATCCTAATATTTACTCAGAAAAAAAATAGTCAAAAAAGAAATAATAGTTCACTTTAACACTTCAATTCACTCAATAGTAATAACCAAAAGAATAAATTTTATAAGTTCACGTTAACACAAAGTCACTCGCAGTTATTTATAGTACAACATAATGCACCCCGTATAGCTAATTCACTTCCACTTGATAGCACTCCGAAATTCGACAACATACTCGTGGTATCCACTCGTTAATTCACACTCTGGAACAAACGTGTATACGTTAAACCGATAATACCGCATTGATACTCAAAGCTCGCAAAACAGATAAAGGTTAAAACTCTATGTGCAAAGTCATAGTTGAGTAAGAAAGTAGCTTGTTGTAGACGTCATACTAAATTTTATAAAATTTAAATAATAAAAGTCAAAATGCTCAACTTAAAATGCAAACAGGAACGCAGTTGAACCGTATTTGTACTTAAACATTAGTGAAATAGTAATAAACGTGGATGAAATGGCGAACGATATCGAGAAATCTTAACCAAGATTCTAAGATAAAACAAAAAAATCGTAACTACACTCATAAAATTATATGTTACTACTGTAGATCCAACGGCCACAACACCACTTAGCACGCGAAGTTAAACGTAATGTTTAAACAATTATCGGAGGGAAAACCCAAAACCGCTATTTATTCTAATACCGTATCAACTTTGATTAAACCATTCTTGAAAATAAATAGAACCCATCTTTACTACAGCGCCCCCTAGCGGCCAAACATTGCAACGCCTATCCAGATCCCATTGCCTTCAAACTACAAATATAACAGTAAAACCCAGTGTTTAATTCAGTCAGGTACTACGATGAATAACCTTTAATTGTAACACGTTGTTTATCTGTACTTAACCAAGTAAGCATACACTTAAAAAACCACAATCTACCTATACCTACATCCCCTAATTCCTCATTATTGGAATATCCGATAAAATAAAGTCTTTACTTTAGTCTGTTATTTCACGAGTTAAAACAAAATAAACCAAAGCTATTTACGTCAACAACCAGCAAATCCCGTTAACCATACTACAACTAACGTATAATTCCCGTGGTATAAATCAGTAATGTATAAAAAAAAGAATCGTCGAGAATAATCCCGGTCTAATCTTGCTAATACCTAGTAAATTTTATTATGGCCTTAAGGGTCCATAAGGATAACACGATATGCGCACGCCACGCCTTATTTCAGAAACGTAAAGTTATAGTCACAAAACACATAACATGATTAGCTAAAGAACTTATTTATCAGCCGCAAGTATCAAACCGCGTATAAATCTTATAACGAAAAAATATCAAAAATGCCAATCACGAGGCATTTCCCTGGCGTAATTGCCATAAGAAACGCCTTAAATCTCCTCTAACGTCACTCAAATAGCCTCTCTTCTTTCTTTAAACAACAAAACATAAAAGTTGCAAGAGTGAAATCACCCTTTATACGTAAACAAGTAGAGACAGATGTTTCCACATAACCGAGCCTTAACTGTGTTTCAGTAAAATTCACTAAACTTTCATGTAACCAATTCGAAAAATGAAATTAGTGAGCCGATATTTATCTACACAAACATTCGTATACCTGTATTCCTTGTTTATAAATAAAATTCTTCATTGATATCTGTTTCCTAAAAGTTGACTGGGAGAAAATGCTTTTAGCATTAAGCTTGCCTTTTGTAACATTTATTTTAAATGTATGTACAATAAAGTTTGTTAAATAAAATAAAATAAAGTAAACCAAACCGCATTAAAATCGTACTGATGTCGTGATAAGTGGTGATAAGAAAGGGAAAAAATAAAACCATTAGATATTAGGTAGACACACAAACCATTAATTATCTTAACAATAATGTTAATGTTAAACAATAATGTTAATAAAGAATCAAATTTAATCTTCTGGACGTAGTTCGTAGCTCGTTGCTAGCCCGTGAACACGTAAGTTGAAGTTGATGACTGATGATAAGTGTCACTCCATTGACCCTTCAGCTTGACTGATGATGAATTGTAAACACCTTTCATTTCACTTCACGATATTCTTTAAACACTTAACATAAACACTTTAATTATCGCACACCTAATATTTCAATAACACTTAACACTCACTTAGTCACTTAAATACTTCGCATTGTGTAATTTAAGTTATATCAACACATAACACCAATAGGTATTCAAACAATTATAACCATAGTGTTACGTACCCTAAGGGGTACGCAGCCGTACATGGTACCTTCGCGTTATCATGTATATGAAATTGATTATGAAATCTTGGATAAATAACGTTTAAAACCCGGAAAATAAGAAGGTATTCAAAAAAAAAAACCCATAAACGTGAACACTTTCCGAGAGATAAAATTGACCATATTGCTTACGCAGGCGAAGCCACGAACGAATACTAGTTTTATTATTGACTACGTTCAACTCACTTGTATTAGGTAAGTAGTAAAATGTTTCGTTTAGGCGGTGGGAATCATAGTTCCGTTCGTAAGTAAGTTTTTCAATACAGTACAATTACTGTCCGTCTTAGAATAATAACACACAGAGCGATATCTTCCCACAAGGCGCACTGTCTAAAGCGAGGCAAACACAATAGCCCAGATGGTAATGTTCCCAGACTTCCATTGTTCATTATTATCTAATCTTATCCAATAAATATAAAACAGCCTCAATTTCCCTACCCTAAGGGATAAGTTACAATACTATTGGATTTTATTTACGATTAGGCAATGTATGTAGGATACAAATCCAAATACTGAGCCACTTAGGCGCACTGTTAGCCGCTCCACCCTACATATGAGAACATGGCTTCCAGGCACTAATTATTCCAAGTAGGTACTTTGGTCGTTTCGAGGTGACGTCAGCAAAGATAAGACGATATACAAACACGTTGGTGTATAGCAATAACTAAATTTCTCATTCATCTTTTAACCAATTATTCTCCTTTAAGTAATTTGACTTTAAACTATAACTGCCCTAAGGGATCGATGACTAACTCATAAATAAATATCCCACCAAATTTATTTCGATTTAAATAAATGTGAACGTCTTACTTATTATAACATAGTTAGTGCTGGGGTCTATTACGAAAATATTGTAACGAAATCACTTGGCCACGATAGTTATCTGCGACTTATCGGTTAAAGTCATTACAAACATTTTTAGTTTAGCTATTGTAGTCTACATACTATTAAACGATTAATGACAGATCTACCAGAATGAGCCTGTTGACTTACGCAATCACTTTGAAATATAACACGCACAATTACCCCGTAATAAGAGACAATTAGAACGAAAACGGACGCGACCGCGAGTATCGTACCAAACTTTTCATAGTAGGCCCCTCGATTGTTTACGTTTTTATTTCCGTCATCCGTCAGAATTATGTAGATAAGCTAGACTGACGTATTGCCTAGTTACTTTTAACTAACACGATATTTTGGAGATAGAAAAACAAATGTCGTTAGTACTAACTATCATAATTCGTACTCACCTGTTCATAGTTATAAGGTCATATTTTTAAACAAACTATTCTCCTATTTACATAAACACATTTAGTTATTTTTTTTTTTTCACTCAAACTTATTATTAACTCATTAACCGAATTCACTAACATCCACAAAATTTTCGCTATAATTGGAGATTATTGTAAGCCGCAACTTATACGCCAAATTGTAAATAAACAAATGCACGTGAAGTTAGGTACTGATCGACTAGAACAGCTGTTTGTCAGTTTTAAATTGACATGTCAGTGACACAGACAAATGCACGCATTCCAGTAGCCTAATCGTTTAGTCACAGACTAGAAATGTCCCTTATTTTATCAAACAGCTATTGCGTGGTTATTTTATGCAACAGTCTTCGTTATTTCTCGGCCCACCATATGAAAGCGTACCTAGTAATGATGGAAGCACAAAATTTTAGATTTATTTTACTTTAGTTATTTGTGTTACTAAATGAGCAAAAGGAACAAAAAACCCTACATACTATTGACGATAATTAGTTTCAAACTCAATGACACCCCCTTTAAACTAAAAATGAAATACGATGAAAATCTAGATTACCTTTAGTAGATTTTAGTTCGCTTCACACAAATTCACACGTACACACGACCGCACAACGAACCTATCAACTGAATCATCTAAAAGGCTTACACCCCAAGGTCAATATACACAGTCCGACGCGCTGTTGAATGTACAAAACGTAAATAAAAAATAGTTGCTAGCCCAGTTTTTCATACAAAATACTTAGCTATATGTAGTTTAAAGTGATAAATGTAATCGAAAAGTTGCTCAGTTGAAATTTTATTAAATTATTTGTTTACAAGTTTTTATCAAATAACCCAACTAGTCGAGTCATGTAACTGGTCCAATGTGGCGCTAACTGTACCTATATGTTGTGCGATGGAGACGCGTGTCACGTGTGACTTTGAATGACTACAATTTATATGTTTAATTTGTTATCTATTATCAATTTACAAAACTTAATCAAGTTTTTGTCTCACTAAACTAACTAAACGCCTCGTTTTTGAGATAATCGCATTTTCGTAAAATGTATATTTTTTTTCAATACTAAACTTTTAGTACTATGATACTTTTAGCAAAACAAAACTAACTCAAAGTACATTACTAATTTACACACCCGGAATATAATTGATCCGTATCAGTCAACTTCCGGACACGATTCTATTCTATGCCCTAACCACTAAGCCATTGAGTCACTAAATTTTCTCAAAATTCCTCTAGCTATGACGTTCTATAACAGTCTAAAGGGAACACCTGATCCGCATCAAGTCAACTCCCGGACGGGAACCGAACCCATGATACTACCACTAAGCCACCGTGTCACTATTTTTTTTCTAATACCAATAATTGTGACGTCCTTTCGTACTCTAAAAGAGAAATTGACCCAGCCCTCAAGTTAATCCCGAGCAAGAATCGAACTTGCGACCTAACCATTAAGCCATAGTCACAAAAAATTTTTTTTTCTACATCATCGTAACCCATGTCGTTATAATAGCTGACGACAAATCTACTGGAATAATATACCTATAGCTGATGACGACCCTATTGAAATAAACTGAACGCGTACTAATTATTTCTATAACTAAACGTTCACAATGCCATGTGACATCGTATGATTGGGTTTATAAGCTGCTATCTCTTTATGATATAATTGAACTATTATAGAAATATTCCTAATCTACTCAACGCTCTCCTAACATATGTGAAAATTTTAAAACGTTGCTAATCACTTTGTTATTACAAAATTTATTCACGATTCAAATATCATTTGTAGTAACCTACTACTAGGCTAAAGCCTAGCAGAATTAAACCAAGAAAATAACAGGTAGTAGACCACATTCAGGAATTGATAAGTACAATTTAAATATTTTAAATTGAATTTGTGTGAGCTTATCTGCACAAATAATTTTACGACGTTTATCGAGTTTCTTTCTTTTAATGCTTCGAATGGGACACATGTGACCCGCCACGGGAAAAGGAACCCCATGGCCTAATCATAAGGTACATTCCTCCCCCCCCCAGAACACTACATGACCCCCTAGCTACGCGCCCCCTAACCGTCGACCGTACCACGACGTTTTATTTTCTTTTCATTTCAAATGAAAATCCCGCAAAATGCTATTTTAAGAACCGTACTAGATATTTACGCAAATGATTTACTCAAATGTCTAGAATGGACGCCCCCTAAACGTTTAGAACCCACTCACACACATATACACATACACACACACATACACACACACGCACACACGCACACACACAAGTAATATTATATCAATAATAATAAAATAACATGAAATAAAATACCTAACTTTTATGCATCCTATCGTTTAGTACGTCCTATTCAATTAATAGCTCAATCACATATTATAATAGCCTTATACAACGTCACACAATATTTTCATAAGTTCCGTGTATAAAAGAGTTAAATTGTAACAAATTTAAAAAAATGCCGTATGATTCGTCATGTCTTTGCCTATTTAAAAAGAATCTCAAATGTTACCATCTTCATCAAAAAGATCCGAAACTTTACGAATGTACGGAACGAATAGGTGAACAATGACATTATGCTAATAATATTCCTACGGGCACTATGAATTATGAATTAGCAATCGAAAGAACCAATACCTATTGTCCACTAATTTTTAACAACTGTTACTATTTTACTTGATAAATCTATCGATTTTAGTTTTATAAAGTCAAGGTTTAGCCAATTTATAATTTTCCCGCTTAGTCAACATTACTACTACATGTAAACTAGGATTTATCATTTAAAACCAAATAATAATAAATTTTCGCAAAACACGTATTTAAATTCAGGTATTTCGTACTATTTTCAAATCCTATCACTGGCAACATTTCGTTTTGACATATCAAGGATACGTGTCATGGTTAGGGATGTGACAGAAAAATCGATAATTAAACTATTCAATGACTATGAATGAATCGATTCTATTTTCGAATAAGTTAATAATCAAACGATTTCTACTCGTATTTCTCAACTTTAAATGTTATAAAGTACTAAGATGATGCAATAAGTACGAAAAAAAATATATTTCTATGACTTTTTCGCCCCCAGCATACTACTATAAAATGTAACCATTTAGCTATTTTAACAATTTCAAATATAACTAATGAATTTATCAACAGACTTATCGATTTTTCGTCACTAATGATTGAAAGATAGCTATGTTAGTAAAATTATGTAAAGTTCAGTTGAATCGATTAAAATCGATAATCGTTTCGGTGAGCTAACGGTAAAATGGTTACGGCACTATGTTGTCAAAGTAATGTTTGTAAAAAACGTGTGAGAAATAAATAATTTCTGAAAACACAAACGTATACATAAGAAATCCTGAAAACACGAAAGATGGAAATAACAGCTGTAAAATTATAAAGTTATAACCAAACGATACGAAATAACATACGATGAAGTCAGGTACCATTCACACCTTTTGTTGTTATGATTTTATACTATACTAATAACTTATGTTTGTTTTCATGCTTTTAACGCTTATTATCATTGTTTCAGTTTGCCTTTTACTGTTCTTTTTATGGGGATTATGAATGCTTGAACAATTTACTACGCCCAGCAATTGTATGGAAACATAACCTACTCGCACGCAAAATAGAAAAGCAAGTTTTTGTACTATTCCTTTTATGGAGATTATGAATGCTTGGAAGATTTACTACGCACTGCAACTGTAATGGAACATAACTTTGCTCGCTAAGCCAAATTGAACTAATAAATGGTTAAAGCAAGTGTTTATTTTTATTTTGCAAATCGCCCTAATGCTTTTATAACTTCGCTAGGCACACAGACATTTTCGCTTTGCAATTCACAAATATAGTCCAATTGCACTTGTAAACATCAGCGCTCAGTCCAGACATTTTTAAGACCAAATATCCGTTGGTCACGGCAACAATTTGTAACACTCTCCCGCCCTTGTAAAAGACTTTCTAGTAGAGATGTTAACTAACCAGATCTTAGTCAGTTTCTGGTGACAGTCCTCACTCAATTTCAACTATAACCAGCTGAAATATTATGAAAACATAGTATTGGCCAAATATGATCGTCTAGATTTAAAAAGGACCTACGTTGTGATTTATAGAATATAGAAACCCCGGCTCTTTTGGTATGTCTGGACTAAGTTTAGATGTCTCAATATCAAGTGCACATGTACTCATCCTATTTTGTAACTAAGAAGCCTTATCATTAATGTATTGATTTAATAAAAATTATATAATAAGAATATTAGTATTTGATATAACGTATAAAGTATATTAATAAATTGGATAAGGATAAGGATATAAGGATATGATAATGTGGCCAGGGCCAATGTGGCCCTGGAAGAATGCGTCCAGCCACCCCTCCATTCTTGTTCCAATCCTCGCCAGCATAATTAAAATGCTTCCCGGAGATTAAGTACTGCGCAACTATGGCGCTATTCAACAACGACATAATTGGATAGGTAAGTCCACTAATTTAACCATTTTAAATTAGATATAAGTGTTCCAAATGGAAATCCATGTCATTGCGTCACCAAGCTCCATGTACAGACAGAAGCTTATGTAACCACTGAGATAACTCCGTAGAGTACATACTGAATGGATACAAGTGTTAATGAAAGTACCGACCCATTGATGGAGGTACGATGTGAGGTTCCCAGGTACAATTTTATACCAATCAGGAATGTATAGTGTAGGATAACCCACTAAGTTCAGATGAGACAGGTTTACCGTCAACACGTTCTCTGGATGGTGGTTTTAGGACCAATCCATTACTGATGTATATTCGCAACCCGAATATTCTCTACTTCACTTAGTCAAGGGTAAGATATAGATATGGATGACAGTAACATGTTATCAACACATTACATTTTGTATAGTTTGTGTTCTGTATGTAGAACCCATACATGATTCATGGCATTTACAATGACATGGAATTATCATATTGTTTGTTTATTCGAATGGAACAATCCAAGGTGAAATTGAACACCTTAATAATTGATAGAATGGTTAGATTAGGGATTCATATGAAGTAGTAGGATTATAAAATAGATAAATAGTTCTATTTTGTGTTGTATACAGTGTCTGTATAGTAGGTATTTCACCAACCAAAAACCTTTTACCTAGTCAAGCTACCAGTTTGGTTTTCTTTTAAGGTTTGTCCAGGTGTCAATTCAGTAGACGATCACAAGATTTATCAACACAGGGAGGGGTGTACCTTGCCTTGCATACCAATAATCGAATGAAGATATGTCCACAACTACTGATATCACAAGGTCAAAGCTTAGACTGAAGCAATTAGATTCAGACACTCAAAGAGTATCCGATTCATACCTCATGATTAATAGCGATCTCCTCAGAATATAACAATGTCAGATCTCTCAGAGTCTCCGCTGGCTGGTCAGCCTAACACGGCTTAAGGAGATCTGGCATATCATCACATTCCAACAAACAGCCACTAACCATGGTGTTAGGGATTTATCAGAGATAATTCACCCACACCTCAACAGATTTCAAACAAGCTTATTAGCCGGCTTGATAAATGCGAGAATGTGTCGTAGCGTGGTAAGAAAAATTGCTTCGAGGAAACCTAAAGTAAAACTCGATGGATTTTGCAAACGTTTACTGAAGAGATCCTAGTTGACAAATTCTGTCAAAATATATATCTGCTTGACTTTTTACCTCGTTACCATTTACCTCGTTTGAAATATTTCTGAATTAAATCCACCAATATTTCAAACTACACCAAATTTGATAGTCATGTGTGAACATGTAGTGTTTGTATATATACATGAAAGTACATACATATCAATAGTATTGAAATGTATACTATATAAGCAATAAGTAGGTATTGCTTGGATGAAAGATCAATCTCAACTTGGTTGGTTAGAGCCTAGGCTTTAACACTAGCTAACTTTTGAGCTTAAATAATAAGTGTTTATTTTACTTCATCCAAGCAGTAGTAAAAGTTTGCACACATATCAACATAGTAGCATCTGTCATTTTCAAGATTCCTTCGGTCACTATCATAGCTTATTGGGGCATTTAAGTGTTCCAACAAACAAGGCAACCCTTGAAAAAGACATCTAAATCAGACATGGAAAAAAAACACAAAATTTTTATGTGAATTTATCTCTTCAAATGGCTAGTACAGTTAAAACCTAGTAATTGTTATAAGACCTGTAGAGTCCTAGATGTTGTCCCTATAGAAAGAATGATATTTTGTCCACATATTTTTGAGTAAAATCTAATATTAAGTTTTATCTGAACTAATTTTATATGGTAAAATCTTGAATCCTGTAATAGTTTTGTCCTTTTACACCTAAACTACTGGATATGAGAACTAATGCATACAGCTAATTTAGACCTACAAGTAAAGCTAGAATCATACAAAAAGATGTGAACAAAGTATTTATTTAACCGCATAGTTTATCGTCCCCTATCCTACATTTGTCCAATATAAGAACAGTATGGCAAT
The DNA here is from genome assembly GCA_928269145.1 of Agriphila tristella. NCBI lineage: Eukaryota > Metazoa > Arthropoda > Insecta > Lepidoptera > Crambidae > Agriphila > Agriphila tristella. The sequence continues at coordinate 43,555,268 of OV743433.1, forward strand.
GAAATAGAGAATTTAGGTTCAATTTTAAGATTCTGGATTTATTATTGTGGGAATGGTACCTATTATAACACAGAATACTTTAGATTTTAAATATATCTGAATTGTTTAACGACTCATTTTAACACAAAAATGATATTCCTGAAAAAAAACACAGATTTTCCAATATAACCGGAGAGATTTTAGCAAACATGCTTACTTACCTGTCAATCTACTTGTTATTCCTCGTAAGTAGATTTATCCTGATACCTTTCGGCATTATCTCGACTACACAGCACTTAAAACCACTCACTTTGAACCACAAGCTATACACTACACAATACTTGAAAACAAACAACCACTCTTCACTGTAAATTACAAATTTCACACTTTCACTCGAGCACTGAAAACTTTTAAACACAACTACACTTTCACTACACAGATCTTGACACTGAAAAGCTGATAAACCGCCGCGAACCGTGTATTTGCTAAGCTCCAAGGAGCGTCGTTTCCTGAGCCTTCCCGGAGCAAAGATTGAAGTCCTACCTACCTATTCGTTAGGCAATAAGCATATTTCACCTTTCCCCACTAGATTCCAGTCACGATAAGCACACCAAACACGGTTCCATATACGAAATCGTGCTCGGATGCGTACACAGTGTCTGGACTAGCGTGGATTTCTTCAGGAGTTCTCCAGAATTCTGGAGATCGACGGTAACGGAATATTTACAGGACTTTATCCCTTGCGATCGCCAGCAACAAGCGGGCCCTTACTCGCACAAACAATCGCAAGGTTCCTTCAATTAAAACTTCGTGAAAAAGACTATAAACACAACTTCGCGAAGCTGAAACTAGCTTACCAGCCCAACGCCTAACTCAATAAACGCGACGAATTTCACATAAGTTAGCACTATTTAACTTTTAAAATAAAATAAGAAAATTACTTTGAAACTTTCAGAAATACTTGACTGGGTATCTGGGCAGAACTTTGCCACTTCTATGGTACGCGCCGGACTGATCCTGAGGAGTGTCTGCTCCGATATTTATACCCTCAAAAGACCCTGGCTTCTGATGACCAAATATGGTCTTCTCGCGAAAATTCGCGTTTTTCTTATATAAATAACCTTATTTGGTAATGTATATAATGAAGGAATTTTTTACTCCATCCTGAGATTTTGCATTAGAAAGAGACAGACTATCTAATGTGGCCATATGTGCTCAAAACTCCCCATTAGGATTTTATAATGTTTTTCTCAATAATTATTTTATTTGTCACTTTTTTATCAAATAAACGACTTCAATTATATTTAGATATATATATATTCATATCCTAAGGTGTACCAACTGATTTCTCTACCTTTCAATACGTCGGCAACATAGTAAAGTTCGTTTATAACTCTTGGGATAGCCTAGATAAATAGTTAAACAATGTATATAAACAAATACCTAATACATTTAACCGGTATCACCCCATTAACAAGATAGCAGCTTATAAATTCCAAATATCCTATAAAATTTTCACAGTATATTTCCTAGATTTACTTCAACATTTATATATTTTTGTACCTCAGTCACGCGCTATTTGTCTTTCATTCTATTACATCAACTGTTTTGATCGTCAATAACCTATATTTCTGTTAAATTATTCAAGTTTTACAAAATCGGCTCCCTAGATTAAGTTACTTTAATCTGCTGATTTACCCTAAAACCGGGGTAATTTGATCGGTTAACACATATTTTCCTCCCAGTTTTTTCTGATTGGCTGTCAACCCATGTATCTGTCATAACCCATAGACAATCTAATTTAATGACCTATTCACATCAAACGAGCAGGCGAGCACTCCAAATAAAGGCCTCGTCACACAGTTAGCGTTTTTAAAACCGCTAACTATAGTCAGTAAATATATTAGTCATACGAACTTGTAATTCATTGCTCTGTATTTACCGTACCTAAAATGCGTTATTTTGACAACAGCGCTAGCCATATGTGATGTAATATTACAATAAAACGGTTCCTATTTCCTATAAGCTTATTATAATAATTCTCTTAATAAGTTGACGACATGACGGCTGAGGTAGCAGATAGCTGTATAATGTTGCGCGTTATGACCACACTGTGACAAAAGCATCATTCACATTGAATTATTCCCTAACACATTTGAACGCAGTCGTTATGACGTAACTGGTTTATAGAGTTCCGTACCCAAGGGCAAGACGGGACCCCACTACCAAGACTCCGCTGTCCGTCCGTCTGTCCGCCACCATGCCCCATCCCACGAACCATGATGTCCAGACAGTTGAACCTTTCACAGATGGCGCACCTAACAAATACCAAAACAGAACAAAATTCACATCTAAGGCGGGTCTCCCATGCCTCGTGCGTGAGTCCGACTCGCACTTGACTGATTTTGCAGTTTAACGCATCCTATGAAAGGAGAGGTTTCGAACGCATCCTATGAAAATTAAAAAGTTATTATCAAATATTATTTTGGTACATGGAATGGTTTAAACTGCGTATTCTTTTATAAATTTTAATTGCCAATCGTATTTGCTAGTCAATTCCCAGCGTAAAGAATCACTTTGTCTTCAACGCATTGCTACAAACGTCTCTGTCCAACAAAGTGAACATTTCCTTGTGAGGAGTTCTACCTTTCTCCAAGCAATTTAGCATGTATATTGATGCTTATAGACAGACTACTTAGACCCTCACAATGTCACTGACCAAACAGGTAAATAATAATATCTTATCTTGCATTGTCTAACATTGTCAATTCATTAGTGTTGGTGCAAATTTGACATATTTGATGTTTTTTCTTACACAATAAAAATAATGTTTCCCTATGTTTTATGATGCAATTTATATTATACTATAATAAGGACAAACTGAATTTATCAAATTTACATTAATTTGGTAAATTCGTTTATAAACAAAAAAGATATTAACATTTTTGAATTAGCTTTATTTTATGAATTTTTCACATGAAAATTTCTGCTCTTTCGTTCTCATCTAAAATTTAAGCAATTTTAAAGGTTGAATTTAGTGTTGAAATGTTGGACTAATTTAGTAGTAATAATAAAGTATAAAACCTTTCATAAAGAATACAAAAACACTGCATTTTTAATGAAATTTTAGTTTTTGTCATCGGCAAGATTTTTATCCATTTTAATTTTTGGCTCTGTCAATTGGTTAAACACTGAGCACTGTTCAAGTTTATTTAATCCTTATCACTACATATGGTATACTACAATAATACTACAAAATACCTAGATTTAGTTTAATTCCTTTGAAAAATTGACCTATTGTAGACGGTGTCAAATCTTATATTTTGTGTTTTAATGTTTTCAGATTTCAAGTCTCTCCTGGATTTTCTTGATGGCTATGTTTAATGAACCTTAACAACATTGACTGACACATCCTAGCAATGGACAGAACCAAGCAAAATGAGGAAGATTAGATTCATGGAGCAAAACCTACCACTAGTTTGTGTTACTGGAAAATAAGTTCTCCTTTCGTCATTCCCGGCAAGTTTTTTCCTTTGCAAATTATCATGGTAGTTTTATTGTATTTATTCTTTGTCCTGGCAGCTTGTAAGGCACGAGTAATTAAATTATTTCATTTTTTCTATCCAAAGGTTTCGCGGAATAACCATTTGACAGCGCCATCTATCAATTGTTGGGTGTACTTCTTCATCAAATGGTTCTAAAACACTCGATAAGCATGCTGTTTGCTTTAATATAAACAGCCGAATCAAAAGTTTGAAACTTCGCCGCTAGGTGGCATTGACCCGGTCTTTCGTATTTAATTTCATAAAACTATTGTTATCATTTTATTCATTGAACCAAAGAATATAAGAATAATAAATTGTTTAAAGTGAAGAAAATTGTAATCTCTGTCGTAGATTTGTTTTTATTTTTATTTTACACATGTAAACTTTTCCATGAGAATTTTCTCATACCGCTATATATAGATAATTGTCAAAACTGATAATCAGTATTTAAGTTTGTAAATGTTGAAAATAATGTACAAAAATACCAAAAGTAAAAAAGAAAGAAGGAAAAAATGTTTCAAATAGAGAATCGTACTGTGTTATATGGTGTAAAGATACGCGCAATTAGGTTGGTTTGGTACAGCCTCCACACGACCTGTCTTCGACCTGGTTAACATTTTTTGGCTCGATTGACCACAATATTACTGAAAATAATAAAATTGGGAAATAAATTAAACGACAGCTCGTGCGGTGACAAGTGATGATGTAATTATTCTTTTTTACGAGAACATTAAAAAGAGTACAATACTCAATAGATAAATTTGGATGAAATCCTCCTTTGTCGGTAACAGTCACCGTTACAGATTTTCATTTAAATAATAAAGTTCGGTGATGGAGTATGAACAAAAAGTAAAATAAACACTGCGGATACCTATTCAGCTATGCTAAATAATGAGTACACAGTTGCGTAGGGTTAGGGTTGGCAACTTTTTTGCATCAAATAGGTATAGTATTTTCAAGATTATATTAGTGTAAAAATATAGTAGATGGCGAAAAAGTCCAAAAAAATAAAGTAGATTGCCGTTTTGTATGGAGGATTTAAAAGAAGTTGCATTTTTCATACGATCTAACATTTTCATATTTTTTTCTACAACCATAAACACGAGTGTTTAATTAAAAAATATATACCTATGCAATTACTTATGTGCATATTTGTAATTTTTTTGTTGCTTTTGTTTACTTTTTTCACTTGAAAAAATATAGTATAAAAATAAATATAGTATAGAACCCTCAACATAGTAGGATTCTATATTATATAGTAGGGTTGGCAACCCTTCGTAGGGTCCATGCAAGCCGATTCCCATCAGCTTACCTTTTAGAAATCTCACCCCGCTGCGCTGGTCCACTATACAGATCATAACATTTTTGTGGAACGGCTTACCTTCGCCATGATTTTACCCCTCCCCACCGAGTACTTAATTTTGTAAAAATCTAACTAATTATCTCTAGGAATCATTGCATTATAACGATACTTACTTATTTTAACTTTGACGTATTGCAAAATATAATAAACTAGCGGCCGCCCGCGACTTCGTCTGCGTGGACAGTTTTTATGCTCTCCCTCGGGAAATATACGTTTTTTCTGGATGAAAGGTACCCTATGTCCTTTTCTGCACCCCTGACAACGTGTATGCAAAATTTCATGATGATCGGTTCAGTGGTTAAGACGTGAAGGCGTAACAAACAAATAAACAATCAAACGGACTTTCGCATTTATAATATTAGTAAGGATTATCTTTGTTATTGTAAGCTAATTGCATTTACGTCATTAATGCAGGTCATATGCATTGCCAAAGCATTATTAAAAGTTCACTTAATAATTATTAACAATTGTGAATTTCAAGGTTTAATTATATTAAAAGCTATAAAAGCTAATGGTAAAATAATGACACCATATTTAATAATAAACATAAACCTTCTCGTCGACGCCTTAGATTTTCTATTGTTGTCCGGTCGCCGGAGACCGAGTGAGTCAATAATATAAGAAAAACTAATGAGTTTTTCTTACATTACATTATTGACTTATTCTTTCCGTATTTTTGAGCTGAAAAATATCATCTTTAAAATGGGGAATATGCATAAGTCACCGATTTTGATGAATTTGAACTTGATCGCTGCGGACACTTATAAAAACATGATGGAACAGGAAAAAAAAAATATTTTAGTTTTATCACACGATGAAATCAGGGGATTTTTTTTCATTTTAGGATATAATGCACTTTTCAATATTATAGAGCGTTTTCGGCGGGTGCTGCTGCGCGCTTACTTCAAGTAACTATATCACGAGAAAAAAACGCAAGAAAAAAGTTTTAATATTACAGTTAATTTTCTCACGCATTATACTTTTGATTAAGATTTAAAAAAATTATGCATATTCCCTATTGTTGTCAGTCTTTAAAAAAATTACTTCGGAGTAAATATTTGGTGTAGGTTTTCTAAAATTTGATTTTAAAATTATTATACTTACTAGTTTTCATACTAGAATCCTATGTCCCCTACTCAAATGGCCAACATTTGAGTACCTGACACGCGCTTCAAAATAGACAAAACAATATTTCATATTCATATAGATATATCGATATTATTTAAATATATGAAATATTATTTTGTCTAAAGTCTTATCTTCATGAGTTATGACGCGAAGATGGGCGCCATTTGTGGTCATCTTTCGTGATTCGTACTGTACCGTAAAAATTTCGGAGAAAAATGGAAACACGATATGATATAATTGAGTGAGTGTCGATAAATGCTATACATTTATATCTTGTTTTGGTGGTCATGCATCGGTGCAGTGTCGTGTATCTTTCTATCGGTGAAAGATTTTTAAATTGGCTGAGCACTTTCACAGTTACCTCCTACATCCAAACTTACAACTTCTTTATTATAGAAAATTATTGTGTGAAGACTGCATTTGTTTAGTACCTAGTCATATTGTGTTAGGTATTGTTTCTAAGTTCTTTCTTGTTACTTTGAGTAGATATTTCTATTTTTCTCGTATTTTATTGTATATCTTCATAGAATATGAATATTTTATCGTATATTCATATTCTATGAAGCAGTCAATATTATTATTATGATGATCATTGTTAAAAGAACTCTTTTAGTAGAAATCTTAAAAGATTATGACTATTTTAACACGACTGCCCAAAGAAACAGTTAGTGTAATGTGTTCAGGGTTCATGTATGTTTGTTTGTGGTTATGACAGTTTCTTCGTTCGGATTTGGATGGGTATCGTTAGAATCTTTACATCATCCTGAGTAGGGTTACCAGATGACAGGAATTTTCCTAAAATGTGGCATCTGTCAGGAAAAAAATGCAGTTGTCAGGGATTTTTAAAATATCAAAAAGTGTAAGTACTTAATGAAAACACATACCTAATTAATTAGTTAATCATTATGGTACGAAACAATTTTCAAAAGTCAACTAAATGAAGAATGTGTACCTATGTGTACAAAATGTCAGGAAATTTCTCGAAAAGTCAGAAAATCTCATTATTAGATCTGGTAACCCTATCCTGAGTTTTTTAATCTATATATCTATATGGTGACTGTAGAACGGCACTTTCATTCAAATGTAAAAAAAAAAAAATTTCAATATAGGAAGTGTATGGGTAGGTATTAAAGGAAATGCCTTGATGAGCACATTCTAAAAAAATATAATTGGTCACTAAAATTTTTGAAATAGAATGAAATAAATAAAAAATATTACAAACACGAATACCCTGTCAAAAAAGTTCGTTTTTGGCGGTGCAATCGTGTTTTTAATGTTTTTTTAATTTATATATTTTCTTTCGTAACTATTAAGTCAGTGAAACAAAACTCGTAGAAATAATGTTAAGGGTTTTATAAATCCAATTAAGATACCTAAAGCATTCAAAAAAGTAACTTAACCAATTTAATTATAATAAGTATATTATTGTGATCAGAATAGCCTACTTTGCTATAATCTGTAGCTCCAAAATTATATCAAGTAAAAAATACAATGTAATAATTTGATAACTGGCTTTCACTACAATAGTTAAATAGCCCAAAATGCTTTGCGATCCTATCATATTTCGTCAGACCATGACGCGCTATAACTGTAGGTTTTTTTATGATTGGCCATGACGTCGGACCAGTCTGGCTAGTGAATAGTCATAGAATAGTTACATTTTTGTTATATCGCTCGTATCTCTAGTGTCAACATGTCGTGTGTACTTGGTGATGCACCAACGCAGTGATATCGAAACAAAACACTGTGCTTCTGGAGTTTGTTTTTGTTTTTATTATTTAGATTGTTTTGTGTTTAGAAGTTGTTGTGAATGTGAAGTGGAACTTTCCATTGTTTGCGTGTACAGATTTGGATGTGAGAGGTAACTACTTCAATTGTTTTTATTTAATTTAGGAGCATGATTCATAAACAGAGCATTAATTACCTTTTGATTTTCATCTAGGAATATAATTTTTGTTCAAAATTCTTTATTCAACCTAAAATTTATTTTGTTCTTAATTTAAATAATGTACAAATAATACATTTATACTTAGGTCTGTTTGCTACCTATATTATTAATCGTTACGTTATTTTTTTAAGGTATAAATAAATACAGATAAAGATAAGTACATTTTTATTTTTTAATGTTTACGACACTAAAACGAATAAAACATTAATTTATATAACAAATTACATAACATGCATTACATTTCTAATAGAAATTATGCTTTTTAATTAGCTATGAAACAAATAAAAATTGAACTACCTGATATTGGTCGGACCATATTTTTAACACTACATATTTATTAAAATTTTAATCTGGTTTTCTATAACGTATTTTTATGTCTATGTTTTAGAGATATAAAAATCATATCCAAAATATAACAAATGGATATTTTATAACATAAAAAATTTGTTTTAAATTGTATAATAACCACACCACAACAATCCAAGCCATAGACATTTAATGTTTTGATAACCTCTGGTCTCCGTGGTTTGTACACAGGACAGCACCTCAGACTATACATGTTGATCTTGAGACCGCCTTTAAGCCCTACGCTTGCCCTACGTAATAAAAGCTGTTTTCGTGCTGACGTGCGTACATCAATTTTTAAGGCGCCATTATCTAAGGTTCGATCCCCGGTCGGGATTTAGTAAATTAACTTTTCTATATTAACTCTGGTGTGGGTGTTCTATCCTTTTCTAATATTAAAAAAAAAACATTTTTTACGTTAATATAATATTTTGATTGATCCCGTGAGATCAGAGTGTTGATGATAAATAATAGGGAATATGCAAAAGTGACCGATTTTCATAAAATTGAGCTTGATCGTTTTCGGCGAGAGCTGATGCGTGCTAACTTCAAGTAACTATAAAAAAACGCAAGAGAAAAGTTTCAATTCATTACAGTTGATTTTCTCACGCATTATACTATTGATTTTGATTAAAAAAATTTTGATGCATATTCCCTATTCTGCCATAACCATTCGGCAATATAGGACCTAAATTAATTTAAATCTTCATAATTAATTAAGTAACGAATGTAATATTTATTCGAGTTATATTTTGTCCGCTCACAAATATTTTGAATACATGCCATATTTATTATTATTTTTGGGGACCTCATTAAAAAAACTTTGTTAATTTTATTCTATTATACATATACTTAAACATAACTTAAATTATGAATTCATAATAAATAATTCATATTAGATTCGAGGAGCTCGGTGGCGCTGTGGTTTAGCGCCTGGACGCCCTGGACCTGCGATTGCGGAGGTTAAGCAACTTTCGCAAGGGTCGGTAGTTGGATGGGTGACCAAAAATTTATTATCTCGAATTCCTCCGTGCTTCGGCACGTTAAGCCATTGATCCCGGCTGCAGTCGTTAACACCTACCAATCCGCATTGGGCCGCGGTGGGTAATGGCCCATCCTCCTTATCCACCCATAAGGAAGGCCTGTGCCCCAGCAGTGGGGATTAAAAATGGCTGATATGTCATCCAATGTATATGTAATATGAAGTCGGTTAGTGATTTTTTTTCATTATTGTGGCTACGCTATCATTGACAGTCCATAGGTCATGATAAGGAAAGTCCTTGTTCTAATTTGAAATGTTGGAATTAGCATATTGTTATTTAATTAATAGGCATAATAAACATTATTTATATTAGATACGACCATAAATAGCCACATAATTTTAAGTCTAAATCTACGAATTGCATTTATCATCCATTTTTGTTGATCTCTGGCCTTCCTTATGGGTAGATGAGAGGACGCGAGCCCAATAACCCACCACGCGGGCCCAATGCGGATTTGTGGGTGTTAACGACTGCGAATGCAGCCAGGATCAACGGCGTGTCTTCGAAGCATGGAGCTCGGAGATCGAGATAATAAATTTTTGGTCACCCATCCTTCAGCCGCCAATACTTATCATCGCCATCGGGCTTCTAGCAACTATCTACGCATGATGGCAATCAAAAGCAAATAATGTATGCTTTGATATCACTATCAATAGGTCCTAACCAAAGTTTATTGCTTTAGCATTTAACCGTAGTTCTAACATACTTAATTAAAAACCATTAGCATCAGTTGATGACATACTACCTACCCACATCCATTATTAGTTGACAGAAACCGGTTTACTTTTAACGAATAAACCAAAAGATATATTTCCGTTATATGACAGTGGTCAGGTAGTAGGTATGTTCTACAATTCTATATTATACCTGGAAATAATTCAAGAAGGTTTGATATCTTGTGCGTCAGGACGCTCTGAAGGCTGATTTGCGACCTAGAAAATGAGTGGAAGTTTTAATAAAAACAAAAATGTGATCGAACGATTGAATTTTTGATAATAAATAATGTGAACTTTAAAAAAAAGTCTCAAAAAGATAAATTTATGTTAGTAAAGGGACTACTACATTTCCAACAATTTATTATACTAGGTATAACATTTTGATAGATTGTATCAAAATGTTGTAGGTAGTATAATTTTATTGTAGCAAATATTTTGCTTCCTTTACATTTCTTTTTCTTTTTGAGACATTTTGTTTTTCAAAGTTCCTGATATTATCATATATTCAAGGGCTAGAACACAATTTCGTTTTTTGTGTTTTTTTTTAAACTTCCACACAATTTTCGAGGTCTCAAATTTAATATATGATTAACAGCCTTCAGGGCTACCTGACGCACAAGAAATCAAAACTCCTTGAATAATTTCCAGGCAAAATTACCTGACTACTGTACTATTTTCTGGAGTGTGTTATTGAAATCAGAGAAATAATAGTATTCTATTCACATAAATATCCAGACATTGTGACACTAAAGAAAAGTTCCAGGTGGGGGATTTCGGCTGGGGATCGAATCCTATTTTATGGAAACCAATGTACAAGTGTATCAAAACGTCATATATTCTTGCATACTTTGCTTGCTTCAGCTTCGCGTGAGGGAAACAATATCTTACTGATAGAAATTATTTTGTAAAATGCAAGTCTTGCCCACTTTCGTAACACCCCCTCCGATCGCTATAGGTTCGATCGCCAGCCTTTTTTAGGGTTCCGTAGCCTAAATGGCAAAAAACGGAACCCTTATAGATTCGTCATGTCTGTCTGTCTGTCTGTCTGTCCGTCCGTATGTCACAGCCACTTTATTCCGAAAGTATTAAGATTACACAGTTGAAACTTGGTAAGTAGGTGTATTCTGTTAACCGCTTAACAATTTTAATACAAAATTAAAAAAAATAAAAAAAAAATTTCTTCAAACCAATACGTGTGGGGTGTTTATAGATAGGTATTTAAAAATGGCATTCAGGTTCCTAAGACGAATTTTTCTCAAAGTCAACCGTTTGAAAGATAAACACTGCCAAAGTGGTAAAATGTGTCCCCCCCCCCTCTAACTTTTGAAATAAGAAAGTGAAAAATCTAAAAAAAAATATGCCGTAGATCTTAATAAACACTTTCAACGAAAATTGGTTTGAACGAGGTATAATAAGTAGTTTTTGAGATATAGCACATTTTCCAAAACCGCAAACATAACTTTGCTATTCATACCAACACTGTGAAAAACAAAGTTATTTTTGCAGACAAAAAAATATAGTGGTATTAAATATCGTATGGTATAAGGTAACTACGGAACCCTACGGCGCGTGGCCCGACACGCACTTGGCCGGTTTTTTACTTAATACCTACTCACGCCTGTTTAATAAAGGCCTTTTAAAGCACAAAAGAAAAAAAGTCTCGTAAAAAATAAGTTATCTCGTATTAAAATTTCTTATTTTCTTATTTTTCCAAAATATCTTCAATAGTCAGAGGTAAGAGATAAATTATTAGTTAAAAAAATATATCGAGATAGTCGGCATGCGTTGAGTGAGTGGTGGGGCTTAATCAATAAATAAATGTACCGATTTAGGTTCAGCAGTACCCGGACATCATAATGTTTGAGAGGTTCCTCGAGATAGCTTACGAGGCGGAACTCAGAACCGAGGAAGACCCAGAGCTGCAGGAGGTGGCTTTTGAACAGTGCAACGAGGACCACGCTACCAGGGACGCAGCTATCTCTGAGTTACGTTCTATGATATATGGTATGTATGGCAAATAAACAGGGCTAGGATATTTTTCACATTCAGCCCCCCTAGCATGACCACCAAAACACAATATATATCGCGTGAAATAGCGTTTTATCGACACTCAACTGTCAAAATCCATTGTTCTTTACCCAACTGCAAGGAAAGGGTTATGTTTTTCACGTGTATATTGTTACGCGATATATTATGATATGATAATATATCGCGTTTTGGTGGTCATGCTAGGAAGCCATGTTTACCGAAAAGTTGATCAAATCTAAATAATGCAAAAACTGGAAATAATCGTCACATCATTTAATTCATTTCAAGGTATACATATTTATTTTTACATCTAAACTTTTTGACACTTTAGGGTACAGCCTCAGAAATAGTCATAGAAGTAGACAGAATAGTAAGACAGTGGATAAAGTAATGTATTCGAGCTCAGGCGCAGTATTGTTTGTAACGTTTGACATACTACCGTATATTATTACTCGAACAACAACGTTCCCACTTAAATCTTTGTTTATTACGACCATATCAATAGATATGAAAACAAAGAGAAAAATAAAGTGACCATTTTTACGAGAAGGAAAATCAATCTTTAAGCATAATAATGTAGATAGCTGCAATGTACATTGGTATTTCATTTATTTACTATGGGATTCAAATCCACGGCCGTGGCTATCAAAATTATTATTACTTATATTATTATGTGTATAATATATTTTCAGAGCGGGTAGAATGTCAACCAATCAGAACCGACGATGCATTTCTTCTAAGGTACCTGAGGGCATCTAAATTTATAGTCCGAAAAGCACATAAATTGGTAAGTACGAGTCCATTAACCTTTTTGACATTCCCGCCATTTTGAAAAAATCGGAAATTCTTCGCAACTGATTCAATAATCTTTTAGCGTAGTTTTGAAATGCATAAAAATCGGAAATTTATCGCAACTGATGAAAGTAATTTTAATCGATAGAATTCGTCAAAATAAACACAAATTATTGATTGTCATATTGTCGTAAAATTTATACTTTCGGAGATATATGAAGATTAATCGCAAAATAGTCTGGAGTTGCAAATTGAACTGTTTCTTCCTATCATGATGATTTTTTTAAATCCCAATATCTTCGAAAACTCATTTAAGGACAATTTGATAATTAATAATTAATGTTTTTTTTATGTTTTACCTATTAAAACTACTTTCATCAGTTGCGATGAATTACCGATTTTTTTCGAATAGGTATATCAGGCTCCATACTAAAACTTTACATGCCTTTAGCCACAAACAGTTAAGCTTGTTTCCGAATTTTCTCATGGTCGTATTGCATTTTAAAAATTTTCCTAAGCTACGCTAAAAGATTATTGAACCAAAATTATCTACTAAGGTACTTTATTTTTCTACCCCTATCTATGTTTCGGACGCCAGACGGGCGCAAATTATTATTGCCTAAGCCTCAGTGCAGCCGACACAATGCAAGTAAAAAGAACAAAAAAGCGCACATAACTTGGTAGCGTTAGAAATAAATATCAAAGAAAGCTTTGGTTTCGTAACTAATGCGCGGCGGTTTTGATGGGTTACGCAATCAAGGTCGTTAACTCGAAGGTTGCATAAGTTTCTATTTCGGCAATAAGTCTCGACTAAAACATATCACGACTATGGAAAAATACTTTGAGCTATTATAATTTAGCATTCAAAGCAAATTTTTTGCTAAATTTAACAACCTAAAAGAGTTACAAGTTACAACGTCAACCGATGAATGATTTATCAGTTTCAAGTTTTACTACTTAACCTAGTAGTTATTAACAAGGGGGGAGGGGGGGGGGGAGAGGGTTACAACCGACGCGACGAGTTCGAGTTCGAAAACGTCAAAACAGTACTGGCAACCGTTTCCAAGGTACCAAAATAATAGTAGATTGTTATACAAGACGCTAAAATGACCCATTGCATACGAGGTAGTTTTATTCCCGAGCTTTAGCGAGGGAATAAATAGAAACCGAGTTACAATGGGTTTTAGCGTCGTGTGTTACACTCTACTTTTCACTACGAAGGCGAGAAAATAAAATACAATATTAAATACCTAGTTTATACTTACGTAAACGAATCCACTCATTTTTCTATCCTCCACTTCATAAACTTTTCATACAGTATTTAAATAAATGATTTGTGCTTGACGGCAAAAGATTAAAATTATTACTTTCCTATTACTTACTTACAGTCACACAATTCAATCAGTTTGGTATTAGAGAAAAATTCTAAAGATTTCGCGCCTTTTTTAATTTCTACTGTAGCAGCTAAGAAACACAATGCACGCATTCTACGATGAAACTTAAAGTCACAGAGTATAAATAAGTCTATGATTTCACCGAAGAGATCGCTGCTTTTAGTTCCATTTTCAAAAATAAAAATGAGAAACAGTATTAATGTAGTAATGTATAGCGCGTAATGGTATAACTGATTTCAGGGACTTTGCTAGTTTAGTTATAACAAGATGTTTTGCAATATATTTTCATCAGTAAGTAATTTATGGCACTTAATTATGATTAGGAAAAAATAAATCAAATTATGTTGAATAATTTCCGTTGCTGGCTGTACCTACTGAAATAAAAAGATGTTTACAGATAAACAATAAACCAAAAAAACACATTAATGTGTAAAGAAAGGCGAATACCTTCAAACCATTCAGCCTTATACTAGGTACTGTATTGAGATTAAGAATAAGAATGTTGCATTGAAGAAAAATTTACTAAGAATGTTTCTGTGCAATAAATATTTATTATTTTGTTTATTAAGTACCAATTGTTTTATTCTCAAAAGTTTTAACCCTAACAGGAGAAGTCTTCTTCTTCATCGTGACGATGATTCTGGCGTCCACCAAAGCGTGTTTTCAGGCATAATTCACAATGGCATAGCGCATGGGTGACTAGGCCGGCGACCAAGCGAGTGACTTGAGCACCTATGGGTAGTGTTTCTTGTAGTGAAGTTGCAATATTATCGTTACTTTATAGGGAAACAAGCGAGGAAAAATAAAGGCACCTCTTTTGTTGCAAAAACAGATAAACTGTGAGTCGCCGCTGCGTGGCTGATCGTCCGGCGACTCTGAGTTGCCCAGCGACCGGGCGACCAAGAATTACAGTCGCTTTCGTTCGACTAGTCGCTCGGTGACCGGCCGAAACGAAGTGGCTTCTTTTGTCCACCATTCTAAAACGAATTAGAGTTAGATGCAAATAAAAATAACTTAAAATAACTCTTCAATACTATTCATTCTGACGTGCAGCGAAAATTTTTTTCAGTCTATGATTCTGACTGATTTTAAAATAGTTTTGAACCGACAGGAGCCACTTTCGTTCAATTGATTTTGTTCTAAAACTACACTGGCCTGCAAAACTAAGTACTACAGAGGTCTATTTTCATACAAACGAGGTAACTTTGAAGCACTGGTTCTCCGCCCAGATTAAACGTGGTGTGATCTGATGATGGCCATCCAGGGAGTGAATGGAGAAGATTTAGATCCCCACACACCCAATAGATCTGATCAGCATTCTAAGAGCTGTTTGGATATGTTTAAAAAAACCACGAAAATAGCATTAATGCAACATGGAAATGCTGTAACTGATAACTCTTATCCTTACAGCTCTTAGAATGCTGATCAGATCAATTGGGTGTGTATGAGGATTTGAATCTTCTCCATTCACTGCCTGGATGCTGGATGGCCATCATCAGATCACACCACGTTTAATCCTGGGCGGAGAACCAATGCTTCAAAGTTACCTCGTTTGTATGAAAATAGACCTCTGTAGTACTTACTTAGTTTTGCAGGCCAGTGTAATTGAAAGAATGAAAATTATTGGTAGAACATAGTTAGAGTATGAAAGCCATAATGATTCTTATTATTATTTTCAGCTAGTCCGATACTGCACATTCAGAGAACAGTACCCTTACCTTTACCAAGATGTGGACATGTGGGGTCTCGCCAAGGTCGGCAGCTCATACGAAGGCACTATGTTCGACCGGCCCGACGTCGGAAGACTCTCCATCTTCAGATTTGGTAATTATAATTTTCTTTGGCTCCTTCATAGCATCAAATCATCATGAATTGTTTATCTGACTTGAAGAAAATGATGAATTCTTAAGCTAAATTAATTAAACAACTTTCTTTTAAACAGATTGCAAAGGAGATAGTAATGTAAGTTCATAAATATCAACCGCACAGACTTTTAACATTCGTCTTACCTTGATCAATATAGATTGTATGGGCGAAGGGTCCATCCATACATGCCGATTCCCACCAGCTTACGTTTTACCTACCATACCTTTTAGAAATCCCACCCCTCCGATTTGTAGAACGGCTTACCTGAAATCCCACCCTTCCGAGCCACTATGCAGATTATAACATTTTTTAATAGAACGGCATCATTCGTCATAACTTCACCTCTCGCAACTGATAGATTGATAACATTAATCCTGTAATATTGCAGGAGTATGGGACCCAAGTGAGTTCCCTGTGGAAGATCTCGTTCGCGCCGGCATGCTGATGACGGAGATCGGTCTTCGGCAGCCCAAGCTGCAGGTGCTGGGCGGGACGGTGCTGGTAGACCTGGAGGGGCTGACACTCCGTCATGTGGCGGCGCTGACGCCAACGGTGGCGTACCAAATAGTCAATCTAATGGGGGTGAGAAAAATAGTAAAATTTATGACAATAACGGGGTAGTACGTGGTGTGAGGCCAATAGAAGGAAACGGCGGAAGCGCACATGAGCCTCAACTAATGAGGAAGGAGCTTGCTTTCTTCTGGGTGCTGTGTAGGACTTCATGCAAACCATTCTCGATATCTTTTTTTTCCACTGTTCCCTAGACTGTATTGTCCAGGCCTTTGTACATGTAGCTCATGCATTCAAGTTCTATCATCTATGCCTTTCGCACTTGTATTCCACATTCTTTATCTTTCTTTCTTTCATCCTCGGTCTCTCTTTAACTGGTGGGATGCCAGCCTAGCATAACCCCAATCTCGATATCGAAAGCTATTGGATAAACTTTTAATAACAGAAAATGTTAATTTAATCGAGAACAGTTTACATAAACTTACATAAACACAACAATGTCATTATTGTGTTATACATGTGAGATCAAAACTATGTGTAGGAGGATCTATTTGATTCATCCTATCAAACTACCTACCTAAACGATTATTTATAAGTGATCAGGATGGGAAAAATAACTAAATAAGTTCTGAGAATGATTGATTTATTTAATTAAACTTAGAAAGTAAGTCTTTTAAGTTGTCTATATTTTCCTACCACCCATTCGAGACTTTTTTAGCTGACAAGAAGAATGGGCGCAAGAAACTTATCAGCTTTAATATCAACAATAATTTTATAGTCGTACAATCGGCTAACTATTTTATCATCAGTTCGCACTAGTGCTAATTGCACTACGCACGTAACGTAGCCTAGCCAAAGCAAAGCAGTCAGTATTTGGACAATCGGTTCTATTCATATTGAGTGGAATTTAGTGACAAGCAGCAGCGTAGTTAGTAAGGATTCGGACAATCTGTAGCGATCGTTCCTATCCCTATTGATTGAGTCGACTTAATAAGGATTCGGACAATCTGAGGCGATCGGTCCTATCCTAGGCGACTCCGTGATGGATTGAGTCGGCTTAATAAGGATTCGGACAATCTGAGGCGATCAGTCCTATCCTAGGCGACTCCAGCTACACCAAGTAGCGGATTTTATTATTATTGCGAGTTGCGGACGATCCAGAAGATCAAGTCCTAATTGAGTCGACTCCGGGGAGCGACTGACTGCTGTGCGCTGGCGCAGGCTTTATATAGTGTTCGGCTGGCGGGGTGGCACAATGAGACTGACGATCGATCGATAATGCTGGCGCCAGCATGTCGCGCAGGTCGCGCCGCCTGTCTGGCGCCATGCGCTTGCGCGGTTTGTTATGATTTTGCGCCGACACGGCCATTCTGACATCTGTTGCGTGCTCTGCAACAGCAGTATCCTGAAAGTCGAAAATATTCTGGAAGTATCTTTAACTTATGAAGCCTTAACGGCTCGATATCAATTTTTCATGACAAAAAAAACATTTTATGAAACTTAAAAGAATGTTATTAGGCACTCGAAAATATTCTGGTGGCACTTTCTAACTTGTGAAGCCTTAAGGGCTCGATATACATTTTTCATGACAAATGACACTTTATTACACTTCAGAGAAATTTATAAGGCACTGTGCTCTAGGCTTCTCAGCCGTGTTACACAAGTAGTCACTATGCTCTAGATTTGGAAACCGTGTTACACAGCTGTGAAAAAATTGGGAGACTGATGTGTTCTGGGTTCTTTGATCGTGTTACACTGTTAGTCACTGTGCTCTGGGTTTCGAAACCGTGTTACACAGGAAGTTAGAATTTGAAAGACTGATGCTGTGCTCTGGGTTTCAGAACCGTGTTACACAGAGTCTTAGAACAATTTGGAATGCTGATTCTGTGCTCTGGGTTCTTGACCGTGTTACACAGGTAGTCACTGTGCTCTGGGTTTTACAACCGTGTTACACAGGAGGTTAGAAAAATTTGGACGACTGATGCTGTGCTCTCGGTTTCAGAACCGTGTTACACAGAGTGTTAGAACACTTTGCAATGCTGATTCTGTGCTCTGGGTTCTTAATCGTGTTACACAGGCAGTAGTCACTGTGCTCTGGGTTTTACAACCGTGTTACACAGGAGGTTAGAAAAAGGCGATGTCCCAGCGTTGCCCCAGTTGCATTTTATTTAATTACTGTCATCATTAAAAAAAATGCTAATTACATTTTATTTGGGTATCAAGAATTGTTTTATAATAAGAAAAACAATTACACAAACAAGTTGTTTTTTTTGAAGTATTTTAATTTTAAAAAATGTAAGTAAATAGTACTCTAATGAAAAAAAAAAAGTGATTTAAAAGCGTTTTAACTTAAAAACCCCACTTTTAAATGCAGAAAATAATTATCAATCTGATTCTAGAGTAAAATACCTACTCTGGCATACTACTTTGATTAAGACGCGATAGACTTTCATTTTTTGAGAATGGTGAGGCAAATCACATAGGCGCGATGGGACATGTCCTTTGGAAGACTGATGCTGTGCTCTGGGTTCTTTGACCGTGTTACACTATTAGTCACTGTGCTCTGGGTTCGGAACCGTGTTACACAGGAGGTAAGAAGAATTTGGAAGACTGATGCTGTGCTCTGGGTTTCTGAACCGTGTTACACAGGGGCTCTAAGGAATAAGGTGGGTTGATGCTGTGCTCTGGGTTCTATGACCGTGATACACAGGGGCTCTAAAAAGAAAGGCTAAAAAAGAAAGGAAAATAAGTTGTTAAGTAAAAATAACTAAATACGCTCACCGGGCGATGAAAGCTATTGCGTCTCTAAAGCTGTGTCTGTAGACTCATCAACTTCTGGTGTGGTATCTGTGGGACTCGTGGCAGCGTTCTCTGAGTTCAGCACATCATCTTGGATAAAGTCGAAAGATTCAGGTTCCATAGCCTCAGGTGCTCTGACTGTAGAAGATCGATCGACTGTAGAAGACGAAAAATTGATTGCTGAAAAAAAAAACTTTTTTTTCTTTCTTTCTTCTTTCTTTTTTTTTTCTTCTTTCTTTCTTTCTCTGGTCGCATTACTCTTATGTGGCTTACTGTAGTCATGATTATTTGCATGTACTTCAGCCGACACGGTTATTTGCTGACCAAGATTTGGAGTGCATTGAATTTGGTCATGAGCGACTTTTCGTGGTCTACAACTATCCACGACACGTACAAGTTACCGATTCTTGTCTTAGTTCCTTAACGCCTCAAAAGTGCGTTTTTTTTTTGACTTGACAATTTGCTCGGCTGACACCTGACGTAACCGTATGGATTTCTAAGGATGTACTTGGACATCACAGAAGATTTTGAATTTGATTGATTAATGGCCGATGTTTAAGATCTCGATATTGTTCTTCTATTAGCCATTCATGATCTTTGTTCATAAGATGAACAGAAAATGTCAGAGGAGGAGGATTTCAACTAAAGAAATCTGCATAATGGATGCATTCCTCTTTCCTACATTGTATTTCCAAGTTGAAACTCATGAACAGAAAAAGAAAAAGATTTTGACTAAAGAAATCTACATGACGGATGCCTTCCTCTTTCCAGTACCTATTCTATTTCTAAGTTGAAACTCATGAACAGAAAAAGTCAGAGAAGAAAGATTTCGACTGAGGAAATCTGCATGATAGATGCGTTCCTCCTTACAATATTCTATTTCTAAGTTGAAACTCATGAAATTCGGTGAATTTCAGTTGAACGTGCACTACGTGTGTGCATGCACTACCTACTAGACCAGTGTTGAATAGATGTCAATCAGTAAGTCGACAAAAAAATCAACGTCGGGAAGTATAAGATTGTAATTCAACATTAATGCCATTATATGACTGAGAAAAAAAAATACAGGGGGCGCGGCAGCAGCCAGGCTAACTTCGGCTGTTCCTGGAGGTTCAGAAATAGAGGATCACAAGGATTGCGATCCCACTTCTGATGTGAGATCAAAACTATGTGTAGGAGGATCTATTTGATTCATCCTATCAAACTACCTACCTAAACGATTATTTATAAGTGATCAGGATGGGAAAAATAACTAAATAAGTTCTGAGAATGATTGATTTATTTAATTAAACTTAGAAAGTAAGTCTTTTAAGTTGTCTATATTTTCCTACCACCCATTCGAGACTTTTTTAGCTGACAAGAAGAATGGGCGCAAGAAACTTATCAGCTTTAATATCAACAATAATTTTATAGTCGTACAATCGGCTAACTATTTTATCATCAGTTCGCACTAGTGCTAATTGCACTACGCACGTAACGTAGCCTAGCCAAAGCAAAGCAGTCAGTATTTGGACAATCGGTTCTATTCATATTGAGTGGAATTTAGTGACAAGCAGCAGCGTAGTTAGTAAGGATTCGGACAATCTGTAGCGATCGTTCCTATCCCTATTGATTGAGTCGACTTAATAAGGATTCGGACAATCTGAGGCGATCGGTCCTATCCTAGGCGACTCCGTGATGGATTGAGTCGGCTTAATAAGGATTCGGACAATCTGAGGCGATCAGTCCTATCCTAGGCGACTCCAGCTACACCAAGTAGCGGATTTTATTATTATTGCGAGTTGCGGACGATCCAGAAGATCAAGTCCTAATTGAGTCGACTCCGGGGAGCGACTGACTGCTGTGCGCTGGCGCAGGCTTTATATAGTGTTCGGCTGGCGGGGTGGCACAATGAGACTGACGATCGATCGATAATGCTGGCGCCAGCATGTCGCGCAGGTCGCGCCGCCTGTCTGGCGCCATGCGCTTGCGCGGTTTGTTATGATTTTGCGCCGACATACATAATAGTAAAGGAGAAACGAAAACAAAAGATAAACAGAATTTATTTTTACTTTAATTTAAGATAAATATTCCCGCACATGTCTGGGGAAAACAAGTCACACTATTTCACAGCTGCCTCATAGGAATGCACCTGGCAATTTATAAGAACTTGTTTCTTAGATATTTCATTTCGAGGTGTTAAAAAGTCAAAACAAAAAAACCGTGACTTGGGGATAATCTACGGCCTATTCCCGCTGTCCCCACTTCGTCTCCCGCTGGAGGATATCGGGAAAACATCCATACATTTCTTCCCATATCCCCCATTGGGAGAGAAAGAAAAAAGGTTTACAGCGAACCCTTCCGGACGACTTCGTCATTTTCTTAAACTTGACGCTTTCCTAACTTATCTCATTTTTAACTCGGCTTTTTCTTAGTTGGTCTCTTTCCTAGATGACTTCGTCATTTTCTTAAACTTGACACTTTCCTAACTTGTCTCCGAACGAGTACCTAACTGTAATTTAAAATGATGTAACATTTCAGGTATCTCTACCGGCTCGGCTGAGATCGTGCCACATCATCAACTACTCCTGGATCCTCAACACGTTTTTCTACATCTTCAAAAGATTCATACCGCGGAATGCTTGGGACCTTATCCACTTTCACGGCTACGACCTCAAGTCTCTCCAAAAACACATACCCATAGAATGCCTCCCCGAACGATACGGCGGCACCTGCAGATATTTCTCTACCTACGAAACTTGGTTAAACAAAATTAAAAAATATAGAGACAAATCCTTTGACAGTGATATGAAACAATTGGGTTATCTGGTAAAAGAATAAGTTCCTATTCTATATTTATTTTTGCCATAAAAAGAGAAACTACATAGCTTAAAGAAAATATAGTCAATAAAATATTTCTAAAGTTTTATATAGATCGGTAATCCAAAGGTTGCGGGTTCGATTCCCGTCCGAGAATTGATCTGGTGCGAGGCTTATTTTTCTAGTATATTATTTAGTATTTTCTGTAGATTTCAAAATTTTATAATTAGGACAATAACACAGCAACATGAGCACATTACTTTACTATTTTTTTTAAACATGCATGACTACTCCTGATTGTTTTATAAATGTTATTTATATTAGACCCCTTTTTATTTCTTTTTATACTCATACAAAATATGTATATTGCTAATCAAACCCTCGTTTATAATTTTGTCGAAAGTAAACTTTCTGTAATATTATCTAAAAAGGCTTGAATGGTGCTAGACGTCTAAAGTCATTTAGATTTTAGTATTTATAATATAGATTTGCGGCTTATTAACTGAGCCTGTATTATGAGTTTGCACAGTTACGTTAATTTATACTCGATAGCGACTGTAAGCAATTTTGTATGCAATTTAGCATTGCTATGCTAAACGCATGGCGATAACTATGTTACCGATAAAGTACGGAATCCGTTAATCTCCAGATTAATTAGTGAATCTGCAGATTAACTGGTCGAGTCAGTTAAAGTGCGAAATTTTTCTTAAAGTAGACGATTTCCCCACTTTAACTAGTTAATCTGCACATTAACGGATGCTACACCGTTAAAGTTCGGAATACAGTAAATGAAATAGCCAAGGCTTCAGAAAATTTAAGTAAAAGACCTATGTCCATCAGCCATTTTTTTTTAATGTCCCCACTGCTGGGGCACAGGCCTTCCTTATGGGTGGTAAGGAGGACGGGCCATTAACCCACCACGCGGGCCCAATGCGGATTGGTGAGTGTTAACGACTGCAAATGCAGCCGGGACCAACGGCTTAACGTGCCTTCCGAAGCACGGAGGAGCTCGAGATAATAAATTTTTGGTCACCCATCCCATGACCGACCCTTGCGAACGTTGCTTAACCTCCGCAATCGTTGGGCCAGGTGCTAAACCACTGCGCCACCGAGTTCCTCAAAGACCTACATTGAAAGTTTATTTTACAAAAACTTCGTTTCTGGCGCTTCGCCGGCCGCTCCCGCGGCATGCTCGCTCCGCTCGCTCGGCTCCCGACTTTTCCATGGCGGGGGGCTTCGCCCCCTAAGCCTCCTTGTGGGGGGCTACGCCCCCCTATCCCCCGCTTTTGTTTCAACCTTCTTTTATATTATTACACATTTTTTCAATAAAAGATCCGTGTTTCCGTACTTTAACTGATCCTTGGTCGTTAATCTGCAGATTAGCTAGGAAATCTGCAGATTACCTAGTTGAAATACGAAATAAAACAATTTTTTGCACTTTAACTAAATCGACCAGTGAATCTGCTGATTAACTAGTTAATCTGCAGATTCACTGATTTCCGCACTTTAACGGTGACAACTACACTAAACTAAAAGTAGTCATACAATTAATGTAAACTATAGTCGATAGCGAATATAGTAAGCGTAACTCAGGGAATATACATAAGTCACCGATTTTGATAAATTGAGCTTGATCGTTACGTCACAAATCATGATAGTGTTGTACTTATAGAGCGTTTTCGGCGGGTGCTGCTGTGTGCTAACTTCAAGTAACTATTCATGAGAAAAAACACAAGAGAAAAGTTTTAATATTATAGTTGAACACGCATTATACTTTTGATTTTGATACAAAAAATATATGCATATTCCCTATTATACGCCTATTGAAGACAAATTGTAAATAAATAATAGATCTCTACAAACCTTAGTAAGTAATAAGACATTCTTTTGATCAAATTCAGAAATGATTATGCTGTGAATGATATGTGATTTTAAAAATAAAAATGTAATATTTTTAATTGAATTTTATTTAAAATGTTATACTTATTTATATAACTGGCAATAAATCTACGTCGACTAATTTGACAGTATACCAACCAATTTTTTGATAGAAATTGAAGACTTACTCACTCCTATATAATAAGCATAGGAATTAAGATTTTTTTGTTTCCTCTGTACTGTAACTAAATTAAGATTTTAACTTTTTTCTGTATATAACGACAAACATTCTATTACTGACGAAAAGCTTTCAAAACAGTCAGTTATCATGTTGGATTACTATAGATTGTAAAGATTTTAATACCCCTTTTCCATTCCGATCAACTGAACCGATCAACAGGAAACTGAAAAACTATTTTACTACTCAACAGCTCAACTATTTGGGTTAATCGGTTAGGAAATGCACATAGTTCAAAATCATAACCCTCGTTTTCGCTTCGTCGTAGTCGGATAAAAAACAGGTAAATATTTAACGCTCTTTGTTAGCAACGCAACTACGCAACGTGGCAATTTGTTCGGGATTTCATTTTTAACTCCTCTACTATTGGCTGCGAACCCAATCAAATACAGTTCAAAAGCCGTGTTGTTGATGACCACTATTTGTTTGTTTTATTCGGTGATTGAGTTTTTTGCTTTGTTCATAGCAATGCTTCCGTTACTCGGGTGGGTGGATGCGCCATCAACTCGCTTGATGGAACACAATTCAAATACTAGATCCCTACTTTGTTTAGGTTATTATTTTTGTAATATTTAATTTGAAATCATTTGTAGTAGTTGGCGCTCCACCACAGTAATCCTGAAGTTTCTAATTTAGCCGTAAGTCTATAAAATTCTAGTTCTTACAATATACCTACTTACATTAGATAATTCCGGCTGACCAATTCACTAAACTACCACCATTTTGCACCATTGATGCAACAATATCATAAAAGCAGTCTGTTTGTCGGAATTTAGGATCAATTGTCACTAAGACTCTTCTCAGGCTTTTCATAGATGTGTAGACTTTGCATAATAGTGCAATCCATCATTCCTGAGAATGAATACGCATCGAATACTTTGAAATTCGTCATCAATCTTTCTTTAAACGAAGTTATTGTATATAATATCGACATTCTTCATACTATGCGCTTTGATTCTCAATGTCCGAAAAAAATACTGCATTCAAGAAATCAGCTAAATAAAGTAGGTACTTTTATTATAGTATGGATTTCTCTTTGGTCTATCTTCCAAATTCTTCAGTGACGTAAATAGTTGAAAAAAAATGACTGAAAAAAAACTTTTTTAAAAACACGTTTTTAAAACGGACTAAATTATTACAAAAAAATCGGACTAAAGCATTAAAACGAACTAGTAAAAACAGACTGAAAAGTATCAAATAAATTTTCTGTAAATATTTGCAACCTTATACCTACAGAAATTTTAAACCTAAAAACGTGGGGCGCATGCTAAAGACAATATGAATGATAAATTTTACAAAATAATTTAGTCCGTTTTAAAAACGTGTTTTTAAAAAAGTTTTTTTTTCAGTAAATTTTTATTTTCTGCTTTTTAGTTAACGAGCTAAGACTAAACATCTCCTATCGGAGCACTCGTCAAGACGATTCAAACGAGCCAAAACTCGATGGGGTTGCATGGTTTTATTACATAGTCCCAGTGGCCTTCTTCCGGCTCCATCGTCAGACCCTGGAAACTATTTCCCAACAAAGTACTCGTCAAGACGATTCAAACGAGCCTAAACTCAATGGGATTGCATGGTTTTATTACCGAGTTCCAGTGGCCTTCTTCCGGCTCCATCATCAGACCCTGGACACTATTTCCCAACAAAGTACTTGTCAAGACGATTCAAACGAGCCCAAACTCGATGGGATTGCATGGTTTTATTACCGAGTTCCAGTGGCCTTCTACCGGCTCCATCATCAGACCCTGGAAACTATTTCCCAACAAAGAACTCGTCAAGAAGATTCAAACGAGCCCAAATTTGATGGGGTTGCATGGTTTCAATATTGAGTTCCTATGGCATGGTCTTTCGGCTTCATCATCAGACCCTGGACCTTATCTCCCATTAAAGTACTCGTCAAGACGATGCTAACGAGACCAAACACGATGTGGTTGTATAGTTTCTTCATAGTGTTCCTGTGGCCTTGTTCCGGCTTCATTATCAGATCAGCTCAATGACACCATAATGTTGCATTGCCTTCTAGTTTGGACCTATGATCGAAGTTTCAAGTCTCTAGCTCATCGGGAAGCTAGGATAAAATCGTTCGCAAACTTTGTGGAGAAACACACAAACAAACAAACAAACAATCAAACACAAACACACAAACGCGAAAGCAACCTAATAAAAACGTGTTAAAAATACTTCATCATCAGAAAGACGTGTCCTAATTTCTTGTGCCCTAGTCTCATCATAACCTTTTAATTTATGTACACTCTAGCTAGGACGACAATACACATAGTTTGGTCATACTTAGATTTGAATATTATTTATTTCATTTACATTTATCGTTTTTATTGATTTTAAGCTTTTAAAAAACATAATAATAAAAAAAAACACAGATTTTGCAGTCCCCGCAAGAATCGGAGCATTGAAAATGAATACAAAAATCTACGAAAAACCAAAATCAAATCAAATGCAAAATCCTATTATATTTTTAAAGTTACCTAGTACCTAATATTTATTTTACACAAAAGCGCCCACTGACTGCCTCGACGCAGCCGAAATATTATTAACCGATTTTCATAATTCCAACGAATGCATTGTTCGTCTGCTTCTGCATCTTTTAACACTATTACCATGACGATCGGTCAATAATCATAGAAGCTACATCACTTTTTATGTACGGAAATACCCGTTTTTCCAGAAATCTAAAGGGACCACCTTCACAATTATTAACCGATTTTCAAAATAATTTTGCCACTTGGTAGCTAAACTAATACCCTAGGACCCTTTTATTCATTTTTTCTTAAGTCACTTTTTTTTTCGAAATATTTACAGTTTAGTAAACAAACACCCCCCAAAAAACCCGGAATTTTTGGAAATTTGCAAAATTTCAAACAGTTACCGCTTAATTATCAAAATTCATACGTTCACACGTGTCTAGATAAATTCTTCAATTTTTGGTACTATTTTCATCTCGATCCTCCCAAAATCCTTGGAGATATGGGCAAAAATACGTCTCAGGCGATTTGCATCTGATAACCATTTTCAATGGTAAAAAATTCACAGATTTTACAGTCCTCGCAAGAATCGGAGCATTGAAAATGAACACCAAAATTTACGAAAAACCAAAATCAAATCAAATGCAAAGTCCTATTATATTTTTAAAGTTACCTAGGTAGTACCTATTTATTTTTACGATTGTGACACTCGGCTCCGCCTCGTGTTACAAAAGCGCCCGCTGACTGCCTCGACGGAGACAAAATATTATTAACCGATTTTCAAAATTCCAACTAATGCACTTCTCGTCTGCTTCTGCACCTTTTAACACTATTACCATGACGATCGGTCAATAATCATAAAAGCTACATCACTTTTTATGTGCGGAAACACCCGTTTTTCTACAATTCCAAATCTAAAGGGACCACCTACAGGTCACAATTATTAACCGATTTTCAAAATTATTTCGCCATTTGGTAGCTAAACTAATACCCTAGGACCCTTTTTTTCATTTTTTCTTAAGTCAGTTTTATTTCCGAAATATTTACAATTTAGTAAACAAACACCCCCCAAAAAACCCGGAATTTTTGGAATTTTGCAAAATTCCAAAAAAAGTTACCAATAGATTTTCAAAATTCAAACGTTCACAGGTGTCTCGATAAATTCCTCAACTTTTGGTACTATTTCCATCTCGATCCTCTCAGAATCCTCGGAGATATGGCTAAAAATACGTCTCAGGCGATTTGCATCTGATAACCATTTTCAATGGTAAAACACTTCGTCGCTTGTTTGCCCGTCATTGCATTATATGAAATCTTAATGATATCTAGTTATTTATGACAGCTTAATATAAATCCATAAAATTAATCTTAGCATTTTCATTATTAGTCATATTCATATGAAGTTGCTATTGTAAGATATAGTACTTATATACAATAAACTTTTAGTGGCTATAAATAAAAATTTGAATTATCCTCGTGGATTTCCGTGCACTCAGTTTTTAAAAGCTGCAATCTTGGTTTTACCCTTATGTGATCTGTCCTGACAAATGACACTCAGTACTGTTACCTCCCATATTTTCTCAAAATGATCACCTGCATATAGTATAGGGTTCCGTTTCGCAAACGGATCCCTGAAACCAACGATCTCAAAACCTAAGGATATTGCATGACAGTGACATTCGTGACACATTTCAGTTTTGCTTTTGTATTGCGCAGTGCATCCTTTGGTTCTGAGATCGTTGCCTGAAACCCACAATATTTTCAGTCCTTTCTAATAACACCCCCACTATGACATTGACGAGAAAAAAAAAGAAGCATTATTCATGTCAAATTACAGTTTTCTAGTACTATGGGCACCGTGCTATGCATGCCTCTGAGCTAATACGCGTACGAACGGACGTATAAAGCTCCGGACAAACTGACGCGAGCGAATCACGCGATTGGATCATTTTGACAGATTTTGATCACGTAACTCAAAGCAATAGCCATAGCCATAGTCATTGCCATAGCAATTCTCTAGGAATTTCATTGACAATGGCTATGGCTATGGTTATTGCTTTGAGTTACGTGATCGCAATCGCGAATTTCGCTCGGGATTCGCCTCAGTTTGTACGGAGCTTTTATGGACATGGCATAACTGTAAGGGTTCCTTGTTGACTTGACTACGAAACCCTAAAAATTTACTTTTAGGTTTCCGTTCCTTATTCTTGATATTTACAATCATAGGGCAATTTTTATATGAAACTTAATACTAGAAAAAACTTGTCTATTCGTATATCGTTCTGGCAAGAATAAATCCTTAGCATCCATAGCCGCAGAGCAATCTAGAATCTCGTGAAATTTTCTAAAAGGTAGGTACTTACCTACTTTTAATGTGGCGGGGAAATAACTGGTCTGTCACCACAATCATTGTAATGATAACCTATCTTTAGAGCTCATACCTATTGAATTTACGTGTTATTATATTAAAATATTTATGAATGGGTGTTATTGTATGTAAGAAATATGTAAGTTAGTATTTTTTTTACTGTCGGTTTGTTTATCTATCTGTCTGTTAATAATTAAAAGAAATATGCAGTTTTTTCATGATCACGTCACGACCTTTGTCATCTGATAGGTGACCACCACATAAAACGATAAAAATATTTTCTCAAAATATGCGCTATATTAAATAAATAAAAATAAATGCTTGGACAGTTTCACACAGCGCCATCTAGCCCCAAACTAAGCAAAGCTTGTAATATGGGTGCTAGACAAACTGATGTACTTACTACGTGAATACTTTTAAAATATTTACTTATTATACATATTGTAATGATTAGGTCTGTGGTGATTATTACATAGAACTAAATTTATATAAAATGCACAAAAGAACTTAAACTAGGATATGTTCTAATTCTAACTAAATTACATATAGGTATTTCGCACCGCAGTCTTGTTTCTTAGAAAATATAAAGAAATACTAGGACATTTTGTCACTTGATCTTTATTGTCATTGTAAAATAGTCAAATGTTCTGTACATTTGACTATTTTACAATGACAGGATCGAATTTAACACTAAGACGAATGTTATCCTAAAAGTACCCATATGGGTGAGACTCATGTCTTTATGTGACAAAGGCTTGGCGGCATAAATAATATTATCATAATTGATAAATGAGTACTAAGCATTAAAGGATTACGAACAACATTTTACAATACATAAGCATCAATACTATCAGTAATTCTGATAAAATTTACAGTAGTTTCCTATAAATTCTGAAAATAGGTGTATTTTCCGTGAGTTTTGAAAAATGAGTTCTTACATCGAAATGGTGCGTGGTGCATGGATACTGTTATTATTGTGTCAAAGTGTATTTTGTGAAGACTGTGTTACATACGACTTTGAGAATGACTTCGACGAATTATTCCCATCGACTTCCGGTTTATGCTTGGGATTAGACCAGTGGGAAAGGCAGCAGTACTCTTCATTGGACGCAGACAGTCCCCACATTAGTAGTACAGCGTTTATATCCCCACCAGTTACCTTCGGCTGTGTATCCTCATTCCATTTCAATATGACTAATAGAGGCGTCTTGGAGGTGAATGTGTTTATGGGTGAAAACAGCTTGCTTGGAGACTCTATTACTGTGATAGTTCAGCGTATCAATCCTGGAAGCGGCGATTCAACTGCAGGAAATGCGTTCCATTCACCTGTTCTTCCCACTTTTGTTTCGGGTTGGAAAACTTTGAAAGTCAGCCTCGCTATGTCAGGTACTTCAGTAGGATATGTAAGTTCCATTCAAGTAACTATTAAACTAATCCTGCATGTACATTTACCATGTACAGCACCAGATAAAGCTACATGTTATACAGTTGAAAAATCGAACTAGAGAAAAAACAGACTAAACATTTTTTTTTCTAGTCAGTTTTTATGTTTTAAGTCAGATTTTATATTTTTAGTTCGTTTGAAAACGTGTTTTTTTTAGGGTTCCGTACCTAAAGGGTAAAAACGGAACCCTATTACTAAGACTCCGCTGTCCGTCTGTCTGTCTGTCACCAGGCTGTATCTCATGAACCGTGATAGCTAGACAGTTGAAATTTTCACAGATGATGTATTTCTGTTGCCGCTATAAAAACAAATACTAAAAATAAAATAAATATTTAAGGAGGGCCCATACAACAAACGTGTTTTTTTTTCTTGCTGTGTTTTGGTACGGAACCCTTCGTGCGTGAGTCCGACTCGCACTTGGCCGGTTTTTTAGGGTTCCGTACCCAAAGGGTAAAAACGGGACCCTATTACTAAGACTCCGCTGTCCGTCTGTCTGTCTGTCTGTCTGTCACCAGGGCATGCAGTCTCTACATTAGTTAGCGATAATATCGTTACTAACCGATCGATAACCATACCGAAAAAAAACGCTTGCCGTAACGATTCCCTTGCAGTCTCGACGTAGATTTCTATGTAAAGTTAACGAATTCGATCGATAAGTCACAACGAACAATTATTCTTCGATTTTTGGTAGTCTCTACCATCATAACTACCACAGAACAAAGAAAAATTTTTTCCCCCCAGTAGAAGTCGCATGTGGGCGGCACCCGTGTAACACCACATCTGCGAAGCTCCGCACTTCTTTAAATTTGGCTCCGTCAGTCGTATGAACGAACGCCAAACAAAAACATCTTCGAAAATAATATAAAAATGCCGAGTTGCATTATATAAAAGAGCAAAATCGATATCCACATATATCATTTAGCAAACGGGTGCATAAAATATCAAAGGCGAGCTTTATTTAAATAATTTTGATTTTAATTAAAAATTAAACTGATATTTTCCTTTTAAAATTCAATACAATAAATATCCACCTTTATTCGGTACACACTTAAGATCTATATTCCAACGCACAATTTGACATTTTCTTGAAGTTTCATAAACACTAAAATGTAGAATGGCGGAAATGTCACTCAATAGGGGAGACCGAGAAAAGTTGTGACTGTGAAGAGTTGAAAAGTATTATCACCATAGCAAGAAATTGATAAGTAAATCATAAACGTCTAAGTAACAGTTGATTTGATACACTCACCACTGAAAACACGCAAAAACAGCACGGAATTTTAGTCAACTTAATTCATAAATAGTACGTAACAGGCGAGGCGAGTGCGGGAAGCTAGCATTTTTATTGTCAAGGATTTTAATCATTCGAGGCAATTTAATAAAAATTGCTTCTCCTACAAGGCTGCGAACTTCGCAGCCTTGTAGGGAAATATTTTTTTTAGTTAAAATGTAATTTGTTTGCCCGATGTAAGAGAGCCCAGTCGCAATCTAGTCAGGTGTTGTTGTTCACAGTCACAGATCTCGCGTAAAGAGCATTCGCTTAGATAGTGTAGCCCTTTCATCGCGCCGCCTTTGCACGTGCCGCTTCTTGTCAAAGGATGCCGCCGCATAAACAAAGGATACCGCGTGCGGCGTACACCCGCAAGTCAATTTGGATTTTGGCAGTTTACATCGAAGCGCCGCGCCGTAGTGAAAAGTTGTGTTTGTTGACTCTGCTAACGTATACTAAAAATGTTTTTCGTCCTTGGGAGGACAGTGAAGTGCCTCAAGATGAAACTTTAAGTGAACCAACAAAAAAAGACGGGTGTTTTGTAAAACATGTAAACACAAAAAAAAGTTTAGATAAGGCAATTAAAAAAGAAAATCGATATTTTGGTATGGATTCGGAACGTGATGAAGTTGGATCTATTATTATAAATACAGGTGATAATGACTCCGACACTTCAAGTGATGAAGAATAGTAGGTAGTCTTATTTTTCATTAAAATTCTCTTTCCACCTCGCTTGTGTGTATTATTTGTATTCGTATTTGTTTTTTAATAAACACAAGTGAAAGTGAAAGTGAAAGTGAAATATATTTTATTTAAATAAGCTCACATAATAAGCATTTTTAAATCGTCAATTCTTTTACCCTACCACCCATTATGACGTCTTTTAACTGACAAGAAAAATGGGCGCAAAAAACTTGTCAGCTTTATCAATCAGATGGAACGATATTTACAAATATGTATATCGTTTCCAGACTTTATATTAACAAAGATTAACAAATAAATAACATTATTGAATTAGCTCATTTCTTAATGAGTTTCAAATTTCTTAATAAATTTACAGATTTTGAGCTAAATTCAAAGTTTGAACTTGTTATTCAGTCTAGGCTGTTACAATAAATAAAAATAAAATAAAAACATACAATTCAATATGCATTAAGATAGGTAGTCAGAAGCAGACCCATTCCCACTGGCAGCACCAGTTCCCGAACATGACGCATGAACCAGCCATCTCTTCGCTCAACCAAGTAGGGACGGACACCGTAATCTTAAAAACCACGACTTCCCTTCGGTAGGTAGCAACTGTATAGGTAGTGGGATTCACCATTGAGGTATCTATCTGTAAGTGTTGCTTTTCGAAACATTCGATATAATTATAATTTTTTGCGTTTCTGAATTTTAATTTCAAATATTTTTTGCCTAGTATGAACTAAGAAATGTCAGGATTCCACCGAATTATGAAATAGAGTTTAAACGAATTATTGATCTGAAAAATTTAGTATCGCTATTTAATGATTTCAAATAAATTTTATATTAAATTACGAAATAATGTAATATTCAGTCAAAAGTACCAGGGCAACATAACTTACGAGGAGTGATTTTAATTTGGTACCGCGAAGATATGTCTTAATTCCTTTTAGCTCTTTAATTTTTCAAAAATATAAATCGAAATAACTCCTTGTAAGCCATGTTGCCTTGGTATTTTTGACTGAATATAACATTATTTCGTAATTGAGTATAAAATAAATATAGGATTTTGGGTTAGGTTCGGAATAATCGTTCTTTATTACTTATCTATCGATTCTCGAAAAAGACCTAGTCCAGTAGGACCACGGGTACATGGTGGTTCTACCAGTAGGTCAAATCGGTAGGTCCACACCGCCCTTAATGCAACCAACCCGGTCTCCCTTATCTCATTAAATTTTCTTAATGTACTTTATGAATTAATAAATAAGGTGGTAAATCGCACTATTAAAATTAGCTTGCGCCATCTAGCGGCTAAGTAGCAGCATTATTATTATACGTATTATTTAATTTGGTACCAAGTTGCTATGGTAATACGACTGAATCTAAATAAATAAACTTTGTGATTTATGACTTTCTGGATATTACACATTTTTACTTTTTATCCAATTATGTGTTCATAAAGTGTGTGTGCGTAGCATGTAACTATTAAGTGTGGGGCTTGGCTTCGATGTTTAATGTGTTTGTTTGGTTACACTGGTTTTCATACTAAATTGAGCTCATACTACTTCTATCTACTTCTATGTTCTGTGATAACTACCGATAATTTTCGATAGCGTATTTATAACAACTGTCACCTAAACGATTTTAGCTGTTTAGTTTGCGGCGAAATTTGACAGCCCGCAAACTTTGCGATTCATCGTTACAGGTACTTGGCGGCCATTTAATGTTTTTGTGACACTGACTTATAAAATATAATTTACTTTTGTGGTGTTTATTGTGTGTTTAGGAAATCCAAAAAAGCAAAAAATGGCAAGGCATAGGCCTATTTAGCGTAGGATTTAGTTGCTCTCAAGCATCGAGCTAAAATAGTGAGGCGTCGAAGCGTGGCGAGAAATAGACGCAATAATCAAAACAAACCCATTAAAAGGATGACGAGTTCCTCAGACTTTATAGGGTGGATAAGAAGATGTTCACCGAGCTGATGGAGCTGAGCTCGTCAAAGAGTTGCGGCCATATGGCCTTATCTTTAAAGACAGCGGCCTTTGGGGATTCTCTACCTATACAATAGCAAGTGAGTAGGTACCTAACTGTAATTAAGTATTTTAAACTCGAAATGTAAGATCTTTGGTTTGGTTTGAGCTAAAATAATAAAATATATTAGCAACCACCCGCGACTTTGTCTGCGTGGTCAGTTATTTCTCTGAACAATAGTTTTTTTCGGAATAAAAGGTATAAGTACCTTCCTTATGTCTTTCCTTGTACCCCTGACAACGTATATGTAAAATTTCATGATGATCGGTTCAGTAGTTAAGACGTGAAGGCGTATAAACAAACAAACAAACGTTTTTCGCATTTATGATATTACCCAGTAAGAATTTGCAATTTACCATCATCATCTTATTTTAAATTAAAATTTCATTTGGATTTTTTTTATGTACTACATGTTTTTCTATTTTTTACTGTTTGTTTTAGATACTAACCGCTCTTCATTCATCATCATCAGCAGCTAATTGGCATGGCATTCGCTTATTATCGAGTGTCAAGAAAATTATGGTGTGGCGTCGAAGATGGGGAAGAACTGACGCTATAACCGAAATCCGGTTGATTTGGAGGATGACGGAATTCCTCACAGATCACACACTACTGCCTGGACGATCATCAGTTGCACAGTGTCAACGCTCGTATCCAACTTTATGAGTATCTACACTGGACACTAATTGCAATTATTTAAGCTAGTTTATTCAAATAAAAGAGTACAATCAAATAACTTGAGGTATTTATTATTGTTAACAACATATCCTTTTATTTCATGGATAGATACTATGGACAATACTTCCGCTTTACTAGTGAGCTGAAAATCGATTGTATGCCACGCCATCACTGATATACTGGTTAGTTCATGCAGGGGCCAAACGCCATTGATGCCTCAGTCTCCGTAGCCTCATTTCTCATGGGAGCCTTTGAATTCTTGGATTAAATCTCTGAAATAAAAAATATAAATTTAATTAGAAAAAATAGATTCTTAAATTAAAATATTGAGACAGATATTAATTAAATACTTAAGTAAGTAGTGGACATCAGCAAATTCATTGCATTGATCATAAAAGTAAATAACTAAATCACATGTGACTATGAAAGATCGAAAACAACAAAGAAATCACAAGCATCCAAACCCGCGTGACGCGTGTTGAGAAGATTTTAAAATACATTTTTGACCTCAATACTATATTATGTAAAACTAAACATAAATGCATTGGTATAGAAGGTATAACAAACATAATTAAATATTGAAAGATCCAAAGAAAACTCAAAGAAAAGTATTTGTACTTACAGCATATTCCTCACAGCAGACAGCAGCTTAGCTTGCGTCTAGCTAGTGGACCGAACCCGAAACCGAATAATTATTACTCCTTTGAGTTGAAGCCACTATTATAGAGATTTTTTATTCTTTAATGAATTTATTTATTAAAAAATCAACACCATACACTTGACAGTTTTAGTTATCAATCGTAAGTAAACACAGATTTCATTGACATATGACTGTTGGCATGACAACGCCATAACCGTTGGCTATGACACAGTGTTACAAGTAAAATTATAATAATGTCCACAAGTTCAGATACATATTTTTAGTGGTTATTCATGTAATAATAAAAGAAGGAATTTTATATCAGATGATAAATTAAGAAAATATAATAAGAGATGTTTTTTTTTATTTTTGGTTAAATAAAGTAGTTGCTTTTTAATAAGCATAATATTTAAATTTCCCTTCATCAAAGGGAGGGCAATTCAATGGCCACACAATTACTTAAAATTTTCGGTAACTTATCGACTAAAATTTTTACGATTTTGTGCGATAACGTAATAGTAGAGACTTGCATTTGCCTTATCGATCGTTACGGCAAGCGATTTTCCCCGCTATTGCTATAACCGAAATCATTGTGTGGCCATTGAATTACTGTCCCTCCGATTTAGGGAAATTTAAAAAATATGCGAAAATGCAACTGTCTTACACCGACGTTTAAAACTTATTCAAATTGCAATTTCTCTTCTATAAAAGTTACGAGTTGTAAAATAAAAAACGTTTTATAGCAAATATCATCAACTTTCTTTGAAGTTATAGTTTATTATACATTATTATTAACTTAAATACCTATAAAACAAAAAAAAACACTTTTTGACTAACTGGTAAAAACTCAAACAACATAATAAAATAATTATTTACGCCTTATTTACATTTTAATAATATAAATATTATATAAGGAATAAAGAGTAAGGAATATAAGGAATAAGTATAAGGATAAGGATTAAAACTTTTCACTGCACATAGGTAGATACTTGATTAGTAAAGGGAAAAGAGATACGCTCATTTAACTTTTTTAGATGTAAGTAGGTAGGTACTGTTAGCGACGCGGCTCAGGCTCATGTTCAGGGCCGTTAGTTTTAAAAAATATATGTTTGAAAGTTGTCAGAGACTAGTTTTTTAGTACTCTCGTTGTTGATTTGAATGTCAAATATACGTGCAATTGAAATATCGCTAATTCTAGTTTTAATTTATTGTTTTGCTCCGTCGCCTTCATTTTGGTCTTCGAGCCATCCCGATGTTCCATACGCCACCGTCGCAGAGCAAAACGATGGTAAACACACGCAGCACCGCCGCACGAAAAGAATTGGGTGACAACCAACAAGCGGCGCCGGAAACAACTGACGACCTGGAAAACCCCAAGGTAGAAGGAAGGTTGAAGGTGCCCGATGAGGCTAAGGAAGCTGGAACAAGTTCAGGAAGTGTAAAGACTGAAATTAGAGTGATTGAAGTTCCAACCTCATCAAAACCGATATCCGCGAAACGATCGTCATCCTCAAAAAGCTCGTCATCCGCGGTACTGGCGCAGCGAAAGAAATTAGAATTAGAAGCAGCCAAAGAAAAAGCGCGTATCAAGATGGAACTCATTGATATTCAGCTAGCGGCAGACTTAGCAGCTATTGAAAACGAACACAACTACAGTCCACGAGCATCGGAGTGCTACAGTCAAGATGGTGGAAATGATATCAAAGAGTGGCTCGAGCGCAGTAACGTCGAGCTGGAAAAACGACAAGCTAACGATACTGAAATTCGAAATGGCTTGCCGTTACCGCCGCCGATTTTCGACGGCACTGACGGTCCAGTTCAGCAATTAGTCAGCGCACTAAAAGATTTGGTCACCGCTTCTTCATCCACTAACCAGAACGCTAATCTGCTCAGCCGCATCAGCACACCAAAAGAGCTCCCATTGTTTGCGGGAGACCCAATGGTATGGTTGTCTTTCAAGAACGCTTACGAAGAGTCCACAGCCCTATGTAGTTTTACGGAAAAAGAGAACCTGTGGCGCTTAAGGAGATGCCTTCGAGGCCCTGCCAAGGAGTCAGTGTCAGCGTT
This sequence comes from Agriphila tristella, assembly GCA_928269145.1. Lineage (NCBI taxonomy): Eukaryota > Metazoa > Arthropoda > Insecta > Lepidoptera > Crambidae > Agriphila > Agriphila tristella. The sequence goes on from OV743433.1 coordinate 43,593,301, forward strand.
ATTGATAAGCACTACTGCACCTGAAACAGTGATGTCAACACTGGAACTGCAGTTTGGAAACCCAGATGTCATTATTTCGAAAATTCTTTATGAAGTTAAGAAGTTAACCCCTCTGTCGCAAGAGTACTACAAAGATATCGTACCATTTTCTATCAAAATAAAAAACTTTGTAGTTTCGGTACACGAACTGAAACGTGAAGAGTACCTACACGGTGTCGGTGTTGTCAACATGGTACTCGCTAAGTTACCTACAGTATTATTGTCGAAGTGGACCGACTACAGTTATCCACTTATAGCTGAAGGCAAGAAGTCTAAGCTTGATTTACTGTCCGACTTTCTGAGTGTGGAAGCGCTTAAGATTTCAAAGTGTAGTGCCGGTTTAATGAATACTCGCTGGGACAGTAAAGCGAAATATAATGCGAACAACTTTGATAGTACTCAAACTGTTTTGCTACAACAAAGACAGAATGACAATAATGAAGAGAGAAGATGCGAATTTTGTCGTATTTCTAAACATAAGTTGACAGACTGTAAGAAGTTTAAGAAAGCACTTCGCAAAGACAGATGGTACTATGTGAAACGAACCGGTTTGTGCTACAAATGCTTGATAACTAAGCACGATAGAAATACGTGTCCCGCCGCCGCCTGCGATGTCAACGAGTGCGGGGAAGCACACCACCGCCTTCTGCATTATGTTCCTTACCCGCGTCAAGAAAACGGTAATAGTGTTGCTCTGCAAGCGCATTCCGACGTCGCACCAGAGACTGAAACCAGTGTGCAGAATGAATCGGTTACTCACGTTAACATAAACAGTAATTCAGTGTTATTAAAGGTGTTACCTATAAACATTCATGGACCGAACTGTATACTCAGTGCGTACGCGTTGTTGGACGATGGTTCCACTGTATCCATGATGAGCACTGCGCTAGCTAGGCGTGCAGGGTTGCGTGGCCGGAAGCAGTCGATGCGAGTACGCGGTGCTTGGGACAATACCGAACTATTATGTGAAACTGAGTTATTTGATTTAACTTTATCTAATAGATTGGGTGAAAAATTTAATATTAGTTTACGTAGTGTGAATGAGCTTAACTTACCTAAACAAAACTTGTCATTAGTTAAGTATGAGAACTATAGTTACTTACGTAATATTAAGGATGAACTATGTTGTACTTTTCTTAAACCTGAGGTATTAATAGGGCAAGACAATTATCACCTTCTCTTATCTTTGGAGACCTTGATGGGTGGCCCTAGTGAACCGTGCGCCACTCGCACGCCCTTGGGCTGGTGTCTCCATGGAAGAGTGCCGCGCCTGTCCTCATCCGCGCAAGCGCTTGACACGACGCTTCTTGTTAGCGTTGACCGCGCCACCACGTGCTCCGACCACGACGAGGAACGAGACCTGCGGGAACTCCATGATGACGTCTACCGGTACTTCTCACTTGAATCTTTGGGAGTCTCTGCCTCGCAACCAAGGCAGAACGCGGAAGACCAGCGTGCTTGGAAAATCCTCGATGATACCTCCTCGCTTATCGATGGTAGATGGCATGTTGGCTTGCCCTGGAAGGATAGCAAGTGTGTGTTGCCCAACTCTTTGCCAATGGCATTGGCTCGGCTGAAGAGTGTAGAGATAAAGCAGAAAAAGAATGAAGAGTATGCACAGCGATACCACGAACGCATACAACACTTAATAAAAAACGATTATGCTAAAGAAATTGTCAGTAATGAAATAACACCAAAGACATGGTACTTACCTCATTTCGGGGTAGACAACCCTAATAAAAAGAAACTACGCTTAGTTTTTGATGCTGCCGCTAAAACATCTGGGTTGTCGTTGAATGATTATTTGCTTAAAGGGCCGGACCTCCTTATGTCACTATTTGGAATAATGCTACGGTTCAGAGAGAATCGAATCGCCGTGACAGCAGACATAAAGGATATGTTTTTGAGAGTAAAAATTCGGCCTGAAGATCAAGACGCCTTGCGATTCATTTTTAGAGGCAACCCTGCTGAAATTTTTAACCCAGGAATGTTAAAAGAACCGATTAAGACATATTTGATGACGTCATTAATATTTGGCGCAAACTGTTCTCCGTTCATTGCGCAATATGTGAAAATAATTTGGGACGATCACGTTAACCAAGAGATGGTGGTAAACGAGCTGAAACAAAAATATTGGGTTATTAGATTACGATCAACTGTAAATAATGTGGTGTTTTGCGGATTAAGAAAATGTAAACCAGGAATACCGAGAATTGGTGACTTACCTCAAGCTCGGGTAAAGATCAAGACGATGGGTGGAGTGCTGGTAAGATCTCTTGGTTAACGGGATCGTCCCAACTTATTTTTAAACGCCACGTTTCTTGCAAAATTATTTTACCGTTAATTGTGACTGGCGCTAAAAATCCATAAACATCAAATATAGACATGACAACTCGTAGCATCTCTCTTTTAGTCGGTATCTTACTACCGTTCAATAGACTTTCTGATATCTTCTTAAACGAAACATCGAATCTCAAAACATCGTCTTTCGTATGCCATATGAGACCAAGCGTTCGTTCACCGTCGTATTGCTGTCCTAAATTGAGCTTTACAGCTGCATCCCCAAGCAATTCTTTTGGTAGGCTGTCAAGCACGCTCATACTATTGCTATTCCAGTTACGGAGTTCGAATCCTCCTTGTGAATATATGTTTGAAAGTTGTCAGAGACTAGTTTTTTAGTACTCTCGTTGTTGATTTGAATGTCAAATATACGTGCAATTGAAATATCGCTAATTCTAGTTTTAATTTATTGTTTTGCTCCGTCGCCTTCAGGTACTTAAAAACTACCCGTGTTTAACAAAAAATTACAAAAAATATAAGTATTTTATTTTTTTGTCTTACTCATCATAAGTTAATAATTATAACTAACATTCCTTCTTTAGAGAGATAGGTATAAAATAAACTAATTATAAATTTTGTGAAGATGCTTCTAAGTATTTTCCGGCAATTTTTAGCGGTTTTCCTGTGGCCGGCAGGCGGCAATTTTGCTAGCAATACCACTAAAGCAATATTTTAAGTATGGCCCGGCAATTATAGCCACATATTTTTGGTAAGTCAAAACATTTTCATGTAAATTTCGGATTCTGCATCGTTGGCCATACTATTGACACCAATTGCAGCCATATTGCAACAATGCATTATAAATTGTATTTGTGTTGGCTTGGCCGGGCAATGGTGGACATTAAATGACTATTACTTGTAACACTGACTAGACAGAACCCAGTGCCACAGCATATATTAAATCTAATATAATATAAAATATGTGTCAATGGTTGAGTGTCAAAATGAGAGTACCGACACGTAGTGATTTTTTCCTCTGTGGTAATCGATACGGTACCGAAAATTATCGGTAGCTATGATTGTAGAGACTACCAAAAATCGAAAATAAGTTGTTAAAATGACATATCGACCGAATTCGTTAATTTTACGATCGCTATCTATGTCGAGACTGCAGGCCCAGGCTGTATCTCATGAACCGTGATAGCTAGAAAGTTGAAATTTTCACAGATGATGTATTATTGTTGCCGCTATAACAACAAATACTAATAAAAACAGAATAAAATAAATATTTAAGGGGGCTCCCGTACAACAAACGTGATTATTTGCCGTTTTTTGGTACGGAACCCATCGTGCGCGAGTCCGACTCGCACTTGGCCGGTTTTTTATATTCATTAAATAATTATTTCCTGCTTTTTAGTCTTTATTATCTGTTATTTTTTACACGACTGCCCAAAGCAAAAAGAGTGTAGGTATGTGTTCAGGGTTCATGTATGTTTGTTTGTGGGTATGTGAGTTTCTTTATTCCACCATAACTTCTAAATGCCTGAACTGATTTGGATAAATGGGGTATCGTTAGAATTTTTACAGCATCCCGAGTGACATTGGCTATACTTTTTTTTTTAGAAAAAATCAATATGTCGACTATACGACGCCATTTTCAAATGTGAAAAAAATTTTTTTTTCTTGTATTGTTACAATATGGGCATCAAATGAAAGGCCTTGAGCACATTCCAAAACTATATAATATGTCACTAAAATGTGTGAAATAAAAATAAATATTAAAAAAACACGACTGCCCTGCCAAAAACGAACTAAAAAGTTAAACAACAAGTGTCATTGCAGTCGGGGGACCTCTTTGATCAAAAATTGTTCCATAATAAGGTCCCCCGACTGCAATGACACTTGTTGTTTAACTTTTTAGTTCGTTTTTGGCAGGGCAGTCGTGTTTTTTTTTCCTGTGGCATTTTTCCGGCTTCATTATTCAGATCCTGAATACCATCTCCCATCAGAGTACTAATTGTCAAGACGAATCAAATGAGCCCGAACTCGATGGGGTTGTATGCTTTTATTACAGAGTTCCTGTTACCTTTTTCCGGCTCTATCATCAGACCCTGGACACTAATTCCCAACAGAGTTAAATGTCAATGTAATGTGTAAAAAAAGTCCAGTCCATAACTCAGGGCCCAAAGACTTCTATGTTGTATTCTACACCGCGGGCCCAATGCGGGTTGGTAGGTGCTAACACCTGCATAAGCAGCCGGTATCAACGGCTAAAGGTGTCTTACGAAGCACGGAGGAGCTCAAGATAATATATTTTTGGTCACCCATCCATTGGCCGACCCTTGCAAACAATCACAGAGCCAGGCGCTAAACCATTGCCATCGAGCTTCTCTAAACAATCATAAAAAAGGGGCTTATAAAAAAATACAATGTTATCCGTTGAAAAGTGAATACCTTTCAAAATTACTGAGACAAAATACCTTTTAACTGTGTGAAATACTTATTTGAAATGTTTTTCTTTGTTGCAGGTAGTTATATTCGGTTCAGCTGCAGAAAATTCTGTAGTGCTCGTAGACTCGTTCCGATACATTCCACCAAATTACGACGGAGATTGTATGATATACAAAGATCCTATTATTACTACTACTGACGCAACCACCACTGAGGCAATCACCACTGAGGAAGCATGGCTGACGAGCACCGCAACTGATCCTACAACCACGTGGCAGGGAAGCACCACAACTGATCCTACAACTACGTGGCCAGTAAGCACCGCAACTGATCCTACAACTACGTGGCCGGCAAGCACAACAACTGGTTCTACAACTACTTGGCCAGTAAGCACCGTAACAGCTGATCCTACAACTAAATGGCCGGCAAGCACAACAACTGATCCTTCAATAACGTGGCCGGCCAGCACCACAACTGATCCTACAGTTACGTGGCCAGCAAGTACGGCATCTGATCCTACAACTACGTGGCAGGCAAGCACAGAAACTGATCCTATAGCTACATGGCCAACGGTCACCATGACTAATCCTATAGCTACGTGGCCGGCGAGCATCGCAACTGATCCTACTTCCACATGGGTACCAAGTACCACCACCGATACTCCGACTACATGGCCAACTACAACAGACACTTATACTCCCGATGATCAGAATTTGTATTGTACAGACTGTGTCACTTACAACTTTGAAAAAAAATTCGATGATTTATTCATCCACAATTCCGGAAAATGCACCGACATGTCTCCATGGACTTTGCAGCGATACGCTTCGGTGGATGTAGACAGTCCTCACAACAGCAGCACAACGTTTATATCTTCACCAATAGCTAGACCTATAGCTCCGGGCTGTGTATCTTCGTTTCACTTTGTTATAACTAATAATGGACTCCTACAAGTGAATGTTTACATGGACCCATCCAGTCAGTTGCTGGACTACATATCAGTGCTGGTCGTATCAAAACAGTCAGATGACAGTGAATCAGTAATAGGCAAGCTCTTTTATTCGCCGCTCTTGCCCAACTTTGTTCCCGGATGGACAGTTCTGGAACTCAGAATATCGAGTCCTACACCTTCAATAGGATATGTAAGTTAATTTATTAGTTATAAAATAATATATCTGATTGAGATTATGTGACTGACGACATAACACATGAATTATAATGAAGCAGCAGAACTTAATATTATAAAACAATATTTTTTCATCATCATCACATTAATACATTATATAAACAGTTACAATGCAGATTACAAATTAATTGAACAATTAATCACATTAATTCTAATAATTATTATTATAATTCACATTCTTCCTTAACCTATTCAAAGATGCCACCCCGGGTCATACCAGGCGCAAAGGTCCCCATAACACTGAGGCTGCGTTCAGACGATTACGCACGACCCGACCTCAACCCGAACTCAACTCAAACTCAACTGGAGCTCAACTCAAACGGAGCCAACTCCTTGAAATACACCGCTTACAATTTTGAGTTTTATGACACTTTAATAAGCTCCGTTATATTTTGTCGATGCAACTGCACACGCCCCGCGCTCAACCCGAACTCAACTCAAACTCACCTGAACTTTACATAGGAGCTTATTAACGTGTCATAACATAAGACTCAAAATTGTAGACGATGTATTTCAAGGTGGGCTGCGGTTGAGGTGAGTTTGAGTTGAGTCCGGGTTGAGGTCGGTCGTGTGTTATCATTTGAACGCAGCCTGACGGCATTGCCGCGGCGCTGAATGGCGATTGACAACCTTTGCGCCAAGTAGGAACCAGAGCGGGCGTCGTCGCATCGCTTCTCACGTAGGTGGCGACCCAACTCCATGAGGAAGGCTACTGCCTCCAACCCCCAACATCCCGCTGCCTCAAACGCGAGAGAGACGAAAATATAATTAGGGGCCAGAACCTCATATTTACTCCGCTTATTAACAACCTTAATTAAAACCATTATTAACTAAATAAAATACCATGAAGAAAGATACTGCCATAGACATGTAACTCGATTAAGATATATTATAATAATAAAAATATTTCTATTATAAACACAAATATAATAACATATTGCCTTCTTTTTCAGATCTCTTTAATGGGGATGACATCAAACTCGTTATTAATGGTTGATTCATTTCGATATATACCTCCAAACTGTGACGAAAAACAGTGTGTTATATACAAAAATGTAACGGATACTACTACAACAGAGTCGTCTACGGATGTCACCACCACAGACCCATGGGCCACAGCTGAAACAATCACCACGACGGACCCATGGGCCACAGCTGAAACAATCACCACAACAAACCCGTGGGCCACAGCTGAAACAAACACCACTACAGACCCATGGGTCACAGCTGAAACTTTCACCACGACGGAACCATGGGCCACAGCTGAAACAATAACCACTACAGACCCATGGGCCACAGCTGAAACAATCACCACGACGGACCAATGGGCCACAGCTGAAATAATTACCACCACAGACCCATGGGCCACAGCTGAAACAATCACCACGTCGGACCCATGGGCCACAGCTGAAACAATTACCATCACAGACCCATGGGCCACAGCTGAAACAATTACCACCACAGACCCATGGGCCACAGCTGAAACAATTACCACCACAGACCCATGGGCTACAGCTGAAACAATCACCACGACGGACCCATGGGCCACAGCTGAAACAATCACCACCACAGACCCATGGGCCACAGCTGAAACAATCACCACCGCGGACCCATGGGCCACAGCTGAAACAATCCCCACTACAGACCCATGGGCCACAGCTGAAACAATCACCACCACAGACCCATGGGCCACAGCTGAAACAATCACCACCACAGACCCATGGGCCACAGCTGAAACAATAACTACGACGGACCCATGGGCCACAGCTGAAACAGTCACCACCACAGACCCATGGGCTACAGCTGAAACAATCACCACCATAGACCCATGGGCCACAGCTGAATCAATCACCACGACGGACCCATGGGCCACAGCTGAAACAATCACCACAACAGACCCATGGGCTACAGCTGAAACAATCACCACCACAGACCCATGGGCCACAGCTGAAACAATCACCACAACAGACCCATGGGCCACAGCTGATACCTCTATCATCACAGACCCTTCCAGAACTACGGACCCATCGTGGACTACAGCAATGGATTCTTCTACCACATGGCAAGCAACTCCGGTAACTGACCCAACTAGTACTCCAGATGAAGATTTATACTGCGCAGACTGCGTCACATACAACTTTGAAACTAATTACAATAGCTTGTTTACCAACCACTCTAAAAAATGCTTTGGTATGTCTTCATGGGAATTGCAGCAATACCTTTTGTTGGATGTAGACAGTCCTCATAACAGCAGCACATCGTTTATATCCTCACCAGTTACTAGACCAGTAACTCCAGGCTGTGTATCCTCGTTTATATTTACTATTACAAAAAATGGACTCCTGGAGGTGAATATCTACATGGACTCTTCCAGTCAGACGCTAGACTACATAACAGTGTTGGTCACGTCAATACATTCTAATGGCAGCGAATCAATAGTTGGGAAATTGTTGCATTCACCGTTGCTTCCCAATTTTGTTCCTGGATGGACAATCTTGAGAATGAGACTATCAACTCCCGAACCATCCCAAGGATACGTAAGTTAATTTTGAAATTGGTCCAATATTTACTTATTCAGGGTAGCCAAAATAAGTCACTATAAAAATTCTGTTACTGTTGATATCACTCCTCGATAATCAGATAATAATTAAAAATTATGTAGCTAAGCAACATTACTCTTAGGAATAACCCTAATACGGTAGATAACGTTCTACTATCGTAGAATTTGGCTGTTTGGATGAATAATGAAAATGTAGTCAGGGCACTTCGGCCTCAGGAGGTCTCTAGCATCATTTGATTTGTTAAGTGAATACTGCCCTCTTTTTCAGATTACTTTGATGGGGATGACAACGAATTCCTCAATACTCGTTGACTCTTTTCGATTCATTCCTCCAAACTGCGACAAAGATAAATGTATTATATACGAAAATAAACTAGATACCACTACAACAGAGTCTGTGAATGGTCTAACATCTACCGACATTCCGTCTACTGAAAATCTTCCTACAACAGACTTATGGGACACATCAAAAACTACTACCACCACAGACCCATGGGCAACTGCAGAATCTTACACCACTACAGACTCATCATGGACTACAGCAACGAATTATTTCACCACTTGGCCAACGGTGACTGACCCAACTAGTACTCCACAACAAGAATTGATGTGCAAAGACTGCGTCACGTACAACTTTGAAGATAATTTCGATAACTTGTTTATCCACAATACTGGAAAATGCACTGGTATGTCTTCTTGGATATTACAGCAATACGCCTCTACGGACATAGAAAGTCCTCACAACAGCAGCACGACGTTTATATACTCGCCAGTTACGAGACCAGTAACTCCAGGATGTTCATCTTCGTTTAGATTTGTTATGACAGATAATGGAACCATGGAATTGAAAGTCTACATGGACCCATCTAGTCAGTTGCTGGACTACATATCAGTGCTGGCCATGTCAATACAATCAGATGGCAGTGAATCAGTTGTAGGGAAGTTGTTTTATTCACCGTTGCTACCCACCTTTGTTCCCGGATGGACAGATTTGAAACTCAATATAACGACACCTTCACTTTCCCAAGGATATGTAAGTATTTTTTTCTGACAAATTTTAATAAGAAATTCAATTTAGTCAAATATTTCAGTAACATGAAACTTATTTAATTTCAGATTACTATAATGGGAATGACTACAAACTCATTAATCATTGTTGACTCTTTTCGTTTTATCCCTTCAAACTGCTACGAAGATCAGTGTTTTATATATGAAGAAGACGAATTCTTCAACTAATTCATCTCTTTAATAAAGTTCCCTTTGCCTTGCCCGCGGATATACCAGTACGGATCTTTTGACTTCAAAAACCGACTCACTTCACAGACCTACAAAGATACAGGTGCAGACATTCCACATCAATTCAGACCCATTGGTCAAAACACACTTCCAACAATAAAATACCACGACCACGACTCATTGACCGCGGCAGCCATTTTGAACACCACAGACCCAATCTGAGTACCACGAATTCAAAACCTATCAAATCCAGTTCAATATGATTATGAGTTGAGTTCAACAATTTGGGAAAGTTGAGAAACTAAGTTAAGACCACTTATTTATTGTGATATATATGGATAAGGTGGAGTGGAGTGGCCAAAATAAGTGCCAATACTTCAGGAGAAGTGTCAAGTGTTAAGAACACATTGGTGCAGTTTTTTTTATGTCATTTTCATTTTCTGAAATCGCCGATAACAGCCGAATCAGCTCGGTGTGGCACGGGAGTGCGCGGTAAAGCCAGCAACTTCAATGGCTATTTATTTATTTTGTTTTTTTGCGTTTTGGTTTGTTTCGGTTATATGCCGAACGAATCGACAACGACAATAAAAACATAAAATAATAAATTATAACAAATATTTTCTTCACCAATTAATGTGTTCTTGACCTGATTTTTCCCTAAAGTTTGGCACTTATTTTGTTTCCACCTTATATTGATTAATCGTATTAATTAAATAAAATGATACTTGTAAGACATCACAATGTGTTGTTAATATTTTTTGATAGAGCACTCTGTTTCACATTAAATTCATTTGGAAGGCGATTTAATGGAAACTAATTAATAATGCACTGAGAAAAATTTCCTCTGCCGCACTACGTAAAATAAGGATAAAAATCGACCACTATGACGTGTGTAACCCGCTACATTACGCGTAAGTAGTCAGTCATACGTAGTCGGCATACTGACGCTCATCATGGAGCGGGTTACGTAATTTACGAGTGGTCGATTTTTGTACGTACGTACGTAGCCCGACATCCGGCTACGTACATACGTAGTGCGCAAGTCGCACTGAATACTCCTGAAACTACGACTGCGGCTTACGTACGTTACTGTAGCGGGCACAGTAAATAATGGTGAGCTATACGTGTGCACCGCGGCGGCATACGTACAATACTGTGGCAGACACAGTAAAGCACGGTGAGCCGTACGTGTGTACCACGGCGGCATACGTTCGATACTGCAGCGGGCACAGTAAATAATGGTGAGCCATACGTGTGCACCGCGGCGGCATACGTACGATACTGTAGCGGGCACAGTAAATAATGGTGAGCCATACGTGTGCACCGCGGCGGCATACGTACGATACTGTGGCAGACACAGTAAAGCACGGTGAGCCGTACGTGTGTACCGCGACGGCATATGAACGATACTGTAGCGGGCACAGTAAATAATGGTGAGCCATACGTGTGCACCGCGGCGGCATACGTACGATACTGTGGCAGACACAGTAAAGCACGGTGAGCCGTACGTGTGTACCGCGACGGCATACGTATGATACTGTAGCGGGCACAGTAAATAATGGTGAGCCATACGTGTGCACCGCGGTGGCATACGTACGATACTGTGGCAGACACAGTAAAGCACGGTGAGCCGTACGTGTGTACCGCGACGGCATATGTACGATACTGTAGCCGGCACAGTAAATAATGGTGAGCCATACGTGTGCACCGCGGCGGCATACGTACGATACTGTGGCAGACACAGTAAAGCACGGTGAGCCGTACGTGTGTACCGCGACGGCATACGTATGATACTGTAGCGGGCACAGTAAATAATGGTGAGCCATACGTGTGCACCGCGGCGGCATACGTACGATACTGTGGCAGACACAGTAAAGCACGGTGAGCCGTACGTGTGTACCGCAACGGCATACGTATGATACTGTAGCGGGCACAGTAAATAATGGTGAGCCATACGTGTGCACCGCGGTGGCATACGTACGATACTGTGGCAGACACAGTAAAGCACGGTGAGCCGTACGTGTGTACCGCGACGGCATATGTACGATACTGTAGCCGGCACAGTAAATAATGGTGAGCCATACGTGTGCACCGCGGCGGCATACGTACGATACTGTGGCAGACACAGTAAAGCACGGTGAGTCGTACGTGTGTACCACGGCGACAACCGTACGATACTGTAGCGGGCACAGTAAATAATGGTGAGCCATACGTGTGCACCGCGGCGGCATACGTACGATACTGTGGCGGGCACAGTAAATCATGGTGCACCATACGTGTGCACCATGGTGGCATACGTATGATACTGTAGCGGGCACAGTCAAGCATGGTGAGCCATACGTTTGCACCACGGCGGCATACTTACGATACTATGGCGGACACAGTCAATCATGGTGCGCCATACGTGTGCACCATGGCGGCATAGGTAGGATACTGTGGCAGGCACAGTAAAGCATGATGTGCCAGACGTATTAACTGTCGTAGTAGAGGTAAGGTACCGTTGCCGGTACAGTAAGGCATGATGAACCGTGCGTATATACTACGGCAGCATACGTACGATACTGGTGCGGGAACAGTAAAGCACGGTGAACCATACTTATGTAACACGCCAGCGTACGTACGATACTGCTGCGGGTATAGTAAGACATGGTGCACTATACGTGTTACGTATGGCACACCATGCCTTACGATACTCGCACCTGTATTTTCCTTATGCTGGCATGGTACATACAAAGGTGTTCAGATAATTAGTATGAATATTAACCAAATTCAATGAAATTTTGTAGACACGATCGAGAAACTAATATCTAGGTCTATAGTTTATTACATTTTCGTAAAAATGTATAGTTTAAATATTGCAGGGAGTTTTTAATGAAAATATGAAAATACCACAGACCTAGGTATTACTTTCTAGACCATATCTACAAAATTTAATTGACTTTGATTGGTTAATATTCAAAATAATTATCTGAACACCTATGTATGTACGGCCAGCGTCATAAATATATATACGTTAACAAGAGCTCAAAAATATCTACACACCTCTATGTCACTGACAATAAGGTTGGTGTTTACATATTTTGACTCAATGGCTGTATTTATGTATATGAATGACACTGACTGTACCATGCCAACATAAGGAAAATACAGGTGCAATTATCGTAAGGCATAGTGTGCAATACGTAACACGTAGTGCAATAGTGCATCATGCCTTATACCCGCAACAGTATCGCATGTACTCGGGCGTGAGTCTAATTAGACACAATTGATTTTTAAGTTTCCGTTTTTCCTTTTTTTGAGGCACGGAACCCTAAAAATAAAGTATGTCTAATAGCCGTCCATCTATGTACATACGTATGGTGAATGGTATGGTGCCTTATTGTCCCACACTAGTATCATACCTTCTATTTGTCTTCTCAGCATATATATTTGTCCAATGCTGGAGATATGCTTCTCCCATGGTTTTTCTATGTCGTCCTTGTTGCGGCGTATCTGGTTAAGGTAGGCCCTGACATCTTAGGAATGGCGGTCTGCCCACGCTTCGACTTCCCGTTCATACCTCTACTATAACAGTTAATAAGTTTTATACAACATTATGCTTCTTTGTAGTATAACCTGCACTGGTTACGTAGATATCTAATTATAAATATTGGTGCGGGTACGATAAAGAATGATGTATCATTTTAAAGCTGACCAGATGTTTTAAAAACCGGCATGCGGCATTTTTCACATTTAATTTCTTTTACTGGCAATAGTTACGTATAAATAAATCACAAAGGTCGCGTCCTCATTGCAGGGTTTTTTTAAACTCTGGTCAGGCTTTATCTACTTATGTTGAACTTGTACGATATTAGTGCGGCTATTATTATTATTATGCAAAATAATTTTAAAGCAAACTTAACAGCTGCACCGATATAGCACCAAAGTCCAGACCTGTAAGTGAAAAGCATATAATAATTGGTAATTTAGATAAAATCATACTTCACGATACATTATACATTTAGTGTACACAGCCATGATACAACATTTTTTATTTTTTAACTTTTACAAGGTTATTAACAGAAGAAATTCCGTTCTCAAACCCTGTACAAGTTTTATAGCTTAACATGCTTAAAAGGAAATAGACATAAAAGATTCATATTATTTATTTTCAATCGCAAAAATTGAGACATACTTAGTTACAAAAAAACCACAACAAGCTTAATTAATCATACTATTCTAGAATTACATGGTCGTCAAATTGGCGTACCCGTGAAACATTATGCTTTCTTTGAATGATCTTGTTGGATACGTCGGATTCAGAAGCAGCTTGCGATATATAGCCGTCGCATTCCGTGCAAGTGAAATGTTGATGACATAAGCCAGCAACATCAAAGCAATATTGCAGGATTTCTCTGGTTTATCTTCTGTATTCAAAGAAAAAAGTTTCGGTTAATTTTTTAATACTTATTTTTATGAAGGTTTAATAATAAGAACTAATATTTGAGAAAAAATTCTTACCGTCAATCATATGCAATGCCGTGCAATTATATTTGCTATTTTTGTTCTCGTGTCTCTATTTTTTCGCAATTTTGATGAAGCATAATATTTTATAATTTCTCCATTTTTTGAGGGTGATAGAGGAAAATAATTTGTTTTCCATTCCTAGATACAGACGACTGAAATCGTTCATTAGCTGAAAAAAGAATAAGTAACTTTTGTCATTTATATGTCATTGCGTACGTTTTTATAGAAAAACTACAAAGATTATGTAAAAAATAAGGCTGCGGACTGCGGTATATGCTTACCAAGGTATAGTTATTTCTATCAAGGTTTAATAGTAAGAACTAATATTTGAGAAAAAATTCTTACCGTTAATCAGTGCAATTATTTGCTATTTTTGTTCTCGTGTCTCTATTTTTTCGCAATTTTAATGAAGCATAATATTTTATAATTTCTCCCTTTTTTGAGGGTGATAGAGGAAAATAATTTGTTTTTCATTCCTGGATACAGACGACTGAAATCCTTCATTAGCTGAAAAAAGAATAAGTAACTTTTGTCATTTATATGTCATTGCGTACGTTTTTATAGAAAAACCACAAAGATTATGTAAAAAATAAGGCTGCGGACTGCGGTATATGCTTAACAAGGTATAGTTATTTCTATCAAGGTTTAATAATAAGAACTAATATTTGAGAAAAAATTCTTACCGTCAATCAGTGCAATTATATTTGCTATTTTTGTTCTCGTGTCTCTATTTTTTCGCAATTTTGATGAAGCATAATATTTTATAATTTCTCCCTTTTTTGAGGGTGATAGAGGAAAATAATTTGTTTTCCATTCCTAGATACAGACGACTGAAATCGTTCATTGGCTGAAAAAAGAATAAGTAACTTTTGTCATTTATATGTCATTGCGTACGTTTTTATAGAAAAACTACAAAGATTATGTAAAAAATAAGGCTGTGGACTGCGGTATATGCTTACTAAGGTATAGTTATTTCTATCAAGGTTTAATAATAAGAACTAATATTTGAGAAAAAAATCTTACCGTCAATCAGTGCAATTATATTTGCTATTTTTGTTCTCGTGTCTCTATTTTTTCGCAATTTTGATGAAGCATAATATTTTATAATTTCTCCCTTTTTTGAGGGTGATAGAGGAAAATAATTTGTTTTCCATTCCTAGATACAGACGACTGAAATCGTTCATTAGCTGAAAAAAGAATAAGTAACTTTTGTCATTTATATGTCATTGCGTACGTTTTTATAGAAAAACTACAAAGATTATGTAAAAAATAAGGCTGCGGACTGCGATATATGCTTACCAAGGTATAGTTATTTCTATCAAGGTTTAATAGTAAGAACTAATATTTGAGAAAAAAATCTTACCATTAATCAGTGCAATTATTTGCTATTTTTGTTCTCGTGTCTCTATTTTTTCGCAATTTTAATGAAGCATAATATTTTATAATTTCTCCCTTTTTTGAGGGTGATAGAGGAAAATAATTTGTTTTTCATTCCTGGATACAGACCACTGAAATCCTTCATTAGCTGAAAAAAGAATAAGTAACTTTTGTCATTTATATGTCATTGCGTACGTTTTTATAGAAAAACCACAAAGATTATGTAAAAAATAAGGCTGCGGACTGCGGTATATGCTTACCAAGGTATAGTTATTTCTATCAAGGTTTAATAATAAGAACTAATATTTGAGAAAAAATTCTTACCGTCAATCAGTGCAATTATATTTGCTATTTTTGTTCTCGTGTCTCTATTTTTTCGCAATTTTGATGAAGCATAATATTTTATAATTTCTCCCTTTTTTGAGGGTGATAGAGGAAAATAATTTGTTTTCCATTCCTAGATACAGACGACTGAAATCGTTCATTAGCTGAAAAAAGAATAAGTAACTTTTGTCATTTATATGTCATTGCGTACGTTTTTATAAAAAAAACTACAAAGATTATGTAAAAAATAAGGCTGCGGACTGCGGTATATGCTTACCAAGGTATAGCCTTGTGATTGTTTCAAGGCTGGGAAATCCTTGAAGTAATCCACTATATCACTTTTTCCACATTGGATGCGGTTTAGGCAGTTTCTGCCCACTTTTCTTCAACAGATTTCCATGGTTTCCAGATTTCCATGATATTTCATTTTTCAGCCAGACTAATGTTTCTTTAGACAATACCTGTAATACACACGTAAACCACATAAATGTGTATGGTGGGATGAGTTAACAAGAGGAAGCGCATCAAGGGCAGATTGAGATGACAGCAGTCGAGCTGTCAAACGTCAAAGTGAATGAAATGAAATTAAAAATTAAAATTAAAAAGGAAAAAAAAAAAAAATGAAAAAAAAAATGATATTAAATGTGGTACAATATTGTTTTTACATTTGACCATGTAAATCTACTGTTTGCGAGAAATTTTTATTTTTATTTTAAACATTGTAAATTGTGTAGGAACTATAGGCAACAGCGTCGCTTAACCACTGCTAAGGTTAAAATCGCTTGCACGCGAATTTTGTTGCTAACTGGTTAATCAACGCTGTTGCCCATAGTACCTACCTATCCGACAAATATTTTACAACAGTGTATTGAGGTGTTTACAATTAGTGGCGTTTATGATTAATGTGACAAACATTGGTCAAATCATTAAAAAAAAAAAAAAATTTTTTTACAAGGTAGGTAAGTAAATACCTACACGTTTACATTTGACCATTTACATTGATTGATTTCATTTGATCTTGTAAATACCATAGTTTGCGAGAATTTTAAGTTCTATCCTCGTAAGTCCTGTGTTTTTGAAATGTGTAGTTCCAACGACCTGACGTACTGTATGAAGTACAAACTAAAATTAGTGCTTCAGACCGAGACAGAAAAGTTTCATTTTCTGCGAATTTAGATGTGGAACCTGGTTGTTTATGTTTTTTGGTATGTTTGATATGCTCCAGACTATATTTTGAAGCAAAAAGTAAAAAAAATATTTTGTACTAAATTTAGTATGTTACGGTTTTGGTGTCCATCGTTCTGGCAGCGCCACGGTCTCCGATTTACGTGAAAAAAAATCACCATGTAGGCCGATTTTTTCCCAGTCGGGAAAAAATACGTTTGATTTTTTCCCTCCACTGGATCCGAAGATATACGAGGTTTTTTGTGGCGCTGCCAGAACGACGTCGTTCTGGCAGCGCCACAAAAAACGGCTATATCTCATTAATTACAAATGCTAGAATAAATCCGATTACATACAGATTTTTGGCTTTTTTTTCCATTTCACACAAGAATAGAATAGAATAGAATAGAATAGCATTTTATTGGCAGCACATATCACATACACAAAGCGCAACAAAAAAATATTAGGACAGCACAAAACTTACAAGGAAAGAAAAGCAGTCACACTGTGCAGTGCTATGTGATGCCAAGACTGACCTCGGCTCAGTATAAGCAGCAGACGAGAAAGAACATCTACTGCAACTGGTATTCTGCCGAGGCCCAGTAGTGACATCACTGAACAATGTAACAGAATGATAGAAAAAATTATATAAACAAAACCACAAGCGTGCGAATGCGACAAAAAAAATACATATAAAGAGAAAAAAAAATACGATTAATTACTTACTTATTTATAACAATTACTACTAATACAAATTATTAATCCTATCCTACCATAACAGTTACAAAAATTAAAAAATAAAAGCACATACAAGAAAACTAGGCTGAATGAACAAAAACCCCTTTGATTGAAAGAAAACAAAATTCAATCATGCCACGGTGGCACCGACATGAAAATGGCCTGCCATGTCATGCCCAAACTTGCTCAAACAGAAAAATTTTACAAAATACTACTTATATATTACATTAAACTTATATAAAAACTATAAGCAAAAACCGAACACATACAAAACAGATAACGGCATAATAAATATAAGTGTAGCACATACAAAAAACTGACCTTAAAAGACAGTACAATAACAAGAGCGGTAAGCAATAAAAATAAATAAATTAGTTTGCTGGTTACAATTATCATTAAGTAATTAGTGTATGTTCATTTCATATTTATCTGTAGCGTTAACAAGTGATTTTTAAGATGTCTACTAAATGAGCCACGGGTATTCATAGTGCGGATGGGAGGCGGCAAATTGTTCCAACACTTGGAAGCCGAATACCTGAAGGAACCTCGAAAAGCAGCCGTTTTGTGAGAATGCATGAGTATCATGTAGGAGGAGGCCCGTGAGCGGCATGCACTATTGTCCTTGGCCCATTTAAGTTTGTTAAAGAGATACTGAGGGACTTTGGTATGTATTATATCAAACAACAAAGAAGCAAAATGCAGCCTACGACGAGCCTCCATCTTCATTAGATTTGACTGATTTAAGAAAGGTGTGATGTGCGCTCTAGGTGGTACAGAAAAGCAGAAGCGAGCACACGCATTTTGTACACGTTGGATGAGACGTTCAGTTCGTGCAAGCAAGCAGGGACCAATGACCGTATCCGCATAATTTAATTTCGACAGGACAAGAGTTTCACAGAGTCTGATTCTGATGTCTTCGCTCAGGAAAGGACGTATTTTATATAAAACCTTGAGTCGATAGAAACAGTTGCGAACTACTTCTGTCAAATGTTTCTCGAAATGCAGGTTAGAGTCAAGTAAAACCCCCAAGCTGCGAGCCTCAGTGACTAACTCAATGTGCTTGTTGGCAATATGTATTCGTGGGCAATAATCTCCAATAGTAGCAACCTGCTTCCTCGAACCTAAAATCATGAATTTGGATTTTGCAGGATTCAAGATGAGACTATTAGAGTGAGACCATTTTGAGATGCTATCAAGATCTTTATTTATCTTTTCCGCTGCATTAGTTGTATCACTAGGGTGGAAACTAAGATAAAGTTGAATGTCGTCTGCGTACATGTGATACTGACAGTGTTTGAAACATTCAGTAATGTTAGCAGTGTAGAGGATGAACAGGAGAGGGCCCAGAATGGACCCTTGTGGAACTCCTCTGGACAAGACCAGGGGTTGAGAATGAGACAGAGTACCATCCTCCCTCTTCAGCTCCACCATTTGTGTACGATGAAGCAAGTAACTGTGGAACCAGCGCACAGTGGCTACGTCGAAACCATAGTAAGTTAGCTTTGATAGCAACAGTGGTACACTTAAAGAATCGAAAGCGCGTGAAAAATCAAGGAGCACCAGCAGCGTACCCATACCCTTATCTTGCGCAGACAGAACATCATCTACTATATTTAGGAGTGCGGTAGACGTGCTATGCCTTTTACGAAATCCTGATTGAAACTGAGGTAGTATGGAGTTGTGCTCGAGATATTTGACCACCACAAGCTAACATCCACCCGTGAATGTCAACAGATTCAGGAGTAATCGTGGGTCATTTGTGGCGCTGCCAGAACGACGTCGTTCTGGCAGCGCCACGGCTGTATCTCAGCAATTCGTTTTTTTTCCTGGAAACGGTGTGGGTATATATTTAATACCTTCGTCATAAGGCACGGCAAAAAACGAATTTCTACATTTCATCGTGGATTAAGAATTTTATAGGCTTCGAGAAATTCTAACCTCAAAAAAATTTTTTTTTCGCTCTAACGCCTTTAATTGATATATTAAATAACATTCGCGCATTCCCTTATCTTCCTATAAAGGGAAAAAAAAACCACCATCGCAGCATTAGCCGTTCCAGAGAAATCATAGGTTTAGATTTGGTTCATACATTAGGCATCGTTCCCGCAGCGCCACACCCAGTACACCATGATCCAGGGCACCTGTCGCCAAACTGAGTATGCCAATATTTAGTACCACCATAGCGAACACGGAAAAAAATCTGATAACGTGTATAACACAGCTACTTTCCGAGAAATAAGCCATTGATTCAATATGCCATACAATTGGTACATTCGAGTAGAAAAGTTTTAAATTGCTTTTTATTTTAGCATTTTAAGTATCGGATCCGGTGCCCAAAACCATTTTTTACTATACACGGTGTTTGGTAATAGCCTTATAAAGCCGAATATGGTACATTTAAATATTTTGTTTATTAATTTTTGTATGAAACAGCTGATTTTTTTCGCGATTTCAGAGTTGGTCCCATAGTAAAAGTTGTTCAGTTTGATGGCCTCTATCTACAATATTCGGCTTTATAAGACTATATTACCAAACACCCTGTAAAGATAAACTAAACGATCGTTCAGACAATGCTTGATAAGCTTGTAAACGGTAACTGTAACTGCTCAAACATCGCTTCTAGACTATAAGAAAGGCTTGCAGAAACATTTTTATTATAACGGTTAAACCGGTTTTATCGAAAAATTGCGTTCCGGTGCGGAACGAAATAGAAGCGATACTTTAAACCTAAATAAACCGGTTTATTCCTAGGTCATCGCCCGGGCAGTCATATCATAGGGGTTTCTCAGAAATCGTCAAAAAATCATAAGGGTCAATTCAAGTTGGGAGAGCGCAGCGAATTTTCGTACTTCGAAATTTTCTTTATTTCTTCTTTAAAAAAAATATAAAAATCTTTTTAAAAAAACACGTTTTTAAAACGTACTAAATTATTACAAAAAAAAAATTGGATTAAAACATTAAAACGGACTAAAAAGAAAAATATAAATTCTTCTGTACACATTTATAACCCTACCTACAGAAATTTTAAACCTAAAAACGTGGGGCGCATTTTGTAAAATTTATCATCCATATTGTCTTTAGCATTTTTTAGAAAATTTCGAAGTACCAAAATTCGCTGCGCTCTCCCAACTTGAATTGACCCTAATGATTTTTTGACGATTTCTGAGAATCCCCTATGATATGACTGCCCGGGCGATGACCAAGGAATAAACCGGTTTATTTAGGTTTAAAGTATCGCTTCTATTTCGTTCCGCACCGGAACGCAATTATTCGATAAAACCGGTTTAACCGTTATAATAAAAATGTTTCTGCAAGCCTTTCTTATAGTCTAGAAGCGATGTTTGAGCAGTTACAGTTACCGTTTACAAGCTTATCAAGCATTGTCTGAACGATCGTTTAGTTTATCTTTACAGGGTGTTTGGTAATATAGTCTTATAAAGCCGAATATTGTAGATAGAGGCCATCAAACTGAACAACTTTTACTATGGGACCAACTCTGAAATCGCGAAAAAAAATCAGCTGTTTTTTTATACAAAAATTAATAAACAAAATATTTAAATGTACCATATTCGGCTTTATAAGGCTATTACCAAACACCGTGTATAGTAAAAAATGGTTTTGGGCACCGGATCCGATACTTAAAATGCTAAAATAAAAAGCAATTTAAAACTTTTCTACTCGAATGTACCAATTGTATGGCATATTGAATCAATGGCTTATTTCTCGGAAAGTAGCTGTGTTATACACGTTATCAGATTTTTTTCCGTGTTCGCTATGGTGGTACTAAATATTGGCATACTCAGTTTGGCGACAGGTGCCCTGGATCATGGTGTACTGGGTGTGGCGCTGCGGGAACGATGCCTAATGTATGAACCAAATCTAAACCTATGATTTCTCTGGAACGGCTAATGCTGCGATGGTGGTTTATTTTTTTCCCTTTATAGGAAGATAAGGGAATGCGCGAATGTTATTTAATACATCAATTAAAGGCGTTAGAGCGAAAAAAAATTTTTTTGAGGTTAGAATTTCTCAAAGCCTATAAAATCCTTAATCCACGATGAAATGTAGAAATTCGTTTTTTGCCGTGCCTTATGACGAAGGTATTAAATATATACCCACACCGTTTCCAGGAAAAAAAACGAATTGCTGAGATACAGCCGTGACGCTGCCAGAACGACGTCGTTCTGGCAGCGCCACAAATGACCCACGATTACTCCTGAATCTGTTGACATTCACGGGTTGATGTTAGCTTGTGTGAAATGGAAAAAAAAGCCAAAAATCTGTATGTAATCGGATTTATTCTAGCATTTGTAATTAATGAGATATAGCCGTGGCGCTGCCAGAACGACGTCGTTCTGGCAGCGCCACAAAAAACCTCGTATATCTTCGGATCCAGTGGAGGGAAAAAATCAAACGTATTTTTTCCCGACTGGGAAAAAGTCGGCCTACATGGTGAATTTTTTTCACGCAAATCGGAGACCGTGGCGCTGCCAGAACGATGCACACTAGGTTTTGATAGTTTTTGAATACGAAAACAACAAAATTCATTTTACATTTTTATTTAAAAGTTATTATTATTATCAACAAAATCATATCTTCTATCAAACATAAACAATAATTAACTAATTTTCATAAAAATACTTGTAAAAAACAGTACTATTAACAATTTAGCCTTAATTCTTAAGCTCACTTACACACATCGGTGTAAGACTAAAAGAGAGAAAATTAAAATATAAAAGTATGTACGGTTAGTTAACAAAGTTAACAGTCCCACTTTCGATTAAAAAACTTAATTTAAGTAGATATCCTGATTTCAATTTCTTGAACATTTTTGTCTTCATCTGAGTAAATGATGATGATTTATTCAGGTATGAACACCTTTTCACCGCCAAAATCATCGTGAATGAAATTGTTTAAAAGTTTTGCAATATGCTCATCATCAAAAGCTGAAATGTAACAAGTATATAAATAAAAGTAAATATCTAACATACCAAATGAAATTGGAAGAAATACTTAACGTACTGTATGCAGTACAAGTTATTTCAACCAATCATCTAACTTGGGTGATATGGAGTTATCAACTAAATTTTGTTTTATTTGTATTAATTACTATTTAAATTTACTCTTTTAAATTAAAAACAATGAAATAAACATAAGATTACGTTAATATAGCTGGATTTACTTATACTTACCTCGTATCGGCCTGGAAACCGACTGCGTGGACATTTTCAAAGAAATGACACTGACAGTGGCAGTTGACAGTACTGGTTTAAGGTGGCAAGGTTGGCCATAGATTACAGAAGTAAATGGCTGTCTCGATATTACCATTCTAGAAAAAACTTCGTCGAAAACGGGAGATTAGAATTTGTACTCTACGTAGTACATTAGGTAGTTACGTCTTGCTATAGAATTCAATTGTCAGGTCTGAAATACTAGCGTCAATTTGTACTTTATGAAGTGCGCTAGGACTTACGAGGTAATAAAAAAATCCCATAAAAACTTTCGTTCTTTTTACTTTAATCGGTTATTGTTATATTTTTTTCATGATTTAACCAAAGTTTGTCACATTCACCATGTCATATTAGACGGATAGGTACCTACAAAATTTACAATGTTTAAAATAAAACTTTAAATTTCTCGCAAATGTAGCATTTACAAGGTCAAAAGGAAAAACCACATTGTAGCGCATTTAATTTTGCTTTTTATGACACCCCACACAAGCTTATAAATTACATACTTTCTGTTGTATACGCCATATTCTGAAAGCGGCAACAGCAACTTTTATGACGTCATAACCCGTTATGAAACCCTCCCCCCCCGTTAAGAACTGTCTCCCGATGGTTTTTTAGTCAGAATACCATGCCTAACAACATACTAAACTATGCCGCTAGTTTCATCAAGCGCATTTTTTTTCCCTTGAGGGAAGGCACTATTAACAAAACGGGTGTAACAAGACACTCAACGAAGCCGAAGTCCACGCATTCCGCCCATCATCAGGTTCATTTTTGTCTTTTAGACTATACCTGGGAAACCAATAGCTACGAAGTTATTGAAGGTCAAGTCAAAAATTTTTTTTTCAAAATATGAAATCTTATTTTATTCGTTATTTCCTAATGTTTGAAACATTTAGAAAGAAACATTTATCAAAATATTATGTATTTCGTAACAAACAATGGCTTCAAAATATTATCACTCAATGTATTTCATGAGCACGCAAACGTTGCTTTTCAACTCGGCCGCACGCAGCTCTGTAGCATTCACTCGCAGGCGCGGTCTTTTATAAAGTTACCTTGTGTGGTAATGCTTTTTAACACCAAACATTAAAATCGTTTCCCTGCAATAATTTTAAACAGAAATGGTTCTGATGATGGGCAGAATACGTAGACCTCGGCTTCGTTAAGTGTCTTGCTACACCCGGTATACTTAACTGGTACCTTCGCGGTGCGAGCCCGACTCGAATTTGACTAGTAATTATTATTTGCTCACCACTTCCCAGATATTCCAGGCGCCAGGCATCTGTGATAGTTGGCGTGGATCAGATGACTTCGAGGTTGTGTAATGTTATGATTACAATGTAAAAAAATAATGTTATGATAACTCACAGTGTTATTAGCTGCAGTTTAATAAATCTGTGAATATTTTTTCATTATCACCGATCCGATGTCCCGTACAATCACAGTACTTGTTGTATGGTCTGTGCGTACAATACAGCGTTTAAGTTTTTTGAGTTGTTTAGCTCAGCGTTCTTAATTTCAAGGTTCTAGAATAATAATTTAAAGGTTTATTATTAAGTACACAGCAGAGTTCCAAGAGAAAACACAAAGAAAACGTTTTTATGTTTATATTTTCATATTTTACCTAAATACAAGATGTATAAAAACAAGTACGTACTTACATTGACACCGGCCGCTTTAAGATGTTGTGGCCAATTTTTATAGTATTCTATTTTTGGAATATTTTTTTTTATTCTTCATCGTTTTGCAGAATGGCAGTTTCAATTTAGTTAAATAAGGTTGACTGAAAAATGCAAACACAAACTTGTTATGTAGGTAACCATACAACAAGTACTTACGTGTAGATACAGTCGAGTTCATTAATATGTTGGCACGTTTGGCAGGATATTGACTTTTATTACAAAGGCATAAAGGTTGACGAACTGTCAAAAGTGCCAACATATTAATGGACTCGACCGTACCTACCTACTTGTTATTGCCTAAGTACATGTTCAAATTTTCTAGTTGTCTACGTGTTCTAAGATGTTCATGATCTAATGTTTTATACTTTAATTAGGTATTACATAATGGAGTGGTGGAATCTTGTACAGCATTCTTTGGTTGAATGCTCTAAGGTATGAATGCTCTAATAAACAAGCTAGAGCTCAAATGTAAAAAAAAATAGATTTAAAAGATCGACAGAAAAGAAAATATTTTCTCCTCCCCCGGTTTTCAATAAGAAAAAATTTCTGTCTCTTCATTATAGTTTACGACTTTAGCCAACAAGCAATGGATAAGGTTTTAAACTTGTTTGTCATTAGTATTATGCAGATTTTTCAATAAAACAAATGCTTTGTCAAACACGTTTAAAAACCTACGAGAAAACCAATGATAATAATAATAAGTCTATGGAGAAAACTCTAAATAATACTTACACGTGAAATGTTGTATTTGCACTGCACAGATAAAAAGCACAAGACGGCATTTTGAAAAAGTTCTCGAGTGTTTTTTCGAAATAACTGTATTCACGATACTCACTCTTAAACAAGTTTTGTACCTAGGTATAAAACTAAGAAAACAAAAGCGTCTCAAAACGCTGCAATGAGTGCTAACTCTGCTGTCACAAATGGCCGCCCGCCAGTGTTGCCAACCACTGCCAAAATCTTCCCCCAAGAAATTTTCAAAATTCCCCTAAAAACCCCCAAGTTTAAATTCTTATTATAAAGTAGGTCGTGACTAATCAAATAAAACGCTTGCATATTAAGGTTCGTATTATAGAATCAAACTCAAACTCAAATCTCTGCTTCTAATTACTAATTCACAGGCTGCGTGTTTGTAAAGTTTTGAATCAATGAAATCCGAGTACTCACATGGAATTTCCTATTGTACGAAGGTTTTGTTTGAAGCCCCTAAAAAAAACCCTGAAATATTCCTGCCCCTAAAAAATCCCCTTTTGACACTTGCCCCCCCTAAATCTAGGGGAAAATCCCCCAAGTTGGCATCACTGCCGCCCGCGCCAGCCGGCCGCTCTCTGCTTGCTTCAGTGTTGCCAGATGAGCAAAATGAAAATGCGGTAGCTGTGCTTAAAAACACGCAGATTTTCAACAAAAAGTGGAATTTCTTGTTATAACATTTACATCGATTTTTCTCTCGATTCGTGTGCTTATTAGTTGTTTTTCACACAAAGACAAGTATCAACTTATCTCAAGAAAAAATCAAATTAAGTCAAGTGCAGGACAGAAAATAATTTAACTAAATCTGATTAGATGATTCGATACTTTTTATAATCTTACTACACGCGGCTGCCTGTCATGTCCTATCTGTAACTTATCTTCGATCGATTCTTGTAATCCAAAATAAATACAGCGTTCGGCTAATATAATGCAAAATTGTAAGGTTAGAAAGTAGCCGATGCATCTTACAGACTAATTTTGTTTCGCTTATATTTTTACGCAACTAAAGTGGTTGCCCACTTAGTTCTAAAAAAAGAGCAAACACAAACATGGTTAATAAACTTATGAAGTAGCTAATGAATGACCACCAAACAACATAACTTTAATTGTGATGGCAACCCCAAATTTGCGTAAAATGCGCAGTAGGTACGACGTTCTTTAGGTAATAAGTAAGCAGATTCATTATAAATAGCCGCGTTATTTATAATGTAGCTCGTTACTTATTTTAAGTATAAGGCTTGCAGTATAATGTATGCCATGCCACTACAGTTAAGTATAGCGGCTCTGTTTTTTCCGGTGCCAGAATATCTTTTTAACTAATGCGACTATTGAAAGTGTTTCGGGACATCTATATTCGAGGTAGGTATATAACTACATATCTACTAAGAGCCAAATTCACCATTGATTTTAAACGCGATCAAGATCACGTTTTACGTAATGTAGTTTAAGTGTCGAGTTTGATAGCCCGTTCCCCGTTTATTCCAAAAATCAATTTCACCAGGTCATTAAAAAAATTTAATCAAGATTTAACAAGGCATTGTTTATAACATAATTGTACATTTTTGTAACAAATTTTACTTTGTTGTTATGACAGTGACAGCCTTAAACTTGTTTTTTGACAAAGCGCGTTTAAAATCAATGGTGAAATTGGCTCTAAGAATGTTATAAACCAATATGGCGGCTAACTTTTTGTTTGTGTGCCGATTTTGATGAAACTCGGTTTTTGTTACTATTTTGACAAGGAAACAGCAACGCAATAATAAAATTATAAAAAATCCAAGATGGCGACCAACTTTTTTGTTTTTCGGCCGATTTCGATGAAACTTCGTTAATGGTGTTATTTTAACAAGGCAATAACAACGCAATGTTAAAAATATAAAAAATTCAAGATGGCGGCCAACTTTTTTGTTTGTGGGCCGATTTCGATGAAACTCGATTTTTTATACTATTTGACAAGAAAACAGCAACGCAATGTTAAAAATATAAAAATATCCAAGATAGCGGCCAAGTTGGTGGTTTATGAGCCGATTTCGATGAAATTCCGTTCATAGTACTATTTTGACAAGGAAATAATAACGCAATGTTCAAAATATTGAAAAATCCAAGATGGCGGCCAATTTTCTTGTTTGTGGGCCGATTTCCATGAAACACGGTTTTCGGAACTATTTTAGCGAGAAAACAGCAACGCAATGTTAAAAATAGTGAAAAATCCGTTATGGCGGCAACTTTTTGTTTGTGGGCCGATTTTGATGAAACTCGCTTTTTGGTACTATTTCGACAAGAAAACAGCAACTCAATGTTGAAAATATTGAAAAATCCATTATGGCAGCCTACTTTTTTGTTTGTAAGCCGATTTCGATGAAACTTGTTTTTTGGCACAATTATGACAAGAAAACAGCAACGCAATGACACAAATATAAAAATTCAAGATTGCGGCCAACTTTTTTGTTTTTGGGCCGATTTCGATGAAACTCGGTTTATGATACAATTTTGACAAGAAAACAGCAACGCAATGTTAAAAATATAAAAAAATCCAAGATGGCGGCCAACTTTTTTGTTTTTTGGTCGATTTTGATTAAACTTGGTTTATAGTGTTATTTTAACAAGGCAATAACAACACAATGTTAAAAATATGAAAAATCCAAGATGGCGGCCAACTTTTTAGTTTTTAAACCGATTGCGATGAAACTCCGTTCATAGTTCTATTTTGACAAGGATATAATAACGCAATGTTCAAAATATTGGAAAATCCAAGATGGCGGCCAATTTTCTTGTTTCTGGGCCGATTTCGATGAAACTTGGTTTATGGTGTTATTTTAACAAGGCAATATTAACGCAATGTTAAAAATATAAAAAATCCAAGATGGCGGCCAACTTTTTTGTTTCTGGGCTGATTTCGATAAAACTTGGTTTATGGTGTTATTTTAACAAGGCAATATTAACGCAATGTTAAAAATATAAAAAAATCCAAGATGGCGGCCAACTTTTTTGTTTCTGGGCCGATTTCGATGAAACTTGGTTCATGGTGTTATTTTAACAAGGCAATATTAACGCAATGTTAAAAATATAAAAAAATCCAAGATGGCAGCCAACTTTTTTGTTTCTGGGCTGATTTCGATGAAACTTGGTTTATGGTGTTATTTTAACAAGGCAATAACAACGCAATGTTAAAAATATAAAAAAAATTAAGATGGCGACCAACTTTTTTGTCTATCGGCCGATTTACAACAAGGCATTGTTTATAACATAATTGTACATTTTTGTAACAAATTTTACTTTGTTGTTATGACAGTGACAGCCTTAAACTTGTTTTTTGACAAAGCGCGTTTAAAATCAATGGTGAAATTGGCGCGTTTAAAAAAATTAAGATGGCGACCAACTTTTTTGTCTATCGGCCGATTTAGATATAACTTGGTTTATGGTGTTATTTTAACAAGGCAATAACAACGCAATGTTAAAAATGTAAAAAAATCCAAGATTGTGGCCAACTTTTTTGTTTCTGGGCCGATTTCGATGAAACTTGGTTTATGGTGTTATTTTAACAAGGCAATATTAACGCAATGTTAAAAATATAAAAAATCCAAGATGGTGGCCAACTTTTTTGTTTCTGGGCCGATTTCGATGAAACTTGGTTTATGGTGTTATTTTAACAAGGCAATATTAACGCAATGTTAAAAATATAAAAAATCCAAGATGGCGGCCAACTTTTTTGTTTCTGGGCTGATTTCGATAAAACTTAGTTTATGGTGTTATTTTAACAAGACAATATTAACGCAATGTTAAAAATATAAAAAAATCCAAGATGGCAGGCAACTTTATTGTTTCTGGGCCGATTTCGATGAAACTTGGTTCATGGTGTTATTTTAACAAGGCAATATTAACGCAATGTTAAAAATATAAAAAATCCAAGATGGCGGCCAACTTTTTTGTTTCTGGGCTGATTTCGATAAAACTTGGTTTATGGTGTTATTTTAACAAGGCAATAACAACGCAATGTTAAAAATATAAAAAAAAATAAGATGGCGACCAACTTTTTTGTCTATCGGCCGATTTAGATATAACTTGGTTTATGGTGTTATTTTAACAAGGCAATAACAACGCAATGTTAAAAATATAAAAAAATCCAAGATGGCGGGCAACTTTTTTGTTTCTGGGCCGATTTCGATGAAACTTGGTTTATGGTGTTATTTTAACAAGGCAATGACAACGCAATGTTAAAAATATAAAAAAATTTAAGATGGCGACCAACTTTTTTGTCTATCGGCAGATTTAGATATAACTTGGTTTATGGTGTTATTTTAACAAGGCAATATTAACGCAATGTTAAAAATATAAATAAATCCAAGATGGCAGTCAACTTTTTTGTTTCTGGGCTGATTTCGATGAAACTTGGTTTATGGTGTTATTTTAACAAGGCAATAACAACGCAATGTTAAAAATATAAAAAAATTAAGATGGCGACCAACTTTTTTGTCTATTGGCCGATTTAGATATAACTTGGTTTATGGTGTTATTTTAACAAGGCAATAACAACGCAATGTTAAAAATATAAAAAATCCAAGATGGCGGGCAAATTTTTTGTTTCTGGGCCGATTTCGATGAAACTTGGTTTATGGTGTTATTTTAACAAGGCAATATTAACGCAATGTTAAAAATATAAAAAATCCAAGATGGCAGCCAACTTTTTTGTTTCTGGGCCGATTTCGATGAAACTTGGTTTATGGTGTTATTTTAACAAGGCAATATTAACAATAAATAAATCCAAGATGGCAGTCAACTTTTTTGTTTCTGGGCTGATTTCGATGAAACTTGGTTTATGGTGTTATTTTTACAAGGCAATAACAACGCAATGTTAAAAATATAAAAAAAATTAAGATGGCGACCAACTTTTTTGTCTATCGGCCGATTTAGATATAACTTGGTTTATGGTGTTATTTTAACAAGGCAATAACAACGCAATGTTAAAAATATAAAAAAATCCAAGATGGCGGGCAACTTTTTTGTTTCTGGGCCGATTTCGATGAAACTTGGTTCATGGTGTTATTTTAACAAGGCAATATTAACGCAATGTTAAAAATATAAAAAAATCCAAGATGGCGGCCAACTTTTTTGTTTCTGGGCCGATTTCGATAAAACTTGGTTTATGGTCTTATTTTAACAAGGCAATAACAACGCAATGTTAAAAATATAAAAAATCCAAGATGGCAGCCAACTTTTTTGTTTCTGGGCCGATTTCGATGAAACTTGGTTTATGGTGTTATTTTAACAAGGCAATAACAACGCAATGTTAAAAATATAAAAAAATCCAAGATGGCAGCCAACTTTTTTGTTTCTGGGCCGATTTCTATGAAACTTGGTTTATGGTGTTATTTTAACAAGGCAATGACAACGCAATGTTAAAAATATAAAAAAATATAAGATGGCGACCAACTTTTTTGTCTATCGGCAGATTTAGATATAACTTGGTTTATGGTGTTATTTTAACAAGGCAATAACAACGCAATGTTAAAAATATAAAAAAATCCAAGATGGCGGCCAATTTTCTTGTTTCTGGGCCGATTTCGATGAAACTTGGTTTATGGTGTTATTTTAACAAGGCAATATTAACGCAATGTTAAAAATATAAAAAATCCAAGATGGCGGCCAACTTTTTTGTTTCTGGGCTGATTTCGATAAAACTTGGTTTATGGTGTTATTTTAACAAGGCAATATTAACGCAATGTTAAAAATATAAAAAATCCAAGATGGCGGCCAACTTTTTTGTTTCTGGGCTGATTTCGATAAAACTTGGTTTATGGTGTTATTTTAACAAGACAATATTAACGCAATGTTAAAAATATAAAAAAATCCAAGATGGCAGGCAACTTTATTGTTTCTGGGCCGATTTCGATGAAACTTGGTTCATGGTGTTATTTTAACAAGGCAATATTAACGCAATGTTAAAAATATAAAAAATCCAAGATGGCGGCCAACTTTTTTGTTTCTGGGCTGATTTCGATAAAACTTGGTTTATGGTGTTATTTTAACAAGGCAATAACAACGCAATGTTAAAAATATAAAAAAAAATAAGATGGCGACCAACTTTTTTGTCTATCGGCCGATTTAGATATAACTTGGTTTATGGTGTTATTTTAACAAGGCAATAACAACGCAATGTTAAAAATATAAAAAAAAATAAGATGGCGACCAACTTTTTTGTCTATCGGCCGATTTAGATATAACTTGGTTTATGGTGTTATTTTAACAAGGCAATGACAACGCAATGTTAAAAATATAAAAAAATTTAAGATGGCGACCAACTTTTTTGTCTATCGGCAGATTTAGATATAACTTGGTTTATGGTGTTATTTTAACAAGGCAATAACAACGCAATGTTAAAAATATAAAAAAAATCCAAGATGGCGGGCAAATTTTTTGTTTCTGGGCCGATTTCGATGAAACTTGGTTTATGGTGTTATTTTAACAAGGCAATATTAACGCAATGTTAAAAATATAAAAAATCCAAGATGGCGGCCAACTTTTTTGTTTCTGGGCTGATTTCGATAAAACTTCGTTTATGGTGTTATTTTAACAAGGCAATATTAACAATAAATAAATCCAAGATGGCAGTCAACTTTTTTGTTTCTGGGCTGATTTCGATGAAACTTGGTTTATGGTGTTATTTTTACAAAGCAATAACAACGCAATGTTAAAAATATAAAAAAAATTAAGATGGCGACCAACTTTTTTGTCTATCGGCCGATTTAGATATAACTTGGTTTATGGTGTTATTTTAACAAGGCAATAACAACGCAATGTTAAAAATATAAAAAAATCCAAGATGGCGGGCAACTTTTTTGTTTCTGGGCCGATTTCGATGAAACTTGGTTCATGGTGTTATTTTAACAAGGCAATATTAACGCAATGTTAAAAATATAAAAAAATCCAAGATGGCGGCCAACTTTTTTGTTTCTGGGCCGATTTCGATAAAACTTGGTTTATGGTCTTATTTTAACAAGGCAATAACAACGCAATGTTAAAAATATAAAAAATCCAAGATGGCAGCCAACTTTTTTGTTTCTGGGCCGATTTCGATGAAACTTGGTTTATGGTGTTATTTTAACAAGGCAATAACAACGCAATGTTAAAAATATAAAAAAATCCAAGATGGCAGCCAACTTTTTTGTTTCTGGGCCGATTTCTATGAAACTTGGTTTATGGTGTTATTTTAACAAGGCAATGACAACGCAATGTTAAAAATATAAAAAAATTTAAGATGGCGACCAACTTTTTTGTCTATCGGCAGATTTAGATATAACTTGGTTTATGGTGTTATTTTAACAAGGCAATAACAACGCAATGTTAAAAATATAAAAAAATCCAAGATGGCGGGCAAATTTTTTGTTTCTGGGCCGATTTCGATGAAACTTGGTTTATGGTGTTATTTTAACAAGGCAATATTAACGCAATGTTAAAAATATAAAAATCCAAGATGGCGGCCAACTTTTTTGTTTCTGGGCTGATTTCGATAAAACTTCGTTTATGGTGTTATTTTAACAAGGCAATATTAACAATAAATAAATCCAAGATGGCAGTCAACTTTTTTGTTTCTGGGCTGATTTCGATGAAACTTGGTTTATGGTGTTATTTTTACAAGGCAATAACAACGCAATGTTAAAAATATAAAAAAAATTAAGATGGCGACCAACTTTTTTGTCTATCGGCCGATTTAGATATAACTTGGTTTATGGTGTTATTTTAACAAGGCAATAACAACGCAATGTTAAAAATATAAAAAAATCCAAGATGGCGGGCAACTTTTTTGTTTCTGGGCCGATTTCGATGAAACTTGGGTCATGGTGTTATTTTAACAAGGCAATATTAACGCAATGTTAAAAATATAAAAAAATCCAAGAAGGCGGCCAACTTTTTTGTTTCTGGGCCGATTTCGATAAAACTTGGTTTATGGTCTTATTTTAACAAGGCAATAACAACGCAATGTTAAAAATATAAAAAAATCCAAGATGGCAGCCAACTTTTTTATTTCTGAGCCGATTTCGATGAAACTTGGTTTATGGTGTTATTTTAACAAGGCAATAACAACGCAATGTTAAAAATATAAAAAAATCCAAGATGGCAGCCAACTTTTTTGTTTCTGGGCCGATTTCTATGAAACTTGGTTTATGGTGTTATTTTAACAAGGCAATGACAACGCAATGTTAAAAATATAAAAAAATTTAAGATGGCGACCAACTTTTTTGTCTATCGGCAGATTTAGATATAACTTGGTTTATGGTGTTATTTTAACAAGGCAATAACAACGCAATGTTAAAAATATAAAAAAATCCAAGATGGCGGCCAATTTTCTTGTTTCTGGGCCGATTTCGATGAAACTTGGTTTATGGTGTTATTTTAACAAGGCAATATTAACGCAATGTTAAAAATATAAAAAATCCAAGATGGCGGCCAACTTTTTTGTTTCTGGGCTGATTTCGATAAAACTTGGTTTATGGTGTTATTTTAACAAGGCAATATTAACGCAATGTTAAAAATATAAAAAAATCCAAGATGGCGGCCAACTTTTTTGTTTCTGGGCCGATTTCGATGAAACTTGGTTCATGGTGTTATTTTAACAAGGCAATATTAACGCAATGTTAAAAATATAAAAAAATCCAAGATGGCAGCCAACTTTTTTGTTTCTGGGCTGATTTCGATGAAACTTGGTTTATGGTGTTATTTTAACAAGGCAATAACAACGCAATGTTAAAAATATAAAAAAAATTAAGATGGCGACCAACTTTTTTGTCTATCGGCCGATTTAGATATAACTTGGTTTATGGTGTTATTTTAACAAGGCAATAACAACGCAATGTTAAAAATATAAAAAAATCCAAGATTGTGGCCAACTTTTTTGTTTCTGGGCCGATTTCGATGAAACTTGGTTTATGGTGTTATTTTAACAAGGCAATATTAACGCAATGTTAAAAATATAAAAAATCCAAGATGGCGGCCAACTTTTTTGTTTCTGGGCCGATTTCGATGAAACTTGGTTTATGGTGTTATTTTAACAAGGCAATATTAACGCAATGTTAAAAATATAAAAAATCCAAGATGGCGGCCAACTTTTTTGTTTCTGGGCTGATTTCGATAAAACTTGGTTTATGGTGTTATTTTAACAAGACAATATTAACGCAATGTTAAAAATATAAAAAAATCCAAGATGGCAGGCAACTTTATTGTTTCTGGGCCGATTTCGATGAAACTTGGTTCATGGTGTTATTTTAACAAGGCAATATTAACGCAATGTTAAAAATATAAAAAATCCAAGATGGCGGCCAACTTTTTTGTTTCTGGGCTGATTTCGATAAAACTTGGTTTATGGTGTTATTTTAACAAGGCAATAACAACGCAATGTTAAAAATATAAAAAAAAATAAGATGGCGACCAACTTTTTTGTCTATCGGCCGATTTAGATATAACTTGGTTTATGGTGTTATTTTAACAAGGCAATAACAACGCAATGTTAAAAATATAAAAAAATCCAAGATGGCGGGCAACTTTTTTGTTTCTGGGCCGATTTCGATGAAACTTGGTTTATGGTGTTATTTTAACAAGGCAATGACAACGCAATGTTAAAAATATAAAAAAATTTAAGATGGCGACCAATTTTTTTGTCTATCGGCAGATTTAGATATAACTTGGTTTATGGTGTTATTTTAACAAGGCAATATTAACGCAATGTTAAAAATATAAATAAATCCAAGATGGCAGTCAACTTTTTTGTTTCTGGGCTGATTTCGATGAAACTTGGTTTATGGTGTTATTTTAACAAGGCAATAACAACGCAATGTTAAAAATATAAAAAAAAATAAGATGGCGACCAACTTTTTTGTCTATCGGCCGATTTAGATATAACTTGGTTTATGGTGTTATTTTAACAAGGCAATAACAACGCAATGTTAAAAATATAAAAAAATCCAAGATGGCGGGCAACTTTTTTGTTTCTGGGCCGATTTCGATGAAACTTGGTTCATGGTGTTATTTTAACAAGGCAATATTAACGCAATGTTAAAAATATAAAAAAATCCAAGATGGCGGCCAACTTTTTTGTTTCTGGGCCGATTTCGATAAAACTTGGTTTATGGTCTTATTTTAACAAGGCAATAACAACGCAATGTTAAAAATATAAAAAATCCAAGATGGCAGCCAACTTTTTTGTTTCTGGGCCGATTTCGATGAAACTTGGTTTATGGTGTTATTTTAACAAGGCAATAACAACGCAATGTTAAAAATATAAAAAAATCCAAGATGGCAGCCAACTTTTTTGTTTCTGGGCCGATTTCTATAAAACTTGGTTTATGGTGTTATTTTAACAAGGCAATGACAACGCAATGTTAAAAATATAAAAAAATTTAAGATGGCGACCAACTTTTTTGTCTATCGGCAGATTTAGATATAACTTGGTTTATGGTGTTATTTTAACAAGGCAATAACAACGCAATGTTAAAAATATAAAAAAATCCAAGATTGTGGCCAACTTTTTTGTTTCTGGGCCGATTTCGATGAAACTTGGTTTATGGTGTTATTTTAACAAGGCAATATTAACGCAATGTTAAAAATATAAAAAATCCAAGATGGTGGCCAACTTTTTTGTTTCTGGGCTGATTTCGATAAAACTTGGTTTTAGGTACTATTTTACAAGTAAACAGCAATGCAATGTTTAAAATATTAAAACACCTAAGATGACAGCCAAATTCTTTATTTGTTTTTTTTAACCAAATAACACGAAAACGATCCCTTTTTTCCCAAGCTGTTTTTTTTGTATAATAGTATCAAAAATCGAGTTTCATCAAAATCGGCCCAAAAACAAACTGTGGGCTGCCATCTATTTTTTATATTTTTATTATTGCGTTACTGTTTTCTGTAAAAATAGTACCAAAAGACGGAGTTTCATCGAAATCGGCTCACAAACAAAAAAGTTAACAGCCATATTGGACTTTGCAATATTTTCAACATTGCGTTGCTGTTTTCTCGTTTAAATAATTCCGAAAACCATGTTTCATGTAAATCGGCCCAAAAACAAAAAAAGTTGGCCGCCATCTTAGATATTTTTATTATTTTTAACATTGCCTTGTTATTTCCTTGTTAAAATAATACCAAAAACCAAGTTTATTTAAATCGGCCGAAAAACAAAAATCGGTTAAATATCATTAAACCGCATACGTTAATGTAAAGAGTGTGCCACAGTAATTTAATGATGCGGCTGACGTCATAAAGATTCTACGTACCGAAAACAGTCAGTAAGTAAACGGAGTTCGTAAAATGAGCCAGGATACGTAAAAACTGATGATGTAGACGGAGACTTTATTAATTATCCCGTGTACGTAAAATGTATCGGCATACCTCCGACCCTGCTCGTACATTATGTACGTAACCGGGACCATTAATTAATGTGACAGGGACAGTACAATGATTTGGCAACCAGTTACTGTTATAAAGAGCCTGGATACTGAAATAATGCAGCTGTATAACTATTCGTACGTATGGCGCATACATATTTTATGTTACGGGTTAAGTAAATTACGTATGCTGCTCCGTGCAGAATCATTAAGCCGCATACGTAACTGTAAAGAATGCGCCACAGTAATTTCATGATGCGGCTGACGTCATAAAGATTCTACGTACCAAACACAGTCGGTAAGTAAACGGAGTTCGTAAAATGAGCCAGGATACGTAAAAACTGATGATGTAGACGGAGACATTATTAATTATCCCGTGTACGTAAAATGTATCGGCATAACTCCGACCCTGCTCGTACATTATGTACGTAACCGGGACCATTACTTAATGTGACAGGGACAGTACAATGATTTGGCAACCAGTTACTGTTATAAAGAGCCTGGATACTGAAATAATGCAGCTGTATAACTATTCGTACGTATAGCGCATACATATTTCATGTTACGGGTAAAGTAAATTACGTATGCTGCTCCGTGCAGAATCATTAAGCCGCATACGTAACTGTAAAGAGTGCGCAACAGTAATTTAATGATGCGGCTGACGTCATAAAGATTCTACGTACCAAACACTGTCGGTAAGTAAACGGAGTTCGTAAAATGAGCCAGGATACGTTAAAACTGATGATGTAGACGGAGACATTATTAATTATCCCGTGTACGTAAAATGTATCGGCATACCTCCGACCCTGCTCGTACATTATGTACGTAACCGGGACCATTACTTAATGTGACAGGGACAGTACAATGATTTGACAACCAGTTACTGTTATAAAGAGCCTGGATACTGAAATAATGCAGCTGTATAACTATTCGTACGTATAGCGCATACATATTTCATGTTACGGGTAAAGTAAATTACGTATGCTGCTCCGTGCAGAATCATTAAGCCGCATACGTAACTGTAAAGAGTGCGCAACAGTAATTTAATGATGCGGCTGACGTCATAAAGATTCTACGTACCAAACACAGTCGGTAAGTAAACGGAGTTCGTAAAATGAGCCAGGATACGTAAAAACTGATGATGTAGACGGAGACATTATTAATTATCCCGTGTACGTAAAATGTATCGGCATACCTCCGACCCTGCTCGTACATTATGTACGTAACCGGGACCATTACTTAATGTGACAGGGACAGTACAATGATTTGGCAACCAGTTACTGTTATAAAGAGCCTGGATACTGAAATAATGCAGCTGTATAACTATTCGTACGTATAGCGCATACATATTTCATGTTACGGGTAAAGTAAATTACGTATGCTGCTCCGTGCAGAATCATTAAGCCGCATACGTAACTGTAAAGAGTGCGCAACAGTAATTTAATGATGCGGCTGACGTCATAAAGATTCTACGTACCAAACACAGTCGGTAAGTAAACGGAGTTCGTAAAATGAGCCAGGATACGTAAAAACTGATGACGTAGACGGAGACATTATTAATTATCCCGTGTACGTAAAATGTATCGGCATACCTCCGACCCTGCTCGTACATTATGTACATAACCGGGACCATTACTTAATGTGACAGGGACAGTACAATGATTTGGCAACCAGTTACTGTTATAAAGAGCCTGGATACTGAAATAATGCAGCTGTATAACTATTCGTACGTATAGCGCATACATATTTCATGTTACGGGTAAAGTAAATTACGTATGCTGCTCCGTGCAGAATCATTAAGCCGCATACGTAACTGTAAAGAGTGCGCAACAGTAATTTAATGATGCGGCTGACGTCATAAAGATTCTACGTACCAAACACAGTCGGTAAGTAAACGGAGTTCGTAAAATGAGCCAGGATACGTAAAAACTGATGATGTAGACGGAGACATTATTAATTATCCCGTGTACGTAAAATGTATCGGCATATCTCCGACCCTGCTTGTACATTATGTACGTAACCGGGACCATTACTTAATGAGACAGAGTCAGTACAATGATTTGGCAACCAGTTACTGTTAAAAAGAGCCTGGATACTGAAATAATGCGACTGTATAACTTCGTACGTATAGCGCATACATATTTCATGTTACGGGTAAAGTAAATTACGTATGCTGCTCCGTGCAGAATCATTAAGCCGCATACGTAACTGTAAAGAGTGCGCCACAGTAATTTCATGATGCGGCTGACGTCATAAAGATTCTATGTACCGAACACTGCCAGTAAGTAAACGGAGTTCGTAAAATGAGCCAGGATACGTAAATGTTTATGTAGGCGGAGACATTATTAATTATCCCGTGTACGTAAAATGTATCGGCATATCTCCGACCCTGCTCGTACATTATGTACGTAACCCGGACCATTACTTAATGAGACGGAGTCAGTACAATGATTTGGCAACCAGTTACTGTTGTAAAGAGCCTGGATACTGAAATAATGCGGCTGTATAACTTCGTACGTATAGCGCATATATATTTCCTGTTGCGGGTTAAGTAAATTACGTATGCTGCTCCGTTAATACATATGCGGCATCATTAAACCGCATACGTAAACGTTAACAGTGCGGGCACAGTAATTTCATGATGCGGCTTACGTATTAAGGATTCGGCCTCATTACAAGTAACTCGTTTACATTGTCTTTACAGGGCATTATGCCGCATACTTACTGGACATGGTGTCGGCTCATTATAAGTATGGCTCTTATTTATTTCATGTGAAAAGCACATTATACGTATCTGGCTGCCAGTGCATTACAAATTTGCCAATTTTAAGTAGCCCGTTTTTCTCAGTGTGAAATATTCTGAAACGAAATTCACTTTAAAGATAAATTAGATCGACCCCCGCTGGCCTTTCGGGATATTACTTGGAAAAATAT
The DNA here is from genome assembly GCA_928269145.1 of Agriphila tristella. Lineage (NCBI taxonomy): Eukaryota > Metazoa > Arthropoda > Insecta > Lepidoptera > Crambidae > Agriphila > Agriphila tristella. The sequence continues at coordinate 43,633,140 of OV743433.1, forward strand.
TTTCCACATTTTATTTCTTTCTCATTTGCCTGTAGGTTTAATTATCTACAAAAGCACGCCTAACCTTTTGTTTTTTTTTATCTTTATGCCACTATAGGTTAAGTGGTTGACGTAAAAATAATGCTTTGTAAAAATTGTTGCAAATGTTTATGATTATATTTTATAATTCACCTACCTACCTCTGTTCGGGGCTTTTTGTGAATAAAAATGCTTTGACTTTCTACGATTCTACAAAGGTTTCCATTTTTTCTTTTGAGTTACAGAACCTCAAAAAACAATTAAGATTGCTATCCATCTTCAGCCTCCCACTAATTTCGTTCGCATCGATCAATTAGCTTTACTTATACTTAAGTTAAAAATAGTTCTACGGCCAAACTTGCTATACCGCCCACCAGAGCCAATATGAATACATAAAGTTCATTAGATAGTAGTTTATGATACAAGGTTGGTAAGGAGGTTTTAAAAAACCTTAACAACCGTGTGCCATACTACGTTTTTCAATATAGTTGCGAGAAAACATTATAGGTACTGATGACATTGTAATCTATACATATAATAAAACTGTAAATTCTAAATATTTGTGCGCAAACTACGTAAAAACAGCTAAACGAATTTTTATGGATTTTTCACAATTTAGTAGATTGAGGTCCAACTTAAAATCTAAGCTATGTTTCATCAAATTCAGGTGGGTGGAACCAGGGAAACAGCTTGAACTCTCCGTGGTACTAGCTTTCATACACTAAAGGGGTCATTTTAAACTGGATGAAATATGTTTCTACTGTCTACGCGGATGAAGTCGCGGGCGGAAGCTAGTAGAAATTAAAAAAAAAGTTCGTAAACAAAAACGCACGGCGCCGGCGTGTGGTAAAATCAACTTTCCGCACGCTGTACTAATCCGTAAACAAAAACGCACGGCGTGCGGTAAAATCAACTTACCGCACGCTCGACTGTCATCGTAAACTTCCATTTTTGAGCAACTGTATTGAAATAGTTATTTGTTATACAAGTGACCAAAATCAAATTGTGCTGCGAGTGGCGACTTTAAATCACGAACTAGCGAAGTAGTCTAGAATTGAATCACGAGCTTAGCGAGTGATTCAATTGATAGTCTAATATAGACTACTGAGCACAGTGAGTGATTTAAAGGCACGAGGCAGAACAACATTTTGGTCTCGTGTAAAACATACAACTTTTCACCTCGACCAGCGAGAAAATTTTCACGTGACTTTCCTGGTAAAAGAGCTTAATTTAGCATTAGAAACTTGTTCACTTAACTCTTTTGGAGTTAAACAACTATCTTAATCGTTGGACGCATTCATTTTTGTAATTTATCACAAAAATAATTCAATCAAACCTATGCTGAAAAATTTTATTCATAGAGTCATTAAAGTAGATTCCCGTCGTTTTGATTACATTGCGTTGTGTTTTTCTCTTATTCATTAATATTCCGTCTTATTTATTTATTTATAATTATAAAACATATAATTTGTTAATAAACTTCATTAATTTTTCTTATTTCATATTTGTTTCATACATGTGACCTCATTACCTCCATACTCTTTATTTCGAATTATCAACCTTCTTTTTTAACAATCCTTATTTAAAACTCCTTGGTATATCCGTGCATTTTATTTTTTTACTTTTTAATCCGTGTATGACACCATAAAGCACTCTATCTATCCTTTTCTCACATATCAATTTTACAAGTGTCATCCTTGTCACTTTATTTGTTTTTTCTTTATTATTTTAATAGTTGGTGTTAGAAATTAAAAAAGCACTTTGTCTCACGCTCGCAGCAAAAATCGATTTTGCTGCGAGTTTTTACGCGCCAAAAGCACCCTTTTCGTGCTGGAGAGGTGAAAAAGTATTTTCATCTTTCAATATTATATTTACCTGCGGTTTTCAGTTAAAAATAACTTCTTGAATGGAATATGTACAATGTCAACATTTTAAATTAGAAATCTAAGTAGAATCTGTGTATAACTGCGCGAATGAAATGCGTGTCGGAGCACTTAAATCGCTAAAATCTAAGATGATCTAAGGCTGAAAACTATCATATCTATTACGTATATCTCTCAAACAATTAAAATTACCAAAACTTTACTTCTAAAAGTAATTAAGAAAATTATTTCATGCTTTACTTTCAACGTACCATGTCACATTCAATAAGCTACGTAAAACAAACATAGCCGTGCCGTACTTTAGGGATATGAAAAAATGTTATGTGATTCTTCATTGGATAAATACAATTCGTTGCTCGCGGCTGTACATAATTTACGAGTACTTAATAATATACGTATTGTACGTACGTATGTATGTGTACACACGGCCCATTGTGCAAAATATTAATCTTATTAATTCAAGCGAAGAAGACCTTCGTCATACCCCACGACATATTATGTACCTATGACTGACGTAGGTATAATATGAATATGTGAACTGTCACGGTAAAAGAGATGGGGCTTTTTGTGATAATCTTACGAGAAATGCATGTTTTCTTTAAAATCTGGCCAACATTAAAAAACAATAAACTTTAAAAGTCTTTACTCAGGCTTTTTTTTTGCTTTTTTTTCAGCTTTTATATTCCTAGTATGTTCCATTTGATTACCTTTATAATTTTCAGAATAATATTTCAAAATAATAGTGGTATTAAACTATGGTATGGTTTCATTAAGGTAACTACGGAACCTACTGCGCGTAACCCGACTCCCACCTGGCCGGTTTTTTTTTATTCAAAGTAAAGGTATTTGAAGAAAATAAAGTATCCGTCACATTCTTTTTAATTTAAGTTTTATGTTGGCAAGCACTGGGCTATAAAGCAAGTGGGGAATCGCCCGAGATTGCTCCTTTAGTAAGGCTTCCATGGAAGAAGCTTTGCGGGTAATATTTCGTCATCTGAAGGTAATTTACCCGTAAACTGTACGAGATATTTCGTCATCTGAAGGTAATTTACCCGTAAACTGTACGAGTATCATGTACGAAACTTTTTACGCTATACGTACGAAATAGTACGTACATGTATGTCATTCAACATATGGATGCTGCGAATAAAAAAAAATGCCAAAAAACATTTTGAGATTTGATTTTACTAAATTATTCCAATCACTTGTAGCTTTTATAAACGTTTATACTAGGTACCTATCTCAATTTATAGTATACTAGCGGCCACCCGCGATTTCGTCTGCGTGGACAGTTACTTTGCTATTCCTCGAGAACATTATGTTTTTTCTGGATGAAAGGTACCATAAGTCCTTTTCTGTACCCCTGACAAACTTTATTTTGCATTTGTAATATTAATAAATCGGTACTTAATAAATAATAGACAACATCACAAATATTACTCTGATTCCAAAGTAAGTAGCTTAAAGCACTTGTGTTATGGAAATCAGAGGCAACGGTGGAACTTGAAACCAGGGATTGAAATACCATTAAAAAAATAACGATAAAAACAATTACGTTAAAATACCGTTAAAATATTTTATCGGTAAATTTGCCGGTAACGGTAAAAAAGTAAGAAATAACATTACATTTCAAAATAACGTTATCATTCCCTGCTACAAACACCCAGACCTGAATCAATATAGAAAAGTTAAAATTGACCCAGCCGGGGATCGAACCCGAGACCTTGAAAGACGACACCTTGAAAACCGGTGCACAAACCACTCGACCATGGAGGTTGTCAAAATATTAGCACGGATATTAGTAGGTACTAGTACCTAAGGCTATTAATCTATTCATTTTCATCCAATGACGTAAGGTTTAATGTGCTCAGCATAATTTTCGTATCAACACTTGAAGCTTACAGCTCATTACCCCGGTTAGTGTCCATCACTAGGATGCTCTTATCTTAATTTGGGAACATGACGTGGTCCCCCCCTCTCCCCCGCACCCCTTACATCTGGCGGTGACGGCAATTGCCTTTGATTAGCTGACCACAAAAGGGAACCATTGCGTATTCCTGTTTGGTTGAACATTCGTATTGTAAAGGATATATCATCCACGTTTCATACATTTTTGGTCCAAATATGAAAGTGCCGGCCAAAACACAAAAGTGCTTTATTCTGATAGATTTTGTCCATCTAAGCATTTTTTTATTACAGCACGGAAGCTGTAGCACCGCTTCTTATTTGTGTCAAAATTTTTGAACTTTAGACTTTTTGAACTCAATTAAAATCAAGTGCAGCGGTGCTACTGCTTCGTTGCCATAATAAGAAATGCTTAGGTGGACAAAATCTATCAGAATAAAGCACTTTTGCTTTTTGGCCGGCACTTTCACATTTGGACCAAAATGGATGATGTCCTTTGATTTGTACAAGGAGAAAAATCAAATATGTTTGAAGTTAGTTCAAACTCTATAATGAAAACAAGATATACCTTAATTTCATTTTTTAAGAGGGGAGGCGAACCCGTGGAATTATTCGTACAAAATGAATTTATTCGTTGAACACTTATTTTTTTTTGGTGTAGCTATTCGGAGGTTGGAAGTCGCAGGGGGCTTCTAGTACTCATAAACACAATATCAAATGATGAGGTTTTTGCAAACAAGATTGTTGTTTATTCTCTGCGAAATAAATGTTGCTTTCACTTCTGCTGTACTTGCCCATATAAAGTTAGTTTTCTCAAGCAAAAGGATGCCAATAGCACATGAGCAGACCGATTGCCGCCTTGATTAATTACCGCCTGGTGCATTCACCAGCACTTTCATTTGTTCGCAGATGATACAAACAACAACAAACGTATTTCAAATGAAACTCCACTGCCTGGTACAATATCAATCGAAACAGTCTGTTAAGTCCCGGATATTGGCTCAGATAGCATCTCGTCACACGGATATTTCATATGAGCTACATATTCGTCTTCGCCTTGTCCAATAAAGCGCGAAGTTCTAAAAATATATCAGATATTTTGTGTACAGTATGAGCAATCAGTATTGGCCTCGTTATGGTATACCTGCAATGCAAGTCGACAAAGCAAAAGGGTAGAAATCACTCGATATCTAAATAAAAATTTAGAAAAAACTTGTGCGTTACTATTTTTCTGAATTCAATTTTTCACTCACGTGTTAAAGCAATTTATCATGCTGCGGGGATATACTAATTCATAAAAAAACGGCGAACGCAACCAAGCTACAAAATCGATCACATGTGTCGTAATGATGAACTATGTGTGTGTGCCTTATATGGGTGGTATAGGTGTACTGTATATTGTAAAAGATAATATAAAATTATTCATTTATTAAAATCAGTACATCTTTTGTTTGAAAAGGCATTTTTTTTAAGTAAAACTCTTTAGCTTGAACAAAAAGCTAACGTTTTATATTATGTTCTAATTATCCATGACTGACCAAAGACATAGGCCCTATATCTCCGAAGATTATCGTCTCAATGAAACTTATATCCAAGATCCAATCGAACAAAAAACCAACTAAAGTTCAGAAGAGAACGCTGGATTTTGTCATAAAAATTATGTATATTGGTTTCAATTCAATTTCATTAAGCTATCATTCAATATCGATATTATTAAATTACTATGACAAATGCTATGATCAATCTACGCAACCGAATAGCAACACACAATGTAGGGGTAAATATTTGGGGATGCTTCGCTCCACAGGTCCCAGTCTGCTACGAGCTACGCCGTAGAACGTACGCGCGGAACCGTAGCACGTAGCTACGATACTCGTACTTTGCAACTTTCATTGTAACGTTGATAATCTGAAATTTAATTTTTTTTTCTTTGTGTTTTTAGTGAAGTGGCTTAAGTGTTTCTTATATTTTAGTTGTTCAGAAGCAATCAAAAAGGTAATTTAATTAATATCAAAACAAATTCTCATTTTGTGGTGTTAGAATTTAAAAAGTAAAATGTCTTTTTTAGTGTAACACAAAAAAGAGGTTTATATAGATAATTATAGATAATTAAAATAAACAAAATTGAAACCCACTGCTTACTTTGATCCATAATGTAACAGCTGTAGCTCCCATTTAACAGTGTGTTATTCTTTAATTATGTAAATTGTGTACTTTTTGTACCTTAATTTATTAACAACTATACTAGCTCCCACCCGCGACTTTATCCGCGTGGACATTCGCAAAATTGCTAGAGAATATTAGACCTAGTTAAAAAGTATCCTAAGTTTTAATCCAGGCTACAAACTATCTGATGTGCCAAATTTTATCCAAATCAGATATGCCGAATTTGCGAAATTAAGTCACAAACATCCAAACATCTAAACACCCAAACATCGTAATTACATTTATAATATTAAAAGGATACCCCTTCTATCACAAAGTTTACTTCAAAATGCGACTGTAAATTAATAACAAGTCTCCTTACAAGAAGAAATACGTTATTGGCACCTATTTTTTTCTCAGAAAGTCGCAAAGAGAAATATTGAACTCGAACAAACTTAATCTTGAGAACTTTGATAATATTTTTCCAAGAATCTTATAAAGGCGCTTGCAGAATATTAGATTGTATTTTTTACGGATCAAAGTGTACTTACTTACGTAGTGCTTTTCGACGCTTGCTATTTCCAACTTCTGTTATCTAGATACATAGTTTTCAAAGTACCTATATAAACAATATAAACGTTTGTTAGTACAGAATCACCGATTTACACATAGTAACTTTTTCATTAGTTGACTCACAGACATAAAAGTAAAATTGGGGGGTATTGGTATTGGTGATGGGCTCTTTTTTCCGCATTTAGACTCGCATTTGGTCCGTTATGCGTGAACACGGCATTGGTGTGGCTAGTCTAGCCATCCCAGCTCCTTCCAGAAGCGCAGAAGCCTCCTGGGGCGTTCACAGGCTTCTAGGAGCGACCTCACGTCTTTGAGGATTTCTTCCCGGTGTGCGGCCAAACCCACGCACTCCAGGATCACGTGGGCGGCTGTTTCCTCTGCGTCCAGGCATCCTCTATATAGGGGACTGTCTGTCGCATTCATGATGAATAGTTGTCGGTTTAAGGCAAGGTGACCTGTAAGTGTACCTACAACTATTCGGAGGTCTGGACGATTAAGGCTGAGCAGTATGTGCAGCACGGGTACGTTGTCTCACCCATGAGCGTGTTAGATTTATTATAAAATAAAGAAGAGAAATAAAATAAAGTGAAATTCAATAAAATGATATTTATTCAATTGAATCGTCCAATTTCTTTTACCCTACTACCCGTTCGGGACCTCTTTCTTTTAGCTGAGAAGAAGAACGGGCGAAAGAAACTTGTCAGCTTTATCAATTCAAACATTTACAGGAAATTGTTACAAAATACAACAACCTTAATCATAAAATATATCAGTTAATCTCAGGTTTGTTCAAATATGTTATAATTCACTAGCCAAATGTAAAAGAGATCTATCTAGTGCTTTACCTATTAATATTACGAATAATCAGAAAAATCATTAGATTGGCTATAAAACTTAACAGTGGATAGCCTCTGAATAGGTAACAATTTAAGTCACACACACATTATTTATAACATTTTAAATCAATTATTTCAAATAACACAATAATAATGTACTTAACTTGTGAATCATGGCAACAACAACCATTCCGGGTCTCAAAATGGCATAAGCTCCGCTCTGGTCGACGGCTGGGCAAAAAGTGGCCTCATACAGGTCTCGACTCGCGTTTTATAGGCGATGACAAACAAGGGACAAACAAGTTACGTCACTTCCGTAAAATTAGATCATACCGACTTAAATCTTACTTTTTACGTTAAAACATTATTTAAATTTACAAAAAATATATAATTGTTCTAAGGATGTATTATTTTTGAATTAGTCACAATAACATCAAGACATTTGTTTAAAAAGTGAAAAATGTGTACAATATATCAAGACTACCAGTTTTTAGTCATTATAATTATGAGAATATATTCTATATACTAACACGGCCATACTGACAGGTACTTCGTTCTCGAAGTACAATCACGTACAATTAGTATAGAAAATAAAATAAATTATGGTATAATTATTTAAATCCTTGTTGAAATCATAAATCTAGACCATCTACAAAATACTACGACAAACTAATGTAAACTTATGTACAAATTCCTAGAAAAATTTAATATTCTCGTCGAACACCAAAATGACTTCAGAAAGGCAAAGTCTATTACCCTTGCAGTTTATCGGTACATACAAATAGCTCTGAAAAAGAGCTATTAGATATGACAAAGGCGTATGAAAGTGTAGATTATAACATCCTTCTGTCAAAATTATATGGTTCAAATCTATGGTACAAAACAGAAAACAAAAAGTACAAATAGAAAACTGACATCCAAAAAAAATTAAATGAAATCTATTCGATTCCTCAAGGTGTCCTTTTTCTTTTCTACATTAATGACCTTCCCAAAATAGTAAAAAACGATATAACCCTTCCAGTATTATTTGCGGATGATAAATCCATTAAATAAAATGTAAAAATTCAGAAAACGCAAACTTCATTTTCAAAGAAACAATCCAAACTATAACAACCAGGTTAAAAAGTCACAACTTAGGAATAAACTATTCAAAAACAAAAATATTGCAACTCCGACCTTATTGTAAAGTGCCCTATAACATAAATACTAAATTCGAAAATAACGAAATAGAATCAGTTAATACATTTAAACTTCTTGGTGTAGTAATAGATTCTCACCTAAATTGGAAAAGTCACATACAACACATTAAATCTAAACTATCTAAATTCAACTACACTCTTTTTGAATTAGTACATAACACGAATACAGAAGCAGCACTATCAGCATATTACGCATATGCTTATTCACAATTAAAATACGGAAATGTTATGGGGAAACAGCACAAACGTAAATGGTCTCTTTATTATGCAAAAAAAGTGTTAGAATAATAGCTCAAATAGATAATACTCAATCGTGTAGACCACGCTTTATTAAATTGAATCTACTCACACTCCCATCTCTATAAATATATATATGACATATTATGTATATTTACCTTTAAAAATATAGAAACTTTTACCAAAGTAAAAGATACTTACAACATTAATACGAGACACAAAAACAGATTATTCTTACTAGAATCCAGAATAAAAATGCTTAATACCAGTCCGTATTGTCAGTTACAGTCTTTAATAAACCAACTTTTATTAAAAATTTACCAAACCTCAAATTATTCTCTAAGTCGTTGAAATCTTTCTTAATACAAAAATGTTACTACTCTGTAGAAGAGTTAGAAATACATAAAGTATATTAATAATATTAGGATCTGCCCAAAGGTATGTATATTATTTTTATTCTTATTGGTTTAAATGCCTATTCGTAAAAGTTAATTAATAGTACCTACCTAAATAGTACTGACAAAAATTTGCTATACCTAAATGGTCACTAAGTCATGCACTTCATTATTGTATTGTAACACCTAGCTGTACAGGTACACTTAGTTGCAAATAAACATTTGATTTGATTTTTTTTATTACATCTAATAATTTATCGTGTAGATAAGAAGTAATATAGCTCAAAAAATTACAACTAAAACAAATTGATTTTAACATTACTTACATATTTTTCTGATTGCCGAATTAAAATTCAATGAATACCTACTAATGTTCCACGGTCAAAGCAACTATTAAAAATATTTTATTACCACATCCTAGCTCATACATTTACTTAAAAAAAAGCTATTTGACAGGTCAACACTCGTATGGGAAGTGGCTTAGAGCAACGCGGGACGAAGTCTTCGTTGCTTTAAGGGAAGTGGCATCGTATCTTACACAACCGTTCTGCCAATCTGACAAGTACAGTTTACATTATATAAGTTGTAGATATTTTAATAATAACAAAATTTAATTTATGAGAATTTAAATCTTCCTTTACTGCCACCATTGAGCAGTTAGCATCGTTATAAAACATAGTAAAAGTCAACATGGGCACTTAAAAAATCAACAGACTATTATTATTACTATTAAAACTTCAATATTATAATTTAACTATTAATCTTAGAATAGAATAGATTTATTGCATTTCATGTGGTACAATAAGGATCTTAAAATTATTTTGGTGCTTACCTACACATGAGCCCTGTAAGGACATAACAATATCTATCAACATACATCATCATAGTCAAAATTAAAATCAAAATCAAAATCAAAATCAAAATCAAAATCAAAATTAAAATCAAAATTAAAATCAAAATTAAAATCAAAATTAAAATCAAAATTAAAATCAAAATTAAAATCAAAATTAAAATCAAAATTAAAATCAAAATTAAAATCAAAATCAAAATTAAAATCAAAATCAAAATTAAAATCAAAATCAAAATCAAAATCAAAATCAAAATCAACATCAACATCAACATCAACATCAAAATCAAAATCAACATCAACATCAACGTCATTGCAACATCTTATTCGCCGGGCCATTGGCTAAAAAATCTGTCTTCCGATATAAAAATAATATCTAGTTTTTAATCAACTACCAATTATATCTCAAATTGCATCTAAACATTACTAGGTGAGTATTATGTTTTAAAATATAGATTTTAAAATATACTACTACCTATAGAGGTAGGTGGACAAATCGTAATTTCTTACTTAAAAAGATATTTCTTCACTTTTCCTAAATTGGACCTATACAGTAATAATTATTGTAAATTTTTCATTGTCTGTTCGATGAAATGCAAAAATAATTTTGAACTCTGACATCAAACAATGGAATTCATAAACTACGTTAGATTAATATTCCCAAGAGTTTTTGAATTAGAATTTCGTAATGCAATTTCTGTTAAAAGTTGACTTTATTAAATAACCAATGAAATATGAAATATAACATAGTAACTATTATCTATTCATCATGAAATGACCATATAAATCAATACCACAAATAATGTTACAAAGTAATTTTATAATATTTATTACTCAATGCATTTAACGTTAATATATCGCAACATCCAAATTTTTCTTTTCCATCTTATAATAATAATTCGCTAAACAACTTTTTTAAGCTAACAAACTGGTAAAATCTTTTAAATCAGGGTAATCATAAAAACACAGCCACCGAGGGCTTTACCTTCCTTTACAGCAGAACTCGGAAACTATACTGTCGTGATACCAGCTTGCAGCTCCGCTGCTGCGGTTTTCGAGATTAGCGGCAGTGCAGCCACACCTTGGTGCAGCGAAGTCATTCTTAACGCTTAACGATCTTTCTGGTGTTAATAAGGGCAGCGTGGCGGGTCGCGGATCACATCAACATCCACACAAAATTTCACTAGCACCGAGCCTTTTATATTCATTATAAAGTCTAAAATATAAATGCATCATTAGTAAACACATGATAATAAAACAGTGAAAATCAAGAATACCATTTTCTTAGCCATTTTTCAAACTACAGGCTTTCAAACTAATTTAATTTTAACACAAATTTAATGTAAGTGTACAAAATAAGCTTCACCTTGTATAGAATAGACTGTAATAACTGGTAAATCTACCGTATTTTATGGCAATTATGTAATTCGAATTTATCACAGATAATATTTTTACAAATCTAAAACGGGTATTTAACACTTTAAGAAAATATCTGTATTATTAGTAACACACAAGACATTAAAACAATATTTTATCAAGAATTGCTATTTTCTCACGGAAATTGTTATTTTAATTCACTTTCCAGGCTCATCACCTGTAATACACACACAATTAATCACAACCAACATAACCAACTTTGTACTTTATTAATTTCTCTTTATCTCTTTTCACTTTTCTGGGAAAATAAAACTCATTACTCATTTCAAACTTTCTCACTTTTTTTTTTACCCCTCTGGTTCTTATTTACTCTCACGTTTTCGTTTTTATTCTCAAATTCTCACTTGTTTGGGTAAATAAAACTCTTATATCATTTCATTATAAATTTACTTCATATTCACTTGATAGGAAAAATGGGAAAGAATAGGAAAAACTCGTATGACAATTGTTGTAATAATGTTTAATCTATAATCAAATCATATAACACAATTGCATTTCTTAGCACAGTTATCTTTGTGTGAAATGTGACTTAAGTTAAGATACTGACTTAATTTATAAAACTTATAGGTTATTGTGAAAAAAAATTTGTATTTGGGAAGCAAACTAACCTTCTCTTTGGCGTACCCACCCTTGGCAGCGGTAGTGACATTGCTGCATTTGAATACTCTGAACAGCTCCTCGACGTTTTTGCACAAGGCTTCTGCTCCACTGTCACTGGTTGTCGAGGAAAACACCGGGAACGCCACATCATCGGCAGAGAGATCACTTGACACACCATCATGTAATAGCCTAAGGAGGCCCCGAAGAAGAACTGGATCCATTCTGAAACTCATTTCAAATGTATTAGTATGTAATCATTCGATCCCCACTTCTGATGTTAGATTTATTATAAAATAAAGAAGAGAAATAAAATAAAGTGAAATTCAATAAAATGATATTTATTCAATTGAATCGTCCAATTTCTTTTACCCTACTACCCGTTCGGGACCTCTTTCTTTTAGCTGAGAAGAAGAACGGGCGAAAGAAACTTGTCAGCTTTATCAATTCAAACATTTACAGGAAATTGTTACAAAATACAACAACCTTAATCATAAAATATATCAGTTAATCTCAGGTTTGTTCAAATATGTTATAATTCACTAGCCAAATGTAAAAGAGATCTATCTAGTGCTTTACCTATTAATATTACGAATAATCAGAAAAATCATTAGATTGGCTATAAAACTTAACAGTGGATAGCCTCTGAATAGGTAACAATTTAAGTCACACACACATTATTTATAACATTTTAAATCAATTATTTCAAATAACACAATAATAATGTACTTAACTTGTGAATCATGGCAACAACAACCATTCCGGGTCTCAAAATGGCATAAGCTCCGCTCTGGTCGACGGCTGGGCAAAAAGTGGCCTCATACAGGTCTCGACTCGCGTTTTATAGGCGATGACAAACAAGGGACAAACAAGTTACGTCACTTCCGTAAAATTAGATCATACCGACTTAAATCTTACTTTTTACGTTAAAACATTATTTAAATTTACAAAAAATATATAATTGTTCTAAGGATGTATTATTTTTGAATTAGTCACAATAACATCAAGACATTTGTTTAAAAAGTGAAAAATGTGTACAATATATCAAGACTACCAGTTTTTAGTCATTATAATTATGAGAATATATTCTATATACTAACAAGCGCAATTGGCTGAACGGGAGTGGCAGAGTGGGTATGGGCCCTGCCACTGTTGTAGAAGATCCCTTTCTAGCCAGCTCATCGGCGGCGTCGTTCCCGTGTGATCCACTATGCCCTTTAATCCATTGCAGGATTACTTTGTTTTTGGATGCTAAACGATCCAAAACTTGGTGGCATTCGTAGACGATACTGGAGTTGATCGTGCTGGCCTCCAGTGCCGTTAGAACGGCCATGCTGTCGGTCAGTATGCGGATGTTTAGTTCCTTCATACCTCTAGACAGGGCCGTGGTAGCGGCATTTATTATTGCAACACATTCGCATTGAAATATCGAACTGTGTTGGCCTAATGCTTGTGATATTTTGATATTTAGGTCTTGTGAGAATACTCCAGCACCAGTACCAGTCCCCATCTTGGAGCCGTCCGTATAAATTCGGACTTCATGTATGCCGGAGTAATCTCGGTCACTTTCAAATAACTGTATCTGGTATTTCTTTTCGAAAATGTATTGTTTTGGGATCCTATCGCATGGGGCAGCGATTAGTGGCTCATGTTTCACTAGATCATTCCACAATGTGGAGTGAGGACCCTCTCGGTTGTACCACAGACCCAGGTGTTTAAGCCTTATAGCAGCCATGGAGGCTTCCTGTTGTATAAACAGGTCCAGAGGTGTTAGATCCAGAGCTACTTCTAGGGCGGCTGTGGGGGTAGTTCGCATGCAGCCGGTTATCGCAGAACATGCCAATCTTTGGCATTTCTGCAGCTTGTTGATGACGGAGCTTTGCTCTGTTTTGGACCGCCAGGCAACGGCTCCGTATGTGACTATGGGACGTTGAACGGTTTTTTACAGCCACATTGTTATTTTCGGTGATAGCCCCCAGCTTTTGCCGAGTAGTCTTTTACATTGGCAAAAGATGATGGTGGCTTTGTTTAGTTTCCCTTCGAGATGTCTATTCCAGAGGAGTTTGTTGTCTAGTATCACTCCTAGATACTTGACTTCCTTGCTAAGGGACAGACTGGTGTTGAAAAGTTTAGGTAGTTTAAGATTGCCTAGACTTCGTTTGTTTGTGAACATGATTAATTCCGTCTTTGTTGGGTTCACTGTTAAATTGTGTTTATTGCACCACTGTTCGACGACCTTCAATGCGGACCTCATTCGTAAAATTGGGGGGAAAATAAAATTCTTTGTTCTGTGAGTTGACTCAAAGGTTTTTAATTTGAAACTAGTACCTACATTTATTAAGTTTTCACTATTTCAATCAATTCTCTCTGTCAATTAAAATAGTTTATTATATTTTTCTGAAAATTATTTGTTTCGATGTAGCATCGATGCAGTCGCAAACCCGCCAAAAGTATCGTGTGAACCTTTTAAGAGGGCGCAGTCTGCGCACTAAATATATGTAACCAATATTTGCGAATTACATTGTATGAAATAAAAGACGTTTTTCATTCTGTCCATGCTCACGTAGTTAACAATCTCTCCGGACTGCACTCTGACCAAGCTTTGTTGTTACTTTTTATCACTCTAACAATGTTTTCTAGTCTGTATTGGACTTTTTTTGTGAAAAGTAGCGACGCTAGTGTGCAGAATAAGCCCTCTTAAGAGCGTCATATTTTGCAGCTCTTGAGGGCCTAGACAAGTGGCAAACGCTTGGCTTTTCGATTATTCGAATAGAATAGAAGTCTATTTAGTCAGTGTATGAAATTGACATTTCAAAATGGCGTGATTGTCTATGGCGAGCGACATCTTGCGTCAGTTACATACGTAAAAGAACGAATTGTACGAATTGTAGAAGCCAATAGGTAAGGAGCCACCAATCCTGAAAGCTCCGTGACACGGATTCTAATATTTTTAATAAAAAATAAAAGTTAACGTTTAGACGAACAAGATTTGCTTGGTAGACCTCGCGAAAAAATAAAATAAAATGTCGCCATAAAGTTTTCAAAGCACACAGTAGGTACGTGAGTATACGTGAGTATTGCAGCTAGATGGTGCTTCTAATTTTGATCATTTTTCAAAATGGGTGAGTATTTTTTTTATAAATTTTAAAAAAATTGGCTTGACTGAACAGTTATATATAATTATCGAACCTACTCACAAAATTTCACCAGAATCTGTCGAGAAATGCGACTTGTAGAGGAAAGCTGGAATGAAATATGGTTTTTTACGTATCTCCGTCATTTTAACAAATTTCGAAAAACTGTCTTGACAAAAAAATTATATATGTTTATCAAACCTGCTCACAAAATTTCACCGAGATCGGTTGAGAAATGCGACCTGTAGAGGTGAACAGACAGAGCCGGAAATACGGACTGAAATTTGAATTTTTTACATTATCTCCGCCATTTAAAAAAAAAATGAAAACTGGCTTGACATAAGAAATCTAGACAATTTTCAAACCTGCTTACAAAATTTTACGAGAATCGGTTGAGAAATGCGCCCTGTAGAGGAAAACAAATAGCACTGGAAAGCCGGACAGAAATATGTATTTTTAAAATTTCTCCGTCATTTTGAAAAATTTCAAAAAACTGGCGTGACAAAAAAATGTTATATTATTTTCAAACCTGCTCACAAAATTTTACGAGAATCGGTTGAGAAATGCGACCTGTAGAGGAGAACATCCAGCGTCAGAAAGCCGGACTGAAATACATTTTTCTTACATATCTCCGCCGTTACGAAAAATTTAGAAAAACTGTCTCAACTTGAAAAAATCTATATGATTTTCGAACCTGCCCACAAAATTTCACGAAATTCGGTTAAGAAATGCGACCTGTAGAGGAGAAAAGACAGAGCCGGAAAGCTGGACTGCAACATGTTTTTTTTACATATCTCCGCCATTTTGAAAAAAATCGAAAAAGTGGCGTAACAAAAAAAATATATATTATTTTCAAACCTGCTCACAAAATTTCACGAGAATCGGTTGAGAAATGCGACCTGTAGAGGAGAACAGACAGCACTGGAAAGCCGAAAAACCTGTTTTTTTTTTAACATATCTCCGCCATTTTGAAAAATTAAAAAAATCTGGCTCGACAAAAAAATTCCATATAATTTTCGAACCTGCTCACAAATTTTCAAGAGAATCGGTTGAGAAATGCGACCTGTAGAAGAGAACATACAGACATACGAAAGAATTTTTGCCCAAGCTGAAGCAGAGACGCTTCGCTCGCACTTCGTGCTCGCTCGGTCAAAAAACAAACGTAGTTTTTATATCTTTGAAAAAGTTTAAAAGTGTGAATGTGATAACTCTCTTAAAAATCCTCATTCGGAATGACAAAAGCTTTTTTTCCCCGTGACCTTTGTCTCATATGACAAACGAATGTCATTAACGTATTATTTAGCTGTTAATTGCTTCCCTTTGTTCAGAATAATTTGTGGACTTGTGCTATTTTATCATTACGATCATATTACGACAACCTTTTAACCAATGTGTAATATTTCATATCATAACATTCGATAGGTTTATTTTAGGCTGTTTCCAGCTTTTAGTCGGAAATATGTTTTAAACTCGAAATAATAGCGTATTTAGGTCTGCATTAATTTTATTTTTATTTATTCATTTGCTAATAAAATTCTTACGTTGTTGGTTTGCTTGCTTGTAGTACACATATCTTAAAAACCGGCCAAGTGCGAGTCGGACTCGCGCACGAAGGGTTCCGTACCAAAGAACGGCAAAAAATCACGTTTGTTGTATGGGAGCCCCCCTTAAATATTATTTTATTCTGTTTTTAGTATTTGTTGTTATAGCGGCAACAGAAATACATCATTTGTGAAAATTTCAACTGTCTAGCTATCACGGTTCATAAGAAATAGCCTGGTGACAGACAGACGGACAGCGGAGTCTTAGTAATAAGCTCCCGTTTTTACCCTTTGGGTACGGAACCCTAAAAACTACCAATATCGAGCTTCAAATATTGTTCTGCAAGCATAGGACATAATGTATTTACTTCCATCATCAGTGAATTAAATAGAAATTAATTAATTAGCAAATGGCTTATGCAAACACAATCGGATTATTCTTGATCTTTGGCTTTGGCAACTTATGCTTTCCGCGTTGCTTTAAATTAAAACTACCTCGTTTGACATAAGAGCTTTAATTTATTACAAGTATATACCATACGCCCGTAATGTATTACACCATTTCATAAAAGCCCATTTCTGCTAATGAAAAATCCTTTTGGCGTGACAGGTTTTCCGCCCTGCGTAATGGCGCGACAAACAGATGTCATTAAAATATCCCATTTCCGTTAAGTGTCTGCCTTTGTTTTGAAAATATGGGATCCATACTGATACATTTTACACGCACCATTAATAGTTTAGGCTTTGTTTCTAGTAAGTTAATACCTTTTGGGTACAACAGTAAATACCGAATGTCATACACGATATTTCCTGTTTAATTGTACCTATAAGTATGGGGTCTTTATCAATACGTTTAGTCACCTTTAATAAAAGTTTTGTTTTAATAAATAGGACAAGTAAGCATAATACTATAGCAATCTTTACAGTTAAATTGTTAATAACAAATTAAATTCTCTTAGATAACAAAGAATGATTTGATTTTTGATGTTTACATTAAGAGGGCTCCACACTCGCGCCGCGAAAGCCCGCGAAGGCCGCGAAGCGCGAGTGTGGAGGGTTTCGCGGCTTCGCGTATGGGCTTCGCGGCTTCGAGTTCGCGCTTCGCGGCGTTCCCCGTCCGGTGGCGGTTTTTTGGTCCGCGTCAAAGGACTTGTGTGCCGAACTAATGTTGCCGTGATTCGCGGCCGCGGTTCACGCGCGAGTCTGGAGGGCTATATTGTTCGCACCGTTTTCATGCGCGAACCGCGCCCGTGATTCGCGGCTGCGGTTCGCGGCGCGAGTGTGGAGCCCTCTTTACAACAGAGAGAGAATATTTGTTCCGGATTCGTCATGTTCCTGACTAATAGACACAACAAGACAAAATACAAGTTTCCAATTTCAAAATGAGAATGGAACTTGAAATAACCTTCTACATCCAAACTTAACCTCTGTAAATTATTATTGCTACTAGCTACCGGATGCAACTTTGATTTCCCGTGGGAAATTCTGTGATAAAGAAGCGTAGGTCACTCAGAGGTAGTATAACTTTCTAATTGTGTAATACTTTTTAAATCAGTTGAGTAGTTTTGGAAATTTCTTATGCCCATATGAGCTTTCGCGTATGTTATATTTTTGAACATATTTCGTGATGGCTGAAATATGATTCTTTATTCGAAAACTTTCGAAAAATTGAATTGACAAAAAAAACTATAATTATCGAACCCGCTCACAAAAATTCACAGAAGAACAGACGGACAGGAAGACATACGAAAGCATTTTGTCCAAGCTGAAAAGAGGACGCGCAAACCCGGACCCAGTAAAAGAATTTGGGAGAGGCCTATGTCGAGAAATGGACCCAAAGAGGCTAATGATGATAATCGCTCGCACTTCGCACTCGCCATTATTTTATAAAAATAAATAAATAAATGATTTGACTACTTAACATCCTATTAAGCAAGGCTCAACTTCAACTTATTTGGAAGAGTTGACACGAAAACACGGCAAAAGCGAAAACAACAAAGGAAATGGACTAAAAAGGAGGATAAGATACTTTTTGTATTAAATTACCGTTTAGTTAAACTTTTAAACAAGTGAATTTCGTTTTAAATCGAATACCGAAGTAAAAAGGAAATAGTAGATTGTTACGCCCGAACCCAGAGATACATAGTACTTGTTGTATGGTCTGTGGCCGCGACTGAAGTTTGAGTATGGAAATGACTTTCACCCTTCCCCCTAGACCGATCCACTCTTTCGAATACAAGAAAATTAATAAAAAAGTTAAATGAAAAACTATTTAATCCTAAGATGAACTAACAAAACTTTTAAGTTGTAAGTTATTTATTTTTACACAAGTTATTTCTCATTTTGGGTTAATTATGGCTCGAGTGCTCATTAGTTACCTAAAATATACAGATTTCTCCTCTTAAATAAATTTTCCAATGTTTTCTCTCTGTAGTATAAATAAGAACATCAAATATCTAGTGCAAAATAGTACCACTAAATTATAATTGTATAGAACTTGTATTATGCAGATTATAACTTCACAGTTAATTATTAATACACCAGTGGCGAGGGGTCCATACAAGCCGATTCCCATCGGCTTCCCTTTGAGAAATCCCTGAAATACCACCCGACCGATCCACCATGCAGATTATAACATGTTATTAATTATTGTCAAAAGTTTGTGAGGAGATTACATGCACAGTATTATTGCTTCATTATTTTAAAGCGCCTACAATTATTTCCATAGCAAATCTCGTCAAGGAAAGCCGATTTCGTTTAGCTTAATGTTCACATGGCGTCTGGCGTGGTTGCCATGGTAATCGGAACATTGTCTATACTCTGTCTTTTTCGCACGCACGCGTGCCTTTCGCTTAAAAATCTCTGGATATAAGCTATGGCGGACCGGCTTCCATATTTCCATCTCTTTCTATTTCATGCGATTTTACGTTTCCCTTCTCTGTCTATTACGAGTATACGCGAATGAAACGAAATGACATCCGAGTGATTAATAAATAATTAGTACCTATCCGCCATTATTATTGTTTATGTGCGTGTTTGGAAAGTGAATAGTTTTTTGCAAAATAGTGAATTAGTGAGTGAGAATCGATACTTTTCGCTGGATTTGTTTATTTTACTGTGTTAATCTTATACCGATTTGTTCATTGCGGTAAGTTTTATTTGCCATAATAGCTTCAATTCATATGGAGTGTTGTTTACCTGTCTACTGACTTACCGGTAAAACTTTGTTTTCCAAACTTAGTTACGAAGTTATAGTTACGTTAGCAAGATGGGTTTTTTAAACATTTTCAATATCAAACCTACATCTTTGTACAAAAAATATACGTGGATGACAGGCACTTGCAAACTCAATAAAATGATTATTATTTTCTGATTCCAACTCAGTATGGAATAGCACGGGCTAGACACTTTCACTATCTTATCAGTGCTTTTTTGAATGGTGAAAGTGAGGCCCTAACTTCTGAAGAAATGCTTGAAGCTTGCATCACGCGGTGGTGTTTTTCGGCTTACCTTCGCGATATTTCGACCCCTCGCCACTGTAATACACTGCCATTTTAGTCCTCATAAATAATTAAAATCAATCCGTGATTGCTTAATGACTTAAAGATCGATGGTTTTGATACATAGCAGAACCTTCGGAGAGTGTAAACAATTGTACTAATACAAATTGATAAGTGTGTACAAAAGTATGCCTAGCTATTTAACGTGACAATCGCAACTACACTTACACAAAATCGAATTTCGTCATGTTACATTCAAAGCAAGTTACAAAAAGAATATTTTATTAACAGAACAAATATTTTACACCCACTATCTCTATTAGATCCGTAAAAATAATAATGAAACTAATACTTTTAAGCCCTAGGATTTGTGCGACTAAGATTTTGGAGATGTCCTATCCAACCTGATTCATGATTTAAAAAATGCAAAGCTTACAAATAAAAACGTCTAACACAACATATTATTCTCATTCTTGGTTCAATCACGTCACGTGCAGTCTACTATAACATTGACATTTATATTATTTATTCTCAGAATGTTATGTTGTTTTGCCTGCACGTGGTAGTGCGCGTGGAGATAAAAGTTCAAATAAGGACTTTTGCCTTGTTATTTAAGTACTTTTTTACGTTTTGGGTGGAAACCAAATGCCAGGTTTAGACACGAATTATAAACGCGACATATACTTACATTTTGTTATTTTTTTCTCTCTAAGGCTGAGTTGCACCACATAACTATAACGATCACAAGCTTGTTAAAGTACCGGTTAAGCACAAGTTAGCCAAAAAAAACCAGCCAAGTGCAAGTCGGACTCGCGCACGAAGGGTTCTGTACCAAAAAACGGCAATAAATCTCGTTTGTTGTATGAGAGTCCCCCTTAAATATTAATTTTATTCTGTTTTTAGTATTTGTTGTTATAGCAGCAGTAGAAATACATCATCTGTGAAAATTTCAACTGTCTAGCTATCACGGTTCATGAGATATAGCCTGGTGACAGACATACAGACAGACAGACGGACAGCGGAGTCTTAGTAATAGGGTTCCGTTTTTACCCTTTGGGTACGGAACTCTAGAAAGAGGTTGCCAGCCAGCATGATGTCCTTTGACAAGTTTGACGAGACAAATAGGTAGCATTATCATTTGACACGATAACCGTAACTTTGACAGCGTTTTGGTGCAACTCACACTAAGTTAGCCCATTAGTATTGGTCAAATTGCTCAAATTAGGTACATTATTAGGATGTTGACCTATGAATAAAATAACGAAATACTAATAAAAATCGTAAACATTTCAAACTTTTGGAGTAGCTTGTATACCTCTTGGTTTTATATATTGCGTATTATTTGTTTTATGACCCTTCAAAGTTGGGTGGACAAGTCCATTTAAAAAGTATAAAATTTGTTAAAATTAATAATACATTTAATTAGTCCGTAAAATTTATAGCAAAGTCAAAGAAACCATTTTGATAAACATAATACTTAATATAGCTGCCAAACAAATTTCCTAACGCGTTGCATACAACCTACGAAGGCGTCATAACTATAACGCTCCATACTAACGGAGCGTTTTCGGGTGAGTCCAATTTTGTGCATTTCAAACTGTGATATCTCGGGCAGTTTTCATGCTAGCGAAATAATTCTTATACCAATGTTTCTTTTTTTTGAGGGGTAATTTATGTAACATAAAATAAAAAAAATAGTCAACATGCCTATATTGAGTATATAACATTGCACAGCATTGGTGTGGAAATTCCGATTACAATCATGTTTATGTCAGAGAAAAAATATTAAAATCTAGAAAATACTAATTTAAGATTTTTTATGAAAGGAAATTTTCATCTTTCTCCTTACGCTTGTTTTAAATGGTACCTAAACCTCTCAATCTCTCCTCCACCATAAACCTCCCCGCACCATAAACCGTTGTGAACACTCCATGGGTCATAATCTGAGACCCAGTAAAAAATCTCTTCGTTTTTATACAAAGGAAAATACAGGGTGTTTAAACATTTCCGACTCATATAAGTAATTTATATTTTCAAGTGAAACCTGGTTGCTCAGCTGCATATAGCGCAACGCAAGTTGTGAAAGTGTAACTATACAGTTTTTATGGATTCATATAAGAATATACCTGAAAATAACACCTACCAATGGCAGTTCATTATAATTTCTGTCCATCAACCTTGCCGCCATGTTTTTTAAAATTACAAACCTCAATACTTCAACTTTCAATTCATTACGATTCAATAGAGTCAATTTAATATTGTGTTAATTTTCGAAAATCAATAATCATTAATAAAATTTTTCAGCGCATGGGTAGGGCCACGGGTATAATAAAATCTCATTAAAATTAGTAATTAAAAAAACTACCTGGATAATATTGTTTTCAAAAAATACATCAAATTAAAAACATGCTCTAGTCTAGATAAAGGAAAGGAAGGACATTGTTAGCAAATTCGTAAAGCATCTGTTATAAAAGTTGACTGAAATTTAACGAGAGGCCAAACCGTGAATGTTTTGCATTTTTATGTGCGTCCGTTATTTTTGGCACCAAACTGCTCCATTTTGGCGCGAAACGAGGGCAGCTTCAGGGGACTGAAACACGTCTTTTGTCACCTTTTGTTCTGTAAGTGAGCTTGGCTAAGAACTTTTTTTTACTTTTTACTTTTTATATGCTGGACGAATATTTGATTCTTTTAATGACGACCAAACTGCACTAGACTACGCCACTAGACTGCAAAGAGGGAGGTTTTATAGTAATTCAATATTTATACTATACCATTTACTATCAGTAGATAGATATCTTAGTGAATCGAATCACTCTGTAAACTTAATTCACCTGGGTTAATTCACCTTGGTTAATTCACCTTGGTGAATTAAACCCACTTTTAGTAAACTTTAATCACCTGTACCGCTGGTCACAAAACAAAATTCATATTGTCAAATGTGAAAACTTTAGTTCCCCTTATGATACAGAAATAATGTTTGTACACAATTTTTTTTGCACTTTTCGTAATTGTTCCATAAATACGTTTTTAAAAAATTAACACCATGTATCCAACATGGCAATATTGTGAGCTATCAATGATAATTATTAAAATATTTTTAGAATGTGTATAAAAAGTACTTTTTAGGTTAAGTATAGGTGGTTTGTTTACAAACATTATTTCCGTAAGTTGGCTGGAGTACAATACAAAAATGACGATGAACAAATTTTGTGAGAAATCTGTTTGTGTTTTGGTATCCAATTAAAAGTAACGCTTAGTTTTAGTTGGAACATTATCTGATGTGAATTCTACGAAACTTATTGATTTTATATCAGTATTTCATAGCTACCTATTTAGTATTTCGGCCGGATTAACATCGAAGCTGAAAATAACTTTTCCTGGTATGAATGAAGCAATTAAATTGTATACAATCCTTCTCCGTATCCATCCACAAAAAGGGCATGTCCCTGTGGGGAAATTAACATAGTCCACGATGGTCCAACCACGACCTTTGAAACAGTTAATGAAAACTTACTAACAGCCTATTTCAATAATCTATCTTCAGTAATGATCTGTTACCAGGCAACTGTTGTTATTTTACGTCATTTAACAGAAATACCTATCTGGGCAACAAATCCCCTCAGGGTCACGTGGTCATGATCCGAATGTTGTCTTCTTCCCAAAGTCGTCACTTTCCTAAGTGGAGCCTATCTCTTACTGAGGACAGGTTCTTGAAATAGGCCGTAAATCTAGGAATTAAACATCCGCATACTGACCGACAGCATGGCCGTTCTAACGGCACTGGAGGCCAGCACGATCAACTCCAGTATCGTCTACGAATGCCACCAAGTTTTGGATCGTTTAGCATCCAAAAACAAAGTAATCCTGCAATGGATTAAAGGGCATAGTGGATCACACGGGAACGACGCCGCCGATGAGCTGGCTAGAAAGGGATCTTCTACAACAGTGGCAGGGCCCATACCCACTCTGCCACTCCCGTTCAGCCAATTGCGCTCATGGGTGAGACAACGTACCCGTGCTGCACATAATACTCGTTGGGTAAATCTAACAAGCTGTAGACAGTCCAAGTTGGCGATGACCGCAGTCTCGCCGCGGTTGACCTGTAGACTGCTCAGCCTTAATCGTCCAGACCTCCGAATAGTTGTAGGTACACTTACAGGTCACCTTGCCTTAAACCGATAACTATTCATCATGAATGCGACAGACAGTCCCCTATGTAGAGGATGCCTGGACGCAGAGGAAACAGCCGCCCACGTGATCCTGGAGTGCGTGGGTTTGGCCGCACACCGGGCAGAAATCCTCAAAGACGTGAGGTCGCTTCTAGAAGCCTGTGAACGCCCCAGGAGGCTTCTGCGCTTCTGGAAGGAGCTGAGATGGCTAGACTAGCCACACCAATGCTGTGTTCACGCATAACGGACCAAATGCGAGTCTAAATGCGGAAAAAAGAGCCCATCACCAATACCAATACCAATAGGCCGTAAATCTTCGTCAATCTGTTACAACGTGTAACATAAGGTTTGTTCCAAACTCACTTATCCTCTTCTCATCGTATTGAAACCACAGTAATGGGCTATTTACATGGGTCGATTTTAGTCACCTGTGACAGTCAACTTTAGTTACCTAGCAAGTCGCTTCCAAAATTGAATCGCAGGTAATGGCGTCGCTATCGTTTATGAAGTGGATGGCGTAACCTAGGTAGCAATATGTAATATTGCTTCATCCCTTAATTAATACATTGTTTTTCAAAGTAAGGGATGAAGCCCCATGGGCTTCTAACAACCATTTAAAATATCAAGTGAATAAAGGTGATATCAATCAACCGCAAAATAGTTTTAAAAACATTACACATTTCTGGTTTAAGTTCTTACTCTGGGGAATGAGGTCGCACGGTCACGTTACAACGTTGTTCCAGTTTTGGCCACCGGATGAGATAAGTTCAGTCACCTGCGGCCTAGGCCGAATTGCCATTTACCCGGTCGAATTTCGGCGTGCGGCAAAAGTTGTGCGGCTTTAGTCGCCCATGTAAATACCCCATAAGTAAATAACTTGTTTCCCGACATCGCATCGTCGCTATCCGCAACATCTCGAGACTTTAAGCCCCTCTTGTCAAGAAGTCTAAAATTAATTGAGTAACACAATTCTGATGGAAGTGAGTTGACAGCATTGTGTTGTTTGTTACACCTATAGAGGTAATAGGTAAGTTGATCCATTGTGGTTGTCGGCTTTCTGAACACTTCAACTGGTGGTTCAAATATACGGCAATTTTATACTTAGGTTAGGTTTGAATATATGGCGTGGAAAAGGTATACACGGCGTGGAAAGGTAAAATATGTTAACTTAATTAATTTATTAATAACTAGCGGCCGCCCGCGGTTTTACCCGCGCGGTTCCCGTTCCCGTGGGAGCATCGAGATAAAAAGTATTCTATGTTTTAATGTAGGCTATTTACTATATGTGTGCCATATTTCAATAAAATCCGTTTAGTAGTTTTTGCGTGATTGAGGAACAAACATCGAAACATCCAAACCCACAAACTTTCACATTTATAATATTAGTAGGATTAGTAGGATGTAGAAAAGTGTTGTTTAGATTAACGACTTATTGTATAAAAATAAGTACACTAGCTTTTAAAGTAAAACGGGAAAGGTAGTTTCGCGCCTAATCGATTGGAGAATAGAGACACTTTGTTCAAATTCACATTTTGT
Source organism: Agriphila tristella (assembly GCA_928269145.1). Classification (NCBI taxonomy): domain Eukaryota; kingdom Metazoa; phylum Arthropoda; class Insecta; order Lepidoptera; family Crambidae; genus Agriphila; species Agriphila tristella. The sequence continues at coordinate 43,659,095 of OV743433.1, forward strand.
ATGCAAAAATGAAAAACACGTTTAGATAAAATACCCACTGACTTTAATCTTTGAACAATTATTGAAGACGCTTAATCGATTTTGGAGTCCCTGGCTGACAATAAGCCGACTATCAGAATTAGGGTTACCATATCTCAGGATTTGTCCTGAGATCTCAGGATTTTTTGACTCTTCTCAGGATTGCGGCCGGATTTTGTAAATCTCAGGAAATCTCAGGATTTTTAGAATTTTCAATAAAATACAGTGCATTTTAAAGATCTTTTGAACAAAAAGTAAAAGTAAAAATAATATAAGGCATGAGTTTGGTAATAAATTGCACAAAAATAATATATCGACAAAGAACTGATTAAGCACTAATAGAAGGATAAATAAGCTCTCTTTTAGTACTTAATCGACGACCACTGATCGTCTTCCCCCCCGCCACACCTCCTTCTCAAACTGCTGCAAATCTCAGGATTTTTAAAGGGAAATCGGGCTTTTTCTCCGGACTTTTGGTTTTTTCATCTGGTAACCCTAATCAGAATCCCAACATAGCAGAGAACACTAGCGGATCCAGGGGGGGGCTAAGGGGCTCAAGCCCCCCCCCCCCCCCCCGTCCCCCAAAAATCATTTGGGTCCACCACAACAAATCTGTTGATTACCTTGGTAAAGCCTGCCCTCACCTACGTTAAGCCCCTCCCAAACCCAAATCCTGGATCCGCCACTGACAGAGAACATGTAACGAAACGCAATAAAAGTGAATATTATTAATATTAAAACACATACATAGGTACCAAATGCTGTTAACATTTAGAATTTAGCTTGCTAATCTTACGTCTAGCTGCTTAGACATAACATTTATCAAACGGCATGAAAGCCACAGTCAGATAACATCATAAATAGTACCTATGTATGATGATGTCACGTAATAAGACGACAGTTTCATCTTGAGTTATGGGATCTCAAAACACGTTTTAAAAACTGTTTGGTTCGAATTCGGACGTAACTCTACATCCCTATTTATTTAGGGCATCAATAGGGAATATGCATAAGTCACCGATTTTCCTAAAATTGAGCTTGATCGCTGCGGACACTTGTAAAAACATGATGGAACAGAAAGAAAAATAAAAAAAAATGATTATTTTCGTTTTATCACACGATGAAATCAGGGGAAAATAACGATATTTTTTTTTCGTTTTCGGATATAATGCACTTTACAGTCAGATAGAATATCGAAAAAGAAATAATATTTTGTATGACACATGTCTACTTAAACGCAAAATTTAGGGAGATAATTGAAGATTATTGGCTAACTCCATATTAAACGCGCCCGAAACACACCGAAACGTGATGTGTGACGTCACCATTTTGTATAGAGCGTTTTCGGCGGGAGCTGATGCGTGCTAACTTCAAGTAACTATATTACGAGAAAAAAAACGCAAGAGACAAATTTCAATATTACAGTTGATTTTCTCACGCATTATACTATTGATTTTGATAAAAAAAAATTTGATGCATATTCCCTATTGTCAAAATCGTCAGGATAGCCATTTTGCTGTCCAACCTGTGATAATAGTGGTACGACAAGAAGACGAAGAAGGAAATGAAGAAAACGAAATTGTATTCAACTAAAGAGTTCGACACCTACCATGTAATCTCCCTGAAGCCGTTACAACGCAATTTATTTAAAAAATCATTATTTTTATTAATTTAATTAATTTAATGTAATGTATAAATAAAAATTATTATGATCTCAATGAGCGCAAGTCAATGTTATTAATAATTATTTTTCCACTTAAAATTAAACAACACAATCCCTTCGGATTGAAATTTTAAATGATAAACAGAGGTAAAATGTGGAGTTCCCCGAAAATGAATTTTATTTAGCTCGTTGGTTTAAATTCGGCTTGAAAATAATGAGCGAACAAACATTATTATGGGAATAATTGCAATTCTTTGTTGATATTTACTTAAGGTAGGTAAAAATTATGTTTACCTTTTTCTGATGGTAATTATAAGATAATATATTTTTTTGTAATATTTTTCGTATCATTGTGAATTATTGAAGTGTGTACCTACCTACCTACGTTTTCTACTACATAATTGCTAAGTGTCGTGATTAGTAGTATGTGCTTTTTGCAAATCTTGACACAAGTGTTTAAATATAAAAGTGCAGTATTTTATACATACTTACCTCTCTTCTTCATTTTACATAATTTATCAGTGCAGCTAGCATACCTAACATATATTATGTGTATCTTTGGTGAATAGTTTGATGTTATGGTATACATGACCAACAGTACTTACAAGGTATAATCCCGAATGAAAGCTTCATGCGGGCAAAGCTACATTTAACTTTTCAATTATTAAAGTCCTGTGTACCAGGCCGCTTGTAAGCTTTTGAAACTGAAGGGATCGGGCTAGCTTTGACAACTGAATATTCATACAACACAGAACTGTATTGTGCCATTTTTTATAAATATTGGAGAACATACATAGTGTCAGACATTACTCCGATTCTTAAGTAAGTCGCTAAAAACTTGAGGAAAGCAGAGGAAAGGTGACAACACAAGCAAGTCAGGAGCTGAGGCAATATAGAAAAGTTTTTTTTATAATTTCACCCAGCCGAGGATCGAACCATGAATTAATAGCGAAACCATGAAACTCGTGTACAAGCCACTCAATTACGGAGTATAATCAGTATGCTGTATGCAAGTTACGTGCAAAATCAGTGCGTGGGACTAATAACTCCAGCCAGAACTTACCAATTACGATTGCAAACGCTTCAGCTACAAAATCATTCTATAACAACAGTACAATAAATTTGTGAAGAAAAAACAAATATTTATTTTTACATTTTTATCCCAAAGTTTTCCCTATGTATAGAGATGTATATAAATATAGCCGATGCCCGCGACTTCGTACGCGTGGACTTTATGACTTCGACGTATGCATATAAATGAACTAATGTAGTTACATAAGAAAATACTTGTAGCAGTGTTATGGTTCTGCATCAGGTATTCCAGATCTTCGATTTTTGCACCTCAATAAAAATGCTTATCAGGCTGAACAACTTTTGCCAAGGTGTCATTTATATTTTTTAAAGGTAGTTTAGCTGGATCATTATGGTTCTGCATCGGGTGTTCCGGATCTTCGATTTTCATACTTCAACAAAAATGCTCATCAGGCTTATAAATAATCGATAAGTGGACAGAAAGAAAACCAGTCGCTGACAATCACACTTTTATTCTTCAATCTGACATGACATGACATTATAGAAAAGAGTAAACTTAAATACGTAATACATGGTATTATAAAACCCATCCACCAGCCAGTAGCCAACATTCCGGCCCCTGGTGGGAAGCACCATCTATGGAGTGGTGACTGACTGGTGAGCTGGTAGCAGGTGAACAAGCTTTCGTGCTGGGCGCTTCAGAATACCTGCTTGTGTTGCCACGTCAGCTACTCTCACGACTCCGTCCTCTCCCGGATACGTTCTTGTGACTCTACCGAGCGGCCACAGCCCTCTCGGTAGAGTCGGATCAGCCACTACAACCACATCCCCTTCAGTGAAATCCGTGGTACTTCCTCTCGCTGGCCTTTTCAATAGAGTGGGCAAGTACTCTTTCACCCATCTTGTCCAAAAATGGTCAGCGAGGCGGAGAACTCGGCGCCAGTCCGCACGACGTACCAAGTCTGAATCGGATAGTTCGCCCGCTAGCCAGTTGGAATTCGAGGTAGATCCGATTAAAAAGTTAAACGGTGATCACACCGTTTAACTTTTTAATCGGATCGCCCCTCAAGCCATCAGGCTTGAGGGGCGTCCGCTGAGGAGACCACATATGTTAACGGTCGGGAATTGACAAGGCTCTCTGATTCCATCAAAAGGGTTTGAAAAACTTCTTCCTTGGGGGCCTTGTTTCTTAATGTGACTCTTAAGGCCGTCTTCACGGTGCGCACCATTCGTTCCCAAGCGCCTCCTATGAAGGGCGCCGCCGGGGGGATGAAAAGCCACTGGACCTTGTCAACAACTTCCCACGTGATAGCGTTGTTCGCGGCGAAGTCTCGAAGAGGTTGGGCGAAGAGGACTTTGAGCTCTCGGCTGGCACCAACGAACGCTGTCCCGTTGTCTGAAATTATCTTCGCGGGCGTACCTCGTCTCGCGATGAACCTTCTGAGACTCATTAATGCCGAATCCGTGCTCAAACTTGAAACTATTTCCAGATGGAGCGCTCGAGTGACTAGGCAAGTGTACAGTGCGACATAACGCTTTTCTCGTCGACGCCCGATCGACACTTCCACCGCCCCGAAGTAGTCTAAGCCGACGTTAAAAAATGGTCGGGTACCATGCTGTAATCTCTCTGGCGGTAAATTCCCTGTCACTGGAATGGAAGGTTGTTTTCGACGACGGGCGCAGTCTCTGCAGCTGGCGACTATCGTTTTGATGGCTCTTCTGCCTCTGAGTAGCCAAAACCGAGCCCGTATCTCATTACGGACGAGTTCTGAAAAACCGTGGGCTGTCTTCTTGTGGTAATGACTGACTAGCAGGTGAACGATGTGGTGACGATCGTCGAGGAGTATTCGTGACTGTGTCGTGTCCCTGGAGTCTAACATGAGGAGGTCGTGTTGTATCTTCACAGACATGGTTGTGAGGCGACTCGTTTTCGGGAGAGGCTTAGAGTGTTTTAAGGCAAATATTTCTTCGCGGAAGCTTTCGCTTTGTGCTTTTAATAGTACCATATTTTCGGCATTCAACATATCGGAAGCTGAAATATCGTTAGGTGAGGTACTAAACATTTTAGAATTTTGAGGTATGGTTTGCCGAACTAATAACCAAAACTTGCGCGCTGCCAATAAAACACAGGCAGTAGCCCGCAAAAAGCGTAACCAGACGCTAAACCGAGATGCGTCTGGTACCAGTTCTATTAAACCATGAGGAGGTTCGCTCACAAGAAATCCCACCAGCTCTTTCATGTCTGGAGGTGGTGCGACTTCATGTGAGGTTGGCTCTTCTGGCCACTCCTTTGGAGCAGACAGCAGAAAGGAGGGGCCAGCGAACCACCTGTGCGACGCGTTGAGTGAAGTGCAATTTGGTCGGGTCGCTTCGTCAGCGACGTTCAAATCGCCCGGAAGCCATCTCCAATCTGAAACATTTGAATTTTCTAGGATTTCTCCTACGCGGTGAGCGACAAACGGCTTGTACCGTCTGGCATCACCACGTATCCACTTTAACACGGTGGACGAATCTGTCCAGAACGTTGTTGAGGATGGCTTTCTGCGGTGACTGCATATGATTGTAGACGCCAAGCGGAGAGCAATGAGGGCCGCTTGGAGCTCCAACCGAGGGGTGGTGACCGGTTTAAGGGGTGTCACGCGAGCCTTGCTGGCTATAAGTGCTAGCTTAAACCGATCACCACCGTAGCTGAATCGCCAATACCCAACACATGCGTAGGCTTGCTCACTGGCGTCCGCAAATATATGCAGCTGAACGTCAGTAGGTTGCTCGAAAGAGGTCTTGTCGAAACCGTAGTGTCTGGGAAGTCTAATGGAGGCCGCGGCCTCTATGTCCTTTTGAAAGACAGTCCAGACACTTTCATGCTTAGCAGATAGCTGATCGTCCCACCCAAACCCTTCACGCCATAAATTTTGGATCATGATACGGCCTTTAATCGTAATCGGCGTGAAGAATCCTAGTGGGTCATATACCTTTATAACCGCGGACAAAACAATTCGTTTTGTTATTTTCCTTTTGGCCAATAGATTAAAGCTCTCTGAATGAATGGCCAAAGAATCGGTGTTTGGGTTCCACTTTATTCCTAAAGCACCAGCGTCAGACGGTAAGACTGTATCGGCGTCTGGGTGTGCCCATAACTCGCGAGGGATGGCAAAGATGTCATTTTTATATTTTTTATAGTTTAGCTGGACCATTGTGGATCTGCATCAGATGGGACAGATCTTCGATTTTTGTACCTCAACAAAAAATGCTCATCAGGCTGAACAACTTTTGCTAGGGTGTCATTTTTATATTTTGTATAGTTTAGTTGGACCATTATGGTTTTACATCAGGTGTTCCAGATCTTCGATTTTTGTACCTCAACAAAAAATTTTCATCAGGCTGAACAACTTTTGCCAAGGTGTCATTTATATTTTATATAGTTTAGCTGGATCATTATAGTTCTGCATCGGGTGTTCCGGATCTTCGATTTTCATACCTCAACAAAAATGCTCATCAGGCTGAACAACTTTGGCAAAGATGTCATTTTTATATTTTGAATATTTTAGCTGGATCATTATGGTTCTGCTTCGGGGTTCCAGATCTTCGATTTTTATACCTACCTCAACAAAAAATGCTCATCAGGCTGAACAACTTTTGCAAAGATGTCATTTTTATATTTTGTAAAGTTTCGCTGGACTATTATGGTTCTGCATCAGGTGTTCCAGATTTTAGATTTTTATACCTCAACAAAAATGCTCATCAGGCTGAACAACTTTTGCTAAGGTGTCATTTTTATATTCCTTATAGTTAAGTTGGACCATTATGGTTCTGCATCAGGTGTTCCATTTTCCAAAATCATTTATACCCTAAGTTACGCCCAGGCTTAACAGCTATATAATAAAAGAAGTTTCATTCGAATCCGTTCAGTATTTCCTGAGATTAGCGTGTTCAAACAGACAAACAAACAGACACTTTTTTTTTTCAAATTCTCACTCTATTACTATGTCTCCATCGCCCCAGATATTTCTTTTTTAAATATATGTAATGTACAGACACACTTTTTCTACTGTTTTATTATATGTAAGGATAAGGATGACTGCGCATCGCACGGTCGAACCGCGCGAGCCCCTCTCCCGCCACCCGCCTTCCCCCGCTCGCGTCGCTTGCGCGAGGGTGAGCTTGCGCGCCTAAATTTTTTGGACATAAAAAGTGGCTGAGAACTGTAAATTTAAAAAGAAATAATTCATAATTATCTCACCTAAATATTTTTTATTACTTCCTTGAACTTATATTTGATTTTGTAAAGTGGTCGCAAAATTACCCTCTGTACCGGGTGTCCCAAAACTTTGCCACATGGAGGGATGGTACCTTAAATATTGAAGATAGGAAATTTTACTGAAAGAAGACTTCATTTTATTTTAAAAATTAATGCGAACTGCATTCAAAGATTTTTTTAAATATTGCATTATTTCCTATACAAATTGATACAATACGTAATCATTAAAATTTAAATGTAAAATTTCATGGTCTTCCTTTTGTTTAATATGCTGTGTTACTTAATAAAAAATAATCCTAACGAGTAACTCTTTCGATCGGTATCGTAAAAATAAAAGATTGTATTTTTTCTAATTGACCGAGCGAGCACGAAGTGCGAGCGAAGCGTCTCTGCTTTGTGGCGCGGTGTGGCGCGGGAAGCGGTTCAAGAAAACAACTACTCGGTGCAACGTGTTTATTGAGACTAAACTACATATTAATGATTTATGAATATTATATAAGCTACTCTCACACTACATCACCCCCCTAATAGAAAAGAAAAAAAAGAAAAACATGGTTTTCTTTCTTTTTTCTTAGCACTTATAATGAACAAAGGTGTAGAAGGACACTATGTTAAGTATAACATGATAGAAATAATATAAGAAAATACAATCTTTCCCCTTACTAAACACTACTTACTTATTATATAAATCAAAATAAGCTTAATTTTTAAAGACTTTAGTACGATTTTTATGGATAATCTTTTCTTTGTTGTTTACAATAATTTTTACATTTGGTCCAACCTCTTCAATAACTTTATACGGGCCATCATACAATTTCTCCATTTTATTTCCACTTTCATTTTTTATTAAAATTAGATCATCTTTTTTTTAACTAACAGGTTTTACATTTTTATCGGAAAGCATTTTCCTATCTAACTTACTGTTTATTAATATTTTACGTGCATCTTGATGCGCTACTTGTAACCTATACTTTAACTCTAAAGCGTAATTATCCATATTATACAATGGCTCTAATTCATCTTTCAATCTACTTGGAATTATACATGGCTTTCCAAAAACTAGCTCATATGGCGTATAGTTTATCATCGAATGCACCGTTGTGTTAAATGAAAAACACCAAAACGGTAGCCAATGACTCCACGTGTAAGAATTTTCTTCACACTGAATTCGTAAGAAGTTTCTTAAATGTTTATGCGTATTTTCTAGCGCTCCTATGCTTTGATGATGATAAGGTGTAGAATGAACCTTTTCTATTTCTAATAATTTACAAACCTCTGCCATCGTCGATGAAATGAACTCCGTACCTCGATCTGTTCCGATAGCTTTAGGTACGCCATACCTTAAAATAAAATTACAAACAAATGCCTTCGCCACAGTCACAGCTTCCTTGTTCGGAAGTGGATATGCCTCCACATACTTGGTGAGCTCACACTGTATAGTAAGTATGTATTGGTTACCTTCATCATCCCGCATTAAGGGTCCAACGAGGTCTAAAAATATTTTTTCGAACGCTGAACTGGCGGTTGTCGTTATCACCATTGACTCCTTGTAACTAGTTGAATGTTTCATTACTTGACATTTACTACACTTACTTACATAACTCCTTACATCTGCTTCTAGTCCAGGCCAATAGTACTTACTTTTTATATTATTTACCATTCGACGAACGCCGGCATGTCCGCTCGAAGGCAATAAATGATAGTCATTTAAGATTATCATTTGCATGTCCTTATCTGTAATTCTCTTAACACTCTTGAGAATATGAAGTTGGGGTCCGGACCACTTTTCTCTACTACTTATTTCTTTACACAGCTGTTCTACAAATAACGCGTTTTCTTTTTCTTTTAGTATACATATTGTTTCAATATTTAATCTATTACAAAAATCACTCAACATATTCACAAATACGTCTCGCGTGAAATGCGACATAAAATTGAGGTTTATGTAAATAATCAGCTGACTTTCTATACATATTAAACATTTATCTTCTTTACTTATTAATTTATTTTTCCTTAATTTGTCTAAATCTTTATCTTTTATAAATTTCATTTCCACAGAATAAATTGGTTTACGTAATATCTCTACGACTTTCGGTTGATTAGGCCTTAAATCTGTAGTTATATTTTGTAAATCCAATGATGTCCCTACTAAATCTCTTAGTTTCGCTTTATTTGCCTCATTTATTTTTCTACTCTGTGCCCTTGTTGTGACTAATATTTTTTCATTTAAGTTTTTCAAGTCGTCTGATGTTATTGTCACTCTACTCAACGCATCAGCTACTGTATTGTCTTTACCTTTGATATAAATTACCTTATAGTCATATTCTTCTAGTTTTAATCGAAATTTTAATAAACGATTTGATGGGTCTTTTATGCTAAATAAATATATTAATGGTTTATGGTCTGTCATGATTTTAAATGTTTTTCCAAATAAATATGGTCTAAAGTATTTAACACTCCAAACAATTGATAACAACTCTTTTTGAATTGTAGGATAGTTGAATTCAGCTTTATTTAAGGGCCTACTTGCATAAGCAATAGGTTTAAGATCTTTATTGCATAGTACTGACCCAATAGCTACTCCAGATGCGTCAGTCTGTAATACGAATTCATTCTCTACGGAAAAATCTGGATATTGTAACACTGGTGGTGTAATAATTGCATTTTTCAAAATTTCAAAACTTTTTTGACATTCCTCAGTCCATTCAAATTTAAAATTTTTGCTGCATAATCTATTTAGTGGAATAGTAATATTTGCAAATTTTTGTATGAACTTACGATAGTAGTTACACATTGCGACAAAACGTCTTACCTCATCAGAAGTTTGAGGTACTGGGTAATTTTGAATAACTTTAACCTTTTGTGGATCTGGCGAAACGCCTTCCGGTGTTACAACATGCCCCAAATATAGCAATTCCTTTTTACAAAATTCACATTTTTTTGGATTTACTTTTAAATTAACCTTCCTTAATCTTTCCAGTATTTTTATTAGATTTTGATTATGTGTGATCAAATTTCTGCCAAAAATTACTAAATCATCCATATAAATAATACAACTTTCGAAATTTAAACCTGACATTGCTATGGACATGATTCGTGAGAACGCCCCCGGGCTAATTTTTAGACCCATAGGGAGACGCTTCATTTGGTATTGTCCTGAGCTATTGTTTGAGCTTGTAGTGAATGAAGTGATGCCTCTACTATTAGGCTCGAGCTCAACTTGATAGTAACTTTGACTTAAATCAAGATGACTGAAATACGTGCAACCAGAAAGAGAGTCTAGTATTTCTGTAATGTTCGGGAGTGGAAATTTATCATCTTTTATGGCTTCATTAACTTTTCGATAATCTACAACTAACCTCCATTTTTTATTACTATTATCAGATTTTTTGGGTACGAGAAGTATAGGGCTATTCCATTCACTATTTGTGGTTTCAATTATATCATCATTTAACATTTGTTGTATTTGTTTATCAATCTCTGATTTCATTGAGTGTGGTAGTCTGTACGGTTTTGTATAAACAGGTCTAACATTTGGCTTAACGTCAATAGACTGACTCATTATATTCGTTGTACTAAGCTTATCCCCATCAAGATGAAATACGTCTGCGTATTTTGCACATATTTGTTCAATAGATTTTTGCTCATCAGGTTGCAAATAGCTAAGATTTAAATAGATAAAAGTTTTCTGATTCTGTCAGCATCAGTCTTAATTTGGTTATAGTGACATAAATTATAATTGTTTATATTTTCTAAATCTACTTCAAATGACGGTAAGTCGATACTCTCTTCACCTGTATTCAAAATTTTAATTGGAATTTTTCCACTTTTTGGTTGAACTATACTTCCAGCCAAAAATATATTATATGCTAATTGTTTTTGAATCACGACATATTGATCTGTTAAATTTGTAGCAACATTAATAAAATGAATCGTTTGAGATCTACTTGGAATGTGTAATATTTTATTATTGAAATTATTTTTAAATAAATCTACCTCTATCTCTACATTGTTATTTAGCAAAGTCAATTTGTTGCTTAGTAAATTTATATCAGCATAATATGTTTCCAGAAAGTCTAACCCGATAATTCCATCCGCCTGACAAGGCATTTTGTCCAACACATGAAATATAAATTCAAATCGTGTCGAGTTATTGCAACACGATAAATTTGTTTGTGGGAAATAATGATACAATTGTAAGCAAGCGATTTCACTAGAATAAATGTTACCGCCTATACCTTTTATTAAAGTGTCATTACTTTGTAAAGTGATACACTGTGGGACTTTACTTTTATGTATTACAGATGGTTGAGGGGCGGGGTGGAGCACACACTAAATTAACGAAGAATCACTCAGGGTCACGGGCAGCATCAGGCATTTTCGTCATCTCGCTCTCGTCTGCCAGACAGACGAAGTCTCATCCTCCTAATGAACTCGGATTCTATATGTTTCCGCATCCAGTTTTTCTGCCTATTCTTCACCTTTATATACAAAATCACGATAATCACGACCAATATTACCACGAGGATGGTGGTCAAAATTATGTTGTTAAAATGGATGTGAGATTCCACGTCCGTAGTTGAGGCTCCGTTGGTACCTCCCGCAGCATTCTGTGATATGATCACTTCCTTTTCTTCGACTTTCGAATAGGGTTTTCCCATTATGGAAGTTTACAAAATTCCGATACAATGTTCGAAGCACACCGTGTTTGCACGTAGCCGGTCACAGTTATAATATTAAAACACATAATTATTATCGTTCTAACTTGTAGCACCAAGGCACAAAGAATGCGCTGAATTGCAATATTCGCCCGCTCCAGGCTAGTTCGTGGAACTCGATCGCGGCGGCGCGGGCGCCTGGCTCTGGGTCGCCATGTGGCGCGGGAAGCGGTTCAAGAAAACAACTACTCGGTGCAACGTGTTTATTGAGACTAAACTACATATTAATGATTTATGAATATTATATAAGCTACTCTCACACTACAGCTTCAGCTTGGGCAAAAATTCTTTCGTATGTCCGGCTGTCTGTTCCAACCTACAAGTCGCATTTCTTAACCGATTCTTGTGAAATTTTGTAAATAGGTTTGAAAATTATATAGAATTTTTTTGTCGAGCCAGTTTTTTGAATTTCTTTATATGTTAAAAAACAGATTGCAGTCCGCTTTCCAGCTCTGCCTGTTCTTCTCTACAGGCCGCATTTCTCAACTGATTCTCGTCAATTTTTGTAAGAAGGTTTGAAAATGATGTACATTTTTTTGTTTTGCAAGTTTTTTTTTTATTTTTCAAAATGGCGGAGATATGTTAAAAAAACAGATTTCAGTCCGACTTTCCAGCGCTGTCTGTTCTCCTCTACAGGTCGCATTTCTCAACCGATTCTCGTGAAATTTTGTGAGCAGTTTTGAAAATAACATAAAAAAGTTTGTGGTGGTGGAGATATGTTAAAAAAACTTATTTCAGTCTGGCTTTCCGGCTTTTCTTTTCGCATTTCTCAACCGATTACCGTGAAATTTTGTGGGCATGTTCGAAAATGATATAGATTTTTTAAGTAGAACCAGTTTTTCAAAATTTTTTGATATGGCAGATATGTAAAAAAAAAATATTTCAGTCCGGCTTTCTGGCGCTCGATGTTCTCCTCTACAGGTCGCATTTCTCAACCGATTCTCGTGAAATTTTGTGACCAGATTCAAAAATAATATAGAATTTTTTTGTCACGCCATTTTTTTTTTTTTTTTTTAAATGGCAGAGATACGTAAAAATCATATTTCAGTCCGACTTTTCAGCTGTCTGTTTCCCCTACAGGTCGCATTTCTCAACCGATTATCGTGAAATTTTGTGAGCAGGTTCGTTAATTATATAGAATTTTTATTCGAGCCAGTTTTTAGAAATTTTTCAAAAAATCACCTATTTCGAAAAATGGTAAAAATTAGAAGCGCCATCTATCTGCAAATATACATACCAAATAATATACCAAACAGCACGAACCCACTTTGTGCTTCGAAAAGCTCAGCAGTGTGGGAAAAAGGGGTGGCGACATCTTTTAGATTATTTTTTAACAACATACAATTCGAGCTACTTTTTAACGCGAGGTCTACAGCTCACGGAGCCACTAGTTTAGTAGGTTCGATTCCTGGTTAAGGCATGCGATTTTTCGAAAATCTTTGAATACAGTTCCAATTATTTTAAAAATCAAAATGAAGTCTTCTTTCAGTAAAATTTCCTATCTTCAATATTTAAGGTACTTTCCCTCCGTGTGGCAAAGTTTTGGGACACCCGGTATATCGTGTTTCGATGGTCATGCTAGGCGGACAGACTCGGAAGATTTGGAAGTTTTTTAAGAGCTCCTGAAAACATGATGATATTCTTTATTTAAGCCTCACTTTAATCTTTCGTCACATTACTAGTTCATTTCGAAATAATCAAAGCCAACTGTCTCCAATATACAAATTGCAATTGGAAAAATTTATTAAAAAATCCAGCAGTAATTCCACAGGTAACTGACAGGTCGATAATCGCGGCGGCCATTATTTCAGCGTTTTAATCAACGAGGAAGAGCGCCCTCCCGCCGCTCCACCTGTCAGGAAACGACGTTTAATTTAAACCCAGCCTTGCCTAATCGTGGTGGAAATAATCACAATTCGTTTATTGACTTGAACTTGGAAACGATACTTATATGAAAGTTGATATTCAATATTATTGTGCATATAAAAATCGCTTTAGCCGTCATGGCAACTGAGTCTTGTCGGTCACCGACAAGGCAAGTCAAAACTAGTACTTATTGAAAACTTGACTGACCGTTAACGTGACTGAGCTGTGTGGCCTGTGTTAATGATCCTTAAGTATTTAAAATGTTAGTGATTTATCGTTATTAAGAAGAGTACACACACGCCACTTCTTAATTAATATAACCTAATAATATTTACTCATCAAAATATCGATAATTTTATTCTAGGTACTTGTGAATTTTTGAAAAATAGTTAACAATTTTTCTCATTAAATGGTCATATCCGAAAAGCAGGTAACAATTTTACTGAAATATTAATTCCGCGCACAGCACAGTTTTAATTTTAAATGGACTGAAATACTTATGAGATCCAAATACCATACATCAAACCAACCAAAATTCCCAATGATTTTTATAGTTGGGATGATAATTCCCAGGAGTTCAACCCGTAAGACTATTTAGTAAGACTACTGGGAAATGCCGCTATTTTTTAAATCATCATAAAAAGATAATACGAAATCTGCTTACAAGCGGAAAACAGAATATCGGTTCACTTCAAAATACTGCCAACAATATACTAGGTCCCTCGGCATGTTATGAATACAGGAAGGTTATTAATTCATTTCGAATTGAAATTGTTCTCTGTTTTTTATTTCATGAAACATATTTGAAATTCACACGTAAACAAGTTAAGCGGATTCGAATCATATTCTCAATGTTACTAGGTTGGTTTTCGGACGTGCAGCATCTGTAAATGTATGAGTTTAATCTAGTGTTCCTTGGGGAATGCGCCGGGATAAATGAGGTTAATATCGCGAAAGGCAGTTTTGTTTCCACGTGAAGCAATTCTCGTGACACATAAAGTTAATTGTGTTTTTTGGTGAGAGATTAATATTTAATTGCGATTTTTTTAGACAAAATTAGGTACTTACTTAAGTACTTCCTTACTAATATTATAAATGCGAAAGTCCGTTTGTTTGTTTGTTTGTTACGCCTTCACGTCTTAACTACTGAACCGATCATCATGAAATTTTGCATACACGTTGTCAGGGGTAAAATTGTGGGGTACAGAGAAGGACATAGGGTACTTTTCACCCCGAAAAAAGTTATATTGTTCCTGAGGGATAGCAAAAATCGTTCCACGCAGACGAAGTCGCAGGTGGCCGCTAGTAATTTATATAATTTTAACATCGTTAGTCAGACAGGATATTGGTAATCGCAATATTTTACAACCCGACGACACAAAATCAAATTGAGATAAGTGTTTCGTGGGTAATGTCCAAGCAGACAAACAAAAAATCAGCCCCCCTACTCAAATAGCCTAGCCAACATTCTATTCGTTTGAACGCTACGCTTACTATTAAAGCTTTAAAATAAGCAGTACACTATAAACTTAAGTGCCGTAAGCTTGGTTTAATGTTATTTCACTTGCATTCTCGTGTTTCGCGGCTTCAATTCGAGACGAAAATCTCCATGTGACCTACATTTCCTCATACCGTAAGAAATGAAAACATAACACAGGTACCTATACCAATACATAACATTTATGTTCCTATGTTATCTATAGTGAATTTGAAAATATGTAATTTGAGTTAGTGGTAGTAATTCTTGTTCCCTATTTTAATTGTATTGTCTATCTAAAGGACACAAGACAAATTAATAAAAACACTTTCCGTTTCCTTTTAATTTAGGTATAACTCTGCACCCATTTTCATTGAAATTTATTCCTCATTCGATATTAATTAATTGTGTAATTTTTTTCAAAGTGCGCTGGGTGAGTGTGTGTGACAATATTTTTTGTTTCAATCACGTTTCAATAGATATTTTTTCATCGGCAATACCCTACCCCACCCCGCTATTATTTATATTATATTTATATTATAGCCTCCTGAAAAACAGCGTTATGGCTCCGACATCAACGCCGTAACATATGCTGAGCCGGGGACTTTTTCTCCATTGTAGCACTGCTCACAATTCTAAAATAGCAACTAAGTGTTTAATTTCTGTTTCTTTTTTGCTTTTCATGTGTTTTGTATGCATTGTTATAGTGTGTGAAATAAATTATTTTCATTCATTCATTCATTCTATTGCCAGTTTTCACACTATACTGCGCTATTAGTACGATTCTGTATCGCAAAAACAGTATCAGATGGTATTGGTTGTATTCAAAACATGTATTTTTTAAATAACCCTACTTATAACTACTAATATTATAAATGTGAAGCGTACTATGACGAAGAAGATATACATTTAGGTCTAGGGTTGCCACTATGCAGTTTTATCATAAAAGAAAATATATAAAAAAGCTTTTTAAAAAAAGCACAACCTCCTTCAAAAACCTTAAAAAACAGCTCTATAAAAAACAAGAAATAATGTTCAAATCGATTAATTAAAACACGTCTATTGAAGTCGGATGGAGCTGGAAGTATTTTTTTTACTTATTGTATTGTTTATATTCTAAAAGCCCCACCCGACTTCAATAGACGTGTTTTAATTAATCGATTTGAACATTATTTCTTGCTTTTTATAGAGCTGTTTTTTAAGGTTTTTGAAGGAGGTTGTGCTTTTTTTAAAAAGCTTTTTTATTTTTAACTTTTTTGTGGTAGGTATGTAAGCGATGATTTTATAAAATAAAACGTTATAATGTTTCACATTTTTCAATGGTGTACCCCTAGTAACTCAATTTCCACAAGAGTTCCGTTGGGCTTTGCAGTTCAACCCTTTTTTTTTTTTTTTTTTTTTTTTATATGCCGAGGAAAAACGCATTTACGCGCTTCCTTTCCCGCAGGTGATCGGGAAGGGGGCATGTGGGACTCGCCAGGAGAGAACCGCAACATTCAACGTTGCGGCTCCCTCCACGACTGCCTCCCGTAATTCCACCAGGTCAAAGCCCGATGGAATCCCAGGAGGAGGGAATACCCACTAAAAAACCCCGGCACCTGCCCTCTCGCCGCTACGCCGACAGCCAAAGGGCTGTGTGTGGGACCATGGAGGCATTCCCCACAACGGCTGACGCGGCCTGCCCGCATCCGGGCCTCCTCCGATGGGGAATGGCCGGGCGAGTTTGGCCATTCCCCCCCTCTCATCAGAGCCGTGCAAGGCGAGCAGTGGTTCACCTCCCACTGCCCGCTTGGCCCCGACCGGGGGACAGGTGGTATGTCCCCCCAACCAGCAGCTCCTGCGCTCTTCTCCTCTCCGAGAAGAATGGGGAGCATCCCGGGGCGTACCCCCTCAGACCGGGGTTGCCCGCTCAACCGGGCATCCTCTCCTCTCATTTTCCGCGCTCATATGGCGTCCTCCAACTTGTGTGCTATTAACCGTGCCCCCGGGGCCACTGCCCTTCGACTTCGGGGGGTTGCACAAACGGCTGCCCATTAGGTGCTTGTCCGGCTTTCCGTGCGCAGCGCACACAAGACACTTGGGTTCTGCAAGACAATTTCCTGCTTTGTGGCCCGACTTTCCACAGTTGAAGCATACACCGCTTCGGTCTTCGTCTGTACACTTCGGCTTGGTATGCCCCAGTCCCATACACCTGAAGCAGCGCAGGGGACGTGGGGCAATCACGCTGATTCGAGCAACGCTCCAACCGACCTGTAATCTGTCCAGGTCACAGGCAGCCTTAGCTAGAGCAACCGGGAGCCTCATCTTAATGTAAGCCGTACCATTCTTCCGCAGCCTCAGCTCAGTTGATTGAATCTGAGATGGGTTGCATCCTATTTTGGTGGCGAGAGTCGCTACTACCTCATCACTTTTTACCGACTCGTCCAGGTCTTCGATCTGAATGTCAGCTTTCTTTTGTGGTCTTCCCACCACCGCCACTCCATCAAAAAGCTGCCGGAGCTTGCCCGCTAGCTGGTCGGCTTTCTCATCGTCTTTTTCCAGCAGTTGGAGGATCCGCGCACCGGTCTGGGACTCCTTCATGATAAAACCTCCCTCTAACCCCATTTCCGGGAGGGAGATATTCATCCTTGCCCTTGTTATTGCCTCAGAATAGGTCAATCCGGCTTCGATGGCTTCTGGGAGTAAAGTTAATACCACAGCCGACGTCTTGCAGTTCAACCCTAGTCCAGAACGGCCTTGACAATAAATAGCAATATTTATACCAATATTTCAATCACTGTACAATTCCTATTTGATTTTGAGGAGTTCCCTGGTATATCTTCAAAATCCAAAGTCTAATACCAATGAAATTAATTTGGTATCATCCTTAAGGTGTCTTCTTTCAAACAAAAAAACAATCATCTAAATCGGTTCATAAGTAAAAAAGTAATGGTTGAAAATCCGCCTGAATTCATATAAAATGGTAACGAAAACGACAGTATTTTCAAGATTACTTGAAAACTACTGAACCGATTTCAAAATTTCAAAAAATGGGACCAACTTGGGAACAAACCTCATGTTATAACGTTTGAATCATTTTATTCGGTTCAGCCGTCTTTGAGTAATCGGTGTACATACATATAAAAAAAAATATACGCGACGAATAGGTAACCTCCTCCTTTTCAAATTTTTGAAGTCGGTTAAAAATAGTAGCGGTTTTCAGAGGTTATTAATCATTTTCCGGGGTGGTATTCATGGTGGTACCCATCTACCATGTTCGGCTTTAGTGTTTTTCAGGGTTCCGTAGCCTAAAAGGGAAAAAACGGAACCCTTATAGATTCGTCATGTCTGTCTGTCTGTCCGTCTGTCCGTCGGTATGTCACAGCTACTTTATTCCGCTTTATTTGTAAGGATTTTAATTAAAAATCTGTATATTTTTCCTAATTAACAGTAACTTTGTTTACAAATGCCAAGCTACCACCATAGCCGTCAACCCCGGATGGGTCAACGATTCTACGAAGGTTTCCCTTCACAATACTGTTTCCGATAGTTTAGTTACATTTGGCTCTATTGTTGTGCGTGTCCCTTCGGTCGGGTCCTTTGAACAGAAAGCAAACATATCCAACTACTACGAAATCTGATCGTGTAAGTAGATACTTATAGATAACAAAAGGTAGCGGAAAATTGGTTACTAATAAAATATTTTTCACACTTTACATGTGGGGAAGGTACAAGGTACATGTAAGGCAGGCCGCACTTCAATTTTTATATGAAACCGCTTGATGCCAATGCACTGACTTCCGGCCAACCGTCAACCGCTCCGGTTGTCTTGGAGCTGCGGTGGGCCGCACTGGTTGAATGTCGGCTAGGCGCAGGCGGTAATATAATTAAGTTTTGATAAATACGATTTTACTTACATTCTAACGTATCTAAAGATCTTACCTTATTTATTTAGTTCTGAAATAAAAATATTAAACTCTCTGCTATCATGCCGTGTCTCCAGTCTCCAGGCCTCCAGTTCCAGTAGAGGGTGAATCCAAAATCGATGTTAATTTTTACGACGAATTTTTTTACGATAAATAAATAAATAACTACTGCAACTTCTTCGTTGTCCATACCTATACATACCAACTACTACATATAATTAAACAGTTAATTCTAAATGTTTGTGCGCGAATCACTCAAAAACTGCAGGACGAATTTTGATGGGATTTCCACAGTTTGGTAGCTTGGGGTCCAATTTAAAAATCTAAGCTATGTTTCATCTGATTCGGGTGGGTAGAAACTAGGAAACAGCTCGAACTCTCCGTAGTACTAGCTTTCATACTTTAAGGAGATCATTTAAACTGGTCGCCGTATTGTTAAATCGCGGGAAAGGCTACCTAAGGATTTATCTATTGTCCGAACGAAGACGCGGGCGGGGGCTAGTGTCTAATATTTCTAGAAGCACTGACGACAAAATGCGGCAGGCCGCTCAGGCGCGGTCGCAGCCTGAAATTTTGGGGGGGGTCACTAATAATAATACAATTGCTTTTTGTTAATTTTGTATGCTTTTTCTATGTGACATGTACGATTATGTGGGGGGGGGGTCATGTCCACTGTGACCCCCCCCCCCTCGGACCGCGCCTGAGGCCGCTACAGAACGACGATCCAGTCGGCCGGTATACGGCGTGCCGTTGCGGTTGCGGCGGACCGTACATACTACGGCCTGCCGCAGCGGTGCGCAGGGTCCTGTATCTATGCCATGGATATTGAAATTAATATCACTAATATACTCCAATTGAAATCTTAAACAATCTGCTATAGAATTCGAACAATGTCTATTGTAGAAACAATTTCATATTCAGTAGGTACTACTACTCTACTAAGGCAGTTATAGGTACCTACCTATTCTCATGGCTAAATTAATTGTTATTATTAACGTCTTTCTAATTAACTTAAACAAAGCTAAGCTAAAATGTAATATTAAAAGCTGTTAGATATAAATTTTATTTAGTGTGTTTTCGCTGCTTAGCAGTGAATTCATTTGCACAACAGATGACTATGTAAATAAGACAAATCTCATGGCATTGTTTCCGGTTCCGTTCTCTATTTTGCTATTTCTGTGTCATGTACCTACGCCGCCCCGTGTCGATTAAAAAAATAAATTCTACTCAATAGAAATCTCAATTTTTATTTACGAAAGACCCTAACCTGAAAGTGAACATAAAAAAGCAATTCTTAATAGGTATTGCCATCTGTTACTAAAAACTTTAACAACTATAAATTTATTATTTAGGTTTATAAATAGTTGGAAAACCGCAACGTAGGTAGGTAAGTATATAGGTATTGTTGGAATTTCAATCCCTAGGGGGTGAAATGGAGTACATAAACCTAAAAATCGATATGGATATCGTGATTGAGGTTTTATGGGATGTTGATTGCAAAAATGGCATTTGCTTTTTTTATTCCAAGGTTCCGTAGGGAATAAATCAGATTGTACCTATTAATTCAATGTATTAATGTACACCTACATTTTTCGTATTGAACATTTAGTTTATTTTTATTGTACATTTTGCAAGAGGTGCACATTTTTCGGATTATTATGATAACATTCTTCGTGGTATATAATGTACATCATTATGACCACCAGAATGTTAAAATCCTCGTGGTCAAATTAGTTTGCCTACTGAGTCACTTTTTTAATATCTTCAAAAACTTTTCAGCTTATCCTCTTGCATTTATTAACTAAACTTCAAAACTCCGTCAGCGCTCATAAATCCCTAGTTACTTAAGTCGCAATATTAGTTGCAAACTGCGAGAAGCAGCGCTTGCCGCAACTATTTGCCACAGGTAATCAAAACTTTATGAGTCCAAACTTTCATAACGATACTGTAATATTTTTATAATTTTATTATCCTAGTGTAATAATTTGTATTCGAACTATATGTATCGCATGTTTTCGTTCAAAGATTTGGTAATTAAATATAATATTACATCTTTAATCTAAGTATTCCTACATAGATAAAAAACTATTGGTTGTGTGGGATATATTTTGCTGGTAATTTGTTTCAAAACAGTAAAAAAACATCGCCAAAACGTATTAATAAAAAAATCTAACTGAAATATTTCGTAGTAACAACGAAATATTTCAGTTAGATTTTTTTATTAATACTATAATAATATATAATAGTATATAATAATATACTATAATAATTACCAAATCTTTGAACGAAAACATTCGATATATATAGTTCGAATACAAATTATTACACTAGGATAATAAAGTAAATTCGAAAATATCCGTTCAACAACAGCCGGAAAACATGAAATCTTATAATAAATCGTCGCATATTCATAATAGTTGCGAGGAAATCACTTTCATTGTTGCCTTGGAGTCAGTAGGAGTCCCATTGAAGTGAAGTTAAAATTACTGTCGTCTGCAAAGCGAGAGAGAGTTTTATTGTTATGAGGACATTGTTCTAGCAAAGACTGAACACTCTTCACGTTCATGGAATCCTAGTCAATTTTATTTATTTAAATGAATGTTTTTCAGAAATGCTTGTATTTTTTATAAACAAGCAACCGTGACTTCTTAATAACTTCTAAAAATGAATTTTAAACTAGGTATAAGGTCAATAATAAAGTAAATACGATTAATTACCTACTATATTAGGTGAAAATGACATAGGTAGTAAAAAATTCGCAAAAGAAAATCAAACTCAAGAAATGTAGGTGCTCTTGTTTGTTTCACATTAGTTTATAATTGGCTATCTGAAAATCTTCCTAACTTTTCTTTTCCTAGCTTCCGATCAAACATAAAAGTTTTATATGTCAATATAGTTAACATCTTGAAAGTTATATTAGTCTACTAGCGGACGCCCACGGTTTCACCCGCGTGGTTCCCGTTCCAGTAAAGATATCGGGATAAAAAGTATTCTATGTTTTAATCTAGGCTATCTACTATCTGTGTGCCAAATTCCAACCAAATCCGTTCAGTAGTTTTTGCGTGATTGAGGAACAAACATCCAAACCCACAAACTTTCACATTTATAATACTAGCGGCCACCCGCGGTTTTACCCGCGTAGTTCCCGTTACCGTGGGAATATCGGGATGAAAAGTATTCTATGCTTTAATCTATTAGATCTACTATCTCTATGCCAAATTTTAACAAAATTCGTTTAGTAGTTTTTGCGTGATTGAGCAACAAACATCCAAACCCACAAACTTTCATATTTATAATATTAGTAGGATTAGTAGGATCTGTTAATATAAATAATCATCTACACCTTAAGGCCCTTATAGCCGTCAACTAGCGCCGCCAATTCATTTATTGTTATTATACGAGTACATAAACTAAGTCAATATTAAAAAAAAGGAAACAACTATGCCTTCTTAAGTAAATTGTCTATTATATTTTTTTAATAACTCTTCAACAGTTTTAATTTCTTCTGTAAGTTTCAAAATCCATTTGAACCAAAAGTGGCCACTGTCGTCGTTCCAAATAAAAGAATGAAAAACATTAAAGAGTTATTCAAAAAAGATTTAAGAGAATATAAGAGGGCATGGTTGTTACCTTTTTTATATTTACTTGGTTTACGAGTAGTAAAAATAAATGTATTGGCAGCGCTAGTGCACCTATATAAGCGCCTTAAATGTTTCTAAAAGTTAAAGTATTACCTTGGTATAAAAAAAGTTATGAAATTTTAAACTAAGAGGACGATTTAAGTATTGAAATTGATTGAACTAAATAAAGGCAGATAGAGCTACGTAACTTAAAAGAAAGGTTTAAGGGTCCATTAGCTACGACAGCAACTAATTTTCTTCAAAGAAATTACAGCATGAGCAGATAGATTTTTACTAGTTCTTTCCTTTTTCTTTGTCCAGTCTACATTTGCCAAGGCCTGTATGAATTAGACGATAAAACCGAAGGTGGAAGCGCCCTACACCCGGATTCCTCATCACTGAGCAACTAGCTATCTTACTTCTAACTGCCGTTAACACACCATTTTTTTAAATTGATGTTATAGCGTCAGTCTTAGATAGGATGGTGGCCAGGCGGACTTGAAATAAGCCCTACCACCAACCAAATCGAGTACAAATTGTACAGCCCCTCCTGGGAATCGAACCCGGGACCCCAGCAACTTTACACGGGTAGGTGAACTACTAGGCCACAGCCACAGGGGCGGTTAAAATTCTTCAGCATTTTACTCGATACATAATAAAGCTCTAATATTCTGAATTTGCTCCTGAAAGTATCATTTTGTGTTAGACGTTAATGGATGTTAATTTAATTTACGTTAAGAGACACTGAAAATGTCTGAGAAATTATTATTAAAAGTGGCTGGCTGGCGAAGATTCTGTAAAAGGTTTTGTGCTCAAACACTGTGAAACCCTTCCTGGTGAACCCCAAAAATAACTCTGCAGCACTTTTATTTGCGTTCATGGAACGATTTCGTTCAATTAGCACCAATGCAACTGGTTGCGAATCAGGCGAACCAGGATGCCTAGTTGCGGTTAAGGAAAAAGTTTTCTTGATTCGCAACTGGTTGCGAACAAAGAATAAAAATTCTTGATTCGCCATTGGTTGCGAATCGTGTTGCGAAAACGGCCGGAGGATGCAGTACAACCTTTAACGACTTTCAAAAGCATTCAGTTTTTGTAACATATTTTCTTTTTGTTAATTTTATTTTATCTTTTATTTTTTGTTTGTGTCATTGGATTTACCCTATAAATAAATGTATGACGAAAAAACTATCCATATAACATTTGTGTTCAAAAACATTGA
The DNA here is from genome assembly GCA_928269145.1 of Agriphila tristella. Classification (NCBI taxonomy): domain Eukaryota; kingdom Metazoa; phylum Arthropoda; class Insecta; order Lepidoptera; family Crambidae; genus Agriphila; species Agriphila tristella. Next base: position 43,682,874 of record OV743433.1, read on the forward strand.
AAACAAAGTCTTGATGGTGTGCTGTAATCGGATTTTCAAATAGCACTAGGATTCATTCAGTACCTAAATAAGTTATTAGCAAATCTTATTGATTTCATCGAAAAACATGAATATGTAGGTAGGTACTATTAAATACTTCAGTTTATAATTTGAGTATTTTTAAGTGTTGTCAACTTGTAAACACAGTTAGTAAGTATATATTATGTCTTGCAAACAAAGAGGGGTATAGAAGCAAAGGCGACATCTCCACTTTTGACAAGAATGTGCATAATAGTGCCATCTAGTAGCACTGATTCAAAGCTTGTTATCTGTCTAAAAATCATAACCAAATGCGTCTGTATCCACTAGAAATTTATAGTTGAAAACGACCAATCCAAACAAAGATCGCATTATCCAGAGGAGATTGTTACTTTTGTTTTGACATGTTCAAACTGTTAAACATTAAAAACAGACTCAATAACTTTTTCATTGTTTTATAAATGTGAAAATTGAGCTAAATGCCTAGGTGCCTCCTAAACAAGCTAAAAAAAAGCTAAGAAACCCCAGTATGTGGAAAAGGACATTAAAGCAAAAAAAAGGTATGGAACTATTGTATAAAATATTTTTGTCTAAATTGTTAGGTATGCAAAATTATTTTTCCAAGTTTTACTACTTAAGGATTTAACCTACGTTTAAGACTGCTTTATTTATTTGCAGATACTGACCAAAACAACCGCCGAAGTTAGTTACTGGAATCAAACATACCTAGCAAACTCCAAAATTCTATCCGTGTTTACTCATAAATAAACTTTTGCAATGAATGTGGTTCAAACTGGCTTTATATATTCATCCAACTCTAGTTTACTGAATAGCATAACATAATGGTACAAAAACATGAGGATCTTAACAGAGATTGTTTTCGTCGTTTTTTTACAAAATCAGGAAAAGTGGAGATATTCGCCTTTGCTTCTATACCCCTCCTGGCAGTTACTGAGAATTCAATATTCAGCTTACAATTGAAACACGTTGCAGTATTCTCGATATTTATATTGCCTTGTTAGAACTTGTCTGTCGAAGCGAAAGGGGTAAGCTGTTACAGATTAATACTTCTTCAAGTATGAATAAACAGCTCCCGCTTGCTTTTAAATGAATCCTGACTTACTCAGAAAATCATGAACAGATACTGAATGGAAATAGGAAAGTTCTTTCAGGCAAATACGATTCAGAATTTAGGATATTTCACTTTTCAGCGCTTATCGTTTATGGTCTTAAGTATTTAGTAAATTATTATGTTTAAACATCGAAAATATATCTATCTACACGCACATACTTACATATCTCCTTAATATGTAACATCATAAAAAAAAGTGATAAAATAATAGTAACATTGTCTTTCATGCATTGAATAGGCAAAAGTAATACAGTTTTGTGTAGGTGTCTACGCCAATTGTGTAATAGTAGTTTATGATACAAGGTTGGTAAGGAGGTTTTTAAAACCAGGCGAGGGTTTATAATCGTCACGAGTTTTAAAAAACCTTAACAACCGTGTGCCATACTACGTTTTTCAATACATTTGCGAGAAAACATTATAGGTACTACTGAAATTGTAATCTATACATATAATAAAACTGTAAATTCTAAATATTTGTGCGCGAATTACGCAAAAACCGCTTAACGAATTTTGATGGATTTTTCACAATTTAGTAGATTGTGGTCCAACTTAAAATCTAAGCTATGTTTTATCAAATTCAGGCGGGTGGAAACAGGGAAACAGCTTGAACTCTCTGTAGTACTAGCTTTTATACACTAAAGGGGTCATTTTAAACTGGTTCCAATATGTTTCTACTGTCTACGCGAATGAAGTCGCGGGCGGAAGCTAGTAGAAATTAAAAAAAAACGTTCGTAAACAAAAACGCACGGCGCCGGCGTGCGGTAAAATCAACTTTCCGCACGCTGTACTAATCCGTAAACAAAAACGCACGGCGTGCGGTAAAATCAACTTACCGCACGCTCGGCTGTCATCGTAAACTTACATTTTTGAGCAACTGTATTGAAAACTACCTTTTCCATTCTGCTTCGCCACTTTTAAGACTATCCGGCCGTAATAAAAAAAAATTGCTGTGTAACTTTTTATATTGAGGTTAGTCAAAAATACAACACTTAATATTTTGTTGATACTACTTAATCATACTAATGTAATAGGTATCTTATTATATATCTTATTTTTAAATCCTCAACTACGACTTATACTATTAGCTATTCTGTGACTACGGCAAGCTACGCCAATAAACTGATTGTATCAATACGATCCAAACATGATATTTGTCAATCAACATGATTTCATTTTAATAGTTCTTCGATTAATATATGTATTATTATAATACGTGGGTTATCAATACACATTTATCAAATTAGATTATTTCAAAATATGAGTATAAAAATCACCCTTTGTTACAATAAAAAAAAACCTTTTTTCCGTTATAATAATTCTTGCTTATTAATGGGTAGATGCCGTAATAGGTGCCGATGATGCCGCAATTTGATCAAAGACATTGTAATTCTGACATAAACTGGCATTTAGTTTCCCTGTATATTTTCTGAACTTTTTTAGCACGCTTAAAAATAAGCAATTAGACGATCAAATCACACGTCGCAAGATTATGTAAATCACAGACATTGTTGTATTGTATGGAATTGACAAGCCTACGACATGTAAATTTAGAGTTTGTGGCTTATTTTTAATTTTTAAGTTAGCGAACGAATAGAAAACTGGCCATTTGAGTAATGTAAATAATAATAAACTTTTTGTTTCGAAGGTACTAAACACAAAATAGATGGTGTCTGTATGTGATAGGTCAATTTTTTTCATATTGGTCGTCCGCCCGGGGAAAGTTTTATAGATTTCCCGAGTTTTATTCACACATCACTTTTGAGGTACACGGCAAACATTGCGGTGTGCCTTTAGGAATTTCGCTTAATTATACAAACCCTACGAAGCGTGATTTTAACATTGTGTGTAACAAGAGTAGAACATACACGGTCGGATGGTGTAGAACTGAATACCTTTCGGTCACCATTTTTAGGCTGGAAACAGTGCTCGACCGAGACGGTACGTCCTGACCGTACGTCCTGACCGTCGGCGCTGACGTACGCTGACGGTTGCGAAAATTAATTCAGTGCTACGCTGACGGCGAACTGCTACGCGTGTGTACTGTACAGTTCACAAGAAAAATGAATCCTTTTTCTCACTGTCAGACTTATCGTCGAAATCCGGAATTAATTCTTTACAAACTTCTTGACAAGCACTTATTTTAGCATTACTTACGGTCTTTATAAAATTCATACGATAAATCCCATATTGCCGGACGAAGCCGCACTTCAGTTATAAGGCGCTCTGTGTCGATATAGGTACATTTTTGCTTTGAGTGTACGTAAGCGCGTGTGGTCGGTTGCTCTGTCGCAATGAACATTATACTCACAGGGAACTCTGTCGGCGAAGCACTGAACGCAATCACCCATACAATCTCATAGCTCATCGGTTTACCGACGTACGCGCAACCGACGACGAGCCTACCGACGGCTCGACCGACCGTACGCGCGTACCAAATCACGCGCGTACCGACCGTCAGCGTAGCTGTGTGCGCGTTAATAGACTTGCTTTGCTACGCCAACCGACGGTCGGCGCCACAGATAGTGGTCGGCGCTGACCGTCGGTCGAGCACTGTTTCCAGCCTTAACTATATATTTTTGTTCTTAGATGACAGAGGGAAGGTCTCGAGTCCAGCAGAATGATCTCCTTCTTCACGAGGCAGTGATCAAGAACGAAACGGCGGCAGTGCGCGAAGCGCTTCAGAGGCCTACTGATGTCAACTGCAGAAATAACGTGAGCAACATATTACTACACTTTATATGCTGGTTCGCATAAAGGAAAAACATTCCTAATCAATGCATATCAAATCGAATTTCTTTACTGTGATAGGTACACAGACCTCCCTAAGTTATCGTAAAACATAAACATTGGTTCAGCCGGATTGTTCCTGTTGGGTTGATCCTTTTATTTTAAAGGTTTTTTGGGCTAGAATAGAAACCTTCGTGGGCCTATTCATAACAACTCGCCATAGTTTCGTTACAATCGGAATTTGGAAACGCATAGAGAACAACCATATGTACAAACATACATTTTTATTAGAAAATTTAGAAGAGATACCTATATGATAAGTTATAACAATGAGTTTGTAAAGTCTATTACGCTCGCATACCTAATCGAATCACATTACCTACACGATAATTATTTCGTCACCGTATCCATTGAGTAAGTGCTCCGTATCCTTTTAGAACTTGTACATGTTGTTAATAATTTAAAATCAATACAATATTCACTGGGAAAATGGAATCCTGCTGAAATAACAGCTAATTAGTTTCCATTTAATATTCATGCAAGTACTCTCGTGTTACACGGCTAAGTAATGTGATTAAACCTTAATAAACTTAATAAAATCAGGAACGTGTGTTTTACTTTACTGAGGTACGGAACCTTTATAATATTTTCATTTCGAAGATATAAAAACAATTGTTTTTTTTATTTTTTACGAATCATCATCGTCATCATCATGTCAGCCGCACGACACCCACTGCTAGGTATAGGACTCCCCCAAGGATCTCCACGACGATTGGTCCTGCGCTGCCCGCATCCAGCGGCTTCTCGCTACCTTCACCCTCACGTCGGTCCACCTTGTCGGGGGCCTACCCACGGAGCGGTCGCCATTCCAGAACCTCCTTGAATTTTTACGAATAATTGTATAAAATTGCTATAGAATGTTAAATTCTTTTATAATTCGTAGTGTTTTTAAATCCCAACGAAAACATTGGTATCATCTACTCGTGTGCTGCCTTGACGTATAGACTTAAGTCATAATGGTTGACTGTGGTATTATAGCTCCCGAAGGGTGAACCGATTTCGATAAATTTTGTTAAACAATATAAAGAAAATCTGTTTGGCCCTTTGAAGCTCAGCAGATTTTTTTCAAATTGAATACTTAAGTCTTTTTAATTAATAATAATAAATATTAGAGATTATCACAAAAATTGCTCTGATTCCAAAGTATGTAGCTAAAGCACTTGTGTTAAGGAAATTAGAAACAACGATGGAACTACAAACACCTGGGGGCCGATTACGTAACTCTATTGCTAACAAATTTCGATGAAAATCGATTGAAACAGTTGCATTACTGCTTTAAGTAAGGTAATTGTTACATGGTTCTCACGAAATCAGCAATATAACTGTCAGAGTTGATTGCAACAAAGTTACAAAATCAGGGGGCTGAGCCAATATAGAAAAGTTTGTTTTCTAAATTTACCCAGCCGGGATTGAACCCGGGACCTCAGAGATGGCGACATCTTAAAAACTCCCATCTTCTTCAACTCCCATCGTCGTCAACTCCCATCGTCGTCAACTCCCATCGTCGTCAACTCCCACCGTCGTCAAATGCACATTTGTTTTCAGTACGGCCGAGCTCCTATCCACTGGGCCGCGAGCAGGGGCAACGTGGACATAATCAAATTACTGATCGAGGCCAGATGCGACATCGAAGCGGCCGATAAGGTACGGGTCACTTACCTAACGGACGTAACAACCTTGTTGGAGATAACGATGTTATCCGTGGTGACTGCGATGCGAATAGTACGCACGTACGTAAGAGCGCATCGAGCCTCCAATAACGCCGTCAATCATGAAAAATATATTACATTGAAATAACTATGTTTAATAAAAGTCTGAAAAATATAAAGACTAGTTTTAGTTAACAACAATTTTTGTATGCGTTAATTCTTAATTTAAATCTGATCGTGTAGTTACAATCTGGAGTGGCCACTTAACAAAAAGTAAGATTTGTTTTTACATTTTTCAGAATTTAATTAAACATAAGTATTTCTAAAAATGTTTAAAATTAGAAGCGCCATCCAGCTGCGAATACATACCTAGGTACCAAATGGACGGACCTACTATGTGCTTTGAAAAGCTCGGCCAATCTCTATAGGGAACCTTTGACTGGCGGCTGAGCAATTTTGTTTTTTTTATTTGTATGAGAAAAATGCTAAACGGCAACCCCATACGTAAATAGATTAAGCATTAAATTCGATAATCATCCCATTAATGGGCAAAAGCAAAAAACACAATTTTGGTCTAGGGTTGCCATCAATTTGCAATTTATCATAAAAAAACTAGTTTTTTTTAAAGTGGTACCTGGTTTTCAGGGATTATGATATATTTCCGAGGTTTTATTAATGGTAGGGTTATCCACAATATTCGGCTTCATTTAAATTTGACTGTAATGGCTGGTTTATAATTGTAGGTATATTAGTAGTAAACGGTCGTCGTACTTACTAAAAAGTAAGCAAACGTTAACTATTGAACCGATTTTGATGAAATTTGGTACAGAGAGAGTAGAGCTTGAGAAAGGACAGAGGCTACCTCTTAGTATCGCGAATTAGGGTAAGAGGATAAAGGGGGGACAGCACGCTTGGTAAATCGCGTAAAACGGCTGATCTGATTTTGATGAAATTAAAACATAGAATACTATTTATCCTGGTTAAAGGTTCCCTAAGGATTGACTAGAATATTCGCGCGGACGAAGTCGTGGGCGGAAGCTAGACTTAGATAATTTGTAAAGTACACACTTTTGAGAAGATTAGGTAAACCTAAACCTAAAAGGTCATTTTGTGATGTTAATTTAGAGAAAAACATTTTCTCATTTTCTTTGGAAAACATGAAACATTACTAACATACCTAACGTAGTTTTTATGAGGGTTGTGTGTGTGTGTGTGATACTCGATAAATCACAGATATACACAGATATTCTCGTTCCAATTTTGGAAGTACATATTCGACATTATTATTTGCATTATTATCCTATGTTTACACAGGCCCTTCAATCAAACCACTCAATTCTCGATCTTCATTTGTTTACGCAATAAAAATGTCTTCATTTCTATTTCGTTCGCTCGATGTTTAACCATACTAGGTAAGTATAGTATGTACTTAAATAAGTAATACAGTAACGAGATCCCCATACGTACCCATACTCAGTTATTGATACATCCAAAATATGATTGGCTATCGAGTTTAATTTTTTCTTTCCAAAGCGCTCAATTTTTTTTTTAATGCAGTATATATCTAGGTAGGTACTGATAGGTATCAGTAACTGCAAATGCTGAACACCAGATCATACTATACTCGTTTACATTATGGTACCAAGTATTTTTATGTAAATACTATTTAACAATTTCGATTTAAACAAAACCACCAGAACATTCCGACCTAATAATTTTGTTAGCCTTTAGTTGTATGTATCTATCTATTGTGTGACCCTGTGTATCAATAAGTTGCTCAATCTTATCTACAAGTACCAGGTAGCCAGAGCTCACGCAGAGGTAAAATTTTGTCTGTCTACAGTTCGGTATGCGGCCGCTGTTGATGGCTGCGTGGCATGGTCACCTCGAGGCCGTCAAGACGCTCGTCGCAGCGGGCGCCTGTCTCGCCGCCACCAACAAGGTAGCTATGCTGCCCTAGTACTTTTAATTTTATCCACATGTAACATTTTAATCAATTTACATAAATATAAATATAATATTAAAGTATCGCAATAAATAGTAGTTTATAAAACGGATGCATAATGAAATGAGGGGGAAAACATGAGTGTGTGTTTAAAAAGCCAGCCGTAGTAGGTGAGGTTTTCAATAATATCACACGAGTGTTTTATTTAATAGGTACCTAGTTATGTGTAGGGAATGCAATCCGATCTCGCGAGATCCCGTGTAATTATTCGGGATCAATCCCGAAGCATAATATGACGAGATCCCGTTCGAGATTGATGGGATTGGGCGGCAATGGTCAGCGATGCTACACACTATCCGTTCGGGATGTTTAGTTGTGCTTGTGCAGTTGTAGTAATTGTTTTTTTCTTAAATTACGCATTTTTTGTTGTTTGTGAGTTAAATAAATATAAATGTAACTTTTGGATTCCTATAAGTAATAAGTGATTAGTAGTATCTTAAAATGCCGAAAAATAATCCAGATCAAGCATACGAGGAGTTTAGCAGTCGTTTACCGGTATAGAGTAGAGATATTTCAAGAAAGCAGTTAATAATTTAACTGCTCAGTGCAAACATGGTCTGAGGTGCAAACTATGTAAATCTATTCTCAAATCCTCGTCCGGGTCTACAAAAGGTTTACACGTCCATATGATGTCAATCCATAAAATCGACACAAAATTTAATGCGGGAGTCGGAAGAACATCAAGTACACCAGGCCCCCCTACTCAAATGGCCACTTATCTATTCGTTTGAACGCTAGCTTAAATATGAGCAATAGACGATTAACTAACATGTCGAAAACTTATATGAATCACAGACTTTGATGTATTGTATGGAATTGACAAGCTTAAGACAAGCAATTTTATAGTTTACTGCGCTTATTTTAAAGCTTTAATACTAAGCGTAGCGTTCAAACGAATAGAATGTTGGCCATTTGAGTAGGGTCTCTAAGCCAGATAATGTATCACTACCTTCGACTATAACAAACAAGCAGTTTTAATCGTATTCAGTAATGTGATTTTTTTTTAACTAGGTAGACGAGATCCCGAAAATTTCGGAATCCCGCGGGATTGAAATTTCTAATCCCGAGGGATCTCGACTTTACGATATCGAGTCGGGATTGCATTCCCTAGTTATGTGCAGTTTCATACACTGCTTATCGTTTATTCATTATTGATCTACTCTCATACAATTGGAATTGAACCTACAAAATAAAGATCAAGGTTAAAAAAAGACTGCTGGTATGCCCTTGATTATGAGTCATTTCCGTCGCTGCATCTAAAACATGCATCGGGCGGAGTCAAATTTTCTTCACTCTCACAGCCATCAGGCATTTTTAAGCAAGAATAAAAAAACCCTTGAAAATTAGTAGGTACAAAAATTTACTTTCACAGAAAAAAACTAAGTTATCATTAACAAAATTTCACATTGGCTTTTTTAGTCGTCTGCAGAAAAAATTAGAAGCCTTTGAGTATTGCCTTCAAATTAATATTGAATACATTTTCATCCCAAAATAAATGAGTTTTTGCAGAATATTGTTTGAACGTTACTTACTTTTTTATTTCTTGTCTCTGCACAAACAATAATTTGCTACGAGGTAAAATCCCAATCAAAGCGTATCTATAATGGTAAGATCAGAAACGCAATTTGTACAAACAAAAGTGACACAAGTGAACATTGAATGTTTTGTAAAAAAATAGGCACTTTACTTCGTAAAACCACGAAATTCTTGGTCGATAAATAGGCTTATAAAAACGAATGCTAATTAATCAGTAGTACGAGTAGTACAAATCGTATACAGGGTGTCCCAAAACTTTGCCACACAGAGGGAAAGTACCTTAAATATTGAAGATAGGAAATTTTACTGAAAGAAAACGGTATTTAAAAAAAACAAATTTTTTCGAAAAATCGCATGCCTTAACCAGGAATTGAACCCACCAAATTAAAAAACAAAACAATCTTTTATTTTTCGATACTAATCGAAAGGGGATTATTTTTTGTTAATTAACACAACATCTTAAACAAAAGGAAGACCATGAAATTCAACATTTAAAATTTTAATCATTACGTGTTGTGTCAATTTGTATGGGAATGAATGCGATTTTTATAAAAATCTTTGAATGCACTTTGCATTATTTTTTAAAACAAAACAAAGTCTTCTTTCAGTAAAATTTCCTATCTTCAATATTTAAGGTACTTTCCCTCCATGTGACAAAGTTTTGGGACACCCTGTATATTTGATTATATTATTAATATTCGAAATTATTTTATAAGTACTTATTACGGAATAATTCTGCTATAAAACGGCGAACGATAAAATACTTAATTTCAAAAGCCTTTGATTTGTACAAGTACTTCAATAATAGGTATTATTATAGCTATTATATTATAGATAAATATTGCGTGTATAGTAATTAATAATAGGTACCTATAAAGAATGATCGGAAACAATCGTCTAAATTATATTACATAACAAAGACAATTTAACAAAAAGTAGTTTGGCCCTAAAAATACTTTATTGCAATGAAAAATATGTCAAAGTCATTTCTAAGAAAAGCAAAAACTCGATGCCCAATAATGGGCACTGGAATGGAATGGAAGATAAAGATCTTGACGTAGGTACTTGTAAGCAATTTTTCATAATTTATGATAAGAAGTAAGTACCTATCAAAGTAACATTTTAGTATGAGATCACGCTGCTGTTTGTCATATATTTACAACTTGTTTAACAGGTTTCGGATAGTATAGTACCAATTATGTATGGCTGGCTAAAGCCGGCTACATACAGACGGAATTCCGAACGGAATGTCGATAATGTATGAAAATTCCGTACGAAAGAATCCCGCAGGTGTGTGGTAGGTCCATTGATTTGTATGCTGGATTAGCTACGTTCGGAATTAGGGTCTGTATGTGGCCAGCCTTAATTAACACATTCGCTGCTCATAAAACAAAGCCCAATATAAAGTTACATATTATGTAACTTTATATGTATTGGGCTATTATTATGGTGGTGTGAGGACCCAATATATTTTTTCCATACCGCTTACTTCTTGAAAGCTGACGACCGCATGCCGTTACGCAGCGGCTCAAAAAATGCGATCCATAGAAAATTGTATGAGCGTTTTCGATTCGCTTGATGTGCCAGACAAAGCAGAAATCCGATCACAAATCGTGTGATGGGCAGTCAACGTGTTAAAAAGATAGAACAGAATTTGTATGCAAATAATTATTACCGTTAAGTATCTGAAACATACACAAAACCTGTAAAACTGTCCCATAACCTAGCAGTTTAAGGCTAGTAAAGCTAGGGTTTCCTAGGATGACGGTGCCGTCATATTACGGCCGTAATTTAGCAACGTAGAAAGTTGTCTATGAAAACAATATGGCGCGCCGTATTGTTTACATAGAAAACGTTCTAAGCCGCTAAATTACGGCCGTAATATGACGGCACCATCATCCTAGGAAACCCTAGCTTAACCCTATTCCAGAAACACAACGACATCCTCCAATGTGCGTGCTCGCGCGGCTCGCTGGACGTGGCTGCATACGCGATCACGCTAGGAGCCAGGGTCCAGAGCGCGGATGCGGCGGGGGACGCGCCCCTCGCGCTGGCAGCTAGAGCGGGACACACCACACTGGTGGACATGTTGCTGGATAAGGGGGCTGATATAGACGCTATCAATAAGGTAAGCAATCATCCTCCAAAGCGCCTTTCCTCGTAGCTCTTTGGACGTGGCTGCGTACGCGACCAGGCTGGGAACCAAGGATCCAGGGCAGCATAGGCGGGGAACGCACCCTTCGTGCTGGCGGCTAGAGCGGGACACACACACACCACACTGGTGGACATGTCGCTGAATAAGGGGGCGGATATAGACGCTACCATTAAGGTAAGCAATCATCCTCGAATGCGCCTTTCCTCGTAGCTCTTTGGACGTGGCTGCGTATGCGAACAGGCTGGGAACCAAGGATCCAGGGGTGCATCGCCGGGGAACGCACCCCTCGTGCTGGCGGCTAGAGCGGGATACACCACACTGGTGGACATTTTGCTGGATAAGGGGGCTTTTTAGGAAGATGTACAAAACAGGTAACACTAAGAAAAATACAGATGTTAAAATTAACGAATAATCTAAACTTGTACTTATTCGAAACACATAACCTGTGTGTGACGATTCGTTAATAATTACTTATATGATTCTTATAATAAGAATCATATAAGTATTATACGACTGTAAATCCTAATCCTCATAGTCACTTGGCTATCGTCAGTTAAAAGATACTTCATGGGATGGGATCGCAAAACCTATTGTCTACTGATTGACTGACCGTCAACCAAACTTCAGTAAACTTCAGTATGATGATGATGATAATTAATTAGTTCACCGGATTGATTGTCTGTAAAACATTTTTTTTTTTCATAATAATAGTTCATATTTACTTCATAGAAAATCCACCATTGTTAAAATTATTTTATTTTGCAATAGAATGGTTCATTAATCATGATACAAATAACATAACAAATAAAAAACCATTTTCACGAAATGAAAGGTGCGTAAATATCTCGTCCGTAGGCGCCTACGCACTAACTTGTTATTTGCAAGGTCGTTAGAGCCTTAATAAACATCTTCTAATGTTCGGCTATTACGGGCAGAGTAATTTATTTATTGTTAGTGCCAATTTGGCGCCTTAACAACGTGTTATTGGTGCTTAGGAGGAAATAAAGCAGTGTTAGTAATGGGAAAATAGGTACCTGCATAAATACTTATAGCGAGTTGTTTCGGGTCATAGTCCTTCCGAGGTTTTAAATATTGTCTGACCTCTTTTGTCAATCTCATAAAGCCATTTTGTGCCTATCTCCGTAGCACGGAGAAAATCTGAGAATCGATTAACTTGAAAGCATGTTGTTAAACTTTCATAGTCATACCCCAGAATAAACTTAAGTACTAAACGTGTCATACATTAAAACAGTTAATTAACAAGACTGTGGGCGATAATGGCTTAACTTTTAAGAACTAAGTTAAGTAGGTAATTGCTAAATGCTGTTCCAGCAGAATTTTACGAAGTTCATCAAGTTTAGTACTTGCTTTAGTCTAGCTAGTGGTCTTCAATACATGCAGTGGTTAAGCTATAATTGGCTGAATAAGTTCCGCCGCTTTCCTAGAAAATTTGCTAAGTTGTCGAGCAAGTTTTGGAGAGGAACCATCGTCTGGAAAGTTAACTGTTTTGAAATAACCGACAGGAGTTATTTTCATTCATTTTTGCATGTTATTTAGGAGGATCATAAAAGGAGCAAAATGTACTCAAATAATTGTTCTTTAGGTTATAGTACTTAGCTCAAACCAAAGTATTTATCAAAATATTTTTGAAAAAGAAAAGTAAAGACTGTAATTATATCGTAGGAATCTTTTCAGAAAATTATTTTATAGTAGAGATGATAAGATTTTTTTAAAGACTATTCACATACTAAAACTACTAGATATATCTTTATTATATCTACCTATGTAAACACCACTTGTTTGTGTGAAATGTGTGTGTCTGAAGCAAGAAATAAAATGTTAGGTAGGTATATCTATCTATCTCCTCCCCTTCAATCAATTCAGTAAAACCTGCTTTTTTAAAAAGGAAATCAACAATTCTTACGCATCATAATACCTAAGTAGGTTTTCGTTAAATCAATCGGTTTTCCAAAAATCATTGTGAAAGGAAATTAGGGAATAAATCGAGTTGGGAATCGACGGCTCTCTCTCCCAAACTCGATAAAATGTCGAGCGATGTTGCGATAACACACGCTCGGCTGGACACGGGAATTTATCTTTAATAAGTATTGAAACGAGCTTTCGCTTATCTTTGTCAGAGGAATGAAATTAAATAGAAAAAATGAGGCTATTAAATTGTGACAATTTGAGATGGGTCTTTAAGTTTTTCTCGAGAGATTCCTCGATAAATAATATAGGAATCGGGAGCTAGCTTTGTACTTAAGGGTGCACCGAGCGTCCACTAGCGCCGCCAATCAAGAAAAAATCATTACAACGAAATAACTATGTTTAACAAAATTCTGAAACATATAAAAACTAGTAATAGTTATAAACTATTTTTGTATGCGTTTTTTTCCTGGTTTAAATGTGTTTGTGTAGTTAAAACCTGGATTAACGCCTAAAGTGGCCACTTTAGGCGTTAATCCAGATTTTAACCACACAAACGCATTTAAACTTAGAATTTTACGCATACAAAAATAGTTTATAAATAATACTAGTTTTTATATGTTTCAGAATTTTGTTAAACATAGTTATTTCGTTGTAATGATTTTTTCTTGATTGGCGGCGCTAGTGGACGCTCGGTGCACCCTTAAGTTAGTTATGTTTTTAAAAGTACCTCTACCGGTAAATATTAAGGGCAATTTGCTTTGGATGTATGTTTGAGACTGTTATAATAGATCTAAATACCTACATATAATTAAATAAATGCGTCAGAAACATTGAACAGCATTTCTCGATGGAATGGGAATAGTACATTGTTCACCGAGAGGAGAAAGAGACCGATTACCGTCGAGGGTGTCGTTTGAATTTGTCGTTGTGTTGTCTTTAAAACACCCGAGATCGGGAATCGCACTTTCTCTCGAGTGATACATAGTGCTTTATACTACACCTACGAGGAAAATAAAAAACTAAATCTTTACTAATTGAATCCTCAAACAATACACAAATTGAAAATGGCGCCAATGGCGTCTACAATTTTTACGTTCTTTTTTCAAATTGTTTATCCTGCCGCCCCGCAGGGTCGCACTGCCAGCCCGATACCATCCGACACACAGCTAGTGGCCAGTGTCATTTTGCGAAATTGGAGATAAAAACTCACTGTAAAACTTTTTGGCTTTTGATATTTAGGTTATCGGGGCATAGTCTTACCCAAAATTAAAAAAGAAAAACCACGTAAGAAATGGATTTTCACACACTTTTCTCTCCCGCTCAGATGCGTTTTCTCCCCGCATATTTGTTCGATATACAATGACGAACTTTCTACCGTAAATTTGATAAAGTATCAAGGTACTTTCCGAGCAGGTGTAGTATAAACATGTTTAAAATGCAACCTATGGTTAATGTTCGCTGGTAGCATTATAAATTAATGTTTTAGGTGCTCAGATAAACCAAAATCTTTTGTAAGTAGGTACTAAATAGTGCAACCAGTGAGCTATAATGTCTAAAAATAGAAAAGTTACATTTCCACTTCAAGTAAAAAAAATATGCAAATCGATCACAAAGGAAATAATTCAAAAAATAGATCGCACAAAAAACATAAATCCTAAGTTATAATAAGCAAAATAAAATCAAGTTTTGCACCAATATGTAACATTTTATTTACTACTATTTACTGGAAAATCATTTAAGATGGAAATAGTATTACTTTTTGGTTCGGACCTCCACTAGGCGTACGATGTAAAATTTCCTTGGACGAAAATTTCTGAGGTCCTGGATTGCATTCTCGGATTTATTAAAAATATATCACATTTTTATACTATGGACTTGGATGTCGTTTAGTTTCCGATGTTCATTTGTTTTCGTTTCTTACCTTTGTAATAGGGAATATGCATAAGTCACAGATTTTGATGAATTTGAGCTTGATCGCTGCGCCCTGCGGACACTTGATGGAAAACATGATGGAACAGGAAAAAAAATAAAAAAAAATGTATTATTTTAGTTTTATCACACGATGAAATCAGGGGAAAATAACGATATTTTTTTTCATTTTCGGATATAATGCACTTTACAGTCAGATAGAATATCGAATAAGAAAAAATATTTTGTATGACACATAAGTACTTAAACGCAAAATTTAGGGAGATAATTGAAGATTATTGGCTAACTCCATATAAAACGCGCCGAAACACACCTGAAACGTGATATGTGACGTCACCGTTTTGTATGGAGCGTTTTCAGCGTTTGCTGCTGCGCGCTAATTTCAAGAAACTATATCACGAGAAAAAAACGCAAGAGAAAGGTTTTAATATTACAGTTAATTTTCTCACGCATTATACGGTTATACCTACTTATGATTAAGATTAAAAAAAAATTGATGCATATTCCCTATTACTGTATTTTGTGCGTTGGATTGATGGATGAAATACTTTATGTGTTTTGTTTTTTAACGTGTTAATGTTTGTATTTTAGTACATGACATGTGTATGTTAGATATCTGTCTACAAATAGTAGACATAAGCACACTCAATCTATTATTTCCAGTTCAAAAAGCAACTAGACCAACACAAATTAATCGATTCATTAAGGAAGGATATAATAATGAAGATTGAAGTGAGTGAGTGTGAGAGAACACACATACCAATATACTCTGTAGGCTTTTACTGGACATAGGAACATTTGTTCTAAGATTTGTTCTAATCGTTTTCCTCTTGATTACAGATTAATCTTCACTTGCTTCTACTTTTTTCCTATCCAAGTATTTTATTAACTAGTAGTAGTATTTCCTATCCTACCTGCTAAGCTTATAATTATTTTATTTAAAAACTAACCTAGTAATTATTCATATCTGAGCTTTTCTTTAGACGGAACCACAGAACAAAGAAAAAAATTACTACTTCCATGTTCTGTGGGACGGAATATTGTACAGCCCCGCGGATCTACGTTTTCAAAAAAAGGGGGGGGGGAGAAGGCAATTTGCCGCCTGACACCTTGTACCTATGTGGTCTTTGCATGTCCGCATGTTCATCAGCCATTTTAATGTCTCCACTGGGGCACAGGCCATCCTTATGGGTGGATAAGGAGAACGGGCCATAACCCACCACGCGGGACCAATGCGGATTGGTGGGTGTTAACGACTGCAAATGTAGCCGGGACCAACGGCTTAACGTGCCTTCCGAAGCGCCGGAGGAGCTCGAGATAATTAATTTTTGGTCACCCATCCCATGACCCTTGCGAACGTTGCTTAACCTCCGCAATCGCTGGGCCAGGCGCTTAACCACTGCGCCACCGAGCTCCTCAACTCGTCTTTGCATACCTAAATTTATTAATAATATTAATAACTTTAAGATCTACTTCGGGTAACGCAAAAGAAATAAGTATTTTTTTTGGTGTTAGTGGTGTAAAAAAGCCGTGTGTAAATAGGTCGTTTTCAGTGGTTTTTCAGAACCTAGTCCGATTTCCCTGAGACAGCTATTTTTTTCCTTCAAAGGTTGGTCGCACAGCATTGCACGTCGCGTGCGAAGGCGGCCACTCCAGTACCGCTGCTCTCCTGGTAGACAAAGGTGCTGCGAGAGAGGCTCGAGACAACTCAGGACGAACCCCGCTCCACCTAGCGGCGGTACACCGGCAAACAGAACTGGTCCAGGCGCTGCTCGAGGCTAAGTGCCATGTGGATGCCACTGATAACGTAAGATTACCTTCTGAGTAGTTCTGGATCTCTGGTGATCTCTGGTGGCTGAGTCAGTTTGACTTTACTTACAAAACAGTCCAGGATCTGAACTTCTTCTTCTGACGGGAATAAGTAACAAACGATAGTAAATAACTAAAAAACGCAATTTCGAAAAATACAGGTAAATTTCTCAAGAGTAATTTAAAAAATATCAATTCGGAACGAAGGCGGCGGCGTACCACCTGTGGTACCACTACCTATCTTTATTCAAGCCACAAAAAAACAATGTATTTACCTACTTACTTAAAATCTACGTGATAAGCTTTGTAATGTACGTGGTCTAAATTGGCGCTAGTACTCTATTCTGTGCCAGTACGTGGTTAGTAAAAAAGTGTGTTTTCGTATTTCGCAGAACGGCGTGACCGCTTTGCAAATGGCCTGCGCTCAGGGATGCCGAGGCATCGTCGAACATCTGCTGACATTCGGAGCGAACGTGCATATGCAAAACAACGTGGGTTGAACGATGCTTTTGTACACAAACGTGCTATATTTTCGTTTACTTTTCTGATTGGTGATTCGATCAAGCAGTAGCACAGAATAGATATAAGTACTACAGTAGCGTAGGTAGGGTTAACAACGACTGTTCTTAAACTTAAATTACCTTCACTACTTTAATTACTTCTTAGTGTTGTTTGAAAAAGTATTCAGAATTTTAGTTTTATCCACTTTCTTAGCATGTTTTAAACTAAGTAATTTACCTACTTAAAGTTCACTTGTCGTGTTCAATTATTATCACACTAAATTATGAATTAATGATATTCATGTAAGTAAATGTTTAACAGCTGCGAATATTTGTTTCAAATTAATTTATGGTAGTATAAATTAAAAACATACCTAGATTTATTTTTTACTTCGGGAGAACTCACTTTTCTTAAAATTTGTTTGCATTTTCATTTTCTCACAAAGGCTAAAACACAATTTACTTACCTAGGTACGTAATTTTAAGGTGGATAGAATGAAACAAAAAAAGAAAGAAAGTCATGATTAAAAGCATACTTTATTAGTTTTTGATTCCAGGTAAGTACTAATTATTTATGTCTTTGGTGAAAGCCTTATAAAGCCAAATATGGTAGATAGGGTACTAGGTATGCAACGCATACAACCTCGGAAAATTTGATTTATTACTTTGTCCATCAGCCATTTTTGATGTCCCCACTGCTGGGGCACAGGCCTTCCTTATGGGTGGTAAGGAGGATGGGCCATAACCCACTACGCGGGCCCAATGCGGATTGGTGGGTGTTAACGACTGCAAATGCAGCCGGGACCAACGGCTTAACGTGCCTTCCGAAGCACGGAGGAGTTCGAGATAATAATTTTTTGGTCACCCATCCCATGACCGACCCTTGCGAACGTTGCTTAACTTCCGCAATCGCTGGGCCAGGCGCTAAGCTACTGCGCCACCGAGCTCCTCCCGAGATTTATTACTTAGGTACTTGTAATTCCTGAAAACCGCCACATGTTTGTATGGAAAAATGACAACCCTAGATGCATATCGACTTATTTGTATTCGATAATCAAATGTCCCATTAATGGGCAAAAGCAAAACGTTATGCAGTTTATCATAAAAAGAAAAAGTCTATTACCAAACACCCTGTATTTATACACAGCTTATTTACAACTAGCGGCCGCCCGCGGTTTCACCCGCGTGGTTCCCGTTCCCGTGGGAATACCGGGATAAAAAGTATCCTATATTTTAATCTAGGCTATCTTCTCTCTGTGTGCCAAATTTCAACCAAATCCGTTCAATAGTTTTTGCGTGATTGAGGAACAAACATCCAAACATCCAAACATCTAAACATCCAAACATCCAAACCCACGAACTTTCACATTTATAATATTAGTAGGATATGAAAGTAGATCTAGAACTAATTTTCTAATTATAGGACCTCTGAGGGCCTAGACAAGTGGCAAACTCTTGACTTTTCTATTATTCGAATAGAATAGAAGTTACACATTTCAAAATACCGCCATGATTGTCTATGGTCAGTGACATCTAACTACATACCTACTAATCGCTATTATATTCAAATTGTAGAAAGCTACTTGGCTTTAGAGATTGATTATTGTTCCATTTATGCCTCAACGAAGCCGAGATCTACGTATTCTGCCCATCATCAGGACCATTTCTGTTCAAAATTATTGCTGGGAAACGTTTAGATACATTGAGTGATGACGTTTTGAAACCCTCTGTTTGTTACGAAATACATAAAAATTTTATAATGTTTCTTAAGACAAAAAAATTGAGAATCGGTTAATTAAGAAAGGGAACATGTCACCTTTTTTCTCATTTTGAAATTTTTATGGATTTCGATTCTCTAGGGCAAGACAGACATAACAGTCAAGAAACGGAATACGTCAGTACAATAGTTTAAAAATTATAGGCACCAAATTTTTACCATAGACTTAGAAAATTTTTCGCTATGCTCAAGTAGACGGACAAAGGTGCGAGTGAGAAACCGATTCTTACGGCTTATGCGATGTGCGAGAAAGAGTAAAAAAAAACTGACAGCTGAACCTGTTTGACTTCATTTATCATCGTTTATCACCTTGGTGGAAAGCGTCAACAAGATTATTTTGTAATTTTGATCGCGATCGGGTCGGTTTGGCTCTCAAAGCTATATAAATCAATAATGGTGTCGTGTTTTGTACTGGATTGTAATGTTACTTACGACAATAACCCAAATAAACACTCATTTCACAGGTAAATATGATTGTACTATTACCATTTTCATAATTCATATTTTAGTTGAATATATTCCCAAACACACTAAGTTTTAAACTAATATGATGCTATTAAACGCCTATTTCCTAAATAAAGGCTGATTTCTAAACATTATGTGTTAGATAAAAAGATATTATGTCCGTGAACTTGAGAAAATAAGGCGTAGATATTGATCACAAATTATCGATATCGATACTCATGTCGATGATTTCCAATATAACTTTGTTTGTCTTTGTGAACACTGATAGTTTTATTTAAAGCTGCTTGTAACCGACAGTTTTCAAATGGTAAATTATACCAACTTAAGTACTAATTTAACAATTATTTCCAGGTTTTCTGTAAATCCAGTGATTAAATTAAACTGGATAAATGTCATAAATAAATAAGCAGGGAGCCTCAAAGGAGACCTTAAGAAATTGTCCATCAGCCATTTTTTGATGTCCCCACTGCTGGGGCACAGGCCTTCCTTATGGGTGGTAAGGAGGATGGGCCATAACCCACCACGCGGGCCCAATGCGGATTGGTGGGTGTTAACGACTGCAAATGCAGCCGGGACCAACGGCTTAACGTGCCTTCCGAAGCACGGAGGAGCTCGAGATAATAAACTTTTGGTCACCCATCCCATGACCGACCCTTGCGAACGTTGCTTAATTTCCGCAATCGCTGGGCCAGGCGCTAAACCACTGCGCCACCGAGCTCCTTAAGAAATTATTTAAATAAAATTGTTCAAAATCTTGTTCGTGTTTTATTTATTAGAGCAATAATACATTATGGTGATCGACAACCTAAAATGGACTTCAGTGCATCTCTAAATTCACGCACACGTTTACATATTTACAAACACTGGCTCATCTCACTTTTGGTTTCGCAGCCAAGTGAACTCTGTTCGTCTATTCCAGTGGATATTAAGTTTATGATTTTTACATGAAGGTAAGAAAAGGAATAAGTCAAATGACTTGTTCCTTTTCTTACTCAACCGATCATTATTCTAGTAGGGTAACACTGATGGTCAAAACTGCAGACATATATAACTTTATGGGTTGGTAGAGAGATGCCATTTCTGTTGAAACTTAAACTCAGCAGGTCCCACGGCATCAAAAACAACACTTTTTCGTGTCGCAATTCTTAGAATTCTAGTATTCTTAGATCAGAAGGATGTGTAGTAGTAACTCGCTCATTTATCCAAAACTTTGCTCGAGTTAACACATTTGATTAGATAAGGAACCGATCGGCTATTCCAACTCTACCAGAACATAAAGCATTATAATGGTCCTATGCCCATCAATATCAAAACAGTTGAAGATCTAAAACATGTAGTTTGCAATATTTTCATCCCACACACAAGGATTTTTTTGTGAACATATTAGAAAACTGGCCTAACACGAGTGGAAATAATGAAAATGATGATCAAAAAAGTAGAGTAGTATAATGCTGGTCCTAATTTTTCCTTACTTCTTTGCGGTTGGTTAAGAAAAGGAACAAGTCAATGACTTTTATAATTATTACGTAAACTACACAGTATTATAGTACCAAAAAAACATTTTAAATTATGTATTTTTATGTAAATTATCTAATATAGTTAAAATACAAAGCAATTTCTATTTATCTTTTTTTTTAATTTGTTTTTTGTGTCTCCTGAAAAATTGACGTGCCATGACATGTTCCCCTTCTTAATTAACCGATTCGATAACGAATAAAATATGATTTCATAAAAAAATTGAAAAACATTTTTTCATTTTGACTTTCAATAACTTCGTAGATATTGGTTTCCCAGTTATAGTCTAAAATACAAAAATTATCCTGATGATGGACGGAATGCGTGGACTTAGGCTTCGTTGAGTGTCTTGTTACACCCTTTATGATGGTAGTCTATGTGAGAGACTGGCCTCTGCGCTAGGAGAGGAGAACCTGCGTGATTATGATAACAAAACATGAAATTCTAAATGATCATCTGTTTCGCAGGTCGGTTCGTCGGCCCTCCACGCCGCGTGCGCAGCGGACGCCACGGAGATCGTTGAGCTGCTCCTCGCCCACGGAGCTGATCCCACCCTCACTGATCAAGTAGGTTTTATTACTATTTTCATGCACAACGGGGTAGTGCTTGGCCTTTACCTGACCTGTTTAAGTGACGATAAGGCCGAAGGTGGAAGCGCACTACACCCGGAAGCCTCATCACTGAGGAACTGGCTGTCTTACCTCTAACTGCCGGAACACAGCAATTTTTAATTGTTTTTATGGCGTCAGACTCAGGTAAGATGGTGGAAGCTAGTCAGGCGGACTTGAAATAAGCCCTACCACCAACCAAACCGAGTACAAATTGTACCCCCCTGGGAATCGAACTCGGGATCCCTGCGTCTTACACGGGTTGGCCAACCACTAGACCACAGAGGCGGCGAAAATTATTACTGTCGGTAGAATTTGGATGAAGACGATAACTTAAAAATTATATTTGAGGCTGCTTATACTCTCAAACACACTAGGCTAAGCCTGTCCTGTGATCTGAAAGCTTTAGAACCCATTTCCAAAAACATTCAAAAAGTTCATTATTCTACTGAAGTGCGAAAAAGATAAAAATCTTCTACCTTTCCCAATTTAAAAGGAAGCAACATTACATTTTACTTTTATCCTCTTTCATTTTACTCTCAATGGAAATGAACAGTTTGAACCATGGTTTGAACGACCGATGATGACGTCTGTCTGGCAATGACAGCTGTCAAAATATTACCCTCGCTATGCAGTGGCGTGCACTCCATACATGCAAATAAGCACTGCATACCCTGTAGTCCCATAAATATATGACCCTAATTCCCTACCCTATTATTTGTAAACTACTTGTAATTAAAAAGTTATTATGACCCATCATCGTGCACAGCACTTCTTCGGCTTTCCGTGTTTATTAGTTTAAGCGCCATCTATTTGTGGTTTTTGAAACTAACTTCACTTCACTTTAACCAAAAATCACGGCCATCATCGGCCGGGCGACAGAGGCGCCAATTATTTACCGCGTGTCCATAAGCAGTACTACGGGCTGCTTCTTTTTCATAGAACGAATCTCGTGTAGTACACATCAAAAGTGTGACTGTGTGCGTGAAAATGTATGCGCGTGTTTATGTTTTGGAGGCACTGCTTATTTGCAAGCCGACCGCGTCATGATTGCATTACAGAGAGTAGCGTTTTTTAGTTTGCAGTTAGTTTTGCTTTGTTTTGATTGTTTTTCTTGACGCAAGTAATTGACTATTTTAAGTTAAGTTAGTAATTATTTCGTTAATTTACTGTGAAAAATTCAATAATTTACATGCGAGACCTATGCTGGCAAAGTTTGTTTAAATAAATCAAAAATTGCCGCTTTATCGAGGTTATCTTTTGAGGATAAAGTTTAATTAAATTGATTGCAAAGGGAAGATGCGTTGGGTTGGGTTTAAAAAAATGGTAGGTAGGTTATGAATGCCCCTCGTTCTTTTCATAAAAAGTTTTATTATAATTAATTATTACTGGCTAACAGCTTGTGTACGTACACACAAACCAATTGTATTGTTTTCTATGCATTTTGTTTTCCAATCAAGATGATAAAAATGTTTGGATTTCGTTCAGTATAGGTTGGTAGATACCGAAACAGTGATAAAATTGGTATATTTTTATCCGTGCCTACCCTGTCTAAAATCTCTGTGCACGCCACTGTCGCTATGGCAGTTGCAGCCCTGGGATGTTTTTCCGAGGAATAGTTTTCCTGCTAGCTTGTTCTACAAAGTTTTAATTTAAGTCTTTTTATGGAAAATCTAACAAGTTTTCGTCTATAATCTAACAAGGTCGTAGGTACCGGTGCAGTGGACATTTAGAAAAAATTCTACCTACATAAAAACATATCATTTTGAAAGCTTCTTTAAAAGCTTTAAAGACATGACTTAATTATAAAATGGAACAATAACTTAAGTGAGCTTCGCCGATGTTTGCTATGGGTAACTAAACATACTTAGGTGAAGTCTTGAAAATTGAAAAGAACAAAACCATTCGTTTTTGGCAAGAAATTCATATTCTATTAGATTTTCCTTTCTATTAGAATGAGAGATTATCAAAAAGAGCAAACTACGAGTACTTTCACTGGATTAGAACTTTTTTGCACTTTATGTAACCCTATTCTATTGACCTATGTTTAGGGTTACCATATCTCAGGATTTGTCCTGAGATCTCAGGATTTTTGGACTCTTCTCAGGATTGCGGCCGGATTTTGAAAATCTCAGGAAATCTCAGGATTTTTAGAATTTGCAATAAAATACAGTAAAAAACCTGTGAATCTATAGTACCGTGGCCGCTTGCTACTTGAAGCCATTTCGGAGAAGACGCCGCTGGCGCTCCCCCCCGTCGTACCTTAATCTCAAACTGCTACAAATCTCAGGATTTTTCAATGGAAATCGGGCCTTTTCTCCGGACTTTTGATTTTTTTTTTTATTTATTTATCCAAATAACATTTCAATTATACTTACAATTGCTTTACGCTTATAAACCTACGAGGTTTGTCCAAGCGTTGCACATTCGACTCGGACGATAACATTAAAATAAGAACAATAACAATGCGTCGACAGGAGTCGGCCGCACGCACACATTAATAAATAAAGTACAAATAAGTTGCAATATTGCGCATGAGTGAAATAGTTTCGTGTGCGTCCACCAGTTACCGAACGAACAGGTTTCTGGTTCACGCGATATAGGATGATCGGAGAAAACTGATCTGGTAACCCTACCTATGTTACGCTATGAGTTTCAAATGCATTTTTTGCATTGTGCTTTTAATTTATGGAATTAATTCGCCTAAAAATATATTTAAAATAAAAAAACCATTATAAAATAGAATAAAACAGAAGTGATAAAATATAGAACACATTGTCAAACCGGCTAACTGCATAAATCTTGCAATAACCCAAAAATAGATCTATTAGGGGACACCCGGGTTTGAACCGGGGACCTCTCGATCTGCAGTCGAATGCTCTACCACTGAGCTATATCCCCACATACTTAAGTGACAAAGTACCCATCCAAGTCATATAAGTTCATTAACCCTGTGACGTCATTACAATATTGTTGATATTGCATTCAACTCCGTTCCACCTATGACTCATTTTATAATCCCCGTCAATTGGTAATGCGCTGGAACCTTGTCAAATTAACATACACATCAACGTCATCCGCAACTAAAATTGACAAAAAACAGTAAAATTTTAATAGGTAATATAATATACTAATTATTGAATTCTTATTTTCAATAAGAAAGGGTCTAGGTATATGAAAAAAATACAATTGTTTTTCGTTTTTGAGGTTAAAATCATGGCCGCCAGGCGCATTACCAATTGACGCGGATAGTAATATGTATACTGCAAGCGAAATGAGAGCTGTTGTTTATAGAATTTAATATGACTAAGGACAAAAAATTGTATGAAAGAAATGTACAATAAAATAATTTACATTAGCAAATTACCTACTTAGGCAAAGGTGACTTACATAATATTCCACTGATTTTTTCTTTTGCAATTTTATTACTTATACACAAGCAAGTGTACCTTTAAGTATGGTAATGAATGTCATTAAATTCTCTTCACCGGATACATTTTTTCTAGAACTGTAATGTTTTCATAAACAAAATAACATAAAAAACGAATTAGAAAAAACGGATAAAAAAATAAGAAGGGTACAGTACCCTTGTACTGTACCCTTCTTTATTTTGTTATAATTTTATAGATTGCAAAACAAGAGTAATCAGCATTTTAAAGCCTGAAAGTAGGTATGCAAGTTTTTCTAAGAAAAATATTTCTAAGATACTTATTGCTAATTTCTTAGAAATATTTAACTTAGTTAACTTAATTTGCCTTGGAAAGATCAGCTTTCGATACAAAACTTTTGGAAATATAGGTACCTAGATACTTATAAAATCATTTTTTTTTACTAGCTTCCGTAGGGAAACAGCAACTTAACAAAGAATGTCCATGGATGTCTATGGACATTCCTTGTTACGTTCCGACACACTAGAGACATTCCCACTTTTGCACCTATACAGGGTTTTGAAAAATGAAGATTTAGTGAACAGTGTTTTACGCTTTTTACATAATCCTTACATATAATAAAACATTAGAAAAAGTGTGTCTGTACATTACATATATTTAAAAAAAAATATCTGGGGCGATAGAGACATAGTAATAGAGTAAGAATTATAAAAAAATGTGTTTGTTTGTTTGTCTGTTTGAACACGCTAATATTACCTCAATTAGTAATATTTAACTCATTTCACCCCAATTTCATTCCCATAGGGGTCGAAATACAAACAATAACAATATACGTTGCGTTAGATTGCCATCCATAAGCCTAAATAAAAAATTTAGCTATTTTTACTTCGACAATGAAGGATTTTCTATACACAACTTTATCCCTCTTTTCACCCCTTCAAGAGTAGAATTTTCAAAACATTTGCAACACAAAATTTGAAGATCCAAGCTTCGAAACTGAGGGACTTTCATACAAACGTTGGACCCTCGTTTCACCCCCTTGGGGGGTGAGTCTTGAAAAATCCTTTCTTAGTTCACCCCTAGACCTTATAGGGAACCTATGTGCCAAATTTGGAGTCTTTAGACCAAGCGGTTTGGGCTGTGCGTTGATATGTCTGTCAGTCAGTTTCTTCTTTTATATATTTAGATTTCTTGTGACATTCCTTGTTTTGCCCCTGCACCCTTCTAAGCAGAATAAATTGTTTTGAAAAGTTAATAGGAAACATTTTTTTTATAATTAGTGTTATCCTACAGCTAAATTAGACCGATTTTAAATCTTCCAAAGAAAAAGAATTTCCAATTTATTTATTTTTTAATAGGACATTTCAAAAATGTTCTGTATGTAGTAACCAAGTATTCTGCTTATGCGTATGAAGTTTAATAAAAAACTGTTCATTCATTTAGAAAAATAAGGACTTGAAAGTATGAAATGCCGTGACGAATCAACGCTTTTTTAAAGCAAATCGTACCTAGTACTTAATAGAAAATGTAATTTCTCAAAAAAAACATATAAATTTGCAAATAGTAATGTCAAGAGACTAGATTGAACAAAAACTTGTTGTCGAAACATCGCTAGCTGGATGAAAATGGATAATTATTTTTGGAGTACGAGGGCGGGCGGTTTGATAAGTCCATGACTTTGAAAAGAAGAAATACTTTTTTTCATTATTTATTTTTGTATCTTAAAAAGAAACTCTTTAGGAATCTTTACACTACATTTTTTCAAATTTGGCAAAAGATTTTTACTTTTGGAATCAAAATGCTCAAGTGACATCTTTTGTTAATGACCCTGTCGACCCTCATGACATCAAAATTCATCGAATGAAGATGAAAATCCCTTTTGTCTAGATTTAGCCCAATGAGATTTTTTCTCCTACCAAACATGAATAAATGTCTTGGTAGGCAAAGATTTTCATCAAGTCAAAAGTTGGTGTCTGAAATGGGCCCATAATTTAGTTACATAGTTTTCAGGCGATGAAAGAAAAAAGTATAGGTTAAAGAGGTAGGAACTCGTAGGTTCGTTGGACTCAATAAGCAGAGCTACAAAAAGATTATGTAGAGAAATAAAATAAATATGTCGAAAAAAGTGTTTCTTCTTTACAAAGTCATGGACTTATCTAACCACCCCCGTAAGTTGGAGTAAATATTTAGATCCGCAACAAACCAGTCACTAAACTTTGAAAAAACACTAGGTACGGCCGAAAATTCTAAATTCAGTAATACAACAGTGAAAACTTTGTAGGTAAGTTGAAAATACAGCTTGTAGTAACAAAAATTTAACCTCGAGATTCCGATTCGGAATCTAAACACGACTAGGTAGGTTCGACTCGACTCTCCCAAGCATTATTTAAATTTTCATCTGCTCTTGGAAAATCTGGCCTTTGTATAAACAAAACTACCTATAGTGGCTCTGTAGAACTGTAGACCTCGTAACATTTTTGAACATTTTTCGAAATGGCTGAAATATGGTTTTTCCCAGTCTCCGCCATTTTGAAAAATTTCGAATAGCTGAATCGACAAAAAAATACCTGCCTACCATAAATTAATGATAACCTATTAGATTTGTAAATAAAATACAATGTTCTTACTGAATTTTCAGCGATTGACTCTGAATTCGGTCATTTCCACGTCATATTAGTATATGACGTGGAAATGACCTGGTTGGAAATGACCAACCATGGTTCGCCATCCCTATCCACTAGGACAGGGATGGCGAACCATGGTGGCATTTTCTGACACAATATTTTGGGCACGTCACCACAAAGTAAGTAGAAATTCTATATTTTGTGACGTCACCGATCACAAAATTTCATTATGCACTACGAAAAATTTACGAATTACTTAAATTAAATTACGCATATAATTGAAAAATTGCAAAATGTAAATGTACCTATTTTTTAGTAAATAAAGAGTTTAGAGTTGATAGTATTTATTATTTTCCCAATAATCACAAAGTCAAAATTATTTGATGGCACGTCTATGACCCCATTAAACATTTCTTTAGAAAAATGGCACGTTGATACATAAAGGTTCGCCATCCCTAGGAAGTCATAAAGTAACAAAGTGGCTGACTCTGGGTTCACAGAATGGAGAGGCACTCTCTGATGCTCTCTCATGATTTTTTTTGAAAATAAAATATAGCCTATGTTACTCGCTGATAATGTAGCTTTCCATAGGTGAAACAATAGTCAAAATCGCTTCAGTACTTTTTGAATTTATACATTACAAACGTAATATCGTATCGTATCGTTTCTTCAGTCCTTCCGTAATTCACGTGAGTACAACTAGTACTTACTTGCTGTACTATTATCAGCCATTTACCTTATCGTTTTTTTTGGTAACGATAACACATTTTTCAGCCTGCAAATAAAAAGAATGCAACGCAACCACTTCACGCAAACAGACCGACATATATGTATTTAGCATCAGAGAGTACTACTTCTCCATCCTGTGAACCTAGGGTTACCAGATGAAAAAATCAAAAGTCCGGAGAAACGGCCCGATTTCCATTGAAAAATCCTGAGATTTGTAGCAGTTTCAGAATAAGGTACGCCGGGGGGGCGCCGGCGCCGGCGTCTTCTCCAAAATGGCTTCAAGTAGCAAGCGACCACGGTACTGTAGATTCACAGGTTTTTTTACTGTATCTATTTTATTGAAAATTCTAAAAATCCTGAGATTTCATGAGATTTTCAAATCCGGCCGCAATGCTGAGAAAAGTCCAAAAATTCTGAGATCTCAGAACAAATCCTGAGATATGGTAACCCTATGTGAACCCAGAGTCAGCCACTTACGAAATCGTTACCAAATTTGTTCTGACCTCTTAGTCTATCACTTCTGTTGTAGATACATAGTTAATTTAATCGCATTGTACATCCGTATTCAAGAACTGTTCTTGAATACGGGTGCGGGGTGTACAATGCAGAACAAAACTTAAACGACCCTTGACTAAGCGAACGCACTGCGACGTTTGATAGAGCTCTATGATTGGTTCGTTTGTTTAACTTGTATACGCGTGTGATTGGTTCGTTCGTGGTGGTGGGACGCTGCTGTGCGTCCGAGAGCACTGTGAGACCACATAGTAATGTTTGTGACACAGACAAAGCAGATTGTGAACGTGAAAATAAACAAATGCAATATACTGTTATCGTCATAATATTATACGGACGGCTTTCATTTTAGCCGTCTTTTTTATAGGAAAATTCAATAAAAAAGCTTAAGTAGGTAATCATTTTGCGTGAAGAAAAATTGTAAAAGCAAATTGAAATAGTATTTACAAGATCTCGTGTTGCTCCGCGTTTCACAGAATTGGTTAGTGAGCCCCAAGCCCCAACCCCGAGCGATGAATTTTTTAGCGACGATGGGAATACGACCTCCACTTTTCCTCTGGATGCTTGATAATTCGGTTTGTGTACACTTCGCTTTATAATACTTTTACCGAGGTATCACAAAAATAGCGTACCTTAGCTTGTTATTTCAGAAAACAGAATCTATTGTAAAGCATTTTCGCTACGAACAGACGAGGTAAGTAACAAACAAACTTAATCCTGAACCAGGCATGAACGCAAAGCTACCTATAGATGAATGTAATAATAAATTTACCTACTTACTTACTTTGTTTATTTTGTTGTTATTGTCAGGTTCAAGAGCCCTGTGCCCTGCTGTTTATCAAAACTTACATGTCTTGTACTTTTTAAAAACAAGCATTTTCCTTATGAAAATAATTACTCCACAAATCCGTTTATCAAAACACGTTAAATTGAACGCTACAAATGTTTTTGTTTATTTAACTAAAATGTTTTCACCCTTATATTATTAGTCATTTCGTTAGTCAAAAAATCAAAACTTGTAAAAAAAACTTACAGCTTGTAAAAAACCCAATGGAAAATCCTGAGTATTTCTGAGGGTGTCCGGCGACTCTCCATTCCGTCTGACAATTTTTACAAGTGTCTTGCATAAATTATTTGGAAAAAGAATATTTCACATGAACTTGCAAAAATTTTCATGTAAATTTTACTTGTAGCTTTGATAAACAGGGCACTGGATTGCTCGTGGAACTTTCATGTCAATAATTTTTTATAAAAAGTATTATTATGTAATTCACCAACAAACGACCAATTTGTGAAATACTATCCCGTAGCACTGCGGACCAACCTAGTGCTGGCATTGGACCGTTGTTTATACTGAATTAAGTATGACGGCGCGATGTGCCTTCCACTCTGCCTCTGTTAGCCAAGTCGATGCATAATACAAGATTCAAATACGCCTTGCCATCAAATAAACATACAGTCGTTGTTCCGTTGTAAACACGTTGGTATTGCTGTAGCAAATGTTTCTCGTAGCAATTTTTGCTACGAGAAACATTTGCATTATTGCTAATGTTTCTCGTAGCAATTTACAATGAAAAACATTTGCATTCCATTATCAAAAATGTTTATATACTTACCTATTGAACTTTTAGATTTTAGGCATCCACAATGACGAGAGAGACTTTATATTCAACACTAACGCACTCCCCCACAAAATAATAGTTACCGTGTAAATAAATACACAATACAATAAAAAATGTGGTCCCCTTGCAAAATATCATCAAGTTATTTATAAATATGTGTTTATAAAATGTACTTAATAACAGATAATTTATTGTTTTGTTTTTCTCTCCTTAATATTTTTATTCTAGTTTTAATAAGTTTTTTAAAGTACCAAAATTAAAAATAAAACAAAAAAAAAATACATAATGTTATTTTTTTTTCTAAAATGCTTCCAGGATATTAGATAAGAGTATATTACGAGTTATTTGACGTATGTTTCATAAAAATTCATTTGGTGGTTTTCTTCCTGCAAGAGCCCAAACTGTATGTTTGGAAAATTATTTTCCGATTTTTTTTAAACCAGTAGCCGCAAGGTAATAATATTGTATATATTTGGAATCAGCTCAAAAATCCCTTTCATCCGATATCCCACACGATGGGTATTGAAAAAAAAATTCAAATTCCATACAAGAAAAGATTGTATTTTATCTCCCTTCCATACAAAAATCCAAGGTGGCTCCCCTTCAGGGTTCAGAAGGTGCACCCTGCCAAAGGATATCCCTCGATCAAAAAACGCCGTATATTGCACTTTTATGTCGTGAAGAAACGCAGCTATAAAATGCGTTTGAAACGACAGTGGCCACTTTCGGTTTAAATGGACTTTAAAACTTACAGAAAGAATAAAAACTGTTGAAGAGTCTGTTATTCAAAAAATATTAGAGACAATTTGAGAGGGCACGGTTGTTTCGTTGTTTTGAATATTGACCTGGTTTACGTATAATAAAAATAAATTAATTGGCGATATAGGTACCGTGAAGTTACTAAATCCTAAGACATATTTTGTTAGGACCTAATTACTTAACCTAATTACTCAATACCTACTATTCGTTATTGCCTGGAGGAAAATCAATTGCTATTGGCATGATCTTTTACTACTATACCTACTTGGAGACTATATCTGGACTGGAAACCGTAAAACTGTTGCTAAAACTTTTAAAACTTTTGTCGATAGTGGTCGCAGTCCCCCGTGAGCGTAGCCGGGGGTGGGTCGGACGGACCCCCCGAAGGGTTCCGTAGAGCAGCCCGAGGGTCTTTCTCCGCCATCCTGGATCTTCTCACAGCGACAACTAATGTGGATCATCAGCACCCAGTAAGTGTAAGATTATATTTTCTTATTTCGTAAAATAAACAAATTATAAATTAACATTTAATGTTTTAGTCCGATTTTTATATTTTTTAGTGCGTGTGCCGGGTTTATGTTGAATGAAAGACGATTGGTAATTGATTGATTTATTTTCCAAAACTCACCTCTTATATACAATTTTTGAGAAAGCTTAGAAAAGGACACAAATACATATATCTGTCTCATACAATAAAATAATGAAGGTGAAGGTGCGTCGGACATCTATACTTATACAACTACTTGCTGATATAAAAAAACGTAATATAAATAGGGTCGACAGCGGCGCCTGCTCAGAGTGCTCAGTGTGACTGGAGCGCCTGAGCCGAAACGATGTACATGTGTATGCCACATAGCTCCCCCTCAAGCAAAGCGTACGACAGGTTTAACAGATCGTCCCGATCTTGTAGTTTTTACTGTGGTGTTTTCGCTAGTGTTGCAGTGATTTTCTTCGTTCAGCGTGTATGCGGGCTTCAATCGGTCGATCGAGACATTCACTTCACGTCCGGGCAGTTGTAGGCGGAATACTTTGTCGTCGCGCTGTAGGACTGTGTACGGCCCTTCGTATGGAGCTTGCAGTGACTTGCGGCTTGCATCGACGCGTAGGAAAACACTTCGACACGACTTTAAATGTGGGTGTACGAATGTTTTCGGGTTGAAACGTCTTTGTTCTGTTGGCTTGAAGTCGTTTATAGTTTGACGTAGTTGATCGACGTAGGTATGGTCCGGGTGCTGTGGCGTTGTACTTGTGGTATTGAAAAAATCGCCGGGTAATCGTATGCTGCAGCCGTAAGTGAGTTGAGCGGCGCTTACATCAGTGTCGTTTCTCATTGCTGCGCGGAGACCCAGTAGTACAGTAGGCAGTGCTTCCAGCCATTTGTTGCGTTGGTTGCTTAAGCTCGCTGTTAATGCTGCCTTAAGCGTCCTGTGCCACCGCCCAACAAGCAAAAACGTCATATAAGCTCTGTCTTTTACGACTTTAAGTTGGATAGCAGTCTTATAATAGTAATGAGATGACTTCTAGGTCGTATAGACGTCTTAAATTAAACTTTTTAGTCGTGCGACGAATATGTCATTATAAACTGGTCATAGCAACGTCGGTAAGACTAAACTATACGACGTTACATTAACGTTTTAGCTAAAACGTCTATACGACAACGCAATAGTCGTACTATGGTCGTACTAACGTTACAGTCCGTTAGACGTTTTCAACTGACCAAATTAGGTGTTTGAAAAACCTATATACGACCTTTATATAATGTGGCAGTTGTATACACGTTTTTACAGTGACGTTTATAAAACTATCACTATTTTGTTATACAGAAGTCAATTTGAGACATTTATATGACTTGGTGGTTTTTTTACGACTCAAATATAACCTTTGTATTACGTGATGTTCATTTAATGCCATGCCCTGACTTTAATAAACCTTGTAGTCGCATTTGAGTCAAGTTTTGACTTTAAAACGACTTGGCCGCCATATTTACGGAACATATGATAAATCAAATACGAAAAATGGAAGCAAAAAATTCCTGAAGAAAACAAAAAAACGTAGTGGAGCTTTCAAAAGAAAAGTAAAACGAAATTTTCTGTTATTAAAAAGTACAACACCAACAACTGTGGCATTAGTCACAAATGTTGAAGAAGAAAAGTATACAACACATGAACAACAAGAAGGTTCAGTATCAATATTTATTTTATTTACTACCTATAAAAAATATTGTTTATGATTTTTTCCGATATTGAATTTTTTTTAACAGTAGGTAGGTAACTACCTACCTAAATGTTGAAATGATTTATGTTCTTATATGAAAGTGAATTTAATTTGGATTACAGTTGATGTTGTTAAAAGTGTTTCGTGGATCCGCTGTGGTAACATATGGTTAGCTTTTTTCGTAACGTATTACCTGCCAGTAGGTACAAGCTTCCGCCCGCGACTTTGCCCACATTCGAGAAAATCCTTAGAGATCCTTTAATCTTTTAATCATGTTTTAGATAAATTTAGATAAGTACTTGAATATAATCTGCACTGAACTTATACAACGACCAGCTTTTGCCTGAAAAAAAATTTTGAATAATTATTTCGGTTAATATTGACATAATCAAAAAAGGGTTTTTAATTGTTTAAGGAACCCTAATAGTTAGCGGCAATGGCGTATTGTATGTCTTTACTTGGTCATCAAATAACCTCAGAACGACTTTTCGTCTTTATAACGTCATATAGAGATAAGTGTGCGACAAAATTAACATGGCTGACATTTTTAGAATCAAACATAATTTTATGAATTAAAATATTATGTGTTAAACGCAAAACTACGAAGGGGCATGAAAATATGAATAGTATTTACATAGGTATATTATCATAAAACTTTAATTCCCAGTCGAACTAAACGGTATGAGAGACATACAGTAAGATAATAATAATATGAAAGTTAAATAGTACTCACCTTTTATATCCTTGTACTTATTGATTTATTTTGCCCTCAGATCTCGAAACATAACCACAAACACGAGCCACTAACGAACATTAAAAATCAGTCGTACAGGTGTTGTGACTTGACTCAAATAAAACGTTTTCGTCATTCAAAAACTTCTGTATGACCACAATATAACGAAAGAGTCGTTGTAACGTTTTGATGCGACTACTGTACGATGAGAGAGTCGTTGTAAAGTTTTCATGCGACAACTGTACGATGAGCGGTAATTCCATAACGTTCATACAACTTTTGAATGACGTTAACAAAGTCATCTTGTGACTTTTGTACGACCATTAAACAACAATGTTGGTCGTATAAATGGGGCCCTTTTCGCGTTGAGCAAACGTTATTATAACGTTAGTGCGACCTAGCTTTGGCGACCAGTGGTAATAAGATAACGTTTGCACGACGATTGTACGACGATAAATTGTTAGTTGGGCGTTCTATGATTCCGTTTGCCTGTGGATGATACGGCGTAGTTCTAGTTTTTTCAATGCCGAGCAGTTTAGTGAGCGATGCAAACAGCTGACTTTCGAACTGTCGTCCTTGGTCGCTTGTTAAGGTGGTCGGGCAGCCAAATCGTACGATCCAGCCTTCGTAAATGTTTCTAGCGATTGTTTCAGCAGTTATATCGTGAAGCGGTATAGCTTCAGGCCAGCGTGTTCTTCTGTCGATAATGGTCAGTAAATACTTGTGATTCTCTCGTGACGGACAGAGGGGTCCAACCAAATCAACATGAATTTGATTAAATCTGTCCGTTGGTTGAAATTGCACGTAGTTACTACTTGAATGTCGCTGTATCTTCGCTTGTTGACACGGAATACATGATCTTGCCCAGGTGCTGACGTCCGAGTTCATTGAAGGCCAAAAGTATTTTTGTTGCATCATTCTGCGCGTAGTACGAATGCCCGGATGACTTAGGTTGTGTACGGCGTTGAAAGCTATACGACGAAAGTCTTCAGGTAAATATGGTCTGACGTTTTCAGTAGATACTTCGCAGTATACTTTGCGGTTACAGCCTGGTATTTCCACGTTTTTGAAGCAAAGGTTCTTTCGCTGCTGCAGGGTTGGTAAATCGCTATCATTTTCTTGCGCCTCAGCGACTTTTTCGTAGTCGAGGGTGGTCGGGAAATTTATTTCTTCAATGCGAGACAGCGTATCGGCGACAATGTTCTCTTTCCCACTTATATGGCGAATGTCGCTGGTGAACTCGCTTATAAATGCAAGTTGGCGGGTACGTCGCGGTGTGTCGCTCGCCGATGATCCTTTATGCAATACGTATGTTAGCGGCTTGTGATCGGTGTAAATTATCAGCGGTCGTCCTTCAAATAGTTTTCGAAAATGCTTGACAGCCATGTATATTGATAATAATTCTCTGTCGTAAGTTGAATATCTTTGTTGAGTTTCAGAGAATTTCTTCGAAAAGTAGCCGAGTGGGAACCATTTGTTGTTTACAAGTTGTTGTAGCACCGCTCCTGCGCAGGTATTGGAGGCGTCGCACATCAATGCAATGTTCGCGTCGGTAGCGGGATGAGCGAGTAAAGTGGCGTTCTGTAGGCTCAATTTACACGCGTCGAATGCTTCTTTTGCTTCGTCCATGATATTTTCGTTTTGTCTTTTCGCTTACAGTTGTGCAGGTATGCGTTCAGTGGCGCTTGTATGGCGGCTGCTTTGGGTATTGCGTCTCGGTAGAAGTTAATAATTCCTAGGAATCTTCGCAGTTCTTCTATAGTCTCAGGCCGTGGATATGAAGTAATTACTTTTATTTTGTCTTCAGGTGGTTTGATTCCGTCGTGCGATACTGTGTAGCCGAGAAACTTCACTTCATCTTTGCCCAGTACACACTTTGAAGGGTTGATAGTCACACCGTATTCATTCAGTTTGCCCAAAACGGTACGTAAGTGTTCTTTGTGTTGGGTTTCATCGTCAGAGGCTATAATGACGTCATCCACAAATGGGTAGGCGTAATCTAGGCCACGTAGCACTTGATGGATAAACCTCTGGAAGGTCTGGCCCGCATTCTTTAATCCAGGGCACATGCGGGGAAACTCGAACAGCCCGAACGGTGTGATGATGGCCGTCTTCTCAATGTGGTCATCAAATACTGGCAGTTGTTGGTAAGCTCTATTGAGGTCGATGGTAGAAAAAAATTTCTTTCCTGATAGTTGGTAGGTAAAATCTTTCAATCGTGGCACTGGGTAGCGGTCAGGTTTGGTCACAGCATTGAGCCTTCTATAATCT
Source organism: Agriphila tristella (assembly GCA_928269145.1). Classification (NCBI taxonomy): domain Eukaryota; kingdom Metazoa; phylum Arthropoda; class Insecta; order Lepidoptera; family Crambidae; genus Agriphila; species Agriphila tristella. The sequence goes on from OV743433.1 coordinate 43,719,542, forward strand.
CCGCAGACTCGAATACCGCCGGTTTTCTTGGGTACTATGTGCAGGGGGCTGGCCCATGGGCTTTTGCTTGGCCGGCATAGTCCTTGCTCGATCATAGCTGCGAATTCTTGTTTAGCGGCTGCGTATCGGTGGGGTGGAATTGGTCGTGCTTTGCAGTATAGTGGCGGTCCGCTCGTCTCAATATAGTGTTCGACACAATGTTTCGGCGTTTCCTTCATGGACGACATTCGAATAACATCTGGATATTCTTCTAATATATCGTGAAACTTCTGGGTTGAATCGATGGTTCTTATTGTTGGCGTAGGGTAGCTGCATATTGACGTCTTCACTGATAAATTTGTGACTTTGTCTATCAGGCTTTTTCCGGCGACATCCACCAATAACTTGTGAAAACTTAAGAAATCAGCTCCGATGATAGGTTTGCTGACTTTCGCGATCACGAATTTCCATTTAAAAGGTCGACGTAGATTGAGGTCCAGCTCCAATGATTTTTCGCCGTATGTTGGTATGGTTGTATTATTGGCAGCGTATAAGTTGAACGTCGTCGGTAGTCCTTAAAGGTCAAACCGCACTACAGCGGAGCGGCGCGGAGCGGCGCGGAGCGGCGCGGCGCGGCGCGGCGCGGCCAAATATTATTTCTATTGATTGCAATGATGCAAACCGCACTATAGCGGAGAGGCGCGGCGCGGCGCGGCGCGTACCGGCGCGGCACTGCAGATTTGGGTGCAAAAGAATATTTTGCCGCGCCGCGCCGCTCCGCTGCCGCTAGTGCGGTATAGCTGGCGGCGCGGCGCGGCCGAATATTCTTCATAATCGAGCTTCAGTCTACATATAGAGGGTATTTGGAAATATCTATTTCTACTGATATTTCAGTGTACAAATTTTGATTAAATTACAAAGTGGTATTTTACGTGATCATTTCATAATTATCATAATCATAACTCATCACAAATAAATAAATAAAAAATATGAGGATGTGTTGCTAAATCGTTCCTTGGAAATTCGTTCTAGGGAACGCGTGACTGAGCGTTCCCTTTTCGTTCGTGCGTCCAACTTCAATGAAATCTTGCCACGTCTGGCAATTTGAGCCGCGCCGCGCCGCTCCGCTGCCGCGATAGTGTAGGAGGCCGCGCCGCTCCGCTGCAGTGCTGCGCCGCGCAGCGCCGCTCCGCTGTAGTGCGGTTTGACCTTTAAAGCCATTCTTCTTGGGAATCACAGATATGTTCGCGCCGGTGTCAATGAGGAAAATCAGCTTACTTTTCTTATCCTTAACACAGCCGTGACACACTCTGTACGTGAGAGTTCGAGCGCCAGCGACCTTGAGCCAGAGCGTGTAAGCGCTAGGGTTGATACCGAAATGGAATTTAGACTTGTGGCAAAGGAAATTACATAGTAGGTATGTTAGAAAATAAACTTGTGCAAGGACATGTTAATGAAAGATAAGTTTGATTTATAATAAGTTTTTGTAATCTTTTAATTATATTAGGTAAGTACACATCATAAATTGCAACCCTTATACTTTATTTTCTGTTATTTATCATATAATATTTTTTTTAATCTCTTAACGTGTTAATGAAGGAAAGGTTTGATTTATAATCATTTTTATTAGGGTTCCGTACCCAAAGGGTAAAAAACGGGACCCTATTACTAAGACTCCGCTGTCTGTCTGTCTGTCACCAGGCTGTATCTCATGAACCGTGTTAGCTGGACAGTTGAAATTTTAACAGATGATGTATTTCTGTTGCCGATATTACAACAAATACTAAAAACAGAATAAAATAAATATTTAAGGGGGGCTCCCATACAAGAAAAGTCCTTTTTTTTTTTTTTTGCCGTTTTTTGGTACGGAACCCTTTGTGCGCGAGTCCGGCTCGCACTTTCCGGTTTTTTTATTTATTGTCAATTTTACCTACTTGCGAGTTTACGAGGTTTAATCGTCTGAAATCCTTATTTTCAGAGCTTTTTGTTATAATTAAAGTCAGGTTAAAGGAACGGTAAGGGCATGACTAATATTTCGTATATTTTAACTTATAAAATAGTCGATAAATATTTATTTTATTAAAATTCAAAATATGGTAAAGTTGCAATAGTAGGTCCCATCAACTATGGCAACTTTGACATATTTTTGTTATTTTAAAATAAGATATAAATTTATCGCTTACTCTATAGGTACTTACTTTTCTGGATCACTGGGCAATACGAAGAAACTTTTATCAGGATTTTGTTTTTGGTTGTTGCCACAGCCATAAACACAACAATAACGCCCGCCGCCGGGCATGATTAATTATCTAACAATTAAATAATGTAAATTAAACGCGTAGTCAGTCCGTGCGAAATGTGGTACAATACGGATTGCGGTGGGACAAGCGAGCGGCGAGCGAAAGTAGAAAGAACCCTTGCCCGAGTAAGTCGGCGACTAACGGCTGCACTCCCCGCATGCCGCGCGCAGACCCCGCGCGCCTCCAGACACGCACACATAGCCGCGAGCGATTTTACGAGCATACATGCGCGAGTGTCGTTTCTTTTCGCGTTAGAGTATATATTCTGTGTCCTTAATAAATAGACGGTGATGGTTTAGGGAAGCGCTGGTATCCGTCTCTGCCAACGCGGAATCTAGTTTTCCGATTTTTTCAGAAAAGTGCACGGTTCTGTGCATTTTCTAGCATCCGGCCCAAACTTGCGGTGAAAATAGCAGTGCGGCGAATCATTCGGTGTAGCGCTACGGTGTGAGTAGCGGCCTCGGCTTAATGAACGGGATCTGGAGCGGCTTGCCGTGCGCCCGCGTTGCCAGTGGGGCTGCGACGGCCGTCTGTGGCGGTTGTTCGCGGCGACTAGTTGGCTTATTGCTTCCGTTAATTTATCGATCTTTTCTTCGAGTTTTTGATGCTTTGATGTGGATGCGCGGTGATTGTCGAGAGTGAATGCTTCAACCTCTGAATTAGTAGATGGTGGACGGTGAGTAACGGCTGATATTTCTCGCTGTGAGTGTTGGTCCATCATTTTATCGGCCATGAGCGCGACTTCGCTTAGACTTGATTTTTCGCTGATTGCAATAATAGAACTGATGTACGCGGGCAGCTGATTCAACCACATCCCGCGAAGCGTAATTTCAGATAAATGATCGCCGGCTAAGTTTTGCATTCGACGTAGCAACTGCGAAGGCTTCAAATCGCCGAGTTCCATTCCAGCAATGACGCGCTGGACATTCTTTTGAGCCGAGTCTTCATATACGTCCAGGGGGGTTATTCACGACTGTCGGAAACCAACTTTCCGAATCGAATCGGAAAGTCTATAGTCTTCGATCTTATTTTCTACCTTATGCTACCAAACTTTATAAATGCATTGCGCTTTCCCGTCGGAAAATGGATCGAATGCCAGTCGAATGTATTTGTGAATAGCTATATTTTTGTAATATCGGAGCATACGGATTCGAATCAAATGCTTTCGGGTAGATTTCCGACAATCGTGAATAACCCTACAGTAGTCGTTTTTTGATTGTCTGATATTTGTTTTTTTCTGGTGGCTGCAGTAGAATATCGTAGATTTCATCGACATCTTGGCGTTCCAACTGGCCCAATACCAGTTCATACATGGCCTGATCACCTTTCTTCTGGGATGCAGTGATGGCCTCGAAATGCGCGAACCATCCTCGCAGTTTATCGCGCCATATGGGAGGAATCCGTAGTCCGACAGACACTCCCGATATTTCAGGTAGCTCTTGCGTTATTGGAATAACTGTTGGCGGAACAGTAGGTATTTCTTGAGGAAGTTTTTTGTCCGTCATTTTGAATGTCGGGGTTACCACTGTGCCGGGTTTATGTTGAATGAAAGACGATTGGTAATTGATTGATTTATTTTCCAAAACTCACCTCTTATAGGGTGAATATGCCAATTACCAGCCCCCCCAAGGATTTTTCAACTTTGAATATCTGTTGTTGCCACAATTGCTATCTTAAAAATATTGTTGATACAGTTTTAGGTAGGTTGATTCATCTTTATTACGAAAATAGAACTTAGTTTTACGTAGTTTTGTGGGAAAAAAATAGAGAAGCGTTTAAATGTCCGAAGGGCGAAAAACCCTAACTCCAGCCACCTTTGCCCTAATATCAGCCGCTTTGCTCCCTAATTCCAGCCGGGTACAGGGTGTTCTAAAATAATACAACCATGTTAGTATAAAATAAAAAAAATATAATTTGGTAACTCTCAATAGTGATAATAAAACACTAAAGGCTATAAATTATGATTCCCATAGCAAGTCATTGAAATTTACACCTCTCCTGTAGATATTAATCAATTAAGAATACATATATAACGGGTGGCGCAAAAGTACTGGCACTAAAGAAAATACTTTTATTTTTTTTATATGACATTTTCTGTCATTCTGTTGTTGAAAATTGTGTAGTGAACAAATATAAAATACACTGAAAATAAACATGGACCGTTTTACTCCCCAAGAACGTGGAATAAATATGGATTTAGTGAGGGACGCTTTTCCAGGCCGAGTTATCTCTCGTTTTGGCGATTTGCCTTGGCCTGCAAGATCACCCGATCTGACCAGTCCAGACTTCTTTCTTTGGGGTTTTTTGAAATCTCGGGTGTATGTGAACAAGCCACAGACTCTCGCAGCTCTAAAAGAAAACATTCGTCAAGAAATAACGAACATATCGCAGGAAGTGTTACGGCAAGTTATGCAAAATGTCATAAATAGGGCTCAAATGTGTATCAACTCTGGAGGTCACCATTTAAAAGACATCATCTTTAAATCCTAATGGTACGAAATTTAATGGCACAAATATACATTTAAAAAAACCTAAATCTAGTTTTCTAATTTAGAAAAAATGTTATAGCTGAACCAAATAGGGTCTTTACTTTTGCGCCACCCGTTATTAAAAATGGCGTATCAAAAAGTTAACTTTGGTTTAATAAACATATAATCAACGAGTATGAAATCGTTTTAATTATTTGAAACTTTTTTAAGCGTTAATAGAATAAACTATGTCGGGATTTACACCATGTACCTGTTTATTTTTGAGACTCCGATATTCTCAAAAATAAACAGGTACATGGTGTAAATCCCGACATAGTTTATTCTATTAACGTCAATAACCATGGAAATTTAAAACAATATATTTTTTAAGCGTTTTCCAAGAAGTGGAATTCAATATACATTTTTTTATATTGAATTTATTTTCTGTTTCTATGAATGAAGAAAAGTATGATTTTAATTATTATTACTTTTTACATCTAACATTAAAAAATAAAACAAAATAATTAAAATCATATTTGAGAACATCCTGTATATTGCCGTAAAGTTAGATGACCGGCTGGAGTTAGGTTCTCATACATATCCTAATACCAGCCCCTAATTTGCAGAACAAATAACTTAGGAATTAAACATTTTTCACCCGGCTGTAATTAGGTCATAGGGTGCAGGGTTAGTAATTCTAGTGAATAGCACTACAAATTCCAACCTTGAGACGAGCAAATTAAGATGAACTTGATTTCTTAAACGAAAGTTAAATACCCAATACCAGCCCCGGCTGGTAATAGAAAGTTATTGAAAATCATCCAGTCAAACTCCAGCCCCCCTATTTTTTTCGAAATTAGTAAATTTAATTACAAACTAGTAATGTCAAAACGTTATATATCTAATCTATTACTAGTATCAAAGCTTAAAACCTAAAAAAATTGCATCTTGCCTTCGTAAACACACTTCCCAAAGTTCGCATCGATCGAGCTTTTATGCTGTTTTTCAAACATAGTCACCTCTACTCGGCCTCGGTAAACATTATTGCTCGTTGTGTGAGTTGTAGGTGACGTGACCGGCTAATAGTGATTTTCCAACTTAGAGGATTAACTAGCGGTGTGGCTCCATCAAACAGTTTCCGATTTTCACTGTTTTTTAATGAAAGCAAAGCAAAAACTTTTGGGGGCTGGTATTAGGGGGGGGGCTGGAGTTAGGCATATCCACCCTATACAATTTTTGAGAAAGCTTAGAAAAGGACACAAATACATATATCTGTCTCATACAATAAAATAATGAAGGTGAAGGTGCGTCGGACATCTATACTTATACAACTACCTGCTGATATAAAAAAACGTAATATAAATAGGGTCGACAGCGGCGCCTGCTCAGTGTGACTGGAGCGCCTGAGCCGAAACGATGTACATGTGTATGCCACAGTGCGTTTCAAAAACGTTTTTAAAAAAGTTTTTTTTTCAGTAATTTTTTCCTTTTTGAGGTTAAAAAAATGGTCGCCAGGCGCATTACTAGTTGGTGGGGATTATATCAGGTACCTATAGGCTTAGAATAATTACACCTAGAACAATATAGTTCCCTACAAAGCGCGCTGTCAAAAGTGAGGCAACAAAAACAGCCAAAATGCGACAGCCATTGTCGCATTTATTTTAAAAGAATGAAATTAAAATGCGGCAAATTATAAGAAATACAAGTTTAATAATTATTTATATTAGAATTATAAGCGTGGGTATAATTAAATTAGGGTCGCCTAGGTCATAATAAGACGTGAACTGATTTGGCATAGAGGTACCGCACTCTCCTCGGTCTTCCAGGTGTCAGGTAACGATGCAAGGCCCGAGCTTCACTCCAGGCGAGCAGGTTGCAGGTATAGTCTCAGGGTCCAGGTGCAGTGACCAATAAATCGGCCAGAGATTTTGGGTGTAAGATCACTCCCAAAAGTGTTCCCAGTATGGGAACACTAATAAATACTTATAATTTTAACAATATCAAGATGACTATTTTAAAATCAGAGATCGCGGTGCAAGCTATTGTGCACGCGCGACTAAAACCAGCGTAGCTTCGCCTCCGAATCAGAAATCAGTCTGTAGGTATATTAGGTACCTAATTTAGATACATCATCCCTAATAAGTTACGTACCTCTAGCTTAGCTAGCCTAGACAGACTCGAAAACCAATAATTCTCCTGTATGATATTATCCCTTCCAACAGTTGTTTTCCGAGGGTAATTGAATAAAACAACTAAAAGGTTTTAAGCTCACTTAACTGATTGAAAGCCGAAGCTGTACACTAAACATCCGGCCAACTTGCAGGACCGCCTAACTATCGGATTGACCACTCGTGAATAAACGAACAACTTCACTCGATTTGCTAACTTACGAGGGTGGATTGATAAGTCCATGACTTTTTTAAGAAGAAAGACTTTTTTTCGGAATATTTTGTTTTATTTCTATACATAATCTTATTATATATAGAAATATATAATAAGCATTTCATTGGCATATTCAGTCCAACAAAGTTCCTACCTCGTTAACCCATTATTTTTTTCTTTCATCGCCTGAAAACTGGTAACTGAAATGAGGGCCCATTTCAGACATCACCTTTTGGCTTGATGAAAATTTTTGCCCGCCAAGACATTTATCAAGACATTTATTCATGTTTGGTAGGAGGAAAAATCTCACTGGGGTTGAATCTAGAGAATAGGAAGGATTCGCATTTTCATTCGATGAGTTTTGATGTCATGAGTGCCGCCGAGAGGGTCGACAGGACAGGGTCATTAAGAAAAGCTAGAAGTCGCTTGAGCTTTTTGTTTCCAAAAGTAATAATCTTTTGCAGAATTTGAAAAAAAAATAGTGCAAATCTTTGCACTCCTTAAGGCATCTGCCTTAAGGAGTTTCTTTTTAATACACAAAAATAAATTATGAAAAAAAAGTATTTCTTCTTTTCAAAGTCATGGACTTATCAAACCACCCTCGTACATAGGTAATACACAAACGCTGCTTAAATAAGAGCTCCTCAAACAGTTGAGACCGCTTTAACTCATTACCTACCTACTCGTGTTTTTCGAAACCTTAGTTATGGGTAGTGGGAATATGTTTAGGTAGGGTGGATATTTATATAATATACAGGGTGTTCTCAAATATGATTTTAATTATTTTGTTTTCTTTTTTAATATTAGATGTAAAAAGTAATAATAATTAAAATCATACTTTTCTTCACTCATAGAAACAGAAAATGAAGTCAATATAAAAAAAAATGTATATTGAATTCCACGTCTTGGAAAACGCTTAAAAAAGTTTCAAATAATTAAAACGATTTCATACTCGTTGATTATATGTTTATTAAATCAAAGTTCACTTTTTGTTACGCAATTTTCAATACATGTATATGTTATAGTCAAACCCCGAAGTCCAGGCGCTCCTAGGTTTGCCTAGTAAAAGCTCAGGTTTGACAAGAAGTCTTAGTCAAAGTCCGAAGCAATAGCGTGTTTCGGGCTTTGACTAATGAATTCATGACTAATCCTAGGAGTGCCTAACTTGGGCAGTCAAAGTCCGAAACTCAATACAGATAAAACGGGGTTTGACTAGTCAAACCTAGATACATGAACTTTTCTTCCTATAATTAAGAAAATCTAATTGTTTATTCCAGTTTAATTGGACCGTAGTGGATTAATATAACAAATAACGACTCAATTTATGTTTATTTATTGATACAACATGAACAAATAATATAAATTAAATAAAGCAAGCAAATATAGTAAAGACACTGCTACCTACTTAATTTTTACTACTATTTCTTATATTAATTTATTTTTACGTTACTCTAAAATATAAGTTCAAACGGCGATTGTTGTGTACCATGATGGTATGCGCAGTTTTTCTGCAATTGACAGATTCAAAGGCCCTCACTCAAACGATTAGTTTTAATCAAACATCCAAGCAAATAGTAAGTATTTTCTGTACGTCTTGGTTGGCACGCTCAACGCTTCCCTGACTCTGTGAGTGGCGCGTTTTGCCATGGACTATGGGAAATTCGGGCCACCTGACGTGACATAGCTTTCAGCTCTTCTACGACACGACTAGGAAATTCTCGCCCATTATCTGATTGAAGCACAGATGGTGCGCCCAAAGTACAGAAAATATCAAGAAGAATGTGAGCTACTTCCTGTGCTGTTTTTGTATGAAGGGGACATAGTATCAAAAATGTTGTCAAATGATCTTTATAGTTTAAAATTTATTTGTAATCACGATCAGGACACGTTTGCATATCTTTAAAATCCACTTGTCCTCGTGCATCAATCTCTTTAAATAGCAACGATTTAACTACTAGCCCCTTTTTAGGGTGTTTTTTTCTTGTGACGCGTTTCGTTTGGCATAAGTCTCAATAAAATTTTATGGACTCTTTTGTGATATTGGTCTAAACCTGACGGAATATCTAACTAAACCTGTTAAAATATGCAACTAGTGTAGTACAAATCAACATTTTTAATCGACTGTTGATAAATAAACCCTGTTTAATAATGCAACAAATGCAGTACAAATCGACGTTTGACGAATTTGCCTTAGTCGTTCCTAGGATTGACTAGGCAAAGTCCGAAACAGATTATTTTGTATTTGAGGTTTGACTAAACATTTAGGCATTTCTAGGTTTGCCTAAAAATATATCTGTCAAAGTCCGAAATAAGATTTCATTTCGGGGTTTGCCGAAAGGCGTCAGTCAAACCTAGGATTAACCAGTCATTCCGCGAAGAGACTACACATCGGGCTTTGACTATAACATATATTCTAAATTGATTAATATCTACAGGAGAGGTGTAAGTTTCATTGACTTGCGATGGGAATCACAATTAATAGCCTTTAGTGTTTTATTATCACTATTGAGAGTTACCAAATTATATTTTATTTTATTTTATACTAACATGGTTGTATTATTTTAGAACACCCTGTACCCGGCTGGAATTAGGGAGTAAAGCGGCTGATATTAGGGCAAAGGCGGCTGGAATTAGGCTTTTTCGCCCTTCGGACATTTAAACGCTTCTCTATTTTTTTTCCACAAAACTACGTGAAACCACAGTGGTGAAACTAAGTACTATTTTCGTAATAAAGATGAATCAACCTACCTAAAACTGTATCAACAATATTTTTAAGATAGCAATTGTGGCAACAACAGAGATTCAAAGTTGAAAAATCCTTGGGGGGGCTGGTAATAGGCATATTCACCCTACCCCAACTTACCTACCTACAGTTATTAGTTATTGTAGTACTTAGGTATAAAACTGCAACCTTCTATATTTTTACACGTAGGTAATAATCTGGAAAATACTATATGTGATGCAAAAAAAGTTGGCAACCCTACTTCATGCACGTGAAAGTCACACACCGCACGACGTAAAAGCACGTAGGTAGAGATGTACCTACCTAATTTCGCTTTTATTACGGTTTGCTGAAAGGATTTCCCTGTAAAAGTACCACTGTTGAAGACTGTTAGTAGATACCTACGCCGGGAGTAAATACTAACCCGCAGACCATTACCATGAAAGTGCCTACGCTTGTTTACCTACTCTAAAAAGGGACCAATCTTACCCCTAAGCTTAGATCATTAAATTTTCTTGCATCTGTTTTTGTTTCGGTTACTTAATTGAAAATAACAGCGACCTCTTTTGATTCTGCTAGTTAGTGTAGAGCGTAGCAAATAGGTACCTACCTAAGTATTATGTTATTCGGCTATATTTTAAGACCAATTTCAAATTTTTTGTAGGGTGATGGAACCAATAGTGGACCACTTAAGCGGATTTTGACTTTCCTGCGGTCACTGTGTACGCAGTTTTCATTTGAGCGGTCTTGCCTTTGGCACCATGATTCTAAGATATATACTTAAACAAATGAGGCAAACATTTATTAAGATATTACAAAAGATTTTTTGTAAGGCCTGTCCAAAGTAAAAAATTCAAAAGTCCCCATAACCTGACCACCATTCACCAATAGATGACCACCTACTTTACCCAATACCTGACCACCTCAAATAGTCGATTAATTTGCAAAACTACCCTTCGTAGTTCAAGATAGTTACGTATCATAGGATGTTAAACGAAACACTTTCATATAATTAATATGAAATAATAAATAATTAACTACCTATGCTAATCTAAAGTTTCTTTTCTTACCTTAAATAAAAAGAAAAAATTGTGCCAAACGATAAAAAATTGCAAATTAAACAGCTTGGAGTTAGTTTACTTAAATGCGTCGCTAAAACTTGACGATTCAAGTTAAACAAAACCTCTATACTGTGGTCATCTTTTGGATACAACTAAGACCTATACAAATATTTAACCCTAAAGCCTGACCACTCAAGTTTAATTCAAAATTTGACCAAGGGGGGTATTACAACCTCCTTAATTAAACCTGTCAGTTTTTTTAAATGGCTATCAATGTGTGCTGTGAGCAACAAAAGAGTCGCATTGATGGACATTCAGAAAACTGACAAGTTTTAAGATTTTGTAATACCTCCCCTGGTCATCCTTTGGATACGCATCACTTATATTGAAAAAAGTTAACAGAAATGACAATATAGCCTATTATCTATTCAAAACCAATTAGAAAATGGAACTTTTTACGAAACATGTCTGGTCATCCTTTGGATACGCATCACTTATATTGAAAAAAGTTAACAGAAATGACAATATAGCCTATTATCTATTCAAAACCAATTAGAAAATGGAACTTTTTACTTGACCAGTCTGGTCAGCTTAAGGAAAATTGAAATTTTTGTGCTCCAAAACATAACCAGGGCTATATAAACCACATTAAGTAGTAAATAGCACAAATATTGGTAAACATGTCTAAAAACATAGCTCCTTATTAACTTTGATGGGTAGTAAATCCATAAACTTAAATATAATTCAAGATGGATCATGATTTCCAAAGTAATACGATAAATCTTAGTAAAAACCTTGACCTTTGTTGCAGCAAGAAAATGATTCATTTTTCCACTAATAAAAAGCAAATATTATATATGACAGATATAGAGCTGCCACTAATGGAAAACCAAAAACTACCAACTTTGCATGCTTTGCTTTTTTAATATTGCAATAAAACCCCGTTTTGGTCAGCTTTGGGTGACTGGTCTGCTATTGGTTCCACCACCCTACCTATGGAAAGAGCCGGTTCTCCTTTATGTAGGAAGGTAGGGTACCTACCTAAAACCTTTGCGAGTAGGTATAATAGACATATACCTGATCACAGCTTTGCTTTATTTACCAGGAACATTCCGATGGTTCGACGACACCCCGCGACAAATCTGGAGGACATTCACCTGCAGCTAATGAAGGTATTGAAAATATAGGTACCTACTTACCTACCTACCCAGCTATACTGATGAAACTGTCCTCTAAGTAAAATAGTTTATTTCCACGACCATATCGTACCTACGCAAAACCACCGTCTCAGAACATCGCCAGAGTTAACTCCCGGTTTCTGAGGTACCTACTCGGAGAGGTTTAACTTTATCGAGGAGTCCTTACAATTTTACATTATCTGGTTTATGTTATATGAGCCCTCCGATATACCGTCAAACCCTCCAACTTTGGACACTTTTTTTAGAAAATCGATTGCCACATCAAAAAAATATATGGTAAGGCGTATATTTTATGATGTGCAAGTGTACACAAATCGCTAATAGCCAAGCATAGGTAGGTTAGGTACACTTTAAAAAATTGATTCTTTCATGCCTTTATATTAATTTTAAAAGCCTGCCAAAGTTACCACTTTCCGCCAACATGATACATTGCATGTATCATCTAAGTAACTAAAGTATAGCATCTATTTACATAAATAATTAAGAACTATACTAGAAATCTGTCCAGAGATGGCTTGCAGAAAACAATGAACACAAAATGTGGCCGTTTTTACGTTTTAGAGCAGTGGCTAATGTTACCTAGTCATTTTAGCTCATTTCCATACAAATGCTTTTTGGGAACTAGGGTTGTCACGAAGCGAAAAAAAATCGTTTTTCGACCTATGTTCCTTGGAGAAAGTTGTTCAGTTTAAGCAACACTATTACCTGTTTCAGATTGTTACTTAATTGGTTCCACCTTATACAGGCTGATATGCATTAATAAAGTTCAAATAATTGACATTGACAGAACGATTTCAAACCTAAGAAAAGATCTTAAAACGCCATCTACATATGTAGGGGAAGCTGGGTACAGTTGATCCCTAGGGGACACTTGGTAACCTTGATTGACGAATCTACCAAGCGTGTTACAGTTCTTTAGGTTAGCAACAGTTATTCGTTTATGGCAATGATCACTTTATGTCATGATTTCGTTTGACAGATATCAAAAGTTTACAAATGGTGGCCGCCAAAAATTTGTTGTGTTAAAATATTTAATTTATGGCAAGTTTTGACTTGATTAATTTAATACGATGATTTGAAACTGCTTCCTGGAAATGTTTTTATCTTTTAAGATGTTTATTTTTCTGCCGATCAACATTACTTACCATGATATAAGTGATAAATTGGTTCGCAAAAAACATGTTTTTTAACCTCAATATGTATGGGTAGACTTGATCCTTTTCTTTGGGGGTGGAATGATCCCAGGGATCATGTGTCCCCTATAAGGGATCAAATCTACCCTATGTAGATTTTTGTCAGTAAAATAAAGACTTTTCACAGTTTTTATCTTTTTTATACAAAAGAAGTCTTTTTATATTTACTCTTATTTTTTTAATCTACCTACTTTTCTGAATCTGAGATTGAGAAAATTGTGAGACATTTTAGTCAAGATTTTTAGAAGGTAAAGGTTTTTGCTATCCCTTCGGAACAATAATTTTATTTTTCTGGATGAAAGATAACCTATCTTTTTCTGTATTCTGTAATTTATACATTTAATGTGAAAGTTTGTGGGTTTAGATGTTTGGATGTTTGTTCCTCAATCACGCAAAAACTACTGAACGGATTTGGTTGGAATTTGGCACACATATGGTAGATAGCCTAGATTAAAACATAGGATACTTTTTATCCCGATATTCCCAAGGGAACGGGAAACACGCGGGTGACACCGCGGGCGGCCGCTAGTATGAGCATAAAGTTCAAATAAAAGAAGCTGATTTGATTACAGATTTACTTATTATATGGTACCTAGCACTGTTCCTTTTTTATATTTAAAGATATATTACTCTTTTCGGATATATGAGGCTGAATCCAATATTGTTACCATGTGTCCCCTATGTGTGGTAGACTTGAACCCCAGGATCAAGTCTTCCAACTGGTGGGAAACAAGTCTCCCCTATATAGGGGACACTTGGTACAAAGTTACCATACGACATTAAATTAAATTATAATTCCAAATATAACCGAGCCTTACCCTCTTTCATATATTTAGTAAATAGAGAAATTCTTAATATAATAACTCAAAAAAAATCCTTATACTGTGAATAGTAAAAAAGTTAGGGACCAAAATGAAAAGGGGGGATCAACCCTCCCCAGTCTCCCCTACCTATTATGTTATTTTTGTATCTTTTTTTCTTTACGGAAAAGCCTCATTGAAACCCAGACCTTGACAAATAATTAAATTACTGGTATCTACGTAACAACCCTAGCGCATATTTGATCGCGGCCAATGTTTCCAACTCAAGATTCGGCCGACTGTTTGTAACATTTGCCGCTCACATTTCTCACAAACAAAGATTAGTCGTAATTTACACGACTGCCCAAAGCAAAAAGAGTGTATATGTGTTCAGGGTTCATGTATGTTTGTGGATATGTGAGTTTCTTTATTCCACCATAACTTCTAAATGCCTGAACTGATTTGGATAAATGGGATATCGTTAGAATCCTTACAGCATCCCGAGTGACACTGGCTATAGCCATTTTCAAATGTGAAAAAAAAATTTTTTTTCTTCTATTATTACAATATGGGCATCAAATGAAAGGCCTTGATGAGCACATTTCAAAACTATATAACATGTCACTAAAATGTGTGAAATAAAAATAAATTAATTAAAAAAATATTAAAAACACGACTGCCCTGACAAAAACGATCTAAAAAAAAAGTTAAACAACAAGTGTCATTGCAGTCGGGGGACCACTTTGATCACAAATTGTTCCATAAAAAGGTCATGACACTTGTTGTTTATCTTTTTTTTTTTAGATCATTTTTGTCAGGGCAGTCGTGTTTTTAATATTTTTTTAATTTATTTTTTAAAATGCACATTAAAACGTTCCCCTGATATCATTCTTTAGCATAGCTGGAAATTACTTACCTGGGCTCCAATTTTTTTGCTCGCCATCAAGAATCTTATATTCAAAGGTTCTTGCTCACCATCGAAAATAAAGAGAGCACAATTTGGTTCACCAGTTCAATGCACGTCTTTGTCAACTGCTGTCACACAACCAGATGAAGTTAGCAATGGAACTAACTGGTTTTTTTTTTTCTGGTTTTGGCCAAAATTACCCTCAAAGTCCAAAGTTGGAGGGTTTGACGGTACCTACCTCAGAAACAGGGGGGTAAGAGCGCGTAAAATAAGGCTGTTCAGTGTTGGAATTATTATTAGTTGTCAACTTTATTTCCAAGGAGAAGAAGCAGTGAGCGAGCGGTGATGGTCAGCCACCACTTTGCTGGATCGTTTGGCGCAGCGGGGCTTCGCTGCCGACACGAGGCTCGCGCTTCCGCCCACTGGTAAACATTATAGACTCTGACGCGGGCGTAGCCAGGATTGTATATCGACGGTAGAAAGCAATCTTGTCGTATCTCGAAAAATGCGGTTTTTTTTTATTACCCTTTTGGAGTAAGAAAAAAATACTGCATCGAACAGTCTGGGTCTCGTTTTCCTACGATGATTTTTTTTCGTGTTACGACGTTGAATTTTTGTAGGAAAAAAACCAAAAACATATGTGAAATTGTGGTAAATAGGGATAAATCTGTAACTTTTTACTAAGAAAGAGATACATCAAAATTATTTTTAAAGTTTGTTAACTACAAGAGATACATCGACCGTTTTTTAATGGCTCAAAAAAGATACAACGTTTTGTTCTAATCACAAAATAAGTATAATGGTACATACAGCAATTTTGCAGCCCGTGTTAAAACAAATTTGCTTAACTGTTATAGATACAACAAAATTGCCGCCCAAGACTATTACAAGATGTAGAGTTACAACGTTTGTTCCCAATACATATTTTAAAGTAAAATCATACTTACAGCATAATGCATAGAGTTCAGAATGACACTTATTTATTTACGTAAAATTTTAACACCCCCTCTCCTCCTGTCGCACTGGGATACGCATCATCCGATCGTATAGCCAGTCGAAGCGCGAGCGCCGAAGAGAGAAAGCGAAATCGGTGTAGTGTGTTTTAAGCATGTTTTAAGTGAACAAAGTAAATAAATAGGTAAGTAAAATTGTAATTAGCTGTACAGTGAAATGTAACTAACGTTATAATTTGTTTAATTATTTAGTACCCACTCACTTATTAATAGTTACGTTGAATTAGAAATAATAACATTCAAAATCTACCATTTCATGTATTTCATTCGTACCATAAAAACTCGACACCACCGGTGGGAATCGACGACTTTGGCGCCGTAGCGCAGTAGTTAGAGCAGTCGCCCGGAAAACGAAAAGTCGTAGGTTCGATTCCTATCAGTGGTGTTGCGAGGTGGTGTTTTCCTTTACTTTACAGTCTGGCAGATCTAAGAAATACAGTTTGACGTTTAGTTATTTCTTTGTCGTAAAGCTCAAATTTGAATGACGCTGTCTATTTTCTATGAGTTTGACAAACTGTACCTACTTCTTAGATTTGCCCGACTAGTATTTTTATTATAGTACTAATATTGCATTGTGAATGAAATGTAAAACTAATCTAACCAATACTTACTTATTAATGACAACTGCCATTCTGCTAGGTTTTTAACTTGTAAACTACCTAAATAATCCAATAGTTTTAATTTTGTGTTTTATTTACTTTTCAGCTTATTGAGGCCTAACTACCTATTTACCAATTTGTCATTGAGCAAATTTACGGGACAGGAACCAATTATTTAGGAAAGGTAACTTATAAATACAATATTAACTATACTACTAATGAATCTACTAAATCTACTCTACTCGTCGTTGTCGTAGTGTTGTCCGAGCCTTAGGGCCCTGACAGAATAACAGCGCTTCTGGGTCATTCTGACCATCTACGGATGACTCAGGAGTTTTATTTTGCTGAGTCAGGGCCCTTTACTTTAGCCTCACACCATACAGCTTTTTGTTCTTTTTTCTCTCTTCTAATATTCATTATTTTTTATGTTATTTTTATTTGTTTTATTGTATTATGTTTTCTCTCCGCTAATGCTGTATTTATGTTTTCTTCCATTGTTATTTTTGTGTAAGTTTTGCTTTGTGGTGTCTATGTCTAATAAATCTTTTACTTACTTACTTACGTACTCTAAATTCTATCTACTTTGTTTGTTTGAGCGGGCTAATCTCGAAAACTACTAGGCCGATTTGAATAATTTTTTCACCGTTTGAAGGCTATATTGTATCTCGATAATAACGCAGGCAAAGTCACGGGCAACAGCTAGTAATAAATAAATATTGGACAACATCACATACCAATGTTCCAATACCAATTTTAGTTACTTGAAACCCGAGAAAATATTAAAAAAAGTTGGTTTTTTCAATATTTACCCGACCGGGGATTGAACCCAGAACCTCTAGAGATAGCGGCACCTCGAAAACCGGCGCAAACACCACTCCACCGTGGAGGCCGTCAAAGTACAAATTGTTACTAACATATTTTAATTAATGGGGATTAAGTCTGAAATTAAAAATAAATACTTACCTACAGTTTAAAACGTCTTGCGTTTCGTTGTATATTTAATAAAATAAAATAAGAAGGTCTCCATTGTTTTCTTTTAGATGACGAAACGTCGGCAATGGATGGATGACCTAAAACTACAGCAAGATGAAGTAAACCTAAATAAAGAAAATAAGAAAGCTAAGGTGGAAGTATTAAGTGAAATTATCTTCAAGGATGGGAAAAAGGTTCGATCTTTCAGACGCAGTAGTGAAGGTACAAGTTCCAATTATTACTTGCCAGAACACACTTCATTTTCACCGCCCATTTCCCGACGTCAAGAGGTTGCTGTAATAGGAGATGTACGGAAACTCACACCTACCTTCCGGAATCCAAAAAAATACCTGTCCGAGACAAAAAAACTGGTTGACAACATCTCTTCACCTCCAGAAAACTCACAATCTGCTGGCATGGCGGCTGATGATGTCGACGGTATTAACCTAGAGAGAATTGCCCAGATTATACAGCCTATTTCACCTAAAAGTGATTTAGTCGAAACCCTCCCTGATATAAGCTCAACAGATGCAATCAAAAACGTCTCTACTGAAAAATATTACGATGTTGAAGTAACTGTTGAATCTAATCATAGTAATATTACGGAGAGTCCTGGAGTACCTGAAATAAATAATTACAATGTCATCGATTCTTTTGAAACTGCTGTAGATGCTGTTAATGAAAACAATAATATACTAGACACTAAAGATAATCCAATTTTAGAAATACATGCATGTTCAGGTGCAACCAAAACAGATTCTGAAATAAACAATATCGCGTCCAAAGACCAAATCTGTGCTGTTGAGGTTGTAGCAAACTGTAAAACAAATGTTAAACTAAATCCTAATGACCCTGCAATAAATATTGCTGTGGAACTAGTTGAAAACCCATCAGATGATTACGTATCACCAAATTTTCCTGAAGAACTTGTCGAAGGAAATAGCGGCTATACTGAAAAGAAAAACTCTACAGCCCAGGTCGAAAATGATCCTATTGTAAATAAAAAGCCTGAAACGTCCAATGAATCTCAAATCCGTGACCGAAAATGCAAAAAAAAAATTAACTTTGACAAAATATACCTAGATTTTATTGATCAAGAAGACGCTGATACGCTGTTGCTGAATGAAGCTTTTCCTTCTGAAGATTCAAGTTGGAGCGGCGATGTTTCTTCTGATGAATCATCATCGAAAGGGAAAAAGAAACAATGTAAACTAACCCAAAAGAAAAAGAAGAAGCAGAAAAAAAGTAAAACGCTGAAAATAGCTACAGAAGAACAAAACAAAACCGAAGGCGTTCTGACTCAAAAACCTAAAAATAAGAAGAAAATTAGTAGAGACAACCAAAGAAAACGTAATTCGGGACAGTCCTATACCAACAAGAAAGGTGAACAGGTTGTGGCTAAGACCATGAAACCTAACCCATGTATTAACATCGATTGTAAACGGAAGTGTGGAGAAATAACAGAAGAAAGGCGGAAAGGCCTTTTTAATTACTTTTGGAATCTTAGTAGCGCTCAACGCCAAAAAGATTGGATCTCACAATGTGCCATAAAAAAACAAATAAAAACTCATACTACTGACAAAGGTGAATCATCTAGAAGAAATGTCACTTACGCTTATTATATAAATGAAGGGGATGGTAGAAGGCAAGTCTGTCAGAAATTCCTGATAAATACAATAGACATAACGCAACGGTTTCTATTATATACATTAGATAATGCAGTTGAGGGATTTGCTAAATCTGACGGAAGAAAACTTAACGGTGGTACCAACAAAACTACAGAAGATGTCTTAAGTCACGCTAAAACATTTTTGGCATCTTTACCACTCGTACCATCGCATTATTGCAGGAAAGATTCATCTCGCCTTTACTTACCTGAAGAATTTAAAAACATTTCAAATTTATATCGCATTTATGCATCAAATTGTGACACTAATAACATAAAGAGTATGTCATTTAAAGTATTTTCAAATTGGTTTAAAGCTAATTATAATATTGGATTTCATATCCCTAAAAAAGATAAGTGCATGACATGCATGGCGAGATCGTTTGACGTGAGAAATGAACAAGAAATTATAAAAATGGAGCAACATCTACAAGAAAAGGAAGAATCTTACAAAAGATTTAAATGCCACCAGGACCTTAATGGCATAGATCCCAGTGTGATATGCGCAAGTTTTGACATGCAAAAGGTGTTAAATACACCGTATGGTGATAATATGGCATTGTATTATTCTAGAAAAATTGCAGTTTATAATCTAACAATTTACGAAAGTAAAACACAAGCAGGGTTTTGTAATTTATGGACCGAATCTGATGCTCATCGTGGAGCAAACGAAATTGCAACGTGTTTATATAATTTTATTCAAGAAGTAGACGCCCGGGAAAGTATTCAAAAAGTTTTGCTTTACTCTGACTCATGCTTCGGGCAAAACAAAAATAAAACAATTCTGGCCATGTTAAGGTATATTTTGTCGAAGTGCCAAAACGTAAATACAATACAAATGAATTACTTGATACCAGGGCATACTTATATGCCGGTAGACAGTATGCACGCGACGATTGAGCGTGCTGTTAAGAAGACGACGATATGGGCGCCATCAGCATGGCCGACGGTAATCCAGATGGCTCGTAAAAATCCGGGCCCGTATAAAGTTACTGTTTTGGAGGGTCATGACTTTTTGGGCTTTGAAGACATTTTAAACAAAACCTTCAAAAAAAACCAAAAAAATTTTCAAATATCTAAATTATGTATTGCTACATTTAGAAAGTCACACCCCAACATAATGTTTATAAAAAATTCTATGTTGCCGAATGCCGAAACTGTAGAAATCAATTTGTGTAGCTTAAATGACGCTCAACCCAAGGTTTGTCTTTATCCTGAAAAACTTCCTGTTTCGATACAAAAATACAATGATTTAAAAAAACTGGTAGACAAATTAATTATACCTAGAGTACATGCGCATGAATATCTAGGTCTAAAACGAGATAAAAAAACTCAAGATATATTAATAGACACTGACGAAGAAGAATAAAAGGCTTCTTTTATAATAAAATTATTATAAGTATAATTTTCTTCTATTATCTCCATAATAGGTACAGATTGTCATAAAACAACTTTTTTTATTAATAAATAAAATTTAATAAAATACCTATTTTTTATTTCATTATAATATTTGATTTATACCTTGCTTTGTACCTACATAAGAAAATTAATGTAATGTTTACTAACCTTCTTTATTCATTGCTGTTTGTTACATTTTTACTCCTTATCCTCCTGTTAATGGTATTTTCTAATAAATCTGTTGAGTATTTCAATTGCAACACAAAAGCTGCTTAAGTTTTAAACTTTTTTATCATTGATGTTGGGGTTAATGGTTACTAAAAACAACATTTAGTTTTCTTTATTTACATACAGCATTTCCTTATAAGTTTCATTTTATTTGTTTCAAAGATACATTGAAATTCAACACTTCAACTTAAAATTATAATGAATTACATCAAATTTTAAATGGTCTTCTTTTTAAATTCATTACATACATCACAATAGCTGCCTTTTTATTTATTGACATTTTGCCGAGTCCTATGTTTTCACTCTATAGATACAGCAAAATTGCGGTGTATGTTTGAAAATTCAATTGCTGTAACTAGTGAAAAACATAGGTTATAGTAACCTCAGATAGTAAACTCTAATCGCATATAATAAGTTATCATTTAAAACAATATTTAGCCACACAAAGACATTTCTCTGCATGTTCATTTAAGAGGTATGAATTTTTTAAATATGATTTAGCCTCCCACGTAAACCTCGTTTTTCGTTATACTACAAGATTGCTTTCCAGCGTCGATATGGAGGGGGCAGACAAAGAAAATCCTAGATTCTATAGATAGAGATCACACATCCCGTATTGTCGGATTTCACAAGCCAGCCTTTAAGCCTGTTAGTTTCAGGTCTTATAACAATAAACGTCGCAAGCTGTGAAACTCGTCAGAACAGAACTTACCAGGGAACGACCGCTCTTCTAAGGGGCAAGGAACATAACATTATACTCACAGGGAAAAGAAATGGAACTCTGTACAAAAAAATGCGCCACTCTTTTATTCTAGTAGCGCCATGACGGTTGGTCAACGAACAAATTTTTAGTTTCAAAACAAAAAGCAAAAATGTGATTTTTGCTATGATCGAACTCGTGACGGCAGCGTCTTGTATATGTTGGTTGTGTAGTACGCTACGCCGCTACGCTACTGAGACATTACTTCAAGTGTCGAATTTACTAATTATATTGGTCTTCTTAGTGTGCGTTACCCCAGCAAAAAGTTGAGCTTTAGAGAGATGAGACCTTATCAGATAATTAGTGTGTCATGAGGAGAAATTTGTTTACTAATAGCAAAATTTGTGTGAGTTGTAATTTTTAAGATATATGAGAAAAACAGATTTTGCTGGGGTCACGTTTTAAACATTACCCTGGCAAAAAAGTTGTCTCAGCCTGGAACCAAATACATGAATAGATAGCTTTTGTTGCATAGTAAATGTTAGCAAATAGCAAAAATTGTGTGTGTTATGGTTCTTGAGTTATTTAAGTTTTTGCTGGGGTAACGTTTTGGGTTTTCCCAGATCTCGAAAACGGTTCAACGCAGAAGTTTGAAAAAAATACCACTAAGAGACCTTAATTTGTTTAAATTTGTTTGATTGTTAGTTTTTGATTTGGTTGTCGCAAACCAACGTAATTAAATGGTTTCGAAAAACAGAAAAAACGAATTTGCAAGTAAACTACTACACTTATAATCAAATAAACAGCTGTTAAAAATAGCCGTGGTAGACACTTATTACGTCAAGAATTTAAGGCTTTGTAACTTTACACGATATAAAGATATAAACAAATTTGATAAATTTTAGACTGGTCGTACTTTAGCAATCGAATACACAGTTCCCATAACATTAAGACACATGGCATACATTAAACAAATTTAAGTAATTCACTAACGTTCCTTCCTGTTAATTTCAGCTTTCAATTACGCCTATCTAGACATGGGCGCCGCGCCGGCGCGACGCCGCCTTGAGTTACCGGCACGCCGCCGCCGCCGCCGTCTCTGCCGCGCGGCGTGGAATTTTGGTCAAAATCGTACTGTGATCTCGAAAGTTTTACTCTTTATGTCAGTTTTTTGACGACTCGTTATTTCCGTAACTTACCAAATGATGCTGCCCTGTATAGGCTGTATTCTTGGATTTCTTGGGCCGTATTCAACGATGATCACTTTTTCTAAGAAGTTGGACTTATGGAACTGGTCTATGTTTGTCCTACCAAGCACATACGTAATAGTCATCAACTTCGAGTGTTGTGTTCCTAATAGATTTGTCTTGGCTTCTTGTAAAGGACTAAGGTACTGGCACCCTGTAAGGCCCACCTCATTTCAAAACCTTGTGAAATCAAGATGAATAAATAATGAAAAATATTAGAAAAAATCGGCTCACCCGTAGCAACTTAGACCTTGTGAAATCGTCAATTTGGATATTATAAAGAAAAAACATAAATATAAAACTAAGGTTTTTAATTGAAAAATACAATTTATTAAAAAAATGCGATATTATTTCGATGAAAGCACCATTTTCAAAAAGTAGATGTTGGGCCATCTTAGGAAGGTGGTCACCTAACAAGGCCCGCAATATATTAATTTAAATCTATGCTTTACCAATATCTAAATATTTTTTTCTTTTAATACTGATCGAGAAACACTGTTTTCATATAAAACTAATAACAAAAGTCTAAAATATTACCCATATTTTGGCTATGGGCCATCTTAAATCTATTAAAAATTAAAGTTATTAAAAAAACGACCATAAGTTTATAAAATTGAATATATCACACAAACAGAAATTCATCCGAATAGTAGGTATACAAAAAAAATATGAAAAAGTTCTTTATTTGGTGATTAATTTTCGATGCCCTTGGTACGTGGGCCAAGTTAGGGGTATTGAAAAATCGACTTACATTTACTTTAAAAAACCCAAAAACAAAAGCATGAATCCACCAAAAAAGTAATTGAATTGATTATTTTGATTATAATGACCTATAATATATTTGAAAATTACTTTTAATGCAAAAAAATAAGCATTAGAAAATCATAATTAAGTAACAATTAAAAAAATCAAACTATTCAACACCAAATTCTTAACCAACTAATTTTATATTTATGTTATTTGTTATATAAATTGTTTCTATAATACTTTAAACACTTTTAATTAGAAATAAAAAAGTGGGCTATCTTTGGGACCAATAGGGTGGCTTTTCATAGGGAACTTTACCCCAGTTCAATATAAATTGTAATAAAAAGCAAGAAAAATAAGAAATTAATAAAATGTACCGGTAATTTAATGGCAAACAGATTAAGGATGTAGTTTAACTTGTTAAAACAAAGAAAATCTACTTATTTTTCCTTTTCCTAATTTTTAATAAAGACTTACTCTTCTAAAGTTAGAAAATGTGTACTAGTTAGACGCAACACAGCAAACTGTTTGCCATCCTAAAAACGGCAGCTTGCTGATAGTCGGATGAAGTTGCAATATTGTTTATGGTTGCAGTCGCATACACCCACGAATTTTTAATTAGATTGGACAGCCATAACTGTTATTTTTTAAAGGTGGGCCATGATAAGAGCCGGGCCATCTTCGGTCACAGTACCTTACTTAATATTTGAGGGCTGTGTTCAAGTTCTTCAAGATCACGCAAGAACTTAAACATCAGCAAACCGAAGGAGTGTTAAGTATTTCACAGTTCTTTTCCAGTCCGGATACAGAAACTTTAAAATAACGCACTGGTAAATAGTTTCAGAGAAAAAAACTTATCCTTGTCGCGATAGTATGGGAATTGTACTCTGGTTTTGAATTCTAAGTAATTTTAACCGAAGTATTGTTTTTTTATATAAGGACCGCAACATCACTACGTAGTTGGCACCTTTGGAAAAACTGCAGCACACCCCATGCCTTGATTGAAGTGAAGACTTTCATAGTCCTCAAACGCTAAGTAAAATGGCATATTCTCCTCAGTATTCTGTATGTTTTTTTACGACTGGAAAATGCTTTATGCATGCATGTCCCAACTTCGGGAGATGGCTGAAGGTCAGTGGGACCTACCATACTACAGTGTGGTCCATAATAATACAGTCAATGTCCTTTTGAATCGTCTTGGAACAATGCTTTATCGAACCATTCTATGTCATCTGACTACAAATTACTCAAAGTATAGCATTGGCAACCGGTGGAGCTACGGGAATCGTTGCGCGCACTACCGTGATATACCACCCACGGCATATAAATCCGTGAAGTCTGTTCGTCCAGCCGGGAAGGCTAAGTGTGTCCTGGGACACGACACATGAGAAACCCTGTCAGGGGAAAACTGTGCAGGTAACAGGTCTTTCAAAGACTCAGCTACAAGAACCACATGATCGGCAAACTGTTGTACTTTTCAAATATCTCAGTACCAGTCTTTTCGGAACTCAGCTTATTCAAGACGTTGGTTGGAAGTTGAAAGTCGTCAAACCCGCGAGTGATACGATTTGTAATTTAATAACCCTCATAACCAACTTGCAGATGTGGCTCAGGCAGAAATCAGTGAGATTTATTAGTTCTTCAAGAGTGTCCCACAACAGAACCGTTACATGCATTAGGCACAGTCTTATTTATAATACTGTGCCTTAGGGCTTAGGCCTTCTACCTTCAAGGGTGAAGGAATTTTAAACATCTGGTGAGCTTTTAAGCATACGGCTTGTTTTCAAGTTTTTTGTGATTCCGGCATGCCTGCTGCCCTGTTGCTGTTTAGTGGCTTAAGTAATACTAATTTCGTACGTTCGGGATATTTTTGGAATATTAAATCTGGTAAGTTGGTTCTGGTCTGAAGTCTTTGAGTCTTACTTTAAATCAGGTGTGGCGTTTCTGCATTTTACAGACTTCTAATAAACGTAAAGTGCTAAATTGTATCATGCTGCATGCAGCGTCCTCTAAAGTCATATACTTATTCATATCAATCAAGCTTTAAAAAAAAACCACGCCGCCGGCGCCGCGCCGCCGCCGACCTAAAATTGCCAGTTCGCCGCCGCCGCAATTTTTTAACGCGGCGCCCATGTCTACGCCTATCATGAAAGTTTTAACAAAAACAAGAATATGACAACAATTCTCTAATAAGCCGCCTAAATTGTAGAGGTCACGTAAAAGCGACCGCGCTATACATAAGCGTAACCATCTTAAATGAACGGGATAATATGGATCTTTTGTTAGTACAGTTGCGTACAAAAGTTTGCTGGTCAGATTATCTTTAAATATAAAATGTACGTTAGTCTCGCGAAAACTTAAGATTGGCGTGGCCGATTTTGGTTTTAAAATGTTTGTCGTAGTTCCAGGGGAAGGTTTAAATGGTGAGAAATATACCTATATGGAAAAAATGCGAGGTAGTTTCCGTAAAAAATGTTCCTAGGTAGGAACAGTTTTTATGGGTAAATGTTTTTACCTGTCAAACATAGTGGTCACTGGATTGACATGAGTAGGTTTGGTATTAAAATAAAACATTTGGTTTGAAAAAACAGAAGCAACAAATTACTATAATTGTATATATTGATACTGACAAATAAATCACACTATAAATTGCTTAGCGAGATTATTACCTAATTAGGTTTAGATTATTATTTACCTTTATTTATGTAATGTTGAGTGCCTTCAAAATTTTAACTTTCATGAATTATTACATTCTTTTTAAAATACTATTAATCGCGTAAGTTTATTATTTGACTAGCTGCTGCCCGCGACTTCGTACGCGTGGACGTAGGACTTGTTTACGGATTTTTTGTGGCACTTCGTCCGCTCAGTAATCAGTTACCGTTGTCAAAAGCATCCAATTTTTTACAAACAAAATTGCATCCCGTTTTACCCTTAAAGGGATGAACTTTGATAATCGCTAAAAGACGTATACCATCAATTGCGTTGAAGAGCATTAATACCAAGTTTCAAGTTAATCTGATCAGAAAAATATTATTTCCCATACAATTTTGCACCCCTTATATACGCATAACTATCTCCTATAGCAATCAAATCACATCATATTACCCAAGATGTTCTGCTATTTATTACGCAGTTAATAAGTTATTGGTGCAGAAATACTTGATCCTCAAAATAACCCCAAACTATTCTCAATAGTATAAAAAAAGTGAAATTCTAACAATCATCTAGAAAATGTCCATGAGTTTATTTACCATATTCGGCATTAGGGGTTATTTATTATGTAACACGTTGTGGAATACAATTTTATCCTGGTTAATATAGTTCCCTATACATTTTCTCAAATATCCAAGCTCTCCCTCTCCCTCTCCCTCTCCCTAATTTAAATCATGTCCACCGTGTTGCACTTCAACATAAATGTCATTTTCGCAATCACCATCCCATAAACCTCAAAAACGACATCCATATCGATTTTTATGTTTACTTACCCCATTTACGTCCTAAGGGGTTGATTTTTAAAATGACAAAATATGTTTTTGCCTATATATTTATAGACGTGCTCCTACAAAGTTTAAAGTTGTAATAACTATTTTATATTCTTTTTGATACAAAATTTGAACCACATTTTCACCCCTTTAGGGGTTAAATCATGTCCACCGTGTTGGACTTCAAAATAAATGTTATTTTCGCAATCGTTATCCTAGAAAACCCCAATAACGACACCCATATCGATTTTTAGGTTTATTTACCCCATTTCACCCCCAATTCATCCCCATAAGGGTTGAAATACTAACAATAACGATATACGTTGCGTTAGATTTCCATTCATAAGCCTAAATTATAAATTTAGCTAGTTTTACTTTGAAAAAAAAGGAATTTCTATACACAACTTCATCCTCCTTTTCACCCCTTCGGGAGTAGAATTTTCAAAAACGCTGAGATACGTGTATATTGATTTTCAATCGTCACCCTAGACACAAAATTTGAAGATCCTAGCTTTGAAACTGAGGGACTTTCATATAAACTTTGGCCCCCGTTTCACCCCCTTAGGGGGTGAGTTTTGAAAAATCCTTTCTTAGTGCACCCCTACACTTTATAAGGAACCTATGTGCCAAATTTGGAGTCTCTAGGACCAGCGGTTTGGGCTGTGCGTTGATATGTCAGTCACCAATCAGTTTCTTCTTTTATTTTATATATTTAGATAGCTTCTGCCCGCGACTTCGTCCGCGTGGATATTAGACGAAATCCTTTTAAGGAACCTTCAACCAGGACCCGGCCAGCCATTTTTACGCGATTAGGCGAGTCCCCATCAAGCGTGCTGCCTCGCGAGGCAAGACATTTGCCGCGTGTGGCGGGCCTCGCACAAGGCTTCCAGTTCCTGTTCCCGCTCCCGCTCCCGTTCCCCGTTCCCATTCCGTTCCCGTCCCGTTTGCGTTCCCGTCCCGTAACCGTCCCGTACCCCTTCCGTTTTCGTTCCCGTTCCCATCCCGTTCCTGTCCCGTTCCCATCCTGTTCTCGTTCCCGTTCCCGTCCCGTTATATTCCCGTTCCGTTCCCGTTCCGTTCACGTTTCGTTCCCGTTCCCATTCCCGTTCCGTTCCCGCTGCGTTCCCGTCCCGTAAACGTCCCCTAACCGGCCCGTACGCCTTACGTTCCCGTTCTTGTTCCCGTTCCGTTCCCGTTTCATTCCAGTTTCGTTTCCGTTACGCTCCTGTTTCATTCCCGTTTCGTTCCGTTCCCGTCCGATCCCGTCCCGTACTCGTCCCTTACCCCTTCCGTTCCCGTTCCCGTACCCATCCCGTTCTAGTTCCCGTTACCGTCTCGTTCCCGTTCCGTTACGTTCCATTCCGTTCCGTTCCGTTCCCGTTCCCGTGCCCGTGCCCGTGCCCGTTCCGGTTCCCGTTCCCGTTCCCTGGATGTGCATGGCCAGGTCCAGGTCCATATGTGTCATGTCCACCGCGTTGGACTTCAAAATAAATCTCATTTTCGCAATCACCATCCCATAAAACCTCAAGAACGACATCCATATCGATTTTTATGTTACTCACCCCACTTACCCTCTAAGGGTTGATTTTCAAAATCCCAAAATATATATTTAGACGTGCTCCTATGAATTTTAAAGTTGTAATTTCGATTTTGTATTCTTTTTCCATACAAAATTTGAACCCCATTTTTACCCCTTTAGGGGTTAAATCATGTCCATCGTGTTGGACTTCAAAATAAATGTCATTTTTGCAATCGTCATCCCAGAAAACCCCAATAACGACATCTATATCGATTTTTATGTTTACTCACCCCATTTACCCCCTAAGGGGTTGATTTTCAAAATAACAAAATATATATTTGTCTATTTATTTTTAGGTGTGCTCCTACGAAGTTTAAAGTTGTAATGTCTATTTTATATTATTTTTCCATACAAAATTTGGACCCCATTTTCACCCTTTTAGGGGTTAAATCATGTCCACCGTGTTGGACTTCAAAATAAATGTCATTTTTGCAATCGTCATCCCAGAAAACCCCAATAACGACATCTATATCGATTTTTATGTTTACTCACCCCATTTACCCCCTAAGGGGTTGATTTTCAAAATAACAAAATATATATTTGCCTATTTATTTTTAGATGTGCTCCTACGAAGTTTAAAGTTGTAATGTCTATTTTATATTATTTTTCCATACAAAATTTGGACCCCATTTTCACCCCTTTAAGGGTTAAATTATGTCCACCGTGGTTGGACTTCAAAATAAATGTCATTTTTGCAATCGTCATCCCACAAAACCCCGATAACGACGTCCATATCTATTTTTAGGTTTTTTTAACCCTTTTCACCCCCATTTCATCCCCTTTGGAGTTGAAATCCTAACAAAAACAATATACGTTGCTTTAGATTTCTATCCATAAGCCTAAATTATAAATTTTGTGATTTTTACTTCGAAAATGAAGGATTTTTTTTAATACACAACTTCATCCCCCTTTTCCCTTTTCCCCCTCAGAATTTTGAAAAACGCTGAGACCCGTATTTATTTATTTTCAATCGTCAGCCTAAACACAAAATTTGAAGATTCTAGCTTCAAAACTGAGGGACTTTCATACAAACTTTCATCCCTTATTTCATCCCCTTAGGGATGGAATTTTCAAAAATCCTTCCTTAGTGGATGCCTACACTGTATAAAGTATCTGTGTGCAAAATTTCAAGTCTCTAGGTCCAGCGGTTTGGGCTGTGCGTTGATAGATCAGTCAGTCAGTCAGTCAGTCAGTCATTCAGTTTACGATTTTATATATTAAGATATAAATAAACACGATATTAATTTATAAAATAGAAAACTAGTTGAATCTAAGCTATATCAATAAAAATTTTCTTCATAACTGTACAAAACATCGGATACTAAGCTGCTAATTTGCGAAGATAACCCGTACGTATGGTGCGGTCGCTTTTTAGTGACCTTTACAATTTGGTCGGCTTATTCAAGAATTGCTGTCTTAATCTTGTTTTTGTTAAAACTTTCATGATAGGCGTAATTGAGAGCTGAAATTAACAGGAAGGAATGTTAATGAATTACTTAAATTTGTTTAATGTATGCGATGTGTCTTAATGTTATGGAAACTGTGTATTCGATCGCTAAAGTTCGACCAGTCTAAAATTTATTAAATTTGTTTATATCTTTACATCGTGTAAAGTTACAAAGCCTAAAATTCTTGACGTAATAAGTGTCTACCACGGCTATTTTTAACAGCTGTTTATTTGATTATAAGTGTAGTAGTTTACTTGCAAATTCGTTTTTTCTGTTTTTCGAAACCATTTAATTACGTTGGTTTGCGACAACCAAATCAAAAACTAACAATCAAACAAATTTAAACAAATTAAGGTCTCTTAGTGGTATTTTTTTCAAACTTCTGCGTTGAACCGTTTTCGAGATCTGGGAAAACCCAAAACGTTACCCCAGCAAAAACTTAAATAACTCAAGAACCATAACACACACAATTTTTGCTATTTGCTAACATTTACTATGCAACAAAAGCTATCTATTCATGTATTTGGTTCCAGGCTGAAACAACTTTTTTTGCCAGGGTAATGTTTAAAACGTGACCCCAGCAAAATCTGTTTTTCTCATATATCTTAAAAACTACAACTCACACAAATTTTGCTATTAGTAAACAAATTTCTCCTCATGACACACTAATTATCTGATAAGGTCTCATCTCTCTAAAGCTCAACTTTTTGCTGGGGTAACGCACACGTCTTCTTACTGTCTTCTTAATTCGTCGTTGGTCAACGCACACAAAAGCAAAAAACAAGGATCACCCCTTATTGAGTTCACTGGGCTTGTCTAAGGGGGGAGCGGCTGCCCCCTCCCTGCCCGTACCTACCCTACCGTACCACGCTACGAACATGCTCTGAGAAATTTAGGACCGCTACCCCGGGTTCTGAATTCGACTAGAGAACCTTACGGAGCCAGAAAATCTTCCTCAAGCTGTAATATTGTCTGGAGCCAAGAAATCTATCTAAAGCTGGAATATTGTCTGTAGATAGATTTAAAATAAGCAGGTCAGGGTGTAAACAGGTGATCAAAAGGCCGCGCTTTAGATGCTCTCACGCGCTATAGCTGATCATAAGTATCTATCTAGCTACCGTCTTCCTAGAGCTAGATACCTACACCTAAATCAGTTTGTTTAGGTAGGTATACATAAGGACCAAAATTTTGCAAAATTAATTATCCGTTGAAATCCCCTCTGCTTATTTATTTTTCTAACTTATTGCTGTGCTGAAGACACTACGTGATCGAAGGAATTTATAAAAGTACCTACTTCGTAGATCCGAATCTGTCCATAGACAAAAGTTCTTACACTGATACGAATAATTATTAATACTACTATTAAAATACTCAGAATAACTACTACTTCGGACTGGATGTAATGTAACAGCAACAGCTCTAATACCGGGGTTCACGCTTGTGTAATGTAATGTTAATGTAACACGTGCCGAACTACAGCTGGGCCACAAAAAAAAGTTGGAAATCTGACTTTTTGACTATTCCATGATGAAGTCGATAATTTGTCGGAATTTGTCGCCAAAAACCAGAATTTGTCGGTCTTGCGTTTAGGAGATACGTGTGGCTCAGCTGTAGAGACGTCTCTACAGCTGGGCCACACAGATCTCGAAAACGGAAGGTCGTAGCGAAAATCTGATTACTCGTATGTGTAGCCGGTAATTTGTCGGATTTTGTCGCCAAAAACCAGAGTTTGTCGGTCTTGCGTTTAGGAGATACGTTTGGCTCAGCTGTAGAGACGTCTCTGCAGCTGGGCCACACAGATCTCGAAAACTCGATCTTGCGTTTAGAAGATATGTGAGGATGCGCTGTTATGACCTTTTTACCTGGATCTCGAGAACGAAAGGTCGTAAGCGTATCCTCACATATCTCCTAAACGCAAGATCGACAAAATCTGATTCTTGGTGACTAATTCCGACAAACTAACGGCTACACACTCGAGTTATCAGATTTTCGCTATGACCTTCCTTTCTCAAGATCCAGGTAGAAAAGTCTCCACAGCACTCCAAATTTATACCTAGTCAAGGCCGTCTTTAACCTATTTGAGGCCTTGGGCACATTAGTATAATGGGGCCCCTATGACCTTGACTTGAGTTACCATCAAAGTAAGAGAGGATACCTGTACAGCTTGACCATAAAGAGTTGACAAAAATTGAGGGCGCCACTTTCTATGTAAACACGTCAAAATCACGAATAAATTGGCAACACTTACTAAAGGACATGTCCTAATTTGGGCCACGTCTATGTACACCACCCTCAAAGATGGAGAAAAATACACTGATTCTGAGAAAAATACAAATAATTTTATAGAATGCATAGTTAAATGGTTATTAATAAAAACAGATCAATATTTTTTACTTGAAATAAAGTGTCAAATATGGCAACTCTCCGTTAAAAAGCCGTCAGTGGGCGCATTCTGCCAGACAAATCTTTGAGTCATCGATTGCCATTTTTAACCATGGAAAGTATAGCGGTAGGTGCTTAGGGTGTTTCTACACGGTGCAAGTAGCCCGCGCAAGTTGAGCACTTGCACAGATTACATGTTCCGTGGAAACACGTAAAGCGGCGGCGGGCTGATTATCTAGGTGGTTTTTAATTAGATAATCAGCCCGCAGGGTGCCAGCCGGTGCTCCATAGCATTGTACGTACACCCGCGCAAGTAACCCGTGCCTCAACGTGCGCAAGATACATGCACCGTGTAGTACAAGGACGGATAGAGTATTACTATCGCTTTGAGACAGGCGGTCTAGCTGCCGGTATTGATCAATATTTTACTTTCCATGGTTAAAATGTACTGTCTATAGCGATCGATGACTCAAAGATTTGTCTGGCAGAATGCGCCCATTGTCACTGTCATTGAGTTCTACCTACTCTGTGCTGTGGGTTGTTGTTAACACAGACGCATAAGAAGTTGTTAACATCTTCCGCCATGATGCTTTTTTTATGCGTTTTTGCATTTTGTTTAATGTTCCTTCCAGAAAACAAAGCGATTTTAAAGAAATTGAATAATTAGAAACTGTTTATCGTGTCTTTATCAATTTTTTGGTATACTGTACAAAGACGTGGCCCAGACCTCATACATTTTTGGACATCACCTTTTGTACTGAAAAATTTTAGTTCCATTTTATTTAATTTCAACTCTTTATGGTCAAACTGTATATGAGGCACAGAATGCCAGATTTTTTTAGAAAAATGCTTGTCTAGGTATAGCAAAAATCGGCCGCAAAGCGCGATTATTAGTCAGTTTCATTCACTAATCTTGTAATATTACCTGACTTTAGTGAAAAAAACGGCCGCGCAGTGCGATTTTTAGTAGTTTTCATTCAATAATCTCGTTATTTTGCCTATCTATAGTAAAAAAACGGCCGCGCAGCGCGATTTTTAGTTAGTTTCATCAAATAATCTTGATATTTCGCCTGCCTCTAGTAAAAAAACGGCCACGCACCACGATTTTTAGTCAGTGTCATCCAATAATCTCGTTATTTTACCTGTCTAGTAAAAAAAATGGCCGCGCAGCGCGACTTTTAGTCAGTTTTATCAAATAATCTCGTAATTATGCCTGTCTAAAGTAAAGAAAACGGCCGCGCAGCGCGATTTTAATAAGAACATAATTATTGTATGATCCACTAAAGTAACTTTTTTAGAATTTAAGGGTTAGTGATTGAAAATCTATGTGGTTTGAAGAGGTATCTACTCTTAGATTTTTTTTTTCGTAATATAATAAGCATCCGTTATCATTAAGCGATCTGGCAAGAAACAAGGGGCCCCTATCAATCGCGGGGCCCTGGGCAAGTGCCCAGAGTGCCCAGTGGGTAAGATGGGCCTGAGTTCACGCGTGCAAAGCGATTGTCAATGAGAGGTTTTCAAATTAACATAAAAAAAAGAAAAGTAACTATTTGCCTCACTAGATGGCGTTGATGGTAAGAGGGAAGTCAAAATTGGTAGTAAAAAATACTTTGAATCCCCTATTTTTTTCAACGCCATCTATCGAGCCTACAGCTTTTTGTCATTTTGAAAAGCCTTCATTGCTCCAACAATGGCATTGACGAAAAAATTTACAATCGCAATTGATCGTTACGGACGGGCTTTAAGCTCCGGCCAAACCGACGCGAGCGAATCGCGCGCGTCGCTCATTTTGACAGATTTTGATCACGTAACTCAAAGCAATAGCCATAGCCATAGCAATTTCTTTGACAATGGCTATGGCTATCGCTTTGAGTTACGTGATCGCACTCGCGAATTTCGCGCTGAATTCGCATCAGTTTGGCCGGAGCTTTACCTACACACACTTAAGTAGTCCTAGCGTGACCGACGAAACGAAACAGGATATATATATCGCTTGATATTGCATTTTATTGACACTAACTAAACTGTCAAAATCCTTTGTCTTTTGACAGTTAAACGTGATAAATCTCTATATTATCATCATTTCGGCGGTCATTTTAAGGGGATCTGCCCCCTAGCATGACCGACGAAACACGATATATATCGCATGATATAGCGTTTTATCGAACCCAACTGTCAAAATCCATTGTCTTTTGACTGTTAAACGTGATAAAACGCTATATCATATCGTGTTTCGGTTTTCATGCTAGGGGGGGGGGGGGGCAGGGGTGCGATTGCGTAAGGAAATCTTATTCATTTGACAGTTCATATCGTATTCCATCGGCTGCAATTTTTATGGGATGGGATGACATATACACCGTTATTTTGTAGTCGTTTTAATTAACTTAAGGGTGTGTTGTACCATTGAAAATAAACATTTTTGCCCAAGAAACATGGGTCGAAAAACGACAAAAAAATTTGGGTCTCCCATAGTAGGTAAGAAGACAGCTAAAACATTTTATTAGTATGGGAAAGTCAAATTTTTTTGTCGTTTTTCGACCCATGTTTCTTTGGCAAAAATGTTTAGTTCCGTTAGTAGAACACTCCCTTAAGTTAATTAAAACGACTACAAAATGACGGTGTATATATTATGATACAATATGAACTGTCAAATGAATACGATTGACTTTACGCAATCACTATAGCTGGACCAGTCCTAACAACACTAGTATCAGGTTGTGCTAGGTACCGCGAGCTGTGCTACCGCGCGGCGCACGCGCACCTGCCCGACGACGCCGCGCCGCGCCCCTGCGACTGCACCAACTGCGTGGCCCGCCGTCCCTCCACCGCGGATCACTGAAACCTGCCGCTAGTTCGTCCTACCACCTCTCTGCAGCGACCTATACCCTCCCTCCCGGATTCGATGAGACGAACTTAGCGACAAGACTTGGCAGTTTCTCATGTCGGGTACCCACCAGTGGCACAGAATAGATATACCAGAGGCGAAAAGTCCATGCGGGCCTCTTTCCATTTTAGAAATCCTTTTAAAAAATCCCACCCCACCCTTCCACTATGAAGATCATAACATTTTTGTAAAACGGCTTCCCTTTGCCATAATTTCACCCTCGCCACTGGTACCCACTTATGTTCGCGTACCTCCTGCTCCGCGAACCTATGTTGCAGGTTCGCAGAGCTCAATGTGGACGCCATTGCGAACTTCTACTTGCTCCCCCTTTGTGTTCGTTCGCTTTGGATTGCAAAATGCGGAGCGCGCACCGAGTTTCGCACATGTACACACTATGGAGGAGCTCGGTGGCACTGTGGTTTAGCGCCTGGCCCAGCGGTTGCGGAGGTTAAGCAACGTTCGCAAGGGTCGGTCATAGGATGGGTGACCAAAAATTTATTAACTCGAGCTCCTCCGTGCTTCGGAAGGCACGTTAAGCCGTTGGTCCCGGCTGCATTTGCAGTCGTTAACACCCACCAACCCGCATTGGGCCCGCGTGGTGGGTTATGGCCCATCCTCCTTACCACCTATAAGAAAGGCCTGTGCCCCAGCAGTGTGGACATTAAAAATGGCTGATGGACACTCTATGGCGCACTGTTGCAGGTTAGCAGAGCGTGGAGGTTCGCGAACCTATGTGGGTAAGGATGCCCAAAATGTACCAAGATTAAATGGACCATCCATCCTCATTAATAATTTCCTGTTTTTGTATAACTGTAGTCAAATTATAATTGGAACATTGGTAAATTTCACAAATACCAAGCCATGTAATAGTAGCATACTTCGAGCAACAAAAGGCTTCGTTTGTAGAAGCCCGTCTTACTCTAAGGTAGCATAGCCTCTCGGATTACTTAAGAGGCATATTACATTTCGACTGTGATTTTTGCGTAAAATGGCCAATTTTGGCGTTATCGATCTCAGAAACAAAAATACAATAACACTTTTGACTTATTGAATGGTGCAGAATAGCTATTGGAATAGTTCATAGCGGCCTCGCTTTTTTGAAAATTTGCTTAACTTTATAATTAAACCCGATATTGCAGAGAAAGATTTTCATAAAATGCGCGAAGGCACTTTTTTGAGCTCATGGATTGAACAAATGTGTTGAACAATTGAAATAAAAAAAAATTAATGCTATCTCTTATATAGCCGAATAGTTCATAGCGGCCTCGGAATTTTGAAATTATGTATAGAATATGAGAAAAAAAATCCCAATCAAAAACCATAAAACTACTAAAAAAGCTCAGAATTAACTGTGGATTTCTCCTAGATACATTGTTATTATTACGTAAAAGTTATATCATAATAATCTTTACATCATACTGCTCGGCAACTAGGATTTACTAGTATAGTAAGAGGCCGTGTAAGTTAGCATGTGCAACACAGTGCATTGTTTAGATAGAACGTTCCATTTTCAAATCACTTTACAATTCAAGCATGGGTGAATGCTTTAATTGTAAAGTAACTTTACAATTCGAGCTATGTCAAACTCCTTAGTGAACCAATTTCTTTAATTATAAAATGACGAAACTTTTTACTAAAAAAAAACTATGAAAATTGCAAAACTCCTTGTTCAAACAATTTTTTTTTCATAAAATGACAACATTCATTCTGAAAGCGCGAAAAAAATCAGCTGTTTAACATTTCGATGGAGTAGGCATTTTACTTTTGTATGGAACAGCAGATTTTTTTTCGTGATTTTTCCCATAATGAAACTTGTTCAGTTTGATGGTCGGATCAACCCCACGAGAGGTTTTTAATGAACGAAAAATATCATTGTCAATGTTTTATTTACCTCGCATGAATGATGTAAAGTAGTATGCTTACCTCGGTTGTAAGTAGCTATGACACCCTCGAACTATATTCGCCCTTGCTCGCTTCGCTCGCTCGGGCGTCTAAATATCTCGGGTCCACTCGATCCATTAGCGCCCTTTGCGAGCTGCGCTCGCACGGGCGCCAAATTGGATCTTGTTCTGTAATAGCTCACTTACGTCCCTTGTGTAACAAACTACTATTAGTTCATAAGAAAATCAAATTGCATACTTTTATTTGTTGTGTGGCTTTCTGTGTATGTTCAAAGTTGATTCTAAAAAAACGTTCACCAACTTTAATTTTCCTTTCTAACCCTTTAACTTTGCAGTGAGTCATCGTATTACTTTTTGTCGCGGACATATATAAATGTATTTAGTAGACCCAAAGGTTTCTCTAGGTTGTATCGCTAAAATCCGACAAAATCGAAATTTCGACGAAAAAATGTGATAGGGCCCTTAATCACAGACAATTGTCACAGAATACATTTGTTTCTATTTTATATTTTTTTTTACTTTTGCTATAGCAAAATGTAGGAGGATGCACAGGTGCACTATACCTACCTAAAAAACATTTCTTCTTTCATCTTTTAGTCCAATCAATGAGGATATTTGTTGTATGGCGACTTCCGAATAATTCTCCCGTCTATGAAATTTGGCATGTGATGAAGTTAGGTAATACCTTCGAGCAACAAAAGGCTTCGTTTGTCACGAAGGGAGAAGCCTTAGCGATATTACTCTATTCAAATTATTCTGGCATTTTTTGCGGGGGGGGAAAATGCACACAAGTGCAGTTCCGCATACCCACATACAAAAACTACACTGTAATGACGACACTCACACATAAAAAATAAAACAAAACAGCAAAAATTTGTGTACGGATGAGTCACACATCAAAATATGACAGGTTTTTGACATAAAGGGCTGGGCTCAACTGTCGATGCAGCAATATCGATACGGAAAAAGGAATAAAGATTACAAACTCAATCATTTTACGATGGGGTGAATAACAACAAAGAGGTCATTTTTATACGCTCGAGCTTTATACAAAAAGCTCGAGAGTGTAGGTGATTGGGTTGGGACTAATGTGTACTCAGGGAAGTTGGGCTCAGGCTGCTGACACTGAACATCGCTCCATGACAGTACTGCCATCTACACACCCAACAATTTGAATTTACAACAATCGGTGATCGCTCCCCGTCTTAACGTTGATCACAGTTACATCATTGAATAATTGCTTTTTTACCATCGCCACTCTAAAAAGTGCGTTTAATTCAACCATAAGAGTGAATAATAAGCGATTTTAAGTTATACAGAGCGATGCTGAATCTTCGGCTACTATTCAGCTCTTAGCAGTGTTATTTGCTTTAATTTGAATATAGTTTATTTAACAGTACTACTTACGGTCAGTATTCAGCTTGGATAAGAATCGCATAAGTCTTTCCTAACTACAACTCGACCAAATTAAAACGGTGTCATGAACTTAGCTGTCATGCAGCTATCATGCGCCTAATCTTGCTCGAGAGACGGCCGTTAGTCCCTCGAACTAAATTCTCTTTTTATTCACTTGTTGTATAATCTACTATTTCGACATTTATTTCGCGATATCTGTCGCGATCACATCAGTGCAGAGCAAATCATGCAAAAAATCTCGCAAATTAATTTGGCGCAGAATCAGGGCCAGATTGACCAACACTTTATCGACAAACATTATTTAACGGTAACATCACTAAGTTGCCCATCGGCGAGAACTCGGATTTATCTAGCGACAGATCTGAAATTTGTACGGACGAGCCATGGACTAGCAGACCCGATGTCACTGAACAAATTTGACAACTAATCAAGAATAAAATATACGAATTTAATGTTTAAATGTAAACAAATAGCAATAATACGATAAAAAATTACTTTAATGTGAAATGTAAAACCGTCTTTTTGTATACTTGATGTTCAAGATCTCTTTTAACAGCAAAAAACTCATCAATTCGACATTTTAAACAGAGCAGCTTTCACATGCGCGACTGGACTCGGTCTAGAAAGAAATCCGGGCGCAACTGGTTTTACTAACGCGTATGCCCATTTGGGCTTGTACTTCGGCAGAGGGGAAACGCTTCGTATGGCTTCTCTTTCTGTAGAAGCCCGTCTTACTCTAAGGGTAATACAGATTACAGATGAACAATAATCCAATAAATTTTGTGACGAGAAGTTAGGTATTTTTACCTAAACATGAAAATCGCTTATATCTCTCTGTGAATATTTCCTCGGGCTAAAATACTTTCTGTATACGTACTTATGTATTAGTTAGAATAAGTATGTAAAGAAATCCAATACTTTTTGATTTTAGAGATACCCCAAATTAAAATTTTAATATTATTCAATATATCTTCTGTTGAAAATTTTATTTGCTGATTATTATTTTTTATATGTTTTTACACCTTTAATATATAGCTTTGTTCAGTAAGCCAATAAATTTTCTTCTTTAATCATATTTTTTTTATTTTTTGGTCTAAAGAGGTAATGTGAAAAAATAGTCGGTCCATTTTTATACGTTTATGTATAAATATGATTAAAGAAGAAAAATTGGCTTACTGAACAAAGCTATATATTAAAGGTATAAAAACATATAAAAAAATTATAATCAGCAAATACATTTTTCAACAGAAGATATATTGAAAAATATTAAAATTAAAAGAATAATGCCCATTATAGCCCTAACTTTTTTTGAGAATGTATAGAAATAAATCCTATTGGAAAAAATAGCCCAAAAATTAATAAATCAAACCATGCTATCTATATTTCGCTACTATCCCAGGGAAAAATATAATATTGTGTTCTTTTCCTAAGTTAAAACCAAATTAAGGTGCTTGAACGCACCCTGCCACTACGGTAGTAACCAAGTTAGGGTTTTTGAACGCACCCTTATGGTATCCAGCCGCTCAAAACGTTCCGTTATACCTTTTTATTGTTGTTTAATATGATATATTGTGATGCATCTCTATATATTTTGTAATATTAGTTTTAAGAAGCGTTAGGTACCTACCATTACCGCATAACTAACATAATAGGTAATTCATCATGATAAATTGACTAAACAACCAACTCAAATAAAGATGCTACCTAAAAAGGAACGTGTAATTGACCTGACAGTCAGCTCTTTCTATGACGACATTGACGACTGTTGTTTGTGGTTGTTGTTCGTTGTGTTCAGTGCGTTTTATAAGTTATTGTTTAGATTTTGTTTTTTCTTTGACTTACGCGCGTCATCGCTGCAACAATGATTAATACGTGTTGTTGATGATTAATTCAATCTAAAATAGTAGCTAAACATGTTTAGCTATGACGTCGTAAAACGCTAAAAACGTTGAAAAGATATTTCTAACCTCAAACCTTAAAGTGTTATTTTTAGACTTCTGTGGGATTTAATAAACTGACTTCAGGTCCTTAAACAGTCATAAATAACGATCACATTTTGCTATCAAGAGGATTTATACAAGCTAACTCTTTAACAGGTTTTCAAATGTATGGACAGTGGGCATTGTTCTTTGGGGTATCTCTGAAATCGAAAAAGTATTGGATTTCTTTACATACTTATTCTAACTAATACATAAGTACGTATACAGAAAGTATTTTAGCCCGAGGAAATATTCACAGAGAGATATAAGCGATTTTCATGTTTAGGTAAAAATACCTAACTTCTCGTCACAAAATTTTATGGATTATTGTTCATCTGTAATCTGTATTACCTAACTTCATCACATGCCAAATTTCATAGACGGGAGAATTATTCGGGTTGCATAAGCCCCGTTGATTGGACTATTTTGAACATTTGCATATGTACCCTAGGCATAGGCAAAGATCAATAAATTTATTTTCAACCCCAACATGATGACTAGTGGCACTAAGTAAAGCTAGTGGCATAGTTTTCTACTATGCTAGGGCTTTTCTGATTCGGTCAATTACTTCAGCACTGTTACTATCGAATCAATTTGAAATATAATTAATCCCTTTTCCTCGTGCCTTAGTATAAGTACCTTGTCAATGTAATGTTGTAGTCAATGTAATATCCCAATTGGTCCCTTAAAGTGTACCTAGGAATAAAAATACTATGTACCAATCAAACGTTTACACATCTTTTTACTATTCAGATTTAAAATTGCTCATCCGCTATCGCTTTTATAATTAAGGAATTACGCCAAACGAAATGTAAATACGGTGCGATTAGTGTCCATTGCTTAGACATAAGTAACTTAATTTAAATTCAAAGAAATAATGTGAAGTTTGACTTGACATAAATTTATTGAGATGTTTCTACATATGAATTTTCCGTAAAACTAGTTAATGTAAGGTCGTTTAAATAACATAAGTCCTAAGCCAAACTTAGATATAATATTATGTAGGTGGCTAATATTATCTTTATTATGGTCCAGTATTCGATATGGCTACGTTATATTGTTCCTGTGTGCTAAGTAAAAACGTCTTAATTTTAGAGCCTATTCAACATAGCTATTACATCTAGGATAATTTCTATGTAATAAAGACCTAATGTAAAACCTGTCCATCTATGGTTATTTAACCAATTTATTATTAAGAACATAATGTACATTAAAATCTATTTTATATTATACAAATCTTTAACCTTTAACGTATAAACATTAATTTTAATTACATTAAGTATACAACACTGATCTATTTTCGATTGTGCTTATCCGATGTCATTAAATTTTAATCGTACATTATTTAAGTAATATATTTATAAGGCCTAACTACGTTCGCTACAAAATGTAATTCAAAATGATTCAAAAATAAAATGTTCATAAAAATATAGAAGCGTCCTAATTATTTTAGACCCTATGACAGGGATGGGGAAATGGTGGCACGATATTCAATCTAGCCCGCGATTATAACCCGTCATCTACATTAAATCGGCCCGCGAAACACAATATTCGAATAGTGCGTGTGAGTACGTTTTACGAGCTACTTCAAGTAACTTGAAGCCATTAATGAACAGTCAAAAATCGACACTGCACGTCAAAACAGTAGATTAATTTTAACTACTTGATTATTTTTATAATTTAAATGCTACTTTTTCCGCGTAAATGTTGTAATGTGGTTGTAATTATTTTATATGGCCTATTTCTTTAAATATATTTCCCCATCTCTGCCCTATGATGTCGCGATAGACTATTTCTTAAAAGTATGCTTGCTAAAAATTATGTCAGTAGCTTAGAGGGAACCATACCAATCAGTCTTATAAGTGAATTTAAAAATACAACTTATAATAATTAATACTTTATTTTAAAGTAAACAAAAATACATGAGTCAAATCAAAATGTGGACATCCCAATTTCTCAGAAAGTTCAAAAAGTATTCCAAATGGAATAGTATATTTAATAGAATCTATCTATATCGTAATAGGCATTTTATTTGTTTACTAATCAGTTTAAAATTATACACTTCGAGATTTTAAGTAAATGCATACCTAACATAGATTTATTAAAACCTACGGATTTTTTTTACATGATTTGAGTACGGTTAAAACCGTTACAAACTGTATTATTATCAGGAAACCAATTTGTAGACGTAAACACATAAGAAAATTTTAAGAAATTCGTACTGTTGTTTGTGTGTTAATTTGATAACACTTGGCTCGGCCTATTTCACCAAATAACTAGCTAATCAAAATTTACTCGTAAAATAATGAAACGACCCAAAATCGTTATCTTCAAATATTAGTACAAAAATATGGATTATTTTATCATCGTGAATTTCAATATTTCTCATACGAAAAAGCTCAAGTTTTGTTAAAAACTAACTTTCATTTCGTATTGTAATTCCAACTCTAACTTTACACATACGTTACGCAATAAAATTAAAATAACACAATGACTGTTTGTTTAAGCTTTTCATAGGCGACATTGAAGGTGGTACAAAATGAGGTAAATAATTAATCATTATACAGTTTAAAATAACCATTTCCAAGAGAAAGCATATTTACAAAATATCATAACAGCGTATTCATAAGGAATCTTTGTTACAACTGATAATTTCAGTTTCAGAAACGCGGAAACAAAAGTCCACACTACACAAATATGTCCAAAAAAATCTACTCTAACCTAAATAAAATCGATGAGAACC
This sequence comes from Agriphila tristella, assembly GCA_928269145.1. Classification (NCBI taxonomy): domain Eukaryota; kingdom Metazoa; phylum Arthropoda; class Insecta; order Lepidoptera; family Crambidae; genus Agriphila; species Agriphila tristella. The sequence continues at coordinate 43,762,940 of OV743433.1, forward strand.
ATGTCATAAGAAGATGCACAGTACAGACTAATCAAATAACCAGTACCTACTTAGTTATTAGGTTAGGGTTATCAAACACCCGAATTATGCTGGACATATTGTTTAATTTTAGGCGACGTCAAATCTATAATTTATCGGGACTATCATTTGAAAAACAATATTATAAAATTGTTAATCAATTAATTTTCTCCACCTCCTAATTAAATAAAACAATAAAACTATTTCCAGACATTTTTTTGAATGGCCAGCCTCTGGACTTTTCGAATTTTAAAAGTGTATTATTGGATAGAATTATTTAATTTTAGGGCTGATTTTGGCCTTAATGAACTAAGCTTTTCTTATGACTTGGTGCACAGTTAAAACCATTTACAAACTCAGTGATTGCGCTCTAAGAAAAGATAGAATAATATTTTACAATATACCTACAGCTCGAAGTAGTAACCTACGGTTTATGCCAGTATGAGTCAAAAGTGATGATTATGTCAATCTCTAGCAAATAGAACCGTAAGTTTTAAAATTATTTCGATGCAAACAATCTAAATCGCAAGTATGGGTCAAACAACGTGGTGACCAGATCTTATAAAATGTTGTGGTGGTTTCTTAGAAATAAGGAAATGGAATAACACTTATATTAAGTGTAAAGTGAGGTGAACTATCGATACATACTCCGATTCGGTACCAGGCGCGCAGAAATGGCAAGGAGCTCACCATTACGACTCACTCGTTAACGCCTATAGGGGTGGTAGGATGACGCCGATGCTGTTCCGCTAGAAGACGTCCCATGATGACTGCGCTTTGATGATCGCTGATAGCCGTCTCCGGACCCGCCTGTGTACTCATAATCATCACCTGCACCCGAAATCGAACACGTTAATTTATCAAAATAGCTTGGGATAATATATAAAGCAACTTTTCAAAGCATTTACTTAATTTCAACTACTTTTGAACTAGTGATTTATGAAAGATAGAAAAAAGATAAAAAGGTAAACTTACCGCACCACGCACCACTTTCCAATCACCAGGGGTTTACATGGAGGGTCATACTCAGTAAAGATAATGATAGATCATACTCAACATACTAATTTTGCAAATAAGTACATAAATCTAATTAGAATAAATGATGCTAGGTATTTAAATCAAAGAATTTTACCAGTGTACGATCTATCAGAATCAACCACCTGCCTCTACCAAACCTACTACCTACTTGTACCTTCTTTCTGGGCTACTTTACATAATTATTATCCAATGTTTTAGTGAAATCTAAATATTTTTGTATACGAGTGTTTCCTAAACATAATAGTGTGAGAAATTATATTAGTTTATAGACCTGATGCAGAGGCGGATATGTCCGAGACGTTACAGAACGACGCTTGTGGCGACACCATGCCTCCACAGTACATAATTGAAACCTGAATTAGAACCAATTTTTAATATGGCAGCTTTCGAGGTTGTCCCTTAATGTTACTCAAGACTGTGGGATAACAATGCCTTTTTTAGTATTGATATATTTAAATTGTAGTCATCATAATACTGAAGCAAGACAATATTTTAGTGGTCCTTCGAGCCGAATATACAGGGTGACATAGAAATTCGACCTATTCCTTGAAAGGGGTTATACTAGAGGTCATTAGCAACAAATTAAGTCCAGTGAACCAGGGGTCAAAACTTGATGGTTACCGAACTGCAGCAGTTCTGCGATATTTAAGAAATTTAAAAAAAAACGTTGGCCCAAAACATACATAATCACAGAAATAAAAGGTCCTAAGTAGCAATAACTTTTATTTTCTGTATTTTTCCCGAACATCGTCGTAAGTTATTGAAAAAAAAACTGTATGAAAGTTCGCGTACAAATTAGTAAAATAACTAACTAGTTTCATTAGCTTTCCAAAAAGGTACAAATGTCATTAACTTTCCCAGCTGTTTTAAAAGAAATCGGCAAAAGAGCGCCGTAGGTCAAAGTTTTTATTTTGAATTGTTAATTGAATTCAGCTCGAAAGTCAACAGTGTTACTCTAACTACACTGTGAATAAAAAATAAATGTAAGTTGATAAAGTTTAGTAAAAAAAATCAGTTAACAAAAATTACAAATCCCGTTCAAACTGCCTACCATTGTTGCGTATGCAAGCACGAAGCCTACGACGTCGTACTTCACTCACTGTTACTCGCGTTGAAAATGAGGTTTTTATTTTTTCGGCAACTGCCAAAATTCTCTCCCGCAACTCTTCAATGGATGTCGCTGGTCGAATCGCAGGGGGTACACTTAGTCCTTCATGTGACCCCAAAGTTACATCTGGGCACCCATCGTGCTGGTACACCATATCTCTTCTTGTAGCTAGTGGCACATCTTCTAAAAGCGAGTGAACACGTTTTCGGAAGCTGTGGTGGAAGAAGAAATGGTACAACGTACGAAAACTTTTTATGAAAAATCTTCTCTGGTACCACTATTTGCACTTTTGGGCCCCTAAGGGCCAAAACCCAAGAAAAAAATTAAGAAAGGGCCCACCACAGAAGATTAACATTAAATGTTTGGATGGGGACTGTCCATGATAAGTTGATCGGGCCTTTCTTCTTGCCCCAAATGGTACATCGTACGATTTTTTTTAAGAGAGGTAGTGAACTGAACACGCTTTTGGAAGATGTGCTACAAGAACAGATATGGTGTACGATGGGAGCCCAGATGTATCTTTAGGGTCACATGAAGGACTAAGTGTACCCCCTGCGATTCGACCAGCGACATCCATTGAAGAGTTGCGGGAGAGAATTTTGGCAGTTGCCGAACAAATAAAAACCTCACTTTCAACGCGAGTAACAGTGAGTGAAGTACGACGTCGTGGGCTTCGTGCTTGCATACGCAACATGGTAGGCAGTTTGAACGGGATTTGTAATTTTTTTTAACTGTTTTTTTTTACTAAACTTTATCAACTTACATTTATTTTTTATTCACAGTGTAGTTAGAGTAACACTGTTGACTTTCGAGCTGAATTCTATTAACAATTCAAAATAAAAACTTTGACCTACCTACGGCGCTCTTTTGCTGATTTTTTAAAACAGCTGGGAAAGTTAATGACATTTGTACCTTTTTGGAAAGCTAATGAAATACAGTTTTTTTTCAATAACTTACGACGATGTTCGGGAAAAAATATAGAAAATAAAAGTTATTGCTACTTAGGACCTTTTATTTCTGTAATTATGTATGTTTTGGGCCAACGTTTTTTTTTTTAAATTGATCACTTATTTTTCAGCTTTCAGAAAAGTATCAATTCAATGTTGAGAGTGAAGTAGTTTATTCATAATTAATGGTTTTTGGTAACAAGTCGGAAAATTTCTTAAATATCGAAGAACTGCTGCAGCTCGGTAACCATCAAGTTTTGACCCCTGGTTCACTGGGCTTAATTTGTTGGTAATGATCTCTAGTATAACCCTTTCAAGGAATAGGTCGAATTTCCATGTCACCCTGTATAATGCTTTGACTGTTATTAAAATAAGAATAAGAACCTGTGGAGGGGTTCCTATAGTATCGCTCATTTGAGGCCCGCTCACGAACTTGGGACTGCCAGCTGTACTGCCCACACCATCACCCTCTGACAAACGTTCAGTGTTAGATCATGCATCAACCTTAGTTTAACATCGAAATACACTAGCCACATTTTTATCAATACTATCACGGAAGAAGCTGAATTTTCATTAAAATCTGACATGTGGCAAGCGACTTTCAGATGAAATTGTGTCAAATGATTTATGATGCAATGCAGTACAAATACAATCTTGTATCAGCGAATCAGTAGAAATAAAGAGCAACTTCTTCGTGAGAAAAAGTATAGACAGATGTACCTGGGTCCTTAGAACAAGTTTCCATATCCCTACAAAGTAATTAATGATACTACAGAATATTAACTCGAACGGGATTATAGAATGAACTACTGTATAATGAATTGGCCATAAATAAGTGACAAAGGACAAAGACATGATAATAATTTATATAAAGCCGAAACATGATATCGAGTGATATAGCGTTTTTTCGGCACTCTACCTCACTCAACTGTCAAAATAGATTGTCGAGAGTTAATAGCGTTAAATCGCTATTTATATTATAGTGTTTCGGTAGTCATGCTACGGGGCCAGATAAGAAAGATAGAAGTGGAAATGCGAAGACACAGCATTAGGTGTCAAAGACAACTTTAAGGTGGTTAGATGAGCTCAGTGGCGCCACCAATAGAAATAAATCAATTACGTTTTATCAAGAGATCTTAGATTAAATTTTGATAATTTTGCGCAAATATAAGAGTATAATGCATTTTCTAAATATAGTTTCAAGAACTCAAACTTAAGTCGTGCATCTCAATAGTGCCAAAGTGGTCACAGTATCGAGACTCATACATGACTTACAATATCGAGATTCATAACTTATTGCTTATATTTGAGACCATGAAAAAATATTAAAATAATGCACTTTAGTCTTCTATTTGCGCAAAATAACCCTTTATTCTAAGCCCTTGATAAAACGTAAATGAATTATTTCTATTGGTGGCGCTACTGGTTTTGACGCAGATCGTCATTTTCGCAAATGGTCATCGCGAAAAATTTGGTCACTTTCGCAGAATGACATTTTTGCAACTGGTCACTTTCGCAAAACGTCACTTTCGCAGAATGTCATTAAATTTTTCTTCACTTTTCTTAAAATTGTGAATGACATTCTGCGAAAGTGACGTTTTGCGAAAGTGACTTTTTGCGAAAGTGACCAGTTGCGAAAATGGCATTCTGCGAAAGTGACCAAATTTTTCGCGATGACCATTTGCGAAAATGAAGATCTGCGTCAAAACCGCGCTACTGAGCTCGTCGAACCAAGCGAGAACATGCACGTACTATTGGTGCCTTCTTCATTGTTTAAAAAAGTTAAGGGTTTCAGTTTATGTGTGCGTTACCCCAGCAAAAAGTTGAGCTTTAGAGAGATGAGACCTTATCAGATAATTAGTGTGTCATGAGGAGAAATTTGTTTACTAATAGCAAAATTTGTGTGAGTTGTAGTTTTTAAGATATATGAGAAAAACAGATTTTGCTGGGGTCACGTTTTAAACATGACCCTGGCAAAAAAAGTTGTTTCAGCCTGGAACCAAATACATGAATAGATAGCTTTTGTTGCATAGTAAATGTTAGCAAATAGCAAAAATTGTGTGTGTTATGGTTCTTGAGTTATTTAAGTTTTTGCTGGGGTAACGTTTTGGGTTTTCCCAGATCTCGAAAACGGTTCAACGCAGAAGTTTGAAAAAAATACCACTAAGAGACCTTAATTTGTTTAAATTTGTTTAATTATTAGTTTTTGATTTGGTTGTCGCAAACCAACGTAATTAAATGGTTTCGAAAAACAGAAAAAACTAATTTGCAAGTAAACTAGTACACTTATAATCAAAAAAACAGCTGTTAAAAATAGCCATGGTAGACACTTATTACGTCAAGAATTTTAGGCTTTGTAACTTTACACGATGTAAAGATATAAACAAATTTAATAAATTTTAGACCGGTCGTACTTTAGCGATCGAATACACAGTTTCCATAACATTAAGACACATCGCATACATTAAACAAATTTAAGTAATTCATTAACATTCCTTCCTGTTAATTTCAGCTTTCAATTACGCCTATCATGAAAGTTTTAACAAAAACAAGATTAAGACAGCAATTCTTGAATAAGCCGACCAAATTGTAAAGGTCACTAAAAAGCGACCGCACCATACGTACGGGTTATCTTCGCAAATTAGCAGTTTAGTATCCGATGTTTTGTACAGTTATGAAGAAAAATGTTATTGATATAGCTTAGATTCAACTAGTTTTCTTTTTTATAAATTAATATCGTGTTTATTAATATCAAATAATACATTTACGCGATTAATAGTATTTTAAAAAGAATGTAATGATTCATGAAAGTTAAAAGTTTGAAGGCACTCAACATTACATAAATAAAGGTAAATAATAAACTAAACCTAATTAGGTAATAATCTCGCTAAGCAATTTATAGTGTGATTTATTTGTCAGTATCAATATATACATTTATAGTAATTTGTTGCTTCTGTTTTTTCAAACCAAATGTTTTATTTTAATACTAAACCTACTCATGTCAATCCAGTGACCACTATGTTTGACAGGTAAAAACATTTACCCATAAAAACTGTTCCTACCTAGGAACAGTTTTTACGGAAACTACCTCGCATTTTTTCCATATAGGTATATTTCTCACCATTTAAACCTTCCCCTGGAACTACGACAAACATTTTAAAACCAAAATCGGCCAAGCCAATCTTAAGTTTTCGCGAGACTAACGTACATTTTATATTTAAAGATAATCTGACCAGCAAACTTTTGTACGCAACTGTACTAACAAAAGATCCATATTATCCCGTTCGTTTAAGATGGTTACGCTTATGTATAGCGCGGTCGCTTTTACGTGACCTCTACAATTTAGGCGGCTTATTAGAGAATTGTTGTCATATTCTTGTTTTTGTTAAAACTTTCATGATAGGCGTAATTGAAAGCTGAAATTAACAGGAAGGAATGTTAATGAATTACTTAAATTTGTTTAATGTATGCCATGTGTCTTAATGTTATGGAAACTGTGTATTCGATTGCTAAAGTACGACCAGTCTAAAATTTATCAAATTTGTTTATATCTTTATATCGTGTAAAGTTACAAAGCCTTAAATTCTTGACTTAATAAGTGTCTACTACGGCTATTTTTTACAGCTGTTTATTTGATTATAAGTGTACTAGTTTACTTGCAAATTCGTTTTTTCTGTTTTTCGAAACCATTTAATTACGTTGGTTTGCGACAACCAAATCAAAAACTAACAATCAAACAAATTTAAACAAATTAAGGTCTCTTAGTGGTATTTTTTTCAAACTTCTGCGTTGAACCGTTTTCGAGATCTGGGAAAACCCAAAACGTTACCCCAGCAAAAACTTAAATAACTCAAGAACCATAACACACACAATTTTTGCTATTTGCTAACATTTACTATGCAACAAAAGCTATCTATTCATGTATTTGGTTCCAGGCTGAAACAACTTTTTTTGCCAGGGTCATGTTTAAAACGTGACCCCAGCAAAATCTGTTTTTCTCATATATCTTAAAAACTACAACTCACACAAATTTTGCTATTAGTAAACAAAGGACCATGCCCATGGCTCTATAGAAGTTCCGGCCCACGGTACATCGTGGTGTACACAGACGAATTGTGTATTAAATGAAAGCATGGCATGTCAAAAACTCAATAAACTGAATGTTGGTTAAGAAAATAAGTCGCCTTTTTTAGATAAAACGACTTTTTTTTCGTCAGTATGGGCACAATTTATTTCAACAATTTTCATATCAGAGGCATTTGTTTTATCGTTTTAGTCACTCGAAGTCAATTTTAACTAAATGTAATGTTGTTTACTTTAAATAAACTAACCAGAGCTGCTTCCAGAATCCAATGCATGCGAGAGTCAAGTGGGCATTTCCATTCCAGATTATCGTTAAATAAAATAGCGGGGCCTAACTCCAAAGTTCGGGATAGGGTCGGACACTCGGAGTCCATTAGCGTAAAATGGGTCAAAAAGTAAAGGATGCACGAGAAATACACGCTCACTGCAAAACACTTCCAATACAAAACAAAACAACAAAACACAAACAAACGACAATCAAACGTTGTGACGTCGCCGTCGTCGTACTGTCACCATTGTCAAACTGACAGTAGATCAGCCAAGTACATAGTGCTGCCATTGTTTTATTGGAATCGATTACTAAATCGATTTTAATCTTGTTCAATACTGTTATAATCTAAAAAAAATATTTTATCATTTCACTGGTTTTAATAAAAACTATATTTTTTGAAGTTATACTCAGTCAAACAAGAATTGCCGTTACAAATAATGTTAGTAATTAATAATATATTTTGTTGGTATCGATTTTTATATCGCATCGATTGTTTACGAGATTTTTTCGTACCTCGAGCAACGTCACTCGCATAAAAATCTTTGAATTGTTATTAAAATGGTTTTGGTGATGGCGACTTTATTACACAATAATTCCAATTGCATTATTCATAATAAATTGAATAATGATTTTTAAATTTTATGGAAAGTTTGTACACGGTATTTTAAAGTTGGGCCGTAGATGGGCGTAAGCCTTTCTCTTCATGACACACTAATTATCTGATAAGGTCTCATCTCTCTAAAGCTCAACTTTTTGCTGGGGTAACGCACACTCAGTTTATACTGATTCACCAAAGATTGTTTTCACATGCATTGCTTGCTTCTAATGAAATTGTGTTGATCGTCTGCTAATTCTAATGATGGACAAAAGTATGTTAGTAGTTTTAGCAACAAAACCATACATACATACACTTATTCATAAAGCTGAAATGTGTCAAAATATAAGTGTTAGTAAGAATAGTTAGTGTATCAGTGTGGTGGTCAAACTAATGGCTCAGTTTTTTATTTACTTTTCGTTAGAATTTTCTGGTATCATTATTGTGTAAGACTAAAATTGCTACTAGTAACTTTATGTCAAAATATAAAAACAAAAATTATGATATAACATTTTACAGGATGGTTCATTATTTGGGAAAAGGATGAAGGCAAAGTAAAAATGCCAGTATATTTTGAAACTTTTGATTTCTTTTAATTATCTACGTTTTATAATGTCCTTAAAGTAGATATATATTTCATTGTCATAAGATATTAATTATTTTAAATATTTGCAATGGTAATATTAATATTTTAATTAACCAACCAGTAGTATTTACTTAATCCATTAAGATAGAAGAAGCTTAATAATAGTAAACTACGACAAAAGTGTTTATTTTTTCCATTACATTACAAACTACACTCTTATGTTACCAGTTAAATCTAACGCTAATATATACCCAAAATACCTAATATGAATAATGCATAATTTCTACTTAGAAAGACCTCAGTGTTATGACGTGATAGCACTTTTAATAACATCAAGTTTATCGCTTACAAGCTTTTCTTACTTTAGTGCTTCTATTAAAATTATTAATAATTAAAACCGTAATTAACTAATTATGATTAGTGATCGTAAAAAGAAACAACGAGGAAGTTGTAAGTCTATCATAATTTTCCTTTTTATATAACGAACATAAAGTAACTTATCCGGGCCGCGCGCGCGGACGCCGAGCGGCCCTCTACGCTCGCGCGAACATTCTGCACTCGTTAGGGCTAAGTATTACCTTTACATATTACAAGAATATTATAACAAATCTAGATAATAGTCTTACAATCGTTACATGCTTATATCGTGGCGTCGGTCGCGGTCGCCGCTTCCAATTAATTACATTTTAGGAAATTAATACATGTCTGTATAAATATAGCGCTCTTACTTAGGTGGAGCGGCGTAAAGTAAACTTATATATGTCGTAAGTAAACATTATTTTAAATATTGTACATCAGTCGAGAGTTCACCTAACAATTTTGTAATCTAATCAATTGAGAATTATGTACTTTAATTCACTATAAAAATATAGTTTAAAAAATAATCAACATCAAAATTTTAATTAAAACAGAAATAAATAACAACTTGCCCTAGTTTTTATAATAATTAATGTTATAATTAACTGTAAAGCCCGTGCAATTTATTTTACGATAAAAAACTGTCTCAATAATTACATTATATTAAATTCTAGTATAAATATGAGGTTTTATATTTATAATACCTGCATTGTTTTTAAAATAAGTTTCGAAGAACTACAGTAAAATCGACTGTATGCGGCCGACACTTTAAATGCAAATTATTTAATTTTATTACGAGTAGGTGAACTTAAAATGAGTTTGTTGCTAATCTAAGTTTAACACTAAGGGTCTTGTATAATTAGTCAATTACGATAGTAAATGTATTAATGAGTGGCACGGGGCAACACTCGTCGCCGTGCCGTGTGCGGCTAAGTTAGTTATAATAATACCAAAATACACTTTTACACAAACTTGTTTTTTTATATATCTACTGAATAAACATACACATATAAAAACCGCGTACACTATAATATAAAGTAATACAAACAAGAGTCGAAAGGTTAACTACACAACAGTTCTACAGTTAAGCCATGATTAAAAATATTATTTCATAAACATTATTATTAAGATACAGTATATACCTTATGTAGATTACTCAGTGTAATATTAAAATGCAAGGATTGCAAGTGTCGTCACACACGGTTTGTACAAAATTGTTATATAGTATATGTCTATATGCTAGTGACGGCGTGTCCGCGGTGACGCGCGTAGAGGCGCGGCGCGCGCGGCGCGTGCTCGCGCGAGGGGCACATTTGACAGACGAGCCTCTAACGAGTCTTACCGTATTTGTATTTTGCTAACTATTTTAATTAATAAATTCATCCAATATTTTATGCTCTTCTCCTATACAATAATAATTAAAAACCCATATATCTCAATTGATTTTTCACAATAATTTGCACTAAGTTTAATGTTGAGTAAATCTAAAATTTCTAATACATATAATTTTTATTTAAATAAATTATACTCTTTATGTTAATTAGAAAATTGCCACGAACTGTATATTACAAACTAAGTTCTTAAATTGTTCCGAAGGTTTGTGAGTGTCGGGCACGAGCCCGTATCTAAACACCTTAGTGCTATCAATATCACTGAAAATAACACAATATAAATCATCTATATATTTCCTTAACTTTTTAAGGCATCGTTTCCTAATATTAAAACAGGTGTGAACAATTTCATCGAATTATCGGTGGTTGTACATTACATCTACAGTAAAAAATAATAAATTAGAAACCGAAACGATCGGATTGGTATTGCAAAATGAACACGGAAGGCGTCGCGCAAACACAAATGACAGTGCGAGCGGTAGGCCGAGCACGGGTGATGGGTGACATTGAAGTACGACCGAAACGAACACAGGCACAGGAATGGATACAGACTAACCTAACTAACATAGGAACCGATTAAACGAAGCAGACTAACGTACACGTAACCTAGCGGGCAGTAGGCACCACGTCCATAGTTAACATTATTTCATTATATTGTTATAAGGTACGAGTTTCAATTTCCTACATACTGATCGTGTCTCAGTCGAGTGTGTATTAAATAGAACTATAAGAAATGTACCAAATATGCGCGTATCTATGAACATCACAATGTAAAGGCGATTCCTCTATTTTTACCGTTAAATTTGTGACTTCGCACCCCTCGCTCCGGACCGTGTCACTTATAATTTGCTTATACACCTCACAATATTCCTCATAGATAAATTATACTTTACTTATGGAGCGATCTTAAATAACCCTATTCTAAACGATCAAATTATGCATTCAATGTAATCATCAACAATTTGTCTATTTAAAACATTTATAACAAATCTTATCGATGCGAGCGCCTATGCGGCCCGCTTCTATTTATTTAAAATTAAAGGAACAGCCCCCGTCGCATTCGCGCCGGGCAGTCTATCAGTACGTCCGTAAACTCTAAGATATACAACAAATAATGCAGACGCCCGTGCGGCGCCGCGCGCCCGCTCCAGAGCCCCGCGATATTAATTACTTAGCTTATCACTAAAATTTTAATCAGTCGATCGGTCAAATGATTGAGCGATATAGTACAGTAAAGGACTAACATTAAATTTAATCTAACAATGTTATTTTAAATTATAACTCACTTTGTAACGGGGCGGGGCGGCCGCGCGCCGCAGCTCGCGTCGGGTCCATATTATGATACGACTAACATACCGGCCGTTACGACCTTCGAAAGCTCTATACAGTTTTAAAAATATTTGGCAATCACATAAATTAAAACTTTAAAACTATGTGACGAGAGTTTGATTAAAATTATGCTTTACACACAAGTAAGTATATATATATACAGTGTGTCCGCGCGAAGGGTGCGAGAGTGCGCCGGCGCGGGCCGGTCGGTAATACCGAAAATCTATATCCTAAAATGCTTGAGCTTCATTTACTTAACATACGTTATCTTTTGCTCGTTTAACAATTTGGCAGGTAAATTTAATTCATTAAAAGTATAAATTCCATATCATAAACTTAAAATTGCGATAAAAAACTAAAATGCATATTAGAAAAACAAATTAAAATTACGAATATTTATACAGATTGTTCCCTTTGGAAATAATGGGAAAAAATTAAATATATTATAATACGTTCAGTCATACTATGTTTTGTTAAATATTAACACATAATTATTTCATTACATCCCTATCTTTTTCCTAAGTCTAGTGGGTGGTAAATAACCAAAATTCTAATATTAAACATACATACCGATATATATACCAAATATTTATACAAGTTATTAGCTTAAGTTAAGTTCTTTAGGTCATTTTTCCCTAAATTGGCCTTGTTTAAGTGTCTGTCAAATGTGCGTCACGCGGGCAGGCGACGGCGGCGGGGCGAGCCTCGCGCCGCCGCCTCTACACGACTCCTAACTCTACTTCTAAAAGCGGTATACTTTAACATCACCACTACGCGAAATAGTGAGATCTATTCATCCCATCTAACAATAGGTACGACATCATTAAAAGAAATCATTTTAAATCTTAGAGAAAATAATCAAAATGTGAAAATAAACCATTCAAAAAGCCCACATCCATATAGAATATTAAAAGCAAAGTTATTAAAAAACGTGTACTATTCGTACACTCAGCGTCCTTTCAGCAGAGGGGTCGCGAAAACGGGGCAAGTAATATCAAGAACCTACTTTAGAAAAATGTCAAAGTTCAACGCGCATCATTCGTCCGACAACATCGGTGTTAGGACGTTTGTCCGCGGGCTCTAAACAGGGTAAACCTTACTAAATAAGAAGACAAGCTCGTGTGTTATCAACATCTAACGGCTTGATCGTTATCGTTCACACTATTTTTATATTTATTATTATTTATTTAAAATAATATTCTAATTTATTATTATTACGCGTGTGGGTTTGTGTTAATGTAGTCAACGGTGACCGATAACGCTTAACATCTTAAATGTGCATGGAATATTTTTAATCTATAAAAATGTAAGTCAAAACTATTATTTAACATTAAGTTGCATTGTTAATCTACTCGTTCATCATTGGTCTTTTGATTTTGACGCGATTTTACAAAAAGGTACAGAGGTGTAATCGTTCACAACATATCGGCCTACTAGATCATATTTTTCGATATAGTCTCGATCGGGAACGTAAATGCGGGACGGCGCGCGTATGTGGTGTGGATTGTGGCGGTATGTGGCTCGCGCTAGTTGTACTAGGCAGGCCAGTTCTTATCAATCAACGTAAATCTGGCGAAGCATAACCCAGAAGTCTTACTTGTGAGAAAATCTTTGATTAAATAGAAGTGCTTTAGACTGATTTATGTGTTAAAATGATCGGTGCAATTCACGCTTAGTATTTTAAGATTTATGTTCATGAAAATAAAGTTGATGTCGGTCGCTTCGCCAGATGAACGCCGGCTAAAACTAGGCCCAACTAGGGCACTCCCTGGAACTAAGCGGCGGGCCACTCCTTGTTAAACTCGGCGGCGAAGTGTTTGGGCGCGTGGTGCGGGATATGCACACCTGGTGGCTGCGCAGCGGGCGCGTGGAACTCGCCGCCGTAGCGCGACCCGCCGTACGTGGAGCCCTAACATCCGCACAGGTTAGAGACACGCGAGGGCGTCAGCCTCCTCGAACGCCGCCGCGCACCTCGCCGCGACCGGTGTCCGAGACTTAATGCTAGCGGCCGGACACGAACATAGTACGGATCTAAACCCGATCTATCTCTACGCATTTTAACGACAAAAATATTTTCCAAGAGCTAATTTTTTTCAATAACGCGACTATGTTCGTCTCCGTATGTTTATGCGTCGAAATCGAGCCAGGCATCGGCTCCGCCGCGTACTCATGGAGGATCGAAATGAGGCCAGACTTTGAACGTTGTATCCGATTTTATTGTTATAGATTAAATCTTATTATATATTTTGTAAATCAAGTATATATCACTGTCGAGAGGCCACATTCACTGATGCCCCATGATTTTTAACACAATTTGTATAAATATGATATTTGCGGTTACAATCGACATAATGATCGAATTAACTCTGAACACTTAAAGTACAGCTCTTAATATTAATTTTATCGATTAAATTATCTATTAATGAACCTGTAACAATATGAGAAAATCCAAATTTTACTAATTTGTACTTTAAATGCCAATTTACAAGTGTTGAGATGAGACAAATCATTGAATCATCTCGCACGGCTACAGTAATATGCGATATGAATATCAAATGGAACTAAGTAAAGCTTATTATCTAGTGCGATGCGATGGCTTTTTGATGAGCGCGCACGCGTTATCGCCGCGTAAATCGAACCGTCCATAGTGAGAAATTGCCAGTGTTTCGCGACATGCCCTCATCCGTAACCCACCCTTATGTCTAATTGTCTTTCTGGAGGAGCCACTCTTGTGGGCCCTGATCGACCAACTGGAAAAGAAGAATTACACGACATAAAGTCCCACTCGCCACAACGTCGGATCTTTTAGCAGATTTATGTAAGTAGCGCAGCGCGTGAAAATGGACCAAAGCGTGTGAATATCCCCGAGGGCCAGATGAAGAGAGGCGGGATGGACGCGGGATGGGAGGGTGGGGCGGTGATGAGAGACCTTCAGCGAAACTTGATTAAAACACTAATCTTCTTGATTTTTCACTATGGATAGCGGTGCGAGTGTCAACTACTATCTCGAAGGAGCGGCTAGACTAGAATATCATGGAGCGCCGCGTCATTATGAACCGCAGCATAGCTCTCAAAATCAAAAAGACATCGCACATCGAATCTCGCCACTGAAAACATGCAGAGAAGTGAACGCCGTCATCTCTGATATGTGGACACAACAAGCATATTGGAACACAGCACACGGATGCAAGGTAGGCTAACTAATGAATCTAATCGCTCATGCTGCGTTACAGCCGCGACGTATCGTTTGTTTGCATTCAATGGAATGTTTTCGCTGAATTTCACTCGCTCACCAATGGTTCGCCGTTCATTCGTGAATCGCAAACAATCTCAGTGCAAGTACAACCAAATTGAACAACGAAATGGAAACGAATCATTCAGTTTTCATATTAAAATTCTTATTCATTCATTCCCCCATTCGTTCGATCATTTGATTCGATCTAACTCAAGTAAATACAATCATATTCTCATTCATGCAATCGTACAAACCAGAACCATTTGTAAACACAATACGAAGGTGGATGCAGGAGAAAACAAAAGAAAGCAATGGATTTGAAAAGGATAACAGGAGGTAAGGATGCAAGCCCCAAGGGATCAGCAAACAATATGTATTACTATTTCAACTTGGCTGTACTTTGTAAAGATGCATCTTTGATAATGATAAAACTGTAAGTAAGCTATAAATAAACCAACAACTTCTCTTAAAAAAAATTAAAATATTAAAAAAGGGTATTTTAACCAATATATTTACTTCAATAATTTATAGACCTACATATTTACTTTCAAGAAACCCAAGAAATAGTGTAATTGTGATGATTGTTTGCGATTAAATTTCGCAATTCATTGGAAGGACATAATTGCCATTAATCAGATGAAAGCCAATTATCGTTTCTTCCATTGAACATTTGAAATAATCATAAAGCAGATGACATTGTTGACTGTGTTATGAACACAATCAACCAAAACGTTAGTTAAAGCACACTGTATCACTATCTCACACCACTACCCAATAGCACACATCATGTTTCAAATACTTGTTAAGTTAAAACCATTTAATAAATATTATTATTAGAATTTTTCAATGTTGAAACATGATACTGTGCATCAAACATTTATGAAGTCTCAAAAGCTTTGGAAATCTTACTTTATCACCAGAAAAAACATTCCAAATAATTGCAAAGATAAAACGTGAATGACGGGTAAAACTCCTAGCGAAAACCAAACCAACACCAATTTTAAACATAACTTACTATGGTTAAAGCTAGGGTTATTTGTGAACTTTTGAAACTATATAATTTTTGAAGCTGTAAAGTAAAACTTCAAAAAACAATCATAAAATTATTAAAATTCAGTATTATATCAGTTTCACAAATTCACATCATAAGTGTCCACACATAAATATAAAAGAAATATTAGAAGAGTTAATTTTGTTATTACAAACATTTTGATTATTATATTCCACTTGCTAAACTTACGTGTAGACACTTATTAAGAAATAAAATAATAATGTAATGACTCTTTTTGTCTAGACTCACTACGTTGCTAAATTATTAAAAACCACATCAGTAGGGTTGAGCGCCTGGCCCAGCGATTGCGGAAGTTAAGCAACGTTCGCAAGGGTCGGTCATGGGATGGGTGACCAAAAATTTATTATCTCGAGCTCCTCCGTGCTTCGGAAGGCACGTTAAGCCGTTGGTCCCGGCTGCATTTGCAGTCGTTAACACCCACCAATCCGCATTGGGCCCGCGTGGTGGGTTATGGCCCGTCCTCCTTATCCACCCATAAGGAAGGCCTGAGCCCCAGCAGTGAGGACATAAAAAATGGCTGATGGACATCAGTAGAGATGACGATTGAATTTGAAACAATAATGCATTCAAAAGGTCAATATAACCTATTGAAGTACCCAAGAACGGCAGTACATTTTTGTATGCACTTAAAATAAGTATGATTCCCCATTTGTACCAAGTCATCAGTGTTTCAATATCAATGTTTAAATCACGGCAAACGGCGTTCATAGTAACGAGTTCGGTTAATATTTGGTTATGTTGGTCATTGTAAAGTCCTAACAAATGTCAGAGATAATAAAACTGATAATTCAAGTACATTGCCCGTTAAGACCATAAAATAATATGTATACATAAACAGATGCTTAAATTATTCCACATACTACATTTATTTCCTCTGACATTGGAAACTTCTCTGCATGTGCGGCGTTATTAGTTGGTTAAATAAATGTCAACATTAATTTTGGATAAAAAAGTATATAACTAAAAACATTAAAACCATTCCAGAAGTTGAGCATTTGTCAAATTGCAGACAAATGGTCACTTTCACTAAAAAAATAATTAAAATCGCAGCTAGTGAACGTATAGTAGTCAAAATAATTAATCTATATCAGGGGTGCCCATACTTTTTCTTAAGGAGATCGACTTGGCAAAAATTTTTGACTAAGAGATCGACATTTTGACCATTTTTAACCTACCAAATATTTAACAAGAAAAAAAATTGCATATGTAAAACTTATTTGGTTGCAAAATGTCAAATCTATTATCTTTGGCGATCGATTAAAACCTCTCGCGATCGACCGTTTGGGCACCTCTGATCTATATGATGCCATAAACATACAAAAATTAATAAATGGCGTTATATTATGTTATGTCATATTAATGTAGTCGGTACGAAACCTTCTTTTGTTCCACCGAAAACATAAGTATGTAACTAATTACAGTAGGTACATTTTGATGATAAAAATTAACTTGAAAATATAAGCTAAGCATTCAACTAGTACATAAATGTTTTCGGTAGATTATCTATACAAGGTGTTTGGTAAAAGCCTTATAAAGCCGAATATGGTAGATAGGGACCATCAAACTGAACAACTTTTAATTTGGGACCAACACTGAAATCGCGAAAAAAAATCAGCTGTTTCATACACTTTGAAATTTTCCTTATTATTTTTTGTATGAAACAGCTGATTTTTTTTCGCGATTTCAGAGTTGGTCCCATAGTAAAAGTTGTTCAGTTTGATGGTCCCTATCTACCATATTCGGCTTAACAAGGCTTTTACCAAACACCTTGTAGATCAAGAGTAGGTTTTCTTATTGACCAAGTTTCAAATAGTCATCAAGTATAGTCATAGGTAAAATTATATTCAACATTTTCTGAGATTATTTATGGGACTATCTGTAACTTAAACAATAAATTTAACAGGTCACAAACCTTAACAGTGATGCACATCAATATTGGTGGCAAGCAATTTACTGAGATTAAAATTGAAATTTATGAATCTACACATAAGGTAGAAATTTCGGTATCTGGTAAATATTGCACACATTTAATGTTTTTATTACTTTCCGATTTGTTCACCTTAGAGCCTTTATTCATTTGTCGGCGCAGCATATCGGTACGTGGTACCCCACGGGCTAAAATATTTGCTCGTGGTACCCCAAGAGGAACTTAGACTGGGGGACCACGGGCAAGTAACAATAAGCCATTACTTGCTCATGATCCCCCAGTCTAAGTTCCCCTTGCCCCTCAGTCGCCCGTGGTCCCCCAGTCTAAGTTCGCAAAACAAATATTTTTGCTCGTGGTATCCCCTAAATAAAAATCTCCTAATTAAATATATTTTTATTGACTGTGGTGCCCTACAGGCTACAATATTTCCTCGTGGTACCCCAAAAGGAACTTAGACTGGGGGACCACGGGCAAGTAACGACATCAGTATGCGATACCGAAAACATACCGAAAGCTTACTCTGGACGCCTATATTTCAATAGGGCGTCGCAGTCCGAATCTGAACGGCGCCGAACTGATGTTGCGCCGACAAATGAGTAAAGGGCCTTATAAATAAGCTTACAGAATTAATTATGTTCAGTGTTTTGGTATCTTCATTAAACTACATCAGAATTTAGATTAGTTTTCAACAGTAAATTGCCCGCGCCTCCACGACGTGCGTAACCGTGTAGTGTGCGTGTGTTAAAGCGTGTACCCACTGACCTGGTCCTGTTGATAGGCGGGCGGGTATTGTTGGTAGGTGGAATAGTCCGCCGAAGAGGACTTCGATAGCGCAGCTGAAGACAAAGCGGCTGATAAAGGCGGCTGGGCCGCGCCTCCGCCCCCACCGCCGCGCCCGTACATCTCACCGCCTTCAGAGAGCGGCACGTACGAACCTAGTATCATATCGGTACAATGAGGACCGAGACCACAGAATCTACGCATATAATAAAACTATAAGGCCCTGTCCTAATTGGCCATCGGTCGCGCGATGGTGCGTCCGTCCGATGAAACTGGTCGTGCGACCGTGCGATCAAACCTAGCGATATCTATTGAATGTCCTAATTGACGGTCGCGCGATCATGCGATGCGTCTATAGTTCAGTTTCATAGCACGATGAAATCGCAACGCATGATCGCACGACCGATGCCAATTAGGACACGGCCTAAAAACTAAGGCCGCTTAAGCACCGACAGTTGCCTAGATTAGAGACTAGAGCAGGGATCACAAATTGGCAGACCACGGTCCGCATCCGGACCGCCGACCCATTTTGTGCGGACCGCGAGAACACAGAAACTTACATTACAGAATAGGTACGTCATTTAACAAAAAATATTATCGCATTATCTTTGTTGACGTCAACTCGAAAACGAGTCAACGGCTTTTATTGAACTATTATTTTTTTGCTTTATTTAACGGGATTTAGGGAATTTGAAATGTTGTGGTAGCGTAGCCTCATCATAGCTGATTGTAACTGTACATTAGGGAACAAAGTATTTTTTGGTCACCTTCTTATTAAATAGCCCAGTGTTTCCCAATTAGTACTACGTGTACCCCCAGAGGTACGCAAGGTTGCATCAAGGGATTCGTGCAGTAATCTTATCTACATGGTTTCATTCATCTGATTTATTTTTTTATTTGCAATAAGTACGCGTGTTTGAGGTCATTCTTGGAGGAGTACGTAGAAAAAACTAATTGGAAACCACTAAAATAGCCAAATACCTTAACGCAGAGAGACGGACTCACTGCTTCGACGTAATTTTCTTCAAAACGCCAATAGATTAATAACCTAAATAAGTCCGCTGGGTCTAGCAATTTGAAACACGCTATAAGCTATAAAACTATATTGATTACGCTTTTCCGAGGTTAAATATTGCCTATCGCAATACTACTAGTTGATCGGGCACTCAATAATAAGAGGCATGTGTATACAGAATTTTTTTTGGATATACGCAAACAGCCGAAACGCTAATGTAGTTATTTGTCGACTTCTACCGATAGAGTACATTAGTATAAGAACGCCTACTAAAATCTATGTGCGCTACGTTAGTACTAAGTCACCTAAGACTCTTAACTCCCTAATGGGTGGTCCGTACTTGAGCCTATCGCAATACGAATTGATCAGGCACTCAATAACAAGAGGCATTTGTAGGTATACAGTATTTTTTTTTATATACGGAACCACTGAATCCCTAATGTAGCTAATTATTGTCTTCTACAGATAGAGTACATTAGTATAATAACCCCTAATGCATGTATACAGTACTTTTTTTGATCGAACAGCCGAATCCCTAATGTATCTAATTGACGACTTCTACCGATTAGTATAAGAACGCCTACTAAAGTCTAAGTACGGTACGTTAATACTAAGTCCCCTAAGACTCGTAACTCCCTAATTGTCGTCTTCTACCGATAGAGTACATTAGTATAAGAATGCTTACTAAAATCTAAGTGCGCTACGTTAGTACTAAGTTGCCTAAGACTCGTAACTCCCTTATGGGTGGTCGGTACTTGAGCCTGTCGCATTACGAACTCTTCGGGCACTCAAATAATGATAAGAGGCATATGTATACAGGACTTTTTTGATATACGCAAACAGCCGAATCCCTATAGTAGCTAATTGTCGTATTCTACCGATAGAGTACATTAGTATAAGAACGCCTACTAAAATCTAAGTGCGCTACGTTAATACCAAGTCCCCTAAGACTCGTAACTCCCTAATGGGGAGGAAAAGCGCAATTTTATCCCGATAGGTGACGTCTGGTCTTTGGTACCCGGCCGCCTCAAAGAAACTGTCAAAACATATGGGAATCTCTTGGAGTATTGCACTTTTTAAATTTATACTAAGAAAATTCTGCATTGTTATGCATGTAACTTGTACAATATTGGAGTTCATCGATTTCCCAGTAACAAAAAAAATATTGGGCAAAAAAATATCAAAAAAAAAGATGCTTTTCCCTCGATTTTCTCCTTTGCTGAGCCTGAAAAACATTATAAATCAAATGAATGTTTCATGAATTTGATGAAGCTTCGCCAAAATAAAACAACATTTGAATTATAACAGCTTTGTTCTTTAATATTTCAACCTCAGCAGTTTCTAACATATTTATAACTTGGATGAATTTGATAGGTATATCAAATATGGAATAAGCCCAATATTGGGGCCAAACAGAGAATTAATAGAATTTTATATGCCAGAGTCATTCAAGAAACTTAGAATAATAAAATAAATATGATAAAACGGTTCGTGTAATTTTGGATGGTACAGAAATTCCAGTACAGAAACCTGAAATTACTATTGCACAGAAGGTATCATGAGGCAACTATAAACACGGAAATTCACACTCAGTTGCTTTGTTAAAATTTAAATAATATGCTTCTAATCTGAAATAAAAAGATTACTTGTAAATCTTACACGAAATTTAAAGAAATGTAATGCTTGTTTGCAATTTTTTGTAAGTTGCTATAAACTTTCTTGCCTGTTGTTTTGGCTTTTCTTTTCCGTAATTCTTCTTTTATCTGAGCTAAAGTTAGCATAGAATACATTGTTTGTCCGCAAAATCGAAAAAAATACAATCTAAGAAAGTAAAATCACGTAATACACAGTCAAGACAATATAAGCTCAACTGACAATTGTTCCAAAGACGAAGCGCCATCTGTAATTCACTTTGCCTTCGCCTCCCCATTGACGTCTTCTACCGATAGAGTACATTAGTATAAGAACGTCTAAGAACATCTAAGTGCGCTACGTAGCTAATCGTCGACATCTGCCGATAGAGTACATTAGTATAAGAACGCCTACTAAAATCTAATTGCGCTACGTTAGTACTAAGTTGCCTAAGACTCGTAACTCCCTAATGGGTGGTCCGTACCTGAGCCCGTGGAGTTGGAGTTCTGCGGCATGTTCCAGTTAGTCCAGCTTCCCCCCGCGGACGCGCCCGCCGGCGCCGAGCTGTAGTTCGCTGTAATTTGATATTTACGTTACAGCTTGTTCTACAATAACTAAAATCTCAGCCCTTGTCACCCGTTTTTTTTTATTTGGGGTGTTTATAAAGATAGAATCTAATTGTCGCCCTGCCCTTACTTTATGTTTTGGGGGTCGAGCTGTAGTTTGATATTTACGTTACATCTTGTTCTACAACCAACTTTAACTAAAATCTCAGCCCTTGTCACCCGTTTTTCTTTTGTTTTTTGGGGTGTTCGTATAGAATCTAAGCCCTTGTCGCACTGCCTTCATGTTTTGAGGGTGTTTCGATTGAGATACTGTTTTAGGGAACGTCTACGTTTTTTAAATGTATTATTCAAAGCGTAAATTCGACATTGGCGCTAAACTTGATACGATATAAGTATCAAGGATCGAATCATCCTATCGACTAAAGCCGGAATCGTTTAAATCTAAAGCTTGCGAATTTCTAATAGAACGATTATGAGAAATCTGTAGCAAGTCTTGTAGACTAAAATGTTCATAGGAACATAAAGTATATGCTAACTTGCAATTAATATCCCACAAACATCTGAACGTA
The DNA here is from genome assembly GCA_928269145.1 of Agriphila tristella. Taxonomy (NCBI): domain Eukaryota; kingdom Metazoa; phylum Arthropoda; class Insecta; order Lepidoptera; family Crambidae; genus Agriphila; species Agriphila tristella. Next base: position 43,785,459 of record OV743433.1, read on the forward strand.
GCTACAGTAGGAAACTGGAGTCACTGCCTGGATGTGGAAAACAAGTTATTTCGCAGTAGTTTTACTGTCGTTTAATTGCATTTTGACCCAGCGGTAATCCGTAATATCTATTATAATGTGTAATATAAATTACTACATATATTTGGAGCGTCGTATTCCTTCGTGTACACAGTCTAAACTGCCACTGGGGGTATGCTAGTAGTATGGATCGTGATTATGACGTTATGTCCCTCCTATAGTGTCATAATCTTAAATATTAAAGATTCTAATTCTAGGATAAGCCATTTCTTATATTGTTTGTACTACTTAACAGAAATAAACAGCTTTTTTTATGTACTAAATCTTCTTCCTTGCTTACAAACAGTGTTAGCTACCGCAATCTGTTTGGCATCGGGACCGCCGCCGGCGGCGGTAGTCTGCGCTAAAGCCTACGTGAGTTTTACCGTAGCTGACATACTCCTGGTGGAAGACACTCTATTCCTGTCGGGAAGTATCTGCTAAAAGGCTTAGGCTAACAGGTTCAAACTTACCTGTATCTTTATAAGTGAATGCATACAATAACATGGAAATATTATACTTGCACCGATCGGCACACCGACCCTCAGACTCGCCTGCACCGGAAACCTGCCTCCCTTCTTTCGACGAGTTCACAATCAGGATCAATTAAACGTCAAAAATCTGTTATTTTGGTACACTGAAAACAGCTTCTAACTACCGTTTTGACGTTTACTCGATCTCAATTCGATCTCTGCACGGCTAGCACAACTTATGAGGTGACATAGACAGCGACTTGACAAGTTTTCTCGTATCTAAAGAATAATCACTGAAAAGTATTAGCAAAATATCTTATTATGTCGGCGCTGTTTCTTCCTATTGTATGTTTCCTCATTAGTTAAAAAGGAACAGGTTATTTTTCCGGTGATAATCACTTATTAATTGATATAAGTAAGTCGCGTTTATAGAGTAACATAGATTATGTCGCGTGCTGTAACCCCAACAAGACAAACTGTCATCTTTTAATGTCAAAAAGTGACACGTGATGTCGCTTTTCGTAAAGTTGTGCTAACCATAGTAACAAAAATCGAGATAAAGTATATGACTGACATTGGTTCGCGAGTTATGTCAATTCTAATATCAGTTGTGTTACATGAACGCGACGCGACTCTTTCTCACTCGAGTCGCGCTAAGTCGTGCTAGCCGTGCTGATATTCTCAATCGCGTCACATCGATAGTAACCTCCCTGTTTCATTATGTAAGCAACCTAATAAATACTCGTGTACGTTACCGTAGCTGCCGTATCCCTGGGCGGGCGGCTGCGTGTGCTGCGTGTAGTTGTTGGTGGCGGGCCAGGCGGGCGCGTGCGGGGGCGCCTGGGGCGCCGGGGGCGCGCCCCAGCCCTGGTAGTTGCCGGGGCCCGCGCCCGCGCCCGCCGCCCCGTACCCGGCGTACGACGTCTGCCCGGGGGACGTGCCCCAGCCTTGGTACCTGGACGACGTAATGATAATGCTCTGTGATTTCGTTACAATACAAACCACTACAATATTAATTTTCGTTTTAGTTATTTATGGCAGAGTTCTATTTTAACACGTTTTTTTGATCTGAGATTACTAAGTACATTAAAAAAGTTGAAATCACATCTGCAATGAAATAAATGTCAATGTCATTTCTAAGAAAAGCAAAAACACGAAGTTAGCCAATGCTCATTCTTACAATAATTTCTATGTTACACTATAAACTATCAATCTGTATCGTAATAATTTACTGTAATGATCCATGATACCATAATGTTTTGCGATTTTGACGCAGATAGTCATTTTCGCAAATGGTCATCGCGAAAAATTTGGTCACTTTCGCAGAATGTCATTTTCGCAACTGGTCACTTTCGCAAATAGTCACTACTTTCGCAAAACGTATGTCATTTCTAAGAAAAGCAAAAACACGAAGTTAGCCAATGCTCATTCTTACAATAATTTCTATGTTACACTATAAACTATCAATCTGTATCGTAATAATTTACTGTAATGATCCATGATACCATAATGTTTTGCGATTTTGACGCAGATAGTCATTTTCGCAAATGGTCATCGCGAAAAATTTGGTCACTTTCGCAGAATGTCATTTTCGCAACTGGTAACTTTCGCAAATAGTCACTACTTTCGCAAAACGTTACTTTCGCAGAATTTGATTTCATTTTTTTTCTCAAAATTGTGAGTTTGGGAAAAATATGTGAATGACATTCTGTGAAAGTGACGTTTTGCGAAAGTGACCAGTTGCGAAAATGACATTCTGCGAAAAGTGACCAAATTTTTCGCGATGACCATTTGCGAAAATGACGATCTGCGTCAAAACCTATTTTGCGATGTCATGATCGGGTGGTGGTGAGGTGAGAGGAGCTCGGTGGCGCAGTGGTTTAGCGCCTGGCCCAATGATTGCGGAGGTTAAGCAACGTTCGCAAGGGTCGGTCATGGGATGGGTGACCAAAAATTTATTATCTCGAGCTCCTCCGTGCTTGAATGACGCGTCCTCCTTACCACCCATAAGGAAGACCTGTGCCCCAGCAGTGGGGACATTAAAAATGGCTGATGGACATGATCGGGTGGTGGTAATAATGGTGTAACCCATCCAAAAAACAGAACATTAAAATAGAACGTACCCTTGCATAATATTAGGTCCAGCCATCGGCATGTTGATCGGCGGGCCGCCCATCTGGCCGTTGTGGCCCTGGATCATGTTCATGGGCGCGGCGGTGGGCGGGCCCCACTGGCCGGCCTGGGGCTGGTCGCCCGGCGCGCTCATTCCGCCGCCCATGCCCCCGGACCCGGACCCCAGCTTGCCGGACCCATCGCGGGGCTCGGCGCGCTTGATCTCCACCTTTCATTACATAACGACATTTTCCATGTTTGATCGAAAATAGTATCAGAGGCCCTAGAGCAGGGGTCGCCAAATGGCGGACCGTGAGAATACAGAAACTTACAAAAATACCTACTTTAAGTACCTAATAATTACATTTCTGTGTAAATATTCTTTTCTATAAAATGTTGTGCGGACCGCGATGGTCATTTCATTTCTATACGAAACTAATTAGTGACTAGAGCATGCAATACCACAGTATATATTCAATACCGCAATAATGCGGTATCGGAAATTCAATACCACAAAATTTGCGATATTGCGAAATTATTAAATAGCTAAATGGGGGTTAAAATAAAACTACCATGAGCTATAATAATTAATCACACAACTCTAATCTTTATTTTTTATTTGAAAATGTTTACGTAAAAAGCACAAAATATCAATTGTTATCATCATTTAAGGAACTTTTGATTTTATTACAAATGTATCCAATCTCTCAGCTTCTATACTCGTTGTAAAAAAAAAGTAAAAAAAACTGTAATAGAAGTTTTGAAGTAGTATTCTTTTTTAAAAAAAGTGAGTTTTTTTGGGTGAAAATATAATTATTTTGACATTAGTCAACAAATAACACTCACAAAGTAAAATAATTTAGATTAGTTACACATTTGTCCGACTTGCGATTGCGAGTAGTTGCGAGTGAGACTGACTGACTGAGACTGAATTTAGACAACATACAAACAAACGTTAGTTCGCTATAAGGAAATCGGGAAATCCTCGACGCACTGTGAGCTGTGAGTTACCAAGAGTGTATCCCGCCTACAACCGACCAACTTGCGACGATTCATAGCGGGGATTTGCCTATCACGGTTCTTTTTTAATACCGCAAAATTCGCATTTCTAATCTCGCTTTTGCGGTACTGAAAAACAGCGCGAAATTCGCGAAATTGCGGTAACGACATAACGGTATTGCATGCTCTATTAGTGACCTGTGCCCTAGCTAGTTTGGTCAACGAATGATGGAAATGTAGGCTTGTTTAAAAAATATCGATACGTCGATATATCGATATTTTTTGTTCGATATATCGATATTTTTAGCCGATATATTTTGATCAGATATATCGATACATCGATATAAAATAACCAATATCGAAAATGGTATCAAAAACGATATATTTATTAGCATTACATCACTCAAAAATCGACTGGAGACCTTTGTAATATCGAAAATGGTATCAAAAACGATATATTTATTAGCATTACATCACTCAAAAATCGACTGGAGACCTTTGTAGGGGCATATTTACTTCCAATTTTCCCATTAATTTAAATTATATCTAAAAGTGGTTGAATACTAATAATAATAACTATGGAAGTTGAATACTAAATGAATTAAGGATTGAAGGAAATCAAAATACTTCAGTATGTTGGAAGATAACGTGATATTCACGAAAAGTAAAAAAAAACTATTAAGATTTCTGAACTAAATACATTATTATTTTAAAACTGCAAATGTCCTCTGAAAATTTGACCGATATATCGATATTTTTTTCGCGATATATCGAGGCCGATATTGATATTTTTATAAATATCGATGTATCGATATATCGATATTTTTTACCACTTTCGACATCCCAATGGAAATGGAACTAATTTTGCGCATAAAAGGTTTAGTTTCCAATAACTTAACCTCTAAACGGTAATTTAACAGGAAAGTGGCGCCGTCATTTCAATCTCATCTTTCGTCGACCAGACTCTACCAGCTTACTTTTCGAACTTCGGCGGGTCTGCCGGGCTTCATCTTAATAGATCAAAGTAAGGAATTTCGTATTGTACTATTTGCCGAAGTTATTTGGAAGATATCGATGTTCATGTGAGATCAAGAATTGGGGTTCGCAATTTTGACCTGATTGGGGCTCGATTTATCTGTTTAAGTTTTAAGCCCGGCAGACTTGCCAAGGTTCGGAACGTTAGCTGGTACTGCCCCAGGGCGACTCTCCAGGCATTTTGAACGCCGTCATTTTCCTCAACATAAAATTGTCATGATAGGTTGCGAAAATTTGCTGCTAAACGCAACTAGTCTGGAATCTATTCTCATTACTACATTACTCTCTTACGAGGACAGAATTTTCTTAACTAAAATTATGAAAATATGCTGACCATGAAAGTTGCTTCAGAGTCAAACTATCGATTTATCTCGGCGACTGGGGGAGAGAAAGAGCTAAAGAAATAGTCAGGGCGATCCAGTAGTTTGCCGCCGTAAAGCCATTTGCAGTTTTTTATACCAATTAAACGAATTCAATGAGCTAATTTTGCAATAATTCATAATTTATTTCTACTTGTAGCAAACCTTGTAGACTCAACTGTCCATAAGAACAAAGAGTATATGCTAATCTGCTGTTACTTTTCCACAAACACCTGAACGTACCACCAACAAATTTGTTGAGGGCACTGCCTGGATGTGGAATATAGTCAATCAATAAATCACTGGAATGTGAACATACCTGTTTCCCGTTGAGGTTGATAAAGTGCTCGGAGGTCACACGTTCAACGGACATCTCATCTTCAAACGACAGGAAGCCAAAGCCTACAAAAAGAGACAACACTTAGTAATTGAAATCATAGTCAAATAGTTTGTTGTGAGTTGTCACAATGGTGATGCATGCTGAGAAACTAATGGGACCACAAGAGATTGTCCTAAAATCGTTTAATTGGTTGTTTCAAATTTCAAAAGTTTGTTCTGCTTTTTGCGTTGAAAATTTGGTAAAGTTTGTTGCCATCTGTGCTAGGCAAGCTGCGATGATAGCTATCTAGCAATCTACAAGAAAAACATTTTAAATCGCCCCGATAATCGCCTTACGACGGCCATTTCTTTAGTATGGGATGAGGTATCTGTGTACTATAGTATTATGTAATCTGTGATGAAACCTATCGAAATCTATATAAGACATCGTAATATCGTAAAGTATATAAAATTTACCCCTGGACTTCTTCTTCTCCTGGTCGTACATAATGACGACTTCCATGACCTTGCCGTAGCGGCCGAAGAACACGCGCAGATCGGTCTCCGTGATGTTGGAAGGCAGACCGCCAAGGAACACCTTGGGGTAGCCACCTCCGCGTTTCGGCTTTTGAAGCGTGCGAGGGTTGCAAGGCTTCGGGTCGATCGTCCTGTGTACAAGATGTCTAATATGAAGATTCTCCGTGTTTCATTTGCCCGTGGTCCAGTTGATAGAAACACAGATAAATAAAAATGCCCATGGATCGCCCAGTACAACTCGGCGATCGTATGATGGGCAACAATAGGTTATAATGTTACAAAATATTTTTAAACACCTGTTTAACTTAGACACTGTTTAAATGTGATGGTGTGTCTTTCAAAAAATATTGTCATAAGTTACAGTATCACATTTATACAGTTAAACAGGTGTTTAATAATATTTTGCAATAACACTGTCTATTTTTTTTACCATCTAATTCAATAACTAGGTTTTAATATTATAATAATAAGCAATTATTTTTATACTAGCCATTTGTTCTAAATCAGTGTTTTTCGATCTTTTTCACGGGACATGTCCTTATTGGTGTGTAAAAAAATGTGACCCCTACCCTCAGCTGTTCTTAACCTGAATTTTATTATATTAAAATTTTGTCTATGACCAGTTTTTGCTTACAAATATAATTGAATAACCTAACCTAGTCTTATTTAATTAGTCAACAGATAATGGTGACAAATAAATCCGTTATAAAAAGAAAAATCTATATCTCAAGATCTTTTATTGTGAAGAGTTAATTGGCAAACGCGTGGTTGCAGCCGACGCGGAGTAGTAATACAAAAGTAAGATATTAACTTCTCCATAGAGTACAATGGGGAATGTCTGAAAAAACCGGCCAAGTGCGAGTCGGACTCGCGCACGAAGGGTTCCGTACCAAAAAACTGCAAAAAAACACGTTAGTTGTATGGGAGCCCCCCTTAAATATTTATTTTATTCTGTTTAGTATTTGTTGTTATAGCGGCAACAGAAATACATCATCTGTGAAAATTTCAACTTCCTAGCTATCACGGTTCATGAGATACAGCCTGGTGACAGACAGACAGACAGACAGACGGACAGACAGACAGACGGACAGCGGAGCCTTAGTAATAGGGTCCCGTTTTTACCCTTTGGGACGGAACCCTAAAAAACGGATTGGCTGAATATTGTTTTATATGGTAATATTCAGTTTCGCCAGTTTTCGCAATCTTACAGATGTAACAGCATCATCAGTCCCATTTTTTAAGGGCACAATATTTTCTGTCATCTAAATTTAGATGAGCTCGGTGGCGCGGTGGTATAGCGCCTGGCCCAGCGATTGCCAGAAAATTGAAATTTATTATCTCGAGCTCTTCCGTGCTTCGGAAGGCACGTTATGCCGTTGGTCCCGGGTGCATTTGCAGCCATTAGCACCCACCAATCCGCATTGGGCCCGCGTGGTGGGTTATGTATGCCCATCCTCCTTATCCTTACTAATATTATAAATGCGAAAGTCCGTTTGTTTGTTTGTTTGTTACGCCTTCACGTCTTAACTAGTAAACTACTAAACTGATCGTCATGAAATTTTGCATACATGGTTGTTAAGGGTACACAGAAGGACATAGGGTACCTTTCATCCCGAAAAAAGTATTGTTCCCGAGGGATAGCAAAAAAAACCTTTCCACGCAGACGAAGTCGCGGGCGGCCGCTAGTTGTTATATAAACGCAGTTTATTTTTCTTATTTCGAGGTCAACCAATATTAACAACAACCGTTTATTATTCATATTCCAACTTACGTCATAAAACACAAAAATTGACAATACCCCACACATCCAAATTTGTCCATACATTGGAAGTTACAGTGGAATATAAAGAATCTCACATACAAACATACCTAACATGAACCTTGAAATATGTTTTTTTTTTGTCATGTAAAAACATACAAAATTGTGCCAAAGCTACAAAAATAACGTATCACGTCACGTGTCAATGAATTTTAAGTTCTTATTGTAGATAATATTCTTCCGACAGCTAAGTAAATAGCAAACAAAGACACGTCTGTTATCGTGCGAACATGGACTTTAAAAATGATGGATATTTATTTAGGTTATAGCCATGCCATGGCACTTTTTCTGGGGCTTGTAAAACTAAACTAGTTTAAGTGATAGTTATCACAATAGTGGTTGGTAGTATGTATCAGACAAGGTTACCATTGTCAACCAATAAAAAAGAATTCAGCCTAAAACATTTTAAGAATTATTTTTCTAATAAACGTTGAAATATTATAGGTACCTAAGTAGCTTTATTTATAAGGTAACTTGTATCACAAATACTATGAGAAGTTATTATGTATTCCCAAGTTAGTACCTAAGTACCTATGTTGATTGTGAAAATTCTATTACGTATTATAAAAATTCAAAAACAAGTTATAGTTTCAATATTCAATAAGTCGCATGTAAAGCGAAAATTCGTTTAAAATATTCAAGTTTCGTCTGGTCTTGATCATTATCAAATCAATTTCTAATCTTATCACTAAAGTCGTAACCATTATATTTACCAAGATTTACAACAATAAAACAAAACGTTGTGACGTGTGATCAACTGATCAGTCTTTTACGAATATTATAAAAGGTAAAGTTTGTATTTTTTTAGAGAGAAAAGAAACAGCTTTATCTGTCAAATTGATTTTAAGGGAGAGGCTTTACGATTACAATAATTTGCAAACAAACGAAATGTGCATTTACGAAAATGGGAAGAAATCATAATTACTGTCTCTCTAATAAAAAACAGACTTTCATAGAAAGTTACGCCACATAAATCTATGTAAAAAACATATTTTTATTTCCAAAAATACATAATAGTAAATAATAGATATTCACCGCAATTTTATTTTAAACATAGTTTTATCTTAATAAATAAATATAAATAAATATTTGACAACATCACATACATTGCTCCAATCCCAAAGTAAGTAGCTATAGCACTTGTGTTATGGAAATCAGAAACAACGGTGGTATTACACACAACACACCCAGACCTGAGACAATATTGAAAAGTTCATTTTCTAAGACCCAGCCGTGGATCGTACCCGGGACCTCAAGAGATGGTGACGCCTTGAAAACCGGCGTGCGAACCACTCGACCACGGAGGTCGTCAAACAAAATATTATCAATATAATTGAAAAAATTTAGAAAAAACCAGCTCGTACCCATAGCAGGCTCAGACGTGTGAGTCGAATTTTTCTAGTATTTTTCAATTATATTAATATTATTAATATAAAAAATAAAAATAGCAATGTCAATGCGTAAAATCTAAAAAGTTTAATAGTTTTATCTCCTTTAAATTAGTTTAAATTAATATGATACTGATGAATTAATGATAATAACTTCATTATCATTCTGTTGCATAACACGACACTTTCAGCTTATGGAAGCAGAAAGGTAGTAAAGTTTGCATTTTATTATACCACAAACATCTGAACGTACAGACAGCAAAGTAGCTGAATGCACTGCCTGGATGTGGAAAAGAGAAAAAGTAAATTAAGATTTCGGTAAAAAGGCGTGCTTTTAGCAATGATAGAAATGTTTTGGCACTTCCAAATTGAGTAACAAATGAAGGGGCCAGGGGAAGAACAGATTTTGTCACCTAAGGAACATACTAATAAATATCCATTCACTCCCTGGATCACAGCTAGATCAATCCCTGGCGGAGAAGCAAGGCTTCCAAGTTACCTCATTTGTATGAAAATCGACTGGTGTTTGTAATAATCCGGCCACCCCTGAATACGCCCCCCGTCCCCTCCCCCCATGACTTTTACTGTATTCGGCACTGAACGCTATTTAACATTACGTAATGATTTCACGCTGAGACTTCATTTGGTGGGATGGTCACCTAAGATGTAACTAATGAAAATGGCTATTTACAGATAATAAATTGCAAGAGGAAATACAATCAAAAGAATCACAAATTCTTGTGTAGGTTTACAACAGCTTAATCTAATTAGGTCAAAACAGTTAAATCTTTTGATACTCAAACAAATGAATGGGCAATGAAGGTACTTTAGGTCTATTTACTTTCTATGTCACTTAACAATACACTAGAGTTGCTAACACTTTAGTACTTTGTCATAACAATTGTTTTGATAAAATGTCTCACAGTTTGAAACATTAATCAAAAAAGTTGCTATGACAAAGTACTTAAGTGTTAAGAGACTAATTCTGCCGTCCTATGTCTAAAAAGCGGCTAACCCCAAACAGTTGATTTCGCACAAACGTCAAAAAACGTGGGAAACGATTTCTCTAGAAAAGTATACAACTTACACCAAAACATTTTATACACTTATGTAGCAGTTTTAAGTGGCTGACTAATTTGACATTTCGGGTCCTGAAAAGTCTTTCAGGCATTTTGTAATTTAAGTTTTTCCTGTGTAGTTAAGTAATTTTATTTATTTTTACCATGAAATACTTGTTCAAAGGCGGCTAACCACACCTTAACTGCTTTTTAGCCAAGTAATTCTCAATAACTGCTACATTTTGGAACTGTTATAGAAGTTATCCTAATATGCTAAATTAAAAAGCAGTTAAAAGTACTTAACTTCCTTATAGCTCAGGAAATGGTTTATGTTTGTGTGCGGATAACCACTATATAGCTTAGTACTGTGGCTTTACCGCTTTATAACTTAGGATCGCTCGCACCATTTTTTATTTATTTTTAGTAAAAAAGCAGTGATTGAACTTTTAGTCAAGTTTTGATCAAACATCCACTAAATTGATTCTTATCTTGATAGCGGTTAATGTTGCATAACTGCTTTTTAGTCTAAATATTTCTAATAACCGCTTTATAACTAAGTTAGATTGCATAATTACTCATAAATTATAAAAGGCTTTTAGGCGGTTAAAGTGTCGTAACTGCTTTCTAGATAAGTGTGACAGGATAATGTATTTCTACACAAGTAATGCTTTGCAAAACAAATACATGATTGGGAAGTTATGGCGCTTTAACTGCTTTTAAGTATAGTATTGTTGAGTTGCCGCTTTTTAGCAAAGGATTAGTATAAAAAACTGCCACTTAGCGGCTAACATGCTTTTCGTATCTTCAAAAGTATTAATGCTAGAAATATGGTTCCTATACTCAAAGATAGAGAATTCAAAATTACTCAGTATGAATGAAAAAAGTGAAAAACGGCCACATGTGGGTTAGCCGCTTTTTAGACACATGACGGCAGAATTGCTGACTGTACAAAAATTTAACAATTAATTATTGTCTTACCTGCCATCCAGCTGGTGAGGTCCATTCTGGAGAACCACGCTCACCAGGGTGGGGTCAGAGAAAGTCACGAAGCCGAAGCCCCTGGAGCGACCTGACTCGCTATTCTTCATCACCACGCAGTCAATCACTTCCCCGTAACGTGAGAAGTAGCGCTGCAAGTTCTCCTGTGACGTCTCCCATGACAGACCACCCACGAACAGTTTTCTAAAAACAAAAATAAAGTTGGTAAATCAGTGGTTTGGTAGAGGCTCTCATAATATTATTTTCTATGATGTTAAAGATACTTCGGTTACTTGTTATTATTTCAAATTATGATCATAATGGCCCACTATCAACGAAATTTTCCTGACCATTAAAAAAAGTATCTTAAAAGTGACTCCTTTTTGCATTAGCCGAAACGACCACTTAATTCATATTAACTTAGCTGATAAGTACTATTTTTTTTACTTAATATGTGTGGCATTAAACATTAACTGTGCATAAAAGTTTTAAAACATTAGCGTTCATGGTTGTTAAATCAATTAAGAAAATGTTATTATGGAAGATGGAAATTCTTTAAAATTCTCCATACAAAACAGCAATTTCATGCATAAACCCCTAATATTTAGATCAATGGTGGGTTTTAGAAGTAAATTCATGAATGTAAACTCAAAGTCAACTGGTAAACTGGCAACCACACAAACTAAATAAAAAAATCGGCCAAGTGCGAGTCGGACTCGCGCACTAAGGGTTCCATACCAAAAACGGCAAAAAAAAGTGTTTGTTGTATGGGAACCCCCCTAAAATATTTATTTAAAAAATTTTAAATATTGTTATAGCGGCAACAGAAATACATCATCTATGAAAATTTCAACTGTCTAGCTGTCACGGTTCATGAGATACAGCCTGGTGACAGACAGACAGACAGCGGAGTCTTAGTAATAGGGTCCCGTTTTTACCCTTTGGGTACGGAACCATAAAAACTAGGCAAATGCGTCTGACTGACCCAGTTTTATATTTGTTTGATAAAATGAAAATACTTACTAATAAATCAGTAAAATTAGAATTTTGAAATTTTTCTTACATTTGTGCTAGGAGAACTTAGTAAATGAGACCCTAAGTCAATGGAAAATAAATATCCCGTTGCTTCTTGGTTCAAAATTGCAACAAAAGGCCATCTTTTGATTGTTATACATTAACAGCTCTTACGGACTGTATGTGTTAGTTATTTAAGGTATTGGATATGAATTTCACTGGTCATCCTTACATACCTGAGAAAATAGGTTTTTTTGACAGACAAATTGATAGACAGATGGACAACATAATGATCATACTAGTAAGGGTTTTTTTTTCTTTGAATGATGAGCATCTGTTTCTTTAATTATTTCAAGGTTAAAACTAAACCCAATTTAATATATTTTTTTGGCATAGTCTAAGTAAAAATATCTTTATTCATATAAATTTATAATTTTGAATCATCTATATTTTCCTACCACCTGTTCCAGACTTTTTAACTGACACAAAGAATGGATGCACAAAACTTATCAGCTTTAACAAAAATAAGTATAAAATTAGTATATTGTTTCATAATGCCACCTTTACATAACTACAGCACATACAAAAATAAAATATAGAAGGATTAATAGGCAATTGATCCTTCTATATTTTATTTTAGTATGTGCTGTAGGCTGTAGGTATTTTTTTTATACAAGTACAGTCAGTGGCACGAATCATGAAATCGGGTGGGGATTGCGCGGAACGCGTATTTTGGGTATGCGTTGCGGTGAGGGGCGCGGGCGGCGGGAGAGGGGCGCGCGCCTTTGGTCGCTCACAAGAGCACATGCGCGAACTTATCCCCACTCCGTCGAAAAATTGTCATGATTCGTGCCACTGACTGTACCTGGTGACCTTGGTAATTGAATTGTTTTAGCAAAAATTTAATAAATATTGTATGGTCACAAATCATTAACTTGAGAGAATGTTTCTAGTTTGTAGTCTGGTCTGCCCCCGTTTTACAAGCTCTTAAAACATGCAGTTTTATGAATGGCTATCAATTTGCGTCTTTTATTTGCAATACAGTGAGAAAGAGATGTAACTATGTATAGCAATTCAGAAAATTGACAAGATTTAGCTTGTAATACCCCCCTGGGGCCGTATTATGACCTCTATCTCTTTTAATTGCTATACAGATCTCTCTCTCAGACTCTTTTAATTCCTATATCAATCTATCTCTTTTATTTGTTATACAGCGAGAAAGAGATGTAACTATAGCAATTCATAAACCTGGCAAGTTTTAAGAGCTTGTAATACCTCCCTGGTATATATTATTTTATTACTAAACTAACCATGTTATTCACAAAAAAATTAACTATCTAACTATCGTTTTATGAACTGAGTTTTACCGAAGAATACAAAACACATTTTAACTAATTTTAGTTTTATAAAGAGTTTTATTTTTTTATGAATAACACGGGTAGTCTTCACCTTTGTTTTTATTATATATTTTTTTACAAATACATAATTGAAAGTGACAGTTTTTTATTTCATTTTAATTATGTTTGGTTGGATTGGATATAAAATGGAATTCTAATATTTTCATAAATTATGTTCAACTTTTAAGGTATCAAGAGATGTATCTGTACCTACTACCACAGTGAAAGTAAAGTATAATTATTAAAGACAAAACTTAGTGAATGTATTAATTATCCTTTATAATTAATGCATAGTTTTCAAAGTACTTGTTATCTTTGAAATTCAATGATTGCAATCATGTTTTTTTAATAGGTAACCAAAGGCATAGTTAGTATTTTTGGCATCTGGTAAGTAAATACTTTTAGAAAAAAACCCCGGTCTGACCTTTCAGTGCTTACTAAGCACAATTACTTTTGGAACATGGGTGAAAGTTACATTCACTTCATGTGAATATTATGGCATATACCTACCTAGAAAGTACGGTTAGCTACAAAACCACATGATAAGACAAGAAATTCTAATTTAGCATTATTTCAAAATGCAAGTTATAAGATAAGTACCTAGGTCAGAGAACCAAACCTACAATTTAAAGTACTTAGATAAATAAAATATTAGGTTAGGTAGTACCTACACTAACAATGCAACAATTTGGAAGTGTCAAAGCTTATTTGATGATAACTGTTATTGTACAATATCGATAATAACTTCGGCATAAAATTAAAGGTTATAAACGACGCCGTGGCAAAGACTAGGTAACCTTATGCTAATGAATCAGCACGTTTTTAGCGGCTCTTGCAAATGAGAGCGAGCAACGCGGCACATCGACCATTGCTCTAATAACCTCATTAGGAAAAAAAACATTATTTAAATTCCTAATCATAATGATTAAGTTGTATATGCGACACTTATTGCCATAAGGCGAATTCTGAGATAAGAGAAAGCTACGATTAGTCACAGAAAGGTTAATTTTATTTGCTGCAACGTTTACAAATTAGGTACTGAATTCGATTTGAAACAACAATTATATAAACTGTTATAGAAAAAAACACACCAATCCCAATGAGATGACCTGAAAATTTTGGTAAATTCAACATGGGAAAGTGATAGCTGCCATGATCGGATCGCTACGCGAGTCGTACGGAAAGGCTTGGGGTCGGTGGCCGCTAGCCGGTAAGAGGCCAAATGAACGTGAGGACTTGGCCAATGTCATGAACCCTGTGATCACTCTTCAAGAGTGAAGACATAGTGGAATACGAGTAGATTGTGCTTACGGTCGGCAAATAACGCTTCCACAGAAGCCCCGCTGGCTGATCGTGAAATGCGACACACCAAGCCAACATGCAGTTTGACCTATTATAGTTGGCACGCTACGTAAAGACCAGATCAACATAATTCATAAATAAAAATATACTCACCCCTTCTCGTCATCATCCATGTCTGGATTCATACGCATAACTTATTACTAATTAAAAATAATTATTGGCACCGGTAAGAAACCTAAACCACACAAGCACAGACCCACACGAACGATTATGGCGGACCAACCATATCCGCTTTCTCAAAATGGACATGGAAAGCGGAAGTTGTCAGCTACTGTTGCGAAATATCTTTCAGTCTTATTTCAGTACACATAATGTTACTTTATGACATCCAAAAAGTTTGTATAGTACACATTTTATTATTCAGTTTTTATTATTATAACGACAATTATTAATATGATGAATACACTTAAAAATACGCTGAGCTGATGTTCATAGTAGTCTCAATAAACTTTCCACAGATGGCGCTTTGGTACTCTCTTATTGCCAGTGTTAAAAAAAAACAGTGTTTCCCGTTTTCATATTTTTGACACTGGCGATGAAAAAGTGGGATCGATTCTGAAGTTTTTAAAACGCTTGTTATAGCCGGTATACATTTTGATTAGTGTTTAGTGCGAGTGGCTCGTTTAGTGTTTAGTGTTTAGCAAAAAACAATGAGCGGTTTTCAATGACAGATTTAAAAAAAAAATAAGGAAGCTATGAGTAGATGGCGTTGTGCAAAAGTACGATGTCAATGTCAATGTCAACTTGTCAACCTTGATATGACATGTCCAAAAATATCTATGGCCGCGATCCGAATCAAGGTCCAAACAAATTATCGGACGCGGCTTATGGACGCGGCTTACTGCCGCGGCTGATAAGTGTGCACACTCTCATAACATCCTGCGTGCCAGATAGCTATCGGACGTCCGATGACGTCATATTAGTCTATGGTAACGTCCGCGACCTACTACATCCGATAGTTTGCACACCTCAGATCAGCCGCGCGCGGCAGTAAGCTGCGTCCGATAATTTGTTGGGACCTTCAAGGTGCAAACAAATTATCGGACGCGGCTTACTGCCGCGGCTGATCTGAGGTGTGCAAACTATCAGATGTAGTAGGTCGCGGACGTATCCGATAGTTTGCACACCTCAGATCAGCCGCGGCAGTAAGCCGCGTCCGATAATTTGTTTGCGCCTTCACGCTTACAGAACAGTGAGCGCGCTAACATCCGGTCCGATTCATGCTTACAACGCTCACCTAAGTTGAAGTGACGTAATAGATGACGTAATTGCATGTGCCAACGACGCTCAGCGTATTCCACCAAATGGTAGAATACGGTGAGCGTCGTTAGCACATGCTATGACGTCATCGGTGACGACATACACTTCAACTTACGTTAGCGTCGTAAGCATGAATCGGACCGGGCGTCAGCGCACTCATAGTGCTGTAAGCGTGATTCGGAACGCGGCCCTAGAATTTTTCGCAAGTTTTTTGACAGCATACTTTTTGATAGCGCCGTCTAGTGAGGTGATTGGAACTATTTTTTTTTCTTAAGGGCCCTATCACATTTTTTTGTCGAAATTTAGATTTTGACGGATTTTAGCGATACAACCTAGAGAAACCTTTGGGTCTACTAAATACATTTATATGTGTCCGCGACAAAAAGTAATATGATGATTCACTGGACAGTTAAAGGGTTAGAAAGGAAAATGAAAGTTGGTGAACGATTTCTTAGAGTCAACTTTGAACATACACAGAAAGACAAACAACTACAAACAACAAATAAAAGTATAAAATTTGATTTTTTTATGAAGTAAAGATTATTATGATATAATTTTTACGTAATAATAATAATGTATCTAGGAGAAATCCACAGTTTATTCTGAGCGTTTTTAGTAGTTTGATGGTTTTTGATTGGAATTTTTTTTCACATATTCTATACATAATTTCAAAATTCCGAGGCCGCTATGAACTATTCGACTATATAAGAGATAACATTCATTTTTTTTATTTTAATTGTTTAGCACAGTTGTTCAATCCATGAGCTCAAAAAAGTGCCTTCGCGCATTTTTTGAAAATCTTTCTCTGCAATTTCGGGTTTAATTATAAAGTTAAGCAAATTTTCAAAAAAGCGAGGCCGCTATGAACTATTCCAATAGCTATTCTGCACCATTCAATAAGTCAAAAGTGTTAATGTATTTTTTTTCTGAGATCGATAACGCCAAAATTGGCCATTTTACGCAAAAATCACAGTCGAAATGTGATATGCCTCTTAAAAAAGCGCTGATTACTTAACACTAAACAGAGACTGTCCGAACGTGTTTTTTGCTAAACACTAAACGAGCCACTTGCACTAAACACTAATCAAAATGTATACCGGCCATAAGGTTCATGTTAACTGTAATTTGACAAATGGATGCTCATAAATTGCTACTTCATTTAGGCACAAATAAAAATTTACCAAAGAAAAGTAGCAATGTGTCACAACCATCTGTCAAATTACAGTTAACATGAAGTTCGCTAGAAACATACTATTGTGTTGTGTTGTGTCGTGTCGCGATCTGTCGCGTATCGGTTTCATACATTTGTATGACTAGAAACACACTATTGTGTTGTGTTGTGTCGGCATCTGTTGGGTCGCGAATCGCTCGGCTGCGACTGCAACAGAACCCCCACCACCGATCTGTCGCGATCGCGACACAACACAACACAATAGTATGTTTCTAGCATAACTCTCTCGCTTTGACTCTGGCTTTGGTTTATGACGTCAGTGCACTGTCCGTCCTTGTCATCGTGTAATGATATAACAAGGACGGATAGAGCATAGCTATAGCTTTGACTAGCGCTTTGAGTGAAGGTCCGAACAAATTATCGGACGCGGCTTACTGCCGCGGCTGATCTGAGGTGTGCAAACTATCGGATAAAGTAGGTCGCGGACGTAACCATAGACTAATATGACGTCATCGGACGTCCGATAGCTATCTGGAACGCAGGATGTTATGAGAGTGTGCACACCTATCAGCCGCGGCAGTAAGCCGCGTCCATAAGCCGCGTCCGATAATTTGTTTGGACCTTTAGGCGGTAGGGCCACCGCTGTTCATTCCATCAGGGGGGTAATCACGTAACTTTGTTGCAATCAACTCTGACAGAAATCGCAGTTACATCGCTGCTTTAGTAAGAACCAATGTGACAACTATCTTAACTAAAGCAGCAATGCAACCGCGCTTTCAATCGATTTCAATCGAGAATTGTTAGCAACAGCTTTACGTAATCAAGGTACAGGCGAACCCTACACGCATGGTAAATACTGTGATCAATGTGATCATCAATATTTAATCAGTTGAACTGATTAAATATTGATGGATCACAGTATTAACCTTGTGTGTAGGGTTCGTTCACTTCAATGATTAGACTGGCGGGAGGGGAGACTGATCGTATGATGGGGGGCCGTACCGGCTAACTTTTCGAACTTCGGCGGGTCTGCCAAGTTTCAAATTAAAACCAAATTAAAACAGAGAAATCAAAGAAAGGAATTTCGTTTTGTACTTTTTGTTGACGTAATTTGAAAGATATCGATGTTCGTGTGACAAGTGTGACATCATGAATTGGGGTTCACCATTTTGGCGCAATGGGGGCTGGATTTATCTGTTTCAATATGAAACCCGGCAGATTTTTCTAAAGAAAAACTAAAAAAGCACACTATTTAATTTCAGACTAAAATTTACTTTACAATTTTTTTATGACGTATTAACGTTAAAAATTTTTTTTTTTTAATTAGATAGGTAGGTGATATTATTAACTATCAAAAAGTATACTGTAGGATTTTTAAATTCGGAGAAATTAATATTTTATTTTCGGCAATCGGCTAGGCCATCTAAAATAAAAAGTCAAATTTAAGATGCCGGTCATTCTAATAGGAGAGGGTATAGACCCCAACATGTGGGGGGGTTTTGTCGATAGAATTGATCATATTTTCTGCCTTTAAAAGCTCCGACATCGCTAACCAAACATATTGTATATTTTTTATCGATGTTTGCGCCTAACTTCTTTTTTTTTAAATCGGTTCAGTAGTTTTTAAATAATCCAGAAAATATTGTTTTTTTTTAGATTTGCATAAGTTTTTGCGAATTTTTGGGCCTAAATTTCGTTTCGATCTTCCTTTTTAGGGTTCTGTACCCAAAAGGTAAAAACGGGACCCTATTACTAAGCCTCCGCTGTCCGCAACGAACTAAGATCTAAGGAAGCCTAACCTAACTCCTAACAAATATTGCATAAAAAATGGCACCTTCACATATTCTGTAACACAAAAGGTCGCAAACTCAACAATGAACTAGTAAAAACATACCTTATTACAATGCACGCATAATCGGCATTAGATTGTATTCTAACGCATATGACGTTTTCTATTGGCTGGGGTTTGAACGCAGATCAAACATGATTGGATATTTGACTCGCCTCGTGTCACTCATTGGGCCGTTGTCGTGCCTTTGTCATTGAGGCGAGGACGGTGTAACGTAGAATGCAGTCAGTACACCTAACCTACTACGGCGCGCTGGGCGGCATCATAAAATTGTTTTATGAAATTAGTACATTATTGTTTGTTAGATATAATGTTTGTTTTATTATGTAGACGGACGACTTGGTAAAGACCGCTCGAATACGCTTGATGCAAGTCGCCTGTAACTAGTCGCTCTAAAAAACTAAAGGAGACCTATGTCAGCAGTGGACGTCTTTCGGCTGTGATGATTTTATTGTTATTTTATTTTATGAAAATTATAAAATGATAATGTTGATGAATGATGATCATATTATTTGTCACGAATTGGTAAGACATATGATTTCAAGAAGGACTAAAATTAGGCAAGCTATTGAAATAAAATAGGTATGCTTGATAAAAGACAATGTATTCTGTAATGGCCCATTTACATGCTGGCCGAGCCATGACGAGCCATGGCGAGCCTCCACCTTGCGCCCAGCGTGTAAACAGGTGAACGGCTTGGCTCGCGTAGGCTCGCGTAGGTTGGCCGCCGATCCGCGCCCGTGTCGGTTTTTGAACACAGATCAAAGGAGCTGGCGGCAGGCGCTTGCCACGTATTTACATGTTGGCCGTTCTTCAGTGTCGCTCAAGAGCTCGCGCGCTACGGGTGTATTTATGCTGCACTGTGTATGACCGCGTATCAACAATACGAAATAATACTTCGTAGCTACATAATCTATTCATTATGAAAACATATTTTGAATGTGATACCTTGTTATTGTTACCTGTTGCGGTTTATATGGATTTTTATCATCCACCATCTTCTACGATGAACTTTTCGCTCCCTTTGTTTTTTTTATAAAAATAAACGTATTAAAATAGGCATTATGCCTCATTTACACTATTACTAAGACTCTATTACTAAGACACTATTACTAAGACTCCGCTGTCCGTCTGTCTGTCTGTCACCGGCTGTATCTCATGAACCGTGATAGCTACACAGTTGAAATATTCACAGATGACGTAGGTACCTAACCTATTTCTGTTGCCGCTATAACAGCAAATACTAAAAACAGAATAAAATAAATATTTGAAGGGGGCTCCCATACAACAAACGTGATTTTTTTTTGCCGTTTTTTGCTCGATATTAGTAACGACAACAGGTGGACAGTTGAAATTTTCACATATATTATGATGTATTTCTGTTGCAGCTTTAACAACAAATATGTACTATAGATATTTAAGGGGGGCTCCCATAGAACAAACGTGTTTTTTTTCCGTTTCTGGTACGGAACCCTTCGTGCGCGAGTCCGACTCGCACTTGGCCGGTTTGCTGAGGCTGGCCGAAGCTGGGAGCTGGCGGTCGCTCGCCGAGCCACGGCCAGCGTGTAAATGGCATCCAAGCGCTCGCCGAGGCTCGCCGAGGCTGGCCGTAGCTCGGAGCTGGCGGTCGCTCGCCGAGCCACGGCCAGCATGTAAACCCGGCATAAAGATTTTTTTTTTTCATAACATGTAAGTACATATTATGTAGATAATTATCACATTTGCGCGAGCAACACCTTAATACGTCTTTTAGAGGTGTGACTGATAAAGAACAACAGTATTAATACGTCGCTTTATTTTTATTTTTTACTTAAAAAGCATGCCTTAATTGGCAATACAAAATTCTTATAGCGACACCTTTTTAACCGACTTCAAAAAAGGAGGAGGTTCTCAGTTTGTCGTAATGTATTTTTTATAGCAGCGTATTCCACCAAGTCAAAGTTTATTCTTGTCAAGATCTTTTTCAAATGCAGACTATTTTAACATGCTTATTGATCGGTGCGCAAATACCTAAACTAGCAATATGGGTGACGGTGGATTGGAAGAGGTGGACCAACTCCGTAGCCAGCGCGATCTCCAGATTTGACATCCCTTGATTTTTATTTGTGAGGTCATGTTTACAGTTGATGTTTAAAAACATTTGTGAGAGTGAATCCGTAATGCGTTTGCGAATAATAACCACATTTGTACTAATTAAGTGGAATACAGGTGTGCTGCAAAGTGTTCGGGACAATCTAGTGCACCGTTGCTAGGCATGTATTTCTATTGGTGGTGGAAATATAAAGTAGCATTTTCGCAGCAGATCTCACATTAGGTTTCCAGCAGAATGATCCGCGGATCAAACTCCATATTAAAAAGCTGTTTTCAGAGCTGCATAAAAATCATAGTTTCTGGAAATTGTCATTACTTTGTGTTCTGATCTGACGGTATTGACCTCATGACGTCACTACTTGTCGTGGCACTCCGCTGCCTTCGGTGTTGCAATGTGAGTTCTCCATTTTTTATTTATTCTATTTTAACCAGGGATTTTTACTCATTAATCAAAGAGGATTGCGTGAATAGGATCTTTATAGGTACCTACTTAATCATCCCTTCACGGATTGGACAGCGTTTTTGTTACACCCTGTATAATAATAAAAAACAAGGAGATTACATCAGATTACTCGTTTTCTATGTATTGCATATTGCAGGACGCGCCATTTTTAGCATTACAAAATTTTGATTTAAATTTTCCTTTTTATTGTTGTACTGAATTCCATGAGAGAGTTTTATTCTTGTTTAAAAATGTGTGATAGCAGTGAATGTGAAGATTTGACTCTGCCCCACAAAGCGACTGAACACTTGTTGCATAATAACGACCATATTTTGTATGTATACGCTCATAGATATTTCTAAAAAACAAAAAATATGTTACTTTCCTATGTTATGTTATGTCTGTATAGTTTTGCTGCCTTCTTTTGGTCTTTTTCGCCACTTGACCACACATGACGTCATTTTAATCATTTTTCTAATTATTTTTTTGTGGTAACGCTAACGACTGTCGCCGAGCGCGTGGCAGACATGACTAATCGTGCTTCGCTAGTACTTTTTTAGCCCCGCCCACTCTGTGTTAGTTTGCGTGGTGCTATTTTTTGAGCGGAATTATACTTCCTTAGTATCTTAGTTCGTTGGCTGTCCGTCTGTCTGTCTGTCTGTCACCAGGCTGTATCTCACGAACCGTGATAGCTAGACACTTGAAATTTTCACAGATGATGTATTTATGTTGCCGCTATAACCGAAAATGAAAACTAAAAACAGAATAAAACAAATATTTAAGGGGGGCTCCAATACAACAAACGTGTTTTTTTGCCGTTTTTTGCTCGATATTGATAACAAGTACAGGTAGACAGTTAAAATTTTCACAGGTCGTGTATTTCTATTGCTGCTATAACAACATACCTATGCTAAAAACAGAATAAAATAAATATTTAAGGGGGCTCCCATACAACAAACGTGTTTTTTTGCTGTTTTTTGGTACGGAACCCTTCGAGCGCGAGTCCGACTCGCACTTGGCCGGTTTTTTTTTGGAAAGGGTATCTCAAGAGTGGTAACATGGTAGTTTCATTTACATTGGACCTTGGAATTCAAAGATAAAGCTCATTCGCTTAGATAGTGTCGGTACACCCGCAAGCAAATGTGTTCAGAGACAGGCATACCGGCAAGTTTTTGGTAATGTTACTGATAACGGTAAACAATATCGTTATCGGTATCGATAATTATTTAAGTTATACCATAATGTGCGGGAGGGGGAGGGGGGGGGGTCGTGTTTTTAGATAACGGTGTCCGTACTTGTGTTTATTGTAATAAAATACGAATACAAATAATACACACAAGCGAGGTGGAAAGAGAATTTTAATGAAAAATTAAATAAAAAAATATTAGACTACCTACTATTTCTTCATCACTTGAAGTGTCGGGTCGGAGTCATTATCACCTGTATTTATAGTAATAGGTCCAACATCATCACGTTCCGAATCCATACCAAAATATCGATTTTCTTCTTTAATTGCGTAATCTACACATCTTTTGTGTTTACATGTTTTACAAAACACCCGTCTTTTTTTTGTTGGTTCACTTAAAGTTTCATCTTGAGGCATTTTACTGTCCTCCCAAGAACGAAAAATAATTTTTAGTATACGTAGCATAGTCAACAAACACAACTTTTCACTACGGCGCGGGGCGCTTCGATGTTAACTGCCAAAATCCAAATTGACTTGCGGGTGTACGCCGCACGCGGTATCCTTTGTTTATGCGGCGGCATCCTTTGACAAGAAGCGGCACGTGCAAAGGCGGCGCGATAAAAGGGCGACACTATCTAAGCGAATGCGCTTTACACAAGGGAACTCCTCAAAAACAGTGTGAATGTGGAAATTTATTAATGGGCATTTTGACATCAGCCATTTTATTATCCCCACTGCTGGGGCACAGGCCTTCTTTATGGGTGGATAAGGAGGATGGGCCATAACCTACCACGTGGGCACAATGCGGATTGGTGAGTATTAACGCATGCAAATACAGCAGGGACCAATGGCTTAACATGCCTTCCAAAGCACTGAGGAGCTCAAGATATAAAAAAAACTGGACCGACCCTAGCTAAAATTGCTTAACCTCAACTATCACAGGCCAATTCGCCAACCCACTGCCTCATCGAGATTTATATTTTCATTGGTTTTTTTATTATTTAAATCGAGATGATAAAAATTTTACTAATGGCAGCCCTGTATCAGTCTGGTATGATCCAGACTGATGGAATGGATTGGCGGTAGACTGATTGTGTAATCTCCCTCTGTGAATTAAGATAAGATGTAGGGGAGACCTAGGAGGGTTGCAATGTAACAGAAGAGCGGATTTTTAACCCAATCTACATTTTCATCCTTACTTACTTGGTAAATACTCTTCACACAACTCTTCACTGAAAAAAAAACAATTAATTATCTATAAAATACAACAAATGGTTTTCCACATTTAGATATCGAAAGAAATGTCTAATTAATACAATGATCGAAAATAATTTGATTTAATAAGACAACATATTTTGAAATAACGATTTAAAAAAGTTTCCAAAGGCTGTTTACGAAATAGGACATATAATAGTATTAACACACGTTCGAATTTGGTACGATCGGACCACGGATAGACCGTCTATTGAGCAGTCCTGCGAACATTATTATTATTATTATTAATAAAGTTCGCCTCGGTCCGCTTGTTCTCATCTGATTTGGTTCGCTCCGTACCGAATTAGTATGTGTGCTGGAGGGTCGCCGCGCCGGCCGGACAAACAACGACTAGACTAGCAGACTAGTTGCATCATAGAGTACATTATTATACTAGAGAAGTCGCATTCGGAACGTCGAGTCGAGAAGGACAGCTGCGCGTCACGTGTGCTCTTTCCGACATGGCGAAACTAGTCACAGAACGCGAAAATTAAAAGGCCAAAATAATTTTACTAATAATATAAAATTAGTAAAATAAAATAACAAAACATTATTATTATATAATAATAATGTATATTATATAATATTTATTGTGTGTATTGTGTATAATATTTAATGTATATTATATAATATTTATTATATAATAAAAAAAATAACAAAACATTATTATTTCTTTAAACATTATTAAATACGTAAGTGCTTTATCTTCTCCAGTGATTAGAATATGTAACGAGTATAACATGCTTAATTTGACTCATGATAATGTCGATATTTTCCATGATTCTTTGCGTCGCTTCAAATCTAAGATACTGGAATCATTTGTGTGATACTTATTTACTTTTACTTTTTAAGGTTGTCTCATTTTGTTTAAATATATATACTAATCATTTGCTTTCTATATTCAGTAGTTTTGTAAGTAAAGGCCTATGAAAAGCTTTAGGATAATAGTTTTTAATTCGGTGCCTTAGGATGGGTAGCCTAAGTATGTCATGCTCTCTTTAATCATTTCTGCGGTGGTGTCGTGTGGGGCGGGTCGTTACGTTCCCTCAAATATGGTTGAGCGAAGCGATGGCTGGTCCATGCGTCATGCTCGTGAACGGGTGCTGCCAGTGGAAAGGGTCTGCTTCTGAGTACCTATCTTAACGCATATTGAATTGTAAGTTTTTTTAAATTATTTTTTTTATGTCTTGTAACATGTGGTTTTTTTTTGGTAAATTTTGCCTACTTAGGTGCACTTTCGAGTAACAGACACAGTGATTTCTCAACTAGTTGAAAGTTATTTATGTTCGTCATTTCGGGTGTACCTTACTCCTTCTGGCTTATGAGCTATAAAATCCTTCAGTGACGGATAAACAATTTCTTATTTTAGTATTCAGAACAAACGTGACGCTAGAGTTTATGAATGATTGACGATTGAACAAGGTCCTCACGAAATGACGCTGCAAATTATGGATGCTGAAAATAACAAAAACTAGCTAACGAAAGTCCAGTTTCACTCCGTAGATGCTCAGTGACGCAAAAATGAATAAGATTTAACACACAAACATCATTCAAAACAGAACAGATCTCATGAAATCGTTGTTCAAACAAGGGCCACACGAAACTGTGTGGCCCAAATTTCATTTGTCAAAATATTGACTATTATACCATTTGGAGCCATATAAAGCAGTCTAGCAGCGTCACGTTTGATAAGTGACAGTATACAACACTTTGAATCCGTTCGCATAACAACACATCAATAGAAAAAGCAAAAACAATATTTCGACCCATCAGGCTGTGTGGCCCTTATTCAAAACCGTCACTTTACGTGAATTTAGCGTCACGAATGTTGTAAACCACTTAATAGTAAAAAGAATTTCCGTCACTGAGGATCTAGCTTTACCTGGAACCAATCACTGTAGTACTTACGTTGCAATTCGAGATTAAAATTAGTATGTAAATAAGCTAGGGTGACCACGAAGTAATTTTTTGCGGACATCATATTGAAGTTTACTGAGACTGTACGTAGCGAGCGTACCTATCGTAGCATTAGGACGTACCAAGTATATAAAACTGCAAAAAATGATTCAACAATTTGTGATTTATTAACGCTAAAGTGTGACACATTAAAAAAGTTGACAATAGTAATGTCAAAGATATCACAGTCCAATCACAATATGAATAAATGATTTGTTGATGATGATGATGATGACGATGATTTAATAGGGATTTTTAAGTGATCTGAAGTAGTCTTTTAAATTGTAATATTTTTAGACAATGTTTTTAATGTACTGGCTCCAAGTCAGTTTCAATGGACGAAAATGACAGAAACCAGGTTTTTACACTACGCAAACTATCTTACATACAATAAAATTGAGTTTTTAAAATTTTAAATCAATTTTGTCAGTTCTGAGTTCAATTATTTATATCCACCACAAATAATCGAATCCTACTAATATTATAAATGTGAAAGTTTGTGGGTTTGGATGTTTGGATGTTTGTTCCTCAATCACGCAAAAACTACTAAACGGATTTGGTTGCAATTTGGCACACAGATAGCAGATAGCCTAGATTAAAACATAGAATAGTTTTTATCCTGATATTCCTACGGGAACGGGAACCACGCGGGTGAAACCGCGGGCGGCCGCTAGTTTCTAATAAAAATGGATTGGCAAGATGTGACACAAAACGCAAAAATAATAAACTTTTTATATGCTATGTCAATGAAAAGAAATGTTTCATGAACTTTAGAATTTTCGAAGGTTTTTCCCCAAAAAATAAGCTAGCGCTATGCGTCTGTCCGTGCGAACGAACACATACTTAGCTGAGAAATCATGTGACGTTCCAAGAGAAAAGGTATCTTATGGTTAGGCCATAAGGTACCTTTTCCCGTGGAATGTCACAATTATGTTCCATTCGAAGCATTAAAAAAACCGCGCGATGAAACGTCAAAAAAGCGCTCGTGCGAACGATTCCTGGCTTGTTGAAAAAACAACGATAATTATATTGATATTTTTAATTCGATATATGCATATTTTTTAGTTTTTAACGGATAAAACATTTTGATCCGATATATCTATACAAAACCATATCTTTTTTTGCTATCCCTCAGGAACAATGAGGATCAGTAACAGGTTTGAATCCTATAGTTTTATTGATACAATATAAACACATATTGATATCTATGAAACCAAGTGAAAGAATTTTTGAAATCCGTTTAGAAATGGTTGAGTTAAAAGGGTTTAAAGGAAATGCCAGCTCAATGCAATTATGTGCTTTATCACGTACGACATAAGGTTCGCGTCCGTCGCAATGACGTCATAAGGACCCCCAAAAAATCAGTGTTTTACCTCTTATAACTTCTCAAGTTTAAGAGATATCGTAAAATTTTTTTACAGTTAATCATGTGGTGGCATTAGCTTTCTTATTAGCAACTAAAAAAAATTCACAGATCTCGTGCCTTTCACGACCTTCTGGTACATTGAAAATTAATTTAATGAATTTAACAAAATTTTTTTTTATTCCATTCTTATAGATATTAATATTTTATTGAAAGGTGACTTATTTTATTGAATTAATCTAAAATTTTTAAAACGTTTTCTAAAATTACCTAATAAAAAAATAATCAAAATCAAATTCAGCATGCGAGACTCTCGCGCCGACTTCATCATCACTCGAATGTGATATAACAACCCTCATTTTATTGCAATGGGGAGGAAAAGCGCAATTTTATCCCGACCCGATAGGTGGCGTCTTGTCTTTGGTACTCGGCCGCCTCAAAGAAAGTGTCAAAACATATGGGAATCTCTTGGAGTATTGCACTTTTTAATTTTATACTGAGAAAATGCCGCATTCTTGTGCATGTAACTTGTAAAATATTGGAATTCATCGATTTCCCAGAAACAAAAAAAATATTGGGCAAAAAAATCTTCTTATATAAAAGTGAAGGGGTGACTGACATATCAACGCACAGCCCAAACCACTGGACCTAGAGACTTGAAATTTTGTACATATATACTTTACACAGTGTAGGCATCCACTAAGAAGGGATTTTTGGAAATACCGCCTCTAAAGGGGTGAAACGGGGGTTCAAAATTTGTATGGAAAAAAAATATTAAATAGACATTTCGACTTGAAACTTCGTAGGAGTACTTCTTAAAACAAATAACCAAACACATGTTTTGTAGTTTTCCGAAAATCAACCCTTTAGGAGGTCAATGGGGTAAAAAAGTCCAAAATCGATTGAAAAATCAACGCACAGCCCAAACCGCTAGAGCTAGAGACTTGAAATTACGTACAAAGATACTTTACACAGTGTGAGCATTCACTAAGAAAGGATTTTTGGAAATTCCGCCCCCAAAAGGGTGAAATGGGGGTTCAAAGTTTGCACGGAAAAAAATATTAAATAGACATTTCGACTTGAAATTTCGTAGGAGTACTCCTTAAAACAAATAAGTAAGCACGTCTTTCGTGGTTTTCTGAAAATCAACCCTTTAGGTGGTAATTGGGGTAAAAAAAGCCCAAAATGACTGACAAATCAACGCACAGCCTAAACTACTGGACCTAGAGACTTGAAATTTTGCACACAGATATCTTATACAGTGCAAGCATCGACTAAGGAAGGATTTTTGAAAATTCTATTCCTAAAAGGATGAAATGAGGGATGAAATTTTGTATGAAAGTCCCTCAGTATTGAAGCTAGGATCTCCAAATTTTGTGTTTAGGCTGACGATTGAAAATTAATAAATATGTGTCTGAGCGTTTTTCTAAATTCTACCCTCGAAGGGGTGAAAAGGGGGATGAAAATGTGTATAGAAGAAAATCCTTCATTTTCGAAGTAAAAATCGCTAAATTTATAATTTAGGCTTCTGGATGGAAATTTAACGCAACTCATATTGTTATTGTTTGTTTTTTTAACCCCTATGGGGATGAAATGGGGTAAATAAACCTAAAAATAGATATGGATGTCGTCATTGGGGTTTTCTAGGATGACGATTGCGAAAATGACATTTATTTTGAAGTCCAATACGGTGGACATGATTTAACCCCTAAAGGGGTGAAAATGGGGTTCAAATTGTGTATGGAAAAAGAATATAAATTGACATGACAACTTCAAACTTCGTAGGAGCACGTCTAAAAGTAAATCGGCAAACATTTATTTTGTGATTTTGAAAATCAACCCGTTAGGGGGTAAATGGGGTGAGTAAACATAAAAATCGATATGGATGTCGTTCTTAGGTTTTATGGAATGGTGATTGCGAAAATGAGATTTATTTTGAAGTCCAACGCGGTGGACATGACACATCATGGACCTGAACCTGGACATGCACATCCAGGGAACGGGAACGGGAACGGGCACGGAAACGGGACTGGATGGAACGGGAACGGAATGGAACGGGAACGGAAAGGGAACGGAACGGGAACGGAACGGAACGGGAAAAGAAGACGGCAACGGGTATGGGACGGGAACGGAATGGGAACGGGAGGTGAACGGGAAAAGGGGACGGGAACGGGTATGGGACGGGAACGGGAGGTGAACGGGAAGGGAACGGGACAGGAACGGACGGGAACAGAACGGGAACGGGAAGCATAAAAATGACTGGTCGGAAGGTTCTCTAAGGATTTTTTCTAACATCCACGCGGACGAAGTCGCGGGCAGAAGCTAGTATCAAAATAAAGATGCTTTTCCCTCGATTTTCTCCTTTGCCGAGCCTGAGAAACATTATAAATCAAAAGGAATGTTTCATGAATTTAATGAAGCTTCGCCAAAATAAAACAACATTTGAATTATAACAGCTTTGTTCTTTAATATTTCAACCTCAGCAGTTTCTAACATATTTATAACTTGGATGTATTTGATAGGTATATCAAATATGGAATAAGCCTAATATTGGGGCCAAACAGAGAATTAATAGAATTTTATATGCCAGAGTCATTCAAGAAACATAGAATAATAAAATAAATATGATAAAACGGTTCGTGTAATTTTGGATGGTACAGAAATTCCAGTACACAAACCTGAAATTACTATTGCACAGAAGGCACTATGAGGCAACTATAAACACGGAAATTCACACTCAGTTGCTTTGTTAAAATTTAAATCATATGCTTCTTATCTGAAATAAACAGATTACTTGTAAATCTTACACAAAATTTAAAGAAATGTAATGCTTGTTAGCAATTTTTTGTAAGTTGCTATAAACTTTCTTGCCTGTTGTTTTGGCTTTTCTTTTCCGTAATTCTTCTTTTATCTGAGCTAAAGTTAGCATAAAATACATTGTTTGTCCGCAAAACCGAAAATAATATAATCTAAGAAAGTAAAATCACGTAATACACAGTCAAGACAATATAAGCTCAAACTGACAATGGGTCCAAAGACTGAAGTGACATCTGTAATTCACTTTGCCTTCGCCTCCCCATTGTAAACTATGTTTACCTAGGCATCATCATCACACTCTCATTCAGAGTAAATCATTTGTAAAAATTCATTTGGAATCGCAGAGTAATTAAGAAAGACTGATCGAGTCATTTCAAATCTCGAAATTGAATTAACAGCAACCCACGATATATAATATTTTGGATCTACATTTCTGTATCTACTCGTAAGTACCTATTGAGACCCTCGGCTTCGCCTCGGGCCTCAAACTAAAACTTCTTATCTGTTCAACTTTCGCTCAAGATTCGTTTATCCGTTTACCTACACACAAAAACTCACTACGACGCCTAGCACGTGTACTGGAGATAATAGCGTCATCTCTTTTGCTCCTACAGTAATTGCTAATAGTACTTTCTCTTTCGTTTTCACATAGTAAGCGACGTCACTTACTTGAATATGGACTTATGGAGACATTTCAGCGCAGTCACACTATGGTACCGCCGTGCCGCCGTATCAAACGATTTAAATCTTTGACTAGATCTGGAATCAGCACTTGCTTCACGCTATTCGCGTCATACCATCTGTTAACTTAGGTACTAGAACTAATTAATATCAATATTAAGGTTTAACATTTTTCATTATTTTTTAGCTTTAAAGCAAATAGACAATACAACTTATTTTAATGGTATGGTACAGGAATGAAACTTGTTTCCAAGTAAGTATAAATTTTATCATTACGGTTGACTTTTACTATGGCACCAAAAAATCGTTGGTACCATCTAACGCCAGAAAAAAATCGTTAATTTTTTTTGGCTTCAGTGCAGTTGTAATTTTTTTTCACCAGGATAGATTTTTTGGTGCCTCAGGGCGACTTGTACGAAACTTTCTTAAATCTCGATTTTGTTAAAGCTAGATTTAGCACTAAATTCGGCTTAACTTAAATCCCACCAGGGTTGTATTGCACATCCTAAATTACATTCGACTTAACTAAACCAAGATTTAGCTCATCATTCACTCGCCATTCATAGAAAACAAAAAAACAGGTGGTTACAAAAAAGGTCAAGCAAGCAAATGGTTTGACAAACCATAAAAAAACGTAGGTATAAATAATGGGGTCGAAGTTTCATCCTTTGTTATTTGTTTTATTGTTAAAATTGCGTGCGAATTTTAGTAGGTATTTGGGAAATAACGAATAGTTTTACTAGGGAGGAATGGTTGCACCGTGTTTACTTAGCTAACCGGAATCTTTTCAAGAATTCGTCATCTTGTAACATGTTAAATATAGGTATCACCTCCAATAAATAAAGACAGTTCGGGAGAAAAACAGGGTTTCTAAATATTGCATGATATCCTCGTCATTGTCTGATATAAAATTATGACCATTGTACGCTGACACAGCTAATAAATCCATTTTTACGTAATATCAGAGAGATCAACCAATAAATAATAACGTCATCTGACAATAAAATCGAGATTTAACAACTTTAAAATATCGTCTTCGTCAGATAGTAACGTAACTCATCATCGCTATCACTCAAATAATTCAGAAACATGCTCATTTCTCGCAATAATAATTCACAATATATAAAATCAACAAAATTCTACACCCACTTAAGCCAAGATTAGGAACTTAAACTGCCGACCACGCCGGTTTAAATTTAAATCTAGTTTAACTCTAAATCGACGCCATGCAATACGATAAGTTCACTCGTGCAAGCCGCCCTTAGTAAAAGTCAGCCCTAATGATAATAAGAAACAAGTTTCATTCCTGTACCATACTTTTAAAAAAATTGGGCCAACCCGTCAAGGGAAAAGTTGCATTGTCTTTTCGTAAATAACAAATCGCCATAAATTTAGCAAAAAAATTTTTAGCTTTGAAATATACAATAATTTACAAACTTCAATCGTACTACGTATAAGTATAACCATTATCCCGCGCCGCGCGCGTCGCCCATTGTATCCCGACATTTCGCTACATAAAGGATAAGCTACAGCCCAGACCGTAAAAGTTAGGGACATATACTAATTTCTTAACGTAGTCCAACTCTATATCTCTAGGGGCTTTTTTCATTTTTTCGATATCGCTTTTCGTTTTTGAGAAATTGACGATTTAGTGAGAAAAGACCCCGAAAAAGTGTGTCATTTTTCTACATTTATGCGATTTTCGAAAAAAGTTTTAGACTTTTTCAAAAAAAACTTTTACCATATTGTAGCCCTTGCCAAGAGGCATCTTTTGACATATATCACATTTACGTAGACCCAAAACTCACGAGACCAGGGCGATGTCTCACTTTTGCTGAAATTGGGTCCCTTACTGAAGCGATCGAAAAAACATTTTCAATGTTAAAAATCGTTACGGATCCTCATTGTTTTTCAAGATGAAAGGTATACGGCCCTGCACGTAACTTGGCAAGATAAAAACGTGACAAAAGATGCGCAGTAGCTACAAACACCAAATTCGGCACATGTTTTGTCTCATCTTTGTCTTATACCCTACTAGCGGCCGCCCGCGACTTCGTCTGCGTGGAAAGTTTTTTTTCTATCCCTCGGGAACAATACTGTTTTTCGGGATGAAAAGTATCCTATGTCCTTCTCTGTACTCCTGAGAACGTGTATGCAAAATTTAAAAAGGCGTAACAAACAAACAAACAAATAAACAAACAAACGGACTTTCGCAGGTTTCATTGAACATGCATTATATTAGTAACTTAAGTCGCTAGAATGCAAAGCTGTAAAACTAGCTAACTAACAGGACAATTATAGGGTTTCTGTCCATCAACGTAAGTACACTGTTGTCACCCTATCTTAAAAATCTCATACAAATTTTATCATGGATTGCATCGTAAGTACTGCAGTGATTGGTTCCAGGTAAAGCTAGATCCTCAGTGACGGAAATTCTTTTTACTATTAAGTGGTTTACAACATTCGTGACGCTAAATTCACGTAAAGTGACGGTTTTGAATAAGGGCCACACAGCCTGATGGGTCGAAATATTGTTTTTGCTTTTTCTATTGATGTGTTGTTATGCGAACGGATTCAATGTGTTGTATACTGTCACTTATCAAACGTGACGCTGCTAGACTGCTTTATATGACTCCAAATGGTATAATTGTCGATATTTTGACAAATGAAATTTGGGCCACACAGTTTCATGTGGCCCTTGTTTGAACAACGATTTTATGAGATCTGTTCTGTTTTGAATGATGTTTGTGTGTTAAATCTTATTTATTTTTGCGTCACTGAGCATCTAGGGAGTGAAACTGGACTTTCGTTAGCTAGTTTTTGTTATTTTCAGCATCCATAATTTGCAGCGTCATTTCGTGAGGACCTTGTTCAATCGTAAATCATTCATAAAATCTAGCGTCACGTTTGTTCTGAATACTAAAATAAGAAATTGTTTATCCGTCACTGAAGGATTTTATAGCTCACAAGCCAGAAGGAGTAAGGTACACACGAAATGACGAACATAGTTATTTACTCTCATTACTAGTAGTATTTAGTTAGTAGTATTTAATTTCAACCTACCTACCCATTGTGTGCAAACTTTTGTTAATTATTGTGATGGAAAATGACCTCACTTTAAATGTGGAGCTCATTTTTCAATGTTGACGACTCTGTATGAAATATACAGGGAGAAAAAAGCAGCCCTTGACGAGTTTCTTGCCGGTTCTTCTCGTTACAAGGTCTCCCGCTTAGGGTTTGCGAACCGATGGCGTAGCTTCTATGACATTCACAAGTGCTTGTAACAGCCTAGACTGAATAAATAATTTTTGAATTTTGAATTTTGTACATACTTTGTTTTATTATACTAAATTTTATTTATTAAAATAATATGGGTGTAAGAGACAGCCATCCTTTAATCAAAACCATGCATTCAGTCATGATTCTAAACAACTTTTCTTAACAAACCATAGACCGGAAATAGAAATTGTTTTTTGAGTTTTCATACAGAATTGACAGTTTGTTATCAAATGTTGTATGGAGAGAGAATTTTTGTCTTTAGACAAAAATTGCACGGGCAGCGGCATGCTTAGAGTAAGACGGGCTTCTACAGAAAGAGAAGCCATACGAAGCGTTTCCCCTCTGCCGAAGTACAAGCCCAAATGGGCATACGCGTTAGTAAAACCAGTTGCGCCCGGATTTCTTTCTAGACCGAGTATATATTCTGTGACCGAGTCCAGTCGCGCATGTGAACGCTGCTCTGTTTAAAATGTCGAATTGATGAGTTTTTTGCTGTTAAAAGAGATCTTGAACATCAAGTATACAAAAAGACGGTTTTACATTTCACATAAAAGTAATTTTTTATCGTATTATTGCTATTTGTTTACATTTAAACATTAAATTCGTATATTTTATTCTTGATTAGTTGTCAAATTTGTTCAGTGACATCGGGTCTGCTAGTCCATGGCTCGTCCGTACAAATTTCAGATCTGTCGCTAGATAAATCCGAGTTCTCGCCGATGGGCAACTTAGTGATGTTACCGTTAAATAATGTTTGTCGATAAAGTGTTGGTCAATCTGGCCCTGATTCTGCGCCAAATTCATTTGCGAGATTTTTGCATGATTTGCTCTGCACTGATGTGAGCGCGACAGATATCGCGAAATAAATGTCGAAATAGTAGATTATACAACAAGTGAATAAAAAGGGAATTTAGTTCGAGGGACTAACGGCCGTCTCTCGAGCAAGATAATTAGGCGCATGATAGCTGCATGACAGCTAAGTTCATGACACCGTTTTAATTTGGTCGAGTTGTAGTTAGGAAAGACTTATGCGATTCTTATCCAAGCTGAATACTGACCGTAAGTAGTAGAGTGGCGATGGTAAAAAAGCAATTATTCAATGATGTAACTGTGATCAACGTTAAGACGGGGAGCGATCACCGATTGTTGTAAATTCAAATTGTTGGGTGTGCAGATGGCAGTACTGTCATGGAGCGATGTTCAGTGTGAGCAGCCTGAGCCCAACTTCCCTGGGTACACATTAGTCCCAACCCAATCACCTACACTCTCGAGCTTTTTGTATAAAGCTCGAGCGTATAAAAATGACCTCTTTGTTGTTATTCACCCCATCGTAAAATGATTGAGTTTGTAACCTTTATTCCTTTTTCCGTATCGATATTGCTGCATCGACAGTTGAGCCCAGCCCTTTATGTCAAAAACGTGTCATATTTTGATGTGTGACTCATCCGTACACAAATTTTTGCTGTTTTGTTTTATTTTTTATGTGTGAGTGTCGTCATTACAGTGTAGTTTTTGTATGTGGGTATGCGGAACTGCACTTGTGTGCATTTTCTCCCCCCGCAAAAAATGCCAGAATAATTTGAATAGAGTAATATCGCTAAGGCTTCTCCCTTCGTGACAAACGAAGCCTTTCGAACGAAGCCTTTTGTTGCTCGAAGGCGGCATGATAACAACCGGTGTGCACTTGAAGGAGTACGTGACGCAACTGTCCGGTCTGGTTGTCTGTGTTTGTCCGATCCGTTCGTCTGTTGCAAAAACGGATTTGGTACGCGGTTCGGACAAAATTCGATCGTGTGTTAATACTATAAGGATAAACAGACTTTTCCAATCTTACCTGATGACGAGCCCAATGGCGTAAAACACAGCCTACTTGAATGGCTGGTATTATGGTATTACCACGAGAATCGCTAGGAAAATCGTCTACAATTAGGTCCAATATTTTATTTGCAAAAGCTTTGCTGAATCTGTATTTTTTTAAATTGCACATCGTCATATTGTTCAAAAGGATTAATTCTAACACGGGTTATATTATTCTCACGAACAGTTTCCATGTATTCAACATCCAATTCGTCGATAAAGTTTACAGAATCTACAAAATCAATTCTACTCGAGTTAACTGCACATAAAACAGTGATTCTGTCACAAAATTTTGAGGTTAAACACTTGCAAAACAAGGGTGTACGGGTGTTTAAATTTAAACCATGTTTAAAGCGTGTCTATCTCTAAACAATAGTAAAACGCAGTTTGATGGTAACACTTTTTTTAAACACGTGCTCAACAGATGTTTATCTTTTTTGTAGTAAGACTGTTAGCGTTTTTGTTGTACTTTGTACGAGTACACCAATTGCACGCCTAGTAACATAGTGAAGATTGAAAAAGACTCTTTAGTGACGTCACGGCGTATTGCTATCTCTTTCTTTTCGTTTTACAATACGTTTTCGTTTCTCACGAACGAACGAACGACGAACAACGAACACGTATTGTAACACTAAAGAAAGAGGTTGCAATAAGCTGTCATGTCACTCAAGGACATTTTTTCTATCTTCACTATGACACTGGCCGTGCAATCTCCATTGGAGGGAGGTATAAGCTTCTTGAAGTACTAGCGTAGTAGTACTAGAGTAATAGCGTGGATCCTGTGTTACCAACAAAAACGTCGACAGAACTGGCTATATTTATATAAATTATTCACTAAGCTAACACAAATTCTTTATTGAGATATTCTATATTATGTCAAAATTAACACGAGCCTCCCTAGGTCTCCTATAAACTGACATTATTATATTATTATTTTATTTATGTATAAACAGGATAGTAAGTATTGAAAAATCATTAACAATAAAACCAAATAATATTAAATGTATTTAAAAGAAAAAATATAAAATATGCCATTAATTTACTAACATTCTCAAAAATCGTAATGTAGTACGGGTATCGTAGCTACGGTAACAGGTATGTCTTCGAAGAGAGATGTAAGATGAAATGCAAACTTTACTTGAATCTGAAAAAAGTATTTACATTATAATACCTAATATAATATAATATGACTAGCCAAGTGCGAGTCTGACTCCCACAACAAGAGTTACCTACTGAACGGCAATGGAAAATTAAACGGTTTTTTCTGGGGTGGGAACCAGTCTATTTTAGGGTGGGCACGGCCTTTTTAACACGTTTTTATTAGGTTGCTTTCTCGTTTGTGTGTTCATTCGTTTGTTTGTTTGTTTCTCCACAAAGTTTGCGAACGATTTTATGCTAGCTTCCCGATGAGCTAGAGATTTGAAACTTTGAACACAGGTCAGAACTACAAGGCAATGGAATATTATGGTGTCATTGAGCTGATCTGATGATGAAGCCGGAAGAAGGCTACAGGAACTCTATGATGAAACCATACAACCCCATCGAGTTTGGACTCGTTAGAATCGTCCTGACGAGTACTCTAATGAGAGACGAGGTCCAAGGTCTGATGATGAAGCTGAAAGGCCATGCCATAGGAACTCAATATTGGAACCATGCAACCCCATCAAATTTGGGCTCGTTTGAATCATCTTGACGAGTTCTTTGTTGGGAAATAGTTTCCAGGGTCTGATGATGGAGCCGGAAGAAGGACATAGGAACTCTTTAATAAAACCACGCTATCCCATCGAGATTAGGCTCGTTTGAATCGTCTAGACGAGTACTTTCTAGGGAAACAGTTTCCGAGGATCTGATGATGGAGCCGGAGGAAGGCCATAGGAACTCTATAAAAAAACCATGCAACTCCATCGAGTTTGGGCTCGTTTGAATCATCTGGACAAGTTATTTGTTGGGAAATAGGTTCCAGGGTCTGATGATAGAGCCGGAAGAAGGACACAGGAACTCTTTAATAAAACCATGTTACCCCATCGAGTTTGGACTCATTTGAATCGCCTTGACGAGTTCTTTATTGGGAAATAGTTTCCAGGGTCTGTTGATGGAGCTGGAAGAAGGCCACTGGGACTCTGTCATAAAACCATGCAACCCCATCGAGGTTGGGCTCGTTTGAATCGTCTTGATGAGTGCTCCGATAGGAGATGGTATATTTTTAGTTTTA
Organism: Agriphila tristella; assembly: GCA_928269145.1. Taxonomy (NCBI): domain Eukaryota; kingdom Metazoa; phylum Arthropoda; class Insecta; order Lepidoptera; family Crambidae; genus Agriphila; species Agriphila tristella. Next base: position 43,823,783 of record OV743433.1, read on the forward strand.
GCTCGTTAACTAAAAAGCAGAAAATAATAATTTACACAAAAAAAACTCTTTTAAAAACACGTTTTTAAAACAGACTAAATTATTACAAAAAAATCAGACTAAAAACATTAAAACGGACTAAAAAGTAAAAAATAAATTCTTCTGTAAATATTTATAACCCTATACCCACAGAAATTTTAAACCTAAAAACGTGGGGCGCATTTTGTAAAATGTATCATCCATATTGTCTTTAGCATGCGCCCCACGTTTTAGGTTTAAAATTTTACAGCTTTAAGAGACCATAACATTATCATTTATTTTTAAATTAATTTAATTTTTAAATTGGTGAACACACCGCGTATTCCTGAGGAATAGGGGTTTGACAGTTACACAGATAGAAATATGGACAACAAAATGTGTGAACTAAGTAAACCAATAGGTATTAGTTTACCTTCGATAAACAAGAGTTGTACTACGATCGATTTGAACTAGAAACTTGTTTATCGAAAAATTAAGTTGTAGCCAATTGAAAGCACATTTTTTACTCACCCTGAAGATGTATGATATAGCAATCATTGGGTCTTGAGTATGTATACTAGAAGGCACTATGTGAGGTATATCTAGGTTCAGGCAACAACTCTCTTTTTCTAAGCTCAGAAAATCTTTTTTGGATACTTTGCACATCTTTTTCTCTTCGTCAGCATGTCCCTCCGATACATTATACCTTAATTTCTGCAATGTATGTGTTTTAACAAAAAATATTAGCAAGGATTATTCAAGTGATGGTTATCAGTCTTTAAATAAAATAGGGTTTGTATGTATGTTTGTGTGCATATACAATTATCCTTTTTACCATATGTTACAGCTCCCGGCATATAAATTGGCAAGAGAAAGTTGAGACAAAAGATGCGGCACGGCATAATCACCTGAATTAAGGAAACACTGAGTTTAAATATTTTTTCTTGCTTTTCATTTGTTATTGTAACTGCAACCGGTATTTTCTGTTTTGAAGAAAATCCTATGTACGTTTTGACAAACAATGAAACCTTCCCTCTATGTATTTCTTGGCAATATGGTTCCTGTGAAGAATAACTTATTTATTTTATTTTAAGCCCTATTTCTTACCTTACATAGCGGTAAACCAATAAGGGGGCGGCCAACCACGCGGTTTCATTTAATGAAATTTCTTTGCGGCTACTTAACCGTAAGTGCATACGATCACGAGTGGTCGCTCATAAAAATGGAAAAAGCGGACAAATCCTTACTAATATTATAAATGCGAAAGTCTGTTTGTTTGTTTGTTTATTTGTTTGTTACGCCTTCACGTCTTAATTACTGAACCGATCATCATGAAATTTTGCATACACGTTTTCAGAGGTACAGAGAAGGACATAGGGTTCATCCCGAAAAACAATATTGTTCCTGAGGGATAGCAAAAAACTTTACATTCAGACGAAGTCGCGGGCGGTCACTAGTTAATAATAATTTAATCTTACCAAATATTTTTCAATATTAAGATTGACGTTTCCCAAAACTACGAATGGTTGGATCTTTTTATCTCTGCAGACACCACTGAATTTTATCTTAATACAGTAGTAGACTCTTGCTATAGAACTTTCAAAAGATGATGGCAAATCGTGAGGTAATGCAAAGTGGAAAGGATATTCAAATTCACCTGAGCCAACTGTTTTACCTGGAGAGATATAACAAATTATTAAGAGTATTATTTATTGTTAATTTAAGTGTTGTTAATTTTCTTATTAATGTTAATTAAATCCCTAAATGTCGTCAAGCGTTTTGCACTGAGGTCGTACATAATAAAAGTATTTTGGGCTCTTCATCGCTACTTTGTTCTTACATTATTATCATGAGGATTAAACTGAAAAATGAAAATAAGTTTGCCTTGTAAGTTGTCAAAAAGATTGATGCTGATGTGAAGTACTTTCTTCTTTTGTGAATAAAATTTTATGTGCGGTATTGTTGGGCTGGGTCTGGTCCAGCTTGCTTTGCTAGTGCCAGAAACTATAAATTCTATTCCTAAAACAAAAAAAATACATACTGAAACTGTAACTCACTAACCCCCACTTGCACAATAAATTAAATATTATTTAAGTAATACAAACACAAAATTGTGTTCAACAATATTGAATTAAAGGTGCAAGTTGCTTTAATTATCATAAGTATGACAATATATTTTTGTAAACAAAACAATATAAATACATTACGGTCTATTTTTTGTTTTCGTTTGAATTTTAATATCACTGTGCCGGTCACAATATCTCCACAATAAAAACTTTCAGTAGAATCACTGTTTAATTTAATTGTACAATATTCCCAAACCATTTTGAAAATTCGGCTCTTATCATAGAAGATTTTAGGAATGTACTTCACGCAATTTGGCTGTGTACTTCACTAGTGTTATTAATAATAATTGATAATGATAAAGAAGATTAGTTAAGCAAAAGATAAAGATTATCAAAGGGCGAGTGAAGCGATACTGTGACGCCAAACACTGTGGTAAAAGCAGATAAAAAATTTAGTCTTGATATGTAATTTCCTATTAAGTATAATGTTATCAAGGTTCATTATGTATGGGAGTTTCTTTATTCCACCGTATCTTCTTAAAGCTTGATCAGATTTGGATGTATCATTAGAATCAAGACGACCTAAGTGGTGCAGTGGTTAACAGCTGCCAGTCCACTAAATATGTATTTTTCGAAGTTATTTTTTTAACAGAACAGAAATCTTTGGTTTACAGGAAGATTGTTAATTTAGTTAAATTTTCACTCTAAAGAATGTGTTTTTGTTGTGTTTTTAATACATTTACATACAAAATAGCAAATTCTGTACGTAATTTCAGTCTGACTGGTCAAACCCCGATTTGATTGTATTGAGTTTTGGCGTTTGACTGTCCAAGTTGGTCTCTCCTAGGTTTGGCCATAAATTCGTTAGTCAAAGACCGAAACACGCATTAGTTTTGGACTTTGATTAAGCCTTCTTGTCCTGTCCTGACCTGAGGTTTGACTAATCAAACCTAGGAGCGCCGGAACTTCGAGGTTTGCCTTTAACAAATATTTTAAAAGTAAATACTTAAGTAGTACAGATATCTAAATTAAAGGCCTCGATAAGCACATTCTTAAGCACAAGCTGTTTGGTAATTATAAAGTCGAATATGCGATATTTTTACCGCCGGCGACTTTCCACGGAAAAAGGTACCTTATGGTCAAGGCTAGATTTTTTCTGTTTAAAGGTCATAGTGCATTTCATTTGACCTGCGGCGTACACAAACAAAATAGGGCTAGGTATGTAGATAAATGTATCCGCTACGCAGTGGTATGGGTCGCATTATTGAAAGTGAAAGTGAAAGTGATAGTGACAGTGAGTGATTATTGCAGGACATGTTTAATATTTTTTTCATTATATCATAGCAGTTCACAAAGAAATAAAATAAAATAAATAAAGACAATACAAACGTTTATTATGCTTGTACCACACATATTCACAATGCTGAAAGTAAAAACTTATATTTCAGTAACAAAAGTTTAACTAAACTTTTTTCTGCCGGTCGGTACATAATAAAAATATACATATTTTAAAAAGTGGGATTGAATTCTTTAATTTAAAATTGGTTTGGTTTCTGTACGCGAACTTTCATCAAGCAAGTCAAATATGCCCAATGACCTTTGATTTATTGAGAAACTCGGTTTTTGGAATGAAGGACTTCTGCATCTAGGCCTTTACTGATTATTTTTGTAATTTATACTATATAGGTTAAAAAGGCATTCGTACTTTATGTACTATGGGCAACAGCGACGCTTAACCAGTTTGCAACAAAATTCGTGTGCGCGCGTATCGCCCCTACACGAACTAAACGTATGGTTGTGACGGCGCGGCGTGCAAGCGATTTTGACCTTAGCAGTGGTTAAGCGTCGCTGTTGCCCATGGTACCTACTCCAACACACATTTTTATAGTTTGCTCTTCAGTCCACTTCATGTTGACGTCGTCGTTACCACAAAACATGTACAATAGGTAGCGGATAGTTTCACGTTTACTACGCACTTGTGAAAGCAAAACTGTTTACAGGTGTTTGGGACGGGCGACGTTGCAACTGCGGGGAATTCGCGGGTGTGAGGGGGAAGCTAATAGAGCCGAAACACGTTCGGACAGTCTCTGATTAGTGTTAAGTAATTGTTTTTTGCTAAACACTAAACGAACCACTCGCACTAATCACTAATCAAAATGTATATCGGCCATTATGACTTAACAGCGCGACCGTTTACACGTTGATTTTACTAATCACTTAACACTTGCACTTTACACCTGCATTTATTACTTAATGGCCGGTATACATTTTGATTAGTGATTAGTGTGAGTGGCTCGTTTAGTGTTTAGCAAAAAACACGTTCGAACAGTCTCTGATTAGTGTTAAGTAATAGTTTTTTGCTAAACACTAAACGAGCCACTCGCACTAATCACTAATCAAAATGTATACCGGCCATAACAACTTGTAAGCATTAATTAAGCATTAGAGTGTAAGGCCGGGTTCATAGCGCGTGTTTTGCCCTACACAATCAACAAGACATTGTTTCGAGAAACGAAATCCTCATAGGTTTTTTTGTTGAATGTTGAGTTGAAATGTTTGATTTGATGTTGATTCTGTAGAGCAAAACACGCCCTAGGACCCTATTTTTGAATCGCTCAGCTGGCGTCGAGCGCTCGTTTCTACTGATTTTCGTTCGACAGCTCATACATTTGAGTTGATTTGCCGAACGAAAATCAGTAGAAACGAGCGCTCGACGCTAGCCGAGCGATTCAAAAATAGAGCCCCTGTGGACCAGGCATAATGTTCCACTCGGAGCGTAGGTTTTGAACGCGCCTTATATGTCATTCCACACGGTGGGTGGGAAACTGGGAAGGTGGATTAGCGTATAGTTGGCAGACTCACCATGGAATTAGAAGGTTTTGACTAGGTCAAAAAATTGTTAATAAATAGTGATAAATAGTGAACTATAACATATAAATAGTGATACTATGATTCAAAAGATATTTGAGTATCTTGGTGAGGCTGCAAACTTGACGTCAAGTTGGCAGACACCTTAAGAAATACAGTTCGTATCAATATGATTTATATGCCAAAAAATTGTTAGAAAATAGTGAATCGTATACGCAAAATTTCAATAACATTGCTTTAATAAAAGCCGAGATATTACGGTCTCTAAGTGGGCTGCTAACTTGACGTTTCAGGCGATAGCGATTCCAGAGAAACGGGTACAAGTTTTAAACAAATAAATATATCAAAATTTTTTTAGTGAAATTGTGATTCCTACGATATAAATAAAACAAGAATTCTTCATTGCTGTTTTCTAAAAATCGAATGTTAACTTTTACATATAATACTCTGAATAGGCTGTCGATTAATATTGAACTTTGCTCCACAGTAATAAGGTTCAAACTTTATTGCAATCGTGAGGTGAGTACTATCAAGCAAAAAAGTGAGATTTATATTTTTAGCCATGTCCTCCAATTATTATTACACTTGTTTTATCAATTAAGTGTTGGTATCAAACAATAACGATATTTATTAATAACAATCATAGCAATAGCGCCATCTCTCGATAAAGATTGTCAATTTCTGAGTTATAATTTAACGTTAGGTACCTATTTATGTATTAAAGATATTATTATTATTTTGTGAGATTTATAGTAAAATGAGTATCAGTTGGTATGTGAGTAGGTAGGAAGTAATATAAGTAGAAAATATTAATAGTTTCTCCTGAATTAATAATATTGAATTAAGAGTAAGGTATTGACCACAGCACAGCCTACTAGCCTTTATACAGTCGATCATCGCCTTTATTGTTGGCGCAAAAGCCACCGTTCGTAAAAATAGACAGTTGACGCAACGACTAAAAGTGTAAGGGTTGGCACGCTATGATTTGCCTTTTTGAATTTCAAAAATAATTAAGTAAAAATTATTTTACCTTTTTAATCATTGTAGGTATCCTAATACATAAATAGGCACCTAACGTTAAATTATAACTGAGAAATTGACAATCTTTTCCGAGAGATGGCGCTATTGTTATGAATATTATTGTTATTAATGAATATCGATATTGTTTGATACCAACATTTAATTAATAAAACAAGTGTAATAATAATTCGAGGATATGGCTAAAAATATAAATCTCACTTTTTTGCTTGATAGTACTCACCTCATGATTGCAATGAAGTTTGAACCTTATTACTGTAGAGCAAAGTTCAATATTGATCGACAGCCTATTCAAAGTATTATATGTAAAAGTTAACATTCGATTTTTAGAAAACAGCAATGAAATTTTCTTGTTTTATTTATATCGTAGGAATCACAATTTCACTAACAATTTTTTGATATATTAATTTGTTTAAAACTTGTACCCGTTTCTCTGGAATCGCTATTGCCTGAAACGTCAAGTTAGCAGCCCACTTAGAGACCGTAATATCTCGGCTTGTATTGAAGCAATGTTATTGAAATTTTGCGTATACGATTCACTATTTTCTAACAATTTTTTGGCATATAAATCATAATGATACGAACTGTATTTCTTAAGGTGTCTGCCAACTTGACGTCAAGTTTGCAGCCTCACCAAGATACTCAAATATCTTTTGAATCATAGTATCACTATTTATATGCTATAGTTCACTATTTATCACTATTTATTAACAATTTTTTGACCTAGTCAAAACCTTCTAATTCCATGGTGAGTCTGCCAACTATACGCTAGTGAAGGTGGGCCCAATGGGCCCATGTATCGTTCGTTATGGCCGGTATACATTTTGATTAGTGATTAGTGCGAGTGGCTCGTTTAGTGTTTAGCAAAAAACAATTACTTAACACTAATCAGAGACTGTCCGAACGTGTTTTTTGCTAAACACTAAACGAGCCACTCGCACTAAACACTAATCAAAATGTATACCGGTCATTAATGCTTTTTTGTTCAAAGAAGCATTTCTAAAACTAGCAACGTATGTATTATGTACAATGAATTTGCCAATATTGTGTTGTGACTTGTGGCATGTTGTGGCCAACGTGTGTAGCTGCACAAGAAACAAAACCAACTTGCTTGTTGTCACTGACTTCTGTCACAATGACATTGACAAGACAATTGTCAAATCAAATCGATTCGATGCAATTTTTTCTGATTTTGAACATATTTTGATTGTGTGTATTTTTGATGATTTCTTTGAAGAAACAAAGTAATTAATATTTTTAAGTTGTTACGTCGTTAGAATGGTGTTTCAAGTTTAAATCAGGTGAATTTTTTGTCGTTATAATGTGTTTCGTGCGTCTCATTCCTACGCAGTTTATGTTAGATGTTAGGTTAGAATGTCTTCCATCATTTCAAATTGAAAAAAATTAAGTCGATTTACCACCGCTTTCTATCAATAATAAAAACAAATTCTGTTATATAATCTTTATTATGATTTTTCAAACAGGCCTAATTAAATCATGGAATAATATATTTCACTGCTTATTTTGCAAAAAATTGCACATCTTGGAAAAAAAGCCAAAACTGTTTCACAAAACTTACAGTAAACTCTACGCAGCCGGCGAAGCGCCAGAAGCGACTTTTTTTACGTGCAAAATGTTTTACGTACGACCTCTTCCCTCTCCCGTCCTCTTTTTAGCCTTCCCTGCTTAATTTCCATATGATATGAGGACCCTTTGCGACACTCTGACTGTAAAATTTACTCTTAACAATATATTCGGGAGAAGTTAAAGATAAGTTATAAAAGTTATTAACAAGAATAAATATAATAAAAAAATAAAATAAAATAAAAGTTAGTCTGGCTCTTAGGGCTTAGGCTAAAAAGTTTGGTGACCCAAGCCCTAAATAATAGCTAAATTACAATTTGATTTTTGCACATTGGTACTATAAATATCTCTTTAAATATAATGTTTCTCAATATTTGGTACTAAAATAGCAAATCGCAATGCAAAGTGCAATGAATATACTTAAAAGTAGGAAACATATAACCAGTAGATCTACCATGAGTTGATGAAAACTGTTTCTGCTACCGTAAACTATCAGATAATACTGCTCACAGTCAAAGACAGTGAAAGAGAGAAAACATTTATGGTTGCGTTCAGTGTAGTGAAAACAGTTTACTTCAGAGGTGCCCAAACGGTCGATTGCAATCGACCGGTCGATCGCGAGAGGTTTTAAGGTCGATCGCCAAGGATAAGAGATTTGACATTTTGCACCCAATGTAGTTTTACATATACAATTTTTTTTCTTGTTAAATATTTGGTAGGTTAAATGGTCAAAATGTCGATCTCTTAGTCATAATTTTTTGTCAAGTCGATCTCCTTTAGAAAAAGTATGGGCACCCCTGGTTTACATCAACTCATGGTAGGGAGGCCCATTGTAGTTATTGTTGGGATCTTCGGTATCTCAGGAGATAAATAAGAATAAAATAATACCATTTTAGATTGTAATTCACCAGAGACACATTTTTATTTTTTCTAAAACCACAGCTCAGATAATACAACACATTTTATCAATTTCATATTAAACAAAAGTTACTCTTAATAACATAGTTTATTTAACTGGCTTGTTTCGCAATCAAAAAGTAAGTTTTGAGTAGTTTATGATGGTTTGACATATTTTTCATATCCCATCTGTCAAGTAAGCTACTCAGAACTTAGGTACTTTTGATTGTGATACATGCCCTAAGTCCTTAGGGATACAAAGGAACTGTTTCTCAATTTAAAATTAAGTTGTGAGTAGCTTACTTGACACATGATTTGACTTGACAGTTGTGATATAAAAATATGTCAGTTCATTTGTCAAGTAAGCTACTCAGAAGTTACTTTTTGATTGTGATACATGCCCTGAGGACCTGTTTCACATTTTAAAAGTAAGTTTTGAGTAGCTTCTTGACCAAGAAGCTTATACCTCCCTCCAATGGAGATTGCATGGCCAGTGTCATAGTGGTGAAGATAGAATAAAGGTCCTTGAGTGACGTGACGGCTTATTGCAACCTCTTTCTTTAGTGTTACAATACGTGTTCGTCATTCGTTCGTTCGTGAGAAACGAAAACGTATTGTAAAACGAAAAGAAAGAGATAGCAATACGCCGTGACGTCACTAAAGTCTTTTTTCAATCTTCACTATGATACTAGGCGTGCAATCTCCGCTGTGGGTATATGCTTCTTGTTCTTGACACATGACTTGACAGTTGTGGTATGAGAAATATGTCAAATCATCTGTCAAGTAAGCTACTCAGAAGTTACTTTTTGATTGTGATACATGCCCTGAGGACCTGGGGGCTAATTGTCTAATTTCAAATATCTATCGCAATCGCTTTCATTTGACAGATGGATGTGACACATTTCTGCATTTCTTTGGTAAGTTTTTATTTGTGCCAAAAAGAAGCATCAATGTGTTACATCCTGAAAGCGATTGCGATAGACTTTGAAATTGGACAATAGAGAGGCTGTTTCACAATTTAAAAGTAAGTTTTGAGTAGCTTCTTGACACATGACTTGACAGTTGTGATATGAGAAATATGTCAAATCATCTGTCAAGTAAGCTACTCAGAAGTTACTTTTTGATTGTGAAACAGGTCAAACAGGCACTAAGTTACGAGTAAGTTTATAACAATGGTTATTATAAGTTTGTGTAACTTGTGTCTTATTTACAAACATCTTTTAAAATTATTTTTAGATCCTGGGTCATAATCCTAATCTATCATAAAAATTCATCTCGAACTTTTTCAAGTGGACATTCTGTGTATTTGGACAAAGAGTAGATTTTTTATATGGGTTAGTATTTGCTTCACAAAATTGTCACAGTAACTTGAATTGCTGCAGCAATGGATATGCAGTGCATGTCAATTGAAAGCAATTGCCTTAGGTTTTTAGTTAGACTATTAAGCCTAATTCACACATATCAGTGAAGTCTCAGTTTAGTCACAATTCCGGCACAGTACTGTGGCCCTATTTTTGAATCGCTCGGCTGGCGTCGAGCGCTCGTTTCTACTGATTTTCCTTCGACAAATCAACTCAAATGTATGAGCCGTCGAACGAAAATCAGTAGAAAAGAGCGCTCGATTGGAGACGAGTGATTCAAAAATAGGGGCCCTGCTGTGATAATTATTCTTTCATAAATTTTCATTGAAAGTCCACACCAGTACCTTGATTACGTAAAGCTGTTGCTAACAATTCTCGATTGAAATCGATTGAAAGCGCGGTTGCATTGCTTCTTTAGTTAAGATAGTTGTCACATTGGTTCTTACTAAAGCAGCGATGTAACTGCGATTTCTGTCAAAGTTGATTGCAACAAAGTTACGTAATTACCCCCCTGTTAGTGTCATTGACGAGACAGTGCTCTCACTGTCAGTGAACGCGTATTCATAGAGAATGTATGAAATAATAATTATCAGGGTGGCGGAACTGTGACAGAACTGATAGGGTAAAAGCCGGATAGTTGCCCCACTTTTCATATAAGCTCTATTATAAAAAATATAGTAGTATAGTAGCCCCAAGGGCGCCCTTGGGGCGACTATCCGCGAAAGTAACTAGGGCAACTATCCTTTTTGATACGGATACTTGCCCTTCTTATTTGTAAAATAATTAAAATCAATTCAATAATAAAACTTAATAAACAGTGTAATTTAAACTCTAATGCACGCAAATAAACAAAAAGTTGACTAAAACTACCATCACTAATAAAAATATTCAATAGTAATGACTTACCCAAATAATATCGACGCCCGTCAAAGTTTCGTCGCGGTAGATTTTTGCTCGCATGAACGAAACGCGTGCGCCTACACCAACGGTTTACATGGGCATGGCTCTGAGGTCTGCGGGAGAGGCACTTACAAATGCAGTATAGCGCTGACGCCGTCAACGTCCCTAACATAGTGTACTTAGAACCGGGGCAACTATCCCACTGAGGCAACTATCCGGCTTTTACCCTATGTGTGAATCAGGCTTTACGGCCCGGCCACAGCCAGCGCGGCAGGCGGCGTTCAATAATCACTGTGCGTTATCTCGATGGCAGCCTCTCAGCTCGTCGTCACGACCGCGCAGTGATTACCGAATTCGCTTGTCGCGCCGGCTATGGCCGGGCCGTTAGGTTTGGGCCCTTGTGGCTAATATTCAAGTTTTAGTTACAGATAAGTCAAGATGGATCCCAACATCTATGCTTTAGTCCTTGACACCCTCAACAGGGCGACTAGCCAGGATGCAGTGGTCTTGAAACCCGCTGAGAAGAAGCTTCAAGAATGGGAAATAGAACCGGGTTTCTACTCAGTGTTACTGGTATTCACTGTTTCTTTATTTTGTCAATATTTTTTTGTTTGTCAGCAATTGTGTAATGTAATGATTATAATGTTTAGACTTATATGCTAGGTTTCACAATGTCACATAAATACCATGTCAGAATTGCTTATTTATTTGTTTGTCTGAAATACCATTTATTGTTATTCACAGGATGTTCTATCTAATCATTCAATTGATGTAAATGTGAGATGGTTAGCCGTCATGTGCTTCAAGAATGGAGTTGATAGGTATTGGAGGAGGAATGCTCCCAATGCCATCACAGATGAGGAGAAGCAAAAGCTAAGGCTTGGGCTCCTCACAACAAACATACTGAGCGAGCCAGTAACACAGATAGCCACTCAGCAAGCTGTTTTAATTTCTAAAATAGCCAGGTATTTCTATCTAAAAGTTATATTTTTCTATAAACAGTGGCGGTCACTTAATTAAAGTCACCAGTCGATTTTCATACAAACGAGGTAACTTTGAAGCCTTGTTTCTCTGCCAGGGATACCTCGTTTGTACGAAAATCTTTGAAAATCGTTTGGCTGGTGTCTTTAATTATGTGATAGCCACTGTATAATCATAAACAAGGTGCACTTCTGTTTAATAAGAGTTTGGTATTTGTAGTAGGACAAATATTTAGTTTTATCAGTAAATACAAAAAAAAAATTTTTAGGTTCGATTGTCCAGCCAATTGGGCTAATTTAGTACCAGACCTCATTGGAGCCCTAAAGGCTCCGCAGCCCTTGGTGCAGCATCGATCTTTGCTAATATTTCATCATCTTGTCAAAGCTTTAGCTTCGAAGCGGATGATTGGTGACCGACGAGTATTTCAGGTACGTTATTTTCATTTATGTTGAAAATCACATTTTGGGATTGTGATTACATACATTAGTGCACACACATTTTTATGTCTACGACCCGCGCAAATAAAGAATGGGATTAAAAATGGCGTCGTTCATAATCACTTCTCGCTCTCTTGCTAAATGGCACACTTATCGCTCTCTCACTCCTTCTCATTGCGGAAAGCGCGGTGAGTCGCCATTTGCAATCCCATTCTTTATCTGCTTTGTTGTAAACACATGGTTTTATATCCATTGATTCTTTTATATTAGGTCAACTTGCAATAGGCCTTAGTTTGCCTAAGAATGTTGTGCAAATAAAACTAAATACCGTTTTATTTTAGGAACTTACCCACTCCGTATTTTCTTTCATCCTGGCGCTGTGGCATGAGAACACAGAATTGTTCTTGAGACACATACAGGAAGGAGCAACAACGGAGTTGATCACCGAGCATTTGGAGAAAGCCCTACTCTGTCTCAGGATACTTAGGAAGCTCACTGTCTTCGGCTTTAAGAAGGCTCACGAAAGCCAGCACGCTGTGGCATTCCTGAATGTAGTTTTTGACAGAGCTAAGACTAGTTTGGAATGCAGTAAGTATACATTTCGATTTGTATAAAGTGTAACATCGGGACGTTACACTGCGAGCGGCGCGGCAAGCGAATTCAATATTCACTGCGCGCTATCTTGATGTCGGCCTCAGCTCGTCGTCATGACAGCTCAGTGATTACCGAATTCGCTTGCCGCGCCGCCTGTGGCCGAACCGTAAGGCAGGATCCTGAACTTATGAGTTTATTATGTCTTCCACAACAATGATAAAGCTAAAATAAGAAATGCTGCCAAAATGTTTTTCTACAATCAATGTGGCCTGACATTTTAGCAAGCTTGGTCACTTTAGTTTCAAATATTAACTTTAGTTTGCTCTGTAGACAAATATTATTAGTGACATGTTTACAGATATGTAAGTTAGGTACCCTTACCAACCCATAAGGAAGGCCTGTGCCCCAGCAGTGGGGACATCAAAAAAATGGCTGATGTACAAGTTAGGTGAAGATGTAAAGAAAAACTATATGAAGTGAAAGTATTTCAATGACTTTTAAACCTATGTTTATGTTAATTTCAGGAAAGCTCCTCAAAGGCAGAGGGATATACCCACTAGAACTATGTGAAAAGTTCATAATCCACCTAACTAAAGTGGCTTTGGGAGTTCTTGGGTTCCACCCATTCTCCTATGTGCCTCTTATAAGACCATCGTTAGAGTTTGCCCTCTATTACTGCTTTACGGAGCAAGGCATGGCGCTGATCTACGAGAGATTCACTATACAATGCCTGAATATTGTCAAGGGGATCCTACAGTGCGCGGAGTATAAGTTGCCTAAGGGGACAGAGACCGTGAAAGAGCCGTGTAAGTATAAACATTTGAAGTCTTTTAGTAGTCTCCTAGTGTATGAAGCCAACTATTGTTAGCATCGCTCACTTAAGGCACTTTACTTATATGTTGGCGCAGCATCGGTACATATCAACATTGGTATACGCGGTACCGAAAGCATACCGAAACCCAACGAACTAAGATACTAAGGAAGTGTAATTCCGCTCAAAAAATAGCACCACGCAAACTAACACAGAGTGGGCGGGGCTAAAAAAGTACTAGTGAAGCTGATGGGTTAGGGCTCTTAAATAAAAGATTTTGATAAGATTCACAGGGATATAATACGATATCAGTGAATGATCGACCAGCCATTACAGACACACAAGAGCAAGAGAGCGGAAACGGATGTTGCATACATTCTAATGACAAGCAGCCGTCAATGTCACATGACAGATACCACAGATTATAGATTTTATTACGTTTACATAGGTTAACTCAACACTGTCCCTTAAACTAATACAATCCTATAACTGTCCCTTAAATAATGCAATACAGAATAGAACAAAACTTAAGTATTACTTAAGCACTAAAACAGTTTCATTACAAATTTGTTATGTATTTCTTTTGTAAGCGGTTTAGTTAGCAAGTCGGCTAACATTTCTTCAGTACACAAATATTTAATATCAATAGAACCGTTACATATATGTTCCCTAATAAAATGGTGGCGTATATCTATGTGTTTAGTTCTAGCATGGAATATCGTATTTTTACACAATTTCTGAGCAGACTGATTATCGTTAAAAATTGTAACTTTACACAGTATACCCAATATTTCCTGTAAAAAATTTTTAAGAAACAAAGCTTCCTTGGAACTGTCAGAGAGACACATGTACTCGGCTTCCGTGCTGGACAGAGCTACAGTTCTCTGCTTTCTGCTTTCCCAGGAAACAATAGATTTGCCAACCTGAAACACATAACCAGTATAAGATCTTCGATCTGCTTCACTTCTTCCCCAGTCAGCGTCTGCGTATCCTGTAATGTTAATTCCGCCTTTTTGAAAAGTTAAACATTTTTCTTTTGTGCCTTTGAGGTAACGTAGCACCCTTTTCGCTGCCTTCCAGTGAGCTTCACTGTGACAATTATTAAATTGACTAAGATAGCTGACTACATGTGTTATGTCTGGTCGTGAACCTACTGAAATATACATCAGTGACCCTATTAAACTTCTATAATCAAAATTAGTATTTTTATCACCATCAGATTTTTCTAGTTTCAAACCAGTTTCCATTGGTGTTGATACAGGTTTGCAGTTTTCCATCTGAAATTTCTGCAAGACCTTTTCTATATAGTTTTGTTGGTCTAGAGTTATTTTATCTTTATTTTTACAGATTCTCATGCCTAAAACATGCTTTGCTGGCCCTAAATCTGCAATCTCAAACTCATTATTTAATTCCTTTTTAATATTATTTACTTCTATTTGAGAGTTTTGTGTATACATCAAAAGAATGTCATCGACATACAATGCTATTATTATTAATTTATCATGACTATATTTGTAATAAACACAAGCCTCTAATGATGACTTTGAAAATTTCAACGTTTTACATAAGATTTTATTTATTTTCTCATACCATGCTTTAGCTGCCTGCTTAAGACCATAAATTGCTTTATTAAGTTTAAAAACTTTCTTTTCATTACCTTTACATATGAACGCTTCGGGTTGTTCCATAAAAACTGATTCTTTGAGTTCTCCGTTAAGAAAAGCTGTCTTTACGTCTAAGTGATGAATATTCATATCATATTCAGCAGCTATAGCAAGGAGTGTTCGAATACTTGAATACCTAACAACAGGAGAAAAAGTTTCATCGTAATCTATTCCATATTTCTGTGTGAAACCCTTTGCAACTAATCTAGCTTTATATTTGAGAAGTTCACCATTAACACCTAATTTTCTTTTAAATACCCACTTGCATTTTACTGGGCTTTGACCTTCCACTCTGTCAGTTAGTGTCCAGCATTTGTTGACATTGAAAGAGTTATACTCATCTTTCATCGCTTGCCTCCAGCTATCAGCATCTGGACCGCTCAAAGCTTCTTCCACTGTCTGCGGGTCTCCAGTGTCACTGGTACAGGTTGCCTTCACCAGAAAGGCTGAGATGGAGTCATCACCTGTTGTTGTTGTTGTATCTTGCTCTGAACTTGAAGTTTGTTCTTCCAAATCTGGAATATATGTTTCATCCGAAGTATGATTTGAAACAAAACTATCATCACTCTCAGAATCATTCACTGATATCGTACTATATCTCTGTGGATTTGATGTGTCATCAGAATTGACCTCATCCAAGGTATTTTCCTCAGTGAATGGTTCTGTGGGTTTCTCAGTCTCAATACTCTCTTGCAAGTTTACATAAGTGAGAGTATTTTTGTAATTGTTATCATCATTTGACACAATATCATCTTTACTAAATTTATTTTCCAAGAATGTTACATCTCGAGCTTTTATGCAATTCTTTGGAAAATCTGGGTCTAATAATCTATAGCCCTTTGTATGCTCACAATAACCAGTGAAAATATATTTCTTTGCTTTAGGTTCTAATTTATTTCTATTGTGCACATGTGCATAAACGACACAACCAAAAGTACGCAAATGTGAAATTGATACCTTTTTGCCAGTCCACTTTTCTTCTGGAGTGCAGCCTTTCACTGCTATCGTAGGAGATCTATTCTTGAGATAGACCGCTGTGTTTGCAGCTTCCGCCCAATATTTCTGCCCGAGGCCGGCTTCTTGAAGCATGCAGCGTGTCTTCTCCATTATGCTCCGATTAGCTCTTTCAGCAACTCCATTTTGTTGCGGAGAATATGGCACTGTAGTATGATGTATGATGCCGTTCGCCTTAAGAAAGTTCTGAAATTTCAAATTACAGTATTCAGTACCATTATCACTGCGCAAAATTTTCAATTTTTCATTAGTTTGATTCTCTACCAACGATTTCCAACTTTTAAATGCATCAAAAACTTCATCTTTTCTTTTCAAAAAATAAATGAAAGTTTTTCTAGAGTAATCGTCTATAAATGTTATATAATATTTTGCACCACTAAACGATGTAGATGCCATTGGACCACATAAATCGCTATGGACTACTTCTAAAATTTTTGTAGCCCTAGTAAAACTATTCTTTGGAAATGATGTACGAGTTTGCTTTCCCTCGATACATGACACACATTTCTGAAAATCACTTTTATCATATGAAATGCCTGAAACCATACCTTGTCTTAGCAACTCCATGCTTCGGTGATTGAGGTGTGCGAGACGACGATGCCATACCTGCTGCGAAACCTTATCTTCCATCACCGAGACTGCAGGCATCGCAACAGCACTTGATTCTTCACTACTTACAGCTTGCACATCTTTATTTTCCTCCAAACAACCTAAATTTGCTATAAATGGAGAGGTATTAGGACATACTTTTGTTAAGTTACAATTTTGAGTGGATGAGTCAACAGTATCTAATTGATAAATACCACCACACATTGTGGCCGTTGCTACTAAAGCTCCGTTATCAAAAATTCTACACATGTTAGAACTAAACACCACTCTAAATCCTTTACTTGTCATAGCGCTGACAGATAACAAGTTTGCTGACAAATTGGGAACGTAATGTACATTACTAATTGTTTTTACATTACCATTTTTCATATTAACTTTAACAGAACCCCTTCCAGCAGTATACAACTTGTTCCCATTAGCTACATTAACCTCTATCGACTTATTATCACTAACAAAGTCACTCATTACACTTTTGTCCCTACACATGTGTCCAGTAGCACCGCTATCAATGTACCACGAACCAGTCTTGATGTTTGCTGACAGCGCAACCAGTAGGGCCTTAGATGTATCCGTATTTGGTGTCTTCGCAGTCTTCTTATACGTTGACTTAGGACAATCTTTAATATAATGGCCAACTTTCTTGCACTTAAAACATCTTGGTTGTTTTCTAACAAACAGGGCTGAAGCATCGGTCTCCTCCTTATCATTTCTACGAAGATTTTCCTGAAGCAATTTTCCTTTTACCACTTCGCTGGAAAGTTTCACATTGGAATTTTCAATTGCCATTATAAGTGGGTCAAAATCTGTAGTCAAACCACTTAGCATCAATACAGCAACAAAGTCATCTTCAAGGGGAGAACCAATTTCACTGAGTTGTTGTGAAATCTCGGTTATTCTGTTTATGTAGCTTTCCATACTTTCGCTCTCGTTCAACTTGGTCGCAAATAATGTTCTCAGGAGCCCCAACCTGCGACATAGGCCCTTATCTTCATAAGCCTTTTCAAGGTTGCTCCAAGCTTCGAACGCCGTTTTCGCATTACGTATGTGTGGAATTGCAGACGGTTGTATGGATAACGCGATTCTCGCCAAAGCTTTTTGAGCTTTCTTCTCATCACATTTTTCATTTTCCACACATTCCCACAGATCTTCTTGAATCAATATCATTTTAATCATGAATTTCCAGGAACTGTAGTTTTCTATCCCTTTTAATTTCTCTATAGAAACGAAATTCGCAGAGCCCGACATCGTGCTTTTTAGTAGGCAGAATTTCACTATTTCGGATTACAACTAGCGCGTGAAAATATTTACTTTTTATTATTGCGCGATAGATAAGGCCCATAACCTGATGGGTTAGGGCTCTTAAATAAAAGATTTTGATAAGATTCACAGGGATATAATACGATATCAGTGAATGATCGACCAGCCATTACAGACACACAAGAGCAAGAGAGCGGAAACGGATGTTGCATACATTCTAATGACAAGCAGCCGTCAATGTCACATGACAGATACCACAGATTATAGATTTTATTACGTTTACATAGGTTAACTCAACAGAAGCACGATTTAGTAATGTCTGCCACGCGCTCGGCGACAGTCGTTAGCGTTACCACAAAAAAATAATTAGAAAAATGATTAAAATGACGTCATGTGTGGTCAAGTGGTGAAAAAGACCAAAAGAAGGCAGCAAAACTATACAGACATAACATAACATAGGAAAGTAACATATTTTTCGTTTTTTAGAAATATCTATGAGCGTATACATACAAAATATGGTCGTTATTATGCAACAAGTGTTCAGTCGCTTTGTGGGGCAGAGTCAAATCTTCACATTCACTGCTATCACACATTTTTAAACAAGAATAAAACTCTCTCATGGAATTCAGTACAACAAAAAAAAAGGAAAATTTAAATCAAAATTTTGTAATGCTAAAAATGGCGCGTCCTGCAATATGCAATACATAGAAAACGAGTAATCTGATGTAATCTCCTTGTTTTTTTATTATTATACAGGGTGTAACAAAAACGCTGTCCAATCCGTGAAGGGATGATTAGCTAGGTACCTATAAAGATTCTATTCACGCAATCCTCTTTGATTAACGAGTAAAAATCCCTGGTTAAAATAGAATAAATAAAAAATGAAGAACTCACATTGCAACACCGAAGGCAGCAGAGTGGCACGACAAGTAGTGACGTCATGAGGTCAAGACCGTCAGATCAGAACACAAAGTAATGACAATTTCCAGAAACTATGATTTTATGCAGCTCTGAAAACAGCTTTTTAATATGGAGTTTGATCCGCGGATCATTCTGCTGGAACCCCAATGTATGAGATCTGCTGCGAAAATGCTACTTTATATTTCCACCACCAATAGAAATACATTACTAGCAACGGTGCACTAGATTGTCCCGAACACTTTGCAGCACACCTGTATTCCACTTAATTAGTACAAATGTGGCTATTATTCGCAAACGCATTACGGATTCACTCTCACAAATGTTTTTAAACATCAACTGTAAACATGACCTCACAAATAAAAATCAAGGGGTGTCAAATCTGGAGATCGCGCTGGCTACGGAGTTGGTCCACCTCTTCCAATCCACCGTCACCCATCACCCATATTGCTAGTTTAGGTATTTGCGCACCGGTCAATAAGCATGTTAAAATAGTCTGCATTTGAAAAAGATCTTGACAAGAATAAACTTTGACTTGGTGGAATACGCTGCTATAAAAAATACATTACGAAAAACTGAGAACCTCCTCCTTTTTTGAAGTCGGTTAAAAAGGTGTCGCTATAAGAATTTTGTATTGCCAATTAAAAAATAAAAATAAAGCGACGTATTAATACTGTTGTTCTTTATCAGTCACACCTCTAAAAGACGTATGTGTTGCTCGCGCAAATGTGATAATTATCTACATAATATGTACTTACATGTTATGAAAAAAAATCTTTACAGAATACATTGTCTTTTATCAAGCATACCTATTTTATTTCAATAGCTTGCCTAATTTTAGTCCTTCTTGAAATCATATGTCTTACCAATTCGTGACAAATAATATGATCATCATTCATCAACATCATCATTTTATAATTTTCATAAAATAAAATAACAATAAAATCATCACAGCCGAAAGACGTCCACTGCTGACATAGGTCTCCTTTAGTTTTTTACCCGACTGCAAAGAAAGGGTTATGTTTTTCGCGCGTATCTTGTATGTAACTATGTAAGTATGTTTGTGTGTGTGTTTGTATGTAATATTCTTTATTACCTCATATCTTTCAAACGGCTGAATGGATTTCTGTAATTAAGATATCGTTAGATTTGTCTCGTCAGCCCAAGTGTTCTTAAGAAGGTGGCGTTATAAAAAAAACAACATGGCGGCTGTACGGTACTAATATACCTACGTAGTGGGAAAAATTTTTTTTTTACAATACTGCAATATGGGTGTCAAATTAAAGGGCTTATTGTAAGGATTTCAAAAAGGTATATCAAGACCGTAATATATCATAACTAAAAAGTTATAAATAAAAAAATAAATTATAAAAATTAAAAAACCCGCCTGCATAAAAAGACAAGTCCACTGAAAAGATGGAAACAAGATTAAATATTAAAGGCAACATGCAGTCGGAGGCATATAGTAATTCAAATCATTCATGACGTCACTTTCTTAATGCATGCCTCCGACTGCATGTTAAATTTAATATTTAACATTTAACATTTAAGCCTTTAATATTTAATCTTGTTTCCATCTTTTCAGTGGACTTGTCTTTTTATGCAGGCGGGTTTTTTAATTTTTATAATTTATTTTTTTAGAGCGACTAGTTACAGGCGACTTGCATCAAGCGTATTCGAGCGGTCTTTACCAAGTCGTCCGTCTACATAATAAAACAAACATTATATCTAACAAACAATAATGTACTAATTTCATAAAACAATTTTATGATGCCGCCCAGCGCGCCGTAGTAGGTTAGGTGTACTGACTGCATTTTACGTTACACCGTCCTCGCCTCAATGACAAAGGCACGACAACGGCCCAATTAGTGACACGAGGCGAGTCAAATATCCAATCATGTTTGTTCTGCGTTCAAACCCCAGCCAATAAAAAACGTCATATGCGTTAGAATACAATCTAATGCCGATTATGCGTGCATTGTAATAAGGTATGTTTTTACTAGTTCATTGTTGAGTTTGCGACCTTTTGTGTTACAGAATATGTGAAGGTGCCATTTTTTATGGAATATTTGTTAGGAGTTAGGCTTCCTTAGATCTTAGTTCGTTGCCGAAACCTTACGACGCTTATGTTTCATTACGACAAATTAGTAAAGCTCACTCATTTATTGTCGGCGCAACATCAGCTCAGCGCGGTAGAGATTCGCTAAAGGATCTGTACCGTGCTGACAAGTGAGTAAAGGGCCTTAGTTTCTATGGCTCTTTTTAAGCTTCTTAGGTGATTGACAAAACCAAACACTTACCCTCCAGGCTCTGGAGAGTGGACCAAACATAAAAAAATATTGTTGACATTATCAATAATTACTTACACATTAGGTAAAGAAAAAAACTTTACCTGGAGGCCTCGTTTCTATTTCCATTTATTTCTATGAAGTACCTGCCATGCCGTAACTACGTAGTGAAGGATCCCTACAAGCCGATACGCATCGGCTTACCTTTTAGAAATCCCACCCCGCCGATCCACTATGCAGCAGATCATAACATTTTTGTAGAACGGCTTCGCCATAATTTCACTCTTCGTCGCGACCATGGTATTTCATAGGCCGCACACAGCTATTGTTTTACTATAAAAAATGACCTTTCCCAGTGACACTGCAAGCGCACCAGGCGAAGATGGAGGTGCTTGACTAGAACACAGTGTGCCATATGTGTCGTCACTTGGTGACACACTACTTCTGTCTGAGTTTATTATGTCGTTTCTTCCAAAACAATGATATAGCTAGAATAAGAAATGCTGCCAAAATATTTGCTATAAAAACTGTCCTTTCCCAGTGACACTGCAAGCGCACCAATCGAAGATAGAGGTGCTTGACCAGAACATAGTGTGCCATATGTGTCGTCACTTGGTGATCACTACTTCTGAGTTTATTATGTCGTTTCTTCCACAGCAATGATATAGCTAGAATAAGAAAGGCTGCCAAAATATTTGCTAAAAAAACTGTCCTTTCCCAGTGACACCACAGAATAAGTAATAGTACAAAGTACAGAAGCAGCACGCCGCATAGTAATTAGCGACTTTTGCTCCAACCCAATAAAGTGCAATTCAGGTCGCGTAATGTCCTGCAGTACAGTTTATATTCACCTTGTAGTTGCCTCTCTTTCTATCGCGTGCCCTTACCTTTTCTAATGACGCAACGTTAAGGTTGTCTTCTTTTAAATGAACTGCGTAGCGTTTAACATAATGTGAAAAATGTCAATTTTTTATTGGTTTTTTGTTTTTGACATCCGTATACGGCACAGTAATGTCGATTCGACATTGTTACTATTATAAAGAGGCAATACCTACGCAGGCAGTAAGATGCCGCGCTTGTACGGCGGCGGGCGTGTGGCGGCCCTTTGCTCACTTGTTCGTTCGCACGAACGGCTAGCGGTAGGTGCTTATCGCGCGACCTTGAGCGAGTGAAGGAGGCCTGGTGATACTGCAAGCGCACCAAGCGAAGATGGAGGTGCTTGACTAGAACACAGTGTGCCATATGTGTCGTCACTTAGTGACACACTACTTCTGAGTTTATTATGTCGTTTCTTCCACAACAAAGATATAGCTAGAATAAGAAAGGCTGCCAAAATATTTGCTAAAAAAACTGTCCTTTCCCAGTGACACTGCAAGCGCACCAGGCGAAGATGGAGGTGCTCGACCAGAATACAGTGTGCCATATGTGTCGTCACTTGGTGACACACTACTTCGTGCTAAGCGCCGATGATCTGGCGCTTTGGGATGCGGAACCAGAAAGTTTCGCCACCGACGAAGCTGGGGAATCCTGGAAATACAGCCTTAGGGTAAGTTGTTTAGTTGCCAAATCATTGTTTTCCCTTATCCACCACACATTTTTAAGTGTCATACGATTGGGTTGTGGCGTTAGTGTAAATGGAAGCTAAGGTCTATAACTCCGAAACCACTACAGAACTTCTGAGAGCGGGCGGTAAGCCGATACTTAAAGTCCTCCAGAAGATTTTCAATTCCGTTATCGTTGAGGGGAGAACGCCGAAGACGTGTAACATAAGTGAGGTGATACTTACTTACCCATCTCGCTTTTGAGCCATGTCTATAAGTTCTTTTCTCACTTTATGCTCTGAAATATTCGCATTACATTTGAAAAAAAAGTAAAACCTCCTTCAAAAACCTTAAAAAAACAGCTCTATAAAAAGCAAGAAATAATGTTCAAATCGATTAATTTAAACACGTCTATTGAAGTCGGGTGGAGCTGGAAGTATTTTTTTTACTTATTGTGATGTTTATATTCTAAAAGCCCCACCCGACTTCAATAGACGTGTTTAAATTAATCGATTTGAACATTATTTCTTGCTTTTTATAGAGCTGTTTTTTTAAGGTTTTTGAAGGAGGTTTTACTTTTTTTAAAAAGCTTTTTATTTTAAACTTTTTTGTGGTAGGTATGTAAGCGATGATTTTATAAAATAAAACGTTAAGTATAATGTTTTACATTTTTCAATGGTATACCCCGAGTAACTCAATGTCCACAGGTGTTCCGTTGGGTCTTCGCAGTTCAACTCTAGTCCAGAACGTCCGTCCTTGACAATAATAAACCTACCAATATTTCAATCACTGTACAGTTCCTATTTGATTTTGAGGAGTTCCCTCGTGTATCTTCAAAATCCAAAGTCCAATACCAATGAAATTAATATGGTATCATTCTTAAGGTGTCTTCTTTTGTCTAAACCGGTTCATAAACAAAAAAGTAATGGTTGAAAATCGGTCTCAATTCATATAAAATGGTAACGAAAACGACAGTATTTTCAAAATTACTTGAAAACTACTGATCCGATTTCAAAATTTCAAAAAATGGGACCAACTTGGGAACAAACCTCATGTTATAACGTTTGAATCAGTTCAATCGGTTCAGCCGTCTTCGAGTAATCGGTGTACATACATATAAAAAACAAAAAATATACGCGACGAATAGATAACCTCCTCCTTTTCAAAGTTTTTGAAGTCGGTTAAAAATAATGCTGAAGATTCTACATTTACGTGGTGGTAAATAGTGCGGACGTAAATGAATACTTTTTTCCCGCATATTTCCTATTTCCCGCACACACGAACCAATTTAAAAATTCTTTTTTTACTAGAAAATTTTATTTATTCGCATTTATTGAGAAAAGCACTGTACAAGCCTTGTGCGGTAGCTATTTACATTGCCTCAAATGATTATTAAATACCTCGCTTACTACGGTTCGTGCTTCAAACCATCCTCTACAATGTAAATGCCAACGTTCTCGGCTGTAACGTATTACTCTGCCTGCAGCCCTGCACGGAAGCTCTTTTCATGGAGCTATTCCAATACCGCGACGTACTTGCGCCGGAGTTGGTCCGTTTGCTGGCTTCTCTGCAGCAGCGGCCGATTCTGCCTGACGACCTTCCGTCTATACTGAAGAAGGACGCCATATACAACGCCGTGAGGCTCGCCGCGTTCGACTTGTACGATGACGTGAGTACCTACTTTATTTATATTCGACCTAATTCCTTTCAGTATAAGTCTCATTTTGACATGTAGCTACGTAGCATTATCATTAAATTGTTGAATCTTTGATTTGAAAAATTAAATATCCAGTGGCCCTACCATTAGTTGACGCAAACAATTTTCGCTACCGTAAACAATATTTTTCTCTCTTTCACTCGCATTAGCTGTGAACAGTATATTCGATAGTAGAGCTACAGGACGAGTATAAGTCATAATGGGTGGTAGGGTAAAAGAATTGACGATTTAAAAATGCTTATATATTTATATATATATTTCACTTTCACTTTCACTTAGAATGAGTACCATGATAAATGTTAAGTAATTATGTGACAATAATTAATTAGAATATCACCATCACTTTAATATTTTAGGTGGACTTTGATGAGTGGTTTACAAATGTGCTTAGTCAAGAGTTAAAAATTAAAGACAACAACTACAGAATTATAAGAAGAAGAGTATGCCAGCTGATTGGTAAGTCTCGCTAATGTACTAAATTGTTAAGAGGAAACACCACGGTCGAGATAATTAAAAAATGATATGTAGAAAGTTGACATAATCAACGTTTCGTCCTCTTGACTTTGCCTTGGTTTGCTATAATAAGTTATCAAGTTTATGGTATTACGACTAATGACAATCTTTGTAAGGGAGGACGTCTGTCTAGGATGCACCAAAGAAAAATGCCTGTCTATAGGTAGTGAAATAAAGGCCACGCAGCGCCGATTTTTAGTTAGTTTCTTCCAATAGTAAAAAAAAATCTCTATTGCCGCACTATCGATAGTGACCTCGATCGGCATCACTATGAGCGACAAATAGCGCGCGACCCTCTCCCACCGCCCGGGGTGGCCCGCTCCCGTACCTCACCGCTACGTATACACAAAAAATACGCGTTCTGCGTAATCCCCACCAGATTTCAAAATATTTGCCTCGTTCTGTAAATTTATCTGTTTATAGGGCAGTGGTGCAGTGTCCGTGCGTCGCAGTCTCTAAGGCCGGCGATGTACGAGGCTCTGCTGGAACCTCTGTCCAGGCCGGATGAGGACGTGGCTGTCAAATTAGCCGCAGCTGAAGCGCTACGCAGCACTATTGATGACTTCGAGTTCTATGAAGACCAATTTGCTCCGTACGCGCCTCACGCTATTGCAGCGCTTTATGAACTGTTGGTGAGTTTGATTTGAAGTTATTATGATGTTGAGAGACTTGTTGAAAAATTTAGATTTCGCGATTACCCAATAAAGGGATTACCCAAAATTCTAAGATCACCAACTGCAACTTTTCTAACATTTCGATCCGTGTTATGTAAAGCTCGTTCGCTTAGATAGTGTCGGTACATCCGCAAGCAAATGTGTTCAGAGACAGGCATACCGTCAAGTTTTTGGTAATGTTACTGATAACGGTAAACAATATCGTTATCGGTATCGATAATTATTTAAGTTGTACCATAGTGTGCTGGCGGGGGGAGGGGGGGGGGGGGTCGTGGTTTTTAAGATTACGGTGTCCGTCTCTACTTGTGTTTATTGAAAAAAAAATACGAATACAAATTAATACACACAAGCGAGGTGGAAAGAGAATTTTAATGAAAAATTAAATAAAAAAATAAGACTACCTACTATTCTTCATCACTTGAAGTGTCGGAGTCATTATCACCTGTATTTATAATAATAGATCCAACTTCATCACGTTCCGAATCCATACCAAAATATCGATTTTCTTTTTTAATTGCGTTATCTAAACTTTTTTTTGTGTTTACATGTTTTACAAAACACCCGTCTTTTTTTGTTGGTTCACTTAAAGTTTCATCTTGAGGCACTTCACTGTCCTCCCAAGGACGAAAAACATTTTTAGTATACGTAGCAGAGTCAACAAACACAACTTTCACTACTTCGCGGCGCTTCGATGTAAACTGCCAAAATCCAAATTGACTTGCGGGTGTACGCCGCACGCGGTATCCTTTGTTTATGCGGCGGCATCCTTTGACAAGAAGCAGCACGTGCAAAGGCGGCGCGATGAAAGGGCGACACTATCTAAACGAATGGGCTTTAAACGTAAATATTCTTTGGTTTTCCGTGCCGTGATGTATTATAGTACCAGCATGAATCGTGAGTGGTGATTGAAATTGGAAGGGATTACTGCAGTCGTCCTGCATTACGTCCCCCGCCAATGAGACCTAAATAGTAGATTATTGCATCGAGCACAAAGTAATTTATTATTGCACCGAGTGCCTGATTTAGAGCCCGAGCGTTAGCGAGGGCTCTAATCTAACAGGCACGAGGGCAATATAAATTACTTAAGGCGAGCTGCATAATCTGCTTTTCTTTCAACTATTACCTACAGGAATAGTAGATAAAAGAAACTCATATCAAAGAGTTGCATTTTCTAAAACATTGTCGGCTTCATTTAGAATGTTTTCCGGAGTTAACGTGTCGCTAGATGATTCCATTTTAATTCGAAGCCGAAGCACTCAAAATCAGATAGTATCACACTTTATCATTTCCAAAAATATTGTCACCCGCCAAATCACTTTTTTAAATTTCTTTCATTTTTAAAGCAGAGTTAGCAGCAATCATTTTTTAAATTTGGAACAAGTAGGATAGAAACGAATAATACACGTACGTAAAAAAAAGTATTGATATTGGCTGGCTGAATAGAGTTAATCCATTGAGATTGGCACCTTTTGGTGCGATAAAAAAAAACTGTGCAACAATGAAATTTCAAAATTTTTTATTGCTCTAGAGAAATAAAGACTCGCTTTGTACTGAGTTTTTAGTGTGATTGTGATGAAATTAAAGCATAGTTGGAAGAAAAAAATATTTTTGCACATTCAATCTCACCGTTCAAGATCCGTGCCTGTACATGACATATTTGTCCAAGTTTTATCATTTGCTATATCTCTAGCTTGATTTCTTGTAGGTGGAATCCGAAGAGTGCGATACGAAAATGCACGTCCTTCACGTAGTTTCGTATATAATGGAGCGTTGTGGCGGCAGCGTGGCCCGAGGCGGCGGAACTGGCGCTCTGTTCTCGTACCTGCCGCAGCTGTGGAGCCACGCCGCGTCCGCCGCGCACAACATGCTGCGCGCCGCCGCGCTCTCCACCACCGTGCACCTGCTCAAGGTGCGTGCACACGTAGTGTCCCTGTGAGTACGGCCGCTGCCTCATACTGCCGCAGCTGTGGAGCCACGCCGCGTCCGCCGCGCACAACATGCTGCGCGCCGCCGCGCTCTCCACCACCGTGCACCTGCTCAAGGTGCGTGCACACGTAGTGTCCCTGTGAGTACGGCCGCTGCCTCATACTGCCGCAGCTGTGGAGCCACGCCGCGTCCGCCGCGCACAACATGCTGCGCGCCGCCGCGCTCTCCACCACCGTGCACCTGCTCAAGGTGCGTGCACACGTAGTGTCCCTGTGAGTACGGCCGCTGCCTCATACTGCCGCAGCTGTGGAGCCACGCCGCGTCCGCCGCGCACAACATGCTGCGCGCCGCCGCGCTCTCCACCACCGTGCACCTGCTCAAGGTGCGTGCACACGTAGTGTCCCTGTGAGTACGGCCGCTGCCTCATACTGCCGCAGCTGTGGAGCCACGCCGCGTCCGCCGCGCACAACATGCTGCGCGCCGCCGCGCTCTCCACCACCGTGCACCTGCTCAAGGTGCGTGCACACGTAGTGTCCCTGTGAGTACGGCCGCTGCCTCATACTGCCGCAGCTGTGGAGCCACGCCGCGTCCGCCGCGCACAACATGCTGCGCGCCGCCGCGCTCTCCACCACCGTGCACCTGCTCAAGGTGCGTGCACACGTAGTGTCCCTGTGAGTACGGCCGCTGCCTCATACTGCCGCAGCTGTGGAGCCACGCCGCGTCCGCCGCGCACAACATGCTGCGCGCCGCCGCGCTCTCCACCACCGTGCACCTGCTCAAGGTGCGTGCACACGTAGTGTCCCTGTGAGTACGGCCGCTGCCTCATACTGCCGCAGCTGTGGAGCCACGCCGCGTCCGCCGCGCACAACATGCTGCGCGCCGCCGCGCTCTCCACCACCGTGCACCTGCTCAAGGTGCGTGCACACGTAGTGTCCCTGTGAGTACGGCCGCTGCCTCATACTGCCGCAGCTGTGGAGCCACGCCGCGTCCGCCGCGCACAACATGCTGCGCGCCGCCGCGCTCTCCACCACCGTGCACCTGCTCAAGGTGCGTGCACACGTAGTGTCCCTGTGAGTACGGCCGCTGCCTCATACTGCCGCAGCTGTGGAGCCACGCCGCGTCCGCCGCGCACAACATGCTGCGCGCCGCCGCGCTCTCCACCACCGTGCACCTGCTCAAGGTGCGTGCACACGTAGTGTCCCTGTGAGTACGGCCGCTGCCTCATACTGCCGCAGCTGTGGAGCCACGCCGCGTCCGCCGCGCACAACATGCTGCGCGCCGCCGCGCTCTCCACCACCGTGCACCTGCTCAAGGTGCGTGCACACGTAGTGTCCCTGGGTGCGAGTGCGGCCGCTGTCTCATTAGCCGAGCCGAGCATAAAACGTGTTAAAAGTGATCGTCAACATTAGTTTAGAAATATTATTTACTAGCGGCCTCCCACGACTTCGTCTGCGTGGAGAATTTTTTGCTAACCTTCAAGAATAATACTTTTTTCGGGATGAAAGATACACTATGTCCTTCTCTGTACCCCTGACAAGGCGTATGCAAAATTTCATAATGATTGGTTCTGTAGTTAAGACGTGAAGGCGATCAGCGGCCCACCCTCGCTTCGCTTTGGTGTAGTATGGAATTGACACCATTATAAACCTTGCCCTTGAATAACTCTATCTATTAAAAAAACCCCATCAAAATCCGTTGCGTAGTTTTAAAGATCTAAGCATACATAGGAACAGACAGTGGGAAGCGACTTAGATTTATACTATGTAGTAAAAAAAGGATTTTTATACTTTTACCTTCATATTGAAATACAGATTTGTTTAATCGAAGTTTGTTTATCATAATATTAACTCACATATTTTTCTTCAACAGGCTTTAGGAGAATGTACATTGAATATCCGACCTTGGATCCTAAGCGTGGTGAACGAATCGACTCGGCTGTCGGAACCTGCCCACGTGTACCTTCTAGAAGACGCTTTAGAGCTGTGGCTCGCTATACTGGAGACTTCCAATGCTGCTGACCCTGTGTTGTTGCAACTAGCTGATAACTTATATCCTATACTCGGTAAGTTAGGAACTAACAAACAGATTGCAGAATTTTTAAATTTGAGATTTTTGCATTCACAATGCTATTTTTATACAATACTAAATAATATACTAGAAAAAATACGACTTGCACCAGATCAATTCTCGGACGGGAATCGAACCCGCGACCTTTGGATATCCGGTCCAATGCTCTGACCACTGAGCTACCGAGTCACTGACTAGTGACTAGTGACTCGGTAGCTCATCTTTTTTTTCAAAAAATCGAAAAAAAAAATTTTTTTTTCGATATTTTTCAACCCTGACTATTAGCGCAAGTCCTGAGTAGCACGCACTCTCAGACATACTTATTATTGAAACTGTCCGCCGCATAGCCATTACGTGTATTTTTTCATCTTTACAGAACAGTCTTCTGAGCATCTTCGTATAGTAGTTTATATAATGCAAGCGTACACTTTACTTTGCCCTGAAGAGTTCTTATTAGGCGCGGGTGGGAAATGTATGGGGTTACTAGACGACATGCTTGCGGATATGAGGACAGAAGGTGTGATCACGGCGTTGAAAATGGCCGAGATATGTGTGAGCGTCTCGTTCCCGGAAAGAAACGCGCTGCTTGGAGTCAAAGTTATCTGGCCGATACTTATTAGGGTTATACAGTGAGTGCGTTTTGTACTGTTTTTTTTGTGAAAATCTGATTTTTTCTATGAAAGAAAAGATAATGAATCATATCTTTGAGACTGCAGTGGCGTAAAAACCTAAATCTTAGATGAGAGGCCGTATTACAAACTCTTAAATCCTGCCAGGTTTATAAATTGCTGTAGTGACATCTCTTTCTCGTCCTATAACAAATAAAAGAGATTGATAGCCAGTCAGAAAACTGCCTGGCAATAAGAGGTCATAATACGGCCCCAGGGGTCTCCAAACTACGGCCCGCGGGCCCGTGAGCACCAACAATCCGGCCCGCGAATATGTAGCAAACTACTGTAATTTACAGTATGCTGGTAAGAATAGAGCTAGCTAGGTCCTGTCTTGGCCCTTGGGACTTCGTGGAGGAGTTAGTCTAGCCCTTAGGCTAAAAAGTTTGGCGACCCATAATAGATAAAATCGTCCAAGGTGGGGTGCGGAAAAAGTATATATCTTTTATAGATAGTGTAGTATCGTCAGAGGGGTCTCACTCCGCGTTTAAACTTTTATATTAGCCTACTGCTCGCGGCTGACTCAATCGAGCCAGCGCACGAGGGATGTCGTGTGTTGGTAGAGACAGAGCTACGCGATAGAAAGAGAAGCGCTTCGGAGGTGCTTATAATAATAGGCACGCAGCGTTGTCCAATTTGAAATTGTACTTTATTGCCGTGCAGCATGAGTAGCTTATCACTTGATTGTCCTCGCACGGATTGGCTTCTGTACGTTTAGTACTATTATATATTCTGTGGTATCGTTTAGGACGAACTTCCTATCATACCTACACTCGGCAGCAGAAAAATCGCACCTTTTCAAAAACTTCTTCACAGTTTATTTAATCCTAATGGTATGTGTTGTTATATACTTCTTCCCCTTCAGACATAGCCAACAGTCTCTACAAACCATTGGAATACTCGTCGAACGGAATCAATTACTGAGATTCAGTTTATGAGCAACATTACATTGCCTCATTTTTTCAATATTTGAGCAACTTCATCGGCAATAGTATTCATCTAGGGTATTCCTTTTTTTAATTGAACTGTTGAAGTGTGTTTTCTTCATTATCTCGATAGCGAATTTACCCGCATTTCCTGAATTGACCCCTTTTATTTCCCCTTTATGGCAGCGCAAGCAATAACGCTGTAAGCGTTCAATTATGGTAACTGTAATGTTAGTTAAATCAAACAATTATTAATTGAAAGCTTATTTAATGTACTTTTATTTTAATAGATATCAATATTTTACACAATAAAATGTTAGCTAGCAATAGCAGGTGGCCAAGTCTTAACTTATTTTCGAAGAGGTGCGATTTTTCTGACGTCGAGGGTATGTAGTCATGAAATAAATAGCTACGATTTAATACAAAGAAATTATAAATATTCTCTGCTGACATTACTGTAAATACGCTCGTTTCAAATACTCGTAACCAATCACTGTTCATGATTGACGCGTAGTATTAAAATAGATTTCTTTAAATTTCTTCCAGTACTTTATTAGATGGAGAAGACCTACCAATGGTATTGTCAGTGCAATTGTGCCTAGTGTCCCGAGTCATACTGCTGTCTTCCGACCTCTTCTACAAAGCCGTGCAAGAGGCCTCAAACGGCCTCACAGAGTACGAATCCGATCCAGCCAAAGTATTGAATCGACTACTTCTCGTGTGGACTGAGAAGATGAATTTAGTAACGCAAGTTGAAAGGTGGAAAGTTGTTGGTAAGTAATGTTTAAAAATCAACTCTATTGTTTTTACTTTAGTGTTCTTTTTAATCTACTCCATATTAGGAGTTACTTTAGTATATCGGGACGCTCAAAAATAGGCTAAACTGTTATTAGGTCTTGACATAGCATTTTAGAAAACATAATAATTTGATTATCTTTTATCATTATACTGGACTAGCTTCTGCCCGCGACTTCGTCTGCGTGGATATTAGAGAAAATCCTTAGGGAACCTTCAACCAGGATCCAACCAACCATTTTTACGCGATTAGGCGGGTCTGCACCAAGCGCGCTGCCTCGCGAGGCAAGACGTTTGCCGTGTGTGGCGGACCTTGCACGAGGCTTCCCGTTCCCGTTCCCGTTCCCGTTCCCGTTCCCGTTCCCGTTCCCGGTCCCGGTCCCGGTCCCGGTCCCGTTCCCGTTCCCGTTCCCGTTCCCGTTCCCGTTCCCGTTCCCGTTCCCGTTCCCGTTCCCGTTCCCGTTCCCGTTCCCGTTCCCGTTCCCGTTCCCGTTCCCGTTCCCGTTCCCGTTCCCGTTCCCGTTCCCGTTCCCGTTCCCGTTCCCGTTCCCGTTCCCGTTCCCGTTCCCGTTCCCGTTCCCGTTCCCGTTCCCGTTCCCGTTCCCGTTCCCGTTCCCGTTCCCGTTCCCGTTCCCGTTCCCGTTCCCGTTCCCGTTCCCGTTCCCGTTCCCGTTCCCGTTCCCGTTCCCGTTCCCGTTCCCGTTCCCGTTCCCGTTCCCGTTCCCGTTCCCGTTCCCGTTCCCGTTCCCGGTCCCGGTCCCGGTCCCGGTCCCGGTCCCGGTCCCGGTCCCGGTCCCGGTCCCGTACCCGTTCCCGTTCCCGTTCCCGTTCCCGTTCCCGTTCCCGTTCCCGTTCCCGTTCCCGTTCCCGTTCCCGTTCCCGTTCCCGGTCCCGGTCCCGTTCCCGTTCCCGTTCCCGTTCCCGTTCCCGTTCGCGTTCCCGTTCGCGTTCCCGTTCGCGTTCCCGTTCGCGTTCCCGTTCGCGTTCCCGTTTCCGTTCCCGTTGCGTTCCCGTTCCGTTCCCTTTCCGTTCCCGTTCCGTTCCCCATCCGTTCCCGTTCCGTTCCCCATACGATCCCGTTCCGTTCCCATTCCGTTTCCGTTCCGTTCCCGTGCCGTTCCCGCTCCGTTCCCGTTCCGTTCCTGTTTCGTTCCCGTTCCCGTTCCCGTTCCCGTTCCCGTTCCCGTTCCCGTTCCCGTTCCCGTTCCCGTTCCCGTTCCCGTTCCCGTTCCCGTTCCCGTTCCCGTTCCCGTTCCCGTTCCCGTTCCCGTTCCCGTTCCCGTTCCCGTTCCCGTTCCCGTTCCCGTTCCCGTTCCCGTTCCCGTTCCCGTTCCCGTTCCCGTTCCCGTTCCCGTTCCCGTTCCCGTTCCCGTTCCCGTTCCCGTTCCCGTTCCCGTTCCCGTTCCCGTTCCCGTTCCCGTTCCCGTTCCCGTTCCCGTTCCCGTTCCCGTTCCCGGTCCCGTTTCCGTTCCCGTTCCCGTTCCCGTTCCCGTTCCCGTTCCCGTTCGCGTTACCGTTCGCGTTCCCGTTCGCGTTCGCGTTCGCGTTCCCGTTCGCGTTCCCGTTTCCGTTCCCGTTGCGTTCCCGTTGCGTTCCCGTTCCGTTCCCTTTCCGTTCCCGTTCCGTTCCCCATCCGTTCCCGTTCCGTTCCCCATACGATCCCGTTCCGTTCCCATTCCGTTTCCGTTCCGTTCCCGTGCCGTTCCCGCTCCGTTCCCGTTCCGTTCCTGTTTCGTTCCCGTTCCCGTTCCCATTCCCGTTCCCGTTCCCGTTCCCGTTCCCGTTCCCGTTCCCGTTCCCGTTCCCGTTCCCGTTCCCGTTCCCGTTCCCGTTCCCGTTCCCGTTCCCGTTCCCGTTCCCGTCCCTGTCGCCGTCCCTAGGATGTGCATGTCCAGGTCCAATCATGTCCACCGTGTAGGACTTCAAAATAAATGTCATTTTCGCAATCACCATCCCATGAAACCTCAAGAACGACATCCACATCGATTTTCATCTTTACTTACCCCATCCCTAAGGAAAGATTTTCAAAATAACAAAATATGTGTTTGCCTATTTATTTTTAGACATGCTCCTACGAATTTTAAAGTTGTAATATCTATTTTATATTCTTTTTTCATACAAAATTTGAACCCCATCTTCACCTTTTTAGGGGTTAAATCATGTCCACCGTGTTGAACTTCAAAATAAAACTCATTTTTGCAATCACCATCCCATAAAACCTCAAGAACCATATCCATATCGATTTTTATGTTTACTCACCGCATTTACCCCCTAAGGGGTTGATTTTCAAAATTACAAAATATATGTTTGCCTATTTATATGTATATGTACTCCTACGAAGTTTAAAGTTGTTAGCCTATTTTATATTATTTTTCCATACAAAATTTGAACCTCATTTACACCTTTTTAGGGGTTAAATCATGTCCACCGTGTTGGACTTCAAAATAAATCTCATTTTCGCAATCACCATCCCATAAAACCTCAAAAACGACATCCATATCGATTTTTATGTTTACTCACCCCATTTAGCTCCTAAGTGGATTTTGAAAATCATAAAATATATGTTTGCCTATTTAGTTTTATTTAGACGTGCTCCTACGAAATTGAAAGTTGTAATATCTATTTTATATTATTTTTCCATACAAAATTTTAACCCCATTTTCACCCCTTTAGGGATAAAATCATGTCCACCGTGTTGGACTTCAAAATAAATGTCATTTTTGCAATCGTCATCCCAGAAAACCCCGATAACGATATCCATATCTATTTTTAGGTTTTTTATCCCTTTTCACCCCCATTTTATCCCCATAGGGGTTGAAATAATAACAAAAACAATATACGTTGCGTTAGATTTCCCATATCCATAAGCCTAAATTATAAATTTAGCGATTTTTACTTCGAAAATAAAGGATTTTCTTCAATACACAACTTCATCCTCCTTTTGACCCCTTCGGGGGTAGAATTTTGAAAAACGCTGAGACCCGTATTTATTTATTTTCAATCGTCAGCTTAAACACAAAGTTTGAAGATTCTAGCTTCAAAACTGAGGGACTTTCATACAAACTTTCATCCCTTATTTTATCCCCTTAGGGATGGAATTTTCAAAAATCCTTTCTTAGTGGATGCCTACACTGTATAAAGTATCTGTATGCAAAATTTCAAGTCTCTAGGTCCAGCGGTTTGGGCTGTGCGTTGATAGATCAGTCAGTCAGTCAGTCAGTCAGTCAGTCAGTCAGTCAGTCAGTCAGTCATTCAGTTTACGATTTTATATATTAAGATAGCATCTTATTACCACGGAAAGTGGAATTTTACGCGGACGAGAGCTCTCGGGCGGAAGTTAACTTATTTATCTCAAAGTCAAAGAGTAAAATCAACTTCATAAGATTTTTTCCTCTCTCTCTTTCTCTCTCTCTGTGAGGAGGAGGCTTGATAGATTTTTTTTTTATGTTTAGGTCTCGGTCTTGCGGCGCTTTTAACAACACAGAACCCGACGGTACTGCAGCGGTTTTCGGCGATTCTTCTAAACCTGACCGAAGTACTGAATGACGTCATGAAGACTGAGGACAACGGCACTTACGTCGAGTGAGTACCTATTATAATGTTAATGTATGACACTAATTTATACTCTAAAAGTTTAAATGTATTTTTTTTAATTCTTGATATCTCTTTAATTTTTGATATATTATACTATTACGTAACTCTTTTTTTGTCTTAGCATTGTATTTTTTAAGTTAAAATTTTATGTTATTTATTGGATTCGATCTTTACTTCGTTAATTGTTCAACTTTCATAACTATTAAAAATACTAGAAGAGTCAAAAGCATTTTGATGTGATTATTAAAAAAAGCATTTTGAAAGTCAACGGCGGATAAGAAAAAAAATAACATACCTATTTAATAAATATAAAAAATACGTAATTAGACACACGAAATTACTGTGAGACAATTTTACAAACAAATTATTTATTTGCAACTTTTAATGTAAAATGATTTTTAATGTATAATACCTACTTAAATAATGATTAAGAAAAGAAAAAATAATACCTTTCCTTTAAAAATAGCATATGAATGCTAAAATCTGAAATTTAAAAAGATAACCTTTCCTTTAAGTAGTAATCTGGCTTACTATCGTTGACTTTTATTAAAAAGATACTAAATGACGATTTATACGTAAGTTTTTTTCTTATTTATATATGAATTATTTTACCTTTCATTGGCTCAAATCAATTTCAAATTTGCGTTATTTCAACTGCATTATGTATATCCAAACGCTAGAGAATTTGCCATTGTTATCAGTGGTCTGGTGGCGGCGCCGGGATCGCGCCCCGCATCGCCCCTCGAAGGGCGCGGGGGCCCCGCCCGCTGGGGCCCCGTCGCGGCGGTGGACTCGCCCCACGAGACGAGACGCCGCCATCTTGCCGCCACGCACCCCGCGCGCGTACTAGACTTGCGTGCCGCCACACATCACCAGGTGATCTATAACTGTCGACTTATGGAATCCTTTGTGACAGTTATTACCCCGTTGTCGCGTCGATGGACTCACCCCACGGGATGAGATGCTTCCGCCTCGCCGCCACGCACCCCGCGCTCGTGCTAGACTTGCGTGCCGCCACACATCACCAGGTGATCTATAACTGTCGACTTATGGAATCCTTTGTGACAGTTATTACCCCGTTGTCGCGTCGATGGACTCACCCCACGGGATGAGATGCTTCCGCCTCGCCGCCACGCACCCCGCGCTCGTGCTAGACTTGCGTGCCGCCACACATCACCAGGTGATCTATAACTGTCGACTTATGGAATCCTTTGTGACAGTTATTACCCCGTTGTCGCGTCGATGGACTCACCCCACGGGATGAGATGCTTCCGCCTCGCCGCCACGCACCCCGCGCTCGTGCTAGACTTGCGTGCCGCCACACATCACCAGGTGATCTATAACTGTCGACTTATGGAATCCTTTGTGACAGTTATTACCCCGTTGTCGCGTCGATGGACTCACCCCACGGGATGAGATGCTTCCGCCTCGCCGCCACGCACCCCGCGCTCGTGCTAGACTTGCGTGCCGCCACACATCACCAGGTGATCTATAACTGTCGACTTATGGAATCCTTTGTGACAGTTATTACCCCGTTGTCGCGTCGATGGACTCACCCCACGGGATGAGATGCTTCCGCCTCGCCGCCACGCACCCCGCGCTCGTGCTAGACTTGCGTGCCGCCACACATCACCAGGTGATCTATAACTGTCGACTTATGGAATCCTTTGTGACAGTTATTACCCCGTTGTCGCGTCGATGGACTCACCCCACGGGATGAGATGCTTCCGCCTCGCCGCCACGCACCCCGCGCTCGTGCTAGACTTGCGTGCCGCCACACATCACCAGGTGATCTATAACTGTCGACTTATGGAATCCTTTGTGACAGTTATTACCCCGTTGTCGCGTCGATGGACTCACCCCACGGGATGAGATGCTTCCGCCTCGCCGCCACGCACCCCGCGCTCGTGCTAGACTTGCGTGCCGCCACACATCACCAGGTGACCTACTGTAGACGGACTGTATTATGGAATCCTTTGTAACAGTTATTACCCCGTTGTCGCGTCGATGGACTCACCCCAAGGGATGATATGCCGCCGCCTCGCCGCTACACACCCCGCGCGCGTGTTAGACTTGCGTGCCGCCACACATCACCAGGTGATCTAACGTAGACAGTATATGGAACCCCTCGTTAGTTACTATCCAGTCGCGTCGGTGGACTCTCCCCTCGAGATGAGACGCCGCGCCGCCACACATCAGCAAGTAAACTGACAGTTTTCTGTTGTATACCCCGCCCGCTGAGACCCCGTTGAGGCAGCGGGCGTATAATGTTGGTTACTGTAGTGGGTATCAATGAGTTTGTTACCACCAGGGATTGAAATACCGTTAAAAAAATATAACGATAAATAAAAAATAACGATAAAAATACCATTAAAACATTTTATCGGTAAATTTACCGGTAAAAATAACGTTAAAAATACCGTTAAAACATTTTATCGGTAAACTTACCGGTAAAAATAACGTTAAAAGTAGTTTACCGGTAAAATTAACGTTAAATTTAGCGTTAAACTTTACCGGTACATTATACCGGTAAAATTATCGCTAAAAAAATAACGTTATTAATTAGAATACCGTTAATTTTAAAGTTTAACGGTAAAAAAAGTAAGAAATAACGTTAATATTAACGGTATTTACTGAAAAAACGTTAATTTCAATGTAACGTTATCTAAATTAACGTTATTTATTGACATAACGTTAATTTTAAAATTAACGCTAAAAAAAGTAAAAAATAACGTTATACTTAAAAATAACGTTATCATTCCCTGGTTACCACAAACCACAACCCTCAGTGTGGGGAGAACGCCCCTTTGCTCCGCACGCTATCTCGCAGGCGAGACGTACCTAATATTTCACTACTTAGAGTTAGGTATTGTATTTGAAGTGTTGCTATAATCACCATTAATAATGAAAAAGGTCTGGTAATTGCCAGAGTTGACTTCACACATTAACGAGCATTGCAAAATTCACATTGAAAGCAATATAAAAATATGGATTTGTGTGATCGGCATGTGTGCAAATTACACCGAGTATTTTGTTAAATATCATCATCACCATATCAGCCGCACGACACCCATTGCTGGGTATTCATTCGTATTCCCAAGGATCTCCACGACCTACCCACGGAGCGTCGTCCGGTGCGCGGTTACCATTCTAGAATCTTTCAGCCCCAACTGCCATCGGTTCTTCTCGCTATGTGTCCCGCCCACTGCCTCTTCAGCTGAGCAATCCTTCAAACGATGTCGGTTACTTTAGTTCTACGGATCTCCTCAATTCCTCATTTCTGATTCGATCACGCAGACAAACACCGAGCATGGGTCTCTCCATTTCACGCAAAGTTATTACGTAGCTTACCAGATTATGATCTGAGTACCTATTATCTTATTCTAGGTATTATGCACAGCTTTCAAAGAGGTACTGTATGCATTGTGAAAGGTCCAGGTAAAACGAAGTTTAGAAATTAAATGCATGAGCTTGTCGTCTGTGCTCTCTTTAATTTGTGCTCAAACCGTCTGCTCCGTTGTAACACCGTCATGGCGGGCGGCAAAGTATGCCAACATTTTTGAACCCATTTGTCTTTGGCCAGTTTGTATGTAAACTTAAACGGTACTAACTTATCAACTGTTTTTGTTTCTTTACATACAATCAGCTTCCCGTGAATTTTCTGTTCGAAAAATTTATATCTGAATAGTCAACATTATTGTTTGCAGCTAGAGACGTTGAAAAGTCAAGTCGGTCCAGAAACATTTCAACGACTCCTGCAATCGACGGATCAAGACACACTTCAACAAATTAGGGAATACATACCGCTTTGAATATTGGCTTCCACGTGTAGGGTGTGGCCTGATTGTCGGCGGGTAGCAGGTAGGATAAAGGTGGGGTCCGAGTGTCGGCCAACAGTGCAGTGTCGAAGAGTGAGTGAGATTAACTTAAGATACACGGCAGCTGGGTTAAGATCGCGTTTTATCAATAGAGGCATAGGTGAAAAATAGTGTAGGTTACCAGCCCCCCTAGCCAAAGTAACATTTGCAAATTTTCGTTATCGCTTCGAAACATGTATGGATTTGACGTTTTAAAATTCGATAGTTAACGAAA
This sequence comes from Agriphila tristella, assembly GCA_928269145.1. Classification (NCBI taxonomy): domain Eukaryota; kingdom Metazoa; phylum Arthropoda; class Insecta; order Lepidoptera; family Crambidae; genus Agriphila; species Agriphila tristella. The sequence continues at coordinate 43,863,580 of OV743433.1, forward strand.
CCTTTTGTCAATATCCCATACATGTTTCGAAAGCGAAGCGATAACGAAGATTTGCAAATGTTACTTTGGCTAGGTAATCTGAACTTTGTTGGAAAAGATAAATTTGTTTATAAATAGACAATAATTCTAATTCCTAAATTCCTATTAACTAATAAACATAATCTTCTTTCTCCTTTCTAAGTTCTTCCTATGGTAGTTCCAAAAGCAATTTTTATTAAAGTTGTTTTAAGCAGTTTTTATTATACTTAGTTTTTTCTTATATAGACTGATGAAATTGCCAAAAATCATATATGAATTGATACAAAATAATAATAATATACCTACTTAAGGCGCCTTTATAAGTAACACTAGAGCCATTCCCGCAAAAAAAAAATAACCTTGTAAATACAAAATTTATTAAAAATTCCAGCTTATGGTTTCCTCTCAAAATATCAATAGTTATTTATAAACACACAAACTCAGTGACAAAATTGTCTGCAGCGTTGGTGGTGAAAAAAGCGAAAAAGAGTTTTGTTTTTCATTGAAAAAAAAAAACAATAAATTATCTGTCATTAAGTTTGTGTGTTTATAAAAAACCGGCCAAGTGCGAGTCGGACTCGCGCACGAAGGGTTCCGTACCAAAAAAACAGCAGAAAATCACGTTTGTTGTATGGGAGCCCCCCTTAAATATTTATTTTATTCTGTTTTTAATATTTGTTGTTATAGCGGAAGTAGCGGAACAGAAATACATCATCTGTGAAAATTTCAACTTTCTAGCTATCATGGTTCATGAGATACAGCCTGGTGACAGACAGACAGACAGACGGACAGCGGAGTCTTAGTAATAGGGTACCGTTTTTACTCTTTGGGTACGGAACCCTAAAAACGATTGATTAAGGGGATCATAAGCATTTTTATTAAATTGTGTATTTACACGATTTTTTTTGCGGCAGTGGAGCTAGTGTTGCCTATAAAGTCGCCTTAACCCATGCGTTTCTAGCCCGACTGCATTTCTGCTTTAAAGTTTTACTGTGATTTGTGACTAAGAGATCGAGGAGTGTAAATATCAAAGGCCATTAATATTAATAATAGAGGAGCATTTATATAACGTCGGGTGACAGGAAAAAACACTTAAGTATAAAATATTATCACTATCACTAAGGCTTGTATTATAGAATCAAACTTAAATCTCTGCTTGAGTACAGTTAGAAAGGGATGGTGCTATTCATCGCATATTATTATAGCGCCATCCTTTTCTAACTGTACTCAAGCAGAGATTTGAGTTTGATTCTATGATATTGTTCGAATCACGAAAGATGACCACAATGGCGCCCATCTTCACGTCATAACTCATGAAGAAAAGACTTGACAAAATAATATTTCATATATTTAAATAATATCGATATATCTATTATGAATGTGAAATATTATTTTGTCTAAAGTCTTTTCTTCATGAGTTATGACGCGAAGATGGGCGCCATTTGTGGTCATCTTTCGTGATTCGAACTATACGAGCCTAAATATCAACATCTATCTCAGGAAAAGTCATCATATCCATTGATGCATTCAAAATTCAACTTGTCCATTGTTAATGTTGTTTACTCAGTGATTTTTTCTGTCACCCGTCGATAATTTATTTTGTTACTTTGTTCAAAAATGCGTAGCTAGCACTTGCTAGGATTGAGTAGTGGTTTAGATTCTGCGCAAAAGAAATTAATGTTTAGATCATATTGGTAACTTAGTTTAAACATATTTTTGAATCCGGTGCCCTTATTTTGTTCGTAACAAATCGTGGAGACTACCAATTGAGTGACATGTGAGTGAAAACAAAAAATGCGGCAAACTATTTATTTACATTTTACATCCTATTTGTATTGTAGGCTATTTGGGTGTTCTTAAAGCGTTTACGCCAAAATAGGTTTTATTGCAACTTGAAAATCTTATAATGAAAAAAAAGGTTTTAATAAAACTATGCATTCATAAGCAATATGCAGACAAAATATACAGTTTTATTCACGCGCAGTTTGTTTAGAATTAGATGAGTTCTGACAAATTCCTGCAGTTTTGTAAATACGCTATAAAAAAATGTTTGTAACGACTAACGATGTACTGGTGAAAATTAAGGTGGGTCAAGTGTGAATATTTTCATATTTTATCATGTATACGTTTATGTATAGGAAATACACTGTAAGTATGTATGAAACTAATGCGAATATTTCTTTTATCTTCGTATCGTAATTTATAGGGAAGATGAAATTTAATTGCTGCTTGACACTCGTAGGATAGTCGAAACTGGCCTTTTAGATCTATTTGACTTTTAGCCTTATCTAGATTATATTAGAAAGCGTATATTGAATAGTCAAAACTCTTTAGACATTGTGAAGATATTTTCGATATTTTCTTTATTTATGTCCCATTTTTTATAAACCTTCTAGTTGTCATATAAATATCGAAATGAGATAGATAAATGAATTCTTAAATTCCATTGGGAAATAAGGAGTTCTTAAAATTTAAATATTGTTATACTAGTATTAAGGTCTCTGCCCACTACTTCGTACCATACCATGACCCCTTTGGACGCATAGTGCCAGAAACGCAAATTACCGTACACGCAAACCACAATGTTTTTAACAGCAAACTACCAAATATGCAAATGACCAGGTTTTTTTCGGCAAACGACCAGTATTTAATTTATACGCAAAGTACCACCTGGGACTTAGAATTATTTTGTTACTGAAGTGAAGTGGCCAAATAAACTATTTCACTAAGGTTCCTCAATCTGCGCTGCGTTCACTTTATCGTCAGTACAATAAAGAAAGAATGAATGAAGCCATATGTGGTATTGATAATAGCGAACCTTGGACTATGATTAAAACGAAAAGTACCATGCTAGTATGAATGTAAAGGAGGTCTTATCATACCTGTTCATCAGCTGTCTTAGTCATTACTTCACTTCAAATTGTATTCTAAGACCAATTTCAGGTCGTTTGCGTGCCTGGTCAACTGCGAATCCATGTCAGGTCGTTTGCGTATCTGGTCAATTGAGAATTCTTTTCAGGTCGTTTGCGAATCGGGTCATTTGCACGTCTGGTAAGTTGCGAATTTGAAACATGGTCGTTAGCGTGTACGGTAATTTGCGTTTCTGGCACTATGCGTCGAAAGGCCATGACCGTGCTAGGAACGTATTAGGCAAAAAAATATTAATTGTACCTATTGAAAAGTATGACACTATTACCACTAGAGCGTTCCGTCACAGGTCTTGCACTTGTCATACTTTTCAAAACATTTTTTTTTGCCTGATACATTCCTAGCACGGTCATGGTATGGTACAGTGAAGTAGACATAGACCTTTATTCTTTCACGCCAGTAGCCAAAATTAATAATGGCTTGTTTTGAAATATGCATGACACGTAGGTATATTACGCACTAGGTACTGTTGGTTGGCATTCGGACCGCCCTCCACGATCGCCCATCCCATATCGTGTAAATCTTTTGTTGATATTTGTACATTTTGTATGGCAACATTGTTCCGTATTGATACCATAAAATCTAAAGTAATAATGGACTTTAAATAAAATATTTACGTTTAATGGCATTTTGTATTTAACCTTTCCTTCTTCATGATATTCATGTTTGGGAGATAAGTAGCTATTTAAAGTTAACATTGAAGTAAGCAGAGTATTTATATTAGTTTATCACATATTTTTGCGATAATGTTGTTTATTTTACCTGTTTATATTTAGGTATTGAAAACTATCATTGTGTATTACAGGGTCATTTTTGGACCCCTTTTCAAATTTCGTCAGGTCATACTATAACAGCAGTACAATCGATTTGTGAAGTAAAATAAAACATCCCGTCTGAGTTGCTACGGGTGAGTCGATTTTTTCTAATATTTTTTCATTATTTATTCATCTTAAAATAAAACATTTTTTTTCACATTTTTGTCTCAAACTTTTCCCTAACCAAATTGAAATTGTTGTCACTGTTTGCGCATCGCACGGTGTCGACCCGCGCGAGCCCCCCTCCCGCCACTCGCCTTCCACCGCTCGCGTCGCTTGCGCGAGGGTGAGCGTGCGCACCTAAATTTTTTGGACATAAAAAGTGGCTGAAAACTGAATTAAAAAAGAAATACCAGATTTTTTTATTACTTCTTTGAACTAATATTTGATTTTGTAAAGAAGTCGCAAAATTACCCTGTATAAATAACCAACAAGATAACGATTTGTGGCTTACAATATAGAGTTGACCTAATAAAAAATTGTTTAAAAACAAAAAAACCGACTTCAAAAAACCTGAAAATAAAAACAAAATTAGCTTCAAAATTAAATACCCCTAAAAAGCAAGAAATAATTTTCAAATCATTAGATACGCATATCATTGTAATTAAACACGTATAATGAAGTCGGGTGGGGCTGGAGAACAACTTCTTTTTTTATTCTAGAAGCCCCACCCGACTTCATTATACGTGTTTAATTACAATGATATGCGTATCTAATGATTTGAAAATTATTTCTTGCTTTTTAGGGGTATTTAATTTTGAAGCTAATTTTGTTTTTATTTTCAGGTTTTTTGAAGTCGGTTTTTTTTGTTTTTAAACAATTTTTTATTTTTTTCTTTTCAGTGTAAGTACCTTCTGTATTAGGTAGTTTTACCTTTTACCCAAAGTATGTATATTATGTAAATGTAAGCGATGATGTTATGTATTTTTTTTTATATTTCACACTTTTGCGTGGTGTAATACCACTAAATACTCAATTTCCACTGTTCGTGCTGTTTGTTGTTAAGGAGTTCCGTTGTTCCTTCACAGTTCAAGTCTAGCCCAAAACGTCCTTGACCATAGTTAGATACCTAATTTGTTTAAGATTGTCATAATCCTAGCAATATTTCAATCACTACACAGTTTCTATTTGATTTTGAAGAGTTCCCTTGTGTATCTTTAAAATCCAAGGTCCAATAACAATGAAATCAAAATGATATCATCACTAAAGTGTCCTCTTTCAAACAAAAAAAGAATCATCTAAATCGGTACATAAACAAAGAAGATATGGTCGATCATCCGTATAAATTCATAAAATGGTAACGAAAACGACAGTATTTTCAAGTTTTCCTGAAAAATACTGAACCGATTTCAAAATTTCAAAAAATGGGACCAACTTGGGAACAAACCTGATCTAATAACGTTTGAATTATTTCAATCGGTTCAGCCGTCTTCGAGTAATCGGTGGACATACATAAAAAAAAAAACATACATACAGCCGAACAGAGAACCTCCTCCTTATTGGAAGTCGGTTAAAAAACCTAACTTTTAAGGAGGCGGTTGTATGACGAAAGGGCGCCCTCATAGGTTTTTATTTAATACGTAATTTTTACGTGGAGTTATTAGGGTCCATGGTCTAGTATTTATAGAAGTTGTTTATGCTCTTTGTACCTACTACTTTATGTTATTTGCTAAAACTACATGCCCTAGTAGTCATTCGTAGAAGTAGATAGCAAATGTGTCAAAAACGGCCACTTTTAGCAGTTTTGCTATCTACTTCTAGCAGTGACTACGATGGAATGTAACGATACTGTCTAAAAATACTAGACTGTGGGCCCGAAAATTCTACGTAAAACATTAAAATTGTGTTTTAGAAATTATAATCCTACTAATATTATAAACGTGCAAGTTTCTGGGTTTGGATGTTTGTTCCTCAATCACGCAAAAACTACTGAATGGATTTGGTTGAAATTTGGCACACAGATAGTAGATAGCCTGCATTAAAACATAGGATAATTTTCATCCCAATATTCCCACGGGAACGGGAACCACGCGGGTGAAACCGCGGGCGGCCGCTAGTATTAAATAAAATTCACCGCGGCGCCACTTTCGCTCAGGGTGCCAATATTACCTTTTTGGAGCAAGGTAAAGTTGAAATAAGTGTTCCATGCATGATTGTAACCGCCCATAATCTCCGCTGGCGCTTGTGCTGAAGGTAATCAAAAGCTCGTTCACCTATCTTGTAGCTGGAAAATGTGTCACCAGCCTTATCTTGGCTGGGTGGATGCCAGAACTAGTGTTGAGCCTTCGAGGCAAACTGGATAGTCGATCATAATTACTTGTTCTCAAAACATGCTTGGAAAAGACATGTCCCATCGCGCCTATGTCATTTGCCCCACCATTCTCAAAAAATGAAAGTCTATCGCGTCTTAATCAAAGTAGTATGTCAGAGTAGGTTATTTTACTCTAGAATCAGATTGATAATTATTTTCTGCATTAAAAAGTGGGATTTTTAAGTTAAAACGCTTTTAAATCACAATTTTTATCATTAGAGTACTATTTAAGTACTTTAATTAAATTCGTCCGATTCTAAAGTAAACTATTTTATAACTTTTGTTTATTTTGAAATGAATATAGTCCAGAGTTATTCTTTGTTTTGTGTAATATTTATATTATTATTCGATTTTATATCGTAGCGTTAAAAAAGTTTCTGTTTTCTTTTTATCAATTTTCGTCATTTTCTTCTTGCCATTTTCCAACCATAGACAAAGTAAATCACAGATCACATTTGTATCCATAACACAGATTAGCCAATTTTTTTTATTTCTTTTTTTATTTCTCATGTTTTGGCATGGCTTTGACTCAATCACGATTGGCAAAAATGTTTGCGTTATTTACTTTTTGTGTCATCATCGCAGCGTCAACGAATCGGTCCCGACGGAAGACCAGCGCTGGTCGCAGACCATGCATTATGCTGAGTCGGGACCGTTTTGGGACAATGTGCTATGTTTTGTTTGTTCATTTTGTATGTTGTCTCAAATAAATATTATTTCTTTCTTTCTTTTCTTTCTTTCTAATTTTTTTCACAAAATACTTCAGAAAACAACTTAATGTTTTTGTAATTGTTTTTCTAAATATAAAACAATTCTTGACTGATACTATACCTAAATAAAATGTAATTAGCATTTTTTAATTATGAAAGTAATTAAATAAAATGAAACTGGGGCAACGATGGGACATCTCCTTTGAATATTATTTTGACAAACTTTTTCGAGATAAATCGACACCGGAGGACACATTGTAGCACTCTACGCAGATTGGAAGAAAGGGGCGTACACCGTTATATTGTTGATATTCCAACTATCCGGACTAAGCGTTTTAATATTTTTTTTATAATGCTAACAGCTAAGAAAAGTGGAACAGGCTGCCTGCTGATAATGTGTTTCCCAAAAATTACAGAATGAAATCGGTGTCATTAATAATGTTTTAAATTAAGAATCTAACCGCGACAGGCTAGGCCCACTCCGCGCTTTAGGTACGAAGCTACAAGTAGCCAGCGGGTCCGTCCGGACGGACTAATTCCAGAGGCTGCCGCGTGCCGGCTGGGTCGCACGTTAGCAGTTCGATTTCGATAGTCACTTAATAATAATATTATTATAACCAAAATGAAGGCATATGACGTCGTAATGGGATGCCTTAATACTAATAAAAAGGATCCGAACCTCACGTGTTTTTCACACTTCCAAAAGTTCCAAACGACATCGAAACGTATTAGTATTTAGTATCCATTTATTCTTAGGTAGGTACTTACTTGTCTTATTTGTTAAACAATATTCACCCAACTATTTACTGAAATAATAATTTATAGATTAGGTAGGTACACTTACCTACTTTCGAAATAAAATTAATTATGAATACAATTTCATTTCGTATGAAAGCAAATTGACTCTAAGTCAGCATGTCTGATGTGGCGTTGACTGTACTTATCCCAGGTTATTTTGAAACATATTTAAGTACCTTCACATTATTTCACAACCTCATAACTTGTAATAAATTAACTACCTGTTATTTAATTATTATATAAAAGAAGAAAGTGAAACCCTGAATTCGTTAGAGGAAATAAGAGCTACGCGATAGAAAGAGAGGCAACTTCTAGGTGAATATAACTGTAGCCAAGGGAGCGGTGTGCAACCTGAATTGCACTTTATTGTGTATGGAATAGAGTCGCTATTTAAATAATTGACTTTGCGGAGTGGATCTTCTGTACTTGTACTATTATGTATTCTGTGACCGCGATATTGATATCTTGCCCGGAAAATCCACCCGTTACAGGGGTGGATTTTCGGGGTGACTTGATAGGCGAAGTTAGTCGAATAGGTCTTTTTATCGATAAGAACTTGCAAATTCAAATCGCAAAATTAATTTAAACGAGGTGACGGTGAATCGACCCGTGTAAATGCCCACACGCACGGGTCTATTTTCCGGGCGACAGTAAACAATATCCTTAGAATAATTACACCTAGAACGATAATTCCCTGCAAAGCGCGCTGTCAAAAGTGAGGCAACAAAAACAGCCAAAATGGCGCCGTTTTCAGATTTGTATAGTCCATTATTAAATAATCATACCTAATAAGTACCTACAAAACAGTTTCAATTTCCCTACCTTAAAGAGGTTAATTATTATATTATTCGATTTTAGTTACGATTAGGTAACGATATAAATCTAAGAACTGAGCCATTTTGGGTCAGTATAAGTTGCCTCACTTTCCATACAAGGACACGGCTTCTAGGTGTAATTATTCTAAGCCAATATCGTGGTTAGATTCTTCTTAGTTTAAAAGGTTGCCTGCCAATGAATTCGATTTCACCTTGTATACCTTGGGCCTTTTCAAGGCTAGGGTCAATAGGCTTTAACTAGGTGAGCATGTCCCATCGTAGTCCACATCGTCACTTAACACCAAGGATCGGAACCGCTTACCGTTAAAGGGGTTTTTGATTGGGTATTTTATAGACTTGTTTTTAAAAACCCTATCAATACGGTAACCCTATCGAAAGGGTAACCCAGGTAAGCACTTACCGAATCCGTAATCCCTATCGGGGAAACCCTATGAAGGCTGAATAAAGTGGTTATACCTAACTAGCGGCCGCCCGCGACTTCGTCTGCGTGAAAAGTTTTTTGCTATCCCTCGGGAACAATACATTTTTTCGGGATAAAAGGTACCCTATGTCCTTTTCTGTACCCCTGACAACGTGTATGCAAAATTTCATGATGATCGGTTCAGTAGTTAAGACGTGAAGGCGTAACAAACAAACAAACGGACTTTCGCATTTATAATATTAGTAAGGATCCCACCTGGGCCAAAGGACTGGAACCGCTTACCGTTAAAACGGTTTTGATTGGGTATTTCATAGGCTTATTTTCAAAATCCCTATCAATATGGTAAGCATATCGTCGTCTAACTCCTTAACTTAATGCTCTAAGTCTAACTCTATCGAAAGGGAAACCCTATCATTTGCTAAGCTTTTTATTTGGGTTATCAATTGGCTTAACCACAAAAAGGGGTTTCCCGGTTCCTGCTTAACACTAGATGTGATTCTGGACAAAATGCTAAATATTACGAATTTAATTGATAACCTGTTATATTTATTATTATTGATTAAAGATGCAAATCTACTGTGTCATCAATCATTTTTTCGAAAAAAAAAATCATAACTTTTTTGTTATTAACGTGAGCAAATTCATGTATTTGAAAGACCATAATTATTTTTTTTTTTCCCAAATTTAGGAAATACTCATTGTTTTCTAATTCTATTATATCGCGAAATACTTGTCGCTTAAGCAAAAATACTTAATTTTTTGAGAAAATCACAGTCAGGAAAAAATTACTTATGTCCACAATATTGTAAGAACCCAGTCAGTGAAAACTGCTTATAAGTCGCAATGATCTTTTTTAGGGCAATGACAAAATGCTTAGTGACCTTAAGTGAAGAAAAGAAAAGTTTGCTAAATTACCCATGTTATAATGAAAAAATACTTATGAGGCGATGATTTACCCGAACCCTTTAGGCACGGCCATTTTTTTACTAAAGCAAAGACAGACAAGATTAGTAGATGAAACTGACGAAAAATCGCGCTGCGTGGTCACTGTTTTTGTAAAAGAACAGCAAATGTACAAACTTTTGCTGGTGAAATAGACTAGCGGATGAAATAGACTAAAAATGGCACTGCGCGGGCCCCGTTTTTACTAAAGACAGACAAGATGAGTGGATGAAACTGACGAAAAATCGCGCTGCGTGGTCTTTTTTTGCAATAGACAAGCAAAAGTTTGTACTTTTGCTGATAAAACAGACTAGCGGATGAAACAGACTAAAATTGGCACTGCGCGGTCGTTTTTTACTAAAGATAAGCAAGATTGGTGGATGAAACTGACTAAAAATTGCGCTGCGTGGTCACTTTTTTTGCAATAGACCAGCAAAAGTTTGTACTTTTGCTGATGAAACAGACTAGCGGATGAAATAGACTAAAAATGGCACTGCGCGGGCCCCGTTTTTACTAAAGACAGACAAGATTAGTGGATGAAACTGACGAATAGTCGCGCTGCGTGGTCTTTTTTTTGCAATAGACAAGCAAAAGTTTGTACTTTTGCTAATGAAGCAGACTAGCGGATGAAATACACTAAAAATTGCACTGCGCGGGCCCCGTTTTTTCTAAAGACAGACAAGATTAGTGGATGAAACTGACGAAAAATCGCGCTGCGCGGTCACTTTTTTTGCTATAGACAAGCAAAAGTTTGTACTTTTGCTGATAAAACAGACTAGCAGATGAAACAGACTAAAATTGACAATGCGCGGCCGTTTTTTACTAAAGATAAAAATAAAAAAAATCAAATAATATTTATTCCGTAACATCAAGTTATTACAAAAAAAAAAATATACTGAGATCCCCTTTTAAGTATTATTATACTTGTGTCAAGAGACCTCGCTCTTTCACATCATACAATGCAATTGATTTTAAAGAATAAATACTTGTTTACATTTTTAGAGGTACAAGAACTATTTTAATTCAAAAGTACTAACTAATGATATTAAGAAAAGTGTGTGTGTGTGTGTGTGTGTGTGTGTGTGCTTGTTTGTGTGTGTATGTGTGTGTGTGTGTAAGTGTGTGAATTGATTATTTTATAAGTTCTTCAATGTCATTATAATCTTTATCTTTTAGCCAATTGGTAATGAGTATTTTACATTCTTTAATGGTTTTAGGATAATTAATATTAACTGTGTATTTATATGGTTGTATAGATAGCAAAATTGATTCGACTGTTGCCGTCTAGCAAAAGCAGTACTAACGCCTACAATATTAACTACTTACATCTATTTCTTCTTCTGTTTTCAAAGTTAGGGTTGTATTCAAGGGACTTGTGTATTTTAAGAGTCAAATTCAATACATACAACTTGCGGACGGAGAGAAGCTCACATAGTACATATAAATCTTGTGTCGGAAATCTGTAAGGTTTAAAATAAATAACTTTTAGCACAGATAAGCAAGATTGGTGGATGAAACTGACTAAAAATTGCGCTGCGTGGTTACTTTTTGCAATAGACCAGGGGCCGTACCGGCTAACGAATCAATTATCGAAAAGTCTATCGAGTTTCAACTTAAAACAGAAAAAATCTAAGTAAGGAATTTCGTCTTGTACTTTCTGTTGACGTAATTTGGAAGATATCGATGTTTGTGTGAAATCATGAATTGGGGTTTGCCATTTTAGCCCAATTGGGGCTCGATTTATCTCTTTTAATTTGAAACCCAGCAGACTTTTCGATAATCGATTCGTTAGCCGGTACGGCCCCAGCAAAAGTTTGTACTTTTGCTAATGAAACAAACTAGCGCATGAAATAGACTAAAAATGGCACTGCGCGGGCCCCGTTTTTTACTAAAGATAGACAAGATTAGTGGATGAAACTGACGAAAAATCGCGCTGCGTTGTCTTTTTTTTGCAATAGACAAGCAAAAGTTTGTACTTTTGCTGATGAAACAGACTAGCGGATGAAATAGACTAAAAGTGGCACTGCGCGGGCCCCGTTTTTACTAAAGACAGACAAGATTAGTGGATGAAACTGACGAAAAATCGCGCTGCGCTGTCACTTTTCTGCTATAGACAAACAAAGGTTTGTACATTTTCTGATAAAACAGACTAGCGGATGAAACAGACTAAAATTGGCACTACGCGGCCGTTTTTTACTAAAGATAAGCAAGATTGGTGGATGAAACTGACAAAAAATCGCACTGCACGGCTGTTTTTTTTACTATAGACAAGCAAGTGTACATGATTAGTGGAAAAAACCGTCAAAAAATGCATTTTTCTGAATAGTCTGGTCGACTGTGAGTGAGGTCGATCCAACGAGTCAGAGAGCGGCCTCGTGGTCTCTTCCCCTCTGTGTGGCATTGTACTACCAGCCTCTCCATCGATTTCTCGTTTCTGGAGATATGCCCAAACTTAATTCGTAACTGCACAATCGACGATAACCTATCACGTATGTGAAGTTCTTTGAGGATGGATAAGTTGGTGCGGAACGCTGTCCAGGGTATTTTTAGCAGTCGTCTCCAACACCACATCTCCAGTGCATCGATTTTGCAGCGGTCCTGGAGTCTTAGCGACCACGTTTCAGCTCCGTATAGAAAGATTGGAAAAACAAGGCTCTTCGTTAGTGTTATTCACAAGGCTCTTCATTAATGCTAAAGTAAGCGCCAAAAAAGTGCTCCGATTGCTTTGAAACCTAGACAGATCGATGCAGAAAAAAAACGCTATCCAATGATATACACCGTCATTTTGTAGTCGTTTTAATTAACTTAAGGGAGTGTTCTACTAGGGAAACTTAACATTTTTGACAAAGAAACATGGGTCGAAAAACGACAAAAAAATTTGACTTTCCCATACTAATACAATGTTTTAGCTGTCTAGTTAGTATGGGAGGACCAAAATTTTTTGTCATTTTTCGACCCATGTTTCTTGGGCAAAAATGTTTAGTTTCATGGGCACCCTTAAGGCGCTAAGAAGGGTCAAATCCCAATATTCAATTCAAATTATTTAAAGATTACGCGCGTGAAGCTATCATGGAAAAAATATATCATATACTTGGCATAATACACAATAGATTTAATTGAAAGCATTTGTAAAAATGTTACCACCTTTGATTTAAAAAAATATTCCGTGGACCCTGTTTCTGGTCCTATTTGCAAAATTTCTCGGAAACAGAACATAGTTGAAAAAATCACGAAGTATCACGAGGGGGACGGGGAGGTGTAGTGAGATATCACGTTTTTTTTCATTGAACGCGTCACTTTTAACCGAAAACTGCGTGTGATTGTTGACTCGCCTTCAACAGGACGATTTCCCCGCCCACCGCGACATATTCGTACTGAAAATTGTTAAGATTATTTTGTACCAAAATAAAATACACGTGATTTAGAGGGGGGGGGGGGGGGGGTTGGTTAACGTCAAACCTCACCATGCATCACTAGGGGAGAGGGGGGGTTAAAAATTGGCCAAAAAAACATCACGTGAGTAATGGACGCCCCCATAGTAGATTTTATTCTACTATGGCTACAGTTCGCTACACCCACATTTGACGCCTCGAACGCTGAACACTGTGGACAGCTACTCTAAAACGCTAGTTTTTTTACATTCTCTTTGAGCTACTCTTTAGACGCAAATACTGCTAACTAACCTGCTAGGGACTTGTACCTGTGGTACAAGTAGGTAGGTAGTATTAGCTTATCGACGTCCCCCGCGAATAATCCGGTAACCGGTAAAGTCAAAATGTTCAGGAAAAATAAAAGAAGCACTTTTGTTCATAACTCTATTAAACAATAAGTATCAGAGACTTTTTATAGTACATATGGAAGCTATTTTTTTCAGCTATCTTGTTATTTTATCCAAATTTAATTAGTACCAAGGTCTTCGTTACAATTTAACTAAATGCATTTTACTATACTAATTTAGGTTAAGCTCTGATCAGTAGTGTCACTTACGATATTATTCGTGGAAATTTCTAGTGCCGTCTGCAACAGTAATATCGTGTCGCGATATTATTCGTGTAATTTTATATTTTCGACTACAAACAGTAATATCGTGTTGCGATATTATTTTTGCAAATTAGTTTTGTTTATTGTACATTTGTAAAAACAATTACTATAATATTCGCCTGTTCAAAAATAACGTACGTTTTATTGTTTTGATCATTACCGCTTATTTGATTAATTTGCTAAAGTATTTATTATTTTACTTATCATGAAATAAATGATATTCTACAAATGAAACAACATTAGTTAGTTTAAAAAGTGATTGTTATTATTAACATAAAAATTGACACTTTGGCTTGAAAATATAACATAATGAATGAGAAACTAATACAGTTAAAAATCTTAATCAAAATCCTCGTCACTGCCTGATTTAGAATCATTATAGCTTAAGTTTCTATAAAATGGTTGGTAATGGCTATAAATTGCTTGAGAATTACATAGGCTTAGGAGATCATCGTACAAAGCCTTTCTAATAGGGAGAGGATGGTTGAATGCAGGCTTTAATCCAATATTTACAATTTTTTGGTGTCCTCATTCTGCCGACGCTGTCTATTACTGCCTGCGTCGTAATCCAACTCAATCAATATAATCCTGATCAAAATAGTTTGAAGAGAAAACAGTTAGGTTTAGTATATTATTATATCACATTAACCTCCATCACATCGGACCATCGTACTTTTTCTCCTGTTTTGTCTTTAAGCCATCTTTTGGGTTCAACAAGTTCTTTAATATTGAGGATTTCACTTTGTTGCATTTCTTTTAGGGTATTTGTCTCCTGAGACTTTGGCGTTCATGATGATACTATAGACTTGGTCCGGTGTATATAAAACTTTGTTTTTAGAGCTCTTTCGATTCATGCGTGCATGGAATCGCCTTTATTTTGACTATGCCCACCAACAAAAAACCTATGTATGATGTCCATTTGAAGAGTTATTGCAACGTAAAGATACAATGCAAAAATGTACCTGTTCTTATTCTGACTATAGCATCCATCAGACTAAAATATGATTTTACGTATACCTTTTGCGTGTACGGTCTTAACAAATTGCAACAAACAACTGCCTATTTCGATACATCCTTTTTTACCGATCTGTGCTTGCCAAACGTAGCAGAACCCAAGTTTGTTAAGAGCGTCAAAAACTGTAAAATTATAAATTGGGTATTTACGTTTGTAGTGGAAGATCGACACTTCAGACTGCGTCACATTTAAAACTTTTTCTAAATCGAAAATAGCTACAACGGTAAGAACATGACCTCCCAGCAAATAATAGTGATCGAAGTTTTGGCTTTCATTCAGAATGCCATCGACACCATGGACGAAGTCAGCATCGAAGCTGAGGTTTGTAGTAGCAAGGCGCTGCTGTTCCAGAGCATCGGGAAGGCCAGATGAGATGCCATCTCGCCGGAGGGATGGAGGTGAGAAGAGTCTCCAGGACATTATCACCTGTCTGAAGGAGAACGACCCTGACGACGTGCCAACATTCGTGGCGAAGGAGTTGCACAAGCTGCCCCCCGTCACATTCAACCACGTCAACGTCACCAGGCTGCTTAAGGACATCATCTCCCTAAAAGCGAGCCTGGCCGAAGTGTAAAGTAAACTAGAAGCCTCGGACAACACCATCAGTGAATTGCGAGCCCAATTTGTATTATTAAGCAATACCGTTTCGGTAAGTAGGTCACCCGAGGTTTTCAACGTAAACACTCGTCGTGGGGCGCAAAATGCATCCATCGGCAGTTTTGAGTCGGTGCACATGGATTCGTCACCGGTCGCCGGCGCCGCCGAGAGCGAGGCACCGCGCCCTGCCGCGCGAGATCCACCGCTCCCCAGCCGCCCGCTCCTCCGCCCCGGCGGAGACGTCACGCGTGAACACGTCGACCCCTCAACGTGCGTACGCTGCAGTCACCGCTGCAAACCGACCCGCTGTCCAACAACTCCAGTGGAATCAGTTCCAAGGAGACTGGATGAAAAGTGCGACAAGGACGGCTTCAATAAGGTGTAAATGAAGAGGAAGCCCACTCGCCGTAACCTGCCTAGTGGCACCGCCCTGACCGGACACAGCCACCTACTTCGTCCGGCCACCCCGACAACGCTGCTGTACGTGTCCCGCTTGCACTACAGTACGAAACCTGGTGATATTGTATAGGTAGAGTACATCAGAGTGAAGACCAAATTCTGTCTGAGGGTCGAGCGGTTGGAGTCCCGCCACAATGTAAACTTCAATTCATTTGTGGTGAGGGCACCGACCGAATATCCTGTCGACCTTCGGGAAAGAAGATTTTTGGCCGAAGGGTGTTTTGTTCCAACGGTTTCGCGGTCGGATACCGGACACTGCATTGCGCATCACGCCGCCGCCATCAATGCGTGTAAAACTTAGAGAAGGGAAGTAACTTCCCTTCTCTAAGGTGTAAAATAGTTGAAAAATGTAATATAAGTATAATGTATGTATGTTAGTCTGTAAGGTATATATTGTATGGGCCTAGTTGCCTGAATTAAATAAACAAATAAAAATAAAATAAATAAATAAAGAAAAGCGTTATGTAAGGAGTGAGTCAATAATGAGTTTAGCCGGAAATCGGTTTTTTAATAAAATCCCGAATAAACCTGTATTGATTCTTACATAATTACGGTAATAAACTGTTAACCCGTATAATGTCGTAAAGGTGTCTACTGACAAATCCTTTTAGTATTTTTTTTCGTAAAGATCTAAAACAATATTATTCGCTTAAAACACTTTTTAAAGCATTTCGATGGAACAGACACGTAATTTTTCATATCTTTGTAAATATCAATAGAAAAATTCCGAAAAAATTCACTATGATTCATTACATGTTCTAGATACCTAAAAACACATAACCTGAAAAACCCCGTAATAGCTCATTACGGGATTATTCGCGGGGGGCGTCGTTATGTATTCTGTGGCTAGGCTAGAGGGCTCCCACTAGGTAGACAATAAATTTTCGCCGTGTGTTGAAAATCGTGCAGCTACAGTCACCCGTGTAAACCCCGCATATGTGATGGATGATTAATAATAGAGGTGACTATAAAACAAGATTTCCAAGTTCATTTGGCACAGTTGAAGGTAAGACTTCAACGTGTCTAAAGTTTTCGTGATTATTTTTATACAAAGTAGAATTGCAATAAAATAACCATGAAGTGTGCTATTTTATGTTCCGTTTTATTAAGTAAGTTATTTTGTATAATAATTTTGATATAGATAATGAGTACCTAGGTAGTTAGAAACTTATAATTTCTTTGGTCGCCTTTGGTGCAGTTAAAACGACAACTTATGGCGTTTCATATGCTTTAGCAAGATTATTGACTAAGTAATCTGTCCATAGTGTTTTTACCCGACTGCAAGAGGGTTATGTTTTTCGCTCGTATCTTGTAAGTTTGTGTGTTTGTATGTAATATTCTTTATTACCTCATATCTTTCAAACGGCTGAACGGATTCCTATGACTAAGATATCGTTAGATTTGTCTTGTCAGCCCAAGTGTTCTTAAGAAGGTGGCGGTTTTAAAAAACCAACATGCCGGCTGTACGGTGCTATTATACCTACTATTTTCGTAATAAAGATGAATCAACCTACCTAAAACTGTATCAACAATATTTTTAAGATAGCAATTGTGGCAACAACAGAGATTCAACGTTGAAAAATCCTTGGGGGGGCTGGTAATAGGCATATTCACCCTATGTAGTGGAAAAAAAATAAAATACTACAATATGGGTGTCAAATTAAAAGGCTTCTTATACACCGTCATTTTGTAGTCGTTTTAATTAACTTAAGGGTGTGTTGTACCAATGAAACTAAACATTTTTGCCCAAGAAACATGGGTCAAAAAACGACAAAAAATTTTGGTCCTCCCATACTAACTAGACAGCTAAAACATGGCTAAAACATTGTATTTGTATGGGAAAGTCCAAAATTTTTGTCGTTTTTCGACCCATGTTTCTTTGGCAAAAATGATTATTTTCATTAGTAGAGCACTTCCTTAAGTTAATTACTTAAAACGACTACAAAATGACGGTGTATATAAATAAAAAATAAAATAAAAAATTTAAAAACCCGCCTGCATAAAAAGACAAGTCAACTGAAAAGATGTAAACAAGATTAAATATTAAATGCAACATAATAACATGCAGTCGGAGGCATGTGGAGGCATAATAATTCAAATCATTCATAACGTCACTTTCTTTATGCATGCCTCCGACTGCATGTTATTATGTTGCCTTTAATGTTTAATCTTGTTTAAATCTTTTTAGTTGACTTGTCTTTTTATGCAGGCGGGTTTTTTTATTTTATTTGTCACTAGCTGCCCCGCCATCTATTATGCGATCTAAAATGACGAAAAGAGAAAAAAAGATTTTTTACGTCTTTCCGTTATTTTTTTTATATACAAACCTTGTACTGATAATAACAAACACAACAAAAAAGAATTATATAATTTGGTGCAGTCGTAATACCAGTAAGTTATGCCAGTTATGCGCTTAGAAACTTTTCGGCGATTCATGTGTTGAAAAAAAAATTTTGCTTAGATTCTATCGAAGCTATAATTTGCGAGGGCGGTAGGTAGATATATCATTGTAATTATGAGGATAATTTGCGAATCATATTCAGCTAAAGAAACTCGCAAATAATCCTCTTAGCTTCAATGACATATACCTACTTGTATACCTACAGAACAGGTTAAACAAGCTCTTGTTACCCTTCAAGGATACAAGTTTTGAAAATGAAGTATTGTTTGTTTTGATTATTTTATCGATGTTGTGTGAATTAAAAAATATGTTTTAACTTCTAACGATTTGGATATTATTATGTAGACGAGTGATTATACACATAAAGGGGTGTCCTACATCTTGGCATGGACCACTTTGAAAACCGCAATTCTGACTACATGGAAAATTTCTCCCCAATTAGTCCTAACTAGTCCTACTTTTTCGGAATTAGTCCCAAAAAGGACTGAAAGATATAAGCGATTTAAATGGTCCATGCCAAAGCAAACCTTCATTTTGGCAGGGACAGGCTATATCTAGTGAACCACAACACCTAGCCAGGATCTGATTATTCAAAAAAAAAGTCCCTTTTTTATGGATCTCGCAACGCCTAGAATCAAAATGAAATGAAGCGCCGTTTAAAAAATATAAAGGAATGATTTGGTCCATGCCAAAATCAACCTACATCTTGGCGAGGACTTTTGAACCAGGTCACCCAGAGAAAATCTGCTTATTGGAAACGATTCGTATAAATTAGTCCCAATTAGTCCCAAAGCCACAAAATTAGTCCCCCTTTGGTTTAGGAGAAATTCCGTTTTTTTGTATAAGTACAGTCACGTACAAAATCGTACAGTAAAAATTAATTAAGTACCTACATAAAACTATTCCGTTCCGTAATGCGAAGTGTTTCATTCAGCATCCGATCTTGCGGCTCTTTGGGAACGCAGCCGCAATGCTGCAGCCTTTTAAAGCAACTTTATCAGACCATCAAACTGAGCAAAAGTACAATGCGTAAGTACTCCATCGTAATGTATGAAACAGCTGTTTTTTTTCGTGATTTTGAGGTTGGTCCCATAATGAAAGTTGTTCAGTTTGATGGTCTGATCAACCCCACGAGAGGTTTTAAATGAATTACAAATAACCCTGTATAGGTACAAAGTTTCAAGTGAACCCATTGAAGGAAGAAAATCACTCCACTCCAAGTATGAATAATTTCGCAAGAAAGCAATATAATTTTAAAATTCAATACCATTTTATACTTCTTTTGAAATTATTTTGTCCGCGACTGTACATTATTTTGATATAGTCCAGGAGCCCCAGGATCAAAATATCTCTAAGAAAACATTTTTATTTTAGGACTGAAAAATTAAGATTTGAGTTTCGAAAATGCATAAATGTTACGTATTACTTTACGATATACTTTTGTGTTACTAATTACACTTCGTTATTCTAACACAAATACGCAAAAAAAACAAGTTACAAAACATCGTCACTGAATAGGAAGTCAGCTCCTGTACTATAAAAACCAAATTTTAATTCCGATTATCTCCTAAACCAAAGGGGGACTAATTTTGTGACTTTGGGACTAATTGGGACTAATTTACACGAATCGTTTCCAATAAGCAGATTTTCTCTGGGTGACCTGGTTCAAAAGTCCTCGCCAAGATGTAGGTTGATTTTGGCATGGACCAAATCATTCCTTTATATTTTTTGAACGGCGCTTCATTTCGTTTTGATTCTAGGCGTCGCGAGATCCATAAAAAAGGGACTTTTTTTTTGAATAATCAGATCCTGGCTAGGTGTTGTGGTTCACTAGATATAGCCTGTCCCTGCCAAAATGAAGGTTTGCTTTGGCATGGACCATTTAAATCGCTTATATCTTTCATTCCTTTTTGGGACTAATTCCGAAAAAGTAGGACTAGTTAGGACTAATTGGGGAGAAATTTTCCATGTAGTCAGAATTGCGGTTTTCAAAGTGGTCCATGCCAAGATGTAGGACACCATAAAGGGTGTTAATAGCACCCTAGTGAAAACTTTAAGGGATGATTCTACCCTTAGAGTTAAGCAACTTTCTCTATGGAACCACTTGTCGCAAATGGATAGATGTTGAGAAGTAATGTACGCATAACAACTCGATAATATCGCGGGTAAGCATGACAGTCGGGGTAGGGTTTTTGAGTGCCCGGACCGGACCCAAAGAAAGCAGACATGCTGGCCGAGGCGCTGCGTCTTGTCTTAGCTGAAGATGGCATTGTAAGTTGCCCCGTAAAAATGGTGGATTTGATCGTAACGGGGCTAGACGATTCAACTCTTAAGGAGGAGGTACGTGAAATTGTCGCGACCAGGGCGGGTTGCGATCAGTCCATGGGTTGGGTGGGATCACAGGAGGCAGTCGTGGAGGGAGCTGCAACACCGAAGTTGCGGTCCCCTCCTGGCGAGTCGCACATGCCCCCTTCCCGATCACCTGCGGGAAAGGAAGCGCGTAAATGCGGTTTCCTTCGGCATACAAAAAAAAAGTTGTACCTACATTGCGGGTTGATAAAATTTATTTTATTTTTCGGTAAATTTAGGTTCTATGCAACTAAGACAAACTCTGTGCGATAGAAAAAAACCACTCAATTTTTCATGAATTTTGATACAGAAAATTCCACTTCAGATAGACTCAGAATCATGAGTCCACTATACCCTGAAAGCTTTAACTAGGGTGCTCTTAGGTTTGTAAACGAAATGTCAATGTCACTCATCTGGCAACACTGTTGCCTACTCTATAGTTCGCCTCTCGCTGTTCGCCCGTACCCTGCTTTACTGAAATTAAAATCGTTGTGAATCTAAACAATTACTTATTATTTTTCGCCCTAACCCATCAGGGGCATCAGGTGCTACTAACACCCTATATAGGTACGCAATTTACATACGTATTATTTATTTATTGAGTAGGTAAGTAAAGTAACTACCTAAATGAGTGTAGTTTAGTTCCCATTTTTTAGAATGATTATAGGTAGGTACTTAATCTTTTGTTTTATTGTAATTTCAGTGTCATTGATCCAAGCAACATGGGGAAATGTAAGTAGCTTTTTTTTACTTAGAAACATTACCTACCATTATTGTACAGTCGGCAATGAAAGTAGCTGAACACTAGTACAAATAGGTACTTTTGTCATTTCTATAAATTTTTTGAAAGATATCTCACAGACAAAAAGAAATATAAAAAAAATAATTTGCAAAGTAGGTACCTACGTAAGTACGCAACAAGAACCAGAATAACGCCCACTCCGCACCACCTTCCTAAATGTTTATTGCATAATATTAACCGTTTGTTTTAGTGTTCTTCACCTTTAAAGCCTGATTTCAAAGCGCCAGGACGTAGGATTAGCGAAGAAAGTAAGTAAAAAGTAAAAGCATACAATTAAAATTATTTATTTATTTAGGTATTTATCGTTTTTGGATAGCTAACAGCTTATAAACATACAGATAACAACAAATATATATAACTAAAAGCTATTGACAAGCTACCACATGTAGAATTCAAAACAAATTCATCTTAAAGCAATCGTAGCCCAGAAGGGACAGGTGCGCAACAGTATAATAACATTAAACTAGATTTTAAACAGTAACTTAATAACAGTCGTGATGCTGTGGAAAAACAAATCAATATTGGCGTCAGCGTTATTAATGGCGGATTTTAACTTATGTATGGTCAGCAACGAAATTCGTTTAAGCGCTCATACGCACTGTCTGGTTGCGAATTTACAAAGGCTATACTATTTCAGTCACGAGTCAGACTCTAATGGTTGAGCTTTTGTTTATGCATATTACTCAACAATACCTAAACTATTTCAGTAAAAAAAATGACTCAAATGGATTAGCTTTTGCGTTGATATTTTCAAAGAAAATGCACGGACAAAACCTAGTACGGTATTATACATATTCACTCAAATAGTTAAGCTTTTGTCCTAGTCGAGTAGAGTCTCACTGCCTTGTTTATCGCGAATTAAATTATTAAAATAATTAAAATACTCGTTTTTATTCTGTATTTGATTGACAAAAAAAAACGAATGTTCGTTTGTAGAAACGAACATTTATTACGAAAGAAACAGGTACACACTCAACACTTGTTGAGAGTACTTACAAATAAAAATAAAATACTTTTTCCTCCAATGTAAAATACAAAAGGCAGATAATTATTTTTATCTACACCCATGCTTTAAATCATCTGTAAAGGGTTCTGAAACGGTTATCTTACTGCCAACTGGTTAGGATAAACACACTTTCGGAAGATATCATGATGAGGAGGAGTAAAGTCAAAGACAAAGTCAAAGTCAAAACCCTTTGTAGAGTAGGTATACATATCATGGGTGTAGATAAATATCATGGGTGTTTTTAATCCATATGTATTAAAATATTGTTGGTTTCCCAAATAAAAATATAAAAAATATAAAAATGGGTGTAAATAAGGTCTTGTATGCAACTGTACTTAATTAGGTATTAAAAACTCATGTGATACTATTATAAACCCACATTCGTGTTTTAACACCCCTCATTATAGTACAGTTGCAAAAATAACTATTATCTTCACACACAACGTAAAGTTCCATATGGATCAAAAAAGATAGTATAAACACGTACTTTTGTTCATGAATAAAAAAAGCCATCACAGTTCAACATTCTGCATCATAAAATAACTTTTTTATTTTTATAGCACACTTTTACTTTTTAATTTTAATAAAATAATAGTACTAACCACAGACCATAAAAAACAATACTATGTAGGTACTAACGTATGGGCTCTAGTATAATACGGTCTGTGTTGCGGGGTGCACCATTTACAGAAAAGTTTTGAATTCCATTTTTAACTGTTTGTTGTACTGTTTTTATTCTTGCTTTAAAATGTCTGATAGCGGTGAATGTGAAGATTTGACTCTGCCCGATATTTTAGATGCAGCGACGGAAATGACTTCTATTGACCTAATACAAGCAAAAGTCTCATTCTCTTTCTTAGTAAAAAAAAATACAAAAAAAAATCTTTCTTAAATCACCAAATGCAAAATTGTAGTGAAACAGTAAAATAAAGGGTTTTTAAACAAATAAAAAAAAATGAGTGACACCTATCGGCAATAATTTGTACTAATAAGATTGTTTTGCTTTTTGCGTTTCCAAGATTTTAACGTCTGTTTGGAAAGTTTGGTAAAGTTTGTTGCTATCTATCTGTGCTAAGCGTGCTGCGTGCGACGCCACCTAACGTTTTATAAGAAAAAAAATTTTAGTAGCCCTGCCAAAGAATATGAATACAAGATTCTTGAGCCCTGCTAATCGCCTTACGACGACACGTGCCATTTCTTTGTTTGGGATGAGGTATCTGTAGTAGTTAACAGTATTATATTATCTGTGACTCGACTAAGTATTGTTCGTTCGTACGTTATATTTATATAATTCTCGACAAAAGCTTATCTATTTGAGTGGCAAAATAAAGTCTTATTGAGATACGTAACGTTTTACACGCAACTCCTGATCTTATTAGGTTAGTCGTATGTATAGATATAAAGTAAACGGTTATAAAAGGCGAAAGTGGCGCATTTCATAATACCTAGGTCGCATAATGGTAATAAAACTCTAAATTATTGATTGACTGATTCATTCACTGATTCATTGTTGGGATAAGCGTAGAGCCCTAACGGCTGATATGAAGGTAGAGACACCATTTTTGGAGGGTAGATAGACCTTTCATGGTGTAGGTGAGCACTAAGAAAGCATTTTGGAAAATTCCCGTTATACAGGGTGTTCCAGTTTGTAATTGTACCAATGGGGATATGTATAGGGCTGAACCATTTTTGCTGGTAGAGATAACATTTTTGGAGGGTAGGTACCTTTCATGGTGTAGGTGACCACTAAGAAAGGGTTTTGGAAAATTGCCGTTATACAGTATGCTACAGAGTGTTCCAGTTTGTACATGAATTTTTATGGGAAAATTTAAATGTGTGAAATTAGGTCTAAGTACTGCTAAATACCTAGGTTGTTAATCCGTGACTTTAAAAATAAATGCACATCAGAATCAATCTTAACCACGCGAATGAAATCGCGGGCAAAAGCTAGTGTTTTATTGTAACACGCTTTACTTTAAAGGCGCATTAATGTTTTGAAATTTTCTTTATAAAACGATTTTATCCTTTCGGTTCACAATTTCGTTTCTATTCCTTGTGAAACATAGTTTTATTGGTATAATATAAAAAACACTAGCGGCCGCCCGCGGTTTAACCCGCGTGGTTCCCGTTTCCGTGAGAATATCGAGATAAAAAGTATTCTATGTTTAAATCTAGACTATGTACTAACTGTGTGCCAAATTTCAACCAAATCCGTTTAATAGTTTTTGCGTGATTGAGGAACAAACTTTCATCCGTTTAGAAGTGGTTGAGTTAAAAGGGTTTTGAAGGAAATGCCAAGCTCAATGCAATATGTGCTTTATCAAGTACGACATAAGGTTCGCGTACGTCTCGATGACGTCATAAGGACCCCCCAAAATAACAGTGTTTTTGCACGTTTTAACCCGTATATCTTATCGTAAAAATTTCTTCACAGTTAATCATGTGGTGGCATAAGCTGTCTGATAAGCCACTAAACAAATATCGTTACTGATCCTCATTGCACAAAGAAATGAAACAAGGTTTACATATTGTTGAAATTAATATTGAATCTATATTGATTGTGCAGCTGGTAAATTCGAATTGACGTCTATATTTCTATGGGAATGTCACTTTATTGGTATTGTATGTGATGATATTTCGTATTTTACTGTAGCGCTCCAAAGATATCTGAAATTTCGTCAATTTATAACAATACATTTAAAGGGTTTTAAAGATTTAAGGTCAGCCATTGTTGTAAGTCATCACATCAATAGACTATTATTTGTCTGTAATATGCGATCGAGCGCCATTGCTATTTGTTTTGCTTTAATAAAAATAAATAATTGTTTTATTAAATTCTTAATAGGACATTTATAAAATATGTTGTTATATATGAAAGACATATAACAGGATGATGAACCGAAACTGTATGTATTGACAAAGTTTTTGTTTTACGTTAACAAAACCAACTGTTGAATAAAAGGTATATTTAATAGTTAGACTTATATCTTTATATTATATTGAAGTCATCCATAATTCCACTATATAATCATTATATTAAGGTTTTTTAAAAACGTTTTTAGACCAACAAGTTGTTTAGATGTTATAATAATGTCCCTATTTTGATGATATTGTCTTAAAAAAACCTTTTTACGACTGAAACGTTCTTACAACTTACCATTATATTACTGTTACTTAATTGAGTTGAAAAAACGTTTATTCGAGGTTGTAATTAGACTAGTTAGACGACTTAATCATCAGATTGTCTATAATAACGATAACAGAGTTAGTTAATAACCAATATAAAACTTTAAAAGTAAGTAGTACATAACCCTTCATTTATACGACTTGTTTGCTTGTACAGTACTAGGTTTTGTCCGTGCATTTTCTTTGAAAATATCAACGCAAAAGCTAATCCATTTGAGTTATTTTTTTTACTGAAATAGTTTAGGTATTGTTGAGTAATATGCATAAACAAAAGCTCAACCATTAGAGTCTGACTCGTGACTGAAATAGTATAGCCTTTGTAAATTCGCTGTCTGGTTAGCCGCGTTGTGGCTGTCCGTCCGGTGTACCGCAACCAAAAATATGTACGAAAAAATAGTTTATATTCGCACTGTGACACGGCTGCCGCCCAACCGCGCCGGTCGCTCGCAGTGCTGCGGCCCGACCGACGGCTATCCGGACGGTCGCTGTACGCACTACGCGGATTCACTGCGGTTTGCTAGTTTGCGGTTGCTCGCCAGTGAATGCGCACATATACCTACGATGAAACCGCAACGTTATCCTATCCGTACTTTCCGGTTGCGGTTGCGGCTAGCCGCTGCCCGGCTAACCGCAACTGCAACTGCATCCTGCGGTCAGCCGGACGGACAGCCGCAACGCGGCTAACCGGGCAGTGCGTACGAGGGCTAACTCTTTACCACTTTCTCACAGCACCTTTTTGATTATATTTTTGAATAAGACACATCTGTCAAAAAAGTTACTATGACAAAGTACAATAATCACCTAGGTATTTACTTCAGTGTAAACCGACTTTCGTTTTTGACTGTACCTTTTTCATGTAAACGTAATTGAAAATTATCGAATTATTTCAGAATGTCGGGAGTACAACTGGGAGAAAAAATGCTCATCTCAGGGTAAGCAAATTTATTTTTTTAACTTGATTTTCACGCTACTAATTTACTTTTAACTTTAGGAACCTACTAAAGGGGTCTCCATTGCCGAATAAAAATAGTTTTTCTTATAATCTCTTTAAACCAAAACCTAATCACAGTTCTTAGATAATATTACGTACGATTCAGTCAGTAATAATTTTATTAAATAACATCGTTTCAGATGCTGAAGTGAACAAACATCCTTATTTGGTATGTACCCAACCAACACATTGGCGCCGGGCCTACTCCAGAAAAATCTGATATATTTATATTCGCGGCCCCCCCTCCCGTAGTTTTTTCCCGGAACTGGAGGCTGGGAAAAATCTCTAGATTCGCCTATGCACCTACCTACAACAGTTTTCGTTTCATGTCATGTTTCAATCCAAACTTTGAGAGAGAGAACTATTAAAATAGGTGTGTAGGTAATCTTGCCAATTTTTTTTCAACTGTTGTTAAAGATCTACGTAAGTATCAAATCTTATTACTAAAACGTTGCTTTTTAAGTTGTAGGAACCTGAAGGAAGGTAGTAAACGTCAATGCATGCACTAGAAATTGAGTTCTTATAAAAATACCTAGTTAGGATAAGAAAGTACAGCTATAAAGATTCTAAATAGGAAGGGCCATTTGTGACCCCAGCTGGACAGGAAGCGACCTACTTATCACAGATTTTTTGTTATCACTAATGTAACAAAAATATAAACAGGTATAATTTTTATATTCTCGCGAGTAAAGATTATTGTTAGTAAAGGTGCTCCCACACAGTAGTTAAACATTACATAACATTGTGTAAAATTCTATAAAAGTTTGTAACATTTTGCTACAACATGAATGAGAAAAAAGTTCGAGAATGTTGCGTAACGTTTGTTATTATA
The DNA here is from genome assembly GCA_928269145.1 of Agriphila tristella. Classification (NCBI taxonomy): domain Eukaryota; kingdom Metazoa; phylum Arthropoda; class Insecta; order Lepidoptera; family Crambidae; genus Agriphila; species Agriphila tristella. The sequence goes on from OV743433.1 coordinate 43,891,038, forward strand.
ACGTTATAACTGCTGTGTGAAATTAAATATTTCTGATGATGCGACAAGTTTTGGAGTGTTGTTTGTATCTAAACTAAACCATGAATTTTAAAGTAACTTTTGCTTTACAGGGTGCTATTGCCTTCAAGGACGAGGATGGGGAATTGAGGTTCTCTTGTAACGCTATCCTCATCAGCCCCAAGTTTGCTGTAACGGCTGGGCACTGTACAAATAGCTTACGAAGATTGACGATTGAGTTCGTGCGATTTGGAAACAAGAACCTTAAAGATGTAAGTAAAAGTGTGCTATTATGTATTCTGTGGTAAAAGTAGATAAGTACTCTGTAATAGGACCCTAAAACAGTATTAATAAAGTTTATTTTGGAATGTCTGTAGTTGAGAATAACCTAAGTATTTATTATACCGATAGCCGAATATGGTAGATAAGATAGGGTACCAATACCATGCATACAACCCCGGAAAGTTGAAATAAACCCTTAAAACCACATTTTTCATATTTTAATGGTAATTGCATAGAGGCAACCTGGTAACCCTAGATTGAAATTGTGTTTTGATTTGCCCATTAATGGGATTGTTTATTTAAACAATAGTTTATGTGCGTCTAGGGTTGTCACTTTGCAGTTTTCCATAGAAATAAAAAAAATTTTTTTTTGCTGTTTGGTGGTTTTCAGGGTTCAGGTAAGTATAATCCATTTCCGGAGTTGTTTGCATGGTAGAGTACCCTATTTTACATATTCGGCTCTATGGTATAACCAAACACCGTATGTGTTATGTAGGTAGGTATAACAGATGATTTTCTAAACCATTTATTTTAAAAATCATTTGAATATAATGACTAAGGCTGGCCCCAGACCTACTGGTTTCATTTCTTTGCTTTGCTGTTCTACCATGGACCGCCGGCCAAGAGGCTCATTTTCAATCTATCGCATATTTTGACCAGACCACATTGGCAAGATAGCCATTAGTTTGGTGTTATCAAATATCGTCGTCTGGGTTGCAATCTTGGACGAATCAACCACGTTGCAATGCGAAGTTTTAGTTTAAAAAAAAACTGCTGTTTCATACAAAAATTAATAACAAAATTATCAAAATGTATGAAACAGCTCATTTTTTTTTCGCGATTTCAGATTTGGTCCCATGGTAAAAGTTGTTCAGTTTTATGGTCCCTATCTACCATATTCAGCTTTATAAGGCTTTACCAAACATCTTGTATAAATAAGCGATCGATTTATTTTTAACGATCGGAGTCCATGTTCAGGGTGGCATATCTCCTAAAAGCTTCCTACTTCGCAATCCAGGCAATTATATTTGATAACACCAAGCTAATGGATATCTTGCCAATTTGGTCTAGTCCCAAAATGCGATAGATTGAAAATTACCCTGGTTGGCCGGCGGTCTTTAAAGCAAGGTAGAACAGCAAAGCAAAGAAATGAAACCGGTAGGTCTGGGGCCAGTCTTAGTCGAAAAAATCTGTGACCAACGCGCTCACTTTCCCAGAATGCGCTCATGGAAAGTAATAGCTTTGCCTATTAGGTATGTCAAAATAACTGTTTATCCATTAGGTGCCAGTGATCGACGCGAAAATTGCGAAGACGATCCTTCACCCGCAATACGCAGCCCCCAGGTACAGTTTCGATATAGCTCTCTTGGAGTTTGAGAGCCCGCTGCCTTTTAGTCGGGCCGTCGCACCTGTCTGCTTGTGGTCGCAGCCCGAGATCGCCACCAACCAGAATGTGCAAGTTTCAGCGTGGGCCACAACCAGTACGTTCCTTTATTGTCTTATCATCTTCTTATCATAGCTGTCATCCCGCATCTAGCATAGCATAGCATAGCATAGCATAGCATAGCATAGCATAGCAACAGCTAGCATCCCTACCCTAATCCCACTTTATTTGCAGTTGGTGCACTACATTCTCCTTGGCTGCCTGTCCATTGACGCGGAGCGAGGTGGCGCGGCGGAACGGAGAAACGAGGAAATATTAACCAATAGGATTACAGAGCGAAGATTTGGTTAATATTTCCTCGTTTATCCGCTCCGCCGCCTTGCTCCGCGTCTATGGACGCCTGTCCATTGACGCGGAGCAAGGAGCCAAGGACTCTTTCCTCCACTCCTTCAGCCGAGGGACGGAACAATACAAAGAAAAGGGACACACTGACAACATTCTCTTTTCTTCGTATTGCTCCGTCCCTCTCGGCCTCTCCGGCCGCCTGTGCATGTGGAGGGCCCATTACCTACCATTTTTTCTGTCACCCTCTCATCCTCTCATTTTACATTCGATTCCATTCCGCACAGATTACAATATCTATATTTTTGCAATCTACCTCTACATCCGTTCAACCTTCTGCAATCGATTCAAAATTGGTATCAAACATCAATAAGATGTCTCAGTTTCAGTATACCTAGTTACCCAATTTTGTTACACCTTTTATTTATCCACTTTAACTATTGCATAGTACCTATTGTTCCCGTGTTTCGAACGAATAAATTTCTATTCTATTCTATTCTATTCTATTCTATTCTATTCTATTCTATTCTATTCTATTCTATTCTATTCTATTCTATTCTATTCTATTCTATTCTATTCTATTCTATTCTATTCTATTCTATTCTATTCTATTCTATTCTATTCTATTCTATTCTATTCTATTCTATTCTATTCTATTCTATTCTATTCTATTCTATTCTATTCAGTCTAGCTCTGCTGGTTTGGGAAAAATAATAAATAAATGCAAGCTGTTTATTTACTTACAGAAGACGACTCGTCACATGATATTTTAAGAACGATGACAGTGCAAGTGATCGACTCTGAAACGTGCGTGCCGCTGATAAAACCCTACCAGAACAGGAGATTTCTCAAATTGGAAGATCACCAGATCTGTGTAAATGAATCAGACACCATTAATTATTTCAAACAAGTAAGTTCAGTTTCGCACTCTCCAAAAAACAACGTTCCAAGAGATCATAGAACGAAATAAAAAAAATATTTCGTTCTATGATCACTTGGAACATAATTCGTTCTATGATAATTGATAACGTAACGGAAGCTATTTCAAGGGTAGTTTCATAATACTTACAGTGCCACACACAGCACAAATTTGACTGCCCCGTTGGCCAAAATTAAAATATAATTTACGCCGTCTCGACTACATAGAAAAGAGCGACGCCCTCGCCGGGTCCGTTTTTGAAAAAACGTCAGTAATTTCCCAGTTCTCAAATGTTTGAACGACCGTTCTGTAAAATGAGTATTTTGCAGTTTGAAAATTGTCCTTGGGAGGGTGCAATTTTTATTCAGTAGTATTTCTTTTCTACTGGTACTACCTACCCTTTGTTCTTCGTAGGAAGTCGACGAAGATTCTAATTCAACTAGCTATTCTTTTTCGTACCCCTAGCACAAATAGCTCGAAAAAAATTACATGCGTTAAAGTAATTTTGTATGGGAAATTGTACAGTGCCATCTATTGCCGTAAAGCAAAATTAAATTTTCCATCCATAGATAATTTTCTATCGAGTACTGTTTTTTTCTCGAAGGCTATGGCTGTTCGTGCTAAACTGCTAAGGGTTCTGTTTTTTTACTGCCCTACGTTTTGGTACTTTTCATGGGGACACGGAACTACTTATAACCGCTAGTGAAAAGACTCTCTCCATGTCCCTCTGCATCCATTTGCATCCATCTGTATGTAATTGATTGAATCAGGCGTCACTTGGCGGAAGTCCCAAACCATTTTGAAAAAAGAAATAAGTACCTATAATGTAGCAAACAATATATCCTTACTAATATTATAAATGCGAAAGTCCGTTTGTTTGTTTGTTACGCCTTCACGTCTTAAGTACCTACTGAACCGATCATGATGAAATTTTGCATACACGTTCTCAGGGGTACAGAGAAGGACATACTTTTCATCCCAAAAAACAATATTGTTCCCGAGGGATAGCAAAAAAACTTTCCATGCAGACAAAGTCGCGGGCGGCCGCTAGTTGTTTTATATTTCCATGGTTATTGACGTTATTAGAATAAACTATGTCGGGATCATAAACTTAATATTCCACTAGCGAAGTCTATGTGTCGGGATTTACATCTTCTTTCTCTTTCGTTATCATGGCGCATGCAACTGCATGGTGTAAATCCCGACATAGTTTATTTTAACAATATTATGCAAGATGCACCGCCCCGCCCGCCCTCAAAAATATCAGTGCACAATACCTGAATTTAGAAAGACAGCAACACACCATGCACCTTCACCAATTAGGCTACTCTACACGTGTTTCGCCCCAACCCGGAGCATCTTCAGGAGTTAGATCGTGCGTAAACCAACACAAAAAAATACATCTCTCAATCAATCCATCTGTATGTTTCAGGGATCTTCCGGAGCACCGATCGTTACGTCTGTGTCGCTGGGCGATGGAGACGAAATGCCCTACGTACAAGCCTTCGCTAGCGCCGGCTTCGGGAACGTTGGCATTGGAATCTATGTAAAGATATCAAGCTTCGTCGACTGGATTGAGCAAAATGTATGGTCTTAACTTTAGACATTTAGCGCGATATCTCACTAGGACATCTGTGACGACGCAACCAGTTGTTCTACCAACAAAATATGCCTCTCCGTATGATCCTGCAGGCCAGGCCTGTGCATGTGGAGGACCCATTAGGTGCTACAGATGTATGGAGGGTGGGAAACTCACTGCTAACCTAAGCATGAACACTACGAAAAATTTTCTCGACACTTGTCTCTCGTAAGCACAGTCGTCTCTCTCCCGCTCACACCGTACTGATATGAGCGGGACATCGCGAGATAAGTGTCGACAAATATTAGCTGTGTGCATGCTAGGCCATCTGGTGTCAGCTTGATTGCGCAACCAATTTGTGAGTTGAATCATGCGGATGGCGCATCAATGGTGTGCTAGTGTGATAGGGCCCTAATATTATATTATTGCTAACCATTTTGATTTAATTACGTAATAAAATATATATTACTAGTATTTATGTTTCTTTTATTTCCCTTGTTATCTAGTCTAAGAGTCACTAACTGTCTGTCCCTGATTGTGAAGCCATGGCATAAGAATACCATTGTAACAGGTACCGGTTTTTTAATACGCTATCAGACGGATAAAGCTTTTTAGACATCGAAAAATCAGCCCGTGCGGTCAGTGCAATTTATCGATTAAAAAAAAAAACTTGTACATCCATCATATGGAAATATGGTGCGCCGCAAATAAGATCTTGTTATGAAACAACCAGCAGAGTAATATTCCTCTGGTTCATTAACTAATTTATTCTTGAGAAAGTCCCGGTTATCCGGGAGTAGTCGGCAAGAAACAAAACTAATGGCGTCGAGAACACGAGAGCTAGGAACACACGCCTGTGCAAGGCACGTGATGAAGCGGGAATGAAATAAACAAACACTGCAAGCCTCGGCCTCAGACCAAATAATTGGAGGTGATGTTTGCAGTAGCCCCGCACCACGTCTTCCGCCAATGAGACCCAAAAATCTTTTGGGGCCCGTGGACCTACCGATTTGCTTTACTAGTAGGACCACGGTATACCACTACTTATTATTTTGAGTATCGATAATTTAGCATTGCGCTATTTAATGATATAAAATAAAAAAATAAGCGATCAAAATAAAATAAAATGCATGCGATAAATTGCTTTGTGTGAATGGGTTTTAACTTTACTGCTTGGCTTTATAAAACGCCATCTATCGAATTTTTTGAACTATTTTTTATTTGAGCTGTCCAGAAAATAGCTAATTTCACATATTGATCAGTTGCTTATAAACTTAATACACAATACCACAGGCAATACTAGTACACCAAGGGCAGTTCAGGGACCAATTTTAAGTCGCCTCCAACCAATAAGAACCTTTTTACCCGACTACGGCGAAGCCAAAACGGAGGGTATATGATTTTGACCTGTATGTATGTATTTTTGTAAATTCATCTGTTCCCTCTCATAACTTCTAAACTACTTGTTATAATTTGAAAAATGGGGTATCGTTAGAAGCGCCTTAATCGTCCAATGAATATAGGCTATATGACGTTACATTAAATTGAGTGTGGCGCCCTCTAGAGGAGTTAACCCCTTATTTTATGGATTTTATGAATTGTCTCAAAAAAATACTGGATGTAGTGTAAGCTCCAGAGAGCACACATAAAATAGGAAAAAAATCTATGTCAAGTATTTAACAAAATATTGTTCAAAAACCAAAATGCCAAATATGGTATTTCATGCAGAAGTAGATGTACATCTACTTCTTCCCAAATATGTCATTACATGCAGGAGCAGTTGGAATAAGTAATACAATACAACTTATCAATCAATATTTATTTATCCATTGTGTACCTACTATAATTTCTGATATTTTTCAAAGATAAATAATTAATTACTAGTATTTCCATACAGATTCCATAATTATCTGTTAATATAGTATTATTTACTTATTTTAAACTATTTTATTATTTGCCTACTTTTTATTCACATATTCTAAATATTTTTATAGTTTTACGTTTTTCTATTCGATGTAGGTAGGTATAGATTAATTTGATACATTTGCATGCTATGCCAAATATGGATTTATCATTATTTGTGTCATTCTGCATGCAAGCCCATATATGGAAATACAATAAGAAGCTATACTGCATGTTATCCCATATCTGGCCGGAACATTTAATGACAGAAATATTTGAAAGTATCCATACAAATCAATATCATTTATAATTTATTAGCTTGCCAGTAGGTCACCATTGTAGACAATAAAAGAAATCTAGTTTTTATAGCGAAAAACCACGATAAAAACACAATCATAATAATGTTAGCTTCTTACCTCTTGTCAAATGTTGGGCTTCTGACAGATTTTTTTCTTTTTTACTAGTGCTGCACCTATTTAACTTGTAGAAACGTCAAAGCATGTGTTCGGACCTTTATTTTAGTGTTGCAAGAGAAAAAAAATATGTGTAAAATTTAAATGAATTGTCAAAAGCTCATGAAGCCTGATATGGCATCCTATGCAATAAGGGGTTAAAGACACGAACTAAAAATTTTTTTTTTAATAATGCCGTGTTGGGTACCAAATGAAAGGGCTTAATGAGCATTTTTCAAAAATATATAAATTGTTAGCTTTTGCCCGTGGCATTGCTTGCTTTCACCCTATTGACAACTCCAAAATATTTAAAATAAAAAAGAAGTTTAAAAACTAAAACCCGACTACGGAAAAATCGTGCTCTAAAAAGTAAGAAACAATTAAATATTCATAAAAAGGATAACCGTAGTCGCATGCCACCTCCAGCGCGTGCCGTGCGTGTCTAGGACAAAGTGGCATGCGACTACGGTTATCCTTTTTATGAATATTTTCTTGTTTCTTACTTTTTAGAGCACGATTTTTCCGTAGTCGGGTTTTAGTTTTTAAACTTCTTTTACCTATTACTTATATATTTTTTTGCATTCACCATTCTATTTTTATTAGGTATTATAATAAATAATACATTATACTAGAAAAAATCTATAGAAGAAATATGTATCCGCCTGTGACTTATAACAAGTGATAATTTATGGAAGGAAGCTAGGACAGCGATGCGCAATTAGCCCGCGTAACGAACGCTTGAAATAAATATCATTTCTTGATTAATCTACACTGATTAATATGCAGGCATTATTCATAGAAGGATTTCAGTTACCTAGAAGCCGCAGTGATAGATCTGAGGCAATAATTAAATTTTACGGTCCTCTTACTAATCATAAAATATCGGAGTAAAAAATTACTTCAAATAATGGATGAAACAACAAAGATTTCCATTTTTTCTACACTACAGTCGTATTGATTTGAAACATTGCAAGGCAATTATTCTAAATTGCTTATTTGTTATATTGTGCTAGACTAAGTGACTAGACACACTATGCCGAAATTACTCCGAAGTTCAGCATGAGTACGCCTGTAATGCTATTAAAATAACTGACGGCATTTATGCCGAAATTACGTTGCCTTTTTTTTCATAATAAGCGTTTCCGCCGAACTTCGGTCGTGTATCTTCGGCATTAGTGAGTTTAGACACTATATTATTTATTCTGTAGGTTAGCATATTCTAGTAGTATCTATCAAGTAGGTACACCTATATCTTATCAATGACAATGAATAGATTAATAGTGTTAATTATACAACCCTGGACAATTATTAATATGGTCGAAAAGAGAAATTAAAGGAGTCGTTCTTTCCTGGGTCCAGTTTTTTTTTATTTTCCTACACCCATAATATTTTTTTTTCTGGTAGATTCCTCTCATAGGACAAGGTTTCCAAAAAGAAAAAAAAAATATTGATCCCTGCTAAATAAAATAAAAAAATATTTAAAAACTCAAATAATGGTGTCCTTCATCGTGTATTTCTTAATGTTTTTGCTTTAAAATTGAAGTGTCTCTATTAATTTTACTCTCCTGAGTATATCAAAAAATTCTAATGCTTATTACAAGATTTTACAGCTGATTTAATCCTGAAAATCCATTTTGAGCGGCTACCGGCTGTTAAGGGTTATTCCTTTGCATTTTTATTTCTATTAAAATGGCTACATTGGCTGTTGATATGTCATTTGTCATTTTATTTGACATCTGACAGCATCAATGTGATATATGACAGTAGAAAATCGATGTTGCCAAGGTAAAAAAAGTTTTGGGTTGCTGTTTTATTAACTTAACCTAACCAAAAATTTTTTGAAAAAACTAATGTTTGCAGGGATAAAAAAAAAATATTTATATATGTAAAGGTTCCTTATCTTGTACTCTTTCCATGAAATATAATTTTATGACCGTAGGCCACGGTTTACCCAAGGGGGCCCAGCCTCCATACAAAAATGGAACATCTCTTTTTTCATAAATACTTAATTATCTATCGAGTACTTTTACCGTAAAAGTACTCGATAGATAATTAAGAGCGCACACGCGTAAAAGTTTTACGCGCGTTTTTCTCTCGATAGATGTTCGTGCTAAGGGTACGAGAATTAATAAATAATTTCTTAGGTAAGAACTTAAGTCAATAAAAATAAAAACGAAAAGTCAAATAGATAATGTTGTAAAGTAGTAGGTAAGAATCAATCAGAATATTCTTCATTATTGAATTTCACAAAATAAATATTTTTATTAATTTTAGTTTCAAAACGAATAATTTAACTCCGTTACTCCGGGACGAGATTGCTTAACCGAGGTAATATAGATTTTTGCGGGCGGCTTGTTGGCGGAGGTCCAACATTCGTTGCGGCTCTAAAATGCACTCCCATTAGGCCTGCGGGTCCCAGGAGAAATGGAAGCCACGCGACAGTAAAGCAGTAGATTAGTGGCTCAAGAAGGTGGCATCTTTTGGATAATGCAGAACTTAGAATTGAAAATATGTACAGTCTGTACAAGCAAACAAGAGCTAATAGTACAGTAGCCCGTAATACATTTAAATTACCAAAAAGGTTACCGCTCGCCGTTGTGATATAGTTATTTATTACAAAATTATAGATGCTTTAACCCAAGTTTTACAGATCGCAACCCGCCGTAACCTATATTTGTATATCTCCAAAAAGGATATTTTTTAATTTTTCGAGGTTTACCACATGGTTTAGCTATTGTCGTGTTCTACAGCTTTGTTTGATTGCCACTGATAATAGTAAGACTGTGAAAAGCAGCCATACACAGATTTAAGACCAGATGAAAATGGATGGACTTTATCTGGTCTTAAATCTGTGTATGGTCACTTTCCATAGGCTTACTATTATTAGTGGCAATCAAACAAAGCTATAGAACACGACAATAGCTAATCCATGTGGTAAACCTCGAAAACTAAAAAAATATCATTTTTGGAGATATACAAATATAGGTTACGGCGGGTTGCGATCTGTAAAACTTGGGTTAAAGCATCTATAATTTTGTAATAAATAACTATAACTATATCACAACGGCGAGCTGTAACCTTTTTGGTAATTTAAATGTATTACGGGCTACTGTAGTATAAGTACTTTGAACAATTAACAGATAACAAGTAAAATAGATCTTACTGTGTTTGTTAATATAATCACGCAAAAACAGCTGGTTGGATTTAAGCTAATAAGTAAGTAAGTAGGTACTTACTTAGATAGTTTCTTTATACACCTCGATAGGCTTAGGACCGTTGGAGAGGATGGTTCTGCGCGTGCGGTTAGATCAGACGGTCAGCGCTGAAGCCTGAAGGTACCTACGAGGTTTATTATTCTAGACCAGCGGTTCCCAAATTCTTTTGGGTACGGAACCCTTTTAGGGTTATTTACGGAACCGTTTCCGTTCCCAAGCTAGAGTTGAAATAAAACAATTTTAACGGATACTAGCGCGGTTTTAGTACTTTGGTAATTAATTGGTATTTGGTTTGATTTTTGATTTTTCTGACGTTTCAGCACCTTTGCAGCTGACCTAGTATGCTGACGCTAGTATCCGTTAAAATTGTTTTATGTCAACCCTAGCTTAACTGCAACATTGTTTTTTTTGTGAAACCACACCCATAGGCTTTTTAGATTGGTGTTCGCATTTTTTTGACTTTAAAAGAATGACTTTATAAAATAAAAATATTTATTTAGTTAGAACAATTATATTTACTTAACTGTTGAATTTTCGCGGAACCCCTGAGAGCCTCTTACGGAACCCCAGGGTTCCGCGGAACACTCACTATTCGGGATGGAATCTAGTCTTTCTGGCAAGAAGAATGGGCGCAAGAAACCCTATCGTCTATAAGATTCGAATCTATGAAATAAAACTCTTTCAAATAAGTAACTAAACAAACCTTATTTATCATGTGCCATTTTTACCACACAAAAGTTAATAGTAGATACTTTCTACGTTAAATAGAAATAATTAGCATTATTTTCAGGAAGTCTTCTTCTAATTAAATTGAAAAAAAATCCCAAAGAGACACCGGTCGAAAAACAACAAACTTTAGATGTTCTCATTGTTCAGATGTTTATTTAGTTGGGCATCTTTTCACTTTTCCTTCCTTAAAAAGCGTCGAGAGTTCAACAAGTCTATGGTATATTTTTTCCCACCAGGTTAAAATTTGTAAGTTAATTTAATTCTAAAATGTGGGAATCAATGTAGGTACCTACGTAATATGAATGTAGGATCTGGACCTTTGCCTCTGAGAACCTTAAAAAGATGCAAATGATCCGGATTTTACCTTGCTGACTTAGTTCGGCATGACAACTAAAAAAGAGGCCTAAGCTCCCCTTTGGATAAGGAGGGAATCGTATTTGCGCCAACATCGCTCTTGGGCCATCGTTATAGACACCTCTCACAAATTGGGTAGCTTACAGGGATACCAACTGAATCTATTGTTGATCTCTGCCAGAGCATTTGTCACTGCTGGTTAACGGTTTTAGTTCACTTGATCTAGGTAGTTTAATAATGTGTAGCATCTACGACCTACGTCTTTGTAATATTATTATAAGACAATCTTCCATTTCTTGTCGGTGCTGAATAACTGAGACGCACAGCTTGAGGTTATTGTTAAGATATACATAGTTTCTACACCATAAAGGTTTGATACAAGAGTCTAAAACCAATTTCCCACAAGCAAAAGTAAAAAACCACAAAAAGAAAAAGAAAAATGAATCCAACTATCGTCGGCGAAGAGTGAAAACCTCGTAAATCCTCTTTCTCATCTAAAACACTTTTGCCGAGTTTTTCGTCACTCACGACCAGCTTCTGTCATTGACGAGGTTTTCATAAAATACAATAGATGGCGTTACACGCGTTTGAATGGAATATGAGTGAGATAGAGTCGTGAGATAAGAGGTTTTCTGTCAAAAACTGCAAAAAAATGTTCTACATAAGGACATTTACGAGGTTTTCACTCTTCGCCGACGCTATGCAGAAAATAAATTGGGATGAAATTGCGGTTTTAGGAATACATTTAGTAGAGACAAGACAAGAGAGATTTATGTAATGAAGAAAATTCAATACATTCAAATTTTATTTACATACATTCAATTTTCAATTTAAGTAGAGTTCAAAAGGCTACGTCAACTGGCCTGCCCCCCCTACTCAAATGGCTACTTTTCTATTGGTTCGCTAACTTAAAGCTTAAAAATTAGACGATCAGCCGTGTGATGATTCCTGGCATGACCACGAAGGATTTTCTTTTTTTTTAACCGACTTCAAAAAAAGGAGGAGGTTCTCAAGTCGACGGTTTTTTTTTTTTTTTTTTTTTTATGTATGTTTTAACATAGCTTCGTCAGTTGTTACCCGATTTGTACAATTCTTTTTTTATCTCAAAGAACATAGTTTGTGTGTGGTCCCATAAAATTTTTTCAGAGATCTGGCCAGTAGTTTTCTCATAATCCTCAAAAATATCAATTATTTAGCTCGCCATCGTACGAGTTTTTATGGAATTTCGGACATAACATCTTTGTTTATGAACCGATTTAGATGATTCTTTTTTTATTTGAAAGGGTATACTTCAAGGGTATACTTCAAGACTGATGATCGAAAAAAATCTTATTCCAAATTTTCCTTGACCTTCTCTCTTAAAGATTGTATACTTTTTTGCATATCGCGATTTTCGTCGGTGATCAGTCAGAGTCGGGAGGGAGTAAGGTGAAATATTAAACGTCGGGCTAACTTGAAAGTGATTAATGGAAACAAGGGACCCTTGACGGATTAGGGCTTTCGACTATGATTGGTGTAATCGTCAATTTTATCGAAAATGTCGGGAAAAAGTTAAAAAGTGGTACCTAATACGAACAAAACATGGCTTTTAAGTAGGTAAAGCAGATAATTCTCGCCCGTCGCCACATAAACTGATTTCATCACAGGGTCCTGTTTATTTCTTTCTTCTAGACATTATTATTCTTTTTATGAAATCTTGACAAATAAGATAATTTAAACTTAGCCGGAAATTGTGAAACAAGCCCTAAGGGAAATTTTATTGGGACGAAATCTTGAAATCATTATTCAAATCGTTAAGTTGATTTCCTTGCAGGCTGATTATTTTTTATTTTTTTTATTTTTCAATTAATGATTCACCAACGTTTGTATACACCAATACATTCAAAAAATAACTAGCTTAACTTATAACTAGGCGCAACAAACACTTATAGGTAAATACAGCTTGTTAAAATACTTCTAGATAAGGTAGGAGTTTAAAAAAATTGTTTAAAAGATAATTTTAATTATTATCTAACTAGAAACTATTTAGCGACTAGTAATAATTACGGAATCGTCGCTGTCAAACCGTTTAATAGAAGAAATCGCGAATTCGTCGCGGTCGCGTCTCGGTTACCAATAATAATTATTGTGCAAGGAAATGCTCCAAAGTTCGTACTCCTACCTACCTACCTATCTTACTCAGTAGCCGCAATGAATTTGCGATTTCTTCTGTCAACGGCGGGCTGATTATCTAATTAAAAACCACCTAGCGACTGGTTGCAGTTCACAGATGATCGTGATCCATTGCTACTTCTTTTTGGGATAAAAAAAAATACCAAAGAAAAGTGGCAATGTATGTCAAATGCAACCGGTCGCTAAATAGTTTCTTTTTAGATAATCAGGGTGCCGGTTTGACAGCGACGATTCCGTAATTATACAGGGTCGCTAAATGGTTTCTAGTGAGAAAATCAGCCTGCTGAGTTGCGTTCAAATAATTATAGGTGTACCTAGGTACCACATCCCGTTCACACCTTACAGGACGGTGGAACGGTTAAACAGTCTCGGAAAATAACAACAAACAATAAAACTAGCCTTTTCAGTCGCAAGAGGATGTCTGAGGACGCTGGCTTAGCTTGACACGATGTTACACAGAGACGTAACAAATTACGTAGCTTCAACATTCAACATAATTAGTATTTTGAACAGTTTGCAAATTATTAGACACTAGCGACCCGCCCTCGCTTTGCTTCGCTGTAGTGTGGAATTCGACACCATGTATTACATTATAAACCGTCCTCTTGAATCACTCTATCTATTAAAAAAAATTCCCAACGGACCAATCAGTTGTGCAGAAGGGAATCGAAAGTACCAACGGCACAACCAGTTGAGCATAGCAGTTGTGCCTTGGGTCCGGAAGGAAAAAAAACGCATCAAAATCCGTTGCGTAATTTTAAAGATCTAACTAGGCAAGCATACACAGGGCCGGGGCGGCGAGTCCCACATACCTTCGGGATGCATAATCGCATTCCCCCTACTATAAAAAAAAGGCAAGCATACACAGGGACAGATAGCAGGAAGCGACAAGATTTTTCAAGTAATATATTTTGATAGTACCTACTTTGTTTGTTTTGTCTACACACAGCTGCACTATGATTTTGACACGATGCGATGATAAAATTTGTTTGGTTGCGGCGTGGCATTAGTTTTATGATACACTACTGTGTAACTGAGTGACAACGTTACAGTAATCTTCCATTTGAGGGAGCGATTTGTCTAGGAGACGGATAGTAGCTCGCAAGCCGCCTGATCCGCGCCCGTTCGCTTCAGGACGCATCGCTTATTGCAATTGTATGTGGGCCATGTTTGGGATTACTGAGATATAGCATTACGACGACTCTGTCGCTCTGAGCGATCCTCTATTGTGAGAAACAATGGCACGTCCAATTTTCAGAAACTGTATCGTCATTGCAAGGTTTGCGTTAGTTGAAGTGGGTTCTTTCATCAATGCAGTCTGTACTGTAATTTCGTAAAAAGGGATTATTTAATTACTTAACCGTGTAAAAATTAAACTCTTAATAAACATAATAAACAATGTTTGTTATAAATATGTTTTGTACTTAGTATTAGGTACTTATTCTGTGACTTAGTCTTCTTTCAAACTTAGTTCACAATACGAAAGAAAAAGACAATGAGGATCAGTAACAGGTTTGAATCCTATAGTTTTATTGATATAATATAAACTCATATTGAGAGCTATGAAACCTAGTGAAAGAATTTTTGAAATCCCTTTAGAAATGGTTGAGTTAAAAGGGTTTGTAGGAAATGCCAAGCTCAATGCAATACCTATGTGCTTTCTCGTAGTTACGACATAAGGTTCGCGTACGTCGCGATGACGTCATAAGGACCCCCAAAAAACTAGTGTTTTAGCTCTTATAACTTCTCAGGTTTAAGAGATACCTATCGCAAAAATTCACAGTTAATCATGTGGTGGCATGGCATAGGCTTTCTAATTAGCCACTGAACAAAAATCGTTACTGATCCTCATAAACACTTATTGAATAAACTAGGTTTATTAAGGGTTTGATTTTTTATAAATCTCTTTTATTTTACGAAATTACAGTTGTAGACTGTATTGATCAAATAATTCAAGTTTACGCTGCATTTTTAATTTGACTTGGACCAAAATGATCTAACAGCACAGAATACATAATAGTACAAGTCAACAAGTGGCGTGCATTATTTAGCTGTCACTTGTCACGCTTCATGCACTCCTGGTACTTCAGTTGTGATTTTACGAAGCTGGCGTTAAATTTTAAAGAGAAATTGGAAGCATAGAGAGCTACTTTAGTGGCTGTATCTTTTAAAATATTAAAATTAGACGGTCCCTATATTTAACTCGCTAGGTAACAGCAGCCTTTTTTTAAAACGGAATTATTTTGACGCTCGAAATCGCCGATTATGGAAACGTGCCCCCGCCAAGACGAGCAAGCGAAGCTCAAGGGCACTACCTACCTTTTCTCGAAGTACTTCGTCGTTTTTTTGAACCCTCATATCTTGGGTTTGGAGTATACCAGATAAACAAAATTCTCGGAATATGATGTCAGTAGTAAACTAATTAAACACACAACGTTTCAATTGCATAGCTCTTATAATATAGATTTTATTGATATCTAAAAAACCCCGATTTCGTCACTGACTCACTCATGATCATCAAAACTTATAGGGTACTTCCTGAAGTCCTAGAAAGCTGAAATTTGGTATGTAAGCTAGTATAGTACACAAACAACAAAAAAAATATGAAATTGGACCTTAACCCCCCAACCGCTTAACCCTCATAACTGGGGTTTGGATTATACCAGAAGTAGGGATCCGCAAAAAGTATCGATACTTGAGTAGTATCGATACTTTCGTTGCGATACGTAGTATTTTCGTACTCGATACTTTTGTTTCGATACTTTACTAGGTATCGATACTTTCTGATGTACTCGATACTTTTTACACTTGACTATCTAATCTTCATAAAAAATTTGCTCAAAGTCGACCAAATAGGCACCGCGCCATTGATAAAGATGAAACTAGTCTATACTTTGCAATTCCAGTGTCTTTTTTGAAGTCAGGGGCCCCATTTTTGAATCACTCGTCTGGCGTCGAGCGCTCGCTTCTACTGATTTTCGTTCGACATCTCATACATTTGAGTTGTTTTGTCGAACGAAAATCAGTAGAACCGAGCGCTCGACGCCAGACGAGCGATTCAAAATAGGGCCCCAGATCCATTCAAACAATGGAACGCGATCACTGACTTCTATTTTAATAGAGGACAGTGAGCGAGATGAAAACGGTGTACCCTAAATTATGTACCATGTATGCCATCGACACCAAATACCTAACAAGACCTGCCTTTATAAAATCTGCAAGAAACCGTCTCACTAGTTCACGCGTCAATAAATTATTATTTACTCCCTCGATACTTTTTCGGGATGTAAGGTAAACTATGTCCTTCTCTGTACCCCTGACAACCTGGATGCAAAATTTCATGATGATTGGTTCAGTAATTAAGACGTGAAAACGTAACAAACAAACGGACTTTCGCATTTATAATAATTATTATTAGTAAGGAAATAAGGATATCTGATTGTAACGAAAAAGACTAGGGTTCGCATTAGTATTCAGTATTTACTTGTTAAGTATTGTGCTTGTATTCTTAATGCACACAGAATGTAGTTTTTTTTTTTATTTTTGCTTAAAACTGCTTGTTTTTAAGTTTAAAATGGATTGAGAAAATTTGTTGCTTTGTGGAAGCCCAGCGTGCCATTTACTGCACTTTTTTGGGATTTTTTTAACACGTTTCCCGAGGCAAAGGAAAAGTATTCGATACCGAGTAGTATCGATACTTTTGATCCGATACTTTTATCGGTATCGATACTTTTGATACGATACTTGGTATCGAGTAGGTATCGATACTTTTGAAAATTTGCGGATCCCTAACCAGAAGTACAAAATTCTCAGGATATGATGTCTGTAGTGGACTTATTAAACATACAAAGTTTCAATTGCATAGCTTCTAAACTTTGAATTTTATTGAGATCTAAAAAACCCCGATTTCACTCATGACCATCAAAAATTATAGGGTACTTCCTGAAGTACTAGAAAGCTGAAATTTGGTATGTAAGCTAGTATTAGTCCACAAACAACAAAAAAATTATGAAATTGGACCTTAACCCCCCAACCGCTTAACCCTCATAACTTGGGTTTGGATTATACCAGAAGTACGAAATTCTCAGGCTATGATGTCTGTAGTGGACTTGTTAAACATCAAAGTTTCAATTGCATAGCTCTTAAACTTTGGATTTTATTGATATCTAAAAAACCTCAATTTTGTCTAAACTTACTGATAATGATCAAAATTCCTAGGGTACTTCCCGAAGTCCTAGAAAGCTGAAATTTGGTATGTAAGCTAGTATTAGTACACAAACTGCAGAAAAATTATAAAACTTGGAACTTTTGCCCCCTAACCCCTTAAACTAGGGTATGGAAGTTTGTATGAGACTTCCGCAAATTTTGATGCTGGAGGTCTGAAAAAATTAGACATAATGAATCTAAAAAATCTTTAAATATTTAGTAATTATTTTTAAGCCTTAGTAAATCACTGTTAAAGCAATGGAAAAAGGTAGTCATACAATAGCAGATTGTTATACAAGACGCTAAAATGACCCATTGCATACGAGGTAGTTTTATTCCCGAGCTTTAGCGAGGGAATAAATAGAAACCGAGTTACAATGGGTTTTAGCGTCGTGTGTTACACTCTACTTTTCACTACGAAGGCGAGAAAATAAAATACAATATTAAATACCTAGTTTATACTTACGTAAACGAATCCACTCATTTTTCTATCCTCCACTTCATAAACTTTTCATACAGTATTTAAATAAATGATTTGTGCTTGACGGCAAATATTAAAATTATTTCTTTCCTATTACTTACAGTCACACAATTCAATCATTTTGGTATTAGAGAAAAATTTTGAAGATTTCGCGCCTTTTTTTAATTTCTACTGTAGCAGCTAAGAAACACAATGCACGCATTCTACGATCAAACTTAAAGTCACAGAGTATAAATAAGTTTATGATTTCACCGAAGAGATCGGTGCTTTTAGTTCCATTTTCAAAAATAAAAATGAGAAACAGTATTAAGTCGAGCGAGTCTTTATTCGTGATTATGAATAAAGACTTTTTCGTTTTAGTAGGCTCATTGGTAATAGACAAACATTAAAAAAGAAAAAACTTTATCCCCTAGGGGTAATTTTGCTATTTTATCCTGGCTCTTGTACCTTACAATGACGGACTTTTAGAGCAAGAGGAGTGAAATAGTAGATTGTTATACAAGACGCTAAAATGACCCATTGCATACGAGGTAGTTTTATTCCCGAGCTTTAGCGAGGGAATAAATAGAAACCGAGTTATAATGGGTTTTAGCGTCGTGTGTTACACTCTACTTTTCACTACGAAGGCGAGAAAATAAAATAATATATTAAATACCTAGTTTATACTTACGTAAACGAATCCACTCATTTTTCCATCCTCCACTTCATAAACTTTTCATACAGTATTTAAATAAATGATTTGTGCTTGACGCCAAAAGATTAAAATTATGTCTTTCCTATTACTTACTTACTGTCACACAATTCAATCAGTTTGGTATTAGAGAAAAATTCTAAAGATTTCGCGCCTTTTTTAATTTCTACTGTAGCAGCTAAGAAACACAATGCACGCATTCTACGTTCAAACTAGTCACAGAGTATAAATAAGTCTATGATTTCACCGAAGAGATCGCTGCTTTTAGTTCCATTTTCAAAAATAAAAATGAGAAACAGTATTAAGTCGAGCGAGTCTTTATTCGTGATTATGAATAAAGACTTTTTCGTTTTAGTAGGCTCATTGGTAATAGACAAACATTAAAAAAGAAAAAACTTTATCCCCTAGGGGTAATTTTGCTATTTTATCCTGGCTCTTGTACCTTACAATGACGGACTTTTAGAGCAAGAGGAGTGAAAAAGATATTGTGTTCATTTCACTACTTCTTTCTTTTCAAGTCAAGGTGTAGAGTTTTTGAAGTAAAGGCTTGTAGAGTTAGGGCGCGTAGAGTTAGAAGCTTGGCTCTACATGAGGTCTCATAACTTTTTGACAGTGCGAGCTCTTGGCTGCAACATTTACATGAAAATGTTTTTGGTGGGATCTTTTAGTCAGGAATAAGAAACTCCACTGTTCTAAATAAATTCGAACTTGCGTGTATGACACCGAACTTGCAACTAGGTAGTGCTTTTAACTTAATTGTTTCAAGTCTGCCTTATATATTTTAAACTATATACTCTCTCTATTTACAAGTCTGACATCATAACAATATTACATTTTAACAATGTGTTTTCCGGCAGTGGCTGACGATTTCGGGTACAGTGTGCCATCCACCCTCGGCATTATCGTCACTTAACATCAGGCGAGTTACTGACCATCAGCCATTTTTGATGTCCCCACTGCTGGCACAGACCTTTCTTATGGGTGGATGGGCCATAACACACCACGCGGGCCCAATGCGGATTGGTGGGTCAGTGACTCACACCACACTGGTTTGAGTCACTGACCCGTTGTGAAAGAAAAAAAACTTAATGTACCTAGTAATGTTTCATCTGTGGCTCGAGCAACGTTTCAAGTTTTTACATTATTATCTATTTGGTAAAAATAATAAAAACTAAGTATAGAAATGACGTTATAGCTGTAATTACCTACTCGTATTGAAAGAAGGTCAAGTCCTGTGTAGTGTGTTGCTGCCAAAGTGATATTTTAACGGAATTTCAATGCCTTATAGCCAGAGTATTAAAAGTAATTCCGTTCAGACCGTTTAACAAGTTCCGGATAAAAGTCTCGTTTATCTTTTTAAATATCAATCAGCGCAGCGCTAACTGGAACCTGTAAATGAAACAGGCATTCATAGGTAATCCATAGGTACAGTACGAGGCATTCCTATTAGTGCAGATTTTGTGGGTACATTTAAGATTATTTATACTATAAATTGCATGCATAGGTTATATTAAAAGCATTTGAAAATTGCATGTTTTACTCAACTCATTACTACCTAGGGTGAATATGCCAATTACCAGCCCCCCCAAGGATTTTTCAACTTTGAATCTCTGTTGTTGCCACAATTGCTATCTTAAAAATATTGTTGATACAGTTTTAGGTAGGTTGATTCATCTTTATTACGAAAATAGAGCTTAGTTTTACGTAGTTTTGTGGGAAAAAAATAGAGAAGCGTTTAAATGTCCGAAGGTCGAAAAACCCTAACTCCAGCCGCCTTTGCCCTAATATCAGCCGCTTTGCTCCCTAATTCCAGCCGGGTACAGGGTGTTCTAAAATAATACAACCATGTTAGTATAAAATAAAAAAAATATAATTTGGTAACTCTCAATAGTGATAATAAAACACTAAAGGCTATAAATTATGATTCCCATAGCAAGTCATTGAAACTTACACCTCTCCTGTAGATATTAATCAATTAAGAATACACATATATTAAAAATGGCGTATCAAAAAGTTAACTTTGGTTTAATAAACATATATCAACGAGTATGAAATCGTTTTATTTATTTGAAACTTTTTTAAGCGTTTTCCAAGAAGTGGAATTCAATATACATTTTTTTATATTGAATTTATTTTCTGTTTCTATGAGTGAAGAAAAGTATGATTTTAATTATTATTACTTTTTACATCTAACATTAAAAAATAAAACAAAATAATTAAAATCATATTTGAGAACACCCTGTATATTGCCGTAAAGTTAGATGACCGGCTGGAGTTAGGTTCTCATACATATCCTAATACCAGCCCCTAATTTGCAGAACAAATAACTTAGGAATTAAACATTTTTCACCCGGCTGTAATTAGGTCATAGGGTGCAGGGTTAGTAATTCTAGTGAATAGCACTACAAATTCCAACCTTGAGACGAGCAAATTAAGATGAACTTGATTTCTTAAACGAAAGTTAAATACCCAATACCAGCCCCGGCTGGTAATAGAAAGTTATTGAAAATCATCCAGTCAAACTCCAGCCCCCCTATTTTTTTCGAAATTAGTAAATTTAATTACAAACTAGTAATGTCAAAACGTTATATATCTAATCTATTACTAGTATCAAAGCTTAAAACCTAAAAAAATTGCATCTTGCCTTCGTAAACACACTTCCCAAAGTTCGCATCGATCGAGCTTTTATGCTGTTTTTCAAACATAGTCACCTCTACTCGGTCTCGGTAAACATTATTGCTCGTTGTGTGAGTTGTAGGTGACGTGACCGGCTAATAGTGATTTTCCAACTTAGAGGATTAACTAGCGGTGTGGCTCCATCAAACAGTTTCCGATTTTCACTGTTTTTTAATGAAAGCAAAGCAAAAACTTTTGGGGGCTGGTATTAGGGGGGGGGGGGCTGGAGTTAGGCATATCCACCCTACTCGTCTATAGTTACGAGGAATTATAATTAGGTTTGTACGTACATACCTATTCGTTCACGATGCCATAAAAAAGCGAATAGTTGTAATGTTGTTCTTGTATCTAATTATGATGATTTATATAACGACATTACAAAGCCTCGATACAAACAAGTTTCGAGATAATCATTCAAGTTATAGCATCAGATATCATTGGTTGTGTTTTATATTAAAATTAGTTTTTAAGGCTGTGAGTGAGACGTGTAATTAGCATGAATTATTTCACATTATTTATAGTTTTTACCCAAGGTATGTCTTGTTTAACTAATTAATACTACACTCGACGTCAGAAAAGATGCCCATCTTTTGTTTTAGACATTAAATAATGATTATATTATGAAAACATCGTAAAGCCACTACAAACTACTAGTATTATCGAGAATCGAATATGCAACCATGCTGATTGACCCCCAGAACACGCTAGACGAGTAAGGTCGAGATTCTACAGTGCGAGCTGCTGACTTGACAGTAGATAGTTACTACTACCATTTATGGCATTAGATAGTCAACCGCCTCTGTGGTCTAGTGGTTCGCTCATCCGTGTAAGACGCAAGGGTCCCGGGTTCGGTTCCCTGGGGGGTACATTTGTACTCGGTTTGGTTGGTGGTAGGGCTTATTTCAAGTCCACCTGGCTAGCTACCAGCATCTTACCTAAGTTGTGGTATGTTAATTAAAAAAAAAACACGTTTTTAAAACAGATTATAAAAAATATAAAAAAATTAATAAAAAAAATATAAATAAAAAAGTATAAAATAAAAAAGTTTAAAAAAAATATTCTTTTTACTACACGAAAGTTCTTTTTACGAACTTCACAGAGATTTGTCCAAGGACGATTCGTTTTACAATTATCTAAAACACGAACGTTCTTTTCAGCAGTAAGTATATTTACTTATAAACTGATGTAGGATTATAACCCTATACAGAAGTTTTAAAACGAAAAACGTGGGGCGCATTTTGTATTAGAGAGAGAAAGCATAATAGTTCATGTCATTTGCATTTTTTTTTTATCTTGATGATGAATTCATGCATTAAATTATCTTTTGCATGCCTGCGCCCCACGTTTTTTCGTTTTAAAACTTCTGTATAGGGTTATAATCCTACATCAGAGCTCCCCTCGAGCCCCCCTTAAGCCCCCCCGAGCCCCCCTCGAGACCCCCCGAGCGCCCCTTCGAGCCCCCCCGAGCCCGATCAGACCCGATCAGACCCTGACCACTATTTCCCAACAAAGTACTCATCAAGACGATTCAAACGTGCCCATACTCGATGGAGTGGCACTGTTTCAATATTGAGTTCCTGTGGCATAGCCTTCCGGCTTCATCATCGGACACTGGACCACGTCTCCCGTCAGAGTACTAGTCAAGACAGTTGTAAAGAGCCCAAACACGATAGGGTTGTATGGTGACATCATAGAGATCCTGTGGCCTTCTTCCTGATCCATCATCAGATCAGCTCAATGACACCATAATATTGCATTGCCTTCCAGTTCTGACCTATGTTCAAAGTTTCAAGTTTCTAGCTCATCGAGAAGCTAGTATAAAATCGTTCACAAACTTTGTGGAGAAACAAACACAAACAAACGCGAAAGCAACTTAATAAAAACGTGGTAAAATTGTTGTGTTTCGGCAGTTAGAGGTAAGATAGCCAGTTCCTCAGAGCTGAGGGTTCCGGGTGTAGTGCGCTTCCACCTTCGGCCTTATCGTCACTTAACATCGGGTGAGGTGAAGGCCAAGCATAGGGTTGCCAGACGCCCGGGATTTCCGGGATTGTCCCGGAATTACGTGCCTTGTCCCGTGTCCAGGAATTACTCCTTACTGTCCCGGATTTCAAATACCTACCACTATTTTTATTTCATTATTTTACGAGTAGGTTACGTTACGATGCGCTTCGTGCATAGCGTAGTCGTACAGTGCGTACCGTTTGCTGTCTGCGCTTCACGTTGTTGCTAGAGTCTGTCTAAAAAGTCAGTTGACATGGGTAATTTCAAGAGTAATTTTAATACCCACCTAAATCCCCAACCACCCCACCAATACCCATCTAAATAAATTTGAGTAAAGCTATGTTTACAATTAGAATTTAAACGTAAACCGTAATGTTGATTTCTTAAAGTTTTATTTACACCCCCCCCCCCTTGTTGTCCCTGAATTGACGTCAGCTAATCTGGCAACCCTACAAGCACTATCTCGTTGTACACAAAAATCAGGAATTCGGATGCGAGCTAGGTCTAGGTAGGCACTGCACTGAGTTACTCACACATGTTAGTAACTCGTATGGTGCGGTCACACGATGCGAGTAGCTACTCGCATGTGTAACCGCTGCACCCGGAAGTCATGATCACGTCTCACGTCATGTCAATGGTTACGGTAGCTTTCAAATATTTTAATCGTGTAGATAGCTTGTATATTCGGCGTCTATCCTTACTTCCTTACTAATATTATAAATGCGAAAGTCCGTTTGTTTGTTTATTTGTTTGTTTGTTTGTTACGCCTTCACGTCTTAAGTACTGAACCGATCGTCGTGAAATTTTGCATACACGTTGTCAGGGGTACAGAGAAGGACATAGGGTATCTTTCATCCCGAAAAAAGTGTTGTTCCCGAGGGATAGCAAAAAACTTTCCACGCAGACGAAGTCGCGGGCGGCCGCTAGTAACAAATAAAAATAGAAAGAAAAGGGTAGGTAGGTGTACCTTTCATAATTTACATTTCAATATCAGCCTTTACAACAGGCATGGGCAAATTATACCTATAGGGTTGCCCTGCTCATCCCGGCCAGGGGCCGTACCGGCTAACGAATCGATTATCGAAAAGTCTGCTGGGTTTCAAATTAAAACAGATAAATCGAGCCCCAATTGGGCTAAAATGGCAAACCCCAATTCATGATGTCACACGAACATCGATATCTTCCAAATTACGTCAACAGAAAGTACAAGACGAAATTCCTTACTTTATTTTTTTCTGTTTTAAGTTGAAACTCGATAGACTTTTCGATAATCGATTCGTTAGCCGGTATGGCCCCTGATCCGGCCCCCTCGGCTTTTGCCCGGCCCTCGAGACAATTTCAAAATCACAGACTCACAGGCGAAAATCTATAAAACTCGTTTCGCCTCTGTACAAATGGAATTTGTGCAGATATTGATAAACTTGTTTCTGAAGTTCAAAGACAAATATCCCATTAACCGTTATAGATGTAATTAACTAAAAAACTTCACTAATGTACTAATGTTCAATTATAGATCATCTAATGTTTTTACGTGCGTTATTTTTTTTTCGATAACTGTTTATGCTTAGGGTACAGAATATATAGTGTCGCTGCCAGTCAGCCGTACTCTGCTATAATAGCTATTAAGTATACCTATTATAGCAGGACAGTTAAATAAATAAATAGATAAATACCAGTGGCGAAGGGTCCATACAAGCCGATTCCCATCGGCTTACTTTTTAAAAATCCTACCCCACCAATCCACGATGCAGATCAAATCATTTTTGTAGTAGATACGGCTTATACCTTTACCATAATTTCACCTCTCGCCACTGATAAAATACCAATTGAATTTAATTCTGCATTGAGGAAGGGAATAGTTTAATGAATGCGGTGATTCATACCTTGTTGTATAAATTCTTTTGAGTGTGTATAATTTTAGCAAGTATTGAAAAAATACTACACATAAAATAGTTTCGAAGGAAAGTTTTTTTTTGTAAGACATAGCTTTACTCATAAACATCTTATTATAATAAATTACCGAAAACATTAAAAAACTCCGACAAGAGTTTAAAAAAACAACAATTGATATAAATATCAATGGTTACTTTTGATATTTAGAGTACAATAAAAAACCCAGAATACTTCGTCAGATACCTTTATCGACAGTTTAAGTACTTACGAGTATTACGTATAATATATAACTATAACTTTACCATTAAGACACAAAAAACCTTTAATGCCATTTAAAAGCGAAGAATAAGTTTACACCTAGTTACCACAAAGTTTGATAGGAATATGAAAATTTGAGACGTCAAACGTAGGTACCTAATATATTAGCAATATTTTTTATAATTTGGCGCAAACAAATTATTGTAAGAATCACCTAGTATAATTTTTAAATGAATGAAAATGAGGTCAAATAAGAGTTAAGATTTGCCTAGTT
This sequence comes from Agriphila tristella, assembly GCA_928269145.1. Classification (NCBI taxonomy): domain Eukaryota; kingdom Metazoa; phylum Arthropoda; class Insecta; order Lepidoptera; family Crambidae; genus Agriphila; species Agriphila tristella. The sequence goes on from OV743433.1 coordinate 43,916,845, forward strand.
ACAGATTTTAAAAATATAAGATTTCACTCATATTGTTCTCATTTTTGTCTTGAATAAAGTTACTTACTTACTAAAAACAATCTTATTTGTTGCAGTGGTACTAACTTTACAAACAACTGACATAAGGGTAAAGCGGGTAAGCTTTTTTTATTTACTTGTTATCAAATAAATAACAGTCAACCTCAATCATTATCAAAAAAAATTGCCGGTGTGCACTTTTTAGATGAAGTTTGAAACTTTAAAGTCTAACAAGAGAACTATTCATATTTCATTCGTACATACCTCATCATCATCCTCCTGTCCTTATCCCAATTTATTTGTAGTGCTATGTCTACACAAAATAAAATTTTGCGCTCGTAGAACGACCACTATTGGGGTCGGCGCAGCATGTAATACATACTGCATTAGGTTTTGGCAAAGTTTTACGATCGGCCGCCTGCCTGACACCAACCCTCCTTGGGAATGCTGTTGTTGACAGTTTCCTCGCGCCATTCGAGTGACCCTTTGTGCGATGGTCTGCACCGGGTCCCTAAAACTTCCCTCTATCGCCTTCTACGATACCCACGGGATGAGATGGGACAGTCCTATTCTTAACCAGAACTGTGCGGCATCATTCGTACATACCTATAGTGTTTAATGTTACTGTTAAACCCCGAACTTTAAATCCTAAGATTTTCAAGTAAAACCTAAGATTTACCCTCTCTTAATGGTAAAAGTTGGAAATGTTCTCTGTGATCATCGTTAATTTCGAACTTTTACCACCTTTTAGTCGGTAAATCTAAGTTTTTACCTCTGAGACGTGGTAATTGCTGAAAAAGTATGCCTTGAGGCATGCGACAGATGAAAGTGAAGGGGAACGGGAAAGCGATCGTATGAAGACACCACCTTTGTACCTTAATTATGTTGTTCTCTTTTAAACTAAAGTTATTTTCATTTTTTTTACAACTAGGAAGATGATGAAAATACATGGAATTGGGGAAATTCTACCGATACTGATAGATAGATAGATAGATAAATCGTTTATTGCTGCTTTTTAACACACATATAACATAATTTTCATAAAAAAATTAAAAATACAAATACAACAAAACATGATCTTATATAATATGTGTGCAGCAGCAACAGGGCCAAGGCTCAGCGTAGTATTCGCTGAAAGCAAAAAACGCCGATTTTCAGCCATCACCCTATGGCGAATGGTGATACGCGGGTAGCAGAAAAAAATGAATAATAAACTTATTTAGGACTAATAAATATAAAAGCATCGTAATTTAAACCTAGTATGATAAAAAATATTGTAGGGTATTCACTATGTTATTTACCTTATAGAAGTTGTACATATATAAAAGAAAATAAATCATAATTATACTTAAACATAATATGGAAAAGGAAATGAAACTTTTGTAAACAGCAGTAAGACACATAAAAACAATAAAAACAAATACTAAATAACCGTCCCAGGTCAACTCTTGAATCCGAAGCAGCTTGTATACCGTGTCTAGTTGCCTGGTGTACTTTGAAATTCTAAAAGGTATGGGCGTAATTTCAATTTAAATATGCACTTGGATGTTAAGTTTCGTATGGGTGGCGGCAAATCATTCCAGCACTTCGTAGCATGGAATCGGAAGCTGCCCCGGAATGCAACTGTACGATGAGAGTGATTTGACAGTGGTAATCGCACGGATCTAGCTCCATAGCGATCATGTAGTGAGGAAGATTTTAATTTGTCCCGAAGATACTCTGGTCTCTGATGCTTCAGTACATCAAATACTTGTGGGAGAAAAATAAAAGAAGAGATGGCAGTTTAAAGTATTTATTAATTTATTTAAATATCGTGGTTTTGAATGTCGTTATTTATTTGTGATTATATCACATGTCTTAGATTTATTAGCTTTTATGTCGATATCACATTTAATATCAAATTAAATATTGTAATTTTATCACACTATTATTACTGTCATGAAAGGAGTAATACTTAACTACATTACCGGACAGTTCAGAGCACCAGCAGTATAATGTGACAGAGTCGAACAACGAATAAGCCTTGTCAATAGGCGTGCAACGCCTTTTATAGTGCGACACAAACAAGTTTCACTCACAGATAGCGCGGTGGGGAGTGGCGCGAAAAGTTGCGTAGTTTGAACTAGTCAAATTGTGTACTTTTAATTTATATCTTATTGATTTTAAATAATAAGAATATCGCATTCTCCCACACGGCCATTCTGACGAGCAGCCACTTGGCTCGCGAACAAAACAATTTACACTTTATTTTTCGCAAATTACGAATCATTAAAATATTTATTCGAAACTACATTATGTTTAGTAACTATATCAATTTGTGGAATAGCAATAAAGCATCAAATCGAATTGACACTTCCAGTACTTATAGGAAATGTAACGTTTCGTCAACGGATGAATAATTAAATTCACTGCCTTAATTTATCAATCTACTCGCTTCAAGTAATATCAATCTGCATTTATATAAATATTCTAATATTGCATTATTTTTATTGAATTTATTGGATTAAAATTGTTTAAACTACTGAATCTACCACCAGTTCACAACTGGCGAAAGAAAACTCTGAGAGGTTATGCCGACCTCCAATGATAATGTTAAATAGATCAAATCAAACGATATTATGTAAATTTTTCAAACAAAAGTAAAAACATAGTTGATTAACTCTCAATTAACAAACATGGATATTTGTTATCTGAAAAATAAATCATTATTATCGAATCACACAGCATCATCATCATCAAATCGCCAAACCACATGGCTTTGCAAATTTTTTGATGTAAAAGTCAATTCACAAAGCTTTGAATAATATGTCAAATTACACAAGGAACAACTTAGTTCACATAAAACGGTATCTAGAAAAGAAATGTATTTAATTGTAGTCCAAAGTAGTCCAGTATCAAAGACAAAAATTGTATTAGTATTATTACTCGGAAGGTAAGTATGAATAGTTGTTATAGCCTCGGTAAGCAAACGCTATAAAAATCGCACGGCACCGGCACATCCTACAAATATTGCCTCGGTATAAAAGCCATGATGGCGCGGCATCAATGTAACCAAAATTTAGTTATTATCACATATTGTGATTATAACACACATTATTAACAAGACAATTTATTTTGTTATTAACGAACATTACATACAATGTATTTAAAATTCAAAATTCTCAACAGCAAACTTTTCATCTATTTAATCTGACTTTTATCACAGTGAAACCTTCAATGGGAGTTAACTAACACTTATTTTGAGAAATGATATTGAAATAAATAAATTTCCCTTTAGTTCATAACAATAATATCGATTGGTCAACAAAACAACAAATTTTAAAAACTTAAATCGTTACTGGAATCCTAATGTTGGTACATAATTATAGAATGTATAGTAAGGACTTCTTACAAATAATTCTTATTTATAATAAGAATCGATGTAACTAATTGTAGATGTTACATTGTACTTATGTAGACCACTGCCCGAGACAGGCAAACGCCTACAATTCAGGATCATCAGAGCCCCAGATGTACATTATCTGGACAATCATGAACATCAATCAGCCGACACTGTAACAATTGAACATTTTAGGAGTCTTATAGAAAACATAGGTAAACTTTTATTTTTTAAATAGTGTGTGTAAAGGTGTGTTGTTGTATGTGAGTAAGTGCATGTGTCGTGTAGTAATATAAAATAGTAACATAGAGATTTGGTCATACTACCACGAGAGCATGGATAACTTTCGATCCAATGTTCTATATTGCTCAGATAGTAGTAATTGCCTCGGTAAAAATAAGCCACGAGGGCACGGCAAACTTGCAATATTATTCATTGCTCAAATACATTATATAGTACTACCTCGGTAATAAGCCACATGGGCACGGCGAACTTGAAAATATTATTTATTTCTTACTTAGGTTGTACCTAGGTAAAAAAAACCATTACAAAGTTTATATGGAACGGTATTCATCAGAATCTCGCGGCCTCGGTAAAAATCGCCTAAATGGCACGGCCAACTGGTAATTTTCTTTATTGCTCAATATACAGTGAACATCTGGCCAGGAGTCAGTGTATAGAGAGAAATAAGATAACCAGGTTAGGGAGATCAGTCTGTCTCCAACGATTTTGTCACCTCGCCTTCCGTTACATAGGAGAGACCTAAAATTATCACGAACTGTGTCCGATTATTATTATACGCTATAGGTATATTAATAAAAATATCATAGTGGTCTTGAAGAGTAACGAAACATCACTAGTCAAAAACACTACTGCCACTAATCGGCACCATTCTCAAAAACTGTCAACGTCTACAACTCGTAGAAGTAAAATGAAGACTAAGTTGTAGTAATTCGCAGACTAAAACATCCAACAACCCTCATCTGATTGTAACCTGCATCTTTGTGTCAAATGATGACAAAACGGGTTGAGAAAAAGATATTCAATAATACCATTACCAATTTCATTTTATGTGAATGTAAAACACCTTTTTTTGTACAGCATAAAAACAACTAGTATTATTTTAATTTTATCTTGTTCACGAAAAACTTAAACATCAACGAAACACTTAAATTATTCACAAAGTCTTTAAGTATCAACACATCACTTACAAAATCATACTAACTTTTCTTTTTAGAATGACTAGCTATTTGTTGAGCTGACACAATAGTACGGTAAAATGCAATTGCACAGTAAAAGTACAGTAAAGCACAGTAAAATATTAAAATCTTAATAATTTACTACATACTATGTATGATGAGAAATGATTACGAATGTTGAGTTGTTTTTTTCACTTTAGTCTACCCACATTCTATCAATACAATACAGGAAATAAAATTGTGAATATTATTTACGATATTCTTGTACTCAATTGAATCGAACTGAATGAATCGAAATTCTATCCAAAACATATTTCTGCATCATAATTTAAATTAACTTTCTTTTGAATATTGCAAATAAACATAAGAAGACTGTTGTTACAAGTGGTTGTAATTTTCAACTGTATATTGTATGTACACAGTTTTCTGCAATAATGTTTTATTGCAGAAATTCTATTGAAAAATATCCCTATTAAAATAGTTTTTATCCTCCAGGGATCAAAATAAAATACAGTGCAGTAAATAAGGCATCAACCAATGATGAACTAAAATAGTTGTTTAAAAGATCTATAAATAAAATCTAGGGATTGTAAGTGACCCTATTTTTTTGTAATCTTTTAAGCACAGGAAAATGCTCCGCATCAGCTCCGATACGAACAATTGCTGCACAAGAAGAGAACCTTTGTTTCCAAAGACTAAAAGAGTTGCTGTTTTGACGAGGAAAATTGTTTCAATGAAAAGTGCCTTTAAAAATATTATGTTAACTCACTTACTCCACACAATGTTTAAGGCACAATTGACACCTGCAATCAGAACAGCATGCACAAAAATTGTTTTAAGGTTATCATAATGTCAAGTTATCTCTGTTGTAAATAAATAATAAATATCAGTTGGTTATTTGTCAGACTTTCATTTATTTTATTATAGGTTCTGTACGCACTTTTAACCAGAAAAGAAAGATTTATTTCCATAGTTCTACTGGGCAGTCTACCAAAGAAGTAATAAGATTTTTTCTCATTAATGCTATGGATTTGATACGACGAATAATTGTAAACTGTAAAGGGCTCAGCTTTCACATTAAAATTTCTCTCAGCAGGTCTTTCTTTTCAATAAAACAATATTTAAAACTTAAAAAAAATCAGTGACTTCTCCATAACGCTTTAGTATTTTAAGCAAAGAAGTACAATGCTACTTGGTTGTGATGTCACAATATGTACATAATATCTTAAAATTGTCTTTTCACTGATCAAAGGGGAATGAAAGGAAAGGTCTTGTTGGCTAATTTGTTATATTTTGAGACCAAATTGAAGCTGACCATTTTTCCTAAGGAAAGCTAAAATTATTTCTTATATCAGTACATAATGTTATTATTCAAAGGCACGTTTTGAATCTCACTATTAAGGGTGCATGATAGGAAAATATGGTTTGCGCGGCCATATTTTTATATAGCAAACAAAGTTGTAGCCACAAAAAAAACATACTTACGACAAGCTAAGGAGGTTATCTAGTAGCTACAAGTAATAAACCTCACAGATGATTGTTAAAAAAATCAGAATATCAAAAGCGCTTGTCGCGGGTCATATTTTCGGAGTAAATAATAGCGGAAACGTATTGAATTCTACATCAAAATACACTGCAACGTACTGTGTAGTTGCTCCAATAACTTTTTCCAAGAAAGATAATGATGAAAAATCTCATATAAGTAGTCACAGTTGTATTATCACGGCCATTTGGTGGCACACTCGTGCAAGGCACATGAAAAATTATATATTCTAGTCTAGACAATTCACACCAATCATTTAGTTCCAGTTCCAAACTAAGCAAAGCTTGTAATGTGGTTACTAAATAACGGGTAAAAATATAGAAATATTTAACAAGAATTTATAAAAATCTGTGACTAACTTACTACTATACGTATCACAAAATTATGTATTCGAACCAGGATTCGAACCCAGGATCTTTGTATCAATCAAACTCCACTACTTTTACAAAACATAAGTATAGCACTCTTTGCGCAGCATTTGCGTCATCATTTTCTACGCCAAATTCTACTTGATTTTTATAACATCACAAGGAAACGCCATTATTTTTGACTTTGAAAATTATCGTTGTGGAATGACTAAATGATAATAATTTAGCATAATCTACGAGTACCTTATAAAAATGTAAAATCTATGAGTACTTATCAGCAATTCGTCGGTCAACCAGAAACTGATTCACTATTTTATGCTTCATTCCACTATTCAGATCTTTTCAAAACACCCAAGATTGATGACTCAGATCCATAATTGGTCACTCGACTTGATTTTCAACATCGAGTCTCCAACGTGGCGGATTCTACAGCAACCATTTTGATATTCCTGAAACATAAAAATACGTAGGCGTAGTATATGTAATCCAACTAGGATGTAAGTGAACTTAGCAGAACAATGTCCAGCAGATCAAAAATAAATGTGAGTTCTATTCGCATGCAGCTGAGTTCTACAGTTCCTGATAATTTTTAAAAATAGTTCTGGCGTTTTTACCTGAAAAAGTCGATCACGATTTTACCTCAAAAGAGTTCTGGCATCTAAGATTCGACTTAGTCACTTTATTAAAATTTTAAATATTTTTATAATTTTTTCTCTTTTTCGTACATTCAGACATGATCTGCTGGTACCTTAAAGTGAGTTCTGGACTTAATTTGATTTTTTTAATATAGAGTTGATGCTTATATGTCAAAAACAAAAGAGTTCTGGCATCTAAGATTTGACTTAGTTACTTTAGTAAATATTTTTATAACTTTTTCTCTTTTTCGAACATTCAGACATGATCTGCTGGCACCTATGAGTGAGTTCTGGACTTGATTTGAGTATTTTAACATAGACTCGATGCTGGTATGTCAAAAACAAAAGAGTTCTGGCATCTATGATTTGACTTAGTTACTTTAGTAAATATTTAAATATTTTTATAACTTTTTCTCTTTTTCGAACATTCAGACATGATCTGCTGGCACCTATGAGTGAGTTCTGGACTTGATTCGAGTATTTTAACATAGACTTGATGCTGATATGTCAAAAACAAAAGAGTTCTGGCATCTAAGATTCGACTTAGTCACTTTATTAAAATTTTAAATATTTTTATAATTTTTTCTCTTTTTCGTACATTCAGACATGATCTGCTGGTACCTTAAAGTGAGTTCTGGACTTAATTTGATTTTTTTAATATAGAGTTGATGCTGATATGTCAAAAACAAAAGAGTTCTGGGATCTAAGATTCGACTTAGTCACTTTAGTAAATATTTAAATATTTTTATAACTTTTTTTTCTTTTTCGAACATTCAGACATGATCTGCTGGCACCTATGAGTAAGTTCTGGACTTGATTCGAGTATTTTAATATGGACTTGATGCTAATATGTCAAAAACAAAAGAGTTCTGGCATCTATGATTTGACTTAGTTACTATAGTAAATATTTAAATATTTTTATAACTTTTTCTCTTTTTCGAACATTCAGACATGATCTGCTGGCACCTATGAGTGAGTTCTGGACTTGATTTGAGCATTTTAATATAGACTCAATGCTGATATGTCAAAAACAAAAGAGTTCTGGCATCTCAAATTTGACTTAGTTACTTTAGTAAATATTTAAATATTTTTATAACTTTTTCTATTTTTCGAACATTCAGACATGATCTGCTGGCACCTTTAAGTGAGTTCTGGACTTGATTCGAGTATTTTAATATAGACTTAATGCTGATATGTCAAAAACAAAAGAGTTCTGACATCTAAGATTCGACTAAGTTACTTTAGTAATTATTTAAATATTTTTATATCTTTTTCTCTTTTTCGAACATTCAGACATGATCTGCTGGCACCTATGAGTGAGTTCTGGACTTGATTTGAGTATTTTTATATAGACTTGATGCTGGTGTCTCAAAAACAAAAGAGTTCTGGCTTCAAGAAATTTGGTTTAAATACTTTTGTGTATAATCTAAATATTTTTATATTTCTTTCCTTTTTTCAAACGTTCGTTCAAGTTCTGCTGGCACTAGAAAATTAGTTCTGAACTTGATTCAAGTTCTGGATTGTAATTATGATACGGATATGTTAAAAACTAAAAATCTTTTTACAGTCTTTTGAAATGGTAAAATAATATTTTCATTCTTTTAGAACGTTTTAACAAGATCTGCTGGCAGTCGAGCATGAGTTCTAGACCTTAATCGTGTTATAGATTGTAGTGCTTATACGTGACGGTGAAAAACGAAAGAGTTCTAGCTTCTTGAAAGTGTTTAAACGACGAAAAATTTTTTTTCTTTTTTCAAAAGTTCGGACATGGTCTGCTAGCACTCAAACGTGAGTTTTGGACTTGAATAAAGTTCTTTCTTATTATATAGGTCTTGTACGGATGTATCAACATCGAAAGAGTTCTAGCTTCTAGGAATCGTGTAAACTATGTATAAAAATATTTTTCAGTTTTTTTAAACATTGGGACATGATCTGCTGGCACTCGAACGGGAGTTCAGAACTATTCCCGAAAATTATCAGGAACTGTAGAACTGAGCCACATGCGAGTATAACTCACATTTATTTTTGATCTGCTGTAAAATGATCTGCTACGGGAAGTTGGCAGATCATTTTGTTTATTGACTCTTTTAAGGTTAAACGCCAGAACTATTTCTAAAAAGTATCAGGAACTGTAAAACTCAGCCGCATACGAGAAGAACTCACATTTTTTTTTATTTGCTGCAAAATGATCTGCTACGGGAAGTTAGCAGATCATTTTGTCAATCGACTTTTTCAGGTAAAAACGCCAGAACTATTTTTAAAAATTATCAGGAACTGTAGAACTCAGCTGCATGCGAATAGAACTCACATTTATTTTTGATCTGCTGGACATTGTTCTGCTAAGTTCACTTACATTTCCTTGGTTAGATCTCACTTCTGATGTGGGAGAAAAATAAAAGAAGAGATGGCAGTTTAAAGTATTTATTAATTTATTTAAATATCGTGGTTTTGAATGTCGTTATTTATTTGTGATTATATCACATGTCTTAGATTTATTAGCTTTTATGTCGATATCACATTTAATATCAAATTAAATATTGTAATTTTATCACACTATTATTACTGTCATGAAAGGAGTAATACTTAACTACATTACCGGACAGTTCAGAGCACCAGCAGTATAATGTGACAGAGTCGAACAACGAATAAGCCTTGTCAATAGGCGTGCAACGCCTTTTATAGTGCGACACAAACAAGTTTCACTCACAGATAGCGCGGTGGGGAGTGGCGCGAAAAGTTGCGTAGTTTGAACTAGTCAAATTGTGTACTTTTAATTTATATCTTATTGATTTTAAATAATAAGAATATCGCATTCTCCCACATACTAGACAAAGCAAGTGCATACGCCTACGCAAATCCATTCTAAGCATTGATGCTGTATTCAGATATGGAGATATATGTGATCTAGGGGGTATATTAAAGCAGAATCTGCAACAAGCGTTCTGGACTCGCTGAAGCAACTTACTTGTTTTTGAAAAGAGACGGGGACCAATCACAATATCGCCGTAATTAAGCTTGGATAAAATCAACGACTCACAAACAGCAATGCGAGCTTTTTCGCTTAAGTAGTTCCGTAATTTATACAAAACCTTAAGCCGGTACATGCAGCTTTTAACCACGCTTAGCACATGAGTCTCAAAACGCAGTTGACTGTCGAAAGTAATGCCTAGGTTCCGACATTCCTCCACTCTTTCCAGGTTTTGATTCCCAATAGATAAGGAAGGTTTATAACTAAGGGTTTTGAGGATCTGAGCTTTTGACCCTATCACCATAAACTTGGATTTGGAAGGGTTGAGAAGGAGCCCATTTTCAACTGACCATTGAGCTATTCTTTGCAGGTCACTGTTAAGCTTCTGCATTGAATCCAAAGTTTTAGCTGGTTGGTTGGAAATGTACAATTGAACGTCATCGGCATAACAATGATAGCTACAATGTTCTATTACGTCAACTAGGTCCGCGCTGAATAAAATAAATAGAAGAGGTCCGAGAATAGAGCCCTGAGGGACTCCACAGGTCACTGGTGCGGGAGAAGACTGACTTGTTGTACCAGCACTATTGTTAGTCAACTTTACAGACTGGTATCGATCAGACAGATAGCTGTTGAACCACTGAAGCGACATATCATCAAAACCGTAGTACTTAAGTTTGGCCAGAAGAAGTGATATATTTAGTCTGTCAAATGCACGGGAAAAGTCTAGAAAGGCCAGAATAGTACTATGCCCAAGGTCCTGCTGAGTCAGTATATTATCAACAACATCCAGTAGTGCGGTAGATGTGCCACGACCTCTGCGAAATCCAGATTGATACATTGGAAGTATATTATTGTCCTCGACAAACTTTGTCATTTGAGCATATACGACTTTTTCGAGTATTTTGGAAAGAAACGGTAATATACTGATGGGCCTAAGATCCTTAAGTTCAGCCGGACGGTCAACTTTAGGTAAAGGCGTTACTAAGGCATGTTTCCATTGACTCGGAAAAACGCCGGCGGCAATAGAGGCATTAATAATGCTTGTTATTGCCGCCAATGTACAGGGTAACGACAGGAGAATCATATCTCTGCTAACGTCATCAGATCCCGAAGCATTGGACTTCACAGATGTAATAAAGTCAGCCACTTCCCTTTCGGAAACAGGTCTAAGAGAAAATGTTGAAGCACTGTGTCTATGAGAGTTAAAGAAAGCAACACGTGACTGAGAGACGTCATTACAGTTCTGGATATTCAAAAAGTGTGAATTAATGGTATTGGGGTCGTTGAAATTAGACGGAATACTAGATTCATGGCTGGGGTTCACCAATACTTTTTGCTTTAAGTTTTTCCAGAAAGTTTTAGAATTATTTGCCTGTGAGTTAACAAAATTATTGAAGTAGGCCCGTTTTTCTGTGTCTATACATTTCTCTACCATTTCCTTTAACTCCTTCCATGAGTCCCTATCTTGTTTTCGCCTCGTTAGCCGAAATTTATGAAGCTCTTGGCTACATTGGTCCATCATAAGTCGTACAGTGTCAGTTATCCACGGTAAAGATTTATCAGGCTTGACTCTGATAACTTTAACAGGAGCATGATGGTCATACAGAGACAAAAGCAAGCGCTGAAATCGACTCACTTTGTCGTCTACTGTCGTGGCAGTCAGTACTAAGTTCCAATCCAGCGCGTGTAAGTCGAAGTCGAACTGCACAGTATCAATCTGCTTTATAGGCCTATATCTCAGAAATGTACAGGGATATTTAGGTCTTTTTACCGTGAGTGTAACATTAACCATGCAATGTCCGTACATACCTGCAACATGTGAAACAAGCACGTTATTAACGCGGCAGTTTGTACAGACCACATCTATGAGCGAATGGGAGTCGGACGTGAAGTGGGTCGGTTCAGTCACGACCTGTTCAAGGTCCATATAGCGCAAAAATTGACGAAATTTAGTGCTGTTACAGCTAGACTGCTCAAGCATGTTAATATTAAAATCACCCAAAAGAATCACGTAATCATGTTGACCAAAATAGGTAACAGATTCAGTCAAGGAGTCTAAAAACATATCAACACTAACCCACTGAGGTCTATACGCTGTACCAATTGCGAAGCGTGAGCCGTTTATCTTAGTGGTGAGCCACATCTGTTCTATATTACCCTCAGGGTGTTTCTCATACCGAACATGAACACCTTTCTTGATATAGAATGCCACACCACCCCCCCGACCACCACGCATATGCAAAGGGCGCGGAGTGCTGCGCAGTCTATAGCCTGGGACCGCTGGCGCGCGCGCTTCCTGCCCCTCTGGCAACCATGTTTCATTGATTGCAACAATATCTGCATCAAAGTCTGTTATCGCAGTTACGAGTTCATCATGGCCGGTGTTGAGTGAGCCTGCATTATAAAGACCCAATTTAAAATTTATCAAGGGTGGCATTGCACTACGAATTAAGCAGAAAAGCACAACTACAAATCATTAAGCGGGCACACAATGTAACGCAACTCAATATTGATTCAATAATAAGAAAGAGAGTGTATATAAATACTAGTAATAGTAAAATAGGTATAAAATTATAAATATGTTTGATCAGGAGCAAAATATTAAAAGAACTAAGATGATGACATATTATATAAATGGATATAACATAATAAACGAGAATGTTGTACATATTATGTAGACCGTACCAAACTCCATCAAACCAAGTTACTGCTGCACACAAGCCAAAGCCACAAAAACAAAAGCAAAAACAAAGGCAAGTTATGAGGGTCGCATCATAAGTACAGTTATTTAATGATAAATATAAAGATAGCAGTGCAAACCAGGATAAACAATGACACAAATTAACATATTTTATATCAAAGGTTTGCTCGCGTAAGCTGTGATAGCGATAAAGGAAATAAGCATTCTTAAAGCCGGAAAGGTAACAATAAAGCAGACTAGAGAATGAATACATAATGTAAGCTACAAAGCAGTTGGATAGATAACGAACAGAGATTGATTCATTTTCTATACAACTTATACAAGGAATGGAAACACTTTTAATACAAGAAATCATGTTACCTAAAATACACAATACAATTGATATTTTCAGAGCAATTTCAATAACAGCTAACAATACGAATTCAGAAACTATATTAGATAGATAACAAACAGAAATGGGTTTATTTTTTATGTAAAGAATCATGTTACCTATAATACACAATACAAGTGTTTTTAAATCAATTTCAATAACATCTGTCAATACAAATCCAGAAACTATGATATCTTTTAGAATTTCAGGCATCGACAGAGCGAACAGCGTCAGCCCCAAAAACCCTAGTGAGATCCGCTTCAGTGCGTAAACGATGGCGAGGGACAGCCTGCCCAGGAGACTGCCGCGCATAAATTTTACCGTCCCTCGTCCAGACGAAGCGCCAGTCCAGATTCTTTCCAATCTGCCGTGCCCGACGGAACAGTAGACGATTAGTACGCGTCAGACGCTCGTTGACGTAGAAACGACGCGGAGGGACAGGTATATCAGCGCCTTCTGTGGTGATGCCACGCCGCACACGAGCCGCCTGCAACAGGTCATCGCGCACCGAACGCTGCACCAGGCGAACAACGATGGGTCGCGGGCGAGCTTCCGTACCAGCCCCTGTTGTCGGTCCGATGCGTGCCGCACTAACCACGTCTTTAGGCTCCAGCTGAACGCCAAGTTTATTTGCCAGGGTCATAACTGTATGCAAGGGATTCTCACCTTTCCGCTCAGGAATACAGGTCATCTCAATGTCATTTAGGAGCAGCTCTTGATCTCGTTCATTTAATTCTGCCTTTAAGGAATCAATAACGCCTTTCAGTACAGCTTGAGAGTCACCGGTGGTGGCGTCGCCATTTTCTGCACGGCCTTCCAATTTCTCGACACGGGCCACTAGCAACTGCATCTCGTTTTCATTTGCCGCCACTCGTGTTACTAGATTCGACAAATTCTCATTAAATTCTTCAACTTTGACACGCACCTCCTGCATCTCTTTGCGCAGCAAGCGCATTTCTTCAGTTAGAGCCCGTAGCGCTGTTGTATGGGCATCGTCTAGAGTGCGTTCTTCAGGTGAACTCATTAACGACGCTCCACGACGAGAGTTAACATTGTTTTCGTGCCCGCAAACCGGCGTGTTACGGTTATCCACTTTAGGCACTGTACTTCTGCATGCGTCACATTTCCATTTTTGCCTGTGTTCTCCAACCAACGTATTGCGGAAGCGCTGCTCACTCACATTAGCGCAGATAATGTGGTAGTGTTCCGAACAAACGGAACAACATAAGAACTGCCTGTCCTTAATTTGTTGTAAGCATCCAGCACATTTAAGTTTTAAAGTTTCCATGATTTTGAATTTATTACGTATTTAATGTTCAAAGAATAAAAAAAAACAAAAATAAAACAAAAACAAAAGTCTGAGATAAAAAAAACGATATTAAAAAAATAAAGTATCAATCGTAGATTTGAACTGTGAACCGGCCGTCTTACTAGCGAGTAGCTGCACGCTCACACCAAGCGTCCTTAACGTGTGTCGACGAAATAAATAGTCTAATTTGTCGCAAAGCCGATAACAAAGAGAAAGCGTATGACTTGCGTTTAGCCAAGGTCACGATCGATGCACAAACGGACGATTCCACACAGTTCAACGACGAAACGGCTTGACAAATTCTCAATTTACTTCACTGTCACAGGACACACAGAATTGAGCCGTACACCAAATTGAAGGTTGCGATTAGAGCAACAAACTGATATAGGTATTAACAGAGACTGTTCACTTTTACTATTTTATAATGAATTGAAACACAGAGCGTAAGACAAACACGTCAGAGCACAATAACTGCGCCCCGCGCACCCTCATAAAGTAAAGTAAAAATAAAAATCTAAACCTCATAAAGTAAAAAACCCTGATAAAGTAACTGTTAACGTAAGTAAGTCAATTTATTTCAGTTGATAATAAAATTGAAAAATGAATATTATCTAAAGTATAGTCATAATGTTACAATAAAAACTTTGATCGAAGAAAAAAAACCAAAAACGCGATGTAAACCTGCATTTGTGGTACCTTGGACCCTAAGCATAAGAATAAATACAATTTTATTTATTCTTATGCCCTAAGAAAGCATGCATGATGCTTGCAAAACTGCAAAGTTTAATTAATACAAGTTTTGATCAATCGAAGAAAGCAATTCAATTGCAAAAACTGAAGAAAGTCCCAAAAAATTCAAGTGTAAATCTGAAATATTTTCTTTACGCAAGAAGCAATTAAGGTATACATCGCGTTTTATATACGTTTTTTGTGTTTTTATTTGTAAGATTTGTCTGGCCTGTACGAAAGATAAAGCCATAAATATTTTTTGCGAGGTTTTTTTTGCTGTTTTTTTTAAATATTAAGTACGCACGACGACATCACATTAATACACATAGTTGTACTACGAAAACAGCTTTTTTGCGTAATGTGATTTCCTGTTCATTTTTCGTCAAATGCTTCCAAATCTGTAGTAAACTTATCTAGCCGCAACGTTTTATCCCTTGATTGGATGGATGAACATAATTTTTCAACCAGATTCCATGATTACGTCCTTTAAAATAATATTCATTTACGTTTTCAGGCAAGGCAGGCGCAGGTTACGGCAGAAGAAAACCCTTGTACGCCCGTAGTCGTGCCCGATTTTAATGCGCCTGGAAGGCGATTAAGTCGCGTTAGTGGGTACCATTTTTAAACTTATATACATACTAAACTAGCTTTTGCCTGTGACTTCGTCCGCGTTGATATTTAAGAAAATCCTTAGGAAACCTTTAACCAGGATAAATAGGAAGAAGTATTCTATGTTTTAATTTTATGAAAATTAATTTTAGAAAATATTATAATTTGCAATATTTTAAATATTATTTTATTTGCAGAATGCCTTGAATATATTTGGGGTATCAAAGAAAGGGAGGAAAGACCAGAAAGAGAAAGGAAATGTAAGTTTAATAATAAAGGTAGTAATAAGTATAAATAAATGTTTCAAAGCGATAGCTTTTTACAAGCTTTCATTTATTTTCACCTGTCCGGTGTCCGTCAGTCTCATTGCTTATACAAAAGCTTTTAAAAGCTTAGATGTCAATAATAGTACCTACCATACCATATCTAGTAGTTATCAAAATTTTGATAAGATGTCACTAAAAGCTTTTTAATAAGGTTTGATCATTTGACAAAGCCTTAGAGCAACGCGGCTCTAAGGTAAGGACGAAGCAAATCGGCAATGGAAAAGTCAATTCTAAATCTGTTAAAAGTTTTGTATGTTAACTTTATGGGTTTCAGGTGATGAATACCTTCGAGCTAAAGGCTTCCTCATTAGCCGAGGAGGTATTGGTGGCCGGAATGCTCTACCAGGAGAATTTCCCCACATGGTAAGAGAAATTTTGACATTTCTGAGTTTCAAACAGAAGACGTAACGATCAGTCTAAAAACTCACGTCAGTCTCGAAACTATTCTTACAGAAATTGAAGTGAAATAATTATCTTAATTTTTATTTCTAAGAAAAGTAGTCAACTGTTTTTAGTACTATTTATTCAAATGATGTATTACTAGTTACATTTCAAAGTTGATGCTTTACGCTATTACTGATAAATTTTTGTATTTCAATAATAAATATAATTTATTTATTTATTAAAAGGGTCACCAACATAAGTAACAGCAATAAAATAAAATAAAAACAGAACAACAAATTGCTTAAAGCTAACTGCACTTACAATTATAGGTAACCACAGCATGCGTTATTGTAGTTAAAAAAAAATAAAATTACATCTCACTTAAAAATAAAATAGAAAATTAAAAAAAGATGAATTAAAGAAAATATATGAGGTTCCCTATGTATTTGCATAAAATTTTAAGGCATAATATATCTCAGCATAATATGATTTCGCCGAATGATTTTTACGCATAATATTACTTAGTCATAACAGCATATGCATAATTTTTTTATGCATAACTAATTTAAGCATAATCATGTTTAAGCATAATATTCTTTAGCATAAATTGAAACACGCATAATGTTATTAACGCATATTTTTATAAACAAAAAATGAATTCAAAACTTGCACATTTAAAAGCTATTGCTAAAAATTTACACTTGAAATAAATCTTAATATTGTTTGTCACATGCATGGCTAGAGGTAAGTTTTTACAATGCCGAAGTTGAAAAGACCGAATTTTTCAAGACCCATGGACGAAACACCGAAGATCAAATGGTCGAACGGTTGTTTGGCCTGACGTTTAAAATCACGAAAGGACATTTTAACTAAAATACTAAATCCCGAAGCTTAAAAAACTGAAGGTTAATTGAGGGTTACATGCCAGCAGGTCGGTTCTGGCACTTCGCCGATCGCTGCCGCGGCACGCTCGCTTCGCTCGCTCGGCTCGTGCGTTGTAGGTCGTAATGAAACTTAACCTCCTCCTCGCTCGCTACGCTCGCTCGTCGTCGCACCTAATAGACCTAAACAGACTTTTGGGATTTTGAACAATCGAAATACTAACTTTCGGGATTTCGAACTATCGGTCATTTAATAATCGATCTTTTAAGTTACGGTCTATCGGATATCGATATTTAGGATTTTCGGTATTTTGAAAATAGGTGTTTTATACGTCGATATTTCGGTCGTAAATAAATTAATATGAATTATCGGCATTTTAATACATACCCCTTTTGAAAGAAAATAAATAAGTACGTAAAAATATTTATTCTTATTGTTTTTGATATTTATGTCTAAATAATATTAGGCGAATAGACAATATAACAAATAACATTATGCGAAAACAAATTAGTCTAAATGATTATTATGCTTATATAAATAGTATGCCAAAGTATTATTATGACAAAAAAATATATGCCTTATCCGAAAACAAGGGAACACCTATTTAAAAGACCTAAGGTACGTCATTCTTTATTATGGTCATAAAGGACATCAGGCACATCAGACCCAAATGTGTATAAGAATAATTCTGTTACCTTTAAGCAATATGTATTATTAGAATCATAAAACAGTAGCAACTTTGATTTTAAACCCCTTCATTTCGCTTAAATTAATTACTGAAAATCGGAAGTATTTCGATTAAAACGACATCTTTGTGACTCTGTGGCTTCGGAACATACGCGTGTCATCAATGTCATCTTGAATGACTGACATTGACAGTCAATTGACAGCACACGAAGAAAACGCGAAAGCCGATTGGTCGGTCTGTGGCGGTCTGTCACTTTTACTGTCAGTCAACTGTCACTGTCAATCAACTATCAAACAGCGTTTTGTTACGACGTATGGACACTTCTTCTGTTTTGGTTTTAAAGCAAAAAAACGTGACTCTGTGTATTGATTGATAGATTTTGTTGAATGTTTTTAAAAAAACTGTCGCTGGAGACTCGACTTATGCTTTTTAGTACATTTTGGTATTTCGGTAGAACACCGATTAATCACTAACGCAGTTATCGAAACGTTTTGGTCGTGTACTGGTGTTGCTGTAATAGTGTCGGGGTTACCAAGAAAATAAGTTTCAAACACAAACAACTCTCAAAATATAAAGCTTTGTTAAAATCAGAATATTTTCTATGACTGACTAATTACAAGTCTTAATTTTGGAAAAATCAGAAATGCTATACATTCTTGGGTTTTTTGTCAAAGGTATTTGCCTAATGTCCTTTAGGAAGACTTGACTTGAAAATGGATGTCCAGATCAGGTAACTTCTTGGACATTTCATTGTAAAGACGAGCCATATGGCGAGCTGCGACCCATTCTTGTTCTACAGAATTTATTTTTAAATAGTCTACAGGGGTATTTTGGCATTCTTGAGGGAACATTAAACTGAATTTTATAATCAATATAGGACTATCAATGTGGTTGTTCATAAGTTTATGCAGATAAGACATATCCAGATGACTACGACGCAAGTAAAGCGGATCCAGATGAAAATGATTTAATTTTTCATTGTAAGACCTTAGTATTCTGGGTGTTTTGAAACGGTAGGACAGGTTACGAACTAGTTTTTTTTGTACTCTCTCTATTCTTTTTTTATGTACATTGTAGTCTGGACACCAGACTATTCCAGTTTACTCCTACATAACTATTGTTAAGCAGAATTACAGAAGAGGGTTTTTTGAAGTCTTTTGTATTTCGGAGCATAAACCCAAGTGATTTATTTGCCTCCTTTATAATTTTGTCAATGTGATCTAGAAACTGCAGTCGACTATCTATTAAGATCCCAAGGTCTTTGATGACAGTAACTTCTTCGAGTTTTTCACCAGCTATTGAATACTCAGTGAGATACTAATTACGTTTTCGGTGAACTTTATGTGGTGACATTATATAACATCTTAATTAACCAATTTACGCGCTGTAATCCGTAAAAGGTGTTTTGTTTCTAAATACGGAACCCTAAAAACACCGTAGCTAATTTGCTCGTGGACACGGCCGCTAAGATTATGGGTGCTCATTATTTTGGGTGCACTATCCTGGCTGCAGCAGATTTAACATCCCAACAGCGCCACGATGTCTTTGTTAAATTAATAAATGATAATATAAAAAATCCCCTAACGACTGACACAATCAGTTCCTCTTCCTACTACTACAACTGTCCCATTGTTTATTATTGATATTTACTTCTTTATGTCAGGGTGCTATAGGTTGGAAAGGGGCGTTGGGGGAATGGGTGTTCAAATGTGGTGGTTCCCTCATAAGCAACAAGTTTGTGCTGACTGCCGCGCACTGCAAGCAGGCCTCTGTCATGGACACTTCCATCGCTGATGTCAACCCCAAAATTGTGAGGTTGGCCGACAAAAATATATTGGTGAGTCCCTTGACCGTTTATTTTCGACGAAAAATATAACACTTCCTTTTTTAGAGTTAACTTCAGCCGCATGACAACCTCTGCTCTGGCAAGGAAAATTCTCCCGTACAAACATGAGATTGAAATAGGCTCTCATTCGACGAAGAAACTAAAAAATTTTATCAACTTTTTTACAGGATAGGAGTGACTCTTATGTTAAACCGTATGTAGATGCAGATATTTTGAGAGTTATCAGTTACCCCGACTACAACCCACCAAAAAAATATAAAGATATAGCACTCATAGAATTACGAGATGAATTAGAATTCAACAAATTCGTACAACCAGCATGCCTTTACACCGGCCTTGATAGTGAACTGATTGGAAAGAAAGCAGCAATGACAGGATGGGGTGTGGTGGAAACAGGTAATTATCATCAAAAACATTAACAAAAAAGCATGCCGGACGTGTTAATTTCCAAGGATTACTAATAGGGGCAATTTTTAACTACTTTCATCAAACTTCAAAGCTACATCGAATCACCTTCACTTAATACACTATAGGTAATTTATTCTGTTTTTTCATACCTAAATAAGAAGTTACTCGGGAACAGACGAACAAACAAACTAGTCAGCTGAAATCTTAACCCCGCTTTTGACCTCATCCTGATGGGAAAAACTATTTTAGTCAGTACTATTAAATGTATACTTAATTTCTATGTAGACTTTGCACAAATGAAATAACAAAAGGATTTAGGAATCATTCACACAGTTCAATCACGTCAACGGTCAGTCAAATTTCAATACAAGTTTTGACTTGCCGGTGACTGACACATCACGTGACTGTCACGTCAACTGACGTGATTGAGACGTAAGTAAGCTGTGTGGATGATTCATTTCCATTAACGTCCAGTAAAGTTTTCTTTCAAATTTTCAGTTAACAAAACCACGTCTCCCGAACTTCAAGTGGTAACGTTGGATGTTCTGGGAATCCTGCTATGTGACAACCTACTGAGGCCGTCATGTAACAGGCTCTGGTGTGGCATGCAGGAACACCAGCTCTGCGCCGGGGTCTTGGCAGGTGGAGCAGACGCCTGTCAGGTAAGAGTGGTCATCATCATCATCATATCAGAAGCACGATACTCACTGCTGGGTATAGGCCTCCTCCAAGGATCAAATGTACCATGTTTGTTGCAAATAAATGCCTATAAAAAGCAAGAAATAATATTCAAAACATTAGATAATTATGCATTATCATTGTTATATTAAAAACACGTCTATTGAAGTCGGTTGGGGCTGGAGTACAATTTTTTTATTCCAAAAGCCCCACCCACAGTTTTTATAGGCAGGTTTTTTGAAGTCGGTGTTTTTGTATTTTAAACAATTTTTATAGGTCTTAAAAATAATGAGCAAAGCAAAGAGTTGATTAATGGCAGCTATCCATTTCCCCTTGCAATTGTCAATCTTGTTTTTCAATAGGATTTTTAAACCTACTTGCTTTCTTGGACTTACTTAAACTCGTATGGGTACTTACCTCTTGTTTAGGAAAATACCTTAGAAAATACTTGTTCGTTATTATTCGAAAAGCTGTTAACTAGGTAGCTATAGTACTACATATAGTTTTATAATTATTTTTTCTTAATTTTAAACTTTTAGATTTTTGCATTCACAATGCTATTTTTATACTAAGATGAATAAATAATGAAAAATATTAGAAAAAATCGGCTCACCCGTAGCTCATCCCGTCTAAGTTGCTACGGGTGAGCCGATTTTTTCTAATATTTTTCATTATTTATTCATTTTCTTAATTTCTTGGTTTCGTTTCCAGGGTGATTCGGGAGGTCCCTTGCAAATAGAAATGTCACTTCCACAAAAAGATAGAGAGTAAGTATAATTATGTTAAGTTTTGTTCTTGGAGTCGGTTTCAAAATCTTTTCATAGAAAGTATTATTATGAAATTTTTGACGATAGAGTTGATAAGTGTGAGACTTCAAGAGATTTTTTTTTGTATTTCTCAGTTGTGTATCCAGTGATTCATGCCGGCGGATGCACCAAATAATCGGCGTGACGTCATTCGGCATCGGATGCGCGCTGCCGAATCTGCCGGGCGTCTACACCAGGGTGACCAGCTTCCTCGACTGGATAGAACCTATCGTGTGGAAATAAAGATACAGTGTTACGAAAAAAGTTCGATTATTGTATTAAAATTTGTATTTTTATTTTTGGAAAAATTAAATTTTGAAACTACGTAAATAACGTAAAGAAATGAACTAATTATTTAAAAACATCTTCGTATCTTATGGTGAGGAAAAAATATTTTTTCCGCTTATGGTGCGGAAAAAATATTCATTTCATATAAATTATATGAAATGAATATTTTTATGTGCTCTATTTTATTGAATTTTCCTATACTTAGGTGCATTGTAATACTGATATGAAGCTTGGAGCGTCGCCAAAAACGATATGTTTCGCCATTGTTCGAGAGAATGTTGTGGGAAATAAAAGTTGAAAAACTAAATGCTATTTTGTAACACAGTGCAATAGTCTTGAAGCCTACTATGGAAGACATGTCCATTGAGGGGTTGATAGCTGCCAAGTATGCCAACAACCAATAAAAACAGTGTGCTAACAACCAATAAAAACAGATGTCCGTTGGGGCGGAAAGGTTCTGAACTAGAGTAGCGACCGCGCACCGGACGGTCGGCGCTCCGTGGGCAGGCCCTTGCAAAGACAAGGTTTTATTAAAAGAATAAATTAAAAAAAATAAAAACTCCGCCTGCATAAAAAGACAAGTCAACTGAAAAGATGGAAACAAGATTAAATATTAAAGGCAACATAATAACATGCAGTCGGATCGGAGGCATGCATAAGGAAAGTGACGTTATGAATGATTTGAATTATATGCCTCCGACTGCATGTTATTATGTTGCCTTTAATATTTAATCTTATTTCCATCTTTTCAGTTGACTTGTCTTTTGATGCAGGTGGGTTTTTAATTTTTTTTAATTATTTTTTTATATATCTTTCTAGTTATTATATATTACGGTCACGATATACCTTTTTGAAACCCTTATAATAAGCCCTTTAATTTGACACCCATATTGCAGTATTCTAAAAAAAACGTATAGCACCGCACAGCCGCCATGTTGGTTTTATTATAACGCCACTTTCTTAAGAACACTTGGGCTAGACAAATCTAACGATATCCTAATCATAGAAATCCGTTCAGCCGTTTGAAAGATATGAGGTAATAAAAAATATTACATACAAACATACAAAATACGCGCGAAAAACATAACCCTCTTGCAGTCGGGTAAAAATACGAAAGTCAATTGACGAAAACACAATGTCAACCAGAACACAGAGATGGCTGAGAAATCTAGAACTAAATTAAACCTTATTTCAAAACTGTGATATTATTTTAGGTGAGTAACCCCTAGCTAAACCTTCCATATTGGAAATGGGCAAGCGGCCAGACGGACACCATTAAATTATGTTAATTCATCCATTACTTACTACCAAAATAAAAGTTTGTTTATTTCACAATTTCTATTTCTGCCACTAGAAGTAAAACTACTATGTTATTATTTTTAAAATTCAAATGTAGGTAACTGTGCATTTGCAATTTACCTAAAATTTTAAAGTAAGGCTTAAAATATTAACTGATATAAAATGAGTTGATAGGCATCTCCTACAGAGTTTAACAACATTTTTTTCACCTCTCCAGCACGAAAAGGGTGCTTTTGGCGCGTAAAAACTCGCAGCAAAATCGATTTTTGCTGCGAGCGTGAGACAAAGTGCTTTTTTAATTTCTAACACCAACTTTTAAAATTATAAAGAAAAAACAAATAAAGTGACAAGGATGACACTTGTAAAATTGATATGTGAGAAAAGGATAGATAGAGTGCTTTATGGTGTCATACACGGATTAAAAAGTAAAAAAATAAAATGCACGGAAATATCAAGGAGTTTTAAATAAGGATTGTAAAAAAATAAGGTTGATAATTCGAAATAAAGAGTATGTAGGTAATGAGGTCACATGTATGAAACAAATATGAAATAAGAAAAATTAATGAAATTTATTAACAAATTATATGTTTTATGATTATAAATAAGACGGAATATTAATGAATAAGAGAAAAACACAACGCAATGTAATCAAAACGACGGGAATCTACTTTACTGACTCTATGAATAAAATTTTTCAGCATAGGTTTGATTGAATTATTTTTGTGATAAATTACAAAAATGAATGCGTCCAACGATGAAGATAGTTGTCTAACTCCAAAAGAGTTAAGTGAACAAGTTTCAAATGCTGAATTAAGCTTTTTTACCAGGAAAGTCACGTGAAAATTTTCTCGCTGGTCGAGGTGAAAAGTTGTATGTTTTACACGAGACCAAAATGTTGTTCTGCCTCGTGCCTTTAAATCACTCACTGTGCTCAGTAGTCTATATTAGAATCACTCGCTACGCTCGTGATTCAATTCTAGACTACTTCGCTAGTTCGTGATTTAAAGTCGCCACTCGCAGCACAATTTGATTTTGGTCACTTGTATAACAAATAACTATTGTTAATCGTTATTCAGCAAAATTAGAGTGTGAAAAAAAAATAAAGCACTGTAATTTTCTTTGTGTAATTTCTCAACAACACAATACCTAGATGAATTACCCACACATTTGTTGGAGCTACCTAGTAAGCATACAATATTATACTTACTTGTGGCAGGCAGCTCCGCTCCTTCGTTGAAACCTTACACAGTTTGCTTAATTGTATTTGTATAACCTATCTATTGAAACATTTAATATGAATCTATCAACTACCATTTTTTTGTTTTTTTGTTGTGTGTTTGAATGGTTTGAATGTTTCAGTCACAGTGTAATAAAATGTATATAGGTATAAAGTTATTCAACTTTGAAAAGGGGACTTATGTCAAAGACGTAAACCTCAAAAATAAGATGTAATAATAAAATATGAAATTATACTACGTAATATGAAATAAAAGGACCAGTAAGATGTTACGTTGATGAAGTCTGCGGCATAATATGGTTGCGCATAAAAAGCCTTGGTCCTCTAGTCCGCAAACCTTCTGCAAATTTATGGATGGCCATAAAGAGGAATGTTTCAAATGTACGCTTCCATGATTAGCATTTTTTCTTTGGGACACATGTTGATGCCGCCATTTGCATGTAAAAAGTTTGGTTTTAATTTTTTTTCACCGTCGCTAAACTTAATTAAGGCTTGATTTGAATTTTGATTCAGTTTTAATAATGAGCCTCGCTTAGAATTCGCACGGTGCTCGGGACCTCGGGTGAGCTAATTCGGAAATCCGTTAAAAGAGTTCTGGAGAGTTTTCCTGTTTTTGATGTGGACCAATTATAAACAAGCTTTAATTGCTAAAACATAAGAAGATGTTTGCGTGTTAAGAGGCATATTACATTTCGACTGTGATTTTTGCGTAAATGACCAATTTTGGCATTGTCGATCTCAGAAACAAAAATACATTAACACTTTTGACTTATTGAATGGTGCAGAATAGCTATTGGAATAGTTCATAGCGGCCTCGCTTTTTTGAAAATTTGTTTAACTTTATAATTAAACCCGAAATTGCAGAGAAAGATTTTCATAAAATGCGTGAAGGCACTTTCTTGAGCTCATGGATTGAACAACTGTGCTAAAGAATTGCAATAAAAAAATTGAATGTTATCTCTTATATAGACGAATAGTTCAAAGCATGAACAAAGCAAAAGCAAAGCAAAGTATGAACATTAAAAAGTGTTGTGGGTGTACAAGAAAACTTTTAACATCTAAACACCTTCTACAAAATAAATAAAAACTGCTCAAACCTATATCCATATTTCACCACAGTAGATACGTTCTCGATAGCTCAGAGAGTAAACACACGGACTTAAGCGATACGTTCACTGGTGAGCAGAGACCGATCCTCTCAGGACAAGTGAACTTTTTGTTTTTGTTTTTTTTTGCTTTTCTTTATATTTCGTATTCATAGTATTTGACTCTTGTTTTTTTTTCATAAGTATATAAAAAGATAGTAAAGTAAAATGGAATGCTGCCAGGCAACTTCAGTTTCTACGGACAAAATTTTCTTGTGTTCAACGTGTGGCGGAAAATATCACTATGAATGTTTGAATTTGACATTCTCGCAGTATGCCGAACTCAGCGTGGAGTACAAAGCTTCATGGAAATGTACACCGTGCAATAATGTTACAAGGCGCACTAAGACAAATACAAATACACCTGTGCGGGGATCGCACTTACCAGTATATGATGACTCTATGGATATGTCATATGAAAACGCAGAACACAGTACCGGGCCTACTGTTCTTTGTACCGATAATGTCTCTGTACAAAAATCTCAGAGCGCTACGGGCAACATGGACCTTACAGCATTCTCATTGGAGCTGAACAAAACTTTGAACAAATGGCGCTGTGACATGAACAGAGATATGACCCTGTTGCGTGATGACATCAAATCCACGCTATCTGAAATTCGAAATGATATAAAAACTTTACGATCTGAGCATATAAAATTGAGAGATGACGTGTTGATCATACGTGAGGAGGTGCTCAGTCTTAAAACTGCCTCTGAAAGTCTATTTGGTCGACAGGACTCCCTGGAACAGCGTGTTGAGATGGTTATTCGCAAGGGTTCCCCTGAAATCGAATCTTCGCTTAATGAGCTTGTTACTAAGATGGACATGATAGAGCAACAGGCACGTTCATGTAACATAGAGATATGCAATCTTCCTGATAGGCGAAATGAAAATCTGCCTGATGTAATGGATAGAATTGGGAATGTTCTTAAGTGTCCGATTCAACGTGGCGATATTGTCTCTGTTCATCGAGTTCCTCACGCTGACCGAACAAGCACCAGACCGAAGAATGTTGTCGTTAAATTCTCGACACGTTTGCAAAGGGATAATCTCCTAAGTGCATACCGGAAATGTAAATCATTAAAAACGGACCAAATTGGCATGCCAGATTCTACGCCTGTACCTATTTATTTAAACGAACATTTGACCCTCAAGAAGAAGCAGTTATTTCGAAAGACTAGAGAGGTTGCAAGGAAAAATAATTATAAATATGTGTGGGTCTCCAACGCAACCATACTCGTACGTGAGCGAGATGACGCCACAGCCTTTGCAATTCGTGGTGAAGATGATCTCAAGAAAGTTAAGGCCACTGTTTAGAGGTGGTTAATATAGCATCTAGCGCCATATTATAGCGCGCTATATTTACATAGCGCATATAGCGCGCTATGTAAGTAGACGTTATGGCGCTATGAATATCGCGCGTGGCAACAAGTAGCATCGTTGGCCGGACGGGTGCGCGGGCATTCATCGCGTGCGCGCTGTTGCTACCGGACACGTTATGCGCGTTTCTTTCGCAGCACGCTAGGTACGAGTATAATATCGCGCGCGACCTTATATTTTGTTAGTTCGATTAGGACTTTCATAACACAACTAAGTCAATTAGTTAGTATTATTTAAAAGCTATTTAGCTAAGCAAAGTTAGTGATCGAGAGATATGGTAAAAACAACCGAATTTCAAACGTCAATTAGGTCGAAAATCGCTTCAACCTGTTTTTTTTAACTAGAAAATATTGTCTAGTGATCACAAGTTAGAAAAATAAGTGCAAGCGATTTTCAACCTTATTGACATTTATCAAAATCACGGTTTTGAATGAAAGACCAAATTTAGTAAACGAGAATACAACATAAAATCAACCGAATTTCAAACGTCAATAAGGTCGAAAATTGCTTGCACCTGTTTTTTTAACTAGAAAACATTGTCTAGTGATCACAAGTTAGAAAAATGAGTGCAAGCGATTTTCGACCTTATTGACATTTATCAAAATCGCGGTTTTTAATGAAAGATCAAAGTTAGTAAACGAGAATACGGCAAAAAAACAACCAAATTTCAAATGTCAATAAGGTCGAAAATAGCATGCACCTGTTTTTAACTAAGTTTTCCTACCTACACTTTTTTCCGATATTAATTTGTTTTTCCGAAATCGTATAATTCAATTATAGACAGTTCTAAGCCCGAACAGTATGAAATAAAGTTCATTAGTTTACATTACTACTTTATTTTATATAAGACTAAATATATGTATCGTATTAATAAATAACATTTTTGTAAAACGCGCGATCTGTCTAACGAACGACGTGTGACGTAACGTGTTGCGAAATCCAACTTGCTGCATATAACGCGCCAGCCAGCCGCCCGCTTGCTACCTGATAAATAGCGCGTTATAACATAGCGTATTTAATAGCGCGCTAGAAATCAATAGCATATAGTCTGTAGCGTGCTGTTGCTTTATAGGCGTTATGAACAACTCTACCACTGTTCCGCCTGCCAATAAATAAGTGCTTTTCTATTGAACTAATATATTACTATTTAGTTTATAAAAATCCTAATATAGTTATACATAATTCACTTGCTATCTATATGTTTTTCTTCTACATTTGTTGTTTTTTAGTCCCATGTGTAAACTTGTCTTTCGCTGCAATCATAATAATGTTTTTCTTAGTGTTATTAAGCCGTCAACATCTAAGTGCATACAATATGTATCGTCTTTACACTCAATCTATGATGCACAACTTTCTCGATCGCCTGATACTCATTATTTTATACGCATTACTGAAATATAAAAAAAAGCTTTTCCTCCCGTACTTGCACAAGCTAGCTAATAACTTCTTAACTATAACAAAAGTACATGAATTTATAGGAGTATACGTAAAAAATGGATAACACGGGCTGTTTAAGCATATATTATCAAAACTGTCGAGGCATGAGAACAAAACTACAGACACTGTATATAAACATTTTATCTTTTTCCTATGATATTATAATACTTACAGAAACTTGGCTGATACCCGAAATAGAGAATGGTGAGTTTATAGATGGTCGTTACATAGTTTACAGGTGTGACAGGGATCGCATAGCCTCTCGTAAAAGCGATGGTGGCGGTGTTCTTGTTGCGGTCCTTCGTGATCTTAAACCCGCCATGTTCGACTATCCGGGTGACGCTCATCATTCTCCAACTCCTAGTATAGAACATCTTATGGTCAGTATCCCGGGAAAGGATAAGTCAACGATACATGTCATCAGTGCTGCATATATACCTCCCAAATCTTCACCTAGCTTATACATTACGCACTTTGATTTCCTGCAGGACGTCCTGAGTGAACCTAATATAGTGAGCGTGTTTGTTGTAGGTGATTATAATCTCCCCGATGTCACTTGGTCTGTACCTCAGCCTCTTCCCCCTAATCATACAACTGGAATGATATGCTCCGGAGCTTCTCCTGTCAGTTGTCAGCTCCAACAGCTTATGTCAGTACTTGAAGCTTATCAATATAATAGTTTAGTCAATGACGCAGGAAACATGCTTGACCTATTCATCTCTAACGCTATTTGTACACTAGATCGTATAAAAGACTTTTTATTACCACTTGATCCTCACCACCCACCTTTCGCCATCACGGTATCGACGAATATTACTTATCAAACCATGAAACGAAAACCTTTAACAAAGTACAATTTCCGTAAAGCCGACTATGATAATATAAATATAAATATTAGTAATACTGATTGGACCAATCTTCTTGACCACTTACCTCCCGATGAAGCGTTGGAAGCTTTTTACAACAAATTAGATGAAATAATACGTCCGCATGTTCCCTTAGCTAGGTCTAAATCTGGTGATTACCCAGTATGGTTTTCCCAATCTCTAATCAATAAAGACAAAAAGAAGGAAAAATTTTGGATCAGATGGAAAAAGTTTGGTAACCTTAGTGACTATCATAAATTTTCCGAATATCGATCATCTTTCAAAGAACTTTGTGGCTCTTGTTATTCTGCTTATTTGTGTTCTGTTGAGGAGAATCTAAAGCATAATGTCAAACATTTCTGGACATACATCTCTAACCGTAAGCGTAAAACTGGCGTACCATCAACGATGCATTATCAAAATCAGAAATCGAACGACCCAAACGTGGTTTGTGAAATGTTCTCAGACTTTTTCCTTTCAGTATTTGAATCATCATCCCCAACATTAACTACATGGCGAGAGCCTGAACAAGGTACTAGTGGTAGTAATGATAGCGTGTTGACTGATTTGTATATTGATGAAAACAAAATTGAGCAGGAATTAACTACACTTGATCCCACTAAAGGGGCCGGTCCTGATGGATATCCCTCCCAATTTTTTAAGAACACTGCCAAAAGTATATGCAAGCCGCTCGGGATCATTTATAATAAATGCTTACGCAGTGGTACGTTCCCTGAGGTATGGAAACGAGCTAATATCGTACCAGTCCATAAGAACGGCTCTAGACATGATGTTGAGCAATATCGACCTATATCAATTCTATCGATTCCCTCAAGCCTTTTTGAAAGACTAGTGCATAATGAAATATATCCCTTGTTACATCAGAATGTGATAGCTCAACAACATGGATTCGTCAAGCATCGATCTACAACCTCTAACTTGCTGGTATTTGCTAATTATCTTTTCGAAAATGTTGATAAGCGTGTGCAGGTTGACGCAATTTACACGGATTTCAAGAAGGCGTTCGATAAGGTTGATCATGAAATACTTCTCAACAAAATCGCTTTCAATGGCATCCGTGGAAACTTGCTTCGATGGTTTAGCTCCTACATTCTAAATAGAACACAAAGGGTGGTTGTAAATGGTTTCACTTCGAAAAGTATTTGCGTAACATCTGGTGTGCCACAGGGTTCTGTTCTGGGGCCGCTACTATTCGTCCTTTATATCAATGATATCGGAAGCTGTTTTCAGAACTCAAATTTTCTTATGTACGCAGATGATTTGAAGATCTACAGATGCGTGAACTCAGCGGAAGATTGTTGTTTATTTCAGGAAGACCTGGATATGCTGTCTATCTACTGTAGCAATAACAGGCTTCAGTTCAGCTTGCCAAAGTGCAACTTTGTGCACTTTACTAAAAACAAAAATGTTATCCATTTCAACTACCGTCTTAGTAATGCTAACTTGAATAACGTTGCAACAGTTAAAGATCTGGGCATACTGTTTGATAGCAAACTAATCCTGGACCAGCACATACATAATATTGTTAGTAAGGCATTTAAGATGTACGGTTTTGTCATAAGATCCTCGTTAGAGTTCCGACGGGTCTTAACTTACCTAACTTTATACAGAGCTCTCATCCGTTCACAACTCGAGTACGCCGTAACTATTTGGAACCCCTACTATAATAAATACATAGAGGAGATCGAGAGGGTGCAGTATAAATTCTTGAGGAGTATGCACTTTAGATGCTTCAGGCGTTACTTATCTTATTCACAGTTGTTGAGTAAATATAATATGGAGACCTTAGAAAATAGACGCAAATATCTGGAAGTGACAGTGCTTCATGGCATTGTGAATAATGAGTATGATTGTATTGACCTTACAAATAAAATATATTATACAGTTCCTCGAAACCCCAACATACGTGGGATTCGAGCTAAAAATGTATTTGCCACTAAGGCCTGTCGAACTAATACTGGATGGCGCTGCCCTCTGCATAGAATGGCTGAAACTTATAATGCTCTGTTCACAGCAGTGGACATATTCTCAACCACAAAATCTAAGTTTAAGGCGAATGTACTTAAAACACTGAGGATGTAGGTAGATGAAATATTTATATTTATACTTTTTTAATATTTGTATTTATACTTTTTATATTTATACTTTTTTTTTTTGTTTGCATGATAATATTAGGAAATGAGTAGCTGTTCTAGTTTTTCTGTTTTTTTTTTTAAATTAAGTTTTTCGCTATTTTTTATGTGGTAAAAGTAGATTCTTTAATTTTTCTAACTGGATACAGTGTAGCACTCTAGTATATTTTTTATTGTTCTGTTGCTAATCTGTGGATAATGTTGTGGGTTACAGTATTGCCTAAGTTATTGTGGTACTTTGTACTATATGATTACTTTTATCTAGTTAATACAAATATTGTAACTGTTTGATATCCCTTAATAAAAATAAAATAAAAATAAAATAAAATAAAAAGCAGCCTCGGAATTTTGAAATTATGTATGGAATATGTGAAAAAAATATCCCAATCAAAAACCATAAAACTCCTAAAAAAGCTCAGAATTAACTGTGGATTACTCCTAGATACATTATTATTATTACGTAAAAATTATATCATAATAATCTTTACTTCGTAAGTAAATCAAATTTCATACTTTTATTTGTTGTTTGTGCTTGTTTGTCTTTCTGTGTATGTTCAAAGTTGACTCTAAGAAATCGTTCACCAACTTTCATTTTCCTTTCTAACCCTTTAACTTTCCAGTGAATCATCATATTACTTTTTGTCGCGGACACATATAAATGTATTTGGGTCTACCAAAGGTTTCTCTAGGTTGTATAGCTAAAATCCGTCAAAATCAAAATTTCGACGAAAACATGTGATAGGGCCCTTAATAACATTATTTGTATTCATGCGCCTTTTAAACAAAAAAATTTAAACCTAAAAAATTTGAACCAAAAAACGTGGGGCGCATGCTATAGACAATATGAATGATAAATTTTACAAATCGCGCCCCACGTTTTTAGGTTTAAAATTTTTAGGTTTAAAATTTCTGTAGGTATAGGTTATTAGGGTTAGAAATATTTACAGAAGAATTTATTTTTTACTTTTTAGTTTGTTTTTACTTGTCCGTTTTAATATTTTTCGTCCGAGTTTTGTAATAATTTAGTCCGTTTTAAAAACGTGTTTTAAAAAAATATTTTTTTTCAGTAAATTATTATTTTATGCTTTTTGGTTAATGAGCTAAGACTAAAAATATACCATCTTCTATCGGAGCAATTGTCAAAACGATTCAAACGAGCCCAAACTCGATGGGGTTGCATGGTTTTATTACAGAGTCCCAGTGCCCTTCTTCCGGCTCCATCATCAGACTCTGGACACTATTTCCCAACAAAGTCCTCGTCAAGGCGATTCAAACGAGCCCAAACTCGATGGGGTAGCGTGGTTTTATTATAGAGTTCCTATGGCCTTCTTCCGGCTCCATCATCAGATCCTCGGACACTATTTCCCAACAAAGTACTCGTCAAGACGATTCAAACGAGCCCCAACTCGATGGGGTAGCGTGGTTTTATTATAGAGTTCCTATGGCCTTCTTCCGGCTCCATCATCAGATCCTCGGACACTATTTCCCAACAAAGTATTCGTCACGACGATTCAAACGAGCCCAAACTCGATGGGGTAGCGTGGTTTTATTAAAGAGTTCCTATGGCCTTCTTCCGGCTCCATCATGAGATCCTCGGACACTATTTCCCAACAAAGTACTCGTCAAGACGATTCAAATGAGCCCAAACTCGATGGGATTGCACGGTTTCAATATTGAGTTCCTTTGGCATGGCCTTCCAGCTTCATCATCAGACCCTGGACCTTATCTTCCATCAGAGTACTCGTCAAGACGATTCTAACAAGCCTAATCACAATGGGGTTGTATGGTTTCATCATTAAGTTCCTGTGGCCTTCTTCCAGTTCCATTATCAGATCAGCTCATTGACACCATAATATTGCATTGTATTCCAGTTCTGACCTATGTTCAAAGTTTCAAGTCTCTAGCTCATCGGGAAGCTAGTTTAAAATCGTTCGCAAACTTTGCGGACAAACAAACGAGAAAGCACCCTAATAAAAACGTGTTAAAAAATAAACATTATCATCTATTTTAGTTCTTTCTTTCTCCGCTTACGCTGGTATTTTGTATCATTTACGTTTATTACTATTAACTAACTGATAGTACAAAAATGCATAATTAATATGCTAAGCAATTTTTGTATTTTATGACTTTTTTCATTCATAAACGCTTTGATACTTTATGTAAGCATTCACAATGCTATATTTAATATTAAGTAATATACTAGAAAAAAATCGACTCGCCCCCAGTTTTTTTTTGTATGATTATTAAATATTAATGTCTTCTGAATAATATGTTGATTGTTCTTATCTATCATTTATATACAGTTTGACCATAAAGAGTTGAAATTAAATAAAATGGAACTAAAATTTTTCAGTACAAAATTTAGTAAGTGTTGCCAATTTATTCGTGATTTTGACGTGTTTACATAGAAAGTGGCGCCCTCAATTTTTGTCAACTCTTTATGGTCAAGCTGTATGTTACGGCTAATACCCGAAGTGCGGCTAAACCTAGTTCTAGCCGGCTAAAACTAGGTGTAGTCGATAGCTGTTGGCTAAAACTAGGTGTAACCGATCTGCTTCACTCCTGTAGGTCCCAGGTTAGGTTAGAAATTTAAGGCGAGCGTGAAGCGCAGCGGAGCGTGAGCCTTAAATTTCGAGGTTATTTTTTTTAACAGACAACAGAAAAAACTTTCTTTATATCCCATGCTGCACCTAGTTTTAGCCGGCTACACCTAGTATTAGCCGCGAGCAAATCGGCTACACCTAGTTTTAGCCAACAGCTAGCGGCTACACCTAGTTTTAGCCGGCTAAAACTTGGTTTAGCCGCACTTCGGGTATTAGCCGTAACATATATATAGAAATAATTATGAGTATTTATTAAAAATATTTTGTGCCTAGCTGTATAACCTACACAATCTTTGGTCGCTTCGCGAAGACTTAAGGGCGACGTCTCATTTGTTATTCTATTTTTACGACTCATATATTTCGGCGTGCTCGCATAATCGAGACGTGTTTCGAAAGGAATCTGCATATTTTTCACATGAGACCGATTCATGGAGGCCTGATAAGAAACGAGGTTTTATTAACAAAACACTTTTGATTACATTACGTAGTCCAAGTAGATAAACTTTTTTTAATAAAAAGTAGTACACTAATAAGTACCTAATTACATTAATCACAAGAAAGTGAAATTAAACTTTGAAGTTCAAGGGACTTTGTCCGGACACGAAAGTGGCGGCGGCCGAGCGGTGGCGGGGCGGCGCGGCAGCGGAGCGGCGGCGGGGCGGGGCGATGAGAACGTGGGCACGAAACATAGCGGTCGGTCAGCCGCGCTAGTAGTGTTGTGACAGATGGGCTAAATACCATTAAGAGCCCGTGGACCTACCGATTTGACCTACTGGTAGGACCACGGTATACCACTAAAGTAACTTCTTATTTTTTTTCTATTGATGTGTCAAATGTGATGTTGCTATGAAAACAATTTCTTGTCAATACCGAAAAATGTTCAAAGGACGAAATATATCTTATGTAAATTTGATTTAGTTAAAAAAAATTGGTCTATAGGCGTTAACTAGTTTCAAAATCGGATCCTTAGCTCATCTAGTGTTTTTTAAATGATGTCCAAGATGCCGACATCCATACTGAATAAATAGGTACCTACCTAGTAATCAAACAGAGACTATTATATTTTTCAACACAACACTACTGTAATCGCGGGCTACCAAATCCAACTAGTTTGTTCATTTGTTTTCGTCGCTCTCCTCCCGCCCGTGCATCGCTCGTCGCCCCGCTCTGCCACCGCTCGTTTCGTGCGCGTCTCCATACTGTGCCATACTGTTGAATGCATCGCCGCCGCTCCGCTGTCGCGCCGCCCCGCTGCCGCTCCGCCGTCGCAGTTTTCGTGCCCGGACACTTATGATGCCGATTTATCTATACAAGCTAGGCCATGATGCGCTTTGATGAAGGTAAGTAGGTAAAGTGAAAATAAAACGACTTAATGATGACAATAAGCAAAATTATATTATGATGACAAAAATCTTTACTTCTCAAGCCATGTTGGTTCATTTATGTATTTAACTATATATATCCCAAAGTTGAAGGCTAAATAATTATTATTTATTTCCACACTATGGGTTCTATCCAGTCGAGGAAGCTGGTCACCCTGGTGTAGACGCCCGGCAGGTCCGGCAGCGCGCAGCCGATGCCGAATGACGTCACGCCGATTATTTTGTACATCCGCCGGCACGTGTTGAAGTCTGCACAACTGTGGATAAAAAAATGTTGCTGTCAATATTATGGAACGATGATTATTTCAGGGCCTGTCCACATGACCACGTGACGACGTCGTCAACGTGGAACGGTGCGTCGTCGCGTCGTGCTAATGCAACGTCGCCGTGAAACGACGCGTTTAATATCGCGTCGGTAGCTAGTATAGTCGGCGTGCGAGCTCAAAATCAATGGAACACCGCAAATCGATGTAAAGTCACGACACGAGCAATAACATAGATACATTTACGGTTCCATTTATCATGGTAGCAACCAAAGAGAATGTAAATAAACTAGATTAAATCGTAAAAAAAACAAGACCATAGCCATATTTAGAAAGAGACTGCCATTTCTCTAATACGGGAGTGAAGAATGTACCAGAATTTTACAAGGCACAACAACGTGCAACGTGTAACGTGCCTGTCAGGCACGTATCCAGACTTTTGATTCGGGGGGGACCTCGCCCGCTAAATTTGAATTTAGTCCTGTACTGTGTGTTCTGGATTTCGCGGGGGGGGGGGGGGGGATAAATGTGTCGTGGTCATGTGGACAGACCCTCAAATTGTTTACGCCGTTGGTTACTTATCGTTAGTTTATTAATACTGCGGTATAACATCAAAACAATTAGTTAGCTTTGCTGCAAACTTTTTTCCACACGATAGAGCTATAAAAATAGAAATAATATATTTTTATAGATATATGTTTGGTAAAACGTCATTTTATTAATGACTAGCTGATGCCCGCGACTTTGTCCGCGTGGATGAAACTGAAAATGACAAACAATAATTCTTTCAAAACTATAGTGAAGTAATACTAAGTAGTTGAACTGGTTATGCTCTGAAAAAAATTTAAACTCATAATTGTTATTTACATACTACATAAAAATATATTTACACATTATGTACAGGTTAGTTACAGAATAGTATTTACAGATTATGTATTTACAAATTGTCAACAGTTTATTTACAGAAATTAACAGTGTAGAGTACATGACCTCTACCATGGACGCAATCCTCCACCAACCCATGGTCCGTTCTACCTTTTCGGTATACGAATCGAATCCCAGGAGAGCGCTTTCCCCGTGTGCGCTTTTCTTGACTCCCTACAAATTCTGTTTCCGTTCCTTCTTTTTTGCCTACTCTCCCCATCTGGGTCTAGGCACCACAAAACTGTGCTTCGCGTCGGACTACTCTCGAAAAACATTCAAACCTATTCATACGATCTTCTGATGGTGTGCCAGATGTGCGCAAACTCGTACAGTTCCCAGTTTTCACGGCACCAGATGAGGTTCTGGTGATTTACGGATCCAGGTTTTGTAAAGGATCTTATCCAGCATAATGCGTTTAGCGTCGTCATTCACAACAATCTCACAGTGCGTGTTCTTGGCTCTCTATTCCGGTGTCACACGGGCAGAGTGCAGCGATAGTCGATGAATTCGCTGCCTGATACACCCATGCCCGGTCAGTGGTTGAGAGACGATATGATCTCGTTCAATCCAGTATACGGAGAGCCTTTAAAGAGATCTTTGTACCCATATGTTTAGAAGTCTCGTTTGGGGACAACATTTCATAGATCATTATGCCCTTCAGTCCTGGATTTGTCAATATGGCGGCGGCGGGCGACTGCGGCCACACTTTAGTGTCGAGTATAAGCATCGTCAGCAATGCAAGCACACGTCGGCGTTCGTGGTCTGTCAAGTCGTTCGGGGGGCGGGTAATGGCGTTGCTGGTCTGCCGCCCCCCTAGGGATTTGCCACCCCTAGGCCGCGGCCTATACGGCCTATTGACAAATCCGGCACTGGATGTGAGGTGTGCCAGCATATAGCTAATTGAATGCGATTAGAGGTTCGGTGAGTAGCCTGACGGAATAAAAATGCTTACAATTACTGTTACAGTGGGGTACATATTATAGTGGGGTTCAGCATGTACTGCCCATGAAAGAAATTAAGAATTGACTGTTGCGTTAGTAGTATACTTATGTATACTTAATTTGAACTCAACTTACTCATCCTCCTGTGGTAGGACTACTTTCAGTTGTAATGGACCCCCTGAGTCACCCTGTAAAAATATATGAAAATTATCTTCAATTTATAGGTACTACCTAATGGTTTTCTAATAACCATGATAGGAAATGCCTATGTTTCTTGATTTTCAAGAGTAAATTATCAGAAAACTTAGGTACTTTTTGGAAAAGGAAAGTTATTTGTTGTGTTGTCTCATTATTATGAGTCGAAAAAAAATCCGGAATTGTTTCGCTGGTTCCGGATAGCACCTATCTTCTGGTAGAATTTAAAAATTAAACCAAATTCGTAGGAAAATGGTCAAACTGGTTTCTTTTTGTTTCCTTGTCAAATTTATTAAAAAAAATAGGATTTAAATTTCGACAAAATGTATTAAAATACAAATTCATAAAATTATAAACTAAAGTCCTTAAAGTCAGTGACCATTCTCTTTTATCAGCCAGGTATACATCTGAAATATTCGTTACCTGTGCAACTGGTCCTGCTAAAGTAATATTATTGTTATTGATTATAATTATTTCATTCTTTTTGGGTGGTCTGATTGCGCGAGACCCAGTTTCAATGATTATTTCAGTTTTTTAATCATCATGATGCAATAACTTCTAACGTATGTTTCATCTAACCTGACACGCATCCACTCCTCCTGCTAAAACGCCAGCGCAGATCTGATGGTCCTGCATACCACACCACAGCCTGTTACAAGATGGACGCAGTAAATTGTCACACAGCTGAGTATCCAGCACATCCACTTCTATCACTTGGAGCTCAGGAGATGTGGTGCGATTAACTGGAAACCGAAATACAACGAACTTATCAATATACTTACCTACCTGAAGTTTTTAGGGTTCCGTAGCCAAAATGGCAAAAAACGGAACTCTTATAGATTCGTCATGTCTGTCTGTCTGTCCGTCCGTATGTCACAGCCATTTTATTCCGAAAGTATTAAGATTACACAGTTGTAACTTAGTAGGTAGATGTATTCTATTAACCGCTTAACGATTTTAAAACAAAAATAAAAAAAAATAAGATTAATGGGGGGCTCCCCATACATTGAACTGAAACTGATAAAAAAAATTTTCTTCATACAAACACATGCGGGGTGTCTATAGATAGGTCTTTAAAAATGACATTGAGGTTCCTAAGACAATTTTTTTTCAAAGTCAACCGTTTGAAAGATAAACACTGCCAAAGTGGTAAAATGTGTGTGTCCCCCTCTAACTTTTGAAATAAAAGAGTAAAAGAATAAAAGAGTTAATAAAAACTTTCAACGAAAATTTTTGAACAAAAAAAAGTTTGAACGAGATAAAGTAGTTAGTTTTCGAGATATATTATATTTTACAAAACCGCAAATATAACTTTGTCATTCATACCAACACTGTGAAAAACAAAGTTATTTTTGTAGAAGAAAAATTATAGTGGTATTAAATATGGTATGGTATAAAGTAACTACGGAACCCTACGGCGCGTGACCCGACACGCACTTGGCCGGTTTTTTATTATGATTAAGGATTTGCCATACTGGATGCGTTCTGCGGTCCGGTCAACCCATACATAGTGTGAACGCAATGTACGGGTTGACCGGACTGCAGACCGCATCCAGTGTGTAGCTTTTTTTCTGATTCGGATTTCGAGCTCGTCATGTTACGTTACTAGGCCCTAGAGTTGAAGTCGAAGCTTACCTGTTGTAGTAAAAATGAGACTAAAACAAGCTAACAAACTAGAGCGATCAGAAGAAAATGATTACTTACCTGTTTCCACAACACCCCATCCAGTCATGGAGGCTTTCTTTCCTCGGAGCTCACTATCGGGACCATTGTACAAGCATGCTGGTTGTATGTAACTCGTGAATGATACTTCATCTTGTAATTCTATGAGGGCTATGTCGTTATATTTTTTTGGCGGTGTGTAATTGGGATGTATGATAATTCTTAATATTTTTGCATCCACATGAACTCTGTCATAAAAACTATTCAACTTTATTTCCTGAAATAGTAATGAATATAATAAAAATGATGCCGAATATATTGTACAAAATTTCTAAAAGAACTCATAGTGAGTCCATGCAATTCTGCATATTCATTCAGTCACTTAAATATTTTCTGTTTGAGAGGTTCGGTCATCGTTCACTGTTTCACAGGTAAAAAACTGAAACCGGTTTTTTACAAGCAAAAAAATATTAAATTAAAATATTATTGGGGTAACCGAAAGGTTACAATATCTACGGAATCAGAGGTACATACTAACCAGTATATTTTTATCAGCCAATCTCACGATTTGGGGGTTTGTGTCTGCAATGGTAGTGTCCCTTTCAGAAGCTTTGGAGCAGTGCGCAGCGGTCAGCACGAACTTGCTGCTGATGAGGGAGCCGCCGCACTTGAACACCCAATCTCCTAACGTTGCTTTCCAACCTA
This sequence comes from Agriphila tristella, assembly GCA_928269145.1. Lineage (NCBI taxonomy): Eukaryota > Metazoa > Arthropoda > Insecta > Lepidoptera > Crambidae > Agriphila > Agriphila tristella. Next base: position 43,957,174 of record OV743433.1, read on the forward strand.
TGGCACCCTAAGAAGATTATTATGAGTGTGAACCTTCATGACTATTGGAACATATTGGAGGAGTTGGCTCAGTGAATTCTAACTTTATTTTCCTCCTCGCACTGAATGTGCATCCAAAAGTTTACGGATTTGTTGCTTTGTCTTGATTTCTATGGCACTCACTACACTGGATCGGGCTATAAATCTGCTACTGAGTCCAGTATTTCTGCCGATGTTGATACTATTAGCATTTTGTGGCAAAAGTAAGGTCTGTTTTTCGTTGAAAACGCCCCAAATACGCGATCTCCATCTCACCTGCCATATGTGGATATTGCGGCAACATTCTTACACGGGAAAGGCCTAGCCTACGTCCTCGTGTGGACTATAATTGGCTGTCAATATGACTTTAAATAAAATTGCCTTACCATGTGTGGAAACTCCCCTTGAAAAGCGTCACGACCACCGATAGCAGCAGGAATATTCAACTGATGTAGTTCATATATTCTGCCTAAAAAGTGTGTAAAATAATCAAAATAGCTACAGGATAATCATATTCTTTCAATATCTACCTTCCGTTCACATCCTCAACTTCGAAGATGATTGAGTATCGATATAATTATTTTTGGAATTTATCCCTCGTATCTAGAGACGATTAAGTTGCAATTTTGAAGTGCTTCTAATATTATATTCACATGCAATTCGTAGTATAATTAATCTTAAAATAAGTCTGTGTGCAGTTTTAGTTCATTTAAAATTACTTTATACTATGAATTGCATGTGAATAGGTATAATATTATTAGAAGCATTTGAAAATTGCAAGTATTATTACTCAAGTCATTAAGTACTTGCTCGTCGATAGATACGGGGGAGACGATTAATGACTCAGTACTAGAGTACCTATACACCGTTAATTTCTAAGTACTTGTATCTAAAAATGAAATCGGGATTTCAGACCACTTGAATGAACAACTTTTACTATGGGGTCCACCACGGAATCTCGAAAAAAAAATCAGCTGTTCCATAGAAAAGTACAACATCGACTCGAGAATAATGCATGGTCCAGCTGTTTTTTTTCGCGATTCCGTGGTTGGCCCCAAAGTAAAAGTTGTTCATTCACGTGGTCTGAATCCCCTTTTAATTTTTAGATATATTTAAAAATTAACGGTGTATAATATATCAAAGCAGTAAAATTGAATTTTAGAGCATCGCACGGCTGTTTGTTGTGTTCTACTATTAGGTACTGTGATGAAGCGACATCATATTCGGCTTTTTCGGTACCTAGACCAATGGTCAAAATTCATAAAGAAAAAAAAAATATTAAAATTTTATGTTTCCAACGTAAAACAACCGTTCCCGGCGTGTTTCTTTTGTCGGGTGTGTGATATGTACCTAACATACATAATTTGCCTCTAATTCAAATTTTGACTCTACTAGGTCAGTTTTCGAGCCTTTGAAGGTAATTTGCGTTAGTAGTATTTGGTTTTGCTAATGATATTTAAACTGAAATGAAAACTAAATTAGGAGTTCTACGTAAGAAAAATGATAACTGTAGTAAATCAGAAAATTAACTTACAGTTTCGATCCCTTATATACTTATCGTCTCTTTCTTTGATATCCCATATATATTCCAGACATTCTGTAACAAATAATCTTGGTCTTAGTTTTCTGTGAGACAACAATGGTGTGATCGTGAGACTTAAAGTTTTTGTTCATATCATGGATATAATATATCATGTATTTTGTGACAATAGGTGTCATTCCCTTAGTAACTACAACCCGGTCAAGTTAACTCAGCACCTAAAGCGAAAGCTCTCCTCTTCTGCTGGCCTTACGGCACCGTCGTCAATATTTTGAAAATTTTCGATAGATTATCGATAAATTATCGCTTTAAACTGTACTAACTACTTGCACGACTACGGTCTATTTTTATTCCAATAATATATAAGTATATTATATTATTTATTAAAATATTAGGTTCAGTTAGACCGTGAAGAAGACAGAATGAGAGAAAGATAATTGAAATGCAGTTTTAGGCCAGTAAATCTTACAATGTTCTAAAAACGCAAAACGCGATGTAAAGCTGCATTTTTAGGGTTCCGTACCCAAAGGGTAAAAACGGGACCCTATTACTAAGCCTCCGCTGTCCGTCTGTCTGTCTGTCTGTCTGTCACCACGTGTATCTCATTAACCGTGGTAGCTAGAGAGTTGAAATTTTCTCAGATGATGTATTTCTGTTGCCGCTATAACAACAAATACTAAAAATATAATAAAACAAATATTTAAGGGGGGCTCCCATACAACAAACATGATTTTTTTGACGTTTTTTGCTTTATATTAATAAAGACAACAGGTAGACAGTTGAAATTTTCACAGATGATGTATTTCTGTTGCCGCTATAATAACAAATAGAAACCGAATAAAATAAATATTTAAGGGGTCTCCCATACAACAAACGTGAGTTTTTTTTGCCGTTTTTTAGTACAGAACCCTTCGTGCGCGAGTCCGACTCGCACTTGGCCGGTTTTTGTATGTTATTTGGACCCCTTGGAGCGTCTAACTACGTTTTGCAAGCAAAAATAGTTGTGCTATCTACGTGATACGTAAACAACTGCAAAAAAAAAAGTTTTTGCAGTTAAATTCAAAAACTATGGGCTTTTGACATTAGTATCACTTTGAAAGTATATTCAATTTGAAACAATTTAAGACTACTCACAGCTCCGTATGTTTAATAGTTTTTGAGATAATATGATGCTTGAAAATTTACACTCACCGGCACATTTAACCACCCGGAACGAAGAAATTGGTTTACCTTTCCCTCTTTTTGGATAAATTGAGAGGTGTCCATACTTATTTGACATTCTTATTCGAAAAATGTGCACCTGACTAATCATTAATATGCAAATCATTGCAGAAATGCACAACCTTTTTTATTTATGAGACTGTAAAGTGAGCATGCTTGTATGAAAATAACGGTGGTGTGGGTTGTTAGATGTGCCGGTAAGTGCAAATTTTTCAAGCTTCATATCTCAAAAACTGTAGGACATATGGAGCTGTGGGTAGTCTTTAATCCTTCTTTCAAAATGATAATGGCAACTAATGTTAAAAGCACACAGTTTTTGAATTAAACTGCAAAAACTGCATCTCTCACGCATGTAGCACAACTTTTTTTGCTTGCAAAACATAGTTTTACACACATCTAAGGGGTCCGAATAACATATCAAAAATGCAGCTTCACGTTTTGCGTTTTAATGTAGAATTTTACTGGCCTATTGAGACATAAACAAAAAAATTACCTATACGTGTAAGGAAGTTTGAAAAGTAGGTAAGTATACCAGTCATAGTAAAGCTATCAAAGATTGAGAAAATATAAATAAGTAGGAGAGTGGAGGACATTAAAGTTAATGGAATAATTACGAAAATGGGAAAACTACATAAAATTACGAATGAATTGTGTGACGTAAAAAGAAAGTAAGTAAATAAGGAGATACCTGAGAGGGATTAAAAAAAATACATGCAGCACCAACCCAAAATTGGGTCAAAGGTTGGATGGAAGGAAATAAAAACAAACTCTAGTACTTACTCACGTCACTGATTCTTCTGCCTGGTGCCCTGAAATCGGGCAATTCTGGGCCTTTTATTTCACATGGATTTAGCGGTATCTCCGTTGTCGCCTTTAGCGGAAGTGCTGGCTGAGCGATCTAAAAGTAAACAAAATATCATTAATCATGACTGCATATGGAATTTGGACACGGGGATAAGCGAGTGACTGAATAGAGTTCATAATAAATAAACTTTACTTTGTGCGTGTTACTATGTAGAGCAGTGGATCCCTAACTTAATTGGTACGCCCCTCCTTTCTACATTTACCTTTAAAAAAATCTGCGCTCCCTTTTACCCAGACAATTTTAGGTTAATGGCAGGTTAGAAAAAAATACTTGACCCATAACAATGGACCCGTTATGAACCCCCACACTTTGAAAACCCCTGATAGAGCTATCGGTTTTGGCAAAGTCGTAGAGTCATTTCAACTAGGTACTTACAAAAAAAAATGATGCCATTATACATACTTACATCTTCAACTCTATCAAATACGTAGCCCCAAGACCATCTTTCATCTTCTTCCTATTGAAAAAAAGAAATACGTAACTTGAATTAATCTTTTTTGAACTAAGTTAGAAAAATAAAAATCACACAGGTTCATTTTGTTTAATATTAGCTGATCTATTTTGTAAAAAGAGCACAACGAAGCGATTAAGTTAATTTACTTTTATCCAACTCGTTTCAAGAATATTTAAAATCAAAAGAATTTTTAACATAAACACTAATTATTACTTACCTGTTCTTTTCCTGCACTTTGTGAATGTGAAATTGACAGTACTAAAAATAAACAAGCTTTTTTTTAAAAAGGCAACGTTATAAGCATACAAATATTAAAATCGTATTATCTTAAGACGGCGCTGCCGCTTTCATCTCAGTGATATGTATTAAATTAACCATTTGATATCTTTACAAAGTTAATAAATTAACCCTTAATGATTTAAGAATATCTTGTTGTAATGTGAACAAGTTATCCGTTGTTGTCCATAATAAAAATAAAAAAAAACCATTGAAAAACATGTTTTGATCAAAACAAACGAATCCTCGACAACAAGAGCGTTGCACAAATCTCAAAATAAATGACAATAAAATCTTTACATAATGAGTGATTCAGAAAAACATACAATGACTTAGCACCACACAAAAAAGTATATAGAAAGGAGTTTCTTTAACACTTTTCATTAAAACTGATTTACTTGATATTTACAGAATGAACGCGAGTATCTTAGTGGCAAGCTTGCACTTGTGTGAATCGAATTCAGCCCAGAACCTGGTTGATCTTGGCTGGTTGTTTATTCTTTTTTTAATAAAGTATTTAAAAGGGACGGCAGATTCGGAAAGTCCAACTGACAAGTTGGGTATAAAACTTGGTAATATTAATTCTTTGTCCTTGTGGTTCAACGCTGTCAGATTTTTATTTCCATCCATACTCCTGTTTCATTCATGAGAAAGTGTAGTGGGGACAATAAAAATGGCCAATGTGAAATGGATTCTTGTATTATGCCACAGAATAGATAATAGTACAAGATTATGCTTAGATAGTATATTTGAATTACTGTTGATGCGAAGTGTTCGCGAGAGCCCTGTATTTTGGCGTGCTCGCATAATCGGGACGTGTTTCGAAAGGAATCTGCACATTTTTCACATGAGACCGATTCATAACAAACGAGGTTATATGAACAAAACACTTTTGATTAGGTACATTACGTAATCCAAGTAGATAATCTTTTTTGATAAAAAGAAGTACAATTACAAAAACTCTTCACAAGAAAGTAAAATATGAAACAACTTTGAATTTCAAGGGACATAGAAATAGAAATCCAACATGTAAAGTAAGTAGGTAAAGTGAAAAAAAAAGACTTAATGATGACATTGCAAACTTATATTATGATGAGAAAAATCTTTAGTTTTCCTATCATATGGTTCATATTTATGTATTTATCTAATATCCCTTAGTTGTAGGCTAAATAATAATTATTGTTATGGAGATCGTAATTTTATTAATTTATTTTATGTCCACACGATGGGTTCTATCCAGTCGAGGAAGCTGGTCACCCTGGTGTAGACGCCCGGCAGGTCCGGCAGCGCGCATCCGATGCCGAATGACGTCACGCCGATTATTTGGTGCATCCGAAGGCACGTGTTCAAATCTGTACAACTGTGGATAAAAAATGCTGCTGTCAATATTATGGAAGATAATTACAAATTGCGAATTGAGATAATTATTACCGTTTGACAATTTTTAAAATTTTCATGATGTTAACTGCGGTATTACTGACGACCTCCGTGGTCGAGTGGTTCGCACGCCGGTTTTCAAGGCGTCACCATCTCTTGAGGTCCCGGGTTCGATCCCCGGCTGGGTCAATGTAGAAAATGAACTTTTCAATATTGACTCAGGTCTGGGTGTGTGTCATACCACCGTTGTTTCTGATTTCCATAACACAAGTGCTATAGCTACTTACTTTGGGATTGGAGCAATGTATGTGATGATGTCAAATATTTATTTATTTATTTATTACATTAAAACAGTAAATAATTAGCTGGCTTTGCTTATAGAGAATGTCACTGGGTCTGTTAAATCACTTGAAATTTTATGAGCATGTAGCAAAAGGTCCAGCAATACGCATGTTTTTGTTTCATTTAAATCAAAAGAATCAACTTACTCATCCTCCTGTAGTAGGTCTATTTTCAGTTGTAATGGACTTCCTGAGTCACCCTGTAAAATTGTATGAAAATTGTTTTCAAGTTATAGGTACTACCTAAATAGGAAATGCATAATGTTTCTTGATTTTCAAGAGTAGATTATGAGAAAACTAAGATACTTTTTGAAATAGGGGAGTTACTTTTTGACTCATCATTATTCGTCGAAATATAATATGGTTCTGTTTCACTGGTTCTAGATAGTATCCTACTAATATTATAAATGTGAAAGTTTGTGGGTTTGGATGTTTGTTCCTCTATCACGCAAAACTACTGAACGGATTAGGTTGAAATTTGGCACACAGATAGTAGATAGCCTGGATTAAAACACAGAATACTTTTTATCCCGATATTCCCACGGGAACGGGAACCACGCGGGTGAAACCGCGGGCGGCCGCTAGTCTGATTCTATCTTCTGGTTGAGTTTAAAAATTAAACTAAAGTCGTTTAAAATTGTCAGCTAGGTACTATAATAAAATAAATAAATAAATAAAAATCTTTTATTTGCAATTTTCCACAAGTAGGACTTAAACTTAGTAGGTACATTTTGTATGTAATAAGGTATAATACTTGTGGAGTCTGATGCCTAGGATAAGCAAAAGCCTGTGTTCCAGGATCACCAGAACCCCAGATGAACAACCCGGATGTACTTCTTTACAGTAAATTTTAGCAGTCCTAAGTAAAATTTTAAATCTAAATTACAAAATTTCAAACTTGTTACATTAATGTCATAGTCAGTGTTTGTGTGTGTGTGTGTGTGTGTGTGTGTGTGAGTGAGTGACAGTGTGTGTGTGTGTGTGTGTGTGTGTGTGTGTGTGTGTGTGTGTGTGTGTGTGTGTGTGTGTGTGTGAGTGTGTGTGTGTGTGTGTGTGAGTGTGAGTATGTGTGTGTGCTGTGCTCAGCCCTACGACAGTGTCTTGGGATCGATTTACTTTCAAAACACTGAGCACAGCACAGTCACAATATATAAATATTTGAATATTTGAACACAAAGTGTTTATTACGAGCAAATTAGGAACTAAAAGGCACAATGAATAACTAACCAACAGGTTGCATTAGATTTTCAGTTTCATCATATGACTTCTGCTGGAGCCACGCTACTAACTTCAATTTGCAGCTATGTCTATTAAGAGGATACATTTCAATGATTTTGTTTATTAAGTTATAAAGGTAGGGTCCTAAGAAGCTAAAAAATCTGTGGCTGAACTTTGTATTGAAGCAAGTGATGGGAACGATAACTTTGTTTCTTTTCCGGAGAAGGACAGGACATAGGGGTACGGACTTGTGTTGGAGTAAAATAGTATATAGTATGAACAGCTGGCGGACTGTCAGGACTTCACAGAATTCGTACAGTAGTTTTGTTGGGTACTGCATTGTTTTAAAAGTAGCTACCTTAAGGACAGCTCTCTGAGCTGTTTCCAGTCTATACAAATGGGTTTTAGCCGCACCACCCCAGGAGGTTATACAATAAGTAAGGACCGATTGGCATAGGGCCAAATAGACCATCTTAAGAACATGAGGATCTGAAACAGATCTAAGGTTTTTAAAGATAAAAATCAATTTTCTAATTTTACCAGTAAGATATTGGATGTGATCTGTGAATCGTAGACTCTCGTCAATATGGACACCCAGATATTTAAACACATTAGTTTTAAGTAGTTTAGGACAGGAGCAAGACGATGCATCACTATCATGATTATTGTGAGCTCGGATGGTCAGGGGTTCAATGATATGTTCCGGGACACTACGAATACAGAAAGTCATATATTGCGTTTTGCTAACGTTCAGTGTAAGGAGATTTGAAGAAAGCCAGTTGGTGACCATATTAAAACCCCTCTGTGCAGCAGTAAAGACATCAGGCCAAGAATCAGCTAGCCCATGGCACAGTCACTCTTAAGGGACATTATGGTGCGTTCGACTTCTTCCTCATCGGTTTCTAGAAGACCAAAAGAATTGAGTGAGGAGTGGGCGGGGTTTGGGTGCATATAGAAGTTTGAAGCAGCATTGTTTGCATTAGCCTGTATAGCTTCTGCCAGCGATATACCTGTGTTCACAAAGACAGAATTAACATAATTTACAGATTCGGCGGGTGTGTCCTTAGTTTTTAGTAGATGGTAAGCCGTGCCTTTGGGTTTTTTCATATTAGTTATTTCCATAATATTACCCCACAGTCGCTTTACATATTTCTCAGATTTTTTAAGTTTAACCCTATAAAATTCTCTTTTTACCTTTTTAATTAACGCATTACAGAAGTTTCTGTATCGTTTGAATGTAATTTTTAATGTTGTGTTGTTAGGATATTGTTTAATGATCAAACGAACTTACCCTAAGTGAAGTTCGATCCTAATTATCCCTTCTTCGTCGAAGAGATTTAATTTGTTACAAAGTAGTAGCTCTGCTACTCGTTCGCACTCTGTCGCACGTAGTTCAGCGCCCAAGCGGGAAAGAGACAGCAATAGCCTTCCCCTCCCCGCCACCGACCATCGCTGCCCGCCGCCGCGTCAACCTCATTCAGTTTGGAGTAGTAAGGAAATACATTGATATCCCCATCTATTATAGGGATACGGTTGTTGAACAAACAACTAGCAAGGGAGGGCTGGGACTTTAAATCTCTTCGACGAAGAAGGGATAATTAGGATCGAACTTCACTTAGGGTAAGTTCGTTTGATCATTAAATTATCCCTTCTTCGTCTCTGAGATTTAATTTGTTACAAAGTAGGATGTTTAGAGAAGATATCAATGTTATTAGAGGAAAGCCTTGTTTGTTTATATAAATAAACAAGGGTTAAGTGAACACACATTAAATTATTTTTAATAGTTAAATAAGATCAAAATAAGTCAGTGCTCCTGCAACTGCAACACAAAAAAAAAGTAGTTTTATTATAATGTCGGTTCTGTGACATTAGAGCCCCATGCCTGGAAACACGCAAATATTGTCGATTGTCCAGTCCAAACAGCAGATTGCGAAAAGCATCCACAGAAAATCTGACACACAGACTAGTAAGTGCACAAATTTTTCGTCACGAATGGCAGCAACTTGGCCGCCGCGCCGATGTGACCACAAGTTGCACAACATGATAAACAGGTAATGAGATAAAAAAATGGGTGTAACATTCCTCCATTATAAATTTTGCCGAATGTTTCTGACGAGGCAGCATTGATATGTATTTTTTTTTTTAGGTTTGTATTAGTTCATATGGGCGACAATATTTAAGATATTTATATAAATAAACATAAATACTTTTATTACAGAAATAAAAACTTAAAGAAAGGAAAGTTCAACAAGTTGAGACTTACAGAAGATGTGATTAAACATCTGTCATTTAAAATTTAAATAATAAATTATTTCGTCAAATCTTACTGTGTTACCTCAGATAATATAATACAATGATCTGAGTTGCTTAATTGAGTTAAGTACATGATCTGTATTCATTTGCTTGTAGCCAAGGCTAACAAGGTGACCAATGGGTGCTTAATTGTTCAAAATGGAAGTTATTTGGGAGTAAGTTTAACAGGTAATCTTAAACTATTGTGAGATCCAACGTTATAGTGTAACAAACATATTTTTATTTTTTATATATATTTTTTAGGTTATCATTGCCGGTGATATAGATTTTAAAAAATTGGGAGATATCTGAGCAATGATTGTTTAGTGGGATTCATTTTGAAAACAGTTGTTTCGAAAACCTATTAAATCATTAATTAGTATATAACAAGATAATATTTCTTGGCAATAGTTCCAATAAAAATAAAGATTTGCTTGCAGTATTATTCAAATACTGAGGCAAGATATCAATAAACACTTCTAACGCTTGACTAAGGAACGTTTGCCTTATAATATGCAGCCAGAGAAAACTGAGAGCGAGGATGATGTTTTTTTCTGCGAACAGATGAAAATAAATTAACGCTTGATGTGACTATTACCATCGCTATTTCTTTAACAGCAAGTTGATTAAGGTTTCAACAAGGGAATGGAGTTGCCTGCCACAAGTATATTATTATGTTTACTGGGTAGCTTCAATAATATAAGTGTATTTAATGTATTGTGTAATTGCAGAAAATAAAAAACCTTTTTTTTTTCATTTCATTGAGAAACCGTGGCCATGATAGCTATTAAGTCATTTGGCTTTGTCATATACAATAAAGTTATTCTTTTAAAATAAGTGAGGAAAAAGAAAGCTGGGGAGGCGTTATTACGCCTATTGTTGATCATACCACTGCCATTTCTCGCGAGCAATTTAGCAATTTGATTTAATTGCAAGCAATGAACACCACTAATTCGATTCATTTATGAAATGGCAGTGGTGTTATTAATATACCTATACAACAAAAAACTTCAGTATAGGCACCTGCAGACAGACGGCGTGGTGCACGTCCCAGCTGTAGCCAGCGCAGCCGTAGTGGTAGGCGCCGCCCATCGGGTAACAGACCATCAGTGCTAGTATACGCACGGTATGCGAAGGATTTTATACCAAAAAAGCAGATCCAGGTCATTAATGAGCAGCAATTTTTCCTCGTTTGTGCAAAATCTTATATTGTCTCACTTTGACCGGCTGCTGCACAGTCCATTGACAAAGCAACGGAGAAAGTATTGAAAACTATTCGTTTATCATATTGGTCTAAGTATCAGGAAAAGAAATATATTATTTTTTTACCATACAATACAAAGTTAAAAAGGTCCATAGTACGATATAAAACGTAATTATTATATTAATCATTTTAATATAGGTAAACATTTATGCTCAATTTGTACAAGCCTGAAGCTTCTCCAATATTACAATTTTAAGTGTTAAAATAGTAATGCTACCGCAGTACAAACTGCTGTAATAGTTCCTAAGTATCTGACAAAGTCACTAAAATGTATTTTATTTGATTTTAATAGCTTCTTCTAAAATTATTTTGTTTGTCATTATTTGTCAATATACTACTAATTTTAGAAATTCAATACAAGGCCACAGAATTTACATGTTTGGCTGGGAGTAATAGTACTTTCTTGATAGTTAATGAGGATCTTAAATATTTGAATCATTGTTTTTATAGTTTCTAATACTTGTAAATTTGAGAAATTTTGGTAATTAATACCCAGACATAAGTGTCATCTTAATAGGTCATTGAAGCCTGAAAATTAATGGTTAAAATTATTGGTTTAAAACATTTAGTAAAGATGATGATTATGTGTAGTGCTGTGCAAAAGCCAAAGAATAAGACCCAAAACTCATGAAGTTTATTGTCTAAATAACATCCTTACTAATGTTAAAATTGCAAAAGTCCTTTTGTTTGTTTGTTTGTTACACCTTCACATCTTAACTACTGAATAGATCATCATGAAATTTTTATACACGTTGTCTGGGTTACAGGGAAGAACATACGGTACCTTTAATCCCGAAAGGAAAATATTGTTCCCGAGGGATAGCAAGAAAGATTTCCATGCAGGCGAAGCCGTGGGCGGCCGCTAGTCTTAAATGCTTTTTGCGCTGTGTGTAAAAGCAACTGTTCTCAAAGACTAATAGTTGTGCCATGACATTATCAGGACACATGTTATGAGTTTATTGTTGTAAATCCTCCATAAAATGTTCAGAAAGTATCCTCATGTTCTATTTTCTTTTGTTAAGAAAATAAAATATGTATATTTGTTTATTTTCTAATTTAACTGACTGAATACTTAGGATTAGTATTGTAAAGCACATAACGGTCGTTTGTGATAGATTTTACTCGAATCGAGAACGTATTTTAGCTGACCAGCTAAAAATACAGACAAGGTACAGACCTTTTGTTCTGATCCAGTAGCGCGACGGTGCCGACGGTGGTGATTACAGGTAGCCCTTGGAGCTGGAAGCTGCAGGTAGGTGCCGCAAGGCTGATGAAATACGTTAAACTGGCCCTGCTGGTTGCTGTCCGTCACCTCGGCCCAATTGCTTGTGTTCCAAGATATGGTTATGGTTGTTGTGGCAGACCCCAAGTTTAGAGAGGACTGAGCAGTAGGTGTCGTCGCGCTGACGGTCTTTAAAGACACTATACGAACGATTTTCAGTAGTGGCATAATACATGATAATCGCATGATTCATTTTCAACGAATCGGCGATGAGTTTGCCAATAATAAATTTTTTTAAACTTTACTGATCTTAAGGGCACCTTTAACACTTGTGGGAGTGTATTTTGATGTTCAACATCATTGCTGATTTTTTCACGAAGAAAAACAAAATAAGAAGGAATCAGAATTTTGTTTTATAATGTTGTTCGAGAAAACCGAAAACATATAAAAGTACTTGTATGTACATAGCTGTATCAGTGACAACAATTTTGATGTTTTACTAAAAAGGTTATTAGGCCTGCAGCTTTGATAGCAAATATTTTATTAATATTTGTAAAATAACGGTTAATATCTCGTATTAACACATAAAATTATCTCGTAGTGACTTCAAGTAAATAATCTACAGTTTACGTCAGCAAATCTAGGTATATATTTTTTATAAAATTTCGGCTAATATCTTGTATTAGCTCAAAATAGTATCACTGGTCAATATCACGTATTGACTCGGGAAAAAATATCTTATAAAAGCAAGTATGTCGTATTGACTCAAAGCAAATATTTTGCAGTTAACACCAGCAAATCTATTCATATTTTGTTAAATATGAAGCGGTTAATAATGATTAAACGAACTTACCTGTAAGTTGAGTTCAATCATAATATATGAAAGATTCGTCCGAAGACATTAACTCACAAAAGCATGTCGTATCGACTCGAAGCAAGTATTCGGCAGTTTATTGTAAAATGATGGTTAATATCTCGTATTAACTCATAAAAGTATCACTGGTCAATATCTCGTATTGACTCGGGAAAAAAAATTCACTGGTCAATATCTCGTATTGACTCGGGAAAAAAGTACCATTGGTCAATATCTCGTATTGACTCGAGGCAAATATAAGGCTGTTTGCCTTTGTGAATAACTTGCATACTTTTCATCACTAAGAGAAAAGATAATTGTGAGTCTACCTTCAACATTCGTATCACTTGCATAGTGACGGTATTTTACCGTTTCTCACGAATTAATTCACGTCTATAATTTCACTGATTTTAAGACTATAGTTAAATAAAAAAGTAACATTTTTGTGACTACGTGCGTCTTGCACGCGCGCGCAACAAAGAATGAGGTTGACGCGGCGGCGGGCAGCGATGGTCGGTGGCGGGGAGGGGAAGGCTATTGCTGGCTCTTTCCCGCTTGGGCGCTGAACTACGTGCGACAGAGTGCGAACGAGTAGCAGAGCTACTACTTTGTAACAAATTAAATCTCAGAGACGAAGAAGGGATAATTTTAGACTTTTGTGCATGTTGTCTCTATTTCTAATGCATCTTATTAAACCTGGGGTCATCCAGGGTTTAAGTGGTATGTATTTACGGGAAACAATTATAATTTTAGAGTGGAGTGACATTAGATTTTTTAATGATTTTATAAAAAAGTCAGCAGCTGCATCGGGATCGGACATGTTAAAAATTGGGGTGAAGTCAAACTCAGCCAATGCTGATGTGATAGCATCGTTATCTAATTTTGTATAACGAGTTACAGGGCTAGGTTTCTTGTTAGTTTTTAGGGATAGAATAGTGGCATCATGGTCGGTAACGGAGGACTGGACTACGAGAGTAAGGGCCGAGGAGGTGGATTTAAGAAGAACGTGATCCAGGCATGTTAAACGGTGAGTTGGGAACATGTGTGCAGGCAACAAACCATGTGTAGCGGTACATTCTAGGTAGGCATCCGCTATCGAGTTATAATCATCTGAAATATACGTAACCTGTGCAACTGATCCTGCTTAAATAACGTTAATGTTATTTTACACTTACTAATTTCACTGTTATCGGGTGGTCTGATTGCGATAGACCCATTTTCAATTATTCTTTCAGTTTTTAATCATTATTTTTAAATTACTTTTAACGATATTTTTTCTGACCTGACATGCGTCCACTCCTCCTGCTAAAACGCCAGCGCAGATCTGATGGTCCTGCATACCACACCACAGCCTGTTACAAGATGGATACAGTAAATCGTCACACAACTGAGTATCCAGCACATCCACTTCTATCACTTGGAGCTCAGGAGTTGTGGTGCGATTAACTGGAAACCAAAATAAAGCGAACTTATCAAAATATCTGAAGTTTATTGTTTTTTTATATGATTCGATTTGGGTAACATGACGTACCAATACATATTGATGAAACGGAACGAACCTGTTGTGGTCAAAACGAGACTAGAACAAGCTAATAAGTATACTAGAGTGATCAGAAAATATACTAACTTACCTGTTTCCACAACACCCCATCCAGTCATGAAGGCTTTCTTTCCTAGAAGCTCACTATCGGGACCAGTGCACAAGCATGCTGGTTGTATGTAACTCGTGAATGATACTTCATCTTGTAATTCTATGAGGGCTATGTCGTTATATTTTTTTGGCGGTTTGTAATTGGGATGTTTGATAATCCTTAATATTTTTGCATTCACGTGAACCCTGTCATAAGAACTATCCAACTTTATTTCCTGAAATAATAATCTTTACATCATCCCGAGTGACACTGGCTATATTATTTGAAAAAATTCAATATGGCTACTTTACGATGCCGCTTTCAAATGTGAATAAAATTTTTCTTCTATTATTACAATATGCAATCAAATGAAAGGCCTTGATAGTACATTCTAAAACTGTATAATTTGTCACTAAAATGTGTGAAATAAAAACATTTTTTATTATTATTAAAAACACGACTGCCCTGCCAAAAACGAACTAAAAAGTTAAATAACAAGTGTCATTGCAGTCGGGGGATCTCTTTGATCGAAAATTGTTCCATAAAACGGTCCCCCGACTGCAATGAAACTCGTTATTTAATTTTTTTATTCCTTTTTTGGCATGACAGTTGTGTTTATAATATTTTTTTATTAACCTATTTATTTTCTGTTACACGTTAGGTATATACGGAATCAGAGGTCAATACTAACCAGTATGTTTTTATCAGCCAATCTCACGATTTGAGGATTTGTGTCTGCGATGGTGGTGTCCCTTTCAGAAGCTTTAGAGCAGTGCCCGGCGGTCAGCACGAACTTGCTGCTGATGAGGGAGCCGCCGCACTTGAACACCCAATCTCCTAACTTTGCTTTCCAACCGATGGCACCCTAAGAAGATTATTATGAGTATGAACCTATATGACTATTGAAACATATCGGAAGAGTTAGCTCAGTGATATCAAACTTTATTTTCCTCTTACTGCACGCAACGACTAGTAGTGCATCCAAAACATGCGAGTCCACTGCATAGGAATCGGAGCGGACGGATTTGTTGCTTTGTTTTGATTTATATGTCACTGCGTGTACTGGATTGGCAAATCTGCTACAGAGTCCGGTAGGTATTTCTACTGGTGACGATACTATTACCATTTTAAGGCAAAAGGCAACTCTGTTTTTCGTTGAAAACGTTCCCAATTCGCGATCCCCATCTTGCGTGTGATTGTGGGGATTATGGCAATATTCTTCCATGGGAAAGACCTGCCTACGTTCTGGAGTGGACTATAATGGGCTGTCAATATGACTTCCAATTATTGTCTTACCATGTGTGGAAACTCCCCTTGAAAAGCGTCATAACCACCGATAGCAGCAGTAATATTCAACTGGTGCAGTTCATATATTCTGCCTGAAAAGTGGGTAAAATAAACAAAATAGCTACAGGAAAATCATGTTTGTTTTTTCAATATCTACCTTCCGTTTACATCCACAACCTCGAAAATGAATGAGTTTTGATAGAATTATTTTTGGAATCTATAAGTTTCGTTTAGTGACTCAGTATTATGGGTGTATAATATCTATATAAAAGCAGTGAAAATCACTACATATTATAAAACAAAGTCTCTTGCCGCGTCTTTATGTCTGTCTGTTTGCCATAAACTCAAAAACTACTGAATGGATTTTCATGTGGTTCTCATTAAACGATAGAGTGATTCCTGACGCTGCCGGAAGCCGTGTTGCTCTAAGCTTCTAGCAACAGCAAATCAGGAAATTAACTTACACTTTCGATCCCTTATAGCCTTGTCTTCTCTTTCTTTGATATCCCAAATGTATTCCAGACATTCTGTAACAAATATATTGGTCTAGTTTTCTGTGAGACACGGTAGTACTTATATCTATTCTGTGCAAGAATCTTATAGTTATTCATTGATTTTGTGGGAGAGAATTAAATTTTTTGTTCACATCGTGAAAACAAGACACTGTATATTCTTTGACAATACACGTCATTTCCGTAATAGGTAAAAGAAACTATACAGTGTTTGGCACCCTAAGCGAAATCTTTCCTTATTTTGTTAATTATTTTATATGTAAGATATTTAGGCGTGATTCACGACTTTAAAAATTCTTTAGGGTTTATTTATTACAATAACAACGAAAAAAGATAAAATTTCTAAAAATTTTGAAAAGTATAGTCATTGGCTCTCCTAGTACAATCATTGGTATGAAATTGGGTAACGTTATTTCTTCAAAACATAAGGGTGCACCGAGCGTCCACTAGCGCCGCCAATCAAGAAAAAATCATTACAACGAAATAACTATGTTTAACAAAATTCTGAAACATATAAAAACTAGTATTAGTTATAAACTATTTTTGTATGCGTAAAATTCTAAGTTTAAATGCGTTCGTGTGGTTAAAATCTGGATTAACGCCTAAAGTGGCCACTTTAGGCGTTAATCCAGGTTTTAACTACACAAACACATTTAAACCAGGAAAAAAACGCATACAAAAATAGTTTATAACTATTACTAGTTTTTATATGTTTCAGAATTTTGTTAAACATAGTTATTTCGTTGTAATGATTTTTTTTTGATTGGCGGCGCTAGTGGACGCTCTGTGCACCCGAAAGAAGTAAGAAAGGGAAGGATTGACTTAGAAAGGGAGGGAGGGAGGGAGGGACTTAGAGAGGGAGGGAGGGAGGGGCTTAGAGAGGGAGGGAGGGAGGGACGTAACGTAGACGTATAGGTGGATGGATGGATGGATGCGTGCATGAATGGATGAATGGTGCATGGATGGATAGATGCATGGATGGATGGATGCAAGGATGCATGGATGAATGCATATGCGTTCATGTATGGTGGGTGGATTTTGACGAATCTCGGTTTTTGGTACTATTTTGACAAGACAACAGCAACGCAATGTCAAAAGTATACAAAATCCAAGATAGCACCCAACTTTTTTGTATGTTTTCCGATTTCGATAAAACTCGGTTTGGGGCACTATTGAGAATGAAATGAATGAATGAAAAATATCTTTATTCAAATAAGCTCACATAATAAGCATTTTTAAATAGTCTAATCTTTTACCCTACCACCCACTATGACGACTTTTTGCTGACCAGAAAAATGGCCGCAAAAAACTTGTCAGCGTTATCAGATAGAACGATATTTACAAAATATATGTGCATATACATATACGTTTCCAGACTTTATATTAACTAAGATGAGGTAAAAGAAATGAGGTAATTAAATAATGTTATTTATTTGTTAATAAATAACATTATTTAATTACCTCATTTCTTAATGAATTTAAAATGAGTTAATCAATTTACAGGATTCAAGCTAAATTCAAAGTTTAAAGTTATTATTCAGTCTAGGCTTTTACAAAGAAAAAAAATATCATTGTATTCAACAACAACCAACATCAATTCAAATTGCGTTGATATCTCAGTCAATCAGTCAGTCAGTCAGCAGAACATTGAATTTTATATATTATAGATAAACATTTTGAAGTGTAGTCACGCCAAATTAAGAAAAATAATAGATTAGTACGATTTTGCCATTACAATTCTTAACATCTGTGTTTAAAAATGTTAAATTGCCAATCACTGTGGTGTAGGTGGTGCTAAGATAGGTAAAGCTTACCCTATTACTACCTACCATACAAAGTATTATTTTGTATTGTAATAAGGCTATTAAACTATTTTTTTTAATTTTTAATCAATAATAGATGCCTATATTATTTAGCTCGCCCACGACTTTGTCTGCGTGGACAGTTTTTTTTGCTATCTCTCTGGATCTGCACGTTTTTTCTGGATGAAAGGTATCCTATGTCCTTCTCTATGCCCCTGAGAACGTGTATGCCAAATGATTATGCCGATTTTTCTATACAAGCTTGGCCATGATGCGCTTTGATGAAATTACCAATATACTATAGTAATTTTATAGTGATTGCGTGGGAAGAATATCATTAAAATATCATGCGGGAGAAAAGAGAAATCTCAATCTCAAGGAGCCGGTTGGAGTTATAATTGTTTGACATTTTCCTATTATTATGACATTTTGTCAATTGTTTTTTGAGATATGTATGGTTAATGCGCATCATGGCCCAGAAAGCGGCATGATCCTTTCAGTAGTTAAGTAAACGTGAAGGCGTAACAAACAAACAAACAAATAAACAAACGGACTTTCGCATTTATCACACTTATTAGTGAGGATAGTAAGAATTAAATATTAGGTTCAAATAAACTGGGAGAAAGACAAATACAGTTGAGACGTAAAATAGAAATGAGCATACGTGTAGGTAAGGAAGTTTGAAAATGGTACCAGTCATAGGAAAGCTAACAAAGATTGAGAAAATAGAAATAAGTGGGAGAGTGATGGACAAAAGTTAATAAAATAATGACGAAAAAAGGGAAAACTACACAAAATTACGAATAAATTGTATGACGTAAAAAGAATGCAAATAATGAGATAGCTGAGTGAGAGGGATTAGGAAAAATACATATGCAGCACTGACACTAAATTGGGCCAAAGGTTGGATGGAAGGAAATGAAAACAAACTCTAGTACTTACTCACTTCACTGATTCTTCTGCCTGGTGCCCTGAAATCGGGCAATTCTGGGCCTTTTATTTCACATGGATTTAGCGGTATCTCCGTTGTCGCCTTTAGCGGAAGTGCTGGCCGAGGGACCTAAAAGTTAGTTAACAAAATATAATTCTAAATGAATGCATATGGAATTCGGGCAGGGGATTAGCGAGTGAGTGAAGTTGAGTTCATACCAAAATGCACTTGGCTTCGTGCGTGTTACCATGTAGAGCAGAAGTTCCCTAACTTAATTGGAACACGCCTACAAAAAAAATTCACAGATCTCGTGCCTTTCTCGACCTTCTGGTACATTGAAAATGAATTTAATAATTGAATTTTATAAAAAATATATTCCTTTCTTTGAATTAGTACTTACAATACTTTGAAATCACAGCAAAGCCATGAACAATTTTGGATTTACTTTTCTGCGATTCGTGTGTATTAAATTCATATAAAAATATTTCATTTTTATAAACATTACTATTTTATTGAAAGGTAGTAACTTTAACCTAAGATATATAAAAAATCTAAGATTTATTTTGAAGCCCTCGGCTTCACCTCGGGCTTCAACTACGTCAACTCAGCGACGCGATGCGCATCTAAGGAGCGCGCTTCCCGAAATTACGCCAACACGCTACATATTGTAGCCCTCGTTGATACGCGTCTTTTGATTTGAGGCTTCAACCATTCATGTAGCCTTAAAACTTACGACACCAAGGCGATGTCGCACTCTGAGCGAAAATGGGGGCTATACTGAAGCGATCGAAAAAACATTTTCAATGTTAAAGGTTAAGCTACAGGGCAAACCCTTAACCCGATCGTCTTTGTTTTAGGCTCAAATTGTAGCTGACTAGATTGTTCAGAGGAAATTTTCTCAAAATTTTGATATCATTTTTCGTTTCCAAAATATCGAGCGCCAAAATAAAAAAATCAGAAAAAAAAGTGTTTTTTTTCCACTATTTTGGCCATAATTTTTTACGTTTTTTATTTTCTCGAATAATTCTTTTTGCACCTTGTAGCGTCTTTTGAGTCTTTTTGAATATCATATCTTCACAAACGTTCTGTGATATAAGGGGATCGCACTTTGCCTATACTGGAGCGAACGAAAAGACATTTTCAATGTCAAAACACACCCCCCTCTACCTTGACAATTTTAAATTAATAGCAGGTTAGAATAAAGTATTTGACCCAAAACAATGACATATGAACTACACAGGTGGCCCACTCCCTCCTAAGCGGGCGCTCTCCACTTTGAAAACCATTGGTTTTGGACAAAACCATAGTGTAATTTCAACTAGGTACTTGGACAAAAACAGTTCAATGCCATTATAAATACTTACATCTTCAACTCTATCAAACACGTAGCCCCAAGACCATCTTTCATCTTGTTCCTATTAAAAAATATGTTAAATTAAACTTTTTGAATTAAGTTAGATAAAGGAAAATCACACAGGTTCATTTTGTTTAATATTAGCTGATCTATTCTGTAAATAGAGTACAATGACGTGATGAAGTTAAAATTTACTTTTATCCAATTTGTTTCAAGGGATAAAACAACAATTTAAAATCAAAAGCTAATTATTACTTACATGTTTTTTTCCTGCACTTTGTGAATGTGAAATTGACAGTACTAAAAATAAACAAGCCTCTTATAAAAAAAAGAAATATTAACAACATAAGTATTATCGTATTATCTTTAACCGGCCGCTTTCATCTAACTGAAATGTATTTAATTAACATTGATATCTTTACGAACTTAGTACATGAACCCCTTAAGATTTTCTTGTAGGAATGTAAACATGTTACCAGTCTCTAATAAAAAAATAAAAAAAGATGTTTTGATTAAAACAAACGAATTCTCGACAACAAGAGCGTTGCACAGATCCTAAAATAAATGGCAATCAAATCATTTTATAATAAGTAATTCAGAAAAACATACAATTATTTAGCACCACACAAAATAGTATACTTATAGAAAGGCATTTCTTTAACATTTTTCATTTAAACTGATTTACTTGTATATTTATACAATGAACGCGAGTATCTTAGTGGCAAGCTTGCACTTGTGTGAGTCGAATAACCAGCACAGAACCTGGTTAGTCTTGGTTGGTTGTTTTTTTTTATTTTTATTAAACTATTTTTACATCCTACTGTTCCAATCATGAGAAAGGCCAGTGCCCTAGTAGTGGGGACAATAAAAATGGCTATTATATTTTTTTTCTTGTATTATGCTTATGTAGCTACTTATTATATTATTTGAACTATTATGATGTAATTAGTACAAGTGTTATTGTTGATGCAAATGTCTCTTAAATTATAAACTAACTGTGAAAGATGCAAAGTGCAAAATGTCAATTCAATGTATACCTACATGAAAAATGATACTTAAAGAACAACGTAAAAAGTCAACGCATATAATAAGTGCCAATCAGAAGTTAATAAATAAAACTTCAGAGAGATGAGTTGATTAAACGATGTCCTATTTGAACAGCAAAGAGTAGAATAATATATTGGGAATTGAACACTAAAATAAATTACAAAAATTATGCAGCATTGGTCGTGTAGATCGCGATCGCAGACTGAGGAACCTTAATGAAATAGTTTCTTTGGCCACTCTACTTCAGTGACAAAATAAATCCCAGGTGGCATTTTGCGTTCATAGGATTATATGTAGTTGGTATTTTATAAGTTTTTTTTCTACAATGAATGCTAATGCAAAACACCACAAAATCTCGAGTTGGTATTTTGCGTATGTGGTATTATGCGTCCAAAGGATCAAGACGTAATCAGCATATGGTAGACTTTCATTATTTAAAAAATTGTACATCTTGTTATAAGGAAATTTTCTTTTAGAAGAACCTTTGATTGCCTTAGAAGTGAGATTCTTTAAATAAGAAGATACCTAGTATTATTTTTGGTAATTTAAAATAACAAATAAATTATAGCAAAAGTGTCACAGCTTCTTGAAAAGAGCCAAGATTTTTATCACTATCAGGCGAAGAAATAACAACACAAAAAATCTTCGAAATGACATTATTCACAAAATAACCAGATAAAGTCTATATCAGGATGTCATTTTTGATAAAAAAAAAGTTAAACAATGGTAATAGGTGCCTATGACAAGAGATGCATAGAATGCCTGATTTGCGATTTGTGGCTCAGCTGCAGGAGAACTGATAATTAAACTAAACAATTTATTTAAAGTTTTTTATTTCCACACGATGGGTTCTATCCAGTCGAGGAATCTGGTCACCCTGGTGTAGACGCCCGGCAGGTCCGGCAGCGCGCATCCGATGCCGAATGACGTCACGCCGATTATTTGGTGCATCCTTCGGCACGTGTTGAAGGCTGAACAACTGTGGATAAAAAAATACTGCTGTCAATTATGATAACAAACGATAATTAACTCAAATTACGGTTTGATGTAATTATTATCGTTTTTAGGGCTCCGTACCCAAAGGGTAAAAACGGGACCCTATTGCTACTAAGCCTCCGCTGTCCGTCTGTCTGTCTGTCACCAGGCTGTATCTCATGAACCGTGATAGCTAGACAGTTGAAATTTTCACAGATGATGTATTTCTGTTGCCGCTATAACAACAAATACTAAAAACAGAATAAAATAAATATTTAAGGGGGGCTCCCATACAGCAAACGTGATTTTTTGCTGTTTTTTGGTAGGGGACCCTTCGTGCGCGAGTCCGACTCACACTTGGCCGGTTTTTTACTTACCGTTTGTATTATGTGAAAATAAAATATAAAGCAGTAAAATTAAATTTTATTAGATAGTAGTAGCTTACCTACATGTTGTGTGATAAAGTCATATCGTGGGTGTGATTTTAGAGCTAAGCTATTTTAATTATAACCACAGAATACATAATAATGTGGTAAGTATTTAATTATTGTGGACAAAACAATTATTAAAATAATACTTCAAGTTGGGTAAAACGTGATTTATTGAAAATTACAAAAAAAAAATGTTTTTTGTAATAAAGCATCTCTCATACATTTTGGCTAAAATTGTGTTAAAAGTTTTTTTTTATTTCAAAATAAAATCAGTTAATCGAGTGGCATAATTATAAAATCAATATTAATTGCTATTCCCTAATATCCCATGACCTCTTATTTCCTGGCAGTTTTCTGACTGGTTATCAATCTATCTCTTTTATTTGCTATGCATCGAGAAAGAGATGTAACTATAGCTATTCATAAACCTGGCAAGTTTTAAGAGGTTGTAATACCACCCCCTGTTCGGGGAGTTGCCTAGGATCAAAACTTTCCTATAAAAGAAGATTGATGGGACCAACATAATTTGAAATCAACTTACTAATCTCTCTGTGGTAGGACTATTTCCAATTGTAATGGACCTCCTGAGTCACCCTGTAAAAATATAAGCACAGAATAAATAATATGATATAAGGAAATACATTACGTTTTTCAAGTTATACTATAAGAATCGATTTCTAATAAGAATGATAGGAAATGAATAGTATTTTTTGATTCTCAAAAAGTAGATCATGAGAAAACAATTCAAAGATGATCAGAAAAATGAAATATAACTCTAATATAAAAACATAATCTAGAAAAATTTTGGAAAAGGGATGTTTTATTTTATTTTTTATATTATAAAAGTTTGTTTTTTATTATGACGTCTTCGTTTTTGGGTGACCCAATGGAGCTAGAGCTATTTTCATTAATTACCACTTCTACAACCTCTTAATATATTAGAATAATGATTAACTAAAGTTGTATAAGATGTTTAATCCAACCTGACACGCGTCCACTCCTCCTGCTAAAACGCCAGCACAGATCTGATGGTCCTGCATACCACACCACAGCCTGTTACAAGATGGACGCAGTAAATTGTCACACAGCTGAGTATCCAGCACATCCACTTCTATCACTTGGAGCTCAGGAGATGTAGTGTGATTAACTGGAAACCAAAATAAAACGAACTCATATCGGAAATTTATTGATTTTAGGGTTCCGTACCCAAAGGGTAAAAACGGGACCCTATTACTAAGCCTACGCTGTCCGTCTGTCTGTCTGTCACCAGGCTGTATTTTATGAACCGTGATAGCTAGACAGTTAAAATTTTCACAGAAGATGTATTTCTGTTGCCGCTATAACAACAAATACTAAAAATATAATAAAGTTAATATTCAAGGGGGGCTCCCATACAACAAACGTGATTTTTTTGCCGTTTTTTGGTACGGAACCCTTCGTGCGCGAGTCCGACTCGCACTTGGCCGGTTTTTTTAATATGGTTTGATTTCATAATTTGCCCCGTCACTCGGCCGCTTTACGGTCTTGTTAGCTGGACTATCTAAACCAGACACCAAAGAGTACAAAATAAACATTAGGAAGACGTGACGTTGCACTGCGTCAAGCTAACGTCGGGGCAAAAATGTTTTAACTCACGATATCGATGTTTTCTATGCGCTTCCGATAAATACCAATTCCAACATCCAACAGTTGGACCGCGGCCCCAGAGCACAGAGACCTAGCTCGGTGGAAGTACAGCCCTTATCGCTGAATATTTGGTGAAGAGATCCTGCAAAGAATATGATTACCTGTTTCCACAACACCCCATCCAGTCATGGAAGCTTTCTTTCCTAGAAGCTCACTATCGGGACCAGTGTACAAGCATGCTGGTTGTATGTAACTCGTGAATGATACTTCATCTTGTAATTCTATGAGGGCTATGTCGTTATATTTTTTTGGCGGTGTGTAATTCGGATGATTGATAATCCTTAAAATTTTTGCATCCACATGAACTCTGTCATATGAACGCCTCGGTTTTTTTTCCTGAAAATATTATTTAGATAAGCAAAATGATGCCGGATACATCTTACAAAATTTCCATTGAATTCCATGATTCCAGCATGCAACTTATATATTTTTTCCAAACAGTAGGCAGCCTTAGAGGCTGTACGGATCATTGAACTATTCCACAGGTAAAAATACTAAGACTTATATCGGACTTACACAAACCAAGAAGGGTGATTGGTATACTATTCCATACTAACCAGTATATTTTTATCAGCCAATCTCACGATTTGAGGATTTGTGTCTGCGATGGTAGTGTCCCTATCAGAAGCTTTAGAGCAGTGCGCAGCAGTCAGCACGAACTTGCTGCTGATGAGGGAGCCACCGCACTTGAACACCCAATGCCCCAACGTTGCTTTCCAACCAATTGCACCCTGGAAAGATTATTACGTGTATGAACCTTCTAGGAACGTATTTGAAGAGTTGGCTTAGTGTATTCAAGCTTAATTTTTCTCGTTCTGCATGCAACGACTAAGTGTATCCAAATCCGGGATGGCGTATTGGTAGGTATAGCATTTTGTGGGAATAAGCAGCTATGTTTTCCGACGAAAACTATTCAAAACTGTGATCCACATTTTGCCTGCCAAGTGTAGAGATCATTCCATGAGAGATTTCCATGGAAGAGAGCCTACGTCCTGTGGTGGACTATAATAGGCTGTTAATATGACATACAATTAAATTTTCTTACCATGTGTGGGAACTCCCCTTGAAAAGAATCACGACCACCGATAGCAGCAAAAATAGACATCTGTTGCAGTTTATATATGGTGCCTGAAAAATTTGTAAATTAATCAAAATAGATACTTACAGGCAAATCATGTTTTCTACTTTAGTTCATATCCTCAACCTCGAGGATGATTGAGTGAGTTTTGATAGAATTATTTCTGGAATCGATGATTAATTTGATCTTAGTGACTCAGTAATGGCACCAGTAATGGGTTGACAAATTGACGAGAGCAAATCAGAAAATCTACTTACAATCTTGCTCCCTCTGCGCCTTATCTTCTCTTTCTTTTATATCCCATATATATTCCAGACATTCTGTAACAATTAATATATTTTTAATTAATGAGCTATGTTGGTCTGTTCTTCTGTAAGACAGCAAGAGTGTGGGCGTGAGAAATAACGTGGTTGAATCATAGACTTATTATATTTGGGTTGAATTGAAATTTTTGTACGCATCATGCACACAGTATGCTCACGAGGAAATGGAAATTATTGGAAGAGTGATGGACATAAAAGGTAATGAAATGATGACGAAGTATGGGAAAACTACTGGAACTGTTGCTGATGTACTCAGATGTACAATTGTGGCAGCAGTTATGTTCTTTATTTATATTTTTTGATGATTATTAATTTTCAAATATTATTAGTGTTAAGCAGCAATAAACGATTAAAAAAATACTGAGAGAGACGAAGAAAAACACATGCAGCACCAGCTAAGCACCGACCCTAAAGTGGGTCAAGGACTGGGAGAAAATGAAAACAAACTAAGGCCCATATTTTTAAACCGCTCTCAACGTTGAGAGCTATCTTGAGATCATACTTGAGTTGCTCTTCTTATAGGAACAGTATCTCAGGTAAGATTTCAAGATTGCTCTTAGCATTGAGAGTGGTTTATAAATAATACTTACTCACTTCACTGATTCTTCTGCCTGGTGCCCTGAAGTCGGGCAGATCTGGGGCTTTTATTTCACATGGATTTCTTGGTTTCTCCGTTGTTGCTTTTAGCTGTGCTGTTTGAGGGGGCTAAAAGTAAATAACATATCATTCATCATGAGTACATATTATATGGAATTTGAGAAGACGATGTTTGAGAAGACGATGACGACTTGCCGTGTATGTGCCGGCCTAGAATAGCACTACCCCCTATCATCCCGTGGGTGTCGTAAAAGGCGACTAAGGGAGCATAGCCTTCAAGAGACGGGCAGCAGCGTCTCCAAAAAACCTTGGCCTACTGCGATCGCCAACCCGCCTGCCAAGCGTGGCGATTATGGCAAACCCCCCCCCTCATGCACAATGGATCAAAAAAATTGGCCCCCAGTCCCCGGCAGCCCCGCTATTCCTAGCTACGGTAGCGGCTACGGTAACGGCGGGGCAGGGGGTGCTAAGAATCCCCGGGTGCGGCTCGGCTACCAAAAACGACGACAACTGCACCTGGCAACCTATAACACGCGCACACTAAGGACCGACGCGAAGTTAACCGAGTTGGAAGAAGTTATCAGCAAGGTACACTGGGACATTATCGGGTTATCTGAAGTCCGAAGAGCGGGAGAGGACTCGATAATCCTCAACTCCGGTAACTTGCTTTACTACCGGGAGGGCGACCAACAGTCCCAAGGTGGTGTCGGGTTCATCGTCCACAAGTCCCTTGTCAACAACGTGACTACCATCGGAAGTGTGTCGACCAGGGTGGCGTACCTTATACTCAGAATATCCAAACGGTGTTCGCTGAATGTTATACAGGTTTACGCACCGACCTCGACACACCAAGATGACGAAGTGGAGGCTATGTATGAGGAGATCTCTAAAGCCATGCATAGCTACAAAACCCACTACACTGTTGTGATGGGGGACTTCAATGCAAAGTTGGGGAAACGATGCGGTGATGAGCTGAGAGTGGGGCAATTTGGAGTTGGGCAACGGAATGACAGAGGCCAGATGCTGGCTGACTTTATGGAGAAGGAGAACCTCTT
The DNA here is from genome assembly GCA_928269145.1 of Agriphila tristella. Classification (NCBI taxonomy): domain Eukaryota; kingdom Metazoa; phylum Arthropoda; class Insecta; order Lepidoptera; family Crambidae; genus Agriphila; species Agriphila tristella. The sequence continues at coordinate 43,984,824 of OV743433.1, forward strand.
TATGATGAACTCCTTCTTCAGAAAGCCGGAAAGCCGGAAGTGGACCTGGGTCAGTCCGGACGGTAAAGTCAGAAATGAGATAGATTTTATCATGTCGACGAAAAAGCAAATATTCAATGATGTCACTGTGATCAACGCTGTTAAGACGGGGAGCGATCACCGATTGGTGCGTGGCACATTGAATATCAACCCAAAGCTGGAAAGATCTCGACTGATAAAATCAACAATTCGACCATTGCCGGCCCATATTCAAAACCCCGAGAGCTTTCAACTCGAACTCCAAAACCGCTTCGAAGCCCTTGAGAACAGCATAGATGTGGACGATCTAAACAACATGGTGGTGGATACTGTCCGTACGGTAGGGTCCAAGCTCTTTAAGACCCGCCGTCCCAAGATAAAGAAACTCTCCGACCACACACTCCTACTCATGGATCAGAGACGTGAAATGAGGCTCCAGAGTTCAGTAGATGCTAATCGTTATCGGCAGCTTAATAGACAGATATCTAAGTCTTTGACGAGCGACCTTCGCCAATTTAATACGAATCGTATTAAAGAGGCTATCGAGCGGAATAAAGGCTCCAAAGTGTTCGCGAGAGATCTGTCTATTGGGCAAAGCCAGATGACGAAGCTGAAAACTGACGACGGACGCATCATTTCATCAAAGCCTGAAATCCTGAGGGAGATCGAGAGCTTCTATGGGCAGTTATATTCCACGCAGACACCTGTTGAAAGCAAGGCTAAAGACCCCAGAGCCAAGCTTACCCGACACTATACCGAAGATATCCCGGACGTCAGCCTGTACGAGATTAGTATGGCTCTCAAACAGCTGAAAAACAACAAGGCGGCGGGTGACGATGGAATCACTACAGAACTTCTGAGAGCGGGCGGAAAGCCGATACTCAAAGTCCTCCAGAAGCTCTTTAATTCCGTCATCGTCCAGGGCAGAACGCCAAAGACATGGAACATAAGTGAGGTGATCTTGTTCTTTAAAAAGGGTGACAAGTCCCTCTTAAAGAACTATAGACCCATCTCGCTTCTGAGTCATGTCTATAAGTTGTTTTCGAGAGTCCTTACGAATCGTCTCGCTCGCAAGTTCGACGACTTCCAACCTCCCGAACAAGCCGGGTTCCGAAAAGGCTTTAGCACCATAGACCACATCCATACGCTGCGGCAGGTTATACAGAAGACCGAGGAGTATAATGAGCCACTTTGCTTGGCGTTCGTGGACTATGAGAAAGCCTTTGATTCGATTGAAACCTGGGCGGTGCTGCAGTCTCTCCAAAGGTGCCAAGTGGACTATAGGTATATCGAGGTGTTGAGGTACTTATACCAAAATGCCACCATGACGATCCGAGTACAGAACCAGAACACAAATCCTATCCAACTGCAGCGTGGTGTGAGACAGGGAGACGTTATTTCTCCGAAACTGTTCACAGCTGCGTTGGAGGACATCTTTAAGCTCTTGGACTGGAAAGGACTCGGCATCAACATTAATGGCGAGTACCTAACACACCTTCGTTTTGCCGATGATATAGTCCTTATGGCTGAGACCATGGAAGACCTGAACACAATGCTCGAAGATCTCCGTAGTGCTTCCCAAAGAGTGGGTCTTAGGATGAACATGGAAAAGACGAAAATTATGTCAAATGCCCATGTTGTACCCTCTCCAGTTCATGTTGGGAACACTACACTTGAAGTTGTTGACCATTACGTATACCTAGGACAGGCAGTCCAGTTAGGTAGGTCCAACTTCGAGAAAGAGATCTCTCGCCGAATCCAACTCGGGTGGGCAGCATTCGGGAAGCTTCGAAAAATCTTCGCGTCCGACTTACCTCAGTGTCTCAAGACGAAAGTCTATGAACAGTGTGTGTTGCCAGTGATGACTTACGGCAGTGAAACGTGGCCGCTAACTATGGGTCTCATAAGGAGGCTCAAGGTCGCTCAGCGTGCAATGGAGAGAGCCATGCTCGGCGTTTCCCTACGTGATCAAATCAGAAACGAGGAAATCCGCAGGAGAACTAAAGTAACCGACATCGCTCGAAGGATTGCTCAGCTGAAGTGGCAATGGGCGGGACACATAGCGAGAAGAACCGATGGCCGTTGGGGCAGAAAGGTTCTGGAATGGCGACCGCGCACCGGACGACGCTCCGTGGGTAGGCCCCCGACAAGGTGGACCGACGATCTGGTGAAGGTCGCGGAAAGCCAGTGGATGCAGGCAGCGCAGGACCGATCGTCGTGGAGATCCTTAGGGGAGGCCTATACCCAGCAGTGGGTGTCGTGTGGCTGATATGATGATGATGATGATGATGATGATGAGAAGACGATAAGGGTAAGAGTGAGGAAGTCGAGTTCATACAAAAATTCACTTGGTTTCGTTATCATGTAAGGTTATTGGATTTGGAGGAAATCATAGTGGACTTTCCACTAATCGTATAAACAGGTCAATGACATTATGCAACGTGTTAGAAAAAAAACCCGTAGTACCGAATCTGGCCGATATATTATTATAGGGAACATCAAACTGAACAACTTTTACTATGAGACTAACTCTGGAATCGCGAAAAAAATCAGATGTTTCATACAAAAATATCAAAAAATGTGTGAAACAGCGGATTTTGTATTCGCGATTACAGAGTTGGTTCTATAGTAAAAGTTGTTCAGTTATGGCATTACTTACGGTTTTATTGTAACCAGGGAATGATAACGTTATTTTTTAAAGTAACGTTATTTTTTTCTTTTTTTAGCGTTAATTTTAAAATTAACGTTATCTCAATAAATAACGTTAATTTAGATAACGTTACATTGAAATTAACGCTATTTAAGTAAATAACTTTAATTTTAACGTTATTTCTTACTTTTTTACCGTTAAACTTTAAAATTAACGTTATTTTTTTAGCGATAATTTTACCGGTATATTGTACCGGTAAAGTTTAACGCTATATTTAAAGCTAATTTTACCGATAAAATATTTTTAACGTTATTTTTACCGGTAAATTTACCGATAAAATGTTTTAACGGTATTTTTAACGTTACTTTTTTTTATCGTTTTTTTTAACGGTATTTCAATCCCTGATTGTAACACCCTGTATACATACTTACATCTGCAATTCTATCAAACACGTAGCCCCAAGTCCATCTTTCATCTTCACCCTATTAAAATAAAAATTAAACAATAACAAGAAATACGTAACTTGAATTAATAGGAGAAGAAACAATATTTTCATCTCCTATGACGTGTACGTGCATTTTGTTTAATATTAGCTGAACTATTTAACTTAAATAGTTTTGTAAATACAGCCCAATGACGAAATCAATTTAAATAGCTAACTTGTTTCAAGTATATAATATATAGAATAAAAATTTAAAGTCAAAAATACTTTGGCGACAGTAAATTGTAAGTAATAATTTTTAACATAAACACTATTATTACCTGTTTTTTTCCTGCGCTTTGTGAATGTGAAATTGAGAGCACTACAAAAAAATTAGCCTCTTTATAAAAATATAAATAGGTTATAAACAAAACAACTTAGAGAATGTTAAATATTGTTATTAAATTAATACGATCACCGATTTCTTCTTATTTACAAAAAAATATATAAAAACATTTTTCATTTTTAAAGATGATTAAATCCATATTAATCTTTACGGAGTTAATAATTAAGTAACTCTTGACAAACATGTTTAGATCAAAACAAACGAAAATTCGACAGGAAGAGTTTTGTACAAATCCCAAAATAAAAATGCCTATAATAGTACATCAACACCAAAAAAGCAACATTGGTAGCAGTCACATTTTTGTTTCTCAATGTTGCCCGTCAATATTTAGAAACTTTGCGCTACAACATGTAACTTCGGTGTGGATGCTCTATATCTGCGATTAGATGATCGAAGCTCTATATAATCATTTTTTTATAGATAATAATTCAGAAACACTGTACTTACGATGAGCTAACACCACACAAAACAGTATATTTAAAGTAATTTCTTTGACATTCTTCATAACTGATTACTTGATACATAAATAAAGAAACGCGAGTATCTTATAGGCAAACTGGCACTTGAATGACTCATTATCATATCAGCGGGGAACCTGTTTGGTTTGTTGTTTACTTACTTAATTTTTTATTATTAGAATGAGACGTCAGATTCGGAATGCTCATCTGGCAATTAATTTAATCTGGCATCTTTTTTGTATGAGGATGAGGAAAAATAAAATTTTGTTCTAAAACCTATAGTGTGTAGTAACAAATGAAAGGGTTTTCTGAGCCGATTCTAGAAATATGCCACAACATTATGTTTCAGCCACTTGTTCTAAATTAAACCATAAAAGTGTGATACTTCCCAGCAACGCCACCATGGCGTAGAGATTTCTGAATACCCAGCTAATTATTGCTCATAAAACATATTTCAAATTATCTTTTTCTTCCTTATCGTATGACGACTAGTGGCCACCTCTGGCATTAAAGTTTATCAAGCCGCCTGTAAGGCCTCTGACTTGGCTTGACGACTTTTATCAGATGACACCAGCCGGGACCGACGGTATAACGTGCCCTCCGAAGCACGGAAATACTCAGTTGTAATGCCACTTAACGGTCACCCATCCGACACCGGCTGAACCGAGCGTTGCTTAACAAATGTGATCGAGTATGATCAGTCTGTCATGATCCGCCAAGAGCGCTTCAAATGATACCTACGTGATATCATCACTAACCACAAGAAAGCAATTTAAAAAAAATGTTTATAAACAAAAAAAACCGACTTCAAAAAACCAGAAAATAAAAACAAAATTAGCTTCAAAATTAAATACCTCTAAAAAGCAAGAAATAATTTTCAAATCACTAGATACGCATATCATTTTAATAAAACACGTCTATTGAAGTCGGGTGGGGCTGGAGGACAACTTATTTTTTTATTCTAAGAGTATAATCCGTAATTTTTTAATTGGACTATCAAAAGGAACACTAGGTAAGGTATTTACTAGTTTAAAGATTCTAAGCCAACCTAAGGTTCTTAAAAGTGAATTTTATTACAACAAGGTTACATGTAAGTATTTTAATATAAGAATAATGTTCACATTAGCCTTTTTATTGTCCCCACAACTGGTGCACGGAAGGCCGTAATATCACGGCACCGTCATCCTAGGAAACCCTAGCTTTAAGAAAAATATACAATCGAATTGAGAGCCTCCTCCATCCATCCATCCCCCTTTATTTGAAGTTGGTTAAAAAGCCCTTTCATCATGCTACAGGGGCTCCTTTTCAACTACTGTTACTCGATATAATTGTTTGTTTGTTACGTATGCTATGGTTAGGTATCTGTCCAATAAAAAAAACCTATGACAAGTATAGGATGTCCGATTTGTGGTTTAGCTGTATTTGTGTTCTCCTGCAGAACTTATAATTAAACTATAACATTTATTTAACGTTATTTTTATTTCCACACGATTGGTTCAATCCAGTCGAGGAAGTTGGTCACCCTGGTGTAGACGCCCGGCAGGTCCGGCAGCGCGCAGCCAATGCCGAATGACGTCACGCCGATTATTTGGTTCACCCGTTGACACGTGTTGTAGGCTATACAACTGTGGATAAAAAAAATACTGCTGTTATGATAACAAACGATAACTATCTCAACTTGCGGTTTAATATTATAGTTTTTTTTAATATCGTTTGTTTGTTTATTAATAGAGACCGGATTATATGCAACATAAAAAGCCCAAAATATGCATGCAAATATGCAAGAAAAATAGCTAAAATATGCACGAAAATCCATGAAAAGGGCCAAAATATGCAACATGAAATAATACAAAAGACGCTTTTTACTAAGGTTTATTTTTATTATTAAAATGTGTTATTACTCAACGATAACAATCGTATTTGCGAAAATATAAATTACAAAATTTATTTGACACTGAAATTTAAACTTAGTTTACTTAACTTACCTTTTTTTTAAAAAAAGGTAAACGATTAAGTGCTGTTCCAAATGTTCTGAAGACAAATTGTGTCAATGATAGCTTAATATATTATTGCAAGCGGAAAGGACCGTTCTACGTCCACTGAGGCATGCACTGAGGTAACTGGGCATAATTCTATTTCTGTTTCTGAACGAGATCGAGCGTCAATATGCATGATTTCAAAATTGTTTGCCAAAATATGCAACTACGACTGAAAAGGGGTTAAATATGCAAATGCATATGCAAAATGCATTTGCATATAATCTGGTCTCTATTTATTAATAATCAACTTACTAATCTTTCTGTCGTAGGTCCATGTCCACTTGCAATGGACCTCCTGAGTCACCCTGTAAAAATATAAGTAAATATGCAGCAGCGATAACATTTTAAGTGATACGATAATGGATCTTCAGTAAACATGACAGGAATTGAATAGTATTTCTTGATTCTGAAAAGTAGATCATGAGAAGACAATTATAAAAGGATGACCAAAAAGAGATAAACAAAATATCAATACAAAAAATATAATACAGCTTAAAATTTTAATCATTTGGTTCCCGCAGTGGGGTGGTTCTACAAGGGGCCCGCTCTGATATCGCGAAACAAAGCATATAATCATGAGTGGCAGGGCTTCAAATCCCGTTAAAAATTAGTAACGTTAAAAAATAACGTTAAAACTGGACATTAATAACGGTAAAATTAATAACGGTAAAACAGAATTTTAACGTTAATTTTTCGTTCCTTGATAACGTTATAATGTTACTGTATAAAAATATTTAAAAGCAATGTGTAATTGACGTTGATGCTGCCGTGACGTGATCAGTCTCTGCGGTAGGTACTAGGTAGTAGAGGTACCTATCTACAATACTTATAAAATTACCGTTAAAAATACCGTTATTTTTTAACGTTATCAGGTAGATAACGTTAAAAAATAACGTTATATTAATGTTATGTTACTAGGTATCGTTAAAAAAATAACGTTATCAAGGCATCATATTAAAAATAACGTTACGTAACGTTATTTTTTACTGTTAATTGGTAACGTTATAAAGCCCTGTGAGTGGAACCATCCCATTGCGGGAATCAAATGACTGTTTCAAAGTGTAAAATATATAGATTTTTGGAAAAGGCACTTTTCTATTATATTTTATGCACAACTTGCACAGCTTGGCCTTCACCTGATTTTAAGTGATGATAAGGCTGAGGATGGAAGCGCACTGCACCCAAAATCCTTACCACTGAGGAGTATCATACTTCTAGCTGCCGGAACACAACAATTTTTTAATTGTTGTTATGGCGTCAGACTTGTGGTAGCTAGCCAAGCGGACTTGAAATTAGCCCTCCAGCCAATCAAATTTGAGTACAATTAATGTACCCCCTCCTAAGAATCGAACCCGGGACCCCTGCGCCTTACATAGGTGGGCGAGCCACTAGACCATAGAGGCAGTTTTTGCCTTCTAAATATTGTTAAAATAATATTATTGTTTTTTTATTATGACGTCTTCGCTTTTGGGTGATCCAATAAAACTAGAGCCATTTTTATTAATTACTACTTCTTCAAATTTACTTAATAATCCTTACTAATATTATAAATGCGAAAGTCCGTTTATTTGTTTGTTTATTTATTTGTTTGTTACGCCTTCACGTCTTAACTACTGAACCGATCATCATGAAATTTTGCATAGACGTTAGGGTATCTTTCATTCAGAAAAAACGTACAGTTCCCGAGGGATAGCAAAAAAACTGTTCACGCAGACGAAGTCGCGGGCGGCCTCTAGTAATTAATAATTTATTAAGTAAAGAGGTTTTAGATGTTTCATCTAACTTGACATGCGTCCACTCCTCCTGCTAAAACGCCAGCGCAGATCTGATGGTCCTGCATACCACACCACAGCCTGTTACAAGATGGACGCAGTAAATTGTCACACAGCTGAGTATCCAGCACATCCACTTCTATCACTTGGAGCTCAGGAGATGTGGTGTGATTAACTGGAAACCAAAATATTTTGTCTCACTAAAACTATATATATTTCTTGCATAAATTAAGATTTATAATGTATTTTTGGTATTCAAGTTCTTAAGCACGTTCTTTTGAAACTAAAGAAACAAAATATCCACTACTTACTTTGTGCTATAGATAGGTTTCTTATATTTTTTTGGAATTACCACTTTGCCCTTACCCCATGGTAAAGCGGTTTTTGACAAGTTTTCGTAATTTACAAATTATAAGGAACCATTTAAGTTTTCGCGGAATGTGATTATGCGTTATAAAAGTTTAATAAATTCCCTATCTATTGATATAAAATATATTTCCATTATTCTGTTATTAAACATATTTTTTAAAACTAAATTTAAGGTGGCCGCTCTGAGCTAAGCTTAGGTAGAGAATCTCACTACCAGTGGTAGAGGCTTCCTGTTTCTTTTAGCATGACAATTTAAATGTGCTTGATCAGAAAATATGATTACCTGTTTCCACAACACCCCATCCAGTCATGAAGGCTATCTTTCCTAGAAGCTCACTATCGGGACCAGTGTACAAGCATGCTGGTTGTATGTAAATCGTGAATGATACTTCATCTTGTAATTCTATGAGGGCTATGTCGTTATATTTTTTTGGCGGTGTGTAATTGGGATGACTTGTAATTCGTAATATTTTAGCATCAACGTGAACTTTAGAATCCATTTCCTGAAATAGTAATGAAGACAAAACAAGGAAAATAATGCCGGATAAATTAATAATTGTATATTGTGCACACCGTTATTTTGTAGTCGTTTCTATCATTGAAACTGTTTTTTTTTTCGATTAAAATAAGGGTAAAAAACGACAAAAATTTGGTCCAGAAGGGTATGGGAATACTAACTAGGCAGTTAAAACATTGCATGGGAAAATAATCATTTTTGTCGTTCTTTGGCAAAAATGTTTTGTTTCAAACGACTACAAAATGTCAGTGTATAGTGAGTCCATATTTTTTTTACATATTCCGTAAACAATCTTTTAAATATTTTTCTTTGAGAGGTTCGGGTCGTTGTTCACAGTTTCATAAGTAAAAAAATACTGAGACCTGCTGCACAAATCAAAAAAAGTTATTTGTTTACGTTTAAATGTTATACAATATAGATACGAGTAGAATAAGAGTTCCATACTAACCAGTATATTTTTTTCTGCCAATCTCACGATTTGGGGGTTTGTATCTGCAACGGTGGTATCCCTTTCAGAAGCCTTAGAGCAGTGCGCAGCGGTCAGCACGAACTTGCTGCTGATTAGGGAGCCGCCGCACTTAAACACCCAATGCCCCGATGTTGCTTTCCAACCGATTGCACCCTGGGAAGATTAAACAACGTTTTACCCTAATGCCGAATATGGTAGATAGGGACCATCAAAGTGAACAACTTTTATTTTCGTTATTAATTTTTGTCTGAAACTGCAGATTTTTTTCGCGATTTCAATGTTGGTCTTTTTTACACGTTTGCCCAAAGCAAAAAGAGTGTATATGTGTTCAGGGTTCATGTATGTTTGTGGGTATGTGAGTTTCTTTATTCCACCATAACTTCTAAGTGCCTGAACTGATTTGAATAAATGTGGTATCGTTAGAATCCTTACAGCATCCCGAGTGACACTGGCTATATTTTTTTTTAGAAAAAATCAATTTTCAAATGTGGCCTTGATGAGCACATTCCAAAACTATATAATATGTCATTAAAATGTGTGAAATAAAATAAATAAATTAAAAAATCTTAAAAAACACGACTGCCCTGCCAAAAACGAAATAAAAAGTAAAACAACAAGTGTCATTGCAGTCGGGGGGACCTCTTTGATCAAAAATTGTTCCATAATAAGGTGCCCCGACTGCAATGACACTTGTTGTGTAACTTTTTAGTTCGTTTTTGGCAGGGCAGTCGTGTTTTTTAATATATTTTTTTAATTTATTTATTTCAGTAAAAGTTGTTCAGTTTGATGGTACCTATATCCTACTAATATTATAAATGTGAAAGTTTGTGGGTTTGGATGTTTGGATGTTTAGATGTTTGGATGTTTGTTCCTCAATCACGCAAAAACTACTGAACGGATTTGGTTGAAATTTGGCACACAGGTAGTAGATAGCCTGGATTAAAACATTGAATACTTTTTATCCCGATATTCTCACGGGAACGGGAACCACGCGGGTGAAACCGCGGGCGGCCGCTAGTCTACCATATTCGGCAAAAGGGGCTTTTTGTAACACGTTGTATAGGATGAATCTCCATTACTTTTGAAACATATTGGAAGAGTTGGCTCTGCAAGTTCAAACTCAATTTTATTCGTATTGCATGTTAGTGTATCCAAACATTTAAAAATGCATGCTACTTCAATGATCTAACTCTTGCCTCGGGATGTCGTATTGGTATATCATTTTGTGGGAAAAAGCAGCTCTGTGTTCCTTTGAAACTCTCTAACACTGCGATTCACCCACATCTTGCCTGCTAAGTGTGGAGATAGTTTCATGGGAGAGGGCTACGTCCTGCAGTGGACTATAAGGGGCTGTTAATATGACTTCTAATAAAATTGTCTAACCATGTGTGGAAACTCCCCTGGACTAGTATCACGACCACCGATGGCAGCTCCAGGTGGAACAACTGGAACTCCCATCTGTCGCTGTTTGTAATATTTGCCTGAAAATGTGTAAAATCTTCAAAACAGGTACAGGAAAATCATGTTTGTATTCTTGCAATATCTACTTCCGACTATGCTTCCGTTCACATGTGAACGTGTCAGTTTCGATAGAATTGTCTTTGGAAGCTAAGACTCTCAGTATTGGGCATATCGTTACTCGTTCAATCAAATATTAGGTCCTGGACTATTAGGTACAAATATATTAATTTGTTATTTATTTTTTGTACTATACTAGGAGTGTAACTTGTGTTTTATAGACTATTTAGAAGTATGTTGGCTTTTCTAATGATATTTTTCATAAAAACTGCAATGAAAACTTGGTTGGTGTTCTTGTAACAAAATGACAAGACTCAATTAATAGCAAATCAGAAAATTATCACACATACTTACATGATACCTCATCGTCTCTTAACTTCGTATCCCATAAATATTCAAGACATTCTGTAATAAATACATTTTTATTACAACTGTGATTGAGACAGACAGAGTGCGAATAAATTCAAATTTTTGTTTACATCATGGATGGAATGGACACAACACAGAAGAGAAAACAGTACTTACAACAAACAAAGTATTAATTATGCGGTAATGCTGTTAAACTATTAACAGTTGATATTAAAAAAAAATTGTGTAATTTTAAATAATCTTATCTCATAATAGGGATTACTTATTCTGCTTCCTAGATAAGAATAAAATCCCATTTGTGCCGTTATTCTGTTCTGTACTATGTTAACTAGATTAAGTAGCGACATACTCATAGTTAGTACAGTGTATTATATACATCAGCTGTGCTTGTGAATGTTAAAAGAATATTTATTTTTCAGTAAATTATTATTTTCTGCTATTTAGTCAACTAAAACTAAAAATAATGCCATGTCCTAACATAAACTTGTTAAAACTATTCAAACGAGCCCAAAACTCCATGGGTTAGTGTGGTTTTATTACAGAACTAGCGGCCGCCCGCGACTTCGTCTGCGTGGAAAGGTTTTTTGCTATCCCTCGGGAACAATACTTTTTTTCGGGATGAAAGTGCCCAAACTCGATGGTGTTGCGTGGTTTTATTACAGAGTTTCTGTGGCCTTCTTCCGGCTCTATAGTCAGATCAGCTACATGACACCATAATTGTCTTCCAGTTCTGACCTATGTTCAAAGTTTTAAGTCTCTTGCTCATCGGGAAGCTAGTATAAAATCGTTTGCAACATTTGTGGAGAGACAAACAAAGAAACAAATAAAAGACAAAGCAACCCCAATACGAACATGTTAAAAAAGATGAGAGAGACGACGAAAAATATAAATACCTACAATAATAAAAAAATTGTTTAAAACTAAAACAAAGCAGCATTGACCCTGAATTGGGTCAAGGGCTAGAAGAAAATGAAAACAAACTAGTACGTACTTACTCTACTGATTCTTCTGCCTGGTGCCCTGAAGTCAGGCAATTCTGGGTTATATTTTTCACATGGATTTGGTTCCTCTTCCTCCGTTGCTGCATATTGCTCAAATGGCTGTGCTGTCTGAGGGGGCTAAAAAGTAAACAAAATATCATCATCATGAGTGCATATTATGGAATTCGGACAGACGATAAGATGTCGAGTTCATAAATATCACTTTGTTTCGTGCTCGTAACCATATACCTGTTATTGGTTATGGACTTTCAACTATTCGGATAAACAGGTCATTATACACATACCTACTTACATCTAAAATTTTATCAGCGAAGCCCCAAATCCATCGGTCATCTTCTTCCTATTAAGATAAAAATGTAAAAGTAAAAAATAAATATGTAACTAGAATTGAAACTAACATGTTTCAAGGATCGTACGTAGATAATACCAAAAAAATACTTGAGTCAATTACATAATTTTAACAAAAACACTAATTATTACTTAGCTACCTCTTCTTTTCCTGCGCTTTGTGAATTTGAAATTGACAGCACTAGAAAATAAACAAGCCTCTTTATAGAAAAAATATAAATATAGAAATAGAAACAAAATAAAAAATGACAATAATAGTACATTACTGACGCGGTCAATAATGACTGCATTGCTGGCAGCGCGATAGCGTAGCTTAGCGCAGGTCAAGGCCGTCACAGCGCGGTCAGCATTGCAGCCCTTGATGGCCTTTATAGCGCGGACAGCAAGGGCTGCAATGATGACCAAGCTTGAAGGCCGAGAGCGTAGTTAAGCTCGCAGTGCAGTCATTGTGGACCAAGTCTTGTATAGTGCTTTACTCAAAAATGACAAAAAGTAAAAAATGACAAAAATGTCCAAAATGTCAAAAATTACCAAAATTATGATTTTTGAAATTTTAGATATTTTTGTCATTTTTGACATTTTTGTCATTTTTGACATTTTTGACATTATTGAAATTTTTGTCATTTTGTCATTTTTGACATTTATGACATTTTTAACTTTTTTGACATTTTTGAGTAAAGCACTATACAAGACTTGGTCCAGTGTAATCCCATTCTTTATCTGCGCGGGTTGTACAATGTACTTTTTTCACCAACTATGTTTGAAACAAAACTCGACAATAATGGATTCTCAAAGGAAATTGCTGGTGGCTAAAACTCGACAATAATGAAATCCCATACAACTTTGTTGCGTCACCATCGGAGGAGCGCGGCAACCTCGACTTTGTTCAAAGAAGGTTGTCAAAATAATGGCCATATTACAAGCATTTTTGAGTAAAATAATTTGAACACCGATTGCTTACAGAACGGTATAATAATTTTTTTTTAGTATAAAGGAATGTTATTTTTATTGTTTCTTCGTAATACGTCACCAAAGTACCATGAGCACATAAATATAGCGAAGGTTAAATTCTATAATTTTCAATATTGGTTGGTTGCTTATATTGGTTTACTTTTCAGTAGGTATTAGGTCAAATACCGAATAATACCTATATATATAAAAAACAAAAGTCTCTGAAAATTATTAAGTTTAACTTCATTTGTGTGTTCCTGGTACTTTCGTGACGTATTATTACGAAGAACAAGAAGAATTACGAAGAATATGGTAGATGGACTAATAACTTTTACAATGGGACCAACTCTGAAATCGCGAAAAAACATCAGCTGTTTCAAACATTTTGATATTTTCGTTATTAATTTTTGTATGAAACAGCTGATTTATTTTTCGCGATTTCAGAGTTGGTCCATAGTAAAAGTTGTTCAGTTTGATGGTCCCTATCTACCATATTCGGCTTTATAAGGCTTTTACCAAACACCTTGTATAATGGTGCATCGACACCAAAGTTATTTATTGTGAAGCAACATCTTGCAACACGGTTACAGTAACATTTTTGTTTCTCAATATTGCCCGTCATTTAGAAACGTTGCACTACAAAAATGTAACTTCGGTGTTGATGCACCATGATGCCTGGTAACTGGTTTATACGGGGTCAGTAACATGGCGGTACAGTAACCCAGTCCAGCGTTGACTTGCTACTGGGCTCGTTTAGACACTAGTTTCAACCCAGTCCAGTGCTGACTTCTCGCTCGCAAGTCAGTCCAGCTGACTAGCCACCTGTAATATTTTCGGGCACAGTACGACTTACTGCCCATCCTGTCTACATGAACCCAGTTACTGGGTCCAAAATTCTGAGTTACTGGGTCCAGTCACTGACCGCGTATAAACCAGCCCTAAAATCAAAACTTTTAAAATACTTTTTATACACAGGTTGGTCAAAAGTTCTGTTACTGAGTTTCTTTATCGATTACTGGCCATTAAAACAAATGAAAAGAAAAAATAAAAATGACATATTATTGACAGTTTTATAAGCTATAATTCCATACCACACGTATATCATATTTTGTTTATTTCACCATGGAATGGGGGTTGAAGGAGAATCGTGTCGCTGTAATTGCTCTGCACAAATGTGGGCAGCCACCGAATATGATTTTCAAGTTGCTACAAAAGTTGAAAATCAACAAGCAATTTATTTATCGCACTATCCATAGGTACAGTAATACCTTGACCGTCGATGACCGAAAAAGATCAGGAAGACCACGCACCGTTCGGACACCAGCTGTGATCAAGGCAGTGAAGGCGAGAATCACGAGAAATCCCGTCCGGAAGCAAAAGTTATTGGCAATACAGATGACTGTGAAGAGAAGTTCCCTTAAAAAAATTATCAATGATGACCTTGGGCTTCACGCTTACCGTAGACGAAAGGGCCATCTGCTAAACGCACGATTGAAGGCTATGAGGTTAGCACGAAGTCGCGCTCTACTAAAGCAGTACGCACAAAACGGCCATCGAAAAATCTTGTTTACTGATGAAAAAATCTTCACAGTCGAAGAAAATTTTAACCGTCAAAATGATAGAGTATACGCTAAGAATAGTAAAGAAGCCAGCATGATTGCTCCGAGGGTCCAACGAGGTCACCACCCCTCATCAGTGATGATTTGGCTGGGGGTGTCCTATTCAGGGCTAAGTAAGGTTCATTTCTGTGAAAAGGGTGTGAAAACTGGCGCTAGAGTCTATCAAGATACCGTTCTGGAACCTGTTGTCAAACCCTTAAGCCACACTTTATTTCAAAACCAGCCATGGGTCTTCCAGCAGGACTCTGCCCCTGCGCACAAAGCAAAATCTACACAAGCATGGTTTCGGGCTAACAAAATTGATTTTATCACGCAGGAAGAATGGCCATCCTCCAGCCCAGACTTAAATCCTCTGGATTATGCCATATGGCAACTTATTGAGGAGAAATCATGTGCTAAGCCCCACATGAATCTCGACTCTCTTAAGCGCGCTATTCTCAAGGCAGTCGCAGAATTGGATATGGTGGTAGTTCGTGCTGCCATCGATGACTGGCCTCGTCGTCTAAAGGCGTGTATTCATGCCAGAGGCGGTCATTTCGAATAATTTTAATACATGATAATCTTAAATATTTGTGCTTTCATTTGGTATATAATTCATTGTAGCATTATTTGTAAATTTAGTATTATTCATGTTTTCCATAGTTACAGAACTTAGTAACCAACTAGGTAGTTAGATAACTCAGAAACACACATACTATGAGCCAACACCACACAAAACAGTATATAAGAAAGAGTTTCTTTTACATTCTTCATTTAAACTGATTTACTTAATACCAGAGGAACACGAGTATCTTATTGGCAGCCTGGCACTTGAGTGACTTAATTATCATAAATTATAGGTAGAACCTGTTTGGTATGTTGATTACCTAATTTTTTTTTAGTATTAGAATGAGACGCCAGATTCGAAAAGCTCACCTTGGGTCCCCACCTATGAAATGCCGATTTTTTTCTCACAAATAGAGAACCTCGTCACTTCTATGATTTTAAATATTCATCGATTGCATGATATTATATCGAATAATTAATTACCATCATAGAGAACTATCAATAGTAAAACTTATTATCAAAGATTTTAGAATTTTTTTTGCTTATTAGGTATAGTTTTCTAAAAAACCACTTTAATTGTTTTAACTTAGCCAAAACTTATGTGCAATATGTTACTAATTGTAAGTTTATTTTGCATCCTCCTGTTCCATTCATGAGGAAGCTCAGTGCACCAGTTATGGGGAAAATAAAAAAAGGCTAATGTGATCATTTTTCTTAAATTATACTTTATGTAGTTATGATGTAAACTTGTTTTAAGAAAATTCAAATGAAAGAACCTTAGATTGACCTAAATTCTTAAAACTAGTAAAAACCTAGTGTTCCTTTTCCTTTTAATAATGCAACTAAAAAATAAATATGTGAAAAGTGTAACAGCTTTTTGGAAGGTTCAAAAGGCCATGGTTTACACAGAACCATACATGAAGCAACCACCAGAATAAAAAATAGATTCTATTCCAGCCCTTGTAGAGTCCGTCTTCGGACATTGGCCTCCTCTCTACCTCTCCACTCTCGACGGTCTGCTGCCACGCTCATCCAATTGATGCCAGCCTGCTGCCGGATGTCATCCATCCATCTTTTGGGCGGTCGTCCTCTACCGCGGGTGTCAGCGCGGGGTCGCCATTAGAGCAGTCTTCTCGCCCACCGGCTGTGGTTCATTCTGGCAATATGTCCTGCCCACCTCCACTTTTTCCGTTTTATTTCTTCGACCACGTCAATAACTTTAGTCTTCTGCCGGATCCACTCATTCCGTTTACAGTCCATGAGGCTGATACCGAGCATACATCTCTCCATGGCCCTCTGTGCGACACGGAGTTTCTCGGCAGACCTTTCCGTCAGGGTGGTGGTCTCCATACCATAAGTGAAGACAGGCAAGACACACTGATTGAAGACTTTGGTTTTTAGATGTTGGGAGATCTTTTTGGACTTCATCATTTGGCTGTTGACTGCAAAGGCTGCCCAAGCCTGCGCCACTCTTCGTTCGACTTCTGCTGTCTGATCTTCAAGCCCAAGAGTGATTTTACGGCCAAGATAGACATAGTGTTCAACTACTTCTTCGGGAAATGTATGATTTTTCGCATCTGGGATGTTGGTCATTATATTAGTCTTTGACCGATTCATTCGCAGTCCCACTTTTGCTGATTAATTTTGAAGTTCGTCTAGCATAACCACCATATCATCGATGTCATCTGAGATTAGAGCAATGTCGTCCGCAAACCGCAAGTTATTGAGCCTCTCGCTGTCAATCAGAAGACCTTTTTCTCTCCAGTCAAGTCTTTTAAAAACGCCTTCAAGGGCGGCGTTGAACAAATTGGGCGATATTGTGTCACCCTGTCGCACTCCACGTTGAAGGTGAAATGGTTCCGTTAGTTTGTGGAGATTTATAACAGATGTTCCGTTCAAGTGAAGATGTTTTAAAAGTTGGATGTATCTTTCATCCACTCTGCAGTCCACCAGTGCTTTCTCAACTGCCCACGCTTCTACGGAATCGAAAGCTTTTTCATAGTCTACAAAGGTGATAATTATTGGCTTACGATATTCTTGGCACTTTTCTATTGTGGTCTTCAGCGTCTGCAGATGGTCGTTTGTACCGTAACCGGCCCGAAAGCCTGCCTGGTCCCTCGTTTGATAGTCTTCGAGTTTTTTTTTCAGTCTGTTTAGGATAACTCTGGTAAATAGCTTGTATATGTGAGATAAAAGACTAATGGGGCGATAGTTATCCGATTTTCGAATGTCTCCTTTTTTGTGGAGCAGGACAATTACTGCATTATGCCAGTCTTCTGGTACTTTGCCTTCCAATATGCAACTGGAGAAAAGCATTGCGAGAGCTCTCCAAAGGGATTCCGAGCCCAGCAGCTTCAACATTTCGGGCATGATGTCATCCTGGCCTGAAGATCTTTTGTTTTTCACCTGACTTAGAGTAAGTTTTATCTCCTCAAGTGTAACGTCAGGAATTTCCTCAGATCCAACATTGGCGACAGGTATCCTTGTGTATCTTCGAACTCCAAGGTCTAATGCAAATGAAATTAACATGTGACCACTTTTTTCGTAGTTATACATTTTCCAATAAAAAAAGAATCAACGAAATTGATTGATTGATTGACACAGAAGTTATGCCCGAAAGTCTGTCAAAACTCGTGCAAATCTGATCTATAAATTGACAGTATTTTCAGGATAATTTGAAAACTACTGAACCGATTTAAAAAAATGGGACCATTTCGTAGGTGCAGCAGTGAATGAAACCTTAAGGCGATTTGAAACTTTAAAAATTACGAATACCTATTTCTGGATGACTTTGCTATAATAATGGCACTACATACCCAACAAGCAAAAACGTCATATAAGATCTGACTTGTACGACTTTAAGTCGGATAGCAGTCTTATAATAATAATGACATGACTGCTAGGTCCTATAGACGTCTTAAATTTAACTTTTTAGTCGTGCGACAAATGTGTCATAATAAGCTGGTCGTAGCAACGTCGGCACGACTACAATATACGACGTTATATTAAAGTTTTAGCTAAAACGTCTGTACGACTTGTAGTCGCATTTGAGTCAAGTTTCGACTTTTAGACGACGTTTAACAAAATATCGGCTTTACTTGGTCTTCAAATAACCTTAAAGGTGCGTCCAGATATGTTCTTTTGATCGCACCGTACCTCCATTCCGTACCAGCGTTCCGATCAAATAAGTCTGGACGCTACTTTTGCCCGTTCCGTACCTCCGTTCCGTACCACCGTTCCGATCAAACCGCCGAACGTCGCCGCGATCACGTCCAGACTAGCGCCGTACCGTACCTCCGTTCCGTATCAACGTTCCGATCCAATAGTACAGCAGCCCGTAGTAAATTTAAATTACGAAAAAGGTTACCGTTTGCCGTTGTGATATAGTTATTTATTACAAAATTATAGATACTTTAACAGATCGCAACCCGCCGTAACCTATATTTGTATATCTCCAAAAATGATTATTTTTTATTTTTCGAGGTTAATCACATGGTTTAGCTATTGTCGTGTTCTACAGCGCTATGTTTGATTGCCACTGATAATATTAAGACTATGAAAAGGAGCCATACACAGATTTAAGACCAGATAAAGTTCATCCATTTCATCTGGTCTTAAATCTGTGTATGGCTACTTTTCACAGTCTAACTATTATCAGTGGCAATCAAACATAGCGCTGTAGAACACGACAATAGCTAAACCATGTGATTAAACTCGAAAAATAAAAAATATCATTTTTGGAGATATACAAATGTAGGTTACGGCGAGTTGCGATCTGTAAAACTTGGGTTAAAGTATCTATAATTTCATAATAAATAACTATATCACAACGGCAAACGGTACCTAACCTTTTTCGTAATTTAAATGTACTACGGGCTACTGTACTACAACCTCCGAACGTCGGCGTCGCCGCGATCACGTCCAGACTAGCGCCGTACCGTTCCTCCGTTCCGTTTTTCCTTTGAACGGGGCGAAAAAACCGACTCGCGATGGATCGGAGCGTACCTGTCGGCGATCGAGACGGCGTACCTCCGCACCGTTCCGAACATGCGTCCAGACTAGCGTTCTTTGTTCGCGACGCTCAAGAGCGAGAGATACGGGTACGAGCAAAAGAGCGAGAGATTCGAGGTGGATCGGGGCGTACCTGTTCGGCGAACGGAACGGCGTACCTCCGTACCGTTCCGAACATGCGTCCAGACTAGCGTTCTTTGATCGCGACGCTGATCGGAACGGAGGTACGGTACGGGCAAAAGAACATATCTGGACGCACCTTAAAATGACTTTTTGTCTTTAAAACGTCATATAGAGATTAGTGTGCGACAAAATTAACATGGCTGACATTTTTAGAATTAAATATGATTTTATTAATACAAATTTTATGTTTCAAACGCAAAATTATGAAGGGGCATGAAAATATGAATAGTATTTACACAGGTATATTATCATAAAATTTTAATTCCCAGACGAACTAAACGGTATGAGAGACAGACACAGTTAGCAAGATATGAAAGTTAATTAATACTCACCATTTATTTCCTTGTAATTGATTTATTTTGCACTCAGATCTCAAAACATAACCACAAACACGAGTCACTGACGAACATTAAAAATCAGTCGTACAAGTGTTGTTACTTGACTCATATATAACGTTTTCGTCATTCAAAAACGTCTGTATGACCACAATATAACGAAAGAGTCGTTGTAAAGTTTTGATGCGACTACTGTACGATGAAAGTGGTAATCTTGTGACTTTTGTATGACCATTAAACAACAATGTAGGTCGTATAAATGGGGCCCTTTTCGCGTTGAGTAAGCGTAGTGTTAACAACTACTATGGAGATAGGACCTTAAAAAAAAGATTACCATACTTACTGAATAGTTTGCCCCACGAAATACGACGGGAACCAAATAAACAAAAATTTAAAAAAATGTTACAGCAGCATTTCTTTGATACATTAGAGTCTACGTAGACTAATGAGTTGTAATAATTTAGAAGTACCTACCTGCTTCACAACCTATGATTGTGCGGTAAAATCTGTTTTAAATTTAAAATAAGTAGAATTTATATGAAATTACTCGTTAAGAACTTAATGTTTAAGCTCGAGACACACCGATCCTGCAGTCAAACTGTGTAAACAGTTTTGTGGGACTATGTATTACACATAAGTTTATTTGAGTGTTCAAATAATAAATAAATAAAAATAAAAAAAAATTATAACGTTAGTGTGACCTATCTTTTGCGACCAGTGGTAATAAGATAACGTTTGTACGACCATTGTACGACGTAAAATTGTTAGTTGGGTACTATTCAGAATTTATTAATGTTCAATATTATATCATCAATATGTCTGCAATGCTTATAGTTATTTAGATAATCTGAATTTTACACAAAAGTACCCCAAATCACCAGTGAATGAACGGCAAAATCCAGTTAACAAACGTTTGAAATCCAATAAGTGAACTACTAGTTTTATATGGTAGATGTAAACAGAAATAGTTAATTTATATCTGTACACGATATTTTATAGCATAAAAAAGTAGTTACAAATATAAAACTTCCAAAGAAACCTAAATTCTAAAATGGCGCACGATACCCAACTCACTGCTGGGCATAGGCCTCACCCGAGGCTTGCCTATTTTTCTTCCTGGAGTCCTCCGGATGCTCCTGGGGCTCTGTATGACCTGTATCCTCACTTCACGTCTCTGTTTTATGAGTTGAAGAGTCGGGTCGAAGAGTTTATTTAACTTAGGACAGCCAATATTAAAGAAATTTGACCAAATTATTTACCACCATGTTGCTTTGATTGTTCACATCAGCTATGTTATTCTAATTGTTTTAGAAGTGGTCTTAAATTAAAAACAAAAAATAATTAATGTAAATATTAAGAAATATATAGTTTATTTACTAATTTTTAATAATCAGTAAATGAACGAGGCATTTACTATAGAAAAATCTTAAAATTTTAAAAACTAATTAATGAAAACCCTAGTTCGAAGACTGGTCCGAAGATTGACAATGATTTACTATAGCTATCCTCTAAATATAAACAAACTTCTTTAAAAGTAAGATACAATATAGCCTAAACCAAAAAATACGTTAGATCCTATGAATGAACACCTGGTTCATTAACTAGATATTTCTCAATTTTTTGATCCAATACTCGAACACCCCTTATTTTGTTTAGAATAATGTAATATTTACAATCTGCTTTCTATTATACGAAATAATCATTATTACACCTTAGAAACTAATTTTCTTTGTAGAATGAATTATATATCATCTTAAAAGCTATTATTAAAATATGTTGTCGCACCATAGTCCTTAGTACTGGTCCATAGAAACAGGAACACTACACAACGCGTTCACTTTGAGCAATCGCCATTTAGAAACTACGGAACACTCATAGTCGTCTGTGCAGCCAGTTAATGTAATAAAGTATGAATTTTCATAAAAAAAATGCTGTTACGTGTAGAAAACAAAAGATTTTTTATTTTATAGGAAAATAACACATTTGTTCATTCACTGGGGGGTGTTCATTCACTGGTGCACCTACCCTATTAATTCGATTATTTTTATTTTCAATAGTAGGTACAATCGGAAGCTTACTTTCCTAATTCACATTGTTTTTGAGGAGTTTCCTTGTGTATCTTCGAACTCCAAGGTCTAATGCAAATGAAATTAACATGTGACCACTTTTTTCGTAGTTATACATTTTCCAATAAAAAAAAGAATCAACGAAATTGATTGATTGATTGACACAGAAGTTATGCCCGAAAGTCTGTCAAAACTCGTGCAAATCTGATCTATAAATTGACAGTATTTTCAGGATAATTTGAAAACTACTGAACCGATTTAAAAAAATGGGACCATTTCAGTGCAGTGCAATGCGCGCTCGGAAACGGTCGTTCACATTGCATTAGTGAGAGTTATTAAATTCACGTTTCGTGCGGCAGTAGCCGCTGCGCGTAATACACTATGAGCTCCCAGCAAATAATAGTGAACGAAGTTTTGGCTTTCATTCAGAATGCCATCGACACCATGGACGAAGTCAGCATCGTGCAGATCTGCAAATCCAACTTTATAGAAGCTGAGGTTTGCAGTAGCAAGGCGCTGCTGTTCCAGAGCAACGGAGGTGAGAAGAGTCTCCAGGACATCATCACCTGTCTGAAGGAGAACGACCCAGACGACGTGCCAACATTCATGGCGAAGGAGCTGCACAAGCTGCCCCCCGTCACATTCGACCACGTCGACGTCACCAGGCTGCTTGAGGACATCATCTCCCTAAAAGCGAGCCTGGCTGAAGTATAAAGTAAACTAGAGGCTTCGGATAATACCATCAGTGAGTTGCGAGCCCAAGTTGTGTTGTTAAGCAATACCGCTTCGGTAAGTAGGTCACCCGAGGCCTGCAACGTGAACACTCATCGTGGGGCGCAAAATGCATCCATCGGCAGTTTTGAGTCGGCGCACATGGATTCGTCACCGGTCGCCGGCGCCGCCGAGTGCGATGCACCGCGCCCTGCCGCGCGCGATCCACCGCGCCCCGCCGCCCGCTCCTCCGCCCCGGCGGAGACGTCACGCGTGTGCACGTCAACCCCTAAACGTGCGTACGCTGCAGTCACCGCTGCAAACTGACCTGCTGTCCAACAACTCCAGCGGGATACAAATGAGGGAGAAAAACAATGCCGGGCGGTCTCTAAACCTGTGCAGTCAGCTCCAAGGAGACTAGATGAAGAGTGCGACAAGGACGGTTTCAAGAAGGTGGAATGGAGGAGAGAGCCCACTCGCCGTAACCTATGTGGCACCGCCCCGACCGGACACAACCACCTACTTCGTCCGGCCATCCCGACAACACTGCTGTACGTGTCCCGCCTGCACTACAGTACGAAGCCTGATAATATTGTAGAGTACATCAGAGTGAAGACCAAATTCTGTCTGAGGGTAAACTTCAATTCATTTGTGGTGAGGGCACCGACCGAACTGTCGACCTTCCTGAAAAAAGATTTTTGGCTGAAAGGTGTTTTGTTCCGACAGTTTCGCGGTCGGATACCGGACACTACGTTGCGCAACACGTCGCCGCCATCAATACGTGGAAATTAGTTTTATAAAATGTAATTTTAATATAAATATGTATGTTAGTCTGTAAGGTATATATTGTATGGGCCTAGTTGCCTGAATTAAATAAATAAATAAAATAAAAAATAAATATCAAAAGAAAACTCATTCTAACAAAAAATATTATCAAAATCAGTATATAAATGCGGAAACGTCGATAAAAAATATATTAATAATCGAATTGACAACCGCATCCTTTTTGAAGTTGGTTAAAAAGCTCTCTTATCATGCTACAGGAGGTGCTTTGCAACTAGGGCTGCCATCCGTCCGGGTTTCCCCGGATTTGTCCTAGTTTGGAGGGCGTCCGGGGAGCGTCCGGGCGGGGTTCTGATTGTAGTCCGGGTAAAACCCGGACTATAATTAACGTCCGGGTTTAGGGTTAAACTCCGCTCAAAAAAGTATTTTATTCATTCAGCGCACGCGCTACCGGGTGCCTCACTTCACTACGCGTGGCGCAGGCGCACCGCGCACCCCGCGAAAAATCGCGCTGCGCCGCCCATTTTTTTAAAATATAAACAAGCACGATTACAAGGTTATTGAATAAAACCGACAAAAAATCGCGCTGCGCGGCCCATTTTTTTTAAATATAAACAAGCAAGATTATATGGTTATTGAATGAAACTGACTAAAAATCGCGCTGCGCAGCCCATTTTATTATTTAAATATAAACAAGCACGATTTATTGAATGAAACCGACTAAAAATCGCGCTGCGCGGCCCATTTTTTTTATATAAACAAGCAAGATTATATTGTTATTGAATGAAATTGACTAAAAATCGCGTTGTGCAGCCCATTTTATTATTTAAATATAAACAAGCACGATTACAAGGTTATTGAATGAAACCGACAAAAAATCGCGCTGCGCGGCCCATTTGTACTATAAATAAGCACCGCGCACCATGCAATAAAAAAAATACGGGCCACCTCTGGCTATTTAGCCATTTATTTTGGCCCGCTACGGTTGCAAAACTACAAAAGCTGGACCCTGGCCCTACACAAAATTGTGTTGGACTATGGATACCCCGGCTCTACATCATTACTAGTAAAACTTACTATTTTATGCGAAAAAAGGCTTAAAATTACATTTTTTTCAGTCAAGTATTGGGAAAAATGTATTTTTAACCAAGCTAAAAGTGAATATAAGGAAATCAAAATGTCCGGGGTCAAGGCTCCAAAGTCCGGGGTTTTTACGCTTCCGGTCCTGGGCGGCAGGTTTTAGAGATGGCAGCCCTATTTGCAACTGCTGTTTACTTGACATCAATTATTGTTTGTTACGTATTCTATGATTATCTGTACAATAAAAACAACATAGAATAGAATGCCCAGTTTGTAATTTGTGGCTTAGCTGCAGGAGAACTCATAATTAAACTAAAACATTGATTATTTCCACACGATGGGTTCTATCCAGTCGAGGAAGCTGGTCACCCTGGTGTAGACGCCCGGCAGGTCCGGCAGCGCGCAGCCGATGCCGAATGACGTCACGCCGATTATTTGGTGCATTTTCCACTCAAGTATGTAAGTGCGCCATCTAACGAAAAAAAAACAAATTTATTTTTTCTGATGAATATTTTTATCATTTGACATGATTTACGTACAATGATAGATTACCAAAACTTATTTTAAAACATTACCTATCATAATGTGGTAGGTCTATTTCTAATTGCAATGGACC
Organism: Agriphila tristella; assembly: GCA_928269145.1. Taxonomy (NCBI): domain Eukaryota; kingdom Metazoa; phylum Arthropoda; class Insecta; order Lepidoptera; family Crambidae; genus Agriphila; species Agriphila tristella. The sequence continues at coordinate 44,010,080 of OV743433.1, forward strand.
TCCTGAGTCACCCTGTAAAAAGACAAAAAAGCAGATAGCATAAAAGTTTATTTTTGAAAATTTCTTGATTGGATTTTACAATTAATCAGTAATAAATAAATAATGTTGATGTTGAAGTGTATTGCCTGACCTGACACGCATCGACGCCTCCTGCTAAGACGCCAGCGCAGATCTGGTGGTCTTGCAGGCCACACCAATGCCTGTTGCAAGACGGGCGCAGCAAATTGTCGCACTGCTGAGTATCTATCACATCCAATACTACTACTTGAAGTTCAGGAGACGTGGTTTTATTCACTGGAAACCGGTAATTAAATTTTATTAACAATGTATCACTAAGGTTTTATAATAAGGATTATTGTCTGTCACATATCATCACTTTTGAGCTCTTTGAAGATAATAAATGACTTAATTAATAATTATTGGTGAATGTTTTCAATACATCGTCAATAGAATACTATCACGAATATTTCAAATATATTTATTTGTACAACGTGTAAATAATAAAGAAAAACCTAAGTATACGGCTCATAATTACAAACAAATTTTTGTATGGAAGTAATCGTGTAATCGCGCAAAAATTTGTTTGATACAAAATTTTAAGCGAACTTTGCTAAAATGTATGAACCAACTGATTTTTTAATACAAAATGCCTAAAAATTGAATGAATTATAAAAAAAATGTGGTCTAGGGGTTCGCCCACACATGGAAGACGTTCACAGGGTTCGATTCTCAGGAGGGGGGTACAATTTGTACTCGGTTTGGTTGAGTAGGTGAGAATTCCGTGCTTAAACTTTCGGCCTTCCCGTTGTAGATAAAAAAAGTTGTATTTGGAAAATCTTTCATTTTCAAAGTAAAAATCACTTACTATTTAGGCGGTTGGAAACTAAAAGAATAATATGCAAGTATTTCGTAATTTTCTGAAAATCAACCCCTTAGTTAGGGGCATGGCCATGGCCATGGTTAGGGGCAAACCTGAAAATCGATATGGATGTCGTTATTGAGGTTTCAGGGGTGTTGACTGCAAAATTTGCATTTATTTTGAAGTTCTACACGGTGTATTTGATTCAGTGGCGTAGCTAGGGGGACAAGGGCCCTGGTGCATAGGGAAAGAATCGGGCCCTCCTCCTCCCCTCTTTCCGCGTAGTTTGAACTTATATTGGCCTTCAAAATTATTGATAAGAATAAGAATAGAAAACAGTAAGTGAACTTATCCCTAGTCCAAGCTAAATCCATACGTCGTCTCTATTAGAATCTCCATGTGTTTAATAGAAGAAAAAGGGAATAAATAAACAACGACGCACATGACAATATAGAATATTTATTATACAGATGAGATTAATTAATGGAAAAAACGATTTTTAACAGAATTCCCCGCCCAATTCACAATCTCTTGCGCGCTTTAATTTTTGCGAATTCGTCAATAATTTCACTCAAATCCAAGTTTGATGCCGCCTCATTTTCTATTGCAATTAACGATAAATGTCGGAGGCGATCTTGTCGAATGCTGTTTCTTAAATAATTTTTTATAATCTTCAGTTTACTGAAAGATCTTTCTGCTGCCGCGGAAGTAACAGGAATTGTATGAAACAGTAGCATCGCTGTATACACTTCCGTAAGGTCGCATTCGATCACGCCAAATTTTGTTATAATTTCTTTGCAAAGCTGGCAAATAGACCACGTCTCCATCAATTGAGGGAGAATCAGATGATATACATTAAGAAATTGGAGCGAAAAATTGGGTCCAATTATATCGCAATATTTCTTCTGAAACTGATCACATTTCTCGAGTAAAATCGTTTCATTCCAGCTAAGCAAGTTTTTTGGCATCAGGAAGTCGAACGATTTACAAACTGCACTCATACCAATAAAACGCGCATCTAACTGATTGATTATTATGTTGAGTACATTGTTGAAAATAGTTACTCTAAAGACTTCTTCCTGGTTTTCGAATCGGTGACCAGAAGCCAATTCATCGAAATGCTTCTTAGTTTTTCTTCGTCGCTTTTCTGCAAAGGTAGGATCGATATCGTATTTTCTCGCGGTTTCGGTGGCCTTGGATTTGAATGACTCGAAGTCATTTCTATACTTTTTCAATTTATCCGTTGTTTCGTCCAAAGCCTTACTCGCTTCATCCAAAACGATATCACGTTTTTGCAAAACTTTGGAAACATAATTGATGTTGTTCAATACGCTGTGCATGAATTCACAAAGAAATACAAACTCAAAATTCAGCATTTTTGATTTTATAATCTCTGCTTCACTACGTTCGTCTTTACTGGAACTCTTCAGCGTTATTTCGGACAATGCTTTAATGATATCGAAAAAACGAAGTAAAAAAAAATAAAAAAATCTTGTGAGCAGGCTCGAGCCTCAAGTCTCGAGTCGAGCCTGCTCACAAGATTTTTTTTTTATTTAAAAAAAAAAATATATATATTTTTTTTCAAAGCTGAGGTTTGAGGGCCCCCTGAGCACCGGGGCTCTGGTGCACTGCACCACCTGGCCCTATGATAGCTACGCCACTGATTTGATTCAACCCCTAACTAAAGGATTGAAAAAGGGGTTCAAATTTTGTACGAAAAAAGTGGAACGGGAACAGGAACAAATTAGGACATAATACCTAAATTTAACCAGATACCAGTAGCACTAAAATGGATTAGTTAAGAAGAAAATCTCTACTACGTTGGTAGAGTAAAATAGACGTAGTAGAGGCTTCCGGTATTTCTTAGCACGGAATTTAATAATGTGCTTGATCTGAAAATATGATTACCTGTTTCCACAACACCCCATCCAGTCATGGAGGGTTTCTTTCCTCGAAGCTCACTATCGGGCCCAGTGTACAAGCATGCTGGTTGTATGTAACTCGTGAATGATACTTCATCTTGTAATTCTATGAGGGCTATGTCGTTATATTTACTTGGCGATTTGTAATTCGGATGACTGATAATCCGTAATATTTTTGCATCCACATGAACTTTAGTATACGTTTCCTGGAATAGTAATGAAAATAATGCCGGATAAATACATTGTGCAAAATTTCTATACACCGTTATTTTGTAGGCGTTTCTACCAGTGAAACTAAACATTACTATTTTAATGAAACATGGGTTAAAAACCGACCAAGTGCGAGTCGGTCTCGCGCACAAAGGGTTCCGTACCAAAAACGGCAAAAAGATCACGTTTGTTGTATGAGATCCCCACTTAAATAATTATTTTATTCTGTTTTTAGTATTTGTTGTCATGAAATACATCATCTGTGAAAATTTCAACTGTCTAGCTATCACGGTCCATGAGATACAGCCGAGTGACAGACAGACAGACAGTCGGACAGTGTAGTCTTATTAATAGGGTTCCGTTTTTACCCTTTGGGTACGGAACCCTAAAAACGACAAAAACATTTGGTCCGGGAGGGTATGGGAATATTGGTAATACTAACTAGACAGCTAGAACATCGCATTAATAATGCGATTTTTTTGTCGTTTTTCGATGTATCTTTGGTAAAAAAAATAAGGTACCTATATAGTGATTCCATGCAATTTTAACTCCGCAAACAATCATTCAAATATTTTCCGTTTAATCCGTCAAGCCCCGGAAAATGAGACCATATAGTTTTTTTGTTGTTCCGCATGGTCGGGCCGCTCGGGCGATGTCAACTTAAAAAGTTCGATTCATTGTTCACTGTTACACAGGTAAAAATACTGAGACCTGTTTCTGCAGTGCACAAACCAATTTTTTTTTTGGGTTACGGCTATGTTATACAATATAGTTAGAATAATGAGGTCCAAACTAACCAGTATATTTTTATCAGCCAATCTCACGATTTGGGGGTTTGTGTCAGCGATAGTGGTGTCACTGTCAGAAGCCTTAGAACAGTGCGCGGCGGTCAGCACGAATTTGCTGCTGATCAGGGAGCCACCGCACTTGAACACCCAATGCCCCGATGTTGTTTTCCAACCGACTGCACCCTGGGAAGATTATATAGGATGAGTATGAACTTCCATCACTTTTGAAACATATTGGAAGAGTTGGATCTGAAATTCAAACTCAATTCATATCTCACTGTCTGTGTGGTCTAGTGGTTCACCCACCCGTGAAAGATGCAGGGGTCCCAGGTCCGATTCCCGGGGGGTACAATATGTAAATACTCGGTTTGGTTGGTGGTATGGCTTATTTCAAGTCCGCATGGCTACCTAGCTACCACCATCTTACCTAAGTCTGACGCCATAACAACAATTTAAAAATTGTTGTGTTCCGGCAGTTAGAGGTAAGATAGCCAGATCCCCAGTGATAAGAATTCCGGGATTTCCGGGTGTAGTGTGCTTCCTCCTTCGGCCTTACTTTCACTTAACATCAGGTGATGGGAAGCCCAAGCACTATCCCGTTGTGCATAAAAAAATTGTATGCAACGACTGCAAGTGTATCCAAGCAGTTTCTTTTAAAAAAACTGTGTTACAAAAGTATACTACTTCAATGTCCTACTAACTCTTGCTTCGGGATTTCGTATTGGTATAGCATTTTGTGGGAACAAGCAGATCTGTTTTCCAATGAAAACTCTCCAACACTTCGATTCACATCTTGTCTGCCAAGTGTGGAGATTATTTCATGGGAGACTTTCCATGGGATATGCCTACGTCCTGCAGTGGACTTTAGAGGGTCAAAATGACTTTCAATAGAATTGTTTTACATACATACAGACATACACTCACGCCTGTTTTCCATGGGGGTAGGCAGAGACTATGGATCGCCACCTACTACGATCCTTTCACACTTCTTTCGCTTCATTCACATCCATCAATCTTTTCATACATGCCCTGCGGTTTTTGTCACTGCGTACACCAGCTTTTTTTATAATAACCTCTATTTGGTCCGCGTAAGTTTTTCTGGGACGCCCTTGTGCAATCGTTTCTTCCACATTCGCACAATATATCTCTTTCGTGATTCGCCTTTCATTCATTCATCCTATCTAAGTGACCAAACCACCGGAGCATTATTTTCTCAATTCTCGTCACTATATCATCTTTCAGACCACACCTTTCACGAATCACATCATTGCTCACTCTATCACTCAATTTGACTCGACATATTTTCCTCAACGATTGCATCTCCGCATTTATTCTGCTTTCATTCTTCTTCTGCCATACCCAAGATACACTTCCATACATCAGTGTCGGTACCAGCACTCCGTTATGAATAGCCATTCGCGCCTTTGCAGAAACGATTTGGCTACTCATAATTGTTTTACCATGTGTGGAAACTCTCCTGGAAGAGCATCACGACCACCGGGAGCAGGAAAGCTACCCATCTGGCGCAGTTTGAAATATTCACCTGAAAAATGTGTAAAATCATAAAAATAGGGACAGGCAAATCATGTTTGTATTCTTGCAATATCTTCTTCCGTTCAAATGTGAACGAGTGAGTTTTGATAGAATTATCTTTGAAATCTAAGACTTTTGCTTAAGGAAAGTAAAATTAAATTACAAGCGAATATGTGTATTCAATTACAAGCTGCGCTGTCCCAGTATATTAGGACAGCAGCTCGTGCTTTATGGGCTATTTTCGAGTCTTAAAAGGTCTCGAGTATTTGTTGGTAGTATTTTATTTACAATACTCAATTAATAGCAAATCAGTAAATTAACTTACAAGCTTGCTCCCATTTTTCCTTATCGTCTCTTATTTTCATATCCCATATATATTCCAGACATTCTGTAATAAAAACATTTTTGTTAATGCTGTAAGTGAGACATCCAGAGTGTAGACGAATTAAAATTTTTGTTCACATCATGGACACAGACGAGAATACAGTACTTACTACAATCAAGTCTATTATATTATGTAGTAAGGCTATTAAACTATTAATAGTTAATGTTAAACTATATTCCTCAATAGGGATTACTTATTCTAATTTTTACTAATATTATAAATGCCAAAATTTGGATGGGTAGGTTCATAGATAGTTTAGAGACTTGATGAAAATATAGGATATTTTTTATTCCGGTCAAAAGTTTCATAGGGATTTTCTCAATGTTCGTGCGGACGAAGTCGCGGGTGGAATCTAGTTTTAAATAAAAATATTAGAGATTATGATTGTCTTACATACTAACCGCCTTATTCATAAAAACAAGCAAAGTTATAGGAGGCTCATAAAGTATTTTGTTTCTTTTACTCTTTTGATAAATGATAAAGATATAACAGATTTAAAAGGTGCAATAACTAAAATAGAATTATTAGGCATTTAAGAATAAAGCCGTAAATGTATCAAACAAATATTAAAAACAGAACATTATCACCAACGCGTTGCAACGGAATTATTGTATTGTGCGTCTTAATGCACTCTACGCTAACTTGTATTTATGCTTGTGGCTCACTCAGTCCAATCAGCGCACGAGGTCTTTTGCTCACCGGAAAGCTATTTAGTTAAATCGTTTGCAAAATTTCATCATATCAGCCACACGACACCCACTGCTGGGTATAGGCCTCCCCTAAGGATCTCCACGACGATCGGTCCTGCGCTGCCTGCATCCACTGGCTTTCCGCGACCTTCACCAGATCGTCGGTCCACCTTGTCGGGGGCCTACCCACGGAGCGTCGTCCGGTGCGCGGTCGCCATTCCAGAACCTTTCTGCCCCAACGGCCATCGGTTCTTCTCGCTATGTGTCCCGCCCATTGCCACTTCAGCTGAGCAATCCTTCGAGCGATGTCGGTTACTTTAGTTCTCCTGCGGATCTCCTCGTTTCTGATTTGATCACGTAGAGAAACGCCGAGCATGGCTCTCTCCATTGCACGCTGAGCGATCTTGAGCCTCCTTATGAGACCCATAGTTAGCGGCCACGTTTCACTGCCGTAAGTCATCACTGGCAACACACACTGTTCATAGACTTTCGTCTTGAGACACTGAGGTAAGTCGGACGCGAAGATTTTTCGAAGCTTCCCGAATGCTGCCCACCCGAGTTGGATTCGGCGAGAGATCTCTTTCTCGAAGTTGGACCTACCTAACTGGACTGCATGTCCTAGGTATACGTAATGGTCAACAACTTCAAGTGTAGTGTTCCCAACATGAACTGGAGAGGGTACAACATGGGCATTTGACATAATTTTCGTCTTTTCCATGTTCATCCTAAGACCCACTCTTTGGGAAGCACTACGGAGATCTTCGAGCATTGTGTTCAGGTCTTCCATGGTCTCAGCCATAAGGACTATATCATCGGCAAAACGAAGGTGTGTTAGGTACTGGCCATTAATATTGATGCCGAGTCCTTTCCAGTCCAAGAGCTTAAAGATGTCCTCCAACGCAGCTGTGAACAGTTTCGGAGAAATAACGTCTCCCTGTCTCACACCACGCTGCAGTTGGATAGGATTTGTGTTCTGGTTCTGTACTCGGATCGTTATGGTGGCATTTTGGTATAAGTACCTTAACACCTCGATATACCTATAGTCCACTTGGCACCTTTGGAGAGACTGCAGCACCGCCCAGGTTTCAATCGAATCAAAGGCTTTCTCATAGTCCACGAACGCCAAGCAAAGTGGCTCATTATACTCCTCAGTCTTCTGTATAACCTGCCGCAGCGTATGGATGTGGTCTATGGTGCTAAAGCCTTTTCGGAACCCGGCTTGTTCGGGAGGTTGGAAGTCGTCGAACTTTCGAGCGAGACGATTCGTAAGGACTCTAGAAAACAACTTATAGACATGACTCAGAAGCGAGATGGGTCTGTAGTTCTTTAAGAGGGACTTGTCACCCTATTTAAAGAACAAGATCACCTCACTTATGTTCCACGTCTTTGGCGTTCTGCCCTGGACGATGACGGAATTAAAGAGCTTCTGGAGGACTTTGAGTATCGGCTTACCGCCCGCTCTCAGAAGTTCTGTAGTGATTCCATCGTCACCCGCCGCCTTGTTGTTTTTCAGCTGTTTGAGAGCCATACTAATCTCGTACAGGCTGACGTCCGGGATATCTTGGGTATAGTGTCGGGTAAGCTTGGCTCTGGGGTCTTTAGCCTTGCTTTCAACAGGTGTCTGCGTGGAATATAACTGCCCATAGAAGCTTTCGATCTCCCTCAGGATTTCAGGCTTTGATGAAATGATGCATCCGTCGTCAGTTTTCAGCTTCGTCATCTGGCTTTGCCCAATAGACAGATCTCTCGCGAACACTTTGGAGCCTTTATTCTGCTCGATAGCCTCTTTAATACGATTCGTATTAAATTGGCGAAGGTCGCTCGTCAAAGACTTAGATATCTGTCTATTAAGCTGCCGATAACGATTAGCATCTACTGAACTCTGGAACCTCATTTCACGTCTCTGATCCATGAGTAGGAGTGTGTGGTCGGAGAGTTTATTTATCTTGGGACGGCAGGTCTGAAGGTCCAAACAAATTATCGGACGCGGCTTACTGCCGCGGCTGATCTGAGGTGTGCAAACTATCGGATGTAGTAGGTCGCGGACGAAACCATAGACTAATATGACGTCATCGGACGTCCGATAGCTATCTGGCACGCAGGATGTTATGAGAGCGTGCACACTTATCAGCCGCGGCAGTAAGCCGCGTCCATAAGCCGCGTCCGATAATTTGTTCGGACCTTTAAAGAGCTTGGACCCTACCGTACGGACAGTATCCACCACCATGTTGTTTAGATCGTCCACATCTATGCTGTTCTCAAGGGCTTCGAAGCGGTTTTGGAGTTCGAGTTGAAAGCTCTCGGGGTTTTGAATATGGGCCGGCAATGGTCGAATTGTTGATTTTATCAGTCGAGATCTTTCCAGCTTTGGGTTGATATTCAATGTGCCACGTACCAATCGGTGATCGCTCCCCGTCTTAACAGCATTGATCACAGTGACATCATTGAATATTTGCTTTTTCGTCGACATGATAAAATCTATCTCATTTCTGACTTTACCGTCCGGACTGACCCAGGTCCACTTCCGGCTTTCCGGCTTTCTGAAGAAGGAGTTCATCATAAAGAGGTTCTCCTTCTCCATAAAATCCATTTGCAAAATTTGTAGACAAACAAATAAATAAAACGAGAAAGCAACCTAATAAAAACGTTTCTAGTATAAAAAAACTTGTTAAAAAGCTGACACTGTAAGGGATGAAAAATAATACAATGCAGCATTGCCCCTAAATGGGTCAAGGATTGGATGAAAATAAAAACAAACTAGTACTTACTTACTCTACTGATTCTTCTGCCTGGTACCCTGAACTCGGGCAATTCTGGGGCTTTTATTTTACATGGATTCCATTCTTCCATTGTTGCCATTAGCTCTAACTGAGGGGGCTAAAAGTAAACAAAGTATCATCATCGTGAGTGCATATTATAATATTTTGACATGCGATAAAGCAGCCAGGGCCATACAAAAATTCACTTGGTTTCTTGCTCGTAACCGTGTAGAATTATTGGATTTGGACGTTCAACTAATCGGATAAACAGGTCGATTTCATTATACACATACTTACATCATCAATTCTATCATCAAAGTAGCCCCAAATCCATCTTTCATCAGCTACTTCCTGTTGAAATAAAAATGTAACAGTAAAAAAGAAACATGTGAGTATTAAACTTTTTTGAATTTATTTAGGAAAAGTCGTACTGGTGCAATTTCGCCTAATATTAGGTGAACTATACAGCAGCCCAACGACGTGATGTGATTGACATCACTCGTTGGACTGCTGAAGAGTTCACCTATAAGTTAACCAAGTTTTTACAAGGATTGTGGATAAAGAAATACTTAACTTAAGCGTCATAATATAATTTTAACTAAAACACTAATTGTTAAATTTACCTGCTTTTTTCCTGCGTTTTGTGAATTTGAAACTGACAGCACTACAAAATAAACAAGCCCCTTTATAAAAAATAATAAATACAACGTCAACATAGAAACACTGCGCTACAAAATGTAACTTCGTAGTGGATGGACCATAAAATCAACTTTTTGTAGTTTAATAACTTAGAAACACATACTATGAGCGAACACCACACAAAACAGTATATAGAAAAGGGTTTCTTTCACATTCTTCATACTGATTTACTTGTTAAACACGAGTAGGTATCTTATTCGGCAAATGGTGCTTGAGTGACTTATATCATAATTAAATCAGCGTGGAACCTGTTACTTGGTAATATTTATTTCTTGTCCTTGTGGTTCAAGTTGAACCATTCCACGTTGTCAGACTTTTATTTATATCTATTCTGTGCTTTAGTTTTAACTCTCAGATAACAAATTTTTGCTCGATGGTGCATATCATTCGGTCAGTGATTGCGGCGGTTAAGCAAACTTTGCGAGGCCTAGTCATGGGTGGGTGAGCAAAGTTTCATTCCACGTTTCGGAAGCCGTTGGTTCAGTCAGGCCGCATTTGCAGTTGTTAACACCCACCAATCTGCATTGGGACTGTGCAATACGTTACTGACTGTAAGTTCAATTCAATCATGAGGAAGGCCAATGCCCCAGTTGTGGGGACAATAAAAATGGTAAGTGTTAACATTTTTATTTTATTATGCATATGTAGTTAGTTTTTTGAATTATTAAGATGTAACCTTGTTGAAAGAAAATTCACTTAAAATGAGATTCTTTAAATTAGTACATAGTGTTATTTTTGGTAACAGATTTAAAAATAAATATGGGAAAAGTGTAAAACAGCTTTTTGGAAGGAATGTAGAGCCAAAGTATTCCAAACCATCCGGCGTATCACGCATACGCATATATGCAAGAACCCGCCAAAAATACGTTATTCACTAGAAAACAAAGATGAGTCTTCATCGGGATGTCGATTTTGATTTCTCCGGATGGATAAAAGCCTTCTCGTCATGCTACAGGGGCTGCTTTGGAACTGCTATACTTGACGTTAATGGGTTTTGTTACGTATGAGCTATGCTATGATTTTTTTCCAACAAAAAACAAAGTTTAACAATACTAATGATAAGATATGCATACAAAATGCCCGGTTTGTGATTTGTGGTCAAAGCTGCCAGGAGAATTCTTAATTAAAGTAAAACAATTAAATTATTATTTCCACACGATGGGTTCTATCCAGTCGAGGAAGCTGGTCACCCTGGTGTAGACGCCTGGCTGGTTTGGCAGCGCGCATCCGATGCCGAATGACGTCACGCCGATAATTTGGTGCATTCTCCTGCACGTATTTGTGACATTGCACAAGCTGAAGAGAAAAAAAAAGTTTTTTTTTTATATCATTTGCCATAATATTACAATAGCTTAGCGTTACAACTATCAATAGATTACCAAAACTTATTTTAAAACAACTTACATATTTACTTGTGGTAGGGTTATTTCTAATTGCAATGGACCTCCCGAGTCACCCTGTAATAAGGCAAAAAAAGCAGTAAGTAAATATTTTTTTACTTTTTTTCATTACGTCAAGTCAAGATGGAGAAAATGTACTTCTTCATGTATTACACAGACAATGTAATACACATTGTCTGAACTCTGACCTGACACGCATCGACGCCTCCTGCTAAGACGCCGGCGCAGATCTGGTGGTCTTGCAGGCCACACCAATGCCTGTTGCAAGACGGGCGCAGCAAATTGTCGCACTGCTGAGTATCTATCACATCCAATACTATTACTTGTAGTTCGGGAGACGTGGTTTTGTTCACTGGAAATGGAAACCGGTAATGAAGACCAGTTAGGTTTATGATATGAATAAGGCAATGAAATTGCATTTCTTTTCTCGGAAGGTGATGTGTATTAAACCGAACAGCGCTGCGGGTGGAAAACGCTACATACCACACTAAAACGGAAAATAATTATAAAAGTAGAACTAAATTTGGTTACGTAGTTGGCCATGGAGTCAAAACTCGTTACATCACTTTCCGAGTATGAAAAATGCAAAATGTTACCTGTTTCCACAACACCCCATCCAGTCATAGAGGGTTTCTTTCTTAAAAGTTCTCTGTCAGAACCAGTGTACAAGCAGGCTGGTTGAATGTAATTGGTGAATGAGACTTCGTCTTGTAGCTCTATGAGGGCTATATCGTAATATTTTTTTGGGGATTTGTAGTCGGGGTGAGTGATAACTCGTAATATTTTTGCATCTATGTGAACCCGATCATAAAAAGAGTCTTCCTGGAATGATGATTTAAATGAATTTTTCTTCCAACTATGCTTTAATTTCATCACAATCACACTAAAAACTCATTACAAAGCGAGTCTTTATTTCTCTAGAGCAATAAAAATGTATGAAATTTCATTGTTGTACAGTTTTTTTTTATCGCACCTAAAGGTGCCAATCTCAATGGATTAACTTTATTCAGCCAGCCAATATCAATACTTTTTTTTACGTACGTGTATTATTCGTTTCTATCAAGAAGCTTATACCTCCCTCCAATTCCTGGATTTAAGCTTCTTGGTTTCTATCCTACTTGTTCCAAATTTAAAAAATGATTGCTGCTAACTCTGATTTAAAAATGAAAGAAATTTAAAAACGTGGTTTGGCGGGAACTTTGTTAATTTTGCTTTGGCAATGATAAAGTGTGATACTATCTGATTTTGAGTCGAATCAGAATTTCGAATCGAATTAAAATGGAATCATCTAGCGACACATTAACTCCGGAAAACATTCTAAATGAAGCCGACAATGTTTTAGAAAACTTTTATCTACTATTCCTATAGGTAATAGTTGAAAGAAAAGCAGATTATGCACCTCGCCTTAAGTAATTTATATTGCCCTCGTGCCTGTTAGATTAGAGCCCGAGCGTTAGCGAGGCAATCAGGCACTCGGTGCAGTAATAAATTACTTTGTGCTCGATGCAATAATCTACTAATAAGTCCGCCTCGTGAGTGCATTAACTGCCCTGGCAAAAACGAACTAAAAAGTTAAATAACAAGTGTCGGAAAATCGTTCTGTGGAAGTGCGCTTCTACCTTCGGCCTTGTCGTCACTAAACATCAGGTGAGGTGAACAAAAAAGCACAACCCCGCTGTGCATAAAAAATATATAATCTATATGTTATTTTCTTCTTCTTGGAGGTGAACTTGAAATGGGTTTAGGTCTTTGAACTGTTTTATAAAAAGGTAGAAAACGGTAATGGTCTTGCTGTTCACTTATCCATAAGTTTAAATTATCAGATTTATATTATCAGATTAATAAATCTGTTTAGGATTTGGATGTCTGTACTGACCAGTATATTTTTGTCAGCCAACCTCACAATTTGAGGATTTATGTCAGCGATGGTGGTGTCGCTGTCAGAAGCCTTAGAACAGTGCGCGGCGGTCAGCACGAACTTGTTGCTGATAAGGGAACCTCCACACCTAAACACCCAAAGCCCCAATGCTGCTTTCCAGCCAACGGCACCCTGGAAAGAGATTATGAAATATTGAAATTGACTTGTAGCATTAATAAAAAGCCTATCACCAACATGCTTATCGTCTCACCATATGTGGAAACTCTCCTTGATAAGAATCACGACCACCGAGAGCCGGATCGAGATTCATCACCCCATATTCGTATATCCGGCCTGAAAAGTATGTGTAACCACGCTTTATAATGAATATTTATAAGCTAATGATAATTTACTCTATCATTCACTCTCAGAAATCAGCGTAAAATGTTAAATGTACAAAGATTTGCATTATAACTGCCATATACTCCAATAGTTGAAGAAGCAACTATGGGTAATAACCCATAGTTGCTTCTTCAACTATTTGAGCTTTTAGTACAAGGATTATGAAGAAATATTTTACTAACACAATTTAAAACAAAAAAGCCATACTTACAGCTTTCCTCCCTTATCACCTTATCTTCTCTTTCCTTGATGCCCCAAACAAACTCCATACATTCTGTGTGAAAAAAAAAGTTTGTCCTGTGCAAAGCTGGGTTTGGAGAAGAGGCCGTTTCAACGTTTTGTTGCCTGCTATTATTCTAGTAGATGTGACACCAATGGGGACGGTTTGTCTTTTACGTCAGGTTCACTGTAACCCCAAAAATGAAGTGATTCGTTAAAGATTTACTAAACAGCATTTAGTGAGTCCGTTTCTTCTGCCATTGTTTCGACTATACAACTTTTACACAGACATTATATAACAAACAGGTAAATAAATGGAATTACTACCTATTTAGTAAAAGTTCTTAAAAATATTAAAGTGTAGGTCACGGGAAGCTGCTGGATGTAGGCAGCTTATACATGTCCAGCAGTGGGTGTCATGTCGAGAACGTGATTGACAGTGTAAGTACTTTATGTTCTGCTACTTCTGAGGCCAACCGACTAACTTACTGACTGCACTGATCCTTCTGTCTGGTGCATTGAAGTTAGGCATTTTTGGGCCTTGAATTTCACACGGATTTGGTCCTTCCTCATTTGTCTGCACTGTCTGCGGGAGCATAGGTAAAGTTAGTAAGTGTCATTCAAAAATTAATGAGGGTCTCGTCTTAGCATAATCGAGTTCTCGTATGTAAAGTGAGGCGTACTGGCTCAGTTTTCGAATTTAAGTATATTCTTTGTACGTTAGGTACAACTTAACCTAATCGTAATTCCTAAACGTAATCGCAATTCAATCCAATAACTCGTAACTAATCACAAGGTAGGAATCACAATAATGAAACTGTTTCGTACCTATAGGTACGATTAGGTAACGTATGAAGGATGAAGATCTAAAAAGGGTCTCCTTATGTAAAAACATTCATTTTATGTATTCTGAGAAGATGGGTACAATAAATAAAAAGCTATGTAGCAACGATGAGTCAAAGACAAATAATGCGTATGTTTATAATATTAGGCACATACAATCATTTCGATCTTGAACCAGGAGAAACAGGTCAGTTATACAATACAATAATAATATACGTCATTATCGTTTCGTTATGAACGCACTAGCAAAACGACTAATGTTCGATTTTTAGTGTAAAGCTTGATTAAAAAAACATTTCCTCTTCGTATATGCAAGGAACTTATGTGAATCACAATTAATCAATTAATAAAAAAAAACATGGTCACGAATCTCATAAATTAACGACTGCACTCACCTTTTCTGATCCTGTGGTCTGTGCATATGAAATCGGCAACACTACAAATAAATAAGCTCGCCTTTATTTTAAAAAGTTACTAGAAGTACATAAACTAATACCAATCGTGCTTTTTTATCCTTATGTCCAGAGAAGCATCAAACCATAAAATAATGTTAATCATGATAAAGAGACAAAAACAAATGCAAATTTACTAGGTGTCTTTAGAATCGTTTCAACAATTCATGAAAATGAATTAATTACATATTGGATCATAAACAAAATTATAACAACAAAAAATCCTTCCAGAAAATGATCACTTCATGAATAAAAAGTATTTAATTAAATATTTAAAATAGTAAGATCAACATTACGTGCTATCACCACACTAAAAAGTATGAAAAAAGAAAATTCTTTAGCACTCTTCATTTTAATTGGTTTAAGAGAATTAATAATGCGAGTTTCTTAATTGAAGGTTGCTACTTGAATGACGATCATTGGCCTGGATCCTGATTGGGACCAAGGATAAACCACTATCACATGCTACCGTAAAAGCACGTAGATATATTGGTAAAACTTAAGTTTTGCTAGTACTTAAATCTTAGGATTTACCGATATGAGTTGGTAAATGTAAGGATTTTACGGACTCGCGCACGAAGGGTTCCGTACTAAAAAACGCCAAGAAAATCACGTTTGTTTTATGGGAGCCCCACTCTTTATTTTATTCTGTTTTTAGTTAGTATTTTTTGTTATAGCGGCAACAAAAATACATCATCTGTGAAAACTTCAACTGTCTAGCTATCACGGTTCATGAGATACAGCCTGGTGACAGACAGACGGACAGCGGAGTCTTAGTAATAGGGTCCCGTTTTTACCCTTTGGGTACGGAACCCTAAAAAGAGAAAACTTTTTGACTTTGACCATTGGATTTTATTATATTTTACATCCTAGGTTTGAATCGTCTTGACGAGTAATTTGTTGGAAAATAGTGTCCAGGGTCTGATGATGGAGCCGGAAGAAGGCCATATGAACTCTGTAATAAAACTATGCAACCCCATCGAGTTTGGGCTCGTTTGAATCGCCTTGACGAGTACTTTGTTGGGAAATAGTGTCCAGGGTCTGATGATAGAGCCGGAAGAAGGCCATAGGAACTCTAAAATAAAACCATGCAACCCCATCGAGTTTGGGCTCGGTTGAATCGTCTTGACGAGTTCTTTGTTGGGAAATAGTTTCCAGGGTCTGATCATGGAGCAGGAAGAAGAGCACTGGGAGTTTGTAATAAAACTATGCAACCCCATCGAGTTTGGGCTCGTTTGAATCGTATTGACGAGTTCTTTGTTGGTAAATAGTTTCCAGGATCTGATGATGGAGCCGGAAGAAGGGCGCTAGGACTCTGTAATAAAACCATGCAACCCCGTCGAGTTTGGGCTCATTTGAATCGTCTTGACGAGTGCTCCGATAGAAGATGGTACATTTTTATCTCGTTAACTAAAAAGCATAAAATGGTAATTTACTGAAAAAAAAAAAATTTAAAAACACGTTTTTAAAACGGACTAAATTATTACAAAAAAATCGGACTAAAAATATTAAAACAAGTAAAAAAACTAAAAAAAAAAAAAAAATCTTTACAGAAGAATTTATTTTTTCTTTTTAGTTTGTTTTTTTTTTCGTTTTAATATTTTTAGTCCGATTTTTTTGTAATAATTTAGTCCGTTTTAAAAACGTGTTTTTAAAAAATATTTTTTTTTCAATAAATTTTTGAAATCGATTCAGTATTTTTCAAGAATACCTGATTAATAAAGTTTGTAATCATAGCAATAATTTGGAATGAGGGCTACTGTAACTAAATCCGGCTACTTTATGCTGTAAAAATGGTGACGTGAGGTTTGGTTTTTGGAAAAATTGCTCTACATAATTTTATTTCAACATATTTTGTTGTCTCTGAGGTAAAACCTAAGATTTACTATTGATTACCATGGTGGTAAAAGTTCGAAATGAACGATCGCAGAAAATTTTAAAAATTTTACTGGCGAGAGTGGTAAATGTGGTAAACATTAGATTTACCTAGGCTCAGGCTTTTACTGCAACATACTACATACATGTGGATTAAGGCCAGTGAATAAGTATTCGAAAAACTCGACTGTCTCTGTTGTTTTCATTATGTGTGAAGAGTAAATGAAATAATCCCACTTTTTAATTTTGATATTGAAAATGTCTTTTCGTTCGCTCCAGTATAGGCTCCGATTTCACGAAAACTTGCGATTCCCTTATATCTCGGAGGGTTGTGAAGATGTGATATTAAAAAATAAACTCAAAAGACTCATATTCACTATAGCTACAAGGTGCAAAAATAATTATTTGAGCAAATAAAAAACGAAAAAAATTATGGCCGAAATAGTGGAAAAAAATCTCATTTTTTCCATTTTTTTGATTTTGGCGCTCGATATTTTGGAAACGAAGAATGATATCAAAATTTTGAGAAAACTTCCTCTGAACAGTTTAGTCAGCTACAATTTGAGTCTAAAACAAAGACGATCGGGTTAAGGGTTTGCCCTGTAGCTTAACCTTTAACATTGAAAATGTTTTTTCGATCGCTTCAGTAGGTATAGCTCCCATTTTCGTTCAGAGTGCGACATCGCTTTGGTGTCGTAAGTTTTAAGGCGACATGAATAGTTGGAGCCTCAAAAGACGCGTATCAACGAGGGCTACAATATGTCAGGTGTTGGTGTAATTTCGGGAAGCGCGCTCCTTGGATGCGCGTCGCGTCGCTAAGTTGCTATGGAGGTTTGACGTACTTCAAAACAAATCTTATAAATTTAATATATTTAAGGTTATAGTAGTACTTACTACCTTTTAATAAAATAGTAATATTTAAAACAATGAAATATTTTCATACGAATTTCATACACACGAATGATCCAAAATTGTTCATGGCTTTGCTGTGATTTCAAAGTACTGTAAGATTTGTATGTACTAATTCAAACAAAGGAATATATTAAGATGAATAAATAATGAAAAATATTAGAAAAAATCGGCTCACCCGTAGCAACTTAGACGGGATTCGAACCCGCACCCTTAGGAATCCGGCCCAATGCACTACCAATTATGCTACCAAGCCGCTGAGGGATGTGGCGAAATTTTCTAATACTTTCCACGCTTCCGCTGAAGATCAGCGCCATCTCACCAATGTGAAGAGAACTACTTCGACATTCGGTTGTAGCACCTATTGCAGGTGCCAGACAATCAATTAAGGTGAAACAGTACAATTTTAAACTTTTAGATTTTTGCATTCACAATGCTATTTTTATATTAAGATGAATAAATAATGAAAAATATTAGAAAAAATCGGCTCACCCGTAGCAACTTAGACGGGATTCGAACCCGCACCCTTAGGAATCCGGCCCAATGCACTACCAATTATGCTACCAAGCCGCTGAGGGATGTGGCGAAATTTTCTAATACTTTCCACGCTTCCGCTGAAGATCAGCGCCATCTCACCAATGTGAAGAGAACTACTTCGACATTCGGTTGTAGCACCTATTGCAGGTGCCAGACAATCAATTAAGGTGAAACAGTACAATTTTAAACTTTTAGATTTTTGCATTCACAATGCTATTTTTATATTAAGATGAATAAATAATGAAAAATATTAGAAAAAATCGGCTCACCCGTAGCAACTTAGACGGGATTCGAACCCGCACCCTTAGGAATCCGGCCCAATGCACTACCAATTATGCTACCAAGCCGCTGAGGGATGTGGCGAAATTTTCTAATACTTTCCACGCTTCCGCTGAAGATCAGCGCCATCTCACCAATGTGAAGAGAACTACTTCGACATTCGGTTGTAGCACCTATTGCAGGTGCCAGACAATCAATTAAGGTGAAACAGTACAATTTTAAACTTTTAGATTTTTGCATTCACAATGCTATTTTTATATTAAGATGAATAAATAATGAAAAATATTAGAAAAAATCGGCTCACCCGTAGCAACTTAGACGGGATTCGAACCCGCACCCTTGTACTGTATGAAGCATCCTCTCTATATCTATTCATATTTAACCAGATAATATCTTATAATAAAGTCAGTCTAATTGCATCATTCAATCGTTTCATTTCTCTTCCTTACATGGCGACCCTGCCGAGGGAACGCCAAGCGCGCTCGTTACCGGACACCACCGCTAAATAAGGAGTGTACTTCATAAACATTGATGTTCGGTGCACAGTTTTAACAATGTTTAAATTTAATTATCTAATAACCCGCGTCTGCGACACTATCGTTGCATCGGAAAGTGAAGGAAAATTACCGGAAAAATGGGCAAACAGTACTCAAAGGAGGAAGAGCCAGTGATAATCGCGCAAAATGCAGCAGGCGGTACGAATGCAGCCCCAGTAGAAGAGCTGAGATTTCATATGTCGACGAATAACATATTACTGAGTATTGTGGTACTTTGTTTGGGGCTTGGAATATTATTTGCTGCCTACAGAGTTTATCGGAAGTGCCATTTGAAATGGATTCAAGAAGGGTTTGACGAACATGCTGAGCGACGATCTTTTATGAGGCGACAGCGACTACACCCCAAGGCTTACCCTGGGACTTCGGGAGTAAACGACAGCCGCGTGTGAAAAATCAAATGTGATGTTAAGTATTGACTGTTACGCCGGCGCCGAGAAATAAAATCGTAATATCAGTGCGCGAGTGAAATAAATAATGTCTTAATCTCACGGGCGTGTTTGCGTTCTATAAATAGCCTTCGCGATGTATTATGGACTATGCAGTAAGATTTAAATAAAAATAGGTATTTTATCTGTTGGTTATCGCCAATTCAGGTATGTAATCAATATATGCATGTAATTTAGGATAAAGATGTGTAATTAAAATTTTGTTTTAATATAAATAATATATTTTATGTAAAACATATATGGCTAAGTACATTCAAGAGTTGTGCGAAAGTTTATCAGAAATTAGGGTATATTTAATAAAAATTGGCCCAAGTAGAAGACAAGGAAATATTTTAGATAAAAAATTAAAGGAAGCTGAAATAATTTTGCAGCAGTATAATAGTTACTTGGAAAATATTGGTAGAGTAGAAAGGTTAGATAAGGAACAAGATTTGTTAATTGGTAAATATTGTGAACAATTTAATACTTTGTATGAAAATATTTTAGAATTGTGTAAAACTGTTGAAAAGGACCAATCTATAATAACCATGGAAAAATTTGACCTTAAAGTGGCGTTAAACTTATTGCCTATTTTAAATGAAGAAGGAACAAACATAAAGCAGTTACTTGATGGTATAAACTATTACGATTCAGTTTTAGGCGATGATTCAAAGTCCAAATTGATATCCTTTGTGTTGAAAAGTCGATTGTCAGAAAGCGCTAAGCTGCAGTTGTCTGCCGACTATTCTACTGTGAGTAGTATGATTGAAGATATGAAATTAAAATTATTGCCGAAAAAATCTTTTGTTGCCATTCAGAACAAGTTACATAAATTACAACAAAACGATAGCTCAGTTACCGATTTTGGAAAAGAGATTTCAGGTTTATTATCAGAGCTCACAATAGCACAGTCAGGTGGAGACTCAAGAAATAGTGCTGTGTTAAAACCACTTAATGAAAAGTTAGCGGTTAAATGCTTTGCTGACGGACTTCGTAACCGTAGGCTTAGCACGATTATTTCTGCTCGGAATTTTAGTAATTTACAGGATGCAATCCAATCCGCTGTTGATGAGGAGGTGTTGGCAGCTTCGTCATCTTCTGACGTATTTAATATGAATTATAACCGTGGTTCTTATTATAGGAACTATAGAGGACGATTCCAGCCGCAAAGGTTTTTACGGCCTTATAGAGGTCAGTTCCACAGGAACAGAGCACAGCAGCAGAACGGCCAGCATCGGCTGCGAGGTAACTACCGTGGACAGCATACGAGGACTCCGCCAACGTCATTCCAGCCTAAAGGTAGGACTTTTTATAATCAGAACCGAGGTCGTTACAATCCACGTATGCGTAACACTAATCATACACTTCAAGCTATGACCACTGAAAACAACGTAAATAACGATAGTGAAAATTTACAATTGGATGAGTTTTTTCGTTCCTAATAACAATAATTATGAGTCTATTTTTTCATATAATAATAGCTTACGTGTCTTGTTTTCCATAACTGATTATTGTCTTCATTGGCTTGTCGACACAGGCGCTTCGATTTCAGCCATAAATTATAGAGATGTTTTGAAGTTAGGTATGTCGATACACGAGTGTAGCGCCACTATAAATGGAATTGGTGGAAAAGTACAGGCTCTTGGCTATGTATGGTTAGAACTTCAAACAAAGGGAGTTGTATTTCCACATAAATTTTATGTGTTTGCCGACTTACCATGTAAAACAAATGGTATTATTGGTTTTGATTTTTTAGAAAAATATAGATCGCGCCTAGACATTTCCACTATGACATTAACTTTGAATACTTTTACAAATCATGAGGTGACGATAAAATTAATTAGTGAGGAAAATAACAACTACTTGTTTGTGATACCACCTAGATCAGAGTCAATACACTTTATTGACACAAATTTAGACGAGGAATGTGTAGTTTGCTCGTCACAATTAAGTGAGGGAATTTTCATGGCAAGTGCATTAGTTAAACCAGACAATGGCAAGATTCCTATTCGAATACTAAACACGAGTGAAAAGGAGATAATTTTAAAGAATATTGTACCGAATATACATAGAGCTAGTGATTACAATATTTGTACCTTCAATGCAAGTTTATCGAATGCTTCAAGAGTTAATAAGTTACTTACGACTTTACAGTTGGATCACTTGAATTCAGAGGAAAAATCGTCAATAAAAAATCTTTGTGCCAAATATGCAGATATATTTTATCTCCCTGGAGATAAATTAACTACTACAAATATTTACAAACACTCTATTTCATTAAAACCGAACGTAGCTCCAATTTTCACAAAACAGTATAGATTGCCGCATTCACAAAAACCCGAAATTTCAAAACAAATAAATGATATGTTAGAACAAGGGGTAATCGAACCCACGACTAGTGAATGGTCAAGCCCACTGCTATTAGTGCCCAAAAAATCTGATAGTTCTGGCAATAAAAAGTTCAGATTAGTTATTGATTATAGGAAAATAAATAATTGCATACAAGACGACAAGTTCCCTCTTCCTAATATAACAGAGATATTAGACTCTCTTTCCGAATCAATTTATTTTTCTCATTTAGACCTTCAGCAAGGCTACTATAACGTAGAATTAGAACAAAATAGTAGGAAATATACTGCATTCCATTCAGGCCAGTATCAAATGACGAGAATGCCCATGGGTCTTAAAACTAGTCCAAATTCATTCTCTAGAATGATGACATTAGCCATGGCTGGATTAACCTACGAAAAATGCTTCGTATACCAAGATGACCTTATAGTTTTCGGGAAAAGCTTAAATTCACATAATAAGAACCTTCAGGATGTTCTTAACAGACTAAGACAAGTAAATTTAAAATTAAACCCAAGAAAATGTGATTTTTTGAAAAAACAATTATTATACTTAGGTCATCTAGTTTCAGACAAAGGAGTTTTACCAGATCCAGATAAAATTGTTGTAATGAAAAATTACCCGATACCGCAAAGTGCTGACGAAGTAAAGCGATTTGTCGCCTTTGCAAATTATTACAGAAAATTCATAAAAAACTTTGCTGCTATAGCTAGCCCTTTAAATAAATTATGTAAGAAAAACGTAAAGTTTGATTGGAATACAGAATGTCAAGAATCATTTGAGAATTTAAAAGAAAGTCTAATATCTCCACCCATACTTCAGTATCCCAATTTTTCAGAGGAAAACCAATTTATACTTCAGACAGATGCATCAGGTTTTGCAATAGGTGCAATTTTATCAAATGGCGATGGAAAACCTGTAGCATACGCAAGTAGATGCCTTAATAAAGCGGAAAACAACTATCCTACAATAGAAAAAGAGTTGCTTGCCATTGTCTGGGCTATAAAGCATTTTCGTCCTTATTTATTTGGGCGGAAGTTTATTATTCGCACAGATCATAGACCTCTAGTATTTTTATTCAACATGAAAGATCCATCTAGTAGGTTATTTAAATTTAGAATTGCAATAGAAGAGTATGATTTTGTGATTGAATATGTGAAAGGGTCCGATAATGTGGCTGCAGACGCATTATCTAGGATAAGAATGACTAGCGAAGATCTAAAAGACATGAGTGAAAGAGTGACTGATATAAACGTAATGACAAGGTCGAAAACAAAGAAGTTAAGACAAGATACTTCACCTACTATGGTTTCGAAGGATGATTGGTCTGATCAACCAAATGTCGTAGAAACACATAGTAAGCCGAAGGAATCTGTTGAGTTAAGATACATTTCAAAAAATCGCTTAAAAGATTTATGTAAAAGAGGACAAATTAGCGAAGAAAGTAGAGTTTTTTCTTATTCGCCTAAACAGTTAACAATTTATATAAATCCAACATCTCGATCGCAACTATCACCAGGTGAATTTGTGAGAGAGTTGGAAATATTTGCGAAGAAAATAAATATAGATGAAATATATTTTATAAAAGATAATACGTCGAAGATATTTATTAAAAAAGTAGTAAATGAAATAAATAAATATAAACAGTGGTCCGGACCACGCATTTGCATATTGAAAGATGTACAGAGAGTAGATGATTTAAATGATAGACGAGTGATT
Organism: Agriphila tristella; assembly: GCA_928269145.1. NCBI lineage: Eukaryota > Metazoa > Arthropoda > Insecta > Lepidoptera > Crambidae > Agriphila > Agriphila tristella. The sequence goes on from OV743433.1 coordinate 44,033,748, forward strand.
CTTAATGACTTTCATTTGTTACCTACGAGTGGCCACGCAGGTATCAAACGGATGTATAATAATATTAAAAAATATTACTTTTGGACAGGTCTCGAAAAAGATGTGATAAGATTTGTTAAAAGTTGTGATCAATGTCAGAGACAAAAACATTCAGTGCATATTAAAGAACCAATGAGCATAACAACAACTGCGAATTCAGCATTTGAAACAATATATTTGGACATCGTTGGACCATTAGAAAAAGACGAATCCAATAATTCATATATTTTAACCATTCAATGCGAATTAACTAAATATTTGGAAGCTTTTCCACTAGCGAATAAAAGTAGTGTCGAAGTAGCGAAGTCATTTGTAAGTTTTTTCATTTTAAAGTATGGAATACCACGAATAATAGTGACAGATAGAGGTTCAGAATTCATGTCCGCAGTATTTAAAGAAGTTTGTAGTTTATTACATATAAATAAATTAAATTCCACCTCATATCACCACCAAACTATCGGAGGTTTGGAAAATACACACAAACACTTAGGAGCATACTTAAGGATTCAGACCGAAAATAAACCCGATACATGGAGCACTTGGTTACCATTTTGGACATTCGCGTTTAATACATCAGTTCACACTGAAACACATTACACACCATTTGAACTTGTTTATGGGAAAAAGTGTACGTTACCAAGTAATTTGACAAGGGAAGTTGAACCCCTTTATAACTATGATAACTATCCATCTGAGTTAAAGTTTAGACTCCAAAAATCGCAAAGTGATGCTCGTAAATACTTGATAAAAAGTAAACTGAAACGTAAAGAATGCTATGACAAATCTTTAAATCCTATAACTTACAAGGAAAATGACTTAATATTAATAAAAAATGAAATCGGCAATAAGTTTAAGCCAGTATATTTAGGTCCTTATATTGTATTAAAAGATGTATCTCCGAATGTGCATATTTTAAAAGATGGTAAAGTTGATATTATCCATAAAAATAGGACTAAACCTTATTATAGAAAAATTTAATTTTAATTATGTTTCTCTATTACATACAATAAAATAATAGATAATACTTTTCTGTTAAGTAAGCATTTAATTTTATGATAAAGATGTACCAGTATAAATGATAGTTATGTAATCATACATAACAAAGTAATTTAGTATATTTTTTGATAACATGCATATTATGTAATCGATAGATTTAAGGATAATTAACAGTTGTAGTAAAAATAAAAATTAGCAATGTATACTTACTTATTTTTATTTTTTTTTTTGCGATGGGAGGTGTACTGTATGAAGCATCCTCTCTATATCTATTCATATTTAACCAGATAATATCTTATAATAAAGTCAGTCTAATTGCATCATTCAATCGTTTCATTTCTCTTCCTTACACCCTTAGGAATCCGGCCCAATGCACTACCAATTATGCTACCAAGCCGCTGAGGGATGTGGCGAAATTTTCTAATACTTTCCACGCTTCCGCTGAAGATCAGCGCTATTTTTTTTTTTTTTTTTCTAATATTTTTCATTATTTATTCATCTTAATATAAAAATAGCATTGTGAATGCAAAAATCTAAAAGTTTAAAATTGTACTGTTTCACCTTAATTGATTGTCTGGCACCTGCAATAGGTGCTACAACCGAATGTCGAAGTAGTTCTCTTCACATTGGTGAGATGGCGCTGATCTTCAGCGGAAGCGTGGAAAGTATTAGAAAATTTCGCCACATCCCTCAGCGGCTTGGTAGCATAATTGGTAGTGCATTGGGCCGGATTCCTAAGGGTGCGAGTTCGAATCCCGTCTAAGTTGCTACGGGTGAGCCGATTTTTTCTAATATTTTTCATTATTTATTCATCTTAATATAAAAATAGCATTGTGAATGCAAAAATCTAAAAGTTTAAAATTGTACTGTTTCACCTTAATTGATTGTCTGGCACCTGCAATAGGTGCTACAACCGAATGTCGAAGTAGTTCTCTTCACATTGGTGAGATGGCGCTGATCTTCAGCGGAAGCGTGGAAAGTATTAGAAAATTTCGCCACATCCCTCAGCGGCTTGGTAGCATAATTGGTAGTGCATTGGGCCGGATTCCTAAGGGTGCGGGTTCGAATCCCGTCTAAGTTGCTACGGGTGAGCCGATTTTTTCTAATATTTTTCATTATTTATTCATCTTAATATAAAAATAGCATTGTGAATGCAAAAATCTAAAAGTTTAAAATTGTACTGTTTCACCTTAATTGATTGTCTGGCACCTGCAATAGGTGCTTCAACCGAATGTCGAAGTAGTTCTCTTCACATTGGTGAGATGGCGCTGATCTTCAGCGGAAGCGTGGAAAGTATTAGAAAATTTCGCCACATCCCTCAGCGGCTTGGTAGCATAATTGGTAGTGCATTGGGCCGGATTCCTAAGGGTGCGGGTTCGAATCCCGTCTAAGTTGCTACGGGTGAGCCGATTTTTTCTAATATTTTTCATTATTTATTCATCTTAATATAAAAATAGCATTGTGAATGCAAAAATCTAAAAGTTTAAAATTGTACTGTTTCACCTTAATTGATTGTCTGGCACCTGCAATAGGTGCTACAACCGAATGTCGAAGTAGTTCTCTTCACATTGGTGAGATGGCGCTGATCTTCAGCGGAAGCGTGGAAAGTATTAGAAAATTTCGCCACATCCCTCAGCGGCTTGGTAGCATAATTGGTAGTGCATTGCGCCGGATTCCTAAGGGTGCGGGTTCGAATCCCGTCTAAGTTGCTACGGGTGAGCCGATTTTTTCTAATATTTTTCATTATTTATTCATCTTAATATAAAAATAGCATTGTGAATGCAAAAATCTAAAAGTTTAAAATTGTACTGTTTCACCTTAATTGATTGTCTGGCACCTGCAATAGGTGCTACAACCGAATGTCGAAGTAGTTCTCTTCACATTGGTGAGATGGCGCTGATCTTCAGCGGAAGCGTGGAAAGTATTAGAAAATTTCGCCACATCCCTCAGCGGCTTGGTAGCATAATTGGTAGTGCATTGGGCCGGATTCCTAAGGGTGCGGGTTCGAATCCCGTCTAAGTTGCTACGGGTGAGCCGATTTTTTCTAATATTTTTCATTATTTATTCATCTTTATATAAAAATAGCATTGTGAATGCAAAAATCTAAAAGTTTAAAGGAATATATTTTTTATAAAATTCAATAAATTCATTTTCAATGTACCAGAAGGTCGTGAAAGGCACGAGATCTGTGAATTTTTTTTCAATGTTTTTGTTGTTATTTTGCTTTTTGAATAAGGAACCGTCAAATATTCTTCTACTAGTGGCCGCCTGCGACTTCGTCTGCATGGAAAGTTTTTTTGCTATCCCTCGGGAACTTTTTTTCGGGATGAAAGGTACCCTATGTCCTTCTCTGAACCCCTGACAACATGTATGCAAAATTTCATGATGATCGGTTCAGTAGTTAAGACGTGAAGGCGTAACAAATCAACAAACAAACAAACGGACTTTCGCATTTATAATATTAGTAAGGATATATGTCATTACATTACCTATTTTTCCCAAAAGATATAAAAAAACGAAAACAATCTCTGTCTTTACATAATTTTATAGTCAAGTGAAGATATGATAACGTGTTTTTAACCATAATATAATCAAGATCGTTTATGAAACTACAACATTTATTTTGACTTTGTCTGCTCAAAATAAATAATATTTGATTGTTTACCCTTGAATCTAGTTAATTTCGAATAACTGGCCTGGTGTTAAAAATTGGATATACCTACGTTTCTCAGAACGATAATTTGTTTTGATGGTTAAGTATTATTGAAATCCGTTATTTAGATTCTGACTGTACCAGACAGGCAACATTTCTTGTGTTCCAGTAGACGTCGTGATATCCAGTTTCATAGTGGTTGAGTATTCCGGATAACCTTCGATCAACGTCGTCATCATTCAAAAGTAAGATGAGGTAAACCGCTTTACAGTTGTGGAGAAAAATAAAAAAGACTGCCAAAAACACATTTCTGTTTCTACAGTTGTACCAGATAAATAAAATAAATGTCACACATCATATCAATATTTTAATTCAAAACTAAGCAAAGATAGCACTATAGCTTGATCGAAACACCATAGTCACTAAATAACGGATAAAAATACAAAGGCAGATAATACAACGAATCATATAATGACATAGGCGGCAATATGCACTTAATATACCTAATTCTTTATTTCCACACGATAGGTTCTATCCAGTCAAGGAAGCTGGTCACCCTGGTGTAGACGCCCGGCAGGTCCGGCAGCGCGCAGCCGATGCCGAATGACGTCACGCCGATTATTTGGTGCATTCTCCTGCATGTATTTGTGACATTGCACAAGCTAACAAGAAAAAAAAACATTTAAATTAGATGATGATTGTTTTATTATTTTACAATTGATTGGCGTCATATAACTAATATTATAACAACTTACATAGATTCTTGTGGTAGGATTATTTCTAATTGCAATGGACCTCCTGAGTCACCCTGTAATAAGGCGAAAAAAGTAGTAAAATAACTATGTTTTTAAGTTACCTTTTAAAAATATCTTGATTTCATTTTCCAGTTAATCAACAATGTTGAATATGAAAGGTAAACAACAGATAAGTAGGTTACTAAAAAAGGAATCCAGAGAATCGGTAATATACTTAATATAGTGCATATTTTTTAACAACATTAAGTGGCGAGGGGTGATATTATGGTGAAGGTAAGCCGTTCTACAAAAATGCTATGATTTGCATAGTGGATCGGTGGGGTAGGATTCCTCAAAGGTAAGCCGATAGGAATCGGCTTGTATGAACCCTTTGCCACTGCAACATTATAATATAGAGACAGTATTTAAAACAAGAGATCATAGTTTTGTTTATGAACACCTGATTGATGGTTCTGCAAGTCTCTCCAAAAATATATTGTCTTGTTCATTTATCAATAACTAGCTTCTGCCCACGACTTTGTCCACGTGGATATACGAGAGAATTCTTAGGGAACCTTTAACCAGGATAGGTAGTATTCTATGTTTTAATTTCATCAAAATCAGATCAGCCGTTTTTACGTGATTAGGCGGTTCCTTTTTTCCTCTCCCTCCCCTCACTCTCACTATATTAGTATATATGTTATAGTCAAACCCCGAAGTCCAGGCGCTCCTAGGTTTGCTTAGTCAAAGCTCAGGTTTGACAAGAAGTCTTAGTCAAAGTCCGAAGCAATAGCGTGTTTCGGGCTTTGTCTAATGAATTCATGACTAATCCTAGGAGTGCCTAACTTGGGCAATCAAAGTCCGAAACTCAATACGGTTAAAACGGGGTTTGACTAGTCAAACCTAGAAACATGAGCTTTTCTTCCTAGAATTAAGAAAATCAAATTGTTTATTCCAGTTTAATTGGACCGTAGTGGATTAATATAACAAATAACGACTCAATTTATGTTTATTTATTGATACAACATGAACAAATAATATAAATTAAATAAAGCAAGCAAATATAGTAAAGACACTGCTATTTAATTTTTACTACTATTTCTTATATTAATTTATTTTTACGGTACTTACTAAAACATAAGTTCAAGCGGCGATTGTTGTGTACCATGATGGTATGTGCAGTTTTTTTGCAATTGACAGATTCAAAGGCCCTCACTCAAACGATTAGTTTTATTATCAAACATCCAAGCAAATAGTATTTTCTGTACGTCTTGGTTGGCACGCTCGACGCTTCCCTGACTTTGTGAGTGGCGCGTTTTGCCATGGACTATGGACAATTCGGGCCACGTGACATAACTTTCAGCTCTTCTACGACACGACTAGGAAATTCTCGCCCATTATCTGATTGAAGCACAGATGGTGCGCCCAAAGTACTGAAAATATCAAGAAGAATGTGAGCTACTTCCTGTGCTGTTTTTGTATGAAGGGGACATAGTATGTTGTCAAATGATCTTTATACTTTAAAATGTATTTGTAATGACGATCAGGACACGTTTGCATATCTTTAAGATCCACTTGTCCTCGTGCATGAATCTCTTTAAATAGCAACGATTTAACTACTAGCTCCTTTTTAGGGTGTTTTTTTTCTTGTGACGCGTTTGGCATAAGTCTCAATAAAATTGTATGGACTCTTTTGTGATATTTGTCTAAACCTGATGAAATATCTAACTAAACCTGTTAAAATATGCAACTAGTGTAGTACAAATCAACATTTGACGAAAAAATCTGTTTAAGCAAGCAACATACCTATGCACTTATCAAATGTTTTAAAAGTACAATTAATCGACTGTTGATAAATAAACCCTGTTTGATAATGCAACAAATGCAGTACAAATCGATGTTTGACGAATTTACCTTAGTCGTTCCTAGGATTGACTAGGCAAAGTACGAAACAGATTATTTTACATTTCAGGTTTGACTAAACATTTAGGCACTTCTAGGTTTGCCTAAAAATATATCTGTCAAAGTCCGAAATAAGAATTCATTTCGGGGTTTGCCGGAAGGCGTCAGTCAAACCTAGGATTAACCAGTCATTCCGCGAAGAGACTACACATCGGGCTTTGACTATAACATATAAGAATATAATATATTAGTATTAGTGCATTAGTGTGTTAATGAATTAACCCAAAATGAGATAACAGTTTCTTCGGACCATCAAACTGAACAACTTTTACTATGGGATCAACTCTGAAATCGCGAAAAAAATCAGCTGTTACATACATTTTTCGTTATTAATTTTTGTATGAAACTGTTGATTTTTTTTTCGCCATTTCAGAGTTGGTCCCATAGTAAAAGTTGTTTATTTTGATGGTCCGAAGAAACGGTTTCCTCATTTTGCGTTAATTCATTAACAGATGTATTAAAGGTATTGTTTGACCTGACACGCATCGATGCCTCCTGCTAAGACGCCGGCGCAGATCTGGTGGTCTTGCAGGCCACACCAATGCCTGTTGCAAGACGGGCGCAGTAAATTGTCGCACTGCTGAGTATCTATCACATCCAATACTATTACTTGTAGTTCGGGAGACGTGGTTTTGTTCACTGGAAATCGGTAATGATAACTTTATTATCGATGTCTAAGGTTTTTATAAAAATGATTATTGTCTGTCACACTCTGTGATCGTGCTAGTTTATGATAAGTATAAATAAGGTAATAATATTTTCATTTCTCATGCTTAGAAAGCGATGTGTATTAAACCGAAAAAAGCAGCAGGTTCAAAACACTGCTTTTCACCCTAAGGTGGAAAATAATAATTTAAAAATAGAATGGAATTTGGGTACGTAGTCGGTTATAGAGTTACCTTATCGGCTACGAAGAAGTTTAATTTTTTTTTAAATATGGTTTAAAGTAAAAAAGATACATGTTGCGTTGCGACACCTATGTATAAACGGAAAAGTGCGAAGTACGGCCGCCAATGCGAATTAAAAACGTTGGTCTGGACGGCCAGCCGCGGCGAGTTCCATAATATGGAATTTAGAATTTATATATTTTTTTAATTTAAATATTATTCAAAAGAAATATAACTTGGCAGGATCTGACTCTGTGAGCTGTGGCGAAATTCAAAATTTCATAAGGTAATTTTTTTATAATTTTTTACTCAACTATTATATTTACTTTCCTTAAATTGAAGTGAAAGTAGAGTAGTTACATGGGTGAAAGTCATTAATTTCTTACTCGAACTATAGCCAAGAGCTTAAATATCTTGCATGGGAATTACTTCTTTCCGACTCTTGTATAATAAAGAACACTTTCCCACCCGTACATCACTTTCCGAGTATGAGAAATGAAAAAGAATATACCTGCTTCTACGACACCCCATCCAGTCATAGTGGGTTTCGTTCCTAAAAGTTGTCTGTCAGGACCAGTGTACAAGCATGCTGGGGCGCATCGATTTCCAGAGGCGCTAGTGGACTTTCCCTTACAATGATACTCTTTGGACTACAAACAAATATTGTGTTGTCATGACTACTGACGTTCCGTTCTACAAAGCTGTTATTAGATACTTCTAATAATTTAAAAATTTTAGTGCAATATTTACTGTTTCGTAATACAATATGTCACATTTTGTTGTATTTTATGATGTTAAGAAGCTTTAAGTACGTTTGACCGTTAATTATCCCCAAATAAGTCGTAAAAACAAAAATTTCGATTGAATACCGGTTTTTTTACTTGAAACGGAATGTATATGCGAGTGCTATTATTTTACACTGTGACATTTATCCTTTGGTAGATTTTAGTGGGCAGCACCATCATTACGACGACATTACGATTCATTGACGACCATTAATGCGGTCATATTTTTTTTAGCAGAATACCGAATTAGTTACAAACGTAATGGCAACGTAATGAGGTGGCGTCGTGATCGCAAAATCGTGTAATTTTATGTCAATTAGCAGACTTGACCCCCTGGTTGAATGTAATAGGTGAATGAAACTTCATCTTGTAGCTCCATGAGGGCTATGTCGTTATATTTTTTCGGGGATTTGTAGTCGGGGTGAGTGATAATTCGTAATATTTTTGCATCTACGTGAACCCGATTATAAAAAAAATCCAATTTCTTTTCCTGGAATGGTGATTTAAATAAATTATAAGGCCGTATGGTTGGTAAATGGTTAGTATCTAATAGATCTTAGACTTTTGGTATGTTAAAATAAGTTTAGAGAAAATAGCAGTTTCTTTGCCAGACACATAAAGAAGAGATGGAGCGCTAAACGCTCAGCTAAAGATAATATTATTTAGTTGATCAGCGATAAACTTAAAGTTCTATGAATTTTCATATTGCTTAGTTAGTCTACTTATAGTCTTTAGGTTATTTCTGTTTTTAGAGGTGAACTTGAAACTGGTTCAGGTCCTTGAACTGTTTTACAGGTAGAAAAACGAAAAGCATGTCTTTATATTATGTCGGCTGTTCGTGAATATGGTACTCTAAAAATAGATTGCTGTATTTACATCATACACCTATACATATATGTCTAGGTTGATGCTATTAATCTGTTAAGGGTTAGAAGGTCGGTACTGACCAGTATATTTTTGTCAGCCAATCTCACAATTTGAGGATTTGTGTCAGCGATGGTGGTGTCACTGTCAGAAGCCTTAGAACAGTGCGCGGCGGTCAGAACAAACTTGCTGCTGATGAGGGAACCGCCGCATTTAAACACCCAATGCCCCAATACTGATTTCCAACCAATGGCACCCTGGCAATAAATTATGATATATTGAAACTGACGCGTGGAACTTAATATAAGGCCTATCACCAATCTGTTTAACGTCTCACCATATGTGGAAACTCTCCTTGGTAAGAATCACGACCACCAAAAGCAGGATAGAGATTCATCATCCTATATTTGTATGCCAGGCCTGAAAAGTATGTATGATCAGGTTATATAACAGTTATAGGCTGATGATAGTTTATTCTATCATATACGCTCAGATTTTAATCAACGCAAACCTGTGTATGTACCTATACAAAGTTCTGCATTATGCCTAGTTAATACTTATTGTTTCTTATTCAACTACTTTGTAAAGAAGCTTTCGAGCCTTTGGTATAAGGAATTATATTTTTAACACAATTTAGAAACTAAAAAGTTACTTACAATTTTCCTCCCTTATCGCCTTATCTTCTCTTTCCTTGATGCCCCAAATATACTCCAGACATTCTGTGTGAAAAAAAAAATGTTTATTATTGTCTGTCCTGCTGACTCATAGCTGGGTTTGGATGAGAGGGTTGGCGCTTCCTTCATAGCTGATTATTTTGATGCCTGCTATAACTAAAACTAAGATAGATTCTGGTAGATATGACCCAAATGGAGAAGGTTTGATTTTGGTATAAATAATTTATTAATCACCAGGTTCACTGTGACCCTAAAAATGAAGAGATTCGTTAAAGAACATTAATTTAACAGTATTATTAAAAAAAAATATGCTTATGCTTAGTAACAGGGTCCGGCCCAAGCTTACTCGAAAAGCTGGTTGATATTTACAAAATGATTTAATGGAATCTGATACCGTTCTCTGGTACTCGATTCTCCTTTGGACTAATCGCCGACAGAACGTTTTGTTGTGATAGTCGTACGAACGAACGAACAAAAAAACCACAAATCGATGTACAGGATAGCCGTTTGGCACACTCATACTTATGAGCTGCAGGTCTCAAACAAACTTGCCTTAGGAGAGGAGTTATGGTTTTAAGTTTCAGCTCCGTCAGATCCGATGCGGTTAAATTATTGTTCGTAAATTACACCTTACGTAATTATTACACCTTATACATATTAATATCTTCATTTCTACCTCAAGAAAACAATTAGAAATATTTTTTGTACAAAATTATGTTTGTATGGTATTTTTTGAAAATGTATTTTGGTTTAATTTAAAGCAAGTGGCTGAAATAAAATGATAAGATATATTTTATTAAACCGGCTCAGAAAGTCTTGGATACCACACAATCGATTGTAGAACAAAAAAAAACCTATACAAAAAAGACGACACAATACTCCTCTCCTAAAGGCCTTTTTTAAGAACTGCGGCTCAACATATTTTTTTATCTCAAGTATAAGTGTGCCAAACGGCTATCCGGTTTTCCATTGATTTTGAGTTCGTACGCCGATCACTATTAATGCAAGTTTCACCGTCAGACCCTTATAGCCCCAGTCGTAGGTAGCAAAAAAACGAAGAATACGGCTATCCATGAACCAAAGATTTCCTTCGGTAGGATTGATCCTTGGGTTCCTAAAATGGGTTTACGAAGTGAAGCCACCTGGATTTTTCAAGCAGGTGGGGGGGAGGGGGGATTCTGCCTTAACGAAGTCCGAGGTTAATAACTGCCTAAGTTTAGATACTAAGCCAAGTTTGGTATCATTTTCGGATAAATCAATGACGTAGAATTCATTTCTGGTATAAAAATTGCAATTTATAAAGAAGTTTCCTAAACATTACACAGTAACCAATATTTTCAACTACATTTTTTAATTTAAATCACCGTAAATGTTAAACTGATGTTCTTATTTGCAAACAAAAAATACGTTAACAAAGCTTATAGAATGAAGACTTGAAAAAATATAACTTACAATTTTTTTATTAACAATTAATAGCGAAAAAAAATTTCACTGTCGCGTGCCGTCAATTTCTTTTACACCTATGGAAATATTTATATTTTTTATCATAACAATTTGGGTATCAAATAAAAGGTAATAAATAGCCAATTCCAAATATATATACATTATAATACTTTTATGAAACTGTTTCGAAATAAACTTAAAAAGTATAACGCAGAATTAAAAAATATCAGTAAATTATTAGAAAAACCAAAAATGCCAGTCAATACCGACAAAAAAAGGCAAATATCACAAGCGCGTATGTAAGTACGATATTATTAGGTACCTTGAGAGTAGTTTTACCCAAGTTTTAACCCTTGGAAACCCTGTACTGCTGGAAAAACTTGGCACTTGTTTCAGTATTTTCGAAAAAACTACCTTAAGAAAGCGTTTTTCAAGTATCTCTACTCTATCTTCTTAATATATAAAATCGTAAACTGAATGACTGACTGACTGACTGACTGACTGACTGATCTATCAACGCACAGCCCAAACCGCTGGACCTAGAGACTTGAAATTTTGCACACAGATACTTTATACAGTGTAGGCATCCACTAAGGAAGGATTTTTGAAAATTCCATCCCTAAGGGGATGAAATAAGGGATGAAAGTTTGTATGAAAGTCCCTCAGTTTTGAAGCTAGAATCTTCAAATTTTGTGTTTAGGCTGACGATTGAAAATTAATAAATACGGGTCTCAGCGTTTTTCAAAATTCTACCCCCGAAGGGGTCAAAAGGGGGATGAAGTTGTGTATTAAAGAAAATCCTTTATTTTCGAAGTAAAAATCGCTAAATTCATAATTTAGGCTTATGGATAGAAATCTAAAGCAACGTATATTGTTTTTGTTAGGATTTCAACTCCAAAGGGGATGAAATGAGGGTGAAAAGGGTTAAAAAAAACCTAAAAATAGATATGGATGTCGTTATCGGGGTTTTGTGGGATGATGATTGCAAAAATGACATTTATTTTGAAGTCCAACCACGGTGGACATGATTTAACCCCTAAAGGGGTGAAAATGGGGTCCAAATTTTGTACGGAAAAATAATATAAAATAGACATTACAACTTTAAACTTCGTAGGAGCACATCTAAAAATAAATAGGCAAATATATATTTTGTTATTTTGAAAATCAACCCCTTAGGGGGTAAATGGGGTGAGTAAACATAAAAATCGATATTGATGTCGTTATTGGGGTTTTCTGGGATGACGATTGCAAAAATGACATTTATTTTGAAGTCCAACACGGTGGACATGATTTAACCCCTAAAGGGGTGAAAATGGGGTCCAAATTTTGTATGAAAAAATAATATAAAATAGACATTACAACTTAAAACTTCGTAGGAGCACATCTAAAAATAAATAGGCAAATATATATTTTGTTATTTTGAAAATCAACCCCTTAGGGGGTAAATGGGGTGAGTAAACATAAAAATCGATATAGATGTCGTTATTGGGGTTTTCTGGGATGACGATTGCAAAAATGACATTTATTTTGAAGTCCAACACGGTGGACATGATTTAACCCCTAAAGGGGTAAAAATGGGGTTCAAATTTTGTATGGAAAAAGAATACAAAATCGAAATTACAACTTTAAAATTCGTAGGAGCACGTCTAAATATATATTTTGGGATTTTGAAAATCAACCCCTTAGAGGGTAAGTGGGGTGAGTAACATAAAAATCGATATGGATGTCGTTTTTGAGGTTTTATGGGATGGTGATTGCGAAAATTAGATTTATTTTGAAGTCCAACGCGGTGGACATGACACATATGGACCTGGACCTGGACATGCACATCCAGGGAACGGGAACGGGAACCGGAACCGGAACGGGCACGGGCACGGGAACGGGAACGGAATGGAACGGAACGGAACGGAACGGAACGGAACGGAACGGAACGGAACGGAACGGAACGGAACGGAACGGAACGGAACGGAACGGAACGGAACGGAACGGAACGGAACGGAACGGAACGGAACGGAACGGAACGGAACGGAACGGAACGGAACGGAACGGAACGGAACGGAACGGAACGGAACGGAACGGAACGGAACGGAACGGAAAAGAACGGAACGGAACGGAACTGAACGGAACGGGAACGAGACGGTAACGGGAACTAGAACAGGACGGGTACGGGAACGGGAACGGAAGGTGTACGGGACGAGTACGGGACGGGATCGGACGGGAACGGAACAGGAACGGAACGAAACGGGAATGAAACAGGAACGTAACGGGAACGGAACGGGAACGAAACAGGAACGAAACTGGAATGAAACGGGAACGGAACGGGAATAGAACAGGATGGGAACGGGAACAAGAACCGGACGGGAACGGAACGGGAACAAGAACGGGAACGTAAGGCGTACGGGACGGTTAGGGGACGTTTACGGGACGGGAACGCAGCGGGAACGGAACGGGAATGGGAACGGGAACGGAAACGGAAGGGGTATGGGATGGTTACGGGACGGGAACGCAAACGGGACGGGAACGGAACGGGGAACGGGGAACGGGAGCGGGAGCGGGAACGGAAACGGGAACTAGAAGCCTTGTGCGAGGCCCGCCACACGCGGCAAATTTCTTGCCTCGCGAGGCAGCGCGCTTGATGGGGACTCGCCTAATCGCGTAAAAATGGCTGGCCGGATCCTGGTTGAAGGTTCCTTAAAAGGATTTCGTCTAATATCCACGCGGACGAAGTCGCGGGCAGAAGCTAGTACTTTTATAAAGCTAACTAAATTTGCTACAATTTGAGCCTATCACAAACAAGTTTCGAATTGATATTTAAAATTTTAATATTTAATAAAAATAATAACTTCCTTACAACGGTAAGGAAGTTATTTTTTTTTAACTAGCCAAAACAAGAATATTTTCTTTTATTATTATTTTAAAAATAAAAGGATAATAGGGCTCCTACGAGGTATTACTCTTTTTTCAATATTACAATTTGTGTAGTAGAAAAAAATTGCCATTAAGGCAATTTTTTTCTTTTATCAAGCGAGTATTTTATTTTTGTTTTTATTTTTTTTAAATAGTTTAACAATTGAATCGTACAAATATGAATCCAAAAATGAATCCGACACCCTATATTCATACGAATATGATATCAAACGGGGCATAGCAGCTTAACTAATACATCTATCGTGAATGGGCTGAAAGCCAAAACTTCAAAAAATTTACTACAAAAATCGTGGTGGCTTCACTTCTTATATCCATCCTAGGGTCCTAAGGACCAATCCTACCAAAGGAAATCTCTGGTTCACAAAACGCCGTATTTTTCACCCTACTGACGCCACAATGGGGAGGCGAAGGCAAAGTGAATTACAGATGGCGCTTCAGTCTTTGGAACAATGGGGAATGTCCGAAAAAAATCAAATTGGCTGAATATTTTTCTATAGGTAGGAATAAGGTCCCTTAGTAATAGAAAAAAGTTTCAGAATTTTCGGTTGGGTAAAAAAGTTTTTAAAAATCAAAGTCTCTTCGACTTCACAAATGTATGAAAGTAACAGCAGAATGGAGATTATACCTTTGCCGCTAACTGCCACAAACACAACACGTATTTAAAAAAAAAGTTTTGACATTTTGTCTTGAAACTTTTTTTTTTAATACCATGTTGTGGTTGTGGCAGGTGTTGGCAAAGGTACAATCTCCATTCTGCTGTTACTTTCATACATTTGTAAAGTCGAAGAGACTTTGATTTTTTGAATTTTTTTCACGAAACCGAAAATTATGAAAATTTATTCTATTACTAAGGGACCTTATTCCTACCTATAGAAAAATATTCAGCCAATTTGTTTTTTTTCGGACATTCCCCATTGTCAGTTTGAGCTTTATATTGTCTTGACTGTGTATTACGTGATTTTACTTTCTTAGATTGTATTTTTTTCGGTTTTGCGGACAAACAATGTATTCTATGCTAACTTTAGCTCATATAAAAGAAGAATTACGGAAAAGAAAAGCCAAAACAACAGGCAAGAAAGTTTATAGCAACTTACTAAAAATTGCTAACAAGCATTACATTTCTTTAAATTTCGTGTAAGATTTACAAGTAATCTTTTTATTTCAGATTAGAAGCATATGATTTAAATTTTAACAAAGCAACTGAGTGTGAATTTCCGTGTTTATAGTTGCCTGATGATGCCTTCTGTGCAATAGTAATTTCAGGTTTCTGTACTGGAATTTCTGTACCATCCAAAATTACACGAACCGTTTTATCATATTTATTTTATTATTCTAAGTTTCTTGAATGACTCTGGCATATAAAATTCTATTAATTCTCTGTTTGGCCCCAATATGGGGCTTATTCCATATTTGATATACCTATCAAATTCATCCAAGTTATAAATATGTTAGAAACTGCTGAGGTTGAAATATTGAAGAACAAAGCTGTTATAATTCAAATGTTGTTTTATTTTGGCGAAGCTTCATCAAATTCATGAAACATTCCTTTTGATTTATAATGTTTCTCAGGCTCAGCAAAGGAGAAAATCGAGGGAAAAGCATATTTTTTTTATATTTTTTTGCCCACTATTTTTTTTTGTTACTGAGAAATCGATGAACTCCAATATTTTACAAGTTACATGCATAACAATGCAGCATTTTCTCAGTATAAAATTAAAAAGTGCAATACTCCAAGAGATTCCCATATGTTTTGACACTTTCTTTGAGGCGGCCGGGTACCAAAGACCAGACGCCACCTATCGGGATAAAATTGCGCTTTTCCTCCCCATTACCTATGGTTCCATTTTGGATTATTCACCTAGAGTCGATTATTGATAAATAAACAGACAAAGAATTGGTATTTAAAAAGCATTCAGTATTAGTTAAAAAAAAGTGAAATGAAGGTCACTGGAAGCTGCTGGATACGGGCAGCTCACACATGCCCAGCAGTGGGTGTCGAGAAGCAATGTGACAGTGTTACATTCTGCTACTTTTGAGGCCAACCGACTAACTTACTGACTGCACTGATCCTTCTGCCTGGTGCATTGAAGTCAGGCATTTTTGGGCCTTGAATTTCACAAGGATTTGGTCGTTCTACTTTAGGCTGTACTGTCTGCGGGAGCAAGAAGTAAAGTTAATAAGTGTCATTTTAAATCTAATTAGGGTCTCCTTATGTAAACATTTATTTTATGTATTCTGAGAAGACGGCTACAATAAACAAACGATGAGTCAAAGACAAGTAATACGTATGGTAATATTAAATATACGGTACGGTAATATTAAATATTAGACACATAACATACAAACCAACAATCATTTCGATTTTGAACCAGGAAAACAAGTCGGTTATACAATTATACTCTACACAACACCCCATTTTGGACCATTTCTTGACTGAACTACGTATTTGTTTGAAAACTAATCGACTATCGTAAAAAAAATGAACGCACTAAACGACCAATGTTCGATTTTCAGTTTTCAGGCGTGTAAAGTTTGATTAAAAAGACATTTCCTATTTGTATAAAGTAGTACCTTACCTTTTCAGATCCCGTGGTCTTTGCATATAAAATCGGCAACACTACAAATAAATGCACAACTTTATTTAAAAAAAAGACATACTACAGGTACTGATGCTAATTATTAAAACTATTAAAATAATCACGTCATTTTTATCCTGACGTCTAGAAAAGCATCAAACCATAATATTCATGATAAACATAATAATATAGACAAAAAAATGCAAAATTTATGGTTATTATTTAGTTATTGATTAAATTCTACTATAGGTACACATTGTCTTTAGAGCGTTTCAACACTTGATGAAAATTAATCAATTGAATATTGGATTATAAACAAAATTACACTTTAATAAGAAAAAATCCTTCCAGAAAATGATAAATTCATGAATAATAAGTATAAATTCTCAAAATAAGGAAAACATTACGTGCTATCACCACACTAAACAGTATAAATATATTAAATTCTTTGGTACTCTTCATTTCAATTGATTTACGATTTAAAAACACTTGTGTCTTCAATGAAGGTTGTTACTTGAATGACGTTCATTGGTTCGGATGTTGATTGGGTTTTCTTATTTTATCATTTTAGGTATTGGTTGTGGTAGATCATGAATTCCCACCAGTCAAAACAACTATTACATGTTGCTGTAAAAACCCGTATATTGATAAATATAAGGTTTAACTAGTATATAATACTAGGATTTACAAACATGAGTCGGTAAATGTAAGGATTTTATAAAAAAAATATATATTGGGCTTTTACTATTGGATTTTGGTATACAATCGGTTTTTATATAGACTGTTGGTAATTTAACTAAAACAAAGTGGTAAAGTAGTACGTATCAATACGAAAACTTACTTTAAGATCCAAGTACACACTGTCTGGTGCTTCTGACAAGAACAATTTGATGCAGTTAAAACTAGAGTTCTTACATTTTTACCCTTGTAATTATCTTTTGAGCTTTGCAGTTAGGTTGACATTATGTTCTTTTGTCAAAATTTTATAGCTTGAGTTCATTTTTTTTATATAAAGTATATGGTAAAGATTTGGTACCAGTCGTGAGCATATACACAAAAGATATAGAAAAATGTATGAATTAACATGATGTCCCCTGAAAAATTCGAAACTAATAGAATAATGAGCAAAAAAATAAAAAATAAATCAACTGGTAACATCGGCACCATATTTACATGTTTTAACTTTTTATTTACCGTCTCGTCGCGTCAGCAGCCGTTTCGTACGAGAGAGAAGAGAGAGTAATATTTTTAAAATGACGTGAATTTGACTTTTCCATTCAAATCCAATGCTTTTTTCAAAATGACTTCCCATTTGGCGTTTAATGCCGAAATATTTATGTCCGAATTGCATGATGTTACACGTAAGCTTTATAACCATGAATCGGACTGCGGTAGTTAAGTAGTGCCTTCATAATGCTCTGTTAGCGTGATTCCGAACGTTGCATTTGCAAAGCTAGCTGTAATTTTAAAGAGTCACAGACTTCCCTGGTTGCCGTGTTTCACCGAAAAAGTTCGTTCCATTTTTGAGTTAAGTATACGAGAAATATGAGTATTCATCTTAGAGCATTCAAACAATATGCTCTAAGGTTTTCATAGTGGTAGTGACATTTAAGGTCACTAAACACGGTAAATATGGAGTTTCAAACAAAATTGCAGGCGTGTTTAGCAGCTACTCTACTACTCCGACTTAGCACGAAGAATGTTAACAATTAATGTTTGAATATCCAAGCATGTTAGAGAAAACACATTTTTCGTTATTTCTACAGTAAAGGTACTTTTATCTTCTCACCAATAATTTAATCCCAAAATAAGCAAAGACCACACTATGGTCAGTTCAATCTCGAAAAAAAAATACATGTTTTCTTATTTAAGAATAACATTAATGACACGAGAATATAATGTAAGTATATTTATGCTCATTACATTATGTTGGAATTCAAACTGGTATTTACCGTTGTTAATAACACATATCTTTTTTCAGTTTATTGGAACTTTCATGGTTTTTCAGAGACGCGATTCAGTAATCGGCTGCTCTAAACCAAATCCAAGTATCTCATCCCAGACAAACTTTACAGGAGAGCTTAAAAACGTTATTTAGTGTTTTTATTGAAAAAATAGATATTCTGAACACTAAAATGTTAAAATATCATTGGTATTTAAGATAAAAACATATTTCTGTAACTAAATAGTTATCATACTTACCTACATTTTGACGAACGAAAACAGTGTTCTGCGTTTAATTATTTTTTTGTCAATAATATTCTACGCTATAAACAAGTAACTTAGATTCTCTATTGTACTTATAGTAGATGCTTGTTTTCAGCTTTGCATAGAGCCATAGAATATAGTCCTTAATACTATAAAATAAATACATAGAAATCAAGTATCTGCTAATTTATTTTAAATACAAGTATCTAGATAACACTTGCTTGTTTTTAAGTTAGAAACGGGAAATATACTTTGTTTTAGCGTAGATTTTGCAAATGGAAAAATATTCTTGAAACAGATTATTGGCTATATTTCCCGAATTACAGCGAATGTTAAGAAAATAAATGCGACTTGCTTTGCTTAAACAGAAAATGAAATAATTTTTTTTTGGAAACTGAGTAACTTGAGTTTTGCATAGCGCAGCCGAGTTCTTCTCCATTGTATCACAGAATAAGTATAACATTCTAAGATGTTTGGACACCTATGTGAAAATTGTTTTCTGCTGATTGTATTTGCAGGATAAAAGTGATTAAGGTTAAGGGCACACATAACTATTAATATTTAACGCCAAGGAAAACGAAGTCTTTATAATTTGTTTATTTCCACACGATGAGTTCTATCCAGTCGAGGAAACTTGTCACCCTGGTGTAGACGCCCGGCTGGTCCGGCAGCGCGCATCCGATGCCGAATGACGTCACGCCGATTATTTGGTGCATTCTCCTGCACGAATTTGTTACATTGCACCAGCTAACGAGAAAAAAAAGTTTTTACGTTTTTTATTATTATTTGACATGATATTACAATAGTTTGGCGTCATTATTGGATTACAAAAGCTTATTTTAAAACAACTTACTTACATAGATTTTTGTGGTAGGACCATTTCCAATTGTAATGGACCTCCTGAGTCACCCTGTGAAATGGTGAAAAAAAGCAGTAAGTGAAATTATAATAATTTTGAAAACTCTCTTGATTTGATTTTCCAATTAATCAATTATTAATAATTTTGATTTTTAATTGTAAATTACTTTAAAAAGTTAGGTAGATTAATAAAAAGGGAATCCATAGAATCGGTAAAAAAACGGAAGGGGAGGGGGGCTCCTACGCCAATGATTAACGCATCGCACCTATAAACAGGCTTTACATGATGATGCTACAACCACAAGCTAGAGAAAATGTACTTTTTTGTAAATTTTGTTGTCCAACCTGACACGCATCGACGCCTCCTGCTAAGACGCCAGCGCAGATCTGGTGGTCTTGCAGGCCACACCAATGCCTGTTGCAAGACGGACGCAGCAAATTGTCACACTGCTGAGTATCTATCACATCCAATACTATTACTTGTAGTTCGGGAGACGTGGTTTTGTTCACTGAAAACCGGTAATAAAAACTTTATTAACAATGTCTGACGTCACATGATCATGTGCTGTCTTAAAAAAACTAATTAGAGTTATGAATAAGGAAAAATGTTATTTAAAAAGTAGACTGAATTAGCCTAAGCCCGGTGCCAAAGAATCATAATATCACAATTTTAGTAATACTTAAGTGTAGTAATTCTCGAGTCCTCCCTTTCGACCCTTGTATAATAAAGCAGTGTTTACCACCCGTACATTCACTTTTCGAGAATGAGAAATGAAAAAAAATATACCTGTTTCTACAACACCCCATCCAGTCGTAGTGGGTTTCTTTCCAAAAAACTCTCTGTCAGGACCAGTGTACAAGCAAGCTGGTTGAATGTAACTGGTGAATGAAACTTCATCTTGTAGCTCTATGAGGGCTATGTCGTAATATTTTTTTGGAGATTTATAGTTGGGGTGAGTGATAAATCGTAATATTTTTGCATCTATGTGAACCCTATCATAAAAAAAATCCAACTTCTTTTCCTGGAATGGTGATTTAAATGAATTAGAAGTCCGTATAGGTATTTGTTTTTGATTTGTATTTATTTATTAGATCTTAGACCTTGTTGTATGTTGAAGTTAGCAGTTTCTTTTCCAAAGACATGTACGTAAATATACGTAATATAGCTATTCCGGAAAGGAGCGCTGAATTTTCAAACGCTCAGCTAAACATAATTTTACTTAGTTGATCATCAATTAATTGCTTAGAATAAAAAAGCCTTCAAGTTATTATTTCTCTTTTTTAGAAGTGAACTTGAAACCGGTTTAGGTCTTTGTGTTTTACAGGTAGAAAAACGGAAAGGTTGTTCGTTTTTATTATGCGGCTGTTTGTGAATTCTTCTTTAAAATTATTATTGATGTACAAAACCATAAGTTTAAATGCTATTCATCTGTTGAGGGTAATGTGTTGGTACTGACCAGTATATTTTTGTCGGCCAATCTCACAATTTGAGGATTTGTGTCAGCGATGGTGGTGTCACTGTCAGAAGCCTTAGAGCAGTGCGCGGCGGTCAGCACGAACTTGCTGCTGATAAGGGAACCGCCGCACTTGAACACCCAATGACCCAATGCTGCTTTCCAACCAATGGCACCCTGGCAGGAGATTATGAAATATACAATTGAAACTGACTCGTGAAATTTAATTTAAGGCCTATGCCTTATAAGCCTAATAAGCCATGTTGATGATAGTTCCAACACGCTTATCGTCTCACCATATGTGGAAACTCTCCTTGATAAGAATCACGACCACCAATTTCAGGATAGATATTCATCACCTCATATTGGTATATACGGCCTGAAAAGTATTTATGATCACATTTTATAATAGTTATATGCTAATATTTCTAAGACTGGGTTCACACTTGTATCAAATGATACAGGACCTAATGTTACACCAATCAGGTCTTAATGAATGCAAAAGCTTTTACGTACTAATTTCTGCATTATACCTAGTTATATTTTTACTCAAATGACTAATTCTTATTTATTTAACCATTTTGTAAATTTATAAACTTTAGTGCTTTGAATAGGTGTAAGGATTATGCAGATGTATTTTCTTCACACAATTTAGAAAAAAATAAAAAGTTACTCACAGGTTTCTTCCCTTATCTCTCTATCTTCTCTTTCTTTGATGTCCCAAATATACTCCAGACATTCTGTGTGAATAAAATGTCTAGTATTGTATGTAAGTGCATAGCTGGGTTTGGAGGAGAGGGTTGGCGCTTTTTACATAGATGATAGACACCTGCCATAACTAAAACTAAGATACATTCCGGTAGATATGACCCAAATGGGGACGGTTTAACTTTGGTATAATTTATTATAAATATTAAATGCCAGGCTCACTGTGATCCCAAATATACAGAGTTTAATTAAGGTCAAGCCACACAGCGGGCGTGACGGGGCGCGTCGTGACGATGACGGGGCGCGGCGCGACGGGGCGCGACGGGAGTTCACACTGCGGGCGTGATCACGCCTACGTTCCGCCCCGCCGCGCTTCCGATCTGTATTCAAGCTCGGCGCGACGGCGGCGTGGCGCGACGGGACGTGACACGTCACGCCACGCCGGCCTGTGTGACGTCGCTGTGTGGCTTGGCCTTTAAAGTAGATTAAAACTAAACTACACTTACAAAATTGTTGCTTTTGTTTAGTAACAAGCAGGGTTGTATTTCTGTTGCCGCTATAACAACAAATACTAAAAACAGAATAAAATAAATATTTAAGGGGGGCTCCCATACAACAAACGTGATTTTTTTGCCGTTTTTTGCTCGATTTTGATAACGACTACAGGTAGACAGTTGAAATTTTCACAGATCGTGTATTTCTATTGCTGCTATAACAACATATGCTAAAAACAAAACAAAATAAATATTTAAGGGGGGCTCCCATACAACAAACGTGATTTTTTGCCGTTGTTTTGGTACGGAACCCTTCGTGTGCGAGTCCGAATCGCACTTGGCCCGTTTTTTATGTTCTGCTACTTCTGAGGCCAACCGACTAACTTACTGACTGCACTGATCCTTCTGCCTGGTGCATTGAAGTCAGGCATTTTTGGGCCTTGAATTTCACATGGATTTGGTTGTTCCGCTTTTGGCTGTACTGTCTGCGGGAGCAAAAGTGAAGTTAGTATAAGTATGATTCAAAATCTATAGAGTCTCGTTATGTTAACATTAATTTTAAGTATTCTGAGAAGTTAATGATATATTTTGACAGTCGTATAATGGCAATGATATTTTGACTTATTCAGTATAAATAATAATAAGCAATCATAATAATTGATTTGTAATTTGGAAAATGTTTAGGTATGTTAGCGATCCATTGAATGCAAGTTAAATATTATGTTAATATTTTTACCATTTAAATTTTTATCATCAAAAATCTATAGAATAAAACTTGTATGGAATTTTATGAGCTTTTATAAAATACTTGGACATTGGACATCATGATTTCCAAAAATGACAATGATTTAAAACGATCTTCGAACAGAATATGAACTCACCTTTTCAGTTTCTGTGCTCTCTGCATATGAAATCGGCAACACTACAAATAAATAAAAGCCTTTATTTTAACACTAATCATGCTATTTTATCCTGATGTCCGGAGAATCATCAAACCACAGACGAATAAAAAATCAAATTCAGGTAACGATTAAGTAAATTTAAGTGTACACAGTATGATCGTTACAAAGTGGTATCAAAAATTTACGAAAATCGATCAATTATTTTATTCGATAATGAACAAAAAGCTCCTTGCAGAAAATTACAGATTCATAAAAAGTATTAAGATTTTAAAATATTAAGAAAAAGATTACGTGTTATCACCACACTTATCAGTATGAAGAAATTAAATTCTTTAGCACTCTTCATTTCAATTGATTTAGGTACGATTTAAATCGCGAGTACCTTCATTGAAGGTTGCTACTTGAATGACGATCATTGGCTTGGATCATGATTGGGTTTTTCATTTTATTATTTCGGGTATTGGTAGTGGTACAGATGTTTTATCTCACAGTCGCGTCGGCTGCACATGCACAAACACATGCACATTGCAAGTGTGCATCTGCAGACTCTCGTATAACGCACACTAAAGTAATGTGCAGTGCACGCCTAAAGAATAAATTACACAAAAAGGGTTTCTCGCATGCGAGCGGCAAATAATCGTATGCGATTATCCCATTGCTAAACTCGCCATTCGATTATCGCCTGCGGTTGTTTACATTTTGACAAAAAATCGTATTAGTCAAGCTATTCTCGAACTCTATATTACGGCCGTAATATAGCGGTGTAGAACGTTGTCTATTGTAAACTATACGGCGCGGTTTCCTAGAGAGTGCTGCTGGACACCGTAACGTAACGTCAAAAAGCGTCGCGCTATTTTCGTGACGGCCGTCATGACCGTACAGAACTGTTCGTCACAGTTTTTAGGGTTATTTATTTATTTATATATTTTGTACACACACAATTTTTAACATAAAAGAAGTAGACAGAAGAGTAGTACAAGGACACCGCTTATTTCATATTGAAATTTCTTCCAGCAGGCCCGGGATAGGAAAGAACATTGAAAAAGGCAGACGTGTGTAGCTCAAGATGAAAATAATACCTATATTATATATACCTACATATTTAGAAATAATTATACAATACATATATACACACATACTTACTTAAATAAAACATAAATATATACATAATAATACTATATACATACGAATACGTGTAATCAAAATAAAAGATAAAAATTGTAAAAGAGAAAAATAATAAAATAATGTAAAATTAGGGACAAGTGGACAGATAGTACTCTTTTAATCGTTTTTTGAAAAGAGATATGGTGCGACAATCTCTGATCTGTGCTGGCAGCGAATTCCAGAGACGGGCGGCATGCACGGAGAAGGAATAGGAAGCAAAGTTGGAGTTATGGGTGGGGAATTTTAGAACGGACTTGAGATGGGATCTACATTCAGAATTGGGCGGGTGGCAGAAGGAAAAACGATCACGAAGGTAAGATGGATAGGAAGGATTGTAAAGAACATTGAAGAGGAGACAGAGAATTCTAACATTCCTGCGCTGGCGTATAGGGAGCCACTTAAGTTCCTTCCGAAAGTTGGAAACGTGGTCGTACTTGCGTAGACCGAAAATAAAGCGGATAGCAAGATTTTGGAGGCGCTCAAGTTTGTTAAGTAATAGCTCGGTAGCATCTAAGTAGCAAACATCAGCATAGTCGAGAAGAGGTAGAATTAGTGACTGGGCAATAGAGATTTTGGTGGGCAAGGGTAGAAAACTTTGGAGACATTTAAGGGAATGAAAGGAGAAGTATATCTTGCGACTAACATCAGCGACATGTTTTGTCCAGTCAAGGTTAGAGTCAAATATAACGCCTAAGTTCTTGACTGTGTCACTATACGGAATAATGATGAAATATGGGTTTCGTACCCAAAGGGTAAAAACGGGACCCTATTACTAAGACTCCGCTGTCCGTCTGTCTGTTTGTCTGTCACCAGGCTGTATCTCATGAACCGTGATAGCTAGACAATTGTAATTTTCACAGATGATGTATTTAAACAATACTAAATAATATACCTACTAGAAAAAATACGACTCGCACCAGATCAATACTCAGACGGGAATCGAACCCGCGACCTTTGGATATCCGGTCCAATGCTATCCAAAGGTCGCGGGTTCGATTCCCGTCTGAGTATTGATCTGGTGCGAGTCGTATTTTTTCTAGTACTTATATTATTAAGTATTGTTTAAAAATAGCATTGTAAATGCAAAAATCTCAAATTAAAAAAAAATATATAGCTATTTCATCTTAATCAATTGTCTAAATATCTGGAAAGATATTTCAATTGAATGTCGAGGTAATTCCTCACATTGGTGAAATAACGCTGGCTTGCAGCGTAAGCGTGCTCGCAGAGTACAGACTTTCTATCGGCCGACAGTTTAGTCGGGCTCTCCAATCAGTATGAAGAAGTATGCAAGTGCGCACACTACAACGATTCGGTATCGGCCGATTCTTCATACAAAACCAACTATCGGGCCAACTATCGGCCGATAGAAAGTCTGTAGTCTGCGGGCAGGCTAAGAGTGGGATATCCTGGAAGAAATTCGACGATGTCACTAGTGACTCGGTAGCTCAGCGGTCAGAGCATTTGACCGGATATCCAAAGGTCGCGGGTTCGATTCCCGTCTGAGTATTGATCTGGTGCGAGTCGTATTTTTCTAGTATATTATTTAGAATTGTTTAAAAATAGCATTGTAAATGCAAAACTCTCAAATTAAAAAAAAGATTATGTATTTCTGTTGCCGCTATAACAACAAATACTAAAAACAAAATAAAATAAATATTTAAGGGTCCGACTCGTACTTGACCGGTTTTTTTCAGGATAGCAGCGGCGCCGCGACGGTGAAATAAAATCAGTTTAAACTGGTGTAAAGCGAAAGTATTTCCCGAATATATCATCATTACGCATTTACAGTAGACAATGATGCCAAAAAATCTCAAATGCAATACATTTAAGTTTTTTTGCATCTGTACCACGAACACGGAATAAATAATTTTCCTCCATACAATTATTTTCCTCTCCTGATGATTGATCATGCTCCAAGTATATAAATAATGCTAAATCAAGATAATCTATTTTCTTCTCAGATAGGTAAGTTTCTAAAAAAAAGATGGCCGTAACGGTGTTGTTACTTTCCACATGACTCCACCGTAAACTATGTGTGGGTCTCCAGCTTCCTCATAGGCTATAGAGAAATTCTAAGCTTGCCATATTTTAAAGCATAATAGCAGCAATCAAACTTCCAGACAAAATAATAGCAGCCACCATAAGTTCGTTACCATGAGTTGTTTTATGTGTGTGAGCTGGCGACACGTGTCTGCAGCTTACACATCCCGTTAAGGCAAACCAGTGAGGTTACGGTTTTAGACTATAGTCAAAAATTTAGAGCCTAATTGCAGCAATAAGATCCAAAAAAACTAACCATCACACTCAAATACTGTTGTAACTACGAGCATAAAACTGTGTGCGAGCTGGAGACACGTGTCACTGGCTTGCACATCTGTATTTTCGTAATTACTTAAGCTACGATTATGTTATATACCTCAAAATTCTCAGCCGAATTGGAGCATTAGGCTCCAAATTTACCAAAGCTTTAACTCGAAAAGTTTTTGAGCTACGAGCCGATATCTAGGTGTAAGCTGGTGACACGTGTCTCTGGCTGACACATGCTGAATTGCTGTAACTGTATATGTTAGAGTTTCGTTTTAAAGATCAAATAATACGTTATAATTGCAGCACACACGAGGCATAATTTCAAATCTCTGGGCCTCTTAGTTTCAAAATTATAAGCCAAAAACCGTTTTCCCGCCAAAAAATTCAAAATAATGGCTCGGAAGCGCCTAATCGCGCCGTTGCCGTTCCGTGCGCTACACTATTGCAATCGAATTTGAACCTAAGAGCTAGTATTATTTTGGTTCATTTTAATTTACGCTCTCGATCGTTTTAATTTATGTACTGAGAATTTTAGTCTAGGAGGTAGAAGCCGTCTGATATAACTGGTTACCTAATTTTAAAGAAAATCAAAGTCTATTTATTTAGGAATATTTATAGTTATTATATATGCTTAGTTATTATACATTTTTTTTACACTAATCTCACTTACATTAAAACTTCGAACATTTGTTTGTCTGTCTCTATGTTTGTTACTCTTGCACACCGAAATTTGGCATACAGACAGATATAAATATGGCCTGGACTGGAATCGGGATTAACACAATCAAAAAATAAAAATAATCCTATAAACAGTTATAAACAAAATCACGCCATCTGTTCGCGCACCAAGGAATTATTATTATAGCCGTGTATATATATCAGTGTGCGCGCGCTCTGTTTTATCATTAGCACTAGAGGTGGTTAATATAGCATCTAGCGCCATATTATAGCCCGCTATATTTACATAGCGCACATAGCGCGCTATGTAAGTAGACGCTATGGCGCTATGAATATCGCGCGTGGCAACAAGTAGCATCTTTGGCCGGACGGGTGCGCGGGCATTCATCGCGTGCGCGCTGTTGCTACCGGACGCGTTACGCGCGTTTCTCTCGCAGCACGCTAGGTATGAGTATAATATCGCGCGCGACCTTATATTGTGTTAGTTCGATTAGGACTTTTATGACACAACGAAGTCAATCAGTAAGTATTATGTAAAAGCTATTTAGCTAAGCAAAGTTAGTGAACGCGAGATATGGTAAAACAACCGTATTTCAAACGTCAATAAGGTCAAAATCTCTTGCACCTGTTTTTTTTTTAACTAGAAAACCTTGTCTAGTGATCACAAGTTAGAAAAATGAGTGCAAGCGATTTTCGACCTTATTGACATTTATTAAAATCACGGTTTTTAATGAAAGATCAAAGTTAGTAAACGAGAATACTGCAAAAAATCAACCAAATTTTAAACGTCAATAAGGTCGAAAATCGCTTGCACCTGTTTTTTCTTACTAGAAAACATTGTCTAGTGATCACAAGTTAAAAAAATTAGTGCAAGCGATTTTCGACCTTATTGACATTTATCAAAATCACTGTTTTTAATGAAAGATCAAAGTAAGTTAATGAGAATACGCCAAAAAACCAACCGAATTTCAAATGTCAATAAGGTCGAAAATAGCTTGCACCTGTTTTTCTTAACGATAATTTAAAGACGTGAAATACACCTAATTTTATCGACAAAACACCCACATGTTGGGGTCTATCCCCACTCCTGTTGGAATGGCCGCCATTTTAAATTTGACTTTTCATTTTAGTATGCCAAATTTCGGCGTGAAAGAGTAACAAACATACAGACAGACAAAATTTGTATAAACCTAACTAAGCATAGCGATATAAACATTCCTAAATAAATAGACTTTGATTTTCTTTAAAATTAGGTAACCAGTTATATCAGACGGCTTCTACCTCCTAGACTAAAATTCTCAGTACATAAATTAAAACGATCGAGAGCGTAAATTAAAATGAACCAAAATAATACTAGCTCTTAGGTTCAAATTCGATTGCAATAGTGTAGCGCACGGAACGGCAACGGCGCGATTAGGCGCTTCCGAGCCATTATTTTGATTTTTTTGGCGGGAAAACGGTTTTTGGCTTATAATTTTGAAACTAAGAGGCCCAGAGATTTGAAATTATGCCTCGTGTGTGCTGCAATTATAACGTATTATTTGATCTTTAAAACGAAACTCTAACATATACAGTTACAGCAATTCAGCATGTGTCAGCCAGAGACACGTGTCACCAGCTTACACATAGATATCGGCTCGTAGCTCAAAAACTTTTCGAGTTAAAGCTTTGGTAAATTTGGAGCCTAATGCTCCAATTCGGCTGAGAATTTTGAGGTATATAACATAATCGTAGCTTAAGTAATTACGAAAATACAGATGTGCAAGCCAGTGACACGTGTCTCCAGCTCGCACACAGTTTTATGCTCGTAGTTACAACAGTATTTGAGTGTGATGGTTAGTTTTTTTGGATCTTATTGCTGCAATTAGGCTCTAAATTTTTGACTATAGTCTAAAACCGTAACCTCACTGGTTTGCCTTAACGGGATGTGTAAGCTGCAGACACGTGTCGCCAGCTCACACACATAAAACAACTCACGGTAACGAACTTATGGTGGCTGCTATTATTTTGTCTGGAAGTTTGATTGCTGCTATTATGCTTTAAAAAATGGCAAGCTTAGAATTTCTCTATAGCCTATGAGGAAGCTGAAGACCCACACATCCGTAAACTCTGCCGTCTTTTTACGTCTGTAAAATTACGGCCGCTATGTGACGGCGGCACTGCTATCCTACGAAACCC
The DNA here is from genome assembly GCA_928269145.1 of Agriphila tristella. NCBI lineage: Eukaryota > Metazoa > Arthropoda > Insecta > Lepidoptera > Crambidae > Agriphila > Agriphila tristella. Next base: position 44,063,243 of record OV743433.1, read on the forward strand.
TAGCTTTAGAAAGGTACCTATGCAATGTTAAGCTTCTTAATTTTTTAAGGGTTTGGGGTAAAGCTAATATTAATAATAAAGGACAAGGAAAAAAAAGTTTTGTAAATTATTTATTTCCACACGATGGGTTCTATCCAGTCGAGGAAGCTGGTCACCCTGGTGTAGACGCCCGGCAGGTCCGGCAGCGCGCAGCCGATGCCGAATGACGTCACGCCGATTATTTGGTGCATCCGCCGACACGTGGATGTTTCCTCGCAACTATAAAGAAATAATATTTTGTTGATTGAAGTTGCTTTTTAAGTAACTTCGAGTAGGTATACTATAATCAGAACGGCGGTAAGTAATAAAGTTAACCTACTGCTAAATCACATAAAATTAGAATGTATAAAGCTAGGGTTTCCTAGGATGACGGTGTCGTTATATTACGGCCGTAATATAGCGGCGTTGAATGTTGTCTATGTAAACAATACGGTGACGCCGTAACGTCAGGCACCGCGCCGTATTGTTTACATAGACAATGTTCTACGCCGCTAAATGACGGCTGTAATATGACGGCACCGTCATCCTAGGAAACCCTAGCTTTATCCTACTAATATTATAATTGTGAAAGTTTGTGGGTTTGGATGTTTAGATGTTTGGATGTTTAGATGTTTGGATGTTTGTTCCTCAATCACACAGAAACTACTGAACGGTTTGGTTGAAATTTAGCACACAGATAGTAGATAGCCTAGATTAAAACATAGGGTAATTTTCATCCTGATATTACCACGGGAACGGGAACTACGCTGGTGAAACCGCGGGCGGCCGCTAGTTTAAAAATAATACTTTTACTTGGCAAAATAATGACGAATATAAAATAGTATCTATTGTAAAATTTATGGAAAAATGTGGATTAAAGTAGTGGCAAAAAAAACTCACTTCTCCTCAGTTCTTTGTGGAAGGGACATTTCCATTTGCAATGGACCCCCCGAATCACCCTAAAACAAAAGCATACATTACAATAGCTAGGTGTATCTGTTTCGTACTAAACAACATTATAGGTAATTCCTGAAAGGTATTATAATGAAATTTTATGGGCGTAATTATATAATACATCGGTATACGCCTAAACGTTATTATTTTTGCGACTAATTAAATAAAATTACTTGTCGCAACATGCCTTATCTATGGTTATGGGTATGGTTATGTGGTCCGTGATACCTAATTACATAGACACGCGTGTTTTTCCACAGCCATAAAATAGTTTTTAGTGATTTAAAAGAAACATTGCTCACGGGTATTACAAAATAACCCGCAATGCTGAGTATGGTTAGATAGGGCGACCATCAAACTGAACAACTTTTACTAAGGGACCAACTTTGAAATCGCGAATAAAAAAACAGTATAAGTACTTCATACAATCATAGGGATAATTAAACTGAGCAACTTTTACTGGGACCAACTCTGAAATCAGCTGTTTCAAACATTTTAATATTTTCAAGTAACTGTTTTTTTTGGGATGTTAGCGTTGGGCCCATAGTAAAAAATGTTCAGTTTGACATTTCGGTGCAGTTTGATGATCCCAATCTACCATATTCGGCAATAGGGGTTTATTTGTAACACGTTGTATATCTAACCTGGCGGAAATTGACAAACTGATCGTACTCGATCATGTTTGTTAAGCAACGCTCGGTCCGGCCAGGTGTCGGATGGGTGACCGTTAAGTGGCATTACAACAGAGCGCTTCCGTGCTGCAGAGGGCACGTTAAAACTTAAAACGTCGGTCCCGGCTGTAGTCATCTGATAACAGTCGTAAAGCCAAGTCACCCACCAGAGGTGGCCACTATTCTTTATTCGACAGAAAATCTAACCTGGCACGCATCGACACCTCCCGCTAAGACGCCAGCGCAGATCTGATGATCTTGCATACCACACCACAGCCTGTTGCAAGAAGGTTTGAGTAAATTGTCACACAGCTGAGTATCCAGTACATCCACAACTATCGCTTGGAGCTCGGGTGACGTGGTTTTGTTCTCTGGAAATCAGTAATTAAAACTTTAACAAAAACTTAAATTAAAAAAAGGTACCTACGGGAATTGGTTCACATTTCCATACTACTACCAGTATATGTCACGCTTAATGAAATTCATTAGGAGGCAGATCTATCACGATTATGGTCTTTGTATGAGGAAGGGCACAGCGAAAGTTTTAATTGTGCAATAGAGTTATGACTTAGTAAATTGGCTTAAGTTGATACTAACAACATTACTTAATTATTTATACCCGCGTTGCTTTTTGTCATCAATTCATAATTCAAGAAGCTTCGAGTCCAAGAAAATAATATTTGCCGTAGGAATGTTTGAACTTTTAACTTTATTACCTGTTTCCACTACGCCCCAGCCAGTCATAGAGGCTTTCTTTCCCATAAGTTCACTATCAAGCCCAGTGTACAAGCATGCTGGATGAACAAACGTTGTAAATGTAACTTCTTCTTGTAATTCTATGAGTGCTACATCGTTATATTTCTTCGGTGGGCTGAAGCTGGGATGATTGATGACTCTCAGTATGTTAGCATCAACATGACCAACGTTGTTATCACCATCTTCTGTTTTCTCCTGGTATATTAATAAGAATAAAATATTTATAGGTACGATAAGGGTACGAGTATATATAGTTATAAGGTTTTATTGCATTGCATTTAAATCAGGGATTCCCAAATTATTTTAGGCAAGAGTCCCCTTTTCCAAAATGAACTGATACCTCAGACCTCCATAGCCAAATTACTTATTCAGAATCCACAAAAGATTAAAATGTTACTGACCAGAATATTTGTGTCGGCCAGCCTCACAATTTTGGGATCTACGTCTGCGATGGTGGTGTCCCTTTCAGATGCCTTGGCGCAGTGCGCGGCGGTCAGCACGAACTTGCTGCTGATGAGGGAGCCGCCGCACTTGAACACCCACTGTCCCGACACTGATCTCCAACCGATGGCACCCTGGGATGAGATGAGATTTAGATTTTTCAACGTTAATACTCTTTGAATACCACAGATCATTGCTTGTAGGCTGCCTTTTCCCGGAGTATACCTAGTCATAATGTGAGGAAAGCGTAACAATAGCTAGACCTACTACGATATGGGTCAGCAGCGAGAAAGATAAATAATACCTAGATCCTTCGAGCAGCGACGGCTTAGAAGCCCGTCTTACACTAAGCCTAGACCTATGAGTGGTAGGCATGAATATATAGTTAGACCATGCCCACTGCCTAACTTTACATTATGTTGCCCATGCAAAATATAAAAATAATTTAGTTGGATCAGGGTGGTATGACAATTAAAGATAAAATTTGCATTGGTACTATAATTATGTGATCGTATTGACTCATTAAGTATGTTACTTTTTCTACTTGTTGCTTTTAATGTTTACTTAAAACAAGGCCAATTTGTCAACGTAGAAAGTCAATAAAGAAAAAAAAATCAGGTCAATGCAATAAACTCTATTTATGAAAAAGTCTGGCCGCTATGACTTCTAGTAAAATAGAAGGTAAAAGCTATGGTAACAGTTAAGTAATTAGAAATTCTGTCATAATTATAACCGCTTAAAATCAATCAGCCGCTCGAACTTCGCTCCGTTCACTTGAATCACTTTAAGAATGCCATTGTTATTATTCTAAGCGTTCGACTCACTATTGGACATAGCATAGAAGCATTGGTTGTTGAATGAGCAGCTGAAATAATGATGGATGACTACGAGTATTAAGATTTACAACAAGACGATTGTGACACAAACAAAACAGGTACCTAGGTAGATATATACATTGTGGAAAACACATAAGCGTTGTTATTGACCATGCGAGCGCGAAGCGTCTCAGTTTCAGCCTGGGCATAAATGCTTTCGAATGTCCGGTTGTCCAGTTATCCGGCGGCTGTTCTTTGTTCGGCTCCTTTACAGGTCAGATTTGATTTTATCAACGATTCTCGTGAAATTTTATGAGCAGTTTCTATAATTATATGGTTTATTTTTGTTGATTCAGTTATTAGTTTTTTTTAATGGCGAAGATATGGGGAACAATCGTATTTCAGCCATTTCTAAAAATGTTCAAAAATGTTACAAACCCGAGGTTTACAGCCCTAAAGAGCCACTAGTTTATTACGGGTTCAGTGAACATTTCTGAGATTAAGCTAATTAATTAAATTAAGACTTCCTTACACATTAATATTTCTTATCCTATCTTATCTTACCATATGCGGGAACTCTCCTGGCAGAGTATTGCGACCACCAATAGCTGCCACGAAAAATTGTCGTTCATCCTCTTTTTTTTGCGATTCAATGTATTTCTTGCCTGAAATTAATAAAAAATTGCATTGTAATACAATGACGTCACCAACACTGCCCGAATTCATTAATTTACAAGTATAACTAGTGTAGTGTTAGTTCCCTTTTCTGTATCCTGAAAACGTGTATATAAAATTCCATGATTATCCGCTGAGTATATACTTAAGACGTGAAAGCGTAACAAACAAACAAACTCACTTCCGCGTTTATATTATTGAAATTAGGATATCGATTTTAAGGGGCCTGCTTACCATACTTGCGCATGAGATTAGTCTTCTCTTAGTTAATAACAGATTTGTGATTTTATCGCAACGAATATATATATACAACAACTACTATTAAACGAAACTTACATGCATCGTCCCTTATAATTTTTTCTTCTCTTTCTCTAATATCCCAAATGTACTCCAGACATTCTGTAAGAAATTAAAACATCTCATTCATATTTTTTAAACAAGTGTTACAGAATAACCCCTAAGGCCGAATATGGTAGATAGGGACCATCAAACCGAACAACTTTTACTACGGGACCAACTCTTGAAATCGTGAAATCAAAATCAGCTGTTTCATACATTTTCATATTTTCGTGATTATTTATTTTGTATTAAACCGCTGTTTTTTATCACGATTTCATTGTTGGTTCCACAGCAAAAGTTGTTTCAATGAATATTTTGCAAATGATAAACTGTATTGTATTAGAAGCATCCAACGTGGAATAACCTATACATTTTCTTTATAACGGACTTCAAAGAAAGGAGGTTCTTTTTATTAATTTGTCTTTAATTTTCAACGGAGAGAAGTACGGAAATTTACTTCAAAAGTTATAGGGATTCACTTTACACACTACTTTGAAGCTTAATTTCTTGAAAACAAAATTTAATATCAAAAAATAGTCAATGAAACCGCAATAATTTCTAAAGACCACAACACCCCACTTAATGCGATGCACCAAATTTTTTTTTATCTCAACTTTACATAAAGGTAGTAACAATTTTAAGTACCTACGTGAAAAAATAAAAAGCCTAAGAACACATACTGGTTTTATGATGTTCCAAAGTAAATGTCAGAATTTTGCACATTGATTATGTTGAGCTGAAACGCGCAACCTTTTCGGGAAAAAAGATAAAATAATACAAAAAAAACTTACTGACACGACTGATTCTTCTACCTGGTGCCCTGAAGTCAGGCACTTTTGGGTCAGGAATTTCACATGGATTCTGTTTTATCCTAGTGATTAAAGGAGCTGTCATCTGTGCCTAAAAAAATGAAGAAAAAATATTTGTTACGTCGTGTAGATATTCTTTTACCATAGACTTACGCACTTTCGAGTAATCAAATTGAAGCAAACACCCGTAATGATTTCTGTGGTAAGTCCTGTCAGGATCTACCAAAATAAGTAAATATATCTATGAAGTAAATGCTACAAAGTTCACTTACATTTGTATTTCTATCTTGTAGTGCGACTCCCCAACTCCATCTTTCTTCTTCTTCCTGGTAAATAAATTAAAATAATTTAAGTAGGTAGTGAAATTATTATAAACAAAGGCTGAAAAGAAGGTCATATACTTTTTCACTTATACTATTATTTAAAGTCTCAAACTAAGATTTATTTGAAGTACTTAAAAAACTATTTAAAAGACTGACATGCGTATCCTACTAATATTATAAATGTGAAAGTTTGTGGGTTTGGATGTTTGGATGTTTAGATGTTTGGATGTTTGTTCCTCAATCACGCAAAAACTACTGAATGGATTTGGTTGAAATTTGGCACACAGATAGTAGACAGCCTAGATTAAAACATAGAATACTTTTTATCCCGATATACCTACGGGAACGGGAACCACGCGGGTGAAACCGCGGGCGGCCGCTAGTTAACGATAAAAATGTATTTTGAAAACTCATTTTTTATTACTCACAGCCACACAGCTCATAAATGAAGTCAAAGAATTAATATTAAAGTTTGCTTTTCCCATGTTGTATAATGTGAAAGGGGAAAAATATAATCCACATCGTAATAATGTCATTAACAACCAAGTTGACTAATGATAATTGATCGGAAGTGACATTCTAAAGGGACTCTACCTCTGCATTCATCAACATTCCCAGTAACCGAATCACATACTTGCGCATGCGCTGACGTACTTAACAGGAAAACTTGAAAAATTAAAAGTTGTTTACGTAAAATCTGTCTGTGAATTAGTATTAGGTGATGATAAAAAAATAAAAGATATCGTCTGGTTTCTCACGCATTTGAGGCAGATATAATTTTGTTAACGTATTTTAATGAATGCCGTAAATGCATTGTCACGCAGTCTTTAAAGGAAATAATGCGTGTGTCTGTTTTTATGTTTATGTTTTTTAAATAAGCCAAATACATATTTAACACTTTGATTTAGTAATGAATAGTTAAATATTGTTAGTACCCGTAAAAGTATTGTATGTTTTAATTTGTACTACATAATATTATGTGTGGAAAAAACCTGTATGTGTGAAAAAAGTTAATATCTACCTATCGAATCGTGCCTGGTAGTTTATTAGCTCAGTCAATACGAGTATTATACCTACATATATATGTGAAAGTTGTTCCTCTACATACTATGTTGACACTAACGGTATTCTGCAAGGTACTTATGTGGGGTGATGTGAGTGAAAGAAAGATAAAGAAAATATTAATAAAATATTCTTTAATTGGCTTTTAATTTGCAATGACTTGGAGTCAAATATGACAATTAGGTTCTTCTTTATTCCAATTCCAAATTTTTTGTTATTTCATACACATACTAATAATAATTAATAGCTATACTATATTTTTATGTTTCTACTAGCAGCCACCCGCGGTTTCACCCGCGTGGTTCCCGTTCCCGTAGGAATATCGGGATAAAAAGTATTATATGTTTTAATCTAGGCTATCTACTTTCTGTGTGCCAAATTTCAACCAAATCCGTTCAGTAGTTTTTGCGTGATTGAGGAACAAACATCCAAACATCCAAACCCACAAACTTTCACATTTATAATATTATATAGTAGGAAGTAGGATTTGAGAAAAACTAATTTAATTTAATATGTATTGTGTGTTAATTTATTTTTAATGAAGGTTAGTGCATAGTACTTAATTATCATGACCTAAATTGAATGTTATCTGAATAATAAAAATCACATAAATTATGAATAATACACCCAGCGATTATCCACGTACATTATAATGATGATATGGATTAAGAGCTAGCCCCGGAAATAGGAATACAATTTACAGAGCGACGAAACCTATCTTGTTAGTTAGCCATACTATCATTATTAAAAGATCCGGGCACCTGGCAGATTTTCAGTGGTGGGGGTGGGAGTGATTGGGCAACAAGGGGGCTGAAAATCTGATTGAAGGTATACAATTTACAGACCTCTGGATTTGGTGTGGTATAATAGCAAGCCAATCATGTATCTAATTCGAATATAACATTGCCAGGCATTTTGGCTGGTGGCAAAGTAGTGCCAGGCATCAAAGGTGCGCGAAAAAGTGGTAAAGTTTGATGCCGCCTGACACTACTTTCCTACACTACTAACAAGAGGGGTTTCGTCACTCTGTTAATTGTATACCTTTTTCCGGGGCTAGCTCTTAATCCAATAGTCGTATTAGCACAAACAAAAGATAGGTACTTACTTCTTCTTTGCGTAATTCTTTTGTTTGTGAACATGTCAACAGAACTGCAACAGATTTATAAAAAAAAATAAGAACTCTGAACTTAGAGCTAAGTACTTTTACAATTCATTTATAAGTTCATTGACTTATTATTTGAAATGTAACGGAGGCTACAATAAACCCGGTACTTGAATAAAGAATTCCAATAAAACTTAAATAAAAAACGAGCAAAATTGCACAATCACTGATTAATTATGTTAAAATAAAAACACTTATTTGGAAGAGTTTTTTTAACTCTTCCATATAAGTTACCTACTTTTTATTTCAACTTAATTTATATAATATACCTTGAGCTAACACTACACATAATAGAAAAACACAATTTATGTCTTTCGCCATTTAAATTCTCACTTTTCACTCAAAATGTTTTTTTTTAAAACTTTCATTAAAATTGTCTTATTGTACGAAATGCACACAAGTGACTTATTTGCATGCTGATACTCGAATGACGGCCTTCTTTAAACCTGTTTCTATTTGTTTTGTAAACTAGCTACTTTTTAACAATAAGAGAGGCAAAGGATAGTTAAGATTGGTACTACGTCACATAGCTATAAGATATGTGTTTTATACAAAAATATTATCATTTGTTTGACGTTGTTTGTGACATTTTCGTTTTTTTATTGCAATGTGACGTACAATTAAAGAAGACATTTAACGACTGGAATTTACCGGTTACAACTGTTATGTGACATAGTTTTATGTTGTGTAGGGACACTTGGACGAATTTCGTCCAAGTGTGTACATCAATGCCCGTGCTCGGAATACATTATGGTGTAGCATCTGTAGTGGTTTTTTCTCACGAACTGCTAATAAACAATTTCAACATCAGACATTTTTTTATGACCCCACTGGCTGTAGCACAGGCCTTCCTTATGGGTGGATAAGGAGGACGGGCCATAACCTACCACGCGGACCTGATGTGACTTAGTGAGTGTTAACGACTGCAAACGTAGCCTGGACTAACGGCTTAACGTGCCTCCCGAAGGATGGTGGAGCTCAGGATAATACATTTTTGGCCACCCATCCCATGGCCGACCATTGCGAAAGTTGCTTAACCTCCGCAATCACAGGGCCAGGTGCTAAACCACTGGCCACCGAGCTCCTTCGCTCCTCCATAAACAACTTTTGACTGTAAAAATCAAGAGCCCTCAAGCCGGTTAGTCGTAGAGGAATATGTATTTTTTAACGTTTTTATTAGGTTGCTATCGCGTTTGTTTGTGTGTTTCTCCACAAACTTTGCGAACGATTTTATCCTAGCTTCCCGATGAGTCTTGATGAGTACTTTGTTGGGAAATAGTGTCCAGGGTCTGATGATGGAGCCGGAAGAAGGCCACTGTAACTCGGTAATAAAACTCCCCATCGAGTTTGGGCTCGTTTGAATCATCTTGACGAGTAGTTTGATGGGAAATAGTGTCCGAGGATCTGTTGATGGAGCCGGAGGAAAGCCATAGAAACTCTATAATAAAACCATGCAACCCCATCGAGTTTGGGCTCGTTTGAATTTTCTTGACGAGTACTTTGTTGGGAAGTTTCCAGGGTCTGATGATAGAGCCGGAAGAAGGCCACTGGGACTCTGTATTAAAACCATGCAACCCCATCGAGTTTAGGCTCGTTTGAATCGTCTTTACGAGTGCTCCGATAGGAGATAGTATATTTTAGTCTCAGCTCGTTAACTAAAAAGCAGAAAATAAAAATTTACTAATAACAAACTTTTTTAAAAACACGTTTTTATTACAAAAAAGTTGGACTAAAAACATTAAAACGGACTAGTAAAAACAGACTAAAAAGTATAAAATAATTTTTTTAGTCTTAGCTCGTTAACTAAAATGAATAAAATAAAAATTTACTGAAAAAAAACTTTTTTAAAAACACGTTTTAAAACGGACTAACTTATTACAAAAAATGGGACTAAAACATTAAAACGGACTAGTAATAAAAACAGACTAAAAAGTATCAAATAAAATTTTCTGTTAATATTTATAACTCATACCTACAGAAATTTTAAACCTAAAAACGTGGGGCGCATTTTGTAAAATTTATGATCCATATTGTCTTTAGCATGCGCCCCATGTTTTTAGGTTTAAAATTTCTGTAGGTTATAAATATTTACAGAAAATTTTATTTGATACTTTTTAGTCTGTTTTACTAGTCCGTTTTAATGTTTTAGTCCCAATTTTTTGTAACAATTTAGTCCGTTTTAAAGACGTGTTTTTAAAAAAAATTTTTTTTAGTAAATTTTCTGGATTACAAAAAGGCACTAAGCATGATAAAATATGAAGAAAATTATAAATTAGGTCTGAAAAGATATCAGGGGCGCATAAACCAGAGGTGTTGGAGTCAGTTGCATTATTAACAAAAAGAAGAAAAAAGGTAAAAATAAAGTACTAAAACACTATCATAATAAAAATAATTATTAAATAATTAATATATTATTACTTATATTACAAATTAGAATTTTCTTGTTTCATTCAGTTGCATTATTAACAAAAAGAAGAAAAAAGGTAAAAATAAAGTACTAAAACACTATCATAATAAAAATAATTATTAAATAATTAATATATTATTACTTATATTACCAATTAGAATTTTCTTGTTTCATGTAATTTTTAGTTGCGGATGACGTTAACGTGGATGTTAATGTGACAAGGTTCTTGCGCATTAGCAATTGGCGGGGATAGTATTTATGATCCAAGAAAGGCTTCCAAGAAAAGTATGGATAACGTAGACATGTTAATTGTCCGTTGTGGGATATTCAGTTAAAGATTAAAGTTAATTGGGGAATATGGTAAAATTAGGGGTTACTTTCTATTTATTAAAAAAGTAATTTATTTCATTATACAATTAGTTGGTGTTGCAATATCTCGCATTTCAACCGGCGAGCGCTCCAACATTATCTTATAATGATAAGAGAAGTAAGAAGAAATGTAATAAATACTTATAAGTACGTCAGGGATAAGAAAAGGGTTATTTTTTTTAAAGCAGTTTAAATTTTTCATTAGCAACATATAAACTTGTTTATAATATCAGAAGAAATGAAAGCCAAGCACTCACCCGTTGTGGATAGAAAAACAACATCATAAGTAAAGTAATCACAACATAACATGATCAAGCTCAACCATTTCGAAAGAAAATGATAATTAATGTTAAAATATTGATGTAGCACCTTATCAAACTACGTTATAATAATTTTTGGATCATTTACATTTTTATGTTAATGATGCAAAAATCATCAATCCCTACCTCGCATCTCGCATCATTATTGTTAAAAAGATACCAGCGCGGTTAAAGTAGTAAAATTGTATGTTTCATTTTATGTTCATAGTATATTTCATTTCCCTAATCGTTAACTGAACATAAATTATTTCATATAATTTGATAGTGACAGTGAGTTAACGAATGTGATGAATTCCGATTTGAAGCCGACTGAGTGACACGCACTATTGTCAAACACAAAACAGCAAAAATACATACCTAAATTATGTAATCATGTTTTTAAACTATGTTGACATGTAGGCTGAGATTCTCGTTTTATCAATGGCACATAGGGTCGCGTAAGTTCTGGGTAGCTTACTTGACAAATGGTTTGACAGTAACAGTAACTATTAGTTGTGATATGAAAAATATGTCAAAATAATCTGTCAAGGAAGCTACTCAAAACTTATTTCTGATTAAACAGACCCTCATTATTAAAATAAAAACATTACTACTATTACGATTTTGGAATCTGATTCCATTATGAAATGTTTTTAGCTGTTTCTTTAATTATTTTAATGTCACTATTTAAAGGTTTTTTTAAAGTGTTTCTGACATGTGTCAGAAAGCATGTGCTAAAGCTTGCTACTTTAACCTCCAAGTTTATAAAATAAAGTGGAACGGGTTTGAGGATGTCCGTCACTCTAGTATCAGCTTGCTAATAAGTCACTTGTATACAATATACAACTATTTTAACGAGTGAAGTGCCTTTTGAGTGAAGTGCGCAAAAAATGGCTAAGGACATGAATTATGTAGTATTGTTGTATGTAGTGTTAACTCAAGGTAAGGAAAATATCATAATTAACATCAACACTTAACTTTTTTATATATACTTAAGTCAAATGTTTGATTTTGACTCCAGTGTTTTTGCATCTTATCAAAATGAACAAAAAAAGTTTAAGCTGTTTTATCACTACCTCTATAAACTCAAAATATTTGTTTGTTTTGCAAACCAAACGAGTTCTGTTTATTTACTTAGGTATATAGAAATACTTTTATGTTAGTGAAAGATAAACTTCATAACTTAATAACACGTCTTTAACTTGCAGTTCTACTACCACTTTTGCAAACAAAGGATTTAGGGAAAGAAAAGGTTAGTAATTTTATAGTGTTGCTATGAAACTATTTTAAATGACGTTATACAGCTTGGTATATTTATCGGATGATAGTGAAAACTAAAAAAAAGATACTAATAAAGTTTCTGTAGAATTAACAACTTTATTTTCCATTTTATTATTAGAATTATTGAAATCAAGTGCTTTAAATATGCTTTTGGTGGATTTTTCATGGCGGGCGACGCTACCTTGAAATCTCAGGTACAGAATAGATTATTATTACTCACTGATGGAAAAGCAGTCTGGAGCTTCTCAACCCAATGACCTTAAACTCTGACATTTTATTTCATGTCTATTTTTAATTTACTAGGAAGAAGAAGAAAAATGGAATTGGGGCATCGAAGACCGAAGTTCAAATGTAAGTAAATCTAACAATATCACTTTTGTACAATCAATTATCAAAACTAATTATATGCCAAATACACATGTAGATTGTCTAACTCATAAGACATTTTTTTTTTTTTTAGTTTATTGGGGTCTAACAAACAGTTTCACAATGTGTGTAATAAACAGTTTAAGTTACATAGGAAGATTATTAAATGTGGAACCAACATCGTTAACCACTGATTACATAATAGAAAATGGGAATATTTTTTAATTTTAATACAAAGTTTTATATATTTTATCTTATGTTAAGGCTATTTAATTTAATTAGGTATAGTGTCAATCTCATTCAACTTATTTACAACTAATCTCTTAAAAGAGCCAATACGCGTAACAAATATATCTATATCTTGAAAATATTTATTATAAGTGTCAGCCATCCGAGATATTGGTAGACGTTTGCCTGCATTTGTTCGCGATGTGCTTGTTACAAAAAGTTTAGTCGTTCGGCAAGCACGCCTTTGCGGTCTGACTGGCACATGGTAACTTATTTTATTCACAATATCACTGCAATCATATTGATTGTGACAAAAGTCATACAACAACTTGACCTGATACTGTAGTCTCCTTGATTTAAGATGATGCAAATTATACTGGTTCAACAGTATCGGATAGGATAAACGACTACGAAAACATTTGAATTGCATGTACCGTAGGAATTTTTTTTGTACTTTTTCGAGTTGGTCTGAATATTTATTATAATAGGGGTCCCATATCGAAGTGGCATACTCTAACTGTGAACGAATCAGTGACTTATATAAATGTATAAAAGTAGTGGGGAGTTTAAAATCTTTGCTGGCTCGGACAACAAAGCCAAACATTTTAAAAGCTTTGTTGCAAATTTTTTCGATGTGAATATCAAAAGTCAGTTTAGCGTCTATTATTACACCTAAGTCTCTAATACTTTGTACCCTCTCAAGGTAAGTATTACATAAGGAATAATTAAAAGTAAATAATGATTTCTTTTTTGTAAAAGATATACATTTACATTTATCTAGACTTAGACTAAGTTTATTGTTATTACAATATGCTGTTAATCGGTTCAGATCGTCTTGAATTTTATTTTGGTCATTAACATTTTCTATAATACGATAAATTTTTAAGTCATCAGCATATAACAAGAATTTGCTATTTTTAAAACATTCATTAATGTCATTGATGTAAATAACAAAGAGCAAGGGGCCGATTATAGACCCCTGGGGTACACCAGAAGTTACAGTAATAATTTCAGACTCATGACCATTAATGACTACCTTTTGGGTCCTATTACTTATATAAGACTTGAACCATCTCCAGAGATTTCCCCGAATACCATTAAAGGCAATTTTTTGTAGCAAAATTCTGTGATCCACGCGATCGAATGCTTTCTTGAAATCTGTATACACAGCATCTGTTGACATAATGAAAAACTTATGATAGGATTTAGCATAAACATTTTTCGATTGATTGCATCTTTTTATGTCTCAAAAAAAAAAAGAAACTAGAATACATTTTATATAGTATCATAAAAATGGAGGTCATATCACCTTGAGATTCACCCAAGTACCACAGTTTTAAACTTTGCAGTATGATTAGTTGTTTTCTCCACTAGACTAAACCTTGATTCAACCTCAACAACAGAAATTATGCATCTCATCTCATATGCATATGTGTAAAAAATATTTTCCTCAGTCGAGTGGAATGTGAATGGAGTAAATAACTGTCAAAATCAGGGTACGTTTCGACGAACCTAGAGGCTTTCTCGGCTTGTATTATATTTATAATTATTATAATATAAATGAGCATAAAGGTTGTAACCATTGCTTATGCTCTTTAATTACTTTGTGGTATTTTTAAGGTGTTTTTAGGGTTCCGTACCCAAAGGGTAAAAACGGGACCCTATTACTAAGACTCCGCTGTCCGTCTGTCTGTCTGTCTGTCTGTCTGTCGGTCTGCCTGTCTGTCTGTCTGTCTGTCACCGGGCTGTATCTCATGAACCATGATAGCTAGACAGTTGAGATTTTCAGAGATGATGTATTCTGTTGCCGCTATAACAACAAATGCTAAAAACAATAAAATAAATATTTAAGGGGGCTCCCATACAACAAACGTGATTTTTTTGCTGTTTTTTGGTACGGAACCCTTCGTGCGCGAGTCCGACTCGCACTTGGCCGGTTTTTTTAATATCAAGTGCGACTCGCCCCGCGTATCAAGTCATGTCTCACCTCAGCCGAGGCGCCCTTCTTATACCCCAAATTAATAACTGAGCATACCATTATCAAGGATCCTTCGAGGAATTCCTTAAGAAACCTCAAGAAATGGTAGAGTTGAGGAAACATCTTAGAATACCGGAAATCAATATCGAGAAAGTATCAGAAGTCAGTATGGAAAAAGTCTTCGTTTTTTCTGATGCCTTGCATGGAAAATAAAATTAAATGCAATGTATGTTTGATCGCAATAACAGAACCACTACTTTTTCTATAAAAAATACCTATCAACTTGTTTTTGATTTACTAATTTTTTTGCATTCACAATGTTACGAGTATTTTCTTCTAGTATCAGCTGAATATAATCCTAGTTATAAAACAAACTAGGCTCTATAATAAAGAAATTATTGTTTAGGGAACGTTATCGGCACAGTTGAATACAACAAAAGAACAGAATCCATGCGAAATTCTGCCCCCAAAAATACCTGACTTCAGGGCGCCTGGTCGAAGGATTAGCCACGTCAGTAAGTTATTATTCTACATTTTATTCTAAATATAGCTTATTTTTATTTAATTTAGTGACATTAGATTATAGGTTTAAAATCTTTGATTAAATTAGACTTCACCTCAGCTTGGGCAAAATTATTTCGTAATTCCTTCCAGCTGTCCGTTTGTTTTCATCTACAGGTCGCATTTCTCAACCGATTTTCGTGAAAATTTGTGAGCAGGTTTGATAATTAAATATAACTTTTCAGTCAAGCCAGATTTTCGATTTTTTTCGAAATGGCAGAGTTTTATGTTTAAATAACATATTTAAGCAGTTTTGAAAAATGATCAAAAATGTAACAAAACATTTTTGTTAGCGGTGCAAGGCGAATTTTGTCCTTTTTATTTTTAGAAGGCTCAAAAGTTTATCAGTCAAAACATTTCTGGCCAATATTCTAAATTTGAAAATAAACAAGGTTGTAATTTTGTGACACAACTTGAGTGATTACTTATTACTAGTTGAAAAAACTAATATTTTAGGTATACTCTGTGTGACATAAAAAAAAACATATACCTAATTGAGGTCTACAGCTCTCGAAGCCCGTTTTGACAGTTAACGTCTTCAAAGTGAAATTTTACTTAAGCTAGGTAAAGGAATAAAGCTCAAGAAAAATACCGTTCCACCCAAGAAGCTTATACCTCCCTCCAATGGAGATTGCACGGCCATATGTCATAGTGAAGATTGAAAAAAGGTCCTTTAGTGACGTGTTTTATATTTTTATATATGTTTAGTTTTAAGGTATATATCTATGGGCCTTGTTGCCTGATTATAAATAAATAAATAAATAAAATAAAAAAATTGTGGGTATAAGGGCTTCTTGGTTCCACCCTTTTAGTGAAAAATTATGTTCGAAAATTATACTGTATTTCTTTGGGGTAGACAATATTTTTCTTTGAACACGTTATCTGTCAAAACGGGCTTCTTATTTTGTGTATACCGAGATGATGACTTTTAGTCATTAAATAGTCATAAATTGGAGAAAAACGTAGGTACTATTATAAACTTGCATATTTCCAGTTAGGCACTGAACTGTTCTGTCTTGCCTTTTTAATATACGAGTAGAACAAAATCTAAGAACAATATAGGTAGTATGTATGTTATCTGTATTACAACTAATTTTGGAACAAAAGTGACCAAACTATGTTTAGTCAGAGCATGAACATTAAGTGCGGTAAATTACCTAAATTACGTTTTTTTACAGAATGTCTTGAGTACATATGGGATATTAGAGAAGAAGAAGAAAAAGATCAAAGGCAGGAAGCGTGTAAGTTTCTTTTACTGGTATTTTTAATTTGATCATTACCTATATTTGTGCCGAGGTGACGCGAAATCAAAAAAACCCTGATAACGATTTAAATGATAAATTAAGAGTTACGAAAATCCCACTGCAATAATATAATAATAAGATATGCTTATCTTATTTTTATATTATTCCAGTGGGATTTTTAAGTGACTATTTAGTAGATTCACTTCATATATTGGTAAGGTAATTTACACAATTTACATCAGTTATGTGTTGTAAAGTATATATCAGTTTCACAAACTTTAAGAAATGTTATTAAATTACTAACATTAAAAAGTAATACAATTAATTCATAGACGTTTGTGAAAAAAATATAAACATCGTAAACAGTCGTCAGCTGATTATCTCTTTGACAACTCTCAAAAAATTAAATTGTATCGGTCGATTCTTGATGGCTGGTCAGAGTAAAAAAGAACCAGAAGCTAAGGGGAAATGGTCATAATCTTGTTTATTGTGAAATTTCTAACATGTCAATGGTTGAATTACACCAAAACAAACCAGACTCCTGTCGAACATATATAGGGTGGAAAAATTGACAGACAGACGGACAACAAAGTGATCCTATAAGGGTTTCGTTTTTTTTCCTTTTGAGGTACGGAACTCTAAAGAAGACGGTATTTGGAGAGAAAGTGGGTACCCTAAATATTGATGATGGGCAATTAATTTTTCCAAATGAATTGTTTCCAGGTGTAAATTATCTAGAATCGCTAACAAACCCAGATGATGAACGATTTGAAGCGGTTGGTGGTCGCGATACCCTGCCAGGAGAGTTCCCACACATGGTGAGATAGGATAAGACTAAAATAGTGATTTAATTCAATGGATGCAAGTAGCGTAGTATCGATCGTTTTGAAGATCCTTGGGAAGGCCTGTTTATACCGAGCAGTGGATGTCGTCGGTGTCGGGCTGATAATAATGACTCAAATCCATTCCATACTTTATCATCATTTAACGTTTATTTCAATTAGCATAACAGTAGGTACTTAAACAGTTTTTATATGCTGAAATTACATTCCTTGATTTTGCTTGACAATTATGAACACTTGTATGAAGTAGCTGATTTGACCGTTCAGATTTTTTTGGATTAATGCGAACAGCGTCGAAAGTACACGTACCCACATTTCCTAGGAAACCGTAGAGGTTTAATATCTTTCTAGGGTGCCATTGGATGGAAAGCAACATTGGGGCATTGGGTGTTCAAGTGTGGCGGCTCTCTTATCAGCAGCAAGTTTGTGCTGACTGCTGCGCACTGCTCCAAAGCTTCTGACCGGGACACCACCATCGCAGACACAAATCCTCAAATTGTGAGGCTGGCTGACAAAAATATACTGGTCAGTACGCATCTCTTTTTCTTTTCTTCCTGTTTCTTTTTTAGATTAAGGCATTGGCGTAGTTTTTTTACAAGTTCCTCAAAAATATCACTTCCTTGTCCGTCTTTTTAAGTATCTTTTCTTAGGAATGCGAGAATGTGTATGTATCAAACTAAAATTAATTAAACTGATATACATTTAATAACTTTTCCTCGTTCTAATCTCACCTACCTTACTATTCCAGGAAAGTCCAGAAGAATTTGGTTTTTACGCTAATCCCGTGGATGCAAAAATATTAAGAGTAATTAATCACCCTGACTACAAGCCACCGAAAAAATATAATGACATAGCTCTTATAGAGTTAGAACAAGAAGTTAAGTTTACAAAGTTTGTTCACCCAGCATGCTTGTACTCTGGGCCTGATAGTGAACTCTTAGGAAAGAAAGCCTCCATGACTGGTTGGGGTGTTGTAGAAACAGGTAAATCGTTTTTTTAATGGCTCAAGACCTTTTTAGCTTATTGGGATTTGAGAATTAGTGATGTGTGATGTATAGGTATGGATATCGCAGAAAACTAATGAAACCAATATTGCTCGTAATAAATCACCACCTATCAACCACTATTCTAGCCTATGAGGAGCACCAGATTTTATTCACCAATACAGATTCAGGTTTTTCAAAAAAACCATAACAGTGTCCAAATTTCACATCTCTTAATTTCGATGGCCTTTAATGCCTTTTAAGTTTAGTGCATCGGTTCTGGGCATGTTGCCGAGTTTTTGTCATAACGCTGTCCAAAAAGCTTATTTGTATTTACATCGAAATTTTAAAATAGGGCATTTGGACACGGGGGAGATTTTGTGACTAATTTGCTTCAGGACCAACAGTAGTTGATTGATTTTCCTTCTGTGATGTACAGAACAGATGCCTCTGCAACAGAGTGGCTTTAATTCAAGGGAATAACTTTGACTATGCGTATATTTGGTTTCCGCATAAGCGCTAATAATTTGTTGATCATGGTTATCTCGTTTCCAGTGAATTGGACCACATCGCCCGAACTCCAAGTCATAGTAGTGGATGTTCTGGATAATCCGATGTGTGACATTTTACTCAAACCTTCGTGCTACAGGCTGTGGTGTGGTTTGCAAGACCACCAAATCTGCGCTGGTGTCTTAGCTGGAGGCGTCGATTCGTGCCAGGTTAGAAAAGTACATTTTGTATTATTCAGTGTAGTGCATTTTCACAAAAGTAAACATTAAAACACTCATAATGAACTTTAAAAAAGCTTTTTAAAAAAAGCGAAACCTCCTTCAAAAATCTTAAAAAAACAGCTCTATGAAAAACAAGAAATAATGTTCAAATCGATTAATTAAAACACGTCTATTAAAGTCGGGTGGAGCTGAAAGTAATTTTTTTACTTATTGTATTGTTTATATTCTAAAAGCCCCATCCGACTTTAATAGACGTGTTTTAGTTAATAAATTTGAACATTATTTCTTGCTTTTTATAGAGCTGTTTTTTTTTAATTTATGAAGGAGGTTTTGCTTTTTTTAAAAAGCTTTTTATTTTTAAACTTTTGGGATCCCTTGTTTTCGCATAATGCTTTTATACCTAATTTGATTTGGCATAACGGATTTGGCATATTTTTTTTGTCATAATAATACTTTCGCATAATTGTTTTTTGGAATACTATTTGTATAAGAATAATTATTATTTAGACTAATTTGTTTTCGCATAATGTTATTTGGCATATTGTCTATTCGCCTACTATTATTTAGACATAAAACTAAAAAACAATAATAATAAATATTTTTACGTACTTATTTATTTACTTGCAAAAGGGGTATGTATTAAAATGCCGAAAATTTCATATTAATTTATTGACGTATAACATAGTCGACGTATAACACCTATTTTCAAAATACCGAAAGTCCTAAATATCGATATCCGATAGACCGTAACTTAAAGATCGATTATTAAATAACCGATAGTTCGAAATCCCGAAAGTTAGAATACTGATAGTTCAAAATCCCAAAAGTCTGTTTAGGTCTATTAGGTGCGACGACGAGCGAACGAAGCGAGCGTGCCGCGGCAGCGGTCGGCGAAGTGCCAGAACCGACCTGCTGGCATGTAACCCTCAATTAACCTTCAGTTTTTTAAGCTTCGGGATTAAGTATTTTAGTTCAAATGTCCTTTTGTGATTTTAAACGTACGGCCAAACAACCGTTCGACCATTTCATTTTCGGTGATTGGTCTTGTAAAATTAGGTCTTTTTAATTTCGGCATTGTAAATACATACCTCTAGCCATGCATGTGACAAACAATTATTTCAAGTGTAAATTTTTAGTAATTGCTTTTAAATGTGCAAGTTTTGAAGTGTATTCATTTTTTTTTGTTTATAAAAATATGCGTTAATAACATTATGCGTGTTTAAATTTATGCTAAAGAATATTAACTATACTTAAACATGATTATGCTTAAAATAGTTATGCCTATTTGATTTTGAGGAGTTCCCTCGTGTATCTTTAAAATTCAAACCAATACCAATGAAATTAATATGGTATCATCTTTATGATGTCTTCTTTCAAATACAAAAAGAACCATCTAAATCGGTTCATAAACAAAAAAGTAATGGTTGAAAATCCGTTTGAATTCATATAAAATGGTAACGAAAACGACAGTATTTTCAAGATTACTCAAAAACTACTAAAACCGATTTCAAAATTTCAAAAAATGGGACCAACTTGGGTACAAACCTCATATTATAACGTTTGAATCATTTCAATTGGTTCAGCCGTCTTCGAGTAATCGGTGTACATACATAGTAAAAAAAAAATATATATTCGCGACGAATAGATAACCTCCTCCTTTTCAAATTTTTGAAGTCGGTTAAAAAGTCCTTGTTATAGGTAGTTATTTGTTATACAAGTGACCAAAATCAATTTGTACTGCGAGTGCCGACCTTAAATCACGAACTAGTGAAGTAGTCTAGAATTGAATCACGAGCGTAGCGATAGTTATTCTAATATAGACTACTGACTTGTACTATTATTTATTCTGTGCTACTGAGCACAGTGAGTGATTTAAAGACACGAGGCAGAACAAAAGTTTGGTCTCGTGTAAAACATACAACTTTTCACCTCTACCAAGCGAGAAAATCTATCCTTTTCTCACATATCAATTTTACAAGTCTCATCCTTGTCACTTTATTTCTTTTTCTTTATTATTTTAAAAGTTGGTGTTAGAAATAAAAAAAAAAATTTTGCCTCACGCTCGCAGCAAAAATCGATTTTGCGACAAAAGCGCCCTTTTCGTACTAGAGAGGTAAAAACAATATTAAGTGTGAGTTGCACCAAAACGCTTTCAAAGTTAAAGTTATCGTCAAATGGTAATGCTACCTATTTGCACTGACCTGAAAAAAATTTTTTCTATATAACTGGACTGGCTGTATGTATGATTTGACAGCAAAGTTCTTGTACCTATTTGAACCGCTTCTAGCGTTAGGTCTAGAGAACAAATTTTGACGTACCTACAATGAAAATGGTTGCCGTGATGGTCTCTCCAGACTCCAGACTTTAGTACCATGTCCCTCACGCTATGCTCACGCTACGTCTTTCAGCGCCAAAATGGCGGAAATCAAATAGGCACAAGAACAGTTTGACAGCAGCCAGTCCAGTGGAATATATAGAGGTGCCTATTTGTCACGTCAAACTTGTCAAAGGAATGCTGGCTGACAACCTCTTTTTTGGCTAACTTATGCTTAACCGGTACTATAACAAGCTTGTTATCGTTAAAGTTAGGTGGTGCGAGCCTAGATTACACTTAAATCAAAGCTGCTTTTTAGTACATTATGAGACAAGTTAGCTTAGGTTGCTCATTGCACACAAGGCTGTGGGTTGCAGCCCGAGCCGCAGGCGAGGGCGTAACTCAGCCGAGTGTGCAATAAGCAAAAGCTCACGAGTTTCATACCACGTTTTTCAACACATTTGCGAGGAAAATATTAAAGTAATTTACCACACAGCAACAAATACGACAAAAACAAAATATGATAATTATGACGGGAAAAAGGAGCGCAGGTTTTTTTTTTTGTTTTTTTCACACGCCCAATGCAAGAATATTTTGCGAAAAAAGGGGTGAGTGAGCATACAGCCACTTCAAAATTATAATTTTAAGTGATAAAATGCAAATATTTTAATATTTAATAACAAAATATTGTGAATTATGAATAATTTGATAATAATCAATATTTGTTTGACTAAATTAAGGACTTACACATTTATTTATTCCAAAAATGTATATGAATTTTCAGCGGCATAAAACTTCTTTGTTGTAACTAAAAAAATAACTGTATTACCCGGTTAAATTGGGAATGCTCTTTTACTCGCATAGAACTTGCAGGTAAGGTATTTATTTAACTTTGTAGGGATAATTCTATAACCAACTAGTGTTTTATATATTATTGCACGCGTTTGTTATAGCTCGGTGTATGGCCCTAAAAGCGATGTATTAGGACTCACTTTACGAGCAAGTGTGTTAAAAAATTGTTCCCATCTTGCGTTTGAAACGATATGTCGGACCATGCAGCTCTGCTTTTTTAACCGACTTCAAAAAAAGGAGGAGGTCCTCAAGTCGACGGTTTTTTTTTTTTTTTTTTTTTATGTATGTTTTAACATAGCTTCGTCAGTTGTTACCCGATTTGTACAATTCTTTTTTTAACTCAAAGAACATAGTTCGTGTGTGGTCCCATAAAATTTTTACAGAGATCTGGCCAGTAGTTTTTTCATAATCCTGAAAAATATCAATTATTTAGCTCGCCATCGCACGAGTTTTTATGGAATTTCGGACGTAACTTCTTTGTTTATGAACCGATTTAGATGATTCTTTTTTTATTTGAAAGGGTATACTTCAAGAGTGGTCACAATTTAATTTCATTGTTATTGGACTTCGAACTTCGAAGATACATAAAGGAACTCTTCAAAATCAAATAGTATAAGTAAAGTGATTTAGGTTTTGGTAAGTTTATGGCAATCCAAAACAAACCAAATCATGGTTTGCGATGCAACGTTCTGGACTAGACTTGGACTACGATGACACAACGGAACTCCTCAAAAACAAACAGCGTAAATTTGGAAATTGAGTTCTGGGCATTTTACCATTGAAAATATTATAACATAAAGTTAAAAAATATTTACACGCTGCGCTTACATACCTACCACTAAAAAGTTGAAAATAAAAAAGCTTTTTAAAAAAAAAGAAAAACCGCCTTCAAAAAACTGAAAACAAAAACAGCTTAAAAATTAAATACCTCTAAAAAGCAAGAAATAATATTCGAATCATTCGTTACACATATCAATATTAATAAAACACGTCTAATGAAGTCGGGTGGGGCTTTAAGAAAAAAATTAAGTTGTCCTCCAGCCCCACCCGACTTCAATAGACGTGTTTTATTAATATTGATATGTGTAACGAATGATTCGAATATTATTTCTTGCTTTTTAGAGGTATTTAATTTTTAAGCTGTTTTTGTTTTCAGTTTTTTGAAGGCGGTTTTTCTTTTTTTCTCCATAGCATAGGCGGGCTAATGCAGTTTAACTTTAGGAATAGGTTTGTTTGAAATCATATCTAGAAATTACAAATTAACTTCTAATACTAACAGATTGTGGCCAGAAGTTTATATCTATTTATTTACATAGAAAACACGAAAACTATTGCATGTTTTTTTTTGTTCTAGGGTGACTCAGGAGGTCCTTTGCAAATGGAAATGAAGCTTCCACAAATTGATAAGTAAGTCATTCTTTAAAGCTATATTTTTTCTTTCCCCACAGTTCCTGCATTTCTTTAGATTTTATATAACATACATACTAACATGTAACCTACAAGTCTACTGCAGGACATAGGCAGCTTTCTGCAGTGCGATAATGTTGCGATGATCTCTAAGATTTCCAGACGGGTTCAATATAGATTGTACTGTTCTCAATAAAGGCTGTTTTCATCAGAAAAGGTCTGTCCATTTTTGGTTTTAATGCCATACAATAATTATACAAAGTTATACAGCTATGACGACTTGAGTGGTGCAGTGGTCAACATGCCGGTCTAAGTACCACGCAAGAGGTCCCGGGTTCGAATCCTAGCCGGGCAGAAATTGAAATGATGAATTTTAATTTCTGTGACTGGTCTGGGCGTTACTATGTGTAATAAGTATATATTTAAAAAGTATATATAGTATATCAGTTGTCTAGCAACCATATTACCTACAAGCTTAGTTTGGCTAGGTGGCGCTGTGTGAAATTGTCAAAGCATTTTTTTTTATGAAAACCAGTTCTAGTCATACAGCAAGGCCGGCCAAACCCAGGCTCGCTGCCAAGGCAATTGAATTTGTCCACCACCGGTCAGCCGGCTGGCCAGCGAGCAAGCTGACCAGCGCAATGGGACATTGTGCGCCGGCCAGCCAGGTTTAAAAGTTCTGGCCCGGCGCCGCCACAGACTAAAATTTTTGCCTAACTTGGGTCGCCGTTGTCAATGGCTATAGCTAAGCTTCTGATAGATTTTCAATATTTTTTTTAACCCGTATCAATTTTGTATTTATTTATTTCGACAGATGCGAGTATACATACACGTGTCGGCGGATGCACCAAATAATCGGCGTGACGTCATTCGGCATCGGATGCGCGCTGCCGGACCTGCCGGGCGTCTACACCAGGGTGACAAATTTCCTCGACTGGATAGAGTCTATAGTATGGAAATAAATAATTAAAAAAACATCAACTTTTTTTTAATGCACAACGGGATAGTGCTTGGTTTTCACCTCTAGCTTAGAATAATTACACCTAGAAGCCGTGTCCTTGTATGCAAAGTGAGGCAACTTATACTGAGCCAAAATGGCTCAGTTCTTAGATTAATATCCTTCATACGTTACCTAATCGTAACTAAAATCCAATAATATAATAATTAATCTCTTTAATTTCCCTAAATTGAAACTGTTTTGTACTTATTAGTCATGATTATTTAATAATGGACAATAAAAATCTGAAAACGGCGCCATTTTGGCTGTTTTTGTTGCCTCACTTTTGACAGCGCGCTTTGTAGGGAATTATCTTTCTAGGTGTAATTATTCTAAGACTTCTAAGCTATTATTCTAAATTTTTGAGCTGAAAAATTAACACTTTAAGTTATTCGTTTTAATGCGGCTATCTTATATCTTTAAGTGAGTAAATTATACAAAACCAACTCTCCCCCTCCCCCTCTTGAAACGTGTCCTGTTTTACAGATTTTCGCAATTTTCAAGAAAACCATACAAGCTAGGAAAAAATGGTCAAAGACTGAATAATTTCTCAGTAAATTACCTACAAATAAAAACTTCTATTCATCTTGATACCATGTTATGGATTCTTAGCTATGGTGCGTCAAAGTTTATGGTGGTGACTGTACACGAAAAATATACGCAAAAAACGGCTATTGCTGAACCAAAGGTTTCCTTCGGCAGGATTGTGTTTCTACAGATGGGTTTACGATCTGAATTTTTCATGCAGTTCAATTCAGCCTCAACGAAATCCGATGTTAATAGCTGCCTAAGTTTAGGTGCTAAGCCAAGTTCGATATTGTTTACGGAAAAAATAATAATGTAGAATTTATTTTTGATATAAAACGCTCTAACACGTAAGTACTCATACGTCAAGATTAAGAAAATGTTTTTTTAAAGCAGTTCAAATGTTTAATAGCAACATATTAACTTATACACTTAATATCAGAAGAGATGAAAGCCAAGCGTTTTTCATTGACTCGTTGTGGATAGAAAACCAACATCGTAACATGACCAAGATCAACCATTTCAAAGAAATGATACCTAAATGTTAAAATATTCATCTAGCACTTATCAAACTACGTCATAATTATGATTTTTTTGCATCATTTACATTTTTATGTAAATGATGCAAAAAATCATCAATCCCTACCTCGCAAGTACCAGCGAGGTTAAAGCATTTATTCTTAAGGTTAAAGTAGTAAAATTGTATGTTTCAGTTTATGTTCATAGTATATTTCATTTCCCTAATCGTTAAATGAACATAAAATATTTCATATAATTTTAAACTATCTAATTTGATAGTGACAGTGAGTTAACGAATGTGATGAATTCCGATTTGAAGCCGACTGATTGACACGCACTTATGCCTGACAAAAATTTACAGCAAAAATCCCTCGACTAAAAGTGATGTAGGTACTATACATACTTTATCTACCTATTCATAAATTACAAACGCAAGAAAAATCCGTTGGGGCTGCCATTACCTGCCCCCAAATGAACAAATATTTTTCAGTTATAGTTACTTTAGAGAAATGGCAATGGCAGCCCCAACGGATTTTTCTTGCGTTTGTAATTTATGAATAGGTAGATAAAGTATGTATAGTACCTACATCACTTTAGTCGAGGGATTTTTGTAAAACTTATTTTAGTCTTTTTAAATAAAGAGTAACAATTTTAACCGTCGTGGGTCTTTTAAAAATTTTTAATTTTGCCATTTTATTTTAAACTTTTTAAAGAATTCATACGTTATCTACTCTAAAAACCGCATCTAAATTGGTCAAACCGTTCGGAAAATGATTACTACAGCACCCCCTAGCGGCTGAACACCATAACACCAAGAACCATCGCCGACAAACTACAAAACTATTACAGAAAACCGCATCCAAATTGGTCAAACCGCTTTGGAAATAAACGAGAAAATGATAACTGCAGCGCCCCCTAGCGGTTAAACACCATAACATCTATCTGAGGACCATCGCCGATAACCTACAAACCCATTACAGAAAACCGCATCGAAATCAGTTGAGTAGTTTTAGAGAACTTCTCAAGCGCGACTTATCTGGTTTCTGCAGCGCCCCCTGGTGGTCTACCACCATGTAACATATCTAAGAACCTGCTCTGAAATGAAACCTTTTGATTGCAAAAAACCGCATTGAAATCGGCCCAGTAGTTTCCAAGGAAAATGGTAATAGACAAACTTGACTTATCTGGTTGCTGCAGAGCCCCCTGGTGGTCTACCACTATGAAACATGTCTAAGAACCTGATCTGAAATGAAATCTTTTGAATGTAAAAAACCGCATCGAAATCGGCTTAGTAATTTCCGAGGAAAATGGTAACAGACAAACACACAAACAAACAAACAGCCCCAACGGATTTTTCTTGCGTTTGTAATTTATGAATAGGTAGATAAAGTATTATAGTACCTACATCACTTTTAGTCGAGGGATTTTTGTAAAACTTATTTTAGTCTTTTTAAATTAAGAGTAAATTTTAACTGTCGTGGGTTTTTTCAAAATTTTTAATTCTGCCATTTTTTCGCAATCAAAAAGGAATTTCAGCCCCCTTAGCATGACCAGCGTAACACGATTTATGTCGCGTGATATAGCGTCTTATCGACACTCAACTGTCAAAATCCTTTGTCCTTTGACAGTTAAAAGTGATAAATCGCTATATCATATCGTATTTCTGTGGTCATGCTAGCTAAGCTGAGTACTTGACGCATGGTTTGACAGTAAGTAACAGTTGTGAGATAAAAATTGAAATGCCACTTTTTGATTGTGAAACAGGCCCTTATTATTAAAACTAAAACATTAAAGTACAATGCGACTAAATTGACAAAAGACGAGTGATTGTGAGTGATCTGTGGCAACTTCAAAGCGCATGCGGTACAAAACGATGTAATTTTAATAATAGGTCTTCACCTATGAAATTGCCGTATTGCAGTACAGACTTATTCAAACAAAAAAGAAGTTTTGATTGGCTATGAATTCTAAATTCAAATTAATTTTGTTTTAAAAATATGACATTCTATTTACAAAATCAGTCTTTTGTTTATTGATTAGCGTTGTATTTTCATTACATTTCAACATTTTTCCTCATAATGGATACTTCGAAATTTCGTGTAATTATGGAATATGAGTTCCGTCGTGGCACCAACGCGGCACAAACGACACGTAACATCAACGACGTTTACGGAGAGAACTGTATAAACGAACGTACAACCCGTTATTGGTTTGCTCGGTTCCGTTCTGGGAATTTTGACTTGAAAAATGAACCTCGTGGTCGTCCGGAAACTTTGGTCAACAATGATGAATTAAAGGCGATTGTGGAAGCAGATGAATCGCAATCTACAGCTGAGCTGGCAGCAGCTTTTGATGTTAGCATCAAAACAATATTGGTCCATTTGCGACAGATTGGCAAGATAAAAAAGCTTGATAGATGGGTGCCCCACTGCTACTTCACGACAACGCGCGACCCCATACTGCACAACAGACCGTCTCTAAGCTGCATGAGTTGGGTTTGGAAGCTCTCCCTCATCCGCCATACTCACCAGATCTTGCGCCTACCGACTATTACTTTTTCCAAAATTTGGACAACTTTTTAGCGGGAAAAAAATTCAATTCCCGAGAGGCAGTACAAAACGCCTTTGAAGAGTTTGTTGTCTCCCGTCCAGCTGATTTTTTCAAGAAGGGCATCCATAAACTGCCACAGCGTTGGCAAAGATGCATTGATTGCAGGGGTGATTACTTTGAATAAAAGAAATAAATAAGTTCGAAAAAAAAATACTTTAACTTTTTTCAAACAAAACGGCAATTTCATAGGTAAAGACCTAATATTTAAAATTTAAAGTAAAATTTTAGTTGTTTAGTAAGTAAAGTAAAATTTTCTCTTTGACATACATTCTCGAGTGAAGTTGCAGCGGATCACTGTCGATTGTCAATTTAATCGCATTTTACTATATGACATCGGAATGTAATTCCATTATGAAATGTTTTAGGATGTTTCATATATTAATTTCACTATTTTAAGGTTGTTTAAAGTGTTTCTAATACCTACGACTCATTTAAATGTCTAATGTTTCTAATACCTACGACTCATTTAAATGTCTCATACAAAATCTTGCTACTTTAACCTCCAAGTTTATAAAATCAAACGAAACTGGTTCGGAGATGGCCGTCACTCAAGCATCAGCTTGCTAATAAGTCACTTGTTTGCAATATAAAACTATTTTGATAAGTGAAGTGCCTTTTGAGTAAAGTGCGCAAGAAATGGCTAAGGAGATGGATTATGTTTTATTGTTGTGTGTAGTGTTGACTCAAGGTAGGTTATTAAAGGAAAATAATTTATAATCAATACTTTTTTTTAAATAGGTCAAGTGTTTGATTTTGGCTCTAGTGATTTTGCATCTTATCAAAATGAACAAAAAAGTTACTGCAATTTTTATCACTACCTTTAGAAACTCAAAACATTTTTGTTTGTTTTGGAAACGAAACAAGTTCTGTTTATTTACATGTAGGCATAAAGAAATATTTTTTCGTTAGTGAAAGATAAACTTCATTTATTTTAAAAACATATTTTTGATTTGCAGTTCTAATACCACGTTCGCAAACAAAGGATTTACGGCATGAAAAAGTTAGTAAATTTTTTTTAGTCTTACTTACTATGAAACTATTTTATTTAAATAACACGTTGTATCGTCTGTTGTAAGCTGTAAGCGGTATAGCTTGATATAATATAGTGATGTGATGATAGGCAACACTTAAAAAAAAGATACTTACTAATTAATAGCATTTTGTGTAGTTAGAATTAACAATTTTATTGCTCTTGGTGGATTTTTAATGGCTGGCGACATGGCTTCTTTGAAATCTCAGGCACAGAAAAGGTTATTAAGGTACCTGGGTCAAATATGGCCACCTTAAGCTTAGACGATTATTTTCTCATACTTGCCTACAACCCTTTTGTTGTTTGTATAGAATCTATTAAACTAACATATTTACATGTAAAATAGGAACTATTTGAAATAGATTTTGAGATTTCGTAATTTTTAAACAAAATGGGAAATTGGCCATATTTCCGATAGTGTAGGTAAATATGCCCATAGTTTGGCCATATTAACTGTATGAAATAAAACAAATTATTATTTTCTGTTTTCGGGACTTATTACTAAGTGAAATAAAAAGAAATGAGCTTGTTATAAGTTGTATTATTGTTTAATAAAGTTTTAAAAGAAAACAATAAAAAAGAAAGTAAAAGAAAAATAATAATGGGAAACTTTTTTCTTATAAATTTAAACGAACCTAATGGGACAACATGGAGATAAATTGGAAAATTTTTTGGTAGGGTACCAACCGACCAACTTAAAAATTAACTTTAAACAAATTTAGAATTAAACAAAAACCTATTGTTAATTAATTTAAACAAACTTAATCGGACATTTAGATCAGTTAGGTAAGGTAGGTAATTTTTGGTAGGTACCAACTTATAATCAACTCCGTACAGCTGATATAGCTAATTTCATATTAGAGTCACTCCAATTACCTTGCAAACCCTTGCATATAAAACGTGGCACCATGATCTTTAACAAAAATCAATGTATTTAGTTGCACAAGTTTTGGTATCGAAAATATGGCCACTCGATGGCCATATTTGCAGTATGTGTCGATGTTTTTCAATTGTATGTAACCTCAAAACACTACAAAAAATCAACTAAATCTGCATGAACATATCAACTAGAGATCCCAAAGAATAATACACAGTAAGTACATAACAGTAAACATTAATAAATAACGGAATAAACCAAAACTTACCGAAGGCAATTTTTTTGCACAACGTGTCCATTTCTGTGATGTGGCACTGCGGGACAGGCGAGGGGTGTGCGGCGGGTAGCGCGTGTTTCGTACTTTACACAGACATAGACCTTCTCGCTCAAGCATACAGTGTAGGCTGGGTTGCAATAGTTTGGTAGATAATAGGTAGTGGCCATATTAATCGGCTGGCCATATTTGACCCAGGTACCTTATTACTAACTAACGGAAAAGCAGTCTAGAGCTCCTCAGCCTAATGACCTTCAACTCTGACATTTTATTTCGTCTCTATTTTTAATTTACTAGGAAGAAGAAGAAAAATGGAGTTGGGGCATCGAAAACCGAAGTTCAAATGTAAGTAAATCTAACAATACTACTTATGTACAAACAGTTATTACAACTATATGCTTAACTTGCTAAAGACTCTTTTGGTAAAGGAACCCTTTTGGAAAACTAAATATTCGACGGAGTCATACAATAATTAAAAAAAAACTAAATAAAATAAAAATAAAATAAAAAAATAAACTGTTGACTCCCGGCTGAAATGTCGCACGCTCGTGCTCTCGTACATATCTTTACTGTGATATTACTCACTTCACTATTACTAAGTTAGGAAGATTTAGATATATTTTATTTAATTCTGCAACCTTTGTAATTTTATAATGGCAACTATTTTCGCGGAACCCTAGGAATCCGCGGAGCACACTTTGAGAATGGCTGGTCTAACTAATAGGACATAATTGAAAAGTTTATGATAGAATTTAGCATTTATAAACATTTTTCGATTGATTGCGTCGCTTATATTTATGTCTCATAAAACACGAAATTAGAATACGTTTTATATACCAGTATCATAAACATGGCCGGTTATACCACCTTGAGATTGTATAGAAAAAGATAGTCTTTTTTTTCTAATGAATGAATGAAACGCGTGGAAAATAAAATGAAACGCAATGTAGATATGTCTGATCACAAAAATAGAAAAACTACTTTTTCTATAAAAACTTACCTATTAAATGGTTTTACCATTTTTGTTGACATTGTGACGTTACGAGTATTTTTAGTATAATAGTTTTTTCTCGCCATATCAGAGTTGGTCCCATGGTAAAAGTTGCTTGTAGTCATGAGTGGAACCACCCCGCTGCGGGAACCAAATGATTTAAATTTCACGCTGTAGTCAAATACAGCTGAAAGCTGAATTTAAGCCTAATATAAAACAACTAGGCTCTAACTAAATTACTGTTTAGGGATCGTTATCGGCACAGTTGAATTCAACAAAAGAACAAAATCCATGCGATATTCTGCCTCCAAAAATGCCCGACTTCAGGGCGCCAGGTCGAAGGATTAGTCACGTGAGTAAGTATTATGCTACATTTTATTACTTTTTATAATCATCGCCTATTGTTTTTAATTCAATGAGATTAGATCAAAGTTAAAAAGATAGTTTAAATAATTTTTCAATTTAATTAGGCTTCACCCGGTGATCAAAATTCGACAATAATCATAATTGAAAAAAAAACCGTAAATTATGAACTTGCATGAAGTGTTCGGCGTGCAAGCTCAAAATCAATGGAAAACCGCAAATTCAATGGAAAACTCAATGGAAAACCGCAAAAAACAACTCAAAACATACCAAGTATGGGCTGATATGATATATGATATATACTGGGGTGACTCAATAGCCTCACCGACCTATGGCGTTGCTGTTACAAAAGGGTTTTACCATCATGCAGTACATCCTTTTTGAAGCCTACTGTCAACGTTTCCGTCAATTCCGTTCATTTGTTTTGTTTTAATAGCCTCTGGAAGCGACCGTGTCGGTCGATTTTACAAAAAATGGAAAAAGAGCAATATCGTTCGGTGATTCGATTCTTATTTTTGGAAGGGAAACCGCGCAGCAAATTCAAATAGCGCTTCGATGATGTGTACGGTGACTCTTCTCCTTCGATGGCTACCATCAATAGTTGGTTCAACGAGTTTTTTCGTGGCCGCAAGTCGGTTTTTGATGACCCACACCCAGGTGCCCCGAAAATGGTGATGGCCACTGTTTTCTGGGATTCACAAGGTGTGATGCACATTGATTACCTCGAGAAGGGTAAATCAATCATGGGGCTCTACTATGCCGAGTTATTGGGCCGATTTGACCCCAAATTGAAGAAAAAATGTCCCCATTTGGTGAAGAAAAAAGTGCTGTTTCACTACGATGATGCGCCTGATCACACTTCCGCCGTCGTCATGCTCAAATTGGGCTACGAATTGCTGCCCCATCTACCGTATTCTCCAGATTTGGCCTCCTGCTACTTCCTTTTGTTTCCTTACCTGAAAAAGTCACTCGCCGGGAATAGATTTGAATCGAATGACGATGTCATCGCCGCCATAGAGGCCTATTTTGCAGACCTCGGGAAAACGTATTTTTTGGACGGATTGAAAAAGTTTGGGTATCGCTGGGCCAAGTGTATAACCCTAGAAGGAGCCTATATTGAAAAATAAATCACCACTTTTACAAAATTTTCGTATTTTTTTGTAGGCTAAGTATTTATTGAACCACCCTCGTATATGATATAAGGTTGAATTATTTTTCATAAAATATACCTCAAAAATTATATAATATTCCCAAATTTAACCTCAAGAAAGCAATTTTGAAAATATTTAAATTAAGTATTTTATTAATTTACATGATTACAAAGCCTAAATATAGCCAGGAAGATTAGGCATCACAAAGTGATAATGTTTGATTTAAAAATGTTTGTTCTGAAACCTATCGTATGTGATATCGAATGAAAGGGATTTTTGGTTTAATGTTTTTTGGTTTAATTTAAAACAAGTGGCTGAAATGTAATGATGTGATATATTTTTAGAACCGGCTTAGAAAGCCCTTTTATTTGATACCATACTACACAATAGGTTTTAGAACAAAAAAGTTTATTCCCCATACAAAAAGATGACACCATAACTCCTCTCCTAAAAGGGAAGAATTTCGAAGAATTGTGGGTCCAAAATAATGTTGTGACCACAAGTATGTACCTATACGTGTACCAAACGGCTATGTTGTACATCGATTAGCGGTTTTGCACACTGTTCAGTCTTGCCTTTTTAAATATAGAACAAAATCTAAGAACAATATATAGTAGTAATTTTAGAACAGTATCCAGAGCATGGACATAATTGCTGTGAATTGAATGATACGTTTTTTACAGAATGTCTTGAGTACATTTGGGATATTAGAGCAGAAGAAGAAAGAGACCGAAGGCAGGAAGCATGTAAGTTTATTTTACTGGTATTTTATATTTGGTCGTGATATTTGTGCCGAGGTGGCGCGAAATAAAAATACACCGTGATAATGATTTAAATGATAAATTGAGAGTTGTAAAAATTCCACTGGAATAATATAAAAATAAGATAAGCACTAATTTGGTAGGTTTACGTGTTGCTGGCAGCGATGATGATGGCCGAGAGTCCAGTCAGTCAGTCCAGGCCGTCACAGTGCGGTCAGCATTGCAGCTTGCAGCCCTTGATTGACAAGCTGCAATAAAGGCCGAGACCGGAGGTCGAGGCCTTTATTCGCTGGGTGCAAAGGTATAATAATCGATCGCAGCGCTCATGGTGGCAAAAAGTAGAAATAATGTAGGCTCTGTAATCTGTTTGAAAACGATATTTAATTTATAACTAGCGATACAGGAACAATTATTATCACTTAATAAAATTATTAAAGTAGCTTTATCCTCTTGTTTTACAAAATTTACAACTAAAAAAGAAGTAAACAAACCCTGATTTAACCAAAATAAAACACTCTTTTTGAATAGATCTTACTTGCCATATTTAATTTAAATGACCAAAAATGATTTCACAACTCTTTGTCTACCCAAATCACAGTAATTTGGAAATTTACATTAATAACACAATATAGTATTTTTTAATATTTGGTCACAATGCCGCCATTACATTTACATATCAAAATGTCAAAACGGTCAGTTCAGAGCCAACAAAGTTGTGAAAAGCTAGGTGGCGCTAAAAGCGTGCACGGTGCCAATAGCGCAGTCAGCAAGGGCAGCACTGCAATGATGACCAAGCTTGAAGGCCGAGAACGGAGTTAAGCTTAGCTCGAGGCCATCATAACGTGGCCAGCCGTGCACTCATTGTGGACCAAGGCTTGTATAGTGCTTCTCGAAAAATGCGAGTACTTACTTATAATTATAACCTAATTTAGAAAAAAAATCTCATCCCTATCTACTTTCGGAAGTAGATAAGAGGTATTTAATGAAAAATCAAAAACGGTCAAGTGTGAGTTTTTTATATATTTTTCTTTACTAATTTTATATAATAGTACAAAAACATCAACTACAACAATACAACACCCGCGTAGATAAAGAATGGGATTGAAAATGGCGGCTCAACGTGTTTACCAGAACGAGTGTGACTAAAAGAGCGATAGGTGTGGCGTTAAGTGTGCGAGCAAGAAGTGAATATGAAGGACGCCATTTATAATCCCATTCTTTATCTGCGCGGGTTGTACAATGTACTAACATACAGTGTGTGTTATTTTTAAAGTATGACTACAGTTTGGCTACAAGGAATTAAGCTTCTTCGTGGCCAAATTAGTTTGGCATTTTAGTTTGGCCACGAGGAAACGGCGCTATTTTTCACCTATGTTTGAATCAAAACTCGACAGTAAAGGATTCTACAAAGGAAGTTGCTGGTGGCTAAAACTCGACAATAACTTTGTTGCATTACCATCGGAGGAGCGCGGCAACCTTGATTCTGTTCAAAGAAGGTTGTCAAAATAATGACCGGTAGTCATAACCTTGGTCTCTTCAAGACAAGAGTGAATAGGCATTTCCTGGGCAAGCATGCTACACCTCAGACGACACCTTGTTTACCAAACAAGATGGTGGTCAAATGCCTGGGGGCCTATTCTCGCGCACTGCGACATTTCTCGAATTCGAGATTATCTCCAATCACAAATCTCTATTGACATTTTGTCTATCGCATGAGAATCGGCCCCCTGCCCAGTTACCAATAAAAAAGAACACATTAAAAGCATTTTGTTAGTAAAGGTAATTTAGATCAGTTATGTGTTGTAAAGTATCAGTTTCACAAACTTCAAGAAGTGAGTCAGTTTTTGTAAGAAAATGTTAAACATTGTAAACGGTTGTCAGCTGATTAAATTTTTCATAGCTGGTTAGCGCAAAGAAGAACAAGAAGCTAAGAGGAAATGGTTATAATCCTGTTTATTGGGAAATTTGTAACATTACAATGATTGAATGAGACCAGACTAAACCAGATTCCTCTCGAAGTTATACATGGTGGAAAAAAAGACAGACAGACGGACAACAAAGTGATCATTTCCGTTTTTTGTGTGGTACGAAACCCTAAAAAGACTGTAATTGGAGAGAAAGTACCCTAAATATTGATGATGGAAAATTTTACTGCAAGGAAACATTCCTTTATTATTTTAAATATAAGTAAAACTGTAATCAAAGATTTTTGAAAAAAAAAAATAAGAATATAAGTAGTAGAACATTTTTTTTAAACTAAACAACATTTTTTAATCTTTCTTGAGTCTGCTTTTAATTTAAGATACAATGTTTTTTTACCCTAATAAAATTGTTATCATAAAAGTACAGGATGTTATTTTTACGGATTTCAGCCCGTTCGGTTCCTGGCTAAGACAAGGGATTTATAAAAAAATATTTCAATGCAGTTTTACTTATTTTTTAGAAGAAAGAACAAATATTCCTTTCAATAAAGCCAAATCAATATTCAGGTTACTTACGCTCCCATAGGGAATATGCATCAATTTTTTTTAAATCTTAATCAAAAGTATAATGCGTGAG
The DNA here is from genome assembly GCA_928269145.1 of Agriphila tristella. Lineage (NCBI taxonomy): Eukaryota > Metazoa > Arthropoda > Insecta > Lepidoptera > Crambidae > Agriphila > Agriphila tristella. Next base: position 44,099,787 of record OV743433.1, read on the forward strand.
AAAATTAACTGTAATATTAAAACTTTTCTCTTGCGTTTTATTCTCGTGATATAGTTATTTGAAGTTAGCGCGCAGCAGCACCCGCCGAAAACGCTCCATACAAAACGGTGACGTCACACATCACATTTCAGGTGTGTTTCGGCGCGTTTAATATGGAGTTAGCCAATAATCTTCAATTATCTCCCTAAATTTTGCGTTTAAGTACATACGTGTCATACAAAATATTGTTTCATATTCGATATTCTATCTGACTGTAAAGTGCATTATATCCGAAAATGAAAAAAAAAAATCTTTATTTTCCCCTGATTTCATCGTGTGATAAAAATAAAATAATACATTTTTTTTATTTTTTTTCCTGTTCCATCATGTTTTTATACGTGTCCGCAGCGATCAAGCTCAAATTCATCAAAATCGGTGACTTATGCATATTCCCTATTACCGTCTTTTATTACCAAATGAATTGCTTCTAGGTGCAAATTATCTACAGTCGCTAACAGACCCAAATGAAGAACCATTAGAAGCGGTTGGTGGTCGCATTACACTGACAGGAGAGTTCCCGCACATGGTGAGATAGGATAACATCAAAATATTTATATCTATCTAATGATAAGCATTTAAGTTATCCAATGCAAGCCTCTGGATACAAGTAGCGTAGTATCGTTGTGAAGATCCTTAGGGAGACCTGTTTATACCGAACAGTGGATGTCGGACTGATAATGATAACTCAAATAAACTCCATACTTTAACACGTATATTTCAATTGGCATTACAGTAGGTACTTAAACAGTTTTCATATGCTGAAATTACATTCCTTCATTTTGTTTAACTAGATATGAACATTTGTAAGAAGCAGCAGATTTTATCGTGATTTGAGATTGTCCATTCAGAAATGTTTTTTGGATTAATGCGTTCTGACTGCGTCGACAGTACGTGTACCTACATTTTCTAGGACACCAGAAATGTTTAAGTAATGTCTCCTTAGGGTGCCATTGGTTGGAAAGCAACATTGGGGCATTGGGTGTTCAAGTGCGGCGGCTCCCTCATCAGCAAAAAGTTCGTGCTGACTGCTGCGCACTGTTCCAAAGCTTCTGATAGGGACACCACCATCGCAGACACAAATCCTCAAATTGTGAGGTTGGCTGATAAAAATATACTGGTCAGTATATCTCTTTTTCTGTTCCAATTGTTTTTTGTACACAACGGGGTAGTGATTGGGCTTCATCTCACCTGATGTTAAGTGACGATAAGGCCGAAGGTGAAAGTGCACTACACCCAGAATCCCTATCACTGAGGAACTGGCTATCTTACCCCTAACTGCCGGAACACAACAATTTATCAAATTGGTGTTATGGCGTCAGACTTAGGTAAGACGGTGGTAGCTAGCCAGGCAGACTTGATATAAGCCCTGCCACCAACCAAACCCAGTACAAATTGTACCCCCCCTGGGAATCGGACCCGGGACCCCTTCGTTTTACACGGGTGGGCGAACCACTAGACCACAGCGGTGGTAAAATATTTAAGCATTTTCGTAGTTTTTAATATGTTCCTAAAAACAAGAACCCCTTGTTCCTCACCGGATCACCTTCTTGTCCGTCTTTTTATGTATCTTTGTTTTTCTCAGGAACGCGAGAATGTCTCAAATTAAAATTAATTAAACTGATATACTATTCAAAACGTTTCCTCGTTCTCATCTCACCTACCTAACTATTTCAGGAACGTACAGAAGAATTTGGTTTTTACGCCAATCCTGTGGATGCAAAAATATTAAGAGTAATTAATCACCCTGACTACAAGCCACCGAAAAAATATAATGATATAGCTCTCATAGAGATAGAACAAGAAGTTGAGTTTTCGACGTTAATTCACCCAGCATGCTTGTACTCTGGGCCTGATAGTGAGCTCTTAGGAAAGAAAGCTTCCATGACTGGCTGGGGTGTAGTGGAAACAGGTAAATCGATTTTTTGTTTCAATTTGAGGCCTTTTAAGCTTATTAGGATTTGAAAATAAGAGTGATGAGTGAGGTATGGATACCGCAGAATACTTGATGAAACACTATTGCTCGTAATTATTAACCACCCATCAACCACTATTCTAGCCTACGCCACTATGAGAAGAATCAGATTTTATTAACCAGTACAGATTCAGGTTTAAAAAAATCTCAACTGTGTCCGAATTTCACATTTTAAAATTCTGATGTATGTTAGGCCTTCAGTTTAGTGCAAAGGTTCTGGGCATGTAGCCGAGTTTGTATTATAGCAAGCCTAATTGTAGTTCATCATAATTTTGAGCTGAATTTGCCAAATCAAAATAACTGTTATTTAGAACAGCTGCCCAAAGAGCTTACTAGGATCTACAACGAAACTTTAAAATGGGAAACTTTGACACGGGTGAGATTTTTGTGATCAGTTTACCTCAGCATGCCTAGCATGACCGATTTATATCGCGTGATATAGCGTTTTATCACGTTTAACTGTCAAAAAGACAAAGGAATTTGACAGTTGAGTGTCGGTAAAATGCTATATCACGCGATATAAATCGGTCATGCTAGGCAAGCAGGAGCTAGCTCAGAAGTTGACACAGCACTATCAACAGTAATTGACTGACTTTCCTTCTGTGACGTACAGAACACATGCGAGGGAACGGGTCCGATTTAAGAGAATTGGTTTAAGCAGAAGCGATAATAATGTGTTAATATGGTTACCTCGTTTCCAGTGAATTGGACCACATCGCCCGAACTCCAAGTCATAGTAGTGGATGTTCTGGATAATCCGATGTGTGACATTTTACTCAAACCTTCATGCTACAGGCTGTGGTGTGGTTTGAAAGATCACCAAATCTGTGCTGGTGTCTTAGCTGGAGGCGTCGATTCGTGCCAGGTCAGAAAAGTACAATTTATATTCACATAAATCAAAGCTGCTTTTAATTTTTTTCCATCTTGCGTCAAAAAGGTTGGAACTAGGTCTGATCTAGCTCTGCTTATTTTCTCCATAGCATAGGCGGACTAATGTAGGTAGTTAAACTTTATTATATGTTTGTTTGAAGTCATGTCTAGAAATTACGAATTAACTTCTAATACTATCTATAGTACAGATTGTGGCCAGAAGGTATACCTATTTATTTACTTTCATAGAAAACATGAAAACTATTTGCATGTTTTTTTTTGTCCTAGGGCGACTCAGGAGGTCCCTTGCAAATGGAAATGATGCTTCCACAAATTAAGAAGTAAGTGATTCTTTAAAGCTTATTTTTTCTCTCTCAACAGTTTCTGCGTTTCTCCAAGATGTTATATTACCTATACATAACATACTAACATGTAACCTACAAGTCTACTGCAGGACATAGGCAGACCTCTGCAGTGAGATGATGTTGCGATGATCTCTAAGATTGCCAGACGGGTTGAATACAGATTGTAGGCTTAGCTGTTTTCATCAGAAAAGATACTGTCCATATTGTTTCAATGTCATACAATAATAATACTGTGTTATACAGCTATTCGGGAAGCTTCGAAAAATCTTCGCGTCCGACTTACCTCAGTGTATCAAGACGAAAGTCTATGAACAGTGTATGTTGCCAGTGATGACTAAAGCTAGGGTTTCCTAGGATAGCGGTGCCGTCATATTGAGGCCGTAATATAGCGGCGTTGAATAATGTCTATGTAAACAATACGGCGACACCGTAACGTCAGAAACCGCGCCGTATGTTTACATAGACAACGTTCTACGCCGCTAAACTACGGCTGTAATATGACGGCACCGTCATCCTAGGAAACCCTAGCTTTACGGCTGTGAAACGTGGTCGCTAACTATGGGTCTCATAAGGAGGCTCAAGGTCACCCAACGTGCAATGGAGTGAGCCATGCTCGACGTTTCCCTGCGTGATCGAATCAGAAACGAGGAGATCCGCAGGAGAACTAAAGTAACCGACATCGCTCGAAGGATTGCTCAGCTGAAGTGGCAATGGGCGGGACACATAGCGAGAAGAACCGATGGCCGTTGGGGCGGAAAGGTTCTGGAATGGCGACCGCGCACCGGACGACGGCGACGCTCCGTGGGTAGGCCCCCGACAGGGTGGACCAACGATCTAGTAAAGGTTGCGGGAAGCCACTGGATGCAGGCAGCGCAGGACCGATCATCGTGGAGATCCTTAGGGGAGGCCTATAAGCAGCAGTGGGTGTCGTGCGGCTGATATGATAATGATACAGCTATAGCCATATATAAAAACGTCGTAGTCTACGTAGTGGTTCTCCCACTTCGTAGACTACGACGTTTTCAAGATTTGTATAAGCAAGACTTCAACCCGTAAATATTAATTTTGTATTTATTTATTTTGACAGTTGCAAGTACACAAACACGTGCCGGAGGATGCACCAGATAATCGGCGTGACGTCATTCGGCATCGGATGTGCACTGCCAGACCTGCCTGGCGTTTACACCAGGGTGACAAATTTCCTCGACTGGATAGAATCTATAGTATGGAAATAAATAATTAAAAAAACATAACTTTTTTATTCATAACGGGACAGTGCTTGGCCTTCACCTCACCTGATGTTAAGGCCGATAAGGCCGAAGGTGGAAGCGCACTACAAGTGGAATCCTCATCACTGAAAAATTGGCTATCTTACCTCTACCTGCCGGAACACATCAATTTTCAAATTGTTGTTAAGGCATCAGACTTATTAGGTAAGATGGTGGTAGCTAGCCAGGCGGACAGGTGTAAATAAACCCTACCACCAACCAAACCGAGTACAAATTGTTACCTCCTTTCTGGGAATCGAACCAGCCTTTCTATTGTCTAATTTCAAAATCTATCGCAATCGCTTTCAGGATGTAATACATTGATGCATCTTTTTGGCACAAATAAAAACTTACCAATGAAATGCAGCAATGTCTCACACCTATCTGTCAAATGAAAGCGATTGCGATAGATTTTTAAATTAGACAATTAGCCCCCCGGCACCCTGCGACTTATACGGGTGGGTGAACATTTATAGTATTAGCAATCGTTGATGGTAATAATTCACATGGGAGTTTATGTTCATGTGTTTGCCATATCCATGGTGTCCTGTCCCACCCCACTTGTATTGAATATTAATAAGTATATCTACAGTCACAAAATAGCTACAGTGTGGGCACACTGTAGGGCCCCTACAGTTGAAACTCTCTAATAACTACAACGAAAGTTTACCAAGTCTATCCCACTTTTATGTTCCATACAATTTTCTTGGAAGCCTTAATCGTAATTGAAGTACCAGGAGCGCATGAAGCGTGGTGGGTGCAACAATAGCTGTAGGTTTAAAGGGCAGCTCAATAATGCACGGCACTTGTTGCGCCCGGACGCGCCGTCCGAGTTAAGTGTGCAAGTTCGCTTGTAAAATGTTCATAATGCAACCGACACTCCGAGTTAGCGGCTTGAGCTTATACACCCCAAATACTTGTGAGAACTAAATCCTACTAATATTATAAATGCGTCCTAACTACTGAACCGATCATCATGAAATTCTGCATACACGTTTTCAGGGGTACAGAGAAGAACATAGGGTACCTTTCATCCCGAAAAAAAAGTATAGTTCCCGAGGGATGGCAAAAACCTTTCCACGCAGACGAAGTCGCGGGCGGCCGCTAGTAATCAATAATTTTCTCAGACAGGGCTTGTTTCACTAATAGGTGAATCAGAAACTGGTGAAAAAGGAAGTTGGTGAATGTGGCAACGGGAATACTGTCTGCGTTTAGGTACTCCATATTAAATTTTATTGCATAACACAGTGTTCAAAGCAGATCTTATAAAACCTACTTTACATTAAAAATGCGAAAGTAACTCTGTTTGTTACGCTTTCACGCCTAAGCTACTAAACCGATTTTGATGAAATTCGGTACAGCGATAGATGGGACCTTGGGAAGGGACATAGGCTACTTTTAATCTCACTGTTGAGCACGGGTCTCCACCCGCACAATATAACCTGTACAATAGTCCACGCGGGCGAATCTGGGGGCGGGAAGCTAGTAATAATATACTTATAATTTATACTAAAAAATATACAAAAAAATACGACTCGCACCAGATCAATTCCCGGACGAGAATCGAACCCGCGACCATTGGATATCCGGTCCGAGAATTGATCTGGTGCGAGTCGTATTTTTTTTTCTAGTATATTATTTAGTATTGTATAAAAATAGCTTTGTGAATGCTAAAATCTAGTTGAAACTCCCAATAACTTTGCTAAGCTGGCATTCGAGTTTAGTAAAATTTGCTATGGAGTGGTTATTTTCCTTGTTTTCTTTTTACACTGTTTAATTTCTTAACTTACTTACATTGTTTAAAATTTCTTGGAATGTTTCCAATGTAAAGAGATTGTTTGAACGGATTAACATAAAAGTTGAGTATAAGATTTTTCTCGATTCATCCTTGCATAAACCACGGGTTTGTTTAGTAAATATTAAAACTCTAAATATTCCAAAGTAGATATAAAGCACTTGTTATGGAAAGACGGAAACGACGGTACAAAATACCCAAATAGAAAATTGAGTTTTATAAAAGCCAACCGAGACAATAAAGAAAAGTATTTTTTTTTATTGGAAGTTTAATTTTTTTTTTGTGATTAATTATATTCACATAACAGTAAAAAATATTTATATATAAAAAATAGCAGTTCAAAGTTGACTTGCATTTTTCATATTTTTTTTCGGAGTTTGTGTCGTCACAGGTTTCCTTTCATATCTTATTTTATAAGACAGTTTTACTTGAGATATTGAAAAACTAACTATTTTCAATATTAAAATTAAACGCTTACGCGTTGATTTGCAGATTAACAAAGAAGTTGTAGGATAAGATTATTTAATGTTTTCATATTTTTTCAAGAAACCACATCACTGTTAGGTGATTATATTTTAGAAATATTATTATGTTACCAAAATTTAAGAAAATAATGTTTACTATTATACACCTATTGAACCCAGTTGGTCTGTTTTCATCGAGTCGCTTCAACTTTCAATTCAACTTGCGTCAAACTCATGCAATATTTTACGTTCAACTTTCTGCCATACAAATTTGACGCTTTTTTGAGAAGACAAGGCATGCGCTATTGCATGCCCTGAGGCATGCCTCTGTTGAAAGTATAAGAGGAAATTGAAAGCGCACAGTCAGCGTACTCTATCGAATGCCTTGAGGCATGCGATAGATAAAAGTGTAAGGGAACGGGAAAGCGATCGTATGAAGACACGCCTAATCAATGTTTTTTTCCGAAACTCTTTGCTAGGCAAAGGATGATCCCATCATACAGCCTTGACTGACTCGTTATTAGGCGCATAAGGTTATTATCCGCCTGAAATAGTTCAGTAGGTATCCATACTAAAATTATAAATGCGAAAGTCCGTTTATTTGTTTGTTTGTTACGCCTTCACGTCTTAACTACTGAATCGATCATCATGAAATTTTGCATACACGTTGTCAGGGGTACAGAAAAGGACATAGGGTACCTTTCATCCAGAAAAAAACATATAGTTCCCGAGGGATGGCAAAAAAACTGTCCATGCAGACGAAGTCGCGGGCGGCCGCTAGTCTTACATACATAGCTAAGTCATTGTTACCAAAAGATAATTCCTTTGCATATATCATCTTGCACTTCAACACAACAAGGCAGACGGTGAACTTATAATCGTCGTCTCGAATTTCCCTGTTATAATACCAATACGAAATTCCAAAACTTAACTACTGGAACTGGGATCTTAGAAACTACGACATGGCATTGGAAAATAAGTACAGTTCTACCAACAAAAGTTCCAAAAACGTTAACAGACAGATTAATCTGAAAAACTTCTTAGTTATTTTAACTCTTTTAACGTACATCAGAGCTGAGAGCCCATTTTTTAAATAATTGTGAATCAAATTAAGACTAATAGTGAATCCAGTAAATAATCCACTGGCATACTTGATCTCTACAGTATATCTTAATAGGGAATATGCATAAGTCACCGATTTTGATGAATTTGAGCTTCATCGCAGCGGATACTTATAAAAACATGATGGAACAGGAAAAAAAAATAAAAAAAATGTATTGTTTTAGTTTTATCACACGATGAAATCAGGGGAAAATAACGATTTTTTTTTTCATTTTCGGATATAATGCACTTTACAGTCAGATAGAATATCGAATAAGAAATAATATTTTGTATGACACATATGTACTGTTATGTCTTTTTCTCTCTCTTATTGCCTTTTTGGCTTAAGAAACAGTAAGTAATAAATAAACTCATGCGAATGACTCACCTTAATGACAACTCAAGGGAAAATAAATAAACACTTAACGTACAGTCTACAGCAAACTACAGTTTTATTGAAATACGGTTGATTCTATACAATAATAAACATCAACGTTGTAATCGCAGATCTGCCAATTTACTCGGTGATTGGACACGAAGAAAAACGAAGCTATGAATCTAATCTTTTTCCCGAGGGGTTATTTTAAAAGGTTAAACTTAAAACTACTCGCAGAGCGTTATGTGGGTAAGAATTGCCTGCCCTAGAATATCAGAAATGTGGTAATTATCTAACATAAATCTAGCTCGTGTAGGTCGTACTCGAAGGCCTAAGTACGGATAGCTGGATTCTTATACTTCGGTTAGTTTACGGGTTAAAAAGATTTGAGAGTTAACTGGTACCTATTAGAATATCTCGCAGCGAGTCTGTTTAGTAGAGAAACGCTTCGATGGCTGCTTTCTATTAATTATGCCTCGGAGCCGTGGGTGAGAAACCAAAGTCCGGTTTATTTCAACTTTTCCCGCTTAACTGGGTTTGAATGGACGACAGAGCAGTGGTTGTCTCGTGGCTGGATACGTACGCCACTCTTCACCTGCGGCTCCTTGATAACAATATATTTTATATGGTTTAGAATCCGGTCAATCAGTATTCCTCCTTCGATCGGATATCACGACACGAATTAGAACTCTTCTCGGCGGCTTTTATTAGCCAAAACCCTCTTGGCGAAATTCTATGGTGCCGACGAAAATTACAATGAATAGCTGCAAGATATTATTTAAATCAGGAACAATTACGAATCCAATAACTTTAACAGCGATATAAAATCAAATTCCTTCCAACCGAAAAATTTTGTATCATATGAATCAATCACAGCTGATATTCGCTGCGTTCCAAGTCTCGCGCCATCACGACGCATTCCGACTTCCTACACTTGATCACTCATCGATGCGCGTGGACTGGACTGACATCGCGCCGCCGAAAGCGACTTCAATCGGATCGGACTTCCCGCAAACACGGTCAAACAACCTACGACATTACGGACAAAAAAAATACCATTTCAGTTCAAAAGCAGGCCTTAAACACGACTGCTTAAGGCCTGCTTTCACACTAACCTTTGGGATCTAGTATGAAAGGTAAACAATTGAATAAAAATCCTTGCGATAAGGGCTCAACGCCAAGGCCCCTGAAGTGGGCGAAGGACGACCATAAGAAATACGATCTTAATCTTTTTTTTTTTTTTTTTTTTTTTATAAGTCGATGCCGCGAATTTTGAACGGACTTTTTACGGAAATAAGGAAAAGGACATGAGGCATACTGCCAAAAAATAAATTTTATCATTAATGGAAACAAACTACCAACAAAACTTCCCCTTTAAGGGAAATCGACAAAACAGCAAAAAAACCACGCTACAGTACTTAAACGCAAAATTTAGGGAGATAATTGAAGATTATTGGCTAACTTCATATTAAACGCGCCGAAACACGCCTGAAACGTGATGTGTGACGTCACCGTTTTGTATGGAGCGTTTTTGGCGGGTGCTGCTGCGCGCTAACTTCAAGTAACTATATCACGAGAAAAAAACGCAAGAGAAAAGTTTTAATATTACAGTTAATTTTCTCACGCGTTATACTTTTGATTAAGATTAAAAAAAAATTGATGCATATTCCCTATTTCATGATTAAAAAAATGATGATTTAAAAAATAGGCTCTCAGTTCAGATGCAAGTTACTAAATTACTCTTTTATTAAATTACTTATTTTTTTCTCTCCTGATGAGTAAAATTCCCTGGAAGTTACTTTAAATCTAGTGGCAGAGAAATTAGAAAAAAAAAATTACAATTAATACAGCTTTTTATGTAATATTCAAATTAGTAAAGGTATTACAATAAAATTATTGTCAACTTGAGGATTGTGTGTTTTAGGCGTGAATGTCACAGAATAGATATAAGTACTACCGTGGAAACTTTCCGCCCCGACCCACAATAAATTACCTCACCCCACCGCGCAAGTTCGTGTGCCGAATCGTGTGCTCATTCAATAGCCCTAGACTTCACGCACACAGTTGCGCGTGTGCAAAAACGTCACTGTGTAGCGTCTGTGTAATAGGTAGTTGAAACGCGGCGCTTGTATGGAGTGCCCGGCGTGTGGTAAAGTGAAGACACATCCACTAATTTTATTAGATCTCGTGTTAGGCAGGTATGGCCGTATGTAGCTCAAGATGCTGCAGTTTCATAGTTATCGCTACCACACGGTGACACGAGTTTAGACAGTTCTATTATAATGTTAAGGCCTCTACACCGTTAATTTTTAAGTATATCTAAAAATGAAAATGAGATTTCAGACAACGTGAATGAACAACTTTTACTATGGTATGGACCCAGCCACGGAATCGCGAAAAAAAAATCAACTGTTTCATACATTATAGTCGAGTCGATGTTGTACTTTCTATGGAACAGCAGATCTTTTTCGAGATTCCGTGATTGGCCCCATAGTAAAAGTTGTTCATTCACGTGGTCTGAAATCCCCATTTGATTTTTAGATATACTTAAAAATTAACGGTGAATATAGGTACCTCAAAATGACGCCCTCATCATAATAAAATTAATTGCTCGCAAAGTACATAATGTATCTAAAATTCACATGCACAAAGTGAAGCTAAGGTTCTATAGTTTATTTACAAACAATAACCTCAGTAAAAATCTAGTTCGTTGTAGTAGTAGTATAAAGAGCAAACATTACGCCAAAAATATGACCCGCGACAAGAGCTTTTGATGATATTCTGATTTTTGTACAATCATCTGTGAGGTTTATACACAATTTAATACTTGTAGCTACTAGATAATCTCTTTAGCTTGTCGTATGTTTTTTTTTTGTGGCTACAACTTCACGTTTTTTATTTAAAAATATGGCCCGCGCAAACCATGTTTTCCTATCATGAACCCTTAAGTTAAGTTGACAGAATTTGTTCAGAGATGACGCTGCTTTCACTTTAGAGTATTTCACTTCGATGACTGCGTATCCAAAGTTGATTAATTATTCCTCTGAAAGCCATGGAAGAATGCTGACGACTCTCCGTCCACTTAGCTGTACTCTATAATAATATCTATAAGCTAGCGATTTAATCCCGCGCCGTTACGCCCGAATCCCCAATTCTGAATCCCCAATCCCCAATATAAATCCCGCATTAACCAATCGAGGTTCTCGGTCCATTGCTCGTAATTGGAGATTTGCGCCGCGATGTTCACATATTGGAATTTTGATAGAGCAAAATCTCTTAATGAATGTCAAATGGTATATCATCAGGTTTTGATTTGTACCTAGATAAAGACGAAAGATTTAATCATTTTCTTTCCTTTTCTTTTATTTTTGATGATACATATTCCTTATCTCAAATCGTCATGTGTGTAGGTACATTGCCAGGAGATTACCTACACAAAGCATGTTTTTGTTAACTTGAATTTTAATAAATACTTTAATTTCAATATCGATGTATTCAAACAACGTAATTTGGCATTTAATTACACGTCAGTGTAATGTTTTGCTGTAATTTAAGTCGAGCCATTTTGGTCTAATCATTGAATGATTTTGTTGTTTCAACATAGGTACATGCCTTAAATAAAGCACGAATTAAAAATTTGTGTTTTCAGTCAAAACAAAAATATACAATCAAATCTCATCATGTCCAGTCGATCGCATTGCATTTATGTGAAATCTATCGAACTCACTACCATTAGTGGTATATCCGCCGCCAATGATTCCCGATTGTGTGTGAGTAATAAATTGGATGATTAGGGAAATGAGACTGGGAAATCGGTTGGACTGTCCATTTACTGTACGTGCAACAATTGTAATAAAACTGTTTATGTTAAAAATATTAATATTCTACGAGCCGCGTTCATATATTGTTTTTCTCTTAGTAATAATGAAATTATAATCAAAGGTTTTAGTGAAATTATATTTAAAGACATACCTCAATAATATTTTTAATATCTCGCTCCTCAAGACGATACGATATGCGGACCCGGGGGCTAATTGTCTAATTTCAAAATCTATCGCAATCGCTTACAGGATGTGATACATCGATGCTTCTTTTTGGCACAAATAACAACTTACCAAGTGGAATGCAGCAATGTTTCACATCCTGTCAGATGAAAGCGATTGCAATAGATTTTATAAATTAGACAAATAGTAGTTAGGCAGGCTGCATTTTCGCATTGGGCCTTGTTGTGGGTTATGTTATGTATGACCCATGCATGCTCCTTATCCACCCATGTACCCAGCAGTTGGGACATTAAAAATGTCTGATGTGCGTTTACTATGATAAATGTGAGCAACTGAAAATAAATGCACTTTATAATTACTAGTCTGGCCACAGAATACATAATAGTACAAGGTCTGGCTAAGTTTAAGCATAGTAGAATACATTCACTTTGGTTTAAGTGAATGAAAACGGTAGAGCACAAACCATATGCGGGAAGAATGTCAGATAGGTATCTTCTTTTAGAAAGAGAGGTCAGTGACTTGTTTCAGTGATATTTACTTACTTCGGTCATTATTACCATTTTTCCTGACAACATGACTGTATGCAAAATTTCATGATGAGTATTAAGTCGTGAAAGCGTAACAAACAAATGAACAAACATACTTTCGGATTTATATTTTAGTAGGGAAGTATGGATTTTCAGTACTCGTATTATAATTATTAGATTATCCAAGATAATTATAATATGTCAGAAAAAATAAAAAAAATTACGACTGGTTTATCATTTCATCTGTTATTATTTCTAATATGTGTATTATACAGATTTATTATTGCGTTAGGTTTCCCCAATTTAAAACATTTTTAAATATCAACAAGGAAAAAACATACAAACAGTTATCATCATCATTTAATAATTCAGCCGAGTTTGATTAGCGAAATAACATTAATGATATAGGTACTTCAATAATTACAGAAATATTTTCAATATGATATTATTTTTATTGTTAGTTACCAAGTATTTTGTTCATCTCTTTCGTTTGTTTATTCATTTTTATCCCATTTTGTTCTATTTTATCTTGAATAGTGTCTAACAACTCATTTTGTTGTTCAGTTTCTATATGTATGTTTTTACCAATGTCTTTTAACCTATGAATAGAGCCAATCATCTCGTTAAGATTGAGATCAATCTCATCTTTGGTCTGTTTCTCATCTGATGAAGATGTTGTTCCTTCCGTAATTCTTAAATGAAGAGTAGGATCTGAGCTGTATTGACCTTCAACCGTATTGTACTTTCTTGATTTGTCCGATGGATTTGCATTTCGCTTGAAACTTTTCCGTGTGTGTGCTGTTTTTTTGTGAAAATAGTTTTTAATTTCATGGAATGTAGACTTGATTCCATTTATATGTTTTTGACTGTCATTCATATTGTCACTAATCTCATCGAGTCTTTGGTCGGTTTTTTGAAGTACATAATGTTGACGGCTTAGTTCATTAGTCATACTAATACCTGTTTGTTCTGCTGTATGGAGCATTGTTAAACTTCTTGTCGTAGAAATTACCATACTTTGTTCCAGGTGTATTTTCCTTTTCAGCATTACTTGCACTTGATTTTGTGGTCCTGCGTCGTTGTTTTCACAGCGAGTAGCTGATTTAGACCTTGGTGGTGGAAATCTAGGTCTGTAACTATCGGTTCTATTATCGTGAGTATCATCAACGATGTCATCGTCAAACAATTTCTTACTTTTGCTGATATATTGATGTTTAGACATTAACACTTCACTTTGTTCTCACTTCGTTAGTACGACAACACAGTATTTGCGCCAAAGTCCAACTGAAACAGTAATTATTCACTTTCCTGTTTGGAATGCCCTAATCAACTAAATGACGTCTGCAGCGTTATTCCAGTATATGAGTCACAGAGTGACATGTTTCAACAACAATTCGTGTGGCTCACTCAACAATTCTCGTGTTCATATTAGGGAATTTTGGTAGAGTATAAAATGGAAACCGTCACATGAAATAGAAGATGGTGTGTGAGCATAAATATTCGAAAAATACCCTGTTAAATTCATATGTGAAGTGCAGGTTAGCTCTATTTTATGTCAAAGTGTTGAAAGGAAGTACCAATCTGACCTAATAATAGACTAGGCCCATTTATTTTTCCTTACTTTCTTTTTTTTCTTTTCATTTTCCTGTTTCTTGTGATGTGATATAACTTCACATCTGTAATTTGTGTTCTTTGTATGATTTTATAAATATTGTCCTTATTATTTTCTATTTATATGGTAGTTATACTATTATCATGTATGACTAAGCTTTTTAATGCTATTAAATTCTTAAATATAAATCATTATAGGTTCATAACAATACATATTATAGTATTGTTCTGTTATGTTAAATCTTCGTTTTGTTATTTGCTAATATTCAAGACAATTTAGCCTTTACGACCCTTTTAAGCTCTCTTAATAAAGTAAATAAACCAATGAGAGTTATCATCGCGCCGTTTTCGCTCGCCACGATTACGTCTGTGGCCGGCGATAAATTCAAGCTTCGCCAAATCCGAGCGAAAAAACCATACCTCTGTGAGGCACATAGTTTTGGTTAAACAGTAAACAAATTCAAGGGAATTGCGAACCTTCCACGAAATTCTTAATTTGATTTGTTAAAATAAAACAACAAAATACAACCGAATTTATCACATCCTCTTTCTTTTGTTTAGTCAGTAAAAATATATTAATGTTTTTCTATTATCGTTTATTGTTCTTAAGCTAGGGTTTCCTAAGATAACGGTGCCGTCATTTTACGGCCGTAATTTAGCGGTGTAGAACGTTGTCTATATAAACAATATGGCGGCGGCAAAATATAATACGGCGCGCCATATTGTTTACATAGACAACGGTCTACGCCGCTATATTACGGCCGTAATATGACGGCACCGTCATCCTAGGAAACCCTAGCTTTACAAGATATGAATAGTTATCGTTGTCGATTGATTTATGTTTTTTTTCTCTTTATTTTTAAAGGAGCTTTTGTAATGTCAGCCCCATCGTAACTATAATTTTATGTGGGGATATGCACATAAATTAAAATAATTATACTAATTAACATTAGGTATTCGACCTACTGATTATAAAAACTAAAGAAAAGCTAATCAAGTCATAACGCGAGTTGAAAATGGAATTTAATAAAGTGGTTATACTGAAAATCTTAACTTTGACAAAATAATCTTTTCTTTAGAAATAAGAACGTTTAATTAGCATAGTCACTTTCTTAATTTGCTGACGATTCTGCAGATGTCATACCGTATGCATCTCTTTTCTGCAATTCTACTATCTCTTTCGTATCTAGAATTGTTTTCGCTCGGAGCTTATCTCCGCTTTTGTGTTCGTAATAAATTCGTTCTCTTTGGACCTCAACAATGCCTTCGCGGGCTGAGATTACCTCGTGTTTTTTATTTAAGATATCGTCAATTGGTAAGTGGTTTTTTTATCAGTACACTCCGTTCTTTGTTTTTTGGACAGAATTTGCATCTCCTAAACAATTATCTCTGAAAGGTGACTAAAAACAAATAATGAGTAGATCTTTATCAAACATTGTGACTCGAAAATGGCTTTTGAACTTACATTATTCTTTAAATGTAATTTAAGATGAAGAATACAATCTAGAGCAATCCCCTTTTACGCATTACAATGATTTGCTACTATTTCCCATTATCTATTCTGTGCCAGATGCATGAAAAATCAACAAATTCCCATTGTAAAATAAATAGGCACTTTTTTAAATGACTGCCTAAAAAGGAGTGTATTGTGTTCAGGGTTAATGTTACAAGAAATAGTTGAAAGTACTGGGCGGTCATAGCCTGAAGGGAGTTTTGTTTTAAGTTCGTCGTTGCCTTTTAACAAGGAAACTTAAGAGTTAACCGGAAGTTGAACCTACTTCCGTTCTAATCCTACCCTAAGTTTGTGAAATACGGAAAGAAAAAAATGGGTGGAGAGAGACTAATTTAAGATATGTTTTGGAATAAATTTACGGTCATTCAATTTTGTCAACAATTTAGGTGACGTACTCTTTCATGAACCCCTTATTACACAGCACGGCATCTAAGTTTTGTAGTCTCTACATATATTTGAATGATTAAAAAAAAATCCAAAAATAGTTTGGAGGAAGAAAAAAACATGTACTTGTTTCCTGCAAACCATTTTACTAGCTTCCTCAATCCTCAAGCTTCAAAGAAATTGTTGAGAAAGCGATTGTAAAGTTAGTCCCTTTAAGAAAATAGTTCATTCAGGAGTTTTGAAACAAATAATAGGCATGGTATTTGGGTTGTGCCGAAGTAGGTCCAAGAATGGGCGACCAATTTGAGACTGCAAGTCATTAATCTTAGGCACTTGTTTCATTGGACGGAGGAAATTACGAACTTACAAGTCATTTACTAACTGTTGGTTTGACCCAGAGACGGATTTAAATTGTTTGCTAGTTTATTAATTAATGTTCTACCTAGATAGAGTTATTTTCATTTAAGGTCGAATGTGGTATTGATATCTAAATATCATTCTCAGTTTTATACATTTTGACCAAAATATACTCTAAATTAAGCAAAATTTCTCAATTTAGAACAAGCATCCAAACTATGGCATTTGTTTTTGTTTTATTGACTTTAGGTCGTTAGTGATCTCTTCATAGTATAGGTTACGGGTTTATTTCACAGGTTACGGATAAATAATATAATTATCTAAAAATAAGGGAACTTATCTAGAACAGTTAATGACAGTTCATAAGAAACTTACTTTACTTAACGGAAATACGTACTTGCTTACTGTTATATCGATTATAAAAGTTAACTTTAAAAAATCATCTTTTCAATTATTGTGATTCTAGATTTCAGGCATTCACAATCTATTTTTATATCGAGATAATCAATTTAACAGAAAAAAATACTAGAAAAAATCGACTCCCCCGTAGCCCCGTAGCATCCCGTCTCAGCTGCTACGGACGAGTCGATTTTTTCTAGTATTTTTTTCTATTAAATTGATTATTTATCATCTTTTCAACTTTAACAAAACATTTGTGATTTTTCGAAGGTGGATTGAAAACTAAAGTCGCGATATTCCCTGTTTAAATTATAAAAAAAAAACATTTATTATAGTTGTATATCAAAGTGTTTCAGAGTAATCTGAGTTCGTCGCTGTTTTGAACTGAAACCACTTCAAGTAACATTTTAGGAGCTTAATTGAATTTACTATTACGCCGAGATTGTCAAAGTCAAGAATTAATCGTAGTGGGACGAAGTTGGCTCAATCGGGCAGGGTCACTAATAATCACTAAGTATACAATGTTTATTACGAGATAGAGAAATTATGCCAAAAGTAAGCCGTTCTACAAAAATTCACAAATGCAAATCTGCATAATGGATTGGTGGAGTGGGATTTCTGAAAGGTAACTCGATGGTAATCGGCTTGTATGGACCCTTCGCTACTCGAAGATAGTTTTACACACCAGCATTTATTTTTTATTTTAAATTATATACTTACAAAGTTATTACCCACGCTTTGACTTATTTTAGCTCTTGGTCCCGCTTAAGGAATATAATTATTTAAATTAATAGTATTTATAATTAGTACTTTAGCATTAGTCGTAACTATTTAATTGTTTACAGGTTCGCTTAAAATAAATTTTACAGAGTTATTTGTAAAACCCCAACAACCTCGCAGCAGAAGATTACTGACATAAACAAAAACATTATGTAGGTACCCGGCTTCCCCGAAAACTATCCTTTTAGTTTTCCTGCTTGTGGGATTTCTGTCGCGGAATTATTACAAGTAATCAGAATTACCAACTAGTTCTACGGCGGCTGTGTTATTACGCAATCATGCGGCAGTACTATCAAATAGTTTTACACCTTAGACACATTTCATAATCCTTATATGCAAGTCAACATCTTCGTCAAAAGTGTTTACATACTTATTAATTAACTCGACTGTACCATAATCTCTACGACTGCAATAAATAATAACACTTTTGACATAATAACATTAAAATCTACATTGCATCGTTACTTTTCTCAAGCCGGCAGAAAAATGACCCAACAATTCTCGTCCGTTTTTCATACTCCATTAGTGAGAAAGTGGTCTCTAAAGATAGATGACAACCCTATTTCATTCTGCCACAGTAATCTATATAGTAGAGAATAGTATTAAGGATAGAAATTAGTGTTAGCTTATATCTAAATAAGCGTAGACCTTATTTAGATTAGCGTAGACCTTTTGTAGGTGGGAAAACGTACATAAAGGTAAAACAAGTGTTAAAACTCCTGCTCAAAATAATGATTTAAGAAAGCACAATTGTGCAGTCTCTACAGTGCAGTAATATATTCCGAAATGAGGTAAAAAATAAATAAAACTTCTCTTAAATAAGTAAATGAACCTCACTTTCTACCAAAAGGACCAATAATGAGCAATAATTAGCAATTAAATGTAGGTACGATAAATTTACATCCCCTCTTCCAAATTAGCCACCAAGCTAATGACTATGTATTTTTGGAAAATAAAATGTCAATATCATTCTGTTCTCCGTTAGCTGCATTGATATTTCTATTGTTTTTATTATAAGATAAATATCTGGGCGACCGAGCTTTGCTCGGTTATTACTATTTATTTGTAATATGGTCGTAGTATCGCCATCTCTGAAGTGCTATGTACATTTTATTCTGTGGTGCTACTTTACTACACTCAGCCTCTGCTTTGCTAGATAGCGTTAGACTACACAAAAATATCCTTTAAGATCTGATCTTGCAGAGCTCTACAATTATTAGTAGAAATTATGTTTATTGTATTTTTTTTAAACTTGTCTAAAAACAATAAAAAAAATATATATATATAAACATGAACATATAAGAAAAAAATTCTGATTTTATTTTTTAAAACACGTTTTTAAAACGGACTAAATTAGGTATTACAAAAAAATTGGACTAAAAATAATAAAACGGACTAGTAAAAACAAACTAAAAAGTAAAAAAATAAATTCTTCTGTAAATATTTATAACCCTAATAACCTATACCTACAGAAATTTTAAACCAAAAAACGTGGGGCGCATGCTATAGACAATGTGGATGATAAATTTTACAAAACGCGCCCCACGATTTTAGGTTTAAAATTTCTGTAGGTATAGGTTATTAGGGTTATAAATATTTACAGAAGAATTTATTTTTTTACTTTTTAGTTTGTTTTTACTTGTCCGTTTTAATATTTTAAGTCCGATTTTTTTGTAATACATAATTTAGTCCGTTTTAAAAACGTGTTTTAAAAAAAAAATTTTTTCAGAAAATTATTATTTTATGCTTTTTAGTTAACGAGCTAAGACTAAAAATATACCATCTCCTATCGGAGCACTCGTCAAAACGATTCAAACGAGCCCAAACTCGATGGGGTTGCATGGTTTTATTACAGAGTCCCAGTGCCCTTCTTTCGGCTCCATCATCAGACCCTGGAAACTATCTCCCAACAAAAAACTCGACAACACGATTCAAACGAGCCCAAACTCAATGGGGTTGCATGGTTTTATTACAGAGTCCCAGTGCCCTTCTTCCTGCTCCATCATCAGACCCTGGAAACTATTTCCCAACAAAGAACTTGTCAAGACGATTCAAACGAGCCCAAACTCGATGGGGTAGCGTGGTTTTATTACAGAGTCCCAGTGCCCTTCTTTCGGCTCCATCATCAGACCCTGGAAACTATTTCCCAACAAAAAACTCGACAACACGATTCAAACGAGCCCAAACTCAATGGGGTTGCATGGTTTTATTACAGAGTCCCAGTGCCCTTCTTCCTGCTCCACCATCAGACCCTGGAAACTATTTCCCAACAAAGAACTTATCAAGGCGATTCAAACGAGCCTAAACTCGATGGGGTAGCGTGGTTTTATCAAAGAGTGCCTATGGCTTTCTTCTGGCTCCATCATCAGATCCTCGGACACTATTTCCCAACAAAGTACTCGTCAGCCCAAACTCGATGGGGTAGCGTGGTTTTATTATAGAGTTCCTATGGCATTCTTGCGGCTCCATCATCAGATCCTCGGACACTATTTCCCAACAAAGTACTCGTCAAGACGATTCAAATGAGCACGACCTCGATGGGATTGCACGGTTCCAATATTGAGTTCCTTTGGCATGGCCTTCCAGCTTCATCATCAGACCCTGGACCTTATCTCCCATCAGAGTACTCGTCAAGACGATTCTAACAAGCCTAATCACATTGGGGTTGTATGGTTTCATCATTAAGTTCCTGTGACCTTCTTCCAGTTCCATCATCAGATCAACTCAATGACACCATAATATTGCATTGTATTGCAGTTCTGACCTATGCTCAAAGTTTCAAGTCTTTAGCTCATCGGGAAGCTAGTTTAAAATCGTTCGCAAACTTTGCGGACAAACAAACAAACGAGAAAGCAACCTAATAAAAACGTGTTAAAAACAAAGGAAAGTCACCAAGCGAGATTCGAACCCGGAACACTCGTTTCTTGCCGCCCGCGTCTTTACCGCTAGACCAGACGGACAGTAGTCCATTTACGAAATTACTGACCATATTCTGCGTCGAAAGAAAAACGCATGAAAACTCGAAAATACGCTTTTCCCAAACATAAGACTTATCCAGATCGATTGTTTACCCCCGAAAACCCCCATATACCAAATTTCAGCAAAATCGTTAGAGCCGTTTCCGAGATCATAGAAAAAATATATACAAACATTATAAATAAAATAATCTGGACAAGGTTGTGAAACATGAGGTCACAGTTGGATTTGATCACTAATTAAAACTACTTTTCTTCTAGTGGATCATCACTAGCATCTGTCTTTGTTATTCAAGGTGGGTCATACAATATGCAGGACCTTCAGACATGAAGATAAAGCCAGCTGGCCAAGGGTACTCACCACGACTATTTCTTGACTCGTCTCGAGCTGCTAACATCAGTGGCGGTGTTAGCGGGATAGATATTGTGCTAACACGAGAATAGTGGCAACAAAATCTTGTTACAGTTCTAAAGCTAATTGTAAAATACAGTTTGTGCTATAAAAATATTTACAAGATGTCTATCCAGTCTAACTAACACAGAAGTACATTTCCTCCGCTTTTCTTCTAACCAAAAGCTTTATTATATTTACCTGAAGCCATTACCCCAATCAGCTTTTTGCCCATACTCCACCAACATTATTAAGTTATTCCAGCAGGATTACTCCGGGATATATCGGTAAAGGAGGTTCCAATGCACATTTTTCTTATATTTCAAGTTCATTAGGGCCTTGATAAAGTGCCTCAATAGATCAGAGGGTGCCCCGGGCGATATCGGATGAAAATCCGATATTTGGAACTATCGCCTTTATTGATTACGAAGCGAAAAACAAGATAAACTGGAATGTTGAGGCGCTTGTCGATTGGTAGATGTAGATATATACGTTTTTATTAAAAAATAAAATAGTGTGATCTATCGCATAAAAATACCTACCTACTTTTATACGAAAGTAAAAGTTTTACAGTCTGCTAGCTCATAGTCCGTGAGCCTGAGACAGTATTCCCTACGTCATATGACATCATGATGAAATGCATTGCACACGGTCGGAAAAGTTTTGCTGAGCGAGGATCAGAAGATGATCGCAAATAAAATTGGCCGAAAGCTTGAGAAAATCTTCCACTTCCGGTCAAAATTTTAAGATTATTTTTTACGTCATGTGACATCAGTAAGAGACCCGTTTCATCATTTAGTTTTCAATCGTAGAGAGAGGTTTACTCTCTCTACGATTAAAAACTATAAGTCTATACTATAAGTCTGTCAGTTCTGAAATGGCCGGAATACCTTAAACTATTTATATATTTTTATTTTATATATATATTTTTTGTTTTTTGTCATTTCAGAACTGACAGACTTATGTTTACTCTCTCTACGATTGAAAACTAAATGATGACACGGGTCTCTTACTGATGTCACAAGACGTAAATATAATCTTCAAATTTTGACCGGAAGTGGAAGATTTTCTCAAACTTTCGGCCAATTTTATTTGCGATAATCTTCTGATCCTCGCTCAGCACAACTCTTCCGACCGTGTGCCATGCATTTCATCGTGATGTCATATGACGTAGGCAATACTGTCGCGGGCTCACGGACTATCACATTAATTAGAACAAAGGATGGCGAAATATCGTGAATAAGCGTTACCTCTCATTCGCTATTATAAGTTAGGTATGTTCCATTTTATCACAAACAAAAATAGGGTGCAGATTTATTGATTACCATTATCTTGATTATCATAAATTTTAGTGTAGATTATTATGTTAATACGTTTTTTGGGTACAATACCTTAATTTTATAAAACGAAACATCACATACTTATTTGAACAAAGTAAAACAAAAAAAAATGAATTCCCTTTTCCGGTCGCAAGCTAGAATACTTTACATTTGACCTCAAGTTACAACACCCACATAGAAATATATTTATCTAACCCACGGATGAACACACGAAATCACATAATACATACCGAGAAAAAATGCCTACAAACCGAAATAATTCGCAGGAAAACCTTGTATGTGTTACTCTGCAAAGAAAAACGCCATAAGCGAAATTCTCTTTATGAGGACGCCAAAGACATCGCATAATAGGCAAAAAGTTACATTATATTATATGAAAAATATCAATAGCTATGTCGAATTTGAGTGAACAATATTAAAAAGAATTTATTGGCATAGAAACGTATTACGCGTTGCGCTTTTCGACGTTTTATGTTTTTGCACTTTATTGTAAGAAATTTGTTGCTGATATGTGTTTTATAATGCAGAGTCACGTGTGCTTTACGGTCTGGTAATAATTTTGATGATTTTTTCTCTAAATGTTTATCTGAAAAAATAAACTACTTTATTTGTGCTCAAAACAATATAAAGGTTTGATGCTGCTGGGTGAGCATTTGTTTCCCAGCCATGGATGTTTATTTATGTAGGTATATATTGTGTATTTCTATTTATCACCACTTTTCTTTTTTTGGACTAAAATATGATTAATGCAAGTGACATGTCTATGAATTGGTGAAGGCCGAGAGGTGAAATTATGGTGAAAGTAAGCCTTTCTACAAAAATGTATGATCTGCATTAGTGAATCGGTGGAGTGGGATTTTTAAAAGGTGGACCCTCTGCCGCTGATAAGTAGGGACCCATATCAATTATTTCAACTTTTATTTGGAACACAAGTGAACATAGTCAACTTTCGTTGAAACACGATCTTTTCCCGAAACATCTTACTTCGTTACACGATCTTACATCTTACATCCCAAAATACAGTCTGCAGTCCCTGTTTATAATGCAGTAGCCATACCAAACAAAATGTACCGCCTCGTCCAGAAATAAATATAACCCTCAACAAATGCGTCGCATTCAGGCCCGAGTCCTGTCAAATGAGTGGGATAACTCGGGTCATATCCAGGACAAATATGACGTATTATCGGACAAAGTTGGGCTTGAGGACTGTTTACTTTATGGCGGGTTGAGCTGGGGAAATCAGTTTCATCATACCCCTACATTTGACTTGATGCAAGCATGCATTAAATAAACATCTTACATTTCAGATTTGCCAACCTCGTTTATTTCAACGGTCTACAGCAATGGATCATTTTGAAATTCTTTTATCCTCTAAAAATACCTCATCATGGCCACTTATACTCGCCGTGCGATTACAGTCGCCTCCAGAAACTATTCCGGCATAATTTGCTTTAAATCCCTGGCGCGCCGAGAATTCCCGTGCGTCTACATCAAAGGAGATAGCTTGCGAACTCTCCGCCTCGAAATTTATAGCCGACCGCCATTTTAGAGGTTTTTAGTGGTCCAAAATAGCACATTTCCTTAGTATATTTATTGTAGTCACAAATATATTGGAATCCATACGAATATATTCTACATCCATAAGTACTAATACTGTAAATGTGAAATTAACTCTTGTCTGTTTGTTAGATTTTTCACACCTAAGCCACCAAACCAATTTTGTTGATTTCCTCTAAGTATAGAGAAACATTGGACCAAGGTAAGGACATAGGTTTTTATTGCACATATTAATATCAAAATTCGTGAAATAGGTAGTCTTAGTTCGTGTACCTCAGACCTGAAATATAGTAAGTACCCGCGGCTACAAACTAAAATACTTTCCGCAATAAAGTTTGCAAACATTTAAGAACTTCTAGCTTAATCATATAACGAGGTTTGTAACTCACAAATTGATTTCTTAATTGAAGTACTGAGCAGTTGAGGGCAACTATTGTTCAGCGGTTTCCTCTCACCAAGGCTCTCCATTGTCCTCGCAATTTTAAATCGAATTCATTTCGGGCTCGAGCAAAATTAAAGACGAAACGCATAAATTAAAAGGAGTTAGACAAACTTCGGTGGCGAGTTTCATTCAAAGAGGTGCGCTCTTTTGAGGGATTGTTCCTATTCAAGCTCAAGACTAACCTTAGCAAAGTTAACTCGGTCTTCTATTGAATTATGACGAGTCATTATATCTTGAAGAATAAAGGGTAAATTTGTACGAAGCGGAACATTGTGAATGGAAAATCAAAGTACAGGGAACAGTATGCTAATGTATAGCTCCCATCGGAAAGATTCTGGAGACAGCCGAATTGGATAGCAAATCATTGGAATATTTATTAGTCAGGGGATTCTGGTTAGGGCTTCCTCGGTTTGTTATGGCGTAGCCACTTGTAAACAGCTCTGGACCCCTGTCCTCAACACGATCGTTTAATTAGTATATTTTGAGAGTTGTGCGATCAGTTCGTGGTTGTGGTTTTGGAAACTCGGTAACTTTGGCTGTTAAGACTCCGATTAGGTGTTTAGTTGAATGGATTTCGGGGTCCCTTGATCAAGAAGCGTCAAGTGTTGTTGTTTGTTTTTTAATTATTGCTATGCGATGTTTATCATAAAGATGTGTCTAAGAAAAATTGCAGGTAAAGGAGATTGAAAGAAATATTAATTTTGAATTAGTTAGGTTAATACAAGGCTAATTAATAATAAAGACTATTGCACACGTTAAAAACATGAAACAAACAGAAACAAAAGAAAACGTACTAAACGATCTTATTGCTTCATAGCAATATCATCCTTACTAATATTATAAATGCGAAAGTCCGTTTGTTTGTTTGTTTGTTTCGCCTTCACGTCGTAACTACTGAATCGATCATCATGAAATTTTGCATACATATTATCAGGGGTGCAAAAGGACATACCTGTGGGAGAAAATAAAAGAAGAGATGGCAGTTTAAAGTATTTATTCATTTATTTGAATATCGTGGTTATGAATGTCGTTATTTATTTGTGATTATATCTCAATGTCTTAGATTTATTAGCTTTTATGTTGATATCACATTTAATATCAAATTAAATATTGTAATTTTATCACACTATTAATACTGTCATAAAAGGAGTAATACTTAACTACATTACCGGACAGTTCAGAGTACCAGCAGTATGACGTCTCACAGTCGAACAACGAATAAGGCTTGTCAATAGGCGTGCATCGCCTTTTATAGTGCGACACAAACAAGTTTCACTCACACTTAGAGTAAGACGGGCTTCTACAGAAAGAGAAGCCATACGAAGCGTTTCCCCTCTGCCGAAGTACAAGCCCAAATGGGCATACGCGTTAGTAAAACCAGTTGCGCCCGGATTTCTTTCTAGACCGAGTCCAGTCGCGCATGTGAACGCTGCTCTGTTTAAAATGTCGAATTGATGAGTTTTTTGCTGTTAAAAGAGATCTTGAACATCAAGTATACAAAAAGACGGTTTTACATTTCACATAAAAGTAATTTTTTATCGTATTATTGCTATTTGTTTACATTTAAACATTAAATTCGTATATTTTATTCTTGATTAGTTGTCAAATTTGTTCAGTGACATCGGGTCTGCTAGTCCATGGCTCGTCCGTACAAATAACAGATCTGTCGCTAGATAAATCCGAGTTCTCGCCGATGGGCAACTTAGTGATGTTACCGTTAAATAATGTTTGTCGATAAAGTGTTGGTCAATCTGGCCCTGATTCTGCGCCAAATTCATTTGCGAGATTTTTGCATGATTTGCTCTGCACTGATGTGATCGCGACAGATATCGCGAAATAAATGTCGAAATAGTAGATTATACAGCAAGTGAATAAAAAGAGAATTTAGTTCGAGGCACTAACGGCCGTCTCTCGAGCAAGATAATTAGGCGCATGATAGCTGCATGACAGCTAAGTTCATGACACCGTTTTAATTTGGTCGAGTTGTAGTTAGGAAAGACTTATGCGATTCTTATCCAAGCTGAATACTGACCGTAAGTAGTACTGTTAAATAAACTATATTCAAATTAAAGCAAATAACACTGCTAAGAGCTGAATAGTAGCCGAAGATTCAGCATCGCTCTGTATAACGTAAAATCGCTTATTATTCACTCTTATGGTTGAATTAAACACACTTTTTAGAGTGGCGATGGTAAAAAAGCAATTATTCAATGATGTAACTGTGATCAACGTTAAGACGGGGAGCGATCACCGATTGTTGTAAATTCAAATTGTTGGGTGTGCAGATGGCAGTACTGTCATGGAGTGGTGTTCAGTGTCAGCAGCCTGAGCCCAACTTCCCTGGGTACACATTAGTCCCAACCCAATCACCTACACTCTCGAGCTTTTTGTATAAAGCTCGAGCGTATAAAAATGACCTCTTTGTTGTTATTCACCCCATCGTAAAATGATTGAGTTTGTAATCTTTATTCCTTTTTCCGTATCGATATTGCTGCATCGACAGTTGAGCCCAGCCCTTTATGTCAAAAACCTGTCATATTTTGATGTGTGACTCATCCGTACACAAATTTTTGCTGTTTTGTTTTATTTTTTATGTGTGAGTGTCGTCATTACAGTGTAGTTTTTGTATGTGGGTATGCGGAACTGCACTTGTGTGCATTTTTCCCCCCCGCAAAAAATGCCAGAATAATTTGAATAGAGTAATATCGCTAAGGCGTCTCCCTTCGTGACAAACGAAGCCTTTTGTTGCTTGAAGCACTCACAGATAGCGCGGTGGGGAGTGGCGCGAAAAGTTGCGTAGTTTGAACTAGTCAAATTGTGTACTTTTAATTTATATCTTATTGATTTTAAATAATAAGAATATCGCATTCTCCCACACGGCCATTCTGACGAGCAGCCACTTGGCTCGCGAACAAAACAATTTACACTTTATTTTTCGCAAATTACGAATCATTAAAATCTTTATTCGAAACTACATTATGTTTAGTAACTATATTTTTGATTTGTGGAATAGCAATAAAGCATCAAATCGAATTGAAACTTTCAGTATAATGAATGTAACGTTTCGTCAACGGATGAATAATTAAATTCACTGCCTTAATTTATCAGTCTACTCGCTTCAAGTAATATCAATCTGCATTTATATACATATTCTAATATTGCATTATTTTTATTGAATTTATTGGATTAAAATTGTTTTAACTACTGAATCTACCACCAGTTCACAAAGGAGGCCTCTCGAGAAAGAACTGGCGAAAGAAAACTCTGAGAGGTTATGCCGACCTCCAAGGATAATGTTAAATAGATCAAATCAAACGATATCATGTAATTTTTTTTTTAAACAAATAAAAACATAGTTGATTAACTTTCAATTAACAAACATGGATATTTGTTATCTGAAAAATAAATCATTATTATCGAATCACACAGCATCATCATCATCAAATCGCCAAATCACATGGCTTTGCAAATTTTTTGATGTAAAAGTCAATTTACAAAGCTTTGAATAATATGTCAAATTACACAAGGAACAACTTAGTTCACATAAAACGGTATCTAGAAAAGAAATGTATTTAATTGTAGTCCAAAGTAGTCCAGTATCAAAGACAAAAATTGTATAAGTATTATTACTCGGAAGGTAAGTATGAATAGTTGTTATAGCCTCGGTAAGCAAACGCTATAAAAATCGCACGGCACATCCTACAAATATTGCCTCGGTATAAAAGCCATGATGGCGCGGCATCAATGTAACCAAAATTTAGTTATTATCACATATTGTGATTATAACACACATTGACAAGACAATTTATTTTGTTATTAACGAACATTACATACAATGTATTTAAAATTCAAAATTGTCAACAGCAAACTTTTCATCTATCTAATCTAACTTTTATCACAATGAAACCTTCAATGGGAGTTAACTAACACTTATTTTGAGAAATGATATTGAAATAAATAAATTTCCCTTTACTTCATAAAAATAATATCAATTGGTCAACAAAACAACAAATTTTAAAAACTAAAATACGTTACGTTACTGGAATTCTAATGTCGGCAGGTACATAATTATAGAATGTTTAGTAAGGACTTCTTACAAATAATTCTTATTTATAATAAGAATCGATGTAACTAATTGTAGATGTTACATTGTACTTATGTAGACCACTGCCCAAGACAGGCAAACGCCTACAATTCAGGATCATCAGAGCCCCAGATGTACATCATCTGGACAATCATGGACATCAATCAGCCGACACTGTAACAATTGAACATTTTAGGAGTCTTATAGAAAACATAAACTTTTATTTTTTAAATAGTGTGTGTAAAGGTGTGTTGTTGTATGTGAGTAAGTGCATGTGTCGTGTAGTAATATAAAATAGTAACATAGAGATTTGGTCATACTACCACGAGAGCATGGATAACTTTCGATCCAATGTATATTATTGCTCAGATAGTAGTATAATTGCCTCGGTAAAAATAAGCCACGTGGGCACGGCAAACTTGCAATATTATTCATTGCTCAAATACATTATATAGTACTACCTCGGTAATAAGCCACATGGGCACGGCGAACTTGAAAATATTATTTATTTCTTACTTAGGTTGTACCTAGGCAAAAAAAAACCATTATAAAGTTTATATGGAACGGTATTCATCAGAATCTCGCGGCCTCGGTAAAAAATCGCCTCAATGGCACGGCCAACTGGTAATATTCTTTATTGCTCAGTATACAGTGAACATCTGGCCAGGAGTCAGTGTATAAAGAGAAATAAGATAACCAGGTTAGAGAGATCAGTCTGTCTCCAACGATCTTGTCACCTCGTCTTCTATTCCATGGGAGGGACCTAGTCGAAAACAGTACTGTCACTAATGGGCATCATTCTCAAAAACTGTCAACATCTAAAACTCGTAGAAGTAGTAGTGAAGAATAAGTTTGAGTAATTCGCAGACTATAACATTCAACAACCCTAATCTGATTGTAACCTGCATCTTTGTGTCAAATGATGACAAAACGGGTTGAGAAAAAGATGTTCAATAATACCATTACCAATTTCATTTTATGTGAATGTAAAACACCTTTTTTTTTGTACAGCATAAATAAAAACAACTAGTATTCTTTTAATTTTATCTTGTTTACGAAAACCTTAAACATCAACGAAACACTTAAATTATTCACGAAGTCTTTAAGTATCAACACATCACTTACAAAATCGTACTAACTTTTCTTTTTAGAATGACTAGCCATTTGGTGAGCTGACACAATAGTACAGTAAAATGCAATTGCACAGTAAAAGTACAGTAAAGCACAGTAAAATATTAATAATTTACTACATACTATGTATGATGAGAAATGATTACGAATGTTGAGTTTTTTTTTCACTTTAGTCTACCCACATTCTATCAATACAATACCGGAAATAAAATTGTGAATATTATTTACGATATTCTTGTACTAAATTGAATCGAACTGAATGAATCAAAATTCTATTCAAAAAATATTTCTGCATCATAATTTAAATTAACTTTCTTTTGAATATTGAAAATAAACATAGGAAAACTGTTGTTACAAGTTGTTGTAATTTTCAACTGTATTATTGTATGTAGGCACAGTTTTCTGCAATAATGTTTTATTGCAGAAATTCTATTGAAAAATATCCCTATTAAAATAGTTTGTATCTTCCAGGGATCAAAATAAAATACAGTGCAGTAAATAAGGCATCAACCAGTGATGAACTAAAATAGTTGTTTAAAAGATCTATAAATAAAATCTAGGGATTGTAAGTGATCCTATTTTTTGGAATCTTTTAAGCACAGGAAAATGCTCCGCATCAGCTCCGATAACAAACAATTGCTGCACAAGAAGAGAACCTTTGTTTTCAAAGACTAAAAGAGTTGCTGTTTTGACGAGGAAAATTGTTTCAATGAAAAGTGCCTTTAAAAATATTAACTCACTTACTCCACACAATGCTTAAGGCACAATTGACACCTGCAATCAGAACAGCATGCACAAAAATTGTTTTAATGTTCAATCTATAGGTAATCATAATGTCAAGTTATCTCTGTTGTAAATAAATAATAAATATCAGTTGGTTATTTGTCAGACTTTCATTTATTTTATTATAGGTTCTGTACACACTTTTAACCAGAAAAGAAAGATTTATTTCCATAGTTCTACTGGGCAGTCTACCAAAGAAGTAATAAGATTTTTTCTCATTAATGCTATGGATTTGATACGACGAATAAAATTGTAAACTGTAAAGGGCACAGCTTATTTCACATTAAAATTTCTCTGAGCAGGTCTTACTTCCTTTTCAATAAAATAATATTTAAAACTTAAAAAAATTAGTGACTTCTCTATAACGCTTTTGTATTTAAAGCGAAGAAGTACAATGCTACTAGGTTGTGATGTCACAATATGTACATAATATCTTAAAATTGTCTTTTCACTGATCAAAGGGGAATGAAAGGAAAGGTCTTGTTGGCTAATTTGTTATATTTTGAGACCAAATTGAAGCTGACCATTTTTCCTAAGGAAAGCTAAAATTATTTCTTATATCAGTACCTGATGTTATTATTCAATGGCACGTTTTGAATCTCACTATTAAGGGTGCATGATAGGAAAATATGGCCTGCGCGGGCCATACATAGAAAACAAAGTTGCAGCCATAAAAAAAATATACGACGAGCCAAACAGCAGCTTGTAGCTAGTAGCTACAAGTATCAAACTGCGTATAAACCTCACAGATGATTGCAAAAAAAAACAGAATATCATTAAAAGCGCCTGTCACGGGTCATATTTTTGGCGTAAATAATAGCGGAAATGTACCGAATTCCACATCAAAGTACACTTTAACGCACTGTGTAGTTGCTCCAACAACATTTTTTTCAAGAAAGATAATTGTGCCAAAGTCAATTATGAAAAATTTGCGAAAAACATCGCAAAAGTACAGAAGTGAGGTTACCCTCCATACTCATTACACGGTAAGAAAAAGACAGTGATTCCGCATAACGGAGCCTTAGATACCATAATTCGAACATCATCCAGCAGATATCCCATATAAGTAGTCACAGTTGTGTAATAACGGCCACGTGGTGGCACACTCGTGCAAGGTACATGAACAATTTTATATTCTAGTCTAGACAATTCACACCAATCATTTAGTTCCAGTTCCAAGCTAAGCAAAGCTTGTACTGTGGTTACTAAATAACGGGTAAAAATATAGAAATATTTAACAAGAATTTCAAAAATCTGATTAACTACTATACGTATCATAAAATTATGTATTCGAACCAGGATTCGAACCCAGGATCTTTGTATCAATCAAACTACACTAATTTTACAAAACATAAGTATAGCACTCTTTGCGCAGCATTTGCGTCATCATTTTCTACGCCAAATTCTACTTGATTTTTATAACATCACAAGGAAACGCCATTATTTTTGACTTTGAAAATTATCGTTGTGGAATGACCAAATGATAATAATTTGGCAAAATCTACGAGTTGGTACCTTATAAAAATGTAAAATCTATGGGTACTTATCAGCAATTCGTCGGTCAACCAGAAACTGATTCACTATTTCATGCTTCATTCCACTATTCAGACCTTTAAAAACACCCAAGATTGATGACTCAGATCCATAATTGGTCACTCGACTTGATTTTCAACATCGAGTCTCCAACGTGGCGGATTCTACAGCAAGCATTTTGATATTCCTGAAACAAAAATACGTAGGCGTAGTATATGTAATCCAACTAGGTTAGATCTCACTTCTGATGTGGGAGAAAATAAAAGAAGAGATGGCAGTTTAAAGTATTTATTCATTTATTTGAATATCGTGGTTATGAATGTCGTTATTTATTTGTGATTATATCTCAATGTCTTAGATTTATTAGCTTTTATGTTGATATCACATTTAATATCAAATTAAATATTGTAATTTTATCACACTATTAATACTGTCATAAAAGGAGTAATACTTAACTACATTACCGGACAGTTCAGAGTACCAGCAGTATGACGTCTCACAGTCGAACAACGAATAAGGCTTGTCAATAGGCGTGCATCGCCTTTTATAGTGCGACACAAACAAGTTTCACTCACAGATAGCGCGGTGGGGAGTGGCGCGAAAAGTTGCGTAGTTTGAACTAGTCAAATTGTGTACTTTTAATTTATATCTTATTGATTTTAAATAATAAGAATATCGCATTCTCCCACATACCTTTCATCCAGAAAAAACGTACAGTTTACATAGCAAAAAACTGTCCACGCAGACGAAGTCGCGGGCGGCCGCTAGTTATCTTTATAAATTCAAAACGTACTTCAATACGTAGTATTGAAATCCAAAGCAAATGATATTAACTCTTCACTTTTTGTAAGTATCACAGATTGATGAAAACGTCACTTTAATATTGAATTTACAGTAACTCATGCATTGCTAAGCTTTGATTTATGTATTATATAAATCTGTCATATTATATAGTTTATGGGCAATTTATAACAGCTGGCAAATAATTCAATGTTGCCACTACAAAGCTTGAAGCAATTTAACTTGAAATCGAATTGAATTGCAGATGTGGCCGCTGTGTTTATGCGGTGTTGCCACACCCGACCGTTTTAATCTGTTTCGAGGTAATTTTTGTGGTTGAAAAACAGTTAACTGTTCAAAACAAACAAGTTTATTCGTGAACGGTTCGATGATCGTTGATTGGGTCGTTGTTTTAATAATATTTTATTTAAAGATCTATATCATAAATGATAGTTTATACCTATGTTTATTAGCTATATATAATGTTATCAATTCGATTACGCACTAGTCAAAAGAGTCAGTAATGATCCTACTAATATTATAAATGTGAAAGTTTGTGGGTTTGGATGTTTGTTCCTCAATCACGCAAAAACTACTGAACGGATTTGACAGAAACTTGGCACACAGATACAATTAATTGACCGAGCGAGCGCGAAGAACAAGCGAAGCGTCTACGTTTCAGCAAAAATGCTTTCGTATGTCCGGCTGGAATTAAAGTAATCGACATCGCTCGAAGGATTGCTCAGCTGAAGTGGCAGTGGGTTGGACACATAGTGAGAAGAACCGATGACCGTTGGGGCGGAAAAGTTCTGGAATGACGACCGCGCACCGGACGACGCTCCGTGGGTAGACCCCTTGGACGAGTAGGCCCCCGACAAGGTGTACCGACGATCTGGTGAAGGTCGCAGAAAGCCACTGGATGCGAGCAGCGAAGGACCGATCGTCGTGGAGATCCTTGGGGGAGGCCTATACCCAGCAGTGGGTGTCGTGCGGCTGATGATGATGATGACCGGCTCTGTTCCGTGTGGGGCTGTCCGTCTGTTCTCCTCTACAGGTCGCACTATAGAGAAAAAACACATGTTACATAGAGACCCACTATAGTGTTTATAATGGTAGATGTTTTTATTCTCATTGATAATAGTAACCATCATTTAGTCCAATGTAGCAAAACTCTCTTAATTGGCATGAGTGGTCCGTAATTATTTGTTATTTTAACATAAGAGAGATGTTTTGCATGGTTGTTGTAAAAACCCTATATTCACAAATATTCATAGAAGCAGTTTAGATTTTAATTTAGTTATAAAGGTGGGTTTCTGTAAATTGGACATGACTAAGCGCTTGTTCCAGTTGGGGCGTGGCAAGCTAGTTAGGCTAACTTCGTTATACAGAACTTCTGGTTCTACTTACATAATGTTAGCTAGGAGAGCGGTTACGGTTAGATAATGTTCAGGATAAAGTACAAAATAATTACTCATACTCAATTACAATATTGCAAATTAGCAAATGATTTATTTCTGATATGTTGGGAATAGAAGGTAAAATAATCTACTTTGGTGCTAGGTATAATTTATTTATTTTTATAATACTTCTTTCTTTCTTATTGTATAGGAATAGTGGCCACCTCTGCTGTTAGAGTTTATCAAGCCGCCTGTAAGGCCTCTCACTTGGCTTAACGACTGGCATCAGATGACAACAGCCGCAGCGACGGTTTAACGTTCCTACGAAGCACGGAAGCGCTCAATTGTAATGCCACTTAACGGTCACCTATCCGACACCTAGCCGGACTAAGCGTTGCTTAACAAACGTGATCGAGTACGATCAGTCTGTCAAGCTCCGCCATGAGCACTTCCTTTTTACTTACTTACATCGGAAGATTTTTTCAGAAATTCTAAATAGAAAAAGATTTACTGACGATTTGGACATAATAATTTCGGAAACTTTGTCCGAATTTACACTTTTTTATAATTTTTCAGTCACTAACGGTCACTAACGTTTCGGACACTTTTATAGTTAAGTCTCTATGAGTCACCTTTTGGTGTCGTCAGTAAAAAAAAAGTGTCAAGACACTTTGTCCAAACAAAGTGTCTGAAATTATCTTGTCCGAATCGTCAAAAACTCTTTTTATTAACACGTTTTTATTAGGTTGCTTTTTCGTTTGTTTGTCCGCAAAGTTTGCGAACGATTTTAAACTAGCTTCCCGATAATCTAGAGACTTGAAACTTTTAACATAGGTCAGAACTGGAATACAATGCAATATTATGGTGT
The DNA here is from genome assembly GCA_928269145.1 of Agriphila tristella. Classification (NCBI taxonomy): domain Eukaryota; kingdom Metazoa; phylum Arthropoda; class Insecta; order Lepidoptera; family Crambidae; genus Agriphila; species Agriphila tristella. The sequence continues at coordinate 44,134,893 of OV743433.1, forward strand.
CATTGAGCTGATCTGATGATGGAACTGGAAGAAGGCCACAGGAACTTAATGATTAAACCATACAACCCCATTGTGATTAGGCTTGTTAGAATCGTCTTGACGAGTACTCTGATGGTAGATAAGGTCCAGGGTCTGATGATGAAGCTGGAAGGCCATGCCAAAGGAACTCAATATTGAAACCGTGCAATTCCATCGAGTTTGGGCTCATTTGAATCGTCTTGACGAGTTCTTTGTCAGGAAATAGTGTCCGAGGATCTGATGATGGAGCCGGATGAAGGCCATAGGAACTCTATAATAAAACCACGCTACCCCATCGAGTTTGAGCTCGTTTGAATCGTCTTGACGAGTACTTTGTTGAGAAATAGTGTCCGAGGATCTAATAATGGAGCCGGAAGTAGGCCATAGGAACTCTTTAATAAAACCACGCTACCCCATCAAGTTTGGGATCGTTTGAATCGTCTTGACGAGTACTTTGTTGGGAGATAGTGTCCGAGGATCTGATGATGGAGCCGGATGAAAGCCATAGGAACTCTATAATAAAACCACGCTACCCCATCGAGTTTGGGCTCGTTTGAATCGTCTTGACGAGTACTTTGTTGGGAAATAGTGTCCAGGGTCTGATGATGGAGTCGGAAGAAGGCTATAGGAACTCTATAATAAAAACATGCAATCCCATCGAGTTTGGGCTCGTTTGAATCGCCTTGACGAGGACTTTGTTGGAAAATAGTGTCCAGGGTCTGATGATGGAGCCGGAAGAAGGCCAATGGAACTCTATAATAAAACCATGCAACCCCATCGAGTTTGGGCTTGTTTGAATCTTCTTGACGAGTTCTTTGTTGGGAAATAGTTTCCAGGGTCTGATGATGGAGCAGGAAGAAGGGCACTGGGACTCTGTAATAAAACCATGCAACCCCATCGAGTTTGGGCTCGTTTGAATCGTGTTGATGAGTTCTTTGTTGGGAAATAGTTTCCAGGGTCTGATGATGGAGCCGGAAGAAGGGCACTGGGACTCTGTAATAAAACCATGCAACCCCATCGAGTTTGGGCTCGTTTGAATCGTTTTGACGAGTGCTCCAATAGGAGATGGTATATTTTTAGTCTTAGCTCGTTAACTAAAAAGCATAAAATAATAATTTACTAAAAAAAATATTTTTTAAAAATACGTTTTTAAAACGGACTAAATTATTACAAAAAAAATGGACTAAAAATATTAAAATGGACAAGTAAATTAAACTAAAAAGTGAAAAATAAATTCTTCTGTAATTATTTATAACCCTAATAACCTATACCTACAGAAATTTTAAACCTAAAAATTTTAAACCTAAAAACGTGGGGCGCGTTTTGTAAAATTTATCATCCATATTGTCTATAGCATGCGCCCCACGTTTTTTGGTTTAAAATTTCTATAGGTAAAGGTTATTAGGGTTATAAATAATTACAGAAGAATTTTTTTTTTACTTTTTAGTAGGTTTTTACTAGTCCGTTTTAATATTTTTAGACCAATTTTTTTGTAATAATTTAGTCCGTTTTTAACTATTTAGTTTCAGAAAAATTGCTTCCGATATGTAAGTTATATTTACGGCGCGACATAAAACACAGTACGACATCAAGTATTCCCTCGCTCCTTCGATGATTTACGAGTAACGACATCATAACCCCACTCTGTATTTCACTGGCTATGGGATGGACTTAAACTTATAAGATTATTCCTGTCCTGGCCGTGTCTGTCGCGGTAGAAGTTTCTCCGCACTTTATCTCTGAACGAACGATTCAGTGACGTTTATGTACTAGTAGTAATATTTTGATACTATTTTATTTATTTATTTGTTTCATAATATTTAAGTACTATGTTTTGGTTAGCTGTGTTTGTGTACCTAATCTTTAAATTGTTGAACTGTGCAGAACTGAATAGCTTTGTATTTCACACTTCTGTCACAAGTATTTGTTTCCAAAACTAAACTGAGAACTGTATTTATATCAAAATGATATTATCCTAGTGTTACGTGACAATAAGGCCGAGAAGGGGTAGCGCACAGTACTTTTTAGGGTTCCGTACCCAAAGAGTAAAAATGGGACCGTATTACTAAGACTCCGCTCTCCGTCTGTCTGTCGGTCTCTCTGTCACCACCACCAGGCTGTCTCATGAACCATGATAGCTAAACAGTTGAAATTTTCATAAATGATGTATTTCTGTCGCCGCTATAACAAAAAATCCTAAAAACAGAATAAAATAAATATGTAAGGGGGGCTCCCATACCACAAACGTGATTATTTTGGCGTTTTTTGGTACGGAACCCTTCGTGCGTGAGTCTTACTCGCACTGGTCGGTTTTATTTTAAATATGAAATAAGTATATTTTTCTATATATCTTTACAAGAATAAAATAACGCCAAATGAATAACGGTGGCGATCTTTCATCTGGGTGGCGTATTAGTCGTGTTTTCTGACAAATCGGCCGCGTCGCCGTTTTCAATGAGGACATAAATCCATCAGAACACTTATTGATTGTTGGTTGTATGTGACAGAAATGCTATAAAAGGTTAAAATGTGGACAGTCTAGAAAAAACGAATTTTGAATCATTATTGTTTTAAGAAATATATTAGAAAAAATACTACAATAAATCGACTCACTCGTAGCATCTCAGACAGGACTCGAACCCGCACCCTTGGGATTCCAGCCCAATGCACTAACCAATTATTCTACCGAGTCGCTAGTGGGAGTTGCGAAAATTTCCAGTAAAGTAATTTTATAATATTTTTTCTAATATAAAAATAGCATTGTGAATGCCTAAAATCTAAAAATTATATCTATATTATTTCTTTAGTACTATATAGGTATTTTTTTATTTCATTTTATTTTAATTTAAAGTTTTTACTTTATTATGCTAATCTTTTGATTCTTTTTTTAAATTTGATCAATTTATTTACAAACTTCACTCAAGATTGATAAGACACTTTTGATTGATAATATTACCTTGATAAAAAAAAACTTTTTTTGCTTTGAGAATAATTAATTAAACCGAACATGAATGGTTCGGAAGCCCTTGTTATTAAATTAACGAACTACAAAATGTACAAATTATACAAAAAGTGGTTTAAAACTTAAATCACTTAATAATCCAATCCGTGTCACAGTCTTCTAAAGTTTAGGCGTCGCGGAAATAAAACTTTCAAGATGATTGCGCCACTAGAAACTCTGCGACTGAATCCAAATTCCAGAGACCTCTCGCATTTCCATCTTGAACCTCGAAACGGTTCAAACGAGAGGGTTAAGATGGCAAACTACGGTTCAAGTTACACTGGACAGTGCACTATGTTTATTAGTGTCAGGACGTCTGAGAAGCTAATTCGAAACCGGACAGACTAACTTAATAACGGGTAATGAAGTATGTGGAATTGAATTCGCATTTAATTTTGTTAGCATTGTTTGTAAAAAATATACAACAGCTTTTGACGAGTACATCGTGTTTGGTGTTTTATAATCATAATTTTATGTTTAACTAGCTTCCACCTGCGACTTTGTCTACGTGGACAGGTAGAAAAATCCTCATAAGGTATCCCTTTTTCCCACGACAACAAAGCGACCAGTTTAAATGATCTCCTTCATACACTAAGGTGTACGATAGCTAGTACTAAACGGAGCAAGGTGTTTCCTTAGTACTATTCACCCATATTAGATAAAATATTGGTTTCGATTTTAACTTAGACCCTAAGCTACCAAACTGTAAAATTTTCATCAAAATCTTTTCAGCGGTTTTTGTGTGATTCGCGCATAAATATTATTATATTATACATATATTAAATATATATTTACACAAGTAAAAGCTCAATCACACTAGGCCGTTTTTCCTATTCGGATTCGGGCTGGCAATTCGGGCAAAATCGTCTTCGGACAAATTCAACTTACTTTGTGATCTTTAATACGAAGATTTTATATGTTTTTATATGTGTAAATAAACGCAAACCGGGTACCCAAATCTAGCTAACCTCTTGCGAGTATCCGAATTAGTTTAAACGACAGTGTATTCCACCATCATTAGGTACCTGCTCTATTTTCATAATAAATTAATTTCTAATTTTCTTATTTCTAATTTTCTTTCCTGAACGCTAAATAAGTTCTTAAAAGTGACTAATTTTTTCGTTAGCAGAAATGATCGGCTTAGTTCGTTGTAACTTGGCCAATACTTATTTTTTTCACTTAACACGTGGCATTAGTTAGCTGAGTATTTAAACATTTCTACATAAAAGTTTTAAAACATTAGCGTTCATGGTTGCTAAATAAATTAAGACAATGTGAGCATGGAAAATGCAAATTCTTTAAAATTATCCATACAAAACTGCAATTTCATACTTAACCTAATAATAAATTAATTTTTAGATAATCGTTCTGATATTTCATCGTGATTCGATTTTGGTGACAGATCCACTACTTTGGAGACAGATCTTACTTTATTAGGTTATTGAACATGCATTTATTTGACGACTAGCGGCCGCCCGCAGTTTCACCCGCGTGGTTCCCGTTCCCGTAGGAATATCGGGAAAAAAGTTTTATATGTTTTAATCTAAGCTATCTTCTATCTGTGTGCCACTAAATCCGTTAAGTAGTTTTTGCGTGATTCAGGAACAAACATCCAAATCCACAAACTTTCATATTAATAGGATAGCTAAAATAAATGCTACCTAGAGCTAAATATACTAAATAATATGCTAAATATACCTAGAGAACAGTAAAGTTGTGCATAACAAAAAAAAGTTACTTACAGGAGCTGGAAGAGGAGGAGGAATTGTTTGTTATTGTTTTTTATTTCCTTTTTACCTCAACTTTTAAAATTATTCAGTTTTATAATTTATCTGAGCGTGACTTTGTCCTCGCAGACAAACTTATTAATAAGTTTTGCGAGACCAGAGTGGCCTAATCGTGCTAATTCTGAACGATAAAACCAAACCTTTACGCTGTGATTTAGGTTATAGTTACCTAAAAAGCTTTGGTTAAGCTTAAGAATTTATGTTTAAATTGTCCAAGATTGGCATCCTAGGCTCTCAAGGCATAGCTTTCGACAATTTTAACAAATCTAAAGCGAGTATTTTCTGTAAACGAATCAGTTTTGGTTTTATCGTTGAAAATCAGCGCGATTGGGCCCAGTTCGTCCAAGGGCCCAGTATAGTTCATTTTGATTTGTTTAATACATAAAGAAATAATAATAATACTGCTCTCCAATATATATGCCAAATAAGATTGGTATACTTTAAAAACCAGTATAATTGATTCAGTATGGATCATAAACGGGTTCTCAACGACTAATGTTCAGATTCAGCAAGTAAGTAGTCTTTTAAAACCATTCTAGGAACGGCAATTTCTTTTAGGTTTCAAACGTTCTTTAAATTATTTCACAGTAAAAACTGTTCAGTAGCATGCAATATTTTCATTAAGCTATTATCTAAAGTATAAAACAAAACCGTATAGGTATGTGGGTATATATTGCAAGTATCTATAATGGCGTGTCTTGACACAGTCGCTTTTCCGTTGCTCTTGTGCCATTAACAGGGGCGTGCCTCAGGGCATGCAATTCTCAAAAAATCTTCAAAAAATAGTCAAGAGTATGGCAGAGAGTTGAAAAGGTAAGCGCACGGCTTGCGCGCAATATTGAATGCGTTTAATGCAAGATGAATTGAAAAGTGACCGACGTGGTGAAGACAGATCATTATGTTTTTTCTTTTTGATACTTCCTCATTTTTTACCCACAGAAGGAACGCTGTAAAACTACTTATTATAATAATAATTATTACAATCCAATCCACGTAAACCAGCTTAGTATCTTTAGAACTAATAATATGAATTACTGGGTACTTTAAAAAATAATACTTTAAAGTAATTAAAATTTAAAGTAATACTTTAACTTTAATACAGTAAGTGTAACATTTTTACCACTTACAATGTGAAAAATCTAGCACCATTAATATAAAGCATTTGATTCATAAGATACACTACTGTTTCCAAGTGCATTATGCTTTCCCTCTAGTTTAAACAGCAGCTGAGTCCATTAATATCAGCGAGGAACGTGTGGTGAATCACAAGTTGGGATCTTTTTAGCCGCTCCGCTTCTTTTAGGTTGCGGGAAAAGATTGCACACAATTTTTAATGTGTGTGATGCATGTTTGTGCATTTTGGAATAAAACATCGAGTGTTTGCATTGGCATTTGATTTTTGTTTCTATGCTTGTTATTCTCAGATATTAGATAATGAGATACATAATGCATGCGATCGATCGTGGAGATCTTTAAGAAAAACTGCGGTTGATATGAATATTTTCTCTAAATTTCGTTATCATCATCATCATCATATCAGCCGCACGACACCCACTGCTAGGTACAGGCCTACCCTAAAAATCCACGACGATCGGTCCTGCGCTGCCCGAATTCAGCGACTTCCCGCAACCTTCACTCTCACGTCGGTCCACCTAGTGGGGGGCCTACCCACGGAGCGTCGTCCGGTGCGCGGTCGCCATTCAAGAACCTTTCCGCCCCAACGGCCATCGATTCTTCTCGCTATATGTCCCGCCCATTGCCACTTCAGCTGAGCAATCCTTCGAGCGATGTCGGTTACTTTAGCTCTCCTGCGGATCTCCTCGTTTCTGATTCGATCACGTAGGGAAACGCCGAGCATGGCTCTCTCCATTGCACGCTGGGTGACCTTGAGCCTCCTTATGAGACCCATAGTTAGCGACCACGTTTCACTGCCGTAAGTCATCACTGGCAACACACACTGTTCATAGACTTTCGTCTTGAGACACTGAGGTAAGTCGGACGCGAAGATTTTTCGAAGCTTCCCGAATGCTGCCCACCCGAGTTGGATTCGACGAGAGATCTCTTTCTCGAAGTTGGACCTACCTAACTGGACTGCCTGTCCTAGGTATACGTAATGGTCAACAACTTCAAGTGTAGTGTTCCCAACATGAACTGGAGAGGGTACAACATGGGCGTTTGACGCCTTATCCATGTTCATTCTAAGACCCACTCTTTGGGAAGCACTACGGAAATCTTCGAGCATTATGTTCAGGTCTTCCATGGTCTCAGCCATAAGGACTATATCATCGGCAAAACGAAGGTGTGTTAGGTACTGGCCATTAATGTTGATGCCGAGTCCTTTCCAGTCCAAGAGCTTAAAGATGTCCTCCAACGCAGCTGTGAACAGTTTCGGAGAAATAACGTCTCCCTGTCTCACAACACGCTGCAGTTGGATAGGATTTGTGTTCTGTTCTGGTTCTGTACTCGGATCGTCATGGTGGCATTTTGGTATAAGTACCTCAACGCCTCGATATACCTATAGTACACTTGGCACTTTTGGAGAGACTGCAACAATGCCCAGGTTTCAATCGAATCAAAGACTTTCTCATAGTCCACGAACGCCAAGCAAAGTGGCTCATTATACTCCTCAGTCTTCTGTATAACCTGCCGCAGCGTATGGATATGGTCTATGGTGCCAAAGCCTTTTCGGAACCCGGCTTGTTCGGGAGGTTGGAAGTCGTCGAACTTGCGAGCGAGACGATTCGTAAGGACTCTCGAAAACAACTTATAGACATGACTCAGAAGCGAGATGGGTCTATAGTTCTTTAAGAGGGACTTGTCACCCTTTTTAAAGAACAAGATCACCTTACCTATGTTCCATGTCTTTGGCGTTCTGCCCTGGACGATGACGGAATTAAAGAGCTTCTGGAGGACTTTGAGTATCGGCTTACCACCCGCTCTCAGAAGTTCTGTAGTGATTCCATCGTCACCCGCCGCCTTGTTGTTTTTCAGCTGTTTGAGAGCCATACTAATCTCGTACAGGCTGACGTCCGGGATATCTTCGGTATAGTGTCGGGTAAGCTTGGCTCTGGGGTCTTTAGCCTTTCTTTCAACAGGTGTCTGCGTGGAATATAACTGCCCATAGAAGCTCTTGATCTCCCTCAGGATTTCAGGCTTTGATGAAATGATGCGTCCGTCGTCAGTTTTCAGCTTCGTCATCTGGCTTTGCCCAATAGACAGATCTCTCGCGAACACTTTGGAGCCTTTATTCCGCTCGATGGCCTCTTTAATACGATTCGTATTAAATTGGCGAAGGTCGCTCGTCAAAGACTTAGATATCTGTCTATTAAGCTGCCGATAACGATTAGCATCTACTGAACTCTGGAGCCCCGATAACGATTAGCATCTACTGAACTCTGGAGCCTCATTTCACGTCTCTGATCCATGAGTAGGAGTGTGTGGTCGGAGAGTTTCTTTATCTTGGGACGGCGGGTCTTAAAGAACTTGGACCCTACCGTATGGACAGTATTCACCACCATGTTGTTTAGATCGTCCACATCTATGCTGTTCTCAAGGGCTTCGAAGCGGTTTTGGAGTTCGAGTTAAAAGCTCTCGGGGTTTTAAATATGGGCCGGCAATGGTCGAATTGTTGATTTTATCAGTCGAGCTCTTTCCAGCTTTGGGTTGATATTCAATGTACCACGTACCAATCGGTGATCGCTCCCCGTCTTAACAGCGTTGAACACAGTGATATCATTGAATATTTGCTTTTTCGTCGACATGATAAAATCTATCTCATTTCTGGCTGTACCGTCCGGACTGACCCAGGTCCACTTCCGGCTTTCCGGCTTTCTGAAGAAGGACTTCATCATAAAGAGGTTCTCCTTATCCATAAAGTCAGCCAGCATCTGGCCTCTGTCATTCCGTTGCCCAACTCCAAATTGCCCCACTCTCAGCTCATCACCGCATCGTTTCGCCAACTTTGCATTGAAGTCCCCCATCACAACGGTGTAGTGGGTTTTGTAGCTATGCATGGTTTTAGAGATCTCCACATACATAGCCTCCACTTCGACATATTGGTGTGTCGAGGTCGGTGCGTAAACCTGTATAACATTCAGCGAACACCGTTTGGATATTCTGAGTATAAGGTACGCCACCCTGGTCGACACACTTCCGATGGTAATCACGTTGTTGACAAGGGACTTGTGGACGATGAACCTGACCTAGGGACTGTTGGTTGCTCTCCCGGTAGTAAAGCAAGTTACCGGAGTTGAGGATTATCGAGTCCTCTCCCTCGGACTTCAGATAACCCGATAATGTCCCAGTGTACCTTGCTGATAACTTCTTCCATCTCGGTTAGCTTCGCGTCGGTCCTCGGAATAGCGGGGTTGCCGGGGGCTGGGGGCCAATTTTTCGATCCATTGTGCATGAGGGGGGGGGGGGTTTGCTATAATCGCCACGCTTGGCAGGCGGGTTGGCGATCTCAGTAGGCCAAGGTTTTTTGGAGACGCTGCTGCCCGTCTCTTGAAGGCTATGCTCCCTTAGTCGCCTTTTACGACACCCACGGGATGATAGGGGGTAGTGCTATTCTAGGCCAGCACATACACGGCTACAACGCCGAGCATGGCTCTCTACATTGCACGCTGGATGACCTTGAGCCTCCTTATGAAACCCATATTTAGCGACCACGTTTCGCTGCCGTAAGTCATCACTGGCAACACACACTTAAACTTTCGTCTTGAGACATGAGGAGGAGATGAGGTAAATCGGACAAGAAGATTTTTCGAAGCTTTCCGATTGCTGGTTAAATTCATTAAATAGTAGATTGTTATACAAGACGCTAAAATGACCCATTGCATATGAGGTAGTTTTATTCCCGAGCTTTAGCGAGGGAATAAATAGAAACCGAGTTACAATGGGTTTTAGCGTCGTGTGTTACACTCTACTTTTCACTACGAAGGCGAGAAAATAAAATACAATATTAAATACCTAGTTTATACTTACGTAAACGAATCCACTCATTTTTCTATCCTCCACTTCATAAACTTTTCATACAGTATTTAAATAAATGATTTGTGCTTGACGGCAAAAGATTAAAATTATTTCTTTCCTATTACTTACTTACAGTCACACAATTCAATCAGTTTGGTATTAGAGAAAAATTCTAAAGATTTCGCGCCTTTTTTAATTTCTACTGTAGCAGCTAAGAAACACAATGCACGCATTCTACGATCAAACTTAAAGTCACAGAGTATAAATAAGTCTATGATTTCACCGAAGAGATCGCTGCTTTTAGTTCCATTTTCAAAAATAAAAATGAGAAACAGTAAGTCGAGCGAGTCTTTATTCGTGATTATGAATAAAGACTTTTTCGTTTTAGTAGGCTCATTGGTAATAGAGAAACATTAAAAAATAAAAACTTTATCCCCTAGGGGTAATTTTGCTATTTTATCCTGGCTCTTGTACCTAACAATGACGGACTTTTAGAGCAAGAGGAGTGAAAACATTATTATTTCATTTTATTGATGTCCATCAGTTGGTAGAAAGTATGACTGAACGTACGAGTATACTAAAAGCACTCTAAAACCAGTAGAGCCGGCTCCATAACATTCCTAACCCTAAAATTTGCAAAGGTTTTTCCACTACGGCCAATCACACGACGACAGCGCAGTGATTAAAACTGGCAGTCGCGGGTTCCCCGTTTACAAGCCTCTGGCATCATTCCAAATCGTTTGTGGACAGTTACAGTTCGCATTTTTTACTAGTTCCGCGAATGTTTTTTTAATTCAAATAGTATTTGGCGCTACAATTCTGGTACCTATGTTGTATAGCCAATTTTAGTTTATGAGGAAGTTTACGTTCGGTTTAGTCAGTATCTAAAAGAGTACAGAGAGAGATTTTTTGCTAGTGGACTAACCGTATTGTATTCAATAATACGCGAAAATATATCAGTGTTAGCCTTACCATGAAGTAGTACGAGGTAGGTATAATGATATACCTGCCCCCCTACTCAAATGGCCGAAATTCTAGTCGTTCGCTAACTTAAAGCTTCAAAATAAGCAATTAAACGATCAAGTCACATGTCGCAAGCTAATGTAAATCACAGATATTGTTGTATTGTATGGAATTGATAAGCCCGTACTTGTAGAGTTTATTTTTAAGTTAGCGAATGAATAGAAAGTTGGCCATTTGAGTAGGGGGGCTGGAATATTGCAGGTTTTGTAAAAGATTAAAAGGAAAAGTGCCTTTTTCTAATATTTTACTCAACGCAGTGAACATACCATACGCCGGAACTTCTTCAAACCGAAGACTAATCAGAATCCCTTCTAAACAAAACACAAAACCGACTCTTTGGTAGCTCTTTACATAAATTATTAGTCTGGAACATCTAAATGGATAACAACAGACGTTTCAATTCCAATTACATAAATTCCCGCTTCTTTTGTAAGCGTTTTAAAACTTTTCGTACAATTCTCACTTGGAAGCTACTTTTGCTTGTCTTTATTTCCAAGAAATCCACTAAATGGTAATTCTAAGCCAAGATAAACGAGACAGTCTTGGACGAGTCCAATGCGAATGCTTCAAAAGCTGTAATTTTAAGAACCTTTTTTGTTTTAAACTCCAAAGCTAATTGAATTGCAAAATTACTTATTTTAAAGTCAGTACCTCGTCCAGTGATCGGTCAGCGGCGATGAATAATTCAATGCACTGTAAATAGATCTTTAGCTTGGGGGGAAAACATTGGCCAAAGGAAATTCTGGAAACTTCGATGTGTGTGCCGTGTAATGAAAATTCTATTGGCTATTTCAAGTTTTTAGTTTCTCAAATTAATGTACCATGGGCAACAGCGTCGCTTTACCACTCCCAAGGTAAAAAATTGCTTGCACTCCGCGCCCTCACAATGTACGTTTAGTTTGTGCAGGGGCGATACGTAAGCACACGAATTATGTTGCTAGCTGATCAAGCAACGCTGTTGCGTATAGTACTTATAAAACGCTACTTTTATAATAGTAAGGTCTTTTATTCACCACTTCTACTATTTTATGGACTGGGTATCTAGACTTAATTACCTACATACTACAATAAGTTAAAGCTTCTTAAGTATTTTTGCGACCCATTTCAGTGATAGCAAAAATCAAACTAAACAATATGATAAAAAGGCTTGATTCGCTATGCCAAAAATGCTGTAGCACCTGAAAATGGTGCGGATTTTTTTTATCGTTAAAGATTGAAGAAAAGGACTTCTCACTTCTGTAACACAACAGTACCTATTCACTTTATCGATATTGCTAGTCTAGCGTATTAATAGTGGTAGATAGCTTGGCAGAGTTAAGAAAGCTTAAATAAATATTAAAAAACCTTTCTTCCTGGGAATCGAACCCGATTTACCACATGCGTGATAAACTATTTGTCAATAAATTAATAAAAATTTATATTTGCCGTTAGAAGTAGCGCCTGGTACCTACTATGTTATATTTTTTTCTTATCAGGGTTGTAACTTACTGTCCCGGCGCAATAACAAAGGTGTGAAAAAATACTAAAGTGTTGAGCTACTCTTGAGACTAAATGTAAAAAGGTAATAAACAATTATTAGAAGAAAAAGTAAAACAAAATGTTAATTATTCAGAATTTATTTGAAATATCTCCAAGTTACTAAAACATTGATTCAACATTTAACACCTACACTCATTATTACATAGCCTACAATACATGGAGAAATATAATTATAAGCCAACTCGGCAAAACAAATTCACTAATATGAACCAATTGGAAGACGATTATTTAAAAAGAAGAGAAGAAAAATTATGAAAGAGTTAACGAAGACAATTACATCTTATTATTATTGTTAGAGATCATTATAAATATCAGAAAGTCATTATACCTAACACAGCCATTATTTTTTTATAGAGAAAGTCGTAAAACCTCATGTCCTAAAATGAATCGGAAAAAGAGAAAATCTTAATAATCTTACAAATGTTGACTTAATGTAAATAACATACATAGTATAAAGACAACATTGCTTATAATAATTATACTAAATACAGACTATGCAAAAATTCACAGCCGATTTTGGCTAAATCATAATTACTTCTAAGACTACAAGTTGGCTAAAAGTTCTTAACAATTACAAAGCTACGAATTTGGCCTAATTATTTTTATTTATCCATTAACCCTTGTAAATAGAGAATACTAATTGGAATGAAATAAATTATTACCAATGTGCTCAAAGTTTTAAACTTGGGTATGTGAAATAAATGAAAAAATATAATTTACATTTCAGATCATTTTAAAAAACCAAAATATTTAATAATCGATTCGACGTGACTAACTTTTTTCCAACAAGCTCTTTCGGTCTACCCGTCTCCTTTTTGCTACTAATTGTAGTTTGTAACAGGGAATGATAACGTTATTTTTAAATGTAATGTTATTTCTTACTTTTTTACCGTTAATTTTAAAGTTAACGTTATGTCAATAAATAACGTTAATTTAGATAACGTAACATTGAAATTAACGTTATTTCAGTAAATAACGTTAATTTTATTTCTTACTTTTTTACCGTTAAATTTTAAAATTAACGTTATTCCAATTAATAACTTATTTTTTTAGCGATAATTTTACAGGTATATTGTACCGGTAAAGTTTAACGCTATATTTAACGCTAATTTTACCGGTAAAATATTTTTAACGTAATTTTTACCGGTAAATTTACCGATAAAATGTTTTAACGGTATTTTTAACGTAATTTTTTTTATCTTATTTTTTTTAACGGTATTTCAATCCCTGGTTTGTTAACTCTTGTTAAACGACCAAACAATTAGAAACTTGGACCGTCGGCCAACCAGGGTCATTTTCAATCTATCGCATTTTGGGACCAGACCAAATTTGCAATTTGATAAAACCAAACTAACGGCTATCTTGTCAATGTGGTCTGATCCCAATATGTGATAGATTGAAAATGAGCCTCTTGGCCGACAGTCCAACTGAAATCTTTTAAAATTTAAGTTCTATGATCCATAAGAACACTACTTTAGATAGTGTTTGTATCAAACAATCCAATCAATCTTTGTTGCTCAGTATGACATTGGTGGTTGATGTGAGTTGGTACTAAATATAGAGAGATATACGTGAGACAGGTTGTCCTTTAAGGATCTCCACTATCCACTGGCAAGAACTGCTGCTGAGCTACAGACGACAGAATCATGTCTATCGGTTTGGTGTCATCGTATAAGGAAGGTGCTTCACAAAGGATCGCAAAAGTGCCCACGATGGATGCGATGGTGAAGATCCAGAGGAAAAGACGGTCGAGGACCATGGCGACGAATCCCCAGTCCTGGTCTTCCTGTTAGTTAAAATAAAAGCGATTAATTTAAGAATAGAAGCTTCGGTAGAGGCTTGTAAGTAGCAAGAAAGAGAAAAACTACTCATAGGTATAGAGATATTCGGAGTAAACACTACCTACCTAATTAGGAAAGTAGTATAGTATTAGTAGTGGTAAAAGTTTTAAAGACCAGATTAACTTTAGACCAAAATCTTGAAAAATCAAGAGAGTAAGGTTAACCAATTGCACTAAAGGACAAATTATTTCAAACTAACCGCGTTAAACTCATCCTGTCGTTGCATGTGGTGTTGTATGAACATGACGTTGTGGATGGCCTTTTCCAATTCAAAGGGGTACTTCTTTCGTGGAACCACGTCACTCAAGGAATCATCTAGGCCGGACATCACTGAGGGGAGACCGTTGTAGCCGGCTCCGAGGCTGCCAAGAGCGCCGACAAGGCCGCTGAATCTATACAGAGAAAAACATTGATGTTAAATGGGTTTGAACCTCTTAGTATGAGGGGCTGACATAGTGGTAACCATATTTTTTATTTTTGACGGGGATTTAGGAAATATAGCGGCGCATAATAAAACCTGTTTGTATCTATCTATAGAGGACCTATAGATGAACAAAAAAGGTCATAAAGCGCAACGTTTTCGAGATAATCCGTGTTAAAAATCCTGTATGGATAAAAATCCAAACTTATTCTCCGGTTTTGTACTTTATGACTTCATATCATGAAAAAATTTTTGTTCGTCTATAGTTCCCCTATCGATATACATAGGTTTCATCTTGCGCCGCTATCCGCTATCGAAATCCCCGTCAAAAATCAAAAATTATGGTTACCATTATGCCAACATGTTCAAAGCCCTTTCATACGTACGCTGGCTCAGTGTATTTTTTAATGATAAAAGAAGCTGGTTTGAAAATCAGCGTAAAAACCAGATAACAAGTCGTAAAAACGAGAAAGAAATAATTGTATAGTTTAAGGCAGAATGTCAATAAGTATATAATATATATTTTATAAGAATTAATATGATTGAAAAGTACTTAATACATAACTTATTAAAACGGTGTGTGTATCAAAGTATTACCTGTTCGTCGCAGTGGTAGAATGCAAACCATTGCATCCACCAGGCATGTGATGACGCAGAGAATCGGGACTTGAAGCATTAGAGTTCGTTTGTTCTGCTGCCGCCAATGCATCTTTGAATTTATTCTTCTTCAAACTTCTTCCGGCTATCTTCTGCGCTGCTAGGTCCCTCAAAAGATCTTTAGGCACCCTCATCAAAAGTAACTTCGGCAGTTTAGTTATAAAGAACTTTCGAACCCAAGGGGCCATTTTATGTGTGCTTGGTTTTCGATAGTGCACGTTTAGAATTATTATAGTGATCACAACTGATAATCCTACCAGTAACATTGTAAATAGCAAATACTTCCCCAATAATGGCAATGCTAGAGACGTTGATGGTATGATTTCAGATATCAGTAAGAAAAACATGGTTTGTGATAGTAATATCGAAATGCTCAATGCTATCTTTTCACCAGAATCTGCGGGTAGGTAAAATACTAATACTGATAAGTATGAAATTCCAACACATGGAACGATGAGGTTCACTGTGTAGAACAGAGTTTTTCTCCTGAGGGTAATGTTGAAGAAAATGTCTGTAACAAAAAAATATTGATTAATAAATAGCTTATAGTTACTAGTTGATGAACGACCTCCGTGGTCCAGTGGTTTGTACGCTGGTTTTCAAGGTGTCACCATCTTTGAGGTCCCGGGTTTGATCCCCGGTTGGGTCAATTAAGAAAATGACATAATAATATACTATGTATATTGGCTCAGGTCTGGGTGTTCGTAGTTCCACTGTTGTGTCTGATTTCCATAACACAACTGCTTTAGCTACTTAATTTGGAATCAGAGCATTTTTTGTGATGTTGTGTACCTACTTAATATAAAAAACAATAGAATTGATAAATTTTTATGTTCTTAAAAAATTATCTTTGATAATCTTAGACTTGAAACAAACATTTGGTTTTTAACGTAGGTTAGGTTTGGATAACCTTAAAGTTTCTTGTGTTCAAAACTTGTGCTTAAAAACTTCTTTGACGGTGTTTTATTCATTCTCATGAGAATAAAGTTTGTTTTATTTTGTGTTGTTCGATACGCATTAGGTCTAAGAAAAAATACACAGGATATACAATAGTTCTGAGGGTTTATACTCTTGTAAATATATATACAGGAACAATAAATATTTTACTAATATTCTAATCAAACTTCGATCAAGAATACCCTAGATCAAGGGTCTTCAACCTTTTTGAAGTCAAGGGCCTAGTATTCTCTGATAAAAGTTTGGTGGGCCGCAACACAAGAAAATCGTTTTAATCTGTAAATAGGTATAATGGGGAGGAAAAGCGCAATTTTATCCCGATAGGTGGCGTCTGGTCTTTGGTACCCGGCCGCCTCAAAGAAAGTGTCAAAACATATGGGAATCTCTTGGAGTATTGCACTTTTTAATTTTATACTGAGCAAATGCCGCATTGTTATGCATGTAACTTGTAAAATATTGAAGTTCATCGATTTCCCAGTAACAAAAAAAAAGATTGGGCAAAAAAATATAAAAAAAAGATGCTTTTCCCTCGATTTTCTCCTTTGCTGAGCCTGAGAAACATTATAAATCAAAAGGAATGTTTCATGAATTTGATAAAGCTTCGCCAAAATAAAACAACATTTGAATTATAACAGCTTTGTTCTTTAATATTTCAACCTCAGCAGTTTCTAACAAATTTATATCTTGGATGAATTTGATAGGTATATCAAACATGGAATAAGCCCAATATTGGGGCCAAACAGAGAATTAATAGAATTTTATATGCCAGAGTCATTCAAGAAACTTAGAATAATAAAATAAATATGATAAAACGGTTCGTGTAATTTTGGATGGTACAGAAATTCCAGTACAGAAACCTGAAATTACTATTGCACAGAAGGCATCATGAGGCAACTATAAACACGGAAATTCACACTCAGTTGCTTTGTTAAAATTTAAATCATATGCTTCTAATCTGAAATAAAAAGATTACTTGTAAATCTTACACGAAATTTAAAGAAATGTAATACTTGTTAGCAATTTTTTGTAAGTTGCTATAAACTTTCTTGCCTGTTGTTTTGGATTTTCTTTTCCGTAATTCTACTTTTATCTGAGCTAAAGTTAGCATAGAATACATTGTTTGTCCGCAAAACCTAAAAAAATATAATCTAAGATAGTAAAATCTCGTAATACACAGTCAGGACAATATAAGTTCAAACAAACAATGGGTCCAAAGACTGGAGCGCCATCTGTAATTCACTTTGCCTTCGCCTCCCCATTTGAAGACATGTGAATTTATTTATTTTCAATATAATGACGGGCCGCAAAGAATGCAACCGCGGGCCGCGGGTTGAAGACCCTTGCCCTAGATGTCCGGTTAGAGTCTCAAAAATGGCACCTCAAATAGCGTCCCACTTACAAACTGAGTGCTTACTATGCAAAAAAGTAAGTGATAAAAGATGTTTTGTACAAAATAAGTGATATAAAATGTGAGTTTGTACAAAATGAGAGGTGATTATGTACAAAATAAGCGTAAGTTTGTAAGTGGGACGCTATTTGGAGGTGCCAGTTTTGCGTACTGACTGTATTAGTACGTGAAGCCTTATCTAGGATATTCTTGATCGAAGTAATCAAATAATATTTATTTATTAGTTAATAAATCTTATTATTTATTATTTTGATCAAATAAAACTCTACCTTTTATGTCTTTCATACTTTAACATCATAGTTACGATGACAAAACAATGTTAGATAATGAATCTACTTAATTAGGTCAGTGGTGCTTGAAGCTTAAGTAAATAGAAAAGGGTCGGATTAGTTTTGTACCTACATAAATACGGTGAGCTTAAATTAAAAAACTTATAAATAGAAAATTTTAATGAGTCGTGTAGATCAAATGACTGGTAGGAGAACAGTTCCAAATTCATCAGTATTTGAATTCTTAAATAGAGGCAAAGCACGTTTTCGCTGTCTGTGCAGTAGTAACCTTTCGAGTGCCGCTACCACTGTCTAGAGACAGAAATAGTTTTCTTAGTACAGTGGTATAGAACAGTAGTAAATGTTAACAAGTTCTTCATTAAAAACTTTTACCACTCTTCTGTGGTCTCTAGAACCTTTTTGTGAATAAAGAAAATGAGAGGTAAACTTGATAATGCATGCAAGTGTCCAGTAATTGTTGCATACGTGTTCATCTACATTCTAACGAAACAAAATTATAAACTACGGCTCCTGCCCACGAGCGACTTTTTGTAGCTGCGATAATCACTGCAATTAACGCAGTTACAAAAAGTCGCTCGTAGGCGTTTAAAGTCAAAGTCAAATGTCAAAGTCAAATGTCAAAGTCAAATAAGCTTTATTCAAATAAACTTAATTATTAAGTACTTTTACGTATTGAACTCCATAATATGTTCTATTCTCGGCGACAAAAAATCGCTCATGGGTGTAAAGCCTAACTGTCCACTATTATAAACTAACTACCCACTCATAATTTACACTAAGAAAAGCTAAGGCCACCACATGGATAATTCCATTCACTGCTCAATATATCCACCTTGGATAATTCCATTCACTGCTCAATATTTGATTAGTGTTACTATAATGACTGTTTCTAAGTTCAATTAAATCTAAGGTACCAATTGATACCTAAGAATTAGCAAACATAAGCTATGCGTGAGATTATAGACTTAAAAAGCTTCCGCTACAAGACTTAACACTTTGATCATGATTAAGCACGTTCTCGCCGAACAAATTGTATCTTACTGAAGGGGCAACGCTTAGGGTGTTACATATATGGGCTGGGTTGTGGCGTAACCTCGAGGCTATTCATTGAGACAAACAGCTTGGCGAAACGATACAATAAATCTTAGAAACCTAAAATACAACTTTTAGAGCTTTTTTTTTTAAAAGCTTCTATTTGTAAGTAATTTTTTGTAAGTAAATATACAAATTAATATTTTATATTGCCTTCAAAGACTGTACCAATTTGTTACCTAGGCTAATATTTCACTTTGTGTCATAGGTACCGTTATAGTTGTTGCAGTTTTTGAAAGCTAGCTTTAACTATTTCATTTTGTCACTTCATTTCGAGAAAATCCCTAACAATTTCTTTTAAAGCAGTAATTAAGTCAAAATGGTATTTGTAAATGACTTCTTATAGCTCAGCTAGACTTGGCTGCCGCTCGCTCCGAGCGAAGTGAGCAATTTTCTCGAGATCTCTAATGGTAGTGATATACGTGTGATGCCTCTTACGTGGAGCTGGCATTATAAAGTTGTCAATTTCACACTGAGAGTTGTGCTGGGTGAGGTTTAAAAAGCTTTACGAAGAATGTTTTTTTTTCCTATCGTAAATATTAGTCATACTCGTAGATATAAATATGCGTCACAGAAACTTATTGATGGTCGCGTTTTTTGTTTTTGTCTTTTTTTTATTTAAGTATTTATATTACACGATAACAAAAACCAACACATATGTCTAATTATATTGGTACTCGTATGTAGTATAAGCCCCGCTTAGATTTGAGACTAAGGTTATCCCATAATGAGATTTCCTGGCTTTTTCCCTGATTTTCCAGAAAATTTCCTGACATTTGTCATTTTGTACATCTACATTCCATATCATCTATCAAAACTCTGATTATTTTCTCTCACCAAAATGATTTACAAATATAAGTTTTTATTACTTACACGTTTTCTTTTCGGAATTTAGGAAATCCCTGACAATTACAGTTTTCCCCATTTTCCTGACCGATGGTTAAAATTACTGACATGTCAGGAAAATTCCTGTCGTCTTGGTAACCCTATGTGGGACTAAATAATAGGTGTGAATTATATGTATAATTTTGAATAGGTGTTAGGACTTGCGCCTAAGTTTGATTTCATAGTAAAAATGAATTGCTTGGGCTTTTACTTACATTTAAAAGGACGCAAATACGTGTCTAAAATATTGCAGTGTTACAACTAAAATAGTTACATAGTAATTTTCTCACAATGTCGTATGAATTTTAATATTATATGAATTAAGTCTGTGTTTCCAAACGCATACAACCTGACTATATTCAAGGCCAGAGTGAAATAACCACCTTCTGGGCAAGCTCACTGCATCGTAGACCCTGTCTTTGCTTTTGGGCTAGATTGGGGTCAAAAACAAACCCATTAACTATAAGAAAAAAAAAAATGCAGAACTAGGAACTCTATAATTTTCTCACAGTAGTCTCGTTCGCAAAAACTCGTGGCAAAGGTTGCTGTCCATTTACCAAGACTGGAAAGGGAATGCTAATTTAAGACAGGTAAATCTTGTCTGAGTGCAAAAGTTCCGACACTAATTATAGTGGTTCCCGAGCACTCCAGGTAATTGCTTGTTGATGAGTTTGACTACATATTAAATGTATTACGTTACGGAGCATCTTTCGAACAACAAACAGTAGTGGGAATTTAATAAACACCTTGAAATATGATTGATTATATTCTAAGCTTCATAATGGTGCTTTAACTAAGTTAGAAACCGCTTTTATGGGATTCGTATAGATTTTAACGAATGTTGCGTCTTTAATTATTATAGAACCTCCCTGTCTCTGTTTCATATTCAACAAGTTTACACGACGTCGTATGTCTGTATATTATAAACATTCAATCCCTACTTTTAATAATAAATGCGAAAGTCCTCGGTCTGTCTGTTACGTTGTCACGCCTGGATTGCTGGACCGATTTTGACGAAATTTGGTACGAATCTAGATGGGACCTTGGGAAAGGACCTATATATCTACTTTTTATCCCACTGCTGGGCACGGGTCTCCGCCCGCACGATATAACCTGTAGTCCACGCGGGCGAACCTGCCAGTGGACAGGTCAAATAAAGATAATTTTAAAGTACTTAATGTATTTTCTTAAATTTGGTCTGGTTAGAATACTTTTTAGAGCACCTTTCCCTGATATTTTTTAATGTAAATTGTTTTCTTTTTTTTTCAAATTGGAACTAAAACAAAAATTAACCATTTTTAATTTGACAGTCAAAGAATCCGCACTGCTAATGATTAGAAAAATTCTATCATCTCCCTTCAAAGACATTAATATAATTACTAAAACAAAATACCTACATAAATTTTAATTCCGAAGTAATACGGGCAGGTATTTTTAAGTTTACCGTGCATTCTTTGTTCTGTCTGTAATCACATTCTTGTTTTCATTTAAAATTCTTTTGTATTTCGTTACGGTCGGTATGATTTTTACGGTATGCTAATATCATGTTGTTATTTCCTTTTCATTCTTCATTCAGTAAAATTAATAAAGCAAAAACGTGATAAATTGTATTTTTAGGCTAATAACATACGCATTTAGAGTTCAAACTTTCTTACTTCTAACTGTAATAAATATTTCCCGGTATAAATGTCTTATCTCGCCTCAACAAACGGGAGAACTGGAACACGGCGAACCGTTTGGCAAGTTCTTTCATTGTTCACACGTTTGGTGGCACTTAAGCAATTCTTTACTCGTTCGTGCAAGCTAATCTCGGTAAGGCTGTAAATTACGAGCTTATCTATGCTAAATTAGTGCCTTAGAACAGTTTAATAGGTTGTTTTGCCGAGTGACACTAGCGTGGCTGAATTGCCGATTGAGCTACAGATATCATTTACGCAATATGATTTGTGGAGGAATACGGTGCAAGTTGGTGTGGATTTATGGGTTGATGGTGTTGATAAGAGTTAATTCAGGACATAAATAGTAAATACTCTTAATACTAGGAGTCAAAAATAATAATGATATGACTTATTTGCAGTGATCCTGTACTTATCTAAAAGTAAAAGGGTCAATTTTTGAAAGCCCTAAATTTTATGTACATCTACGAGTACGAATCAAGAATCTTGTATTAATATTTTGGATTCTTGGTACGAATACACTGTATGAGTACTCTGCTTCATTATTTTTTTCTTTTCTTTCATTCTTGCGGCTTACATTCTTTCATAAATAAGCTGAAACTAAGAAAACGAAAAGAACTTGCTCAAATTGTGAACGGTCGGTGTGCACTTGCGTTCATACCTATTCATATTCTTTTTATTCTTGAAACCACTTTTTAAATAAAGTGATGGAATAGATTGGAACTTTTAAAGCTGGCACTGAAATTGTGAAGTCAAAGCGTGTTAAACACTTTTCTCCTTATTTCGGCACAATAGCAGGCACATTTCACGTTTAGATAAACATTATAATGAGGACGGTGCCATTTCTGCGGATGGCACTCGTGAGGGTTCCAACTTTTTCGCTGACTGTGACCTCGTATTTACGATTATTACTTCCATCGTGGTCGTCCGATTAATTTTTGTTTCAGCTAAACAGGACAACCGCAAAAAGGCATATGTTGAAGGTAGATTTGGTTTGCTGTAGCGTTTACAGCAATTTTTTTAATGGTCCTTTTTAAACAAAAAGGTAATATTATCAAGTTTTCTGTCAAACAAAAGTAGTGCATTAAGTCCTTCTAAGAGTAGGTACCATGTCTCTTCTAAGGGATAAGACTGGGATAAGAGAACGTCATCAAAATTATCATCAACTAGCGGCCGCCCGCGACTTCGTCTGCGTGGAAAGTTTTTTTGCTATTCCTCGAGAACAATATTGTTTTTCGGGATGAAAAGTACCCTATGTCCTTCTCTGTACCCCTGAAAACGTGTATGCAAAATTTCATGATGATCGGTTTGGTAGTTAAGACGTGAAGGCGTAACAAACAAACAAACAAACGGACTTTCGTATTTATAATATTAGTAAGGATGTTGCATACATCATAATAGTTTCGATGCATTTTTTTATGTATTTACAATTTGTTATTCCTCATATTGTCTGTCTACATTTCATTATGAACAATTGCTTATGTTTAATTCATCAACGCCCGAGCGACCGCCGGCGACCGGACAACAATAGAAAATCTATTGTCTCGTTTTCCGGGTGTTGACGATTAAAATGATCACCAAATCACTGGGCGGTTAAAGATTTGGTCTCATTTGGTGGTCATTTACTAATTTTGGAGAGCAAAATGTATTTTTGGCTATGCTAAAGTATAAAATCCCATGAACAAAGTCGCTTTCTCTGTCCCTATATCCCTAAGTATGCTTAAATCTTTAAAACTACGCAACGGATTTTGATGCGGTTTTTTTTAAATAGATAGAGTGATTCAAGAGGACGGTTTAATGTATAATACATGGTGTCAAATTCCACACTACACCGAAGCGAAGCGAGGGCGGGTCGCTAGTAAAGTATAAACTTAAGTTCTATTACTTGTGACGGAAAAATAAACAAATATTTATTTAATTATTTTATACCTAAGTTAAATATGTTATTCATCAATATGTAAGGTTAAATAATTACTAACTTACTGTTAAAATTGTTTTTAACAATTATTAACGTTACCTGGGTAGGGTTCCTGGCAGCATGGGTAGTACCTCTCGTGCCTCTCAGCGGGTACCCCCAGTATGTCCCACTCAACTGACGGGTAGTACTCTCGGAGATCAATGCCCACATCCACCATGTCGCCTTTCTTTTGATTGATATGTTTTAAATCGATCTGTAATAAATCAAGGAGTTTAAATTTCGTTGATTACGGCTTTTGAATGTTTGGCCAAGTGAGTTTGCCCATTTTTTCTGTTGTAAATACGTTTACCTAAGTAAATATAGGACAGCCTCTTTTTTATTCGGATGTCGTCGAGACAAGTCAACAATTAAAAAAAAGAGAGGTCATCAATCTGGGACTTATATTGAAAAACATTATGTAGCTATGTTTTGATTGAAAAACATCACCCAAAAGTAATCCATGTTTTATTATGTTTGCTATGGTATAATATCGGGTCATTTTGAACATATCATCCAAATTTTGAGGATGTGTTCAGTCCATAAAACTAAACAACTTTCTCTAAGGAACACATGGTTAAATATGTAAAATAAAAATCAATTTTCATACAAATCAAAGAGATCACGTGATCAATTTAATATGGGATGACCAAAATTTTGTGGCGAAATTTGACAAATGTTTCTTACAGAAAGTTGTTTAGTTTCATGGAGTGGACACATCCTTAACATTTGGATGGTAAGTTCAAAATGACCCGGTATAAATCACGTTAGTAACGAAAGCCTTTTCTGTGTACCTTCGTAGGAAAAGTAAATTAACCATTTAATGTCAATGTATGTAAAATCTTACCTGATCACCATCATAGCTCCAAGACCCAAATTTGAGGAAGCAGGTCTGCTGGTCAAACGGGAAGTATCTGACGTCAATCTCGCAGGAGGACTTGAAGATGGCAGGCGGGGTCCAGAGGACCTTGCCGGTGTAATGTAATACCGCTTTAGTCATAGTCGTAACTACGTACTCTCCGTCAGCACTGGTGAAGAAGAAAATGTTTTAGTCCCGTATAATGGTACCAGCATACAAGGGAAGCCGTTGTATGCCAGACCGATCGTCGTGGATTCAATCAAAATGTAGTTTATTATAAATGAAGAATTTAAAATCAGTGAGTATTCTCAAACAAGACGAAGAAACCATTAAGTTCCTGACTATGAAATCTAATTTGATATCAAAACAGGCTGAGTTTCTATTGAAAATAATATTTAAAACTTGGCTAGGGCTGATATGAGAATGAATCCGTTCATTAATTTGTATTAAAGAAATATGACGGAAAACATTACAAAAATAAAAAGAAATCTAGCTATTCGCCACAAGAGTAGGTCATCATTATAGCAAAAAACGGTTATGCATTTAACTTAAGTAGGAAAAAGCTTGATAGGTTAGGTAACTAGCTAACTATCAAAAACTTGATACTTTTAGCTATTAATTTAATTTCTCAAAAGCAAAACAAAAAATAAATGGTATCAAACGGCGATAAAACGCAGATGGGCTCTTAAATTAAAACAGCTCTGTCACAGTGACCATAAATTCTGGTGACAAACGGACAGAACCAACGAGTCGCCGTATATTGCTTTATGTCCATCGTGCATGGCACGCACTATTTGATGCAACGTAAATCATGGCTTACCAGGTTGTAAGCGCGTTTCCCTTTGGTATGAAAATATATCACAGCTTAGGTAGTTACGACTAATGGTTTAGAACGAATAACATTTTGGAATAGAACCAAATTACGTGTAGATTTTATTTTACGAGGAGCTCGGTGGCGCAGTGGTTTAGCGTCTGGGTGGTTGATTCGTCCAAGGCGTCTGGCCTTGCGATTGCGAGGTTAAGAAACTTTCACTAAGGTCGGTCATGGGATAGGTGACCAAAAATTTTTATATCGAGTTTCTCCGAGCTTCAGAAGGCACGTTAAGCCGTTGGTCCCGTCTGAATTTGCAGTCGTTAACACCCACCAATTTGCACTGGGCTCGCGTGGGTTATGGACCATCCTTCTTATTATTTTAGTTAACTGTTTATTTATTCCTACTTAAACAACAAATGTTAAAGTAGTAAGAACATAGTTAGGTGTACTATATTTCTCGCGGACGAGTTCATGGGCAAAAAATACGCTCGTATGATTTCTGAACTTTTAATTGCATTGTACAATATTATGTTCCTTATATTTATCATAAGTTATTCTTAACTAACACTCCAAAGCCACATACATAATATTCAAAAACAAAGCCGAAAGTATTCTTTCACCTGTAGCTACTGCGAAAACAGGCGTATCTAAGTTAATTGATTGCGTCGTATCGACAAGAAAGCGTTCTCGAATGATACATCATGTGGTGTCAAAACAGGCCGACTGGCTATTAATCATAAGCGAATGAGAGCGACACACGTGCTACTAATCTTACGCTGTGTCGGTCGGAGAATATAGGCCTAAGTCAAGAGAGGCAGCGGTGGAGTTGTATAGGTAGGTAGGTACGTACTATAATATTATGTATTCCGTGGCGGTGCGGTGGTGAGAAATCATATTTTTACACGACTGCCCAAAGCAAAAAGAGTGTTATGTGTTCAGGGTTCATGTATGTTTGTGGGTATGTGAGTTTCTTTATTCCACCATAACTTCTAAATGCCTGAACTGTGATTGGATAAATGGGGTATCGTTAGAATCCTTACAGCATTCCGAGTGACACTGGCTATATTTTTTTTAGAAAAAATCAATATGGCGACTGTTTGACACCATTTTCAAATGTGAAAAAAAAATTTTTTTCTTCTATTATTACAATATGGGCATCAAATGAAAGGCCTTGATGAGCACATTCCAAAACTATATAATATGTTACTAAAATGTGTGAAATAAAATTAAATAAATTTAAAAAATATTAAAAACACGACTGCCCTGCCAAAAACGAACTAAAAAGTTAAACAACAAGTGTCATTGCAGTCGGGGGACCTCTTTGATCAAAAATTGTTCCATAATAAGGTCCCCCGACTGCAATGACACTTGTTGTTTAACTTTTTAGTTCGTTTTTGGCAGGGCAGTCGTGTTTTTAATATTTTTTAAATTTATTTAATTTTTTTTAGTTGTGATAATAAATTTAGATTCATTCAACTGTTGTTACCAATTTCTTATGTATTTTTTTATTTTTTTTTTGTATTTGCTTAAGTTAGTATGACACATCTATTAATAAAAATGAGAAAAATAGAAAAGATACTAATACTCATAAACGTATTAATTGTTGCAATATTTGGTCTAATTCCAAGAATATAAAATAAGAATTCGAGTTAAATAAACAATACAGCAATTTTCTTTAAAATATATGGTATATTTGAAACATGTATTTAAAAACATTAACTTATTGTGTGCATTGTCAAGGATCAAGGAGTGCCCTATAGAGCAAAAATTATTTTGTTTTTAATTTCAAAGAAAATAAGATATTAAGAAATGCTTAATCAGTACCTTTTAACACGTTTTTTACTAGCATTCGAAGGTTTTAAGCAAGGCACCTGAAGTTACATTTTGTGAACCTCTACTTTTTAAAAACATTCAAATACCTATCTGCGTGTATATTTATTCCTCTATCCCTCGGGAACAGTACTTTTTTCGAGACAAAAGGTACATATGTCCTTTGCTGCATCCCAGACAACGTGTATGCTGAATTTCATGATGACCGGTAGAGTGAGTAGGTGTGGTGTAACAAATAAACTTACTTTCACATTAATAATATAATATTAGTAAGGATCAATAGCGATGATTATAGCAGCCCTAAACATCCCAAAGACGACGCGAGGGCGCGGTAGACCTCGGTTGCCCTGACACTGACGACGGTTCAGCGCGACCTGAAAGAAGCCGACATCGACCCCACCTGGCACTCAACCGTGCAGTGGAAGAGAAGTGAAAGTGAAAGTGAAATATATTTTATTTAAATAAGCTCACATAATTAGCAGTTTTAAATCGTCAATTCTTTTACCCTACCACCCATTATGACGTCTTTTAGCTGACAAGAAAAATGGGCGCAAAAAACTTGTCTGCTTTATCAGATTGAACGATATTTACAAATATGTATATCGTTTCCAGACTTCATATTAACAAATAAATAACATTATTGAATTAGCTCATTTCTTAATCAATTTACAGATTTAATTTAAGCTAAATTCAAAATTTGAACTTGTTATTCAGTCTAGGCTGTTACAATAAATAAAAATAAAAGAAAAACATACAATTCAATATGCGTTAAGATAGAAGAAGGACAGGGAAGGCCGACCCCAAGTAAATGGGAAAAGGCCCAGCAAGATGATGAATAGCGATGATGATAGAATAGATTATAGAAAGCTTTTGTCTCTGTAGGTACGACTAATAAATTATGTCGACGAATTTCGACTTCATGACCGCTCCACAAGTTTATACACAAACATTAATACATTGTTACTTGTTTATCTATCAAACATCGTAGTTTAAACAAAGTTCTAATTAACTATCAACCCTTAGCAAAGAGAGTACAAGGGAACACATTTTAGATGGACCACAAGGGATTTGAAACGCGTATTTATTACATTGTAATAAACGCTATATTAGAATAGCATTTGGATTATTACTATCCAGTACATAAATTCGAACATAATTAATTTCTTGATCTCTGTCAATATTGTTTCATATTTTCATTAATTTTAAATACATTCGATGAATTTAATGAATTATTCTAAAATTAATGCGATGCTATACTTTGTCGAAAATAACCTTTTTTATTATTTTGACTGATTGGATTAATTGTATGACCTGCGTATGCAGAATAGTAATTATTTATTAAAATAAACGTAAAAAACGTAATATTACTAGGTACAGTCAGCAGCACATGAGGTTATATAAAACTGTCAAAAATCTGTAATTTATTTTGATCCTCAATAGCTTTGTATTTAAGTATAAAATTGTTTGAATATCATTACGTGTCGTGGAGGCCAATATTTTAACTATACTAAACTAAAGCTTGTCATACAAAATGTCAACTAGAGTCGCTCGCTATCGAGTATAGTAAGCGTTAACTCAAATTCGACTACAGAAAAAAGTAATGATCGTTTTGATTTATCGCTACCTCTCCTGTGTTACATCATAGATATTCGTCCGTTTACGTATGACTTGCCTTTTGATAGGTTTATGGTAGCTGTCACAGCCGTGGAAGATAGTCGTGGTGGGCTTATTGCGTAGCAGAACGCATTTGGCAGCGATGGCCCGTTGTGGCCAGACCGCCGTATGATATGTTCATCTGATACGACATTATGGGTCTTGGCTGTACGTATCCGATTCAATTTTGGAGCAACAACGGAGTTGTAACAGGCTGCAATGATATGTGAATTGCAATTGTGTTGGAATTGGGTAGTGAAGTGAAACACAATAGTGCTGACAGAAAAAGGATTTGACAAGAGATATGATTTTTGGGTAGGAACCTGTGAGTTAACGAGTTTGATCACTAACGCCTGTAACTGCAGTAATAACACTTAGTTAAAATGCTACATAATGTTCAATCGAATTTATATCCATTTCAAAATGAATCTATTATAATCTATTATACTATATATAGCCTACTTAAAGCTTTAATAAAACCTTAACTATTTAAAACATTATCTTTATTTTATACAAGGTTATTTTTAGTTAATACAAAACCTCTCATGGGGTTGATCAGACCACCAAACTGAACAACTTTCATTATGGGACCAACCTCGAAATCACGAAAAAAAAAATCAGCTGTTCCATACAAAAGTACAATCCTACTCCATTGAAATGTATGAAAGAGCTGATTTTTTTCGCGATTTCAAGGTTGGTCCCATAATGAAAGTTGTTCAGTTTGATGGTCTGATCAACCCAACGAGAGGTTTCGTATTAACTAAAAATAACTTTGTATAAATTATAGTGTCAAAATGTCAGCAATCTTTAACGGTAATACCGAAAGAAAAACTTCTGAAATTGTGAAGACTACTCAGGTCAGGTCCCGAATGAGCAACTTACTACAATACTGGCACCAATTTATATCAACATGGAACATACAGAGTACAGAGACAAATTAGTTTGGCACCATTCTCCAAGAAGTTAGTCGGATATTAGAGAACGCCGAACTGCATTGTTGAACACGCCAAGTTACTCGATGGGTAATTGCAACCGGCGGTAACTAATAATATATTATGCTGAGATTTCAGATTGCGACGGTATGAAGTTACAAAGACTAATTCATGTGATTCGAATTGAGGTTTAGTGAGGTATTGTAGTTGGAGATACTTATAGTGAGAGTATACCGGGTGTAACAAGACCCTCAACGAAGCCAAGGTCTACGTATTCTGCCCATCATCAGGACCATTTCTATTCAAAATTATTGCTGGGAAACGATTTTAATTCTTGGTGTTAAATAGCATTGCATACGTTACCACGTATTGTAATGTAACGCGTACAGCAGACCGCGCCTGCGAGAGTATGCTAGACTAGTATGCTAGCTGCGTGCAGCCGAGTTGAAAGGCAGCGTTTATGTGCGTGCTCATGAGATACATTGAGTGATGACGTTTTTAAGCCATTGTTTGTTACGAAATAGGCACTTAAAACTTTTTGATAATGTTTCTGTGCAAAAAAAATAGGAAATAACGAATAAAATTATTCTTGACTCTGACCTTCAATAACTTCGTAGTTATTTTTTTCTTAGGTATAGTCTAAAAGACAAAAATGATCCTAATGATGGGTGGAATGCGTGGACTTCGGCTTCATTGAGGTCTTTTTACACCCGTTATATTCTGTGAACGCGAGGCGGGTGACGTTTGCGGGTGGTTTGGGAACTGATGGCGTAGCTTCTTTGATATTCACAAGTGCTTGTAACAGCCTAGACTGAATAAATAACAGAGTTTTAGTGAGTGAGTTTGCGTTTGAGTTTGGAAGTAGGCCCTCTACAAGGTGGAGCGATAATCTGGTAGACATCTTTGGAAGCTTAGAATGGAGACATAAAGTAGTTGTATAGTTGGCAATGGTAATATGTGATGTTGGCAATGGTGATAATATGAGGGAAAAAAGTGGTCTCCCTTCTGTTTGACTGGTAGGTACTACGTCAATTAAAGTGCAGAGTGCTAATAGTTAGTTGGAAAAAAATGAACAGGCATGGTATTTTACAACTTTTTTACTAAGTTCGTGTACGGATTTCCCATTTTAGGAAGCCCATTAAGAGCGCATAGTCTGCAC
Source organism: Agriphila tristella (assembly GCA_928269145.1). NCBI lineage: Eukaryota > Metazoa > Arthropoda > Insecta > Lepidoptera > Crambidae > Agriphila > Agriphila tristella. Next base: position 44,165,660 of record OV743433.1, read on the forward strand.
ACTATGCCATTGGAAAAAAAATCATGGTGCTTAAATAAAGACGAAGTTATGAGTTATCTCTCTGTAGTGCACTCTGAATAAGCTTTGTGGTACTGTTTATCGCTTTAACAATATTTTCTAGCCTGTCGTTTTGTATTTTTTTTAGCGATAAGTGGCCACTTTTAGCAGAAAAACTCCTTTAGATAAATTTGTCTTTTGACCAACTTCTTTTGAGCAACCCCAAAATTTCGAATCTTTTTAAAGATAGGATATAGAAAGTAATCAAATTACGATGCCCATAATTTTGTGTCACTTTTATAACTTATAGTTGCAATAAAGGTTTGAGTATTGAGTAGGCGCACTGACGCAATTGACGTTTCTTCAGTGGTTGCTTAGTCTTTACACCGTTTAATACGTTTTGTTGAAACAACTACTTACTTATTATACAGCACTATATCCGGTAACCAGATGTGTTCAGAAGGCACGTACAACTCCTTTACGCCGCCATATTCCAGGGGATCCCACTTGAACTTGTGATCTTCCCACTCCTACGATAATAAAATCGATTATAAGTAAAAATTACAAATAACAGTCGTCCTAAAAAACTTAGGATCCGGTTCGAAGGACCATGAACAGTCCACAACGAGTTTTTATTTGTAAAGAGTAATTTTAAAAACTATTATCATTTCGGCGAAGGTTTTTTTTGTTTTATGGTTAATAGGACATTAATATAGTTAAGCTCATTGTAAAATGAAAAGTTTTTGCTTTACCAGATGCGTTCAAATAATTGGCCGATTTATATTGACGCAAACGGTGACGATTTGAAATCCCCTTAAATTAATAGTAACTTAAGTCATCGACATGTTTAATTTCCTACATCTCCTACTTATATCTAGTTATGAGAATCAAAAATACAAAACGGAAACGTGACGTAAAGTGAAATGATAATTACTTAAAATGCGACATTCCAGTTTTTAATACTTACAAATAAACGCATTATCCGAATATGAATGGGAATTTATGATAATATCAAAATATAAAGAGACACTTGGAATGAAATTCTATACTCAAATTCCTCATACAAGAAATTCAGCATCCAAGTGTGATATAAGTATGTAAATTATTAATATTGAAATTCCTCACGTTTCGAAGTGCCAAGTAGGTTAGATATGTTAATAAACCTTTCCCGTGGTAATGCTTTCGAGATTTCGAGGAACTCTCGTAACATTTTAAATGTCTCAAGATCCTTTCATAGATACGCTAATAAAACGTATAGATGAGTAAGTATTAAATAAAAAAATGTTTTCTAAAATCTTGGGTTCGGACACAGAACCAAGTTTTTTCTTTGACGAGTTGTTTTTTCTAGTGTTATAATTATTATTTAACAGAAATAGAAGTAATTAATATTCTTTATTCGAGCGCTATTTGCTATGATTTCTTTATTGCAATCCCGCCAATTTTACGTAGGTAACCATTTTATATGTAAGGAAATTTAAAAGATTTTTTGTTACAATTAGCATTTACCACTAATGCCATAATATCCAGTGCACTTCAAGAAGACTAGGTATTTGCTACCCGCGCGTGTTTCACCGGATCTATGAAACAACCATTAGTGCATAGGAAATCTCTTGTTAAGGATGAATTACTCCGCTCCCAACTCCAAGATTAGTTATTGAACTAACTTACATGTTCCAACCAGACGTTTGTAGTTAATATTTGATCCTTGAGATTCTGTAACAAAAAGAAAATTGATTTATTTATTTACTTTTTCGATAACCAAAGATTATCTAAAACCTGCGGATAGGATTATGTAATCTGTGCCTGCGGCTAGAACCAATCTACTGGCGAAAACGCCTCTAGTTCGAAAAATAATTCAAGTGAATAAATTCCATGAGAGAATTAATATTTTCTCAAGCAATTTGAGTGATCTCGCAGGAATAGTTTTATATGTTGTTAGTTATGTAAGTTATTATAAGTAATAAGTAAATAGTAATAATATATATAAATAAGATGCCCACTCTATCGAATTGGAATTATCCTGTAATGACAGCTGTTATAAAGTTGAAATATAGATAAATAAAAACGTTTTGCTTCTAGCTCATTCTGCTTTTATGTCGTCTAGCTGAGTTGACTCTATGCTGACTGGGCACTCTGCTTTCATGTAGCTGAATTGTCTATCTAGGTACATTGCTTTCATGATATCCAACGTGAATTGTCTTTCAGAGAAAAGGTCATTATGATAGAGAGGGAATTTAACGATTTTTACAATTTTGCGGTGACAGATATGAATGGATTGTATGGATAATAAGCATCGTTTTGCTTTGCTGTACATATACCTATGTATTGAAGCTGATATGTTATTATCAGCATTCCCCAGGCGTTGTAAGTTTTTCTGGCCCGAGATGAGAATAAAGTTTAATCACGTAGTTCGAATGCCTCGCCGAAGTTACCCACTTCATATAAACCCACGATTTTCCTCATTGTTCAAGAGGCGAGTTCACTAGAAAATTGTGAGAATTGGACTGAATATCGAAACTTTGGTGTGAAGCAGTAATTTGAGTATCGAAAAATCACAATACAATAATCTTGATAAAATTTAATTGAGACAATCACCGTTAGTGGTTTTGTCAATACAGTAATAATTTTAATGCTATTGTAATGATTTGCACTACAAACCCAAAGAAAGAGTTAATATAATCTAGGTTTTTGAAATTCGTAACAATTCACTACATATCTAATAACTCTCACTGAGTGATTTAGGAAAATTAATAGGTGATAATGACATTTGATTTAAAATACGAATGTTAAAAATAAATTAACAAACAATATTTATCTAAGCTGAATTCTATACCAGTCCGATATTTGGGGCAAAAGCTAGTAAGTATATAAAGTTCACCGGTATAATGTGAAAACATTTCATTTCAACAATACTACAGTGAATGTCAAAAGGTTTGAAGGCCATAGCTGCCCCTTCGACAATCGAGTCACGACCTGGCGCCAATCCAGGCCCATCTGAACGGATACGTCTGCAGTGAACGGTGCCGGAAACCAACCTTAGGCTACTTGTTCACGAGGCGGTTTTATGTTGTTACAATGAAGCTGAGGCGAGCTTACAGGCTGGTCTCCAGTCAATGGATGTAATACTGTGGAGGCGTGTTCACCGGCCGGTCGACAGTTATAATATGTGGAGCTAAAAAAACAGTGTCAACGAACAGAGCAAGTCAGCCACCGGTTCGACGAAACTGTCTTGTGGCGAACGGCGGCAAGCAATTTTTCTCTTCATTGAGCTGTTGAAAAGCAGATAATTGGCATAATACCACACACCAAGTATTAGGAAATCGCTCGCCGCATCGCCGTCCACCCATTTACGTGGCCAGACCAATATTGACGAAGCACTTATCTTTACGCTATTGGACTTATGAGACAAGAAAATAGTTTGTGAATTGAAAGAGTTTATTTCTGACTTTTCACAAACAAGTAAAGCAACACAAATGCGAATCTCAAGTGAGATACAAATCACTTCAAACTTATTCGGTTTTGAACATTAAATTAAGCTCGATCTCGCTAGCAAGGTCTTGAGATTTTGCAATTTGTATGAGATGTGTATAAACACATGCGCATACATTTATCCTGCGCATAAGCGCATGATGCAAGTTATTGTTAAAAATGTATAGAATTTAGATTTAACTCGTACACGTCAAGCTCGCTTTATTTACATTTTATCTATCTTTTTCCAAAACTTGATGATTAGACGATATTTTATATGTTAGTGACAAATCAGCATTAATATCTATGAGGACCGTAAACTTGGATATATGTTGAATAAAACAAACCTAAAAATTTTTATGTATGTCTCTGACAATAATGGTGCATAAATTGTCGATAAAACCACAACATGCTAATGAAATTAAGTCCATTAAAACTTGTCAATTCGTCATAGCGGTCCATTGTGAATAGGTTGAAGACCTGTATACGAAGTCCCTTTGGCGGAAAATCGAATCGACTTGGCATGACTCCAAATCGAGCCCCGGGCTCATCGCGGCGGATACGTCAGCGTTGAGTGGGGGACTCTATGAAATATCAACAACCTTAAGGATTAGTTTACGATTTGAGGCCAAAAAAGATAAGTTTGTAGATTTTTTTAAAACTATAAATACATTTCCTATTGTAGGTACTTACCTCTTTGCTTATTACGTGTCAGTTTCGTTCCATTAGCTAACTAAACTCGATGGATAATTTAACTTTTACAGAAATTCTGTTCTTTTAAAAACCGCATGAAAAGTCAGCCCTTTATTGGTTTTTCTTTAATGGATTTCATCGTTTCTATAAAACGTCGATTAAATGCAATCACGCTAATTATTAAAGGCCCTATGCTACACACATTTAACGCGGACTAATGTCACAGAATACTTAAATAAAGTAGATACTAAAGTACAGAATATATTAAAATCCTTTTATAGGTTTCTCACACAAGGATTTTCCCACGACGCGACGCTCGAGCAATAACTTGTCATTGAATATTTAGTGCAAGTTTGAAATATCCTCAGCAGATGTTCTGCAAATGTTTGTCACTTGTGCAGGAACATAACTCGGATGCGTCCCACCATGTGCTAAGTTTCAATTTGCGTCATTAATTGAAGTTTGATAGTTCCAGCAGTTTCAGCCAAAGTTGTATGAGTAAATATACTCGGCGGTCTCACTCAACGCTGGAAAAAATTAAAAGCGAGTTTGGAAACGTAATCAACAATCTTTTGTTTTGCTGACGGCTGAGTGAATGCAACTGATTGTAAGTTTTCAGAGAGCGGTTGAATTTAAATGCAAAATTATATTACAATTCGTTGGATGATAACTCGAATAAAAGCGTTTGCTTATGACATAAAAGTGCAATGTACAGCGTTTGGCGTAGAGTCATCTTGGATTTTTGTATGGGAAGGAGTAAGACAACCTTTTTTTCCAAAAACCCATTGTGTGGGGTATCGAATGAAAGGGCTTCTTGAGCTGATTCCTAATATAGATCAATTATTACATTGAATCTACTGGTTTGGAAAAAAAATAGAAAATCATTTTCCAAACATACTAAGTTTGGGCAGGAAGAAAACGCCTAAATGAATTTTGAAACATGTACCAAATTGCTTGTAATATTCTCTTGTATTAGGGAAACAATTTTGAAAATATAAACAATAAGTATTTTATTTGGTTTTTTTTCCAATTCTAAGAGTTAGTATTTTTCAAAACTTACTATAGTAATAGATTATCGCAAAGTGTCATACATCGCACTGGAACATTAAATTGCGGATGGGAGGGAGGGCCCTTTCACCCCTATACTACAATCTCCCCCCCCCCCCCCCAAATCAGTTTCATTTTTGTTGATCCCAGTTTGAGTTAAAAAAATAAATAAACAGCAGTAATAAATTAATGAAATTCGTCTTATGGAACTGTATGACAGTTTGCGATTACCTATTACTAGTCCTTAATAACCCCCTGACTGCAACATCCAATTTTCAACCGGAGAATCTCATTTAATAGATTTTTATTGCATTTCCAATTGGCTAGATTACGTTTGTCTTCGGGCATGATCTCTACTGCTAGGTGGTTCTGTAACTAGGTATTTTATGGCGGAACCAACCGACAGCGGTTAACGTTTTATTAGCGTCATTTCTCTAAAACGTGTCCTGCTTACTGGAATCGGAAGAGGAATTGAGAGACATTTGTACAACAATAAGTGTGAGCAGTATGGAAGCTTTGATTGATAAACAACGATTTATTGAAATGATGGCTAATGCAAGTTAAATAAAAAATATTTTTGACATAATTTTAAGGTATGTTACGCCCACGAGCGATAATTGCTGAGCGATTTTTTGTCGCCGAGAATAGAACATACAGAGTTAAATACGTAAACGCCCACATGCTACTTTTTGTAGCTGCGATAACCGCGGCGTTAAGTGCGGCGTATTTTTGTCGCTGCGGCGATAATCGCCCGCGAAATGACATGACAAAGGTTTTTCTTATAAAACCTTTGACGTGTCATTTCGCGGGCGATTATTGCCGTAAGTAACGCCTCGATTATCGCAGCTACAAAAAGTAGCTTGTGGGCGGGAAGCCTATTGGAATTTTCATTCATTGATGTAATAATTGTAGTGATGTGACAATAATTGGAAGTGGGTTATTAAACAAGCAATGTAGTTACAATGTCTATTTATTTCATTTCTGTTAACTCGTTAAGTGAAGCGAGTATAAGTTTAAAATAGTTACAATTAACAATGTAAGTTTGATATTTACTACTGTACGCATCTAACTGTGCATAAAGTTCCCTTCGTAAGTTTGCTACGTTTATAAGCCAATAAACTAAAGATGTGACATCGTTTTGCGGAGTTTTGTTACACCGTAAAGAGTTATTTGATGTCGCCTTGTCTCGAGACATCGCCATCTTGAATAAAAAAGTCAAACACGTTAATTTAGAGGTCAATGACCAGGGCCCTATTTCACCAAGTCGACATTTGTCAGTGACATATGTCGGCTAATTTTACAATTGTCGTAACTTTAATTAGGAACAAGTATGTTGTGAAACAGGGATATTTTTTACAAGTCGACATATTTGTAAATTTGTCAGTGATTCTTGCCATGAAATTGGAGCCGAGTCAAGTTTGCGTGACAAATTGTCGACTTGTAATAATAATCCTCTGTTACACAACATAATTTGTCCCTTATTAAAGTAAAAAATACTGTAAAAATTGCCGATGTCGGCTAATTTTACAATTGTCGTAACTTTAATTAGGAACAAGTATGTTGTGAAACAGGGATATTTTTTACAAGTCGACATATTTGTAAATTTGTCAGTGATTCTTGACATGAAATTGGAGCTGAGTCAAGTTTGCGTGACAAATTGTCGACTTGTAATAATTGTCCTCTGTTACACAACATAATTTGTCCCTTATTAAAGTAAAAAATACTGTAAAAATTGCCGACATATGTCACTGACAAATGTCAATTTGGTGAAATAGGGGCCAGATCGGTCTATTATGTTGCATGGCTATTTTTTTATTATGCAACTCAAAACCTTTTGTAACCGCAGACAGAACTAAATAGTGTAAGGTTTATGATTTAAAAGCGTCAGTTCTGTGATTTAGAAGTTAAAAGTACGTCAATTGACTAGCGTAGTTTGACGGTTGAAAACAATATGGCGGGGAGCACGCGGCGAGTAGGGGCAATCTTGAAATCAAATGTGATGTGGCATTCTTGGTCGGGCACTCGGACAAGACAGACGTATACTGATGGCTTGTAAACTATTGTGAAGTGATGTATTCGGAATTTAAACGTTATCATTGTAATGCGAGTTAAAGTTATGCCATGCTGTTGTGGATGTTATACCATTTAAGAAACACCCAATAAACGGTTATAGTTACAGTTGGAGTTTTACTACAATAGTGATATACCAACTAAAATCCAGTAAATTAAATCTTTACCAAACTAATGTTTACGCTCGACCGCTACGATCGACTCTATCATCAGGTTAGAGACATAAACCAACATAAATAATAACAAATATGTTTAAGTCAATCTACTGTACCTAACAATAAAAACACTAAAGACGGGATAACACCATAGCAAAGTTTTCTGAAGTTAGCAGATCAAAGTCTTTAAGATATTGAAAGAGTTCAACTAACTTTCTAGTTTATTTACTTAGTTGAACTGTAGAAAGTGCATGTTTTGCAGAAACAAACGAAAATACTCAGCAAAAACACCGACGTTGACATAAACGGGTCCTCGTAATAATATTACACACTGAGCTGAAACTATAAATATGTTTAGAGCATGTGTCTCCACAAATGGGTACGTTCCGAATCCCCCAGCAGCTTTGATGCCTGCTGTAAAAACGTTATAAAATGGTGCTCAACGGCCGAGAACGGCGCGAAACGGGCCAGGGACGGCTTACGTGGCGAAATGCATAGCAATTAAGAGACCCCTGGGTGGATTGTAAACGTCAATTTCGTTTCAATTAAGGACCCTTTACAGCTGAAGTCGTTAGCGACTAGGTTATGCGCAAATAAAATTCTGAACTGCAGTCGGTTTAGTTAGAGTATCGTATTGCTCGAGTTCAGTGTACATGCTTTACAATGTTTAATGAAATAATGTTGTTTGTATGAAATACTTTTGATGTCGTTATATTTGTATTACTGGTAAAGCAAATATAAAAGTTAACGATGAATTTAGATAACAGGTTTCAAGTAAACATAATTTAAGATGAAATAGCTCTTATATGATTACAATAATGTAATAACACTAAATTTCCAAAGTTGCCCACCGGATCCAGTCAGCTGCCTAGACTGAAATTCCACAGTCGATTTTCGCCGTACGGCTTCTGTCATACGTTACACATGTAAAAATTCACAGATTTTACAGTCCCCGCAAGAATCGGAGCATTGAAAATGAACACAAAAATTTACGAAAAATCAAAATCAAATCGAATGCAAAATCCTATAATATTTTTAAAGTAACCTAGGTAGTACCTATTTTTTTACGATTGTGACACTCGGCTCCGCCTCGTGTCACAAACGCGCCCGCTAACTGCCTCGACGCGGCCGAAATATTATTTACCGATTATCAAAATTCCAACGAATGCACTTCTCGTCTGCTTCTGCATCTTCTAACACTATTACCATGACGATCGGTCAATAATAATAGAAGCTACATCACTTTTTATGTATGGAAACACCCATTTTTCTACAATTCCAAATCTAAAGGGACCACCTACAGGTCACAATTATTAACCAATTTTCAAAATTATTTTGCCATTTGGTAGCTAAACTAATACCCTAGGACCTTTTTTTTCATTTTTTCTTAAGTCGGATTTTTTACCGAAATATTTACAATTTAGTAAACAATCACCCGCCAAAAAACCCGGAATATTTGGAGTTTTGCAAAATTCCAAAAAAAGTTTCCAGTAGATTTTCAAAATTCAAACGTTCACAGGTGTCTCGATAAATTTCTCAACTTTTGGTACTATTTTCATCTCGATCCTCCCAAAATCCTTGGAGATATGGCCAAAAATACGTCTCAGGCGATTTGCATCTGATAACCATTTTCAATGGTAAAAGTTCTAAACATAAAACTAACATAATTTATGACAAAAGAATGATTTCTTTTAATCGTTGAATACACCACGTTGAAATTCACATGAAGAATATTAATCTGTTCAAAACTTCAAAGATATACCCCGTTCAAATAGTTAAGTTAAATACGAAAGTGCCTAAGCGAACTAAGCAGTCGACCCACATAGCTCGTGCTTCTTAAAACGCCTGTCGCTTTGTAGCGAACGGTTAGCTTTGTCGCATAGCCGACATTATTCCTCCTGTGAGCTGAGGAATCCACCCGTTTATAAGGGTAATTTTAGTTTACCTTCGTGGATAAATGTTTGATGGGATTGAAGGCTTATTAAGGTATGGCTTGGGTTAAATTTTGACATATTTTATTTTATCAAAGAATTAAAAGATGTATAACAAATTCCTAAAACACTAAAGACGTTTGAGGATCTGAAAGAAAAATCTTTCAAGTAGCAATCAACCTATTGTTTTAATGCACAACGGGATAGTGCTTGGCCTTCAATATCTTACGTGATGTTAAGTGATGATAAGGCCGAAGGTGGAAGCGAACTTCTCCCGGAATCCTCATCACTGAGGAACTGGCTATCTTACCTCTAACTGCCGGAACCCAACAATTTTATATTAATTGTTGTTATGGCGTCAGACTTAGGTAAGATGATGGTAGCTAGCCAGGCGGACTTGAAATAAGCCCTCCCACCAACCAAACCGAGCACAAATAGTACCCCACCTGGGAATCGAACCCGGGACCCCTGATTCTTACACGGGTGGGTGAACCACTAAACCACAAAGGCGGTAGAAGCGGTTAATTTTAACTAATTTTAAACTTTGCTATTAGATAGGTACTTATTTTTTAACCAGTTATTAAAAAGATTTTTTAAAGCTGTTTATGTGTAAATATGGTTCTTCCATCATTCATTCAATATTTCATTGTAAATTAGGTCTACAAAATAAAGTAGCATTTTGTAACCATAAAAATTACACTGACATTTTAGTATGTATGTACAATATTGAATAAACTTCCTTCAAATTCTATTCTAATACTTATATTAGGTATATTTTCAAGAGGTATGAACTCTGCCGTAGTGTGATGTCAATATATCACCTTGCCCATACTGTAACTTGTTCAAACTTATCCAATATAGCGCATAATATTGAAATTCCTAATAAATTATATTAAAACGCATGTCAATTATGTGGTAAAACTTCAAGATGTACTGCTTCGCACGAAGTTGAAGCTAACTTAGCGAAAGTTATCGTAAGGAGAAATATTCTTAAACGTAAAAAGGAATTCATAATATATACGTGTGTAATCAGGAAATTTTCTAACACAAATAATCTCTAAATTGGTATTAAAATAATCTACGCCACCGGTAGAAAAGAATCCTTCTATAATTTTGACGCTTGATTTTTCGAACTTAAGTTTTTTTTAGTTTAGCCATAATATCGTAACAACACAGAAATTATCCAGAAAACAAAATAATGTATTGGAAATACATAACTTCGTTTTCCGTTAGAGGAGTCAAGTTAAAGTCTTTTTCCATTTCAGAATATGTTTTATTTTTTTGTGTTTTACATCTATTAATTGGGCTGTTAGTACTCAAAGTGACTATACAAAAGGGATTATTAAAACCACAATATCCAATATGTCACTGGTAGCAACGAAGGTATCAGTATATAAGTATGAAATACAGTTATCTCTGTAGTGCGTTCACAGTTATTCTACCTCATTTTAAAAAAGTAAGATGGAGCGTTGCGAACAATGAAGTGAGGCCGGTTTTACCATTGAAAATGGTTATCAGATGCAAATCGCCTGAGACGTATTTTTGACCATATCTCCGAGGATTTGGCGAGGATCGAGATGAAAGTAGTACCAAAAGTTGAGGAATTTATCGAGACACGTGTGAACGTTTGATATTTGAAAATCTACTGGTAACTTTTTTTGAAATTTTGTAAAATTCCAAAAATTCCGGACTTTTTGGGGGATGTTTGTTTACTAAATTGTAAATATTTCGGAAAAAAAACTGACTTAAGAAAAAATAAAAAATGAAGTCCTAGTTTAGCTATCAAATGGCAAAATAATTTTTAAAATCGGTTTATAATTGTGACCTTTAGGTGGTCCCTTTAGATTTGGAACTGTAGAAAAACGGCTGTTTCCGTACATAAAAAGTGATGTAGCTTCTATGATTATTGACCGATCGTCATGGTAATAGTGTTAAAAGATGCAGAAGCAGACAAGAAGTGCATTCGTTGGAATTTTGAAAATTGCTTAATTTTATTTCGGCTGCGTCGAGGCAGTCAGCGGGCGCTTTTGTGACACGAGGCGGAGCCGAGTGTCACAATCGCAAAAATAAATAGGTACTAGGTACCTAGGTAACTTTAAAAATATAATAGGACTTTGCATTTCATTTGATTTTGGTTTTTCGTAAATTTTTGTGTTCATTTTCAATGCTCCGATTCTTGCAGGGACTGTAAAATCTGTGAATTTTTTGATGGTACATGTGTGCGTACAAGGGGGCGGGCGGGGGCCATCGGCAGGGTTTTATATGGAAAGCCAAGGCGTAGTTTCGTTACACGTGTGTGCGTGAACTGTGTATGTACACAGCCAAGGCGTAGTTTTACAGGCCTCACCGCTGCGTTCGGAAGACGTCGTCTTACTTTTTTTATTTGGTCTGAGATTTTCAGAGGTAAAATAACTGTGAACGGACTGTAGCTATAGCTAACTTTATAAATCCACCAATGTATATCGATATTTGTTTCCGTTGCTATTTAATAAATACATTTCTAGAATTATTCGGAATATTTTTATGCGCACAGGATAATTTAAACATACTATCTTTATATATGCAAAAACATACCATCTAGTTAAAGTATAAAATTTGTAACTCCTCGTGTAAAACAAGACAAACTGTGTTGGTTTCGGTGTCTAATTGTGTTGGCTTTATTTGTGTTTGACCTGTTAACGAACGGAATGCCGAGTTTCTCTAACGTGTACCATTTGACAAAGGCAGTTGGGAAATTCTAGTACAATGAAAACTTAGGTTACTTTACTACTCTTTTAAAATGAGGTTGAAATTAAGATTAAATGTTTGTGTATCGTTTTAAAAAGTTTGATCCAAACACTAGGTAACAACAATATGGCATACTTGAGCTTTTAAACTTTCTTTAGAACGTCGCTTATTACGTTTTAGGCATACAGAGAACAAAGTCTGGAACAGGCAGGGACAATATAGACGATTCAAAAGTGCTTAATTTTATATTAAGTTTATTTGAATAAAGATATTTTGACTTTGACTTTTGACTTTGACTTTGAAAAGGATAACAAAATTTTGGTAGTTATCACCTACTTCGGACGAATTCTTCGTATAATTATGAAAGAACTTGACTTACAGGTAAGTTCGTTTGATCATTAATTAATTATCATGGCAATATTTTCTAGTATATCATTTATCCTACTAATATTATAAATGTGAAAGTTTGTGGGTTTGGATGTTTAGATGTTTGGATGTTTGTTCCTCAATCACGCAAAAACTACTGAACTGATAAGGTTGAAATTTGGCACACAGATAGTAGATAGCCTAGATTAAAACATAGAATACTTTTTATCCCGATATTCCCACGGGAATGGGTACCACGCGGGTGGAACCGCGGGCGGCCGCTAGTCTTATTATAAATACTACAAAAACAGGATAATAGCCATAAACTCTTATAGAAATTATGCTGTGAATCTCAATAAAAACACTGAAACTATTAAAAAATACTACATACCTACGTTTGTTAGTAAAAGGGTAAGGAGTAAGTATAAAAAAAAAATAAGCCCGCTGTATTAATTAATAATGATGGATTCTACCCCAATCTGACCTACTTTGTCATCTCATTAGCAGTTATTACAACGTGGCCACGTTATACCCACACCCGACGCCGACGCTCGCAGGGTTAATTATGATTTTCTTATTTATTTTTGGACCCCTTATGAATCGGGATGTAGGATTTATAGCGGGTCTATCCTGTTTACGCAGATTTATCAGAAATAATAAAATTAAAGTTTTAAACAATACGCAATATAACATGTGTAAAAAGACCCTTAACGAAGCCGAAATCCATGCATTCCGCCCATCATCAGGATCATTTTTGTGCTTTAGACTGTACCTGGGAAACCAATAGCTACGAAGTTATTGAAGTTCAGAGTATTTTTTTTTAATAAAATGTTTTTTGTTTGTTATTTCATAATTTTTGTCCAAACAAACATTATCAAAATTTATAGTATTTCGTAACTAACAATAGCTTTAAAACGTAATCACTCAATGTATCTCATGAGCACGCACATAAACGTTGCCTTTCAACTCTGTCGCACGCAGCTGTGTAGCATTCACTCGCAGGCGCGCCGCGCGCTCTGGTGTATGCGTTACATATGCAATATGCTATGATTTTTTAACACCAAAAATTTAAATCGTTTCCCAGCAATAATTTTGAACAGAAATGGTCCTGATGATGGGCAGAATACATAGACCTCGGCTTCGTTGAGGGTCTTGTTACACCGGGTAATGTCCAAACGAAATCACCTTTATAATCGGGCACAAGAAGGTATCACAAAGAGCGAGACCTTAGAAAGTATAAATAAAGAAGAAAACATTCTTAACTCTACTTTCGTTCGACAGGATAGATCGTGGAGTGACTGAGGAAGTTTATACCAGAATCCAAGGCGTACCTCCTTAGCAACGCATAGAGGGACTGTCTGTGCCACAGTAGTGGGGATAATAAAAAATCCTATTCGAAATTATATTTTTACACGGATAAATTGGTGCGCTATTTGATCACGAAGTCACGAAAAGATGTGTCTTGTGACACAGTCACTTTTTCGTTCCTCTTGCGCTTTTAACCGAGGCATGCGTCATTGCATTCAATAGCGCATGCCCTATTTTTTTTAAATCTTCCAAATATGGTAGAAAGTTAAAAAGAAAAATGCACGGTGTAGGGTTTTAAGTAAAGGCAAGGAATGTTCACTAAACATTATTTTATCAGAAGGAATAAATTAAATACGTTTATCGTTTACTACTGCCTTTTCGCTGAATATCTGGCGAAGAGATTCTCCATCTACACACGGTTTGGAGCAATATTGAAAACGTCAGTATGGCAGAAAGTTGAAAGGGAAAGCTCACAGTTTGTAGGCAATATTGCTTGCGTTTGACGCAAGTTCAATTGAAAGTTGAAGTGATTCGGTGGAGACAGACCAGCAGTGTGATTCTGTAAGACCTCATTCTAAACTTCGAATCTGAATCCGCGGTGAATTTCTTGATTGGCATTCTATAAACTCGGTTGATAATTCGAATTTACACTAGCGCTGCCCTTGCGAGCGTGTCAGTGAGTTGAACTAAGTTTATTGAGAGATAAAGTATGAGATGACGCAAGAAGTGGCATTCTGTAAGGTAATTCCCCCATCACTTCGACGCTCACTTCGAACTCGAACCCGCTTCAATGTGTCAGATTATAAGCATCTATTTTACGAGTGAAAATAGAAGAAATCCTTTCAAAATAGTGTTTAAACAATATTTTTATCTCTCAGTGTTACAAATTAGTACTATAACTATATACTTTGTGGTTAGAAACTACTTTTGAGGTGTTTGTGTAAAGTTTTACATAAGTGATAACAATGGCAAGAATTTTTTGTTGAAATCTATATAAGAAGAGGCAATCTTCAAAATTCAAATCTATCCAAAGCATGAGCTTTCGATAAACTAGAAAAGCGTCGACAATCTAACCAAATTCGAAGTTTATCTCTATTAACCCGAGATGACGATTATGTAAGCGTATAATAGATTGTCAAAGGAATTAATTGACCAACTAAGTAGAGTATGAGTACTTAGTTGGTCAACTCTGATAAAGACCACAAAACGTCGAGGCAAAGGACTTTCAGCTCGTGTAAAAGTAAGTGTTTCATTAATTAGAATAATGTTACTTTTGTAAGTATTTACACAGTCTATTGGTGATAGATTTGTAACCAAGCATACTGACATAATTTATTTCTTAAAAAATAAAATAAGTTCATAAAAGGAGTAGGTATTCCCTTTAGTTTGTTTTCCTGCTAGCTATGTTTTCATGTTGGTATTATTATTATGCATGTAAATAACAAATTGATCCCTATTTTATTTTGACTAGATCTAGATCACTTATTTTTTTTATTGATTTGTTGTCTCACTGATATTATGTACCATGTCATTCTTAGCTAATGGCAGTTACCAAAAAATAATAAAAGAAAATATAAGGACATATTTATCGCAGCCATCAGCATCTCGTTGCATAAATTAAGTAGTGGAAGCACTGAATAATCCGTAAATGGTAAAAAATACATAATAAGGTTTCCTCAAAATATACAAGAAAGATATTTTTTTTTTCAGATAACAGATGCAGATCTAAGCATTTTAAATGTGGATCCAACATATGGTGAAGCTACTCATGATAGCTTCATTTTTAACTATGGTGTTATGAAAGCCCACTCAGAGGCATTAACAAATGCTGGTGAAGAAGTTGTTTTGCTGGGTTAGTTAATCCCTCCCTACCCCTACTTCAGAATATGAGCCTAATTAGGTATAAAAACTACATAACTATTTGATACTTATTTTTTTTTCAGGTGATTCAGGATATGCTTAGCGCGCCTACCTTATGACGCCAATTAGTCGTGCTGAAGATAATTCCCCAGAAGCTTTCTACAATGACCGTCACGGCACGGCGGCGGCGCGATAATAAGTCTGTAGTGTAAAATTAAACCAAATCCAAACAAATCACCGATGGACTTTCAATAAAACTGTGCTAACTAGTATCCGTTAAAAGTGATAAATTCACAAGTTAAAGCCACACCCTAAATTTATTTACTGCCGAATCTAACCCTATAATAAGTAGTTGTTTTTGTAAATAGATAAGTAAGTATAAAAGACGGAGGTCAACAACCCTTTCCAAGTTTTCTTTCGCTATTTCTTTCTTGGAGAGGCCGCCCAAATTGTGAAATGGTTAGATTCAGTAGATTTCTATTTTTAGCACATCGGGAAATATATCGGGTCATTTTGAACTACATCCAAATTTAAAGGATGTGTCCAGTCCATGAAACTAAACAACTTTCTCTAAGAAACATGTGTCAAATATCGTCAGAAAATTTTGGACATCCCATACTAAATTGATCACGTGATCTCTTTGATTTGTATGGAAAGTCGATTTGTATTTTACATATTTGACCATGTGTTCCTTAGAGATTTTTTTTAGTTTCATGGACTGAACACATCCTCAAAATTTGGATGGTACCTAAGTTCAAAATGACCCGATATAAAATCAATCCAAATCCAAACTAATCACCAATGGACATTCAATAAAACCGCTCTAGCATCCGTTTAAAAGTGTTTTATTTCAATATTTCAGTTGTGAAGGTCATAGAAGCTACGCCATCGGTTCGCAAACTGGATATACTGAAACAACAGAAACAATCATAAAAAACCGGCCAAGTGCATGTCGGGCCACGCGCCGTAGGGTTCCGTAGTTACTTTATGCCATACCATAATACCATTATAATTTTTCGTCTACATCAAGGGTCTTCAACCCGCGGCCCGCGGGCCGCATGCGGCCCGCGGTTGCATTATTTGCGGCCCGTCATTATATTGAAAAAATTAAATTCACATGTCTTCAAATTATTTTACAGATTAAAACGATTTTCTTGTGTTGCGGCCCACCAAACTTTTATCAGAGAATACTAGGCCCTTGACTTCAAAAAGGTTGAAGACCCTTGGTCTACATAAATAACTTTGTTTTCACATCATGTTTGTTTCACAATGACAAAGTTAGTTAGTTATGCGTTTTTGGGAAATATGCTATATCTCAAAAACTAATTACTACTTATATCTCGTTCAAACCAATTTTCGTTGAAAGGATCTACAGAATCTACCAAGTTTCATTTATGTAATCTTAATACTTTCGGAATAAAGTTGCTGTGACATACGGACGGACAGACCGACAGACATGACGAATCTATAAGGGTTCAGTTTTTTGCCAGTTAGGCTACGGAACCCTAAAAACCAGCCAAGTGCGAGTCGGACTCGCGCACGACGGGTTCCGTACTATTAGTGTTACTTGAATAATATAACTTACATAAATTACCATAGCTGGTGGTTCCTCTGTAGGCGCCTGCCTCTGTCGTTGTTGTGGTACAGGAACCTATGATAAATAAACAGATAAATGCTAGATATGAGTATATCATTAATTAATCACATTCAATTATGAATTAAATTTAAATATCATACATTTTCGATATCAGCATCTTGTATTTGTTGCGCTTCATCTGATGGAGATAGAGTATCATTTTCCTGAAACAGGTAATAATAATAATAACCAAATAATTCAAATAAAAATACACTTTACATTATTATGTACTTTTAAAAGAGAGATTGCTCAATTCTTGGCCACCACCAGCCAGACAGGATTGATGCAAAAAAAATTGTTACCTACCTATTGCATTTCTAAATTAGAAATTACACATAAGTATATCTATGTTTCAAACTATATTAAAAACTGCATTTACTTTTATTAATACCTAATCATTGATTAAGTAAAATTAACAATAAGATAAAATTTATGAAACCAAGGAACACACACAAGATTCCAGAAACAAAGATTCGTCGCACATTTGAAGTGGTTTGCTTTGGAGCCGAGGAATGTTAAGTGGTTCTAACGTGTAGTAAAAAAAGCGATGCTTACCTTGGTCCACTGTTTATAATTTTTGATTGTATTCAGGCACACGGCTAGTTGCTTCCAATGGCGTCGACTTCGCTCTCTGGCATTTTGAGTCCTCAAGAAACCCTTCACCATGGGAGGGTTTCTTTCCATGAACTCTACCAGAGTTTCTAGCTGAGGTGAGAGGAATGTGTGTCGTCTCATTTGGACTGAAACATTATTGTTGGATTAGGAAACAAATTAAATAAGTACTTACGTATTTTAATTCATATCGCTTATAAATTTCATAACCACAATATAAACTTACTTCATGATTATTTCACAATTATTTTCGGTACTGAAAGAACGAATAAAATACAAACAACATAACGCACTGTCGCACTCACTCACTATCAAAATATTATTGTGTCTGTCTCTGTCTGATTTTTTGTTCGTAAGGGAAGCATAGATTATATTCGTGGAGAGTTTTCTGTTTTTTTACTTATTAACTGTCTCAATTTTTTTTAAATAAAGGATTTTAATAAAAAAATCATGAATTAGCTAAAATTCTGTGCCAAAACTCAATAATTGTGTCAAAAAACTGGAATCGATAAAACTCGACTAACATTATGTTGTTGAGTGTGGCCGACACTAGTACAACGTTGGTCGCTTCGGAGCTCACTTCACTTCGCAAGTGACGAGGTGATGCTTACAGAATGCAAAATCAAGGTCATTTTGAACCTTATGCGAAGTGAGAGTGAATAGCGAGGTGAGATGCGAGTTGATGTCTGAATTTTACAGAATCGACGTACAGTGCCATGTTTATCAAAACTTACAAGTCTTGTATTTTTTAAAAACAAGCATTTTCCTTATGAAAATAAGCTAGCAAAGGCTAGCGCATTCATCCTGTAGGTCAGTCGCAGTTATACAGTATCCATCAGCCATTTTTAATGTTCCGACTGCTGGCCATGCTACGAGGGCCCAATGCGGATTGGTGGATGTTAACGACTGCAAATGCAGCCCCTGGTCCTATGGCTTAACGTGCTTTTCGAAGTACGGAGGACGTCGAGAAAACAAAATTTTTGGTCACCCTATCCCATGACCGACCCCTGCGAAAGTTGCTTAACCTCCGCAATCGCTGGGCTAGGAGCTAAACCACTGCGCCACCGAGTATGGTTATAGGTATATAGAGTTATTTGTAAAATACCAACAACCTTGGTTGGTATACCAAAATACCAACGCAGGACACAGGAGTAGAACAATCATAAACAACAATGAATTTGTTGTACAACTTTCCGAAAAAGACAAAAAACTATTTTTTATACAAAACTCGACAAAACTCGATCAGCTGTTCGGGAATATTTTGTATGGAAAATCGATATTCTTTTGCCTTTTTTCGGAAAAGTCGTAGGAAAATCTTGTTGTTTGTGATGCTAGCAATCGACTCCTGCAATGTTGTTGGTGTTTTACAAATAACCCTGTATACATAAATGACTAAAATCTCGAGGTTCTCGGTGGCTCGGTGCTTCGGCAGGTATGTTAAAGCGACTCATCATCCTCCTGTCCTTATCCCAATTTATTTGTAATGCTCTACACAAAATAAAATTTTGCGCTCGTAGAACGACCACTATTGGGGTCGGCGCAGCATGTAATACATACTGCATTAGGTTTTGGCAAAGTTTTACGGTCGGCCGCCTGCCTGACACCAACCCTCCTTGGGAATGCTGTTGTTGACAGTTTCCTCGCTGCCATTCGAGTGACCCCTTGTGCGATGGTCTGCACCGGGTCCCTAAAACTTCCCTCTATCGCCTTCTACGATACCCAAGGGATGAGATGGGACAGTCCTATTCTTAACCGGAACTGTGCGAAGTATGTTAAAGCGACTATATCCCTAAATTTGCCACTTTTTGCTTTATTACTTACTGCTACTACAACGAACTTAATTTTATTGACGTCATTGTTTGTAAATAAACTATATAACCTTAGCTTTAATCTGTACCTATATAATGTGAATTATCGATACATTATGTAATTAGCGAGCAATCATTTTAATTAAGATGAGGGCGCCACTTTGAGGTACATAAATAGGTCCTTTAAGCCGTTGGCACCGACTGCATTCCTGTGGTTATGTATGGCCTAGCCTTTTATCATTCAAGGAATGTCTGTGCCCCTAGATTAGGGACACTCCAGGAGCCATACAATCACATTACCTATCTATACTGATAACTACTAAAAGATTATTTTTGTAATGAACAACGGAATACTGCTGCTATTTTCGTCACTTTTTTAACCGACTTCAAAAAACGAAAAGGTTCTGCCCCCCTACTCAAATGGCCAACTTTCTATTCGTTAGAACGCTACGCTTACTTTTAAAGCTTAAATATGAGCAATAGATGACTAAATCACATGTCGTAAACTACGTAAATCACAGACTTAGATGTATTGTATGGAATTGTCAAGCTTACGGCACGTAATTTTATAGTTAACTGCTTATTTTAAAGTTTTAATAGTAAGCGTAGCGTTCAAACGAATAGAATGTTAGCCGTTTGGGTAGGGGGGCAGAATTCTATTGTATATTTTTATTGCTTCGTGTCTCGTTACATCCGGTATACGTTTCGTTACTACATGAACTATTGTATAACAGAAAAGTAACGAACAGTGAATATTTTTTTTTACCTTACACCCCAAGATTATGTATTCTGTGCCCCAAGTCACTTTTTGACTAAGGTGTAGAGTTTGTGAAGTTAGGGCTTGTAGAGTTAGAATCTTGGCTCTACATGGGGTCTGATAACTTTTTGACAGTACCAACCATATGGTCTCGTCTTGCCAACATTTTACATGAAAATGTTTTTGGTGGGATTCACGTTTACATAAAATTTAATGACAGGAAGACACTCTCTTATGCAAAATGGCAAACTTCTGTATGGAAAAGTGACAGAATGTAATTATTAAACTCATAATTTCGCCTTTTGTTTTGACTTTATTTCTTTCGTATTGATGACATTAAAGTATGATGTTGTATGAAGATGTTTTTCTTTATTTTTAGTTTAGATTGAAAGAAGCATAATTATACTAACTTTAATTAGATATCTAATAAAAATCCTTGCCTGCACTTTTTGTGTTAGAATGAAAATTAAGTACCGAACAGATTTATCTAGGCAACAGAGAATTTTGGTTTAAATAAATGAATTCGAAAGGGTGCTTACCAAGTCAATCAGTTGGGACAGCCTCAAGCCAAGTTTCACCAGTACCGTATTATTGTTTTTATCAACGGGTCGTATCAACCTGTTATAATTACTCAACAAGTCATCGTACAGTCTTTTCGCATCTGGATTAGCATTACACACGAAAATAACAGAAAGTAACACAAATAATCCCGTTCGAATCATGATCGCTCTAGTTTGAGTTATATTATAACACTGTCTTTAGAACGCGAAAACCTAAAGCGAGGTTATGTTTTCAGTGCATAATGTTTTCCGCTCAAGCATAGCATTTTCTTTTTAAAAACAAACGGCGGTATTTTTTCTTATCTTTTCTGAATTTGAAAAATCATTACACGTAAACAATAGAGGTTTTTTCGAAAAAGAACTTTGACAGACGCCCGTGAGACTGCAACGATAGTGGCGCCCCTACCGATACTAGCGGGAAACGTAGTAATTACGTCTCTACTGCGCCGACTCCGAATGAAAATATTATTTTGTGGGACAAATAAAATGTTTCCTGTTATACCTACTTACGCGCCTACTCGCTGTAATGGGCAACCAGCTTCATTGATATTTACGTCTATGGGAAGCACATAAATATGGATTAATTTGACGAAAAAAGATGGAAATAATCGCTTTTAGAATTTGCGATTCAATCGAAAGAAATGCGAAACGAATGGCTTAAAGTTTTGACATATTTCTTCAAATCTATTTAAAGAGAGCTTATCTTTACAAAAATAGAAACATTTCATTATTTACGTACGTATTAAAGTTTTTGAAATTGAAAAGAAAAACAACATTTTAGAACATTTTTGTCGTCGAATACATTATGTATGTGCCAGTATCCTGGATCGATGCATAGTACGCATGCGTCCTGGCCCATTCATGACCTTCTAGCGCGTGGTTAATTCTTCAGACGTAATCATAGATGGCGTTGATTGTTAAATGTAGGCCTTAATTACATTCGGAATGGTTGACATGAGATATATAGAGGAAGATCCTATCAACCCAAGCTAGCAGTTGCGTATGCTTAAAGTACGTATTATGTACCTGCTAACACAACTTTATTCCACACATTTTATCTCTGTGAAATTAAGTAACGTCTGGGGGCCTAAAGATCTTGGACTGTCACGGACGTATATAAGGGGGGGGTTTTGGGGGTCCGGACCCCCCCCATTCATATCCATCTTACTTGTCCAATAGAAAAAAATTACATGCACCGCGCCGATTGTAAAAAACGATAGAAGCTTAGTCCAGGAGCGGCCCTAGGGCGGTGCAAGCGGTGCCACTGCACTGGGCGCCCTTGTGTGTGGGGCGTTGAAAACGCCCGACAACCGGTCAACTATCAATCGTATTGTTGCCTGGTGACAAGCGACGACGCGACGAATGAAACTAACCAAAAATCGCATTGCGCGGCCATTTTTAGTGTAAACAAGCAAGATTAGTGGATTAACCGACTAAAATCGCGCAGCGCAGCTGTTTTTTACTATAAACAAGCAAGATTAGTCGATGAAATTGACTAAAAATCGCGCTGCGCAGCGGTTTTTTACTGTAATAAGTAAAATTACAAGATTGAAGATGAAACTGATTAAAAATTGCGCTGCGCGGCCGTAATTTTTTTGCTATAAACAAGCAAGATTACAAGATCAGTAGGTGAAACTGACTAAAAATCGCGCTGTGCGGCCATTTTTTAACTAACAGGCAAAATTTAAAATCTTGGAATCGCAGATAGGGGGCGCCTAGTAGAAATGTCGCCCAGGACACTGGTAGTGCTAAAACCGGCACTGGCAGGCAATGTTTAATTTGTAAATGATAGATTATTGGCGTTAGAGCACTGTTTTTTTTGCGTTGAGGACCCCCCCCTTGTCAAAGCTATAGCTACGTCCGTGTGGACTGTAATACAATCACGAAGTTAATCTAATTCTTGACATTGTAGGGATGTTTGAGAACTACATAAATGTTAGTATTGAGGAATGTTTAAAATTCCTTTACAAGTTAAAACTCAATAACTTCGTCAGACAATAAAAAAACCCCACTTATTTAATAAGAATTTTTGAATAACAAAGTCAAATGATTATGGGAGGTAAACGTAAGGAGTTTGAAAAATGTAAAAACTTTTTCGTTTAAGTTCTGAACCCTCATTTTACGTTCACATTATCGGTGAACCGTCTTTGTCTCCTTTGAAATGACTTAGAACTGAAAAGGTTTCATTATTAATTTTATATAAAACATTACCCTATTTAATGCTGAATTTATTTTTAAATATTGGCCTCTCGAAACAATCTTCGAAGTTTTTAAAATGTTCACTTACACAAACTTCGTATATTTTCTTCGTATACGAAGAAACCTGAAATGGCTGATGACGCGAAGAAAGCTGAAAACATGCTCGTATTATGTTGACGTTTGTCTGTACATACTAAGCAATAAAAGTTTTATAGATACTAAAGTTTTGGGTTTCTTAAAACACTTTTTGAGACATACTAGTACAAAGATCTAGTACTTATGGCTTTTTATTTTCAAACAATTATAAATCAAATAAATAATATATATGTCATTATTGAAAATGTTAACAAGGAAATAAAAACGCTTCAAAATCGATAAATCAATTGTTTTTTTATGAATGTAATGAACAATATCTCGAATGAGCGAATGATTAAACGTTAAAAAAGCGTTCGTAACGATACATTCAAGTTACAAAAGAATATCACAAAAAGGCAGCGCTAACGTTTGTACAAATCGCTAAATGACGTTTGAATTTGTGCGGGGCGGGTGTTAGTCGATAAGAAATATTGCTACAGGTGTCTTCGTCAGAGGTTCGAGTTAATGGGACTATTAAGGTAAGAGGTCTCAGGACACTTTCCGAGATATTATCACCTTTGTTCCGAAATGGTCCTTTCTTTTGATGTACGAAACACTTTTTTGTTTTAAACTTCTTTGATTGGAATGAATATTTAATTTTTAATCTTCTGAAAACGGATGTCGTACTGTTTGTAAAACGGCGTAGACTTTGTTTTGTTTCTTAAAATTCATATGAAATAAGTTATATTTCATTATATTCTCCCCAAGAACTTTAAATTCGTTATGAATTTGGCTTGGCTCTCCCTTATTCTTTATTTTTGTTACACTCTTATGTCGTATTTGGTTACATTTCAAATACGGCAGACAGATTCATTATAATCGTCATTGTTGAATGAATATACCTATACATGTACAAATAGTTACTTATTTAGAAAGTCAGAAAATTCTCGCGATTCAATGATTCTTGAGAAGTTTTAAAACTATACATTGCAAATAAAGCGTTAACTCCAAACTCGCAAAAAAAAACAACCTGATCTGAGTGATGTTGATTTAGAAATCGTTTAAATTTGCTCCTTTTTTGCTACTTTATTGCAAACTAAATCAAGTGAAAGGAAAGCCAAACATATTTTATTTTTATTATGAAGCTGAAATAAGTATTTCGTCCTTGTCAGATTTATTAATTCAGTCTATCATCTAGCTAGACAATGTCAGAAGCTGGATGAATCTTCGCTTACAACTTATTGACGTAAATTAGGATTCAGCTTACTGCGGCTCGGACTAGACTGCAAGCTAAGCTGTTGATCTCAGACCACGGTCGTTCACATCCACTAACAAAATATTGCCTTTTGAAGAAAACATTTGATAACATCAAGACTTATGAGGGCTTATAAAACTGATGAAACCACATACACAAATACACCCAATATAACGAAAAATAGAGATTCTGAAAAGGAGTTATGATTTTTAGACGTTTAGATAATAATTTTAGTGATCTCTGAGATTCTTAAATGAAAATAAATCAGCTTGGGCAAAAATGCTTTCTTTGTTTTCTTCTAGAAGTCGCATTTCTCAACCGATTCTCAAGGAAAGTGAGCAGGTTCACTAATTATAATATACTAGTGGCCGCTCGTGGTTTCACCTGCGTGGTTTCCTTTCCCGTAGGAATATCTGGATAAAAGTATCCTATGTTTTAATCTAGGCTATCTACTATCTGTGTGCCAAATTCTAAATGGAGATATGTTAAAGCAAGGTCTACAGCTGTATACCTTGCTTTAACATATCTCCGCAATTTGAAAAAAAAAAACGACAATAATCCTACCCTACTAATATTATAAATGTGAAAATTCGTGGGTTTGAATGTTTAGATGTTTTGTTCCTCAATCAGCACAGCAATGGAATTTGGCACACAGATAGTAGATAGCCTAGATTAAAACATAGGATACTTTTATCCAGATATTCCTACGGGAAAGGAAACCACGCAGGTGAAACCACGAGCGGCCACTAGTATATTATAATTAGTGAACCTGCTCACTTTCCTTGAGAATCGGTTGAGAAATGCGACTTCTAGAAGAAAACAAAGAAAGCATTTTTGCCCAAGCTGAAACGGAGACACTACGCGCTCACTTGGTCAACAAATAAACGTCAGCAAAATAAATTATTCAAATTCCAAAATAAACTGAGACTATTTAAAAACGTACTACTCTTAGGATTCCGTACCAAAATGGTCAAAAGGAACCCTATGATGCGACTCAGTCTGTCACAGCTGGATATCTCAAGAACTACTAATGGTATTAGTCTGCTATCATCTTGAAATTTGGAATAGTGTTAGATGACGTTAGCCCAATCATTTTGCAAATAAGATTGAAATAAATATATTAAGATAATTAATATAAGAGAAAAAATCGACTCACCCGTAGCAGCTCATTCGGGATTTGAAACCGCACCCAATGCACTAATCCCAAGGGTGCGGGTTCGAATACCGTCTGAGCTGCTAAGTAGAGATGTTACGAATATTCGCATTCGCATTCGCATATGCGAATGGTTCGCATCGTTTTAAACATTCGCATCGACATTCGTATTCGCATCAATCAATGCTAATTTTATGCGAATGCGAATGTGTGCATAACTTCATTAATTCAACCAGTAGAAAGCGTTTATTTCACACGGGTAGGTAGTTTGTGTATTGTGAATATTGTGATTACTTGTTGATGTGGTCCACAGGGTCCACTATGTTGCTTGGTTTGTTGATTGTTTTGTTTTAGTTGCCAGTCTACTGTAATTCCTCTTTTTGGTAAACAAATAATTATGTTTTAAAGTATTTGTGAAAATTAGACAGTTTTTCATTATAGCACCGGGAAAGAAAAATGATTGCGATAGCGATTTTTTATTTTACTTTATTGAACTTCGACTCTTACAATAATATAAAAGTGCAGATGTGCATTAAAAAGCATGCAAGTTTTTACAAATTTAATTCACTAATGGATGTCGTCATAAATTATAGGTATGTATATTAATATTTTGTATATACCTATGTTTTTCCCGTTTTAGTAAGTAATAAAATAAAATAAAAAAAAAGATTTATTTATTAACTCATATGGTTTTTGTAATACTTGATGTCTTAACATTCGCATTCGCATTCGCACATTCGCATCCTAAATATTCGCATTCGCAATCGCATTCGCGAATGTGTAAAATTTGACATTCGTAACATCTCTACTGCTAAGGGTGAGTCTATTTTTTCTAGTTTTTTTTCAATTAGCTTAATATACAGATAGCATTGTGAATGCCTAAAATCTAAAAGTTCAAGAAATAAATAAATTTTTTGCAACTTAAAGTGACTGACAGGGAAAAGAGCGTTGTTTGCACATTCTCAAATATTTTTTGGATACACGTTGTTAGTGATACAGAAAATGTTATAGAGTACCTCTCATCAAGAAAAAAGTACTGTTTTCCCTAAATATAGAAAAATAACTGTCCACGCAAAAGAAGACGCAGGCGACCGCTAGTGATGACAGTAAGTGGAATAATCATCATGAAAGTCACAATTTCATCTTTGAAACCGAATTACTGCTATCAATACCTCTTTTTACCATAGACTGAAGCACGCCTTCAATGCGTAAAAGTATTAGGATATCCCAAACTTAGCACCTTAAAGTACTAAGCCCTCGAAACTTCTAGAACATTACACAAAATGTTCCAAGAATATAAGTTTTCGGAAAAGCATCGAATGAGGTGCGTCGATGGTGCCTGCCAACGTCTGCAATGCGGAGAGCGTGCCACGTTTTGAATTATGTACTACGTCTTACAAGAATATGCGATTTAGCTTACACTTAGATAAGATCTAATTTGTGTTGTTTTACTAAAATCTTGGCATCGTTGGTCCAATAAACGGATGTATTTCGATGGTATCTTATTAAATTTGTAGACAGGTAGGTGCAGTCTTTTTTGAATTTTAAACTTACCTACAATGTATTTGTTACATTGTCTGTGTTACAGTGATACTTACTATTCATAATTAATCCAATTTTCAAACGTATTTCTAGGTTTTTATGGATCACTTACTTGTGTGATATGATAATGGATACCAAGCAACTTTTAGTTCAGAATGAGGGCATTTCAAAGTGACATTAAAAAAATAAAAATAGTAACTATTTGCCTCACTAGATGGTGTTGATGGAAAGTGATGAGTTAAAATCATAGATGTAGCAAATCCCTTCGGTATGTTAAAATTGGCTTTTAAAAATTAACGGCCTGTAGCAAAGAGGAAAGTAAGCGCTCGCTGGCTGAAATCTATGCCCAAAGAGAAACATTTTAGGATTACATCTGCCTGCCTACCTGAGTACTCTTCAAAGATTAGTAAAAAAAATACATTGAGACATACATTTTTATCAACGCCTTCTATCGAGAGCTTTTTGTTGTTTTGAAAAGCCCTCATTATTTTGTCTTATTTCTTTAGAATGAAGTTTACAACACCAAAGTGACGAAACAAACTTTACAAAGAAGATTACACAAACACACACACGCACACCCACCCACACACACAAACACATACACGCACACACACACACACACACACACACACACAAAATTACATTTTAGTGTTTAGAGTTAATATTTCTGTTACATTTAATTTTATTTATTTAAAAACACGAAAAGCTGATGTTGTTATGAGAGAGCGATTTTCTCCTGGTACAGGTGTTTTTACACTTAAAAGGGGGAATTAACTATACCCTGTATTGCCCACTTGTTTTTTTATGAAATACTAGCAGCCGCTCGCGGTTTCACCCGCGTGGTTCCCGTTCCCGTGGGAAAATCGGGGTAAAAAGTATTCTATGTTTTAATCTAGGCTATCTACTATCTGTGTGCCAAATTTCAACCAAATCCGTTCAGTAGTGTTTGCGTGATTGAGGAACAAACATCCAAACATCTAAACATCCAAACCCACAAACTTTCACATTTATAATATTAGTCGGATTTTTTTTTTCATTTTCATTAGTTTAATATTATATAAGACCGCCTTTTGATGCCAAAGTAACGTTCCCAGAATATTCGTGAGCCCAGGCCAAAATTAGAATACTCCTTTAACTCCTTGTGTCACACATCGCTCATACATTGTCATCAATCTTGTGAACGTCCTGATTGACACGAGGGCCTCACGCGAGATTTTAGAAAACCCATTCGCCTTATTTATCGAGCGCACCTAAGGAAAATCAATTTTCTCCATTCCAGTAAACTCGTTAGAAAATGCTTTTACTGGCTCGAAAAAGGTGGAATGGAATATGCTTAAGAACTCGAGTGATGATCGATCGATATCTGGCGAACTCTGGCGTTTGTAAGCAAGCGGTACAAAACTCTGCTGCAGTTAGCGAACTAAAATCTATGGAAGTGTAATTGCAAACAAATATTGTATTAAATATCGAGTGTTCCGGTTGGGTAACAATTGATGGTAAAGTTATCATAATGATGTTATTAAATAATTCTAAGTTTTATTATGAGTTATATAATTTTTATGAGTTAAATTAATCGTAAAAATGTTAATTAGTAAATCATAAAATTTTTAGTTAGCTGATAAAAAGTATGTGAATTGACGGAAGTTTATTTGGCTTTACAGAAAAGTTAATTTGTTAAATTTATACATGTAATTGGGCACAATTATTAGCGTGATACAATTTAAATAATTCTTATTGTCCATTTTAAAATTGTGTTTTGCATACTTTCTTGAAAATTAATGATTAACAGTAAAAAGATATGACATTGACTATGAACAGTAATGGCGGGAAAGAAGTGTCAATTCCCGCCAATAACGAATGCTTAAAAGTGAAATCAAATGGTGTAACGAGTCAGTCTGATTTTGTGCCTCGCCGAATAATAAGATAAGTATTGAATACCAGTGTTATTTTTGATCAAAGGAGTATAACGTCTAAGATGTTAGTCTGTTCAGAACCCTTTGTTATGATGTGATGATTAATTTGTTTGATTTGAATGGGTTATTTTATTGGCATTTAATCCAATGTTCGTTAGAATGAATAATAAGGACCAGTGTGTTATTTCATTCGTAATACAAATAATTTAAAATAGTAGTGATTACAAAAGTAAAGTTGAATTGTTTATTCGTGATGATTAATGTTTTATGAGTTGTTTATTGGCAATTAATGTAAAATTGGTTATTAATAATTTTTCAATATAAATAATGCAGTCTAATGTGTCGTTTTATTAGTTACACAATTTAGAATGTTAGTGATTATAAAAGTTACGGTAAAATATAGTGATTAATAAGATTAATGATGTTTTCTGGTTAAATCTTGCTTAGTATTGGTTAATAGAATATTATAGTGCTTAATAAGGTCAAAGATGTTGTTTTCTTAACAATGCGAGTATTGCTTTTGGTAACTTAAATATATCCTTGTTAAACATTGACTTAGTGCTTTTAATTATGTATGCCTGATCCTATAATTTTAACGATTTCAGAAGTGGTGATAACCAAGTATGTCCGAAGACAAGGTGCCAACGAGGTCAAGCCGAGAATCCTTGTGAACCAGAAGAGAGGCGATTGCGTCCGTGAAGTCCAAGAGAGGTTCTCGCAAGATTCCAGCTCCGACGAAAGCAGGGTGTTATTGGCACGCAAGCAAAACACAAGGCAAGTCCGTTCCGATTATTGTTATAATAGGCATACATTGATCAAATGCAGTGCATAGGTAATGTGATGTAGGTGTTGTAGTGTCGTTGGAAGTTCCCTGAATGTTAGGGTTAAATTGAAGTCTTAATATTTCCCTGTAGTCTAAGTTTGCTACAGGTAGAAAATAATTTTAGATAGAGCTTATTTAAAATATGATTAAATTTATATATTTTTTAATTACCGCTCGAGACATTAGAGGCTAGCTTTGTCAAATTAGAAGGAAGGTTTTTCAGTATTCGGTATTAACATAATCCGAAGAGAAGAGATCCGTTAAAAAAAAATATAATAAAAAAAATATTTCTCAATAATTCAGTTACAGAATTTCCTTGAGACAGCCCCAGAGAGTAATATAAATACACGTGTTGGGATGACTCTTTCCTTTGTATTATTCAGATGTCGTTTTTAATTTAAATATTTAATATCTTATGTTGTGTTTAATAATTTCGATGAAAGGTTAATTAATATTATTGACGCTTTGCAAAAACTGTTGAATTGATGTTAAGTTGATGTTGTGCGTTGATGTTGAGTTGATGTTGAGTTGATGTTGAGTTGATGTTGAGTTGATGTTGAGTTGATGTTGAGTTGATGTTGAGTTGATGTTGAGTTGATGTTGAGTTGAAGTTGAGTTGAAGTTGAGTTGATGTTGAGTTAATGTTGAGTTGATGTTGATGTTGAGTTGATGTTGAGTTGATGTTGATGTTGAGTTGATGTTTAGTTGATGTTGATGTTTAGTTGATGTTGAGTTGATGTTGATTTTGAGTTGATGTTGATGTTGAGTTGAAGTTGATGTTGAGTTATGTTGATGTTGATGTTGAGTTGATGTTGATGTTGAGTTGATGTTGATGTTGAGGGGAGTTGATGTTGAGTTGATGTTGATGTTTAGTTGATGTTGATGTTGAGTTGATGTTGATGTTGAGGGGAGTTGATGTTGAGTTGATGTTGATGTTTAGTTGATGTTGCTGTTAAGTTGATGTTGTTGTTGAGTTGATGTTGTTGTTGAGTTGATGTTGTTGTTGAGTTGATGTTGTTGTTGAGTTGATGTTGATGTTGAGTTAATGCAAGTTTGTTTAGTGTGTAACTTGAATAAATAATTATTAATGTCTAGTGTATACGTGGACACTCCTGCCTGGGAAACATCCGGCGTTTGAGTCCATTACGGGGCAAGTTTTAGAAAGGAATAGAATGATTTCATTTTGATAGAAAAGTGGCTAAAAGTCGTCGATATAGGCAGGTAGCTAGGTATATGTTATATTGGCCAACATGTTACGATGAACAAACAGTATGCAACATTACGAAAATATGTCTTGAATCTATCAAGTTTGTTCCTTTAAAATAATTGAAAAATTTAAACTTAACAAATGGATAACCCATACTTTAACAGTATGTTCATCAAGTATAAAACATAATCAATCATGTCAGTTTTAAAACGCGATGGGTAGTAAATGGCCAATAACTATATAACTTGGAATTGCACTAATCCCTACTAGGAAACTCAATAACCTCTATTACCATATTTTATTTGGAGTGGTCCAAACAAAATGATACAAAGTAATTAAGTGATTTAGCCGCAACTGATCATCAATCGTAGAAGTAGAAATAAATTTTATTTATTATTTGTTTTGTGGAAGATCTACAAACAAATAACAACTAGAGCTAAAGATAATAATTAGTGGATACAATGCTTTGGACAAATTTTTAGTAGTTAATATTTAACTTAATTTATATATTAATTATGAGTTATAAATGCGTTTTTTTTAAGAAAAAAACCTACTTACTGTGATCCTGATTGCTTTGAATATGTTGAAGAATCTAATCAAAAACATTTAGACATGTATGTATTCTAGCAAAGTTCAAGTATATTTGAAATGAAAATTAGAACTTGTTTGTGAAAATTTTTAGTCAAGAAACTGGGAAAACAAAGGGTAGAATCTACTCATTCTCTCTTAGAATAAGATTCTGATGTTGAGGATGTGGGGTGATTTGGTGGACTTCTTCACAGCGTTGTTGTCTTGTTGACCTCCTTGAATCGGATGTCCATAGGTATTGAGGTATTTAGATTTAAAAATAATAATAGCAATGTTAATATAATCGATGTTCACGGGGTCATTCCTACCAATATTTTTAATCATTAATATTGATGTAATAGTATTTAACACTAAGGAATGTACTTTTCTTGGCCCAGTGGGAAAATACGTAGTAAATTAAATTGGTTCCTTTGTTTGAAGCAGGAGATAAAAGTGATCCCAACTTTTAGGCCAATATCTATTTTACCTGTACGTAGTGCATATTATAAGAATATTATAATTACTTGTACCAAGTAAAATAAAGGGAAAAGAAAATATTTTGAATTTGATGATTTTCAATTAATTATTGGAATATTCCCCAATGATTTATATCCTATATAAGACTCAGTTTCATTTTTTTCTGATGGCAAGGGTGATATTGATAATAAAATTGTTCTAACGACGAAATCAGTACTCCTTTTTAAGTTTTACATTTGCCCAACATAAATTATCAATCGAAGAAAAAGATAATATTTTCTTACATTACCGAATATACTTATGCATATTAATTTGAATGCAGACTTAGTTTGAGGTTGTTGAGAATACGAAATCTCTAATGTACCTATTAAAAAATGTAATTATCCACGACGACAATGATATCCAATCCACATATTTGTCTTATCAAGAAGGCTATTCTTTGCTTGCTTTTGCTTTCATTACTTTCATAGCGTAGTGTACTATTGAATAATATTAAATAAAATATGTTTAATATAATGGTTGCGCTGAGTACTGTTGTAAGGCTCAGCAGCTAATATTGAGAATATATTTGTACTTCAAAAGGGATGTTTAAGCTGTTTGTACTGTAAGCTATATCACAGAACGCACAGTACACCTTTGGTTGCAGGATGATCTGAGAGAATGGTTTAGGGAAAATTAATATGTTGATATGTAAAGGAGTTTAGTTTAAGGTTGTAAGTTATATAGATCGCTTGATAAGGTGATACCCATTCTTCTATATAGAGCCATCTGGGCGTAACTCTATTTTTGTAACTTTTCAGGGGAGCCAAAAGAAAGTTTTGTTTTAATATCACATGACGAGTACTGTGTATTTTATAAAAAAAGCTCTTGTTTAATATAATGCATATATCTACGCACACACGAATGCTCCTATGTATCGATTTAATGCTAGTTTTTAGCAGAAAACATAGTGTTTTTAGGTAAAGTCAGGTTTTACGCCTTTATCGCATCCAAAATTAAGACTCATAAGGACACAAAACAAATATACGCCATTGTGGTTCGAAAATTTCTGAAGTTACAGCGGCTTAATTATTTTATACGCCTTTATGCCTTTAGAAAACCACAGTTATATTATCTTATATCAGAATACATCTATATGCTTCGAAAATTCTCTGATAAAACTGACTTCTATAGCTGGACGTAATTATAAGATCAGTCTCTTTGGTTCTCATTTTTTAGACAGTCGTTTAAAAATCATTGGCGTATACTCAAAATAAGCCTATTTGCCTTAGCTGTTCCAACTATACCTATTATGTGTACCATAGTTATGCCTAAATGTCACTGAACAGAAGTGAGTTTGAAAGAGTGATTTAGTACTTTTTAACTAGCAAGCTTTCCAAATTTAATAAAAGTCGAAACTAATTACTGAATTGTGATGTGAGCATGTTTGCACGCACATGACATTTATTATCAGCATTTCCGTTGATCTTGAAGACACCACCCTTTCCATTATCAGGGTTCTAGTGAACACTGGCTTACAGAAAATTCTCTATGCTTTTGTCTATAGCTGGCACATGGGAGACGCTAAAGACTACAAGGCTAACCAACTTACTTATTGAGAAGGCAGATGTTGCCCTACAGCGATATCCATCCGCTCAACTAGTGGTTCCGGGAGATTTGAATGCCCATTACGAGGACTGGCTGTTTTCACTTATTAATGAAACGACCACGCTGGTCATGAAATACGTAAGCTAGCCTTGACGCCAGACATCACCCAGCTGGTCTAAGAAGCCACTAGAATACCAGACATTGACGGGCACACACCAAATTTCTTGGACCTTCTGCTGACATCAGACCCGGACCATTACTCGGTGTCGGTTTCACCTTTGGTAGCTCTGACCATTATGTGATGGAGTCGGTGTCGGTGTATTCTTCGCCCGACCCAAGCTCAAAAGGCTCCCGATGGATACGGGACGTTACAAGTCGGAAGATTGGGAAGAAATACGATGTCTTCTTGTGACTTATCCATGGCGGCAGGTATGTTTTTCTTCCAGCGATCCCTCAGCTTGCACGGATGCTGTGACCGTTCTGTTTCGTCAGGGTATGGAGTATTTTTATACCCTTCTCTAACATGCCTCTATCTAACAAAGTTCACCCTTGGTATTATGCCAAATATAGAGATGTAGTAGCGTCGAAACATGGGGCATATCTTGCATGGGTTGATGCTCGACCCTGTAAAGCTAGAAATATACGTGAAAAGAAGAAAGCCTTTAACAAAGCCACCAAGCACCGCATAGGGAAAACTTGTTTCTTAAAAAAATCTGGCAAAATCTGTCGATGTCAACTTCTGCTGTCCCTCAATGCCTCCTCTACGGAAACCAGACGGATCTTTGGCGCATACCGTCAAGGAAAAGGCAGATTTATTTGCCGATTGATTTGTCAAGTGTTCGCGTTTAGATCCTGCTAATGCTGTACCGTCGGGCTTACCAAGTTGTGGGATTATAATGATTTTAAATCCGCATCAGAAGTACAAAAAAAGCATTGCTTGATCCATGAATAAAGCCAGTGTTCTGGATAATATACCAGCCATAGTTATTAGGACTTGCACCCCTGAGCTAGCTCCGGTATTAACACGCCTGTACCAGATTGTCTATGGCAGTGTTTGTTTCCCAATTAAAGGTACACGAGGTTGCATCAAAGGGGTACGCGGAGCAATCTCTTATTAAACTAAGAATTGTATTAGCAAGGTTTTTTATTTTGTATATATCATTTTTGTGGGAACGAGGGGGAGGGTACAATAAGAACTAATGGGGAACCACTGGTCTATGGCAAAGGGACAAGTTCCAAAGCCATGGAAGTTGGCTAACGTGCAACCTGTGCCTAAAAAGGGTAGTCGCGCCGACCCTTCTAATTACATGACCATTTTGGGTTTCGTAAGATAATGGAACGTGTACTGAACCATAGGCTCATGTTGTATCTAAAAGCAAACGACCTACTCAGTGACCGACAATACGCGTTTCGCCAAAACTGGAGATCTTCTAGCATATGCCATCCATCAAATCCATCGAAAGGTAGGTATGGAGAGGCGCTCGCCGTTTCTTTTGACATCTCGAAAGCTTTTGACAGGGTGTAGCATTATAACCTTACTGACGAGCTTTCATCATACGGACTTCCCACCGGTTTGTGAGAGGAAGACTTCCTGAGAGATTGGTCGATTCGAGTTGTCATTGATGGATGCTCGTCCGATTAGTTGGCTATCAATGGCGGAGTCCCTCAGGGATCTGTACTCTACTCTCTGCAACGCTGTTCCTGCTAATACCCGGTATTTTGGGGTACGCAGATGAGATAGCACCGTTGTAGAGAGCTATGCTCAAGCCGGTGTAGAAGGTCTAGTGTCTTAGGAAGGCAATGGCCAGACGCATGAACCTGTCATTGCAGGTAGTCTCCGAGTGGGGCGATGCTAATCTGGTCACTGGTCAGGTTCAATCCATCAACAACCCAGGTGTGTATGTACTCTGTTTTTTGCTAAAATTAGTGATTTCGACTTGGCTCCTATTTTCCGAGGTGTATCCGTGCTGATTACAAATCAACTAGAGCTTTTCGTAATGTCATTGACTCCAACACTCAATATTGGCTCATTCATTGAGAATAAAGCACAGTTGTCTAAAAAGTTTGACATTCTGGCATAGGTGAAAAAGTACTTCACGCCGGAACAGCTGCTCAATCTATACCAAGCGCAAGTTCGATAGCGGGGTACTTACTGCTCTCATCTTTTGGATGGCTCCGTCAAATGCCAGCTCCAGACGCTTGAATCCATTAAGCAGAGGGCCAAGAAGCTCATCGGCAATGACAATATTTTCTGTAATAAGTTCAAAATCCTCGAGCATTGAAGTAAGGTTGCAAGTTTATCGGTTTTTTATCGGAATGGCACAACCAAACTCTGCCATCTCCCTTCTTCCATCGGACAACCAGAAGACGTACGAATCACGTTTTTGGTGGATATTCCAAAGACTCGCACTAAGCGTTTTGATTAAAATTTTATCATCCGTACCGCTAGAATGTGGAACTCCTTGCTTGAGTCTGTGTTTCCCGTTTATTTTGTAAAAAACCCTACAATTTTCACTAAATAACATCTCTTATAACCGGTAAAAAACGCCCATGCTGCGATCTTGTCAACAAATGGCAAAAAATAACAAAACAATGACTCTGTCCTTGTTACTCATCCAGCGTGTAAAGTATTCCCATCTCTTTTTCTCTTCATTACGTGCGAGCGATAAAGGCGTATGACGAAATATGTCTACACAGAATTACATGTGGGTCCAGCGTCATTTAGGCGTCATATGACATAGGTCTAGTTGACTGAATTAGGTAGTATAGTGTCCAAATGCCAAAACGACTGATGTGTAGTTAAGCTCACCTAGCTCGCACTACAGCATATACATAAGCCCTTATAGACTGATGTAATTTTATAACTATAGATCGTACAAAAAAACGGGTAAGATGCACTTGTAGCTAAAAAAAAACGTAGATTAATGGATCAAAAAACCTATTTTGGCCTTATCCAGACTTACGCCCAGATGGCTCTATATGGAAGCATTGTTTTAATACGGGAAATAAAATGAGGTTGCTGCTCCAAGATTTAGACATCAAAAACTATGTTATGTCGAAAGGCATTGCCTTTCGTTGATGAAATTCCACAACATAGTTGAGCTGCTTTGGCATAGATTTAAAATACATGGTAAAATATGCTCACAAGCAAAGCTATTACAAGATTATTTAAAAAGACCGCAATGGTTGTTTTCATTTGACTTTATAGTATTATGTTATAAATATGTTGCAATTCTGTATTTCAATACAATTGGTAATAATAATAATTACGAGTTGGTATATTATGTAAATAAGTGAACTTCTAATCTTTGCAGAGGCTAAAAATTAGTTTCCTGTCAGCTAGAAAAGTTAAATTGGTGGTAGGATGGTATGAAAGTCGTAAACATATTGTGAATCATAAGTGTACAAGTAGTTGCTTTGAAGTTTAATAAACTAATGCATGAGGCAAGTGATAGTGAGATTAGTGACTCAAGTTGATAGCACAGATAACTTATAGATTTGTTGGAGGGATAATGTTTTTGCAATTAATATTGTAAAAATAAAAGAATGGCTTTTACAGTAATGCGAACAGCCTATATATTTTTTAAGGGCCGTCACTCCAGACGATGAAAAAAAGGAAGCTAATCAATAAAGGCCGTCATTCCAGACGATGAAAAAAAGGAGCTAATCAATAAGGGCCGTCACTCCAGACGATGAAAAAAAGGAAACTAATCAAATCAATAAAGGCCGTCACTCCAGACGATGAAAAAAAGGAGCTAATCAATAAGGGCCGTCACTCCAGACGATGAAAAAAAGTAGATAATCAATAAGGGCCGTCACTCCAGACGATGAAAAAAAGGAGCTAATCAATAAGGGCCGTCACTCCAGACGATGGAAAAAAAAGGAGTTAATCGATAAGGGCCGTCTAACCTGACGATGAAAAAAAAGGTTACTTTGTTAAGGGCCGTCTAACCTGACGATGAAAAAAAGGTTTATTTTGTTAAGGGCCGTCTAACCTGACGATGGAAAAAAAAGGTTTATTTTGTTAAGGGCCGTCTAACCTGACGATGAAAAAAAAGGTCAATTTTGTTAAGTGTCGTCTAACCTGACGATGAAAAAAAAAGGTTTATTTTGTTAAGGGTCGTCTAAACTGACGATGAAGAAAAGGTTTATCTTGTTAAACGTTGTCTAACCTGATGATGGAAAAAGAGATTTATTTTGTTAAGGACCACCTGGGTGGCATGTAACGGGGATCTTAATAAAGTTTATCAGAAATTAAGGGTTTAAGTAAATTATACCATGCTTTTTTTTAATGAACTTTAATGGGCAAACTATGTGTGGTAGTCCGAATTATTTAAATTCTCTAAATATTAAAGGTTAACTGTTCGTTGTAAATTGATAAATAATATCAAGTTAATATTGGACTACTAGTAGAGATTTTTAGATTTAAAAATAAATTAAATAGGGCCGTCGGATCAGACGATGGAAAATAGGTAAATTATCACAATGGAAATTGGATCATTGATAACTTGGAATACAAAATGTTTTCTTATTACAGATGTATCCTACAGAAGCCACGTGATTTGCGGGGACGCAAATGTGTCAGGATGGACGAACTATTAAATATCGAGTGTTCCGGTTGGGTAACAATTGATGGTAAAGTTATCATAACGATGTTATTAAATAATTCTAAGTTTTATTATGAGTTATATAATTTTTATGAGTTAAATTAATCGTAAAAATGTTAATTAGTAAATCATAAAATTTTTAGTTAGCTGATAAAAAGTATGTGAATTGACGGAAGTGTATTTGGCTTTACAGAAAAGTTAATTTGTTAAATTTATACATGTAATTGGGCACAATTATTAGCGTGATACAATTTAAATAATTCTTATTGTCCATTTTAAAATTGTGTTTTGCATACTTTCTTGAAAATTAATGACTAACAGTAAAAAGATATGACATTGACTATGAACAGTAATGGCGGGAAAGAAGTGTCAATTCCCGCCAATAACGAATGCTTAAAAGTGAAATCAAATGGTGTAACGAGTCAGTCTGATTTTGTGCCTCGCCGAATAATAAGATAAGTATTGAATACCAGTGTTATTTTTGATCAAAGGAGTATAACGTCTAAGATGTTAGTCTGTTCAGAACCCTTTGTTATGATGTGATGATTAATTTGTTTGATTTGAATGGGTTATTTTATTGGCATTTAATCCAATGTTCGTTAGAATGAATAATAAGGACCAGTGTGTTATTTCATTCGTAATACAAATAATTTAAAATAGTAGTGATTACAAAAGTAAAGTTGAATTGTTTATTCGTGATGATTAATGTTTTATGAGTTGTTTATTGGCAATTAATGTAAAATTGGTTATTAATAATTTTTCAATATAAATAATGCAGTCTAATGTGTCGTTTTATTAGTTACACAATTTAGAAGGAAGTGTCTATTCATCGGGGCGCCTCGACGAATAGTATTTTTCTCTATCTAGCGGTGCGCACCACTGAATAGCACTTTCTTTATGGATTGGCTATAGGCCGGTGCCTCGGGTTCGATCGATCCCCGCGGGAAGTAACATCTTTGAGTTGTTGTTTCTAGTTTGGTTTGGACATTGCAGGCTGATCACCGTTGTGCGATAAGAAAAATGATTCGTGCTTCGGCTGTAGATCCTGCGCTGCGCCTGACCTCTCCGCAGGCCTACCGCCTAACTCTCTCGCTTTGACTCTGGCTTTGGTTTTATGACTTCAGTGCACTATCCGTCCTTGTCATCGTGTTATGATATGACAAGAACGGATAGAGCATAGCTATCGCTTTGAGTTAGGCGGTAGGGCCCCCGGTCGTGTCGGTCGTCCTGCCGTCCTATCGGAATTAGAGAGTGAAGGAAAAGAGAGTGCAAACACTTTTCTCTCAAATCTCAATTAAACTGCATCTAAATCTCTAAACACAAACCAAAGCTACGCACTGCACTAACAATTCTGCTAAAACCACAGCCAAAGATGATTACCTACTATTCCCGCAAATGCGCACTATGGAACCTTGTCATAATAACATCTACGTTTACGTCATCCGCAACAAAAAATAGGTACCTACATGTAACAATAAAATTCTAATAGGGATTTTTTTTATTAATATTAATTATTGAATTATTAATTTTAATAAGATAGGGTCTAGATATAAAAAAATCTACATTTTTTCCCCGTTTTTTTGGCTTAAAAATGGCTGCCAGGTTCATTAGCAATTTGCGGGGATAGTATTACAAGGTGTTTTCGAAATCGCAACAAAAAAATTATTTGTTTAATACAAAAATTAATAACGAAAATATCAAAATGTATGAAACAGCAGATTTTTGAGTTGGTCCCATAGTAAAAGTTGTTCAGTTTGATGATCCCTATCATAGAACAAATCCCTATCTACCATATTCGGCTTTATAAGGCTTTTACCAAACACTTTGTATTATAAAAAGCGGCACCACAGCAATAAAATAACACTAACGGTTAAATTGAATATAACGAGATACAACAACTCATAAGTAAATGTTGCTTCCCGCGGCGGGGATCGAATCCACGACCTCTGGATCGAGAGAACAACGCTCTAACCACTAGCCTAAGAGGCATTTACACAATTATTACTACCTATTTGAATAGTTTAACTTACGATTACCACAACTAAAAAGGAGGCACCGGCATATAGCGAATCCTTAAAGAAAGTGCTATTCAGTGGTGCGCACCGCTAGATAGAGAAAAATACTATTCGTCGAGGCGCCCCGATGAATAGACACTTCCAATTTAGAATGTTAGTGATTATAAAAGTTACGGTAAAATATAGTGATTAATAAGATTAATGATGTTTTCTGGTTAAATCTTGCTTAGTATTGGTTAATAGAATATTATAGTGATTAATAAGGTCAAAGATGTTGTTTTCTTAACAATGCGAGTATTGCTTTTGGTAACTTAAATATATCCTTGTTAAACATTGACTTAGTGCTTTTAATTATGTATGCCTGATCCTATAATTTTAACAATTGCTTTCAAATTGACACCACGGGGTCAAAAAATTACAACCAGCACAGCATTTAGTCGGGCCAGCCAAGCGCTTGGTGATAGACGACAGCGTTCTCTACAGTAATTGACAACATATCAAAATTTTTATCCTGTTTTTTTATTTGTTATTTAGAAATTACTGGTGAAAACATGAGACACGTATTTTTTTATTTTCCAAAATTTTTATTTTAAGTCAACGTAATATTAATTTGAAAACTTATCTTTGAAAACTTGAAAACAGTTTGTATATAGAGAAGTATTTAGAGAAAGAGCTTATTAGAAATGTCGTCACTTTTACACCATTTGACTACACAAGTCAAATGGTGTAAAAAACGTAAAGAAGGCAGTAAAAAGATGCAGTGATAACGTATCATAAAATCTATAAGTACCTATATAGATTATCGTGCAGCATTTTAGCCTAGCCCACTAGGTTGTAATTTTGCGTGGGGCCATTTTTT
Organism: Agriphila tristella; assembly: GCA_928269145.1. NCBI lineage: Eukaryota > Metazoa > Arthropoda > Insecta > Lepidoptera > Crambidae > Agriphila > Agriphila tristella. The sequence goes on from OV743433.1 coordinate 44,206,934, forward strand.
GAGCAGAATGCTTGTTCCATAGATTTTAGTTTCCTGGCTGCAGTATATTTTAAGATTCTTTGATTGTTTTTGTACGTGTAATTAAAAACGCATTCGTGAAAACTGGTAATATATTGTTATCTGAAAAAGATCATTTTCAAAAATTTCTTTGTTCTGTGATTTTCATCATAAGTAAAATATAAAGTGAACCTAAAAAATATTCAAGATCATAATTCATATTTAAGTAATCTTAATCGAGGCTTGTATAATAAATAATATTTTTTATTTCTTAAATCTAAAATGATTATATGCTTATATTAAAACTATATGTATAAGCAGATAGAAACAAACTGTCTACAAGTTCTAAGCACGTTTTAAGTGAAGGAGGCACTGAAAGGATTAATATACGGGAACCAACGGCGACTGACAAGTCTAATTTCAGCTGACGTGTGATGGACAAGTTTAAGCATACCACTGCTGTTACTAGTTGTACACCTTATAAACCCCTTATAACAATAATTATGAGATTTCCTAAGGTTTGTGGTGTAGCTATAAAGTATGTTTATGTTTACTTGTCTGTACTTTGTACTATCGCCCTTACTAATAAAGATTAATAGCAAATGTACCTATATAGTTACATAGTGTTTTGTCCCTTCCTTTTTTAATGTTTAGTTTGACAGAGAGTAGGTACAATCTTTATTATGGGCTATTTACATGGGTCGATTTAGTCATCTGTGACGGTTGACTTTAGTAACCTAGCAAGTCGCTTTCAAAATTGAATCGCAGGTGATGGCGTCGCTGTCGTCTTCGTCTATGTACCTAGTTTGATGGCGTAACCTAGCTAACAATATGTAATAACGTCGTTCCATTTTTGGCCAACGGATCAGCCTTTCTATTGTCTAATTTCAAAATCTATCGCAATCGCTTTCAAGGATGTAACACATTGAAGCTTCTTCTTGACACAAATAAAAACTTACCAAAGAAATGCAGCAATGTGTCACATCCATCTGTCAAACGAAAGCGATTGCGACAGATTTTAAAATTAGACAAATAGCCCCCTGATTATTTTGTTCAGTCACCTGCGGCCTAGGCCGAATTGCCATTTACACGGTCAATTTTAGCCGTGCGGCAAAAGTTGTGCGGCTTTAGTTGCCCATGCAAATACCCCATTTGTAATTTAATGTTGTAAAATTTTATGAACAAGTATAAACGTAAGTAATATTGTAACAGTGGCACCTTTCATTTTGGAACTAGTATATTTTATTTACATTTAGATTAAGTAGCTAGAGTTTTCAATGTCTTTACTTCTTTATCCATTATTGTCTTGTCCACAATCCTCTCTTGCTTTGTTGCTTTTCTTAAGAATAACAAAGTGAACTTAAGCAAGTTTCTCTACCCTGTGACCTCTTGCACTCCCACGGGACATTTACTTCTTTAATGAACTGTTCGTCTCTAAATAGTTTCCTTTTCCGTCTACTTTAATTTAAACAACAGAATTCAGCTAATCTCCTGTTGAATTCTGCTAAAATTTTGAAACACAAAACCTTTGAAACTAACACTGCTTTTTCAACTATTTTTTATTTGTCAGCAAATGTAAGAGCATTGCACTGCAGTGTTAAATAAAATTAAAATTTAAAGGATAGAGTGTTCTGAGTTTTAGATGCCTTAACGCACACAAAAGTTTATTTGCTAATTCAAAGATATGTGCGCTCAGCGACGCCTTTGGGGTCGTCTTGGGAGCGGACCTCCTTCTCTATTCTACAACTTCTGGAAGGTAATCATTCCTCCAAAGTGGCTTTGAATTTTTAAGAATGTTCCAATTTCAAATTGCTTTTAAAAGGTCGATATGTTTAAAAGTCCCCTTTCTTAAACTGAAATGGGTTCTAGAATCATGGTGCTCATCACTCAAACACTCGGATTATATTGGAAACTTTGGGATTAGGCATTCCCATGATGATTTACATTTTATGTAACTTCTGTTAATAATATTAATAGCAATGATTTCTTCCCATTTTTTCAAGCGCTTCTTCTAGAGTAGCTCTGTATTTATAAAGTGAAAATAGTTTTATTGTTCTGAATGAAGTTTATAATAGTAGATTATTGCATCGAGCACAAAGTAATTTATTATTGCACCGAGTGCTTGATTTAGAGCCCGAGCAGTAGCGAGGGCTCTTATCTATCAGGCACGAGGGCAATATAAATTACTTAAGGCGAGGTGCATAATCTGCTTTTCTTTCAACTATTACCTATAGGAATAGTAGATAAAAGAAACTCATATCAAACGGTTAAAATAGAAGTTTAATTATTGAAATTAAATAAAAGAAGCTTCATTTAGAATGTTTTCCGGAGTGAATGTGTCGCTAGATGATTCCATTTCAATTCGAAGCCGAAGCACTCAAAATCAGATAATATTATACTTTATCGTTACCAAAAATATTGTCAAGCAAAATTAACAAAGTTCCTGCCAAAACACTTTTTTAAATTTCTTTCATTTTTAAATCAGAGTTAGCAGCAGCTGCAATCATTTTTTAATTTAGAACAAGTAGGATAGAAACGAATAATACGTACGTAAAAAAAAGTATTGATATCGGCTGGCTGAATAGAGCTAATCCACTGAGATTGGCACCTTTTGGTGCGATAAAAAAAAACTGTGCTATATAGAAATTTCATACATTTTATTGCTCTAGAGCATTAAAGACTCGCTTTGTACTGAGTTTTTAGTGTGATTGTGATGAAATTAAAGCATAGTTGGAAGAAAAAATAATAATTATTATCATTTTGTTACGTTTACATTTTATTTACCTCATTTATTTCAGTCAGGTTGCAATTAAAAATAAACTACAAGCTACTAATGCAATGAAAATTCCCAACGGTAATAATTGTACAGTACCTAGATAATTTCTAGTTTGGTTCGAATTTTAGGGGAATGGAATTAAAAAGCCGTGGACACGGCGAGTAATTTTCAAATGCCATTTAAGCGTTGGTGACACACAGCATCTATGTGTGTAGAATAATGTAAAAGGGTGGGTCCCACTATTTTATTGAGAATCACCATTAATGGTAATAGTGGCACTTACTTTCCCACAATTACCATTAACTACGCCTTATGGACGTCATTGATTAATTCTTAAATCAATGGTTATAATGGGACTGTTTGGGAAATAACGAAGTCTCAGTATCCATGAAATGGGTAATGGGAATAGTAAGACCGACCCATGTAAAAACAGTTGCTAACAATATTAGTTTTTTAAATAACAATATCTGGGTGGTTAATACTATTTGTTGTAATATGGTGGTGTTTAGGTGGTAATCTACATTGTTATCTCAAACATTAACTACATTTTTTTAAACTTGTCTAAAAACAATAAAATTTAAAAAAAAACAACGTGAACATATAAAAAAAACAAAAGTAAGTCACCGAGCTGGATTCGAACCCATAACACTGCCGTCCGCGTCTTAACCCGCTGGACCAGACGGACAGTGAGTGGCCGGCAGGACGAAATTAGCGACTATATTCGGCGTCGAAAGAAAAACGCATGATAACTCGAAACTACGCGTTTTCCCAAACATTAGACTAATCTAGATCGATTTCCGAGATCACAGAATTAAATTTATATAAAAGATTTGCTCGTTTAAAGGTATAAGATTTAATTTAAATTGATCCTACACTGTCTCAGATTTTCGAAGCTAAAATTATTACAAGACGAACAACTAATATAAATTATTGAGCTATTGTCTTAGAAATCTCTTAGCATGAATAAAGTAATCATAACTTAACACTCGTAACCTAACCCAGTTTTGTAGCGGTGTGTCACAGAAGGTGGTTGCATTCTCTTGATGATAATATATACTCTGTGGTACCACCGACATGTTGTATATGCAATTTAAGCCGTGGCACCGCAATGCGGACTACGTTTTGGTTGGTTTTGGTGCTTAAGGCTCCTATAGTCCTCAAGTGGCGCCCTCACAATTAAATTTATTGTTCGCTAAGTTTAATAAATTAATCGAAAATTCAATTCACTTCGGTCTTAATTTAACAAAATTGGTGCATTATGGACTCTGTCGGGCGCAGAAAATTAGAAGGAGCAAATTCACTTGTACTGTTTAAAGCTAAAGTTCTTTAGTTTATTTACAAATAATAATATTAGTAAAATATAATTCGTTAAAGTAGTAGTAGGCAAAAGTGCCTAAAGTGGTCATTTTTTGCTCTTTCTACTACTAAAACTAAAACAAACTATACTTAAATCACTTAAATGTTTAGGTAGGTGGTAGGTGTTTATTAAAAGCCTTATAAAGCCGAATATGGTAGATAGGGACCATCGAACTGAACAACTTTTACTATGGGACCAACTCTGAAATCGTGAAAAAAAAATCAGCTGTTTCATACATGTTGATATTTTATTTATTAATTTTTGTATGAAACAGCTGATTTTTTTTATATAACACCTACCTACCTACCATATTCGGCTTTATAAGACTTTTACCAAACACCTTGTATTTAACTGAGGTCATTGTTTGTTAATGAACTGTAGAACCTTAACTTCAATCTGTACATGTGATTTTTTTACACGTTATGTACTTAGGGAGAAAAAAAAATAATTTAGATAAGGGCCTCACTTTAAGGTATATAAGGCCCTTAAAACTGGTGTACTGGGCTCGAGTGCTGATTTACGTTCGAATGTAAGAAACCCGAGATATTTTGATTTATTTGTGGTTTGCCATTAACCATGGTGGTCGCAATATTTCACCCACGACGTGATGACGTAAATACGCTTCGTTAGCATAGTGGGAGGTTTTGTTGCATATAAACATACATACCGGTCAAAATCATAACCTCCTTTTTGCTTCGCTGTAGTCAGGTAAAAAAATAAATGATAATTGTCTGATTGTAGTTTAAATAGTAAGTACCTACTTCATATTAAGTAAAGATTTGCATTGTGGATTATTTTTTAAACGTTTAGTAACTAGGCCTGAGCGAAGCGTATTCTAAGTTAAGAATAAACTTCGTTTTTTAACCGACTTCAACAAAAGGAGGAGGTTCTCAATTCGATTGTATGTTTTTTGTAATCGTTGTTCGCGCCTATCTTCGACATTTATGGACCGATTTTGATGATTCTTTTTTTGTTCGACTGAATTTGCTTGCGAGAAATGGGACCATTTTTTTTTAATCGGTCGAGTAGTTTTCAAGTAATCCTGAAAATACTATGATTTTGCATGAACTACCTTGATGACTTTCTTATTTGTGAACCGAATTATATGATTTTTTTTGTTGGAAAAGGGATACTACTTTAGTGTAGTCTTTTAACCGACTTCAAAAAAGGAGGTTTTCAGTTTGACCCGTATGTATGTATGTTTCTCCGCGATTATCTCACGTTTGGCTGAGTCGATTTTTCTACCTAAATAATATACCTAACCTACACACTACCTAATACAGAAGGTACTTATACTAAAAATAAAAACTTGTTTAAAAAAACAAAAAAACCGACTTCAAAAAACCTGCCTATGCATAATACCTGAATATTATTTCTTGCTTTTTATAGGCAGGTTTTTTGAAGTCGGTTTTTTGTTTTTTAAACAATTTTTTTAATGAAATAAATTCAGATTATAAATATAAAAAAAAAATCTATTTTTAACCGATTCCTGCACACAGTTTTAGTATTATCTCCTGATTAGAAATTAGAAAAAAATAGACATAGAAATTCCGTAAGGTTATCTAAGGATTTCTTCAACGATCAGTTTTGTACTACAAACATCCAGCATACAATATCCAGCGATGGAATATAAGTAAAATTTCTTTTATTCATTCATATGCAAAAATGCTAATTTCTATTAAAATAATAGGTATTCACAATCGTGATCTTTTCTCGATAAAAGTTTATTATTATCACTAGCGGCTTTGTGAGCTGTAGACCTATATCTCCGCCATTTAAAAAAATATCGAGAAACGAAATCGACAAAAATCTATCTAATTATCTAACCTACTTACAAAAGTTCACGAGAATCAGTTGAGAAAAGAGGAAAACAAATGGAGAGCCAGACGGCCATACGGAAGCATTTTTGCCCAAGCAGAAATAGAGACGCTTCGCGCTCGTTCGGTCAATCACTTCATTCACTTGTTTTGGCAGTCGCTTATGGAATGATATTAGTTTATTACCAATGAAAAGTTGCATCGAATCGGTTTCGCATAGCGCATAAAGTTTCAATAACTATTGACATTCGTATATCGCTTCCATTTCAGTATTGCTTTTAAAAATATAATTCGCGTGCATTCACCAATATCAATATTAGGAAGACGAGATACTGCTTTACGCTAAGTGATTGCTTCAGTATGATATTCAGAGGACAGACCTTTCGTATTCAAACGAAACTCGACAGTCAATAACATCTAACTACCACCGCATAAGGTCTATTTTCGATCAACACGAGCAGCATTAAAATATTCCTAAATGGAATGAATTTTGATTTTTTATATTGCTCCTCTAATTTTAAACGGCTCTTGTGAAATGGACGTGCATTTACAAGGAAAACAGGCTTTCAATGTTTTTAATGTTGTAAGTGGTTCTTTTTACATTTGTTTCATTGTTTTCCTTTTATATTTTTTTACTTTCATATACTTGTTCTCTATTAGCTTAACATTTAAGTGATTTAAGTTTATTTTTATGTTACTGACCTATAATTTATTATATAACGCATTATCTGTGACAACTAAATTAATGACAGTGATTAATTATCACTTGAGGATTCCTTCTTCTTGATTTTTTTTCAATTGAATTTGGTATTGTGTATCTATTGTTTCGCTTTTTGTTCTGCATAATCATGCAGACCCCAAAAACCAAATTAACTGTTTCTCTAATCAATGAAACAATGTTTAATATCTGCACAAATTGCAAAAGACAATGCAATTTACTGGCAATTTTTTTAATATGGTAGGTACAAGAATGAATATTTTTTCCACGTATAGATTTTATCATTAGGGATGGCTTTTACTATGTCATTCTAGCCCAGTAAACAAAAGTTCTGATGGAGTTTTAGCGGCTTGCCACATCTAAGGTAATGGGGAATGTCTGAAAAAAAAATCAATTTGGCTGAATATTTTTTTATAGGTAGGAATAAGCTCCCTCAGTATTAGAAAAAGGTTCACAATTTTCCGTTGCGTAAAAATATTGTAAAAAATTAAAATCTCTTCGACTTTACAAATGTGTAAAAGTAACAGCAGAATGGAGGTAATACCTTTGCCACCATTTGCCACAACAACTACACGAATAAAAAATAAAAAGTTTTGACATTTTGACATTTGTCATGTTTGAAACATTTTTTTTTAATACCAACTTGTGGTTGTGGCAGGTGGTGACAAAGGTATTATTTCCATTCTGCTGTTACTTTTGTATATTTGTGAAGTCGAAAAGACTTTAATTTTTTTTAACTTTTTCACGCAACTAAAAATTCTGATACTTTTTTCTATTACTAAGGGAGCTTATTCCTACCTATAGAAAAATATTCAGCCAATTCGATTTTTTTCGGACATTCCCCATTCCTGTACCATACGAAAAAAATGAGCCATGTCAAGGGCAAAGTTGCACTCATCCTTAGTATATCACTATTACTGATCTATATTACCCATTACTATTACTGGAATAAATGAATAAAAAGAATTGTGACGACCTTTTTTGTTTTAGCATACAAAATTTTAAATAGATTGAGTAGGATCTCATCCTAGATTTTATATTTTTAAATTCTAAGAAATATCCAAGATGGTGGATTACATCGTCATAGATCTGAAGGGGTAAGTAGCTACAAGAGCCCTCCATCTAGAAGATAAATTATGCTCTCCCCTCCACACGAACATATTTATGGGGGAAGTTGGAAGAGTTTGTCTATGTGGTCACGTCCACACTCGAACTTGATGACCTTATTTTTATCAGAATCTTCCTAAGTTGTTAAAACTTAGGGCCTGTTTCACAGATTCTGGTTAGCATTTATCTTACTGCTTTATTTAAAAAGGTAGGTACAAAAAAGATTTGATAACTGGGACATATCTTAAATCTGTGAAACTATCCCTTCGTCTTATGAAAAAAAACTTAATTAAAGATGGCCACGCAATCGCTATCAGTTTCACATTATACTTTAAGTACATCTACTGCTGCGGAAATACAAATTATTTCTACGACTGTCTTTTTAACCAGCGATCTTAGGTTTTACATTAATATGCACATTATTGTCACAGTGTAAAAAAAACGTTTGATGTACACAATAGGGAATATGCATCAATTTTTTTTTTAATCTTAATCAAAAGTATAATGCGTGAGAAAGTTAACTGTAATATTAAAACTTTTCTCTTGCGTTTTTTTCTCGTGATATAGTTACTTGAAGTTAGCGCGCAGCAGCACCCGCCGAAAACGCTCCATACAAAATGGTGACGTCACACATCACGTTTCAGGTGTGTTTCGGCGCGTTTAATATGGAGTTAGCCAATAATCTTCAATTATCTCCCTAAATTTTGCGTTTAAGTACATAATTATGTGTCATACAAAATATTGTTTCTTATACGATATTCTATCTGACTGTAAAGTGTATTATATCCGAAAATGAAAAAAAAATATCGTCATTTTCCCCTGATTTCATCGTGTGATAAAACTAGGATTATACATATTTTTTATTTTTTTTCCTGTTCCATCATGTTTTTATAAGTGTCCGCAGCGATCAAGCTCAAATTCATCAAAATCGGTGACTTATGCATATTCCCTATTGACAACATTTCAAATTTTTTATCCTGTTTTTTTATTTGTTATTTAGAAATTACTGATGAAAACAAGAGACACGTATTTTTTTTCTTTTCCAAATTTTTTATTTTAAGTCAACATAATATTAATTTGAAAACTTATTTATTCTAAAAGAGCGTAAGTGCCGTTTAAAGGATTTCTGGCGGACATTATCCTTTGCCCATATGAATAAAAAAATCATTTTGACGTCAACCTGCCAACCTAATCTATGGACGCTAATGACGTTTGTTTGTTTATCTTTTGCTCAAGGTTGTTTTCTTTTATTGTGGCTATTTTTACCTTATTTTCAACAATAATAAATAAATATATACGTAAAATAGATTCCATAATCTCATGTGTAGTTCCTGACTGCAAAAATACTGTGATGAATGCCCAAACAAACACTGTTTTACGTGCCAAACCAAAGTCTACACGTTCAGGTGGTGTGTTGCTTTAAAGTTTTGTGGAAATTGGAATTAATGCACTTCAAAACAAACTGTATTTATTAAACGAGTTCAAACGTACACAATATCTTTTTATTTCTAAAAAATAAAATGTTTCGCAGAAGAATTCAGCTTCAGCAGCATGATGAAATCCACTTTGGTAAGGTTGCGACTGTCTGCTATCAAAAATCCTTCAGAAAACTTGATATTATATTTTGATAGATGTTAAATTTAATCAAAATACTAATTTAAGTTAAAAATATCATGAATACATTCAAAACAAAACGAATAAAAGTGAAAAATATTTTGATTCTTGACACAGACTTTGACATACATTGTAAACTTGACAGCGACAGTTTTTATGATTATTTTTTAAGATAAAATCACACAACTTTTTTATGCAAAGGAGTTAAGTTTTGATTATTCCTTTATCTTGATAATACAGTGTTTTTCCACATATTTCGTTAAATAATTGATCAATAGCCCCGAAAAATTATGTACGGTGTCAGAAATTGAAAAACCTCGAAATGGTTTTCGATTTAAGGTACCTTGTAAAAAATGAAAACATGTCAATTGTGATAAATGTTGAATTACATAATAAGAACCAAGAGTCAAAACACGGGGCCTTTTCGATTCAAATTACTGCTCTCCTGGATAACCAAAAACATATTTTGATAATTAAAAATACTTTTTGTTACCTCTAAGTTCCTTATTTAGGAAAAATAAATATCTAGGCCTTATGTCGCTTAAACTCTTTTGAAAACTTACCTCATTCATCAAATGATTTTTTCATTTATTCTACTCTATAGTGACATAGGAATCAAATTAGTGGACTGTAGGTACAGATACTATGTTGTCACTAAATTGTTTACCTACAAAACTCGTTACACCGAACGACGTCGGAGCTAAAGCTAGTTTACAATAATTTCGGACGATATAGCGCCGCCAGTCAAACAATACAATGTTATTGGGCTCACAGTGCCCCATGTATTATGTATGAAGAACCGAAAGCTTTTGCGGGGGTGTTTTCGGTGTTTGTGAGGTCACCACAAATTTGGGGCACATGAGACGTCTATCAAAATCAGTGATGTCATAAAAAAAGTTAATATTTTTCATCATTTTTGTGGTGCATTGTGTTAATATAAACAAACACTTGATTTAACATGGTTTGTTTATAATATAAAAAATGCGTTTACTCAATATCTTATTTAAAAAGTATTTCTTACCTTATGTCTATTTTTCTAACACTGTGTATGTGCCCTATTGTATTTGAGGGCCTATTACAAAATAAAATCACGATAGTAGGACGCAATTGTCGTTCAATTTACTTGATATTGAACCTATTCGTGAGTGAATAGTGCCACGAATAGGGACAAACATCGTACGCTTATCGCAATGATTTTTTGTAATAGGCCCTCTGTTTAGTTTGGTTTTGTAGACTTCACCTAGCTGTAACCTTTTATTGAGAAAATTAATGAGTGGTTTTAGTTATGGGGATTTTTTTAGTTTTTGTGCCTTTAGTTCTGTAACTCATCCAGTTTTAACTCTTGTTTGTTGCTGATAGGCTCAAGTTGCCAGTCATTCATCGTCTTTCCTAATTGCATGCCGCGTCATCAGCCCAGTAACGGATTTTTTCTCAGTATCGTTTGTCAGGGTTGGCCAAAGATGAGAATCCAATAACGAGTGTTTAATTTACTTTTTACTATAAGTTACGAGCCTTTAATAACCCGTTCTTAAAGTACTTACCTCTAAACGGTAACACAAGGCTTCAAGGATATCAAACACGTGACTTTGATTTCATGATAAAAAATTAACAGTAAATTATTACACTATCAAATTAACGTTGCTTATTTATTTCTAATCAAAGTTCAAGTGTATAATTATTTTATTAAAAACTAGCGGCCGCCCGCGACTTTGTCTGCGTGGACAGTTTTTTTGCTATCCCTCGGGAAATGTACGTTTTTTCTGGATGAAAGGTCCTTTTCTGCACCCCTGACAACGTGTATGCAAAATTTAATGATGATCGGTTCAGTAGTTACGACGTGAAGGCGTAACAAACAAACAAACAAACGGACTTTCGCATTTATAATATTAGTAGGGATGCCAAGGCACAACAGTGTTGCCAATTTTACGAGTAGTTGGCATTTTAAAACTTTTTCTTACTATAAATTCAGAAATATTATGGAACCTTTAAATCGTGGCCACATGATTCAGGAATTGTCTCAGATCTCCGGTGAATCGATGCGACTGTGGCAGCGAGATTCCGCGGTGATCTTGCGGGAGTTTTAATGAGATCATATCGAACTTCGCACATTCCGATTGTTCGAGAATGCGCGGACTATTGTAGCCCATTGTTCGGAAGCGAATACCGAATTTGAGGGTCGCAGTTCAAAGTTGACGCGTTTATCTGACGCTCTTTAATTTTGCAAACAGTTTGGTAGATTTATCACTTTTTCCTCCTTCAAAACAGACGATAAATATTTTATTCGAGGTCGTGTTGATTGACTTTTTTGGGAAGGTTTTGAATTTTCTAGGTAAAATCAAATACGTAATAACTCTGCGTGTTGCTAAAGGAGTATTTACATGCAGCGACTTGGCAGGCGACTTTAGTCAATTAGCGCTTTTATTAACATTCGCTTGTAAAATCGAATCGCAAACCTAATTTCAATGAGGTGGCGATTCGATTTTACAAGCGATTGTTGATTTTCCGTCGATGTCAATGTCGATTTTGTGATATAAAAAGCGCTAATTGACTAAAGTCGCCTGCAAAGTTGCCTGCCAAGTCAACTCATGTAAATACTCCCATGACGCAATCACAATTTCATTCGAGAAATCAATCACAATTCTTCTAATTCAGTACCTAGTACATATATTGTATATGTACGTTTTTGCTACAGCATCAAATCACAGAATAGAGAATACAGAAAATTGTCTTTCAGAATCAAATTATTTTCTAGAAAAGATGACTAAAGTTGTTACTTTATTTAAAGTTTGTTTTTAAGGCCTTTATGTGATTATTTTTCTATGAAACCTACCAATTCAATCAATTCTATGAAAAACAAGGTTTAAAAATTTCAATAATGAAAGTTCTAGATTTGTTTGTGAAATCAAACGAGTTACATGAACTGAGTCTGGGATCAAATTTCTTCTGAAATAAGACACGAGTTTTGTTTTATTATCCTAATAAGACACAGAATCGTGGAAAGTTCGAGTGATTCCGAGAAAAAGGTTTGGAAAGATTAAACCTGTTGGGACCTATTAAGTGCTTGTTTTTTTTTTGTAGATAACATTGTTTAGGCGTGTATTCGTAATGGTTGCATCAGTACTTTTAGTTAAATAGTTATGCTGATTGTTAAAATTGTACTGTAAAAATGCTGTCTGTAATGTAATGGGACATTCACACGGGTTGATTTTCTGGGCCACTTGTTAAGCGACTTTTGTCGAATCGAATCGCAAACCTAATTTCAATGAGGTGGCGATTCGATTTTACAAGTGATTGTTAATAATGGGGTATTTACATGGAGCGACTTGGCAGGCAACTTGGCAGGTGACTTTTTTATCGACAATCGCTTGTAAAATCTAATTGACTAAAGTCGCCTGCTAAGTCGTCTGCATAGTCGCTCCACGTAAATATACCATAAAACACCAGTCGCCTAGCAAGATACCCGGAAATTCGACCCATGTAAATGCCCCACAAGAAGTATTTTTGAAATGTGGGTTATTTGAGTGTGAGAATGTAGTATTTGAAATTCCGAACAGTACTTTCGAATAGACTTTAATGTATTTTTCATGTCTCTATTCAACTGGTGTGGGAAAATAATTAACATATAGGTACTTTTTACCATGTTGTTAATAATGCGAGCAATAAACATCATCTTGAGTAAATTGGTCATAATCATTATGATATTGAAAGGAGGAACAAAACGACCGCTTCTACACACTATATCAACTAAATTGTGTTTTTACATAAGTTTTACCTTTTTATGATAAGTCAAAATAAGTTTTCTATCCCCGTATTAATCCGAAAGCAAATCAGATTCAAACCCAAGAGGCTGAGGCGCATCTGGCCAGTTAAAAGTTGTGAGCAAACCGGTATGAATACACCGCGTAACTTTGTTAAAAGCGTGGCCAAGGGAGGAACTTAAACCTTCGAATGTCACTTCAGACCAAAGTTATACACTTTATCCAAATAAAATTAAAACTAATGCTGACCTACATTCAGGTTTGGATCTTTGTATTCACAAAATCATAGGTCGAACTTTATTTTAGCAACTTGTCTCTTTATCTCAAGTACTAGTCAGACCCTTAACCTTTGGTAATCCGTTTGTTCTCCTCTACAGGTCGCATTTCTCAACCGATTCTCGTGGAATTTTGTGAGCAGGTTCTTTAGTTATGGGTTATTTAGATGGAGCGACTTGGTAGGCGATTTGGAATGCGACTTTAATCAATTAGCGCTTTTTATCAACAATCGCTTGAAAAATCAAATCGCGAACCTAATTCCAATTAGATGGCGATTTGATTTTACAAGCGATTGTCGATAAAAAGCGCTAATTGATAAAAGTCGCCTGCCAAGTTGCCTGCCAAATCGACACGTGTAAATACCATATTATATAGATTATTTCGTCGATTCAGTTTTTTGAAATCTTTCAAAATGGTGGAGATATGGGGAAAATCATATTTCAGCCATTTCGAAAAATGTCACGAAAGCGAGCTCTACAGCTCTACAAAGCCACTAGTTTAAAATTTGTTGGAGTAAGCATTTCGCTAATAGTTTGTAACTTAGTCGTTACATAAAAGTATCCGAGTCCGAGAGACTTTATACTTCGTACTCGTACCATCATTCCGTGTTGTTAGTGCGAGGAAAAATATGAAAATATCATGCTAAAAACTTGCCTGGGAAGGTTTTAAGGATGAAATATAGTTGATAGGCTTCCGTTAGTGGATGAAGTTTTGGAAAATTAGAAAGCTTTGAATTAGATTGTAGTGAAAAAAATATTTTTAATGCACAACGGTATAGTGCTTGGCCGTCACCTCATCTGATGTTCAGTGACGATAAAGCCGAATGAAGGTGGAAGCACACTACACCCGGAATCCTCAACACTGAGGAACTGGCTATCTTACCTCTAACTGCCGGAACACAAAAAAAATTGTTGTTATGGCGTCAGTCTTAGGTAAGATGGTGGTAGCCAGGCGGACTTGAAATAGGCCCTCAGACCAACCAATCCGAGTACAATTGTACCCCATCCTGGGAACCGAACTCGGAACTCTTGCGTTTTACACGGGCGAACTCTTGGCGAATCAGTAGACCACGGAGTTGGTTAAATAAATTTAGTTTAAACTGTAACGTTGAGGTAGACTGATTAAACAATTTAACAATCCAAAAAGAGGAATTGAGAAAGGGACGTCAATCCTTAAATTACTATTTTCGAAAAAAAAAAATTATCTATCAAAAAATATAGATTTATTTAATGAAGAATGTTAATTGATGGCTATTTAATTAATATTAAGAATATTGATAAATAAAATAAAACTTATTTTTTATTATTTCAAGTTTTTTATTTTAACAATTTAATCACTTTACACACAGGAAACTTAAAACTATTTTGCGCCCGTTCTTCTTATCAGCTAAAAAATATTTGACAATTAAATTTGGTACTTATACTTGAAAAAAAATCTTTTCTATTTTACTATATTTCAAAGACCTTTTTCTAGTAGATAGCTGGACTATTTGTGTATATCTTTTAGCTAGGTACATCATTGTCAAACGTACAAACTTATATTGACTTAAACTGCTAAGTTGGTCAAAATTTACTCAGAATTTGTGCCAGTACGTAGTAGCTGCCTGCGCATGAATCTCATTTCGGATATGTACTTAGGCTTCTGCTACTTATTTACCTGTTTTGCATAAAATTTGAATGCCGTTTCCCGTGTCCATTGTAGGACCGACAAAATCTCGTGTTGTGCTAAAGATAGTATAATTTATCTTTATTAAATGCAAAGGATAATTTTCAGTTGAATAATATTATGAAAAGTTAAGATTCTGTTAGTAAACATAAAATTGACACGAAACACGACTCAAAATGTAAGTCTTGTAAATTATATTCTTTTATAATATAATTTTTTGATAAGTATGTTATTATGATATATCAATTTTTGTATTCTTTTAGAAAAAAAAACGATTTTATTTCATAACTACGTAATCATCAGCCCCTCTACTCAAATGGCCAACTTTCTATTAGTTTGAACGCTACGCTTACTTTTAAAGCTTAAATATGAGCAAAAGATGATTAAATCCCATGTCGCATACTTATGTAAATCACAGAATTCGATGTATTGTATGGAATTGTCAAGCTTACGGCACGTAATTTTATAGTTTACTGCTTATTTTTAAGTTTTAATTGTAAGCGTAGCGTTCAAACGAATATAATGTTGGCCATTTGAGTAGGGGGGCTGATCAGTTTCTTCGAGTCAACACCATTTGGTACCATACACCAAATAACAAGGACGTTTTGCCAAAACATCTAGTAATCACTCCCCTCGACAAAAACTAGTCCGTTCAACAATCACCCCCACATAACACAAAAATGACGTCACGTCAGCCTTGACTTCACGCAGTGGTGCCACGCATCAAGCTCTTCATAAACTTTGATGAGTTCTAAACTTGTAAAGATTTACGCAGGTACGTAGAGGACTATAACGGTGTGTTTACGCAGAAGATCCGTGGAAATTACGCGTCGGTATTAACGAACCAATTTTGTTTGAGTTTGTTTGAGGGGTGATTATAAGCACGTTGTATTAGGAACGTGACTCGAAACATGTGACAAAGCTTCGGAAACTTCTATTTATATAATGGTGTCTGATATCATAATATTGAACAGGGAAAATTTATATCGGAAATCCTGGTCTAACGAATTCAATAAAACAAAATACATATCGTATTACGTAATCTAAAAAATTGAAGACCTGCCTAGCTTTATTATTATAGTTTCATCTATAGGTACATCACACCGAATAATAATCAAGAATAATTATGAAAATTTAAGTCAGTAAAATTAAATATGCCAGCCAATGAATTAGTTTGTCAGCAGTAATATTTCGAATATAAGTACTTAATACAATATTAGATTATAAAGGTAGTATCAGAATGCTTCAACATGAAGAATAGATACAACAATTAACAAATTTGTGTTTCTTTGATGTTTTCCTTTACAAGTATGCAACTCTTATGCGGACGTAAAAAATCACAGATGTTTTCTTTTTTGGAAAAAAGCTCCACCAGTTACAAGTCGAATTTCAACAACAAAAAACTAAACGCAACTCTCGGCTCCACGCGAACCGGGACATATCGGCTGTCGTATTTTTCTTTTCACCCAAATCCCAGATTAACAAATTGCTCGCGTGAAAAAGTTTTACCTATAAATTTTCGTAAGTCGCAAAAGTCTGCAACGACACGTTAAATTTTATTGCAACCTCGGGCGCTGCGTGGCTATTAAACTTGGGATATTATTGAAATGATCTCCGGCAAAGGTTGTTATTGCTCGAAAATATATGCTGAGTTTCGAGTGTTAAGTTAAAATGGCCGATCGAGTTTTTTGTCGATAATGTGACGGTTAAGTTAAAGGCCTGTTGGTGAGATTACCTTTCTTTTCTTACTTTTTGGCTTTAAAATGTTCAGAGGACTAATGAATGAGTCATGAGCTGAGTATGTGTTTGTGAATCTCTTTTACGAACATGTAAATTAAGTCTTTTGAAAGTGATGGAGAAATTTCATTTTCTGTGGTTCGTAAGGAAAATGTTACTTGTCCTACATATCAGTGTCTTAAAGGTGTATATAAGGCGTTATAGTACAGTTATTTGAAGAATAACTAGTGAAACTAAATGTCAAAAATCAACCTCAATTTCTTTGTAATCATTCTTAATTGTAAGAAAAAAATTTCAAACTTTTAGATTTTTGCATTCACAATGCTATTTTTATATTAACTTAGACGGGAATCCCGTCTAAGTTGCTACGGGTGAGCCGATTTTTTCTAATATTTTTCATTATTTATTCATCTTAAAAAAAATTCAGAAAAAATAACTTTTCTTACACGTTGGGTCTGGTTAGTCAAAATTTCAGACATATTTTCTAACATTATACCTATCGAACAACAAAACCGGACCTTTAAAGTAAAAGTAAATCTAAATTCATTACAATAAAAACGAAATTCCCTTACCTCACCCTTTTTTGATAACCTACTCAGCGCTCCTTAATCACATCTTATCTCAAGTACCTTGAAATAACTTTAAATATTCACTGCGGTACACACGGACACGCGTTGCATATTAATTTAACTCGCTTCGTATGAAATTATGTAGCTGTTTGCTGTTTTATTATATTCCTTTTACAAGAAGACCCACTTTGCACATTGCAAGGAATTCAGAATGTAGGTAACTCTCCTTTTTGAGGTTACAGATCTGAGTAACATTATTAAATTCAGAAAATTCCGAATCATGATATTTAATATCGTATTTTGTTAGATAATCTGGTCTGACATGCGTATTTAATTTTTAGATATACTTAAAAATTAACGGTGTATATTAAATAATAACGGCAAATGTTATATTTTTGGAAAGTACTATATTTTCACAACAACCCAAGATAATAGATAAACAATAAAAATTTCAGAAATTATTTTTTCTCAAAAAAGATTTCCTTTAAAAAAAACACCACGTTTCTATTTAAAACGAGTTGTTTGTAATAGCATTGAATACAACATAAAAAGTGAATAAAATAAAAGAATTACATTATATAAAGGTTTTAGAGTCAATGTGTAACCGGCCTACCTCGAATCGGGACGGAAGATAAGGCTAACCGTTTGACACAATCACCCTTGTATATTATTTTTAAACGGTCCTTTGTGAGCTGTGAAAGGATATCTCAATGGAATTAAAATGAAAATATTGAGGATTTCATAAATTAACGCAATGATGTTGTATAATAATGATGTTGAATTAATTTAGTATTAAGCTTGTTTTAAAGCGATGGAAAAACATGCCTATATTTGTGAAAACTTTTTGATTACTCGATAAGTTTTGGTTTTGATTTTCGAGAAATGGAAAAACCTACCTATTTGTGAGTTTTTCATACGGAGTATAATCTTACTTATTGCCAAGTGGCTTGCTGGTGATAAACTGAGTACATTTTTAATGTAGGTATTGTTTATGTTCAACCAAAACTCCAGAGCCTAATGTAAATAAAATAATATTTATTTAAACATGATAAATACCAGCAAACCAAATCTTCACCGCCTGATTTCGGAACAACTTAGCTCAGCAACAACTCGAAACTTCACATAAACATCGAAATTTCCACCGAATCGATTTGAATTCGTTCACCTACTCGATTCTACTCATCTGATTTATCCAATCCTAAAACAATAACAGAGTAGAAACGCTAACTACAGGGAGCCGGAAAAGTTTCGTCAATTACGAACTTTGAGCTTTGCTAAATTCGATTCGAGAGATCGATTTTCCCACTCTCTACAGTAATTAAGAGAGAAATTCGCTGAGGAATGAAGTTGCGTTAACAGGTGTGCTCAATGCGTTTGAGCTTGGCTTTTTGAATAATTCGGGGAGCACGTGACTTCGAAACTTTGTTTTTTCGTATAAACTTGAACTACTACCTACTTAATGTTCATCGTTTACTCTTTTACATTAAAGATGTTAGACTAAGCCTACTTTCATATCTTTAACAGTAACTTAGAACTATAATTTCTGGAAGTAAGCATCAACCCTCCCAAATAATTTGTTATTTAAAATTTACGACTCGTTTAAAGGAAGATATCTGAAATGCTACTGTCAAATGTTTGATTATTTATATTTATATTATTTTAGTGTTCACTGAAACAGTGATATTTATGACGTACCTATACATATTCACGACACGCAAAATAAAGGATTTAATCAGTTTGAAATTACAAAATAATGAAAATCTGTTACTAAGAGAAAAGTTTGCCTATAAATAGTGAAAGTTTTATGTTCACTCGTGAAACCATCATTAAGTACTCGTACTTAGATATTTTAATTCTTTACAGTGCTTTATTAAAGCATATTGAATGTAGTAAGCTAGCGACACAACCAAAGTCCTTTATTTACCAATATCGACTGTTGTCACCCGATGTTACAATGACACTGAACTAGTCGGGTGGCATGTTGCCTTGACTCAACATAGCTGCGCAACAAAATATACGGTGAGAATACGTGTCATGTCACAATGTCCTGAGAAACATCTACTAAAATTGTTTATGTATCAAAACATTACACAAGATAAAGTTTTGGTTTGAAAAACTGAAACAGGAGAAGCATTGGACATCCTCTTGCTGTTTTTCAATGTCAAATTCTGTACTTTATCAGACTGTATTATGCTTGGCTATTGTAATGAAAAACCCAACTTAAACAATATTATCTTTCAATATCAGCTTTCGCTAAGCATAGTATTTTTGATGGTTGTGTATGGCTTCAGATATTTTTCGTCAGGACTGTGCTACTAATTAAAGCAATTACTATAATCTTTACTTTTTACCATTGAAAATGGTTATCAGATGCAAATCACCTGAGACGAAATTTTGACCATATCTCCGAGGATTTTGAGAGGATCGAGATGGAAATAGCACCAAAAGTTGAGGAATTTATCGAGACACGTGTGAACGTTTGAATTTTGAAAATTTACTGGTAACTTTTTTTTAAATTTTGCAAAATTCCATAAATTCCGGGTTTTTTTGGGGGTGTTTGTTTACTAAATTGTAAATATTTCGGAAAAATATCTGACTTAAGAAAAAATGAAAAAAAGGGTCCTATGGTATTAGTTTAGCTATCAAATAGCGAAATAATTTTAAAAATCTGTAAATAATTGTGACCTGTAGGTGGTCCCTTTAGATTTGGAATTCTAGAAAAACGGGTTTTTCCGTACATAAAAAGTTATGTAGCTTCTATGATTATTGACCGATCGTCATGGTAATAGTGTTAAAAGATGCAAAAGCAGACGAGAAGTGCATTCGATGGAATTTTGAAGATCGGTTAATAATATTTCGGCTGCGTCGAGGCAGTCAGCGGGCGCTTTTGTAACACGAGGCGGAGCCGAGTGTCACAATCACAATCGTAAAAATAAATAGGTACTAGCAGGTAACTTTAAAAATATTAGGATTTTGCATTTGATTAGATTTTGGTTTTTCGTAAATTTTTGAATTCATTTTCAATGCTCCGATTCTTGCGGGACTGCAAAATCTGTGAATTTTTAGATATGCAGCGTCACTGGACGGAGTAAACCAAAAATTTAAAAAACTCGTCAGAACTTCTATATAGTTAGATACGATGCTGTATGCATTAAAGTGGACATGGAGATTCATCCAAAAAGCTTTTTAGATCTATCTTCTCGTCAAACTTGGTTTTAAAAAACTTGTGTTAAAACATTATACAAATTCATATTGATAAATAAACATTTATGTAGACTTCATCTGCAGTAGATAGACTACATTACTTTCTTATCCTTTTCTAGAACCATTCCAGTGTCTTGTAAACAAAGTCTAAGTAATTGGTTTCGAAAATTATTCATGAGGTATATCTATTAACATTTTCCCTCTTTTCAAAATTAAGCTTCTCAATTATATATTTTTGCTGATACACTAAAATCTGCATCGTAATAACACTCATAAATACCAACCCTTCAGTTGTAGATTGCCACAGAACAAACATCTACAAACGGCCCGTTAATCTCCAGTATCGATAAGCCTGTTCATGCATAAAACACAGGCCGAGAACTAATAAGCGCTAGCAGGCACCTTGACAGCCGCGCGTGATATTATGATAAATAGCATACCCTCGTCACTTTGGAAAACTCCCAACAGTTTCTGATGCCTTGGTACTTCGCCAGTGCTGGTTAAGTTATGTATCGGAAAAGGTTTGTTTTTCTTTGTTTATTTACTACAAACTAAGTTTGGCGACTTGAACAATATTATGTGTATACAAGTACTATGTGCTGTTGCCTTCTTCTATAAAAACTATCGAAAAGATTATAATAGTATGCATAGAGCAAAAGTTAACACACAGATTATCCATATACCGTGAGTATATTCCGAAATAGCAATCCAGACCTCCACAAAAACTGCTATAAGCGGGATTTCGCTGCATTAATTAGGATTTAAACACTTGCAAGGAACATTAATTTCCACGGTGCAAAAACCAGCCGCAGTTCAGTACCATTTAGCAAGGAATACTGTACGGTAGCGTAGCATTTAAATAAATAAATCTATGCAAATTGTGTGCCATAAACAGTTGGTCTAGCTAGTGCATAGCTACTGCTAGGAAGAAAGAAATGAAGAAATTTATTTGCCTACATGCATGCGTAAAAAGATTGTGATGTAATTGTATGTTGGGAATTTATGACTATCAGTATAGGTATTATTGTTTTATGTTATGACTCGTCAATTTTGGAATTCCCCATAGACTGTCGCTTGCTTTTTATTTTAATTTTGCTTTTTTATACCTAAACAAGTTTTTTATGTAGTGTTTGTGTCATTTTTTTTTTCATTGAATTTTAAACCACTAAACATCCCTGTCGTAATGCAGTGAAAGTAATGCAGTAAAAATTTCTGTTGACTATAATATTCTTGCCTGTCACGTAAGGTATAAGTAGCAATAATATTATGGTGATGTCATTAACAAAATATTATTACCACACCCTCAGGATATAATTAGCGATTTCCATAGAAAATAAAAACAATCCAAACAACCAGCGATCCACTCGTTTTCTTGCAAATTTATTTAAAGAACTCAAGTGCAGCAGAAACCAAAGACAATTAAAGCAAAAGTTTTCTAAATTATCTCAACCACAAATCAGATCGACATAAACTAATTTCCAACTACTTTTTTCTATAAAATACGCTAAGAGCTCTCGATTTAATTGCACTAGAAATAGAAAAGCTTTACTAACATCGGCATCGGCCGCCTATGTGGCCCGAAGCCTTTTTAAATTGAATCCCGGGAAAATCCCATTCTCGGATACAAGTTGGTTGATCGTAACTCAAAAACTTTGCCAGTTATCATTCTTAATAACGAAACGTGCCTCTTTAAGTTTGGGAAAATAAATATATTTTTAATGTTTACCTGCCGTTTATTGGGAAAGTCGATATTTTGTTTTTGGGGTATGTGACGTAAGATCTAGTTTTGGAATGACCTTATTTAGAATGGTCTTTGTCGTTGGAGGAGGAGCATTTTTTATATCTACTCTATAACTACTTAATCTATGTACCACACTGACGTCCATTTTACAAGTACGCTGGACAGGCTATTGTCATGAAATGACAGCAATTTTTTGTGCCGATTTGAAAATCGCCATATTGGCGCTGAGAGCACTAGATTCTACTATAGCAGTAGTGAGTGTAATTGGAACTAATTAATTCCAAGTACACTCACTACTGCCGTAGTATAGAATCTACTGCTCTCAGCGCCAATATGGCGATTTTCAAATCGGAACAAACGATTGGTGACGTTCGCCTGTCCAGCGTGCTTGTATAATGGACGTCAGTGATGTACCAGATGTCTTATTAGCTGCATCTTAGTCAGAGTCAAAGTCAAATAAGCTTTATTCAAATAAAATATTTTCCTACCACCCTTTTCAGACTTTTTTAGCTGACAAGAAAACGGGCGCAAGAAACTTATCAGCTGTAACAGCCATAAGTAACGATATTTACAAACTTGAATATATCGTTACCAGTTAATTACAACAGGGTAAGTACTTAGAGAGGTGGATGTTTATCTACCTCTAGACCATAGAGGCAGTTCAAGCGGTTTACTCGTAAACCGATCCACTTCCAATTGCCAATAATAATGTACGAAACAAACCGTATATCCAGAGAATCTCCAAAAAATTGTCGTCGTTATTTCGTGGGATTCAATTTAAAATCGCTCCGGGTCTGGAATATTCTTGACCGTGTACTGGGTAATTGGGAGGGTCGAGCGTGCATTCAAACCAGGACTGCATCGAACGGCCGATTCCCGTTTTCCGAATTTCACGGTAAATCTGTTGATTGTTTCCCGCTGGCAGTTTGTAAATAACTTGGCCCTGCCTTCTGTGCAAGTCGGAATTGAAAAAAAAATGATTTGATGTGTTATGCGTACCGTTGAATTTAAAAACTAATAAATCGTGTTTACCTCAAGCTTACTCACTAAACATGAAATAAAACAACGTATTTAACGGATACTAGCGCCGTTTTATTGAAAATACTTTGCTGATTATTTGGTACTTATTTGGTTTGATTTTTTATTTTCCCGACGTTTCGGCACCTTTGCGGCTGCCCGTGGTCACGGGGGACTTGACCACGGCAAAAGTGTTTTTATAAATTGTGTTTATGTAAGTATAGATTTGTCAGTAATAAGGTCCATAGTTTGTGATGAATGATATATCGATTTTTATATTTTATTTATATTTAGATTAATCTCTACTAGTTCAAGGTGGAATCAAATTTCAGAAGGTGCTTAGAAAGTAAGAAGGTACTTTTATATTCAATATGGTACAAACAGTCCTTTGTAATACACTCTGAGCTGATGTTTTTCCTCTTATATATTATTCCGTGTATGACGAAATAAATAGTACATTTATATATCTAGTGGGCTAGTTTTGGAAACAACAACAGTTGAAATAATAGACGTATTTCTTCAATAGACTTCAATAGACGTGTTTTAATTAATCGATTTGAACATTATTTCTTGCTTTTTAAAGAGCTTTTTTTACGGTTTCTGAAGGAGGTTTTGCTTTTTTAAATTAAACAAGAGGATAAGTGCAATCTGGAACCTCTGAAAAAGAGTCCTTAAAATAATCAAACTATGTTGTTACTCGTATAATGTGTATTCAAATAATTTATTGAACAGAAATAATGAAAATACAATTTGCATACCATAAAATAAACTTATCAAGTTATCAACAAAGTAATGTGGAACAGGGGGGTAATATGACAATTTTTACAATAATATCGGTCGCTGCCTGTATGTCCCACTAGTAAATGGTACTAAAGTCCAAATGCTTATTTCACACTAGGAGCAATTCCAGCTTAGCATGTGAAGAATGTCTTATAAACGGATAGACAAACCCGGTCAAGTAGAAAACGGGCAAAAAGGGTTTCGTTTACTTTACATTTATTTGGGTGAAAGTTAAATAAGTTCTTGTGTGCTTTTGACCCCTCTTTACAGACAACTGTAAGTAGACATAGTGCATTTTTATGGCACCACCATCAGCGTCATGATGGAAGTATTATGCATATTTTCTTTATTTCTTCTACGAAAAAAGAAAATCTGAATTTCAAAGTTACGATTTTTATTTAGAATCAATATAATTCATAGGTTATTGAAATATTTTAAATTGCACTTTATGTTAAGAAAATTAATATTATTGAGTTGCAATTTAAAATTGTTTGAAATTTTTTAATAAAATAACTTATAATTTTTAAATGACCTAGTCGCGCTATTTATCGATTCCATGACATATTTCCTCACATTTACTACATTTTTTTTTGTGTAACTAAATATAATGTTTTATCATAGAAGGAGGTAAAAGCCACACAACAATGGCTGTGTAGCTGCGACAATTAAACTTCTTAGTGCAAAACTTTATAATTTACAAATTTTAAACTCAATAGCTGAAATGTATCCATTAATCAAAGCCTCGAGTATCGGTCGCATTCAATAATTTGATTTGAAAGATTTTAACTCGATATTTTTCTCGTCAATAGTTTTTTAATTCAATAATTTAGTTCGCCAATGTCGCAGCTGCAAGGCTTGCATAGATGAAAACAGAAAAACGTCTGGGAATAAATTGATTCTGATTGAACTATAAGAATCCTCAATAAAATAAATGTGAATTTGGATGTTTAGATTTTTGGATGTTTGTTATATATGAACGGATTTGGATAAAATTTAGAACGACATAGATAGATAACCTTGATTAAAACATTAGCATACTTTTTATGCTGGTCAATGGAATTGAAATTTTCCAAATGTTGGAAACACAAGGACGAATTTACGGGCGGAAGCTAGTAAATAAAACATATTTTTACATGTTGTGGTTTAAGGTGCTCACTGTCACAGTCTGCGATTGCAGAAATAAGCAACTTTCAAAAAGGCAAGCTTTTTCGATGGGTGACCACTCCTTGTTTAAAAGGCAGAATAAGAAGAATGATAAATAAAAGTTATAAAATAAAATGGATTGTACTCATGTAATGCACTGACATGCAAACGGTACAGATAGAATTATAATATTTAAAAATGGTTAGTAAAGTGGTTAGTTTATTAGTAGAAATCAAATATTAATAAAAAATATCAAGACAGTAAGCAAAGTAGGTATGCAAAGTTAATGAAATGGAAGGAAACAAGCAATATCTAAAAAGTATAAAGGCATTAGGCGTCTAAACGTATCAAAGGGTTGGTGTGGTTGGTTAAAATGAAAGTATGTGACAAACTGGTGCACAGAAATTTAGGCAGAGTAGTTTTTGCCAACTTTCGGCTTATAATACTTCTTTGTAAAATTTCTAAGAAAAGAACTGCACCTATTTAATAATGTCTGTAGCCCATTTTCGAGTTTGCTGTCTTTAAAGTCACTAAACTTGATTGATCTACATATTTTAATTAAGTTAGGTATATACATTTTATTTTCCAAGGTTCCAAGGCTTTAACACAATTTGTCGCGAACGTATCTGTGACGTCGTTTAGAGTTTACAGGAACTTTGCGTTTAAGTTATTAAAAGCACGTATAACGTTTGAAAACATAGCTTTATTGAAATGAAAGAAGTTTTAAATAAAATGTGTAATGCAAAAATAAGCAATTTATTGTCCCTCTCGAAAAAAAATTAGTGTAGCTGATAAGAATGGTTAATGATAATGAGCATAATCACTGCATATAATGTCCCAAGTCATGTTTGAATTTCACTAAATGCACGCTAACCTAAATGTCTTAAATTCCTCATGATTCACCTTTCAACATAAATTCAACATAAATTATTATCACAGATACAAGTACGAAACTATACATAGCACATAAAATATATAAAATACATCCAAGATTCTCGGAACAAGGGCCGTTCAAAATACAATTATGTTTCGTACAAGACAAATTCCCAGTGTAAGTTCAATACGAAATATTGGATGGAATAGCGTTTCACCGGCTCCGATATCCGATGCCATTATATTTATTGCTTTTGGAAAAGTGGCCTCCGGTGATGGAGGAGAAATTAAAAACCCTGTCGCCTTGTTGGGTGGGCGATTTGTTGGAAGCGTTTTAAGTAGTGGCGAGAGCTTGGCGTGTTCTGAAACTTTAGTAAGCTACCGATATTTAATATGCTTTCGTTTTCAGGATGATTAAGGATTTTCTAAACAATGCAAAAGTAAGTATGCCTATAATATAAACGTTTTTATATTTAAAAGGCGAATCCAATCTTAATAAGTTTTGTGTTTAGAGATAAATTTGAGAAAAAATAGACAACTTCATTAACATTTTTCTGATTCTAAATATAAGGAGCTAAATTACTTGTGTTATGGAAATCATAGACAACAGTAGCACTACAAACACACAGACCTGAGCCAATTACAAAAGTTCGTTTTTTAAATTGACTCAGCCGGCGATCGAACCCGGGATCTCCAAAAATGGTGACACCTTGAAAACCTGTATACAAAGCACCCGACCACGGAGGTTGATCATCAAAATTCCTATGAGAATCGAATAAAGATTTGTAGGATCTTTTAGAATATAAGGGAATGTTATAAGAATAAGAGCTACCTAAATTATAGCTCATGGAGATATTGTTTTTAAGAAAAATCTAAATTTCTAAGTATTTTCAATGTTCCAGTGATTACGACCATCAAACGATCGAAATATAAGTTGATGATAATAAAGAAAATAATTACAATACTAAATAATATGCTAGACAAAATACGACTCGCACCAGATCAATTCTCGGACGGGAATTGAACCCATGACCTTTGGGTATCCGGTCCAATCCTTTTCTAGCATTAATTATGTTATGTAACAAATTACTGTTCTGTAATTAAGTTTTATGTAACAAACTGCATAAATCTAGGTATCATGTGTATATTTTGATACAACTAACAAGTCGACTCCGCAACAAAGTTATGAATCATAGCTTGTTGAAGGCTCTTTTACTTCAGCTCCGAAGTTTTCTTTGTGTACTTTTTTGAAGAGTAGTAAAATACCAAGTTGTTGTCTCGTAAGTTCTATCTAGACTTTTTAAGACCAATTACGGAAAACGTGACAACATTATTTTAAATTATTATCGATGATAGAATAATGGAAAAACAAAGACTTGATTATGGTGGGATATGTTTAAATATGAGTACGGTGGTCCTGATTTAATATCTAGGTTTATATATTTACGTGTTTTTATTTCTTAGAAGTTAACTGACTGGTAATACTGTTAGCATTAAGTCTTTACTTGTCCTTTTATTTTTCATAATACGTCGTTAGTCAACTTTTACCACATTACACATAATTATTACAAAACGTGTGTTGTCTGTCCGCCCAAAATTTCATGTGTAATGTATGCTATTTATCTATATATATCTAGCGTGTTTCGAAATGACGCAGGTGAGGTACCTAAAGCAAATTTCACACACCATCCTTCACCATCCACCATCAACATCACATCACCATCATTCTACTTTCTAGAATAGATAAAAAGGATCATCGGGGTGGGACCATAATTATTTAAACTACCTTGCTAATCCAATTAAAAATCAGTATTGATCCCGACTAGATCATTACCTTATCCTATTATGTTGTTTTTAAATAAGCAAGTGAATAATGTAAAATATTCTTTGATATATATTTGCACGTTTTCGAGTTGACACGAGTAGTGCCAGTGCCATACCGAGACGTAATAACTTTTGAGATGACACATACTTTTCTAGAAAAGCTCTATATTTTCCTTAAGTCCCGCTGAATTTCTTTTCGTGTTTACTTGACAGGTTGTGTTTTGGAAGTACTCCGCTGAAAGGAAAGACACACGTTTTGAGGTTTATGTCCTTAAATGAAGTGGAATGTAGTATCATAATGTCAAATATGTGTTTAACAGGTATCGTCAATGTTTTTAAGTAAATACTAAAAATTCTGCAACTATTCAATAACTTGTACCTATATTAAAAATGAGTTCATAAAATAAACTTAAGTGCTTTATAGAAAAAATATTTAAGATCACACAGGTACCTTGGTTCAATAGCAGCTCATCAAGTTGCCACAAAATGTCAATAACTTAGTACAATTACTTCTAAAATAACTGTAAGTTTCAGAAGTAACTGAACGCCTTCCGACCTTGTCGCACTAACAGCTGCAATGCTTATTAGATAACTTGCGACCTACTACTTACTACTCGTATGAACACAATAGTTTTGACATGGTACGTAAATATTCAGTAACTTCTCCGTAGGCCGACTGTACGCTTGTATACCTATCGCGAAACAAAAATATTTGATTAAATTGTTGTGGATTTTCAACGGAATTGGAAAAAGTTGCGACATGTAATCGTTGCCAAGAAATCTGATTGTGCACTGGATACTTTCAGTTTCAGTTAAACATGAATTTCATGCTTACATTTTAATATAAATGAGATCGTATAATTTTGAGTAGCACAGGACTTTTGGTGTACATGTGAAACACCAAACATTTTTCAATCCACAGATAAACAGATAGATAGGACTTATTTGTAATGTTGTTAAATAGTCGAGTAGGCTTTATTCGACGAATAATTCACTTATCTGAAGAATAAAATCTATTTGACCCTTTGAGGGCCAAATAACACCTTATTCCTCAGATAAACAGTAAGTTTGAAGATAGTTTTCTTGATTTCTGTATAAAATTATTATTTTTAACCGACTTCAACAAAAGGAGGAGGTTCTCAATTCGATTGTATGTTTTTTATCGTTGTTCGCGCGTATTTTCGACATTTATGGACCGATTTTAATGATTATTTTTTTGTTTAATTGAGTTTGCTTGCGAGATGGTCCCATTAATTTTTTTCAAATCTGTCGAGTAGTTTTCAAGTAATCCTGAAAATACTATGATTTTGTATCAACTACCTTGACGATTTTCTTATTTATGAACCGAATTAGATGTTTTTTTTGTTGGAAAAGGGATACTTTAGTGCAGTCTTTTTAACCGACTTCGAAAAAAAGAGGTTCTCAGTTTGACCCGTATGTATGTATGTTTCTCCGCGATTATCTCACGTTTGGCTGAGCTGATTTTTCTATCTAATAATATACCTTACCTACACTACCTAATACAGAAGGTACTAAACACTAAAAATAAAAAAATATGTTTAAAAAACAAAAAACCGACTTAAAAAGACCTGCCTATAAAAAGCAAGAAATAATATTTGTTAGAAATGTAATTTTCAAGGCCTATCTATAGACACCTCGCACGTATAGGTTTGAATATTTTTTTTTTGTTTTAGTTCTATGTAAAAAGTAAGTAGTATGTATGTAAAATCGTTAAGCAGTTAACAGAATACATCTACCTACCAAGTTTCATCTGTGTAATCTTAATACTTTCGGAATAAAGTGGTTGTGACATACAGACGGACAGACAGACAGACAGACAGACATGAGGAATCAATAAGGGTTCCATTTTTTGACATTTATTCTACGAAACCCTAAATACACCACACCATAGCACACCATAGTGCAACCAAATCACCTAGTATTGTTACTGTAAATTGTAATGACGGACAGAAGCTTGCATTGTTTAACCATGACATAGCCAGATGTCTAAAATCAAAGAAATTGTTAATCCTGTTCTAACATTCGTTTATTCTCTATATCAGGGGTGCCCATACTTTTTCTTAAGGAGATCGACATAGCAACTATTTATGACCAAGAGATCGACATTTTTACTGATACTGAAAAAAAATGTTTACTTATACAACAGTAAAACTACATTGGGTGCAAAGTGTCAAATCTGTTATCCTTGGCGATCGACCTTAAAACCTCTCGCGATCGACCGTTTGGGCACCTCTGCTCTATATAATATTCACCTTCGTGAAGTTAGTACAGATGAGATATCGATCATTTAGTTTTTTATAGAATAAACTTGAAAAATTCTCAATCACTTAACAGATGAAAGAAAAAGAGAATAATAACTTTATTCTTTAGTTGGATATTGGTTTTTTTATCCAAGGATTGAAAAATCGCCCCTGAATAAGATAAGGTAAACATATAAATTGATAATTTTAGTAAATTAAATAAATATAAATTCCTCTGAAACAGGCAAATCGTTGCTTCTTAAATATTTAACATTTTCTGTTAATTAATTTTTGATAAATCTATTGTTTGAAATAGTTATACGTACGTACGCTTACTACATTTGAAATACATCGAACAGAATCTGTTTCTACAAAATTGCGTATACTTCAACCAAAAATTTCACGTAACGTGGCAGCCAGCAATGTGAATAAATCGTAGCAACGACAGCTGCTACGCCGTAGCAGTTCGTAGTAGAGCACTATGCCGTAGTTCATAGCGAAGTAGTAGCTGTGTTGTATGTTACGCCATCTGTATTTCACAAGCTGTGTCTTGTTTTATAAGTTGAAAAGATATGTATGTAGGAAATAAATAGGTTCAGCGATTTTCAAGAGACACTTTGTCATATTTTACCACTAAAGCAGGCATATTTGAAGTGTTGTAATTTAATACAACTAACGACTATTGTGGTGCTAAATTTAAACTTTTGACCATCAGCCATTTTTGATGTCCCCACTGCTGGGGCACAGGCCTTCTTTATGGGTGGATAAGGAGGACGGGCCATAACCCACCATGCGGGCCCAATGCGGATTGGTGAGTGTTAACGACTGAAAATGCACCCGGGACCAACGGCTTAACGTGCTTTCCGAAGCACGGAGAAGCTCGAGATTATAAATTTTTGGTCACCCATCCCATGACCGGCCCTTGCAAAACTTGCTTAACCTCCGCAATTGCTGGGCCAGGCACTAAGCCACTGCGCCATCGAGCTCCACTTCGGAGTACCGAGCTCCGAAATTTAAACGTTTATTAAAATTTTATTGCTATATACCTATATAACTTTAATTTTTTAAGGAATCCCTGAGCAAATTATAATTCTAATACACAATTTTTACTATGTTTAACGTGGAATTTTTAGGGCCCATAATCTAGTATTTTTAGACGGTATCGTTACATTCCCTCGTAGTCACTGCTAAAAGTAGATAGAAAAACTGCTAAAAGTGGCCGTTTTTGACACATTTGACTTTTTGACTTAGGGCATGTAGAATTTTAAAAATACTAGACCATGGGCCCTAAAAACTCTACGTTAAACATTATTAAAATAACTTTCTAATAATAACTTATTAAATAAAAAACCTCTGAGGGCGCCATTTTCAGTCATTAATAGGAACCTATATGAATTTACATAGAAAAATAAAAAAAGAACATTATTAGTCTGAATTTGATGTTAATAGTTTTTTATTTCACATTGTCAACCTTGACGATCATGTTTTTCGACATCCATTACAGTTAATTATGTTGAATAACGTTTCCAATAAGACTTTTATGTGCCTATAAAACTAGCTATTAATTTCGACATTCATGAGTGAATGACGACCGCAAATGGTGATTTAAAGCCTTAAAGTACCAAATGAGCTATTTAATGTTTTACAGATTAGTAACTACGTTTGTTTTTAGTTAACAATCGCACAGTTAATGGTATTTTTAGTACCGCTAAAATTTTATTGCATAAACTAATAAAATTATTTGTTCTTAAATGTGAAGGAAGTCCTGAAAGCAATTCGCACATCTAGTTCTTTAAAGTCATAAATGTCATAAAATCTAAAATTGAGTTAACTATGCCACAACTTTTCTTTTATACGAATCTATTGAGTGCTTAAAGATCGCTTATATTAACAAAGCTTAGAAAACGTTTGCAATCATATATCACACTAAACCTAGTAATGAACACAGTTACTTATAACAAAAAAAAACTTTAATGTGCCCTACTGTAAAATTAAGAAAATGACATTTATGACTTTAAAGAACTAGATGTTCGCATTATCAATTTAAACTTTTTTATTATTATTTATGACACGTTTGTTAGTTAATTAATATATATCTGCTGAAACTGGTTTAGACATTTCAGGAATATAACATTAGAAAACGAAAACAATGACTGTATTTAACTAGTAATTGAAATAACAAAATCCTCTTATAGAATAGAATATTTATTTACAAAGATTTGTGGATCTTTCTTTCTATAAAAACCAATGATAAGTTGAGAAAACACAACACACAGTTTTGATAGAAATAAAAACACATACTACGTAACTGATATACTAATACAATCTACATTTACGGAAATAAAAACTTTTTAGAATTTTCTGTGACAAAACCTCACCTCGTACCATATAATCGTCACCATGATATTTTCCGCTGGGATCCGCCGTCTAGATGGTAATGGGAATATTAAGTTACCGTTTGCCACCGAGTCGAATTGATTTCACAAATCAAATAAGACGATCTTCGATGCTGCGGGACGGGCGGTCCCAAGTGGTTCGTCTGTACTGTTGATGAGGGCTCGCTGTAGCGATTGTGATACAAAAAATACGACACAACTAGCAATGAACTATTTATTAAAAACAATTGTGGAAGCAACTGATCGAACATAACACAAACCTTCCAAAAGTAATGATGAAAAATCTGTATCAAATCTAATGCAAAGAAAATCTTTAATGAATTGCAGAGACTTTGGAAATTAAACACACCCTATTACCTATCAAAATATGGTTTATAGTTGTTACTAGCTTCCGCCCGCGACTTCGTCCGCCAACTGCGTGTCCACGTCCTGGACCACGCGCAGTGGGGTTCCGTAGTTACCTTATACCCATACCATATATGGGGTGCCCATACTTTTTCTTAAGGGGATCGACCTAGCAAAAACTTATAACAAAGAGATCGCCATTTTGACAGTTTGACCCACCAAATATTTATCAAAAAAATATTGCATAAGTAAAACTACATTGGGTGCAAATCTGTTATCCTTGGCGATCGACGATCGCGATCGACCGTTTGGGCACCTTTGTCTTATACCATACCATATTTAATACGACTATAATTTTTCGTATGCAAAAATAACTTTGTTTTTCAAAGTATTTGTATAAATGACAAAGCTATATAATTTACGGTCTTGGAAAATGTTCTCTTTAAGCTTTTTCACTCTCTTATTTCAAAAGTCGAGACGACACACATTTGTTTGTTTAAAAATTGTAAAGCAGTTTACAGAATACATATTATTATACATATCAAGTTTCAACTGTGTAATCCTCATAGTTTCGGAATAAAGTGTCTGTTACATACGGCCGGACAGACAGACATGACGAATCTATGAGGGTTCCATTTTTTGACATTAGGCTGCGGAACCCTAAAATTTGATTGGTTGTGATATATTGAATAGGTATGTCACGGCTAATACCTGAAGTGCGGCTAAAGTAGTTTTAGCCGGCTATAACTACGTGTAGCCGATAGCTCTTGGTTAAAACTAGCGAAGCGCAGCGGAGCGTGAGCCTTAAATTTTGAGGTTTTTTTTTTAACAGACGACAGAAATAACTTTCTTTATACCCCATGCTAGACCTAGTTTTTCCGGTTACACCTAGTATCCTAGAAGCTCGGTGGCGCAAGGAGCTCGGTGGTTTAGCGCCTGGCCCAGCGATTGTGGTGACCGAAAATTTATTATCTCGAGCTGCTCCGTGCTTCGGAAGGCACGTTAAGCCGTTGGTCCCGGCTGCATTTGCAATCGTTGACACACACCAATCCGCATTGGGCCCGTGTGGTGGGTTATGGCCTATCCTCCTTATCCACCCATAAGGAAGGCCTGTGCCCCAGCAGTGAGGACATCTGGGATGGATACCTAGTATTAGCCGCGAGCAAATCGACTACAACTAGGTTTAACCAACAGCCAACGGCTACACCTAGTTTTAGCCGGTTAAAACTAGGTTTAGCCGCACTTCGGGTATAAGCCGTAACATAAATAGTGTTATAGTAACTTTTAAGTTATTTAAAAAAACACATAAATGCCTTCTGTCTTTAACTAAGCTAATGTTTTTCAGTTCGTTGTGCCGTCACTGTAAGTTAAGAGCTTATACGAGTACTTCGCATGACACGTAGCAACATAGTTTTATGGTTTCTTCTTAACAAGGATGTTAAAAGCATGTTTGACAGAATCCAATCTGCAAGTGTGTCAGTTACGAGTAGGGTGACCATGATTAAAGGATCTCTTAAAGTGTATCAATTTTGCGAATATTCAATCATTTATATTTAAATAAAAAAGTTGTGATTCAATTGACATGAATGTATGACTTGAATCCTATAACAAATATACACTTTTTGATACTTTGTAGAATTACATCAATATATTTATTCACAAAATTAAGATAATCTTGGTGAAAGCAGCGCCAATTAACGCAACATGAAATATCGCAGCGACAACACACAACAACAAGTAACAGCATTTTTTGCAGAATAAAAACATTGATATTTAATTATAGTTGTGGTGTGAATATAAAATAGTTTTATCTATCTAACAGAATTTAACACGTCAAGGCCCGGAAAATGAATTAAGACACAATAGATTTTCTATTGTTGTCCGGCCGCATGCGGCCGCGCGGGCTTTGATAAATTAAAATTTCCCCTTGGCCGAAAGCCACCTTTTTTAGAATAAATGAATGTTTTTTTATATCATTTTGTCGTTTTGATTTTAACACGTTTTTATTGTATTGTATTGTCAATAAAAAAAGTTGTTATAACGCTGACTTATAAAGATGTTTCTTTTCAAATATCATTAAATATTATAATTTTATGTTAAGTATCACTGATATAGATGGTTAAAATATTTATTTATCTAAGATTAGGTAGGTCTTTTAATATTCTGAAGGTATGGCCACCCTTTTCAAAACCCAGTAATGTTTGACAGCGCTAGGACGTTAACAAGCTTTGGCCACCGGCTTTGGAAACATCTCCCATCCAATGACGTAATGGGCTAATTAATTCCGGTCCCGGGAGAAATGAGCTGGAATAAAATTACGTTACTATCGCAGTTCTGAGGTACCTATCTCGATAAGAGCTATATGGCAATTGGACAAATAATATAATAATGATTTTACTACCTACCTACTTGACTGTTAATGGTTAAGGAGAGACTAGTGAAATTTTTACTTATTATATTAAATGTACTCAAATCAAGTTACATATATTGAAACAGAATAGTAAAGCTTATACTTGAACGGTGTTACCATTAGACAAAAATTTATGACCATGAACTGAAAAAAATCACTTTTGTCATAGGAGCAGTGTTATATTGAGATTTGAGATACAGACTCATCGTTTAGTTCAAACACCTCAAATTCTCTCACAATCTTATAAATATCAGATTGTGAATTTTGTTCTTTACTCTACACAATCTAAGTAGATTGTGCGGAGTCAAGAACGAAATTAAGTTTATTGTTTTCCATCATTCTTTCTCACACTATTCAGCACGCTACTTCTCAACACTCAACAAACCACTAACTTAATTGTATCGCCTCACCTATTCAATGTTACATTCACTGATTAAAAACAAACTTTGGAACAAAATGCACTGCGCAAAGCTCGGAAATTTCTTGTATAATTCCTAACGTAATTTAATCAAGAATACGAAATAGGGTATTGATGCCTCGTGAAACCAATTTACTTATTCGTCTTAAGAAATAACAATTTATCTCGAGTGTTCCATTCCCACTGACGATTTGATTCCCAATTAAGTTTAGATTCGGAACGAGCTTCTTCATTAGAATTTATGTTCCCATTTTTATAATTAAAAACAAACGATTAAATGTTATCGATTCTATAATGAGAATTTCCAAGGGCCGCGCTGTTTGGCATTATGGGGACACTTATATTTTTTTTATTAATTAACTTTTCGAAATATAAAGCGTTGTTCTTAGTACTGACTATTAGTTTTGTTTCATATTTTTTGTTTATTCTTTGCTTACCTGAGTGCCTACATCATGGCATCATATATATTATATTATATTATTATAGCCGTTCGTAAATATAACCTGTATTACTCGCTGATAATATAGCTTTCTGTAGGTGAAAGAATTTTTAAAATTGGATCAGTATTTTCTGATTTTATACAGGTATATTTCAAACAAACATACAAAAACAAAACTTTGGTCTTTATTATAATATTAGTAAAGATAAATAAGTATTGTAAGTATAGGTATGTTAAGATAAAAAAAATACAACCAAATAAGTAATAAATACTTCACCTCTCTTTTTTGGACGTCGGTTAAAAATATAACAAAAATGAGATTTCAGATATACTAAGCAAATACTTCAGATTCTTAACAAACTGTGTACCTTGTGTAACAAAATTTGCTCTGACGTCCTGCAAAGTCTGCAATCGCTTGTTAAATTTAAATTTTCCTATAAAAAATTCTCACTACCTACTGAATTTATTTAACCAGCCCTGAACTTCAGTTTAAATGTACAGTCAACAACAGCAGCATAGTACATAAAAGAAATTATCAAAATAGTCTCACTGTTTTATAGCAGGCAAATACTGAAAATTTTCACATGTAATCATGTTTTCTGTTTAAACTGATAGAAGCGCTGAAAGTTAGCATAGCATTTGAG
This sequence comes from Agriphila tristella, assembly GCA_928269145.1. NCBI lineage: Eukaryota > Metazoa > Arthropoda > Insecta > Lepidoptera > Crambidae > Agriphila > Agriphila tristella. Next base: position 44,243,820 of record OV743433.1, read on the forward strand.
AATTCAGAATTGTATATAAGTAGTTGAAACTTTTAACTTGTAGTCAAAATGCTAACTCCAATTATTTTGTAAGTTTAGCTTTGCCATTTTTGAACTTTTATCCTACTACCTATAATATTATAAATTTTAAAGTTTGTGGGTTTGGATGTTTAGATGTTTGGATGTTTGTTCCTCAATCACGCAAAAACTACTGAACGGATTTGGTTGATATTTGACACACAGATAGTAGACAGCCTAGATTAAAACATAGAATATTTTTTATCCCGATATACCCACGGGAACGGGAACCACGCGGGTGAAACCGCGGGCGGCCGCTAGTAATGAAATAAAACAACTTGTCTGAAATATTTTTTTTAAATATGAAATTCTAGCATTCACAATGCTATTTTTTATATAATACAAAATAATATAAGTACTAGAAAAAATACGACTCGTTCCAGATTAATTCTTGGACGGGAATTGAACCCGTAAGCTCAGCAGGTAGCTTATTAGGAAGTTCATCAAGTAGGTCATCATCAGGTCATACATACGTAGACAATTAGTTTTCATAAAATATTTTTTTCTATGGTAAGCTATTGATGTTGAATGTACGCATAAAATGTACGATTGTTGGAGAAGTGCAATCTTATTATTTATTCAGAGAGAGTGCTTCGAATGTTTGTGTTTGAAAAAGTGGAGGTATTGTAAACAAGTTCAGTTACCCACGAGACGGTAAAATACTGTAGGTAGGTACTTTATTTTACATGTAAATGTACTTGGTATACGAATGAAACTCTAGTGCTGTAAAGACTTGTCTGGACGCCACTAGAATTGTATAGTTCGGTACATATACAAATTTCATTTTCTTCCACGTGTAATTTTTATCTTATTTTATAAATAAAAAAAGAACATTGACATTTATTACAGTATTAATTAAAAAAAATATGAAAGACTTATTGCTACAAAACATTAGTCTAAATTTTCACATTTCTGTTTGATTTTTCATTTCATTGGGGTTAAGTTTTGTTTTGTGTTAATTTTCGTTTTAACAGAAAATTGACACATTTTTTTTTATATCTTCGTCAATAAGCCACCAATTTAATATAATTTAGACAATTATTTAGTACTTTATTACACACACTTTACATCATCAACTTCCATGTACTTAACATGAAAATACATGGAAAAAAAAAGCCATTTATTTCATATTTTCGGGGTCGTGGGGGCCCATGGTCCGACACCGGCTGTCGCGGCCATTGTAAGGGTGAAAAATTACAGCCGGCAGTTGGGAAACCCTTTGGGATATGTATGCACCGTTATTTTGTAAATGCAAGTTACCAAATTACATACATACAAAGATAGGACAGAAAAAAACATGATTACTTATATCAGTTTTTCTAATAATGTAAAGCACATATACAAAGTATTACAAGACATCCCCTCAAGCCGAATATTATGGTTGATTGGGACCATCCAACTGAACAACTTTTACCATGGGACCAACTCTAAAATCGTGCAAAAATAATCAGCTGACAAAAATTAACGAAAATATCAAAATGTTTTAAACAGCAGATTTTTTCGCGATTTTTGAGTTGGTCCCTTAGTAAAAGTTGTTTAGTTTGATGGTACTTATCTGCCATATTCGGCTTTAGGCGTTATTTTTTAATACGTTGTATAATACATAACTGTAAGTACAACCAGTACAACATTACTACAGCATTTTGGTCATTTTATCCACCCCTTAACTACAAAACGAATTCTAATTAAATGCTGTTTTCGACCCAGAGAAGCTTAAGTCTTTTAAGTAAAAAAAATCAAATAAAATTTGGCGTCACAAATCATTTTTAACCGACTTCAAAAACTTTGAAAAGGAGGAGGTTATCTATTCGTCGCGTATATTTTTTTTTATATATGTATGTACACCGATTACTCAAAGACAGCTGAACCGATTCAAACGATTCAAACGTTATAACATGAGGTTTGTTCCCAAGTTGGTCCCATTTTTTGAAATTTTGAAATCGGTTCAGTAGTTTTCAAGTAATCTTGAAAATACTGCCGTTTTCGTTACCATTTTATATGAATTGAGACCGACTTTCAACCATTACTTTTTTGTTTATGAACCGATTTAGACAATTCTTTTTTTGTTTGAAAGAAAACACCTTAAGAATGATTCCATATTATTTTCATTGGTATTGGACTTTGGATTTTGAAGATACACGAGGGAACTCCTCAAAATCAAATAGGAACTGTACAGTGATTGAAATATTGGTAGGTTTATTATTGTCAAGGACATTCTGGACTAGATTTGAACTGCGAAGACCCAACGGAACACCTGTGGACATTGAGTTACTCGGGGTTTACCATTGAAAAATGTGAAACATTATACTTAACGTTTTATTTTATAAAATCATCGCTTACATACCTACCACAAAAAAGTTTAAAATAAAAAGCTTTTTAAAAAAAGTAAAACCTCCTTCAAAAACCTTAAAAAACAGCTCTATAAAAAGCAAGAAATAATGTTCAAATCGATTAATTAAAACACGTCTATTGAAGTCGGGTGGGGCTTTTAGAATATAAACCTCACAATAAGTAAAAAAAATACTTCCAGCTCCACCCGACTTCAATAGACGTGTTTTAATTAATCGATTTGAACATTATTTCTTGCTTTTTATAGAGCTGTTTTTTAAGGTTTTTGAAGGAGGTTTTAGTTTTTTTAAAAAGCTTTTTTCTTAGACAGAAACTGTTTGTAATCAATAAGAAACTAACTACTAAAGCAACTGGTTTTTGAAATAAAAAGGATATTACATTAAGCACCCATACGTGTAAATAAAATTACTATTTTATGTAAGTGTTGGCCATTGTCATAAAACTTGTATGACCGAACGACAGCTGAAGCGCTAATTTCAACGTATCATTGTGTCAAAACAATTTATCGCGTGTAATCTGAAATACAGGTCTACTCTCTATTGCACGAAGTCTGTTTTTTCGTTAGAAATTTTAGTATACTCCTTTTTCTTTCATTTCTTCTCCGAAAACAAATAAAGCAGTGTGAACAGTCAGCACCAAAATTAGGAATATTAATTAACTATTTTATTATTTAGGTACCTTTAAAATTAAAAGTCCCTATTAGTTTCATAACTCTTGGTAACATGTTACATGTTGTCACTTTCATCAGTAACATAGTACTGTATCTACCTAATATAACTTTGTGAACAGAGCTTAAATCACAATAAATCGATTTTTTGATCAAACGAGAGTGAAGCGCGAACGAAGCGTCTCTGCTTGGGCAAAAATCATCTACAGGTCGCATTTCCCAACTGATTCTCGTGAAATTTTGTGAGCTGGTATGATAATGATACTGTTTATTTTTTATTTTTAAAATTCTATATAATACAGCTTTTTGAGCTACCCACTATAGTTATTTAAGAATCGTATATCTAGTACTAAAGAATCTAAAAGAAATTGAAAAAACCTAAGAAAACAAAGTCTGCTGAACTTTCAGGACTGGCTCTATCTATACAAATAACAAGGTACTTACTATTTTATGGGACAGGATAGATAGGTAAATGTCCGTACTTGTTTTCTAACATTTCAAAAAGTAATCTTCGTCTTACAAACTCTTTGACACGGCAATATCAACTGTTGTTCGCTCTCCTCTTATCTCTAATGCTACTGGCTTAGCAATTTTCACCCTTAACAACAACACAAATGTTCGAAATCATCATTCAGGCAACAGCAAAATCAAAGTGGCAATATCGAGTCAGCGCACGCAGAGGATTCAAATGGATTTGATAGAAAAAGTATACATTTATGTGACAACTCGAACACAAAAAATATCGCTACACAACTAAGCCAAAGACTTTCATCCTAAAATTTAATTAGAAAAAAAAGTGAAATTACGTATAAAATAATCTGGTAAAGTACTTTGATACTTCTAATTCATATTTAAACTTTGATTAGAAATTAGAAAAATGAACTTAAAATGACTTTTTACAATTTTAATATTACTTTAGAGGCTTAGGCCTCTACTTTGACTTCACTTCTGTACTTTAATTCTTACGCAACTTGCTGTTTCATTCTGTTACGTGAACTCGAACACAGTAAACAACGTGTGTGGAAACGGAACGTAGATGGTGCTGATGGAAATCGTTTCAGTCATTGGAGCGTTAAATCGTACAATTAACGCTGCAGCGCGATATGCTTATTATACAAAATAGTCCAGTTATCCTTAATTAAATGTAATTATTATAGGTTAGTGTCTTTGTTCGGCGAGAGGAGACGGGCTTATCGACTGGGCGGCGCCGGTCGCTCGCGCTCGGCCGCGCTCGTCGCTGCGGCGCTCGGCTACCCTCGGCATTCACCGGCGTTTCTCGCTACGCTCGCAAGAAATTTAAGGGCTGCGTTACGAATTTTCCGACAGGCGCGTCTGTTAGACCGCCACACCATCCGCACAAAATTACATAACCATCTAACTCCAATGCATAAATCTAAACTAAATTGGAATAAGCCCTTTGTTTTATTAAGAGTAAAGAAAATAATTGGAATGACAGCTGAAAGGTATAAATCAAATTAACTGTGATAGGAAAAGCGCCGCAGTTAACTCTCAGTCGAAGCTAAAGCGGCCGGCTAAAGAAGCCTAAAGAACCAATTGTCGTCACCACAAAAAGACGATAGTAGCAATTTCCCTTTGCCGACAACCCTTTGCGAGGCGAGAGGCTGAGCGCGCTCCGGGCACATGGCGAAGGGGTGGGGAGGGTCGCGGGGGCGGGTACGCGCGCGGGGGGTATGCCCGGGCCGCCCCGCCTCAGTGGCGGCCTGCAGTGGCAACGACGCGCGTGTCGCCTCCGACACTTCCGCCCCGCGCACACCTAATCCGCTCATTTAGCTAGCAAACGCCGCATACGGTGTGGTGGCGGCAGCCCTGCGGCGCCGAGCCCCCAGGGCCGATGCTCTGACGAGCGGGGCCCGACCGCCGGCCCGAGCTCCTTCGATCGTCCCACCGGCATGTGATATCGCGCCGCGGCACTCAACAAAATGATTGTGTGTTCAATTGTTTACGTTAACGATAGTTGATAAACGGGAGGCAGACGTTGGCATGCTAATGTGAGTATCCAACCACCATTCAGTCGCGGTCGTGCGGTCGCTGGCGCTCGTGAATCCTCTGAACGCATGATAAAACAGCAGTTGCGTTAATGTTTCTCGTTACCGCGTGAGAGCAGAAGCGTAACGTTTTCCTGCATTGCGACAATGTGCGAACGTGTTTCGACAAAGTTTTCATACATTATTGAGTGTCACAGCGGCCGCTCGGTTGCAGCTTAGCTTGAATATTAGATTGGGAGTATGTTTTTAAGTGTAATGTGGTTGTCGGCAGTCGGACTGTTGGTGGCGATACTTGGACTGAAAGCGGGGTAGCGGCACGTGCGCTGGTGGCGTGCGGTATCGCTCGCGTGGTTTGGGCGCGCAGTGGAAACGCGCGTGCGGTTTTGGCGCGTGGTAGCATACCCGCGGGATTAGCGCGCGGCGAGAGCGTTCGCGCTTATTTCGCGCGTGCGGTTGGGACGCGCGAGCTGGGCGCGCGCGGCGAGCTGGCGCCATGCGGCGATAGCGCGGCGGCGCGGCCGAGCGGCGGGCGGGCTCTCGTGCGCTCTCGGCTATGTGCCCCCTTTGCGCTACACTGTAAGTATTTTTATGTAAAAATCTAGATAAATAGTTTTTATTTATATTTTTAAATAATATAGTAGATTTTAAAAGCAAATCGAAATACGTTAAGACACTTGTAAAAAAAGCTCTACACGACTCTCTCTACAATCCATAAGTATACCAAAACTGTAATATTTGGTTTTGGTGGCATTTTATCAGGATAAAACAAAATAAGAAAATAAGCAATACCTAATAGTAAAACAAACATAAAATGTAATATCTGGGGGCACGGCAGTGCTCCCGCCAAGACGACCAAGCGAAGCGCAAGGGCACTACCTACCTTTTCTCAAAGCGTTTGTTGTTTATTTGAACCCTCATAACTTGGCTTTATACATCACGATGTATCACGATGTATTGATTGATACACGTATCAAACACTCTGTCAGATCCTGAATAGGGTGATAGTGTTGCTGAAACTGAACAACATTCTTCATGGAACATAGGTCGAAAAAAAAAATTCATACTCCCATTCAAAATGTATTGGTCATCTAACCGACTTACTATGGAAAGGCGTAAAAAAAATCATTTTTCGACCTATGTTCCTTGGAAAATGTTGTTCAGTTTTGAGCAATACTATCACCTTTTTCAGGATCTGACAGGGTTTTTTGATACACGATGTATTAGCAGATAAATAAAATCCTCGAGAGATATGTTGTCAATTGTAGACTTATTAAACAAATAAAATTTAAATAGCATAGTTCATATACTTTAGATTTTAGTGATATCGAAAACCCCGATTTCGTCACTGACTCACTCGCTGATGATCATCAAAATTCTTAGGCTACTTCCTGAAGTCCCAGACAGCTGAAACTTGGTATGTTAGCTAGTACTTACTAGTGCACAAACAACAAAAAAACAATAACTTAGAACGTTTACCCCCCAACCCCTTAAACTAGTAAACTTTTTTGAGACTTCCACAAATTTGGATGCTAGAGGGCTGAATAATTATATAGGGACTCCTTATTGTTAAGATATAGAAGTGGGCTATGAAAAAAGTCATCCTTAATGTGCAAGAAATACACCCCAGAAAAAGAAAAAAAATGTCATTAGCAACTTAGAAAAAGAAGTGAAATCTTACCAAAACATTTTCATGTAAAATATTGCCTGGATGAGACCATATGGCTCACACTGTCAAAAGGTTATCAAATCCCATGTAGAGCCAAGCTTCTAACTCTATACGCCCCAACTTTACAAACTCTACACTTTAGTCAAAATATGTGGCTTGGCCGTTTCGTTACTACAAGAACTATTTGTACCTATATAACAGAAAAGTAATGATCAGTGAATAACATTTTCACCTTACATGCATGTAAAATGTAGCGAAATGGCCAAGCTACATTATTTTATCTAAGGTTTAGAGTTTGTGAAGTTAGTGCTTGTAGAGTTAGAAGCTTGCTTCTAGATGAGATCTGATAACTTTTTGACAGTGCGAGCCATATAATAAATAATAATAATAAATATTGTTTATTTACTCTTCACAAAGGTTATCACTTATAAAGGTCTTGCGGGTGAAACTGATGCATTGACATTTGTTTATCACTGTAAATATAAACAAATGTCAATGCATCAGTTTCACCCGCAAGAAAAATAAAATCCTTTACCCATATCACTTTAATGGTGTATTAATCGAAAGAACGGAGGTCGTTAGGGATCTAGGAATTCTTCTGGATTCTAAAATGTTGTTCTCTGAGCACATCAACAGTGTAGTTAACAGGTCATACCGCAACCTTGGTTTTATCATAAGGACATGCAAACCCTTTAAAAAGATTCAAAGTCTGAAAACTATATATTATGCTTACTGTCGTAGTATTCTTGAATATGGAAGTCCCATTTGGTCGCCGCAGTATGCCACATATACAAATAGACTGGAACGAATACAAAAACTTTTCATAAAACACCTCTCTTTCAAGACCCGTACGCGCCGTGTCACGTATGAGGACTGCCTTAAATGCGAAATGTTATCGCTTAAATCTCGTCGCGAATTACTTGATATGTGCCTTTTACATGATATCCTTCATAATCACCTGAACAGTGCCAACCTACTCGCCACCATTAGGTTCTGTACTCCTAGGTACCGCACGAGAAAAACCCCTCTTCTGTCTGTGCCTAGACATCGTACGAACTACGGTAGGAATGCTGTTATGACTCGCCTATCCAAATTGTACAATAATAAATTTCATGATATTGATATCTTCCATTTGTCCAAGCAAGGCTTCAAGCGTGCACTGGTATCAAAACTGTCTAAAGTGTAGCATATTTACTACATTGTAGCAGACTTGCTGCATTTGAGACAGTTTTGTAAAACATTTACTTATTTATTTATCTATGTATAATTTTAGCATGATATTTGTTCAATATTGTTTTATGTTTTGTTTGTTTTTGTGTTGTCTTTTTGTACACATATCTCAAAATTATGTTTATGTGTATAATTTTTACAAAATCTTAAAATCTAGAATAAAATTAATGATAAGAATTAAATCTGCCAACCATACCTCTTGCTTAATTTAGTTTATATTTTAGTCAACTTTTTATACTTTTACCCACTTGTAATTTTTTTCCTTTTTTTAAACAATTTGCCCGTAAAATTATAACATGCGGTGAAACTCTGTTATTGGCTAAGTGTAACTTTTAAATTTATATTATATTTTATGCATGATTGTAGTAAAAAAGCTGTTGAGTTTCCTAATAAATAAAAAAAAAAAAAAAAAAAAAAATAATAATACGTAACTATACTAAGAGCTAAAGCTTACAGATAAAACCTTTGTGAGAGACTGGAGTCCAAACTACAACTATCCCCGAGGGGCCTGTACTACAGATCTTCAGGCTACCACCCCATTTTAAAGAGACACTAAATTTTTAAGCATTTATACCTACGTACAGTTATAATAATACTACGTAGTACGTACCGTCGTTATAAGAGGAGTACAATTTTGATTCACTAAAATTATAAAGTTGTCTCGTCTTGGCAACATTTTACATGAAAATGTTTATAGTGGGATATATTTTTTTGGAAATATACTTGTTGATATTACACACATAACCTACATCAATTATCATATCTTTCTCCAGACAGGTCCATAAGTGCGTTATGCAGTTAAATCTCCCTCGCGAGATGAGCCTAACTAAAATACATATGAAAATGAAAAATTCTAGAAAATTCTGTGCGTATAAAAGTAAACATCAATTTGTAGGTTTCGAAGAGCACTATTACAATATTCACAGTCTGATACCACTTTTTATGGTTTAATGAAAGCTATAGGTAATGATTAGCAAATCACATTGTTTGCGAAAAATAAACAAATGGCGTTTCATAACGCTCACCAAAAATTCCAATACATCAAACATAGTGATTATGCTCTATCAGTGTAATATAGCTACTTATGTTCGACGTATTAGAATTTTCGATGTAACAAACATAGGTTTAACTAATAATAATATGTAATACTACATAGAATTATATCAATAACAAGAAAGGTTAGTATAGCTACTACTATAGGCTTTTATGGATAAGCTCGCTCCAACTTCCGCCTCTCCTGGTCTTACATTGAGTGTTTCGCAGGTTGTCTGGTTCGCAATTCGTCTGGCAGACAAACTGCGAATTTTTCTTCTCAAGTCGTCTGGCGATTTTAATAATAAAATTAAAAGGTTGAGGTGGCAAATGACTTGAATTAGCAGAAAAAACATTAAGAATTTGCCTGCCAGAAATTATATTTCAAAATGTTTTTCATACTAAAAATGTGTGTTTTTAAATACTGTTTTCTTAGAACTGCCTGGGGGTTTTACAACCTCTTAAAACTTGTCATTTTACTGAATAGTTCTTACTGTATCCTACTAATATTATAAATGTGAAAGTTTGTGGGTTTGGATGTTTAGATGTTTGGATGTTTGTTCCTCAATCACGCAAAAACTACTGAACGGATTTGGTTGAAATTTGACACACAGATAGTAGATAGCCTTGATTAAAACATAGGATACTTTTTATCCCGATATTCCTGCGGGAATGGGAACCACGCGGTTGAAACCGCGGAAAGCCGCTAGTAGCAAATAAAAGAGACGCATTGACACCAATTCAGAAAACTGACAAGTTTTAAGACGATGTAATACCCCCCTGGTCAGATTTTTGATGTCCATTTTCATAAGGGTGTAGTTGAGGTGTCTCCACAGGTATAACACATATACACAATATTGCCATTGGATCACGGGCCACTATTCAAACAAAAAACAGCCTCCTTAGAACAGCTACTTAGAAAGGCAAGTTTAACTGTGGGGCCATTGAAATGGCAGACGATGATGATGATGTCGAATAAAAACAAAAAATAAGTATATTAACGCAAAAAAAAAACTACTTTTAGACTGTAAAGAAGAGAAGTAATGGTAGGGCTTATTTCAAGTCTGCCTGGTTAGCTATCACCATCTTTCCTAAGTCTGACGTCATAACAACAATTTAAAAATTGTTGTGTTCCGGCAGTTAGAGGTTAGTTAGCCAGTTCTTCGGTAATGAGGATTTCGAGTGTAGTGCGTTTCCATCTTCGGTCTTACCGTCACTTAACATCAGGTGAGGTGAGGCCAAACAATATCCCTCTATGCATAAAAAAGTAACGCAACATAAATGTGGTCTGAATGTTATCAAAAGCACAAAGTCATCGTTAAAAACGTAATAAAAATGGGCGTTCGACCTATAAAATTGATATTAATTTGTTCATCTCTAAATTCACAAGTTCCAGTTTGATAAGTGGTCGGAAAAAAAATTACGCCCTTCACTTAATACCTCTTATGTGGGACAGGCCGATTATCCACTCGATTTACTAGTCGATTTGAGTCAACTGGGGCTTTTAATCGACAATCGCTATTAAAATCGAATCTCCAACTCATTGAAATTAGGTTTGCGAATAGATTTTACAAGCGATTGTCGATAAAAAGCGCTAGTCAACTAAAATCGACCAGCAAGTTGCATGGAAAATCGACTCATGTAAATCCCACATTACAGAAGTTTGTCATTTAAGAAAGCACTTATTAAATATTTATGCTAAAAACAAACATAAAAATATTGCCATTTTAGAACACCAGGATTTTCCTATGAAAATTGATGCTCAATATCATTTTATTATTGATTAATTGTTATTATAGTGATGTTTGTTCTTATCATTAGACACTACTCAATATAAATAGCTAATTCCATCTCTGTCTTCATACGATAATACATTTCTATTTTTAACCGACTTCAAAAACTTTGAAAAGGAGGAGGTTATCTATTCGTCGCGTATATTTTTTTTTAATATATGTATGTACACCGATTACTCGAAGACGGCTGAACCGATTGAAACGATTCAAACGTTATAACATGAGGTTTGTTCCCAAGTTGGTCCCATTTTTTGAAATTTTGAAATCGGTTCAGTAGTTGTCAAGTAATCTTGAAAATACTGTCGTTTTCGTTGCCATTTTATATGAATTGAGACCGACTTTCAACCATTACTTTTTTGTTTATGAACCGATTTAGACAATTCTTTTTTTGTTTGAAAGAAAACACCTTAAGAATGATTCCATATTATTTTCATTGGTATTGGACTTTGGATTTTGAAGATACACGAGGGAACTCCTCAAAATCAAATAGGAACTGTACAGTGATTGAAATATTTGTAGGTTTATTATTGTCAAGGACATTCTGGACTAGATTTGAACTGCAAAGAGCCAACGGAACACCTGTGGACATTAAGTTACTCGGGGTTTACCATTAAAAAATGTGAAACATTATACTTAACGTTTTATATTATAAAATCATCGCTTACATACCTACCACAAAAAAGTTTAAAATAAAAAGCTTTTAAAAAAAAGTAAAACCTCCTTCAAAAACCTTAAAAAACAGCTGGAAGTATTTTTTTTACTTATTGTGATGTTTATATTCTAAAAGCCCCACCCGACTTCAATAGACGTGTTTTAATTAATCGATTTGAACATTATTTCTTGCTTTTTATAGAGCTGTTTTTTAAGGTTTTTGAAGGAGGTTTTACTTTTTTTTAAAAGCTTTTTTTATGCCTAATATCAATACCGAATAATTACTAGAAATAAAGGCAAGGATTAAATATTGCAATGTATTACCTAGCACAAAATATTGTTGCTTCAAATACTCTTCGATATAAAAAAAAACTATACCGTCTCCAGATTTTCCATTATCGTTTTTCTAAGCCATTATAGGATGCAATAACGACGATTCAGCCGGCTCAACCAATCAAGCCTCGGCCAATAAAGCCACTAAGGGCCCTTGTGCCTCAAGGCATGCCTCGGCCGGGAAATATTTTCTAGGCACGTGGAACTGTATGTAACAGTGACTCAACTGCAAACTAAAGTTAGGTTAGTTTGTAGTGTAGAGGATTGAATTGTATTATTTTAGTTGTGAACGTGTTTTGATAGTGTTTTGTTCTTTTTAAATTTTATGGTAATAGAAATTATTGTCTGCCATTTTGATTCAGTTAGATGTTACTTATTATTTCTCTTTGAACTGTTTTTAATTTTATTGCTTTAAAGAAAAAAAACTTGAAAAAGAGATGAAAGTGTATCTCTTTGAAACTAAAAAAAATGCGTCATTTTTATATTCTGTGACAAAAAATATGTATAGCAATCAGCTAAATTTAAAAATTTATTGCCTGACAGAGTAAGTAATACGATGAAAAATAAGTAATTGTAATTGAAATACGAGTATGCCTATCTAAGAAACAATTTAGCGACTTCAACGTTCAACTAAGAATTTTAGTTTTACAATCATAACTTGAAATGTAAGTACTGAATTGAGTTTAATGTTTTCGACGAACTTGCCTTTGATGTCAGCTTTTGAAATTGTAATGAAAGTACAATTTTACACTGTTAATAATGTTATATCTATCAAACAGAGAAAATTTTAACTTGTTTTTAGGGATGAAGCTTTATTTTAAATAATATTCCAGTTCGTTGCCCATAAAACTTCGTCTGTACGTAAATGATCAAGTTTACAATGTTTTATAAAGGTTTTTTAAAGTTTCAATGCATCATTGTCTTCTTAACTGAAACTCTGCCATTAATATTTTGCCTTCGAATCAACGGATTGAAAATTGTACATACTTTTTACACGAAGTTGCAGGTATCATTTCATAAATAGTTTTTCAGTCTTTTCCGTCTCACAAAATGATAAACAGATTTTCCGTATTTCCAAATACGTCACACCGATGCCGGAGTGTCATTTATTACCAAGTGTCGTGCTCAAGTACCAAATATGAGTTTTTTTGAGGGTCCTCCTTATCGCCTTATACTGTTTAGTCAGCGAGGGCTACGGTTTATTGTTGGACCTCATAGAGTGGCGAAAATGCCTAAGAATATTGACGGCTATATACTGCAAAGAATATGAGGGCAAGAAGCAAATATTGTAAATAGGCAGTCAGTTGTTTAAAAATTGATGGGCGCTCTTTAAGTTTCAAGAAAATAAATGCATATAATAATTATGTGACATTATGATTTAATCGAGGAGCTCGGTGGCGCAGTGGTTTAGCGCTTGGCCCAGCGATTGCGGAAGTTAAGCAACGTTCGCAAGGGTCGGTCATGGGATGGGTGACCAAAAGTTTATTATCTTGAGCTCCTCCGTGCTTCGGAAGGCACGTTAAGCCGTTGGTCCCGGCTGCATTTGCAGTCGTTAACACCCACCAATCCGCATTGGGCCCGCGTGGTGGGTTATGGCCCATCCTCCTTACCACCCATAAGGAAGGCCTGTGCCCCAGCAGTGGGGACATCAAAAATGGCTGATGGATGGATGGATGATTTAATTTACATCAAAATTAATATGACCCCTTTTTCCTTTAGGTAAATTAATACCTATTTAGTTTTTGCACTTCTGATTAAATACACACTAAAAGTATTAATACTTAATAATTACACACTGCTGCGAGTAAATTTCATTACAAAAATATTGAAATTTTGGTAGTAAAAAAATACTTTCAAAACACCCAATATTTTAGTGCCAAAAAATCTCTGGCAGCAAAAATATTTATTTCAAGCCGCAAACAAACTGTAAATATGGGTTGAATGACCTTCGAAGGTCTATTAATGGCATCGACGGCTTCGTGGTGGGGCATAAGAAGGCTTACGTCCTCAATTTCAGTCCATTGGGCCTCTTCCTCTATTTGAATATTTATCAAATCACCCTCCCCTCCCTTTCACCCCTCTGTTGTGATGGAGAATTTTCTTTTTCCCTTCATTTGTTTCAAAGACTAAACGCTTTTGACAGAGCATTATTGCCTAATCGAAAAGGTATTTTGTTTCATTATTGTTTTTGACTTCCCGTTTGAGTTCTCTATCGTTTCGAATATTGTTCAGCTAATGATGTTCAATCCTAAAAAAACACACCTAAAAGTGTCTCTGACATTTAAAACCAATTTGAATTAATTAATTAATGAATAAATGAATGAATAAAATTTAGTTTTAAAGTTCTTGGTTATTACATTCTGGTTGATTCTACATAAATTGTTAAAGTTTAAGCGAAAAAATCGTAAGTAATTTTCAAGTTTTTTTTTGGCTTCTGCGCAAACCAGTCTTATAAATTTAGTTGACTTTTTAATAATTCATCATCATCATCATCATATCAGCCACACGACACCCACTGCTGGGTATAGGCCTCCCCTAAGGATCTCCACGACGATCGGTCCTGCGCTGCCTGCATCCACTGGCTTTCCGCGACCTTCACCAGATCGTCGGTCCACCTTGTCGGGGGCCTACCCACGGAGCGTCGTCCGGTGCGCGGTCGCCATTCCAGAACCTTTCTGCCCCAACGGCCATCGGTTCTTCTCGCTATGTGTCCCGCCCATTGCCACTTCAGCTGAGCAATCCTTCGAGCGATGTCGGTTACTTTAGTTCTCCTGCGGATTTCTTCGTTTCTGATTTGATCACGTAGGGAAACGCCGAGCATGGCTCTCTCCATTGCACGCTGAGCGACCTTGAGCCTCCTTATGAGACCCATAGTTAGCGGCCATGTTTCACTGCCGTAAGTCATCACTGGCAACACACACTGTTCATAGACTTTCGTCTTGAGACACTGAGGTAAGTCGGACGTGAAGATTTTTCGAAGCTTCCCGAATGCTGCCCACCCGAGTTGGATTCGGCGAGAGATCTCTTTCTCGAAATTGGACCTACCTAACTGGACTGCCTGTCCTAGGTATACGTAATGGTCAACAACTTCAAGTGTAGTGTTCCCAACATGAACTGGAGAGGGTACAACATGGGCATTTGACATAATTTTCGTCTTTTCCATGTTCATCCTAAGACCCACTCTTTGGGAAGCACTACGGAGATCTTCGAGCATTGTGTTCAGGTCTTCCATGGTCTCAGCCATAAGGACTATATCATCGGCAAAACGAAGGTGTGTTAGGTACTCGCCATTAATGTTGATGCCGAGTCCTTTCCAGTCCAAGAGCTTAAAGATGTCCTCCAACGCAGCTGTGAACAGTTTCGGAGAAATAACGTCTCCCTGTCTCACACCACGCTGCAGTTGGATAGGATTTGTGTTCTGGTTCTGTACTCGGATCGTCATGGTGGCATTTTGGTATAAGTACCTCAACACCTCGATATACCTATAGTCCACTTGGCACCTTTGGAGAGACTGCAGCACCGCCCAGGTTTCAATCGAATCAAAGGCTTTCTCATAGTCCACGAACGCCAAGCAAAGTGGCTCATTATACTCCTCGGTCTTCTGTATAACCTGCCGCAGCGTATGGATGTGGTCTATGGTGCTAAAGCCTTTTCGGAACCCGGCTTGTTCGGGAGGTTGGAAGTCGTCGAACTTGCGAGCGAGACGGTTCGTAAGGACTCTCGAAAACAACTTATAGACATGACTCAGAAGCGAGATGGGTCTATAGTTCTTTAAGAGGGACTTGTCACCCTTTTTAAAGAACAAGATCACCTCACTTATGTTCCATGTCTTTGGCGTTCTGCCCTGGACGATGACGGAATTAAAGAGCTTCTGGAGGACTTTGAGTATTGGCTTACCGCCCGCTCTCAGAAGTTCTGTAGTGATTCCATCGTCACCCGCCGCCTTGTTGTTTTTCAGCTGTTTGAGAGCCATACTAATCTCGTACAGGCTGACGTCCGGGATATCTTCGGTATAGTGTCGGGTAAGCTTGGCTCTGGGGTCTTTAGCCTTGCTTTCAACAGGTGTCTGCGTGGAATATAACTGCCCATAGAAGCTCTCGATCTCCCTCAGGATTTCAGGCTTTGATGAAATGATGCGTCCGTCGTCAGTTTTCAGCTTCGTCATCTGGCTTTGCCCAATAGACAGATCTCTCGCGAACACTTTGGAGCCTTTATTCCGCTCGATAGCCTCTTTAATACGATTCGCATTAAATTGGCGAAGGTCGCTCGTCAAAGACTTAGATATCTGTCTATTAAGCTGCCGATAACGATTAGCATCTACTGAACTCTGGAGCCTCATTTCACGTCTCTGATCCATGAGTAGGAGTGTGTGGTCGGAGAGTTTCTTTATCTTGGGACGGCGGGTCTTAAAGAGCTTGGACCCTACCGTACGGACAGTATCCACCACCATGTTGTTTAGATCGTCCACATCTATGCTGTTCTCAAGGGCTTCGAAGCGGTTTTGGAGTTCGAGTTGAAAGCTCTCGGGGTTTTGAATATGGGCCGGCAATGGTCGAATTGTTGATTTTATCAGTCGAGATCTTTCCAGCTTTGGGTTGATATTCAATGTGCCACGTACCAATCGGTGATCGCTCCCCGTCTTAACAGCGTTGATCACAGTGACATCATTGAATATTTGCTTTTTCGTCGACATGATAAAATCTATCTCATTTCTGACTTTACCGTCCGGACTGACCCAGGTCCACTTCCGGCTTTCCGGCTTTCTGAAGAAGGAGTTCATCATAAAGAGGTTCTCCTTCTCCTCCTCCATTTTAATAATTACTTAACTTTAACTAGTTTTTTATTTAAAGGTAAGTGAGGTAAAGCTCTAAATTTATTTTGATAATGCTCGATGTAAATTAACAAGTAAATTAAGTTACCGATAAATAGTAAGTGTTAGTATTCATATGGTTGTGTGTTAAGTGCTTTGACTTTGGATTAGCAACTTATCTGATGTTGTCTAATATTTGAAACATAAAATAACATAGGCGGCAATATCAAATCAATGTCAAAAAAAATAAAAAAAAGAGTTTTATTTACCTGTGAACGTAGTTTATATTGGTAAAAATATTACTCATCAAATTAATGTGGCAAGAGGTATCCTATACAAAATACTGTTTTAAAAAAGTTTGCTTCATACCCAACACTGTCTCAAAAAAAAATTTTTTTTTCTCAAAATTTTAGTCTGTGTATATTGTGCCGCCTTTGATATTATATGACTCATTTGTTTAATTAAAACTTAATTTTCTACAAATGAGTTTTTGCATAATAGATCTCAAAACCCGACATATTTTCAAAACAAATTTGAAAAAGCTTTTAATGACCCTAAAACTTTTGCATCCTCTGACCTATGTTGTCCCCATGGTTTTAGAAAGGTTTGTCACCACAATTAATACATATCTTCGAGCAAAACGTATCTTCAGGAAAAGCGTATCAAAGTTGTATTCTGAGTAATGGAATGATTTACACAACTAATCACACTCATTTACCTAGGCATCACTGAGTAATGGGGCATTTAGACGGTTCGATTTTCCGGGTGACTAGTAGGTTTGCGATTCGATTTTAGAAGCGATTTTCGATAAAAGCCCTATTCGACTAAGTTCGCATAGAAAATCACCCGGAAAGTCGACCTGTGTAAATAATCACTGAATTATCAAATTGTCAAAATTGGAGATCAAAGTTTAGAAACACTATAACACTACAACACTGGTTTGTTTAATCTTGTCATCATTTTAAAGTAATATAGACGAAGTAAGTTACTTATGATTATTTAGACTAGAGTCACCTGCAGTCATATTTCTGGTGTAAAGGGGCAATAACCATTTAGCTAACTGTTAACAAAAAGCACCTTTGGCTCCATTTCTTCTCACTAGGTCAGTTCTTTCCGTAAGACCTTGTTGGTGGAAGTGCTTGCTACCAGCTTTGATCTGCGTTAAACGGAGTTAAACGGAGTCCGTACAGGGTACCCTCACAACTAGTAGTGGAAATCGGGCTTAAGTACTCACTTAAGCCAGATTTCCACTACTAGTTGCGAGGAAACCCTGTGAGAAACTACATTTTGATCACCAATACGATGACCAGCCCTGTAATCACAGGACTCGCTACAATGAGTGAATATGCTATATCTAAGTGAGCCATGCTCCATCGTAGTCTGCGTCATGACTTAACACCAAGTGTGATTGTGGACAAATGCTCACTTATTTTCAATAAAAAAAACCCTCTGCGACTATAGAGCTGGTCGTCGTATTAGTGACTAAAATGCAGTTTCTTGGTAGAATAATTACTATTATCACTGTAGTATTTTCCCCCACAAGAAAAGCCTATGTTCCTGCAGTGCGAACATTTTAATGATGCTTATAAAATCTTTATTAATTAGCAATTTTCAACAAATCACCGTTAATTTAACAAGTACCCATTTACCGCAATAATACAAACTTGTAGCAACAACACCGAAACTCCCTTTACGTAGGAATTTCCACAAAACACCAACACGAGCGTTTCAACTTTTCAACCGTATTAAAATATTCATCCTTACACAATCATACACCGTCACGCGCAAGAAATTTGAAACAAATATAGACTTTATTGTTTGGCAATAAACGCTGGTTTGTTGCGGCAAACCCCTGGGAACCCCCATCAAAAGTTTTGAAATACCTTGTGCTGTATATTCATGTTGAGATTTAACGTTTATAAAATCGAGGATAGAATAGTTTTGTCTCTAAAATAACATTTGAACTTTGCTAAAGGTTTTTATTACTTATCCTAGTGTAACTGTTCATCTTTACTCTAAGGTTCCGAATCGTTGTTGTTTAAGATTTTAGGACTATTTTCTGTATTATAACCAGCCTCCCCCCCTTGTGAAATGTGAAAAAATGGGGGGAAGAAACGACGCCCCTCCAACTAAAAATCTAGATATCATCTAGATTTTTAGATACCGCGTCGTGTTGTGATTCTCGGCACCTGAATTGGACAAATCTCCAGCTGGCATAATACAATTAATAATAAAATAATAATATTACTAAATGAGGACTTGCAAAGGGACTGCTACATAATGATCTCTCAAATCGTCAAACCAACACCAAGTGTGCATCAATATAAAGTCTTAGAGGTGAATGTGATAATGATTGTTTTCAATCATAAGTGTTACTGTGAGGTATACCTAGAATAATATTTACTTGAACAATTATTTTGTTCCCTATTCTTCGAGTGAGGGATTCGGCTATCTAGCCGAAAATCTATTACTCCTAGTCTTCTAATGGCAATTTTAGACAAGCTAAAAGGCCATCCTAATATATTTTGATACACCTCAATGCCAGAATCAACAACGGGCAAATCATTAAGTAGACTAAATAATTAAATGAAACTTACCGAAAGGGAACTTATAACCTATTACCATTTATTTACTCCTTCTGCACTAAGCAACAACTCAGTACTTGCTATGACATCTGTCTGAGACAATTCTGTAATTAATCACTTATAATTGATCTTAACTCTCTAATCAGGAAATTACAAATTTACACATAATTTCACAACCGTCTCACTTCGTCACCTCGCTCCGAATCCCTCAAACCACGCTTTGCTCTCGCGTCTCCTGTCATCCCTACCACTGTAGTCCTTTCTTTCCCATGGTCAATTGTTTCTCACAACCTTCCAAGAATTCTAAAGCAATTAAAATCCTCAAATTGCACTCTACCCGTCAAACCCAAAGATAAATGTCTCATTGACACAATGTTTCCTGATACTAAACAAATATTGAGAGCTATTTGTGTCACAAATGCTCTTATTTATTAGCATTTTTAATACCACTTTTCAATATTCAGCATAAGTTTACAAGTGGAGTCAATATGTAATAATTTATGGAACCCTTGTAAAGTGTTTTGTTGGGTTGAACCATAGTCCAAGTTACGTACGGTATATGTATAGTATACAGTATTATTCAGTAAGGTAAAGTTGAAATATTTCCATTATATTTCTTTTATGGCGTCACATTCCCCCCTCTGAAAATAAGACGCGTAAGAATGAAGCGATAGATTTTCACAATAGGACTCGTTAAGACAGGTACAGTTTATTTAAACTGATTTCTCGTATCATTCTCTTAGATACGTTAGTAATCTAAATTTAAGTTAAAATTGCAAATCCGTAATACCTACAGATCAATATTTTCACAATGGCTTTGAATTCTTTTGATTGCATTGCTTGAGAAAATATATATATTTTTTTTTTTTATAGTTGATGCACCTTTCCATCAAGAAAGAGATTAGATAAGGTAAAAAGCATTCGGTAAAAGGAAGTGCTGTTTTGCTAAGAAATGGTTATACAAGCGTGTTATGCTTGCTTTGTTACTAATCAAGTAGGTGGCGCTATTCGTTCTCAAACTGCGTTTTGCTGTTGGATGCTATGCAATTTTTTGAGGTACGTATCTTATAGAGGTACGTATCTTTTAAGTAGTCATTTAAATCATCCTTTCTTTTAAAAATATTTTCAATAATGACATTATTATAGATTTATTAGCAGAATTACTCAATGGTTATTGTTGTACGGATATTGGCGTGCTAATCACTATATTCAATTTATGTAAAATACAATCTGAACAGATTTACAGTTTTATTTTCTTTTTGATTGTGATTTCACAGAAATTTATTGTCTTGTAGTTTAATTACAACGGTGGTTGTAAATATTTTACTAAATTATTATTAAACAAGTAAAGTTATGCCTTTTTTATGTAGTTAAGACATTTAATTTATCTGATGCTTCTCCAATAAGATATACCTTACTGTATACACTGTAAGTACTGTAACTGAAGAGTATAACTATATCAATTATCACACGATAAGATTGTCCTTGATTTTATAATGACAATAGAGGAATTAATGTTTTGAATTATTAAAAATATGCTTTAGTCCTCTTACCTATAGATAACCTTTCGATATTACGAATTTCTAACTTTATCAGACTATTCTCATTTTGCTTCAAAGTAGATAATATATATCTCCAAAATACTCTGCAGATAATTATTTACTTGTGAAATAATTTAGTTAACGATAATTATTTTATTATAAGAAAGTCTTATTATTTCCTGAACGGTCTCGATTATATATTAGGTCTAAATATATCAATAACTGCTATAGTAATTTAATAATTGTTTTAGAATTATCCTATTGACAAATAATATAATAACTTATTAATAGTAACTTAATCAGATGTTTATACGCCACTGCTTATTTATATAAAACAACAAAACAGACTTGTCTATCTAGACGATACATTTTATGAGAAAGTTATTAATCTAGGTCTAATACCTTTTTCCTAATTACCACAACTTTATAACTTAGTTCAGTAAATGATGGTATAAATAATGTGTAGATTTTCTTTTAGTATATTGTGTAAAAACAATTGAATTTTCATGTATTGAGCATATAAATTGATATTCACGTACGTTCTACTACTCCTACTTCTAACTAAAATAAAAGGTTTAGGTCAGTCATCCCAATGCCTTGATATGAATGTAAAAGTTAAAAGAGATTGTATTACTATTGACCAAAGCAATTTGTAAACAATTTTTTTTTTAACTAGAATTAATATAAGTCAATGTAAACTTCAGATACTCCTATGAAATTTGATCTAAAATCAGAAAAGGTTTAAATGATCAGAGAAATGAAACTTTTCCTTATCAGCAATTAATAGGAAATTTGTTGTATTTATCTGCGTTGACCAAACCAGGTATTTCTTATACCGTTATTTATTTGAGTCAGTTTAATACATGTAAATGTATTATACTGACTACTGTTAATAAAACTCATTGGAAACACTTATATTGGTTGTTTAAATACCTACAAAATTAAGAAAAATATTGTCTAGTTTTTAATAAAAGTGATTGTAATTTGAATGTTTTTTTTTTGATGCTGACAGGGCGGCACGTACTATGGATAGTAGGTCATATAACAGGTTATAACTTTAATCTGTCAAGGTATGTAATAAGTAGAGACCGGATTATATGCAAATACATATTATTGCATATGCATTTGCATATTTAACCCTTTTTCAGTGGCAGCGGCATATTTTGGCAAAACATTTTTAAATCATACCTATTTATTTACGCTTGATTCCGCTCATCTTTCAGACGTCTAACATGTCCAAACAATGGCGCTTTTGCTCAGTCACCTCAGTGGACGCAGAATAGTCCCTTCCACTTACAAAAATATATTAAGTAATTAGCGATCATCAAGTACTTAGACGTATATATTTTTAAAGGTAAATTTCAACGTCAAATAAATTAATGTAATTGATTTTTTTTTCGCGAATAAGATATAATCTGTCTCTATTAATAAGTACTGAATCTAAAGCTAAGAACTGTAGCATTGTCAAGTACCGAAGTCAAGTACATGGCCCTATCTGAAGCTTGTTAAAAGAGCTTATTATTTAATGCCTTTAATGAATGAAATGGGTGTACTGAATTATAGTATTCCCATAAGTTTAAATTTTAATAAACAAAGTTGTTCAAAATTATCTGCAAACCCATTATTTCACAAAAGAACAAAACATATAGATGTTCGTCATCATTTTTTCAGGGAATGTGTAGCAATCAATAATGTATAAATTTAATGTGTACCAACTTCCAATATGCCTATAGACTTATTAACAAAGTCTTTGTACTAATAAGCATTATAATTTCTTAGATTAATGGCCATCTCTGAAGTTTAAGTTTAATTGGTTTTGCATTGTTTGATTATTTTGTTAGGAGAGGATGTTAGTTTATAGGTCTGTGCATAGCAAAATATTATTTTTGTAGGTAACTACTAGCGCCTTCTGTGCCGTATAAAAGAAGGTTTTTGAAATAAATGTCAATCGTTACATAACCATACATTTGTTTTATTAAACATCAAATGTAGGGCTCCAAATTGTGCACACAAAGTCTAGTATGGACTGAACGAAAGTAAAGTTTTTTTTTCGTGATTGAATTCCTGAATTCTTTTCCAATTCTCTTATAAAAACCTAAATAGTTGTAATGACCTTTCAACTACCTTATCAAGGTAAGTCATTAAATGAAAATTCTTCATCCAAAATAATACCATAGACCCAAATAGCATTTGCTCTGCTTAGATTATTATTATTGGCTAAGTATGGGTGAATAATAGATTTTTGATTTCTAGTGTGTTACCTTTGAGATTTTGCAAATTATAAAATGTTATCTCGTTTCATTTTATAAGGTCTACCGTAATTAATTATTAATAATAATTACTATTGCGACTACCAACGCATTGAACGTATCATGAAATCTTTTGATATTTTCAAATATGGAATCGAAAATTATTTGCAACTTGGTACCCACAATCTTCTCCTGTGATTGTCGATAACTCATATTACTCTGTCAGCACTGTAGTTTATACTGTCGTTTGATATTGCAAACAAATGTGTCGTTAGCACCTGACGCACAGTATTTTATTATCAAGGTCATAAATAAGATGATGTAAAGATTCTAAAGTAAAGTTCTATCCTTCAGTAATTTGTCGTTTGATATTGCAAACAAATGTGTCGTTAGCACCTGACGCACAGTATTTTATTATCAAGGTCATAAATAAGATTATGTAAAGATTCTAAAGTAAAGTTCTATCCTTCAGTAATTATTCTATTGTTACTTTAGAAGTTTTAAAGATTGCCGTGTATTTCTTCCTCATGTCACTAAAATTAATATATATTTATTTGATGTTCCTTAGCTAATAATATAATATACGTTAATATTTCACTTAAGAAAATTTAGACAAGGTATGTCAACACTCATAGAACGATATTTATAAAAATACCGCAAATAGATCAATTATGATGAAACACTATAACACTATGTTTGAGATCTCCCAAAATATATAAATACTAGCTTCCGCCCGCGACTTCGTCCGCGTGGATATTAGAGAAAATCCTTAGGGAACCTTCAACCAGGATCCGACCAACCGTTTTATACGCGATTAGGCGGGTCCCCACCAAGCGCGCTGCCTCGCGAGGCAAAACATTTGCGACGTGTGACAGGCCTCGCACGAGGCTGCGCGCTTGGTGGGGACCCGCGTAATCGCGTATAAAACGGTTGGTCAGATCCTGGTTGAAGGTTCCCTAAGGATTTTCTCTAATATCCACGCGGACGAAGTCGCGGGCGGAAGCTAGTTTATTACAATAATCAGAATTAGGTCCAGAGATATTAAGAGTATCACGTTCCCGTTTCTTTACTCTTTCCCGTTTCCGTCCCCGCCCCCGTTCCCGTTCCTGTTCCCGTGTCCGTCCCCGTCCCCTTGGGCTGAATCATGTCCACCGTGTTGGACTTCAAAACAAATGTCATTTTCGCATTCCTCATCCCATAAAACCTCAAGAACGACATCCACATGGATTTTCATGTTTACTTATCCCATTTACCCCTAAGGGATGATTTTCAAAATAACAAAATATATAATTGCCTTTTTATTTTTAGATGTGTTCCTACGAATTTTAAAGTTGTAATGTCTATTTAATATCATTTTTCCATACAACATTTGAACCCCGATTTCACCCCTTTAGGGGTTAAATCATGTCCACCGTGTTGGACTTCAAAATAAATGTTATTTTCGCAATCACTATCCCATAAAACCTCAAGAACGACATCCATATCGATTTTTATGTTTACTTACCCCATTTACCCCCTAAGTACAGGGTTGATTTTCAAAATAACAAAATATATGTATATTTATTTTTAGACGTGCTCCTACGAAGTTTAAAGTTGTACTGTCTATTTCATATTGTTTTTCCATACAAAATTTGAACCCCATTTTCACCCCTTTAGGAGTTAAATCATGTCCACCGTGTTGGACTTCAAAATAAATGTTATTTTCGCAATCGTCAACTCAGAAAACCCCAATAACGACATCCATATCGATTTTTAGGTTTATTTACCCCATTGCACCCCCATTTCATCACCATGGGGGTTGAAATTATACCAATACAATATGCGTTGCGTTAGATTTCCATCCATAAGCCTAAATTACAAATCTAGCGATTTCTACTTCAAAAATGAAGGATTATCTTCTAAACACAACTTCATCCCCCTTTTCACCCCTTTGGGGGTAGAATTTTGAAAAACGCTGAGACACGTATTTATTTATTTTCAATCATCAGCCTAAACACAAAATTTGAAGATCCTAGCTTCAAAACTGAGGGACTTTCATACAAACTTTCATCCCTTATTTCATCCCCTTAGGGATGGAATTTTCAAAAATCCTTCCTTAGTGGATGCCTACACTGTATAAAGTATCTGTGTGCAAAATTTCAAGTCTCTAGGTTCAGCGGTTTGGGCTGTGCGTTGATATCTCACTCAGTCAGGACTTTGAATTTTATATATATAGAAGATTTGTATCATTATTTATGCATAAAATAATGATACGATTTTATATTTTTAAGTTTAATTCAAAGTTTTATAAATTTTAAGAATTGTTGCAATTTGGACTTCAAAATTTTGGATTTCTAAACTGTTTAATCGACTCGCACGACAATCTCCTAACAGACATTTCATTGAAGGGACTAGTTCGTAATACTATAATAATAATGATTCTCATGCATGCAATTGTACTTATCTGTCTTCACGATGAAGACGCAATCTGCCTCAGAAACTGCACTAATCCATTGTTGCTCTGCGAACGGAGACGGACTGCCATAATATTTTCCCGGAACTTGTGCTGGAATTGTGATAGGAAACTAGCTAAGAAACTGTAATACCCACATTACTTACAACTTCTGTATTGTCAATACCAAGAGTAATGACTAATCTACATTAATTAATATTTAACCTTTTATATTTTTTTATATAACTTAACCTATTATTTATTTACTCAATTACTCAATCAAAACCTTGTTAATGTCTTAATATTAATTTAATTTTGATGCATTCATAATTGAAAATAATTTTGTCATCAGCAAAGCTATGAGTTGAACACCATAAGGTTCATTTCTAGATTGGCATTTACCCAAAAGTCACAAAAACATCTTTTGTACAAAGACAATGGAGGCAGGTAATATACGAACTTTTAGTCATCTCATCCTTGCAAGCGATTTATTTTCAACTGTTAAGGTTATAACTTTGTTAACTGTGCTTACTGAATGCCGCATATTTAGAGTAATAATAGTATGCGTGTGGTTTGAACATCTGATTTTTGCAATTATACACTCTCACTCGGGACTCGAACCCGCTAACTCACGTAGCTGATTTATCGCAATGGCACTTACCCGTTGAAATAAATAATCAAAGTTGTCTAACGATAAACAATAAGCTCTTTCATAAAACTTGAAGTTTCACATTAGATGTAAAGTGATTTTAAAAATTTAATCAATCGTTAAGCTAAAACAATATGGTAAAACTCTTGGGTTTTAAACTCAAGTTTGTATAGTAATTATACTACTGAACACTTAACTTTTTTTTTCTTCGCTCTGACACTCCTCATCTCCGAAGCCTGGCTGTTGTAGTCGCTACGGTACGAACTGAGACGAAGTTACCACCACGATCAGGAAACAGGTGATGGATGCTCCACGTTTTTGCAGATGTATAATATGGAATAGGTAATAAAAAATAATGTTATGATTGTTGAAATGATAATAGGTACCTTTTGTAGCTTATTTTTAAACATAAGTCTCAATTAACTCATTAGATTAGAGTTTTCGACAATTTTAACACGTAAAATGAAACCTAGGAAAATTATTTTACATCAATATTATTTAAGCCCCCCTCAAACATTGGCACTCAAATTGATTTTAATTTTGTCAGACATTGTGCCTGACGAAATTAAAATTGCGCCAGGAAAATGCGAAAGTTACAAACGCATTTTCCCTTTTTTTATCAAGTTGTCAATAACTTCAAATCTCATGATGTTTACTATTATTTCTATTGAATTATCGATCTTAATGCAAAATGTACATGGTCTTTCTAATAAAGCAAATATAATTGTAACCCTGCACCCAACTATAATATTTTGTAATAAGAATTCTGTCTGACAATAGAAGAAAAAGGAATCGTTATTTAACACATAAGCAGTTACTAGACAAATAGATAGCAACAATTAACAAAGGCGTTATGGGCAAGGGGTTGGGTGTAGTGCGAGTAACACACATTGACAAAGTAAAGTCCGCCGCACGTGTGACACGAACGGAGGGCCGAGACAATGACATAAACTTGTATTGTTTTCTCAAAATAATTTTTAAGGCATATTGTTCCGAGGTTTATAGCTCCAGTTTTGGGGTCTGAGCCCTTTACTATTGTTAGTTAGTTAGAAAAACAAACTGCAAATAGATAAATTCACGGACGTGTAAAACATTTTTTTTATTCCTTGTGACTAAATAATTATAGCTAGCTAACACAGCGTAATCATAGGTGACAGCCATATTAGGTAGTCACTAGTTAGACTCAAGATAAAGTTATTGTTATCGTAGTATAGTCGATACTTGATGAAATAGCTAGTTTTGAAAGATCACGCTTTTCGAAACAGGTGACGCTATCGAAATAACTGGTTACGTTACGTTTCCCAAAATTAACGTAAAGACTCATGCCTAAATAGAAGCCATAAAGCTTTTGTATCTTATATAATTTGCTGCGTTTACCCAAACAATTTTTTTTTCCACTTTTTACACATCTGTTAGTCCGACTTCTTAAACAATGGCTAACAGCCGAGCTGCGTGGTGTTTTTTTTCTTTTGCAATGCATTTTACAGAACTTACGATGGAATATTTTAACAACATTTGGAATTAACACAACTTAAGTTTCTACCATTGTTCCAAAACGAGCTTGACTATGAGACAGTTTTAACTTCTATAAATAAAATTTACCGAAATATGGCTAATTAATGGCTAAATGTTTCTTCACTTATACGATTAGATATTCATTTTCTTAACTTCATAATATAATAATTATTATTGATTTAATAATTAGTGGTGTTAATGTGGTGAATGAATGATGAATTTAATATTTGAAAATGCATTTCGCGTTTTGTATACGAGGTTGTTTGGCAAAATATGTTGTACTTACTGTATAACTTAGACATTGTATAAGTATTTTAGCAAAATAAATATAATGGTCTTAATTTAAACTATGTCAAGAAATAAAAACTTATGTCAATTAGATTTAAATGTATTTTATTTTATTGCCATAACTTTTACCCATTAGTAAGGTATTTATAAAATGAATCTAATAAACACATTATTTGCACACGATCTCAATGAATAAAATATCGTAAATTTTTTCCTCATCCTATTTAGGTGGGCATATTTTTAGCTGTGTTCGTTCATTGTTCGTACGTTGATCGATTTATATTTCATTAAACGAAAATCTTTCTTATACCTACTATTTGTTTTGTTAGGTCTCTGCCATTAAAATGACCACGTGTCTGTTTGATGGTAAGCCAAAAGTTTATACCTACAAAAGTTTGGTTCAGACCAAACTTTTGTATAAAAAGTGACCCTTTTTTGTAAACGAAACGAAGTTTGTGACTATTTCTGAACAACATAGTAAGCATCTGGCTAACTGTTATATTTTTTTTTAAAAGTGAGTTACGTTTTTAATAATTGATGTCCATTTCTGTCCTATCAAAATGTTGATTTAATCAATTATCGTTTATAAAGAAGTAATATAGCTCATATAATTGCATTTCGTTGTTGCTTTTAAATTACCAACTGGAACGAAAATCAGCAATACAGAAATAGAGCAAACAAATGAAAGGTTGAAAATTATTACAACTGGTATAGACTAGAACTTATTGATTTTACCACTACATATTTTCTTATTATATAATCAAAATTTTATAAATACTGGTGTTCTATGGTCATAGCAACTACTTACTAAATATAATTTTTAGAGAGTGATTGTTACGTTATGGACCCCACGTTGTATTTTTTTTTTTACTCCCGTTGTTTCAATTGCTATTGAAACATTTAATGACGGGATCCTGGTCACATGCGCCAAATGTAACTGTTCATCTTTACTCTAAGGTTCCGAATCGTTGTTGTTTAAGATTTTAGGACTATTTTCTGTATTATAACCAGCCTCCCCCCCTTGTGAAATGTGAAAAAATGGGGGGAAGAAACGACGCCCCTCCAACTAAAAATCTAGATATCATCTAGATTTTTAGATACCGCGTCGTGTTGTGATTCTCGGCACCTGAATTGGACAAATCTCCAGCTGGCATAATACAATTAATAATAAAATAATAATATTACTAAATGAGGACTTGCAAAGGGACTGCTACATAATGATCTCTCAAATCGTCAAACCAACACCAAGTGTGCATCAATATAAAGTCTTAGAGGTGAATGTGATAATGATTGTTTTCAATCATAAGTGTTACTGTGAGGTATACCTAGAATAATATTTACTTGAACAATTATTTTGTTCCCTATTCTTCGAGTGAGGGATTCGGCTATCTAGCCGAAAATCTATTACTCCTAGTCTTCTAATGGCAATTTTAGACAAGCTAAAAGGCCATCCTAATATATTTTGATACACCTCAATGCCAGAATCAACAACGGGCAAATCATTAAGTAGACTAAATAATTAAATGAAACTTACCGAAAGGGAACTTATAACCTATTACCATTTATTTACTCCTTCTGCACTAAGCAACAACTCAGTACTTGCTATGACATCTGTCTGAGACAATTCTGTAATTAATCACTTATAATTGATCTTAACTCTCTAATCAGGAAATTACAAATTTACACATAATTTCACAACCGTCTCACTCCGTCACCTCGCTCCGAATCCCTCAAACCACGCTTTGCTCTCGCGTCTCCTGTCATCCCTACCACTGTAGTCCTTTCTTTCCCATGGTCAATTGTTTCTCACAACCTTCCAAGAATTCTAAAGCAATTAAAATCCTCAAATTGCACTCTACCCGTCAAACCCAAAGATAAATGTCTCATTGACACAATGTTTCCTGATACTAAACAAATATTGAGAGCTATTTGTGTCACAAATGCTCTTATTTATTAGCATTTTTAATACCACTTTTCAATATTCAGCATAAGTTTACAAGTGGAGTCAATATGTAATAACTTATGGAACCCTTGTAAAGTGTTTTGTTGGGTTGAACCATAGTCCAAGTTACGTACGGTATATGTATAGTATACAGTATTATTCAGTAAGGTAAAGTTGAAATATTTCCATTATATTTCTTTTATGGCGTCACACTAGGTTAAAAGAATCAAACAATACAGGGTGAAATCGAAGTCATTGGCAATTTTTTAAACTTTTTTCACAGACCGTGTCCCTATAATATTAACTTCTCTTTTCCACGCTTTGTTGGTCTACTTTAGCGCAGCGAAAATTTATCTGTGTATATATTAGTGATCACTTTTATTTAAAAAAATAATGTCCATAAGTTTTCAATGTCGCGGTTAGATTCTAAGCTTAAAATAACTTCGATTAGCATAGCATTTTTTTAAGTAATGCTATGTATAAAAATATTTTCAAAGGTATTTAACTTTAATAGATTTTAACGGAAAACTGCAAAGAAAGTTTATGAATCCTATAGAGATGAACTGACCATTTATTCATAAATAAATATTTGACAGCATCACAACATTGATCCAATTCCAAAGTAAGTAGCTAATGCACTTGTTTTATGAAAATAAGACACAATGGTGGTGGTATCACAAACACTCTGACCTGAGACAATATAGAAAAGTTTATTTTCTACATTGACCCAGCCGAGGATCGAAACCGGGACCTTAAGAGATGGTATCGCCTTGAAAACTGGCGTGCAAACCACTCGACCACGGTGGTCGTCATCGTCTCATTCTCATCTGCATTTCTCTCTCTCTCTCTATTCCGCCACTAGAAATCTACATTCGCTAGAGCGAGAATTCCGCTCGACCACGACCAGCCCGGTGATGAGTGCGAAAGTAGCCAAGTGGTTTTTTTCGCTCTACTGATAGATGTTTCCAAGTGAACGACAGGGATATACTATGGAATAACGCAATCCAATTATTGCTTAACCAGTGAGAACTAAGCTACATTTCTGACAAATTCAGAATAGCATCATATTGTGCGGTCCAGTCCAATCTAAACAGTACGCAAATTCTTTTTTATGTTGAACAGATTGTGTGTGAAATTAATAACTTTCGCTAGATACACTGATCTTAGAACAGAAGATTAGCTTATTTAATATTTTTCTTACTTTCAGCAAAAAGTAAAAAAAAAGTCTCAGTAAAGATTGTGGAATGGGAGCATCCACTGCTTGTCAAACATTTACATCAACTACCTAATACCACCACAACAACCTAATACCACCACAACAACCTAATATCACCACTTAACTTCCGTCTTCATTCCATTATACAGCAATACATTATTTAATGGTTGTAGTTATTTAGACATGTTTAGTTAGCTTTAGAAATAGTTGAACACTTTATTGTCACACCAACTAAAAATCATCTCCTCATTTCCCAACTTTGAAAATTTGATTCTGTAAAAGCTACATTAAGTATGATATTTTAGATTAAGATTGCCAAACTATTGTACAAACGCAATATTGGCATATCATGTTACAATGATCAATTTCTACTGAGGCCGACTGTACTAAAAGCTGCCGTGCTATTCTGAACGAAAGTCACAACTCACTTCTAATGTCACTTAACTTGGCATGAGGTTGTCACTTAACTTGGCATGAGGTTGATATTGGAAATTTGATAATTGTAGATTACTACAATTAAAATATTTCTAATATCATACTCGTAAGAAGTGAGGTGACTTTCGAAGTAAGTTGTGAGTTTTGTTTTCGAATAGAACGGCTGTTCCAATTCAAGCGGAAAATTCTGTGTCCTGCTGAGGCGTACGCGGAATTTCAGATTGTTTAAATTAAACTTTTCACAATGGTGAAACAGGCTTTACAGTCGGAATTCAGGCGGCCGATTGATCGATGTCTCGCAAATTAGTACCGGTTGAATCGTCACCAGCAGGGCGCAAGGAAATGAACCGGAACCGCTCCACCCGAGCCGGGAAGTCGTAACCTGAACGGAAGTTTCGATCATTCGTACGCGCCAAACCAATTAGGCTCTACATCGATTACTCGATTCAATTGGAATCGATTCAATCTGATTATTGCTGGTGTCACAGCACATCCGTTTTGCTATTGAATTTAAGTAGATTTTTATCGAATTATTTTAGCAATTCATACAGTCATTGAGGTAATCAATACACCCGAACATTTAAGAATATCTAAAAAGACGTCAGAAAAAAATCTTTATAACCAAATTGATATAAGTATTTTTATTAAACCAAATAGAACGTTACGTTACAAATAGATGACATTTAAACACAGGTTCGTTCAATATTTTTATTGACTTTAGACGAGTGAAATTTTCATATCTTTCGAGAATTTGACTGTAAAAG
This sequence comes from Agriphila tristella, assembly GCA_928269145.1. NCBI lineage: Eukaryota > Metazoa > Arthropoda > Insecta > Lepidoptera > Crambidae > Agriphila > Agriphila tristella. Next base: position 44,276,029 of record OV743433.1, read on the forward strand.
CGAGGATATACTCCGAAAATCTATAAAAATATTTTTATAGACTTTCGGAGAATAGGGGTTCAATCACTCAGAATGAAATAATATAAAACCATCGATATCTCAAATACAAAATTTGTGAAGTATATAAAATATAAATATAGCTCTTTATTACAAAATAAGTTTTATTTCTATAGATTTACGCTCTAGTAAAGTAATTTAATAAAAAAACCGGCCAAGTGCGAATTGGACTCGCGCACGAACGGTTCCAAAAACGGCAAAAAATCACATTTGTTGTATGGGAGCCGCCCTTAAAAATTTATTTTATTCTGTTTTCAGTATTTGTTGTTATAACGGCAATAGAAATACATCATCTATGAAAATTTCAACTGTCTAGCTATTACGGTTCATGAGATACAGCCTGGTGACAGACAGACAGACAGACGGACAGCGGAGTCTTAGTAATAGGGTCCCGTTTTTACCCTTTGTGTACGGAACCCTAATAAAATGAGGTTCATTCACAATACACAGGTATGAGCTTTTATTTAAATTAAACAATTTATCACTTCGTTCAAAAATAACGAAAAAAGTTTGACTTGATTATAGCACTTCAGCAAATAGCACATTAAGCTAAATAGATACAATTTGCTTTGAGCTAATTGCTATTTAGCTGAACAGTTTTGGATGCAACGGAGCGCTCTGTCTAAATTGTATGAACATTATTGAATCATGCCAGTCTGGTCTCTATTTATTCTGTTTTTCATATATTTTGTATATTTTTATACACCAACGCTTCAAATTGAATCTGCATCAAACATTTCATATCACATGTTTTGCTTGCTTGTAGTTCTAGGCATGTATTAAGGTAGACATTAATTTAGTTCAATAATTACAAACACAATTTTACCAATATTTTCAATAGGGTATGTATGTTCTCACTTAATATAAAAAAATGGTTAATGAAACCTCATATTCATTTCAAAAGACCTTTTGAATGACACCCCACTGAATACTGGGGAGCTACATAAAGGAGAGTGAAAAAATAGAAATAAAAAATTGTTTAGTTAAAAGTGAGATCTCTAACTTAGTATCTGTGTATTAAAATTCATTATGGTTCAAAGCTGAACGATCTATACTAAGCTTTCCTTGTTTTACTACAAAACCCTAACAATGAAACAGGAAAAAAGATATAGGATAAACTTTTTGTTTAACAAAATCAAACTATTTGCAACATTGTATCGCTTTACGTACGAGTATGCCTATTGAAATCCACATACAGTATTAACGGCATCAACCCCATTGACATATTGACACGTATCGTTAATAAGATTAGGTAGAGCTTGTTTGTGGCTCTATGCGCTCGGAATCCTAAACAGTTGTTTGTGAACAAATCAAACATTCAGTCAAACGTTGTTTGTTACATACGTAAATGTGTTAATTCGCATGACTTTGTAATGTTTGTTGTATGTTGTTTTGGCTTTATCTTAGTAACTTTATATATAAATGAAAATTAAGGACTACATTATTATAAATCGGGTCAAAGTATCAAAAATACTAAATATAGCGTACTGAATCACTAAGTGGGTGACATACTGAGGGCGACTACATATATTGAAAATGGGTGACATTAATATACAAATTTGAGTTAAGTACTAGTTATTCAAAACGATCAATACAATAATTATTTTGCAATAAAACTTATATTTTAGTGACAAATTTACGCCACACATTAAAATTTTAAACTTTTAGCATATACCTACAAATTTTATCTAAAATTTTTGTTTTTTTAACTTAGCTTAATCTTTATTCTTTTAGCTCAAAACCGTTCTATAGTAGCCTGCTTGATTGTTTATTGCCTACTTAATGTTTACTTTTTTGCGTATTTTTAATAATTCACAATAATTGTTCCTTTAAATTACTTTGTTGCAAGAATAATTGACCGCTGCTCGGTTTAGTATTAAAGTATCCGATTAACAGTCGCCAGTATATGTTTCAGTTTACGTTGCCCGATTTATAATTTTCCTTATAAATCTGATGATTCCTTAAAGTTTTGACAGTCAACTTTTACTGAGCTTGACAAACGAAAGCATACATCAAAGAACTGTGAATTGAATCTACTTTCATTCAAAAAGCAAGGGTAGGCATACCTTTGCCAATCCTTGCTCTTAGGTGTTAATAGAATCGGATATTACTTATCCAAAATATCAGATAGGTAAATGAACCAGATAAGTCTAGAACATGGCAATGAATTCCCGAGAAAAAAAACTGAACTTGAATTTAAAAATGTTTCTAAACTGAAAAACTATACACAAAGAATAAACTATGTCGGGATTTACACCATGTACCTGTTTATTTTTGAGACTCCGATATTTCGGCGCAGTTGCATGCGCCATGATCACGGAAGAACTGTCGATTGTTGCGTGCGGGTAGATGTTATTGGCAGACGAATCGGTCTACCCTCCGTCTAGTTCTTTTATTACTACGTTCGTTACCGGTACCACTGTCTGCAAATTCACTATTCACTCGAATTTGTTCTCGACACACGACACTCACTGTATCTGTACGCGAAACGGCACTTTTTTTAAATCCCGACATAGTTTATTCTATTAACGTCAATAACCATGGAAATTTAAAACAATAAACTATACACAAAGATTCGGTAACGTTTTGTTTACTTTCGGTTACAAACGAATTGATAAAAATGTGTTAAATTATAAAAAAAATAAGGCGAAGCTCACACGTTTCTTGCTTTTTATTGAACGCATAGTGTGGGATTGTCTTTGAGTAAGAAACTCCCTTACATTTTTGCTAAGCATTTAATTAAAGTCAATGCTTCTTGAAAAGCAAGATTGTCATTGTTATTATCAAACTTTTCCTTAGTTGCTATATACTTAAAATTGACCCCTAAAGTCTATGTATAGTTAATGGACATTCCATGTTTCAGTAAAAGCAGGTCAATGTTTTATTTCCAATATTTTATGCAGGAACAACCTGGTAGTTAAACAGACAAGAACGTAATATTTGGTAGATAATTGATTGCAAACTTATGATAATTACTACGTTCATACATACTTAGATACTGATATGTTAGGTATGTGAAAATACAGATAGTATTAACAAATAGGTTTTTTTTACTGTAAAAATGTGTGGTGATGAAGATGTGATGTGTGATTTTTAAAGTGTGTTTTTGTTATTAGCAATAGCACTTAGACGAATAAATTTTGCGACAAAACCTAAATAGAAATTATTGTTTTTAACCAATTAAACAAATAATAAAGTTGTAGAAAAATTGTGTCTGTACAAAAAAAAAACATTTTAGAATAAAGTGGTTGGGGTGTTTAGTAAAACAATTTAGTTTTTATTTTATCGCAATCGGTTTACTCAATCAAAAGACGAATTTTAAGTTTTTGAGACGAGTTTACGATAAATCCGTTGTAATATTATCTTCAGGGAATTATACTGTTATAAAATTCTGTACTGTATATACTGTTAAAAATCTGGCACAGAATAAGTAAGCGTCTCGAGATTTTGGGTCTTTTGTAATTTCTCAGAAACAAAATGCACGTGCATGCAGTAAAATCAAAGCCCGCTTTCTATTATATTATTTTCTACTAGCTTCTGTCCGCGACTTCATTCGAGAAAGTCCTTAGGGAACCTTGGACCGTGATAAAGAGTATTTTATGTTTTAATGTCCTGCCTCGCTAGGCAGCGCGCTTGGTGTGGACGTGCCTCGCGCGCGGCAGGCCTTGGGTAAGCACGTACGCGACCAAGTGTGACTAGCAAGCGAAGTTAGCCTAGCGAGGCAGGACGTTAAAAGTGAAACATAGAATACTTTTTATCCTGGTCAAAGGTTCCCTAAGGATTTTCTCGAATGTCCACGCGAACGAAGTTGTGGGCGGAAGCTAGTTTTACTTAGAAGCAAGTAGTATTTTTTTTTATTTATTACCAAACATTTGAGCACGATAGATCTGTGAATCTTCAGACTGGTATAACCGTAAACATGGTAAGTATGTCTCAATATATATTTATGGGATTCCTCATCAAAATTATGACTTGACTCATCCTACAACTTTGGCACTAACCAGTAGAAGCTCAAGTTACATTGTAAAATGTTATGGATCATGAAACAAATGGATAAGATAAATAAAAACTCGGGAAATACAAAGCTAATATGGTATCAGAAAAAAAGATCATTGGCTTACCTCGGCATTCTGAAGAGGAAGTTTTTTTACTTTACACTGTTGATAGTTTTAAAGTGGTTTCTAAAAGTGACTTCAAAATGGTTTGTTGGTAAACTTATATACTCGTACCTTTTTAAAATCATATAAAATCCATTAAATTCGGAATCTCAACATGGATTCACCTTCATCATCATCATCATCATATCAGCCACACGACACCCACTGCTGGGTATAGGCCTCCCCTAAGGATCTCCACAACGATCGGTCCTGCGCTGCCTGCATCCACTGGCTTTCCGCGACCTCCACCAGATCGTCGGTCCACCTTGTCGGGGGCCTACCCACGGAGCGTCGTCCGGTGCGCGGTCGCCATTCCAGAACCTTTCTGCCCCAACGGCCATCGGTTCTTCTCGCTATGTGTCCCGCCCATTGCCACTTCAGCTGAGCAATCCTTCGAGCGATGTCGGTTACTTTAGTTCTCCTGCGGATCTCCTCGTTTCTGATTTGATCACGTAGGGAAACGCCGAGCATGGCTCTCTCCATTGCACGCTGAGTGACCTTGAGCCTCCTTATGAGACCCATAGTTAGCGGCCACGTTTCACTGCCGTAAGTCATCACTGGCAACACACACTGTTCATAGACTTTCGTCTTGAGACACTGAGGTAAGTCGGACGCGAAGATTTTTCGAAGCTTCCCGAATGCTGCCCACCCGAGTTGGATTCGACGAGAGATCTCTTTCTCGAAGTTGGACCTATTCACCTTGTCAATTACAAAATCGCTCCAAAGGAGAAGACTCTATCTATTCTATGAGACAATATTTACATATAGATTTCCAGCTTGGTAACAAGACTACCTAATTGACCGAGCGAGCGCGGAACGCGAGCGAAGCGTCTCCATTTTAGTTTGGTCAAAAATGCTTTCATGTGTCTGTCAGGTCGCATTTCTCAACCGATTCTATTGAAACTTTGTGAGCAGGTTCGATAATAATACAGTTTCTTTTGTCGATTTAGTTTATCACATCAAAAAAAATCGGCCATTTCGTTAAAATGATCAAAAATGTCACAAACGTGAGGTCTACAGCTCACAGGACCACTAGTAGTTATTAGTAAGGATATCTGTACGATTACTTTATAATCGTAATAATGTAATCGTTAATATTGTTAAACGTATTATTTTCTGCGAAATAAGTAACTATGCTTTTACTCTTTTAAATTGTCACGTTACTCAATATGTACGAGTATTTAATGTTTGTCCGGAAATGAGTAACGATGTCATCCGATAAGTATGATAGGCATTTTTTCTGACGTCATTGTGACTGTTGTAAACTCACTGAAGTAAATTTGTTTTCGTCGTAAATTTTTAAAACGTAATTGAAAGTCGGTTAATCTAAAGTAAAACGACATACAAAATGTTTTCAACAGCTAGAAACGTGCAAATAACTTCAGGAGCACCGTTCAAAATTAAAAGTTTAAATCTGCGAACCTTAAGGCATCCTGTGAAATGCGGTTTACCTGAAAAACTTTCAGATACGTTCAGAAAGTATTTGAAGTGTGTTCTTCGACTTTTGCTCGGAATTATAGATGCCCACTTGTCGCAAGTTTGCTACAAGGTATCTTCAAAGTTTTACTGAGACTATGGTCTAAGAAGTTTTACTACCATCGACACTTATTATAACTTATATTGCTTTATTTTATGAAGGATACCATCCATTGCTTTTCTTTTAATTTTGAAAATAGATTGTGTCAGCCTTTGAATAACACATCATAGAACAAAGTCACTTTATGCAATAACTAGCGACTCGCCCTCGCTTCGCTTCGGTGAAGTGTGGAATTTGAGACCATATAAACTTTTCTCTTGAATCACACTATCTATTTAAAAAAAATGCATCAAAATCCGTTGCGTAATTTTAAAGATCTAAGCACACATAAGGGACAGACAGTGGGAAGAGTCTTTGTTTTTATACTATGTAGTGATATAAAGACTATGATGAAATACAATATGGACACAAAAACGCACATAGGAGATACTTAAATGTAAAAAATATGTATTTGTATGATATGGAAAAATAGGTTCCCACCTGCAACAATACATAAAAAGGTTTTTCCTCATCATTGAACCATTTATTTTGCTCTAAATAAGATTTGAAGTTGTGTGTGTCGCCACACCTTCGGTTTTCCGCCTATACATCATATTGTTCAACAATAACGCGATAAAGTCAGAAGTGAGGCTCGAACATCTGTCCACCCTTCCCGGCAATTGACTTGCGACAATGCTTGGCCCAAATCAACTATTTGTCACTATGAAAACGCTTTTCCGGTTCCTTTTATATCCGTTTCAATGGAAACTGTAAAATAAATCACACCATCATCAATGACATTTCTAACTGGCCTTTCCTATAGATAAAAACATTGGAGTAAGGCCAAAATAAATTATTTATGTATGTCAAAATTTGATCGTTATCTTGACTAAAACGGACAACTTTCGTGAGTTTAGTTGTTTGTTTAGCTTATTTATTCATAAGGCCCCGTAAACAGTTAGTTAAAGCTAATGAATCGTCTGACTCTAACAGAAATACTTATGGAAAATGCCTTCAGCCTATGCACTATCGTTTGTGCTATAAGCCAGGTTGACAATGCTTGTTTGACGGTAGTTTATGCGATTTTTCTTGTGCAATTTGGTTTACGGCTTTAATGCTATGAGATAAAATTAATCAACAGAAAACAACCAAAAGGAAGAAGCCGAGCATTATCCTTTTTGCAGTTAACAATAAGTGAAAAACTTTGCACATCCAATGCAATCCAAACATTTGTACTCTGTTGTTAAATTTAAACTTATTATAGGAAAGCAAAATAAACTGTACCATTAAAGCAGAGATAGCCTTTTGTAAACAACTGCAACTAGAATAGAATGGCTGCCAACAAACAAAAATAAAATCATATGACAACAATTTAAGAAGTCGTAAAATTTTATTCTGTTTCGTTTTTTATCATACTTAATGTCTTTGTGCTTTTGCTAAACACAGTAGCTAAATATTTTTGGAGGGGCTATTAATGTTGTGAGAGAAAAAAACCCTTCATAGCAACAGCGTAGTAATAAAAATAGGAATAAAACTCTTAAACGACTCGTAATTTTCGAGAATAAGCAGAATAAATTGAAAGAATCAGTACGCGGAGTGAGATACTTATAAATTTTTATGTTGTACCCAGACTTGGTGGAGGGAACAAGGGTAGGACGTTAATATTTGAGGTTATGTCAGATGTATTGGGCCTCGGACCCTACAGGCGTTCGTGCTGTAGTTACGTGGTACAATACTTAATCGAAAGCGTATTATGACAAAAAGTAGATAACAAAAAATATATATTTAAAATTATCGACTGTTAGAGATTGCGCGAAGAAGAAGAAAGTTACTTTCTCCGTAATCGCTAAAGTCCAATGTTGATGACTTTCAAAATAATAATTGCAAATTCAAATATTTACGAAGCCTTAAGCTGCTAGGCATCTTTGGTCAAATAGGGCTTTTTATCGACAATCGCTTGTAAAATTGAAACGCAAACCTACCTGTTAATGAGGTGGCGATTCGCTTTTACACGAGTTTGTCGATAAAAGCCCTAGTTGACTAAAGTCACCCGGAAAATCGACCCGTGTGAATGCCCCATAGTGTTGGTATACTAAAATGAACTTTTGTTGGATTTCGACATTAGTCATTTTTAATGTCCCCACTGCTGGGGCACACACCTTTTTTATAGGTGAATAAGAAGGATTGGTGGGTGTTAGCGTCTGCAAATGCAGCTGGGACCAACGACTAAACATGCCTTCCGAAGCACGGAGGAATTCAACATGTTTGTCACCCATCCCATGACCGACCCTTGCGAAAGTTGCTAAACCTCCACAATCGCAGGGCCAAGCGGGCGCTAAACGAATGTTTAAACGAAAATTAATTGAAAATTTTAGCCTAGATGTTTTAATTGGCTACCGTATATTTCGTTGTTCTATTAAAAGTTATAACAAAATCGCTTTAATTCCTTGCCTTGTCCCGTACATCATACTGGAACTACAAAGCCCCAACCTCCCGGGCGCCGGGCGCCAGGGGCACAAAATGGCTACAATAAACGAGGGGGCGGATAAATTTTGCGTTTCGCAAGCTCCATGTACACTTTTTAAACCGGATACTTGTGTAATGAACCATTCCAATTCTGGCGCGAGAGCATCGCTGCGGAATGTGTGAATGAATTCTTTGGGAGCGAAAGAAGCGAGCGTAGCGAACGATTGATGCTTTGTTGAATAAATTTTCGGGGTGAAACTGTGAACGTTTGTTGGGAATGTAATTTGTTTGGATGAATTTATTTTTTAATAGTAAGCATGTTTCTGGAAATAAGTAAGCATTTTTAGGTCAATTTTAAAACAAAATTGAGCTCATATCTAATAATTCGTACCCCATAATCGTTACGTACCTATATATTATCAAATTATGTTACTGTAAAACCCAAAAAAAACTTAAGGTTTACCAACTCTTACTGGTAAAAGTCTGATCATCGTTCATTTAGAACTATTGCCACCATTCACTCGTAAATCTTAGGTTTTACCTCAAAGACAGGGCAAACCTAGCATATGCCAAACTCTTTCTTGCAAAAGCACGATAAATTGCCTCTTTAATATTAAATCCTTATATTTACCAATCCTTGTTGATAAATCCTAAGATTTACCAGTAAACCCTAAGATTTAATAATATACAGGCTTTTACTGTAACATATAGACTATATGAAAGTAAGTATTGATGCGATAAAGTATGTTGTAGACAACACTTTTCTAATATTCTCACTATATACCACAAAATAAACCTTTACACCAGAAGCAAACACAACCTAGTTTTCAGCCAGCTCATAAACCAAACCCTTTCCAACAGTAAATATATGAGCATATAAAATGTAATACCATCGTTACTATACCTTCTATTCCCTTGTGATAAGGATCAGATTTCAGTGAAACCTTTGATGTTAGTTGCTACTACTAGGTATTTTAGCCGTAACTGTTTTACACACAGAACAAAGAAAAAAATGAGTAAAAAAGAAAAATATGTTCATGCTTTAATAATAATAATATAATAATAATAAGACTTTTATTTCAGACTTTTGGTCCATAACGTGTTAGTAACAATTTTAATCTTAAAAACTAGTGTTAGTAGATACATTTAATGTAGGTAATTTTAAAAATATTATAGCCGGGTGTGTAGCTGCACCCAATGACACAATAATGGGGAGTCCCATCGATCTACAAACACATTCAGCATTCCGTTGGCGGCGCCGCGGAGGCGGGCTAGCATGGAGGCGCTCCTTTTTCTCATAATAGCATAGAAGTCATCTGTGTGCGCCTCCGCAAACATCCCTGAGGCACTACAACGCCACGGCAGCCCCAACAGAACCCTGAATGCGTTGTTATACTGGACCCGCAGATCGCTGTATGCCCGCCGCGTGTAGTCGGCCCAAAGGCTGCAGGTGTAAAACGACTGGCAGTATGCTTTAAAAAGCGTAATTTTGACTGATTTCGTACACCTTGCAAACCTTCGAGCTAACATGTTACAGCGGACAGCCAGCGATCTACGTTCCCTTTCTATGTCACAGTTATCTGTCAAATCGTCTGTGACCCAGTGGCCCAAATACTTGAACTTATCTACCCTGCGCAGAGGCGTGCCACATAGTAAAACTTCCGGTATATCACTGTAGCTCTTCGAACCTGATTTAAAAATCATAACCTCACTTTTCTTGACATTGTATTTGAGCCCATGGGCCACCGCATATGATTCACATATTGCCAAAAGCTTCTTAAGAGCGCCGATCGATGGGCTCAGCAGCACCATATCATCGGCATAGCTGATGTTGTTCATACAGACACCGTCAATATGACATCCAATATTGGTGCTACTGAGCTCACCGATCAGTCGGTTCATGTACAGATTGAAGAGCCGGGGCGAGGTCAACCCCCCCTGCCTCACCCCGCACTCCAACCTATACATGTCCGAGTGTTCTCCCGCCCATCTTACGCTATTATTTTGATTAGAATACCAATACCTAAACATTGATATAATCTCAGGAGGTAACGTGGTGTCCTGACAAAGCTTATGCCACAGAATATCATAAGATACTAGGTCGAATGCCTTTGACAAGTCCAAAAAACATGCAAAGACCGGGGTTTTCCGTGCAGTATAATACTGTACAGTCTGCTTGAGGCACAGTATGGCACTCTCCGTCGACAGCCCGGGCCGGAACCCAAACTGCGCGTCATGAAGTTCGAGGTGTTTAGCCAGCTGTTTATCAAGCAGACTGTCCAGCACTTTAGCAACCACCGTGGCCAGAGATATGGGTCTGTAATTGGACATGTCAGAGGCATCCCCAGTCTTATTTTTAATAATAGGTACGACTACAGTCTGCATCAACTTCTGTGGTAAGTATCCATGACTAAGGCATAAGTTATAAAATAAAGCGAGGACCCGTGGCAAATGTGGTCCCGCATGCTTAAGGTGCTCGATACTGAGGCCATCGTGCCCAGGAGACTTACCTCTCACCATGCTTTTAATGACAGAAGCGACTTCTTTGGCTGTGAATATAGTTGTAATCTCCCCGGCACTGAACCCAGCATCCAGCACCCGCTGCAGGCTCGGTAAGGGCGATTCGACCTTAAAATCCCGCTGAAATAAATTGGCAATGGCCTTGGGCTCATTTAAACCACCCACGCTCACAGGTAGACTCGACTTTGCATTAATCTTATTTGTTAATTTCCAAAATTTACCAAATTTCTTTTCTGAGTGACTTTGTGCTAGCATATCCATTTTTATTTGCTGTTCATTGTTTATACAATATTTTAATTTAGCTTTAAATGTTTTTCTGGTACTACACATTTTATTGTACACATCTCCGTATACAGGTTTACCATACGAAAGCCATTCTTGGTACCAAAGTCGAGCCTCTCTGTGAGCTGCCTGAACATGTTTATTCCAACCCGTCACATATTTGTGTCTTCGCACTTTAGCACACCCCACAGATGTAGATTGTGCACCCTCCCTAAGAATACATACTAGGTTTTTATACATCTCGTCTAACAACAGAAAATGACTGTGATTATTACACATCTTAAATGAACATTCTGTGCATTCGGTAGGAAAGTCAATTAACTTTAATTTGGAATGACAAAATTCTAAAAATTTATTTGTTTGTATACTGTCTCTTTCGCCCCATTTCACCCCGTCACAAGAGGTATTGGATAATAATAATTTGGGGTTAATTACAGAAATGTCACATTCAAAAATAACAGGCAAATGATCAGATGCATAAACATCATATAAAACTGACGCATTTAAAAACAGTGTTCTCGCTGCACTTGTTACTAGACAGTGGTCTAGCCACCGCCGTGACCCGCTAGCTTGACAAACGAATGTGTACGTATCACTAGGTAATAGTTCAGTGTCAATACAATACCACGACTGCTCGGCGCACGTACTCAGCAACTCCTTTGAAAATCGTTCTCCAGGATGTGCGTTAAAGTCACCTAACACGACAACCGACTCCACCCCCGCACTGTCTATTATTGCACTAATTTCACTCAAACATTGACTAAATTCTATTAAGTTGTCACTTTTATTATTGTCAAAAGGCATGTACACGGAAAACAATAACAAAGTACGATTATCATGCACAACTTTTATGGCAGCAAGGCGATCACTGATGCACGGCACCACAGATACTGACTGGAAAACTCCCTTCCTCCACAGCAAAGCCACTCCACCGTAAGGTCTTCCCTTAATAACTCCCACAGTTGTGTCAATGGCTGACTTGCCAGTGTACGCAAAGTTATCATTCAGACTTCCAAGATATGACAATTCATGGGGCCAGAGCCAGGTCTCCTGCAGGGCTATGACGTCAGCTGTACTGCACAATTTCCGCACACATTCCGTAGATCTAATTATAGACTTGCAGTTGAAAGTTGATAAAATTACTTTTCTTTTGTCTGATGTATCCATTAATCTTGTATTTTAGTGTTTTTATCTTCTGTACTTTGCAAGTTTTTGGTATTCTTTGCAAAGTTCACAAAACGACGGAAAGAGATTCCATCAGGCCATAACCTCGCATCCATGAAGATGGAAAACTTACTACGCGGCACTAGTATCTTATATGCATCATATTCTCTATCTATTTTCATAATTATTTTTTCAGGAACTATAGACTCGTCAGTTTTTTGCAAGATATACGCTGCAATGTCTTCCGATGATGTATTTTTGTCTACATTATTAATAAATAGTGGTATTTTTGGGTCCGCCGCCTTAAATTTTCCGTTTGGTTCCACACATGCTTGCCCTTTATTTCCAATAAACTTATTTTTCAATCGTTTTCTTTGCACTAATTTCCAATCTTCATCCTGTTTTGCAATTTTCCATTCTCCTTCTGAAGCAACTTTAGCCATTGATTTTTCCATTACTTGTGGGTGGGCGACTATACGGTTATTAGGAATATTACGATCTCGCGGAATCTCATTAGGAATAATTGCAGCTCCCTCGTTGCTCGGATTAACGAAATTCTCGGGTCGAATAGACACCTTATTCGGCTGCATATTGATGGCCGGCCGTTGCAGATCACAATCCTCACCTACCCGCGAAGTGTTTTTTCCGGGCGTAGAACCATAGGGCCCCGTACTCGGCTCCTTGTACTGACGATCGCAATTCGCAGGTGAATTTGATTTCAATTCACTGCTAGGTATCAGGTCATTGTCCGACATAAATTGCAGACCGATCGGACCACTATCGCAATCATTATCTATCAAATGACCTCCTCTTCTTGTAGTGTTAACGTTTGCATTAATTTTTCCAAAATCATTGATCACGGACGCTTGTTTTAGGTTTTGCAAATCATATTCCACTTCCTTTAACTGTGTGACGGTCGCGTACGTCGCCTTAATGGTCTTAACTTCATTTTGCAAAATAAGCAAATCTTTTAAAAGTCGAGTTACATCGACGTGATCAAATGTTAACGGCGGTAGTTTTTGCAATTGTTTAGCTACAAAAACTGGTGTTTCCTCAGGATCCGTGACCTTGAACAAGGCAATCACATCAAATAAGTTCCGCTGAGTTTTTCCATCCCCTTTTCGTATCTTCTTTCGCGTATTACCACTAATTGAGTCAAATAGTAGTTGTTTAGCACTTTCGATTTCACTCTCGGAAAAGGCCGTTTCACATATTCGAACTAACGACACCTCATCCATCACATCCAGTTTATTTTGGATGAAGCATAATACTTCGTTGATTACGATGTTACAATTACTGCACTTTATTACATTTGACGCCATTTTCGTAAATACTGGTGATTACGTTCACACGCACATGACCGATCGCAACGAAGCGCGAGCGCAGACTGTTTAGTTTTAACTGGTTTGATTTTAGGTTCTGTCAATTATTTCAAAATATACATATAAGTCAATGGTTTTTGTTTATTATTCACAAAATCAGTTTTATGATTTACTAGCGACTGCTCATGACTTCGTTTGCGTGGAAGTTATTTCTCTATCCCTTGGGAACAGTACTTTTTTTAGGGATGAAATATAAATACCATTTGTCCTTCTCTGTACCCCTGACAACGTGTATGCAAAGGATGATGCCGATTTTACTAAACGAGCTAGGCCTCGATGCTTTTTGATAAAATTAATTACCGATAAACTACCTATATACTAATTTTCTCGAGATATTAAAATATAATTCTGGATAAGAGAGAAATCTCAATATCAAGGAGCAGTTTTGAGGTGATAATAATTTAGGAGAGCCCTGAAACTCAAACTCCAAAGACTCAAACTCAGTCTAGGCTGTTACAAGCACTTGTGAATGTCAAAGAAACTATGCCATCAGTTAGCAAACCCTAAGCGGGAGACCTTGTAACGCAAGAAACACTTGTAATGGGAAAAAATTTACCCCGGGGTATAGATGGAAATTACCCCACTGAAAATGTTAGTCGGTAGAGCAAAGGGGTTTATGTGGATTCGCGTGGCTCAGTCATCTATGGAACAATTATGATTTTGGGCGCCGTTGATATCAATGAAAGTTAAAAATTAAAAGATAAATTGTCCACGGATCGAAACAAAGTGAGTTTAATAAATCAAACCAATATTTACGTTGATATAAACATTTATTTAACACGCTGCATAATTAATACCAAGTTAACAACGATTCGCAGAAAATAAGTCATAAAAATATTTAAAACCACATGGGGTATAAATGGTTTAACGAAGAATCCGAAGGGTTAAAATGAAGTCACACATTTTATATTAATACATAATACCTTGAGAACCCATTATAATGTTAAAACCGCACGAAGGGCAAATGGTTTAACAGGGACCCTTAACAGGTTAAAGTGAGACCATACATTTATTACAAAAACAATACCCTTGGGTTCATTATAAAATTAAAACCATATAAAGAAGTAGGGATTCTAACTATAGACCCTTATAAGTAAAGGTGAGGGCATATCCGTTCGTTTCCCGTTAGTCAGACGGATTAAGAGGCCGGTTCCGCATTTGAAATAAGTTTTCAAACGTCACCATATCTCTCAAGTCGGCGGACCGTTAAGAACCGAACACATATGTACTCATAAAACTTATGCTAAGATACCTATTACTTATCCTCTTAACACAAGACATTCATAGTAAAATAGAATTATTTCTATGTTACGCTGAAGCTAAATAAATTTGAAACATGACTACTAGTGGCTATAGACCTGCTCCGGGTTGAGTTTGAACATGTCATCAAAACACCATTTTGTACTAGATATGAACGTTAATTACTTCACCGGGTACATACTACAGAATCACTGCCGCGATGATAATATAAGAAGGCTGCGGAATACCTGGATTACGTTGATAAATCCATGATAATGGTAAGGTTAAATACATGCTCGTCTCGCTGATTTTAATGAGACATCATAGCTTGGAATACTCGCAAATCCGCTGCACGGACGACGTTACCTCGAAACGAGTTTAAACCATAACCTTAAAAGATTTCCTGGACCAAACTGGGAACCACTTATATCTTGAAATTTTGAGGTAAACCTGGAAGCAACCTGGGAACCACTTATATCTTGAAATTTTGAGGTAAACCTGTGGACACAACCTGGGAGCCCTGCAATAGAAAATCAAAGTCACCAAATTGTCCAACATTGAATATGAGGTTTTCCTTACAACTAACATTATAACAAGGTTGAGAAACTTACCAAATTTGGGCTTTAATTATCACAGGTTATCTCATGAAAGACATGATGAAATATAAATTGATGAGCTGGAGCCCTGAGAACAATACGACACGAGGTTACAATCTGGATACCACTGGTAAAAACGGACAAATAATTAGATTCGTAATATTATAACACTCACCACTTAAAGGGATGCTCAACGCATCATTAAATTAATAGCGAAACCACTAAAAATCACCTAAAGCCGTGGCTCACATATTATTCAATTCCTGCATCTACACGACACAGGCGAAATACCCAGAATGAGACAAAGACTTCCGTCCGTCGAAGTACGTCGGTCATTGTTGAAACGACTCGAAAAGTCTAGAATGCCACAGACAACAAACTACCCCCCAGACAAAATACATTCTATGAACATATTTACCTTTTGTCTGAATATTAATATTAAAACGCTTAACTAGCATGCGAGACATTAACATTTACTTTATTTAATTAAAATAACAAATAGGATTTATTTGATTTTATCACCAAAGTGTAAATTAATTGGTCCGAAACGCTCAATTAGCGGGAATCGGAACGCTAAACGTCACATCTGACAGTTGTCACTTGTCAATTGAAAAGACAGCTGTGAGATATGTAAACAAGAAAGTTTATCTGCTTTAATTATTGAAAAGTGCTAAAATTCTTTGTGAAAGATGTTTTAAAATGAATTCAAGTGAATGCTTTGTGATTAAAGTGGGCGGTATAATCGCCGACATTCGTTAAACTACTGGAAATTGACTCAAACAAAGGTAGAAATTTGCATGCAATAAACTAACACTAAACACATCAAAAGCTATGTGAAAACACTATGTATGTTTTGTAAAACCTATCTAAACTCTTACCTACACTTAATACCTAATGTTCCTTGTCCAACCTAGAAGACTATAGCGAGAATGCCGCTATAACAAGTACTTTAAAATCAAATGTTGGTTACCCCATAGGTATATAAAAAAAAGGTGTTACAGTACCGTCTTAGTTGGGAAAGAAAAATTTTATTCAAAATGAATATTTTGAATAAAATTTTTCGTCAGGAGGAACGACGAAATCTACAGTTACAACCTAAACTAGACAAAGCAGACCTTAATCCTACTTTACTTAAAGATAAACCACCTCAAGACTCAAAACTTAGACAAAGAAAGCTTGAGTCATATCAAGGGAAACCTAATAAATACCTCATAAGAGTGAATATGGAAAAAGGTAGAACCGTTTCATAGACCCAATAACATAAAAAGAGAGCTAATCCAGGTTCTAGCCATAACCAGTGTTAAACACAGGTTGGTTAAACAAAAACCAGCACGTAATTTACCAAACTGCAAACATGGGCAAATTACATGTAAAGTTGAAGTATGCAAAACAGTGACTTCTAAAAGTAAAGTGTGAGGAGTGGAAATCCAACATCCCTTAAAACACACCACAAAGGCAAAAGCAAATCATCACACAGGACGACACGCCATCATAATAAAGAAAACAGAAATGTTACCATCCTTGGTATCATTTGTGGTTTACACAAATGCGACAAGACCTACGGATGTAACACGGATAAAATATACCCTAAAAACTTACAAAGTTATAACCTACTTAACTAACAATGAAAGAACAAACATCGTGCACAAGGTAACACAAGGGCAGGCTTGAAACTAAAGCCATATAAAGGGGTTTCAAGCGCCACTACTGTGACCCTACACGACAAATGAACCACCGATAGGGACGCCATATGCCGAAACGGACAAATATGACCTAATGTCCCCCGAATTGGGTCAAAAATTTTGAACGCAGTATAAATATGCACCAAAAACCAACAAAAACATAACCCACCCAACTAACAACGACGAAACAGCATCATGCTAAAGGTAACACAAGGGCAGGCTTGAAACTAAAGCCATATAAAGGGGTCTCAAGCGCCACTACTGTGCCCCCGCACAACAAATGAACCACTGACAGGGACGCCATATGCCAAAATGGACAAATATGACCTAGTGTCCCCCAAATTGGGTTAAAAATTTTGAACACAAATATATAAAACACAAAATTGGGTGAGATGCATTGCAACGAGACGTAAGGTGCTCATTATCTGGCATATGAAATGATATACAGAACCCGTTTTATAATTGGAGTTCTAAACTAAACAGACGCGAGCGAAGACTTTTTATTTAAAGATTAGCAGTATTTTTAAATTCGGAACTAGTAAAAACAGCCGCAGAAGGAATTTCTAAACTACCCCTACGAGCTAGTATCAAGGTATTCATTAAAAAAAAGTGCCGTAATTCGTCAGCACTACTATGCTCATCAAAAGAGACTTTCAGAGCGGATAATTCATGTTCAAGTTCTTCCCCGAGCAAGAAATTAAAGTTACAATTAAGTTCAGCCATAATGAAATAAAAATTAAATTCACGTTAAATATGGCACTAAAATATTGAATCATTAATCTCACTTTTCTGGGCCACACGTTGGGTACGCCACTGTAATGGGAAAAATTTTACCCCGGGGTATAGATGGAAATTACCCCACTGAAAATGTTAGTCGGTAGAGCAAAGGGGTTTATGTGGATTCGCGTGGCTCAGTCATCTATGGAACAATTATGATTTTGGGCGCCGTTGATATCAATGAAAGTTAAAAATTAAAAGATAAATTGTCCACGGATCGAAACAAAGTGAGTTTAATAAATCAAACCAATATTTACGTTGATATAAACATTTATTTAACACGCTGCATAATTAATACCAAGTTAACAACGATTCGCAGAAAATAAGTCATAAAAATATTTAAAACCACATGGGGTATAAATGGTTTAACGAAGAATCCGAAGGGTTAAAATGAAGTCACACATTTTATATTAATACATAATACCTTGAGAACCCATTATAATGTTAAAACCGCACGAAGGGCAAATGGTTTAACAGGGACCCTTAACAGGTTAAAGTGAGACCATACATTTATTACAAAAACAATACCCTTGGGTTCATTATAAAATTAAAACCATATAAAGAAGTAGGGATTCTAACTATAGACCCTTATAAGTAAAGGTGAGGGCATATCCGTTCGTTTCCCGTTAGTCAGACGGATTAAGAGGCCGGTTCCGCATTTGAAATAAGTTTTCAAACGTCACCATATCTCTCAAGTCGGCGGACCGTTAAGAACCGAACACATATGTACTCATAAAACTTATGCTAAGATACCTATTACTTATCCTCTTAACACAAGACATTCATAGTAAAATAGAATTATTTCTATGTTACGCTGAAGCTAAATAAATTTGAAACATGACTACTAGTGGCTATAGACCTGCTCCGGGTTGAGTTTGAACATGTCATCAAAACACCATTTTGTACTAGATATGAACGTTAATTACTTCACCGGGTACATACTACAGAATCACTGCCGCGATGATAATATAAGAAGGCTGCGGAATACCTGGATTACGTTGATAAATCCATGATAATGGTAAGGTTAAATACATGCTCGTCTCGCTGATTTTAATGAGACATCATAGCTTGGAATACTCGCAAATCCGCTGCACGGACGACGTTACCTCGAAACGAGTTTAAACCATAACCTTAAAAGATTTCCTGGACCAAACTGGGAACCACTTATATCTTGAAATTTTGAGGTAAACCTGGAAGCAACCTGGGAACCACTTATATCTTGAAATTTTGAGGTAAACCTGTGGACACAACCTGGGAGCCCTGCAATAGAAAATCAAAGTCACCAAATTGTCCAACATTGAATATGAGGTTTTCCTTACAACTAACATTATAACAAGGTTGAGAAACTTACCAAATTTGGGCTTTAATTATCACAGGTTATCTCATGAAAGACATGATGAAATATAAATTGATGAGCTGGAGCCCTGAGAACAATACGACACGAGGTTACAATCTGGATACCACTGGTAAAAACGGACAAATAATTAGATTCGTAATATTATAACACTCACCACTTAAAGGGATGCTCAACGCATCATTAAATTAATAGCGAAACCACTAAAAATCACCTAAAGCCGTGGCTCACATATTATTCAATTCCTGCATCTACACGACACAGGCGAAATACCCAGAATGAGACAAAGACTTCCGTCCGTCGAAGTACGTCGGTCATTGTTGAAACGACTCGAAAAGTCTAGAATGCCACAGACAACAAACTACGCCCCAGACAAAATACATTCTATGAACATATTTACCTTTTGTCTGAATATTAATATTAAAACGCTTAACTAGCATGCGAGACATTAACATTTACTTTATTTAATTAAAATAACAAATAGGATTTATTTGATTTTATCACCAAAGTGTAAATTAATTGGTCCGAAACGCTCAATTAGCGGGAATCGGAACGCTAAACGTCACATCTGACAGTTGTCACTTGTCAATTGAAAAGACAGCTGTGAGATATGTAAACAAGAAAGTTTATCTGCTTTAATTATTGAAAAGTGCTAAAATTCTTTGTGAAAGATGTTTTAAAATGAATTCAAGTGAATGCTTTGTGATTAAAGTGGGCGGTATAATCGCCGACATTCGTTAAACTACTGGAAATTGACTCAAACAAAGGTAGAAATTTGCATGCAATAAACTAACACTAAACACATCAAAAGCTATGTGAAAACACTATGTATGTTTTGTAAAACCTATCTAAACTCTTACCTACACTTAATACCTAATGTTCCTTGTCCAACCTAGAAGACTATAGCGAGAATGCCGCTATAACAAGTACTTTAAAATCAAATGTTGGTTACCCCATAGGTATATAAAAAAAAGGTGTTACACACTTCAAGGGTTGCTTTTTTAAAAGCAGCACAGCTAAAGAATGGAATCCCCTGCTGGGCTTCTGTGTTTCCGAGCGCATACAACCTGACTCGTTTCACGGCCAGAGTGAAAGGCACCTTTTGGGCAAGCTCGCTACATCGTAGACCCTGTCTTTGCTTTCGGTCTAGACTGGGGTCAAGAGCAAACCCATTAACTATATAAAAGAGAGAGTCAAAGTGTCGTCAACTTGAAATATACCATTTAATTAATGCGATCTCCAATTCAAGCAAGCGTGGAGCAATCAAGCATGGGAGGATGTCCTATGAGAGCCCATGGAGGAGGACTTGTTGCAGTGGACTAGTAGATGGTTGATGGTAGAAAGTTAAAAAAAACACTTAGCCAATCTCTGAACCGCTGAGAGTGGAAATAGCGACATTAAGTTGTAGTAATAGATAGAGAGAATTTTCTCTGAAACATTACCGCGTGCTAAACGTCATGATCCGTGAACTAGAAAATCTGTGTGAGACAGCTTAATACAACAATGCTGCAGACAGAAAAGGATAGATATATCCTCGTAATGGCCTAGCCGAGCCAAAGAATCGTAAATAAATGAAAGAATGTGTATTTTTTATTTCCAACCAGCTTTGCTGACTTACACTCTATTACAATGGAATAAGGTGCTATATATTTTATTCCCTGATTCATCTACGCAATAGAAAATGAAACCTAGAATCCGAATTGTAAAGAGTAAAGTAGGTTTTCCGGGTTCGAATGAGAAAGGAGCTTTAGAAATACAAAGAAGTTTATTACTTAACTTGAGATTGTGTATTTTTAAGTAATTCTAAATTCTTTTGGTCGTCTTATCTTCAATTTAAGAGCGTTTAAATAAAACCATTTTTAATAAAGAGCGTAATACCAGTAACACTGTAAAATGTTTTTTTTTCTGTTATGATTTCTACGATGATTAAATTATGAGTCAATAAAATATCACTGCGCGTCGAAGTTATATCAAAATAACTAAACCGAAACAAAAACAACCAACGAAATTCAATACATTGGTAGACAGTGATAGGAAATACTGTTTGCTTATTTATTTGGACGGTTTTCACCAAAGCATTCGAGGGTTTGACGCGCAACAAACGTTATTGTGCGCCGCTACACAAATTGGCTGCGTGTCCTAAACACTTGCCAAGCCGACAGCAACGGAGCCAAAATGTTTATTGGCAAAAATAGTCCAGATTAAAAGGTGGCTTATGTAAGATAATTCTGAATTTCTAGTTTACTTATCAGTGACAGGGGTAAAATTATGGCGAAGGTAAGCCGCTCTACAAGAATGTTAAGATCTGCATAGTGAATTCATGGGTTGGGATTTCTAAAAAGTAAATTGATGGGAATTGGCTTATATGGACCCTTTGCCACTGTTACCTGTTAATTATTCGGTTGGCAAAAAGTGTATCATGGATTACTAACGTTGATCTGATAAATATGTGGAATAATAAGTATTAAAATATTTTAGATCCAGAACCTACCTGTACCTACCTACTATGGAAAATTGATAAATGGCTTTACTGAATTATAGTAACCAACATAATACATTCGAAAACTTTTTAACTCTGTGGAAGATCAGTAAATCTAAATATTTTACGTATTTATTATTTTATTTAATTATTGTAAAGAAACAATAGTCACACAAATACAGTTTAGTACAGACCTATTAGTCTCCTTGCTTATCATTACCACTACTAAAGAAAGTAAGTACCTATGCTAAACAATGGCAGTGCAAGCAACCTATTACTAAAAATATTACCTATTACTATGTATGTTAAGGGATTGTTTTACGGAAAACAGTAAACAATTTAAAAATGTTAACACCGTTTTTCTAATGATGTTGGCTATATTTTGACCAAATTCAATCGTACACAAATTAAGCATTTTTTTCTATGAGATGTGCCGGGTCTCCTTTGCATGTATATTTTATTTTTTGTCTGCCTTTTACTGTGTCAAAGCATCAATTGACAACTAGACTAATAAATTAACGATTTACAGTATTTATTCATTATTTGTTTATTAAGCGTAAAATGGAAATCGATTATCTTCCAATTACGGAGTCAATTAGAACACTGAATGGAAACAAAATATTTTATTTAATGAAATTGTAGTCAAGTTAATGTATTTGATTAACTTTGGAAATTGCTTTTGATTGCTTTATTATTTTATAGATCCTAGAAAAGTAATAAGTTCGTTGATTGGACAATAAAAAGATAATTGCTATGTGTGATTGTTCATAGAACAGGGGCCCAGTCGCGCTAATTCGGAACGATAAAACCAAAACCGTTACGTTGTCATACCTAATAATCTTTGATTTAGCAATAGAATAAATTAGAAACTATATACACTTATATATAACCTAAATATATGTTATTGTCAAACCCCTAAGTCCAGGCGCTCCTAGGTTTGCCTAGTCAAACCTCTGGTTTGGCAAGAAGGCTTAGTCAAAGTCCAAAACTAATAGCGTGTTTCGGGCTTTGACTAAAGCCTTTATAGCCAAACCTAGGAGAGACTAACTTGGACAGTCAAACGGGTTCGACCAGTCAGAATATGTTTTTTTTTGTATTTAAAAGTATGAAAAACACATTCTTTAGAGTGATAATTAAATTAAATTAATAATCTTCCTGTGAAACAAAGATTTCTGTTGTCTGTTAAAAAAAATAGCCACGAAATTTAAGACGTCTTAAATTTCTAACCTAAACGTGACCTACAGGAGTAAGGCAGCTTTGACTAAGATTAACCTAAATATGTATGAGAAACAGCATTCATTTCCAATGTTAGATTTAGTCAAAGCTGCCTTACTCCATTACACAACAGACAAAAGAAATCTTTGTTTCACAGGAAGATTGGTAATTTAGTTACATTTTCACTCTAAAGAATGTATTTTTACATATTTACATACAAAATAACACATTCTGACCCTAATTTAAGTCTGACTGGTCAAACCCCGATTTGATCGTTTTGAGTTTCGGCGTTTGACTATCTAAGTTGGTCTCTCCTAGGCCATAAATTCGTTAGTCAAAGCCCGAAATACGCTTTAGTTTTGTACTTTGACTAAGCCTTCTTGTCAAACCTGAGGTTTGACTAGGCAAACCTAGGAGCGCCTGGACTTTGGGGTTTGACTATAACATATATATAAACTTTCTGTAAATGAAACTGAAACGGTAACGATTTAGCTTTATTTAGAAGAAGAAGAAAAGCATTTATTAACATCACACAGAAGGATTAAGAAAAGAAAACAATATTTTAAAAATGAATATTAACACATTAACACAGAACAGAAGAGAGATAAAAAGGGTGGAAAAGTGTTCTGCTAAAAGGCCCTGTCTCAGTAAAAAACTTTAGCTTTAGTTTTATAGTTGAAAATTAGCGCGATTGGGCCCCAGTGCCTTGTTTATCAAAACTTACAAGTCTTGTACTTTTTAAAAACAAGCATTTTTCTTATGAAAATAAATTATTTCACAAATCCGTTTATCAAAACACGTTAAATTAAATGCTTCAAATGTTTTGTTTATGAAACAAATATGTTTTCACCCTTATATTAGTCATTTCGTTAATCAAAAAAATCTGAACTTGTAAAAAAATCTTACAACTTGTAAAAAACTTAATGGAAAATCGTGAGTATTTCTGAGGATGTCCGGCGACTCTCCATTTTGTGTGACAATTTTTACAAGTGTCTTGCATAAATTATTTGGAAAAAGACATAATTTACATGAACTTGTAAAATATTTCATGTAAATTTTACTTGTAGCTTGTAAGTTTGTATAAACAGGGCACAGGTCTATTTGCTTTAGGTCTAAAAATAATATTTTGTCATTTACGTTAAATAGCAGCAGGTAATACAGTAATAAGTAATGAATTATTATGAAAATAGACAGAATGAATAATGTATAATTTACTAGGCAGGTAGGTACGTACAGATCCTGCAGAATTCAATGGTGTCTTTGGTGTAATAAACACATTTCTTTATAAAAAATAATAATAAGAAAATACGTTTCTTTAGTCAGGCGTTAAAATATTAAAGATTCTTTCCAAATACAGTTCTTGGAAAACCGTTTAAGCAATTCATTTAGAAAATCCCTTTCTTGACGATTCCGGGAAGAAAGCCCAGGGTAAGGAGCGAGCGAGTGGTCAGATCAAAGGATTTCACGCAAAAAGAATAAATCTATGGAAAGTTTTATCGAGATGAGGGTCATATCATGGCCCAAGTTACAAGCAAGGGCGGAAAAGAAGTAATATGTAGTGTAACACAACACTTATGGAAAAGTTTCGAAACGTCGGGAAACCCAAAACTTCAATGAAAAAACGAAACTAAAAATCGAAAAATCAGTAATAAAATCGCTAAGTTTTTCGCAGAAAGTGTTTTATTTCAGTAACCTATGAAAACTGTCGTGCCCTTAAGTTTTTAGGAATTATTCTAGACCCACAAACTAGTATAATAGTACAAATATTAATATATCTTTTGATTCTTATTACATTAATTAACTTTCGAGAAGTTAAAATACTTTAATTTCTTGAAGCTTTTTTTCATAGCCTCGAACATTGGTGAGTTTTTGAATATCACAATCACATCACAGCACACTTTTATGTGTGGGTTTTTCCAAGTG
Source organism: Agriphila tristella (assembly GCA_928269145.1). Taxonomy (NCBI): domain Eukaryota; kingdom Metazoa; phylum Arthropoda; class Insecta; order Lepidoptera; family Crambidae; genus Agriphila; species Agriphila tristella. The sequence goes on from OV743433.1 coordinate 44,300,838, forward strand.
TCATTTAAAAACAAAAAATATTAACTATTTGCCTCACTAGATGGCGTTGATGGACAAGTGAAGTGTCAAAATTGACTTTGTGAAAGTGAATTATTGTGTTTTATTTTTCCTACGTTTTCTACAGTTGACACTAATGAGAGCTTTTCAAAATGACAAAAAGCTGTTGGCTCGATAGATGGTGTTGAAAAAAATAGGTGATTTAAAATATTTTTTATTACCAATTTTGACTTCCCTCATACCATCAACGCCATCTAGTGAGGCAAATAGTTACTTTTCTTTTTTTAAATGACAATTTGAAAACCCCTCATGAGCCCATCTATTGAGCCTAGAGTTTTTATTCATTTTGAAAGTCCCTCAGTTGCTTAAGATTGCAAATTATTTTAATATTGAAATTGAAAATCATTTATTCTAATAAACTTAACAATTAAATGCTTTTGAATTGTCTATATTTTCCTACCACCCATTCGAAACTTTTTTAGCTGACAAGAATAATATCATAAACAGCTTCTAAAATGAAAAGGTTTAAACACAACTCGTTTTAAGATTCCCGCCAGTTTCTTATGCCTTGACTGACAAACAGAGTTTTCCTTGGTTTCAAGTCTGGCTTTACACATTACTCTATAACCATGACTTTAGGCTTTTAGAGGATAAAATAAATCTTTGACCCGCCAGTAGTTGGGCGTAATTACATGAGGTAGATACTATTCCAAGTTTTTATCCCTTCTCATCTTTTGAGTTTGGATATCGTATAATTTTGATCGACTTTAGTAAGTTTTGTCTTTCGGGATATGTGTAACAAATAAAATGCTTTTATTTCGGAACATATTTAAAGTCTTTTAAATGAGTTTCTACTAGTATTTATTTTTTAGTACTGTTATTTCTAAAGTGAGAGCCAAGAACAGAGAAACGCCATCGATTTATGTGTTTCTGTTATCAACAGCCTAAGGTGAACTCTAAAAAGTATACGTATTTCTATTATCGCCCACTAAATCAACTTTCAGAGTTTCGCCACGAAACAAAAGTGCCTCACTAAATCTTGTTTATGCCAGCCGTAAACTGGCTAAGAGGGCAAGTCCCCATAAACAGTGGACGAGGACATTTCATACAAAATTCATTGCTAACAAGGGCCCATTTATAATTACCGAAGTACACACGACCGCACATCAGATTATACATGTTGACCTTGAAACCGTCTTTATGCCCTACGTAATAAAAAATAATTACGCAGTTTAACTGTTTAATTTAATGTGCTGCCGTGTGTACCACGGTCTGTGTGGAACCCAGTGCTTGCTGTGGTGACCTTAGGATTCCCTCGAGAAATACGCACTGCGCCAACTTCATTATAAATAAATAAAGTTTGTCGCTTTAAACTTTTCAAGTTAGAAATGCAGTGCTACAAAAGTCTGTCTTATAATTTAACTCTTTTCTGAACATATGACTATAGAATTATTATGAATATTGTCATCGTAGGTATACTTACTGTATCATTGTTAGATAGCTTGGGTGATAATTTAAATAACCAGTTATTATGATGGGGTAGAACTAGTTAAAAATTACATTGATTTAACAAAAAATGCCATTCAACTACTATTTTTAAAGTACCTACTATTTCCTACAATATCGTAACAGTAAACTCTCCGTTCTTAAAAATTTACTTAACTAAAATGGTATTACTAAAACTAGATACCAAAATATGATCTAAAAGTTCAATATACTGTTGTATGTAGTCCTGGCTCACTTGACAGTAATAATCCAGTTTATTTTTAGTTTGAAGGCGAACTGACAACGTCCCAGTTTCCAAACTACAATACAATAGGACCTCCTGGCACAAGATCTACAAGTTTTTCACCACAGTATTTGCATTTTGCAGTAAGTAGAGCGTCGGTTGTATGAAAATGTTAGAAATAAACAACTTTATTAAATAAAATAGCTAGCTGTGTCTGCGACTTTGTTAGCTTTAGCTTTGGACGCACTTACTCTATGTGGGATAACTTTTCCCGAAGAATTTCGGAATTCGTAAAAATTTATATTGTATGGCTATCAAAATATTTAATAAACTACCGCTAGACATTATTAATCAACCAATAGAGAAAAATATTTTCAGGAATAAATTATTTAATTGGCTCCTACAGTACAGTTTCTACTCGACCAAGGAATATTTGGAGAAAAAAATGACATCTCTACTTAATCTGACTTATTAATGATAATTTTGCATAATTGACATTTAATTTTGAATATGAGATTTCTGTTGACAATTTTGTAATTTATTGACGTCTTAAAATAGTAATAGGTACTTAGTGGTAATAATATTCACTATAGATAGCTGACACTTACTAACATTTGCATGCCTACAAACTTAAGGCAGAATATTGTTGAAACTTTATTAAAAACATTGTCACCAATCTCAATGTAATGTACACAATATTGTGCAAATAAATATTCTGATTTCTGATTTCTGATTTCATAGCAGCTTGTGTCTTTTTCCAAAGATCAACTTATATCTTTACTAAAATTTATCATAATAGGTTCAGAAGTTTAGACGTTAAAACATAACAAAGCAGATACTTGTAGGTAGAGTTACTTTCAAGTTTTCAATAAGTATTAATAATTATATACTTAGTATGGATAGTGTATGTATGAGTTGCTCACATGATATAATTTATATCTGTCTTCAACTATACACGCGACTTTGGTCTAAGCGAATTTACCAAACGAGTGTTTTTACACGACTGCCCAAAAAGGAGTGTATATGTGTTTAGGGTTCATGTATGTTTGTGGGTATGTGAGTTTCTTTATTCCACCATAACTCCTAAATCCCTTCACTGATTTAAATGTATTGGGTATTGTTAGAATCCTTGCATCATCCCGAGTGACACTGGCTTTTTTTTTAATTTAATATGGCGACTGTACAACGCCACTTTCAAATGTAAAAAAAAATGTTTTTTTTTCTTCTATTATTACAATATGGGCATTAAATGAAAGGCCTTGAAGAGCACATTCCAAAACTATATAATTTTTCACTAAAATGTGAGAAATAAAAATAAATATATTAAAAAATATTAAAAACACGACTGCCCTGCCAAAAACGAACTAAAAAGTTAAATAACAAGTGTCATTGCAGTCGGGGGACCTCTTTGAACAAAAGTTGTTCCATAAAATGGTCCCCCGACTGCAATGACACTTGTTATTTAACTTTTTAGTTCGTTTTTGGCAGGGCAGCCGTGTTTTTACACGACTGTCCAAAGCAAAGAGAGTGTTATTAATATTTTTTAATTAATTTATTTTTTTACTCATAGTTTGATATAAATGGTGATAAAAAATTACAACACAATAGTCACGTATGAACTAAATCATAAAACAATATTTCGACGGTCCCTACGTATAATCCCATAAATGAAAATCGCATATTATACAGGAGAGTGGTTTGAATGTTTATTTTTCTATAACTTTGAAAATATACATGCTATTGTGATCAAATTTGGCAAGTAGCTAGTAATTTAAATTAAAAATACATTAGTAACAACTTTATTGAGTATTTAATACTGTAAATATGATATTTTGCAGTTACTAATCTTTACGTCGAAAAATTCACGCCATTTAACAACCCAAGTGGCATTTACTGCATTCTACGTGGAGACCTGCAAAGCCTCAAACGTTGTATGTGTCATTTAGTGATTTTGATTTTCGGAAAACTTATTTATTTTTTTGCAGATAGGGAGTTTGACAAATAATATATAGGACATTTTTTCATTAACGTTTGTTAGTCTACTATAATAACTTCTTTATGATTTTGGTAACTAACTAATGAACTTTGTAACTTAATTAAGTTTCCTATTACCTTATCACGCACTGCGCACGGTGAATTTGAAGCAACAATCCACTACTTTATGTTACTTAGTAATATTCGGCACTGTTTTGTCTATCTAATAAGGAACCATTGTATTAACCCAAGTTTCTGTAATGACTGTTATGTGCCAAAATAAATTAAAAAAAAAAAAAAAAAAACAGAGATACCTATCAAAAAATATAAATTATTACAATAAAGTTTAATTATTAAACATAATAAAAGTAATAATGTCTGATGTGCCATGAACACAGCGTTTAGAATTATGCTTAAAAATAAAAGAAGTATTCGCCATTCCAGAATCGAAGTTTCCGAAATGTTGCCCATCCTAGCTGAATTTGATGAGAGATCTCGTTCTTGAAGTTGGTCTTACCTAAGTGGATGTGCCTGCCTAGGTATATGTAATGGTTAATAACTTCGAGTGTCGTGTTCCTAATATAAACTTGAGTGTGTACAATTTCACATGATTCGACATGATTTACGTCTTTTCCATGTTCATCTTAAGTCCCACTCTACAAAAAATACATCAAAGTCAAAACAATGGTATGTTAGGTAGTCGCCATTGGTGGTAATGCCTAATTTTCTTTAGTTCAGGAGCTTTAAAATCCTCCATCATTGCAGCGGTGAACAGTTTTGAAGAAATGAGTCTCACTATCTCACACCTGGCTGCAGTTGGATGGGATTTGTGTTTTGGTTATGTAATCAGACCAACATGGTTTCATTTTTAAACTGCAACATCACCCAGGTCTTAATCAAATCAAAGGTTTTCTCATTTTCCACAAACGCTAAGCAAAGTGGCAGATTATACTCCTCGGTCTTCTGTATATTTTCTGTCGCAGCGTATGGATGTGGTCTATGGTGCTAATGGAATTCGGAAACGGTTTGTTTGTTCAGGAGTATGGGGAAGTTGTCAAAACTGCAAGGGAGATGATTTGTAATGGCTCTCGAAAACAACGAATGAACATGGGTCAAAAGTAAGATGGGTCTGTCTGTAGTTTGTTTGTCAAAGGAGTTTCAACACCATTTTTAAACTACAGATTTCTAGAAAAGTTTTTGGAGGACTTTGAGTATCAGCTTACCACCTACGTTTAGAAATTCTTTAGCGATTCCGTCGTCACTCACCAACTTGTTGTTTTTCAGTTGCTTGAAAGCCATAGTCAGAGTAAAGTAATCGCGTAAAAGATTGCAACATCCGGGACATTTTATTCTTAAGTATAATGTTGGGTAATCTTTGGCTCTGGGTTTTGTGGTGACTGATGCCTTGCTCTCAACAAGTGTTTGCGTGGAATATACCTAACTGCCCATATAAACTTTTGATCTCCCTCAGGATTTTAGGTTTTAATTAAATTATGCAACCGTCGTCAGTCTTGCTAATTAGACAGATCACTCGCGACTTTTAGAGCTTTTATTTCTGTTAATATCGTCAAAAAATCTAAAGCTATACAATTCGTATTAAATTGGCAAGGTCGCTTGTCAAAGACTTTGATATTTACCGGCATCGATGAACATCTGCTAAGTTCTGTAGCCTCATTTTACGTCTCTAATCCATGAACTCATGAGTTGTGTGTAGTGATTCCTTAACTTAGAACAGCGGGTTTAAAATAATTTAGAATCAAATTAAATAAACAGTAGTACTATAATGTGGTACTATAATCTTTTCCCTTAGCTAAATGATTAAAGCTTAGAAATAAAAAATGTCAATGCGATGGGTGATTACCATATTAAACTAGTCCTAAAATACTGATAATCCGTTGTATAGTTATGTAACTACCACTTACTGCCAAAAAAAGTATTTTAGTTCCCATGTACAATTAAGTAACTACCACATACTATTTCGACAACATCAAGTTACCCGTCGTACAATCATGTAACTACCACATGCTACTTCAACAAAATTGAGCTACCTATCGTAAAATTAATTAACTGCCACATGGGGATGATATCATGGAATGTTTATTTAATAAAGAATAATATATTTTATGATTAAAAAAGCCGTATTTTAAGAACTTTTGTAAAAATATAATGTTACGGCTACGCTAGTGGAACTTGCGCGCGCAACTACCACATGGGGGGTGTGACAGGTGGCCCGCGCAGTAACTGTCCGACGTATCATTAAGGTAGTGACACTACAGAAGTTTTACGGCGGAGAAATGCAGTTATGGGATTTGTCAAACATCGATTATCTATGTAATTATTGCACTTTTTCACTTTTTTGTCTTATTATCCGATAGGGCTAGGTCAGGGGAAGTAAATTAAATGAAAAAATGAAAATCACTGAAGTGCCACATCTGGGAATTTACGTAGGGACCGTCGATTTAACACAATATTGATATTAATTACTTATCTACACATAATGCTACACTTTAATCAGGTAACATTATTAACATAATGACACCCGATTACATTAAATTTACTAACTAATAAAAAAATATGTCAATCTAGATAGGTACAATCGTTCAATTTTTCGGAATTCAATGATGCTAGTCGAATAGCCTTGTCTAAAAATTTGTTGACGTTAAAATGCAAATATGATATGTATGTATACGGTATACCTAGGTATAGTACTTACTATAGGCGAGTGCGCTACGCCGCCGTGTGGAATTTTCCAGTAGCTAATAAACGTATCCGACATCTCAAAATGTTTATTTTTTAATCGTGAAACATTGGTTACCTAGGTATACGTTTATCTTACACTTATTAGAATCTTTACTAATATTATAAATACGAAAGTCTGTTTGTTTGTTTATTTGTTACGCCTTCACGTCTTAACTACTAAACCGATCATGATGAAATTTGTCATAGACGTTCTCAGGGGAAGAGAAGGACATAGGGTACCTTTCATCCAGAAAAAAACGACTGTTCCCGAGAGTTAGCAATAAAAACTTTCCACGCAGACGTAGTCGCGGGCGGTCGCTAGTAGTTTTATAAATATTAAAATACCATTTAAACAAAATTTTAAAATTAAAAATAAAAATATTTTAAGAATACGTAATTCATCCCCTCAATTCCCTTTATCATAAGATATTTAGGTAGACTAGACAGTGCGCGTAAATGCGTTTTCCTTCGGCATACAAAAAAAAAGCTAGACTAAACAGTAAAGTTTACATTTTCTTATTTTTCGCTTTGACAAATATTTTTTTTTTATTTAATTAAAACTTTTAATTAGTTCTTTCAAACAATTATTAGTACACAATTAATGTGAATGGAAATTGCAATTTATCCATAAGACCTCATCTTGCTTGATTTGACATAAAATATAATAACCAGAACCCATTAAAAAAAATCGAGTATATTAAAAATATAGCCACGAAACTTACCGGGCGTTAAGTTGAGCTTATAAACGACATAATTTTATCATATAGACCGGCCAAGGATCTGACATATTATACTCGTGGCGCCATAGCGGCCATTTTGAATCTTTGCCAAGGCGTTACCTTACAGCACATGATTTCTTTTTACTCATGTGCTTACAGTCCCCTATCTATGTATTGTATAGGTATAGAGTATGGGATGAATAAGCAGGATAATTAAAATAAATTATTGTCGTATCGATTTTGTTAAAAATAACGTGTTATCCTAACCAATAATACACTACAAGTTAGCTAAATGATGCTCCATATTCATATTTTGTTAAGTATCTTACAGCTGATTATGTCTTTTGAAAAACCACTTATCTATTAGAGTTTTAAGAGTGACATAAATGCATTTTTATTCAAGACAAACTTATTAAATAGGAAAATTAAATTGTTTTAAAGATATGCTAATTTTGACTTGGTGGTAATGACTGTATTTATATAAAAAAAATACTACACTCCAATGAACAAACATACGAACATCAGAAAGTCTGCACAAATGCCCTCATTATGTCGCTTCTTTCACAACATTCTCAATACACTTTAACCATCCTGTATAGTTGCAAAGTTGTGGACAAGTTTTTGTGTATCCCAATAGTTGAGATACGACGTCGTTACTTGTATGTTCGGGAACTGACATTGCTTCGTTGAAGGGTTATTTATTTTCCTATTATTTCGGAATAATAAACGGGGATAGTTCAAAAACAAGGGGTGAACTGGTGACTGGAATAAGAATAGGAGAGAGATATAGCTTGAGCACTGGGGTCTAAATAAAAACAAAGTCTGTTTTTGTGCAGCCACTAAACTCGCGCAGGAATTTGTGTATTGTTCTAATGCAGTATACGGTGCATTTTTTATTGGAGTTGTCATGCGATCCCACTTCCTACTAATATTAGAAATGTAAAAGTATGTGGGTTTGGATGTTTAGATGTTTGTTCCTCAATCACGCAAAAACTACTGAACGGATTTGGTTAGAATTTGGCACACAGATAGTGGATAGCCTAGATTAAAACATAGAATACTTTGTATCCCGATATTTCCACGGGAACGGGAACCACGCGGGTGAAACCGCGGGCGGCCGCTAGTTATATCATACAGAGTATCTGAAAATGTTGTAATATTGCTATTTTTTTTATAGCAATCATGTTTTTAAGTTACATTTAGTGAAAAAAAAGAAAAAAACATGAAATAGCTGCTGTGCTGTGTGTTATTACCTTTGTAGAATCATTTCCTGAAAGAGTATCCAAAAAGTACACACAATTCAACAGAATCCATTCCAACCTAATGCATACGCGCTCGCTCACACTCCATTCTTATTTGGAATGTTTCTTCCCTTTACTTTTGTAGAGGCGTTTTATTTTTACGGCCCTGTCTTTTCGAATATTTCCCGTCGCCTCGCCCCTTCGTAATTCTCTGGAATACCCAAATACTTGGCAATGTTTCCCGGGCGAGAAACTATACTTCTACAGAACAAACAGTTTCTACGATAATAATGTAAATATCATCTACGAGTACTTACTAAACTAAAATACAGTGTCAAATCAACACATTTTCACAACCATCTTCCTTTGTGTTCAAATATTATAAATTAAAGTACCTATTTTACAACTATAAACTCATTCAACTCAAAGCTACGAAAATATGTTAATTGAATTAAGTTACGACACAAGTACGAATACAAACAAGGTCGTCGTAAGTTGATTTTAATTAATTTCATGTAACAATACCTACCTAATCTAAATTAATTTTATTACGTAGGTATATTTCAGGTAATATTTTGCACTTCAACCTATTGTTTTTTACATTACAAAGCTTTCACTGCCAGTGAAAACAAAACATACCATGATTTCAATATAAAGATCCCTTGATTCGAGATCTAAGTTCTAGTCTCGAATACCACTGTAACGATATTGAGCGATAAGCCCTATTATCGAACCTCGCAAGCTAACTAGTTGACGATGCGCCTCGAAATTTCGAAAACCGACGAGATTTTGGTCAATAACGATCGAAACTACGAGGAATTGTAGCGGATAAAATCCATGCAATGTACATCATCCAATCACAAATACTCGTGCAATCTACGTTCGGTGTTGTGAACAATGAATCCTGCTATTGTGAGTAAATAGAACAACGAGTTTGTAGATTGTACTACATTTAGCAACGACCGACCAACTATTGATAAAACAAGAACAAATCGGCCAAATAAGGTATGGACTACAGACACACACAAATACTGTGGCTACAGACAGATACAACATATTCATTGAAAATAATTATTTGTAAAGGTTAAGCATCGAACACGAGGTCTCGAAGTAGGCATTTTTTACCATATACACCGTTTGGTTATTTTGTAATCAGTTTAATCCCTTAAGGTGAGTTATTTACCAACAAAAAGTTTTGCCAAAGATACATGGGTCTAAATATGATAAAAAACTGTGGTCCTCCCATACTAAAGACAGCTAAAACTTTGTATCAGTATGGGAAAGCTTTTTTTATCGTTTTTCGACCCACGTTTCTAAGTCATTGGTATAATATTCACCTTAGGGATTAAAACGACAAAACAGACAAAATACCGGAGTAGAATAATTTACCTTTATATAAATGAAAAATATAATGTAATGAACCTGGTATTTTATTGAGCATAAAAACAATCGGAGGCAAAAAGGACAATTAAATATTTACTGAACTAGTTTCCAAAATACTTGACAGCGTGCACCTGTTATGTGGGAAGTCTACTGTGCGGATGACCGCCTTTAGTTGTTCCCGAAGTTCGTTGGAAAACAAAATAGTTTCATAAGATATTGATCTCTTTACTCGTAGGAGGTTCGGCAGGATACTCTCGGATAGCCCCAAAACTTTCTTCTCTAGTCTTATGTCTGACTGGTTCATCATGGGGTCACTTGGCCGAGTATTCAACTCCAAAATGCTTGCGGCATAAGACAGTAACCCTCTTACGCCGTACATTACCACGACTAAGAAAAGGGAGAATCCAGCTATTATATAGTTCTTTTCGATCCTACTCAGCAAAATCAGCTTTTCATACTCGTTCAGGTTGATTGTGAAGATCAAAGTGTGAATGTTGTGCAAAGGGATGTACATCCCAAGGTAGATGACAAATATGAAGTAGGAGGCCACTGCACCGAAGTAGACTATGCGGTAATTCTTCTTTGCAGAGTTAATGTATTCTGTGACTTTCCTTACATCATAGATAGGGTTGAGCATCACAAGGATCATCGCCATCTGCAGTAGTAGAATGAACGTCAAGAATATACAACACCCGTCCATTTTCTTGGTCTTGATAACTTCGGCATTTGTATTATTTTCAGTAGTTTTATGGCATTTTACTGAATACAGTGAACAGTCTCAAGGGATAAATTATTTACATTTACTACATTTCGGCAGATCGACTGACAATTTTGTGACAATGCGTTGACAGGCATTCGTTTTGTGAAAAATATTTTTTTTGCTCGTTTTTCGCATTGCATGTTGTCAGTTGGCAGACTGATTGGACTTTTCATAGGTTGAAAACTTCGTTGTAAACTGAACTATTTTCTGCTTGAACTGCTTGTATCGAAACATTCATTTCGATGGCTAAATGTTTGTTCTGTGGTTATAGTTAAACAAAGTTCTTTGGATTCGGTATTCGGAAACTATGAATAAAACGAAATTATAAACATATAGGTAACTACTTATTAGTATGTAAAAAACTTATTCAGTTATTTTTAGGAAAATATATTTTCCAGTCACTAATATATCAGAAGCAAGATATTTCAGATTTTAGCATTCCCAATGCAATTTTCTTATATTAAAATTACTTTTTAATTAATTTTCATTAATTAAAAGAAAAAAAAAATACAAACATAGAACCCTTTGGAAAAATACTAGAAATAATCGACTCACCCTTAGTGTCATCTTGTCTAAAGTGCTACGGGTGAGTCGGTTTTTTCTAGTATTTTTTCTAAGATAGGTATTAAATCGGCCAAGTGCGAGGCGGAATCGCGCACGAAGGGTTCCGTACAAAAAAAACGGCAAAAAGTCACGATTGTTGTATTGGAGCCCCCTTAAATATTTATTTTATTCTGTTTTTTATCATAGTGGCAACAGAAATACATTATCTGTGAAAATTTCATCTGTCTACCTGTTGTTGTTATTAATATCGAGCAAAACACGACCAAAAATTCACGTTTGTTGTATGGGAGATCCCTTAAATATTTATTTTACTATATTTTTAGTATTTGTTGTTATAGCTGCAACAGAAATACATCATCTGTGAAAATTTCAACGTCTAGTTATTACGGTTCATGAGATACAACCTGGTGACAGACAGACGGACAGCAAAGTTTTAGTAATAGGGTCCCTTTTACCCCGTAAAAAAGATATTTCATTTTGAATATCAAATCATAATTAAATAATTTTTAGTTTTTTACGTTTAAAAAATCACTGGTATTTTTTGTACCTATTATCTTATAAATAATACACGAGTTTTAGTCACATAATAATTCATTTCATTAAAAATTTAAATGAAATTTATTTTTTAGGGAAAGAATGGCCGGTGCGCGTTTCATGTAAATTTGTTAGCTTTACAATTGTGCGATAAATATTAGTTGCACTATTTCTTGTTAGTATTGCATGTCTGCACATCATTTCAAACTCAAGTAATCTAGCAATCATACTTAATAAATGAATAATCCTTTCGACGATCACATAACAGAATAACACCATGAAGAAACACAAATAGCACATAAACATTTTACTCAAATAGAACTCAAAAGTTAGATTTATATCTTTTACTTCACGTAAAAGATCCTTAAAATACTTAATTTCCCAAGAGATGTCCAAGAAACTGTTAAAAAAGAGACATATCACTATAATTCCTAATAAATTGGATGAATTCAGTGGTGTCTCTTGGAATTTGCACCAAACGTTTCTTATGTAATACGGTTCAGCAATGGGCTTCAGAAGTGCTACTGTAAAAATAACTTCTGCAAATAGTACAGAGCCCACAATAGCACTAAAGATGTTAATCATTTTAGGAGTTCAATCTTAATCTTCTTTCTTAGGGTCTCTTTTTACGTCTTCTTTATTTTCTGAACAATCTGCTTTCCTGTAGCCAATGGTTTGACTTTCACTACTTGGTTCACTAATTTTTGAGGAACTAGCCGTATTACTACGTAGCGTAGTTTCTGATCTTCTCTTTATTTTGAGAGAACTTTTCCTCAATGCTTTTTCAAAAAATGATTTTATCTGTTTATGCTCTAATTTATTAAAATCCGTAATAGTCGGCCATTGCACTCTTGTATTTTCGACTCCTTCTTCAATATCTTCATCAATTATAAAAGTCGGTTCGGGTTCTTCGCTTAGTTCTGTAGTTAAGGCGATATCAATGAGGTCATAATTTTCCATCAAATCTGAAAATTCACGCAATTTAGCAGTGAAGTGCACAAAATCAATCAATCTTAGCAGGATCAGCAGAAAAAATAGCGATAAACCACCGAGGAGATAATTTCTACATGCATTAGTCACATCGATGATATATTTTAATCTTTCCCTTGGATTTTCTATTCGGTTTGATCTTTTCATTGCTTCGTAACTCTTCATAACTTTGGTTGGTTCTATGATTCCATAAGATAGTATACAAAATACATAAAGAATAATCATGCAAATAGTTACTGGATTATCTTTCAAAGAATCTGTAATACTCCTCACATTTTTAGAAAGCACTACAATATCTATAACAGGCAGTATAAGCAATAAGATTGATACCATTTGCACAATATTTACCATTATCAGAAAAGTGGTTTGAAAATCAAAAATCATGACGAACAACTTGTAGATTTTTTAAAAACTTATAACTACAAATTTTTTAAAAGATACAATGTTGACACAAAAGCACTCAACAAAAACACTTTTTTACTTTTCTCTATGCTCTATGATTAAAGGGTAAATACTTATAGTCTTCGATCATATAGTACTATACATTCCTCTATGGACAATACCAAAGAGCCGTAGAGTAGTAATAAATCCACCACAATGGAGATTGCACGCCTAGTATCATAGTGAAGATTGAAAAAAGACTCTTTAGTGACGTCACGGCTTATTGCTATCTCTTTCTTTTCGTTTTACAATACGTTTTCGTTTCTCACGAACGAACGAACGACGAACTACGAACACGTATTGTAACACTAAAGAAAGAGGTTGCAATAAGCCGTCACGTCACTCATGGAAATTTTTTCTATCTTCACTATGACACTGGCCGTGCAATCTCCATTGGAGGGAGGTATAAGCTTCTTGAGCTTCTTGAATAAATCCATATGCAGAGTTTTTGGCGCCATTTTGTCTAGTACGGTTTGGTGTCTATTTTAATTATTTGAAAATTGATTCATAGTGGATATTGTGTCTTAAAATTGGTGCAGTTTTGTGGTACAAGTGTCTACGCAACTGAACAATATGTGGGATAATTGAAATAGGCGCGATCTTGGTTGTGTGAAGCTGAGATTTTTACTGTAGTGTTAGCTACCTCGGCAGAACTTTCCGAGTAAACTGTCTTGATATACTTGTTCCAAAAGGCTCCAAGCAGCATTAGAATGCAATGCAACCGCATTCTAATGTAAACTTAAACTGAAACAATACCTACCACTGAACTATTAAACACTTGACACTGGCAAAAATTACTTCCAAGAGGAAAGTAGATTGCCAAAATAAAAATAGAAGAAGAAATCCATATGCAAAATGTGTTGACAGGTATTGACAATGTCCATATATTTTTTATTTATTTATCAAGTATACCATAAACAAAAAACCAGACAAGTGCGAGTCAGACTCTCCCACCGAGTAGGTGGTACATATTAAAGTACTATAAGTAAATGTTATATTTTTTTATGATTTCATTACAAATGTATAGTTTACAGATCTTTCCTGTACTTATAAGACTAATTCCATAGTTCTAAGTTAACGTAAAGTAGTACCCTATAAATTTTGATTCCCTCGAGAGTGTTGAAATATGCGCTTTTTTCGGCGGCTCTATCATTCTTGACGTTAACTTAGAAGTTTGATTTTTTCACAGCTTCAAAGGGCTTGTAGACTTGAGTATATGGTTTTAATTTCAACTCCATAACACCTCCATGTGTTCCCGAGGTAAAGGGTCTTGACAGACAGAAAGACGGACAACAACGTGATCTTTTAAGGATTCATTTTTCACACCTGCCTTACCTTTTTTGCCAGTTTTGGCGGTTTTATTCATTATTTCTAACTACAAAATGTATTTTAATAAATAAAAAGACGCATATATAAATAGTTTATAGCTAATACTAGGCCTTATTTTGTTGTATAAAAAAATAAAGATTATATTATTAAACAATTAAGTGCCAAATAATTAGAACTTTACTAGTCGTGTGTCTGTAACAAATAATGCCCTTTTTTATAAAAATCTTCGATTCGAGGTTGTGGTAATTACAATATAAATAGACCGCGAAATAAATATTTTCTTGAAAATTATATGTCTTCATGATATAATAACAAACGTCGACGTCTACCCTTTTGTCAACACTTATCTATGTAAAGAGACGAAAATCGTTTTATGGCAGTCACCCCAAGCGCTTAGAAAGTGCGTCACCCATTTTCCGTGATTGAATTCGTTATCAACCGTCACCCACAATGCCGTATCGAAAACGAAACTTGTAACAAGAAGCCTATTTATGTTGCCGTCTCGATCGGAAACAAAATAACGGGCTACTACATACCTATATATTGTTTCACGGCACGGCGTATGTGATTCGGAACGCTCACCTACCTGTAAGCACCAGGCGTTTGGCATTAGCGCGAGGAGGATAGCGATAATCGTTGTCCCTTTCATTTCAGTCACCACGTGGCCCCCCCAGGTGTTCTCATCCCACCTTTATCGTGACTATTACCTATGTCGATTCAATTATGCTGAATTGTTGACTTTCCGGACACCAATATTTTCAGAGCTTGCGGCTGCTTAAGCAAGGGAACGCCAGAAAAGACCAATCAGGTTTAGATGATAATCTTTTAATTAATGGAAGCGTCCGGACGTGCAATAACTTAGATTGGTCAATATTTAGTAAATCTCTTCGGTAGTTTGGAAGCTCGACCTGGGATTAAGTGCTAAGCTAAAATAATTAATACCAGGTTGAGAAGTATGAATTAACTCTGTATTTAGTTAGTTACTTTTGGAAAGTAAAAACGAATAGGTATTATACCTATTTATTTATGAATAAGTTAGTATAATGAATAGACGGCAGTGTATCGTGCTTAATCTATGGTGATTTTCAGGCAAAGTAGATTGCAAAAAGCTAATAGAAACACAACAACAGAAGAAACACGAATCGCCTTGAGCGATTAATATAAAAACACAGTGCTTTGTTACTTTGTAGTAAGGGTTAGAGTTTATATACTTATTTATTAAAGAGATTATTGCGAAGTTAACATTAATCTTGAAAAAGAAATTATATAAAAGAAAATACCCTGTCGTTGTCATCGCATCTTGGCACAATGAGTGAATTGTAACACTCTAGGGATAGATGCGTCACATGAATTTGGTATTCCATTCCTTTCTTAAGTCATCTTAACCCATTTCAGGGAGTAGGTCTCTCTTTGTCTAAGCACATTATTATTCTTGCATATTACTCGTCCTCTGGGCTCTCAGAGGTGCGTGCGTGACGTCATTACATTCAAAACGTGACTCAAACTCACTGGATTTTCGCTCGATCTGTGTAATAAATGCCGTTCTTGTATTATTATAATTTTTGCCAACTCAGTTCAGATTATCCCCCTGTTTTAGACTTCTAAAGCTGGAAGCGTTTCAACTCTATTCCTGTTGTATTAAGGCTCGGTTTTGTTTGCGTTTGGGATAGCTTTAACTTTGAAACTAGGAGTAGACGCAAGTACTAAACTGGTAGTGTCCTCTATTAATCTTTATTGATGTCTTTTTGTTACAAACAGTTTCGCCATTTTGTTTTTAATGCTTAGAAGCCTGGAAAATGAATGCTTTCGATTAAAGCTCAGTCATTATCATGTAAATTGTATTTATGTATTAAAACGAAAATGTATGGATGCTGTCACGATCGGAAGTGTAGGTATTTCGGTAATTTATGATTGGAAACAAGAAATGAACTTCGAATGCGTTTGTTCATTTTCGCACTTTTTTATTTTAGTAATTTGAAATAATAAAACATACACTAAAAGGAACATGGTTAAATTTGATCGTTTCGTAATTAATCACCGACTATGTCCTCAACTTAACTAACTTAAATAGAAAAATAAAAAAATGATTGTACTTACCTTATTCTAGAATCAAAATGTTGAACTGCAGTCCATACTATAAGTATGGCAATTAAAACATTTAATAAATTACCACCTGAAATAAAGAATCAACCAACCCTCAATTCTTTTCAAAACCAATTAAAAGATTTCCTAATTACAAATTGTTTTTATTCCGTAAATGATTATTTGTCTTTTAATACCTACCCTTTTTAATGTAGTTTTCCCTTTTAAAATTATATAGCATATTAAATATTGTAAAAGTAAAGCAAAAGTATGGGTGATGTTTAGATAAGTCTCTAATCTAGTATTATAGGTAGTTGGATATTACTTATAAATAAAAATACTTGTTTATAAGCATTGTGAATGCTATGATCTCAAAAAAAAGATACCTATTTTATTTAGATTGAAGTTAGGTAAGTTAAGTTTTTTTTGTGTGTTTAAGTTTTTTGAAACTTATTCCTTTAAATTGCTGTGTCCGAAAAGGGCAACTAAGTATTTAAGTTCTTTTTATTTATAACACCTCTGTACCTACACTTGGTTTGCAATAAAAAAATGTATTTGTATTTGAACTTACCGTAGGTACCGTAGCATTGTTTTTAATCAGATGCCCTTAAACATAGTTTGTTTCACCTACACAGTAATACCGTGGTAATACAAGTCCGAGGAGCTCGGTGGCGCAGTGGTTTAGCGCCTGGCCCAGCGATTGCGGAAGTTAAGCAACGTTTGCAAGGGTCGGTCATGGGATGGGTGACCAAAAGTTTATTATCTCGAGCTCCTCCGTACTTCGGAAGGCACGTTAAGCCGTTGGTCCCGGCTGCATTTGCAGTCGTTAACACCCACCAATCCGTATTGGGCCCGCGTGGTAGGTTATGGCCCATCCTCCTTACCACCCATAAGGAAGGCCTGTGCCCCAGCAGTGGGGACATCAAAAATGGCTGATGGACAATACAAGTCCAAAGAAGCCAAAACGCTATTTTACAAATCTTTTCCGTGTTCAGTTATTTAATAGCCGACCTAAAAGAAAACTACACTCCTGAATAACAGCATTCCTGTGAGTTTTTTTTACGAAGAGTTGAATGATATTAAAACCTTTTAGCATAATCTAATTTGTTTCTTTTCAGGTAAGTAAGCCGACCTTCGTCAACCAGAACCCATGTCTAACTGGTAAGGCATTAGATTTACAAAAACCCTTAACTAACAGTCGAGTATGTCTTTTTGAGATGTATTAGGGTTTTATTTATTTAATCAGTGTTAAGGCCCTTATAGCCGTCAACTAGTGCCGTTAATTCATTTATTTTTATTATACGTAAACCAGTTGGTTGATTACGTAAGTCTGTTGCTAACAATTCTCGATTAGAATCGATTGAAAGCGCAGTTACATTGCTGCTTTAAGTAAGATAGTTGTAACATTGGTTCTTAACTAAAGCAGCAATGTAACTGCGATTTCTGTCAGAGTTGATTGCAACAAAATTACATAATTACCCCTGGTCAATATAAAAATAGGAAACAACCATGCCCTCTTAAATTGTCCTTAATATTTTTTGAATAACTCTTCAATAGTTTTCATTCTTTCTGTAAGTTTTAAAAACAATTTTAACCAAAGATTGCCACTTTCGTTTCGATTGCATTTCAAACCTAGTACAAAGAATGAAAAATATTGAACAGTTATTAAAAAAATATTACAGGTAGACAATTTAAGAGGGAATGGTTGTTTCATATTTTAATATTTACTTGGTTTACGAGTAATAAAAAAATATGTATTGGCGGTGCTAGTGGACCAATATAAGCGCCTTAAAATGATTTTGATTGAATGGCAGTTTAATATATATAATAATAAAAAAAAAAAAAAAAAAAAAAAAAGAACTTTACCGGTAACGGACGTATTTTCTTATCTTAATAACTAAATTAACTAAAAGTGATATTTGTTCTATAATATGGGTGTAAAGTGCAATGCTTGTGGTGCCCCTGTATCTAACATCCAATACATGGAGTGTTCTAGGAGTGAATGTAAGAAAACCTACGATCTTAACTGCATCTCAATGGCAAGTGACGTTTTTGAAAGTCTCGCTCAAGATTTTAAAAATGAGTGGATATGCCCTGAATGTACTTGTATGCAACCAAAATGTGGTAATTCTAATACCCCACTGCGAGCCCTAGACAAAACCTATGTGGCCAACACCTTCGTGAATACGCAGCGTGGAAGCCGCCAGCAAATGCAACATACCCTAGGACGGGACACTGAGTATGACTTGGTGGAAGAAATTCGAGAACTCCGCTCCGAAATAACATCGCGTTTTGATGACCAGGCGCAGCAATTCCAACGAATGTGGGATGTTATTTGCAGCACTAGATGTGAACTCAGCGAAGCACAATCAAAAATTGCAACTCTTGAAACCAAAGTATCGGCACTGGAGGGTTTGGAAATTAAAGTTAAGGAATTAGCAGCACAAAATCACTCCTTATCGCAACTACTGCAATCTATTACCGACCCAAAGTCATCTCAATGCACGTACACATACTCGCAGGCCGCAAGCGCAACTGTTGCGAAATCAACGCCTAGTACCGATATCCCTAACGTTGATCAGTGTGGGGCCACGAAAACAGCAGCGGCAACGCGTGAAACTGCCCCGTCGATTACTTTGATAAGTAACGAGGGAAAAGATAGTGCAAACAATAAGAAACCGCAACGCTATGGCTCAAAAATAGTAGCGAAAAACACTATAAATAGCGATAAGAATAACATGAATAATAAAATGTCATCCAAAAAGGTTTCGAAGGGAGAAAATACAGCTTTAGAGTTACAGGCGATAGAACGGAAAAAACATCTTCATATTTGGCGATTGCAACCGAATACAACGGTGGAACAAGTACAAAAACACGTAGTAAATGTTTGTGGACCGCAAACAAATATTAAGGTTGAAAAACTAAAACACAAAACTGAAAGGGACTACGCATCGTTTATCGTTGGCGTCCCAGAAAGAGTATTCGGAAAGATAAATCAGCCAAGTGTGTGGCCCCGTGATGCCGAATTCAGTGAGTGGATATGGTTTCGGAGGACAAGTTTGCCAAGAGAGGGAAAGTAGCAATATTGAAATATTCTATCAAAATGTTAGAGGACTACGCACAAAAATCACAAACTTTTCAATCTTTCTTCAGTCATCGGAAAGCGACTTATTGGCTATAACGGAAACTGGATGCAACTCGTCAATCCTCGATGCTGAGATAGTTCCACCTGGCTATAAGATATTACGCTGTGACCGAGCGGACGGTCGCAAACTGGGAGGAGCGTTTTTAGTGGCCGCACCGCAGTACGAGTTACGGAAGATACCCACACCCGATAATGTTGATATAGATACTTTTGCATTTGAAATGGTTTGTGCGACAGTTCATCTAAATAATAAGTTTTTGTTTGTTTGTTGCGTTGTATACATTCCCCCACGAACAGAAAGTAGTGAGTATATGATGATGTTTTCGTTAATAGAAAAATTATGTGTAAAATTTAAAAGTAAAGTGTTAGTTTTGGGAGATTTCAACTTGAATTCGGCAAATGTAGATGTAAGTAATTATTATGAATATTTTGTTACGTTTTGCGACCTTGTTCAGAGCAACAATGTACCGAACTGTGACGGAAGCCAGTTAGATTTAGTTCTGTCCTGGGATGATGCGCGCGTGTCGGTGTGCGAGTCGGTGGGTTTCCAGCCGGTAGACAAATATCATCCACCACTGACTGTGAATGTGACGATGTCGGATGTTACCGCACATACTTTAAATAACACTGACCAGCCGCGTTTGCCGAGAGACTGTCAATGGAACTTTAAAAGGGCTAATTATCCTCTTTTGTATAAAAACTTAGCAGCCGTAGATTGGAATGAATTATATATGATTGAAGACCCTGAAGAGGCCTTAGATTATTTTTATATTATCATTAATAGCATATTTAACGAGTATGTGCCTCTTAAAAAATCAAAGGGAGAAAATCAGAAGTATCATTATCCGGAGTGGTACACGACTGATATTATACGGGATATTCAATTAAAGCATAAGTTACATAGGCAATATAAACGAACTAAGTTAGTACATGATTATAATGAGTTCTCCCGGTGCAGAGCACGGGTAAAGGAGGGATTAGAAGTAGCTCACAATGTGTATAAAGAGATGGTCCAGGAAAATGTAATGAAAGACCCTAAAACGTTCTGGAATTTCATAAAATCTAAGAGAAGTAGGTTCAATAGGCAAACAATTACAAAGGATGGTCGCCACTTATCGGATCACGAATGTGCAAAGGAGCTGAGTGATTTCTTTTGTTCAGTGTACAGGCCCGAGCCCGCTGTATTAGACGTGGCGGCAGCGAGTGCAGCGGCACCAGCCAGCGCGGCTCGGGTGCACGTTGACGCGCTGCAGCTGAGTGACGTGACTCGCGCTTTGTTAAAGCTTAAGCCCAAACAGTCCTCGGGACCTGATGGGATTCCACCTTTTATTTTTAAGGACTGCGGCAGAGTATTAACCGATCCTTTGTTGTATATCTTTAATAAATGTCTCGACAAGGGTATTTTTCCGGATCGATGGAAGGTGACCAGAGTTGTCCCGGTGCCCAAAGGTAATGGTGGAAACCGAAGTCAGTGACTATAGACCTGTTGCGGTCCTGTGTACTGCGGCGAAAGTTTTTGAGTCCGCGTTATATTACTGCGTGTACCTGCAAATAAGAGCCCAGTTATCAGATGCGCAACACGGGTTCTGTCCTTCGCGCAGCACTGCGACCAATTTACTCCAGCTGATAACCCAAACTGTACCAGTAGTGGACTCGGGAGCCCAGGTAGACGTTGCGTATTTCGATTTCCGAAAAGCCTTCGACACGGTGGATAATGACATCCTTCTCATGAAACTGGCTCAAGTGGGTTTCACACCGAAAACACTTTCCCTTTTTGCCAGTTACATGAGGGACAGGCGCCAATTTGTCGATTGGGCTGGAGAGCGTTCAGATCTATATTACGCACGGTCGGGAATAAGCCAGGGCAGTAATTTGGGTCCATTGGAGTTTGTGATAATGGTTAATGACTTACCGGAAGTCGTTGAGAACTCTGCTTGCCTTCTATTCGCCGATGACTTAAAATTAGTTAAAGAAATTAGGAGCGGTGATGACTGCATGCAACTACAAGCGGATATTGACAAGGTAGTAGAATGGAGTCACAAAAATCGGCTATATTTTAACGTCGCTAAATGTTCCCTAATGTCATTTACATCGTCACGACAACCTCAACAATTCAAATATTGTGTAGACGGAGCTCCTTTGCAACGTGTGACAGAGGTAAGAGATCTGGGGGTTCACTTCACTGCAGATCTTAAATTTCGAGACCACATAGTAAAAGTCTGCAAAAAGGCCTATCGAAATCTAGGGTTCGTTATGCGACAGTCTCAAGGCTTCACAAATATAAATGCCATACGTGCATTGTACGAAGCACTAGTAAAAAGTCATCTGGAGAGTAATGCTTTTGTCTGGAGTCCTAATGAAATAAAATATAAATTAATGATGGAGAGGATACAGAATAAATATATAAGATTCCTTTATCACAAACTTTATGGCGTATATCCATTCTACCCATTGATGTATCCCACATTATTCGTACTAGGAATGGTGGGATATAATAAACTTGAGGTGAGGCGAGAGCTAGGTTTGACTACCTATATACTTAAATTAATACGGGGTAAGACATATAACCAAGTGGTACTGCAGGCGATAAGCATTTCTGTGCCGGACCGGTATGTGTGGCGACGTCGGCGACCACCATTGTTTGCTATACCGCGCGGGCGCACCAACTTGTTAAAAGAAGCACCTCTTATTCGATCATTGCGAACATTAAATATTGTTGCCAATACTGTTGACGTATTTTGTTGCTCATTGCATGAGTTCACAAAAGTTACTCTGTTTGTGCTGTGTTACAGTCAAAGTTAAGATAATTTAGTTTTTATTTTTATAATCATATAATATTTTGTCCATATAACAATAATATTAGTTAAGTATCTTAAATTTTGTCTACTCTATCGCATTGGGTGTACCTGTAAAGATAGATGTGTGTTATAAATAAATAAAATAAAAAATAAAATAAAATAAAATATAGGTAATGTAAAAATAATTAAATGAAGTGGATTTTCTTTTAACATAGTTAAGTTACTACAATTATTTCAAGAGAAATCCATCAATCGTATTTTAAACTTGTTCCAATCTATAATTCTGTTAGTTATGTTATTAGAACTGTAATTCAGCGTCAATATTTTCCAATCATTATTCTTTTTTTTACCAAAATTAAAAAGACACCATTTCATTAAAGCATGGCGGCCGAGCTCGCTATCAATTTCACCCTTAAACTTTCCAACTTGTTACAAATTTATCTGATTGCAGACTTCTTTAGCTTTACAAGAGTTTTTAAACACCGAAGCCTTTCCTCATCGGGCGAAATGAAAGTAAAATCTTAACAATCCAACCATTTGTACAAACTTAACTGTTTTATAGGTCTCGACTCTAACTGGTTAGAATAAAGTACAAAATTAAAGAGCGCAAAAGTTTCCGCGGATTTTATTCGGAAAGTTTTTTCGGTTTCTGATTATTGGAAGTTGAAATTTTCTTTTTGTTGCGACGCGGATCGGCTATGGAGGCGTGATTTGGAAGGGAAAGGCTGAATTTCATGTACAGTTGTATTATATATCACGGATTTTGACAACAACTTTTCTTCTCGACAAAGAAGTGGGGTATTAACGAAAGTAAAAGTTGTACGAGAGAGAAAAGTTATCGCATTTTTATTCGGTATCAAAACGTTTCACCCCGAATAAACCGCTAACCAGCTCGGTGTTGTTTTGGTGAAAATATTCCACCATTCTTTGATTTGTGAACAAAAAACAGTTATGTGGAATAGTCACGAACCCCAACCCCAGGGATTTTGAAAATGGAAATAAAAATTCACAGATCTCGTGCCTATCACGACCTTCTGGTACATTGAAAATGAATTTAACCATTTATTCCATTCTTATAGATATTATTATTTTATTGAAAGGTGACTTATTTTATTGAATTTTTCTAAAATTTTTAAAACTTTTTCTAAAATAACCTAACAAAAAAATAATCAAAATCAAATTCAGCATGCGAGACTCTCGCGCCGACTTCATCATCACTCGAATGTGCTATAACAAACCTCATTTTATTGCAACTGTAAACTATGTTTACCTAGGCATCATCATCACATTCTCATTCAGAGATCGTTGTAAAAATTAATTTGGAATCGCAGAGTAAGAGTAACTAAGAAATACATGATTGATCGAGTAATTTCAAATCTCGAAATTGAAATAACAGCAACCCACGATATAATATTTTGGATCTACTTTTCTGTATCTACTCGTAAGTACCTATTGAGGCCCTCGGCTTCGCCTCGGGCTTCAAACTTAAACCTCTCTTTTGTTGAACTTTCGCTTAAGATTCGTTTATCCGTTTACCTACACACAAAAACTCACTACGACGCCTAGCACGTGTACTGGTGTACACGTGTACTACAGTTATTGCTAACACTACTTTCTCTTTCGTTGTCACATAGTAAGCGACGTCACTTACTTGAATATGGACTTATGGAGACATTTCAGTATATTGAAATATTTTTCAGCTTTGAAATATACAATAATTTACAAACTTCAATCGTACTACGTATAAGTATAACCATTATCCCGCGCCGCGCGCGTCGCCCGCGGTATCCCGACATTTCGCTACATAAAGGATAAGCTACAGCCCAGACCGTAAAAGTCAGGGACATATAATATTTTCTAAATGTAACCCAACTCTATATCTCTAGGGGTTTTTTTCATTTTTTCGATATCGCTTTTCGTTTTTGAGAAATTGTCGATTTAGTGAGAAAAGACCCCGAAAAAGTGTGTCATTTTTTTACATTTATGCGATTTTCGAAAAAAGTTTTGCACATTTTTAAATTTTTTTTCTTCATATTGTAGCCCTTGCCAAGACGCATCTTTTGACGTATATCACATTCACGTAGACCCAAAACTCACGGGATCAGGGCGATGTCTCACTCTGGCTGAAATTGGGTACCTTACTGAAGCGATCGAAAAAACATTTTCAATGTTAAAATGTGACACTCGCTTGTTCTATGTATCATGATGTTGATGTTATTGACAATTTACAAAAGGTTACCTACATTTTTAGAATCCCTAAAAAATGTGTGATCTAATTTTGTTGAAATCTATTTTTTTTTATTTATGCAATTAAGTTTTAGTAATAACATAGTGTAACAATTATTATCTTTTCATAGTAATACTTTATTGGGTCAAAGTGTTTGAAGTTCTCTAGTTGTACATTATTACCAATTACTTTTCCACTTTTCTCAAGATCAGAGTATACATAAGTATACACGCATTTGATGCTGCCGAATGTTTTATTATAAAATATATTTTTGAAGGAATATAAAAATATTTTGCAGTTCCCGAATCTAAAGAAGTAAAAGTAAATAAATTCATTGAACTTGTTTTGTATTTGGAAGATACTTATCCGTAAGTGACTTACTTAAACTTGCTCCCGTAAACTATGCAAACGCAACTCCGGAATAGAAATTCCAACTCAAACGTTAGTTACGACATTATTCAAAGTAGTTACACGCTTTTTCCGATGCAGAAAGGAGCAAATTCAATTTACGTGCTCTAGAAGTTGACCGGCTGTACGTGTAGAGCCGTTGCTATGAAAACAGCGATATACAGTGAAGGTTATATAGGTACATACACTCTGGTTTGGTGATACCTGTTGTCATGCCATTTCTTCCTCTTATTGCCTTTTGGCTTAAGAAACAGTAAGTAATAAATAAACTCATGCGAATGACTCACCTTAATGACAACTCAAGGGAAAATAAATAAACACTTAATATACAGTCAACAGCAAACTACAGTTTTATTGAAATATGGTTGATTCTATACAATAATAAACATCAAACGTTGTAATCGCAGATCTGCAAATTTACACGGTGATTTGACACGAAGAAAAACGAAGCTATGAATCTAATCTTTTTCCCAAGGGGTTATTTTAAAAGGTTAAACTTAAAACTACTCGCAGAGCGTTACGTGGGTAAGGGTTGCCTGCCCTAGGATATCAGGATGTGGTAATTATCTAACATAAATCTAGCTCGTAGGTTGTACTCGGAGGCCTAAGTACGGATAGCTGGATTCTTCTACTTCGGTTAGTTTAGGGGTTAAAAAGATTTGAGAGTTAACTGGTACCTATTAGAATATCTCGCAGCGAGTCTGTTTAGTAGAGAAACGCTTCGATGGCTGCTTTCTATTAATTATGCCACGGAGCCGTGGGTGAGAAACCAAAGTCCGGTTTATTTCAACTTTTTCCGCTCAACTGGGGTTGAATGGACGACAGAGCAGTGGTTGAACTCGTGGCTGGATACGTACGCCACTCTTCACCTGGAATGGTGTGCACAAAAACCATAATTTAACAACGTCGGCCTTAAATGGACTACAACTATTCCATGACGGGGGGACCCTGCAGCGTATGGTAGAACTGAGGAAAATCTATTCTTGTATGTTCATTCTGACAATATATATTACTGATCCCTGACTTTTTTGTTAAACTATCCCCTTCACAGCAGACAATGAACAGAATTGAGATGTAGAAACATACCGTAGCTCTCAACTTACAAAGTCTCTTTTCACATGAAAAGAACTGAAATTGAAAGTAATAAATATATAGAGACCCCTTGCAGTAAATACTAGGAAATGGATAGCAATAAATTTTGATATACCTGCGGCTCCTTGTTAACAATATATTTTATATGGTTTAGAATCCGGTCAATCAGTATTCCTCCTTCGATCGGATATCACGACACGAATTAGAACTCTTCTCGGCGGCTTTTATTAGCCAAAACCCTCTGTAAATAACGAATATGATGATAAAAATAAATTTCAAATTCTCACACCGCCAACAGCTGAATGTCTAGGAAATCACAAATAGGTACCTTGGCGAAATTCTATTGTGCCGACGAAAATTACAATGAATAGCTGCAAGATATTATTTAAATCAGGAACAATTACGAATCCAATAACTTTAACAGCGATATAAAATCAAATTCTTTCCAACCGAAAAATTTTGTATCATATGAATCACAGCTGATATTCGCTGCGTTCCAAGTCTCGCGCCATCACGACGCATTCCGACTTCCTACACATGATCACTCATCGATGCGCGTGGACTGGACTGACATCGCGCCGCCGAAAGCGACTTCAATCGGATCGGACTTCCCGAAAACACGGTCAAACAACCTACGACATTACGGACAAAAAAAAATACCATTTCAGTTCAAAAGCAGGCCTTAAACAGGACTGCTTAAGGCCTGCTTTCACACTAATCTTTGAGATCTAGTATGAAAGGTAAACAATTGAATAGAAATCCTTGCGATAAGGGCTCACCGCAAAGGCCCCTGAAGTGGGTGAAGGACGACCATAAGAAATACGATCTTAATCTTTCTTTTTTTTTTTTTTTATAAGTCGATGCCGCGAATTTTCAAACGGACTTTTTACGGAAATAAGGAAAAGGACATGAGGCATACTGCCAAAAAATAAATTTTATCATTAATGGAAACAAACTACCAAAAAAACTTCCCCTTTAAGGGAAATCGACAAAACAGCAAAAAAACCACGCTACACTGTATAATCACTAGTGATCGGAATAAGTAGTGCAACTTGCGGAATTCGGGATTTGAGTATTAATTATTATAATAATAATAAATTTGAATAATATTTTATATATTTGAATAAAAGTAATATTTGATCTCAATAATATTTGAATCCTTTTAATCTACATACATACATCTCTACGCTATCAAGCGGGATTTAAAGGCATATCCATATTAAGAAAATGTCACTAAATCCCGCTTAGTTGCACTACCTATTCCGATTACTGATAATTACGAATAATATGGTAGAATAGTATACTCATACCAACTTTCCACTTTCCGGGAAAGTTATTATAACGTATGGTAACCACATTTCTTTTTGTACGGATAACGGCAAAGAGACCACTCTAGAAGATAGACCATTGTATTCAATAATTAAGCCCATTAAAGTTTAAAAATGAAACACCATTTTGCTAAAGAGAGGTGCACAATGGAAGAGATAAACGTGTAAAATAGCTGTTATTTTCAAATCTTTACCGCTATATCGCGGCCGCGTCCCGAGTCAAAGTTGACGAACAACATAGTTCTGTAAGCGATTAGAAATGGGAATGTGCTAAGTAAACTTGGGGAAGTTTAATGTACTGAGAAAGCGGCACATTGCATTATGTATTCTGTGACATTGCTCGGAATGATTCAGAATGTTAAGATAACGCTTCCAGAGATAGGCAAATTAGGCAGACAAATACATTGTAATGTTGCGGTGTACTGATTAAATAGTTTCTGAAGCTATTATTGACTATGAAAGGTAAAACTGTTGTGAATACACTTGTATCAAAACTCTATTAACCTATAATGGCGTGGATGTGAATGGAAATCTACGATTTCGTTTTTGCGTTTTAACAGTACCATTACCTTTAAAAATGTGTAGGTTATATTGTGTTTTAAACACCTGCCTTTCTGTTTCATTCTAATCAGGAATTCTTATTGCCTGTGTGATTCAACTGTTAGGCATAACGCTATGCCATAGGAGTTAAAATAAACTTTGACTAACACTTAATAAAATACTAGAGGTTGAGAAACAATATCGATGTTTACAAAGTGTGTGGGGTGATATGAAACTAAAACACGCTCATCAATTAAGTCATATCTTAAAAAAAAAACATAATTTTCTCACAGTATCATAGCTTTCTCATATCTTTCTCACAGTATTTTAACAATAAACAGTTAATTTTCTTATCGCTTAATAACACTGCCAACAGATTACCACATCAGACTCTATTAATGCGATTTTCGTTTTTATCAGCGAAGGGATCCCTTACTAATTCACTAACAACTGGTTAATTTTCTGTATCCTATTGTTCTACCCAAGAATGTATCGAGCTTTTTGCCCAAGTCTCCAGAAGAGGCAAAAACAAAAAAGGCCAGTCCTTCGCGCACTGTATATCACGCGCAATCATTTATCAGAATATAACTAGTGGGGCGTATAACATTGCTTTGGACGTTTTCGTCCAGTTTTTTGTTCCAAAGCTCTGTGGAAAACCACATTTGCGGCTGTTCATATTATTTCTGTTTAGGAGAGTTCTTTTATGCTCTAGTCAAGTTATGTGAATGTTATGAACTGTGTGCTCTAGTAGATAATTAATAGTTAAATATACTTTGTTATTTTCATTTCCATATCTAACAGTCTGTTTGCCGCTGACAGTTTGATATTCGTGTTGGATTTAAAGGTCAGAATTGTTTTATGAATTTAATTTTCATTAATTAGATTAGTCGATCCATTTTCTAATTTTAATGTACCTTAACATTCGTATCTATATTATACATAAATTAATTAATTTTCATTAAAAAAATATGTTAGCCTGGCGAAATTTTCATTTACATGTTAAAACAAATACTTAAAGTCAATTATTTAAACATTTTTTACATTTTCTACTGCCGAATTATGGATTTTCTATGGCGAAGTTAAAAGGGTTACCCAATATTTCTTATGATCAGCCAACCATTATATTCATTTATCAGCCATGTTTAAAAAAAATGATATGTTAGAACCTTATAATACGCATCACATAGCGTCTTTCATCTATCAAACGTCTTCAGAAATAGGGTGACAATAAATTCTTCGTACGTAGTGATAATCGTAAAAATAGCCTAGTCATCTCGCGATCACCACGTTACATCTATACCTACCTAAAAACAACATTTTCCGTCGCTCTTACCGCTATAGAAATATGGAGTATAATGTGCCAACATCGGATACTGTTTTCGTAGGTCTGTACATATGAGGTTTTATGTTTGTCACGTTTGTGCCGAATTTCGACGAGTGGAGTTTACAGCCCTGCGCGTAATTCACTTTGGCTTGGGCCGTTGCCTTTGAATTTTGATCATGTTTAACGTCTCCATATATTTCTGTTGTACAGTTCGAGGTTGATGACCCGTGGGTCCAGAAAAGAGTTTTACAAAGAATATGTAAACTATTTAATGTTCGGTAACAACCTACCTTCAACCGACTTTACCGCGTTTCGTATTTCCAAAGAGTTTTTATGTTGAATGTTGAATTCTATTGTATGCTTAGAGTAAGACAAGCCTTTTGTTGCTCGAAGATTGTATGTGTACGATACAGTAGATGCGATTTTTTAACTGAAACATCCAAATTCCATTCGAGGCAATCCGGTTAGCGGCGCTTCAGTTTCAGCTCACACTTTCGAATCCGTAATTTGAAAGTAAAATTTATTTTCGATTCCTCGTTTTTTTACTAATACTGTGTAAGATAATTTTGTTATGTGCAATAACTCATGTAAATGACAATTTGCTACAATGACCATAGTTATAATATGTATGAGAATTGTTTTAAAAATGATATGAGATTGCAAAGAGCATTTATTTTTAACTCATAAAAGTGAGAAAAGACGTACCTACCAAATTTTCACGGTCTTTTCTACAGTGGTAAGGGCTTTGAGTAACACAATGGTTATAAAAGCTTTACCAAATGAATGATTTGGTTACGATGTTGTATTTAGTATAATTTACATTAAGATAATACGGGAAATTCCGTGTTGTTTAGACCATGCATGGATTGATATGCTCTACCCCAAAAGGTCTACAACGCCCTGTCAGTATGATAATAAGATCTTTGTCCATTTTAGAAAAGTAATAAAGAAATATGGATACTTATTGAATAGAGATTTTTCTGGATTTTTATAAACTAGGACCCTATAATATTACACTTTGTCAATTGTAATGACAATTCGGTTTACATTGCAGTGTAGCTATGAGTAGTTTGTTTTATTTTCAAATTGGTTGATGCAATGGATCTAATACTGTCATGACAGGTGACAAATTGTCACTTTTATCAAATATGGCCCCAGCTTTTGAGTTTTTTGCATTTAAAAGTGATAGACCGTCGACCTATATAACTTAGGTACACATGAAATCTAAAATAAAATATTATATAAGAAAAAAAAATATTGTTGGTGATTAAGTATATACCTACTCACAAAGAGAAATTAAAAATATTACATCAAGTTATTCACAATAGTATTCCTTAACTTTTAAATGGAGGCATTCGCTTATTCGTAGAATGCGGAGTTAAAGTTTGTTGAGTTCGCATATTTTGTAGAGCAAGTTGAGATGGAATGAAAAGTTATAACGGAAAATCAAATGTTTGCAACATTGTGTTGTTTGCAGGTTTCTATCTGAAAAGAATTCCAAGGAGTACAGTATAGTTAGCAAAAAACTCGATTAGAACATTCAAAGTGTTACATTTCAAAGTGTTTCTTTGTTGATATCTTTTTAAACAATAATTAATGCATGAAGTCATTCAAAACTTGCCAAAAAAGTGGTCATAAGAAAAACACATTGAATACATTTCAATGAATGAGGTATAGTACCTAATAACAGTCCTTTTTTCAAGTCAAGTTAAAATAATAATTCCCTTCATTCAATGCTTAGTAAAAATACAGTATACCAACGAAAAATATTTCTTTTCAACATCAAATACGAATCAAATAACCGAATCAATACACAAGTTATTTATACCACGCATTCGTTCAAAATGCGTAAACACGCTCCATTTATCACTGGTATCATTTTTAACGTATGTGACATATTCCATTAATAAGAGTGGGGGTGATTCGTCAATTAATTTCTGTCGTGCGTTGACAAAGAAGGCCATTGTAATAAGAGGGATATGTAGGGTCCTTACTGTAATGGATTTTATGGGCCATAAGAGGCTTCGACCACGTCTAGCGACTGATAATTGCTTTGAGTGTCGTCCTAATAATTAGGATGGATTGATGACTCGGTTATTGGAGCGTCATGTTACATTTTCTGAAGGTTTATTATGTTATACAGGATATTGATCGCTATTTACGTTGATGTAACCAATAACAGACAAGCGCTTTCAAAAAGTATCAGAACGCGATCATTAGTTTCGTATAAAAAGGAACATGAATAGTATCGGCTTTTGATCAGAGAAAATAAAATAAACTTTTATAATCGTAAGATGAAAAGAAAGCTGTAAAAAGATGTCACTTTAAATAATTGAAAGTTTAAAAAAGCTTGGTTGTTGATCACTTTGATCATCTTCTTAGTTATAATTGAATAAAAAACGTACAGTCTTTACAGTTTCAAGTAAGAGTTCATGAATTATTCACGTGGCTTTATTATATCAAATCTGAAGTCAGCTTATTTGCAAGTAAGAACGTAAGATTGTTAAAAGAAAGAATTTTAAATCATAAAGCTCATTTTTCACTAGAAGAGTTTATGGTTGAGTGAACTTCAAGTTTAAATGCAGATAAAAACTTCAGTTAAGCAAACAGTAAAAAGTAATTTCAATGTATGACTAAACGAATCATTAATAATCAGAATCGTATTTGTGATAGTGATGCTGATCAGATCAGGTTGGGTGTGTATAGCGATCTGAATCTTCTGCATTCACTCCCTGGATGGCTATCATCAGATCACAGCACGGTACATCCCTGGCAGAAAACCAAAGCTTCAAAGTTACCTCGTTTGTAAGAAAATAACACCTGTCTGTATCCCTAGACAAAGTTGATGAGTATAGTTAACAATATTTGGATTACACTACGCATTAAAACGACAACAAATAAGTCGTTTTCAAATCAAAAATGTTTTATTGAAACTCTATAAGATTTGTTGCGGGATCAATGAACGCCAAAGCAGTTTGCAATAATAACTCTGTGTATGAAATATAGCACATTTTAATACAAAACTTTTGCTATTTCTATATCCTTTAACACCTTCGTGGACCTGGACCCTACATCAATAGGCGGGGTATTAGAAGGTTTGAACACTACATCTTATGAAGTTTTGAGAGAGAGAGTTTTGTGTTGTTCGAAAAATGTAGGCATGGAATTTTCTACTGTCATTTACGAACTCGCTATGGTTCGTGCGTCAACGAAATTGATATTGTGTTATATTTTTTTTTTTTATTATTCTAGTTACAGTAAATATTATTACCGCTGGTACAATATACTGGGAAAACCCGTGTCATATGTACCAGCACCCTTCCATTTGCACTAATTGTTTAGAATGTTTAAGATAAATTACAATTAGTATATCTGTATCAATTATATATTATATCTGTGTTATGATTTTAAATACATATTTCTAACTTAAAAAATATCATCACGATGTTATTCGATTATGTAGATTCAGTTATTAAGGCTAAACCTGCCTATCTATTGTTCAATTTCAAAATCTATCGCAATCGCTTTCAGGGTGTAGCACATTAATGCTTCTTTTTGGTACAAATGAAAACATACCAAAGAAGTGCAGCAATATGTTACATCCATCTGTCAAATGAAAGTAATTGCGATAGATTTAGAAATTAGACAATAGCCCCCTGGACTTTTTTAAATAGCCTCCGGAAAACGACTAGGCTTTAAAAATCGTGTATGTACGAACATTTAAAATAGCTAAATTAGTGTTTCGTCACATAATTTTCTCACCTAGTAAGTTGATTAAAAAAATTTAATACAAATATTTACTAATTATTGAAGTACACAAACCAAGTAGGTACATACTTAAGCTACGTACGAGTAGGTACTATGTAACATGAGTAGTGCAAAAACGAACCAAAAGCTTGTCATTTTGTTCTAAGGGGTTTATTGACTTATCTACGGTTCTGACGTCAGAGCTGTTTTGACTGGAAGCTTCCAGAATAATACCCTGTAAGAATGTTCTCTAACTTTGACGTTCCCCTGTTTGATAATGTTACAAGTTTCTCTGCGTGAATTATTAAACGTCTTGATTCGTAGACTAGGTGTATCAAAATACTAATTACGTTTGTACCTTGTATTTCTTATTGTAAAAAAACATTGTGCATAATTCCAGACGTTTCTGTTAACATAGATTTTTTTAAACATCTACAGGTGATATAAAAACTCCATCTATCAGTTTATTTATTGATTCACAGGTTAATGCAAGTATTTTTTTTTATATTTAATGGGTTTGCTCTTGACCCCAGTCTTGCCCAAAAGCAAAGACAGGGTCTACGATGGAGCGAGCTTGCCCAGAAGGTGCTTATTCACTCTGGCCTTGAATAGAGTCAGGTTGTATGCGCTCGGAAACACAGACACCGGCAGGGAATTCCATTCCACAGCTGTGCGCATTATGCACGATGATGAGCAGCGTTTGGTACGCAGAAAAGGTATATCAACTAAGAACGGGTGGTAACCTGCAGTGCCTCTGGATGTCCGATGGTAGAAAGGAGAAGGTGGAATGAGTTCATGCAGTTCTTTAGCACACTTACCGAAGTACAATCTATAAATATATCTATATATCTATTTTAATTAAATAAAGTTGTACTAGTAAGCTTATTATCAAAAAGTTTATAATACCCAAATCGGTAAAGTTTTGTAAATACATAGAAAAATTACCTTGAAAATATTTCTAAAAGTATCGTTGCATCTAAGCTCGGTGTACTTTGTGAGTGTACCTAGATAAATAAAAAACGATCCTGTAGAGGTCGGTAAATCAGACTTTTACATTTTATTAGGTATTTCTTGGCAACCGAATAAGATAAATCAGTTTAATCTCGACTAAAAGCCTGAAATGTACCTACTCTACGAAAAGGGATAGTTTTGTTGGAACAGAACATTAAAGTTTTCGCATTTTCACAAAATGCCAAGTCAATTTTTAAACACGTGAAAAATTTTAAACGTAAGATTTATATCACAATTTTAAATAAAATAGTTTATAGTATTTATTTTTCTTAATAAAAAGTAAGCCTAAAATAGCAATGTTAAATGCAAAATGTATATATTTATCAAAATTTACAATTTGCAGAATTTTATTCGTTTATAAAAAATATAATTAATCACATGGGTGATTCAAAAAGAGTTAACGCATAAAGTCACATTTTTTTCTCAGAAACTCAATTCAAGCGCAAAATCTATACTTTTCATTTGGCATCGAATATCTGGCGCAATAGATTTCTTTGTGGCTGGAGCATAATAATATCTCGTTTCAAAGCATAGCCTGTCGAAGTCAAATCCAAATGGTTCCCACTAGAACACGTTTCGGTTCGTTCAAAGAAAATTCGATCGATAACCAACACGACTGTTGAGTAGATTTTCAAGTTTTAAAAAGGTTTTTGTTTATGATAAAGTCTACCCAACCTAAGCGAGGTTGGGAGTACGTATTAGGCTTTATCATCCTTTTATTAAGGCTACCTACTTGTTACATAAGCACCTCTTCATGTAAAAACGGTTTACAAAAAATGTTTGCTGTCAAACCCGTTGGAAATAAAAGCTTTCAATAATTATTATAATATAAGGTGGTGAAATGTCGAGAACCAGCACCGTGTACTAAACTCATTACTCCACACGCTTGGATCTCGCAAAGCTTGGTTTTTTTAATAAAAAAAACCGTACCTCATTCCATAAAGGATTACACAAAATAAATCCTTAAACAGTGCAAATACATTCCCCTTCGCGCCACATCGATCGATGGTTTTGTGCCAAACCTCCGTTATAAGCCTACGCGCCTTAACTCCATAATGATGTAAAGTATTCATTTCCCATAATGCACTTATGTCGTTATAGGTACCTTATTAGGGAACGCAGTAATGTAATATCCTATATATGAACACCAAAAGAAAAGAAGCAGATATTTTCATAGAAACAGTTTTTTTTTCCTTCTTAAATCGTAGGCATAAGAGAAAAGTAGACTATTTTTATTTCCACATTAAAGTTTTAGTTCAGCTTTCTTCAGTACCTAATAAAAGTAAAAAAAAAATAGTATTTTAGCATTCACAAAGCTATTTTTATATAATACTAAATAATATAACTAGAAAAAATTCGACTCGCACCGCTGCTGCTCGCGGCTTGCGGCACCGACTGCGGTGCGAGTTAAATTTTTTCTAGTATATTATTTATTCCTTACTAATATTATAAATGCAAAACTTCGTTTGTTTGTTACGCTTTCTCGTTTTAACTACTGAAACGATTATTATGGAATTTTGCATGCACGTTATCAGAGGTACAGAGAAGGACATAAGGTACCTTTCATCCCGAAAAAGTATTGTTCTCGAGGGATAGCAAAATCATTTCCACGCAGACGAAGTCGCGGGCGGCCGCTAGTATTGTGTAAGTGACATAATTTTCTCGCTATAGCTTAAAATATTTCACCGGAAGTGACTCTATCCCTTTCCCTTATTTTGAAATGTCATTCAATAATGCGAGACAACCACTCCAGCCGCATATTTTAGTATTGCAGTTATAAAATAAAAACAGTTTATTAAATTTTATAACGCACAAAAATATAAATAATTCTACAACGTTTTGCAAGTTGGGCTGTCTGCATTTTAGTCATCAATATAGACGTATTTAAATAGTAGTAGTTAGTAGTTTTAGTAGTTAGTACGCTTTAAAGGCTTATGCAAGTTAGGTTATCTGCATTTAGTCATTAAGCATTGTAGACGTTTTGCTTTAAAGACGTTTTGCAAGTTAGGCTTTCTGATCATAAAGGCATCTGCGTGCTTCGCCATTTAGATTCTACACTAATATAATACATCAAAATCAAGATTTTGATTCCATTTTCTCATTAAGACTTTGTAATAACGATTAAAATGGGAAATAAAGAAATAACTTATGTCAGATTTAAATACCTACCCATCAGATAAGAAAGCAAGTTTTTAAGAATTTCCTATAGTAATTGTCGATTACAACAAATTTTCAAGTCAAATATATGAAGGTTCTCCTGATGAGGTTCTCAATCTTCGGAAAATTGATTTGCTTTTATAATTATTCAATTGTATAAGCTTCCTCTTATGTTAAGCTTCTACTTGAACAGTACGCCTCCTTAAACATCCTGTCGACTGTAAGTCTTTCAGTAGGTATTCAAGTTGTTTTTGCACCATAAATGAGAATAATGAAATTCAATATTATTTTGCACAAATAATTAATGTTTGTTTATACCTTGTGCACGTTGGTGCATCAGGCGGAGTGTAAAAAAAATTGATAAAAATAAAGAGAGGTGAAAGTCCCTCAAAAAATAAATTCACTGAACAAAAGTTCTCGAGTATCAAAATCAGCCATTTTTATTGTTCCCACTGCTCAAGCAGCTGCTGGGGCACAGGCCTTCCTTATGGGTGGTAAAGAGAATGGGCCATAACCCACGATTGGTGGGTGTTAACGACTGCAAACGCAGCCGGAACCAACGGCTTAACGTGTCTTTCGAAGCACGGAGGAACTCAAGATAATAAATTTTTGGTCACCCATCCCATGACAGGCCCACGTGAAAGTTGCTTAACCTTTGCAATCGCTGGGCCACGCGCTAAAGGCTTGGTTCTCAAGTATGTTATTTAACCAAAGAAAATCCTCATAAGTGGATGAATCGACATGAATATCGCAAAATTTTAGCACATCATGCATTACGAAAGTTACATAGCATGCATGGAGCGGGCTATGTAACTTTCATAAGTTCATGCTTTTGTAGTGCATGGCATGCTATCATAGTGCATGTGTCGTAGTACGGGGATGTTCGTACGCAAGTGCGTTACAACTACATGTGCTACACGATTTTGGTGTTTGTGAGCCAAGGAAAAAAGACATTTGGAGAAAAAATACATTAATGTTTTCATTAAATAATCTTTTCTAAACACCGTTAATTTTTTTAAATGAGGATTTCAGATGACGTGAATGAACAATTTTTACTATGGGGCCAACCACGTAATCTCGAAAAAAAAATCTGCTGCTCCATAGAAAAGTAGAACATCGACTCGACTATACTGTACGGAACAGCTGAATTATTTTTCGTGATTCCGTGGTTGGCCCAATAGTAAAAGTTGTTCATTCACGTGGTCTGAAATCTGCTTTTCATTTTTAGGTATACTTAAAAATTAACAGTGTTTAAGTATACCACTTTTCAGTATGAAATAAGTCTTCTGACCAAAATTTTCCAGTTCGAACATTTAAAACCTGAAACTAAAATAGACGAGAAATTTATTTATTTATTTATTTAAATACTTGTCTTAAAATCTTTTCTACGGATCACTATTTAGCGCGCGAAATGTGTTCTCATAAGCGAACTCTTGAGGCAAGCGCCATACTTCAGCCAAAGGCAAACGAGGCCCGTTTTAGATTTCAATAACGTCACAACTGGGGCAAGGCCGATACAAATGTTATGTTACATTGCTTTGCTTGATTTGATATGTTTAGTAATCCTTTAAGGAGATATGTAAAAAAATACACTTTTTGGTGTAATGCTATATACAGTGTGTGGCCTAGAACCGGAGATAATACAGAAAATATAGACTCTCTAGAGTATTAGTGTTTATTCTGAAAAGTTTCCAGTTGATTTAAACCCATACGTTACACACAATAAAAATTTAAAGTTACAATTCATAATCAGTGTATTATTCCAAAACGACATTATCGCTAACGTTTCGAACTTATCGTGGTACAGGGAATAATAAAAAACGAACCGCAAAACGTCATGATATTATCACTATCCACTAGAGAATTTACTTTTAACTCCTTGAATAGAACCGGTCCCCACTACTTCCACTTCTCACAGCATAAAATTTGTTTCAAATTAATTAAAATCTTATTAATTATTAAAAATCGCAATGACAGTAATCTTTATCCATCATGACAATGACATGACATGTCAATCTTCTCCTCTTATTTTTGGTTTTGCAATCTATATACTCTCTTCTTCGGGGAGTAAAGATTTAATGTTAAAGGAGTAGTGAACTTTTTGTTACTCTTTTTACAAAATGATCTTCTTTTAAAAACTTTGTAAAAAATAATTTTGATAAATAAAGTCAAAATGCTGTCACGAGAATTTCTTTGCTTTCAGTTTTCAGTTTAAATTAATTTTAATTTAATATTGGAATTAGATTAATTTACACAATTTGTAATGTGGGAATGGCTAGACCATTTGTGGATATGATATTATTGTACGGAGAAGCTCGTGGTATAATGCATCACGTGCCCTGGCGTTGTTTCCAAAGCAAACAGAAGGCACCCGAGGAATGTTCATGTGATTGCAACGCTTATGTGATAACCGTGTTCTTGTCCCTGGACATCAATACGAGGGCAACAGACCCTAAATTTTTACATGATGCTATTCAACGTGGATTTAGAAACCGTTCACAATTACATTATCAGTCGGTACACTACTTGCATACAGCAGAGCGGCAGACATGAAAATCGACCTATGTAGCAAAGCGACGTGCTTTCCGCGTTGTGTCTGTATTTGTTATTTGTACAATAAATAATTTACTACTGACGAGAAAGTGGTTCATTTCTATCAGCTGATACAAGTTGTGTCAGACAACCCATAAATTGTCAAAAAGACGTTCCGAGTAGCTCCGAATAAGTACGATGAGTAGTATACGCGTGTTGTCGATTGAGTTGAGCGGAACTGTTGTTTGCATTACATTGAACTTACGATTAAGTTTGTTAGAAAAAATCAAAAAGTTAAGATTTTATTTTAATTAGTTGGGACCTTATTGATTCAATTACTAGTGACCTATAGAGGCTCCGTTTTTAATATTATCCCCGATTCTAGGCCACACACTGTATATATAGGTCGCTGAAAGATCTTACAGATCTGAAATTTAGTTATATATTTTTTTTCTTTCTCTTGACACGTATTGAACCAGAAACATGATCCAGTGATTTTGGCTCAATAGATTTTTATTTTGAAAATACCCCTTAAAAATTCTTAAGATTGAAATTATTTAGAAAGAACGTAAGGTATTCAAGTCTAAAAAGTCAAAGTCAAAGTTTCTTGCGCCCGTTCTTCTTGTCAGCTAAAAAAGTCGGGAACGGGTGGTAGGAAAATATAGACGATTCAAAAGTACTTAATAATTAAGTTTATTTGAATAAAGCTTATTTGACTTTGACTTTGACTTTAAATAATGTGTATGATCAATATTCACAATCTTGTAGAAGCATTTCACTTTAATAGCCATCGTTCTTTACTACGATTGACTTCGTGATTTTTTGCCTAAATCTGCCAAATCAGTCTCGCTCTAGCGCGCGACTTTTTTTTATTGCTATCTCGTTTTACGTTATATTTTACATAGCCCCTTAAGAACGCCTTAAGAAAAAATATATGAGATAAATGAAATTTTTTTTTTGATAAAATGAAGTACCTACCTTATGATTGTATGCAGCCTTAGAGCAACGCGGATTGAAGTTGAAAGAAAGAAAATTTATAAGTCTTTCTATTTTTTATTTTTCTTTAAGTTGATTGATATAAAGAGCCAAACCGCACTGTCGCCGAGCGACTGTCGACAGCGACTGTAATTTCTACTAGTTTATATGGACGCGTACGCACTTGGTCGCCCGGTCGCTGGGTGACTCAGAGTCGTCGGGCGACTAGCCACGCCCAGTCGCTCGACGACCGAGAGATACACGGGTTCAAATGGAAGCGTACGCACGCACTGCGAGCGACTGTCGCGGCGACTGGACGCCGCGCACAAAATGGCTTTTGAAACTAAAATATTTATTTTAGAAAAAGAATTGCGAAAAGCTATTTAGGATTTATCAAGTAGGTAACGAATATTCTAACAACAGTGGGAAGAATAGTGGAGTTATTTGGAGGTGAAGGATTAACAATTGAAGAAAAAAACTTTAGATAGGTACTTATAATAATGTCATTTATTTTATTACTTGTCTAATGAACTCTGTCATAATAATAATACTCATCTGCCATGGCAATTGACCCTCCTCAGTTCAGTCATAAAATAATCAGCAAACATATCTCTATACGATATACCACGTCGCGTATTGGTATATCTAAAAATGCTGACAAGAAGTTTGTTTTCTACTGAAAAGTATTGTCATTTTGCTAAAGCCCCCACACGGCATACGATAACACATTGCAGATAATACATTATTATTTTTTCTTGTTATAATGACGTACAAAATTAATATTTCAAGTAAGACGAAAAAGCTTTAGTTTTTAATTTGTAAGTTTTAGTTTTTAATTAATTATAGTTGTGAATGTGGATTGTTTGAAAATTTATTATTTATTGCAAAGTTAGTTGATTCTGCACGACTGTACCAGAAACACAACACGTATCGAGTCGCTCGCTTAGTCGTCGGCCCGTGCGTTTTGAGTTGCAGTCGCCGGGAGACAGAGTCGCTCGTCGACTAGTCGACAGTGCGGTTTGGCTCAAAGACCTAGAACCACTGTATGTAAATGCATTAACAATATACAAAAAAACTATTTTTTATACTACGTCTAATTATACTAGGTGGTGGTAGGTAGAAATACTAACAATACCTTTGTTAGAACAACAAATAACAATGATTTGTTTTAGCCTGTAATGGCTTTAAATACGCATTATTTGGTTAATGACTTTGACTAGGCTATGCTTCCACAAAATCCAAAAGACAAATTTTCTCCAACTTTTTGATGTTTAAATTTTAATTTTACGGAATATTGGCTATTTTGCATATAAAATTGCTTATTTTAGATGCTATCGACGCAACTGAGCAAACTCACAATATAAGCACAGCATATATTGTAGACTAGAAGCTGCCCGCGACTTTATCTGCGTGGACACTTTTTTTGCTATGCCTCGGGAACTGTACGTTTTTCCTAGATGAAAGGTAACCTATGTCCTTTTTTGTACCCTTAACAACGTCAATGCAAAATTTCATGATGATCGGTTCAGTAGTTTAGACGTCAAGGCGTAACAAACAAACAAACAAATAAACAAACAAACGGACTTTCGCATTTATAATATTAAGTAAGGATTTAAATACTTGTAATTATAACTTAATTTTAATTGTAACGCGATGAACACTATGAGTCACCTAATAGCATGCCCTGCATGCCCTGCATGCCCATACTCCTGTACTGAGCTAGACCTGCAGGACGCGAACGGTCAGAGCTGTCAACACCGCCGTCCACTGGCCAGCATACATGTGAAAGTGGAACCTCGACACGAGAAGAAAAAGACTTGCAATGCTGTTGGTTCTCTTACATATAAAAAAATACTTAAAGAATTATTCTGATAAGGACTACACAAAATAAGTTGGAGGTCCAGAATGCGGATCGTGGTTTACCGATTGGCCACCCGTGGTCTACGTAGACTCTACGCTATTTCCGCATCTCTTCATCGTATGAAATTATATCTGTTAGTAAACAATTAATCCTAGTTTATGGTTATTCTTGTCGCAGACGTTAGTAATAAACAGCTAAAGATAATTGCGAGTAGTTAGCGTTTTATTATCACTTATAGTGAGCGTGTATAACCTACTAACAAAGCGTTTAGATGCCGTAAAGTCTATTAATGAATTTGCATAATAAAACTGTTAAATTATTTATCTTTTAATGCAATGAAAATCTAAAGTATTCCGCCAATAATTGGAGTTCCATTGAGACTCCTTTACATAATTAAGTTAAACAAGGTACCAGCTTAATTTGTTTGCATAAGACTCAATTCTTCCTTGATTTTACTAGAGTATACATTTTCACGAGAAATAAAAACGAATATCTAGGTAAAGTATATAAAGGTAGTTCTTAACTGGATTGGGATTTGGTTGAGAGTTCTTGTTACTAATAGGTCACTATAGTAGTCTAGTCTAGATCTAGTCTCTACCGTAGATATTTGAACAACAGTGGAAACTTTTTCGGTGTGTCCATATTTGAGGTGGATTCTCTACCAATAGGGAAGATAATGATAGTGAAAATAAGTAGTAATGTTTCAATGCTGGTACTGTAACTGGTGCTATGTAGTTACATTTTTTCAAAGCAACTGGCCTATTTTGTTTTATAAGTATACCGTTGGCCTTATAGTGTCTTCTGAAGATTTAATTACTATATCAAACTAACTATTGGGCTTGCTCAATTTCACTTAATGTTTACAATTGTTTCGTTACCTACTTCTGAGACCAACTGTAATAGTACATTGTTCACCGAGAGGAGAAAGAGACCGATTTCCGTCGAGGGTGTCGTTTTTCTCTCGAGTGATACATAGTGCTTTATACTACCTACACCTACGAGGAAAATAAAAAACTAAATCTAAAACTGAATCCTCAAACAATCTGCAATTTTTACATGTTCTTTTTTCAAATTGTTTATCCTGCCGCCGCAGGGTCGCACTGCCATCCGACACACAGCTAGTGGCCAGTGTCATTATGCGAACTTGGAGATAAAAACACACTGTAATTACCGGCGCATAGTCTTACCCAATATTAAAAAAGAAAAACCACGTAAGAAATGGATTTTCA
This sequence comes from Agriphila tristella, assembly GCA_928269145.1. Lineage (NCBI taxonomy): Eukaryota > Metazoa > Arthropoda > Insecta > Lepidoptera > Crambidae > Agriphila > Agriphila tristella. The sequence continues at coordinate 44,343,694 of OV743433.1, forward strand.
TACACTTTTCTCTCCCGCTCAGATGCGTTTTCTCCCCGCATATTTGTTCGATATGCAATGACGTACTTTCTACCGTAAATTTGATAAAGTATCAAGGTGCTTTCGGAGCAGGTGTAGTATAAAAGAACATTTGATATCAGAAATAGCTAAACAGTTTCCAGACAGGGTATGAAAGTATAGTAAAGCCAGACTATAATCAGTTACTTTACCCTATCTGTCAAGTACATACCGTTTCGGGTTTCAGTGACGTCAAAGCGAGGTCAAGGCCGCTCTCGTAATCCTGCCGCGTTGTTTCACCGTGCCCGCACCGTTTCCTTTTATGTTCGGCATGTATATATGAAATTTTTATGCCAGTTATTTTGTGAAAACTTCCTTGAGCCAAAATTCATTGTTTAGGATTTTGTTTCTAAGTTTTTTTCGAGGCTAAAAATATTAATTTCTCACGGGGCTCTATTTTTGGAAGGCAGCGAGCGCATTTTAGTACTCATTTTCATCGCAGGTGGTTTAATTGTCACAATTGACAACATACCCTCGAAAAACACAAACTTACATGACCCTGTAACCACGTCGCTATACTCTATGTAGTCGACGGTGTAACCTAGGTATCAATATGTAAACTCGGGTTAGATAAGTTTGTATCACTGTACATACAGACAACTAACAGCTCATTAACATTGGACAGCCATGCTGTCGAATGAAAATGAGTAGTAAAGAGAGTTCGTTGCCTTTCAATAGGGCCCCTGATCTCTATGTTAGCTTAATCTATGAAACACTTCCACCCGACGCCATACTTTAACTAATTACGTCATTAGAACTAGTACGTAGAATCGACCAATTCTCCTTTTTTCTTATAAGAAATATAAAAAAATCGATCACACTTATTCATCTACTATACCAACATAAATAGAGTTAGACACAAATAAAAAAGAATGATAAGTTAGGTAATTATAATAATCACTTCTTCGTGGAAGAAAATATTAATCACGGTTACGATACCACACACAAAACGGCAAAAAAGTAAAAGACAATAATTGCCTAGAAATCTTCTTTGAAAAGGGAAAAAAGTTATTCAAACAAGTCTCCGCAACCGCTGGATAAAGTAGCAAATAAAAATTCTGGACGCACTCAAAAATATCATAAAAACTCTCTTACGTTTACCGCACAATAAAAATATTATAAGAAAGCGTAATGCTCGGGTATAAAATAAACAATGCTTGTGTAGAGTAAATGGTTACCGGCCACTGAGTTTCAGGGAAAGTCGTTTTTTCTCATGATTGGGATAGGATTGGCTCTTCTGGGATTGTTGGTTTTCATGCAAGGTATATTTTGTTCAACCCCAATTTTAGGGAAGAGTTATTTTTAGCGTAGGTTTTGGGGGAACAGAATGAGAACTTATATCGTGAGACCTTTCTAACGTTAGGTAACTTGTTTGCTTATTACTTACTAGCGGCCGCCTGTGGTTTCACCCGCGTGGTTTCCGTTCCCGTGGAAATATCGGGGTAATAAGTATTCTTTGTTTCAATCCAGGCTATCTACTATCTGTGTGCCAAATTTCAACCAAATCCGTTCAGTAGTTTTTGCGTGATTGAGGAACAAACATCCAAACGCACAAACTTTTACATTTATAATATTAGTAGGACTAGAATCCGCCCGCGACTTCGTCTGGGTGGATTCGTAAAATCCCTAGGGATGTTTTGAGCGGGATAAAAAGTATTCTATGTTTTAAACTAAGCTATAAATTATCTGTGTGCCAAATTCCATCCAAATCCGTTTACCTGTTTTTGCGTGATTGCGTAATAAACGTCCAAACTTTTACATTTTTAATACTAGTAGGAGAATAGTAGAAAGTAGGATGATATAAGCAAGCAAGTTTAGCTTCAGTCAGTGCCTTGCTTTAGTGGTTGACCATTAGCCATTTTTTGATGTCCCCACTGCTGGGGCACAGGCCTTCCTTATGGGTGGATAAGGAGGATGAGCCATAACCCACCACGCGGGCCCAATGCGGATTGGTAAGTGTTTAAGACTGCAAATACACCCGGGACCAACGACTTAACGTGACTTCCGAAGCACGGAGAAGCTCGAGATAATAATTTTTTGGTCACCCATCCCATAACCAACCCTTGCGAAACTTGCTTAACCTCCGCAACCTCTGAGCCAGGCGTTTAACCAATGCGCCATCGAGCTCCTAGTAGTTACTAAATACAATATTCTCTTACAAGTTATCAATTTTAAAATATGATAAAGTTGCGGGTCAAAAATAATTATCTTACTGATGAATTTTGTGAACGAACGCAATCACTCACAATATTATTCCCCCTATACAATTCGTACGTGTTTTGCATGATTTCGAAACATAAATAAAAAAAATAGCTTTTCATGTTCACGTGTTACCGTGGGAACTTTAATCGTCCATCAAAATGTGGTCAGTGAAAATCGAAAACGCATTCACACGTTTCGAATTTGTCGTAAATAAAACCCAATATTGGATTCAACAATAACTGATGTTCGCAAATATGTAGGTATATGCATTTAGATAGAAAGTATTTAGTAGCTGTTGTTAATCCCGATCATATTATGTACTACAAGCTTTCGCCCGCGGCTTCGTCCTCGTGGACATTCGGAAAATTCCTAGGGAAACATGCTTTAAGTTCATCTTACATCATCATTCAGTTTCGATTCAGCATTAAGACAGTATTCTTGAGTTGAGAAATTACATGCATTACAAAATTAGGTACATAAAATGTCAGTTAAAATTTTGGTCATAGCAATGTTGTTTTTAAATTTAAGTGGTGAGTTATGTTGAGTTCATTAGTTTTCTGTTTGAAATTAAAGAAAGAAATGTTTTTGAACATTGTAAACAGCACCTTTTCTAGTTATCTATTATGTAGGGTGGATTGCCTAGTAGCCGGCCTTTTAAAGCAGTTGTTGTCTTTGAACACTTGTTACTTAAATATAACAAATAGTTATATACCCAAAAAAAATTATGTGGTTGGATATATCATTGAGGATTGCTTTTATTTTTTTACAATTTTAGATCAGTTATGAAATTAAATGAAAAATCCTTTATTCAAATAAACTTTTAAAGTAAGTGCTTTTGAATTGTCTATATTTTTCTACCACCCATTCGAGACTTTTTTAGCTGTCAAGAAGAAATGGCGCAAGAAACTTATCAGCTTTGTTAGATATCAGAAGTAACGATATTCACAAAGAAAATATATCGTTACCAAATACTTACATATAAAACAAAATAACAACATAATTTAAAAAAAAAACACATAATTTTAAAAGTTATAAAAACCGTAAATTTAAGTTACATCCATGCATTGCGATCTTTCAAATAGTCTACAACCTTTTCTCATGAGCGTTTTTTATTCATGCAAAGACAGTTCAATTACATTTTGTGGAACTTTATTAAAAAAAGCAATTCCTTTCCCCATAAATGAGCCTCTACTTTTTGCAAGGCTAAAACTTGGAACGGCAAATATATCTTTATTTCTTGTATTAAAACTGTGGAAATCACTATTTTTAGCAAAGGAGCAGCTATAATATTTCCTTACACAAACTAAATTATCATAGATGTATTGGCCTGCCACTTTTCATATATTCATATATCTTTAAACAATTCTCTTCAAGGATCTGGCAGCCGAACGTTGTATATGGCGCAAACAGCTCTTTTTGAAGCACAACAATATTTTCAATATTAACTCTGTTGAGCCCCACAACAAAATTCCACAGAACATTATACTATGAAAATAACTTAAAAGACAAACCTTGCCGTTTTAATATCAGTTTAAAGTCTTATTTGTTTAACTACGAACGCCGCAGAATTAAGTCTACTCGAAAAAGCATCATAAATGTGGATCCCACTGTAGTCATGAATACTGTAATACCTAGAAATTTTGAAATCGACTTTGAAGACTAAGGAGGTATCATCTGCAAATAGCACTGTCTCAAATAAATTCTCCACGTAGTAAGGCAGCATTTAGATAGATTAAGAATAGTAATAGTCCCAATATTGATCCTTGGGGCAAGCCCATGCGGTCTCCAATAGATGTTGTTTTAGTCATAATTACTTTTAAGTTATACCACATAGATAAGATTGCATAAGGCTAACTGATTTATTCGAGACACCATAATGTTCTATCTTTTTAAGAAAATGTGTCTCATTTATCTCCTGCTTTAAAAAGAGAAAATAATTTACTGTATTTCATTAAGTGAGGAAAGATATCTTCGTCAATGCATTTGTAAAAAACAAACGCTAAATAAGGAGCTACAACGTAAATAATTGATTTATTAATATTGATAAAAAGTGCCCCAGAGATTCTCCGATTTTTAGCATTAATTGTTTAAAAAAAATTATGATATCATATTTTGATTTCTATATTTACGTCCATACCATTCGATAGATCGATAACCGTGTTGCCAGGAAAATATTCCAATTGTTAAGAAATTGACACGAATTTCTTATTTTATTAGAAAAACTGTTGGGGGGTCAGCGTACCCGGCCGCTAACTAGACATATCACCCTAGTCAGACTTTTGATCTTTGAGATGTTTGTTATTGATGAATGCTATTTCTGCTGTTACTTCCATAGGTAGGTACATATTTTGTGAAGATGAAGTAACTTTTTTTTATTTTTTATTTTTCACGCAACCAACAGTTCTGAAACTTTTTCTATTGCTAAGGGAGCTTATTCCTACATATACTAGTGGCTGCACAGTGGCTCCGTGAGCTATAGACCTCGCGTTAAAAAGTAAATAAAAAAAAGTAAATACCTCAAATTGTATGTTTTTAGGGTTCTGTACCCAAAGGGTAAAAACGGGACCCTATTACTAAGACTCCGCTTTCCGTCTGTCTGTCTGTCACCAGGCTGTATTTCATGAACCGTTATAGCTAGACAGTTGACAATAAATACCTACTAAAACCAGAATAAAATAAATATTTGAGTGGGGTTTCCCATACAACAAACGTGATTTTTGCCGGTTTTTTGGCACGGAACCCCTCGTGCGCGAGTCCGACTCGCACTTGTTGAATTGTTGTTATGGCGTCATACTTAGGTAAGATGGTGGTAGATAGCCAAGTGGATTTGAAATAAGCCCTACCAATAACCAAACCGAGTAAAAATTGTACTCCCCTGGCAATCGAACCCGGGACCCCTGCGTCTTATACGGGTGGGAACCACTAGACCACAGAAGCGGTTATTTACCTAAATATACCATGAAAATTCGTATGAATTCGATTTTCGAGGTAAGGGTATAGTTTTCGGTAGGTATAAACACGTAGTTATAAATGTAAATCTGTTCCGAAAACGGACAAGTTATTTTTTTTATGAAATAACATGGACATGAAATATCATTTTTTATGAAACAACAACAAATAACTACGATGAAATGAATGGTCATTTCATCGTAGTTATTTGTTAGTTGGAAACAATAGATTTTTATTAACTTTCAGAGAAAAAATAAAGAGAACCTACTTCAAACAACTTGACACCAAATAATGTCTCGAACTTCTTTACGCCAAATTAGTATGTATTTTTGCCAAAAACTGTAGGAATCTTACAAAAATATCTACGCACTGAACATAACCTTACAGTATTTTGATATCACTCGAGCGTTGCGATTGCGACCTTGTGAAAACCTTCACATATCCTTTTCGAAGATCCTAATGTTACTGTCCTTTGGGAAAACCTTTCCATAACCGAAGCGCTAGTATGAGAGAAATGTGTCAAATTTCAAACTTATAACAATGTTACCCCCAGAGATCTATAATGAATTATGTCATAAAAATTGTGATTGTACCTGTATGTTACCGTTATTTTGAATTAATTAAAATTCTTATTTCTCCAAGTCAAGGTTATGAATGTTATGATGATATTCCAGTGAATGTTATTTTATATCGACGATGCCAAAATGTTGCCTAGGCATTATTATTACTTTACAAACACGTACACGATTTAAGTAAATATAAAAAGGAACAACATGCTTTGGCATAAATAAGATCGCACCACTCTCATATTCAGACAAGGTTTAGCTTAAAATAACACATTCGTATGAAATGGTTCTTGTGAAATAGAAAAACCGAATATGAGATAGATCTCTCTCAAAGTAACTACAAGCGAACATCACGAACATCAATACTAATAGCGTTTCGACAGGAATTTTCTCCGAGGGGCTGAATATTTGAATACAAATGTACGAAAAGGCTCAAAATCTCAATAGGGAGTGCTTATAGAAATACTAGAGGAATAGGAAATTGGGTGTCGAGACATTCAGTAAATTGTTACAGAAACAAAGGACACTTGAATTAAAATAAGTGTTGTTGAAATTGTATAGCTTATAACGTCTTGTACAAAGCTATAAAGACGGTTAATAGGAATTGATAAGGAAGAAACTCCAAAGACATTTATATTAGAATGTAAACATTGAAATAGGTAAACCAATTACGTCATCCATTTTTCGTAAGATATTTTTTTGTAGTTCTGTGCAGCAGTCGAAAAGAATAGTCGTTTTTTATTTAATAGCAACGCAACAACAGTAGGTAAGTAAACTGTTATATAACTGTTATTTCAAGGCCAATATTAATAAGGCCAAAGTAGGTTCCTGCACATACCAAATAATTAAGACAACGGCAAATACTCTGATCCCATAAAATCGCCAAACAATGATATGACTCCATTCATTACAAGCGGATTAATAGAACACATCAGTAAAACGATTAATCATTAGCTAAAATAAAAAAGAAAAACAATAAAGCGAGATCCCACCTCATCAGAGAATGAATTAATCAACGTAGTCACGATCGCTCCTAACGACAGCACGAACTAGGCAAGTTGGGAGGAGAAACTTGTCGAATCGTCTAGGAAACTTTCCTAAATGATACCGTGGCGATGGGTGTTTTCGGAACTTTTTACGTACTTCCATTATTATGTTGTGAGCGACGAGTGGCGTAAAAATTATTGAATTATCCACTTGTTTTAGTTCGTCGAGATTGTTGAGGAGATGGATCAGTCTTGGGGTAGTGATGACTTATAGAAAAGTTCGTTGGTACTTCACGTATTATTTTATCGTAAAAGCTTTCCTTTTGTTTGGTTATTCCGTTTTTTCCTTGTCATGCTTGTTGATGCTCTGGTGATACAGCAAAATTATTTGACATCGCAATTAAAGTTGTTCTGTTTTTTTTTTCGAAAATTAGATAGAAAGGTATATTCTGCTCTATTATTACGATTCATTGATAGTATATTTTTACCTTTGCACGGGGCTCGATAATAATTTTATTAATAAAATGTACTTGCTTAAAGGTTCAAGTCGTACCGTACTACGCGCTAAGTTTACACAGCTGTTAGATAGGTAGTTATTGTTTTTACTAGTTCAGATAAGGGCTTGGCCTTCATCTTAATCTTTAGTTCTTTACTAATATGTGGTAATGTACTAAATCAATGGTTCCTATCAAGGAGGTACATATAATTCATATCGATATTTGCTAATATAATTAAATGTAAAAGTAGTTGTTTGTTTTTTTTTTACGCTTTTACGACTAAATTATTTAACTCTTGTCAGGGATAAAGAGAATGACATACCATGAAAGACCGAGAAAAAACTGTCTACGCAGACGAAGTCGCAGACCATCGCTAGTTTATGATATGTAAAGATAAGGCCGAAGGTGGAAATGCTCATCACTTAGGATCCTCAACAACAAAAGAACTCTCTGGCATGGTAACTACCGAAACACAACATTGTTAAAATGTTTGTTTTTGCAAGATCTTATCACACTTGTGTGCTTGTGATGTAAAAGCTTCGATCTTAAGGACACAATTACATATCAGAACAAATTTGGTAATTTTCGACACAATCTCGGTGTTAATATAAAGGAGAATGGCAGGTGCCCATATATTTTCAGAACCACATAAAGGCTTAGCGTGCCAAGAAGTAAATAGCATGAATTTAATCCTCTATTAAAGCCTAATAAATTATGTAATCGTAAGATACACTTTAAAGCTGGGGATAAAAAGTTGATTTTAAAACCTAACCTCAAAACAGCACCTAGTAGGCAATTACTTTGGATACATTACATAACCTACACAGAATGATTTTTATTTAAAAGCTTTAGGTGAGGCTGGTCATGAAATCCACAAATATTTAGTCATTAGACCGTAATAGACAATTTCCTACTACCTATCTATCATTGACCTGAAACATAGTATGATAACGATAGGTAGGTACTAATCCGCGTCAATTGGTAATGCGCCTGGCGGCCATGATTTTAACTTCAAAACGAAAAATAATTGTATTTTTTTCATATACCTAGACCCTTTCTTATTGAAAATAAGAATTCAATAATTAATATATTATATTACCTATTAGAATTTTACTGTTTTTGTCATTTTTAGTTGCGGATGACATTGTTTTTCTAAATAATGCCTCCTTCTTTACGAACACTTTAAATTGAAAAGTAACCACCAAATTATGACCTTTAAATCTCATAAGGTCCGAATTGGGCACGCTCAGTATTTATGAATTTGGAAAATGGTTCCCAGTTTGCCATTCTCCTTTCATGAGACATGCTATATCGCCGCATTGCTGTTTTATTAAAAGACTGTTGTTTAGTGCTGATCCATATTAAAGTTGATTCATTTTTACACCGATAAGAGCATGGAAAATGCATAGATCTCACCAATAGATTGGACCCCGAGTCGGAAGTTCAAGAGTAATTTTATTATTATTTATACACTAGCTAGAATCCCAATTATTATTTTCTTTTCTGTAAGATTTTATGCTTAAACCTCTATGCATAAAAATAGTAACAACATAAAATTTTGGAAAAATTGTGTGTAATAATGGACATGCATGACATAAACCAATTAATTTAAAAGTCTCGCAATTCGGAGTAATAAATATGAGTGTTTTCAGTCAATAATGAGTGTACGCACAAAAAAAATCTAATAAAAAGTCAATAGTACGTATTGATTTTTAGTAATATGGTGTTCGTGAAATAAATAGTGGTTTGTACAACAAGTGCATAAAACTCACAAAGGGCGGATAGTCAAGTCGAGGGTAAAATGAAATGTACTAGTTACACTCTACTTTTCACTTCGATTAAGAGAAAATTAAACAGCAATATTGGAAAAAAAAATTATAACATGGATTATGTTTAAAATGAAGAAACAGAATGAAATAAGAAGTTTATTTCACGAAGTTTAATTGCGTTTGCGTGTATGGCCGTTTACCTGACGACCTTTGCCTTAAAGTCTCAGACTTAGACGAAGATTTTACTTTAGGCACTAGAACATGTAAAGTGATTTTATGCAGCATATACCCAACATAAAGACGAAATTTACCAGCGTGAGAAGCGAAAAGTTTTTTATTGTAAGTGGTCACTAGCGGCATTGCATTTAAATGCTATTGAGCACATTTTATTTCAAAGAAATGTGTTTTGCATAGTAACATTACAAATCGGTGTAATAGTCAGTGGGTTGTAGCGTGGGCGTCCTAGCATTACTTATTAAAGACTCACAGGGAAGCTGGGTTGCAATTAGGCAGCAACGCCTGAGAGAGTCATCGTGTTTAATGTAGGCACTAAAACGTGATTTAATGGCCTTAGAATTGTGTTCTATTATAGATCACTTATATTTCGAACCGGCGGGTTTGATTCCCGCCTCTCTTTGCGATCTTGTGTGAGTCGATTTTTTTTAGTAGGTACATTATTAAGTATTGTATAAAAATAACATTGTGAATGCTAAAATCTCAAATTTAATAGTAGATTATACAACAAGTGAATAAAAAGGGAATTTAGTTCGAGGGACTAAGTTGGATCCCGAGAGTAGCGAAGGATTCTAGAGTTGAATCCCGAGCGTAGCGAGGGATTCAAAAGTAGAATCCTGAGCGAAGCGAGGGATACAAAGGACCGAGATGAATTTTTTTTTCACGAGTTGTGTACTCTACTTTTTACCATTGACTGCGAGAAAACAAATACCGAGCAGTATCTACTTTATACTTAGTATTTATAGTTGACCATCAGCTATTTTAATGTCCCCACTGCTGGGGCACAGGCCTTCCTTATGGGTGGGAGGATGGGCCATAACCCATCGCGCGGGCCCAATGCGGATTGATGGGTGTTAACGACTGCAAATGCAGCCGGGACCAACGGCTTAACCTGCCTTCCGAGGCACGGAGGAGCTCGAGATAATACATTTTTGGTCACCCATCCCATGACCGACCCATGCGTGAAATTAGAAGTTTTCCAATGTCATAAAACAACCACGCTAAGAGAAAGATTACATGATCAGTCTGGGATCAGTCCATTTCATCAGTCTGTATAGACTTTGAACTTTTCGGGCTGAATATTGTACCAGACTGATGGAATAGACTGAACATTCAATCTCCCTCTAATAGATGGAAAAGAACCCAAAGACACTAAAAAGAACCTAATTAAATTGACACTAAAAAGAACCTAATTAAATTTGGCGGGATTTTTTTTTCGTTTAATTTTATTGTGTAGGTAACTATAGCTCTATGGAAAAGCTCCATAGCAGTAGGTATAGGAACTTTTTTGTACTAATTCATGATGCGGGCTTGTTCCAAATTCAATTTATTTTTATTCACTCGGTGAATAAAATCGCTTATTATTCACTCTTATCGTTGAATTAAACGCACTTTTTAGAGTGGCGATGGTAAAAAAACTTATACTTATTTTTTACTCTACAACACTGACTTCACTGTAGAAAAAATATATTATTGAAACGCGTAATTTGGCCTTCTACAAAATCATTATTGTAACGACGGGCAATTTGACGCAAGACATTTTTTTTATTATTATTTGGGGGCTTTTGACACATAAGGTCATGTCAGCCCCATCATAACCTTGTGTAAAACTACCTATCCTATTACCCTATTTGTTACACTATTTGGAGCGAAAACATATAGAATTCTAGCCTCATCGCTGCTGGGAGACGACAGAATGACATAGAGCATGCTTACATTTCTGATGCTAGACTAAATAAAAACGAATTATTATTGTAATAAGTTTATAATTTAATTTCCCCGCAGTTTTCCAGTAACATCTTAACTTCTATAATAGACAAGGTTTAACAGTTTTATTATAATCTTATAAATCCTTTAATGAAACTTCTGAAGCCGTCAAGAATCCATTAATTATTGGTCAGAATCCTAAAGTTTTCCGATTAGCATAACACGAAAAATGTAGACCCCTTATATTGTCTCATCAATGTTAGATTGATGGTGGATCAATTGACAACGATGAACAAGGGGGGAAGTTGCGATAAAGTTTGCAACAGTTCAACTTTTTTTATACAACACCCGGATACTTACAAAGCCTTTTAATAAATCACTTGCTATAAACTTGAAGACGCTGTTTATATGTTAAGTTACTTATTAAAAGTATCAAGCTACTAGGGGTGTCTTGGTTGGCAGTAGTTTGCAAATATTTTTTTAGACTTGATTTGAATTTAAGGCGATTGTATGACCGAAAGTGGCCAATACACCTATGATAATTTAGTTTATGTAAGGAAATATTATAGCTTAGTTGCTAAAAATAGTGATTTCCACCATTTTAATACAAGAAATAAAGATAAATTTGCCGTTCCAAGTTTAAGACTTGCAAAAACTAGAGGCTCATTTATGGGGAAAGGAATTGCTTTTTCAATAAAGTCCCACAAAATGTAATTGAACTGCCTTTGCATGAATTCAAAACACATGATAAAAAGACGCTCATGAGCAAAGGTTGTAGACTATTTAAAAGATCGCAATGCATGAATGGTTTTATGACTTTTCAAATTATGTGTTTTTTTAACTATGTTGTTATATTGTTAAGTATTTGGTAACGATATATTTTCTTTGTGAATATCGTTACTTCTGATTTCTAACATAGCTGATAAGTTTCTTGCGCCCATTCTGGCTGACATGAATGTCAGCTAAAAAAGTCTCGAATGGGTTGTAGGAAAATATAGACAATTTAAAAGCACTTAAATTCTAAGTTTAAACAATTATGTATATATTACCAGAATGTACGTGGGCTAAGGACGAAGTGCATAGACTTTATTCATGGTGTATTGTGCAACGACTATGACATTGTAATCCTTACAGAGACGTGGTTACAGGATGACATTTTTGATCGCGAGCTTGCTGACGATAGGTACACGGTGTTTAGGCGAGATAGAAATCTGGAAGCAACCAAAAAAAAAACGGGCGGCGGGGTCATGATTCTTATCAAAACAAACTTAGATCCATCATTACTTGTGATCCAACACCCCGAACAATCTGAGCAGTTATGGGTTCGGGTGCCGGCACGGGCTCTCTCCCGTGCAATTTTAGACATTCCAGGATGCAGCAGCGCGACTGCCCCGGCCGGCACTCGCGCCCCCCCCGCGCCGGACTTGTACGTCGGCACCGCGTACGTGCCACCCGACGCGAACATTATGGAAAATACTTATAACGTAGTGCGGGTCACCGAGCATGTTGTAAACATGAATCCTTCTCAGAACTATTTGTTGGTCGGGGATTTTAACCTGACATGCGTCAAATGGGACAATACTAATGTACCAATATATTTTAAACACGGCTCAATAAATATGCAAAACGCTGCGTCTTATCTATTGGAAAACTTAAGTTTGATGGGGTTAACACAATATAATTATATTGCTAATAAATCTAATAATACGTTGGATCTGGCTTTTTCGAATTTAGACCTTAATATTAGCACTTGTTCATCTCCTATAGTTAAAATAGATACTGCACACCCACCACTGGTGTTAGACATTTACGAGATAATAATTGTGCCGTTCACCGAAGCACGCCATACACAGCGTGCCTTTAGGCGTGGTAACTATTCTCAAATTAACAAAACTTTTGATAATATAGACTGGCTTTCAATATTTGAGAATCGTTCAACAGAAGAAGTTACTAGCATATTATACATACATTTATACGAATGTATCGAAAAATATGTTCCACTCAAACGCGGGTCGGGTCGCCGAACCTATCCGGTGTGGTACAGTCGGGCACTGATACACATAATCAGGGAGAAAACTAAAGCTCATTCCAGATGGAAAAAATATAAAAATGCACGAGATTATGATGATTTTTCGGTACTGCGGACGAGACAACATCGTGTTGAAGATAAGTGTTTTAATAGGTATACCTCATATATTGAAAATATGGTCAAAAAGTCACCCAAAGCCTTTTGGTCTTATGTAAAAAATATGCGTGGCAGTTCTAGTTACCCTAAAACACTAACATATGGACGTGAAAGCTACTCTGACGGTAAACTCATCTGTGAAGCTTTTAACCGATTTTTTCAAAGTGTATTTGGCCAACCGCTAAGTGCACATGATACAAATAGACAAACAGATGATAGTATTAATCTTATATCTACCCTACAGATCGATGTTGGTTCCGTTGAGCAGTTGTTTGAGAGCTTGGACGAAACAAAGGGCGCAGGAAGTGATGGGATACCTCCTCTCTTTTGGAAAAATTGCGCAAAGTCTCTCGCTCTTCCACTAACCTTATTATTTAATCTTTCATTAAGAGAGGGCGTGTTTCCTGACGTTTGGAAACGGGCCCACATTGTGCCAATCCATAAAAAAGGGCCGAAAACTATGGTAGAAAACTACAGAGGTATATCTATCTTGAACACTTGCGGTAAGATTTTTGAGCAAATCATCATCAAAGCTATATATCCCATCATCAAACAAGGATTAACTGATAAACAACACGGCTTTCTTAAACAACGCTCCACTTTAAGTAACTTAGCGTGTTTCTCGAACTATCTTAGCCAAAATATGGATCGGGGAGGGCAGGTTGATGTGATCTACACAGATTTCGAAAAGGCTTTCGATCGTGTGGATCATATCATCCTGCTCGATAAACTCTATTCATTGGGTATTCGCGGCGATCTACTTCGGTGGGTAAAGTCCTACTTGTCCAATCGTTCTCAATCGGTCGTTGTAGGAGGTTTTAGATCGGATTTCACTTCTATTCCGACAGGGGTGCCTCAGGGCTCACATTTGGGCCCATTGTTCTACAATGCATATCTCTATGATATTTCTGACTGTGTTACATCTGCTAGCCATTTACTTTATGCAGACGATAAGAAAATATTTTGTAAAATCCAGAATGGCACTGATTGTGCTAATCTGCAGACTGATCTTAATAATTTATATAATTACTACCAAAGTAACAAAATAACGGTTAATATCACAAAGTGTCAATGCATTAGCTTTACACGAAAAAACCAACCAATAATTCACACTTACAATTTTAATGGTACCCCAATTGATAGGAACTATGTTATTCGTGATCTTGGTATACTTTTCGACAGCAAACAAACATTCCAAAACCATATTGATACTATTGCTAACAAAGGTTTCAGAAACCTCGGCTTTGTAATACGAGCTTGCAAGCCTTTCCATGACCCCGCCGCTATAAAGTCTGTTTATTACGCATATGTAAGGAGTGTTCTGGAATACGCTAGCAGTATATGGAACCCACAGTACGAAATATACAAAGCATCTTTAGAAAAAATCCAATCAAAATTTGTTAACCATCTTAATTATCGCCTTCGCATTTCAGCTACTTCATATAAAGAAAATTGTAGAAAACTCAACATGCTGACATTAGAAGATAGACGGTTGCTTCTAGATGTGTGCCTCTTGTACGACATCCTCCGTGGAAATATAGACTGTGCCGAACTTTTGGGCCAAATCGGCTTCTGTACACCCACTTATCGCACACGCCACACACCGTTGCTCAGCGTGCCTCACTCATACACTAAGTACGCTAAAAACAGTGTTCTATCTCGTATTTCGGGTACATATAACAAGAGTTTCAAAGATATTGATATTTTCGCTTACTCCAAAAATACTTTTAAAAAGCATATTATTAAAAAATTACAAACGTCACAATAAGCTCTATTCAATTAATTATCGATAAGTGGCAGATAATGTATTGAGCGCCTGTTTCACAATCTATTAACAGGACTCTAACAGAATTTGTACGAAATTTCCCGTCAAGTAGAAATATTAAATTAAATTGAACTCATTGTGAATCAGGTTCTTAATATTATTAATTCATAAAATAAAAAAATAATATTATTTACTCTAACACACACACACACACACACACACATACACACACACACACACACACACACACACACACACACAAAATACGATAAGTAGCAATTTATATTTTATATTCAAATTTTAAAAAGAAAACATGTAAAATGGACTTCTGTTTCTTTCTTTTACATTTTGCCTATGCATACAATAAATAATATAGGGAAACCTGTAATTGGCTATACATATAGATAATACTTGATGTAATAATATATTGTAAACGCTGTTGGTTTTCTTAAGATCAAATAAATTAAAAAAAAAAAAAAAAAAAAAAAAAAAAAATTTGAATAAAGGATTTTTCATTTCATTTCATAACTAATCTAAAATTGCACAAAAATAAAATCAATCCTCAACAACATAAAAAAAAATATTTAGGTATTTTATTTATTAAATTTAAGTGTTCAAAAGTTGCAACAAGTGCTCAAAGACAACAACTGCCTCAAAAGGCCGGCTACTAGGCAATCCACCCTACGTATTTGATAACAGGAAAAAGTGCTCTTTAAAATGTTCAAAAACATTTCTTTCTTTCTTTTCAAACAGAAAACTAATGAACTCAACATAACTCACCACTTAAATTTAAAAACAACATTGCCATGACCAAATTTCTCACTGACACTTTATGTACCTAATTTTGTAATGCATGTAATTTCTCAACTCAAGAACACTGTCTTAATGCTGAATCGAAACTGAATGATGATGGTAGAGGATAGTAGTCTATTTATAACACGATTCAAAGGAAGTATGGTTTACAAACATTATTCCAGTGAATCAACTCAAGTGTCTAAACTGAATCGAACTCGAATCTCTCACAATATTGGATATATTTTGTCAACAGCTCATGGGAACTTCCGGGCGACACGACGGTCGAGACGCACGCAAAGACACAACATTTTGCTAGGGTTACGCATACCGCAATGCAACGCATCCAAACTAGTGCTGACGAGACCATGTGAACCGAATTGTACACGTACGGCGCCTTCAGGATTCAAAATGTAATTAATTCAAATTCCCATTATGGAGGTATTGCACTATCAAAACAAATTACGTATTTAGGTGCGTTTCGCAAAATAAATGCGCTTCCAAATGAGTGCGCTTCATGTAGGTACCATGGGAAACAGCGTCGCTTAACCACTGCTAAGGTTAAAATTGCTTGCACGCCGCGTCCGCTGTCACATACGTTTAGTTCGTGCAGGGGCGATACGCGCGCACACGAATTTTGTTGCTAACTGGTTAAGCGACGCTGTTGCCCATAGTACCTACCTCGGTTCTAAAAGGTGCCTTTGCCGAAATATCCACTTCACAAATAGTACCTTTGGTAAGTGGACATGTTTCACAAAACTAGGTTCTTTGTGTTTTTCATGCTAAGGACCGAAGTGCTGTAATCTGACGAAAAACATGACTGTAATAAATAATTGCTATACTATACCATTATTTCCGTTTCTATCTAATGGTCTCCGTCCAAGGTGCAGGGTATCCTCTGGAAAACATAAAGGGACAGGGCACCGTTAAAACGCCAACCGCTGTGATACATGGCCGCTGTGAAACCCTCGTCATATCTTGACTGATAACGGTTTTCTGTGGGCCTGTGTTTATGTGGAGGTTAATGTTTGAGGTAATGTATCTTGGTAACTAATTAAAATCACTGTGAAAAGAAAACGTACCTAATTAGAATTTGTTTGTATAAAGTTAAGGTAAAAAAGTCATTATTGTGACGGAATAGCACTTACATGGAGCGACTTGGCAGGTGACTTTAGTCAATTAGCGCTTTTAATCGACAATCCCTTGTAAAATCTAATCGCAAACCTAATTTCATTGAGGTGGAAATTCTATTTTACAAGTGATTATCAAATAAAACGCTAATTAACTAAAATCGCCTGCCAAGTTGCCTGCCAAGTCGGTAAATACCATAATGCAATAGTCAAAAACTTTTTAACTAACTCAAGAAATCAATAAGTATGTCTATCAATTTTATTTAGAGGAAAACATCATCTTCTTTTTTATGGAGTCGAAAAGATATTGTGACGGCCATGACGTCACATTACGTAGAAGTGATATGGAGCACCAAGCGATGACCAATTTGGCCGCTAGATGTCAAGTCACTATGGCGTAATGGTGTGGCTACTCGCCTTATACACGAGAGCACGCAGTTCGATCCTCTGTCGGATCAGGGGGCTAATTGTCTTATTTCAAAATCTATCGCAATCGCTTTCAGGATTTGATACATTGATGCTTCTTTTTGGCACAAATAAAAACTTACCAAAGAAATGCAGCAATGTGTCACATCCATCTGTTAAATGAAAGCGATTGCGATAGATTTTTAAAGTTAGACAAATGTAGCCCAGAGTGTTTTGATGGTTTTTACGAAATTCGAGTTACTAGAAGGTTCTATTGGGTATATAAGCAGCGGCGAAACGCACAATCGATGTAGTTCAGTAGAAGCAGTAGTTGGGTAAAGAAGAAGGGAAAGGAACAAGGAGAAAAAGAAGATGAAGAAGTTGTAAAGTGGTAGAGAAGAAGTATAGTAGAGTGGATAAGTCAGAAGATAAAGTTGTAGTGAAGAGAAGTTGCGAGGTCAGGTACTAGCGATAGTACCTGAGAAAAGGATGTCGTCGTGTTCAGCGCCGAGAGGCTACGTCGTTCGGACGTGACGCTACTTGGAAGGCCGGACCGCGATATCGGAAGAGTAGTTGGGGGAATGTCATCGAGTAACAGTGCTGGGTGGTTACGTCATTCGCAGGAAGACTACGCCACACAGAAGAGCGGACCGCGACATTCAGAGTTTATGGTGTGTTTTTGGAAATAAAGCGTCGTCTCTGCAACCGAGTGTTTTCCTTCCAATCCCGTACCCCGCGTCCGTAACATTTAGTGCCAGAAGTGGGATTGGAAGCAAAGAAGATGCTAGTGACGCCTAAGGGAGGAAGAGCGTCGTCGGGGACTCGCTCCACCGTTGATGGATAGCGTCGTGAAGAAGCGCATCACCGGAGAAGGATCAGCGTCGCGAGGGAGCGCGGCGTCTGGGGAGGCGTGTATGGCCGGGAGGTGGATGCGCATCGTTGGGGGGTGAAAAGCACGTCGCCGGGAGCTATGTGGCAGCGCATTGGCGGGAGGTGAAGCGCGTCGTCGTCGTGCGAACGTAGATCTTAGAAGTGCGTCGCTGGGAAGCGGATGCGCGAAGCTATGAGGAAGAAGACGGTCGGCGGAATAAAGAAGTCAGCCAGCGGAAAGAATAAGGCAGCCGGCCGGAGGAGGAAGCGCATCGTCTAAATTATGAGCGTTAGCGGAAGGGGGGTGCTCCTTTAAGTGCTAAAAGAGGGCCGGCGGGAAGAGAGATCCAAGTCACCGACAGAGGACTGGGAACCAGCTAGAGAGCCTGCGAAGACAGAACATGAAGACTGGTCAGCGGTTTATCACGGGGCTGACGATGCTCGGGACGAGCATGTCTTAGAGGGGGGTAGTGTGACGGCCATGACGTCACATTACGTAGAAGTGATATGGAGCACCAAGCGATGACCAATTTGGCCGCTAGATGTCAAGTCACTATGGCGTAATGGTGTGGCTACTCGCCTTATACACGAGAGCCCGCAGTTCAATCCTCTGTCGGATCAGAGTGTTTTGATGGTTTTTACGATATTTCTAGAATGTTTACGTGTTTATACAATCTTTATTTACATATTTGATAGAGAAATAGAACATTCTAGTATAGTCGGGAATTAATGGAAAAGATGAAGAAAGACAGAAAATGGCTAGAAAAAGACAATCGAAAAGAATAACATAATGACTATCGAAATTCGAGTTACTAGAAGGTTCTATTGGGTATATAAGCAGCGGCGAAACGCACAATCGATGTAGTTCAGTAGAAGCAGTAGTTGGGTAAAGAAGGAGGGAAAGGAACAAGGAGAAAAAGAAGATAAAGAAGTTGTAAAGTGGTAGAGAAGAAGTATAGTAGAGTGGATAAGTCAGAAGATGAAGTTGTAGTGAAGAGAAGTTGCGAGGTCAGGTACTAGCGATAGTACCTGAGAAAAGGATGTCGTCGTGTTCAGCGCCGAGAGGCTACGTCGTTCGGACGTGACGCTACTTGGAAGGCCGGACCGCGATATCGGAAGAGTAGTAGGGGGAATGTCATCGAGTAACAGCGCTGGGTGGTTACGTCATTCGCAGGAAGACTACGCCACACAGAAGAGCGGACCGCGACATTCAGAGTTTATGGTGTGTTTTTGGAAATAAAGCGTCGTCTCTGTAACCGAGTGTTTTCCTTCCAATCCCGTACCCCGCGTCCGTAACAATATGTATGATTAAAACACCTTTTCAGTTACATATTTTAATACCTCAATGATCGGCAAAGTTCGAGAACTAGAGATATAAGGGTTGTCTGTGTCAAGTTTGTTATAATAATATACTGATTCAGTCCATAAAACTTATCTAAGCCATTAGGCATCTGTATATAATGGATGAAACCCTACATAAATATCCCACAGAATCTCTAAGCGAGACGACACACAACCCTATAATTTTATCGACCAATCTAGGAAGATCTCAGACGTTGTGGTCATGCAGTTAACTCTATGAAACAATTTTGATCCAACTTGGAAAAAGTCAGTTTATACTCATTCAATTTTAGTCATAAAATATTCGCATACCTGATAAAAATAACATGGATAAAACAATGGTAACAATCTTTTTAACAAACTAATTTCATATCAGCTATAGACTTGATATTATTGATTATTTAGAAAACGTAGAGCCCTTTAGGGCTTTATATCACATGTCATTTTTTGTTCGTCTATAGTTCCTCTATCGATATACAAAGGTTATAGCGGCGCATGATAATATAATATATGCGCCGCTTATTTTTAATTTTATTTTTTTTCCGATCAAAATCAAAACTTGTAGTTACCACTATGCCAAAATGTTCAAAGCCTTTTGGAAAACACGGCTTCATATTTTTGCATACCTGCTCTCTCTGCCAGTCAGAAACATCGTTCGAGATTTTCGTTCTTTTTTATAAAGCGATGTATCCGTATATGAACAGAGATAGAGCAATGGAAAAATGGTACCAGGCAAATTAATTTAGCCCAACCTTTAAGCTGAAGATTTATTTTTCAAGAATAGTATTAAAACCTGTAAAGAGCCTTTTAAAATTGATTCTATTTAATGGCCGACTCCACAAGTTACCAAACAAATTCCAACACCAATTAAAATTATACAAAGGTTTTTAATTTAACTTATCGCCGGGAAAATGCGAAAAGAAGGAACATCAAGGATTACTGAGTCCTACTTACACAGTTTCAATTTGCTTTCGCCTACGGGAGGGAAGTATGACGTCACGGGCGTCGGTACTACCAGCCCTCCCTACGTCATATTGAGCCTCACCCTAATAACGTTTGGGCCATTTACTTGCTAAGGTTTCTGCGTATTAAGAACAGTAATTTTGAACAAATAAAAAACAAAATGTAAGTGTATGTTATAAGGTTCATGTGAGGATGGTATTATGTTAGACAATATAAACTGATATGGGAATAATAATTTTATGGTAAACTTAATTGCTGGTTCCGTCGTAATTACAACTCCTCTAAATAAACTATTTGTGACTGGTATTAGAAGTTAAAATAATTTTACAAGAACAACACATTTAAGAAATTTCCTTTGTAAAAAATACTGTTCGGCTTCAAACTCATGACTAAACTATATGTTGACATCTGACTCTTGCTTGAAAGATATATCATATAAGATATATCTATAGGTATATCATAATAATT
This sequence comes from Agriphila tristella, assembly GCA_928269145.1. NCBI lineage: Eukaryota > Metazoa > Arthropoda > Insecta > Lepidoptera > Crambidae > Agriphila > Agriphila tristella. The sequence goes on from OV743433.1 coordinate 44,364,580, forward strand.
ATTTTTGTCTATAAAAATTGTACATCAAATATCAACATATTGTTTGCAGAAATTCCTTCTCTATTACAATATGTCTTTCTCATTATTATACAGAATCGAAGACAAAGGCTTGCCTTGAGTAATGATCAATTATTCAAACGAATTTCAATTCAAAATTTATCTTCAAAGTGAGGAAAGTATCCCTTGAAATTTTGCCGAACAAATACAGTTTCATATTGAGGATTTCAATATTAATGCGTGTTCCTTGAATCTCATTTCATGACGTCCGCGTCCTTTTTTTTGCTGAACATCTGATGTGTTTATAATACTTACAAAAGTTAATCAGTTGGGAATTTCGCAATTACAAATTCACAAGAAAATAATGGATTATCAAATTGCTTTCTGCTTAAACTTGCTCTAGCGAACTATGTCTGAGTGACGGAAAAATGGAAAATGTGGAGTTGAATAGTTAAATTTCGGTTTTTTCTAAAAGAGACACAGAGAGAAGACAAGAGAGAAATATCCAATATTATTTAGTGATCTTAGCATGAAATGAGAGTAGTAATAAACTATCAAAAACATGACAAGGAAAAAGGATAACAACACATGTATAGTTCTAACATTCGTACCGGTTGTCTGTTAGAGAATGCCTAATTAAGTCCACAATTTGCAGTTATTGTAACAATAAAGTTTTATTCATTAAATAAATGACGGCCAGATACTCAAACGAATTAAGTAGAATTTTCAAATAATTGTCAGAAACACTATGAAACTTCGTTATAAAATGAAGGTGAGAATCTTAGTTTTTATTTCCGTCTGTAATCCATCCAAACACGATTCTGCCATAACGCGAATCTGCCGACTAACGCGTAAGGGATCACAGCATTCACAGCTAAAAATTTTGGCTAAGAAGCATGTGAGTACATAATCCACCATTAGACAAACGCATGCCAAACGGACCCTGCCTCAGTATGTAATTACGACACGAATATCATATATAGCGACGACGCTGGTATAGCTGCGTGTGCTAGCATTGATGGTCGTTCTACCACTAATATATGACATTGTACGATTTCGCACGACACCGTAGCGTAGGGTAATAATGTCCTATACCTATACTATACGTAACACTTCGCTTGACCTGCGCATACAAAGTTGGAGCCCAATTCACGCATCACCGACCCAGCCAGCGCCGATGATGCAGAATTATGCTCCCTTTTCCGGCACTCGCATTTTTTTAAACTCGTGTGAACATTAGACGCGATTTACAGAAAAGGAAACAATAATTGATAACTGCAATAGACTAATATTCCCTTTTTAATATTTGTTGATTTTTATTTTGGGAAATATTATTTAGGCTTCTAAAACTGACACTGACATTGTTAAAATATTTATTAAGGCAAAAAATAATAACAGTAACGTGCATTATTGTCTTTTAATTTGTCTTTGAAACTAGGTACTTACTCAATTCTCACACTGCAACGACGATGCATATAGGTACCTAATAAAGTCGATTTAGAAAAATCATTTTTATTAGATACTAATAATATGGTTTTATTAATAGTTTTTTAGTTTTTAAAACAAAACTTTAGATTGGTTTAGATACCACATTATCATCATCATCAGCCTTTCATCGTCCACTGCTGAACATGGACCTCTCCGAGTGCACGCCGCTGAGCACGATCCGCCGCTATACTCATCCAGTTTATGCCAGCCACCCTGCGAAGATCGTCGCTCCACCTTGTTTGAGGGTGTCCCACACTACGTTTGCCCATACGCGGTCTCCACTGAAGGACTCGTCTATACAACGAACAAAACACCTTAAAAATATTTTATTCTTATGTTTTTGTACGCGCGTTTACTTCAAAGGTTAATATTGTCCTAATTTCGTGATTTAGTTTTTAGAGTCGCATACGTAAAGATAGTATTTGCCCTCACTCAAAAAAAAAGGCCCTTTAGATCTGCCCCCTTACTCTTGGCGAGAATTAACGAGGTCAATTTCACATCAGGATCGAATAAACGACAAATATCAGTTATTTTGGTACATTTAAAACGATTTCAATTGTTTCCACTGTACCGTTTTGACGTTCACTTGATATCAATTCGATCTAAGATTCTCGATCGTGTTCGGGAGTAACCCGAAATGTCGTGTGACCTGACGACCCCTGTCCTCAAATCACACGACATCGACATTTTATATCCGTCTGTAAGCGAAATGACTAAACCGACATTTCGCTTACAGACGGATATAAATAAACTTAATTTTGGATACTTTCATCGGAATGGTATAGCCCTATTCAAACTTTATGACTTCTGTGAACATAGCGCGAGAGATGCGCAGAACACAAATTCAATATACGCGCATAGTGGCTATTTCATAGCAGCCAATAAGATTGAATCGTATTTTACAAACATTTTCAATAACTTTAAAATCCGCGATCACTCGTAACGCTACCGCTGCGTACTCGCACAGTGGGAGCGTCGCCTAACCGTGAAGTATTGACCAATAAGGAAGTGAGGGTTCCAAGTTAAGACTTATTAGATGGAAGCTCCCCTAAATTAGTTAATCCACAAGTTAAGCATGAATAACAAGATCTTTTAAGGGGCAGCGCACGTAGGCTTTTAGTAGGTATATAATTTAGTGGAGCAGGAAAAAAGGAGATGCTTTTATTAGGCTGAATACTATTTTTTACACGGCCGAACAAAAAAGAGTGCATTGTCTACAGGGTTCATGTATGTTTGTATGTATGTGAGTTTTTATATTCCATCATAACTTCTAAATGCCTGAACCGATTTGGATGTGTGAGGTATCGTTAGAATTTCTACATTACCCCGAGTGACATTGGCTTTATATTTTTTTAAATAGGTAATAATGTTGGATGCATAAGCTATTTTGCAATGTGAACATTTTCTTCAATTATCACTATATGGATATCAAATAGAATTAAAAATGAATAATTTAAAAAAATCTTTTAAACACGAAAACCGATCTAAAAATTCAAATAACAAGTGTGTTATTGCACAGCTCAATAAAAAAAAAGTACTTACAAAAAGAAACTGTCCATGCAGAAAAGTTGCGGTCGGCCACTAGTATACAAATATAACTACGGTAACTTCCTAAGAAGTGTGCTTTCTCAAAGTGTCATGTCCACACAATATATTTGCTAATGTATTTATTTTATATAAGGGTGTGCGAGTGACACGAAAAGGCATCGCAAGGGCCCTTCAGTCCGGTTTGTGCCCAGAATTTTATCTGAAAGTATAAACGTTATGATGGAAAAAGTGAAGATTTCAATTTTACTGCAAGTCTAATTTCACGTTTAACGATTAATAAACAACTTTACTGAGTGTTCTGATTTCTTAAGTATCTGTCTGTGACTTAATATTATTAGGCAGATATAGTTCATTTCAGAGTAAAATTAATGGTATCAGTTTGAACGGTTACAGTAACTTGACTGTTTTTTTTATATAAAAGACTATGAAAGAAAATATCAACCAACGATCAAGTTTGGATTTGATTACGTCACTTAAGTATTTTTTTTAAATACCGAATGATATCACCTTAAAATTGATACATAAAGGAACAATGAGAAATTATAGTTGAAACATCTCCAATGTAATTTTACGGCTAATCCACGAAGTGCGGCTAAAACTAGGTGAAGCCGGTAGGTGTTGGCTAAAACTAGGAGTAACCGATCTGCTTTACTCCTGCAAGCCCGGAATATAAGTAAGTTAGAAATTTAAGGTGAGCGCGACTTATAATTCCAAGTTATTTTTTTAACAGACAACAAAAATAATTTTCTTAATACCCCATAAATTACTCCCACTTAGTAGAAGCACAAAGAAGCTAGACCTTGCGTCAACCGGCTACACCTAGTATTAGCCGCACGAAAATCGGCTGCACCTAGTTTTAGCCGACTAAAACTATAAAACTAGGTTTAGCCGCACTTCGGGTATTAGCCGTAACATATACGAGTACATCTAATGTCAAGTGAAAGAAAATCAAAAGATTCAATATTGAATTTCACCAAAGAAACTGCCATTAAATCTAATTGGTACATTAGAACGATATTGCCTTCTTTGTTCATATACAATGAAATCAGCGAGAGAGCAAATACTGTAAACTGTACTGTAAACAATAAATGGACCGATTGTTCTGTACTGGGCAATGAAATTATATGAGCACTACCGTTAGTCATATAACGGCTTTACGGCCAACAAATAACTCTCGCTGAACACTTGGCATAATTTGATGCTGGTTTACGTACAGCCACGTCCGTTTACTGCGCAATAATTTTAAATAATAATGAGGCGTTGTTTCAAACATATGTATAAGTTTTTTATTTATAATTTGTAATTAATTTATGCATAGCTACGTAATATAATGGGCTATTTACATGGGTCCATTTTAGTCACCTGTGACGGTCGACTTTAGTCACGTAGCAAGTCCTACCAATATTTAATCGCAGGTGATGGCGTCGCTGTCGTCTAATATGTAATGTAAACATAAAAAATTAAAAAAACAGTATGTAATAATGTACTTCCAGTTTTGGCCACCGGATCAGATAATTTTGTTCAGTCACCTGCAGCCAGCCGAATTGCCATTTACACAGTCGATTTCGCCACGCGGCGAAAGTTGTGCGGCTTTAGTCGCCCATGTAAATACCACATTACTTAATCATATTAAAACAATATAAACAAAGCTAGACTACATGTTGTAAGTACAGTTAAAGCATTTGTTACTTATAAGAAAAACATGATTACCGAAATCGCCACCTGAAAAACAGAGTATCTGCCTTCTTTGTTAGAGTTCTCAAACCCTTATAGGATGTAATGTAAGATGTAAGAAAGATTCTGATGTAAAAAAACACATAAAAAGCATCTCCGACAAAAAACAAAAAAAGACCGTCTCCAAATCGTTACGATTTCAAACTCATGTTTCAAACAATAAAAATGAAAACAATTAAACTATAAAAATGCTCATTCGCAAGCTTGCTCTAATAAGAGCAATTTTCAATTTTGATTTTGATATTTAATAAATGTTTAAGTAGTAAGATCAAAATTGTTGAGCTACTCTATACACGGTAAATTTTTAAGTACTTATATCTAAAAATTAAATGAGTGTATCTCTTCTATATTCTAATCAAGTAGGTATTATGTATAGTTAAAAGTTTCAATATTTAATAATTGGTCAAGATACTGAGGTTTGTTTATGTCTCAAAAGTTTACTGATTTCTGGATTTAGAGCTCATTAATAGAATCGTAATCAAAATATACTATCTTGTTTCTTCTCTTGTCTTGTTTCTTCTCTTCTCTTGTTGTATCTTCTCTTGTTTGTAAATAAAGAAAATAATGAATCTATCCACGTGTCTTACTATTTATGTGAGTTTGCCGATTAATCAAGATTTATTTCCGATATTTTCAAACTATTATTTTTTAACTTTTAACTGCACGTTCTCGTTCATATTCTTAAACGTGGTCTGATATCCCCATTTAATTTTTAAGATAGTAATAGTTACATTTTGTAACAACCCTATGTCTGCTTAAGTGACCGAAAGCAACGCAAAAATATTCGCACGGTCAAATATGAAAGCAGTCAAGTGTGAATCGCAAACGTGGCACGAACCTCGCACCTGGCAGGGGTCATCGCACTCGCTGAATGGGAATGCTACCTGCGATACTCACACCTTTGGAGTTTGGACAACCCTCGCATGAACTTGTTGAACAAGTCAGATTTCAGTGAGATTTTCTCATTGAAGGAGCAAAAATTTACTGATTAATAACGACTGTGAACTGGCAATTTGTCTTATCTTAAAATTTTAAGCTTAACACTTCTTAATGGTATTTTGCACTATTTCCTAATATTTACCGTTACGAAATGTAATATCTACTAAAAAAATGAATTTGCCGCCATAATCTAGTTTCATTTCCTTTCTATTCAACTTTATATGTACTAACAGCGCTCCCGCTTAAACTGCGAGAAATTTATTTGAAAAGAAAGAAGCGTTATGCTTAGAATTTTAAGATTGGACAAATTGCCGGTTTACAGTCGATTTATAGTAAATTATTGCTCCTTCAATGAGAAAATTTTACTGAAATCTGACTTGTTCAACGAGTTCATCGCGAGGGTTGTCCAAACCCTAAAGGTAGAGTCGATGTCCAAAAAAAAGTTAAACGCTACTAAAAGTCATTATAATATCTGATTTTAACACAAAAATACTAATTACATTAGGGAATCCTTATTTAATATTATAAATGCGAAATTCCGTTTGTTTGTTTGTTACGCCTTCACGTCTTATCTATTGAACCGATCATCATAAAATTTTGCATAGAATTAAGTTGTCAAAGGTACAGAGAAGGACATAGGGTACATTATCATCCCGAAAAAAGGCCTGTTCTCGAGGGATAGAGAAGTAACTGTCCACGCAGACGAAGTCGCGGGCGGCCGTTTGTTAATATTAAATGAAATAAATGTCATTGAACTTGTGAAACACTTTTAGGGCAATATTGATATAGATCTTTTGCAAGTTGCTTCTTGTAGCTTGCTTGCTTACTGTCACTGTCAGTGTTTATAAAATAAAGGTTATAGCATGAGAATAAAAGTTTTATTTATTCTTATGGTTATAGCAGGGCTCTGTCACTCCGCGCGCGAGTATGAAACGGTCGGCGTCCTCTGAGAGGACAAATTTTATAAGTCAGAAAAGATAAGACTTACGCGAAAGTAAGAGAGGCAACTACTATTTAGGTGAATGTTTTGGAGCGAAAGGTGCGCTGTGCGACCTGAATTGCACTTTATTGTGTCGGAGCAAGAATCGCAACTTATTTAAACAATTTTGCGGAGTGCTACTTCTGTACGCTAGTACTATTATCTATTCTGTGGTTATAGTCTTAACATTGACTTATGAACCCCAGTAGAGCTTGAGCTCTGCTCTACCGGGGTAAGTAAGTCACATCAAGGCGAAGTCTTTTAATCCTTATTAGACCTACACTGTATTATCCGGACCATTTTCTCCATGGCACTGACAATGCCCAGATTTGGTACGAGATTAGTTTATTTGGTACGAGTTTTGAATCGCTGATGGCAGAGCTTGACAGACTGACCGTACTCGATCACGTTTGTTAAGCAACGCTCAGTCCGGCCAGGTGTCGGATGGGTGACTGTTAAGTGGCATTACAACTGAGCGCTTCCGTGCTTTGGAGGGCACGCTAAACCTTCGATCCCGGCTGTTGTCATCCGATAACAGTCGCTGAGCCAAGTTAGAGGCCTTACAGGTGACTTGATAAACTCTAACACCAAAGGTGCCCAGTAATCCCCATACGATAAGAAGAAGTAGGTACGAGTTTAGTTAGTCTGACAAAAAAACCCCTATTCACCATCCTCTTAAGCCGTATCACACATCGTGGAACAACAGCTACACGGGAAAATAGAAACGAGACGCAAACATCCCAGCCCTTACATAAACATTCAATGATGACGGAGCTAGAAAATAGATTCGATACAACCGTAGCATAAAATGTAAATGGAGACAGTATTTGTGTTATTCCGATGAACTTGCTAGCTTTTAATCTCGAGTTCTGTGCTGGTGGATTATTGAAATTACAAGTGGAATATACTTACGTTGAAAAAAATACAAAACAAAGCTTCCTGCTTCATTGAAATCAACTGCTACCAATACATCGACTGTTCTTATGACACAATAAGTTTTTTGATGTTTTCACTTCACAACCTATCTTGTGCTTAACTACCTACTTTAAAGGAACATCTATACAGGGGGCCTATTCTCGCGCACTGCGACATTTCTCGAATTCGAGATTATCTCTAATCACAAATCTCTATTGAAAATGTCACTAAAATCTCTATTGCAGCCAAAAAACTTATTCTCAGCAATTTTCGACATTACAAGTCGAAAGTCTTTGGAATCTCTTCAATTTCTTGACTTTTTCGAGATGTTTCGAATTATGCTATATCACTGTGGCACGCGCCCGATGGCGATGTCTGCCTGCAAGAAACGCAACGCTGTTTAACATTGATTACTGTTGGCTTAGTCGGTCACCCATCCCGAATCTTACCTTTTTACAAAGTTGTTTAACATTCGTTACCGAAGTCTCAATCGGTCACCCATCTCATAACCAGTCTTTGTAAACGTTGTTTAACATTGATTACTTCTGGCATCGTCGGTCACCCATCCCAAACCCGACCTTTTTTCAAAGTGGTAACCAGATGGTCACCCATCTCACACCCAGTGTTATTTTTTTTACTTACGTCGCATCGCGTCATAAACGGTCACCCATCCCACACCCGGCCATTTCCTAAAATAAATTGCTTAACATTTGTCATCACAATCCCAAATGGTCACCCATCTAGTAACTGGCAACCGGCCTCTTCAAAAGTAGCTTCGTTATTGCTGTTCCAAACGGTCACCCATCTGAGATGGGTGACCATTTACAAAGTGGTTACCAGATGGTCACCCATCTCACACCCGGCCTTATTAAAGCTTTTTACTTTCATCGCATTAACGCACAGTCACAAACGGTCACCCATCCCACACCCGGCTATTTCTTAAATTGCTGAACAGTTGTCATCGCAGTCCCAAATGGTCACCCATCTAGTAACCGGCCTCTTCAAAAGTAGCTTAATATTCGTTATTGCTGTTCAAAACGGTCACCCATCTCGTACTCGGCCTCTTCAAAAGTAGCTTAACATTCGTTATTGCTGTTCCAAATGGTCACCCATCTGAGATGGGTGACCATTTTCAAAGTGATTACCAGATGATCACCCATCTCACACCTCACACCCGGCCTTATTTAAAGCTTTTTTACTTTCGTCGCATCGCAGTCACAAACGGTCACCCATCCCACACCCGACCATTTCCTAAAATTGCTTAACATTCGTCACTCATCACAGTCCCAAATGGTCACCCATCTAGTAACCGGCCTCTTCAAAAGTAGCTTAATATTCGTTATTGCTGTTCAAAACGGTCACCCATCTCGTACTCGGCCTCTTCAAAAGTAGCTTAACATTCGTTATTGCTGTTCCAAATGGTCACCCATCTGAGATGGGTGACCATTTTCAAAGTGATTACCAGATGATCACCCATCTCACACCTCACACCCGGCCTTATTTAAAGATTTTTTACTTTCGTCGTATCGCAGTCACAAACGGTCACCCATCCCACACCCGGCCATTTCTTAAAATTGCTTAACATTTGTCATCGCAGTCTCAAATGATCACCCATGTAGTAACCGGCCTCTTCAAAAGTAGCTTAATGTTCGTTATTGCTGTTCCAAACGGTCACCCATCTCGTACTCGGCCTCTTCAAAAGTAGCTTAACATTCATTATTGTAGTCCCAAATGGCCACCCATCTCATAAGAAAGAGACAATTCGACACTTCAACTAACTTAATGTTCGAGATATTCAATCTCTACCGCTATCGACCACACGTTGCATGTCGAGGGCTAGCCATCGACATATCTCTATGGTGACATTTCGAGAATACCAAAAACTGGTTTGAATAGACAAAATGGCGGATCCGCCATTTTATTTCGACATATCTCTATTTCGACATTTTGTCTATCGCGTGAGAATCGGCCCCCAGGGGGCCGATTCTCACGCGATAGACAAAATGTCGAAATAGAGATATGTCGCAGTGCGCGAGAATAGGCCCCCTGCTATAGCTGCGTTTCTTCACGACATAAAAGTGCAATATACGGCGTTTGTTAATCAAGGGATATCCTTTGGCAGGGTGCACCTTCTGAACCCTTAGATCATTTTAAGAAGGGGAGCCACCTTGGATTTTGTATGGGAGGGAGATAAAATACAATCTTATTTTTGTATGGAACAATATTATATATTTTTGGAAACAGCTCAAAAATCCCTTTCATCCGATATCCCACACGATTTTTGAAAAAAAAAAAAATTTTCAAATTCCATACAAAAAAAATATATCTCCCTCTCATACAAAAATTAAAGATGGCTCCCCTTCTTAAAATGAGCTAAGGGTTCAGAAGGTGCAACCTGCCAAAGGATATCCCTCGATCACCTACAGACGCTAATAACCGTATTTATAAGTTAGAGTCAGAACAAAACCAAGCGGTAGTCACTCAGAACTTGAGTCTTTACGATGAGTTAGTCGGCTGTGACCCAAAACTTGTTTCTCCCTCACTTAACCATAAGCCAACAATCACAATTGATTTAACTTCTGAAGACTCAATTAATTGCACTATGAGTCAGGCAATGGTTGGTTGTAGTAGAAACAAGCTAAAGAAATATGTAAAAATTAACAAGTATATTTCAAAAACAAAAAAGTTACTAAATAAGCAGAAACACTTTTTCAAAAATATTAGTCACATTAGAGAGCGTAGACAACTAATTGAAAAGCTGGATACATGTCAAATTATAATCAATGAGAATAGACTGACATATGAAAATAACATTGCTATGTTAAATACTAAAATTCACTCATTACAGGAGTCATTATCCAGGATGACCCAAAATTATGACCGTTCCAAAAAAGAGATAGGGGAATATATACTGGCACTTAAATGTTTATCCACCCCCTCTCTGTCAGAAAACCATTCAACCCATAATGATAGCTCCTTAGCGTCAGGCCTAGATGCTCGGGACCATTTACAAGACCAAACAGTGTATGAGCCCTTAATCTCTGAACATGTAAATATTTTAGCAAGCACAAGTGAAAATAATTCCTTTACCACTAACAAATGTTCAAACATTATGTTGTGTGATGAAATTGGAAAAGATTTAGGCTACTTATTCAATAATCAATTGGGAGAAAAAGTTTTAAATTATTGTATACCGGGTGCGACCCTACATGACATTATGAGAAAAGTAATAACTCTAAACTTAAATGAAAATACTAATTTAATTATATTAGTTGGTCAAAGAGGTAATGTAAACAAGAAGGATCTCATTTCATACTACAATAAGTTATGCAGTTTAAATATAAATAAATTTGTATTGTTTACACTACCTTACAGTGCTAGCTTGCCACAGGAAGAAAATAATATCAGATATAATTTGAATTTAACATTAAGCAATATGACTTATTATAATAGTCAGAGATGTCACATAATAGACATAAATAAATTAATATTTAATTTTAAATTGACAAAAGATAAATATTATCTTACAAATTATTTTAAAAGACAAGTAGCTTTAGCGCTATCATTTTATTTTAAACATTTAGCCAAGAACTTGGCTATCACTTCTGCTTCTATTGAGCAGAATAGTTTTGACATTTTAAATGTGACCTTGGAATCCGTTCCAAGTAATAATAATACAATTTTTACTCCTGCTCCTATTGAGCAAAAAATTGTTGACATTAAAAATAACACTTTGGCATTTGTCCCAAGTAATTCTTTTATTAGTAATTTAAATTACATAATAAGACAATAGAGGAAGTCTCTAGCCGTGTAATGACTAAGGAAAAGCCTAAATATTTAACTATAGTTCACCAAAACATTCAGGGCTTTTCTGGCAAAGAATTAGAATTAGAACTTTTTTTAACTGAAAAAAATGCTAATATTTTATGTGTCACTGAGCACTGGCTTAAGGAATATGAATTAATTACAGGATTTCAATGTTATAAAATTGCTAGTTCATTCAGTAGGAAATCCACCACTAGAGGGGGATCTTTGATAATTTTGCAAAACAATATGAATTTTAAGGAACGAAAAGATGTGATATCCCTCTCTATTGAACAACACGTTGAACTGTCATGTGTGGAATTAGATCAGTTGATAATGATTTGTGTGTATCGCCCACCAACTGGTAACTACCCTCAATTTGAGTCCGCTATGGAGGACGCTCTAAAATTAGTCATCAAAAAGAATAAAAAAATTGTGGTGTGCGGTGATTTTAACGTAGACATCTTAAAGCCGTCCTCAATTGCAAGTAGGTTTCTGAATTTGTTTAAGTCCTTCAATTTAGCAAACACCTTTTGTGAACCTACAAGAATCACTGCTACATCTAAAACTTGCCTAGACAATATTTTTAGCAACTGTAATGTACTTGATAAAGAAATAATAAATTGTATTCGTTCTGACCATAGCGGACAAATAGCTTCCCTTGAGCACCATCATGTTCCTCATCAGTGTAATATAATTTGCAGACCTCTAACTAAAAATAAATTGGAAAATTTTCATAATAATGTCACTGCCAAAACTCTTTGCTTACCTAGTAATGATAATCCCAATACTCATTATGATGATTTATTTAATTTAATTAAAGTAGAATTTGATAAAACATTTAAGCAAAGATCTATTAAATCCAAAGACTTTAAAAAGAAATTTAGTGATTGGGCAACACCAGGCATATATGTTAGCAGAAATAAGTTGTTTGAATTATATGGTCAGAAAACAATTTCAAATGATCCCGAATTTCATGAATATGTAAGAAACTATTCAAAAATGTTTAATAAAGTATGTACTTTAGCAAAAGCAAAATGTATATCTACAATAATTCATCAGTCAGATAATAAAATAAGAGCCACTTGGAATATTATAAATAAAGAGACTGGGAAAACTAAAAATAATGACCGTGAATACTCAATAGTATCAGACAATAAAATTATTGAGTCAGATGAAGGAGTGGCAACAATTTTTCAAGATTTCTTTTCTAAAATACCTATTGCAACTACCAGTAATTTAAATTCATCTCCAAAAATTGCTGTCTCCCTCTTGGAATCATGTGTTGATAAGTGCAATAATGTATTTAAATTTAGACATATCAATAGTGATACCATTCTTAAAACATTTAATTCAATAAATATAAAAAAGACTGAAGATCTCTGGGGCATTTCAACTCACATAATTAAGTCTATAATAACTACCATTGCTCCCCATCTTGCTTTTATTTTCAATAAGTGTGTTGATGAAGGGATATTTCCAGACTTAATGAAATATAGTAAAATCATCCCTCTTTTTAAATCTGGGGACAAAAGCGATCCCGCTAACTTTAGACCCATTTCCATTTTGCCAGCACTAAGCAAAATTTTTGAAAAGATCATTTATGATCAATTATTAGCACATTTTCTTATCAACAAACTACTTCACGAGAAACAATTTGGTTTTACTCGTGGTAGATGCACAACTGATGCTGGAATTGCACTTCTCAAACACGTCTTTGAAGCATGGGAGAGTAAACAGGATGCAATTGGTATATTTTGTGATCTCTCTAAAGCATTTGATTGTGTCAGTCACAGTACTTTATTAGATAAATTGGAACATTATGGTGTATCAAAAAATGCAGTAAGCCTTATGCAATCGTATCTGTCGGCGAGAACCCAAAAAGTTGTTGTAAATAAAACAGAATCCTATGAAGCACCTATTACCATGGGCGTGCCGCAGGGATCGATATTGGGTCCATTGCTTTTTCTTATTTATATTAATGACCTTCCTTACTATACTAAAAACTTATGTGAAATAGTACTGTTTGCTGATGATACTTCTTTAATTTTTAAAGTTGATAGAGGATGTAACTGCAGTGACAATGTAAACAGCACTCTTTCCAAGGTGATGCATTGGTTTACTATTAATAATCTGAAGCTTAACTCTAGTAAAACTAAATGTGTCAAATTTTCACTTCCTAATGTGAGGCAGGTTCATATGACTATACATGTAAATGGCGAAGCAGTCGAATTTGTTGACTCAACAAAATTTTTAGGTATTACTATAGACTCGCGGTTGCAATGGGACCCTCATATCGATATCCTGTCAAGCAGACTTAGCTCTGCTGCCTTTGCAGTTAAGAAAATAAGGCTTCTGACCGACATTGAAACAGCAAGATTGGTTTACTTCAGTTATTTTCATAGTATTATGACCTACGGTTTGTTGTTGTGGGGCTCAGCTGCTAATATTAATAACATATTCATCTTACAAAAAAGGGCAGTGCGCGCTATATACAACTTACGGTCTAGAGATACTCTTCGTGACCTATTTAAAGAAATTAAAATATTAACGGTAGCTTCCCAATACATCTATGAAAATATAATGTATGTAAAGAAAAATTTAGATAGCTTTGTAAAAAATAGTAATGTTCATAAACTCAATACAAGAAACAAGAACAAACTTGCTGTTCCAAGGCGCAGACTGCATAAAACCGGAAGCTCTTTTTTGTGTAGATGTATTACCTTTTATAATAAGATACCAGAACAAGTCACAGAACTGCCCTTGGAAAAATTTAAAAATACTGTTAAATCCAATTTAATGAGTAAAGGTTATTACACTGTTGACGATTATTTGAAGGATAAAAAGGCATGGGCATAGCTTTTGTATTGTTAATTATTACTCTAATACCTCAGTATTGATTAGAAAAAGTCCGGGGTTCTTTCATAGGTCTAGATAAAAGTCCTTTAATTAAACTCGAATCGTGATTTTCTTTTCTAAGTATAAAATTGTGAGAAGTATCCTACCTACTTAAAAACGTACTTCTGGCTTCCTGACTCGACGACTTAATATGGGTAGCTTTAGTATGTCATGCTCACTTCAAACATTTCTGCGGTGGTGTCGTGTGAGGCGGGTCGTTACGTTCCCTCAAATATGGTTGAGCGAAGCGATGGCTGGTTCATGCGTCATGCTCGTGAACGGGTGCTGCCAGTGGGAATGGGTCTGCTTCTGTCTGCTTGTATTAAGGGCGTCGTATAACTCGTATATAAAAGATCTGTTTTATATTGTCTGTATGTATGGCACTTCTTACTCAAAAAATATAATTCTTAATAGGTTACCTTGTTTTGATTTATTTAATTGCAATATTTTTTACTTTCTATAGTCAGTAGTTTAGTGAAAGACCTATGAAAAGCTTTTGGATATAAATTTTCAATTCGATGCCTTAACATAGGTAGTCTTAGTATGTCATGCTATCTTTAATCATTTCTGCGGTGGTGTCGTATGAAGCGGGTCGTTACGTTCCCTCAAATATGGTTGAGCGAAGAGATGGCTGGTTCATGCGTCATGTTCGGGAACTGGTGCTGCCAGTGGGAATGGGTCTGCTTCTGACTACCTATCTTAATGCATATTGAATTGTATGTTTTTCTTTTATTTTTATTTATTGTAACAGCCTAGACTGAATAACAAGTTCAAACTTTGAATTTAGCTTAAAATCTGTAAATTGATTAAGAAATTTGAAACTCATTAAGAAATGAGCTAATTCAATAATGTTATTTATTTGTTAATCTTTGTTAATATAAAGTCTGGAAACGATATACATATTTGTAAATATCGTTCCATCTGATTGATAAAGCTGACAAGTTTTTTGCGCCCATTTTTCTTGTCAGTTAAAAGACGTCATAATGGGTGGTAGGGTAAAAGAATTGACGATTTAAAAATGCTTATTATGTGAGCTTATTTAAATAAAATATATTTCACTTTCACTTTCACTTTCACCAAACGCCGTATTTTTTGTTGAGCACACCGGACTACTATATCCCATATGAAAATTTCAAAAGAAATAGTGTTCATAAAGTGATTGGAAATTAATTTTACATCTCATACCAGCGCCTTATACATATCCCAGTTTCAAAGGTTTAAGACACGTTGTAGATATCTTATTTGACAGACAATATTACAAGTTATGTTTTTACCACGTTTTTATTTTAAATTTAACATACTGAACGTATAGATTGTAATATTGTGGCATAACAGTAGATAATTTGATTCACTGTGAGAATTTATCTTTGATCAAAGTATTTGCTAAAAGCCCATTCAAACTTGTAAGAGTCCAATAAATGTAGTATTACAATTTGCCGGTAGTCAAACTGTTATCAAAGAATCTACCCTTCTGCACAGGTATTTCAGTAATGAACTAACTTTCATTAATTAGTAGGTAACTAAGTCCATGAGAATTCAAATCCGACTTTTTGCTTAAAACTGTTCGGTTTAATTCAATTTAAAGTTTTCTACAGGCCATTATTACTATAAAATTAATTTGGTAGGTACCTATTGAAATAGTTTGGGAAAGATTGACGGTTAAATTTTCTATTAAATTGACGTTTGTTCACAGAGCATTATAGCATTACAGAATTTGAAATCAGTTTGCAACCAAAAAGAAAGAATAATATGTTTGTTTTTCTTTTATCATCCTATCAGAAATTCTGATTCAGAATTCCTAATAATAAATATCCTTACAAAACGACTAACTGTTACATGCTTACATTGTTTTAAGGTTTAATTTCGCACAAAAAATATATAAAAAGCAATTACATACCTAGGTAAGTAATAGAATATAATGTTCCTACAAAATTTCACTGAAACGTTGTAAAAATGAAATGGCACCATAAAATCGGAAGCTAGTGAGTTATATCAATTAAAGTTATTTTACTACCTTCAACTTCCTCCGGGGATCATAAACTTTATTTTATGTATGAAAGTCCTTTCAATGAAGGGTAGTTTGCATGGAATGTCCTGCCAAATGGAGTGATACTTAGTTACAAAGTAACGATATCAAGAATCGTCTTTATTTCATGTTATTTACAATATTAGTTAGTATTGTAAATTGTTTCCATCGGTGAGGACCTGTAATTGGCTTCCAAGCGTTACATTAGTTACCTATTGGATTAAATTTAGCTGTTGGTCTTCCAAATAATTAAAATAAAATAAAATAAAATAAAATAAAATAAAATATTACTTTCAGTTTAGCTTTTAATAAAAGCAAGCCTTTGTAATGTAGAAAATATGCTGGAAATATTTCTTACTTGACAATATCATCGCTCTACATACAAGTTTTTTTAAGGCTTGTCTTAATCTATTAGTATTTTTTGATTAGTTTTCCATTATGTGATTAATCTTGACGTCAACAAGTTGATGGTAGGGCTTATTGGTTGGTTGTATGGCTTATTTCTAGTTCACCTGGCTAAATAGCTGCCACGATCATACTTAAGTCTGACGCCATAACAACAATTTAAAAATTGTTGTGATCCGGCAGTTAGAGGTATCGCGATTACAGTTTCGCTATTTCAGAATTGGTCCCATAGTAAAATTTTTTCAGTTTACTGGTCCCTATCTACCATTTTCGGCTTTATAAGGCTTTTACCAAACACATTTTATATCTATGTATCCACTTTTTTATAACACATTGTAGAAATGTAGAATCTTTATACTTACACAATACCTATCTAAATAAATTTGTTTTCCAGTTTTGTAACTTTCATAATAAAAATACCCACCAAAAAAAGGATGTTCGTATGAGGATCATTATTTACACTAACCCTTACACCAAAATACCAGGAGATGAGAAACACTAAGGAGGTCGCACAACCTTTCCATATTTCACTTTTACGCGTCCACGGATGAATCCCATGTTTGTCAAGGACTGTTAGTTATAGATCCTTAGAGAGACCTGTCTAATCCCTTTTGAGGACCGCCTGACCTAAAATTGAAATTGTCGGCCCTTCTTAAGGGATGTTACTGTGTCACCCAGAGTTTGTAGTATTAAATTTTAAGTTACGGCGTCATTCGTTACGCTTGAGAAGAAGTTACATTTTCCTATTTTAGCCTGTTACTGCGAATTAATTGTTTCCTTTCGTTTTATTTAGATTAAGTTACGTGATTTACTGTCACAAAAATTACATGTAGCATCAAAATAATTTATAAGTAACATGCACCATGAATCGTTTTGATGTTCCATCAAAACAATAGGGAAAATTAGGTATCTAGAATAGTAATAGTTAATTTAATTGTCTTTGATTTTGAAATTATATAATGTTGTTAAGTCCATTCACATAACATTTGACAAATCATTTTAACATTTATCTACTTGAGCACTATAGAGTAAAATCAATTAGATTATTAAGATAGCATGTTTCAATCAATTTCGTAATTATAATGTATGAGCAAACGCAATATATATCTGATAGTTTCAAACATCTCCAGTACACTTTGATAGTCAACTAATGGAATATTTCTCATAAAGACTAGAGATTTTTCAATTCACAACTTTTACTCACAGAGCCACTACGATTGAAATATGAAGCTATAATTTAAGCGACGTCGTCGCGGTGAAACGTACATTTCTCTGATTTTAACATCGCACGCCGGTTCAGTTCAGCGAATGTGGAGTTCAGTTCTCAGTAAAGAGTCATTGGAAATGACGTTAAGCTGAAAAATAGTTATTCTGTGTGGGTTTGCGAGCTCTCTGAGTATATTTTGTACCTATGCACTTAGTTGTCCTGAAGCTTTTAGTGCGAAAGTGTTGTGCGTTCTTGTGGAAGAACTGACACAGTGATGGGTTCGATATATTACTTTGGAAGGAAATCGTGGAAGTATTTTCCAAAGATTTGAGATCCCTCCAGTGGACATACAAAAACCATATCAGTGTAAGGTTTTTCAAAAATAACATAAGTACCTACCTTTTTTTTATTATTTTGATTAAGTATGTTATTTACACTTGATTTTAAATAAATTTAGTCTTCAATTTATTTATTTTTTCTATTGTTAATATGTACGTTTGACTCATTCAGGCATCAAATTTATACCCTAAGATCTGGACTCCACTAAAGCAGGGACGAGAAGAGATGTGCGTAGCGGAGAAGAGAAGATAATGTTTTTCAGCTAAGGTGTTTCTACCAAAGCCTCTGCGTAGCAGTGCGGAAATGTGTGCTGGCTAGAGCGAAGGAAAATCATATGTCAAAGATTTGATTTTGAAATTAACATTTAATAATCCTCCGCTCTAGCCACACATCTCCGCACCCCTACACACAGCTTCGGTAGAAACAGCCTAGCTGAAAAATATATCTTCTACTCTCCGCTACCCGGGCCTAACAGTCAATGTCGCGGTTTTCTATAAAATTATAACCACAGTAAACAAGCCGCCGCATCTTTCATTAACAGGCCTTATTTGCGTTAATGAATTGTATTTCCCTTCCATCTGTCTTAAAAGCAAAATTATATGAAATTTAATTCGGTAATAACGAAAGTATTTGTTTTAGACCATCTCGGAAAGGGAAATTACAGGAATTTCTTCGTCAAAGGTAATTAAAGATACGTTGCTTCGTATTCCACCACAAGTCACTTACTAGCCAATTTACTTTGAGTCTTAAAAGTGGATGGTTGTGTCTAGGATTTTATTAATTGTAGTGATTTTACTACAACAATAAATATTGAATATAAAAGATCACAACAAAAAAAAATTACAACAATGACAATAGTAGGTACTATTAAGTTTATACCATGCAGTACAGTAGCACCTTTGCAAAACTTCTTGACTATATTTATTAATCTTCGTAAAATATGATGAGGAAAACATAAACAACCAACATCAGTACATATGTTTTTGTTTATCTTGAATTAACATAGTTTCACCCCAATAAACTTGTAACATTGTGTTAAGTACCGATTGACTCGTTAGTCCCTATGGATTAACCCGTGTCTTGTTACCTATAGATCGACACAAAGTAGGTGAGGATCGATTTCTGTAACAAACTCGATTAGTTACATCGGACATCGGTAAATTCTCGGCAAAAATCCAACGCCGCTGAGTCAACGTCGGGAACACATGTGCCGATCGTAAAAACGGTTGATATCACGTTTTCGTTCTCCCTATTTTAGGGGATAGAGTCCGTTTATTTTATAACAACGATTTAAAAATCACTATTATGTATAGCTAAGTTAGAAAACCCGCTTATAAGTATGTTTTAAGTTCAAAATTGTCTAGAGTTTATTTTGTCAAGATGGTGTTATACAAAGTTCTCAGTATTTTAGGATATAGTTTGATACACTTAGTCCATGTGGAACTAAATTGATACCAATCATTAAAAAAAAACAAAAGAACATCCTTGCAAGGAAATAAAATTAAGTTACAGTATGTTTCAGTACAAACCAGTTTCAAAGTTATGAATGCAAACATTAAAATTTCCTTACCAAGTACTGACAGACTTTGTTGAGGAGCAAGTAAAAGGCGCAATTACATAGCAAAGATACCGGAAAGTTTTAATTTTGTTTTGCAACGCTCCGTACAACAAAATGCAGGAGCTATTCACCAAAGTGCCGTACCGTGTTTTCTAATGACCCGAAACACTGTCGCAGCACGCTACCCTGTAACGATAAAACTTTTATCATTTGTTTACGAAGTTTTCATTCAATGACAAGAATAACGTGAAACGCATAATTTATCGCTCAAACCACCAAATTGCATAAACGCATTCAACTGTCAAAATAGTATGAATGCCTCCAATAAACTTATTGGATGCGTTAATTCTAAGCTATTACTTGCAATAAGTACCTACATTTTGACTATCTATGTTCAAAGAGTAGCCAAAACGTATGAAAGCGTCGTATTCACTGGCTATGGCTAAATAGCTTCCCCGGTCAGAAATAAAATAGAAAACCTTAGAGCATTCAACCGAGAAAAACAAACGATTCGGTAACGCACGCGTTGACAAATGCTTATATTTTGAATTTGGTATCAATTAAGGTTTTAAATGCTGTTTACTGAAAAACCTTTGCAACTTGAAAAACAATTTTGAACTTCAAAATTTCAAAAATACTCAAGTTTTATTTTCAACAAAAATATTACATTCAAATTCAATTTTATTTTCCTTTATGGTGTTGATTTTAGGAACACTAGCCCCTAGGCTAAGATCAAGGGTTGCCAGAACTATAGACCACGCGCGGTGTAAATTTATCGCTTTTATTGACCGTTAGGTGCCGTTGGTGTCGGTAAGTGCGACCCGTGTGCAGCCATTTCCTTCCACTATTAAGGCGACTTTATACGCAACACTAACGCCACTCTGAGTAGCTCGGTGGCGCAGTGGTTTAGTGCCTGGCCCAGCGATTGCTGAGGCTAAGCAACGTTCGCGAGGGTCGGTCATGGGATGGGTGACCAAAAATTTATTATCTCGAGCTCCTCCGTGCTTCGGAAGGCACGTTAAGCCGTTGGTCCCGGCTGCATTTACAGTATTTAACACCCACCAATCCACATTGCGCTCGCGTGGTGGGTTATGGCCCGTTCTCCTTATCTACCCATAAGGAAAGCCTGTGCGTTAGCAGTGGGGACATTAAAAATGGCTGATGGACAAGCGCTACTCCCGCAAAAAAAATCCGTGTAAATAAATACACAATTTATTATAAATCTAAACTTATGTTTCCCTCGCAAAATATCAATTAATATATAAATAAAAAGACACAATCTCAGTGACAAATAATTGTTTGCAGTTTTGGTGGTGAAAAAAGCTAAAAACGGACGTGGTTTTGTTTTACGTTGAGAAAAATCACACATTAAGTTTGTGTGTTCATAAATAACTATTGATATTTACGAAGGGACCGTAAGCATGGATTTTTAATAAATTACTTATGTATTTACACGGTTATATTTTTGCGGGAGTGGCGCTAGTGTTGCATATAAAGTCACAAAATAATTCAGAAATACAGCCTTTACATGTTACATTCTTGTTGCTGTTGCATAAAAAAGTCACAGAATAATTCAGACAGCAATTGATGATACTTTTCATCATACATTCTTTTATTCATTAAAATCTTCAGAGATGAATTTATTAATTTTTACGATGTTTTCTGAATTATTTTGTGACATAGCTATTATGAGTGTGCAGGCAAAACATTCCCCTACTACAAAAAGGCAGATACAGCAAACTACATTCTTACCACGTTTTTTACGAAGATTCCTTAGTCAAACACAAATATTTAATTAATAATACACGGTTAATTTTTAAGTATATCTAAAAATGAATATGAACGTGCAGTCAAAAGTTAAAATTAATAGTTTGAAAATATCGGAAAAAATCTTGATTAACTAGCAAACTCACAAAAATAGAGACAGATCTCTAGAAAGATACTTGATTACACGCGTGTAATCAAAAGAGACTATCTATTTTATGACTGAGCTCTAAATACAGAAATCAGTCAAATTTTGGGACATTAACAAACGTCAATATCTTGACCAATTATTAAATATTGAAACATTTAACTGTACACTCGATTAGAATAGGAAAGAGCTCGATTAGAAAACATCCAACATAAACCTATCTAAGCCGAGGGTGAAACGACTAAACAAATACTGAAGTTTTCACAATAATCTGTACATTTACTTCTACAACATTTTATTTTTATCCTGGCAACATAACACACAGATCGATGTTGAAAGCTTTTAGAAGTTCGCTTGGTCAGGCCCAATGTCCAATATTTATTGTTGCTTCTCGACAGTTTTAGTGTTGCCAGGTTTTATCGTAATTTACAGTAGTTTTTGTTGATACCGTCAGTCTCGGTAATGTTTTGACTCTGTTTGTTACAAGTTCATGAAGTCTTAAGTGCTGAGTATTGGCGTTTATTCTTCAAATCTGACCAAACTAGGACACAACTATTAAGATACAGACATCTTAGTGTTATCAAACTAGGACAGTTTGATCAGATTTTAAGAATAAATTTACCTTTCAATGGTCGTAGAATAGTTTGTTAGCTTTTAGTAAATGTGATTTGACAGCCAGTTTCTGTTGCTTTCGATTAGTAAGAGCATTGACTTTTGATTGTCTTTAGAAATATGAATTCAAACACAAGATGGTAATAGATCAGGGACAAATTATACCAATTATTTCACCCTAAACTTAACAAAGTTTGTACAGTACAGCAGTGGCGAAGGGTTCATACAAGCCGATTCCCATCGGCTTACCTTTGGAAATCCCACACCAATGATCCACTATGCAGATCATAACATTTCTCAACATTTTTGTAGAGCGGCTTACCTTCGCCACATTTTTACCCCTCGCCACTGCAGTACAGTGCATAGTTGATAAAATAAAAAGATTTAATAAGAACAACTACAAAGTGTGTGAGATAAATATCATTACCTTAGATTAAAAATGCGAAAGTCTGTTTGTTTATTTGGTTTTTACGCCTTCACGTCTTAGCTACTCAACCGATCATCATGAAAATTTGCATACACGTTGACAGGGGTACAGAGAAGGACAATCCATTTGTTATTATTCCACAAAGATTTTTTAACTAGCGGTACCCGCGATTTCGTCTGCGTGGACAGTTATTTCTGTATGCCTTGGGAACAGTACCTTTTTTCGGGATGAAAGATACCCTATGTCCTTTTCTGTATCCCTTTCATAAGGATGTCTTTGTATTCGTTCTTATTAAAACTTTTTGTACAACTACAACATTCCATTGTACTATACAAACTTTGTTAAGTTTAGGGTGAAATAATTGGTAGAATTTGTCCCTGATCTATTATCATCGTGTGTCTGGATTCATATTTCTAAACACATCAAAAGACAATGTTCTTACTAGCCGAAATCAACAGAAATGTTATATGGATTCCATGACTTTCTTGTTAATTGTAACAAAATAGTCGTGGAAAACCGTGACAACAAACACGATACAATGATAACCTCATATAACAATAGCTTTATCTGCAAAACATGTCAGACATGTCGAGACAGTTTCGTCTCTCTCTAACCCGAATAACCCTGTAGGAGTGAAACGAACCATCCTAACTTAATAGCTTAAGCGTGATTGTAATTTGTATCGGTTAATTATGTTAGTGATGTCAGCACTATCGCGGAATGCTATGGATTGTATATTAATTTGGATTTAAACTTTGATGGAGAAGAGCTTTGTTATCAGAAGAGTTTTCTTTTGTTGAAAAGGAATGAAACGTTTCATTCTTCTTTCTTTTAATTCCAATTAAGCTGTTAACTATTGAACACACCTTTCAAAGCCCTAACAAATCATATTAAGCTATTTAAATTTTGTTATTTGTATTGTGTGCAAGTTTTGGTTTAAGACCTAATAGAAAAATCGTACCTTAAATTAAGATACATTACTTATTTGAGATAAAGAAGTATTTTCCTTGTCGATTTTACTATCAACGACAAATATCATTATCAAAACATCGCCAAATGAATGTTAGCATTCGAAGTTTACAAACCACTCAATTGCAGACGTTTTAAACGTTATACTGAAGGCGTAGGGCGTCTCAAACACTTTGAAGTGTCTTTACAGAGTTCCTTTACGCCCTTCTGTACTCCAGCGCTTCTTTGTTGATGATGTCAATAGAGATGTAGGCAACATAATAGTAGGCTCTTTATACGGAAATGTTTGAGTGCTTGAATTATTTCGATAGGCTTTGTATTTGTAGTTCACGAATTTATAGACAACAATTTTCCTTGTCAGAATTTCATAACAAATGAACTTGATAGACGTTTTTCAATTCACAATTTCAAAACAATTTCTAGCGAAGTATGAACTAAACTCACTTAACAAAGATCCTAATTTGGCCATTTCTTTTTTTTTCTTGTCGATAATTGCAATAATAAAAAAGCTTTTTAAAAAAAAAGAAAAACCGCCTTCAAAAAACCTGAAAACAAAAACAGCTTAAAAATTAAATACCTCTAAAAAGCAAGAAATAATATTCGAATCATTCGTTACACATATCAATATTAATAAAACACGTCTATTGAAGTCGGATGGGGCTGGAGGACAACTTCATTTTTTTCTAAAAGCCCCACCCGACTTCATTTAAAAAAAGAACTTTTCAAATAAAAAAAGAATCATCTAAATCGGTTCATAAACAAAGATGTTATGTCCGAAATTCCATAAAAACTCGTACGATGGCGAGCTAAATAATTGATATTTTTCAGGATTATGAGAATACTACTGGCCAGATCTCTGAAAAAATTTAATGGGACCACACACAAACTATGTACTTTGAGATAAAAAAAGAATTGTACAAATCGGGTAACAACTGACGAAGCTATGTTAAAACATACATAAAAAAAATAAATAAAAAAAAAATACCGTCGACTTGAGAACCTCCTCCTTTTTTTGAAGTCGGTTAAAAATGTGTTTACATTCTTTTGAAAAGTAATTTCTGCTCATTTTTTTTTTAATGACTACACGAATAAAAAAGTCTGAAACGCCTGTTAAAAAGGTTAATATGGACAGGAATATGTGCATCATACACATACCTACCATACTTTTAAACCTAAAACCCATTGCCAATGTGATTGAAATCGGAGAGAGCGTTGAACATAAAAGACAAAAACTGGTACCTAAAGAATAAAATTCACATCTTGATTTTCGAGTCGAAATGAAAACTGAGGTGCAGCTGACGGCTTCCGTTTGTCCGTATTTGAAATGCACATAATATCACAAGTCTGCAAATATGTACTGGAATAATCTGCAAGTTTGTTGGCACTTTACTGACTTTAGATTGAAAATATAAATATCGTTATTGTAAATTTATTTGTATTTAAAGTCTTGATGCGACTTTTGAGGTGGATTATACAATATAATCAGAAGTGTAATTCGTATTTTTAGAATGTGTATGTTGCTGGCACACTGCCCTTCACATATCTCTCCAGCTATCCTAAGTCTCAAAGGTTGTCTGGAAGAGATCGCTCTCAGCGATAAGGCCGCCTTTGCTTACCATAGTTTTAAGTTTTATATTATTGTATTTCCTATAATGTGTGTGGGCAATAAAGTGTTTATCTATCTATTAATCTATCTATCTAAAAAGTGATTCTACAAGGTTTCACATTGTTTCAGATTTTATCTCGAATTATTTATAACTTTAATAATCCTTTGACATTGTCAAAATTTCGTTGAACCACTCAAATATTTCATCTTTTTGGGGTTCAAAGGAAAATATTTCATACTCGTTATCTTTCATCATGTTGATGTTATACCATCCCATATTTAACCTGGCGACTTTAACTTTATCAAAAACGTCCATCCTTCCAGATTGAAATGCATACATTTTACCTTATTATTAATGTTATAATTAAAACGTGCATACTGTAACGAGACGTAGGAAAATTGAGCGGACCGCTCGTTTTCATAACGAAGCCGCACACAAATTTCAGCCTAACCTACTGGACAGTCCTACTAATTTTACGTAAGCTAAAATTGGCTTGCATAATGTATGCTGTAGCAAGCTGTTTAATTCGGCCCACTACCTTTGGCATAATAAGTGGTAGCGAGCAGTTTTCGTGGACGATATAATACGGTCCAATTACTGTTTTAGTTTAGGAATTTTCAATGTATGCTTTGTATTGTATCATGTAGGTACTTTTACAAGTCTTTTGCTAAAGTGTGAAGTTCAAAATGACTGTTATTGACGTTTCGTAAGCCTATAAAATTATATATGCTTAGATTAACTCTGTCACAAGACTCCCATTTTAATAATTGTTTTTCATCTTTTTCAGGTAAGTACGGATTTTACATTCGGAGAGTGCATGCATGACATGACATGTCATTTCGGTAAAGTATTATTCATATTATCAAAACAATAAACAAGTGACTGTTAACTCAATGAAGTCAGATTTCATGTCAGAATAGCGAATAATATTGAAACAACTCAAACAGGAAAAAAATACATTTTATTCTCAAAATATTCGTAAAAACATTCAGCAAAATAATGTTCATGTATACTAACAGTGAGTAGAACGATAAATCCGCTGACGTATTAAAAGTAATCCCATGCATTGGTCCCTTGTGATGATGTATCCAATATATCTCCCGCAAATGTACGAAACAACCATTTTATTTGGACCTATCACTCCCTCTCATTTCAATCGTTGCACCGAACAAATGTAGGACAATTTGCGAAATCCTACGGCTCTTGAGCATTGGTCGTTTCTGTGGAACAACCAAGTAAGACTGACCCCGGGCTTCTCTTGTACTCATCAAAAATCAGCCAATTGTGAGCCTTTACGCAATATTAGGGTTTCGTTTCGTACGTTATATTTTACTATTTATTATAACTGCGTGATATTAAGCCTCTTCTTTTTTAACTTTATAAAATTAGCCTTCTTATTTTTTTTTTATTTCTTTGAGAGGTTTTAACCTTTAAAGTAAGTGTTTGGTACCAATGTTTTGTCTTCCATTTAAATAAGTGGATAAATATTTCACCTCAAAGAAAGCGATGTAACATCGAATAACCAATAATGTATGCCAATATAACTTTGGCCGAACGGTCGAGATATTTAGGTAGGTATATAATGACTATCATTATTAACGTAAGTATTCCTCGGCTGCCCTAAACCAAATCCAAGTATCTCATTTCAGACAAACTTTACAGGAGAGCTTAAAAACGTTATTTAGTGTTTTTATTAAAAAAAATATATATTCTGAACACTAAAATGTTAAAATATCGTTGGTATTCAAGGTATAAAATATATTTCTGTAAAAAAAAATTGTTTTCATACTTACCTACATTTTGACGAACGAAAATAGTGTTTTGCGTAGAAATATGTATTGATTTGTCAATTAATTTTCTACGCTATAAACAAGTAACTTAGATTCTGTATTGTAGGTACTTTTAGTAGATACTTGTTTTCAGCTTTGCATAGAGCCAATGAATATAGTCCTTAATACTATATAATAAATACATACCTATAAATCAAGTATCTGCTAATCTATTTTAAATACAAGTATCTTGATAAGACTTGCTTGTTTTTAAGTTAGAAACGGGAAATATACTTTGTTTTAGCGTAGATTTTGCAAATGGAAAAATATTCTGGAAACAGATTATTGGCTATATTTTCCGAATTAAACCGAATTTTAATAAAATAACAAAATGTTAGATGCGTCTTGCTTTGCTTAAACAGAAAATGAAATAAAAAATTTTTTTTGTAGACGTTACTTGACTTCTGCGTAGCGCAGCCGATCTATTTTTAGAGTACAATGCAACAAGTTAGATTAAAAGATTATTTTCAATGTCAGAAGGACCCTTTAGCACGGAACCCCAAAAACTGCGGTATCCGTTACGTGTTCATGGCTTTTGGAGTTCCACGTTCTTGGTCGGATCGGAAGGGAGTGATATATAGGTCAAATATATTTCCCGTGATAACTCATGGCGTTTTGCTGCTGGATTGACCTTACGGTTCTGATGTTAAGGGATTGCCCCGCTTTGATGAAAAACCATTGTTGTGGAAATAAATAGGCTACTTTTATTCAAGTTATGTTTCTGGATGAATTTGTACTTATTGCAAAAAATTGCAGTATAATTTATTTCATGTTAGTTTTGATTAGTTATTGATAAGTAATATTAAGCCCGGCCATATAATGTGGTCAGGCCTACTCTTTAATACCTATACTTATTATATATATCTTTAATACTTATACTTATTACGAATACATTGGTACACATACTGACGCAAGTCCTATTCGTATTTGATGTCTGAAAAAAGCATATGTTACATTGGAAAATACTAGCCAAAGCCTTGAATCTTTTCTTATTTCGTAGAAACCGTAATCAAATTATAAAAAATAGTACGTATCCTTACTAATATAATAAATGCGAAAGTCCGTTTGTTTGTTACGCCTTCATGTCTTAACTACTCAACCGATCGTCATGAAATTTTGCATACAAGTTGTCAGGGGTACAGAAAAGGAGATAGGGTAACTTACATCCCGAAAAAAAAACACTGTTCCCAAGGGATAGTAAAAAACTTTTCACGCAGGCGTCGCAGGTCGCAGGCAGCCGCTAATTTTAAAAATAAAACGGTAACATTACAACTTACAAACTGATAAAAAAACAAATGAATTGCACATCATTTGGGACCGAATTCTAATCAGTCACTTTTTACTCCGTGTTTGCAATCCTCCGGGTTATTTTTGGTAACTTTTTTTTAATCAACTCTCCCGCCGGATTCGGATTCCGCACCTTATATTTTATTCACGTTCTTGACGTTAATGACATTAGCCGCACTGCAGCCATCAATGTCACTGCATTGGCTCAAACCCCTTCCGGTGAATTATTTAATACAGTACTCCAGTTTTGGCTGCAAGCAATTTACACCTTTTCGACGTTGATCGACGAGTTGCAGTCGTTTGAGTGAGATTAAAGTGTTTAGAAGATTGAGCACTCGTGTTGGTGTTTGAAATGAATTGGAAGAATTATTGGGGTTTACTGTACAAATTAAGTGGATAACATGATATTTCCGTGCTCGACGGATTGTCTCACATTATATAATTTTTACGTTTTTTTCTTTATAATAACTTAATAAACTTACGGAGGATTCATTCACTGTCGGTAAAATTACCCTCCAAACAGGGTGATAGGAACCATAAATAATTTTCCCCACAATAGGGATGTTGACTTATGAATAAAATAACGAAATACTAATAAAAATCGTAAACATATCAAACTTTTGGAGTAGCTTGTATACCTCTTGGTTTTATATATTGTGTATTATTTGTTTTATGACCCTTCAAAGTTGGGCGGACAAGTCCATTTAAAAAGTATAAAATTTCTTAAAATAAATAATACATTTAATTCATCCGTAAAATTTATAGCAAATTTGTCAAAGAAACCATTTTGATAAACACAATATTTAATATAGCTGCCGAACAAATTTCCTACGCGTTGCATACAACGTAGCAAGGCGTGACGTCATAACTTGGTAGCCGTTAGTATGGAGCGTTTTCGGGTGAGTCCAATTTGTGTGCATTTCAAACTGTGATATCTCGGGCAGTTTTCATGCTAGCGAAATAATTCTTATACAAATGTTTCTTTTTTTTGAGGGGTAATTTATGTAACATAAAATAAAAAAATAGTCAACATGCCTATTCCTATGCATTGCACGCATTGTTGAAATGCGACGAAGCTGATAAAAAAGGTACTTAATAGTATCACTAGACGAAACTCAAAAGCGTTGTAATTGATTCTATACACAAACAAAAATAAACGAATATATACATGTGTTAAAAAAATCCAGACTAATACCTAACACTATATTCGTGAAAGCACATAAAACCATTTGAAATGTAAAAGGTAAATTGCTGCGAAATAATGCACCCTAACGTCTAGTAATAAGCGCGATAAAATTTCTCTACAAAACTTTCAATTCACCCAGCATTCATATCTATATTTCAAGTAGGTTACAATGCCGAACGAAACTTGTGAGACATTAACAGAACTAACTACTTCCCATTCAGAATTTTGAATTAAAATTTCTAGCTCGTTATGCCATGAATACTTTTTGTACATACCATAAATTGCCCTGCCATTATTCTTGGGCGGTTTTTCGAGTTACAACATGATGTACGTCCATCCGGCGTATATAGTTAATGGGGACAAAAATGGCACAATATATTAGTTTTATATGACTTCTATTCCAGTTGGGTCGTATTTGCGCCGTAGTTGAGGGAAATAGGCCCCGAATGGGCCTCGATTATATTGTTGGCTTCAAACGATACGGCTTTTTTTATTACGTTTTATTTTATTTTAATATCCGGTATTTATTCTCCTGTATTTTGCACTTAACATATTTGGACAGACCGTTTCAAACATAAAATATAAGAAACGATACGAGATTTGGTGGTACATAACCGTGATGGTTACACGTTTTAATGTATACAATGTCTTGCCAAATACAGGCATAAAATTATACATGTAACCCATCCATTTTAGGCATTGCATCGTTTTCTATAAAGGAGATTTATCGAATCTCGTTGGCAAAACTCATGGTGGGATAGTGGCTCCAAACAGCGTGATAACAATGACTGGCGCAAATGCAGCCGACATTATCGTATGTAATCGATTCGGTAAACACATTCGGCTATTCGTTCGGTAATAAAAGGGTATGATCGCATGAATCGGTCGACTGTTTGTCCGGCACTGGTTGAGGTCGATAGCCAAGCGATTTAGAGTCGTAATTCTAGATTGTTGTGGCTTACTGTCGCTGTTTATAGCATACCAAACTCCAAAGCGTATTTATAAACTATTAGGATTTTGGTAATAAAATTGATTTGTGATCAATGTTACTAAGGTAATGAAAAAAAGATTGATCCGTTTTTATAGAAACATTGCAGATAGGTACATTTTGCAACCGGGTTTACATCTTCTTGAAAATGAGGGATGAGCATCGCACCGGCTGTTGCTGCATAATGCTCGCTCTGATCGCTTAGCAAAATTTTCCTCGTGAATATTCTATCGCTTTTTTGGTGTCTGACAAAAATAACACTTCAACTAGTTTTGAAGTAGAGTAAAAATTATGAGACTGACTTATTTATAAGACGTGTGCATAAAGACAGTCCCTTAAGGAGGCACCCTGAGCGAAAGTGGCGCCGCGGTGAATTTTGTTTAATAATATAATTCTAATACACAATTTTAATAATGTTTTACGTAGAATTTTTAGGGCCTACAGTCTAATATTTTTAGACAGTATCGTTACATTCCCTCGTGGTCACTGCTAGAAGTAGATAAGAAAACTGCAGTAGTGATACCTTCTAAGCATACTAGACCATGGGCCCTAAAAACTCCACGTAAAACATTATTAAAATCTTTTTCTAATAATAACTTATTAAATAAAAACCTCTGAGGGCACCATTTTCGGTCATATCTTAAAAAGTTACTTCTCCTTTTCCTAAAATGTAATAAGTACTTATAACAAAAAAAACTTAAAATCACAAAGTGAGAGAGTAAGAGTTAGTATCGACATAATTTAATAGTTACAAATAATTAGTCGAAGTTTTATTTGAACCATTTTTTAATATAACTTTTCCTTGTCAACAAGCATAGTTTAATAGAAAAACTTTGATCCATAAAGTTTTGGTCGCTTCCATAGTTTTCACTCAGCTTAGAGAGGTTTTTAGAGGTATACTTACCGAAAAATACTCGGTTGCCCGGAAACATCCGTATCGACCCGGGTCGGAATGTCGTCTATTAACACTAACTGCTTCGGAAGCCGCCCAATTCGAGACTTAATTTCACGTAAGTTTATTAGCGTTACGGTGAAGGAAAACTAGACGTTTCTAGTACAATTCCCTAATGGAAGAATGTTAGAGAACTAGGATTACTCAAAAAACGTAACTAAACGTCGTCCGATTATCGTGGTTTGCTTTTCGTAATAGGCCCTCTGGTACAATGATAGTATTCAAATATTTCAGGAAACTACTTACAGTTATTGAAATGAAACCAAACGTTTACCTACATACCTCTATATTAAATGAAATTGCACTTTTCCATGGCTTAAACTATGCAACGATTCCATAGCTAATTGGACTAGGAAAGAAGCTTACTGCTTAATTCTCTTTTCTATAGCTTCCAGTAAGATAGCTACTCTGTTTAAATAGACATAATGTTTTTATTAATCTTTTCTATATACCTATACTTAAACTTAATAAAACTGTAACAGGTCCAAGTCTGTACATATAGGTACATTGAAGATATTTTAAAAATCAGTTTTGAAGAGCACTCTATCTAAAATCGATGATACTATAGCCAAAAGAATTGTTTTTTTTTTCATTTTTGACTGTCTGTCTGTATCACGAATGTGAATCACTCCAAAACTACTGAATTAATTCTAATAAAACTTGGCATGGTTTGAGTTCATAATACGAGGTAGGGCAAGGGATACTTTTATCCCGAAATTCAGCACGGCTCTCTTGAGAGAGAGGTTGAAAGTCAAAATGTTATACTTATTTGTAATTCATTAACGCATAGTCTGATTTAATTGATTCTTTTTTTGTAAGAAAGGAGGTATCTACTTTAGAAATTGGCCAATAAATATTTGAAGGCCATTTCAATGTCTACTTTTTATTCTGGATAACGCGAGCGAAACCGCTGGCTAAAGCTTGTTAATAATAACATTATTACTAATGTCGAAGAGATAAAAATACTAACCCCCTTACTAATAAAGATTGTATAGCAGATGTATAGTTACACAATGGTTTCTTTCTGTCAAACTATTTGAATTTGACATTGAAAAGAAAGTGACAAAACACTGTGTTAATCTGCTATTCAATCTTTATTAGTAAGGGGGTAGGAATTTAACTGACATTTTCATCTATCAACGAATAACAGTGATTATAATAATACGAAATATCTCACATCAAACATTTTTATTTTTACTTTTATATTTTTTACAATGACCGAAGAACCAAGTGCGCCACCAAATAGAAAATAAATGTCCTATATTTTCGAAGTGGAAAGAACAAATTAAGGATATAAAGCTAAATGGAACCCTGATTTCCGTTGATTGCTAAACTTCTCCATAGACCTACAGCCTGATTCAATTTTGATTGAGAGTGGTATTTTTAGATCAACGACATTGGGCGCGAATTGATTTTAGGGCACCGCAGAAAATATTAAACACCCGTATTCATAAACATTACTTATGAGGTTTCACAGTGCCTGCGGATGCATAGCGTTCGAACACCAATCGCTCGTAACACGTAAACCAAACGAACCAATTACAGAGCTCTATTTTAACGCATTACTCAAAGACCCTTGCAATGGCAAAGATTTGTTTGAGTATTTGTTCTTGAATAGGGGTGTCAATCTATTTAGAAAAAAAAAATACTTTTACCGTTGTTATGTAACACAAAAATGATTGCAGTGCCACGCAAAGTAGGAGTTTCTGTGTCTTCTACAGCAAAACTGCTTGTAGTGTAGAGCGACAATAGAGTCCTTAAGTGATTCGTGCTACACAGAGATGGCAATGGTGCCTTCGATCAAGAATATCCTAGATAACGCTTCATGAACTAAAACAGTACGCAAAAATGGCACCTCAAATAGCGTTCCACTTACAAACTAGGAGCTTATTTTCTACATAATCACCTCTCATTTTTTAGAAGCTCACTTTTTTATCACTTATTTTGTACTAAATCACATCTTTTATCACTTCCTTTGTGCAAAATAAGCGCCCAGTTTGTAAGTGGGTAAGTGTAACGCTATTTCAGGTGCCATTTTGAGACTCTGACAGGCCTAGATATCCAGTCAGAGTCTCATAAATGGCACCTCATTATTCTTGATCGAAGAATGGTGCTTATAAAATATTAACAAATACCTAGTTGTATTTTATAAAGTTTGAAATAATAAAAAAACTTAATTTCTGTTATTATGTACTATTATTATATACTAGCGGCCGCCCGCGGTTTCACTCGCGTGGTTCCCGTTCCCGTGGGAATATCGGAATATAATGTTTTAATCTAGGCTATCTACTATCTGTGTGCCAAATTTCAACCAAATCCGTTCAGAAGTTTTTGCGTGATTGAGGAACAAACATCCAAACATCTAAACATCCAAACCCACAAACTTTCACATTCATAATATTAGTAGGATTGTAGTGTTATTGATCGTGCGAGTGCAAAGCGCGAGCGAAGCGTCCAAAAATGATTTCGTATGTCTGTCCGGCTGTCCGTTTGTTCTCCTCTACAGGTAGCATTTCTCAACTCTTTCTCGTCCAATTTTGTTAGCAGGTTCGTGAACTAACTAATTATATTTTTATAAGTATTTCGAAATTTTTCTTAAATCATATTTCAGCCATTACGAAATTTGATCAAAAATTTCACAAACGCTAGGCCGAATCCAGAAATGTCATTGTCCCCATTTTCAGATTTAATTAAATATTTGAATATCGAGTCCTCCGAGTTTGAACACAAAGGTATACAAACCTTATTATTATTTGTTAGAAAGACTTACTTACTTGTGCCATTAACCAAATTAAGAAAAGGGTCAATTTTAAACAAAACCTTGAAAATTTCGGGGTATTTTACGAGTTTTTGCTTAAACTCCGAAACCATGCGTAACGGTTAAGAGCCCGTTACGATTTTGCCGCTGACTGCAGCTCTCTCGCTCGCACATTTCATGTTTTCTCAAGATTTCTTAAATCTGAGTGCGCAAATGAAAAATGTGTCTCGGCCACTTTTCGCAATATAAGATTACAGACATTTTAAAATATATTCCAGATTTTTGTTGCTAAAGTACAAAAAGTTATCGTTTCTAACAGTAATTTGAACTGACAAATACGATAACTTTTTGTACTTCAGCAACTCGAAACTGAAATATATGTTGAAATGTCCGTAATCTTATATTGCGAAAAGTGGCAGAGACACATTTTTCATTTACGCACTCAGATTTACAAAATCTTGAGAAAACATGAAATGTGCGAGCGAGAGAGCGGCAGTCAGCGGCAAAATCGGTACGGAGAAAAGTCATGGAATTTCTCTGGGCCAAGTTATTCAAGTTCGAAGATTCGTAATTTTCATACATTGAATTCTGAAACTGCTGAGGAACATAAAATAATGATAGATTTTGCTAGATCTAATAATTTGAAGCAATTATTATTTATTTATTTTATTTATTTATATCATTAAGATCCAAATACTGTGGGGTCATTATTGATTCTGTTATATGGTGGTGGCCACAAACTTAAGAATACCCAGTCGATTTTCATACAAACGAGGTAACTTTGAAGCTTTGGTTCACCACAATGGATTGACCGAGCTGTGATCTGATGATGCTCCTTTGTTCCCTATATTTTAAACTTCTGTATCTTAGTATTTATTGCTTCAAAAAATTATTTTAAACAATAAAAATGAAAGGAATTTTATTGCTCTACAATTTTGTCATCTACGCGTTCCCTGAAAAACGCCTAGTTTAGAAGGTATTAGGAAAAGTCTAAAAAAGTCAGTAGTTTCCAAAGTGTTTTGCCTCCCCTTAAAATCTTAAGGGGAGACAAAAAACCTGTGAAAACCCACAGGCTTTTCGAGGTCATAAACTCAGATTTCACACTCCACACCATTCCCAAACATTCCAGGTAACTCACTTTTTTACTGCCAACTATTATTGGAACAAATAAATAAGTACACCAATCGTAACCAAATTCATTTCATTTTATATAATTCAATACTAAAGTACGCACGAAGTAAATGGAACAGATAAATAAGTAAATTGTACCGTAATTTGAAATTTTGAGCACCCATCGTTTTATTTCCCGACGAAAATCTTTTATTTGCCAACATATTAGATCGTTTCTCAAAGGCATAATTTCATACGATTCTCCAGATATGACGGAAGCAAACAGTAAACACATTGCTTGGATGTGTATTCATTTTTCTATTTGTCCGTCTTGCCATCCATTAGGGAAGTATGGGATCACATTGATCGATAAATGGGTGGCTGGATTGTTTCTTTTGTGATCATTACGTAAAAACTGGTTACATTTTCATAGTTTCATATTGCCGCATGTGTACATTAGTAAACATATTTTTTGTAAGCGTGCGTTAATCATAAATCAATGATCGTTTAATAATATTTACACGGGAGACTAAAGCCGCATGACTTGCCGCAGACGGTGAAAATCGACTGTATAATGGGGTATTTATATACTTTGGATGCGACTTGGCACGCGTCTTAAGTCAATTAGCGCTTTTTATCGACAATCGCCTGTAAAATCTAATCGCAAACCTAATTTCAATGATGTGGCGATTCGATTTTACGAGCGATTTATATTTTTTAATAGAGTTTACACTATACACTTTTATATTGCTAAGAATGGTGTTAAAATTGTTTATACAAACCGCCAAATATTGTTCCGTCTGTTGGCCAACAAGGAAATCCTTCCAGCTATAGGCTGTAAGCACCAAAATAATATCTGGCGACTAAGTTAACTCCAAATATCCAATTAAATTGTAGCGGGTCCACGAATCCGCCCCATTTGACACGCCTTGTAATATGTCCTGGAAAATTCCAGAATTATGGCCGCTCCGGAAAAATGGGACGTCACGAACAAAGTAAGAGAAGTGAACGCCTGTACTTAACTTAGTGTTCCATTCTTTTGGCTTTTGGATTTTTACTAAGTGCTGCACTTTATTTTCGTCTGTGACTTACAATTTTTTGAAACTCATTTGTGAGGTTTTTTGTCCTTATACTTTTTGAAGTATCAATTCATATGTAATTATTAGCATTCTATTTATAATCGTAAGGGATAATTAAGTACTTAAAAGTCGGTTAAATAGGTGAAACGTCTCCACAAGTGTAGCACTTTCTGATGTATATTAATGCCTACTATATATTTAATTTCTGACTAAGTATATATTAATAATTTCATGACTGCAAGGCCTCATAGTTTCTCTTAAAAAGTTATTATTTGATTAACTATCTTCCATTTTATTTAAATAATGCATGACATATCGACAAGAAAAAAAAACACAAATTTTGTCTCCTTTTCTTGCATTTGAATCATGTTTATTTTATCTACATACTTTTCTTGAGTACCTTTTTGCGTCCTTACCTATTTTAGTATCTGATTCTTAATTTCTAAAGAATATTTTCGCTGGTTCACACCCCTGAAGTGTCACTGAATAAGCACTTGAGTGTCAGTTTGGCAACTTGACAAAGATGTTAAATTAATAAGGAACATAATTTTCGTCGACAGCAATTTACGAACGGCAAAAAATGGTCGCGTTTTTTTTTCATGTGAATATTGTTGTGCCTTAAATAAAGATATAGCTTTAGAACATTTTTCTTCTTCATTAAAAACAGTTATTACTAATATACCTTATGATATTGCAGTAGGAAAAGACTACATAAACAGAACCACAAAAACTGCTAGGGTACAATTTTCACAGTCTTTTGGAGTTACAAGTTTTATTTTATCACATTTACTGTCCAAAGCCTTTAAAATTGAAACTCAGAGTAGAGCATATTTAATAATTATTAAGTACTGAATCCCTCAGGAACACTTCTGTTGAATAATCTCGAGACCACGCCAGATGGCGTCACAACTCCGTTTTCAATTACAATCAAACAGCTGACATGACCGTGGCCGGCACCTGTTTGCGGTACGGCATCACCACAGAATATTAGATAACTTATGCCAAGTGTCCAAAGCACAAGATAGTTGTTGGTCATTACATTGTGACCAACAACTAGGTATGACTTATGTGTTTGGAATATAAGATAGTATTAGACCGCCGGCCCAGAGGCTCATTTTCTATCTATTGCATATTGGGACAAGACCACATTGGCAGGTGTTAACAAATATCGTCGTCTGGGTTGCGAAGTAGGAAGCTTCTGGGAGACATGCCACCTTGAACATGGCCTCCGATCCAATGATATCCGATCGCAAAAAATAAATCATTTGCATATTGATATAAATGGTGAACAGGGTCGTAGGTGGCATCTCTACAAACATGCATGTACGGGTCAGACTAATTTGCTGCTCGTTTTGTAATGATGAAAAAATCACATAGAGTACAAAAAACACACATGACATGGAGAAAAGAGATTTAAAACGTTTATATTACTATGTATCTTTGTGAGGATAATATTTTGCAATCTAATAACGAACGATAGACAGTAAAGACTTCTCGTCAATTTGTGGTTGTGTCCTAGAAACGAGTTCTATTACGGTAATAGGATGACGGGAGACTGTTGACAGCGACATGCTAAAGTACTTTATTTAAGCGAACTAAACAGGAACGGTCCTATATATCGAAATAGTGATGTGTGTTGACGATTTGAGAGGTATAAGAATCTGTTATACCCGAATTTATACATTAGCTACTGAATATACAATTTTTGCTTTAACTCTTTGCATTTAGGCTTCGTGCTTGTATAGTTTCGTTCCAAGCTCTTATTTCTGGAATGATAGCAGTATCCTATGTTTTTCTACAAGGGTTCTACATAATAATATTATATTATTTAATAAAATTCTTAATAAGGAACTTTGACTATCAAAAACAACGAACTAAGATACTAAGGAAGTGTAATTCCGCTCAAAAAATAGCACCACGCAAACTAACACAGAGAGGGCGGGGCTAAAAAAGTACTAGTGAAGCACGATTTAGTAATGTCTGCCACGCGCTCGGCGACAGTCGTTAGCGTTACCACAAAAAAATAATTAGAAAAATGATTAAAATGACGTCATGTGTGGTCAAGTGGTGAAAAAGACCAAAAGAAGGCAGCAAAACTATACAGACATAACATAACATAGGAAAGTAACATATTTTTAGTTTTTTAGAAATATCTATGAGCGTATACATACAAAATATGGTCGTTATTATGCAACAAGTGTTCAGTCACTTTGTGGGGCAGAGTCAAATCTTCACATTCACTGCTATCACACATTTTTAAACAAGAATAAAACTCTCATGGAATTCAGTACAACAAAAAAAAGGAAAATTTAAATCAAAATTTTGTAATGCTAAAAATGGCGCGTCCTGCAATATGCAATACATAGAAAACGAGTAATCTGATGTAATCTCCTTGTTTTTTATTATTATACAGGGTGTAACAAAAACGCTGTCCAATCCGTGAAGGGATGATTAGGTAGGTACCTATAAAGATTCTATTCACGCAATCCTCTTTGATTAACGAGTAAAAATCCCTGGTTAAAATAGTATAAATAAAAAATGAAGAACTCACATTGCAACACCGAAGGCAGCAGAGTGGCACGACAAGTAGTGACGTCATGAGGTCAAGACCGTCAGATCAGAACACAAAGTAATGACAATTTCCAGAAACTATGATTTTATGCAGCTCTGAAAACAGCTTTTTAATATGGAGTTTGATCCGCGGATCATTCTGCTGGAATTCCAATGTATGAGATATGCTGCGAAAATGCTACTTTATATTTCCACCACCAATAGAAATACATGCCTAGCAACGGTGCACTAGATTGTCCCGAACACTTTGCAGCACACCTGTATTCCACTTAATTAGTACAAATGTGGCTTTTATTCGCAAACGCATTACGGATTCACTCTCACAAATGTTTTTAAACATCAACTGTAAACATGACCTCACAAATAAAAATCAAGGGGTGTCAAATCTGGAGATCGCGCTGGCTACGGAGTTGGTCCACCTCTTCCAATCCACCGTCACCCATCACCCATATTGCTAGTTTAGGTATTTGCGCACCGGTCAATAAGCATGTTAAAATAGTCTGCATTTGAAAAAGATCTTGACAAGAATAAACTTTGACTTGGTGGAATACGCTGCTATAAAAAATACATTACGAAAAACTGAGAACCTCCTCCTTTTTTGAAGTCGGTTAAAAAGGTGTCGCTATAAGAATTTTGTATTGCCAATTAAAAAATAAAAATAAAGCGACGTATTAATACTGTTGTTCTTTATCAGTCACACCTCTAAAATACGTATTAAGGTGTTGCTCGCGCAAATGTGATAATTATCTACATAATATGTACTTACATGTTATGAAAAAAAAATCTTTACAGAATACATTGTCTTTTATCAAGCATACCTATTTTATTTCAATAGCTTGCCTAATTTTAGTCCTTCTTGAAATCATATGTCTTACCAATTCGTGACAAATAATATGATCATCATTCATCAACATCATCATTTTATAATTTTCATAAAATAAAATAACAATAAAATCATCACAGCCGAAAGACGTCCACTGCTGACATAGGTCTCCTTTAGTTTTTTAGAGCGACTAGTTACAGGCGACTTGCATCAAGCGTATTCGAGCGGTCTTTACCAAGTCGTCCGTCTACATAATAAAACAAACATTATATCTAACAAACAATAATGTACTAATTTCATAAAACAATTTTATGATGCCGCCCAGCGCGCCGTAGTAGGTTAGGTGTACTGACTGCATTCTACGTTACACCGTCCTCGCCTCAATGACAAAGGCACGAAAACGGCCCAATGAGTGACACGAGGCGAGTCAAATATCCAATCATGTTTGATCTGCGTTCAAACCCCAGCCAATCAAAAACGTCATATGCGTTAGAATACAATCTAATGCCGATTATGCGTGCATTGTAATAAGGTATGTTTTTACTAGTTCATTGTTGAGTTTGCGACCTTTTGTGTTACAGAATATGTGAAGGTGCCATTTTTTATGCAATATTTGTTAGGAGTTAGGCTTCCTTAGATCTTAGTTCGTTGATCAAAAACGCTATTTTCTTTTGTGTTATCAGTAATCTATTTAGTTAGCTACTTTCTTTATGAAGTAAAATGTTGAAACCCAACTAATAATGTAAGCTTCTGAAGCATAAAATTTGATTTACTTAGTGAGATTACTTCATTAACTCGGCTCGGCATACAAAGTTCATAAAAGGTTGAATTTCAACTGTGTTAATTCTCAAATTCGTCACATACTTTCGTGAATGACTTTCGAATTGGTCGTAAATACCGCAGTGTGGATAGTAAAATTTAGTCAAAATTCCAGCATCTGGTATCCATTTCGCTGTGCGAAATAAAATTGGATTTCTAAAATCCGTTTATCCGATGCGACGTTGCCACCCCGTCACCGCACCATCTGCCTCAATAAACTACTGTCGCCAACTATTGGCACTCCCGATATGGTATCTTCTTTTTCCCTCGCAAACTGCACGCAGCAGTCTTTTGTTGATTTATCGACTGAGTTCGTGATGTTCCTACCTCAATATCGTCCATTCTATGTCTATGTATTTTAGACAGAAGGTACGCTCTAACCTATAGACGTAGAAAATTTTTCGCTGCGCTCAAGAAGTATAACAAAGCGTGGAAAAGAGAAGTTAACATCATACGGACACGGTCTATGTAAAAAAGAGACAAAGGATCAAGTGACATGTGCCAACATATTTTACAGTAAGAGCCCCTAGCGTCCCGCCTAGCAAGTGAGCAATCACAAATTGTTTAAAATATTTGTTAATCTTAATTAGAATTTAAAATAAAGCTATCGTGGAGCCATGGTGTCTTGTGCTCTAAGTAATTGTGATGTGACAAAAAGAAATAATCCAAGTAATCACACTTTTCTTTGGTAAATAAGATATTGCCACACATTTCTCTAAAACCAAATTTTGCTACATTTATTCGTTTATCGACGAAAACACAGTATGGAACATAGTTTATTAATTTCCTTTGCCATATATAGTCATATTTTATGAATCTAAGTCATATTTTACGTATGTCATATAAATTCATTCATGTCGCATTCGTTTTCCGATCACCTGTTTATTGACATTGTTGTTCTTTGACATTCTATTTCTATGCTCTAACCGTATTCGGAAACGCTACCGTAATTCGTTTTGTTGCCAGGCTAAGAATTCCTTTGTAATTGCTTCTGCTTAATATAGTCTGGTTTGGCCTGAGATTGCCGGCTCTTCTGCTAATATTTTTCTGTATATGTCTCAAACTTAATGAACTATAGCGTCACCAACTTGGCACTGCTGATGTGTATAATCTCCTTTTTTTCCGCAAACACGCATGCAGCAGTCATTTGTTGATTTATAGACAGTTTGAGATATTACTAGGACAATATAATTTAACTACTGACTTGATAAAAAAAATATCAAATTTCAATGTAAAACAAAGAGAAAGAGACTTTCATATATTTTGACATTGAAAATATGACATTGAAAATTCAAACAAAGGACTATTTTATATTCAATTGAAAATTCAATGTACCAGAAGTTCGTAAAAGGCAAGAGATCTGTGATTTTTTTTTCAGCTATATTTACTATCAGATTTAAACAAAGATAAATAAAAAATTGTAATAGCTTCAATAATTTCAGTACAATTGCATTTTGAACCATAACGTATATTGTAACTAGCGGCCGCCCGCGACTTCGTCTGCGTGGCAAGATTTTTTTGCTGTCCCTCTGGAACAATACTTTTTTTCGGGATGAAAGGTACCCTATGTCTTTCTCTGTACCCCTGACAACGTGTTTGCAAAATTTCATGATGATCGGTTCAGTAGTTAAGACATGAAGGCGTAACAAACAACAAACAAACGGACTTTCGCATTTATAATATTAGTAAGGATT
Source organism: Agriphila tristella (assembly GCA_928269145.1). Taxonomy (NCBI): domain Eukaryota; kingdom Metazoa; phylum Arthropoda; class Insecta; order Lepidoptera; family Crambidae; genus Agriphila; species Agriphila tristella. Next base: position 44,407,040 of record OV743433.1, read on the forward strand.
TTGTTGTAAATGTTTTAATCTAAACTAAATTAATATTATGGTACCTATCTTTTTATTTTTACATACTGTTATCTTTCAAAATAACCTTTTCCTTGGTTTGTTAAATAAGAACTATATCGTTTAGATAAGAATTGTCACGGAAAACTACAATATTTTTATTCAGGGAAAATTGTGGTTTTGTACCAATGGATTTCCTTTGTAAGAAAAGCCGATTATGTACTGTAAGCTCGTCTCTCCTTTGTTTTTAATGAACAGGAGAGTTCCTCTGGAATAAAGGAACTTAATATAGAGTAAATATTTGCTAGACTGCAACACTGTTTGAACTTGAGATTTTACTGTGTATAAAGCCAATGTTAGTTTTTATTTTTGCCTTACTCGATACGACAGGGTATAAGGGTATAATTCTGGGTCTTGCACTCTCATAGATAAATTACGAATAATCACAGAATTTAGCTAAAAGCTAATTTCTGTTAATTTGTAACGAAATTATCAACATTTGTAGGGTTCCGTACCCAAAGGGTAAAAACGGGACCCTATTACTAAGACTCCGCTGTCCGTCTGTCTGTCTGTCTGTCTGTCACCAGACTGTACCTCATGAACCGTGGAAGCTAGACAGTCGAAATTTTCACAGATGATGTATTTCTGTTGCCGCTATAACAACAAATACTAAAAACAGAATAATATAAATATTTGAGGGGGGGCTCCCATACAACAACACTGAAAAAAAAGGTCTCTAATCAAGTTGAAATTTTGCTTGATTGGGTAAAATACAATTGAATTGATCATTGGGCATTCTAAAACAATCAACCGCAAATGATTGTAAAAATCAATTTGAAATGATTGAACGCTTATAAAGTGAAACATATTTAAAACAATAAACTTTCTTATTTAATTTTGGTGACGTCACCTTAGTAAACATGTATAATTATTAATTCTAATAAGCCAAAATGATTGAAGTATTTTGAATCATTTGCATTTATCTCAATTATAATGTTGCTTTATTGATGTAAATGTAGTTAATAATAAACCCTATTACTATATTAGCAACATTAATAAACAGTCTTTATTAAAATTATACTGCAGCATATTAAAACTAATCAATAACTTGTTTCAATAAATACTGACGTATTAAACGGAGATTTCGTCCTTATTTTTTTTAATCATACAGATTGCTGTTACTATGACGTATCTTGATTGATTTAAGTAATCTGTGTGATTGAGGCGCGCAAACTTGTCATGACTTGTCATACCCTTCTCATTCTCACTTCAGTCAGTTGGCCGGCATGCACGTCCATAGATAATCGTCCACGCGTCTCGTTTTAACTAAAGATTTTAATGTTGTAAACCTTAATAAACCTGTGAGTGATCTATTACAAAGTGTTAAGTTGCGCCCAAGAAAAAACAAATGGAGGAAGCAGGCGACCTACTCGAGGCATGGGGGCTCACAGAGTTGAAGCCCATATTTATCAGTAAGTATCTACTTTTCTTTTTGCTGCTTAGTTCCTCTTCAAGCTAATCACATTCCAATCACATTGTCGTAAGAATCAAATAACACCGGCGGGAAGGCGCGATGCGGGATTATCCTGCCCGGTAGATAGGTATGGTTTTGTAATGCTCGAGTTCTTGTGTACCTACCTAACAGTTGTTACACTAGTTCAAGCCCCGGAAAATGAGATAGTAGATATTCCATTGTTGGGCAGCCTCATGAGGCCACTTGGGGTTTGATGGATTAAACAACCTATGTACCTATGCAAATTCACAATTATTTATTCAATAGGTACCTAGTAATAAATAAATAGGACAACATTACCTACATAATTACACTGATCCAGATTGATCAAGTAAATAGGTCAGTAAGTACATAGGTAGGTAGGTAACTAAAGCGCTTGTGCTATTTATTTGTATATTTTGCGCTCATTTCATAAAACAAATTGAATATAAAGGAGGTAAAACGATCAAGTATCTTAATATTATGACACTTTTAATGTGGTGAATTATTATCTATTTGAAAAAATGTTAGGAAAGTTTAAAATACATTTGACCATTAATTAACCAAATAGGTTGTAAAAACAAAAAATTCGATTAGTTACTATTTTTTTAACTTGAGACCATTTCTTTTGTTACAGAAAATGCGATAAATTTGCATGCCCTGGCTGCCCTCTCGCTAGACGATATTAAGGAATTAATACCTCAATTGGGGCCCAGAGCTCTCTTTACAAGGTGCTGGAAAAAGTGGCACACGGAATACCCTACAAGCAGTACTCTAAATTTATCTGCAGATCTAAATTACAACGTTACCCTTAGTGTAAGTTCACCGAACCTTCTGAGTAGCAAACATTTAATAAATAGTACCTTCTTTTCATGACTGAACAAAAAAAGCATTGAACTGTTCGTCTATTTGTCTTCCTGTGCTGTCCGTAAGCCATGCTAGTTTTAGGATGAAAGAAGGGGGAGATCATGCTATATGGCTCTCTCCTGCTTCTAACTTTCTTATAAATATAATCCTCTATCCTGTAAGGGGAAGCCAAAAGCAAAATACTTAAAGGGTATTGATTGACACTACTATAGTTCTTATTCATGACTGCTTATTTCTTGCTTTTTTTAAATTGAGTTAATAAAGTAACACCACAGTTTAGTCTTTAGTTTCTTAGACTTGACAACCTTGTTAGCAAAAGGTCACTTGGTCACCATGATGAATTCTGCAATTCAAGGGTCCTGGGTTTGATTCCCAGCTGGACAGATATTTAAATGATGAGTTTAGATATTACTGGTCTGGATGTTTACGTACCTGTATGTTTCAGGATATCAATATTGAGACAGAATCAGAAACTACGGATATTATTTTGGACTGCACAGCTACCGCTTGGCTGCCATTTACATCTACAGTATCAGCTACATCTACAGTGCCTGTGCTGCCAAGCGCTTCTCCAACAAAGTTAAACATAATTGTGGAAAATGTGAGTTTTTAATCTAATCTTATTTAATCAGTGCATAGTGTAACGGGGTCCAAACTACATCTTTTGGGACCCAAGCCAACCTCAACTGCCCATGCTGCACCATGCCGAATAACAAACGAGATTCGGACGATCGGCTAACCCGCACTAAACCAGGGGTTCAAGTCTGCTAATGTTAACGTCATAATCGTGTTTCAATAGTGTTTGAATGGTAATGTTTTTTTGACACAGTTCTTGTTTCTTAAAACTGAAACACAATCTGGTTCGGTTTTGGGTTACCATTCAAACAAGATTGAAACACGATTTTGACGTTAACAATAGACACAAACAATAGCAGACTTGACTTGACCCCCGGCACGGTGGATTTCCAACAGAAGTCATTGAGGCATAGAACATTGGAGGAGGCCTGCATTAAGTCAGTGTAGACATCTTATGGCTGTAGTGTTAATTAAAAGCATTACTAGGTATTAAGTTTTCAAAATTATTTTTTAAGTTTTGAAATTGAATTTGAAATGCTATTTTTATAATAATGCTAAATAATATAATAGAAAAAAATCTACTCGTCACCAAATCATTCCCGTCTGGTGGCAAGTAGATTTTTTTCTAGTTGTATTATTACAAAATTAAATATTATTTTAATAAGCTAAATAAAATTATTTATCTACACCCATGCCTTGAATCCTCGATAAAGGGTTCTTGAAACGGTTAGCTTACACCAACATTACAATATCCGAGCGAGACGGTGCGTCGCGCTGCGCCGCGCGCCCACACGTGAAGTGTTACATTATGAAATTCAGTACAACATTATAACACTCGTTCGGATGATATAATGAAAAGGAGGAGAAACATAACCCTTTATAGAGGATTCTATCATGGGTGTAGATTAAGTATTTTATCTACACCCATGCTTTAAATCCTCTGTAAAAGGTTTTGCAACGGTTAGCTTACTGCCACCATTACAGTATCCGAGCGGGAGGAGGACCTGCTGCGCCGCAGGCCCACGCGCTATGCGTTGCATTATGAAATTCAGTACAACATTTTAACACTCTTGCGGAAGACATAATGACGAGGAAGGGGAGGAAAGTCAAAGTCATAGACAAAGTCAAAGTCAAAATCTTTATAGAGGAGACATATCATGGGTGTTTTTAATCCATGTATTTAAATATTATTTGTTTCCCAAAAAAAATAAAAAAATGGGTGTAGATAAAGTCTTGTATGCAACTGTACATGATGAGGTATTATAGTACAGTTGCATAAATAACTAGTATGCAACTGTACATTAGGTATTAAAACACTCTTGTGATACTATTATCACATTCGTGTTTTAATACCCTTTACTATAGTACAGTTGCATAAATAACTATTAATGAGGATTGGAATTTATATTATGAACTAGTAGTATGGGAACTTAATTTATGATCCAGTCTGTACTGTAGTAAGTAGTAACAAACAAACATAGAATTGAACTTCTTTTTTTTTTCAGAATTTATACATGTTACTAAAAGAAAATTTTGAAACAAATGGACTATTGAAATACGTGGGTTCTGCACTAGACAACGAATATGAAAGAAACCTTTTAGCTTCCACAATCTGCAAGGACATTCTAAAGGAGCTGAAAAACTTAAAGGTGACTAGTGCTATTTATAATAATTGGAGCAAAGAAATAAAGGAGATTTTTCCATATGAAAGGATAACCACGTATTACATCCCACCCTGTATCACTGCCCAGGGAATTACCCACCAAGCAAGAGGTAAACTCGTTAGTCAGCTTTCGAATATGAGAAGAAAATATCTAAAGCTTGGAGTATTGAATATCAAAGAAAAAATCAAGAATAATTCTCTTAATCTAGATTCTGGAACACCACCACGGCGAAACACAAAAATAGTATTTTTGGGTTTCGCCGTGGAACTACTAAAACGTCCCTTGGCAGTAAAATATATTTCTCATACAATCTCATCTTTTGTACACGTCGCAGAATGGCAATTTACGACAGGGTACAAAAGAAGAGTTATTAAGTAATGTATATTTTTTACTATCAAGGGACGTTTTGGAGGTTCTGCCAAAGCAGTCTGTTTTGAAGAGGTTCGTTTAGAGATATAATAATTATATGTGAGATATTTAGTATAAGCCAAGACTGATTATATTTCATACGATACACGACTGTTATTAAAAAAAGTCGTAGTATAAAGTCAGATTCTCATTATGTCATTCGAGTTTTTAAATAGCAGATCAAAAGAGATAAAAATTAACTGAATGTACATATCCACTTTTTTACTTCCAATAATTATTGTTTAATGTGTGAATAAAATGTTGATATTTTTTAAGCGCGCTACTCAAAGCCTGCAAGCAGTGGCCCTGTTAGCAGGGCTAATATCGGATAAAACTGAGTACCTAGTCAGCTTTAGAGTGCTTACAAAGAAACAGTTCTCGGGTGCAGGCGAGTCTGCTCGGGTCGGTACCAATCGGTGCAGGTATAATATTCTCATGTTATCATAATATGAGCTCAAAAGAAATATGTAGGTCCAAATTTGTTTCTTTATAATTGAGCGCACTGGAATTCGTCTGCACCGGAAACCTGTTTCTTTATGTACGTACCCATAGAATCTGATATGTGACATTATGCGATCTGTAATGCTAAGCATGAATATCGAAACACGTGTAAGTATATTGTGTTGATATAGCGGTTTATCGACACTCAACTGTCAAAATCCATTGTTTTTCGACAGCTAAACGCGATAAATCGCTATATTATATCGCGTTTCGGTGGTCATGCTAAAGGGCCTGACTTGCCGCAAAATACTGTTCAACAAGTGTGGTTTAAATGTATGTACAATATTGTTTGAAAAAGACAGCATTACATTTAATTAGTGTCTAAAATATTCTAAATTAAACAGTGTTGTATAATCTTTTATGGTATGGCCGTAATGCTTGCGTAGGTAGTATGAAGATTTTTATATAAAATATCCTTTGAATTATTGTCAAAATGTAAGATTTTTTTGTAAATTTTTTGATACTTCGAATAAAACAAAATATGTCACATTTACCTGATTCTTTTATTTCAGTAACACTAATGAACGGTTCAAATTATCTACGTTATTATGTACCAAATTCGGTATTTAAAATTAAATCATACAAAATGAATGTTATTCTGTTTTGGAAGTTTGGATTGTTCATTTTTGCTATTAAGTTGTGTGTTTGTTGCTATTGAATTGTTTGTTAGGTGCTCAAGGAAAAGTTATTTTCACAGAGGCGTTTGTCCTGGATCTGCGCTTACCGGATGATGAGACACGTAGGTGACGCTGTTACCTGCGGGGCTCATGCATCCGGTAAATGCGTATACGCTGGACAAACGCGTCTAAGTATGAAAATAACTTTTTCCTTGAGTACCTAATAAACAATTCAATAGCAACAAACAAACAACTTAATAGCAACAAACATACAACTCATTTGCATCAAACAAACAACATAATAGCATGAAACAAACAACTTAATAGCAACAAACAAACAGCATAATAGCAATAAATAAACAACTGAATATATCAAACAAACAACTTAATAGTACCAAACAAACCACCTGATAGCAACTTAATAGTAAATATTTAGATCCACACTTTTAATTGGTTAGTTTCAATAAGCTACATTACCTATACAAAGACGTACTTCCTAGAATCAATTAATTATAATTGTAAAATGTATCATCTGACCTGGTAAGATCAATCAAGTAACTTGTCGTCACAATCAGCTAACACGTTGAAATCAATCATGTGGCTTGTTAACATTAGTCAAGCGCTTTTACAAATCAACATTTTGCATAATTAGCAGATACAAGAGACCTAAACGAGATGTTCAAGCACAAGTTAATATAAATCAAGTTACTTATTCAAAATAATCACGTGCTTTTATAAAGCGACTATTTATACTTATTAACGCCTTGCGACTGGCGCAAAAAGTGATCAAGTTCTTATTAAAATTAACAAAAATCATAGCGACATCAAAAAAGTAATCTTACTACGGCCAACCAACTGTGCTTTATTACTGTAATCGTGCAACTTTGTGCGCTCGTATGTAAATAAGTTGCATGTATGACGGTGATACTTTTTTGATACATATTATCAATTATTTTTTTCAGTGAAACGTGATTATTTTGTTCGATCGCCGTTTTTAACTCGATATTAATAACGACAGATAGACAGTTGAAATTTTCACAGACTATGTATTTTTGTTGCCGCTATAACAACAAATATTAAAAATATAATAAAATAAATATTTAAGGGGGCTCCAATACAACAAACGTGTTTTTTGCCGTTTTTTTGGTACGGAACCCTTCGTGCACGAGTCCGACTCGCACTTGGCCAGTTTTTTTATTTTTATTTTTGTTATTGTCATCTTTAAATTCACACTGAATTTATTGCCACAAGTAGTTATAACTAACTATAACTCAAATAAAATAATCAAAGTTTAGTCTCTTTATGAATAATTTGATAGTAAATATCTTTTTTTATGCACCTGGATAGTACCTGGCCTTCACTTCACCTGATGTTAAGTGACGATAAGGCCGAAGGTGGAAGCGCACTGGCTATCTTACCTCTAACTGCCGGAACACAACAATTCTTAAATTAGGTAGACGCCAGACTTAGGTAAGATGGTGGTAGCTAGCCAGGCGGACTTGAAATAAGCCCTACTACCACGAACCAAAATTTAATATCTTACAAGAAACAAGTTATAAGTAGAACACTGAAATATTGAGTTTTTTCTTAATGTCTACTTAAATTTTATCATAACGTAGTAAATATAATAATATTGCTAAGAGGCACTTCAATGTATGCCTGATTTTTTTTAATAATTTATTTCCAAAAATCATTTTTTTACTATTACGCCAAGCTTATATAAAATATTCTTCGTCAAAATAGCAGTACTAATTAGAGATCATAAATTTGAATTCCCGAGTGTAATAAATCTTGTCTGATGAAATGCCTTTTACAATTTATTTTCCTAATTAAGTGAAAATCTGACGCGGTGAAGTTTCACCGTTCGGTTTGTTCAACTCTGGTAAGTTCAGTAAAATAACCTTTGAATAAATTGTTAAAGATCTTCTTGTATAATAGAATAGCTTGACGGTAATAAGAGGATGCAAAAATCATGCGACAAACTTGAGCGCAAATAATGTTCAAATATCACAATAAATTGAAGTCAAAAATGCAAGCAAGATCTTTGGTTTCTCTTATGATAATTACTGATAGTGAAATAAAAAACAAAGCTACATAACTTCCTTACGGAACATTAACAGGGGTTCAGAACATTATTTGTAAATTGTTTAAAGATAAACGACTTCAAGATATTCTATACTTAAACAAACGCCCGAAAGTTTCTCATTACTTTCGTTTACTTAACAAACTTTAGAAGAATCGTTAGCAGTATCGCTTTAACATTTCTTGGCTTCTTATTTGTGTTGTGTTCGAAAATACCGCAACTTTTCTATATCGAAAAGTTAGATCTGTATATTAAGTTTTGCATCCTTTTAATTTACTCAATTTACTGTGATATCGAAGTCATCTAATTTGTTAAATATATAAAAATTAAACTAATATAAACCAATCGCTTATTATCATCTTAAATGCTTTAGATTAAACATAAAGTACCTAAATGTTCCCTAGTAACTATCATAAATACGAATAATTACATAACAGCTTGCTGTTTGTCAAAGAAATAATGAGTAATGTAAGTAAATACAAAGATTTTAAAAGTAAATAAGCAAATCAAATAAAAAGCCAATTGAAACTCCATCTTTTTGAATTATGAGTTTCATAAAAATGCATAAGTAGTTTAAGAAATTTACGATCAAAGTTACTCAATACAGCTTGTTGGTAGTTATTTGCAACTTTTAGTTCCGTATTTATTTTGAATTTATTTGGTCTCCGAAAAGTTTCGTATAACTGCATAATTATTAAGTTTTTCAGTATCAATTGCCTTAAATTGTTATAAGTTTTTTTTTAATGCATTTCGTAACTCTTACTATTGTAACTCGTTTGTTTATACGTTTTGGTTATACTATTGTATTTTTTTTTCTACTTGTAAATACTGATCTTGATTATCTTTTTTGATTTTATTTTTAGTATAAACTACCGATCTAGCGAAAGTGGATCTCGCAACATGTAAATACCTTTTAAATACCTACATGATAAATAAACATTAACATAAATAAACAAACAAAAATTGTCTTTGCTAGAACTCTTCAGTACTATGTCTAGAATCAAAGGATTTTTCAGAACAGTACCTACTTGTTTAATCTTCACATTTTGTTTCACTAAACTTTTGTTTACAACAAAATAAAAATAAAATAAAAAAACCATTTACAAAAAAAGACATTAGGTATATTATCCAAAGATGTTGTGTATTTATTTTATAATATATATAACTTCGCTCAATTTCCAGTTTGTGTGATTAAGTTATAAAAAAACTTATCCCCCCTTGTGACAAATTCTATTCAACTGCAATAAAACTGAATTTAAAAGCTGTAACTATTGCTGAGCGCAATGCGACAACTTTTGTAATGCGTCGCCCGTCCAAAGTCGGGCAACATTGCCAAACCTCCTGTGACAAGTTTCATTAGACCAACATTTTATTCTTACAGACTAAAATAGTACAAATAGGTTGTTTTATCGGAAGGTATCTCTTGTGAGCTAGATTCTGAAATGCTGAGAATGTTACTGAAAATTTTGTCTGAAAATATTTTGTTGGCTGTGAAGCTTTTATGAGACTAAGTTCAGAGACAATTTTAGAAAATCCAACTTAAAATACTGTGAAAATGAACTGAAAATATTACAGGCGAAAAACATGTTATTTTTACCGACTTCAAAAGGAGGGAGGTACTCAACTCGACCCGTTTTTTTTTTGTTTTTTGTATGTACACCGATTACTCGAAGACGGCTGAACCGATTGAAATGATTCAAACGTTATTAGATCAGGTTTGTTCTCAAATTGGTCCCATTTTTTAAAATTTTGACATCGATTCAGTACTTTTCAGGAAAACCTGAAAATACTGTCGTTTTCGTTACCATTTTGTGAACTTATACGGTTTATCGACCATATCTTCTTTGTTTATGTACCGATTTAGATGATTTTTTTTTTGTTTCAAAGAGGATACTTTAGAGATGATAACATTTTGATTTCATTGTTATTGGACCTTGGATATCAAAGATACGCAAGGGAACTCCTCAAAATCAAATAGGAAATGTATAGTGATTACACTAAAAATAATAAAATAAAAAATTGTTTAAAAACAAAAAACCGACTTCAAAAAACCTGAAAATAAAAACAAAAACAGCTTCAAAATTAAATACCTGTAAAAAGCAAGAAAAAATTTTCTAATCACTAGATACCTACGCATATCACTGTAATAAAACACGTCTATTGAAGTCGGGTGGGGCTCTTAGAATAAAAAAAAGAAGTTGTCCTCCAGCCCCACCCGACTTCAATAGACGTGTTTTATTACAGTGATATGCGTAGGTACCTAGTGATTAGAAAATTTTTTCTTGCTTTTTACAGATATTTAATTTTGAAGCTGTTTTTGTTTTTATTTTCAGGTTTTTTGAAGTCGGTTTTTTGTTTTTAAACTATTTTTTTAATCACAAATGCAGAGTAAAATTGTGAGATGAAAACATTAACTAATTGGATACCTACCTATTATTTTAATTCTTTTTTCTAAAATGGTACATTACTACTAGCTCCTTTGTTTTTGACAGCTTTCAGTTTGCTATTCCAGTTAAGTTAAGTATTAATGTTATATTATTATTTGAAATTGTGAAAGAGGTAACTAGAAGTAGAGTAGAGTAGGTGGGCAGAGAGAGGTACTACCATGCTCCACATGACAATGAATACGAATCCAAATTAATTAACAGCAGTAAGAAGTAGTGAATTCTGGCTTTGTAAAATATTTACCGCTGAAATAACCTTCTCTGAGCTAATTTCCTTAAATTCATACCGAAAAAAGTTTCAAAGGGCAGCTCTTCACTAACAAATTCTACACATCCACTATTAAATACGAAAACATGACAGAGGCAGCCAACTTTGACAAGTTAAAAAATTCCATTAATATGTAAAAGTGGACGGTCCCGCGGTCCTCTGTAAATATAATAAAATCATTAAGTAATGTTAATTCGCTTAGTGACCACGGTAAATATGATGAAAATATGCAAATATGCGCCAAAGTTTGAGGTTGCCTTAGTTAAAATAAATTGCACGGTCTGCCGGCCGGTGCGGTGCTTGAAATTTCAGCGATTTGAGATGGGAATAAGTGAAAATGTTGAAAGGATGTGCTGATTTGATTTGCGAGACTAATCGAATAGGAAGTGGTATTGATAAAAGTTTAGATCGTGTGTTAAAAGATAGAGTTATTTAAGAGGTAGGTGGATTTCTAATTTGAAATAAATCATTTTTTAACGGATACCAGCGCGGTTTTATTGAAAGTTGGTAATTAGTTGGTATTTGGTTTGATTTTTGATTTTCCCGACGTTGCGGAACCTGTCCCTCGTGACTATCCCCCGTGACCACGGCAGCTGCAAAGGTGCCGAAACGTCGGAAAAATAAAAAAAATAAACCAAATACCAAATAATTACCAAAGTACTTGCTTGTGCTTGAGAAGTGAGGATTTTTAATTCAATGGTTAGAGATGTACCTTCAACGGAAAATTAACTACACTCAGGTTTTATAGATAAACTAGCGGCCGCCCGCGGTTTCACCCGCGTGGTTCCCGTTCCCGTAAGAATATCGGGATAAAAAGTATCCTATGTTTTAATCCAGGCTATCTTCTATCTGTGTGCCAAATTTCAACCTAATCCGTTCAGTAGTTTTTGCGTGATTGAGGAACAAACATCCAAACATCCAAACTCACAAACTTTCTTATTTATAATATTAGTAGGATGTATGTAGAAATGTTTGTTTCTAGATTTTTAATCTCTGAATTTATTTAAACTAAGAAGAAAATATAGAAGAGACAAGCCACGAGAAAGAAACAAAATTTTAAGACCTTACGTCGAAAGTTAGACTATTTTGCAAGACAAACTGCACGTTCCGCCCAATACAAAAAAAGTAGGTACATAAATGCAGCACCTTAATCGTTTCCAATAAACCGTTTAAGCGTTGAATAATTTATCATCGAATGCTTTATTCGATTCCGAGTGTGTTCGTCATATTTTATATCGGCGATAAAGTTTCTATTTGCCATAACTCAGCAAGTTTATTTAAGAGGTTATTGCTGTTAAATTTCCTCTCTTTGCTACATAAAAGGCGACTTATTTCCCTAATACATCGAGGCGGACGTTACGATGATGATAACGTCACTCGTGTTCATATTTATGACGTCATTGAGATGTTAGGGCAAATGTAACAGAACGTGTAATGGCATACGTAATATCGCTTTATACAATCTACCTGATGAGTAAACTGAAAATACATTGTTGGGTTTAGAAAATATGTTTTTGGTTGGCCTCAGCAAAACTGAAACAGCTGAAACTCCTTACTTACTAACAACTAAGGGATTCTTACGGCCAAAAACTTCTTAAAGTTAAGGCCACCTTAAATTCAAAAAAGTTGTCAGATTTGACAGAAGCTCTATGAAACTGACAGCTTCCTTAAAGTAAAGGAGACCTTAACTAAAGGTTTTAGCTAAGAAGCTTTTGAGTATTCGGCCGTTATTGTATAAACCGTTAGATTTCCTTTATTTTTTTCACAATTTTAGATTGAAATGAAAATACGTATTTCAGCACATTATACATTACTCGCAATGAACAAGTATTTATGAACAAGTAAACCTTCGTACCTGTTTTGAATATGAATCGTTTTAATATGTAGACGCACGGTCTCGCGACACCGACCGCCATGAAACATAAATATTAATGCTTAAATTCCTGTAATACGGGGCCCAGTAAAAACATGTGAATGGACAAAAAAAAAACGAAACACACTAGCGAAAAAAATGCTTACTTTCAGACTTAAAATAAACCGCGTTTGTGATGCAAAATCGAGACAACATGTAGGTACCGATAGTTGATAGGGACATTTTTGCAATTACAAAGCTTTAGAGCGGGACAAAAGAGAATTAGCATTTTTATTCGGGTCGGCTGAAAGCGATGGAAGTTTTGGGCCTTTTTATCGACGCTGTTATTAGGAATTAAACAGCGGGCTATTCTGACGTCACTGGCATACTTATAAAAAGTTTTAACGATTTTTTGTATTTATAACCAAACAATATGTAATTTAAGGAATGTTATTTTTAAAGTGATATAATCCAACTTCTTTTCAATGTCGACAAAAGTTTAACAATAAGTTTCATTTGTTTGAAGAGGTGTGTATTGTGTACACGATCCCGTTTTCAGTAGACTTTGCGCTCGAAAGCTTTGAGTTAAAATGGTACTAGAGGAATACTCGTTAGTATCAAGAAAGAAGTAAAAGGAAGTAATTGAATATTAAATCATATCAAAAAGTTCTACAAAAGAAAAGATGATTGATGGGAACACATTAAAAAACAAAAGAAAGTTCAACGTATCTTAAACAAAACATATTCGCAAATTAGCTTATGATTAAAAAAACTCATCTTTAAAAAGCTCCGGTGGGGGTGTAGGTAATTTCTGCTCATTATTTTGCTCTCGTCAAAAATTTTCATTTCATTTATAGCTAAGTGGATCCCGCAAATTACACGGGATTTCTTTTTTTTGGCTTTTTGTAAAATTGCCTACGTCCACTTAAGGATATTAAAGGCGGAGACAAAGAGAGAGAGAGAATGTTAGTTAATCGCTGTGGATATTCCTTGGCATTTTATTTCCCTCTCGTAATTTCGGCGGTCGTTGTATTTACTTATACTTATCTTAATTGATTATGTTATGTTACATGTATTTTATATTTTAAATCCCTAATTTTTCATTGCAACGTCCGTTTAGTTTTTTGCTCCGATATGATACCAAGATCAATAGGTTTTTAAAATTATTGTTTGGCAGAAATAAAAAAACGACAAATGTAGCTATAACATTTGGTCCTTTTATAGCAGGGGTGCCCATACTTTTTCTTAAGGAGATCGACCTAGCAACAATTTATGAATAAGAGATCGACATTTAGACCGTTGTTGAAAAAAAAAATGCAAAAGTAAAACTTCATTGGGTGCAAAGTATCAAGTCTGTAATCCTTGGCGATCGACTTTAAAACCTCTTGCGATCTTTGGCGCGCGCGAGCGTTTGGGCACCTCTGTTTTATAGTAAGTACCTGAAACCTGATCATCATTATTATTTTGCAAAATAGATTTGCTGACATTTTAGGCAAACGTAAGTAATAATACCCGCCATTGACAAAAGTGAAAGTTACACATAATTTTACTAAATTATAGAACATTTTGATGACACAATGTTCTATAATTTAGTTTATAGGCCACCATACCATTTATAATTTGACTCGGATTTGATTCAGATTGTAACTATGCCACAGGTAATCTTTGCAGATAGGTAGTGTTGTTTACAAACAAAATGAACAAGAAACAAATGACAGTTTAACTGCTACACCGGAGCTGAATAAACATGAAACCTCACCTTGAAACTTCATTTCATCCTGAATTCGAGAGTCGAGATATCGACAACCGATTCCAATTTCACGATAGCTGACAACCAACGATGGTATGCGGGCTGGTGTAAACGGCCATTAACGGACTGTATTGGGCTGACATTACAGGCCTTTGACTGAGGAGTTGGACTGTTTTAACGAGGCTCTTTGTAAACACGCGCTAAGGGAGTTTCATTGCAGGCGAATAGATTGCATTTGCTTGTGTAATGAGAGAACGCTAAATGAACAACGCCTTCTTTTCAATTTGTTTAGCCTTAAATCTTAAACTATCATCGCGATGCGTTGACAAATTTAAAAACTTCCACATATTTATCAGACAATTAACAAAAAATAAGTTTATCTACTATTATACACACCGTTTGCACGCCGGTTTTCAAGGCGTCACCATCTCTTGAGGTCCCGGGTTTGATCCCCGGCTGGGTCAATGTAGAAAATGAACTTTTCAATATTGTCTCAGGTCTGGGTGTTTGTCATACCACCGTTGTTTCTGATTTCCATAACACAAGTGCTATAGCTACTTACTTTGGAATTGGAGCAATGTATGTGATGTTGTCAAATATTTATTTATTTATTTATTTACATTGGCGTTTAGTGACAAATATTACTTACGTAAATTTCTGGGTTCTTCACGTGCATATAAAAGAGTTTCTCAATGTTTACTTAAGATTGAAGTATAGTATTTATTGTACCTTAGGAATAAATAAATTAGGTACCCACCTCACCTATGAAAACATGTTTAATATCGTCGGATAAATTGTATTAGGAAGGTAAAACTTAAAAAAAACTTCAAATTCTCTTCCTGAAATTTCAGATCTGACGAAAAAGCTTATCAAATTTAATGTGCGAGTGACAAAGACGAATGATCTAGTTAGGCTATCCGTGAAATAGAGTAGGTACACTTATCAAAATATTGGAGCAAAATAATTAATGTAGAATCTCAGATGGCTTTTACCTGAGAGCTTCTTGATTAATTTCAGATACGTCAAAATATGAAATATTATGGATTGACATCATTAAGTATAGTATCACCATCCCGCTGTCGGAAATGTTTAAAATTTCTTCTCAGAGGTAAAATTTGCAATAACAAATGGAAAGGTTTACTCAGTAATATTGTTCTGAAAGGAATTTTAACCGCTGATTTTGCAATTAATATAGTGACTTGTTATTAATTTTTTAGATTATTTTGCATTTCACATTGCTATTTTTATATTAGGATAAATCAATACAAATGTATCAATATAAATGACTCTTTGTTGCTAATTTGTTATATAGTAATATGTATTACTTAGTCGATAGTCTTCCTAAAATTAATAAATAAAAAAAAATAAAAAAATACTAAAAAAAATCGACTTACCCTCTCGTCTGAGGTGCTATGGATAAGTCGTTTTTTTTCTAGAATTTATATAATTGATAATAATTAAATTTTAGAATACAAAAGGCTACATAGAAACATATCTGTCATCAAATTGCGTAGCACAAAGAAAAAAAAACGTTATTCATTTCAATTATTTCATAATTCCATTTCAAAAGCAAATATAAAATATGAAACTAAATTCGATTGACGTTTGCGGAATTGAAATAGTCCAACAACAATTTGGAGTATGACATACTATGACCAAACATTCACTGCCATGTTGAAAACAGTGGATACGAGTTTACGTAAACTGTTAACGATATCGAAAGCAGTGCGGTATACTACAAAACAAAAAAAAAATGAAAGTAAAAGAAACAGCTAGTTTCTAAGAGTCGATTACAAAAAGCATCGCGTGATCGGACGATGCATTCATGCTCTAAGGGACGATGCGTTGTTCGTCTTTTGATTTACTTATTTGAGCCTTAATCATGAGTTAATATTGCCATGATGGGACAAACATCATCAGATTTATAGCTAATCTTTTTTGTTGTAAGCCCTTTAGTGAAGGCTTTATTTTTTGAACACTTTACGAGTATCACAATGACGTTAGATAATAAATTTAAACGGATTCAAATAAATGTGTTATTCCACACATTAATATTGGTTAGGCAGTCAACAAAGCCGCAAATGAACATGTTTGGTAATATCTGTAAACAATGAAATAGATATAGGTTGTTATGTTGGATATTATTGAATGAACGGATATGAAATATAAGCAGATAATTTTGTGATCATCATTTTAATACCATACTTTATGAGTAACATTAACCACTATAAATATTGTAATTAAACCATCAAAAAACTTAAAAAGTACGTTTAATAATTGATAAAAAAGATTATCAAATGTTATAAAAGAGATTTTCTTTAATTTGGGCTTATAACAAAGATAAGACATATTATTTTGTTATTTGCGGTTAAATTGAATGTAAAGTACCTACAAACAAATGTGTTGAAAGTAAAACCAACATCACACATTCTGGAATCTGTTTTATAAAACGTTTTTACCTTACACAAGGCACCGATGTGTTTTACTTAAAAAGATTTATTTATTTTACATCTTTCTTTGATAAATATCAAACGTTTTTCCTACGAAAGCTTTAGGTGAAGATAAACCGAGGGTGCTAATGTTTCTGCTTTGATGTTTTCCTGCTCGCATTGTGTTATATTATCCTTATTTTTGCCACTTGCTCCTTCGTTCATTTTGTTTTTGTGATCATTTCTGTTTTTCTTTTTGATGGCAGTGTTTTCTTTAGTTCTAATTTTAAGTTCTCGTATATAACAAAACTTATATTTATATTTATTCATAAATTCATTTTATGTTTAAATATTAGTAGGATTAGTCTCAAGTCGCCTTCATTGGTAAAGTCGAATCACACACTGCCGCGCATAATTTCTGTCATGCTGATTTTAGTTTAAAAAAATATTATGAGTAGATATGGTGTTCTCTTAAAGGAGATTTCTATACAAACGTACACGAACTTTAAAATCAGCTGTCACCTACAAAGACCATCTAATAAACTGATGTCAGTGTAGACAATGTTTGCAGTTTGTCATTGTAGCCTTGCACTAAAGTCTTACATACTATCACAGGCTACATAGCTTGTAGTATTTGCCCTGTGGTTTCTCCGAGTCTCGTTAGTAATCAGCACGGAACAGGCAGGTGGATAGACAATTGCTCATTCAGAATCCCCTACTGTCTAGCTCGATAGAGCACCTACTAACACTATCCCTTATGTCAATAGACTTTAAGTTTACAATCGCTTTGATTCCACCTCCCTTTGAAATGGAAATGAAGAAAAATAATTTCATGCAACGAAGCCGACGGAAAATTCTTTGATAGGTTAATTAAAACTTATTTGGTACAGAATATTTGTAACTAAGTCGATGAGCATTAGTAACTTTTTCCTGTCGATATTTAAGTTGATCTTTAGTCTCCAAACTTTTATAAGATGAGATTTAGGAGTTTAATATCACGCATATAATTATTTGACAGGTAGAATATTAATATCTGACGTTGTGAGTTTCTTAATAAGTAATTTTACAAGAACATGAACTCTAATGAGTTAATAGAAGTTAATCTGATTTATGATCAAACTTATTTATTTATTGATTATGATTTAATTACATTTTTTTAATACTCTTGTTTAGTTGTTTATAACGGCTTTAACTAATGCGAACCTTATAACGTTAAATTAAATTTTGGCATGTCTAAGCATCTTTTCTTAAAAGGGCTGTTGCCATTGACGAGATAATCGAAATAAAGGCACACTTTTATTCAGCCAAAACATGATGATATTGCAAGATTATTCAGTTTACGTAAATTGTAAACGGCTAATGATTAATGGAAGTACAGAACTCTTTACAACCTCTGAGGTCTAGATTAAGTTAATTATTTCGCTCCGATGAGTTTTAACTTCGTGTTTTTTGTAGGTTTTTAAATAAGTTTCTAAACTCATATGGTCCACTTTTTCCTTCTCTCGATAATTCTATCAGGGGATGTTTCCCGTAGCCAAGGGATCGAGAGTAATTTATCATTTCTGCTTGAGAGCACGTTCTTCATTTGATTTATTGTAACATTGTGTTCATTAATTGGAATTATCTATTTCCTTATCTTTAAAAAGAGCTTTGAATTTGTTGGAAGTAATGGTTTTTCCTTATTAATGACACCTTATGTTGTAAATTGTGTTTGTGTAAGAATCTTCTTTTTGTTGCAGGTAAGTTCGAGTCAAGAGTTTTGTTCTGCCATTATTTAACTTTAAACCAAACAACATTAAGTTGAGAAAGAAATTCAATGATACGGATTCGTCGGCAAGAATTTTCTTTTAATATAAAGATAAATTACACGATTTTAGTTGTCAACGATATCGAAAATTATCGGATATTGGTATAGTGATATATGTTAATAAAACAGTGCAATTAATTTGCTAAAATCTTACTAAAGGTACAGTGGAAGACAAATGAGTCAGCATGTCATGTTATCCCTAATATGTTTAAAACAGAACATAGTTTTACAAAGTCCAACATAGTTTTATGTTTGTTTTTCCTTGTTTTCAATGAGGAGTTAGTTGACAATAACACAGCACTTTTTGATTATTTGTCTAGAACAGAAACTGCATTCGCATTTTATGACGTCACTGATACCGGACAACAACCAATTTTAAGCTGGCTGGCTCATCGCTCCAGAATTTACTGAGACCGTCTAAATTACACCACTGTAGATGTAAACAACACCGTATTGCCTTAAACGGCTGGGATCTAGACGATTTACTAGGTACCAAACATCTTAGGTACCTGAGATAATAATTTTATATGTCTATTAAGGATTATGCTTTACATAATTAATATTTACTTCGCCACTTTTTCCACAGTCATGTTTTTAATAAATTACCTAGTTCAGTTTCACCGACAGAACACACCCTTTAACTTTTGTTTCTTACTTAATTCATGAGACATCATTTCGTATATTAACCCATCAGATACCTACAGGAAAATTAGACACACTAGATATTTCATTGTTATCCGGCCACATGTAGCCGCGTGGCATTTAATGAATTAACGTCTATGATTCCACGTATCCTGACAAACCTAACAAACTTTTTTTTATAAATATACCTAAAGTATTATCTACAGAGCCGACATATCTGTGCACGATGCGTCATGTTGTCCAAACAGATGCTAAAATTACCGTTTTAACATAGCTATGTAAAGTAGCGCATAGCTTAAATAAATAAACGGATATCGGATACATTGTCGTCATACTAAAGTAGGGCATGGAAACCCTTGTAGTATGGAAATTGGGAGCAATCAAGATACTTCGTCCACTGAGACCGAATATACATGATTGTTTAATTAACTGTTAGTTGGTTCAAAGTTTGAGCTCAAAGGTTATCTAAAAAGCGCTGTCCTTTTATCGACGTAGCTTTTTTCTCTTCTTCTTCTCTTCTGAATTTAGTAGTTTATTAGTAATTGGTAGGTATTTCTTTATTACTGATGTTACCTATCATATGTGTTTTTATATACGATAGTACAAAATTATTAACAGCGACTCTAGCCAAAATTACATTAGTAAAAAAAGCTAGAGACTGAATATCCACGCTCAAACCTACTAGTCGGTTTTGCAGGACTATGTTTTTATTCTTCACTGACTTCTTTGTTTATTAATAAATAAATAAATAAATAAATAAATAAATAAATAAATAAATAAATAAATAAATAAATAAATAAATAAATAAATAAATAAATAAATAAATAAATAAATAAATAAATAAATAAATAAATAAATAAATAAATAAATAAATAAATAAATAAATAAATAAATAAATAAATAAATAAATAAATAAATAAATAAATAAATAAATAAATAAATAAATAAATAAATAAATAAATAAATAAATAAATAAATAAATAAATAAATAAATAAATAAATAAATAAATAAATAAATAAATAAATAAATAAATAAATAAATAAATAAATAAATAAATAAATAAATAAATAAATAAATAAATAAATAAATAAATAAATAAATAAATAAATAAATAAATAAATAAATAAATAAATAAATAATTAACTTCTTCTATTCGATATCGAAGTTCATTATAGCTTTTGCAACAGTGACTACGACAGTTCTTACCATGGCCAACATTTTTGACAAAATTGTGGTCTAACCATCTGTCAGACTTGTTACGAAACGATATTTTTTGACCGATTGAGCGCGAAGTGTCTCTGTTT
The DNA here is from genome assembly GCA_928269145.1 of Agriphila tristella. Taxonomy (NCBI): domain Eukaryota; kingdom Metazoa; phylum Arthropoda; class Insecta; order Lepidoptera; family Crambidae; genus Agriphila; species Agriphila tristella. The sequence continues at coordinate 44,427,742 of OV743433.1, forward strand.
CAGTTTGGGTAAATATGCTTTCGTGTCCGGCTGTCCGTCTATTCTCGTGAAAATTTTATTCGATAATAATATAAAATTTCTTGTGTGTTAAAGCTTGGTCTACAGCTCGCAGAGCCACTAATTTATCATTGTTTATTAATAGGAAACGCACGGTGAGTAAGAAAAAAAAATTGACGACTAATCGTAAAGATCTCAAAAACGATAGTGAATTTGTATCAGAAGTGATGTAGGAATAATGTATAAAAGATGCAGTCTTTTAATACGGTCAGTTGAAAGATGCAGTCTTATTATACAAAACAATCAACGCTCGATTCGTGATTCGCTTTGCTCATAAGCATAATAATCGCTTGGCAGAATTTACGCTCAGCTACGGCACTGAAAACCGTTGGAGCCTTAGGTACACCCCATTATGGTTCTTGTCGCAACCTCGTTCCCGTTATAATGGAATATTAGATTCCGCCATAAACCGAGACATGACAACGGCCAGTTTGTTTTGAACTAGAAAATTCACCCGTATACCATTTTATTCGGGGCAAAACCGGGATGAAACAGGTCTTGGTTTACTGGTGGTTTTGCAAGCAATGTGTTTGCTGACTTAAACTTAGCTATTGGGAGGAAATTACCTAAATATATTTGCTTCCATCCAAAACTGGTGTGATCGGACCGTCAAACGGTATTATATTATAAACAACTGTCTTGTCTCTTTGAAGAAAGATAATTAAAATAAAGTTTAATTATAGTGAAAGTGAAAGTGAAAGTGAAAGTGAAATATATTTTATTTAAATAAGCTCACATAATAAGCATTTTTAAATCGTCAATTCTTTTACCCTGCCACCCATTATGACGTCTTTTAACTGACAAGAAAAATGGGCGCAAAAAACTTGTCAGCTTTATCAATCAGATGGAACGATATTTACAAATATGTATATCGTTTCCAGACTTTATATTAACAAAGATTAACAAATAAATAACATTATTGAATTAGCTCATTTCTTAATGAGTTTCAAATTTCTTAATCAATTTACAGATTTTAAGCTAAATTCAAAGTTTGAACTTGTTATTCAGTCTAGGCTGTTACAATAAATAAAAATAAAAGAAAAACATACAATTCAATATGCATTAAGATAGGTAGTCAGAAGCAGACCCATTCCCACTGGCAGCACCATAATGAATAAAGTTGATAATAGTACATTACTTACTTACTTACTTACTCCGGTGGCTCAGCGACCCAAAGTGTGTCTTGGCCTCCGATACTAGAGCTCGCCATCTATCTCGATCTTTTGCTGTTTCGCGCCAGTCCCCAGCATCGAGCTCACGTAGATCGGCCTCCACCACGTCTCTCCATCGATAGCGGGGGCGTCCGACCGGGCGTCGGCCAGTAGCTTGACCGAGATAGGCTCTTTTGGCGCTCCTCTCCAATCCCATTCTTTCGACGTGACCAAGCCATCGGAGTCTGTGTGCCTTCGTTTCTCCAATGATATTAGGCCCAGCCAGGAGTTGTTCTACTTCAGCGTTCTTTAAGATCCTCCAGCTTCCATCAGCATCATGTTTAGGACCAAAGATTTTACGAAGGATTTTTCTTTCGGCGACCAGAAGTTTATTTTCTTCACTAAGTGTTAATGTCCAGGCCTCACTGCCATACATTAAAATAGGTCTGATGACGGTCTTGTAGATCCAGATTTTGGTGTTTCTACTGAGAAGCCTGGACACCAGCACTTTGTGTAGTGCTGCGCTGCATCGTAGGGCGTTCTGTATGCGGAGGTCTATTTCCTCATGACGAGTGTTGGTGTCGGTGATTGTGCAGCCCAAGTACTTGAAGTTAGCCACTCCTTTGTATGCAATATCTCCGACATGCAGATCTTTACGTTTTTCGCGGAGGTTTCTGTAGCGTTTCATGTGGAGATATTCTGTTTTCTCGTGGCTAATCTTAAGAGATAATAGTACATTGCATTTTAATATTTAATCGCTCTAATAAAAAAATGCTAATCAATGGCAAGTCCATAGCGAGAGTACATCCTTTTGTATTTCGTACCGAAACGAAAGTTACTCTCTTTCTCAATAGAAAAAAGTACTGGAAATAATTGAACGGACAGTGAATTAATTTTTCGTGAAAATAACAAAAGAGACGCTTTAGGGTTTCTCGAACATTTCGCATTCAAGTTGCTTGAATATATTTAAATCAAGACTTTTTCATATGAGGAATCCCGTGAAGGAATTTTCCTCGTTCCTTTTTTCTTTATTTCTAAAAAGGATACTCTTGTAAAAGAATCGAGTTTTCTCTAACAAAAAATATGTGGGTTTTTTTACCTTTTTTCGTTATTGTTAGAGATCATCACCATGAATAAAATGTGATACGCGCAATTACTTCCTTTTGCAGAATATTCTTGTAAGTAACTGGAAATCAAGAACTTTTTTAATAAATAAGACGAGGTAACAAAAGAAAAGCTGTAGCTGTGTAGTAATTTAACATATAAGTGTGATTTTTTTTTGCTTTTCCACTTTCAAATATTGACTTTATTTTAAAATCCTTAAATCCTTGATAAAATGTTACGTTATAATAATTGATTATAAATAACCACTTCATTTACGCAAAAAAATATTATAAATATACGTAAACGAACACTACGAAAATTGGATTTACGTGAGTGTAATAATATTTCCAAACAAAATGTTCGGAAGGGCAATAAGCCAAATAAAAAGCAAACGTATGCATTATTGTTCCTTTCCCTTTTTCAATAGAGTCGGGAATCGTTTGATAACTCGATATGTAACTACATATATATCTGTATTAATAGTTTATTTCTGTGGAAAGTTTACGCTGATTCTAGATGCTATGCAAAGTTACCAGCGTGTTACAGTTTCGTACTTGCTTTGAGTCTAAATACTAATTAGGTAGAGTTATTTCCTTTTTCAAATTCCAAGATTTATTTAGTCTTTTTAAGCTACCTTAAGCTTACAGCAATAATAATAGTTAAAGAGCTATTGAAAATTACTGCAAGAGTTATCTCAATGTCCTTCTCTCAATATGATAGAGTGTTTAGGGTGTAGGGTTAAAGAGCTAATAAGGAGTATCTAACCATTTTTATAGGTAGTTAAGATGGATTTTGATCGTCTTAAAACTTGGTCGTTGTAAAACATTAGTAGCACGATATTTTCGAATCGTTGTACCTACATGTGTATAGAAATAACTTAAGAATATTTATTTAACAAATTAATCAACAAAAAATGTATCGCTACCAAACGGTTTTCAATTAGTTTCTCCGAATCAAGATTGCACACGGTTCGTTTGGTCTGTATACATACATACTTAAGTTACTTACTATGTAGCTTGTGATTCTCTCACTGTGTTTGTTTACTTTGTGGACGACGAATGTCCAAACACAAATCTCCACGGATTTCGCAAAATCACATTAGCGTTGCCTTATCCAAACAAATTTCTGTACCACAACATAGATACTTCTTATTTAGAGGAAAAACTCGACTGTTATTCTCAATTCATTTATAAAATAAATTATTTTCGCAATGTCAGTATTTATAATCAAGTTATTGTACATATTGATCTTCTGTAGCACTGGTCAGTATATATTCAGGTAAATTTGTATTGATATTTTATAAATTGACAATAATTGTTATTATTCTTAAAGCACTAGAAAATGTTATCTACAAACTCAGAATTAAGCACCAAAGTTATAAAGTAACTTATTTCAAAGTCGTATGAACGTATTATTAGATAAATTAAGTAATATATTTAATTTTCGATCTTACCACACTAAAATGTGTTTGTTCTTCCCAAAAAATAAAACTGTATGAGAATAAGGTTTTAAAATAGATACCAAACAAAAGTTGCAAAAGCTAGACGAGACTGACCAACTTAAAAATAAACAAAATGTTCCTGGACTTAAGAAAGCCGCCATTTATATTATAGCCGCTTTGTTAAGTGAAGCTATAACAAACCTCTTTAAGATTTATAAGTTTGAAAAGCCACTAATTGACCTGGTTATGCCCAACATTCATAATACCGAAGGCGTCTTGCAGTGTCAACTGGGTAATGGAATATTAGATGGCCAAACTCAAGGTACATTAGCCCGTAATAAGATTAAGCCAAGACCTCACAACGTGACCCAAATTTGAAATAATTTCACTGAAACGTCGAAAAGGCTATTAATCTTTATAATAATGACATTACATTCTTTTTTTCTTTATCTTTATCAAAAATGGTGACGATGCAACATTTTTATTGTGAAAAAGACGATCGATAAAATGTTAAATTAAATTGATATCGTGGCAAATGTATAATAAACGAAAGAATGGAAAATAGATAAATGTAACAAAAAACTAGTAATCAGATCTCTAATTAAAATCATAATCATTTACTATCTAAAATAACTTACCACTTCTCTTAAAAAATATATATATAAAGTCAATTACGAAAAGTTGAGAAAGAAAATATCAAAAATAAAATGCATACATGTTCTTTCAGGGAAAATAAATAAGAGCATCTGCTTGTTTTTAAAATGTTATTTTTTTAGCATTTTTGTCAGTTACGGTTCTGTTTTAATTACTCTTTGCCAAATGTGCACTAAAAGCTCTTCGCCAAAATCTCCTAAAGCGGGCGAAAACCACATAAACAAAAGAAAATCGGAATCCCATCTTTTTTCGTCTCTCCTTCAATTTCTTTTTCAGAATTAACGACTTTCGTGACGTTAAGTTGTTTGTCACGAGCCGGGGGCCCATTTAAACGTCAACACCCTTTATTTTTAAAGCGCTTCACGGCAACACTCGGTAACGCTGAATATTGCATTTGGGTACAGTTCCGTAAGTGTATAAATGTACGTACATTATAAGAAATTTATTGAACTCGCTTACGACAAGCCACAGTATTCCATACAGCCAAAAGTCTTTGGATATTTCTGGCAACTTATGAAAATGTTTAAAGATGAAAAAACTCTTTCTTTTTATAAAAGATTAAATTGATCTTTATATAACACCTTTGGCTTAAAAAGAGATTTATCGTTTCGGCATTTTAATGATAACTTGATTAATTGATTGCTGATTTCTCAAATTTGTTTAAATTTGCTTTAATGTAATGCCGAAGTTAGATACCTAAAAAAGCTGCCTCTGCTACTTCGATCATCTATCTATACCTGAGGATGTAGCACGTCATACAATAACTGCCGTTTGACAAATCACGCGACACTAAATGTCAAGTTTTATGACGAGTCTTGGGGGACTTTCATAGTAGGCTGCGTTTTGGGGGAGTTAAAAGTGTTCCACAAATGCCATTGTCATGCAATATACACAGGTATAGATGATCGAAGCTCTGCTATTAAGAAGTTACTATTTGACAGTAATTTGATACTATTTGACAGTGATTTGATACTATAGCTGCTATTTATTAATCAATGTACCAAATTAACACAAGTTGCAAAATATCATTATCTTTAAGCCATTGTAAATCCTTAGTGAAACCTAACAAACAATTGTATTATCGAAGCAAACAATCTTGATCGCTAATTAGCAAAATTTAATTATATCACAATTTAATTTGATAATATCTAAGGAAACGCTATTTTCCGCTCGCAGAAGCCCAAAATCAAATATCACAATGCTTGTCTATTACCGTTATCTGTATTAATTTTCCAGCTGGAAGGAGGTCTTAGCAAATAAGCAGCAATTATGAATATTAGGATAATGACTGCTCTCTTATTAAGTTCAGTGACATCGGAAACCTTACTGAATTATCCCATAAATGCCCGTAACTATTTAGATCGCAAAAACTTGTGATTTTCACAAATGTTATTCAAAATAGGCCAAAACAAAAGAAGGCAGTTACTGACTTTGGGTCGTTTACAGTCTTGTAATATATGAGTGAAATGACATTTCATTCTATTAAAGACTCTCTAGATATATAGTATTTTCAGTTTAAGACTTTTCATCATGTATCGTAACTGTGTACATCGATTTATACCTACATATACAGTTAAAGGTATTTCAATGTCAATTCATCAAAATAATCTAAAAAGGTCGAATATGTTTCCAACATGTATCTATAAGTACAAAATTAAATCTTCTTACGAATTCTCGTATTTGTACACAATACTTTACGTAGCGCACGATGTCTAAAGCCATTTTATTTATAATGAAATCTTCATTACGCATTCCATCAAAAGGGGCACATTTGCAAAGGCGTTTGTTTTCTGCATCTCATTTAGAGACATCTCAAGTATTGCGCCAGTCTGTGTGATAATTACTCGCGTTTCTGTGAATTAACACGACGCTGGAGTCTGAGTTAGAGTTGAATAGGTCGTCCACGCGAATGGATCGTTAAAAACGGTGGGGTATGTTTGTGAGCAATGAAAGGTGTAGTGAATACAATTTAACGTTTTGTAGTCGCAGAAGCGGATTTTGAAATGTCGATAAAGACTGGTTTTGAAGGCTTCGTGAATGATGTCGGCAGGTGGTGCCAGAGCTCGGCTGTAAAGTCGACAGGAGTACATACCAACCCATTATTTAAGTGGCCGGCGAACAATGAACTTTCTATATGAACGTAAAACTAAAATGGTTTACAATTTGAGCATAATTAACTTTTTTTGTTATATTATTCGGATTAAGACAGTATATGTTTAGAGTTATATTAAATGAAACACCCAAAATACTAACCCAATTTAAAATAAATACCAATTACATTTTTTATACAAAACTTTAAACAGCATTAATTTTTGTTTGGTTTGGTGTTTTGGATTTTTTATTTAGTAGGTAGACGATGAGAAGAGTAGAAGATGAGTCAATTATGCTCAAATTGCAAATCATTTTGATATTACGTCTGTATAGGAAGTTCATTGTTCGTCAGCCTCTTAAGACCGGAGCTCGTCCTGCTTGAAGTCGAGGTTTGCTGCTTTAGTCGAGGTCCACAATCTTTGGTCCGACTTCGGTATAGCACTGGGCTGGCTCAGCACTGGTTCCGACCTTGCCCGGTCCAGGGGTCTACTCAAATGGCCACTTTTCTATTCGTTCGCTAACTTTAAAATTGAAAATAAGCCGTAAAATCTAAAATTACTTGTCGTAGGCTTGTCATTTCCATACAATACAACAATGTCTGTGATTTACATAAACTTGCGACGTGTGACTTGATCGTCTAATTGCTTATTTTTAAGCTTTAAGTTAGTGAACGAATAGAAAAGTGGCCATTTGAGTAGGGGGGCTTATCAGTTTGAGCTTCAGTTGATATCCGATAGATTCCGATGTCATTAAAGTCTTGGTTGTTTCTTCTGTATACCACAGGAATGTAAGTCGTAAACTAGTAAATGTGTAAATGACAACGACGCCGACGTTATTAACTTTTATATTTAAAATGATTTTAAAACCCAATTATTTCTGGTCTTATCAAAGAAAAATTATTCTCTAGCTTCAAAGGTGACGTTAAAACGAGCTTTAGTCAAAAGAATAATCAAGGAAAGAAAACGTTGCCAAAGATCCGGTCAGTGGATAATAAAATCAATTTTATGCAAAGCCATGGAGTTAATTACTCTTTTCCGTGGCCGTAAATCTGCCTCCTTTTGGTAAAAACGTCCGAGACAATAAGAATGCTAATCTTTGCACCAGTAAACAGCGTTCGCAGTTCCATGTTATTAGAAAGTTGAAGGGAAAAGAGTATCGTAAACAATGATTTATATTTTTCCGTCATAAACAGACTTCCGCCACAATTTGTCAAAGGTAAACCAACAAAAATATTTCTCAGTAAATGTACAAAAAAAAACAAGCTTCAAAAATAAAACTGCGCAAATTTTTTGTTGATTGTATGCAAAAAAGTTGCACATAAAAATAATGGAGGTATAGGTTTAATGAGGAGCTCGGTGGCTTAGTGGTATAGCGCCTGGCCCAGCGATTTCACAAGGGTCGTTCACGAGATGGGTGACCAAAAATGTATTATCTCGAGCTCCTCCGTGCTTCCGAAGGCACGTTAAGCCGTTGGTCCCGGCTGCATTTGCAGTCGTTAACACCCACTAATCCACATTGGGCCCGCGTGGTGGGTTATGGCCCAACCTCCTTATCCACCCATAAGGAAGGCCTGTGCCCCAGCAGTGGGGACATTAAAAATGGCTGATGGTCATGTAAATCATGGTTGGCCGCAGAAGTACTCTGTCTCACTAACTTTAACGTTTATTGAGTAAACGAAACAATTCGCGTGATATGGTATCGTTCTTTGTAGAACCTATGTCGACGAAACCAAACCATAAAACGTCACGTTTCATGTCTAAAACCAATATTATGTAAGCCCGTATCTACGGGTATTAATAAACTTGGAATAACGATAACTGATATTGTTATAGCCGGCTCAGGATATTCCTGGCAATCTCTGATATTCAGACAGAGGTTGCAGGGACATCAATATTTATGCATCTTGCTTGTTCAGTATTGGGCTGCAGGATTTGTGACGTAATCCATCACGTGGTCCTAAATTTTTTTATGAGTATTTTACATTACTTCCAGTCTGTTTTAATTAACCAATAATAAAATTGATATCTAAATAATAATCAATCTTACTGTTTACAATATCTTTACATATTTCTATCGTTCTTTTATCAACCTCAGCAAAATCATCTGATACTTATTCCAATTCAAAAACGTGCCTCGAGAATAAAGCACAAAAGATTAATACTTTGAATATGTAATCGAGTTTCTTTATAAAACTCGACAATATAATAGCAACCGTGAAGTAAGCCAAAAAGCCTTTATAGGCCACTTGAAATACAAATAAGCGGAATTAAGTGAGCCTGAAGTCGACCGACAATTATTATTTTTTCCTTTTGTAAAGCCTTTTCGATAGGCATACATTCGATACCGGGATAAAGAAAACGCTTTTGACGCAAAATTGTTGCTTTTACTTTTGTTTGCTATCGGGATTTATCGAAGATTGCTTCTTCAATGTATTTTTGTTCATGTAGATGCTGTAAGTTAGTAAAAGAGAGTGTTATAAAAGTATCTACATAGGTTTATAGCACAGAACAGCGAACATTTTGTTTCGTTTAATGTGACAATAAAATAGTATTTTTGTGATTTTGTAACAACCTCAAAGATATTAGTTTTTTCACTTTATTACACCACTGCCTAAAAAGAAGTTATTTTACACAACTGCCCAAAAAGAAGTGTGTATGTGTTTAGGGTTCATGTATGTTTGTGGGTATGTGAGTTTCTTTATTCCACTATTACTTCTAAATGGCTCAACGGATTTGGATGTATGGGGCATCGTTAGAATTCTTACATTATTCCGAGTATGTTGTTTGAAAAAAGTGAATATGGCGACTGTACGACGCTATTTTCAAATATGAAACAAAAATATTTTTCTTCAATTATTACAGTATAGGCATCAAATGAAAGGACTTAATGAGCACATTTCAAAACTATAATAATATAATTTGTGACTAATATGTGTGAAATTAAAAAAAATAATAAAAATATTAAAAACACGACTGCCCTGCCAAAAACAGTCGGTGGACCATTTTGTGGAACAATTTTTAATCAAAGAGGTCCCCCCCACTGCAATGACACTTGTTATTTAACGTTTTATTTTGTTTTTGGCAGGGCAAAAAAATTTGGGTCTCCCATACTAACTAGACAGCTAAAACATTTCGATGCCTTAACATAGGTAGTCTTAGTATGTCATGCTCTCTTTAATCATTTCTGCGGTGGTGTCGTATGAGGCTCAAATATGGTTGAGCGAAGAGATGGCTGGTTCATGCGTCATGTTCGGGAACTGGTGCTGCCAGTGGGAATGGGTCTGCTTCTGACTACCTATCTTAATGCATATTGAATTGTATGTTTTTCTTTTATTTTTATTTATTGTAACAGCCTAGACTGAATAACAAGTTCAAACTTTGAATTTAGCTTAAAATCTGTAAATTGATTAAGAAATTTGAAACTCATTAAGAAATGAGCTAATTCAATAATGTTATTTATTTGTTAATCTTTGTTAATATCAAGTCTGGAAACGATATACATATTTGTAAATATCGTTCCATCTGATTGATAAAGCTGACAAGTTTTTTGCGCCCATTTTTCTTGTCAGTTAAAAGACGTCATAATGGGTGGCAGGGTAAAAGAATTGACGATTTAAAAATGCTTATTATGTGAGCTTATTTAAATAAAATATATTTCACTTTCACTTTCACTTTCATTTTATTAGTATGGGAAAGTCAAATTTTTTTGTCGTTTTTCGACCCATGTTTCTTGGACAAAAGTGTTTAGTTTCATTGGTAGAACACTCCCTTAAGTTAATTAAAACGACTACAAAATGACGGTGTATTTTTAAATTATTTATGTTTATCTTCTAATATTTGAAAATTTTCATTTGAAAATTGATTCTAAAGTTCTGATAAGATTTAAACTCTGTATCCTAGAACTTCGTCCAAACTAACATCGAGTATGTCAAAATGTTGAGCTGTGGCTAAGTTTGTCAATCAAAAGTTCTGTCGCGTTCCTTGTCGGGTAAACATTCTGTCGCGGTGTTGCTGAAGCTGATGTGATGTCCCGCTGGTCGGTTTAAAGTTCTGTTGGCACAACATTTGCTGCATAATTGTTTGTAGAAGCTGCGAGTATTGTACAGTCAACAACACGAATATTTACGACAAGACATGCTACGGACTACAAAAATATTTTAACTACCTACACCAATATACTCTGGAGTCAAGAATTTCCGAAATGCTTATTGTATACTGGTTTAATACGCAATAAGATAAGCTAATGTTATGATATTATATAGATACTAGAAGTACACCATGAATTGTACTATAAATTTTCGGTACCTAAGTATCATCGTTAAATAATTATACATTAGATATGATAGAGCAATTTATTAGGTACTTATAACGACAGTTAAAAGTAGACAACAAGACAATAGATTTTGACAGTTGAGTGTCGATAACACGCTATATCACGCAATATTATTATATCGTGTTATATTATTATGTCGTTATCATATTTCCACTATATGCTAATACAATAGGGAATATGCATAAGTCACCGATTTTCCTAAAATTGAGCTTGATCGCTGCGGACACTTGTAAAAACATGATGGAACAGAAAGAAAAATAAAAAAATGATTATTTTCGTTTTATCACACGGTGAAATAAGGGGAAAATAACGATATTTTTTTTTCGTTTTCGGATATAATGCACTTTACAGTCAGATAGAATATCTAAAAAGAAATAATATTTTGTACGACACATATTTACATAAACGCAAAATTTAGGGAGATAATTGAAGATTATTGGCTAACTCCATATTAAACGCGCCCGAAACACACCAAAACGTGATGTGTGACATCACCGTTTTGTATAGAGCGTTTTCGGCGGGAGCTGATGCGTGCTAACTTCAAGTAACTATATTTCGAGAAAAAAAACGCAAGAGACAAGTTTCAATATTACAGTTGATTTTCTCACGCATTATATTATTGATTTTGATAAAAAAAATTGATGCATATTCCCTATTATTTGATTTCGATGCAGTTGCAATGATTGCCAAGCCTGAAATGTACCGCTAGTAAAATGGCTTACGATTGCTTAAGTTATAATTGCGGCCATTATATATCGGAGATTTATCTTCGAAAGCAAACAAACAACTGTAAGAATTTTGGCTGGTTCTGATGTATTACTTAAAAAGCCTAGAAAAACGCCTGATTTTAAACAATTTAATTCGAGTTCCTTAACCTATTCTAACGAAAGGTTCTGGAATGGCAACCGAGCACCAGACGACGCTCCATGGGTAGACCCCCGACAATGTGTGGACCGACGATCTGGTAAAGGTCGCGGTGCGCCGCTGGATGCGGGCAGCGCAAGACCGATCTTCGTGGAGACCCTATACCCCGCAGTGGGTGTCGTTTGGCTGATATGATGATAATGATGATGAACCTAATCTATCGTAACCTAATAACCCAATAAATTCATTAAGTAACAAAACTATGAAATTGAAGTCGAAAAGTAACAAAAGTATACTTAAAACCTATTTAACCAACCATTTTACAACAGACGATCAACCCTTATCTTTTTGAGTTTACGACAACAATTACAGTTATGATCGGTACGGGTTAGCCATCATATCGAGAGCTCAAATCAAACTGAAACAGAATACCGATTACAATGTTGACCGCAGTATGGCCCAGTCTATTGAACATCAGTGCGCTCATTCCACAAATGTCCCGTGTGTTATCGGTTATCGGAAAATTCAGCTTAACAATCAATTTAAATAGATTAATTGCACAATGAGTTTAATGACTGTCTATTAAATAAGTATTATTTGCAATAGAGAAATGATAGATAATAAAATTGTAACTGGCCAATGTCTATACATACGAGATATTTAAGAAATAATTAAGTGAGGGATATTTGGGTATCAGAAGCACAATTATTTATAGAATTTTTGTCTACGCGCATCATGCAAAAACTACTGCACCAAATTGGATACGGTTTTCACAGTTTCTGAAAGTCTAACATAAAATCTGAAAATGTTTCAACTTGGTCCGCCAACTTGAACAAAGTCCACGCAGATGAAGTCGTACATAAGATACCATGTAGTTTTTACTATGCGGTGTCTCTATATTTATGTTGTCTATGCCATGCCAGTCATGTATTGATGTCATTCAGATATACCTATATTCGACTTTGGGATATTATTAAAGATACAGTACCATACTTGATGACCCTAGTTTAAATTGAGTTGAAGACAAAGAGTAATCAAGGCCACTAATTGTTAAGTCCAATGTTGGGGTTACATCGATTTTGATTATTACAAGCCATAGACGATTGGAAACGTCATTATTCTTGATTGGATAGGGTTCTATCTCGTGAAACTGTAATGACTATAAAATTACTGACATGTCAAATGGCGGTTTTGTATTTTATGTACTCGTAAGTACTTTCTAACTTTTACATTTACAAAATGTTGACATTTGTATTTTTAAATTAATCAATTTGAGTTTATTCGCTCCCTTAAAAACTCGAAGATACGTGTAGTATACATGTATATTTATGTCACCAGCAATCTGTATACAGGGTTATTTGTAAAACACCAACAATCTCGCAGGAGAAGTTTACTAACGCCTTTAAGAAGAACATTTGTTCTACGACTTTTCCGAAAACAGAAAAAAAAATACTTTTCATACTAAACTCGATCAGCTGTTCGGACAATTGTATGGACTTGATTTTCTTGTCTGTTTTCGTAAAAGTAGTAGAAAAAATATTGTTCTTTATGATGTTAGCAATCTACTCCTGCGTTATTGTTGATGTTTTACAAATAACCCTGTATATTTTCAAAATTGAGAAAACAATGTATCTTTCATCGTAGCAGTTATTTATAAATTCTCTGTGTCGTTCAGAAAAACCAAAACTGGTAGACGGGTGTGACGTTATGTAGGTACCACAAAATAATTTTCGACTGCTGGAGAAAAACTGATACTAATAATTCCATCACCTCACCGCTGAGTTACTCGTTATGAAAATCCTCGAGATTTCCGCCGCCTAGAGTAATATTGAACATCAAACTAAAAACTTTTTCCCGAGTAAAATTTATCCAAACGCGGTCCACCGGCTCACGTAGAGTGGAGAGCTGTGTAAATAACGCCTTAATAGAATTTCTGCCTCGACTTGGATCTACGTACAATTCTGTGTATCCGTTGTAAGTTCGTACATTCAAATATCCGAACAACCGAACGCGGATACGTGACGCGGCTCGCGCAACACGTCCCCAACTGGAATTTGGAAAATTAGAATTGGAATTCCAATTGGATCTCGGTTTTAACGCCGTTGTCTCACTTGTGATAAGTGTTTATTACATTCTCTAAGTTAACTTGAAGTTTAAATAAAAAAACACCCTCCTGTCTAAATAATAAAGTGTAAATATAAAAACGATTAGACATTGTAAAATAACTTGTTAACCAACTTTTTGCTTTGCTCATAGCTGAGAGGTGAACAACTTTACAGTTAAACTTTTGAGTAGTTTTAGTTAAATTAGTTTGAGTTGTAAATTGGATTACTGATGAAAGTCAGGCAAGTTATTAAATTATCTATTAATGAATAATGTTTACATACTGTTTTTATATTTAAATCTTTTGTTTACATCAGGCGATGGAATGTAGAGTTAGGCTGCGTTTAGACTATAACAAACGACCCGACCTCAACCCATGTCGTTAATGTCGTTATCCTCTGAACGCAGCCTGCTTATTCAAATTTGAAAGGTTTTATATTTAGTCCTGCGTTAAAAACTATTATAGTCCCTGTTCAAGAAGAAATTAATATTACCGATATTGTTAAGTCACATAAAGCCTTTTTAATCTCACACCTCCTTACCCTGAGCCCATCGATCTTGCAAATGCCAAACTTCCATTTCATCATTCTCACAGACAACCCCGCAATGAAATATTAAAGGCAAAGCGTCTCACAATCTCTTGCTATATTGAATCCATGTCAGACGCGCGTCGTGGCAAAGAAAAAAAATCAAAATTGGATTTATGGAGACGGCCAGTCGCTTACTCCTTGCATTTTATGATTGCCTAGTACTCGCTAGGAGCTATCCTCCTAGCTAGTTAATATAATTCTGGGTCTCCTCCATGTTTTTTTTTAAATAAGATTTATCATTATTGTCTGAAATATGGCGTTATTTTATAATCATAATGTAAAAATAATTATTATTGTCTTTTACTTAGGTATACCTTGATATTTTCCAAAACACATTTTAAAGGATAAATCGACAATTATTTTAAAAGCGGACACATTATACCCACCTGGGATCACAGACAGATCGTTCCGTACAAGATAGATGGAAAAAGCTATTCGGTTGTAACAAGGAATTTCATACTTGGCGATGTAAAATGAACTTTGTAGAATAACATTTGGAAATTTCAAATACCTTCGCGATTCCAATATTTTATATGGCTGAATCAGCGCTGACTAAGCACTTTAACATATTTATTCATATCATTTATATAAACCCTATTCTAAGTGTAAGCGGTCCAAAAAATATGTTCCTTAATACGGAATATTTTTTTATTAATATTGACTCTTGTTAAAATGTTGATATTTAATAATTATATTTTTAACAATACAATAGTTTTTATAAAAAAATACAATGAAGTTGTGTGCTGTTTTATTGTGACTGTCTATCCTCAAAACAATTCAATTCAACATTCAAAATTCAACAATTCTCTGCGGAGCTTGTATGGTGCGATAAGCTAATAGCACTTTCTTTGGCTCTATTAATTAGAAACTTAGCTCTACATCGATGTAACAATTAAAGTGATTTGAAAAAGATTTAATGTCAGGCTGTTTTAATGTTAAACAGGTTATTTATAATATTGCTTACCTAATAAATAATTCAAAACAATAATGTGACCGGATACCATCAAAATTATTTGACACAAGTTAACTAAAAACAACAATGAGGGCTTTTCAAAATGACAAAAAGCTGTAGGCTCGATAGATGGCGTTGAAGAAAATAGGGGATTCAAAGTGTTTTTTTTTTTCGAAGAGTACTCAGGTAGGCAGGAAGATGTTACTGACCTCCATGTATAATAGAGGTCAGTGCAGTACATGCTTACTGGCCGGTTGGTTGGCCGTTTATTTTTAAAAGCCAATTTTGACTTCCCTCTTACCATCAACGCCATCTAGTGAGGCAAATAGTTACTTTTCTTTTTTTTTTAATGTCAATTTGAAAACCCCTCATTGACTTTGAAAAACTAAACAAACAAATCATTCAATTTCATCGCACGTGTTCAGTGTTCACAAATACGTATATATTTCCATTCCAAAGAGGTTTCAAACAAAAACAATTTTACAAAGGATGAATATTGAAACAGCGTAACGTAAGCGGATTTAGAATAAAAAAAAGAAAATTAAACGTCCCCAGAATCAGAAGTGTGCGAAGCAAACAAAAACAATTTGTGATTCGTGAAATGAACTAGAAAACTTCCAATGGTTTGGCCCCCAAAAGTTTTTCAATTAAGAACAGGATGGTGTTAGGACGAATGATGCTCCTCGCAGGAACATTGATTTTTTAAACGCTCTCCTTCGCAGTACAAACTTCTTCTGGGTTACTAGATACTTTGTACAAAGCTTTTGGACTACCCATGAGTCAAAATTAATTTGGCATGAAAACATTTTTGGTTGATAATAAGTTAGCCCGCCCATTTGGGCTGCGAATTTAGGCTTTTTATTAACGGTAAATGTAATATTTACTATTTACTAATATCAACTAACGCCATTTACCCGACTTTCCAAATCATACTCAATAATATTTTGATGTTTCAGCACAGAATATATGTTTCAGTTTTTATTCTGCGAGCTAAATTACAACGAATGACTCCCTTTTCTAACTGTTTATATCACTTTGTAGCCCATTACAACGTACTGAGAAACGTAGGCCTATCCGGTATCCCTTAGATAGAAGAATGTTGCTGTTTCGCGCTGCTGCTGCGCCAACTAATGAGTAACGCTCTTTCGGTAGCGATACTACAAAAGCCTGTTGATTTCTGCCAGGTAAAGTTCAGACGAAGCGCCAGAGCGTTTCGTCCAGGTACCTGGCTGAAATCAACAGGCTTTTGTAGTATCGCCTTTCGGTATGCTTTCGGTACCGGGAATACCGAGCATGCTGATGTCGTCCGACCGATGCCTGCGACAAATTTTAATGAGTAAAGGGCCTAAGTGCTATTCTACTGTGCCATACGTAACACGGTATTAACAAGAATATCTACCATGTTTCAGTTCGTTTACACAAAATTCAATTCGGTATAGTGCTTTTGTTTATGTTTTTAAATGAAAATTTTGTTGTTGCGATCAGCTTAGCATAAATCTCCACAAAGGTATTCTGATTGCATCATTACTCGTGATACCAGGACAGTGGTAATAAACGTCGAATGAGTGGCGTTCTACTATCGAATTACGATTAAACTAATTGGTATTAATCGTTTAATCCAGATTGTGTACCAGTAATGTGGTGATGTAATGGATTGCTACGAATTATAGTAAATCAGTCAGTATCGATAACATCTCATAATGATCATTAAATTCTACATTATCTTATACGTAGCTCACTGATTCTTGGAAAACATTTTTAAAATACATTTGACTCTTTTGAAACATGCTTTAGTCGAAACTAACACAAAAATTCTGCTTGTCGAAAGAAATATGTATCATAAACATGTATTTCTAAATTATAAGATGTTCCAATTAGCTAGGCTTTGAAATGCTACAAAATTGTGTTCATCTTGATGTTTAGACAAACAATAATAATGATTCAGCAAGTTTGCTTTCAAAAGCTTTCAAATTTTCCAAGTTAAATAGCTTACATCAAAGTGGTTATTGACGTCAAAAACATTCACATATTGACAGTAGAGAGCTTACCTACTGGAACGAGGGAAGCAACCTACAATTTACCTTGCAAAGTCTTAAGCCTAACAAATGGATTGTAGACTCTATTACCGAGGCATAAGACCCGTCTTATCCTATTGAAGCGAGTGGGAATTACACTAAAGTGTTGGCATGCATAATTCACACACAGTTCGATTGGTCTTCGTATATGTAACAAGGTGATGAATGTTGGGACACAACGAGTTTACTACACATACCTATTTTAACGACTGTCCAAAAAAAGAAAAGTGTATTCTGGTATGTTCAGGGTTCATAAACCTATATTTGTGAGCATTTTATTCCACTATCTTCTAAATGGCTGAAGATTCCGATGTATCGGGTATCGTTAGAATCCTAATAATATTATTCCGAGTGACACTGGCTATTGTTTTTTTTTAAGTCAATATTATGTCCTCTCTTGTGCGGGAAGTAAGTTTTGAAGTTTCAAATTTAGAACGCGATTCAAGACTGCCACGTAAATGTGGAACCTTCCGTATTGCTTTTTCAAATGAAATGTTCGTATTTCAGAGCAATAGTGAGAATATAAATATTAAAAAAAAACATAAATCTACCAGTTTTAATTACAACGTACGTAAAAACACAATCTTGTAAAATTCTTACAAATTATATTTTTTTCTAAACTAATTACACAAAAGCAAGAAAAATACGAAGCAGACATTAAAATGAAGATCCGTAAAACGAAGTTTCAAACAATTTAAGTAGAGAATTTTCTTTTGCTAACTCCCGTGGATAGGAAAAAACTTACAAAAGGCTCTCCAAGTAACTAGTATTTTTATTTTCTCTTAACAACAGAGCAAATAATTAAGGCCAAAAGTTTCATACACCAATTATTGTTGCGTGACAATTGCTTAGTCTGTGTGCTATGAATCTGTAAATATTTTTTTAGTACCTACACCCTGATTAACAGTACCCCTAGCACCACAGAACAAAGATTTTTTCATCCCTTCTATTCGAAAAATGATGCTTTGTTCCTATATAAGTGGGACCAAAATAGCTCTTTTCTGGTAAGAGCTTTTTAGTGGGAGGAAAAGAGTTTTGAATTTAGAACATGTTTCGAACGCCGCCGCCAGCTGGTATGTATTGACTGGCTGTATAGACGGCGCGGCGAGCGCACAAACTGAAAAAAAAAACATAAGCGCGCGATCTGTGTTCTTGTAATTCGTACATACTTACGTACTAAGTACAATAATTTTTGAAAATTGCGCTAGTGTATCAAACGTAACTATAAATTTGTAATTATTTTTACTTTTCACGTGTCTGTTTTAAATAAAGAACATTTTCATTAATTACATAAACACAGTCTCCTATTTATTTTCTCATAGAAAGGGGATGAAAAGTAGAGTGTATCACTCGGGCGCAAAATATATTTTTGGCTCGGGCGATGTACTTTGAATCCCTCGCTACGTTCGGGATTCTACTGAAGAATCCCGAGCGTAGCGAGGGATTCTTCAGTACTCTAGAATCCCTCACTTCGCTCTGGATTCAAAAAAACGCCCTCGCCGTAAAAATATTATTTTGCCCCCTTGTAATACAATCTACTATTTTCACCTCTCCAGCACGAAAAGGGCGCTTTTGGCGCGTAAAAACTCGCAGCAAAATCGATTTTTGCTGCGAGCGTGAGGCAAAGTTTTTTTTTAATTTCTAACACCAACTTTTAAAATAATAAAGTAAAAAGAAATAAAGTGACAAGGACAAGACTTGTAAAATTGATATGTGAGAAAAGGATAGATAGAGTGCTTTATGGTGTCATACATGGATTAAAAAGTAAAAAAAAAATGCACGGATATACCAAGGAGTTTTTTAAATAAGTATTGTTAAAAAAGAAGGTTGAGAATTCGAAATAAAGAGTATGGACGAAATGAGGTCGCAAGTATGAAATAAACATGAATTAAGAAAAATTAATGAAAAATTATTAATAAATTGGAGTTTTATGATTATAAATAAATAAATAAGATGAGATATTAATGAATAAGAGAAAAATACAACGGAATGTAACCAAAACGTCAGGAATCTACTTTACTCTATGAATAAAAATTTTCAGCATAGTTTTGATCAAACTATTTTTGTGATAAATAATTATAAAAATGAGTCGTCCAACGATGAAGATAGTTGTCTAACTCCAAAAGAGTTGCGTGAACAGGTTTCTAATGCTGAATAAAGCTTTGTACCAGGAAATACATGTGAAAATTTTCTCGCTGGTAGAGGTGAAAAGTTGTATGTTTTACACGAGACCAAAATTTTGCTCTGTCTCGTGCCTTCAAATCACTCACTGTGCTCAGTAGTCTATATTAGAATCACTCGCTACGCTCGTGATGCAATTCTAGACTACTTCGCTAGTTCGTGATTTAAAGTCGGCACTCGCAGCACAAATTGATTTTGGTCACTTGTATAACAAATAACTATTTTCTTCCCAGTAGAAGTCCCATGTGGGCGTTATTTGGGAAACATCAAATATTGCGACAATGTGTGTCTGCGTAGCATGTTACTATTAAATGGGGGGCTTGGCTTCGATTTTTAATGTGTTAGTTTGGTTACACTGGTTTTCATACTAAAGTGAGCTCATACAATTTCAAACTACTTCTATGTTCTATGTGTATAGTGTCTATGTGTATAGAGGACTAAATGCGCGTAAAAATACTCGAGTAGGTAATAGGGATGATGACTAATGAATAAAATAACGAAATACTAATAAAAATCGTAAACATATTAAACTTTTAGAGTAGCATGGTTGGTACCTCTTGGTTTTATTTATTGCGTGTTATTTGTTTTATGACCCTTCAAAGTTGGGCGGACAAGTCCATTTAAAAAGTATAAAATTTGTTAAAATAAATCATATATTTAATTAGTACGTAACATTTCTAGCAATCTTGTCTAAGAAACCATTTTGATAATCACAATATTTAATACCGGGTGTAACAAGACCTTCTACGAAGCCGAGGTCTACGTATTCTGCCCATCATCAGGACCATTTCTGTTCAAAATTATTGCTGGGAAACGATTTTGATTTTCGGTGTCAAAAAAACATTGCATACTTTACCATGCAATGTAACGCGTACAACAGACCGCGCCTGCGAGTGTATGCTACACAGCTGCGTGCGGCCGAGTTGAAAGGCAGCGTTTATGTGCGTGCTCATGAGATACATCGAGTGACGACGATTTGAAGCCATCGTTTGTTACGAAATACTAAAAAATTTGATGATGTTTCATTGCACAAAAAGTAGGCAATAACGAATGAAATAAGATTTCATAAAAAAAAAATGACTTTGACCTTCAATAACTTCGTAGCTATTGGTTTCCCAGGTATAGTCTAAAAGACAAAAATGATCCTGATGATGGGCGGAATACGTGGACTTCGGCTTCGTTGAAGGTCTTGTTACACCCGTTATAGCTGCCGAACAAATTTCCTACGCTTTGCATACAAACTACTCAAGCGTGACGTCATAACTGAGTAGCCGTTAGTATGGAGCGTTTTCGGGTGAGTCCAATTTTTTGCATTTCAAACTGTGATATCTCAGGCAGTTTTCATGCTAGCAAAATAATTCTTTTACCAATGTCTTGGACGAATTAACCACTGGACGCGAAATGACAGCCATATTCGCCTTTACCCCTTAGCCACTTACTGTGACCGATAGCCTCAGTAAACGATATTGCGTTGTCAGTGTGATGCTAGAGCTCGTGGCGAAACATTGGTACAAAAATGGGCAAAATACTCCGTCTTGTTCAGCAAAAAAGAAAAACCGCCTTCAAAAAACCTGAAAACAAAAACAGCTTAAAAATTAAATACCTCTAAAAAGCAAGAAATAATATTCGAATCATTCGTTACACATATCAATATTAATAAAACACGTCTATTGAAGTCGGGTGGGGCTGGAAGACAACTTCATTTTTTTCTAAAAGCCCCACCCGACTTCATTAGACGTGTTTTATTAATATTGATATGTGTAACGAATGATTCGAATATTATTTCTTGCTTTTTAGAGGTATTTAATTTTTAAGCTGTTTTTGTTTTCAGGTTTTTTGAAGGCGGTTTTTCTTTTTTTTTAAAAAGCTTTTTTATTTTCAACTTTTTAGTGGTAGGTATGTAAGCGCAGCGTGTAAATATTTTTTAACTTTATATTATAACATTTTCAATGGTAAAATGCCCAGAACTCAATTTCCAAATTCACGCTGTTTGTTTTTGAGGAGTTCCGTTGTGTTTTCGTAGTCCAAATCTAGTCCAGAACGTTGTATCGCAAACCATGATTTGGTTTGTTTTGGATTGCCATAAACTTACCAAAACCTAAATCACTTTACATAAACTATTTGACTTTGAGGAGTTCCCTTGTGTATCTTCGAAGTTCGAAATCCAATAACGATGAAATTAAATTGTGACCACTCTTGAAGTATACCCTTTCAAATAAAAAAAGAATCATCTAAATCGGTTCATAAACAAAGATGTTATGTCCGAAATTCCATAAAAACTCGTGCGATGGCGAGCTAAATAATTGATATTTTTCAGGATTATGAGAAAACTACTGGCCAGATCTCTGAAAAAATTTTATGGGACCACACACGAACTATGTTCTTTGAGATAAAAAAAGAATTGTACAAATCGGGTAACAACTGACGAAGCTATGTTAAAACATACATAAAAAAAAAAAAAAATAAAAAAAAAAATACCGTCGACTTGAGAACCTCCTCCTTTTTTTGAAGTCGGTTAAAAAAATAGCGGGCAATTAAGAAATCTTTCTTTTCACGCATAAGCACAATTTCAACCTATTATAGTAGCTATTTTCCGTAAAATAAATAAAATTTGGTAGGTATATAAACAAAGTAGGGTGACTTAGCCGGTTTGCCGGCTCCCTTTGGTTTTCGGCCATTTCGGAAACATATTCAGGCCTCCCTCACTTGCTCAAGGTCGCACGGATAAGGACTTCAACAATTTATTATGTTTAAAAATGTTGACCTCCTCTAAATCTATGCTACCCTGGTACTTTGATAATGTGATTTAAAGAAGTTAATTAAGTTTATAATGGTAGTGTGTCGTGGGGAATGCATATATTTATTTACCTACGATACTACTGGGCCGGTAGTGTAGAAGGGAAAAAAAAATACCCACGACACTACCAGTAGTGCGCCTTGGTAGTGTCGTGGGTAAGAAGGGCGAAAATTGAACGGTGGGTGTGTCGTTAAAGTAGCAAAAAAATTGTGCATGTGAGTTTTCTGGAAGGTAAGTTACAATATTGTTTACGGTTTGATACACATAATTTTTATTACTGATACTCAATTGCAAGAAAGATTTTTATCTTTTTAGTGCCACTTTAAATCCTAATGTTTCATTAAAGTATTGTAGGAAAGAAAAGAGGTATAATTTTTAATGGGTCGATGACGGGCGATTAAACCAATTTCACATCGTGTTTACTTTGTATTTTCGCTAAATACGTCGTTGACCGACCAGCCTATCGTCATTATCGGATCCAGAAGATGTTCCTTGTATCCACCAATAAATTTATTCGAAAAACATGACGGAGAAAAATTCCGGCTGCGCTCCCGAATTTCAAAGGAGGCAGCGCTGCTGCTTCGAGACCGCCTCAACCTGGAGCCACAAACCCTGAGGAGTAAGGCCGTTTGTGATCTTATCCAGCTTCTGATCGCTTTGCGGTTCTTCGCGACAGGGTTCTTCCAGATGGGACCTGGTACATCACATCAAAATGACACATCTGTGCGATCAGCCCTTGTAAACTCAATATCGTGACAATATTCTCCTAGTATGTAGATATTGATTTTTCTCTTATATGTAGGTATACTAAGAAATAAAAAAACATTCAGTTTTAAATATTGAGTTTTTATTTAAAGGTTGGGTAAATAAGTTGTCAAACCATACTATGTGTCAAACGCGTTTTTTTGGCCATTTTATATATACAAACTACGAATACTTTTCAAAACAAAACTCAACCATTCGGTCATCCCATTCATTTTGTAACTTTATTATTGGCAACAATGTTTAAGGCTCTCATTAGTTAAAGAATTAAGTTTTTAGCCTAAAGTAGTTTGATGCAACAAACTAATGACATCATTATGTTAATGATTTCATTAGCGATAAAGTGGCATTAGCTAAAGAAGATAATAAAGTGAAGCTTCTTGCAATTCAGTGTGAGTATGGTAAATTACTTTTAGTACTGTTATTTTGACTTAAACGCGTAAAGTATTCGGTGTGATACATTTAAATTTGATGGCCGGGTGACGAAATGCATTTCTGGGAGGTCATTTGCTTTTCGGCCGCCTGGCCGAGAATTAATGTACGAGTTTCACAATCCATAATATTTGGCCGGCAATTATGGCCGAAATCCGGCTAAATCACCCTATAACATTGTCATTATTTGACAATTGTAATCCCCCCTCGCCCCGCAAAAATTTGTTGAACGTGATTTCATACATTTTTCTTACGTTACGTGTCCAGTGGTTAATTCGTCCAAGACCAATGTTTCTTTATAAATTAAAAATAAATGTCATCATGCCTATTCTCTGTGTGAAATTTTATTTCGCTTTTCGGCGGTAGATGGCGCTGTATAAATTTCCCATATAAAATTACTCTATATTTTTTACGATCGTTTTTTTCTCGTTCGTGCTACAGGTACAGTTTAAAATTAACATTTCTACTCACACATTATTATATTCGAAACGTCAAGTAGGTAAACGTGTCAAATACTTATTGTGAATAGCCATCAAAACACCAGTTAGAATCGTATTATAATTCTTCTAAATTATGGTATCATCATAACCCTAAAGACATCGAAGGTCTAATAATAAAGTCTGAACTTCAAAGCAAACAATATACCTAGCCTCATTAGCTACAACAACTTAAGAGTTCAATATTATTTCTATTCTCCTGTAAAAGGCTGCCGAGTTAAATTGTAAGGGATCCCGACCGCGACCAAACACGATAAATCCTGAACTCACTCGTAAATTATCTTGTTTAAACTCAAAAAAGCGAGGGAAATTAATTTCACACCGACCACACGTTGTAAAAGCAAGCTTAGGATAATTGCCTAATTCTTTATACAACTTTATGGGCGGCAACTTAGGTATAAAAGGACTGAAATTTCTCTGAGCTTGCTTATTTATACTGATCTTTGAACTTCTCCATTAATTAGAATTAGCCGTGTAATTTTATTTAATCTAAAAAGGTTAATTAAATTAGTAAGTACATTAAAATGGTGTTACAGATACAACAAAGGCATTATCAGCCCTTTAATCACTTAGGGCCACTATATCCTATCCAAATGAAATTATATGTGTCAATCGAGACTTTAATCTATCTCCAATTCCAATTCAATTTGAATCCATTCGGCTGATAACAACGTGATTGAGTGCCAAACGTATATATAAACATTTTAATTTTCTCATTCGCTTTGTGTTGAGAACGTTTTTAAATAAATAAACGAATACCCGTGGCAGACATCAATTTTGAATCGAAGCCATCAAACGTTGAAAACTCGGCCAAATATGGAACGGCAGAAAGACCACGAGTTACAGGCATAAATAAAAAAGATCAATCAAAAATGTCCCCGGCCAATATAAGAGCGGGTCGAGACGGATGAGATATGAAACCGCTATGCAAATTGATACTGCTGCGACCAATCTGGTCTCGGTATTGTTTCCAGTTTCGACGTTTCGATATTTTTGCAATGTCTATTTTTACACTTGTGGAAAGGAGGGTTAAGTTTATTAAGTTTTGCTGGAAACATTTCGATGGAATCTTAATGAAAGAAACACAAACAAACAAGAACAATTTTCTTTTACATTAACATAATTATGTTTCACAGTTTAAAGTTTCAAGTTTTATAAAAATAATCTTTAATTACTTTTGTGCGTGTAAAGATCATAGTATATTAGCGTTAGTTTTTTTTATTAGAGCATATTATTCTTTTAGTACTTACCTGGTCCTTACTTACCTAGATAGATTTTCATGACAAAATAAAGGAATCCATCCAGTAAAACCTGCCAGCTGATGGTTTCATTTTACATTTTATATCGTAACATTATCAAGTGACAAATAATCTTACTTTAAGGAAACTCCAGTAGTTTTCATGGAAACTAAGTATTCGTGATCCACAAAAATCGACAACCAATCCAGAACCACTTCGAATATTTGCGAATTTCGTGGATCTTGCCAGAACCAAAATTGCTGCCTCAACTATGCCATTTGAAAGGAGAATTCCCTAAAGTTGCAGAGCCAAAGCTGTTACAACATGGCACAGACGGATATCCGGAGAAATGGCCACTATTTTATGTGTATAGCGGTATAACAGGTCATATGTTACATTTAAATCGCCACTGAGAAGGTTTAAAAGGGGATTTTCAAGTAGAAACTCTCTTCGCTGGTTTTGCTTCGCTTAATAACATTCTGGAGGGAAATGCTTTTGCAATTTATGGGCATACCATTGTTTCTATCGTACAGTGATTCAGGGAAAATAAATTGTGAAGGCAGAATTTTAATTTTTACACTAAAGGTCTATATGGATTTGATAACCTTGTTTTTGTGCTGCGAAATCGAATAGATATAGAGCATTCAAAAATTTACACAAAGCCCATATGATGGCTCATCCTCCTTATTTATCCATAAGGAAGACTTATGCCCCAGCAGTGGGAACTGGGATCATTCAAAAGCTGGTGATAATGATCGAATCGATGAGTTATGACCAAGTAGAAAACTTTGCAATAACTAAAACCCATGGATGTCTATGTCAAACAAAAGAAAATCTACTAATATAATTATTTTAATTTTAATTAATTAATTTATAGTTAGTAAGAATCATGGGCACTCTACTAAGGAAAATGGACGTAAATCCAACAGAAATGAAAATAAATTTTATGTTTAAGATACCATGCCTAGATCATGTGGATATAAATTTTATTTTGATTTACCATTGGGTATGGAGATACTACTGCGCGCTAAATGTAGATAAAATAAATCATTTATTTTTATTAATTCAGTTTACTTTTGGCTTCAAAAACTAGTGCATACATATTTTTAAAATAAGTAATTACCTATTTTTAACCGATTTTTAAACGTTTTTATTTAAATAATAAGGAACCTATACCTTATAAGCACATAATAAAACATTTCACATTCAGGCTGCAAATTCAGCCGGAAACAATGGTTTAACGTACCTTCCGAAGTACAAAGCTCGAGACAATAGATTTTTGGTCACCCATCCCATGACCAACCCTTGCTAAAGTTGCTTAACCTCCGCAATCGGCGGATCAGGCGCTAAACTACTGCGCCATTGAGTTTCTCTGGTAACTCCTACCAGCTCGCTGTTACTATTCACATATTTTTATATACATATATTGATTTATCTTACTTGATTTTTACATGTTTGTACGCTCCTATCTTTTTTCTCCGGCGTTCTAGTAGCCCCAGTCGTAGGAGGCAAAAAAACGAAGAATACGGCTATCCATGGACCAAAGATTTCCTTCGGTAGGATTGATCCTTGGGTTCCTAAGATGGGTTTACGAAGTGGAGCCACCTGGATTTTTCAAGCAGGTGGGGGGAAGGGGGAATTCTGCCTTAACGAAGTCCGAGGTTAATAACTGCCGTAGTTTAGATACTAAGCCAAGTTTGGTATCATTTTCGGATAAATCAATGACGTAGAATTCATTTCTGGTATAAAAAATGCAATTTATTAAGAATTTTCCTAAACATTACACAATAACCAATATTTTCAACTACATTTTTTACTTTAAGTCACCGTAAATATTAAACTGATGTTCTTATTTGCAAACAAAAAATATTATAACAAAGCTTATAGAATGAAGACTTGAAAAAATATAACTTACAAATTTCTTTATTAACAATAAATAGCGAAAAAAAAATTCACTGTCGCATGCCGTCAATTTCTTTTACACCTATGGAAATATTATTATTTTTTATTATAACAATATGGGTATCAAATGAAAGGTAAAAAATAGCTAATTCCAATTATATATACATTATAACACTTTTATTGAATTGTTTTGAAATAAACTTAAAAAGTATAACGTAGCAGTAAAAAATATTAGTAAATTATTAGAAAAACATAAAATGGCAGTCAATATCGACAAAAAAAGGCAAATATCACAAGCGCGCATGTAACTACAATTTTTTTCAGATGTTGTTAGGTACCTTGAGAGTAGTTTTACCCAAGTTTTAACCCTTGGAAACCCTGTACTACTGGAAAAACTTGGCACTTGTTTCAGTATTTTCAAAAAAACTGCCTTTAGAAAGCGTTTTTCAGGTATCTCTACTCTATACGTTTGTAAAGCTAACTAAATTTGCTACAATTTGAGCCTATCACAAACAAGTTTCGAATTGATATTTAAAATTTTGATATTTAATAAAAATAATAACAACGGTAACGAAGTTATTTTTTTTAATAAGCCAAAACAAGAATATTTTATTTTATTATTATTTTAAAAATAAAAGGATAATAGAGCTCCTACGAGGTATTTTTCTTTTTCAAATATGACAATTTGTGTATTTAATGGCAATTTTTTTCTTTAATCAAGCAAGTATTTTATTTTTGTTTTTATTTTTTTTAAATAGTTTAACAATTGAATCGTACAAATATGAATCCAAAAATAAATTCGACACCCTAAATTCATACGAATATGATATCAAACTGGGCATAGCAGGTTAACTAATACATCTATTGAGATTGGGCTGAAAGCCAAAACTTCAAAAAATTTACCACAAAAATCGTGGTGGCTCCACTTCTTATATCCATCCTAGGGTCCTAAGGACCAATCCTAAAGGAAATCTCTGGTTCACAAAACGCCGTATTTTTCACCCTACTGACGCCACTATAGCTACTTGTTGCCATACAAAGAAATAGAGTAAAGATTATTATCTTTAACATGATATATATTTTGTCACTGTTGGTTCAACGTCCAATTTGACCAAGATCCTTTATTGCAAAAACGCCTACAATTTTAAAACAAATAAACAAAAACAAACTAAACGAAATATATGAGAAAGTTTATAAAACTTTTCATGGTTGAATTCGTATTGTCGTAAGTTTAGATTGATATTGGAAACATGACCATTTAACTTTTTCAATCAGCTAGGTCTGTTTGTGAATATTATTTTATATTTTAATTTGTCATAGTAATATAAATTAAGTGGTATACTCTTAGAAGTTAAAAGAATCCACATATACCAACACCGAACTAGAAGAAATCATAAACATACACCTAATAAGATGCATAGATAAGTTACCGACATACAAAACAACACGTACGGATCAAGATTTCGTATAATCTTGTGGTTAGATTGAAATCGCTGGATCCCTACTCCGGGGAAATATCTGAATAGAGCCTGTTAATTTTCTGGAGATATAGATAAAGGGGGAAACAAGAAAGGGAAATGTAAATATGGATATCAGCATCACTAACCAGTTTAAATATGTATGGTGTTAAAGCACATATTTCAGTAAAGAAGTTTAACTGACTTATGTCAAAGGTCAAAGACCTTATTATGAATGAGGTATTTACACGAGTCAACTTGGCAAGCAACTTGGCAGGCGGCTTCAATCTTCTAGCGCTTTTTGTCAACAATCGCTTGTAAAATCGAATCGCCACCTTATTGAAATTAGGTTTTTGATTAGATTTATCGACAATCGCTTGTAAGATTGTCGATAAAAGTAGCGCTAAGGGGCTATTTACAGGTCAATTTTAGTCACCTGTGACGGTCGACTTTAGTCACCTAGCAAGTAACTTCCAAAATTGAATCGCAGGTGATGGCGTCACTGTCGTCTATGTAGTTGATGGCGCAACGTAGGTAACAATATGTAATAACATAGTTCCAGTTTTAGTCACCGGATCAGGTAATTTTTTTCGGTCACCTTTGGCCTAGGCCGAATTGCCATTTACACGGTCTATTTTCGTCGTGCAGCGAAAATTGTACGGCTTTAGTCACCAATGTATAATTTACATTGGTGACTAAAGCTGTACAATTTTATAATTGACTTAAGTCGTCTGCCAAATTGCTCCATGTAAATACCTCATAAACATCATTGTGTTTTTTTATGCATTTAATGCCGCTGAGTGGAAAATAAATAAAAACAAAACACGCCTGATCTCGCATTGTGGCACCGTAACATTTTTCGTGTGGCCGCAAAAATGCGGGTCGGTTTCACCCAGGTGCAGAAACGACCCCCAAGTTCACCCTTTGCAATCCTTTAAGCTTCTGCGAATTAGACCATAGACGTTTATCTTTTGTCTAAACCGATTCAAAGGGTATTTTGCACAAAAGACCCGTGAATGTAGACGAAATTATTTTTTAGTAAAAAAGGTTAAATTGGAAAATTTTCAACTCTTTATTTACTTTGGTTTAGCTTGATTGAATAAGGGTGATTTGTTTGAGTTATTTAAGGAAACGATAAAGTGGCCTATTGATCCAGATTTAAGTGAATTCGTTGATTTTATTCTTCATTCATTTGCATTGGAACATTACCTAAATCTAGACAACTTTTTTTCAGAACAAGGAAGATATTTTGCTGAGTTTGAAGGAGAGTATTTTGCTATAGTAAAAGTTAAATCACACATTGCACGCTTATGCCAATCACAGAGATTGATGTGTTTTAAAGAATAACAAGTTGATGATATGTTTGTAATTTTACAGCTGGCGTAATGGATAGAAAGTATGTCAGTGGGGGCTGGTGATACGAGAAAGACAACAAAAGCAATAGTTTAATATCTTAACCCGATTTTGTCTCAAAGGGACCATTAACAATACATTGCTTGTATTCGGCAGCTTATACCAGGATGCCAGTTAAGCCTATTTCTATGGCCTGTCTGAGAATGTTAATTTTAGCACAAGCATACACCAACAATGCATCAGACAAACTAAGGAATTCCATGTTCTTCAATAACGAGAGGACAAACTTTGACAAGTTTTGAGTTGATTGATTAGTTTGTATTGTTTGGCACTGTGATAGGAGGATGCATAGATAATTGCTTTGTATAACCTAATAGCATGTACTATATGCTTGATACATTTTGCCATCTGTCGCGGACGTTCCACGCGAGGAATCCGCGTCGTATTCAGGCCTTATAGTCCGTGAGCCCGCGACAGTATTGCCTACGTCATATAACATCACGATGAAATGCATGGCACACGGTCGGAAAAGTTGTGCTGAGCGAGGATCAGAAGATTATCGGAAATAAAATTGGCCGGAAGCTTGAGAAAATCTTCCACTTCCGGTCAAAATTTTAAGATTATATTTATGTCATGTGACATCAGTAAGAGACCCGGGTCATCATTTAGTCTTCAATCGTAGAGAGTGTAAATATAAGTCTGTCAGTTCTGAAATAACTAAAAAAAATTTTAAGTTAAAAGTATTCCGGCCATTTCAGAACTGACAGACTTATGTTTACTCTCTCTACGATTGAAAACTAAATGATGTTGACACAGGTCTCTTACTGATGTCACATGACGTAAATATAATCTTAAAATTTTGACCGGAAGTGGAAGATTTTCTCAAGCTTCCGGCCAATTTTATTTGCGATAATCTTCTGATCCTAGCTCAGCACAACTTTTCTGACCGTGTGCCATGCATTTCATCGTGATGTCATATGACGTAGGCAATACTGTCGCGGGCTCACGGACTATTAGTGCGAGCTAGAGTTTTCATGAAGTCAAAAATGTCGACACATTATATTTGACCGAGCGAAGCATCTCTGCTTCAGCTTGGGCAAAATGCTTTCGTATGTCTGTCCGTTTGTTCTTCTCTACAGGTCGCATTTCTCTTCACAAACTCTACACCTTAGTCAAAATATAAAAGTCGACAATTATATTTGACCGAGCGAAAAGTCTCTGATTTAGCTTGGGCAAAAATGCGTTCGTATGTCTGTCCGTTTGTTCTCGTCAACAGGTCACATTTCTCTTCACAAACATTACACCTTACTCAAAATATGTGGCTTGGCCGTTTCGAGACTACAAGAACTATTGTTTAACAGAAAAGTAATGAACAGTGAATAATCTGTTCATCTTACACCCATGTGAATCTAGCCAAATGGCTAAGCCAAATATTTTGACTAAGGTGTAGTGTAGAGTTTGTAAAGTTAGGGCTTGTAGAGCTAAGGGTGTGTAGAGTTAGAAGCTTGGCTCTACATGAGGTGTGAAAACTTTTTGACATGCTATGCGGGGTGAAATCGAAGCTTTAGTAATCTTTTAATGAGAATCTAAACACGATATTGATTCTCCTAAAGACAAAAATATCTTGAATCAATTGATTCAAGATATTTTAATAATCAAATGATTCAAGATATTTTTGTCTTTAGGAGAACCTTGAATTTTTATTTATTTAAATCAAAATTCAAGGTAAAATAAACAAAAAAGATAATCACAATAGACGCTTAAAATCATTACACGAATGAAATATTAAATGAAATTAATAGTAAAATAAAAAACGCAAAGTTTTATTTTTTAGCATCTGTAATCTTGAGATATTTTTAAGTTTATTTCGCTTTAAATTTTTATCACTTTGATTTAAGAAATTTTCATCCTAAAGTTATCATATCAATATCGCGGTACGATTTTTTTTTTGTAAATTCAAATATTATAATAACTATTAATTGTATCTACCGACGTATAAACTCAGTAAACTGTAAGTTGTCTGGCCCTAGTACAGCGTGGTCTAGGAATGCCATTGGGAATGTTAATTGTTCACTGTTCCGGACGATCGGACAAGAATGTGTTACTCTGAGGGGGAATTCCCGACTTGTGGTTGTACATTTAGGTAGATCAAATACTAAGTTCAATGTATACGGAAAAAGGAAGTGAGCATGGTGAATGTTTCTGTAATGGAAAATTAAACTCCGTTATATTCAAAACAGTCTTCAAAAAATATTGTATTTTTTGTGCATAACGGGATAGTGCCTCACCTGATATTAAATGACGATAAGGCCGAAGGTGAAATTTTTAAATTGTTTTTATGGCGTCAGACTTAGGTAAGATGGTGGTAGCTAGCCAAGCGGACTCGAAATAAACCCTACCAACCAAACCGAGTACAAATTGTACCCCCCCCCCTGGGAATCGAACCCAGGACCCATGCAAGCGTCTTACACGGGTGGACGAACCACTCTAGACCAAAGAGGCGGTTACTTTTTGTATTTTTTCGAAAAAAGATGTCATACCTTAATGTATTTACTAAGTGTATTTTATCAACATTACAATGCGTAAATAAAGCTATTTTACCAAAAATACTTAAAACCATTAAATACTTTATAATTTTATATGTGAAGTGATTTATAGAAACTGAAGAAGTAGTACTTGCTTTTAAACTGAAATGTATTTTTATTGTTACAGGTAAGAACCTCTCAAAGTACTTCACTGCTACTGGAATGAAGACATGGGGTTTGTTTAATTTATTAATTTGCTACATGTTACACTGAACATCAAAAATAACATTCATATAGAATATAAAAATAATTTACAGTTATTGTTTCAACTGAAAACGAATCGAATACTTTATCAAGAAGCGTATCGTTTGATACCTACCGACGAGTCACAATTAACTCATGTGCATTTCGATAAAGTTTTCAAAAATGGAAAAGAAACAAATGAATGCAGAAATGACCAAAGACTGACCGATCCCATTTCCACATTTTGTTTGTAAATAGTTTCTCGTATAGGAATTACATTTAAAATTCGAACACATGCCTGGATGCCAGTTCGGCACGTCCCACCAGAATTTCAATTCGCCGTGTTTCGCCTTTTGCCACGTTCTCAGGAGTTAAGGATGAATTTGAAATTAGAACGTTCCGCTTTGGAAATTTAAAAAAGGGAAGAATATTCTTTTTGCCTTACAATTTTAGCACATCATAATAATACGAGTGTTATGTTTTTAATCAATGCTAAAAATTTCGCTGATAAAATCCACGACTTATTTTTCAGTTGAAGTGATTTTAAACTCAAACATGCAAGGACTAACATGATTGAAAATTCAATATACGATACTTTAGATTTACGATCCATCCCTGCACTTCAATATCAGAACTAAATTTATTTTGTACGCTCGAGACAGCTGTTTTTATTCATTTGAAATTGAACCAGGTACATTTTACATCAAACCTAAGTTGTAATGTTTCTTGGCACGAGTAAGCAAAAATATTCATAATTTCATTGCAAAAGAAAAAAACATAGTTATTCAAACTTAGATAAGAAACCATATTTAATCTGAAATCATATTATGAAAACTGTTGAATTATATAAGTTTGTTCAATGAGCAGAATAAGATACAAAACTTTTGTATCAATAGGGTATTTTCCAAATTTATGAAAACTGCTTATATTTAAAGATTGGGACGAACAATTTAACAGAAAAATAAAAATAAATTAAATAATGTATTTTTTCTCCATTAAACCTATTAAAATCAAATATATTTTTAATGCTTTTGAATTTACCGCCAAAACGCTCGGTTCGATGACGTCTACTGCGTGACGTCAACTTTGTGTAAACAATTTCAACATCTTTGTAGTCTGTGTTACAATTTACTCTATAGTTTACACAAAGTTGACGTCACTCAGTAGATGTCAGTGAACCAAGCGTTTTGGTGGTAAATGCAAAACAATTAAAAATAAATTTGATTTTAATTGGTTTAATGGAGAAAAAAAGACTTTAATTAATTGATTTTTATTTTTCTGTTAAATTGTTCGTCCCAATCCTTAAATATAAGCAGTTTTCAAAAATGTGGAAAATACCCTATTATGAAAACAATGATTTTATATAATATCAACACGAAACTGTGAAACGTTTGCCGATACCGACATTCGTAATGTGTATTTCATATTTTTCGCAATTCCATTGAGCGTTCTGCGTATTACTGCGTCAATTTAAATACTTGTTTTAACTTTGAAATAATTTACGGAACTGGATTGTAAACGAATGTAAGCTTTTTTTAACCGACTTCATCAAAAGGAGGAGGTTCTCAATTCGATTGTATTTCTTTTTTTCGTTGTTCGCTTCGTCATTTATGGACCGATTTTGATGATCCTTTTTTTGTTCGATCGAGTATTCTTGCGAGATGGTCCCATTAATATTTTTTCAATTCAGTTTAGTAGTTTTCAAGTAATCCTGAAAATACTATGATTTTGCATTAACTACCTTGACGACTTTGTTATTTATGAACCGAATTAGATGAAGTTTTTTGTTTTGGAAAAAGGATAGTGTAGTCTTTTTAACCGATTTCAAAAAAAGTAAGGTTTTCAGTTTGACCTGTATGTATGTGTGTTTCTCTGCGATTATCTCACGTTTGGCTGAGCCAATTTTTATACCTAATAATATACAGGTACAGAAGGTACTTACACTAAAAATTAAAAAAATTGTTTAAAAAACAAAAAAACCGACTTCAAAAAACCTGCCTCTAAAAAGCAAGAAATAATATTCAAATCATTAGATACGCATTTTTATCGTTATAATAACGTCTATTGAATTCGGGTGGGGCTTTTAGAATAAAAAAAGGAAGTTGTACTTCCCGCACGTACGTACGGTACGTTCATACCCCACCCGACTTCAATATACGTTATTATAACGATAAAAATGCGTATCTATTTATTTGAATATTATTTCTTGCTTTTTAGAGGCAGGTTTTTTGAAGTCGGTTTTTTGTTTTTTAAACTATTTGTTTTATCTTTTCTACAATTCCTATTTTACAGAAAATATTAACCCTATTTCCGCAAAAGTTGCGGTTATCCCTTTTTGCCCGTTAGTCATCGATATGTTGTTTGTTGTTTAGTTTATTCTATTATGAATGTACTTTTACCTCATAGCTTTTAAAAACTATTAAAAATATTATACAAATCTGTTTAGCATAGTGTGTAGGTAATGTTTTGTAATATTATGCCCTATTAGTGTCGAATTAATCAATGTTCTTGACAATTTATTTTCTACCTAATCGAGATTCTACACAATATGGATTCCGCACAACTGCCATTGATCACATCATCAAACTAAAATAATCAATTTGATATAACAGAGACCTAAAAAAATATATCTACTCATTACAACAAATAAAAGTTATGAAATAAAACACTTTTTAACGGATACTAGCGCGGTTTTATTGAAAGTACTTATACTTTGGTAATTCGTTGGTATTTGGTTTGATTTTTGATTTTCCCGACGTTTCGGCACCTTTGCAGCTGCCGTGGTCACGGGGGACTAAAGCTAATTACCAAAGTACTTTCAATAAAACCGCGCTAGTACCCGTTAAAAAGTATTTTATTTCATGTCTAGTGAGCGCGTAAGCTTGAGAAGTGAATAAATAAAAGGTCATCAAAATATATAACTTACATAACTATCTTAAATTTTCATCATTTTCTAAACCCTTTCTACTGTATTACTCAATACTATTTTACTACAAACTCATTATTTTTATTCTCCACAAAGGAAGCGAAGCCTCCAAGGCGGGCTTATATCTTAAGCCAACCATGTAATAACCCTGATCGAGTTTGAGACAGACTGAGATTACTGCACCGCGATTTAAGCCTCAATTCTGAACTGTAATATAACTATCTCACTCCCACAGACGGGAGTTTAAGTTACGTCTACACGGTCTTTGATTTAAAAGTATCAATTCTTTTTTTGTATGCACCACAGAACACGGAAAATTGTATTATGCACTGTTGCCGAGTGCAACCTTTTTGGGCGATACCTTTTAGTTTTATTTTAATGTTATTCTTAATTTTATTTTTTTCACTGCCAGTTACATACTGTTGCTTTAAAAGTAATCACCTAAAATCCCACAAAGATATCTTTAACACATAAATACTTGTTTCAATGCTGCGATGACACAAATGTTTACAAAAACGATATTCTCTAACCGTAATTTGCAACTAACGCGTAGTTTTACTACAATCCTAAATCAAAATTACGGTATTTTTTGTAGTTAACTTTCAATAAACAAACCGTTTAAAAATATTACCGAGTTCACTGTCGTAAAATTTTAGTAGCTATAAAAAAATCTCCAACATTGTTTGACGGAGAGGTTACACGCTCAGTTTGGCATTAGTACAGTTCACCAGTCCGGAATGATAAAATATTGACGAAAATATCCACACCATCAGTCAACAATGAACGAGTCATACTGATCTTTGAGTTTGAAGCATAAATCAATTTGATTGCGGTTGTATGCGAATCAGCTATAACTACCCTTCCGATTTTATGTAAACTGTTAAAAACTATATTCAAAACTGTTATAACATTAGGTTTAGGTACTGCTAAATAGCTAGAGCTATATTTTCGAAAACTCTTACTAGTGGTACAATAAACTGAATTGACTCGATTAGGTAAGGTCGGTCACAGATATACTGAGACACACGAGGAGCTCGGTGGCGCAGTGGTTTAGCGCCTGGCCCAGCGATTGCGGAAGTTAAGCAACGTTCGCAAGGGTCGGTCATGGGATTGGTGACCAAAAGTTTATTATCTCGAGCTCCTCCGTGCTTCGGAAGGCACGTTAAGCCGTTGGTCCCGGCTGCATTTGCAGTCGTTAACACCCACCAATCCGCATTGGGTCCGCGTGGTGGGTTATGGCCCATCCTCCTTACCACCTATAAGGAAGGCCTGTGCCCCAGCAGTGGGGACATAAAAAAAATGGCTGATGGTCACAGATTAGCTAAGTATAACGTACCATAAAACAGCAATTATTATGTTGATATACTTAATAAGCTTGTAACATGCCGATTAAGCGTAATGGTTTTAAGAGAAATAATTAAAATATTCTGCTTCTTATGTTATAGATATACTGACAACTGCACAAAAAGTATCAAAGGATCTAAGACTCCTTTTGCTGTGTTTTATTGATGCACAAGATTTTAAACTTCAAGTAAACGATAAAGTATTATAATTTCGATATAACCTCGTTAATTCGCAAGCATGTTGCAGGCAACTAGCATATTTATACCACCGAGCTACGTTTGTTGTTAGCCATGCCTGAAAATCTTCCGCTATGCTTAAAATCACCTGCTTAGATGCATCGCTTGATAGTTACAAAGCAACATCTTTATCCTTTAAGTTTATTTAACAAAACATTACCTTTTTTGTTTCGTTAGAAGAGTAATTTTTGTTGTTTAAAAATTGTACATCAACAGTCACTTATATTGAATTATCAAACATAAAAATATTCATATTACTCAGAACGTCTACTGCTATTATCACTACTTAGCTAAAACAAGATATTTAAGTAAGAAATGATGTGCTTAATGAATGAACTGTAAGTAGACCTATATAGGTCATATGAATAAAATACAATAAACAATAGAATATAAAGTCTGACCAAATATCCTTTGATTGAGCCAATATCGTACATGTGTGTAACATACCTTTTCCAACAGTCGCATTAGTAACGTTATTTAACATAATACTAGTCAGAGTATTACTAACATTATTGAACGTATACATTTCGAGAACAATAAGTAAATATACGGTCTTGAGGCTTAGCTATAACTTAGACTACAAATTAAGCCGGCAATTGTTCGACCCACATTGTATGTAACACGAAACTCGATCAGCGTTTAGTCCGATTGTCGGTGATAACTCGGCTGTGCTGTGTTCCATTGTATCGAATCCATTACTACATTTTGTTGGTTCTTGGTTCTTGCCTACTTTGGAGGATTGCTTGGTTACATCACCCTTATTAGATCCCATTTATTTCGTTACATTTCGCTACATTAGTATATTAAAACAAATTGAAGAACGAATATGGGCGTCAATTATTGTAGTATGCTTCAAAATACAGTCAGATTCAAAATAACTATTAAATACTTTTGAATTGTCAATTTTTAAATTCGGATACACCAAGCCACCGGTCACCGTATATAGAAATGTATTTGTTGAAAATATTATTGTTTGAATTAGTCATCGACTAATTTTTTACTACACATCAAAGTTTGTATCCTTACTAATATTATAAATGCGAAAGTCTGTTTGTTTGTTTATTTGTTTGTTACGCTTTCACGTCTTAACTACTGAACCGATCATCATGAAATTTTGCATAGACGTTGTTAGGGGTACAAAAAAGGACATAGGGTACCTTTCATCCAGAAAAAACGTACAGTTCCTGAGGGATAGCAAAAAAAATTTCCACGCAGACGAAGTCGCGGGCGGCCGCTAGTTTATTATAAAACCTTTTTATGAAAACTAATGACCAGCCACAATTTTTTTGTTCTTAAATAAAATGCTTTTGCTTTATTGTTAGATATTCAAAAAACACAAATTACGCCTTCTAGCTATTGTTAGTTCCAACCAAAGTCAACATCTAAGACATACGTTACAAAACACCTTAATTAGATCTGAATTCACGAGATCGAGACAAACTTAATCATTCGGGATTGACAAATTGAGCAGCCCGAGCTCGCTTTGATTCTGCGAATCTTTAATGGTATTTTGTACTGAGCGTTTTGTTTGTTGAGAGCAGGCAGCTGGCTGCTAATTATGTTGTTAGAATATTCCTTCATCGATCTACTTCTGTTTTAGCGCTTTAAGCGCCTTTTAGTTTAATCTACGTGAGCTTTCGTTAAATCTAGCCTGTAGAGCTGTTATTGTTTATTTTTTTTCTGATTTAAAGGTTATTGTTATTAGTGAGGTACTAATTTAAGCTAATTCTAGTAAGTATTGTAAATCAAATCGAATAGAAAGTTATATACTTTGTTAAAAAAGCATCAATAATGACACAGACAATCATTATTGAGATGAACATAAACAAATATTGTTATCTTCTTCTAAATTACTGATCTTAACTTGTATAATAAAGCCAGTTTTACAAAAGTA
This sequence comes from Agriphila tristella, assembly GCA_928269145.1. NCBI lineage: Eukaryota > Metazoa > Arthropoda > Insecta > Lepidoptera > Crambidae > Agriphila > Agriphila tristella. The sequence goes on from OV743433.1 coordinate 44,466,943, forward strand.
CGTTTTCGGGAGTATAACTAAGGTTTCACCTTATGCGTTACTAAACTGCGTTTCAATTTCAAATAATACAATTTCGCTTCCCGGTACTTTTAATGAATTTCGCGTTAACTTCAACGCATGAACATTACAATAACGAACCAGTTGCTTCGTTGGAAAATGAAATTACTCTCATGTGAATTTTGAGAAAAGAAGCGAAGATTATTCCCACAGGGAGGCAGCGGCAGCGTTTTTTTCCTATAGAAACGTAACTCCAAAATGAATATAAAATAGCAGTTTTTTAATTTAGACCCTATCCAAATAGATTTTAAACTGGTCTTTCGTTACTTAGTTTAATGCTAATTATCTTTAATACCATAAACAATGTGTATTTGCTTTTCATCAACAAATATTAGTTACAGCAAAAACTATTTCGCATTGATAGTTTTGATGAATATTCACCATGCGCTAGCAAAAGTGTAAATATTAACTATGAATCTTAGAATAATTACACCTAGAACGATAATTCCCTACAAAGCGCGCTGTCAAAAGTGAGGCAACAATAACAGCCAAAATGGCGCCGTTTTCAGATTTTTATTGTCCATTATTAAATAATCATGCTTAAAGAGATTAATTATTATATTATTGGATTTTAGATAGGATTAGGTAACGTATGAAGGATATAAATCTGTGAACTGAGCCATTTTGGCTCAGTATAAGTTGCCTCACTTTGCATACAAGGACACGGCTTCTAGGTGTAAATTATTCTAAGCTATAAATAAATATTGGTTTAGATAGTTAATAGAAATAACTGTTGTTATATACAGTGTATATTATTACTACAGTCCTTGTGCTATATGTTTGTGTCACTAACAATAACCAACAGACAGTCAGATGCAATGCAATATAGCTCCGGAGGCATTGCGGTACGTTCGCTGTCAAACTAAGTTTGGTTAGTATCAACTATAAAAGCATATTATATAACAGTTTTCAACTACAAAATCCGCACGAATAGTTGACAAATTAATTTAGCGAAAGTCGATTCGCCAACGTTAAAATTTGCGAATGGAGAAGTTTCATGATGTTAAAACTGCTCTATTTAACTTCATAAAATTAAAATATAGCCTTAAATTAATGTACTAGTGAAAAAAATATTGAAATCCGTCAGTAAATGGTAGAGTAATAAATAATTTAAGTTGACGAATTTTTGCGCGATGCGATTGTAAGGGCGTGACGTCATCTGACCTGTTGCTTGTATGGCGGTGGCGCGGCCGGCCGCTGGAGATGTTCCGTAGATGACTTCAGGCGACCGGTTCCCGATGAGCGAAATTATCTTAAAATCGTAACTTTCACGTCCTGTAACTTTTTAATTTTGAGAGATAATTTGATATTTGTTTCATAGTTGTGTACAATTGGGCCTTAATTTTAATAATAGCGAATTAAAAAAAACTAGGAAACTTCTCCATTGAAACAAAAATCTCATTTCTTTATTCTACAATACATAAAACGAAATAGAATCCAGAAATCAATAATGTGACGGCCATGACGTCACATTACGTAGAAATGATATGGAGCACCAAGCGATGACCAATTTGGCCGCTAGATGTCAAGTCACCATGGCGTAATGGTGTGGCTACTCGCCTTATACACGAGAGCCCGCAGTTCGATCCTCTGTCGGATTAGAGTGTTTTGATGGTTTTTACGATATTTCTAGAATGTTTACGTGTTTAATCTAATCTTTTTATATAGAACTATTAATAGAGAAATAGAACATTCTAGTATAGTCGGGAATAGGGAATATGCATCAAATTTTTTTTTAATCAAAATCAATAGTATAATGCGTGAGAAAATCAACTGTAATGTTGAAACTTGTCTCTTGCGTTTTTTTCTCGTAATATAGTTACTTGAAGTTAGCACGCATCAGCTCCCGCCGAAAACGCTCTATACAAAACGGTGACGTCACACATCACGTTTCGGTGTGTTTCGGGCGCGTTTAATATGGACTTAGTCAATAATCTTCAATTATCTCCCTAAATTTTGCGTTTAAGTAGATATGTGTTATACAAAATATTATTTCTTTTTCGATATTCTATCTGACTGTAAAGTGCATTATATCCGAAAACGAAAAAAAAATATCGTCATTTTTCCCTGATTTCATCGTGTGATAAAACGAAAATAATCATTTTTTTTTATTTTTCTTTCTGTTCCATCATGTTTTTACAAGTGTCCGCAGCGATCAAGCTCAATTTTAGGAAAATCGGTGACTTATGCATATTCCCTATTAATGGAAAAGATGAAAAAGGACAGAAAATGGCTAGAAAAAGACAATCGGAAAGAATAACGAAATGACTATCGAAATTCGAGTTACTAGAAGGTTCTATTGGGTATATAAGCAGCGGCGAAACGCGCACAATCGATGTAGTTCAGTAGAAGCAGTAGTTGGGTAAAGAAGAAGGGAAAGGAACAAGGAGAAAAAGAAGAAGATGAAGTTGTAGTGAAGAGAAGTTGCGAGGTCAGGTACTAGCGATAGTACCTGAGAAGAGGATGTCGTCGTGTTCAGCGCCGAGAGGCTACGTCGTTCGGACGTGACGCTACTTGGAAGGGCGGACCGCGATATCGGAGTGTCATCGAGTAACAGCGCTGGGTGGTTACGTCATTCGCAGGAAGACTACGCCACACAGAAGAGCGGACCGCGACATTCAGAGTTTATGGTGTGTTTTTGGAAATAAAGCGTCGTCTCTGCAACCGAGTGTTTTCCTTCCAATCCCGTACCCCGCGTCCGTAACAATACTTTGAATAAGATTTATCACTACCATTACATTCAAGAGTTAAAGTTAAAAAATCGTTATAAAAATGGGAAGCTGAAGAGTTTCACGTCGTTTTTGGAAGATTCGCATTAGTTTCATAGTTAAAGTATTTACAAAAATGTGTAAGTACGAAAAAATATGCAAGGTGCATCTTTCTTAATTTTATTTAAGCGAACTACTGAGTACCATGGGCAACAGCGTTAAAATTGCTTACACGCCGCGCCATCACGACATACGTTTAGTTCGTGCAGGGGCGATACGCGCGCACACGAATTTTGTTGCTAACTGGTATCGACGTTGTTGCCCATAGTTCCTACTCGTTCATATTAATTTTAAACCACTGAACAACTCTTGCGTTCGTTCAATTTCATGCATTCAACAACCACCCAGCCTTCAGCCACTTCACCAAGAATCCACTTATCAGCGTTCAGGAAATTATGTTGGAATTTTAATGTCATCGGCCCAAGGGCCTTAATTGAAAAAGTTTTGTGCCGCTCGGAGAATGTGCAAAGGCGCCGTGTTGAATTGGTAAAGAGCTCTGTCAAACATTCCAATTGAATAATTGACGTCATGTGACTCAAGTTCGGGGCTGTTTTTAATGAATTTTCTTGGTACGCTACGTACCTTTAGTTATTTAGATGAGGTGAGTCTACCCCTTCTTTTAGGAATTGAGTTCTACACATGAAAGGAATACCTAAACAATTTCCAGAGTGTGGTGATATCAAGAATAGCTAGTTCGCAAAAGGAAGAGCATAACAGTGAGAGATAATAACAGTAAGAAGAAGAGAATAACACAATATTAGTTTAGAGGCTGAAGACAGAATCAACAGCTCTCAAAGAATGATAGATAAATTATCATCATTATTGTCATTTTGCAAGGACTACACAACCAATTTATCGAATCTACCTGCTCGTTTCATTACCAGAGTCAAACATCGGTCTGAATGTAAATTCTTAGCTAGATAATTGAGAATTCTGAAAAATAAACAATTATTTCAATGAAAAACATAATATTTTGTCGGCCTAATTTATTAACCTGCCAAGTCCACTTTTGGGAAAATTATTTTGTACCTGTTGAAAAGTTAAGAGTATTATATACCGCATGGTTTAGGAATAACGATTCGCCTAAGAATGCAATGCTGTACCAGAAAAACTGTTTTTTTACCAACAGCAAATCTACACAACGAAAAACTGCTAAATCATATTGGGGCCTCAGTTTTCGATTACGTAACGGCCAAATACTCAAACAAATCTTAAAGTTAAGGCCACATTAAATAAAAAAAAGTTGTAAAATTTGATAGAAACTCTATGAAACTGACAGCTTCCTTAAAGGTAAGGAGACCTTAACTTAAGATTTTAGCTAATAAGCTCTTAGGAATAATGACTATATTCGCCTAAGAATGCGAAGAACTGCTAAATCCTTAATCAAATTGGAAAATCACTACGAAAAGCTGCTAAATAATTGTTTTTATGAATTCTAATTGTGATATGCTTCTGTTATGTTACTAATTTCGTTTTTAAAATATTAAAAGAAGATATTAGAACTAACATGATTTTCAGAATTCTGATAGCTAAGCATAAAAAAGCTATTCAGTTTTTCCTCCTGTACACTTTAAACAAATGGACTTAGCAGGATTAGCATATTAGGCCAACGATTTAATACTTTTTGTTTTTTTAGTCATGCCTATGTGTTGAACTTTACACCTTGATCCCGAATCAACCCAATAACCACGCAGTTTTGAAGCAAACATGGTAAATTAAACAATCAGAAATCCAATTTCACATGTATATTAAACTAAAAGTAAACGCAACACATTAATCCTGTTGGTTAAATTTCACAACAAAATTTCTTCGATGAATATTATTTATTGAAATTATTATTAAATTTATTTGATTATAATGTTATTAGCATGTGAATAAGTCACAGATAATAAACCCACAATTTAGAAAACTATTTAGAAATCCAAAAGATAATCTAGCAATTAAGACTAAAGGTACTGTTGATAGTCTTAGTAACTATTTGACATAGTAAGATGAATAAATAATGATAAAATATTTGAAAAAATCGACTCACCCGTAGCAACTCAGACGGGAGTGTCGATTTTTTCTAATATTTTTTCATTATTTATTCATCTTAATATAAAAATAGCATTGTGAATGCAAAAATCTAAAAGTTTAAAATTATTTAACATAGCTTAAAACGGTAAGAAAATTAACATACGAGTGAAATTGCGTTGTAAAAAGAATAATTTTATTGAAATAAAAATGCTTTCATGATCGAAAATAAATAAGTTACAAAAATTTTAATTTTTAAGGCTGCCATCTAATTAATATTGCTCCAACTCCCTTAGGCAGACTATTTTAAGGTAAACTTTACAAGTACAATAGAAGAAAGGTACATTAATCTCTCTCAAATTCAAGAAATTTAATTAGCCTTTGAACGTCATGAAATAAAGTCGATCTTTATAAAGGCAATTCTCGAAAATTCGCTTCCGAAGCAAAATTACCTGGGGAGCATGCAATATTGTAATAAATAAACAGCTGCCTCTAACGAATTTTCACTTTGATTAATTAACTAAATTAGTTTAATTAGGTAGCTTCCCATATTTTATGGTGGTGTACAATTTATTAGATTATACATAGCTATACATAAACTTTACACTCTCATTGATCTTACAAAAACATTTGCACATAAAGTTTACTAAAATAAAAACTAAGTTTTAAAATTACCCTTGCCTTGACAATAGTATAAATTAACGTGGATATTTATCTTTATGAAATAATCCAAACATAGTTTTTAGAACAAAACTAAGAAAAAGCCTTTAGAAACTGAAAGATGCTATAACAACAGTAAACAAAACACAGCTGAAAAACTTTATAGTTACTACGTAATTAAGAAATACCATCGTTCTTGCTACCCTAAAGTGTAATTTACACTTTTCATATTGTTACTGCGAAGCAAAATATTTAGACAATGCTTATAAAAAATAAAAAAGGCGGCGTTTAATTATTGTCTGTGGAAGTTTCGCGCTGTCTGGCTGGTGGTCTGATTAATTAGACAAACTTTAATTAAAGAGCGACCATAACTCATGGCGTCACACGTCCTCGGCACTGCCGGAAAATTGTCAATTGGGCTGTTTTGTTTTAAGCTACGTTCATTAATTTCGCCAAGTTTTCGGGAACTGAACAGCTGAGTTGGGAAAAATGTTCATTGTTACCGTCATATGGTAGCCTTTATTGCGCGTGAGATTTTGCCTCAAAGAATGCAACTCCATTGTGATTCTCAAAGTATTATAGTATATCGAGATATCAAGCAAAGTATAATTATGATTAGAAACATTCCCTAAGCAAGGGGATGCGTTTGTACAATCTGAATGCCGTTTTCGCTTTTAAATATAACAACGTATTGCGCGCTTTATTTTGCACCTTGTATCGTCTAGTCTTGTTTCTGTACGTATTTCCCTGAAAGAAAGCTCTATGAACATGTGACAAACAAAAGTAATTGGCTTTTCAGATAATCGAACCGTCAGGAAATGCAAAACCTACCTATGTTAGTTTATATTGTTTTGTATTAATGTTTTATGTTATCGTCAACTTCTTTTTGTATTTTCCGTTCCGACGTTTGACCGTCAAAATGATTGACTTTTCAAAAACTCAAACGATCAAATACAAAAATACACAATATCGGTTTACGTACCTTCATTTACTATTTTTGTATTTGCTGACGGAATAAAATATTCCGATTGATAATTATTATATTGCAAGATATTTTGTAATCCACTGATTCTTTAAATTTTCCGGTGATAACTCTATTATATTTTGATTCAATTTGACTTAGATTTGATTATAACAGACACGTTTAGTGTAGTTAATAACTTGCTGAACCATGACATTGCCTCAAAGATGTTTCCAACAACAACTTAAACACTATCAAAAGCTACAAGGCATACTAAAATTAGATGTAGACTAGACAAGCCAGATCAAATTAAGAAACTTATTATCTAGCTAGTATTTCAACTAGGTCCAAGTTTGAAACCAGCTACCTATAAAGTAGGTAGGCTCCCAGAGGGGGGTGTTATCCAATTTGGCGAGGAATATTCTGCAGGCCTCCTGGGAGTCGTCGTTTCAAAGATTTAAGACTTCAGTCTTCGAGACTTTGGTTCTGATAGAAATTACGATGGTTCGTAGCTGTGGTATTTTAAGGTGTTATAGGGCGGCCGCATATTGTAAGAAATTTCTATCAGAAAAATTCTGACGGTCGCCCGAAGGCACTCGGTGCATACATTTTGTATAGCCCCGCACACTATTATATATACAATTTTTCTAACAGTGTGCTGAGTCTGTACTTAGTCTATGTCTACTTAGTCCATGCATACTATCTTTTATTTAATACAGTAAAGTTTTATAATTAAATAATAGATAGTATGCGTGGACTAAGTATACATAGACTATGTATATTATTTCATAAGTAAGTTAATTATAATTATATTTACAAAGGAAATCAAATCTTTTTGTAAAATTTTAATTATGGGCAGTACACATGGACTAATGTTTTTCACACAACGGCGTGAAGATCTATTTGGAGGTGGTTTAAATAACTTAAGTCAGTAGTGGTAAGATTTGTGTCTAAATTGCAATGGTTGTAGAGAATTATTTTATTTCAATTTATATTAGAATGAAAGTGATTATAGTAGATTTCACATTTGACTATGTTCAATAACAGGTATATGTATGTATATATTCATTTCATCTATTTATTTATTTATTTAATGTATTTATATATTTAGTTATAATAGATTATAGTAATAGATACTAAGATTTGCATGTTGTTTTGTATCGATCATATTCATTTACTGCGCAAGTGTAGATGTTCTGGCAGAGGAGCGGACCCCTTCCAATACAGGTTATCTTAACTTAAATGGAGGAGTCCAATGCAAATCACCCTAACCTATAATTTTTTGAAAATAAATATTTTGTATTTGTATCTAGTAGTATGCATCGAGTTCCTTCCAGCGACCGTCAGAATATTTCTGACAGAAATTTGAATTTAAGGTGGTATAAGATGAGTATTTTTAGTTCATTATCTATTCCTTCATAAAACTAACAGATTAAAGCGATGGAGCTTACACAGTAATTTTTTTTTCTATGTTTTTGTTCAAGTTCATAAAACACACATATTCATATTATAATGTTTAAAGCCTGAAGCGAATACAACTCCCTGTTTATATTTACAAAGTTAAGGGAAGCTTCCAGATAACTTTTTTGTGATTTACGTTACTTCGCAACAGTTTGTGGGGCTATTAATATCGGTTTGTATGAATACGTAATTATTGGAGGTTTTATTACAAGCAGCCTGCGTGTGTTTCATTTTACATTGAATTTCCAAATTAATCGCTTCTTTTGTATAAAAAATGTTTAGGTATTACTTCATTGAAACAATCTAACCTAAGTAGGTACCTAATGTATTAATTATTTAGGTACATAAGCTTACGTTTTTTATAAAAGGCTGAATACTTTTTGTTACCTTTGCAAAGTTCAGCGAAAACATTAAAAAATACAACATCTCACCTCGAAGACAATGTAGCTTGAAGTGTAAACTTTTTCAATTAACTCGGTTTTCAAATAAGGTCTCGTCGAAATGAACGCATAATTCAAAAATTCCGTTTCTAAACTCGTTCTGAACGTTCGGAATCTAGTTATGAAATACGGGTCCGACGTTCGATCACTGAAATCCAATGACTACTTTTTAAATTTTAAATTTCGAACTCCACGTTCGGGATGCGTACGATCGAATTACCATAACACGACCGTTAAATGCGTATTTGTATTCCAACATTTGAATTTAAAACGATGTTCTTGAGGATTTAATGTAACGGAAAATTCTTTACGCTTTCATCTCCCAAAAGAGATGATTTCGAGATTTAAAATTTTAGGATGATTATATAAATGCTAATTCGAATTTTGTTCCATTGCGAACTTTTCTCGTTATACAATTAAAATAAACAACGATACCTACGATGATAGGTAGGTAGTTCATATTTTGCAAATTGATGTAAAAGTGAGGAGAAGATGAAATAAGCAAGGTAGCCACTTCTTTCAAGATCGTATTTAATGAGAAGCGAGTCACTAGGACTTCTAAAATATCAAAACGAAATACATTTTTAAGATTCATTGAAACTATAGAATTACAACAAAATAGGGGTTCATTTGACTAGGAAGGGTTAATTAATATGAGCCAACCAAAATTACGTTTAATTAAAATCAGAAGTGGCTGGAATGGTGATAAATGGTGCTTCGCGTCCGTGGCACTCGCTAAATGGATCCGTTTAATTTTTTATAAATCCCAGTGAAGTTTAGGCGTAAATTGCAAAACTAGTACTTGTGTATAATTTTAGCGTATACAAGGGGCTTACAAAAGTATTAATTATCCAGGGACCGATAGTCCTTAATAATGAATAGTTACTTTTGTTACTAACTTTCAGTGAAATAATCATTACTTTGCCGTGGTACCATTAGACACCATTACCATTTATGGTACGATATCCTTCTGAACTACTACTCTAGTTTCAAGGTAACGTAAAAACGTAAAATATAATTTTTTGTTACCTATATTTTGTAAAAGACAATTTTTTGAAAGGAAACTAGAAAAAAAAGGAAAAAGCTCTCTTAACACATTCAACATTCACTAAACGCTAACAATCCTAGGAAAAAAGTGTTTTGTTTGTGAGGAAAGTAACTATATTCTAAATTTCATAAAAGAACAAGGAATAAAAAAATAAATATACATAATAGGAAACAAACAGGTGAACATAAATTAAGTTTATCATAACTTGCATTGTGTCGGTGCGAAGTTTCATAAAGTATTTTGTAATGCTATAAAATTTATTTGTAGAATAAATAACGCTGTAACTAAAACATACATTGTTTAATGGTTCTCTGGGGATCTGATAACATTTTATTTGCTTGTTACAACGTTTGTTGTTGGTCTAAATCTAAAAGACCCTGTTTTGCTTTATATTTATGTGTTTGAAGTTGTTATTTTGCGAAGAATCTACTTGAGTTGATAAAATATTATTTGTGTTGTACAGACTGATATGAAACCTTGCCCATCTTCTAACATAAAAAAAATGAGGTGTCAATAAAATAAATATAAGACAACATCACAAACATCGCTCTGATTCCAAAGTACTTAGCTAATGCATTTGTGTTATGGAAATCAGCGACAACGTTGGAACTACAAACATCCACTGAGTCAATATAGAAAAGTTCATTTTCTGAATTGGGGTCAGCCGGGAATCGAACAGAGGACCTCAAAGATGGCGAGCGACACCTTTAAAACACCTTGCGGTTCAATTATAATCGATGTTAGATAATTAATCTTGCTATCAAACCCTCATATTTTTTGTACTTACAAGTATTTTTTTACAGATATTTCTTTAGATTATAAATTACTATGCGTATATTTCAAAACATGTGCTTACATGTTGTTACAAATTGTTAACGCTCTTAATTAAACTATCCGTCCCATTTCTCTTTAAGAATTAACTTTACCAAAAATATTTTCTTGAGTTTTACAAAGTGCCACGTCAATTTTTAACCGACTTCCAAAAAGGGGGAGGTTCTATGTTCGGCTGTATGTATGTTTTTTTTTATGTATGTCCGCCGATTACTCGAAGACAGCTGAACCGATTGAAGTAATTCAAACGTTATTAGATCAGGTTTGTTCCCAAGTTGGTCCCATTTTTTGAAATTTTGAAATCGGTACAGTATTTTTTTCAAGAAAACTTGAAAATACTGTCACCATTTTATGAACTTATACGGATGATCGACCATATTTTCTTTGTTTAAGTACCGATTTAGATGATTCTTTTTTTGTTTGAAAGACGATACTTCAGTGATGATACCATTTTGATTTCATTGTTATTGGAACTTGGATTTGAAAGATACACAAGGGAACTTCTCAAAATCAAATAGAAAATGTATAGTGATTGAAATATTGCTAGGATTATGACAATCTTAAACAAATTAGGTATCTAACTATGGTCAAGGACGTTTTGGACTAGACTTGACCTGCGAAGGAACGACGGAACTCCTTAACAACAAACAGCACGAAAAGTAGAAATTGAGTTTTTAGTGGTATTATACCACGGAAAAGTGTGAAATATAAAAAAAATACATAACATCATCGCTTACATTTACATAATATACATACCCATAAAAAGGTAAAACTATCTAATACAGAAGGTACTTACACTAAAAAGAAAAAAAGAAAAAAATGTTTAAAAACAAAAAAACCGACTTCAAAAAACCTGAAAACACAATTAGCTTCAAAATTAAATACCTCTAAAAAGTAAAAAATAATTTTCAAATCATTAGATACGCATATCATTGTAATAAAACACGTCTAATGAAGTCGGGTGGGGCTCTAGAAGTTGTCCTCTAGCCCCACCCGACTTCAATAGACGTGTTTTATTACAATGATATGCGTATCTAATGGTATGAAAATTATTTTTTACTTTTTAGAGGTATTTAATTTTGAAGCTAATTGTGTTTTCAGGTTTTTTGAAGTCGGTTTTTTTGTTTTTCAGTTCTAAACGTATGAACAATGATAATGACGATGTTAGAATTATTTTCCTTTCAGAAAATCATGGTCACAAATAACGAGAGATTCCATCCGACTGTAGCAAAGTTTCACAAATTGCTATCACTTGAAACGTCCAGTCTCATAACTCTTTAAAGAAACTATTCTAAGTATTCCGCAGTTATTTTCCAACAAAAGATCAATTTTGCAAGAATTTTCATTTCAAATGTATTCTGTGGCTTGGTCCGATATTATCGAGTATTTATGTTTTTTAAACATCTTCTGTGGTAAAAACTTGATGTTTGGCTTTAACCACAATATAGTAACGACATGTTAAATTGGTAAATATAAATGTTTATTGTATTGTAAAATAAGAACTAATAATTGAATTGCTTACTGATATTGTAAATGCAAAACTAAGTTTGTTTCTTTGTTACGCTTTCACGGCTAACTTCTTGGCCTGTCATCATGAAATTTTGCATACACGTTGTCAGGTATACAAAAAAGACATAGGCTATGTTTGATTCAGTAAAACAGTGCTGCTCCCGAGGGATAGAAAAATAACTTTCCAAGCAGACGGAGTCACGGGCGGCTGCAAGTTTGTTAATAATTACGCTTGGGCTTGGATTTTCCAAATTAAATACTTTACAATTAGCTTTCCACATACATAAAACTAAAACATAAAAGTTGGAATGGGATCCAAACTAAGTCTGCGTTCAGACGATAATGCACGACATGACCTCAACCCGAACTCAACTCGAACTCAACTCAACCGGAACCCACTCCTTGAAATACAGCGCTTACAATTTTGAGTTTTATGACACATCAATAAGCTCAGTTAGATTTGTCGATGCAACTGCACACGCCCCGCGCTCCACCCGACCTCAACTCGAACTCAACCCGAACTCACCTCACACTCACCTGAACATTACACAGGAGCTTATTAATGTGTCATAAGAGTCAAAATTGTAAGCGATGTATTTGAAGGTTGGCTGCAGTTGAGGTGAGTTTGAGTTGAGTTCTGGTTGAGGTCGGGTTGTGTGTTATTTTTTTATGCACAACGAGGTTGTGCTTGGCCTTCACCTCACCTGAAGTTAAATGACGATTAAGCCGAAGGTGGAAGCGCACTACACCCGGAATCCTCATCACTGAGGAACTTACTATCTTACCTCTAACTGCCGTAACACAACATTTTTTTAAATTGTTATTATGGCATCAGACTTCGGTAACATGGTGGTAGCTAGCCAGGCGGACTTGAAATAAGCCCTAACACCAACCAAACCGAGTACAAACAAATTGTACCCCTCTTGGGAATCAAACCCGGAACCCCTGTGACTTACACAGGTGGGTGAACCACTAAACTACATAAAAGTTTAAATAGGATCTAAACTGAATGTATTCCTAATTACAACAATAAGATATTATAACCATTGTTCATGCAACGTCCAGAATCTAATACAAAAAGTTTTCAGTGCTTAACTACAGTTAAACAGCAAAGCTGTAGATAACCAAAAGTTGCATAAACTCCGTCTGGTGCTTAACTAAGATTTATACTTGTAGCTTGACGGTTAGACTTAACTGCACCTTTGTACAGTGAACAACACATAAACTGCAACAATTTGCATCTTCAAAACCTACCTTATTTCAAAGGAATATGATTTTACTTCAAAATTAACGGTATTGTGTTGATTCATTACCTTACTGTTTGTTGCTCCGAGCTTAGAAATTGCTTTGTTTTGAGCGATTCTATTGATTTTTGTATCAAAGAGACTATCGTCTGTTCAAAGACGGACTTAAACGATAGATATTAAATATTACTGTAGTTAATTTGAAATATGGTTTTGTATTTCCCTTTTGTTTCGATGTCATAATTTCTGAACAGCTGTTTTCAACTGGCTCTTCATAAAGACTTCTAGAAAGCCATTACCTACATTTTTGTTGTAGTGGTAGACTAAGTATTTTTGTTGCTATGCCGAAGTATTCTTACAACAAAAATATACGTTAAACAGTTTTATAATAATCTTATTTTACTCCTTTTTACATTGCCTATAATACTATCGCTCTTCGAACGTCATTGATGTCCCCAACATTATCCCGAATGAAATCTTGGATTTTTTTCATATTCATAAAATGGAACGTACGTACCTAAAACTGGGAGAACCCCGGAAATCAAATGACTCCGATCCCAGTCCAGAGCGGAAGCCTGGAGATGTCGTTGCGTGACTTCCTGGAGGCTCCGACGCCTTGAATACGAATAGCGGGTAATGCTGTATACGAACATGTATGCATAGTTCGTTGGGTGCGGTGAAATAAGTTACCCACATTTTATAAGGGTAAGCAAAACGGCTTACTCAAACTCATGGTCAAGTAAGCTGTTTTATACACCGTCATTTTGTAGTCGTTTTAATTAACTTAAGGGAGTGTTCTACTAGTGAAACTAAACATTTTTGCCCAAGAAACATGGTCGAAAAACGACAAAAAAAATTGACTTTCCCATACTAATACAATGTTTTATTTAGCTGTCTAGTTAGTATGGGAGGACCAAAATTTTTTGTCATTTTTTTACACGACTGCCCAAAGCAAAAAGAGTGTAAATGTGTTCAGGGTTCATGTATGTTTGTGGGTATGTGAGTTTCTTTATTCCACCATAACTTCTAAATGCCAGAACTGATTTGGATAAATGGGATATCGTTAGAATCCTTACAGCATCTTGAGTGACATTGGCTATATTTTTTTTGAAAAAATCAAAATGGCGACTGTACAATGCCATTTTCAAATGTGAAAAATAATGTTTTCTTCTATTATTACAATATGGGCATCAAATGAAAGGCCTTGATGAGCACATTCCAAAACTATATAACATGTCACTAAAATGTGTGAAATAAAAATAAATAAATTTAATTAAAAAATATATTAAAAACACGACTGCCCTGCCAAAAACGAACTAAAAAGTTAAACAACAAGTGTCATTGCAGTTGGGGGACCACTTTGATCACAAATTGTTCCATAAAAAGGTCCCCCGACTGCAATAACACTTGTTGTTTAACTTTTTAGTTCATTTTTGGCAGGGCAGTCGTGTTTTTAATATTTTTTAAATTTATTTATTCGACCCATGTTTCTTGGGCAAAAATGTTTAGTTTCATGGGTACAACACACCCTTAAGTTAATTAAAACGACTACAAAATGACGGTGTATAGTAACTAATTAACCTCCGAGGTCGAATGGTTTGCACCATCACCATCTCTTGGGGTCCCGGGTTCGATCACCGGCTGGGTCAATGTAGAAAATTAACTTTTCTATATTGTCTCAGGTCTGGGTGTTTGTTATACCACCGTTATCTCTGATTTCCATAACACAAGTGCTTTAGCTACTTACTTTGGAATTGGAGCAATGTATGTGATGTTGTCAAAATTCAACTGAGCACACCTTTTTGAAATATTGACAAACGAAAAAACGAAAATTATACTTACATTTTTTTATTTATCTACGTCCTATGCGTTATACACTAAAACGAATTTAAAAATCTTTGTTATAAGTGTAACTATGAAGTAGGTTTATACTTTCCAAAACGATTTCTTTTTCTACTCGGCTTATTTGTATTGGTCCAATAGGTACATATTTTCTTTTTCCTTACCTACGTATTTACTGTATATGATTCCACTATGGTAAGTGGATCATCTTGTGTGAAAATAAGGAGAAAGAATTTTGGCTTCTGATCTCTTGTTGGTAACGAGACATGGGATACAATGTTTCACAAAGAAACATTTTATTGAGTGTGAGGAAGTTTTTATGTTGTTTCATTTGTACATATGAAGTAAGGATAAAAAATATATTTCTATAATGATCCTTATTTATTTCATTAGAAAGTACAGTATCGGCTAGCAGAGAAAACAACCGCGAATTGCGTAACAGCTGTGTAAAATTTTCAATTTTTAACTTCAAAGCTCTTAAGGGCTTTGGGTAATATGTTTCCGTTCCCAATACCTCTTTGTATGGCATTTGGAGCGTAAGAATCCAATATACTGGACGACGCCGATCCGCGAATAGACGTTTTGATCCGATTAAAGATCCGATCCGAACACAAACTTACCGAATAGTTTAGGGAAATATGATAAATCGATTACGTCACTACCCAAGGATGCGGGGTAAACATGTTTATGTTGATAACTCGATATCGTGTGTTTATTCAAAGATTGAAGATTATCTATGTGAGTGTATTTCATTTTTTGCTTCGATAAGTTTTATGGAAGCTCCTGTTTGAATATAACTTAGAATATATTTTTGTTCCTAATTTCAAAATACCAGCGACTAGATCTTACTTACTTAGTTTTATGAAAATAAAATAGCCAGTACTATTACTTAATTTTTAACCGACTTCAAAAAAAGGAGGAGGTTCTCAAGTCGACGGTATTTTTTTTTTTATTTTTTTTTTTTTTATGTATGTTTTAACATAGCTTCGTCAGTTGTTACCCGATTTGTAAAATTCTTTTTTTAACTCAAAGAACATAGTTCGTGTGTGGTCCCATAATTTTTTTACAGAGATCTGGCCAGTAGTTTTTTCATAATCCTGAAAAATATCAATTATTTAGCTCGCCATCGCACGAGTTTTTATGGAATTTCGAACATAACTTCTTTGTTTATGAACCGATTTAGATGATTCTTTTTTTATTTGAAAGGGTATACTTCAAGAGTGGTCACAATTTAATTTCATTGTTATTGGACTTCGAATTTCGAAGATACATAAAGGAACTCTTCAAAATCAAATAGTATAAGTAAAGTGATTTAGGTTTTGGTAAGTTTATGGCAATCCAAAACAAACCAAATCATGCTTTGCGATGCAACGTTCTGGACTAGACTTAGACTACGATGACACAACGGAACTCCTCAAAAACAAACAGCGTAAATTTGGAAATTGAGTTCTGGGCATTTTACCATTGAAAATATTATAATATAAAGTAAAAAAATATTTACACGCTGCGCTTACATACCTACCACTAAAAAGTTGAAAATAAAAAAGATTTAAAAAAAAAAAGAAAAACCGCCTTCAAAAAACTGAAAACAAAAACAGCTTAAAAATTTAATACCTCTAAAAAGCAAGAAATAATATTCGAATCATTCGTTACACATATCAATATTAATAAAACACGTCTAATGAAGTCGGGTGGGGCTTTAAGAAAAAAATGAAGTTGTCCTCCAGCCCCACCCGACTTCAATAGACGTGTTTTATTAATATTGATATGTGTAACGAATGATTCGAATATTATTTCTTGCTTTTTAGAGGTATTTAATTTTTAAGCTGTTTTTGTTTTCAGTTTTTTGAAGGCGGTTTTTCTTTTTTTTTATTACTTATAAGTTAGGTTAATAAAATACACGAGCCAGTAAATATTGAACGAAGTAGGCATTGATAATCCTTTTATTCAAAAGTAAATTTCAATTTATTTTCACTATATACAAAAATTAATAATTAGTACATACATTTTTTAAAATAAGTTTGGATTCCAAAATCAGGATACTATTTTACATTAACACCGCCACTTATTGAACATTAATTCTGTTAGTAACAATCTATGCGTGAAGCGATAAAGGGAATTTGCGAAATTTATATGAAAATTTTAATTACTAGCATGTTTGGACAATCATTACCGGAATAAATTACTTTAATAAACTCACAAATAAAATCAATAGTGCTGTCCTGATAAAATGGGATTCTGAAATTACCGCAAAGTTTATGAAAATAGACAATATTTTTTTACACTTATATTAGACTAGATTTATTCACAGATGGGTTATACCACTGTCTTTATGTAACTAGAGCCCCCCAACATTTATTATTATTCCATAAAAATGACGGATGAAGATAATGATTTTTGTTATTTTCAAATTGTGTTTTTTTTTCTTATTTGTTTAACACCAAGCAGGCGACTTGCTGTCGATTTTAGTCAACTCGCGCTTTTTATCGACAATCGCTTATAAAATCGAATCACCACCTCATCGAAAGACAATGCTACAATCTCAAAGAAAAAAAAAACAGCGTCGATCGAAATAATTGTTGAATGGTGAGGTAGACCAGACATAGTATGTCCCAAATATGCAATTTGATTTCGCTTAAGCAATCCCCAACATAAAAAAAGTTGCGGGGTACTATTACATCATAGTGCGTTTGTGTTTAGAATTTATTGAGTGAAAGGCGGATGGGTTACCGTTAAGTGGCATTACTACTTCGGAGGGCACGTCAAACCGTCAGTCCAGACTGTTGTCATCTGATAACAGTCGTAAAGCCAACTCAGAGATAATATTATGTTCTTGACCAAACATGTTGTGAGTTGCGAGTTTACGCGACATCTCAATAAAACATGATGTTCTTCTAATCAATCAATGATTTTATCAGGGTTTCTGAAGACCTCTATTTCATAGACTCCACTCGCTCTGATATGCTCGTAGCAGTACCTACGAGCTTTTATGACGTACGTTACGTACGATTTTTAACACATCATGCAGTAATAATATTCATGATAATCACCGTTATAATACGCAAAATATTTACGTAACGTTGTGACAAAACTTCTTCTTATCGTATGAGGATTAGTGCCACCTCTGGTGTAGACCCGTCTATAAGGCCTCTGACTTAGTTTAACGACTGTTATTAGATGACAACAGTCGGTACCAACGGTTTAACGTGCCCTCCGAAGCACGGAAGCGCTCAGTTGTAATGACTTAAAGGTCACCCATCCGACACCTGGCTGGACCGAGCGTTGCTTAACAAACATGATCAAGTACGATCAGTCTGTCAAGCTCCGTCATGAGCGTTTCTGAGCGGCACTGTAATAATTGCATATTTGAGACATACTACGTCTGGTCTACCACACCATACATAAATAATTAATATCTGGGCGACCGAGCTTTGCTCTGTTATTATTATTTATTGTAATATGGTGGTGTTTAGGTGATAATCTACATTGTTATCTCAAACATTAACTATTTTTTTTAACTTTGTATAAAAACAATAAAAATAAAATATTAAATATAAACTTGAACATTAAAAAACACAAAATTAAGTCAACAAGCGGGATTCGAACCCGTAACACTCGTTACTTGCCGTCCGCGTCTTAACCCGCTGGACCAAACGAACAGTGGCCGCCGGCAGGACGAAATTAGCAACCATATTCTGCGTCGAAAGAAAAACGCAAGAAAACTCGAAAACACGCGTCTACCCAAACATAAGACTAAACTAGATCGATTGTTTACCCCCGAAAACCCCCATATCCCAAATTTCAGCGAAATCGTTAGAGCTGTTTCCGAGATCACAGAAATAAATAAATAGAATTGCTCGTTTAAAGGTATAAGATTAAATCGACTCTGGGTTTTTTTGTGGCATCCTCCAATTGGGTTGGTAAACTTTTTCGAAGAGATTTTTTTTATATTTTTTTTGATAGCACAAGTTTGAAGAATAAAGAAATTAATATTATGATTTTTTATTTCACCTTGTTTTTTTCACCTTCACCAATTTTTTTTTTTATATTATTATCGCGATAAAATATCAAACGAACGGCTGAACACGAAGTTCCCTTGCATTTACTAATAAAAAACTGATTGACAGGACAGATTTAACAGAAAGTGACAAAGAGTAATCCAATTATTTTACTCTTTGGTAATCATTAATCACGACCTAATGTTGTTGTTTGTTTTTCAGCTTATTTATTTTGATTTTCTAGTGTTTTTCTTGTTCAGTTATGGGAAATGGATCAGCTTGAAGAAATCCATTATCCAGCCAGATTATTACGCCGATGAAGTACCTACACTGCTTTTGTTCCATTTTGTTTGAAATATAGATGTGACCATCCGCAGAACAAATTTTGTACAATTCCCATACCTTTGAAAGAGACGTGGTGCAGAGGATTAAACAGGAATTGCCTTCAGAGATCTTTATACGTTTGTGATGATCACGTAAATATATGTAAATCTAAAAACTTACAAAATAGTTATTTTATTTATTTTAGCTGACTATGACTAACACGACAACTAGTTGACATTGCCAATGCCAAACTTTTAATTTTTTTTTATTTGAGCAAAAGCATTACGCATACAGCCGTAATAGTGATTTATTGTACTATGTTGTAAATTTTAATTTTAAATTATTATTGAAATTAAAATGACGTATTATAAAAATTCCGCAATTGGTTATTCCTGACTCCAAAGCCAAAAGCTACCAGAAAATATATAATTCACAACAGTTTTGAAAAAGTTAACCAACCCAATTGGGTTTGACATTAGATTTTACAAGCGATTGTCGATAAAAAGCACTAATTTACTAAAATTGACCAGAAAATCGCCTGCCAAGCCCCGTGTAAGTACCACATTACTTTCTTTGACAGTAAGCAATCAATGAGATGTTGATAAATTACTATTAATTTATCTGAAGGGTCTATAATAGTCTTTAATACATTACTGGAATTCTTAGAACTTCGATCGATCACTTCTTATAGTTTGATTAATGGTAAAGTGTTAATACTCAACAGACATTTAATATCTACGTTTATTGAGTAACAATTTCTATCTAATGTGGGCGTAATCGAGTTAACAAAAGATATGAAAATCATATTTCTATCAACACCATCTTATTATAAATCTGGACATTCAATAATATTTGAAATACATATAATTGTTCTTTGAAGTTAGGCTATAAATGCTGTTAGGCGTGCACATGGACATTAATTCAGTTTACATAATTCGAGAGCGTGCAGACGCACACTAAAACAATGTGCATGTAGCCGAACAAACTGTAGGTACCCACAGAATAAAGAGTGACTGTACCCGTCTTAATTCGTTAAGCCAGGCACAAAGTCCACAGCAAAACCTTAATAGAAATATAAATAAGTCTGCGCCGTCATCGTTTGGAGATCAAAATAGCACAAGCATTTATAATTTCATCCCTCCTCCTCTGCAAAGCAAAACGAACTTTATAAGCTGCGCTAAACCGTCTAAATTTCTTTAATAAACTCACAGTACTGATTCAGTTTTATTTGAAAAGGTCTCCATAGCCCAAACGATTTTGGGTGTTATTTTGTTTGCGTAAATTGATTAAATAGGAGGTCGTTACGAATCAGTTGGTTATCTTTGAAATGTGAGCTAGCAAGTTTATGTTGGAGTGGGGTGCAGTTAATTTAGGGTTTAAGTTCTACTGTAAATACTGACGGAAGTTACAGTCCATTTGGTTTCAGCCATAAAGTTGATTTAATAGACTTCTAAAACTATAGTGCCGATGATAGATTTCAGCTTCAGTCGGTATCAATGCGAAACAAGGCGTATTTATTTAATTCCCTTTCAATTCAGTGACTGAAGACGTCTTTGACATAATTGCCTTTTATGTATATTGGAAGGTGTGCTGCAGGCTTGCTAAATTAACATTATTCTTTTAAGTTCTGCCTGCCTAGCATGACCATCTAAACACGATATGATATAGCCCTTCCGGACGACTTCGATTTGTCACGTTTAACTGACAAAAAACAATGGATTTTGACAGCTTGGTGTCGATAAAACGCTATATCACGAGATATAGTATATAGTGTTTCGTTTCATGCTAGGGGGGTAGAACAAGCTATTACACAAACCCTTTAAAAAATCCTCAAAAGCAAAAGATATTATTAATTTAATATTCGAGTACAATGAAATAGCCATTGAATAATGAATGAATAAATAAATTTATTTTCTCATCACAATAGGTACTCTTAACTAGGATGACGATAACAACAATATGATAATATGACCTGCATTGTGAGAGACTGGTGCCCGAAATAGGTATCTAAAAGAAACTGTGCCACAGGTCACCAGGACCCTCTTGTGTTAAACATTTTTGTAAAAACTAGTATATGAGATGCCATGAACGTGTGAGATTAGAGTGAATACAAAAAATAAGAAAAAAAAATATAAAAAATTATACTAGAACGAATTGCTGTACCTGTCGTGTATGCATGTATGTGTGATATGGATGTAAGTGAAGCAGAGTGGTTTAACCTTATGTGTGCCATTAAATTGTTCCCGACAAATTTGTTGCAAATTCAATGCATTAAAAACTATGAAACGAACCAACCGTGTCATTATAAAATATCCGGCGACACTTAAAAATAAAGCGACGATTACACTCCATCAAGCTTCGGTGCTCAGAAGAAATTCAATTTACCTACTTACATTAGTTTTCATGCCAAGAAAGCTTTTAAAGTGAAATATTGTCTAGATAGAACACTGCGATAATATTGCAAACAACAATTTATTATGAGGATTCGATAATTTTAAATGTCACAATTTGCATGCAAAAAATCACAGCGAATTTTCGTGCGATGGTTTCAGGAAAATAAAATGTGAAAAATGTGATAATATTTATTTGTTAAAAATACCTATTTAATCTTGGTTACATATTTTAAAGTGATATGAGTTAATTCATGACATTTGATTCAAAACATAATGATGAAGAAAATAAGAACAAGACAGCTATTGGGGAAATAAGGACCCTGTCGCCGCGTTACTTCAACGTTCAGAGTTACGCCATTTTCTCTAATTCTAAAATATGTCAACTCTCGGAATTCTTCGATACACATTATTATTCACACTCAAACAAATTAGATTAAGCACCAACTCCGTTTTCCCGTTCACCAAAGTACTGGTAACAAATCAACAAACACATAAGCCCCACTAATACTTGCCGGTAATTGTTTCATCAGGTTCACAACCGTGCCGTAATAATCGCGTGTAGACCGTACAGCCTTCACCGTACAGACCGTACAGCCTTCGCGTCGGATATTTTAATTCCGAACAAGGATTATAAGGTCTGAGGCGCTTCGGGCTCCAATTACCTACGTCGCGGGTGTGGTGTGCCACAAATTATACGAGGAAGCGATTTAGGAAATCTATCCGATATTTATACTAATAAAAAGAAAATAGGGACAGCTCTATGATTTTACATACAAACGAGCTAATTTCTGAATGTTTTTTTTTAAATATGAATTCATTCTGATTTTATTTGAATTTGATAATGTTCGAAAGCAGTTAGTCAACTTGCAGACTAAAGCTGCGCATCCACTGCATCGGAATTGGAGCGTATGGCACGGACGAATTTGCTGCTTTGTATGGATTTATGTGGCGCGTATATTCCGATGCAGTACACGCAGTGCCATAGAAATCCATACAAAGCAACAAATTCGTCTGCGCCTTACGCTCCGATTCCGATGCAGTGGACGCGCAGTTTTACTCACCGTTTCATACAAAAATACGTGAAATTGATTTTTTTTCCATTCTAACTTACTCACGGTGAATAGAAGAAATCATACGGTAAATTCGACAGTAATGTCCACAAGTTGACTATTACAGGTTTCGAACAATATCAAAATCAGATTCAATGTATATTAAAAAAATGCGTTTAGAAATTAGTTCGTTTGTTTGGAAAACCATATAGTGGCCTCCAAATAATACAGTTCCGGTAGTTACAGGTAAGATAGCCCAGTTCCTCAGTGGTGAAGATTCCGGGTGTAGTGTGCTTCCACCTTCGGCCTTATCGTCACTTAACACTAGGTGAGGTGAAGTCCTATCCTATCAAGCACAATCCTGTTGTGCATAAAAAAATTTTTTTTACGGAAATACCTTAGTAAGATTTTGATGGTATCTAACTTACGTAACACATATTACGAAGTAGCTCCAACTGAAACAATGTCTCTAATATTACGAGTATATTTTTTTTCGATCTTCGGTAATCAGGCGTTTCTCACATAATATAGACCACACGACAACCCCAACGACGCCTATTCATATTTAATCGTTACTAAGCCGATTTTCATTTTAGTAATCCCTGAATTCCAGCGATTGTACTGGTGACCCGGCGAAATCCATAATTAACTATAATTAAGTTTACATTACAATTTGATTAACATTACAATCTTCTTAGTGAAAAGGTGCGTGTCAATTTAGGTAATTTTGAATTGATATCTTCAAATGATTTTCATAGCTGTCTTACACTTTGTTAGCTTACCTATTTGAAACTAGCTTCTGCCCGCGACTTCATCCAAGTGGACATTTGAGAAAACCTTTAAACAGGATAAAAAGTAACGTCCTGCCTACTCGTAGATTTGTAACATTATTACCCTTACATTAATTGATGAATAGGTACATAGTCATATTCTAAATTATTTATATCAAACATGTTCATTATAATAATTTAAAGCAGGTAGTAATTAATACATAAAGTTATTTTTATAGTGACATAATAATGTTGCTATAGAAATAATTTTGCATTATAAATCAGTTTTTAAATAGCAGTAATATTTTGTACCTAAATATTATTAATAACTAGCGGCCGCCCGCGACTTCGTCTGCGTGGAAAGGTTTTTAGCTATCCCACTGGAACAATATTTTTTTCGGGATGAAAGGACCCTATGTCCTTCTCTGTACCTCTGACAACGTGTATGCAAAATTTCATGATGATCGGTTCAGTAGTTAAGACGTGAAGGCGTAACAAACAAACAAACAAATAAACAAACAAACGGACTTTCGCATTTATAATATTAGTAAGGATATCATTGGGTTCATCCACAAGTAAATGAATATATTTTCATATTATATCCAGCTCAAGAATTTCAAGATTTTACTAAACCCATTTGAGTAAAAAAATAAGAAAGTACTTCCAGCTACCAATCTCTGATTTTTTTCCATAGTCAAATAAAATAGCTACCAAGTTTCCGCAGGCCAAGATTCAAATAGAATTTGGTTTAGTTTGTCTCGTAAAAATAAATCAAGAGACGTTAAAATCAGTACCGCTGTAATCCCTCTTTCTATTACACCCGGAAATATCAAGCCAATCTAAAACAAACCTTAAATTTGTCGCAGCTAAGTTGGAAATGGTGTAGGACTGACAATCTCTCAATTTTACTCTAGTAGAGATAGCTCACTAATCGTTGGACTTTATTTATGCGCAATAAAGCTCAACATCGCACTTCGGTTTTTTAGTTTAGCGGTTGCAATTTTATATTTCGCTGCTTCATTTCTGCATGGAATATGTGTATTGCGAGCATCTGCGTTTTTATAAATCTCTAATGAAAAATAAATCAAAAGTGGAGATTGATTATTTTTTTCGGGAATTGATAAAATACAGCGTGAAATCGAAAACTGTCGACAAATTTTGAGGTGTGGCTAAAGGCCCCCGTAAACGTTCAAACGCGTTTGTCAAATTTTACGTTTTTGACAGGAGTGATTACGTTCTCTATGGTTTTGTTTGTACGCTTTCTCAGCGCACACGTTCAAACGTTGTTTGGCAAACGCGTTTGACAAACAAAGCATAGACAAAAAAACGTAGTTTTGTTTATGGTTTGTTTGCCAAACACGTAGTTTTTGCTCGCAGACGATCAAACTGCTTGACAAACACTTACGTGTTTGACAAACACGTTTGAGCGTTTACGGGGGCCTTAAGACCGTCAAACTGAACAACTTTGTCTATGGAATCAACTTAATCAGAGCAAAAAATAATCAGCTGTTCCATACGACACATTTTGGTCGAATAAATATCAACGTTTTCTATGGAACAGCTGATTATTTTTTTGCTATGAAAATGTTGGTCCCATAGATAAAGTT
Organism: Agriphila tristella; assembly: GCA_928269145.1. NCBI lineage: Eukaryota > Metazoa > Arthropoda > Insecta > Lepidoptera > Crambidae > Agriphila > Agriphila tristella. The sequence goes on from OV743433.1 coordinate 44,491,918, forward strand.
ATTCAGTTTGACGGTCTATTTGTCAACTGTTAAAAAAATCAGTGCTAAATAAAAACATATTTCTCTTTCTGGCATCAAGTAGGTATTTTAAATTTACGAATTCATGTATTTATGTTACGGCTAATACCCGAAGTGCGGCTAAACCTAGTTTTAGCCGGCTAAAACTAGGTGTAGCCGATAGCTGTTGGCTAAAACTAGGTGTAACCGATCTGCTTTACTCCTGTGGGTCCCGGGTTAGGTTAGAAATTCAAGGCGAGCGCGCAGCGCAGCGGAGCGTGACCCTTAAATTTGGAGGTTATTTTTTTTAACAGACAACAGAAAAAACTTTCTTTATATCCCATGCTGGACCTAGTTTTAGCCGGCTACACCTAGTATTAGCCGCGAACAAATCGGCTACACCTAGTTTTAGCCAACAGCTAGCGGCTACACCTAGTTTTAGCCGGCTAAAACTAGGTTTAGCCGCACTTCGGGTATTAACCGTAACATATACATATAAGTAAGTACTTTGTGTAGGTATAGGTACTTTCAGAATGGATGGATACTTTGTAGATTTATCTTTGAGTAGTACCAGTCAAAAAATTCAACTAAATTAATTGTAAAATCCTTCCAAAGCACTTGGGAACTCATGGCTGTAAAAAAATTGGTAAAACTAGAATTTGAAATTACTCTAGTCCAAATAAGGAGCTCGGTGGCGCAGTGGTTTAGCGGAAGTTAAGCAACGTTCGCAATGGTCGGTCATGGGATGGGTGACCAAAAGTTTATTATCTGGAGCTCCTCCGTGCTTCGGAAGGCACGTTAAGCCGTTGGTCCCGGCTGCATTTGCAGTCGTTAACACCCACCAATCCGCATTGGGCCCGCGTGGTGGGTTATGGCCCATCCTCCTTACCACCCATAAGGAAGGCCTGTGCCCCAGCAGTGGGGACATCAAAAAATGGCTGATGGACAGTCCAAATAAATGGAACTTTTTTTGATTAAATATTGGATCAATAACGAACACACAATTTTTTTTAATAGATATTCGGTACGATACTGAAAATCTTTTTTACATTAGGGATCTGATCTTACAATAAATACTTTTCAAAATTATAAGGCATTCGTGATCAATGCAGTGCAGATGAAGAGACATCTGTATTTTTTTTCTTTGACTTCTGTATTTTGCGAGTTCGTTTTGACGCAATTATTTTCATTCATAATGTTACTACGAGGAAAGTATTTTATGCACCAAATATCACATTCATCACACATGAGAAATTGATAAACGTAACAAGAAATAAAGAAATACGCGAAAACGTTCAATTCTATTGTGGGGGTACCGATTCATCGAGTTGATTCGACCACCCTGTTTAATCATGCGAGAATTCTGTGTAGGGGCTGGCTCAAATTATAATTTGTTACCTACTGTTACTTGCCTAGAGGTAAATATTGGGTGTAAGCAGCTTACTCAGTGAATACCTCATACTTGGGAGTTCCAGCGAAGAATACGTTAACGTAACCCGTGTGAAACACGTACCGAGTTCGGAAGAATAATTAGAGAAAATGTTTCCCGAAATATGTTGGGCTAACAAAACCTTCTGAGCACGCAAAAGTTTTTCTTTGGACTTTGAGGAAATACTATTTTCGAATATTCGGCAAACGTTTGCACTTTTCACGGTGCTATTTACTTTGCGCTGTCTGTGTCTCACCCACGTATAGAACGAGGTTGACTTTTTAAAACATTTACAGAAAATTATAAATAATCTACAAATCTCCTACTACGCGAAACTACGAGTATCAAAGGCATTGAAAATGTAATTTAGAAATAAAGCACACAGCGCGGCGATGTTATAAATGCCGCATAGGTTCCATACATACCTATAGTTAATAAGAATTCATTCTTTATCGTACTGACGATAAAGTGAACGGAGCGCAGACTGACCTCGCGCATAAGGGACCCGCTACAGCCTACAGTTTTTGTCCGCCCGCCTCCTAAGATGGCTCAAACTGTAGTTTAATTCAATCCCAAGATTTCTTTTTTCCATTTTTTTTAAAAAGAGCTTGAAAACAGTTATTGGACCTTCTTTTTCACCTTAGCCTAGTACTTTTCTATAGACTGATTGCCCTGTTAGACCTGGTCTCCAGCAGTTAGGATTCCTGCGTTGAGAGCTGTGGGGAATGTGCTGACTGGATCGGATGAACAGATACTTTGAATAGATAGATAGATAGATAAAACTCTTTATTGCTCACACATTACATTAATAGTTAAAAATAAAACATTAAAAACTATAGTGGGCAAAGGCGGCCTTATCGCTGGAAGCGATCTCTTCCAGGCAAACCTTAGTTACAAAGGATAACTTATTTATTAAAAGAGGCAGTGTGCCAGCAACATACTTACAATACACAGAATATTACATTTTACACAGGAAACAATATATAAATTACATAAATAAAAATAAACGATATAAATACACTACATAAACATACACATATATAATAGTTGTTGCAAACTAGGATTTGGTTAGGAGGTGTGCGTGCAATTTTTTCCTAAAAGTAGCAAGGGATTCCGAGTGGCGGACTTCACTTGGTAGGCTATTCCAGAGAATTGTAGTCTTGACTGTATAAGACTCTTTGTAGTAGCCAGATTGGGTGAGAGGGATGTTCAGGCGGTTGTCAGATTTGGACCTAAGTGGCCGACTATGGCTGACGCCCAGAGGTTGGAAACGCTCCTTAAGGTAAGGAGGAGATCTAGGATCATATAGTATTTTGTACAGCAGAGTAAGAGCGTGCTCCTGACGACGCAGCCTGATGGGAAGCCACCCTAATTTCTTCCTGAACTCAGACACATGGTCGAACTTGCGCAACCCGTATATAAATCGAATACACAGATTCTGTAGACGTTCAAGTTTGTTTAGTAAATCCTCATTGAGGTCAATGGCTGAGACATCTGCGTAGTCGAGGATTGACAAAAGGAGTGATTGCGAAAGCTCGACCTTGGTCCTCACAGGGAGCAAATTTCTCCATTTACGTAAGGAACCAGCTGCACCGTAAACTTTTCTGCTCACCTCGGCAATGTGGGGAGACCATGAAAGGGTGCTGTCAAAAAGAACGCCAAGGTTTTTGACTACATCGCTGTAGGGCAAAGGAACGGAATCGAAAAGGAGAGGTGGGACATTAACGTGTTTTAATTTGGCAATCTGCTTAGAACCACCGATAATGATGGCCTGCGATTTATGGGGATTTACAGTGAGCCCATGGGACTGGCTCCATTCGAGGATTGTGGCAAGGTCGGCATTAAGACTTGCAATCAGGTGGGAGATATTGTCAATAGGAGCTTGTGAATAGATTTGCAAGTCGTCAGCATACAAATGATACTGACATGAAAGAAGAGGTGTTAGGAAGTTAATAAAGATAGAGAAGAGAAGAGGGGAAAGGACTCCACCCTGAGGTACACCCGCCATGACGTCAGAAGGAGCAGACAATTTTTCGTCAACACGGACACATTGTCGATGTTCGACGAGGTAGCTGCGAAACCACCCGACCACGGCATCCGAAACTAGGACAGTCTTCAGCATTGCCAGGAGTATATCAAAATCAACCGTGTTAAAAGCATTGCTGAAGTCCAGGAGTACTAAGGTAGTGAGCTGTTGATTAGCCATACCCTCTCGGATGTCATCAGATACCTTGGTCAAGGCGGTGACAGTGCTATGCCCCGGGCGGAAACCCGACTGGAAAGGACTAAGGAAATGATTAGTATTAACAAAGACGCTGATTTGGTGAAGTACAAGACGCTCAAGAACCTTAGAGAGAAATGGGAGGATAGAGATAGGCCTGAAATGAGAAGGTAGAGAAGGATTAGAGGATTTAGGGATAGGAATGACCACAGCTTGTCGCCAGCAACTTGGAAAAGTGCCGGAATTTAAAGAAAAATTAAAGATGTGGGAAAGAATAGGAAGAATATCAGAGCCACATTGCAGAATCATTCGCCGACTTATTCTATCCGAACCCTCCGCATTTGATTTAATATCAAGGATAGTCTTTTCTACCTCTCGCTCAGACACATGTCTAAAGGAAAGGGCAGAATAAGTTGGGATAGGTAAGGTGGCGAGAGAACGCAGCGTGGTTTGTTTGACGTGTGAAGAGAGAGGGGAATAAGAAGTAAAGTAGCTGTTCAAGGAGTCAGGATTTAAATTATGTGGAAGTTTTGATTTTGACTTGCCAATTCCAAGAGAATTAAGAAAAGACCACACCTTTGCTGGATTACCGTTGGAAACTGAAGAATGTATGTGTTGGCGCTGCGCGTCCCTACATAGTCTATTACAGCGATTCCGTAACTCTTTATAGCGGCGTCGGGTAAGCTCCGTCGGGTCAGACTTGTATCTTGCCTTAGCTGCATTACGTCGATTCATTAGGGCCTTGATATCCGCGGTGAGCCACGGAGTAGGGAGATGTGTTAGTCGAACAGTACGTAGCGGAGCATGCCGATCAAACAGCTGAATTAGAAACGAGTTGAAGATTTCCAGCTTCAGATCGATAGTTGGCGCATCAAAGACCGCATTCCAGTCGATATCCCTAAGGTCGGTCATAAAGCTCTTCCCGTCAAGGTTTTTAAAGTTACGTTGCAGGATCACTCGTGGCTTAGGCTTAGGACATCGAATTTTATAAGAAAGGAAAATAAGGTCATGATAGGAGAAGGCGTCAGCAGACAGTTGCCCGTGACTACTGACATGATCATTGGAGGATACCATAACAAGATCTAACAAGGAAGGTTGGCAGCCAGGAAAGTGATGAGTTAAAGAAGACGGAAGGGTATTAAGATTCAAAGAGTCCACGATTGAGCATAGCCGGGAAGAACGAGAGTCACGCTTGAGTAAGCAGGTGTTAAAGTCACCCATAATTATTGTGTGATCTACCGTGGGTACCAAATTCTCTAATAGGGATTCAAATTTTGAAAAATAGTCAATGTGGAGATTTGGGCTATAGAAAACTCCAAGAAGAACCTTAAGATGGCCGAGAGAGACCTCCAGAAAGAGATGTTCCGACGACTCCGAGTATTGAGAAGGAGATTTGTCTAGGATTTTAAAAGAGAGATGAGCTCCTTTACATTCATGCTAGCCTGTTACTTTTCGTTTTAGTCATAGTTCAAGGTTCGCTGTTATTAATGCCGCATAGGCTCCATAAATAGTTAATGTGAATTCATTCTTTATAATACTGACTAGCTACCGCCCGCGACTTTGTCTGCGTGGAAAGGTTTTTTTTCTATCCCTCGGGAACAATATTTTTTCGGAAGGAAAAGTACCCTATGTTCTTTTCTATGCCCCTGAAAACGTGTATGCAAAATTTAGTGATGATCGGTTCAGTAGTTAAGACGTGAAGGCGTAACAAACAAACAAAAAAACAAACGGACTTTCTAATTTGTAATATTAGTAAGGATGACAAAGTTAAGGGAGCGCAGGCTGACCTCGCGCGAAAGGGACACTACAGCCAACACAATGTTTTGTCCGCCCGCCTCCTAAGATGGCTCAAACTAATATGTTTATAATTATAAGTAAATATTTTGTACTAAGTAACGAATATTATTGCACTGAAAAAATTTAAAAAGATGAAAAGCAAAACAAAGTCTCTAGGAATCTAATTTAATTATCATTCTAACCTTTCTTAAGAAAGTTTCAGAAATGATAAAAGATTTTTCTATCAAATATTGCACTGTATTTGTCAAAGTTTTATTTTTTATGTAAAAGCTCGATTCTTCTCGCTGAAGATTTAACGAAATACATATTCTGGCCATGTTCCCAAAATTAGGTTAAAGGCAGGCTTCAGACTGAATTTTGCAGACGTCATGGCCTCTAGCTAGACGTTTATTATTCTAAAGTTATACGACCTTTACAAAAGGTTGTGAGCAACGACAGAATGACATTTCGAAAGCTTTTTTTGAAAATATAAAATAGATTTGATTGTTTTTTTCTCTTTAAACTTTTCTTTTAATAAAAAAAATCTAAGTGATTTCGACCCAACTGTTAGGGTTAGCACTACCCGTGATGTGGAACACCTTATCTTAGTTCTAGATTGATTTATATGGGTGCGTTTTATTCTGGCTTAAATGTGCTTTATCTTGTAATTAAGTCCGACTTGGGCGTAATCTCGAGGAACAATGTGGAGGGCTTGAAGGCGGAATGTTGATTAGGCGATTACCTCGAGGTGGAAAACATTGACTGAACAAACTAAATAAGTAACGTTTCTTGACGCGATGGACGTTATTGTCGCAGTTTATGATTGAATTTAAAATAATGTAAACTGGTAGCGTTTTCGTGTTTCATAGACATTTTATAAAAAATATTTTAAATTTAAATTATTAGTTACAGTAATTATTATTGTCACGGTAGATATTGTACTTTTTAATAAGTACGTCAACACTGTGACAGCTTATAAATATGATAACACTGGGCGAGTTGACTAGTATAAGTATTGAATGGGGAATGTCTGAAAAAAAATCAAATTAGCTGAATATTTTTTATAGGTAGGAATAAGCTCTTTTAGTAAAAGAAAAAAGTTTAAGAATTTTCTGTTGCGTAGAAAAATTATAAAAAATTAAAGTCTCTTCGACTTTTTAAATGTGTAAGAGTAACAGCAGAATGGAGATTATACCTTTGCCACCACCTGCCACAACAACAACAAGAAAAATTAAAATTAAAAAGATTTGACATTTTGACAATGACAAATATTAAAATGTCAAAACTTTGAACTTGAAACTTTTTTTTAATACCATGTTGTGGTTGTGGCAGGTGGTGGCAAAGGTATCATTTCCATTCTGCTGTTACTTTTGTATATTTGTGAAGTCGAAGAGAGTTAAATTTATTAAAAAATGTTTACGCAACCAATAGTTCTGAAACTTTTTTCTATTACTAAGGGAGCTTATTCCTATAAATAAATATTCAGCCAACTTGATTTTTTTCGGACATTCTCCATTCGCCAGCCAGTAGCTAGTGAACTTGCTTAATGTAATCGACGTTAGTGATAGGAGTCACACTCATGCATGATGCATCGCACAAACTTAAACTCCGTGCGTCAAGCTCCAAGTGCCAAGAGTTTATATTTGTATTTATATATTAATTTACTAGCTGATGCCCGCGACTTCGTACGCGTGGACTGTATGACTTCGGCGTACGCATATAAATGAACTAATGTAGTTGCTTAAGAAAATACTTGTAGCAGAGTTATGGTTCTGCATCAAGTGTTTCAGATCTTCGATTTTTATATCTCAACAAAAAATGCTCATCAGGCTGAACAACTTTTGCAAAGATGTCATTTTTATATTTTGTATAGTTTAGCTGGATCATTCTGGTTCTTCATCGGGGGTTCCAGATCTTCGATTTTTATACCTCAACAAAAAATGTTCACCAGGCTGAACAACTTTTGCTTAGGTGTCATTTTTATTTTTCTTATAGTAATGTTTGACCATTATGGTTCTGCATCAGGTGTTCCATTTTCCAAAATCATACCCTAAGATATGCCTAGGCTTAACAGCTATATAACAAAAAAAGTTTCATTCGAATCCGTTCAGTATTTCCGGAGATTAGCGTGTTCAAACAGACAAACAAACAGACAAACTGACACACTTTTTTTTTCAAATTCTTACTCTACTATGTTTCTATCGCCCCAGATATTTCTTTTTTAAATATATGTAATGTACAGACACACTTTTTCTACTGTTTTATTATATGTAAGGATATTTAGTAAAAAGACGTAAAAAACAAGTAAATTCGACATATACTGTTATTTCGTGGCATCATTAGGGATTTCGTGATATCCCTAGTATCCACATTTTTCTACAACATATCGATAACAACTAGCGGCCGCCCGCGACTTCGTTTGCGTGGATAGTTTATTTGCTATCCCTCGAGAACAGTACTTTATTCTGTATAGCCTCCGCCCGCGAAATCGTCCGCGTGCGTGGTAGAGAAATTTACTCAAATTTCAGTTATGACCTTAAAGAGTATTTTGATCAGAGTAAGAAATAAGATCGTTTGGCAATAAAAAATATTTCTAGTAATTTTTTCGTTTTTCTGTACAAAATGTATGGGAAAAGTTTTTGGCGATTTCTGTCGTTTCTAGTACTCAAACCTTAAATGGTCCATAGAGTCTTTTGATCCCCTCATGAAAAAGGATCGATTGGCATTAAAAAAAATATTTTTGGTATTTTATCATTTTTTTGCTAACGATAACTTTTTTCCAAAATCTGTGAATGCAATTCAGAATATCTTAAAAAGTTCTGAAAGATTTACCAGGAACGTTTTCCTGTAACTATGACGGTTAAGGTACCTGCCCTCAATGTACCGTCTCAAAAATCCACCATGTATAAGCGACGATATACAAAACATGCGTGCTATCACTCTTGGTTATTTTTCATTAAAATTAGTATGACGCTGTCATGACGCATAGCAGTATGACTGTGATCTTGCATTACAACACAAAATACAACCAGTTTTAGTATAACTTTAATCCAGACTTACGGTACCATTTCCATTGTCCACAGGGGTGGTGTTAGCCTAAGATGGTGTTGGCGTTGGTGGTCGGAGTGCTGTGCTTGTGGGGCCGCCTAAGCGTCGCGAACCCTGAGGCCAAGCGGTTGTACGACGATTTGCTCTCCAACTACAACAGACTGATCCGACCCGTCGGGAATAATTCTGATCGGCTCACCGTCAAAATGGGCCTAAGACTTAGCCAACTCATCGACGTTGTAAGTATTATTTTTCTTCCAAATAATATAACATGTAAGGTAATTTTCACCCAAGTTTCAGGTATACATGTGGCAGATTTAAATTAATAAGATAGGTACTTTTCGAAACCTTTAGAACAGAAAATGTAAACTTACGCGGTTGTACGACGATTTGCTCTCCAACTACAACAGACTGATCCAACCCGTCCGGAATAATTCTGATCGGCTCACCGTCAAATAAGACTCTGCCAACTCATCGACGTTGTAAGTTTTTTTTAACTACTTAATAATAAAACACTTAGGGTAATTTTCACACAAGTTTCAGATATTAAATATGGCAGATTTTTAATCAATCTGTAAGATAGGTGCTTTTCGAAACCTTTAAAACAGAAAATGTCAACTTATCTATTTTGTGAGCATTTTTTTACTGATTAATAATATAACAACACATAGGTCATTTTCACACAAGTTTCAGATATTAAATGTGTCAGATTTTAATTAATACGATAGCTGTACTTTTCGAAACCCTTGAAACACAAATTGTAAACAACGATTTGCTCAAGAACTACAACAGACTGATCTGATCAGAAATAATTCTGATCGGCTTTCCGTCAAAATTGGCCTAAGGTTCAGCCAGCTCATCGACGTTGTAAGTACTGATTATTTTTATTAACTAACATTAGTGTTAAGAGAAAATTCCTCGATTTTATCACTATATTCAACAGAAAATTCAATAAAATTTGATTCAACTTACTTTTTTAAGACATAATTATCCACATAGCGTCCAAATGATACGCGTAATTAAAATCAAAACTATATTTTGTAATAACTGCTTCCTGTTTCAGCAGTAACTACGAGTACATTTTTTTTCTGTTTTACTAATAACACGCAGAACCTACTTAATTTTTATCGCCATGTGCATTATGTAAAATGAAATGAAACCTACTGCATATCTAAACGGTTTAGATGTTTAATTTATAATTCGTTCACGTAGCCCCTTAAAATAGTGTTCGGATCGGAACAGTCGGGCTTATCCCAATAAATATCTTAAATCCCTTCATTAAAAAGGGTTCACGTAGGGCGTTTAGGTGCCTTCACGCATTTTGTTCAATAAGGTTCATCTACATTTTTTCAGGAGCAGCAGGAACCGTATAAGAATTTCATTTAACTTTTAATGCTTCATTACCTATATTATGTTGTGTTGTTATATAATATAGAATATTATTTATATAATATTACTTATAATTCTGTACATGTGTGCTTTGTTAAGGAAGAGTGACTCCTTCTGACACATGTGTCTTTGGCACTTAAAAGAGGGAGCCTACCCTTAAATCTCTGTTAAACTATATTTGTTACAGAAATATATTTTCTTTATTTTTTTTTATGGAAGGAATACTACTAGTATAATCCATTAAAATAAATTAACGTCTATGTCTCGTTTCTCAAGGACTTCCACCATCTTACCTAAGTCTGACGCTATAACGACAATTTGAAAAATGTTGTGTTCCGGTAGTTAGAGGTAAGATAGCCAGTTCCTCAATGATGAGGATTCCGGGTGTAGAGCGGTTCTACCTTCGGCCTTATCGTCACTTAACATCAGGTGTGGTGAAGGCCAAGCACTACCCCGTTCTGCATAAAAAAACATACCAAAAAGTTGCAATAAAATTGTTTATAAAAACAAAAAAACCGACTTCAAAAACCTGCCTATAAAAAGCAAGAAATAATATTCAAATCATTAGATATGCATTATCATTGTCATAATAAAAACACGTCTATTGAAGTCGGGTGGGGCTGGAGTACAACTTCCTTTTTTTATTCTAAAATCCCCACCCGCCTTCAATGGACGTGTTTTTATTATGACAATGATAATGCATATCTAATGCTTTGAATATTATTTCTTGCTTTTTATAGGCAGGTTTTTGAAGTCGGTTTTTTGTTTTTTTAAACAATTTCTTATTTTTTTATTTTAAGTGTAAGTACCTTTTTGTATTAGGTATATTATTTAGGTAGAAAAATCGACTCGGCCATACGTGAGATAATCACGGAGAAACATACATACATACTGAGAACCTCCTTTTTTTGAAGTCGGTTAAAAATACTACACTAAAGTATCCCCTTTCCAACAAATAAATCATCTAATTCGGTTCATAAATAAGAAAGTCGTCAAGGTAGTTGATGCAAAATCATAGTATTTTCAGGATTACATGAAAACTACTCGACCGATTTGAAAAAAAAAATGGGACCATCTCGCAAGCAAACTCAATCGAACAAAAAAAGAATTATCAAAATCGGTTAATAAATGTCGAAGGTATGCGCGAACAACGATAAAAAAAACATACAATTGAATTGAGAACCTCCTCCTTTTGTTGAAGTCGGTTAAAAATTAGGTATCGACTATCAACTTCATAATAAATCTGTAGAATTCGGGATGTTTTTAGGACAAAATTATATACTGTGGTACCTAAACTTTGCACTAAATACCCTTGAATTTATTTTATAGAGCTTTATGATACCTATCAGTTTGTGCAACATAATAACATTTATCATTGATGGGAAATCTGTAGGATTCTGTCGCAACGATTTTCACCTGAAAGCAGATAAGCGAGAAGTACTTTAACAGGCAGATGTATTTAGAACAAATTATATACGGTAGATGTTTTGACTAAAGAATGTACTTAATATAATTGAAGTTTTCTCTTCAATGTTCGTGGAAGGAATGCTTAGCAAAAACTTTTGAAACACGATTTAACTTTGAGGCAAATTTTCGTGAGAACAATTAATAAAGTTGCTACTACACTTTAGCTGAAATTGTTTTTATTTTCCTTTTTTGTTATTATTTGTGTAATGTTGAGTTCTTATTCAAAGTGTGGCTTTTGATACTTGATGAAATATCTAATAATGAACAGATATATGATTAGAGATAAATTAAATAAAAAAACCGGCCAAGTGCGAGTCGGACTCACGCACGAAGGGTTCCGTACCAAAAAACGGCAAAAAAATCACGTTTGTTGTATGGGAGCCCCCCGCAAATATTTATTTTATTCTGTTTTTATTATTTGTTGTTATAGCGGCAACATAAATACATCATATGTGAAAATTTCAACTGTCTAGCTATCACGGTTCATGAGATACAGCCTGGTGACAGACAGACAGACAGACAGACAGACCGACAGACAGACAGACAGACAGACAGACGAACAGCGGAGTCTTAGTAATAGGGTCCCGTACCCAAAGGGTAAACCTTTGGGTACGGAACCCTAAATATGACGATTTAAAAATGCTTATTATGTGAACTTATTTGAATAAAAGTTTTTTCATTTCATTTCAATAAAAACTAAAGAAAGTTATTAATTTTGTTATTTATTATACAGTGGGTTTTTTTGGAACAGTGATAAAATTTTGTGGTGTGGCTTAGTTAGACCATCATTCTGAACAACGTTGTCTATGGTACCAACTTAATCAGAGCAAAAAAAATTAGCTGTTCCATACATTTTGGTCGAATAGATATTGATGTTTTCTATGGAACAGCTGAATATTTTTTTGATCTGATTAAGTGGGTCCCGTAGGCAAAGTTGTTCAGTTTGATGATCTAAGCCATACCACAAACTTTGATCACTGTTCAAAAAACACACTGTATAACCCTACCTAGTTTTTCGTTATTCTGTTCAAATTAGGAGTTAACAGCATACTGAAAATTATGATTCAGTTTTGTGTACAACTTTCTAACAACGAGTGGCGTGCAAACTCGTTTAACAAAACTACTCCGAACAAATAGGATTAAAATAGAATTTTAATTCTGTGGTAGCTTTATTACGAAAATTATATGAATATTTTCGTTGATTGGCCAACGGCCAGACAGTTTACGAATTCTTCACATACATGATAGACTGGTAGACAATTCTAAAAATCGGCTTCCTTTACTGTTTCAACGTCATTACCGATGTAAAAAAGCCTGCTCAATTTGATTCTGAATGTTACCAAGCTGAATTTTGACTTCGCCCCCCCCCCCCCTGATTTTTTCAAGTGTGCTCTAATAACGACTTTATTCAAGAAAATATCTCTATATCCCTCTACAGAAAATCCTCTACAGAATTAAAACTATGAAAATTTGCCTCAGAAAAAAAACACTGTTAAATAGCCCAGGTATTTCATTATATAGAGTAATAAACTTGTTGAGCATTTTTGTCTAGTAACTGTGTTAAAAAAAAGTCGCGTGGCGGAATTTTCTCTCCTCCAGCCACATCTCATACTTCCGGTACCCGGACGGACTTCCGGTTCAGTGACCCCCAAAACCTATGTCAGGACACCTCACACGACCAGAATCGAGTTCTAATAAGATAAGACTCCATTTTGGCCACCATCTTGAATTTTGGGCAAAGGAGCTAAAATTGGGCTTGGCAACATTCAGAACCGAATTCAGCAGGCTTTTTTATGTCGGAAAAGTCAGGTTGCCAAAATGGCTCACAAAATGCCGTTGAACTTGAAAATGTTAATATGACTACTAGTCTATGACTATACCTACATACATGTAGGTAGGTACTAATATCTTTTATATTTGACCACAGGAGTTGAAGTGAGTTCTTATTATCACAAGATTGTTGCAGCCAGATCTAGCAAGTAGAAGTTACATTTGCGATCTTTGTAACATATGGCTATTCCCAAAATAGCTATCTTCTACAAGAGATAAGTCTACATATTTTGTTCTAAGTATATAATCTGCAGTTTAAGATCCCCGAATAATATATATTAGTCCGCCAGCCTCTTCTATACTACACTTTTACAATATCATTAGAATGTATGCCTGGTTTATACAGGGTCAGTCACAACAGTATAGTAATCCAGTCCAGCGCTGACTTGCTACTGGGCTACCATAGAATTAAAATTAAATTTTAATCCTATCTGTTAAGAGTAGTTTTGTTAAACGAGTTTCAAGCCAGTCCGACAGTGCCGACTTCATGGCTGATTTTTATTGATCCAGTATAAACTTTCCAGTAGAGGTACATTGCCTTGCAAGTGCGTTGATTTTAAAAGAACGTCAAACACACCATGTAATATATTTCTACATCTACATGATCGTTTTTATTGACTCAATGTAAATCAGCCATCACGCTCGCGAGTCACTCCAGCTGACTAGTCACCCGTTCTATTTTCGGGCACAGTACGACTTACCTCCGATCCTGTCTTCATGTACCCAGCTACTGGGTCCGTAATTCCGAGTCACTGGGTCCAGTCACTGACCCCGTATAAACCAGCGCTTACGGCTGATAAGTGTATGAGTATTGAGTGGTCATTAAAATAATATATAATGTTCTATTCTTTTGTTTCACTCTGAAATCAGCAAGAAGGTTTTTACCCACTTTACAAATCTAAATAAAAAGGCAATTTTACCATGTTCTAACATTAACGGTGGCTTGATAGCCCCTGATATAAATCTCCAACAACAAGGCAAACTCGTTTAACTAAACCTGGACGCAGCTGGAATGGAATTGGCTACCGTCGGTCGCTTATTGATAAATAAGTTGAGCTTGTCGAAGTGCTCTAGAAATGGACGCCATTCTAATCTCATTCAAAATGGCCGGTGGCCGCTGGTAGAATCAGCTGTTATCAGCTGATCCTTTTATAATAAAACTGTTGCGAAGCGGTCAAATAAAATGTTATTTGTTTATGTTATGCATTTACTAAAATAGCATAATTTAATGTTACATGCTTTTAAAATTTATAAATTCTTACTCCCTCATAATTCTATATTGTTAGACAAATTCACTCTTAATTAATATGACAACAACAACTATTAACTGTGTTATTTTATTGCATGATACACTCCACAAAATATAATATAATAAATAACGTGAGCCAGGGAGTAACCAATATCATTCCCACGGTTAGAGCAATACCGGCTTGCCAGCGTTGCTCTAAGTTCTTACGGAATATCAGAGAGCCCATCACAAAAAAGCATTGCGGTAAGCGTACGATGTTCGTCCCATTCCGTGTCATTAGCTACTTATGTATAAGATTCAAAATCCAGTAAATCGATCAACGAACGTCGTCCGACTATCGTGAATCTTTTTTGTAATAGGCCCTCGGGTTGTTGCAAAATAACTGCAACTTTTCGAAACATTTTTATCCACATTAATGCAAATGTTGACTCGTACCAATGCTCTCTACCATCCTTTCAAATTACCTAGTTTTTCATATGATGCATTTTCTTCAAACATTGTATGCAAAAATACAAAATCATGTTAATATGAAGAGGTCTCTCAGTTAAATGTTTCATCCACTTTTTATTTAGTTTCCATAAAATAGTCTATCAAAAAATCTTTTTAAATTTATGAGTTTAGAAAATAAAACAGCAGTTTTATTTCTTGTGGACCATTTTTCAACATTACAATAAATTGCTTAAGCGTTCTCTTTTGCATGAAATGCACGTCTTCATTGCTGAAGGTATACGCGAAATAGCAATAGATGCACTTTCCTTATAGAAGATATATTATTCAGAGGTACTGGAGCTAGTTTACAGATAGAGCCTTTGGGAATTACTTCGAGAACTTTCCCCGTATTCGGAGATTCGTTTGAATTTCGAATAGTTTGAAGAATATGTCGTTTCATGAACTTGATTTTGTTTTTTTTCGTTTGCTTAAATATTATCTTTGCATTGATAGTTATCCGCTGTAACTTCGCTCGAGTCGAGAATGTATGGCAAAGAGAAAATATTATTACAGATTAAAATACGTCGTTTTTTACCACAAGCGTTCTGAAATTGATCATTTCTGTTGTACATTATTAAATTAATCGCATTTAACAGCCGTTCAATAATTTTAATTTCCATAAATCTTAAAAAAAACAATAATTGACAAAATTACACAAGTAGAGCTCTCAACTGCTCATTATTTTATTTTCTACTTTTAAAAGTATGTGTACCTAAGTATAAATCAAGTGATATTCAAATAAATAAATAAATATTTTAAGCAATACTTTTTACAGCACACTTCTTAATTCACCATTCAACATAGAACGTTTGCTGGCTCGTTTTGCACTGCGTTAAACAAAACAGCTCATGTTGATCCCTCAGACAAAAGCTTCTTTGAAAAGGCATCGAGTAGATATCGGTTTTCTATCCAACGAATTCGTTTCTACAACTAAGCGTATCTCATTTGCTTACCAGTGGAAAGTCTATTCAACTTGTATTTTGCATCTAAATAGTATTTGATTTCATTTAAAAGTGTAAGTTTTAGTTTTTATTAAGTTCAACTCTAAGACGGCTGTGTCTAAGAAAGTGTTTACTTAAAACACTTTCTTTAATATCCTAACTAATAGTATAAATGTGAAAGTTTGTGGGTTTGGATGTTTGGATGTTTGTTCCTCAATCATGCAAAAACTGCTGAACGGATTTGCTTGGACACACAGATATTAGATAGCCTAGATTAAAACATAAATTGTCTTTCTTTTTATCCCAATATTCCTACGGAAACGGGAACCACGCGGGTGAAACTGCGGGCGGCCGCTAGTATCAAATAAAGTTCATTAAATATATGCTTTATTACAAGAATGACCAAAAATAAATTGTTACTACAAGAAAATTTCTTAGTTTTAACTTTTCTTCGCAGAGAATTTTAATTGCATCTGGCAAGAATGGAGTACAAAATTTGATAGCGTTAATTTCGGAATGTTCTCTTAAGTCCCAACTTAAATAAAGCACAATTGAGTTATTACGTAGGTGCTCACTGCTAGCTAGCATTTATAATTATACTTGTAAGTCGCCATTTGCAAAACTTTAAGTCCATTTTACGTCATTGAACAAGGTTTTACATTTTATCTGGCTCTTCGAATTGAAAATGCAGGAAGATAATGCCAATAATAATATTGTGAATAAAGAAATATATCTAGCTTTCTTCCGCAAACAATATAATTATAAAGCCGCCCGCAAAAAAATGCACATGCACACCACAAAATCTAATCGGTGAAGGTGCAAGGTGTGTTGCTGTCTTGCTAAATGCAGATAAGTATTGTGCACTGATATTTTGTGGTGTGCATGTGCATATTTTCGCTCGGGCGTTGCATCTTGCATTATTAGCCCAGGACTTTTAAAGAACGATTTTTGGGCAAAAAAATGTTTGCCCAAAAATCGTTCTTTGTACTAGTTTTTAAGAAAAAGTAGAGTAAGTATGAGATAAATAGAAAAACTAAAATCAGGGAGACATTTGAGGGGGGGAGGGGGGAGCGTACCTGGGATCCACGGGGAACTTTCCAGATATATTCAAGGGGACCTAAGGAACACTTTAAAACAAAAACCTTCCGCCGGAATTAGTCTTGATTGATTTTTTTGCTAAAAGTCCTGGGCTATATATTGTTTGCGGAAGTAAGCTACATAATATATATATATTTCTTTTTTCACAATGGCTTGGGACGTCCGCCAAGTGACGCCTGATTTAATCAAATACTGCCAATAAATACATTTTCTTGATTTAATTGATTTAGATGTAAAGATCATGGTAATAAAATAATTTTCAGTTATAAAATCCTGAAATAATATTTTGGTTTAATGAAAAATCACACAATATTATATTTACAAGTACCATTACGTAACATCTTTCAGATCCTTCGAAAGACAAATTTTTGTCCCTCCACTAAATTATATACATATTTATAGAATTACAAATATGTTTGGTGGCAACTTTCGGAACTTATCATACATACACTGGGAAAAAAAAGGGTCGATTTATCGGCTCTGCAGAGCCGTGTAAACCCGGTACTGCAGTTGCAGCCGTGTCAACACGGTAAAGTTTGCCGTGTCTCGCTGACACGGCTCTGGTAGACACACGGTTAAATTTGCACACGGTACTGCAGTATTTCAATTTGTCAACACGGCTATGAACATACACGGCTAGATTTGCACACGGTACTGCAGTTGCAGCCGTGTCAATTTTTCAACACGGCTATAATCAGACACGGCTAGATTTGCACACGGTACTGCAGTTGCAGCCGTGTATTTTTTTTCAACACGGCTATAATCAGACACGGCTAGATTTGCACACGGTACTGCAGTTGCAGCCGTGTAAATTTTTCAACACGGCTATAATCAGACACGGCTAAATTTGCACACGGTACTGCAGTTGCAGCCGTGTCAAATTATCAACACGGCCAATGATCAGACACGGCTAGATCAGACACAGCCGTGCCAATAGTTCAACACGGTTATGGCCAACATGGCTGGAGTAGCCGTGTAAAACGGCAAATTACACGATTGGTTGAGCCGTGTGACGCGGTCTGAAGTGGCCGTGTAAAATGGTTGCCTCAGCCATGTCAACACGGCCATCCCAACCGTCTCCCTACGTCCCTACGCAGCTGGCGGAGCCGTGTGACGCGGTTTGAAGTGGCCGTGTAAAACGGTTCCCTCAGCCACGTCAACCCGGCTATTCCAGCCGTCTCCCTACGTCCCTACGCAGCTGGCGGAGCCGTCTGACGCGGTCTGAAGTGGCCGTGTAAAACGGTTCCCTCAGCCACGTCAACACGGCTATTACAGCCGTCTCCCTACGTCCCTACGCAGCTGGTGGAGCCGTGTGACGCGGTCTGAAGTGGCCGTGTAAAACGGTTGCCTCAGCCACGTCAACACGGCTATTCCAGCCATCTCCCTACGTCCCTACGCAGCTGGCGGAGCCGTGTGACGCGGTCTGAAGTGGCCGTGTAAAACGGTTGCCTCAGCCACGTCAACACGGCTATTCCAACCGTCTCCCTACGTCCCTACGCAGCTGGCGGAGCCGTGTGACGCGGTCTGAAGTGGCCGTGTAAAACGGTTGCCTCGGCCACGTCAACACGGCTATTCCAGCCGTCTCCCTACGTCCCTACGCAGCTGGCGGAGCCGTGTGACGCGGTCTGAAGTGGCCGTGTAAAACGGTTGCCTCAGCCACGTCAACACGGCTATTCCAACCGTCTCCCTACGTCCCTACGCAGCTGGCGGAGCCGTGTGACGCGGTCTGAAGTGGCCGTGTAAAACGGTTGCCTCAGCCACGTCAACACGGCTATTCCAACCGTCTCCCTACGTCCCTACGCAGCTGGCGGAGCCGTGTGACGCGGTCTGAAGTGGCCGTGTAAAACGGTTGCCTCAGCCACGTCAACACGGCTATTCCAACCGTCTCCCTACGTCCCTACGCAGCTGGCGGAGCCGTGTGACGCGGTCTGAAGTGGCCGTGTAAAACGGTTGCCTCAGCCACGTCAACACGGCTATCCCAGCCGTCTTCCCATGTCATGTTCCCTTTATACAGTCGGTGGACCCGTGTGACGCAGTTGTGGCAGCCGTTTTGTACGGCTACTGTACACCGCGTCACACGGCTCCACCAGCTGCTTAGGAACGTTGGGAGACGGCTGGGATCGCCGTGTTGATGTAGCTGTGGCAACCGTTTTACACGGCCACTTCAGACCGCGTCACACGGCTCCGCCAGCTGCATAGGGACGTAGGGAGAGACGGCTGGAATAGCCTTGTTGACGTGGCTGAAGCAACCGTTTTACACGGCCACTTCAGACGGCATCACACGGCTCCGACAGCTGCGTAGGGACGTAGGGAGACAGCTGGGATACTGACACGAATTTCTCAGGTTCATACCAGCTGTATGGCACAAAGGTAGAAGAGTCAGATATACTTGAACACCTGCGAAAGAAAGCTGCAGTTGAATTATACAAGATAAACACTAAAAGAATACAATGAATCTCTTAAAATAACTTATTTCCTATATTAGGGTATGGTGAAGAGTGATATGATTTGTAAATGAAAAAACATGAATTTTAAGAAACTGACATTTTATTTTTCAAAATTTAATGATTTACACAAATGGTTGACAATTTCAAATTAAAATATATTTTCTACACAAGAAGATTTAGTGAGCATTTTTGTATCAAACGGAACTGGGCAGTAGAGGATCTCGCGGTCTATTTGATTTGAATCACCCCTTTGTTTTCTCTGCAGTTGCCTGTACCACAGCATAACTAATAGTACAAGTCCTGTACGTTGAACATCCATCATGTACGTGTTATGTTTATAGGTGTACTTTTACCGGTAAACGAAATAATGTACATTAATTGTAGCGTCGCTGGGAGTACACTCTGCAGCGGCGCCACCCAGTACTCATAGAAATGGTATTAGCAATTTTTTCGTATGGGAATTGGTGTACGATGCTGTTTATTGTGTAAGTATTGAAAAAATTTTTTTTTTACTTAATGATTTCATATATTTTAATTTATTCAGCTGAACGGTTTGAGCTGTACGTCAGAGAGGCGCGCGGGTTAGCGAGAGGAAGATATAAATCCTTCTCGCACCCCCGCGCACTGCTCCGATTTTCAATCATGATTTATATTATTATAATAATATGAAATCAATAAGTAACAATGTTTTTTTTAATACGTACACAATAAACAGTATTCGTACATCAATTTCCATAAGAAAAATATTGTTTATATAATTTCTATCTATGATTATTGAGTGGCGCCGCTACAGAGTATACTCCCCAGCGGCGCCACAATTAATTTCCGTTATTTCGTTTACTGGTAAAGTTACACCTATTAACATAATACGTACATGATGTACGATCAACGTAGTCAGTTGCAGAGAAACGTGACCATCTTACGATATAACGAAAGTACCGCACGCAGGGGGGTCAACTAACTATCTCTGCAGCTGATTGAACATCATTTTAAGATATAATTAATTAATTTTCATTATGGTGGCGCCGCTGCAGAGCATCACACGGAAAATCCTCTTATACCCTGTTGCATGGACACTACTCAACAATTATAATTCAAAAGTATTTAAAGCTAGTTAGATATTTCCAAGCTCTTTTAAGTCTTATTCTCTTAGGTCATTGTATAATCTACTAACATTATTAATTTTCGATTATCTGCTAACAATTTTAAACAAATAATCATTTTGGTTTTAACTTATTGAGTAGCTTAACAAGTTAATTAAGATATTTCCGAAAAACGCACATTAAGGTGGATCGATGAGCTCAGTAGCGCCACCAATGGAAATAAATCAGTTACGTTTTATCAAAGCCTTAGATTAAAAGTTTTGATAATTTTGCGCAAATAGAAGAGTAAAGTGCAATATTTAAATATTTTTTCATGGCCTAAAATATAAGCAATAAGTTATGAATGACGATATTGCCAAAAGTGGCCACATTTAGCAATATTGACATTCATAACTTATTGCTTATATTTGAGGCCATGAAAAAATATTTTAAATATTGCACTTTACTCTTCTATTTGCGCAAAATAACTAAAACTTTTAATCTAAGCCCTTGATAAAACGTAAATGATTTATTTCCATTGGTGGCGCTACTGAGCTCATCGAACCACCTTAAAGCGGAAAAGCATCTTACACCCTGTTGCATGATACAACTTAATTACTTAGTTTAGTTTAATTGTACAGACATTAGAAATATTTGACTTAATACAAGTTATACATATAACTTATATTATAATATCACAAGATTTCGGATTAGGAACATCAAGGTGGTTATACAGAGCTATTTATTTTTAGACTCATAAGTCATAAAATTCACTTACCTACATGTATCAACTATTTAGGAAACTAAATTAGATAGGTACTTTACGACTACCTTACATAAAAAAACACCTTCATGATTAAAAAGTTTTCTAAAATGTAGTTTTCATTCATGTAATAAGATCAAATACTAAATAATATACATAGAAGTGTAACTAGTGTAAGCATTTATAAACTGGATTATATTGTGAGTACAGTCAACAACTAAATAAATTTTTAATACTTAACTCGAAAACATTATAATTATCTGATAGAAAAACTCATTTTTGTACAATCACCGGCAATAATATCACATGGGACAAAGCACTCAAAAATATCTGAAACGCTCTAACGGCCATACAAATGAGTTGCGTTGCGTTACATATTTTTGAGTGCCTTGTTTCATCATATTATTATATTAATGCCGGTGACTGTACAGGCGGACACTTTTTTTTATATGTCATGGAGAGAGATATAATCCCATCATTTTGTCAGTTGATAATTTACAGTCACCTATTTTTCAAGAGCCGTCTTTAAAAATATCTCATAAATTGAGATACATACAAACACTTACGTTAAGGGTAGCTGTCATCTGCTATAAATAATTTACCGCCCTCGTGAGGACCCCCATATGACAACGCCATACAAAAGCTGACCCGAGAGACAAATAACCTTACTTTACATACGTACTTTGCTGGCCAAATTATGAAATAAGATTACACTACTCACATTTTCACACAAGACAGCATAACCAAACGTCATCTACAACAACGAATGCGTTATCAATGTTCGCCAAGTCCTCACCTATAGCAATAACTAGAGGCTGCACTCCGACACCTGCAAGTGCTGATTTGTTTGAAGCTTCCTTTTGGAGTTCTTGTAAGTGAGCCTCGCCCTCGCTGCGAGTTTTGGCAACGAAAATGAAGCGGATGGCTGCGTCAAACCGCGAAGCTTTAGTTCGAACACCGGTCTTTCCTCCGACGATTGCAAATGGCAGTAAAAGAAGTACTGCAGTTAGCTTCTGTAACTCAGTGTCTGAAAAAAAGAATTTAGAGATAATTAATCAAGCAACTATCCACAAAACAGTATTTGTATAATAAACTAGTTATTAGTTAGTAAATATATTATTTTAGTTTTTTTTTTTCATTTAAAACTTATTACGTAAATGAACGAGTTCCTATAAATCTTATCTTACCTTTTGGTAGGTCGTGAATTCTTTGTTGCTGAGCCCGTAAGGGCTTCGATAACTATTTTCAATCAATTCTGAGTTTTTTCTTAACCCAGTGTACAGCGCTGAGGAGCTAACATTTGAATTGAGATTTGTAAAGTCAATGTTTATCTGTGAAGCAAAAATACAAAAAGTTAATTTAGGTAAAATTTCAAATAAGATAATAATTTATTTATTAATTTTCAGCATAGGATATGAATCACAAATGTGCAAATCCCTTACCAGGTGTGGACCAACGCTCGTCAAACAAAGCAAAGGAAACTTTTTCAAATACTGTGCCGCTGTAACAGTCATTAAGTACCGCTTGCAAAGTGACCATGTGGCTTTCCAAGCCGTTTCTAGTATAGATGAAGATTCTAATCCCTGGTACTTGGTTATTGTGACAATGTCGCCATTAATTTTCAGCTCCTCTGTGGAAAATGTTGAGATATAATATAAAAGTGAAGCGAAGAATTGGTCGGAGACACAGGTTTGGGGCGGCTTGGTCCAGTTAGACCTATAACTTTTTCGTTAAATGCATATTTACAGAGTTAAATCGAATTTAAGTTCTTTTAGACTGAAAAATTTTCGACGCGTCTTATGTAACACAATAACACCTGCTTTTTTCATGCCTATCTTGATGGGACTCTCAATCTGAACAACTTATCATAAGACTGTTTTTTTCCTGCGAGATATATTTCAGAGTAATTTAACTTTGTACATAGTATTTTTTTCATAATTAAATATGTCGAAAACTGTGAGTCGGGGGTACATCAAGCCCTTAGCATAAATTGATGGGGACGATGATACCAATATGTGGAATAAAAAAGTGAGTCATCGGTCATCGAAAAAAAAATTGCGAAAATTTTACAAGTCTAAAAAAATCTTTAAATCGATATAACTCTGTAAATATGCATTTAACGATAAAAGTGTATAGAACATAAATTGTTCCTACGGGGATACCCGTAATTGAATAAGCGCAAAAAAGGGGGGACAGCGGCAATCGATTTTTTTCAAACGTACAAACATACAAAGAAAAACCATAACCCTTCTTTGCAGTCGGGTAAAAAGAAAAAAATAAACAGTAGGGACTTATACGTTTTTACCTACCTTCTAAATTATGGTCCTGATCAAGTTCTTTGTCCCGTAATGGCAGCTGTGATTTTTTTCCTTTACGGCCACGTGACTCTGTACCAATTTCCTCTGAATCTTCAGATATGCTGGCCGATGCGATCTTAATGGTCTTGTTTACTAAACCTCTACTCTCCCGCCAAATAGCCTGCCTTTTGCCGTATCTTCATCCGCACATGAAATAAGAGTAAAGCAATTGGATCCAGTCAACCTTAGTGTAAATTAAAATCTAAATTACCAAAAATACTGCAAAAAAGTTTTGAGATGCAATGTTAAACCAAGTCAGGTATTTAGTCAGTCAGTACCTACCGGTGGGTGTCCATAGAACTCGATTTCTTCCCCTCATTTTTAAACCATGGAGAACACATTTTATTGAAATAATTACATATTTTTTTATAATATATAAAAATCACATGCAAGATTAAATAAATTTATTTGTTATAAGTACCTGTCATATAACTTCCCATGAGGGTGCGCAGAGGCGGATGGAGGTGCTTTTGCTCCTGGAGAAAGTTGGGTCAACTCTTGTTTCAGGGGAGGGGTGACGCTAAACCAAATAGCCTCTGGTTCCTTTGTGAACAAATCGTGTACGTGCTTTGCCCATTGAATGAAAACACTGTATGCAAGTTTTGGTTTCTGATTGCTCCTGTCCGTCAGGAGGTGGTCAAGAATGATGTCACAGAGCTCGCTCTGCTCGCTTCGTCGGAATTCTCTTTGCAGTCCAGTCTTAAGTAATTGCCTGATTGTAAAAGATTTCTCCAGCAAATTTCTAAGTGGATTGCAGATGCCCGTGCGGATACTGGGAGTGCCGACTCATGAACCTCAGGATGAGATTATGATGGGCGTTTGTAGGGAGGACTGCAAATTAAATTGATAATAATTATTTTCTAATATGTAGGTCAAATGTAGGTATTTAAATTTTATTTTTATTTTCGCCAAGTAGGTTATAGTATAGGTATAGTGTCACATGATCGGTCAAAGGGCGAGGCTAAGCAAAAAAATATTGAAAACTCTCATACAAAAACTGTCATTTCAATGCGATGACGAGTGTCAAAATAGTTACATTATTAAGATTGGACGATACTACCCTCTCATAGCTCATACCTGGTGAACAAATCAACTTCACTGTCAGAGTTGCTGCATTGCCCAACTAGATCAAATTGGTTGTACCCGGATGGAGGAGTCGGAGTTGTCAAAGGATTTGATAGTTTTTCAGCCTGCGATTGAAAAATACATTGAAAGTAAGCTTTATACACTAACATGCTATGGATCATTTGGTCTGAAATTAAGAAATTTATTAATGATTATTAATTATACATATTTAATGCCAATTTCTATGTCTGGATAACACTATCTGAGAGATAAACATTATTATGGCTCTTTTCATTTCAGAAATTTTAGTGAATTATGTGATTATGTTATGGTATTTATCTGACAAACAAAGCATTCAGACATTTAGAAATTTACCCTTAGCTTTTGACCCACTCATGCGCAGCCACACCAAATAAATGGTACCTAAGTATATTATGCAGATTAGAATTTTAGGATTTTTAGTATGTATGATACATACTAAAAAAAATACAATGAATAACATGCTGTTATTTAAAAGTACATAATATACAATCTTACTTGTACAATGAGAGATGGTCGGTTGAATATTCTGAAAATTACAATCTATAAATGTATAAAATGAATATCATTTCATACATTGTTGTATATGTTACCGGCAATGTGTATAACCCGGCATTGTATACAATGCCTAAAACGATCAGGCAATGTATGAAATATGATTCACTTTATACACTGCCTAGGCATTGTATACAATGCCTGCTGGTCCACCGGCAATGTGTAAAATAAGTATATTTCTGTTGCCTGTTATAAAAAAATAACCTCGAAATTTTTAACCTAACCCGGGACCTACAGGAGTAAAGCAGGTTCGATACCAAACTCAATGAGCCCCCTCGACCCCCCCGAACACCCACTCCCCGAGCCCCGCCCCCCCCCCCAGGCCCCTCGAGCCCCACTCGACCCCCCCGAGCCCTCCTAGAACCCCGAGCTTTTGTGTCTGCCCTCTAACCAACTAAGATCAAAATCTTTTTATTTTACACATTGCCGGTGGACCAGCAGGCATTCTATACAATGCCTAGGTAATGAATGAAATAGACAATAATAATATTTATTTCATACATTGCCTAAAAGGGCCAGGCATTGTTTACAATGCCTGCATTTCATACATTGCCGGTGACATATACAATGCCGGATTATACACATTGCCAGTAACATATTTATTAACATATAACATATTTTATATTATGTAAAACAAAAAGTAGCATATTATAAAGAACTGACCTGTCTAGATTCATTCATCCATTCAGTCCATTTTAGTGCATACATAGTCCGATCTGGCATATGTGAAAAGTTTAATAATGTGAAGTTATCAACAGAAGGTACTAGAGACTTTAAAAGCTCTATTGAAGTGTACCCTTTATCTGAAAACAATAGCAATATTCATACCTAAGTAAAACTTTTCTCTGCTTTTATTGATTAAAACTTTTTTTTGCTTAACTTGACTGTTTACGAACTGGAGCGGATCAAAGGTCATAGAAATACTATATAAAACCAGAATAAGATTCACATCGAAGCGCAGGCCGAGACAGGTATTTTTGGTATTCAAATATTTTAGTATTCGTTAAAAAAAAATATTAATCAGTATTCGAGTACTAAGATCAGTATTTGAATACCTACTCAATTTGACACGAATACTGTTTGGCACTAGTGAAAACGTAAATTTGCATTGTTCTAAATAATAGTTCAATAAGTAAGTATTACTACACAAAATGACACTGGTTTTATGTATTAATTCCAATACTAAACAATTAAATTTAGCACTAAACTGATTGTCGACCCGTTTTGTCTGTCGTGCATATGCGGCTTTGAACGTACATAAGGACTTAAAATAGTAAGTAACAATCCGCGCACGAAAGATGAGACTGATGGATAACAATGGTTCGACAACGCAGTAGCGATTTCTTAGAAAAGATAACAAATCGTCTACAGCGCAAGTCAAATAGGCGGTGATGGTGATTGTACTAATTTATAATTAATGATCCCAAAACATAGGTACCTACGTACCTGGATTTGTTTGGATAAATATCACGCTTGACGCCATATTGACGCTCGCCATGCCACGGTACCTATGAAATCAAGTAAGCTATAGAAACAAGGACTGTTCACTTACCAATAATAACTTTCGCTGCTTCTTCTGATATATTCCATTCCAACTTTTGAGAAGTGCAGAAACCATCTTCAACTTATTATCTTTTGTCAATTTCACCGCAACTCAAGCGCAAGCAGCCAGTGCTTTGCAGTTTTTTCTTTGAAATGGACGGCAGTGTTGCCAGATATTTATATTGTAAATCTGTATCATGATATCAAAAAATCTGTATAAATTTATTATTTCTATGGCAATTATAAAATAAAAATCTGTATTCTTACAAATTTCATACTAAATTTAAACAAGGAAAATCTGTATAAGGTTAAAAAGACATCAGGCAAATACCTTTGACAAAAAACCCAAGAATGTATAGCATTTTTGTTTTTTCCAAAATTAAGACTTGTAATTAGTAAGTCATAAAAAATATTCAGATTTTAACAAAGCTTTATATTTTGAGAGTTATTTGTGTTTGTAACTTATATTTTTGGTAACCCCGACACTATTACAGCAACACCAGTTACACGACCAAAACGTTTTGATAACTGCGCTAGTGATTAATCGGTGTTCTACCGAAATACCGAAATGTACTAAGCAAGCATAAAGTCAAGTCTCCAGCGACAGTGTTTTCGAAAACATTCAACAAAATCTATCAATCAATACACAAAGTCAAGTTTTTTTGCTTTAGAACCAAGACGGAAGAACTGTGCATATGTCGTAACAAAACGCTGTTTGATAGTTGATTGACAATGACAGTTAACTGACAGTAAAAGTGACAGACCGCCACAGGCCGACCAATCGGCTTTCGCGTTTTGACAATTGACTGTCAATGTCAGTCATTCAAGATTACATTGATGACATGGAAGCCACAGAGTATCAATGACAAAGATGTCTTTTTAATCGAAATACTGCCGATTTTTCAGTAATTAATTTAAGCGAAATGAAGGAGTTTAAAAATAAACTTGCTACTGTTTTATTATTCTAATAATACATATTGCTTAAATGTAACAGAATTATTCTTATACACCTTTGGGTCTGATGTGCCTGATGTCCTTTGTATGAAAAGTTAGTTCATAGCGATCTGTATACTTTAATGAAAATCTGTATAAATACAGATAAATCTGTATATATGGCAACACTGATGGACGGTCGCTGGTGTGCAGTGTTGCCACCTCAGATTTAGTATTTACCGTAACGCTTCGCAAAATTACCCTAACTACGGTAAATGCCCATCAAACTTGACCCCAAATCCAAAATCTTAAATAATATAAAACCTGAATAGAACTAAATGCACAGTGATGTCAGATCTACTGATAAAGCAGTAGATTTAAGGCCATGTTTACATGGGTCAAGCGATTCGGTAGTAACTAAATGGGCAACTTAGTTTAAAGTTACATATATTATAATTTGGTAAAAAGTCATTCACACGGCTTAAAAGTGGGCACACACGGTCCTTCAATCGCGACAAATGGATGGACGTATGTCCAAAATTTGATCGTGTGTGTCGAATCTGTCATTCAAATTTAAGTTTGTCATCTAAAATGAAGATCTCACTAAGACCTTTCACTTCTTCAAAGACACCATCAATCTAGGATGAGTGCTTTTCTAGATATTACTGTTTTAAGTTTGACATATGACAACTGTCAAACTTAAAACAGCAATGTCTTCATCAATAAGATCTTCACCGTTTTTTAACTAGTGAAGTTAAAAAAACAGGTGTTAGATGACAAACTTAAATTTGACAGCTGTCACCTAAAGATATCAATAAAACCGGCCAAGTGCGTGGCGGGCCACGCGCCGTAGGGTTCCGTAGTTACTTTATACCATACTATATTTAATACCACTATCATTTTTCGTCTGTAAAAATAACTTTGTTTTTAACAGTGTTGGTATAAATGACAAAGTTATATTTGCGGTTTTGGAAAATATGATATATCGACTGTGGAAATATGAAACGGCGTAAGGGACAAAACCTCGAATATCAGTTATATACATTATTAGAATCAGATTTTCAAGCTCTGTCGAAAGGTATATTTAAAATTGCGATATCTCAAAAAAAGTGTCCTTTACGACCTTAGTTTTGAAGCTTCATAAGTACAATTTTGGCAAACAAAGTAACTTATGGCACAAGTTAACAATACTTTCTTTTTTAGTTTAACGGAACGTACATAAATATTGTAAAGTCACTGTCATAATTATCAATTACGATAAAATTATGCTTACGTCTTTCTTCAAATCAATTTTTCAAAGTTAATGTCCCTTACGCCAAAATTGAAATACAATATTGAGTAGAACTGCACCTTACGACCTAATTATAGAAGAGATCATAATCGTTCAATCAAATTCGAGTCACAAAGAGTTGGCTCGTGCGCTCACTGGACAAAAAAAGTGTCAAAACTATATCTTTCTCTATCCGTTACGCTAGCGAGATCGCTACGCGTAAAGAGAGGAGTTGTGTGTTTATTGTGATTTAGTCGGGAACGTTACTATTTAAGTGCAGGCTGCAGTTTAAATTATCTTTTTGCGGTGTTGAGAAGTAGTGGATCGTACGTACTTAGATTTTGATACTCTTTATTTCTAAATACAAATAACTAAGCTATATCTTTTAGTTCTCAAGATAGCATGCCCCTTACGTCAAAAAAAATGTTTACATGTCTATTACACCCGTCAATTTAAGATAAAATAACAAACCAATTTGACGTAAAGTACTACTGTATCTAGTTTTTTTGTTAAATTTTAACGTAAGTGCATTATTCTTTCAAAAACCGTTGCTTTTGTTTTTAACTTAGTATATTGAACCTTAAAACTACATATTATTAGAGTTGAAATTTAAAATTCATTTTAGTCAGGAAAGCAAAGCAACCAAGAATAAGATTATAATTCTGACTAAAAGTTGTGAGGATAAAATTAAACCAAATTTAAGTACGTATGTTTTATTAAAAAAAATGGTCAAAACATATTGATGTTTGTGAAATGTGAAAACTGAACTGTGAATTGTCACACTTTAACAATATAAAAAAGATATTGTAACATGGTAATAAATTGAAATATGGCCCAAGTTCAACAAATTAAAAATTTAACTATTTCTTCGTCATCTTTTATATTATCCTCTTCATCGGTTTCTAATAATGTATCGACAGTTTTATTATTATGAGGTTGATTTATATATTCGCTATGAAATCGTTTTGGCATTAAGTAAAGAGCTGTCTTCTGCCATACTGTATGTAATTTTCATCTTCCTTAGATTTTTTTTAAAGTGTAGACCCGAATATCTTTAATTTGTAAGTTATCGTCTTTTTGATTAGTAGGAGTAAACATTATTTCTGTACCATAATTCTGAACTATCCCCTGAAAATCTTGTAATACTTCGTCTTCTATATCTTCCAGACAGGACTGCAAAAAAATTGTGTTTAACTGACGTTTTTTTCTTTTCTGATTTGTGACAGATATTGTACGACTTGAAGACTCCAATTTTATTTCAGATGCTAACTCGTTCGAATTAGAAGCTTTATCTGTGCAATATCAGATGTAAAGCGTGGAAGCAATGAAATTGGTACATGTCTACAAAAGTACATCAAGGATGTGGATGATCGAGGAGTGGAGAAACTGATTTTATACTGTGATAATTGCAGTGGACAAAATAAAAATAAAGTGATTTTATCTATTTTAAGTAACTTTCTGGTGCAATCAAAACATCTTACTGTAATACAAGTTAATTACCTACTCACAGCGTTCATGCGGTAATCAAAAGAGAAGTAAGACGAATAATTGTATGGGCCCCATCTCAATGGCCAGGGTTCATGGAAACTGCTAGAAAGAGGCCATACCCATATCGAGTAACCACTTTGGAATTCCAAGATTTTATAAATTGGGAAAAAGTTTCAGAAAAAATGTTTACTCCTACTACTCAAAAAGACGATAACTTGCGATTCTTGCGAATTAAAGATATTCGGGTGTGCACTTTAAAAAAATTAAATTAAATACAGTATGGCAGAAGACAGCTCTACTTTCGAAATAAAACTAGCAAAGAAAGCTACTGGCAAGACTACTAAGAGAAGAAGAGGATCAAAAATTGCGCATAGAATGGAAACTAGAGGTAAGCAAAATAAAGAAGAGTAATATGAAGACTCTTACCAAGAAGATGATTCCCCCGTCTGTATAAAGATAGGTTAGCGATCTTTTTAGCAAACAATAACGATCTAATGAAACTTTGCAATACTAATATAATGCCAAAACGATTACATAGCGAATATATAAATCTACCTCATAATAATAAAACTGTCGATACATTATTAGAAACCGATGAAGAGTAGGGATGTCGAAAGTGAAAAAAAATATCGATATATCGATACATCGATATTTATAAAAATATCAATATCGGCCTCGATATATCGCGAAAAAAATATCGATATATCGATATATCGAACCAATTTTCAAAGAACGTTTGCGGTTTTTAAAGAACAATGTATTTATTTCAGTCTAGCTCAGTAATTACAATAAATTTTATCAGACAACACATATTACTTTAATGTATGAAAATCTCAATAAAAACGAAGATAATTTATAAAATCAGGCGCATATTTATCACATAAGATATTCAACGCAGCACAAAAAACATACCAGTCATAGACAATATTATGTTTTTAA
Organism: Agriphila tristella; assembly: GCA_928269145.1. Lineage (NCBI taxonomy): Eukaryota > Metazoa > Arthropoda > Insecta > Lepidoptera > Crambidae > Agriphila > Agriphila tristella. The sequence goes on from OV743433.1 coordinate 44,523,332, forward strand.
TATTAAAATAAGATAATTTATAAAATCAGGCGCATATTTATCACATAAGATATTCAACGCAGCACAAAAAACATACCAGTCATAGACAATATTATGTTTTTAATATTAAAATAAACTAATAAGTTTTTTCCGTTCCAAAAATATATCGTTTTTGATACGATTTTCGATATTGGTTATTTTGTATCGATATATCGGTTAGAAATATATCGGCTAAAAATATTGTCGAGGACAGCAAAGGAAACGGCGGTTGAAAGGGGAAAAGGAAGATATAATAGCAGATAAAAGGAATCACATTTACAATAGGCAAAGGAAGGAAATATGACAAGAATAGAGTAAAGAGACAAAACCACAGTATAGGTATTTACATACTAATTACAGAGTAAAATATAAGTCTATACATGGGTGGGCCTGTCCTTGACAAATATCGATATATCGAACAAAAAATATCGATATATCGATATTTTTTCAACAAGAAGAGGATAATATAAAAGATGATGAAGAAATAGTTTTATTTTTAATTTGTTGAAATTGGGCAATATTTCAATTTATTACCATGTTACTATATCTTTTTTATTGTTAAAGTGTGACAATTCACAGTTCAGTTTTCACATTTCACAAACATTAATATGTTTTGACCATTTTTTTAAATAATAAATAAAACTTTTAACGTTTAATTTTATCCTCACAACTTTTAAACTTTTTTAGATTTTTGCATTCACAATGCTATTTTTATATTAAGATGAATAAATAATGAAAAATATTAGAAAAAATCGGCTCACACGTAGCATCCCGTCTAAGTTGCTACGGGTGAGCCGATTTTTTCTAATATTTTTCATTATTTATTCATCTCACAACTTTTAGTCAGAACCATAATCTTATTCTTGGTTGCTTTGCATTCCTCACTAAAATCAATTTTAAATTTCAACTCTAATAATATGTAGTTTTAAGATTCAATATAATAAGTTAAAAATAAAAGCAACGGTTTTTGAAAGAATAATGCACTTACGTTAAAATTTAACAAAAAAACTAGATACAATAGTATTTTACGTCAAATTGGTTTGTTATTTGATCTTAAATTGACGGGTGTAATAGACATGTAAGCATTTTTTTTGACGTAAGGGGCATGCTATCTTGAGAACTAAAAGATATAGCTTAGTTATTTGTATTTAGAAATAAAGAGTATCAAAATCTAAAAAACTTTGCTCTAGAAGTCATCAAAAAGATTCGTACAGGAAAAAAGTTACAGTTAGTTATTTGTCAATTTTTTTGGTTTTAGGCTCTCTTGTAAAGTAGACCATTGTCCCTTACGCCGTTTGATATCTCCACAATCGAATATCTCAAAAACTAATTACTATATCTCGTTCAATCCAATTTTCGTTGAAAGTTTTTATTAAGATCTATAGCATATATTTTTTTAGATTTTTAACTCTCTTATTTCAAAAGTTAGAGGGGGGGGGACACATTTTACCACTTTGGCAGTGTTTATCTTTCAAACGGTTGACTTTCAGAAAAAAAATGTCTTAAGAACCTCAATGTCATTTTTAGAGACCTATCTATATAGACACCACGCACGTATTGGTATGAAGGAAAAAAAATATTTCAGTTTCAGTTCCATGTATGGGGAGCCCCCCCCCCCTTAATCTTTTCATTTTTTGACCGAGCGAGCACGAAGTGCGAGCGAAGCGTCTCTGCTTCAGCTTGGGCAAAAATTATTTCGTATGTCTGTATGTTCTCTTCTACAGGTCGCATTTCTCAACCGATTCTCGTGAAAGTTTGTGAGCAGGTTTGAAAATTATTTATATTTTTTTTTGTCGAGCCAGTTTTTTTGAATTTTTCAAAATGGCGGAGATATGTTAAAAAAACAGGTTTTACGGCTTTCCAGCGCTGTCTGTTCTCCTCTACAGGTCGCATTTCTCAATCGATTCTTATGAAATTTTGTGATCAGGTTTGAAAATGATATAGAAATTTTTTGTCACGCCACTTTTTAGATTTTTTTCAAAATGGCGCAGATATGTAAAAAAAAACATATTGCAGTCCAGCTTTCCGGCTCTGTCTTTTCTCCTCTACAGGTCGCATTTCTCAACCGAATTTCGTAAAATTTTGTCGGCAGGTTCAAAAATTTTTAATTTAGCCAGTTTTTCTAAATTTACCAAAATTCACCATTTCGAAAAATGTTTAAAATTAGAAGCGCCATCTAGCTGCGAATATACCTACCAAATAATACCAAACAGCACGTACCTACTACGTGCTTTGAAAAGCTCGTGAACAGCGTGGAAAAAGGGGTGGCGACATCTTTTAGATTATTTTATAAACAACATACAATTTAAGCTACTTTTTAACGCGAGGTCTACAGCTCAGGGAGCCACTAGTTTATCTATGTGTTAAAATCGTTAAGCGGTTAACAGAATACATCTACCTACTAAGTTTCAAATGTGTAATCCTAATACTTTCGGAATAAAATGGCTGTGACATACGTACAGACAGACAGACATGACGAATCTATAAGTGTTCCGTTTTTTGTCATTTTGGCTACGGAACCCTAAAAACCGTCCAAATGCGTGTCGGGCCGCGTGCAGTATAGGGTTCCGTAGTAACAATTCTTTTTCATGGTTCAGTAGCCTAAATGGCAAAAACGGAACAATATAGATTCGTCATGTCTGTCTGTCCGTCCGTCCGCATGTCACAGCCACTTTATTCCGAAAGTATTTGGACTACACAGTTGAAACTCGGTATGTAGATGTATTCTGTGAACCGCTTTACGATTTATAGACAAAAATAAAAAAAATAAGGGGAGCATAATATTTATACATGGAACTGAATTTAAAAAAAAAATTTTTCTTCAAAACAATACATGTGGGGTGTCTATAGATTGGTCTTTAAAAAATGACATTGACGTTCCTAATACTATATTTCAAAGTCAACCATTAGAAAAATATACACTGCCAAAGTGATGTGTGCCCCCTCCATATATATAATATAACATATATATATAATATAACTTTTAAAATAAGAGACTGAAAAATCTAAAAAAAATATATGCTAAAGATCTTAATGAACACTTTCAACGAAAATTGGTTTGAACGAGATATAATAATCAGTTTATGAGATACATTTGATTTGATAGTACATTTTTCAAAACTGCAAATATAACTTTGTCAATCATACAAATGATGGAACAAAACACTGGTTTTCAGCTGTCACCTGATTAGCTGTGCCGTAATAAAGATAAAGTATTAAATACTAAAAAAAAAAAAATTACTATTATTTTAGATTGATTCATATCTATTAAACTATTTTTATCGCTAGATATTTTAAAATTATGGATTTTAATAATTATGGCTTTTCATATTATGAATTTAAAAGTTATAGTTTTTATAATTATGGAATTTAATAGTATGGGTTTTAATTGTTATGCTAAATAATGGTATACATTTTTAAATTATGCATTCTTATTGTTATGCGAATTAAAGTTATGGCAAGTCTGTTATGGATTTTCAAATTAGGATTATCATTGTTATGCAATATAAGGGACACCGAAGTTTCCATGATTTGACATCCCTTTTAATTTCACACCAATTGCCATAAAATTACACCCGAACCGAACTGATACGATTAAAAAAGATGTAAGGGAGGTATCCACATCGAAGGCAGAGTCAGGGTCATCTCAGCTCAGATCTTTAGTTCTTAAATGCCTTACCAGTGTGAGTATCAACGAGGATGATGTCGAGGGGATATAGGGCCCTTTCTGGATGAACTTCCCTCCACTGATGATGGGGTGGCCAACAATGAAGATGTCACCACGAGGATGAGGATGCCATCAACCAGGGAAAAGAACCCTTGCCAGGACCCTCACGACCTAAGAGGATAAAGACTTAAATAACGTTAACATTTTTTGTAATTAAATGTGATCTTTTTAAAATGAACGATTAGATATAATTATAATATGTTTTTTTTGCAATGTTCACTTTTCCGGAGCGTGTGGCTCGTAAACGGTTAGTTAGGATTTAGGCAAACCTGATAAAAAGCAAAGTTGTAGACAATTTTATGATCTTTAATTTAGTAGAAAAACTCTTTTTCCTATGACGCACCGTTTTTGAGATATTTGCGAAAAATCCAAAAGTGGTACCTTCTCCCCCCTCCGGCTCACCTCCGAGACGTCAGGACTTTTAGTATGTTTACTTCCTAAGCACCCTGAACAAGTTTCAGAAGAAATCGCTTAGGTTCCCTCTCATGCGTTCTATAACTCCTTTATTGATTGGACTATTAAGCATATTTTCCAAAACCGCAAATATCATATCAGGGTACATACAAACTCTATGAAAAACAAAGTTATTTTTGCAGAAGAAAAATTATAGTGGTATTATATTTATATATATAAGGCACGGTATATGGTAACTACGGAACTCTACTGCGCGTGGCCCGATATGCACTTGGCTGGTTTTTTTATTTTTGTTGAAAAATCGTGAAGTGGTTTACAGAATACATCTACCTACCTATTTCTTATCGTCATTGAACAACTACCTAAGTAAATGCGGGAGATTTTTTCCCGTACTGGCAACATTTTTATAAAATGTGAAGTGTCAACTTGACAATGGGTGCATTCTACTAGACAAATCTCTGAGTCATCAATCGCCATAAAGAGTAAATTTTAACCATGAAATTTTATTTGTATGGAATGTTCAATATTAGGCGCCGGCTACACGCATGGTAAATAGTGTGATCCATCACTATTTATCAAATTCCATGGTATTTACTGTGCGTTTGTGTAGACTAGTGAAATGATGGATTTCAGTATTTTCTTGATATCTGAATTCCGGAATACAAATTCCACGAATTCTAGTGATGCCTAGTCGTTTCTAAAAAAGTACATTTTACGTTACTTTTGGTTGTCTTTTTGTCTATGGGCCGATTTGACCGTTTTCGGTGAAACTCGGCTTTTGGTGCTATTTTGACAAGAAAATAGCAACGCAATGTTAAAAATATAAATAAATCCAATATGGCAGCCAACTTTTTTGTTTGTGGGCCGATTTCAATGAAACTCGGTTTTTGGTACTATTTTGCCTAGAAAACATCAACGCAATGTTAATAAAAATATAAAAAAACCAAGATGGCAGCCAACTTTTTTGTTTATGGGCTGATTTCTTTAGAACTCGATTTTTTGTACTATTTTGACAAGAAACCATCAACGCAATGTTAAAATATAAAAAATCCAAGATGTCGGCCAATTTTTTTGTTTGTGAGCCGATTTCGATGAAACTCGATCTTTTATACTATTTTTAACCGACTTCAAAAAAAAAGGAGGTTCTCAGTTTGACCTGTATCCTGTATGTATGTATGTTTGTCCGCGATTATCTCGCGTTTGGCTGAACCGATTTTGATGCGGTTTTCAGAAAAGTATTTCTTACATTTAGGAGAAGGTTTTGGTATTTTAACCGACTTCAAAAAAGATGGTTCAGTTTGACCAGTATGTATGGATATTTGTCCGCGATTATCTCGCGTTCGGCTGAACCGATTTTGTTGCGGTTTTCAGAAAAGTATTTGTTAGATCTAGGAGAAGGTTTTGGTATTTTAACAGACTTCAAAAAAGGAGATTCTCAGTTTGACCCATATGCATGTGTGTCCGCGATTATCTCACGTTTGGTCAAATCCGATTTTTCTACCTACATAACATATCTAATACAGAAGGTACTTAAACTAAAAAGAAAGAAATAAAAAATTGTTTTAAAAAACAAAAAACCGACTTCAAAAGCCTACGCTACCTCTAAAAAGCAAGAAATAATATTCAAATCACTAGATACGCATTATCATTGTAAATAAAACACGTATATTGAAGTCGGGTGGGGCTTTTAGAATAAAAAAAAGTTGTCCTCCAGCACCACCCGACTTCAATAGACGTGTTTTATTTACAATGATAATGCGTATCTAGTGATTTAAATATTATTTCTTGCTTTTTAGAGGTAGCGTAGGCTTTTGAAGTCAGTTTGTTTTTTTTTAAAACAATTTTTTGCCAAGAAAACATCAACGCATTGTTAAAAAAAACCAAGATGGCGGCCAACTTTTTTGTTTATGGGGTGATTTCGATAAAACTCGATTTTTTGTACTATTTTGATAAGAAACCATCAACGCAATGTTAAAATATAAATAAAAAAAATCAAAGATGTCGGCCAAAATTTTTGTTTGTGTGCCGATTTCGATGAAACTCAGATTTTAGTACTATTATGACAAGAAAATATCAACGCAATGTTAAAAATATAAAAAATCCAAGATGTTGGCCAACTCTTTTGTTTGTAAGCCGATTTCGATGAAACTCGATCTTTTATACTGTTTTGCCAAGAAAACATCAACGCAATGTTAAAAAAGTAAAAAAACCAAGATGGCGGCTAATTTTTTTTGTTTATGGGCCGATTTTGATAAAACTCATTTTTTGTACTATTTTGACAAGAAACCATCAACGCAATGTTAAAAATATAAAAATTCCAAGATGGCGGCCAACTACTCTGTTTGTAGGCTGATTTCGATAAAACTCTTTTTTTGTACCATTCTGACAAGAAACCATCAACGCAATGTTAGAATATAAATCATTGAGCTTGCGTCTTTCGAAAGTAAGTTATTCGAAACAACGACTCTTCGACTAATAGTTTGTCGGTCAATAATTCATTTGAGCAATCGTTCATCGAGCCTGTGTCATTCGAAATAAAGTTGCAGACCGCAATAATTTTAGCCACCATCTTGGATTTTTTATATTTTTAACATTGCGTCGATGTTTTCTTGTCAAAATAGTACTAAAAACCGAGTTTCATTGAAATCAGCACACAAACAAAAGTTTTGGCCGACATCTAGAATTTTTTGATTTTTTTACATTGTCTTGATGGTTTCCTGTCAAAATAGTACAAAAAAATCGAGTTTTATCGAAATCAGCCCACAAACAAAAAAGGTGGCCGCCATCTTGGTTATTTCAATATTATAAAACATTGCATTGACGCGTGTGAAAGTAAAAGTGCAAAATACTTTATTTAATTAAACTCACATGATAAGCATTTTTAAATCGTCATATCTTTTACCCTACTACCCATAAAGACATCTTTTAACTGACAATATTTTTGACATTACGTCGATGTTTTCTTGTCAAAATAGTATCAAAAACCGAGTTTCATCGAAATCGACACACAAACAAAAATTTTGGCCGACATCTTGGATTTTTTTTAAATTTTAACATTGCGTTGATGGTTTCTTGTCAAAATAGTAGAAAAAAATCGAGTTTTATCGAAATCAGTCCACAAATAAAAAAGGTGGTCGCCATCATGGTTTTTTTATATTTTTAACATTGCGTTGTTGTTTTCTTGGTAAAATAGTACAAAAAATCGAGTTTTATCGAAATCGGCTCACAAACAAAAGAGTTGGCCGCCATTTTCAATTTTATTATAATTTTAACATTGCGTTGTTGTTTTCTTGTCAAAATATTACTAGAAACCGAGTATCATCAAAATCAGCCCACAAACAAAAATGTTGCCCGCCATCTTGGATTTTTTATACTTTTAACATTGCATTGATGTTTTCTTGTCAAAATAGTACCAACAACCGAGTTTCATCGAGATCGGCTCACAAACAAAAATTTTGGCCGCTATCTTGAATTGTTTTTATTTTTAACATTGCATACCTATCTGTTTTTTTTGTTAAAATATTATCAAAAGCCAAGTTTTATCGAAATCGACCCACAAACAAAAATGTTGGCCGCCATCTTGGATTTTGTATTATTTTAACATTGCGTTGATGTTATCTTGGCAACATAGTACCAAAAATCGAATTTCATTGAAATCGGCCTACAAACCATAGAGTTGGCCGTCATTTTGAATTTTTTCTATTTTTAACATTGCGTCGATGTTTTCTTGTCAAAATAGTACTATAAACAGAGTTTCATCGAAATCGGCTCACAAACAAAAATTTTGGCCGACATCTTGGATTTTTTTAATATTTTAACATTGCGTTGATATTTTCTTGGTAAAACAGTACAAAAAATCGAGTTTTATCGAAATCGGCTCACAAATAAAAGAGTTGGCCGCCATTTTCGATTTTATTATAATTTTAACATTGCGTTGTTGTTTTCTTGTCAAAATATTACTAGAAACCGAGTATCATCAAAATCAGCCCACAAACAAAAATGTTGCCCGCCATCTTGGATTTTTTATACTTTTAACATTGCATTGATGTTTTCTTGTCAAAATAGTACCAACAACCGAGTTTCATCGAGATCGGCTCACAAACAAAAATTTTGGCCGCCATCTTAAATTGTTTTTATTTTTAACATTGCATACCTATCTGTTTTTTTTGTTAAAATATTATCAAAAGCCAAGTTTTATCGAAATCGACCCACAAACAAAAATGTTGGCCGCCATCTTGGATTTTGTATTATTTTAACATTGCGCTGATGTTATCTTGGCAACATAGTACCAAAAATCGAATTTCATTGAAATCGGCCTACAAACCATAGAGTTGGCCGTCATTTTGAATTTTTTCTATTTTTAACATTGCGTCGATGTTTTCTTGTCAAAATAGTACTATAAACAGAGTTTCATCGAAATCGGCACACAAACAAAAATTTTGGCCGACATCTTGGATTTTTTTAATATTTTAACATTGCGTTGATGTTTTCTTGGCAAAATAGTACTAGAGTAAGAAATTTAAGTTTGTCATCTAAAATAAAGATCTCACTAAGGCGAAGGCAACACGCATGGTAAATACTGTGATAAATCGCCATAAAGTACTTTTTAACCATGGAAAGTAAAATATTGAACATTCCATACACATTACTTTCCATGTTTAAATTTTACGCTATGGCGATGGATCACAGTATTTGCCATGCGTGTAGCAGTCGCTTAAGATCTTTCATTTCTTCAAAGACACCATTAGTCTAGGATGAGTACTTATCGAGATATTGCTGTTTTAAGTTTGACAGCTGTTATCTGTCAAACTTTAAACAGAAATATCTCAAAAAGAACTCATCCTAGACTGGTGGTGTCTTTGAAGAAATAACAGGTCTTGGTGAGATCTTTATTTAAGGTGACAGCTGTCAAAAAGTTTGTCAATCTAAAATGAAGATCTCACTAAGATCTATAATTTCTTCAAACACGGCATCTGTCTAGGATGAGTATTTTTTGAGATATTGTCGTTTTAAGTTTGACAGATGACAGCTGTCAAACTTGAAACAGCAATATCTCTAAAAGTACTCATCCTAGACTGGTGGTGTCTTTAGAGAAATGAAAGGTCTTGGTGAAAACTTCATTTTAGGTGACAGCTGTCAAATTTAAGTTTGTCATCTTTAATGAAGATCTCACTAAGACCTTTAATTTCTTCAAAGACACCATCAATCTAGGATGGGTACTTTTCGAGATAATTGCTGTTTTAAGTATGAAAGATGACAACAACGAACGATCGTTTATTACTAGGAGATCGTTGGCTAGGGTAGTTAAAAAAACAGGTGCAAGTGATTTTCGACCTTATTTATAGCTCGGCATTCGGATATTTTGACCTTTCGTAATAAGCAACACTGGGCACACTGGCTACTTACTATTTGAACCACGTGAACGACTTTTCAGAAAATTTTAACTTAAAATTAAGTTGCCCATTTAGTTACCACTTAATCGCTTGATCTATGTAAACAGGGCTTTAGTCATTCTGACTTAAGTTTGAGTTGCCTCACCATACAGACGTGGACTCGGCTTCTATAAAGTTTAATTTAAAACACGGCTAACGTAGCCAAGTTTTGATAAGCGCACGATCCGCCTGTGCCGTGTCTTAACGGCTCCGACAGTCATGAAATTGCGAGATTAATTTATGCCACGGCTAACGTAGCCAAGTTTTGTTAAGAACACGGTCCGCTTTGCCGTTTATAAAACGGCTGTGATAGCCATGTTTGAGAGTTTAATTTATGCCACGGCTAACGTAGCCAAGTTTTGATAAGCACACGGTCCGCTATGCCGTTTATAAAACGGCTGTGATAGCCATGTTTAAGAGTTTAATTTATGCCATGGCTAACGTAGCCATGTTTTCTTATGCACTCGGTCCGCTGTACCGTGCCTTGTCGTCTCCGACAGCCATGTGGGCGAGATTTATTTATGACACGGCTAACGAAGCCAAGTTTTGTTAGGCACGCGGTCCGCTATGCCGTTTATAAAACTACTGTGACAGCCATGTTTAAGTATTTAACTTATGACACGGCTAACGTAGCCAAGTTTTGTTAAGCACGCGGTCCGCTATGGCGTTTATAATACGACTGTGACAGCCATGTTTGATAGTTTAATTTATGACACGGCTAACGTAGCCAAGTTTTGTTAAGCACTTGGTCTGCAATGCCGTTTATAAAACGACTGTGACAGCCATGTTTGACAGTTCAATTTATGACACGGCTAACGTAGCCAAGTTTTGTTATGTACGCGGTCTGCTATGCCGTTTATAAAACTACTGTGACAGCCATGTTTGACAGTTCAATTTATGACATGGCAAACGTTAGCCAAGTTATGTTAAGTACACGGTCCGCTATACCGTTTATAAGACGGCTGTGATAGCCATGTTTAAGAGTTTAATTTATGACACGGCTAACGTAGCCAAGTCATGTTAAGCACACGGTCCGCTATGCCGTTTATAAAACGACTGTGACAGCCATGTTTGATAGTTTAATTTATGACACGGCTAACGTAGCCAAATTATGTTAAACACACGGTCCGCTATGCCGTTTATAAAACGGCTGTGATAGCCATGTTTAAGAGATTTATTTATGACACGGCTAACGTAGCCAATTTATGTTAAGCACACGGTCCGCTATGCCGTTTATAAAACGACTGTGACAGCCATGTTTGATAGTTTAATTTATGACACGGCTAATGTAGCCAAGTTATGTTAAGCACACGGTCCGCTATGCCGTTTATAAAACGGCTGTGGTAGCCATGTTTGCGAGATTAATTTATGACACGGCTAACGTAGCCAAGTTATGTTAAGCACACGGTCCGTTATGCCGTTTATAAAACGGCTGTGATAGCCATGTTTAAGAGATTAATTTATGACACGGCTAACGTAGCCAAGTTATGTTAAGCACACGGTCCGCTATGCCGTTTATAAAACGGCTGTGATAGCCATGTTTAAGAGATCAATTTATGACACGGCTAACGTAACCAAGTTATGTTAAGCACACGGTCCACTATGCCGTTTATAAAACGGCTGTGATAGCCATGTTTAAGAGTTTAATTTATGACACGGCTAACGTAGCCAAGTTATGTTAAGCACACGGTCCGCTATGCCGTTTATAAAACGGCTGTGATAGCCACGTCTAAGACTTTAATTTATGACACGGCTAACGTAGCGAAGTTTTGTTAAGCACACGATCCGCTATGCCGTTTATTAAACGGCTCTGACAGCCATGTTTGAAAGTTTAATTTATGACACCACTAACGTAGCCGAGTTATGTTATGCACACGGTATGCTGTACCGTGTCAACAACGTTACCGATGCCGTGTTTGTTGTTTGCCCACGGCTCCGACAACCGAGTCAAAAGGTAGCCGTGTAATTTTGCACGGCTACGGTTTCAACACGGCTGAAAAATTAATGAACATGGTGCCAGTAGCCGTCTGTACCGGCTATGTTAACCGTTTACACGGTGCAGGTAGCCGTGTAAAATCTCGAGCCGTGTACACGGCTCTTCACACGGCTGGCAAACTCGGCTAGCAGAGCCGTTTACACGGCACCACAAAACGTAGCCGTGTTCGAAAGCCGTGTATTTTTCCCAGTGTAGATTAGATGCGTAAATACAATATCAATTTCGAAACAACCCTAAGTTTGAAGACAAAGGTTCCCAAACATACTTGTTAGTGAGTTTGCCTTTACAAAGTCGGGAAAACTTTGCGTAGAGAAGAAAGATTCGTTTCAAAGGATTGTTCAATGGGAAACACATGTATGTATCGGGTGTTATAATTTGGTCGTTGGTTTGTGTAATGTTTTCTTTGTTATCATATTTAACACAAGTGGCACTGTGAGCTATAGACCTCGTGCTTGTGTCATTTTTTCGAAATGGCTGTAGTGTTATTTTTCGAAAATTTTCGTAACTGATTTGTCAAAATTATAATTTTATTATTGAAACTGCTCACAAAATTTCACTAGAATCGATTGAAAAATGCGACCAGTGGCCCTACCATGAGTTGTTGCAAACTGTTCACGTTACCGTAAACTATCGTTTTGTCTCTTTCACTCGCATTGACTGTGAGCAGTATATCCGATAGTTTACTGTAACGTAAACAGTTTGCATCAACCATCATCAACTCATGGTAGGGCCACTGTAGAGAAGAACGGACGGACAGACGGATATATGGAAACATTTTTTGCCCACAATGAAACGGAGACGTTTCGCGCTCGCTCGATCAATAAATAATATATAATCGCACTTGTAACACGACGGTATTACATAACGCATTTTTATACAAAAGTTATTTAGGTTTGAGAAACTATGAACAAATAAATAATTAACTTGCAAATTTGAAATTAAACAAAATCCGTGTTATTACAAAATATTTTCAATCACTGTTTAAATGTGATGCTGTCACTTTTTTGACAATATTGTTTGAAAGAGACAGCATCACATTTAAACAGGTGTTTAGTTAGAGAGTGTTTAAAAATCTTTTGTAATAACACGGCATATTTTTATGTACAAGTTTCAGCTATATTATTTGGTAGATAATTTCATAGACATTATGTTCCGAAGTTGATCTGTAAAACTGTTTGAAATTTCGACAAGGAACGAATAGTTTCGGAGAGTATCTCTTATCTATGTCCTCAAACTTTACCTCTCTATACTTAAGTAATTATTGGTATAGCAGTATAGTATTGTTGGAAGCACAAAGAAAAGTTCTTACAGTAATTACAAGGTCGTTTTATTATTAAAATTTAATATGACACGTATTAGCTACTTAGTAAAAGGCAAATAAGTACTTTGTTCAAAGTCAAATCTGAGCCAAGCAAAATTTATGGACGAAACTTTGTAAATATATTTTTATAAGGTTTCGTTTCATAGTCCGCTGAAGTTAAATTATTAAAACATCATAACGACAAGATTGCCAAAAAATAAAACGAAGCCCCTAATAAAGTGGGACACTCGTCCCCTTTGAAGATGCACGTAAGTGACGGCAGATATTTTAAAGATTCATGACGACGAAGAATATTGTGAATTCGAAATGAAGCAATTTTGGAACTGTGCAATGTGCTCTCATGTGGACATTCGGTAGGACGTAAAAAAGACAAGGTATGGGATCACTTCACAATTCATAAAGATACTTACCTACTTTTTTTACCATAGGCTCTGAAAGGAATGGCAGCAAACATGCTTCCATAGAAAGTTCTTTTATCTTTTGATTTAATGTTTTTCACTATTTGCTTTTTTTTAAAGTTATTTTATTATGATGTGTTAGATGGTTTAAAACTATCGTAAGACAGAACTAAAATCAAAACAAACCTCCGTGGTCTAGTGGTTTGTTCGCCATCTCTGATGTCCCGGGTTCGATCTCCGCTGCGTCAATTTAGATAACAAACTTTTCGATATTGGCTCATTGTCTGGGTTTTCGTAGTTTCACTTTGTCTCTGCTTTCCTTAACACAAGTGCTTTTTGGAATCAGAGCAATATTTGTGATGTTGTCTAATAGGTATTTATTATTAAATGCAACCATCAATTCAGCAGTTATTAGTTTAAATTTTAAACTAATAACAGCTGAATTGATGGTTGCATTTTACTTGTTATAGGGATAATATTATTTTTGGTTGTTGAAATACGTAGCTAATACAAATAAACAGTAACAGAAGTAGATAAAAATATGCAGAAAGTTCAATTCTGTATATTTACTTAAGATGTTAATATCTAAAGCACAGAAATACACAATATTACAAGTTCTAACGTGTGTATAACTTTCAACACAATATTTATAATATTTATAACCTCTTAAGGCGATGAGACCCTAAAAGCAAGGATAGCAAGTATCTGATAACCAACATGTTGTACGACACGTTATCCTTGCTGCACAATTTTATATTTTCCATAAAACTCGGTCGTACTCGTAAATACTCGGTGCAACAGCTGCTTTTACGACAGTTGACGTTCCCTTGACATATTTAGTAACACCGCAGAGTAAATGAATGACGAACTTCAACATAGACTAATATACTTAGTTTGATGATAATTATTACAAAATCAGATGCTTGCTGTTGCGAAAATCTTAAGAGTTATTTTCATTGTAAATCTCTCTCTCTCTCTCTCTCTCTTTCGGTCTCACTTTCCCTCCGTCTTTTTCCTTCTTTCGCACGCATTTTAGGGTACCTAATGTGTGTAGAAATCTACAATTTTCTTTTGTTCTTACAAATATCATAGAGATTTCTTATGACTATTGAGAATAAGTACTTACTTATCATGTAATTGCATCGGGGCCACAGAGGAAATAATCACTACTACGTAGGACCAGAGACAAAGCTTCATACAACCGCGCAAATCGGTTGCACTACTACAAGCACGCGGGGCATGTGTGCGTGTCCACTGGCCGCTTGTCGCGTACGCGGCGAAAAAGAAAAAACAACTGACAGCCAGTGGACAATCTTCAGGGCTTTCTCAGGGCAAGTTGTTTGCAAGTTTGAATATTTTAATTTAAAAACGTAGTGTTTTATTTTTATTAAAAATGGTTGTTTATTGTACTCTGTGCATGAATAATAATAGAAAAAATAAAAATATATCATACTTTAACTATCCCAAGGAGTACGATAGGTAAGTAGGTATATAATATTTAATCATTTTCTTTACTTTTATAAGTAAGTACCTTTATTTTATTATAAATATGATCCTTTTTTAGTGTTCCGTATTCCGATTTCGGGAAAAAATAAATTTATGGCATCACCTCGGTGTCTGTCCGTCTGTCTGTCTGTCTGTCACAAGCTTCCAGAGCCAAACGGTTTTGTAGCATAATGGCCTAATGCCGTGGTTTTGGATACCTACAAGAATCGAATATTAAGGGGTCGTTTTGGGGGTATCATCAGCATAAACGCTTAAAAATTTTTTTTTTGTTGTAATGAGTAGGGTAGCGTCATGTAGAGCGCTCCGGTTACGATCATTTGTGATTGTAAATTTTAACGTCATTGACGCTCATTGCGGAGTTTGGTGGCGCTGTGGTTTAGTGCCCAGCAATTGCGAAGGTTAAGCAACTTTTGCTAGGGTCGGTCATGGGGTGGAAGACCCAAATTTTTTTATCTCGAGCTCTTTCGTGCTTCGAAAGGCACGTTAAGGCGTTGGTCCCGGCTGCATTAGCAGTCGTTAACACCCACCAATCCGCATTGGGCCCACGTGATGGGTTATGGTTAATTCTCCTAATCCACCCATAAAAAAAGGCCTGTGCCGCAGCAAAAGGGACATTAAAAATGGCTGATGGTCATGACGCTCATTGATTCGAAAATTGATCGTTTATACAATGTCTTTTTTTAAACATTGATCAAACTTTGTGGTGTGGCTTAGATCATCAAACTGAAGAACTTTGACTATGGGTTCAACTTCATCAGAGCAAAAAAAATCAGCTGTTCCATATATTTTGGTCGAGTAGTTATTGATGTTTTCTATGGAACAGCTGAATATTTTTTTGATCTGATTAAGTTGGTCCCATAGACAAATTTCTTCACTAAGCCACACCACAAAGTTTGATCAATGTTCTAAAAAACAGATTGTATAAACGATCAATTTTCGAATCAATGAGCGTCATGACCCCATTAGTTTAATATTACCTCAGTCGATGGCGGTACCTGCTTCGATTTGTTTTTGTAATATTCAAATACAGATAAAAAAGTCATGAAACTTTTAAATTGTTTCTTAAATTATTTTAAGAATTGATTAAGAAGTGATTATTCACCAAATGCAAAATAGTAGTGAATTCTATGAAAATTTGGTAAAGTTTATTTCTATCTGTGCTAGGCATGCTGCGACGATAGCGGCGCCATCTAGCATTCTACAAGAAAAACATTTTAAATCGCCCCCATAGTCAGTTTACGACCGACGGGCCATTTCTTTAGTATGGGATGAGGTATCTGTACTTTAGTATTATGTAATCTGTGGTAATAATAATTGAATAATAATATGAATTAATAATTAATAATAATTACTTTTGTATAATAAAACTATTGAACTTATGTTTTGTTTAATTTGTAATAACCTATTGTGACAACCCTGCTCAAATATGTAACAATTTTGCACGTTCTTAAGAAGCTTTATCTCTGGTCCTTTTGTTTACTCATGTGTCGGGGCCATCACAATTTTGTTAAAAATCACTATGAAGAAAAAATGCTCAGCTCATAGTAATTAAGTTATTACATGTCATGTCAATTCACAATTAAAGTAATTCACAAGTAAACGAACTTCTATTATTTCAAATTCAGAGACATGGCGAATCTTAGTGTCACTCAGTCTTTTGCCATTAAGATTTTATTAAGACGTTAATCAGCACCGCCAACCTGATCATCATTTTATATTTAAACAAGTCCCTATGGCTCGGGGAGGTACCCAAACTGCAAGTCCAACTTCTGCACCATGTTAGCGTAATAACTTGGACAAGGGGATTGCACACTAATAATTAATAGTAACCTCGGGAGCAAGTTCGTCATGTTTATTGCACTTGCTTGGGCTAAGTTTGCTGCTTGTTGTGTGGTATACAATTTGTTTTTAGAATTAAAAGTTATATATTCTGTGGTAAAAGTTCGCTTTGATCTTAACTTTAAGTACTAGTGGCTCTGTAGAGCTATAATTATCAATTTATCATTTTTCGAAATGGCCGGAATGTTATTTTACTCCGCCATTTCAAAATCATTCGAAAAACTGAATCGACATAAAAATTACATATAATTAATTATAGAACCTCCTCACTAAATTAAACGAGAATCGGTTGAGAAATGCGTTTCAGACCATCTGACCACTAAATCCCACCACCGCACCGGTGGTTGGTTGGCATTGGCACTCCAATTTCTCAACTGACTACCAGTGGCTAAATAACAAAATGTTAGAGGAGAGGAGAACCTAGAGAGGAGAACAAACGGACAGCCGAACAGCCAGAAAAAAGGAAAGCGGTACAGACATACGAAAGCATTTTTGCCCAATGAAGCAGAGACGCTTCGCTCGCGCTTCGCGTTCGCTTGGTCAAAAGCTAGTGCTAAAGTAAATAACAATTATTTTCTCAGGAATACCTCCCCATTATTTTTTTGTTGTTTTAAGTTTTACCCCAACTATCCTACTATAAATACTAAACTTCATACTGCTATCAATATTACTTAAAAGTTTGATTTATTAGCGATCAATGTGAAACTGAAAAAACCACTTGGCGTGTATTTGCCTAAGGATCCTGAAGGAAGACGTCTCAAATACAAATTGTGGTAATGATAGCCATTTGTAAAGATTTCAAGCCTACCGTTGATATTGAATGAATTTTCACGCTTTAACGACCTCGTTGGGAAAATGTAGGGGAACAAAATAATTTTCCTAATTTCATTTTTTGTCATGAGTCTAAAAATACTCGTGTACTTACATGCGTAAGATTTACATTTTGAAGTTTTTTGTTGGTTGAGTTTTGAATTTTTGCAAACTAAATGACAATGAATTACTTTTTTCTAGTGTTTATATCTCACCATTTTAGCACATTACATTCCACAGAAGAACATAGGCCTCTCCTATAGAAGGATGTTGTCAACTGCCTAATCTCACTTAAGCTAGGGTTTCCTAGGATTACGGTGCCATTATATTACGGCCGTAATATAGCGAAGTAGAACGTTGTCTATGTAAACTATACGGTGCGGTTTCCTAGAGAGCGGTGCTAGACACCTTAACGTCAAAAAGAGGTGCCGCTATTTTCGAACCGGCCGTATCATGACGGTACAGAACAGTGCGCCACTGTTTTTTCAGGATAGCAGCGCCGCGACGGTGAATTAAAATGAGTTTAAACTGGTGTAAAGCGAAAGTATTTCCTGAATTTCTCGTCATTCCGCATTCACAGTAGACAGCGATGCAAGAAGTCTCAAATGCAATCAATACATTTGAGTTTTTTTTTATTTGTACCACGAACATGGAATAAATCATTTTATTATATATCATTTCCAAGTATATAATTAATGCTAAATCAAGATAGTCAATTTTTTTCTCAGATAGGTACGTTTATGGAAAAAGACGGCCGTAACAGTGTTGTTACTTTCCACATGACTCCACCGTAAAGACGGTCGTCTTTTTACGTCCGTAAAATTACGGCCGCTATATGATGGCACCGCTATCCTAGGAAACCCTAGCTTTAGACTTGAAGGTCACAGTGTTGGACAGTGTTGCACAGTGTGTATTCATTGCGAAACCCTGTCAATTTTCTGGTTCACGGAAAACGTATGACCTCAAAGTCTTTCCTCTTACGACACAAGGGTTATAATAATAGTGTGCCATCTTACTTAGAGCTCAAATACACAGAATGCGTTCCGGTCTTGCGATCCGATCCGCAGATCGCTGCGATCTGTGCGATGTATGGAGTTCTCTTATCCCATCCATTCTGGTTGGGATAAGAGAACGATAGATCGCAACGATCTGAGATCGGATCGCATGACCGGAACACATCCTGTGTGTTTTGTATAGTATCGTATAAAACCCGTAGGTTCTTCATAATCCTTAAATTATTAACGTAACTACGAGTATTGGTTCATCATATCAGCCGCACGACACCCACTGCTGGGTATAGACCCCCCCTAAGGATCTCCACGACAATCGGTCCTGCGCTGCCTACATCCACTGGCTTCTCGCGACCTTCACCCTCACGTCGGCCCACCTTGTCGGGGGCCTACCCGCGAAGCGTCGTCCGGTGCGCGGTCGCCATTCCAGAACCTTTCCGCCCCAACGGCCATCGGTTCTTCTCGCTATGTGTCCCGCCCATTGCCACTTCAGCTAAGCAATCCTGAGTATTGGTTAAATATTTGTAATTATGTTGAAATCATCTACCTATATAGATTTAGAAACTCTGAAACCCGAAACTTTTTCGTTTCATGATAAACTGCATAGTTAACCCTAGACCCAGTTTTTGCCCATTATTTGGATTGATTTAGATTTATTATCACATTAAACAATAGTCTATTTGCGTCTAGGGTTGTCACTTTGCAGTTTTCCATACAAATAAAAAACAAAATTTTAAGGGTTATTATGATATAATTATTACTAGACGTTACATCTTAATACGTACTAAATCGAATTACAATGCCTATCTTAAATAGATTTAGTCAACTGTTATTGAACAGTGGTAGTTTCTAATCAATTAGAACTTGATTAGTTTCATTGCGTAGGTTTCATGGATGCGCAATTACATTAATAAGCATGCAACAGGTGTGTTGGTACAATTATCAAGTATTTAGGCTAAAACAACAACAAGATTGAATAACTAAGACTTAGTTACTCCATCTGACTGATCGAAACACAAAAAAAGATTCAAAGATGAACTAAAGTAATAGACGTCGCGTTTGTACGATTGCTTCTGTCCGGGTTTCTGAGGTACTTAATCTGAGGTTATCGGAGGTTTACCTGTACGATAAGGGTCCACATTGTATGGTTTAAAGTAATAAAAAATTATTTAAGCCAGATAATGTAGACCCTTTGTCGAACAGATGAACCTTCGAAAAAGTACCTCAGAAACCAGGTGGCTCAAGTAGGGATTGGCGCATTCTCACGGAGCGATTTTAGTTCATCAGTTATTATAATATGCGCAAAATAACTTGGCGGCTCGGAAGTTAGACGCAAGTGATATTTCGCGCAGACTGTTTGAAAAAACTTATATATGTACTGTGATAGTTCCGAGTGCTTCCGCCCGCGCCCCATCCCTGCGCAAGCCCTGCATTCATCTACTGCGCAGCGTTCCGCCCGAAGTTCAGAACCGCCAAGTTATTTTGCGCAAACTTTATTGGTCAAAAAAAAAATGTACGCGGTATTAGATTATCGCTTGCGCTTACGTTCAGACGGTTAAAATCTCAAGCGATTTAACAGTTGACCAACTAAACTCTCCTAGTTAGAACGCGGTATAATACACTTAGTGACAATTTAAAAATATATCAAACCACTAGGAGTATGATGAAAACATTATGATGTAAACGCGGCATGAGTTAAAAGTAATAATACCCGGATAATACTACTCACATATCATTGGAGTTAAGCTCTTATTTATTTGTTGTTTCATTCGCTTAACTCAGCAGAGTAATGGCAATTCACGAAAAAACCCAATCGTAAATCACGTACAGGTCACATCATCAGTGAACTGACGTAGACCGTGTTACGTCGTGTTAAAGTTTGTTTTCGAATTTCGGCTTTTCCGGTGTCGCCGAGTGTACTGGAAAAATCAATATAAAAGTCGTGAGGCACAACCGATATTAACTTTGATCATTAAGCGGCGCGGACTGGCGTTTGTCACACTCAATTTACCACCGAAAGGGTACGTAGGTAATGGTTTGCCCGATTGCCCGATTGAGGCTACGGTTCCACCTGTCTTCTGTTTTAATAAATTGCTAGTGGCTTGATTTTGGATTAAATATTAGATTTTCTTTTATAATATCATGAAAAATTTTGCTATTCGTAATCAGTGTTTTAGATTGGTCAATGAAACACTAGAATCACTAGATCATCAGATTTTTTTTAATAATCTTTAAAAAAATCCTATTTGTAATCAGTGTTTTAGATTGGTCGATGAAACAATAGATCACAGAGGTAATTAATAGTTCATATTTCTCTAAAATTTTACAAATATTCCTTGTGGCAACTTAAAGTGGTCAATCAAAGAGTGTATAGCGAATGAATGTGGTTTATGTTCAACATATTAATTTTATATACGAAACTTTGGTTTACCTTCACTATTATTCAAACGAAACCCTTTGCATTCCATGTTACAAGCTAACTCTATCGAATATTTAAATGACAAGAAAGGCTTTTGTTTGATCAACTTAACGGCATTATTGACTGAGCGAACGCAAAGCGCCAGCGAAGCCTCTTCATTCCATTCTGCGCAAAAGTGCTTTCGAATGTCTGTCCGGCTTTTTTCTCTACAAGTCACATATCTCAACCGATTCTCGTAAAATTTTGTTAGCAGATTCATTCAGATTTTCGAAATTTTTCAAGAGCTATGTTAAAGCGAGGTCTATAGGTCATAGAGTCACTAGTGTAGTAAAGTATTATTGGATAATTGTAACATAGTACCTAACTGTAGACTCCGGATATTTTGTATTAGTACGTTCTGTACAAAACTGTTTGGTACAGAAACTTTATTTGGTAGGAAAATATTGTTGATTCTAAATCGTTTTACTTTATTGAATAATTTTTACTCCAAAATACTTATTTTTGATTATAAACCATTTTGACTTTGACTTAGGTATATGTTGCAAAAAGGCAGGTAAATAATCCACACTTAAACCCAGTTTACAGTTGGCATAGACTAAACAAATGTTTTAAAGTTTATTTATTGGCATCTTACGGTTTTTAAAACTATTTTAAAAAGTGTTTAAGAACCGATCACTGCTTCCAATACGGTCCTATTTTCTATTTATGAGCACTCAGAATGCGCTTTGGAAAGTAAATACCTGTCGGTGAAGTAAAATCCGTTTGGATTTATTTATTCACAGGTATCTAGCATAACAGTTCGGCTACTCTATGTATTGAAATTGCACTATATACTGGGAATTTTTTTGTTTTATTTCTTCTTTTCTTTTAAGTAATTCATTCACTCTTGTTATTTTTAAAACTACTGAATGAGTGAATGAAATTAACGGCCAACACGCTACCTATTTGCCAATATCACAGATTACATAATACTATAGCTAATATATATTTTCTGAATGAATAGTCCTACCCCCGTAGCATGACGACCAAAACGTAATATATTTTTCATATTGCTATTTTTCGACACTGTTTCGGTGGTCATGCATGCATGACCACCGAAACAGCATGACAATCTGCCCATGCTACTAGCATGAAAACCAGCAGGCTGGTCGTCATGAACCAGCCCCTCTAAGGGGGGCTGGTTCTAACAAAGAGGTGCTGCAGCTGCTCTAAGGCACTCTTTTATCACACTTTTATCACTTTGTCATGGGGACCTATTATCACATGCGTTCAGCTGTAAGCTGTTATCAGCTAAAGGTTTACACCAAGTTCAAAAAACTATTATCGAATGGCATTCTTTCCTTTTCTATACATAGCTAAATCTAAGAAAACTAAATATATCATACGATAAGCATCGTCCATTTTTAACCGACTTCAAAAATTTGAAAAGGAGGAGGTTATCTATTCGTCGCGTATATTTTTTTTATATATGTATGTACACCGATTACTCGAAGATGGCTGAACCGATTGAAATGATTCAAACGTTATAACATGACATTTGTTTCCAAGTTGGTCCCATTTTTTGACATTTTGAAATCGGTTCAGTAGTTTTCAAGTAATCTTGAAAAAAACTGTCGTTTTTGTTACCATTTTATATGAATTCAGGCGGATTTTCAACCATTACTTTTTTTTCGCAGTACGAGTAAGCATTGGTTGTTACTTAGTCTTATCCATCGGTTGGCGTTAACTTTTTTCATATTGCAATATAAAAAACCAGATCAAATCTTCCGTTAAACATAGTTAAAAATATTAGCTGTGAAGTTCATAACATGATAACAGTGTGTAATATTGACTGAATAAAAGCCAATTTTCTAACAATACACTGTTGATACCTTACAAACAAGCGTCTTTGAAACATACTTCGAATAGTTGTTCTGCAGTAAAATGTGGTGTTGCACACTGCATTTATTATGTATGAGCTTCGCGTGTGGTTTAAACTGAGAAGTTAAGGTTTCGATGTGCTCTGGAAAACGATTTCTATTGGAGTTTTTGTACTGTTTTTCAAGTAGTCAAAGCTTGAATTTTCACTCAGTTTATATGGTAATAAGAAAATAAATTGACGAATGATCGTATGGCTGTATAGGTAATTTAATACTAGTGACTCCGTTATACCAACTAAGTTTAACAAAGC
Source organism: Agriphila tristella (assembly GCA_928269145.1). Classification (NCBI taxonomy): domain Eukaryota; kingdom Metazoa; phylum Arthropoda; class Insecta; order Lepidoptera; family Crambidae; genus Agriphila; species Agriphila tristella. The sequence goes on from OV743433.1 coordinate 44,546,392, forward strand.
CAAAACATTTATACTCGTTTAGGTTGCTACCTAGGTATAATAATATCATTTTGTGCTAATAAGGTCATTAGGTCGATTGATATCGCAACTAATTATATTTTTGTAACAATAATTATAGCTGAAATTCATTGTTTTGGATTACGAAAATCGTTAAACGCTAATTATTTCATTTTATCAGAATAAACTTTCATAACAACATATTTATTACAATAAATAAATACACTGATATGAAAATATTGGCACAATTATTACAAATCGTATTATCGAGCCGATATATTTAACAAGAAATGTAAACAACAGTAATAGTTTATCCCGTATTTATTTGGTTGCTATTAGCCAATATCATGGATATTTCTTTACAAGTAAACGAGATATAATATCGTTAGCTTCATTTAAGTTTTCTCCTCTAATAACAAATAACGGCTAAGTCCACATAGTAATTCTAACCTGTGATAAAAAGCTATGGAGCCGTTCTGTTACCTTCAAGCTAATGAGAAAATGTACACCTCTCGCCCGGCTCTGCTGTCCTGGTATTTTTTAGTTTTTAATGGACTCCCGGCTTGAAACTTTATGAATATTAAGCACTATGATTTAACGGCACCATTATGAGGGAAAAGTGAAATATTTTTTCATGGTTACTGTATGTTTCAACTTTGTACATTAAACTGTTTTTTTTATGTAGCTTAATGAAATCCTGCTTGTAATCTATTATTCATTCTGTGGGTTCATTTATAGAGGCCCGTATTTATAAACCACTCTCAACGTTGAGAGCACAATCATATTAATTAGTACCTATTATATCTATTATAGGTACATACCTATTAATTATAATTTATATTATTATACCTAGTAGGTACTTATTAATATCTGACAATATTATCGTTAAGATTGTTTTTAATCCTTTAAAGAAATCACCGTTACATTCATAGTCAGGCGACGACGAAGCAATATATAACCTTTCAAATGACATATCAAACAACGAAATTGATGCAATAGAATTCGAGAAATGAAGAATAACTTGGTACGGTCGGCCGCCATCTTTGTGACTTCACAGCTATGCGTGTCCCCACTTTCTCCTCAATACCGTCAGTTTCGTGTTTTGTAGAGCACAAGGAACACATACATACCAGTTTTAGGTATATATAGGTAGAAGAGAGTCCGACGAAAATCATGAAGGAGACGACTTATTGAATATTTGCCAATATAAATCGACTTTATTATCTTTCAAATTAATACTCCCAAGTATACACATCCCTAAATGTGTACGAGAAAATTTGTGTATTTGATGACATGTCTCGTCGGTCTTTGTTTGTACACGAGGTGCCACGAGAATTCAATAACACTTCTACATTGCAACGTCGACTGCTGTGTGTATTCTCTAAGTATTAGACTGGGAGCAGAATTTACAGTGTAGCGGTATGCGGCGCCACGCTTGGAATAAAAATGAAAAAGTGGTTTTGTGAGAAGTTGCGAACAGGTTTTAAATTGTCCTTTTTACAATTTGACGTTGGTTAATGGCAACGCTTTGCAATATTTTTTTATAAGTACTAGTACTTTTACTATACACTAGTACGGGGTGTTGTTGGTAGTCTTTAGTATTACAGACTAAAGTGTCTAACCCAATATTAGATACCTACTTACTTATTGCTATGTAAATCTGAGTTTTTTTTCAGAATACAACAAATTAGAAGTTCCATTGAAACAAAATGTGACAATGTTAAATTGTAAAATTGGTAAAATTATCGGCTATAATGCGAAAATACCTATGAAAGTTAGAGAAATGTAAATTTTATTTGTAAATAAGACAAAGAACTTAAACAAAACAAAATATTGTAGCTACAAACACCAAAGTTGTGCATCTGAGTTTTATAACATTTTAGACCTTTTACTTTTCATTGAACTTCAAAACAAACATTAAGTATAGCTCGAGGAGATTTTATCCGGGATGAAATTATGATTGCTCAGTTTTCATACATTAGAAACTTGCTTAAATTAAAAATTGTATTGCGTGTACCTACTGCATACCTTTATCCTATAACCACTTTAACAAATCCAGGTGTTCAATTCAAAAGACAGGTTCCAGAGTACATACTTGTTTGATTATATGTGTGTCATGTCTGTTTATAATACAAAATGGAGTAAGAATTCAATAACACTTCGATGCGACGGTCATGTCAAATTGTCAACTCTCCACTATATATGCATTTTAAAGTAGGTGTACCTATTCTGCTTGCAAAACATACGATGCATTGGCACGTACGGGCGCGCCTGAAATATAAGCAAGACATGATTTATTAAAACGTGTTTTCGAAATGGTCCTCTGATATTTTGCAGGTATAAATCATAAGAAAATGTTAATACAAAAATATCTAGCTTATTAAAATAATATATTTTTAAATAACTTATTCATATAAAAATAAGAAATGAATAAAAATGCAAAGAACTGAGTATGTAACATAAGTTCTTATTAAAGTACGCACATGCTTCCAAGCATTTTTATATTACTTAGTCAAAATTTCCAGGCATTTATTTTCCAATATAGGGATGTAAATTATATAAAAGTTAAATCAATAATTATTTTAGTCAAATCTCTCAAACATTTGAGACAAGCATTTAAGTACTTACAGCTTGCTCTGTATTTTCTTGTCAAACTTATTTCAGAAGATAAAATACGAATGTGGTATGACCTCTAGAAGTAATTTATTAAACACCGTAACGTAGTCAACAAAAGTTATAAGCACTCTATTAAATAGCTCTTAATTAGTACCGACTAAGTCTATTACTTATAGTCCTATGTCATATTCTTTGAAGAACTAATTATATTTTTTTAACTTAAAACCAATGAGGTGTCCCTTAAATATTATCGACTCCATTGAAAGGGCATGAACATTTATAAAACTACTAGATTTCCGCCCGCAGCCTCACCCGCCTGGTTATATCGTGCGGGCGCGGGCGGAGACCCGTGCCCAAAAGTGGTATAAAAAGTAGCCTATATCCTTTCCCAAGGTCCCTTCTATCTCTGTGCCAAATTTCATCAAAATCGGTTTAGTAGTTTAGGCGTGGAAGCGTAACAGACAGAGTTACTTTCGCATTTATAATATTGAGTAGGAATTGAGTTATTCTTTTCTTTAACACTGTTCACATTTGGCGAATAATATTTGGTTTCAAAAGCAAAATCTTTAAATATTTTAAGATAATATTGTAATTTAAGAACCTCATAATATTATTACGCTTCCAAATTTACTTTACATTCCAAAATCATATCGCATTCCAACTCAAAAGCTATTTACCTAATTTCTAGGAGAACGTAGCGAGCGCGCGCTGGTCGCTCATTCGTGTGTACATGTTTGTCTATTACCCCCCAAGCAATATTCTAGAACATTGTATGCGATGCATTCCTCATTTTGCTCCTCTGTTGACACTATGGAAATTAGGCAGTCGCTCTTGGTTTTAATAAAGAACCGCGCTGGAATGCTTATTAATAGTGGTATTTCTGTGACAGTTTGTAATGTGAGTTATTAAATTGTGTCGTGTGAGGAAATCTTCGTGCAACATACATTTCAGTGTTTTGACACTGAAGAGCCGAGTAATTTAAAGCTTTATTGTTGCTTTTTGGATAAGTAATTAAAATCGATCTATTATTTTGGTTGTAAACTAAGCAAAGAGTAATTCAATCTGGTTATTTAATATTGCTGGTATAAATATAATTTATTAGTTTCTCCATTGTAACTTGAACTGTAATCAATAATTTCATATTTGTATTACTGTAATCCCAAACTTTATATCGAAAAAATATAATGTATTTAATTTATTTGTTTATTGTTATTTTTTACTAAAATAGTCACAAACATGTTAAAATTAAAACCCTTATTTATAACTTAGCCTAATCACGAAATTTGCCTACCCAAACTAAACCCTAAATCCAACCTTATCATTTTCATTTACCCGTAATTAGATTCTCGGGGCCGTTAAAAATTTAATTCTCAGTCTTTCACCAGCGTCCCTAATTAAAAAGATATCTGTTTCTGGTTGAATTCAGAATACCCCCTATCTCCGCCTTATCCGCAGATGGTGGGAATCAATGGGATGACAGGGGCCGAACTCGGACCGTTATCCGTCGTGACTCGTGTGACCCTGCCCTGATTAAAATAGGTCGTGCGTGTGCAAATACCATTAAAGACGTGAAACTCTGCTAAACGTCGAATAAACGACTCTTGTATTGAATGTTGATATTTAGTTACATAATAATTTAATTCTTTAAATTTGAACTAAACACGCTGAATATAGTAGAAACACATTGATTTAATAAGTCATTCGTCAGTAAAATTTTTAAGTAGTTGAATTTATTTATTGATGTTAGTCTGTCCGTTTGTTCTCCTCCTCTACAAGTCGCATTTCTCAACCACCTCTCGTGAAATTTTGGGAGCAGGTTCGATAAATTATATAGATTTTTAATCGAGCCTGTTTTTCGATCCAAAAACAAATGATTTTCACATTTCTAAAAATGTTCAAAATTCGAAGAGCCATTAGCTGCGAATATACCAAATACTTAATATACCAAACAGTACGTACCTACTATGTGCTTTGGAAACTCGTGGCGACGGCGATATCTTTTAATTTTTAAACAGCTTACAATTTGAGTTACTTTTTAACGCGAGGTCTACAGCTCACGGTGCCACTAGTGTACAAGAACGATACAGCTTTAGCAACGAAAGACACCGACCTAATGGCTAGTAGTAGGCATGAAATATTTTTGCAGCAACGCTATCAATTATAAAGTTTACATCATAATTTATAATCTCAACTAAGATCAAAGACAGTCATGACTGTAATTCAATTGGATGTGATGACAATAATAAGCTTACGACCTTCAAAATGTTTGTAAGAAAGTAATCGGACCACCAATACATCGTTGCGTCCCAAAACATGCTTAGTCAATTTGATCACCGAATCAAAATAAATTCGCTTGTTGACGTAAAATCAGCGCATGTTTACTATAAAAACACGAAAATCGGCCTCCCACCGAACTCTTATTTTGTCCGAACGATTGACTAATATTTGTTGTGCAAATAGTAGGGATAATTTTCCTTTAGGGTGAAGGGTAAAGTGGACTTATTTCTTGCAATAAGAAAATGTAATATGCTACTGAAGTAGCACACACTCACACTTTCCCACTATTCATAGTGGGAAAATATAAAAAGACCAAACGATAAACACTTTTGAATAATTTTGATATTAATGTAGATGTAATATAGAGTTCGAAAGGATTATTGAAAAGAAAAGCTTTAATTAATCATTAATTTAAAATATTTTGTAATACCTGCCTGGTTTCGGAAATAACCCAAAAAAGCTTATTTTGTAGTCAAAAAAGTTAAAATAGTTTTTTGTTAAAATAGTACCAAAAACCGAGTTTCATCGAAATCGGCCCACAAGCAAAAAAGTTAGCCGCCATCTTGATTTTTTAATTTTTGTTATCATAGTATTGTTATTTTCTTGTCAAAATAGTACCAAAAACCGAGTTTCATCTATATTGGACCAAAAACAAGAATGTGGCCGCCATCTTGGATTTTTTTTATTTTTTACATTGCGTTGCTATTTTCTTGTCAAAATAGTAACAAAAACCGAGTTTCATCGAAATCAGCCTACAAACAAAAAAGTTGGCCGCCATCTCAGATTTTTATTTTTTTATCATTGCATTGTAATTTTTTTGTCTAAATAGTACCAAAAACCGAGTTTCATCGATATTGGCCCAAAAACAAAAAAGTTGGCCGCCATCTTGGGTTATTTTATATTTTTTACAGTGCGTTGCTGTTTTCTTGTCAAAATAGTACCGAAAACCGAGTTTCATCGAAATCGGGCCACAAACAATAAAGTTGGCCGCCATTTTGGATTTTTTTTTTATCATTGCATTGATATTTTCTTGTCAAAATAGTACCAAAAGTGGAATTTCATCGAAATCGGCCCACAAACAAAAAAGTTGGCCACCATCTTGGAATTTTATTTTTTATCATTGCTATTTTATTTTCTTGTTAAAATAGTACCTACCAAAACTGAGTTGAACACTGAGTCGGCAAAACCCTGTATCCGCATTATAATTCTTCAAAGAAAAAAATATTACTTTTTTATGTTTGTTTAACTTGGCAGCATAAACTACGATTCCTTTGCTTTCAATATGAATTTTAATTTCTGGTTAAAAATGCCAGGTCTCTCTTCTATGATTTAAGGGTTATTGAAAAAATTGCAAAAATTTGATTAAGTATAAAAGAAATTATCATTTTACCAAAACATTTTTATAATAATATTACAGAGATTTATGTAAAATCAGAGGTAACCGAGTATCCTTTTATCACAAATTCTCCCAAAAAATGGGAAAACCAAAACAATGTTTTTAATGGTAGCACTGAACCAAAATTATGGTATGATAATATTTTATTTATTTTTAGCGGTTTTAACGTTAATAGTAATACAAAAACAATAAATAATCGCATAAAAAGTAATTCTCTTTGATGTGATAAGTTTTTTTGAACTCGAAGCGCACTCTTTCACTACGCATTTTGACCATTTTGAAGAGCTGTTTCCATGTTGGCCTCCCACTGAACACTGACTTGACATAACCTTCACATATGTCAGCCGACATATGCGAAGTGGCCTCAACGTGGCGCGATAACTGCTACTCTAGTATATTTATCTCGATGATGTGGTCTCTCTGTTGCTTGGTTTGTTGATTGTTTTGTTTTAATTGCCAGTCTGCTGTAATTCCTCTTTTGGTAAACAAATAATTCATTATTTTTTAAAGCATTTTGTGATAATTAGACAGTTTTTCCTTATGGCACCGAGAAAGAAAAGTGTGATAGTCGAAATTAATTAAGTAAAATAAACAATCGCCATATATTTTTTATTTTACCTAATTAATTTGGACTATACAATAATATCAAAGTTCACATGTGCATTAAAGAAGCATGCAAATATTTGAAAATTTAATTCACTAATGTATGTCGCAAATTAAATACTATATATTATTTTTTTGTAAATGTTTCTCTTTTTTTAGTGATAAAAATTAGTTATTTATTTATTCATTATGGTTTTTGTAATACTTGATGTCTTAACATTCGCATTCGCATTTGCACGTTCGTAACCTAAATACTCGCATTCGCATGTGTAAAATTTGATATTTGTATCATCTCTACTACTGTAGAGATGATACAATACGAGGTACAATAACGGATGCGTAGAGGGCAATGGTATTCTAACCTAACCTAATGAACTCTAAGAACTCCAGGGGGGCTGAGGCTCCACGTCCCCCCGGCTTTTATGTTTGTGTCTACCCCCTTTTATGTAATGTAACAATTTTTCAAACCCCCTGAGCCTTGACGTTTTTATATTTGTATTTTGAAAATAAACCAATAGGGAATATGCATAAGTCACCGATTTTGATAAGTTTGAGCTTGATCGCTTCGGACACGTATAAAAACATGATAGAACAGGAAAATAAAAAAAAATGTAAAATTTTAGTTTTATCACACGATGAAATCTGGGAAAAATAATGAAATTTTTTTTTCACTTTCGAATATAATGAACTTAACAGTCAGATAGAATATCGAATAAGAAATCATTTTTTGTAAGACACATTTGTGCTTAAACGCAAAATTTAGGGAGATAATTGAAAATAATCGAAAATTCTTGGCTAACTCCATAATAAACGCGCGCCTGAAATGTGATATGTGACGTCATATATCATGTCCGTTTTATATGGAGCGTTTTCGGCGGTTGCTGTTGCGTGCTAACTTCAAGTAACTATATCACGAGAAAAAAACGCAAGGAAAAAGTTTTAATTATTACAGTTGATTTTCTCACGCATTATACTTTTGATTTTGATAAAAAAAAAATAGGCATATTCCCTATTATTACTATAGCTATAAATATACTGACTCAAGCGTAGGTGCTTACTAAACATTAATTTTATTGTAGGTAGTCTATAATCAAGTATTTCATGAAATTACCTACCTATTGAAACGTAATTATATCTCAGTAATATGTTAGTACTATTATATATTCTGTGATAATATTCAACATTGTGTAGGTTGCACAAAGGCTTTAATATTATACAAAGGCTAATAGTTGTTATGTTACAACGTCTCAACGGGAGCTTATAATCCAAACAATATTGAGTCCAAGAGGTTGATTAGAATTGGAAATTCTATCAGATTATGTGTATATTGAGCAGGGTGTAACAGCACAGTAAAGGCTGAATTTGTCCAAGGGATCTGAGAAACTAGCAAAGCCCGGATGTGACGCACAAGAATAAATGATTAGTTCACACTATAGCACGAGCGGCGACCGTAAGATTGCCTACGTCATCTGATACCACGATCAAACCCATGGAGAATGAGCAGAAAAGTGATGCTTAGCTTAGATCAATCAGTCTGCCAAAGCTGAATTGGCCGGAACCATAACAAAACGGGCCACTTCCGGTACAAAAATATAGGAGTCACTTACGTCATTTGATACCGAAATAATAATAAACCGAAATAATAATAATACAGTTACCCGCTCACTGGTAAAGACAAAAAAACGTAGTCTGCCAGTTCTTATATGGCCGGAAGTACTTGGCAGATGGACTCAAAGGTGTCGAATCGAACCCCTTCGCCTACATCAACTGATACCACGATGAAACCCACGGAAAATGATCAGAAAAGTGATGTCCGTCCGAGTGTCAGATGACGTAGGCGATAGGGTCCAATTCGACACCTTTGAGTCCGTCTGCCAAGTACTTCCGGCCATATAAGAACTGGCAGATTACGTTTTTTTTACCTTACCAATGAGCGACTAACTGATGCCATTAGTATCGTTTCGGTATCAAATGACATAAATGACTCCTTCTTGGCGACCAGAAGTGGCCCGTTTTTTTTATAGTTCCGGCCAATTCAGCTTTGGCAGACTGATTGATCTAAGCTAAACATCACTTTTCTGATCAATTTCCGTAGGTTTCAACGTGGTATCAGATGACGTAGGCGAAAGGGTCAAATTCGACACCTTTGAGTCTGTCTGCCAAGTACTTCTGGCCATATAAGAACTGGCAGACTACGTTTTTTTTACCTTACCAATGAGCGACTAACTGATGCCATTAGTATCGTTTCGGTATCAAATGACATAAATGACTCCTTCTTGGCGACCAGAAGTGGCCCGTTTTTTTATAGTTCCGGCCAATTCAGCTTTGGCAGACTGATTGATCTAAGCTAAACATCACTTTTCTGATCATTCTCCGTGGGTTTCATCGTGGTATCAGATGACGTAGGCGAAAGGGTCCAATTCGACACCTTTGAGTCCGTCTGCCAAGTACTTCCAGCCATATAAGAACTGGCAGACTACGTTTTTTTGTCTTAACCAATGAGCGGGTAACTGATGCCATTAGTATTATTTCGGTATCAAATGACGTAAGTAACCCCTATATCTTTGAGTCAGTCTGCCAAGTACTTCCGGCCATATAAGAACTGGCAGACTACGTTTTTTTTACCTAACCAATGGGCGACTAACTGATGCCATTAGTATCGTTTCGGTATCAAATGACATAAATGACTCCTTCTTAGCTACCAGAAGTGGCCCGTTTTTTAATAGTTCCGGCCAATTCAGCTTTGGCAGACTGATTGATCTAAGCTAAACATCACTTTTCTGATCATTCTCCGTGGGTTTCATCGTGGTATCAGATGACGTAGGCGAAGGGGTCCAAATTCGACACCTTTGAGTTCGTCTGCCAAGTACTTCCGGCCATATAAGAACTGGCAGACTACGCTTTTTTGTCTTCACCAATGAGCGGGTAACTGATGCCATTAGTATTATTTCGGTATCAAATGACGTGAGTGACCCCTATATTTTTTTACCGGAAGTGGCCCGTTTTTTTATAGTTCCGGCCAATTCAGCTTTGGCAGACTGATTGATCTAAGCTAAGCATCACTTTTCTGATCATTCTCCATGGGTTTGATCGTGGTATCAGATGACGTAGGCAATCTTACGGTCGCCGCTCGTACTACTAGCGGCCGCCCACAACTCTTCGTCAGCGTGGGCAGTTATTTTTCCATCCCTAGGGAACAGTACATTTTTCTAGATGAAATAGCCTATGTCCTTTTCTGAACCCCTGACGGAAAAACGTGATGTGCTTCATTAAATGGTGTTTTTTTGAAATGCTCTCAAAACATTGATAAAACAATTCGAACTACGTACCTAGTCTCCATTTATTATTCTCATATTTCGTTTTCAGACAAGAGGCTCATAAACAAAGTACATAGACTTGTTTCCTTAAATGGGTCTGGGTCATAAATTAATATATCGGCTGCAAATACATTGTCAGCGGTACCCTTACGTTCCCCAGGGACCTTCCACGGAAGAATATAAATAAAGGAGCTCGAGCTTTCTGGACATTTTAATAACACATAGACCTTCATCATAGTTCCTTTGTTGCATACGTGAGTTCAGAAAGACTGGTCTAACTTGACCCTTCCTATTCTTTATGGGAGGAACAAAAAGCGGAATTGGGGCAAAGAGAGCAGGTCACTGATAAATTGACGTACTGAAAGGACTGCGACAAAAGATGCTGTTCCGAAGCCAACTTTTTTGTACCCTGTCGAAACGTACGCAACAGACAAGCGAATGTAACTTGCTTTTCATTCGATAGTCAGCCCTTTTGTTTCGAGAAAAGTGGTAGGTGTAACGATGTCACTTGATTTCAATCAAATTCGACGAGTATAATATTATTGTGAAATATAAATTGATGTTGTAACATGCAAAACCTGTCATCATATAAAAGCAGTGCTTGGCAGTTTAACAAAATATATTTTATGTTTTATTTTGTTATAATTTGTATGTGCAAAATCTCCGGAAAACTCGTGTTTATAGGTTGATTTCAGTAGCAAAAGTTACAGATAAATTACATGACTAATATTTCGTAAAATATCTGTTCTATTTTTAAATCAAACCAAAACTATCTGGAACCTATGAATAAGGTCCTATTCATATTCATTTCTGAAAGTAATGAGAAAACTGCAGCAAACTTCTGCATTTGGGCCACAAAATCATCGACGTAACTAAATTTACTTCACTGTACATGAGCGGGTCATAGAGATTTTTCATTGCACGCAGAATTGCACTGGCTCTCTTCCAGGGTCGTTAGTCATAAGGCAGGCGATGTGGAAATTGGCAAAGATCTTGGTTCGCGATTTCGCCTGTTAGTAGTGTTAAATACTGCCTTTGATTCTTTTTGTAACGTAATATGTGATAAGTCTACTAAATGTGAAAAGTTCTATGTGTATGACATGATGTTCAATTTTCACAAACTATACGATCTTTTGGCGTAGGTTTGTCGTGTACTAAGTAACTTAAGTTACTACCTACCTTCCACCCGCGTCTTCAAGGTGTCCGCGTGGAATTACACATTAAAAAACCGTAAAAATTCTTAGTCATTTATTTTCTTAGAGGATACCTATCTCATAACATAATTTTCAACACACTTGCTCGTAAAGTGAGCCCTAATACATCGCTTTTAGGGCCATAAACCGAGCTATATAACAAACGCGTGCAATAATATATAAAACACTAGTTGGTTATAGAATTATCCCTACAAAGTTAAATAGGTCTTACTGCAAGTTATATGCGAGTAAACAGAGCATTCCCAATTTAACCGGGTAATACAGTTATTTTTTTAGTAACAGCAAAGAGGTTTTATGCCGCTGAAAATTCATATACATTTTTGGAATAAATAAATGTGTAAGTCCATAATTAAATCAAACAATTATTTATTATTATCAAATTATTCATAATTCATAATATTTTGTTATAAAATATTAAAATATTTGCATTTTATCACTTAAAATTACATTTTGAGGTAGGCTGTATGCTCACTAACCCTGTTGTTCGCAAAATATTCTTGCATTGGGCGTGTAAAAAAAAACAAAAAACCTACGCGCCTTTTCCCATCGTAATTATCATATTTTGTTTTTATCGTATTTGTTGCTGTGTGGTAAATTACTGTGTTTTTTCCTCGCAAGTGTGTTAAAAACGTCGTATGAAACTCGTGAGCTCTTGCTTATTGCACACCTTGTGTGCAATGAGCAACCTAAGCTAACTTGTCTCATAATGTACTAAAATACCTTTTATGCCAAAATGCAGTCCGATTTGTCAGTGGTTAAGCTCTGCGATAATGCATGCTCAGTGAGTCAGTCAAGCAAGACCTAATATTATTTATTTTATAATTATTTATAAAAAACACTTTAGTGAAGCGCCGATTAACCCATATTCTTTCTAAATCTTTCACTAACAATGTCTTTTTGGTTCCACTTCCTGTTTTGAGCCATTTCCAAGCATTCGATTCTGTTCCGCCTAAACCATTATGTGCAAACGAATAGGAACACATTTTTTCGCTGACTACAAGACAATGTCGCAAGGCAAGTCGGCGAAAAGCCGCTGAGTTAATAAATAATGAGGGAGTGTCACGTGACGTCAATGCTGCTTCGGCTCCCCTCCATCTTACGCGGGAACAAACGTCATGAAATATTGTAACATGAAAAATAATGAAAATTAATTTTGTAGTAATGAGTCTGATATTTGGTGTGTGATGACAATGGTGTTTATGATCGACTCTAGTTAGAAATATTAATGGCAATTAATAACCGACCCGAAGCTTCGTTAAACAAATAAGTGGGTGAATATTTCTTTCACACAATCCATAACCGCACAAGCGAAAGAATGCTTACTAAAAATAAAAATGTTTTACTAACGTCAAACCGTACAATCACAAAATTGACCCCAAAATAAAACTTCCTTATCAAAGTATTTTCAACGAAGCATTTTAATACCAAAAAGGAGACAAACATCTATAAACTAGAAAGTTACCGACTCAATAATTTTCCATTTCCATTTGTGTTATTGAATAAACATATATACAACGTTTTATATAACGTCCTGGTCGTAAAGTCACTCGTAAAACGTATAATAGGGCTGAGGCTCGCCCTCAAATTCCCTCGAGAAAAACAACCCTTTTATTCTGAGTAATACGCACATTATATATCTCCAAGCAGATTTATCAGTCCGTAGATTAGGCGACTAGTTGTTTACTTCTTGAAGGTCCGTTTTTTCCTACTGAATTTATTATGTTTGACAATGGGATTAAATAAGCTCGAAATTAATAAAATGTGGAACAGGAAAATTAAACGTGGAACAGGAAAATTAAACAGGAACTAAATTACTTGTACATTTCTGAGGATTACGCGCGTATGATACGCATTTGTTTTAAATCAGTTGTTTCTTGCTGTTATCAGCATAATGATAAAGATTAAAAATATTTTAACTGATGAAAATTTTACGTTTTTATTTCGTGATATCTGAGTTGCATGATTTTTATGTATTCGGTTTTCAATACTGCAAAAACTTAACGTCCCTAGCGCTACTTTTTTACAGGTTCATAATTATTCATTACTCTGATTTCAAAGTAGCTAAACCATTTGTTTCGTGGGAATCAGAAACAACACGGTACAGCCAGGTAGACAGTAGCCACTTTATATTCAAAAATACTTAATATTGTGAAAACTTACAGTCCAAGTGCCTAATTCCCAAAAAGCCCCCTCCAGTAAAGCTTATCCGAATCGCTGGAGTCCGCGTCATGCCGCTATTGTTAATAAAAAAGACGTCAACTTTACTGGCCGTGTTGATTTACGACCTTTGTGGTTCATAATACTGGAATCGTGTTGCGTAATGCCAGACCTCATTATGGCATCACTAATAATAAATAAAGTAAGAAATGGTTGGATAATGATTTTGCCACTTAGTAGATAGTTTTCAGGAGGGTTCCGTTAAGATGACAAGGTAGAGTGAAAAAATGTTAGAGCATAGTGTGTCACCATCAAACAAAATATCGATGGCACTGGAATCGTGTTGCATAACGCCAACCCTCATTATGGAATCACCAATAATAAATAAAGTAGGAAATTGTAGAGGATGATGATTTGGCCACTTAGTGGATAGATTTCAGAAGGCTTTCTTTAAGATGACAAGGTAGAGTGAAAAAATGTTAAAGCGTATTGTGTCAACATCAAACAAAATATTGATAGCACTGGAATCGTGTTACGTAATGCCAGACCTTGTTATAGTATCTCTAATAATAAATAAAGAAGGAAATCGTAGAGGATGATTATTTGGCCACTTAGTTCATAGTTTTCAGGTTTCCTTTAACATGACAAGGTAGAGTAAAAAATGTTAAAGTGTATTGTGTCAACTTCAAACAAAATATCGATAGCACTGGAATCGTGTTGCGTAATGCCAGACCTTATTTTATTATAACATCACTAACAATAAATAAAGTGGGAAATGTTAGAGAGTGATAATTTGGCCTTAGGCTTAGGTAGTGAGAAGTTTGGCCTCAGGTAGTGAGAAGCCAGACGATTTTTAAGATGACAAAAACTCTTATAAACTGTTTTTTCAATACAGTTGCTCAAAAGTGTGTGCTTTTGCTGACAGTCCAGCGTACGGAAATCTGGTTTTACGGGTTTTTTATTTCTATTACAATATGTACATTGTTTTCTCGCAAATGTATTGAAAAATGTCGTATGGTATACGGTTGTTAAGGTTTTTTAAAACTCGTGACGATTATAAGCCCTCGCCTACTTGTTTTAAAAACCTTACCAACTTTGTGTCATAAACTACTATTTCAATAAATGAAAAGTAGGTGTTTAATAAGCTAAGTATAGATGTTGAAATATCAAATTTAAATTTGAAGAGGTAAGTATATATCGTCGTTGTTCTGCGAAAACCGAGTAAATCAACATTTTTCATAAAATGAGTTAACACAACCAATCGACTCAGAAAACCCATTATAGTGACAGTAGCATACTTACGGAGATACTAAATGAGAAAACCAATTATTTAAACGATTTAAAGCATTATTCTCAGGTACAACAGAGTAACCTAAATTAGTCCCCATTTTCTCAGGATCATCTCTGGTAAAGCACATTAAAAATATTTAACTGGTTTTGCCTTCAATACTGTTTTTAATACTTTTTAATTTTTCCTCAGAAATAAAAATGTAGTTGGACTTAATTGTCTATTTTTCATAAAAAGCTACAGATATAATCTATTACCGAAATTTAAATTATTTTACCTGAGGGGTTAATGTCTACTTTAATATATTATTGTCAACCAAAAATCAGTTCATTTGAATAAGCTGTTTTCGCTGAGGATATAATTGATCGCTCCTAAATATCACTGCAGCGAAAACGTAAATCGTCGTACTCGCAAATGTCACGCGGCAGTGCTGCAACCTGCAACTGCAACCTGCTATGTTACCGCGTTTTGCAGTTTCACCTTGCACTTGGCACCGACAAAGTTTTCATTTAAGTGACTGTGTCTATAAATGATATTATATTCTATGGGTTTATTCACCCCATTTACCCCTAAGGGGTTAATTATCCGAAAATCACAAAATACGTGTTTGCTTTTAAAAGTTGTTTATTTTAAAAATACCTACTCGTACGAAGTTTCACGTCGAAATGTCTATTTAATATTTTTTATACAAAACATGAACCCCATTTTACCTCTTTAGAGGTTGAAACATAGCTAATAATTATGTTGGACTTAAAAATAAATGCCATTTTCGCAATCAACATCAACCTCAATAACGACATCCATATTATTATCGAGTTTGGGCTTTTCATCCTATTTACCCCTTAAGGGGTTGATTTTAGAAATTTACGAAATACCTACATGTTTGTTCATTTGTTTATAGAAGTTATTTAGGTTATCGTCAAATTAGACATTAAAAATGCATTCAACACAATCGAGAGGGATGTACTCCTGCAACAAGTGCGCAAGAAAATTCCTTTATTATATCCGTTTCTTTTTAAGTCTATCAATCTCCATATAACTTGTTCTTCGGCGAATCGTTGATTCTTTCCCAAGTGCATGCGCAGCAGGGAGATCCGCTAGGGCCGCTAACCTTCAGTGTCGCGATTCAAAGCACAATAATATATCGTCTTTGAAATCACCACTCAACGTATGGCACAATAGGAGGAAAGCTAGAGGAAGTAAAACAAAATTTGAGAGTGGTGCTTCCTCTTTTTCAAGGCTTGGGACTGGAGGTGAATACAATCATAGTGTGAGCTTTTCTGCTGCGGACCCGAATCAAACTCTTCTTTTCATGCGTTCTCTTCTATACTCCCTGGCCTTAAAGAATTGACTCGAAGTTCTTTCAGTTTGTTGGGTTCACCCATATTTCCTGACGCTATAGCTCTAGAGAGCATCCGGAACAAGAAGACTTAGGCCTAGAGGCCAGGAGAAGTCTTCTTGTGCTGGCTCAAGATCGCTTAAAAAATATCTCCTCGCACATAGCTCTGGTTCTTTTGAGGACTTGCTTTGCGGTACCTAAAATTATGGACCTTTTGAGGACGGCTCCGATTGGGCTTTACCCCGGCTTCGTTGATTCATTCGACAATACCTTGAAGGATTAAACGTATGCCTCTCAGAAGATCAGTGGAGCCAAGTTTCTTTACCCATACGTTACGGGGGATTAGGACTGAGATGTGTGCGGGATATAAGCTTGCCAGCTTTCCTTGCGTCGGTCGCTGACCTTGTCTCTAACATAATAACGTCTCATGGAGGCAGGGTCGGCATACCTTTTGTCGACGATGCTATGGTACAGTGAGCCGCGCTGTTTCCTGCGACACCCAGGCCTCAGACCCCACATGTACAGCGGGCTTGTGATGACCTGGGAGCGAGAGAGACACTTGACCGACTTATGAGTGGGGCTGCGGGGGCAGAGTTGGCTAGACTCAGGGCGGTGTCAACACCGGAGACTGGAGCATGGTTGCACGCTTTACCATCGCGCCACATAGGAACACTCCTGGATGGTGACTCTATACGTGTGGCGGTAGCTCTTCGTCTGGGTTGCGATGTTTCTCAACCTCATTTATGCGTCTGTGGATCCATGGTGGAAGCGAGCAGCCATCACGCTTTGAGTTGTTGTCGATGCTCAGGCAGAATCCCTCGACATCACGCCTTAAATGATGTAGTCCGCAGGGCACTCATCTGCCAACATACCGTGCGTTCTGGAGCCGACGGAGCCGCCGGGCCTTAGCCGCTCGGGCGGTAAAAGACCGGACAGGCTAACCTTGGTGCCGTGGCAGAAGGGGAAACGCCTGTTGTGGGATACCACGAGCTTTAGCACCTTCGCCGCCTCACACCTGGGCCACACAGTGCGGTCAGCCGGCGTTGCTGCTGCTGTTTAGTGGTTTGGGCTGGGCACTAGTCTGTCAGTCACCCCTTCATTTTTATATAAGAGATAAATAGTTTTATCTACACCCATGCTTTAAATCCTCTGTAAAAGGTTCTGAAACGGCTAGCTTACTGACACCATTACAGTATCCGAGTGATAGGAGGTTCTGCTGCGCCGCGCGCCCACGCGCGAAGCGTTGCATTATGAAATTCAGTACAACATTATAACACTCTTGCGGATGACATAATGACGAGGAGGAGGAGGAAAGTCAAAGTCAAAACCCTTTATAAAGGATACATAAGTATCATGGGTGTAGATAAATATCATGGGTGTTTGTAATCCATTGTATTAAAATATTGTTTGTTTCACAAATAAAAATAAATAAAACAGGGTGTAGATAAAGTCTTGTATGCAACTGTACATAATTAGGTATTAAAACACTAAACCAACACAAAAATAAACCCACATTCGTGTCTTACAGTTGCATAAATAACTATTATTTTGCTAATCGTCTATCTTATAATAAAGTAAGCTGTAGAGTAAAGTAAGTTGTATACATAGAAATTTCCACGGCAAGGAAAACTCAGTAAATATTTTGATTTTATTTTTTATTAAAAAAAATACATTCTTTATCTAGAATCTATTTATTTTTCTAGGTATTATCGGCAATAAACTAAGTTATTTTAATTAGTCTGTTATGTTTATGTTTAAGAATCCCCGATTAAACCAAAAATAAAAGTCTTCAGGGAAAATCAAGTAAATAGGTACCTTTTGTCTTTAAGGAAACCAACCAGGTAGAGACCACCGCCTCACAGGCCTCACTTATGGCCCCTGCCAACCCGCCCACTGCCCGCGGAGACACGCTGGCATCAACCGCCCGTAACAAGAGGGGAAAGAAGAAGGCGCGTGGTTCAGCCGCCCCTCCACCACCACCGCCCGGCGCGCCCGCGCCCGTAGCGCAACCTACGCCTACATCACAGCCGGCTCTCGCAGGGCCAGATATACAATTGCTGCTTGCCGGCCTGCTTAGGGGCCTGGCAGAGCAGCTCCAATCCAGCAGCACTCTACACCCACCGCAACATCCAAACCACTAAGCTAGAGCCTTATCACCCACTTCATAGCTACTCCCCCTCAGGAGAAGTCCACCGCCCGCTCGCAGGTCGCTCGCCGGGCCTTCCTCACGGATCTCACCCGGCAGGGCTAGACCGCGCCGAGGGCGGTCGGTGAAGTAATCTAGAGGGGGAAAGCCAAATGACCAGCCGGCTCGTAAGCCGGCCGCGAACCGACACTCCACCAGTGGCGCAAGCCAAGATGTGGCCACCCGCACGCCACCGGCGCCTACGGCGCCGTGGCGCGCGAGAAGAAGAAGACATCAATAAGTACGATTTTATTAAAATTCTATACGTAAAATACTATAATAATAAATGTTTTTAACAAAATATGAAACCACGAATTCTTTCGTAAACACAGATATAATTTATTCTGTTCTTAAATAATAAATATATTTATCTGAATTTTCATTTCCCCATAACTCAAAATTCAAAATCTTCGATTTACTCGGTTTTCGCAGAACAACGACGATATAACAAAAGTAAACTTTAAAACACTCATATTACCTAAACTTACAAAAAGGCCATTCAATTACAAAACAACAACCTCATCTCATCAGTAACCCTTGAGCCGTCTCTGTGACTGTTCCCAACCCAATTATAAAGTTTAATTACTATTCGAGATTACTATTTGATAACAATCCTGTAGACAGCTTAATACATTGTGTAGTAAGGTACCTATTCAGTACACGATTCTATAAACTGTAATTTGTAATTAATTTGTATACATTGTACCTATATAGGGTTATTTGTAAAACACCAACAACCTCGCAGGAATTGATTACTTATATCATAAAAAACAACCTTTTTTCTACGAATTTTTCGAAAACAGGCAAAAATAATCGACTTTCCATACTAACAGCTGATTGAGTTTTGTATGAAAATCGAGGTTGTTAGTGTTTTACATCCTGTACAAGCTGAATATAATTACCGATAAAATTGTACAGTAAAATAATACATATTTTCTAATGTATAGATATATACTATGCTATTAATCTAACAATGTAGGTACCGGTGCGACAAACTTCACTTCAGTGTGCTTGTGGAGATATTGTAACTCTGTGGTCCGAACCCTTTGCGGCCCATTATTAGCTCGAGTGAAGTTGACGAGGACCGAGTACATTTTCATATTAATCTCATTGTAGTTACCGGCATTTAGAACAATACTTTTCTTATTATAAAATGCTATATTGCGAAATAATACATTCATCCTAATCCTAATCCTACTAATATTATAAATGTGAAAGTTTGTGGGTTTGGATGTTTGTTCCTCAATCACGCAAAAACTACTGAACGGATTTGTATGAAATTTGGCACACATATAGTAGATAGCCTAGATTAAAATATATAATACTTTTTAACCCGATATTTCCACGGGAACGGGAACCACGCGGGTGAATACGCGGGCGGCCGCTAGTTAAAAAATAAAACACGCATTTTATTTTACAAAACTTAACCTATTTGTGTTTCGTTTTGTATGACATTTGATTCACAAACAAGTTTTATTAATAAGTTATAATTATTATTATAATCTGTAATGAATAACATTGAAATGGAAAATTTGCATTATTACGATAAATTATGCCCATTGAAAATTATTTATTACCGTACCTTCACCCATTTGGTATTCGTTAGGTACAGAATGACTTTATCGCTGTTCCCCAGGGACCCTGTTCAGGGATGATTTTTATTAAGTGGCCTATGTCCTTTCTCCGGGCTCGAGCTATCTTTGTTACATTCAGTCTACGTTTGTCGCTATATTTCACATTCACTTTTTATGCCAAAGAAAGATAAGAAGGAATAAGATAGGTAGGTACTTATATTTTTGGTCCGATTGAATTATTGACTGAGTGAGCACGAAGCGCGAGCGAAGCGTCTCTATTTCAGCTTGGGCAATATGTCCTTCCGGCTGTCCGTCTCTGTCCGTCTGTTCTCCTCGGTCGCATTTCTCAACCGGTTCTCGTGGAATTTTGTGAGTAGGTTCTATAAATATTTTTTTGTCGATTTAGTTTTACGAAACCTTTTAAAATATAAGAAAAAATATAGCAAGAAAATATGTAGAAAAAACATATTTCAGCCATTTAAAACATATAACACAAACGCGAGATGGTACATTGGTTAATAAGTCCTATATAAAATGTGTACATATCTAAATACTGGTAGAATAGTTTACTTATGTTAAGAAAAGTGTGTCAGTATTTTGTAAAGTCTCATGATCTGTTACTTCTCTTAGCCTTAAGTAAACTTTATGCATCTTCTTTGAACCGCTAAAGAATTCACAAAACCACTCAGTTGTGGATAAATTTTTAACTAAGCTCTTAGCAACGGAGTTTAAGTATCTGTATCCGTTGACTAGCGACATCTGGTGATGTCGGAACTACTCCCCGAGGAAGTTGCGAAAGCGCGGGGTGACAGTGATGGCGGGTAATCACTGATGTCCATTAGGTATACAAAGTACGCTGGACTGGAGAACGTCACCAATCGTTTGTGCTGATTTGAAAATCGCCATATTGGCGCTGAGCGCAGTCGATTCTGCTTTGGCAGTAGTGAGTGTACTTGGAACTAATACTTGGAACTAATTAGTTCCAAGTACTCTCACTTGTAACTAATTAGTGTACTTGGAACTAATTAGTTCCAAGTACTCTCACTCCTCCTGAGAGCAGACTCTACTGCTCTCAGCGCCAATATGGCGATTTTCAAATCAGCACAGATGATCCAGAAATGCTGTCATTTCATGACAATAGCCTGTCCAGCGTACTCGTATAATGGACGTCAGTGCGGGTAATCAAATTAAATAAGCATCTAAAAATTAATTAACCAAATAAGCTGAAATAATAAGCATTTTTAAATAGACTAGTTTTTTACCCTACCCACCTATTATGATGACTTTGACAAGAAAAATGGGCGCAAAAAAGTTATCAGATGTATCAGAAAGAACGATATTTAGAAAATGTGTATGTCGTGTGATGTCGTTTCCAAACAGTATTAGATACCTAAAAACTATTTCTCGTTCATTTCAATTCAATTAAAAAGTTATTTATTTACACATTCTAAATTACTCTACTAAACATAGTGTACTAATAATGGTGCCCTTGTAGCTACTATTTAAACCTTGTAGCTACTAGCAAAGACAAACACAGCCGTAATGACCAGTACCACACTTATATCACTTGCAAGTGTAACTTAAATTTTACATTAAACTGATACATTTCAGTAAAACAACATCAATCACTGATCAATAGCTTTCATAACTTATTTCCCTACCAATATATACTATTACAGCAGTAACTGTGCTTATAATGGTGCCCTTCTAGCCACTATAAAGTTCAGCTGTATATGCCAAGCCAAGACAGCTGTAACGACCAGTACATACTAGTACGTGTAACTTAAATTTTACATAAAAAGGTAAAAGTGAAACGTTTCAGCAAAGTACCATCTGATTGATGCCTTCCCTAACTATTTGCCCTACCACTATGTTTCTCACACTATAACTATTTCATTTTCTTTCACTATTGAAGTGTCAAAGCGTTCTCCCGTCCGCTATCTATCCGCCCCGCCCGCCGCTGCACTCGCTACCAAACCCTGATGAGTAATTAAACTTTATAATTGGATCGACTGGGGTCAACGCCGCGAGTCGAACTTGTGGCCAGAGAGCTATTATAACACATTTGCAGGATTATGGCTTCTCTTAAATCAGAAATCACACGTTTTGTTTGTAATGACTTTCTCTGAGAGACATTTACATTTCGGGTGGTCACTGTTAATTGCGATTCATTCTTGATGGACTAGCAATTAAGGTTCAGTTTTAAATGATAAAAAAGAGAATAGTTAAACCTATTTCATACGTGAAACAAAGTTACATTAAAACCAAATCCAAAAAAAGTTTACTATGGTAGGGTGGCCGCATTAACAAAGAAGGGTTACAGGTACTGGTCGGTACGGGTCCAGTATGTGGTTTCGAATGACGCTGTAGCGACACACGCTGTGGCGAAAAAATGTCTGTGTGGTACGCTGGAGCGAAAAATCATTGTAGCGAAACCCACACGGTCGAATGACGCGACAGCGACAAACTTTGTGGCGAAATATAATTGTATGCTAGTACGAAACTCAAAAGGATGAAAATAAAACACAAAGTTCAAGTCTCATAATGAACAAAACAAAAGGTTATAATTTGAGTACCATGTACAAAATAATCATATATTTTTAATTAAATTATTTCTGTATTAAATGTCGAAAATGATAATCAAATTAACTTTAAGTACCTACGTCTATAAGTGAATAGCTCTGCTAATCATTGAAGGAAAAGTAGTTAAATAAGTAGAAAATCTTAGTACGGTCGGGTACAAAATCTACATTGCTCATATATTATTTTTGTTTTTCACAATCGGTTCTAAGCTTATACTAGTGAATATGATTTTTGACATTTTAATAAAAAAATATTTTGGTAAAAACGAATGATAATTTGTACATAATACCTACTCAAAATATAACCTTTTGTTTTGTAGATTAAACTAAGACTTGAACTTTGTGTTTTATTTTCAACGTTTTGAGTTTCGTACTAGCATACAATTATATTACGCCACAAAGTTTGTCGCTGTCGCGTCATTCAACCGTGTGGGTTTCGCTACAATGATTTTTCGCTCCAGCGTACCACACAGTAATTTTTTCACCACAGCGTGTGTCGCTACAGCGTCATTCGAAACCACATACTGGACCCACAGGAAACGGGTTGAAACTTGTATGTCGGTACCGGTATACATACGCATCCGCGGCGCAAGCCGGTGTTGGTATGTCAGGACCTTTAAACCTAGGTAAATTCCTTATGTTTGCACCCGTACAAAGCAATAAGGTACAATAATTGTTAACGTTAACAAAAATGTATGCAAAGCCACAAAAAAAATACAAAATATTTCTTTCAATAGAATGTAACGGTGATTTACCTTAATGTTAAATCATAAAACTTTTGATATCACGTTTGATTAATTACATGTAGCAGAGGTTATTTTATCTTTTAAACATTTGATAAATTACAATAATTCAAATGTTCAAAGCACTTTTTATGCTTCTGTTTTTTTATTCATTATTCAATGACTTAATCACCTCTGCTAATTCTGTGAATTTAATTAAAAATAAATAACATGCCAAAATAACGCTGCTAAATTCAAAAGCTGTATCTATGTTTGTATCTCTTGTGATGAATATGACCATCAACCAGTGGTGGGTGTTGATTAAACTTCGTAATTGGCTCAAAGTTACATGGGAGCCAGTAACTTCTTCAATTACTGCAATCCTGTCCTAGGATTAATACGGTTTTATTGTAACAACTGCGGTTTTTCATATTGAATAAATAATTTTTCACATAGAGTTTGTGACCTCCATTTAATTTTGTTCATTGTATTTTTATAAATTAGTTTACAAAAATTTGTAAACAAATTCAACAAGTACAAAATGATTATGCTTTTCATAGCATAGTGCAGGACAGTCATATCATTTCTTTCAATTTATAAATTAATATGATATCAGTTGAAGATAATTGTAAATCTCAAATGCAGCTTATATATTCCCCTATTTAATTTTGCTCTCAGTTTAAATTGAAAAACATTTGGGTTTATTCACAGAATAGGTACATAAGTTTATTTCAATCTTATAGACATAATAATATAAGTTTATATTGCTACAGATGCGTACCGAAAAAACTAACATTTAGTACTGAGGATCATAATTATAAGATTTGTATTTTATTTTCATGAAATGCGGTGTCACCTTCACCGTCTTTTCTAGTTAAAAAAATAATAATTCTATAGGCTCTAAGTACAGAGTTGATCAAACTTGGGTAATTGGCTGGCTCTCAGCTACATGGGATGAGGTCGAAGCAACTTTTTTAATTGTACCATCCTTTGACAGAGACTCTGAAAGCTCATCTAGTGAGCTTCAATGGAACCCTGGTTCAATAACTTTGGTGAGGTTTCATATGATTAAGACAAGGAAAGTTTGGTGGATTAAAAAATATGATCTGTTGTTGGATAAAGGGTCATATTTCGCAATGTCAAATAATTTAAAGAAATTGAAGTCATTATGTTCAAAAGTATTTGTTTTTTGACAAGAATAGCAACAATTTGAATGATATTAACAACATCAATGAAAACAAAAATACTTATTTTAATATGAATAACTTTATGAAACCACCTAACGAAAACACAAGTAGAAACATAAATAAATTTAGTGACACAATAAAATTCACCTCTTATAAACTTCAGTCACAAACACCTATAAACTGATTTTAACAGCCAATCGAAACACTTTTACGGAAACAAATAGTCATAATATTTTTTATGCGTCGCTTAACATTTATGGCTATCGAACAATCCGACAACAATCATTCGCAAATCCGGAGACCAGTTAAAGCCATAACTATGATGGGGTTATATCCATCGTAAAATTACGATTATCGAAATTTTGCCTCTTTGCATTCATCAACGCCCGTGCGGTCGCCGGAAACCGGATATCAATAGAAAATGTATTGTTTCGTTTTCCGGGCGTTGAGGATTTAATTATTTTGATGCGTCCAACTATGGTATTTTTTCTGTTTGATGAGGCCGTATGAAAGTAAACAGGCCCTGTTTACTTTCATACGGCCTTATTAACCGGGATTTACAGGGATTCATTTTCATTCATTCATTAACAGGAAGTAAAATGCAGCCCATGACGAGTTTCTTGCCGGTTCTTATCGTTACAAAGCTTAGGGGCTGTGAACTGATGTCATAGTTTTTTTGACATTCATCAAATCTTATTTCAGACTGGACTGAATAAATGATCTTGCCCATTATGACGTTAAATAAATCGCGGATTCATCCGACATATTTGATTTTGATAATAATTGGTAGGTATTTCAATACCAATTATTACAAAATTGTATTTCAAAACAATTAAATGCCGCGTTCCGTTGATTCATTTTAAAGCCAGCTTTCATAATAAAATAGAGATACTTTGGTTCTTTCCAAAATAATTCTCTTAATAATAGCAATCCGCGATTCATAAAAAAACGAAACAGTTATCGAACTCGCAAATTAAAAATTCAAATGAGAAATACCCGTGAACATTACAAAGAACACATCTGTAGGGTTATTCACGATTGTCGGAAATCTAGTCGAAAGCATTCGATTCGAATCCGTATCCTCCGATATTACAAAAATATAGCTATTCACAAAAACATTCGACTGGCATTCGATTCACTTTCCGACGGGAAAGCCCCATGCATTTAGAAAGTTAGGTAGCATAACGTATAAAATAAGATCGAAGACTATAGACTTTCCGATTCGATTCGGAAAGTTGGTTTCCGACAATCGTGAATAACCCCCCTGTAGGCACAAAACGCCTAACGCTCTCAAACACAATATGGCAATGCAAACATTTCCACTCGAGATGCCAATACAAACAGTCGGGGCAGAAACACATTCCTTGAATTTCTTGAATATCTACGCTTTACAAGAATCTTCGCAAGCGTCCGACCATCCCACTCTTTCGCGGGGCTTGTGGAATGCAATTTTATCTTGTGGAGTCGGGTAATTAAAGCCGAGGAATCTAAACTTGACTCGTTCCGAACAAAGGCGCGAAAACTACAGTTCTACTCTTACACATTGAGTAATTGTTCGTAATATTCTCAAACTTTGTTTTGGAAATTTTCGAGTGAACGCGCTGTGTTTCATGTTTTGTTGCTTGTGTTTCGAATCAAGTAGTACTGCCGCCATCTCGTTACGTGCCTCCATAAAATGAAATTTCAATAAAGTCAAAACATTAATTCTAATAGCTCTATGAAAAATGCGTTGAAAATTTATTTTATGTACTTAGCTTTTCTTACTTACACGTTAGTAAAAAAGAACTAAATAAAAATTAAGAACGTTAGTAAGACAGAACTAAAAAGTTTAAAATATTTTTATTCAAATTAGGTGTTGTACCAATAAAAGCGTGTTATCTTACACACTTTTTCTCTCTCACTGTTAAAATGTAACAAAATTGATAGAAAAGAACAATCTAAAAATAGATGGGAGTATTCGAAGTTATAATTTTCCTGTTTTCTAACGCAAAGTCAAAGTCAAATAAGCTTTATTCAAATAAACTTAATTATTAAGTACTTTTGAATCGTCTATATTTTCCTACCACCCGTTCCAGACGTTTTAGCTGACAAGAAGAACGGGCGCAAGAAACTTATCAGCTGTAACAGCCATAAGTTACGATATTTACAAACTTGAATAGGTATATCGTTACCAGATAATTACAACAGGGTGACAGGATTATTGGCAACAACATAGACTCATTATATAACTTCAACAAAGCACTTATGGTAGGTAGCAGGTTATGTGTTACATCATTTCCACGCATTTTGATCTTTAAGATAATCGTCTACTTTATAATAACCTTTACCCATGAGCGAATTTTTAACATGGTTTTTAAATTCATGCAAAGGAAGGTCAATCACTTGTTGTGGAACTTTATTAATAAAGGCTGACTGTTGAGACTGTTGATACAATCGTTAAACGTGAAAATAAAATAGTATAAAATCTTAGCCCACATCTATAAAGTCTCCAGTGCGTATTTACTGCTCGATTTTAATGCCGACAGCCAAAATAAAATTGGGGCAATTTTGAATCAGGGCCACGACGCTATCTCGATTGGATTTCCATCTAAGAATCGCGCCATAGCTACCGTATCTTTTGTACGCAGAACGACGGCGACTTCCTACAATTGTTCCCAAGAAATTTCATTAAAGTCTCACCACAAGTTGATCGGATCGCATTGAGTGACTTTAACATTACTTTTCCTTGTGTGAACTGAAGTTATGTTTTGAGAATTGTTACTATAACTTTTGTGCTACTTACGGCAGCTTAAAACATTTATTAAAAAAGTGTAATAATAGACTTCTTGAGTGCTATCGAACAAATAACATAGTTTTATCAAAGCATAATGGTTGCTACGTTTTACTTAACGAAACATCCTTTAACTCTCAAAATTTACCTCTTACTCAAAGGTGTTCAGACCTTAGTTTCAACAATTGAAGTGAACTTGATACAAAGATGACCCTTCTTCAAATAAACAGAGTGTGAAACTGTAAGGTGTACTATTTTCGGACCTTGTTCAAGTTCACACTTGGCTGCTTGGCCCTTTTTGTGTTTGAAACAGCTGACAAGACTTTGATGCCGGCTATAAAGCTCTATCACAGATTGTAGAGAAAGTGTTAATACTGGAACTGAAGTTCTTGTAATGTGTAAATATTTTTTTTAATTTTTTATTTAAGAGAGTAAACGTGTTTTATTCGTGGATTTTGTATTTTATTATACTGAGCTTTATTTGTGGTGCAAACTATATATGTTTAAGGATTGATTTTGACTTGAAAAACTAATTGTTTTTATAAATTAGTGTGTGTTAGTGACACATGATTACAAAGATGAGAATAGTTTAATTTTAATTGCAAGGATTTTTTTTAATAATTCAATCAGAACAAAAAAACAAATGTAGAATTTATGCAGCTGGAACCAACGGCTAGATGTACCTCCCATCCAATGACCGACCCTTGCGAAAGTTGCTTAACCTTCGCAATCGTAGGGTCAGACGATAAGCCACTGCATCATGAGTTCCCCTATTATAATTTAGATTACTTATAATAATTATTTCTCTAACATGTGGTTTTCTTTCTTTTCAGAATCTTAAGAATCAAATCATGACAACGAACGTGTGGGTAGAACAGGTAAGTGTTAGTTTAATTAATCAATTAGTATTGTTCAAATTAAGTCGCCAGTTTTTACAGGAACTACCGATTTAACTCTATAAGTAGCCTGAATCCTCAATTGAGAGTTAATCAAAATAAATACACAATTGAACCTCTATATATACAGTCAGTTATTCTACTGTCCAAATGGAGGTTATAAAGTCGACGGTTTTTTAGGGTTCCGTACCCAAAGGGTAAAAACGGGACCCTATTACTAAGCCTCCGCTGTCCGTCTGTCTGTCTGTCTGTCACCAGGCTGTAGCTCATGAACCGTGATAGCTAGACAGTTGAAATTTTCACAGATGATGTATTTCTGTTGCCGCTATAACAACAAATAAACTAAAATCAGAATAAAATAAAAATTTAAGGGGGGCTCCCTCTCCCATACACCAAACGTGATTTTTTTTGCCGTTTTTTGCTCGATGTTGATAACGACTACAGGTAGGCAGTTGAAATTTTCACATATCGTGTATTTCTATTGCTGCTATAACAAAATATGCTAAAAACAGAATAAAATAAATATTTAGGGGGGCTCCCATACAACAAACGTGATTTTTTGCTGTTTTTTGGTACGGAACCCTTCGTGCACGAGTCTGACTCGCACTTGGCCGGTTTTTTTATGAATGTTTTACCATAACTTCTTCAGTTGTTAACCGATTCATACAATTCTTTTTTAATCTCAAAGGTTTGTGTGTGGTTCCATAATTTTTTTACAGAGATCTGGCTAGTAGTTTTTTCATAAACCTGAAAAATGACAATTATTTAGCTTGGCATCACACGAGTTGTTACGGATTTTCGGACATAGGTAACATCTTTGTTTATGAACCGATTTAAATTATTCTTTTATTGTTTGAAAGGTTATAATTTATTCTTTAATTTTCATTAAACAAATGCAAAAAAATACTTATTTTGGAGTACAGAAAAATATATAACTTCATCTTTTATCCAATGTTTACTTACTTTCCTTTCCTACAAAGGTAACTCACTGTTATTCAATTACAAGCTCATTCAAAGCTACCATTTAACCGACAACAATATGACCAAATCGTCACATTCAAACAGGACATCCCCCATTCCGTGAGTCACAAAAGTGACAAATGGACACAGGATAGGACGGTCACGTCACACTGAATGGCAAGGGAAGACAGGGCGAGAGTTCTTTCAGGGCCTTTTCTGTGACTAATGCTGACGTACGATTATATCCTGTAGTTCCATCCAATGGCTTTATAAGGACAGTTTTTTATACGAAATGGCGCCTTCTTTTTTCACTCCTTATTTTATGGAACGTGTTGGCAAATAAAGCTTATGCCAAACGATATAAATTGCCACTGAAAAAAAATACA
The DNA here is from genome assembly GCA_928269145.1 of Agriphila tristella. Lineage (NCBI taxonomy): Eukaryota > Metazoa > Arthropoda > Insecta > Lepidoptera > Crambidae > Agriphila > Agriphila tristella. Next base: position 44,575,858 of record OV743433.1, read on the forward strand.
ACTTCGATTTAGCTTTTGTGTAGCTTCTAACAAGTGCTTACTTTTTGTTCCATTGAACAAAAAAGTTGTAGACCAGTTGCAAGTTAATCAATAGAAAAAAAAAGATAATGACTTTTAAAACTTAATTTTAATCAGCTTGGTTGCACCACCTAATTTTAAGAATAACAAGCTTGTTAAAGTAACGGTTAAGCACAAGTTAACCAAAAAAAGAGGTTGCCAGCCAGCATGATATCCTTTGACAAGTTTGACGTGACAAATAGGTAGCATTATCATTTCACGATAACTTTAACTTTGACAGCGTTTTGGTGCAACACAGAATCGTTAACTGAAAAAGAGATTTTGTTTGATGACGCACGATTTGTTTGTCGAATTTTTATATGTCTCTAACTCCGACATTATTTGTAGGCTTGAGAACTATCTCCAAATAAATAAATCGTAAACTTCGGTTCCACGGTCATAACATTTTTATTGTGAATACAACTTGTGAGAGCGAGGGAAGTTAGTTTGTGGAGAGCATGAAAGAGATGCAGATACAATCGAAAAGGAATAAAAGAGAAGAAAATACAGGCTTCATAACCTAATCAATATGTTGTTGACTCTTATTATATTCGGGTCGTGACGTGTATCCAAAGTTATGGATTGTACTTATATCATTAATTTCTGCCAATGACAGTGTGTCATAATGTCGGACTGTATACTTTTTATTTATCTTCTACTAGTAATGTTATAGCTATTAAAAATATTGTTCTTATGTGGATTGGTAATGTAGTTTGATAATCATGTGGTAAAGAAAGGATCATTTGATTTAATCAATGTATTACGCCCGATTGCACTGAACTTAAGAATCATCTAAGTTTTTTTTCTAAGTACAACTCGACCAAGATAATTGGGCGCATGACAGCTAAGTTCATGACACCGTTTTAATTTGGTCGAGTTGTAGTTATGAAAAAATGTTTAAAAAGCAAAAAACTGACTTCATAAAAACCTGCCTCTAAAAAGCAAGAAATAATATTCAAATCATTAGATACGCATTATCATCGTTATAATAACGTCTATTGAAGTCGGGTGGGGCTTTAGAAAGGAATTTGTATATTCACTTCTCAAGCTTACGCGCTCACTAGACATGAAATAAAAGACTTTTTAACGGATACTAGCGCGGTTTTATTGAAAGTACTTTGGTAATTAGTTGGTATTTGGTTTGATTTTTGATTTTTCCGACGTTTCGGCACCTTTGCAGCTGCCGTGGTCACGGGGGACTGAAGCTACTCGTGAGCCTACCCTCAAGCGATGAATTTTTTAAGACGTTCAGAAATTAATATTTTACAATTTTATTTATCAAAATTAATATTTTACAATTAAAAAGATAAATAAAATTGTAAAATATTAATTTCTGAACGTCTTAAAAAATTCATCGCTTGAGGGTAGGCTCACGAGTAGCTTCAGTCCCCCGTGACCACGGCAGCTGCAAAGGTGCCGAAACGTCGGAAAAATCAAAAATCAAACCAAATACCAACTAATTACCAAAGTACTTTCAATAAAACCGCGCTAGTATCCGTTAAAAAGTCTTTTATTTCAAGGAATTTGTACTTCCCGTACGTACGTACGGTATGTTTGTACCCCACCCGACTTCAATAGACGTTATTATAACGATGATAATGCGTATCTAATTGATTTGAATATTATTTCTTGCTTTTTAGAGGCAGGTTTATTGAAGTCGGTTTTTTTGTGTTTTAAACAATTTTTTATTTTTTATTTTTAGTGTAAGTACCTTCTGTATGAGGTAGTGTAGGTATATTATTAGGTAGAAAAATCGGCTCAGTCAAACGTGAGATAATCGCGGAGAAACATACATACAGGTCAAACTGGGAACCTTATTTTTTTTGAAGTCGGTTAAAAAGACTACACTAAAGGTATCCCTTTTCCAACACAAAAAAACTTCATCTAATTCGGTTCATAAAAACAAAGTCGTCAAGGTAGTTAATGCAAAATCATAGTATTTTCAGGATTACTTGAAAACTACTGAAGCGATATGAAAAAAAAAAATGGGACCATCTCGCAAGAATACTCAATCGAACAAAAAAAATCATCAAAATCGGTCCATAAATGAAGAAAATACGCGCGAACAACGATAAAAAAGTATACAATCGAATTGGGAACCTCCTCCTTATGATGAAGTCGGTTAAAAAGACTTAGGCGATTCTTAAGTTTAGTGCAAACGGCCGTTAGTTTCTAGTTTTTAAGTTTTATCCAAATTCAATTTCTAAATAATATAAAAAAACCTTTTTTTATATTGAATAGTATTTATTCACATAATGGCTGACACGATACAAACTATAAATGAAATTGACCAAATGGTATTTGCTGGTTCTGTGCGATGTGATATAGGAGAAGTAGTTCATAAATTTAAGATAAAAAATAACGACCTACTGATGCTTACACAAAATATTCGGAGTGTTTACTGTAATTTGGATAACTTTCTAGTAACAATAACACAACTTTACTCCGAACCGGACATTATTGTTTTAACTGAGTGCTGGTTATGTGACTATAAACCTACACCTAATATAATGAATTATACTCAATTTGCCTCATCTCGTAATATAAATAGGAGTGACGGTGTAATAGTATACGTCAAAGACAATATTAACGTAACTTTTAAAGAAATTTACATTCAAGATGCTTCTTGTATGCAGATACAAATAGAAAACATTACATTGTTGGCAATATATCGCTCGCCATCTATCATTAATGCTGATAATTTCATTGAATCACTAAATTTACACCTTGGATCCATAGAGAAAAATAGAAATATCGTATTAATGGGGGACATTAATATTAACACCATACAACGTGATACAGAACAGAGCTACGAACGTAAGAATAGGTATAACTACCTTAGTATGCTGGCAACTCACAGCATTATGATGGGGCATAACATACCGACCAGAGAAACAGCCTCACTAGATCACGTTATGATAAAGTTAGATGGTAATAGTGTATCTGCTCATGTGGCTGTTTTAAACACAACAGTAACTGATCACGATATGGTCCTATTACACCTAGCAAAGCTGACCGGCAAAATACACTGTAAAAAAACAAAAATAGTGATAGACTACGATAGCGCATTAGTGGATCTAAGGAAAAAGAATTTAGCTGATTTATTATTCTTAAATGATCCGGAAATAGTGACGTTTAAACTAATTCAACACATTACTGACTCTTTGAAGGAAAATACTAGAGAAATGAATATCTCGAGGAGTAAGCGCATCCTAAAACCTTGGATAACACAAGGGATATTGAGATGTATCAGACACAGGGACAGATTATGGCATAGACTTCGCTCAAAACCAAATGATGAGATTCTTGGGATCACCTATAGAAGATATCGCAACTTCTGTAATAACCTAATAAAAAAGTTAAAACGAAATTATGACAGGAAACTGCTGCGAGACTCTTCTGGTGATCCCAAGAGACTTTGGAGTAACATAGCGAATATTACCAACCAAAAAAAGGCAGCATCTAATAACTCTAAGCTTCTTAATATCAAAAGCTCCCAGAAAGAATCGGTTGACTGTGTAAATGATTTCTTCGCTAATGTAGGAAAAAATCTCGCTGATAACATAGACCAATCAAATAACCACCAGCAACTTGGCACAAATAACAAGACACACTTATCTTCCTTTGTTCTTCTCGACACTGACCTGGAAGAAGTTCACACTACTATCTTGAACCTTAAAACAACTAGTGCCCCTGGTTGGGATAATATCCCAACCAGCTTCCTCAAGCTCGCAAGGTTTGAGTTGGCTCCTGTGATCTGCCATCTAGCGAATCTCTGTTTCTGCCATGGCACATTTCCGTCGCCCCTGAAAGAATCCATAATTACTCCAATACATAAGGGTGGGGATGGAGACGATGTCAATAATTACAGGCCCATCTCTGTACTACCGTGCATATCTAAAATAATTGAAAAGCTCATTAACATAAGACTGAGAAATTACTTAAATAAATACAACCTCTTGTCAGCTTGTCAATACGGATTTAGATCGGGTAAATCCACTGAGGATGCTGTAGAAGCCTTGACAAATGTGATTACTGATAATTTGGATAGCAAGGGCAAATGCCTGACGGTCTTTCTAGACCTTAAAAAAGCATTTGACACCGTCTCTGTTCCCATCCTACTACGAAAACTAGAAAATATGGGTATAAGGGGTACTGCTTTGAACCTTTTTGAAGATTATTTAAAAAATAGATCGCAAAGGGTAAAAATAGGTGATGAAATAAGCGAGAAAGCCGTAATTACCTATGGCGTTCCACAGGGAAATGTCCTGGGTCCAACTTTGTTCCTTATTTATATCAATGATCTCTGCAACTTGAAGATGGGGAACACCAGGATCTTCTCTTATGCGGACGACACAGCTGTAGTCTTTACCGGAGAGTCATGGGATGATGTCAGGAGTGTGGCGGAGGCTGGCTTGGCGGAAATTGCTGAATGGCTTAGAGCGAACTTGTTAACCCTAAACACCTCTAAAACTAATTACATGTGCTTCTCTCTAACCGACAGGACCCAACCCGATAGTACTTTTGGTATCAAGATCCACCGTAACAGACACGCAAAAGAAGTCATGTGCACTTGTCCCTCTATACAGAAAGTTGCTGTTACCAAATACCTAGGAATTATGGTGGATCAAAGATTATCATGGCAGTCTCATTTGGAAGTGGTTTCTTGTAGACTAAGAAAACTCATGTTTATATTCAAAACTCTCAGACATATAGCCTACAAGAAACTACTAAACCAGATTTACTTCGCGCTAGCACAATCCGTCATTACATACTGTATTACAGTATGGGGCAGTGCCTTAAAAACACATTTTCTACAGGTTGAAAGAGCACAAAGAGCACTACTTAAGCTCATGTATTTTAAAAATCGCCAATTTCCAACCCACAGCCTTTACACAATAACAGACTTGTTAACAGTGCGAAAACTGTACATTTTGCATACTATTTAAAAAAAACATAAAACATTGCATTACAATGTCGCTATTCTGCAGAGGCGAAGGAAGGACATAGTTGCTATCACTAAACAAACCCATACTAAATTTGCACGGTGTCAATATGGTTATTTGTCATCCTATTTGTATAACATTATTAATAAGAAGTTGGAAATATATCCATTAACCTTTCGCGAATGTAGACAAAGATTATCAGCGTGGCTAAAACCCTTATCCTATGATGAGACTGAAAATCTCCTGAGAATCGACACCTAATACCTATGGTCTCACACACACACACACACACACACACACTCACACACACACACACACACACACACACACACACACACACACACATTAAATTTATAAGTTATATTTTGTTATTAAGTTTCTTATGTTTTAGTTGGTACAATTATTAGTTAGCATTATCGCTTAAGTATGCACATTGTACCATTATAATTATTAGTTGCTTCTTATGGAAGAGCGACTTCATCTGGCACAGGTGCACTATGCACTTAAAAGAGGGAGTCAATCACCATGTTGTAAAAAATTTATTGGTACTGAAATAAATAATTTTTCAATTTCAATTTTCAATTTATTTAGTAGATTGGGCGGGCATTTAGTTCACAAAATCGATAGCCACAGCAGTCGCAACAGATTTCGAATAATCAAAGCCTTTCTAACATGTCCTACTAGTAGAACTAAAAAGTAGAACTGTACGGACTGCTTCTATTTTTCTATACTTACAGACATAAAGTGTCTAAAAAATGTTGAAGCATCAGGCATGGACAATTTCACAGCAGAACAACTTAAAAAACCTTATTTCTGTAGCAGCGTCATGTTATAAAGTCTTACTTAAAGCCTTGTAAACAAAAGTACATAATTTAGACCGCCCTATGTCAAATCCGTTACAACTTATAATCGATTTCTCGTGTCGTCCTACACAAAGTATAAAAATACCCGTTATACCCTTGTGTTCGAAAACGTGTTAACTGAGAACCAAGCCTACTCGTGATTTATGATACGATGCTAGAGACAGCCGGGGAGGGAGCCGTTACTATGCGATACCCAGTAAATAGATACCCATCTTTAACTACTGCTTGTAATAATTCGATTTTAAACTAGGTATCAAAATTAAAGTATGATACTAAATAAATTACTATAGAAAAAAAATCGACTCGTCTCCAGGATTGAAGGACGGTAATCACACCCTCGAACTTTAAAGTCCGGTCCAATGCTCATGATGTTTTTTCTGTTAAGGAAGGTGAGCGTACCTTTTAAATCTCAATGAAACCAACCATACACGATTTTTTCATATTAGTAAATGGAAACACTGGCTTGGTTGACAATCGAGTGAGATGGAGTAATCTGTTTTAAACTAAACCAACCATGGTAGTTAGAAGTCTGCCTAAGTCAACGTCAAATACACATTTTTGAGCAACTATTTCACACAGTCAGTATTTCTTGATTTATAGGTCCCAAAAAAATATGTAGAAAGTAGATTACTAGTGAGTATTATAGAACTGAGTACTGAGTTGGGTGATTAACAGAAACATGATAGCTAAAACTTTTCTTAATAGAAAAAACAACTTATGCTCCATAGCCCCCGGGGGTCAGTTTAATATTTTAAAGAAATTCCCCACTCCCCCTAAATATTAAATGTACCTATGCTCCATTGCCCCCAAAATCAAAAGTACAGTCAGTTAACAAATTTAATAAGGTGATTAATAAAAAAAAAACAACAGAAAATATTTATTTATATATCATTCATTTTGGGTAGACTTCTTATTAATAAAGTAAGAGTAAGTTTACTGGTTTACTGGCTATTCGCCAGAACCGTTTTTAAATATTTTCTATTTTTATTTCTTGTGATAGAAACGTCCCCAAAGTACCAGGATCACATAAATATGGAGAAGGTCAACTTTCTCAATTTTCAATTTATAAGTTTAAAATAATAAGAGTAAGGTTTCACGAGTTTTGAAAATTACAAAAGTTAACCTTCCTTATATTTATGTAATCCTGGTACTTTGGAAACGTTTTTCTTACAAAGGATTGAAAAACATATATTTCTATTTAAAAGTGATTGGAAGTAAAATAACTCAGCTTTGCTGATTGTACCCAAATATTCTCATGGACCCGCTGGGAAAGAAAATGCTTGGGGGGCAATGGAGCATAGGTACTTTCAATATTTGGGGGCAGTGGGGAATTTATTTTAAAAATTAAACTCACCCCGGGGGCAATGGAGCATAAGTCGAAAAAACTCGATAAGTGACCTCCAATTTTGTATTTTTCAATGCTGTACCAACCAATAACAAACCTATAACCTTGAATGAAACTATCATAATAAAAAGAGCAAGCTCTTTAGTTTTATGATTGACAGTTTTCTAAAATAACAAATCTCACCAAAAACATTTTCATGTAAGTATAATGTTGCCAAGACTTCCATGGCTTGCACTGTCAAAAAGTTATCAGACATGTAGAGCCAACCTTCTAACTCTACGCGCCCTAACTCAAAAACTATATCTTCAAAAACTCTTCACCTTAGTCAAAATATGTGGCTTGGCCGTTTCATTACTACAAAAAACGATAATGTTGTCTACACATATAATTTCTATAATTTCGGCCACACAAAAAAGTCCTTCACCATATTTCAGATAAACCCATTAACTATTAAACCTTTATAGAAACAACACAACATAAACTTTTTATCAACCCATCAGCCTACACATATTTACCGATACGATTTACCAGAAAAAGTTCCTACAGGCTGAACTAATGTCATAAAAATATGCCGTGATGAAGCTATCGGGTAGGATTAGTGTGTCGGCAGTCTTTGATAGATTAAAGAAAATTGCTCTCGATGATGAGTAAGGTTAAATCTTCTGGTCGGTAACTCAATATTTATGTATCGACTACCGACGTATGAAGCGAGGGGCTTCGTTACACCGTATTCAACGGTAGGACCAATAGGGTTTTAGTTTTCATCGATAGGAAAGAATGTTCCAAAATGTATGGAGTCTGGGCCACGTCCATGTGCAATATACCAAAAATAAGTAAAGACTCGATAAACAGTTTCTTATTATCAAAATCATAAAATTAGTTTTTTTTTGTTTAACAATTTGTGCATTAAAAATACAAACACAAGAGAAAACAGGAAATTTGTCATTAATTTTAACGCTATTTGGCTGTCAATCAGTACCTTGATTACGTAAAGCTGTTGCTAACAATTCTCAATTGAAATCGATTGAAAACGCGGTTGCATTGCTGCTTTAAGTAAGATAGTTATCAGATTGGTTCTTAACTAAAGCAGCAATGTAACTGCGATTTCTGTCAGAGTTGATTGCAACAAAATTACAAAATCACCCCCCAGTTCTCTGTCTGATCTGTGTTAATCAGTTCTCCGTCTATCAGTTTTAACATTTCGATTTTTACAAAACTCATCTTTAAAGCAAGGGAAAAGTACTTCGTACAAGTAAGGAAATTATAAGTACTTCGTACAAGTACTTATAATTTCCTAGCCTTAAAAACATCGAAAAAGAAAAGTTACTAAACCACAGACTAGACTCAATGACATTGCCACTGTTTTTAACGTATAGGTTGCCATCTTTGAAGCCTTAATTGAAGTAAAAAATTGGGGTTTGTTTTTGTACAATAATAACCACTTTACCGTGCAATATAATCTCAAAATCAATATTTTTTTCTCTACTTTTGAGATGGTGTACAGACGTGGCCCGGTCGGGACATGTCCTTTGAGAGACTTATTTATTGCCATAGTAATTAGACACATCTATTTACTGCAAAGTTATTATTTACTAGAGGTAGCAAACGTGCAGATTTTTAAATTCCTAGACTCAGTAGTTTAGGCTGTGCGCTGGTATTTCAGTCAGTCAGTCATTAATTTCCTTCTATAAGAAGATAGAATAAGAGAGAAGGTATAATTGGAGAATCATAAATATATTTCGCAATACCAAAAAGCTTTGAGTGTGATTTTTGGCAACAACACTGATCATCATTATTGTCATACCCACTGCTGGGTACAGGCCTTCCCAAGAAACTTCAACTATGATCGGTTATATAAACTAAATATTATAGGAAAGAAAATACCTATACACGTGTAACAGGTTGGCTACCTGTCAATATTTGTTCTAAGTTCCTGAAAGGTCGGTAACATCGAATCTTAACCAAACTATTTGCCAGTATTGACCTAGGTAACCTTTTGATACTCATACCTTTGTTCATGTTTCGTAGCTCTAGATTATTATATAGGTAGGAACAGTCGAGTTCAATAACATCTATTTAAACACTTTTTCAATAAAACTTAACGAGTGTCAAAATATAGTGTTTACCTTGTGTCTTGGGCTTTATAACGTTACCAATTAACAGTAATGATACCTCGAAAACGTTATTTTAACGATACCTAATAACATAACCTTAATATAACGTTAAATTAATGTCGATAACGTTAAATAATTACGTTATTTTTAACGGTAATTTTATAAATATTGCGTATTGTAGGCAGGTACCTCTACTTCCTATCCTAGTACCTACCGCAGAGACTGATCACGTCACGGCGGCGTCAACGTCAATTACACATTGTATTTTTATTCAGTAACATAATAACGTTATGAAGGAACGAAAAACTAACGATAAATTCTGTTTTACCGTTATTAATTTCCATTTTAACGTTATTTTTTTAACGTTTACCAATTTTTAACGGTATTTGAAGCCGGTATGTGAAATCAACTTTACAATAACGGACACTAAAAAATGTATCAAGTATGTTAAGATATTCCTACCTATATGTCATTTTAAACATTTCTATGAAATAAAAAAGGATAGGATATATAGGATAGGAGATGAAGTTTAATCGAATGTGACATGGATCAATGAAGTAGGTACGTAGGTATACATTTAAAAATATTAGAGTCTTGCTTCATCTTTCTAAATCATTCGCGGCTAAGCCACCATTTTTGAGAAGGCGGCGGCGCAAACTTTTTAAATGGTTTTAACTTTCCAAGTGGTCGACTTGCTCGAAGGTGAAATTGGCCCCAAGACTTAATTTAAAAGCATTGTAAGCATTCCACGTACAAAAATCTTCATTTTAGCCATTCTGATAACGGAATACCACTTTATAATTACGGAATAGCGATTAAAAAAGTTGCTTTTTCAAAAGCAACGATTTCAAATGCATTCTTGCCTTAAATTCTTGTCCGGTATCTCACGGCCGGCAAAGTTTTTAGATTTTTTCGCTGAAAATATTCCGTACATCGACGTTTGTTTTTCGCTTTGTTGATAATATTTTGACGGTTAATTCGTATTTCGAAGTTATTTCGCTACTTCGTTATTAAATGTTGGAATTGTTTTTGTAAACAGAAAACAACACTGCAAACTTTCTGCTATTGCTCTGCTCTAGTTTTAGGATTAATATTGTTCTTTTGTTTTAATTTTTACTCTTTGTTCTGAATAAAAAAAGTTTTCCCACAAATATTTTAAAATTTCTCATTATAACAAGAACACTGATCTCCAAATAAAGTAGTGGTACGGCTAGTAACGAAAGTCGACTGATCTCCGAATAAAGTAGTGGCATGGTCAGCAACGAAAGTTACTGAACAATCTAATACTTTGTCGTATTTACATTTTTGGCCAATGTTTCTAACTTTGAGACGTCCGTCAAGAAAAATACTATGACAAAGTTCTAGAATGTTTGGTAACGTTCGTTGCTGATTGTGCTACAGACCATATAACAGATACTTGTTTATCTGTGGGTGGTACCTACGAATAACTTTATGATATTAAAATGGGGCCGACGCTTAACACAGTTAATTTTTTTTTTATTGAGCCTGGAAACATTTCAAACGTATCTAAGGTTTAGTTATGGCAACGAAAACAAGCCGAGAAACAAGATTCTTAAAAGAAACACTGTACCTATGATACATAAATAAAAAAGTGATCTTACGTTATTTTCAGTGGGCAGAAGAAAATTAAACTAGTTATTCCAGTGCAAACTTGGGTTTGATTCATCTTTGGGGATGATTCTCAGAATGTCTTATTTTCAACCTTGTCAGACATAAATGCACATTAATTATGCCATAATGAATCATAAACCAAATCCATTTGTGGGGATCTCGTAAAACAAAACAAAGACCGTTTTCTTGTTATGTTGTATCCTCATATTCAGTAAGTCGCCGAAAGCAAAATAGAACTTAAGGATATCGTATTTAGAATTAAATATTGCTTCATTCTTTTTAATTGGCATTGTTTCGATTCTAGAATAAATGGATGTTAAACTTGAGTGAACAAGGCCTACATAGAACAGAAAATGCTTTAGATTATAATATTCATTCCGCATTTAAACTTTCATATTTTGACCTAAACGAAAATAACATGATAGTAGATACAATATTTTCGACATACTTTTTTTATACTTGACACTGTCACAGAATATACTCTACACTGTTGAACATAACAACCTACAAGTCCATTATCCTACTTAATATTATAAATGTGAAATTTTGTGGGTTTGGATGCTTGTTCCTCAATCACGCAAAAACTACTGAACGGATTTGGTTGAAATTTGGCACACAGTAGATAGCCTAGATTAAAACATAGAATACTTTTTATCTCGATATGCTTACGAGAACGGGAACAACGTGGGTGAAACCGCGGGTGACCGCTTGTTGTCTATGCAATATTTAAATAATTTTTCTACTTACAATATTATATAACTACTTACAATTGATACCGCCTACGGTATCAAAATGCGCGAAAAAGTGGTAAAGTTTGCCGCCTGGCACTACTTTTCCACCAGTCAAAATTCCCGTGTAATAATAGATTGTTTATATCAAAGATCTTTGGTTAATATTAGTAAAAAAATCAAAAAAGTTCATGCCAGAAAACATCGAAAGTAATCGAGTAGGTATGAATATAAGTTTTCCATCAGTAAAATCTTTGGCAATGTTATATTCGATTTTGATACATGATTGGCTTGCTATTATACCACACCAAATCCAGAGCTTTGTAAATTGTATAACATCAATCGCTTTTCAGCCCCTTTGTTGCTCAACCACTCCCACCCCCACCACTGAAAATCTGCGAGGTGCCCGGATCTGTTAATAGATGATAGTATGGATAACTAACAAGGGGGATTTCATCGCTCTGTAAATTGTCCACCTATTTCCGGGGCTAGCTCTTGGTCCATGAGGTGTTGATTGCAAAAATATAATTTATTTTCGATTATTCTCCGGAGTCCCCTCTAACACTGTCACCCGGGGTGACAACTGGGATTTATTTCCCAGTGGTCACCCCCGTGACGAATGGGACGAAAATTTTCCAGATGTTCCCTTCAAATTCGTGCCAGAGGGACAACTGGAACTTTTTTGTAGCAATTGTCACCAGTGACACGGACCTACCGATTTGACCTACTGGTAGGACCAGTATACCACTATGTATGTACTCGTGGTGAAATAATGTTAAATTCAGTCAAAAGTACCAGGGCATCATAACTTACAAATAGTTATTTGGAGCTAATATGTTACTTTTACTTTGGATGTCAAGCTAGGTCTGGGTCTAATTGCACCATACTAATTGTACTTCTGTAAAAGTAGTTTTAAGCACTGAACTTTTTACGTTATAATTTCTTGCCTACCTAAAAGTTTTTTTAAATAAATCATAATTAAAAGTTTTTTTGAGAGATAGAAGATAATATACTCCATATTTCTCGGATTGGAGGGGGACAACTGGACCATTTTCGTAGCAATTGCCACCCCCTCTGGTGTCGGGGGCGACAATTAGGAAAAAAAAGTGCCAGTTGTCCCCTCTGGCACAAATTTGAAGGGAACATTTGGGAAAAAATTGTCACCCCCGTGACAACTGGGAAAAAAATCCCAGTTGTCACCCCGGGGGACAGTGTTAGAGGGGACTCCTGGGAGTCAAACACGGTGTACATGAAACCCCTAAAGGGTTGAAATAGGGGTTAAAATATCGTGTAAGTAAAAATAATATAAAATAGACATTTCGAATTGAAACTTCGTAGATTAGAATCCTATAGTGCTGAAACGGGGTTTCAGAAGTGGAACGGGAACGGAAACTGGGATGAGAAATATGAGAATACGGAAATTCTGGACCCAATTCTGAATATTATAAACTAGCTTCCGCCCGCGACTACGACCACGTGGCCATTGGAGAAAATCCTTAGGGGACTATAACCAGGATGAAAACTATTCTATGTTTTAATTTCATAAAATAATCTCAGGTTTTTTTTCAATGTACGAAGTCGTGGGCGGGACCTAGTAAAATAATAAAATTGAATGAATGAATGAATAAATACCTTATTGTTCACCATAATAAGTACATACAAGGACAGTATAAAAGTGGAACAATTGGCGGCCTAATCGCTGAAAAGCAATTTCTTCCAGGCAACCAATAAATTTCCAGCAACAAATAAATTTATTTACACAGAACAGAAAGAAAAATAAGAAATGGGCAGTTTATGGTGCTTTAAAAGTAGGAACGAAAACCGTTCATATAATTTAACCTCATTTAATAATACAATATTTGCATTCGTTTTTAATCCTCTTCCCCCCGGACCTCTGAGGAGATCAGACGCATTATAAATAACCCTACGTTTTAAATTTTCAAAATTAATTCGAAAAATCGAAATAATTAATTACTTCGCAATAATAGAAGTGCAGCAAGTAAGAAGAGGTAACGTGCAAACGCGTGCAAACACGGTCCGCGATCGAGGCAAATTACATGTGTGAGTGATTGATTAATAACAACTCTAATAACCACACTATCGCTAACTAACACTCACGCATGCATCAGTAAAAAGATAAGGACAGCACACCGTCTAATATTAGTCTACAAACAAGAGACAGACATATGTCGGACAGTTACAATAACCAGAGCTCAAGTTATAATTGACGGAAAGCGTAACGTTACGGCACCAATCGATCAACGACCAAATAACAAGACCCCTGGAACGCCACTACAAGACCATCGCCCGTGTATCTTTACCGTGCAGCAAGTGTTACCTGAGTTTAACACTACACATTCCTTACGCCCTGGTACTTTGAGAACATGCCACGCGCCACCAAACCTATCGCTCCATCTGCGACCGCGCCTAATCTCGCGCCACCACCGATCGCACATAGCTCATCAGATCCAAACTTAGCTATGCAATCAGACTCGGATTTAATGTCCAACATTTCAAGTCGCATGAAAAGGAAAAGACAAGATGATATAGATGCTAATTTAAGCTTACTTAAAAATGAAATGATGGATATTTTTAAAAACTTTACTACTGAGATGGGCAGGCAGTTTTCTAACTTGCAATCGAAAATTGAGGAAATTAAGGAACAAAACACCAAACTGCAAGAATCGGTAGATTTTAACGCCGCCAAGTACGAAGAAATATCGATTAAATTGCAACAAATACAACAAGAAAGGAAAGAAGATAATAAAGTTATACAGGGGCTCGAAGAGAAAATTGAATTGCTGGAGCGACAGATGCGGTGCACGAAATTGGAAATTCGCAATGTACCACAAAAAAGCCACGAGACCAAACAAGACTTGGTAAACACAGTAGTCACCATGGGAAATATTGTCAAATCACCTATACAGATTATAGATATCAAAGATGTTTTTCGAGTCCAGTCAAAAACGCAAAATAAAACTATAATCGTAGAATATACAACTGCTCTTACTAAGGAACGATTGCAGAGGGCAATTAAAACGTTCAACAATGAAAACAAAACCAACAAGATAAACACTGCGCATTTCAATATCGAAGGACCGACACTACCTATATATGTATCCGACAACCTTACTACAAAAAGTAAACGTCTATTCTATCTTGCCAGAGACTTTGCATTGCATGAAAAATACAAATATTGTTGGACCTCATTTGGTAAAATCTTACTACGGAAACAAGATGGTTCTCCAATAATACGCATCTCCAATGAACAAGATTTACTTAAACTGAAGACCAATGAAAAACAATGACTAGTGAAGTTAGTTATAATCGTAATAAGTTTTATTTTTCTAAATGTATTTAAAAAATCTCATAGTTACTATTTCAGTTTAATTAGTAAGTTATATAAGTTAAAATACTGTTTTCTTTTTAAAATATGTTTTTGTAAGTTACATAAGTTGAATACATGTAAAATTCTGCTATACTTTTCCTATTTCAATCACACTCTACACATCTCACACAAATCTAAAAACATACAAGCCATTCAGAAATACTGTACAACTCAAATTGACACACACAAACTACTCACACAACCAAATTGCAAACAACCTAACATTAATCACACTCCTACTACGCTATTAATTGATTCAACACAGATTATTTCTTTTTTACTTAATTTGTTTAAACAAGTTTTAGCGACAAACACTAACGACACATCACTCCTTTACCATCTTCACACCTAATAGCATTCCTGAAATAGACAATCATCTTCACAACTCGACTATGAAAGTTGCCGATCCGCTAGCATACAATCAACTTTTAAAGCAACTAAAACTTAGTAATAATAATAATCTCTCTATACTTACTGTAAACATACGTAGCATAAATTGTAATCTTGACAAACTATTGATATTCGTAGCCAACTTTGCAAAACCAATAGACATACTGGTACTTACGGAGTGTCGTATCAGTGATATCAATCCACCACCAAGTGTTGATAACTATATGCATCACTTCACTAAGATATACTTGAACCAAAACGATGGCGTGGTTGCATACATACGAAAAGAAATCAAAGCAACAGTTTCTGAACCTTCGCTCCGTGACGCTAACTGTTTATTGGTAAATGTTCAAAATGACACTACTATTATTTGCATTTACAGGCCTCCTTGTTTTACAAATACATCTAATTTCCTAGAATCTTTAGATAGTCTATTACAGAACATTAAGACACCTAATATAATACTCACAGGAGACATCAATATTGACACAACACCAAGGGAAATAGCTAATCAGACAGCCAACTATCTTACTCTCATGGCCTTTTATGGACTGTCTATAGGTATAACAGAGCCCACTAGGCTCAACGCACGTTTGGATCACTTTATGGTTAAATCGCGCTATAGTTGGCATACCTTCGTTTTCCCTGAAATGACTGATCATTCTCCAATACTACTTTACTTAGAGAATACTAATACCTCCAGATCCACTGAGCAGACTCAAAAATTATCAGTAAAGTTTGACTATCACGCTATAAGGAACTCACTTGCAGCCCAGAATTGGAGTGAATATCTAGCTATCACAGATACAAATAAGGCTGCCGAATACCTTACGAATATTATTCAGTCTACAGTCAAAGAGAACGCTATAAGTAAAACTATTTCTTGTAGGTCCCGACCTCTTAAACCGTGGATCACACCTGGTGTGATCAAATCTATAAGGAACAGAAATAAAATGAGTAAAAGGCTAAAACAAAATTCAGATGACAGTGATCTTAGAAGCAAATTTATTAAATATAGAAACACTTGTAATTTCATAATTAAAACTTTAAAAAAAGATTACTACACAAAACAGTTTGTTAAGTTTTCAGGTAATAGTAAGAGAACATGGCAACTCATCAAAGATATTAGCAATCTAAAAAGAAGTAACGATCCCGCAACCAATCTACTTGAACTTAAATCCTGTCCTATAGCTTCACTTAATGAAGTTAATACTTACTTTACTACACTCGGAAGTGACCTGGCAAAAAATATTCTCGGAAGACTAAATGTAACGGAAACTGAACTTGTATCTAAAGTTAGACACTCAAGCCCACCTCTAAACTCCTTCTCATTATTTATGGTCGATCCAATTGAGGTTATTGACACGATAAAGAGTCTAAAACAACACAGTGCCCCAGGATGCGATAATCTTCCTGTGACTATTCTAAGACACTGCTGCCATGCATTGGCTGAACCCATTGCTCACCTATGTAATTTAAGTTTTAGTACGGGAAAATTCCCCGAAATATTCAAAAATGCCATAGTGACCCCCATCCACAAAGGTGGAGACAGAACCCTGGCGAGCAATTATAGGTCTATATCTCTCCTTACATCTCTTTCAAAGGTATTAGAAAAACTAGTCAACAGAAGGCTTAAGTCTTTTCTCGAAAGCAACAATATTCTCTCGGAAAAACAATTCGGCTTTCGTAGCGCCAAATCAACTGAAGACGCTACCCTTCTTCTGACATCGTCTATAGTCAATTACTTAGAGAGCGGGGAAAAATGCCTTGGGGTATTCCTGGACTTACAAAAGGCGTTTGATACGGTGTCCATCCCAATTCTTCTCAAACGAATGGAGACCGTAGGTATCAGAGGTACACCACTAAATTGGTTCCAGGATTATCTTTCTCACAGACATCAACGTGTACGCGTCTGTGGGCTAACGAGTGCTGATGCCGTGTGCACTTTCGGTGTACCCCAAGGCAGCACCCTGGGTCCAACCCTATTTTTACTGTATGTCAATGATCTTGTCAGTAGAAATATTAAGGGTTCAGATATCGTTATGTTCGCGGATGATACAGTTCTTTTGTTCCATGGAAAATCATGGGAAGATACTTACTCTTCCGCGGAAGAAGGTCTGAAAGAGGTTACCGCATGGTTAGAAGACAGTCTACTATCCCTCAACACTAGTAAGACTAAATATATGTGTTTCAGTAAAACCAACGTCTCTAAACCTGACACTGAAACAAAACTCACACTACATCACTATCCATGCAATCGTTCCACTGCTGCTCTAAACAATTGCTACTGTCCCGTCCTAACGCGAACAGATAACCTTAAATATCTTGGCATCGTAATCGACGACAAGCTCTCATGGGGCTTACAGTCACTAGCCTTAGCTAATCGATGTCGAAAGCTAATATATGTTTTCAAAGCCTTAAGAGATGTTCTGGATACGAGTACACTTTTGAAGGTATACAAGGCTCTCGGGGAAAGTCTAATATCATATTGCATTTGTGCCTGGGGTGGGGCTGCCAAAACCATATTAATAGAAACCGAACGAGCCCAACGTATTGTACTAAAAACCCTGTGCAAACTTCCATACAGGCATAATACTACAGAGTTATACAACAGATGCAACGTTCTCTCTGTAAGAAAACTATACATCCACCAAATACTGAGACGTTACCACCGTTACATAGTCCCTACTCTTCCTATTGACACAAGAAGACGAGTCCGTGTCCCTATGCCTAACCTAAATAGTGCATTTGCCAGAAGACATTATAATTACAATGCTCCTTTACTTTACAACAAATTTATTACAGGAAAGGATTATAAACAAGTTAATAACCATGAAATAAAGAAGCTACTCATTCAATGGTTAAAACTTTTAGACTATGATAACACTGAAAATTTGTTTGCAATAGTATACTAATCTCGTCCAACCGTCCACACTACTCACACACACATACACACACACACACACACACACACACTCAACACACACGCACACACTAACACACACACACACACCAACACACTCACATCCAAATATAGATTATTAAGAACAGCAGAATTTATCTATCTTTATTATTATTTTTCTTCTTATTTTTCTTTTCCTCTCATTAGATTTACATGCAAGATTGTACGTCATAACTGGGGAAGTCACTGCGGTCTGTAATACAGTTTTACTACAACAGACGCAGAGATTCATAAATAATGTGTACATGTTTGTTATCTAATAAATAAATTATTATCTTATCTTATCTTATCTAATCTGATAAAAAGAACGAAAATATTTTTTCTTATATTTTAAAGGTATGAGTCCGATCTCGGCAGCAGCAGCAGTGCTGCCGCAGAAGTGCACTCCAAATTGACCCTTAATGTGTTATCTGATTTCCTCTGCCCTAAACAGAAAACTATGGTAATAGGAATCATCGAAAGAGTCATAAAAATAAAGAGGCAGTTTAAATATTTTTTACGTACAATAAGCTCCAGCGTTTTACGAAAAATTATAACTTTCTTTACTGTGAACCCAACAGAATCTTACATAACCTGCAAACTATCTAAAATTCATCTGAAGTCGTAGATACCGAAACGGGTCCATTTTCCTGTATGGCCCAGATTTTCAATCGACTCAAGCTCGGAACCTAATAAGGCCCGCAATTTCCGACTTTCAACCGTGGGACTGAGTCAACAACCTTGGACTGGCCAAATAACCACTTTGTCAGACTTAAATGGAGGTTAAAATCGAAGATGCTGTCTTCGGTCGTTCCGAAGGAAACGGCCTTTGGCGTAATGAAATTTGAGTATTATTGCTCACATGTTAAGATTTTCACTTGTTTGTGTATGGTTTTTGATGTGATGTATTTTATTTTATCATTGTAAGAAATTTTGATTGGAGACTTAACTGTTTTGCTGAAATTATTACTAGGCATTACTCGTCAAGTTTATTTTACAAAAATGTAAGTCCAAATTAATGTCCAATTAATGTCCAAAAAGTTAGCACAAAATAATGTTGATCAAAAATTTTGTTTATTAAAATTTTACTGAGAATTATTTCTAAAGGTAATATTTGTATGTAAAACTACCTAAAATTGACTAAGGAGATCATTGAAAACAATTTGACTTCACGTGATTCAAGTTTAGGGTTTCAATATTCACTGCCCATACATTTTCCGTATAATTTAATAGTTGACACTTCATTAGTAAACATTAGGCGGATTCAAGTTAGGCTTGCCGTTATAACTTAAGACCCAAATTATACAGGATTACCTCAAACAACCTGTAATCCTGTTACATCCGAATATTATAACAAAAGTTAGCAATTTCTGGCAACACCACACGCCGAACTACAAACAACTATTATATTTATATACGATACGACTTCTCTCCTATAATGTATGCAATAATAAAATAAAATATGTAACAAAACCTTGTTAGATACTGAAACAGGTAATAGTGTTGCTAAAACTGAACAGTTTTCTCCGTGGAACATAAGGTCGAAAAACGAGAAAAAATGTCATCCTCCCATACAAACCTATTTAACCGACATAAACATTTTAACCGCCTCTGTGGTCTAGTAGTTCGCCCACCCATGCAAGACGCAGAGGTCCCGGGTTCGATTCCCAGGGGGGTACAATTTGTACTCGGTTTGGTTGGTGGTAGGGCTTATTTCAAGTCCGCCTGGCTAGCTACCACCATCTTACCTTAGTCTGACGCCATAACAACAATTTAAAAATTGTTGTGTTCTGGCAGTTAGAGGTAAGATAGCCAGTATTCCGGGTGTAGTGCGATTCCACCTTCAGCCTTATCGTCATTTAACATTAGGTGAGATGAAGGCCAAGAACTATCCCGTTGTGTATAAAAAAAAATACAAAAAATTTATTAGTCAGAATGTTGTTCAGTTTATCAACACTAACACCTGTTTCAGTAGCTGACAGGGTTTTTGTTATACCTATATTGCATATGAGTTCGGTTTGTATAATCAATAGTAAAGAATTGTTTTCTATGCCACAAGTTCGAGAAACGAGCGAATCGAACTCGTATTTCAAACTCAAATTATTTTACTCAAAAATGCTTGTAATATGGCCATTATTTTGACAACCTTCTTTGAACAAAGTCGAGGTTGCCGTGCTCCTCCGATGGTGACGCAACAAAGTTGTATGGGATTTCATTATTGTCGAGTTTTAGCCACCAGCAATTTCCTTTGAGAAACATAGTTGGTGAAAAAAGTACATTGTACAACCCGCGCAGATAATGAATGGGATTACACTCGTTGTGGTAAGCGCCGTGAGCCGCCATTTTCAATCCCATTCTTTATCTGCGCGGGTGTTGTATTGTTGTAGATGATGGTTTTGTACTTTGTTTTTACTTTTTTACTATTTTTCCTTTTTGATATTTTTGACTTTTTTGACTTTCTTGCCTTTTTTATTTTTTTGTCATTTTGGACCAAGTCTTGTATAATGCTTTACTAAAAAATGTCAAAAAAGAAAAAATGTCATAAATGACAATAATGTCAAAAATGTCAAAAATGTCAAAAATGTCAAAAATGACTAAAATGTCAAAAATGACAAAAACGACAAAAATTACAAAAATGACAAAAATGTCAAAAATATCAAAAATATCAGAAATATCAGAAATATCAAAAATATCAAAAATATCAAAATATCAAAATATCAAAAATATCAAAAATATCAAAAATATCAAAAATATCAAAAATATCCAAAAATATCAAAAATGATCATTTTGGTAATTTTGCTCATTTTTGACCTTTTTACTTTTTTGACATTTTTGAGTAAAGCACTATACAAGACTTGGTCCACAATGACTGCATTGCTGGCCACGCTATGATGGCCTCAAGCTGAGCTTAACTACGCTCTCGGCCTTCAAGCTTGGTCATCATTGCAGCCCTTGCTGTCCGCGCTATAAAGGGCTGCAATGCTGACCGCGCTGTGACGGCCTGGACCTGCGCTAAGCTACGCTATCGGCCATCATCATCGCGCTGCCAGCAATGCAGTCATTATTGACCGCGTCAGTAATGTACTATTTCCTAGCAGATGATTTTTTTACAACCCCTCTACTTCTGTCAAGTTTTGATGTGTGCTGAAAACTTATTCTAACCAAATTTCTTATTTGCAGGAATGGAATGACTACAAGCTTAAGTGGAACCCCGACGACTACGGTGGTGTGGACACTCTACACGTGCCTTCTGAACACATTTGGTTACCAGACATCGTGCTTTATAACAAGTGAGTACCTATCGTATCGATTTAGATAATCATACTTTATAAAACTTTCCTTCTTAATAAACGAAGAGTACGTTTACAACTAGTTTAACAAAAATGTTTGCTTAGTAATATGAGGATTTCAGACATCAAAGGTAAGGAGTAATATTCCTAAGCCGATGTTTTGAATAAACCAGGAGTAAAGTTGCTTTTCGTTTATTAATAAGGGGGTTTGATGTTGAGCTATAACATAAAACAGCACGTGATGCATTTTGTTTGTTTCAATAAAATATGTGGAACTATGGATTCTGTATACTACCAGAGCGTAACAGATAATTAATTTATTACAAGATCATACTCAAATCTATGATCAAATACAATTACAATAAAAAATATATATTATGAAACATCGACTGTAAATATTATCAGTGGTGCATCAAATTGTAATGCAATTAATTGTTGAACAATGAAATAAATTATTTTGATTATATTATGTTTACTTTTCTTTATTAAAATGTTACCTGTGTCCAAGGGTCGATTCTGAATTAATTAATTTATTAATTTGCGATTTTGGAGAAGGCCTACATGCTAAATATAGGCTCTTACAGAAGGACTAAGAACCCCTACTCAGTCCGACAACTTAAGTACCTATCTACATCTTTTGCTCATCATTGTCATGAGTTCGATGAACATAAAAAGAAAGATAAAAACGTTATATAATTGCAGATGTCTTACAAATTACTCTTTAGAACAAAAAAACCAAAATATGCATGTTACATACTCTACTGCGACATTTAATTTCATTCAAACTTTGTAAACCATTGAATTAAACTGTTAGAGAGACTCTCCTCGCAAGTTCGACCATTCCTTTCAATAAAAGTTAACTTTCTTTACTAACACCTATAAAGTCTTCTTCTATTAGGTCGGGTCTTATCTCTTTATTTCCGTTCCACGGGTCTGATCCCATTACTCTGTATTATCACGGTGACTCGACAAGTTTATCTTGGGCAAACTTTAACCGCGGCTACCACAAAACTGTCTAAGTGGACACTTTTTCTATAGCTTTTGCGGGACGGGTGACTTTTTTATTCTGAAGATATTTGGTACGAGGGTGGGACAGTATTGGTTGATAACTTAACGAAAGAGTTAAAGGAATAAAGTATTTATAGTAAATACATACTCTCGGCAATGTAAAGAAAGGTACCAATACCGACATAAAAGCTTTACTCACTTTTCTTCAAGGCTGAGAGTTGTCCAGAACATTGTTGATAATTAGTAGTCAATATTACCAGACTATTCCCGTTGGTTGAATTTTATCAAGAGGCTTTTAAGCTAACTGAAGAGTTTTTAGGCTGCGTTCAGACAATAACACGTGACCCGAGCTCAACCCGAACTCAACTCAAGCGCAGTCCACTCTTTGAAATGCATCACTTACAATTTTGAGTCTTATTTATGACACGTTAATAAGCTCCGTTATATTTTGTTGATGCAGCTGCACCCACCTTGCGCTCAACCTGAACTAAACCTGAACTGAACTCAACTTAAACTCAACCCGAACTCAACTCAAACGTAGCCCGTGCCTTATTAATGTGTCATGAGACTCAAAATTGTAAGCGATGCATTTCATTACCTTAATATGGAACAATTTTTGATCAAAGAGGTCCCCCGACTGCAATGACGCTTGTTGTTTAACTTTTTAGTTCGTTTTAGGCAGGGCAGTCGTGTTTTTAATATTTTTTTTAATTTATTTATTTTTATTTCACACATTTTAGTGACATATTTTATAGTTTTGGAATGTGCTCATCAAGGCCTTTCATTTGATGCCCATATTGTAATAATGGAAGAAAAAAAATTTTTTTTCACCTTTGAAAATGGCGTCGTACATTCGCCATATTGATTTTTTCTAAAAAAAATATAGCCAATGTCACTTCGGATGCTGTAAGGATTCTAACGATACCCTATTTATCCGAATCAGTTCAGGCATTTAGAAGTTATGGTGGAATAAAGAAACTCACATACCCACAAACATACATGAACCCTGAACACATATACACTCTTTTTGCTTTGGGCAGTCGTGTAAAAAGAGGCTCTCCTCTGTTTAAAATCGGCGGCGATGCCAGAAGACAGAGCTATTGATTTATATTGTTGAGTCGCTGCCAGAAATGTAATGACTGGACACGACGGAGCTTCCTTAGATTGAATTTAGTGCTTCATAAAGCCACGACCTGGATTTCGAAAGTGTTTTTGCAATTGAAGCTCAAAATATAAATTAGAAGAAAAGACAAGACAATGAAAAGAGATTCGTTCCAGGCAACAAATAGTGCAGATACAAATACATAGTTCGTATAATCAATCTCAGACAAAACCAGTTAGTAATAAAGCAGCTCCTGGCACAACAAAACAATAGATAAGAAAAGACGGAAATGTTTTCGATAATGGCCAGAGCTCTAAAGGCCAGAGCAACCGCTTCTGTCTGCTTCTTAGCAGAGCTAACCACTCTGTAAAAGACTATAGATGTAGAGTAATAAAAACGCACTGTTATGACATGTAATAGACTGAAATAAAAATTTGACGGTTGTTGTCTTTGTCTTTTTTTTACGTGTAAACAATATGGAAAATAACCTCACTTAGTCACTTCTGCACATTTGCGATGTTTTTCGTTGTTTTTTCAGCGTTATCTTTAGCACAATTATCTTTCTTGGAAAAAAGTTATTGGAGCAACTAGTACTTTAAGGTGTATTTCGATGTAGAATTCAATATACGTTTCCGCTATTATTTACGCCAAAAATATGACCCGCGACAAGCGCTTTAAATGATATTTAGATTTTTTACCATTGAAAATGGTTATCAGATGCAAATCGCCTGAGACGTATTTTTGGCCATATCTCCGAGGATTTTGGGAGGATCGAAATAAAAATAGTTCCAAAAGTCGAGGAGTTTATCGAGACACGTGTGAACGTTTGAATTTTGAAAATCTACTGGTAATTTTTTTTGGAATTTTGCGAAATTCCAAAAATTCCGGGTTTTTGGGGGATGTTTGTTTACTAAATTGTAAATATTTCGGAAAAAACCGACTTATGAAAAAATAAAAAAAAGGTCCTAGGGTATTAGTTTAGCTATGAAATGGCGAAATAGTTTTGAAAATCGGTTTATAATTGTGACCTGTAGGTGGTCCCTTTAGATTTGGAATTGTAGAAAAACGGCTGTTTCCGTACATAAAAAGTGAGGTAGCTTCTATGATTATTGACCGATCGTCATGGTAATAGTGTTAAAAGATGCAGAAGCGGACGAGAAGTGCATTCGCTGGAATTTCGAAAATTGGTTAATATTATTTCGGCCGCGTCGAGGCAATCGGCGGGCGCTTTTGTGACACGAGGCGGAGCCAAGTGTCACAATCGTAAAAATAAATAGGTACTACCTAGGTAACTTTAAAAATATAATAGGACTTTGCATTTAATTTGATTTTGGTTTTTCGTAAATTTTTTTGTTCATTATCAATGCTCCGATTCTTGCGGGGACTGTAAAATCTGTGAATATTTTACAATCATCTGTGAGGTTTATACGCAATTTAATACTTATAGCTATACTAGATAATCTGTTTGGTTCGTCGTATGTTTTTTTTTGTGGCCACAAATTTACGTTTTCTATATGAAAATATGGCCCGCGAAAAACATGTTTTCCTATCATGCACCCTAAGTATGAAATTGCCGATTTTTTCTCACACACAGAGGCTTTCATATCTTCTCTGATGATAAATATGCTTTAGTTACTTGTTATTATTTCGAATTATTATTATGACGCCCCATTATCAGCAATAAAAATATTACTGATATTTTTTCCTGAACTATAGAAAAAGCATCTTATAATTAATCCTTTTTTCGTTAGCAGATATGACCACTTAATTCGTTGTAGCTTTGCCGATACTAGTTTTTTCACTTAAAACATAATTATAGCATTTGCTACCTGAGTGTTTAAACATTTGTGCATACCTACAAGTTTTAACACATTACTGTTCATGGTTGTTAAATAAATAATTAATTAAGACAATGTTAGCATGGAAAATGCAAATTCTTTAAAATTCTTCATACAAAACGGCAATTTCATACTTAAACTGCTAATATAACACACAAATCGACTTTATTTATCTTACTAGATAATAGATTTTTTTATCGTAGTCAGCAACAAAAATAAAAAATACCAGTAACTTTTTTAACTAAAGCTACTTTCAATCTTGATAATAATAATAAAATTACATGTAGAACAGAAAATAAGCGTATAATTTTCCATATCTAATTAAAGTTAATTAGGTAGTACAATAACATCTCTTGACTAATCTTGTACACGTATGCATTACAGGTGCACAGCCAAATTTCTAATTACTATTCTCATAATGCAATCCAATTAAAATGGTTGGTGCATTACAAAGCCAGTTTCTACTTGTATAAGTCTAATCACAGAATAGATATTAGTACATACTAGCTAATCTAAGCTAAGTAGTAAGCAGTATAAAATAATTGCGGGACGTTTTGTTTTTTTTTACTGTCGGTATAATTTTTGTTCTACATTATTGCTTTTGTTCTTCGAATAAGGTAGTAGAAACATTTTAATACCACACTGTTTATGAGATAATTTTGTTATTAAACTTGAACGGTATACTAGCATGTTCTAGTTTGAGCGACGGCATTTTGCTACCTTTTGCAGTTTATGTGAAGCTAAAACCACCAAAAACTATAAAGTTATTGGTGGTTTTTAGTGTTGGTTTACGCACGATCTAACTCCTGAGGATGCTCCGGGTTGGGGCGAAACACGTGTAGAGTAACCTAATTGGTGAAGGTGCAAGGTGTGTTGCTGCTTGCTAAATGCAGGTATTGTGCACTGATGTTTCGTGTGCATGTGCATTTTATTGCGGGCGGGCGGGCGGTGCATCTTGCATATATTGTTTGCGGAAGTAAGCTACGTATTATATTTCTTTTTTCAAAATGCTTATAGTTTTATTTTCTCTTGGTTAATTGGATTCAGAAATTTTAAGTCATTTTTTATAAAGGATGTAGTTTATATGGTACATGGGTCGACTAGGCAGGTGACTTGCTGGTCGATTTTAGTCAAAGCACTTTTTATCGATAATCGCTTGTAAAATCTAGGTAATTTTACAGGCAATGAGGATCAGTAACAGGTTTGAATCCTATGGTTTTATTGATATAATATAAACACATTTTGGTAGCTATGAAGCATAGTGAAATAATTTTTGAAATCCGTTTAGAAATGATCGAGTTAAAAGGGTTTTAAGGAAATGCCAAGCTCAATGCAATATGTGCTTTATCACGTACGACATAAGGTTCGCGTCCGTCGCCATGACGTCATAGGGACCCCCAAAATATCAGTGTTTTAGCTCTTATAACTTCTCAGGTTTAAAAGATATCGTAAAAATTTTTTCACAGTTGATCATATGGTGGCATTAGCTTTTTAATTAGCCATTAAAAAAAATCGTTACTGATCCTCATTGTGAATAAAAAGCACTGCCAAGCCGACCCGTGTATATACCATATTAAACGATAACCTAACCACCGGAAATAGCTAACTGATCACCAAATTAAGCTCCTATAATGAATTCGTGAGCATTGAGCATTTCCGAATTCGGTACTGAAAATAAAACTACTAAGTTCTGAAAATGGACTTAGGCCCTCCGCTGCCATAAGCGGGATCCCGCCGCGGGTACACGGCGCGGGAATATAGTTTGCTGGTTTTTGACGGACAGATGCTTGCGCAGTGCATGAGTAAGCTCTAATCTATGTCGCCCCGCGCGCGTGTCCCGCTCAAGACAGCGAAGCGCCTTAAAATTCATAGCCTAGGCGTAGAAGGATTAAGTCAAGATTTTAAAAAAGATTGCTAATCTAACTCATTTTTCTCAAAAGATGTACCTACTTACATTTACAAAAACGTATCTACTTAGGTAAACTTTTTCAAAGTTATAGTAACCGACAAGCAACGAACAAACCACGAGCACCGATAGTGTTTAATTCTAGTTAAATTTTAAACAAATTTCGGGAACACACGATCCTCTCGTTCTTTTTAACCGTGCAACCGCCACGTCACCATTATCACTGACAACACACCGCATTCACGTGCATTAAAGCCCCAACAGCCCCGATGAGCGACACGAAACTCTACAGTGCAGGTAATAAGATAGTATTTCATTTAACAATTTTGTATATAACTGAACCAGACTGCGCTCAGAGTTAGCCAGGCGGAAGACACGATAAAGTGGCTTTAATCTAAATAGCATCAAGGTGGGGTTAACATGCTATGGTAAACATTCGCGAGAAAACTTTTCACGTTGGCATTTGTTTTATTGAAACACCTTTAGTTTTTGGTTCATTTTAGAGTTTTATTAACTCTACCTATTTGCTTTTCAACGATGCAAATTGCAACTATTAGATAGTATAAAACAGAAAAAGTTATGATGCGATAATAATAATGATGCTTTTGATTTCAAAGGACAACAAAGAAATAAAAAATGAAGCAAATTGATTTTCTATGGTATGAATAAAAGACTCGCACTAAGCGTTTTGCTTCAAATTTTTATCATCTAGGGACCGCTAGGGAGTAGAACTCCTTGCCTAAGTCTGTGTTTCCCGATAGGTGGCTACAATCTCGCCTTCAAGTCGCGAGTGAATAGGTATCTTCTAGGCAAGCGCGTTTTATCATACTTAGATCGCATCATCGCTTACTATCAGGCGTGATAGCGGGCAAGCTTGTCTATCATAAAAAAGGTTAAAAAATACAGGCATGTTGCTACGGAAAAGCTCTTTAAAGTTTCCTTCAAATGTATTCGATTTAATTGTTAGCTATTGGAAAATTTTAACATGCTACCTTTCTCTAATGTCAAGTACCTACGATGTAAGGATACATTTTCAAAATATGATATTCTATGTGCATTTGAGTGGTTTCATGAAAAGGGGTTTAAGTAAAGGAAGATTATAATATCATATTCATCCTACTAATATTATAAATGTGAAAGTTTGTGGGTTTGGATGTTTGTTCCTCAATCACGCAAAAACTACTGAACGGAATTGGTTGAAATTTGGCACAAAGATAGTAGATAGCCTAGATTAAAATATAGAATACTTTTTATCCTGATATTCCCACAGGAACGGGAACCACGCGGGTGAAACCGCAAGCGGCCACTAGTATAAATTAAGTCTTAAATTTACTTATTACAAATTTAACAAAACAGTTAAAATCTCTTGTGACCCTGGCAAATATTTTTGAAAAACAACGTTCATGGTTACTTGCATCTACAGATTAACCTTAAGTACGATTTTTCGGTTCGTGCAATGCACAGAAATAGTAACCTTAGTAGTACTTATTTTTTTGGTAAACAATATGGTAGGTAACATTTTCCTAAGTACTCAAAACAATATTTCTCTTTCAAAAGAACAGACAAAATGACCTTAAATAAAAGATGTCATTGAGTAACCACGGAAATGTGAACTCGTGCCAGCGACTTCTCAATCCAGCGTTCCGTTCTCCGAACTTGGCAGCATACAAGGATAAATTAGCTTACATGCCATGATATGACTCTGGCATTAAAACAAAAGGCGCACATTTAGTGCCATACAGGCGCATATCGTGCAACTGAAAATTTCAAAGTGAATTTAACGATTTTGCCAGTATTTTTGGTTACTACCTAGATACTAAAGTAGCTGAATTTTTTACGTATCGTACGTATTGTTCTACCCCCCTAGCATGACCACCGAAACACGATATATATATATCGCTTTAGTGTTTTCTCGATCCTCAACTGCCAAAATCCATTGTCTTTTGATAGTAAACGTGATAAATTGCTAATCATATCGCGTTTCGGTGGTCATGCTAGGGGGGATGATTTATTAAAATCAAAACTTACTGGATGACTGATTGATTAAATTAAAATAATCTTCAATAAAATCGTATATTTGGTTTCAAAACCGCAATGGGATGGGAAAGCTTGTCTTAATGTGGTATTTACACAGGTTGACTTGGCAGGCGACTTGCTGGTCAATTTTAGTCAACCAGTGTTTTTTATCGAGAATCGCTTGTAGAACCTAATCGCAAACCTAACTTCAATGATTCGATTGCGCCTGCTAAGTCAACCTGTGTAAATACCACATAAGTTCCTAACAGATAAGTAAGTTGTAGCAATTTGAAAGAAAAATACCCGAAACAAACACTAAATAAAATATTTTTTACCTCAGTATTATTTTTGAAGCGCAGATAGTCTTTAATGCACCTGAGTTGAAAGCCTCCGGAATTCGTTTCTGAGTTTATTTTTAATGTAGCCACGTTAACTAAATGGAAGGTGGCGACCTATTTATGAGACAATTCGTGAACAGCACAATTTGGTTCCGACAATGCTTTTAGCCTCAAGTTCACCATTTTCACGATGTCTTTGCAAATTAGTTTAGAGAGCGTCGTTATATTGTAAGTACATGTTCAGTAAAGATTAAATGGTATGTTTAGGCTTTGCGGCGGAGGTTAATGACTTGCCTTCCGTAAAGAATATGAGCGTAACTGTGAAATATAATGTTGCTTTAATGGACGTTTTCTACTTTGTACATGTCGTTCTACTAATAGCAGCATTTAGGATTAGAAAGTCTTGTTTAAATTTTTTATCATGGGGTTAATAGTTTAGTATAATTAAGAGTTATACTAAACTTTCAGTTCTAGTGATTTACACTCAGAAGTAACACTGTAACAACAAAGAGTTGTACCCACAAATATCACATCTTATTTTCTGCTAACAGGATTTTAACTAATGTATAAGACGTTATGAAGGCCCTATCAAAATATTGCTCTTATGTTCGATAAAAGTTGTACAAAAAGATTTCCTGGGTACTTATTGTCTAATTTCGAAATCTATCGCAATCGCTTTCAAGATGTGATCCATTGATGCTTCTTTTTGGCACAAATAAAATCTTATCAAAGGATTGCAGCAATGTGTCACATCCATCTGTCAAATGAAAGCGATTGCGATAGATTTTTGAAATTAGACAATTAGCCCCCTGGTTTTATTCTATAGCAACCTTAACGCCCGACTGTCTCTAGAATATTAACATTTCTCCTCAACGCTCAAGTGTAAGTTATTATCTTCTAAAACTTATATTTCTTTCACAGTGCGGATGGCAACTACGAGGTGACGATCATGACGAAAGCCATCCTCCATCACGACGGGAAAGTGGTGTGGAAACCACCGGCCATCTACAAGTCATTCTGTGAGATCGACGTCGAGTACTTTCCCTTCGACGAACAAACTTGCTTTATGAAGTTCGGGTCCTGGAGCTATGATGGGTACACGGTTAGTATATCCATTACTACTAAACACCACTTAGAACTAAAGGGGTGTGAGCAAAGTAACATTCTTTATGTTGCCAAATCACATTTCCTTTAAAATATACACCGTCATTTTCTAGTCATTTTAATTAACTTAAGGGAGTGCTCTACTAATGAAAATAATCATTTTTGCCAAAGAAACATGGGTCGAAAAACGACAAAAAATTTGGACTTTCCCATACAAATACAATGTTTTAGCTGTCTAGTTAGTATGGGCGTCATGTTTCTTGGGCAAAAATTTTTAGTTTCATTGGTACAACACACCCTTAAGTTAATTAAAACGACTACAAAATGACGGAGTATGTGTTGCCATTTTTATAAAAAAAAAATTTTTTGGAGAAGAAAGGCAGGAAGTGTTAAAAACTTTCAAACAAAGTTTACAACAATAATTCTGGCAAAGACACAGCTATCCATTAAAATAAGGAAGCTAATAAATCTGTGTGGTTTCTGACATAAATAAAGCCAAGCTTACGTCTGTGCCTTATATCGCCCATGTTAAGGTTCACAGGGGATTTAACACAACTTATTTGTCCCTCTTCCACCTTAGATCGTTGTTTGAGATAGCAATAAAGGGCATTAGTAAGACAATGACTGAACGGTCAATCGGACCAGTAACAACAATTTTATCAACGACTTTACTTCTTTTTTTAAACTACATTATTAAATTTTATTATAACATCTAGTATATCGAGGCAACATCTTTATTTTTGGCTCTTTTACAGGTGGATTTGAGGCATCTGAAACAAACGCCAGACTCGGATCACATAGGAATGGGCATCGATCTGTCAGAGTATTACATCTCGGTTGAATGGGACATCATGCGTGTTCCTGCTACGCGGAATGAAAAGTTCTACTCTTGCTGCGAAGAACCATACCCCGATATCATTTTCAATCTTACCCTTAGAAGGAAAACCCTCTTTTACACGGTCAACCTCATCATCCCTTGCGTAGGAATATCATTCCTTTCGGTCTTAGTTTTCTACTTACCTTCAGATTCAGGTGAAAAAATCTCACTCTGTATCTCCATTCTCCTGTCGTTGACTGTGTTCTTCTTGCTATTAGCAGAAATTATCCCACCCACATCCTTGACAGTGCCGCTGCTAGGAAAATATTTACTATTCACAATGATGCTAGTCACATTATCAGTAGTAGTCACTATAGTGGTGCTAAACGTAAATTTTAGATCACCAGTTACCCACCATATGGCTCCGTGGGTACGGAAAGTCTTTATAGATTTTTTACCCAAAATATTGTGCATACAAAGGCCGGAAAAGCCGCCCGATGATGATGATGATAATGATAAGCCGACAGAGGTAAGGAATATTAACTCTGTTACACTAACACCGACCAACACAAAAATGTCAGACATCACTACACTTCAATACAAATCGCTAATCATCCTCAGAGAATCAGCGTTCAATTTACCTTGGCACTCCAAATAAAGCTCTCAGCCTGGTAGCACTTTAATTAAATTTGTAAAATAGAAGCTTTCTAAAATGAAGTTCTTTAGAGCGAATCCTTTTCAGTATAAAAAAACAACGATGGCGCCTTTTCTCATCGACTTTCCTTCATTCAAAACATTTTCCATCGGAACGAATTCAATATAAACAGAACTCTATTACAGGCGTCGAAGCCGCCCTCAACAATAACCATTTTAATTGTCCTCAGCCGCGATACTCTTCTGGGAGCTCCTTTCAACGATATTCTAAATCCATTGTGCTCCGTGTGTATCGTCGAAAATATCGGTTCCAGCCCAATTTCATTCCATTTCGATTTTCCTTTATTACTCAACGCCGGCAGGCTTAACGAGCGCAAGCGGCCCGTTATTTATGTTCCCCTGGTGGTTGCGAACGGATCGCGATATACGAGCCAGCAGACGAACCCAAGCCGCTACTCCAGCCTAATTGTGTGCCGGCTTAAGCCACGTCGATACACTGCCGCGAAACGCTTACTGACGTTTTAATCTACCAGAATTTCACACATCAGTACGCTTATGCCAGAATTCGTAAAATGTTTCTAAGCTTGCTTGCATTCTGTTTCTGGTAGGTACTAGAGTATTTAGGATTCGTATTACAAAGTTGTTATTTTGAAGGTCAAACACATTTTTAAATATCAGAACAAATGATCCGTTTTATATTACATTAAATGTTTTGTACTCTTTAAGCCAACACTAGACATTGATTAAAACAAAGTTTAACATAATTATTCGTATTTACATTTAATTTATAACTCGAAGCTTCGAACCCTTTGCGTAGTCCGTGGCAGCGAAAGTAAATAAACACAAATTAGGTATCCGTAAACATAATTACTTTTAATTAACGACTTGGTGCTTTTGAATGATTACCAATTTGATGATGTTTATGAATTGTTATGTTTTTAACTTTTTTAGGTAATTACTGACGTGTTCGGTGGGGATGATATGGATGGAAAGTATAAGGAATGGGGTTGTGAAGAATACGAGCTGCCTGAAATGCCCCCCTCCCCTCCACCTCCCCCGGGGGGTGACGATGAACTTTTCTCTCCACCTCCTAGTTCGCCTTGTCGCATGGAGCTTGATGACGCTTCATCTCTAGAAAAACCATTTGTGAGAGAGATGGAAAAGACTATAGAAGGATCAAGGTTCATTGCGCAGCACGTTAAGAATAAAGATAAGTTTGAAAGTGTGAGTACCAGAGCATAATATTTTTTAAGTAAGTAGTAATTTTGGGTATCATTCTCTCATAAGTTTTATTTTGTCCATAGGTTGAGGATGATTGGAAATACGTAGCGATGGTGTTGGACAGAATTTTCCTATTTGCATTCACGATAGCTTGCGTATTGGGAACTGCGCTGATTATATTCAGGGCACCAACATTCTACGACAACACAAAGCCTATCGACATCCTCTACTCAAAAATTGCCAAGAAGAAACTGGAGTTGCTCAAAATGGGCTCCGAAGGAGACCCGGGTCTCTGAAATTCGTCTTACGTCTTCGGCCACTCGCCGCCGAAGACGTTCTGGGAGCTTATCGTCATGTGGTGGCATGGATGATCAATATAAAGCTCTCAGCTGGAAACTGCCAGGCGAAGACAAAAGTGCTCAGTGAGGTGCCAAGTGCCCGGTGTGCTACGGACGTTGCGACGCCTTCAGCGCATCCTAAGCCGTCTTTTTATAATAGATGTAAACTCGAACTTGATAATTTGTGTCCGTCGATAGTGGAACGAGAACGCAAACTCAAGACGCGGCATATTCAACCGCAGTTGAGTCCACCGCAACTATTTTTTTATAATTAGAATCGCTATATTGAACGTTTATACTTTAAGCGAATGCATCTTTTATAATATTTTCATCGGATTTCTTTTCCATAAATTATTTGATACGAGCGCACAAACATTGTACAGATTATCTTTAGGGTTTTGTATTTATTTCTGGCTATAGCGTACTTTTAATTTTCGGGTGTTGCAAGAGTATGATAACTACAGTTAAAACTACTTTTTAAGGTTTACTTCAAATAAAATCGAGCTCAATTTCGTAATGTTTAAGTATTGTACAGAGGTACTATTCAACCGAACGTCGATTAGCATTCAATATATGTACTAATAGTTTCGTGCAAACGTCCTCCATGAGAGCCGGACAATCTAAATGATGTACTTAACGATGGTGGTGTATTAAACTTGGAATATACATTTAGTATTTGATAAACTACGTACTCGCGTAAAAATCATAAGGACAATATCGATATTTGACGAATGGTAATAATTTCCCAGTAGTTGTATTTAATAGAGTTAATGGGGATTGTAGATATTAATAATAGGTTTATTAAGTCTAGTCATCAGAGTAATTAAAGAAAAACACTTATCATATTGCCAAATAGTTTATAGTGTCACGTCGCGACAGTGATATTATTTGGTTAGATAATATTTGTGTAACACAATTGACTGCCAATTGTAATGTAATACATTTTTATAAAAGTCGATATTCTTAGATAGTTCGGTAACTTGTTTTATTAGATTTTTTAAACGGAGTGCCAAATCTGCCACAATATCTTCATAAAAATAAATAGTTTGATAATCGATGCCAATAATTGCAAATAAATTTACTTTAGCTAATTGAGTGATAATGAATACGATGACTTGGTTCTAGTTTTGCTTGAATAATAAAATGAATTATAATAGAAATAAAACAAATGCTTGCCCAAAATACATGACGACTGAATGAAAACATCATTATAATGCTTAAGTTTATCGATGCGCCTTATGTGACTTATCGGGCGCGTTGGATTACTTCCATATATTTAATATTAACAATATTTTTCACTAATAAATCCTAGAGTACAGGGTAAATTTAGTACACAAATTTCTTCCCCTGATTTGTATTTTCACAAATTTTCACTGATTGTAAAGTCTTTACTCACTTATTGGCACTTTACCACTTACTCTTAGATAAGGTATCATTGTTGAGGTTTGTGACCTTAGTCTGTAACTTAGGTAACTTTTCGTTTGTACCTAGATTAGATTCAAAACTAGATATTTAATTTCGATTATACTTAAGTGTTACCTCATTCACGTTCTTACTATTAATTTGGTAGTTTGTACGTTTGAAAATCGTTCAAACACCTTCTCTCATAAGCGTTTTTACCTCACTTCGACCCATTTTGTAGGGTATTGTAGCAGTCTAATAATAATAATAAAAAATATTTCGAGCCGCGTATTTGATATGTCAAAGTAACTCATGATAATGTTTATTAGATAAAGATTACTTAGATAACTCAGAATTATTGATATTAATAAATTCCACCGCGAGCAGTTAGGAAAACAGGGATGGTTATAGTAAAATTTTCAAATTGTTTTGTGTGATTCGTCTTCATAAATATGTAAGTGTTATTGAATGTGTATAGATGTTTGTGTCAGAATCGCATACATTGGGCTAGTCTAGATTTAGATAACACGTAATAAGCGTAGGTGTACGTGGAATACGGTCTAATGTATTAGACGAAGCCGTCAGAAGCTCGCTAAAGGTTGAAAGTTTAAAATTTAGGATCTAACTTCTTATCCTCATTCGATGGAAGGAAATATCTGGCTCATAAATTCAAGGTTGAACTTCAATGGAATTTTGTAATGGAATTGTTCTTCGCACTTACAGACTTATAATTTTAATTTTCTAATAGACATTTCGGATAATAATTGAAAGTAGGAATGTGCTATTGCACGCACTGAAATACACACCAATCTAGTATTTAATGACGATTACTAATTAACAATAACGGTTAGTTAAGGCCTCAGGCTTCCCACACTGTACCGTGAGCATCCAAACTTTTATTGTAGATATTTGCTAGAAAATAAACGGTCTGTTGTTATTTTTATATGACTGCAAGTAATAATAGATTTTCTAAAACACCATAGGGTAATGTTTGTTTAAGAAATGAATATTATGGACGACATTATTGTACTGAATGTTCAAGTGAATGGAACGTTAGGAATAAGATAAAATATATTGTAAATAACTTCGGTGTTGAAGAGCGCAATAATATGAAGTAAAGTCTTAAACGATTAATTCTTCAGCGCTTACCTGGGCAATGCCCCTTTGCAACTCTTCGAAAAAGTTACAAATGTTTTGAGTGCTTGCAGAGTTATATAATCTAGGACACTATTAATAATGTCCTAAGTTCAGAAACTGGATGAGCTAAGCCAATACAACGAGGTTTGTAGTTTGAGTGAAAAGAAACTTATGTGCTGGCAATTGTCCTAGATCTGAGGTTTGTAGTTTGAGTGAAAAGAAACTTATGTGCTGGCAATTGTCCTAGATCTAGTAATTTTCTTTCTGTGATCGTAAGTTTTGGTTGTATGATTGTTGCGGTCTCAAAGACATTATTGATTCTAGTCCTAAATGTGCTTTCGGTTAAATCCCAAAGGATGTAATTTCGTTGAATCTTGCTTCATTCTTATTGGTCAAATTGTTAGTACCCCAGATTGTCGTCTGGTTGATGGTTAGATGTTTCGGGTGATAAACGGGTAAGCGAGAGTAGTGAACGTGTCGTATTTGACGGTAGATAGGTAATGAATTTAACAATAACTCAAAGCTAGGTTGAACACTTGTCAATAAGTAAGTTAAAATGGGTACGTTAAATTAAATATAAGTGGTAATAAATTAGCTTCTCAGTGTTTTTTAGAGTTAGTCGACGAATGGGTCAGCTCGAAAGCGCGATGTCATATAAATTTGTTGCTGTGTGCTGATCTCCATGATTAAGTTTGCTCGTATATCAAAAACACTTTACATTGATTAAGTCAAATATCATGTGGGAGCACAATAATTTAGGGATGGGAATAAATAACGGTTTCGATAAATTATTGCAAGGTTGCCCTTTCTCAATTACGTGGAAGTTCGGAGCATTAATCCACTATACGATCCTATCCCTTTGAAATGGTCGTATAACTCACTGTGTCAAGTCACCTCCGGATAATATGTATCCAATCAAGATTCACCCAAAGTTCTGATCAGGAATCTACACCATCTCATCTTACTGAGAGCCTAAACAATTTATAGTGGTTAATTTGTTAGAACTTAGGTTTACTTCTCGCTTAAAGATTGTTGATTTATTAATAATGTTTCTTGTTATTGACGGAATTCTGATTTTAAGTCGTTCTGAATAAATATCTTGTCTTTACTTTAGAATAGTTAAGTTTGTAGTTACTGTTTATTTTATATTATTCTTATTTGTTAGAGTATTACCTACTTGATCTCATCTCATTGTTTTAAAAACGTAAGAAAGTTTAAGTTGTAAAAAAATAATCTTAATTTTAGTTAATGCAAATCTTATTTTAAGGGACTAGTTATAACAGGCGCTTAGGGCGCACGCCAAATACTCTGCGTATGAGGTGCACGCTCTAGGGGCCTGTTATAACTAGTCCCTAATGCTTTTTTTGTCTACTATTTTGTAGTTATACTGCATAAGCGACCAGATTTATTTACATCGTGTGATGGGGCTGCAAACTCATAGTCAGCTATCACATGGCTGTCAGTAATTTTAAGGATTCAACTTAATAATGTTGACGTGTACATATAGCTGATCAACATAGGTAATAATATTATAATTGACAAGTTATTTTTCTACATTCGTTTCATGTACATTTAGTGCTAATGTAGAAACGTAATCGATGGGCGTTAGGATATCAAGGAATCGGTTAGTAAAAAATTGCTTTATCTCTATAACGTAACAGCAATAAAATTTGTTTTGATTCGATAATTTGTGTATGTGTTCAGTTTTATAAGGACGTACATGTAAGTTTTAATATTAATTTCTAAAGACGTATTGACAGATAAATCCATTACGCTTTATAATTAGGTTTGACGAAATCTAGAATTTCGAATAGTAATTTCTTCGATAACACTTTTGATAATTGCTTTGTCGCACTTTTTATGATTGTTTGACAGTCTTACCTCCTCTTTGTTATAATGTAACATGGCGTTTATCTGCATTATGGTATTAATGTACTCTACCGTAACTACGTAAGCTAGGAGTATTTGCATATTTAATCAAACGTCTTCCAAAGTGACGTAAGTTATGATTTCATACATTTGTTCTTCTGATTTCAATCTTAATTTATATTTTGGTACAAAATATGTTTCAAAGTTAAATTTGATTTTGCTCTTCGGTATGCTTGTCTATTTTAATATTAAAAAAATGATTTTCAATAATTTCTCTTTAATCAGTTTCGTTGTCTTATTGTAATAAATCTCTAAAAACTCGTAATAGTACTCGTACAGTATATTATAATAAATATCTAAAAATAAGTAGTAGAAACCACACGAAATTTGCGTTGAGCTTCCAACACGATTAGATGTAAATACAGAATAAATAAAACCACTTTTTCACTATGGTGAATTTCTTCTTTCACGATTACATTTATATGTACAGTTTTTATTTTAACGTGTGATATGAATGAATTTTGTGTATCATGCTCAGAGACATCAGTTGTACCTCAATTAGCTATAACATTACTTAATATTTCAACTACATTAATATGGATGACAAAAATGATGAAATAGGTACAAAAAGAACTTGTAATAGTTACAAGTGACATCTTTGAATATGAATATGTTTAGTTTAATAATAGCGCTCGATAGCAAACACATTTTGCTATCGAGCGCTATTATTAAACTAAACTATCCATTTCCAACTTTATTTTAATAATGTTAATGGTTTTCGTAATTTATTTTGCTGCTTAATCCAGTGAATCTTATGTCTAAGCTTTAGCTTTGATGTAATAAATTCCTTTGTTCTAGACTTTCTGTGTGCCTTATTTTATTAGTCTTAATATCTAAGTTTTTAGTCAAGTATTTTCAATCTGGTGGTAATTAAAATTTTGAGGGATGTGTATCCATATTCATGTCATGGTTGTGCCGTCTTGGAAAATCAATCGCTAACCAGTCTTTTACATCAAGTTTTTTTTTTAATAATCCTTTTAAACTAAATATTTGACAATATATAAAAAGTATAACTGCTGTCTTAAATGGAGTTTGAAAATCATTATTAGATCATTAAAAAGGTGTTAAAATATTGTCAGATACACTTACATGTAAATTATTTACATTTACATGTAGCTGTTATTCTTTTAATACATTTAAATAACTACCTATTATGTGTGTCGTGTCATCTAAAAGTTTTATTACAGAAAAGGAAGAGATAGTACTTACTTTAATAAAGAAATTACGTTAATTGACGTCTCTGAGTGCGACTGTAAATTTTGTTTTCGTATTCAAAACGACACGTAAGCCAACAAAATGTCTCTTAAAAAATCTAAGACGTTGCAATGTGTTTTCGGGTAAGTGTGTTATTCTTACTAGTTAAACATTAATTTAACTCTATAAGGTAATGACAATGAGATTACATTGCATTAATACTCATGATTGATCTCAGTCGAACAATTTATTGTTAAAACGAGAACCTTTGGATTAGATACACATCGCTCACGACATAATTTAGAGATTTATTTGATATTGAAGCAATCGTAACGGTTTCTATAAATATTTCATGTACAATTATTATAATTATTGAAAACACAGAATTTCGATTGTGGTAATGCATACTTGTAGATTAAGATGGAGTGTAAGAATGTTTGGAGTTTCGTCTCGATTAAATGTTAATATTAATCCTTGTCTAGTCATATGAAGATTTTTTGTTGGTTATGAAATTTATTTTCACCTTTCTAGTCAGAAGTAACGGGGGCTGGTTTGTATATATTAAAGGTATCATTATAACAAAATCAGTCAAAAATATTTTCAATGTTTTACAAAGTTATATTATTCTCAATTTATTATATTATGTCCATCTTCTACATTTTGAGTTCATTAGCTGTTCACGTTTCACTTTTTTAAGTTTAAAGATTTACTCATATTTTTGTATTTATAAAAAAACTGTTTTTCTATACCCTGTTTAAGAGTTTCTTAGGTAGATATATGATTTTTCATTCTTATTTTGTGTTATAATGTTACATGGATTTTTAGTACAATCCGAACGCACAATTTACGCAATTTTATTATTGCCAATAGATAGTGGAATAAAGTCTTTTAATATTTAAGTACATTTTAATTATTCCAATGATGATCTTGAATATCTACACAACCATCTTTTCCAGTGAAAATGACGTTAAGCAAACGAACACCACACTAATATTACAAATATAGTTAATAGATAGACACAAGCGAGTGAATTCCTAATTTATTTTAATATAATAAGGTACTTAATATAACATAATACAATAATAGACTCCTATGAAAATAAAATTCAATAGTATTATAGTATTAGATTAGATGGATAATGAACGAAAAGTTGTATCACAAATTAAGGTCATTGCCACTGATATTTTAAGGTTTATGCACTATGCTACTATATATACATATATAAATAAATAAATATAATGTTCGTATAGTACCTTCTAAGTCGTAATAGCTCAATAATGTTCGGAACTTTATGACATTGTATATGAAATACGTAGACATAAGCAATTATTATAAATAACTAGTTAAAAAGGGATGATAATTTTAAGAAACGCGAGATGATATAATAATTTAGCGTGTATGGTATATAATTAAGTACCATTTTGTAATGTTAAAATTAATTAAAAATCAAAATCAAGCACTACACGTACTATGGATACACTCATGATTCTTACTGCTAATATTGAAATGTATTATAAATATGAACTATAAATATTAAATGTTATGCGTTAATTATAAAAGACAGTCGTTTTATTTAAAATCCTATTTCATTCAGATCTGGCGAAGGTTGCGGGAAGCCACTAGATGCGGGCAGCGCAGGACTGATCGTCGTGGAGATCCTTAGGGGAGGCCTAAACCCTGCAGTGGGTGTCGTGCGGCTGATATGATGATGATGATTTAAAGTTAATAGTTATGTTTTTTAAAAACCTTTCTCACCATACATTGTTTTGAGATCACTAATAATAATTGTCTTGTTCAATCACGAAAAATGAGTAACGCGACCAATACATGGTCGTAACTCAAAAAGGCCGGATTAAATAGCATTTTTCTATTTCCGAGACCTTACTTAGTCTAAGTATAAATGAAAATACTTTAATCTAATTATCATAATTTTCAAAATTACATCTGATACAAAACAGCTGTGTATTCTATAAACTTGGTATTGATTCGGGATTCTAATTAACTGGTGCAGAACATTACACTATGTAAACTTTTTGGGCGATCTCTTTACAATAGCCCTGTTTTTTTTAGAAAACTATCACAATTCAGTTTCATAAATAATGCCAAAAAAATATGTATAGGTAATTCAAAAAATATTTAACCAAAGTTACTGCTGAAAAGTGCCCATGGTTGGCGTGCTACATCCACTTGTGGGGCGGGTGCGTTATAATATCCTTGGGCCCAATCCACTAAGGAAATAGGGCATTTGTACACTTCGCAGTCATCAAGCATGACGCTGAGCCGGTGGGCCGAGTCATATATCGTGTGCTCTAAAGGCTCCGCTTGCAATACTTTTGTAATCGGCAATCTGGAACACATAATAGTTTTATTTGAAAAGCAATTCTGCGAATAATAATAGTAGATTATTATCCTAGAGGGCAGCGCAGGACCGATCGTCGTGGAGATCCTTGGGGCAGGCCAATACCCAGCAGTGGGTGTCGTGCGGCTGATATGATGATTATCCTTTAAAGCCGCGTACAGACATCGCGAGGCGTGCGACGCAAATGGTTCGTCTCGCATGCCTCGACCTGAGGCTTACGACGGTACATTTATACGTGCGTCCCGAACGACACATGCTCAAGCTGAGCAAGCAAACCACCAGGCACGGTGACGCCACGCGTCTTCCCTTTTACATTTATTGTAATAATCAGAATGTTTAGAGTCCCACAACACTCTGTTATTTTCATAAAGTCGTATCGGTCTCCATGACGCATGAGCGCGCAACGCAAACAACACCTGGGGGCTACTCAAATGGCCACTTTTCTATTCGTTCGCTAACTTAAAAATTAAAAATAAGCCGTCAACTCTAAAATTACGTGTCGGAGGCTTATCAATTCCATACAATACAATAATGTCTGTGATTTACGTAAACTTGCAACGTGTGACTTGATCGTCTAATTGCTTATTTTTAAGCTTTAAGTTAGCGAACGAATAGAAAAGTGGCCATTTGAGTAGGGGGGCTGTTCGCCCACACGGAGCGCACGGCTCGTACTGAGGCGGCGTTCGCAACGATCGTATGACGCGAATGCTCACTGTGAGCACACACGTCCACACAGCCCGAGGCATGCGAGA
The DNA here is from genome assembly GCA_928269145.1 of Agriphila tristella. Classification (NCBI taxonomy): domain Eukaryota; kingdom Metazoa; phylum Arthropoda; class Insecta; order Lepidoptera; family Crambidae; genus Agriphila; species Agriphila tristella. The sequence continues at coordinate 44,618,666 of OV743433.1, forward strand.
CGAACCATTTGTGTCGCACGCCTCGCGATGTCTGTACGCGGCTTAATATTACTTAGAAGTCAAAAAACATCATAGATAGCTTGGCTATGTAGAAAAAGATAAGGAATCTTTTTGCCTTCCACATGACGGAAACATTTAAAAAACAACAGTTTTAACAAAAGTATCTTAAACAGGATGTCAAAAGTTCGAGTATGTAGGTATGTGCGTGCTCAAGGGCGGGCGACGAGGGAAACTGTGACAATTCGGTAATGTTTTGTAATAATCTCAAGGACGGTTTTTAAATGTCATGAAATAATACATTACTTAAACTAAATAAAAAAACTACTTGTAAAACTTACGTGAAGATAATTCTGAACATCTCTTCGATCATATTGCCTCCATTCGGCATTATTCGGTGTTTTGTTTCACACAGCGTTTTCAGGACACACTCTCTGCCTCGGTAGCCCATGCTGAAAAAAAAATTTTTTTGTTTGTTTCAAAAGTGGCACTGCAAGGTATTGTAAAGAAAGGATGGCAGTTATTATAGAAAACCTAAATATAATTTTCAAACAAAGTATCTAATTTAAGTATTTATTCTCTAAAATGGCCTAGAGTTTCTAATACAGGACAGGTCTCGCCTGCTCCTTCTCTGTGATATGGCCTTTATATGCTTGTACTTCTTATGGTACAGCCTTAGAATAACAACATCTAGAACGATAATTCCCTACAAAGCGCGCTGTCAAAAGTGTGGCAACAAAAACAGCCAAAATGGCACCGTTTTCAGATTTTTATTGTCCATTATAGGTCTCGTCTACTTCTCCTCTGTGCACCTCGCCGTTTTACGCTTGTATTTCTTGTGGCAGAGCATGAGTCTCAGAGCTCATGCGTATGCCCCAGTCAAGGCCAAAAGTGAAGGTCTCTGATACACTGGCAGGGTGCCGGCTGGTCAGGCCGACAGTAATGCAGAACTAATTTAAGGAACTTACTTTCCCAAAATGGCCTCCAGCTTTTGGTATAGATCTCTGTGACATGGCCTTTTTATGCTTGTACTTTTTATGGTAGAACATGAGGGTCTCAGTAGAGTTGGGAAACTCGAACGCAATACACCAGTTTAGGCCTAAGGTGAAGGACCCTGCTACAGTGACAGGTGCCAGCTAGCCTATCAGGCCGACAGTGAAGCAGAACTAATTTAAAGAACTTACTTTTCCGAAATGGCCTCCAGCTTCTGGAATAGATCTCGCCTGCTCATCCACTGTGACATGACATGGCCTTTTTATGCTTGTATTTCTTGTGGTAGAACATGAGGGTCTCTGTGGTATTAGGGAGCTCCATATGCTGTTGCCCCAGTCAAGGCCAAAACTGAACGTTCCTGGTGTACTGGCAGGGTGCCGGCTGGTCTATAGGGCCGACAGTGAAGCAGAACTAATTTAAAGAACTGACTTTTCCAAAATGGCCTCCAGCTTCTGGTAATGGTCTCGTCTGCCCCTCCTCTGTGACATGGCCTTTTTATGCTTGTACTTCTTATTACCACCTTCTTATACCAAACATGAGGGTCTCAGTAGCGTTAGGTAGCTCGTACACAATAGCCCAGTTCAGACCAAAGGTGAAGGTCCCAGGTGCACTTGTTGGCGCTGGCTGACCTATCAGGCCGACAGTCATGAAGAATAGTAACCAATTAAAGAACTTACTTTTCCAAAATGGCCTCCAGCTTCTGGTATAGGTCTCGCCTGCTCCTCCTCTGTGACATCGCCTTTTTATGCTTGTACTTCTTATGGTAGAACATGAGAGTCTCAGTAGCGTTGGGTAGCTCGTACGCAATACCCCAGTTCAGGCCAAAGGTGAAGGTCCCAGGTGCACTTGCTGGTGCTGGCTGGCCTATCAAGCCGACAGTCATACAGCCGGCACACTGTAATGATAATATATCTAATTTTAACACTAGTCAAAGACATAATATTTAACCTAAAAATAAGTCTTTTTTTCAGCAAACCGAACGTAAATGGAATTGAGAGCTAAGTATGTATGAAATATAAGTAAAGTAATAAAAAAGGCAAATCAAATAATAGCAAATTGGCAGGTTATTGAAATTAAGCTGGCGTATAAAATATAGGAATTTGGTCCGTTCATTGAATAAAATTGAACCAGAATTGAAAAAAATAAAACCAAAGATAATCCTAATTAATCGTGCTTTAATTAATTGTAAGAAATAATAAAAACTTACCGAAAAACTGGATCCTTCTGGAAAAGTAACGTAACGTTTTTTTCTCGACAAAACTCTTGACCTTCGCCCATTTCTCGTATCACCATCAAAGCTCAAAACTCCATAAGTAAACAAAAGTATTAAAAACCAGTACTTTATATCACAATCCATTTTAAAAGACCGTTCCGTGGCAATGCTATTTTGAAATAAGTAATGTGAACGCAAAATGTATGTCATGGCATTTAACGGGGCTTTCAATTTTCATAGTCGCGCGAGTATTTTCAGTATATCGGTCACAAGTCACAGTTATGGGCTTCGCTAAAGAGCCCCAATTACTATCACACGAAATAAATTTATGAGAAAACAAGGCCAACGGGTTTCTGGTATTGTTCTAATGGAGGGGAATTATGTTTACCGCTTATTTTGAAAAAAGCTCTCCGAATGTAAAAGGATTTTCTATGATATTTTAAAGGAAAAAATAGCAAACCTGGATTCTTCACTAACCACCCTTATATTTTGTAAAAATAATATTACGCGTTTCACAAAACTAGCTTATTTTTGTTGGCATAATGTCAACAAAAATAAGTTATTTGGGTACAAAAAATGTTATTAATACCCATAAAAAAACTGAAATAACAGTTGTTAATTAAATATGCGTCTGTGATCTAGTGGTTCGCCCACCCGTGTAAGACGCAGGGGTCCCGGGTTCGATTCCCAGGGGAGTACAATTTGTACTCGGTTTGGTTGGTGGTAGGGCTTATTTCAAGTCCGCCTGGCTAGCTACCACTATCTTAAGTCTAAGTCTGACACCATAACAACAATTTAAAAATTGTTGTGTTCCGGCCGTTAGAGGTAAGATAGTCAGCTCCTCGGTGATGAGGATTCCGGTAGTGCGCCTCCACTTTCAGCCTTATCGTCACTTAACATCAGGTGAGATGAAGGCCAAGCACTGCCCTATAAATCCAAAACACTGTATCTATGAAACACCCGTTTTGAGAAAACGGCGTTTAAAAGTTTTTTCATATTTTTGACGATTTAAGTTATAATTTTCAATTAAAGTGTATAGTGTTAGGTATCAATCGAAAGATATTTTTATGATCTATATAGTCATGTAAGTTTTAGGCCAATACAGTGAATATTCTTGCAATAATACTCATAAACGTGTATTGGCGTAACAAAACCGTAAGAAATTTTGCTATTTGTAACCACAACACTGTATCTCCAGTACATTTTCCTGACTTATTTAAAAGATGATGTATTTATGACACTTTTATTGCGTGAATTATTAAAATAGAATTTGGAATACTTGTCTGTGTTATTAAATTCGACGTTCGTATGATCTATTGGCGCCAATATGCACTTTGTTGCGGGTGCTATTATTGTCCTTTTTAATTGATATACTGTTTAATTTCGACGCCATAGTAGCTCTGGTGGGATGGTTATAATGTTCTTCACGATTCAATAAAATTAAATCACTAGTTGCAATTTTTTTTACTGCGACCACTCGCACACATTTTTGCGTGATCGTGACGCGACTTTGGCACGACCACTTATCGTAGAGCTACTCCTCCATGCTAAATGTTACTGCACGATAGGCCCGACAAAACTGGCTAACCATAACACGGTAACTATTTGTCTCGCGAAATTAGTAAAGCCAAAACACTGTAATTTGAATTAGGGTGTTTTGGCATGACAAACTATAAATAAAATTTAATTACAGTGTTTTGTATATACTTATATCTCCTTATGTATTATATAAAACTGAAAAATTATTTTATGGGGATATAAAATACACTAAAATAAATCGATTTGGCCCTATAAACCCAAAACACAGTAACTCAAGTTACAGTGTTTTGGCTTTGCAGGGCAGTGCTGCAGCACTATCCCATTCTACATAAGAAATTAATTAAGTACCTCAATAAATTTATTTCGAAATTTCACAGAGTCTTCACACCTTCATTGCCTAATTTACGCACAAAATAGAAGAACTGATGCGTGAACCTTGAACATCGTTAGGCATTAAGGAATAATGCACAATATCGTCGCAGGTTTGGATCAGACATTAATTGGAGCAGAAACGCCGTGAAAGCTTTTCGGGACGATTTATTGGATAGGACTTTGATTCAGTAAAAAATAACGAGACAAAGTGCCTCGCTCCCATCAGCAAATTGGGTTAAGGCTTCGGATAGGCAACGCTGCGACGCGCGGTTAAGTGTACCGGATTTGTCATCGAAAATAATGATTGGCACACTTCTAAAACTTGATGAAAAGGTGCTTAGTTTAAAATTTCTTTGTTCTTTACTTTGAACTTCTTTTTATTCAAGTTAACCTATTCGTATATATGATTATTCTACGACATATACATAAAGTGAGGATATCTACATGGGCCCAATGAAAATCAAGCAACTTTTGCAAAGGTGGGGCGCAAAATGATGACCAAATCAAAATTGTTTCAGAAAGAATGTAATCCTATTTCTTGGCAAATAATGATGATAACACTTCAATCAGGACCTTACCTCGATTTCCTAGGCTTTAATTTATCTAGACCCGAGTGCTAACAGAACCATCTATGAATTTATGTGCATGTGTTAAAGGCAAACTCCGAAGCTCTGTCGCTCTTAGGTTTGACTAAAGGTATGATTCCGAACTCGGCAGCACTGCTGCCGAGTCTGTTCCCCATACATTTCTCTATAGGGCTGCCGGTCCCCATACATTTCTCTATAGGGCTGCCGCAGCACTGCCGCGCAGCACTGTCACTTCAAATTGAGCCGCCTTTCATAACATTACGGTTCAATTTGGAGTGCACTGCTGCGGCAGCACTGCTGCTGCTGCCGAGATCGGACTCATACCTTAATCAAAGCTCAGGTTTGAATAAGAAGCTTTAGTCAAAGTCAAAACCAAAAACGTGTGTCGGCCTTTGACTCACAAATTTATGTCTCGGAGAGACTAACTTGGACAGTCAAACGCCGAAACTCAATACGATCAAATAGGAGTTTGACCAGTCACACTTTAAATAGGTACAGAATGTTATATTTTGTATGTCATCATATCAGCCACACGACACCCACTGCTGGATATAGGCCTCCCCCAAGGATCTCCACGACAATCGGTCCTGCGCTGCCTGCATTCAGCGGCATTCCGCGACTTTCACCAGATCGTCGATCCACCTTGTCCGGAGCCTACCCATGGAGCGTCGTCCGGTATTTAAATGTATGAAAACATTATTTAGAGTGAAAACTTAGTATGTATTCTGAAAAATAAGAGACTTAAACTAATCGACTTTTTTTTAATTTTTTATCCAATAAAACTAACGCGTGTGTCATAAAGCTGACAAGCGCTCCACATATTGGCGAAGGTCCCACGTCTCCCCATGACAGATCGCAGTCATTCCATTAGACGAGTTAGAGTCGGCCAAAAATGTGGCCACCATTACTCTCGATATAGGCGAGGACAAATCATGTCCGTATTTATGACAGACGCGTGGTAAATGTTTTAAAGGCTGCAGACGAAATGTATTGTGATTTTGACAGTAACTGCAAACCAGAAACACAGTACAAAAAACTTATATATGTATTGTGCCAGAAAACTCGATCTTGATGAAATTTTCGTCTGTTGTATTTGTTTGATTGGATTGCTTACTTAAATTCAGGCTAATCTTTTCAAAATTCATGTTAAAGTAAAGTAAATTATCAAAATTAAATATACAACTGAACTTGGTGTATAACTTGATTTAAACAACCATAAAAGCAGAGCACCAAAACCGTGTACGTTTTGAAAATGAATAAATAGATATGACAAAGTTTGTCTTGACAATGGAACATTTTATCAAGTTCGGTCTCCTATAAGAGTAATAATATAAGTAAAAGAGTGAATTTATTGCCCAATTTTTAAACATTAGCGAGTGTTTGGCCGCACTTCGTGTCATCTTATCCTCAGTTTACTAAGGATTTATTGGCACATACATCAAGCCATAGCTTGATTCAAGCCCTACCATTAGTTGTGGTAATCCAAAATTTTTTACTGTTTCAATTTATTTAGAGAACTCGTTCAAGGATTTGCTAAGTTAATCAGTCTTTTGCAAAAATGTGGTAAAAAAATCACATTGGTTACATTATATCGATAGTGCTTTTGTTTAGAGAAGCGTTCTATCGCATTTTTAAGTCTCATAAACGAAGCTTAGTAAAGAAATTAATTTTAATGTAATAAATTGGAGAATTTAAGCAATCGTCATAAATCCTACTAATATTATAAATGTGAAAGTTTGTGGGTTTGGATGTTTAGATGTTTGGATGTTTGGATTGGATGTTTGTTCCTCAATCACGCAAAAACTACAAAACGGATTTGGTTGAAATTTGGCACACAGATAGTAGATAGCATGGATTAAAACATAAAATACTTTTTATCCCGATATTCCCACGGGAACTGGAACCACGCGGGTGAAACCGCGGGCGGCCGCTAGTTTTATATAATTTCCTTTAAAGATCCCACTAGTGACTCGATAGCTCAGTTGGAAGAGCATTGGACCGGACTAGTAAAGGTCGCGGTTTGTGTCCCGCCTGAAAAATGTGCTGCTGGCGAATATAATCTAAATATACATATATAAATCCTTCCTACTAATATTATAAATGTGAAAGTTTGTGGGTTTGGATGTTTAGATGTTTGGATGTTTGTTCCTCAATCACGCAAAAACTACTGAACGGATTTGGTTGAAATTTGGCACACAGATAGTAGATAGCCTGTATTAAAACATAAGGTACTTTTTACCCCGATATTCCCGCGGGAACGGGAACCACGCGGGTGAAACCGCGGGTGGCCGCTAGTATACATATAAAAGGCTAGGAGACTGACTGATCTATCAACGCACAGCTCAAACTACTGGACCGATCGAGCTAAAAGGCACGTTTATAGTCGGTAGGACCTAAACATCTGCTAAGAATGGATTTTAGAAAGTTATACCCCTAAGGGGGTAAAATAGAGAATGAAAGTGTGTGTGTGAAAATCCGTCAGTTTCAAAGTCAGGATCTCCAAATTTCTTGTTTAAAATTTATATGTACCTACCTCAGCGTTTTTGAAAACTCTACCCCCGAAGGGGTAAAAAGAGGGATGAAACTGTAAATGAAAAGTTCAAACTAAACTTACAAAATTTTAATTATGCTTATGATCGGGAACTAAATACAAATATATAAACACATCTTTGTAATTTTCTGAAATTTAATCTCATATGGGGTTAATCTTCTTAATATATAAAATCGTAAACTGATTGACTGATCTCTCAACGCACAACCCAAACCATTGGACCTAGAGACTTGAAATTTTGCACACAGGTGGTGTATCGCCCACAACTTTGTCCACATGGATATTAGAGAAAATCCTTACGGAACCTTCAACCAGGATCCGACCAGCCGTTTTTACGTAATTAGGCGGGTCCGCACCAAGCGAGCGGCCTCGTGCGAGGCCTGCCAAATGCGGCAAACGTCTTGCCTCGAGAGGAAGCACGCATGGTGGGGGTCCCCACTTAATCACGTAAAAACGTCTGGTCGGATCCGGGTTTAAGGTTCCCTAAGGATATTTTCTTTAATATCCACGCGTACGAAATCATGGGCGGAAGTAAGTTTTTCTATAAAAATGGCATTGTGAATGCTAAATCTCAAATTGAAAAATACGTTGTTTAACGAAAAATAAAATTTATCAAAGACACAGGACAATCGAAAAAGGTATCGCAGACGTTGGGATCCAATAATTCACTGTAATGTTCACCCATTTCTTCCTGAAATTCTTTTTCAAACTCCGGAACACTGAAAGATGAAATAATAAGTTAAACCAAGAAACAGGCAGACTGATTATCTAATTAAAAACCACCTAGCGACCGGTTTTAGTTCACAGATGAATGTGACACATTGCTACTTACCAAAGAAATGCAGCAATGTGTCACATCCAATATCCATTCGTCAAATGAAAGCGATTGCGATAGATTTTGAAAATTAGACAATAAGTCTAATTATCATTATAAAAATGAAGAAATTCATGTTAAAGTTACAAAAGGTATTAAGAAATAATACTCAATGGGGAGGCGAAGGCAAAGTGAATTACAGATGGCGCTCAGTCTTTGGAACAATTGTCAGTTTGAGCTTATATTGTCTTGACTGTGTATTACGTGATTTTACTTTCTTAGATTGTATTTTTTTCGGTTTTGCGGACAAACAATGTATTCTATGCTAACTTTAGCTCATATAAAAGAAGAATTACGGAAAAGAAAAGCCAAAACAACAGGCAAGAAAGTTTATAGCAACTTACAAAAAATTGCTAACAAGCATTACATTTCTTTAAATTTCGTGTAAGATTTACAAGTAATCTTTTTATTTCAGATTAGAAACATATGATTTAAATTTTAACAAAGCAACTGAGTGTGAATTTCCGTGTTTATAGTTGCCTGATGATGCCTTCTGTGCAATAGTATTTAATTTCAGGTTTCTGTACCATCCAAAATTCCACGAACCGTTTTATCATATTTATTTTATTATTCTAAGTTTCTTGAATGACTCTGGCATATAAAATTCTATTAATTCTCTGTTTGGCCCCAATATTGGGCTTATTCCATATTTGATATACCTATCAAATTCATCCAAGTTATAAATATGTTGGAAACTGCTGAGGTTGAAATATTAAAGAACAAAGCTGTTATAATTCAAATGTTGTTTTATTTTGGCGAAGCTTCATCAAATTCATGAAACATTCCTTTTGATTTATAATGTTTCTCAGGCTCAGCAAAGGAGAAAATCGAGGGAAAAACATATTTTTTTTGATATTTTTTTGCCTACTATTTTTTTGTTACTGGGAAATCGATGAACTCCAATATTTTACAAGTTACATGCATAACAATGCGGCATTTTCTCAGTATAAAATTAAAAAGTGCAATACTCCAAGAGATTCCCATATGTTTTGACACTTTCTTTGAGGCGGCCCGGTACCAAAGACGTACGCCACCTATCGGGATAAAATTGCGCTTTTCCTCCCCATTGGACACGAAACATTAAGTGTGAGTTGCACCAAAACGCTGTCAAAGTTAAAGTTATCGTCAAATGATAATACTATCTATTTGTCACGTCAAACTTGTCAAAGGACATCATGCTGGCTGGCAACCACTTTTTTTGGCTAACTTGTGCTTAACCGGTACCTTAGTGTGAGATGCACCAAAACGCTGTCAAAGTTACGGTTATGGTTATGGTCAAATGATAATGCTACCTATTTGTTACGTCAAACTTGTCAAATGACATAATGCTGGCAACCTCTTTTTTGGCTAACTTGTGCTTAACCAGTACTTTAACAAGCTTGTTATCGTTATAGTTAGGTAGTGCAACTCAGCCTAAGGCTAATGTGAGATTTACACGGATGACTTTTGCCCGCACGGCGAACATCGACTGTGTAATAGCAATTCGGCCTAGTCAGCAGGTGACTAAAACCGACCGTGTAAACAAACTTATCTGACCCGGTTGCCAAAACTGGAAATAGGTATTATTACATAATTGGTACTTAGGTTACGTCATTTGATCCTGCAGACAAACTGTCCAGAACAGTTTTGTGGGATACTGTTGTAAAGCTGTTTTATTATGTGTTTAATAAAATAAATAAAAATAAAAAAAAAATCGACTACATATGACAGCGAGCCGCCGGCGCCGCGCCGTTGCATTTTATAGAAACCCTTCCAGTATTCACAACCCCAGTACTTCTGAGCTGCCCGCAGAATGAATTGACAATGGAAAGTCTCCCGCATCTCAGATCAGTAGCCATGCTGAATACCGGAAGGGTTTCCGTATACGCAACGCCGTCACTGATGTGTCATTAAGTCGCAGGCGATCTGCTGGTTGACTAGTCGCCTGCGACAAGTGACATGCTAGTTGTTTAAAATCGATCGTCATACTTCACAATCAACTAAAATCGAGCCGTGTAAATCGCACATAAACAGAAAAATGTAATAAATGAAAACTGTGCTAAAAATACGTAGTTACCATTGGTTTATATACCTACTAGCTGATGCCCGCGACTTCGTACGCGTGGACTTTATGACTTCGGCGAATGCATATAAATGAACTAATTTAGTTACATAAGAAAATACTTGTAGAAGTGTTATGGTTCTGCATCAGGTACAAGACCAGATCTGGTGTTCCAGATCTTCAGTCTGAACAACTTTTGCAAAGATGTCATTTTTATATTTTGTAAAGTTTAGCTGGACCATTATGGTTCTGCATCAGGTGTTCCGGATCTTCGATTTTTATACCTCAACAAAAAATGCTCATCAGGCTGAACAACTTTTGCAAAGATGTCATTATTATATTTTGTATAGTTTAGCTGCATCATTATGGTTCTGCATCGGGTGTTCCAGATCTTCGATTTTTATACCTCAACAAAAAATGCTCATCAGGCTGAACAACTTTTGCAAAAATGACATTTTTATATTTTGTATAGTTTAGCTGGACCATTATAGTTCTGCATCAGATGTTCCAGATCTTCGATTTTCATACCTCATAAAAAAGGCTCATCAGGCTTTACAACTTTTGCAAAGATGTCATTTTTATATTTTGTATAGTTTAGCTGAACCATTATGGTTCTGCATCAGGTGTTCCAGATCTTCGATGTGTGTACCTCAACAAAAAATGCTTATCAGGCTGAACAATTTTTGCTAAGGTGTAATTTTTTATTTTGTATAGTTTAGCTGGATCATTATGGTTCTGCATCGGGTGTTCCAGATCTTCGATTTTTATACCTCAACAAAAAATGCTCATCAGGCTGAACAACTTTTGCAAAGATGTCATTTTTATATTTTGTATAGTTTAGCTGCACCATTATGTTTCTGAATCAGGTGTTCCAGATCTTCGATTATTGTACCTCAACAAAAAATGCTCATCAGGCTGAACAACTTTTGCTAGGGTGTCATTTTTATATTTTGTATAGTTTAGCTGGACCATTATGGTTCCACATCAGGTGTTCCATTTTCCAAAATCAGTTATACCCTAAGTTATGCCCAGGCTTAACAGCTATATAACAAAAAAAGTTTCATTCGAATCCGTTCAGTATTTCCGGAGATTAGCGTGTTCAAACAGACAAACAAACAGACAAACAGACACACTTTTTTTTTTTCAAATTCTTACTCTATTACTATGTTTCCATCGCGCCAGATTTTTTTTTTTTAAATATATGTAATGTACAGACACACTTTTTCTACTGTTTTATTATATGTAAAGGATGTAAAGGATTACTAGGGTAGCAAGTAACTGATTTATATTTTGCATGAAGCACAATTTGAATTTCATAAGTCTATATTTTTTGTATGGTTTGTGGTTCCAAAAAGTCACTGAAATCGAACATTTAAAACAATTCAGTAAAATACTGAAATCGACATAATGTGTTCGTATTTAGGTAACTCTAAAAGTGAATGCTCAAGGATAAAATTCTACTACTTACGTAAAAATAGCTCTCAAAATATCATGAACCAACGATTTTCCTGGTAGAAAAAGGTTAACTTTAGCTTCACAGATGCTCTTGAGCAGGCAAGCTCGTCCATTGATGTTATGTCTGAAATTATACATATTTCAACAAAACATAATGTTAATGTGTGAGAAAATCGATTAACGATAGCAACACTAATGAAAATAATTAAATATCGTAACTCTTTATTTTAACTAACTTATACATTGTAAAATAAACGTCTCTGGTTGTTTTGAGGCTCCTGCGTTCGATTCCTTGATGTCACGAAATATTAACCTGTAGCCCTACCGCCCAACTCAAAGCTTTAGCCAGAGCGATAGCTGGACTATATCCATCCTTGTCATATCATAACACGATGACAAGGACGGACAGTGCACTGACGTCATCAACCAAAGCCAGAGTAAAAGTCCGTGTTTGTCATCGTGTTATGATATGACAAGGATGGATATAGTCTAGCTATCGCTCTGGCTAAAGCTTTGAGTTGGGCGGTAGGGCCCCTGGCAGGGAATCGGACGCAGGAGCCTCAAAAACAACCAGAGGCGTTTATTTAACAATGTATAATGGTTAGTTGATCAAATTAATGGGCAAAAAAATAAAAACTTACAGTTCTATTGATTTATGTATAATCTCCCACAACTGCCTTTTCTGTTTATTATGGAGTTTCCTTCTAGAATGTGCTAGCGTGAACTTTGCGTCAGGCAGAGGATAAGTCACGTCTAGATCTGACGTCATATACCAACCTGACGGCACATGGGTGAGAAAAGTCTTTGCCAAAGATATTGTGATCTGAAAAATTTAAACTTTTGGAATGATTTCTTTGGACACAGTTATAACTTGTATGTTACCGTTAATTATTCACTTTAATATAGATGGGTTTACAAAAATTGACAAAAGATTGAAAAAGATGACACCATGATAACTCCTTTAAAGGTTTTTTTAAGAATTGCGGCTCAAAAAAACATTAAATAATTTTTAGCTATACTTGAGTATACGTGTGCTAAGTGGCTATCTTGTACACCGTACACCGATGTTTTGCGTACCACTAGCACTAATATACCTTCAATGAAATTACTAATATAAAATAAAATAAATCTATTTACTTAGTGATCTAAGCATATTAAAATCGTTCGAGCGCTCATCGCTCGCAGACAGCGCGTTGGCGCGGTGACATCCCTTGTACGCTGGCTCTACCGAATCAGCCGCAAGCAAATAAAAAGGCCCATTAAAAGTTTAAGCGCGGAGTGAGACCCCCCTGCCCGTATGTCTCGTTTGCAGTTGTCAATGCCCAAGTTTTGTTGCGGGGCTTTGTTACATACAACTGCACACGACACGGTTTTATCAAGAATTCAAATATCAACACCTATTGACTATCAAAATTATCAATAATATTACTTCAAAGAATCAAAACATAAACGGGTCAAAACGTCAACAGTTATCAACCACTCACATAAACTTTTATCTTACTTATAAAAATTGCATATAATTGCAGTATTACCTAATTATCATTATTTGATTTATTTCTGCTCGTTGATTTATAATAGAAACGTTTATTAACAACACTCAAAATAAAAGAAACATACAAACAAGAAGAGATAAATAAATACATATTAATTCTACGATATAAAAACAGAAAGTGTGTGCTAATGGGCCCTGCCTCAGCAAAAATAACTTTTGGGTCATTCTTTGATGCACAGAATAACCAGAAGCACTGATATTCTGACAGGGCCAAAGGAGCGATTGGAACACAATTAATTATACAATAACAAAAACGGATACTTATTTTAGACACATTTTTGAGATTACAACCAAAAATAACGATATCATGCAAGAAACAAAAATGTCTTAGGCACTTGGGAACACAATTCCTATGCACAAGTAAAATAAAAATAAAAATATGTGTGATTTATTCAAATATTGTGGATTGTTAAACAAAAAAAACCTTTTATGTTATTAAAAGTCATTGATTATGCGAATCGTTGATAATCTAAATTGTTGAAATTTAACTGTTTATGTTTTTAATTCTTAGAAAATATTAATTTCTTAATTTTAATTGGTGTTGACATTGTCATTGATGATATTTTGCTTGTTGATATTAAGAAGTAAACTCACACATATGGGTAAACGTTTACACTAGACTATTTCACAAATGGACGCAACTGAAAATGTGCAATCATAAAACTAAAAATAGCTGATGACTTTTTTATTGTTTGCTCTTCCAATTTTCGTATGCGCTTGAATACAAGTATTGTATTACTTATGCAATGTAGAGTTATATTTAAATTTTATTTTCAATTGTTCTTTATATTTTGAATTAAACTCGAAAGATAACAAGAATCAAAACTAAAATTTACGCATTAGTACATTACAGCCGAGAACAGGAAGCTAGCATTTGCATTGTCGAGGATATCTTTAATCATTCGAGGCAGTGCAAATAGCTTCCAGTACAAGGCTTTTCGCAAGAAATTCGATAAAATAAAATTATCTTAGTAAACATTTGATTTTAAATTGGTTCGTGTGGCCATGTTAAATGACATGTTCAATGACAGTCATGCAACCAAGATTTATAATAATAATGATAGCTGATGAGTTCTACCGTTTTGAATTTTCAATACAACTTGCGGCACTAGTGCGGGAAGCAAGTATTGAAATTAATTTCCGCACTGAATTTCTAATTTAGGATTTGATGAACCATTCAACCAAAACATTTCACATACTTACCTCCGCGTTACTTCCATCTGGAAATGCAATATGCCTCCTTCTCCTTACAGCACTTAAAGGAGTCTTTACATTAGGACATTGGGAAGTGGTATTCCTAGAAAAGTTACTATGGACTCTGACTATTATTATAAGTACTAAAACCTTTAACAAATGCATTATTATCAAGACGTGACTTCCCGATCTTACATTTTAAATATTAGTGAGCTACGATCTGTGGCCACAAAGTTATATACATGCCACAGTTATAATACTAATTTTGAACATTCATGAACTAACTAAAAGTTTGAAAAAATAATAACCAAAAATACTTGGAACTTACAGTAAATAAAAACAAAACTAGTGTGTTATGAAAAACTATAGCTTCTCAAGTAATTACTTTTAATCTGAATAGTTTTTAGAACTTTAACTATTAAACTATGAACAAAGCCAGTTAAGAGGTTCGTAGTATACATCTGTGTTCATTCCCTTTTAAAATCAATTAAATAGTATATATTTTTATTATCAATTTACTAGTTATTTGTTGTTAAAAGAGATCAAAGTCAATTTGTGCTGCGAGTACCTAATTGTACTATTATTTATTCTGTGCCTGAATCGCGAACTAGCGAAGTAGTCTAGAATTGACTCACGAGCTATATACTACTGAGCACATTATATGATTTAAAGGCACGAGGCAAAACAAAAATTAGTTCTCGTGTTAAACATACAACTTTTCACCTCTACCAGCGAGAAAAGTAGTCAAGTTATCTTATATAAGTTTTTTTTACAAGCTTTTACAAGTCACATAAAAATATAAATTTTACAAGTCTCATCCTTGTCATTGTCACTCTATTTATTTTTCTTAATTATTCCAAAAGGTGGTGAATGAAATAAAAAAAGAAACACTTTGTCTTACGCTTGCGCTGGTTACTGCGAAGTTTTACGCGCCAAAAACACATTTTTTGTGCTGATGAGGTGATATTTATTTCAAATAGACTGTCAAAGTAATACTACACTTTTTAATTGGCAAATTGTTTTAATCCATCTTTTAATCGGTATATCTTTTAGCTGACAAGAAAAACGGGCGCACATCAGCGTTATCTAAATATATAAAAGAAGAAACTGATTGGTGACTGACATATCAACGCACAGCCCAAACCGCTGGTCCTAGAGTTTCCAAATTTGGCACATAGGTTCTTTATAAAGTCTAGGGGTGCACTAAGAAAGGATTTTTCAAAACTCACCCCTAAGGGGGTTAAACGGGGGGCCAAAGTTTGTATGAAAGTCCCTCAGTTTCGAAGCTAGGATTTTCAAATTTTGTGTCTAGGGTGACGATTGAAAATCAATATACACGTATCTCAGCGTTTTTGAGAATTCTACTCCCGAAGGGGTGAAAAGGTGGATGAAGTTGTGTATAGAAATTCCTTTTTACCATTGCCACTCGAAAAAGTGCGTTTAATTCAACGATAACAGTGAATAATACGCTGTTTTATTCACCGAGTGAATAAAAATATTTTGAATTTGGAACAAGCGCGCATCGTATGAATTATGTACAAAAAAAAAAAACGTGGTGAAAGTATGGAGCTATTCCATAGATAAAGCCATAGTTATACAATTAAATAAAAAAAAATATCCCGCCAATTTTATTTAGGTTCTTTTTAGTGTCTTATCTTTGGGTTCTTTTCTAAAAAAATATCTCCCCAAATAATTAGGTTCTTTTTAGTGTCTTATCTTTGGGTTCTTTTCTTTATATTAGAGGGGATTAGATATTCAGTCTTGCATCAGTCCATTCCATCAGTCTGGTACGATCTTCAGTCTGTAAAAATTCAAAGTCTATACAAACTGATGAAATGGACTGATGTCAGACTGATCATGTAATTTCCCTCATAGCATGGTTGTTTTATGTCATTGGAAAACTTATAGTTTCACTATTTTCTAACGGTTAAATTACCGATTACCTATCTAAGTAATAAAACTTGATAACTATAAATAGGTACTATATGTGTAAGTACTGCTATTATGTTTTCTCGCAGCCAATGGTAAAAAAGTAGAGTACACAACTCGTGAAAAAAAATTTTATCTCGGTCCTTTGTATCCCTCGTTTCGCTCAGGATTCTACTTTTGAATCCCTCGCTACGCTCGGGATTCAACTCTAGAATCCTTCGCTGCTCTCGGGATCCAACATAGTACCTCGAACTAATTGTCTACTCTATCGCATTGGGTGTACCTGTAAAGATAGATGTGTGTTATAAATAAATAAATAAATAAATAAATTCCTTCTTTTTTCACTTGTTGTATAATCTACTATTATTTTCAAAGTAAAACTCGCTAAATTTATAATTTAGGCTTATGAATGGAAATCTAACGCAACGTATATCGTTATTGTTAGTATTTCATTTCATTATTTTTTAAAGATTAAAGATTATTATTTCAACCCTTATGGGGATGAATTGGGGGTGAAATGAGGTAAATAAACCTAAAAATCGATATGGGTGTCGTTATTGGGGTTTTCTAGGATGTCGATTGCGAAAATAACATTTATTTTGAAGTCCAACACGGTGGACATGGTTTAACCCCTAAAGGGGTGAAAATGGGGTTAAAATTTTGTATGGAAAAATAATATAAAATCGACAATACAACTTTATAATTCGTAGGAGCACGTCTGAAAATAAATAGGCAAAAACATATTTTGTTATTTTGAAAATCAACCCCTTAGGGCGTAAATGGGGTAAATAAACATAAAAATCGATATGGATGTCGTTTTTGAGGTTTATGGGATGGTGATTGCGAAAATTACATTTATTTTGAAGTCCAACACGGTGGACATAGTTTAACGCCTAAAGGGGTGAAAATGGGGTTCAAATTTTGAATGGAAAAATAATATAAAATAGACATTACAACTTTATAATTCGTAGGAGCACGTCCGAAAATAAATAGGCAAAAACATATTTTGTTATTTTGAAAATCAACCCCTTAGGGCGTAAATGGGGTAAATAAACATAAAAATCGATATGGATGTCGTTTTTGAGGTTTATGGGATGGTGATTGCGAAAATTACATTTATTTTGAAGTCCAACACGGTGGATATGGTTTAACGCCTAAAGAGGTGAAAATGGGGTTCAAATTTTGGATGAAAAATAATATAAAATCGACATTACAACTTTATAATTCGTAGGAGCACTTCTGAAAATAAATAAGCAAAAACATATTTTGTTATTTTGAAAATCAACCCCTTAGGGCGTAAATGGGGTAAGTAAACATAAAAATCGATATGGATGTCGTTTTTGAAGTTTATGAGATGCTGATTGCGAAAATGACATTTATTTTGAAGTCCAACACGGTGGACATGGTTTAACGCCTAAAGGGGTGAAAATGGGGTTCAAATTTTGTATGGAAAATAATATAAAATCGACATTACAACTTTATAATTCGTAGGAGCACGACTGAAAATAAATAGGCAAAAACATATTTTGTTATTTTTAAATATAACCCCTTAGGGCGTAAATGGGGTAAGTAAACATAAAAATCGATATGGATGTCGTTTTTGAAGTTTATGAGATGGTGATTGCGAAAATGACATTTATTTTGAAGTCTAACACGGTGGACATGATTTATATTAGGGAGAGGGAGAGGGACAGGGAGAGGGAGAGGGACAGGGAGAGGGAGAGGGACAGGGAGAGGGAGAGGGAGATTTATATTAGGGAGAGGGAGGATATTAGAGAAAATGCATAGGGAACTAAATTGACCAGGATAAAATTGTATTCCACAACGTGTTACATAATAACCCCTAATGCCGAATATGGTTAATAAACTCATGGTCATTTTGGGGTTATTTTGAGGATCAAGTATTTCTGCACAAATAACTTATTAACTGCGTAATAAATAGCAGAAAATCTTGGGTAATTTGATGTGATTTGATTGCTATAAGAGATAGTTATGCGTATATAAGGGTTGCAAAATTGTATGGCAAATAATATTTTTCTGATCAGATTAACTTGAAACTTGGTATTAGTGCTCTTCAACACAATTCATGGTAGGTATTCGTGTTATATCTTTTTACAAAGTTTAGTCTTAAGGAACTGAAAAGGGGTTCAAAACTTTATTTGGGAAATAAATTGTTCTGATCAGATTTACTTCAAACTTGATATTAATGCTCTTCAACGCAATTGATGGTAGGTATACGTCTTTTAGAAGTTCATCCCTTTAAGGGTAAAACGGGATGCAATTTTGTTTGTAAAAATAGGCTGCTTTTGACGACGGTAACTGATTACTGAGCGGACGAAGTGCCACAAAAAATCCGTAAACAAGTCCTACGTCCACGCGTACGAAGTCGCGGGCAGCAGCTAGTCAAATCATAAATCAGAATAAAAGACTGGATAATTCTTAAACTGACTCATAAAGAACTGTGTCAGTAACTCTAGAAAAAAAATTGCTACGTCATCGTCGTCTGCATCTGATCGATGAACGTAAATTAAGGACATATTATGATAACTCAAAGTCACACACGCCGTTTATCACATTCGGTTTGTGCTTATTTTGAGTAAACAAATTGCGATTCTTAAATTTTGTTTATTAGTATCCAACACAAAAAAATTAGGAACATTCCTTCTGGTTTTCATAATTCCGAATAAAATAAATGATGCATGCGAATATCAATATTAAAATACGGGCATGTTAGTTAATTATATTGACATTTTATGGCATTCCTTGTGGTGTCAAAAAGTATAGTAATGAGAACGGGCAGAATCTCAATTCTTCACAGTAACTTGGACTTAACACCTCGTCGTATGATCCCTGCATTTCTTTGGCAAATTCTTCATCAAGTTCTGGCATTCTGTGAAATATAAAAATGAAATATTTAAGTAGTTATAAAGTTTTACATCTATGGCCGCGTTCCTAATCACGCTCATAGCGCTGTTAGCGCGAATCCGACCAAATCAAATAGTCACAAAATATTACACACACTGTTTCTTTCAGGTACTATTTTGGGGGTGCCGAACCCCCCCGGAGCAGCCTTAGTGCCCCCCCGGAGAAAAATGTGTTGTGTGTAGATAGACGGGCAACCTAGTGTAGTGATCGACGGACGAGCTCCCCCGAGCAATCAAGAGTGATTGCCCCCCCGGAGAATGTTGTCTGAAAGAAACACTGTACACAGATAGGGTGTTTGTATCTACTTCATTTAATGGATTATACGCTAACAGTGCTGTTGGTGTGATTTGGAACTAGGCATATGTCATGATTTTTTTACCAATACTGACACTGTTCATCATCAGGCATTTTAATGTCATCGTTGCTTGAACATGAACTTTCCTTCATACATAGATGAATAAGAAGCATTGGCCGTTGGCGTTAACGAGTCCTAATTAAGGCAAGACTAACTCGCGATAATTAAGTTTACTCATTAAAATACAACTTAAGTCCTAGATTAAGATGATTATTTTACGAGCAGAGCATTTAAATTATATTCAAACCCTGACCCCAGAATTAATATACTCGTAGTAACCCCTACTGAACTTTACTGACACCTTTT
The DNA here is from genome assembly GCA_928269145.1 of Agriphila tristella. Taxonomy (NCBI): domain Eukaryota; kingdom Metazoa; phylum Arthropoda; class Insecta; order Lepidoptera; family Crambidae; genus Agriphila; species Agriphila tristella. The sequence goes on from OV743433.1 coordinate 44,638,549, forward strand.
GTGCTTTATTTAAATAGTTGCTGTGTGTATAATTCTCTCAAAGGACATTTTTGACGTTGTCCGACATATCTGCAGTGAAACTCGCTTTGTCCGAACATATGAAAGCACTTTTGCATCGTATTTTAAATGAAACCCCAATTTTGTGTAATAAATCAAACACTACGGGCGAGTCTGCGGGGAGGCGTTTCTATGATGCATAGTGTGGTTTGGTCCCCTAGTGCATTTTTGCGAGCTTTTAAGCTTAGGACATTTATATATTTCTAAAATATTGTAGGAAATACTGTCTGTTTTGAAACTTAAATATGTATACTTTTGTAAATTTGAATAAATTTAGTGTGAGTTGCACTTGCACCAAAACGCTGTCAAAGTTACGGTTATCGTCAAATGATAATGCTGCCCATTTGTCACGTCAAACTTGTCAAAAGACATCATGCTGGCTGGCAACCTCTTTTTTTGGCTAACTTGTGCTTAACCGGTACTTTAACAAGCTTGTTATCGTTATAGTTAGGTGGTGCAACTCAGCATTCGTTTTTTTCTAATTTAGTGAGGAATATAATAGTGAGGAATATGAGGTGAGGGTCGGTCATGGGATGGGTGACCAAAAATATATTGTTTTAATATTTTCATTTGTTTCCAGATATGACTGTCTTAGGTTTTCCCCCCCGGCGGAGTTGTGCCTAAGTGGTGGGGGGTAAAAATGTACCCCAAAACGGGTATTTTTGCGATGTTTTGGTTATAGGTCATAATAAGGTGGGAAAAAATATTTTACAGTAAGATTTTTACCTTTTGAAACGAAGTATAGGCTTTTTACGTAACGTCTATAAATAACAATTTGTCACTCTAAAACCTATTACTTTTTAAACAGAAATCAATGACAAATGACAACTACAACAAAGTGACAAAATTCTAAACTCGTATTTTTAGACGTGACTGTACTACTTACAAAATTTTATTTAAAGCATCCAAATATCGTGTTGTATGCAAACAAAAGACAATACAGTTCAAATAACGCTTCAATATACCAGAGATTGGAGATTAATTAATCAAAATCAATTCCACTTCATCCTTCGACATTTCATAGTTGACAATAAGAGCCAGTGTCGCGTACTCGATGGTTGATGTCGCGTACTCGCGATACATACTAGTGATATTATAAATTAATCCGAACACGTAGTTGATATCACGTAGAAGGATTATACGCCAATTAGCGAGCTACCGGAGACAGAATTATTGAGCCGTATAGCTATTTTTGGAATCAGATTAGTATGTATCATGCAACATGAATGATTTTCATTCTAAGTATAAAAGATCGTTGAGTAAGACAGTAATATAAAAAGCTGTGTGTGTTTGATGCCTGATTACCGTTTTCATTTCGGATTTGGAGGTGCAAAAAGGTTGGATATATTTTGTCATATTGTCATAAAAAGTTGAGTGATTAAAAATGATCAACCGTTTTCATTTCCATAGATCTATACTTAAAATAGGCAGGTTATAGCGTAATTTATACGGTTGTTAAATCATTTAGTTTGTTATGTTTACGATAAAATCTCTTCAATGTATTTTAGGCCTTATCTCATTTTATAATTTAGTTTCTAATTACAAATCAATATACAACAATTAAACGTGTAGGTATATAATTTAATCCTTAACTTTTTCCATAATGCAGTAAATTTTAAAGAGCTAATAAAAAAACCATTTTGATGTTAAATTAAACAAAGTATAAGTAAATTTTTAAACTGTAAACTTTTCGAAGTCATATTCCTTAGATTAAATAATACATTTCTTTAGCAGTGCAGCAGAGATTGTGCGACCATAAATAGATTCTATATTATATTATTCGCAGTATAAAACGTGACTAATGTCCAATGTAACCATATGTGATGTCGAGACAAACAAGATACTCACGTGAGGATGGCTCTTAATATGTCATGGACCAGTGATTTCCCATGGGACGCCAGGTAGACCTTGGCTTCGCATATGCTTTTGAGAACACACGCCCGCCCGTCCAGATTGTGCCTGGATATTAAACAATTGTTTGCGTGATAGAAAACAATTGAAAAAAAATAGAAAAACGTTAATCTATAAGAATTCTGATTAAACATTTTACTTTTTTAATTAAAACTGGAACATTGCATGGTGCATAGTTTTTTTTTAGCGTTGATTACTTATAGTGGGTTAGAGCTGCGTTTCCACCATAGATGTACTAAGAAGATGAGCGGGGCGTGGATTTGTAGCGAAGCTGTGAAACGGTGTGGATGTTTCCACCAGAGATGTGCTAGGAAGATGAGCAGTGCGAAGATGTGTAGCGGAACTGTGAAATGGTGCGCAGATGAGCGGTGCAAGTATGTGTAGCGGGCTATTTTAAGATGCGAGCGAGTAGGGTGAAGTGTCTCTCGCCTCCATCCATAGCACACACCTCTCGCCCACATTTCTCGCACACATCCCTAGCTTTTTTCTTATGTACAAAAACCTTGCTCCGCTAAGCCGTTTCCACCTGGGGTGCGATTGCGTAAGTTAATCGTATTCATTTGACAGTTCATATCGTATTCCATCGGCTGCAATTTGTATGGGATGACTAATATTATGATACAATATGAACTGTCAAATGAATACGATTGATTTTACACAATCACCTAGCAGAGCTGTGATGCGAGGCGAGGTAAATGAAACGATTCTATTGGTAACAAACACATCCCTTGCTACTCATCCTCGCACATCTCTGGTGGAAAAGCAGCATAACTAGGACTTATTTACAGGGCAACGATGAAGTGGGGTGCGGTGCGGGGCAGGACGGCGTTCCCCAACTCCACCCCGCAGGCGAGTTGTACCTGAGGAAGTATACAGAAAGAAAACTGGTGGCCGGCGCCGATCTACCGGCACTTATCGGCGCTTATCGGCTTATGGGCGCTGGTAGATCGGCGCCGGCTACCAGCTTTCTTTCTGTATACGGCCTAATATTTGACTACTGAAAGTGTGCTACCGTAGTACGTCGTTATTTGTCTGCATTCATCGCAGGACAAAACTTACCTCACTATAGGAGAAGGTATTTTACATTGGTGTTAGGTAATTCCCTATAATTCCGAATATGGTAGACTAGCGGCCGCCCGCGACTTCGTCTGCGTGGAAAGTTTTTGTGCTGTCCCTCGGGAACAATACTTTTTTTCGGGAAGAAAGGTACCCTATGTCCTTCTCTGTACCCCTGACAACGTATATACAAAATTTCATAATGATCGGTTCAGTAGTTAAGACGTGAAGGCGTAACAAGTAAACAAACAAATAAACAAACAAACGGACTTTCACATTTATAATATTAGTACGGATAGGATACCATGCATACAACCCTGGAAAACTGAAAACTACCAGTTGACTGATACTTTTTTTATGTAAAACCAATTCCAAACCAAACCAATCTGAATATTAATGGGATAGATTATTAAAACCGATCCATCCATCCATTTTCCATTCATATAAAAAAACAAATCCTCAGCCATGTAGTTTTCAGGTTTTACAATATTTTCCGAGGTTGTATGCATAGCATCCCGTTTACCTCATGTAGGTATAGGTTTCTATAAATACTTACAAATTTATAGCATTTTCCACTCTCTCCCACAAATCTTTTTTCTGTCGATGGTGTAGCTTCCTCCTTAAATGCATCATGGTGAAATTGGCGTTTGGCAGGGGGAAGTGGACATCCAGCTCTAGGGCAATGTTCCAACCAGCTGGGGCATGGGTCATGATCGCCTTTACTATGGATGCTGTAAGCTGTTTCAAAAATATTGAAAATTAAAGCTCAATTTTATACTAGAAAAAACCTCGTCTCTAACAGATGGGATTTGAACCCTCGACTAATTTTAAGTAACTTACCGTGTATATTCAATTTGTATTTCTATAAGTGTAAGACTGGTTCAATTATTATTTTAATATCAGTTTATATAAGGTTTTGAAGTTAGCGTTTAACTATGAATTAAATAAGGTATGAATGATAGGTACCATATGATTATACAATCAATAGTGCTGCCATAAAAAGATGATAAGCAGGTTATCACATTTACTTTATGTTGTATACGATATATTATTAACAATCTATTAAAGCTTGTTTTCAAATTCTTGATTACCTCACTCGTTTATTAAATTGAACCTACTTTACACGAAATAAAACACTTTTTAACGGATACTATTAGTGCATTTTTATTGAAAATAACTTGTTAATTAGTTGGTACTTACATACTCGTATTTGGTATGATTTTTTATTTTTCCGACGATTTCGAAAACTGTTTTGTTTCATGTCTAGTGAGCGCGTAAGCTTAAGAGGTGAATTTACTTCAATTTTCTCAAAATGTTTATTTGAAAACTCTTTACAAATACCAACCACCATATCAGACCCGTCAGGAAACACAAGATGGCGCCTTTTCCTCACTAAACTCAAAGGAGTTTTCACATTAGGACATTCTTCTTTCAAGAACTCACATTCAACAACTAAAACTGTCAGTAAGTACATTAAAACTTGTTGCATTTTCACAGGGAAACGAAATTGTGTTACATTACTGCATAGTCCGGTCACTCACTACAAAGTGATAAAGACTTATTGTAATATGTTGTCACAAATACGACTATTAACACTTTCGTTAAGTACTTTAGGTCACTGTTTGGTGGTAGCAGTGAGGACTTGACTTTGATGGGGTATTAACATTGGTCGATTTTAGTCACCAATGACGTTGAGTCATGTGGTATTTACACGGGTGACTATAAAGCCACACAACTTTCGCCCGCACGGCGAAAATCGACCGTGTAAATGACAAGTCAAGTTCCAAGTCGCAAATTCCAGTGTGTAGCGGCCGCATGCGGCTGGTGACTAAAATCGACCAGGGATCTGTCATCATTGTAATTGTCTAATAATATATGACATGAAATGTCATAATATAGTCACCTGCGGTCTAGGCCGAATTGCCATTTACACAGTCGCCGTACGTACGGCAAAAGTTGTGCGGCTTTAGTCACCCGTGTAAATCTCTGATTCGAAAAACCAGACTTATGTGTGATTGAATCCCACATAACTCTGGATTTCGGAAAAAATAATAAATTCTTTTAGAACACGTCTCATCGATATTAAAATGGTACTAAAATTGTAAAAGTAGCTGTGAGTTACAAAGGCAGCCATGTACCACTAAATAAACCATCCAATTATTAAAACGAATTCAATGTACCAAATAATCAAGGAATGTCCATATTAAGATTTCTCGGTTAAAATTTCTTAACAGAACAGCGCCTGTTCAGTGACCCAGGATGTTTGGTTTAAGAGTTAGACCGCGCCTGTCACTTCTTCTCATTAGTTCAGTCACGCTTACTGCCTTCTGCATCCACTTACATCCTTAACTCAAAGACATAAGGTTCAAAATCTCTCTAACAGATCACATCTTCGCAAGATTATCTCTTGTCACTGAATTTTGAGACTTAAACTACTCTGTCAGAGTTGAAACTGATTTGGTTGTGTTGATTGTTGCATTTCGTTGAAATTTTCTGCAGGCAAACTCCTTTTGGAGTAATCACGTGAAAATATTTTGTTTCACTCAAGCGACTTTGTTTTCTTTGAAAATATTTTTGGCGCTGTAAACGGATATGATTTTGATTAGAAAGTTTACAGAAATTATATATTTTACAGTTTACGATAATTAGCTGAAACTTGTATTGAAACTTGTATCGTCAAAACTATTGGTTGAATCTTAAAACCAACATTATTTATAATTTTATAGGTCCTACTAGGTCTTTACTTGCCGATATTGTCGCACCAAAAAAGGAACCTCATTAGGTATTTACTAGGATTAAAAATAGTTATCAATTGCTTGATATTAAACAGTGAGTAATAATAAAATACTTATTTTCGTTTTCTAAACATTAAAAATAAATTCTTACATTGTAAGCAACTAATTTTTTGTTAGCAAAAATGTCCACTTTATTTGTTGTAAACTTGTAAATTATCCAAAACTTATTTTTTCTCACATAAAAGTTTTGTAAGATTCGCGTTTACGGTTGTAAAATAAATTCAGAAAATGCTGGTATGAAAACTGAAATTTCTTGAAAATTCTTCATACGAATCACCGATTCATTATGGAGAATTTCCGAAAAAAGAAGTGATTTTCATACAATTTTTTTAATGTTATGCAAACTCTAAAATAATATTTTATTATTACTGTTGACTATCAAGGTATTCGATAATATCAAGCAGATAAATGTTTTAAATATTATAAAAATCAAAAGTCAAGTCAAAAGATAAAATATTTATTAAAATAAACTTAGTAACTAAGCGCTTTAGAATCGTCTATATTTTCTTACCACCCGTTCTAGACTTTTTTAACTGACAAGAAGAACGGGCAAATAACTTTAAAAGTATTTTTGTGAAAAATATCAGCAATTTCATAGTTAAAGAGACCTTATATTTTTTTAAGTTACATTACAACTAACTTACTACATAAACAATTGAAACGAAATGCTGTTCTGATTCTAAGCAAACCAAAAAAATATTTCATTTTTGAACTTGTTAAACAGGCTCCTCTAATTGTTTCTTAGTCAAAAAAAAGTCAAAATTCCTCGAACTTTATCCCACTTCTCGAGAGCTGACATTTGACGCAGATTAGTATAAACAAAAAAATACCAAACTTCAAATAAAACAACGAAAAATAAATGTACAAAAAGGTTTATTAACTTTATTTGGTTGGTGCAGTTCTGCAGTCTGGGTACATCTGAGTGCAGTCTCCAAGAGTCTCGTGGGCGATATCATACTCCTTATGCAACGAGGATACGAACTCGCGACCTTTAGGCAATCTGGAATAAGTTATGACAGTGAATTTCCTCGGAAAATATATTATACTCGAGAGGTTTACATCTAGAAATGGTATACCTTTCTACGTGTTTCTGTATTGGGAATATTACTTTGTAAGGCAGAGTTTAAGTTTAAGGTTTAAATTTACTTTTTAATAACTGTTAGGTTGACTTTTATATCTTAAATGGTATTTATATAGCTGGTTAGTGGTTAATTCTTGTAATCTTTAGTTTTTTTATAATATGATTATTTTTATTAAACTAGACTTATGTTAGACCTATCCGATATGTAGTAGGTATTTAATTTCAACCTACCTACCCATTGTGTGCAAACTTTTGTTAATTATTGTGATGGAAAATGACCTCACTTTAAATGTGGAGCTCATTTTTCAATGTTGACGACTCTGTATGAAATATACAGGGAGAAAAAAGCAGCCCTTGACGAGTTTCTTGCCGGTTCTTCTCGTTACAAGGTCTCCCGCTTAGGGTTTGCGAACCGATGGCGTAGCTCGACATTCACAAGTGCTTGTAACAGCCTAGGCTAAATAAATTATTTTTGAATTTGAATTTGTTAAATCTAAAAACGAATGTAAGTATCTACTTTAAATTATATAAAATCTCAGTAAAACAATCTTCTTGGTCACCCAGTATAAAACGGCCATTCAAATTAATATAATGTTAATTGAATATGACAGAAATTTTTCTCATCTACAGAGCGTGTAGTGTCTATTAAGACAACACATATCACAAATACTTTACTTAGTTAATTAAATATCCAACCAAAAACATTTTCATTTATAATGTTGCCAAGACCTCGCACTGTCAAAAAGTTATCAGACCTCATGTAGAGCCAAGCTTCTAACTCTACACGCCCTAACTCTACAAGCACTAACTTCAAAAACTCTACACCTTAGTCAAAATATGTGGCATGGCCGTTTCGTACTACTACAAGAACTATTGTTTATCAGAAAGGTTTCCATGTAGCGAAATGGTCAAGCCGTGCGTGAGACAGAACAGGACAGAACCAATAATATTTTGCTGTAGGAACCATTCACACAGCTCAATCACGTCTACGGTCAATCAAATTTCAATGCCAGTTGTGACTGAAGCGTCACGTGACTGTCAAAACTTGTATTGAAATTGGTCGTTGACGTAACTGAGGCGAGACTGAGCAGTGCGAATGATCCATTAGATTTCTGCACCCCCCTGATAACTTTATCAACTACAAACTTGAACAAAACTTTCTTAAGTGGGTTATGTTGTTTATGTACCCCGCCGTTGCCCAATCATCTGCCTTAAAAACAAACCTCACCTCAGTGACAGGTACTTACGTAAACGTCGCCTTCAGAATCTCCTCCAAGAAGGTCCCCTGTCCACGCCGACCCCTCCCTGTCTCGCACAACAGTCGCAGGACACACTCCCGCCCGTTCCAGCCAAACCTGTTCATGTAATAAATTGAGAAGGCCTACTGAAGAAGACAAAAAACGATTATCGAATTATTATCGGTTCACTTTTTTAAGTTATTCACGCCTGTCACAAGAAATAAGAAATTTATAATATTTTTATAAATTTCTTATTTTAAACAAAAGCTATCTTAATTTAAACAAACGCTGCAAAACCTTTACGTTCACACTTATCAAAATTTGTGATTATTTACGGCTAAAAAATACTTTATCATTTCAAAATATAATACCTTATCTGTTGACTGTACAATACTAAATTGTTTGCAAATATAATAAAATTTTGCACCAAAAAATATGTAATAGCATAAGAATAAATAATAGGTTCTTGAGCCTCTGCTCAGGTCCTCTGGCCTATTACAAAAAAGCGTTTTTAAGCGTAAGATGTTCGTCCCACTCCGTGGCACTATTAACTCACGAATAAGGTTCATTTCAAGTAAATTGAACAACGAATTGCGTCAGATTATCGTGATTATTTTTTGTAATAGGCCCTCAGAACTTAGCTGAACTTACCCTTCCAACATTTTCTCGATTTTTCCATAAAGCGATGTTCTTGATACTCTATGAAACTCTACCCTTTCCTTTTCCATGCCATGGAAACAATTAGTTTGCGTTTCTTTTTCGTGCATATCTTTTATTGAAAATTCACGTGTGACGTTATTTTCCGCTGGAGTTTTTCCGTCAACGCTTCGTTTGGCAAATGCTGGGTTTACAATAGGTCGCCTATTGAAAAAAATTGTACGTAACAAACACTACACAAAAACGTAAAAACCTTGTTTTCAGATAATTTTTATCACAAAGAATATTCAACAAGTTGATAATTCCAATCGATACGTATATAGAAACTTTTTAGTCTGTCGGGTCTGCATAATAACAGTATTTTTTATTTACGCTATTTGAACAGTCTAGATTTAGCGATATGGTAAATCTGGACTATTGAAGAATTATCTGCTACGCCCATGCAAGCATGTATTCTATCTGTAATATTATATTCTATCTGTAATCATTATTTTTCATTGTGAGTTATTTATATTCACGGTATTTCCTTATTGTTCATATAATAAAATGTTCTTGCTGAATGTTTCATAATATTTCAATAAATACCTCTTATATGGCTTTTTGCCTATCACCTTCCCATCTTCGTCCAAGAACAAAATATGTTTTGAATTATCATTCCTTCTGATTCCGTATCCTTTTTTGTACTCTTTTAACTTTCCGTAAAAAAGTTGAGGATCGGAAGGCAGTTCCCAGGCCAGGGCAGCTGTGTTCCCAAACCATACGATGTCACCGATATGTAAATACCCTTGGTTTTGGGTGCAGAATACTAAAATGTAGAAGGTTTTCTTAATGAATGTGAAAAATCTATGATCCAAACACATTTTGACTTTGTACAGCGTGTAAAGGCACTAAGATTTCAAAGTGACGACGACCTCCGTGGTCGAGTGGTTCGCACGCCGGTTTTCAAGGCGTCACCATCTCTTGAGGTCCCGGGTCGATCCCCGGCTGGGTCAATGTAGAAAACGAACTTTTCAATATTGTCTCAGGTCTGGCTGTGTGTCATACCACCGTTGTTTCTGATTTCCATAACACAAGTGCTATTGCTACTTACTTTGGGATTGGAGCAATGTATGTGATGTTGTCAAATATTTTTTTTAAAGCCTCAATTGCATGGAACTCGGTTCAATATCGATCAGTTTTCATTGTTAGTGGTACAACAGTTGATGCAGTTGATACAATTGCACTGAGTTATGCTTGGTTTATACGGGGTAAGTAACATGGCAGTACAGTAACCCTGTCCAGCGCTGTCTTGCTACTGGGCTCGTGTAGAGACACTAGTTTCAACCCAGTCCAGTGCTGACTTCTCGCTCGCAAGTCTGTCCAGCTGACTAGCCACCAGTTCTATTTTCGGGCACAGTATGACTTACTGCCGATTCTGTCTACATGTTCTGTTACCCAGTTACTGGATCCGAAATACCGAGTCACTGGGTCTAGTTACTGACCCCGTATAAACCAGCCCTTACGTCCAATACTTTAATTTCAGATCGTCTATAGAGCAAAATAGGTTCAAGTAATTGCAACATTTTTTATTTTTTTAGAAAAAAAACAGAACACATACCCAATTGAAAGGAACTGCCGTCAGGAAAAACTAAAAACCTTTTTCTTCTTGATAACACCTTCGAAGGAATCTCAGTTTCATTTTTGGATGTATTTTTATCTTGTTCTGACAATATTTCTACTGTTGCTACCAAATCTGTGCCAAGTAATACTAGAAGTATTAAAAGTACTCTATCCATAATCATCTACTTACGTCCTTTTTAATGGGATATTTTACTAACTGAAACAAGGACACACATATCTAAATCAAAACAATTTTGAAATAGAACACTTAAACAAAAATCAAACCAAATACTAATTAATAACCAAAGTGTCCATTAAAAAGTGTTTTATTTCATGTTTAGTGAGCGTGTAAGCTTGAGAGGTGAATACATCACTTTTTTTTATTCAAAGTTTTTATAATTTTATCTTGATTATTAAAAACTTACCTGGCAATTTTTAACACTTCCTTGACACTTGGCAACCTGTGTCAGTCTAAGAAAAAACAACTGAATTCATTGGCACAAAATTGCTAACTGTTTGTGTCCAATTACTGTCACTGTACAAAACAAAGGCTAGGAAATGGTGCTAAATACTAGCGTGGAAAGTATAACACCTAGGTATACAGATGTATACGTTCAAATAAAAACCTTTTTTGCCTGAAAAAATGAATCAAAAGCACTTACGGATACAGTTTGTTTTCGAATGAAGTTATACAACTTTGAACAGAATAATCAACGTGTAACATAATAATTCTGTTAAGCCATTAATTTATTAATGGTTAACCAGATTATTATGGTAGATACGGACCATCAAACTAAACAACTTTTACTAGGGCACCAACAATTAATAGTGAAAAAAACAATCTGTTTCATAATTTTCATATTTTCGTTATTAATTTTTGTATGTAACAGCTGATATTTTTTTGTGATTTCAGAGTTGGTCCTATAGTAAAAGTTGTTCAGTTTGTCTGTCCCTATCTTCTATATATACCCAGCAGTTGGTGTCTTGCGGCTGACATGATGATCTACCATATCCTGGTTTAGCCGTTAATTCTTTTACACGTTGTATACTTACAGCACACGTTATCAGTGTTTTAATCGTTTGTAACTTTTTATCGTTAAGATTTTGCTAATGTTGTTAACCCTACAACTTAAAAAAAGAATTTTTTTTTTAAAATAACTAAACTTAATAACTTCCTTTGGTTAAAAATAACCAAAGGAAGTTTCTATATGCATGGATTATTTTATTAATGAAATTGTTTCTAGAAAACTGATTTAAGTAAACTTTAAGAGAATGGGAACAGTTTCTAAAGTGAATTATCAACAACTTCTTCGTAAGTTATTCGTAGTAATCCATTAAAAAAGATGAAATTATTTCAACAGAAACATAAATAAACTAAGTAATAAACTATTGTTACCGTTTATTATAAATATTAATGTTTTAACATAGCGGTTACTTTAAACTGTTATGGGAATGTGTGCAAAAATAAAATTAGCTGAATATTTTTAGAGCTCCCATAATAATAATAAAAAAATTCAGAATTTTCGGTTCCGTGAAAAAATTTACACCACCTGCCACAACCACAACATGATATTTTGTGGTTGTGGCAGTTGGTGGCAAAGGTATAATCTCCATTCTGCTGTTACTTTAGTACATTTATGAAGTCGAAGAGACTTTATTTTTTTATTTTATACTAAGGGAGCTTATTCTTACCAATAAAATAATATTCAACCAATTTTATTTATTAAGGCATTCTCCATCGAGATGGAGCATGATATTTATTAAAGAAATTTTATATAATATTCGAATCATTCGTTACACATATCAATATTAATAAAACACGTCTATTGAAGTCGGGTGGGGCTGGAGGACAACTTCATTTTTTTCTAAAAGCCCCACCCGACTTCATTAGACATGTTTTATTAATATTGATATGTGTAACGAATGATTCGAATATTATTTCTTGCTTTTTAGAGGTATTTAATTTTTAAGCTGTTTTTGTTTTCAGGTTTTTTGAAGGCGGTTTTTCTTTTTTTTAAAAAAGCTTTTTTATTTTCAACTTTTTAGTGGTATGTATGTAAGCGCAGCGTGTAAATATTTTTTAACTTTATATTATAACATTTCCAATGGTAAAATGCCCAAAACTCAATTTCCAAATTTACGCTGTTGGTTTTTGAAGAGTTTTATGGGACCACACACGAACTATGTTCTTTGAGATCAAATAAGAGTTGTACAAATCGGGTAACAACTGACGAAGCTATGTTAAAACATACATAAAAAAAACCGTCGACTTGAGAACCTCCTCCTTTTTTTGAAGTTGGTTAAAAATTAACGTTTATGTTCTTGCTATGATCAAGCGTTCTTATTGTCATTAATTTCATTTTTTTCAATGCATATTGTGCATGTGAATATAATATTAGAAACATTTAAAAATTACAAGTTTTACTCAAGTCATTTCTTACTCGTATAGATACGAGGGTTAGTGTCTATCACTAAAGGTAAACATACAGATCAAAAACATGACCTCCTTTTGGGCTTCACCACAGTAGGGTAAAAATAAATCAAAAAGAAATAACAATAAAATCTTAATTTCGGTTTCATTTAATTTCTACTTATAAAGTTTCAGGCCTGCCAAAATGGTCACATCCAGGGTACAGTTTCCAGCAATCATCAGTAGGTTTATGAGCTTCGTCGTATTCTCGATGTTCGTTTCTATCAAAGGGAGTGCCCTTAGGCAATCTGAAAATAACACAAAAGGTATTCCATTAATAAGTTAAAAGCACAAAAGAAATGCATAATGATACACTAATGAACATGGAAAATGGGGCGAACAAAATAACAAGGTACAGTTGATAGAATAAAATAAGCAAATATAACGTTGACGAGCATTCTTAACCAGGGTAATAATTAATAGTTTATTGAAAAAGTGAATAAGCTCATGAAAATCAGAAACAACGACGATGGTACCAAAACATAACCCAGACCTCAGTAGATTTTTCATACAATACTATAATAATATACTAGAAAAAAATCGACTAGCAATAGTTCATATTCTCAGGCGGGAATCGAACCCACGACCTTTAGAAGTCTCTTCCAACTAAGCTACCGAGTCACTACTCGGTAGTCAAATTAAAAAAGAAGATATTTTTCTAAATTGACCCAGACGGGAATCGAACCCGAGACCTCAGAGATGGTGACACCATAAAACCTGGTAGACAAGCCACTTGAGCATAAGAATACCACCATTTAAACTTTGTTTATGGGTAACCTTTATTAATCTATATATATAAAATTCAAAGTCCTGACTGACTGAGTGAGATATCAACGCACAGCCCAAACCACTGAACCTAGAGACTTGAAATTTTACACACAGGTACCTTATACAGTGTAGGCATCCACTAAGGAAGGATTTTTGAAAATTCCATCCCTAAGGGGATGAAATAAGGGATGAGAGTTTGTATGGAAGTCCCTCAGTTTTGATGCTAGGATCTTCAAATTTTGTATTTAGGCTGACGATTGAAAATTAATAAATACGTGTATCATCGATTTTCAAAATTCTACCCCCGATGGGGTGAAAAGGGGGATGAAGTTGAGTATAGAAGAAAATCCTTAATTTTCAAAGTAAAAATCGTTAAATTTATAATTTAGGCTAATGGATGGAAATATAACGTAACGTATATGGTTATTGGTAGTATTTTAACCCCTATGGGGATAAAATGGGGTAAATAAACCTAAAATAGATATGGATGTCGTTATTGGGGTTTTCTGGGATGACGATTGCGAAAATGACATTTATTTTGAAGTCCAACACGGTGGAAATGATTTAACCCCTAAAGAGGTGCTAATGGGGTACAAATTTTGTATGGAAAAAGAATATAAAATAGACATTACAACTTTAACTTCGTAGGAGCGAGTGTAAAATAGACATACATATATTTTGTGATTTTAAAAATCACCCCCTTAGGGGGTAAATGGGTAAGTAAACAATAAACATAAAAATCGATATGGATGTGGTTCTTGAGGTTTTGTGGGATGGTAATTGCGAAAATTACATTTATTTTGAAATCCAACACGGTGGACATGATTCAGCCTCAGGGGACAAGGACGAAGACGAAGACGGGGACGGGGACGGAAACGAAAATGAGAACGGTAACGGGAACGGGAACGCGATCGCGAACTGGAACGGGAAAGTATAAAGAAACGGGAACGGGATACCTACTAATATCTCTGGACCCAATTCTGATTATTGTAATAAACTAGCTTCCGCCCGCGACTTCGTCCGCGTGGATATTAGAGAACACCCTTAGGGAACCTTAAACCAGGATCCGACCAGCCGTTTTTACGCGATTAGGCGAGTCCCCACCAAGCGAGCAGCCTCGTGCGAGGCCCGCCACACGCGGCGAACGTCTTGCCTCGCACGAGGCTGCTCGCTTGGTGGGGACTCGCCTAATCGCGTAAAAACGGCTGGTCGGATCCTGGTTTAAGGTTCCCTAAGGGTGTTCTCTAATATCCACGCGGACGAAGTCGCGGGCGGAAGCTAGTTTATGATATACAACGGGACACGTGTTACAAAATAACCAACCCTGAAATTGGTCCTATAGTAAAAGCTGTTCAGTTTGATGGTCCCTATCTACCATTATAATATTCGGCATTAGAGGTTATTTTGTAACACGTTGTAAAGTGTACACTCAACATGTTTTATTTAGTGTAAAAATATTTTTTCAGTAATTTAATCGATGTAATTCTTTCATCATCATCATATCAGCCGCACGCAACCCACGGACGCCTTACAGGTTGCGTAAATGCATTTTCATTGGCATAAAAAAAGGTTGCCTGGGCGAGTTTGCTACATAGCAATAAGACCACCTTTGTGTATTTCCTTTCTAGATGTTGTCTTTTTCTTTACATTTATTTGCCCAGTATGCAATAATTATAAATATTTATTTCATACACTATAAAATACTACCTTTATTCCTATGAAAACCAATACAATACATACGTAAACACAGTTCTGAAAAATTCTTGCAGGAATGCTCCCTGTCGGGGCGCAGCTTGTGCGGCTTCACATAGTTTGTACAATACACATTGGCGGCCATCTTGTCCTAATCTGTGCACAAATAAAAATAAAAATAAAATTAATTAATATTTTAATATCAGTCGATACACCTAATTGAAAGACCCCAGTCAAGGTAAAAGGGTGTAGTGCTGAAAGACGGCGGAGTGCCAAGCAATCGACGATGATTTCGCAGAGACGCTGACGACCAAGTTATACTTGCGTCTTCTGCGCAAGAGTTGCAGGAAATGATGTCTGCTATGAATGATGATTTTGTGAGAAAAGGGATGAAATTAAATATAACTAAAACGAAAGTGATGGTGTTTGAGAGAGATGAAGAAATTACTGACTGTACGGTAATGTTAGGTGGCGAAAAAGTGGAACAAGTCCGTGAGTTTGTATACTTGGGGAGTTTGTTCATAAGGGACGGAAAGAGTGAGGAAGACATAGAAAGGCGAGTGAAGACAGGAAATTCGGTGAGTGGTGCTATACAATCGGTTATGAGTAGCCAAACCGTTTCTGCAAAGGCGCAAATGGCTATTCATAACGGAGTTCTGGTACCCACACTGATGTATGGAAGTGAATCTTGGGTATGGCAGAAGAAGAATGAAAGCAGAATAAATGCGGTAGAGATGCGATCGTTAAGGAAAATTTGCGGAGTAAAATTGAGTGATAGAGTGAGCAATGATGTGATGCCGACCGACAGTTGCGCGCGCGTGGCGACAGATGCACGTTCGTGCGGGTGGATTCAGGCTGTGTCCGCCTGTCGGCTGCCGACGCGCTCGCATCCGCTGCGACGACGGGGCTGGAATCGCGCCGGTTGATGCGAAGCATTGTTGCATGAAAATCAACGCGATGATTTTCAATATTAGGTCTTAGTGTACTCACGCTGTAAGCAGCTTCTCAACTTTTTCAAATAGATCCACGCGACTATTCCTATGAAAGTCTACAGTATCCCGACCCAAATGCTCTTTTCTTAGATAGTCTCTTGTTAATTGTTGCTCATGCATTTTAAATCGGTCGATTTTCGCCCGCAATTTCTCTTTAAAGGTTCCTCTCTCGTCGATACTTCGTTTAGCAAATGCTGGATTTACCAGTAATTTTCTAGAAAATAAATACTCGGTATAATTGTAGTACATCTGTTTATAATATACTACAGACTCCTTTGCTTAGGGCAAAAATGAGTGCATTTAATCTAATATTAATAGAATCATAATCTTCCTTCTTATTAATACACACAAATATGCAATCCTACATTTTTATTTAATATGATGAGCCGCACTAAATTGAAATCATTGTCAATAGCCATCAACTTAAGAATACTTAGAAAATAACTTACGAATACTATTACCTTTTGTAAGGTACTTTAGCAATAAGCTGTCCCTTATCATCAACATAGTAAATACTGTTTTTGAAATCGCCTCTTCTCAATGCTTCTTTATCATATCTTTTGAACATAGTGAAAAATTTGGGATCTGTAGGTAGACTCCAGGCCAGCGCTGCCGTATTGGAGTAAAGGAAAATGTCTCCTATTGTGATCAAAGCTGACGTTTGTACGCAGAAGACTGAAAAAATCAATTGTCATGAACGGGTGTCTTTTTGTAGTTATTATATTATTTAGTATTGTATAAAATTGCATCGTGAATGCTGTAAGTATATTGGCTGTATGTGAGTACTGACTTTGTCTCGAGTGCATACGTCACAGTCGGAAGTCTAGTCTGTGGTACAGATTAGATACACAGTATGTCATGGCGGCCGACAGAATGAAGACATGTGGTGGTGAATCACAATCCTAATTTCAATAATGTGGCGATTTAGTTTTACAAACGATTGTCGATAAAATGCCCTAGTCGACTAAAATCACCTAGAAAATCGTTTAAATTACCCGTGTAAATGCCCCATTAGCTGCACTTGTACATTATCTTAATGACATCTAAATTGTTTGAAGATCAAAGAAAATAAAAACACATAAGAGTTAACACAATGGAGCACCACTCCCTATTGTTACAGTAATTGTCATTTCAATTTTGTTTATTACCTAAATATTGTACTTCAGATTAGGAAAGCGAACCCTTTACAATAATACCCTGGTCAAATGAAAGTCGAGCGTTGCTGCGGGCATTGTCAGTAAACTGGCCTAAAATTGTGATAATTTCTAAAAGAGGCCTTTGTTTAACGGCCTCAAAGTGTAACACAATTATTTACCTACCTAATTGAAATGAGCTTCCTTCTGGAAATATCAAAAACCGCTTTCTCCTCGACAACAGCTTAGAGCCACTGTTTCTCCCTAAATAATTTGAACGGGTCTCATTTGTCGATGTTGTTCCATTTACAAATAATTGTATAAGGAACATCATTAGTGGAATATCTTTCTTTTTTATAATCATTCTTCTTACAATTTTGGGTCCAAGCAGGTTTCACTCAACTTTACACAAGCCTCTTTTAGTCTGTAATTTTAAATTTTAAACACAAACTTGCACTGGCAAGATACCACAAAACGTACTGCCCCGTTTGACAACCCATTCTGGGGACACAAATATTTAGAAATGAAACATCAATTAACACAGAACGTGTTAACCAATTTACAGCTATTTTCGTGCTTCAAATATTAAATTTTATGGCTTTGAAACAAAAACGGAAATTTCACGTCTTGCCCTAATGTTATGGAAGCAATGTCGTCATAATGCACGTTTCTCTTATGGGAGTAAATAAATAAGATAGTGGAAAACCATTTATTTAACTGAACAGATTTCGTATGTTCGTTTTAAACTAGTTTGAACGTGACTTACATTTATCCAATACTAATAACATTATCAGAGTCCATTTAATATTACAATTAACGTAGAGATGTAGAGGTAATTCCGGTAACACAAGGATAGAACATAATATGATAAAGTATTTCTTATTGCTATGGTAACTGGATAAATATGTGTTTCCTTTATAATAAAATAGAGTTCTATACATTATCAAACACAGAAAAAATGGCGTGAGACCTAATAATAGAAAGTAGAAAGATGAACAGTACTTCAAATTACATATTTAAAATGATTAGAATAACATTCGAAAAGTATTATATTTAACTCAGCGGATCCACTTAACAAATAACGTAGTCTAAAGTATACGGAATAATAAACTCAACATAATAAAAAAGGAAAAAAATATATAATTCAAACATTACAATGGCAGGATGACAGAAAATGTATCCCGCTTGGTGGCACTGCTGTAGATGCAGACTTTTTGTACGTAGGTATGCATAAGGGCTTAGCATACGGGTTATGATCCCGTTTAAACATGGTTAACAGTAATAGTCCGTGAGCCCACGACAGTATTGCCTACGTCATATGACATCACGATGAAATGCATGGCACACGGTCGGAAAAGTTGTGCTGAGCGAGGATCAGAAGATTATCGCAAATAAAATTGGCCGGAAGCTTAAGAAAATCTTCCACTTCCGGTCAAAATTTTAAGATTATATTTACGTTATGTGACATCAGTAAGAGACATAATTTAGTTTTCAATCGTAGAGAGAGTAAACATTAAGTCTGTCAGTTCTGAAATGACTAAAAAGCAAAAAAAAATAGTTTAAGGTATTTCGGCCATTTCAGAACTGGTAGACTTATGTTTACTCTCTCTATGTCATATGACGTAAATATAATCTTAAAATTTTGACCGGAAGTGGAAGATTTTCTTAAGCTTCCGGCCAATTTTATTTGCGATAATCTTCTGATCCTCGCTCAGCACAATTTTTCCGACCGTGTGCCATGCATTTCATCGTGATGTCATATGACGTAGGCAATACTGTCGTGGGCTCACGGATTATAATAATTATATGGAAGTTGGACGGTAAACGAATGAAAGACTGAAGAAATTTAAAATTTGTTGGAAGAAAATTGTTAGTTACGAAAATTCGCACCCACATCCAATAATTGATAGTAAACACGGCAAACAACAAAATCATAGGTCTACATCTACACTGGTGCCAAGTTTGCGGTGGTGCACCGACTGGTGGACAATTTGTGGATCAGCAAAATTATTCTGACATTACTCTCAAATGCCAATCCTCTAACCTATTTTCAATATTTTAAACTTTCATGGTAAGCAAAGGAACATAAACATTAATTGATTACAAAGAGTTTAATTACAAAATTAACTTTAATTAACTGAAATAAAGCTAATAATATTAAAATTTATTCATCACATTTGAACCCTCCGTCCTTCTAGGTACTCAAATTTAGTTTGAGTAAAACATACTGCTGCTAATTTTAGATTCTAACCCAGCAACCACTTTGGATTTGTGCCCCTATTACGAGGGTATATTATTATTATTTTGCAAACTATATTTATTACATTATTGAAAATTAACGCTCTATCACGAAAGAATATAATTTGAACAGTATATCACTTTGTCTACAAAGTTGTATATACACAGTACATATACACAGTTGTACATAGCAAATGCTCGAGACTCTACTGGGACGACGATTAGTCCTGCACTGCTCTATGCTTATAATCCGCACGTGATGAGAATGGGATGGAACCTTGTCAAAGTAATTTGAAAATGTACTATGTAATTAGTAGAGACCGGATTATATTTAACCTCTTTTGAGTGGTAGTTGCATATTATTTTGGCGAAAAAATAGGAAATCATGCATATTTACTCTTAATCTCGTTCATCGTTTAGATGTCACATTTCCATATAATGGCACTCAAATTAAAATTCTGCCCAGTCACCTCAATGCATTGCTCAGTGGACGTAGAAAGGTCCTTTCCGCTTACAATAACAGGTATATTAAGCGATCATAGACACAATTTGTCTTCAGAATATTTGGAACAGTACTTAGTCGTATACATAATATCAAATAAATGTTGTATTTGATATTTTTGCAAAATACTATTAATATCGTTGATTAACAAAACGGCTTTTTTATTATTTCATTTTGCATATTTTGGCACTTTTTATGGATTTTAGTGCATATTTTAGCTATTTTTCTTGCATATTTGCATGCATATTTTGGACTTTTTATATTGCATATAATCCGGTCTCTAGTAATTAGTTAATCTTATACCTTTAAACGAGCAATTTTTGTATATTTATTTATTTATTTCTGTGATCTTAGAAACGGATTTAACGATTTCACTGGAATTTGGTATAATATGTGGTTTTTTGACGGGTAAACGATCGATCTAGATTAGTCTTATGTTTGGGAAACGCGTGTTTTCGAGTTTTCATGCGTTAATTTCGTCCTGCCGGCCACTGTCCGTCTGGTCCAGCGGGTTAAGACGCGGACGGCAAGAAACGTGTGTAACGGGTTCGAATCCTGCTCGGTGACTTACTTTTGTTTTTTTTATATGTTCAATTTTTTTTTTTTTTTATGTTTTTAGACTAGTTGAAAAAAAATGTAGTTAATGTTTGAGATAACAATGTAGATTATCACCTTAACACCACCATATTTTAATTTAATTAACCAACTATTCGATTGTTATCTTACTTGAAGTTGTCACAGCAATTCCCTCACCTCGGATACGGGACACCATGTTTTTGAATATTCCTGTGGCTGACCGGCCGGCGTACCGTGTGCGCGATGAGAAAAGAATGGAACCTTGTCAAACTGGTCTCAGTTTGACAAGGTCCATCCCATTCTCATAGCACGCGGATTGTACTAGTTGTATTAAATAAGTTTAATTATTCTGGTATGCACAAAAGTATTTTAATACTAAATAGGCTCTGAAAAGGTAGAGCTACAGTCAGGGTAGGCTTCTTCACAGGACATAGAAGAAGGTATTGCTCCATCATAGTCTTCAGAAAGATGGTCTCTTGTTTGTCCCTTTGGTAACCTATAAGAAATATTATATAAGTAGTGTTAGCTCAGTAAATTAATACGAACTTTTTTTATAAACTGTTAAAAGTAGCAAGTTCAGTCATTAGCAATAAAATGTACTGATCATAAAACTATTTATCATCATAAAAAAAGTCTGGAATGGTTGGTAGGAAAATATAGACGATTCAAGACCGCTTAATTACTAAGTTTATTTGAATAAACATATTTTTGACCTATGACTTTGACTTTGATTTGTCACATTCTTCTCTATCAGTCTATGTGATAAGTCATAAAAGTTATTCAATAAAGTAATGTAGCGTATATCTATCATAGTAAAATAACAATTTACTCTTATGGTGAGGTAACTTCTTTATCTCGGCCATGACTTTAGATAAATAACGACTAAAATTACAGTACCGCACTTTCAGTAGTAAAAGTTAGGTACCTACGGCTCCTGGTAACCTGGTAGCTGTGAAAGAACGACCCTTAACCCGCACCCCACCTCCTCATTGCCTGTCAACAAGGCCGAGTTACCCCACTATAGATATCATTACGCTATGGTGTCTATGGTTCAACCGCCTCTGTGGTCTAGTGGTTCGCCCACCCGTGTAAGACGTAGGGGTCCCGAATTCGATTCCCAGGGGGGTAAAATGTGTATGCACGATTTGGTTGGTGGTTAGGCTTATTTCAAGTCCGCCTGGCTAGCTACCACCATCTTACCTAAGTCTGACGCCATAACTACAATTTAAAATTGTTGTGTTCGAGTTAGAGATAAGATAGCCAGTTCCTCAGTGATGAGGATTCCGGGTATAGTGCGCTTCCACCTTCAGCCTTAACGTCACTTAACATCAGGTGTGGTGAAGGCCAAGCATTATCCCGTTGTGTATTAAAAAATGGTGCTATGACGTGCACATTTCAGTGCTCGTGGCAGCACTTATAACAAAGTCAGAAATAAAAGCTTTAGACACTTAATACGCTTGGCCTAAAAAACAAAGATAATGTTAAAGTTCTATGATACAACAGTGAAGCAATCTAAATGTCACTTCCACATAATTCTCGAATGGAGCGTTGTACAAATTCGCCCCGAAGTAGATATCTTTAAAACCGTAAAAGGAATATCAGCTTACGTGAACACCGCTCTCAGTATCTCTTGAAGGAAACTCCCTTGGGGAAGGTCGCGAGTCTGCCCTACAAGGCATAACGTCTTTAGCAGGCACTGCCTGCCATCTCCGCCGAGACTAAAGAAAGAAATATTCCGATAAAAATTAAATTATAGATAGGTACTTAAAAAGCATTTGCGATTAATTCCAAAATGTCTGCTTCTTTTTGTTATTTTGGAATAATTTGTATTCTTAATTTTTATCTCATATTAAACTAAAATAATTATATTCCTTAATTATTTCTGCTATTTATAATTAAAATATATTATTATTATTGTACGCTTAGGAATTCACGGGCCAAAAGTGACCCGGTCCTTTAAGGCTTGCGTGGGGATATGGATGCAACACGTAGAGGGGTGCGATTCGGTTGCCATAAAAACAGTTAATCTAATTTCAATGTCACTAACGTTGACTTCATCTAATTTTCATTTGACCTAAAAATAAATGACATAATTTTTATTTAACCTATTATTCATTTGTCATCATTATTATTTGCCATATTTACATTTGCTCTAACGTTTATATCCCATAAGTATCATTTGATATATTGCTTTTTTATCAAACTTACATTTCTTAAACATATCATTTGATCTAATTTTACATGTTATAATCAACTTTTATTATAGAATAGAAATAACTAGCTTTTGTTATTATGATGCTTGCTTAATTTTCATATCCACTAATTTTTAATGTACCTAATAACATCAATAGCATACATATATTATAACATAACAATGACTAGACATGCAAGCAAGCATACAAGAATGCTTGTAGCTTGCCAGTAGGTTAGGTTAGGTTAGTGTTTTGACCACTCGCAGCGGAGCTCCACAATGCTTGCATGCATGCTGCATCCTTACTTGCATGCTGCATGCTTGCTTGCATGCTGCAACCTTGCTTGCATGCTGTATGCTTACTTGCTTGCAAAATGCTTGCCGGGGGGTGCAGGGGGGCTGGCCCCCCTGCTCGGGGGGGTCGGGGGGCCTGAGGCCCCCCGCTATAAAGAAAAACTTTTAATGCACCTACCAGTAGGTTAGGTTAGGTTAGTGTTTTGACCACTCGCAGCGGAGCGAGCGAAGCGAGCGTAGCTCCACAATGCTTGCATGCATGTTGCATGCTTGCTTGATGCTGCATGCTTGCTTGCATGCTGCATGCTTGCTTGCATGCTGCATGCTTGCTTGCATGCTGCATGCTTGCTTGCATGCTGCATGCTTGCTTGCACGCTGCATGCTTGCTTGCACGCTGCATGCTTGCTTGCACGCTGCATGCTTGCTTGCATGTTGGGTGCTTGCTTGCAAAATGCTTGCTAGGGGGTGCAGGGGGCTGGCCCTAGGCCCCCCCCCCCCACTATAAATAAAAACTTAATGCACCAGGTAGGTTAGCTTAGGTTAGTGTTTTGACCACTCGCAGCGGAGCGATACTGTAATGTTGGCAGTAAGCTGTTTCAAGGTTGAAACAAATTATCGGACGCGGCTTATGGACGCGGCTTACTGCCGCGGCTGATAAGTGTGCACACTCTCATAACATCCTGCGTGCCAGATAGCTGTCGGACGTCCGATGACGTCATATTAGTCTATGGTTACGTCCGCGACCTACTACATCCGATAGTTTGCACACCTCAGATCAGCCGCGGCAGTAAGCCGCGTCCGATAATTTGTTTCGACCTACAGAACCCTTTATAGAGGATTTAAAGCGTGGGTGTAGCTGTAGATATACAATATATAAGTAATGAAATCATATTTTTTGGCTATGCTTGTTTTTATAGCATTTAAATCATAGGTCAAATAAAATTATTTTAAATGTTGAATAGAGTAAATGAATGTTATATGAAATGTGCTTTATATCATCTGTTAATTAGATCAAATGTTTATTATGTCAAATAATTTTTATATCACATGTATTAAGGTCAAGTGAAATTATATTAATCGTATGTTATATTATTCGATCGGTATGTCAAATGAAATTATAGGAAATGTTATTATATCCTCTGATCGTTAATGCATGTAAATTTCGGTCATACATTACACACCCCACGTAGAGGCCATTTTTAGCGACTTTAATCTAATATTATTATTATTATATTTATTATTGACATAAAACGACTTGCACTTGACCGTTTTTAATAAAAAAAGTTTCATGCTGAGATGAACGCACCCTCTGAGCATTGTCTCAATTTTCTGGTAAAGGGATCCGCGGCTGCTCCTGTGAAATTCGACGCTGCGTCCCTCCATGTGTTCGCTTTTCAAAAACTCCCGTTTGTTTTTCGAAGCGTGCATCTGCTTCCTGTCTATTTTGAATTTCTCTCGCGTTCCTTTTTTGAATTGAGGCGATGAAAGCTCGTCTGTGCTCCGTTTCGCGAACGCCGGATTCACGATAAATTTTCTGCGAGATACAACCGGCCAGTGTTAATTCATAGACAATTAAATTAGCCCTTCTCGTCGAAATAAAAGAATAAATTGGTTAAACTAATTAATTATCCCATTCTCTATGAAGTGAAAACTTTTTTATTCTGTTAGATATTCTGATTGATACACCAGACCTTCTGAGTAATCAAATTGATAAAACGATCCCTGGAGGAAATAATTTTAGTTCATTCAATTATTTCATTAAGTTTAATCAAATAAGTAAATTCAATACATTTCTTTTAACATTATAAGCGAAGATTACCTTTCATAAGGCCTTTTGTGAAGCACTTTTCCGTCCTCATTGGTGTAATAAATCGCTTTGTTGTCAACCCTTCGGTGGAGTGGGTCCGCATGATGGTCGAATGGAGAATAGGGGTCTTGAGGAAGCTCGTATGCTAAAGCAGACGTGTAACCCCAAAGAACAATATCACCTATTGGAGATATGTTGGGGAAAGTTAGGCAGAATACTGAAAGAAAACGGTTAATCTTTGTAAACTTATTTGTTAATATTGTCTTTTTTAAGTCTCAACTTTATAATAGATAAATGATCTTAAAAACTCATTATATTTTTGCTTGCACTGCAACGATATTTTGTAGTATCAGACGGTATTTTACTAAACTTTATTAAAAATGAAAGAAAATTTATTTACTTCCATTAATACACATAGATACAGATTTAGTGCCTTTCTCATGGAACTTACAAAATGTATTTCTGTTATTGTAATAAATCCTATCCATAATTATATAAATTCACACCGAGTCTTGAAACCATTTAAAGTTAAACCAGCTTGAAAAGGTTGCTCAATTCTATATTTAATAAAAGAAGTATTTTTTCTTCATTATGTCTTTCTACAGTATAGAATACTTAACATTTCTTTTAAATAACAAAGTTGGTTTATCCCTTATTAAAATTGACCATGCATTTCAAGTTTAACTTTCATTAGTTCTGGTTAAGTACCAATTAACTTAATTGACTGATAATTTCATAGAAATTATGTTCCATTTCTTAATTTAATTAATCAAACAAATGATAAAGCATTAATATTTTCACTTATAACTCACCCAACTGTAAAGAACTACCTTCTGGAAACACAAGAAACCTTTTCCTTCTAGACAAAACAACACTTTTCCCACTCTCATTTCTACTGTCTAGTACCGCCAACTGAATTAGTAATAACAAAAGAAAAACGGAAACTGACGAGTACATCTTTCATCAATTTCATAATGTACTTGCGGATAGACGTCCGAAGTTTTAAGACGACATATGACGGCGGCTTATCTTAATGTCTGTGAAACCGTTAATCACGATCTACAAACATTGCCGGCGAACCGTTAGCATATTGAAAAGGTTGAGTGGATTACCAAATACCTAAGTTAGACTTAAATATTTTACTGGAGTCATGACTTCGGGCCTAAATTACGGAGTCACGTTACTATTTGACATTATGTTTTAATTAAATCTGTAGCTAGCCCTTAACTTGAAAAATTTTCAACACGTGCAAATTGAATTCGTATCGATTGCATTTCAAATTATTTAATTAGATATCTTAGTTTCCTTTACAAAATAAACTACACTGGTAAATAACAAAACACTTTGAACTTGATTCGAACTTAATATATTACCACAGAATAAATAATAGTACAAATATTACATTATAGTTTTTCCTGATAAGGGTACTGAATACTTATTACCTAATTGTTACCGAATTTGATTCATTGGAAGACTGGTCCTTATAAATAAACTGTATATTTATACTCTGGTTTAGGCTATGTTTGAGCTATTCGGTGGACAGATTTATTTGTAAGAACTTAAATCTCTGCATGTAAGAGTTATTTTTCTTTGAAGTCTTATTCATAAGATTCATTCATTCATTCTTATTCATAAGGCTATAAAATTATTAAAAACTTTTTTTTTATATCATAGTACTCTTAAGGCGCCCTTAATAATATAAAGCTATAAAGTGTTTTCCTTGAAGTTAACAAGTGTTGTTGGCTCGATACTGGAAATATAATATTGATATTACTGAGAAATTTTAATGAGATTCTTGGAGCAATTTTTCTCTCAGCAGCCTTAATTCATTCTGCGAAACTTAGTTAATTAGCCTCATTTTCATAATTTCCTTATTAATTAACGTTAAGGACACGTTAAATGACAAAAAATGATCTAATAATTATTGGGAAATTTAATAAACATTACTGTAATTCCAATAATTCATAATAAATAACTACTGAATTAATTGAGCAAAATATTATAAAAGTGAAAAATCATTTAGGGAAAATTCTGAATAAGTATCTACCTATTATGTATTTGGTATTACACAATATTTGGTTTGAATTTTTCTCAATTTCAAGTAACCAATTCTACAGCATTTTAACTTAAAGACAAAATGATCTTTAATTATTCATTGCCCGCGCGGCCGCATGCGGCCGGACAACAATAGAAAATCTATTGTGTCTCATTTTCCGGGCCTTGAAGTGTTTTGAATCGTCAATATTTTCCTAAACCCATTCAAAATTTTTTTGCTGACAAAAATAACAGGCGCTATAAACTTCAGCATAAATCCAACTTAATATCACATCTTGCATTTCACCAGCGGATTATTAAGGTATGATTGCACTGTTACCTAAACATTATTAAAAAAAAACGACTCAAATTGTAAAGTTGTTCAAATGGGTTCCAGTTCGTGAACAAAATATTACACTGAAGTTTTCAAAAAAGCACTTAAGTTTTATTTTCTTTTCATTAACACCTTGAAAGAGAATTAACACATATTGGACGTCCAAATTTAAAGTGGATCAAGTCAGACTCATAACTTTAAGTTCAAACAAAACCTACATTTCTCCAAATAACAGTTTTGTTTCAGCTTGTCAGAGATTCAGTAGCTTATGAATACATATCAGAAGTTAACGCTGATTCTGTAATTTTTTTCTGTAGTTTTTTTATGATTAGTATGACTTTTTGTGTTTAAACATTATAAAATACCCTTTTTATAAAGTTTATGTCTTATGAATCCGAGATTAGAGTAAGTTATAACTAATATTCAATAGTCAGTCCTTGAGATTATATAAAAATTTGATTAGATTCTCAAATCTTTACCTGTTTACAATTTGGTCTGTAATTTATAATTTGGTCTTTTACAGGTCAAAACATGGCAATCATTACAGAATGGAGTATAAGTACATCAAATTGACTCTAAACGCATCAAAAGATCTAACTAGTTATTTTTAAACAATATAAGAAGTACATAGTGATGGACAAATTATACCAGATAATATTTTTAAGCTATATCTGTTTATTAGCTTTATTGTTAATTGATATGGGAAGTGCAGACGAGTCAAAACCAAAAGCTCATAGCAGACAAAGAAGATTTCTCAGCTTTAAAAATACTACCAAGTTTTTTGTAAGTATTGGTTTGCCTATTTATCATTTTGTTTTGCAAAAGCTTCCCTTTGGTGAAATAATTCTGTAATATTGGCTTTTGCAGCAACGAAACAGAACAGTTTTTTTATAGAGAGCGCTTTTCTAATTCATATCTTTTTGTTTTTCGAAAGCTTTCTTTGATGAAATAATTCTGTGATCCTGCTTTTACAGCAACGAAACAGAACAAGTTTTTTTTATAGATATAGCACTTTCTCAATAGATAGCGATTGAGAAATCAATCATTAAGACTGCTTACTCGTAAAATAGTATTTTTTTTGGTTTACACCGTACATACCGCGACGTCAGCATTGAGTTTAATGCGCTCAGTTATAAACACAATACTTATGGGGCTTTACATGGAGCGACTTGCCAGGCTATTTTAGTCAGTTAGCGTATTTTATCGACAATCGCTTGTAAAATCTAATTGCAAACCTAATTTCAATGGGTGGCGATTCGATTTTAAAAGCGATTTTCGTTAAAAAGCGCTAATTGCATACCCCATAACGTCATGTAATTTCGTAATAATCCATTTTCACTCATATTTTAATTAGTGCCTATGCCTAAGCAACTGTACTTACTTAGTGTAAACATTTTTAAATAAAGTGAAATCTTGAGTCTTGGATTTACTGCAGACGCTGCAACTAACTCTACCACTACGATGTGGTCGGTCAACTAAGTGGCTCATACACATTTTAATAAGCATTGCCCACCAATACTATTATTTAAAGGTTTTTAAGTTAAGGAAAGGTTCTTGAATGGCGACCGCGCACCGGACGACGCTCCATGGGTAGGCCCCCGACAAGGTGGACTGACGTGAGGGTGAAGGTCGCTGGAATACGTTGGATGCGGGCCAAACAGGACCGATTGTCGTGGAGATCCTTGGGGGAGGCCTATACCCAGCAGTGGGTGTCGTGCGGCTGATATGATGATGATGATGAAATGTTTAATGGTGTTTTTTTTTTCCAGTGGAGGCTAAACTTCAAAGCAAACATGGTGCCTTGGAATCAGATATTCGCGCAGGCGTTAGGTTTCCGTATGAATTGGGATGATCCACCTGATACTTTCCATCCATATCATCGACTTTATAGAAGAACTGTGTACAGCAACTTGGAGTTGTTGTTGGACAAGTAAGTGGAACATAAAGTTTAAAAACTAAATAACACTTAAAAGTAGTTCAAAACAAATTAATTTCACTCACAGAGAAGTTATTATTTTTATTTAATAAATATAAAAGCTTCTAAAATACACTAAAGACTAAATAGATTTGAATAAAACAAAAATAGCGCTTTTTGTTGTAGAGATAATTTAATAAATAGCATCAAATTCGTGTTTTCCCATTAGAGTAATTAATTTACTTTCCCAGAGAGACGAGACAGACTTTTAACACAGATTTAGGTGATTAAACAAAGCAAAAATATAAAAATGCTGACATAAAATGCTTGATTGATTTCAGAAATGGGTTGAACGGATTCCACTGCGTGCGTCGAACCATTTGCGAAATAGCAATGGCATCTGAATCGAACGGGCTCTATTACAAAATTTTGAAAATGATATTCAGGTATGTGTGTGTGCTAACTGGTTTCACTTGAATCTGGAGTGTTCAAAATGGCATTTGTCTAATACAAACGCCATTTTGAACACTTCTGAGCGCATACGCCGTGCCGGGGCTGCCACAAAATATTTTTAAAGTATTTTTAATAATATATTTTATAATGCTGCCTGGCCTTATGGAGCTGTATATATTTATTTTAAATGCAGTTGCTATGCATTTTCATAAAAGTTTAAGTGTATCTTTATTTTCGTGTCGTTTTCGTCCAAGAACGGTAAAATTTTAATCTCTCCATAACATTTTTCAGAAACAAAATATTTTCGATGCTAAATATAACTTTTTTTTTCAGACGGCAGTCATCGGATACTGACAAGTGGCATAAGAATGTTTCTAAAGAAGATTGTAATACATCAATTAATTCATGCCCATTTTCTTTTCTGGATGTATCTCCATATACCGATATTTCATGATTAACTGAAATTCGATCGATCGATCCTTAAAAAATGTTGTCTGAACTCATACCAACTAAATAAAAACCAAATAATAGTCGTAATATTTGTAAATAAGAAGAAATAAAATCATGAAAAGGGCGTAATAGGTATATTTTATTTTTATCCTCGTTATCAATCAACAGTACTTAATCACTTAGGTAATATCGTCTTGGAAGTAATTGGCTTGTCACTGTATGAAACGAATAAAATGATTAATAGGACATAATAATGTTGCTCTGGATCATAAAATATTTATATGGATGATATCAATACTGTATTCTGAGGAACTCGTACTTATAACAAAGTGGCTCATTCATGGCCTTTTAATGAGTAACTTATATTTTTTGTTATTGTCTTTCTATTGAGTCTCTTCTAGTTATGATCGTGCATAAACTCTGCTTTGTACATATGCATATGTTCCAGTCTTAGATTAGTTCGTGTATGGAATAATTTATTCTAAAATTAATACATTATTTGTTTTTGAATAACCGGAAAGTTAACAAATTATGTTTTTAATGCAATACAATTTCTCATCGTGACTTGTAATTAGCAATAATTGGGCATTGTTGATTTTTTAATTTCCTTATAGCTTAGTTTTTCTTTTACTTTTTCGTATAATGATTTATTATACCATAAGGTAAAATCCGTAAAATTAAAAATCACGTTACTATCAAAGACACCATGTAAATTATTTATTTTGTTTCCTTTGGAGCTGTGGGCAAAACAATGAGTTTTAAAGCCAAAACTATAAGTGACAGTAAAGTATGGTTCAAAGACTTAAAAGTTTTCGTATACTAAAAGTTCCAGTTACTGTCGTGTTTACTCCCGACGGGGAAAAAACTTAGCCTAACTAGTTGCCAATACAGCATGATAATACTTTTAGCAAGTGTCTAAGTTACGTGTAACGTGTTTTAAAGTTTAACTAAGTCAACACCATCTGATACTCGTACAAATTACATCTGAAATACTTGCAAAAAAAATAAACCATTAATAGATTTCAGTTTTGGGTACCTATACTATTTTATATACACCCCTGATTTAAATCCTTTGTAAAGGAGTCTGAAAAAATTGGTTACTGCCAACATTACAACTACTAGTGTCATGTAGGTAACCACAATATCCGCCCGACGAGTTAGATTATGAAATTCAGTAGGTACAACATTATAACACTCGTGCGGATGACTATTTGACGAGGAGGGGGAGAAAAGTTAAAGACAAATACAAGGTCAAAGTCAAAACCCTTTATAGACGATACAATATTATGGGTGTAGATAAATGTCATGGGTGTTTTTAATCCATATAATTATATAAAAATATTGTGTGTTTCCTAAATAAAAATAATAAGAATAATAAAGCTAAGTTTTATAAAAAAATGAGTACTTATAGATAAAGTCTTGTATGCAACTGTACATAATTAGGTATTAAAACACTCATATGATGCTATTATCACACTAGGCTACACCTCGTGTGATAAACCCACATTCGTGTTTTAACACCCCTTATTATAGTACAGTTGCATAATTAACTATTATTTAATAGTAGCAAATCTAAATAATGTTGTCTAGTCAGCCTAATACGTGTGTAACAGTGCCGTCATCTGCTTTTAGTGAATTTTTGACTTCATAACAGAACTCTTGAAAGCCCAAGGGGTATCTCTCGATGTACCTTTTGAGCTACTTAACTATAACAATATTCGTATTAATTATCATCCTGTTAATGAAAGAAAATAGGGGCCACTATGATTTTTCATACAAAAGAGCTATGTTCGGAAAGGTATTTTTCTGATAAATTCAAGATGATTTTATTCGAATTTGATATTGTTCGAAAACTATAATAGTTAACTTACCGATTTTACTATCGAATTTCTACTGTATAATTTCTTCTATTCGCCGCGTATCAGTTAGAATTGAATGATAAATTTCGCATATTTTTGTATGAAACTCCTATTTCTTTGTAATTCTAACTGACACACGGCAAATTCGATAAATTATACAGTAAATTCAAATTGATAAAGGCAAGATGACTATTATAGATTTCAAATAACATCAAATTCATATGAAATCAGACTGAATTTATTAAAAAAATACCTTACAAAACTTAGCTCTCCTGTACGGAAAATCATATTTTTTGAGAAGTATGTAATATGTACATTATATTTTGTTTTTGTTATAGTCTGTTGTAACTACCTGTTACTTAAAGCTCTCATTCTTCTCGTCCGCAGTCAGCTAGAAGATAGCGAATATATTAAGAAACGAAATAGTTTATTTTAAGTTTCTTTGAATAAATATTGTATGTTCATTAAAATAATCATCACTGTTTCTTCTATTTGCATTACAGTATCTTTTCTAGAAACCTGTGACGTAAAAGCAAGATTAAATTACTCACCAGATCGTTCTATAAATCTGGACCAAGTAAATCGCCGTTAGTGATTGCCCGTTGGGCCTACTTGGTGTTGCCATCGATTGCCGAAATCGCTTTATATATAAAGAAATGAATAGGCAAAGATTGCGCACAATAGTAATATTTCGGCTCGAGGAGGCAGTATTTGTTAACAATTCCCCCGTTTTCGGGTAAATGATATAAAGAAGAAATGCTCTTTTATGCTTTATTCAGCTGTTTGAAATTAAGTTGGAATTGTGAAATGTCCATAAAGATAATATATTTACTGAATAAGCTTTTTGACTTAGATTGCGAGGAAGTAAATTGTATTTTTGAGGAAACCTAGTTATTAATTTAATAAAGCTAAGTTTTATAAAAAAAATCTTTAGGTAGTTTAAATATTCGATATCAAAAACCTGTTATTAAATTAAATTAAATTATTAAAGCAAAGTTTTATAAAAAACCTTTAGGTATTTAGAATATTCGATATCAAAAGATTGCGAATTATTTTTTATTTTTATTTTATACGTACCTAGTACTCAGTTTAATTTTCAGCTACTAGAAAAAATGTTAAAATTTTGGGTTATTAGAACCAATTTTCTCTTGGTCAATTGAATATTAAGTAATAGCCGTAATAGGTAGTAGATATAGTTATTACTAGCGGCCGTCCGCGACTATGTCTGCGTAGAAAGTAATTTTCAAACCTTCGGCTACTATTTTTCCTTAGTAATCATAAAATTATGAAAGAATAGCTAATTTAAGGTAAGAAAAAAATCAATTCAGCTTAAGTCTAAAGGTTTTCAAAAAGAAATACAAACAAGTCCTTCTATTTTGAAATTATCAGTCTGGTACTATCTTCAAAGCCGAGGAAAAGCTAATCCACATACTTGAGATAGGATCGCTTAATGAGCGGTTCAACTCCTTAATCTACATGCATTCTAAGCGAGTCCCGTGTCGAGCGCTTCTGTAGCTGTAGTTACTGCATTCTAAGTCAATGTAAATATCCCATCAGCATTTAGAACTGACGACCTTTAACCGACGGCAGTCGGAACAACATCGTTACATTACAAATGTGACCTTCTGAACTTGCCAGTTAAGCGCTCAACAGACGCGATCGTAGGACTAGCATTATGGGTTATGTATTTTTAATGTGACTACGTTACTGACTACTTTACGATGATTATGCGACCTACGATGAAACGCGATTGACAAAGAAGTAACCTTATTCCTTTACACCCGTGACTTGAAGGCCCCCAGATTGTACCTATCAGGAAACACAGACTCAGGCAAGAAGTTCCACTCTCTAGCGGTACGGATGATAATCGAGGCAAAACGCTTAGTGCGAGTCTTTGGAATATTAACCAAAAAACGGTGGCGCTGATTCGTACGTCTGGTTATCTTATGGAAAAGGGGAGATGGCGGAATCAGATTGTGCAATTCCGCTGCACACTCTCCGAAATGTATTCGATAAAAAAACCAATAAGCTTGCAACCTTGCGTCATTAATTACAGAAAAGATTGTCGTTGCCGATGAGCTTCTTGGCCCTCCGCTCGATGGATTCAAGCGCCTGCAGCTTATATTTAGTGGAGCCATCTCAAAGATGAGAGTTGGAAGAGTTACATAATTATACGCTAAAGAATTAGCTCTTATTTCTTTAATTATGAAAAAATTAAATACATAAAGGCAGATAATTATATTAAAGGTAGATATTAAATTTTTGATTAATTATAAATAATGGCTGTATGCTCATGACACTTAGCTATAACTACAAGGGATACATTGAAATCTCAATTTAGCCAAGGATTAAAATGATTGATAAAACTGGTACTTAAATGTTAAACTAAAATTAATTAAAGTAAATTAAGCATTATTCTTTAATCAAGTGCACGAAAGACGTGAAATAATAAGTCGTTTTTTTATTTCAAGCATTCATAATGCTATTTTTATATTAAGATAATTAATATATTAGAAGAAAGACTAGAAAAAATAGACTCACTATCACTGTCGCTAGTGGGAGCGGTAAAATTTTCTAGCGACTCAGTAGCATAATAGGTCAGTGCATTGGGCTGGAATCTCAAGGGTCCCGTCCGAGGTGCTGCGGGTGAAACGATTTTTCAAGTACTTTTTCTAATATATTAATTATCTTAATAATGAGTCGGACCAAAATCGTGAGTTGTAAGCACAGGAGGAGGGAAAGATCGCAGGCACGTGACTTGCACCTATATGAGATTTACTTAATTTGTCGCCGACGTGCGCCCGGCTACACAAACAGCCCGCTATTGTGGCGACACTTTAGTTCCTTTCATCGTCGCTGGCAGCTTTATTTATGTTTTCCTCATTTACTTTATTACTGTGCCTTTCCTTATAAAAACGACCTACCATGTCAAAGTATGCAATTGGACTCTCAATTATATTTAGGGCCAGTTTCACAGCTTGCTAATACACCGTTAATTTTTAAGTATATCTCAAAATGGGATGGGGATATCAGAACAAGTTTCCGAATGTGAACGTGCAGTTAAAGTTAAAAATTAATCGTTTGAAAATATCCGAAAAAAACTTGATTAATCGGCAAACTCACAAAAATAGCAAGACGCGTGCGTAAATTCATTATTTTCATTATTAAGGTAAGTAAACAAGATAGTCTTTTTTAATTACGCGCATGTAATTCTATGACTGAGCTCTAAATCCAGAAATCAGTAAAATTTTGGGACATAAACAAACCTCAATATCTTGACCAATTATTAAATATTGAAACTTTTAACTGTACGTAAGTACTCGATTAAAATAGGGAAGAGATACACTCATTTCATTTTTAGATATACCTACTTAAATATTTACCGTGTATGTTCAAATTATCAGTTATCAGACCTGAAAGGTATTGTGTAAAACAAATTAAATATACAAACTCCTCTAATAAAATTTATGTTCATTACCCATAAGTCTACTTGACTTTGAATTTTTTACAACTTCAACATCAATAATTGGAATATGACACTCCGTGTCACTTAGGCAAGAAGCTTAAATTATGAATTTAAGCTTCTTGCTACTAAGTATGTTTAATTTAGACACTGTATAAATGAAACACGGTAAAAGTAACATGGTACTATGCGATTAATCTAACAACGTTGTCGATTCTCGACAACTTTACTCGAGAAAGTATAGTTTGCACCACAGAGCTACAATATCACCATAAACGCACTGAAATGAAGTTCATTAGCCTCGTGCACATTGTAAGATTAATCGCATTAAAAGTTGCATAACTTAATAGTTATTTATGCAACTGTACTTTAATGAGGGGTAGTATCACATGAGTGTTTTAATACCTAATTATGTACAGTTGCATATACACCCATGATATGTATCCTTTATCGCCTTTCTTGCGGTGGCTTATTGGCAACATTGAAATAACCAGTGTCATGGTAGCCGTAATGTCCGAGCGAGGGCATGTAATGCCCCTCGCGCCCACGCCTGCCACGCGCGCCTCTGTTATACAAACAAGTGCTATAAGGTTCTACTGAGTTTCATAATATATCTCGTTCGGGCGTGGGTGCGGGGAGGAGCGCGACATGCTCTCGCTCGGATATTGTAGATCCTATGACACTGGTTGTTATAATGTTGGCAGTAATTTGTTTTAGAATCTTTTATAAAGGATTTAAAGCATGAGTGTAGCTAAAACATCTTTGTTAGGTAATTCAAGTAACACTCATTTGCTAATCATCTCTTAGTATAGATATGAGTTCCATAATCCCCTCGCCTTCAGGACACCCAGGGTATACGTATCCACAACTGAACATCTGGCGGCCAGCTGTCGCTGCGTCATTGTAAGGAGCCATCATTTCTTCCCAGTAAGGGTCTTCTTCATCAAAGGGTGATCGCCCATAGTCAGGTCTATAAAAAAATATTCCTTTTAACTTTTAAGTACAGTAGTTCCGGCAGTTAGAGGTAAGATAGTCAGTTCCTTTATGATAAAGATTCCGGGTGTAGTGCGCTTCCACCTTCGGAAGAGTTTTATAATGAAAGCCAAGCACTATCCCGTTGTGCATAAAACGGCATATTACAAAGAAACACGATAGTCGGACGATATTCGTTTATCTATTTACTTGATTTTGAAGCTTATGCACACGTCAATAATGTCACGGAGTGGGACGAAGATCGTACGTTTATCACGATGCTTTTTTTGTAATATACCCTCAGATCTTATACAATAACTACTAATAAGTAACTTACAGCAACCAATGTGTCTTTTAAATTCAAATTAATGTTATCTGGGCCCTTAATTAATAGGTACCAAATCTCATAATTATATATCTAAAACCTTAGAATAATAGGTAACACCTAAAAGCCGTGTCCTCGTATGCAAAGTGAGGCAACTAATACTGAGCCAAAACGGCTCAGTTTTCCGATTTATATCCTTCATATCGTATAAGATTTTAGTTACGATTAGGTAACGTATGAATCATAAGTTACCTTATCGTAACTAAAATCAAATAATATAGTAACTAATCTTCTAAAATCAATCTTCGAATATATGAATTCTCTTTATCTTCTAAATGTAGAAAAATTGAAACTGTTTTGTACTTCTTCGGTATGATTAGGTAATAATGAAGAATAAAAATTTGAAAACGGAGCCATTTTGGC
The DNA here is from genome assembly GCA_928269145.1 of Agriphila tristella. Taxonomy (NCBI): domain Eukaryota; kingdom Metazoa; phylum Arthropoda; class Insecta; order Lepidoptera; family Crambidae; genus Agriphila; species Agriphila tristella. The sequence goes on from OV743433.1 coordinate 44,675,834, forward strand.
TGTTTTAGTTGTCTCACTTTTGACAGTGCGCCTTATAAAACGCCGTGTAAACATTGTACCTACCTTGGAAAAAATATATTTAAATTTTTGCATGTCATTGTAATGGCTAAATAGGTATAAGATACTATAAATTGATGTACGAACACCTTAATGTAAACCCTATTTAATGCGAATAAAATTCTATTCTATTCTATTCTATTCTATAGAGAACTATTGTTCTAGGTGTTATTATTCTAAGTCTAAAACGATTTCCTTTTTGTGAAAGTACAATAACAGCATAGCGTATTCTGTATTATTATATTATCACGTTAAGTTACAGAGGGTAGGTATTATTAATTACGATTATATTAATCCTAATTACAATATACGACAAGCAATTACGTGGATCCTTACTGTAATTATGAACACGCGAGTTCTGATGTATGAAAGCTGTCTTGTCTCCTAGTCATAATAATAATAACACATTAATTGTTATATACCGTAAGGCATAAAAGCACTATTCTAAGATAAAGTTAGATTAATGTACTAATTCCGACACGAGAGCGTCAAAATCATAAGATTTAAAAAAAAGCACGGGGAAGTTTTTGAGACGGCATGAATTAAAATGCATTTAATAATGTATAATTACAGCTATTTATATTAAAAATATGTTTTTTCAACAATTAAACAGAGACCAAGGTTAAATTTTACAAGATTTGTTAGACCAAGGTTTAATTTTTTTTATTGGGCGGACGTATTGGAATATCAAGTTCCAGATCTATGATTTAACGATTCGGTTCCCTAACCAGGCCGTATCGTATCAAAAAAATGATGATTTTCCTCTGTAGATTTAGGTAAATTGGTCCTCTATGGTCTAGTGGTTCACCCACCAGTGTAGGACGCAGGGGTTCCAGGTTCGATTCCCGGGAGAGGTGTACAATTTGTACATGGTTTGGTTTGTGGTAGGGCTATTTCAAGTCCGCGTGGCTAGCTACCACCATCTTACCTAAGTCTGACGCCATAACAACAATTAAAAAATTATTGTCTTCCGGCAGTTAGAGGTAAGTTAGCCAGTAATTCCTCAGTGATGAGGATTCCGGGTGTAGTGCACTTCTACCTTCGGCCTTTTTGTCACTTAACATCAGGTGAAGCGAAGGTCAAGCACTATCCCGTTGTGCATAAAAAGAAAAATAAAACATACGTCAGTAATATGTGAATTATTTCACCGATCAGACCTTCTTCTTCAACCGGGTACTGTGCTGCCTCACAAATGGCTTTCAAGACACATTCATAGCCGTTGAAACCTTTTCTGAAAACAAATAAATAATATCGATTTAAATACTTTATCTACACCCGTGCTTTAAATCTGCAAAAGATTCTTAAATAGCATACTGCCAACATTATAACTACCGGTGCCATAATAACCACAATATCCGCCAGACGAGTTACATTATGAAATTCAGTACAACATTATAACACACGTGCGGATGAAAGTTAAAGAAGTCATATAAAAGTCCAATTTAAGGTCAAAGTCAAAGTCAAGGTCAAGGCCAACTTCAAGGTTAGAGTCCAGGTCACCTTCAAGGTCGACTTCAAGGCCAAGGTCAAAGTTAAAATCCTTTATAGAGGACTAGTTACCCGCACTCGCTTCGCTTCGGTGTAGTGTGGAATTTGACACCATGTATTATACCTTCCTCTTGAATCACTCTATCTATTAAAAAAAACCGCATCAAAATCCGTTGCATAGTTTTAAAGATTTAAGCATACATAGGGATATAGGGACAGAGAAAGCGACTTTGTTTTATACTATGTAGTGATACATATTATCATGTGTGTAGATAAATATTATGGGTGTTTTTAATCCATGTATTAAAATATTGTTAGTTTCCCAAATAAAAATAAAAACAAAAATGTGTGTAGATAAAGACAAGTCTTGTATGCAACTGTGGGAATATCTTTGGCAACTGTACATAATTAGATATTATAATACAGTTGCATAAATAACTATTATCTATCTTCTTAACAGGTTTCATTGGCATCATTTTGTTTTTGCTCAAGATAAAATCGATGCAGCATCGCACTAGCAACACCCTATATTTGGAATTTGAATGGCCTCTTTACTTTAGGGCCATTTTTTTATTTAATGAAAAGCTTAAATCTATGGCATCTGCCATTAGGAATAATTCCACTATGATAGCGATTGATTGAAAAAATAATAATAATGATAGCGACATCACATAAATACTTACGAATTAAGCATATCAGCTGCTGATTTGTAAAAAATCAGGCGTTCGTCTTTCCTCTGCAGAAGGTCAGCTTGCCTTTGCTCTCTGGTGACAGTCTTGATAGCGTAGTACCGTGACAGTTCAGATATATTTTGGAACTGGAGGTACTGGTATTGAAAGTTCACTCCGAAGACAAGGCTGATATGGTCCTTATTCGGGACAGGCGCGGTAAAGCCGATGAGTAACTGGAAACGATGAAACACTCAAGTTTAGAAAAGCCCAAGAGTGTTATAGAACCAACTCCATGTGGAATCCTTTAAAAAGCTTGTTATTTTATTTTACGTGGCAAATAAGTTCCTTGTCGACGAATAAACGTCATAAAACAGCTCCTTCAGAACCAACTTGACTATCCATGTAGAACGTCATTTGTTGCTATCGTTCCTAATCAAGAATTTATGACTCTCAATATCGCCTGCATGAAATATTAGGATAGATTTTCGTAAATATAGGTAGCTACAAGAACGGTTTAATATCGGAACACTGAAAGTCCATAATTCGGTAGGTACTAAACCCTCAAGTTATGTAGTTTTAGGCATGGTAATGGAAAAATTAATAGAAAATAATGATTATGTAGTAATAGTTATTTTCTAAGAACCTTGTACTGTTTGATACATTTTTTTTTTTACTTTAAACGATTAGGAAGTTGAAGATAATATAAATAGGTGCCTACTTCAAAAACAATTAATTATTGGATAGATGATTAAACATCTGAAACGTTGATCTTTCAGTTATGTATTAGCTATCATATTTAGATAATGTAAAATTTACGTCCGTTCTTCTTGTCAGCTAAAGAAGTCTTAAAAAGGTGCTAGGAAAATATAGACGATATAAAAGCTCTTAATTTTTAATTTTATTTAAATATATAAATATTACATTCATTGCTCTAATTACAAAGTAGGTAAGTGGCTAAACCAGTGGTATGGAAATCAGAGACAACAGTAAAACTACAATCACCAAGGTCTGATCCAATATATAAAAGTTTGTTTTCTAAATTGACCCAGCCGGGGATCAAACCCGGGACCTCTGAGATGACGGCACCTTGAAAACCGATGTACAAATCACTAGACACCGGAATAAAGAATAAAGATATTTTGACTTCGAAAGGTTTGCTTTTTAAGGCTTGACTGAACTCCTCTTAATACTTATGCCGATAGCTCAACAATAATTTCCAAAGCTAAAGCTAATATATTTCTAAAAAAATACTGGAATGTAAGGTATGAAGTTTAATTCCAACTCTTCAAAATTAGTTCGGATGTGTCAATCAGTTGAATCAGTTCAAAAATGTTTCGTGTATAAATACGTATAGAGAGCAACATCCTTACTAAATAATTATAAATGAGAAAGTGTGTAAGTATGTTTTCAACACACTTGCTCGTAAAGTGAGCCCTAATACATCGCTTTTAGGGCCATAAACCGAGCTATAACAAACGCGTGCAATAATATATAAAACACTAGTTGGTTATAGAATTATCCCTACAAAGTTAAATAGGTACCTTACTGCAAGTTATATGCGAGTAAACAGAGCATTCCCAATTTAACCGGGTAATACAGTTATTTTTTTAGTAACAGTAAAGAGGTTTTATGCCGCTGAAAATTCATATACATTTTTGGAATAAATAAACTTGTAAAGCTCCTTAATTAAGTCAAAGAAATATTTATTGTTATCAAATTATTCATAATTCATAATATTTTTTCAAAAAATATTAAAATATTTGCATTTTATCACTTAAAATTATATTTTGAGGTAGGCTGTATGCTCACTAATCCTGTTGTTCGCAAAATATTCTTGCATTGCGCGTGTGAAAAAAACAAAAAAAAACCTACGCGCCTTTTCCCATCATAATTATCATATTTTATTTTTGTCGTATTTGTTGCCGTGTGGTAAATTACTTTTCACTTCTCATGCTCGTAAAGTTCGTCTTTATGTTGGGTATAGGCTGCATAAAATCGCTTTTTATTCTCTAGTGCATAAAGTAAAATCTTCGTCTAAGTCTCAGACTTTAAGACAAAGGTCGTCAGGTAAACAGCCACACATGCAATTAAACTTCACTGAATTAACTTGTTATTTCATTCTGTTTCTTCATTTTTTGTTGTGTTATTACTTTTTTATTTTTGAAAATGGCTATCAATTTAATTGAAAGAACTTGATAAAAAAAAATTTTTTTTTTCAATTTTTGAATATGGGTATCAAATGAAAGGCCTCGATGAGCACATTCCAAAATTATATTTTTTTTTTATAAAAAAAATTGTTTTTTTTTGCAATTTTGAATATGGGTATCAAATGAAAGGCCTTGATGAGCACATTCCAAAATTATATTTTTTTTATAAAAAAATGAGTTTTTTTTTAATTTTTGAATATGGGTATCAAATGAAAGGCCTTGATGAGCACATTCCAAAAATATATATTTTGTCACAAAAAAATAAGAAAAAAATTTTTTTTTTCAATTTTTGAATATGGGTATCAAATGAAAGGCCTTGATGAGGACATTCCAAAAATTTATATTTTGTCAAAAAAAATTGAGAAAAAAATTTTTTTTTTCAATTTTTGAATATGGGTATCAAATGAAAGGTCTTGATGAGCACATTCCAAAAATTTATAATTTGTCTCTAAAATGTAAGAAAATTTTATTTTTTTATTTTTAAATTATTGTTGTTTAATTTCCTCACAATCGAAGTGAAAAGCAGAGTGTATAACTCGTACATAAAACCCATTTTACCCTCGACTTGACTATCCACTATACTAGACTTGGATATATATACGTCTCGGGTAAAATGATGCGTTTTATGCACTTGTTGTACAATCTACTATTGTTTTTTCCTCGCAAGTGTGTTAAAAAACGTCGTATGAAACTCGTGAGCTCTTGCTTATTGCACATTCGGATGAGTTACGCCCTCGCCTGCGGCTCGGGCTGCAACCCACAGCCTTGTGTGCAATGAGCAACCTTAGCTAACTTATCTCATAATGTACTATTATTTGTTACGCTTTTACGTCTTAACTATTCAACCGATCATCATAAAATTTTGCATATCTATACGTTGTCAGAGGTATAAAAAAGGATAAGATATCTTTCTACCCGAAAAAAGGACTGTTCCCGAGAGACAGAAAAATTACTTTCCACGGAGATGAAGTCGCGGGCGGCCGTTAAAATTTAAAAATAATTATTTATAAAAACTAAAATAATAATTGTTATTTTACCTTAAACGTTGAACCATAAGGATACACCAAAGGTATAGGAGGGTTAATTTGACGTTTTGGTCGTATCTCTTCGTCGTACTTGGCTTGTAGTAACTTAAGCGACTCAGGAGAAGAAATGGTCGCAGAAACTTTTAATACCACCGAAAACAGTATTAGTTGGAACCTGAAACGTAATGGAACATTATAAATAAGTAGACAGTTTGTAAGAAAACAATCCTTGAATCTAAAAGAAAAAACTCTACTGCCATACAAATAAACGAAGAAATGTATACCTTAGAACAACCAAAAACTTTGTTAAGGAATATGACGCTTTGAGACGTCAAACGTAAGAAGTAATATTGCTAAGCAATACCACAATAGATAATAAGTACTACCATACAGAAAGGACACTCTCCGCCCCGCCCCAAAATTAATTACCTCACCCCACCCCGCGAGTTCGTGTGCCGAATTGTGTGCTCGATTAGTCGTGTTTGTCAACGTCAACTTATTTTGATTTATTCAAAAAAATGCGTCGTAACTTTATTTACCTAAAAGTTCGAATTAGGAATTGAACGCCACTCATACAATACAATCTGCCCTAGACTTAAGGTGCAAACAAACTGGGCCTACGCCACCCCACGTACGTGTCGACACGCCCGTCATGGGACGTCGGTTTTCATAGTAATTGTATGAACTAGAAGCACACTTAGCCTACAACACGTCGCTGACGCGACCAAATCCCTTATCGATGCATCAGCGTCCGTGTTAACACGTGGGAAGACGTGTTAACACGCCTTATGACGCGGGTGATGCGGCAGGTAGGGATGCAAGGTGTTTTCGACGGTAAAAATATCGATATTTATCGATAATATTTAAATCAATAGTAAATTTTAATAAACAATCGTGCTAAAATATCGATACTGAGTCGTATAAAATATCGAAACCGTGGATTACTGTGCCTTAGTAGCACGAAAGTAATTGAAAAATAGTTCATCTACTAAATCTGCTAAGACGAGACTATGATATTCACCATGTGACTCTCTTTTTTTATTGATTTTTTGAACTTATTATCTTCTTTTCACTTTTTTTATTTTTTAATAGTGATTCAAAACCGCCAAGTTTACCAAATCTTCATCAGACTCGGAACTTTTACTCAAATCCATTTTTTTAATAAGCGAGCTAAGGCACGAAATGAGCGAATGTATCGATGATTCGCTTCACTAAAAATTAGGCTGATGCTCGCTGACGCGTCGCGTCACGTGGGGTGGCGTGTTACAAGTGTGCTTCTAGCGTGTCGTCGCGTGGCGTGGGGTGGCGTCACGTAAGCCCAGTGTGAATCCACCTTTACACACACAGTTGCGCTTGTACAAAAACTTCATCTGATGTCATCTGTTTATAATGGCGCGGTTGTATGGAGTTTTACTCATGTGATGGAGTGTCCGAGGTGTGGCAATACTTTTGGTTAACTAGGTATAAACTTATTTTTCGTTTATTTGTACGGCAGCTAGGATGTCGTTAACTAAAAGATGATTAATTTAATTAATTTTTTAATTCTTTATTGGCGAAGCAAAAACAAGGAGGGTATAAAATATGATTTTGATTTCTATCATAATGTTTTACAAATTGATATGTTAAAGCTCTATCATGAAAAATGACAAAAGCACATTCAAACATTACAAAAGCTTATACTCTTCAAAAAAAACTTAAAAAAAACTTACCACATTTCGTCCAATTCTTGATTTTAAAAGTTTGCCTGTAACAGACGGTAATTTTCTTGTACAAACTGTGTGAAGTTCTAAGGGTCACGAGGTACCACACCTTACGTTAGTCAATATGAACTACCGGAGACTCAAAAAGAAGTGAACCATAGACCAAATCATTTACTAGAGAAGATTAAGTACGTCACAGTTTGTTAAGAACTATTCGTCAATGAACGCGAAATACGTCCTGCTCAATACAAAAAAATCAACACTTTGAAAAACTTTTTATTTTTAATTTACTTGAGCATTAAAATTACTCGTATGATAATTCAGTGATGCCTCGGTAACTTCGGACATATCATTCGTAAAATTTGAATTCGTTGACCTAAACCGGTCTTGCCTTTGATTCTCGTAAAAATCTCTAACAAATAACTATATTACTTGGTAATTTTCCTATTTTATTTTTAAATAATTCTTAGAACATTTAATTATTTAAAGATATTTGTTTAATTTTATTATTTTTCTACAGTTAATATTGTTTTAGTCTTAATCCTTAACTTGACGTGCATAAGCGCTTACCTGAAATCCGATAATACTCGGCTCATACTAATTTGTTTTAACAACATCCAAAGTGCAAGACAGCTGCGCAAAACTAACCTATTACGAATTCCGATAGCTGATAGCATAGAAATATTTTATATCTCTTAGAATGTTAATCAGATAGTTAGGTATGCATAGCGATCTAAATCTTCTCCTCCCGGGATGACCATCATCAGATCACATCTAGGTCAATCCTTGGCGGAGAACCAAAGCTTCAAATTTCGTTTGTATGAAAATCGACTAGTGCCGCCACTATATGTTTATATTTTTTATTTTAACGTCTCTCTAAATCTATAGTATTGAACAAAAATATTGAGGCATTATCAAAAAGGTATATATGTACTATAAAACGAATAAAATTATAAACTCATGTTTTAATCGTTTTCTAATTTTATAAAATCATTTTATCATGCAGACACTTTGAAATAATTATATTCTATAGCATTTTTCAACTTAAAAAAACGTCCTATTTCTACACTTCAACGCGATTCATTGCTATGGCTATGTAACCGTGAGTACAACATACCTAATCCAAATCTGTACGAAGTTTGGCTCAACTGTCTGTATTTCACGTTAAGCCAGTTAACGGCAACGTCATGTCGAGTGAATATTTACAAATTTTTCTTAACACTTTATGGCTTACAGTACTCATTACAAATTGTTCAGTACATGAGATGCCTTCGCACAGGACAAAAAGACAGTTGTTGTTTCCAAATTCTACATTGTTTCAGGTAAGTTGTTATAATAATGTTAACTGTGTCTATTGTGCGTCGTAACCCGTTTTTTTTTTTTTTTTTTTGTACATTTGTAATTATGCATTTTCTTTTAAATATTTTATTTTCATCGTACTTAATTTGTGCTAAGTTTAACATACGCATTTTCTGCAAATCAAAATTACTATTGTGTATCGCTCAAAGCTGTTATCGACATCTTTAATATTGTATGTAGTAAGTACTTATTTTTTTGCTTCCTCTTTTTATATTATATACAGAAAGGGAATGTAGCCATATTTTATTTAATAGTGCTTGTGAAAAGATGTTGATAAATGTTCATTTTTCTGAAGAACGTTATTCCAGAAAGTCCTAAAAAGGTTTTTTATTCTAGTTATATGAGATTTGTTTCATTCTTTATACTATAAACATTTTTTTTCGAACAATAATAAATATCGTGTAAAACACTTTGAATCAGAACTGAACATCACTCAAATGTATAGTTTGATTAATTAAAAAAAATATTTATTCTATTCCACTCTGATTCCACTTACCTATGTAAATGATATCACTAAACAAAAAACATAACTAAGCTTTAAGATGGTCACTTTATATGTTATTCAAAATTAACGTGTCGTGTATAAATGCATTTTATCCAAAAAACGACGGCAATGTGTGACATTGTGATTAAAATTATATCAATAGGTTTGCTATCTATGTATTCTTTAATAATATTTGAAAATATAAATAACTAGCTTTACGCACGCAGCTTTGCTCGCGTGGACTGCATGTTATATCGTGCGGGCGGAGACCCGAGTCCAGCAGAGGGATAAAAGTAGCCTATGTCCTTTTCCAAGGTCCCATCTACATATATCCCTATCTTTCATCAAAAATCGGTCCGGCGGTCTAGGCGTGAAAAGGTAATAGACAGACAGACAGAGTTACTTTCGCATGTATAATATTAAATATGGAAGTATGAATTGTAGCATCATAACAAGTACCTACGTCAACAAAAAAAAATACATCCTTTATTTACACAGTCTTCAAGTTTGTAGTCACATGATGTCTGACATTCTTGTTTGTTTTTCCAATACGTAAAGTGTCATGAAAAGTAACGTGACTTAAAGCCGCATGAATCCTGTTTGACTCATCATGACGTAGTACTGTCTTAAAGGAAAGCTAGTTAGGTACTAGAAATGTTTACCATCGGAAACAGTAAAGCTTAAATGATACAATTTCCACATTCTTTAGAATTACTTACTAACACAATGTAAAAGATCTAGAAAAATCAAATTTACGAAATATTTTTTTAATGTAAGCTTCCTAATAGAAAACAGTTTCAGTAGTTTTGGTTGACGTTTAGATCAAAACAAAGCATAAATCGAATTTAGTCGTGATTTGTATGCAAACAAAGTCAGAGATACATTTCCCAGTTGTGTTCGTTACGCATTCGAGATTTAACGTGCAGTTGTGTAGCATTGTTCAATAGATTTTTTTACGAGTTACGATATGAGTTTATCAAATGTTAAAAAACAATGAAAATAGTGCTATATGGCTTAAACATGCCGAAAATCGTGTTCTTTTTAGTAACAATCTTAGTCCAGTGCTTTTATTCGTTATTTGTTTTAATAAGTGTATATGGTATGAATACATCTTATACTAGTATGCATATGCATAGAGACAAAAGACAGTTACTTTTTCCAAATTCAACACTTCTTCAGGTAAAATTGTTTTTATAATTACACGACTGCCCAAAGCAAAAAGAGTGTATATGTGTTCAGGGTTCATGTATGTTTGTGGGTATGTGAGTTTCTTTATCCCACCATAACTTCTAAATGCCTGAACTGATTTGGATAATTTTTTTGAAAAAACCAATATAGCGAGTGTTTTTCAAATGTGAAAAAAAAAGTTTTCTTCTATTATTACAATATGGGCATCAAATGGCCTTGATGAGCACATTCTAAATAAATAAAAAAAAACTATATGACATGTCACTAAAATGTAACTGCCAAAAACGAACTGAAAAGTTAAACAACAAGTGTCATTGCAGTCGGGGGACCACTTTGATCACAAATTGTTCCATAATAAAAAGGTCCCCCGACTGCAATGACACTTGTTGTTTAACTTTTTAGTTCGTTTTTGGTAGGGCCGTCGTATTTTTTTTAATTTTTAGATTCCAAGTCTTCTCTCATAAATACCAATAACCTCATAGGAGTAGATTACTAAAATTATAAACAACAACATTTGTTCTGCGACTTTTTCCAAATGAGACAAAAGACATGCGACTTTCCATACAAAATTATATGTCCGAACAGTTGATCAAGTTTTGTATGAAAAGTCGTAGAATAAATGTTGTTGTTTATGGTGTTAGTAATCTACACCTGCGAGGTTGTTGATGTTTTACTCATTAATTTAGATGTGTATCTAAAAAGCCCTCACAAATATTTTGACAGCCTCCGTGGTTGAGTAGCTTGTACGTACGTATACCAGTTTTCATGCTGTCGCTATCTCGGTTTGTGCACCACCTAACTATAACGATAACAAGCTTGTTAAAGTACCGGTTAAGCACAAGTTAGCCATAAAAAGAGGTTGCCAGCCAGCATGATATCCTTTGACAAGTTTGACGTGACAAATAGGTAGCATTATCATTTGACGATAACTTTAATTTGACAGCGTTTTGGTGCAACTCACACTTAGTATTAAAAAAGTAAATACTATTTTCAGTTCAACGTCGGCATCGGAACTCCATCACCCGCAGCCCTCATAATGGTCAACTGGGCTTTCCAAGCTAACTTCCAGCTGCCCTGGAACCGGTCGCAGATTCCAGTAGATATCTTGGAATCTGACAACACGTATCCAGGGCTTTCCAGGAGAAAAAGGGACGCATACGAAAACGACGCGCGGCTTTACCATTTTTACAAATATGTGGAGGGAGCTTTGAATGGGTACCGTTTCAGTTTTCGTTTAATATTTAATCAATAAAAAAAAGAGGAACTCGGTGGCGCAGTGGTTTAGTGCCTGGCCTTGCGATTGTGGAGGTCAAGCAACTTTCGCAAGGGTCGGTCATGGGATGGGTGACCAAACATTTATTGTATCGAGCTCCTCCGGGGCACGTTAATCCGTTAGTAACGACTGCATTTGCAGTCGTTACTAACGGACCACCAATCCGCACTGGGCCCGCGTGGTAGGTTATGGCCCATCCTCCTTATCCACCCATAAGGAAGGCCTGTGCCCTGCAGTGGGGACACTAAAAATGACTAATGGTCAATAAAAAACCTAGGGTTGTTATTGCGGCTTGTAAACGAGTAAGGTTTATATCTTAGTTTTAACTTTAGAGCATTCAACCAAGTACCAGTAACCAACTTAGTTGAATGCTCTAAGGTTTATATAATTCAAATAATACACTATTAGGCTGCGTTCACACGATAACGCACGACCCAACCTCAACCCAAACTCAGCTCAAACTCAACTCACCCGCAGCCTACTCCTTGAAATACATCACTTACAATTTTGAGTCTTATGACACATTAATATGCTCTTTTTTTATTTTGTCGATGCAACTGCACACTCTCCGCACTCAACCCGAACTCAACTCAAACTCAACCCGTACACAACCCAAACTCAAATCAAACTCAAACCGAACTCAAACCGAACTCAAACAGAACTCAAACAGAACTCACTTCAAACTCACCTGGACATTACACAGGACCTTATTAAAGTGTCATAAGACTCAAAATTGTAAGCGATGTATTTCAAGGCGGGCTGTGGTTGAGGTGAGTTTGAGTTAAATTCGGGTTGAGGTCGGGTCGTGTGTTATCGTTTGAACGCAGCCTTACGCATCGGTACGAACCATCAGTCCCATGAACACACACACGTCCCGAGTAAAAATTTGCAAATGGGTCCGTTTGCAGTTAATTTCTCCTCGGCGGTCTATTAGTCGAAGTCAAAATCAAAATAGTTTTGACGTTTTAAATGTAGCTTTTATTAGCACAGATTTAATCTAAGATTATCATCACACTTTCGTAATGAAAACGCAAAATGCATTTTCAAAATATGGCACATCGATTTGTAACAATTCTACAGTTAAACTTCGAGAAGCAATTTTCACATAAATTGCTTTTGTCAATTTCCATTTTCCGAATGTCATACCGTAATTTATTACTGTTTACTGTACGGAATAATAATAGCGATTGGACAACACGATCGAACTTCGCGGCCGGAAGAGTTTGTTTGACTTTGCTCGCATCGTAACTGCTTAATAACATTTCAAATTCATTAAACATGTTGTCCAATGTAAAGAGAAATGAAAATAAATACATTTTTAACAAAATATACGTCTTTTGGTCCCAAAATAAAATTGTTTCATTATTGTCTATGCACATCTTTTCCGGCCGCACTTTTCAGTGAATTTATGAATTCACTCATAAGTGCGGCCGGAAAAGTTAAAAAACCTAAAGTAGTAATTCGTAAAAATATGTTTTCACGAGTTACTACTCAAATTTTTTAATTTAGGTATTGTTTCAAGGTTATGTTAAGTGTTAACCCTTACCTAAAATAATAAAATTTCCGTTGCAGTTTAAAAAAGTGTGATGTTCTAATTAATTTACTTTTAATACGTTCACAGCTTTGGTCACAACGGAACTAATTGTGTTCTTCATACCCTGTGTCAGCTTGGCTCCGAACCATTACACGTTGATGATGATGAAGACCTGCTTCATGAATTAGCAGGATTTGCATTCAAGTAAGTATGGAAATGAATAGTCTATTTATTTAAGGCTCCTATAAATCTTAAGTAGCGCCCTCATCTTTTTGCTCGCAAAATATAATTAATGTATCAAAAATATTGATAAAGTAATAGGCAAGAGTGCATAATGTGGCCTCTTTTTGCTCTTTTGCCTACTACCTACTACTACAACGAACTATTTGTTTAGCTTCCATGTGTACATGTGAATTTTCGATACATTATGTACTTAGTGAGATATAATTTTTCATTAGGATGAGGGCGCCACTTTTAGGACACAAGGTATTTTATACGAAACGTTCTGCGAAACGAAGAATATATTATTATGTTCTTTTCTTCGTTTCGCAGAACGTTTCGTATAAAATACCTTTAAATGTTGCATTGCCATACATCCACTATTTCTATTGCAATTATTATAAAGTTCTATGAATCGATTATACGCTATTTAAATCAATGTATGACTGTGTAGTTTTGTTAATCTAGTGTGCTATAATACAAACTAGCGGCCGCTCGCGGTTTCACCCGCGTGGTTCGCGTTCCCGTGGGAATATCAGGATAAAAAGTATTTTATGTTTTAATCTAGGCTATCTTCTATCTGTGTGCCAAATTTTAACCAAATCTGTTCAGTAGTTTTTGAGTGATTGAGGAACAAACATCCAAACATCTAAACATCCAAACCCACAATCTTTCACATTTATAATACTAGCGGCCACCCGCGGTTCCACCCGCGTGGTTCCCGTTCCCGTGGGAATATCGGGATAAAAAGTATTCTATGTTTTAATCCAGGCTATCTACTATCGGTGTGCAAAATTTCAACCATATCCGTTTAGTAGTTTTTGCGTGATTGAGGAACAAACATCCAAACCCACAAACTATCACATTTATAATATTAGTAGGATTAGTAGGATACTGATGGCCGATTGCACTAAACTTAAGAATCACCTAAGTCTTTTCCTAACTACAACACGACCAAATTAAAACAGTGTCATAAATTTAGCCGTCAAGTAGCTGTCATTTGCCTAGTTAACTTGGTCGAGTTGTAGATAAGAAAAGACTTAGGCGATTCTTAAGTTTAGTGCAATCGGCCATGAGTGATTTAGTGTGCTAGTTCACATTAAATGTATGAAAATGATGCGGCAAGATTTTGCCACAGAACTAATTTTTCTTTTTTCTTTTGTTCTATGGGATTTGGCAATGCACTGTGTTGAGATGCGATATAATATTTCTGCAATGTTAATTATCTGATTTTGTTTTATTAATTTTTATTTCATTTTCAGTCCCAAAAATGATGCACATTTCACAGAATATGAAGAAGAAATTCAACCATACATTGAAGCTTATGAAATTGGCGAAAATCTTCAAAATTGCTCAAGTCGTTATCATGGATGCAAGATATCTCTAATTGATCTATTTTCAAAGCCTCATACAAATTAATATAAGCATTTTATAGTTTAATAATAATATAATTTTAGAGTTAGTATTTATTTAATTTTATTAATAGAACTATTTAATAAAAAGTCCATCTGGTTATACCACGGGGAAGCCAGTAAATGTACCCATGGTCCATCTGGTTATACCACGGGGAAGCCAGTAAATGTACCCATGGTCCAACTGGTTGTACCACGGGGAAGTAGGTTTACCCGTGATACAACTGGGGAAAAGTAATCCAACTAGTTGTACTACGAAGTGACAAAATATGATGAATTACATATTCATCTAAATTCAGAAGATATATGCTATTTTAACAATCAGTACTTTATTTGTGCTATAGTACGTTTAGTACTATTATTATTCTGTGGTAATAGAGCGTCAAGAAGTAAGTATTAAAAGATGCTCTAAATCTTGCATAGGAAATCATAGAGACCAAACAAAATACAAGCTAATATTATTAGTGATTTTCCATAGAAATTCACTAATAATATTAGCTTGTAATTTGTTATGCAATAGGCCCCAGACTGACAAAATTCACTGTATTAGAAGCTATTTATTCTAAAAAGTAAAAAATGATTACATCTTTCAATAAAATATCAACTAAGAAAGATAAATGTACTCAAAAACAATCGCGGGCTGCGCAACGCGATGTAACCACCACGCTTGAGCACGTGCTGATTTGTACTTACAGTTCGATATTTGTAGTAGCCCTAACATTTTATATTTTTACATAGTAAACATTATACTGCGATAAAACAACTTATTTTTGTTACAACATCAGCTTTTCTATCTCTCCCTGTAGCTTAACGGTCGAGCATTCGCCCGGTAAGTGAAGGTTTGATTCCCAGCTGAGCTAATAGGACTTGTAGATAGCGGTAACAAACTTTGCAAAGTGGGATTTACGTAATTTGTCACTAATATATAAAATCCATTATCCTGCTTTTAGAATGCATAGTTCGTTATCGTTTTTAGGGTTCCGTACCCAAAGGGTAAAAAGGGACCCTATTACTAAGACTCCGCTGTCCGTCAGTCTGTCTATCGGTCTGTCGGTCTGTCGGTCTGTCGGTCTGTCGGTCTGTCGGTCTGTCGGTCTGTCTGTCTGTCGGTCTGTCGGTCTATCGGTCTGTCGGTCTGTCTGTCTGTCTGTCTGTCTGTCTATTTGTCTGTCTGTCTGTCACCAGGCTGTATCTCATGAACCGTGATAGCTAGACAGTTGACATTCACAGATGATGTATTTCTGTTGCCGCTATCGGAACAAATACTAAAAACAGAATAAAATAAATATTTAAGGGGGCTCCCATACAACAAACGTGATTTTTTGCCTTTTTTGGTACGGAACCCTTCGTGCGCGAGCCGACTCGCACTTGGCCGGTTTTTTCACAAACGTTTATCTGTTTAGAGAAGGAGAGACGTGTTATTTCTTTATATTGTTTAAATTATAAGCAGAGATATTCAGTACACGAATAAAGACGATTCTACAAAACTGAACATTTATTCTACAAATTATTTTATGGCGGGACAATGTAAATTAAGTTACCAACTAATATTTTTTCTCATAACAATATTTTAAAATCTATTGGGAAAATTTTTCAGTAACGTGTTGTACTGACAGTTACTTATGATACCAAATAAAACACATTGTGGAACCAACCAACATAGTTTATTTCAGTATCAATATTCAAAATCCGAAGCTATGGAGTGTATCTTCTCCGATCTCAGTAAACGTTTCCAGGATCGAACCTTGGCATTCAGGGAATAGTGCCTCACAGTCTATTTCGGCTGATCTTCCCAACCTCTCAGCAGCATGGTACTCATTGTCTGTGTGGTGAGTTAAAGTATCTGTGGTGGTTGAAGGCCTGGGAATGATAAGAAATCATCAAAACAAGTTCAAAAATTGACCAATTTCCGTTCCTTAAAGCATAAAAAACTGCAATCAAATTTGTATCAAGCATAGTTGTTATTTTTTTTAAATTGGAAATATGAGTTTCTTTAACGGAGGTAGAAAGAGTAGTCGAAATTTTAATGTAAAATATAAACGAAAGGTAACCTCTAAAATAGCGCAAAATAAAAACCCGAATCTGATTAAAGTATTAGAATAATAAAAACCAAGCACAGGAATGTTTATGTGTTCATTTTTAAAACTAATAAATTATATGTGATAACAGATAAACATTAAAAGAGACAGCATTAAAATATGTAAACTTTACATTAAATATTTTTTCCAATTGCATACAATAAATCACATGGTCAGTAATGATGCGGTCTTCTCTTGATTAATGTTTGAAAAGGACAAATTAATTACTCGTAATTTTAGCCTCGTATTAATTAATCTCTTGCATTGTTTTCAACATTAATTTTGAGACTATTTAGTTCAACATTAATTTTGAGAATTTTACCTAACCTAATATTGCAAAAACGTGAAATGTTTTATCATTACATTACACCGTAAATTATGAAATATTTTATTTTGTTCCGATAAGTTTATAAGAGACGCGCACTTTTCATTAAATATAATACCTATTAAACTTTTAGATTTTTGCATTCACAATGCTATTTTTATATTAAGATGAATAAATAATGAAAAATATTAGAAAAAATCGGCTCACCCGTAGCAACTTAGACGGGATAAGTTGCTACGGGTGAGCCGATTTTTTCTAATATTTTTCATTATTTATTCATCTTAATATAATACCTATAATAACTTGAATCTACTAACTTATTGAGATATTATTGTTATAAAAAATTACCCGAATAAAATATTGTATAGACACAATATTATGTGTACAAGTTATTATAGGTACTATATTTACTAAGATTTGAAATAACGAAAATGAGTCTAGACAATAAAATTACAAAATAATAAAAGTCATAAAACTAACGCTATAATATAAATGCTAGTACCACTTTATTATTAATGTTGCCAAACTAGAACATCATACAAGCTCAAAAACTTACGTGAAAAGTATATGCCCTATTTCAGCTAGTAAACCATTTTCGTGGGTGAATGGGACCTCGGCAGCTTCGCAGATTGTTCGCAGCAAGCAAGGCCTGCCTGAATAGCCATACCTGCATGATTTTAAAATAAATTCCGTTAAAGCTATGGGTTTTAAATTTCTATCGCTTTAGAAATCTCAAGGACTCTTGAATGCGTACTATTGTGAATGAGCTCTTACAATTTTTAAAGCGCATTTTTAATGCTTATTATATTCAGAAGTTAAGTAATCTGTCATTACGGACAACATCGTTAAAGTACTTACTCTTTGTTTTTAGATTTCTAATCAGCTATTAAAATATTTACCTTTCAGACATGTGTTCCAGTATTTTATAAAAATCCCATCTGTTCATTCTCTGAGGTTCCTGCTCGTCCAAATAGTTTTGATCTATTTTCTCTTGTCTAGCTATAGCTTCTTGCAGTGGAAGATCAGTATTTACTTCTTCCATATCAACATCAATAATAGTGCCTCCTTCTGCAAATGCTAATGATCTGCGTCTTCTTTCATGATTAAATGTTATATCAACTAGTGTGTCATTATTGTCATCTTCGTTAAGATTATCTTCGTCGCCTAAATTTCTTGAATCCTCATCAATCTGATTGTCAGAGTTATCAACATCTGGTTTATTGATCATATCCCTACTTGATACTGTGTTGGCAAAACCATAAATTCTGCTAGTATATTCAGAGCTGTTGGTCGGTAGATCATATTGAAATTTTATAACGGTTCCTACCGTTACTGCAGTTTCTTTCAAATCAACTGGAATACCTAGACCGAGGATAAACTGTAAACAAGAAAATCATTTTTATTTCATTGATTATTCAGTAGATAAATATTCTCAAATATTATTTAAAAAAATAAGAGACACACTTAGAGCAATATCAATCCTCACTTCGTTGTTTATTAGACTATCTGTATGACAAAAGGTGATACAAAACAAAAAGTTGTTCTCTCTCAAACAGGTATCATTGAAACAGGAATAAAACCCTGGATCAATTAATGAATTCCAATTAGTAAACGTCATTCCTTTCTCGGTTATGTCTAAGCTAATAAAAAGGGCAAAGCGTAAGAAAAATCTTTCACTATGCTCAAAAAGGCTGACTAAAGCGGACAACTTAATTGCATTTAGATTCTCGAACAAAAAAATACGGCGCTTCGTTAAGCTGGATCCCGAGTGCAAAGAAAACATCATTTACTTAAGTTAAATCAGCCGGGTTGTGTAAATTTGCATGGATTCTCTGTATTAAGGAAAAAACATGTACCTGAGTTCGAGCAGGACCTCCGTCTGGATATACTAAGTATCTTTTGTGTCTCCCATTAGACGCCACCGTTGTGAGTAAATCGAGTAAAATTAACGTTAGAAATATCGCTTGATTTTGACGTTGGCTCGAAAAGCGGCGCATGTCGTCGTCGAATGAATACAGTACAAGATAAAATGTTGAATATTTGCGTAGCGCCTACGGCAGTTTCTGTCTAATGAACCGTTATGTTTTCCCAGTGATTTGGTATGTACCGTACGGCCCAGATCTCTGTATTGACTGGCTGAAAGGAAAGTGACTACTTATCTATATACGTAGAGCTGAAACTTTTTGCAACCACATTAATTCTATGATTCTGGTGTCAGATATCAACTACTGAAATTGAAATATCATCTGAAAATCAATCTAGTTCATTGGAATGCATAACGCGGTGCTTTGTCAGAGTGGAAAATGATTCAGAAAGTGATTTTTCACTTGATGTAGGTGCGGCAATAAAAATATTAATCCGTAATGAACTCCATTGTGATTCAATTTTTACTGGAAATTTATTCAGCGTATGAATTGATTTATATCAAAAAAAGAATTAATAATATCTATCCCCACTAAGTGAATTATTTTTATCTCTGCACTTTTAATTATATTTTACAAATTAGTTATAAGATTTTGATAGTTACAATTTAAGAATGAATATTGTTCACTGTAAGTAAAATACTAGTTAATTTAAGACTTAACTGTCTGACTTGATGTCTAATATAATCTAGATAGACCTTCGTTTTTGATTACAGTTTTCTACTGTTTTTACTTTATTATAATTATCCAGGACACTATAAGTCTCGTACTTATTAAAAAGTGGAATATTCAACAGCGCTGAACTAAACACAAAATTAACAAGCCAAGCAAAAACATCTACGGAGCGTATTGGCTCAATGCTTGAAACCACAAAATCCCATTTTATCCGTTCATTTCAATAAATTGGCCTGAGAACGGGAAACAGGGAGTGCCTTTGATGCGGTGTGGTTCTCGGTTGCACTAACTGGGAGAGCTTGGGTAGGGAATATTGTATGTGTAGGCTCTAAACAATTTGATTTCTCCATTCGTTTTATTATTTACTAATCAAAGACTTTTCGTCGTTGAGGATTACATACAAACTGATTATTAAACAAAATCTTTTGAATAGGTACGTAAACTAAAAACCTAACATTTATTTATTTATTTATATTTCAATCTTGCACAGCTATCATTACAGGATAATCCCAATTCGACATAGTGGGCATCTTATTTTTATATTATAATTCCCACTTACTATTACTTTTAATAACTTACAAGCAATATAAAAAGTTAGTCACAGTTAGTATCCAGTGAAATGTTTGAAAATAAATTGGTTTTTCTGTTTGTATGGAAAAAGAAATGCATTATAAAAAATCCTTTTTAGTACACGTCTCGTCTACATTATAAAAGTACATTATAATAGTACATTATGAGACAAGTTAGCTTAGGTTGCCCATTGCACACAAGGCTGTGGGTTGCAGTAACTCAGCCGAGTGTGCAATAAGCAAGAGCTCACGAGTGTCATATGACGTTTTTTAACACACTTGCGAGGAAAAAAACAAAGTAATTTACCACACAGCAACAAATACGACAAAAACAAAATATGATAATTACGATGGAAAAAGGCGTGTAGGTTTTTATTGTTTTTTTTTTCACACGCCCAATGCATGAATATTTTGCGAACAACAGGGTTAGTGAACATACAGCCATCAAAATATAATTTTTAGTGAAAAAAAGGAAATATTTTAATATTTCATAACAAGATATTATGAATCATGAATAATTTAATAATAATAAATATTTGTTTGACCTAATTAAGGACTTATACGTTTATTTATTCCAAAAATGTATATTAATTTTCAGCGGCATAAAACCTTTGTTGTTACTAAAAAAAATAACTGTATTACCCGGTTAAATTGAGAATGCTCTGTTTCCTCGCATATAACTTGCAGTAAGGTACCTATTTAACTTTGTAGGGATAATTCTATAACCAACTAGTGTTTTATATATTATTGCACGCGTTTGTTATAGCTCGGTTTATGGCCCTAAAAGCGGTATTTAGGGCTCACTTTACGAGCCAGTGTGTTAAAAAAGTACTTATAGGTTTAAGTCAGTCAGCGAGTTTCTCTTTTAACCGACTTAAAAAAAGTAGGTGGTTATACATTTAAAGATTAATCTGACTTATAATGAATCTCTAATTAAGAACAATTGAATTTCGTAATCTGCAGCTGTAATTATGAAAACCTTGTTAATTTTTCTTGTTCCAACATAATTCAAATTAGATATTAAAAAAGAGGATCATCATTTGTAATCTGTTTTATTAAGAAGGGGAGTGAGATGGGAGATTTTATCTTACTAATTGTGAAAGTTTGTGGGTTAGGATGTTTGTTCCTCAATCACGCAAAAACTACTGAACCGATTTGGTTGAAATTTGGCACACAGGTATGAGATAGAATAGATTAAAACATAGGATACTTTTTATCCCGATATTCTCACGGGAACATTTTATTGAATTGATACTTTTGGGTGCTGGCTATCATTATTTTTAAATTACCTTAGAAAATATATAAAACCTTTACCCAGGCTTAGCCTGTTAAATACTGCAACATCATTTTCTTCTAATTGATAAATCGTATTTGTTAGAATAAAATATCCCGTCGAAGTCGAAGCAAAGGTTCTAAATAAAATTGTATCGTAAAAACGAGCAATTATTTGCTTACATAATTGTATTGATTTACTTTAATATAATAAATATCACTTAGGTATTCATGATCAGACATAACTAAAGTGCAGAAAAAAATTAGCACCATCGTAAAACCATTGACATATTAGCACTGAGCTAATGTGTAAGCTAATGGGGGGTCAAGTCTGCTAATGTTTTATTCAAAATCGTGTTTCAATGGTGTTTGAATGGTAATGCTTTTTGACACAGTTCTTGTTTCTTAAACCCTAAATCGAGAGGCAATATGTTTCCGTTTTGGGCTTAAGAAACACAATCTGTTTCGGTTTTGGGTTTAAGAAACAAAAACTGTGTCAAAAAGCATTAATACCATTCAAACACCATTGAACCACGATTTCGACGTTAACATTAGCCGACTTGACCCGCAGGAAGTACTACCAACGTCACCAAAACTGACTGAATCGATAAAGTTGTTCGTCCAGTTCCTGGCCTCTCAATTAACATCCATTTGGTCACATACTCTTCCTCAACGAAAAAGTGACTCGTCACGAAAATGTGACCGGCATACCCAATATGGAGGTTGTTTTAGTATGGGCCACATCTGTAGCAGCGAGGCGACGTTCCAACAAATTTCTTCAGCAAACACCGGGTCGCCATACGTTCGTTAGGTACATGTTTGCTGGAGTGTTCGTATGAGGTAATTTCATTGGCACGAAGCTCTTAGTTTCTTGTAAGTCGAACATCGAAAATATTAACATGTGGATCGTGATATACGTCGTGTATGTATTCAGTTGTATACAACTTTGTTTTGTATTTTAGAATAACTTTTGTTAAACCTATAAAGTTCAATCATGTGGAATCTATAAACTTGTTTCTCAATTTTTAGTCGTGGTAAATACTGGTATGTTTTTATTACAATGTGTTTTATGTTTCACACAACTTTTTATCTCAATTTACAGTTCACTGCTGGTTTTAGCTGGTTCAAATTGCAGTGAAACACATAAAAGGGGCAAGAGATACCTGCTATTTACGCCGGCAACACAATGGGGAGTGAGTTTTTGATATTTTCGTATTATTGTTTTGACTATAACTTCAAACTTGCCTCTAATACAGTCAATAGCACATCAGGCTATCTAAAACTGTGAAAAATTTCAATTGATTTAACTCCTCGGCGTTTTATATTTTCAATACCTTTCAGTAAAACAACATTACTTGTTACTATGATTTTGTCGCGTTATACAGGGTAATTTTGCGACCTCTTTACAAAATCAAATATTAGTTCAAGGAAGTAATAAAAAAAAATTTGGTGAGATAATTATGAATTATTTCTTTTTTTAATTCACAGTTTTCAGCCACTTTTTATGTCCAAAAAAACTTAAGCGCGCACGCTCACCCTCGCGCAAGCGGCGCGAGCGGGGGAAGGCGGGTGGCGGGAGGGGGGCTCGCGCGGGTCGACCGTGCGATGCGCAAACAGTGACAACAATTTCAATTTGTGTAGGAAAAAGTTTGGGCAAAAATGTAAAAAAAAATTTTTTTTACTTCATAATTCGATTGTACTGCTGTTATAGTATGTCCTGACAAAATTTGAAAAGGGGTCCAAAAATGACCCTGTATAATAAATTATTACTTACTACTACTGTACTGCAAATAAGTTGGTTGTTAATGTGTTTTCCATAATTACCTATTATTGTATATTTAAGTGTATGTATGTTGATGTAAGTTTATGATATTATATTATCTTATGTATGTTTAGGACTTTAACTTTTCATTTATTACTTTGTTCCGTCCGTGCTATTTTACACCGCCCTCTTTTTCATCTACTGTCAATATCTCCATGCCTCCGGTTGCCTGGAAGAAATCGCTTTTAACGATAAGGCCGCCATGTTTAGCACTAAGTTTTAAACTTTTAGTGTCGAATAAAGAATTATCTAATCTAATCTAATCTAATCTACCTATCATAATATGTGACACTATCGGTAACTTAAATAAGCTTTTGTGTTAACAATAACTGATATCTTTTCAAGTTATTTTGCTACACTCTGACAGACTTCTTTAACAACTATGAACCCAAAATATTCCTCCTTATAGAAATATTTAAGAATATTCATTTCACGCGTAATATTTTTGTAGTCGACTCGATACGAAAAAATAGTAAACAATCTTAAATTCATTTACAAAAACCACAACTTAAGAGCATCCCGCTAGCAAAACAACAAAACAAGGATAACAATATACACAAAAGCTCGAGTGAGAAAGGGACACAAAAACCACAATATGCGATATACATAGTTCATATATATAACTCGTAAAATATACTTTAAAATCGCTAATGCTTTGTAATGTAAACTCGAATGAATGTGTAAAAATTCATCTCTTTAATATGCAATTCACTGGAAACGAATTGTTATTATTGTAAAATTTGATGCAACTTTGTTTTTTTTTTAATAGAAATAGTATTTTTCGCGACCAAATTATTATGTAATTAATGTTATTTTTTTGGAAAATTACAGGTAACTGCTGTAAAAATTAAATCTAAGATTGATGATTTGCTTTATAAAAAAGCAATTCTAATCTTAAAATTTACTACGTACCTCAGACATGAAGGTTTTTCAAAAGAAGTACAAAATTAGATTTTACCGAAATTCTTACTGAACTATTATAAAGCTGAATAGAAAACTTTCGCCAAATCGTTTAAGTTTGGTGTAGGATGTTATTTAAGTTCAATAAAGGCAGAAAAGAAAAATTAGGTTGTCACTTTTTACTTTTCACTGGAACTTCATTTTCTTTCAATATAGTTACTTACTTATTTTTTGATAGTTGTGTGGCATCCGGCAAAGTAGAATAGCATCTGTTTTAGTGCGCGTATGAAATGGCGGGGCGTTGCGCGTTGCGTGCGGCGGCGCGGCCTGCTCTTGTATAAGACCCGGCGTTGTATGAGAGCGTTTACGGGGAAGCGATTTTACACGCGTTACTTGAGATGCGGCAGTGCCCGCGGCGACACCCGCGGTGCACTATCACAGTACATATATACGTTTTTATATATGTACTGTGGCACTATCATCTAGTTTAGGTGTTGAAAGAGTTTCTATATTTCTGTTAATAAACTAAAAAGAAAAAATAAATTGATTAAGTTGTGTCTGTCATACATGTTTTATTTAATTGCTTGATTTTACTGTTAAAATTTTGATCGAAAGTTAAGCTTACACACTATACCGTACCATACCTTGACCGTGCTAGGAACGTATCAGGATTAGGCAAAAATATATTCTTTGTTTTGAAAAGTATGACACTATTCTCACTAGACCGTTCCGTCACCGGCCATAAACTTTTCATACTTTTCAATACAAAGGATATTTTTTGCCTGATATATTCCTAGCATCGTCACGTATGTTACGGTGAAGTGGGCAGAGACCTTTAAAATACAAATAGGTATTTTATATTTTATCAAGATTACGGCTTAAGCCGCCGAGTGGCTGCATAAAAAAATCGTACATATTGCAATATGTTTAATGTTACGCGTGCACGCTGCACGCCCTGCCATTCTGTAAACGGACAAAATATCCGACGCCACGCCCCGCACGCAACGCTCGACGCCCCGCGTCTTTCTAAACGAAAACAGGGTTGTCGGGTCCAGTGATTATTATTATGATTATTGTGTTACAGGTATTTGCGACAATTTCAATACCTTTACATCCAGAGACGACAGTGAGTCTGGCGTGGTTTTTTGAAGCAAATTACTATAACGTCGACAATTCTACATACTTCGAGCCTTTACTTGGGGATATAGCTGTAAGTATAAAATTCAGTATAAGTACGTACGAGTATGTGAACCACTACGAGTATGTGGTCTTGTAACGTTACAAAGAGGAAAGAGAGAAAATAGAGCCTACTAAAGAGAAAAAGACAGGAGGATTCTTTGCTACAAATGTAAAGATAGAAAATAGAGATAGACATGCAGTACGCTACGGTCTACAAAGCCCATATATTAAAGTACCTACCCAATGAAAGTTTTTAAACCTTTCATTTTCTTCCAATTAAAACAAAAACAAATAAGTAAACGATAATATAAAAGTACCGCTTGATTTAGGTTCCTCAAAAACCATACAAAAAAATATTAAAAATTATTGTATTCAATTAAATAAGAATCTTGACTTAATCAACCAGACATACACACACATACTATTGAATTTGTTATTATCCGCAGATGGTATCAATGACACTTACATATTTTTTATTTTAATCATCATTCTTGATTATTACAATAAATAAAGACATCGCAACGTAAATACACGTCTTTATATTTTTACCCAGAAAGAGGAAGCTCGAGACAATTTCCCAGCAATGGAATAATTTCAAACGGTTCGTGAAAAATCAGGGAAGTTTTTGCGAGGGCCAATCATGGAAGCAATCATCTCGCTTTGACGGTGCCGCATCGAAAACGTTTACTCTTTTCAAAACTGGCAAACAGAAAGACGCAGTCTGTAAAGAAAAATCACTTCGTACTTTTATTCAAAGCACAAGTGAACTGAACTTAATTTGATTGATAATACAAAATAAAGAAAAAACATCTTTTAAATTCTAAGCTTTATCAAATTGTTAACACACATTAAAACGTGATGTGAATGAATAAATTAATGTTATTTCTAAAATTTGAACTAAGAATGTGTTGTTAGAAACTTATTACTAAAACCAAACCTAAAAACCGCCATTGAACCTATTTCCGTCTTATTTTGCATATAGAGCCAAGATCAACTCAAAATCAAAATTAATTTCACTCTTGATGACAATGTCAAAATGATTGATGAACTGTCCCTTATTATAACCGCCTTGTTTGTATCTTAACTATACTGTCATAATCGCTAACGGAATCCACTGGCGCCGAAAATCAACAAAAAATCAATACAACGAAATAAACATGTTAAATTAATTCTGAAAAATATGAAAACAATTTTTGTATGCATTTATTCTTAGTTTGAATGTGTTTGTGTAGTTACAGTTATTTTACCACTCATAAAGCTTCTTACTTTTTAACCGACTTCAAAAAAAGGAGGAGGTTCTCAAGTCGACGGTATTTTTTTTTTTTTTTTTTTTTATGTATGTTTTAACATAGCTTCGTCAGTTCTTACCCGATTTGTACAATTCTTTTTTTATCTCAAAGAACATAGTTCGTGTGTGGTCCCATAAAATTTTTTCAGAGATCTGGCCAGTAGTTTTCACATAATCCTGAAAAATATCAATTATTTAGCTCGCTATCGTACGAGTTTTTATGGAATTTCGGACATAACATCTTTGTTTATGAACCGATTTAGATGATTCTTTTTTTATTTGAAAGGGTATACTTCAAGAGTGGTCACAATTTAATTTCATTGTTATTGGACTTCGAACTTCGAAGATACACAAGGGAACTCCTCAAAGTCAAATAATATATGTAAAGTGATTTAGGTTTTGGTAAGTTTATGGCAATCCAAAACAAACCAAATCATGGTTTGCGATGCAACGTTCTGGACTAGATTTGGACTACGAAAACACAACGGAACTCCTCAAAAACAAACAGCGTGAATTTGGAAATTGAGTTCTGGGCATTTTACCATTGAAAATGTTATAATATAAAGTTAAAAAATATTTACACGCTGCGCTTACATACCTACCACTAAAAAGTTGAAAATAAAAAAGCTTTTAAAAAAAAAAGAAAACCGCCTTCAAAAAACCTGAAAACAAAAACAGCTTAAAAATTAAATACCTCTAAAAAGCAAGAAATAATATTCGAATCATTCGTTACACATATCAATATTAATAAAACACGTCTATTGAAGTCGGGTGGGGCTGGAGGACAACTTCATTTTTTTCTTAAAGCCCCACCCGACTTCATTAGACGTGTTTTATTAATATTGATATGTGTAACGAATGATTCGAATATTATTTCTTGCTTTTTAGAGGTATTTAATTTTTAAGCTGTTTTTGTTTTCAGGTTTTTTGAAGGCGGTTTTCTTTTTTTTTAAAAAGCTTTTTTATTTTCAACTTTTTAGTGGTAGGTATGTAAGCGCAGCGTGTAAATATTTTTTAACTTTATATTATAACATTTTCAATGGTAAAATGCCCAGAACTCAATTTCCAAATTCACGCTGTTTGTTTTTGAGGAGTTCCGTTGTGTTTTCGTAGTCCAAATCTAGTCCAGAACGTTGCATCGCAAACCATGATTTGGTTTGTTTTGGATTGCCATAAACTTACCAAAACCTAAATCACTTTACATATATTATTTGACTTTGAGGAGTTCCCTTGTGTATCTTCGAAGTTCGAAGTCCAATAACGATGAAATTAAGACGTGTTTTATTAATATTGATATGTGTAACGAATGATTCGAATATTATTTCTTGCTTTTTAGAGGTATTTAATTTTTAAGCTGTTTTTGTTTTCAGGTTTTTTGAAGGCGGTTTTTCTTTTTTTTTTAACAGAAATTGTTTCTTCAACTTCAACTTTGATGGTGAATGGCGTCTCGTTTTACGTGACAATTCTGCCAATGTTTGTTTCTTACTTTTTTAACAAATATCAGTGACAAATGACAAATACGACAAAGTGACAAAGTTCTAAACCGTAAACATATTTTTAGACGAGACTTTAAAATCTGGATTAACGCCTTAAGGCGCTAAGAAGGGTCAAATCCCAATATTCAATTCAAATTATTGAAAGATTACGCGCGTGAAGCTATCATGGAAAAAATATATAATGTACTTGGAATAATACACAATAGATTTAATTGAAAGCATTTGTAAAATTGTTACTACCTTTGATGTAAAAAAATATTCCGTGGACCCTGTTTTTGGTCCTATTTGCAAAATTTCTCGGAAACAGAACATTCGTTAATGTTAAAACCAACACATAAAAATCGGCGATGTTAATACCTTCAATCTTAATTGAACAGATTTTTTTTAACTGACTTGAAAGCGAAGAATTTTAGTAAAAACATGTAAAAATTGAGAATTCGGTGCTAGTTCTCAACGCAACCGCCGCGTTGGAACGCGCACTGATTTGAACCCAAAGTGAGTAGAGTTACGTTCGAATTCACACCATCACGGATCGACCCGCTCGGATTGAGGCATGTTAAAGCCTTAAGTTGCCATTTTAACACGTTTTTATTAGCTTGCTTTCGCGTTTGTGCGTTTGTGTGTTTCTCCACAAAGTTTGCGAACGATTTTATCCTAGCTTCCCGATGAGCTAGAGACTTGAAACTTTGAACCTATGTTCTGACCTATGTCAGAACTGGAAAGCAATGCAATATTATGGTGTCATTGAGCTGATCTGATGATGATGCCGGAAGAAGGCCACAGGAACTCTATGATGAAACCATACAACCCCATCGTGTTTGGGCTCGTTAGCATCGTCTTGACGAGTACTCTAATGGGAGACGAGGTCTAGGGTCTGATGATGAAGCCGAAAGGCCATGCCATAGGAACTCAATATTGAAACCGTGCAACCCCATCAAATTTGGGCTCGTTTGAATCGTCTTGACGAGTTCTTTGTTGGGAAATAGTTTCCAGGGTCTAATGATGGAGCCGGAGGAAGGACAAAGGAACTATTTAATAAAACCACGCTACCCCATCGAGATTGGGCTCGTTTGAATCGTCTTGACGAGTACTTTGTTGTGAAATAGTGTCCGAGCATCTGATGATGGAGCCGGAGGAAGGCCATAGAAACTCTATGATGAAATCATACAACCCCATCGTGTTTGGGCTTGTTAGCATCGTCTTGACGAGTACTCTAATGGAAGATGAGGTCCAGGGTCTGATGATGAAGCTGAAAGTCCATGCCATAGGAACTCAATATTGAAACCATGCAACCCCATCGAATTTGGGCTCGTTTGAATCGTATTGACGAGTACTTTGTTAGGAAATAGTTTCCAGGGTCTGATGATGGAGCCGGAAGAAGGCCACTGGGACTCCGTAATAAAACCATGCAACCCCATCGAGTTTGGGCTCATTTGAATCATCTTGACGAGTGCTCCGATAGGAGATGGTATATTTTTAGTCTTAGCTCGTTAACTAAAAAGCAGAAAATAAAAAATTCCTAAAAAAAAACTTTTTTAAAAACACGTTTTTATAACCTTTTATAATTTGAGTAGCAGCAGTATGGGATTCGGTAGCCTTCTATAAAAATAAACTCAATTCAGGTCTTCATCACTATATTTTATTTTCCACCATCACGTCACAACTGACATAAAGTCCAGTTCTTTTAGACAATCTTCGATTCTCAAAATAACATAAAACCGCGTATGCCAGTATTAAACGTACACAGCATAAAACGCCCCCATAATAATGGCATCGTTATATTGTTATTACATAAAATAATTATCTAAGCTAAACCTATGTCACGAGAAAATTTAATGTGCTTTGGTGCCGCCAGAGCTTTAGTTAAAATATCTGCTATCATCGTCTCGGTCGGCATGTAAAGCAGGTTAAGTTTTCCTCGTTCTATAACATCACGTATGTAGTGATATCGAACACTAATGTGTTTCGTTCGCTTGTGATAAACAGGGTTTGTGGCTAGTTTTTGTGCTGACTGGTTGTCATTGTATAATGTTACAGAGTTACATACTACTATTCTACAAACAGTCTTGTATAGCGCTTTCGTCCACCGAGGCGGAGTATATAGCTATAAGTGAGGCAGCTAGAGAAGCGGTGTATCTGAAAAGCT
Organism: Agriphila tristella; assembly: GCA_928269145.1. Taxonomy (NCBI): domain Eukaryota; kingdom Metazoa; phylum Arthropoda; class Insecta; order Lepidoptera; family Crambidae; genus Agriphila; species Agriphila tristella. The sequence continues at coordinate 44,706,123 of OV743433.1, forward strand.
TTATTAATGAAATAGTAGTATGTAACTCTGTAACATTATACAATGACAACCAGTCAGCACAAAAACTAGCCACAAACCCTGTTTATCACAAGCGAACGAAACACATTAGTGTTCGATATCACTACATACGTGATGTTATAGAACGAGGAAAACTTAACCTGCTTTACATGCCGACCGAGACGATGATAGCAGATATTTTAACTAAAGCTCTGGCGGCACCAAAGCACATTAAATTTTCTCGTGACATAGGTTTAGCTTAGATAATTATTTTATGTAATAACAATAATAACGATGCCACTATTATGGGGGCGTTTTATGCTGTGTACGTTTAATACTGGCATACGCGGTTTTATGTTATTTTGAGAATCGAAGATTGTCTAAAAGAACTGGACTTTATGACAGTTGTGACGTGATGGTGGAAAATAAAATATAGTGATGAAGACCTGAATTGAGTTTATTTTTATAGAAGGCTGCCGAATCCCATACTGCTGCTACTCAAACAAAAAAATCGGACTAAAAACATTAAAACGGACTAGTAAAAACAGACTAAAAAGTAAAAAATATTTTTTCTGTAAATATTTATAACCAGAAATTTTAAATCGAAATTTTAAGTCCGTTTTAAAAACGTGTTTTTAAAAAAGTTTTTTTTTCAGTAAATTTTTAGTCATTAGTCTAGATTGTAACTACACAAACACGTTTGAACCTGGAAAAAACAAATACCTACAAAAATAGTTTTTAACTAATTTATATTTTTTACTATTTTATTAAACATGGTTAATTTCCTTGTAATGATTTTATCAGCGACTCTAGTAGACTCAAGATTTCATTCAAGAATTCGAAACTTTGGCTCTGTTCAGATTTAGCTGTTTTTTTTTTTAAATAAGTACCTATATTATAAAAAAAAATTTTTTTACTTTATTTGAGATGGTGACAATAATTAAGCATGTAAAAAAACGACCCATTGAATAGATCTCTACTACTGTGTTTTTATCAAATAATGCCTTTTTATAATTATTTCGAAGTTAGACTTTCCATTCTTTCATAGTAAAGTTTTTTTTACAAAACAAATAACATATAGAGGTCTGATGACCTGAAAACATTGTAGGTAAAGCTAGGGTTTCCTGGATGACGGTCCCATCACATTACGGCCATAATTTAGCGGTGTAGAACGTTGTCTATGTAAACAATACGTTACGCGTAGAATGGTGGCGGGCGGCGCGTATTGTTTGTATTGACGACACCGTTATGCTTATAGAAAATTCATAAATATAGATAAATTTTCAGAGAACTTCCTATAACGAATTGTTCGTAATGATTATTAATATTTAAAAGATTTTTTCAACCGTTTCAGTTTAACGGGCGACGGTCTCGAAGTGCTATTGACAGCTCTCCAGCGACCCTTACCAGAGCGCACATGTACACAGTCGTTGAAGTCATGCTGGAGAAGTAAGTATGAACATTTGATTTAGTTAACGTAACTCGGCGCCACTTGAGGGACATAGGTAGGTAAAACTCGACGTAAAACATTTTTAAAACCAATCATTCTCTACTTGAGGGACATAGGTAGGTAAAACTCGACGTAAAACATTTTTAAAACCAATCATTCTCTATTAATAACTTATTAAATAAAACCTCTGAGGGCGCCCCTTTCCGTCATACAACCGCCTTAATAGGTATTTTCAAAAGAGCCATAAACAAGAGCTAATTTAATCTAACAATGCACGTGTGGGAGTAAAATGCCCCCATACAACCATTCGAATAATCGAACCGCTCCGGTGACGATTTATGAAATGAATTTCCTTGTTCTATGAATGCTTCCGCTGATTTCAAACTGGGGTTGATTGCATTGCAACGCTGCCGTGTTTCCGATTCTCGATTAATTTCACCTCGAATCGGATTGCAGCGGAAAAATTTAAACTGATTTGTTGCTATTGCAGTCGAAGAACCTTTAATATTTAATGGTGAGGAGTAAAAATTTTAATTATATAGATGTTGTTTTTTTTTCATACACACACACACACACACACACACACACACACACACGCACGCACGCATACACGCACACACGCTCGCACACGCACACACACACACACACACACACACACACACACGCACGCTCACACACACACACACACACACACTTATTACCATTTGCAAAAAAAAATCGACAGTATGCAAAACATCAGCTCGTACGATTAAAGATTGTCTTATATTGTATCTTAGAAATTATTAATAAGCACTAAATAAATTAGAAAAAAGGTAGTACTAATTTTCTTAGTAATGAATGCGGCAAACTTGATGTAATAATTAGTATTTTGTCTATTTTTATTAAATTCAAAATTCACTTTAACAATATTGAATCCCACTACAAAATAATACCCTCTATTTTATTTCTAAGCAAGCTAATTATATTTTTTTTATGCACAACGGAGTAATGCTTGGCCTTCAACTCACCTGATGTTAAGTGACGATAAGACCGAAGGTGGAAGCGCACTACACCCGGGAACCTCATCATTGAGGAACTGGCTATATTAACTCTAGCTGCCGGAACACAACAATTTTTAAAATGTTGTTATGGCGTCAGACTTAGGTAAGATGGTGGTAGCTAGGCGGACTTGGAACTCTACCACCAACCAAACCGAGTAAAAAATTTACCTCCCCTGGGAATCTAACCTGGGACCCTTGCGTCTTACACGGGTGGGCGAACCACTAGACCACAGAGGCGGTTAATCAAAACGTTTGTAATAAATAGCACCGAACAATAGCAATGATTTCCTTTAAAATATTATCAAGTTCAATTTCAAAATTACGAAGGCGAATGCATTTACTTGTCATAAATTCGGGTTTTACCATTGAAAATGGTTATCAGATGCAAATCGCCTTAGACGTATTTTTGGCCATATCTCCGAGGATTTTGGAAGGATCGAAATTAAAATAGTACCAAAAGTTGAGGAGTTTATCGAGACACGTGTGAACGTTTGAATTTTGAAAATCTACTGGTAACTTTTTTTGGAATTTTGCAAAATTCCTAAAATTCCGGGTTTTTTGGGGGATGTTTGTTTACTTAATTGTAAATATTTCGGAAAAAAAACTGACTTAAGAAAAAATTAAAAAAAGGGTCCTAGGGTATTAGTTTAGCTATCAAACTGCGAAATAATTTTGAAAATCAGTAAATAATTGTGACCTGTAGATGGTCCCTTTAGATGTGGAATTGAAGAAAAACGGCTGTTTCCGTACATAAAAAGTGATGTAGCTTATATGATTATTGACTGATCGCCATGGTAGTAGTGTTAAAATATGCAAAAGCAGACGAGAAGTGCATTAGTTAGAATTTTGAAGATTGGTTAATATTATTTCGGCTGCGTCGAGGCAGTTAGTGGGCGCTTTTGTGACACGAGGCGGAGCCGAGTGTCACAATCGTATAAATAAATAGGTACTACCTACCTAGGTAACTTTAAAAAAATAATAGGACTTTTATTTTATTTGATTTTGGTTTTTCGTAAATTTTTGTGTTCATTTTCAATGCTTCGATTCTTGCGGGGACTGTAAAATCTGTGAATTTTTTTTGCAGGCACAACTTTTCTGGCAGAGAGTGCTTGTTGAGGGCCATTTGCGAGAACTCCCACATTTCCACCGAACACAATGGCCTCCTTGGAGACCTGATGCATTTTGTGTTAACGTAAGTGGATCAAAAAACAAAGACCTAATTAAAAACGGTATAATTCAATCCTGGATTGATAACAATATCACCGAACCTTATCCAACACTTGAAACTGGCAAAAGTATTCCTTGAAGATAAGTGAATTGCCAAAACAAAAATAAGAAGAAGAGCCTAATTATTTTAAATCAGGCAGGGGCCTAACCTTACTTTTTTTCCTTCAATTGATTGATCAATTTTCGTAACATAATCTTTTACTTACTCTTTACGAATTAATTTCACTTTTAAGGGTTTTTAGCTTTATGCTATACATTATCTATAAAGTGCTCACATTTTTTTTATATATTTCAGGCCATCAACTTCTATGTCCGAAGATGAAATTGATGACCAATACTATGAAGCCGAATATTATGGATTAGAACAGCAATGCCACCAATACCATCATGATTGCCCTTCAAGCCCTCTTGATTTCATATCAGTTTTTATAGAAAATATCAAGTAGTACCTGACAGGTTTTGGACCTGATTTTATCAAAGATAGCATGTATAAATTTAATCTAGTTTACAAACACTTTAGAAAAACGCTTTAGCTACACCGGCGAAGTCTAGTTTTCAATCAAATTGTAGTATTAGTGGCAATCCTCATTACTGTGATAAATACGAAACGTTTGCTTAACACTCGCCCTAAACATGACCCGACATACCAAACTCCATTCGGTTTGCAGATCGTCTGTTTTGTAATAATAATTCATGACCAAGTGACCTATTTAACGGAATCTCACGGACTATAAAGCAATAACATTTTAGCATTCAAGATAGTATAAGAAACTTCTTATTAAGGCTTAATACAAAAGGAACCTAACACGATCGAACTTAAGACGTTGCGATTATCAATCTAATAATAATCGACCACTATATTTCCGAATGTTACTACATATTTACTATTAGCTTCCTATTAGCCGGCGCAGGGACTTATACACTCTTATGCTCCTATACTCCATACTTTTCCTTCCAACCTCACCACCGTATCTTAAAGCCTGTTTTTCCTATCTCTCTTCCTCTTCGCAGTGTAAACTACGATCTTCTTCAAATCTTACCCCTAAAATTCCTCAACACTTTCCTTTCCTGTCCATGCTGTCCGCTTATGGATCTCCCTACCAGAGGTTATCAGGAAAGCTCAGACTCTTCATTCTTTCTGAGATAGAGTTAGAAGTTATTTCCTTTCCTCTTGTTCTGACTGACTATTTATATAATTTTCCTTAAGTTTTATTTGTATTTATCTTTAGATATATTTATTCTCAAACGCACTATTCCTTTTGTAATTGCACCCCACTCCCCCTTATATTTATCTATCTTTATTTATTTTTCACCCAAGGGTTACCTGAAAGGGATTGCTGCTTAGCAATAAGGCCGCCTCTTGTATGCTTTTTCTCTGTATCTGTTCTATAATTTTTTCTACAAAGTGTAATTTACTATTATTATTATTATTATTATTTAACTTCCCATATTTACAAAAAAACAAACTTCATTTCGTATAGATTCGTTGTTCAGTCGGGGAGTCGGACAAACAAAGAAACCACAGCTCCATTGTAATATCGAAGTAACTACAGTTAATAGGAACCCAACAATACAATATCCTTCCAAGCAAACGCTCTGAAGCAATATTGGTTATTTGTGTTTAATAACCACATGGCAGAGGCTGAATAATATCTATTGGTACAATAAGATCATATGAACACTCTTCAAGGAGCTTACTGCCGTGAATTCCACGATTACATCTGTCATGGCGATATTACGACAATTTGTGAGTTCCCATGAGCACACGTAATAAGAACATATTATACTGCCGTCATGATAACATTAAGTTCTAGGTCTTAAGGTTGAATTTCAAACGTTGATGTCTGTAAGTAAATTGCTCGACAAGTGTTTACATAGGAACATAGATATTATAGCCCCCTGAAAGCACATGCTTGGAAAAACCTATTAATATTCTCGCTCGTATGATTGGAACTGGGCTGTGTTGTAAATAGGCGTTATAATAATGATAATTTGGGTTGGAAATAAGCTAACTTGTGGTTTTTTTTTCTAATACGTATCTACCTACTACCTAGACATAAATTTTAATCAAGAGTAGATAAATTAAGAAGGTTTGGAGCGAGGTGATCTGTTAATACTGAATAATAAACACTTTTTTATCTTGACTAAAAGACTTTAAAAGGTTACAATATGATGCTTCAGACAGTTTTAAATTTACGAGTATTAGTGTAAGGTTTTGAAAACGCTTTATAAAACGTATATAATAATGACTCTGTTGTTACACGCGCCTTAAAACAATGTAAAATAAACACATTTATATTACAAAAATACTATCGTATTGGTTTTTTATTGCCATTTATGTATGTACTAGAGGCCGCCCGCGGTTTCACCCGCGTGGTTCCCGTTCCCGTGGGAATATCGGGATAAAAAGTATATCCTATGTTTTAATCTAGGCTATCTACTATCTGTGTGCTAAATTTCAACCAAATCCATTTAGTAGTTTTTGCGTGATTGAGGAACAAACATCCAAACATCTAAACATCCAAACATCCAAACCCACAAACTTTTACATTTATAATATTAGTAGGATCAATCACTGCAACATATACAACAGATTAAATCTATTTTCTTATGACACTCCACAGTTTTTCTATGCATATGAAAATAAATTCCCATTTCTAATGTTTCGCGCAAAAAGAAGTAACGAAATTACCGCGACCCATAATAAAATACAGAGGAAGACCTAATTTTGGTAGAATAATCATCGCATGGTAGTAACAAGCTGTTCCACGGACAAAAATAATAAAACTTTACTTCAGTTAAAAGTGTTAAAAATATACAACAATAGAATTTGGAGTGACTTTGTTCGTAACTGTGAAGTGTAAAAAATATTCATTGGCTACCGTAACAGTCCAATGATCGCCTGTCCATTAGTAAGGTAACGGTTAGCGTGGCGGAAGAATGCTGACACACCATTGTTATTATTACGTATAATAAACTGAAAAAGTAGAAGCTTGAAATAAATAATGTAGTAAACAAAACAATTTTACATGTATTTGATAGAAAGATAAAATATGATTCGGTATCTTAGTATTATTCACTTCTCAAGCTTATGCGCTCACTAGACATAAAATAAAACACTTTTTAACGGATACTAGCGCGGTTTTATTGAAAGTAATTTGGTTTTTGTTTTGATTTTTGAATAAATACCAAAGTACTTTCAATAAAACCGCGCTAGTATCCGTTAAATAGTGTTTTATTTCACGTCTAGTGAGCGCGTAAGCTTGAGAAGTGAATAATACTAAGATACCGTATCATATTTGTTCTTTCTATCAAATAAATGTGATAAATAAAAATAAATGATACTAGCGCGGTTTTATTGAAAGTACTTTGGTATTTGGTTTGATTTTTGAAGAAATACTTACCAAAGTAGTTTCAATAAAACCGCGCAAGATCCGTTAAAAAGTATTTTATTTCATACCTTTCTCGGGGCGAAAAGCGGGCATCGGAGACCCGTTTTGCTACGCTGAATGTATGTGGAGCGATGGAGGAGAAAATGGATGAGGTGTGTTTGATTATGGAAGAAAAGAAGTTGGATGTTTTATGCGTGAACGAGACGAAAAGAAAGGGCAAAGGTGTCTCAGAACATGGCCCGTTTAAAGTTCTGTGGTCGGGCGTTGCCGAAAATGAGCACGCGAGTATGGGCGTGGGACTCCTGCTGTCGGAAAGGATGATAGAATGCATGACTGAGTATGAGTGTGTTAGTCCCAGTCTTCTCTGGGTTAGACTCAAAGTAGGATTACTTCGGATACGCGTCATTGGCGTGTATGCTCCCGATATATCCAAGTCAGCAACGGAAAAGGAGGATTTCTGGAAAAGTGTGGAAGACATCTTGAATGAATGCAAAGATAATGAAAGGATAGTTATGCTTGGAGATTTTAACGGATGGGTAGGTGTAAGAAGAGAGGGATGTGAGGGAGTTTTAGGAATATATGGAGACAAAAGAGTAAATGATAATGGCAGGAGTTTGATTGAGGTATGTTTAGAAAAGAATCTTGTGGTAACGAACACCATGTTTGACCACAAGGAAATTCATATGTACACTTGGCAGAGAGGGGAAAAGAAGAGTATGATCGATTTTGTGATTGTTGATGAAAGACTGAAGGGCAGAGTTGTAGACACCAGGGTCTTTAGGGGTAGTAACATTGGAACAGACCACTTTCTTGTAGTGTCTCGGGTTAGTGGTCTGTTCAAAAGTTGGCGTCATCGTCCCACAGTGTCAACAACGGAGCTGACTAGAGTAAAAGTTGAGAACCTGGATGAAGTGGAAGTGCAAAAGACATATTTGTGCAAATTGAAAGAACGATTGGGAAATGTGGCTGAAGTGAAAGATGGCAAGCTTGAGGAAGTTTGGGAAAAGTTTAAAAAAGGTGTGACTGAAACAGCTGAGGAAATATGTGGAGTGAGTAAAAGGAAGAATGCTCCACCAATAAACTGGTGGGATAGTGAGGTAAGACAGATAGTGAATGAAAAGAAAAAAGTATGGCAGGATCTGCTGGCCATCAAAGCCAGTAAAAGAGTGAATGCAAGTGTTACAGAAGATGATGTTGATACAGTTGCAAGGGAGTTTAAAAGGATTAAGAAAGTAGTGAAAGAAAAAGTAGACGAAAAAAAGAGAAAGATGAAAGAAAAGTGTGACTTCAAACTCTGTGATAACTTTCGAGACAATATAAAATTGTTTTGGAAACAAGTGAAAACGTCTCGAAGTGGATCACATAAGTCTAAAATGAATGTGATAAGAGATGAAAAAGGTGAGCTAGTGACAGATGAAAAAGGTGTACTACAGGAGTGGATGAAATATTTTGAGAGTTTGTTTGAGGCGGATGGCTCTATGCTAGAAGCCTCGGATAAAAGGGTGGAAGACGAGGAAGAGACAGAAGTGGATGAAAGAGATATATATATGGATGAGATTATTAGTGCAATGAAGAGCATGAAAAAAGGGAAAGCAGCAGGATATGACAGAATTACTGTTGAAATGCTGAGAGGTGGGAAAGAGCTGGTTGCGTCCTGGCTGTGCCTGATCTTTAATAAATGTTGGAACAGTGGCAAAGTGCCGGAAGATTGGCGTAAAGCCGTGGTCGTGCCGCTGTACAAAGGGAAAGGGTCACGGCAGGATGCTAAAAACTACCGCGGGATCAGTCTTCTCAGCATTGTCAGTAAATTGTATGCAAAGGTACTGATTGAAAGAGTGATGCAAAAAACTGATCAGAGTATTTGGGATGTGCAAGCGGGATTCAGAAAGGGAATGGGATGCACGGATCAGGTCTTCTCCTTGAGGTGCTTAACCGAAAAACACCTGGCTAAGCACAAAAAGGTTTACTGTGCCTTTGTGGACCTGGAGAAGGCCTACGATCGAGTTGACAGGAATGAGCTATGGAAGGTGTTGTCCGAATACGGATTGGAGAGCAGACTGATTCATGCACTGAAATCTCTCTATGAGGATTCCCGTGCATGCGTCAGGATTGACGGCGTATACACTGACTGGTTTGGCATCTCTAGGGGTGTCAGACAGGGATGTGTTGCGTCACCATGGCTCTTTAATCTGTTTTTGGACAGTTGTATGAAAGGTCTGAAAGAACGTGACTGTGGGGTTGTGATGAATGGGACTCAAATCAAGTGCCTTCTCTACGCTGACGACCAAGTTATACTTGCGTCTTCTGTGCAAGAGTTGCAGGAAATGATGTCGGTTATGAATGAAGATTTTGTGAGAAAAGGGATGAAAGTGAATGTAACTAAGACTAAAGTGATGGTGTTTGAGAGAGATGAAGAAATGACTGACTGTACGGTAATGTTAGGTGGCGAAAAAGTGGAACAAGTCCGTGAGTTTGTATACTTGGGGAGTTTGTTCACAAGGGACGGAAAGAGTGAGGAAGACATAGAAAGACGAGTGAAGAAAGGAAATTCGGTGAGTGGTGCTATACACTCGGTTATGAGTAGCCAAACCGTTTCTGCAAAGGCGCGAATGGCTATTCATAACGGAGTGCTGGTACCGACACTGATGTATGGAAGTGAATCTTGGGTATGGCAGAAGAAGAATGAAAGCAGAATAAATGCGGTAGAGATGCGATCGTTGAGGAAAATATGCGGAGTAAAACTGAGTGATAGAGTGAGCAATGAGGTGATTCGCAAAAGGTGTGGTCTGAAAGATGATATAGTGACAAGAATTGAGAAAGGAATGCTCCAGTGGTTTGGTCACTTAGAGAGGATGAATGAAAGGCGAATCACGAAAGAGATATACTGTGCGAATGTGGAAGGAACGATTGCACGAGGGCGTCCCAGAAAAACCTACGCGGACCAAATAGAGGTTATTATAAAAAAGGCTGGTGTACGCAGTGACAAAAACCGCAGGGCATGTATGAAAAGATTGATGGATATGAATGAAGCGAAAGAAGTGTGCAAGGATCGTAGCAGGTGGCGATCCATAGTCTCTGCCTACCCCCATGGGAAACAGGCGTGAGTGTATGTATGTATGTATGTATGTACCTTCTATTAATTGGGTCTCTTAACAAAATATGTACCTATACCCATACCATATAAATTTTCACCAGCCCTAAAACACATAAGTAAAACTCAAGTAGTTCATTTACATTGCCAAAAACGATCACATTAATGAGATAACCAAAATCTTACAGTGTAAGTTAGACAGACATTTTTCAAAAGTGCCTCCACTTAATTCGCTTTATAAAGTTACCAAAGGAAACTTAGGCGATAATTTTCAAAGTTTTCTACGGATTCGGAACTTTATAAAATTATGTAAGGAGTTTAGTAATTGTTTTAGCGCATTCTAATAGTAGATAATTGGTGGTATTAGGGATAATTAGCATTGTTGTTTTGTTTAAACAATGTCGAAAATTGTTTGGCAGATAAAGCTTTGACAAAATATAAAGTTAATTCAAGCTTATTACCATCCTTGTGATCATTTTGAATTTATACTTCTTAATTATTTCACATATGTGTATCTAGTTAACGTTTCCGTTTGTAAAAAATAAGTTATAATGCAATAAACATACACAGACCTAAACAATAATGCAATAAACATACACAGACCTTACTTGCAACTTACACTGGATTTTAGCTTAAAGTAACGAATACTCACCAAAAACGTCTAACCCAACATTTTGACTTTAACTTTCTGCCGCAACTTCATAATTGATGTTAAGCATACTATTATATATTTAACTCTAGCTACTATTCAAAAGACCGACACATTCATAAAACTAGCGGGTCCATAGAGGACCCAGTGTGCGCCCCAAGAGAATTATTTCTCAATCGGGTCCGCCATGAATATCTAAGGGTCTGACTCATCAAAAATGAATTCGTGTTTTTCGCCTCACCCTGTATATCGATTTAACGGCACCTACTTTGACTACGGCACAATCTAAGGTCGCTAAGTTATGTGTTGACGCAAACTTCGGCATTCTCACTTGGAGGGAATAAATATTTATCAAGTTTATAAAGCAAATTAAACTCTTGTGTTTTATGTAAAAGGCAGATGTTACCAACTGACAAACCAGTTATATCTTATCGTTCCCTATCAGATGTTTATTAGGTGCCTATAACCTACCAGTGACTAATTAAATACGAATTAAATATTGAAGTGGCAATGTATTTTCTGAGTCCCATTTTTTCGGTTTCCGGAAAGCTTGAAATCTTTACTGTAGATGCTTCCAACACCGAAGCACAGTAATTCTAATTGTACAAATTAATATTGCCAGTAAATGATTCCCTATAACTTCAAACTTTAATAGACCAACATTTCATTTTATTCCTTGGTTCAATGGAGCAATAACTATAACAGCCGAAAGGAGAAAATAGATTTGACACTATCAAACGTTTTCATCGGAAATTAGGCAATAAACGGTCCTCCCGCGTGCGAACAAGAAAGGCCAGTGTTGCTATATTTCCGCGGCGGAAAATGCGGCACGCATCAATGGTTTATTCGGCGAAATGCGGTTATTTCTGAAAGTGGAAATTCTCAGGCGATCTCGCTGGTCCGGGCGCATGTATGAAAACAAACGGTGGGTACGTGTCCACGAGTCTAGTGGGAGGTGAGAAGGTTGAGATGCGGTGCTTTGAATTATTTATTTGTTTTATACTTATGGTTAGAAGTTTCAGTTTAAATTCGTTTTAGAGCTTTAGAGATAAGTACGCTAGAAATTGCCTTAAACACGTGCTTTTGCAGATTTATTCAATAGACATAAGAACAAACCAAGGAACAAACCGAACGAAACAAATGAATAGAGTTTTACAATCGAACCAAATGAACGTTAATCCTTGGTCGAGTGACTTGTACATTTTTTTTAATTATTGTGTAGATACTAATTTTTTCAAGTTTTCGCAAACTCTGAGGTCCCAGGCTCGATCCCCGGCTGGGTCAATTACAAAACGATCTTTTCTAATGAATTTGTACTTAAATAATAAAAAAATAAGAATTTATGTAAATGGGTGTAATTTGGCTGAATAAATAAAAAATCTATTCAATTCTATTAATTTGAAATTGGAGCAATGAATGTGAATGTGTGTTTCAAACATTTATAAGTATCATCATCATCATCATCATCTCTGACTAAAACTCCGTTTTCGTCAGAAAAAAAACAGCCTATATTTTGTTCTGACGAAAAAGGAATCTGACGAAAGTGTCCTAGATCACTGCTGGGTATAGGCCTCCCCCAAGGATCTCCACGACGATCGGTCCTGCGCTGCCTGCATCCAGCGGCGCACCGCGACCTTCACCCTCTCGTCGGTCCACCTTGTCGGGGGTCTCCCCACGGAGCGTCGTCCGGTGCGCGGTCGCCATTCCAGAACCTTTATTACGTATTATTATAATATTTATGTATTATTATCTTCAAAGAGAGGAAACCTGAGCGCCTAATAATTGCGCGCTCTGTCAATTTACTTAAAATAAATTATTACCTAACTAGTATTTAAGGAAAACATTGTAAAATGTCAAATAAACTAATTTCATTTCATTTAATTATTAATACCACATCCAACGAAGCTATATCCTTATCATTCGTTGTGCAAGTAGCTAGTAGATCTCACGCAAAGCCAAGAGCTTGTTTAGATCTGCATTTTGTAACAAACCATGTGTTACTTCTACTGGCTATTGGGTCTTGGCCATTTATTACGTCGGTAACGAATGATATCAAATAAAATTAGCTTCATAATTGTAATACATCACTTACAATCAGATACATTGCTCCGATTCTAAAGTAAGTGTAGTTAAAGTTATAATCAGAAGCAAAGATTTTGTATCCAACGCAACATCCAATTTTATTATAAACCTCTATCCATTCTACATTCTATTCGTTTGAACGCTACGCTTACTATTAAAACTTTAAAGTAAGCAGTAACTATAAAATTACATTACAATTCCATGCAATACATCGGAGTCTGTGATTTACATAAGTTTGCGACATGTGATTTAATCATCTATTGCTCATATTTAAACGTTAAAAGTAAGCGTAGCGTTCAAACGAATAGAAAGTTGGTCATTTGAGTAGGAGAGCTGGTGTTATAAGACAGTCAAAAAGATCTTTTTTTTTAATTGACCCAACCGAAGTGTACAAACTACTCGACAGAAGGTCGTCTCATTGATTTATCATTGTCTGTAGATCCAATAGTATTGTAGCAATTATGTTGACTGCAGTTAAGCTTTTTTTCATTGTTTGGTTACAATTGATGCCAAAGAACAGAAATCAGACATAAAACTATTTTATTTCTAAATAAATCAGTGACGGTAGTAAAAATTTGGATATCTTTTAAATAGCTCTCATCGTCTATTATATAATGTTTTTAAAGTTGAACTTACTCCCAATGAAATAGCTTTAATCGAAACATAAATTCAATTGAATATAACAGAACTTCCAATTGGTTTCAGATCAATAAGCGTAGTTAATTGCCGAGAATCGGCGCTGCGACTGAAAACTATTAATACTCGCACTAATTAGAAAAACTCAATCGATTGCCATTAAGAGTTTATCGAGATGAAAGCGATCCGCTTTTAGAAGACTTTTGTAAGTTTACAGAAAGTATAACGATCATTGTAGACGCCGACGATGAACCTCCTTCAAAAATCTGAAAATAAAAACAAAAAACAGCTTCAAAATTAAATAGCTGTAACAAGCTTGAAGCTTTTTTTGTTTCTTGGTTTTGAAGGAGATTTTTTTTAAATAACAATTATTCTTAATTTAGAGTAAGTTAAAACTACTACCACACACGCGACACGACCCCGCCATATCGCCGCAGGATCCACAATGGGCGATGTTTGAACTTAGTAAGGTGCAGCTCATATCGAAAGTGGCAAATTCAGTGGTTTTTATTTAATAAGCCGTTAATAGAAAAATATTTCAATAAAACTTTAGGTACGGTAATTTTTATATAGGGCCCATAGTCTGGTGTTTTAAAGGTTATTATCACTACATTCCCTCGTAGTCATTCGTAGTAGCACAGTGTGAAAAACGGCCACTTCTAGCAATAACTACGAGGAAATGTAATAATACCTTCTAAAATACTAATTATGGGTCTTAAAAAATCCACGTAACTTTTTATTAAATTGTGTACCTTATATTACAATCCTACTAATATTATAAATGTGAAAGTTTGTGGGTTTGGATGTTTAGATGTTTGTTCCTCTATCACACAAAAACTACTGAACGGATTTGGTTGAAATTTGGCACACAGATAGTAGATAGCCTAGATTAAAACATAGAATACTTTTTATCCCGATATTCCCATGGGAACGGGAACCACGTGGGTGAAACCGCGGGCGGCCGCTAGTATTAAATAAATCTACCGCAGCACCACTTACTTAATCAAATCTTAATATTTATTTTAAGTGTGTAACTTTTAGCACTGTTTTTTACAAAAAAAAATTGATGACACCTTATTCCTATAGTTTCCTTCTTTTTGGTAACTAGTAATTTATCAATAAAATGTCTTTATCACACTTTTATATGTTTTATATCCGCATTCATCTCAGTATGATTCAGTTATCCATTACGAGGGTAATTCAAAAATATTACTCTTTGTAACAGCAAAAAATCCTGAACTTTGAAACTATCTTGCTCATCAACGACTAGAGGAAGCGAGTTGGGTAGATTCTAAGGGCTGTTTTACATCACTATGAAGACTCATAAAAGCGCTGTCACACATCATTTACTCGAAAACAAATGGTGTGAGCGGTAGTAAACTTAATGTATGAGCATATACGCAGACGCACAACTCAAGTTTTTAGTATTTGATGTATTAATTTTATTGCATGGGGTGGATATATTTATGTATGACAGATTACTTGTTACAATAGTATTTGCTTTTATTAAACAGCGCTGAAGTAGTAAGCAACTCTAGACAATTTTGTTTTCATGTCAAAAAAAAAATTCAAAAAACGACTGCCCTGCTAAAAACAAACTAAAAAGATAATTAACAAGTGTCATTGCAGTCGGGGGACCGTTTTGTGGAACAATTTTTAATCGAAAAGGTCCCCGACTGCAATGACACTTGTTATTTAACTTTTTAGTTTGGTTTTAGCAGGGCAGTCGTGTTATTAATATTTTTTAAATTTATTTATTTTTATTGCACACATTTTAGTGACAAATCATATATTTTTGAAATGTGCTCATTAAAGCCTTTCATTTGATGCCCAAATTGTAATAATTGAAGACAAAAATATTTGAAAAAAATTGGCGTCATACAGTCGCCATATTGATTATTTTTAAAACAAATATACCCAGTGTCACTCGGAATGATGTAAGGATTCTAACAATACCCCATACATCCAAATCCGTTGCACCATTTAGAAGTTATGGTGGAATAAAGAAACTCACATACCCACAAACATACATGAATCCTGAACACAATTATACACTCCTTTTGGGCAGTCGTGTAAAAACAAAAGAGACACGGTAATCACAAGAAATCAAGAATTCTTAATTTAACAGAAAAAAAAACAAACAAAGTAGTGGAGCTTAACGTACACGTGAACGTGCGTACACGTGAACGTTCACGTGTACGTCTACGAGCATGCATTATGTGGGTTTCAGCTTTACTTCAGTAATTACCAAGGTCAAACATGAAGAACATTTTTTTTCCTTTTTTATTTACATTTATTCCAAAAATAGGCTATCAACTAACCAAAAAAGCTTACAATTTATAAAGTTAACACCTAGTAAAATGTATTGAAATTGAAATTGAAATTGAAATTGAAATATATTTTATTTAAATAAGCTCACATAATAAGCATTTTTAAATCGTCAATTCTTTTACCCTACCACCCATTATGACGTCTTTTAACTGACAAGAAAAATGGGCGCAAAAAACTTGTCAGCTTTATCAATCAGATGGAACGATATTTACAAATATGTACCTATATCGTTTCCAGACTTTATATTAACAAAGATTAACAAATAAATAACATTATTGAATTAGCTCATTTCTTAATGAGTTTCAAATTTCTTAATCAATTTACAGATTTTAAGCTAAATTCAAAGTTTGAACTTGTTATTCAGTCTAGGCTGTTACAATAAGTAAAAATAAAAGAAAAACATACAATTCAATATGCATTAAGATAGGTAGTCAGAAGCAGACCCATTCCCACTGGCAGCACCAGTTCACGAACATGACGCATGAACCAGCCATCTCTTCGCTCAACCATATTTGAGGGAACGTAACGACCCGCCTCATACGACACCACCGCAGAAATGATTAAAAAGAGCATGACATACTAAGACTACCTATGTTAAGGCATCGAATTGAAAATTTATATCCAAAAGCTTTTCATAGGTCTTTCACTAAACTACTGACTATAGAAAGTAAAAATATTGCAATTAAATAAATCAAAACAAGGTAAGCTATTAAGAATTATATTTTTTGAGTAAGAAGTGCCATACATACAGAGAATATAAAACAGATCTTTTATATACGAGTTATACGACGCCCTTAATACAAGCAGACAGAAGCAGACCCATTCCCACTGGCAGCACCCGTTCACGAGCATGACGCATGAACCAGCCATCGCTTCGCTCAACCATATTTAAGGGAACGTAACGACCCGCCTCACACGACACCACCGCAGAAATGTTTGAAGTGAGCATGACATACTAAAGCTACCCATATTAAGTCGTCGAGTCAAGAAGCCAGAAGTACGTTTTTAAGTAGGTAGGATACTTCTCACAATTTTATACTTAGAAAAGAAAATCACGATTCGAGTTTAATTAAAGGACTTTTATCTAGACCTATGAAAGAACCCCGGACTTTTTCTAATCAATACTAAGGTATTAGAGTAATAATTAACAATACAAAAGCTATGCCCAAGCCTTTTTATCCTTCAAATAATCGTCAACAGTGTAATAACCTTTACTCATTAAATTGGATTTAACAGTATTTTTAAATTTTTCCAAGGGCAGTTCTGTGACTTGTTCTGGTATCTTATTATAAAAGGTAATACATCTACACAAAAAAGAGCTTCCGGTTTTATGCAGTCTGCGCCTTGGAACAGCAAGTTTGTTCTTGTTTCTTGTATTGAGTTTATGAACATTACTATTTTTTACAAAGCTATCTAAATTTTTCTTTACATACATTATATTTTCATAGATGTATTGGGAAGCTACCGTTAATATTTTAATTTCTTTAAATAGGTCACGAAGAGTATCTCTAGACCGTAAGTTGTATATAGCGCGCACTGCCCTTTTTTGTAAGATGAATATGTTATTAATATTAGCAGCTGAGCCCCACAACAACAAACCGTAGGTCATAATACTATGAAAATAACTGAAGTAAACCAATCTTGCTGTTTCAATGTCGGTCAGAAGCCTTATTTTCTTAACTGCAAAGGCAGCAGAGCTAAGTCTGCTTGACAGGATATCGATATGAGGGTCCCATTGCAACTGCGAGTCTATAGTAATACCTAAAAATTTTGTTGAGTCAACAAATTCGACTGCTTCGCCATTTACATGTATAGTCATATGAACCTGCCTCACATTAGGAAGTGAAAATTTGACACATTTAGTTATACTAGAGTTAAGCTTCAGATTATTAATAGTAAACCAATGCATCACCTTGGAAAGAGTGCTGTTTACATCGTCACTGCAGTTACATCCTCTATCAACTTTAAAAATTAAAGAAGTATCATCAGCAAACAGTACTATTTCACATAAGTTTTTGGTATAGTAAGGAAGGTCATTAATATAAATAAGAAAAAGCAATGGACCCAATATCGATCCCTGCGGCACGCCCATGGTAATGGGTGCTTCATAGGATTCTGTTTTATTTACAACAACTTTTTGGGTTCTCGCCGACAGATACGATTGCATAAGGCTTACTGCATTTTTTGATACACCATAATGTTCCAATTTATCTAATAAAGTACTGTGACTGACACAATCAAATGCTTTAGAGAAATCACAAAATATACCAATTGCATCTTGTTTACTCTCCCATGCTTCAAAGACGTGTTTGAGAAGTGCAATTCCAGCATCAGTTGTGCATCTACCACGAGTAAAACCAAATTGTTTCTCGTGAAGTAGTTTGTTGATAAGAAAATGTGCTAATAATTGATCATAAATGATCTTTTCAAAAATTTTGCTTAGTGCTGGCAAAATGGAAATGGGTCTAAAGTTAGCGGGATCGCTTTTGTCCCCAGATTTAAAAAGAGGGATTATTTTACGATATTTCATTAAGTCTGGAAATATCCCTTCATCAACACACTTATTGAAAATAAAAGCAAGATGGGGAGCAATGGTAGTTATTATAGACTTAATTATGTGAGTTGAAATGCCCCAGAGATCTTCAGTCTTTTTTATATTTATTGAATTAAATGTTTTAAGAATGGTATCACTATTGATATGTCTAAATTTAAATATATTATTGCACTTATCAACACATGATTCCAAGAGGGAGACAGCAATTTTTGGAGATGAATTTAAATTACTAGTAGTTGCGATAGGTATTTTAGAAAAGAAATCTTGAAAAATTGTTGCCACTCCTTCATCTGACTCAATAATTTTATTGTCTGATACTAATGAGTATTCACGGTCATTATTTTTAGTTTTCCCAGTCTCTTTATTTATAATATTCCAAGTGGCTCTTATTTTATTATCTGACTGATGAATTATTGTAGATATACATTTTGCTTTTGCTAAAGTACATACTTTATTAAACATTTTTGAATAGTTTCTTACATATTCATGAAATTCGGGATCATTTGAAATTGTTTTCTGACCATATAATTCAAACAACTTATTTCTGCTAACATATATGCCTGGTGTTGCCCAATCACTAAATTTCTTTTTAAAGTCTTTGGATTTAATAGATCTTTGCTTAAATGTTTTATCAAATTCTACTTTAATTAAATTAAATAAATCATCATAATGAGTATTGGGATTATCATTACTAAGTAAGCAAAGAGTTTTGGCAGTGACATTATTATGAAAATTTTCCAATTTATTTTTAGTTAGAGGTCTGCAAATTATATTACACTGATGAGGAACATGATGGTGCTCAAGGGAAGCTATTTGTCCACTATGGTCAGAACGAATACAATTTATTATTTCTTTATCAAGTACATTACAGTTGCTAAAAATATTGTCTGGGCAAGTTTTAGATGTAGCAGTGATTCTTGTAGGTTCACAAAAGGTGTTTGCTAAATTGAAGGACTTAAACAAATTCAGAAACCTACTTGCAATTGAGGAGGGCTTTAAGATGTCTACGTTAAAATCACCGCACACTACAATTTTTTTATTCTTTTTGATGACTAATTTTAGAGCGTCCTCCATAGCGGACTCAAATTGAGGGTAGTTACCAGTTGGTGGGCGATACACACAAATCATTATCAACTGATCTAATTCAACACATGACAGTTCAACGTGTTGTTCAATAGAGAGGGATATCACATCTTTTCGTTCCTTAAAATTCATATTGTTTTGCAAAATTATCAAAGATCCCCCTCTAGTGGTGGATTTCCTACTGAATGAACTTGCAATTTTATAACATTGAAATCCTGTAATTAATTCATATTCCTTAAGCCAGTGCTCAGTGACACATAAAATATTAACATTTTTTTCAGTTAAAAAAAGTTCTAATTCTAATTCTTTGCCAGAAAAGCCCTGAATGTTTTGGTGAACTATAGTTAAATATTTAGGCTTTTCCTTAGTCATTACACGGCTAGAGACTTCCTCTATTGTCTTATTATGTAATTTAAATTACTAATAAAAGAATTACTTGGGACAAATGCCAAAGTGTTATTTTTAATGTCAACAATTTTTTGCTCAATAGGAGCAGGAGTAAAAATTGTATTATTATTACTTGGAACGGATTCCAAGGTCATATTCAAAATGTCAAAACTATTCTGCTCAATAGAAGCAGAAGTGATAGCCAAGTTCTTGGCTAAATGTTTAAAATAAAATGATAGCGCTAAAGCTACTTGTCTTTTAAAATAATTTGTAAGATAATATTTATCTTTTGTCAATTTAAAATTAAATATTAATTTATTTATGTCTATTATGTGACATCTCTGACTATTATAATAAGTCATATTGCTTAGTGTTAAATTCAAATTATATCTGATATTATTTTCTTCCTGTGGCAAGCTAGCACTGTAAGGTAGTGTAAAAAATACAAATTTATTTATATTTAAACTGCATAACTTATTGTAGTATGAAATGAGATCCTTCTTATTTACATTACCTCTTTGACCAACTAATATAATTAAATTGGTATTTTCATTTAAGTTTAGAGTTATTACTTTTCTCATAGAATGTAGGGTCGCACCCGGTATACAATAATTTAAAACTTTTTCTCCCAATTGGTTATTGAATAAGTAGCCTAAATCTTTTCCAATTTCATCACACAACATAATGTTTGAACATTTGTTAGTGGTAAAGGAATTATTTTCACTTGTGCTTGCTAAAATATTTACATGTTCTGAGATTAAGGGCTCATACACTGTTTCCCTTTACAACAGTTTATACAGTTCGCTTTTATGATATCTTGTCTCAAACTCACACAGAAATTCAGAGCAAACGTAAATAGTTTGCGCAGAGACAAGCCGTGTTTTGAATGCAACAAATCCGATGAAGTAGGGTCTCTACACGTTTAGTTTTTTATTGAAGTAATTATACCAATCTGTTTTGTTTTCGAGATATCGGGGCATCAGACTGTAAGTTTGAGACCTACGTAGGTAATAAACATGGGTGCCGCCAGGACTTTTTTCGGGGAGGTGCATCTGCGTCCACAAATTATACTATTAACTTACTTAATAGCGGAGGATACTGAATTTATTGACAAGGCGATTAACATGGAGTGCAACCTATATGCCTTCAGTTTTTATTCAAACAGTAACTTAATATAAAAACTATATCTTCCTGACAGGGGGGTGCACCACCCTGTTGCCGGCGCCCATAGTAATAAACGTTGTTTTAATTTCGAAAATTATAAGAGTATCTTGGGAATAAGTGTTTCACACTCATAAAACATAAACAACTTTGTTTGTTTTACTTAATTGGTGAAAAACAATTAAGTTATAAGGTTAATGGGTACAAAATTGAGTGTTCGATGAAAAGTCCGTTTGGTTATTACTACAGTAATACTGTTATTTGCGTTATTCGCGAAGTACACGTCATGATATCAGATCAAGTTAAAAACTGTAGTGCGAAAACAGCGTTTTTATTCGATATTTACCAAATTAAAAAACTTGAACGAGGTAGGTAACTAAAATAAAATCAAGAAAATTAAAAAGGAAGCAAAGTTATTTAGGTACATTAATAATATGTAGACACCCTATGTGTTGATTTACATTAAACTCCCAGTTCTGTGCAGCAAAATGTCTCGGAAACTCAACGAATTTGTGGAGTTATTACGCACGTTTGGTACGAAATGTGTTTCCTGCAATTACATTCCTTGCGTCCCTGATGTTTCTGATTATTTTTGACATAAGTTTTAATTGAAAACCGTTTGTTTAAAGTGTTTCTGTTGTTATTTGCTGTTGGTATATACAACTTTTGCTGTTATAGGGTATTTACATGGGTGACTAAAGCCGCACAACTTTCACCGCACGTCGAAAATCAACCGTGTAAATGGCAAGCCTAGGCCGCAGGGGACTGAACAAAATTATCTGATCCGGTGGCCAAAACTGGAACTACGTTATTACAGGTTGTGACCTAGGTTATTCCATCAGCTACACAGACGACAGCAACGCCATCACCTACGATTCAATTTTGGAAGCGACTTGCTAGGTGACTAAGTCTAAAGTCGACCGTCACAGGTAACTAAAATCGACTCATGTAAATAGCCGAATAGGATATTGCAAAGAAAAGTCAATCGTTCACATTTGCATAATATTATCTAATATCAAAGGGAAGGGATAGCAGATACTAAATTATGTTGAAGATTGGATAGGGTCACACTCATACCACTCGCAAATTCAAGGAGATGAGGTATAAAACAAATTTTGACTGGTCCGAGGTACATTTCCACATTCTCTCATTACTTTATGGACGGGGCCGGTCAGACGTGACTGCGTGCCAGCCGTTGCATTATAGATGTTGAATGCCCGCAGATTCAACGGGAGACCGACCAGCAACGAAAAAGGTCACATTTTCATGGTTCTATATTGGGTAACAAGGTTCATTATTGAATAACAACTTGGCATAACTCGAGTAAAATTATAACCTATCTGTTTAAAGAGTATTTTGCTACTGGTATCATAGTAAGTATTTATTATATATAAAATATTTTTTTTGTACATCCATAAAACAAGTGTTACAAAAGGCGGACTTAATGCTAAAAGCATTCTCTCCAGCCAACAAACAGTCAAAAGTACCTATGTAGGTGTACTTTATTTTTTCGATCAGGAAAACATACCTGATAAAAGAATAAAACAATACCTATGCGAAACAAGATATACAAACATCCCCAAATTCTCAAAAACAAACCATGAGAATAAAATGGTCTTAATTTCATCTATGTAGCAAACGAGCAATACCAGCAAGAAGGCCAGAGAAATAAAACAGCGACCTACAGAGCCCATTGTAGAAAATTGCTTCAATAAAAAATTCTTTCAGCACCTGACTTGAAATATGTGTGTGGTTATAAGGGCGTGTGCCACTCGGTCGGCTCACCTGCTCCTTCTAAACGCGCCGATAAAGCGTGATTCGCACTACAAGCTACGTATTTGTAGGTTGGCTTTTCAAAAGCCCAAACAAATGTAGTCGACTAAAGGCAGACCAGAATCTCATGAACAGGAAGATAAATTATCTTTACCAAAAACACGTAGTTCTTGCATTACAAAAGTATTTAAGTGTTGAATAACACTAATAACAAAGAAAGTAATTTAATTACTTTCTTGACAGACTGTATGCGACAACCCAAAATAATTTCACTTCCGTTTCATGAGATTCTGGTCTATCTCTAGTCATCTACACAGTAACACAGATAATAACGCAACAGGCAGGCTTCTGGTCTTTAATTAACGTTATCTTGACTTTTCCCGCAGAAAATAAAACAGAAAAGATGATATAAGTACTCGTAGATCAAGTTGCATTTTGAAAAAACATCAGCAGTATTAGTAGTCGTGGATTTTTAATTACTATTATTCGTTTATTCAATACACTTTATATACTTACCTACACATTTTTTACACATTTCCGCACCACAAAAAGTTCAGGGTTTATCTGGGTAATGGCGAGTCGCTGATTTTACATATTTGGTTAGGTAAATAATACAATGCTTTGAGATTTTTTTTTGTACATTATCTGTAGTTCACAAGGCAACTAACTTATTTAAATAAAAAGGTATTAGATTGGTCATAGGGAAATCTTGAATTTTGATATCGCAACTCGTAACATTCCGTAATAATCGTAATTGATAATTATTTATGAAAATCAGATACCTATGATAACAATATAACTTATACATATTTTACTAATATTCTCTGAAATAAATTATAAATCTAGAGACTTTCATTGAATCCAGCGACTAAAAACTCATCGCTTTCACTACCGCACATTCTTTTCAAAGGAAAGTTGCACCAATTACTTATATTGATAAGATCCATAATAGAAAGTATGACGGAGGGCGGTTCGGCTTAATGTCTTACACGTGACCAGCCGCATAGCGCCTTAATAATTACCATCTCCATGAATTATAATCATTGTCTGGACCTTTTTCCCCAGTTCTAAATTCTAGTAAAAATGTGCAGATCTGACTAACTGAGTCAGATCTGCACATTTTTAATAGATTTTGCATGAATATTATTATATTATTATTTTACCGCCTCTGTAGTCTAGTGGTTCACCCACCCGTATAAGACGCAGGTGTCCCGGTTCGATTCCCAGGGGGGGTACAATATTACACGGTTTGGTTGGTGGTGCGGCTTAATTCAAGTCCGCCTGGCTAGCTACCAACATCTTATACCTAAGTCTGACGCCATAACAATTTAAAAATTGTTGTGTTCCGGCAGTTAGAGGTAAGAAAGCCAGTTCCTCAGTGATGAGGATTCCGGGAGTAGAGCGCTTTCACTTTCGGTCTTATCGTCACATAACATCAGGTGGGATGAGGGCCAGGCACTATCCCGTTGTGTATAAAATTGTTCAAAAATCAAAAAAAACCGACTTCAAAAAAACTGCCTCTAAAAAGCAAGAAATAATATTTAAATCGTTAGATACGCATTATCATTGTTATAATAACGTCTATTTAAAGTCGAGTGGGGCTTATAGAATGAAAAAAGGAAGTTGTACTTCCCGTACGTACGTACGGTACGTTCGTACCCCACCCGACTTCAATAGACGATATTATAACAATGATAATGCGTATCTAACGATTTGAATATTATTTCTTGCTTTTTAGAGGCAGTTTTTTTGAAGTCGGTTTTTTTGTTTTTTAAACAATTTTATACACAACGGGATAGTGCCTGGCCCTTATCCCACCTGATGTTATGTGACGATAAGACCGAAAGTTGATGAAGTCGGTTTTTTTGTTTTATAAAAGATTTTTTAATTTTTAGTGTAAGTACCTTCTGTATTAGGTAGTGTAGGCAGGTATATTATTTAGGTAGAAAAATTGGCTCAGCCAAACGTGAGATAATCGCGGAGAAACATACATACATACAGGTCAATCTGAGAACCTTATTTTTTTTTAGTCGGTTAAAAAGACTACACTAAAGGTATCCCTTTTCTAACACAAAAACTTCATCTAATTCGGTTCATAAATAACAAAGTCGTCAAGGTAGTTAATGTAAAATCATAGTATTTTCAGAATTACTTGAAAACTACTTAACCGATTTGAAAAAAATGGCACTATCTCGCAAGAATACTCAATCGAACAAAAAAAAGAATCAATCGGTCCATAAAAGACAAAGATACGCGCGAGCAACGATAAAAAAAATACAATCGAATTGAGAACCTCCTCCTTTTGATGAAGTCAGTTAACCAATCATCATTTCATTACGCATCAGTTCATCATCAGTTCATTACGCAATCACATTATCTGGTGTTCTATTGAGGTATTTATTTAAAAGCAATGAAATGATGGTTTGACCAATAATGGGCGTTATTCATCAGGTACGTAGAGAGCACCTGACTTTACAGCCCGTACCAATTCATGGGCTTACAGCGGTCAGAAGATCATTTTATATTACTTAACATAGTTAGAGTCAATTTAAATACTTATAACCCGAATAACTTTCCTTAAAAAAGAACTTCTCCTAATTTAAAGAAACAGACAGAACAGAAGTTCAAGACTCAATTATCGAAAAATGTCTCGTTCGTTCGTGATAGAACCAAGAAAAACTTGCGCCAAGGAAAAAAGGACAACTAAGGTGGTAAAACTTGCAAGGTATCCTATGCACTACTTATCTAGAATGATAAGTTTCGAACTGTATTCTGACTCAAGATTCGAGAAAAACCCTCAGACCTGATGATAACAATGAGAGAAGACTACAAAGTGATTAAAATTATACATGGCAGAATACCTTGTCTGATCACTCGATTTTACGCGCAAGTTTACACACGAGTTGACACACAATTTTGTTTACACTGCTGTAAGGCTCTCCGCTGTGTTAAGCGGGACACGCGCGTGGGGCGACATAGATTAGAGCTTACTCATGCACTGCGCAAGCATCTGTCCATCAAAAAACCAGCAATTTCCCGATTCCAGATTCCCGCGCCGTGTACCCGCGGCGGGATCCCGCTCAAGGCAGCGGACGGCCTTAATGTTCCACATGTTACTGTCAGAGCTGATCCTATAAGCAAAAATTTATACAGAAACGAGTGTCAAAGCGCGCGTAAAACTGCGTCATCTAGACAAGGTCATGGCATAGATCGAAATTTGAAAAAAATAAAATCTCACCTTCATCTTTTAACATAAACCATACGCTTCACCAGACATGTGAAATTAACAGAGTCAGGATGAGGGTGTCCAACCCTTGTCACCGGCTGCGGAATCCGGCCGATATTGCCCGGATATTTATTTAGACAAACATGGCAGACTTGCGACTTTCATGGCTCCTGTATGTGGGTCGGAAGGCTACCTAAATGCCATCAGAGCTTTTCTAAAGACTTGACATTTTACCGTTTCAATATTAAACTTTACGGCTTCGAAATAAATTCTTATTTTTTTCTTGATATTGCTTATATATATAATATAATATTAGTACCTACTACCTACGTAACTCTACTAAGAAATGACATATCTCAGTAATATGAATATAATTACTTTATGAAAATAGAACATACAAAGTTTTGTTTACTACTTATGAACAGCAATACATACTTATCTATAGTTGAAAGGCCAATATGTGTAATAAATGTATCCAAATAATCTCTTGTGAGGTCATTGCATCTCATCTGATTCAATAAGACCCAGCTACAAAACAAAACAACACACAAAAAAAAGCTTTGACAAAACCACACACAATAAGAAACTAGACGAATAAAGTAAAGGAGACAAGTAGTGAATCACATTTCTCATTCGTGTCGTTTAATTTTAGAAATGATAATACCATTGTTTAAAAAGCACATTTTCCTTGTTTTGTACATTGAAAAGAAAACAAATAAGTACGTCAATATCTTAGAATAATAATACCTAGAACGATAATTCCCTACAAAGCGCACTGTCAAAAGTGAGGCAACTAAAACAGACATAATGACCTAATCATACCTAATAAGTACAAAACAGTTTAAATTTTCCTACCTTTAGGGGATTACTTACTATATTATTGGATTTAAGTTACGATTAGGTAACGTTTGAAGGATATAAATCTGATAACTGATCCATTTTAGCGCAGTATTAGTTGCCTCACTTGGCATACGAGGACACGGCTTCTAGGTGTTATTATTTTTAGGTCAATATCAAAAGCCACTTTTAAAGAATCCATTAGTAACTGCGAATCAGCTAGCGAGTCCACAAGGGCAATAATCCTCAAAATCTACCCAAAAATACGGCCATAATTTATTATTTCATCATCTTCGGATATTGTGAAAAAGGCTCAAAACATAAATCCGACTCAATACAGCGCTGAAGCCCATATCTTAACATAAGCGATACAGGAAAGGAGAAGCCATGAATCATGTTGATACTATCACACTTATTACGTATGAAGCCTATACTGACATGGACGACCACCTACCAAAGAGCTCTCCTAATGTTCTCCTCCTTATAAGACTCTAGCTTTCCGGGCATAATCAAGACACTAGTGGAGTTCTGCGCTGGCTGGTTGATCTGGAACCACAGTTTTCCCGATTAGTTCCTAATGGTGCGGAATGGGTAGATTAAAACTGTTCTAGGCGTTTTTGAGGACGATATTTTTGGATACATAATTCAGAGTCTTTTACAAGAGTAGATGTTAATGTTAATAAAATACGTTTTGAGTTAAGTGCTTTGAGTATCAAATTTAATTTGGCACTAATTTCTAACAGCTAGTCTATGGAAAAGTTGTCTTTCAGTTTTTCAGTGACAGTAAAAAATATACACCTTGATTAAGAAAATAAATATTTTTTGGTCCCGAAACGAGAAAATGGTTATCTATAATTAATGACAAAAATGTAAACTATCAAAATAAATTAATTTAAAAAACATTAAAAACATGAAAGCTCTGCCAAAAACGAACTAACAAGTTAAACTACAAGCATCATTGCAGTCAGGGGACCGTTTTGTGGAACAATTTATAATTAAAGAGGTCCCCCCGACTGCATGACACTTCAGTTCGTTTTTGGCAGGGCAGTTGTGTTTTTAATATTTTTAAAATTTATTTATTTTTATTTCATACATTTTAGTGACTAATTATATAATTTTAGAATGTGCTCATATGCCTATGTAATAATTGAAGAAACAATTATTTTTCACATTCGAAAGTGCCGTCGTACAGTCGCCATATTGATAATAAAAAATGCCAGTTCACTTGAGATTATGTAAGGATTCTAATGATACCCCACATCCAAATCCGTAAGGCAGTTAAAAGTGGTGGTGGAATAAATAAGCTCTCATACCCACATCCACATACATTCATTACATCCATTCATCATTTCTTTTGGCTAACTTCACTTAAGTACAACTTTACAATACTAAAGGGAAACAATAGCATAATGGAAAAAAATGTCTTAAGTACTACATTAAAATTAGAAAACGTGAAACCCCAATCTTAAAAAAATAAAGATATAAACAAAGCAAAAACGAACTAAAATGCAAAAGTCATGTTATTTTTAAAGTCTATTAACACCTTCACTTTAAAACTGAATTTAAGTACAAAGGCTGAGTAATTCTCAAGTAAATAGTAGCCCAAACAAAGTAGAGGCACAAAGGAACGCATTATAAAAGCTACTGTTGCGACTTTTACGCGACAAGTTTTGTATGCAAAAGGCTTTTAGGCGATGCGGTAATGTTAGCGAAATATGACGTGAGACACACAGCTGTAAAAAAATATTCATATTAAGTACATCATATTCATATTACATAAAAAAATATGTAAAACATTCTTATTTATTTGGTACTGGCGACCCGACGTCGCCTTGCTTCGGTTCTTTCCTTTTTTTGCCAATTATGACTTTCCAACAACACCCAAAAAGATAAAAATAAATAACAAAAATATCAAAATGTATGAAACAGCTGTTTTTTTTTTGCGATTTCAGAGTTGGTTCAATAGTAAAAGTTGTTTAGTTTGTTGGTCGCTATCTATGTACCATATTCGAATTTAGGAGTTTTTTGAAACAGTTGTATATATTCTAATAAACTTTCCTCATGAATCACTCTATCTATTGGTGAAAACCGCATGAAAATCCGTGCAGTACTTTTTGAGTTTATCGCGAACAGACAAACAGCTGCGGCGGAGGACTTTGTTTTATAATATGTAGTGATGAATCAAAATTTGAATGAGTTGTAAATTATTGGATCTTTAGAATTATATGTAAGACTTGGCACAATGTTTAGCGTACTGTCCCTCGAAATAGCCTTTCCTTTGTTTGTCCACGAAGTCGCGGGCAACAGCTGCTAGTAGAAAAAAACCATTGCTGTAGATCCTCATCAGAATTTCATCAAATTACTGTTAAAACTATTGCTCAAATAAGTAAAGAAATTGAACCACCTTAAATATCAAAGTTTACGACTCCTAGGAGGAATTTAAACAGATTCTGTTTTAATTAAGCACCGTCAGCAACTGACGACAAAAAGCTAAACCAACCATTGATGCAAAAAGTTTGCAGCGGAACTCCGTTCATTATTTGTTTTTAATTAGTTTTATTTGCTGGCCGTCCGTCGTGGCTGTGTGCTTCGTCTCTGAGGTATGCTCTTTTATACATGAGTGCAAAGTTTAGGTCGCATCGCTGCATCGTAGTGCTTTGCCGTACCTCCTCGAACGTCCTGTCAGCCTGGTACCAACTATGAATTTATTTGTTCATAACATTTACGTTGTAAGTAATGTGTGGTGTTCCGTTTTATTAATGTTGAAAAAGAAAAGGAAAACTATATTGATAATAGATAAACCGAATTCTTAATAAAGTCTGGATTTGCTAGAGATTTGATATGGCAGCTAGCAAAATGTTCAACGATTTGGAACCCGTATATGGCTGAATATTTATCTGATATAGACGTACTTCTGCATCATTCGAAAAAAAATATGTAGGTAATTGGCATTTTTTGGCTCAAGTTCTGAACTTTTTTTCTAGCATGGGTTGATTATACGACGAAGTATCAATCATAGTCATACGACGAAGTATCAAAATTATAACTCCATTAGGTACTTACCTTAACAAGTGCTAGGAATTTACATTACTTTTTTTTGCAGAAGTAATTTTTTACCGATTTTTTTTTTTTTTTCAAATATATGACATATTTTTTGATTTGCCTATTCTAGACATCCATATCCTAAAATATACCCACTTAGTCATACAAAATTCACATACATTTCGCTACTATCGGTGGTGGTACATATTGGTACATCTGTCTATATTGCAGTAAAATTGTGGTATTGCTATGTCAGCGTTGTATGTACGAGGTTAATTGATTGTCAATATGTTTGTCCGTGTCAGAAGGGCAAACAATTGTACCAATTATGTTCTCGGGTGGGGGAAATATTATAAGCTATGTACTGCAAGTTTCAGAATGTTGCTGTTTATATTGAGAACGATTTGAAAAAAAGCAATAGGGAAGTTTCCAAAGTCTCAAAAAATCTGTAAAGAAAATAAAAAAAAATGGAGACTTCCCTATTATTCTACAAAGTGGTACATTTTCCATCTTATGTCTTTTTCATCCACAATGCTATTTTAAAATGGTAGATACTCGAGACTCCTTTTTATATTTTTTTAAATTGATTTCAATAACTGAATTATAGCAATCTTATACAGGGTGTCTCAGTTAATATGACCCGACTATTAGCCCGACCCCCAGTAGCCTGACACTCGGCGCTTTTTTTGCGTTCCGTTTTACGCTCGAAATATTTGGGTCATTCCGAGACACCCTCTATTTAATACAATACATTGAATTAAAATTTAAAAGGTCTGTTCCAAATAATTTCAGTAAAGGAGGATAGTCTGCAAAATTATAGAGCTAAAAATCGATTAGCTAAAAGCCTATCTCGCTATAACTAACCAAAGTGAGCCAAACTCTAGCTAACTTTTGAAATTGGCCGACGTGTAAGACAATTTGGGAAGCAGATTGGATTTATAATGGCACATGTTATTTTAGATTGAACCCTACAATGCCCTACATAGATACCTAAGTGTTAATTTAGTTCGAAGTGACTATTATATCGCCAGTTAACAAAACAACATTGTCATATAGGCTGCTGCAGCTAAGAAAAATGGCCCAACTACAAAAACAATGCGCGACCAAACTCCTCAAAGTGACAATAAAGTACAGACGAGAATTATCGTCGGCTGAAGTGACGTCATTATTCTTTTTTTTGCGCCCCTTCGTTTGCAAACTCTGGCATTAGAACCTTTTACACCCAGCCTCAATAGAAGGTTATAGTAGCTAATAATATTACTTAGCAGCACATAAAAAAATTTTTTGGAAGAATACGCTCTTTTTTTATATCAACTTTTGAAAAGTGAAGCGATTTAATGAAATTTTTAAATGTGAGCCCGAGAGGAGAGAGAGAGACAGGTCTAACTTGAAAAAATCTTTAATAAGTTTTGTTTACCTACTTACAGAGACGGTCACTTTCGAGATTACAGCAATGCGCGTAGTATTTTAATGTCAATAATATTACATGCAATAGTATGCAAACTATTTTGGAGTAAAGTTACAATTGTATAAATTGTATCTCAATTATTGTAGTGCTTCCGACCAATTATTTGGGTCGGTCATCGAATGTGCCACGCTCCGAGACCAAAAATTTTTTATCCTGTGCTCCTCCATGTAGAAGGCACGTGATCCCGGCTACAATTGAAGTCGTTAACACCCACTAATCCGCATTGGGTCCGCGTGGTGGGTTATGGCCAATCCTCCTTATCCACCCATAAGGAAGGCCTGTACTGCAACAATGGGGCCATTAAAAATCGGGGCCGTGTGGTGAACCTCATATGCCTAAGAAAGTCATGTGTGTGCTCCAGCAGTGGCACTTTAACCCTCTGCGACTGACGTGCCTCAATTTTTTCTATTGTATTGGTCTTACAAATACCATTTTAAAGGTTCGTAACTTTATAAATTAGTTGGTTCATAATGACATTTCACTTAGACTGATGAATATGAAATTATCAGACGTTATTGTCATTGGGCGTCTTGAGTAGCTTAAGAGCATTGTTTAATGCTCTTGGCAGCGGTGTTGACGAAACTCGAAACTTGGCCTCGCGCCTTGTGGCTTAACTCGAGCGGGCGCAAGATGTTATTCCACCATGATAGTAGTTGTAAACTTCTCGACTATTGCATTGTTCCGTACGAGAATGTTGTCGTTGTTAGATGACAACTTGTCAGTCCTTTCAACAAAAATCGCCGTGGCAAACGTGGCCTTGCTGCGTACTCTGCGTAGGACTTGCTTCTAATGGTTTTTCGGAGGAAAACTTTAGTAATTTTTGATAAACAAACTTGGTATGGTTTCGATTTCGTTAATACAAAATTTAAAAGGTGAATACCTGATTGAAATTGTTAAATATTTAAATTTTGAATTATATTTTGTATCCTGCGAAAATAACAGTGACAATTTACCAAAAGACCCACTTAGAACAGTAGCTATTGAAACTAAAACTTCACTCAGATTTGACTCAATCTATTTCAATATTGATTGAGTCAAATCAGACTGAAGTTTTAAGATGAATGATTCCACCCTAAGTGACTCCGTACTCGAAACTCGGCCTCTCAAGTACTTAATGGCAGAGAATAATTGAATTTTAATCAATTCTGGTAGACGACTGTGTACTTCCTCCTCCAGGATACAGGGGCCACCAACCTCTCAATGCAAACAAAATGTGTATTTGCGTAATAGTGAGGGGACAGGTTGCTCCATGGGGCTCAAACTCGGCTGGTCGACCGCCGCCCGACACTGCTCAAAAGGTCACGGTATAAAATGCACTTACAGAGCAAGTCGGCTGCCCCATTTCAAAACCTAGTAAGTATTTTTGACCAAATTTTACAGGAGAGCAAAAAAACATATTTTGGGCTAGCCGTCATGAACTACTAAGTATCTGACCAGAAATTGATATGTAGGAAAAATAGTAGTATGGTACCATTCATTTTACATTTTTTTTATTTTTTATAAAGCTATATTACATATTTTATAAAAAAAAACAACTTTAAACAAAAACAAGATTAAAATTTTAGATCACAAAAACTATATCAAAACCCAGTAACAGCTCTTACTAGGTTTTGATCTGGTTCCAATCGTCGCCAAAGTATCAAATTACCCAGATAGACCTAGTATGACCGTACCATGATATCGTCAGATGACAGCAGCTGTCAAACTTAAAACAGCAATATCTCGGAAAGTACTCATCCTACACTGATGGTGTCTTTGAAGAAATGAAAGGTCTTGGTGAGATCTTCATTTCAGATGACAGCTGTCAAAGTTAAACAGCAATATCTTGGAAAGTACTCATCCTAGACTGATAGTGTCTTTGAAGAGATAAAAGGTCTTGCTGTGATCTTCATTTTAGATGACAGCTGTCAAACTTAAAACAACAATATCTCGGAAAGTACTCATCTTAGACTGATGGTGTCTTTGAAGAAATGATAGGTGTTAATAAGATCTACATTTCAGATGACAGCTGTCAAATTTAAAACGGCAATATCTTGGAAAGTACTCATCCTAGACTGATAGTGTCATTGAAGAGATGAAACGACTTGCTGGGATCTTCATTTTAGATGACAGCTGTCAAACTTTAAACAACAATATCTCGGAAAGTACTCATCTTAGACTGATGGTGTCTTTGAAGAAATGATAGGTGTTAATAAGATCTACATTTCAGATGACAGCTGTCAAATTTAAAACGGCAATATCTTGGAAAGTACTCATCCTAGACTGATAGTGTCATTGAAGAGATGAAACGACTTGCTGGGATCTTCATTTATGATGACAGCTGTCAAACTTTAAACAACAATATCTCGGAAAGTACTCATCCTAGACTGATGGTGTCTTTGAAGAAATGATAGGTGTTAATGAGATCTACATTTCAGATGACCGCTGTCAAACTTAAAACAGCAATATCTTGGAAAGTACTCATCCTAGACTGATAGTGTCTTTAAAGAGATGAAAGGTCTTGCTAGGATCTTCATTTTAGATGACAGCAGTCAAACTTAAAACAAAAATATCTCGGAAATTACTCATCCTAGATTGATGGGGTCTTTGAAGAAATGATGGGTGTTAATGAGATCTACATTTCAGATGACAGATGTCAAAGTTAAAACAGCAAAATCTTGGAATGTACTCATCCTAGACTGATATAGTGTCTTTGAAGAGATGAAAGGTCTTGCTGTGAATTTCATTTTAGATGACAGCAGTCAAACTTAAAACAAAAATATCTCGGAAAGTACTCATCCTAGACTGATGGGGTCTTTGAAGAAATGATGGGTGTTAATGAGATCTACATTTCTGATGACAGATGTCAAAGTTAAAACAGCAAAATCTTAGAATGTACTCATCCTAGACATTGAAGAAATGAAAGGTCTTGGTAAGATCTTCATTTCAGATGACAACTGTCAAACTTGAAACAGCAAAATCTCGGAAATTACTCATTATAGATAGACTGATGGTGTCTTTAAAGAAATAAAAGGTCTTGGTAAGATCTTCATTTCAGATGACAGCTGTCAAACTTAAAACAGCAATATCTCGGAAAGTACTCATCCTAGACTGATGGTGCCTTCAGAGAAATGAAAGGTCTTAGCCTGATCTTCATTTCAAACGACATCTGTCAAACTTAAAACAACAATATCTCAGAATGTACTCATCTTAGACTGATAATGTCTTTGAAAATATTAAAGGTTTTAATGAGATCTTTATTTATTTATTTGTTCATCGGTTGTTTCTAGATTTGTATCGAAAATGAATAGCTGGTTATACGAGTACAGATCTATTAAAGTGTACTCTTTTAAGAACCAAGATATGTATAGTTTAGTTTTATTATATTTTGTATTTGTAAAGTTATAAAAATTTTGTTTGGAATACAAATAGCAGTTACTTATACATTATAATTATGGTAACAATTTCTTATAAGTACAGCTATGAACAGGAAGTCGCATATGAAAATAATAATTACTATCAATTTCTCAAAAAATACGCACATTCAAACAAAAACGGCTGAACGGCTTTGGATTGCACACAAATAATTAAAAAAATACGAGCTTTTTATTCCAGTCAAAGGTTCCCTCTAAAGAATTTTCGAATATATTTATATTTTTTGTAGATTTTTGCTAGTCTTGCTTATACTAAAAATAATAACTAATAATAAAAAATATTTTATTTTGACCTTTACAGAACCTAGTATGTATAATCAACCATTTCAAAAACCTAGTAAGTGGGTCCACTTACTAAGCTTTTGAAATGGTTTTACGACTTACTATGTTTTGAAGTGGTAAAGCTTAGGATGTTGATGCTCTTACTAGGTTTAGGATAGCTCGTAACTCTTTATTTAAGACTGTATATCAAAATTCTGACAAGCCAAAATCTGTCAAAATTCTGCCCGATCTTGAGATCGCGTTTGTGCACATGCGCTGCGCAGTGGCTACTTTAAATCACAGAGAAATATTTCATATCAAACTTTAAAATGTAGTGCTTACTATACGCTAACTTGATACTTTAATTTATGTAGGTAAGTACTGAAAGGTATACATTGTATGGGCCTAGTTGCCTGAATTAAATAAATAAATAAAATTATTTTACGCATGCTGTGATTTGCCTTTTTGAATTTCAAAAATAATTAAGAAGAATAAGAAAGGAACTTTAAAATTCTTGTTTTTTCTTCGAATAAATTATAATTGTATATTTTTTTTAAGGTAACATTTTTTTTTCAAAGTCACTTTTTCTTATTTTTTTATCAAATGAAGGAATTTATATGTATGATAATAATGAAAAAAAAAATTAATTGTAAATCGGTACTAATTTAGTGCTAAATAAGTACAAAATAAATATTAAATAAGTAAAAATGAGTTCCAAAATGGCAGCCAACTTTTGTTTACGGACCGATTTCGATGAAACTCGGTTTTTGGAACCAATTTGACACGAAAATAACAACGCAATGTTGAAAATTTTAAAAAATCTAAGATGGCGGCTAAATTTTTGTGATTTCGGTGAAACTCGGTTTTTGGAGTTATTTTCTTGTCTAAATAGTAATAGACAAGAAAATAACAACAAAATGTTGAAAATATAAAAAATTCAAGATGGCAGCCACCTTCTTTGTTTGTAAGCCAATTTCGATGAAACTCTGTTTTGGTACTATTTTGACAAGAAAACAACAACGCAATGTTAAAATATAGAAATAAACGAAATGGCGGCCAACTTTTTGTTATAAGGCATATTTCGATGAAACCCAGTTTCGGGTACTACTTCTAAAAGAAAGCGGCATTTTTGTATTTATTTATTTGTATTTTTTTATATTTGACAACAACACATACATTGCTCCAATCCAAAAGTAAGTAGCTATAGCACTTGTGTTATGGAAATCAGAAACAACGGTGGTATGACACACACCCAGACCTGAGACAATATTGAAAAGTTCATTTTCTACATTGACCCAGCCGGGGATCGAACCCGGGACCTCAAGAGATGGTGACGCCTTGAAAACCGGCGTGCGAACCACTCGACCACGGAGGTGTCGTCAGTAATGTATGTTCATTGTTAAAAAGGACAAAAAGTATTTTTCTAAACACAACTTTATTTTTGGGTTGATTTCGATATTGTCGATGTAATTCGGTTAAACAAAAAAAAAAGAAAAAGTTATCCACCATATTGGATTTTTTATTTTTTTAACATTACATTGTTATTTTCTTGTCAAAATAGTACCAAAAACCGAGTTTGATCAAAATCGGCCCACAGACAAAAAAGATGGCTGCCATCTTGGATTTTTTATTTTTTTACATTGCTTTGTTATTTTCTTGTCAAAATAATAGCAAAAATTGAGTTTCATCGAAATCGGCCCAGAGACAAAAAAGATGGCCGCCATCTTGGATTTTTTATTTTTTTACATTGCTTTGTTATTTTCTTGTCCAAATAGTACCAAAAACTGAGTTTCATTAAAATCAGCTCACTAACAAAAAAGTTGGCCGCCATCTTTGATTTTTATATATTTTTTACATGGTATTGCTGTTTTCCTGTCAAAATAGTACCAAACACCGAGTTTCATCAAAATCGTCCCACAAACAAAAAGTTGGCCGCCATCTTGGATTTTTTACATTTTAAACATTGCGTTGCTGTTTTCTTGCCGAAATAGGTAGTACCAAAAACCGAGTTTCAAAAATACACCAATGTAAACAAATACACCAATGTGCGGCCGCCATATCACAGAATAACTAATAGTACAAGGCCATATTACCTAAAATACTTTTTTTCCTAATTCTTTTACCAAGCGAAGTTTTTTTGGGAATTAATTAATTGGGTGACTGGAAATAATTATTAAAGGCGACCGTTAATGGTATACTTAAATACTAACCCTGGCAGCGGTTTATTTTTGGGCGACAAAATAACTAAACGGGCGACAAACTGTGGATTACAAAAATATGTAAAACGGGCGACTACATGTGGGAGACAAATAATTTAAGTTTGCAGAGAAAAATCTCAATGAGTGACAAAATACTGAGTGGGCAACTATTATACCAAGTAGGTAACTATATAGTGATTTAAGCTGCTCAACAACATGGTATTTTACAGTAGTAATCTCGATTAGGATTATATTCACCTTTTTTATTTTAAAATATATATGCAACATTTTTAATGTTTTGTGTGCCTTAATGTTGTCTCCCAAATAGTAATTAGGTCGCCCGTTCTGAATAACTAGTTACTCAATTTGTATTTTAAAGTCACCCATTTTCAACATTTGTAGTCGCTCTCAGTCCGTCGCCCACTTAGTATTTCAGTACGCTATATTCAGTATTTTTGATACCCAAAATGGGAATTTATTGTTACGCGATTAAATACTACCCTTTTTTTATTTAGTGTACCTTTTGGTACATTGGTACATTTTGTAGATTCTTACAAAATTATGAAAGTAGTATAATTTAGGACCAAAATATCAAAACCTTTTGACTTGCAAAGAGTATAAGTTTACTCTTTGCGCATTTGGAGTAAAGCGATATGTCCTCTCGTTGGAAAGGCCCGCGGCCGACTGATCGTAATAATTTTACGAAAGCCAATTTATAGGTGAATTTTAAAAATTCCTCATAAATAATTAAGTGTAAATATTGATAAACAAAAAATGCAGTGTTTTAGACGGTTACCTTGTTATTCTCATTTAAGTAAGGAGACGTCTTCAAAACCTTCGAATGCTAGTGAAAAAACGTGTTAAAAGGTACCGATTTAAGCGTTTCTTAATATCTTATTTTTTCTGTAATTAAAAACATTTTTGTAATTTTTGCTCTATAGGGCACTCCTTGACGATACAGACAATAAGTTAAAAATTATATATGAGGCATATTCTCATTCGATAAAGCTGAAACTTTCGTGAAAAATGCCACTGACAAGCAAATTTGTAATTCCGCTTGAACAAATTGTCTTCGTATAAAAAAAACTGATCATATATAATTTTTTTCTCTCTATACGGCACTAATTTAAGATTTTTACTTCCTAAATCTAAGGTCATCATCAATGATAATGCTTTCATTCTTTAGATTTCGCGTTTGAAAAAACGCTAGTTTAAGTTTTCATAGTAGGTAGTTACCCACTCGTAATAACAGGCGTATAGCACGGAACTGTCAAAATTTGTTTATTAGTCAAGCTTTCGCTATATCACTATGGACACTGAAAAAAAACATCGATGTTTTTTTCGATGTAATACATCGGTTAGTTGCATCGATGTTATATCGATATATCAAAAAATACATCGATGTTTTCCATACATCGATTGTTTTTTCTGTAAGTTTGATATGAAAATGGTTGAGCTAAGACAAGCACTCATTAGACTCACACAATGGTTTCTATTCGGTTGGCAACGACTTAACTAAATTGACAGGACTAAACTAAATTTCGTTTTCCATCCTATTCTTTCTATATCGGAAAGACAAGAACAGAATGCTAAAATTAAGTTTAGTCCTGTCAATTTTTAGTTAAGACGTGCTAACCGAATCGACTCCACGTCCACTGCCGGCCATTTGCATTTTTTTCAGTGTTGCCAGCCGGGTCTTATCAAAAGTAACTTGAATTTAATAAAAAAGTAACCTTTTTGTGTAAAAAAACCTTTCGTATTTTTTTCATTAGTAACACAGATTGGTGAGGTATTAAAAGATGATAAAATAGATATAATAGTAGATTATACACCAAGGGGATAAAGCACTGTTTTATGTCACGGGCGCTACATTGAATCCTGAACGTAACGAAGGACTCCAAATTTAACTCCCGAGCGCAGCGAGGGTGTTGCGAGGGAATTAAGATTGAGTCCTGAGTGCAGTGAGGGATTCAAGCGCCCAAGAAAAAAACAGTTTTATCCCGGTGGTGTATACTCTACTTTTCTCACTTTATGCGAGACAATAAAAAATCAGGCTTATATTGACAATGCCTATGGCATCTAATTTAATAGCTTCTGGAGTCAAAATACTTTCATCACTCGACATTTTTTATTTTTTCTTTGAAATATTTATAGAATCTTCTAAAGCTAGTAGTACTACTAGCTACGGCTATAGCGACTTCTTTCAGCTGGCGTGGCTTACTTGATTTGACAAACAAATGAAGTTCGTCTCAGTGCGAATCTAGTGGGCCACGGCCTCGGTCTTCGGCAAAAATAATGAAGTTAATGTTAACCATAATTTGACAGATGTATGTGATACATGCTCCTGCACTGCACCTATAACCTTCTGGCAACACTGATTTTTTAAATGTTGGCTAGCTTGGG
Source organism: Agriphila tristella (assembly GCA_928269145.1). Lineage (NCBI taxonomy): Eukaryota > Metazoa > Arthropoda > Insecta > Lepidoptera > Crambidae > Agriphila > Agriphila tristella. The sequence continues at coordinate 44,745,824 of OV743433.1, forward strand.
ACTTCAGAGATATAAGACAAAAAAATATTAATGTTTTTAGTAGGTTTACCTTTTTGATGCATCGAAAAAAAAACATCGATGTATACTCGATGTTTAAGAATTAACAATACATCGGTTTGATTCGATGTATCGGTACATACATCGAGTGTTTTCAAAACATCGATGTATATCGTCCACCCCTACTATACATCGCGGGTAAAATGTTTATAGTCAGTTTGTGTATAAATTGAGAAAACTTAGTGGCAAGAAAAATATTTTTCACACCACATGCTCGACAATGCCGAATTATATGTCATGTAAACCTTACCGAAAGCAAGACGTTATATCTCTTGGCTTTAGCCGGGTTATAATGTTCTATTATAACCCGCTGGTCAATAATATGATTTTCACTTTCATAATTCTTATTGCTATGTCCATAAAGTCTAATTTCACTAAACAGAATGTGTCCTCAGCGGGCGCGGCCAACTCGATTTTCGAAGACCGTGGCCCACTAGATTCGCACTGAGACGAACTTCATTTGTTTGTCAAATCGAGTAGGCCACGCCAGCTGAAAGAAGTTGCTTTAGCCGTAGCTAGTAGTACTACTAGCTTTAGAAGATTCTATAAATATTTCAAAGAAAAAATAAAAAATGTCGAGTGATGAAAGTATTTTGACTCCAGCAGCTATTAAATTAGATGCCATAGGCATTGTCAATAATATAACGTTATCTTTCCATAATTGGACTAATGTCTCCAATATCAATTTGCACTTTTAATATGCTGTAATAAACACTATCTACTAATCCTGGTTTTTATTGTCTCGCATAAAGTGAGAAAAGTAGAGTATACACCACCGGGATAAAACTGTTTTTTTCTTGGGCGCTTGAATCCCTCACTGCACTCAGGACTCAATCTTAATTCCCTCGCAACACCCTCGCTGCGCTCGGGAGTTAAATTTGGAGTCCTTCGTTACGTTCAGGGGGCCAATTCTACTATTATACATCGACTAACAAACTATCAACGTTTCGTTACGATTACGCTTCGATCAGGCTTCGATCGTTACTATAAAAGTTATTCTACTATTGGTATACACCCAAACGAATCATAACTAAAACGTAACATGAACGTAAACGTGCACGCAATAGAAACCGAACTACAATAGCTCTATCTTGTGTTACCTTCATAATAAATCACAAGCTACTTTAATAATAACCGATGATTGAGTGTATTTTACGCGTGATAAATATGTTTTAACTTCAAATTCTTAAACAGTAGGGATAATTTACAAATTAATCAACTGATTATTATCAATTTTTAAAACTAAATGGACCAAATCAGTGGGATCCCGAGCGATTTAGTTACTAAAAAAACAAAAACAAACATGTCATGTATGCATATTATGTGTCAATTGTCAAAGATTAAAACTGCTAGGGGGGTATTATAAGCACGAATGGCTACCAATGCGTCTCCTTCTCGCTGTATAGTAAACAAAAGAGATGCATTGATAATCATTCAGAAAACAGATAAGCTTGTAATAACCTCCCTAATCGCTGATCGTTGACATCGTTGTGATGAGATGATTTTAAAAAGATATTGAAGGTACTCCAGTACTTTTTATTATAATGAAGGTACTTCCCAAAATCTTTTCAAATTGCACTATAAAGGCTGGGTACAGTGGAATTGGCGTGATTGTGCATTCAATGTAGCGCCCGTGACATAAAACAGTGCTTTATCCCCTTGGTGTATAATCTACTATTATTGCCTACTTTCATGTTTGTTATTGACCGAGCGAGCACTCCTTAACAACAAACAGCACGAACAGTGGAAATTGAGTTAATTACATAACATCATCGCTTACATTTACATAATATACCTATATATACATACCCATAAAAAGGTAAAAGTACCTAATACAAAAGGTACTCACATCACACTAAAAAGAAAAAAAATGAAAAAATTGTTCAAAAAACCTGAAAATAAAAACAAAATTAGATTCAAAATTAAATACCTCTAAAAAGCAAGAAATGCTTATGAATGATTATTTTCAGGTTTTTTGAAGTTGTTTTTTTTGTTTTTAAACAATTTTTGTCAACCGCTTTACAATTTTTGTACAAAAATAAAAAAATAAAAGATTAAGGGGGGCATGCAACTGAAAGTAAATAAAAAATTTTTCATCATACCTATAGGTATATATAATACGTGCGTGGTGTTTATCGATAGGTCCTTAAAAATGACATTGAGGTTCCAAAGACTATTTTTTCTCAAAGTTTCCGTTTGAAAAATATTAACTCCTCAATATTAGTCGTTATTTTTCAATTACAGGAATAATTAATAATAATAATGATTACACCAATGATTAAATACAATAAAAAGGTCTATAGTTTATTAACAAAACAAAGATATAAATTTGCTGATTATAATAGTAGATTATTGCATGCATAATCTGCTTTTCTTTCAACTATTACCTATAGGAATAGTAGATAAAAGAAACTCATATTGACATGTTTGATATGCAAACAGTTAAAAGATTTTCTATAACATTGTCGGTTTAATTTAGAATGTTTTCCGGAGTTGTGTCGCTAGATGATACCATTTTAATTCGAAGCCAAAGCACTCAAAATCAGATAGTATCAAACTTTATCGTTTCCAAAAATATTGTCAAGCAAAATTAACAAAGTTCCCGCCAAATCACTTTTTTAAATTTCTTTCATTTTTAAATCAGAGTTAGCAGCAATCTTTTTTTTGAAATTTGGAACAAGTAGGATAGAACGAATAATACACGTGCGTAAAAAAAAGTATTGATATTGGCTGGCTGAATAGAGTTAATCCATTGAGATTGGCACCTTTTGGTGCGATTAAAAAAAACTGTGCAATAATGAAATTTCATACATTTTTATTGCTCTAGAGAAATAAAGACTCGCTTTGTACTGAGTTTTTAGTGCGATTGTGATGAAATTAAAGCATAGTTGGAAGAAAAATCTTTTATCGGTCAAGTTTGACATTTGACCTGATGATAAAATGTTTATATTAATGATTTATTATTAAAAAGTAGACGCGCATGCACAAGTAAAGTTCACTTAAACAGAGTACGCAAGTTGTAAATAAAAATGAAGTGGTTACAAATAATATCAGTGACAGTTTTTATTTCCTTGGCATTTAGTGAGTCTTTAAACAGAATAATAAAAAAACGAGTAAGTAACTTCTGTAAAATACTGATAAATACTTTTACAGATTTAGCAACATAATTTCGATATTGTTGAAGGTACTAACAACCATTAAATGATGATTAAAAAATCTGTGGAATACAAACAAGTTAAGAAGTTTTATAATATTCATCGCCATAAATATTTTTTTTATATTTACATTAATCTTGAACGTCATATTTACTGATATACCTAATACATACCTTTAGGTCATACTCAATATAACATTCATCATCATCATCATCCTCCTGCCCTTATCCCAATTTATTTATAGTATTCTACACAAAATAAAATTTTGAGCTCGTAGAACGAACACTATTGGGGTCGGCGCAGCATGTAGTTCATACTACATTAGGTTTTGGCAAAGTTTTACGGTCGGCCGCCTGCCTGACACCAACCCTCCTCGGGAATGCTGTTGTTGACAGTTTCCTCGCTGCCATTCGAATGACCCTTTGTGCGATGGTCTGTACCGGGTCCCTAAAAACTTCCCTCTATCGCCTTCTACGATACCCACGGGATGAGATGGGACAGTCCTATTCTTAACCGGAACTGTACGGCGTATACTCAATATAACATTGTATCAAAATGATTATTATACTTCAAATTCGTCCGAAAATATTTTATTCCACTTAGCACGTTATTTTAAAGTAATAACCTAAAAAAAACCAATAAAGAGAAGGTTTTTGACTTAAAATTGACAGATATTTTGACATTTCCGGTCCAATTTCTCCACGTCATTACTAGACGCCAACCACTTCATTCGCTTTTCGTGCCTTGCCACGGACGCACGCATACAATCTCAAAGTGAGTACTTTTCAGAATTATACACAGGTTGGTCAAAAGTTCTGTTACTGAGTTTCTTTATCGATTACTGGCCATTAAAACAAAAGAAAAGAAAAAATAAAAATGACATATTATTGACAGTTTTATAAGCTATAATTCCATACCACACGTATATCATATTTTGTTTATTTCACCATGGAATGGGGGTTGAAGGAGAATCGTGTCGCTGTAATTGCTCTGCACAAATGTGGGCAGCCACCGAATATGATTTTCAAGTTGCTACAAAAGTTGAAAATCAACAAGCAATTTATTTATCGCACTATCCATAGGTACAGTAATACCTTGACCGTCGATGACCGAAAAAGATCAGGAAGACCACGCACCGTTCGGACACCAGCTGTGATCAAGGCAGTGAAGGCGAGAATCACGAGAAATCCCGTCCGGAAGCAAAAGTTATTGGCAATACAGATGACTGTGAAGAGAAGTTCCCTTAAAAAAATTATCAATGATGACCTTGGGCTTCACGCTTACCGTAGACGAAAGGGCCATCTGCTAAACGCACGATTGAAGGCTATGAGGTTAGCACGAAGTCGCGCTCTACTAAAGCAGTACGCACAAAACGGCCATCGAAAAATCTTGTTTACTGATGAAAAAATCTTCACAGTCGAAGAAAATTTTAACCGTCAAAATGATAGAGTATACGCTAAGAATAGTAAAGAAGCCAGCATGATTGCTCCGAGGGTCCAACGAGGTCACCACCCCTCATCAGTGATGATTTGGCTGGGGGTGTCCTATTCAGGGCTAAGTAAGGTTCATTTCTGTGAAAAAGGTGTGAAAACTGGCGCTAGAGTCTATCAAGATACCGTTCTGGAACCTGTTGTCAAACCCTTAAGCCACACTTTATTTCAAAACCAGCCATGGGTCTTCCAGCAGGACTCTGCCCCTGCGCACAAAGCAAAATCTACACAAGCATGGTTTCGGGCTAACAAAATTGATTTTATCGCGCAGGAAGAATGGCCATCCTCCAGCCCAGACTTAAATCCTCTGGATTATGCCATATGGCAACTTATTGAGGAGAAAGCATGTGCTAAGCCCCACATGAATCTCGACTCTCTTAAGCGCGCTATTCTCAAGGCAGTCGCAGAATTGGATATGGTGGTAGTTCGTGCTGCCATCGATGACTGGCCTCGTCGTCTAAAGGCGTGTATTCATGCCAGAGGCGGTCATTTCGAATAATTTTAATACATGATAATCTTAAATATTTGTGCTTTCATTTGGTATATAATTCATTGTAGCATTATTTGTAAATTTAGTATTATTCATGTTTTCCATAGTTACAGAACTTAGTAACCAACGGATGAAATGTAAAACTTAGCAAACAGCCGCACGCATAAATGAGTAAAATTATCTGTAACTTTTCCTGAATTCTTTCCCGTTATGATATTTTATACAATCCTTACATTTTGTTATCCAAAAATGCAGTAAGTAAGTGTTTATTGGTACACAGTTTTAATAAGTAAAAACTTTAAACATTTGCCTTAACTAGGAGATTGTATGTTTCAGGCTTATTATTTGTGTTTAATCACTAACTAATTAATTAGTATGTTTATTTCTAAGCTATGCCCTTGTACAATGTACAAATTATATGTCTATTAATTTTCAAATTGAATTTATGTGTGTAAAACATAAATTTATTGATCTTAATGATGATGATTCTGATGTGTAGAAATTATTAGCCAAGTGTATATTATAATAGGTCTTTACCTATGAAATTGCCGTATTGCAGTACAGACTTTTTCAAACAAAAAAAAGTTTTGATTGGCTATGAATTCTAAATTCAAATTAATTTTGTTTTAAAAATATGACATTCTATTTACAAAATCAGTCTTTTGTTTAGTCTTTCCGGCTCTGTCTTTTCTCCTCTACAGGTCGCATTTCTCTACCGATTCTCGTGAAATTTTGTGAGCAGGTTTAAAAATGATATAGATTTTTTTTGTCATGCCACTTTTTCGATTTTTTGCAAAATGGCGGAGATATGTAAAAAAAACATATTGCAGTCCAGCTTTCCGGCTCCGTCTTTTCTCCTCTACAGGTCGCATTTCTCAACCGAATTTCGTGAAATTTTGTGGGCAGGTTCGAAAATCATATAGATTTTTTTTAAGTTGAGACAGTTTTTCTAAATTTTTCGTAATGGCGGAAATATGTAAGAAAAATGTATTTCAGTCCGGCTTTCTGGCTTTTCTTTTATACTCACTCGTACTCACTTACACAATCTTCAGAGATATATTAAATTCTAACATTAATATGACTGAAATTCGGGCGAAATGCATAACAACCACAATAATACGTATGTATTTTAGTGACAGACAGTAATTTGTTAACTACACATTTAGTTGAAGGTTCAATATCTCTGTTCGAGACAAAATGATTTATCAGGTTGTCATATCTGGATGCCTACCATCAACTTTTATAAAGCGATTCAAAACAGGTGCGTTTCAGTTTAGGTTCCCAAACTGAATCGCTATAATAGCCGAGAAGCCAGGCCTTCAAAATTGAAATCCCGTCGGACAAGCGAGTGCACTACCGACAACTGGTATCATTGTCTTCAGCATGATCTCCTGAACAAGAATATAGCGGTTGTCGCATTATAAAGTGGTGGAGGGGGAAGGGGGGGAAGGGAAAAGGTGCAAAACTCGGGTATCAGAGTTTGGCTAATTTCTCAATAACCACTCGTCCGATTTAAACAAATAAGGTGCCATATGGTAGGTAATATCCTTAACAACATATTTGAACAAACAATGGTTTTTGTAAATACTATAGTTTATTAAATAATTAGAAAAAATACGAATTTCAAATAAATATTTTTTTGTTTTGTAAAATTGAAGCAGTAAATTGAAATAAACTACTTTGTAATTAAAACTATAAAAATTTGCTCCAGAAAAAAAATATCGGTGAATAACCCAGTCATTCCCCTATATAGAGTAAAAAACTTTTTGAAGATTTTTGTCGAGTGACTGGCTAAAAAAAAAAATTTTTTGTATCGCGTGGCGAAATTTTCTCTTCAATTTTTTTTTCGAAAATCCTCTACAGAATTAAATCTATGAAGATTTGACTCAGGAAAAAATACTGGTGAAAAGCCTAGTTATCCCATTATATAGAATAATAAACTTATCAAACATCTATGTGTAGTAATTATGTTTAAAAAAAAAGTTTTTTTTGCGTAACGAATTTTCTTTATCATTTTTTTTTCGAAAATCCTCTACAACATTAAGACTATGAAGGTTTTCCCTATTGAAAAATATGTAGTAAATAGTTCAGTTATTTTACTATATAGAAAAATAAACTTCTTAAACATTTTTCTTTAGTAACTGTGTTAAAAAATGTTTTGTGTTGCGTGGCGAAATTAACTCTACCATTTTTTTTTTCGAAAATCCTCTACAGAATAAAAACTATGATGATCTGCTCCAGAAAAAAATGCTGGTGAATAGATTAGTTATTGCACTATATAGAATAATAAACTTGTCAAACATTCTTGTTTAGAAATTTTGTAAAAAAAATGTTTTTTGTCGCGCAGCTAAATTTTCTCTAACATTTTTTTTTTCAAAAATCTTCTACAGAATTAGAACTATGAGGATTTGCTCCAGAAAAAAAAATAGTTAATAGACCAGTTATCCCACTATATAGATTAATAAAATTATCAAACATTTTGGTCTAGTAAATGTGTTAAAAAATGATTTGTGTCGCATAACACGGTGGACCTGCAAAGTTATGTTTAAATGAGTTTGCACGACACAAAATATTTTTTAACACAGTTACTACACAAAAACGTTTGACAAGTTTATTATTCTATATAATGGAATAACTGGCCTATTTACTACTATTTTTTTTCTAGGGTAAATCCTCATAGTTTTAATTCTGTAGAGGATTTTCGAAAAAAATGGTAGCATACATTTCGCTTCGCGACTAAATAAATATTTTTTTAACATAGTTACTAGACAAAAATGTTTAACATGTTTATTATTTTATATAGTATAATAACTAAGCTATTCACCAGTTTTTTTTTTCCGAGGATAATCTTCATAGTTATAATTCTGTAGAGGAATTTAAAAAAAAAAACGGTAGAAAAAATTTCGCCTTGCGACCCAAAAATTTTTTTTAGCATAGTTACTAGATAAAAATGTTTCACAAGTTTATTACTCCATATAGTGGGACAACTGTGCTACGTACAAATATTTTTTTTCTGGGGCAAATCCTCATAGTTTTAATTTCATAGTACTTTCTTTTAATTTACTGCTTCAATTCTACAAAACTAAAAAGCCTTTGTTTGAAATTCGTCTTTTTTTTGTAATAAACTTTAGTATTTACAAAAAACATTGAAAGGTAAAATTTGTTGTTACGGATATTATCTACTATATGACACCTTATTTGTTTAAATCGGACAAGCGGTTACTGAGAAATTATCCAAACCCTGATACCCGATTTCCGCATATTATCCCTCCCCTCCCTCCCCCCTCAACCACTTTATAATGCGACAACCCCTATATTCTTGTTCAAGAGATCATGCTGAAGACAATATGATACCAGTTGTCGGCAGAGAACTCTCCGGTCTGACGGGAATCGTCATTAGACGACTTTCTTTAAAGCATCTTCGATATTATTCGGACAGTGACCTCCCGCACAATATCGATGATAATTTTGTTGTTTTCCAGCCAAATTTCAAAATTAAAAAACAGACAGCAAGCTAATGACTGTGGCAATTTTACGCAGTACTTTATACTATATATATGTATGTACTTTATTTTAATTTACTGCTTCAAATCTACAAAACTAAAAATGTTTTTGTTTGAAATTCGACTTTTTTCTAATTATTTAAGAAACTATAGTATTTACAATAACTATTGTAGAATAAAATATGTTGCTAAGGACATTACCTATCATACGACAGCTTATTTGTTTAAATCAGACAAGTGGTTGTTGAGAAAATTAACCAATTCCCGATACTCGACTTCCGCGGCTATTCCCTCCCCCCCTCCCCCCTCCACCACTTTATAATGCGACAACCGCTGTATTCTTGTTCAGGAGATCATGCTGAAGACAATGATACCGGTTGTCGGTGGAGCACTCTCTTGTCCGACGGGAATCGTAATGAGACGACTTTCGTAAAAGTGGCTTCTCCACTATAATTCGTACCATGAGCTATTTAGAACTGAATCGCATTTGAATAACTAAATATGAATGACTGAACGGTTTGTGTCTCTGGTTCACATGAGAGTTTCGTCACGGTAAAGAAATGTATCAGTATTCTAACTCGGTATATCTTTCTGGTTTTGTGATTGTACGTAATATTTTAGATTCAATATTATAGGGTTTACATTCGCCGAGAAATCAATTTCTAAGCAATAAAATACCTAACTAATGGTAAAAACAGAAAACAAAAAAAACTAAATACCTACTATCTTCGTTGATCAAAAGGGAAAAACAAATTAGTTTCAAATCCTTCTGGCCATAGTTAGTTGGTAATACCTATATAATAATAATAAAAAAATATAAGTATCTTAATTTTATCTTAATCTTATTTTTTGGACTTTCCGGGTATTTAAAAATGTTTTTTCTGGATTTATTTGTTAATTAAATATAATATAAACAGCACAATCTGCACTTTGCCATAATAATTACTTGTATTTCAATCAATTATACGTAAATCTTTCGTTCGTCACTGCGACAGTCGCGAGACTGTTGTATACCGAGTGCAGACCGAACTCGAGGCGCATAGGTATGGCTCGCATTTCGACCGATTGTACTAAGTTAGAATACTGATACATTTCTTTACCGTGGTTTCGTAATTTTGCTGACCGCGCATTTTAAAGTCACGAAGTATCACATTGGAATGGCGTAAGTAAACATTAGTCATGCCTAGGTATTTTGTTTATTGGAAAATCATTAAGTTTGCTCTTACTTTAACACTCGCGTCTAAAGATCGGATTCTGTTTGGGAGCTTTAAATACTTTATTGTTATTTAATTAATATGATATAAAAGATATCTCACTGTTGTGTTATCGTTTTCGAAAAATTCTAAAGTTGTTTATTCATCGCACATCTAAAATAAATGTTATTACTAGACAGTGCTTTACAAATATTTTCAAAAATTATATAAAGTTTTAACATATAGGTATACCAACCTTAGAACAAATAACACTTTAACACATTGTCTGGGATTTCTAACACAGTTAATATCAATTTGAACACTAAAAATCACTCGTCACTAAAAACTTAAATCCAAAAAATTAGTTTAGCCTAAAGAAAACAGTTAACAATTCAGATTTTTGTCTAAAATAAGGAACTTTATTTGGATCGCTAAAATTTACGTAAAAGCTGAGCAGTGTAGGCGCAAATATGAGGTCATGGTACGAAAAATGAATGAATGATAAGGGTTAGCGAGTCAGTTTGGGTTATGGACTAGCGCTGAATCGCTTGCTGCTGACGCCGCTGAAACTTGATCGCTATAAAGGCATCATGGTACAAATAAGCAAACCAGTTCAGTTTAGGTCCTAAACTAAATCGCAATAATAGTTCATGGTAGGCCTCCAGGTTAAGTTAAAATCTGACAGAAGTCATTGACCGAGCGAGCACAAAGTGCGAGCGAAGCGTCTCTGCTTCAGCTTGGGCAAAAATTCTTTCGTATGTCCGGCTGTCTGTTCCAACCTACAGGTCGCATTTCTCAGCCGATTCTTGTGAAATTTTGTGAGTAGGTTTAAAAATTATATAGAATTTTTTTGTCGAGCCAGTTTTTTGAATTTCTGTAAAATGGCGGAGATATGTTAAAAAACAGATTGCAGTCCGCTTTCCAGCTCTGCCTGTTCTTCTCTACAGGTCGCATTTCTCAACTGATTCTCGTGAAATTTTGTAAGAAGGTTTTAAAAATAACATAGATTTTTAAACTTTTAGATTTTTGCATTCACAATGCTATTTTCCGCTGATCTTCAGCGGAAACGTAAAAAGTATTAGAAAATTTCGCCAAATCCATTAGGGGCTCAGTAGCATAATTGGTAGTGCATTGGGCCGGAATCCTAAGGGTGCGGGTTCAAATCCCGTCTGAGTTGCTACGGGTGAGTCGATTTTTTCTAATATTTTTCATTATTTATTCATCTTAATATAAAAATAGCATTGTGAATGCAAAAATCTAAAAGTTAAAAATTTATATGACTGTTTCACCTTAATTGATTGTTTAGCACCTGCAACGGGGGCTGCTTTCAATGTCGAAGTAATTCTCTACACATTGGTGAGATGGCGCTGATCTTCAGCGGAAACGTAAAAAGTATTAGAAAATTTCGCCAAATCCATTAGGGGCTCAGTAGCATAATTGGTAGTGCATTGGGCCGGAATCCTAAGGGTGCGGGTTCAAATCCCGTCTGAGTTGCTACGGGTGAGTCGATTTTTTCTAATATTTTTCATTATTTATTCATCTTAATATAAAAATAGCATTGTGAATGCAAAAATCTAAAAGTTTAAAAATTATATGACTGTTTCACCTTAATTGATTGTCTAGCACCTGCAACGGGGGCTGCTTTCAATGTCGAAGTAATTCTCTTCACATTGGTGAGATGGCGCTGATCTTCAGCGGAAACGTAAAAAGTATTAGAAAATTTCGCCAAATCCATTAGGGGCTCAGTAGCATAATTGGTAGTGCATTGGGCCGGAATCCTAAGGGTGCGGGTTCGAATCCCGTCTGAGTTGCTACGGGTGAGTCGATTTTTTCTAATATTTTTCATTATTTATTCATCTTAACATAGATTTTTTTTTGTCACGCCAGTTTTTTGAAATTTTTCTTATTGGTGGAGATATGTTAAAAAAACTTATTTCAGTCTGGCTTTCCAGCGCTGTCTGTTCTTCTCTACAGGTCGCATTTCTCAACCGATTTTCGTGAAATTTTGTAAGAAGGTTTGAAAATGATGTACAATATTTTTTTGTTTAGCAAGTTTTTTGAAAGTTTTCAAAATGGCGGAGATATGTTAAGAAAACAGATTTCAGTCCGACTTTACAGCGCTGTCTGTTCTCCTCTACAGGTCGCATTTCTCAACCGATTCTCGTGAAATTTTGTGAGCATGTTAAAAATAATTTAGTTTTTTTTTGTCACGCCAGTTTTTTGAAACTTTTCAAAATGACGAAGAAATATTAAAAAAACATTTTTCTGTCCGGCTTTCCGGTGTTTTCTATTTTCCTCTACAGGTCGCATTATTGAACTGATTCTCGTGAAATTTTGTAAGCAGATTTGAAAATTACATACATTTTGTTTGTTAAGCCAGTTTTTCATTTTTTTTTAAATGGCGGAGATAATTAAAGAAAAGCATATTTCAGTCCGGATTTCCGTCGCTGTATGTTCTCCTCTACAGGTCGCATTTCTCAACCGATCCCTGTAAAATTTTGTGAGCATGTTTGTTAATTATATAGATTTTTTTTGTCGAGCCAGATTTTTAAAATTTTTCAAAATGGCGGAGATATGTTAAAAAAACAGATTTTACGGCTTTCCAGCGCTGTCTGTTCTCCTCTACAGGTCGCGTTTCTCAACAGATTCTCGTGAAATTTTGTGAGCAGTTTTGAAAATGATGTAGATTTTTTCGTCACGCCACTTTTTTGATTTTTTCAAAAATGGCATCATACATATCTCCATATGTAAAAAAAAAACATATTTTGGTCCAGCTTTCCGGCTTTGTCTTTTCACCTCTACAGGTCGCATTTCTCAACCGATTACCGTGAAATTTTGTGGGCATGTTCAAAAATTATATAGATTATTTGAAATAGAACCAGTTTTTCAAATTTTTTTGAAATGGCGGAGATATGTAAAAAAAAAACAGTCCGGCTTTCTGGCGCTGGATGTTCTCCAGATAATACAGATTTTTTTGTCACGCCAGTTTTTTTATTTTTTTTAATGGCAGAGATACGTAAAAAATCGTATTTCAGTCCGACTTTCCAGCTGTCTGTTTTCCCCTACACTACAGGTCGCATTTCTCAACCGATTATCGTGAAATTTTGTGAGCAGGTTCGATAATTATATAGAATTTTTATTCAAGCCAGTTTTTAGAAATTTTCCAAAAAATCACCTATTTTGAAAAATGGTAAAAATTAGAAGTGCCATCTAGCTGCAAATATACATACCAAATAATATACAAAACAGCACGAATCCACTATGTGGTTCGAAAAGCTCGTGAGCAGTGTGGGAAAAAGGGGTGGCGACATCTTTTAGATTATTTTTTAAACAACATACAATTCGAGCTATTTTTTAACGCGAGGTCTACAGCTCACGGAGCCACTAGTATTAATATAAATAAAAAATGCTTATTAAAATGCTTATTGTTTGTAACAAAACACTTTCTAGAAATGCCAGAAGTTGTATTAATTATTATAAACAGTATAAAAGTTAACCTATATTAATAATGGTAATTGTATGTAAGAAAACACATTTTAGAAATCCCATCAACTTTATGGTTTTAATATTGATATGAAAAGTGATAGAAATATACTTATCTTTTGGGTATTTTAGTGCCCATATTTTAACAAAATTACTGCCGCCGGCTATGACGTCTTACAGACAGCATTATCGCCATGTTATATTGGACATTGTATTTACTCTACCAATGTGTCTCAGAAATTTTTTAAAGAATTGAAATACACAATACATTTTTTTTATACAACTACCTTCACAACTTTCCGTTAAGCCTACCACAAGAACAACGTTCACAAAACTGCAAAATAACTTAAATTATGACTATTTGATGAATTGATTGAACCTGTAGATACCGTTATAATAAATATTATATTTAACTTTATATAGTTGAATGTCATCGATACTTACACCGAATTAGAGATGACATAGTAGTGGACTATTTTCTCTGGTACCTCTCAACAATGGGGTTGACTGGGGGACACTTGTGGCCAGGAATCAAAAAATTGATAAATAATTGCATGTAGGTACATTATCTAGCTAGAACATGTGGCTTATTATATTTTCATTGCCTTTTTTCTTATTGTATTCAGTGTAAAGTATTTTAGACATTATTATTCTGATGCTAAATAGATATTATTCGATTCACTAATTAAAAAAAAAACACCAGTTTTGGTATTTTCGGATTTAAATTGAGTGAATTTGAACGCAAGTCGAATTAGTTAGTAGAAATAAAAAATAGTAGAAATATTTTTTCTTTATTCCTAGCATTTGGATCCCAAAGATGATTATTTTGAATTTTAGATTTTAGCATTCACAACGCTTTATTTGTTTAGTATTTTACAAAGACAATGCTGTCACTATAATCGGACAAGCTATTATTTTTATACTTCTCCACCAGTTTCTTAGTCTAGAGTTGTTACAATAGTGCCATCATGACGTCACAACTTTAAACCTTGGTACCCATAGTTCACATGTAATATAGTGTCTTATTTAAAATACTAACATTCTATAACTTCCAATTCCAGGGACGGAAAATCGCACAAATAGACTGGTTTGTACAACATTATCAAGGTGATATTATTTTACAGGTATACTACTATGTTATTGAAGTTTCTCTGTCTGCTAATACTATCAGAAAGTACAGAGTTTGGTTATAGAAATTCACCAAATAATAATATAGACAGAATAAACACAAATTTTCTTACAGAAGTGTGTAACACAATTATCAGTATTATTTAATATTGGATTCATTATTGATTGCACAATATGAGCTAATCTCAAGGTTCAGTAAAGGATTTAACTACGACTTTGCGAAGATTTACATTGCTCAAATACAGTGGATATCTTAGATTTATTACTATTTATTAAATATTTTCCAATTTAGTTCTTTTTCAACTTTTTGATTTTAAAATGAAAAAGGAAGTTTCACGTTGATTAGGTACCTTGCCTATTGCACATAGAATGCAAACAATATAATCAATTAATTATTTGTTTAGTTCAAGTATGAAACATTAATTCTTCTTAATTAGACATAAGTAAACCATTTTATAATTACCTTCTTTTTCGAGAATGCTACATATTATTATTATAATAAACATTTTATAATAACTTCTTTTTATTAATACAACAGAAATACATCATCTGTGAAAATTTCAACTGTCTACCTGTTGTCGTTATTAATATTGAGCAAAAAATGGCAAAAAAATCACGTTTGTTGTATGGGAGCCCCCCTAAAATATTTATTTTATTCCGTTTTTAGTATGTGTTGTTATAGCGGCAACAGAAATACATCATCTGTGAAAATTTCAACTGTCTAGCTATCACGGTTCCTGAGATACAGCATAGTGACAGACAGACAGACAGACGGACAGCGGAGTCTTAGTAATAGGGTCCCGTTTTTACCCTTTGGGTACGGAACCCTAAAAACTACGTTTAGCCACTAAAGGAAAACAAACCAAAACACAAACCGAGTCGCTTCGATTTTGTTAAAACAGAAAAGGCAAGTCACAAAATGGCGGACGACGCTCGAAAGTAAAACGAATGAATGTAAAAATAGCTTGCCACCGTTAGCTGGTCCGCGAAACAAAGGACCCTGTCGCGATCGCTCGGCACGCGTCGCGTAAAATCGTCGCTCATTTGACAACGCAGTGTCAGTGATGAAGCGCGCAAATTCAAACCGTATCTATTAGATTAAACAGGAACGTTAAGCCGTTGGTCCCGGTTGCACATGCAGACATTAACACTCATCAATCCGCATTGTGCCCGCGTGTGCGCGCTGCCTTGCGAGGCAGGACATTAAAACATATAATACTTTTTATCCTGATTAAAGGTTTCCTAAGGATTTTCTCGAATGTCCATGCGAATGAAGTCCCCACTGCTGTAAAGAACTGTAAAGAAGATAGGCCATAACCCACCATGCGAGCCCTATGCGGATTGGTGTGTGTTAACGACTGCAAATGCAGCCAGGACCAACGGCTTATCGTTCCTTCCGAAGCACAGTTTTCGGTCATCCATCCCATGACCGACCCTTGCGAAAGTTGCTTCCATTCGCTGAAAAGTAGTCCTTCCTAGCCGAATTAAATACGTTGAGCTTAATTTTACAAATAAATAGTTTGATGAAATAAAAGAGTGATATTCTCTAGCCTGAGCACAAACTAGGGCTTGTATCTTCTAAGCCAATGAGTTTTATTTTACGAAACTTGTCGTGTGGAAGGTACTATTTAGGTAGCTTTTATTGGGATATCACTTTCTTGAAAATGTATCACACTTACGATATTGACCTGCGGCAGAGAAAGCTTCCCAGCCGGACCACAAACTACGGCTTGTAACTTCTAAGCCAATGAGTTTTTTTTACGAAACTTGTCGTGTGGAAGGTACTGTTTAGGTAGGTTTTACTGCGATATGAATTTCTTGAAAATGTATCACACTTTTTAAAATTTGAGTTGGTGCGGCCAGAGAGCATTGCTCTGCGGCCGGACCACTTTATTTGTTAAATATTTCCTAATCTGTTGAGGTACTATTAATTATGATATATTCCTGTGAAGGTAGACTTCAGGTAGCAACTATGTGGAACTAAACCATCTGGGTACTTAAATGTGGTCCGGCCACTGAGGATCACGCAAAGTATAAAATAATTTTCTCATCAGACACTGGACACCGTCTCCCATCAGTCAGAGTACTTGTCAAGACGAATCAAACGAGCCCAAACTAGATGGTGTTGTACGGTTTCATTACAGAGTTCCTGTGGCCTTCTTCCGGCACCATCATCAGATCAGCTCAATGACATGTTGTCATTGACACCATAATATTGCACTGTCATTCAGTTCTGCGCTATGTTCATTGAAATAGTAGGTAATTGCTGAGAAATAACTGACAGGCGCAAATATGTTTTTGATTTGTTATGTATAAAAATCTGCATTTACTTAGTGAAAAGTGCAAGTCAGATGTTATTATTGTGATAAACATTTTACGAATATTATTTTGACATCATAATATTTGTGAAAAGTGATAAAAAACAATGGGTCCTGCTGTAGAGTATGCTTTCTGGCAGGACCCAATAAAATGATCAATTATAATCAAACTACAATATAGGATATTTGGAACCCCTCAAGGGTTGAAATGGGGGTACAAAGTTTGTATGGAG
The DNA here is from genome assembly GCA_928269145.1 of Agriphila tristella. Taxonomy (NCBI): domain Eukaryota; kingdom Metazoa; phylum Arthropoda; class Insecta; order Lepidoptera; family Crambidae; genus Agriphila; species Agriphila tristella. The sequence continues at coordinate 44,762,874 of OV743433.1, forward strand.
AAAAAAAATTAAATAGACATTTCAACTTAAAACTTCGTAGGAGTACTTCTTAAAACAAATAAGCAAACACATGTTTCGTGGTTTTTCGAAACTCAACCCTTTAGGGGGTAAACGGGTAAAAAAAGCCTATTTTCCAGACTATGGATTTTTATCATCCACCATCTAACACGACGAACTTTTTGCTCCCTTTGTTTTTTTTGTTTGTATTTAAATTTAAAAAAGGTGGTAATCCATAGACAATAGCCGACGCAACTTTGCGCATGCCATGTGTGTCTGTACTAAAGAGTACTTTTGTGGTAAGATAAATATATTAGAAAAAATACTAGAAAAAGATGTTGCATTCGAATTTCGAAGGTAATCCTTCACAATATTGGTGAAATAACGCAGGCTTACAGCGAAAACGTAAAAAGTAGGTGCTAAAAAATTTCGTCACTCCTAATGGCGGCTCGGTAGCATAATTCGGAATCCCAAGGTTGCGGGTTTGGATCCCGTCTGAGCTGCTTTTTTTATACACAACGGGATAGTGCTTGGCCGTCATCTTATCTAATTTTAAATGACGATAAGGCCGAAGGTGGAATCGCACTACACCACCCGGAATACTGGCTATCTTACCTCTAACTGCCGGCACACAACAATTTTTAAATTGTTGTTATGGCGTCAGACTTAGGTAAGATGGTGGTAGCTAACCAGGCGGACTTGAAATAAGTACCACCACCACCACCACCACTAATATACCACCAACCAAACCGAGTACAAATAGTACCCCCCGTCTTACACGGCCACAGAGGCGGTTGTACGGGTAAGTTGATTTTTTCTAGTATTTATTCTAATATATTAATTATCTTAATATAAAAATAGCACTATGAATGCCTAAAATCTAAATATTCATTAAGTACTTTTGCGGTCTGCACAGCTTGGCGGTCCAGAACACACTGACGCGACGCACTCGCCAGCCGCCAGCGTGTAAATGGCATCCAAGCGCTGGCCGAAGCTGGCCGAAGCTGGAAGCTGGCGGACGCTTGCCAAGCCATGGCCAGCGTGTAAATGAGGCATTATTGATACGCATTTTTTGACACCTCAATCATTTATCTACAGGGTCATTTTTGGACCCCTTGTCAAATTTTGTCAGGTCATTCTATAACAGCAGTACAATCAATTTGTGAAGTAAAAATTTTTTTTACGTTTTAGTCCCAAACTTTTCCCTACACAAATTAAAATTGTTGTCACTGTTTGCGCATCGCACGGTCGACCCACGCGAGCCCCCCTCCCGCCACCCGCATTCCCCCGCTCGCGTCGCTTGCGCGAGGGTGAGCGTGCGCGCGTAAATTTTTTGGACATTTTATGTCCAAAAAATTTAGGCGCGTACGCTCACCCTGGTTGATAACTGTGAATTTAAAAATAAATAATTCATAATTATCTCACCATTTTTTATTATTACTTCCTTGAACTTATATTTGATTTTGAAAAGAGGTCGCAAAATTACCCTGTATACCTAGAACTAACAACGCTAGAGCAAATTTGCACTTTCACTAAAAACCGAAAAAACATTTTCAATGTTAAAATAAATTAAACTTTGGTAGGTAGTGCATGCAGTTTCGCATTCGGTGCTTGACTGACTCGTTTTTGGTGCGCTGCGCTCTCGTCGCTTGCACACAGCGCGCGTTTTGGTTGGCGCGGTGATATCCCTCGACCAATGGCCCTATTAAATGGGTTGCAAGCAGTAGGCTAATATAAAAGTTTAAGGCCTTCAGGTGGGTCAAATCCCAATATTCAATTCAAATTATTGAAAGATTATGCGCATAAAAAAATATTCCGTGGACCCTGTTTCTGGTCTTATTTACAAAATTTCTCGAAAACAGAATATTCGTTTATGTTGAAACCAACCATAAAAATCGGCGATGTTAATACCTTCAATTTGAATTGAACAGATTTTTTTTACTAACTCGAAAGCGAAGAAAAGTAATAAAAACATGTAAAAATTGATAAATCGGTGGTAGTTCTCAACGCAACCACCGCGTTAGAACGCGCACTGATTTGAACCCAAAGTGAGTAGAGTTACATTCGATTTCACTCCATCACGGTTCGACCCGCCCGGATTGCCGTTAAGCGCGGAGTAATACTCCCCTGGTTTGGCAATTGTGATTAATAATAATAATAATACATTTATTTCAGATATCACAAATCCATTATAAAATTACAGAAGAAAGAAGAAAACAATTAAATTAAATCAAATATTCAAATTAAAAATCATCACATAAAATTACAATTCACAATTTATTTTTAATCAATTGAATGTTAGTCAGTACATGAACCATTAAAGCTGCCTTTTTTTTCAGGAAAATGTTATCTTAACCTACCCCATTGATGAAATAGACCCTCCTCTTGATGTAAGTAACCTGTGAAATTGCATGATATTCTACTAATATGCCTTCTTTCTCTATCTAAGTGGTTCGCCCACTTGTATGAGACGCAGGGTTCTCAGGTTCGATTGCCAGGGGGGGTAAAATTTGTTCTCGGTTTGATTGGTCTCATCATCATCATCAGCCTATCATCGTCCACTGCTGAACATAGGCCTCGAGGTCTCCACTCAAGAACTCGTCTGCCCCAGCGGCCATCGGTTCTACGGCTAATATGGCCCACTGCCACTTCAGCTTGCTAATCCGGTGAGCTATGTCGATGACTTTAGTTCTCTGTCGGATCACCTCGTTCCGGACCCTATCTCTCAGAGAAACTCCGAGCATAGCCCTTTCCATAGCTCGCTGCGCGACTTTAAATTTGTGAACCAGCCCTACAGTGAGTGTCCACGTTTCGGCTCCGTATGTCATGACAGGCAGGACGCACTGGTTGAAGACTTTCGTCTTTAGGTTCTGTGGAATAGGCGACTCAAAGACTCGACGAAGTTTCCCATATGCTGCCCAGCCCAGCTGTATCCTTCTGTTGGCCTCTCCCTCGAAGTTGTTTCTACCCAATTGCAATGTTTGCCCGAGGTAGACATATTTCGTAACAACTTCGAGAGGACTACCATGTACTGCAATCGGTCCTGGAATTACTTGTTCGTTGAACATAATCTTGGTTTTATCCAAGTTCATTCAAAGACCGATGCGTAGAGAGGAATCAGCTAGGCTGTTCAGCATGCATTGTAGATCCTGCAACGTTTCAGTCACAATGACGATGTCATCCGCAAATCGCAAGTGTGATAAGTATTCGCCGTTGATGTTTATACCGTGTCCTTTCCAGTCCAGCGTTTTAAACATATCCTCCAATGCGTTTGTGAACAATTTGGGGGATATCACATCCCCTTGTCTCACACCTCGATGCTTTGTCTGCTGGTTCTGCAGTTGGATGGCCATGGTTGCGGCATTGTAGAGACATCTCAGCACTTAAATGTATCGCCAATCGACTTGGCATCGTTGCAGGGATTCTAAAACAGCCCAGGTTTCGACAGTATCAAATGCCTTCTCATAGTCCACAAATGCTAAGCACAGAGGCTCGTTATACTCTTCGGACTTCTGTATAATCTGCCGCACTGTGAAGATGTGGTCTATGGTGCCATATCCTTCTCGAAACCCAGCCTGCTCCGGGGGTTGAAATTCGTCGAGTCTTTGCGCAAGGCGGTTTGTGATGACTCTTGAAAACAGCTTGTAGACGTGGCTTAGGAGCGAGATGGGTCGATAGTTCTTCAGTAAGGTCTTGTCTCCTTTTTTGAAGAACAAGACGACGACACTCCGACTCCACGCCTCCGGAGTTCTCCCGTCAAAGAGAACGGCGTTAAAGATGTTTCGGAGCTCCTTTAATACAGGTTTTCCGCCTGCTTTGAGGAGTTCAGATGTAACGCCGTCCTCACCAGGGGCTTTTCCGTTTTTAAGCTGCCTAAGAGCCATCTCAATTTCACACAGGCTGATTTCTGGCAAGTCTTCGGTAAAGTGGCGGGTCAATGTGGCTCGGGTATCCTCATTTTCGGGATCAGGTCGAGATGCATGCGAAGCGTACAGCTGGCTATAGAAGTTTTCAATTTCCGAAAGAACCTCCGGCTTCGAAGCTACGACAACTCCACTGGCCGTAGTCAACTAACAGCTCCAAAAAAAGTGGACATGGCGAAGCCCCGATGGTAGGACTAAAAATGAGATCGACTTCATCATGGCAGATAAAAAGCATATATACAGAGACGTCTCAGTGATCAACAGGTTTAATACTGGCAGCGATCACCGACTCGTCCGAGGCTCTCTGAATATCGAGGTTAAGCTTGAACGCGCTCGCTTGATGAAGTCCAGGCTCCGTCCTAGCCTGCTCCAAACCATCATAGGGTCTGAAACGTTCCAGTCGAACCTGGAGAACCGATTCGCTGCCGTGGAAACTACAAATGCTGTTGACGTCAACCGGGCCCTCGAAAATGTGGTCGGAATACTCAGGGCAAGAAATTTTGCGAAAATCAGCGCAAGGGCAGGAAGAAGAAGTTTTCGAAAGAAACCCTTAGGCTCATGAAGAAGCGACGAGAAGACCCACCTGTCACTTCGTCCGAACAAAAGGCTCTCAACAAGAAGATTGGTAAACTGGTGCGTTACGATCTCCGATGCTCCAATACACGCTCGATTGAACGAGCAATTGAGCGGAATCGGGGATCGAAAGTGTTTGTCCAGTCTCTTGGGAGAAGTCACTTGACGAAGTTGATTTTGATTGGTCTACCACCAACCAAACCTAGAATAAATTTTACCGCCCTTATTTCAAGTCCGCCTGGCTAGCTACCACCATCTTACCTAAGTCTGACGTCATAACAACAATTTAACTTTAACACAAATTGTTGTGTTCCGGCAGATAAAAGTAAGATAGAAAGTTCCTCCATCTTCATCATCCATAATGTTGGATACATTATGTCCAGTGATGATAATATATTTTTTCATAGCATAAAAATTAAGAGGCTTCTTTTAAACACCATTATTAAAAAAGTCCACATTAATTTCACTGATTGAAAACAGAAATTTGATAACAACTTTAATTATCTCGATAAAAAATGTTTCATAATTCTACCTAATTTATGTGTATTTTTATGAACAGTCAATCGAATCTACAACCACTAGTGGCAGCTCTGAAAAAACCACCGAACCTATAGAGACGTCGACCGACGATGAAGTCATACCAAGGCAGTGTAAATATGGCACAGATGAGTTCCCGATTCCTAAACCAAATGTCAAGAAAGAGGGTCGAAGGATAGCTGACATAAGTACGTTATAATATTAGGTAGTAGTGTCGTACTGAGGATTTGGAAAGTAACAAATAATGATAATTAGACATCGGATTTTATGCATTTACATATTTGCATATGCAATTGCATATAACTCTCTAATTACGGCGTTAATGCATATTTTAGCCTTTTTTCCCAATCGTGCATATTTAGTTTAGCAGCGGGAGGTAGGGAGCTATTTAGGCTAGGAAATACTGGAAACAAATTGAACTCGCCATTGCCATTCCTAATTCTATATCAGAAACTTCGATCATACACTGATCGAAGATCAGGGGGGCTACTCAAATGGCCACTTTTCTATTCGTTCGCTAACTTAAATCTTAATAATAAGCAATGAATGATCAAGTCAGACGTCGCAAGTTTATGTAAATTACAGACATTGTTGTATTGTACAGAATTGACAAGCCTACGACACGTTATTTTGGTGTTTATGGCTTATTTTTAACTTTTAAGTTAGCGAACGAATAGAAAAGTGGCCATTTGAGTAGCCCCGCAGAAAAGATTCGTAAAAAGTTAGACGCTATTTTGCGTAAAAACCCGAGCACACCCGAGTCTTGAAGACATGAAGAACATATGCCTACACCCATCTACACGTCATGATTATCTCCAGAAATGGAAACAAATTTTAAATTTTGTCCAATGATGTCAGTTGATGTAGAGAGGTTGTTTTCAGCGTACAAATTGATACTGGGTGCCAAACATCACTTTGCGCTCGAAATAATTCACAAAAACTATGTATAATTTTAAGAATATTTTGCCGTTTTTCTAGCGTCTTTAATTATGTATAAAAATAAAATGGCTTTTTGATTAACAGTTTTTAGTGCATATTTCGGCCTTTTTAGTGCATATTTGCATGCATATTTTGGCTTTTTGTTAGTGCATATAAACCGATGGCTAATAATAATAATAATAACAAAATATACAGAAGAAATATAAGTTTCGAATTTGCAAATAGTATATATCATGACATTGGAGCTCTCCAGCACTGGTGTTATACCAAACAGTCTACACTTATACTTAAAATTATGAGATCTTCCCGTCAATTCAATTGAAATAACTGTAGGATAGTTCGCAATTTCCCCGAAGAAAATAATATTTGACCTTGAACTGAGAATTTTCTTAGAAAGAACAGTAATAAAACACTTTATTGCAAACAAGACAACACACGAAAGAAAATCCCAGTGTTTTCTTCTTCTTAATATAGAGGGGCTGGAAGAGATAAGTATATTATAGCAATACTGCTATAATATACTTATCTCTTCCAGCCCCTCTAGCATGACCACCGAAACGCGATATAATATTGCGATTTATCACTTTTAACTGTCAAAAGACAATGATTTTGACAGTCGAGTGTCGATAAAACGCTATATCACGATTTATATCGTGTTTCGGTGGTCATGCTACATGCTAGAGGCAGGCAACATAGAGTAGAAAAGTAATAAGAGATTTCGTACAGCCTATCTCTCAGGTCATGTCAGATTATATTCAGTTTTGTTTCCCCGGTATATTAATTTGCAGTCTTTAACACCCATCAATCCGCATGGCCCAATCCACCCATAAGGAAGGCCTGTGTCCCATCAGTGGAGACAATAAAAATAGCTAATATGCTATTGTTTTCTTTTAGAATGTGAGGAGCAAATGCTGGATGTCAAATATAACGTATATGATGTTTTGAAAAATAAAATAATATGTAAGTATATGAAAATCGTAAATAACGATAATAATGAAATGGCTTTTTCATTCAAATATATCTTTTAACATTTCAGGCGACCCTTTTCGATTTCCAACTGTCATTGTCTCTAATGGTAAAAAGGCTGACGATAAAGGGTTTCCACATATGGTAAGTAAATAATCAGGTGCCGATTTCACCGTTAACCGAGTTAAATTGAACTTGGTTTTACTTAAGCGAGTTCAGAAATTCGTTTTGATCGCGGTCTACGTTGCACCGGTTTCACCGTCTTCATTTTGATAACCGTAGTTCAGCTTTGAAAAAGAATGAAGTTGCGTTCAAAGTATTGCAATTAAAGAAATTTTCCCTTCATAAATGGGAAAAAAAATACAGATCATGATATTCTTCGTGGCGCAAACCACATTCACTCGTGGTGTGAACCCTGTGAAACATACCTACTCAGTGAATTTAAAGAAATAGGCTACGCACTTATTCATTCATTACCTACGCAAAAAATAAATTTCAGGGTCAGTTGTCAAGAACGTCAAAAACAAAAGTAAGTAATGAAAAATTTGATGTCAAGTTTACGGCGGTCTTTTTAAATTTAACAATAAACAGCTTGTAAAGAGTTGACAAAAAAAGGTCGCCACTTTATTTTTCAATAACTTACAATTTTTATTATTATTCAATAATTTATAACAACTTTCTTTTGCATAGGTCAACACTTCAAAATCACATTGACTATCTTTTGTACTTAAAAATATTAGTTCCATTAAAATTCTTTCTGGCCCAAGTATAATTTTTAATTTTGAAATGATCGAAATTATTTAGGGTAAAACTAAAACTTGGTAGTGGAAACACTGACTTATAATCTCTTTGATTTTTGTCAAATTTCTCTATGGAATTTGTTTTTGTCAGTTTGTCAATTTTAAAACAATGTTTATCTGATATTTTTGAGTTTTATGCAGTATTTTTATTTTCCGCAGTGATATTTTGCTTAATTGTTTATTTCGAACGGATTGTGGATATAATAATTTAAGTACCTAGGTACTGAATACATGTTATTTAAGTAAGTGTCGTGAAACTTGTGAATTGTGAATTTTTGACATGGTAGGTAGGTAATAAATCAGTGAAATAAATTGTTTTCCGTTTTTTCTTTATTATTATTAGTTGTATGTAGAAGAACTAGGTACGTAGTTAACGGGATATCTACTAGCATAATAGTAAAAGTTAGGTAGGTCATAGGTAAGTAAGTGTACTTTACAATATTCTATTATGTTTTGATTTACGGTGCCTATAAAACATTATTAGGCATTGGATTCATAATGTTTTGAACGCTTATTATTATAATGGGTGTTTAATTACTGTTTTTAAAGGCGCCGCTCGTAATTCAAAACATAATAAACTCGAGAGCAGAAAAATCGCACCACACAGGCCTATTTTCATACAAACGAGGTAAATTTGAAGATCTGGTTCTCCGCCCAGGATTAAACGGGCTCTGATCTGATGATGGCAAATTAAGAAAGGTGGTTGAGGAAAAAAGGTGAATAGAAAAAAGCTGAATAGAGCATTGGCACTAGCTAAGGCTCTATTCATCTTTTTTTTATTCAAATACGAAAAGAATATTTCTTTCCACTACTTATTTCTTTCTATGCAATAATCAATTCTCCCATGTACACCGTACATACCTACTCCACAATCATAGCAATGAAACAATATTATCTACCACTGAACTATTCAACATTTGACACTGGCAAAAATTACTTCCAAGAGGAAAGTAGATTGCCAAAACAAAAAAGAAGAAGAAGAAGACATCATGACAGACAGTTTTTGAACGTGTTCAAACCATAGATAAGTTCAAATACGCTAACCGTCGTAAATCGGCCGTTCAGAAACTGAAACCAAGTTCAAAAGTTGAAGCGCGTGAGCTGAGGTTAACTCGAATTGAGCGCGTTCAATTTAAGCGGTGAAATCGGCTCTAAACATTTATCTTAACCGAAATAGTGAAATCGAACTACTTAATTTAAATAATAAGGAAAAACATTTTGTAGCTAATCAATCTTCTAAAGCTCCTTTAAAAGCTCAATAACTCAAAAAACTTCTTTCCATCCTTTCCATGGCGGCAATACTGCTTCTCTTCGAAGGATCTGTCGAAGTGCGCTAAAGCTGTTACCGAGATTATATTCTGAGGTATGGAATATTACGTTCCTTACTCCGATGTTCCATTGGGCAGTAAATCTCACCCTTGGTTCAATGCTGACTGTCGAAGCGCCGAAGCGCAGAAAGGGTCAGCTTTTTTAGCCTGGGCTGATGCTCGAGCGCGCAAATCAGCGGACACTCAAACCCTGAAGAAGCAGATAACCGAGCCGCCAAGTCTAGAAAACGGTTGTTGCGCAGGGCACGTTTTGACCACATTGGCCGCATTGGAGCCAAACTTGCTTCCCATCCACCTGGAAGTAGAAAGTTTTAGTCCCTAGCCAAAATCAGCCAAATCAAATTTATGTCGCCCTTCACTTCCACCACTGCTGAAATCTGACGGATTGCTAGCTGATATTGCGACTGAGAAAGCAAACTTGTCTGCCTTACTTTTTGCGGAGAATTCGCGTCTAGATGTCGGGAAAAGTTCCACCTACGATACTTCGTGCTGACTCCTCTATGGGAGACTTTCAGATCTGAAACAAAGAGGTGCTTAAAGCTCTCCGTACTCTAGACGTGAACGAAGCTAGTATTCCGATGGAATCCCAAATTGCTGGGATTCCATCGGACCACTAGAACAATTGTTCTGAGCAACTATGCAACTGAACTGTCTCCTGTGTTAACTTGCCTGTACCGTTTCTCACTTGAGACTGGAATAATACCCCAATCGTGGAAGCTTGCAAATGTGTAGCCTGTGCCCAAAAAGGGTAGCCATGCCGATCCTTTCAACTATAGGCCAATTTCAGTCACGTCCATACCTTGTAAGACTATGGAACGCGTACTTAACGCCCGTCTTTTGGCATACCTCTAGAACAAGATCTCCTTAGTGATCACCATTTTGGTTTTCGCTGCGGTCGGTCGACTGGAGTTCTTCTCGTGTATGCCAACCATCTTTGGAATGAAGCTATTCAGAAACACGGCGAAGCCCTTGCAGTATCGCTCGACATCTCCAAAGCTAGGGTCTGGCACAACAGCCTAATAGGTAAGCTTTCCTCATATGGTGTCTCTAATAGCCTTTGCATTTGGATTGCTGACTTCCTCCGGAATCGCCAAATCCAAGTTGTGCTGGACAGTCAGTCATCCGACCTAAAAGAAATTGATGCAGGTGTTTCGCAACGATCTGTCTTGTCTGCGACTCTGCTTCTTCTGCATATTATCGATCTGCTGGACAATAAAACTATTGGGTATGCAGATATGACACCACCATAACTGGTAGGTAGATATCTTTCAACTGCAAAGAGTAGTGTGTGTACCAGTGATGAAATCCAGTCTTGTCAAGAGTCCCTTGTTGAGCAAATTAATCTGGCACTTCAGGCTACCTCTGATTGGGGCAACGCCAATCAGAGTTTATGGAGCATAGAAACTGACATCAGTTTCAATGCTATAAAAATGCAGGCATGTGTATTCACCGCAAAACGTAGTCCCTTCCAACTGATTCTGGCTTTCCAGAGTGTATCCTTATCGATAGTTGAACATCTGCAACTTCTTGGCCTGAATCTGTCATCAAACCTGAATTTGGCGAGTACATCAACTCCAAGCGGTACTTCTCACCTAACCAGCTGCTTCTGTAATACAAATCGCAGATTCATTCGGTCATGGAGTACTGTTAACACCTATGGGATGATTCTGCTAAGTATCAGCTTGAACTTCTTGAATCGATTGAAAACCGTGCCAGGAAGCTCATCGGCAACTCAACATTGGCCACGGTGGAACTTCAGAGTCAGAGTCAGTCACCCTCGCAAAGTTGCTTGTTTATCGATTTTTTATAGAATACACTTTGGAAAGTGTGCGAGGGAAATGCACGACCTTGTTCCTCCAGCCCCTTTCCAACATCGGGGTACTAGACGCAGGTTAGCATATCACCCTTACCTAGTAGATACTCCAAGGGTCCGTACCAAGCGCTTTGCCAATACATTTCATATGCGAACTACTAAAGAATGGAATGCGCTGCCTGCTCATGTGGTCCCTGATGGTTACAACCTTGCGGTCTCTTCAAGGCAAGAGTCAATAGGCATTTCCAAGGCAAGCGTGCTACACCTTGGACCACATCCTGTTCACCAAGCAAAATGCGCTGCCTGCTCATGTGGTCCCCGATGGTTACAACCTTGCGGTCTCTTCAAGGCAAGAGTGAATAGGCATTTCCAAGGCAAGCGTGCTACACCTTGGACCACATCCTGTTCACCAAGCAAGATGTTGGTCTAATATGCCTGCCCAGTTTCCAATAATAAAATAAGAAAAACTAAACAAAAAGTCTGATGAAAATATACAACAAGCTTGTAGTCCGCTTGTATCCGTAAATTCACGTCATCACTCAGATCTTTCGTGTTTTTAACCGACTTCACAAAAAGGAGGAGGTTCTCAATTCGATTGTATTTTTTTTATCGTTGTTGGCGCGTATCTTCGACATTAGAGCTTTTAGAATCAAAAAAGGAAGTTGTACTCCAGTGAAAGTTTGTGGGTTTGGACGTTTAGATGTTTGGATGTTTGTTCCTCAATCACGCAAAAACGACTGAACGGATTTAGGTGGAATTTGGCACACAGATAGTAGAAAGCCTAAATTAAAACAAAGAATACTTTTTATCCCGATATTCCTACGGGAACGGGAACCTCGCGGGTGAAACCGCGGGCGGCCGCTAGTATTTTATCATTTAAAAATCATGTCATGTATAGCTAAATGCTAGCTATACCCAAACGAGTAATATATATCAGCTATTAGTTGCTTATAGATGAGTTTGGAATACTCTATAGAAGCTTTATCTGGTCTTCATTTACGGAAGATTTTTGTTTAAGCTGTCTTTTCGCAGGGTGGAGTAGGCTGGCTCAACATAGAAAACAAATATTCCATCTTCTGTGGCAGCACATTGATTAGCCCAAGATTCACTTTGACTGCTGCTCACTGCAAATCTGTTAGCACACGCGCAGATATTGGCGTAGTTGATCCATATCCCAAAATTGTGAGGTTCGGCAACGTAGACATAGAGGTAGGTTTTTAAAATTACTTGCTTATCTACAGAAAAATTTAAGTACAGTCAACAACAGAGTAATCCGTTTTAATCAATTTTAAACTTAAGGCATTTAAGTTTAACATTGATGAAGACAATACAGTTCATAATAAATTGAAAGATGTTGACAGTTTTATATAACTTGACGTGCTGCTGACTATATTTACTTTGCTTTTGTAATGAACGACATTTCTAAACTTCGACCAAGAATACTTACCCCAAATGTCCGGTCTGTCTCAAAAACGGCACCTCGAAATAACGCCCCACTTACAAACTGGGCGTTTTTTTGTACAAAGCATTCTCCCTCTTCTATCTTTCTCATCATTTAAAGTTGAAAAAAGAATAGTAATTGCTGTTAGAATCGCTTTTCCTTTTGTCAGTCGGTACCACATTTGCATGAAGCGTTATCTAGTAGGATATTCTTGCTCGAAGATACCAAGCCACACAGCGAGCGTGACGGGGCGCGACGGGAGTTCACACTGCGGGCGTGATCACGCCCCGTCCCGTCGCGCCCCGTCACGCCGCACCCCCGTCACAATGCGCCGACCGTACCGTATCGTCACAGTTTAACAATCCATACAGTTATTAAACGCCTTTGATGTCGGACGATGCCGCCGCCCATGTAGGTACTTACGCAATCAGTCCCGAATGTGCAAGGGTTGTCAAAATAGAAAAATAAAACAAATGTGATTAGTAAGTAATTATTAATTTACAAGTAGGTACATTTGTTTGTAAATTTTAAATTTGACCAGGATAAAAAGTATCTTCCCGCAATCTATATTCCCGCGCTGTGTTGCCGCGGCGGGATCCCGCTTAACGCAGCGTCGTTAGCCCTTTTAGTCGTTGCGCCAACTGTCTAGACGAACGGTGGCTTTTTTTACCAACATAAAAGGCGATGACTGACCGTATTAACTAATACTCTTGAGTTCATACTGCTGGCGTGATTAATAAGTAATTAATAATTTACAAGTACATTTGTTCGTAAATTTTAAATTTGACCAGGATAAAAAGTATCTTCTCGCAATCTATATTCCCGCGCTGTGTTGCCGCGGCGAGATCCCGCTTGACGCAGCGTCGTTAGCCCTTTTAGTCGTTGCGCCAACTGTCTAGACGAACGGCGGCTTTTTTTACCAACATGAACAAAAGCGCTGGGCCTGACAGTGTAAGCCCCTTTTTCATAAGTAATTGTGTAGATAATTTGGTCTCTCCTCTATACATAATTTTAAACGATCCTTAAGTGAATGTACGGTACCAGCAGTATGGAAGTCTGCTTTTGTGACGCCTGTGCATAAAAGTGGTGACCGATCGAATATAAAAAATTATAGACCCATATCCAAATTATGTATCTTTGCCAAAATATTCGAAAGAATAGTTTACCGTCAGGTCTATGCCGCTTTAAAAGCGTCTTTTACTCCAGAACAACATGGAATTTTAAGTCAAAGGTCAACCACATCGAATCTTTTGGTCTTTAACGATTATACTTTGTCATGCATGGACTCGGGACTGCAGGTAGCTTGTATTTTTACTGATTTCAGCAAAGCTTTCGATCGAATTGATCATCTGCTGCTTCTTGAAAAACTATATAAGGCTGGTGTACATGGTGACTTGTTTAGGTGGTTTTCATCGTATATCAGTAACAGATCCCAGGCAGTTGCGATAAATGGTTTTACATCTGCCTGGATGTCGATACCGTCTGGAGTACCCCAGGGATCATTGTTGGGGCCATTGCTGTTCATCGTATTTATTAATGATGTTGCCTCGTGTTTTAATTACGCCAGAGTCTTATTATATGCGGATGACACGAAAATTTTCATGTCTATCAACAATGCGATGGACTGTAATCGACTACAATGTGATCTTAATAATTTTGTCCAATACTGTACTCAAAATAAACTCGATTTAAATGTATCCAAATGTAACGTTATGACATTTTCTCTTAAACCTAACCCTATAAGTTACCAGTGCACCATCTGTGATGAATCTCTGAGTAGGGTAATTTCGATGAAAGATCTGGGGTTGATCCAAAACTGATATATGAAAACCACATCGATTACATTGTCAAAAAAGCTTCCAAATCTCTTAGGTTTATTATAAGATCTACCCGTGATTTTAAATCTATTAAGCCGATAAAAGTACTCTTTAGTGCTTACGTGCGCAGCATCCTTGAATATGCTTCAGTGGTCTGGAATCCACAATACAACGTCTACATTTCACGAATTGAATCTATTCAAAAAAAATCTAAGATAAGGTTAGGGACCATGGTTACGAAACGAGATGTGTTAGGTATCACTTCCTGCCTCTGGAAAACAGACGGCAGGTTTCTGACATTGTTTGCCTGTTAAAAATTGCTGGTGGTGCTATTGATTGCCCAGCTTTATTAAAGCAAGTTAACATATGGGTACCACGCAAACTACCGGTAAGACGTAATCAACCTTTAGCCATACCTAGATGTAACACAAATTATCGTCGTAACTTTTTTTTCATCCGTGCGAGTACTGCGAGTAACCTTTTCAACGACCTATCAAAAAGCAATAGCGTGTTAGAACTGTTTCGAACTAAACCCAAAAATATAACTAATCTTTTTATCTCCGAGTTTTTCGGCACCCACTCTGAAAGTGACTAGTTCAGTTACACATTTGATAATGATAATACTTTTGTAAGTTATGTTGCTCTTAAGACTATTCTGCAAATAGCTTAATGTGGTCTATGTACATCTTATTATCCATGTGCGAATACCTGTTAATAGCTAAGTAGATTTAAGAATTTGTTTCCATACAATGTATAACTGCTGTTGGTATTCCGAACATAATAAAATAAAATAAAAAAATAACATAAACGGCGATGACTGACTGTATTAACTAATACTCTTGAGTTCATACTGCTGACGTGATCACGTCCCGTCCCGTCGCACCCCGACGCGCCACGCCGCCGTCGCGCTGCGCCCCGTCACGTCCCGCCCCGCCGCGTTTCCGATCTGTAAACGCGCTCGGCGTGACGGCGCCGTGGCGCGACGGGACGCAACACGTCGTGCCACGCCGGTCAGTGTGACGTCGACTATTGTATTTAGTACATTACAACTGCTCAGCGTCGCGTCGCCGTTCCGTCCCGTCACGCCACGCCCGCTGTGTGGCTTGGCCTTAGCCAACGACACACAGTTGATAAACGAATATACTTGCGCACTCAGACCAAATAAAAAAAGTAAGACGGATTCTTCCGAACAAAGCGGTGAGGCCTGTAAAACTACGCCTTGGCTGTGTACATACACAGCTGTTCACGCACATACGTGTAACGAAACTACGACTAGGCTTTCCATATAAAACCCTGCCGCCCGGCCCCCGCCCGCCCCCTCGTACGCACACATGTACCATCAAAAACCGGCCTCACTTCATTGTTCGCAACGCTCTATCTTTCTTTTTTTATTTGATCTGAGCTTGCGCAGAGCAACGGAGGGGGTCTGGGGCCGTACCGGCTAACGAATCGATTTTCATAAAAGTCTGCTGGGTTTCAACTTAAAACAGAGAAATCAAAGTAAGCAATTTCGTTTTGTACTTTTTGTTTACGTGATTCGGAAGATATCGATGTTCGTGTGACATCATGAATTTGGGTTCGTCATTTTGGCCCAATTGGGGCTCGATTTATCTGTTTTAATTTGAAACCCAGCAGACTTTTATGAAAATCGATTCGTTAGCCGGTACGGCCCCTGGAGGGGAGGCTCGCGGCGCCCAAACTCACTGAGTTTGCGCACCGAACCCTGAGGGCCGACGCGACCAAGTAAATGACGAGCTAATTGTTATATAATTGCGAGCGACGAGCGCCCAAGCAACACATAAGTCAGAGGCTGAATTATTAAAGATACGTTATTCAGTTTAAGGCAGACGAGACCGCTGAAAGCTGCATAAATGCTGCCAGCATTTGTTTGTATAACTTTGGTATCAGTTTTCAATATACTGCTTGATGCTGAAAAACCTATTTTCTGTACTCTTCAAGCTGTATTGCACTTACATTATGACCTGTTATTCAGTAGCTGAATATTTGAGGAGTGACTGATCAAAAGTGGCTTATTTAAATTTTTGAAAAAAAAAACGTTTTTTTTTTCGGATATGGCTCATAACCTTGGATTTTATCCTAATTTTGACTCAAATTGAATCAAAAGTAGCTATTTCGCCTTCATAACTGAACTTATATTAAATGATTTAATACAACAAAATTGTCTAAGTACCTACTTACACAAAATATTAATTAAAAAAGACTCTTTATAAAATTTGAAACAAAACTGGCTACCTATTTCCTTACAAAGATTGGAAAGAAATTTCGAATAGGGAACATCACTGACCTGAAATTTTTTTTTCTATGCATAAGTCACCGATTTTGATAAAGAGCTTGATCGCTGCGGACACGTATAAAACATGATGGAATATAAAATTAAAAAAAATATATGTTTTATTTTAGTTTTATCACACAGGGGAAAATAACGATTTTTTTTTCATTTTCGGATATAATGCTCTTAACAGTCGGATATAATATCGAATAAGAAATAATATTTTGTATGACACATATGTACTTAAACGCAATATTTAGGGAGATATTCGAAAATTCTTGGCTAACTCCATAATAATGCGCCTTAAACGTGACATAAGTGACGTCACAAATGTTGACTATTTTGTTTAGAGCGTTTTCGGCGAGTTCTGCTGCGTGCTTCAAGTAGGTACCTATATCACGAGAAAAAAACGCAAGAGAAAAGTTTTAATATTACCTACAGTTGATTTTCTCACGCATTATACTTTTGATTTTGATACAAGGGCTATTTACTAATTAATTTTTCAATGAGGGCTTTTCAAAGTGCTATTTAAAAAACAAAAATAGTAGGTAACTATTTGCCACACTATATGGCGTTGATGGAAAGAGAAGTGTCAAAAAAAGGCCTGTACCAAAGAGGCAAGTAAGCGCTCGCTGGCTGACATTGCCCAGAACATACCTACATTTTTATTAATGCCATCTATCGAGCCTACAGTTTTTTGTAATGTTGAAAACCCCTCATTACAACCGCAAAAGTGTCAAAACTAAAAAGAATTTGTCAGAACTGTCATTGGTTGCATTCTAGCAGACCAATCGCTAAGTCATCGATCACCACATTAAATATTTTAACCATGGAAAGTAATAAAATTTGTTTTATAGTTCAATTTTATTACTCTCTATGGTTAAAATTTTCTCAGTGGCAATCGAGTCATATTGAGAGCGATTAGCCTGCTGAAATGCTGCCCAATGTTAATGAGTGTTGCTTAAAAGGCTGACGCTACGACGCCAAGGCATTGGCGTAGGAAGGAGGAGCTGGGTGGGCCATGCCCACCCTAGAAAAAGCCTTGTCCTTCCCTTCAAAACTCTAACGTGACTCTAGTACCTCCTCCCCTCCCTCCCCCTTCTAGCTTTGCTCGGAAACTAGCAGCCAGGCCCCCACTCGTAAATAAATATCTCTAGATTCGTCCATGCACCAAGGCTGTAAAATTTATTAAAAACCATAGCCCTGATTTTACTATTTGGCTATTTACAAAAATGTTATTCAAAATGGGCCATTTACACAAAGGCTTACGCCCATCTACGGCCCAACTTTAAAATACCGTGTACAAACTTTCCATAAAATTTAAAAATCATTATTCAATTTATTATGAATGCAATTGGAATTATTGTGTAATAAAGTCGCCATCACCAAAATCCATTTTAATAACAATTCAAAGATTTTTATGCGAGTGACGTTGCTCGAGGTACGAAAAAATCTCGTAAACAATCGATGCGATATAAAAATCGATACCAACAAAATATATTATTAATTACTAACATTATTTGTAACGGCAATTCTTGTTTGACTGAGTATAACTTCAAAAAATATAGTTTTTATTAAAACCAGTGAAATGATAAAATATTTTTTAGATTATAACAGTACTGAACAAGATTAAAATCGATTTAGTAATCGATTCCAATAGAACAATAGCAGCACTATGTACTCGGCTGATCTACTGTCAGTTTGACAATGGTGACAGTACGACGACGGCGACGTCACAACGTTTGATTGTCGTTTGTTTGTGTTTTGTTGTTTAATGTTTTGTTTTGTATTGGAAGTGTTTTGCAGTGAGTGTGTATTTCTCTATTATTATTATATTATTATATTTCCGCTATTTTATATGACGATAATCTGGAATGGCCCATGGCCCACTTGACTCTCGCATGCATTGGATTCTGGAAGCAGCTCTGGTTAGTTTGTTCAAAGTGAACAACATTACATTTAGTTAAAATTGACTTCGAGTGACTAAAACAATAAAACAAATGCCTCTGATATGAAAATTGCTGAAATAAATTGTGCCCATACTGACGAAAAAAAAGTCGATTTATCTAAAAAAGGCGACTTAATTCTTAACCAACATTCAGTTTATTGAGTTTTTGACATGCCATGCTTTCATTTAATACACAATTCGTCTATGTACACCACGATGTACCGTGGGCCGGAACTTCAATAGACCCATGGGTATGGTCCTTTCTGGATCAGAACTGGATATTCACACATTGGATTGAAACAAAACTGTCTAAATATTTTGTGTTGCATCAAAACTGGCTAATTACAAATAAAAATATTAGAGTGATAATAATAGGTTATTCTTAAATAGTAGATTGTTATACAAGACGCTAAAATGACCCATTGCATACGAGGTAGTTTTATTCCCGAGCTTTAGCGAGGGAATAAATAGAAACCGAGTTACAATGGGTTTTAGCGTCGTGTGTTACACTCTACTTTTCACTACGATTGCGAAAAAATAAAATCCAATATTAAATACCTATAGTTCATACTTCCGTAAACGAATCCACTCGTTTTTCTATACTCCACTTTATAAACTTTTCATACAGTAGGTATTTAAATAAATGATTTGTGCTTGACGGCAAAAGATTAAAATTATTTCTATCCTATTACTTACTTACAGTCACACAATTCAATCAGTTTGGAATTAGAGAAAAATTCTAAAGATTTCGCGCCAGTGCCTTTTTTAATTTCTACTGTAGCAGCTAAGAAACACAATGCACGCATTTTAAACTAAAAGTCACAGAGTATAAATAAGTCTATGATTTCACCGAAGAGATCGCTGCTTTTAGTTCCATTTTCAAAAATCGAGCGAGTTTTTATCATAAACTTAATATTCACTGAAATAGACGAACAGAGTTCACTTGGCTGCGAAACCAAAAGTGAGATGAGCCAGTGTTTGTAAATATGTAAACGTGTGCGTGAATTTAGAGATGCACTGAAGTCCATTTTAGGTTGTCGATAACCATAATGTATTATTGCTCTAATAAATAAAACACAAACAAAATTTTGAACAATTTTATTTAAATAATTTCTTAAGGTCTCCTTTGAGGCTCCCTGCTTATTTATTTATGACATTTATCCAGTTTAATTTAATCACTGGATTTACAGAAAACCTGGAAATAATTGTTAAATTAGTACTTAAGTTGGTATAATTTACTATTTGAAAACTGTCGGTTACGAGCAGCTTTAAATAAAACTATCAGTGTTCACAAAGACAAACAAAGTTATATTGGAAATCATCGACATGAGTATCGATATCGATAATTTTTTATCAATATCTACGCTTTATTTTCTCAAGTTCACGGACATAATATCTTTTTATCTTACACATAATGTTTAGAAATCAGCCTTTATTTAGGAAATAGGCGTTTAATAGCATCATATTAGTATATAACTTAGTGTGTTTGGGAATATATTCAACTAAAATATGAATTATGAAAATGGTAATAGTACAATCATATTTACCTGTGAAATGAGTGTTTATTTGGGTTATTGTCGTAAGTAACATTACAATCCAGTACAGAACACGACACCATTATTGATTTATATAGCTTTGAGAGCCAAACCGACCCGATCGCGATCAAAATTACAAAATAATCTTGTTGACGCTTTTCACCAAGGTGATAAACGATGATAAATGAAGTCAAACCAGGTTCAGCTGTCAGTTTGTTTTTACTCTTTTTCGCACATCGCATAAGCCGTAAGAATCGGTTTCTCACTCGCACCTTTGTCCGTCTACTTGAGCATAGCGAAAATTTTTCTAAGTCTATGGTTTTTATTCGTAATTATGAATAAAGACTTTTTCTTTTTAGTATGTTCATTGGTAATACACAAATATTAAAAAAGAAAAAACTTTATCCCCTAGGGGTATTTATTCTATTTTATCCTGACTCTTGTACCTTACAATGACGGACTTTTTGAGCAAGAGGAGTGAAAAATCCTTTAACCTAAATAGACATGTATCTATTTAATGAATGTGATAAAAAAAATTGTTTTTGCCCTTTCTATTCAACTCACTAATCAAGAAAATAATCTTCTGTAGATACTTAGGTATGTATGATAAGTACATACTAGTACTTGCCTATTAAAAAAGTAAGTATGACAGGTACTTACCTACTTGTATTTTTTTAAAACTTTAATCCTTCTAATATTACAAAAGTGAAATGGGTTTGGATGTTTGTTCCTCTATCACGCAAAAACTACTGAACGGATTTGGTTGGAATTTAGCACACAGATAGTAGATAGCCTAGACTAAAATTAAGGGTACTTTTTATTCCGATATTCTCACGGGAACGGGAACCACCCGGGTGAACCCGCGGGCGGCCGCTAGTCTAAAATAAAAATATGCTCACAGCTATAGCTATAGGTATAAAATAGTGGCAATTACTAGGTACTTAAAAATTTTTATAACTCCCCGTGACAACTTTATACAACCAAAATAAGAGCAACTGTTTAAAAACCAAAAATATTATTCAATATTATTCCTTACGCTTTATGTCTTAATCTTATGTAGGTGTTATAGTCAAACCCCAAAGTCCAGGCACTCCTAGGTTTGCCTAGTCAAACCTCAGGTTTGACAAGAAGGCTTAGTCAAAGTCCAAAACTAATAGCGTGTTTCGAGCTTTGACTAACGCAATTATAGCCAAACCTAGGAGAGACTAACTTGGACAGTCAAACACCGAAACGCAATTTGATTGAATCGGGGTTCGACCAGTCAGACTTAAATTAGGTACAGAATATGTTTTTTTTTGTATTTAAAAGTATGAAAAACACATTCTTTAGAGTGAAAATGTAACTTAATTAACAGTCTTCCTGTGAAATAAAGATTTCTGTTGTCTGTTAAAAAAAATAACCACGAAATTTAAGACGATCGCTCCGCTGCGCTTCGCGATTGTCTTAAATTTCTAACCTAAACGTGACCTACAGGAGTAAGGCAGCTTTGACTAAGATTAACCTAAATATGTATGAGAAACAGCATTCATTTCCGATGTTAAATTTAGTCAAAGCTGCCTTACTCCTGTAGGTCACGTTTAGGTTAGTAAATTTCTAACCTAAACTAGACGATCGCGAAGCGCAGCGGAGCGATCGTCTTAAATTTCGTGGTTATTTTTTTTAACAGACAACAGAAATCTTTATTTCACAGGAAGATTGTTAATTTATATTGTTTTAAATTTCCATGGTTATTGACGTTAATAGAATTACGACCCATTGTGAGTCAAATAGGTTCATCTACGTATGAATTGGCGAAGCATGTGTCGAATGTACTACAGCCGTTAGCAGGACAAACGTCATCATACGTTAAGGACTCCCGTCATCTCGTTGACATTCTGTCACACAACAAGGTCGAGGAGAATGAGTTGATGGTCAGTTTTGATGTAGAATCGCTCTTCACCAATGTGCCAGTGGCGGAGTGTCTCGAAATAATAAAGGTCAAGTTACAAAACAACGATATCCCGATGGAATATGCCAGATTGTTGGAACACTGCTTGTCGAAGAATTACTTCATTTATAATGGTCAGTACTACCTTCAAGTAGATGGAGTAGCCATGGGCAGTCCAGTAGCCCCAGTGGTAGCCAACCTCTGGATGGAACATTTTGAAGAAGAAGCCCTCGCGACTGCACCTGCCGAGATCAAACTATGGAAAAGGTACGTTGATGATGTTCTCTGCATAATGAAGGAAAACAAACAGGATGTTGAAGGTTATCTGGCATATTTAAACAACATTCATCCGAAAATAAAACTAACCTGTGAGATGGAGGTAGACAGAAGCTTAGCATTCCTAGATGTCAAGATTAATGTGCGCGCTGACGGTACACTCAGCCACTCTGTATACAGAAAACCCACACACACAGATCGTTACCTCAAAGCTTCTTCGCATCATCATCCTAGGCACCTAAACTCTGTCGTGGCATCACTAACAAACCGTGCATATGATCTTTGTGATGATGAACACCTGGACAAAGAGTTACAACACGTGCGCCATGTCCTGCAGAGCAATGGATATTCAGGAAAGCTTCCACCTAGACACACGAAAAAGCACCAGTTACAGAGGCAGGATGTAGATAGACAGCCAGTATTTTTGCCATATGTAAAGGGAGTGACAGATAAGGTCTCAAATATTTTGAAAAAGTACGCAATAAAAACTATCTTCACTCCTTTGAAAAAGGTATCGCAATGTCTACGGTCCCCGAAAGATAGTTTTCCTTTGGAGAAACCTGGCGTTTATAAGATCGACTGCAGTTGTTGTAGCTCATATATCGGCCAAACTAAACGCACAATAGCATGCCGTATAAAGGAGCACATAAAAGCTGTCCAAAACAACGATACGCAAAAATCGGCCATTGCTGAACATTTAATTCATTCGGACACAAATCACTGGATCGAGTTACATAACCCCCAGATTATTTCAACAGAACGCCACTACATACCAAGAATGGTCAGGGAAGCGATTGAAATTACCAAATACAAAAATTTCAATCGTGAGGATGGGTTTAAATTGTCGAGTGTCTGGAATCCAGTAGTCCGGTTGTGTAAAAACAACAAAAATAAAAAAAGTGCCGTTTCGCGTACAGATACAGTGAGTGTCGTGTGTCGAGAACAAATTCGAGTGAATAGTGAGTTTGCAGACAGTGGTACCGGTATCGAACGTAGTAATAAAAGAACTAGACGGAGGGTAGACCGATTCGTCTGCCAATAACATCTACCCGCACGCAACAATCGACAGTTCTTCCGTGATCATGGCGCATGCAACTGCGCCGAAATATCAGAGTCTCAAAAATAAACAGGTACATGGTGTAAATCCCGACATAGTTTATTCTATTGTTAATTTAGTTACATTTTCACTCTAAAGGATCTATTTTTACATATTTACATACAAAATAACACATTCTGACCCTAATTTAAGTCTGACTGGTCAAACCCCGATTTGATCGTATTGAGTTTCAGGGTTTGACTATCCAAGTTGGTCTCTCCTAGGTTTGGCCATAAATTCGTTAGTCAAAGCCCGAAATACGCTTTAGTTTTGTACTTTGACTAAGCCTTCTTGTCAAACCTGAGGTTTGACTAGGCAAACCTAGGAGCGCCTGGACTTCGGGGTTTGACTATAACATAGGTACTATTATTAGTGAGATTAATTATTAGCAGGTACCTACTAATAATTAATTTTACAAAGACATATTACACTTTTAAAGACAATTACACATTTATATATCTATTTATATAAAATTGTATACCCATATTTTATAAAATTTTATATAAATAGCTAGACAAAGAAATAATCAAACTTGTGCTTCACAAGTTTTTACCACACTACTAGCGGCCGCCCGCGACTTCATCTGCGTGGACAGTTTTTTTGCTATCCCTCGGGAACTGTACTTTTTTTCTGTATGAATGGTACATATGTCCTTTTCTACACCCCTGACAACGTGTATGCAAAATTTCATGATTATCGGTTTCGTAGTTACGACGTGAAGGCGTAACAAACAAACAAACAAATAAACAAACAAACAAATAAACAAACAAACAAACGGACTTTCGCATTTATAATATTAGTAAGGATGGTTTTACGTAAGTCGGAGTTGACAACCCTAGCGCTACGCCCGAGTTAAGGTGTGGATTTCAAGGTCACGCGGGAGCTTAACTTCTGTACACTCACTATTTTGTGATTGGATTGTTAAACTGTGCTAAAGCTTTTTTTAGAAGTGTATAACTAAAAGTTCATTTAAGATTACTCTTTGGTGATGTATGTTAAAAAAAATATGACAGTCGAATGCAGTAGGTATATCATTGAATTCTACCCAAGAATCTTATATTCATATTCTTTGATTCTACCTTTCATATGATGATATGAAAGGTAGAATTCAATGATATACCTACTCATTGACCTCTATATTATTACACTGGACTGACTGCTGTCAAACTGTTCTTGTGCCTATTTGATTCCCGCCATTTTGGCTCTACAGGACGAAGCGTGAGCATAGCGTGAGGGACATGGTACTAAAGTTTGGAGTCTGGAGATACCATCATGGCAACCATTTTCATAGTACGTCAAAATCAAATAGGCATAAGAACTTTGCTGTCAAATCATACAGACAGCCAGTCCAGTTAAATAGAAAAAAATACAGGTCAGTGTACCTACTGCATTATGATGATAATACCTACCTAATTTTTAGGAAACAAGTAAGACTTTTGACGTACAGATAGAAAAATTCTTGACTCTGAAGGAATATGATGCTAATCCCTTAATGAAATACAATGACATAGGTCTGATAAGACTTGCAGCGGAAGTGACATTTTCGGAGCACGTGAGGCCAGCTTGTCTTTTTCATAAATCTATTGCCGAACTAAGGACAGGTAATGTGACTGGATGGGGCCTAACAGTATCTGGTATGTTTATAGTTTACACTTAACTCTGTATTTTTTATCAATTACATTTCATTTTTGTCAGAATGTTGGGCTATGAAGAAGATGGATGAAAGGAAATTACATGTAGCAGAGATGATATGAATGTGAAGGGAGTGGATGAGGAAATGACGAGTGACAGGAAGGAATGGAAGAAAAGGACGCAATGCACCGACCCAAATAAATTCGGATAAGGGTAGGAGGATGATGATGATGACATTTCTTCCATACAGAATCATCTGGGCGTAAGTCTTGGTAAGGCCAAAATAGGTTTTTTGATCCGTTAATCTACGTTTTTTTTAACTACAAGTGCATCTTACCCATTTTTTGAACATCGAAATGTACTACTATACATTTCGATGGATCTATAGTAATAAAATTACTTAAGTACTATAAGGGCTAATGTATACGGGGCCGTCCATTAATCACGTGACACTCGAAAGGGGGAGGGGTTTCGGAAAATATCACAAGTAAGGAGGGGGGTGTAGTGAGATATCACGTGTATTTATATTATCGTTACAAACAAATACCCGACATTATTAGGGTGAGTACTTTATAAAAAAATACACGTGACTTTCGGGGAGGGGGGGAGGCGGTTAGTCTAAAACCTCACCACGTATCACCAGGGGGGAGGAGGGGATAAAAAATTGCTAAAAAACACCACGTAATTAATGTACGACCCCTACCTATGTTATAGTGCGAGCTATACCTTGTTCGCCGAATGAAGCTAGTACGGAAAGGATGCGCTTGCACACGATTGGACGAAGATAAGAGGCTAAGACCGTGTTCACAATGCTAGTCACGATTAGTCTGTAGTCTGTCGTTGCTCTCCGTACCGTTCAGACGTCTACCGCGTACCTACCTTGTTCGTTGCAATCATTGTGTTTATGATATATTTTTGTGTTATACTTAAACCTAATATTTTTTTATTATAATTTTAAGTTTTTGTGAGCTTAATATCAGTCATTTTGTCTTTTGTACAGTCAACTAGACCTTTGTCATATGACGCCTAAATGACGCTAAACCCACACATGGGCGTACCCACGTTGGGGCAAGGTGGGGCGCTTGCCCCACCCTCCATCCTGACCTGACTAGCTAAATATTTACAAAATTATTTATTCATTAATGTCATTCAAATTCCAAATTACCGCGTGACAGAATCTTCTTGTAGCTTGTAGTCATTACTAAACGCTTTTTTGATCTATTATGTGGGAACAGAAATAGGGCACAGAGCGAACTGAAGGAAATAAAGTTGGTTGTACTAGTTCAGAGATCGGCAAGCCGCATGCGGCGGTCTTTCATTCGAGACCAGATTTTTCATCGCGCTTGGACAAAATCATTACGCCATAATTGATTATGATTTTGTCCAAACCATCATCGCCACAGGGCCTGGAGTGTCGCGACTAGGCTACACCATCATTGATTGTAATGATTTTGCCCAATCCATCATCAACTCACGGCCCGGTGTACTTCTCACGCCGCGACTAGGCTACACCATCATTGATTGTAATGATTTTGTCCAAACCATCATCGCCGTAGGGCCGAATCGCGCGACGCGCTTCGCACGCCGCAACTAGGCTACACCATCATTAATTGTAACGATTTTGTCCAAAATATCATCGCTGTAGGGCCGTAGCGAGCGGCGCGCG
Source organism: Agriphila tristella (assembly GCA_928269145.1). Lineage (NCBI taxonomy): Eukaryota > Metazoa > Arthropoda > Insecta > Lepidoptera > Crambidae > Agriphila > Agriphila tristella. The sequence goes on from OV743433.1 coordinate 44,789,378, forward strand.
CTTCGCACGCCGCAACTAGGCTACACCATCATTGATTGTAATGATTTTGTGCAAACCATCATCGCCGTAGGGCCGGAGCGCGTGGCGCGCTTCGCACGCCGCAACTAGGCTATGCCATCATTGATTGTATTGATTTTGTCCAAACCATCATCGCCGTAGGGCCGGAGCGCGTGGCGCGCTTCGCACGCCGCAACTAGGCTACGCCATCATTGATTGTAGTGATTTTGTCCAAACCATCATTGCCATAGGGCTGAGGCGCGCGGGGCGCGGCGCACGCCGCAACTAGGCTACACCATCATTGATTGTAACGATTTTGTCCAAACTATCAAACTAGGCTACACCATCATTGATTGTAATGATTTTGTCCGAACCATCATCGCCGTAGGGCCGGAGCGCGTGGCGCGCTTCGCACGCCGCAACTAGGCTATGCCATCATTGATTGTAATGATTTTGTCCAAACCATCATTGCCATAGGACCGTAGCGCGCGGCGCGCTGCGCACGCCGCAACTAGGCTACACCATCATTGATTGAAATTTAATGTCCAAACCATGATCGCCGCACAGCCCGGAGCGTGGTGAACTAGGCTTTTGCACAAATGGGTATGGAGTCCACTGGTGTGTGTAGAATTTTACAAAAACTAAGCTGGGCGGAGAAGAGTTACAATTAGGCTGGCCCCAGACCTACCGGTTCCGTTTCTTTGCTTTGCTGTGCTACCTTGCTTGAAAGACCGCCGGCCAACCAGGGTAATTTTCATCTATCGCATTTTGGGACTAGACCAAATTGGCAAGATAGCCATTAGCTTGGTTTTATCAAATGTCATCGCCTGGATTGCGAAGTAGGAAGCTTTTAGGAGATATGCCACCCTGAACATGGACTCCGATCGTTAAAAACAACTCGATCGCTTATTTATACAAGATGTTTGGTAAAGCCTTATAAAACTGAATATGGTAGATAGGGACCATAATAAAACTGAACAACTTTTACTATGGGACCAAATCTGAAATCGCGAAAAAAATGAACTGTTTCATACATTTTGATAATTTCGTTATTAATTTTTGTATAAAACAGCAGTTTTTTTTTAGAACGAAAACTAAAACTTCTCATCGCACCCCAGACGACGATATTTGATAACACCAAACTAATGGCTATCTTGCTAATGTGGTCAGGTCAAAATATGCGATAGATTGAAAATGAGCCTCTTGGCCGGCGGTCCATGGTAGAACAGCAAAGCAAAGAAATGAAACCGGTAGGTCTGGGGCCAGCCTTAATTTGGCAGAAAACAAATTTGAAAACGTAATCAAATTTTGCCAGACTCCTTACACAGGTTATTTTATTGATATCAGATTCGTCTTTAAAAAACATTTTGAATTCCTATCAGGTATTTGTCAAGTTTCCTTACTTTTGCCCCACCCATAAGTAAATGCTGGGTACGCCCATGAACCCACATGTAATTCTTTGTAAACATATTCGGTCATACGCCTATAACGCTCGCAAGTAATGAGGAGAAAAAAAGATGGAAATACTTCGTACGCTGGAGGAGTAACAATGACAGAGTCATTGTTTTGGTATTTTTTGCCATTTGTTGACTAGATCGCAGCATGGGCGTTTTTACTGGTTATAAGTGATGTTATTTAGTGAAAACTGTAGGGCTTTTTAACAAAATAAACAGGTAACACAGACTCAGGCAAGAAGTTCCACTCTCTATCGGTACGGATGATAAAATTTGAAGCAAAACGCTTAGTGCGGGTTTTTGGAGTATCCACCAAAAAACGGTGGCGCTGATTCGTTGTCCGATAGAAGAAGGGAGATGGCGGAATTTGGTTGTGTGTACAATCCCGATACAAAACCGATCAACTTGCAACCTAACGTCTGTGCTCGAGGCTTTTGAGCTTATTACACAAAATATTGTCATTGCCGATGAGTTTCTTGGCCCGTCGCTCAATGGATTCAAGTGTCTAGAGCTAGTATTTTGTGGAGCCATCCAAAACATGAGAGCAGTAAGAACTCCACATACGATCGAACTTGCGCTTGGTATAGATTGAGCAGCTGTTCCGGCGTGAAGTACTTTTTCATCTATGCCAGAACGTCAAACTATTTAGACAATTATGCTTTATTCTCAATGAAAGAGCTGATATTGAGGGTTGAAGTCAATGACATTCCGAGAAGCTTTAGTTGATTTGTAATCAGCACGGATACACCTCGGAAAATAGGAGCCAAGTAATTACTCTTTTTAGCAAAAGCATCGCCCCATTTGGAGACTTACTACCTGCAGTAGCAGGTGCATGCGTCTGACCATAGCCTCCCTAAGACACTAGACCTTCTACACCAGAGGTGCCCAAACGGTCGATCGCGATCGACCGGTCGATCCGAAAAAGTATGGGCACCCCTGTTCTACACGGTTTCAAGCATAGCTCTCTACAACAGTGGTGTCTCATCTGCGTACCCCAAAATACTGGCAAGTCATAGTCATATTAGCAAGTCATTAATATGCAGCAGGAACAGCATTGTAGAGAGTATAGAGTACAGATCCCTGTAGGACTCCGGCATTGGTAGCCAACTAATCAGACGAGCATCCATCAATGACAAGGGTCGGCACGACTGCCCTTTTTAGGCACAGGTTGCACGTTAGCCAACTTCAATGGCTTTGGAACTTGTCCCTTTGCCATAGACCAGTGGTTCTCAAATACCTTTTTCTACATACCCCTCCAAGAAAGACCTCAAAGAAAAAGAACTCGCGTACCCCTTATTGTACTCTCCCCCCGTCCCCACAAAAAAGATATAAACAAAAATTATATTCTAATCAGCCTCAGACCATATAAAAAAAGTAAGACGGAGTCTTCCAAACAAAGCGGTGAGGCCTGTAAAACTACGCCTTGGCTGTGTACATACACAGTTCACGCACACACGTGTCACGAATATGGAGTCTCTAGACCCAGCGGTTTGGGCTGTGCGTTGATACTTGAGTCACCGATCAGTTTCTTCTTTTATGTTTTTCGATTAATCTTGTATATATATCACCAGCTTGCAACATATTTCCCACAGTAATTAGCTTCAGACTCAAACCTATGTTTTGGCAAATACATCATTTCTTTGTTGCCATAACAAAACAATTCTAACAATGCCTTTTTATTTTCAGGTCAAATAGAGTCTAAATCACGGCACTTAAGATTTGCGGAAGTGGACATTCTAGGAAACGAAACATGTAATGAACATTTATCTCAACGACGTTTTAGACACTGGAATGGCTTGTCAGACACCCAGTTTTGCGCTGGAAAGTTAGAGGGTGGTGTAGACACGTGTCAGGTAATTAACTGTACAAATATAAATTAAACATTAATAGCTAAGCTCGGCGTAGTTTCTCTAGTTATCTGTAAAAGAATTAAGCTTGGTCCTTCATGAAGTGGTAGCAGAACACAGTGTGAAGAACCTGGCTTCCGTATTACAAGCTTACAAGTTTACAACCATTCAGCAATTTAAGAGCTTGTAATACGGGGGCCGCTGGTCATTTCATTGAAGCGGGAATCAGGACCTGTTGCGTGGAGATTCTTAGGAAACTCTATGCCCAGTATTGGGTGTTGTACGGTCGATGTTATAATGATGATGATAAAAATATAATAAAGTAGTTTCACCTCAACTGCACACCAATCGTTAAGTCCCAATTAGTTTAGGACTAAAAGAGAACGCAGTGCCTTGTGCCTTTTATATGAATGAGCAAATTAATTATTATGTTTCCGTAGGACCAGCTAATTAAAATATTTGCAGATAAATTGATAATTTAAAATATAAACTTAATTTATTTGCAGGGTGATTCTGGTGGTCCTCTTCAAGTGCGGCAATCATTTTCAGAAGAGGAAACAATAACAGTTCATTATGTTGTGGGGATCACCAGCTTTGGGTTCGACTGCGGCAAACCGAAGCTGCCGGGTATTTACACCAGTGTCAACAAATATATTTGCTGGATCGAGAAAACTGTATGGCCATCGGAAAATAATACTATGTGTAATGAAGATACATTATAAGAGATGTCATGCTATTGTATTGTAATCGAGATTACCTTTCAAAAAATAAAAAAAGGTAATAATATAAACAGAACTAGATTTTATCTTTAATTTTATACCCGTAGCTAATTATTAATAGACAAAAGAGACCCTTAAATAACTTTACTCAAAAATGCTTGTAATATGGCCATTATTTTGACAACCTTCTTTGAACAAAGTCGAGGTTGCCGTGCTCCTCCGATGGTGACGCAACAAAGTTGTACAGGATTTCATTATTGTCAAAGAAAATATACACTAACGTGAAAAGAAGCGACACTTGCGCATGGGTGCTGTAAAATTGCTCGCGGCTATGTGTGAGTGCGCCGGGCGAGCGCGGGGGTGCCGCGACGCCATCGGGGCGAGGAATCTCCTCCGCGGAGGCACGTGCTATCAGGCTTGCCTAGTTCGCTCGCACCGCGCAATAGTACAGGCAAGGACGACAAACTAAAGTGATATGTGTCGAGCCGCATGCGAGGGCTTTAATCATTCATCGTTCAGGCAATGTAATTTGCTTTTCGTATTATAAGTACAATACAGGGCATTATTATTGCTTTTCTCAAGAAATGTGAGGAAATTAATAGTATATTGTACATTGAGGGGTGAAGTGGTAATAATTGCACTTTCTTCAGAGTAATACATAGTGCTCTATACTACAGAAAAATAAATAAATAAGTACCTACTTAAAATAATATTGAATTAAAGTAGCTACAATAATTAATTATGGTGTCTTGCCTTTCACCCCGAACTACTTTTGTACTTTTGTAAGTATAGAAAAATATTAAAATACACTTGACCGTTTTTTGACATTTTATTTATGCCTCTCATCTATTACCTCCATATTTTTAAGGGGGGTCGAAAAAAACTTAATTTTTTGGTTCCGACGCACCGTGTCCGGGATATTTGCATTTTTGTAATTTTATTTAGAGATTAGGTTAAAATAAATACTGTTCTTTAAAATGTAGTACCCACACACTATTTAAGTTGTAATTAATAAGAATATAATTTGATATTAATTGTAATGAAAAAAACTATTTGGGCAAACAAAGAATAAACGTAGAAAATGGCGCAAATCAAAAATTGTATTAATTTATTGATCTACAGAATGTTTGGTAATACCAATCACCTTGTATATATTTAATCGTAATATAGTATAATGTATTAATATTAAAATTAATATTAAATCAATACTTCACACAAACTATCGTTTTATAATTTCCTTGCATTAATGATGCTAATAGACAACCCTATCACAAGTCGTGACTACTCGTCACGACTTCGACGCAGCCGCCGCCAAACTGGCGCCAAGCTCACACTTACAGGGAGTGCCGCCGCTGTGTTATTGTCGAGTTTTAGCCACCAGCAATTTCCTTTGAGAATCCATTATTTTCGAGTTTTGTTTCAAACATAGTTGGTGAAAAAACTACTATAATTTAGTAGTTTTATCACCTACCTACTAAACTACTACTACTCAAAAATGTCAAAATTGACAAAAATTTCAAAATGTCAAAAATGTCGAAAATGTCGAAAATGTCAAAAATGTCAAAAATATCAAAAATTTCAAATATGTCAAAATTGACAAAATGTTTTTTTTTAATTTTGACGTTTTTGACGTTTTTGACATTATTGACATTTTGCACATTTTGAAATTTTTTGTCATTTTAAACATTTTTAGTATTTTTGAAATTTTTGAGTAAAGCACTATACAAGACTTGGTCCACAATAAGGCTGGCCCCAGATCTACCGGTTTCATTTCTTTGCTTTGCTGTTCTACCTTGCTTGAAAAACTAGGGTAATTTTCAATCTATCGCATTTTGGGACTAGACCAAATTGGCAAGATATCCTTAGCTTGGTGTTATCAAATATCATCGCGTGGATTGCGAAGGAGGAAGCTTGTAGGAGATATGCCACCCTGAACATGGACTCCGATCGTTAAAAATAAATCGATCGCTTATTTATATAAGATGTTTGGTAAAGCCTTATAAAGCTGAATATGGTAAATAGGGACCATAAAACTGAACAACTTTTACTATGGGACCAAATCTGAAATCGCGAAAAAAAATGAGCTGTTTCATACATTTTGATAATTTCGTTATTAATTTTTGTATGAAGCAGCAATTTTTTTTTAAACTAAAACTAAAACTTCGCCTTGCAACCCAGACGACGATATTTGATAATACCAAACTAATGGCTATCTTGCCAATGTGGTCTGGTCAAAATATGCGATAGATTGAAAATGAGCCTCTTGGCCGGCGGTCCATAGTAGAATAGCAAAGCAAAGAAATGAAACCGGTAGGTCTGGGGCCAGCCTAACTGCACTGCTGGCCACGCTATGATGGCCTCAAGCTGAGCTTAACTACGCTCTCGGCCTTCAAGCTTGGTCATCATTGCAGCCCTTGCTGTCCGCGCTATAAAGGCCTCGACCTCTGTTCTCGGCCTGTGACGGCCTGGACCTGCCCTAAGCTACGCTATCGGCCATCATCATCGCGCGTTGAGCCTAACCCGAGTAGTCTAGGTTTATACCTAGACTACTCGGGTTAGGCTCAAATTGTAGAAAATTGAATAAACTTGAAATAAAAACCCTTCTATTTCGCGAAAAAATGCCTATTTTTGACTAGCTGTGCCTCCGCAAACAATGGCTTTAAACTACTTGGGTTAGGCTCAAATTGTACATAATATAGTTATCATTACAAAATAATATTACAAATCAACCTGAAAAACGCTTCTTTAAGGTATTGTTTTTTAAATACTGAAACAAGTGCAAATACCTAATATAAAAAAATAAACTTTGAAAATTTTGGTTATTGTGTAATTTTTCAGAAACTGCTCAATAAATTGCATTCTTTTATACCAGAAATGAATTCCACATTATTGATTTATCCGAAAATGATACCACATTTGACCTATTAGCTAAACCTAGATAATTATAATTTTTAGAATGAAGCCTGCAAAAGAGCTCTTTTAACCCGCCGCCGCCGTATGGAATGGTTTGTAAGGACAGTTTGGCCCAGCTCAATATTAGTTAGGAACAGCCTACAGATCAGTTTCCACCATGTGGCCAAACTTTATCACGACTTAACTCCTAACTTTTTTTTGTATAGACTTTCATACCTACTATTAGCCTTTTTTTAGATTTATTAATTCTAAACCAATATTTGCGTCCAAGTAGGACAACTGCTGCTCCGACTAAAAATCCTTAGTATAATTTGTAGTATAACTCAAAAATCGAGGTTCCTTTCTCGACTGTTTCCTCCTCCAAAACTTAGCCAATCGTAACGAACTTTTGGAAACTGAATGGGAAGGTAATAATCTGTGTCAGTATGTTTCCATTTTTTCACTTATTATTTTCAGACTTGGATACTAGGCTTCACTGTTTGCGGCCTATTTAATGAGACGTTTTAAGCACGTATTTGAAAAAATCATTGATAGGGTCAACAACAAGGAAAAATGTTTACAATAAAATAATAATTTACGGAAATATTGGTTCCCATACATTGTCATATTTAATAGAACAGGTAAATGTGTACAATTAATACAAATACTAATACATAGACTTAGAAAATTTTTCGCTATGTTGGAATATTAAGTTTATGTACTAATAGCTGAATCGAAATTGATGTTCTGTAGACTTCGACTCAATTAAAATTGTGTCATCGAATAATATATTTTTTCTTGAAGTTTTACCACGTTTTACTTAGGTTGCATAGCAAATCAATGAGTTTTGTTTAGGTATCAACCGTATTCTCTAAAACCAAATTTCGCTACATTTAGTCGTTTATCAACGAAGAAAACAGTATGGAACATAGTTTATTATTTCCTTTGCCATAATATAGTCATATTTTATGTATGTAAGTCATATTTTACGTATCTCATATAATGTATACATTCGTTTTTCGGATCACCTGTTTATCGACATTGTTGTTCTTTGGCATTTTATTTTTATGGTATCAAACGATATCAAAACCATAGTAGAATTAATAAGAACGTCTTTGTGTACGGCAGTGGCGAGGGGTAAAATTATGGCATAAACCGTTCTGCAAAAATGTTATGATCTTCTTGTGGATCGATGGGGATTGGAATCGACTTGTATGGACCCTACGCCACTCAACTGGTGTATGTGTTATAGTCAAACCCCGAAGTCCAGGCACTCCTAGGTTTGCCTAGTCAAACCTCAGGTTTGACAAGAAGGCTTAGTCAAAGTCCAAAACTAATAGCGTGTTTCGGGCTTTGACTAACGCAATTATAGCCAAACCTAGGAGAGACTAACTTGGACAGTCAAACACCGAAACGCAATTTGATTGAATCGGGGTTCGACCAGTCAGACTTAGATTAGGTACAGAATATGTTTTTTTTTGTATTTAAAAGTATGAAAAACACATTCTTTAGAGTGAAAATGTAACTAAATTAACAGTCTTCCTGTGAAACAAAGATTTCTGTTGTCTGTTAAAAAAAATAACCACGAAATTTAAGACGATCGCTCCGCTGCGCTTCGCGATCGTCTTAAATTTCTAACCTAAACGTGACCTACAGAAGTAAGGCAGATTTGACTAAGATTAACCTAAATATGTATGAGAAACAGCATTCATTTCCAATGTTAAATTTAGTCAAAGCTGCCTTACTCCTGTAGGTCACGTTTAGGTTAGAAATTTAAGACGATCGCGAAGCGCAGCGGAGCGATCGTCTTAAATTTCGTGGTTTTTTTTTAACAGACAACAGAAATCTTTATTTCACAGGAAGATTGTTAATTTAGTTATATTTTCACTCTAAAGAATCTATTTTTACATATTTACATACAAAATATCACATTCTGACCCTAATTTAAGTCTGACTGGTCAAACCCCGATTTGATCGTATTGAGTTTCGGGGTTTGACTATCCAAGTTGGTCTCTCCTAGGTTTGGCCATAAATTCGTTAGTCAAAGCCCGAAATACGCTTTAGTTTTGTACTTTGACTAAGCCTTCTTGTCAAACCTGAGGTTTGACTAGGCAAACCTAGGAGCGCCTGGACTTCGGGGTTTGACTATAACATATGGAAACAGCTCTGAAACTGCGAATTAAGTTACAGCTGCTTCGTACCAAACATTAATTCCTTGAACTCTGGTAAAATGTGTGATATACAGCTGAAAATATTCCGCTCTTACAGGGTTTATTCAATTAAAAAATTTCATCAACTCTACAAATGGTTTTTAGTAAGTTCAATGCACAGAACAATTTTTTTAATGTATTAAGTCATTGTTTTCCTAGTAACACTGTAATATTAAACGTAGTTCGTGTGAGTAAACTAATTGATACAGTTGCTTACGAGTAAATTGTTTTGTTTATCGTGGTTTAAATAACAACATTATAGAAAACAGAATGTTGGACTATTTCAAACGTAATTTACGTATACTTATACAGAACAATATTAAATCAGTGTGTGCTTTGCTTGCTATTTTAAGAATTAATTCAATATCTTAAAATTCTATATCAGTCAATTTAGATTTACGCACGTATTACAAAAAAATAAGGCTTCGAGCGCGGTTTATTATAAAAAATATAAACTCCAGTAAAACTCTACATTAAAAACGCAAAACGCTGCATTTTTGATTTGCTATTTGGACCCCTTTGAGGTGTGTATGTTTACTATGTTTTACAAACAAAAAAAGAAGTTGTGCTACTACTGTAGTATAAAACTGCATTTTATCAGTTTTTGCAGTTTAATTCAAAAACTATATGCGCCTTTGACATTAGTTGCCAGTATCATTTTGAAAGTAAGTTTAACCCACATCTCCGTATGTGTAATAGTGTTTGTGACAATGCTTGAAAAATATACACTCACCGGCACATCTAACCGCCCACACTGTTATTTTCATACAAACAAGCTCACTTCACAGTCTCAAAAATAAAAAATGTTGTGCATTTCTACAATGATTTGTATGTTAATAGATTAGTCAGGTGCTCATTTTTCGAATTAGAATGTCAATAATAAGTATAGACACCTCTCAATTTTGCTTGCAAAACATAGTCTTACACACCTAGTGGTCCAAATAACATACTAAAAATGCAGTTTAAATCGCGTTTTGCGTTTTTAGAACATTTTGTTTGTAATATTTTACTGGCCTATATTTGCTTTTTAGTTTTCCAATATGTTGGCACTTTAGCAACTGCCTGGTCACGGGTCATGGGTGACACGGGTGAATGACAGTCCCGTCGGTCAAGGTTCAAGGCGGAAAACCCAAAATCAAATAAAAAACCAATCCAACTAAACATCGCCATTATACATAAAAAGTATTTTATTGCAATGGTACAAAATATTGTGTTCATTTTAACGTTATCATCAGGGAAAATCCGTGGCAAAACCTAGTCACGAAGCCGAAGTCTTATCATTCGGTCTGTCTTATTATAATATGAGTGACGAGATTGTCCATACCGTGTTTACTCTATATTTGTTTTTAATTTAGTACTTTCTATTCAATATCAGTCCATATTTTTCAGTAAGTGTAAATATAACATGATTTAGGTACCAACGATTAAATACAAAAAGGTCTATAGTTTATTAAAAAAAACAAAGAAATGAATTTGCTTATTATTAAATCTTTTATCAGTTAAGTTTAACATTTGACCTGATGATAAAATGTTTATAATAATGCTTTATAATAAAAAGTAGACGCACGCACTAATAAAGTTTACTTCAACAGAGTACGCAAGTTATAAATAAAAATGAATTGGTTAAATATAATATCAGTGACAGTTTTTATTTCTTCGGCATTTTGTGGATCTTTAAACAGAAGGACGAAAAAACAAGTAAGTAATTTCTGTAAAATTTTGATGAATACTTTTGCAGATTTAGCGACATACTACTTAATTCCAAAACTGACTGAAGGTAATAACAACCATTAAATGATGGTTTAAAAAACTGTGGAATACAAACAATATAATTAATAGTTCCTCATATTCATCGCCATAAATAAAGATATCACAATATGTACAATAATTATTAATTTGTTAAAAACAGACTAGTACCATAACCTAAAAAGTATTTAGTTTATATAATCCGCGTCAATTGGTAATGCGCCTGGCGGCCATGATTTTAACCTCAAAAACGAAAAACAATTGTAATTTTCTCATATACCTAGACCCTTTCTTATAGAAATTCCTTAATTAACCTATTCGAAGATGCCACCCCGGGTCATACCAGGCGCAAAGGTCCCCATTACACTGACGGCATTGCCGCGCTGAATGGCGATTGACAGCCTTTGCGCCAAGTAGGAACCAGAGCGGGCGTCGCATCGCCTCTCACGAAGGCGGCGACCCAACTCCTTGATGAAGGCTACTGCTTCGCCTGCTTTAATCGCCATAAATAATGATCTTTGAAGTCATTCAAGAATCAAAGACAGCTAATTGCCACAAATTACGAAAACTAACTGATTATCACGCCATCTAGGGAATTTTCGGTTTTAACTATTTACTTATTTTATTTTAGTAACAAAAATAGCAAAAATTGAAGTTGGGTTCAAAGGCATCTAAGGCCCATACAAAAGTAAGCCACGTGATTATTAAAGTAAACTTAAAAGACGTTTTCCGAAAATTTTACATTTATGCAATTAGCTGCCTTTGATTCTATACCCCTCATATCATAATTTGCTGATACCTTTATACTCAAAAATCAAACACATACCTAATTACTAAGGGGACATTATACGGGCTTGCTGGAAATAAGACATTTTCCTGCTAAGAGGTTATAGATGAGGTCAAAACATTTATTTATGTAATATAACTTTATCTCGAAAAATTTTATAGTTTTGAGTAAATTGAAATAAAGTTTTTTTTACCAAATGTATGTTTTCACACACAAAAAATTTAAAAACCCGCCTGCATAAAAAGACAAGTCAACTGAAAAGATGGAAACAAGATAAAATATTAAAGGTAATATAATAACATGCAGTCGGAAGCATGCATAAAGAAAGTGACGTTATGAATGATTTGAATTATATGCCTCCGACTGCACTGATGTTGCCTTTAATATTTAATCTTGTTTCCATCTTTTCAGTTGACTTGTCTTTTTATGCAGGCGGGTTTTTTATTTTTTTTTATTTATTTTTTTATTTATTATATATTACGGTAATGATATACCTTTTTGAAATCCTTATAATAAGCCCTTTAATTTGACAACCATGTTGTAGTATTCTAAAAAAAATTTTTTTTTCCACTACCTACGTATAATAGCACCGTACAGCCGCCATGTTGTTTTTTTATAACGCCACCTTCTTAAGAACACTTGGGCTGACGAGACAAATCTAACGATATCTTAATTACAGAAATCCATTTAGCCGTTTGAAAGATATGAGGTAATAAAGAATATTACATACAAACACACATACAAACAAACGTACTTACATAAAAGATACGCATTTTTTTTATTTTTCTAGATTTTCGGGAAATAGCAGCAAATATCTTAAAAACAAATCCTAATAACTAAGCGTGTAAAATATTTTAAAAACATCACCATCTTCATCATTCAGCTTTCATTTGAGGTGCAAAACTTATTAATAACAAATAGAAAAATTAGAAATTAAGACTTAACTTCTAATCTGACTAAACTGAATTTCATCAGCACACCGTTTGATGAATAAAAGTGGAATAGTATGGGCATTCAACATGATTTTCGTCTTATCCATGTTCATCCTGAGACCCACTCTTTGAGAAGCACTATAGAGATCTTCGAGCATTGTGTTCAGGTCTTCCAAGGCCTCAGCCATAAGATTTACAGTTGTTAACACTGATCAATCCGCATTGGGCCCACGTGGTGGGTTATGGCCCGTTCGTTTTATTCATCCAAAAGCCACAAGGAAGGCCTGTTTCCCAGCAATGGGGGCATTAAAAATGGATGAGAGGCATGATTATTTGTGACTAGCTGACCCGACAGACGTTGTCCTGTCTTAGTTATGAATATTGAATTCGAATTGGTATAATTAATGAAAAGTTGGGTTCAGAGATATTAGTAGGTCCCGTTCCCGTTCCCGTCCCGTTCCCGTTTACTTTATAACCCAACAGTTTTATAACCAAGTATTTTTCACTTGTTATGTTAGTAACATGTATGTTAGTCTATCCATTCCAAACTTACCAATTTAATATTAGGCGTGATGGCTCTAAACTAACCAAGCTGAGAACTAAGATATTCAGTTTTCTTAGATCCTTTTTGTATGATACAATAAATTAATTATTTTACATATTGTATTTCCTTAATAAAATAACTCCGGCTGAAGCATCTGTTTTATTACATCCTCTTTGACGATATTTTTCAATTCTATGTCAAACTTCATCATAAGGTTACATCAAAAAAGTTAATATTGTCCAAAACAATTATTCTTATTCTAATTTTTTTTAAAGTCATAAGGATACATTAAATAACCCTTTCTTTGCAGTCGGGTAAAAAGTTTTTATGTCCAAAATACTTTTATATGGTGGTTAAGTATTCTTAAATTTTCGAATTTTTCGCGTAATTTTCTTAATTTTTTCTTTCATAACAACCATCTCCTGATAATAACAAACCCAACAACAAAAAGAATTAACGAAATCGGTCCAGCCGTTCACGCGTGATGGCTTGACCACGCGAAATTGGATTCATTTTTATATATGTATATAGATAAGGCGGCTTGACTTTTTCCGACACTTCCAACAAATCATTATATTTCATCCAATTTACACAAAACTTTCACAAATTACATTCATAAACCATCCTCATGAATCACTCTATCTATTGGAAAAAACTGTATGAAGATCCGTGCAGTAGTTCTTAAGTTTATCGGGAACAGACAGACAGACACAGACGTAGTGGAGGACTTTATTTTATAATTTCAAGTGAAGTAGGATAATGCAGCCACCTCCGTAGCGCTCGAAGTAGGTTTTTTTCCACATGAAATGGGAATTACTATTAGTTAAGTCTTAATTTAATAAGTTTAATAAGTTAACACTTGGGTATCACCCGATGGAAAAACCCGCAACCAAATAGATTACATCATGATTAGGTCGCGATGGAGATCATCTGTAACAAATGCCCAGACGTTACCTGGAGCTGATTGCGGGTCTGATCATCAACTTCTGATCTCTAAAATAAAACTCAAGCTAACAGCAGCCAGAATCACAAAAAAGCCGAGGAAGCTGGAGGTAAAAGATGTTCAGAAATTCCGTTCAACTATTGAACAGAACTGGTTATGGTGGTCTGAAGCAGATCTGGCTAACGAAACACCCGATGCACTATGGGATCGAGCTAACACTCATCGCCACAACTGTCTCTGAAACCACACCACCAATTACAACACATAAAAGACAGCACTGTATACGTTACCGACCAGCAACGCTACGTACGGCCTCTTTGGATTTCTCTAGACTTAGCTAGGTACCTTAAATTCTGTGATTTTTCATAAACAAAAGTTTGTAAATAGTTGACAATCATCACGAAGAAGTGTTTTTAACATTGGAAATGTTTTTTCGATCGCTTCTGTATAGGGCCCCGTTTTCGGCAAAAGTGGGACATGCCGATATTTCCGTTATTTATAGGTCAATATAACAAAATAGGTCATTTAAAAAAAATATATATATAATTTTTATTTTTTATTTTTAATTGACAACATTGATATTTCAAAATATTTGTATTTACAAGGCCTACAATGTACCAAAAAATAAATTGAATAAGTCATACATTTATCTTTTAAACTTAAAAAAAAACCGGCCAAGTGCGAGTCGGACTCGCGCACGAAGGGTTCCGTACCAAAAACGGCAAACAAATCACGTTTGTTGTATGGGAGCCCCCTTAAATATTTATTTTGTTCTGTTTTTAGTATTTGTTGTTACAGCGGCAACAGAAATACATCATCTGTGAAAATTTCAACTGTCTAGCTATCACGGTTCGTGAGATACAGCCTGGTGACAGACAGACAGACAGATACAGACGGACAGCGGAGGCTTAGTAATAGGGTCCCGTTTTCACCCTTTGGGTACGGAACCCTAAAAATGCTCTAAATTGGACATTTTTTTGGAGTACGTAATGTACCCAACATCTAGTCTTAATAGTAATAATTTTTACATAAAATCGACATTTTTTTATGGAAGCAGGTTATATCTCGGGATGCTTTTCGAATTTTGAAAAAATAATAATAATTTTAGGAGTTAAGACGACTTTAAACTGTAGGATTGAGCGTCTCGGCGCGTGCTTCTGGATTTACGTATTAGGAGTTTTTGTCGATAAATAGTTTGGGATTTCATCCCTACTAATTGACCGAGCGAGCACGAAGTGCGAGCGAAGCGTCTCTGCTTCAGCTTGGGCAAAAATTCTTTCGTATGTCTGTATGTTCTCTTCTACAGGTCGCATTTCTCAACCGATTCTCGTGAAAATTTGTAAGCAGGTTCGAAAATTGTATAGAATTTTTTTGGCGAGCCAGTTTTTTTTAATTTTTCAAAATGGCGGAAATATGTTAAAAAAAACAGGTTAGGTTGGCTTTCCAGCGCTGTCTGTTCTCCTCTACAGGTCGCATTTCTTAACCGATTCTCGTGAAATTTTGTAAGCAGGTTTGAAAATGATATAGAACTTTTTTGTCACGCCACTTTTTCGATTTTTTTCAAAATGGCGGAGATATGTAAAAAAAAAGCCGGCCAAGTGCGAGTCGGACTCGCGCACGAAGGGTTCCGTACAAAAAACGGCAAAAAAAAACATGTTTGTTGTATGGGAGCCCCCCTTAAATATTTATTTTATTTGGTTTTTAGTATTTGTTGTTATAGCGGCAACAGAAATACATCATCTGTGAAAATTTCAACTGTGTAGCTATCACGGTTCATGAGATACAGCCTGGTGACAGACAGACAGGCAGACAGACAGACAGTCAGACAGACAGACAGACGGACAGCGGAGGCTTAGTAATAGGGTCCCGTTTTTACCCTTTGGGTACGGAACCCTAAAAAACATATTGCAGTCCAGCTTTCCGGCTCTGTCTTTTCTCCTTTACAGGTCGCATTTCTCAACCGAATTTCGTGAAATTTTGTGGGCATGTTCGAAAATCATATAGATTTTTTTAAGTTGAGACAGTTTTTCTAAATTTTTCGTAATGGCGGAGATATGCAAGAAAAATATATTTCAGTCCGGATTTCTGGCGTTGGATGTTCTCCTCTACAGGTCGTATTTCTCAACCGATTATCGTCAAATTTTGTGAGCAGGTTCAAAAATTACATAGAATTTTTTGTCACGCCAGTTTTTTGAAATTTTAGATAATGACGGAGAAATGTAAAAAAAACATATTTCAGTCCGACTTTCCAGCTGTCCATTTTCCTCTACAGGTCGCATTTCTCAACAGATTCTCGTTAAATTTTGTGAGCAGGTTCGATAAATATAGTTTTCACTCCTCTTGCTCAAAAAGTCCGTCATTGTAAGGTACAAGAGCCAGGATAAAATAGCATAAATACCCCTAGGGGATAAAGTTTTTTCATTTTTAATGTTTGTCTATTACCAATGAGCCCACTAAAACGAAAAAGTCTTTATCCATAATCACGAAAAAAGACTCGCTCGACTTAATACTGTTTCTCATTTTTATTTTTGAAAATGGAACTAAAAGCAGCGATTTATTCGGTGAAATCATAGACTTAATTATATTCTGTGACTTTAAGTTAAAATCGTAGAATGCGTGCATTGTGTTTTTAGCTGCTACAGTAGAAATTAAAAAAGGCACTGGCGCGAAATCTTTAGAATTTTTCTCTAATTCCAAACTGATTGAATTGTGTGACTGTAAGTAATAGGAAAGAAATAATTTTAATCTTTTGCCGTCAAGCACCATTTATTTAAATAGTGTATGAAAATTTTATGAAGTGGAGGATAGAAAAACGAGTGAATTCGTTTACGGAAGTATAAACTAGGTATTTAATATTGTATTTTATTTTCTCGCAATCGTAGTGAAAAGTAGATTGTAACACACGACGCTAAAACCCATTGTAACTCGGTTTCTATTTATTCCCTCGCTAAAGCTCGGGAATAAAACTACCTCGTATGCAATGGGTCATTTTAGCGTCTTGTATAACAATCTACTATTTTTTTAATTTAGCCAGTTTTTCTAAATTTACCAAATATAACCATTTCGAAAAATGTTTAAATTTAGAAGCGCCATCTAGCTGCGAATATACCTACCAAATAATACCAAACAGCACGTACCTACTACGTGCTTTGAAAAGCTCGTGAACAGTGTGGGAGAAAGAGGTGGCGATATCTTTTAGATTATTTTTTAAACAACATACTTTTAACGCGAGGTCTACAGCTCACGGAGCCACTAGTATTATAAATGCGAAAGTCCGTTTGTTTGTTTGTTTGTTCCGCCTTCACGTCTTAACTATTGAATAGATCATCATGAAATTTTGCATACACGTTTTCAGGGGTACAAAGAAGGACAGAGAGTACGTTTCATCCCGAAAAACAATATTGTTCCCGAGGGATAGCAAAAAAACTTTCCACGCAGACGAAGTCGCGGGCAGCCGCTAGTTAATTATATTTTTGTTTGTAATTCTGTTGTTTTGTAAATATTTACTAATTCGAAAAAAAAATAAAAAAAAAATTAAAACATGACGGCACCATAAGTGCTGGTATGTGCAACGTTGCTTGTAGCGAAAGTCTTTCCGCTTTGTATAATTGCTATTTCAGACGAACTTGGTATAGGACTTTTCTTTAACTTGTTAGTATCTTGGAAGGAAATCATACACAAATTAGAATTGTTTTTCGATCGCTTAGGTAGGCTATTTTTTTTACCGAAGTGCGATATTTCCCTTTTTCTAAATCAATATAGCCGATCTGGTTCTAACTATAATTTTCTTAGCCCCCCGCACCGTACCGAGACGCGCCTATACTCTATATACCCTACCCGTGCACATTATTTGAGCGCAAAATAGCGCAAAGCCGCGGGATATGAATTGTCTCTTTAACTATGTAGTGAAAGGGTAACCTCTTTATCAGTTGTTCGGCCGTTATTGGCCAAGTAGCATGTCGTCTTCACGCAAGTATGAAAGGTAAAGCGAAAAAAAGTTGCAATTATTATATCGTTGGCGTATACGTATACAATCACTATAACGTAAAACAACTAAGTTAAATAAAAATAATTACCTAATATTATCCATTGAAAGAATACAATATCAGTAATTAACATTAGGGTATGGTACGTTTCTTTATGCAAAAAAAAAGCCAAGGACCGGGCGCTTTGCACGTGGTGAGTCGTTGTGGGTGGGGCCGAAAAAAACTATTTTGGCGCATCTGTTTCTATTGTTTTGAATATTTTTTCTGACCATTGAGCGAAACAAAAGCACTGCATGGTGGGATTTTGTGATATCCAACCAACACTCTTTTTGTGTATAGGTAAGCGGTCGGATAAACGAATCTTGAGCGAAAGTGGAATAGGAAATAGGGTGTAGTTTGAGCTGGTTTTAAAATCACACGGACCGGCATGTCTCTGGACATGGAAATGAAGTTTTTACTCAGCGATTCCAGTATAATAAATAATAGACACAGAAATAGGAGAAAGTAAAATTGACAATAACAAGTGGTTCAAAAAATTCCGCTCTGGAGTCTAGCGATGATTGTAGTTTGTAACTATTATATATTCTATAGTATAGAAGTAGTATTGAACAACCTATGTAGGTATTTTAAATAAATAAGAACTTTTTAGAAAATTTACATAAAAAATAATGAATAATGTAGGTATGTGGTATGTAGGTTATTCGTACATGAAAGCTGTACTACTCCTTAAATGTGTAATATTATAAATGCGAAAGTCCGTTTGTTTGTTTGTTTGTTACGCCTTTACGTCTAACTACAGAACCGATCATCACGAAATTTTACACACACGTTGTCAGGGGTAAAGAGAAGGACATAGGGTACCTTTCATCCCGAAAAAAGGAACTGTTTTCGAGGGATAGACAAAATACTATCCACTCAGACGAAGTTGCGGGTGGAAGCTAGTGTATAAAAGTAATATAGAATTGAAATCTCTGTAACTTGCAACCTTAGTATTTTCTAATAATAAATAAAATAAATGTTTTATTAAAAAAAAAAAATATTATGCATGTTCGTACAACAAAGCTGTACATAGTTAGTATGTAGGTAGTATAGAAGTAGTATTGGAACGTCTTTATTTTCTACTAGCTTTTGCTCGCGATTTTGTCCGCGTGGACATTAGGAAACATTTGACCGGGATAAAAAGTAAAACTATCCTTGTGCTATTCCAAATCCGTTTAGCTGTTTTACGTAATTGAGTATTTAACTTTTGTAATATAAGTAGGATATCCATATCCGGTTACTTTCATATTATAATATTAGTTCGATATCCATACCCATTTATTACCCCGTACCCGTTCCCATTTTCGTTCCTGTTCTGGTTCTGGCATTATTCCAGCCCTTTAGGGGTTAAATCATTTCCACCGTATTAAACTTCAAAACAAATGCAATTTTCGAAATCAACATCCCAAAAAACCTCTATAACGACAGCCAAATCGTTTTTTTTATTTATTTGCGCTATTTATCCCTTGGGGGGTTATATTTGAAAAATTACGAAATTCGTGCTTGCCTATTTGTTTTTAGAAGCACTTCTACAAACTTTCAAGTCAAAATTTCTATTGAATATTATTACCCATAGTAAATATGAACCCCAATTTCAACTCTTAGGCGTTGAATAATTTCTACAATGTTGGATTTTTAAATAAATGCCATTTTCGCAATCAACATCCCGTAACACCTCATTAACGAAATTTTTATCATAGTATTATCAAATCTATATCGATATTAGGCTACGAATTACTCCTACGAAGTTTCAGGTCAAAAAGTCTATTTAATTTTTTCCCATACCAAATTTTGAACCCCCATTTCACCCCCGTATTGATGGATTTTCCAAAAATCTTTTCGTAGTGGGTGTTTACACTGTATAAAGTATCTATGTACAAAATTTCAAGTCTCTAGGTCCAGTGATTTGGGCTGTGCGTTGATTTGTCAGTCTTTTTGGGCTTTTTTTTTCCCCATTTATCACCTAAAGGGTTGATTTTCGGGAAACGATGAAACATGTGTTTGCTTATTTGTTTTAAAAAGTACTCCTACGAAGTTTAAGGGTCAAAAAGTCTATTTAATTTTTTCCCATACAAATTTTGAACCCCCATTTCACCCCCTTACGGATGGAATTTCCAAAAAATTTTTCGTAGTGGGTGTTTACACTGTATAAAGTATCTATGTATAAAATTTCAAGACTCTACTTTACTAAGTTCTGTAACTATGGAAAACATGAATAATACTAAATTTACAAATAATGCTACAATGAATTATATACCAAATGAAAGCACAAATATTTAAGATTATCATGTATTAAAATTATTCGAAATGACCGCCTCTGGCATGAATACACGCCTTTAGACGACGAGGCCAGTCATCGATGGCAGCACGAACTACCACCATATCCAATTCTGCGACTGCCTTGAGAATAGCGCGCTTAAGAGAGTCGAGATTCATGTGGGGCTTAGCACATGCTTTCTCCTCAATAAGTTGCCATATGGCATAATCCAGAGGATTTAAGTCTGGGCTGGAGGATGGCCATTCTTCCTGCGCGATAAAATCAATTTTGTTAGCCCGAAACCATGCTTGTGTAGATTTTGCTTTGTGCGCAGGGGCAGAGTCCTGCTGGAAGACCCATGGCTGGTTTTGAAATAAAGTGTGGCTTAAGGGTTTGACAACAGGTTCCAGAACGGTATCTTGATAGACTCTAGCGCCAGTTTTCACACCTTTTTCACAGAAATGAACCTTACTTAGCCCTGAATAGGACACCCCCAGCCAAATCATCACTGATGAGGGGTGGTGACCTCGTTGGACCCTCGGAGCAATCATGCTGGCTTCTTTACTATTCTTAGCGTATACTCTATCATTTTGACGGTAAAAATTTTCTTCGACTATGAAGATTTTTTCATCAGTAAACAAGATTTTTCGATGGCCGTTTTGTGCGTACTGCTTTAGTACAGCGCGACTTCGTGCTAACCTCATAGCCTTCAATCGTGCGTTTAGCAGATGGCCCTTTCGTCTACGGTAAGCGTGAAGCCCAAGGTCATGATTGATAATTTTTTTAAGGGAACTTCTCTTCACAGTCATCTGTATTGCCAATAACTTTTGCTTCCGGACGGGATTTCTCGTGATTCTCGCCTTCACTGCCTTGATCACAGCTGGTGTCCGAACGGTGCGTGGTCTTCCTGATCTTTTTCGGTCATCGACAGTCAAGGTATTACTGTACCTATGGATAGTGCGATAAATAAATTGCTTGTTGATTTTCAACTTTTGTAGCAACTTGAAAATCATATTCGGTGGCTGTCCACATTTGTGCAGAGCAATTACAGCGACACGATTCTCCTTCAACCCCCATTCCATGGTGAAATAAACAAAATATGATATACGTGTGGTATGGAATTATAGCTTATAAAACTGTCAATAATATGTCATTTTTATTTTTTCTTTTCATTTGTTTTAATGGCCAGTAATCGATAAAGAAACTCAGTAACAGAACTTTTGACCAACCTGTGTAGGTCCAGTGATTTGGGCTGTGCGTTGAATTGTCAGTCATTTTGGGCTTTTTTTGCCCCATTTACCACCTAAAGGGTTGATTTTCGGGAAACGATGAAACACGTGTTTACTTATTTGTTTTAAGAAGTACCTACTCATACGAAGTTTCAAGTCGAAATGTCTATTTAATATTTTTTTGCCATATAAACTTTGAACCCCTATTTCACCCCTTTAGGGGTGGAATTTCCAAAAATCCCTTCTTAGTAGGTGTTTACACTATATAAAATATATATGTACAAAATTCCAAGTCTTTAGGTTCAGTGGTTTGGGCTGGGCAATAGTCTGTCAGTCACCCGTTCACTTTTATATAAGAGAAGAAGAAGAAGAAGATACCAATTACTTACTATAACAAGTTTTGAAAAATATTATAATATTAATATTCCTTCCTATAAGTTCGTTTTATTTTTTATAGCTGAAGATCATTTCCAATGCCATTTGAAGGTCATGTGGAGCATGAGATCTGCGATTTTTTTATTTTATTTCGAGTGTCTTATCCTCATCAATGTACTTTATTGTTCACCAGGTACCAACAGAACAGGTGAATCCCGATGAAAATAATGAGCTTTCCATAAGCTATGACGAATTACAATATTTATTCCCACCGTCTGAAGAGTCTCGTAAGTTTTATTAAGATTTTTTATAATGAAATCTTTCTAAATTATTCCATCGTAACATTCGTAACTGATTTTATATCAATCTCATTCAAATTATTATATTACAGCTACGCCTAGTACCAACAGCACAGTAAGTTGATTATTTATTTTTTACATTTTCAAAAAAATATCTAAATGTGGGTAGTAGTAGTGGTAGTTGGAAATTTTAACGTTGTCATCTTATGTTGGATTTCGTATTCTTTGTAATATTATTTTTGAATGTAAAATGAATGATTTGCAAATCACTTGCCATGTCAATCTCCCATCCCGTTCCTACACGCATTTTGAACTGTTGCCGTCCTGTTTACGCCGTTGCAAGTGTGAATGTGTGCATCGGATTTTTTATAAGTAATCGATGGTTCGAGAACAATAATTCAGTGGCTGTGTGACTGCGCTAACTTGAAGACGCAAAGGGACGAATATTTTGTTTACAACTTCTATTGTTCAAACCGCAATTTACAAGGTGAAAGTGGTTGTGTTTGTGCTAAATATTGTCGGCATCGCTCGGCTGGCCCATTGGACGAGATACCTTCAGGACAAACCGAGAAAGACTTTATCCACAGGCAAGTGCGTTGTTCTTTCCTATAATAATCCTCAAGCCTCTCCCCTGAATTCTCTTCGTCCTAATATTCATTAGCGCTTTGCAACTTCATAATCAAAATTTATAGTCAACCCTGCATAATTTTTAAATGTTTAAATATATATGTTATAGCCAAACCCCGAAGTCCAGGCGCTCCTAGGTTTGCCTAGTCAAACCTCAAGTTTGACAAGAAGGCTTATTCAAAGTCCAAAACTAAAGCGTATTTCGGGCTTTCACTAACGAATTTATGGCCAATCCTAGGAGAGACCAATTTGGATAGTCAAACACCGAAACTTAATACGATCAAATCGGGGTTTGATCAGTCATACTTAAATTAGGGTCAAAATGTGTTATTTTGTATGTAAAGGTGAAAAATACATTCTTTTGAGTTAAAATGTAACTAAATCAACAATCTTCCTGTGAAACAAAGATTTCTGTTGTCTGTTAAAAAAAATAACCACGAAATTTAAGACGATCGCTCCGCTGCGCTTCGCGATCGTCCCAAATTTCTAACCTAAACGTGACCTACAGGAGTAAGGCAGCTTTGACTAAATCTAACATCGGAAATGAATGCTGTTTCGCATACATATTTAGGTTAATCTTAGTCAAAGCTGCCTTACTCCTGTAGGTCACGTTTAGGTTAGAAATTTAAGACGATCGCGAAGCGCAGCGGAGCGATCATCTTAAATTTCGTGGTTATTTTTTTTTAACAGACAACAGAAATCTTTGTTTCACAGGAAGATTATTAATTTAATTAAATTATCACTCTAAAGAATGTGTTTTTCCTACTATTAAATACAAAAAAAAAAATCTGTACCTACCTAATTTAAGTCTGACCTGGTCGCACCCCGATTTGATCGACTTGCGTTTCGGTTTTTGACTGTCCAAGTTAGTCTCTCCTAGGTTTGGCTATAAATGCGTTAGTCAAAGCCCGAAACACGCTTTAGTTTTGGACTTTGACTAAGCCTTCTTGTCAAACCTGAGGTTTGACTAGGCAAACCTAGGAGCGCCTGGCCTTCGGGGTTTGACTATAACATATATATAATTCTTTAAAACCTTATTACAGTCCATTCATATCAAAATTTTCAAAATCAGCCCCCTTGTGCCTAGGGAATTTTCGCAATTTTTTTGTTTATACATTTTCCGCCCCGAATTTTGGAGTGAGGCACCTCCATCTTAGATTCTTAGTAATTGTCCTAGGGTTTAAGCAGGTTTATAAACTCATTCAAATCATAATAATTCGCTTTATATAATTAAGAGTAAAAGAACCTTGACGTATCGAATGTAAATTTCATTTTGACATGTTGTGGGAACATGTTGTGCTACTGAATGTACCATAATTTACAAAAGTTCTCTTTATTCTAGCTACAGTCCACAACTAAATACTCGGAGCCACTCGATGAAGGTTATTTACGCCAACTGTCAGGTAATTACTCTGTTTCCATAAAATTATCTATTTACTCGGTCTTACCATGGGCCTGTATCAGAAAATAAATAGTCTGTAATTCATCTTTGTAAATTAGAAGGTGTATTGTAGGTAATTGATAAAACTTGTACATGCTAGGTTCATCATCACTAAATAAAAAAAATAAAAAATGCTATCCTTACTAATATTATAAATGCGAAAGTCCGTTTGTTTGTTTATTTGTTACGCCTTCACGCCCTAACTACTGAACCGATCGTTATGAAATTTTGCATATACGTTGTCAGGGGTACAGAGAAGGACATAGGGTACTTTTCATTCCGAAAAAAGTGTAGTTCCCGAGGGATAGCAAAAAACCTTTCCACGCAGACGAAGTCGCGGGCGGCCGCTAGTCATTTATAAATCATAATGACACTGTCGTGTCGCGATTCTACTCAAAAACACTTTGAAGATCTAATAATCATGGATCATAAACGACTGAAAGCCCTCTAAATTACTAATGAATGTGGATAGTTGCAGATACGCTTATAGATAAAACAAAAGAATCACCAGTTGATGGCGTTCTGGAAACAAGTACACAAGACGTAAGTGAATATACCAAACATAATCCTTACATATAATGAAACAGTAGAAAAAGTGTGTCTGTACATAACATATATTTCAAAAAAATATCTGGGGCGATGGAGACATAGTAATAGAGTAAGAATAAAAAAAGTGTGTCTATTTGTCTGTTTGTTTGTCTGTTTGAACACTACTGAACAGATTCGAATGAAACTTTTTTTGCCATATAGCTGTTAAGCCTGGGCATAGATAGATAGATAGATAGATAATTCTTTATTTCAACACCAAAAGTGAAACATACATATAAAGACTTAACAATAGAACTTACAGTGCTAAACATGGCGGCCTTATCGCTTAAAGCGATTTCTTCCAGGCAACCGGAGGTATGGAGATATTGACAGTAGATGAAAAAGAGGGCGGTGTAAAATAGCACGGACGGAACAAAGTGATTAATGAAAAGTTAAAGTCATAAACATACATAGAATAATATGATATAATAAACTTACACAAACATACATACAATTAAATATACAATAATTATGGAAAACACATTAACAACTTATTTGCAGTATAGGAGTACCTAGTAAGTAATAATTTATTATATAAAGCGACAAAATCATAGTGACAAGTAATGTTGTTTTACTTGGTTCTTGAAGGTGTTCAAGGACTGGGCACGCCTAATGGACACAGGCAAGGAGTTCCATAGTATTACTGCGTGAACAGTAAAGGAGTCATGGTAGAAGCTTGTCCTGTGAATAGGCGTAGAGAGGCTCAAATTTTCTGAAGACCTAAGAGTATGTGATGTAGAACAAAGGTAACTAAATCGTTCCTTGAGATAGCGCGGGTAAGAAGGATTGAACAAGATATTGTAAAGAAGGGACAAAATATGAGTATTCCGGCGAAGCCTAATGGGTAGCCACTTGAGCTTATTACGAAAATGGGAAACATGATCATATTTGCGTAGGCCAAATATAAATCTGATACAAAAGTTTTGAAGTCGCTCAAGTTTGTTTAGCTGGTCCTCCGTAAGATCTAGATAGCAAGCGTCGGCATAATCAAGTATAGGAAGCAAGAGAGAATTTGCTAGAGCAATTTTAGTGGCAGTAGGTAGAAAGTTACGGAGTCTCCTAAGAGAAGCCGCTGACGCATATAGTTTGCGGCTGACAGTTTGCAGCTGCGAACCCCAACTCAAGTTACTATCCAAGATAATTCCCAGGTTTTTTACTGTGCTACTGTATGGGATATCAACACCACAAAAGTTGACCGTCGGGAGGGTGCACAGATTGATTTTGGCCAAAGTTCTAGAGCTACCGATGACTATAGCTTGGGTTTTGTTGGGATTGACTAGTAGGCCATAAGATTTACTCCAGTCTGCAATGCGTCTTAAATCTGAGGAGATAGTTGTGATAGCCTTATGTAGCTCAGAAGCAGTACCTTGACAGTACAGCTGAAGGTCGTCTGCATAGAGGTGGTAGGAAGAAGTGAGGTTGTGAGTGATAGAGTTTATGAAAATGGAAAATAAAAGGGGAGATAGCACGCCGCCTTGCGGGACGCCTGCAGTGGTATTACGCCATGAAGAGAATTCCTCGTCAAAGCGGACCCGCTGCCTGCGCCCATACAGATAACTGTGAAACCACTCAATTACCGTTGTAGATATGTTAAGAGAGCGAAGCAGAGCTAAGAGAATGTCAAAATTCACAGTATTGAAAGCATTACTGAAGTCCAACAGTGTTAGTACCGTTAGGAGGCCCTGTTCCATACCCAGACGAATGTCGTCAGTGATCTTAATAAGGGAGGTTACAGTACTATGGCCAGGGCGGAAACCGGACTGGAAGGGATTGAGGAGGTCGTTGCGGATGAGGAATTTATTGAGCTGATCGTGTATAATGCGTTCGAGTACTTTAGACAGAAAGGGAAGGATGGAAATTGGGCGGAATTCGGCAACGGTTTTGGGGCTGGATTATACTGGGGCTGCATAACTTAGGTTATAATTAATTTAAGAAAATGGAACACCTGATGCAGATCCATAATGGTCCAACTTAACTATAAGGAATATAACTAGTGGCTCCGTGAGCTGTAGACCTCGTGATAAAAACTGGCTCAAATTGTACAAAAATAAAATATTGGCATGAGATTTTCAAAGCACACAGTACGTGCTGTTTGGTATATTATTTGGAGTATTCGCAGCTAGATGGTGCTTCTAATTTAAATAATTCTTCAAGATGAGTGAATATTTTTTTAAATAAATTTGGAAAGACTGGCTCGACTAAACAATTTTAGATAATTATCGAACCTGCCCACAAAATTTCACCAGAATCGAACAAACAGCTGGAAAGCCGGAATAAAATATTTTTTCTGACATATCTCTGTCATTGAAATAAATTTCGAAATACTGTCTCGTCAAAAAAGTTCCGTATATTTATCAAACTTGCTCACAAAATTTCACCAGGATCGGTTTAGAAATGCAGAATCGGTTGAGAAATGCGACCTGTAGAGAAGAACAGACAGCGCTGGAAAGCCAGACTGAAATAAAAATTTTTAACAATCTCCACTAATAAGAAAAATTTCAAAAAACTTGTTTGACAAAAAAAAATTATATTAGTATTTTCAAACCTGCTTACAAAATTTTACGAGAATCAATTGAGAAATGCGACCTGTAGAGAAGAACAGGCAGAGCTGGAAAGCGGACTGCAATTTGTTTTTTTATCATATCTCAGCCATTATAAAGCAAACAGTCAGATACTATGTAGATCGACACACTCCCGTATATGCCTGCTTCTTAGATTTGACAAGGGCATTTGACCTTGTCAATTATGATATCCTCTGGCAGAAATTAAGAAATGAAAACCTGCCAGCGGAGATGATTGAGATGTTCAAATTTTGGTACACTAATCAGGTTAATGTTGTTAGATGGGCGGGAACCTATTCAGAATCTTACAGATTGGAGTGCGGTGTGAGGCAGGGGGGGTTGACCTCACCCAAGCTGTTCAACTTGTATGTGAACTCTCTAATCGAGGAACTCAGTAGGACCCATGTCGGTTGCCATATAGACGGAATATGTGTTAATAATATAAGTTATGCCGACGATATGGTCCTGCTGAGTGCCTCGGTATGTGGTCTCGTAAAACTGTTAACAATTTGTGAAGTGTACGCCACTAAACATGGACTAAAATACAATGTGTCCAAAAGCGAATGCATGGTCTTTAAGGTGAAAAATTCACCTCCACTTTCTATGCCACCAGTAAAGTTATGTGGGACGCCATTAAAAAGGGTGGATCAATTCAAGTACTTGGGGCACTTATTACAGCCTGACCTTAAAGACGATGCCGACATTGAGCGGGAACGCAGAGCGCTGTCTGTGAGAGCCAACATGATAGCCCGCAGGTTTGCTCACTGCTCCGTAGAGGTGAAAATTACGTTGTTCAGGGCTTACTGCACCTCCTTTTACACGAGCAGTCTGTGGGCTGACTTCACGAAAAGACAGTACAGCGCTTTGCGTATCCAGTACAATAACGCGTTCAGGGCGCTGATGGGGCTGCCTCGGTTCTGTAGCGCATCAGGGATGTTCGCGGAGGCTCGTGTGGATTGCTTCCACGCCACCATGCGCAAGCGGTGCGCGTCCCTGGTGCGCCGGGTCCGGGCCAGCGCTAACAGCGTTCTGAACATGATCGCGAGCAGGCTCGACTGCAGGTACATTAACCATTGCTGTATGGTTCATGTGCATATAAATGTTTAGTGTAGTTGCGTCTTTTTTGTATTGTAAGCTCATTACTAATATTAGATTTAAGTATCATTGTTACTAACCTTTGAGTGAGCCTAAGTAGCTCGAAATAAATGAATTATATATATATATTATATTATAAAAAAATTAATAACACTGGCTCGACAAAAAAATTCTATATAATTTTCGAACCTGTTCACAAAACACGAATCGGTTAAGAAATGCGACCTGTAGGTGAGAACAGACAGCCGGACATACGAAAGAATTTTTTCCCAAGCTGAAGCACGAAGCAGAGACGCTTCGCTCTTACTTCGTGCTCGCTCGGTCAAAAATGACACCCTAGCAAAAGTTGTTCAGCCTGATGAGTATTTTCGTTGAGGTATAAAAATTGAAGACTTGGAACACCCGATGCAGAACCATAATGGTCCAGCTAAACTATACAAAATGTAGATAAAAACGACATCTTTGCAAAAGTTGTTCAGCCTGATGAGCATTTTTTGTTGAGGTATAAAAATCGAAGATCTGAAACAACTGATGCAGAACCATAAATTTTCTTATGTAACTACATTATATGCATACGCCGAAGTCATAAAGTCCACGCGTACGAAGCCGCGGGCATCAGCTAGTTAACAAAATAATAATTAACGAAAACGTAATTCAAAGTCAACATAGAGCATTGCATTACATTCCCACTCTACAAATCACACGAAGTTTTTTTTTTAAAAAGCTTGATAATGGTAACATTTTCCCACTATGAACAGTAAATTAATGGTTGTCTGGAAGAAATCGCTTTTCAGCGATAAGGTCGCCAATTGTTCAATTTTTTTGTACTGTCTCGTATGTTCTATTATGGTGAACAATAAAGTGTATATTCATTCATTCATTCATACAGATTGCAATTGAATTGTGGTAACCGTGTGCTACTGAGTGTACATGATTAACGAAAGTTATCTTTTTAGCTACAGTCCACAACTAAGGACTCGGAGCCACTTGATCCAGATTTATTAAGCAATACAGTTTCAGGTATATCTGTTTTTTTTAATAATTGCAATAAAACATCATACATAACATAATATAAATTTATTCGGTTTTAACATGCATCTGGAACAGAAAGTAACTTTTTTTTTTTTTTACTAAATTAAGTTTTCCATCCTTTTCTTTCTGTATCAAAAAGAGAAGAATAGAAAGTTAAAATTAAGTTTAGTCCTGTCAATTTACATAGGTGTACCGGAAAGTTTTTACTGGTTTTTCTGACAGATGCTGCTAGCCGTCAGTATGGAATAAAATAATTTGACATATATGTCATTTTATTCTACTGTCAATAACCTTCAAAAACAACTCATTTACATTCTGACTAAATATTAGTATTATAATGTTGTAGCTCTGTGAATATGTCGAATTTCGTACCTGACAAAGAGCATTCGCGGCATGCATAGGTTTTCTTATTTCATCAAAAGAAAAAGGCCATTAAAAAACCTGGTGACACAGTAAATACTGATCGCTACAAACAACAAATAATAAATTTGAATTATGCATTGATTGAAAAACGTCCAGAATGGGCCCGAAGACACTGTAAAGTGATTTTGTTGCATGATAATGCACCGTCACACACAGCAAAACCGGTGAAAGACGTATTACAATCGCTTGGATGGGACGTATAAAAAAAATTCACAGATCTCGTGCCTTTCACGACCTTCTGGTACATTGAAAATGAATTTAATGAATTTAACAAAATATTTTATTATTCTTTTCTTAAAGATATTATTATTTTATTGAAAGGTAACCTAAGTACTATGTATAACTAAAACATCTGAATTTCTAAATAAATTAACCCTGATAAAAAATAAATCAAAATCAAATGCAGCATGCGAGACTCTCGCGCCGACTTCATCATCACTCGAATGTGCGATAGCAACCCTCATCACACTCTCATTCTCAGAGATCGTTGTAAAATTTGGAATCGCAGAGTCACTAAGAAAGACGTGACTGATCGAGTAATTTCAAATCTCGAAAAAATTTAAATAATAGCAACCCACGATATATAATATTTTGGATCTAGTAGAGGCCCTCGGCTTCGCCTCAGGCCTCAAACTAAAATCTCTCTTCTGTTCAACTTTCGCTCAAGATTCGTTTATCCGTTTCTCTACACACAAAAACTCGCTACGACGCCTAGCACGTGTACTGGAGATAATAGCGTCATCTCTTTTGCTTCTACAGTTATTGCTAACACTACTTTCTCTTTCATTTTCACATAGTAAGCGACGTCACTTACTTGAATATGGACTTATGGAGACATTTCAGTGCAGTCACACTATGGTACCGCCCCGCGCCGCCGTATCTAACGATTTTTAAATCTTTGACCAGATCTGGAATCAGCTCTCGCTTCACGCTCTATTCACGTCATACCATCTGTTGACCTGCTAGAGCTAATCAATATCAATATTATGGTTTTAATATACAGGGTGGAAATTTTTAATGCCACCTGGAGGGAAAGTACTCTAAACAATGGAGATAGCAAATTTCGCTCAAAGGAAACATTCCTTTATTTTTGAAAATAAACATAACTGTATTCAAACATTTTTAAAATATACGCTTCCCACACCCAGGAATCGAACTGGCTAAAATTCGAAAAAACAAAACCCTGTACTTTTATGATATCAATCGTTAGGGTCGAATATAAGGATCAAATCTCTCTAACAAACATGGTAAATTAAATCAAAGGAAAACCATTAAATCTTAACTTATTTTATTGGTTGTTCGAAATGGGCCCCATGTTGCTGGTATTTCTCTGGTTCCTTTTCCAAATGTAAAATTCCATAATTTAGATTACTACTACACGCAGTTTTTATGTCTCATCTATCTTTTAAGGAGTCTGCATTACGAACATCTTATCGAAATAGTTCTACATCAAAGATAAATTTATTGCGAACTAGGTAGGTACTAATATAACATATTGGATCGTTTAGTAAAAGTGTTTTATCTTGTCTTTTATGGTTTTCCTTTCATTTAATTTACCATGTTTGTAAGAAAGATTTCATCCTTATGTTTGACCCTATAGATGGATATGATAAAAGTATATGGTGTTGTTTTTTCGAATTGTAGCCGGTTCGATTCCTGGGCGTGGGAAGGGTATTTAAAAAAAATGAATGCAGTTTTGTTTCTTTTCAAAAATAAAGGAATGTTTTCTTTGAGTGGAATTTGCTATCTCCATTGTTTAGAGTACTTTTCCTCCAGGTGGCATTAAAAAATTCCACCCTGTATATCTAAATACTTTTTTATTTATAAAAAATGTGGAAATAAATAAAAAATACAAAATATAAATCACTATTGCAAGCTTTGAAATATACAATTATTTAAAAACTTCAATCGTACCTACTACGTATTACCATTATCCCGCGCCGCGTACGTCGCCCGCTTATCCCAACATTTCGCTTCATAAAGGATAAGCTACAGCCCAGACCGTAAGAGTCAGGGGCATATACTTATTTCAGTAGGTAGCCTAACTCAATATCTCTAGGGGTTTTTTTCATGTTTTCGATATCGCTTTTCGTTTTTGAGAAATTGTCGATTTAGTGAGAAAAGACCCCGAAAAATTGTGTCATTTTTCTACATTTATGCGATTTTCGAAAAAAGTTTTACACTTTTTCAAAAATTTTTTTCGCCATATTGTAGCCCTTGCTGAGACGCATCTTTTGACATTTAGTACATTCACGTAGACCCAAAACTCACGGGACCAGGGCAATGTCTCACTTTTGCTGAAATTGGGTACCTTACCGAAGCAATCGAAAAAACATTTTCAATGTTAAAATATCTTTGTTCTGTGTATTATCACACCCGTCGTACTCTCCGGACCTGTCTCCGTCCGATTATCACCTTTTCGCATCATGGGGCACGCACTGGCTGAGCAGCACTTTGCAAATTTCGAAGAAGTCGAAAAATGGGTCGTTGAATGATTCCGCTCAAAAGACAAGCAGTTCTTTTGGGATGGCATTCATCATTTGCCAGAAAGATGGACAAAGTGTGTAGAATCGAATGGCCAATACTTTGAATAAATACCATTTTTATTTTATTTTTTAATTATGTGTCTTTTCATTAAAAAATCTGGTAAAAACTTTCCGGTACACCTGCTAGTTAGTTTTGCCAACCAAATCGACACCTCGGTCGCGTTACTTCTTAAGAATGCTTTCTAAGATCCTGGTAACTGGATTATATACGACAAATTTTGAAAGCCCCCTAAGTTACTAATGTTTAAGAATAATTGCAGATACGCTAATAGATGAAACAAAAGATCCGCCAGTTGATGGATTACTGGAAACAAATACACAAGAAGTAAGTAAATAGACTTAAATAATAAAATTGAAGGCCACCCACTAGCAAAGATTAAGTCATTTTTGTAAAAATTACCAATATTGTTGTAGAGTTTTATTAAAGCGCCAATGAAGCTTCATTGTATTGTACTATCCTCGCCAATTGGTAATGCGCAGGAACCTTGTCACATTAACATCCACGTCAACCTCAACCGCAACTAAAAATGACATGAAACAAGATAATAACTAATAGATAATTTAATATATTAATTATTGAGTTATAATTTTCAATAAGATAAGATCTAGGTAAAAAAAAATACAATTGTTTTTCGTTTTTGAGGTTAAAAACATGGCCGCCAAGCGCATTACCAATTGGCCCGGATTGTAGTATAAATTAGGTTAGGCATAGGTTTGTGCCTCAAGTGTTAACACTTTTGAAAAAAATATAAAACTGTTATAATAACGCGTTGTTTGCTACCCCAATATAATTCTCTGCAAGAAGCATTTCATTGCATTACATCTGCACACTACAAATCACATAGGTAAAGAAAGTCTATATTTTTTTATTGAAAATACTTTACACTGGAAAATATTTTTCCACTTAGAACATTCAACCAATTGAATTCTCTAAGTTTTTCCACTAAGGAAGAATTATTTATTATTAATGAAATGGTTTATTATTATTTAAGTGTTAATTTCTAATTTTTATTTAAGTTATTAATAACTTTTATAATTTAACTGAAATCTGAATAGTTGGTGATGTTTTAAAAATATTTTGCACGCTTCGATAATCAGATTTTTTTTTAAATATTTCCTGCTATTTTTAAAAAATCTGGCAAATAAAAAAAATGCATTTCAGGATTGTTTTTTTTATAATCACATGAACTTTTTGTATTTCTTTTATTCATTATAAATACTTAGAATGTTTTCTATCCCAAAATAATAAAACAATTTGACATTGAATGAGTAGTTAACTTTTTTTTGTCTGAAAACGTACTTTTGGCAAAAAAATACTTAATTTCAATTAACTCAAAAATTACTAACTTTTGCGGAAAAGGTTAAATAACAAAAAAAAATGTTTTGACTTCATCTGTAGCTCCTTAGTAGGAAGGAATACGTCATATTTCTAATAACCCTGCATATTTTAATGTTGAAAACGGTAAACACTACTTAAGTTATTTTCTTCATCTAAGAAATTTGAAAAAAAAGGCTGGTCAGTTCAGTATGCCATATCTTTCTTGGAGAGGCCTCCCAATTTTGTGAAATGGTGGTAGTTTCAGTAGGTTCTCTCTTTTTAGCATTAATTAATTCACAAAATTCATTTATAAATTAACCTCAACCCATTAAAAATTTGTTAAATATTAATTTCTGAACGACTATTTTAAAAATTCATCTCTTGAGGGTAAACTCACGAGTAGCTTCAGTCCCCCGTGACCACGGCAGCTGCAAAGGTGCCGATACGTCGGGAAAATCAAAAATCAAACCATATATCAACTAATTACCAAATTACTTTCAATATGACATTGTATTAAAATAATTAATGTACGCTACCGACCAGCAACGCTACGTACGGCCTCTTTGGATTTCTCTAGGCTTAGCTAGGGTATCTTAAATTCTGTGATATTTTTTATAAACAAAAGTTTATAAATAGTTGACAATATACATCATCATCAGGAAGAGGTGTTCTTTTAATTTCATGTGTCTTATCCTTATCAATGTACTTTATTGTTCACTAGGTACTAACAGAACAGGCGAATTCTAGTGAAAATAATGAGCCTCCCATAAGCTATGACGAATTACAACATTTATTCGGACCTTCTGAAGAGTCTCGTAAGTTTTATGAAGTTTTTTTATAATGAAATCTTTATAAATTATGTGGTTGTAAATGATCTTTATAAATATCAATCTCATGCAAATTATTTTATTACAGCTACGCTGTCAAGTACCAAGAGTACAGTAAGTTGATTATTTATTTTAATAATTAATTATCTAATGGTGGCTAGAATTAGTGGTAGGTGGAAATTTTAACGTTGCCATCATAGTTCCTAAATATTTGGCCCAGGTCTTCAGCGAGTTCATAAACTTATTCTAATTATATCATTTGCTACATATAATAATAAGAAAAACAACAAGGCCGCGGGTAACGATGGCATCACTACAGAACTTCTGAGAGCGGGTGGTAAGCCGATACTCAAAGTCCTCCAGAAGCTCTTTAATTCCGTCATTGTCGAGGGCAGAACGCCGAAGACGTTGAACATAAGTAAGGTGATTTTGTTCTTTAAAAAGGGTGACAAGTCCCTCTTAAAGAACTATAGACCCATCTCACTTCTGAGTCATGCCTATAAGTTGTTTTCGAGAGTCCTTACGAATCGTCTCGCTCGCAAGTTCGACGTCTTCCAACCTCTCGAACAAGCCGGGTTCCGAAAAGGCTTTAGCACCATAGACCACATCCATACGCTACGGCAGGTCATACAGAAGACTGAGGAGTATAATCTGCCACTCTGCTTGGCGTTCGTGGACTATGAGAAAGCCTTTGATTCGATTGAAACCTGGGCGGTGCTGCAGTCTTTCTAAAGGTGCCAAGTGGACTACAGGTATATCGAGGTGTTGAGGTACTTATACCAAAATGCCACCATGTCGATCCGAGTACAGAACACAAATCCTATCCAACTGCAGCGTGGTGTGAGACAGGGAGACGTTATTTCGCCGAAACTGGTCACAGCTGCGTTGAAGGACATCTTTAAGCTCTTGGACTGGAAAGGACTCGGTATCAACTTTAATGGCCAGTACCTAAAACACCTCCGTTTTGCCGATGATATAGTCCTTATGTCTGAGACCATGGAAGACCTGAAAACAATGCTCGGGGATCTCCGTAGTGCTTCCCAAAGAGTGGGTCTTAGGATGAACATGGATAAGACGAAAATTATGTCAAATGCCCATGTTGTACCCTCTCCAGTTCATGTTGGAAACACTACACTTGAAGTTGTTGACCATTACGTATACCTAGGACAGGCAGTCCAGTTAGGTAGGTCCAACTTCGAGAAAGAGATCTCTCGTCGAATCCAACTTGGGTGGGCAGCATTCGGGAAGCTTCGAAAAATCTTCGCGTCCGACTTACCTCAGTGTCTCAAGACGAAAGTCTATGAACAGTGTGTGTTGCCAGCATAGAAATAGAATGTCAAAGAACAACAATGTCAATATACAGGTGATCCGAAAACGAATGCATACATTTTATATGAGATACGTAAAATATTACTTAGATTCATAAAATATGACTATATATGGCAAAGGAAATTAATAAACTATGTTCCATACTGTTTTCTTCGTCGATAAACGAATAAATGTAGCGAAATTTGGTTTTAGAGAAATGTGTTGCAATATCTTATTTACCCGTGAAAAGTGTGATTACTTGGATTATTTCTTTTAGTCGCATCACAATTACTTAGAGCACCAGACACCATAGCTCCACGATACCTTTATTTTAAATTGCTCATCTGCCCTGTGACGCGCATTCCGTGTAACTTTTTGCATCATGTTTTGAGAAAAACGCGTTTAAAGGTGAAAATCGTTTTTCGTTCTTATTTCTACACTATTTATAAATTTAAGTAGGTAACAAAAATAGCCAATAAATAAAACATAGATTCTAAAACAAGGCCGTAGTGTTTTTTTTTACAATATCTTAATTGAATAATTGCTAATAGCGATTTGAAATTATTGCTTAATTTAAATTCCATACAAATCGTGTTACGCGAGGGCGTGTATCTAAGTTACACGCGATCCGCGCAATAAGTTGTATGTCTACTGAAACAAATCTATCAGTTGTAATTGGAGTAACACGGTGTAGGCAAAATAGAAATAGTATTAATAATCAATGAAATCTTAAAGAAACACAATATTTAATTTATAAAAAGGTACAACTTTTAATATTATAATAAATCTTCTAGTAAATCATAGCAACAGATTAACTAAAGTGATAATAAGAACCTCATATAAAATTTGGGAATGTTTTATTATATTTTTTTTAAAGTACTGGGCTTTTACTTTTACTTTTTTTATTGGGCTGCGTGGACTTTTTATGTAAAAATTAAAACACGTAGAATTGTTCAATTTATATATTTTTTAAATCAATATAAATATACATTTTAAATAGTAATATTAAAATAATAGTAACATTTTAAATTTTTTTTATTTTCTAAAAATATAGTTATATAAAACAAAAATATAAGTTTATTAATTTTCATAAAAGTTCACCTAACCTAGTTAAAAAGTAATAATACCTATTACTTTTTTTATATTACTTTGGCCGCCCGCGACTTTGTCTACGTGAAAAATTTTTGCTATCCCTCAAAGGTACCTTATTTTTTTTTTGTATTCCTGGTAACGTGTATCTAAAATTTTATAAAAATCGGTTCAGTAGTTATGACGTGAGGGCGTTAAAAACAAGCATACAAACGGATTTTTGCATTTATAATACTTGTAAGGATATTTTCTAAAAATATTAGTACTTAAATAAAATAATCCTAAGTTATAAATATTTCATAAAAGCGCACCCAAAACAGAAAAAAAATAAAAGTAAAGACCCAGTATTTTTTTTTTAAATATAATTAAAACCTCCCAAGTTTCATATTTTTTTATATTAACGAAAGTTGAAACTAGGTATTACAGTTAATCGCCATCCTAGAAAATAAAATAAATATATTTTTTTAAATACATAATTTATTCATCTTAATATATAAAATCGTAAACTGAATGACTGACTGACTGACTGACTGACTGACTGACTGACTGACTGACTGACTGATCTATCAACGCACAGCCCAAACCGCTGGACCTAGAGTTTTGAAATTTTGCACACAGATACTTTATACTGTGTAGGCATCCACTAAGGAAGGATTTTTGAAAATTCCATCCCTAAGGGGATGAAATAAGGGATGAAAGTTTGTATGAAAGTCCCTCAGTTTTGAAGCTAGAATCTTCAAATTTTGTATTTAGGCTGACGATTGAAAATTAATAAATACGGGTCTCAGCGTTTTTCAAAATTCTACCCCCGAAGGGGTCAAAAGGGGGATGAAGTTGTGTATTAAGGAAATCCTTCATTTTCGAAGTAAAAATCGCTAAATTTTTAATCTAGGCTTATGGATAGAAATCTAAAGCAACGTATATTGTTTTTGTTAGGATTTCAACTCCAAAGGGGATGAAATGGGGGTGAAAAGGGTTAAAAAAACCCTAAAAATTGATATAGATGTCGTTATTGGGGTTTTCTGGGATGACGATTGCAAAAATGACATTTATTTTGAAGTCCAACACGGTGGACATGATTTAACCCCTAAAGGGGTGAAAATGGGGTCCAAATTTTGTATGGAAAAATAATATAAAATAGACATTACATCTTTAAACTTCGTAGGAGCACATCTAAAAATAAATAGGCAAATATATATATTTTTTTATTTTGAAAATCAACCCCTTAGGGGGTAAATGGGGTGAGTAAACATAAAAATCGATATAGATGTCGTTATTGGGGTTTTCTGGGATGACGATTGCAAAAATGACATTTATTTTGAAGTCCAACCACGGTGGACATGATTTAACCCCTAAAGGGCTAAAAATGGGGTTCAAATTTTGTATGGAAAAAGAATACAAAATCGAAATTACAACTTTAAAATTCGTAGGAGCACGTCTAAATATATATTTTGGGATTTTGAAAATCAACCCCTTAGAGGGTAAGTGGGGTGAGTATCATAAAAATCGATAAGGATGTCGTTCTTGAGGTTTTATGGGATGGTGATTGCGAAAATGAGAACGGAACGGGACGGAACGGGACGGAACGGGACGGAACGGAACGGAACGGAACGGAACGGAACGGAACGGAACGGAACGGAACGGAACGGAACGGAACGGAACGGACCGGAGCGGAACGGAACGGAACGGAACGAGACGGTAACGGGAACTAGAACGGGATGGGTACGGGAACGGGAACGGAAGGGGTACGGGCCGAGTATGGGACGGGATCGGACGGGAACGGAACGGGAACGGAACGAAATGGGAATGAAACAGGAACGTAACGGGAACGGAACGGGAATGAAACAGGAACGAAACTGGAATGAAACGGGAACGGAACGGGAATAGAACAGGATGGGAACGGGAACGGGAACAAGAACCGGACGGGAACGGAACGGGAACAAGAACGGGAACGTAAGGCGTACGGGACGGTTAGGGAACGTTTATGGGACGGGAACGCAGCGGGAACGGAACGGGAATGCGAACGGGAACGAAACGTGAACGGAACGGGAACGGAACGGGAACGAAACGGGAACGGAACGGGAACGGAACGGGAACGGAACGGGAACGGAATGGGGACGGAACGGGAACGCAACGGGAACGGAACGGGAATATAACGGGACGGGAATGGGAACGAGAACAGGATGGGAACGGGACAGGAACGGGAACGGAAACGGAAGGGGTACGGGACGGTTACGGGACGTTTACGGGACGGGAACGTAAACGGGACGGGAACGGAACGGGAACGGGGAACGGGAACGGGAACGGGAACGGGAACGGGAACGGGAACGGGAACGGGAACGGGAACGGGAACGGGAACGGGAACGGGAACGGGAACGGGAACGGGAACGGGAACGGGAACGGGAACGGGAACGGGAACGGGAACGGGAACGGGAACGGGAACGGGAACGGGAACGGGAACGGGAACGGGAACGGGAACGGGAACGGGAACGGGAACGGGAACGGGAACGGGAACGGGAACGGGAACGGGAACGGGAACGGGAACGGGAACGGGAACGGGAACGGGAACGGGAACGGGAACGGGAACGGGAACGGGAACGGGAACGGGAACGGGAACGGGAACGGGAACGGGAACGGGAACGGGAACGGGAACGGGAACGGGAACGGGAACGGGAACGGGAACGGGAACGGGAACGGGAACGGGAACGGGAACGGGAACGGGAACGGGAACGGGAACGGGAACGGGAACGGGAACGGGAACGGGAACGGGAACGGGAACGGGAACGGGAACGGGAACGGGAACGGGAACGGGAACGGGAACGGGAACGGGAACGGGAACGGGAACGGGAACGGGAACGGGAACGGGAACGGGAACGGGAACGGGAACGGGAACGGGAACGGGAACGGGAACGGGAACGGGAACGGGAACGGGAACGGGAACGGGAACGGGAACGGGAACTGAAAGCCTTGTGCGAGGCCCGCCACACGCGGCAAATGTCTTGCCTCGCGAGGCAGTGCGCTTGATGGGGACTTGCCTAATCGCGTAAAAATGGCTGGCCGGATCCTGGTTGAAGGTTCCTTAAAAGGATTTCGTCTAATATCCACGCGGACGAAGTCGCGGGCAGAAGCTAGTTATTCATAATTTTCTTTAATTTAAGTAAAACAAACCTTTACAAAGGTATTTTTTTAAAAGAACAGTACACCCAAAATATAAGTACACCCAGCCTAGTAAAAAAGTTATATTACTATGAAAAAAAAAAATTTTTTTTTAAATAAAATTAAATCATTCCTAAGTTTTTTATATTTTATTAAAATCCACCCAGCAATTATTTGACTTTTACTTTAATATAAAATTTAAATTGCTCTATTAAAAATGTATATTAATTATATTTTTTATAAATAAACATAAAAACAAATCCTTCGTTTTTAAATGCTAATTGTTAAGTTTATAAACTTAAATTTAATATAATCTAATATAATGTAATTTAAAACTATGGGTGTAATTTAGCCTGAAATAAATGATTTTTATTTTTATTTATTTTTAAATTTTTATGAGTCTACTCAGTCCAGTAAAATAAAAAAAAATAGAAAAATAATCAGTCTTACTATAGGTATTTTAATAAATCTTTTATGGCTACATAACAAAAATTGTCTTCAAAGATCCTAACAAAGATCAGACTATTTGGCTACAAAACAAAGATAAATCTATTAAAACAGCCCATTTTAAAGAAAAAATAAATAAAATAATATAATAGCTAATGACTTGGTTTGTTTCGCCTATAACGTGTATCTATAATTACACTAGATAGAAACAATTAGCTGGCGCCCGCGCCTGCTATGCCTATCTGTGGTAACTCAATTACACGGCGATCGCGTAACACGCGCTTAAAATTCCCGAGTTACACTAATGTGACAGGCCTGTTCCTGAAAAATTTCAGGCACAAAGTTCCTTTTCTTAAGTGGCCCATATAGAATGGGGCTAGACGATCTCAATAAGACCTGTTAAGCTTAATTAGTGTATCTCAAGATACACTAATTGTGCCTCACAGGGCAGTCATTTGCTAGGTGGGACGCTAGGGGCTCTTACTGTAAAAAATGTTGGCACATGTCACTTGATCCTTTGTCTCTTTTTTACATAGACCGTGTCCGTATGATGTTAACTTCTCTTTTACACGCTTTGTTGGTCTTCTTGAGCGCAGCGAAAATGTCTATGGTTGAAACGTGGTCGCTAACTATGGGTCTCATAAGGAGGCTCAAGGTCACCCAGCGTGCAATGGAGAGACTCGG
The DNA here is from genome assembly GCA_928269145.1 of Agriphila tristella. Taxonomy (NCBI): domain Eukaryota; kingdom Metazoa; phylum Arthropoda; class Insecta; order Lepidoptera; family Crambidae; genus Agriphila; species Agriphila tristella. The sequence continues at coordinate 44,830,776 of OV743433.1, forward strand.
CGTTTCCCTGCGTGATCGAATCAGAAACGAGGAGATCCGCAAGAGAACTAAAGTAACCGACATCGCTCGAAGGATTACTCAGCTGAAGTGGCAATGGGCGGGACACATAGCAAGAAGAACCGATGGCCGTTGGGGCGGAAAGGTTCTGGAATGGCAACCGCGCACCGGACTACGCTCCGTGGGTATGCCCCCCCCGACAAGGTGGACCGACGATCTGGTGAAGATTGCTGGAAGCCAGTGGATGCGGGCAGCGCAGGACCGATCGTCGTAGAGATCCTTAGGGGAGGCCTATACCCAGCAGTGGGTGTCGTGCGGCTGATTTGATGATGATGATGAATAGTAAGAGAACCGTGACGTATCATATGTCAAGTTCAATTTTGACATGTTGTGGGAACCTGTTGTGCTACTGAATGTACCATAATTTACAAAAGTTCTTTATTCTAGCTACAGTCCACAACTAAAGGCTCGGAGCCACTCGATCAAGGTTTACGCCAACTGTCAGGTAATTACTCTGTTTCCATAAAGTTATCTATTTACTCGGTCTTACCATGCGCCTGTAGCTGTACCGGAAAATAAATAGTCTGTAATCATCTTTGTAAATTAGAAGGTGTATTGTGATTGATAAAACTTGTACTGTACATGATACCTTCATCATCACTAAATATAAAATAAAATAAAATGTGACACTGTCGTGTCGCGTTTCTACACAAAAATACTTTTTAACATCCATTAGGGATTATAAGCGACTGAAAGCCCTCTAATTACTAATTAATGTGGACAATTTATTACAGATACGATAATAGGTAAAACAAAAGAAACGCCAGTTGATGGCGTTCTGGAAACAAGTACACAAGACGTAAGTTAATGTACCAAAAATAATCAACAAAAAATAATTAACAAAAACGTAACAAAGTCTACATATAGCATTGGATTGCATTACATTCGCACTCTACAAATCACACGAATTTTTTTTTTAAACTTGATACTTGTAACATTTTCCCACTATGAAGAGCGAATTGCAATGGAGGGATGTCACAAAATGTATCCCGCTTGGTGGCTATTGCTGCAGGAGATCATTGTATGGGCATTTACCCCCGAATTTCCCAATTGATAGCAAAATCCAAAAATTGATAGCAAACACATACAAACCACCAAATGAGAGTTCTACATCTACACTAGTGCCAAGTTGGCGGTAGTGTGCCGACTAGTGGATGAATTGTGAATCAGCAAAATTATCCTGCCATTGAATTAATTTAGAGTAAAATAACGATATGTATTGATTTCAAGATTAAATTGACATTTTGTGGTAGCTGCGTGCTACTGAATGTACCTTAGTTAACGAAAGTTATATTTATTTTAGCCACAGTCTACAACTAAGGACTCGGAGCCACTTGATCCACATTTATTAAACAATATATTTTCAGGTACCTATATTTTTTTTTCATAGAATTACAATAAAACATCATACATAACAAAATATAAATTTACTCGGTTTTATCAAGCATCTGGACCAGAATCTAACCTTCCCTTTAAGTCTTTTTTTATTATTTTTTTAAACTAAATTTAGTTTTCCATCCTTTTCTTTCTGTATCTAAAAGAGAAGAATAGAAAGCTAAAATTTAGTTTAGTCCTGTCAATTTAGTTAGTTTTGCCATCCGAATCGACACCACGGTCGCGTTACTTCTTAAGAATGATTTCTAAGATCCTGGTAACTGGATTATAAACGACAAATTTTGAAAGCCCCCTAAGTTACTAATGTTTAAGAATAATTGCAGATAAGCTAATAGATGAAACAAAAGATCCGCCAGTTGATGGAGTACTGGAAACAAATTCACAAGAAGTAAGTAAATAGACTTAAAGAATAAAACTCGAGGCCACCCACAAGCAAAGATTAAGTCATTTTTGTAATGAACAATATTGTTGAAGAGTTTTATTAAAACGACAATGAATGTTGTTTGCTTCATTGTATTGTACTATCGTCGCCAATTGGTAATACGCAGGAACCTTGTCACATTAACATTCACGTCAACCTCATCCGCAACTAAAAATGTCATGAAACAAGAATCAATAAAATAAGATCTAAGTATATAAAAAAAAATGATTTTTAATTTTTATTTTTGAGGTTAAAAACATGACCGCCAGGCGCATTACCAATTGGCGCGGATAGTAGTATAAATTAGATTAGGTATAGTTTTGTGTCTCAAGTGTTAACACTTTTGAAAAAAATATAAAACTGTTATAATAATGCGCTGTTTGCTATCTCAATATATTTGATTACAAACTATTCAAGAAGCTTTTCATTGCATTACATCCGCACTCTACAAATCACACAAAGAAAGTTTATTATTTTTTATTGAAAACACTTTACACTGGAAAACATTTTTACACTTAGAGCGTTCAACCAATTGAATGCTCTAAATTTTTCCACTAAGGAAGAGTTATTTATTATTAATGAAATGGGATTACTAATATTAAACTCTATTTCTAATTTTACTCAAGTTATTAATAACTTTTATACATTAACTGAAAGCTGAATAGTTGGTGATGTTTTAAAATATTTTGCACGCTTCGATAATAAGATTTTTTTTTAAATATTTCCTGCTATTTCTAAAAAATCTGGAAAAATATAAAAAGTATTGCATTTCAGGATTGATTTTTTTTAATAATCACATGAACATTTTGTATTTTTTTATTCATTTTAAACACTTAGAATGTTTTTTATCCCAAAATAATATAACAATTTGACATTGAATGAGTAGTTATCTTTTATTTATTTATTTTTTGTCTGAAAACGTACTTTTGGTAAAAAAAAAATACTTAATTTTAATTAACTCAAAAATTATTAACTTTTGCAGAAAAGGCAAAACAAAAAAAAAGGTTTTGACTTCATCTGTTGCTCCTTAGTAGGAATACGTTATATTTCCAAAACCCTGCATATTTTAATGTTGAAAACTTAGAATAATAACACCTAGAAGCCGTGTCTTTGTATGCAAAGTGAGGCAACTAATACTGAGCCAAAATGGCTCAGTTTTCAGATTTATATCCGTATAACCTAATCGTAACTAAAATCCAATAATATAGTAACTAATCTCCTTAAGGTAGGGAAATTGAAACTGTTTTGTACTTATTATGTATGATTAATGACATAATGGAGAATAAAAATCTGAAAACGGCGCCATTTTGGCGGTTTTAGTTGCCTCACTTTTGACAGTGCGCTTTGTAGGGAACTATCGTTCTAGGTGTTATTATTCTAAGGTTGAAAACACTAAACACTACTTAAGTTATTTTCTTTATCTAAGATATTTGAAAAAAAGGCTGGTCAGTATGCCATTTCTTTCTTGGAGGGGCCTCCCAATTTTGTGAAATGGTGGTAGTTTCAGTAGATTCTCTCTTTTTAGCATTAATTAATTCACAAAATTAATTTATAAATTAACTTCAACATATAAAAAATTTGTTAAATATTAATTTCTGAACGACTATTTAAAAAATCATCTCTTGAGGGTAGGCTCACGAGTAGCTTCAGTCCCCGTGACCACGGCAGCTGCAAAGGTACCGATACGTCGGGAAAATCGAAAATCAAACCATATATCAACTAATTACCAAATTATTTTCAATATGACATTGTATTAAAATAATTAATGTACGTTACCGACCAGCAACGCTACGTACGGCCTCTTTGGATTTCTCTAGGCTTAGCTAGGTACAGTCGAGTCCATTAATATGTTGGCACGTTTGACTTTTATTACAAAGGCATAAAGGTTGACGAACTGTCAAAAGTGCCAACATATTATTGGACTCGACCGTACCTTAAATTCTGTGATATATTTCATAAACAAAAGGTAGTAAATAGTTATACATCATCATCAGGAAGAGGTGTTCTTTTTATTTCATGTACTTTATTGTTCACTAGGTACCAACAAAACAGGCGAATTCCGGTGAAAATAATGAGCCTCCCATAAGCTATGACGAATTACAACATTTATTCGGACCGTCTGAAGAGTCTCGTAAGTTTTATTAAGTTTTTTTTTATAATGAAATCTTTAAAAATAGATTATTCGGTCGTAAATGATCTTTATATCAATCTCATGCAAATTATTTCATTATAGCTACGCTGTCAAGGTCAAGTCTCTTGGTACTTGACATTGCTTGACCACATTATTTTTTTCTTTCTTATAAAATGTATTATCTATTAGGAATATGAGCGTAAAGAGGCGAGTGTCAGTGTGCGGATAAACCAATACTGGTTTTTGTCACATTGTTAGCTTGTATTTTAATTTTAAGACCTTTGTAGTTTCTTAATAAATAAATAAAAAAATACAGAGTATCAATTTACTCGATCTTATCTTGCGCCTGAACCAGAAAGTAAATAACATGTCATTCATTTTTGTGAATTAGAAGGTTCATTGTATTTGATTAAACTTGTATGCTAGCATTATCATAAAAAATAAGTTATTTAAGAAAATATTCAAATACCAGTAATACATTTTTCAACACACTTGCTCGTAAAGTGACTCCTAATACATCGCTTTTAGGGCCATAAACCGAGCTATAACAAACGCGTGCAATAATAATTATATAAAACACTAGTTGGTTATAGAATTATCCCTACAAAGTTAAATAGGTACCTTACTGCAAGTTATATGCGAGTAAACAGAGCATTCCAAATTTAACCGGGTTATACAGTTATTTTTTTTAGTAACAACAAAGAGGTTTTATGCCGCTGAAAATTCATATACATTTTCATCATCATCATCATCATATCAGCCACACGACACCCACTGCTGGGTATAGGCCTCCCCTAAGGATCTCCACAACGATCGGTCCTGCGCTGCCTGCATCCACTGGCTTTCCGCGACCTCCACCAGATCGTCGGTCCACCTTGTCGGGGGCCTACCCACAGAGCGTCGTCCGGTGCGCGGTCGCCATTCCAGAACCTTTCTGCCCCAACGGCCATCGGTTCTTCTCGCTATGTGTCCCGCCCATTGCCACTTCAGCTGAGCAATCCTTCGAGCGATGTCGGTTACTTTAGTTCTCCTGCGGATCTCCTCGTTTCTGATTTGATCACGTAGGGAAACGCCGAGCATGGCTCTCTCCATTGCACGCTGAGTGACCTTGAGCCTCCTTATGAGACCCATAGTTAGCGGCCACGTTTCACTGCCGTAAGTCATCACTGGCAACACACACTGTTCATAGACTTTCGTCTTGAGACACTGAGGTAAGTCGGACGCGAAGATTTTTCGAAGCTTCCCGAATGCTGCCCACCCGAGTTGGATTCGACGAGAGATCTCTTTCTCGAAGTTGGACCTACCTAACTGGACTGCCTGTCCTAGGTATACGTAATGGTCAACAACTTCAAGTGTAGTGTTCCCAACATGAACTGGAGAGGGTACAACATGGGCATTTGACATTATTTTCGTCTTATCCATGTTCATCCTAAGACCCACTCTTTGGGAAGCACTACGGAGATCTTCGAGCATTGTGTTCAGGTCTTCCATGGTCTCAGCCATAAGGACTATATCATCGGCAAAACGAAGGTGTGTTAGGTACTGGCCATTAATGTTGATGCCGAGTCCTTTCCAGTCCAAGAGCTTAAAGATGTCCTCCAACGCAGCTGTGAACAGTTTCGGAGAAATAACGTCTCCCTGTCTCACACCACGCTGCAGTTGGATAGGATTTGTGTTCTGGTTCTGTACTCGGATCGTCATGGTGGCATTTTGGTATAAGTACCTCAACACCTCGATATACCTATAGTCCACTTGGCACCTTTGGAGAGACTGCAGCACCGCCCAGGTTTCAATCGAATCAAAGGCTTTCTCATAGTCCACGAACGCCAAGCAAAGTGGCTCATTATACTCCTCAGTCTTCTGTATAACCTGCCGCAGCGTATGGATGTGGTCTATGGTGCTAAAGCCTTTTCGGAACCCGGCTTGTTCGGGAGGTCGGAAGTCGTCGAACTTGCGAGCGAGACGATTCGTAAGGACTCTCGAAAACAACTTATAGACATGACTCAGAAGCGAGATGGGTCTATAGTTCTTTAAGAGGGACTTGCCACCCTTTTTAAAGAACAAGATCACCTCACTTATGTTCCATGTCTTTGGCGTTCTGCCCTGGACGATGACGGAATTAAAGAGCTTCTGGAGGACTTTGAGTATCGGCTTACCGCCCGCTCTCAGAAGTTCTGTAGTGATTCTATCGTCACCCGCCGCCTTGTTGTTTTTCAGCTGTTTGAGAGCCATACTAATCTCGCACAGGCTGACGTCCGGGATATCTTCGGTATAGTGTCGGGTAAGCTTGGCTCTGGGGTCTTTAGCCTTGCTTTCAACAGGTGTCTGCGTGGAATATAACTGCCCATAGAAGCTCTCGATCTCCCTCAGGATTTCAGGCTTTGATGAAATGATGCGTCCGTCGTCAGTTTTCAGCTTCGTCATCTGGCTTTGCCCAATAGACAGATCTCTCGCGAACACTTTGGAGCCTTTATTCCGCTCGATGGCCTCTTTAATACGATTCGTATTAAATTGGCAAAGGTCGCTCGTCAAAGACTTAGATATCTGTCTATTAAGCTGCCGATAACGATTAGCATCTACTGAACTCTGGAGCCTCATTTCACGTCTCTGATCCATGAGTAGGAGTGTGTGGTCGGAGAGTTTCTTTATCTTGGGACGGCGGGTCTTAAAGAGCTTGGACCCTACCGTACGGACAGCATCCACCACCATGTTGTTTAGATCGTCCACATCTATGCTGTTCTCAAGGGCTTCGAAGCGGTTTTGGAGTTCGAGTTGAAAGCTCTCGGGGTTTTGAATATGGGCCGGCAATGGTCGAATTGTTGATTTTATCAGTCGAGATCTTTCCAGCTTTGGGTTGATATTCAATGTGCCACGTACCAATCGGTGATCGCTCCCCGTCTTAACAGCGTTGATCACAGTGACATCATTGAATATTTGCTTTTTCGTCGACATGATAAAATCTATCTCATTTCTGACTTTACCGTCCGGACTGACCCAGGTCCACTTCCGGCATTCCGGCTTTCTGAAGAAGGAGTTCATCATAAAGAGGTTCTCCTTCTCCATAAAGTCAGCCAGCATCTGGCCTCTGTCATTCCGTTGCCCAACTCCAAATTGCCCCACTCTCAGCTCATCACCGCATCGTTTCCCCAACTTTGCATTGAAGTCCCCCATCACAACAGTGTAGTGGGTTTTGAAGCTATGCATGGCTTTAGAGATCTCCTCATACATAGCCTCCACTTCGTCATCTTGGTGTGTCGAGGTTGGTGCGTAAACCTGTATAACATTCAGCGAACACCGTTTGGATATTCTGAGTATAAGGTACGCCACCCTGGTCGACACACTTCCGATGGTAGTCACGTTGTTGACAAGGGACTTGTGGACGATGAACCCGATACCACCTTGGGACTGTTGGTCGCCCTCCCGGTAGTAAAGCAAGTTACCGGAGTTGAGGATTATCGAGTCCTCTCCCGCTCTTCGGACTTCAGATAAGCCGATAATGTCCCAGTGTACCTTGCTGATAACTTCTTCCAACTCGGTTAACTTCGCGTCGGTCCTTAGTGTGCGCGTGTTATAGGTTGCCAGGTGCAGTTGTCGTCGTTTTTGGTAGCCGAGCCGCACCCGGGGATCCTTAGCACCCCCTGCCCCGCCGTTACCGTAGCCGCTACCGTAGCTAGGAATAGCGGGGCTGCCGGGGACCGGGGGCCAATTTTTTGATCCATTATGCATGAGGGGGGGGGGGTTTGCCATAATCGCCACGCTTGGCAGGCGGGTTGGCGATCGCAGTAGGCCAAGGTTTTTTGGAGACGCTGCTGCCCGTCTCTTGAAGGCTATGCTCTCTTAGTCGCCTTTTACGACACCCACGGGATGATAGGGGGTAGTGCTATTCTAGGCCGGCACATACACGGCATATACATTTTAGGAATAAATAAATGTGTAAGTCCTTAATTAAGTCAAACAAATATTTATTATTATCAAATTATTCATAATTGACAATATTTTGTTATAAAATATTAAAATATTTGCATTTTTTCATTTAAAATTATAATTTTGAAGTGGCTTTATGCTCACTCACCCCTTTGTTCGCAAAATATTATTGCATTTGGCGTGTGAAAAAAACAAAAAAAATACCTGTGCGCCTTTTCCCGTCATTTTTGTTTTTGTCGTATTTGTTGCTGTGTGGTAAATTACTTTGTTTTTTCCTCGCAAATGTGTTGAAAAACGTCGTATGAAACGTAAGCTCTTGCTTATTGCACACTCGGCTGAGTTACGCCCTCGCCTGCGGCTCAGGCCGCAACCCACAGCCTTGTGTGCAATGAGCAACCTAAGCTAACTTGTCTCATAATGTACTATTCTATATTACATTGCATTACGTTTCTACTGTATAATATTTTTTAAGGTTCAGATGACTGGATATAATTTGAAAGTTCTCTAAATTACTATTGTAATTAATAATTACAGATACGCTAAAAATTGAAACAAAAGAATCGCCTGTTGAAGGAGAACTGGAAACAAGTGCACAAGACGTAAGTAGATAGACTTTTAAAATTACGAATAATAAACTATTTAATAAAATATATGTTGTTGTAACGCTATGTGCCATAATTAACAAAAGTTCTTTTTATTTTAGCCACAGGAGCCACTCAATGAAAATGATGTACGCCAGCTGTTTCCAGGTAATTACTCAGTTTATATAACTTAACTTTCATAACATACACAATATTTACTTACTCGGTCTTACCACACTAACCAGAAAGTGAATAGTCTGTAATTCATCTTTGTAAATGAAAAGGTAAATTGTGTTTTATAAAACTAGTATGCTTGGATCATCATCACTGACTATAATTAATTGAGTTTTGTAAGAAAAGATTGAATGCTACCATACTAACATATATTAATATGATTGATTATTAATTAATTAATATTTAATATAATATTATAAATGCGAAAGTAACTGTCTGTCTGTCTGTTATGTTTTCACGCCTAGACCACTGGACCGAATTTTATGAAATTTTGTACGAATATAAACGGGACCTTAGGGAAGGACATAAGATATTTTTTATCCCACCGCTGGGCACAGGTCTCCATCATGATATAACCTGCAGTCTACGTGGGTGAAGCTGTGGGCGGAAAGCTAGTCATTTATTCATCAAAATGACACTGTGACGTCGAGACCTAGTGACAGGATTATAAGATACTAGCGGCCGCCTGCGACTTCGTCTGCGTGGAAAGTTTTTTTGCTGTCCCTCTGGAACAATATTGTTTTTCGGGATGAAAAGTACCCTATGTTTTTTTCTGTACCCCCGAGAACGTGTATGCAAAATTTCATGATGATCGGTTCAGTAGTTTAGACGTGAAGGCGTAACAAACAAACAAATAAACAAACAAACGGACTTTCGCATTTATAATATTAGTAAGGATAAGGCTGAATCTCTCTAAATAACAAATGTAAGTAAGTATTTGAATAATTGCAGATACGCCAAAAGATGAAACACTAGAACCGCCAGTAGTTGGAGTACTGGAAACAAGTACACAATATGTAAGTTATGCGACTAAAAGAATTAATGGAATATGATAATATGGTTTTGCAATTGAAGAAGGAGAATTTGAGGCCACCTATAACCAAAGTTTAAGTAATTTTGTCACTGGCCAATATATGGTTCCTTTACCATTTTCATTATTTTGGAATAAGTACATAATTATTATAGTATAAATTCAGTATAGTTTTGCACCGCAACTGTTTACGCTCATATATGAAACTATTAGAAATAAAGCATGGTTTGCTAACTTTTTACATTTAGTTACGAACTCTTCAAATCACTAGATTGCATTCCATCTGCACTCTACAAATCACATGAAGAAAACATTGTTCCACTATTAAATTTAATAAGTAAAAGAATCTTGACATGTTATTGAATGTCAAGTTCAATTTGACATGTTGTGGTAACCTTATGTGCTACTGAATGTAGCATAATAATTAACAAAAGTTTTCTTAATTTTAGCTACAGTCTACAACTCTGGACTCCGAGCCACTTGAGCTAGATTTATTAAGCAAAATATTTTCAGGTACTATGTTTTAAACACATAATAATATAAAGAATTATCAATTTATGTAGTTGCTTGTTAATGTAAAGAAATATGATTTAGTTGGTATTATCAAACGATAAGACCAACGAAATCATAAAATAAAAAATATAAAAAGGTAAATAATCTGTAAATAATTTTAGAATATTTGAAAGTTTATAATATTGTTGTTTGGTAAAACTTGTGTGCTAATGCTAAATAATTAAGTTTGCATATCTCTAGACCAAATTGTATTAAAATGACTTGGTAACATTTATTACAACTCTGAGGCTAGTGCGCTGTATGTTTAATGAAAAACAGGATTTAATATTTTATTTATTTATTTTATCATCATAATCACTAATTAATAAAATATCTAAGTATGAACTTTGCTTTGATAAACTATACAATCACATTAAATTTATATTCCTAAACACTTTTCAAGATTCGGGTGACTAGGTAATAAACGACTCTAAATTAGGTACTAATTAATATAAATAATTGCAGAAACGGTAACAGATGAAACAAAAGAATCACCAGTTGATGAAGTACTGGAAACAAGTACACAAGACGTAAGTAAATAGACAAAAATACGGAAAAATTCAAGTAAATGGTAGTGTGTTTAGGGAAAAATTATTTGAGGCAATCCACCAGCGTAAAATATTCCACCACCAGTTTGTAATGGCCAATATTGTTGGTAGAGTTTTTGGCGCCAATTTATGGAGTTCACTTCATCTCAATTTTTTATTATTTGTGTTTGCGCTTTAAATTGAATTAAACTATTAAAATAAAGTATGATTTTGCTGACTCAATACATTAGGTGTCAAACTCTCCAAAAAGCATAGGATTTCTCTCACATCGACATCTGCATTCTACAAATCACACTTGGTGCCCTGTTGTGCTACTGAATGTACCATAATTTACAAAAAGTTCTCTTTATTTTAGCTACAGTCCACAACTAAGGACTCGGAGCCAGTCGATGAAAGGTTTTTAGACGAAAAATTTTCAGGTACCTAACTCTGTTTTTTTTAATTTCAATAAAGCACATTACACAGAATATTAATTTGCTCGGTCTTATCATTCGCTTGAACCAGAAAGTAAATAATTAATCTGTCATTTATTTTTGTACATAATGACAAAAAATTATTGCGCTTGACAATATTACGCGTTGTGTTTCTACTTCAAATCACTTTCTGGAATCCGGGTCACTAGATTATAAACGACTAAAGTACCTCTAAATTACTAATTATAGATAATAAAATTGCAGGTAAGTTGATGACTGAAACAGCCAGATCGCCAGATGATAGAGTACTGGAAACAAGTACACAAGACGTAAGTAAATAGACTAAAATACGGAAATATTTAAGTAAATGATGATGAAATATATTGAAATGTGGGAAAAATAATTTGAGGCTATTTTGTAATGGCCAATAATATTGTAGTAGAATTTTCGGCGCCAATTTATGGAGTTCACTTTATCTCAAATTTAAATTAATTGCAAATTATTACATAATATTCATAGAGGTATAAAAATAAGTATGATTTTGCAAACTGTCAAACTCTCCAAGAAGCATAGGATTCTTTTACATCTGCACTCTTCAAATCACACCTGAAGAAAGTAAAAAATTTGACACAGGTTAACATTCACCCACTGTTTACAATCTAATGAAAGAACCATGACGTCAAGTCCAATTGACATGTTGGTGGTACACTGTTCTGCTACTGAATGTATCATGTTCTCTTTATTTTAGCTACAGTCCACAACTAATGACTTGAAGCCACTCGATGAAAGTTTTTTAAACAAACTATTTTCAGGTAACTCTATTCTTCTTAAATTTCAATAAAGCACATTACACTCGGTCTTATTCTGCGCTTGAACCAGAAAGTAAACAATTAATCTGTCATTTATTTTTGTACATAATGACAAAATTATTTATATATTTTTTTTGTCATTCACCAATCCACCTCCATCCTCCTTATCCACCCGTTAGGTCTATTTTCGGAAAAGTCGTAGAACAATGTTGTTGTTTTTGATGTTAGTTATCTACTCCTGCGAGGTTGTTGGCGTTTGACAATATTACGCGCTGCGTTTCTACTTCAAATCACTTTCTAAAATCCGGGTGACTGGATTATAAATGACTGAAGTAAGCTCCAAATTACTAATCATGGATAGAAAAATTGCAGGTAAGCTGATAACTGAAACAACCGGATCGCCAGATGATAAAGTACCGAAAACAAGCACACACGAAGTAAGTAAATAAATAAAATAATTTCTGAAGTGAATTTAGTTATGAAGTCTCTATTGGTAGTAGCAGTCATTTTTACTCCTAGCACAGGGGTTCTTTTAATTTTCTCTCTAAAATACTTTTGGCTTATCTCGATGCTTTTGACCATAATGTATTAATATAAATAAATAATAATAATGTCGAGGTTTTATCCTGCCCGGACATTTTATAAAATCGAAGAAATGGTCTACCTACTTGCGGAGCCATTTTGAATGAATGGTCAATGGTGAGCAGTCACCAGAATAGCGAGAGATGTGGGTTGGTTTCTGCTTGAGTAAACCAGAATGAATTGACTGTTACTAATAAAAAATAATAATGATACTGCCCCCCTACTCTCGACGAAACTAACGAGATCGGGTTCCCATCAGGATCGAGGATCGAATTTTAAAAATCTCTTATTTTGATACGTTGGAAACGGTTGCCATGGTTTCCATTATACTGTTTTGACCAAGAATCTTATATTCAGTGTTGACGTTTACTCGATCGCAGTTCGGGAGCATAGAAAAAAAACTTAATTTCGGGAGTACCAAAAGCTTGAGTTTCCTAGGATGATGGTGCCGTCATATAACGGCCGTAATTTAGCGGCGTTAAACGTTGTTGTTGTTATTTAAACCACATGTAAAACGTTCTACGCCGCTAAATTACGGCCGTAAGACCGTTTTCACATTATCCGATACGATATCGGTATCGGCCGCCGATACGATATCGGAGGTAAGTAAAATGAATGAAATATGTATCTGTCTTTCACATTGTCCGGCACGATATCGGATATCGGAGCCGACACCGATGCGTCGGCGGCATCATCGGATGCCCGTGAGCTATCGGACGATATTGTTTATAAGTGTGCTATACGTGTCTCTAAATTCTGTCTGTGTGCGCAGAGCCTGATGGGCGGCGGCATAGCCTTCTCTTCTCTATTGGTCTCTGTCAGTTCGTGGTCATGTCGTCGATCAGTCTTCAATCTTCATACCAAATGTATGGGAATAAGTATGTCAATTTTAAAAGATCGATATTTAATTGCGTAGTTATCGTGTGGGGTTGAAAATATGGAAGTAATTAAGTTTTTTTATTTATATGCTTTATATATTAAACAATAAGAAATATAAATGTTAAACAGGAAAAGAATATATCAAAAATATCATCTTTTTGTTGATTTTTTTTAGCAGAAAGTTGATTAACACTCCGTCTAGCAATCAATTATAATCATTAGTCTTCTATTATAGTCTGCCATGATGACCTGCCCGCTTAAATCTATAGGCGAATCGGAACGATATTATCGGAAATATGTGAAAACAGCACACGATATCGGCTATCGGATATCGGCTATCGGTGTCCGATACCGATATCGTACTTATCGGATAATGTGAAAACGGTCTAATATGACAGCACCGTCATCCTAGGAAACCCTAGCCCCCTTTTTGACATTCCGCGATGTCGTTATTTACAGAACAAACTCAATGTGGACCTTGACACCAGAATCGGTTACGAACCTACCGAACCTACAGATGATTTCAGTAAGTTTGCATATTAAAAATGTATCGCCTTTTATTTCTTGATGATTCCGTCTAATAGCTGCTTGTGAAACGAAATTAAGAACTGTAGCGTATTTAAATTTTTGAAAGTATCATCAATTATAATATAAGTTAACGATTTCCTTTTTATCGTTTCAGATTTCGTTGACATCGACTGGGTAAGAAAACTGGTTTATCTAACTTTTTTACTTTTACAAAAACTTGACTTATGCTTTAATAGTTTTCATCACTGACACTTTTTTGCAACAGGATGATGACAACATCGAGAACACTACGACTAACTCCCATTTAGGCCCAAGAGTCTTTGGTAAGGTTTAAATTATTTGTATTACTTATAAAATATAAACTAGCCTCCACCTGGCCTACGTCCACGTGAACAGTTGAAAAATACCTGAATACTTTTACCAGGATATTTATTTAAAATTTAATCCAGGTCATTTACTGTCATTGTGCCAAATTGCAAATACTTTCAGCCATTTTTGCATGATTGAGTAACAAACTTAACTCACCAAAGATTATTGTTGATAATGGAAACCTACATATTTTTATTAAATGCTGTTCCCTTTCTCAATAAAGTGCCTAAATAAATAAATATACTCACAAATAATATACTTACAAACTTTAAATCGGTGCAATAATAAGACAGGTTGAAGTCGTGTAATTTAGATGAAAATTAATAATGGAAATGTCAGTAACTAATGAGACGTCTAGACTCGATGAAAATCCTAAAAATCGGCTTCCTTTACTGTTTAAACGGCATTTCGTGAGCCATTTGGGCAACATGACTTTTGGAATAATCCTGCTGAATTCGATTCTGAATTTTAAACTTTTAGATTTTTGCATTCACAATGCTATCTTTATATTAATAAATAATGAAAAAATTCCGTCTGAGTTGCTACGGGTGAGTCGATTTATTCTAATATTTTTTCATTATTTATTCATCGATTCTGAATGTTGCCAAGCCGACTTTTTTTTCTTATATTCTTACTAGCTTCCGCCCGCGACTTCGTCCGCGTGGATATTAGAGAAAATCCTTAGGGAACCTTCAGCCAGGATCCGACCAGCCGTTTTTACGCGATTAGGCGGGTCCCCACCAAGCGCGCTGCCTCGCGAGGCAAAACGTTTTTCGCGTGTGACAGGCCTCGCACGAGGCTGCGCGCTTGGTGGGGACCCGCCTAATCGCGTAAAAACGGCTGGTCGGATCCTGGCTGAATTTACCCCATTTCATCCCCATAGGGGCTGAAATACTACCAATAATAATATACGTTGCGTTATATTTCCATCCATAAGCCTAAATTATAATTTTTTACATCGAAAATTAAGGATTTTCTTCTATGTACAACTTCATCCCCCTTTTCACCCCTTAGGGGGTAGAATTTTGAAAAACGCTGAGACACGTATTTATTAATTTTCAATCATCAGCCTAAACACAAAATTTGAAGATCCTAGCTTCAAAACTGAGGGACTTCCATACAAACTTTCATCCCTTATTTCATCCCCTTAGGAATAGAATTTTCAAAAATCGTTTCTTAGTGGATGCCTACACTATATAAGGTATCTATGTCCAAAATTTCAAGTCTCTAGGTTCAACGGTTTGGGCTGTGCGTTGATATCTCAGTCAGTCAGTCAGTCAGTCAATCAGTCAGTCAGTCAGGACTTTGAATTTTATATATATAGATATTCCTCTACAGAAAATCCTCTACAGAAGTAAATTTATGAGGATTTGCCTCAGAAAAAAAACACTGGTAAATAGCCCAGTTATTTTTCTTTATAGAGTAATAAACTTGTTGAACATTTTTGTCTAGTAACTGTGTTAAAAAAATGATTTGCGTCTCGCAGCGGAATTTTCTCATCCATTTTTTTTTCAAAAATCCTCTACTGAATTAAAACCATTAATATTTACCCCATAAAAAACACAGGTAAATAGTCTAGTTATTTTACTATATAAAATAATTATAAACTTGTTTAAAATTTTTGTCTAGTAACTGTGTTAAAAAATATATTTTTTGTCGCACGGCGGAATTTATATATATATATATATATATATATATATATATATATTATTTTTTTCGAAAATCCTCTACAGAATATTCTCTCCTTCAGCCACATCTCATACTTCCGGAATCCGGACGGACTTTCAGTTATCAAAATTGAGTTCAGCGACACCTAAATCCTATGCCAGGACACCTCACACGACCCGAGTTCTAATAAGATAAGGCTCCATTTTGGCCGCCATCTAGAATTTTGGGAAAAGGAGCCAAAATTGGCCTTGGCAACATTCAGAACCGAATTCAGCAGTCTTTTTTACTTCGGAAAAGTCATATTGCCAAAATGGCTCACAAAATGCCGTTGAACTTGAAAATTTGATTATGAACTACTAGTCTAGTCTATAGGTGGGGCATTATACTGTCAATATTATCATGACGTGTGAACTTGAAATTGCGATCCTCTAAAGTTCTTACTCTCAAATAATTAACAAGTTAGAGTTTATTATGATCGTGATAATTTCTTATTAAAAGTGACAAACTTATAGACCGTATGGTTAGTCATAGAAGATTTTGTTTACTTTGTGGTTAGGTGAATTGATTAAATTACATCTTAGTGTGCCAATTTTTTTTTTTTTTTGATTAACCACCTGTATTTGTGTTTTCAACAGACGCTAACACTGATGACGCTAAACTCCCGACGTCAAACGTAAGTACTAAAATTGTGTAATCACTTTGTACTAAAATTAAAATAGGCAATATGAGCATTGCAAAAAAATAATATTTTGCAATTGGTTGGTTGTAATAATAGGAAATTTAATATTTTTCTAAGCTATTTAAAGTAAAAGATTGTGAAATTAATTAAAACCTCCTCTTTTTCAGGAATATGTTGTTACCTTAACCTACCCCATTGAAGAAATAGACCCTCCTTTGGAAGTAAGTGAAATTAATGTAAGTAGTAAGTGAATTTAAGCCCCCTTCTATATGGGCCACTTTTAAAAAAAGGGACTTTGTTTCTGAAATTTTTCAGGAACAGGCCTGCCACTTTAGTGTAACTCAGTAATTTTAAGCGCGTGTTACGCGATCGCCGCCCGTGTAATTGAGTTACCACAGATAGGCATAACAGGCGCGGGCGCCAGCTAAACGTTTGTATCTAGAGTAATCACAGATACACGATATAGGCGAAACAAACCAAGTCATTAGCTATTTTTTTTTGTTTAAAATGGGCTGTTTTAATAACTATGCAAGACTAGATTTTTCTTTGTTTTGTAGCCAAATAGTCTGTTTTTGTTGGGATTGAAGACAATTTTTATTATGTAGCCATAGGAAGATTTATTAAAATATAGTAAGACTGATTATTTTTCTTATTTTTAGTTTTTTTTTCTGGACGAGTAGACTTATAAAAAATAAAAACCGGCCAAGTGTGAGTCGGACTCACGCACAATGGGTTCCGTACCAAAAAACGGCAAAAATCACGTATGTTATATGGGAGCCCCCCTTAAATATTTATTTTATTCTGTTTTTAGTATTTGCTGTTATAGCGGCAACAGAAATACATCATCTGTAAAAATTTCAACTGTCTAGCTATCACAGTTCATGAGATACAGCCTGGTGACAGACAGACAGACAGACAGACAGACCGACAGACAGACATACGGACAGCGGAGTCTTAGTAATAGGGCCCCGTTTTTACCCTTTGGGTACAGAACCCTAAAAACTAAGGATTTGTTTTAATTTTTATATTTAGAAAATATTATTCATATACCTAGTTGGTTACTAAGTTCTGTAACTATGGAAAACATGAATAATACTAAATTTACAAATAATGCTACAATGAATTATATACCAAATGAAAGCACAAATATTTAAGATTATCATGTATTAAAATTATTCGAAATGACCGCCTCTGGCATGAATACACGCCTTTAGACGACGAGGCCAGTCATCGATGGCAGCACGAACTACCACCATATCCAATTCTGCGACTGCCTTGAGAATAGCGCGCTTAAGAGAGTCGAGATTCATGTGGGGCTTAGCACATGCTTTCTCCTCAATAAGTTGCCATATGGCATAATCCAGAGGATTTAAGTCTGGGCTGGAGGATGGCCATTCTTCCTGCGCGATAAAATCAATTTTGTTAGCCCGAAACCATGCTTGTGTAGATTTTGCTTTGTGCGCAGGGGCAGAGTCCTGCTGGAAGACCCATGGCTGGTTTTGAAATAAAGTGTGGCTTAAGGGTTTGACAACAGGTTCCAGAACGGTATCTTGATAGACTCTAGCGCCAGTTTTCACACCTTTTTCACAGAAATGAACCTTACTTAGCCCTGAATAGGACACCCCCAGCCAAATCATCACTGATGAGGGGTGGTGACCTCGTTGGACCCTCGGAGCAATCATGCTGGCTTCTTTACTATTCTTAGCGTATACTCTATCATTTTGACGGTTAAAATTTTCTTCGACTGTGAAGATTTTTTCATCAGTAAACAAGATTTTTCGATGGCCGTTTTGTGCGTACTGCTTTAGTAGAGCGCGACTTCGTGCTAACCTCATAGCCTTCAATCGTGCGTTTAGCAGATGGCCCTTTCGTCTACGGTAAGCGTGAAGCCCAAGGTCATCATTGATAATTTTTTTAAGGGAACTTCTCTTCACAGTCATCTGTATTGCCAATAACTTTTGCTTCCGGACGGGATTTCTCGTGATTCTCGCCTTCACTGCCTTGATCACAGCTGGTGTCCGAACGGTGCGTGGTCTTCCTGATCTTTTTCGGTCATCGACGGTCAAGGTATTACTGTACCTATGGATAGTGCGATAAATAAATTGCTTGTTGATTTTCAACTTTTGTAGCAACTTGAAAATCATATTCGGTGGCTGCCCACATTTGTGCAGAGCAATTACAGCGACACGATTCTCCTTCAACCCCCATTCCATGGTGAAATAAACAAAATATGATATACGTGTGGTATGGAATTATAGCTTTTAAAACTGTCAATAATATGTCATTTTTATTTTTTCTTTTCATTTGTTTTAATGGCCAGTAATCGATAAAGAAACTCAGTAACAGAACTTTTGACCAACCTGTGTACATTTTAATATAACAATTATAATTTATATTTATTTTATTATCTAGAACTTAGAACAACTTAGGCCTTATAAAGGATGGTGATTTACTGTAATACCTACCTAGATTCAACTTACGTGAATGCTGTGTGGATTTTTATATAAAATCAAAAAAAATAGGATTGATTTATTTTTATTTTTAGAAAATTTAATAATATTATTTTTGAATAGTAATATATTTTTTTACTAGGCTGGGTGTACTTTTGATTAGACATTTGAAACAACCAATCAAACGATTTTGGGACAGTCGCTTGTGGCGCCATTAGTTCTTCAGAATCACACCTCATTACTATAATAAGTAGTAGGTAGGTATACCTAGTTCAGTACTAGTCTCTTAAGGCGCGGTGGTAGTGAATGTGGCGCCCCCACTACATTTATTTTTATTACTCGTAAACCAAGTCAATATTTAAAAAAAGCACAAGTATAAATCTCTTAAATTGTGTCTAGTATTTTTTGAATAACTCTTCAACAGTTTTCATTCTTTCTGTAAGTTTTAAAATCCATTTTAGCTGAAAGTGGCCACTTTTGGCAATTATGGATTTTAAAACTTACAGAATGAATGATAACTGTTGAAGAGTTATTCAAAAATTATTAGACACAATTTAAGAGATTATTACTTGTGATTTTTTTAAATATTGACTTGGTTTACGAGTAATAAAAATAAATGTAGTGGGGGCGCCACATTCACTACCTACAGCGCCTTAAATCTCTTTTTCGTTTTTACAGGATGTCACACCTAAAGTTCCTAGTAGAATCGACGTCAACAAAACAGTGAGTATTTTTTGTCGAAATCTAACAACCATAACACCGTTAAGCTAGGGTTTCCTAAGAAGACGATGCCGTCATATTAGCGGCCGTAATTTAAAAGATTATTTGACTTTACGGTGTCCAGCACCGCTCTCTAGGAAACCGCGCCGTATTGTTTACATGGACAACGTTCTACGCCGCTAAATTACGGCCGTAATATGACGACACCGTCATCCTAGGAAACCCTAGCTTTAGCTTTAGGTACTTATATTAAACCAGCGTCACGGAGGTTGGGTCAAAATTACCTACATTTTGAAAACTAATCATGTTACATTGCCGTTCTTCTCAATAGCAGGACTGGTCGAATTTCTTTACACACTTTTTTATTTGATAAGTTAGTTGGGCAGATTCATTCGTAACTGCGCTTTGTACTACAATTGGGTTGGTAAACTTTTTCAAAACTGTTGTGAATTATATATTTTCTGGTAGCTTTTGGCTTTGGAGTCAGGAATAACCAATTGCGGAATTTTTATAATACGTCATTTTAATTTAAATAATAATTTAAAATTAAAATTTACAGCAAAGTACAATAAATCACTATTACGGCTGTATGCGTAATGCTTTTGCTCAAATAAAAAAAAAAGTTTGGCGTTGGCAATGTCAACTAGTTGTCATGTTAGTCACAGTCAGCTAAAATAAATAAAATAACTCTTTTGTAAGTTTGTAGATATACATATATTTACGTGATCATCACAGACGTATCAAGCTCTCTGAAGGCAATTCCTGTTTAATCCTCTGCACCACGTCTCTTTCAAAGGTATGGGAATTGTACAAAATTTGTTCTGCGGATGGTCACATCTATATTTCAAACAAAACGGAACAAAGCAGTGTAGGTACTTCATCGGCGTAATAAGCTGGATAATGGATTTCTTCAAGCTGATCCATTTTCCATAACTGAACAAGAAAAACACTAGAAAATCACAATAAATAAGCTGAAAAATAAACAACAACATTAGTCGTGATTAATGATTACCAAAGAGTAAAATAATTGGATTGCTCTTTGTCACTTTCTATCAAATCTGTCATGTCAATCAGTTTTTTATCAGTAAATGCAAGGGAACTTCGTGTTCAGCCGTTCGTTTTATATTTTATCGCGATAATAATATAAAAAAAAATATTTGATTAACAAGGTGAAATAAAGAAATCATAATATTATTTTCTTTATTCTTCAAACTCGTGCTATCAAAAAAAAAAAAAACAAATCTCTTCGAAAAAGTTTACCAACCCAATTGATCAAAGTTCAAAAAGGTAATTATGACCCAACCCTGCATCCGCGTAACATTTTACATGGTGGAAATGACGCGCTATTATGTATACATTTTTTTATATTCGTTATATGTTTGACTTTTGATATTTTTTCGTAGTTTTTTCATAGTAAAATGAATTAAGTTCCTATACGTGCCATTTAGAACACAAAAATTTATAAATTAATACTTTCTAAGTGAGCTTAGGGAAGAGAATCCAATTTGGGTGATTTTATAAGACTTAAGGGTCTTATAAAATCACCCAAATTAATAGTTATTATGTATTTATAAGTTATGAGGTTTTCTCTTTTCATTTTTTTTATTCGTTATTAAGTATGATGTTAAGCGATAGGCAAATCAAATTATTGATCTAAAATTATTATCAAGTATCTTAGAAGGATATTCGAGTAAAAATGACCCATCTCCCCGGAACCCCTATGAAAGACGCCGGGTTAAATAACGTATCCATTGATGATAATTATTTATTTTTCTTCCCTAATAATCTTACTGACTTAGAATAATTACACCTAGAACGATAATGGGGAATGTCCGAAAAAAAATCAAATTGGCTGAATATTTTTCTATAGGTAGGAATAAGGTCCCTTAGTAATAGAAAAAAGTTTCAGAATTTTCGGTTGGGTAAAAAAGTTTTTAAAAATCAAAGTCTCTTCGACTTCACAAATGTATAAAAGTAACAGCAGAATGGAAATTTTACCTTTGCCGCTAACTGCCACAAAGACAACACGTATTTAAAAAAAAAGTTTGACATTTTGTCTTGAAACTTTTTTTTAATACCATGTTGTGGTTGTGGCAGGTGTTGGCAAAGGTACAATCTCCATTCTGCTGTTACTTTCATATATTTGTGAAGTCGAAGAGACTTTGATTTTTAGAAATTTTTTCACGAAACCGAAAATTTTGAAAATTCATTCTATTACTAAGGGACCTTATTCCTACCTATAGAAAAATATTCAGCCAATTTGTTTTCTTTCGGACATTCCCCATTCCCTACAAAGCGCGCCGTCAAAAGTGAGGCAACAAAAACAGCCAAAATGGCGCCGTTTTCAGATTTTTATTGTCCATTATTAAATAATCATGCCTATAAGTACATAACAGTTTCTATTTCCCTGCCTTAAAGAGATTAATTATAATATTATTGGATTTTAGTTACGATTAGGTAACGTATGAAGGATATAAATCTGAGAACTGAGCCATTTTGGCTCAATAAAAGTTGCCTCACTTTGCTTGCATACAAGGACACGGCTTCTAGGTGTAATTATTCTAAGCTTACTGATTGAAAACAGAAATGCGATAAGTACTTCAATTTTCTCGATAAAAAATATTTTAAATTCTACCTAATTAAAGTGTATTTTTATGAACAGTCAGTCGAATCTACAACCACTAGTGGCGAAGACATAAGCAGCTCTGAAGAAGTCACCGTACCTATAGATATGTCGACCGACGATGAAGTCATTCCAAAGCAGTGTAAATATGGCACAGATGAGTTCCCCATTCCTAAACCAAATGTTAAGAAAGAGGGTCGAAGGATCGCTGACATAAGTATGTTATATTTTATTAATAGTCTCAGACTGAGAATTTAGAAAGTGACAAATAATATTTTGAAAAAAGACATATACCTACACGTATGTAGCTTAACAATATATCGTCGCACATATTACAACACAGCGAATATGCGTTTTCCTAACTTTACAGGAGAAACAAAAACAATTATATTTTCTGCGTAACTTTTTTTTTTTTAATTTATTATTTGAAAACTCAAATAAACTTATAATATGTGTAATACATAGTCCCGCACAACACTGTTTACACAGTTTGACTGCAGGATCGGTGTGTCTCGAGCTTAAACATTAAGTTCATAACGAGTAATTTCATATAAATTCTACTTATTTTAATTTAAAACAGATTTTACCGCACAATCGTAGGTTGTGAAACAGGTAGGTACCTACTTCTAAATTATTACAACTCATTAGTCTACGTAGCCTCTAATGTATCAAAGAAATGCTGCTGTAACATTTTTTTAAATTTTTGTTTATTTGGTTCCCGTCGTATTTCGTGGGGCAAACTATTCAGTAAGTATGGTAATCTTTTTTTTAAGGTCCTATCTCCATAGTAGTTGTTAACACTAGGAACCTCTAGTTTGCCCGCCGACACAGATCGGCGGGCTGATTATCTAATTTAAAACCACCTAGCGACTGGTTGCAGTTCACAGATGATCGTGATCCATTGCTACTTCTTTTTGAGTTAAAAAAAAAACATTCCAAAGAAAAGTGGCAATGTATGTCAAATGCAACCGGTCGCTAAATAGTTTCTTTTTAGATAATCAGGGTGCCTGTTCCATGATTGTGATCGATCAATGAAAGGTTATGTTCCTGAGTGTTATGATTATTTAAGGAGGAGGTATTTATGTTTTAAGCTAATTGGTAGTATTTTACAAATTTAAAACAATTTAAAGTAATCTCCCTTGCATTTACCTTTAATTATATTCGTGGTGTTGTAATATAAGCGACGATATGCAAGATGCACCGCCCACCCGCCCGCAAAAAAATACACATGCACACTGTAACGGTTTTCTCCCACAGGGCGACTATTGAGAGTTAAAGGGTGAGCGTTCGGTGTTATAGCACAGCGGCGGCACTCCCTGTAGGTGTGAGCTTGGCGCCAGTTTGGCGGCGGCTGCGTCGAAGTCGTGACGAGTAGTCACGACTTGTGATAGGGTTGTCTATTAGCAGCAAGGAAATTATAAAACGATAGTTTGGTGAAGTATTGATTTTATATTAATTTTAATATTAATACATTATACTATATTACGATTAAATATATACAAGGTGATTGGTAAGAGCCTTATAAATCCGAATATGGTAGATAGGGATCATCAAACTGAACAACTTTTACTATGGGACCAACTCTGAAATCGCGAAAAAAAAAATAACAGCTGTTTCATACATTTTGATATTTTAATTATTATTTTTTGTATGAAACAGCTGATATGTTTTCCGCGATTTCAGAGTAGGTCCCATAATAAAAGTGGTTCAGTTAGATGGTCCCTATCTACCATATTCGGCTTTATAAGGCTATTACCAAACATTCTGTCTACAGAATGTTTGATCTATCAATAAATTAATACAATTTTTGATTTGCGACTTTTTCTACGTTTATTCTTCGTTTGCTCAAATAGTTTTTTTCATTACAATTAATATCAACTTATATTCTTATTAATTACAACTTAAATAGTGTGTGGGTACTACATTTTAAAGAACAGTATTTATTTTAACCTAATCTCTAAATAAAATTACAAAAATGCAAATATCTCGGACACGGTGCGTCGGAACCCAAAAATTAGTTTTTTCGACCCCCCTTAAAACTATGGAGGTAATAGATGAGAGGCATAAATAAAATGTCAAAAAACGGTCAAGTGTATTTTAATATTTTTCTATAATTACAAAAGTACAAAAACTTTATTATGTGCAGTGTCTGTGTAATAGATATATAGTTCGGGGTGAAAGGCAAGACACCATAATCAATTATTGTAGCTATTTTAATTCAATATTATTTTAAGTACTTATTTATTTATTTTCTGTAGTATAAAGCACTATGTATTACTCTGAAGAAAGTGCAATTATTACCACTTCACCCCTCAATGTACAATATTCTATTAATTTCCTCACATTTCTTGAGAAAAGCAATAATATTGCCCTGTATTGTATTTATAATACGAAAAGCAAATTACATTGCCTAAACGATGAATGATTAAAGCACAAAGTAAGTAGATTAAAGCCCTCGCATGCGGCTCTACACTATCACTTTAGTTTGTCGTACTTGCCTGTACTATTGCGCGGTGCGAGCGAACTAGGCAAGCCTGATAGCACGTGCCTCTGCGGAGGAGATTCCTCGCCCCGATGGCGTCGCGGCACCCCCGCGCTCGCCCGGCGCACTCACACATAGCCGCGAGCAATTTTACAGCACCCATGCGCAAGTGTCGCTTCTTTTCACGTTAGTGTATATTTTCTTTGGTTATAGTTTAAGCTCAAGTGAAATGCGGCTTACTCAGTTAGGCTGGAGCATGTTCAGGGAGTTGGCTCTTCCGCACCTGGAGTACAGCGTATTAGAATTTATAGAAGATAAGGGCGCCTTATACGCTGCAGCAAGCGATTTCAGAGATAAATAAAGAGAAAGATTGAATTTGAAGAATTACATTTATTTCTCAGAACAGTTTATCGTTCATTACATATATCCCGCTTACGGTTAAAAGATTAACATGTAAAACTTATCACTAAGTTAAGAAATAGATTTAAAGTTACCGTACATACAGTAGGATGGTTGGTTACTGCTGAATCTCCACCATTTAAGAGCTTTCCAAGGATGTCATCGGTGAGGTTTTCGTCCCTCTCTTGGTGTCAAGGCCGTTGATCAGTAAATACAACTTCCCATCTTGAGCAGGTACGGAACAGTACAGGATGCTTGAAGTATGAAGCGTTGGTCACCACTTCATATTGGCGATGGAAGATATGAGACAATCTCCATCATGATAAGTTGAGTGTAATTCAAGGTTTGATTACATCAAAAATTAGGCTGGTACTAAGGATTAGACCAGAAAACTAAAAAGGCACTGTTAAACAGTGTTAAGACTTAAGGACAGACATAAAAACAAAAAAAAAACCCTGGAACAAAAGAACACGCGGTTTAGCACATGGCGGATCGATGTTCGCAATTCATGAAATGATATTATTTCCAAAAGGATTTCTTACCATGTTTACTGCATGGGTTTTAAAGATATTTTAAATTATAAAAATGGGCCGCAGCCCTACAAATTAGGACTCAAAAAGGATAATTTTGCTTCCTTCACTTCATGGTTTGGAGCCAAAAAAAGACAAGAGAAAAGTGCATGATCATGTCATGTCAGACGATAAAAAAAAATTAACAGCTTCGGACACCTAGCGATTTGCCAAATCTCAAAGTAAAACGCTGAAAATACCAGAACGAGACTAACATCGTGAAGAATTTTATTTATAAGTTATTTGCATGCGATAAAACTATTCAATTAAAATATTTCTATCGAAAAATAATAAATAAATAAATAATAAATACTAATAAATCATCGATTACTAATCGATTAATCTATTAGAAGGGTTATGATCAGAAATTTATCTGTGACACGGTGCTTTGTTCCGTTTCATGTTTTTTAGAAGAAAGATACTGCAGAACTAATGTAGTTTAATTTACTTATTTAATTTTATATTCTTTTATAAGAAAACGAATAAACGAAAGTTATTAATGGGGAGGAAAAGCGCAATTTTATCCCGATAGGTGGCGTCTTGTCGTTGGTACCGAGCCGCCTCAAAGAAACTGTCAAAACATATGGGAATCTCTTGGAGTATTGCACTTTTTAATTTTATACTGAGAAAATGCCGCATTGTTATGCATGTAACTTGTAAAATATTGGAGTTCATCGATTTCCCAGTAACAAAAAAAATAGTGGGCAAAAAAATATCAAAAAAAATATGCTTTTTCCTCGATTTTCTCCTTTGCTGAGCCTGAGAAACATTATAAATCAAAAGGAATGTTTCATGAATTTGATGAAGCTTCGCCAAAATAAAACATCATTTGAATTTTAACAGCTTTGTTCTTTAATATTTCAACCTCAGCAGTTTCTAACATATTTATAACTTGGATGAATTTGATAGGTATATCAAATATGGAATAAGCCCAATATTGGGGCCAAACAGAGAATTAATAGAATTTTATATGCCAGAGTCATTCAAGAAACTTAGAATAATAAAATAAATATGATAAAACGGTTCGTGTAATTTTGGATGGTACAGAAATTCCAGTACAGAAACCTGAAATTACTATTGCACAGAAGGCATCATCAGGCAACTATAAACACGGAAATTCACACTCAGTTGCTTTATTAAAATTTAAATCATATGCTTCTAATCTGAAATAAAAAGATTACTTGTAAATCTTACACGAAATTTAAAGAAATGTAATGCTTGTTAGCAATTTTTTGTAAGTTGCTATAAACTTTCTTGCCTGTTGTTTTGGCTTTTCTTTTCCGTAATTCTTCTTTTATCTGAGTTAAAGTTAGCATGGAATACATTGTTTGTCCGCAAAACCGAAAAAAATACAATCTAAGAAAGTAAAATCACGTAATACACAGTCAAGACAATATAAGCTCAAACTGACAATTGTTCCAAAGACTGAGTGCCATCTGTAATTCACTTTGCCTTCGCCTCCCCATTAATAAATAATGTTTGGATTACTAAGATTTCATCAAAACATCTCAAAGCGTTCGTGAAACGGAGCGGGCAAAACGTCAAAATGAAGTGACAGATTGACCTTTCAACTAATGTCATTGAACTTAAACATTAAAAGTAAACAAATTATAAATTGTTTTCAGGAATTACTTAGATTACTTAAAAAAAGTGTTACAACACCACAAAATATCAGTGCACAATACCTGCATTTAGCAAGACAGCAGCACACCTTGCACCTTCACCAATTAGGCTACTCTACAACAATTTGGTGTTGGTTTACGCACGATTTAACTCCTGAGGATGCTCCGGGTTGGGGCGAAACACGTGTAGAGTAACCTAATTGGTGAAGGTGCAAGGTGTGTTGCTGTCTTGCTAAATGCAGGTATTGTGCACTGATATTTTGTGGTGTGCATGTGCATTTTTTTACGTGTGGGCGGGCGGTGCATCTTGCATTATATTGCTTGCGGAAGTAAGCTACATATATTTCTTTTTTCAAAATGGTTTGGGACTTCCGCCAAGTTACGCCTGATGCAATCAAATAGTAACGTCATATAATTATAATAAAGAAATATCATCCTCATCATCATCATATCAGCCGCATGACACCCACTGCTGGGTATAGGCCTCCCCCAAGGATTTCCACACACATAAAGAAATATACAGAACTTATACAAGAGATATAAGTTCAGACATGCAAAAAGTAACATCATGCCATTGGAGCTCTCCGGCTGGTGTTATACTAAACAACCTACGCTACACTTTAACTTAAAATTATTAGGTCTTCCGGCCAATTCAATTTGAATAGCTGTAAGAATCGTTTGCAATTTCCTAGAAGAAATACCTATTATTTGACTGACCTCGGACTAAGAATTTACTTAGAAAGAAACTAATTATATAAAATAAATAAATTAAAAAAATATTAAAAACACGACTGCCCTGCCATAACGAACTAAAAAGTTGAACAACTAGAGTCATTGCAGTCGGGGGACCTATAATGGAACAATTTTTGATCAAAGAGGTCCCCCGACTGCAATGACACTTGTTGTTCAACTTTTTAGTTCGTTTTGGCAGGGCAGTCGTGTTTTTAATATTTTTTTAATATATTTATTTTTATTTCACACATTTTAGTGGCATAATATATAGTTTTGGAATGTGCTCATCAAGGCCTTTCATTTGATGCCCATATTGTAATAATAGAAGAAAAAAATTTTTTTTCACGTTTGAAAATGGCGTCGTACAGTCGCCATATTGATTTTTTCTAAAAGAAATATAGCCAGTGTCACTCGGGATTTTGTAAGGATTCTAACGGTACCCCATTTATCCAAATCAGTTCAGGCATTTAGAAGTTATGGTGGAATAAAGAAACTCACATACCCACAAAACCCTGAACACATAACACTATTTTTGCTTTGGGCAGTCGTGTAAAAACACTTTATTTCACACTAGACAAATTACAAAGAAGCAGACAATAAACAGAAATAAAGCACAAAAAAGGCAGCCGCATTGCTATATCTCTTCCAGCCTTCTAGCATGACCACCGAAATGCGATTTGAGATAGCGATTTATCACGTTAAACTGTCAAAATACAATGGATTTTGACAGTCGAGTTTCGGTGGTCATGCTGGGTAACTTTAAGTGGAAAAGTAATAAAACATTTCGTACAGCCTATCTCAGATCATGTCAGGTTATATTCAGCTTTGGATCCCCTGTACTTTAACTTGTAATCTTTAACACCCATTAATCCGCATAGGCCCAATCCACCTATAAGAAAGGACTGTGTCCCATCAGAGGGGAGAATAAAAATTGCTAATATCCTTTTTTTTTCTAGAATGTGAGGAGCAAATGTTGGAAGTCAAATATAATGTATTTGATGTTTCGAAATATAAACTAATATGTAAGTATAATTAAAATCTTCAATAACGATGATAATGAAATAACTTTTTTTATATATTTTATTTATCGTTTTAGGCGACCAACTTCGTGAATTCACAAGTATCATTGGCGGTACACCGGCTATGAATAAACAGTTTCCACATATGGTAAGTAGGTAAATTATCAATTTTAATAGTGAAACATATAAATGCTCGCATTGCCTATCAAACTTCTTAAATTATATACCTACAAGGAATTTTGTAAAACGATCGTTCGGCGGTGGCGTCCAGATGCTGTCGACACAATCTGAACGCTGCGCTGCACGCACGCTGCACGCAACTAATTTGAAGGTATTCAACGATGTCTGTGACGGAAAAAAATATTGCTTAAGTGCAAAAATATAGAATACTAGCTTCCGCCCACGACTTCGTCTGCGTGGATAGTATTTTGTCTATCCCTCGGGAACAGTTTCTTTTTCCGAGATGAAAACCGAAAAAGATGAGATTTGGCATGGGATTAGATAGTAGGTAAGTAGATTTTAAATTTAAAAGAATAGTTTTTTAGGCTTACTTAAATTTTGTTATGAATAATACGGTTATTTAATATAATATTTACACGACTGCCCATAAAAACAGAGAGTGAAAATGTACCCAAATTCTCTTTTTTTTCTGTAACAAAATCTCGACATATCAAATCACTGCTTATACCTACATCAGTACTATCAGTAGTCATTACCGTATGTATCGGTTTTTTTATTATTTTCGATGTTCCTCCAGCTTTGTGTATTCACTTTCGCAAAATGTCACTATTGGATTTCATGTAAATAAATAGAATAATAACTAGAATATTATTGTAATACTTAATCGATTTTTTCTACTTTTATATAAAGTAGGTACATGACTACCTACATCATAAAAAGCGATCCCTACATAAAAACCCGCGTCAATATTCATTACCGGATTGATTTTAAATTTATTTATTTTAAATGAGCTGGTACCTTACTCCTTTTGCTTTTCTTCGTCTTCAACAAGCGCTATGCTAATAAAATAATTTTCTCTTCGTTCTTTCTTTTCTCTTCATTTTCACTGTCTTCTATTATAAATATCACAAAATAAAAAGATTAGGAGGTTCCGAAGGTGGACGCAGACTGGACTGAACGCATACTGAACGCGTAGATCGCGTGTTTGGTGTGAACGGGCTTTGCACGCGAGAAGATCGCCACCGAGCACGCCACCGCGAACGCAAGCTGAACGCGTTGGTTTGTCCGCAGCTTAACTACCGAGTTTTTTTATTATTAAGCGACCACTTTCGAAACTCAGAAGATAGATTTTGCTAATCCACCAGGGGATCGGATGGGAATAACTCATAATATAAATAAAAAACCACCTAGCGACTGGTTGCAGTTCACAGATGATCGTGATCCATTGCTACTTCTTTTTGGGTAAAAAAAAACATACCAAAGAAAAATGGCAATGTATGTCAAATGCAACTGGTCGCTAAATAGTTTCTTTTTAGATAATCAGGGTGCGGGTCACTCATCGACCGGTCGACAGTGCGTTTTGGCTCTTACGCGTAAAATACACAGAAACGATGTGATTCGGATACGATGCATCCACATCTGCATCGTATCAGTCTGCATCGGATTTGACGTCGCTTAAAATTTTGTTCGTACAAAATGTATGAAAGAGTTGCGCTGTGAATCACACAGAAAGGATGCGGTACGGATTCGCAAGCGATAAATCCGCGCCACATCGCTAGCAAACGCGACGCCTTGCCGCGCGATGTCTTCTGAAGAAGAATGTTTAAGGGGCCGTACAAAGCTGGAAACAATTTTCATATTTATCAAAATTATTGACAACGTTGTCGTTTTTGAATAATAAACTATTTCTTTGAAAAACTGTTAATAAATCAAAGTCAAAGTCAAATAAGCTTTATTCAAATAAACTTAATTATTTAGTACTTTTGAATCGTCTATATTTTCCTACCACTCGTTCCAGACTTTTTTAGCTGACAAGAAGAACGGGCGCAAGAAACTTATCAGCTGTAACAGCCATAAGTAACGATATTTACAAACTTGAATATATCGTTACTAGATAATAATGAGGAGCTCGGTGGCGCAGTGGCTTAGCGCCTGGCCCAGCGATTGCGGAAGTTAAGCAACGTTCGCAAGGGTCGGTCATGGGATGGGTGACCAAAAAATTATTATCTCGAGCTCCTCCGTGCTTCGGAAGGCACGTTAAGCCGTTGGTCCCGGCTGCATTTGCAGTCGTTAACACCCACCAATCCGAATTGGGCCCGCGTGGTGGGTTATGGCCCATCCTCCTTACCACCCATAAGGAAGGCCTGTGCCCCAGCAGTGGGGACATCAAAAATGGCTGATGGAATGGAGATAATAACAACAGAGTGACAGAATTATTGGCAACAACATAAACTTATGGGCATTTCTACAAACGGGTATTTTTTTTCTCAATTCGGTGGTTGAATTGAAATTTGGTTTTTATAAGTAATTTATTAACAAAGATTGAAGTTTATTCCATCCTGAATCTGAAAATTACAATGGCACTAGATATTGTGAAGTAGTTTATGAGAAAAGTTAAGCACCTAATTGAGAAAGCATCGAATTGAGAAACCGAATTAAGTAATGGCCCAGCGAATTTAGAAACGCTGTTAACTAATATAGAAATAATATATGTGGAATGATCAAATATACAAACACCTAAAACGTTTTTGTTTACCGATCGCTGGTCTAATAGTCAGATGGTTAATTTTAGGTTTAAGTGCCTATATTAATGTTTCTAAAATATAAATAAATATAGAAAGGGTTAACAAAATACTACTGAATTAGTGTAACAAATGACGGTTTGTCATAAGTTAACAAACTTCTACATAACTAATTCACTAAAATGTATACTTTTTAAAGTTACTATAATAATGATAATAATATCTTAAAATATAGTTGATTCATCTTCAGAATCAAAATCATCTTCGTTCATTTAAAAAAAAATAGTACCAGCGAGTGTGGGGGTAATCAAGCAAGGTCTCTATTTAATATTAGCTTTCCAAAAACTGGCGTTTTCTAATAGGTCTGACAATTTGGATTTAAAATCACTATTCTTATTGGGGATCATTTTCATTTTAATATTTCTAGTTTTCACAGGTTCTAGATCTCTGGCTGATTTGTCCAAAGACCTGCTTGCTGTTGCCGATTATATTATTCATGTACATGACAACATTTGTGCTTTATTACTTGAACCAGTAACTGTCTGTCTTTCGTGTACTCTGCAGATTACAATTCATTGATGCCTGTATGCTGCCCATGATGATATTCTACAAACTTATGCAAACGATCTTCTTGACAGCAGCTTAATTTTCTCATAGCTAGCTTTTTATTACATACGAGCGGCCGCCCACTGTTTCACCCGCGTGGTTCCCGTTCCCGTGGAAATATCGGAATAAAAAGTATCCTACGTTTTAATCTAGGCTATCTACTATCTGTGTGCAAAATTCAAACTAAATCCGTTCAGTAGTTTTTGCGTGATTGAGGAACAAACATCCAAACATCTAAACATCCAAACCCACAAACTTTCACATTTATAATATTTAGTAGGATATATAGTAAGAAGTAAGATAATTTGCATTCCAAACTACTTGATTGAATGTCCCACAAAATTCTGTTTAGATATATGAATGTTTGAGATTTTTTGAGAGCAAGATCGGGCATTATTTGAATAAAGAGATAAGATGAGAAAAGATGCTGTCATGAAGATTGTTTGCATAAGTCTGTAGAATGTCATCATGAGCATTCAGGCTTCTTTGAATTGAAATCTGCAGATTACACGAAAGACAGTTTCCAAAAATATTCAAAGGTAAGTTAGATGTTAACAAAAATTCTTCAATAAAAAAAATGATTTAATTAATAAAGCACAAACTTGTTCCTGCAAAATAATTAAACCAACTGGTCAGCAACACAGCAAGCAGTTCTTTGGATAAATCGACCAGAGAACCAGAGCCTCTAAAAACTGGAAATATTGAAATGAAAAAGGTCCCGAACAAGAATAGTGATTTTAAATTAAAATTGTCGGTTTAAGATCTATCAGAAAATTATAGTTTTGGAAAGCTAAGATAAACATAGACACCTTGATTACCCCAACACTGGTTGATACTCACTTTACCGAGAGACCGTAAAATGAATTTAGTTCTGAAGATGAATATGCTATAATTTACGATATTTTATTATTTACTTTTATAAGTGAATATTGAGATAACTTTTTAGGAAAGCAAGATTCAAGTGATCTCTTGTCTCTGATTGAATCGGATATTTTGTTATAAAGCTTGAAATAAATAAACATAATATACCTTAATCATAGTTTTTGACAAGTGAAATCTCAATTCGATGTATCTTTTCTCAATTCGATGCCCCATTTTCCAAGGAATTGAGATCCACTGAATTGAGAAAATTACACAATTCATCAAATTAATTGTAAATGTTATAAATTATAGCAATTTCTACGAAAAATACTGGAAGATGTCAATTAAACATTCAATTAATTTAGCACAAATCTCATGAAATACTTCATAAATAAAATTTATGTCAACCACCGACTTGAGAAATGACCCGAACCCAAAAACACCGAATGACTTTGAACCTTCGAAAAATGCTCCTCAATGCAGCAGTCCTCCCATCCACACTGCTTAGCTGCTCAGGCGCAGCTGCTGGGTGGCGGGAATCAGTAATGTGCGATCGTACTGTACGTAGTTAGTGACTTAGGTAAAGAAAACTAAATTTCACCGAATTGAGGCACACGCTTGCTACAAAATTAAAATGTGTTATTGTGTTAAAACCCAAGGATTCGCATTAAATATTATTACACATATGCCTTTATTATCTATCCCTTGTTCTGTGAATTCTGGAATTATAATGAACAAGTTATTATTTTAAGAGTTATGAAACAATAACGAACAAATTCTGGAAAGGCGACACGCCATTTTAAGCCAAATTCTGCCCGTTTTCAAACTTTAGGAATTTTTTTTGGTGCTTAATAAATCCTGACTGTCTTTTGGATATGCTCTCCATCAGGCCAAGAGTCCTATTAATACGTGTGATTTTTTTCAAGTATGTAATTATATTTTAAAGGTACTTTTTTCGCTAAAGTAGATCAATCGGTACTTCCCGTAGAAATGCCCTTATACCACAGAATATATAATAGTACATTACTTCAACAAAGTACTTGTAGTAGCAAGTTATGTGTTACATCATTGCCACGCATTTTGATCATTAAACGGCCATTCTCCGAATAGCCAGTTTTTACGTGTCCGGGCTTGTATATCCGTAATATTGTGTAATTCAAGAGCTTTATTTTTTTTTATATTAGTTAGCATCCGTATTTAGCTGTAAACGAAAACAGGCCTGTGTTAAAGTCTTGTCTGGCTAAATTAATTTCATAAACCTCTGTTCTCTAATCACCGTGACGCGTTCGCACACCAACTTAATGTTAAAACTTGACATTAATTTTCATAGCGTACAGAATGAATTTGTTTCGTTCAACATTTTAAAGAGTATAAATATGGTTATGTGTATCACATAACAAAATATTCATTCAATAGAACCATTCTGTAAATAATTATCAATAACTAACTGCATGTCCAATCTAAAGTTATAATTACCGTGACGTTTTCTATTCCTGGGCACACATCCTTAAATATCAGTATTTGGGACATCACTACTATACGCACCGCGAGTCCCTCAGTTCGTGTCGCGGCCCCTCAGCAGGTGCACGTCTGTTATGTTGGTGTATCTCCAAAAAAGCACGTAAGTGTATAATTACCGTACACGTAAGTAGAAATTGAGTGTGTTGAGAATCAAGTAAATACTGTTTATAGTGTTTTTTAAAAGTGTTTATCGTTTTTATATCGCGCAGAGGTGGCGGGATATCGTTCCAACAACGTGTGGCGGCAAACCTAAAAGAACCCCGAAAGGCTACAGTTCGATGTAAAGGGGTTGTTGTGTGTTGGAGCACGCTATAACGCTGCTTCTACAGGTATTCTACAGATATTCTATGACTTTAATACTCAAATGGAACCGATATACGAATGTTAAACAGGTTATTTTAACGCTAAAGTGCTAGTTGGGGCCTTTCCCCATAAATGAACCTCTAGTTTTGCAAGCCTAAATCTTGGAACGGCAAGTTTATCTTTAATTCTTGTATTAAACTGGTGAATATTGCTGTTATTAGCAAATGAATCATAGTGTTTCCTTACATAAACTAAATTTTCATATATATATATATATTGGCCTGCCAAAGTTAATATATTTATTTCTTTAAACAGTTCTCTCAAGCTATCTCTTTGCCATAGATTGTATATGGCGCGAACAGTCCTTTTTGAGTACAAAAATATTTTCAATACTGGTAGCTGAGCCCCACAATAGCAGTCCATAAGACATTGCACTATGAAAATAACTAAAATATACTAACCTAGCCGTTTCAATATCAGTTAAAAGCCTTATTTTCTTAACAGCGAATGTTGCTGAACTAAGTTTACTTGACAAGGCTTCAATAAGTGATCCCATTGCAGTCGAGAATCTAGTGTGATACCCAGAAATTTTGTACTCTCAATGAACTCGACTTCATCGTTATTTAAATTAATATTTAATTTTGTCTGCTCAACATTAGGTAATGAAAATTTTACACATTAGGTTTTTTGGGATCAAGTGCTAAATTACTATTAAACCAGTATAAAACTTTTGAGAGGGCACTTTTTGCTTCGTCCGAACAGTTATTACCTCTGTTTACTTTGAAAACTAAAGAAGTATCATCCGCAAATAGTACTGTCTCACATAAATTATTCGCGTAGTTGGGAAGGTCATTTATGTAAATTAAAAACAGCAATGGGCCTAATATTGATCCCTGTGGCACCCCCATATTGGTGGGGGCTCCAGTAAATTCAGTTCTAGTAATCACTACTTTCTGAGTTCTATTGTATAAATACGATTTCATAAGGCTAACTGATTTATCAGAGACACCATAATGTTCTAGCTTCTTTAGTAGTGTTTGGTGGTCAACGCAATCGAATGCCTTAGAAAGGTC
Organism: Agriphila tristella; assembly: GCA_928269145.1. Classification (NCBI taxonomy): domain Eukaryota; kingdom Metazoa; phylum Arthropoda; class Insecta; order Lepidoptera; family Crambidae; genus Agriphila; species Agriphila tristella. Next base: position 44,867,039 of record OV743433.1, read on the forward strand.
ACAGAAAATGACAATTACATCTTGTTTTTCTTCCCAAGCGACAAGAATATGCTTGAGAAGTGCAATTCCAGCATCCGTGGTATTTTTACCCTTGGAAAATCTAAACTGATTTTTATGAAGAATGTTATTTGATGTGAAATAATCTAATAATTGGGAATATATAATTTTTTCAAATATTTTACTAAGTGCTGGTAGTATAGATATTGGCCTAAAGTTATCTGGGTCACTTTTATCCCCAGATTTAAAAAGAGGGATCAATTTACTATTTTTCATTAAGTTAGAAAAGACCCCTTCATCGATACATTTGTTAAAAATAAAAGCCAAGTAAGGGGCTAGTATATCAATTGTTGACTTAATAATGCTTGTTGACATGCCCAAAGATCTTCTGTTTTTTTTGACATTAATTGTTTTAAAAGCTTTAATAATATCTTCACTATTTATATATTTAAAGGAAAAGGTTTCCTTGCACTTATCAACACTAGACTCTAAGAGGGAGACAGCGATGTTGGGACAAGCACTAAGAGTACCGGTAGTTTCTATTGGTATTCGAGCAAACAAATCTTCAAAGACTTTAGCGACCTTATCGTCAGATTCAATAGTTTGATCACCAATTTTTAAACAGAAGGAATTTATATTGGATTTTGATTTGCCCGTTTCTTTATTTATAATGTTCTAAGTAGCCTTAATTTTATTATCAATTAAATAAACTAGGTTTATTTTTATTTATTATAGTTTGAAGATTATAGGTTTATTATTGTTTGACATATCAGTGAAAAACTACAAAATTGGAGGTCACTTTATGATTTTTTCCATCGAGAAAAGTTTTAGTTATAGTAGATAGTAATCTACATTCTACATTATTTTTTGGGATCGATAAATCAAGTAATACTGTGTGAATTCTTTGTTCAAAAAAGTGTATTTGACGTTGTATAGCCCCTTTAAGACGGCGAATTTTATATTTATCTCATCTGCATCATATCTGCATCGTATTCGAATCTTACGTCGCGTCGGTTCTGTTCTGTGTATTTTGTGCTTTAGATCCCGAGTCGCTGTGACCGAATAATGTCGGGATATTATTATTAGATGAGTTTCTATGGAATGGTCCATAGATACTTTATCTGGTCTTCATTCACGGAATATGTTTATTTGAGCTTTTGTCTTTTCGCAGGGAGGAGTAGGCTGGCTGAACAGAAAAAACAAATACACGATTTTCTGTGGCAGCACATTGATTAGCCCCAGATTCACTTTGACTGCTGCACACTGCAAGTCTGTTAGCACACGCGCAGATATTGGCGTAGATGATCCATATCCCAAAATTGTGAGGTTCGCCAACGTAGACATAGAGGTAGGTTTTTAAATTTATTGCTTGCTCATCAACAGAAAAATTAAGTAGTCACTCGGTGACTCGGTAGCTCAGTGGTGAGAGCATTGGACCGGACTTCCAAAGGTCGCGAATTCGATTACCGTCCGAGAATATGATCAGGTGCGAGCGAGTCATATTTTTTCGAGTATATTATTTACTTACTAGAAAATAGTATTGTATAAAAAATATAGCATTTCGAATGCTAAAATCTCAACATTAAAAGTTAAAAACAGTGTAAATAACGCATTTAATATTGATATTGATTATAACTGAAAGACATTAACACGGTAATAGGAGTCTACCAGTATTCTAACTCGAGCCTGTCCTTGAAATACGCAACTGAAGCCGCGCGGTACGTCAACATACGATAGGGCTGCGCGCATCTGTACGTACAAAACTAGAAACAAACTCAAGTAGGAAGTATATAGGTTTGCTTGCTATCTAATTAAGGTTGTTTCTCATTTTGTGATTGTACTTATGTTATATTTTAGAAATAAAACTAATGGTGATACCGTGTTAGATTGCCTAATCATTCAAAATAGGTAATCATTTCGCTTTTAAATTATATTTTTGACATATACAATTTATAATATTTAAGAAGTATATCTAATTTTAATCACTTGTGAATATTTTGAAAAAATATATTTTTATTCAAAATAAGAAATTTAACACTTTTTACGGATTACAGCATCTCTTCAGAATTTTTCGATTTTGACCCGGAGGAAAAGGTTTTTCATGAAGATTGTGTTAAAAGGTTTTCAAGCTTGTTAAATTTGAGGATAGAACGGTTTTGATACAAGCGATAGCGAGAGGAACTGGTTTTTCATTAAGATTATGTAAAAAGGTTTTAAAGTTGGTCAAATTTGAGGGTAGAATGGTTTTGATACAAGCAATAGTTTCGGGTTCCGGACTTCGGACACACTTCGAAATTTGGATTTTTTTTTAATTTACATGATTTTTACCACAATTACCCCTCCCCCCCCCCACGTCTTTTTAAAATAAGAGAGTGAAAAGTCAAAAAATATATTATGCTGTAAATTTTAATAAACGTTTTCAACGATAATTAGTTTGAATGAGATATAGTTAGCAGTAGAGATATAACACATTTTCCAAAATCGCAGATATAACTTTGTTATTTCTACAAACACTATGAAAAACAAAGTTATTTTTGCAAACGAAAAATGATAGTTGTATTAAATATGGTGTGCTTATTGTATCTCCAAAACTATCGCGTATCAAAACGGTAACCGTACTACCGTCAAATTGTTGCAAAAACCAACGTTAAAATCTTTATACACAATCTTGATGAAAAAGCAGTCATTCATGCCCTTTTCATGTCTAATCTGATTGGATTAATTGTTATTTCAAGTATTTTACCAGGCGGAAAAAGCTAAATGTCTACCCATTCAAAGAAGAAACAAATTACGTACTAATAGGTTTAAAAAAATATTTTATAGTCTTACCTTTCGGACTCTCCGGGTAATTTAAAATATGTTATCCCTGGGTGCGTTTTTGTTGAATTGAGGCTACCATAAGCAGCACAATAAGAGTCTACAGTTGCAATTTGCCATTGTAATTGACATGTTTTCATTTTTTACAAGGTACCTTAAATCGAAAACCATTTCGAGGTTTTTCAATTTCTGACACCGTACATAATTTTTCGGGGCTTTTGATCAATAATTTAACGAAATATGTAGAAAAAACACTGTATCATCGAGATAAAGGAATATTAAATATTTAACTCCTTTGCGTGAAAAAGTTGTGTGATTTTATCTTAAAAAAATAATAATCATAAAAACTGTCGCTGTCAAGGTTACAATTTATGTCAAAGTCTGTGTCAAGAATCAAAATATTTTTCACTTTGATTAGTTTTGTTTTGAATGTATTCATGATATTTTTAACTTGAATTAGTATTTTGGTTAAATTTAACATCTATCGAAATATAATATCAAGTTTTCTGAAGGATTTTTAATAGCAGACAGTCGCAACCTTACCAAAATGGACTTCATCATGCTGCAAAAGCTGAATTCTTCTGCGAATCATTTTATTTTTAGAAATAAAAAGATATTGTGTACGTTTGAATTTGTTTAATAAATACAGTTTGTTTTGAAGTGCATTAGTTTCAATTTTTATAAAACTTTAAAGCAACACACCACTTGTAAACGTGTAGACTTTGGTTTGGCACGTAAAACAGTGTTTGTTTGGGCATTCAATCACAGTATTTTTGCAGGCAGGAACTACACATGAGATTATGGAATCTAATTTGCGAATATCTTTATTTATTATTGTTGAAAATAAGGTAAAAATAGCGATAATAAAAGAAAACAACCTCGAGCAAAAGATAAACAAACAAACGTCATTACCGTCCATAGATAAGATTGGCAGGTTGACGTCATAATGTTTTTTTTTATCCATATGGGCAAAGGATATTGTCCGCCAAAAATCCTTTAAACGGCACTTACGCTCTTTTAGAATAGATAAGTTTTCAAATTAATATTACGTTGACTTAAAACAAAAATTTTGGAAAATAAAAAAATACGTGTCTCATGTTTTCACCAGTAATTTCTAAATAACAAATAAAAAAACAGGATAAAAATTTTGATATGTTGTCAATTACAACTATCACCATAGGTGTGGCTCGCATTTCGAGCGTTTGTACTAAGTTAGAATACTGGTAGACTCCTATTACCGTGACATTAAGGTTCATAATAAATTGAAAAATGTTGGCAGCTTTGTATGTCCTACTTTGCTTTTTTAATGAACGACAATACTAAACTTAGATCTAGATTATCCCAGATGTCCGGTCAGAGTCTCAAAAACGGCACCTCGAAATAACGCCCCACTTATAAACTAGGCGCTCATTTTGTACAAAGTATTCTCTTCTATGTTCTCACCATTTAAAGTTGAATTTGGAAAGAATAGTAATGGGCATGATGACTATTTTTTTTATTTTATGTAATATAAATTACCTCTCAAAAAAAAGAAACATTGGTAAAATTCGTTCGTTCGTTCGGTTCGGCAGCTATATTAAATATTGTGTTTATCAAAATGGTTTCTTAGACAAATTTGCTATAAATTTTATGGACTAATTAATGGTATTATTTATTTTACTTATTAAATTTGGTATTATTTAGTTTGCTGAAACCGTGGATTACGCCTGGCCTTTTGCGATGTATACGAAATCGGGATCGGTTACATAAAAAAATTATATATAATAATATAATTAAAATTACATACGGAAGATATAGAAACTTTTGCAATAAAATTTTAAAAAATCTATAAAGAGATTATGAAAAGAAACAGTTTGACAGGGCTGGAAATAATAGTAAACAAATCTGGAAAGAGATAAGAGAAATTACAAATAGCAAAACTAATACAAGTTCTGGCAGTGAGTTATTGTCTTTGTATCCATCGCATATCGATGCGGTAAATGACATCAATAATTATTTTATTAATGTCGGTCGGCTGCTTGCTGAGAAAATTCAGGACCCTGCTCCGCACAACTCGGCTATGGCAAATGCTACTGTTGGGTCTAGAGCTAATTCTTTTGTGATGCTAGATGTGGATGAGAAAAAATAACTGTTCAGTTGGTATAGACAAAATTTCAAGCGAGCTTCTTAAAGAAAATATTGATTGTCTTGTGTCACCCTTGACATACATCTTTAACTGTTGTCTAAAACATGGCATCTTCCCTAACATTCTGAAATTTTCAGTTATTACCCCAATTCATAAGAGTGGGAGAAAGGACTCCATCACTAATTATAGGCCGATCTCTATTTTGCCAACCATTTCTTTAGAAATTTAGTCCTCGTAAAATGTTAAATAGCAGACTGCTTAATTACCTGGAAACCAATAATATTATCTCTGATAATCAATTCGGTTTCCGAAAGGGTAAATCCACAGATGATGCAGTTTTGACCTTGACTGATTTCTTGACGTATAACCTTGACATAGGTAAAAAGTGTATTGCCATATTTTTCGATATGGCAAAAGCTTTCGATACTATTTCAATTCCCCTCCTTTTGGCCAAGTTAGAAGGTATTGGAATCCGTGACCAATAGCTTAAAATATTTGAAAATTATATGTCCGACAGATATCAATGTGTCAATGTTAATTCACACGTAAGTGATAAATTAAAATTGCAGTATGGAGTCCCCCAGGGCAGCATTTTGGGTCCGACACTCTTCCTCGTCTACATAAACAACCTGTTAAAGTTAGCATTCCCCCATGATAAAATAATATCTTATGCAGATGATACGGCTCTGTTATTTGCTGCTGATGATTGGGAGAGGGTCTTTGGTTACGCGCAATCGGGTCTGAATGAGGTGCAGAAATGGCTTATCAATAATAAACTAACACTTAATGCTGACAAATCCAAGTTTATAAAATTTTCCATTATAAATCTTAAAGAAAATAATTATCCAGACCATAGAATTATATCTCACGTTTGTCCTGAATCTAGCGTACTTAATCAGTGTTCTTGTTTAGCTATGGAATGTGTTGAATCTATCAAATACCTTGGTATTATAATTGACAAAAACCTTAACTTCTATGAACATATCGAACAACTAACATCAAGAGTTCGGAAGCTTATGCCCATCTTCAAAACATTACGACCTGTATTGGAGCCGTATCGTCTTAAGCAAATATATTATGCACTCTGTCAATCTATCGTGTATTATTGTATTTCTAGATGGGGGGTTCAGCTAAAACTAAAATAAAAAAGATAGCAGTAGCTCAAAGAGGTATACTCAAAATCTGCATGTTTAAACCACTCCTTTATTCTACTTTTGACCTGTTTCAACTTTGCGATGTGCTTACGGTTCGCCAATTGTTTTTGCTCAATGTTGTGCTAAGACAACATTCATTGATTTCCTTTGATAGTTCCACTCAAACAACGCAACAGTTGCCGTTTGCCGTAACATGCATAGTACTCGCACTAAATTCAGCCACCGCTTCTTCTTATTTTTAGGTCCATACTTATATAACCTTTTCAATAAAAAGCTAAATATCTACCCACTGCCTAGATCGGCTTGCAAGCGAATAATTTACAAATGGCTACAATCACTATCTTATGATGAAACTGAAGAGTTGCTGACTACACTATTATGTTAATTTTATCAGGAATCTTTTACAAAGCTAACACATTACACTCACTCACAACCATTAACACACATATATAGCTCGCGAGGCAAAACGTTTGCCGCGTGTGGCAGGCCTCGCACGAGGCTGCGCGCTTGGTGGGGACCGGCCTAATCGCATAAAATCGGCTGGTCGGATTCTGGTTGAAGGTTCCCTAAGGATTTTCTCTAATATCCACGCGGACGAAGTCGCGGGCGGAAGCTAGTTTATTACAACAATCAGAAGTGGGTCCAGAGATATTAGTAGTATCCTGTTCCCGTTTCTTTACCCTTTTCCGTTCCCGTTTGGTCCCGTTCCTGTCCCCGGTTTCCGTTCCCGTTCGCGTTCGCTTTCGAGCGATCGCGTTTGCGTTCCCGTTCCTTTCCCGTTCCCGTTCCCGTTCCCGTTCCCGTTCCCGTTCCCGTTCCCGTTCCCGTTCCCGTTCCCGTTCCCGTTCCCGTTCCCGTTCCCGTTCCCGTTCCCGTTCCCGTTCCCGTTCCCGTTCCCGTTCCCGTTCCCGTTCCCGTTCCCGTTCCCGTTCCCGTTCCCGTTCCCGTTCCCGTTCCCGTTCCCGTTCCCGTTCCCGTTCCCGTTCCCGTTCCCGTTCCCGTTCCCGTTCCCGTTCCCGTTCCCGTTCCCGTTCCCGTTCCCGTTCCCGTTCCCGTTCCCGTTCCCGTTCCCGTTCCCGTTCCCGTTCCCGTTCCCGTTCCCGTTCCCGTTCCCGTTCCCGTTCCCGTTCCCGTTCCCGTTCCCGTTCCCGTTCCCGTTCCCGTTCCCGTTCCCGTTCCCGTTCCCGTTCCCGTTCCCGTTCCCGTTCCCGTTCCCGTTCCCGTTCCCGTTCCCGTTCCCGTTCCCGTTCCCGTTCCCGTTCCCGTTCCCGTTCCCGTTCCCGTTCCCGTTCCCGTTCCCGTCCCCTGCGGCTGAATCATGTCCACCGTGTTGGACTTCAAAATAAATGTCATTTTCGCATTCCTCATTCCATAAAACCTCAAGAACAACATCCACATCGATTTTCATGTTAACTTGCCCCATTTACCCCCTAAGGGATGATTTTCAAAATAACAAAATATATATTTGCCTATTTATTTTTAGACATGCTTCTTAGAATTTCAAAGTTGTAATGTCTCATCATCATCATCATATCAGCCGCACAACACCCACTGCTGGGTATAGGCCTCCCCCAAGGATTTCCATGACGATCGGTCCTGCGCTTCCCACATCCAGTGGCTTCCGGCAACCTTCACCAGATCGTCGGTCCACCTTGTCGGGGGCCTACCCACGGAGCGCCGTCCAGTGCGCGGTCGCCATTCAAGAACCTTTCCGCCCCAACAGCCATCGGTTCTTCTCGCTATGTGTCCAGCCCACTGCCACTTTAGCTGAGCAATCCTTCGAGCGATGTCGGTTACTTTAGTTCGCCTGCGGATCTCCTCATTTCTAATTCGATCACGCAGGGAAACGCCGAGCATGGCTCTCTCCATTGCACGCTGGGTGACCTTGAGCCTCCTTATGAGACCTATAGTTAGCAACCACGTTTCACTGCCGTAAGTCATTTTATATTATTTTTCCATACACAATTTGCACCCCATTTTCACCCCTTTAGCAGTTAAATCATGTCCACAGTGTTGTACTTCAAAATAAATGTCATTTTCGCAATCACCATCCCATAAAACCTCAAGAACGACATCCATATCGATTTTTATGTTTACTTACCCCATTTACACCCTAAGGGGTTGATTTTAAAAACCAATATATGTTTGTCTATTTATTTTTAGACATGCTCGTACGAAGTTTTAAGTTGTAAAGTATATTTTATATTGTTTTCCATACCAAATTTGAACCCAATTTTCACCCCTTTAGTGGTTAAATCATGTCGACCGTGTTGGACTTCAAAATGAATGTCATTTTCGCAATCGTCATCCCAGAAAACCCCAATAACGACATCCATATCTATTTTAGGTTTATTTACCCCATTTCATCCCCATAGGGGTTAAAATACTACCAATAACCATATACGTTGCGTTATATTTCCATCCATAAGCCTAAATTATAAATTTAACGATTTTTACTTTGAAAATTAAGGATTTTCTTCTATACTCAACTTCATCCCCCTTTTCACCCCATCGGGGGTAGAATTTTGAAAAACGATGATACACGTATTTATTAATTTTCAATCATCAGCCTGAATACAAAATTTGAAGATCCTAGCATCAAAACTGAGGGACTTCCATACAAACTCTCATCCCTTATTTCATCCCCTTAGGGATGGAATTTTCAAAAATCCTTCCTTAGTGGATGCCTACACTGTATAAGGTACCTGTGTGTAAAATTTCAAGTCTCTAGGTTCAGTAGTTTGGGCTGTGCGTTGATATCTCACTCAGTCAGTCAGGACTTTGAATTTTATATATATAGAAAACGTCGTATGACTAGGCTCAATTACACTATACAATTTTAAGCAAGCGATTTTAAGACTGTCTTGAAAACGACTAAGAATGCGCGCATTTACACCACACAATTTCTAGCACGCTCGGCCGTGCTTACTGTCATAGTAAAAGAGAAGGCAGTAAGTCTCTAATGTCTTTTTCAATCAACGTAGTATTGGAGTTATTTACATTGTAGTTTTTGTATTTGTTTTATTTTCTGTTTTAGTTCTTTAAGCACCTACCTAATACCAAATTCCATTTCTTTAATCATTGTTTGTTAAGAGGTTAATTATAAATATTTTCAATCTCAGTCGTCGTGTCAAATAAAATTTTAAGTAGGTACCTATCTCCTTACTTATATATTAATCAATCATTTTTTTCAACTATTATCTACCTATTAGAAACCTACATAACATTAATATCTGACTAGGTTGAAAATTCGAAAGGCTCACGAATAGAAATATTTTACCTAGTAGGTATGAAGTAGTAGTAGGTATATTTACCTAGTATCATTTTATTTAAGTAGATAAAAACCTCTAATGTGTAGGTACTTACTTAATGCAAATTGCAAGAATCGTATCAAACAAAACAAGACTGTCGCTCTTGTGAATAACTCGATGGACACACACGCCGCACCGCACCGCACCGCACACCAACGCGAACGCGACGGCTCGCGCGCGGGCCGAGGCAGCGGCACCCGCCCGCCCCTCGGCGTGACCCACCCCACGCCACGCCCGCCCACGGCGTCCGGCTCAGAAGGTGCACATCGTCGTTGTCGGTCGCGCACGTATCGACCTACCTAGATATCGCGTTATTATACGTTACACTATTTCCCAACAAAGTACTCGTCAAGACGATTCAAACGAGCCCAAACTCGATGGGGTTGCATGGTTTTATTATAGAGTTCCTATGGCCTTCTTTCGGCTCCATCATCAGATCCTTGGACACTATTTCACATTAGAGTACTCGCCAAGACGATTCAAACGAGCCTAAACTCAATGGGGTAGCGTGGTTTTATTAAAGAGTTCCAGTGTCCTTCTTCCGGCTCCATCATCAGACCCTGGACACTATTTCCCAACAAAGCTTTCGTCAAGACGATTCAAAGGAGCCCAAATTCAATGGGGTTGCACGATTTCAATATTAAGTTGCTATGGCATGGCCTTCCAGCTAAATCATCAGAGCCTGGACCTCATCTCCCTTTAAAGTACTCATCAAGACGATTCTAACGAGCCCAAGCACGATGGGGTTGTATGGTTCCATTATAGAGTTCCTGTGGCCTTCTTCCGGCTCCATCATCAGATCAGCCCAATGATACCATAATATTGCATTGCCTTCCATTTCTGACCTATGTTCAAAGTTTCAAGTCTCTAGCTCATCCGAAAGCTAGTTTAAATTGTTCGCAAACTTTGTGGAGAAACAAACAAACAAGAAAGCAAACGAGAAAGCAACCTAATAAAAGCGTGTTAAAAACAACCTACCTACCTATAAGTTTCAAGTCTCTAGCTCATCGGGAAGCTAGGTAGGTAGGTACTTACCTAGTATAAAATACTCTTTTCTAAAATTACGGACAAACAAATAAACGAACCTACTTATAAAATATATTAATAGTATAAATAAAAATAAATAAACAAGAAAACGTCCATATGAAAACGTGTTAAAAAACCAACATTCCTTTTTGAACTTATCTTGTACTGTGGCAGTATCGTCTATCTGTCGCGAGTCAGACAGAGTCTGTCTCTGTCTGTCACATTACCTCTACACGTTGACCTTGAGAACGCCTTTATGCCTTAGGTATAAAGTTGGTTTTTGTAGTACAACTGTTACGTCTGACGTGCCGTCGTAGGTACAGTTAGACTGTCTTGAAATCGTGCGTGCATTTAGACGACACAATTTTAAGAATCTTATTACCGAGCGGGCTAGGCCGCACGATTTTAAGATTCTTACTGTCTTAGTCCGTTTACACCATGCTTATGGCCGAATACTCAAACGCTACTTAACTTTGAGCGGCTCTTAAACAGCATGCTGTCTTTGTCATATCTTTGACATTTAATGCGACAGGACGACGTTTGAGAGCCCCTCAAAGTTAATTAGCGTTTGAGTATTCGGCCATTAGTCTTGAAATCGCGTGCTTAAAATTGTGTAATGTAATTGAGCCTTACGTGCGCTTTGATAATTACAGCCTCTGCTTTCTTGTAGCCCGAGCCGTCAGCTGTAATTTTCAACTTATCACACTTATATCATAATGTACTATTTCGTACTTTTTCGAAAAACTTTATCCCCTAGGGCTAAATATGCTATTTTATCCTAGCTTTTGTACGTTATATTGACGGACTTTTTGAGCAAAAGCAGTGAAAAATATCTTGCTTCAATTTGGATAACATTTGATTAATAGCCACATAGCAGCTGAATAAATGTACAACACACTGAATATCTTCTGCATACATTCTGATTTTTCTTTAGTCCAGAAGTTATACATCTTTTATGCAGTTGTTAATTTGTGACTTCAGATATTCAAAATTCCGATCTCAGGTGTAGTTTTATAAAGAAATTATGCAAGTAAAAAAAGTATAAATGTACTTTTCATTGTGGCGAGATTATTTTGTGTTACTTAATTGTAATGGTCGCTGATCCGTCTTCAAAAATATGGTTAGTAAATTGAAACAATTTACTTACCATATTTTTGTAAGTTTAAGGTGAATTATATAAACGCATGGCACTTTACTGTGAATTATCAATATGATTATTAATAAATTTTTGAGCGCCTTAAGATAAAGCTACAATTTAAAAGGTAAACAAATGTGAAATAATATTTAAATTAAAATATTTTTACTTTTTATCAAATTTTAGTCCCAGCAAAATCGAGAATCAAATTTTGTATAACTGCTAATGTTTCCTACTCGCTTAACAAAGTGTTTCATAAGATAAATGTTGAGGATTTTTATAAAAAGAGGTTATGTCGAACGTTAGTTAATGGCGGACGGCCAATTTGAATAAAAGTGTCTCTTTCAGTCAACGATTTGCTTTCAGTGATTATTTTGCTTATTTCTGCATAATAGTTCACATACGACTACATATCCAGAAATTATTTGGTTTAAAGTACAATAATTATACATTTCTCAGAGAAAGGTCTTAAACTACATAATGCAGTATACTCTTATTCAGCTTTTCAGGGTTCTTTTTTATAGAAAATAAATCGATGAATATTTGAGGTTGATGGGACCTATACTAATGTAGGTAGGACCCACTATTAGGTATTTACAGTACTATTATGAATGATGCATTGCGTAATATTTAGTTAGACAATTGTTTATATTACCAACTAAAATATACATATAAACACACAGCACATAGTAGGTAGTCGCAACCAAAAGTATCGCGCAACCAAAAGTATACGATATCTTCAACTAATCAGTTATTTGCTGCTTAAGATACCTACATTTGTAACTGATATTGTTTTAAGCTGAACCTAAAGACAATTGTACGCTTATAGCGCTATAAGTTAGGTAAAACAAGGAGTTTATTTTCAATTATGCAGAAGTCAGCTGTGTAAAGAAGAAAAAATCTAAAATATTCAGCATCTGAATAAATTAGTACCAATTCGTACACTATGCAGCTTAAAGAAAATATTTCGTCTAATATTCAGCGTTTTGCTGTTTAACTGCTTTGCTTGAATATGTTATACAGGACGATGCAAAAACTTCAGCTACTGTGCAGATAATGGCTGTTTCAATTACTCTTATTTGAATATCGCTTGTTTAGCAGGTTCTACTCTTGATTACTATTCAGCTTGAAAAAATACCGCGAACTTTATACAGAATTTAGTAAGCTTACAACATTATTTTAATTTAAGAACTCTCTTATTTAAAATAAAGCCATAACGTCAGCTGTAATACAGAAGTAATAAAGCTTGACAATGATTACTGTGGTATATTTTCGCTACTACCTATAGTATAGTTTTTTTCTCCGTGCAGTTTGGGTCATAAATCATCGGAGTATTGCGTTCTCTCTCCCACTCACGGGCCTTATGGGCGGGCATAGTGATATGCATTATTGTTGTCGATAAGCGTTATCGATAGTGTATTTAGTTTTGTTTTGGTAATAATGGAAAACAAATGACTCATAACATAACAATGTCGCACCACCCTTTGTGTACCGCACTCATTTGTTTTTATCGATACTGGCGTTGCGCCCGCGCAACATACTCTCCGCCCTAGCCGAGATGAGGCCGAGCTATGATTTATGACCCAAACTGCACGGAGAAAAAACTATACTATATCTGGCTTATGTGTTGGCTGGGTTGTCTGCTGTTTTAGTTCGTGAAGCGTTATCTAGGATATTCGAAGATACTTAACCTTTTTTAGAAGTGTATAACTGAAGCTGAATTTAAAATAACTGTTTGATGATGTTCATTTTAAACTTGGTTAAATGCTCTAAGATTTTAAAACCTTTTTTATTACAGTCGTATGCATTATCATTGAATTCTACCTTTTGCTACAGTACCTACACTACAGTACAATACTTAATTTTCAGAAAACAAGTGAGACTTTTGACGTACAGATAGAAGAATTCTTGACTCTGAAAGAACATGATGCTGCGCCCTTAATGAGATACAATGACATAGGTCTGATACGACTTGCAACGGAAGTAAAATTTGCGGAGCACGTGAGGCCAGCTTGTCTTTGGCATAAATCTATGGCCGAACTTAAGACTGGTAATGTGACTGGATGGGGCCTAACAGTATCTGGTATGTTTATAGTTTAAACTTAACTCTATATGTATTTTTTAGTAGTGACCGACCGAAGTTTCGGTTTCGGCTACAGTTTCGGTTTCGGCCGCAGTTTCGGCTTCGGCCAAATATAGGCCGAAACTTACGGCTCAGCCGAAACTAGGTTTTCGTGAAATGTCGGGTGTCAATCGGCTAAGTTCGGGGTTCGCCAGCCAACGTGAATCGGCGCGATCGCGTTGAGTTGAGGTATTACGTTCGTGTTGAGTTGGTTTAATGTGTATACCTTCAGCTAATCTGCTAATGAATTACTGTTGTCCATTGTCGAGTAATTCCTAGATTTTATCATATATATATAATATATATATTTTTCTTTAATTTAAAAAATGCTCTTATGAATTGTACACTCACTCACACACTCTCTACACACACACACATACATCTACACACTTACTCACCGAGAGGACTACCACTATACAAAAGTTTTTATTTTTGTATAATATTATAATTTTAGATATTTCATACTTTCTCTGTAATTGTTGTAGATTATACATTCCCTGGGGTGAGACCTGGTAACCCGCACCACAGGTTTTTTCAAACTTTCTTCGGTGCGCCAGATCTCATACTAAACTTAAGATAAAGCATTATGTGCATTATGTAATCGAGTACCTCTTAGTATGAGATGAATAAATCCTTTTTTATTTTATTTTATTTATTTTTATAATCGATTAATTTTAATTGTGAAAAACATCTAAGTATTTATAACTCGTGAATATTAACTAACAATAACAGTAACTAGTCATCTCGAAACTTTTATTCTGACTGTGCGAGAGCGTTAAAAACTTAGTCAAATCGGACAGCTGGTAGTTTGCTTACGTTAAAACACAACCAATAATTACTTATCATACGACGATTGTTAAACAATAAATAATATTGATTATTAAAAAGTTGACTTACAAAAGTAGTTTAACATATAGATTATTTTGATTTATTTTTGTTGACTATTTTTGTTACATACTTACTTTAATTATTGTTTTTTATTTAATTAAATTGGTGGACGGATAATAAGAAACACCAGTTGTTTTTCATACAAATGGGGTTCTCCGCCCACAAGTTGTGATCTAATGATTGCTATCCAAGGAATGAATAAAGGAAATCCAAATAGCTATTTTAAACTTGTCCACCAGCTCTTAGAACGCTGAACAGATCAGTTGGATATGTATACCGATCTGGATCTCCTCCATTCGCTCTCTAGATAGCCATTATCAGATCACAGCTCGATCAATCCCTGGCGGAGAACCAAGGCTTCAAAGTTATCTCATTTGTATGAAAATCGACTAGTATTTCTAATTATCCATCCACGCCTAACGTGCTTGAAACAAACCCTACCACCAACTATGTATGTGTAAAAAAATATGTCAACAAATAAGTTTCGTTTTCGGTTTCAGCCGAAACTGGTACCAGGGCTGGAAGTTCGGTTTCGGCTTCGGCCGGAATTCCAGTTTCGGTTGGACACAATTTTTTTTTTATTGACCAAGCGAGCACGAAGCGTCTCTGCTTCAGCTTGGGCAAAAATTCTTTCGTATGTCCGGCTGTCTGTTCCAGCCTACAGGTCGCATTTCTCAACCGTTCTCAACCATTCTTGTGAAATTTTGTGAGCAGGTTCGAAAATTATATAGAATTTTTTTGTCGAGCTAGTTTTTTGAAATTTTTCAAAATGGCGGAGATATGTTAAAAAACAAGAAAATATTCATAAAAAGGATAACCGTAGTCGCATGCCACTTTATCCTAGACACGCACGGCACGGGCTGGAGGTGGCATGCGACTACGGTTATCCTTTTTATGAATATTTTCTTGTTTCTTACTTTTTAGAGCACGATTTTTCCGTAGTCGGGTTTTAATTTTTAAACTTCTTTTTTATTTTAAATATTTTGGAGTTGTCAATAGGGTGAAAGCAAGCAAAGCCACGGGCAAAAGCTAACAATTTATATATTTTTAAAAAGTGCTCATTAAGCCCTTTCATTTGGTACCTAACACGCCATTATTAAAAAAATGTTTTTTTTTAGTTCATGTCTTTAACTCCTCTAGAGGGCGCCACATTCAACTTAATGTAACGTCATATAGCCTATGTTCATTGGACGATTAAGACGCTTCTAACGATACCTTATTTGTCAAATTATAACAAGTAGTTTAGAAGTTATGAGGGAACAGATGAATTTACAAACATACATACATACATACTTACAGGTCAAAATCCGTTTTGGCTTCGCCCGTAGTCGGGTAAAAACAGATTTCAGTCCGCTTTCCAGCTCTGCCTGTTTTCCGCTACAGGTCGCATTTTTCAACCGATTCTCGTAAAATTTTGTAAGCAGGTTTAGAAATGATGTAGATTTTTTTTGTCAAACCAGTTTTTTGAAATTTTTCAAAATAGCGGAGAAATGTTAAAAAAAAACCTATTTCAGTCCGGTTTTCCAGCGCTGTATGTTCTCCTCTACAGGTCGCATTTCTTAACCGATTATCGTAAAATTTTGTCAGCAGGTTTGAAAATAATATAGAATTCTTTTGTCACGCCAGTTTTTTTTTAATTTTAAAAAATGACGGATAAATGTTAAAAATACATATTTCAGTCCGGCTTTGCAGTGCTGTCTGTTTTCTTCTACAGGTCGCATTTCTCAACCAATTCTTGTGAAATTTTATAAGCAGGTATGAAAATTGTATAGATTTTTTTGTCAAGCCAGTTTTTTTTTAAATGGCGGAGATAATATAAAAAAATCATATTTCAGTCCGGATTTCCGGCGCCGGCGCCGTCTGTTCTCCTTTACAGGTCGCATTTCTCAACCGATCCCGGTGAAATTTTATGAGCAGGTTTAATAAATATATATAATTTTTTTGTCAAGACAATTTTTCGAAATTTATTAAAATGACGGAGATATGTAAAATATCATATTTCAGTCCAACTTTCCGGCTGTTTGATCTCCTCTACATTTCGCATTTCTTAACCGATTCTGGTGAATTTTTGTAAGTAGGTTCGATAATTATATATTACTGTTTAGTCAAGCCAATTTTTCCAAATTTATAAAAAAAACACCCATTTTGAAAATTGATCAAAATTAGAAGTATCATCTAGCTACGAATACTCACGTACCTACTGTGTGCTTTAAAAACTTCATGGCGACATTTTATTTTTTTTATCGCGAGGTCTACAGCTCACGGAGCCACTAGTTTATTTTGTCATTTAGTGCCAACCTTTCATACAAACGAGGTAACTTTGAAGTCTTGGTTTACCGCCCGTCAGGGATTGACCGAGCTGTGATCTAATGATTGAAATATCCAGAGAATGAATAAATGAGATCCGGACCAAAAAGCTCTTGGAATGCTAATTAGATCAGTTGGGTGTGTAGGTATAGCAATCTGGATATCCTCCATTCACTCCCTAAATAGCCATCATCAGATTACAGCTCGATCAATCCCTGACCAATCCACTAGTGGAGACTAGTGTTCTATTTATCTGTCTACCACTAGCGGGCTATAAATAAACCCTACCACCAACTATGTATGTGTGAAAAAACAACGTCAACCTAATGTGTGAAAATAAGTTCCGGTTTCGGTTTCGGCCGAAACTGGAACCAGGGCCGAAAGTTCGGTTTCGGTTTCGACTGGAATT
The DNA here is from genome assembly GCA_928269145.1 of Agriphila tristella. NCBI lineage: Eukaryota > Metazoa > Arthropoda > Insecta > Lepidoptera > Crambidae > Agriphila > Agriphila tristella. The sequence continues at coordinate 44,884,330 of OV743433.1, forward strand.
CCAGTTTCTGTCAGACACTAAATTCCCACAGCAATTAGCTTCAGACTCAAACTTATGTTTTGGCAAATGCATCATTTCATTCTGAGTTGTTTGACTTTATTAGATTGACGAAACATATCATTGACACAGTAAATATATATACTAACAATGCCTTTTTATTTTCAGCTAAAACACAGTCTAAATCGCGGCACTTAAGATACGCAGAAGTGGATATTCTAGGAACCGAAACATGTGATGAACATTTATCTCAACGAAGTTTTAGACACTGGAAGGGCTTGTCAGACACACAGTTTTGCGCTGGAAAGTTAGAGGGTGGTGTAGACACGTGTCAGGTAATTAATTGTACAAATATAAATTGAACATTAATAGCTAAGCTCGGCGTAGTTTCTCTAGTTAGAAATGAGATCTGTAAATAAACTAAGCTTGGTAGTATATATTCTGTGGCTTGGTCCTCTAAAGTGGCAGCGGAACACAGCGTAAAGAACCTGGCCCCCGTATTACAAGCGCTAAAAACTTGCCAGTTTTCTGAATGGCTATCATTGCCTCTCTTTCTCGCCGTATCTTAATATATTAAATCGTAAACTGAATGACTGACTGACTGACTGATCTATCAACGCACAGCCCAAACCGCTGGACCTAGAGACTTGAAATTTTGCACACAGATGTATAAGGATACAGTGTAGGCATCCACTAAGGAAGGATTTTTGAAAATTCTATCCCTAAGGGGATAAAATATGGGATGAAAGTTAATATGAAAGTCCCTCAGTTTTGAAGCTAGGATCTTCAAATTTTGTATTTAGGCTGACGATTGAAAATTATTAAATACGGGTCTCGGTGTTTTTCAAAATTCTACCCCTGAAGGGGTCAAAAGGGGGATGAAGTTGTGAATTGAAGAAAAATCCTTTATTTTCGAAGTAAAAATAGCTAAATATATGATTTAGGCTTATGGATGGGAATCTAACGCAACGTATATTGTTATTGTTAGTATTTCAACCCCTACGGGGATGAAATGGGGGTGAAAAGGGGTAAAAAACCTAAAAAATGATATGGATGTCGTTATTGGGGTTTTCTGGGATTGACGATTGCAAAAATGACATTTATTTTGAAGTCTAACACGGTGGACATGATTTAATCCCTCAGGGGGTGAAAATGGGGTTCAAATTTTGTATGGAAAAATAATATTAAATGGACATTACAACTTTAAACTTCGGAGGAGCACGTCTAAAAATAAATAAGCAAACATATATTTTGTGATTTAAAAAACCAACCCCTTAGGGGGTAAATGGGGTGAGTAAACCTAAAAATAGATATGGATGTCGTTTTTGGCGTTTTCTGGGATGACGATTGCAAAAATGACATTTATTTTGAAGTCCAACACGGTGGACATGATTTAACCCCTCAAGGGGTGAAAATGGGGTTCAAATTTTGTATGGAAAAAATATTAAATGGACATTACAACTTTAAACTTCGTAGGAGCACGTCTAAAAATAAATAAACAAACATATATTTTGTGATTTTGAAAATCAACCCCTTATGGGGTAAATGGGTGAGTAAACATAAAAATCGATATGGATGTCGTTCTTGAGATTTTATGGGATGGTGATTGCGAAAATGAGATTTATTTTGAGCTCCAACCAGGCTAGGCCCACTCCGCGATTTAGGTACGAAGCTACAAGTAGACAGCGGGTCCGTCCAGACGGACTAATTTCAGAGGGCTATCGCGTGCCGGCTGGGTCGCACGTTAGCAGTTCGATTTCGATAGTCACTCTATAATAATATTATTATAACCAAAATGAAGGCATATGACATCGTAATGGGCTGCCTAATAAAAAGGATCCGAACCTCACGTGTTTTTCACACTTCCAAAAGTTCCAAACGACATCGAAACGTAAGAAGTGCTTGTCTACTAGGTACTTAGTATTTAGTATCCATTTATTCTTAGGTAGTTACTTACTTGTCTTATTTGTTTTAAACAATATTTACCCAACTATTTACTGAAATAATAGATTAGCTAGGTACTTACTTACCAACTTTCGAAATAAAGTTAATTATGAATACAATTTCATTTCGTATGAAAGCAAATTGACTCAGAGTCAGCATGTCTGATGTGGCGTTGACTGTACCTATCCTAGGTTATTTTGAAACATATTTAAGTACCTACACATTATTTCACAACCTCATAACTTGTAATAAATTAACTACCTGTTATTTAATTACATCCTTATCCTTACATATAATAAAACAGTAGAAAAAGTGTGTCTGTACATTACATATGTTTCCAAAAAAAAAATATCTGGGGCGATGGAGACATACTAATAGAGGAAGAATTTGAAAAAAAAAGTGTGTCTGTTTGTCTGTTTGAACACGCTAATCTCCGGAAATACTGAACGGATTCGAATGAAACTTTTTTTGTTATATAGCTGGTAAGCCTGCGGGTAACTTAGGGTATAATTGATTTTGGAAAATGGAACACCTGATGCAGAACCATAATGGTCCAACTTAACTATAAGGAATATAAAAATGACACCTTAGCAAAAGTTGTTCAGCCTGATGAGCATTTTTTGTTGAGGTATAAAAATCTAAGATCTGGAACACCAGATGCAGAACCATAATGGTCCAGCTAAACTTTACAAACTATAAAAATGACACCCTAATAAAGGTTGTTCAGCCTGATGAGCATTTTTTGTTGAGGTACAAAAATCGAAGATCTAGAACACTTGATGCAGAACCATAATGGTTAAGTTAAACTATACAAAATATAAAAATGACATCTTTGTAAAAGTTGTTCACCCTGATGAGCATTTTTTGTTGAAGTATAAAAATCGAAGATCTGGAACTCCCGATGCAGAACCATAATGATCCAGCTAAACTATACAAAATATAAAAATTACACCATTGCAAAAGTTGTTCACCCTAAAGAGCATTTTTTGTAGAGGTACAAAAATCGAAGATCTGGAACACCGGTCCAGAGTCCAGATAAACTATACAAAATATTAAAATGACATCTTTGCAAAAGTTGTTTAGTCTGATGAGTATTTTTGTTGAGGTATAAAAATCGAAGATCTGGAACACCCGATGCAGAAGCATAATGATCCAGCTAAACTATACAAAATATAAAAATGACACCTAAGCAAAAGTTGTTCAGCGTGATGAGCATTTTTGTAAAGGTACAAAAATCAAAGATCTGGAACACCTGATGCAGAACCATAATAGTCCAGCTAAACTATACAAAATATAAAAATGATATCTTTGCAAAAGTTGTTCAGCCTGATGAGCATTTTTTGTTGAGGTATAAAAATCGAAGATCTAGAACACCTGATGCAGAACCATAATTATCCAGCTAAACTATACAAAATATAAAAATTACACCTTTGCAAGAGTTGTTCACCCTGATGAGCATTTTTTGTAGAGGTACAAAAATCGAAGATCTGGAACCATAATAGTCCAGCAAAACTATAGAAAATATAAAAATTACATCTTTGCAAAAGTTGTTCAGCCTGATGAGCATTTTTTGTTGAGGTATAAAAATCAAGGATCTGGAACAACTGATGTAGAACTGTTATGGTCTAGCTAAACTATACAAAATATTAAAATGACATCTTTGTAAAAGTTTTTCAGCCTGATGAGCATTTTTTGTTGAGGTACAAAAATCAAGGATCTGGAACAACTGATGTAGAACTGTTATGGTCTAGCTAAACTATACAAAATATTAAAATGACATCTTTGCAAAAGTTTTTCAGCCTGATGAGCATTTTTTGTTAAGGTACAAAAATCGAAGATCTGGAACACCTGATACCTGATGCAGAACCATAATAGTCCAGCTAAACTATACAAAGATAAAAATGTCACCTAAGCAAAAGTGGTTCAGCCTGATGAGCATTTTCTGACAAAAATCGAAGATCTGGAACACCCGATGCAGAACCATAATGGTCCAGCTAAACTGTACATAATATAAAATTACATCTTTGCAAAAGTTGTTGAGCCTGATGAGCATTTTTTGTTGAGGTATAAAAAACGAAGATCTGGAACACCTGATGCAGAACCATTGCTACGATTATTTTCTTATGTAACTACATTAGTTTATTTATATGCATACGCCGAAGTCATAAAGTCCACGCGTACGAAGTCGCGGGCATCAGCTAGTATTATATAAAAGAAGAAAGTGAAACCCTGAATTCGTTAGAGGAGATAAGAGCTACGCGATAGAAAGAGAGGCAACTTCTAGGTGAATATAACTGTAGCCAAGGGAGCGGCGTGCAACCTGAATTGCACTTTATTGTGTATGGAATAGAGTCGCTATTTAAATAATTGACTTTGCGGAGTGGATCTTCTGTACTTGTACTATTATGTATTCTGTGCTCCAACACGGTGGACATGATTTAACCCCTAAAGGGGTGAAAATGAGGTTCAAATGTATGGAAAAAGAATATAAAATAGACATTACAACTTTAAAATTCGTAGGAGCATAGACATGCATGCATTTTTAGACAAAAATAAATAGGCAAACACATATTTTGTTATTTTGAAAATCATCCCTTAGGGTGTAAATGGGGTAAGTAAACATGAAAATCGATGTGGATGTCGTTCTTGAGGTTTCATGGGATGGTGATTGCGAAAATGACATTTATTTTGAAGTCCAACACGGTGGACATGACACATCATGGATCTGAGGCCGTATTACAAGCTCTTTAATCCTGCCAGGTTTATGAATTGCTGTAGTAACATCTCTTTCTCGTCGTATAGCAAATAAAAGAGATAGATTGATAGCCAGTCAGAAAACTGCCTGGAAATAAGAGGTCATAATACGGCCCCTGGACCTGGACATGCACATCCAGGGAACGGGCAAGGGCACGGGCACGGGAACGGGAACGGGAACGGGAACAGGACGAGAACGGAACGGAACGGGACGGAACGGAACGGAACGGATCGGAACGGAACGGAACGGAACGGAACGGAACGGAACGGAACGGAACGGAACGGAACGGGACGGGACGGAACGGAACGGAACGGAACGGAACGGAACGGAACGGGACGGGACGGAACGGAACTGAACGGAACGGAACGGAACGGAACGGAACGGAACGGAACGGAACGGAACGGAACGGAACGGAACGGAACGGAACGGAACGGAACGGAACGGAACGGAACGGAACGGACCGGAACGGAACGGAACGGAACGGAACGGAACGGAACGGAACGGAACGGAACGGAACGGAACGGAACGGAACGGAACGGAACGGAACGGAACGGAACGGAACGGAACGGAACGGAACGGAACGGAACGGAACGGAACGGAACGGAACGGAACGGAACGGAACGGAACGGAACGGAACGGAACGGAACGGAACGGAACGGAACGGAACGGAACGGAACGGAACGGAACGGAACGGAACGGAACGGAACGGAACGGAACGGAACGGAACGGAACGGAACGGAACGGAACGGAACGGAACGGAACGGAACGGAACGGAACGGAACGGAACGGAACGGAACGGAACGGAACGGAACGGAACGGAACGGAACGGAACGGAACGGAACGGAACGGAACGGAACGGAACGGAACGGAACGGAACGGAACGGAACGGACCGGAACGGAACGGAACGGAAACGGAAACGGAACGGGAAGGGATCGGGATTGAAACGGGAACGGAATGGGAACAGGAACGGAACGGGAACGAAATGGGAACGGAACGGGAATGGAACGGGAAAGAGAAAGGGACAGGAACGGGACGGGAACGGTACCGGGAAAAGGAACGGAAGGAGTACGGGACGGGAACGGGACGCGAAGGGGAACGCATCGGGAACGGTATAGGACGTAACGGAACGGAAACGGAACGGGAACGTATCGGGAAGGAAACAGTAACGAAACGGGAACGAAACAGGAACGGAACGGCAACGAGAACGGGACGGGAACGAGAATGGAACGGCACGGGAACGGGACGGGAACGGAGGGGGAAGGAACGGGAATGGAACGGGAGCGATACGGGAACGGAACGGGATGGGAACGGGAACGGGATGGAATGGGAACGGAACGGGAACGGAATGGGAACGGGAACGGAAGGGGTACGGGACGGGAACGGAATGGGACGGAATGGGAACGGAACGGGAACGGAATGGGAATGGGAACGGAACGGGAATGAAACGGGAACGGAACGGGACGGTAACGGTACGGGAACGGGAATGGCAACGGAAGGGGTACGGGACGGGAACGGAACGGGACGGAATGGGAACGGAACGGGAACGGAAAGGGAACGGGAACGGAAGGGGTACGGGACGGGAACGTAATGGGACGGAATGGGAACGGAACGGGAACGGAATGGTAACGGGAACGGAACGGTAACGGTACGGGAACGGGAATGGCAACAGAAGGGGTACGGGAACGGGACAGGAAAGGGACGGGAACGGACGGGAACAGAACGGGAACGGGAACCGGAACGGGAAACGTAAAAATGACTGGTCAGATCCTGGTTGAAGGTTCTCTAAGGATTATCTATAACATCCACGCGGACGAAGTCGCGGGCAGAAGCTTGTAGCAAATAAAAGAGACACATTAATAGCCTTACTAACCATTCAGCAATTTAAAAGCTTGTAATACGGGGGCCGCTGGTGTATTGGAGCGGAAAGTAGGACCAGTTGCCGTAGAGACCCTTAAGAAACTATGCCCAGCTTTGGGTGTTGTACGGTTGATATCATGATGATGATGATAATAAAATTGTTTCACCTGAACTCGCACCAATCGTTAAGTCCTAATTAATTTAGGACTAAATGAGAACGCAGGGCCTGTGCCTTTTATATTCATGAGCAGATTAATTATGTTTCCGTAGGACCTATGTTAGCTAATATTTGCAGATAAATTGACATTTTAAAATATAAACTATCTTCCTCTGAGACATAAGCGATACGATTTCCAAACCTTAATGCAGACCTTGCCATCATCCATGAGTGGAGCCTAAGTCACGGACTCACAGTGAATCCCCACAAGTCACAATCCATTATTTTTGGATCGCCTTAGAGCCCCTCACTCCGGCTACTAGCTTATAAAATAACCTTCCACCTGATGTCCGTCACTCGAAATCCCTCGCCGTATTTAAGACACTCTAAATCACTGGCTAAATCTTAGTTTGCAACAACTTATATATTTATTTAGGTTTATGTAGTGTATTTTTGTTATTCGTACCGTATTTGTGTAAGTTTATTGATTTTGTATAGGCATAAGCTTTTCTTTTTATTTTGTTTGTAGTTGGCATACTGTTTTTATATCCCCTTTCAGGTTCCTATCCTCTGAATCAAAGGTTGTCTGGAAGAGATCGCTTCCAGCGATAAGACAGCCTTTGCACACCATTAGTCTTAAGTTTTAAGTTTTACTGTATTCATTTTTAATGTGTGTGCAATAAAGAGTTAATCAATCTATCTATCTATCTAAACTCAATTAATTTGCAGGGTGATTCTGGTGGTCCTCTTCAAGTGCGGGAATCATTTTCCGAAGAGAAAAACATAACAGTCCATTATGTTGTGGGCATCACCAGTTTTGGGTTCGACTGCGGCAAACCGAAGCTGCCGGGTCTCTACACTAGTGTCAACAAATATCTTTGCTGGATCGAGAAAACTGTATGGCCATCGGAAAATAATACTATGTGTGATGAAGATAATTGAAGATACATTATTGAAGAATTGAACTGAAGATTCAAAAATTAATAGGTCGTGCTATTGTAAACAAGATTCCGATGAAAAAAGTATAAAATAGAAAGATGGACTTGAAATATTTATTTTAAACCTTATTTATTGAACTTTTAGATTTTTGCATTCACAATGCTATTTTTATATTAAGATGAATAAATAATCCCGTCTAAGTTGCTACGGGTGAGCCGATTTTTTCTAATATTTTTTCATTATTTATTCATCTTATTTATTGATTTTATACCCTTGGCATAGAATATTATAAAGTACCTATGTAAATGATGTAAACTAACAAGGCAATCCTTTTAATCAGGTTCTGTTGAAAAAGAAGCCAATGATACATGTTTGTTTAAATTTAAACGGTTTTTAAAGATAATATAAAAAATACTGTATACCTATACAGTGTTGAGTAGGTTAATATTGTTCATCAAAAATTTGACAAGAGGATAAAAATTATATGACTAAAGTCAACACAAAATAAGAAGCCCGTTTTGACAGCATATAAACGCAAAGCTCAAGAAAAATACCGTTCCGCCATTTTAGTGAAAAATTATGTTCGAAAATTGTACTGTATTTCTTTGGGGTAGAGAATATTTTTCTTTGAACACGTTAACTGTCAAAACGGGCTTCTTATTTTGTGTTGACTTTAGTCAGTTTTGTGTAAGTATACGGTTTTTTAACCCATATTCAGAAATTCATCTTCAACGTTATTAGTGACAAATATGGATTTTACCATAAGAATTACAAATTATTTTGTGATATGTGTTAACTTGAAATTAAACAAAAATAGAAATTAAAGTGACGCATTTAATTTAAAACAAAATACACAGTGTTTTATCTGGGTACTTACATCAATTTACTAACTTAAAAAATATTGATGCATCGAACACCAAAGTCATTTTATAAAGGAACATAATTAAAACCTGTAATTATGATTCTACTATTATAACTTCTGGAACAACTTTTTGGACATTTTTCGACCATTTATTTACAAACATAAATATCGTTTTTGGCAACAATGTGAGAATTCTTGTTACCACGATATTTGTCTACGTTTACGTAACACTGCGGTCCTACTAGCATCAAGATATACATTTCCAATTTGCTGTATATTCTCAACATTCTCAAAATTACTCTTCTGTTAACAAACTACGTGTCACAAAAAAACCCATACCTAATGTCGAATGTGGTAGACATCAAAATGAACAATTTTTACTGATTCACGATTTCAGAGTTAGTCCCACAGTAAAAGTAGTTCACTCTGATGGTCCCTATCCACTTTATTACGGGTTTTTATAACATGTTTTATAAGAGATGGATGGTCAAATTTTTTAAATTTTGTTTCCTATTCACTTTAAATGCATTATTGTACAAGCACTTCAGCTAGGGTGCACCTTGTCCAATTGTCCATTATGCTTAAAAAAAAATATATGTTACGGCTAATACCCGAAGTGCGGCTAAACCTAGTTTAAGCCGGCTAAAACTAGGTGTAGCCGATAGCTGTTACAACATAATTATACATTATCATTTCTCATTTCCACACAATAGTCTCAATCCAGTCTATAAAACTGGACACCCTCGAATATATGCCGGGCAGATTTGGTTGGGCACAGCCAATGCCAAATGACGTCACACCTATAAGTCTATAAACTTGTCCTTTTCCAGTCGGGAAGACATTTTTTATTTGCAACGGACCTCCGGAGTCTCCCTGAAATCATTAAAGTGTGGTAAAGTTTGACAAAGTTAATATCTATTTGTATGTGATAGATATAGTTAACAAAATGCATTTACTAAGGTGATGATAACTAAGCTTGAATAAGTATATCCCGGTCAAGTTAACTCGCCACCTGAAGCGAAAGCGACCCCTCTCGTTTTCTCCTTGCCTCACGCCACCGTCGTTATGCCAGTAGCGTTAGTAGGTACACTTGCTAGTGATAACTTATCGATAATCTATCGAAAATTTTCAAAAATTGACTGTGGCGTGAGGCAAGGAGAAAAGGAGAGGGGTCGTTTTCGCTTCAGGTGCCGAGTTAACTTGATCGGATTGTGGTAAGTTACATGACTAAGTTATCTTTACATACTTGTATGTCGTAAGAGTTTAAAAAAGTTTCCTGCACAATTTTCAAAAACTACGCGCTTCACTTGTCAAATATTTGATTCTTATTTACTAGTTTTGCCAGAAACTATTGTTGTAGGTAGGTAGGCTATCAGAACTTGAGGATTAAGTTACTGAACAATGGCTCTAACGCACTCAAGGAAATTTATTAGTCACCATCTAATTCTTACCTGACAAGCATCAACGCCTCCTTGAAGGTTTCCAGCGCAGAGCTGGCTCCCATCCATACCACACCACAGTCTACTGCAAGATCGGCGGAACAGTCTGTCACACACCAAGGAATCCAGCACATCTATTTCAGCTGTTTGTAGCTGTGTCGGCGTCGTTCGCCCGTCTGGAGATAAAAACGGAAAATCACGATATAGTAGACTAGGACGTCTATCAATTTGGTTCATATGGTGGGTTAAGCTGCAATCGAAATCTAATCGCCTGTTGATCACCCATCTAATAACTGGCCTTTGTTCTACAATTTAAAGCCTCTCTAAATAAGTCTGGAGATAAAAAATTGAAAATCATGATGTAGTAAAACTAGGACGTCCATCAATTCAGTTCATTTGGTGGGTTAAGCTACAATCCAAAGACTGTACAATCGCCTGTTGGTCACTCATCTGATAACTAGCGTTTCCAAGGTAGCTTAGCCTCTGCAAATAATTATGTATATCAAAATTACCTGAGTCTAACACGCCCCATCCACAAAGTGAAGCCCTTTGCCCAGTAAGGACGTTATCAGGACCCGTGTAAAGGCATGCGGGTTGGATGAATTCCGCGAATTCCACTTGTCGCTCCAATTCCACGAGGGCTATGTCGAAGTACTTTCTCGGCGGCTTATATAATGGATGGTTTATGATTCTCAGTATCCTTATATCCACGTTTGTGTGCTGAAATTTTAATTAAATTACTGAGATATTATGGTAATAGAATTTATTTTATTGGGATTCCGACTATCAAAAGATTGCAACGTATATTGATTAATATGCTTCTCCATGTAATTTTGCCTTTAAAACCCCTGCGGTAAGCCAACACGCTTTTGGAAACATATTTTTTGGACATTAAAACCAAATATCGTGTAATGATGATTCACCAACCTGCTAAAAACCTCTTTGACCCGAACTCAAACATAAACTTTTTTTTGGTTTTTAGATGACTTTAAAACAGATCACTTACAATACCACTGATTTTGTTAGCTCCAAGCCTGACAATCTGAGGGACTTCCTCAGTGATGCTGGTATCTCGATTCGAAGCTCGTGAACAGTGGGCAGCAGTCAGCACAAACTTGTTGCTGATAAGGGAGCCACCGCACTTGAACACCCACTGACCCACCGTAGCTTTCCAACCAATTGCAACCTGTTGTATAGACAAAATTAGCTCATTCGCTACTATTTTACTATTGCTTGATCTTTTTCTGTCACGCAAAATGCAGCCGGGTCGGAGGAGCTAGAGTTTAAGCTTTTGTGGCTATCAATTCAACCATTTATGCCCCGACCGTTTTTGAGGGCTATTCTCGTTGTCCCCCAATTTTGCACCCTACTGGGAGATATCGGGAAAAAAGTATGGATAAAAAAACCCCGATATCCCGCAGTGGGGACAACAGGAATGGGCTTTTTCGACTAGGGATTTTTTGGGCATGCCTTGTAAACAACAAGGTTATGTGGGAATGGCTCTAAACGTCCTCAAAGACAATCCTAAACTAGCGGGATCCGGAAAGAACGCTCGCATTTTGACCAAAGTCATCCGATCCAATCCTAACTATTTTTCCATCACAAGCCGAATGCGCTAAGCCCTTTCGCCATCGAGCTCCTAGTAGATCTTCTATTACCAAAGAATTACCATGTGAGGAAACTCCATAGGTAAAGCATCTTTCCCTCCGATGATATCCAAGAGATGGTCTGCACCTACAAGAAAATACATTATAATTACGTGCTTGTCCCAATTAATTTTTAAAGCTCTGTTATTGAAATATTAATTAATAGTTCAATTAACTTTGTGATAACGTACATTCTCTATTTCTCTGTGCTTCATCTGCTATGATTTTCATAGTCCACATGTATTCATAACACTCTGTAATACAAAACAAAAATAAGTAATTAAAAAAAAAACATAAATAAAGATGATTGACTATTGTCTAATTTTTCTTTATCTTATGTTCTACTAAATAATTATTGCACATTGAAACTCGAGATGACCTTGAAAACCTCAGGTTCTCTCGCACAACAACTTGCTTATAGGCACAGGTTCCCAAAAATGTTTTAAATTAATTTTTATTCATAATGCAGATAACAAACTGGTACTTATGACACGAAACGGATTGAGACAAGTTATGTTAGATTTTAAATCCAAACCTCATTCCAAGTAAATAAATAAGTTACACTTACTTATATGACTACCTATATTTTAAGAGGCAAGATGAACAATTGTTGATCTTAGAGTGTGGCAAACAAAGGCTACCGTGTGACCGCTCGCCATAAAACGGGGCGTTTACACTTAAATAAAGTCTCTTCATTAATTACATGTCGTTAGCTAATGTGATACTAAGATACTAACTCACTTGGCTAACTCTCCGTCCAGGGGCACTGAAATTTGGTGCAGGTGGGTACTCCACGGGAACGCAAGGATTCCATTCTTCTTCAGCAGTGTTCCCGAACTTCACTCCGTCAGCTACACTCCTCTGAAAAATACCACTCGTTACCTGTATCGTATTAGGGATTATTACCTGGACTCGATATTTAACTTAGATTTGAAGATATTAACGTTAATATCTTCAAATCTAAGTTAAAAACGTACGTTTTTCTAGTAAAGAAGTAAAAGACAATTTTTTATTTATTTATTTCTAAGATTCTAATTGAAAAGTTTTTTTCCGGCTGATGCCGTGGCACGCTCGCTTCGCTCGCTCGGCTCGCGTGCTGGGTTCATGTCAACCTAATATGCTCATCGCTACGCTACTCGCGCCTATCTCGTGACCTACGGTCTTCGGTTTCTAAGTCCCAGTAGTCCCAGACTAGTTTAGACTCATTTCTGGCAGCTAAATTTGCTATAAAGCATTTCAGGCGAACCCAAAGACACCTCCACCGCCTCAATTACCCTCAAAGAAGGCGACTCGTTTTAAGATCCAACCCAATTCAAATAAATCATTGTGAACTTAGACTTAATGACCATTGATATTTTAACTATTGACAATATATTTATTATTATTATTATTATTGACAATATCTCTTTGGAACATGGAATGTCAGAGGGCTGCTCGAAAAACACAAGCTTCCTATGTTGGAAAGAGAGCTAGAGCGATGTAAACTGACAATTACTGGACTGAGCGAGACACATTGGAAAGGAAGCGGTCACTTTGATTCCGGAAAACACATCATATATTTTTCTGGAGATGATAAAAGTAGTAAGTTTTTCTGGGGTGGCAGTAGCAATTCCAAAGATATGGAGTGGAGCCGTGCTAGGTTACAACCCCATCAGTGATAGGCTCATATCAATTAAAATCAGCGCTACACCAACTCCGCTGAATATTGTGCAGGTATATGCCCCTACAAGTTCTTCGAGTGATGAAGCAATGGAGAAATTCTACAAAGACCTTGAATCTTCTATAGCTACAATCCCCAAAAGAGAGTTATTACTTATCATCGGAGACTTCAATGCTAAAGTGGGGGATACTACTATGGATGATGGTATTCGTCACATCGTTGGAAAGTATGGTCTTGGTGATCGTAACCAGAGAGGAGAGCGCTTAATTGAATTTGCTGCTGATAATAACCTGACCATTATGAACACCACTTTCGAACATCATCCTAGACGCTTATATACCTGGACATCTCCTGATAACAAATCTCGAAACCAGATTGATTATATCCTTGTCCGATCAAGATGGAGGAGCTGTATTACAAATGCTCACACCTTGCCTGGTGCAGACTGCCAATCAGACCATGAGCTGCTCGTCGGGAAACTTAGGCTCAAACTGCAAAAGGCAAGAACAACAGAAAAGCCTAGACGTATGCAGATAGTGGATAAGAGCTCTCTCGCAAGATCAATTGAGAACGGATACACTGTTTGGAAGGCGGAGGCCGGAAGTAAAGACTCCAATGCCATGTGGACATCTGCTAAGAAATGTATTGTGGATGCAGTGTCAGAATCGCAGCCTAGGAAAATAACAACTAAACGGCAACATTGGATGTCAGCGGACACCTGGCTATTAGTGGAAGAACGACGAGAGCTAAAGGCTAGGGGTGTCAGCGGTGCAGAACTAAACGCCAAAAGTTCCGCTATACAAACTGCCTCTAGAAGAGATCGCAACAACGCCCTGGTCAGCATATGCGAGGAACTTGAGCGTCACGCGGATAAACACCAGACCAAAGACCTCCATGATAAGGTTCGATTCATAACACGACAGTTCAAACCCAAGACATGGGCAACAGAATATGCTTCTGGAGTAACAGTCACTAAGATTAAGGACATAGTTAATGTTTGGAAGGAATACTGCAAATCTCTCTTCGCTAATAAATCCACAGCAAACAATGTATGCTCCGTTGACCACACCAGTGACTGTGAACCCGAAATCTTGCGCGATGAAGTACGAGCAGCTATTCGACACTTGAAAAGCAATAAAGCGGTTGGACTAGATGAGATCCCAATCGAAGTATTTAAAGCGATGGGAGAGACAGGGGTGGACATTTTACATACCATCTGCTGCAAGATATGGGAGTCTGGGAAATGGCCGGAAGATTGGTCGCAGTCAGTATTCATCACCTTGCACAAGAAAGGTTCCACCAAGAAATGCAACAACTACAGGCTCATCTCACTCATATCGCATGCAAGTAAAGTGATGCTTCACATAATGAACAGAAGGTTACAAGCTTACCTGTTACGCCAAATCGCACCTGAACAAGCCGGATTTATGAAAGGGAGAGGCACGCGCGAACAAATACTCATATTGCGCCAAATTATCGAAAAAGCCAGAGAATTTAACACACCGCTCTTTATCTGCTTTGTTGATTTCCGTAAGGCATTTGACACAGTCATATGGGAGTATCTTTGGAATGTCCTGATAGAGATGGGGGTACCACACCACCTGATTTCCCTTCTGAAAAATCTCTATGAGAGTGGTACAGCAGCAGTGCGAGTTGATAACGTTCTTTCGGAAACTTTCAGGGCGGAGTCCGGTGTTCGTCAGGGATGTATTCTGTCGCCCCTACTTTTTAACACATACACCGAAAACATTATGCGCATTGTCTTGGATGGGTGGGACAGGGGTATTTCAATCGGTGGTCGCGTAATTAATAATTTAAGGTACGCTGATGATACTACTCTTCTTGCTAGATCGAGAGAAGATTTGGAGGAGCTCTTGACTCGTCTGGAAACCACTAGTCTCCAATACGGTCTTGCTTTAAATAGAGACAAGACGAAAGTCATGATAGTAGATCGAGCTGAACATAACATTACGGGCATTCTCAATATAGCCAACTGTGAAGTAGTGCAACGCTACATCTACCTCGGTTCTACTATCTCAAACGTAGGAGGATGCGAAGACGAGATTAAGCGACGTTGCGCTATCACCAGATCGGCAGTGGAGCGATTAGGAAAGATTTGGAAAGACAGGAGGATAACCAAGAGCACAAAGGTCTGCCTAATGAAGAGCCTTGTTTTTCCAATCTTTCTATACGGAGCCGAAACTTGGTCGCTAAGACTCCAGGACCGCCGCAAAATCGATGCACTGGAGATGTGGTGTTGGAGACGACTGCTAAAAATACCCTGGACAGCGTTCCGCACCAACTTATCCATCCTCAAAGAACTTCACATACGTGATAGGTTATCGTCGATTGTGCAGTTACGAATCCTTAAGTTCTTTGGGCATATCTCCAGAAACGAGAAATCGATGGAGAGGCTGGTAGTACAAGGCCACACAGAGGGGAAGAGACCACGAGGCCGCTCTCCGACTCGTTGGATCGACCTCATTAAGAATACTACGCAGTCGACCGCGGTACAGTGTTTTCGCAACGCCGAGAATCGGCAAAGATGGAGAGACATCGCACGTCGTGCGGCCGCCCTGGGAGCGAGTGGCGACGGCGAGCCGCAACCCTGTCCATCGTCGGCCACGACCACTCTGTCAAGAGTGCCCGACTAAGAAGAAGATATTTTAACTCGTCGAGTATTTGATACGTTTTAAACTTTGAATTTTGCTATTTTGAAGTTGTATATAATGATTTTCGTCATTTTGAACTTCGCCATTTTAACTTTAGACTTTTTGATACGTACCCCTTTAAGTGATATCTGTGTTTCTTCAAGTAATCATTGCCCTACTTTCGGATATAAATAACATTTATCTTAAATTACTTACGTCCGCTCTATTGACATCGGTGTAACCCCAGCTCCATCGTTCCTGAGAAATGAAAAATACTTCGTAGGTACATAACTTTTTATTAAATTTATGCTTTTTGTAGATAAAAGCATAGCTTTACAATCACAATAGGTAGGTATAGTTGTCTGTGATTAGGGATTGAAATGCTTAATACTTACTTAAGTATACTTAATCCAACAAAATATATTATTAAGAAACATTTAAGATGTATCATTAACTATATAGTTTCTAATATTTTATATCAATGATGGACAAGTAATATGTTTACTAAAGTGTGTTTATAGTTAAAAAAAAATAAGAGCACCTTTTACTACTCATATAAAATTAGGAAAACAATATGTCCACTAAATAATTTAAATGCCCTCAAACTTATTAATTAAAATAGTTCTTCGTATTTGAAACTTTGTGAACTCTTTGTATCAATAACAAACATAGCTAACACTTATACCTATATAGGTATAATTAATACTCATTTTTATAGACTTGTTATGTTCCGAAAATTAATTATGCAAAATTACGCATGAGTGCATAAAGCGTTGTATGCTTTTGGGAATAAATTAAGATACGCGAGCCGAAGGTTTTTAAATTACAAAGAAAACTTCCACATAGGTAAATATTAATTTTGTTGAATTATGAGACTCGATTCTCAGAACTACTTTGGTGATTAACTACCTAATTGAAAATGTTTGGTTATTTTACCTTTACATTTATATAAATTGAAAGCTTTATTTTTTTACTTTATAAGTGTAGTAAATAGTAAACAAATAGTAATAGGGAATATGCATAAATCACCGATTTTGATGAATTTGAGCTTGATCGCTGCGGACACTTATAAAAACATGATGGAACAGGAAAAAAAATAAAAAAAATATATAATCCTAGTTTTATCACACAATGAAATCAGGGGAAAATTACGATTTTTCTTTTTCATTTTCGGATATAATACACTTTACAGTCAGATAGAATATCGAATAAGAAACAATATTTTGTATGACACATATATACTTAAACGCAAAATTTAGGGAGATAATTGAAGATTATTGGCTAACTCCATATTAAACGCGCCGAAACACTCCTGAAACGTGATGTGTGACGTCACCGTTTTGTATGGAGCGTTTTCGGCGGGTGCTGCTGCGCGCTAACTTCAAGTAACTATATCACGAGAAAAAAACGCAAGAGAAAAGTTTTAATATTACAGTTAACTTTCTCACGCATTATACTTTTGATTGAGATTAAAAAAAAAATGCATATTCCCTATTTAGCCTTGAAGCAAACTGTCCGTTGTTTCATATTAGGTAAAAAAATATGCTTAGTAACAATAAAATTACATGTCATTGCTTATAAAAGTTGATAAGATCAGAAAAACATTGAAGTTAGCGCGCAGCAGCACCCGCCGAAAACGCTCCATACAAAATGGTGACGTCACACATCACGTTTCAGGTTTGTTTCGGCGCGTTTAATATGGAGTTAGCCAATAATCTTCAATTATCTCCCTAAATTTTGCGTTTAAGTACATATGTGTCATACAAAATATTATTTCTTATTCGATATTCTATCTGACTGTAAAGTGCATTATATCCGAAAATGAAAAAAAAATATTGTTATTTTCACCTGATTTCATCGTGTGATAAAACTAAAATAATACATTTTTTTAATTTTTTTTCCTGTTCCATCATGTTTTTATAAGTGTCCGCAGCGATCGAGCTCAAATTCATCAAAATCGGTGACTTATGCATATTCCCTATTGTATGCAAATATTTTTTACTCGATGGCTATGTTGTATCAATTTATCTTTTAAAACCTATAGTTAAATCATACTCATTTGAAAAGCAGGTATCTAAACAGTTTTTTACTACACTTGTTTTTAAATCAGCACTATGAAAAACAAGTTAAGCACATGTTTCATTTTGTTAGATTGACCTTTACTGTTTAGCTTTTTGTGTTGTTTGTTATTGATCTAGACGTTATCTCAGCTATATTTTTGCCTAAATTATTAAAAATCTAATTTAAATCACTATATGACATTATATGATATAACGTGTTAGGCTCATAATATCAGAAACGCAAAATAGCCGATTCGCAAAATATAAGATTCTTATAATAAAAGATTCTCAAAATAGCCAAAGTACAGTCGATGACAAATCATTTATAAGTTTTTTATTTTGTCATATGTTGGTGTTTGGTAATAAGTAAGTCTAACTAGAAGTACCACGATTACAATGGATTTTGACAGTTAAGTGTCGAAAAATTAAAAACAAGAACAGCTCCACAATCAAATAGCTCTAAAAAGCAAGAAATAATTATTTAAATCACCAATACTAATATCAGTTTTAATAAAAAAAAACGTCTGTTGAAGTCGGGTGAGGCTGGATGGAGGACAACTTTTTTTTATTCTAAAATCCCCACCCGACTTCATGAGAATAGGGAATATGCATCAAATTTTTTTTTTATCAAAATCAAAAGTATTATGCGTGAGAAAATCAACTGTAATATTAAAACTTTTTTCTTGGGTTTTTTTCTCGTGATATAGTTACTTGAAGTTAGCACGCAGCAGCACCCGCCGAAAACGCTCCATACAAAATGGTGACGTCACACATCACGTTTCAGGTGTGTTTCGGCGCGTTTAATATGGAGTTAGCCAATAATCTTCAATTATCTCCCTAAATTTTGCGTTTAAGTACATATGTGTCATACAAAATATTGTTTCTTATTCGATATTCTATCTGACTGTAAAGTGCATTATATCCGAAAATGAAAAAAAAAATTGTTATTTTTCCCTGATTTCATCGTGTGATAAAACTAAAATAATACATTTTTTTTATTTTTTTTCCTGTTCCATCATGTTTTTATAAGTGTCCGCAGAGATCAAGCTCAAATTTATCAAAATCGGTGACTTATGCATATTCCCTATTATTATTTTATTTTAGAACTATTTGTTTTGGAGCTGTTTTTGTTTTTAATTTAATATTTTTGAAGGATTTTTTTTAATCTGTTTTATTTTTAACTTTTTCGTAGTAAGTATGTGCTTACATACCTACTGTAATATTTTTTAACATTATATATTTTCAAAACACCCATAACTCATTTTCCAAATTCACGCTGTTTGTTTTGTTGTGCCTTCGTAGTTCAAGTCTATTTCAGAACGTTGCAGACCATAACTCAGTTTGTTTTGGATTGTCATAAACCTACCAATATCTCAATCACTATACATATCCTATCTGAGTTTGAGGAGTTCCCTTGCATATCTTCAAAGTCCAAGGTCCAATGTCAATGAAATTAAAAGGACTACACTAAAGGTATCCCTTTTCCAACAAAAAAATAATAATTTGGTTCTTAAATAGCAAACAAAGTCGTCAAGGTAGCTAATGCAAAATCATAATATTTTTAAGATTACTTGAAAACTACTGAACCGATTAAAAAAAATGGGACCATCTCGCAAGAAAACTCAATCAAACAAAAAAAGAATCATCAAAATCGGTCCATAAATGTCGATGATAAGCGCGAAAAACGATAAAAAATATACAATTGAATTGAGAACCTCCTCCTTTTTTGAAGTCGGTTAATATAATGCTATATCACGCGATTTATGTCGTGTTTCGGTTGTCATGCTAGGCTAGCTGATGCAAAATAAAATGGTCATTGGTAGTTTTTTGGAAATTCAAATACCTAGATGTCTTCATGTAAAGAGTTTTTAAACGGAAATCTCTATACCGGTTCATTTTTGGACCCCTTTTCAAATTTTGTCAGGGTCATTCTATAACAGCAGTACAATCAATTTATAAAGAAAACAATTTTTATTTTTACATTTTTACCCCAAACTTATTCCTACACAAATTAAAATTATTCTCATTTTTTTTGTTACTTCCTTGAAGTTATAGGTATTTGATTTTGTAAAGAGGTCTCAAAATTACCCTGTAGATTTACTATTATGATGCTACCTATTATGAGCTTGAGCTTAGTAATACTCATATCTCAATGTTCCAAATATTTTTTGTCTTAATTATACCTATGTATGGTATTAGAAATATTATGTTATTATTTAAATGAAACAAAACATTAATATGCAAACTTACCCTCTTTACTCTTGTCAAATTACCTCCTTCGGATCCTTCCTGAATAATTGAACCCACTGCAATAATATCTTTAATATTAATTAAAAACACAACTTAAATTTAATACAATAAGCCACTCGGTAATCACAATCACCTTCAACTAAAACAAATAGAAAAAACCCGAACATCGTTCTCATAATCATAATTATTTTATTTTAATTTTTATTATACTTCAAAGACGTCTATTATTGCAATGTCTTAAAGATGAATGATTGTAAATAGTTCGTAAGTATACCCCCGAATCAAAAGTCACAGTTAATGTATGCAAACAGTGCGACATCTTATTTATTATCATAACGAGTCTCGGTTTGTCAAACATTAGCTAATACCAGTTACAGAAATTTAGAACATTATTATAGCACGTTGTGTTTGATTAAGAATTGTTAATTCTTATGTACGAACGAATTATTAACCTTGTTATTTTCGAAATTAGTACCGACCTTCTAATACCAGTTTTAGAAATTACTATTTAATTAACTATATTGTTAAATAGGTCCGACCACAGAAAAAAAGAATAAAAAAATCCCTACTGTCCGACACCAAAATATTGAGTTGTTTTTAAGTAAGAAATGGTAGGGACCATTGAAAAAAAATTCCGTGTCACCTTTATTAAAATTTATGATGACTTTGTTTTCTTAAGAACACATTTAGGCTAAATGTTGTAATTGGATCCCCACTTACGAAAGATTCATGTTTTATCAATTAATATTTTATCGTTCGTTTGTTTGTTTTAATAATTTGGGCGAAATGTGAATAATTAAGTTGGGTTTTCATTAGCAATTTCATCTCAACAATTTTAGGACCTTTTTTTTCTTTAATATTTTACACAATTTTTGGTTGTATGTACGTAATTAAATATCTAGCTACTAAACAAAACAGTGACAGTATTTTAAGAACTGATTTTTTTTTCTGTTATTTCCCTTCTTCTGATTTTGGAAAGACTTATGGATCAAAAAGGAACATAAAATCGACAGGTTTCTGTCATGGTTAGAAAATGTAGTTATCCGTTATAAGACTTCCATTTTTTTTTTAAATTTGCATGGTTGAATGTGCTTGCTTATTTCAAGCAAAAAAATCAAATAAGCATAAAATACAAAAACTAAACTTAGATTTGTTCTTATGCACACTAGAATTTTTTGTAAATGCAAGTAAGAGTACAATAATGATATGTGATTTAAGTTGGTAATCTTCAACCTACAACAAAAATTATAATTATTTAGGTATAACAAAATGTAAAATATAATTACATCTCACTGACCCATTTTAACAAATTTACTTACCTATTTTGCCAATCATTTAGTGATTTAACTAGAAAACATTGAACACAAATCGCATCCGACGACGGTCATTACTAATTATGACTTAGCGATTTGCGTATTTTTTGTGTTACCTTAGAATAGCAAAAAGTTTCTATTACATACATTACGTTACTAAACACGTCATGCCCATTGAATTCTTAACAAATTATAAGTTAATATCAATAAGAATCTATATTTATTCGGCATCTAAGATATTACGTGTGGGTTCATGGTCGCTGACGCTTATATTCAACACAACATTCATCATCATAAATATTAAGTCAGTAGTTTTAAACTTTAAGATAAAAAAAGCCCTTTATATCTCTATATTATATCCTCTTTCAATTCAAAATCGACTTTAAATTCTATTAAGATGTATTTACCGGATAGAACGCACGTCATATCCGGGTTGGACTGTCACCGTAGAACGCCACGTCATTTCCAGGTTTGATTGTCACAGTAGAACGTGACGTCATTTGCAGATAGGCTGTCACCATAGCCCAGCGGTCGGTTACCTTTAAGCGGACGCGGGCCGCATTGAAGCATGGTATTATGACATCGGGCCCTATTTCACCAAGTCGACATTTGTCAGTGACATATGTCAGCAATTTTTATAGTCTTTTTTACTTTAATAAGGGACAATAAACAGTGGATAATATTTACAAGTCGACAATTGTCACGCAAACTTGACTCAGCTCCAATCTCATATCAAGAATTACTGACAAATCTACAAATATGTCGACTTGTAAAAAATATCCCTGTTTCACAACATACCTGTCCCTTATAATAAGTAGGTAACGACAATTGTAAAATTAACCGACATATGTCGGTGACAAATGTCGACTTGGTGAAATAGGGCCGAGCAGTGGTTCCCAAATTATTTTGGCTACGGAACCCTTTTTAGTTCACCTTTTTTTCCTAGCTCAAGTAAGAAGTACACTAACTGTAACATTGTTTTTTTATGTAAAATCACATCATAGTCATCATCATCTTGTAAGTATAGCTTGACTTTAAAAGAAAGACTTTTTAATATAAAAATATTTATTAAGTTTGAACAAAAAGACATTTACTTTACTCTTGAATTTTCGCGGAACCCCTGAGAGTCTCTTACGCAACCAGGGTTCCGTGAAACACCATTCGGGAACCGCTGGAATAGAGTATTCATTAAATTATGTTAGTAGGTCCGACTAGAATTTATGCGAAACTTGTGAAAATTGCCCTTATACAATTATGTAGATGTTAAAAACAATTTATTATTACCTTGTAAATAATTATAATTTAGATTATTTAGATGAATACAACAATTTAGTTAGGTAGATATTTATCTAAATTAAAGAGACACAAAATATTTTCAGGCCGCTCACCCTACTTAAATAATCGGTCCATATGTCCAAGTTAGCTACGCGGGAACAACGATAAAAAAAAATATTTTTTAAAAACACGTTTTTAAAACGGACTAAATTATTACAAAAAAATCGGACTAAAAATATTAAAACGTACAAGTAAAAACAAACTAAAAAGTAAAAAATAAATTCTTCTGTAAATATTTATAACCCTAATAACCTATACCTACAGAAATTTTTAACCTAAAAAATTTAAACCAAAAAACGTGGGGCGCATGCTATAGACAATATGGATGATACATTTTACAAAACGCGCCCCACGTTTTTAGGTTTAAAATGTTTAGGTTAAAAATTTCTGTAGGTATAGGTTATTAGGGTTATAAATATTTACAGAAGAATTTATTTTTTACTTTTTAGTTTGTTTTTACTTGTCCGTTTTAATATTTTTAGTCCGATTTTTTTGTAATAATTTAGTCCGTTTTAAAAACGTGTTTTTATAAAATATTTTTTTTCAGTAAATTATTATTTTATGCTTTTTAGTTAACGAGCTAAGACTAAAATATACCATCTCCTATCGGAGCACTCATCAAAACGATTCAAACGAGCCCAAACTTGATGGGGTTGCATGGTTTTATTACAAAGTCCCAGTGCCCTTCTTCCGGTTCCATCATCAGTCCCTGGAAACTATTTCCCAGCAAAGAACTCGTCAACACGATTCAAACGAGCCCAAACTCAATGGGGTTGCATGGTTTTATTACAGAGTCCCAGTGCCCTTCTTCCGGCTCCATCATCAGACCCTTGAAACTATTTCCGAACAAAGAACTCGTCAAGACGATTCAAACGAGCCCAAACTCGATGGGGTAGCGTGGTTTTATTATAGAGTTCCTATGGCCTTCTTCCGGCTCCATCATCATTCCTCGGACACTATTTCCCAACAAAGTACTCGTCAAGACGATTCAAACAAGCCCAAACTCGATGGGGTAGCGTGGTTTTATTATAGAGTTCCTATGGCCTTCTTCCGGCTCCATCATCAGATCCTCGGACACTATTTCCTAACAAAGTATTCGTCAAGACGATTCAAATGAGCCCAAACTCGATGGGATTGCATGGTTTCAATATATTGAGTTCCTTTGGCATGGCCTTCCAGCTTTATCATCAGACCCTGGACCTTATCTCCCATCAGAGTACTCGTCAAGACGATTCTAACAAGCCTAATCACAATGGGGTTGTATGGTTCCATCATTAAGTTCCTGTGGCCTTTTTCCAGTTCCATCATCAGATCAGCTCAATGACACCATAATATTGCATTGTATTCCAGTTTTGACCTATGTTCAAAGTTTCAAGTCTCTAGCTTATCGGGAAGCTAGTTTAAAATCGTTCGCAAACTTTGCGGACAAACAAACAAACAAACAAACAAACAAACGAGAAAGCAACCTAATAAAAACGTGTTTAAAAATACAATCGAATTGAGAACCTCCTTCTTTTATTTTTTTAAGTCGGTTAAAAAAACACGAAGAGTTTTTATGACTGCGCTCTGGCTGTTCCTGTGTAGCTTCACCATATAACCCACTGTTACGTACCTTACTTCTTTGACCAAACTCATACCACAAGATAGTTACTTTTTAGGGTTCCGTAGGTACCCAAAGAGTAAAAACGGGACCCGATTGTAGTGTGTGTACAATGTACTCACACACACTTACCTTCTCCCAATATATAAGGCACTGTATGCCTTTAATAAACGCTCATTACTACTTTAAATTCTGTCTTGTTATTGATTATCCGTTGCGCGAACATCCCACATCGCATGGCGACCCTGCCAGTGCTGCCCATCGGCGGCGCTGGGCAGATGGTTTAGCCAATTTTCAGATAGTACTAAAGTGAACCAAAAACATTATGTGACTTTGAGATGTGAAAATGTGACTTTTAAAGTGAAAGAAACCAGACATTATGTGACTATAAAAAAAAATATAAGAAATCGTTCTGAACTTTATATTTTAAATAATTATTATGGTGATTAAAGGCCTGGGCACACCGGATGCGTAGACACGCGCGTGGTCACGCGTGCGTGTACACGCGCGTAGTTACGCACGTAACCCCCTGACACACCGGGTTACGCATACGTCTACGCTTACGCATACGCATACGCAACGCAGCCTGTCCCTTGCGTACCCAGGGGGCACACCGGATGCGTAGACACGCGCGTGTACACACGCGTAGCTACGCACGTAACCCACTGACACACCCAGCCGCTGCGGCAGCCATACTTTGGGCGTCCAATAGGGAATGCCATTGAGTACAACGTCATCAATGCGTTCCGCTCTGCGTAAGTACGCAGCCTGGTTGTCTCATGAGAGCTGCAATGCGTAGGGTTACGCATCGGTCTACGTGCACGCGTACGTTACGCAAGCGGTGTGCCATATCTCATAAAGTTTCAGGCATTACAACGTCATGGTACGTCTACGTGCACGCTTACGCATACGCTTACGCATCCGGTGTGCTGGAGCCTTAAATTCTTCGCACGAAACAAAAAAATCTACATGTGAAATTGAACGCTATAAAAAACTTAACAAAATGAAATTTAACAACTAAGGTGAAATAAACTGTAGTTTTATTGAAAGTTTAGTGTGTTTCTGATTTATTTTACAAAGAATTTGAAAACATTTGTTTTTTTTTTGTAATTGTAATTAATTTGGTTTTATAAAACGAAACCTTACGTACTTTAAATTCAATGTTATTGTGTTAAAAAGCGATAATGACTTTTTTCCAAATTGAATGATTGATTGTTCTAAATATAGTTTAATAGTTAGCAATTCCCAGAGTTAAGTCTAGAGTTCGTCAGTTTGTTTTATATTTCATTGTGTCAGCGAAAACGCGTCAGCGCAACAACTTCATTCATGTAGCAAGAATGCAAGATTGTTATTAGAAGTATCAAGTTAAATTATTAGAAGTGAATTCATGTTGCTACTTATGTAATTTTAATCTCGGGAACTACTATTGACTTTGATTGTCTTGTAACATAAGTAAACAATATTGAATTGAAGTATACTTAATTATGTTTTGAGATGAGTTTGCAATTGGGAAAAATACTATGAAATATAATTACCTGATTAAGTCATAAATAAACATGGAAATGAGAAAATAACTATAATTATGTGAAATACGAGTAAGGTTTAGGATCGTTGTTTTATTAGGAGATGGATTTTTTTAGGATTGAGTAGATATTTTTAAAGTGTATGGAATAGTGAATGAAATTTTATTAATAGTATTGGATAAATGTAAGGTATTGGAATCGCTAGGATAAGTTTTAAAGTAAGAATTGATTAATTAATCGGAATCTTTCTTTTTGGACTGATCATCCTTTAGTTAAAATTCTGATCAACTAATGATTTATTTGGACAAATGAAAAGTTTTTTTGTTGGCTTGGGATCGAGCGAGATGAAGCAAAAGTGTAATAAGTAGAAGTTTTATAGGTGAATATGAAGAGATGTATTAAAGGAGAATTATTATGATGTATTGAAAGTGAATATGTGGTTATAAGTGGTACAAAATAAGGGTTCTGATCCTTCATTCGATCATAGCAGAAACGAGATTTCTCTGTGAGAATAGTTGGAGGCGACTGATGACGAAGGTGCGCGAGCTACGCAGTGTCAGAGTATGACCTTAAAATAAGGTGCCTGTATTGTTATATTATGAAGAAAGTATAAAAGATGAAATGAAAAAGTTATAAAATGTGTACACATGTTTATCACATGAAAAGTGCCACTATATTGATATTAAATGAGTTCTATGTAAAAAAAGATGAAATTATAAAATGTTAAAATGAAATGAATCGACTATGAGATAATATCGACGCTAGAAAGCAAACACGTAGTAACCCGCCAAACCGAAATTGTTCACCAGAGCAAAAATACTTTTTCACAATATATAAAAAAAATCAAAACTTGCAAATTTATAGACATAGAGTTGTCACTTTTAGACACCAAAGTTAAAATTTTAAGCTTAATTAATTCCATTCAGTGGCATTATATTTTAATTATTATAAAATAATATTTTGCGCCTTACTACATTTGAAAAGTATTTTTAGAAGCCATAAATATGTAGTAAGTGAAATTGGTAAGCTAAACGCATTTTTTTACGGAAAGCGAAAATGTAGTACCATAATATCACTTTATCTGAACCAACGTTATAACAATAAATAGGTATCAAAATTGCATTTTTTGTCATTACTCTGAAAACGTGATCGCAATAAATGGATTTTTTTTGAACTGAGTATGTATAAAATATTGCTGTAAGAGACAATGAAAAAAATAAGACTATGCAAATCATTATTATTTACGAGCAGCAAAAAATGTAGTAACCCGCAGTAGAGCTGGGATCACAAATGATGTAAGTTACAGGATTAACATTTTTATAGGATATGAATTGTCGTAAATAACATAGTAAACTATAAAGCAGGTTTTTTTCTTATTTACAGCATTTTAAAGAACAGAAAAGAAAAAAATATGCCAATTTTAAAAATCCTATTTTTGATAATATTATACGGATGGTAACTTGACATACACCATTCGACGTGTTTTTTTTTACTGATTCCAACGATGTAATAAAAAAAATATTAATGGGGTGTCGGTTACTACGCGTTTGCTTTCCAGCGTCGATATAATGGTACCTAACCTAATATTGTAAAGTGTGAGATACGCGTATATGGATTTGTCTAGATAATGTGGATTGGCCCTCCACGAATAATGGATTATTAAATATTTTAAGTAAACTCGGATGTGATAAGATTTTTCTTAAAAATCCTTAATGTAACTTTGTTGTGAAATGATAGGATAAGAGAAATGGTTTTGATATTTTAATTGTAGTGTTAAACTTATAGTATTTTTAAGGTATAGGTAATCGTCAGCAACTGGTTAAATAAATAAAATTAAATAACTTCTTTGTTGTGTAACTTAGCTTTTGTCTTTTGTCAAATATTTTGTGTATGAAATTAAAAAAAAGTTTTGGATGTTTTGATGGATGCTTAAATCTTATAATTTTATTAGAATTATTTTGATGTGTACTAAAAAAATACTTTTAGTTTGGATTTTTTTTATATTCACGGGGGAGGTGTAGTGTGTGTACAATGTACTCACACACACTTACCTTCTCCCAATATATAAGGCACTGTATGCCTTTAATAAATGCTCATTACTACTTTAAATTCTGTCTTGTTATTGATTATCCGTTGCGCGAACATCCCACATCGCTCCACTGTCCGTCTGTCTGTCACCAGGCTGTATCTCATGAACCGTGATAGCTAGACAGTTGAAATTTTCACAGATTATGTATTTCTGTTGCCGCTATAACAACAAATACTAAAGAATAAATTGAATATAAGTGTGGCTCCTATACAAAAAACGTGATTTTTTGCCGTTTTTTGGTACGGAACCATTCGTGCGCGAATTCGACTCGCACTTGGCCGGTTTTTTTTCTCTTGATAATGCCTCAGAGTTACAGCGTCCAAGTTTCTATGCTGTAAGTAAACAATGTAGCAGATTATAATTAATCTTACCAGTTAGATCCATAAATCACGCTACGTAATTTTCTTTTAAAACAGTAGAAAACAGTTAATGTAACTAAAGGTCAATAAATTGCGAGTACATTAAAAAAAAACATTCATCTCCTCCTCGGGACATGATAAATGTAATACAAAACTTCGGCTAACGCGATCTGTCAAGTACGATTTTTCTCATTACTTCCCCCTTAGATAAATTCAAACTTGAACTTTCAAGGAGTTTTTTTATTAACGGCTCGCTGTGAACCCTGTGAAGTTTGAGCTCGTATTAGAAAAATATTAATAGAATTTACGCTCCAGAGGGCCAACTTTGAAAAAAGAATGCGATGAGCGTTCCCGAGGGATGGAAAAATAACTCACCACGCAGACGAAGCGGGCGACCTCTAGTTATCCTACAAGTTGCAAAGCATGTTTCTAGACAACTGATTTATTCTTAAGCCCGCCGGTAACGATCAATTGCGATTGTCAATTTTTTCGTCAATGCCATTGTCGGAGCAAATGACAATCGCTACAATTGCACACGTAAACGATGAATTTTCGCTTCAATGAGCGTCAATGACGATGAAATTGACAATCGCAATTGATCGTTACCGGCGGGCTTTATGCAACTAGACAACCAATAATATCTAATAAAGCTCTCACTTTAATCAGCTTTATGTAGTTAGCCATGTTATTCAAGAAATTAAGAATAAGAGCTAAAACACAGGCTGCTTTCCGGTCATGAGATCGCCGTCATCATTGCGATGTGGAGTTCTCTTAGCCCCACGGTTGCATTCCAATGAGCGGTTTTCAAAAGGCAGTTTAAGAAATAAGTAATACATAAAAAATAACTTGATGGCGTTGAACAACTAAGTAGGTAGGCTTTTAGAAAAAAGGCAAAGGATGAAACGTAATTACTTTTTATCATACGTTTGTTGAATATATGGTTTGTTGCGTTGTGTATTGGTTTTCCTTTGGCGTGTTCCGAAGAACTTTTTACTTACCCTTAGTGCGAATATTTTTTATAAATCTACCTAGTTGAAGTAGCGCCATCTATCGACACAAAATTAACTAAAATTTTCAGCTGTCATAAAACCGCTCATTCCATATATCGCATAGATCGCTGCGATTTGAGATGATCCTATTACCTGAACGTATCCTGTGTCTTTAATCTTTAGAGTAGACTGAGAGTTTGTCGCTATTGAGCGATTATGATTTTCAAGAAATAATTTTTTATAAAAGATGGTTGAATATTTCTCAAAAAATTTGTACCATAACGAAAATGTTGTAACTAAAAAATGCAACGAAATAGTTACCTGTAACGCAATGGTACAACGAAAATGTAAGCATGTAACGAAATTGTTATTGTTAAGCATAGTTTACATTTCCCTACTAAATTATTTTAATGTTATGTTATGTATGCTTAAACATGTCGTTCGCGATAGTACATACTTTTTTAAATGTTTAAAACGATAAATACAACTGACAAAGATTTCAATATTTAAAAATAATTAATTTGAGTAGTCAAAACGCATTTAACGCAAGAAACCAAAATAATTATTAAAGCTTATTATTTTATCTACAACTTATTTTGAATAAAGGTTGCGTATGTATTGTATTTACCGAAGAAATGGTCATTTAGTCCAGTATAACTAAATTGTACCAACGGAGCTCAGAAACTTACGTGCAGAAAAAATTACAAATAAACTACGCCATGACAGTTTTGTAACAGCCAATTAGAGACTTCTCAGTGTTGCCAATAGTAAGTATTAAGTATAGATGCGTTCCAAAATTCTTCTAAATTCGTTTTGTTTATTTTTTTATATAGAGAGATATGTAATTAAAATATATTTTAAATAAAAGAAGAAATCTTGAACAGTATAAGTAGATCATGACAGAAAATACTGCACTTTTGAAAATGTTATACTTGATTCAAATATTCTTGAGTACTTACGACATTGTAATTTTTCTATGGAGAACACAAAACATAGTTTGGTATTTAACAAAAAAAATATTTTGAATACAACGTGCGTAGTTCGAGATAGTTTATCAAGAAGAATTATATTTTAGTCTATGCAAAATTTAATTTACTGTAAAGATATGACAAACTTTTATTGAGTTACAATTATTTTTCAGTTTGAGACATTATTTTTTAGGCAGAGGTACATTTTTGCTGAGAAATACTCGGTTAACCGTCTTTATAAAATAAATAGATCATTTAAATAGATTTATACCTTAAGGTATTCAACTTAATCGTATTATGCAGATTGTTTACTCGTCACATTTCACCTAATCTTGAGAAGAGCGGCAAATAAATCATTTGTGAGTGTTATGAATTTCTTGCTCCGATCTAAACGTGATCGTAAATCACTTGAGCAATAGCCTGCTTGGATCAAACAGCGTTTTGTATTAACTAGAACTTTCGCGTTACATTCGGTAATTTTTGGAATAAACTGAAGTCACAGAATGTAATGTATATGTTACGGCTAATACCCGAAGTGCTGCTATAAACCTAGTTCTAGCCGGCTAAAACTAGGTGTAGCCGATAGCTGTTGGCCAAAACTAGGTGTAGACTCCTGTAAGTCCCGAATAACAGACACCAGAAATAACTTTCTTTATACCCTATGCTACAGCTAGTTTTAGCCGGCTACACCTACTATTAGCCGCGAGCAAATCGGCTAAACCTAGGTTTAGCCATCAGCTGCCGGCTACACCTAGTTTTAGCCGACTAGAACAAGGTTTAGCCGCACTTCGGGTTAGCCGTAACATATCCACTATCTAAAGTTGATCAAGAATAAAAGTTACTCTAGGCTAGTTACCTACCTCACTCATTTTCCATAGTGACCCCCTGCACTACTTACTAAACAGTAAGGTTGCATTGCACCATCTTGACTTAACCTTAACTTTAACACACACAAACTTATCTGACTCGGCGACAGCGTCGCTCTCGTCTATGGCGTAACTTAGGTAACAATATGTAATATCACCTTAGTTCCACTTGTGATTACTGGCTCAGATAAGCTTCGTCTCAATGTTAAAGTTAAATCAAGATAGTGCAACCGAGCCTTAGTATTGTATATACACGGTTATTTTTAAAGTATATCTAAAAATGAAAAGGGGTGTTTAGACCACGTTAATGAACAACTTTTACTATGGGGCCAACCACGAAATCACGAGAAAAAAATCAGCTGTTCCATACATTATAGTCGAGTCGATGTTGTACTTTTCTATGGAACAGCTGATTTTTTTTCGCGATTTCGTGGTTGGCCCCATAGTAAAAGTTGTTCATTAACGTGGTCTGAACACCCCTTTTTATTTTTAGATATACTTTAAAAATAACCGTGTATTATGTGCCCCTGCTTTTTATTTCTGTTCTACATGCGCTTTACATGAGTTTATTTTACAAAATTGTCAACTACAATGTGACAGTACCTAAATCTTGATATCCGATACAGAAATACAGAATACAGAAACCTGGATAAAACCTTCCACTATAGATAGCCTCCGACTCGAGAGTCGGTAGATAACTTTGAGATTCAACGTCCTAGATGAGTCTTTCGTTATTACGAGGTATTCACGAGTATAACTGCTTTACAACTACAACTTTTACGTGAATTTCTATATATCTCTGCCACAAGAATTTACTTTTCATATTGTTGTTGTTGTTTCACCAAAAAGGTTACAGAACCAAGTTTGCACGTTTATATCCACAAAAATAAAGCGGACACTAAACCCGAGACCACGTAGCGGCCGACCGCACTCTTCCATTTGTCGGGATATTGCGCGTTACGTGACCTGCGACAAACTGAACGCGTGACGTGGACAGTGGTCTTTATTTGTGAAAAATAAATAAAATTTTGTTACGGTACGCACGAGAATAGTGGCACTGTGTCTTTCAGGTTTTTTGTATTTTTTATACACAAAGTTAGTTGACTTGAATGAAACACAACTAGGCGTATAAAAAGTAATAATATAAAGTTACTATAACTTTTTGCCTGCTTTTTGGAATAAGGACTAAAGAACAAGTTAAGAATGTGATAAAATTATTTGAATGATAGTAAAACAATTCGTTTTATTGACCGTTCAAAAAGATAATAAATAGCATTCTACCAACATAAACGACATAAATAATATAAATCTTGCTGTGTTTTGGGTGTCACTACAAGATTTCAACTGTTCCTACACTGTGAACGTATCTTGTGCACATTTTATCAGAGTAAATTAAATAAATAAACTGCCATTACTTGGCAAGAATTTCCACGACGATCGGTCCTAATGCCCGGCCCGCATCCAGCGACTTCCCGCGACATTCACTAGATCTTTGGTCTACCTTGTCCAGAGCCTACCCTCAGAGCGTCGGTCAGTAATCGCAATTCAACTTTCCATTACAATTTTACTCTAAAGCGACAAAAAACAAAAGCAGAGCCACATTTTGATTCACAAATGGGTCAGTTTTGCCATACTCGCAATTCAGTCACTTCAGCCCGGTCCTACGGCACCGAACGAGTTAATATTGTATGAGAGCCCGCCTGCACACCTGTTGGGCAGCCAGGTGAATGTGCGATACAGTCCGAAAGTGAACAACAGATAAATAACAACATTCAGTAAAATGAACGCTTAAATGTGTGTTTTGATCATTTTGTTTCAAGACTTAATTAAAAAGGGATGGTTTTTGGATAAAATAAAGGCGCTAAAACTGCGTAAACTATGACAGTATTAAATATATTTATTCCTACTTTTCCCTTATTTTACCTTAAGTTTGTGAATGTAATACAAATCAATATAGGTATCTCAACTCTTTATTCCCTAAGTTATCTCTTTACTTAACCATTGCTCTTTTCAACCGATTTCAAAAAGGAGGTTATCAATTATGGTTGTATGTTTTTTTTTATATTTTTAACCCAATACATTGCAGTAGGAGTTCATAACAAATTACCTAATCGTTTATGCCAAGAAGCTTATATTCTTGGTTTATGCCAAGAGCAGTTTGACAGGATGTCTAATCAAGTGCCACAAACAACGAAGATCTTAGTTCGTTGCACAGAAATAAGAAAGAAAGAGTTAAAAAATAAACAGAGGTTCGCATTTGTTTTGTAACTGAAAATATCGGTCAAATGACAATTTGAGAGTATTCGAAACGAATGACAGTTCATACTATGCAAACAAACATAAATTTTTGTCAAGATTGCTCTAAAATCTTAGAATAATGGGGTTGGTAAACTTTTTCAAAACTGTTGTGAATCATATATTTTCTGGTAGCTTTTGGCTGTGGAGTCAGGAATATGCATCAATTTTTTTTTATCAAAATCAATAGTATAATGCGTGAGAAAATCAACTGTAATATTGAAACTTGTCTCTTGCGTTTTTTTCTCGTAATATAGTTACTTGAAGTTAGCACGCAGCAGCTCCCGCCGAAAACGCTCTATACAAAACGGTGACGTCACACATCACGTTTCGGTGTGTTTGGGGCGCGTTTAATATGGAGTTAGCCAATAATCTTCAATTATCTCCCTAAATTTTGCGTTTAAGTAGATATGTGTCATACAAAATATTATTTCTTTTTCGATATTCTAACTGACTGTAAAGTGCATTATATCCGAAAACGAAAAAAAAAATCGTTATTTTCCCCTGATTTCATCGTGTGATAAAACGAAAATAATCATTTTTTTTATTTTTCTTTCTGTTCCATCATGTTTTTACAAGTTTCCGCAGCGATCAAGCTCACTTTTAGGAAAATCGGTGACTTATGCATATTCCCTATTGAGTAATTTTTATAATACGTCATTTTAATTTAAATAATAATTTAAAATTAAAATTTACAACATAGAACAAAAAAACACTATTACGGCTGTATGCGTACCTGATGCTATTGCTCAAATAAAAAATAAAAAAAGTTTGGCATTGGCAATGTCAACTAGTTGTCATGTTAGTCACAGTCAGCTAAAATAAATAAAATAACTCTTTTGTAAGTTTGTAGATTACAATATATTTAAGTACGTGATCATCACAAACGTATAAAGCTCTCTGAAGACAATTCCTGTTTAATCCTCTGCACCACGTCTCTTTCAAAGATTTGTTCTGCGGATGGTCACATCTATATTTCAAACAAAACAGAACAAAGCAGTGTAGGTACTTCATCGGCGTAATAAGCTGGATAATGAATTTCTTCAAACTGATCCATTTCCCATAACTGAACAAGAAAAACACTAGAAAATCACAATAAGTAAGCTGAAAAACAAACAACAACATTAGGTCGTCGTGATTAATGATTACCAAAGAGTAAAATAATTGGATCACTCTTTGTAACTTTCTGTCAAATCTGTCCTGTCAATCAGTTTTTTATCAGAAAATGCAAGGGAACTTCGTGTTCAGCCGTTCGATTGATATTTTATCGCGATAATGATATAAAAAAATATTTTTTATTAACAAGGAGAAATAAAAAAAACATAATATTAATTTCTTTATTCTTCAAACTTATGCTATCAAAAAAATATATAAAACAATTCTCTTCGAAAAAGTTTACCAACCCAATTACACCTAGAACGGGAATTATTCCCTACAAAGCGCGCTGTCAAAAGTGAGGCAACTAAAACAGCCAAAATGGCGCCGTTTTCAGATTTTTATTGTCCATTATTACATTAATCATACCTAATAAGTACAAAACAGTTTCAAT
Organism: Agriphila tristella; assembly: GCA_928269145.1. Classification (NCBI taxonomy): domain Eukaryota; kingdom Metazoa; phylum Arthropoda; class Insecta; order Lepidoptera; family Crambidae; genus Agriphila; species Agriphila tristella. The sequence continues at coordinate 44,919,434 of OV743433.1, forward strand.
TTCCCGACCTTAAAGAGATTAATTATTATATTATTGGACTTTAGTTACGATTAGGTAACGTAGGAACGATATAAATCTGAAAACTGAGCCATTTTGGCTCAGTATAAGTTGCCTCACTTTGCATACGCGGACACGGCTTCTAGGTGTAATTATTCTAAGTCTAAATACAGTAACCTAGTTCGAACTTGTTTTGCAAAACTCAAAATATCGAACAAAAGACGATCTAAGAGTATTTGAAACAAATGACAGTTCAAACTATGCACACAAACATAACTTTTTGTCGAGATTACTCCTGCGTGCCACGCCCCACTTATCTCTCCATACATTCCGCGGGCATGCCGCCGAATACATTACCCCTAGTTCCTCGGTTCTCGGCTTAAATATTAACCCCCCGCTTAACTTTAATAAGCGACGCACAACAAGGATATTGTTTGCTAATTTGTCAGTGCGGATGGCGATAACGCCGCCACGAAGTTTCGTAACTCGCTTAAAGATTCAACGAAATAGAGAATAAGTTTTTAATGTTAAACTTAGATTAAATGGTTATTGGAATTTTGTAATGTTTCATGATGAAGATTTCTTAAGAATATTAAGTTCATTAGTTTAAATGTGGTACCTACTGTTATCCTATCAAACAATAGGTGAAGATTATGTACAAGATAATTATGATTAAAAAATTAAGTGCATAGCAGGTAGGTACTAAGGAACCCAAATTTTATAAAATTATTACCTAGGTACCAAAGCCCAGCACGCGTAGCATGAGCAACGGGACTCTTGTCTACGAAGACTTGTCGTCTCGACCTTCTAGATTGCTGAGCACAGTTTGACAGACAGGTGGGACTCGCTCTCAGAATTTTACAACCTTTTTATGTCTTTTAATACAGATATGAGTTTTAAAATATAATATTTTTATTTCAACATCAATAAACGTCGAAATTATTTAAAATGATTCGAAATGATTTAGTTTAAACATGATACTTATTTTTTTATAAGTTCTAAGATAAAGAGACACTCAAAAAAGCTTTCACTTCCGCAGACAAAGCTCTCTCGAGCTCGAGAAGAATAATGTTGCCAATAGTAAATATTTATAATTATTGCCATCATTTCTCGTAAAGAGCGTTCCTATCTTATCTATACATTTCACGACGCAAAACTAGTTAAATATAGCCGTATGGATATAGTTCGTTTGCCTTCCTTTTTTATTATTGAGAGATTTTTGAAAAGATGACACGGACCAACGCACTTGTTAATTTAGTAATAAATATTGAAATAAATGTATGAAAATAATTTTATATTTCGTTTTTAAGCAAATAAATTAAAATTAAATAAAATAAAAGTAAAAAGAACTAAATTTAGGAAAACGTGTAATATTAGAAGACAATATTATTGAATAGGTAGGTACCTTTTTTACAATAAATTATTTATTGCATTATTTTAATTTATAAAATTTATGAAAAAATTTAAGAATAAAAAAATAAAAAATACTTATTCGTAATTTACTACTAGTAAATATTTTGTTTAGTTCTTTTTTTATAAATTTTATAAATAAAAAAGAATTACTTAAATCAATACAATTTTTCATTTTTTTTCTTTCCGGACAGCTGTTCTTGTCGTTTGTGCTGTAACTTCTCTTCTTACCTTAATAAAATATAAACACGGACGACTTCGATTTATTTTTATTGCGAAATTTAAAATTCAGAAAAAAAAATAAGTCGACAAATCTTTCTTGACTACTCGAAGGGTAGTAGACAAGTTTCTCCGACTCAACTGTCAAATTAATGTCAGTTGAAGAGAAAAGCTCGTGTTTGTCGACTTTTGACATTAGGCCACGACAAAGAACAATGCGAGTCCACGGTTGTAAAATGCGAGCATGAGTACCTATCTCGATCTCAACCCGACAAAAGTGACATTTCGGTGTAGACAAGCCATTGTTCTGTGAGTCGAATCTTATCTCGATGTTGGTCATGCTACGCGTGCTGGAATGTAGGTTCCTGGTCGATACTATAGGCTTTGGTGACGTTCTGTATTATTATTACACCTCGACATCAGGCCTTCCGTATGAGTGGAAAAGGAGGATGGATAATAACACACCACGCGGGCCCAATGCGTATTGGTAAGTGTTAGTAACTGCAAATTTAGCAGAGACCGCAGGCTTTACGTGCTTTCCGAAGCACGGAGGAGCTCAAGATAATACAGTTTTAATCACCCATCCCATTACCGACCCTTGCGAAAGTTGCTTAACCTCCGCAATCGCAGGGCCAGGCGCTAAACCACTGTGCCATGGAGCTCCACCCACACATTGACAGTATTTTGCAAGCCAAGAATCCATTAAATCACAAATGCTACCTACCAATGTTGTGCCAATACAAATCAAAAAGATTCAGTCCCGTCCCCTCAAATGCGATTCATCAGATTGACCGTCACCGTAGACTTCGCACGTTCGTAATTAACTACTACTCATGAATTTTGAGCTGTGCAAATGTATTCCGCCGCTGGCCTAGAATATAAACGACAGGAGATGCGTTCATTCATTAATTTCGACCGGACTCTGTCAAGTTAACTCAACATGTCCCTCACAAATCAAATCAACAAACAGACCTAAGCAAGCACTTTATTTTATTCTAATGTTATCAACCGCTATGACGAGACTTGAATCAAAATAAGAATTCGACCGAAATGTTCACAATGTGATAGATAAAAGGTTACATTACACAGAATTGTTTAAAACCTTATGCGTTTAAAATTTGACGACTTTTTTTATGGGTAGGTAGTATTTAACCGGGCAACAATAAATTCTCACTTTGCGTATCAAAAATACTCAATACAGCGTACTGAAATACTAAGTAGGCGACGGACTGAGGGCGATTACAAATGTTGAAAATGGGTGACTTTAAAATACAAATTGAGTAACTAGTTATTCAGAACGGGCGACAAAGTTACTATTCGGGCGACAACCTAAGGGCACATAAAACATTTAAAATTTGGCATATATTTCATTTAAAAAAGGTGACTATTTTATTTATTATTCTAATCGAAATGACAAAAACACTATCTTGGTTAGCTTAAATCAGTTATACACCGTCATTTTGTAGTCGTTTTAATTAACTTAAGGGTGTGTTGTATCAATGAAAATAAACATTTTTGCCCAAGGAACATGGGTCGAAAAACGACAAAAAATTTTGGGTCTCCTATACTAAGTAGACAGCTAAAACATTTTATCAGTATGGGAAAGTCAAATTTTTTTGTCGTTTTTCGACCCATGTTTCTTTGGCAAAAATGTTTAGTTCCGTTAGTAGAACACTCCCTGAATTTAATTAAAACGACTACAAAATGACGGTGTAGGTATAGTTACCGACTTGGTATAATAGTTGCCCACTCAGTATTTTTGTCACTCATTTAGAATTTTCACTGCTAACTTAAATTATTTGTCTCCCTCATGTGGTAGCCCATTTTAAGTATTTTTTTAATCCACAGTTAGTCGCCCGTTTAGTTATTTTGTCGCCCAAAAATAAACCGCTGCCAGGTTTAGTAATTAGGTATCACATAAACAGTCGCCTTTAATTATTTCCACTCACCCAATTAATTAATTCCTCTTTTTTATCCATTACTTACGGGTCAATGCTTGGTCTTCATTTTCACCTGATGTTAATAGACGACTTATACAGGGTCATTTTTGGACCCCTTTTCAAACTTTGTCAGGTCATTCTATAACAGCAGTACAATCAATTTATGAAGTAAAACAAAAATATTTTTTTTTACATTTTTACCCCAAACTTTTCCCTACACAAATTGAAATTGTTGTCACCGTTTGCGCGTCGTCGCACGGTCGACCCGCGCGAGCCCCCCTCTCGCCACTCGCCTTCCCCCGCTCGCGTCCCGTTCGTGACAGTGAGCGTGCGCGCCTAGATTTTTAGGATATAAAAAGTGGTTGAAAACTGTGAATTTAAAAAGAAATAATTTATAATTATCTCACCTATTTTTTTTATTACTTCCTTGAACTATTATTTGATTTTGTAAAGGGGTCGCAAAATTACCCTGTATAAAACGATGGCTCTCTTTTCGTAAATAGGTCAATAAATATTTTGTTTTACACATATAAAATCTCGTAATAACATAGCTTCCAAAACAAAATAAAAGATGGGCAAAGTTATAAGCGGCCACAGAAATAATATAAGCGGCAAGCCAAAACTTTGAAGAAAGAAATTATCTGTTTGGATAGTATTTTAGGAAGAAGGCTTTTTGTTGGTATATTATTAAAGCACTGCGTACAGTGGATGTCTCACTTGGATAACTGCTTTAACTCAGCGTTAAAATTTCATGTTAGGTCAATCACTAGAGCCTAAAGCTAGGAGTTAAAATTGGATAAAAGTGCTTCGTTTTATTTTAATCCTTACTAATATTATAAATGCGAAAGTCCGTTTGTTTGTTTGTTACGCCTTCACGTCTTAACTACTGAACATCATGATCATGAAATTTTACATTCACGTTGCCAGGAGTACAGAAAAGGACATAGACCTTTCATCCCGAAAAAAAGTATTGTTCCCGAAGGAAAGCAAAAAAACTTTTCACGGAGACGAAGTCGCGAGCGACCGCTAGTACAACTATTTGTTTGAGGATGATGACTGGGACATAATGAAATGGGTATTTATACCTATTCGCTGGGTGCAAAGGTATAATAATCGATCGCAGCGCTCATGGTGGCAAAAGTAGAAATAATGTAGGCTCTGTAATCTGTTAGAAAACGATAAGTATTTAATTTATAACTAGCGATTCTGGAGCAATTGTATATGTTTATTATTACTTAATAAAATTATTAAAGTAGCTTTATCCTCATTTTTTACAAAATTTACAACTAACACAGAAGTAAACAAACCCTGATTTAACCAAAATAAAAGACTCTTTTTGAATAGATCTTACTTGCCATATTTAATTTAAATGACCAAAAATGATTTCACAACACTTTGCCCACCCACATTACAGTAATTTTGAAATTTACATTAATAACACAATATGTAAGTATAGTACCTATTTTTAATATTTTGTCACAATGCCGCCATTATATCAAAATGTCAAAACGGTCAGGTAAGAGCCGACAAAGTTGTAAAAAGCTAGGTGGCGCTAAAAGCGTCCTCGGTGCCAATAAAGTTAAGTCGAAGAAGTTTGCAATAATAGCAGTTTTATGATATAATGTCACATTTTGGTCACATATTTTATGTCACTACACGATAGTATCAGGCGTTTTAACTCGTGTCAGAAGAAAAATGAGAGTCGAAGTAACTTTGGCCACGTCAACACAAAAATGAGATTTATAAAAAAAAAGTTTAGTTGGGAAACTATGATCGTAAGATATGGAGGTCATTTATTAGTTACCTGCTCTTAATCGAAGAGGACTCGTTTACGAAGATCGTTACGCAGGCTTTATTGCTGAGGTGCGACATAAAAGAACCTTTCTAGCGTCAAACGATATTAAACTGAATCACCCAATAAATAAAGTTGCAAATGGTCTCGTAAAATTTTAAAGGTGTTTGAGTTACTGAATCTGTTGGATAACTTGATTAAATTGTTGGATTAAGATGTTTTCCGTGATATTTAATTACTTGAATTATGAAGTAACTAGGAAACGGAGGTAGAAATTCAAGATGTGTCTTATACCTAAGTGCAAAATTCAAAGGATACGATGATCATACATCTATGTTCCTACGTTTTTGAAGTACTCTTGGCTATAAATTACTAGCGGCCGCCCGCGGATTCACCCGCGTGGTTCCCGTTTCCGTGGGAATATCGGGATAAAAAGTATCCTATGTTTTAATCCAGGCTATCTACTACCTGTGTGCCAAATTTCAACCAAATCCGTTCAGCAGTTTTTTCGTGATTGGGGAACAAACATCTAAGCATCCAAAAATCCAAACCCACAAACTTTCACATTTATGATATTAGTAGGATAGTAGGATTAGTAGGATTATTTAAAAAAATTAAATGCTACCTGTGGTTACACATGCGAGTCGCACATGTTATTTTTTTGCCGTTTTTCTGATAACAAATAACTGTCGTGGCGAGATTAGAATAACCACTTAAACGGCATTAATCTATTTCAATAATTCCATATTATGTATATCATACTAAATAGTGACTGACTCGGACGGTAGCACAGCGGTCAGAGCATTGGACTGGACATCCAAAGGTCGCGGGTTCAATTCCCGTTCGAGATTCGATCTGGCGCGAGTCGTATTTTTACCCACGACGGACGGAACGGAACGGAGGCGGTATATGCGTTTGGGGTTAGAGGTTGTGCGTTTGTTTGTTTGTTTGTTTGTTTGTTTGTTTGTGTGTTTGTCTGTTACCATTTTCCTCGGAAACTACTAAGCCGATTTCGATGCGGTTTTTTGCATTCAAAAGGTTTCATTTCAGAGCAGGTTCTTAGACATGTTTCATAGTGGTAGACCACCAGGGGGCTCTGCAGCAACCAGATAAGTCAAGTTTGTCTATTACCATTTTCCTTGGAAACTACTGGGCCGATTTCAATGCGGTTTTTTGCAATCAAAAGGTTTTATTTCAGAGCAGGTTCTTAGATATGTTACATGGTGGTAGACCACCAGGGGGCGCTGCAGCAACCAGATAAGTCGCGCTTGAGAAGTTCTCTAAAACTACTCAACTGATTTCGATCCGGTTTTCTGTAATAGTTTTGTAGTTTGTCGGCGATGGTTCTTGGTGTTATGGTGTTCAGCCGCTAGGGGGCGCTGTAGTAATCATTTTCCGAATGGTTTGACCAATTTAGATTCAGTTTTTAGAGTAGATAACGTATGAATTCTTTAAAAAAATTAAAATAAAATGGCAAAATTAAAAAAGTTGAAAAAACCCACGACGGTTAAAAATGTAACTCTTTATTTAAAAAGACTAAAATAAGTTTTACAAAAATTCCTCGACTAAAAGTGATGTAGGTACTATACATAATTTATCTACCTATTCATAAATTACAAACGCAAGAAAAATCCGTCGGGGGCTCCATTGCCATTTCTCTTAAGTAACTATTTGTTCATTTGGGGGCAGGTAATGGCAGCCCCAACGGATTTTTCTTGCGTTTGTAATTTTTTCTAATATACTGTTTAGAATTATATAAAAATAGCATTGTGAATGCAAAAATCTCAAATTTCAAAATCTATATTACCTAGGTAGTCAGTGTTTTAATTCGCAAAACATTTTTTATACGAAAAATACAAATATTTGGTTCAGAATGTGCAAAGAGTTACACTAAACTGTAGTATGTAGAACAAACTCAAATTTTTGAGCGATTTAAAAAAGGAGGAAGTTGTTAAGTCGACGAAATTTGTTTTTATTTATTTTTTACTGATCTATTATAAGTGCTTTCTTTAAAAATGGCTGAGTGATCACATCTGTTTAGACAGGAGTGGCATGTTTGCAGATCATTCTCATGACAATTTTCCTCATCTCTTTTCTTTAAATTAAATTATGATTATTTACTATCCAGATTAAATGACATGACAATGACATTTCATATACCAATTAACGCCTAATTAGATATGACTGCACATTTTAAGCGTAAAAATTGTTAATGGCTTCCTCCAGAAACCCATTCACCGTCTGAAAGTGACTCAAAGGATACTGTCCTAATGATTTTCCCTATTAAGACTTAATACAAAGAAACGAATCGGGGATATCTTTGCTTTTAACAGTAGGTCATTATATGGTGCTCCTTGAGAATTTAATTTCAAGGTCCTTATAAGACTGTATAAAAAAAGGTTTGGGAAAGAGAAGAAAACAAAAACTTATTTCATAGAACCAAATTGGATGATCAAAAATCAATCTATTATCTTCCCATGATACATTTTTGATCAGCGCCATTTATTCAGGATAATTTCATTTTAAGACTGCTCTAATTCGTATTCTTTCTTTGCTCATTCATCATATTGAAGGCCACCTGGTTAAGTCTAACGTGTAGTTCATGCGAAGATTATAGAAGATGTATAATTGCCTTTAAATAACTTCGAGTTCTTTTTGAACTAAACAGCAATATCCTTGAGAGCACCTTTAAATCAGATGAAGGATGTTATGGGATGTCTATGAAAAGGCGAAATATTGCTAAAGTAAAAATTTTAAAGGCTGTCATCAAACTCGGGACCCCTGCGTCTATACACGGGTGGGCAAACCACTAGACCACAGAGGCGGTTGTTCATATATAAAATGCTGTATTACACTGAGAAATAGCACAGCTGGATCAAAAGGATTTGTAATACAACGTGTGACGGTATTAATGGCTAAACCAGATTATGGTAGTACTTAGTAACTAGTAAGGTATGGTAGTAAGCTGAAAGTGAACAACTTTTGCCACGTAGGGGACCAACTCTGAAACCGGGAAAAAAATTTGCTGTTTCATACGAAAAATAATAACAAAAATTTGAAAATGTATGAAACAGCTGATTTTTTTTTTCGCGATTTCAGATTTGGTTCCATAGTAAAAGTTGTTAAGTATGATTGTAATATGCGCACTTGCATACTTCATTAAATGCCGGACCAAACTATCAGCCGATAGAAAATCGGTACCTAGTTTGCGGGGGGGCAAAGAGAATGTAAAATCACTACGTTTTAAGAGACGGGACTTCATATATAATTTTTGACACGCCAACTGTCAAAACAGGGTTCTTCAATCGCATGCCAACACAGTCACACATAAGACGAAAGAGTGAGATAAATATAGCCAGCCATAAAAGTTTCCTGTTTCATAGAACTTTTTTTTCCTCACGAGTTGCGATAAGTCATCGCACAGTCGTGCGGGAGCTCTAATTGTATAGGGGAAGTACGTCCAACCAAAATAACATAGTATTTTTATTTGTTGCTATATCTTTCTAAATAGAGCCATTATAATCATTCTTTCATTTTTTAAATCATATTTAGTTATTTGCGTTACAGTAATTTAAACTTAAAAATTAATTGAAATAATAACATTGGAATTCTAGAGCTCAATCAACAAAAAGTCGAATACGGGCAAAATGACATATGGTTATGCACATATTGACAAAACAAAAAAAAAGTTGCACAAAGGTTACAAATAAAATTTTTGATCTTCCTACAAACATTAACACGTGATGCATGAACCCATAACATGTATTTGAACCAGTCTTATCTAGCTAGGGAACGCAAAAAGTTAAATTTAGTCATAGTTACAATAAATACAAGCACAATAATCGTCGTTCGCTTTTTTGCATAGATTCAAGAATGCGTTTGACGTTCAGATTACCTTACGCAGCATATTATTTCTAAATAAAAATTTAAACTTCCTACATCTGTATGGACAAACTATATGTCATTTTGTCCAATAATGCGTGACATGAATAAAGAGTAAAGAATTAACTGAGCACAACAATTTTTGAATTTTAATTTAATACACATCGCAACATAAAGCTACAACACATCGATTTAAGTTACAATATTGAAAGAAAACAACGTAAAACCTACTAAAAGTCTGAAGATAGTAATGAGCATAAAAAGTTGTAATAGGCAGAGCCGAGGGCGATAAAATTTTGACAGGATTGCTAAAATGGCTAACTTTACGTGATACGATGTCAAACACCTCGTTGCTGGCCGCCAGTTTTGAATAAACTGCAGTGTGTCATTTTACCTATGTATGTCATTTTTTACGTACTTCCCCTACTCCAAATAATTATTATTCGATTACACTTTTTAAACTTAGTATCGGAATCAGTGAAAGCGAACACTGGAATACCAACCTTATATTGGCAACCATTTTTCATTTCGATACTTTGATGGAACATCAGGTGACGTCGACACTCTGGCTCGACACTTCAATTTGTAACACCTTCAATTATGTAGACTTTCAAACAGTTCCTATGCATAAACATTTTATATGTGCATTAACATGGTAGTTTTTTCAAAGTCATAGGTATTTTTAATGAACCTAGGAGAATAAGGTAAATAAATAACATCTAAAATTATACTAAATAATATACTAGAAAAAATACGACTCGCACCAGATCAATTCTCGGACGGGAATCGAACCCGCGACCTTTGGATATCCGGTCCAATGCTACCACTGAGCTAACGAGTGACTCGGTAGCTCAGTGGTCAGAGCATTGGACCGGATATCCAAAGGTCGCGGGTTCGATTCCGAGTATTGTATGAAAATAGCATTGTGAATGCAAAAATCTCAAATTTAAAAAATCTAAAATTATATCTGAATTAACTAATATACGCGCTGTAATCCGTAAAAGTGTTTTATTTCTCATGCAAGGTAAATAAAGTTTTTGAAAGTTTTAATGCACCCAGGTGATTAAAGTTTACGAATAAGTAGTATTCTTAATTCACCTAGGTGATTTAACCCAGGTGAATTAAGTTTACGGTATTTCAAGGGAGATACAGAAAGAAATAGATGAATATCGCACAATTGTTTTCTTTCATTTGCTTTTTCAACATAGAGAAAACTAAAGATTTACCAATCATTTTTCCTAATACGTCACGACTCACGATACGCCTAAAGAAGTGACAAAGTTCCTAAGATTTATCTCAAAGGAAGCTGGTTGTATCAAAGGATATAAACGCTATCTAGGAGTGTTCGTCCTCACGTATATCCTACAAAATAATCTTGTTTCTTCGGAGAAAGGGGCCCTTTGAACAAAATACCCGTTGCTCTAAGTGCATTTTATTCCGTTAGACCCTTTTGAGCTGTGTTGGGCGGCAACCGGCCGAGCTTGAGCCCCATGGAACTCCTGTCCCCTCTCACTACGCATTGTTTTGTATGTATGAAGAGAGGGTTCGAGGCTCTTTGTATCCTGGAGGAGGCAGTACACAGTCGACTACTAGAATTGGTTAAAATTCAATTATTCTCCGCCATTATTTGCGAGTTCGACTTTCGAGTGCGGAGTCGCTTAGAACAGATTGAAAGGACTACAGTCTCTGAGTTTGGTACTGCTTTTCCTTCCATTTGTAAGTCCACTGAATCAATCACGTTATCACAAAATGGCAAGACTATTAAATGTTTATTTTCTTAGCTAAATTAAATTGGAATACTTACAAAAATTACTTTACTCAAAAATGCTTGTAATATGGCCATTATTTTGACAACCTTCTTTGAACAAAGTCGAGGTTGCCGTGCTCCTCCGATGGTGACGCAACAAAGTTGTATGGGATTTCATTATTGTCGAGTTTTAGCCACCAGCAATTTCCTTTGAGAATCCATTATTGTCGAGTTTTGTTTCAAACGGTTCCCTATGTATTTGCATAAAAAATTAAGGCCTAATATGTCTAAGCATAATATGATTTCGCCGAATGATGTTTACGCATAATATTACTTAGTCAAAACAGCTTATGCATAATTTTTTTAGGCATAGCTAATTTAAGCATAATCATGTTTAAGCATAATATTCTTTAGCATAAATTTAAACACGCATAATGTTATTACCGCATATTTTAACAAACAAAAAAAAAATACACTTCGAAACTTACACATTTAAAAGCTATTGCTAAAAATTTACACTTGAAATAAATATAAATATTTTTGTCACATGCATGGCTAAAGGTATTTAGTTGGTTACGTATCACAAGGTCTAAATTTGAAAGGCCTACGGTCATAACACCTATGGACGAAAGGCCTAATTTGAAAAACACCTAATGGACAAAATACCTAAGTTCATAATATATAATAGTTGAAACACATAATGGACATTTGGCCTAAAGTCGATTCACCTAAGAACAATACATCTATAAACAAAATATCTAATTTCTAAACACCTAACGGTCGTTTGTTCTAAGTTCATAATAACTAAGAACCCATTTTAAGAAGAAGTATTTCGCTTAACGCTCATTGTCTATCACTTTTAGGATTAAGGCGATTCCCTGACCGAAAGTGGCGCCTTATTATTTAATAAGTTGTTAATAGAAAAGGGTTTTAATAAAACTTTTCGTGGAGTTTTTAAGGCTCATAATCTATTAATTTTTAGAATGTATCACTATATTCCCTCGCAGTTATTCGTGGAAGCAGATAGCAAATGTGTCAAAAACAGACACTTTTAGCAGTTTTCCTATCTACTTCTAGCAGTGACTACGAGGGAATGTAATGATACCGTCTAAAAATACTAAACTATGGGCCCTAAAAATTCCACGAGAAGTTTTATTAAAATTGCGTATTAGAATTAAATTTTTAAATATAAATGACCGCGGCGCCACTTTCAGTCAGGAGCGCTTTAATAAAGTAAAGGATAAGTAGGTATTAAGAAATCTTAACTGAAACACATTATTTGTAAATAATATTTTTAAGCAGATATAAATGAAATGCAGTGCAATAAACAATAACTAATATTATTGATTAGTTAAACTAGGATCAAAGGAACTAAAAATTAAACAAAGATTGACTATGTTTTCAAATACATTACAGTTGCTCGAAAATATGAGCTTACGATGACAGTACAGCGAGCGGGAAGTTGATTTTACCGCACGCTGTGCGATTTTGTTTTCGGAGGCTTATCTCCGAAAATACTGAACGGATTCGTTGAAACTTATTTTTTGTTAGTTAACTGTTAAGCCTAAGCATAGTGTAACCGTCCGCCTACCTGACAAGAGGATCTAAATGATCACGGCCTATGAAAGAGACTAAAACCTATGTGGAAACCTAATAACCTACAGGACAGGAGGACGATCAAAATCCGCTTAATACTTACCGTTGATTATAACTAAACTATTGGAACCTAATTTTACTGGATTAAATAACCTCCAAAATACAATTATAAAACCTACAACGAACCTTACTAACAAGCTTTGTGTGATCTGAGAGGACCTGTGAATGTCTAATGGAGGAACCCTGGATGTGATAAGTAGTGTACCCAAATTCTTTTAAAGGTGTGATTAGTATTGATTTTCATTTTCCAATAGAAGTATTCGCTTTTTTACTAGGTCTTAATTATTCCTGCAATTAAATTTATTCCTAAATGAAAATAACACTAAATGAAAGTTATTGCCCTATTGATATAACCAGGGAAATAGAAATTAAGTCTGTATTTTTCCTAAGTGAGTTTACTTTAATTTCATATTAATTCTTAATATTTGTCATACTACCAAGGGAAACCCCATAGTTCTTTAGTGTCAATAAATGGGAATACTATAAATAGAGAGGAAAGCGTTCCCAACTACGTTCCGCCGATGAAGTAAGTATGAGCGAAATAAACCTACGTTGATAAAAAATGATCAAGGTGAATTTATGAGTTAAATGGTATTGTTATAAGGTAAAAGAGGGTATGTTCAACTATAGTAGACTACAAGGTAAAAAGAGGTAAGTCGGGTTATAGACGTCTGAGATCAAAGTATGATAAAACTTTCAACGCTATTAAATAAGAATTCATTTGCTTTCTTAAGTTACTGAACAAATAGTAAATATACAATTGTGCTTTTGCCAGCTAAGGTACGAGCCCCACCCCGCTTCATACAATGAGTCTCGACACCAGACGTGGACAACTCTCTTCTGGCTCAGCCATATTTTTTCATGACAAATTTACTTAGTAAGTATTATTATATTAAGGTATTTGGTCTTTGTCAGTCTGTTTCAACAAAAGAGGACGGAGCAAAATGCTCCCAAGTGAACTATCAGTTTTCACAATGAAGAATTCTCCTTCAATTGTGATGGCTGAATTACAATTTATTTTTTCTTTAATAAATAATTCTAGTATGACTGTTTAACATTATAACAGATGGACACAACATTACTATCCATTTACTTGAGACACTGATAGTTCTCATATTCTGAAGGAAAGACAATTCTAAACAAGGTAATAAAGTTCTATGACGGATTTTCCATACTTTAATCTCGGCTAAATTATAAATATACAACCATAAACCGAATTGACTTCAGTTCATTTCATTTAAAGTTAAAGGCGATATTTCAATTAAATGTTGAGTAGACTAGGCAATATTCATAAATAAATTCTATTTCTTTCATCCTCAAATTGAGTTGGTTGAACCTAGTTGAAATATTTGAACTCAGGTTCTTGTTGTTGTTGTCGAATGTTGAACTTATTATTTGTGAATTTAACGTATTCACTAAATAATATAATATTTTCATAGTAGGTAGATACTTTTCAAAGTATTATCTCACTGTTAGTCATAACCTTCATTCTGTTAATTTGAAAGGTTTACTCAAACTATGATCTAGTGTTCCATAAACTGTGATTCAACATTAGTCTAATGGTAACACGGGATTATTCCATACGCACAGATCTTGTTTTAGTACTCCTCCCACAATCACCAAAACAGATTATCTCAACTGTAATCGACCATTTGAAAACCAGGCTCAATTTAAATCCAATTCAAAGATGAATAACTATTCGTTATTTATGATTCAACTTTCACTATTAAATCATTATCCAATGTTAACAGAAGAATTTGTCTAGCTCTAATTAATAGTAAATCAAACTGTAGGTACTTACTGAAGCTTGCAAAGTCTACTCAATTGAGCACATCGTAGTAATTATTCACAACACTGAGTCATAGCCTTAATAGATCTCTGTTAAGGCGCCTACTATGGAAGATTGTTACTTTCCCATTGGGACCTACCCAGTAGTTTCACATTACCTTTTGTTCACTATATTAAACACTTCTGCGCTTCCTAGATTCCGTTCCTAAGTCATCCTACCTCATCACATCCTAGTCAAGTTCCTATGTACCACTGAATGACCTGCGGACGCCATCTTGTTGGTACCATTCTCGACACCGCCTGCCTATGTTTCGCTTCGACAGCCATTTTGTCGTACACCAACCTATTTGCGGCCTACCTAAATCTGATACACTACGAAGTGACCTACCTCTCCTTTGCCTATATAAGAGTTCCTAGCTTATCTAACGTTCCTGCTGTTACCTTGCTGACAGCTCGACCTTCATTCATAGGTCTAGATAAAAGTCCTTTAATTAAACTCGAATCGTGATTTTCTTTTCTAAGTATAAAATTGTGAGAAGTATCCTACCTACTTAAAAACGTACTTCTGGCTTCTTGACTCGACGACTTGATATGGGTAGCTTTAGTATGTCATGCTCACTTCAAACATTTCTGCGGTGGTGTCGTGTGAGGCGGGTCGTTACGTTCCCTCAAATATGGTTGAGCGAAGCGATGGCTGGTTCATGCGTCATGCTCGTGAACGGGTGCTGCCAGTGGGAATGGGTCTGCTTCTGTCTGCTTGTATTAAGGGCGTCGTATAACTCGTATATAAAAGATCTGTTTTATATTGTCTGTATGTATGGCACTTCTTACTCAAAAAATATAATTCTTAATAGCTTACCTTGTTTTGATTTATTTAATTGCAATATTTTTACTTTCTATAGTCAGTAGTTTAGTGAAAGACCTATGAAAAGCTTTTGGATATAAATTTTCAATTCGATGCCTTAACATAGGTAGTCTTAGTATGTCATGCTCTCTTTAATCATTTCTGCGGTGGTGTCGTATGAGGCTCAAATATGGTTGAGCGAAGAGATGGCTGGTTCATGCGTCATGTTCGGGAACTGGTGCTGCCAGTGGGAATGGGTCTGCTTCTGACTACCTATCTTAATGCATATTGAATTGTATGTTTTTCTTTTATTTTTATTTATTGTAGCAGCCTAGACTGAATAACAAGTTCAAACTTTGAATTTAGCTTAAAATCTGTAAATTGATTAAGAAATTTGAAACTCATTAAGAAATGAGCTAATTCAATAATGTTATTTATTTGTTAATCTTTGTTAATATAAAGTCTGGAAACGATATACATATTTGTAAATATCGTTCCATCTGATTGATAAAGCTGACAAGTTTTTTGCGCCCATTTTTCTTGTCAGTTAAAAGACGTCATAATGGGTGGCAGGGTAAAAGAATTGACGATTTAAAAATGCTTATTATGTGAGCTTATTTAAATAAAATATATTTCACTTTCACTTTCACTTTCACTTTCTTGAGAACTTCCAATCTTTTACCAGCATCCAAGTTTCCCTCCCGTCTTGAGATGCAAACCTAACCTACTGTTCCTACGCGTCTAACAATGAATTTATAAACCTAATGAGTTTACCTGCCTACCAGCGACTAAATTTAGATTTCCTATGCAATATTTGTGATGCTTACCTCATCACCGAAGCCCTGAATCTGTAAAGCGTGAGCAAGCATGACTCGCCTAAATCTCTCCTAACAGCTTGGACGTGGCCAAATTTGATTGGGAGGGAACAAATAGGCACCTACAGCGGAATAAGTATACCGAATCCTCGGGACACCAACGCTAGCACGGAATTAGATTCTCAACTCCTTTCGGACCGTCGGATTGCTAGAGATGGGACGCATTCGGTACACTTATGTGACTAGCTAGGCAATCTAGAAATTTTGATGCCCGTCTGATACGCCACATACCAGACTATTTTACCTAACCCCTTGAGGATTGACCGAACGCCCCTTAGAGACACAAAACTAATGATATTTATTCAAAATCAAACCCCCTTTATCGTTCTCCAACTGCTTATGTAAATTTCAAACAAATTTGATTCGGAAAATTCTTAGATTTATTGGGAAATTTACTTTACTTTATGAAAATTCGCAAACAAAATCTACCTACTTTAATTTCAAGCTTACTTATACCATATAAGCCCTAATTAAAGCGTAAATGCAAAAGACTCGCACCCGGTTGCGGACCTATACGTCAAAACCTCAATTAAACACTTTCTTCCTGACTTCTTGCTGTTTTCTTGCGTTATAAAAATACTACTTGTTCGAAGCTATCTTACAAAGAGGGTATCGACGGCTTCTACCGAGGTTACACTTGATGCTACGTTGACGACGAGGAAAGTAAAGAGAGCGATTTCCCTCGAACCACGTCTTTTATAACCCCCAAAACAATTCACTCACTGCAGGAAACTCACCCCACACGACCTAAGCATCTTTTTTACCTACCTTCATCTCCCTATTTTACATAAAATATTCCTAAAATTTTCCCTTCTCCTTCAAAAATGGGGAGAATTCAGTTTTGTCTTACTCAACTTGTAAATATAATATTTAAGTTGCTAATCTTACAAAATGAACCCCTATACTAATCAATAATTCCAACGTACAATTCAACTAACTAATAACCTCCTATCTTCAAGATTCTTTATACTCAAGCGCACAATGCCACTCAATTTGTAACCAAATTAAAATTAATCTGTTACCTAGATATTTCTCTATACTGACATTTCATCTACATTTGATTTAAGCAATTCATACAATTGTATGAAACAACGTTTCAATCATAAATAAATCAAAAAGTTTTCCCCCTTACATCATTTCTAACAATACCAACAACTTTGAATAATATTCAGAATATTTATCCAGAATCATATGAAATTATTGTACTATAATCATAAAACTCTGATTAATACGAGTTTTATAGTCGCAACAAATTGAACCTCCCATTTGCTACAATTAGAATCCAACTTTTCAATCTTTTTATCTCGCCTTCCCCAAAATATCATAACCTCTAGAATCAATTTGCTAAAATACGTATTACAACATTTTCCATTAAATATTCGGTACAAATAAACCTAAAATTTCCAATCAATTTAGCATCACAATGTTGGTACTTTAAAAACCCTAACTGGCAATACTCATCCGACTACTTTTACATTTCCTAAATGCCTACCCTCATTTGAGTTATAAACCTGCAGCATAAAATTCCGCTTTCGAAGAAACTTCATATCAATCTTTCTTCGTACAACACCCAACGACAAGACAAACTTTATTAGGCTCCATCCACATTTTCCCATGAAATACTTTCTTATTACACCTTCAATAACTATTGTTTATGCTTTTTAATAATATTTCTAGATTCATCCTTACAATATTTCTATTAATTAATTATCTCCCTTCCACAATTCGAGTCTTCAATTTACCACTAAACTGTCAACTAAACTCCGCCATGAATAAAACATAGTTTCATTTCTTTTCCTTCTCTCTGTATTATCTCTGAACGTCAAACCATATTATAAAATCAAATTAAACTTCCATTTTAATTTCAAATCTCCAATTTAACTGTGTCATGAAGCAAACGCATCGTATAACAAAATACCTTAATTTAAGCAAATACCGCCTACGATTAAAGAAATGTACTAGATCCGCTATAAAATTCTCCAAGCCAACTAAACTTGCATTCATCCCCCAAATCTAACTAATGTCTAATATTTCCTAAAACAAAATTTAAATTTACAACTACGATTTGGCAAAGGATATGGGACTTGCCTTGAGACCCTCAGTTACCATCTGGCGATCGATTTTTCATCGATTGATCCACTGGAATGACCTACTATATTTAATTTCGTTCTTTAGCTAAAACACATCACGTGGTGTGACACTACTGACAACTTACAGAAATAATTAACACCGAATTCAATCCTTTTTTAAGTAATCTTCTAAAATAAACTATTATAATGATATTCGAGAGGCTCTAATAAAGTTTGATAAATAAACAATAATAAATATAAATAAATTTTAAGCTAATTAGCGTCGTTACCTACACAGAGACTAATATTTGAATTTTAGCGCCGTGAAAGATTAAAAGAACTTCCGACATTATTGCTAACTCAAAACCTGAACTACTCTTTATTATAATAACTTGTTCGATAGTTAAATAATATTATGCTCAATATGAAACAAAATTCGAAAAATATTTGAGATAAAATAGCATGTTTAGTTTTGAACCGTTACAATAGTTTAGGGTATAATAACAGCATAATACAATAACATAAGCTGGGAGCATGGGCGTACCCAGCATCTACTTAGGGGTGGGGAGGAAACTCGATAAATAATAGGCAGACTATATGCCTTTTAATGACTGACCTTATATCAATAATAACCTGCAAGGATACTGGCCAAAGTCCGCCCAGCTTAGTTTTTGTGACGCTCCAGGCCGTGTGGCGATGATGGTTTGGAGAAAATCTTTACAATCCATGATGGTGTAGCCTAAACGCGGCGGGCGAAGCGAGCCGCGCGCTCCGGACCGGGCGGTGATGATATGGTTTGGACAAAATCATTACAATCGATGATGGTGTAGCCTAGATGCAACGTGCGAAGCGCGCTGCGCACCCTGGACCGAGCGGCGATGATGATTTGGACAAAATCATTACAATCAAAGGTTGTGTAGCCTAGACGCAGCGCGCTTCGGACCGAGCGACGATGATGGTATGGACAAATACAAAGATGGTGTAGCCTAGATGCAGCGTGCGAAGCGCGCTGCGCGCTCCGGACCGAGCGGCGATGATAGTTTGGACAAAATCATTACAATCAACGATGGTGTAGCCTAAATGCTAAACGCGAAAAAATGCCTATTTTTGACTAGCTGTGCCTCCGCAAACAATGGATTTTAACTACTTGGGTTAGGCTCAAATTGTACATAATATAGTTATCATTACAAAAGAATACGACAAATCAACCTGAAAAACGCTTCTTTAAGGTATTTTTTTTTATTACTGAAACAAGTGCAAATACCTAAAATAAAATAAAAAAACTTTGAAAATTTTGGTTATTGTGTAATTTTTCAAAAACTGCTAAATAAATTGCATTTTTTTTATACCACAAATGAATTCCACATTATTGATTTATCCGAAAATGATACCACATTTGACCTATTAGCTTAACCTAGACAGTTATAATTTTTAGAATGAAGCCGGGAAAAGAGCGCTTTTAACCCGCCGCCGTATGGAATGGTTTGTAAGGACAGTTTGGCCCTGCCCAATATTAGTCAGGAACAGCCTACAGATCAGTTTCCATCATGTGGCCAAACTTTATCACGACTTGTAACTCCCAACTTATTTTGTATAGACGTTCATACCTACTAACATACGAGGACTATACAACAATTCAGCCTTATCAAGAAGACCGTTTATAAAACAATAAAATCATAACAACTACAAGAAGGCTATGTCACGCGGTAATTTAGAATTTGAACCAAATTAATAATATTAGCATACTCACTTTTGAAGCATACAATTTGTCTACATTGATTAGATGATCCGATAACAAACTGTTTTGATTATTCTCTTCTAGTATTCAGTTTCCATTTTCATATCTTGTTTTTCACTCGCCACTCAGCATACGTCCGCTAGTCGTCCTACCCTCTCGTTGACTGCCCCGGTATTGCCATACGCCCGTCGTGTTGCCATATGTCAAAGTCAATATATCGATGAATAATTTCCAATTTAAAATAATCTGTGAAAATAAAATACAAATTAAGCGGGTTACGCTAACAGACGGCCGTCCTGGTTTTGGAATGTCCCTATTCCAACCCAGCCATTTGAGTAGGGTGCCACAATAATATTGTGAGACTATACGATCTAAACCTAACAACTATATTCACAACTAAAACCACCTATTCTAGCTCGCTAACCGTACAGAAATTACAGCTATAGTAATACTAATTAATTCCATTGTTCATCATTATTATCATTAATTTCATTCATTATTATGTAATATTTTATGATGAAATAATGACTATTAAAATATAAAATCAAGTTAATAGATGATAGTGGAAACTACAATGTTTTGGATTTCATTTTGAGAAAACTGTTAATATGTAACATATTACACGGTAAGATCATTCCTAGATTTATTATTTCTTATACAAACACTACAATAATGTAGGTATACCACTTTGCTACGCATTCAAAGTGAAAATTACAATAATAATGCATCATATCAGTTCTCATGTATAGATTACTTTACATAGGTACATCCGAAATAAACTCATTGAAATATACTTTAGAGATTCCAGATCAAGGAACTAACTTAAGACTATCATAGAGGAAGTTAAGTGATTCCCGGAGACATATTATGAATGACGATCCTCGTGGAATCATAACTATAGTCAAACAAGATATATCCTGTTGTCAGATCTGGAGCAGTTGCAATGGTTTAGAACCTTAACTGGGTGCAAATGGCATTGTAATATTAGCGTTAGGTGCAAACGATAAGAACCTTATTGTTCTTCCAACTAGGTATTGCGTAATTATTTTAAGGTATATTTTAAATATTTAAAGAGTTATGCAATTACGACATAAAATTATTGTACGACAATATTACAATTGTATTTTTTTTAAATCAAACAATGACAGTTTGTAAACAATTGAAATTTATATTTAAGTGACTTGATTTTTTTTATAAATATATAACTTGATTATTTACAGTAGACGCCTAATTCGCATCTAACTAGCATCGCATAAACTAAAGTAAATGCTTAGCAGAAAGGGTAGTTGCCAGAATAAATTGTGTAACACTAAAAATGAAGGTAACTGTAAAAGGCTAGACTTTGTAGTAAACAATAGTCTCACTCTAAAATCATAAATGCTAATAACTTGTCTATTTTTTTAATAAGAAAAACAGTCGATTGTATTCTGTTAGTTAGAACATAGTATAGCAAGTGAAGAAGACTTATTTACAGTTACTACAAGTGAGCTTACTAAAGAGGTAGGCGAAGTGCATGTCATTTGCCTCATCAAAACATTTATTGTACTTATATTGCAAAGTCTAGCAATGATGTAAAGCAGCATCGTAGAATATTATTGGAAATATGACCAGGTCAATTATTGAATTATTGAATCATTGAAATTCTGATAAGGACTACATTAAATTAATAAAATAATAAATTTTCAAGTAGTCCTAATGACATTTGCAATGAATTTAATAAATATTGACGAATAAAATAATTTTGATAATGATGATTAAATTTGGCGATGCTATAACTGATATACATTTTCACTGAAAAAAACTATATTTCTTAGGCCGATGAATAAAAGAATAACAATGGGCCATGAAAATTCTCTAGCTACGGGATATGATGGTATAATTAACCAAATTACAAAAGAAACGCTGTAAGGTTTATAGTTATCCCATTAGTACAAGTTATAAAATGTATCTGTTGGTCAAGGTTATTTCCCATCTCAAATAGAGCATTCGGTCATTGAAAGAAGGGTTAGTAATTATAGACGATTAGCCTAATATCAGTACTTTCAGGAGTATTTCGAAATGGTATTTGCAGACATGTTATATATATTTTCTTAATCCTAACAACTTTCTAAAATTAGAGAGAATAGAACCACATTATTGGCCTGTTTTCAACTTATTAGGAAAATCACGGAAAGTCTGCATAAGAGAAGTTATCAAGGGCAATCGGCAAAATATCTAAAATATATAGGGAAATAAACAATTGTTGGCGTACAGTATATAATGTAGGAGTACCACAAGGAAATGTATTAGGCCCTCTTACTCTTTCTAATTTATATTAAATAACTTTTCTTGATATAACAGAGCAACAACGTATTCCTTTTGCCGATGGCAAAATACTTATTATAAAAAGTCGCAAAAAAATCTTGGATGAAATTGCAATCACTGTCGTTTACAAACTATAAAAATGGTTTAATAAAAACAGACTAAAAATAAATATAGATAAAACAAAATAGATGATATTTAATTTTAAAACATAGTTCAGAGAAATGACTTAGACATGAATTATAAAAACGAGATGAAACAACCATGTCAAAGTTCTTAGGTATCATTAATAATCGGTGTGGTTGGAAAGCTCAAATAGATTTAAAGCAAAATTGACAGACTCGTCTTTGCGTTAAGGAGAATTAAATAAACAACACTCAAGACTGCAGCATTATTGGTCTACCATGACTTTGTGGCATTGGTGCTCCGATAGGGAATTCTTTTATAATGTTACTGTTGATGTGGACGGGGCCTTTAAATTACCAGTTACTTGGAACTGGGACCTTAGTATTCTTCTTCTGCCATGTCAGTATACGCATTTAGGAATTGGCAACTTCTGCAAAATAAATGTAGATAAATTTCAATTTAATGCTAAGATAACATTGCCAAATATACGAGGCGAAAAGAAAAATGTTGCGTATACCACCTCAAAGGTTGACATTGTATTTAATATTTTTTTTGTTGGCAATACGTATGTATAATAAGTTGCCAGAAACCCTAATAAACTTATCATAACAAAATGAGGAAAATACGTTATTTCTGATTATTATAGAAAACCTCAGGAACTTATAGTTTTTGAGATGTGTTCGTAAAAGCAAATATTATAATATGGTAGGTTTAGTCACTTTAAGGGAAAACTTAAATATAGCTTCTGAACAGTTACTACCACAGACAATAGCTTTTGTCAATAGCGCTATGCTCCACTCCATGTTCTTGCATATCATATGATGCTACCTGCACTCAGCACCTGACGAAAACATGATAATTGTACTTACAAAAAAACATTAATTAGATTTTATTTAGGCATCTTCTTTAAAAAAACAGCTTCCTAATATTGAATTCGATGAAATAAAATCAATAAAAATGCATCTCAAAGACTCATCATTCGATCTACGTGAGAAGGGACGTCAGTTAAAATTAAGAGATGTCATTCATTGTTTTTTTTTTGCGGTCACATATTGTAGTTATAGTTGATTGCATTCAGTCTATCCGCGGACTACTAAATGATGATTAGTCTGCGTTTTATTAAATATTTTTATGTGCTTTTTTTTTTACTCCTTGCCGTTTTACTTTACAGAAGCCGATATCACATTCTTGTAGCTCTTAAGGTTAACATAAATTAAGGATTTATAACGATAAATCATTAAAATGTTATTGAAGTTGTAAGAAAACAACATCTCTGATTTGTATCGTTTTAAACGAAATACATTACCACAACCATATTTGGAACAATATTATGAAACAAGATCTGATCCGATCCAAAGATGCACATTGACGTTTGACTACCAAGTCCAGCTTGTACGGCCGTTTGGTCATCCTTCTGAAACAGTTGAGTTCTAATGGATAAAAGTGTACTAACTAATATACGGTTTATTATTTTTCAAATTATCAATTTTATTATTTATACCGAAACTACCAAATTTTAAATTTTATGATCCAATATTATTATTATGATATTTTATTGTAGTACAAGTCGACTAAGTATATCTCGATTTATTTATGATGTGCAACATGTTAGTTATAATTTTATGAAATTTAATGAGATAATCAAGTGGGCAATACGACTTTTTAAATTGATTTAAACACTACACTGAAATAACAGTAATATATGGAGAATTTCATAATTATAAAACATTAACTGAATTGACCATGTTCAGATAAATAAAGGATCTACGATAATACGATGATCATAAGGATATTCTAGTATTTTAACTATATCATTATAAATCTCTTATTCTTATATTTTTATTTATACGGTACATTCAAAAATTATATTTGTGTCGTACACCAATGACCAAGTAACCGACATCGCTCGAAGGATGTCTCGGCCAAAGTGGCAGTGGGCCGGACCCATAGCGAGAAGAACCGACGCCCGTTGGGGCGGAAATGTTCCGGAATGGTGATCACGCACTGGACGATACTCCGTGGGTAGGCACCCGACAAGTTGGACCGACGATCCGGTGAAGGTCGCGGGAAGCCGCTGGATGCGGGCAGCGCAGGACCGATCGTTGTGGAGATCACTGGGGAAAGCCTATACCCAGCAGTGGGTGTCGTACGGCTGATATTATGATAACAATAACCCCTGTGTTGTGTACCCAAGTGTTCGATCTAAACATTTACTTATATTTATTAGGTAAAAGGATTTAAACAATAATTTATCATATGAGTGTATTTTGATTTCGCTTAAATAGGACATTTAGCTGTCAGAAAGAAACAAAGGTGCTTATTTAGAATCAGCATAAGAACTTTTGAAAACTTTTTCCTCATGTTTTGTTTTCTTTCTTGCGATGTCTAACTTGAAACCCCTTTTTTTTACTGAACTACTTACACATGCATATCAATATAACCCAAATGTAAACTTATAGTATTCTGCTAGACTTATCACTGCATATGGTATTATATTTCACAATACATGCGAAACACACAATAAGTAGTATGTTTGTCAATAAAAAGAATGAGCACTACACTATAGCAGTGGATTTCTTTTTGCACGTAATTAAGTGGATCACTACATAGACAGAATACTTCCTGTATAAACAGCGTGATCGCTACATTGAGTAGCATATTTCACTGGTTGAAACACTACAGTAAATAGCATATTTCCTGTATCAATAATAAAATAATAGTAATAAAATGTTTATTTATTTTCCCGTCATAATTAATAGAATTTAAGTCTAATGGCAACTAAGCTACAACATAGAGAGTTTCTATATTTGCGAGGGACTGGTGCCCGAAATAGGTTTCAGAATAGAAACCTCTGATACAGGTCGCTAGGCACACACACCGACAATAGTTTTGCCTATAATTATGTAAGCTTGATACACCGAGGCTAAGACGGTAAACTCAAGCATAGTAATGTAGGTTTAAAACTTAGACAGATAAACTAAACTGCAGCAGATATCCCAAAGCTATGATTTTGACCAGTTTTAAACCAATGTTTAAAGTGTTTAATTTAAATAGTATAAAAATAACATTTATTGTTGCATTCAATTAATACTTACAACCTTATAAATGGAGTGATCACTACATTAGGTAGCATATTTCACCTAGTGAATCACTACATTACGTAGCATATTTCTTATATGAACAAAGTTACTCTTAATAGTGGATCACTACAACATTCAGTAGCATATTTCACCTAGTGGATCACTACATTATGTAGCATATTTCCTATATGAACAAAGTTACTCTCAATAGGGGATCACTACAACATTCAGTAGCATATTTCCTGTATAAATGAGTGATCACTACATTAGGTAGCATATTTCCTATATGAACAAAGTTACTCTCAATAGTGGATCACTACAACATTCAGTAGCATATTTCCTGTATAAATGAGTGATCACTACATTAGGTAGCATATTTCACCTAGTGGATCACTACATTACGTAGCATATTTCCTAAACGAACAAAGTTACTCTCAATAGTGGATCACTACAACATTCAGTAGCATATTTCCTGTATAAATGAGTGATCACTACATTAGGTAGCATATTTCACTTCTTACTAAATACGTGTTTTTTTTGTAGTCTATTATTTAAGCCTAAAGGCGCTGTACGATAATAGTACTCAATAATAACGGAATAATATGCATTATCAATAATAATTAATTTCTCATCGTCCATTTGCATTCATTAAATTAATCATAGTTGCCAAAAATAATGAATGCTATTTATCATCGAACTGCGCGAAATCGTCTGCGTTCGCATCCTGCTGCTATCATATGAAATAATACGACCAACCGTTCTAATTAGCACGCGGCGTGAAATATCTGCTAGTGCTATTTGTACGTTGCGAATGAGTTCGTCTCCGATATGGAATAATACGACAACGCTGGTTAGCATCGCGGCGCGACGCGAACTGTCTGCTAATAAAATCGTTCGTGAATTCACCTCCGACAGTTGACGACAGACGACGATGATTTATCGAATGAATACGATCGACTGAGAGATAAGAGAACATGTTTGCGAGGTTAAAGTGAAATGCTTGTGTTTCTATGATTAATTTCGATTAGAAATGCATCTTTATCATTTTTATTATCACCTTAACTATCATCATCACCTTCATCATTAACATCACTTTCATCATTATTATCACCTTCATCATCTCTATCATCATCATCATCACCTTCATCGTCACCATCGTCTTCATCATCGCCTTCATCATTACCTTCATCTTCATCATCACATTCACCACCATCATTACCTTCATTATCATCATCATCACATTCACATTCATCATCATCATCACCTTCATCATCATCATCACTATCGTTATCATCAATTCATTTTGGTGAAGGCAAACACTAATTTGCGTAGTGACAAAACACGCATTTCTTTTGAATTTTCTTCTGATTTTTATCAGAGCTATTCACGATAATATTATTAAAAAACATAATTTAAAAGTTGTATTAGTCATTAAAAATCACATTAAGAATCATATTAGCAATTAGCATAGTAATAGCAATTAGCATGCCAATTATGAAAATGAGCATTCTAATGAAATCAACGGAAATTCGCATTAATTCCCATTACTAGAACTAATACTTATTTCGGTCTATTCCCAAAGGGTGACTGGTAAAGAATACTATTAGCATTAAGCCTGCCTTTTGTACTATTGTATTGACAATAAAGACAATAAAATCAATAAAAGTAAGAATGATAAGCAAAAAAAGAAAGTAGTATCTCGCCAAATAACAAAGTTAACAATTTTTTTAGTAATTCGGAACTTGTGAAAATATATTTTCAAAACAGTTCCACAAGATAAGTTATTCATATTGTTAATAATAAATATAGGTACCTACATTCATTGTTAGAATTATACTTCCGGATAGCCAATGTGAGTACTACCATTATGGATGAAATTAATTAGCTTACTTTCTTAAGAGGTCAGTTTCATTAATAGGTATTACTTTCATTAATTTTGAGAGGATATTTTTCAAATTCTGAGCTGATATTAGTACTAACTTGTAGATTAAATACTATTAGCAGTAAGTAGCACTTTAAAGTACTGTGCAAAACATCAAAAATAAATAAAGCAATATTGCCTAGTCTACATCTACAAAGTTATACAATTAATATCTATGTAGATTCTAATGTATATACACCAGAAAAAACTGTCATAATTACCTACATGAAACGTTATTATTGGAGTCAACAAGTCAGTGGTTATTCCACTATAACACACTGAGTTTTTGTACTAAGCAAATGATATACTAGTTCTGTTTGTTTAATTCTAAGTAAAGCAGTGGCTTACTCGACTAATATCGCTTTTCTCACAGCGATGACCGATGGGTCGTAACGCCTGTGATATCTATCTTAGAGGCATCTTCAGTAAAAGTATGTTTTTTTTCACACCCTTGTAAAGGTTACAATTTCATGTACCAATACTTAGTTCTCAGAATAATAAGCGCTTACTCACTAACAAGTAAGTATTTCAACTATTTTAAGATGTTTAAGGTTATATTTTAGTCTTTCTTCATTATGTCGAAGGTAAGTACCGGATTTTAACCATAGAAATTGTAAGTTTTACAAATAACTCATTGATTTCTAAATTCATTGGCTTTAAATAGTGTATCTATTTATGTGACTATTTATATTGAGCGGCTCAATTAAGGCCAACCAAAAGCAACTAGCTTAATTGTATTTAAGAAACATACCTGTGGGTCAAGTTGGTTTTTCCGCTTCTGAAATTATTAGCATACTCACTTTTGAAGCATACAATTTGTCTACATTGATTAGATGATCCGATAACAAACTGTTTTGATTATTCTCTTCTAGTATTCAGTTTCCATTTTCATATCTTGTTTTTCACTCGCCACTCAGCATACGTCCGCTAGTCGTCCTACCCTCTCGTTGACTGCCCCGGTATTGCCATACGCCCGTCGTGTTGCCATATGTCAAAGTCAATATATCGATGAATAATTTCCAATTTAAAATAATCTGTGAAAATAAAATACAAATTAAGCGGGTTACGCTAACAATAAATAAATAGTTTTGTAAATATTTAGCTTGAAGTCAGGGTAGAGGGTGGGGCAAGCGCCCCACCTTGCCCCCACGTGGGTACGCCTATGGCTGGGAGTACCTCCACGTGAGTAATTTTTTATATCGACTTGCTTTAACTACCTAAAACTACTATGTTAAATATAAAAAATAAAATAAAAATAATTTATTGACTTTTAACATATACTCATCAACTTTGTTTAGGGATACAAGTGTTATTTTCATACAAACGAGGTAACTTTGAAGCCTTGGTTTTCTTTTGAGAGCTGTTGTGTGTCTTCTGATGATGGCCGTCTCCTCCATTCACTCCCTAGATAGCCATCATCAGATCACAGCACAGTACATACCTGGCAGGAAACCAAGGCTTCAAAGTTACCTCGTTTGTATGAAAATAACACCTGTATAAGACTTTTTAACGGATACTAGCGCGGTAGTATCCGTTAAAAAGTCTTTTATTTCATAACACCTGTATCCCTAGACAAAGTTGATGTGTTTATAACACTGCTGTAAGTATTTTGTTATGTAACAACATTAGTTCTTATTTATATTAATACACCGGAGTCATAAAATCCACGCGCACGAAATCGCGGGCATCAGCTAGTAATAAGTAAAAATTTTGATTAGAACCTTTAACATTCAATTAAGTCATAGATAACAATCTATGACTCAATTGAAGTGCTGTTCCATCGTTAGGTTATTTAAACTTAGGCATTTTAAACTTAGGTCTAATAATGTATAGGTTTTACGACGATTAGGCGTTTTAAAAATTAGGCCTTTCGTCCATTAGGCATTATAAAACGTAGACATTTTAAACTTAGGTCTTACAACGATTAGGTTTTACGACAATTATGAGTTTCAAAATTAGACCTTTCGTCCATAGGTGTTTTGACCGTAGGCCTTTCAAATTTAGACCTTGTGATACGTAACCATTTAGTTTACAATGCCGAAGTTGAAAACACCGAATTTTACAAGACCTATGGACGAAATACCGAAAATCAAATGATCGAACGGTTGTTTGGCTGTACGTTTAAAATCACGAAAGGACATTTTAACTAAAATACTAAATCCCGAAGCTTTAAAAGCTGAAGGTTAATTGAGGGTTACATGCCAGCAGGTCAGTTCTGGCACTTCGCCGACCGCTGCCGCGGCACGCTCGCTTCGCTCGCTCGGCTCGTGCGTTGTAGGTCACAATGAAACTTAACCTCCTCCTAGCTCGTTACGTCCGCTCGTCGTCGCACCTAACAGACTTTTGGGATTTTGAACTATCGGCATTCTAACTTTCAGGATTTCGAACTATCGGTTATTTAATAATCGATCTTAAGTTAAGGTCTATCGGATATCGATATTTAGGATTTTCGGTATTTTGAAAATAGGTGTTTTATACGTCGATAAATTAATATGAAATTTTCGGCATTTTAATACATGGGGTATGTATTAAAATGCCGAATGCAAGAAAATAAATAAGGACGTTACGTAAAATTGTTTATTCTTATTGTTTTTGATTTTTAATTCTAAATAATATTAGGCGAATAGACAATATGCCTAATAACATTATGCGAAAACAAATTAGTCTAAATGATTATTATGCTTATATAAATAGTATGCCAAAAAACAATTATGCCAAAGTATTATTATGACAAAAAAAATTATGCCAAATCCGTTATGCCAAATCAAATTAGGTATAAATCCATTATGCGAAAACAAGGGATCCCGTTTCAAACATAGTTGGTGAAAAAAGTACATTGTACAACCCGCGCAGATAATGAATGGGATTACATTCGTTGTGGTAAGCGCCGTGAGCCGCCATATTCAATCCCATTCTTTATTTGCGCGGGTGTTGTATTGTTGTAGATCATGTTTTTGTACTTTTTTTTTACTTTTTTACTATTTTTCCTTTTTGATTTTTTTGACTTTTTTGACTTTCTTGTCTTTTTTATTTTTTTGTCATTTTGGACCAAGTCTTGTATAGTGCTTTACTCAAAAATGACAAAAAAGTAAAAAATGTCAATAATGTAAAAAATGACAAAAATGACAAAAATGACAAAAGTGTCAAAAATGTCAAAAATGTCAAAAATGTCAAAAATTACAAAAATACCAAAAATATCTAAAAAAATCACAAATGTCAAAAATGACAAAAATATCAAAAATTTCAAAAATGTTCATTTTGGTAATTTTGGACATTTTTGTCATTTTTGACATATTTGTCATTTTTGTCATTTTTACTTTTTTGACATTTTTGAGTAAAGCAAGACTTGGTCCACAATGACTGCACTGCTGGCCACGCTATGATGGCCTCAAGCTGAGCTTAACTACGCTCTCGGCCTTCAAGCTTGGTCATCATTGCAGCCCTTGATGGCCAAGCTGACCGCGTCAGTAATGTACTATAGTCCTTCAAATTTTTATGAATTAGGTATACACCGTCATTTTGTAGTCGTTTTAATTAAAACTTAAGGGAGTGCTCTATTTTTATATTTATATTTTTGCCAAAGAAACATGGGTCGAAAAACGACAAAAATTTTGGACTTTCCCATACAAATAGAATGTTTTAGCTGTCTATTATTATGGGAGGACCAAAATTTTTTATTCGTTTTTCGACCCATGTTTCTTGGGCAAAAATGTTTAGTTTCATTGGTACAACTCACCCTTAAGTTAATTAAAACGACTACAAAATGACGGTGTATACAATATTTTCTTCACTATTGTAGTATTTCTGTTTTATTGATACTTGATTTAAAGGGTCATCTTTAGAAATGAGGCGCCTGAAATGACGATTGAAATCGATGGGTGGGGTAAGGTGGGGAAGAGGGAAACCCTCCAGTACCACTCTCGCCGCGAAGAAATTAATAATTACTGAGATATATGATTTCAAAAATCAATAATACCTCAAAACACCACTTTTCTTACATCCAAGTTATTTCTGTCACGGCTCCGGCGCTGCGGGATTTGCAGCCCTTCCGCCCTTGCGTAACGAAGCTCAGAAGCCCATAAAAGCCTTCGCCGCTTCGGCTTTTTGGTCGCTGCCCTCCCACCGCGCCTCCGCGGCTCATAAAAACACCTAGAGTGGTCGGACAGACTAGTACCACGTGGTGTCGGGTTGACTAATTTCGGTTCTGGAACTGCTGTAATAAACGAAAACAGAAATACGCGCGAACTATCAAACATACAAATATGGTGTGTAAATGTGTTCCGTCAGAAATACGAAATACTGACATTTTGTCATACAAAATTTTGTTCCTTTTCACAAACACTAAAATAATAATAGAAAAAAAAACAAATTTCCTGGCCGGGAGACTATTGTAGTATCGTTTGAAAGGCCTTTTGAACTCTACAAAATGCGATATATTTCAATTCCTAAATCAGGCACCCCATTACTAAAGCCAACCAGATTTAAAGAATATTTAGTAAGTATATCATTTACTTAATTTTCTAATGGACTTGCTAAATATGCCTGAAGCCGTAGTGTATCTGATATATTTACAAGAGCAAACAAATTATTCAATTTATTAATAAAAACAATCATTGAACTGATTTAGACAAAATTAATTAAGTGCTAACAAAAACAATAATAAAACCTCCTCTATAATTGGTTATTATCCAAAAAAAGATTCTTCCCAAAATTGATACAGATGTGATAAAAGGTGTGAGGTCACTTTCAATGAGTTTGGGGCCACTTAGCGCCCAAAGTGGTACGTCGACGCGACGGCTAGCCTGTTGACTCAAATAACGGAACTTTTATAGCAACCCATACGACTGGTGAATGAGTGACTTTACGATGAGATTTTTAAATAAAGTTTTTTAAATAAGACTTAAAAAGTCTCATCGTAAAGTCACTTAGTGTATTGTAGAAGTGTTTCTACTACTTTAATGATTCCGATATCAAGTGTCTGCTATATTGATCTCTAGGGAATGAACATGCCGATGCTGCTCGCGGTCGAGGTCACGGTCGCACCTCGATGTCGATGCTCGCTGTTTTACATGGATGGTGATTCTAGGCTTCCGCTGTTTTAAGCTGGATCCCGGCGCGGGTACACGGGGCGCGGGAATAATATACAGGGTGTCCCAAAACTTTGCCACACGGAGGGAAAGTAGCTTAAATATTGAAGATAGGAAATTTTACTGAAATTTTTCATTTTATTTTTGAAAATATTTGGAACTGCATTCAAAGATTTAAAAAAAATAACCTTAACCAGGAAGCAAACCCACCCAAAACTTTTTTTACGATACCTATCGAAAGGGTTACTCATAAGGATTATTTTTTCTTACCTGACACAGCATCTTAAACAAAACGAAGACCATGAAATTTAAGATTTTAATTTTAATTATTACAATTTGTATCGAATCGTCAGCGATTTTTTTTTAAACTTTGAATGCAGTTCCGTTTCTTTTTAAAACGAAATGAAGTCTACTTTCAGTAAAATTTCCTATCTTCAATATTTAAGGTACTTTCCCTCCGTATGGCAAAGTTATGGGACACCCTGTATATTACCGGTTTTCTGACGGACAGATGCTTGCAGTGCATGAGTAAGCTCTAATCTATGTCGCCCCGCGCGCATGTCCCGCTTAACGTAGCGAAAAGCCTTACATGTTCAGTCGCGCATCCATGTAAAACAGCGAGCATCGACATCGAGGTGCGAATGCAACCGCGAGAAGCTTCGACATGTGCCCGTGTCTTTCAATACATTTGTTTTACATCGAGGTGACTGAAAACGCGAACGCGAGGCATCGCAGCTAAGCATCTTCGACATGTTCGTATCAATTACTTTTTATCTATCTTCATAAAATAATTGGATGTTTAATAACTTAGAAGTTAATAGATATTTTGTAAGATAATTAATTATTTTTAATGAGTGTCAAAAAAACGTAAATTGGCTTCAAAATTAAAAATAATTTTGGAGCAGTGTATTTTAACATTATATAGGTACCTAGGTATTATTAGGCACAGATTTGTGTTTGGTCAAATTAACTAAAAACATTAAAAAAACAAAAACATTAAAAGCAATAAAAAGCAGCAAAACATTAAAAGTAAAAAACGACGATTAAAATAACAGAAAATTTTTCGTCGAGATCTTAAAATTATATGAGTTAAGCATTCATAATGCTAATTTTATACGTTAAGAATTAAACATTTTTTTTTTAGTTTTTGATTAATATTGGATAAACGAAAAATGCACTAATGCATAAATATCCTATGTTTGTAGTAAAAAATCATTTTTTGTGTTAACAAATATAAAGTTGCTGTTCGGGCGCAATACTAATCTGTGCCGCGCTCCATCGGGCAACACTATGTCCTCTAATTTGTCCTGTCAACCTGATCTCTGTCACCTTTGCTCTAACCTTTTTTTGACACTGCTGTATGTATTCCTCCAAAAAGGAAGAAAGTAAATTTATTTATATCCATCAAAAGGATTTTGTTATTTTACCACCTTCCTTATGTTAACCAAAAACATAATTGGTGGCCCATGAGGGGAACTAAGAAGAACCAAAATACAAGAAGCTCAATCGCGACCACGAAAACCAGCAAGACGCCGGCCGGGCGCCGGCCATTATACCATACCACGCACGCCAACGCCAACCACGCCAAATCAGAAATCAAGACAAAGATACGTAAATCAAAGTCCGAAATTCCGACCTTTAGTTCAATCCAACTACCTAATTCCTTTTTCTAAAATCTACCGACTTTCTAAAGTGCATTTAAGGTGGTTTTCACAAAAGAAAAAACTTAGTCATTGCAAAGCAAACTTACCTACATTTTGCTTATCATTTCAGATTAGTTGTACAAACCTGACTCTACGACTTCGACCCAACTCAATAAATACCACAAATATCAGTTCTGCTGAGCTGAGATTGCTGTGCTGTAGTAAGTGAAGTGGAGTTGTACAAATTATTGTGGGTCACTGCCTAACTTAGGTCACCGAAGTGAGGAAAAGGAACGTGAGCTAAACATTTTGATTATTTCTCTCCTGTAATAAGTTGAGTTTTAATATTTGAAATTTCATCGCAAGTTATTTTATCCACTGCCATAATAAAGGTTTCTAATCCTAAAACTAAACAATATGAATTAGTTCGTGCACTTTTAGATTCCGGCAGCCAATCTTCTTTTGTTAGCAAATCGCTAAGCACAAAATTATCACTTACCTCTAATCCAGTTACGCTAAAGATCATCGGTATAGGCAACAATCAAACAAATACTATTAAAGAAAGTTGTAACCTCAAAATTTCGTCACTAAATAGCAATTTTAATGTAGTTTTGCCATGTTTTGTTTTACACGATTTAACGGGTTACTTACCAAAAACTCCAATTAATATTGAAACACTGCATCTGCCTAAAGATATAAAGCTAGCAGATCCCACATTTTATCAGCCTGCAATGGTTGATATTCTAATAGGTGCAGATATATTTTGGGACATTTTGGGCAATGAGCAACGGTCTCTTGGCAGCAACCGTCCAAAGTTAAGGAGCTCCAAGTTGGGTTGGTTAATTTCTGGTCCCATGGGATTTAATGACTCTAAAGTAAACAAGGTGACTCATTGTAATCATGTCTCTGTTTTTGGAGCTGAGCCTGAAAATATAAATAATTTACTTACAAAATTTTGGGATTTAGAAAAGGTACCTAGCAAAAAAATTTTGAGTACTAACGATAAATATTGTGAAAAACATTTTTTAACTCATACAACTAGGGATGAGTCGGGTAGATTTTCTGTGAAATTGCCCTTAGTAGATACTGCTGATTGTTTAGGCGATACCTATAAGTTAGCAAAAAAACGGTTCTTAAATCTAGAAAAAAGATTCAAAAGGGACCCCAAATTAAAATTAGAATATACAAAATTTATTCAAGAATATGCTGACTTACGCCATCTCTCTCAATCTCCCGTCGATATACCACCGAACGCCTCATACTTTCTATGTCACCATGCTGTGCTCAAGGAAGACAGCGAATCCACTAAATTAAGAGTGGTGTTTGATGGTTCTGCCCCCTCCACTTCGGGCTTCTCACTAAATGACATCCTAATGGTAGGACCCAACGTTCAGGATTCTCTTTTCAGCATTTTGGTACGTGCAAGGCAATATAAATTTTTGTTAACCGGAGACATTGAAAAAATGTACCGACAAGTTAATGTTTATGAAGAAGATCGTAACTTGCAACTAATACTATGGCGAGAAGATGAATCCCAGCCCATTCGTACATTAAATTTAAATACTCTTACATATGGCACAGCGAGTGCGAGTTACTTAAGTACCCGTTGTCTCTATCAGTTGGGGGAGGACATCGATGACGAACGAGTTCGAAACATAATACAAATGGACTTTTATGTTGATGATTTATTAACTGGGGCTAATGACGAGCAACAGTTACGTTTTATACTAAATTCAGTAAAAAAGGCTTTAACTAGCGGTCGTTTTAACTTGCGAAAACTAAAAAGTAACTTACCTGAAGTCTTTGAAGACCCAAATTTGAATACTCATGGCGACTTAATGATAAGCGAGTCATCCAGTACTCTTGGTTTAGGCTGGACTCCGTCAAGTGATATGCTACATTTTCCATTCAAAATTTTCACAAAAAATGATCATGTTGTTGTGACCAAACGCAATATTTTGTCAAATTCATTCCGTATATTTGATCCTTTAGGTCTTTTAAGTCCACTAGTTATTATTCCTAAAATAATACTTCAAAAATTGTGGCAACAAAAGGTAGATTGGGACCAAGCTGTACCTCAAAATATTAAGGATGACTGGTACCAATTTGCTAGTAAATTAGATAGTCTAAAAACGTTACAAGTGCCTAGATTAGTTTTGTGTAGTTCAGCAAAACGTATAGAATTACATTCATTTAGTGATGCGTCACAGTGTGCATACGGCGCATGCATTTATATGAGATCTGTCGATGAAAATAATGATGTGACAATTAAATTATTGTGCGCTAAATCCAAAGTCGCACCTTTGAAGCCTACCACGGTGCCGCGTTTGGAATTGTGCGCTGCATTGTTGGCCGCGGAGCTATCTAAATCAGTACTACAAGCTCTTAGGTATAAACCAGATCAAATCACGCATTGGTGCGACTCAAGTATAGTATTGGCCTGGATAAAAGGCGATCTAACCAAGCTCAAAACTTTTGTAGCTAATCGCGTAAGTGAAATCGTTGATATGACTGACGCACTCTCTTGGCGGTATGTTCCAACAGCAGAAAACCCTGCCGATTTAATATCCAGAGGCGTACATGCTAATGATCTAATTTCCATGGATTTGTGGTGGTTAGGGCCTGAATTTTTAAAGAAGGATGAATACGAATGGCCAGTATTAGTACCCGGTGAGTGTGAAAGCTTACCAGAAATAAAATCAAACGCTGCCGTCACGTGCGCAGCAGACTCAATAATTGAATTTGAAAGATTCTCTCAATTCAATAGAGTTCAAAGAGCATTCGCCTATTGCAAAAGATTTATATATAATTTAAAGAACCCAAAACAAAAGCGTGTAGGTATCTTAACGGTGGATGAACTTAATGAGTCATTTAATAAAATATTTTCCATTGCACAGGCTCAATCATTTCCGGTTGAGCACGAATTACTTGCTTAAGGTAAACCACTGTCAAATAAGTGTAGGATGTTGTCATTGTCACCGTTTGTAGATGAGCAAGGTGTCATCAGAGTGGGGGGAAGGCTCGAGGCATCAAATTACTCGTACGAAAAGAAGCACCCTATCCTGATGCACTCTTCTCATCACCTCACTAAACTTTACTTTCAATGGGTACATTTGAGAAGCATGCATGCTGGCCCACAGTTACTATTAGCAACAGTAAGAGAAAATATTTGGCCGATTAATGGCAGGCATTTAGCTAGGACCACTGTTAATCGTTGTGTGCGCTGCAGGCATGTTCGTGGCAAAACCTTAGCGCCAAAAATGGGCGATTTGCCAGCTAATAGAACAAGTCCAGACTTCCCGTTCTTGTCCGTTGGGTTGGATTTTGCTGGACCGTTTTACACGGTTAATAAGAAAGGACGGGGTAGTCGCTTAGTCAAATCCTATTTATGTTTATTTGTTTGTTTACGCTATAAGTGCGTACATTTGGAAGCAGTTAGCGATCTGTCAAAAGATGCGTTTATTATGACTCTAAAGAGATTTGTGTCACGGAGAGGAAAGCCGGTGGAGATATTGTGCGACAATGGCCGCAATTTTGTCGCTGCAGCAAAAGACGTAGGCTCATTTTTAAAAACTAATGTTGATCCCTTGACCGATTTTGCAAGTCAGCAGGGCATACAGTTTAAATTCATTCCCGCGTACTCTCCTCACTTCGGGGGCATATGGGAGGCAGGCGTAAAGTCAGCCAAGCACCATGTCAGGCGCGTTATAGGAAATAGTCATGTTACATTTGAAGAGCTATCCACATTATTTGCACAAGTCGAATCCATTTTGAATAGTCGGCCACTGTGCCCTTTATCCTGTAGTCCTAATGATTTCCAAACCCTATCCCCTGGACATTTTTTGATCGGAAGACCATTAACTTCACTGCCATCACCGGCACTAGAAGAATGCAACGAAAGCAGGCTGAATCGATACGCTCGTCTTGAGAAAATAAGACAACATTTCTGGCAAAGATGGCAGAGAGAATACATCTGCGAGTTGCAGCAGAGAACGAAGTGGAAGGCTAACCTGGATAAACTGAACGTTGGCGATTTAGTCCTACTACAGGAGGATAATGTTCGTCCTCTATGTTGGCGGCTCGGGCGAGTTGCAAGATTGTTCCCGGGACCGGATGGCGTGTCACGAGTTGCAGACGTCGATACCATAAGAGGCTGCGAACGAAGATCCCTGGTTCGACTTTGTCCACTCCCTGCTGCGGAACTGCTAAAAGGTTGAAAGTACCTTTCAACGAGGCCGGAAGATGTTCGGGCGCAATACTAATCTGTGCCGCGCTCCATCGGGCAACACTATGTCCTCTAATTTGTCCTGTCAACCTGATCTCTGTCACCTTTGCTCTAACCTTTTTTTGACACTGCTGTATGTATTCCTCCAAAAAGGAAGAAAGTAAATTTATTTATATCCATCAAAAGGATTTTGTTATTTTACCACCTTCCTTATGTTAACCAAAAACAGTTGCTAACCCAACAATATGCAGTTTAAAATAACACTCCTTAAGAATGAGCAAACTGAGTTAAGACTCGGGCCGCTCGCATTTGCACCATTATTTAGTGTGTGTCTAATAAATTTCAACAACATGCAAGGAGATATGAAACACAATAGTAGAGTGTGCGCGCATTTCATAGTACCCAGTTCTCTTTATACTCGGTTTTAATATCATAAAATATTTTAATACAAAAGTTTGTGTGCATTTCTGTGAAAGTTTTATTTTGTTTTCCGAAACATTTTAGAAGGGCACAGAATGAAGTGGTTCAAAGTTGCATTTTTCCTGTAAGTAATTCCATTATTTGTACGTTTACTAAATAGTCCGCTCAAAGAATAATCAAAAAGGGGGTGTAGAGTGCGTAAGCAGGGACCTAAGAAATTTCTCTAGGAATTTGTTCAGGGTGCTTAGAGAGTAAACATACTAAAAGTCCACGCCTCTAAGAGGTGAGCCGGAGGTGGGAGGGGTGGTTAAAGGTCCCACTTTTGAGTTTTTCGCTAATATCTTTAAAACGGTGTGTCCTAGAGAAAAAATAAATTCTACGTAATGAAAGCTAATAAAAATTTCTACAACTTTTGTCTTAAACACTTTTTCGGATTCTTACCCATTTTCGAACTACACATTCCGGAAAAGTGAAATTTTCGAAAAACACGACTTATCAAACACTAGCTGTTGCCTGCTACTTAAATCGTATTATTTCGTTATAAAAATAGTCAATACATTAATTAAAATCTTAATGTATCTATATACCAAATTTCATACACATCTGTTCAGCCATTGTCGAAACTTTTTTTATTTTGGTTTCACCCGCGTGGTTCCCGTTTTCGTGGGAATATCGGGATAAAAAGTATTTTATGTTTTAATCTAGGCTATTTACTATCTGTGTGTCAAATTTCCTCTAAATTCGTTTAGTGGTTTTTGCGTGATTGAGAAACAAACATCGAAACATGTGGCTACGGTACTAAATTAAACCGCAGTCCGCAACCATTGATAAGTGAACATGCGCGTTATCATGGTGGAACATTTTTTTTCCACAACAGACCTCTCGTGGAAATCCTATCAGTTTATGTTTTTCATTTCGGAAACGTAGGCATTTTAAAATCCATTAATCTGTTTCTGTTTCAGTGTTTTAGTAATTTCTGGCAGCCAAAGTAGACGTGAGAGACCAAGGAGAGGACTCATATTCCCTCCAACAAGTCTTTATGGGGTAAGTTATGGTTTCGCCTACCAATCGGCTTTGGGCCCGCGTGGTGGGTTATGGCTCATCCTCCTTATCCACCCATAAGGAAGGCCTATGCCCCAGCAGTGGGTACATCAAAAATGGCTGATGATGAAGACATGGAGTGATTAAAACAACATCACGATATGCATCAAATGTCAGTGCCAAATAATTAAGCTTCAACGACCACCTTTTGTAGGAACGAATTTTACTAGGACATATAAGAATTAATTTGTTCTTTTCGCTCCGGCAAAAAAGTAGCCACCGATTATCTATCCATCTGTCATGTTCGTGCACGTTAATTACTAGGGATCGGAGGAATATAGACAGAATGTCAGAGCAATTTTATTAGGAGCTGCGAGACTCGAGTCGTCAAGTGTTAGCGAAAGCATTTTCCGATGCGATTCTGTGAATTATCTAGTAGTGGTAAATAATCTAATAGTGGTAGTAGCGGCTGCTGCCATTTCAGTATGCCTTACTTGACCCAAAGTTACTAAAAATGCACCGGTTTATTACTATTAGTAGCAAATACAATTTGTGCGACCGGAAAGCAATGCAGGATAATTTGTCTGATTCACAAATCGTCTACCAGTAAACGCACTATACTGCTAACTTGTCAATTTGTTGTTTGCTAATCAATTTTTGGATGTTGGAAGTGAATTTCGTAAATATCAATTTTTCTTCGAACACATTTTGCTTCATATAAGTTCCAAATCACGCCAACAGCACTGTTAGCGGATAATCCATTAAATTAAGAAG
Source organism: Agriphila tristella (assembly GCA_928269145.1). NCBI lineage: Eukaryota > Metazoa > Arthropoda > Insecta > Lepidoptera > Crambidae > Agriphila > Agriphila tristella. Next base: position 44,960,009 of record OV743433.1, read on the forward strand.
GTACACAAATACCCTATTTGTGTAATATTTTGTGACTATTTAATTTGGTCGGATTCGCGCTAACAGCGCTATGTATGAGCGTGATTCGGAACGCGGGGTAAGTTCATTCACGCACACAACGATAGCTGTGTAATTGTGTGAAATGAATGCTATGCGTGCGTAGTTTTAAGATAGTGTGAGTGTACATGTACAGCTTGCATGTGAGCTTATTTTATAAAAATAAGGGTATTATTTTTTTGTTATGTGATCCATATGACTTATATGTTCAGCCCTGAAAATATTTGACACTAATTACCTACAAGGCACCTTATATAATTGGGGGTGTTATATTATTAGTTTCAACGATTTTTAGATAAATAATTAAAAATTAATGAAAAAAATTGAGGTAAATGCCCGGTCTCCAGCAGCAGTAGCGCCATCAAGCGGGATAAATTTTGTGAAATCCCGCTGTTGCTCCCAAAGTCATAATACCTATAGTTACAGAGCTAGTGACAAAATACTGCAAGAGGTATCTCAAGGCCCATCATTCAATATGATATGTTGTTTGTACATGAATCAGCACTCAGCACATACTCGCAAGGCAAGGAAGTGGAACACCTGGCGTTAACACGCTTTGAAGTATGTAAAATTTCGACAAGCTCTCTCTATGGTTTCTTTCTTCCAGACATTCGTCGCCATCGCTGTTCCCGTCGACATCCCGGATAAAAACGTGTTCGTGTCCTACAACTTCGAGTCCAACTACAGCGTCGTCACGAACATCACCGAGATCGATGAAGTGCTTTTCCCCAATCTCCCAGTAAGTTAAATAAATATTGCGAAAGGTATATTCTGTAAAATAAATAATATACTAGCGAAAAACTGGAAAAAATCGATTCACCCGTAGCACCTCAGACAGGACTACGGGTGCTACGAGTGAGTCAAATTTATCTAGTATTTTTTCTAGCACATAATTAGCATTGATGTGAAAAGTATATATTTTTTTTAGTTAGATAATATTTCTATTCAATTCTTCACATTAAATCAGACTTTTAGTGTTTACTTTACTAATGGGCCCTCCACATGCGCAGGCCTGGCCTGCAGGATCGTATGGAAAGACGCGGCCTGCCGCGGCCTTCCGGCCAAATCTCCATGTGGGATAGGGATAGGCCGCGCCTCCGGAGACCGCGCTTCTACCTTCTACCTACACACGTAGAGATTTGGCCGGAAGGCCGCACGCCTTTCCGTACGATTTTGCAGGCCAGGCTTGTGGATGTGGGGGACCCATTAGGCGTTCGCTTGGAACCATTGAATACAACTATTTTAACATCAAATTAGGCTTCAGTATTCTGAGCCTAACTTACGATACGAGTATTCTTGGTCAAAAAAAAGTAATGAAATGTATTTTTTGACCAACAATAGTGCTTGTTCAGTAAGTTGCTATCCTAGAACTAAGTGTTTGATATTTCTCCTTAAGTACCAACAAGAGGTGTTGAAATGTTTTGCAAAATGTGAATGTCGTTGTTGTATTAGTATACCTTATGAATGCTTTCTTATCTATTCCAGGTAGTTAGTTCCCGACAAAGCCGAAGTATCACGAGAGAGCTGGCATACACAGTCTTAGAGAGCAGATTCCAACAGTATGTACCTATAAGCACTATCCATTAATTTAGTTCTTCAAGGAAAAGTAATGTAAAGCTTAGGTACCTACCTACAGCTATAGAAAACGTAAAATAAATAAATAAAACTAAATCTGGGAAGTAATTGTTTTTAATTTAGATGTAATTTAAATAAAACCAATATAATTAAAAATTCAATCAAGAGCTAGCTAAACCTATGAAATTGAGAATACTAATGTTAAATTGTAAGATGCTACAGTAAATATACTTGCCTTCAAAACTTAGTACCACACTTAAAATTGCAATAACTTTTAAAATATGCTCAACTCAAGATATATTTTCGTAGGTACTTAAAAGGATTAAAAAAATAATTGAATTCTTCAAGCAATAACTTCGTAGTCAATAACCTTCTTGAAAATAAACGTTTTTTTCTCAACTCAACTTCTACAGGGTCATGTGTGTCCAGTCCATGAAACCAAATAACTTTCTCCAAGAAACATGTGTCGAATTTCGCCACATTTTGGTCATCCCATACTAAATTGATCAAGTGATCTCTTTGATTTGTATGGATAGTCGTTTTACCATTGAAAATGGTTATCAGATGCAAATCGCCTGAGACGTATTTTTGACCATATCTCCGAGGATTTTGAGAGGATCGAGATGGAAATAGTACCAAAAGTTGAGGAATTTATCGAGACATGTGTGAACGTTTGAATTTTGAAAATCTACTAGTAACTTTTTTTGAAATTTTGCAAAATTCCGTAAATTTCGGGTTTTTTGGGAGGTGTTGGTTTACTAAATTGTAAATATTTCGGAAAAAAACTGACTTAAGAAAAAATGAAAAAAAGGGTCCTAGGGTATTAGTTTAACTACCAAATGGCGAAATAATTTTGAAAATCGGTAAATAATGTGACCTGTAGGTGGTCCCTTTAGATTTGGAATTCTAGAAAAACGGGTGTTTCCATGCATAAAAAGTTATGTAGCTTCTATGATTATTGACGATCGTCATGGTAATAGTGTTAAAAGATGCAGAAGCAGACGAGAAGTGCATTCGTTGGAATTTTGAAAATCAGTTAATAATATTTCGGCTGCGTCGAGGCAGTCAGCGGGCGCTATTTGTGACACGAGGCGCAGCCGAGTGTCACAATCGTAAAAATAAATAGGTACTACTTAGGTAACTTTAAAAATATAATAGGACTTTGCATTTGATTTGATTTTGGTTTTTCGTAATTTTTTGTGTTCATTTTCAATGCTTCGATTCTTGCGGGGACTGTAAAATCTGTGAATTTTTTTACATATTTGGCCCTGTGTTCCTTAGAAAAAGTTGATCAGTTTCATAGCCAGGACACATTGTCAAAATTTAGATGGTGAAAACAAAACAAAATGACCCTGTAGGTATAGTTTAAGAGACTTAGGTCACTGTAAGTAATTAATTTACATACTGCATGTGTTTCAGTTTACACTTTCATTTATTTATACGGTCTTACTTTGATACCAAGTGTACCAAAATAGTGTGGGGCCAACCCGTCGACTGCACTATGTGTCCCAAATTAATTTACGGCTCGCTGAATTCCAGGCACGGCATGCGCGGCAGAGAATGCATGCTCCGGAACATTTGCGAGGCTGCAGAGACGCCGCTGCACCATAATGGGCTGCTTGGACACATCATGCATATCATATTCACGTGAGTTACATAATAATTAATAAATGTTAGACACCATCACATACATTGCTCTGATACCAAAGAAGCTAAAGCTTGTGCTATGAAAATGTGCAGAGACAAGAGATGTAAAACACCCCGCGGCTCCGTCGCAGAATGTCCCTTTCGCAAAATGTCCCCTGGTCGCAGAACGTCCCTTTCGCAAAATGTCTCTTTCGCAAAACGTCTCTTTCGCAAAATGCAATTAACTTATTTTTCCGTAAAACAAATGCATAATGTGACACATTATGCATTTGTTTTACGGTTTTAAGTAATGTTTTAAGTAAATAATATGCAGCGCGCTGCATATTATTTACTTTAAAATAGTTTGATTATAATAGTGTCGTTGATTTATTTGAACAGTATAAGTATTTGAAGTGAATCAAAAGTTTCGTGTTGCATTAGTATGAGGTTAACCACATCAGTACCTAGTCTCGAAAAGCCACAATCCATTAAGTAAACACTTTTTGTTAATTTTGACATTATTTTCTTCTCAATACTTACATCATTCAATTTAAATACGTCATGCATAAGTACCAATAATTATTGTGAAAACCCGTAAAGATAGGTACAGTCGGCCTCAAAAGCAGACGTCACATTTTTGTAGTAACCAGTCACAATAACTATTGTGATGGCTACGAAATCACGATCATATATATCAAGAAAAAAAACGCACGTAAAAGTACACGACAGAGTAATTATCTATGGAAAATGTAATTTCGCTTTTTGCCGGTAGATGACGTTGTACAATTTTTCCATACAAAATTAGTCTATCGAATGTTTTAACGCGCGTTATTTTTTTTCGATAGCTGTTCGTGCTAAGTATACTGAGGTCAATTGTATGAATTACTAACACTGAAATGACGAAAAAGATTTTTTTTTTTTAATTTTAGATTAAATTCATTGTGAATGTTTTTAACTTTTCCCACCGTTTTGCTCCCACATAATTTTACCTCAAGTACATAATAGTATCGTTACGAATATAAATACTTATAAACCTGATTTAATATTTATTTCAATTTAAAGTAATTTAATTAAATACCTAACACAATTAATGACTAAACCAAAATATGGTAGATATGGACCAAGAACCATAGAATATGAATCTAAGATTCTTGACATGGACCATCAAACCGAACAACTTTTACTATGGGACCAACTCTGAAATCGCGAAAATAAAATCAGATGTTTCTTAGATTTTGATATTTTCGTTATGAATTTTTGTAAGAAACAGATTTCAGAGTTGGTCTCATTGTAAAAGTTGTTCAGCTTGATGGTCCCTATCTACCATACACACGCTGTATATAGGAGAACGTTTTTTTTTACGATCACAGACCATCCTCGTCACGCGAAGAAGGGTTAGACGATGACTACTATGAAGCGGAACTGGAAGGCCAGAAGGGTAACTGCGACCGGTACCTCGACGACTGCCCCTTCAGCTTGTTCGACCTCATCACCAGACTAGTGGAAATACGACCTTCTGCGTAGATAATAAACTGTTGATGCTATTTTGTTTTAACATTTTATTTGCCAAAGAAATTTATAATCCCACAAAACAAATGAAATTCGAATTTCTTCTTAAAGTGGCACCCTGAGCAAAAGTGGCACCGCGGTGAATTTTATTTAATAGTATATAATTCTACTATCCCCGTCAATTGGTAGTGCGCCTGGCGGCCATGATTTTTACCTCAAAAACAAAAAACAATTGTATTTTTTTATACCTAGACCCTATCTTATTGAAAATAATAATTCAATAATTAATATATTAGATAACCTATTACATTTTTAGTTGCGGATCACGTCAACGTGTCACTGCTAGAAGTAGATAGTAAAACTGCTAAAAGTGACCGCTTTTGACACATTTGCTATCTACTTCTATGAATGACGAGGGCATGTAGTGATACCTTCTAAAAATTCTAGCTAGACAATGAGCCCTAAAAACTCCACGTAAAACCAAATTAAAATATTTTTTTATTAAAAACTTATTAAATAAAAAACTCTGAGGGCGCCACTTTCGGTGGGGGTAGCCACTTTAATAAAGCTATAGATACTAGGGAGTTGAAGGGTCCTTAATAAGATTATTCTATCATGGTATCTTCAACCTGAAAGTAGACCTGTCTGTACCGCAGCAGTCAGATGTATAACCATGTACGAGTCTTATTTATGTGGGGTGGGAGCTACATGGGTCGATTTTCCAGGCGACATGCTGGTCAATTTTTAGTCGACTGGCGCTTTTTATCGACAAAATTGCTTGTGAAATTCAATCGCAAACCTAATGTCAATGAGGTGGTGATTCAATTTTACAAGCAACTGTCGATAAATTGAAATTGAAATTGAAAAATCCTTTATTCAAATAAACTTAGCAATTAAGTGTTTTTGAATTGTCTATATTTTCCTACCACCCACTCGAGACTTTTTTAGCTGACAAGAAGAATAAAAAACGCTAGTCGACTTAAATTAACCAGCAAGTTACCTGGAAAATCGACCCATGTGAATACCACATTACCTAGGATTGTAGGTGTAGACAAAAGTAGATACTGACACGGCCCTGACAAAAAAATAAAATAAACTCAATACGGCATATCAAAAATTCTACGTCTACTTTCAATGAATAGTTTGTAAAAAAAATATCTGTCTCCTCTTCTATTATTTTCAGTAAATTAATCGTGTGATCTTGGTTCACCCTGTCGTGTAAGACGCAGGGGTCCCGGGTTCGATTCCCAGGAGAAGGGTACATTTGTTTGTACTCGGTTTGGTTGCTTATTTTCACGTCCGCCTGGCTAGCTACCACCATCTTACCTGAGTCTAACGCCATAACAGCAATTTAAAAAAAATTAGAGGTAATATAGCCAGTTCCTCAGTGGTGAGGATTCCGGGTGTAGTCACTTAACATCAGGTGAGATGAAGGCTACGCAATGTCCCTTTGTGGATAAAAAAACTTATCAACTAAACTTATCAATTTGGATTTTTTATCCATAGTATATTAATGGATAAAAATTACAAATTTTATAATGTATTCAAATAAAACAAAACATTTATTATGAATTATTCATATTTATTATTGTTTTGACGACATCTACTATGTTGAACATATTCAAATTCATATGAGCAGAAGTATATGCTTCGCCTTTTTTTTAATTCACAGCCAAAACATTTAAAATAACTAGTTATAAACATATACCCTTGGACGAATCAACCACTTCGTCCAAGCATATACCCCATATTTATATTCATAAGTGATATTGTACCTACATTATAATACCTATTTTTTTCTAGAATGCATCGATAATACAAATTATACTGTATTTACTAAGGTCTATACAGGGTTATTTGTAAAACACCAAGAATCTCGCAGGAGTACTAACATCCTAAACAACAACATTTGTTCTACGACTTTTCCGAAAACAGACAACAAATTACCGAACAGTTGACCAAATAATTTTGTATGGAAAGTCATTTTGTTTTGTCTGTTTCCGGAAAAGTCGTAGTACGAAAATGTTGTTGTTTATGATGTTAGTATTCTACTACTCCTGCAAGCACTAGCGGATCCAGGGGAGGGCTAAGGGGCTCAAGCCCCCCCCAAAATCATTTGGATCCACCCAACAAATCTGTTGATTACCTTGATAAAGCCTGCCCTCACCTACGTTAAGCCCCCCCCCAAATCAAAATCCTGGATCCGCCACTGCCTGCAAGGTTGTTTGTGTTTTACAAGTAACTGTATACAGGTTCTAGATTAATTTATTTTTCAAGTCCATGAAAAACACATTTGACTAAAATAGGAAGGTTATCTGAGAAGTCTCCGAACTTTTAATCTAATAGGTACGCTTTGACATAAATACTGACGCGTCCTTGTCGAATTCCAAGTAAATAAAATTAAATAGATAATTACTGCGAAAAACACGTTATTATTCTGTTATAATATCTCATGAAGAAGATTACACGTGAAAACATTAAGAAACACTCAAAAAAATATTCCTTCTTTTCTAATAAATTATTTCTTAATCTTATAATATATAAAATCGTAAACTGAATGACTGACTGACTGACTGACTGACTGACTGACTGACTGACTGATCTATCAACGCACAGCCCAAACCGCTGGACCTAGAGACTTGAAATTTTGCACACAGATACTTTATATAGTGTAGGCATCCACTAAGGAAGGATTTTTGAAAATTCCTTCCCTAAGGGGATGAAATAAGGGATGAAAGTTTGTATGAAAGTCCCTCAGTTTTGAAGCTAGAATCTTCAAATTTTGTGTTTAGGCTGACGATTGAAAATTAATAAATACGGGTCTCAGCGTTTTTCAAAATTCTACCCCCGAAGGGGTCAAAAGGGGGATGAAGTTGTGTATTAAAGAAAATCCTTCATTTTCGAAGTAAAAATCGCTAAATTTATAATTTAGGCTTATGGATAGAAATCTAAAGCAACGTATATTGTTTTTGTTAGGATTTCAACTCAAAAGGGGATGAAATGGGGGTGAAAAGGGTTAAAAAAACCTAAAAATAGATATGGATGTCGTTATCGGGGTTTTGTGGGATGACGATTGCAAAAATTACATTTATTTTGAAGTCCAACCACGGTGGACATGATTTAACCCCTAAAGGGGTGAAAATGGGGTCCAAATTTTGTATGGAAAAATAATATAAAATAGACATTACAACTTTAAACTTCGTAGGAGCACATCTAAAAATAAATAGGCAAATATATATTTTGTTATTTTGAAAATCAACCCCTTAGGGGGTAAATGGGGTGAGTAAACATAAAAATCGATATAGATGTCGTTATTGTGGTTTTCTGGGATGACGATTGCAAAAATGACATTTATTTTGAAGTCCAACACGGTGGACATGATTTAACACCTAAAGGGGTGAAAATGGGGTCCAAATTTTGTATGGAAAAATAATATAAAATAGACATTACAACTTTAAACTTCGTAGGAGCACATCTAAAAATAAATAGGCAAATATGTATTTTGTTATTTTGAAAATCAACCCCTTAAGGGGTAAATGGGGTGAGTAAACATAAAAATCGATATAGATGTCGTTATTGGGTTTTTCTGGGATGACGATTGCAAAAATGACATTTATTTTGAAGTCCAACACGGTGGACATGACACATATGGACCTGGACCTGGACATGCACATCCAGGGAACGAGAACGGGAACCGGAACCGGAACCGGAACGGGCACGGGCACGGGAACGGGAACGGAACGGAACGGAACGGAACGGAACGGAACGGAACGGAACGGAACGGAACGGAACGGAAAGGAACGGAACGGAACGGAACGGAACGGAACGGAACGGAACGGAACGGAACGGAACGGAACGGAACGGAACGGACCGGACCGGACCGGACCGGAACGGAACGGAGCGGAGCGGAGCGGAACGGAACGGAACGGAACGGAACGGAACTGAACGGAACGGAACGGAACGGAACGGAACGGAACGGAACGGAACGGGAACGAGACGGTAACGGGAACAAAAACGGGACGGGTACGGAACGGAAACGGAACGAAACGGGAATGAAACAGGAACGTAACGGGAACGAAACAGGAACGAGACTAGAATGAAACGGGAACGGAACGGGAATAGAACAGGATGGGAACGGGAACGGGAACAAGAACCGGACGGGAACGGAACGAGAACAAGAACGGGAACGTAAGGCGTACGGGACGGTTAGGGGACGTTTACGGGACGGGAACGCAGCGGGAACGGAACGGGAATGGGAACGGGAACGAAACGTGAATGGAATGGGAACGGAACGGAACGGGAACGGAACGGGAATATAACGGGACGAGAACGGGAACGAGAACAGGATGGGAACGGGACAGGAACGGGAACGGAAACGGAAGGGGTACGGGATGGTTACGGGACGGGAACGCAAACGGGACGGGAACGGGGAACGGGAGCGGAAGCGGGAACGGGAACGGGAACTGGAAGTCTTGTGCGAGGCCCGCCACACGCGGCAAATGTCTTGCCTCGCGAGGCAGCGCGCTTGATGGGGACTCGCCTAATCGCGTAAAAATGGCTGGCCGGATCCTGGTTGAAGGTTCCTTAAAAGGATTTCGTCTAATATCCACGCGGACGAAGTCGCGGGCAGAAGCTAGTATCTAATAATTTCATGTTGTGAAATTCTGTAGTAGCTTAAGTTTTTCTAATTAAGTATGTTTGTACAAGTTATTGTAAAAAAGCGGATGAGTTTCGAAATAAACAAAATCAAAAAATCAAATACTAGCGGCCGCCCGCGACTTCGTCTGCGTGGAAAGTTTTTTTGCTATCCCTCGAGAACAGAGGGCTAAGCCAAAGTAACATTCGCTAATCTTCGTTATCGCTTCGCTTTCGAAACATGTATAGGATTGACATAAGGTTTCGTTAACAATCGAATTTTAAAACGTCAAATCCATACATGTTTAGAAGCGAAGCGATAGCGAAAATTTGCAAATTAATGTTACTTTGGCTAGGTAGGGGGGCTGTACTTATATTCTGGATAGCCTCCGCCCGCGAAATCGTTCGCGTGGACACTCTTTACCGTGGCGTAGACAATAGAAAAATCCCCCGGTAGGTATCCCTTTTGCCTGCGATTTAACAATAAGGGAGCAGTTTAAATGATCTCTTTAGTGTATGAAATCTAGTACTACGGAGAGTTCAAGCTGTTTCCCAGGTTCTACCCACCCGAACTAGATGACACATAGCCTAGGTTTTAAGTTGGACCCTATGCCATCAAAATCTGTTTAGTGGTTTTTGAGTTATTTACGCACAAACATTTAGAATCTTCTGTTTTATTATATGTATAGATAGATTTAGTTTTGTAGATACTGGATACTGTAGTGAACCATTTAGTATTTTTTACAAATACCTACATATAAAAAGACATTTACTATCTACTTCTATAAAATACGGCAATGCTAAACAATGTTAAATAACAAATGCCTAAAATGTAGTTTTTAATATGAACAAAATTTTGGTTAAAGTGTTTTCTTTCGATAGTCACTAACTTATGTTATTACATAACATTATTTTATTTTTATCTAACTATATATCCTCTTAAGCCAGAACTTCACACTACATAAACACAATAAGACTTCCAGACACTTTTTGGAAACACAAGACGTAATCAACTTAAAGTGCGCCAACTTACTTTTAACACTTTAGCTTCATAAAAAAATCTTGATAAATTATAAATCATGAACATTTTAGGATAAAATAGGATAGAATTTAACTAACAATACCGATAGTCTCAATATCCTTCGGGTAGAAGAAATTATTCTTCCTCATAGGTATGGAAGAGATCTGCTGGTCTACCGGGACCCTGGTGTCATACAAGGAAGGGGACTGGAATATGATGCCGAAGGTTCCCACGAAGCAGGCGATGGTGAACAGCCATAGGAAGAAACGATCCAACACCATTGACATGAACTTCCAATCTTCGACGACCTGAACAAAAAGAATCAAGTTTAGTTCTTAATCTTCGTAGCTGGGATAGTTAACTTTTTGCTTTTCATGACTATGGCTAAAGGTCAAAGCACTGAAGAAGAAAATCATATTAATTTATCATGTATTAAGGACATTTGGACGTATAACAATATAATTTTCACCTCTCCAGCACGAAAAGGGTGCGTTTGGCGCGTAAAAACTCGCAGCAAAATCGATTTTTGCTGCGAGCGTGAGACAAAGTGCTTTTTTAATTTCTAACACCACTTTTAAAATAATAAAGGAAAAACAAATAAAATGACAAGGATGACACTTGTAAAATTGATATGTGAGAAAAGGATAGATAGAGTGCTTTATGGTGTCATACACGGATTAAAAAGTAAAAAAATAAAATACACGGATATACCAAGGAGTTTTAAATAAGGATTGTTAAAGAAGAGGGTTGATAATTCGAAATAAAGAGTATGAAGGTAATGAAGTCACATGTATGAAACAAATATGAAATAAGAAAAATTAATGAAATTTACTAACAAATTATATGTTTTATGATTATAAATAAATAAATAAGACGGAATATTAATGAATAAGAGAAAAACACAACGTAATGTAATCAAAACGACGGGAATTACTGACTCTATGAATAAAATTTTTCAGCATAGGTTTGATTGAATTATTTTTGTGATAAATTACAAAAATGAATGTGTCCAACGATCAAGATAGTTTCCTAACTCCAAAAGAGTTAAGTGAACAAGTTTCTAATGCTGAATTAAGTTTTTTTACCAGGAAAGTCAAGTGAAAATTTTCTCGCTGGTCGAGGTGAAAAGTTGTATGTTTTACACGAGACCAAAATGTTGTTCTGCCTCGTGTCTTTAAATCACTCACTGTGCTCAGTAGTCTATATTAGAATCACTTGCTACGCTCGTGATTCAATTCTAGACTACTTCGCTAGTTCGTGATTTAAAGTCGCCACTCGCAGCACAATTTGATTTTGGTCACTTGTATAACAAATAACTATTGTCTTTATATTGAAATATAAGTACACTTCCTTTAATCTTGTACAAGGAGTCAAGGAAAATGCGGAACACAAAAATGTTTCCACTTTTAAACACAAAGAAATTCATTTGAACGAGCAGTAAATCCTTTTCTCGGTAACGAATAAGATATTCAAATTACCCGGGACTATTCGCATTTTGAAGTAATTACGCCCCAACCCAATGCTAAAAATGGGGTAACGAAAAAATAAACAACAAATTTATTCAATTCAAACCGATTAGCAATCTGAAAAGCTTTGATTTTCAATTCTTTCCTCATCCTCAAGTATAATTTAAAAGTTCTATAAGAAAATTCTATCCAATTATGCTACGGAGCCAATTTGATGTCGGCTAGGCTTGTTTAGTTGTTTTCAAAAGAAACTTTAATTGAACCCTTTTAAGCGACAATAAAAACTTTTTAGAGGGCATTTTTCATTATTTCCTCACTTCTGAAGGCCTGGGAGAATAATGGGAGGAAGCGTATTATAGGGCAATTTCCCCCCAGAGATTAGGCGTTTATATAAAGAACAATACGTCATAATCTAAGGGAAAAGTTCTTTGATCACGTAGAGTGTCAGGGTGAGTTGCGCGGATAGGCGAATCTCCCACTTGTGTTTTGACGAGAATTCTGCAGTGATTCTCGAGAACTTTTTGAGATATTGTTATGACGTGATTCCTCGCATACGTAGATATTGTATAATTATGAATATGCTTTGAAAAGATAAACTCGAACACAGATAATACCTATAATACTATACTAGACTCGGACGAAGGTTAAAGGATCTTCTCTAAACTTCTTTTATTTTCTAACTTAACGTTTATGTGCACGTGATCGACTTCACAAAGTAATCTTGTAGTTTGTGATAAAAATCACTATGGATATTATTTTTATAATTTAAAACAAAACTCTACAGACGAGACGACGCAGACGACTTCAGAATTGATTACAACGCTGTTGACGACGCTAATAAAAAAAATTGGCGCTAAAACAAGAAGCATTGAATAATGATCGGTAAACAGATCGATGTGAATTTATTAAGCGTTCAACCTTCTGTTATAATAGCATTACAAATGAGATGGAAAAAAAAAATTAATATAGGGCATTCTGAACCTCAAAAAAGGTCGAGGATCCATCATAGAGAGGCTCATTCTCATTCAGCTCCCGTTAGCTAAGATAAGGGAATCAGCCATTAATTTTGCCGAACGCCAAACAAAGTGAGTGGCCCATTTTTAACCCGTCAGTTCATAGTACGCCAATATTGATGGCTGACGTCTGTCAGAATGTCTCGGTTATGCTGAAATACGGCAATAGATAAAGATTATTTCACGAAACGTACCGTTTGCTTTCTGATATTGCATGCTGAATGATTTAAGCTAAGCTCAGTTTAGAATCGCAATATTGTCAGGCTGATTTCAATACCTATGAAATATTTTCTGACTCAAAAATGAGATGACAAAAGAGACGAACCATAGTTCTTTAGCATTTTTTTCATTGTCATCATCACTGATAAAATGCATGTATTTCGTATTTCCTTATTTAAATTTTGTCTAGTTCTCTAAAATAAGTAGCAACTTTGTTAATTTTACTAACTCCAGTATAAATATTGCCTTAATTACTACCAAGTGAATCCAAAATATTACCGAACTAACTGTACTACGCAACTTTATATGCAAGAAATAAAGTAAAGTAAAAGACCAAATTATAAATGGAATACCTGCAAAGATATTATATTAAACAAATTTTCGTGAGTAACTAATTATTTGATTACTTAACGAGATGGTTAGTCTAAGGAAACAATTTGAGTTATCAGCGTAATAAGCATTTACTTCGATTTAATCCAAAAAACTTTTAAAAACTTCCTAACATTTAAATTTATCAATAACTTTATCTCTAATTAATATTTTATTTATACCATAAAGAGTGTCATCTTCTAGAGGTATCTTTATATTGATCTGATCATTTATACAAGTAAAAAAAATTATATTGACTCAGACATTTTTATCAACTCCATCTCGATAGATGGCTTTTCAAAATGACAAAAAGCTGTAGACTCAATAGCCTACAGTTTTTTGTCATTTTGAAAAGCTCTCATTTCAAAATGCGCTTTAAAGTAGAAAAGGTAGAACACATAAGAAAGGGCAACTTCTATTCGTAAAAATATCGACTGCTTAATCCACTGTGATGGTTTTAAAATTTATTTGCCCTAAGGGTGCTATTTATACCGCCGTTTCAAAAATGAAGTGCGGTTATCTGGAGACGTAGGGACGTGTCCTGAATGGCGATCAGCTAAATTCTGTGCTCCTGGCAGTTTTAAGTAACTTCTGGTTATTTATGCATGACTCAGTAGAGATTGACATACTTAAAAAAATCGCGACTCATATTTTTAGGATCATGTGAAATAAGGTATTGGCTTTTAATGGTGATACAATAACACCCCGCTTTACGCGACTCCGTTGTACGCGGTTTCAGTTTTACGCGAATTTCAAATTCCGCACTAAAATTTCTCGCTTATGACAATATTTTACACAAATGATAACTAAACGTAACCCAAAAAGACAATAGATAGATATTTTTTTCTGTAACACAAATTGCATTTTGTGCTGACTTTTGGCTAACCCCTATATACGCTAATTTTGCGGAACGTATCTCTCGCGTAAAGTGAGGTGTTCGTGTTTAGCTTTTGTTTACTTTGTCATAATAAAAACTTACGAGTACACATATAACTCAAGCATTAGACGTTATGGTTCAGAGTGTATAATTAAGGTACTATTGAATGTCGTCTTTCACATCGTGTAGACAGAAAGCGGCTGAATGCAAATAACAGTCATATTTTTTTTTATAATTTCGAAAATATCTAGGGCTTTTTGTGTACCTAAGTTAGTTGTTGTTTTTTGGCGTGTGACTCTTCAACAATAATAGGATCTAATTATTTACGTATATTATTTACGTGTATTACTTTTTTAAGTTCCTATCTGTGCGAGTATTTTTCTTCAACTTCTATCAATAGAAAACATTCTACCAGTATCGGCATACAGCTTTTGGCAGTGTTCGAAGTTTCACAAATGAATTCGGCTCCGAACGTGCGCCTGAATTAGAAACTTCTCAATATAGACAATCGGCGCTCATTAGCCGAAGGTTCTGTGTGAGTTGCTTTGAAACATTCCCACTCCTAAATGAGTGATTAGCCGTCAAAATAACAATTATACGCTTTTCTTTTGTTATACCTATACTTTTTCCCATTTAACTTTTCTTTGAAATTATTTTTAGTCATTATTCTTTTATACTCGTATCTAAAAATGCAGAGATTTCAACAAAATCATAAATTGTTTTCAATTAAATCTACAATCTGAAACAAACAGACTTTTTACAAATAAACTGTACAACCTTAAATTTTGCCTTAAGCAGCGAGATAGGTGAGTACTTTAGTGTCACAAAAAGCTTAAAATGAAATTAAATAAGTCTCAAGAGTTACCATAATAATTAACAATGATGACATAAACAGGAGATGAGTCTCTTTCCAACGAGTAAAACAAATATTTTCGATATACAAACATTTATTTTTTTGTCCCAAAATAAATCGAAGTTAAATCATAGTACCAGAGGAGCAGAAACTATTAGAAGATAGAGTAAATAGCTCGCAACAAGAACAAGATTACAGTTTTGAAGGCGACGGTTTGGAAAGTTTTCCTAATGGGGATCCCATTCGATGGCACTTGAAAGGGACAAAGCTCCTCGATGACAGCTGGGTAAGTAGTAGGTATATACTTTCACGGCAGACGATGAAAAAAGTATGAGCAAACACTAAGCAATGTCAAATGATAAATCTATCGGTGGTATGGAAATAAGATACAATTATTGTAGGGCTAGAAAGACTATTAAAAATTGAAAACACATTTATGCGCAACCCACACACCCAACAATACCTATTTCTGATAAAAAAAATGGAGATTCCAAATTCAACGTACAAACTGCTGGACTGTCGATAATGGACAACCTTTCAAAAATAAAATATGTCGTTTTCACGTTGTATATTGAAAGTAGATACAAAATTAGGGGACACGTATTTTTTATTTAAACTTTTAATTGTTTTTTTGTATATTAAATCACTGTTTGAAATCTTACTCATTCTAAAAGAGCGTAAGTACATTGTCAGGAAGTTGAAATGCTAGCTTTTGCCAAAAAAAAATCAATTCTGATCTTATCTGTGACAATATGACACCATGATTTCGATAGTGATGTGGCATGGGATTTCTGTAAGTGATGTCGATAATAGACAACATTTTCATTTTGAGAAAGTCGACGTTTAAATGTCGTCAGCTTATATAAATATTTTCAGCTTTTTTTATATTCGCAGCTAGGTTGCACTTCGTGGTGTTTATTATTTTAAGACGTTCACTTTTTAACTCTTTCTAGTTGTCGCTGCAAACTATAAATAGGTAATTGCTTCATGTCGATAGCTCGCAGGCTCTCCTAACGTGTTACGTTTTGTGTTATGTTGGATAACGGTGGCGCCTAAAACAAAAAAATTGAGCTTGTAGTAGTACATACCTACATACAAAACATTATGTTACAACTGATTTGAGTTTTCAAATGTAAATTACGTGATTATTATGTATTTACATAAAAGAAAGATGTGCCAAGCCATGTGATGGTTTTTTACTTTTTGTTCCCATCAAATATAAAGTAAGAAAGTACAATAAAACAAATATCGATATAGTCAAAGTCAAAGTCAAATAAGCTTTATTCAAATAAACTTAATTATTAAGTACTTTTGAATAGAAATGCACATCACTAGGTGAAATAATATAACCTCTACGACATGTAATAAAAAATCTGATATTTGCAAAATCAGCAAAGAACTGTACACAAACGAATATTCGCACAAATTATTAGCATATTATAATAGTTTCAAGCTATTTACACTACATAAAAATATCTAAAACAGTATAAACTTACCGATGAAATCATAATGTTTATTGATTATTTTTATTTCTTCCTGTGCGAGATTTATAGTCTTAATCACACAAGACATAATTTCACTGGTAACGCATAAGTATCCCAAACAATGCTATGACTTTCTTTTAAGTTTTTTACAATAATATTTTATAAATTTCTAAATTTTACTAGTCTGATCAGAAATACGCTTGAATGACATTCTGTCGCTATGATTTATTATGACAATGGATTTTATTTTTTAATGAATGCACAGATAATATTAATACAAGACAAATAGACTCAACTCAAACTTCCTGATATTCCCAATTTGGACTAGATTTTAGTTTTTTTTAAATAACGTAAAAAATACTGAACTCAAAATTCTGAAAAGAAAAATATGAGCTTAGAACACTAAAATCTCGAAATGGTTTTCTAATTTTAGTACTTTCTCAAAATGAAATGTTGTCCATTGCATTAACTTCACTAAATAATTTCTTTAATAAATAGAACATATTTTTTTGCGTACTCAATTTAAGTGCTAAAATGTTATTACTAGTGGCTCTGTGAGCTGCAGAAATAGATTTATTGTTTCTATAAATTTCTAAAATCTGAATCGGAAAAAAATCTAAATATCGAACCGGCTCACAAAATTTTACGAGAATCGGTTGAGAAATGTGACCTGTAGAGGAGAACAGAGGGGCAACCGGACATACAAAAGCATTTCTGCCCAACCTGAAACACAGAGGCTTCGCGCTCGCTCGGTCAATTAAGTTAAACATTTCTTATGAAACCTTCATGAGAACATTTCACTACTAACTTTAACAGGGCTGCTATGTGACTGATAAAACTACCAGGGGAGCAGAAAATCGAAGATCTAATACCAGACATTTCAGAGGTAGACGCAGCATTGGCTAATAGGGTGCGCTCCACAGAGGCGCCTCGCTGTCCTTTTAACGAACTAGAGTCTCAGTGCCACTTCGAGTCGAATCCGATTTTATTCGGACGGTTGACTTTTTACAAATCTACTTTCTTGACAAATTGCCTTTTAAAAAGCCAACGACGACGGCATCGTTAAGTCAAAAATTGCAATATTAGCTAACGCTTAATAATACATTGCTTTTAGTTCAGCCCATTATTTTATGAGAGTTTAACAAACTAAACAGAGAGAGTGAAAGATGATCAATGTTTTGTCAGCTTAATAGTAAAATAATACCAAGTTAAACTTATCTTAACGGGGAGCTTAAGTTGTTTGCTATTTTAACGTTCGATTCAAAAGTTTCATAAGTTATAAGTACCCAACTCATAGAACGTTGTAACTTCGGAGGAGATAGTGTATAGAAAATCAATTTTTACGGTCCATCCGAGCGTACAACGATAGCGATAATGAAAGATATAACAATATTACTTTAAAAGCGCGCTACAATGAACGTCTCGAGCTCTTGTCAACATATAACACGGATAATAATATCACATAATATATATCCGATAAACCCGTATGCACGTTGCAGTGGAGAGATTTCTCCCTTAACATATTGTACATCGCTGGTTTATATAACTCTACAACGCTTGCACCCGAAGATAAGCCCGCAACTTATGTTACACGGGTAAAAATGTTGTTTGGCGTGCGGCGAATTTAAAATAGTTCGTGAATTTCGTGATACAGGTCGGAAAGCTACTATAAATTGAAGGCGGATGCAGTTTGTTAGTGATTCTTGAAAAATTGGAAACCCAATGGGTTTAATGTCTGGAAAATTGATTTTTCAATCGCGTGTACGGGATAGTAATTTTAACGAAATCACTTTACTGTAGTTTTATTTTAACTGAAAAGAAGCGTTCTTTCTTTCGAATCAATTTATCTGTTATGTAATGCAATGGCAATTAATACAGGACTAGTACTTACTTAAGTAAAATCGACGAGTTAGGATATTAAATAATATTAGAGTTTAGATGTCTAGATTTTTTCATAGTATTTTCATGGTGAATGTGAGTGTAAACATGATATGAATGGTTGGTATGGTATGGTTTCTGAAATATTTTTGATGTAGAAGATTTTCGAAATTCAAAGGTTTTTAATCAAACCCCGCTACATTTAAATCGAAACTTCAAACAATTTCAAATTACATCGCGTTACTCTGAAAGCCAAGGGCGTATATTGGCTCTAATCAGTAATTCCGTGCTCGAACCTAAATCGTTTGAGAGCCCGATCTCGCGGTTTTTAACTACCCCCAAGGGGTTTACTCTATTGTCGAGATCCAATAGCTATTTCCTTAGAGGCGCGATCGATTGCAATTTAAATGTGCTGATTTCTTCGATCGAGTCGGTAATGAGAGCTCGTAATTAGATTTAGCCCCAATCTCGGTAAACCACATTACGAATAATCGCTTTGGGGCAAACATGAAAGTGAACACTTTGTAAGAATATCAGACGTTAGTTAATGGAGTGAATTGTTAAGATCATTTAGAATACTTTGATAAACTTAACAATGGTATGTTAATTAAATCTAGTATGTTTTCAGCTAGTTTCTTTTTTTACCTTTAACTGTACGTAAAATGCTGTCGATGATACCCTTACCCTAGTATGTACCCTTTTAGACGAAGTAAGCTACTAAATTAAAGGATTATGCCGATTTTACTATACAAGCTAGGCCATGATGCGCTTTGATGAAATTACCAATATACTATAGTAATTTTATAGTGATTGCGTGGGAAGAATATCATTAAAATATAATGCGGGAAAAAAGAGAAATCTCAATCTCAAGGAGCCGTTTGGGGTTATAATTGTTTGACATTTCCCTATTAATGGCATTTTGTTATCTAGGTACCCCTTTTTGACATGACATGAGTCTGTCACAGATATGTATGGTTAATGCGCATCATGGCCCAGAATGCGGCATGATCCTTTACGTCAAACATAAGTTTGCAAACTGTGTATGGAAATACGGAGGTGTTATTTAGTAGGTATAACAAATCCTTGTAGAAAAAAATGTAGTATCTAAGAGATTTACATAAAAAAAAACTTAAAAGGACTGGACCTTATTGGAAACGTTGTATAATCGCCACCCAATTCGACTAACTTGCTGAAATCAATAGGTCACGACGAACGAACGGCCGACCTTGCACCTGCCAGACGTTTCTCATTCTTTTACTCTTTTTTTATATCACCCCGCATTTTACGAGCGGCATTACCTCAACGGAAGCGCTTCGGAATTCAGTACTCCACATTCATTCACTCATTCCGATCCCCAGAGAGCCATTCGTTCATTCGTTCAACCCTGAAGACAATGTCGAACTCCATTACACGTATTAATCCGCCTAATGTCCCCAAATTATGCGCCATAAAACAGACACAAAATTGTCACCGCCTTAAATTCAAATTAAGTAAGATTTATTTGATGACTTTTAATTATTGAGAGGACACTCCTTGCCACTGTCGCAGATGGTTCATTAAGAAATTCGTTGTTGCTCCACTTTTTATTTTAATTTTCGGGATGTAAATTAGTATTTAAAGTTGTCTTGAGCTTAAATCTTCCTTAAAAGCCCCATACATAACTCAGTCGTTGGATCTCCCATCTCCCACACTAGTACTTGCTAAAAGCTCACAATAGATAGTAATTGTGGCATATAGTGGTCGGTTTGTTTATAATTTTACATGGTTTTAATATGCGATAACTTTTATTTCAATTTCTTACAGAGAACATTAAATTTTGAAGGTAAGTTTCCAACTTCGGATCGCAACCGAGATTTTAAGCGTTAAGCCATGCTTCAGCTGTATTATTATTAATTACTAAACATTGTAATCCAACCTTAAACGAGATTAGGCAACAATAAACCGTATCACTTCGCCTATTGATTCGGCTTCCTAGTTCCGATACTAGCATATAATATCTACGCGGGAGGTCCTTGTACCTCGGGACACTTTTTTTGAAACGCTTATATTTTAGTGAATATTGACCAATATACCAAAATAATAAATGAATATTGATTAATATTTAATAACCTTACACGAATAAGTGCAATAAACTGCTTCCTTTATATAATTTATCAGTTAATGTCAAAAAATTAAAAAAGTTACATTTGTCCCAAGGTACAAACGGTGCTTGTACCTTGGGACACTTATTTAAAAGGACAATTTAGAAGTAAAACCAAAAATTAATCATCATAATAAAAACATTTACTAATTAAAATGGCACATAGGTAATATTACAAAAAGTTTACGGAATTAGAGTTGTCTTTTTTGCCTGTTCCCACATTTTTGACAATAATTGTCAAAGAATGTGCACTCTTCATGAACCCAGGAATGGCAGATAATACACTGTACCCAGTCCTCTTTGCTCGAAGTTTCAAAATTGTTTTCACCACAAGCCACATAAATATTTTCACCATTAACGCCATCACCAGTACCTTGGGACTGTCCCAAGGTACAAAAATGTAATTGTCTCAAGGTACAAATCCTTTCCTTAACTACATAAAATTCGTTTGAACATTAACAATACTAAAATAATACTGTTTCTATTAAAATACGTAATTATAAATGTGTATACAAATAAAACTAAAACTTAATGCAATCACTCACCTTAAAATAAATGCACAAAATAGTTAAAAAAAGTTCGCACATGCAAAAACAAACTCCTTCACTGAGCGCTGACAGGATTCAAAATAGCTAACTTTACTATGTGCCTATGAATGAGTATACTAGGGGAGATACTAGATGGCGCTACGCTTACTTTCGAGCATTAATATTTTTGTCGTAATACGGTTGTCCTGAGGTACAAGGTGTCCCGAGGTACAAGGACCTCCCCTATATAGGTACCTAATGATTACATAATTGATTACACAATTTCTATAATATATATATATTTATATTTATCCCGCAAACAATTGGCCGTCCCCTGAAGGCGAAAATGCATTTAACCTGGCGTCCACCTGCTTTTGGCGTCCGCATACCGGACGCCACTTTATTGGGCGGTGGCACTTAGGCCCTATTGATCCTAGCTAGCCATAGTACAAATATCGACGGAAGCCAAAAATCGTATAAAATGACTGCAAAAAAATATTGAAAAGTTCCCGAAGAAATCTCAGCGCAGGTGAGGCGCTGCTGCAGCGCGTATATCCACGCATGTATATCGAGGGGAATTTCTGACTACGAGTTCGCGTATTTGGCGTCCACAATTGCGATGTTGCCAGCTCGCTCTTGAAATCTGTGACAATAGTTCAAATAATATCTACTGTAATTTAAAAAACAACAATATATAAAATATAATTACTACTGAAACTTACAAATAAACTCAACTTTATTCATAAAAATAGATAACAATCCATACTAATAATATAAATGCGAAAGTTTTTCCGTCTGTTACCTCTTCACACATAGACTGCTGAACCGATTTAGATAAAGTTTAGTATGGAATATGGAGACAGTTTCGGACCAGAGAAAGAACATAGGATACTTTTGTCCCCAAAATCATCTCCTAAAGGGGCAAAAAGTAGGGTAGAAGTTTGTATAGGGAATCCATTTCCACTAAACCGATTTAATTAAATTTGGTATGAAGATAATGATGACATAGGGTAGTTTTAATCAACGAAATCATCCTCTAAGGGGGTAAAAAGCGGTGGAAGTTTGTATAACCGCTATACCGATTGTGATGATATATTGGTATTTGTCATTTAGTATCACTAAATCAACGTAAAGCTTTGTACGGACGCCCAATTGCTGTATACGGACGTTCAATAGCTAAATACGGACGCCCAATAGCTGTATACGGACATTTAATAGCCATATACGGATGCCCAATAGCTGTATACGGACGCCCAACAGCCATATACGGACGCCCAATAGCTGTATAAGGATGCCCAATAGCTGCATACGGACGTTCAATCGCTAAATACGGATGCCCAATAACTGTATACCGTTGAGCAATAGCCATATAGGGACGCCCAATAGCTGAATACGGACGTTCAATAGCTATATACGGACGTTTAATAGCCTGGCGATCTTGATTCCAGGAATACGGTACTATTTGAGGCGGTACTATGTGGCTGCAAGCAAGGTACCAACTAAAAGATGATAGCACTGTTCCCAGTAGATTTTTCATTTTATTTTAATCATATCAGCAGCACGACACCCAGTGCTGGGTATGGATCTCCACGACGATCAGTCCTGCGTTGCCCGCATCTAGTAGCTTCCCGCAAACTTCACCAGTTCATCGGCCCACCTTGTCAGGGGCCTACCCACGGAGCGTCGTCCGGTACTCGAACGCCATTTCAGAACCTTTCCGCCTCAACGGCCATCGGTTCTTCTCGCTATGTGTCCAGCCCACTGCCACTTCAGCTGAGCAATCCTGCGAGCGATGTCGGTTACTTTAGTTCTTCTGTGGATCTCCTTATTTCTAATTCCTAACATGAACTGGAGCGGGCACGATATGGGCATTCGACATGATTTTCGTCTTATCCATGTTCATCCTCAGACCCACTCTTTGGAAAGCATTGCGGAGATCTTAGAGCATTCTGTTCAGGTCATCCAAGGTCTCAGCCATAAGAACTATATCATCGGCAAAACTTTTCGGAACCAGTCTTGTTCGGGAGGTTGGAAGTGGTCAAATCAGCGAGCGAGACGATTCGTAAGAATTCTCGAAAAAGTCATGACTCAGAAGTGAGATGGGTCTGTAGCTCTTCAAAGAACAAAATCACCTCACTTGTGTTCCATGCCTGCGGTGTTCCGCCCTCGACGATGACGGAATTGAAAAGCTTCTTGAGGACTTTAAGTATCGGCTTACCACCGGCTCTGACGTCCGGGATATCTTCAGTATAGTGTTCAGTAAGCTTGGATCTGGGGTTTTTAGCCATGCTTTCAACAGGTGTCTGCCTCGAATGTAACTGCCCATAGAAACTCTTGATCGCCCTCAGTATTTCAGGCTTCGATGAGATGATGCGTCCGTCGTCAGTTTTCAGCTACGTCATCTAGCTTTTCCCAATAGACAGATCTCTCGCGAACACATTGGAGCCTTTACTCCGCTCAATGACCTTTTTAATATGATTCGTATTTAAAGATCACTCATCAAAGACTTAGATATTTTTCTATTTAGTTGCCGATAACGATGAGCATCCAATGAGCTCTGGAGCCTCATTTCACGTCTCTGATCCATGAGTGAGCGGTTGGAGAGTTTCTTTAGCTTGGGCGGCGGGTCGTAAAGAACTTTGACCCTTCCATACGGCGGACAGTATCCACCACCATATTGTTTAGATCTTCCCCATCTATGCTGTTCTCAAGGGCTTTGAAGCGGTTTTGGAGTTCAAGCTTTCGGGGGTTTAAATATGGGCTGGTAATAGTCGCAGCGTGGATTTTATCAGTCGAGATCGAGATCTTTTCAGGCTTATGTTGATTATTCAATGTGCCACGTACCAATCAGTGATCGCTCCCCATTTTGACGCCGTTGATTACCGTGACATCATTGAATATTTTAACACGTTATTATTAGGTTGCTTTCGCGTTTGTTTGTTTGTTTGTGTGTTTCTCCACAAAGTTTACGAACGATTTTATCTTAACTTCCCGATGAGCTAGAGACTTAAAACTTTGAACATAGACCAGAACTGGAAGGCAATGCAATTTTATGGTGTCATTGAGCTGATCTGATGATGAAGCCGGAAGAAGGCCACAGGAACTCTATGAAGAAACCATACAACCCCATCGTGTTTGGGCTCGTTAGAATTGTCTTGACGAGTACTCTAATGGGAGACGTGGTTTAGGGTCTGATGATGAAGCCGAAAGGCCATGCCATAGGAACTCAATATTGAAACCGTGCAACCCCATCAAATTTGGGATCGTTTGAATCGTCTTGACGAGTTCTTTGTTGGGAAATAGTGTCCAGGGTCTGATGATGGAGCCGGAAGAAGGCCACTGGAACTCGGTAATAAAACCATGCAATCCTATCGAGTTTGGGCTCGTTTGAATCATCTTGACGAGTACTTTAATGGGAAATAGTGTCCGAGGATCTGATGATGGAGCCGTAGGAAGGCCATTGGAACTTTATAATAAAACCATGCAACCCCATCGAGTTTGGGCTCGTTTGAATTGTCTTGACGAGTTATTTGTTGGGAAGTTTCCAGGGTCTGATGATAGAGCCGGAAGAAGGCCACTGGGACTCTGTATTAAATCCATGCAACCTTATCAAGTTTGGGCTCGTTTGAATCGTCTTGACGAGTGCTCCGATAGGAGATGGTATATTTTATTAACACGCTTTTATTAGGTTGCTTTCGCGTTTGTTTGTTTGTTTGATTGTTTGTTTGTTTGTGTTTCTCCACAAAGTTTGCGAACGATTTTATCCTAACTTCCCGATGAGCTAGAGACTTAAAACTTTGAACATAGGCCAGAACTGGAAGGCGATGCAATATTATGGTGTCATTGAGCTGATCTGATGATGAAGACGGAAGAAAGCCACAGGAACTCTATGAAGAAACCATACAACCCCATCGTGTTTGGGCTCGTTAGAATCGTCTTGACGAGTACTCTAATGGGAGACATGGTATAAGGTCTGATTATAAAGCCGAAAGGCACTGCCATAGGAACTCAATATTGAAACCGTGCAACCCCATCAAATTTGGGCTCGTTTCAATCGTCTTGACGAGTTCTTCGTTGGGAAATAGTTTCCAGGGTCTTATGATGGAGCCGGAGGAAGGACACAGGAACTCTTTAATAAAACCACGCCACCCCATCGAGATTGGGCTCGTTTGAATCGTATTGACGAGTACTTTGTTGGGAAATAGTGTCCAGGGTCTGATGATGGAGCCGGAAGGCGGCCACTAGAACTCGGTAATAAAACCATGCAATCCTATCGAGTTTGGGCTCGTTTGAATCGTCTTGACGAGTGCTCCGATAGGAGATGGTATATTTTTAGCCTTAGCTCGTTAAATAAAAAGCAGAAAATAAAAATTTACTAAAAAAAACTTTTTTAAAATCATGCTAAAGACACTATGGATGATAAATTTTACAAAATGCGCCCCACGTTTTTAGGTTAAAAATTTTTGTAGGGTTATAAATATTTAAAGAAAAAATTATTTTAAGCTTTTTAGTCTGTTTTTACAAGTCCGTTTTAATTTTTTAGTCCGACTTTTTTTGCAATAAAAACGTGTTTTTTTTAATCTTAGCTCGTTAACTAAAAAGCAGAAAATAAAAATTTACTTAAAAAAACTTTTTTAAAAACACGTTTTTATTACAAAAAAGTCGGACTAAAAACATTAAAACGGACTAGTAAAAACAGACTAAAAAGTATAAAATAAATTTTTCTATAAATATTTATGACCCTACAGAAATTTTAAACCTAAAAACGTGGGGCGCATGCTAAAGACACTATGGTTGATAAATTTTACAAAATTTTAATGTTTTTAGTCCGAATTTTTTGTAATAAAAACGTGTTTTTAAAAAAGTTTTTTCTTAATTGTCGACATGATAAAATCTATCTCATTCTCTTTCTTCCCTTTTTTCATATTTTATTAAACTATCATTTTATTATATGTAAATATGGGTACGTACACAATCTACCAAATTTATTAAAGTTCGTTCAGTAAGTTCCATTCAATCCATTCATCTATGCTCATTGCAACACAACAGACTTTTTATTAAAAAATAATCGAATAAGGCAAGCACACTAGTGACTCGTATTTACATATTATAACATACGTAAGTACTTGTTGTATGGTCTGTGCATATGGGGTCCGTATATGTATAGACTTTACGAATATTGGAACAAATTAAATGTTGAAACTGGGTACTAGAGACAAGCGATCAGAAAAGAAAGAGATAATAAACCGAAAGCTGGCAACGTCGCACTCCCAAATACCATCCATCCTGTGAGGACGTTCAATAATCGATGCCATAGTTAATTTATGATCAATATATCTAGGATGTCTATAATGCATCACCATGGTTAGGGGTTCAAAAATGTTGCAGCATGACTGCAAGACGAATATCGCGAAATAGAAAATTATCGGAAAATGACGTATCCCACGGAGCTGGAAATCAAAAAACTAAGCAATATTCATTTAGACATGTTAAAAAAAGTAAGGGGAACTGGGGGACGTCGTAATGATGCACCACGTGCATGACGCCAAAAAGCTTGCTGGATGTAAATATATATATATATATATATATATATATATATATATTATATATATATCTTATACTACCTACCTAGGTACTATATACACTCGGCGTCAGAAAAATCGCACCTTTAAAAAAATATTTAAAGTTAAATTAATCCTATCTAATTTAATGGTGTTGTTATATATTTCTTCCCTTTCAGACATAGCCTACAGTCTCTAGAAAACGTTGGAATACTCGTCAAACGGATTCAATTCCGTTTCCGAGCAATATTACATTGCCTGATTTTTTTACAATATTTGAGCAACTTCATGGGCAATAGTATCCGTCTTGGATATTCCTTTTTTTAGTTGAACTGTTGAAGTGTGTTTTCTCCATCATCTCGATAGCGAATTTAACCGCATTTCCTGAATTGAAATCTTTTATAGCGGCGCAAGCAATAACGCTTTAAGCGTTTAATTTTGGTAACTTTATGTTAATTTAATCAAACAATTATTAATTGAAAACTCATTAAATCTACTTTCAATAGATATCAACACTTACACAATAAAACGTTGGCTAGAAATAGCAGGTGGCTAAATCTAAACTTATTTTCGAAGAGGTGCGATTTTTCTGACTTCGAGTGTAGTACTTAAATATGTAATCATGTAAGGTGCAGGGGAGCAATTCACAATCAGTGCTGGGTTAGAGCTCCCAAATAAAAAACACCGAAAAAGCAATTTATTTTCTTACTTGTTTTCTTTATTCGAAAAATCTCTAGAAAGGATAAAAGTATCCTGTTTTAATCCAAACTATGTGTGCTTAATTTCATCCAAATCTGTTCAGTCGTTTTTGCGTGATTGAGTAACAAATATCCAAATTTTCACATTAATAATATTAGTAGGATATAAGAAAAAATATAATAATCATCATCATATCAGCAGCACTGTTGGGTATAGGCCTAAAAATTAACCGCATTAGGAGCTCGGTGGCGCAGTGGTTTAGCGCCTGGCCCAGCGATTGCGGAGGTTAAGCAACGTTCGCAAGGGTCGGTCATGGGATGGGTGACCAAAAATGTATTATCTCGAGCTCCTCCATGCTTCGGAAGGCACGTTAAGCCGTTGGGCCCGGCTGCATTTGCAGTCGTTAACACCCACCAATCCGCATTGGACCCGCGTGGTGGGTTATGGCCCATCCTCCTTACCACCCATAAGGAAGGCCTGTGCCCCAACAGTGGGGACATTAAAAATGGCTGATGGACATTATTTTTATGTTATGTTAATCATCTCAGAATTCATTTTAGTTTCCAAGTAATGACAGTATCTGTTATTGGACGAGAGCTATTTGTTCCTTCGTCCCAAGAGAAAGTTAATCTACGTAGACTCGCAACGAAATTAATCAGAAGCAATAATTAGAGGAAACTGTGTCCGGACGTGGAAATTAGTGCAAATCTCAAATGGCTTTATCACAGTATAAATAAGAACAGTATTCTGCCTTCATAGTTAGAGCATAACGTAACGATTTCTAAAGTGGGCTGTGGTGACTGGATAATGATGAGGTGAGGTTAGGGTTGCCAGATAGTCGAAATTCGCCTGGATTCTCCCGGAATTTCAAGTGATCTCCCGACTCCCGAAAAATCTGTTAATCTCCCGGTAAAACAGCTGTTCCGAAAGGTCTCTAGAAAACAATAATGTTTGCGTATGAAAACACAGATTACAAGATTATTGGATGAAACTGACTAAAAATCGCGCTGCGCGGCCGTTTTATTCTACAATAGACAGGCAAGAGTACAATATTAGTGGATGAAACGGGTGAAAATAACTGAAAATCGCGCTGCGCGGCCGTTTTTGTACTATATACCAGCATTTATGTTACATTATTATTTTAAATATTTATTTCTCTCGACAACAACCGCAAAATCCCGACTTTTTCAAATTTTCTCCAGATATTTTGGACTTCCGATCTGGCAACCCTAGGTGAGGTGCAGGGCAGAGTGGCGTCTCCCCACCGCTATCACGCAGGTGAGCCGTACCTAACTTTTCTCTACTAAAAGTACGGTACTGTAGTAACTGGTTTTTATTTTGACTACATTCATCGCCGAGACAAAGGAGTTGCCTCACTATTTATATATTAAATTATTATTATAAGTATCGTTAAAAACTGGCCGAAAGTGCGATGATATAATGCGCTAAGAAATCTTGGTATACAACTAACGTAATCGACTGTATCGTTTATTGTATGGATTTTATAAGCTTGGTTAGTACCGAGCCGGAGCGGAGCGGAGGTTATTTCAACTACTGTTATTTATTTATTCCGTGGCCATTAATTACGAGTTACGACGAAACTTACACTGTTGCAGTCATAATGATAAAATAGTTGCGTAAATACTTTGTTACAAAGTTCAACTAGGTAATTAAAGTATGTAATCTTTTTAATTTTTTAATATCTTAATTATATTTATTTGAGATTACACGTATTTAGGACCAACTGAAGCTAATATAACTATTTATAACATATTTGCTCGTAAAGGGTCTCTTATTACGCCAATTTCAATATCGTATTGTATCTCATTACGAACTTGTGCGGTAATGTAAAGTAAAACGCACGGTTTATCAAGATACTTCGTCTAAAACGAACGGTACTTTTTTAAATCTTAGCAAAGAGTTTTTATATCAGAATCTTTTCTGATGCGTCATGCATGTGCGATTGACCTCTTGGTCAACATTTTATGAATAAAATTTACTTTATATAATCTATTTTTTCAATAAAAAAAATATTTTTTTCAATTTTTGAATATGGGTATCAAATGAAAGGCCTTGATGAGCACATTCCAAAATTATATAATTTGTGACTAAAAATTAAAGAAAAATTTTTTTTTTTCGATTTTTGAATATGGGTATCAAATCAAATGAAAGGCCTTGATGAGCACATCCCAAAATTATATAATTTGTCACTAAAATTTAAGAAAAAAAATTTTTTTTTTCGATTTTTGAATATGGGTATCAAATGAAAGGCCTTGATGAGCACATTCCAAAATAATATAATGTGTCACTAAAATTTAAGAAAAAAAATTTTTTTTCGATTTTTGAATATGGGTATCAAATGAAAGGCCTTGATTAGCACATTCCAAAATTACATAATTTGTCACTAAATTTAAGAAAAAAAATTTTTTTTTTCTATTTTTGAATATGGGTATCAAATGAAAGGCTTTGATTAGCACATTCCAAAATTAAATATTTGTCACTAAAATTTAAGAAAAAAAAATTTTTTATTTTTATTTTTGAATATGGGTATCAAATGAAAGGCCTTGATGAGCACATTCCAAACTGATATAATTTGTCACCAAAATTAAAAAAAAATGTTTTTTTTTTCAATTTTTGTTTTTTTACTTTATTGTTGTTTGATTTCCTCACAATCGAAGTGAAAGGCAGAAAAATCGACCGATAGAAACTTACAAGTGTATTAAAATTTCATCATTATGGAAAACAAGCAAAAATGCAAAGTCCGAGTTTTATTTATTTCCTCGCAAATCTTAATATATAAAATCGTAAACTGAATGACTGACTGACTGACTGACTGACTGATCTATCAACGCACAGCCCAAACCGCTGGACCTAGAGACTTGAAATTTTGCACACAGATACTTTATACAGTGTAGGCATCCACTAAGGAAGGATTTTTGAAAATTCCATCCCTAAGGGGATGAAATAATGGATGAAAGTTTGTATGAAAGTCCCTCAGTTTTGAAGCTAGAATCTTCAAATTTTGTGTTTAGGCTGACGATTGAAAATTAATAAATACGGGTCTCAGCGTTTTTCAAAATTCTACCCCCGAAGGGGTCAAAAGGGGGATGAAGTTGTGTATTAAAGAAAATCCTTTATTTTCGAAGTAAAAATCGCTAAATTTATAATTTAGGCTTATGGATAGAAATCTAAAGCAACGTATATTGTTTTTGTTAGGATTTCAACTCCAAAGGGGATGAAATGGGGGTGAAAAGGGTTAAAAAAACCTAAATATAGATATGGATGTCGTTATCGGGGTTTTGTGGGATGATGATTGCAAAAATGACATTTGTTTTGAAGTCCAACCACGGTGGACATGATTTAACCCCTAAAGGGGTGAAAATGGGGTCCAAATTTTGTATGGAAAAATAATATAAAATAGACATTACAACTTTAAACTTCGTAGGAGCACATCTAAAAATAAATAGGCAAATATACACAGGTTGGTCAAAAGTTCTGTTACTGAGTTTCTTTATCGATTACTGGCCATTAAAACAAATGAAAAGAAAAAATAAAAATGACATATTATTGACAGTTTTAAAAGCTATAATTCCATACCACACGTATATCAAATTTTGTTTATTTCACCATGGAATGGGGGTTGAAGGAGAATCGTGTCGCTGTAATTGCTCTGCACAAATGTGGGCAGCCACCGAATATGATTTTCAAGTTGCTACAAAAGTTGAAAATCAACAAGCAATTTATTTATCGCACTATCCATAGGTACAGTAATACCTTGACCGTCGATGACCGAAAAAGATCAGGAAGACCACGCACCGTTCGGACACCAGCTGTGATCAAGGCAGTGAAGGCGAGAATCACGAGAAATCCCGTCCGGAAGCAAAAGTTATTGGCAATACAGATGACTGTGAAGAGAAGTTCCCTTAAAAAAATTATCAATGATGACCTTGGGCTTCACGCTTACCGTAGACGAAAGGGCCATCTGCTAAACGCACGATTGAAGGTTATGAGGTTAGCACGAAGTCGCGCTCTACTAAAGCAGTACGCACAAAACGGCCATCGAAAAATCTTGTTTACTGATGAAAAAATCTTCACAGTCGAAGAAAATTTTAACCGTCAAAATGATAGAGTATACGCTAAGAATAGTAAAGAAGCCAGCATGATTGCTCCGAGGGTCCAACGAGGTCACCACCCCTCATCAGTGATGATTTGGCTGGGGGTGTCCTATTCAGGGCTAAGTAAGATTCATTTCTGTGAAAAAGGTGTGAAAACTGGCGCTAGAGTCTATCAAGATACCGTTCTGGAACCTGTTGTCAAACCCTTAAGCCACACTTTATTTCAAAACCAGCCATGGGTCTTCCAGCAGGACTCTGCCTCTGCGCACAAAGCAAAATCTACACAAGCATGGTTTCGGACTAACAAAATTGATTTTATCGCGCAGGAAGAATGGCCATCCTCCAGCCCAGACTTAAATCCTCTGGATTATGCCATATGGCAACTTATTGAGGAGAAAGCATGTGCTAAGCCCCACATGAATCTCGACTCTCTTAAGCGCGCTATTCTCAAGGCAGTCGCAGAATTGGATATGGTGGTAGTTCGTGCTGCCATCGATGACTGGCCTCGTCGTCTAAAGGCGTGTATTCATGCCAGAGGCGGTCATTTCGAATAATTTTAATACATGATAATCTTAAATATTTGTGCTTTCATTTGGTATATAATTCATTGTAGCATTATTTGTAAATTTAGTATTATTCATGTTTTCCATAGTTACAGAACTTAGTAACCAACTAGGTATATTTTGTTATTTTGAAAATCAACCCCTTAGGGGGTAAATGGGGTGAGTAAACATAAAAAATCGATATTGATGTCGTTATTGGGGTTTTCTGGGATGAAGATTGCAAAAATGACATTTATTTTGAAGTCCAACACGGTGGACATGATTTAACCCCTAAAGGGGTGAAAATGGGGTCCAAATTTTGTATGGAAAAATAATATAAAATAGACATTACAACTTAAAACTTCGTAGGAGCACATCTAAAAATAAATAGGCAAATATATATTTTGTTATTTTGAAAATCAACCCCTTAGGGGGTAAATGGGGTGAGTAAACATAAAAGTCGATATAGATGTCGTTATTGGGGTTTTCTGGGATGACGATTGCAAAAATGTCATTTATTTTGTAGTCCAACACGGTGGACATGATTTAACCCCTAAAGGGGTAAAAATGGGGTTCAAATTTTGTATGGAAAAAGAATACAAAATCGAAATTACAACTTTAAAATTCGTAGGAGCACGTCTAAATATATATTTTGGGATTTTGAAAATCAACCCCTTAGAGGGTAAGTGGGGTGAGTAACATAAAAATCGATATGGATGTCGTTTTTGAGGTTTTATGGGATGGTGATTGCGAAAATTAGATTTATTTTGAAGTCCAACGCGGTGGACATGACACATATGGACCTGGACCTGGACATGCACATCCAGGGAACGGGAACGGGAACGGGAACCGGAACGGGCACGGGCACGGGAACGGGAACGGGAACGGAACGGAACGGAACGGAACAGAACGGAACGGAACGGGAACGAAACAGGAACGAAACTGGAATGAAACGGGAACGGAACGGGAATAGAACAGGATGGGAACGGGAACAAGAACCGGACGGGAACGGAACGGGAACAAGAACGGGAACGTAAGGCGTACGGGACGGTTAGGGGACGTTTATGGGACGGGAACGCAGCGGGAACGGAACGGGAATGGGAACGGGAAAGAAACGTAAACGGAACGGAAACGGAACGGAAACGGAACGGGAATATAACGGGACGGGAACGGGAACGAGAACAGGATGGGAACGGGACAGGAACGGGATGGGAACGGGAACGGAAACGGAAGGGGTGCGGGACGGTTACGGGACGTTTACGGGACGGGAACGGAACGGGAACGGGGAACGGGAACGGGAGCGGGAGCGGGAACGGAAACGGGAACTGGAAGCCTTGTGCGAGGCCCGCCACACGTGGCAAATTTCTTGCCTCGCGAGGCAGCGCGCTGGATGGGGACTCGCCTAATCGCGTAAAAATGGCTGGCCGGATCCTGGTTGAAGGTTCCTTAAAAGGATTTCGTCTAATATCCACGCGGACGAAGTCGCGGGCAGAAGCTAGTATGTTATAAAACGTCGTATGACATACGTGCGCTTTGATAATTACCGCACTTATATCATAATGTTACTATTCCAGCTTACTGGGAATGAATTCCTCAAAATAATCTAATTTTATTGGCCTTTTGAGCCATCTATGAATATGTAAAATTTATCAACCCTACGTTGAGCTCTCTATGGTATGAAAAATATACTGCGACAAAGATCAACTTTGCTGGTTTTAGTGGATCTCAGAAACATGCTTATTTTGTACTGTACCAAAGTTTTGTTGCTGGTTACGATTCCTCAGACACTTTTCTAGATTTTTATTTTTTCAGTTGATAGCATGGGATACCTATACACTGTCATTATACAAGGTTTCGTCAAAATCCGTTCAGTGGTTTTTGCGTGATGACGGAACAGACAGACAGACAGAGAGACAGACAAGAAATTTAGAAATTGTTCTAACATGTTCAGTTAATGATTTTAAGTCGCCCTGGTTGGTTTTTTTTTCCGAAAACATTCAATGTACAGACTGTAATGGGAAAAATTTTACCCCGGGGTATAGATGGAATTTACCCCACTGAAAATGTTAGTCGGTAGAGCAAAGGGGTCACTTGGATTCGCGTGGCTCAGTCATCCATGGAACAATTATGATTCTGGGCGCCATTAATGTCAATGAAAGTTAAAAATTAAAAGATTAATTGTCCACAGATCGAAACAAAGTGAGCTTAATAAATCAAACCAATATTTACGTTGAAACAAACATTTATTTAACACATTGTATAATTAATACCAAGTTAACAACGATTCGCAGAAAATAAGTCATAAAAATATTTAAAACCACATGGGGTATAAATGGTTTAACGAAGAATCCGAAGGGTTAAAATGAAGTCACACATTTTATATTAATACATAATACCTTGAGAACCCATTATAATGTTAAAACCGCACGAAGGGCAAATGGTTTAACAGGGACCCTTAACAGGTTAAAGTGAGACCATACATTTATTACAAAAACAATACCCTCGGGTTCATTATAAAATTAAAACCATATAAAGAAGTAGGGATTCAAACTATAAACCCCCAAAAGTAAAGGTGAGGGCATATCTGTTAGTTTCCAGTTAGTCAGACGGATTAAGAGGCCGGCTCCGCATTTGAAATAAGTTTTCAAACGTCACCAATCTCTCAAGTCGGCCGACCGTCAAGAACCGAACACATATGTACTCACAAAACTTATGCTAAGATACCTATTACTTATCCTCTTAACACAAGACATTCATAGTAAAATAGAATTATTTCTATGTTACGCTGAAGCTAAATAAATTTGAAACATGACTACTAGTGGCTATAGACCTGCTCCGGGTTGAGTTTGAACATGTCATCAAAACACCATTTTGTACTAGATATGAACGTTAATTACTTCACCGGGTACATACTACAGAATCACTGCCGCGATGATAATATAAGAAGGCTGCGGAATACCTGGATTACGTTGATAAATCCATGATAATGGTAAGGTTAAATACATGCTCGTCTCGCTGATTTTAATGAGACATCATAGCTTGGAATACTCGCAAATCCGCTGCACGGACGACGTTACCTCGAAACGAGTTTAAACCATAACCTTGAAAGATTTCCTGGACCAAACTGGGAACCACTTATATCTTGAAATTTTGAGGTAAACCTGGCAGTGCTTATGTCTTGAAATTGTGAGGTAAAACTGTGGAGCCCTGTAATAAAAAATCAAAGTCACCAAATTGTCCAACATTGAATATGAGGTTTTCCTTACAACTAACATTACAACAAGGTTGAGAAACTTACCAAATTTGGGCTTTAATTATCACAGGTTATCTCATGAAAGACATGATGAAATATAAATTGATGAGCTGGAGCCCTGAGAACAAAACGACACGAGGTTACAATCTGGATACCACTGGTAAAAACGGACAAATAATTAGATTCGTATTATTATAACACTCACCACTTAAAGGGATGCTCAACGCATCATTAAATTAATAGCGAAACCACTAAAAATCACCTAAAGCCGTGGCTCACATATTATTCAATTCCTGCATCTACACGACACAGGCGAAATACCCAGAATGAGACAAAGACTTCCGTTCCTCGAACTACGTCGGTCATTGTTGAAACGACTCGAAAAATCTAGAATGCCATAGACAACAACCTACCCCCAGACAAAATACATTCTATGAACATATTTACCTTTTGTCTGAATATTAATATTAAAACGCTTAACTAGCATGCGAGACATGGGTATTTACTTTATTTAATTAAAATAACAAATAGGATTTATTTGATTTTATCACCAAAGTGTAAATTAATTGGTCCGAAACGTTCAATTAGCTGGAATCGGAACGCCAAACGTCACATCTGACAGTTGTCACTTGTCAATCGAAAAGACAGCTGTGAGATATGTAAACAAGAAAGTTTATTTGCTTTAACTATTGGAAAGTGCTAAAATTCTTAGTGAAAGATGTTTTAAAATGAATTCAAGTGAATGCCCGAATGCCGAAGTGTGTGGTACAATCACCGACATTCGTTAAACTACTGGAAATTAACCCAAACAAAGGTAGAAATATCCATGCAATAAACTAACACTAAACACATCAAAAGCTATGTGAAAACACTATGTGTGTTTTGTAAAACCTATCTAAACTCTTACCTACATCTAATACCTAATGTTCCTTGTCCAACCTACAAGACTATAGCGAGAATTTCGCTATAAAAAGTACTTTAAAATCAAGTGCTTGCTACCTCATAGGTATAAAAAAAAAAGGTGTTACAGTACCGTCTTCGTTGGGAAAGAAAAATTTTATTCAAAATGAATATTTTGAATAAAATTTTTCGTCAGGAGGAACGACGAAATCTAAAACTACAACCTAAACTAGACACAACAAACCTTAATCCTACTTTGCTTAAAGATAAACCACCTCAAGACTCAAAACTTAGACAAAGAAA
Organism: Agriphila tristella; assembly: GCA_928269145.1. Classification (NCBI taxonomy): domain Eukaryota; kingdom Metazoa; phylum Arthropoda; class Insecta; order Lepidoptera; family Crambidae; genus Agriphila; species Agriphila tristella. The sequence continues at coordinate 44,996,631 of OV743433.1, forward strand.
GCTTGAGTCATATCAAGGGAAACCTAATAAATACCTCACGAGAGTGAATATGGAAAAAGGTAGAACCGTTTCATAGACCCAATAACATAAAAAGAGAGCTAATCCAGGTTCTAGCCATAACCAGTGTTAAACAGAGGTTGGTTAAACAAAAACCAGTACGTAATTTACCAAACTGCAAACATGGGCAAATTACATGTAAAGTTGAAGTATGCAAAACAGTGACTTCTAAAAGTAAAGTGTGAGGAGTGGAAATCCAACATCCCTTAAAACACACAACAAAGGCAAAAGCAAATCATCACACAGGACGACACGCCATCATAATAAAGAAAACAGAAATGTTACCATCCTCGGTATCATTTGTGGTTTACACAAATGCGACAAGACCTACGGATGTAACACGGACAAAAATATACCCTAAAACTTACAAAGTTATAACCTACTTAACTAACAATGAAAGAACAACATCGTGCACAAGGTAACACAAGGGCAGGCTTGAAACTAAAGCCATATAAAGGGGTTTCAAGCGCCACTACTGTGACCCTACACGGCAAATGAACCACCGATAGGGACGCCATATGCCGAAACGGACTAATATGAACTAGTGTCCCTCGAATTGAGTTAAAAATTTTGAACGCAGTATACATATGCACCAAAAACCAACAAAAACATAACCCACCCAACTAACAACGACGAAACAGCATCATGCTAAAGGTAACACAAGGGCAGGCTTGAAACTAAAGCCATATAAAGGGGTTTCAAGCGCCACTACTGTGCCCCCGCACAACAAATGAACCACTGACAGAGACGCCATATGCCAAAATGAACAAATATGACCTAGTGTCCCCCAAATTGGGTTAAAGATTTTGAACACAAATATATAAAACACAAAATTGGGTGAGATGCATTGCAACGAGACGTAAGGTGCTCATTATGAAATGATATACAGAACCCGTTTTATAATTGGAGTTCTAAACTAAACAGACGCGAACGAAAACTTTTTATTTAAAGGTTAGCAGTATTTTTAAATTCGGAACTAGTAAAAACAGCCGCAGAAGGAATTTTAAAACTACCCCTACGAGCTAATATCAAGGTATTCATTAAAAAGTGCCGTAATTGGTCAGCACTACTATGCTCATCAAAAGAGACTTTAAGAGCGGATAATTCATGTTCAAGTTCTTCCCCGAGCAAGAAATCAACGTTACAATTAAGTTCAGCCATATTGAAATAAAAATTAAATTCACGTTAAATAAAGCACTAAAATATTGAATTATTAATCTCACTTTTCTGGGCCCCACGTTGGGCGCCACTGTAATGGGAAAAATTTTACCCCGGGGTATAGATGGAATTTACCCCACTGAAAATGTTAGTCGGTAGAGCAAAGGGGTCACTTGGATTCGCGTGGCTCAGTCATCCATGGAACAATTATGATTCTGGGCGCCGTTAATGTCAATGAAAGTTAAAAATTAAAAGATTAATTGTCCACAGATCGAAACAAAGTGAGCTTAATAAATCAAACCAATATTTACGTTGAAACAAACATTTATTTAACACATTGTATAATTAATACCAAGTTAACAACGATTCGCAGAAAATAAGTCATAAAAATATTTAAAACCACATGGGGTATAAATGGTTTAACGAAGAATCCGAAGGGTTAAAATGAAGTCACACATTTTATATTAATACATAATACCTTGAGAACCCATTATAATGTTAAAACCGCACGAAGGGCAAATGGTTTAACAGGGACCCTTAACAGGTTAAAGTGAGACCATACATTTATTACAAAAACAATACCCTCGGGTTCATTATAAAATTAAAACCATATAAAGAAGTAGGGATTCAAACTATAAACCCCCAAAAGTAAAGGTGAGGGCATATCTGTTAGTTTCCAGTTAGTCAGACGGATTAAGAGGCCGGCTCCGCATTTGAAATAAGTTTTCAAACGTCACCAATCTCTCAAGTCGGCCGACCGTCAAGAACCGAACACATATGTACTCACAAAACTTATGCTAAGATACCTATTACTTATCCTCTTAACACAAGACATTCATAGTAAAATAGAATTATTTCTATGTTACGCTGAAGCTAAATAAATTTGAAACATGACTACTAGTGGCTATAGACCTGCTCCGGGTTGAGTTTGAACATGTCATCAAAACACCATTTTGTACTAGATATGAACGTTAATTACTTCACCGGGTACATACTACAGAATCACTGCCGCGATGATAATATAAGAAGGCTGCGGAATACCTGGATTACGTTGATAAATCCATGATAATGGTAAGGTTAAATACATGCTCGTCTCGCTGATTTTAATGAGACATCATAGCTTGGAATACTCGCAAATCCGCTGCACGGACGACGTTACCTCGAAACGAGTTTAAACCATAACCTTGAAAGATTTCCTGGACCAAACTGGGAACCACTTATATCTTGAAATTTTGAGGTAAACCTGGCAGTGCTTATGTCTTGAAATTGTGAGGTAAAACTGTGGAGCCCTGTAATAAAAAATCAAAGTCACCAAATTGTCCAACATTGAATATGAGGTTTTCCTTACAACTAACATTACAACAAGGTTGAGAAACTTACCAAATTTGGGCTTTAATTATCACAGGTTATCTCATTAAAGACATGATGAAATATAAATTGATGAGCTGGAGCCCTGAGAACAATACGACACGAGGTTACAATCTGGATACCACTGGTAAAAACGGACAAATAATTAGATTCGTATTATTATAACACTCACCACTTAAAGGGATGCTCAACGCATCATTAAATTAATAGCGAAACCACTAAAAATCACCTAAAGCCGTGGCTCACATATTATTCAATTCCTGCATCTACACGACACAGGCGAAATACCCAGAATGAGACAAAGACTTCCGTTCCTCGAACTACGTCGGTCATTGTTGAAACGACTCGAAAAATCTAGAATGCCATAGACAACAACCTACCCCCCAGACAAAATACATTCTATGAACATATTTACCTTTTGTCTGAATATTAATATTAAAACGCTTAACTAGCATGCGAGACATGGGTATTTACTTTATTTAATTAAAATAACAAATAGGATTTATTTGATTTTATCACCAAAGTGTAAATTAATTGGTCCGAAACGTTCAATTAGCTGGAATCGGAACGCCAAACGTCACATCTGACAGTTGTCACTTGTCAATCGAAAAGACAGCTGTGAGATATGTAAACAAGAAAGTTTATTTGCTTTAACTATTGGAAAGTGCTAAAATTCTTAGTGAAAGATGTTTTAAAATGAATTCAAGTGAATGCCCGAATGCCGAAGTGTGTGGTACAATCACCGACATTCGTTAAACTACTGGAAATTAACCCAAACAAAGGTAGAAATATCCATGCAATAAACTAACACTAAACACATCAAAAGCTATGTGAAAACACTATGTGTGTTTTGTAAAACCTATCTAAACTCTTACCTACATCTAATACCTAATGTTCCTTGTCCAACCTACAAGACTATAGCGAGAATTTCGCTATAAAAAGTACTTTAAAATCAAGTGCTTGCTACCTCATAGGTATAAAAAAAATAGTAGTTTATGAAACTGACACATAAAGAGGGGTATTAAAACACGAGTGTGTGTTTAAAAACCGAGCCGCAGGCGAGGTTTTTAATAGTATCACACGAGTGTTTTAATACCTAGTTATGTGCAGTTTCATACACTACTTTATCTACACTCATACATTTGGGATTGAACCTACTAAATAAAAGATCAACGTTAGAAAAGAGAGAGAGACTTTGTTTGTATAAGCTAGGTACCTACCTTGTAATAAGTCATTTCCTTAGCTGCATCTAAAATATCGGGCAGAGTCCATTTTTTTTTCACATTTTAAAGCAAGAATTAAAAAAACCTACAAAATTCAGTAAGTATAACAAAATGTAAAAATTAAAATCAAAACTTTATTTGAAATGCTTTAGAAATGGCGCGCATTCCATTAGAAAAAAAAGATGAGTGCATTCCAACAATTTAATCGCACTAAGTTATCGATTACCATAGAGTGCATTTTAATCAATGAAAATATGTGGGAAACAAGGGAAAATATCGTTGTTTTTTTTTTTAATTTTACGGCACTGCCTTCTTTTTGGATTTGCCCTGTATCGTAATGAGAAAAAAAGTTATTTTATGATGCAGTTGACTGCATCGTAATGAGTTTATTTTTTAATTTTACCTATCCACGAAAATAAAGTACGTATTTATATTACCTTTTTTGAATTCATATTTGGAACATTACGTTGTGAGTGTAGATAAAAGGTGTTACAAGTCTTTTTTGGGTTTACGATTTTATTATAGGTATTAGATAATCAATTAATGTTGAAATTTTAAATAAGCTACACTTAACGTTGATCTGCCGCGTTAATCGCGCTACAACAGGCTTTAATGTCCTGCATGCAGGGTCAATTATTATAGATTTAAAAAAATAAATTTAATAATTTAAACCTACACCAAAGCTAGGGTTTCCTAGGATGACGGTGCCGTCATCTTACGGCCGTAATTTAGCGGCGTTGAACGTTGTCTATGTAAACAATACGGCGCGGTTTCTGACGTTACGGTGTCACCGTATTGTTTACATAGACAACATTCAACACCGCTATATTGCGGCCGTAATATGACGGCACCGCTATCCTAAGAAACCCTAGCTTAAGGCATGCATTGCATGCAGTCGCCCTGCTGCGGGCTTTAAGTATCCCGCTTCATTTATTTGAAGATGCCTATATAGCTATTGTGAAAAAATCAGACATTGCGTAAAGAATGTTGCGAAAGCTTATGGAATCAAGCAACGTTTGATATTGGCATATTACGAAATGCACACCCGAACCACCAGCCTGCCTAGCATGTCCGAGTAATTATAGTATTACTAGCGGCCGCCCGCGACTTCATCTGCGTGGAAAGGTTTTTTGCCATCCCTCGGGAATAATCCTTTTTTTCGGGATGAAAGCTATCCTATGTCCTTCTCTGTATCCCTGACCATGTATATGCAAAATTTCATGATGATCGGTTCAGTAGTTACGACGTGAAGGCGTAACAAACAAACGGACTTCCGCAATTATAATATTAGTAAGGATACATAAGCCCCTTGAAACAATAAAGCTAGTAAAACTTTTATTACTTGCAGGATTTGAATTATTGATCGCCATTTTTTGAAGACATCAAATGCGTTGCCAAGTTGGCTACGGAGCTCAACTGATATCCATTTAAGATTCAACAAGATGCAAAACCGAAAAAATAACAGTCCAGTTTATATTGAAACTAGTTAATAGACGTAGAGGTCTACGTCAAATCAACATTCAAGCTACATACCTATAGGCTTAGAATAATTACACCTAGAACGATAATTCTCTACAAAGCGCGCTGTCAAAAGTGAGGCAACTAAAACAGCCAAAATGGCGCCGTTTTCAGATTTTTATTATCCATTATTACATAATCATACCTAATAAGTACAAAACAGTTTCAATTTCCCTACCTTAAAGAGATAAATTATTATATTATTGGATTTTAGTTACGATTAGGTAACGTATTATGAAGGATATAAATCTGAGAACTGAGCCATTTTGGCTCAGTATAAGTTGCCTCACTTTGCATACGCGGACACGGCTTCTAGGTGTAATTATTCTAAGCCTATAGGTATATCAGTGGCGAGGGGTGAAATTATGACGAAGATAAGCCGTTCTACAAAAATGCTATGATTTGCATAGTGGATTAGTGAAGTGGGATTTCTAAAAGGTAAGCCAATCAACGGGAATCGGCTTGTATGGACCCTTCGCCACTGGTATCTATCGTCATTTAACTGTACAAGGCTTAATTGGTCCAAAACAAATCGTTAAAATTATCGGAAGGTCCGCGATTGTGGCGACCCCACATCGTTAATAAGGGCAACATCTGTTTCGAGGTACCGTGTACTCATATACGGACGTTTAACGGTATGTTTAGCGTTTCCACTTACGGTGCTATACTGTTTCCAATTACGATACTTACAATTATGACACTTACGATTACAATACTATTTCTGATTAATATAATTGAAAAAATACTAGAAAAAAAATTAAAAAATATTAAAAACACGACTGCCCTGCCAAAAACGAACTAAAAAGATAAATAACAAGGTGTCATTGCAGTCGAGGGACCGATATGTGGAACAATTTTCAATTAAAGACGTCCCCCGACTGCAATGACACCTTGTTATTTATCTTTTTAGTTCGTTTTTGGCAGGGCAGTCATGTTTTTAATATTTTTTAAATTTATTTATTTTTATTTCACACATTTTAGTGACAATTTATATAGTTTTGAAATATGCTCATTGTGGCCTTTCATTTGATGCCCATATTGTAATAATTGAAGAAAAAAAATTTTTTTTTCTCATTTGAAAATGGCGTCCTACATTCGCCATATTGACTTTTTTCACTAAAAAATTTAGCCAGTGTCACTTGGAATGCTGTAAGAATTCTAACGATACCCCATTTTTCCAAATCAGTTCAGGCATTTAGAAGTTGTGGTGGAATAAAGAAACTCACATACCTACCCACAAACATACATGAACCCTGAACACATATACACTCTTTTTGCTTTGGGCAGTCGTGTAAAAATCGACTTACTCGTAGCAGCTCAGACAGGATTCGAACCAGCACCCTTGGGATTCCAGCCCAATGCACTAACCAAGCCTATGCTACCAAGTCGCCCGCCACTGAGAGTGGCGAAATTTTCTAGTACTTACTTTTTACGTTTCCGCTGTGTCGAATCGATTTTTTCTAGTATTTTTTCAATTATATTAATTAGCTTAATATAAAAATAGCATATGAATGCCTAAAATCTAAAAAGTTCAACAATACTATTTCTCTTTGGTATTTGACAAACGATTAATGCAACAATAACGAAATTATTACTATGCATATAGGCCCCTAATTCGTATCCAAGTTTACCTAGTTATACTGTACTTATTTATTTATTCTATATTGTAAAAAGCTTTTCTTAGTTTGACAAGAGTTTGTTGGGAATTTTTCAGAATTTTCAATTATTCTTGGCTTAGTATAGGTAATCGCATCGCACAACCGCACAAATCCGCATCGGGCCCGTGTGGTGGGTTAGGACCCATCCTAATTATCCATAAACTGGCGGCCGCCCGTGATTTCACCCACGTAGTTCCCGTTCTCGTAAGAATATCGGGATAAAAAGTATTCTATGTTTTAATCTAGGCTATCTACTATCTGTGTGCCAACTTTCAACCAAATCCGTTCAGTAGTTTTTTCATGATTGAGGAACAAACATCCAAACCCACAAACTTTCACATTTATAATATTAGTAGGATAGGATAAGAAAGGTCTGAGCCCCAGCTCATTTAAAATTAACTGATAATAATAATTAAGCTCAGTAAAAACAAAATCGATCGCACCATTATACCATAAACATCTTCAAATAAGGCCAATAAGGCTCCATTGACATAATTTGCATACTTCTAACAATATTATCACCGATTAAAACGGATGTCTGGCAATCATCGAGCGACATAATATTTTAATACTTCATTTACTTCGGCTCTTGAATATTTAAATTGGAATTACGTTTCGGAGACGCTTTTGGTCGGTACATTGGGTGGGGATTACATAAAGCAATTTTTCTCCATTAATTTGGTACAAAGGTCCTAATAACAAATTTCATGACTTTGGATATCTCTTTCGTGAAAAGAAAACTAAAAATCATCGTCTGTGTAAATATATTAAAGTTTATCAATGATTATTTTTCTTAACAAACAAAATTTAAGCTGAAAATAGCGATGTATTGTAATAATAAGTAAACAAGTTAAGTAGTTGATAAAGGTCATTGGACATTCTGTTCGGACATTTGACCTACGGCGTACACAAACGAAATAGGGTTAGTGTTTTGGTGCGAAATAAAACTAGCGGACTGTAGGTATTTGATGAATGTACTAGGTATAAGTTCAATGGCAAACAAAAGGGACATTAATAATTTAGACGTGTATGCGGCCGTTCGAACGTGAAGAGTCATTCTGGTTGGCGGACCCGCCGCCGGAGAGCGGGCCCCGCTCCGCTAGGGTTGGGACGCTGTTCTTTCGTTTGCGCGTGAACATCTTCCCGCCCGTTGACATCTTCCAATGGAAGAGGGCAAATGTTGTTCGACCCTCTTGTGATGACGCCCTTTTTGGTTTTGATGTCAGCCACCCTTGAGATGCTGTCGCTGCCCGGCCCAGCATCCAGACCAGAGGAGGTAGTGTCTTGTCGCGGACCAGCAACAGCATTCCGTCGGTTAGTAAGCCTGTGGATGTCGACCATTTCGTTCTTTGCTGCAGGAGAGAGATGTACTCATTAGAGAATCGCTGCCAGAAATGTTGTCGGATGTAGTCGATCCTCTTGTGCCGCTCCAAGCTGCTGATGGGTCTTTCTGACGGCTGTGGACTTATGTATGAATTATGTCTTGAATTATGTAGATAAATGTGTCTGCTACTCAGTGGTATAATGGGTCGCATTCTTGCAGGACATGTTTCATTTTTTATCATTACATCTTAGCATTTTAATAATAAATAAAATAAAATAATAAATAAATATAGACAATACAAACGTTTATTATGCTTCTACCACATATTTTCACAATGCTGAAAGTAAAAACTTCTGTTTTACTAACAAAAGTTTAATAACACTATACACATACTCACACACATAATGTGAAATAACTTTTTTCTGCCGGACGGTACAGTCACGAACAATAATATATATACATGGTCACATTTTGATGATGATGAAAGTTCGCGTTATTATGTACATAATAAAATAAAACATATTTTGAAAAGTGGGATTGAATTCTTCAATTTAAAACTAGTTTGGTCTCTGTATGCGAACTTTCATCAAGCAGTTAAAATATGCCCAATGACCTTTACGATTATCATCGCTATTTTGACACTTCAAAAATTAGTACGAATACCTACCTGTAGAGATTTACTCATCGCTTTAGAGAGCTTTAGAGTGCTTAAGCACTAATAATTTACGAGTAAGTAACTCCAAACTATATTCGTAATAACAAAGTAAATAAACATTTTGCAATCCATAGTAGAATAACAATCGAAAAATAGTTATCGCCAATCATGCAATGTAAATAACAAAGTCAAGCATCAAAATTGATAAGCAACCTCCAGTTACCGCTGAAAATATTAATTAATCCCTCGAAAACCAACAATACATCGGCAACGGGCGGTAAAACAAACAACGTTGGTAGTTAAAATTTGGACAAAATATTTGTTGAAGATAATTTGCCCAACGTTGGCATGAATTGGCAAACGTCATCGGAGTCTATACGACTAAAAATGTTGTATCTTTGATTCAAAAGGTGGGTTGATATGTCGTTAGTAACATTTTACTTTTGATCAATATACGCAGTAATGATTTATGATATCACATGAGCAACTTAATTGAAGCATCAATCACTTAAAATATTCATGTTAAAAATGTATTTCAAAACGTAAAAATACTATGATGTTATCAATCTTAAATTTATTATCTACATTAAAAAATGTTTATTAAAAAACATGATTCGCACGCTACAGAACTTTTAAATGCTTTCAACCGCGTTTTCTCTAGAAATTCAATTAAGATACTCGCTATCTTAGAATAATAACACCTAGAAGCCGTGTCCTCGTATGCAAAGTGAGGCAACTAATACTAAGCCAAAATGGATTAGTTTTCAGATTTATATCCTTCATACGTTACCTTATCGTAACTAAAATCCATTAATATAGTAACTAATGTCCTAAATGTAGGAAAATTGAAACTGTTTTGTACTATTCGGTATGATTAGGTAATAATGGAGAATAAAAATCTGAAAACGGGGCCATTTCGGCTGCTTTAGTTGCCTCAGTTTTGATAGTGCGCTTTGTAGAGAACTATCGTTCTAGGTGTTATTATTCTAAGCTCGCTATTAAGTATATTCATAAAAATGACAAGATCACAAACATTATTAAATTAAAAAACGTATAGTTAGGTAGGTACTAAGAGTTAGGTAATTAGTAATTACATGCAGAAACATATTTCTTAATGTCAGTTGTAGTGTAGGTATCTTTAACTTATGTTTATTTTGGCAGAAACTTGAAAGTTGCTCAAAACAGCGGTGCATGAAATAAAATGCAGGCTGTTATTTAGATTTTATCCACACGTATATCGCGAGACATAAAAATCCTTGTAACGTACGAAACTCAGCTACGAGGCGGTCACCGAAGTTTTTATATCGTCTCACATAAACTTAAAGTACTGAGTTAGAACCTCCTTTGCAATATTTGCTAACCTCGAGCTTGCTTGAAAATGTAAGACTTCATTCGAATTTATTTAGTACAGAAGCAGTGGATTTCTTGTTTGATTTAAGGCTTTCTGTTATGGGAAAATACAAAACACCAGAACTGTAATTTAATTTCCTTCAGTTAGCGTCCTATTTCGATCTATAAAATGGGCTGTGCTACAAAGATCATAAGGGAAAAGGAAAGATGGTTGGAGTAAGAACATCGAAATGTACATAGATATCCCCAGCGAACTAAAATCAATGGAAGTGTAATTGCAAACAAATATTGCTTAAAAAATGGCACCACGGGCCAGCCGCGCACCCGGTGACTGGCGTTTCAATAAATTGCAGTTTGTATTGTAGAGAAAAGATAGAAAGAGAGAGTTTATTAGAAATGACATCCTTTATAGTCAAATGGTGTAAAAGATGCAAAGAAGGCAGTAAAAAGATGCAGAAAAAACGTATCTTATTTTTTCCTTTAAGTATAGAAAATATTTATGAGTATACAAATTAAGGTCACTAATAAGCAACCATTGTTCAGACGCTTTGTGCTGCATAATTAAATGCCAGTATTTTTAGCTCTATCCACTTACTTGTACTTTTCGTGTGGTGCCATTTTTTAACCGACTTCCAAAAAGGAGGAGGTTCTCTGTTCGGCTGTATGTATGTTTTTTTTTATTTATGTCCACCGATTACTCGAAGACGGCTGAACCGATTGAAATAATTCAAACGTTATTAGATCAGGTTTGTTCCCAAGTTGGTCCCATTTTTTGAAATTTTGAAATCAGTTCAGTATTTTTCAGGAAAACTTGAAAATACTGTCGTTTTCGTTACCATTTTATGAACTTAAACGGATGATCGACCATATCTTCTTTGTTTATGTACCGATTTAGATGTTTTTTTTTGTTTGAAAGAGGACACTTTAGTAATGATATAATTTTGATTTCATTGTTATTGGACCTTGGATTTTAAAGATACACAAGGGAACTCTTCAAAATCAAATAGAAACTGTGTAGTGATTGAAATATTGCTAGGATTATGACAATCTTAAACAAATTAGGTATCTAACTATGGTCAAGGACGTTTTGGACTAGACTTGAACTGTGAAGGAACAACGGAACTCCTTAACAACAAACAGTACGAACAGTGGAAATTGCGTTTTTAGTGGTATTACACCACGCAAAAGTGTGAAATATAAAAAAAAATACATAACATCATCGCTTACATTTACATAATATACATACTTTGGGTAAAAGGTAAAACTACCTAATACAGAAGGTACTTACACTGAAAAAAATAAAAAATTGTTTAAAAACAAAAAAAACGACTTCAAAAAACCTGAAAATAAAAACAAAATTAGCTTCAAAATTAAATACCTCTAAAAAGTAAGAAATAATTTTCAAATCATTAGATACGCATATCATTGTAATTAAACACGTATAATGAAGTCAGGTGGGGCTGGAGAACAACTTCTTTTTTTATTCTAGGAGCCCCACCCGACTTCATTATACGTGTTTAATTACAATGATATGCGTATCTAATGATTTGAAAATTATTTCTTGCTTTTTAGAGGTATTTAATTTTGAAGCTAATTTTGTTTTTATTTTCAGGTTTTTTTGAGCAGAATGCTTATTCCATAGATGGCTGGATATCCCTGATTTGCTTAAGAAATATTTAGTGAACCAGCTATTACCAAACGTACAAACGATATGTTATTACATAAAAATATCTAGAATATTTTCTACTTTTCAGTATTTTTTCGTATACACGATTGCGGCATTTGATAGACTGATGATATTAATCATACGCTCAACAAGCGTAAATGGTGAATGAAATGTAGACCAACCGTTTTAATTAACTGAGACAAATTATTTTATTACTTGATCATGTTAATGGATAAAATAATTACACTTTTTTAATCATGATGAAACAGAATTTTTCCTAGAATGAATCGCTTTAGTTAGTGAAAGATGGTTATTTCCTCGTGTGAAAATGTCAATGAAATGTTGACCAACCGTTTTAATTAACTGAGACAAATTATATTACTTGATCATGTTAATGAATAAAATAAATACACTTTTTTTAATCATGATGAAACAGAATTTTCCCTAGAATGAATCGCTTTAGTTAGTGAAATATGGTTATTTCCTAACTTTTCTACTGTAAGTCATAACTTTTCTACTGTACCGTTTTAACTTAGTAATAAGTAATATCTACCGTTCTTTTAATTAAATATCACAAAGTTTACAATGCGGTTACCCTGAACCCGCAGTTGCAATGTTTTGGATCTCAATCACACCTAAATCGGAAATCGATTTGAATCTCAACTCGATTCCATTTATCCGAGTGCTCGATTACACCCGGTTCCGGATTGAAACCGGCCAGTCATTTCGGAGGCAGCAAATCGAAACTAAGTTCTGTACTCGCTGTTTTCTAAGAAGTTTTGCTTCTAGATTTTTATTATACAAACGATAGTGCACGCGAATGTGCAATGAAATAGATTACAGTTACTTTGTTACACGGGGCGTTGGAATTTGTAATATTCCATCTGAAGCAATGCGGGTAAACTCTGAGCTGTTTGCCGATTCGAAAGGGAATTGTGTTTGCAAACATTTTTACTATGTTCGCTTAAAAGTTTTACTATAACATAGGGTTTTTATTCAAAATGTTGGAATTCCAACTTCAACATTTTCAATAAACTTGGAGTTTGTAGAGTACCCAAGGCTTTGTTCTAATAAAAACCTGAACGTTTCATAAATTTGTAGCTAAATTGTCTGTGTAATCAGAAAAATCCGTAGGAGAATTTTGCCCTTTTTATACGTTTTTTTTTCTAGCTAGTACAAGTTTAGTAATATTTCGTTCAAGTTTATGATAACGGAAATTATTATTTTCAGTGAAATCTAAAGATTTTAAACATATTTTTGGGAAAAAAGTGCACTAATTTACGAAAATCACCATTTATTCTCAATTAATAGTAGTTTTTAACCCTGTTTTTTTTCTTAATGTTTTTAACATTGTTTAAAACTTGTTTTAATCTGTGTTTTTAAACACTTAATAAAAGACATAGTTTTATTTCATATTGTTATAAACACTGTTTTAAAAACGTGTTTTAATCATGCCAACCCTGATCCCATCATAATAACGATGAAGCAAAGATGATAAAAATACTTTTAGATGTCAGTTTTATAATTAAAATACCTACTCACTGAAAATTAAATAGAAAAAAACACTTTAACAACATTTCACGCTGAAACAAAAGAAAAATGACAAACCCGAGGCCTAAAGGCAATTTTCCTTTCAAAAGGTGAATAACACGAAATCCTGGCAATTGTTTCCGAGGAAAAGAACTAGTATCATTAATTTTCCCGTATTCATAACGGCCATAGGTCTAGAACAACATCCGACGTCATCCGCCCTCAATTATTTTCCTTCCACGGCCGCTGCCGCCCAACACCGGTGGTACATGAATATTAAAACGAACCTTCGTGAATATAAAAGTAATGTTTTTTCGTTCTTTATTATTATTCGGCGATAATTAAGATGGTGTACCGAAATGTTTTTTTTTTCGGGCCCACTTCAAAATTCATAAATTCAGCTTTACTTAGTCTAACGTCCCATTTATTTTGTTTTGCGGTCGCGACCTTTCTTCGTATTATTTGTGCGTATTTTCAGAGTTGCACCCATAAATGTATATAAAATACTGACGATAAAATAAGTTCAAGCGTGTATGTGGGAGCTTTTATTTAGAGAAATATAACCAATGAATATTAAATATTCTGAATTTCGGCCGCTTCTTACGAAGAAGTAGGACTGATCTAACAAGAAAATGGAAAATTTAATTATGTTTCTCAATTAAGAGCACCGTACTGAAAGAAATTATATACGCTTAATTATTTTTATATAAAATATTACATTACATAAATTATAATAATAATAATAAAGTGTGTCCGGCGATTTATATAAAAACGAGTTCCTCTCTACTAAAAGATGATTCGGAAATGAAATAGTTACCTCAGGGAACATGTGGCGCGGGCATGTTCTGTGACTTAACTCATCCTACTAATAAGTATTATAAATGTGAAAGTTTGTGGGTTTGGATGTTTGTTCCTCAATCACGCCAAAACTACTGACCGGACTTGGTTGAAATTTGGCACACAGATAGTAGATAGCCTAGATGAAAACATAGAATACTTTTTATCCCGATGTTCCTACGGGAACGGGAACCACGTGTGTGAAACCGCGGGCAGCCGCTAGTCATCTATAAAGTAAAGTCTAAATCAGAGTCTACGGAATCACGTTTTCTAACATCATCCCAACCTCATTGTCTTTGTCTGCATCCTTGCTGTGTTCTGCTCTGAACCGGCTGCTCTGCATAGCCGCCGCCAACTCCGGAAAAATGTGGCGCGGGATCATGTTCTCTAACATAGCCCTTATTATCTACCATTAGAGTCCACCAACCTCATTGTCTTTGTCTGCATCCTTGATGTGTTGTGCTATAAACCGGACGCTCTGCAGCGCCGCCGCTACCTCTGGGGAAATGTGGCGCGGGATCATGTTCTCTGACTCCGTCACTGGTGGCAAAATTAGAAGTATCGATTTACTTAACATCTAAGTAATTTTATTTCATCTATTTATATGTATGTTTCAATTACATAAGCCAGTTGGGTGATCAGACCGCTACACATTAAAGGACTCTTAATTAGTATGGTCAAGAGGACTTAGGGGTCAAGTCGTCCCCATCTCAAACTGAGACCAGGGACCAGTTGCCCCCGTTGAAATTTGATAATAGGCAACTGGGACCTCATCCATTGAGGCTTTGGGACGGTTTGCACCTTTAATATTTACTAGGGGTTTATTGGTCAAACTGAACAATGTTTACTAAATTAAATTTAATATGTAAAAATGTAAATGTACTAATGCAAATATGATATTAAATGAATAGTTTGACGACCTCCGTGGTCGAGTGGTTTGCACGCCGGTTTTCAAGGCGTCACCATCTCTTGAGGTCCCGGGTTCGATCCCCGGCTGGGTCAATGTAGAAAATGAACTTTTCAATATTGTCTCAGGTCTGAGTGTTTGTCATACCACCGTTGTTTCTGATTTCCATAACACAAGTGCTTTGGAATTGGAGCAATGTATGTGATGTTGTCAAATATTTATTTATTTATTTATTTATAGTGGGCGCTAAAATGTAAGCCAATATACTCATTAAATGATACCTGATGGCCTTTGATGCGCGCTCCCAGCCAAGATGTCATCTTCTGGGCTTGGCGACTTGTGGTAGTCACCGTTGTCACTGTTCTTAGAGTCTCCAAATGCGTCAGTGAGACTATCCCGGCTGCAAAGAAACGTTAATATAATACCTAGTCATAGAGCAATAGAGCTAAGGCCCTAACCACAAGTCAATGTCGAGATTTAAAAAAATAATTAATTAAATAAATATTAAAAACACGACTGCCCTGCCGAAAACGAACTAAAAAGTTAAACAACAAGTGTCATTGCAGTCGGGAGACCTTTTTTATGGAACAATTTGTGATCAAAGTGGTCCCCCGACTGCAATGACACTTGTTGTTTAACTTTTTAGTTCGTTTTCGGCAGGGCAGTCGTGATTTTAATATTTTTTTAATTTATTTATTTTTATTTCACACATTTTAGTGACATGTTATATAGTTTTGGAATGTGCTCATCATGGCCTTTCATTTGATGCCCATATTGTAATAATAGAAGATTTTTTTTTTTCACATTTGAAAATGGCATCGTACAGTCGCCATATTGATTTTTTCTAAAAAAAAAAATATAGCCAGAGTCAATTGGGAATTGGGATGCTGTAAGGATTCTAACGATACCCCATTTATCCAAATCAGTTCAGGCATTTAGAAATTACGGTGGAATAAAGAAACTCACATACCCACAAACATACATGAACCCTGAACACATATACACTCTTTTTGCTTTGGGTAGCCGTGTAAAAAACAGTCGGCGCCCAAGACAGCCTCGCACAGATTGTTTATTATGAATTTATATGGAGAGCTGACGGATGTTGGTAACGTTATTTAGTGTTCCAAATAAATTCTTATAAGCAGTAGGTAGGTGAGGAGCTCAATGACGCAGTGGTTTAGCGCCTGGCCCAGTGATTGCGGAGGTTAAGCCACTTTCGAAAGGGTCGGTCATGGGATGAGTGACCAAAAATGTATTATCTCGAGCTCCTCCGTGCTTCGGAAAGCACGTTAAACCGTTGGTCCCGGCTGCATTTGCAGTCGTTAATTACCCACCAATCCGCGTGGTGGTTTATGGCCCATCCTCCTTATCCACCCATAAGGAAAGCCCGTGCCCCAGCAGTGGGCACGCTAAAATGGCTGATGGTCACAAGTAGCACTTTGTGGTCGCTTGTCGCGGTCGTCATTCGCGGTCTTCGACATTGTGTTTGGTTAATGAATTCCAATTCTAACATAGATTTTCTTATAGACTAGCGAGTTCATGGTCATGGCTGTCGGTTTAACGGAGTACCTGACCAACAAGGTCAATTTATCGCAAAGCTAATGATATTACACCGTTATTGTTAGGGATTAATCTAAACGGAGTTCTCATGCGCTTTGTGAAGATGGAGCTTTATGTTCATCCAAGCGTGATAAGCATTCTGTAATAACGCTGAACATGTTCCTTTCAAGGTTAATTATTTAAATCGGTAGTATTTTTCTTCAATTTGTACGATACTCCAGTGTTCGCTAGCAAATATATTACGTCATTATTCACACATTCGCGTCACTTGGGCTACTGTGAGATAATACGGCACAAAATTATTCTAAGGGCACAAAACGATATTCGATGAGGGTAAGAACCCAAGTACCGGAGGAATTTTCTAGAAACAGGAGAATATTTCACAAATACTGGTGTATTCTTCAAACAAGTAATAGAATTATGATGTTAAGCTAATTGACCGAGCGAGCACGAAGTGCGAGCGAAGCGTCTCTGCTTCAGCTTGGGCAAAAATTCTTTCGTATGTCTGTATGTTCTCTTCTACAGGTCGCATTTCTTAACCGATTCTCGTGAAAATTTGTGAGCAGGTTCGAAAATTATATAGAACTTTTTTGTCGAGCCAGATTTTTTTAATTTTTCAAAATGGCGGAGATATGTTAAAAAAACAGGTTTTACGGCTTTCCAGCGCTGTCTGTTCTCCTCTACAGGTCGCATTTCTCAACCGATTCTCATGAAATTTTGTGAGGAGGTTTGAAAATGATATAGAATTTTTTTGTCACGCCACTTTTTCGATTTTTTTCAAAATGGTGGAGATATGTAAAAAAAACATATTGCAGTCCAGCTTTCCGGCTCTGTTTTTTCTCCTCTACAGGTCGCATTTCTCAACCGAATTCCGTGAAATTTTGTGGGCAGGTTCGAAAATCATATAGATTTTTTTGAGTTGAGACAGTTTTTCTAAATTTTTCGTAATGGCGGAGATATGTAAGAAAAATGTATTTCAGTCCGGCTTTCTGGCGCTGGATGTTCTCCTCTACAGGTCGCATTTCTCAACCGATTTTCGTGAAATTTTGTGAGCAGGTTTGAAAATGATATAGAATTTTTTTGTCACGCCGCTTTTTCGATTTTTTTCAAAATGGCGGAGATATGTAAAAAAAACATATTGCAGTCCAGCTTTCCGGCTCTGTCTTTTCTCCTCTACAGGTCGCATTTCTCAACCGAATTTCGTGAAATTTTGTGGGCAGGTTTTGAAAATTATATAGATTTTTTTAAGTTCAGACAGTTTTTCTAAATTTTTCGTAATGACGGAGATATGTAAGAAAAATGTATTTCAGTCCGGCTTTCTGGCGCTGGACGTTCTCCTCTACAGGTCGCATTTCTCCACCGATTCTCGTCAAATTTTGTGAGCAGGTTCGAAAATTACATAGATTTTTTTTGTTACGCCAGTTTTTTGAAATTTTTCATAATGACGGAGAAATGTAAGAAAACATATTTCAGTCCGACTTTCCAGCTGTCCATTTTTCTCTACAGGTCGCATTTCTCAACAGATTCTCGTGAAATTTTGTGAGCAGTTTCGATGATTATATAATTAGGTATTTTTAATTTAGCCAGTTTTTCTAAATTTACCAAAAATCACCATTTCGAAAAATGTTTAAAATTAGAAGCGCAATCTAGCTGCGAATATACCTACCAAATAATACCAAACAGCACGTACCTACTACGTGCTTTGAAAAGCAGTGTGGAAAAAGGGGTGGCGACTTATGACGGCGTTTATAAACAACATACAATTTGAGCTACTTTTTAATGCGAGGTCTACAGCTCAGGGAGCCACTAGTATCTAATTAATTACACATAATTTCAAAGTCAAGACATGGATTAAAATAATCGAAGCTTAATTCTAAACCAGTAGCTTAGTTAGCTTCTTGCACAGTGATTCGGTAATTGGATTATTTAACGGACCGGGCGATAATATTTTGATCAAAAATTGAAATTTTTGGTAGAAAGATAAAAGCTTTTTTGAGGCATTTGCTATGCAAATGAGTTGCGCTGTTTAATATAATGAAAATTGACTTGACATAAATTAGTTTAGGGATGAAGCAAATTTTCTTTCATATTTTAAGCATCAGTCAGGTCATGACCCTAATTTAGAAACTAGATTAATATTTAGGCGCAAAGCGTTTAGCAAAACAGCCGCGGCTTTTGTAATTTTTTCTCCGCGTAAGATTAAACTTTAATGTTAGATACCTAAATGATCTAGTTCTAATAAAATAATCTGCACAACCAATAGGAACAAATGTTTTTTTTTTAGTTAAGCTAATTCAACTACCTGCCTACCAGCTAGGCCAAGCTTTACTTATCCGACCAAAAACAGAAAGAAATTTAAGACAGTTAGACGTTTCGAAAATTTCTTAACTTTGCATCATCAAAATTACCAAGGCATAACACATTATTACGTTAAAGCAGTCAATTCACCGAAAGCATCAACCAATCCATTCATTTTATTAAAAACTGTAAACTCAAATTTGGTTCAGACTTTTTATTTCAGTGACAATTCATCCCGCGAGCAAAACGTGCAGATATTTACACATTTTCTGAAAAGCTCGGAGATTTTTCATCGTGTAAAATGGTATGCCGTCATTAAAAATGCGGTTACCTCGATCGCTGCCCGGGAAAATAAAATGGTAAATATTGGCATTCAAAAACTGCAGTTGAATCATAGGCAGTTTTTGGGTTGTCGAATGGGGATGAAGCGGGATACTTATGGGAGGCAGGAGTGAGTGACCACACATACGACCTTTTTTCATTTTTGTAATTTTTAAGATAAAACACTATTAGCACTAGCAGATGTTTAAAATCCAGCTTTTCAAAACTTAGTATAGGGTTTGGATGTTTGTTCCTCAATCACGCAAAAACTACTGAATGGATTTGGTTAAAATTTGGCACACAGATAGTTGATAGCCTAGATTGAAACATAGAATACTTTTTATCCCGATATTCCCACGGGAACGGGAACCACGCGGGTGAAACCGCAGGCGGCCGCTAGTTACAAATAAAACACATAAAAATAAGATTTTAAGAAAGAAATACAGTCTCTATGTTTATTTTTATGTTAAAGCCTTAACTGAAAACTAGAGAATTCGATACCGGGATCCCAACCATTCAGTCCCGAAATTTTCCAGATTAAGATTTTCGGGATTTAAGTATGTAATTTTTAAAAAGTTGCAAAATAGACTGCGTGAATCGAAACGCTCAGTGCCAGTGCTCTCAACAGAATTGCTTGCCTTTCATTTTTAATTTAAAAAACACACAAGAAAAATGTTTTGTATTTCATTCAAGCAGCATTCCAAGCAAGCAACACAATCTAACCCATCAAGCTTCCGATGGTTTCTTGAAATAAAACTTATTTTATTTTGAATTAAATTGATAGACAAGCAACTCTGCCCCTGCAACAAGCCCCTGGGGCCCTATTTTTGAATCGCTCGACTGGCGTCGAGTCGCTCGTTTCTACTGATTTTCGTTCGACAGCTCATACATTTGAGTTGATTTGTCGAACGAAAATCAGTAGAAACGAGCGCTCGACGCCATCCGAGCGATTCGAAAATAGGGTCCCAGAACCTATCCAGTGAGGGTTTTTAGAGGGCATTTGATGCCACTGCGTGTTGTAAGATAATAAAATAAGAGATCTCAGGTATCTGCATCCTCAAGCTCAAGATAACACCTTTGTATCAAAATAAAGATCTTAATTTAGTATGTGTTTGAGTTTTTAATTTTGAGTCTGGCCCGCTAACACGCTCTTAACTTAAAAATGGCCCTTTTGAAAAATCAGTTTGACACCCCAGGTCTATTTGGTCGATGTTGAGACAGGTTATTTTCAATTTTCATTATTTGTCTAGCTGTTAATTAGATATTTTAACATTGAAAATGTTTTTTCGATCGCTTCGGTAAGGTAGGTACCCATTTCAGCCAAAGTGAGACATTGCCCTGGTCCCGTGAGTTTTGGGTCTACGTGTATGTACTAAATGTCAAAAGATGCGTCTCAGCAAGGGCTACAATATGAAGAAAAAATTTTTTGAAAAAGTCAAAAACTTTTTTCAAAAATCGCATAAATGTAGAAAATGGCACACTTTTTTGGAGTCTTTTCTCACTAAATCGACAATTTCTCAAAAACGAAAAGCGATATCGAAAAAATGAAAAAAACCCCTAGAGATATTGAGTTAGGCTACCTACTGAAATTAGTATATGTCCCTGACTCTTACGGTCTGGGCTGTAGCTTATCCTTTATGAAGCGAAATGTTGGGATACCGCGGGCGACGACGTGCGCGGCGCGGGATAATGGTAATAGTACTGGATGGATAGGTACGATTAAAGTTTTTAAATAATTGTATATTTCAAAGCTTGTAATAGTGTTTTATATTTTGTATTTTTTATTTATTTCGACATTTTTTAAAAATAAAAAAGTATTTAGATATTATATTAAAACCATAATATTGATATTGATTAGCTCTAGCAGGTCAACAGATGGTATGACGTGAATAGAGCGTGAAGCGAGAGCTGATTCCAGATCTAGTCAAAGATTTAAAAATCGTTAGATACGGCGGCGCGGGGCGGTACCATAGTGTGACTGCACTGAAATGTCTCCATAAGTCCATATTCAAGTAAGTGACGTCGCTTACTATGTGAAAACGAAAGAGAAAGTAGTGTTAGCAATAACTGTAGGAGCAAAAGAGATGACGCTATTATCTCCAGTACACGTGCTAAGCGTCGTAGTGAGTTTTTGTGTGTAGAGAAACGGATAAACGAATCTTGAGCGAAAGTTGATCAGAAGAGAGGTTTTAGTTTGAGGCCCGAGGCGAAGGCGAGGGCCTGTACTGGATCTAAAATATTATATATCGTGGGCTGCTGTTATTACAATTTCGAGATTTGAAATTACTCGATCAGTCACGTCTGATGAGAATGAGAGTGTGATGATGATGCCTAGGTAAACATGAGGGTTGTTATCGCACATTTGAGTGACGATGAAGTCGGCGCGAGAGTCTCGCATGCTGCATTTGATTTTGATTTATTTTTTTATTAGGGTTAATTTATTTAGAAATTCAGATGTTTTAGTTATACATAGTACTTAGGTTAACTTTTAATAAAATATTAATGTCTATAAGAAAAGAATAATAAAATATTTTGTTATATTCATTAAATTCATTTTCAATGTACCAGAAGGTCGTGAAAGGCACGAGATCTGTGATTTTTTATTTTTATTTAAAGAGATATCTTATTCATTCTTAGAAAATAATAACTTTAATTAATATAAAGACTGTCAGTCAGTAGACTTAGTTTGACTCTAAGTTTAATTAGTTAGAGTGATTAAATTAGTTCGTTGTGTATCGTACGTAACGTGAAATATGTTGATTTTCGATAAAATTTTGATTAAATACAACGCTTTTTGGCATAATCTTAATAACGTTAATTTTGTCTATTTGCATCCTACTAATATTATAAATGTGAAAGTTTGTGGGTTTGGATGTTAGGATGTTTGTTCCTCAATCACGCAAAAACTACTGAACGGATTTGGTTGGAATTTGGTACACAGATAGTAGATAGCCTAGATTAAAACATAGGATACTTTTTATCCCAATATTCCCACGGGAAAGGGAACCACGCGGGTGAAACCGCGGGCGGCCGCTAGTTTGTTTATAAAAGAGATGATCTTTGTAAGATTTCCATATTTTTATTTTAATCTTCAATCCCGAAATAATCCTGGGATTCGCTAAGTGCTATCCCAAAATCCCGGGATTAGATATAAGGGATGAAATTCCCTGATAAGAACGTGCCATAATTTTTATGATTTATATAGCCCGTGCAAAAACCACAAACATAATCTGTATTGAACCCTATTTTGCAAGAGTCCCGGACCGCACCTAAAGCTTGGTCACATGTGGGAAATCACGAGTACCGCCAGAGTATGATGCACCGACAAATTAAAGGCTATATAGACATTATCGGATTTAACGGATTTCATCGAACTAGTATGAGGCACTGGCTTTGTTCGTCCATTGTGGACGCGTTGAATGAAAACGATTTAAAGCCTTTGACTGGTATATTGCAACGATATTGAGCATTAGCTGAATCGATTAAATTTCCACTAACACATTTATTGTTTTGATACAGTTTATGAAATATTAAAGGTAACTTTTCTCAATTCGTTTCATTATAGTACATTATATATGAGACAAGTTAGCTTAGGTTGCTCATTGCACACAAGGCTGTGGGTTGCAGACTTGCAGCCCGAGCCGCAGGCGAGGCCGTAACTCAGCCGAGTGTGCAATAAGCAAGAGCTTACGAGTTTCATACGACGTTTTTCAACACATTTGCGAGGAAAACCCAAAGTAATTTACCACACAGCAACAAATACGACAAAAACAAAATACGATAATTATGATGGGAAAAGGCGCGCAGTTTTTATTTGTTTTTTTTTTTCACAGTAGTTGGAAAAACTGTTCGACGGTGGATGAAGATTCCACCGATGCAGAGGAGGAGGCGTAACACCGCAGCTCCAGTCAGCCCGTGACCACGACCGATGCAACTCGGTCGAAACGTCGGGAAAAGGTGGGTGTTCAACACCTATGTTTTAGTTAAAATCGCGTTTAAAACCTGTGTTCCTAATCTAATAAAATGCAACGCGAAAGTTTAAAAGTGTATAAAACACACTATATTTTGTGGCTATATATAAGGGATAACTTTATATAATAATATCTGAATCTTAAAAAATTACTTACCTCATTTCCAGCTCGTTGGTGTATCCATTAGAGACGAAGGTGTCATCGTAGTCTGGCAAAGTGTATTTACTCCTCCTCATCATGAGTAGTTTGGGCATCAACTGAAGGAAGAGTTTCTTCATCCAGGGAGACATGGTGTGGGTCGAAGGGGATCTGTTTGGGATTACAAACTGGTTATCAGTTAGAATCTTATTTCAATATTTCAAAGTATGGGCTAAGATGTTACATTGCAACAGAAGAAATGTTAAATTCTTCAGGTACGTATGAAACGGATAAGTATTTGCTATTCTTGATTATTAAATTAATGATTATTGGTCGTTTGCATTATAATTTTACGTTTACTTAAGAAATTAAGTCTTGTCCTAACTAACTCTGTCTCTCATAAGGATTATTGTCGTTATTTATTATCTAACTAACGACCGCCCGCGGTTTCACCCGCATGGTTCCCTTTCCCGTGGGAATATCGGGATAAAAAGTATTATATATTTTAATCCAGGCTATCTACTATCTGTGTGCCAAATTTCAACCAAATCCGTTCAACAGTTTTTGCGTGATTGAGGAATAAACATCCAAACCCACAAACTTTCACTTATAATATTAGTAGGAAGTCAATTTTTGCTTCCTAGTGACTATTATTTGTCTTGAACCAGTCATCATTGCATACTTCTATCACAGAATTAACAGAAATCTACATATTCTACATCCCTATACCGCTTTTAGTCTATAAAACCTTTACTGTTCCTTAAATGTCAAAAGATCCATCGGTCAGCCAGATCCACAATCGATCTAGTTTGTATGTGGCTATTTCTTTTTAATTGTTGTATATCATTGATTAAATACTACATACTATTATAGCTAGCTATAATAAAAAGGAAACCTGCATTTAAATTGAAAGTAATAATTTCACAATCGCTTCAATTCTTCACTTTAGAACCTTCGTCTCAACGTTTATTCCAGTACTTTACAACATGTTGTCGGACTAATAGCGTTTATCACTATCAGCTATAACTCACGCATTCACAATGTTCTATTACGGTAATGACAAAATAACAATGAGGCCGTATGATTTACCGCCCATTACCGCCCGCGCCTGCGATATAACGTGGGCGGTTCGTTAATTCCGCCTCGCTTCCGATACCGATGTTTTAAATAATTAAATTAAAAAATTAAAACCTTCCTTATGATTCAACACAAGCAATTAGATTTGCATTTGTTGCTTTGGGTTTAGAACCACAACGTGAAGAAATCTTGTAGCGTGAAGAAGCTGCAAGAAACTCGGCAAATGCAAACTTTTCGCCCTGATTCGTCAGGGCATTTCATAGAAAATTTCAAATCCTTATTTTTCGTATAATAAAATACAAAGGTCTAAAACATTTTTGAAATGTCTTGTTTAAAAAAAGAGAATTGGAAATTTCTGTTTGTATCGAAAATTTTAAATCGGTCTAATTTGGCTGTAACAAACACGTCGAAAATGTTTTCAATCAACTTTTTTGATCAATGTTTACTGCTTATGTGTAGGTATGAAGTTTCATTAATTTCGAAAAATAAGTACTTAAACGTTTGTATGAAGTGCCGCGTGAACGCTCCTAAGTAGTGTTTCAGAGATAGTTGATAGTGTGGAGTGGAGTTATTACCATTACTAGGTATTCCGGTATAATATTTTAAACAGCAGTTACAATATTTTCGTCGATTATCTACCACTTTTTTCAGGTAAAGTTAAACTTTACGTTTCTATTATGCTTAACAATTTAATCCTTTTCGGTTTCGAGTTTATTGATCTTTGACATAATTACGAGAATTTTGACTTCGCCATATGAAGAGTTCTTCAAGATTTATTTTCCAGATGTATCTGTGTAAGAAAACGGTGCAAATTTTTAAAAAGTTGGGTTGTTATAGTTTCTCATCACAACACCAAGCCCTTTACCAACCTATTTCACTTACCTTAGAAGTGCAAAAGTAGGGGCTGCAGATGCGAGTTACAAGACAGCTGATAGGGAATACCTTGGCCCAGCTCGGTAAATAATGTCTTTTTCTCGCTACAACATTCTAACTGCTCGAGTATTTAGCAATTCCATTCTAAACTCATACGCGGTGCTATTTTTACAGTACTCTAGTATTGCGACCTCTAGATCATTTTCTACAAGGTAGTATAGAGTGGGCCAAAGTTATCTCCTAGCCAGCTAGGAGAATCGCGAAAATCTATAGTCATTACATCACATGAGTCCAATTATTTATCATTTACGTGGGCTGTATTCTATTTATGGAAGTGTTCCTTTGAAACTTGATGTAAATAGTATGCAGGTTAACTACTTACTGCAGGTTACTAGCAATAAAGTTGATAATACGTAACTTCTTTCTGAATTCGTAAGTGCATTGAGCAAAGAGCATACCCTGGTTGAGAGTGCGGCCAGCGACAATATTTCACACTATTGTGCACTATCGAGGTGACAACGTTACAATGGAACCATGAGATTTATGCCGCACTGCACCATGGCTGCGAACGTTTTGCACACGAAATTGTTTCATCGCATTTTTGTTTTGGAAAATTAATCACACTTTATCACTCGGCTTTTATTGACTGTTGACATAAAAAAATATGTTTCATAAATCAATTTGGTCTTATGATCCCCATTTGCTGGTCAATCCTTTAAATAATTGGGTTCTTTTTATTTTATCAATCAATTCATAATTTGAAAAATCTCGTATTTGGTTTATAGGATTAATATAATAAAAATGACAGAGTATTGATTAACCGACTTCCAAAAAGGAGGAGGTTCTCTGTTCGTCTGTATATTTGTTTTTTTTTGTGTATGTCCACCGATTACTCGAAAACGGCTGGACCGATTAAAATGATTCAAACGTTATTACATTAGGTAAACTCCCAAGTTGGTCCCATTCTTTTAAATTTGGAAATCGGTTTAGTACTTTTCAAGTAATCTTGAAAAAAGCACGAAAATAGTATGATTTTGTGTGAATTACCTCGATGATAATGGTCGTATTACTTCTTTGTTTATGAACTGAATAAGATAATATTTTTTTTGTTGGAAGAGGATATCTGTGTAGTTCTTTAACCGACTTAAAAAAGGAGGTTCTCAGTTTGACCCGTATGTATGTATGTTTCTTCGCAATTATCTCACATTTGGCTGAGCCGATTTCACTATCTAAATAATATACCTACAAGGTACCTACACTAAAAATAAAAAAATAAAAATTATTAAAAAAAAAACCAAAAAACCGACTTCAAAAAACCTACCTCTAAAAAGCAATCAATAATATTCGTAATAATAAAAACACGTCTATTGAAGTCGGGTGGGACTTTTAGAATAAAAAAAGGAATCTGTACTCCAGCCCCACCCGACTTCAATAGTCTTGTTTTTATTATTACGAATATTATTTATTGCTTTTTAGAGGTAGGTTTTTTGAAGTCGGTTTTTTGTATTTTTGAAACAATTTTTTATTTTTCCATACCTAGACCTATTATATATTGTGCCTAGACAATCGATAATAAAGTATTCCATCTCTATTTGTCTGGAGTTTTAAATAAATAAATACTCACCTGAAATGTATATTGAGAACGCAGACAGTTATCCAAACACTTGTCCATCAGTCATTTTTAATGTCCCCACTGCTGGGGCACAGGCCTTCCTTATGGGTGGATAAGGATGACGGGCCGTAACCCACCACGCGTGCCCAATGCGTATTGGTATGTTTTAACGACTGCAAATGCAGCTGGGACCAACGGCTTTACATGCCTTCCGAAGCACGGAGGAACTCGAGATAATAAAATGTTGTCACCCTTGCGAAAGTTGCTTAACCTCCGCAATCGTTGGGCCAGGCGGTAAAACACTACGCCACCAAGCTCCTCATGTCTGTCCAAACACTTAACGACACCAAAATCATTGTGAACAGCAAATACTTCCCTAGCAGTGGTATCTCTTAAGATGTCGGCGGGGTAATTTCAGCCAACAGTAGGAAAAATACGGTGAGGGACACAAATATCAAGATACTTAATAATATCTATGGGAGAACTGATAAATTACCTGAAGTGTACGTTCACAATGCAAACTGTCACCCACACGCTGAGCGACACGAGTATCATTGTAAATAGCAGGTATTTCCCCAGCAATGGGATCGCTAGGGACGTAGGCGGGATGATCTCGGCCAAACCAAGGAAGAACACAGTGAGGGACACCAGGATTGAGATGCAGAGCGATATCTAAGGGAGAGAAGTCCTTTTTGAGTACACGGTTATGCAATTATTCTTTCCACTGTTGGTAAAGCTGTGGTTCTGAAAGCATTGTTAAAATTGGTTTAAGGTTAGTACCATTGTTTTTAAAGTACTTGTTGTTGTAAAGCTTTTAACTGTTTATAAGGTGAGTAGAAACGTACCAGTGCAGTGAGTTTACACCAGTTTTATTTGTTTTAATTCCATACGAGTGCGTTTTGTTTCAAGGCTTTGATCTTTTTTCAGTTTTTGTCGATTTTGACCCGGAAGGATTTCATCAATATTGTGAAAAAAAAAATAAAGTTTGTTAAATTTGCAACAATTTGAAAGTAGAACAATTTTGATACGAGTGAAAGTTTCGGAGATACAGCTTTTCGAAATTCGACCAATTTTAAAACCTTACACAATCTTGATGAAAAACCAGTCTTTTCGGGACAAAATCGACATGAAAACTAAAAATAGTTCAACATTTTTGGGTTTTTTTTTAGTGACCCGGTCGTCTGCCGAGGTCGAAAACTTGGATTTAATATTACCTTAACATTACAAAATATATATTTAAAAACCAAAAAACATGATTTGAAGCAACATTCACGCCCTTTTCATGTCTAATTTGACTGTATTACTAAGCCCTTCATTTACTTTGTTATGGAATTACAACGAATATTGCATTGCATTGCTTTATGCAGTCGTTCATATTTCACAGAGTCTCTTTCCGCAATATTGCATTGCATTATAGTAATAATGCAATGCAATATTGCGAATTCTTTAAGCTAATAAGTATATTAGCTTAAAGTATAGTTTTGTTACACAATAAGATATTAATACAGAATTCTATAAACTACGTGAAGGGTTTATTGATATTTCAGTTTTAAAACTACAGAAAGCCAGATAGGTACTAAGAAGTGGTGATGTGGATGTGGACTCTTAATCATAGTTTTTTTTATTTAGTAAAAAAAACACGATACATTCTTAGGGTCATTTTTTACAGAAAAGATATGATGTATGATTTGACGAAAGTACCTAATATTTGTACGTTGTGGGCTCAAATCCCTTAGTGATTGATAGACTTAAGAATAACTGTGTGGAAAGTTTACTGTAGCTTTGTCATTGGATGTGGTTTTATTTGATGAATCAAGCAACTAATAAGATGACAAGTGCAGGAATTACTATCAACTTTCCTGTTACGTCTAGTGTAAGTATGTATACTTTGTTTTGTTAGTCCACCACTTGTTCTTGGAAATGTAGCCTACACAAATTACGTCACAGACAAGGATTTCAAAGTTATTTTCGAGGTATATTAAAAACCTACCAGAACTTTAAAAAAACTTATTGGCAACACGTGCCATTCTAAGTACTCAATTATAAAATCTTTTGACACAATTTTAGTAATTCGAGTGACTCTACAAACGAATTTTAGTTTTATACTCGTACATTCACTATTTTAGTAGGTCTTGCGATCCGTAAAATGGATTTGTTTCTTTCAATATCTTAAATATTGTTTTTAACTTTTTATTTTAATCTGATTTTAACATTACGATAGATTTTAGTAGACGATGTTACACTAGGTTGGCCGTTTCGTTTCCTTTTATCGTTTCATTAGTTAATGGATGTGTGAATGTGATAAGTATAATTAAATATGATTTAATACAGTATAGTAAAAAAGCTTCTTTAAAGATTTACATAATTCTGTGAGATTTATCTACAAACTCGTTTTTTTATAGACTCCTTGTTATACATGAGACACAGGAAGACTTGTTTACCGTACTGAGTTATTTAAAAATATATAAGTAGGTACATTATTTTATTAAAAATTTGGTTATATTAAACTTGACGACCTCCGTGGTCGAGTGGTTTGCACGCCGGTTTTCAAGGCGTCACCATCTCTTGAGGTCCCGGGTTCGATCCCCGGCTGGGTCAATGTAGAAAATGAACTTTTCAATATTGTCTCAGGTCTGGGTGTGTGTCATACCACCGTTGTTTCTGATTTCCATATCACACGTGCTATAGCTACTTACTTTGGGATTGGATCAATGTATGTGATGTTGTCAAATATTTATTTATTTATTTATTAATAAACATTGTACTTTCTTCTGGGTTCTTGCTTCTTCTGAAAAGTTTAGAAATAGATTCTCAAATTAAATCCAAATTACGGAACGTATTCAGAGATATATCTCTCATTTCTCTCATACAAAGATCATTTTCTATGTTTCACTAAAAACTTAAGCTTACTTTTATATTCTGGATTGCTTCTATCCTTCCAATGATTTTATCACAATATTTTTATTTTATTTTACTTACACTAAGTATATACATATCTTATACTACCATCTCACTATACAGGGTTATTTGTAAAACACCAACTACCTCGCAGAAATTGATTACTAACATCTTAAACAATTTTCTACTTTTCCGAAAACCGACAAAACAAATTTGACTTTCCATACAAATGGCCCGAACAGCTGATTGAGTTTTGTATTAAAATTAAATTTTTTGTGCATTTTCGGAAAAGTCGTGGAACAAATGTTGTTGTTTATGATGTTAGTAATCTACTCCTGCAAGGTCGTTGGTGTTTTACAAATAACCCTGTATATCCTAAGTAATCCTTACCTTCTCTCCTGAATCTGATGGTAGATAGAATACGAGAACAGTTAAAAACGTAAGTCCTACGCACGGAATGATGAGGTTGACAGTGTAGAATAAAGTCTTGCGGCGCATCGTCAGTTTGAAAGTTATATCTGTAAAAAAATAGAAGCCTTTTATACTAACCCATAAAGTACTGGTAAAAATGCTACATTTTGACCGTTTCCAACCAGCACCACTCATTGAACATATTTTCGTTATCACTTGCTAAAATACAAGCTTTGTATAATATCTAATAAATAGTGAGTCGGATCACAGACATAACATAATAAAATGTGATTCAATCACAATAATGGCATTAAGAGATTTTATTGAACTGAATTGAATTATTTTATTTAATAAAATATTTAGACCAATCACACAGGTTCCAGATATGTTTCAGTTAATTCAGACCTGACAGATAATTTTATACATGAAACTAGAAGAAACTTGAAATCCAGTACCTAACTATGCAATAGGTCCTTAATAGGTCCTATAAATTCTACCCGAAAACTTTCGTTTGCCACTCTATTTGCATTTTTAAACAAAAACAGTTTAAATGTCTTATTTTACCATTGAAAATGGTTATCAGATGCAAATCGCCTGAGACGTATTTTTGACCATATCTCCGAGGATTTTAAGAGGATCGAGATAGGAGTAGTACCAAAAGTTGAGGAATTTATCGAGACACCTGTGAACGTTTGAATTTTGAAAATCTACTAGAAGCTTTTTCTGGAATTTAGCAAAACTCCAAAAATTCCGAGTTTTTTGGCAGGTGTTTGTTTACTAAATTGTAAATATTTCGGAAATGAAACCATGAAAAAATGAAAAAAGGGTCCTAGGGTATTAGTTTAACAACCAAATGGCGAAATAATTTTGAACATCAGTTAATAATTGTGACCTGTAGGTGGTCCCTTTAGATTTGGAATTGTAGAAAAACGGGTGTTTCCGTACATAGAAAGTGATGTAGCTTTTATGATTATTGACCGATCGTCATGGTAATAGTGTTAAAAGATGCAGAAGCAGATGAGAAGTGTATTCGTTGCAATTTTGAAAATCGGTTTATAATATTTCGGCTGCGTCGAGGCAGTCAGCGGACGCTTTTGTGACACGAGGCGGAGCCGAGTGTCACAATCGTAAAAATAAATAGGCACTACCTAGGTAACCTTAGAAATATAATAGGACTTTGCATTTGATTTGATTTTGGGTTTTCGTAAATTTTTGTGTTCATTTTCAATGCTCCGATTCTTGCGGGGACTGTAAAATCTGTGAATTTTTGTTTGTGAAAAAGCCTCATGAGTTTATCAGAGGAAGAAATAGAGCTGTACCTGAAAAGGGTTCTGTACAGCAGGGATAGTACTCTTCGTTCCTTGTGGCAGGCACCTCTAGAATGTCCCATTCCACAGACAAGTAGAATTCGCTCAAATCTATTCCGACGTGGACCAGGCTACTGCCGGGGGACTGGTCCATGTGTTTTAGATCAACCTGCAGAAAAAAAAAGTTTTCAAGCACTCTCATAAAAAACTTAGATGTTTTTAAGCACTGTTTAAAGTTTTACTAAACTGAATAGCTTTTCTGTTATGGCCAACCTTGTATTCGAAACAAGCTACTAAAGACAATTTTTAATGCTTTGCCCCAAAAGGCATGGAAAGACGAAAAATTTTAATAAAAAGATTACTCTGTAGGTTCAGCCACTTGACTTCGTATCTTCTATAACTAGTGGCTCCGTGAGCTGTAGACCTCGCGAAAAAATAAAATAAAATGTCGCCATAAAGTTTTCAAAGCACACAGTAGGTACGTGAGTATTGCAGCTAGATGGTGCTTCTAATTTTGATCATTTTTCAAAATGGGTGAGTATTTTTTTTATAAATTTGGAAAAATTGGCGTGACTGAACAATTATATATAATTATCGAACCTGCTCACAAATTTTCACCGAGATCGGTTGAGAAATGCGACCTGTAGAGGAGAACAGCCAGCGCTGGAAATACGGACTGAAATTTGATTTTTTTACATTATCTCCGCCATTTAGAAAAAAAATGAAAAACTGGCTTGACATAAGAAATTTATACAATTTTCAAACCTGCTTACAAAATTTTACGAGAATCGGTTGAGAAATGCTACCTGTAGAGGAAAACAGACAGCCCTGGAAAGCCGGACTGAAATATGTATTTTTAACATTTCTTCGTCATTTTGAAAAATTTCCAAAAACTGGCGTGACAAAAAAAACTATATTATTTTCAAACCGGCTTACAAAATTTCATGAGAATCGGTTGAGAAATGCGACCTGTAGAGGAGAATATCCAGCGTCAGAAAGCCGGACTGAAATACATTTTTCTGTCATATCTCCGCCGTTACGAAAAATTTAGAAAAACTGTCTCAACTTGAAAAAATCTATATGATATTCGAACCTGCCCACAAAATTTCACGAAATTCGGTTAAGAGATGCGACCTGTAGAGGAGAAAAGACAGAGCCGGAAAGCTGGACTGCAATAGGTTTTTTCCACATATCTCCGCCATTTCGAAAAAAATCGTAAAAGTGGCGTGACAAAAAAATTCTATATCATTTTTAAACCTGCTCACAAAATTTCACGAGAATCACTTGAGAAATGCGACCACTAGAGGAGAACAGACAGCGCTGGAAAGCCGAAAAACCTGTTTTTTTAACATATCTCCGCCATTTTGAAAAATTAAAAAAATCTGGCTCGACAAAAAAATTCCATATAATTTTCGAACCTGCTCGCAAATTTTCACGAGAATGGGTTGAGAAATGCGACCTGTAGAAGAGAACATACAGACATACGAAAGAATTTTTGCCCAAGCTGAAGCAGAGACGCTTCGCTCGCACTTCGTGCTCGCTCGGTCAATAAATGGTACAGACAGCCCCTTCTTAATTAACACCAATATATCGTCGTTGCAAATTAAATCTCCTTTGTAGTCCTGTCGAATGAAAGATTTTCTAAGAAAAATTTTCAGGAGGCACTTTTTTCTATATTCTCGAAAAGTTTGTTTTTGTACATAGGAGAATTTCAATTTGCAATGACGGTATAAGTTAAAAGCTCAAACCTGTGCCCCGTTATAAGTCCAGGAGCCGAACTTCATGAAGCAAGTTTGTTCATCGAAGGGAAAGTATTCCACGTTGATCTCGCAGGAAGACTTGTAGATGGCAGGCGGCTTCCAGTTCACCTCTCCGGTGTATTTTAGTGTAGCTTTCGTCATTAGAGTCACCTGCAAAAACAATATAAGCCTTATGTTAAAATCGTTTTTAAAGTCTTAATTTGTTTGCAAATTTAATAAAAAAATTACGTGCTAAGAAGACCTACTTCAAAAACTGAACTAGGCACGACTAATAGATATTATTTATTTATTATACAATCTTCGGGAAGCTTTCAGCTAGGTTAAAAAGGAAGGGGTTGACTTAAATAAATATCAAGGGCCTGAATGTGACTTGTTTGCGGATGGATGGATGAAATTATTGTCAGAATGTTTGCGTTATTGTGAAAATCTAAATGAATAGTTGTTGTTGAAATTGTGTAAGAAAACTGTATTAATTATGTTCTTTAATTATTGTAATTGGTGTGTCCGTTATAATTAAAGTAAAATAAAAAAAAATAAAAAAAAAAATTACAAGCTTCCAGATAGGTGACGCGTTCGTCCTAATTCGTGACATTATTAGCTTAGGAATAAGTAAATCGAAAAACATGCATCATATGATTAACGCGATCCTTTTTCGCAGTAGGTCACCAGGACCGAGAGAGCCTGGCGACATTGTCGAGGAGAAGGTAAGTGCCGGAAGTTTTTAGTGGGTATTCCCTCCTCCCGAGATCCCGTCGAGCCATTCGGCTGGGTGAGATCAATCACGGGAGGCAGTCATGGAGGGAGCAGCAATGTTGAATATTGCGGTCCCCTCCTGGCGAGTCCCCTCTTTGCTCACCAGAAGCGCGTAAAGGCGTTTTCCTTCGGCATACAAAAAAGGACCGAGACAGTCTAGAAAAGCTATTTCCTGCGACTTTGATCTACTCGAGATGACGCTGAAGCCATTTAGGTGACGATCACGGGTGGCTTTCAGTATTACATTTTTTACTCTTAAAATAAAAATAAATAAAATTACATGTTTTGATTTACCACGTGACAATTCTTCAGAAAACGTCCATTATTTATTGTAAGATATGAAAGAGAAAATAAAACTCACTTCGTAGTTTCCATCCCAGTTGTTGTAAAGTACTATATCGGGAAGCCAGATGTGTTCCGAAGGTACGTAAAGCATTTCCACGCCGCCATAATCGTCCGGGTTCCACGTAAGCTTGTAGTCAAACCATTTCTGTAATTAAAGAAAAATACTTTTTGTTATTTATGGATAGTGTATTTTTATGCACTAGTTAAGTAACTTTTATTGAGCTTAATTTATTTTGAATCTTTAACAACTTCTTTCTATTTATTAGGTGACGTTACATAGATCGTATGCTTTTCCTTCTGACTTCAATAGCTGTATTACTTTTAATCTTAAATACTAACTGACGTTATTAATAAAACTTTTGTCCATGATACATGGACAAAAGTTTTATATGTGTACAGTGTTTTCTATACAGATGCATATAGATTCAAATGCACATAGTCACGGGAATCTTAAAAGTCGTGTAGCATCTGTCAATGGAGAACACCAGATTTGTATGAAAAAAGCTAAAACAGGCTAAAAAAGACGTCCAAACAAATTCGGACAAGAAGGCTGGTGACGACATCCATCCTTCATTTCTAAATCTTCTCTGAATCTTACCTGTTCCACCCACAGTTAGTGATCATAACCTGGTTCTTCAGGTTCACCTCTATGAGCTGCGACAGCTGGAGCCCCAGCCGCACCGTCAGGATGTCGGTGACGTTGGTCACCGGCCTTAACAACCGGTTGTAGTTGCTCAACAGGTCACCGTACATAGGCTTAACTTAACGCTTACCCTTATAATATTGGAATATCTTACCTGTTCCACCCACAGGTTAGTGGTCATAACCTGGTTCTTCAGGTTGACCTCCATGAGCTGCGACAGCTTGAGCCCCAGCCGCACCGTCAGGATGTCGGTGACGTTGGTCACCAGCCTTATCAACCGGTTGTAGTTGCTCACATGTCATTGTACAAAGGCTTACCCTTATAATATTGAAATATCTTACCTGTTCCACCCACAGATTAGTGGTCATAACCTGCCCTTCTATTGTCTAATTTAAAAATCTATCGCAATCGCTTTCAGGATGTAACACATTGAAGCTTCTTTTAGGCACAAATATAAACTTACCAAAGAAATGCAGCAATGTGTCACATTCATCTGTCAAACGAAAGCGATTGCGATAGATTTTGAAATTAGACAACTAGCCCCCTGGTCCTTGAGGTTGTATTCCATGAGCTGCGACAGCTTGAGCCCCAGCCGCACCGTCAAGGTGTCCGTGACGTTGGTCACCAACCTTATCAACCGGTTAACGCTTACCCTTATAATATTGGAATGTCTTACCTGTTCCACCCACAAGTTAGTGGTCAAAACTTGGTTCTTTAGGTTGACCTCCATGAGCTGCGACAGCTTGAGCCCCAGCCGCACCGTCAGGATGTCTGTGACGTTGGTCACCGGCCTTATCAACCGGTTAACGCTTACCCTTATAATATTGGAATGTCTTACCTGTTCCACCCACAAGTTAGTGGTCATAACCTGGTTCTTGAGGTTGACCTCCATGAGCTGCGAAAGCTTGAGCCCCAGCCGCACCGTCAGGATGTCGGTGACGTTGGTCACCGGCCTTATCAACCGGTTAACGCTTACCCTTATAATATTGGAATATCTCACCTGTTCCACCCACAAGTTAGTGGTCATAACCTGGTTCTTGAGGTTGACTTCCATGAGCTGCGACAGCTTGAGCCCCAGCCGGACCGTCAGGATGTCGGTGACGTTGGTCACCGGCCTTATCAACCGGTTAACGCTTACCCTTATAATATTGGAATATCTCACCTGTTCCACCCACAAGTTAGTGGTCATAACCTGGTTCTTGAGGTTGACTTCCATGAGCTGCGACAGCTTGAGCCCCAGCCGCACCGTCAGGATGTCGGTGACATTGGTCACCGGCCTTATCAACCGGTTGTAGTTGCTCAGCAGGTCATCGTACAAACGTTTAACGTCTGGATTAGCTTCTAATAGCTTTACCCCTATAAATATAATAGAATATTAGAACGAAAGTTGTGTAAAAACTTCGATAGGTTTTCAGTTAAACGAAAGTAAATAAATATACAAAACTTATGATTTAAAAGCAAAAGCGTACTCACCCAAACTGTTCCTTATGTAGGCGAAGATAAGGTAAATAATTACTAGTCTCATTTTAAACTATTTTTTAACCGTCTCTAATAGTATTTACTGGAACATGTTTACAAATTGATGCTGTGCAGCTACGAGATAAAATGAGCGCGCATGCGTAATCAATAGTCTATGAAACGCCCGTGTGCCGTAGACAGCCGCCGTAGTCGGCTGCACTACCGCCACTGAGGTATGCTACGAACGGCGTTGTAGGGAACTAATTTGATTTTGTGTACAACGTATAGATGGCGTGTATGGTCAGCGTCTTGAACTTTTTACTGTTTGTCTAATTGTATTTATATGAATTAATTGGAGAAATATAAATACTTATACAGAATTGAAGCCTTCCAATTTTTGCTGTATTTATTGTTGTAACGCAGTCCTAAGAAGGTTAAAATTAAAAACATTTCATGGTCATAAACTTAATTTACTTACGTATTCTAAACTTTACCAACAATCCATTTACCTATATTAATTAAAAAATACATTTAATTACGTATATTGATTAACTTACAATATTTTTTGTTACACTACTTATGTAACTTTCAGAACATTGACTTGTTTTAGCAAAATTCTTACACTTTTAAAAACATTTCACATCTTCGATCATATTATACCTACTGTCATAATTCAAATTTGTTAAATCTTCAGAAGACATAATATATCATAATTTCCTATAGATTAACTTAACAAACATAATTATTATAAATCTATTTACATTTTTTTCACTTAAGATAACTTGCATTTTCGTTTTTTAGTTTTCGTTACTTTATCTCTTATTTTTTCTGTGCATATTCTTTTGGTTCCTTTTATATTGGTATACTTCATGAGACTCCTCCCGATCTGCAAATAAAAAGATGTTTTTAATCTTAACTTTTTATTCTTCGATCAAGAATACCCTAAATGTCCGGTCAGAGTCTCAAAAATAGCACCTCAAATAGCGTCCCACTTACAAACTGGGCGCTTATTTTGCACAAAGTAAGTGATAGAAGATGTGTTTTTGTACATAATAAGCTTATTTTGTACAAAATAAGTGATATAAAATGTGAGTTTGTACAAAATAAGAGGTGATTATTTACAAAATAAGCGCCAAGTTTGTAAGTGGGACGCTATTTTAGGTGCCATTTTTGCGTACTGTTTTAGTTCGTGAAGCGTTATCTAGGACAGCGATTCCCGAATTCTTGTTGCTACGGAACCCTTTTTGGTTCACTGTTTATAGGTGGAACCCTAGCTCAAGTAAGAAGTAACCTCACTGTAGCTTTTTTTACGTGAAATCACACCGAACTGAGGCTTTTTGGCTTGGTGTTCGCATCTTGTAAGTATAGTTTTACTTTAAAGTTAGAACAAAAAGATATTTACTTAACTCTTGAATTTTCGCGGAACCCCTAAGAGTCACTTATGGAACCCCAGGGTTCCGCCGAACAACATTCGGGAACCGCCGATCTAGGATATTCTTGATCGAAGTTTTTATTTTAGATTTTATCATTATACATTTTATTAAAAGGCCCGCGACCCGCGATTGCGTCCGCAAAATTTTGCATTCCGGAAGAATATCAGTGGTAAATAAAACTAGGTCAGGACAAAGGTAGCCACAGGATATTTTACCCGGTTTAGCTCTCGTAAAGGAAAATATTTCACCAACTGTGATGTAGCTTCGTAAGTTTCCAAACTTACAAATTAGTGAGGTGATTACTTACGGGGTGATTAACTCGTTATAATATTTGTGTAGATTTTAAATAAGCTATTGGCACGAGAGTACTGTTTCTTTTCTAAGGGCAAATTAATCAAAACACATATAACAACATCAGTCAGTTATATCACAGTACATAAAAAACTTATATATGTACTGTGGTTATATTATTCACCAAATAAAATAAATGGCTTTAAAAAAAATTACAGACAAACGACAGACAAACATTTTCAATTTTACCAATCAAATAAATTTTATTTAGCAATGATTTTAGAATTGAAAACTCTCTTTTTAAAAACTAATATCATTGTTATCTAGGCATTGAAAAATCGGCGCTTAGTCAGCTGATAACATTGTTTTGTTTTTCGATATGACTCGTTGTTTCAGAACGTATTTTATATGTGTAGTGTTCAGAAAATGAATATTTTTGTTACTTGCTAATCTTTGAACAATGTTCAGTAGAAACAGACAAAGCAGATACTTCCTGTTTTTGAAAAGTTTTGGAATAAAAATAAAAGTATTAAATAGTCATCATCATCATAGATATTTATTGAGACGAGCTTCCGCCCGCGACTTCGTCCACGTGTACATACAGAAAATCCCTAGGGAATCTTTGATCGGGATAAAAAGTAAACCATATTATGTTTCAATACTTTCAATCCAGACTATAATAAACTATCCAGTGTGACCAGATTTAGTAGATTAGTATTTTAATACTGTTTCGGTATATTTTATCGACTTTTCCGAGCATCAGTATTTTTAACCAATTTCAAAAAAGGAGGAATTTCCTAATTCGTCTGAATGTTTGTTTTTTCTTTGTAGGTATATTGGAGGAAGTAAGTATTTTCGGTATATTTTGGTTATAAAGTTATGATAACACGGTGTTCCGTCCTCGCGGACATTGATGTTCAGGGAATTTCCCGGATTTAGTCTATATTTCATTCAGAAGCAAAGATCAGTAAGTTACAGATAGGACATGACAGGCAGCCGCCGCCCTAGTAGAATTTCCCCAAAGTAGTAGTCGTTTTTGTCGTCATATAAATAGAGCGTGTTTTTTTTTCTTTGTTTTATTTTACATGACGCATCCAATCCGGAAAACATGACTATAGTTTTGTCTTCCAATAGAATGTTAAATTCAATTCTAGCATTTATTGTGATGATTAATGAATAAAACCCGTTTTGAAAATCAGTATTTTATCGGTATATTTTCCATGTGCATTAGTATATTTCAGTATTTTTTAGGTGCTTCGGTTTTTAGCAGTGATCTAATAAAATGCGTCTGATTGATTATAAATTATATATAGGGCATAGAGCATTAGTTATTCTGCGATAGAGCTGTGCTCCACTTGGCTGCACTGCGTTATTGTCATAAATGTTATATTTTATTGTTTTGTTCCGATATGCTTCATATTACACCATAGGAGTGTTCCAATCAAATTCACAACACAATCATCTCGTACCTACGTATTATTTACGTAATTTTCGTTATCTATCATAAGTCTGATTTACTTTTTCTATACTATGATGAACGAAGAATAATTTTATATTTTAGTTCATTGTTAAGATATTAACATTAACTTAATATGTTGAATCAATATTATTATTATAGAAGACATAACAACTAGGGATGCATCGATACGCCTTTTTGCCGATACGATACCGATAAGCTTAGTGAATTTAAATGAAGATAAAAATTGTTCTAAAAAGGAAGAAACAAGTATCATTGCAGTCAGGGGACACTGTTCTGTGGTACTCTTTAGAGTTTTTGGCAGTTATGTTTTTTTTTTATATTATTTATTTTTATTTTATATATTTTAATGATGTATTATTTTTGAATATGATTATTAATGTGCCTTTGATTTGATACCCATACTGTAATAATTTAAGGTTTTTTTTCCTTATAAAAAATTGTGTCATATGTAGCTGCCATATTGTTTTTTCATCTATTGCCAGTATCACTCGGGACTATGTTAGGATTCTTACGATACCAACACATCCAAATCTGTTCCAAAACTATATCAAGTTACGGTGAACTTTGATGCGTGAAATTTGAAAAGTATCGTTGTATCGACAGTAAAAATATCGCCGATCCCGATATATCGGAAAACCCGAAGTATCGCCGATATATTGGTATCGGTATCGGTATCGGATGCACCTCTAATAACAACCCTTAGCTGCACTTAATTTATTATCATAAATGTCAAATTGTAGGGCTTTTTACTTGTTTCATTTCTTATAAAACTATATTTTATCGCATGATTACCCAATCAAAATGATTATAGGAATTATTGTCAGATTGTCGCATTGTGATGTTTATTGTAATGGATTTGTTTGAGTTCATTCGGTGGTTACGCCTTCAACAGTGTGAACATTATTTACGTATCGTGTTTTATTGTAAAATGATAGTGTATTTATTATTTGTTACTGTGTCGTTGTGTGTCATACATCTGATACATCTCGCCCTCAATTACAATGGGAGGGCTCGGCTGCAGAGGAAGATACCGGGTTTTGAAGACCGCTTTATAGTTGACAATGCTTTGGAGCTCTGGCTTCCTCCAGGTATAGTTTTTTATACATTACTTCAGTAACTACTTTCTGCACTTTATATTTACTTAAGGGAACCTAAAATCCTCATAATAAATGGCCACTTGTTATTACAGTTCGTTATCATTACGAACAATACTTATAAATAATTAATAATTATTATAATTAAGTATATCTCAGTTTTTGTAAAATTATTTTATCTAATGAACTGTTCCTAAGCAGTTCAAAGTGTCTATACAATACAATGTGTTTTTTTGAACATTGATCAAACTTTGTGGTGTGGCTTAGATCATCAAATTGAAGAACTTTGTCTATGGGATGGTCTATCTAACTTCATCAGAGCAAAAAAAACAGCTGTTCCATACATTTTGGTCGAGTAGTTATTGATGTTTTCTATGGAACAGCTGAATATTTTTTTGATCTGATTAAGTTGGTCCCATGAGGAGCTCGGTGGCGCAGAGGAGCTCGGTGGCGCAGTGGTTTAGCGCCTGGCCCAGCGATTGCGGAAGTTAAGCAACGTTCGCAAGGGTCGGTCATGGGATGGGTGACCAAAATTTTATTATCTCGAGCTCCTCCGTGCTTCGGAAGGCACGTTAAGCCGTTGGTCCCGGCTGCATTTGCAGTCGTTAACACCCACCAATCCGCATTGGGCCCGCGTGGTGGGTTATGGCCCGTCCTCCTTATCCATCCATAAGGAATGCCTGTGCCCCAGCAGTGGGGACATCAAAAATGGCTGATGGACAAGTTGGTCCCATAGACAAAGTTGTTCAGTTTGATGGTCTAA
This sequence comes from Agriphila tristella, assembly GCA_928269145.1. Taxonomy (NCBI): domain Eukaryota; kingdom Metazoa; phylum Arthropoda; class Insecta; order Lepidoptera; family Crambidae; genus Agriphila; species Agriphila tristella. The sequence continues at coordinate 45,038,368 of OV743433.1, forward strand.
GCCACACCACAAAGTTTGATCAATGTTCAAAAAAACACACTGTATTATAGGTATAAATATAAAAGTACTTAATTGAATTATTTGAAATTCGTACATCTCCCTCGAGATACTTCAAGTCTAAAACATAACAACACCTCGAAAACAAAACATATTATCTACAACCATGCTTTAAATCCTCTGTAAAGGGTTCTGAAATGGTTAGTTTACTGCCAACATTATAATATGTCCGATATATCCGTTCCTGTAACCGTTACCCGTATATTCCATACAAAATTTGGACCCCCACTTTAAGCACTTTAGGGGTTGAATCATAGCCACCGTGTTGGACTTCAAAATAAATGCCATTTTTGCAATCAACATCCCATAAAACCTCAATAACAACCATCCATATGGATTTTTGCGGTCCATTTACCCAGTTATCTCCTAAGAGAAATAAAGTTGATAAACTTAACCCGAGTTTCGGAAATCCAAGAAATACGTGTTTGCTTATTTGTTTTTAAAAGTTTTAAAAGTTTCAAGTCAACATGACTATTTAATATTTTTCTCCTTACAAAGTTTTAATCTCCATTTCACCCATTTAGAGGTTGAATCATTTCACTGTCAAAATAAATGTCATTTTGGCAATCAACATCCAATAAAACCTCAATAACGTCACCCATATCAATTTTGGACTTTTTACCCCATTTACCCTCTTAGGGGTTGAGTTTTAGAAAACCGTGAAACACGTGTTTACTTTTTTGTTTTTAGAAGTTATCCTACGAAGTTTCAAGTTGAAATTTCTTTTTTTTTCCATACAAACTTTGTACCCCGATTTAACCCCTTTAGGGGTGGAATTTCCAAAAATCATTTCTTGCACTGTATTAAATATTTCTAGCAATGCTTACACTGTATAAAGTATCTATGTACAAAATTTCAAGTCTCTAGGTCCAGTGATTTGGGCTGGGTGTTGGTCTGACAGTCACCGAAAAACAACTGGAAAAAATATGGTATGAACCATTCATTTAGCTATTTCAAACAGTAAATGTTTATAAAAATGGTTAAAATTAAATGTCGTCCAAAAAACATGAACAAAATCAAGTTTTATGTACTTAACAATTTATAAAGAAACAACAATATTTTCAGCATGACACTACCAGATCCGTGGACACAAATTCATGATAACACGTGAGTTTTACTTTTCGACAGTTCGACAATAGTTATTTGTTCTACAAGTGACCAAAATCTATTTGTGCTGCGAGTGTCAACTTTAAATCACGAACTAGCGAAGTAGTCTAGAATTAAATCACGAGCGTAGCGAGTGATTCTAATATAGACTACTGAGCACAGTGAGTGATTTAAAGTCACGAGGCAGATCAAAATTTTGGTCTCGTGTAAAACATACAACTTTTCACCTTTACCAGCGAGAAAATTTTACGTGAGTTTCCTGGTAAAAAGCAAAATTCAGCATTAAAAACTTGTTCACTCAACTCTTAAGGAGTTAGATAACTATCTTCATCGTTGGACGCACATTTTTTTTGTTATTTATCCCAAATCTTCATCGTTGGAATAGTTCGATCAAACCTGTGCTGAAAATTTTTATTCATAAAGTAGATTCCCGCCGTTTTGTTTTACATTATTACGTTGTGTTTTTCTCTTATTCATTAATATCCCATCTTATTTATTTATGTATAATCATAAAACACTAATTTGTTAATAAATTTCATTATTTTTTCTTATTTTATATTTATTTCATACATGCGACCTCATTTCGTCCATACTCTTTATTTCGAAATATCAACCTTCTTTTTTAACAAATCTTATTTAAAACTCCTTGGTATATCCGTGCATTTTATTTTCTTACTTTTTAATCCGTGTATGACACCATAAAGCACTCTATCTATTCTTTTCTCACATATTAATTTTACAAGTCGCATCCTTGTCACTCTATTTTCTTTTTTCTTTATTATTCTAAATGTTGGTGTTAGAAATTAAAAAAGCACTTTGCCTCACGCTCGCAGCAAAAATCGATTTTGCTGCAAGTTTTTACGCGCCAAAGGGGCCCTTTTCGTGCTGGAGAGGTGAAAAATACTTTTTGAAAGGCACCGATTTGTGGACAAAACATATTGAAATGTTGGCTTACTTTTTACATGTGATTTTCTATGATACAAAACATGGATATAGTAAGTATATTAAATACCAAATGACTTTTGTACAGCCAAATTTTTGATTGAATGAAAACCAATGACATTGAATTCTCTATTTTTATATTAATGTGGATAAAATACGTTTTGAAACAACGCTCCTCATTATACAACACACTTTAACTGTAAACTTTACTTTCTTCATATCACTTTGACTCTTCCTATCATTTTTAGATTTTAATAAATTATAGGCTACCTCTTGGTTGATACTTCGGTACAGGCCACAGGCTGAAGGGATAGAAGTAGGCGATTGGTATTCTTCTGACCGCCACAAACGATTTGTCCTGCTGCATCATTTTTGCTTCTGAAACAAACAGAGTGCATTCGAATAAGCCATCGACATGTCATTAAAGAATCATTAGAGAATTCCTAATACATGGCGTGTGATGTCACGAATTGTGAATTCAGCCTTGCGGTAAACAAATCTACCAGGCAATCTTAACTGCAAGAGAATTTGCTCTTCATCGCTCTCAAATGGGTGTGAAAGAGGAAACACCACGGGTCAAAGGAATTGAAAAATTCCTATGGTAATGGAAAGTAGACAAAATCAACGTTTGTTCCTATGAAGAAATAGAGCATAGTCTCAACTGCTGTGCAATCTAAACTGTTTTGACACCACCCAAAATAGTACCGTCCATAGCAAGGTACATAAGTTTTTCCATAATCTAGCTTCATTCCTTTTAGTGATACGATCAACTGCACTCATTGTTGCGTATAAAATAATCCAATTGGACGAACAAGGAAGTGTTAGGGCGTGGATAATCGAACCCACAACTTCCTGCCTCACTAGGAAGACTCCGAGACTTCAATGCCAGGCGGATTATAATACACCCTATTATAAGTCGAGAATATTCGCAACACAAGTTGTTTGTAAAAAAATAACTTGCTCAAATCTTTCTTCTGTGAACACTATCAACACAACACGGACATTCATTTTATAAATTAAAAAAAGAGTGATCTGCCTCTTCAAACTCTTTGCAAATCAAGTCAATGGAATCATGTTTCCTTTACGAAGGTACGAATTCCCAAACAAAATTCCACAATTAGAACCCGTTTCGTTTGACGATAGATGTTTGAACTAAAAACTACGATGCACGGTCTCACACTAATGATATCGATTAGCTAAGAAGAAATCATTCAATTATGTAAGTAAAATAAATAAACTAGCTTATTAATAACTAGTAGCTAGCATTTATGAGAAAGAATTTCCTTATAATGTAACTTTTGGGTGTAACAAAATAACGTGTTTTCGGGTCCTATGTAATAAACGTGACAATGGGGAATGTCTGAAAAAAAAACAAATTGACTGAATATTTTTATTGGTATGTAATGTAAAATGTCTGACAAGTTTATTAAACTGGGCCCGGCTTTGAAGATCTTTCGATTCCTGGCAAGGAGGCGGTTTATGATAGTTTGTATGTTGTTACAAGTAAAATATAATTATACTCACCTAAGGAGAAAACACTGAGAACTAGAAAACAAACGATAATCAACATTCAACAGTTAACGTCGACATATCATAAGTATAGGTACCTATGCATCGTAGGCAGAGTCATGGTTTAATGATATGTTGACGATTGTTCTATTCTGCATACACTTCCTGGCTGAGGTTGAGTGGTCGTCACTATTTTCCACTTGAGAAGATGCTATGGAAATGGCCGGTATTGTACGTACGCAAACGTTACGAACACGTGTTTTAGAATTCTATGCGGAGGAGGCAAAATAGAGACCGCCGGTGAAATGTTGGCATATCGATCGGATTATATTTTCATAGGAGCCCTTTTGGGAAGATTATAAATCTTCTTTTTTTTTTATTGAAAATAAGTTAGCATTTGTTCACAATCACACCTGGTGTTAAGTGATGATGCGGACTACGATGGAGCATGCTCACTTAGATAAAGCCTGTTCACTCTAGCCTTAAAAATGCCCAAGTTGTAACTATCAGGAAACACATCGGCAGGCAGGCTGTTCCACTCCTTTGCTGTTCGCATTATAAAAGTGTTAGCAAAATGCTTTGTGCGGATGGTTGGAATATCAACAACATAAGGATGGTACGCTAATCTGCGTATAGTGCTTCGATGGTGGAATGGGGCTGGAGGAATTAATTCGTGTAATTCCTTCGCACACTCTCCGAAGTGCATCTTGTAAAATACCGACAAACAAGCTATTCTACGGCGGTGGTCGAGGCTATTTAGTTTGGCATTCGTAAGTTCGGGGTCTCCAATATGTCGCCTAGCTCGTTTTTCGACCGAGTCTAGAGCGGCAAGCTGGTATTTGGCTGATCCGTCCCAAAGACGACCTCCGTGGTCGACCTCCGTGGTCGAGTGGTTCGCACGCCGGTCTTCAAGGCGTCACCATCTCTTGAGGTCCCGGGTTCGATCCCCGGCTGGGTCAATGTAGAAAATGAACTTTTCAATATTGTCTCAGGTCTGGGTGTGTGTCATACCACCGTTGTTTCTGATTTCCATAACACAAGTGCTATAGCTACTTACTTTGGGATTGGAGCAATGTATGTGATGTTGTCAAATATTTATATTTATTTATTTATTTATATTTAAAGGTGACTGCAGTACTCCATGACCGGTCTGATTTGCGCTTTATAAAGTTGTAGCAGCTGATGCGGGGAGAAGTAACGCTTAACCTTTGAGAGGATTCCAAGCTTTTTTGCAGCGGTTGTAGCTATGGACTCTATATATTCGCCGAAGTTCAAATTGGATGAATTTGACATGCCAAGGAGTTGTAGCTGATCGGTCACTGGTACAGATGCACCACGGAAAGTCGGAGAATGATGGAATGCACTCCGTTTTGCAGAGAAGAGACACGCTTGTGTTTTTGTCGCATTGATCCTAACAAGATTGGCACCGCTCCAGTCAGAGACATCCTGAAGTGCCAGGTTCAATCGTCCGACTAAATCCTCTCGACAAGACTCTATTTGTTCTCTGTTGTCCTTTGCATTTGAAAAGTATCTGTCTGTTATTGTGCTATCGTCTGCATACCCAAAGGTTCCGGGTGTTAGCAGGTCGTTTATATGTAGCAAGAAGAGTGTTGAGGACAGAACGGATCCTTGAGGAACACCGGCGTCAATCGCTCGTTGATCGGACGTGCACCCTTCCAATACGACACGGATAAATCGTTCTTTAAGGAAGTCAGAGATCCAAATGCAAAGGTCTTCAGAGATTCCATATGCTGGAAGCTTACTTAAAAGGCTATCATGCCAGACCCTGTCGAAGGCTTTGGAGATGTCTAGAGAGACGGCAAGGGCTTCACCGTGATTCTCGATGGCCTCACTCCAAAGGTGGGTGGCATACGCAAGAAGATCAGCAGTTGAACGACCTCGTCGGAAGCCAAATTGGCGGTCACTTAGGAGATCGTTTTCTTCGAGGTATGTTAATAAGCGGTTATTGAGTACACGTTCCATAATCTTGCAAAGTATGGAGGTGACCGAAATAGGCCTATAGTTAGATGGGTAAGCAGGTTTACACATCACTATCTTTTATCACAGGTATTATGTTTCTCTGCCTGGCAAAAGTTTGAAGTCTATGGTGTACGTTTAATAAACAAAAACCCTTGTTGCTTGTTACTTGTCTAAATATAGGTACAGGGTTATTTGTAAAACTCCAACAACCTCGTAAGAGTAGATTACTAAGATCATAAACAACAACATTTTGTTCTATATACGTCTTTTCTGAAACAGACATAAAATCAACTTTTCATACATAACTCGATTGCTGTTCCGACATTTGTATGGAATGTCGTTTTTATTTCTGTTTTCGGAAAAGTCTTAGAACAAATTTTGTTGTTTACGATGTTAGTAATCTACTCCTGAGAGGTTGTTGATGTTTTACAAATAACCCTGTATATTTAGACAAGTAACAAGCAACATAGGTTTTTGTTTATTAAACGGCCACCACAGACTACAAACTTTTGCCAGGCAGAGAAACATAATACCTGTGATAAAAGATAGTGATGTGCAAAAGAAGATAATCTTCCCAAAAGGGGGGCTCCTATAAAAACATCATCCGATCGATATGCCACACGTCACCAGTCCCTAGTTTGCCTTTTCCGCATGGAACCCTAAAACACGTGTTCGTAACGTTTGCGTACATACCGGCCATTTCCAAAGCATCGTTTTACAAATAACCCTGTATAATTAGACAGGTAACAAGCAACATGGGTTTTCGTTTATTAAAACGGCCACCATAGACTACAAACTTTTGCGGTACGGCTGTGGAATTCCCTCCCAGAGCGTATCAGGAAAGCTCAAATTCTGAGATCATTTCGCGATCAAGTCAGAAGACATTTCCTCTCCTCTACCTAATACACTCGTATGTCCTGTTCTTTCTTTCACTTTAAAGTTTATTCATAATTCCTCTCTTTATATCTATATCTATCTTTATCTTATATCTCTTCCCATAATTGCACCCACTCTCCTTAAATCCTCTTCTTCTTGTCTCTTTACTACTCAAGGTTGCCTGGAAGAGATTGCTATTTAGCTTTAAGGCCGCCTTTTGTGTGCTTTCTTTTTGTTTTTGTGACTATTTGTAATTTGTTCCTGTCTTGTGTGCAATAAAGTGTCTATTATTATTATTTTGCCAGGCAGAGAAACATAATACCTGTAATACTGTGTTAGTTTGATTGATAAGATAAAAGGAGATAATCTTTCCCAAACGAGTGCTCCTATTAAAATATAATCCGATCGATATGATCATTTTTGAGAAAATCATAGAGACATAGGAAATCAATTTATATCTAAAACTCTTATTGTTCTTTATGCAGTGGCAAAGATGAAACTAAATAATACCAATCATGATTATATTAAGAGAGTACCAAGTAGGTATGTACTCGCATCATAAAATTGATTCCAAGTGCAACAGGATACTATGACAACATAAATAAAGATAAATGAAACCCGTAACCCTTTCTTTAACAATAACCTTTATGAAAGAAATTGCAACTGATGATCTTTATCCAGGGATACGCACTTTGTGCTTCTTTGTTATTTCCAAATAGAAGCTGAAAACTCGCAACCAATTAAAGTTATCTGCGAATTATAAAAAATCTTTTGATCATGTTTCAAAAAATTATCATCCTTACTAATATTATAAATGCGAAAGTCCGTTTGTTTGTTTGTTTGTTACGCCTTTACGTCTTAACTACTGAACCGATCATCATGATTGCATACACGTTGTCAGGGGTACAGAGAAAGACATAGGGTACCTTTCATCCCGTAAAAAAGTATTGTTCTCGAGGGACAGCAATAAAACTTTCCACGCAGACGAAATCGCGGGCGGCCGCTAGTGCAGAATAAAAAACCTCACAGATAACCAGTACCCAATCTCAATTATTTATGAGCTACAAACGCTTATTTAACTTTCTCGTGACCCATGACAAATGAGAACAAAAAAAGAAACCTTTCCATAACTGAAACCATTTTATTTTCTAGTTCATATCTGCGTGGAAATTTTTTCCCGTGAGAATGTGACATATATATCACTGCAAGGTCTATCAGTCTGTTTCTAGGTTTACCAAACAGACATAGTTACTTTCGCATTTTTAGTATGAATAGCTTAACATCGGCTATATATATTGCCGAAGTGGGCCAAGTGCTCTGCACTCCACCAAAAAGAATTGCATTGAATAGCAGGCACTTCCGCCGCACCTGACCCTATTCTTGATCTGACCAAAACGTTATCTCAGCATCAAAACAATTTCAATTGTTTGAAAATATGTTCTTCTAATAGTAATAAAATACAAAGCACCAGGACCCCATAATTCTTCAGTTAAAGTCCCACCTGCAGTTCCAATCCTAGAACAAACACTGCAGGATCTAAAGATAGGTGCAGTTAGTTCTATTTGTAGAAACATGTTTGGCAAATAAGTAGTTTTATTTCGAAAATCGGGGAATTCCTAGAAGAGTTTAGTTTCCGATGAATTTCTTAATCATAACTCATTACATAACTCAAACACAGCATTAAAATTTCAGGAAGTGAGATGTTGGTAGTACAGCGTCCAATATCATGTTTATTTTTCAGGGTTTTCAGCTTTGTTTGTCGTGTCTATTTGTGTTACAATTTGGATCTCTTCAAATGATTTTGCTACTATCAAAAACTCCTTTCTAAACTCTCAGAGTCAGAAAGTAATTCATGAGTTGAGTTAAGATTATCGAGTTAACGCATTGACAATCTCCTACGCAATAGTTCTCAGGCACGCACTGAGGAAGCGAAGAACAATTGGCTCAGGCGACCAACACAACGGCAAACGCATAAATTTCGCGCCCTGACAGTGACCCGCTTGTGGAAGTGGAGTAGGCAATGAATATAGTGCGAAATTGCTGATATTGCGTCGTGTACTAACGTGGGATAGAGTATAAGGAACTGACATTTAGACGTTTGCGCTACATACGTACGGTTTCTTTGAAAAAAAAATATGCAAGCTAATTAAGGAACTCTACTTTCTCTTTACAACTACTACCTATATTGAGAAATTCTACCTCTGTATTTTCTCAATAGAAGAACTATGAAATCAACTAGCAAATCCTTTTGATAAATTGGCCCCTTACCAAACGCCAAAAGTAAATTGCCTAATAATAATGTTTTTTTTTACATAGTGAACATGAGAGAGAAGTTAATTTGGTTATCAGGACTGAAGCTGTAAATTCCTAAGAATTCAACTATAAAATCCGGAGTCGTCCTATCAAGATATAAGTAATATCACTGTCTATGCAAGTTATATAATTACCGAACCATTGACACGTAACTGGTCCAAAAACGGGGACACTTACGAACGTCCGGCGGCGGCATTAAGTGTATTACTGTTTATAGGTCAGCCGGGTGCGATCAAAGGCGCCGCGTGTCGTTGACTCGCCAACGAGTTCGCGTAGATACAACCCTGGCGACAATGATCTAGTTAGCTGGTGCATTTGCAACGGTCTTCTCATGCACTTGAAGAATACAAGATAATGGTGGCCAGAGGAGATAATCCCGATATCGTTTCGTTGGAGTTGAAAACAGAGTTAGATGCATTTTCTGCCAGGTAGGTAGATGGCAAGATTTAGTAGTAAGTGGTATATTTGCAACGATCTTCTTAGGCACTTGAAGAATACAAGATAATGGTGACCAGAAGAGATAATCCCGATATCGCTGAAGTTAAAAAAAAATTATTAGATGCATTCTCTGCCAGGCAGGTAGATGTCAAGATCTAGTAGTAAGTGGTATATTTGCAACGACCTTCTCAGGCACTTGAAGAATACAAGATAATGGTGTTCAGAGGAGATAATCCCGATATCGTTGGAGTTAAAAAACGATTTAGATACATTCTCTACCAGGTAGGGAGATGGCAAGATCTAATAGTAAGTGGTATATTTGCAACGATCTTCTCATGCATTTGGAGAACACAAGATTATAGTGTCCACAGGAGATAACCCCGATATCGTTGAAGTTGAAAAATGAGTTAGATACATTCTCTACCAGGTATGTAGATGGCAAGATCTAGTAGTAAGTGGTGTATTTGCAACGATCTTCTCATGCACTTGAAGAATACAAGATAATGGTGTCCAGAGGGGATAATCCCGATATCGTTGGAGTTGAAAACAAAGTTAGATGCATTTTCTACCAGGTAGGGAGGTAGTAAGATCTAGTAGTAAGTGATATATTTGCAACGGTCTTCCATGCACTTGAAGAATGTAAGTTATGCAGTGCAGAGGAGATAATCCCGATATCATTGGAGTTGAAAAAGGTTAAGTGCATTCTTTAATTAAGTGTTAATTATGACAGTAAATCTACTAGTAGTTGCCAATATCTAGTAGAACCTGGTGCAATTTGCAACAGAATATGGTGTACAGAAGATAATCCCGCATAATAAGGAAGGAGGTTAAAAAGGTTCGGCGCATATTAGATGTTTGCTAATTACGTCAATGAATCTACAGTCTTCTCATACTCTTGGATAATACAAGAAAGCAAAGAAGATAGCCCCGAAATCGTAGATGATGAATAAGGGAGGCTATCTACTAGAGAGTAGTGACACAATACTACTACGAGAATAGACAAACAATACGTTGCCGATCACTCTTTAACCAACAGCATTCCAGTGAGATGCGACTAAACTCTCGATGACGATTCTCTACGTCGTACCGATGACCTCATTTGTAGTCCCATTTATCTATCACAACAACAGTGACACAAATGGCATAAGATCGTTTGGTTTGTGCAGAAATTTTGATGACTTGCACCTTTGTCGTCATAAAAAAATCTAAAAAGCCCATTATTTTTCCCTTCAACAATCTTTCGATCAAGGATTTGTAAATGCTCGTTAATTTTGTTTGGTTTTAAAAATATGCTGTAAAAAAATGTGTTTTTAAGAAACGCTCTACATCCGGAAACCTAACCACTGAGGAGCTGGTTATCTTACCTCTAAAGCTAGAGTTTCCTAAGATCACGTTGCGGTCATATATTACAGCCGTAATTTAGCGGCCTAAAACGTTGTACATGTAAACAATACAGCGCGGTTTCTGACGTTACGGTGTAGCCGAATCTTGTACATAGACAACATTCAACGCCGCTATATTACGGCAGTAATAAGACGGCACCGTTATCCTAGGAAACCCTTGCTTTACTGCCGGAACACAACAATTTTTAAATTGTTGTTATGGCGTCAGATTAGCAGTTGGTGGTTTCTAGCCAGGCGGACTTGAAATAAGCTCTACCACCACCTTGAAATCAAACCCGCGACCCCTGCTTCTCTCACGTGTAGGCGAACCACTAGACCACAGAGGCGGTTAAAGTTACACAACACGTCATCATAAAAATTGCTTTTCTTTTTGAAAGCTTTTTTAAGCTTTACTATTGTTTCTCGCTTTTTTAGAGCAGTTTAATTTTTAAGCTGTTTTTAAGTCTTTGAAGGAGGTTTTTGGTTTAAATATTGTTAAATGAGTTTTTACGTTACAGGAAAAATTTGTGTCGATAATTTTTCATTCATTAGGGCAAAAACATGACGTCCTTTTTGATGGGATTTTTTTATTAGAGAGTTTGTATGAAACTCAAAAGTCTCAAGATCAAGACTCGTTTAACTCATTTAAACGATTGATGATTTTTAGATTTTTTTTATGTTCATGAAAAAAGAAAAACTAACCAGAAATAAGATTTTCATCTCATTTTTATAACGTTTTCGAGCAACTTTTCACAAACATAATTGAATTATCCTACTAATATTATAAATCCTACTATAATATTATAAATGTGAAAGTTTGTGGGTTTGGATGTTTAGATGTTTGGATGTTTGTTCCTCAATTACGCAAAAACTACTGAACAGATTTGGTTGAAATTTGGCACACAGACAGAAGATAGCCTGGATTAAAACATAGAATACTTTTTATCCCGATATTCCCACGGGAACGGGAACCACGCGGGTGAAACCGCGGGCGGCCGCTAGTGTTAAATAAATTATAATTACTTATTATTAGATATATTCAATGCATGTCAAAATAAAACCAATTAAAAAAGATCATTCCAATCCTACTAATATTATAAATGTGAATGTTTGTGGGTTTGGATGTTTGTTCCTCAATCACGCAAAAACTTATGAACGGATTTGGTTGAAATTTGGCACACAGATAGAAGATAGCCTGGATTAAAACATAGAATACTTTTTATCCCGATATTCCCACGGGAACGGGAACCACGCGGGTGAAACCGCGGGCGGCCGCTAGTATTAAAATTCAACAAAAAAAAAGTTTTACTATAAACACCTCGCATCCCACCCATTAATTTAGGTAGGTAAACAGACACGTTAAAGAAAACACAGAGTATAGTATTTTTTACACCTACTTTTTATTTGCAAAACCGAAGCTTTTTAAAATATTAAATTATTATTAAACTTCCCGATTATATGAGGTGTAAGTGCAATTGTATGAGGTAACTATTTTGTGTTTTTATTTCCTAAATCTTCAGAGAGTTTCACATTTTACAGATATCAAATTTATTTTATAGAAACTCTACCACTTTTTAGCCCTCATAGTCCAATTTTCGTGTCTTGTGCTGTCTTTTCAAAATCGAGATCACCAATATTTATAAAATCATCAAGTACGGTAAAATATAAAATCTCGCTGATAAAAATCGAAACAAAATCTTTATATTCAGGTATATCACCAACCTTTGTGTGCGCACTTTTTCCTCGTAACGGGCGGCGCAGGAAAAGCCACTGCGTTCGCAAAGAGCGCGCACGCGCATAGCAGAGCTGTGGTCCGGGCGTGCGACATGCGGACGGTCGCTGAAGTAACTGCGCGCATAGGAGACTGAATAAATTGAATTCCTTCGCCTAATTAGAGATTTTGATAAGGACTACCTAATTGGTGCGATCTTTGCACTACCACAGCTGTGGCACTACTGTCACAGTAGCGGGTTCGAATCCTGTAGAGAGCTTGTGTTTTAGCACTGAAGCACAGTATTTAAGACTAAAGTAACTGCGCGCAAGAAACTTAAGAAATTAAATCAGATCATTTGTAAGGAACGATTGATGTAGCGGTTGTGATCATGCAGAGTTTGAATCCTGTAGAAAGTATTGTGTACTATTAATTATTCTGTGGTATTGTGTTTGATACTTGGTGGGTCAAGTGCTTATTTATGTGTGTTCCCAAACTGAATGAAAACTTGACAGCGTACATGAGGAATGAGGAGGAATTAAATTGCTAAGGCATAAACTACTTTTGTTATTTATAACTAGGTCCCTAAGTAGGTACCTACTGAAATATATTTAGGTAGGTATCTGAACCACAGAGGAAATAATGACTACTATCTGAACTCAAAAATACAGATCAGATAATTGCAAAATATTTTTTGCTCTTCTCAACCGTTCATCGTAATTTTTTTTTGCATTTACGTTGTCAAGAGTACAAAAAACCGGCCAAGTGCGAGTAGGACTCACGCACGAAGGGTTCCGTACCAAAAAACAGCAAAAAAAAAAAAACACGTTTGTTGTATGGGAGCCCCCATTAAATTTTTTTTTTCTGTTTTTAGTATTTGTTGTTATAGCAGCAATAGAAATATATCATCTGTGAAAATTTCAACTGTCTACCAGCAGTCGTTATTAATAGCGAGCAAAAAACACCCAAAGAATCACGTTTGTTGTACTTGTATGGGGGCCCCCTTAAATATTTATTTTATTCTGTTTTTAGTATTTGTTGTTATAGCGGCAACAAATTTTACCTGTATCTATCACGGTTCATGAGATACAGCCTGGTGACAGAAAGACAGACAGACGGACAACGGAGTCTTAGTAATAGGGTCCCGTTTTTACCCTTTGGGTACGGAACCCTAAAAAGGACATAGGGAGCCCGAAAAAAAGAACTGTTCCCAAGGGATAGAAAAAAAACTGTCCACGCAGACGAAGTCGCGGGCAGTCGCTAGTAGTGTGATAAAAATCCACTCTGCGATAGTGATACAGCTCGCGCAACTTAACTTGACCCAATTTTTAGTACCACGTGACCTGCGCACTACAATTTTTGTACTGAAAATTGCTACTGCGCAAGCTTCATTGTCTAGGGTTTGGTTCAAGTTATGGTAGGTAGGTAGGTACTCTTTTTTTTTTTTTGTTTATACTGAAGAAAAGCGCCTTTACGCGCTTCCCTTCCCGCAGGTGATCGGGAAGGGGGTATGTGGGACTCGCCAGGAGGGGACCGCAACATTCAGCGTTGCGGCTCCCTCCACGACTGCCTCCCGTGATCCCACCCAGCCAAGTGGCTCGGTGGGATCTCGGGAGGAGGGAATACCCACTAAAAAACTTCAGTACCTGCCCACATGCCACCGATTGGTCATAAGGGGGACCTTGTGGGAATCACCCTAATGTGACCCGGTGGCTGCCCGGCTACCCAGGCCTCCTCACTACTGGGAGATGGCCGGGCAAGTTTGGCCATCTCCCCCCTACCGTCAGGGCCGTGCAAGGCAGGCAGTGGGTCACCTCCCACAGCCCGCTTGGCCCTTGACTAGTGAAATAAATGTGATATTCACCACCTCCTGCGCATTATCGCGGCTCCCGGCCAGCTTTATTATAGAGCTGAGGGGAGGAAGGCGGCGCAACAATTTAGTACTGCCGTCTACACCAGGGAACAAGATGTGCAATTCCCCGGAGTCTCCTCCACAGAAGGGTTACTGACCTCCATGATGGTCGGGGTTGGAATCACCCGGAGTAATCCAACTCCTCGCTCGAGACACTCACAGAGCGGTCCCTCTGAGGCGAAGCCACCTTCCGTTTACGCGTAGGGCGTTTTTCCCTTGCAGACGGAGGAACAGGCACGCGACTATTCACTTTCACTAGCTCTGGGGCAGTCTGACTGCCTTCCTCTGTTATCAGGTAGGTACTCTGTAGGGTACGTAGTGATTACATTCTCTTTGGGGTAGGTGCCAAAGAGCATGTTAGTCTATGATGTAATCACTACGTGTAGGTAGGTACTATTTGTTTCAACCAATTTCAAACCATTTCAAACTTTTTAGGAAACGAAATTTTCAAGTTTACGATATTACAATAACATGAAAAGTGTGAAAATAAAAACAGGGAAATACAAGTATTCTGTATCGGCCCTTGCAGCAAATTTACAAAAAGTCGCTAGTGAAAATCAAAGGTTACAGGAGGAACTGATCGATGTAACTGAAAAACAGCATCAAGAGATGACCAGAGCAATTCTGTTAAAAGAGAAAAATTGTTATTTGTTAGAAGAAATTCATAGGGCTAAGGAAGAAGCTTGCAGGCTAAAAGAACTGAGAGACACTCTGAAAAGTATTTAGCCAACAAAAATGTCGCATGAATCCAGTTCTAAGATTGCGTCTCTTGCAGCAGAAAACAAACATTTGAAAGATTTAATACTTTTAGCGAAGAAAAAACGAATAGAAGCTAGTAATAATGCCAAAATGTTGGCGGAAACCAACTATTATCTAACAAATTGTCTTTATGAAGCTTGTTTTGAGGTCCGTACTTTGAGATGTGAATATAAAAATGTGTTGCGTGGAGACCATACACAATATTACTAGTGCGTGCCGTCTTTCTTTTAGTACAGTAGCCCGTAATACATTTAAATTACCAAAAAGGTTACCGCTCGCCGTTGTGATATAGTTATTTATTACAAAATTATAGATGCTTTAACCCAAGTTTTACAGATCGCAACCCGCCGTAACCTATATTTGTATATCTCCAAAAACGATATTTGTTAATTTTTCGAGGTTTACCACATGGTTTAGCTATTGTCGTGTTCTACAGCTTTGTTTGATTGCCACTGATAATAGAAAGACTATGAAAAGCAGCCATACACAGATTTAAGACCAGATGAAAATGGATGGGCTTTATCTGGTCTTAAATCTGTGTATGGTCACTTTCCATAGGCTTACTTTTATTAGTGGCAATCAAACAAAGCTGCAGAACACGACAATAGCTAAACCATGTGGTAAACCTCAAAAACTAAAAAAATATCATTTTTGGAGATATACAAATATAGGTTACGGCGGCTTGCGATCTGTAAAACTTGGGTTAAAGCATCAATAATTTTGTAATAAATAACTATATCACAACGGCGAGCGGTAACCTTTTTGGTAATTTAAATGTATTACGGGCTACTGCAGTATTTGTAATTTATAACAATTTTGAATAGAAGTAAATTATGTTACCTATTATAATATGCAATAAAATGATTAACTATTTAGGTAAGTGATTTACACTCGAGGTGATAATTCGACAGAAAAAATTAGGCAAACCCAGTCAACGTAACTACGTAGGTACCTACTCATACAACATAGAAATCTCTCAGGGGGGTTGTACAATTGTACATACGTTTCTTTGTTCTGTGGGTTAACATTAAAAGATAATGGGCGAGGGACAAGGCATTGGTCTAGCCCCTCTCTAGCAATGAATTGGAGAGTTGGAAAGATATTTTCAAGATAATTATTTGCTGCTAACATAAATTATACATCAGTTAATAGTATTTTCGGAGTTATAGGTCATTAAAGTAGGTATAAAATTGTTATAAAAAAATTTAAAAGTGTTTTTGTCTTATTAGTGGTCGTCCTACGAGCTCAAAACTAATGGAAAAACGGCAAATCGATGTACAGTATAGTGGTTTGGTACACGTATACTTGAGGTCAAAACAAAATTTTTGACCCGCAGTTCTTAAAAATTCTTCCCTTAGGAAAGGAGTTCTGGTGTCATCTTTTTATTGTAACGGGGAAAAAAACAGTTTTTTTTTAAAACCTATCATATCGTATGGTATCCAATGAAAAGGCTTGATGAGCCGGTTCTAAAAATATATCACATCATTACATTTCAGCCACCTGTTTTAAATTAAACCAAAAACATTTTTAAAACATGATTTGATATATTTTAGAACCGGCCGTTTCATTCGACACCATACACGATACGTTTTAGAACAAAATATTTTTTTCCCCATACAAAAAAAAGATGGTGACACGTAACTCCTCTCCTACGTGAAGAATTTTTAAAAACTGCGAGTACCAAATTTTGTTTTGACCTCAAGTACAGCTCGCGCAACATAACTTGAACCAAACCATAGACAATGACGCTTGCGCAGTAGCAATTTTCAGTACAAAAATTGTAGTGCGCAGGTCACGTGGTACAAAAAATTGGGTCAAGTTATGTTGCGCGAGCTGTACCTATACGTGTACCAAACGGCGGTTCTGTACATCGATTTGCGGTTTTTTTTTCTCGTACGAGTAGGACTATATGGGAGTTGGTGGTGTTTTGCGATCTGAATCTCCTCCATTCACTCCCTGGATGGCCATCATGAAATCGATCCTTGGCAGAGAATCAAGGCTTCAAAGTTTGAATGAAAATTCCACTGGTATCCTATTATCTGGCATCACTTATAAAACCTTACCCTGATGTGCTAAGGGCACAGAATAGATATAAGTACTACCATATTAAGAAGAGCTAAGACAGACACCACTGAACTAATATTATAATTCAGTGAAGACAGACGACTTTTTTTATACCTCTTTCGTATAAGTTTGCGTTGTAAACGTGCGATGGAATAGTTCAATTTCTAGGTAGTCGCATGTAGCTTCCATGCTTCCGCTCCACAGAACAAGAAATTCTTTTTTTTTTTTTTTTTTTTTTTTTTTTTTTTTTTTTTTTTTTTTCCTGGCTCGCACGGTTTGTGCATTAGCCAATATCAAGTAGGTAGTAAAGGTAGGGAAACCAAGGAATTTTAATAATAAAGGAAATGATCGAAATTTAGGAAAGATCTTGGAAAAATAATAGGATCAGGGGCAGGATAATTAGTGAAATAGATAGATTAAAAATAATGAATAGTATAATATTTACATAAAGGTAATTAAGTAGGTAATATAAATGAAGGTTATAATTTAATATTATTTTCAGTTAAAAATTTTGAAATTAAACTATACAAGTCTGGATTTATGCAGCTCAACAGGGTTGGGATTGATGTAGGAAGAGGAACACGGAGGGACACAAGGGAATTTAAAAAAGAGGAGCAATCATGAAGCGAACATTGAAAGAAAATGTGATTTAGGTCCTCGTCACCAGCACCACAAGCACATACACTGCTGTTGCGGATTCCTATTCTAGAAAGATGGGATGCAGTACAAACATGACCTAAACGCATTCTGATAAGACTGGATGTAGCAAATTTACTTAACTGTATTTTAGAGAACCATGGCTTAAGAGGAACTGTTTGTTGAATTCTTTTATAAGCTTTTCCTTTAGTAAGGCTTGTAGTATTCCATTTATCTTCCCAACAGACATATAAATTCTCTTTGGGAAGAGAAATGAGATCCGGCACTATATTTTTATAAGGGAAGATATCACCAGAATTTATTGCGTCCTTGGCAAGCTTGTCGGCAATTTCATTTCCTTTTATGTTATGATGGCCAGGTATCCACGCAAACAGAATGTCATATCTATTTTCTTTACAAGTTAATAACAGCTGTCTACACTCTATAATATAAACAGAAGCTAAGCAGGATTTAAATGGAAATTTTTGAAGAGATTGCAGAGCGCTCTTGGAATCCGAAAATATAATTGTTTTTTTAAGTTTTGCTATTAGGACATATTCTAGTGACTTTAGGATTCCAAAGCATTCTGCAGTGAAAACTGATGTCTCAGGTGGAAGTTTAATTTTTTGATGGATGTTATATTGCTGATGGAAGACACCAATTCCAACTGAACCAGAATCAGAGTGTTTAGATGCATCGCAATATAAATAATGCCAGTCCGGCCAGTCACTATCCATAAGATGTCTTAGGGTCGCATCAGGGTTTTGGTCATTTTTTAAACAGTTTAAACTAAAGAGGACATTAGGTTCAAGAACCAGAGCTGGGTAGTTTGCAGAGAACAAAGGAAGGTATTGTGATCGGTGAGTAGGGGCTTGCAGGGAGATAAATTTACGAAAACTCACGACCAGACATGGGGGAGGCTTATTGGTCCAGAAAGAAGAGGTCTCAATTTTTTCTGATAATTCTTGTAATTTGTTGTATAGAGGATGGTTCGAAAATTGAAAAGCGCGGAAGAGGAATTTGTCGCACAACATTTGCCTTCTTAACTTTAGTGGGGGTTCTGCACATTCGACCTGAAGAGCATTTAGTGGGCTAGATTTCATAGCTCCACCTATGAGTCGTAGTGATTTAGATTGGATATCATCCAATTTACTTATGGCAACTAAGCTACACGGCTCTAAAAAGTAAGTCCCGTAATCCAGGATGCTTCTGATGATAGCGTTATAAAGAAGCCTAAGGTTAAAAGGGTGGGCGCCCCACCAAACACCAGAAAGACATCGCAAAATATTAAGTAATCGTTCACATCGTGCCGAAGCATAATAGCAGTGTGGTAAACCTGTTAATTTCGAATCTAATATTAAACCTAAAAATTTAAATTCATTTTCTGAGGGCATTAATTGACCGTCATAAAAAATTGAAAATGTAGGTGGACTGCGCATTTTAGTAAATAAAACTGCACAGCTTTTACTTACAGAGAGACTTAATGCGTTTTTATCCAACCAAGTTTTTAAAAGCTTCAGAGCGTTGTTTAACAAATATGTTAATTTAAATATAGATCGGCCAGATACATAGATAGCTAAATCATCCGCATATTGTAACACATTCACGTTTTCAGCGATGGAAAATTCAAGGTCATGAGTATATATGGCGTATAGAATTGGGCTGAGTACAGAACCCTGTGGCAGGCCTTTCCACGTCAGTCTAGATTTTACCTTTGAATCACTAAAATTAATTTGTATTTGCCTTTCTGAAAGGAGGTTAATGATAAAATTACTCAATAGGTGTGGGACCTGAAGCTTATCTAATTTATCTTTGAGAAGTTGTAAATCAACATTGTCATATGCTGCAGAAATGTCTAAGAAAGCTACAAGTAAAAATTCGTTATTTGAAAAGGCTAATCTTATATCAGTAGTGATAATGCCTAAGCTGTCCATTGTGCTCTTTCCTTTTCTAAACCCATATTGGCTCGGAGCCAGCAGCCCCTGACTTTCTACATACCACTCCAGCCTGATCTTGGCTAGGTGTTCTGCCAACTTAGATAGGACTGACGAGAGAGCTATAGGTCTATATGAATTAGGATCTAATGAGGGCTTGTTGAATTTCAAAATAGGAATAATTTCCTGGATTTTCCATGAAGGTGGGACTTCGCCAGACATCACAACAGAATTAATGAGATTTAACAAGTAAATTAAACTATTGTCATTTAAATGAGTTAGAAAAGAGTATGGAATACCATCGATACCAGGAGCCGAATCTTTAACATAGGACAGCACACCTTTCAACTCAGTCAAAGTGAATGGCGAGTTAAGATTATTTAAGTCCTCTATACTATTGCGACAGGTTAACTGAGGTGATGATAGTATCAGTTCTTGAGGAACAAATGGCGGAGCTAATTTGTCCAGAAATTTTTCGGCTACGCCCTCATCAATACATTTTGGAACTCGTTCGTTAAAGGCAGATCGAAACCTACGAATGTTATTCCAAACCTCGGAAGGAGAAATGTCAGGTGATATAGATGAACAAAAGGTCCTCCAACCTTCCCATTTCTTTTTTTTAAATAGACTGCGGATTTGATTCATTATTTGTATCAATTTATCAAGATTTTCGGAAGAACTATTATCTCTATAATTTATTTCGGCCTCTTTTCTCTCTTTTATTGCTCTTGTACATTCACTGTCCCACCACGGGGGGGAAGGAATATACCCATTTGTTTTTTTCTTTGGAAAAACTTCGTCAGCTGCTTCTAACAAGACTGAGGCAAAAGCCTCGGCACTCTGTGTCCGGTTGTTTTCTTGTATAGAAGGAAGGGAAGAAACCTTTAGCTCAACTTGCTCCATAAACATTACCCATCTGTCACTGTCACTGTCATTTTGGTTAAGTTTATATTTCAAACGAGGTGGTCGTCTACTTTGATTTTTTATTATAGTTGAAGGAAATTCAATTAAAATAGGAAAGTGGTCACTACCAAACGTCGAAGATAGTGGGCTCCAAGTAAAGGTGGAAGCTAGATTAGTACTACAAATTGTAAGGTCGGGCGCACTGTCGCCTTCATGAGGCAATGTTCGCCGTGTTGGAAGTCCTGTATTTATGATGCAAAAGTTATTTAGTTCTGAAAAATCTAAAATTCTGGTACCACACCAGTTAGATTTGGCACTGCGCCATGCTTGGTGTTGAGCGTTAAAATCTCCCATTATAAAAATGGGTTTTGGGAGTTGAGAGATGATGGTATTGAGTTCATTGTACACAGAGGATGTTGGATGAGGTATGTATAGTGAAACAAAACAGATATTATTAATAGAAGCGGCTATGATTGACAGGTTAACACTATGGGTAATAGGAATACGCTGAAAGGAAACAGAATCATTAATTAGTAGAGCTACACCACCATGGGAGTCAGAACGATCTTCTCTTAAAGGAAAATAATGAGAAACATTAAAGATACTATTTGGTTTTATCCATGTTTCTTGTAATGCTATAATTACAGGTTTATATACATTGATTAAGTGAAGTAAATCACTTTTCTTATTATTAATACTTTGGCAATTCCACTGAAGGATTGATGACAGATGATCCATTTTGTTGTTTATTTACAGTATTTATATTTTCAGGTGCGGCGTTGGACGGTCTAGACAGGTTTTCTGTTTGGGACAGAAAATTTATCAAGGCAATAATAAGGTCTCTAGTCGACATATTGGAAAAAGGGTTATTTTCATTTAAGGTACCTACTGTTGGCAATGGAATGTTATAATCTTTAGTTAAAACGTCATGAGTTACTTTGTCATAGCCATTAGAACTAATTTTGTGTAATTTAGGTTGAATAAAGACTGTTTTTCTGTAAGATGTAGTTTTATTGGAATTAGAGTTATGCCTTTGTGATTGGGGAGCAATGGAGGATGTAAGAACTTCAGAATATGATTTTGTGATTGGAGGGTGAAGCTTAAGGGCTTCAGCATAAGAAATGCAGTTATTGGCCATAGACTCTTTTATTGATTTTTGTCTGGAAAATTCGGGACACTTCCGGTTGGTGGCATAGTGAGATCCAGAGCATAGGCAGCAAGTAACATCATCTTCATTAATTTGGCAACTCTCACCTGAGTGGTCATTTCCACACTTAAAACATTTGGGCTTTGATCTACATTGAGTTTTTATATGGCCAAAGCGGCAGCAATTGAAGCATTGGACAGTTGGAAAGATATAAAGGTCTACGGGGAGAGAGTTATAACAAAGGAACACTCTTTTCGGTAGCACCTGACCATCAAAAGTAAGTACTACTGTCTCTACTGGAGTGAAACTGACATTACCATTTACTGAATTTTTCCTGTTAATGCGCCTAACTTTTAGAATATTTCCACAGCCCATAGGTACAGAAATATTTTGTAAGATTTCTTCTTCAGACCAATCTATCGGAACCCCTCTTACAACACCCATACGAGTAACAGAAAAAGTGGGTATAAACGCTTTGAAATTACTATCCTTTAAGGCTTGGTTAGTGAGAAATTTATTTGCATCGTCATATTTAACAAATGAAATTACCAGTCTGTTTCTACCAATTTTTTTCAGAGATCCATTTACAATGTTTTGGATATTATGTTTTTTTAAGAATCGACCAAAAGAGATTGGATGCAAAGATACATTTTCATCTGGCGTAGACTGTGTTTTTTGAATGTGCACGTTGTATGGAGATGCATCAGTTGCCTCATATATTTCCCTACCAACTACTGGGCGCGTCATAGACTTGTTGGATGTATCAAGGGTTGGATTAATTGTTTGTGTTTGTGGTGTTGAAGACATAGTGGGAATCTTAAAAGTTTTTGGTGAATTATTTTCATTGATCTCGCAATGGCAGTCAACTTCAGACAAAACATTAGAAGCAGATTTATGATGCCTCCTCTTTTTGTTGCAGTGTTTGCAAACTTTACGTGACGCTACCCTTTTACGTTTTGTTGGGTTATTTACAGAAGTGTCAGAGTCAAAAAGAGAACCATCAGTGTCCATACCTCCCACACTTTCATCGAATGGTATAATTACATTATGAGAAACCTGGGGGACTGTCCCCCCAGGGTCCTCCGGATCATTCATAAAAGTATAGATCTAATAACTCACCAGATCGCTGCAAATATAATACAAAAACACTAATACTAAATATATACACTATTTAAACAATATTTACACTAGCTGATCCTACTATTTACAAAGAATTAAGTGAAAAAATCAAAAAAGCCAAAAGACACAACCGCTTAGTTGAAGGTTTCCCGCGCTTTTCCCCAAGAAATTCTTATTCTGTGTTTCGCTCCACAGAACAAGAAATTCCTATTCTGTGTTCCGCTCCACAGAACAAGAAATTCCTATTCTGTGTTCCGCTCCGCGAACTGTCAAACTAAAAGTACGCGCACATATGTCACAGTGTTAACACGCCATATTTATATAGACGTGTTATAAGCATAAACTTAATATCCACTGGAATAGACGAACAGAGTTCACTTGGCTGCGAAACCAAAAGTGAGATGAGCCAGTGTTTGTAAATATGTAAACGTGTGCGTGAATTTAGAGATGCACTGAAGTCCATTTTAGGTTGTCGATAACCATAATGTAATCTTACTCTAATAAATAAAACACAAACAAGATTTTGAACAATTTTATTTAAATAATTTCTTAAGGTCTCCTTTGAGGCTCCCTGCTTATTTATTTATGACAGTTATCCAGTTTAGTTTAATCACTGAATTTACAGAAAACCTGGAAATAATTGTTAAATTAGTACTTAAGTTGGTATAATTTACCATTTGAAAACTGTCGGTTACAAGCAGCTTTAAATAAATCTATGAGTGTTCAAAAAGACAAACAAAGTTATATTGGAAATCATCGACATGAGTATCGGTATCGATAATTTTTGATCAATATCTACGCCTTATTTTCTCAAGTTCACGGACATAATATCTTTTTATCTAACACATAATGTTTAGAAATCAGCCTTTATTTAGGAAATAGGCGTTTAATAGCATCATATTAGTATATAACTTAGTGTGTTTGGGAATATATTCAACTAAAATATGAATTATGAAAATGGTAATAGTACAATCATATTTACCAGTGAAATGAGTGTTTATTTGGGTTATTGTCGTAAGTAACATTACAATCCAGTACAGAACACGACACCATTATTGATTTATATAGCTTTGAGAGCCAAACCGACCCGATCGCGATCAAAATTACAAAATAATCTTGTTGACGCTTTTCACCAAGGTGATAAACGATGATAAATGAAGTCAAACCAGGTTCAGCTGTCAGTTTTTGTTTACTCTTTCTCGCACATCGCATAAGCCGTAAGAATCGGTTTGTCACTCGCACCTTTGTCCGTCTACTTGAGCATAGCGAAAAATTTTCTAAGTCTATGGTTATAAGATAAGTGTGATCCCAGTGCATACATTTACAAAAGTTAAAGTTATATTGGAAATCATCGACATGAGTATCGATATCGATAATTTTTGATCAATATCTACGCCTTATTTTCTCAAGTTCACGGACATATCTTTTTATCTAACACATAATGTTTAGAAATCAGCCTTTATTTAGAAAATAGGCGTTTAATAGCATCATATTAGTATCAACTGTTGGAAATATATTCAACTAAAATCACAGAAAACCTAAAATATGAAATATGAAAATGGTAATGGGGAGGAGAAGGCAAAGTGAATTACAGATGGCGCTTAGTCTTTGGACCCTTTGTCAGTTTGAGCTTATATTGTCTTGACTGTGTATTACGTGATTTTACTTTCTTAGATTATATTTTTTTCAAACAATGTATTCCATGCTAACTTTAGCTCAGATAAAAGAAGAATTACGGAGAAAAAAAGCCATAACAACAGGCAAGAATGTTTATAGCAACTTACAAAAAATTGCTAACAAGCATTACATTTCTTTAAATTTCGTGTAATATTTACAACTAATCTTTTTATTTCAGATTAGAAGCATATGATTTAAATCTCAACATAGCAACTGAGTGTGAATTTCCGTGTTTATAGTTGCCTCATGATGCCTGCTGTGCAATAGTAATTTCAGGTTTCTGTACTGGAATTTCTGTACCATCCAAAATTACACGAACCGTTTTATCATATTTATTTTATTATTCTAAGTTCCTTGAATGACTCCGGCATATAAAATTCTATTAATTCTCTGTTTGACCCCAATATTGGGCTTATTCCGTATTTGATATACCTATAAAATTCATCCAAGTTATAAATATGTTAGAAACTGCTGAGGTTGAAATATTAAAGAACAAAGCTGTTATAATTCAAATATTGTTTTATTTTGGCGAAGCTTCATGAAATTCATGAAACATTCCTTTTGATTTATAATGTCTCTCAGGCTCAGTAAAGGAGAAAATCGAGGGAATAGCATCTTTTTTAATATTTTCTTTGCCCAATATTTTTTTGTTACTGGGAAATCGATGAACTCTAATATTTTAACAGTTACATGCACAACAATGCGACATTTTCTCAGTATAAAATTAAAAAGTGCAATACTCCAAGAGATTCCCATATGTTTTGACACTTTCTCTGAGGCGGCTGGGTACCAAAGACAAGACGCCACCTATCGGGATAAAATTGCGCTTTTCCTCCCCATTGTCAATCATATTTACCTGTGAAATAAGTATTTTTTTGGGTTATTGTCGTAAGTAACATTACAATTCAACACCGAACACGACACCATTATTGATTTATGTAGTTATAAGAGCCAAATCAACCCGATCGCGATCAAAATAACAAAATAATCGTGTGGACGCTTTTCACCATAATGATAAACGATGATAAATGAAGTCAAACTAGGTTCTGCTATCATTTTTTAACTCCTTCTCGCACACCGCATATTAAGCCGTAAGAAACGGTTTCTCACTCGCACCATTGTCCGTCTACTTGAACGTAGCGATTTATTGCATGAGAGTGCCGCGCGCGGCAAGGCCGAGCCACGGTGAGGCTGAGTCAGCAGACTTATAATCCATCTTTATTTTTAGTCAGCTATTGGAATATTTGGAATGTTCAATTCCCGGTTTAGTCCAATCAACGGGGCTTATGCAACCCGAATAATTCTCCCGTCTATGAATTTTGGCATGTGATGAAGTTAGGTGATACAGATTACAGATGCACAATAATCCAATAAATTTTGTTACGAGAAGTTAGGTATTTTTACCTAAACATGAAAATCGCTTATATCTCTCTGTGAATATTTCCTCGGGCTAAAATACTTTCTGTATACGTACTTATGTATTAGTTAGAATAAGTATGTAAAGAAATCCAATATTTTTTCGATTTCAGAGATACCCCAAATTTAAATTTCAATATTTTTCAATATATCTTCTGTTGCAAATTTAATTTGCTGATTATTATTTTTTAATATGTTTTTATACCTATAATATATAGCTTTGTTCAGTAAGTTAATAAATTTTCTTCTTTAATCATATTTATACATAAACGTATAAAAATGGATCGACTATTTTTTCACATTACCTCTTTAGACCAAAAAATAAAAAAATATGATTAAAGAAGAAAATTTATTGGCTTTCTGAACAAAGCTATATATTAAAGGTATAAAAACATATTAAAATATATTAATCAGCAAATAAATTTTTCAACAGAAGATATATTGAAAAATGTTAAAATTTAGATTTGGGGTATCTCTGAAATCGAAAAAATATTGGATTTCTTTACATACTTATTCTAACTTATACATAAGTACGTAAACAGAAAGTATTTTAGCCCGAGGAAATATTCAAAGAGAGATATAAGCGATTTTCATGTTTAGGTAAAAATACCTAACTTCTCGTAACAAAATTTATTGGATTATTGTTCATCTGTAATCTGTATTACCTAACTTCATCACATGCCAAATTTCATAGACGGGAGAATTATTCGGAAGTCGCCATACAACAAATATCCTCATTGATTGGACTAGTTTATGTTTCTCTACGCATCTTCTCTAATGGCCGAATATTCAAGAGCTACTTAACTTTGAGGGGCTCTCAAACAGCATGATGTCTTTGTCATATCTTTGACATTTAATGCGACAGGACGACGTTTGAGAGCCCCTCAAAGTTAATTGGCGTTTGAGTATTCGGCCATTAGTCCTCTATTATTATAATCAGAACTTTGCGCATTCCAAAGTAGTCTAATAATTGTATTAATTTAAGACACTGTTCTATATCCATGAACTATCAAGCTAGGCGAAGCAAAACAACCGTCTTGAGTGCGCGAGGCAAACCTACCGAGGCGCCTTAATTCTTAGCCGAGTATTCTTACTTTTGACAGTTCTTACTTCATTTAAATTCTTGTTTATTGTATAAAAACGGCGACTTAAGTAATGACTTATACTCAAGTAATGGCTTATACTCGTCTATAGATACGAGGGTAAGCATCGTCAAAAACCGCCACCGCTCGGCTCGGGCCACGGCACGCTCGGGGCGAGGCAGCGCGTGCGTTTGCCTCGGGCGAGGCACGTCCTGACTGACCGAGGATTTGCCTCGCGCGTCTGCCTCGCGAGGCTGCTCGCCCAGTCAGTAAGCGGCTAATAGGTTACTAATTTAAAAAAAATCGTGCCTACTCATGACATGTTGTGTCTTTTTTTTAGTAATCCTAACAGCAAAAAAAAATATTATTGAAAAATATTTTCTGTATAGACTTACATTCCTTTGCCTTACCAATAAAGTGAGAATTTAAAAAGCAAAAAGTCGCTGTCATTTGCTGTCATGTCAACTGTCAATGTCAATGTCAAATTGACTTTGACATTGACACAAGTCTGTGGCGTCTGTGGTGTGGTGGCTGCATGCAAAGAAATTAGATTTTTTGATTCTCTTAATTAAATGTGAAAATATTAACTATATAACGCTGATTTAAATAATTAGACAATAAGTCGTATCTCTCGATATCGATAATTAGTGAAGCCAACACTCGGAATTCGGATATTCATTCGTTGGACACTATCAAAGAAAATATGTCTCGTACGCTTCTTTTGAATTATCTAATTTGGATTGTTGCATTTTAGGTATGTTTCTTAATAAAAAGGTTGTTACAGATTCCCGAAGCAGGTCCCGATCTCGGTCACCGCTGTCGCTGAAATCTCGGTCGCCCAATGACGCCTACGAAATTCCCGATAGTCCGAGAAATTCCGACCGCCAAGTTGACGACGAGAAATATGAATATCGAAGGCTGTATGTTACGAACGCACCACTTCACTGGAATTGGGAGAGACTCAGGGAATTTATAAGTGTTAAGTGCCAATCACCGGTAGGTATTTACCCATAAAAATTTGTTTGTTGTTGATAAATAATAGAAAAACTAATGTAATCAAACATCAAGAATAAAACCTATGTATTCTCAGTGTGCCACTATAAAGTGTCTGCAGTACAGTGACTTACATTTGCCTAGTTCCAAATCACGCCAACAGCACTGTTAGCGTATAATCCATTAAATTAAGAAGGTATACAAATACCCTATTTGTGTAATATTTTGTGACTATTTAATTTGGTCGGATTCGCGCTAACAGCGCTGTGAGCGTGATTCGGAACGCGAGGATTACAACAGGGGGCCAACTTGTATTTGGCTGCGATCTACTTTAAAATTTCCTAGCCTATTGAGATCAACTAAGGCATTTTCATTTTAAACATTCTGAACCCGACTGCCAATGCATGTTAACCAGATCGCACATGCAAAAATGTACCTACGAAAACCTGTTTATAATTTATGACAACCACCCACCATTTGCATTCCTGCTAACCAACCGCTGCTTAACAAACCTTCCTTTACTTAGCCTTAACATTACAGCTAGTGTCTTATTGTTTGTTGAAGGTAGTAAAAGCTCAATTGCCACATGTCACTGCAAAAAAGAAGGGTGATTTTATAATAAGGTTTTCTTCAAGTCTTCCTTGTTCAATATGCTACAAAGAACTTGATGGAGCTGAGGTAGATGGAAAACGACTCGAGGTTTCACCAATGAAAGGTATTTATTATAGGGTATCTATCACAAAATAAATATGCCTTTACTTTTGATATGGCTAATTTATTTCTTGCAACATTCCTGTAATAGTACAGGCCTCAGCAAGGGCGTCGCCAGGAGTGGGCAGGGGGGCTGAGGCTAAAAAATATAGCCAGCTGCAAAATAACCAAACTCCTAAGGCCGTGCAATTGACTTGCTTATCTGATAAATCCCGCCCCATCTCAAAACTTGAATAAATTCACTAGGTGCTCTTGACTGTACCTACAATTCATATTTTTCTCATCGTCTTTAATATTAACTTGCCCCCCCTGGGCCATGGGCTGGCGACGCCCTTGGGCCTCAGCACAGATCTTGAAAGATGAGGTGACAGTTAATGTCCAGAAGTAATTTTTATATCTCCTTGGCAGAAGAAGTCGTGCAGGGCTTCTGCAAACATGCGCATAATCCCCTCCAATTTCTCTCACCGCTCAAGACCTGTGCTGGCACCTAAATGTGGGGTAAATGATTCAAAAGTACTGCCTACTTAGTTGAATAAAGATAAATAGTGCATTAAAAATGCCACTTAAAATAGCTCAGTGTAAAAACAATGCCAAAATATAATATACTGTGTGTGTAATTTGTATTTTCAATTCAATTCATTTATTCCATACAATATACAAGGTGTTTGGTAAAAGCCTTATAAATCCGAATATGGTAGATAGAGCCCATCAAACTGAACAACTTTTACTATGGGACCAACTCTGAAACCGCAAAGAAAAATGGCTTTTCATACATTTTGATATTTTCGTTGTTAATTTTTGTATGAAACAGCAGATTTTTTTTGCGATTTCAGAATTGGTCCCATAGTAAAAGTTGTTTGGTTTGATGGTCCCTATTGGATATTCGACTTTATAAGGCTTTTACCAAACACCTGTACATTGTAAAAACCATAATAAGAAATTGCAATTATTGAAAGCTCACAATTTTCTCATTCTGTTATTAAAGTGTATTGTTAAATTTCAGAACAAAATATGGGTGATGTAAAAAACAAATTCATGTAAGTTTTATCCTTATCCTTACATATAATAAAACAGTAGAAAAAGTGTGTCTGTACATTACATAATATTTAAAAAAGAAATATCTGGGGCGATAAAGACATAGTAATAGAGTAAGAATTTGAAAAAAAAAGTGTGTGTGTTTGTCTGTTTGTCTGTTTGAACATGCTAATCTCCGGAAATACTGAACGGATTCGAATTAAACTTTTTTTGTTATATAGCTGTTAAGCCTGGGCATAACTTAGGGTATAATTGATTTTGGAAAATGGAACACCTGATGCAGAACCATAACGGTCCAACATAACTATAAGGAATATAAAAATGACACCTTACTCCTTAGCAAAAGTTGTTCAGCCTGATGAGCATTTTTTGTTGAGGTATAAAAATCGAAGATCTGGAACACCCAATGCAGAACCATAATGATCCAGCTAAACTATACAAAATATAAAAATGACATCTTTGCAACCATTATGGGGATGAAATAGGGGCGAATCATCAATCAAAAAATATTATTTTTCCTATATTACAGATATTCAGGAGCGGATATCTCAAAAACTATACAAGATATCGAAAAAATTTACATAATAAATCTTGTCTCAAATTTAATCAGCTTTCATTTTGTAAAAAAAAACTCATGTCGCTGGAATGCAAAGTTTTCGAGATATATCTGAAAAACCGAAAAATGGGACCTTCAAAATTTTCATTCATAAATAATTCCAGGGGTCGAAACTGGTCAGTAAAGTCATTAAAAGTCAGTTTTTTTGGCTTCGGTCAGTAAAAGTCAGTATTTTCAAAAAATGGTCAGTAAAGTCAGTTTTTTAGCTACCAACGTTCATTTTTGTACACTTTTTTATTATTACCGTTTGTTTTTACTGTAAACAGGCAAGAGTACAAGATTAGTGGATGAAACTTGACTATAAATCGCGCTGCGCGACCGATTGTTTTTACTATAGACAGGCAAGAGTACAAGATTAGTGGATGAAACTGACTAAAAGTCACGCTGCGCGGCCGTTTGTTTTTATTATAGACAGGCAAGAATACAAGATTACTTGAAGAAACTGACTAAAAATCGCGCTGCGCGGCTGTTTCTTACTATAGACAGGCAAAAAGTACAAGATTAGTGGATGAAATTGACTAAAAATCGCGCTGCGCGGCTGTTTTTTTACAAAAGGCAAGCAAGATTACAAGGTTAATAGATAAAACTGGCTGAAAATGTTGGTCTCGGGTTGCCACTATTCAGTGTAAATACACTATATCAAAAAAGTGGCGATTTTCCGGGATTGTGTGTTGTATATGTTAGCCAACAGCTATTGGCTACACCTAGGTTTAACCGCACTTCGGGTATTAGCCGTAACATATACATGGTATCTCATCTAACATATTCGGCTTTATAAGGCTATTTATCGCCTGTATAACAGAACCATTTAATGGCAGGTCGATTTTTTCTAGTTCTTTAGAAATATATATAAAAATAACATTGTGAATGCTAAAAATCTCAATATACTTACTACACATTTAAACATAGAAATTAAGTCAGTAATAGTCAGTATTTTTGAGTCTTACAGTCAGTAAAATCAGTATTTTTGACACTGCAAACAGTTTCGACCCCTGTAATTCATAAATAAATCCAATAAATTAGTAACTAATCCCCTAAAGGGAAATTGAAACTTTTTCGTTCTTATAGGTACAATTGGGTAACGTATTATGTAGGATACAATCTGATAACTAAGCCATTTTGTCTTAGTTTTATCTGCCTCACTTTTGACAGTGCACTTTGTAGGGAACTATCGTTCTAGGTGGTTATTATTTTAAGATATGTATGACTATTTTTAATGCTTTTTCAGCAAGAACAAGATTGTGAAACCACTACCATCACAAAATAAAAAGGTGATCAAAACAACATCTTTTGTTGCCGACGGAAACACAAATGAAACCTATGGACTGAGTCTGAATTTCCTGAGCTCACTCGGGATTAAACCGCCCCTTATAAATAAAGTATTTGTTGGAAATGTAAGTTAAATGTGTATCATAAGTCCCTGTCCTCATTGGCCATCGGTCGTGCGATGGTGCGTCCGTCCAATGAAACTGGTCGTGCGACCGTGCGATCAAACCTAGTGATATCTATGTCGCGCGATCATGCGATGCGTCTATTGTTCTGTGTCATCGCACGATGAAATCGCAACGCATGATCGCACGACCGATGCTAATTAGGACAGGGCCTCAGGATTCAATGAACTTCAATCAATTCGATCAGTCATGATGACCAGTTGCACATCCAGTGGATGAACTGAAGCCCCTTCTCCCGCAAAAGCATATAATACTGACTTCAACCGGCCAAGTGCGAGTCGGACTCGTGCACGAAAGGTTCCGTACCAAAAACGGCAAAAATCACGTTTGTTGGATGGGAGCCCCCCTTAATTACTTAACTTTAATTGTGGAGCTCATTTTTCAATGTTGACGACTCTGTATAAAACATACAGGGAGAAAAAAGCAGCCCTTGACGAGTTTCTTGCCGGTTCTCTCGTTACAAGGTCTCCCGCTTAGGGTTTGCGAACCGATGGCGTAGCATCTATGACATTCACAAGTGCTTGTAACAGCCTAGACTGAATAAATTATTTTTGAATATTTTTTTAAATATTAATTTTATTCTTTTTTTTGTATTTGTTGTTGTAGCGGCAACAGAAATACATCATGTGTGAAAATTTCAACTATCTAGCTATCACGGTTCATGAGATACAGCTTGGTGACAGTCAGTCAGTGGAGTCTTGTACTAGGGTCCCGTTTTACCATTTGGATCAATGTTTCGTTCGTTAATCCGAAATTGTCGTTTGCATTAATTTTATTATAGTAATGAAAAGATCTGAACAAGGAGTCAGCATACCCTAAAAAGTCCCCATCAGACTACCCAATTTAAATAGTCACCTAAAGGTGCTCCCTCACTGGGAGCATTCGCGTGTAATGTAACGTTACAGATTTGAGCATTACATCAGTGAAGGAGGAGAACCGAGCATTACAATGCGCACCTAGTAATGAATACATCAGTGAAGGAGGAAAACCGAGCGAATGCTCGTCAGTCAGGGCGGTATTATTGTAATGTAATGCTCAAAGACGAATCTATAATGTTACAGTACACGTGAATGCTCCCGGTGAGGGAGCACCTTTACAGGTGTCATTTTAGCAACTTAAACAATTAATATATTTCAACATATTTAATTTATGCAGAATCATTTTGATCCTTTCTCTTATAATTCTAAATAAATTCCTAACCATTATTATTACAGTTACCTTTCCAAGTTGATAAAGAGAAACTAAGGGATGTGTTTGGCTTCGCGGGAAATATCGTCAGTGTGTACATAATGACATCAAAAAATGAAACTACCAAAAAGAGTGCTAAAATTGAGTTTGACCATCCCGTGGAAGCCGTTCAGGTAAAAAAGTGTTAAATATTATCTTATGTATTTATACAATAACTAAATTACTTTATACCTTTTTAATAATAGTTGTAAAACTACACACACACCAGTGACTTTCCATCAATTTACTTAAGTTTGACATTAAAATGGCAAGATACCAATTTTTTTCTCACAAATAGAGAACCTATCAATTAAAGACAACTATCAATAAAAAAAAATATTAATACATTTATATTGTTTATATGTACATATAGTATGTATGTATAAAAGGAGGAGCTCGGTGGCGCAGTGGTTTAGCGCCTGGCCCAGCGATTGCGGAGGTTAAGCTACGTTCGCAAGGGTCGGTCATGGGATGGGTGACCAAATCTCGAGCTCCTCCGTGCTTCGGAAGGCACGTTAAGCCGTTGGTCCCGGCTGAATTTGCAGTCGTTAACACCCACCAATCCGCATTGGGCCCGTGTGGTGGGTTATGGCCCGTCCTCCTTATCCACCTATCAGGCCCGCCGCTAGCAGTTTGAGCGCCCGCGTGCAAGAGACCAATTTTGCCGCCCCCTACTACAAGTGGGTGATTTCTTGAATGATGCCTTTATCTTTGTACCTACTCTAGTCTACTCGCGGCGTGCGAAGCGCGCCGCGCGCTCCGGGACATATGGCGATTTGACTCTTCCCCTCGCTTAGTTCTTGTAAAATTCTATACAAGTAGGTGGTTTCTTGAAAGATGCCTTTATCTTTGTACCTAGGTACTTCTTATGTAGAAGTCTAGTCGCGGCGTGCGAAGCGCGCCGCGCGCTCCAGGACAATTATGTTTGGACAAAATCATTACAATCAATGGATGGTGGAATGATTTTGTCCAAGCGCGATGAAAAATCAGGGGCCCTATTTTTGAATCCTTCGGCTAATTTTCTCATTCATTTGAGTCAAATGTCGAACGAAAATCAGTAGAAAAGAAGCGCTCGACGCCAAAAATTTAACTTTTGAAATTAAATTATTATATGAATTAATTATAGAATGAATTTATAAGTAATATTTTATATTTTAAGGGGTAATCTTTAAATTAAATTTGCCAGCCGAAGGATTCAATAATAGGGACCCAGGTCTTGAATGAAATCCGAGCGGAGTTTGGTTTAAACTCATAAAAACTAGTCTAGATCCCTATCTATCCCAGCTGCCAGAACACGATGCGAAGCGGTAGGCAAGGCAAGAGAAATAAATTATTTATTTCTAATAAATTATTTAGCTATGGGTCATTCTCGGCATAGCCGCACAGAGGGAGCCAAAGAGCTGCATGCAGCTCGCGAGCCGCGGTTTGCCGCTTCTTCACAAGTGGGTACAAGGATAGATACCTACATCTTTCAAGCTTCCTGAATATTACGTAATGGATCTGGCATCGTAGCTAGGTTAGGGGCTGGCAAGGGGGGGCGTCTGCCAGGGGCGCAACCCTCAATTTGCTGACCCATAGCTAGAAAATACTCTATAACTCTTGGGACGCAAAATTCAAATCTTGCCAGGGGCGCTCATTATCCTAGAAATTAGTTTTTGGGCGCAAAATTCAAATCTTGCAAGTGTCGCTCAAGATCCTAGAAATAAGCCTTGGAGCGCAAAATTCAAATCTTGCCAGGAGCGCTTATGAGTACATGATATGTCATGCATGACCCTTCTTCGACCCTAGCTTCGACGCTTGGATCGGTCGATTTGCCGCCCCCCTAGACGTGCCGCCCGCGTGCGGTGCACGCCTTGCACGCCCGCTTGCGGCGGGCCTGCCACCTATAAGGAAGGTCTGTGCCCCAGCAGTGAGGACATTAAAAATGGCTGATATACATATGTATAAATATTAGGTCTTTACCTATGAAATTGCCGTTTTGTTTGAAAAAAGTTAAAGTATTTTTTTTTCGAACTTATTTATTTCTTTTATTCAAAGTAATCACTTTGCCAACGCTGTGGCAGTTTATGGATGCCCTTCTTGAAAAAATCAGCTGGACGGGAGACAACAAACTCTTCAAAGGTGTTTTGTACTGCCTCTCGGGAAAAGAATTTTTTTCCCGCTAAAAAGTTGTCCAAATTTTGGAAAAAGTAATAGTCGGTAGGCGCAAGATCTGGTGAGTATGGCGGATGAGGGAGAGCTTCCAAACCCAACTCATGCAGCTTAGAGACGGTCTGTTGTGCAGTATGGGGTCGCGCGTTGTCGTGAAGTAGCAGTGGGGCACCCATCTATCAAGCTTTTTTATCTTGCCAATCTGTCGCAAATGGACCAATATTGTTTTGATGCTAACATCAAAAGCTGCTGCCAGCTCAGCTGTAGATTGCGATTCATCTGCTTCCTCAATCGCCTTTAATTCATCATTGTTGACCAAAGTTTCCGGACGACCACGAGGTTCATTTTTCAAGTCAAAATTCCCAGAACGGAACCGAGCAAACCAATAACGGGTTGTACGTTCGTTTGTACAGTTCTCTCCGTAAACGTCGTTGATGTTACGTGTCGTTTGTGCCGCGTTGGTGCCACGACGGAACTCATATTCCATAATTACACGAAATTTCGAAGTATCCATTATGAGGAAAAATGTTGAAATGTAATGAAAATACAACGCTAATCAATAAACAAAAGACTGATTTTGTAAATAGAATGTCATATTTTTAAAACAAAATTAATTTGAATTTAGAATTCATAGCCAATCAAAACTTTTTTTTGTTTGAAAAAGTCTGTACTGCAATACGGCAATTTCATAGGTGAAGACCTATTACATTAAGCAACAAAAACCTCAACCAAGATTTTCCTCTTTTTCTCAGGCTATATCCATGTTCCATCGCCAAGATCTTTATGGACGTGCCATGGTGGTCCAAATGGACCAACAGCCACACACTCAATCTTTGCCAGAAGGCCTTTCGTCATTAGGGCCAGGCCTAGGACCAAGCGGAGAACCTCTGAAAGGAATCAGGAATTTAGTGGAAATCCAGCCACTAAAACAGATGTTGACTCAAGAGTTATCACAGTTGAAAGCCAGCAGATCCAATGAGATGGCGCAATCGCAAGCGAACCTACTTGCTGGTAATCATTCTAGCCTGTTAGGCAACCCAATGCAAAATATAATGACTCCATTAAATATTAATACTATGGGCATGAATCCGTTAAACTCTGCCGCCTCCATGTTTGGGATTAATATGCCGCTAAATCAGGGGCAGGCAAACATACCATCTTGGCAAGGGTTATTGCAGCAGCATATGGGAAATGATTTGGCAACAACATTAGCCGCCTTGCAAGCTCATAATGTGAATACCAAAAATATCAGTACTTTTAGCCAAACTTTGGGTCTCGAACAGAACAAACCTAAGACGTCTAGTTCGAGCAATGGCGACTCAAAATCGAATTATGCAGGTATGTCTTCTAATAAAATATAATCTTCCGCATATAAATTGTTTTGAGATATGGTTTCATTACTTTTGAAAAATTATGACTGTTTTTTTTTGAAGATATGAAGCGAGAAAATACGTCGGAGGATAAGGAGAGGAACTCAATGACATCATCGAACATGTTGGTGTTCAGTAATGTAAGTTCTTAAAGATTTGACTGATTCTGACTTTTTCTTTGTTAAAATCCTTTATTTATCAGTCAAAACTGTCATTGCATACAGTATACCTAAATAGTATAAAATATATTTGTGTTATATTAAATGCCGATGAAGCATCAAAAAAAAATATTTTCACACATTTCTTGAAAAAGCACTAAACAGGGTAATTTTGCGACCCATTTAGGTACACAATCAAATATAAGTTCAAGTAAGTAAAAAAAAATAGATAAGATTATTATGAATGATTTCTTTTTAAATTCACAGTTTTCAGCCACTTTTTATATCCTAAAAATCTAGCCCCGCACGCGAACCTGCGATGCGCAAACAGTGACAGCAATTTGAATTTCTTTAGAGTTTGAGGTAAAAGTGTAAAAAAATACTTCATAAATTGATTGTACTTAAAAAGACCTGACAAAATTTGTAAAGAGGTCCAAAAATTACCCTGTATACAAGGCTTGTGCGGGATGCAATGTACATGCCTTGAATGATTGAAGCCCGCGCCTACGGTTTGGGCTTTAAACCAACCTCGGCAATATAATACTAACTTTCCGCACTCACCTGTAATGTACTATTGTCATTCTAGCTGCCTCCGAGCGTGACGGTGCAAGCTCTGAACAACAAAATGCGTGAGATCGGGGAAGTAATGTTCGCCGAGATCACAGGCCACGGTCGCGCCATTGTGCGGTTCAGAGACAATGATGACGCCGAACGCTGTGTCAGTATCCTTTTAGTTGGGTTTATATAGCTCAAGGTATATCGCGGGCTGCGTATTTATTTTAATATTAGGTATTAACTTAAATTAATACTAAGCCAAAATGGCTTATTTTCAGATTTATATCCTTCATACGTTACCTAATCGTAACTAAAATCCAATAATATAATAACTAATCTACTAAATGTAGGAAAATTAAAACTTTTTTGTACTTATTCGGTATTATTAGGTAATAAATAATGGAGAATAAAAATCTGAAAATTGAGCCATTTTGGCTGTTTTAGTTGCCTCACTTTTGACAGTGCGCTTTGTAGAGAACTATCGTTCTAGGTTTTATTATTGTAAGGGTATTAAGGTCTCTGCCCACTACACCATACCATACCATGATCATGCTAGGAACGTACCAGGCAAAAAATGTTTGTATTGAAAAGTATGACACTATTCCCACTAGCTAGCCCATTCCGTCACCGGCCATGCACTTGTCATACTTTTCAATACAAATATTTTTTTTTTGCTTCACACGTTCCTAGCACGACCATGGTATGGTACGGTGTAGTGGGCAAGAGACCATTAATTGAAGTACTACAGTCAACTGAGCCCAGTGGCGCAGTTGTTTAGCGCCTGGCCCTGCGATTGCGGAGGTTAGGAAACTTTCGCAAGGGTCGGTCATGGGATGGGTGACCAAAAATTTATTATCTTGAATTCCTCCGTGTTTCGGAAGGCGCGTTAAGGCATTGGTCCCGGCTGCATTTGCATTCGTTAACACCCATCAATCCGCATTGGGTCTGCGTGGTGAGTTATGGCCCATCCTCCTTATCCACCCTGGCAAGGCCCTGTGCCCCAGTAGGGGCTTTCAAAATGGCTGATGTCGAACATATTTGATTGAATCGGGCGTCACTTGGCGGAAGTCCTAAACCATTGTGAAAAAAAGAAATAATAATAAAAGAAATCCGCAAACAATATATTATGCAAGATGCACCGCCCGCCCGCCCGCAAAAATATGCAAATGCACACCACAAAATATCAGTGCACAATATCTGCATTTACCAAGACAGCAACACACCTTGCACCTTCTCCAATGAGGATCAGTAG
Organism: Agriphila tristella; assembly: GCA_928269145.1. Lineage (NCBI taxonomy): Eukaryota > Metazoa > Arthropoda > Insecta > Lepidoptera > Crambidae > Agriphila > Agriphila tristella. The sequence continues at coordinate 45,076,851 of OV743433.1, forward strand.
CAAGTTTGAATCCTATAGTTTTATTGGTATAATATAAAAACATATTCATAGCTATGAAACTTTGTGAAAGATTTTTTGAAATCCGTTTAGAAATGGTTGCGTTAAAAGGGTTTTGAAGGAAATGCCAAGCTCAATGCAATATGTACTTTATCACGTACGATATAAGGTTCGCGTACGTCTCGATGACATCATAAGGACCCCACAAAATAACAGTGTTTTAGCACGTTTTAGCTCGTAGGTATATCTTCCCTGGTTTAAGAGATATCGTAAAAATTTCTTCACAATTAATCATGTGATGGCATAAGCTTTCTGATCCATCTAGCCATCAAACAAAAATCGTTACTGATCCTCATTAGACTACATGTGTTTCGCCCAAACCCGGAGCAACTGGTTATTTTAATATAAATAAACTAAACTTTTAGATTTTTGCATTCACAATGCTATTTTTATATTAAGATGAATAAATAATGAAAAATATTAGAAAAAATCGGCTCACCCGTAGCAACTTAGACGGACGGACCCGTGCTACAACCGAATGTCGAAGTAGTTCTCTTCACATTGGTGAGATGGCGCTGATCTTCAGCGGAAACGTAAAAAGTATTAGAAAATTTCGCCAAATCCATCAGCGGCTTGGTAGCATAATTGGTAGTGCATTGGGCCGGAATCCTAAGGGTGCGGGTTCGAATCCCGTCTAAGTTGCTACGGGTGAGCCGATTTTTTCTAATATTTTTCATTATTTATTCATCTTAATAAATAAACTATTTAAAAAATATGTAAACAAAATTCCATAATTTCCTTAGCGCTTTACAGAAATCTTTGATCGTTCTAAAGTAGACGGGCAGACCATCGAAGTGAAATTCTTCTAATCAAGCTTGGTGAGTACAACTTCAGGTACTTACATTGAATCGTAAGTACACACATCAACTTTGTCTAGGGATACAGGTGTTTTTTTCATACAAACGAGGTAACTTTAAAGCCTTGGTTTTCTGCAAGGGATGTACCGTGCTGTGATCTGATGATGGCTATCCAGGGAGTGAATGGAAGAGATTCAGATAATTATACACACCCAACTGATCTGATCAGCATTCTAAAAGATTAAATGACATGTTTAAAAAAACCGCGAAAATAGCATTACAATATATGGAAATCTTAAAACTGAGAACTCTGACTCTTCTATCTTTTATAATGCTGATCAGATCAGTTGGGTATGTATTGCGATCTGAATCTCCTCCATTCACTCCCTGGATAGCCATCATCAGATCACAGCACGGTACATCCCTTGCAGAAAACCAAGGCCTCAAAGTTACCTAATTTGTATGAAAAAAACACCTGTATCCCTAGACAAAGTTGATGAGTATATCTAACCCATAGCCAAGTAGACCATCAGCAATTTGAATAGAATGGAAGGATATCTAGCAAATGGAAGTGAAGTGTAGTATGAAATTGACATTTCAAAACGTTCTGATTGTCTATGGTTAGTGACATCTTACGTCAATTCCGTTAATTTTTCTATTTTCTCTCAAATGAATCCATTCATATATCCATTAGCTATTAATAGGGGTCAGCCCCTAGCTGCTTGCATGACCACCAAAACGCGGTATGATATAGCGATTTATCACGTTTAACTGTCAAAAGTCAATGAATTTTGACAGTTGAGTGTTGATAAAACGCTATATCACGCGATATAGACTCTGGAAACGTAAGTATTCAGTCCCCTAAACAAGTGGCCAACCGCCAATTTAAATAGAATGGAAGTGAGTGAAGTGTAAGAGTGCATGAAATTGACATTTCAAAGTGGTCTGATTGTCTATGGTTAGAGACATCTTACGTCAATTCCGTAAATTTTTCTATTGACGACCTGAGTGGTGCAGTGGTCAACATTGCGGTCTACCACGCAAGGGGTCCCGGGTTCGATTCCCGGCTGGGCAGAAATTGAAATGATGAATTTTAATTTCTGCGAAGGGTCTGGGTGTTACTATGTATAATATGTATGTATTTAAAAATTATTATAAGTAGTTTATCAGCTGTCTGTCTAGCACCCATATTATAAGCTTTGCTTAGTTTGGGGCTAGATGACGCTGCATGGAATTGTCCAAATATTTATTTCTATGAATTGAAAAAAATGACAAATGGGCTATGACTAGGGTCAGGAGAGCCGCAAATGAGTGCAGAAATAAGTAATTTAGTTATTTTTATTGTGGCAGGGTAAGTAGGAATAAGATCACATGATTTTGCAAGAATATTTAGTATTCTTTGTATTGTGTTTGAGTTTACATTCGTAAGTATGGTAACAAATTCTTTGAGATTTTAATAACATAAGTGTACCATTGTTATAGTAGGTATATTATATTACGAGTATAGTGTGCCTATACCATTGTATATATATGATATTATGGGCTTTTGTCAATTTCTATAAATATTTGTGAGACATGTTTAATAATTATATTTTATAACTAGGCTACATTTTTCTGGATGACTGACTTATGTGGTAAACATTTCAGGGTACTTTTGATTTCGAATATTATATTTATGAAACAAAAGTTTCTGTGCCTATTTATTTTAGTTGCTTGTTTTATGCTCTCAATCATACTCTTTTTTTTTATTATATGCTGATGACCCAAGACCCAACATCATTGGATCGTTCCAATAGGTACCTAATATGTACCTACGAGTCAATAGGTACCTACCATGAACACACACTTTATGATGATGTCATTGTGTCAAATACAAAAGTTACAGAATTATTTCTGATTTTCATTTCTTTAAGTCGAATATATCATTCATAATGTTCCTGGATGAAGTCGAATAAGGTAAATCGTGAATATTTTTTCACTTGATTTGAATCGCCCCAATTACAGTTAAGTTAGATTCCTTTAGTTTTGGTCTTGCTCCTTAGGAAAATTAAGTCCAACAGTCCAGCAGGGAATAGTGAGATATTCAAATCTTTTAGAATGCTTGCTATTGCTCATAGATCTTCAAAGCTCAACAGCAGTAGTTTGTCTACTTTTTCTTTCTCGTATCCTCATGACTGAGGGTTGCGACATCACAAAGTCACTCGGTGTATGAGGGACCATTGACGATTTTTGGCCATCCGAATAGATAGATTTTTGGCAGACCTTAATGGCAGGATAATTTTGCTGATTCACAAATCGTCCACCAGTCGGCGCACTACCACTAACTTGGCGCTAGTGTAGATGTAGACCTGTCATATTGTTGTTTTCTATGTGTTTGCTATCAGTTTTTGTATCTAGTTGCGAATTTTCGTAAATATGAATTTTTCGTCTTCCATAATTTATTAGTATCAACCATTTTTAGATATTATTTAAAATAAATGGGAAAATTGGGAATAAATGCCCGTACAAAGGTCTCTAGCAGCAGTAGGTTGAGTAGGGCCACCAAGCAGGATAAATTTTGTGACATCCCGCCATTGCATCGGTCCATCGGGTCAGTGATCTTCCACGTTTCCTTCTTCCTTCCCAACGTCTTCTTCGTGGCCAACGATGATGATCTTCTCATGGTTATCCGGTTTCCGTCTGGTCACGTGTCTGAAGTACTGGAGGAGACGCTGCTGGCGTGTGCCAGCTCGTACAGATAATATAGTGCGGAAGAGTCTGTCTAAGTAGACTTTTCAATATCCTGTACTTTGACAGTACTTTCGTGTCCTATAATGTTGCCCTGTATGGTATTCACCTTATTGGAGGTAATTCAAAATTAAGTTTGTAATTTCATATAAATCTAGAACGTTGTATTATCCTAGAATTTTAACTCAATGTCTACTGTACTTTGACAGTACTTTCGTGTCCTATAAGGGGGCGTCCATTAATCACGTGATGTTTTTTTTGGCCAATTTTTAACCCCCCCCCCCTCCCCCTTGGTGATGCATGGTGAGGTTTTACTTTAACCCCCCCCCCCCTCCTCTAAATCACGTGTATTTTTTTGGTACAAAATAATCTCAACAATTTTCAGTACGAATATGTCGCGGTGGGCGGGGAAATCGTCCTGGGTGCTGATTATCTAAAAAGAAACTATTTAGCGACCGGTTGCATTTGACATACATTGCCACTTTTCTTTGGTATGTTTTTTTTTAACCCAAAAAGAAGTAGCAATGGATCACGATCATGTGTGAACTGCAACCAGTCGCTAGATGGTTTTTAATTAGATAATCAGCCCGCTGGTAGCGGTGGGTGAGTCAACAATCACAATCACACGCAGTTTTCGGTTAAAAGTCACGCGTTTAACGAAAAAAATTAATACACGTGATATCTCACTACACCCCCCCGTCCCCCCTTGTGACATTTCGTGATTTTTTCAACTACCCCCTTTCGAGGCTCACGTGATTAATGGACGACCCCTAACTCGAACGATCATGATATTGGCATGTTGCCCTGTATGGTATTCACCCTATTGGAGGTAATTCCTAGATTAAGTTTGTAATTTCATATAAATCTAGAACGTTGTATTATCCTAGAATTTTAACTCAATGTCTAAAACGTTAGGTAAAGTATAATCGCCCCGGCTTCGCACGGGTAGCAGAGCATTTGTAACGCCTTATTTTTCCATTAAGAATATTAATCTCTATCCATTGTTTTAGCTCCCAGTCGACTTGATTTTTCCGACATCTTCGCGTCGGGCTTTAATTTATAATAATATCTATCTATATATAATGATAACTGAATGTGCTTGGATTTTAAATTAAATAAGCAATATTATTATTGATATATACTTTATTATGAAAGGTGCTACGACCTGGGGGCCTTGTGCAAGTTTTTTCACTTCACGTTAGAATTTTGTATGGAAACGGCTAGTTCACCGCGTATTCCGCTAGGTGGCGGTCCTCCTCAAATCTTATTGAGATTCTCGCGCTCACTTTCGAATGTAAGGCACCCATTACACGGTAGGTTTTGCTGTCAGTGTAACCACAGTCACGGGCTGTGACTGACGATTAACCTACCGTGTAATGTAGTGACTGATGGTTGCATGATGTGATTTGTTCTTTCCATCAGTCAATCAGTCAAACGTAATTCATGACTGATGGAATTTGACTGACGCTTGCATGACCATGTAATGGCCTTAGGTGCAAAAAACGCCGTAGGTCGTCTGTTAATAATCGATAGATTTGATCTGGCTTTGTTCAGTGAAATATGTAATCTGTTTTTTTTTTCGCTATAAGATTTTTCTCTTGTAAAGGGTGCATTTCGTGGCCTTATATTTCTATTGTTTGAATGAATGTAGGTTTCTTTTATCTTTACACCATCCTATATTTCTTAATAATTATCTTAGCAACTAATTTTGGACCACAATCAAAATGCCTCGAATGGCTATTGATATTAAGGTTCATTAATTTTAGTTTCACGAAATACTTTCATTAAAAAATTTCGTTAAATGTTATTAATTTCATTTTAAACAGTGTATATCTTTACTTCAGATGTTTTTACATAGGGTGATGTTTGAGTTCATATTTTTATTTTACGTTTACTAACGTAATTTGTTTTATTTTCAGCTCTTTTTGTATCCAGAAAGAAGACATAGTAGGTGGTAGGTTCTAAATATAACAAAGTAGGTATGCAAGTACCTATCTTATTTATAGGAGTAGGTAAGATTTTTTTTCCCTCGCCTCATCGTTCCCTAAAAATATGAATGTATTTTGGATTTTAGCTTCAAAGTTAATTCGCAGAATATTGCTAAGCCAAATCTTAAAGTAAACGTTTAAGACAAAGCCGTGTTTTATCTTTTATTACCTACCTACTTAAACATAATCAACCCTGACTGACCAACAAAATAAAAAAACTCGCCTCGCCTTGCCATAATATCGCGGAAAAATTAATTCCGTCTGAAACGGGCCTCCTGTAACCACTGTAATAATAAAAAAGCGCCAGAGGAACTTTTTTATTTTTCTGGTCAAGCTTAACAATCAACAAATCTGGACCTGAGAGGCATAACACTGTAAGTCCGTTTTTTAGCGTTTTCTGTTTTTTATGCCAATCTATATAATTTGCCGTCGTCTATCCAGGCATAAAACGATAAGTTCAAAAAGTAAGTCAGAACACTGAATTTTATAATTGTATAACAATGTAAGAAACAGTTACGGCTTTGATGCATAGTATTGCAAATGACATACAATAAAATGCACTGAAACCTATAAGATGCATTTTATTGTATGTGTGGATTCACAATGTTACGTTACCAAGATGTTATTAACATATTTTTATTTATTTAACAAAAAAACAATTCTAGATTAAAAATTGGCACATTTTGAGATCATTTTTTTTGTTTTTCCTGGGTTCATTTAAAGTTATTAAAAAAACTCCGTTACATACAGTGTTGTGCTTCGCAATAGTAGTTTGTTACACAAGGGACGTAAGTGAGCTATTACAGAACAAGATCCAATTTGGCGCCCGTGCGAGCGCAGCTCGCAAAGGGCGCTAATGGATCGAGTGCACCCGAGATATTTAGACGCCCGAGCGAGCGAAGCGAGCGAGGGCGAATATAGTTCAAGGGTGTAATAGCTACTTACAACCGAGGTAAGCATACTACTTTACATCATTCATGCGAGGTAAATTTAATAAAAAAAAAATAAAAAAAAAAAAAATAAAAAAAAAATTAAAAAAAAAATAAAGAAAAATCAAAATCAAAATCAAAATCGAAAATCGAAATCGAAAATCAAAATCAAAATCCAAGGAGTTTTGCATAGCTTGAACGGAAATGAAATGCCGCCATATTTATTGTTTTTTTTTCAGTAAAAAGTTTCCACCGTTTATAATATAAGAAAAGAGATTGGTTCACTAAGGAGTTTGACATAGCTTGAATTGTAAAGTTACTTTACAGTTAAAGCATTCACCCATGCTTGAATTGTAAAGTGATTTGAAAATGGAACGTTCTATCTAAACAATGCACTGTGTTGCACATGCCAACTTACACGGCCTCTTACTATACTAGTAAATCCTAGTTGCCGAGCAGTATGATGTAAAAATTATTACAACCAATAGAAGTTACATTATAAAACTATATTATAATATCTATTAGCCTTTTTAACACAGTACAATCAATTGTTATTGAAAATAAGTATGATAAAAATCAATAAATCAATTTTTTTTATGAAAATTAATGTTTTCTATTAAAACTTTTTGACTATGTATACATAAACTGCTTCTAAAGGTTTACCTTCAGAAGTAGTTTATTGTTTCTTGAAAATTGTATTTGAAGATGGATTATTTTTCGAAAAAGTTAAGTTATTGTTTTTTTATAATTGGTACTTATTTTTAAAAACAATTGATTCTACTTTCTTAAAAGGTTTATAGATATTATAATCTAGTTTTATAATGTAACTTCTATTGGTTGTAATAACTTTCCGAAGCATAACACTGTAACGGAGTTTTTTTAAATTACTTCAAATTTAACCAAGGAAAACCAAAAAGTTGAACTCAAAATGTACAAAGTTTTAATCTAGAATAGTTTTTCTATTAAGTCAATAAAAATATGTTAATAACACCTATGGTTTTAATTGTTATTTTAGTCAGGTGGCGACGAAGCATTTTGAGATTTTTCGTCGGACTCTCTTCTATATACCTAAAACTGTAGGTATGTGTTCCTTGTGCTCTATGAAACACGAAACTGATGGTTTTAAGAGAAGGAAGTGGGGACACGCATAAAATAATAAAATAAAAATCTTTTATTGCAATTTTCCACAAGTAGGACTTAAACTTAGTAGGTACATTTTGTATGTAATAAGGTATAATACTTGTGGAGTCTGATGCCTAGGATAAGCAAAAGCCTGTGTTCCAGGATCACCAGAACCCCAGATGAACAACCCGGATGTACTTCTTTAAAGTAATTCATAGCTGTGACTAGTGAATGCAAATCCGTATATATTTCGAAATCCGGATTTTAAGAACGGATATTTCATCAAATCCGGATTATCCGGATATTACGGATTTTTTATAAAAAAATCTTTTTTATAAATATAAGTCATTTCTGTACATATAAGTTCAGTAATGTGATGTCTCTTATATTTATGTCAATGGATTCAATGAAAAGGACAATATTAATCAAATCCAACATTTTTTTGTCATAAAATACTACAATATATTATGATTTTACCTATTATTGTTCATATGTAATTAAAATAGTGTATGATTCGCGTGCGATTTGCGAGTAGGTGACGTAAGCGATCGTTTGCATGAGCGTTTTTGCGACGTTTTATCGCGCGATATTTCTGAAGCTTCGAATAGAACACAATGTGATTGACTGTAGAACGGGACAAAAATATCGCACGGTAAAAAAATCGCTCGTGCAAACACACAGTTGTTCTATTCCGAAGCGTTAGAGCCATAACACATTGGGACGCCATGGCGACGCCGCCGGCAACGTATTCAAACAATTCGTATTGAAATGTATGGCAGATTACACACTTGGCTGGCGTCTGGCAACGTCGCCAATTTGGAAGCGTAGCCACTATCGACCGGCCCCTACGCGGAAACTGGATACTCTGGCTACCTGCGACGCATAGCTAAGTCACCAGTATTTTGTATACAAATAAGTTATGCCTCCCTCACTCAGTGGCCTGGCCAACTGGTCGCCGCCAGAATAGACGCCCGCTGTGAATTGTGCGAAAACAATGAGTTTCGATACAGAACGATTTATTGCAGAGATTCAAAACCGTCCATGTTTTTGGGATAAGTACTACATCTAAAGAATATTCTGATCGATCAATTTATTTCTACATAAGTTTATTCATCAAAAGATGTTATTGATATTCTCACATAGTTGAACAATTTTTATTAAGGATATTTTCATAATCTGCATATAGTTTAAAAAAATCACTTCGACTTCGATCTGATATAAAAGGATGGACCCATTACTTTTTAGGTTTCTTCTTTTTCATTTTATGACGCAGAAAACAATAATATAGCGATCTCTTCTATGCACGTAGGACAGTGGCTACTTATTTGGAAACTTCATTTGGCTACGCTAGGTTGCCAGAGATAGCCATGGCCACGTCACCGGCGATGTTGCCATGGCGTCCCAGTATGTTATGGCTCTTAGAAAAATCTCGCGATAAGACGTCGAAAAAACGCAAATAAAAATAAAAATCATACTCTTTATAAAACTATACTAATGAAGAATAATATATTAATATGATTAAACTAGATAACATAATAATTATGTTGTTTAGTTTATGTGAATTTGAAAAATACAAATATTTTTTTGGAAATTAATGTAATAAAGCCCTGAGAGATTGAGAGGCGCGCCGTATTAGCCACTCGTTCCATAGGATGTTAGGAGAAGTGTCACCCACGCACCATTCGGAAGACTATACGCCACCACGCCAACGGGAAGAAGAAACCCTAGTCGCGCCAGTGAAAACAACCAAGAAGTTCGCATAGAAGATGATGGTCATTTTACATTTTCCAGTCGACAAGAAGCACACGCACTAATGAAAGTGATACGAAGTATAAAAGTAGCAATGTGTCATACTTATCTGTGAAATGAAGCAGATAGCGATGCCAATGACACTTGCGCGGTAGACCCACTGGTCGAGCTAGAGACGCTGCAAGTACACTCAGAAATTGACGATGAAGAAGGAGAGTTGTATCGACAGGAACACCAGGAGAGCTGGTTCAACCAAACGAACTTTTTGGGATTTAATGTGACAGACCTGAGACACGGCACTAGCAAGACGCGTGAATGGCGTCGTCTAGAAAAAACTCGCATACCCACAAACATACATGAACCCTAAACACATATACACTCCTTTTGGGCAGTCGTGTAAATAGCATCTACCGTCTAGCTAGTGCGAGAAACGAAGTGTTCCACAGCAACTGAATGAATAGCAATTTGGGCGAATAACAACTAAAGTATTCCACTTAAAGCACAGCTATCAATATTTACTTGCTATTCGCTCGATTGCTCTACTCGTAAGTGGAATACTTCTGAGAAACTTGCTTGTTTAATTTTATTTGTAACAATTTCTTATTATTCGAAAAATCCGAATTTGATTTTCAAATCCGGATTTGCAAGTCTAGTAAAAATGTGCGGATATCCGGATTTTTCGGATTACGGATTATCCGGATTGCATTCCCTAGCTGTGACGTCACAAAGATGGCGGCCGACCGTAACAAGTTTTTCTTCATTTCTCGAGTTCTATTGCATCAATTTAATTGTTTGATATGTTATTTGAAAGCTTATATAACTTTCTATGATTGCTTTTTTGTCACCTACTAACTTAGTTTTGTCGTTTTTGAAATATTAGCAAAAGTATGATTTTTTTTCATATTTTTTTTCTTAGTTACAGGTATAAGCTAAATAAAGAAAAATATTTGTGTACCTACGTTTGTAAGTTCATAATAAAAAAAAGTCCGTTTTAATATCTTCTCAAAAATATAAACATCATTGTAGTGCAGTAATAAACAAACAAGTTGTTACCAATTCTGTAAGGAAAGTACTCATCTATTTTTTTCAATTTCTTCTTTATTTCATCAAGTTTTTCTACATTTCTCGAGTTCTACTGCATCAATTTCAATGTTTGATATGTATTTGATAATCTAATATATGTCATTTGAAAGGTTTTATAATGTTCTATAATTATTCTATTGAAACCTACTAATTTAGTATTGTTGTTATTAAAATATTAACAAAAATATGTTTTTTTTTCATACACTCTTTCTTATTTACCGGTATAACTAAATAAAGAGAAACATGAGTGTGTCTTAGTTTGTATGTTTATGTATAACAAAAAATAATGTCCATTATATTACCTTTCCAGAAATATAAAGGTGATTGTAGTGCAATAATAAACAAACAAGTTGTGACCAATTCTGTAAAGAAAGAACGAATCTGATTTTTACCGCTGTTTTCACTATTGATTTGAAAATGATAAGTATTCAAGAGAAAAAGCTGTGCTTTTTACAAATTAAAGTATAAATCTAATATGTGTTTACTTTTTTATTATAATATCAGATGTAATATAATTTCATACTAGCGGCCGCCCGCGGTTTCACCCGCGTGGTTCCCGTTCCCGTGGGAATATCGGGATAAAAAGTATTCTATGTTTTAATCTAGGCTATCTAATATCTGTGTGCCAAATTTCAACCAAATCCGTTCAGTAGTTTTTGCATGATTGAGGAACAAACATCCAAACATCTAAACATCCAAACCCACAAACTTTCACATTTATAATATTAGTAGGAAGTAGGATATTCATATTATAATATCACACGCATCCAGTAAGTTAGAAGTAATATAAGCTAAGCTATTATAGAAACAATGTACAAAACAAAGTATTATTGTAATCTTAATAATAGTGCAAATAAAAACTATTCCCAAGGTGTAATGAAAATTACTTATTTGTACGTAAATCACATCACATTATACAAAATAGAAAATAACAATGAAATAATGAATGAGATAATGTTGACATAATTGAATTATCGAGTTTAGTGAACAGAGCATAGCAAGCAACATATACTACTGTTAGGTTTTGCCATTTATAACACTAGTTTTTGGCGTTTTCGCTATTTTTAACGATAACGTTAACGCTATTTTCCGAATATGAGTTATTTATTCTACTGGCAATAATTTATTGTTGGCAACACTAGAGCTATATAAGCAGAGAGTTACGGTAGAATCGGATTCATTCTGTTCCAACCGTCGACGCAGCAATTTGAAAAGTGAAACTACTGTGTAAAATGTACGACTGTGCCCAAGTTCTGTGAAAGTAAAGGATGTTAAAGGTATTTATGTGTTCTTATTTTATTATAAGTGTTCTTTAGAAGGATAACCCTACAATTCAGAAGTGGTAACCAATATTGAACGCAGTAAAATCATTGCATGTGGCCAAGGCTCTTCGGCCGTGCTTTAACATACTTTACACTCATCTCATGGCACGTGGCCGAGGCAACTCTTCGGTCGTGCTATCATACTGCACATTCATTGCACGTGGCCGAGGCAACACTTCGGTCGTGCTTACACACTTTACACTCATTGCACGTGGTCGGGGCTACTCTCCGGTCGTGCTTACATACTTCACATTCACCGCACGTGGCCGAGGCAACCCTTCGGCCGTGCAACATTTTTCACTCGCAAACAATACTCTGATTGATCTACACCAGCCCCTAGCGCTGCTCGCTAATGCTTGGTCAGGGCCACTCTCTGATAGCATTGGTGGGTAGGGTAATGAAAGCGCTGCTCGCTAATCCTTGGTCGGGGCTACTCCCCGATAGAATTGGCGGGTAGTGCGATAAATGATTTGATCCTACTCACTTCACACTCATTGCACTTGGTCGAGGCTACACTTCGACAGTGCATACTTCACACTCTGTTCTACACCACCCTCAAACGCTGCTCGTTAATGCTTGGTCAGGGCCACTCCCTGATAGCATTGGTGGGTAGGGTAATGAAAGCACTGCTCGCTAATCCTTGGTCGGGGCTACTCCCCGACAGAATTGGCGGGTAGGGTAATAAAGGCACTGCGCTGGTACTTGGTCGGGGCCACTCCTCGATAGAATTGGCGTGTAGTGCGATAAATGATTTGATCCTGCTGTATTTAATCGTGAAAATCGTGAATTACTATCACTCACGTTGCATGATAAAAAAAAAATGGGTTTCCTTTGTTCTAATTTTGTAGTATCCAGTTTCCATTGGAAAACTGTTAATTTATTATCAGTCAATATGAAATTTTCTCCATAATTGAAGTTAAAGTTCAAAGTCATTCCCAACTATTCCAGTAAATTTTGTGTTTGAGATAAAACAAAGCTAAATTGATACGTAGGTACTCATGGCTTTATTTATTCTAAAATTTGCATTATTTTCTGTTTAATACTCATTGGAACGAGACTAACTACCCACAAGCTGCGGCAGCGTGTCGAAACGAAGTCGAGAATGAAGAAGATGAAGGTGAAGAAACGAGATCGAGGATGGAATGCTGAGGTATCCTCTTCAAATCGGTTAAAGGTCAGAAGTAACATTGCATCTTACTATTTTATGAGTTACGAGATTGAAAGTAACCCTACTTTTTACAAATATTTAATAATTTTGATAATTCATTAAAAGAGAATTTTTCAGTTTATACGGGGGCTTTGCGTGAACATTTAATTTAATTAAGGTAATAAAGTTGCCCCAAAACAAAAAAACAAAAAATACTACTCTTAGAATAGAATAGAATTTATTTGCATTTGATTAGGGTACACTGGAGGTCTTATAGTATACTTATTTAAAGATCTGCTTATTCAACCATTAACATGCAAATATTATCTTAAAATTAACAAATATACGACAATCTTTCTTTAACATTTAACATTGCGGATATCGCGACTTATGAGTAATAGAAGTTAATTTTAATGTTTTTCTCTTTTCCCTAAATAAATAAATAATTTACACTCTCAACTTGCTTAATAATTACCTACTGTTTACACTTTTGAGGTGTTACATACTCTTTGGCAAACAGTGGACACGTACTGCTGGGTATTGTGCCATGTTTTGAATAATATGTGCTAAGACAACTTTTACTTTCCGGTGAAGAGACCATTGACATATTTTAATCTTAAATTTAATTGTATTTTTCTGAAAAAAACACATTTTACAGAACTTTTCGTCAAAAGCCTTAATCGAACCATTCTCTTTCCTAAAGTGCTTCATTGTTACTGAATTTGAATTTCTCTCTAAACTGAGTATAATTATTTTATTAAAATGGTGACATAGTTTGATTTACGCTTTATGCTAAGCCAGGGCAACTCTCTGATAACTCTTGACGAATATTTTAATTTTGCCACATAAATGCCTATAAAAGTACGTACATATATATTATGCCGTGTTTTACGTAAGCTAACATAGATGTGACAGGGAGATGCTGGGGTTGGTTACTTGCGCGTAGCGCTTGATCAGGGTGACTTTCTGGTAGCGTGGTGCGCAAGTTACTGAATGAGTCTCTTGGGCGCAGCCACGACCGTGGCCAGGGCTTACTCCTTACCCTTGGTAGCATTCGACACGCTAATTCGTGCCAAATGATGATAACGCTAGATCAAAGTTTCTTTGAAGCATTATGTTTTGAGTTTCTATTCTCTCCATCACTGTAATAAGTCCAAGGTTAAGGTTCTAACGCTATTTGGTACCTATTCTGTACAATGGTATTTATTTCATTTTATTTGGGAAATTAACAGACAAATAACTAAGTATGGTTTCAATCATGTTAACGCATAGGTACAGGGTACGGTTAAGTGTCTAACGTTGAAACGGTCGGACACAGTGAAACATTGCCATATTTTTGAATCGCGATGCTGTCTGGTAGTGTACAGATTATTTTTCAGTTGTATTTGATTTCTCAGTTAAATACTATAAATAAATCCCTTTTTCTCCGTATGACATTGCATTGTATTGTACATATATGATAGATTCATGAGGACTAGATCACCTATTAAATTATTCGATTTTGAACGATATGTTTGAGGTGTCCCCTTGGTCACCCCGGTGTCCAACAATGACAGCTCAAGGGTGGACACAATGAAACACTGTTTAGTTTAGTTTTATATTTGACTTTGTTTAGTGTAACCATGTCATGTTATATAAAAGTGGTTTATTCATTAGTTATGATTTCACACAAATTTAGTGAATATTTATACCTAAACATAAAAAAAGGTGCATAATCATTGTCTATTAATAAAATGTTATTAAGGTGGCGCTGGTTTTATGAGTAACTATTGATTGTAATTCATTATAACCTATTTATAGGTATAACTATGATTTAAAAAAAAAATCCTCAATCGTTAAGTAACAAAATAATCGTACCTAAGACAAATCAAAAGTCTGAATAAAGTGTAATACTCTGGACAGAACCTTTATTGACTACAATTTAACGGTTTTTATCATTTACTTGTTCCAATAACCACACTAAATACACTTAAGTCAATATTAATAACAGTGTTTCATTGTTGGACACAGGGTGTTTGTTACATTGTGTACACCTAGGTGAACACAATGCAACTATTTAATTTTTTTTAAAGGCCTTCTTATTGGTTATGTATATATTTATTAGTGAAACTATAAATGCTATATTATACCTAATTAAGTAGACTCCTTTCCTGTTAATGAAATCCTTGTCTTCGAAAATGAGAGAAATATGAGACTCAGAATTTTTGGTTTTATAGTTGCTCACTGCATCCTAACTAATTTGAAGTAATCAATGGTAGATAATACACCATGTTTGTGTCACATTATGTGACATGTGACTAGGTATAAATTAGTATTTTATATAAAATAATTTACATCTTTGATACGTTGAACATTTTTGACGAGCATACAAGTTGATCATGATCAGTGATTGATAACAAATCACAAGTTTAATAGTGGGAGGACGGGATTTCCTAGGCGCTGTGCTGGCTGCCAGGATTTGCCGCCGTATCTACTGCTTTATGCACTAGCTGTTAGGTTAGGTTAAAAGAACTTTATTCTCATAAATACATCAACATTGTCACTTACATGAGAACATTATAATTAAAAGTAAAACGGATTAGGTAGGTACATTAATTATTGTCCGCTGGTATGCATACAAATACAGGGCCTACCAAATTATTCATATGAATAAGAAAAGAATAATAAGAAATATTTATTCTGCAAGTAACATGGTACCTACACATACATAAAGATCTTAAAATAAGTAATATCCGCTACACGACACCAGTTTCAGGCAAGCAGAATGAAGGGAGATTTAAGCACATGTCATTCATATTAAAATTAATCATTTCGGAAGTCTAATTCTAAGTTACAAAGTTATTAAGTACCTACCTCCATAATGACAAGAGATTTTAATGTCATAAGATAAAATAATAAAAATAACAAATAGTCAATAATTAACATGTCAAATTATTATGCATTTTTACATTCAAAATATTCCCTAATTGAATAGAAACACTTTTTAACCTTTTTATAGCTTTTGGTATTATGATTATATACTAATGATGACATCGTTTTGCGACTTAACTGGGTTCTACGTGAGTACATACTAATAGACAGTCCAAACAAATGAGGATGTTTATTAAAAAAAAAAAAACTGCCTTCCTCCCAGATATACGGACAAGTCGGCGGTAATATGCTAAGGCTGAGTTGCGCCACCTAACTTTAACGATAACAAGCTTGTTAAAGAACCTACCGGTTAAGCACAAGTTAGCCAAAAAAAAGAGTTGCCAGCCAGCATGATGTCCTTTGACATGTTTGACGTCACAATAGGTGCCATTATCATTTGACGATAACCGTAACTTTGAAAGCGTTTTGGTGCAACTCACACTAAGCTTTTTAAAATAATGGTCTGCAACTATCAAGTGGTCTTGCTTGATCTTATATTTCACATTATTGACATTAGTATTTCATGTTCGAGAATTAATGTTTCACACTATTGTAATTATACTTATACAGTCAGTTATATGATTTAATCTTAAATGATTTTATATTAAGTACTTAGTCACTCGGTGGCTCATTATACAACATTACACATACACATGAAGATGTTTAGTAAGTGGTAACAAATCAAGTTCCTTGAATAACTGATCAGAGTCGCGGGTAAATTTACTTGTTATTGTTAACATAATTAGGCCTACGGAGGAAGGTATCTTTCGGGTATTGACAGAAACTAGGCATTGCCAAGACCATGGCTTGGTTCCGTAGTTGAATTAGATTAAAAGTTGAAGTAACTAAGTGTTAACTGGATCTTAACACTGAATATAAATAAATGTATGTCCACAGTTCTGTTTACTTTAGCATTGGGGAAAGTTTGGTTCACTATAGGGTTATGATAGTAGGATTTACACATATAAGGTTTCATTTGATAATGTATTGAAAGTTTTTATTTCATAGTCTTAAGATAATACTTGAAAGGGGTTGCTGTCGCTTTTGTGTTTAATTTCAGAAGACTTGTGTGCTTCTTGATGGCGCTGACCGATGGCTTCTGGAAGGCGCTGACCGATGGCTTTTGGGTGGCGCTGAGTGCTGACGGATGGCTTCTGGATGGGGCACTGACCGATGGCTTTTGGATAGTGCTGACTGAAGTTTCTGGATGGTGCCGATGGATGGCGCCACTGATGGCTCCTCGATGTTACTGATGGATGGTTTTTGGATATAGGTTATAGCGATGGCCTTTTGCTTTAGTCCTCCCGTGATCACGGCCCCCGAAAGGGTGTCGAGGGGTTGGGAAATCAGTGAGTTAAAACATCCATTGTATCGATAATTGTGTTTTTGCAAATGGTTCCTATTTAATGATTGATATTAATTATTACAAGAGTATTAGGTTTAGGAAATCTTTAAGTGCAAATAAGCCCTAACTAATGTTTCTATGTTTATGGTATTTATGATGCTGATGATGTTTGAATATGCAAATAGAAGTGATTAGCTTTTATGGAATGAGTGTGAATGAGATTTCAGACTGATACACCCTCATGACAAGTATGGAGGTGATATGAGTTGATCTCATTCATAAATAGATTATAGCTTATGTACTTTCATGAGATAAAAATCTTGGAGGTACATCAGTGAATGAGATTTTAGACTGATACACCTTCATGACAAGTATGGAGGTGATATGAGTTGATCTCATTCATAAATAGATTATAGCTTATGTACTTTCATGAGATAGAAATCTTGGAGGTACATCAGTGAATGAGATTTTAGACTGATACACCTTCATGACAAGTATGGAGGTGATATGAGTTGATCTCATTCATAAATAGATTATAGCTTATGTACTTTCATGAGATAGAAATCTTGGAGGTACATCAGTGAATGAGATTTCAGACTGATACACCCTCATAAGAAGTTTGGAGGTGATATGAGTTGATCTCATTTATAAATAGATTTTAGCTTATGTACTTTTATGAGATAGAAATCTTAGAGGTACATCAGTGAATGAGATTTCAGACTGATACACCCTCATGAGAAGTATGGAGGTGATATGAGTTGATCTCATTTATAAATAGATTTTAGCTTATGTACTTTTATGAGATAGAAATCTTAGAGGTACATCAGTGAATGAGATTTCAGACTGATACACCCTCATGAGAAGTATGGAGGTGATATGAGTTGATCTCATTTATAAATAGATTTTAGCTTATGTACTTTTATGAGATAGAAATCTTAGAGGTACATCAGTGAATGAGATTTCAGACTGATACACCCTCATGAGAAGTATGGAGGTGATATGAGTTGATCTCATTTATAAATAGATTTTAGCTTATGTACTTTTATGAGATAGAAATCTTAGAGGTACATCAGTGAATGAGATTTCAGACTGATACACCCTCATGAGAAGTATGGAGGTGATATGAGTTGATCTCATTTATAAATAGATTTTAGCTTATGTACTTTTATGAGATAGAAATCTTAGAGGTACATCAGTGAATGAGATTTCAGACTGATACACCCTCATAAGAAGTTTGGAGGTGATATGAGTTGATCTCATTCATAAATAGATTACAGCTTATGTATCACGAGAAAAGGAATCTTTGTGGTAGGTACATGAGTGAATGAGATTTTAGATTGATATATCCTTATACCATCGAGATAAAATATAGGTCGATCTGCATTCATAAATAAATAATTAATTTGATTTAATTAAATTGCTCATAACAGTATATCTTAACAATGTAACTTTTAATTTGATATTGTTACCTTTAAAATATATTTCATAATTTTAGGATAAAATTGCAATAAAACTGTTATGTCTAAATATGTATTTGCCTCTGCCTCTGTGGCTACTTCTAAACTAAGATTGTAAATAATTGTAATTTTGAGGCAATAAACCATTTCTATTCTATTCTATTTGGAGGTTGTCTCGAGGTTGGAACAAGTCGGCCGATTGTTAGGTACGACATCCTGGTCGCGTGCAATGGAGAGGTCGCGTGCATGGGGACATGCACGAGGTCAGGATGGTCGATTGTTAGGTTTTGCCATTTATAACACTAGTTTTTGGCGTTTTCGCTATTTTTAACGATAACGTTAACGCTATTTTCCGAATATGAGTTATTTATTCTACTGGCAATAATTTATTGTTGGCAACACTAGAGCTATATAAGCAGAGAGTTACGGTAGAATCGGATTCATTCTGTTCCAACCGTCGACGCAGCAATTTGAAAAGTGAAACTACTGTGTAAAATGTACGACTGTGCCCAAGTTCTGTGAAAGTAAAGGATGTTAAAGGTATTTATGTGTTCTTATTTTATTATAAGTGTTCTTTAGAAGGATAACCCTACACTACTCATCAACATTCATAATGTTATGCTGATTAAAATATTTATTTTCTAATACGGCATACTCCTTTCAATATACGTTTTTGCTTTGAGCGTGCACAGTCGCATTTCATTGTCAGGCAGTCTGTCTTACACTGTCACGATATGAGCTTGATATCTTGGTAATTTCAGTTTTTGTAGGTTTTTAATATTTGAGAAAACTGGTGGTAATTTAACTACCACCTTCTAGAGAAGTTCAGAAGCACCATCTACACTAGAGCTAGAGCTAATTACCAGACTTATTTGGAAGACTGCAAATATACCGATCCAAACCTTACTTTTACCAGAAAACTGTGGTTGCAGGTTATATAACAATTCCCTAATTCCCATCACAAGCTTGAAACCTCCATCCAAGATTTCTGCAAGATATCGAGCTCATATCGTGCCAGTGTAAGACAGACTGTCGGACGAAATGCGACTGTGCACGCTCAAAGCAAAAACGTATGATAGGATTGGAAAAGAATTAAGTATGTTTTATACTTAATTCTTTTCCAATTACTTTCTTGATGTTGATGAGTAGTACTTATATGTTGCTTGCTATGCTCTGTTCACTAAACTCAATAATTAAATTATATGTCTACATTATCTCATTCATCATTTCCCAACATAATAAGTGATTTTCACTACACGTTGGGAATAGTTTTTATTTGCACTGTTATTATAGGTAATTACAATAAATAATACTTTGGTCTTGTACATTGTATTTTATAATAGCTTAGCAAGTACATCTAAATTGCTTGATGTGTGATATTATAATACATATAAAAAAAGTAAAGGTATACTATATAAGGTCCTTCTTAAATAGTGCACAAAATTTTAAGGGGTCAATGTACTCATGCATACAAACAACTTTTACTATGGTACCAACATTGAAATCGCGAAAAAAACATCAGCTGTTCCATAGAAAATTTAAAATCAAATAGATCAAAATGTATGGAACAGCTGATTTTTTTTTCGCGATTTCAATGTTGGTACCGTAGTAAAAGTTGTTTGTATGCATGAGTACATTGACCCCTTAAAATTTTGTGCACTATTTAAGAAGGACCTTATGTGTGTACCTACTGTAATTTGTAAAAAGTACAACTACTTTTTCACAGCTCTTAAATACTTATCATTTCAAAATCAATAGTGAAAACGGCGGTAAAATCAGATGAGAACTTTCTTTACAGAATTGGTCACAACTTGTTTGTTTATTATTGCACTACAACCATGTTTATTTTTCTGAGAAGGCAATAAAACAGACTTTATTTTTGTTAAAAGCATACAAAATTAGGTACACTTATGTTTCTCTTTATTTAGTTATACCGGTAAATAAGAAAAAGTGTATGAAAAAAAAACATATTTTTGTTAATATTTTAAAAACAACAAAACCTAATTAGCAGTTTTCAATAGAACAATCATAGGCAATTATATAAACTTTCAAATGGCATATCGAACAACAAAATTGATGGAGGAGAACTCTAGAAATGAAGAATAACTTGATGAAATAAAGAAGAACTTTAAAAAATCAGATGAGTACTTTCTTTACAGAATCGGTCACAACTTGTTTGTTTATTATTGCACTTCAATGATGTTTATATTTTTGAGAAAGTATTAAAACGGACTTTATTTTTTGTTATGAACTAACAAACTTAGGCACATTTATGTTTCTCTTTATTTATAGTTATACCGGAAAATAAGAAAAAGTGTAAATAAAAACATATTTTTGTTAATATTTCAAAAACGACAATCTTAAATTAGTCGGTGTTTATAAAGCAATCATAGACAATTATATAACCTTTCAAATGACATACGAAACATTGAAATGAAGAAAAATTTAATTAAATAAAAAGAAATTGAAAAAAAAATTATGAGTACTCTCCTTACAGAATTGGTCACAACTTGTTTGTTTATTATTGCACTACAATGATGTTTAAGTATATTTTTGAGAAGATATGAAAGCGCACTTTATTTTTTATTAAAAAATTACAAACTTAGGTACACAAATCTTTTTCTATATTTAGTTTAAACCTGTAAATAATAAAAAGTTTATGAAAAAAAAACATATTTTTGTTAATATTTCAAAAACAACAAAACTAAATTAGTAGGTTTCAAAAAGCAATCATAGACAATTATATAACCTTTCAAATGACATATCAAACAACGAAATTGATGCAATAAAACTCGAGAAATGAAGAAAAACTTGTTACGGTCGGCGCCATCTTTGTGACGTCATAGCTATGCGTGTCCCCACTTTCTCCTCTTAAAACCGTCAGTTTCGTGTTTTGTAGAGCACAAGAATAAACACATACATACCAGTTTTAGGTATATAGAAGAGAGTCCGACGAAAATCGTGAAGGAGACGACTTATTCAATAGTTGCCTCCTGACCATTTAGGGATAAAGTCCATACACCATCAATTTTATCACAAAATCGTCTCTACTGTAAAATTGTGCTTCTGGCACTTACAGCTAGATGCTTCTCAGGTCCAGAAATAAGCAAAGCATTGATATGGTAGTTACCTAACTAGGGCGCCGGAAAAAATGGTTCCCAGGCAGACAGCTTTTAGTTTTTCATGTGAGGTTCACAGGGTTTTCATTTAAATAGCTCTAGGTTATGTTGATGCTAAAATTCCTAAGGGGTGCACAAGTGCACCACCTGGCACCCCCTGCAGGATTAGCGTCAAAATGGCGGCGCCAATGTCATAATGTTAATATTTTCATATTGTCAGATATAGTACTGAAATCCTACTATTTGATACCTTTAGTAAAAAATTTAGTACCTTTCTCGTTCTTAAGTTAAAGCAATTAAAAGTTGGTCCCGCCAATTTGACGTCAAAATGGCGGAACCACACGAAACAACACATCCGAGTGGATAGTCACATACATATATTTTTACTACCTATAAACTACCTCATAAAACTGTAATCTAATTGGCATTATTCAAAGGAAAATCAGAGATACAGACTTGAACTCCTGGTCCCGCCATCATGATGTTTTTATGATTCGAAAAAATCACACGACCAGCAATATTTTTTTAGTTTTTAACATAGATGCATTCACTACCTAATTGCTACCTATCAATAAAGCTTAATAATCCCAATGAAAGCCTTAATTTTAATAAATAAATGTATTCAGTACATTACATTACAGCCAAGAACGGGTAGTTAATCATTATATTGTCTGTCGATGATAGTTTGAATCCCGAGCGAGTCGTAGGCGAGGGCTTTAAACACTCGAGACAATGTAAATTGCTTCCCGTAAAATGCTTGTAATAGTACTTTTCACAAGTAAATTCTCTTCTCTTCTTTTCTCAATAAAAGTCAGTTAAATATTATTCCACATTGCATAATTTATGTGAGAAAATAAAAATTAATATAAAATACAAGGGGTTTTATTTTATTTATAGTTTAAGAGTTATGTTTACAATTCTTCAGAAAGCCGGAAAGCCGGAAGTGGACCTGGGTCAGTCCGGACGGTAAAGCCAGAAAAGAGATAGATTTTATCATGTCGACGAAAAAGCAAATATTCAATGATGTCACTGTGATCAACGCTGTTAAGACGGGGAGCGATCACCGATTGGTACGTGGCACATTGAATATCAACCCAAAGCTGGAAAGATCTCGACTGATAAAATCAACAATTCGACCATTGCCGGCCCATATTCAAAACCCCGATAGCTTTCAACTCGAACTCAAAAACCGCTTCGAAGCCCTTGAGAACAGCATAGATGTGGACGATCTAAACAACATGGTGGTGGATACTGTCCGTACGGTAGGGTCCAAGCTCTTTAAGACCCGCCGTCCCAAGATAAAGAAACTCTCCGACCACACACTCCTACTCATGGATCAGAGACGTGAAATGAGGCTCCAGAGTTCAGTAGACGCTAATCGTTATCGGCAGCTTAATAGACAGATATCTAAGTTTTTGACGAGCGATCTTCGCCAATTTAATACGAATCGTATTAAAGAGGCCATTGAGCGGAATAAAGGCTCCAAAGTGTTCGCGAGAGATCTGTCTATTGGGCAAAGCCAGATGACGATGCTGAAAACTGACGACGGACACATCATTTCAACAAAGCCTGAAATCCTGAGGGAGATCGAGAGCTTCTATGGGCAGTTATATTCCACGCAGACACCTGTTGAAAGCAAGGCTAAAGACCCCAGAGCCAAGCTTACCCGACACTATACCGAAGATATCCCGGACGTCAGCCTGTACTACGTCAGATTAGTTTGGCTCTCAAACAGCTGAAAAACAACAAGGCGGCGGGTGACGACGGAATTACTACAGAACTTTTGAGAGCGGGCGGTAAGCCGATACTCAAAGTCCTCCAGAAGCTGTTTAATTCCGTCATCGTCCAGGGCAGAACGCCAAAGACATGGAACATAAGTGAGGTGATCTTGTTTTTTAAAAAGGGTGACAAGTCCCTCTTAAAGAACTATAGACCCATCTCGCTTCTGAGTCATGTCTATAAGTTGTTTTCGAGAGTCCTTACGAATCGTCTCGCTCGCAAGTTCGACGACTTCCAACCTCCCGAACAAGCCGGGTTCCGAAAAGGCTTTAGCACCATAGACCACATCCATACGCTGCGGCAGGTTATACAGAAGACTGAGGAGTATAATAAGCCACTTTGCTTGGCGTTCGTGGACTATGAGAAAGCCTTTGATTCGATTGAAACCTGGGCGGTGCTGCAGTCTCTCCAAAGGTGCCAAGTGGACTATAGGTATATCGAGGTGTTGAGGTACTTGTACCAAAATGCCACCATGACGATCCGAGTATAGAACCAGAACACAAATCCTATCCAACTGCAGCGTGGT
The DNA here is from genome assembly GCA_928269145.1 of Agriphila tristella. Taxonomy (NCBI): domain Eukaryota; kingdom Metazoa; phylum Arthropoda; class Insecta; order Lepidoptera; family Crambidae; genus Agriphila; species Agriphila tristella. Next base: position 45,100,908 of record OV743433.1, read on the forward strand.
GTGAGACAGGGAGACGTTATTTCTCCGAAACTGTTCACAGCTGCGTTGGCGGACATCTTTAAGCTCTTGGACTGGAAAGGACTCGGCATCAACATTAATGGCCAGTACCTAACACACCTTCGTTTTGCCGATGATATAGTCCTTATGGCTGAGACCATGGAAGACTTGAACACAATGCTCGAAGATCTCCGTAGTGCTTTTCAAAGAGTGAGTCTAAGGATGAACATGGATAAGACGAAAATTATGTCAAATGCCCATGTTGTACCCTCTCCAGTTCATGTTGGGAACACTACACTTGAAGTTGTTGACCATTACGTATACCTAAAACAGGCAGTCCAGTTAGGTAGGTCTAACTTCGAGAAAGAGATCTCTCGTCGAATCCAACTCGGGTGGGCAGCATTCGGGAAGCTTCGAAAAATCTTCGCGTCCGACTTACCTCAGTGTCTCAAGACGAAAGTCTATGAACAGTGTGTGTTGCCAGTGATGACTTACGGCAGTGAAACGTGGCCGCTAACTATGGGTCTCATAAGGAGGCTCAAGGTCACTCAGCGTGCAATGGAGAGAGCCATGCTCGGCGTTTCCCTGCGTGATCAAATCAGAAACGAGGAGATCCGCAGGAGAACTAAAATAACCGACATCGCTCGAAGGATTGCTCAGCTGAAGTGGCAATGGGCGGGACACATAGCGAGAAGAACCGATGGCCGTTGGGGCAGAAAGGTTCTGGAATGGCAACCGCGCACCGGACGACGCTCCGTGGGTAGGCCCCCGACAAGGTGGACCGACGATCTGGTGAAGGTCGCGGAAAGCCAGTGGATGCAGGCAGCGCAGGACCGATCGTCATGGAGATCCTTAGGGGAGGCCTATACCCAGCAGTGGGTGTCGTGTGGCTGATATGATGATGATGATGATGTTTACAATTATTTGCGTAATTGTCCATTGAGCTGTGCTGTCTAATGTGCTGTGCTGTTCACAATATTGTTCACTGTGCTTTATTCTCTATTGTTCCATCCAGTGTGTTGTCGGCTGCGCAGTCCACTGTGCCGTCCGCCGCGATGTCCGCTATCCTGTCTATCTTGTCCACGTACTACACGTGTTACTACTGCCATTAATATTTTCTATTGGGATAAATAAAAATACATTTATTTATTAAAATAAAGGCTTAAATTGGGATTATTAAGCTTTATTGATAGGTAGCAATTAGGTAGTGAATGCATATATATTAAAAATTAAGAAATTATTGCTGTTCGCGTGATTTTTTCGAATCATAAAAACATCATGACGGCGGGACCAGGAGTTCAAGTCTGTATCTCTGATTTTCCTTTGAATAATGCCAATTAGGTTACAGTTTTATGAGGTAGTTTATAGGTAGTAAAAATATATGTATGTGACTATCCACTCGGATGTGTTGTTTCGTGTGGTTCCGCCATTTTGACGTCAAATTGGCGGGACCAACTTTTAATTGCTTTATCTTAAGAACGAGAAAGGTACTAAATTTTTTACTAAAGGTATCAAATAGTAGGATTTCAGTACTATATCTGACAATATGAAAATATTAACATTATGACATTGGCGCCGCCATTTTGACGCTAATCCTGCAGGCGTCCATGCTAGGATTTTTTTAATGCATTAGAGAAGTACGACCTGAGAGCCGGCAGGCAGGAACATACCTGTCTGCCCCCTAGCATGACCGACAAAACACGATATATATCGCGTGATATAGCATTTTATCGACACCCAACTGTCAAAATCCATTGTCTTTTGACAGTTAAATGTGATAGATCACTAGGTATATCATATCGTGTTTCGGTGGTCATGCTAGGAAGGCTGAAGTTCCCTTTCATTGGCAATATATCAAACACCCCAGAAAATATCTATCGATCTGCATTGGGACCACACTTATTTCCGCTGTAGATACTTACGGGTGCATCGTGTCGTGCGAGCACTAGCGCCGCCAATCAAGAAAAAACCGGCCAAGTGCGAGTCGGACTCGCGCACGAAGGGTTCCGTACCACAAAACGGCAAAAAAATCATGTTTGTTGTATGGCAGCCCCCCTTAAATATTTATTTTATTCTGTTTTTAGTATTTGTTGCTATAGCGGCAACAGAAATACATTATCTGTGAAACTTTCAACTGTCTAGCTATCACGGTCCATGAGATACAGCCTGCACGCGTAGCATGAGCAAACGGGACTCTTGTCTACGAAGACTTGTCTTCTCGACCCTCTAGATTGCTGAGCACAGTGGTGGGACTCGCTCTCAGAATTTTACAACCTTTTTATGTCTTTTAATACAAATATGAGTTTTAAAATATAATATTTTTATTTCAACATCAATAAACGTCGAAATTATCTGAAATGATTCGAAATGATTTAGTTTAAACATGATACTTATTTTTTAATAAGTTCTAAGATAAAGAGACACTCACAAAAGCTTTCACTTCCGTAGACAAAGCTCTCTCGAGCTCGAGAAGAATAATGTTGCCACTAGTAAATATTTATAATTATTTCCATCATTTCTCTTCAAGGGCGTTCCTTTCTATACGTTTCACGACGCAAAGCTCTTAAAACCGAGTTAAATATAGCCGTATGGATATAGTTCGTTTGCCTTCCTTTTATTGAGAGATTTTTGAAAAGATGACACACACAGACCAACGCACTTGTTAATTTAGTAATAAATATTGAAATCAATGTATGAAAATAATTTTAATTTACGTTTTTAAGTAAATAAATTAAAATTAAGTAAAATAAAAGTAAAAAAAATACTGAAGGGAAAAAAGTGTAATATTAGGAAACAATATTATTGAATAGGTAGGTACCTTTTTACAATAAATTATTTATTGTATTATTTTAATTTATAAAATTTATGAAAAAATTTAAGAATAAAAAATACTTATTCGTTATTTACTACTAGTAAATATTTATTATATTTCTTTTTTTATAAATTTTATAATAAAAAAGAATTACTTAAATACAATTTTTCATTTTTTTTCTTTCCGGACAGCTGTTTTTGTCGTTTGTGCTGTAACTTCTCTTCTTACCTTAATAAAATATAAACACGGACAACTTAGATTTATTTTTATTGCGAAATTAAAAACTCAGAAAAAAAAATAAGTCGACAAATCTTTCTCGACCACTCGAAGGGTGGTAGACAAATTTCTCCCACTCAACTATCAAATTAATGTCAGTTGAAGACAAAAGCTCGTGTTTGTCGACTTTTGACATTAGGCCACGACAAAGAACAATGCGAGTCTACGGTTGTAAAATGCGAGCATGAGTATCTGGATCTCAACCCGACAAAAGTGACATTTCGGTGTAGACAAGCCATTGTTCTGTGAGTCGAATCTTATCTCGATGTTGGTCATGCTACGCGTGCTGGTGACAGACGGACAGCGGAGTCTTAGTAATAGGGTCGTTTTTACCCTTTGGGTACGGAACCCTAAAAAGCATTACAACGAAATAACTATGTTTATTAAAATTCTGAAAAATATACACCTGCCCCCCTAGCATGACCGACGATACACGATAGAAGATAGCGTTTTATCGACACACCCAACTCAAAATCCATTGTCTTTTGACATTTAAACGTGATAAATCGCTAAATCATATCGTGTTTCGGTGGGCATGCTAGGGGGGCTGATACACCTACCTACTTGCAAAAGAAACATCCGGTCCGGGGGGTAATTACGTAACTTTGTTGCAATCAACTCTGACAGAAATCGCAGTTACATCGCTGCTTTAGTAAGAACCAATGTGACAAGTATCTTAACTAAAGCAGCAATGCAACTGCGCTTTCAATCGATTTCAATCGAGAATTGTTAGCAACAGACTTACGTGGTCAGGGGGGTAATTACGTAACTTTGTTGCAATCAACTCTGACAGAAATCGCAGTTACATCGCTGCTTTAGTAAGAACCAATGTGACAACTATCTTAACTAAAGCTGCAATGCAACCGCGCTTTCAATCGATTTCAATCGAGAATTGTTAGCAACAGCTTTACGTAATCAAGGTACAGGGGCCCTATTTTTGAAACGCTCGACTGGTGTCGAACGCTCGTTTCTACTGATTTTCGTTCGACAAATCAACTCAAATGTATGAGCTGTCGAACGAAAATCAGTAGAATCGAGGGCCGTTTCCTTGTGGCCAAACTAAAATGCCAAACTGATTTGGCCACGAGGAAACTTAATTCCTTGTAGCCAAACCGTAGTAATAGTTTAATTTATCATACGCCAGCCGAGCGATTCAAAAATAGGGCCCCAGGCCGCCTACCCGCAACCTGCCCGTTGATTACGTAAGTCTGTTGCTAACAATTCTCGATTGAAAGCGCAGTTACATTGCTGCTTAAGTAAGAAGTTGTCACATTGGTTCTTAACTAAAGCAGCAATGTAACTGCGATTTCTATCGAAGGTAATTGCAACAAAGTTACATAATCAGCCCCCTGCTCCTTAATTACCTAGGTACGTAACTGGCTGAATCTCCGAATTTCTTACTTCCTGCGTCATTGTCGGCACCCGCATTTTATTTTAAGGCATAAATCAAAAATATGCCATCATTTACATTAGAGTACCAACAATAATAAATTGTATTAATTTGCATATTTTTGATTTAATCCTTGTGATGTGATGCATTGGATTTTAAAAAAATCGGGTGCCGACAATGACGCAGTAAGTAAGAAATTCGGAGATTCACTCCTCTGGGGGGTAATTATGTAACTTTGTTGCAATCAACTTTGACAGTAATCGCAGTTACATTGCTGCATTAGTTAAGGCCCTTCTTACATGGCGCTACTCAAAATAAACTAGTTTCAAACTCTAATCACCAACTAGTTACTAAAATGTCACAGCACTAGTATTTGTATGGCGGTTCGTACACGACGCTACCAATCACAAACTGGTTTGGAACGCGTCAGTAACTAATCACCCAGCGACCGGTCATGCAGTCGCGCGTCGACTGATTACTAATGGAAACTGGAAACTATGCTGCGGTTCAGTAAAAATTAATGACCATTAGTAAATATACAATTTGTCCAAGAAGTGGAAAAGCATATGTGTCTGTGTAATTACACATTAAAAGAGTATTCGCGTTGGGATGTGACCGAGAAAGCTTGGAGTAAAGTGGGATGCAGTCTGATGTAGTGTAGAAGTAATATACAAATTTTACCTTCCAATAAAATTTTTATTATGTTTCCTGAGACGTCCGAAGTCCCTTATGAGAGAGTGCGTTGCTTTCTTTCGCCGGATGTCGCTAGTTGCTTCCGCTTCCCGCCATTTTACCCCCTCCGGTGTACAAGCCTGTCAACAAACTCAACCCAAGCACAAGCCGCCATTTTCTGTTCATTATGGGACTCATATGATAACGGAGGATGTTCCACCAGGAAGCCGTTATTGGGACTTCGGACGTCTCAGGAAACATAATAAAAATTTTATTGGAAGGTAAAATTTGTATATTATGTGTTCCGTTTTACGTCCGAAGTCCCTTATGAGAGATGTGTTTGTTATCTCCTGGTGGCTTGTGTTGCCTAAGAAATTAAAGACGCAACAATGATTGAGTTTGTATTGTAAATATTGTTACATGATAGACAGCAATCAACATTACGTTTAAACTAATTCTTAAGAATCTATTTGACTTGTACCTAACACATATAATTATGTAAATCATTTAAATCAATGACATAAGATTATGATACATTATAATGAACATAAACATAAGCATCACTTAAGAAGTGTTAAAATATTGTGACAAAGATTTTTCTGACAATTGCAAATCATTTATTTGTACATTTTTCTGATAGAATTTTTTAAAAGTATTTGCATGACGCCAATTAGCTTTATCTAAGATTTCGTTAATCGGATAGTTTTCCAACCAGTTTAAGGAAGATACTGCTGACCTTAGACTACCGGGAGAAGCCTGGATCCCTGCTTCCTGTAAAAGCTTTTTTATCCATCCACCAATGATAGTAGGAGTGGCAGGCTTTACAGGTTCTCTAGTAGAAATAAATATATTAGTTACTGAACCCCTGCGGTCTGCGGATATGGTTTTTAAAGTTCTCAACCAATAAACTGGGTCGATATTTTGATCAGGGCAGGTCAGCAGTTTCCAACTTGACTGTTGATACGACACAGAATCAGTTTTTGAGCCAAAAGTAGGGTGTAGGGTTATAGAATCGTTATTATCGATATAGTGGTCAGCGTCAAAGTGCAATAATGTTAAATCATGGACCCTTCGTCCAGATGTTAATAAAAGAAGTACAGCAGTTCGTCTAGAAATATCGTAAAAACTGTTAGACTTAGGGCTGTTAGCTTTCAGATACTCTATAAGTACTCTAGCATCCCAAGTTGGCGCTTTGGGTGGTATTGGTCTAGAAACTGACACGGCTTTAAGCATGTGTTTTACGATAGGACTAGAAGATATTTTAACGTCTGATGTAGTTTCACATATTGAAGAAATTACAGATTTATGCACTAGTATACTACGATAGGCTAATTTATCATAACAAGATAATTTCGCTATATACCTAGCTACATCTGCTGGGGATGGTGAACTAGGGTTCAAGTTATTTTGACGGCACCAAATTAACCACTTAGTCCAGATAGGGCTGTAAGTTTTAAGTGTTGAAGCTCGCCAGCAGTTGGAGAGTAGAGTTTTCTCTTCGACAGACCAATTTGATGTTAGCGTGTCCCACCCGAAATGAGCCAGGCTTCCAGGTGTAGATGGTTGATGTAGGCAGGAGGCAGACCCGTCGCCGTGTCGACTAGGCAGTCGACTAGATCTGGAATTTTCTTGGGTCGTGCTATGGCCCTGGCTTTCAGGTCTGGTCGCCAAAATGGTTTCGTCCACTTGGGTACCACTATCACAAATTTCCCTGTTGCGGAGTTTAAGTGATGAAGCACTTGCGGGATTAAGCACGGTGGAGGAAACACCCAAGCTAAGTCGTAGTGCCAATATTTGCTGAACGCGTCGTGAAAGCAAGCGTTCGAGTCGGATAAGTCGCGAGTAACATAATTTTGAACGACATGGGCGGTCTGAGACGCGAACAAGTCTATTTCTGGGACGCCCCACTGACTGAAGATTAGACTCGTCGCTCGCTCGCTTAGGTGCCATTCGGAGCCGGCGCGACTGCGAGATAGGCGATCGGCTTCCGTATTGTACCTTCCCGGAAGGTGGTGAGGGAGAAGTACAATATTGAGACTGTCTATTAGAGTGAAGAGCTGCCCTGTCAACTCTAGTAGAAGTTTGGATTTGGTACCTCCTTCGTTCTTTATGTACGATATCACCGTCTTGTTGTCGCTCTGCAGGATCACTTCTGAGTTCTTGAGGTCGTTCGCCCGAGCCGATATGGCTGCTATTACTGCGTACATTTCTTTGGCGTTGCAGTGCCATCGATTCTGCTGGGGTATCCACGTACCTGATTCGAAGTCGTTGTTTACCACAGCTCCTCATTGTACATCTGACGCATCCGTGATTATGTAGTTGGTTTGTCGCGTAGGTCGATGTATGAGTGACTCCTGATTGATGTTCTTCAACCACCACTGCAGCTCTAGTCTCACCTCGTCTGGCAAAGGAAGCGCAGAGCGAGGGTTCCGACGAAGCTGGTTGCTGTGGCGCTGCAGAGCCCGGCAATGCAACCTTCCCCGGTGGGTGATGAAGGTTGCGAAGTTGAGAAACCCTAAGAGGCATTGCGCCTGCTTGAGGGACCAACTGCCGGCTGCCAAGCGGGTGGAGATGTACTGGATGGCTCTGGAAATCTTGTCTGGTGGTAAGCTCTTCATGTTTCTTAGAGTATCCCACGTGACACCTAAGAACTCGATCCTCCTCGTCGGCGTGGTGATCGATTTGTCGAAGTTGATGCACCAACCCAGTTTGTTCAACAACTTGATGGCGGTCCTTACTTGTGAACAGAGTACGGCTCGAGACTGGTGCACTATTAAAAAGTCGTCCAGATAGACCACCAAACGCAGTCCTTGATCCCGAAGCTTTTCGGCTATCCAATTGGTTAGCGACGCAAACATTTTCGGTGCTGCTGCGAGACCAAAGGGCAGGCACGTCATTTGGTAAAGACGACCTCCATAGCTGACCCGTAGATAGCATCTGTGCTGTTCGCTTATGGGCACATGATAGTAAGCCTGGGAAAGGTCTAATTTCACCATCCAATCCATTGTTTGTAACAAAGTCGGCATGCGGTAATGATTGAAGAGATGGAATTTCTGTGTCTCGATGAACATATTTAAAGCTTTCAGGTTGAAAATTACACGATTTTTTCCGTTGCTCTTGGTTGTAATAAAAAGGGGGGAGATAAAACTCGGAGTTAACGGAGCTGGCTCTAGTATGTGATCTCTCAACATAATTGAAACTTCTTTCGTCATTGCCAAACTCTGGGGTGTTTGATATTTCGTTATAACTTCTTGAGTGGGTACAATCAAAGGTGGAGGTCGATTGAAGGGAAGTCGAGCACCCTGGATAATTTTTAAAATTGGCTTGGGAGGACAAAAAGAAAGCCAATCGTCCTGATAATGTTTTAAACAACCCCCCGAGAAGATCACTGAGTCATGGTTTGTTATTTCTATATGGTTTTCTGGTATCCTTAGTTCTGCCCCCCCTTTTCTTCCTCGAGGTAGTATCGTCATTGCGGTTTCTACCAGCCGATTCCTTTCTCTCGTTTCGCCGAGCTTTATTTGCTGCGCGGGGTTGTTGAAATGATCTCTCCTGTGGAGAACGAGCACGAGCCGGTCTTGGTATGGGGACATTCTGTTTGTCTAATTTGTCAATACCTCCAATTTTTTGTACATAACTAGCTAAAGACTGAGGCGCGAACATGTACTCGGATGAAGGCGGTATTTTCTCAATGTCGTCCCGCATGTATTTAACTTTTAAATTCTTCAAAACCGAGCGGCGACGTTGTTCTAAAACTTCAGCGCGCTTACCACATATTATTTGCAGGATGTCATGAGAAGCCGATTTATAACCTGAATCGTTACCGAATAGTTCTTTCAGTTTATCGTAAAGAGTAGTGGGAGAAAGTTGGCTATCCGGCTTAGCCGACCAATCTATAAGGTTCTGTAAAGCTGAATTAACTAGCTCATTCTGTGCCATGACAGCATTAGATAGGGCTGCGAAGCTACGTTCCATTTTAGACCAGCTAGACGAGGCCATCGGCTCATCAAAACGCTTCAATTCTTCGTTAACTTTTAATTCCATAAAGCCCGGTGACGCAACATATTTCTTCTGGGTATCTGTGTAGCGAACCGCGTTCCAATCCGGAGAGTCAAAACGCTGCAAAGCCGCGAGCTTAGACACACGTTCCGGAATAGCCACGGCTACTGTAGGTTCTTTTACCGTTACAGAAAGATTCGATATATCTTCAAACTTGTTACGAGTTTCCGGTGGGCGCAAAAAATCACTATTTATAGAATTAGGAACGTTTAATGGAACAGCACAGTTCGATGCGTTATTCGAAGAAGAGCATGTAGTTCCCGTATGCATGTTGTAATTGGGAGCTAAGATATTATTAATGTGACTCACCAGCTGATGTGACAGTATGGCAAACCTTTGATCCATGTCCGCTTCGAGTGTAACAGAGCGCCTGTCATGGCGGTCATCGAAGCGGTCGTGATGGCGGCCAGCACGCGCCTTTTTTCTAGGCGGCGAAGGGCACGCGGAACTATCACTGCCACTCGCATCACTATGCTCACTTTCACTTTCACTAGATGTACCCGATTTTCTCTTCGAACCGGCCGATACGGCGGCGGCGGCGGCGGGAGAATTTTCATTATCGTTGTCCATTTTAAACGAACGATATTTGAAAATAAATGCGGAAAATTTAAAACTATGAACTTTTTACTTTACTCTCAAAAGCTCAAATGTAACTAAGGCAAACTAGCACGTCCGACGTTTGGAAAAACTGACGCAACAATGAACAGAAAATGGCGGCTTGTGCTTGGGTTGAGTTTGTTGACAGGCTTGTACACCGGAGGGGGTAAAATGGCGGGAAGCGGAAGCAACTAGCGACATCCGGCGTAAGAAAGCAACGCACTCTCTCATAAGGGACTTCGGACGTAAAACGGAACACATAATAACTCCTCATCGCTCGAATTGCTAGCCATTTCAATAATATCCCGAAACAACACACACCCACGAGCCGGCCTACAGCTGGGCCACAAAAAAAAAGTTGGAAATCTGACTTTTTGACTATGCCATGATGAAGTCGATAATTTGTCGGAATTTGTCGCCAAAAACCAGAATTTGTCGGTCTTGCGTTTAGGAGATACGTGTGGCTCAGCTGTAGAGACGTCTCTACAGCTGGGCCACACAGATCTCGAAAACGGAAGGTCGTAGCGAAAATCTGATTACTCGTATGTGTAGCCGGTAATTTGTCGGATTTTGTCGCCAAAAACCAGAGTTTGTCGGTCTTGCGTTTAGGAGATACGTGTGGCTCAGCTGTAGAGACGTCTCTACAGCTGGGCCACACAGATCTTGAAAACGGAAGGTCGTAGCGAAAATCTGATTACTCGTATGTGTAGCCGGTAGTTTGTCGGATTTTGTCACCAAGAACCAGATTTATATGTGAGGATACGCTTACGACCTTTCGTTCTCGAGATCCAGGTAAAAAGGTCTCCACAGCGCATCCTCACATATCTCCTAAACGCAAGATCGACAAAATCTGATTCTTGGTGACAAATTCCGACAAACTAACGGCTACACACTGGAGTTATCAGATTTTCGCTATGACGTTCCTTTCTCAAGATCCAGGTAGAAAAGTCTCCACAGCGTATCCTCACATATCTCCTAAACGCAAGATCGAAAAAATCTGGTTCTTGGTGACAAAATCCGACAAACTACCGGCTACACATACGAGTAATCAGATTTTCGCTACGACCTTCCGTTTTCAAGATCTGTGTGGCCCAGCTGTAGAGACGTCTCTACAGCTGAGCCACACGTATCTCCTAAACGCAAGACCGACAAACTCTGGTTTTTGGCGACAAAATCCGACAAATTACCGGCTACACATACGAGTAATCAGATTTTCGCTACGACCTTCCGTTTTCGAGATCTGTGTGGCCCAGCTGTAGAGACGTCTCTACAGCTGAGCCACACGTATCTCCTAAACGCAAGACCGACAAATTCTGGTTTTTGGCGACAAATTCAGACAAATTATCGACTTCATCATGGCATAGTCAAAAAGTCAGATTTCCAACTTTATTTTTTGTGGCCCAGCTGTAGTCCGGCACGTCACAAACCCCGCGTTTCGTGTAGGTTTCAAATAAATTTGGTAGTGCCGTGTACGAATCTTTGTCACAAACTAGTTTGTAACTATAATTACTAACCGGTTTCGTCAGGTTTCAGTAGCGCCGTGTAAGAAGGGGCTAAGAACCAATGACAACTATCTTACTTAAAGCAGCAATGTAACTGCGCTTTCAGTCGAGAATTGTTAGCAACAGACTTACGTAATCAACGGGCTATTGATAAGAATTTCTCAATTGAAATTGCAGTTACATTACTGACCCTTGATCACGTAAGTCTGTTGCTAACAATTCTCGATTGAAATCGATTGAAAGCGCAGTTGCATTGCTGCTTTAGTTAAGATTGTTGTCACATTGGTTCTTACTAAAGCAGCGATGTAACTTCGATTTCTGTCAGAGTTGATTGCAACAAAGATACGTAATTACCCCCCTGCTCTTCAAAATAGTTGTCACATTGGAACTGCGATTTCTGTCAAGAGTTGATTGCAACCATCATAGAATATGATTATAAGGCCCTTCTCTCATGAAGCAACTCAAGCGATTTGTGTTTCGTACGCGTATCCTACGCGTCGCTTGTGAGTAGTCGCCATACATACATATTCAGCTAGTTACGCACATGACGAGACGCGTCCACAACGCGTTTGATATCAGCGTACGCTACCGTCTTGCTGGGGGCTTACCATCAGCAAATAAGAAACCATCCTTAAGCCGTTCAGTTCAGAAGCAGGCCCTAAACAAAAATGCTTAAATCGGTACCATGACCGTCTTTTAGGTGAACGGCTTAAAGATTGTTTTGACTCAAGGTGAACGGTTAGTTTGTCGCTGGTATGCTTTGTCACAGATCACTAATGCTTTGTAGACGATGCGAAAACGAGCTAGCCTATACAAATCGATGGGTGCATTCTGTAAGACAAATCTCTGAGTCATCGATCGCCATAAATTTGTTAACCATGGAAAGTAATTTGTTTAGAATATTCATTTACTTTTCATGGTTAAAATGTACTTTTTGGAGTTCGATGACTCAGATATTTGTTTGGCAGAATGCACCCAATTTATCGCTTATTATCCCCGCCAATTGGTAATGCACCTGGCGGCCATGTTTTTAACCTCAAAAACGAAAAACAATTTGTAAATTTTTGATATACCTAGACCCTATCTTATGCCTCGATTACATACGCCAATTTAGCTTCCTAGCTAGGAACCAATTTCGGGTTGCCACCCGTACTTGACAATAAAATATTGTAGATTAAGTTCGATTTTAAAATCGAATCTACACTACTAACGGAAAAGTAAACATTGTTTAAGATTGGAGATGAGAATTGAAAATAAAAAATCATAAAAAATGTTGACCTTTCCGTCATTTGTGCTAATTCACTGTTAAAATTTAACTTATTTATACGAGTGGCAATTCTAAATTGGTTCCTTAAATCGGCGTATGTAATCGAGGCTTTACTGAAAATAATAATTCAATAAATAATAATTATATTAGATTACCTATTAAGAATTTTCTTATTTCATGGCATTTTTAGTTGCGGATCACGTCGATGTGGATGTTAATGTGACAAGGTTCTTGCGAATTACCAATTGGCGGGGATAGTATATCTCTGTCTGCCGCGACGCCGTTCTAAATTGATGAAAAATAAAATAACGGTCACTTATTAGTTTTTTTTAATGAGAACATTGCAAATAAAGTATCACAACTTCATATTTATTTTTAAGTGCGATTTACTAGGTGCGTGCTCTAATAAAATGTCGCAAGTCAATAAAACAAATTAAAGTTATACTATTTAAGTTTTTTTATTTTCAATATCATTTCACACCATTAGTTTGTTAATGACATCGATATAAAATAAATCATTTTCTTCTTTATTTGATTATTATTATTCATAATAACATTAAATGTAATGCAATTTATGTACTTATTTATGGGGTCTCATCTCTCATCATTTCTTTTTATTTTAGTGATATTCAATAACAAGGAAGTCGTCGCGTTGCCTTTATCAAGTTACATAATTCACTGTTAAATAATAAACATTAAAAGAAATTCACAAATCTTAAAATTCTCACACCAAACTTATCTAAATACACTAAACAATTTTGAAAAAGCTGATCACGTAGGAACTTTTTATGAATTGCTTTATTTGACATTACAGACGCTATAAAACAGCTCCCAAACTGTCAAACCGTGCGTCGTGGTACGCTTCGTCCATACATAAAAAATGGTGAACGGTTTAAGAGCGTGTATTAAAGCAGGCCCTCCGCAGGCCTGCTAAATCGAGGTCATGGTACGAAAAAGTAATGCCATTCAGTATAAGTCCTGCTATAAGAGCTCATAGTAAGGCCCCTGGGGGCTTACCATCAGCAAATAAGAAAACGTTCAGTTCAATAGCAGGCCTTAAACAAAACTGCTTAAGGCCTGCTTTCATACTAATCGTTGAGGTCGTAGTACGAAAAAGTAAGGCGGTTCAATATAAGTCCTGCTATAAGAGCTCATAGTAAGGCCCCTGGTCGCATGCTAACCGAGTCGTATACGCGTTGCATTTTTTAATATTAATTTCGTTCAGGAGGTGGAAAATCGTTCGAATGTTGTTCTTCAAATGATGTAAAATAGTCTCATTTGCGTAGCACCGTGTGCGGAAACGAGTAGCATACCAGTAGGCGATCGTGGTTTGCATCTCAGCCGCATAGCATTTGCATAGCTTCGTGAGAGAAGGGCCTAAGATTCTTAATTGCAACATAGTTGGTGGGAAAATATCGAGAGGGAAGAAACCTTACCAACAACCTAGAATCGTATTATGGCCTCTCCTCATTTGGTGGCTGCTTAGAGCATTAAGAACTGCTCTAAGGGTGGCTGTTAGAGACCCTTTTCTGTCTCCCGCATTTTTCGGCTTGTCAATCACGCCGAGCGATGCTTGACGGTTTGACATCAAGCACGTAGGTATCATGTGATTACCGTGCGTGGCTTCAAAATAGACTACAGTAGGTACGAGGTGAACATTTTGACACTTTCGGCGGAGTGGGGATAAGTTCGCGCATATGCGCTTGTGAGCGACCAATAACGCGCCCCTCTCCCGCCGCCGGCGTTCACTACTACGCATACATACCTACCCAAAATACGCATTCCGTGCAATCCCCATGTGATTTCAAGATGTTTGCCTCGCACTGTACAGAAGTTAAGCTGAGTAATAATACGCACGCTCGAACAACGCACACACACACATAGTCAGCTCTGTCTCTCATCGACTGACGACGACACTGCGTCACGCACACGCACTCGATTTCTTCTGAGATTCCGTGTCGGTGTCGGTGAGCAGTGTTTCTTTCAGACAAAATTCTCCGGGGGGGCAATTAAGAGGTTCATGGGAGCTCGTTCGTCGATCACTACACTAGTTTGCACGTCTACCTACACTAACACATTTTTCTCCGGGGGGGCACTGCCACCCCGCAGGCTGATTATCTTATTAAAAACCACCTAGCGACCGGTCATAATTACGGAATCGTCGCTGTCAAACTCGATTTCGTACCACCGATCGAGTTTCTACGAGTGCTGCCTCCAACGGACAACTAAAGAACTAAAATATACGAGCACTTGCAAGGAAATGCTCCGAAATTCGTATTATCTAACTCAGAAACCGTGACGATTCCGCGATTTCTTCTGTCAAACAGAAACCAGACAACGTAATTTCTGATTGGTTTTCGTTAAATTCTTAGCCTTTCCTTAAACCAAAATTAAATAAAATTGCTATAATGTAAAACAAAAGGCCTGTCCTTTAATACCTACAAGGAATTTGCAATTTTGAAGACGAAAAAATGTAAACAAAATTCGAAGCGAAAACAAAAAGGTTATATTCGCAGAGCACATATGGTCATACACAATCACAGACTACTTTCGGTAAAAAGACTTTTCAGTCGCTCCCACCGGTTGCCAGTGGCGCTAGTTTCTATGGAGATCTTCACGAGCATAAACTAATCAGCGATCGCATACATAATACCAAATCAGTGACTCGGTCGCGCGACGATTTCGAAATAATTCAGAAATCGAGATCGGTCGCTCATTTTAGATAGATAATCAGCCTGCCGGAGTAGTACCTGAAAAAAAAAACTGGTCGGTGAGTTGTCTATAAGTGCGTTGCTTGAGCGCGTGTTTCACTAAGCTTAACTTATTCTTATTCTCTTACTGTCTTATTCAGAGTGCGTTCGTTAAACTAGGGCCAAAGTTAACATGGCGTTAGACTGCGGACTAACGCCATTTTAGCGCAAATCGTGTTCAGAGTTACAGTTTAACGTTTAGTCCCACCGTTTAAGGATTAAAAGGTCTATTGTGATTGGTTTACGAGCATTAAACCAGGTTTTGTTAGACCAGTCTTGCACCCCAGTTTTGTGAAACATCTCTGAATAAGACAGTTTGTCTTTATTTTGTACGTGGCCTATCAAAGGTAGGCAACGCTCCCTATCTCCCAAATGATAGCGGTGCGCAGAGTGGTGGATAAACGTATATCTACGTGCCTGACAAGCCATGGCCCATGCTTGATCGTTTGGAGAGTACATTAGGGTTTGGCTGTATAAACATAGATTATTTTGCCTTACCTATGGGAAACTTAAAAAGTAAAATGTCAATGTCACTGTCGTGTCAGTCAAGCAAGTTGTCAAAAAAAATCCTTTTCCTGTCTAATTTTGCTTTGAGAGGTTGGTTTTCTGTTTGATTTTATCCATTTTTATCAGAAAAAGTAATGAATATTTATAGTAATCTTATCGTTATGTGTCAAATTTCAGTGCTGTTTTTGTATTTATGCGTGTATTTCAATGAATGAGTGTCGATTTTTATCGTGGAGGAAATTATAACCTATGTGGTGATTGAATCGAGCCGCTCTGTTTCAGAAGCAAAATGGGTCGTTACTCTCGGGAACCGGATAACCCAGCTAAATCATGCAAAGCCCGTGGCTCAAACCTTCGTGTTCACTTCAAGGTACGTTATTTAAACTCTTAGAATGCGACCAAACAATAAGTTCCACATGCATTGTTTACCCACTAACTAAACACATTTATGGGACTTTCTCTCACCAATAATCAAGTGATATTTGCTTTAAAACTTGATTTCAACTAAATTAAATTGTTTTAGTTCCTTTAATACCACTAAGTACTTTTTCAGAACACATATGAAACAGCCATGGCTATCAGGAAGATGCCACTGCGTCGTGCTGTCCGCTACCTCAAAAATGTAGAAGAAAAGAAGGAATGCATTCCTTTCCGTCGCTTCAACGGAGGTGTCGGTCGTTGTGCACAAGCCAAACAGTTTGGAACCACACAGGGTCGTTGGCCCAAGAAATCTGCAGAGTTCCTTCTACAGTTATTGAGAAATGCTGAATCAAACGCTGACCTCAAAGGTCTTGACGTTGACAGGCTCGTCATTGATCACATTCAGGTGAGCTTATTGTTTATATTATTACAATTATGAACTGTGGTAGGTCATTTGTTATGTTAGAATTCTTTTAATAAGTCAACTCCCGAGTTGCCCAACTGGGCCGCACTACAAAGGAAAATCTATTCTGTTGCAATTTCCGGGGCTTGAAGAAATAATGGTTGGAGAGTCAGGTTCAATACCTAACCTGACAGTTAGTTTAGGTTTTATTTTAGTGATAGTTTGGAGCACATAGAAATAATTTTCCTTATTTTCTTCTAAAGTACATACCAGAAGCCCTATTAAGATCTCATCCTACAGTTAAAATCTAGATGTATTGCTACTGTACTAGGGCATTGAGAGTTTAGGACTATTCATTTATTTAATTTAGTAACTACAACTTTTAACATCCAGATGTTTTGCAGCTATGGCATTTAGTGTTCATGCCCTTTGAGCAAGTTGTTTTGTAATATTTGTGCATTTTGCTACTAGGTCTTTCTGAATCAAGACATTCTAAAATTCAGATGTTTTGCTACGAAGACGTTTAGCATTCTAGAACCTGTAAAGACTGTCAAAATGATACACAATATATTGTCCATTATTGTTCAGCCTCATGCAGCCACTTTGCATTTAATGAATAGTAATAATGGCATTTTAAGTTAACATACAGAAGTCCGGTTGATTTAAATCACTGAAATTTTGCTATCATTAAGTGTACAGTAATCACTTGTTTTTCTTTTTTTTGTTATAAAATAGGTACGTCACCAAAGTACCAGGATTACATAAATATGGAGAAGATTAACTTCTTTATTTTCAATCACTTTTTCTTATAACAGAAAAAAAACAAAAAGTTATACAAATACTAATAATAATACTCACTTAGTTGGTTTAACATTGCATTAGAATTCTATGTTACTTTGAGATATTGTATAGGTACCAGGATGATTAATTTAGAAATGCCTTTTTTGCTTGACAGTGTGTTGCACTATCTTCACAATGTTTTCTAAAGGCAAAAATTAATTGTAACAATTTATTATGTATGAAGAGAAATATATATATTTTTCTATTCACTTTGTTACGTACAAAATTCATCAAGTATTTCAATTTGTTCAACATTTTCACTGTACCATCCTTCGTTTGAACCTGGCCATTGTATACAATTTGAAAGTTTCTGTGCTTATCTTATCCAATGCAATCAATTAATATTTAACACAATAGTTTGAGCTAATAAGCAATGAGATGATCAACTCATTCTCTCACACCAAGAATGTATAACCTCAAAATATGTTCAAATGTGACCTTTATCACTAAAGCATAAGCTTTTTTTTAATTAAAAGTACTGGCTTGAGATAAGTGATAAACAGTGACTCGGTAGCTCAGCGGGCAGAACATGGGACTGGACTTCCAAAGGGGTTCGATTCCCATCTGAGAATATGATCTAGTGCGAGTTGTATTTTTCGAGTATATTATTTAATATTGTATAAAATGAGGAGCTCGATGGCGCAGTTTGTTTAACGCCTGGCTCAGCGATTGTGGAAGCTAAACATCTTTTGCAAGGGTCGGTCTTGGGATGGGTGACCAAGAATTTATTATCTTAGCTCCTCTGTGCTTCGGAGGGCACGTTAAGCCGTTAGTCCCAGGTGCATTTGCAGTCAATAACACTCACCAATCCGCATTGGGCCTGCATCCTGCATGGTAGATTATGGCCCATCTCCTTATCCACCCATAAGGAAGGTCTGTGCCCCAGCAGTGGGGACATTGAAAAAATGGCTAATGATGATGATTGTATATAAAAATAGCATTGTAAAAGCTAAAATCTCAAAGGAGTATGTCCATCATACTATGGGCTTTAGTATCGCAACAAAAGATTTTGTACAATGATGAATTATTATGGAGATTTTTGGTCGTCAAAGTTAAGGCAATTTTTTAACAGGGTCTTACGAAAATAAAAAAACTTGATTTTTGATATAAATTAGTTGGAGGCACAGAACAAAGGCGATACCACGAATGGGCGATCTCTTTTCAAAAGTGCTAAACTATTTTTTATTGTTATTGCAGGTAAACCGCGCTCCCTGTCTGCGCAGGCGCACGTACCGCGCCCACGGTCGTATCAACCCTTACATGTCCTCCCCGTGCCACATCGAGGTGTGTCTCAGCGAGCGTGAGGACGCCGTCGCCCGCGCAGCCCCCGCTGACGACGCGCCCGCCAAGAAGAAACTCTCCAAGAAGAAGCTCGCGCGCCAGAAGGAGAAGATGATGAGGGAATAGATTTGTAAGGGTAAATAAATGACTACAAAAAAGGATGCATTTTATTTTGTAGCCATTTTAGTAGGTCCTGTGATCACAAAAATTAATCAACATAGTATGGCGATTGTGACGACAAATCGATGTCAATGTGGGCTCACTCAAATGCAGGATTTCTTAAACGCTTCAATCAGTAGGTATCATGATTCCCCATCGATCAAGAATATCCTAGATAGATAACGCATCACGAACTAAAACAGCACACAAAAAAGGCTCCTCGAAATAGCGACCCACTTACAAATTGGGCGCTTATTTTGTACATAATCACATCATATTTTGTACAAACTCACATCTAATATCACTTATTTATTACAAAATCACATCTTTTATCACTTTGTACAAAATAAGCGCCCAGTTTGTAAGTGGGATGCTATTTTGAGGTGCCATTTTTGAGACTCTGACACGTTCCGGACTACAACTGGGCCACAAAAAAAAAGTTGGAAATCTGACTTTTAGACTATGCCAAGATGAAGTCGATAATTTGTCGGAATTGTTGCCAAAAACTAGAATTTGTCGGTCTTCCGTTTAGGAGATACGTGTGGCTCAGCTGTAGAGACGTCTCTACAGCTGGGCCACACAGATCTCGAAAACGGAAGGTCGTAGCGAAAATCTGATTACTTGTATGTGTAGCCGGTAATTTGTCGGATTTTGTCGCCAAAAACCAGTTTGTCGGTCTTGCGTTTAGGAGATACGTGTGGCTCAGCTGTAGAGACGTCTCTACAGCTGGGCCACACAGATCTCGAAAACGGAGTATGCGTAACCGCAGCAAAATGTTGCGTCTTAGAGAAATGAGAGTATTACAGATAATTAGTTCATAGTAAGATGCAATTTGTTTAAGTATAGCAAAATGTGTGCAAGTTGTACTTTCGAAGTTATTTGAGAAAAACTGATTTTGCTGGGGTAACGTTACCCCAGCAAAATGTTTTTAAAAAAAGGCGTTTAGCCTGGAACCAAGTACTTACATCAAAAGATAGCTTTTGACGAGTTGTTAATGAATACCAATAGCAAAATCTGTGCATCTTATAGTTTTTAAGATATTCAAGATTTTGCTGCGGTAACGTTTAGGGATTTCCCATATCTCAAAAACTGTTTGTCGCAGAAGTTTGAAAAAAATACCAGTTATAGGCCTTAATTTGTATAAATATAAGTATTTCGATTCATCAACAGATATCGATATAATTAATTGTTTTTTAAAAACTGGAAAAAAACGATTTACTCCTAAACTAGTACATTTGAAAACAAATAAAAAACAATTACATAATAATATACCTATGATCTACCCCTTTAAGGTGTACAAATCTGGATTAACAAACTTTACGCGATATGAAGATATAAAGAGATTTCATCAAATTTCAAGCTACTTATCAATTTTCTACTTTGGCGATCGAATACGCAGCTCCCTATGAATACAAAACGATAGACTATAGTGAACACATTAGTGTATTTTGTTAAAAAAACATCCCTGAAAGTTTCAGCTTTAAATCTCTGATGGATTAAAAATTATTCAAAAACCAAGAAAGTGCCAGCAATTCTCCTATAAACCGACTAAATTACGGAGGTTACGAAAAAGCGATCGCTCCATACTTGAGCGTAACCATCTGAAAAAAATAGCATAATAGTCATTTTTAGGTGGTACAGTCGCGTATAAAAAGATTTTGTTTCGAGTCCGTTACGCCAGCAGGAAAGATGCTTCTAGAGGGAAGCGAGTTTGATGAATAATTTGTGCGCAATTCAGTGTAAATGTGCGCCAAATAAAAAATTTGTGGGCCTTATACTTTTGGAATAAAACGGGAAAAACGGATTCTGCTGGGGTAACGGTGCTCCAGCAGGAAGAATCTAAACTAATGATCGGAGAGAAATAAAAGATATATGTGCGGGTAGCTTGATACTAGCAGGAAATGTGCGCCAAATATAAAATTTGTGGGCCTTATAGTTTTGGAGATATTTGATTTCCTGCTGGCGTAACGTTTTGCCAGATCCCAGATCTCGGAAACTACTAAATGTGCGATCTTACAGTAAACACATATAAGTAGCTCCTAATTTGTGCTATTTGTGCGGTAGAAAACATTTCAAAAATATTCACAGATTTTGAAGTAATCAGACATTTTCTGAAAACAGAAAAAAAATTCTAGCGCCTAAACTACCACCTAAATAGAGAAACCAAAAACAGTGTTCTATTATTCTTATTATTTCTCATTACCATAAAAATTTTGAAAACCGCACATTTACGCGTTTTTGAATAATACCCACATGAAGGTTAGACTGACCATGTCATGACTTTGACGGTCAGCAGGATAAAAATATCAGAGACTATTTAGATCCTGGCCCAAAGAATAATCTGTGCGGTTACTGAAGTACATGCTCTGAAAATTTCAGCTTCAAATTCTTCGTATTAAAGGAAATATCAATTAAAATCCAAAACAACTGTTAGTATTCCGATTAACCGACCAAATTCGATAGACCACCAAAAAGCGACGCGTTCATACATATTGATGACCTTCTTTATTGTGTCGTATTATGCAGAAAAATTGTTTGTACAGTCGCGTTCATAACTTCTTATTGGCAAATGTGGGTAAATAGTGTTTTAATTTTTAAATAGTTAGTTTGAGCCTGTATTCATACCAATACCACAGCCGAGAGAGTATTTTTCTTACAGTCTGACTTCAATCGCCCTTTGTGCTGGCGCAAAAGCCGCCGTTCGTCTAGACAGTTTGACGCAACGACTAAAAGTGTAAGGGACTAAAATTTTATTTGTAAATCATTACTAATTTAGGGCTAACTAAGTATAAATAAATATTAAATTAGTACTCAATTAGGAAATAATAATGAAAAAATAAGTTCCAAGATGGCGGCCATCTTTTTTGTTTGTGGGCATATTTCAATGAAACTCGGTTTTTGATACTATTTTGACAAGATAATATCAATGCAATGTTAAAAAAATAAAAAATCCAAGATGGCGGCCATCTTCTTTGTTTGTGGACCGATTTCGACGAAACTCTGTTTCTGGTACTTTTTTGACAAGAAAGTAATAGGTAAAGCAATGTTAAAAAAATAAAAATCCAAGATGGCGACCATCTTTTTTGTTTGTGAGCCGATTTCGACGAAACTCGGTTTCTGGTACTATTTTGACAAGAAAACAGCTACGCAGTGTTAAAAATGTAAAAAATTCAAGATGGCGGGCAAATTTTTGGTTTTCGGGCCGATTTCGATGAAACTCGGTTTTTGGTAGTATTTTGACGAGAAAACAGCAACGCAATGTAAAAAAAAAACAAAAAATCCAAGATGGCGGCCATCTTCTTTGTTTGTGGGCCGATTTCGATGAAACTCGATTTTTGGTACTATTTTGATAAGAAAATAACAAAGCAATGTTAAAAAAATAAAAAAATCCAAGATGGCAGCTATCTTTTTTGTTTGTGGGCCGATTTCGACGAAACTCGGTTTCTAGTACTATTTTGACAAAAAAATAACAAAGCACTGTTAAAAAAATAAAAATCCAAGATGGCGGCCAGTTTTTAAGTTTGCGGGCCGATTTCGATGAAACTCGGTTTTTGGTAGTATTTTGACGAGAAAACAGCAACGCAATGTTAAAAAAACAAAAAATCCAAGATGGCGGCTATCTTCTTTGTTTGTGGGCCGATTTCGATGAAACTCGATTTTTGGTACTATTTTGACAAGAAAATAACAAAGCAATGATAAAAAAATAAAAAATTCAAGATGGCAGCCATCTTTTTTGTTTGTGGGCCGATTTCGACGAAACTCGGTTTCTAGTACTATTTTGACAAGAAAATAACAATGCAATGTTAAAAAAATTAAAAATCCAAGATGTCGGCCATCTTTTTTTTTTGTGGGCTGATTTCGATGAAACTCGGTTTTTAGTAGTATTTTGACAAGAAAACAGCAACGCAATGTTAAAAAAAAATAAAAAATCCAAGATGGCAGCCATCTTTTTTGTTTGTGGGCCGATTTCGATGAAACTCGGTTTCTAGTACTATTTTGACAAAAAAATAACATAGCGATGTTAAAAAAATAAAAAATCCAAGATGGCGGCCAGTTTTTAAGTTTGCGGGCAGATTTCGATGAAACTCGGTTTTTGGTAGTATTTTGACGAGAAAACAGCAATGCAATGTTAAAAAAAAATCAAAGATGGCTGCCATCTTTTTTGTTTGTGGGCCGATTTCGATGAAATTCGGTTTTTGGTACTATTTTGACAGGAAAATATTAATGCAATGTTAAAAATTATAAAAAATCAAAGATGGCGGCTTTTTTTGTATTTAATTTTATTTTTTCAGATTTTTTGGAAACAATAGCAAATATCTTTAAAAAACATCCTAGTAACTAAGCGCAAATAATATTTTAAAAACATCACCATTTATTCAGCTTTCAGTTGAGGTATAAAACTTAATAATAACTTAAATAAAAAATGAGAAATTAAGTCTTAGCTAAATAGCAGTCCCATTTTATGTAGCAAAAAATTCCTATTTCGAGCGCTTCGGAGGTGGCCGTATTATTCTACTTAATCATAAATATGAAAGTTTGCCTGTTTGAATGATTGTTAATCAATCACGCAAAACGGCTGAACGGATTTGGATGAAATGATAGTTTATAAGCCGGATTACAACATAGGAGGATACTATTATCTTGGTTTAAGGTTTCCTAGAGATTTTTTCGAATGTAAATGTGGATGAAGTCGTGGGCTGAAGCTAGTTTGCCATAAATGGTCGTGCTTACTAAAAATACTTTCGTCTGAGTGAGTTTGAGACAGGATTGTTTTCCGCCGATGAGTTAAAATTTTATACAGACGGCATCACAAATAACCATGCATATCAGCCATTTTTAATGCCCCGCTGGCTGCTGGGGAAGAGGCCTTCCTTTTGGCTTGTGGATGGATAAAGCGGGCGGGCCATAATGATAATAAATGAATAATGAAAATAGTATCAGAAACCGAGTTTCATCGAAATCGGCCCACAAACAAAAAAGTTGGCCGCCATCATGAATTTTTTACTTTTTTAACATTGTGTTGCTGTTTTCTTGCCAAAATACTACCAAAACCGAGTTTCATCGAAATCGGCCCACAAACAAAAAGTTGGCCGCCATCTTGAATTTTTTACTTTCTAACATTGCGTTGCTGTTTTCTTGTCAAAATACTACCAAAAACCGAGTTTCATCGAAATCGGCCCGCAAACAAAAAGTTGGCCGCCATCTTGAATTTATACATTTTTAACATTGCGTTGTTGTTTTCTTGTCAAAATAGTATCAGAAACCGAGTTTCATCGAAATCGGCCCACAAACAAAAAAGTTGGCCGCCATCTCGAATTTTTTACATTTTTAACATTGCGTTGCTGTTTTCTTGTCAAAACAGTAGCGAAAACCGAGTTGCATCGAAATCGAAACCACAAACAAAAAAAGGTGGCTGCCATCTTGAATTTATTACTTTTTTTATCATTGCGTTGCTGTTTAATTGACAAAACAGTAGCAGAAACCGAGTTTCATTGAAATCGGCCTGCAAACAAAAAAGTTGGCCGCCATCTTGAATTTTTTACTTTTTTAACATTGTGTTGCTGTTTTCTTGTCAAAATACTACCAAAAACCGAGTTTCATCGAAATCGGCCCGCAAACTAAAAAGTTGGCCGCCATCTTGAATTTTTTACTTTTTTAACATTGCGTTGCTGTTTTCTTGTCAAAATACTACCAAAAACCAAATTTTCATCGAAATCGGCCCGCAAACAAAAAGTTGGCCGCCATCTTGAATTTTTACATTTATAACATTGCGTTGTTGTTTTCTTGTCAAAATAGTATCAGAAACCGAGTTTCATCGAAATCGGCCCACAAACAAAAAAGTTGGCCGCCATCTTGAATTTTTTACATTTTTAACATTGCGTTTCTGTTTCCTTGACAAAACAGTAGCAAAAACCGAGTTTCATTGAAATCGGCCCGCAAACAAAAAAGGTGGCGGCCATCTTGAATTTTTTACATTTTTAACATTGCGTTGCTGTTTTCTTGTCAAAACAGTAGCGAAAACCGAGTTTCATCGAAATCGAACCCACAAACAAAAAAAGTGGCTGCCATCTTGAATTTATTACTTTTTTTATCATTGCGTTGCTGTTTTATTGACAAAACAGTAGCAGAAACCGAGTTTCATTGAAATCGGCCCGCAAACAAAAAAGTTGGCCGCCATCTTGAATTGTTTACTTTTTTAACATTGTGTTGCTGTTTTCTTGTCAAAATACTTCCAAAAACCGAGTTTCATCGAAATCGGCCCGCAAACTAAAAAGTTGGCCGCCATCTTGAATTTTTTACTTTGTTAACATTGCGTTGCTGTTTTCTTGTCAAAATACTACCAAAAACCAAATTTTCATCGAAATCGGCCCGCAAACAAAAAGTTGGCCGCCATCTTGAATTTTTACATTTTTAACATTGCGTTGTTGTTTTCTTGTCAAAATAGTATCAGAAACCGAGTTTCATCGAAATCGGCCCACAAACAAAAAAGTTGGCCGCCATCTTGAATTTTTTACATTTTTAACATTGCGTTTCTGTTTTCTTGACAAAACAGTAGCAAAAACCTAGTTTCATTGAAATCGGCCCGCAAACAAAAAAGTTGGCCGCCGTCTTGAATTTTTTACTTTTTTAACATTGTGTTGCTGTTTTCTTGTCAAAATACTACCAAAAACCGAGTTTCATCGAAATCGGCCCGCAAACTAAAAAGTTGGCCGCCATCTTGAATTTTTTACTTTTTTAACATTGTGTTGCTGTTTTCTTGTCAAAATACCACCAAAAATCGAGTTTTATCGAAATCGGCCCGCAAACTAAAAAGTTGGCCGCCATCTTGAATTTTTAAAATTTGCAACATTGCGTTGCTGTTTTCTTGTCAAAATACTACCAAAAACCAAATTTTCATCGAAATCGGCCCGCAAACAAAAAAGTTGGCCGCCATCTTGAATTTTTGCATTTTTAACATTGCGTTGTTGTTTTCTTGTCAAAATAGTATCAGAAACCGAGTTTCATCGAAATCGGCCCTCAAACAAAAAAGTTGGCCGCCATCTTGAATTTTTTACATTTTTAACATTGCGTTTCTGTTTTCTTGACAAAACAGTAGCAAAAACCGAGTTTCATTAAAATCGGCCCGCAAACAAAAAAGGTGGCGGCCATCTTGAATTTTTTACATTTTTAACATTGCGTTTCTGTTTTCTTGACAAAACAGTAGCAAAAACCGAGTTTCATTGAAATCGGCCCGCAAACAAAAAAGTTGGCCGCCGTCTTGAATTTTTTACTTTTTTAACATTGTGTTGCTGTTTTCTTGTCAAAATACTACCAAAAACCGAGTTTCATCGAAATCGGCCCGCAAACTAAAAAGTTGGCCGCCATCTTGAATTTTTTACTTTTTTAACATTGTGTTGCTGTTTTCTTGTCAAAATACCACCAAAAATCGAGTTTTATCGAAATCGGCCCGCAAACTAAAAAGTTGGCCGCCATCTTGAATTTTTAAAATTTGCAACATTGCGTTGCTGTTTTCTTGTCAAAATACTACCAAAAACCAAATTTTCATCGAAATCGGCCCGCAAACAAAAAAGTTGGCCGCCATCTTGAATTTTTGCATTTTTAACATTGCGTTGTTGTTTTCTTGTCAAAATAGTATCAGAAACCGAGTTTCATCGAAATCGGCCCTCAAACAAAAAAGTTGGCCGCCATCTTGAATTTTTTACATTTTTAACATTGCGTTTCTGTTTTCTTGACAAAACAGTAGCAAAAACCGAGTTTCATTAAAATCAGCCCGCAAACAAAAAAGGTGGCGGCCATCTTGAATTTTTTACATTTTTAACATTGCGTTGCTGTTTTCTTGTCAAAACAGTAGCGAAAACCGAGTTTAATCGAAATCGACCCACAATCAAAAAAGATGGCCGCCATCTTGAATTTATAACTTTTTTAACATTGCGTTGCTATTTTCTTGTCGAAATAGTACCAAAAACAGAGTTTCATCGAAATCGGCCCACAAAAAAAAAGTTGGCCGCCATCTTAAATTTATTACTTTTTTTACAAAACATCCTTTATTTTTCTACTAAAATAATGTTAAAATTCATTTAATTCAAGTAAAAATGAAATGAAACAGAAATAACTTCATTCGTTATTTAAATAAAAGCACTCACTCAAATCACTTTTTTACTTAAATGTACGTAGACGTGACGTGTACAAACCTGTTCAACAACAAAGTTAAGGAGGTCATCAATATGTATGAACGCGTCGCTTTTTGGTGGTCTATCGAATTTGGTCGGTTAATCGGAATACTGACAGTTGTTTTCGATTTTAATTGATATTTCCTTTAATACGAAGAATTTGAAGCTGAAATTTTCAGAGCATGTACTTCAGTAACCGCACAGATTATTCTTTGGGCCAGGATCTAAATAGTCTCTGACATTTTTATCCTGCTGACCGTCAAAGTCATGACATGGTCAGTCTAACCTTCATGTGGGTATTATTCAAAAACGCGTAAATGTGCGGTTTTCACAATTTTTATGGTAATGAGAAATAATAAGAAGAATAGAACACTGTTTTTGGTTTCTCTATTTAGGTGGTAGTTTAGGCGCTAGAATTTTTTTTCTGTTTTCAGAAAATGTCTGATTACTTCAAAATCTGTGAATATTTTTGAAATGTTTTCTACCGCACAAATAGCACAAATTAGGAGCTACTTATATGTGTTTACTGTAAGATCGCACATTTAGTAGTTTCCGAGATCTGGGATCTGGCAAAACGTTACGCCAGCAGGAAATCAAATATCTCCAAAACTATAAGGCCCACAAATGTTATATTTGGCGCACATTTCCTGCTAGTATCAAGCTACCCGCACATATATCTTTTATTTCTCTCCGATCATTAGTTTAGATTCTTCCTGCTGGAGCACCGTTACCCCAGCAGAATCCGTTTTTCCCGTTTTATTCCAAAAGTATAAGGCCCACAAATTTTTTATTTGGCGCACATTTACACTGAATTGCGCACAAATTATTCATCAAACTCGCTTCCCTCTAGGAGCATCTTTCCTGCTGGCGTAACGGACTCTTTTGTTTCTGTTTGTTTGTCCACTTTAGCAAACTATTTTATAGATACTAGCTTACCGATAAGATGGAAACTTGAAACTTTGAACATAGGTCCAGCACTGGAAGACAATGCAATATTATTGTGTCAATGACTAATTTTTAGGGTTCCGTACCCAAAGGGTAAAACGGGACCCTATTACTAAGCCTCCGCTGTCCGTCTGTCGGTCTGTCTGTCACCAGGCTGTATCTCATGAACCGTGATAGCTAGATAGTTGACATTTTCACAGATGATGTATTTCTGTTGCCGCTATAACAACAAATAATTTACCTTATTTTATATATAATCAGTTTTTCTCGAATAACTTCGAAATTTGCACACATTTTGCTATACTTAAACTGTTAAAACTGATCTGATTTAGCCCGGTAGCCATCCGCCCCCCCCCCCCCCTGACAGGTAAGGGGGGGTGGCATTCAAAATTTCGCGCCGCCGCACTTCAGAAAAAAAATCATATCTCCTTCAATATACCTACCACCTTGAGTGTGGTATCATATTGTGATAAATCAAGGATGAGGAAGCCATTTTTGTGACATTTAATGTACAGTTTCATAGAAAAAAAGTGATATATTTTACTATATTGACGACATTATCAAAATCAGTTTGCTATTTTTTTTTATTTAACAGTTGGTATCTTTGAAAATTCAAATTTTATGCAAAGGAAAAAAATACTATCTTAAAGTACATTTATTCAGCTTTAAATACATACAAACTTATATATAGTTATCATACAATATCTATCTGACAAAAAATCGAACATTGTATGCGAAGGTGTTTCCAAACGTCTTTAATTTCAAGTTAAGTTTGTTTTTCATACAAATTGTATAGAGTACAAACTTAACTTTGCGGCCAATTTGATGTTTATGTTTTTACGGTCTTATAGTCTCTCTCAGCTATCGTACAGTCTAATTTATAATTATTTTTTTTTTGTGGAAGTCATAGTTAACGACAATTGAAAAAAATAGACAGACTTGATCTCAAAATGAGGAAGTCACAAAACGTCGACGCGACGTGGCGTCAAAAGATTAGCTCCAAACGATCAGGTAGGAAAACGTCCTACCCTACCATATTAAGTTTACAGTGCAAAAAGTGTTTAAATCATAATAGGTAGGTACCCTAAGAACCTAGGCATACAAATATATCGTAAAGATCGTAAAGATAAAACTATTGTTGATTGAGTATTTTTATACACTCGTAAGCAGAAAAATGGAACAACAGACCTATTTCATACAAACAAGGTAACTTTAAAGCTTTGGTTCTCCGCCCAAGATTAGACGGGGTATTATGTGATGATGGCAATTTAAAGAATGAATGGAGAAGGCACAGATCGCAAAAGAAACCCAACGGATCAGAAGCATACTATTATCTATTCTGTGTCAGAAGAGTCGTTTACACCAGAGACCGTCTAGAGTGTTGAGTATTACATTTTCCATACTTTAAAATTTTCGCTTGTTATTTTTTTAAGTTCAACCCTGAGCTAAATGACTTATCTAATCCGTTCGATTTCTTTAGCATTATAAGTCTCCGCCATCCATTCTTTAAACTGCCATCATCAGATAACACCTCGTTTAATCCTGAGCGGCAGGCCCGCCGCAAGCGGGCGTGCAAGGCGTGCACCGCACGCGGGCGGCACGTCTAGGGGGCGGCAAATCGACCGATCCAAGCGTCGAAGCTAGGGTCGAAGAAGGTTCATGACATGAGCGCTCCTGGCAAGATTTGAATTTTGCGCCCCAAGGCTTATTTCTAGGATCATGAGCGACACTTGCAAGATTTGAATTTTGCGCCCCAAAACAAATTTCTAGGATAATGAGCGCCCCTGGCAAGATTTGCATTTTCGTCCCAAGACTTATAGACTATTTTCTAACTATGGGTCAGCAAATTGAGGGTTGCGCCCCTGACAGACGCCCCCTTGCCAGCCCCTAACCTAGCTACGACGCCAGGGGCCGTACCGGCTAACGAATCGATTTTCATAAAAGTCTGCTGGGTTTCAACTTAAAACAGAGAAATCAAAGTAAGCAATTTCGTTTTGTACTTTTTGTTGACGTGATTCGGAAGATATCGATGTTCGTGTGACATCATGAATTTGGGTTCGTCATTTTGGCCCAATTGGGGCTCGATTTATCTGTTTTAATTTGAAACCCAGCAGACTTTTATGAAAATCGATTCGTTAGCCGGTACGGCCCCAGATCCATTACTTAATATTCAGGAAGCTTGAAAGATGCCTCTTTCCTTGTACCCACTTGTGAAGAAGCGGCAAACCGCGGGTCGCGAGCCGCATGCAGCTCTTTGGCTCCCTCTGTGCGGCTCTGCCGAGAATGAACCATAGCTGAATAATTTATTAGAAATAAATAATTTATTTTTCTTGCCTATACCGCTTCGCATCGTGTTCTGGCAGCGGGATTATAAGAGTTTAAACCGAACTCCGCTCGGATTTCATTCGAGACCTGGGGCCCTATTTATGAATCCTTCGGCTGGCAAACTTGATTTAAAGATTATCCCTTAAAATATAAAATATTATTTTTAAATTAATTTAATAATAAATTAAAAATTAATATTTGGCGTCGAGCGCTCTTTTATACTGATTTTCTTTCGTCATTTGACTGAAATGAATGAGATTTAGACAAATTTCGAGCGAAAATTAGACACCAGCCAAAGAATTCAAAAATAGGGCCCCTGATTTTTCATCGCGCTTAGGGGTCGTCCATTAATCACGTGAGCCTCGAAAGGGGGGGGGGGGGGGTAGTTGAAAACATCACGAAGTATCACAAGGGGGGACGGGGGGGTGTAGTGAGATATCACGTGTATTAATTTTTTTTGTTGAACGCGTGATTTTTAACCGAAAACTGCGTGTGATTGAAAACTGTTGAGATTTTTTTGGACCAAAAAAAAATACACGTGATTTAAAGTAGGGGGGGGGGTTAACGGAAAACCTCACCATGCATCACCAGGGGGGAGGGGGGGTTAAAAAATAGCCAAAAAAACATCACGTGATTAATGGACGCCCCCTTAGACAAAATCATTGCACCATCATCCATTGATTGTAGGTAATGATTTTGTCCAAACATAATTGCCGCGTGTCCTGGAGCGCGCGGCGCGCTTCGCACGCCGCGACTAGACTTCGACATAAGGAGTAGGTACAAAGATAAAGGCATCTTCTAAGAAACCACCCACTTGTGTAGAATTTTGCAAAAACTAAGCGCGGGGAAGAGTTAAATCACCACACGTCCCGGAGCGCGCGGCGCGCTTCGCACGCCGCGACTAGACTTCTACATAAGGAGTAGGTACAAAGATAAAGGCATCTTACAAGAAATCACCCACTTGTGTAGAATTTTACAAAAAATTAAGCGCGGGGAAGAGTTAAAATTGAGTTTAGCTCTCGAAAGAAATAATTTCTTTCTGAGAAGCAGGTAGTCGTAGCGTAGTAGGGGGCGGCATAATCGGTCTTGCACGCGGGCGCTCAAACAGCTGGCGGCGGGCCTGCTGAGCGGAGAACCAAAGCTTTAAAGTTACCTCGTTTGTATGAAAATAAGCCTGTTAATCATTTTTTTCAGCTCACAAGTGTATAAAAATACTTAATGCAACAATAGTTTCATTTTTACGATATATTTATATGCCTAGGTCCTTGGGGTACCTAATAATTATAATTTAAACATTATTTGCACTTTAGACTTAATTTGGTAGAATATTTTCCTACAAGGGTCGTTTTGAGATCTAATCTTTTGACGCCACGTCGCGTCGTCGTTTTATGACTTGCTCGTACTGAGAACAAGTATGTCTAATTTTTTCTATACCTAGTCGTTATGACTTCCACAAAAAGATCTAAGTATGTATTAGACCGTAGGATAGTTGAGAGAGATTGTAAGACCGTAAGAACATAAGCGACAAAATATACCAAAGTTAAGTTTGTATTCTATACATTTTGTATGAAAAAACCAACTTATATTTGCAGTTGGAAATTCTTGGCAACACTGTCACATACTGTGTTCGATTTTTTTCAGAGAGACATTGTAAGATAACTGTATATAAAGTATACATATTTTTGAAGCTGAATAAGTGTACTTTAAGTCTAACTTTTTTTTCTTTGCACAAAATTAGTATTTTCAAAGATACTGACTGTTGAATAAAAATAATAGCAAAACATTTTTTGATACTTTTAGCAATATTTTTTTTTCAATGTCTATAAAATTAAATGACTCAAAAATGAATTTCTTTATGCTTGCTGCAGAGTTAAGTTTGTGTTCTATACATTTTGCATGAAATAAAACATCTAATACTGGCTCTTGGAAACGTTGGGAAACACCGTCGCATACCATGTTCGATTTTTTTTCAGATAGACATTGTACGATACCTATATATAAAGTATTTATTTTTTAAAAGCTGGATAAATTTGCTTTAATACAATATTTTTTTTCTTTGCACAAAATAGATACCGGCTTAAATAAAAAAAAAATAGCAAAGAGATTTTATTTATTTATTTATTTGTTTATTTGGAATTTGGATTTTGATACTATCCGTTATATTTTACCTTTTTTCTATGAAACTGTATGCTAAATGTCTCAAAAATTAGTCCCCTATTCCTAATTTATCATAAAATGATACCACACTCGAGGTGATAGGTATATTGAAGGAGATATGATTTTTTGTCTGAAGTGCGGCGGCGTGAAACTTTGAATATCACCACCCACTACCTGCCAAGGGGGGAGGATGGCTACCGGGCTAAATCAGCTCAGTTTTACCTAAGCTAAATATGTGCCAAGTGAATTCATCTAATGAAAAATTTTGACCTTTTGCCACTACTTCCTAGGCTATTAGTACGATCTCGTTTAAACTATACTAGGGGAATACCTAAGGTTTAGTAAAAATGGAATTCATGTTTGAAGTTTATTCGTGCGGCTAATAATCACAGCTACATTTTACATTACAAAATTAGATAAGTACTTATTACAGTATGTTGATATCACTCATGTTAGAGATATATCATTGATATGTATGAAAGTGAATTTTAACAGGTAATAGCTAAGAGATTCTCACAATTTTATTATAGCTGCATAAAACATTATTCTAAATTATTATCAGGCATGATTTTAGCGTAAAAAACTTTCTGTACATTTTACGAACATCATTTGTGTAAACACGTAATTAAATAATAGGAAGGTATTTACAAACATAAATCTAAAAGCAACAGAATACATAATAGTACAAGTGAGTCGTATACAATCAAAGGCGGCAATCTAGGATATTTCTCAAAAATGACTTATTGATACAGCAGCATTGTAAATTTTAAACTTCATCGACTGTTCAACCGATTTATAAACGTGCATGACTACAGCTGGGCCACAAAAAAAAAGTTGGAAGTCTGACTTTTTGACTATGCCATGATGAAGTCGATTATTTGTCGGAATTTGTCGCCAAAAACCAGAATTTGTCGGTCTTGCGTTTAGGAGATACGTGTGGCTCAGCTGTAGGGGGGCGTCCATTAATCACGTGATGTTTTTTTGGCCAATTTTTGACCCCCCCTCCCCCCTGGTGATACATGGTGAGGTTTTACGTTAACCCCCCCTCTAAATCACGTGTATTTTTTTTGGTACAAAATAATCTCAACAATTTTCAGTACGAATATGTCGCGGTGGGCGGGGAAATCGTCCTGGTAACGGTGAGTCAACAACCACACACAGTTTTCGGTTAAAAGTCACACTTTCAACGAAAAAAATGAATACAAGTGATATCTCACTACACCCCCCCGTCCCCCCTTGTGATACTTCGTGATGTTTTCAACTACCCCCCCCCCCCCCCCCCCTTTCGAGGCTCACGTGATTAATGGATGACCCCTAGAGACATCTCTACAGCTGGGCCACACAGATCTCGAAAACGGAAGGTCGTAGCGAAAATCTGATTACTCGTATGTGTAGCCGACAAAATATCGACTTCATCATGGCATAGTCAAAAAGTCAGATTTCCAACTTTTTTTTGTGGCCCAGCTGTAGTCCGGCACGTGATTTATAATCAAAAGCGGCCATTTCCTCTAGTAAACTGGATTGCAAATCTCTTATTAGAATTAAAGACTTTCATACAAAATCCACGAAATTCCGCCATCTTGATTTATTCTTTTTCGATTTAAGTACCACAAATTAGAAAAATCCTACATTGCCGCCCATAGATATAGTTGCCGCCTTTGATTTTATACGACTCGTGGTATGGTAACTAAATTTTTATGTTTATGCACGTAGTGTGCTCACTAGCGCCGCCATTGAAATGAGATTGAGAATCATAGTGCGTGCACTCCGAAGAAGATAACTTTTTATCGCATAAATAATATTTTCTAGCCTGTCGTTCAGTTTAATTGAGTTTTTTGCGAAAAGTGGTCACTTTTCCAAAAAAATCCATTAAATTAGAGATTCGTCTTTATTTTAGAACTATGATTATCGTTTCAACGGTGGCGCTAGGATGCAGAATACACGCTTTTGAGTCACAAAAATAAATTTATTTTCATAGTTTTGTAGCTTTGAACTATACAAGACAAGTTAGGTGCCTATTTACATTTATTAAAATATGAACCTACAGTAGGTAAGTACATAATAAATACAAAAAAATATGTTTTGGTGTTGGTACACCACAGAACACATAAAATCGCTGTTCTGTGGTTGGTAGATACTCGAACAACGTTCACCTAACGAAGTTTACAGACGATTGGTGCAGTGATAACGATGCTGCCTGTTGAGCCAAAGTTCTGGGTTTGAATCCTGTTAGGGCCATAATGTTTGTATGATGAACACATGAGAACTTGTTCCATGGTTACATTTTTATTTTTAAGTGTTTCTGTCCATATTTAATTACCATAGTAGGTATACAAGCCTGTTTAGTTTGAGACAAAGTTTTACGAGAAATGGCCACTTTTAGCAAAAAAAACTCCATAAAACTAAACGACAGCCTAGAAAATATTGTTAAAGCGATAAAAAGTACCACAAAACTACTTCGGTGTGCACTCTACTAGCACCGCCATTAAAAAAAATATCAATTTTGTTATTTTTTCAATGGCGGCGCTAATTTGCTGTGTAAAATGTTTGTAGTTTATACCTAGTATAGTAGGAAAGTTGTTATTTCACAGATTTGATAAATACTAATATTGACTAGATAACATATTCTGATTTCGCGTGACGTGACCGCTGGGTTTGCTTCAAGAACCAAACGCCAAAAATACTGCAAACAATAATCAAGTTTATCAATCTGAATATTTTTACATTGAGCCACGCTGAAATCGAACCATTTTTATTTTACATTGACTTACTTATTTATCTACTTATTACAACTTAACATACCTACCATTTCAATGAATTGTATTCATAAAAATTGCTTTCAAATTGTACTGATACTATCTAATATCTACAATTCTCTACTAATTAGCTCATGTTTAATAAAATTTTTCATAGTTGTTTATACAGAAACAAGCTAACCTTGGTAGTGAATAAGTAGGTGAATCAACTTTTTAATGTACGGAAAAAACAACCCATGCGTAGATTTTCATAAATTAAAACAAAACTAGATAACTCTTAAAAAAGCTCTTGTTTTACGATATTTAGATCCATAGCCAGTAAAACATATACTTAGTTTTGTACGAAAATAATCAATGGTTTTTAGAAAAACATGGGTAACCCAGGGGACAATTTGTGGTTGTCCCCTGGGTCACCAATGGTTTTATTTATTAGAAATTTCATGTCTTTTAACTTTTCTTACAAGATAATCCACAGAACAGCTGAGAGTATTTGCAACTACAGATTAAGTTTAAGTATAAATATAATAAAAATGGCTCAAGGAGATATTTAAGAAATGCCACAAAACAACAAATAGTTGATTCACCTAAGTATTTTTAAGAAAACTTTTGGGACTTTCAGGCACATTAAAGTAAAATCTTTTGTTAAATCGCTTTCTGGATTTGCGACATCGGATCGGATAGGTACCTACTCAAAAGAATATTTAGTTCTTAGGTACCTTATATACAAAATAATATTATTTTACATTAAAGTTGCACTAATAACCTTTTTATGTCTGTTAATCGAACTAAATATAATTAATGTGGCGCAGGCGCGGGTGGAGGCAGCAGCGGTAAGGGGGCGACACACGCAGCGCAACCGTCTCTTTCTGTAATCAAATATTCCCATTTTAATTGCTTTATAGTTTCTTTCATAAGTGTAGGTAATACCTAAACACGTGCAAATAGTTTTTATTTTTTAACAATTTAAGGTCTCAGTCGTCACCGATTGTTGTCGTCTTAGAGCCGTACCGGCTAACTTTTACAACTTCGGCGGGTCTGCCGAGCTTCAACTTAAAACAGAGAAATCAAAGTAAGGAATTTCGTATTGTACTATTTGTTGAAGTTATCTGGAAGATATCAATGTTCGTGTGATATCATGAATTAGGGTTCACCATTTTGACCCAATTGGGGGCTCGATTTATCATTTTTAAGTAAGTAGTTAGCCAAGAATTTTCAATTACTTACCTCCCTAAATTTTGCGTTTAAGTACATATGTGTCATAAAAAAAATATTTCTTATTCGATATTCTATCTGACTGTTAAGTGCATTATATCCGAAAATTAAAAAAAAACGTTATTTTTCCTTGATTTCATCGTGTACCTATTAAAACTAAAATAATACATTATTCTTTTTTATTTTTCTGTTCCATAATGTTTTGGTGACTTATGAATATTCCCTATTATTGATATTTAAGTGAGCTGCCTAGTCAATTAGAGGGTATCTACATAAGTTACACAACACTTAAGAACTTTGAACACCCCTTACCATATCGCCGACTAATCCCGATATAATTGCAGCGCTGACTCGACGTGGCCAATTAGACACAATTTTGTGTACGACAAACGTATTGAAGCATGTTAAAAATTGTATGAATATAGGTACGCTTCTCTAAGTTTAATTCACTAATGCTGACCAGAAATAAAAATAATGAAATGTTTTTTTACCAAAAAATAAACTACCTAAGTAGGTAGGTACGTCTTTCAGTTTCTTTATTTTGCGTTTTAGCTATTTTCATACGGAGCGGCCACTCACACTTTTTTTTCAGTAGATGTAACCAGGAAACTACAGCACGGGTCAAATAATTTTTATGACAAGGCCCATTGCATGGCCAATAGCCAGCCCGTCGTTCAGGTAGTCTAGGCTAGGAAGTAAGTCTGTCCAGCTGTCAAGACTCGGCGCACGTCTTGTCTTCACGATCTAGTACATTTATTCTTATGTTAATAGGTACTTACATACAGCACACTATGCTACCAAGGGAAGTAGGATTAGTCCTACTTCCCTTGCTAGCATAGTGTATACTATTATATATACTTAGGTATATATTATATTTACATAGTTTATACTATTATTATACTAAGGTACCTATAGCAAGTAGGCTGATGATAAGACCAGTTGCATGACTGAACCAATTTCAGAATTTACCTACCCCGCTCGTGCATGTAGTGTAGTGTAGGGCGAAGGTCGGGCAGCCGCCAGGGCTCCACACGTTCGTCCTCGCGCTCCACCTTCGGAACCAGGGCGCTCCAGCACGGCTCTTCAGGGCGAGGGGTCGGGTGACACGGCCAGTTGCATGTCTGAAGGAAAGAAAAAGGTTTTAATTATACAGAAGTTCTACTTCGGTTTGAGTATTCTTCTATGAATAAAATTCCGGACCTTTTTGTTGACAGCTTGCCATATCCCTCTTGGAGGCAGCTGGAATTGATAAATATTGTGTTATAATTTATTATCGCCGAAGAATGTTTGTACTTATGATAAGTTAACCTACATACGCAGGCACGTATCCAAGGGGGGGGATAGTTGGGATTTATCAGGAAGAAAATAATATCAGATATATCAGGAAGAAAATAATATCAGATATAATTTGAATTTAACATTAAGCAATATGACTTATTATAATAGTCAGAGATGTCACATAATAGACATAAATAAATTAATATTTAATTTTAAATTGACAAAAGATAAATATTATCTTACAAATTATTTTAAAAGACAAATAGCTTTAGCACTATCATTTTATTTTAAACATTTAGCCAAGAACTTGGCTATCACTTCTGCTTCTATTGAGCAGAATAGTTTTGACATTTTAAATGTGACCTTGGAATCCGTTCCAAGTAATAATAATACAATTTTTACTCCTGCTCCTATTGAGCAAAAAATTGTTGACATTAAAAATAACACTTTGGCATTTGTCCCAAGTAATTCTTTTATTAGTAATTTAAATTACATAATAAGACAATAGAGGAAGTCTCTAGCCGTGTAATGACTAAGGAAAAGCCTAAATATTTAACTATAGTTCATCAAAACATTCAGGGCTTTTCTGGCAAAGAATTAGAATTAGAACTTTTTTTAACTGAAAAAAATGCTAATATTTTATGTGTCACTGAGCACTGGCTTAAGGAATATGAATTAATTACAGGATTTCAATGTTATAAAATTGCTAGTTCATTCAGTAGGAAATCCACCACTAGAGGGGGATCTTTGATAATTTTGCAAAACAATATGAATTTTAAGGAACGAAAAGATGTGATATCCCTCTCTATTGAACAACACGTTGAACTGTCATGTGTGGAATTAGATCAGTTGATAATGATTTGTGTGTATCGCCCACCAACTGGTAACTACCCTCAATTTGAGTCCGCTATGGAGGACGCTCTAAAATTAGTCATCAAAAAGAATAAAAAAATTGTGGTGTGCGGTGATTTTAACGTAGACATCTTAAAGCCGTCCTCAATTGCAAGTAGGTTTCTGAATTTGTTTAAGTCCTTCAATTTAGCAAACACCTTTTGTGAACCTACAAGAATCACTGCTACATCTAAAACTTGCCTAGACAATATTTTTAGCAACTGTAATGTACTTGATAAAGAAATAATAAATTGTATTCGTTCTGACCATAGCGGACAAATAGCTTCCCTTGAGCACCATCATGTTCCTCATCAGTGTAATATAATTTGCAGACCTCTAACTAAAAATAAATTGGAAAATTTTCATAATAATGTCACTGCCAAAACTCTTTGCTTACCTAGTAATGATAATCCCAATACTCATTATGATGATTTATTTAATTTAATTAAAGTAGAATTTGATAAAACATTTAAGCAAAGATCTATTAAATCCAAAGACTTTAAAAAGAAATTTAGTGATTGGGCAACACCAGGCATATATGTTAGCAGAAATAAGTTGTTTGAATTATATGGTCAGAAAACAATTTCAAATGATCCCGAATTTCATGAATATGTAAGAAACTATTCAAAAATGTTTAATAAAGTATGTACTTTAGCAAAAGCAAAATGTATATCTACAATAATTCATCAGTCAGATAATAAATTAAGAGCCACTTGGAATATTATAAATAAAGAGACTGGGAAAACTAAAAATAATGACCGTGAATACTCAATAGTATCAGACAATAAAATTATTGAGTCAGATGAAGGAGTGGCAACAATTTTTCAAGATTTCTTTTCTAAAATACCTATTGCAACTACCAGTAATTTAAATTCATCTCCAAAAATTGCTGTCTCCCTCTTGGAATCATGTGTTGATAAGTGCAA
This sequence comes from Agriphila tristella, assembly GCA_928269145.1. Taxonomy (NCBI): domain Eukaryota; kingdom Metazoa; phylum Arthropoda; class Insecta; order Lepidoptera; family Crambidae; genus Agriphila; species Agriphila tristella. Next base: position 45,140,501 of record OV743433.1, read on the forward strand.
TAATGTATTTAAATTTAGACATATCAATAGTGATACCATTCTTAAAACATTTAATTCAATAAATATAAAAAAGACTGAAGATCTCTGGGGCATTTCAACTCACATAATTAAGTCTATAATAACTACCATTGCTCCCCATCTTGCTTTTATTTTCAATAAGTGTGTTGATGAAGGGATATTTCCAGACTTAATGAAATATAGTAAAATCATCCCTCTTTTTAAATCTGGGGACAAAAGCGATCCCGCTAACTTTAGACCCATTTCCATTTTGCCAGCACTAAGCAAAATTTTTGAAAAGATCATTTATGATCAATTATTAGCACATTTTCTTATCAACAAACTACTTCACGAGAAACAATTTGGTTTTACTCGTGGTAGATGCACAACTGATGCTGGAATTGCACTTCTCAAACGCGTCTTTGAAGCATGGGAGAGTAAACAGGATGCAATTGGTATATTTTGTGATCTCTCTAAAGCATTTGATTGTGTCAGTCACAGTACTTTATTAGATAAATTGGAACATTACGGTGTATCAAAAAATGCAGTAAGCCTTATGCAATCGTATCTGTCGGCGAGAACCCAAAAAGTTGTTGTAAATAAAACAGAATCCTATGAAGCACCTATTACCATGGGCGTGCCGCAGGGTTCGATATTGGGTCCATTGCTTTTTCTTATTTATATTAATGACCTTCCTTACTATACTAAAAACTTATGTGAAATAGTACTGTTTGCTGATGATACTTCTTTAATTTTTAAAGTTGATAGAGGATGTAACTGCAGTGACGATGTAAACAGCACTCTTTCGAAGGTGATGCATTGGTTTACTATTAATAATCTGAAGCTTAACTCTAGTAAAACTAAATGTGTCAAATTTTCACTTCCTAATGTGAGGCAGGTTCATATGACTATACATGTAAATGGCGAAGCAGTCGAATTTGTTGACTCAACAAAATTTTTAGGTATTACTATAGACTCGCGGTTGCAATGGGACCCTCATATCGATATCCTGTCAAGCAGACTTAGCTCTGCTGCCTTTGCAGTTAAGAAAATAAGGCTTCTGACCGACATTGAAACAGCAAGATTGGTTTACTTCAGTTATTTTCATAGTATTATGACCTACGGTTTGTTGTTGTGGGGCTCAGCTGCTAATATTAATAACATATTCATCTTACAAAAAAGGGCAGTGCGCGCTATATACAACTTACGGTCTAGAGATACTGTTCGTGACCTATTTAAAGAAATTAAAATATTAACGGTATCTTCCCAATACAACTATGAAAATATAATGTATGTAAAGAAAAATTTAGATAGCTTTGTAAAAAATAGTAATGTTCATAAACTCAATACAAGAAACAAGAACAAACTTGCTGTTCCAAGGCGCAGACTGCATAAAACCGGAAGCTCTTTTTTGTGTAGATGTATTACCTTTTATAATAAGATACCCGAACAAGTCACAGAACTGCCCTTGGAAAAATTTAAAAATACTGTTAAATCCAATTTAATGAGTAAAGGTTATTACACTGTTGACGATTATTTGAAGGATAAAAAGGCATGGGCATAGCTTTTGTATTGTTAATTATTACTCTAATACCTCAGTATTGATTAGAAAAAGTCCGGGGTTCTTTCATAGGTCTAGATAAAAGTCCTTTAATTAAACTCGAATCGTGATTTTCTTTTCTAAGTATAAAATTGTGAGAAGTATCCTACCTACTTAAAAACGTACTTCTGGCTTCCTGACTCGACGACTTAATATGGGTAGCTTTAGTATGTCATGCTCACTTCAAACATTTCTGCGGTGGTGTCGTGTGAGGCGGGTCGTTACGTTCCCTCAAATATGGTTGAGCGAAGCGATGGCTGGTTCATGCGTCATGCTCGTGAACGGGTGCTGCCAGTGGGAATGGGTCTGCTTCTGTCTGCTTGTATTAAGGGCGTCGTATAACTCGTATATAAAAGATCTGTTTTATATTGTCTGTATGTATGGCACTTCTTACTCAAAAAATATAATTCTTAATAGCTTACCTTGTTTTGATTTATTTAATTGCAATATTTTTACTTTCTATAGTCAGTAGTTTAGTGAAAGACCTATGAAAAGCTTTTGGATATAAATTTTCAATTCGATGCCTTAACATAGGTAGTCTTAGTATGTCATGCTATCTTTAATCATTTCTGCGGTGGTGTCGTATGAGGCGGGTCGTTACGTTCCCTCAAATATGGTTGAGCGAAGAGATGGCTGGTTCATGCGTCATGTTCGGGAACTGGTGCTGCCAGTGGGAATGGGTCTGCTTCTGACTACCTATCTTAATGCATATTGAATTGTATGTTTTTCTTTTATTTTTATTTATTGTAACAGCCTAGACTGAATAACAAGTTCAAACTTTGAATTTAGCTTAAAATCTGTAAATTGATTAAGAAATTTGAAACTCATTAAGAAATGAGCTAATTCAATAATGTTATTTATTTGTTAATCTTTGTTAATATAAAGTCTGGAAACGATATACATATTTGTAAATATCGTTCCATCTGATTGATAAAGCTGACAAGTTTTTTGCGCCCATTTTTCTTGTCAGTTAAAAGACGTCATAATGGGTGGTAGGGTAAAAGAATTGACGATTTAAAAATGCTTATTATGTGAGCTTATTTAAATAAAATATATTTCACTTTCACTTTCACTATCCCCCCCCCCCCCCCCCCGAAATCCAGAACACACAGTACGGGACTAAATTCAAATTTAGCGGGCGAAGCACTCTCCGGTTTGCGGGATGCAGTTGTCCCCCCCGAATTAAAAGTCTGGATACGTGCCTGTACATACGTTAACATGTTAGACATAAAAACATTTGCCCCCATATACAAGGTGTTTGTTAAAAACCTTATAAAGCCGAATATGGTAGAAAGGGACCATCAAACTGAACAACTTTTACTATGGGACCAACTCTGAATTCGCGAAAAAAAACCAGCTGTTTCATACAAAAAATGAACGAAAATATCAAAATGTATGAAACAGCTGATATTTTTCTCGCGATTTCAGAGTTAGTCCCACAGTAAAAGTTGTTCAGTTTGATGGTCCCTATCTACCATATTCGGCTTTAAAAAGCTTTTACCAAACACGTTGTAGAGTCGATGGAGGCTTCGACCGTCAATCCTCAAGAAAAAAAATCATAAATACCTATATTAGGGGTTTAAGTATGAAATTGCTGTTTTGTATGGATAATTTTAAAAAAATTGTATTTTCCATACTAACATTGTCATAATTTATTTAACAACCATGAACGCTCATGTTTTAAAACTTTTATGCACAAATGTTTAAGCACTAAATAATGACACCTGTATTAAGTGAAAAAAAAAGTATCGGCTAAGTTATAACGAATTAAATAAATGATCATTTCTGGTAACGAAATTAATGTAAAAAAGGAGAAGATACTTTTTTTAATGTTCGGGAAAAAAATCTGAAATATTTTGATTGCTGATATAATTTGAAATAATAACAAGTAACCGAAGCATATTGAACATTATAGAAGATATCAGAGCCTCTTTATGAAAAAAAAAAACGGCAATTTCATACTTAACCCCTATTACAAGTTAGTGATTTACTTTATTCTGCAATTATTACTTTGGATTTAAATACATAAGTATTAGATAACATCAAATAATATAAGTCTTTCAATAGCCGTCACGAGTGTCATGCACTGCTATCAGATGGGACACGCTCTCCATTACTGAATGCGCTCCGCTATCACTTAACTAAAACCAACCCTAATTATTACTGCGATTTTACACCGGTTCTCAACATTTAAACTAGATGAGCTACGAAAACTAAACGAAAAGTAAGTTGACAAAGGCACTCTTAAAAACTGGCTTTGTGAATATTCAAGACGTCATTATAATTCGCATTACATTCGTTTTATTGGTCTATCCTTGATTAGGAAAAGTCATTTTAAACAGCCAACAATCAATTTCCTTCCGGATATAGAAAATATCTCATAATGAAATCGGCTACGACATTCGAGTTGACTACGAAAGTTCGTAGCAATGTGCAACGACTCCCTTCGGCGACAATAATAAATAAAATCAATTGTGATTGTAATTTTTTCGTAAATGTCATTGTTGGAGGGATTTATAATCGCTTCAACGACCTATTTAGCGTCAATTACGTAAAAATTTACAAACGCAAATGAAATTAAATCGGTTATGACATTTGAATTGACTACGAAAGTTCGTAGCAATGTGGTAGGTACGAGCTACGACTGAAAGTTAATAAAACTTAAAAATTAAATAGTATCGGATAGTCTATGTTATCTCTCTTTGTTTAGAAAAAGTCATTTTCATTTTAAATAGCTATACCTACCATTTTCTTCCGGAGAAAGTAAATATTTCTTAATGAAATCGGCTACGATATTTGAGTTGACTACGAAAGTTCGTAGCAATGTGCTACGACTGCAATTAATTTGTTTATTTGTTTGTTTATTTGTTTATTTGGTTAAGGGAAACAAACAGCATAGTTGGTTTTATAACATAAAGGCCAGTTCAAAACTGAAATTAGTATTGAATAGTCTATGTTATCTCTCTGATAAGTTTTACCAGGTGTCAAGAGTGACTACGAACAAAGGTTGTGCTAATTTATGTTGTTTGATTTAAAGTAGGTAATCGTCCGTGCAATGCAATATGTCACTGGACCCGACAGAAGTAAAAAAACGTTCATTTAAAATTGATAACGAATATCCTAGATATACCGTTTTTAAATACTTATGGATTGTATAAATATTTATACTTTTCATTCAATTCTATCAAAAACTTCAATGTTGTGACAAGAAGTGTACTGTACATACGCAGGTATGCGGTATATAGTTTCGTTTTCTCAAAAGAAAACTGAATATCTAAATAAAGAATAGTCAAAGTCAAAGTAAAGGTCGTGTAATTTTCATGCACAGTTTACCCGATCAATAAATTAGGTAATTTTTTGGCAAGATCTTTGGAGACTTATCCGTATTATACCCAGCAGTGAGCATCGTGCGACGAAATAGGTGAATTACTCAAAATTTTCAGAGCCGGACAGTTTTTGGATTATGGATATTGTGACTTGTGACGGGTAGTTCATACAAATTCTGCTCCATTTTAAAATTATACCAAAAGCTTTGCGCTAACAATGTAACATAAATATATTATAACAATTTACATGTGCGTTTACAGGAATAAAACCTGTAGCATTGAAATCAGAAAATTCAGACAATATAAAATAAAGAATTGTTTTTGTTTTTCAAACATCATATTTATTTACATAGGTACCTATACCTATAGTACCTACCTATGTTACCTTAACTTGCTACATTTGAAACTACCTTACACCATATTACTGTTATGTATTTTCTTTTCTTAGTAGGTACTTACGACCACTTAATCATATAAACAGTCATGTCTACAAAATCCGCAGTCTATGGTTCAGCTATAAACTATGCACGCTCGATTCCGTATAATTATTTACGTAACACCATAAACCCAGTGTTGCACCGTTAAATAATAAATCGGTAAGCGCGATTAACGAACAATCAGTCGCGTGCAAACTTCGCTTGAAATATCAAATGACATGCGGACGTAATTTCATTCGAGCTACAAGTACTTTATCGATAACATCTGTTGAATACTTTCATGGAAAATGCATGCTTAGTTGGATTCTCATAGGTGGTCTATCCAACTACATTACCTGCATGTATAGGTACGTGCTATAAGTAATATAGTTAATTAGTTAGTTTGGGTATGCATGCATTACGATGCCGAAGTAGAAAATACCGAATATTACAAGACCTATGGACGAAAGACCGAAAATTAAAAGGCCGAATGGTTGTTCGGCCGAACGGTTAAAATGCCGAAAGGACATTTTACCTAAAAGACTAAATCCCGAAGCTTAAAAATCCGAGGTTTAATATACCTACGGTCTGTACCCCGAACTACTTAATACCGAATTAACGAATTAGTCAAAAACAACAAGCTATCATAATTAAAAAAGGTTTCGGGGCTTTGCCTGAAATGCTTTATAGCAAATTTAGCTGCCGGAAATGAGTCTAAACTAGCGTGCCGGCGCCAGAAAAAATCTATTTCAAACTCGATTGGTGGTTTCTGTCAAAATAATGACCATTTTACAAGCATTTTTGGGTAAAACATCTCTATTACTAAGACTCCGCTGTCCGTCTGTCTGTATGTATATCACCAGGCTGTATCTCATGAACCGTGATAACTAGACAGTTGAAAAAGTAAACGGTTTAGTTAAGGTTTCAGTTCGTTTGTCAATTTCTGTCAGTTTCATAGAGTTTCTGTCAAATCTGAAAACTTTTTTTTTATTTAAGGTGGCCTTAACTTTGAGAATCATTTGAGTATTGGGCCGTGAGTCTTACATAGGTATGTCATTGTTTTATCAAAAGAACTCACGACACCTTCGTTTTGTTTGTTTACTTCTGGAAATCAGAATTTTTCTTACGTTTTGATGCTTCGTCAATATACATATAATTCCAAACATTGATATAAGTATGTAGACATTGGGAATGGTTCGTGAAGTAAAAGTTAACAATAACATCAAACAATCATTACTGTAGTGTGTGTACTAATTAATATGTACTCACACACTCTCATCTCTCCTCATAAATTATAAGCGCATGCAGCGCACCAATAAAATTGTTATTGATCGCAGTCAGTTACTTTTATTTCACGTCTCCTGGTCGCCTCCTTGCATGGCGACCCTGCCAGTGCCGCCTAGTTGGCGGCGCTGTGCAGCCGGTTTTGTTATCAAGTGAAAAACAATGGACTATAAGCTAAAATAAATAAAATGGACTATAAATTGGTTACTATTTGTGATGTGGTGCTACCAAAATAAATAAAGGACTAAAATAAAATGAAGTCTAGTTAAAAACTCTTAATTAGCAATAAATAAATATAGTAGTAATATAAAAACATATATTATATCATTAAGAAAATAAATTCTTCACGTGTAAATTAATGAACTCAAAGCAATCATTATGAACAATCTGAATAAAAATTATGAAAAAGTGTTGTTGCTGTGATGCTGATGAGGTTGGAGAGATAGAGCAGGGTGCCGGGAGACGATGGTGTCGGATGTGGACCAGCCGGCAGATGATGGTGTCATTGGAGGAAGGAGCTGAATCTACCAACTGAAAGCAGCCAAGCAGTGGGCAGCGGAAGTCGGAACTTCTGAAATGAGCCCAATCTCAAAGATCCTTTTCAAGTTTATGGTTTATTTTGGATATATTTTTTTTGTCCCTTTTGTAAACTAATACATACTAACTTTAATTGTAAAATGTTGAGAAGAATTTTTTGTTTTTGTTTTGGACAAAATAAAGTTAACGTTAATTATGACTAAAATGTATTTGCCCTTTACATGATGAAATGTTTAGTACATTTAGAAGAATTTATTTTAATTTGGTCTTAATATTTTATTTGGTATTTAGTACTCCTTTTTTAATAATTAATGAACATGTTTAATCAATTAGGTATTGTTGTTGATGATAAGGTAGAAATATTCGGAGTACAAGTATCATAATTTGATTAAAAGTAGAGAAGAAAAAAATATATGTCGTAGATAATGTTAATTTTCTTCTAAGTTTCTGATTTATACGATTGATTGCACAGAAAACAATGAGAAGTTAGTTATTTTTAGTACCAAAGTTTTCCAGATATTCAGCGTGGTTGATAAAGGTAACTTTATTTTGCATTTGTGGAGATTGTGTTTGATTAATAATTCGAGTTCACATAATATAATTTTAGGATAAATAATGGATTTAATTTTTTTCTTGTCTCGAAGTATTAAAGATACATTTTGTAGCTATGGTATTTTATATTATTTTGAAAGTTTTATTACATCAATCAATTAGAATGATATAAATGGATGTCATTTAGAAGTTAAATCTTTTGCTTAAGTAGATAAAATTTTGTTTGGTTTTCGTAATTGCATTCAATGTGAACGACATCGAAATTGCTGACATAGCGACACGTGTGATATTGCATGTATGATTTGGTTGAACCAAAAGAATTTAAATATCGTTTGAGTTTTTTTTTGTTTATTCATCGTAAACTAAGTAATGTTTAAATATTTTTTTTATCGAAAGGGTTTAAAAACGGCATAAACAGGAGTTTTTTTTCCGTTAAGTAGGGTTTATATTTATTTTTTGTTAAAAACCTTCTTTTATCCCTACATTGATATTTTATATTTTAATATTTGATATTATTATTACTATTTTCCTTCAGTCAAGTTAAGTAATACAATTACAATTTTTCATGATGACGTAGTTTTATACTCATTTAACAAAATTTAAAAAATAACTTCAATAGATTTGAAAAACATTCCACTTTTCTTTAGAAAAAGTACGTAACTTGTTCAGAGAAATTGAAAATTATCATTATGAAATTGTGAATTACTAAGCTATCTTATTAATATTTTTTGGTTTTCTTGTTTAGCACATATTTGTCGATGCTATGTACCTACTTATGTATTTATGTAGTTTTAAGTAATTAATAACTATTTTCTGTTTAGAAGCTTATTATTTTAAATAGAGAAAGTTAGACAACATAGTTCGAAAATCCATTTTACTTACAAGGTTTGCTGACAATAATAATACCGAGAGACAACATTTTAGTTACGAATTTATTAGTTATATGACATTGACAAAAAAAAATAGATTTCATTACATTTGCGTACTCAAAATTTGTTTGCGCTCTAATTTTTACGTTTAACAAATACTTATATTTTATTTATGTATAATTTTGTTACGTAAGTAAATAAACGCTCGATATAAATTTAGTTTATTCGTTTTGGTAGTGAAGTTATCTAAGTAGGTAATCTTATTATATGTTTTAGAGAGTGAAAAATAAAGATCGATTAGGTATAGCTATTTTGGTACTATTGAAAAGACATTTGATTTTAACTAATAGTATTCTTATAATTTTTTTTTATTAGTGTCGAGTTATATAGTGAAATTATTTTTCATTTTGTCCTGATTATTGTTTCAGTATAAGTTTAGTAAATACGCAATTCAATTCAATAATATCGGTAGTAAATTATCATGTGACAAAATAATTTCTTATTAGAAGTGATGTAATCATATTGTTTTGATTAACTTAACAAACAAGGTATTGGAATGTAGAGTGTTGTATTTCGATATCGGCAGCTTACAAAGAGTAGCGCAGCTGCATTTATGCAAGTTGATGCAGTAACATTAATCTCGTCACAAAATATCACACGGGTCTGCTGGTTAAGCTGTAATATAAAACATTGTTATAATAGGGAAAGATAACGAGTATTAACTTTGTGGGAAAGAAAAGTTTAAAGGAACTTATTTAGTTTCAAATGTGGAAGTTTATGTTGAGGTATGATTGAGATAGTATATTTGTGGAAATTATAGTTGAGGTTTGAAAGGAAAAAGTTACGAGGAACAGTTTGAAAGCATGGTCCATGACTAGAATAAAGGAAAGGTTTTATAGGTATTAGGGATATTGTAGGAAAGTTAATGTGGCTGTATTAAAAATCTTTTTGTAGCTCTTTAGTTTGCAATTAGGTACAGCATGGTATAGGTTTAGGTAATGTGATGCGTTTTTTTATATAGGATTTGGAATGATGGTAAGGATTTATTTATAGAAGTTAGGGAATATACGGTTTATAAGGTTTCACATGCAATTGGACTGATCACCCAAAAGCGATGAATCTCTTATTTACTTTATATTCAATTTAGGATTGTTAGTTTATTTGATAGGTTTTGGAATGAAATGGTTAAGATAAAAGCTCGATTATACGGTACACATTAAAGGAAAGGTACTATAGGGTTCAGGTCCTTCAGTTGCATCAAGGTGTGAACGAGATTCCCCTTTGAATCCTGTTTGGAGACCAAATTAGTATGTGTCTTAATTCATGACCCTATTAATAATGGTACATACGTGGGGTGTCAGATCCTTCTATTCGATCATGGTGCGAAACGAGATTTCCTCTGTGAGAAAGTTGGAGTCCGAAATTAGAGTCTTAAAACTGCTCCCATTAATAATAATTGAGCTGTGGCCACAGCCCAAAATGGCAATTGTCCATTTTTATGATGATGATGAAGTCGACTATAAATAAATATGATAAAGTATGTACCAAAAATGATGAGTTAAATAAAAATGAAAGTACGCCGGCGCCGGGCGAATTATGATATATGAGTACCTAGTAGGTGATATGAAATGTGTATAGTGTACCGATAGTGTTACTATGAATCATGGAGATTATAACGAGCAAGAGTAGGATTCAAAGTGAAGTAAATATTATATGGGAATATTGTCATTGACACAGTATAATTTAGGGAAGAATATTGAGATAGGAATATTACAAAATAGGAGGTTATGTGATAAATAAGTAATGTTTGACGATATTTATATCAGGAAGATGATGAATGATTATAATTTGATTAAAAGGTTTGAAGGGAGGAATATTTTGTTTGTAAATGTGATGAAAAGAAATATGAAAGATAATTTTTAAATAAAAGGGAAGAATTAGAATGAGAAATGATTACTTAGAAAAAATGTTGTTTAAGTATGATAGCGAAAAGTATTTTGAATTCGATGTTTTATTTGTGAAAGAAGAATAAATAAGTAAATAAAAGTAAAGTGATTTTTAAAGTTCAATTTTTATTCAGTTACTTTTTTCAGCTATCGAATAAAAGAAAAGAGGAAAATATTTTGTTTTTTTTTTCGTAGAAAAATTTAAGGCTTTTATTATTATTATGGAATATGAGTCTGTGCAATCTACTTATACTGGTATAAATCAGAAAAATTACATGTATAATGTATTTGAATATTATTATTCGTTATAGTGTGTCTATTTTTGTGTTTAGGATTTCATGCGAATATTTTTAGTAAACTACATAAATAAAACTTAAATAATTTAAGGTTGTCACCGACATAGTGATGCTAGTAAATTGATAATTTGATAATCTGGAATATAAAGTGCATAAAATATTTTATCAAGATTTATGTATTTTGATTGGTAATGAAATTGATAATAATCCTTTCTTTTCTCATAAAATTACAGAACGAAGATTAAGGACCTGTGTATTGATATATTACCATAATGATTAGGTAACAAAATTTTAGATGTTCTAATGTAGGTAACACGAAATAGATTTTCGATATTATTTGCATCAAATAAATTTTATATTAAGTATCTTAGTTAATAGTATAGTCATACACTTTTTTACTTACTTACAACTTTTTATTTTAACGTGTAAAACATTTTTTTTATTAGAGACTACTTACCTACTACGTAGATTTTGTTAGAATTTGACGCAACTTTAATTGATTACTTAATTGGTACAAAATTCATACGTAATTATTTCAATCTGTTTTTTTTTCCAAATTATATCAGTATTAATCATTTAAATATGAATTTATATAATACTAACATCTATATTTGTACTTAAAAAATGAAGTTTTGGTTGAATTTATGTAATTAGCGTGATAAAGAAAATAATAATGTTAGAAGTTCGAAATTCATCTTGAATAAAATGTAATAAAAATCTGAAATTTTAGATAAATGTACTTTACCAAAAAAAAAAGTTATAATCTCTTGATAAGTAAACATTTTTTTTTCTTTTTTAGGGGGGAGGTGTAGTGTGTGTACTAATTAATATGTACTCACACACTCTCATCTCTCCTCATAAATTATAAGCGCATGCAGCGCACCAATAAAATTGTTATTGATCGCAGTCAGTTACTTTTATTTCACGTCTCCTGGTCGCCTCCTTGCATTACATTGTCGGTAAAGAATAGCAAAATTAATGTTCCGCGTACGAACGATGCTACCAATAAAAATGTCCGCCAAAATGCCACTTCCCAAACGAGGTAAATAAAAAGCAAAGGCCACCTCGACATTTATAACTAAGCCTGTGGGCGGTAAAATTCAGCACACGTTACTACTGAACTTTATTTAGTAAACACATTTGGGTTAAGAAGATTTTTGAAAGTACAAAATCATTGCACTTCTTTCCAGGTTTCTTTGAAATCATTAAATTCTAAAAAGTAGGTAGGTATCTCAGTTTAACACTTGTACTATTATGTATTCTGTGGTTTAACTAAATAAGTAGGTACATCATAATAATACTAGTTAAAGTAGTGGCAATAACAGCACTCAATTTTAATTCCCAGACGCATAAAAATAACTTAATTGGATTATGTACATATTTGAAAAAGAAACTGAAAAGTTACAAATCTTTGAAAATCTTAGCAAATTGACTACCTAGTGTAACGTTACAAAGAAGAGGGGAAGATAGAGAGCCTACCTAGAGTAGAAGGATTGAATCTAGCTAGTTAAGGAGCAAAGTAGAAAGATGGAAATATAGTACAATTAACATTTATTTACACTAAACCTAACAGACAGGAAGCTAAGGAACTTAAATGCTACGAGGGAGGATAGGGGAAGGGGCGATTCTTCAGAGGCTTGCAGAGGGACAGGGGAACGTAATCTAGCGCGCGGAGAGGGGACGCGGAAGGGACGTAGTGGTACCGTGGATGAGCAGCGTAGACAGGCCGGAGATGGAGCGCAGATGAACGGAGGCTGGCCGCAGATGGAGCGTTTCAGCAGTAGAATAGTAGGTGCTGCCCAGCAGGAGTTGGAGACTCGCAGCACCCGTAGAACTATTAGTTGACACTCGCGGCGCCGGCTTTCTTGTAAGGCCCGGGAACACTACTTGTTTACACCGTAGATCTCGAAGACTGACTGAACCACGTAGATTTCGAAGACTGACTGACCCCCGTAATAGATTTGACAATCCTTTTATACTCACAGTAAATTTTGAAAAACCGAAAGAAAAATGTAGAAGAAAAATAATACAGCATTTCAAAATGGGAATTCATGTATTCGCTCGGCAGCAATACAAAAGAGCGGGATGGCCAATAAATTGATAGACAACCTACGCGAAGTGTGAGTAGAATTGAAAAAAGCAAATAAACTTAGCTGTCACTTGTAAACAAGCAGCTGTCAAAATAAATACAAAATTATAACCTCACTTTTCCACTAAGTATGAAATTTATGTATGAAATTCAATAAAATTGTATGAAAAAGGATGAAACTACAAACCTAATAAGAATCGCCGTAAAAAGACGAATAAATTGCTGCCAAGCAAATGCTTATTTACAAAGAATTTGGAAAGTTATGGCCAAAAATACTTATTCCCTAAGAAACTTAAACTAATTAAAACTAGCTTAAAACTAAAAGCTCAGGAGCGACAGGCAGCTCGCTACATTATTCCCCCCCCCAAAGAGAAAATTTTCCCTTAGGAAAATTTTACAAGAGTAAAATAAAGCTAATAAAATATGTACAGTAATTTACAAATTCACACCAATGTGCTATAGTTACACAAAAGGCATTGTCCTGCAGAGCTTAGCTACTCTGCAGCAAAGAGAATATAGAGAGAGATTATACTTGATTTCTGTCTGGAGAGCTTAGCTACTCTCCAACAGGGAGTAAACATAGAGACGATGTGCACTATGGCCGCCTGTATGCAGAATAAAACATTAAAATCATGCTCAAATATACAGAATAGTGTGCCTGCCGTCCGCATATGTACTAGAATAAAATACAAACAGAAATAAACAAACCGAAACAAAATTACAACTTAAAATCTTTTATGTGCCATTTGCCTCTGGCTCCATTTTGGTCTTCTAAAATATAAACAAGAGGAGAAAGCTTACGTATAACTGTACACTTTATAAAACGTGGTGCCAATTTCGCAGAGAAGTACGCGCCTGCATCACTTTGTACATAATTTCGGCGCCAAACAGTATCGCCGACATTAAATTCCTTAAAAGAGCGCCTTAAATTATAAGGACCAGTGTTCTTAACATACGCATTATATAAAGCAACTTGAACCTGGTCAAAGTAGGATGCTAAATGCCCAAGATTATTAGCATAGATATCACGGGGCATAAAAATTATCTCGTCCAAGTCAGATGTTGGTGTATAAAGGGAGCCAGTGGAAACATACTCCCGACCATGAACAAGAAAGAAAGGAGAAAAACCCGTAGATAAATTTACACTAGAGTTCATAGCGCATTGAATCTTGCTGAGATGTTTGTCCCAAGAGCGATGATCATTACCTACTAAGGCAGCTAACGCGGTTACGATGGTACGATTATATCGCTCGGTAAGATTAACCTGTGGACAGTAACGCGGAGTAAAGGATACGAACGGAATATTATAACGCGAAAGAAAATTTGAGAATTGATGAGATTGGAACTGTGAGCCATTGTCCATAATAATAGTTTGAGGAACGCCATGGATAAAAAAGACAGAGTTCTCCAAATGAAAAATTACATTTTCGGTAGTTGCGCGTTTGAGAGGGAAAATAAGTGTATATTTGGAAAAGCAACAATTTACAACTAAAATATATTGATTCCTTTGCCTGGTCATTGGAAGAGGGCCCATTAAATCCAATGAGATGGATTGCCAAGGGCGCGAACAAATTTTTGGTTTTCCCATTGGCCCAAAAGGAGAATGGTTCAAATGTTTATACGCCAAACACGTTTCACAAGAAGAAATAATTTTTGAAATTTGTTTAAACATACTAGACCAATAGTAAAGAATAGAGAGTTTTTTGTACGTTTTGAAAATGCCAAAATGAGGACTTGAAGCGTCACCATGAGCGGCTTTAATAAGGTCTTGTCTAGCAGAAGGTGGGGGTACTTCCTTCCAAAGGAAATCTTGGTTCAGCGGTTCAGATGAATTAAAACGACGGTACAACTTTCCATCCCGAACACTGAAATTAGGATATAAATCTGGGTTTTCACGACAGTTATTAAATATATTATTAAAACGATCTGTTTCTGAGGTTTCACTAGGAATAGCAATAGGTTCGATCATATTCGTTTTCGATCTAGAAAGTAAATCAGGGACAACATTTTCTTTACCCCTTTTATGTTTTAAAATAAAATTAAAGCACGACAGACGAAGAGCCCATCGGGCAAGTCTCCCGGTTGGATTGGACATATTTAAAAACCATTTCAGAGCTGCATGGTCAGTAAAAACAGTAAATTGTTTGCCATTATCTAAATAGCAACGCCAGTGTTCAATAGCTGTGAGCACTGCTAAAGTCTCTCGTTCAGTTGTTGAGTAATTTTGTTCATTTTTATTTAGAGATTTGCTCATATAAGCAATAACCACCTCATTAGAACCTTGAGTTTGTGTAAGCATAGCGCCTACGCCAACATTAGAAGCGTCACAATGGACAGAAAAAGGAAGATCAAAATCAGGACATGAAAGAATTGGAGCAGAAATAAGCGCTTCCTTTAGTTTGCGGAAAGCAGCCTCAGCATCAGGATTCCAAACAAATTTTGAAATGGAACCAGAAGTCAATTTATTAAGAGGAGAAGCTACAGAGCTAAAGTTGGAAATGAAACGTCTAAACCAACTACATGTTCCTAAAAATTTCCTCATTTCCCTTTTATTTGTAGGAATTGGAAAATCTAAAATTGCCTGAACCTTGGCCGGATCAGCCCGTAAACCCTTATTATCAACAATATACCCGAGATACTTTAATTCGTTACGAAAGAATTGACTTTTACCAAAGTTAATTGTGAGACCAGCAAGAGAGAGTTTTTGATGAACTTTCATCAAAAGAGAAATATGCTCTTCAAAAGTATTACTAATGATAATTATGTCATCGAGATAGCAAAACACTTTATTCTCAAATTCTGGGGTAAATAATTGATCCATTAAACGTTGTTGAGTAGCAGGGGCATTCGTCAGACCAAACGGCATTACCGTAAAACGATACATTCCTCTGCTGGGTACATAAAAAGCGGTCTTATCCCTATCATTAGGGTCCAAAGGTATTTCCCAAAATGCTTTTGCAATGTCGATACTAGAAAGATATCGAGCATCCCTAAGGTTATCTAAAATTTCACTTATTAACGGAAGGCTATAAGCATCCTTTTTAGTAATTGAATTTAATTTGCGACTGTCGACGCAGAACCGCCAATCGCCATCCTTCATTGGTGTTATTAAAACTGGGGAAAGCCAGGGGCTCTCACATTCCTCAATAACGTCAAGTTCCAACATTTTATCCACCTCATTCACGAGAGCTTTCTGTTTCTCTGGAGAGAGTCTATAACAACGCTGACGAATAGGTGGGGCATCGCCCGTATCAATTTTGTGACAAATTAAATTTGTACGACCAAGCTTGCCATTCTGTTCGAAAGAAATATTTTTAAATTGATCAATGACATCAGAAGCGATAGTTTTCTGAACGTCAGACAAATGAGAAAATGATAAAACCTGAGTATCAGTAGAACTATTTATATTATTAATTTGGGAAGAAATATTTTGTAAGGGTATTTTAGGAAATAAGTCAAACTTCTTCCAAAAGTCAATACCAAGAATAAGGGAAGGATATATATCGGAAAAGACCAAAGCTTTAATTAAATGAGTAGAACCGTTAAAGGTCATGGGCAAAAGCATATACCCAGAAGATTTCACAGTATTTTTATTTGCAACCATTACTTTCGCAGACGACTTGAATAGAGTAAACCCAAGGTTTACAAATTGTTTATGAGAATCATTACCTAATACAGTAACACAACTTCCACTATCTAATAATCCGGAAAATGATTTACCGGCTATGGAGACATTGGTAAAAGGACGCTGGTTATCAATTTCCTCGATAAAAATGGAAGTGCTAAAATAATTTAATAAATCTTGATTATCTTTAGAATTTAGGGAAGAACTACTATTCAAGTCGCTATCTAGTTTTTTGGAGACGAAAGCCTATTACATTTAGGGCAATCAGTAGCCTTGGTACCTTTAAGGCCACATTTAAAACAAACGGGATCTCGGGGTTTGTCACAGTTATTAATCGAGTGCCCATTAGTTCTACAACGTACACAGAATAGATGGGACTGAAAAAAGGAAGGCGCATTATCGACACGATTGAAATGATTACCCGGGCCGGAAGGCTGACCGGAAAAGCGGTTTGTAGAAGGACCTGGGACAGAACGAGGTCCACTGTCAACAGGAGGTGAAGACTGGGAAGTATGTCTGACAGGTGAATTAATTCTAGCAGGAGCAGGAGCTATATAACCTGGTTGTGGGGTGGAACTACGAGGAGAATATTGTGAATTACCTGGAGTTGCAATAGAACCACGATGGGAATACTGGGAATTACCTGGGGGTGCAATATTAACCCGATGGGAATACTGGGAATTGCTTGAAGGAGCGATATTATCGTGATGGGAATATCGGGAATTGGAACCTGGAGGTGTGATAGAAACGTCCTGGGAAAAATGTACAGCCCGAGCAGAGGGTCTTGCAACGTAATTAAATTCCGAAGCACAATTGTTTAGTGGCTTCGGTTCGTGAAAATTTCTGTCTCTATCGATCATATGATCATAAGATTGACAAGTAGTTATAAGCGAGTCTATCGAGAAAATATTATTAAGAGCAACAAATGTAGAATAACAAGGACGAATGTTATGAAGTAAAATATCAAGCTGTTCCTGCTCAGATAATTTTCTAGAAAGCCTGGAAAACATTCCAAACATAACAGAAACATAGACTATAATTGATTCGCCTAAGCCCTGTGTACGATTACGAATAGCTTCCATTAACTTATAATCATAATCGTGAGCACCAAAATCTTTTATCAGGGATTCCGTTAATTGATCCCAAGAAATATCCGGATTTCGAAATAATTGGAACCGGAACCAGTGTAAGGCATCTTCCGTAAATATTTCGAATGCGTGGTTTCGAAGAGTGGTTTTATCGATATTGCGGGAAATAGAAAATTCCTGAATTTTCTGGAGAAAAGAACGAGGACATGACTTGCCATTAAACGAAAAAGATTTCAATTCTTTGATTGAAACTGGATGGGGAGGATTTGCCTGATTTGACTGTGGCCTGTCAAGGTGAAGGTTTGAAGGGGCAGGGTACAAAGTTGGATTGGGAGGAGAAATGGAACGTTGGTCACTTACAAATTTTCGGACTGGTTCAGCAGTTTCAAACGTCAAGGGTTCGAATCTTTTTTCCAAGAAGTCAAATTTCTGTTTAATACTAGAGTAAAGTTCGCTATTTTCGGGGCAAAGGAGAATATCGATCCTATCCAAACGAAAATAGGAATGGTTCAGAAAGGTTTCGATTTTTCTAATTAAATTTCGTTTACCGCCTTCGATTTGGTCAATCTTAGCGTCGATATAATTTAAAGTAACCGATAATTGCTGAAGATCGGTGTCGGGTGACAAAATGGAGTCTACGACTTCCTCAGATGGAAGAGTCTCTAATAATTTGGAAACTTGAGTACGCAGCTTAATAATGGTATCTAGTGGTACTTCACCCCTAACTTCGACTTCATACACCAACTCCGCCTTATTAAGGTAAACTACATTTATAAAGCGAGCCATTTTACACAGAGAAATAAATATTCACAGAGCAAATAATTCCTACGTGACTATGTGACTATACGTACATACCTAAAGAGGCAAACAGCAAAAAGATAAAAACTCCTTACTGAGAGATAAAATCCTCCTTTATCAAAGTAGGTTTCTATGCAAAATAATTAGAGCAAAAGTTGAATTTAGAGTAAATTGATATTGAATTTAGAGATAAATTTAATGAGAATAAATTTTGAAAGTAAAATTAAATTTAAGGTCGCCCAATTAAAATGGGTAGATGAGATGAGATAGATGAGATGAGATAGATAAATGAGTGGTAGTTGTAGTGAGTGTAGTGGTTCGGTACCTCTTAGTCGGACTCGAAATCCTACGAGGTACCTTAAGCGCTTGTTTGACTTTCCAGGATACTCTCCTGGAAGTCAAGTTGTATGTATGCTCAGGTCCAAGAATAACTATACAATTACTTAAAATAATTGTATAGTTTAAACTCGTGAACCTAAGTATACGTGCTACTGTCACTAGGACAGCGTGATTGTGTATCTGACTGTTTATGTATGTAGCGATTTGATCAGTGTCCTGTAAAGTAAGGTATAGTGTATTTAGATGCTTCTAACTACAGGATGAAATGAAAATGCAGTTACGTGGAGTTAGTTTTGTCGGTAGAGTTTGGTGTGAAGTGTGTATGTATGAATGCACTGTCGGGGAGTCGCCCCGACCAAGTGCTGTGATTGGAGAGTAAGCACGATCGGAGAGTCGCCCCGATCACGTGCTGTGATTGTGTAGTATGTAGTGCACTACCGGAGAGTTGCCCCGGCCAAGTGCTATGAGTGTGGGGAGAGAAGTGTGAGTTTGCCAAAAGTTGCCTAAAATTATCTACCTTGGGGAAGGGTGTTTTAGAATTTAGAGAGTGGGGTTCTTTTCCGTGGGCGCCAAAACTGTAACGTTACAAAGAAGAGGGGAAGATAGAGAGCCTACCTAGAGTAGAAGGATTGAATCTAGCTAGTTAAGGAGCAAAGTAGAAAGATGGAAATATAGTACAATTAACATTTATTTACACTAAACCTAACAGACAGGAAGCTAAGGAACTTAAATGCTACGAGGGAGGATAGGGGAAGGGGCGATTCTTCAGAGGCTTGCAGAGGGACAGGGGAACGTAATCTAGCGCGCGGAGAGGGGACGCGGAAGGGACGTAGTGGTACCGTGGATGAGCAGCGTAGACAGGCCGGAGATGGAGCGCAGATGAACGGAGGCTGGCCGCAGATGGAGCGTTTCAGCAGTAGAATAGTAGGTGCTGCCCAGCAGGAGTTGGAGACTCGCAGCACCCGTAGAACTATTAGTTGACACTCGCGGCGCCGGCTTTCTTGTAAGGCCCGGGAACACTACTTGTTTACACCGTAGATCTCGAAGACTGACTGAACCACGTAGATTTCGAAGACTGACTGACCCCCGTAATAGATTTGACAATCCTTTTATACACACAGTAAATTTTGAAAAACCGAAAGAAAAATGTAGAAGAAAAATAATACAGCATTTCAAAATGGGAATTCATGTATTCGCTCGGCAGCAATACAAAAGAGCGGGATGGCCAATAAATTGATAGACAACCTACGCGAAGTGTGAGTAGAATTGAAAAAAGCAAATAAACTTAGCTGTCACTTGTAAACAAGCAGCTGTCAAAATAAATACAAAATTATAACCTCACTTTTCCACTAAGTATGAAATTTATGTATGAAATTCAATAAAATTGTATGAAAAAGGATGAAACTACAAACCTAATAAGAATCGCCGTAAAAAGACGAATAAATTGCTGCCAAGCAAATGCTTATTTACAAAGAATTTGGAAAGTTATGGCCAAAAATACTTATTCCCTAAGAAACTTAAACTAATTAAAACTAGCTTAAAACTAAAAGCTCAGGAGCGACAGGCAGCTCGCTACACTAGATATAACTTTCTCTTTGTGCACTATAAATAAAACGTAGGTAGGTATTTCAGATTTATGATTATTGAAAGTAAAGTTAATCGTTACCAAAAAAGCCCTTCAAAATTATACTAAATTTAAATAATTTCATTCAAGGATAAATCATTTTAAACACTGGCTACATACTTCAACTGTTCACTGTTGTTATTCGCCTAATGGTCAGAAATTGTAATCAGATTTTAAAAAGCAATTAAAAATAAATTTATGTTTGTTCAAAAAAGACTATTCGTGTAATAGTTTTCATTGTCAATCCATCCTTGTATCGGAAAACATTCCTCAAACAAACCATCAATAAAAGACACTTAATTTCTGCTGATAACATCGACTGTTCTAAATAATTTGATTATTACGCATAGAACGGAACCACCGATGTATTATGCAGGACTCGGCCAGTGTGAGTAATTGAGTTTTGTTTTAATAAAAGATGGAAGAACTCCTGTTATTATTTACGGAAAGCATTTTGTTTGTTTTATCTACACTACATTAATAATTTGGCCGGTAATCAAACGCTTTTTGATAAATATCATCCCATTTCAATAATTAAGTTATGATGGGTGGGTTACGTCTGTTACCGAACAATAAGGTAGTAAATGGAAACAAAAAATCTAGAACAAAATCTTTCATCACGGAATTTTCTTGATCGGGAAAAACGAGCATAGCTAAGTAATGAATAAAATTGACTCAAGACACAGAATAGATAACTCATGATT
This sequence comes from Agriphila tristella, assembly GCA_928269145.1. Lineage (NCBI taxonomy): Eukaryota > Metazoa > Arthropoda > Insecta > Lepidoptera > Crambidae > Agriphila > Agriphila tristella. The sequence continues at coordinate 45,161,591 of OV743433.1, forward strand.
AAAATCTTGATAATTCCACTAAGCAGGTACATATTTTCAAGCTTTACCTACTGGGAGACATACAGCTTACAAAACTCCTGTTGATGTTGATACAAGATTGTCACAAATGATCTATTTGCATCTTCTAACCGAGAACAACAGCAAAATGTAAAAAAAAACTAAAAATACGTAATTAATTCCCAAATAAAATATTTTGAACTGAACAGACACAAAGAAAATCTAGGCCAACAGGCTATGTAGATGTAGTTCTGTTATATTCAGCAGATTCATTTTTGTTGGCAAAAAATAAGAGTAAAATGAAACACCAGCTGCATATGGGGAGCTGGCAACCGACAAAGCTTTGGAAACTGGAAGTGGGAATTGTTAAAACAACAATGCTTTAAGCGAGAGAGAGTTACATATTTTAAAACTTTCATAGAAGCTCTTGTTATCTGCAAAAAACAATTATAGCAAATAGATAGATAGATAGATAGATAAACATTTTATTTCTTGCTACAGACACATACATATTCATTTAATACAAATAGTTACATAATACAACAAACAAAAAACAGTAGTCTATTCCCTAATAAAGATGTGTGTGTGCCGTAGCAGTACGCAAAGGTCGCAGCTCAGCGTCATATTCACTCGCGTCGCGAACAAATCGCTGATTTTCAGCTTTAACCTAAGTGAGCACGCCGGTACCTAAACCGGTTCTATTAATTAATATCATAAGAAAAGAAAACAATCGAATGATCCCAAATTACACATCATTTAAAGCAAATAAATAAAGGAATTGGTTCACTTTTAATTAAAAATATTTACTGTAATTATTAATTATTATATTGTTATAATTATAAAAATAAAAAACCTTCAAAATATTAGTATGATTATTTATGATATGGTTATTTGTATTTAATATTTTTGACATTCACATTATTATTTACAGCATGCAATTAAAGAGTACATAACATTTCATTGTTTAAAAGACTTTGAATAGTACTAAAAAAAAAAATAATAATAAAAAGAAACCGCTACCCGCAATATCACAATGAATTCTTCTGTTTATTAAGTAGATACGATTTCATTTGTATTTTAAAACTGTTCTTAGATTTTAATTGCCTCATAGGGGGAGGGATGTTGTTCCAACATTTGGTAGCGTGGTAGCGGAAACTACCAGTGAAAGCCACAGTGCGATGTTGCTGAGTCTTAAAAGGCGCTCGTGTCGATCTAGGGTGGTCACTGTATTTGGTAGAGTGATTAACACAAAATTTTGAAAAAAGATAATCCGGGCTTTTAAAATTTATAATATCAAATAATAAAGATGCCAGATGTAAATGTCTTCGGGAATCCATATTAAGTATTGACTCATTGTTAAGAAAAGGAGAAATGTGAGTACGTGGTGGTACATTAAAACAAATTCTAAAACAAGCGTTTTGCACTCGCTGTATTAAACGTCGTGATTTATATAGGAGACGCGGCCCATAAACGATATCAGCATAATTGAGCCTCGACAGCACCAGTGCTTCAACAACATTTATGCGCGCATTTTGGCTCAAAAAATAACGTATCTTGTAAAGAACCTTTAACCTGTAGAAACACTGCCTTACTAGATCCTCGATATGTCCCACAAAGCGTAACTCAGAGTCAAAGGTCACTCCTAAGTTTTTCGCAGAATCGACACGTTTGATGTTTTGACCCAGTATAGTGACAACAGGCGACTTATTTAGGATTTTCCTTATTTGGGCTTTAGAGCCAAGAACCATATATTTAGATTTTACTGGGTTGAGCACAAGACCGCTTCTGTCACACCAGTCAGCTATCCTCTCTAAATCCTCATTTAGGAGCTGTAAGGCTTGTTGTATATTATCAGGGTGTTCAGATATATATAGCTGGATGTCATCGGCATATATATGATATTGACAATGCTTAAGAACCCTAGCAAGATCAGCACTGAAAATAATAAAAAGGAGTGGTCCCAGTATAGAGCCTTGTGGTACGCCACGGCTTACCTGACTAGGTGTAGATATATTATTAGTTCCATCCCGTCTTGCTAGTTTAACCGACTGGTATCTATTACTTAAGTAACTACTAAACCACTTCAAGGCCAGGTGGTCTACCCCATAGTAACTTAATTTTGATAGCAAGAGAGGTATATCAATACAGTCAAAAGCGCGGGAAAGGTCAAGCAGAGCCAGAATTGTGCCTTGACCAGTGTCCTGCGCTGCAAGTATATTATCAGTGACGTCAAGCAATGCTGTTATTGTGCCTCGCCCCTTACGGAAACCTGATTGACGAGAAGGCAAAACATTAATGTTTTCTACGTACTTATACAGTTGCTGATATATCACCTTTTCCAAAACCTTGGACAGAAACGGTAGTATACTTATAGGTCTGAGGTCCTTATTTTCGCTGGGCTGTTCCACCTTAGGCAAAGGTGTTACAATGGCCTCTTTCCATTGACTAGGAACCACTCCCGCGTGAATTGACTCATTAATTATAGTGGTGATAACTGACAGAGTTCTAGGTAAAGTTAAAATAACCATATCTCTACTGATGCTGTCATTCCCCATGGCATTAGACTTAATAGACATAATGTACCTCATAACTTCAGGTTCATCAACCGGTTGAATTGAAAATGTGGAAGAACAGAACTTATTGGACCTAAAAGTATCGATCTCTGACAAAGGTATCGTCTTATGCCCGGGCACGTCCAGAAAAAAATCGTTAATAGCATTAGGATTACAAAAACTGTCAGGCAGGGAGTCATTTTTGCCAGGATTAATTAAAATTTTCTGCTTTAGATTCCGCCAAAATGTTTTACTATCTTTTAAATTGGAGTTGATATAATGATTAAAGTAAGCCCTTTTCTCATTTTGAACACTGGTTATTACTATTTTTTTCATTTCCTTGTAATAATTCTTATGGATGTCTGATTTAGACAATTTATAAGTTTTATGAGCCTCATCGCGCAAATCATACATAAACTTGATATTGTCTGTTATCCAAGGTAAGGAATTATTACGAATCCGCGACGTTTTTACTGGAGCATGCCTATCAAACAGACCGATTAGCAATGTGTTAAATCCACTTACCATAGCATCAACAGTTGGAAGCCCAATCACAGACTCCCAGTCTACCGAATCCAGATCCCTGTTAAAACTATCCAAATCAATACTCTTCAATGGCCTGTAGGTAACATATTTAGAAGGAACTTTAGCTTTCTTTAAGTTGATCGTAAAATTAACCATGGAGTGTCCCGTCGTCGACCCCGTGATGTTAGAGACCGAAATCTCTCTCACTTGACAATTAGTGCATACGACATCAATCAGAGACATTGACCCGGCTGTAAAATGTGTGGGTTCCGACACCACCTGCTTGAGCTCCATACACTGAAGAAAATTTAACAATTTAACTGAATTACTTTCAGACTGTTCCAGCATATTAATATTAAAATCCCCCATAACAATTAAATAGTCAAAACTGGAAAGCCTCGAAACTGAGTCAGTCAAAACGTCTAAAAATGTATCGACATTCATCCACTGTGGCCTATATGCCGTACCTATTGCTATATTATATCCATTAACTCTTGTGGAGATCCACATTTGTTCTATAGAAGTATCCAGATTTCTTAGGTATCGAACTCGGAGACCATCCCTTATGTAGAAACCTACCCCACCGCCGCGTCCACCACGCATATGTTTCGGACGAGGAGTATAACGCAATCGATAACCAGGTGGCGCAGGTGCGCAGGCGTCCTGTCCGGCAGGCAACCAAGTCTCGTTTATGGCAACTATGTCGTTTTTAAAACGATCCATCGCAATAGTAAAGTCGTCATGTCCAGTGTTTAATGAACCCGCATTGTATAACCCTAAACTAAAAAACTTATTTTTATGACCCATGGGTTACATTAAAAAAAAAAAAAAAAAAAATATCGAGCGATGGAGCATAAATAAGAAGTAGTAATTAAATAAAAGTAATAATAAAATATGTGAAATACTAGCATAAGTATGGTGAAAATGATACTTCAAGTAGAATAAATAATTGGTATTTTTACTAAAATTAAATAGAACATAGTAATCAGCATATAAAGTTTTTAGTATATAATATAATAAAAATATATGCAATCTACAAATGCTACAACTACTGCAATTATTTACCAAAAAATAATTATGATTCAAGTTAATTGTTTCACTAGATTCCAGAATACTATGGCTACGTCTACGGCACACACTACCAACCCCACACCCCACCAAGCGCGCTGCCTCGCGAGGCAAGACGTTTGCCGCGTGAGGCGGGCCTCGCACGAGGCTGCTCGCTTGGTGGGGACCCGCCTAATCGCGTAAAAACGGCTGGTCGGATCCTGGTTGAAGGTTCCCTAAGGATTTTCTCTAATATCCACGCGGACGAAGTCGCGGGCGGAAGCTAGTTTTTTACAATAACCAGAATTGGTCCAGAGATATTAGTAGGTATCTCGTCCCCGTCCCTGTCCCCATAACAGCTCAAAAACGACATCCACATCGATTTTCATGTTTACTTACCCCATTCACCCCTAAGGGATGATTTTCAAAATAAAATATATAATTGCCTTTTTATTTTTAGATGTGTTCCTACGAATTTAAAGTTGTAATGTCTATTTAATATTCTTTTTCCATACAAAATTTTAACCCTGATTTCACCCCTTTAGGGGTTAAATCATGTCCACCGTGTTGGACTTCAAAATAAATGTCATTTTCGCAATCACTATCCCATAAAACCTCAAGAACGACATCCATATAGATTTTTATGTTTACTTACCCCATTTACCCCCTACGGGGTTGATTTTCAAAATAACAATAATATATGTACTTATATTTATTTTTAGACGTGCTCCTACGAAGTTTAAAGTTGTACTGTCTATTTAATATTGTTTTTCCATACAAAATTTGAACCCCATTTTCACCCCTTTAGGGGTTAAATCATGTCCACCGTGTTGGACTTCAAAATAAATGTTATTTTCGCAATCGTCAACTCAGAAAACCCCAATAACGACATCCATATCGATTTTTAGGTTTATTTACCCCATTGCACCCCCATTTCATCACCATGGGGGTTGAAATTATACCAATACAATATGCGTTGCGTTAGATTTCCATCCATAAGCCTAAATTACAAATCTAGCGATTTCTACTTCAAAAATGAAGGATTATCTTCTAAACACAACTTCATCCCCCTTTTCACCCCTTTGGGGGTAGAATTTTGAAAAACGCTGAGACACGTATTTATTTATTTTCAATCATCAGCCTAAACACAAAATTTGAAGATCCTAGCTTCAAAACTGAGGGACTTTCATACAAACTTTCATCCCTTATTTCATCCCCTTAGGGATGGAATTTTCAAAAATCCTTCCTTAGTGGATGCCTACACTGTATAAAGTATCTGTGTGCAAAATTTCAAGTCTCTAGGTTCAGCGGTTTGGGCTGTGCGTTGATATCTCACTCAGTCAGGACTTTGAATTTTATATATATAGATAGGCACAGCACTGGATATTTTAATCACGAGATTGCAATAATATTTTAGCACTAATTGCAAAACCAATATTGTACTTTTACACTACACAATTATGGCTTCAAAATGATATATAGCTTGACTTCACTCTATGATAATTTACATGTAAGTACGTTGAGAGAAATAATACGATGTTAACGCGATAACCGCTACGCGCGCACTCCTAAATAAGGGTTATAGAATTAAACACGGTTTACATTACAGTGTTTTTTGAAAAATACCTACAACCTCGCAGGAGTCGATTACTAACATCAGAAAAACAACATATTTGTTCTACTTTTCCGAACACTGACAAAAAAAACGTCTTTCCTTACTAATATAATATGTCTGAACATCTGATCGAGTTTTGTATGAAAAGTCGTTTTTTTGTCTGTTTTCGGAAAAGTCATTTTTTGTATTTTTTATCCAAACGGCTAATTATAATACATACATATTTAAAACTTTCTTAGCTAAAAAATAAAGAAAACTTACTGATGTGTTACCGATCTTACAACCAAAAGTCAAGAAATAAGAAATATAATGCGCTATAGTAAGTAGGTATTTTAGGTGCATTAATTATGCAGTAATAGCAAAAAGTTTGAAATATGTTGGTATTATTTAGTTTTTTGGATTAATATAAGTAATTATGGTTTTGTTCATACTTTTCTAAGGCATTGACAATTTAGCCATAATTCGTATGCATTGGTAAATTCCATTGGCACTGTACAGGGAGCATTGACACAATTAATATGAAAATGATCGCATTGTCCGTCGGCTTGTGTGCCAGGCGTGTAATTAACTGCGTTCCGCGGAGTCCCTCAGGGACGCACGCTGGGGACTTGACATCATGTCCCAAGTAGCAATTGTTCCGGAATACGTTAGTGTAATTGAATTTGTTCTGGAAAAAATAATGTGCGTAATCTTTACTTGGAAATAAACTGTAAGCTATTTTAAGTACCTTCATCGTTTTAATTTCATTTAACATTATTTGAAAACCCAAAATTCTTTGTTAACTCATTGGCAATATGAATGAGTCCATTAAGTTCGAATGAGATAATAAGAAATGTCATGAACCAACGAGAGGCAATAGGCTACACAGTGAAAAATAATACTTTTACTTTATCATAGTCATTATGCGTAAAGTCATAAAATATGCGCCTTGCCGCTTACGTAGGTACTTTGTGGTATAGTATACCTACCTAGTCTGTACTGCAATAAATTCTACCTTCCAGTAAAAGACTATCTAAAGAGTTCGAAAGGCCGAATAACCGAAACTCCTTTGTTACACGTACAGAGGTCCAAATAAGTAATGGTACCACAAAAAAACGCGGGCACGTGCCGCAGGCCGCGGGAACCAGCCGCCTGATTTATAACAGCATCAACTCTTACAATTGAATCGTTTGTGCAATCCGCACAAAGTATCTATTAGGTACGTGCTTTGTTTGCTGAGCGGCAGGGCTGCTTGCTACGAAAATGCTATTGACGTTAAGCATGGTTGGTTACAGAAATGGTATAATTTAAAAGTATTTGGATTGTATTATTAGCTACTAGCGGCCGCCCGCGGTTTCACCCGCGTGGTTCCCGTTCCCGTAGGAATATCGGGATAAAAAGTATTCTATGTTTTAATCTAGGCTATCTATTATCTGTGTGCCAAATTTCAACCAAATCCGCTAAGTAGTTTTTGCGTGATTGAGGAACAAACATCCATACCCACAAACTTTCACATTTATAATATTAGTAGGATTACCATAGACACTATCCTATGTTTAACGGCCAAATACTCAAACGAATCTTAAAGCTAAGCTTAAATTCAAAAAATGTTGTCAGTATTGACAGAAACTCTATGAAACTGACAGCTTCCTTGAGACCTATACTAAAGATTTCAGCTAGGAAGCCTTTGCGTATTCGGCCATAAGTCTGTCAAATGTTAAATGTCCTTTACAAGTAAGTAATAATAAAATAATAATTACCGAATAAAGCGGAGTGTATGTGCATGCTGTGGTGTTTTAATTTAATTGATTGTAAGGACATTATCATATGAACGCACCCTATCTTTGCTTAGAGCGCGTGCCTCGAGCGGTGCGCGGTGTTCAATGTGCTTGTGCTAACATATCCCCACCTTTAATCTACTTCAAATATACTTATAGTCAAGTAATATATTAATCAATGTTTTCAAAACACTTTTATAATAATCTTTATATTATTATCAAACATTTTATATTACATCCCAGCAAAGTTACCTCAACTATTTATTTCCTACAGTACTTAGAGTAAGACGGGCCAGAACGAAGCCTTTGTTGCTCAAAGCCTATACAGTATATTGATGAACAATATATTCTTTTGTCTTACGTTCAACTGTTTTTGAACACCTTTTTCATTATTACTTACGCAGTTTTTATTTTGTGAAACATACTTTCGGAAAAATATGTTTCATGCAGAAATATGGCTAAGTTTTCCCAGATAATTTACACAAACCTAACAGTTTGACATCCAATTCGAAATGATGGTCGTCGCCCCACTGAACAGCAATATTGTGCAAACAATCAATTTGGTATAATCCGCAAGCCCGCCGGCGCCTGATGTAAGCGGATCGCCGTCCGGTGCGCCGGACCGGCCGGATCCGATTTGTAGAATTAATCTAAATTTTGATTTCGTAGATCTATCGGGATGAGATACGTTGAGTGATAATTAAAATAATGTACCTTTTGATATAAAATTTGCAGATCGTGTTGATTGAGGGAATTGCTTACGATTATTCTCTTCATTTCTGTTTTTAAGAATAACAGACATATGACTTCCTACCACTTTCTATAAATATCATAAAAGAATATGAGTCATAGCTTAGGATAATAACACCTAGAAGCCGAGTCCTCGTATGCAAAGTGAGGCAACTAATCTAAGCCAGAATGGCTTAGTTTTCAGATTTATATCCTTCATACGTTACCTAATCGTAACTAAAATCCAATAATACAATACGTTAATTTTATACTTGATCAAATGAAATGTGTGGATATTAGATAGAAAATCATCAATAAAAACGCGAAAATAAATGTATAAGTAAGCCATTTCAAAATACAAGCCATTTTAATTTTTTTTTACTGAAATTCCCATCTTTCGGCTTTAATTCTTTTTCTCTTTGTGTAAACGGTGTATTTTTTTAAAAGTAGTCTTATTTGAAAGCTAGAAAGACAAACTAGTAAAAAAATACGATATCAACAAAATGTTTGTTAAAAAAAATAAAAAGATTTTTTTCTTAAAAATATACTTTTATTTTTAATTTTTGATCTTTAACTTTGAAAGTAGCACATTGAGGTGACCTTTTTAACATGTTTCATTAAATTTCATGACTTACTCTACAAGTTTACCAAAATAACATGGGTTCTATCTCTTTTCGTTGTTAAGATAATCACCAACCAGTGGCGATGGCGTGGCCGCCACGAAGCCCAGATATGACCCCACTAGATTTTTATTTGTGGATTGTAGGGTCATATGAAGCAGATAGTGTAAGTACAGCACTCCAATTACTACCAGAGAAGAGTTGTTACAAAAATAATGGATGCGGCTAATCAAATAAAAGAAAATCGTACTGTTTAAAAAATAACATGCGTAGTGAGGCATTACGTGCAACTGTTTGTATGGATGAGAATGGCGGACACTGCGAAAATTTAATATAAATTAAATAATTATACTTTTTAACCGTTTTTTGTTTAATTCCATGATTTAAGTCAATTAAATCATTATTACATCACTTTTGCTTTTCATACAGATATTACCTATCTTATTTAAATAGTGATTAGCTTAACAACGAAAAGAGATAAATCACATGTTATTTTAGTGAACTTGTAGGTAGTGTTTCATGAAATTTAATAAAACATGCTAAAAAAGTCACCTCAAAGTGCTAGTTTCGAAGTTAAAAATCAAAAATTAAAAATAAAAGTATTTTGAAAGAAAAAAGTCTTATTATTTTTTTAACAAACTTTCTGCTTGATATCGTATTTTTTTATTGTTTTTATTACTAGTTAGTCTTTCTAGCTTTCAAATAAGACTACTTAAAAAAATACACCGTATACATAAAAAGAAAAAAAAATTAAAACCGAAAGATGGGAATTTTAGTAAAAAATAATAAAATGGCTTGAATTTTGAAATGGCTTACTTATAATTTTTTTTTCGTGTTTTATCGATGATTTTCTATCTAATATCCTCACATTTCGTTTAATTAAGTATAAAATTAACATATTGTTTAGTAACTAATCTAATAAATGTAGAAAAATTGAAACTGTTTTGTACTTAATCGGTTTGATTAGGTAATAATGAAGAACAAAAATCTGAAAACGGGGTCATTTTGGCTGTTTTAGTTGCCTCACTTTTGACAGTGCACTTTGTAGAGAACTATCGTTCTAGGTGTTATTATAGAGAGATTTGGATTGACAGAGACATAGTCAAGCCAAATCTCTCTCTGTCCCTTTTTGATTTCACACCTATTTTATGAATCAATAGCATCAGCACCTACAATACAAAATGCTTGGATGTTAAAGATTTAGTAATAAATATTTTCACTTTGAAATTAAATAATTCACGTTTATAGTCAAAATCTCTTACCTTACCTGTCTAAAAAGATAAAACTTAATTTTTCTAACTTTATTATCATGAGTTTATAAGTTTAGCTTGTTTGTTACGTTTATAATACGAGTTCTGTTTATTTACTCGTGTAATATGAGCGAGCGCACAATCGACCGATGCGACGTTGCACAATATTTGCAATCTCCGCCATCACTAATCTTAAATATACCACCTAAACGACGTAATTCGTTATTTACCACCATAGAATAGACGAACAAAAGAGGCGACAAGCCCTAACATCGTAATCGGCAGTAATTAACACGGCGGGAGAGCCCTCCTCGTAATCCCTTCAAAGGACGTTGCCAAAGTAACGGGCGAAATTGTTTAATCATCTCTATTGATTGCTTTCGACGGAGTCAAGAATTGGCAGGTTTGTATTGGTTCAATGGTATGATTATGATAGTGTGGCACGTGTAGGTAGTAGGTGCATTAGGAATTACCTAGCTATGCTGTTTTGTTTAAGTATTTTTAATAAAAATGTGTACTATGTGTAATATCCTGAAAACAAACTTCACTTCAGTAAAATTTGTCGGATAAGTGATTTGGTTTGTGCTTTTAATAAGAATATTATTCTCCGCACAGCTCTTGATGATTAATGTTGGGAAAAATAATTAAGAAATATAGACATAATATCACAACACAAATATCACAGAACCCGGAACCGTATAAGATATTAATATTGTTTGAAGTGAACCCTCCTTAATTACAAAAAAAAACAGAAAACTCCAAGACAATATTTTAATTAAAAGATGTCGAACTTCCTATCCTTCCCTCCTTCCTTCCTATCCAGTCTTCATGAATAGAATACCCAACCCAGTAAGTAGCGTAATGTTTGACAAAATAAAACAAATAGCACGTAGAGAAGATAATCACAGAAACAAAGCACTTCACATAAAGACTTCTCAATGGTCAGGACGTAGGTAGCTGCAAAAGGACAAGAAAAGCCTCCTCGCGGCAGGGTGTGCGATGCGAAAATCCCCGATTAATTGGTCCTCGCGAACCGGATCGGTACTAAATTAAACATTTTCTCTTATTTAAAACCGAAATGAAGTCCATTTGAATTCGGACCGGCAGTAATTACAGAGTTTACGACGTGCCAAAGCTTACTGTCGGCCATTTTGCTAAAATGGCGGCGTCCCGGCGGACCAACGCGACACCGCTTGGAATTAAATTGGCGATGTTTTGAATTGACGAAATTAATCAATGCATTAATTACCCGAGTTTTTAGTACCGTAGGCAGTTCAAACCATAGTTTATGGTTGTTTAATTGGAATTGGAATAAGGAATTAATCGATGTTGTTGACAATCTCTTTTCTACCTATTCGAGATTCTACACAATACGGATTCCGAACTGCCATTGATCTCATCTCATTCTCTATTCTACACTGTCTTCAATTTTACACAACCGTGTAGTTAAATGAAACAAGATGCTTTTTATGCAAAAAAATAGATTTTTCATGTAATAACTAACCAATTATTTCCCTTTGTTAGCTTATGATAAAATGTACTTACTTAACGACTCGTACAATAAAAACTACAATGTATAGATTTTATTTAAGAAAAGAAAAGTTTAAATTCAATATCAGCTTAAGCTTTATCAATAAATGGTTCATAATAATAGCCGTGTGCATTCACGAATCGAAACGGAGCATTCGGAAAAATAAAATATAAAAAAACTAATCGGCGATTACGGCCCCGCCACTACGGTGATTGGAAAAATTTTCTTCTCCAACTTTTTAAATTGGATTCCACTGAAGCTCGGTTTGGTTCGAATGCTTCGAGACCGGAGCGGCAGTAGATAATGTGATCCACTCGATACTTTACTATTAAATTGCACCTTTGAAAACGTTTACGTAAGGTAAAGGATTGCGTAATGGGGTATTTTTATTGATGCTTATTAGAGCAGTACTTACGTGAAAAGGAGAAATTGTTTGATTTATTATTGAAAGAAGAAAATGTTGTGATTTCTTAAATTTTTCTTTGTTCGGAAAAGCTGCTCGAAATGTATGGAGTTTTGTCGAAAACCTATAGGGACCTACATATTTTTTTTAGGTTAGAAGTATTTTTGCTGTAACCCTGTGCACAAATAGGGCTCAATATTTTAAGTAAAATAAAAGCAGTAGAACTAACAAGAATAAATGCCAACCTACGTTAAGTGTCCATTGCTCGTTTATAATGTAAACTTACCGCATCTCTCGGTTGATCTTCTTCGGTGGTCTCGATGTCTACGCTCTCATCGCTGTCGCGGTCGCTTTTGGTGGAATGCGCAGGCGATGAGCGGACTGATGTGCGGAGCGGGGAGCGGGGCGGCGAGCGAGCCGGCGAGCGGAGCGGCGAGCGACTCCGTCGCGGGGACGACGCGGTTGGGGACCTACTGTAGGATAGGTCAAGAATAGAGGATTCATTAATTCTGTTCTATAAACAGAGCGAAAACAATGGCTACTTATAATTAGAACTGATTCATAAGCACTTTTCGATTAGGAAAACAACATACTTAATACAATACGTACTGTCAGTTCAAATCCAGTTTGTTTTAGAAAGCCTATTGTAAAATGTAGGTACTCAATTAATACTTCTGCATCGAATACCAAAGGTCCATCAAAAGGTGGTCAGGAGTCGTGAGCAACAACGATGTTAAACGTACCCTAATCAGAAGAGTTCAATGACTTATGGTGGTCACGTATGTCACCTTTTACAACATTTACCTGTTGGGTGACCTTGGTGGTGACAAGGCAGGTGACAGCTGGGGGGAGTCCAGTCGGTGTTGAGAGCGCACGGGCCTGAACGCGCGCGGCTCTTCTAGGGCGCTCACTCCACTGAGAGCAGTCAACGCGCCTGAGGAGAAACCACCTTTGTCAAATCGTAAAAGTCCATCTTTGTCATTTTATGATGATTCTCTGGCATTGTTAAACCTAAATTGCAAAAGTAAGTGGTTTCATATTTTTCGGGGTCCGTAGGTACACAAAGGGTAAAAACGGGACCCTATTACTAAGACTCCACTGTCTTGTCTGTCTGTCACCAGGCTGTATCTTATGAATCGTGATAGCTATACAAATGGGATTTTCACAGATGATGTATTTCTGTTGCCGCTATAACACAAATACTAAAAACAGAATAGAATAAATATTTAAGTGGGGCTCCCATACAACAAACGTGATTTTTTGCCGTTTTTGGTACGGAACCCTTCGTGCGCGAGTCCAACTCGCACTTGGCCGGTTTTTTATTTAACGGGCGGGGGCTGAATTAATGCCGATTCTTGCTTGGAGGAAAAGTTACGCCATGAGCAAAATTAGGTAGGTATATTTTCTTTAACTCCTATTTCTTTATTATAGTATAACCAAATAGTTTATTCTCACCTGGTGTCCACAGAGTAGGCTTTAACCAAGGTATGGCGTAAGGTAGAGGCAGCCTGGCCCCCCACACGTAGTCTGCTAGCCGCGGTACAGGCGCGTGCGCCGGCGGGCTGGCTGGTGACCGCTTGGCGTCGCTGGCCGCCTCGGCTTCCGGCCTGCGAATAGGGATCCTTCTGGAGCACAATTTAAAGCTGAACTAGTTCATCAGATTTCGACATGTTCAATACATTTGTCTCGTATTTTCCCAAGTGTATCACAGCGTTTATTGATCGATGAAATAGGAAAGACTTGGAATTTATTATTGATGATTAAAATATTTCTTCTCTCGGTCTTCTAGAACGTTATAACGACGCGACAGCAACGCAAAGTATGTTTTATTAAAATTGATATGCGTAGGTATTTAATGATTTGAATATTATTTCTTGCTTTTTAGAGTTTTAATTCTGCAAGTGTTTTTGTTTTTAGCCTTTCAAAAACAAAACAAACACGTTCTTTTTCACCAAAAAAAATACCGTCGAGTTGATAACCTCCTCCTTTTTTTGAAGTCGGTTAAAAAGAATCATCTAAATCAGTTCATAAACAAAGAAGGTATGCCCAGTAACCAAATAATTACAGTATTTTTAGGATTACTTCAAAACTACCGAATCGGTTTCAAAAAAAGACAAGTGGGACCATCTCTAAAAAAAACTGAATCAAACAAAAAGATAATAGTCAAATGTCCATAAATGTCAAAGGTATTTGCGAATAACGATAATAAAAAAAATCGAATTGAGAACCTCCTCCTATTTTTTTGACTTCGGAAAAAATATACTACTTTCAGTATTTTTTTATTTCATCTTACAGATCCTTTAGTGGAGAGCTTTTATGTGGTATTATCAAAATTTGTCGAAGCTCAATAGCATCAGAACAACTTTTACAAAATAAGTGTAAAAAAAATTGTTCTGTTTGTAATTACACAGCAGCAGACAGTCTTCTCTTGCGCGTCCACCGTTGAACATGGCCTTCACATCCTCCTAGGCATGAACCACCTCATCTGGCGGGGTACCACTCAGCTTCATTTGCCGCCGCCAAGAGTTGAAGTTGGCGGCGTCTGGCTGTATTTGTCTCCGGGGCCCACGTGGGAGTGGAAGATGAACTTGTTGGGGGAGAAGAACAGGCCGCAGAACCAGTTTTACAAAATAGGTGCACAAAAAATGTGGAAACTATGGAATTTACCTAGCAGCAGACAGCATTCTCTTGCGCGTCCCACCGTTGAACATGGCCTTCACATCCTCCCACGCGTGGACCACCTCATCTGGCGGGGTACCACTCAGCTTCATATGCCGCCGCCAAGAGTTGAAGTTGGCAGCGTCTGGCTGTATGTATTTGTCTCCGGGGCCCACTCGGTGGGAGTGGAAGATGAACTTGTTGGGGGAGAAGAACAGGCCGCAGTACGCGCATTTGATGCATTTCGCTCGGGAGGAGTTGTACCTGTTTTAAACAAAAAAGAAGTACAAATTTGGACTGATGAAGGAAATTTTATACTCGTTCATCAATAATCATATTGACTAAACCAGAAAATCGATGCTATATCTGAAACAGCCCGAATCCAAAAGTCGATATTCCTATACTTAGATGCAAACACCACAATCAACTACTAGTTCCACGCTATATCATCATCATCATCATATCAACCGCACGACACCCACTGTTGGGTATAGGCTTCTCTCAAGGATCTTCACAACGATCGGTCCTGCGCTGCCCGCATCCAGCGGCTACCCGCCGACCTTCACCGGATCGTCGGTCAACCTTGTCGGAGGCCTACCCATGGAGCATCGTCCGGTGTGCGGTTGCCATTCCAGAACCGCCCCGCTCCAACGACCATCGGTTCTTCTTGCTATGTATCCCGCCCACTGCCACTTCAGCTGAGCACTCTACATGTCTACGCAGCTGAGCACGCTACATCCACGCTAGGTATATGTGGATGGCAAAATATGCATGTCTCATTCTATAAACGTACCTAGCTGGTAAGAAAGCACCGCGGCAGCCCCAAGCACACTCATGATGCACCGCGAAGGCGAAGTCGTCCGGCAATCGTGGCGGTGCGTTGTCACCAAGAAACGACTTGCACAGCCGTTCCGCTTCCCGGCGGGTTATCATGCCTACGGGGGAAATTATTGAATAGAATAGAATTGAATAGAAGAATTTATTGACACACATTTGCAGAAAATAATAAGAAAAAGGAAAAGAACAACAACTTAAAGGAATAAATTACAGTTAAAATAAGAAACAAAGAGAGAGAAAAAAACAAAAAAAAATTTACAAAATACATAAAGAATCAGGGTGTACACAAATGCAAATGTGTGGCTAATAAAAACCCTGCCTCAGCTTGATGCCTTAAGGTCAAACCGCACTACAGCGGAGCGGCGCTGCGCGGCGCAGCACTGCAGCGGAGCGGCGCGGCCTCTCCTAAACGCACTATCGCGGCAGCGGAGCTGCGCGGCGCGGCTCAAATTGCCAGACGTAGCAAGATTTCATTGAAGTTTGACGCACGATCGAAAAGGGAACGCTCGGTCACGCGTTCCCTAGAACGAATTTCGAAGCAACGATTTAGCAACACATCCTCATATTTTTTATTTATTTATTTGTGTTGAGTTATGATTATGATGATTTATGAAATGATCACGTAAAATACCACTTTGTAATTTAATCAAAATTTGTACACTGAAATATCAGTAGAAATAGATATTTCCAAATACCCTCTATAGACTGAAGCTCGATTATGAAGAATATTCGGCCGCGCCGCGCCGCGAGCTATACCGCACTAGCGGCGCGGCGCGGCGCGGCGCGGCAAAATATTCTTTTGCACCCAAATCTGCAGCGCCGCGCCGGTACGCGCCGCGCCGCGCCGCGCCTCTCCGCTATAGTGCGGTTTGCATCATTGCAATCAATAGAAATAATATTTGGCCGCGCCGCGCAGCGCCGCGCCGCTCCGCTGTAGTGCGGTTTGACCTTTATTATTATTGCAGGTAAACTTACTGCCTGTCTCACAATCTATGATTAGGCACTAACTTCTGGTTTAATTTAAAAATGGAACAGAATTTATATGAAATTATTCGTCAAGCAGTAGAGAGAGCGAAAGATCCTGAGCGACACAATTTTAATAATGTTTTAAGTGGAATTTTTAGGGTCCACAGTCTAGAATTTTTAGACGGTATCATTACATCGTAATCACTGCTAGAAGTAGGTAGCAAAACTGCCAAAAGGGGCCGTTTTTATCTACTTCTACGAATAACTACGAGAGCATGTATTGATTGACCTTCTAAAAATACTAGACAATGGGCCCTAAAAACCCCATGTTAAACATTATCAAAATCTTTTTCTATGAATAACTTATTAAATAAAAACCTCTGACGGCGCCACTTTTAGTCATACAACCACCTTAATCTTATATCTTTAAACGAGCAATTCTTGTATATATATATATTTCGGTGATCTCGGAAACGGCTCTAACGATTTCGTTGAAATTTAGTATATGGGGGTTTTCGGGGGTAAACAATCGATCTAGATTAGTTTGATGTTTGGGAAAACGCTCATTTTCACATTTTCATGCGTTTTTCTTTCGACGCAGAATATGGTCGCTAATTTCGTCCGCGGCCGGCCAATGTCCATTTGGTTCAGCGGGTTAGGACGCGGACCACAAGAAATGAGTGTCTGAGTTCGAATCCCGCTCGGTGACTTAATTTTTTTTTATATGTTTGTTCAAGTTTATATATATTTTTTATTTTTATTGTTTTTAGACAAGTTTAAAAAATGTACCTATAGTTAATGTTGCTTTCGAGTTTTTATTTTATTGAGACTTGTGAAGCAATAGTGCAAAACAAAAAAATTACCGATACAATAAACAGTTTTTCGGAGACGCCATCTCTCGGATGATGCCATCAAAACTAACTACTACGCCTCGCGGAGAGAAATTGCGGTAATAAGAGAAATTGACAATAGATAGCGTTACTCTGTGAAAAGTCCTGTAAGGTTGAGATTACGAATATCGAAAAACATCACATACTCGTACATTGCTCTGATCCCAAAGTAAGTAGCTAAAGCACTTTTGTTATCACCTAAACACCACCATATTACAATAAATAATAACCATAACCAATTTATAGAAAAAAACTTCTTCTACAATTCTTGTAGTGAAGTGACCCAAAATAGACTCCAATCAAAACAAAATTCAAGTCAAATCAATCACCAAGCATAGATTGCACCTGCGTTAATATTAAGAATCTTAAAACGAAAGTTAATTGTGTTAAGTACTAAAAAATACATTTTCACGTGATGCAGTGATTTTATCATTTCTCAAGTTCTTTTTCAGTTTGCAAAGAACTTTCGATGCTTGAATTTTACTTCAAGCATCATTTGACTAAGCAACTTTATCAAAATATCGTCTATTTCACTTGCTAATTAACTCCCATTCACATTACTAACCACACCGCCTCGAAGACACAGGCATGGCACCAGCTCTCCTCAGTATCTCCAGCTGCACAGGGGTGCATTGCACACAGGTGATGCCCAAAGCAACTCTTCGGTTATGGATTTCATTGTAGGAGAATTGCTTCAGCAAGGTGTTGGAGATCTGAGCCAAACAAAGCCTCTCCACGCCTTCGATTATGAGCGATACTATTGGTACTCCGTATAGCAGCACTGTTCCGACCTGGAAATCATTGAATATTTAGAAATAGGAAGATTTATAAACTACTCAAAACATACATAAAAAAAACCGTCGACTTGAGAACCTCCTCCTTTTTTTGAAATCGTTTAAAAAGAAATTAGGGTTCACTATAAACATACATATATGGTTTTCCCTTGAATATCGTTGGGTTTTCCGTACAAAAGTACTATGCTAACTTCTGAAAGGTATTTTTATGAAAAATTCATATGATTTTATTAAAATTTAATATCTATTCGAAAGCTGTAATATTTAGTCAAGTTTCGAATTTTACTGTAAAAGGATATCATCCACGTTTCATACATTTTTGGTCCAAATATGAAAGTGCCGGCCAAAAGACAAAAGTACTTTATCGTGATTGATTTTGTCCATCTAAGCTTTTTTTTATTATGGCACCGAAGCTGTAGCACCGCTTCACATTTGTGTCAAAATGTATGAAAAGACAGACTCTTTGAACTCAATTAAAATCAAGTACAGCGGTGCTACAGCTTCGGTGCCATAATAAATGCTTCGGCGGACAAAAACTATCAGAATTTGCTTTTTAGCCGACTTTTTTACATGTGTGCCAAAATGTATGAAAAAAACTGACTTTTTGAACTTATTTAAAATCGAGTATCTACAGCTTCGGTGCCATAATAGGAAAATTAAATTAGCACAACCGTTTTTATGGTCAACTTTTAAAAGTTTAAAAGCTAGGATAACCTAGCCTACTCAATTAATGCGCAACTTAGAAAATGAATGCCTCTCACGAATGAACTTGGATAGTTGGTATTTGTTCAAGGTTGAAGAAATAATCCTCTTTTTTTAAACCTTGACATCTGGGGGTCTATTACGAAAAGTTTAACGCGATACACGCAGCTGCGTCCGTGCTTTGTTCTGATCGTTTCCTATTACAAAGTACTTGCGTATGCGATATTGCAAAGTAATTGCGTAAATTTGACAGTTTTTCTCTAGTGGATCCCTCATTATTTATTCAATAGTCTCTGGACTACGATAGCTACATTGAAAATTTTTGTAATAACTATAACCGACGAACTGCCGACGACTATCGTGACCAAGTGACTGCGTAACGCAGCTGCGTACGTTGTTTTCGTAATAGCCCCCCTGTTTCACTTATTTTTTTTTTAAGATCGGAAAAAAGTATAAAAATATGATAAATGCTTACCTGATTGGGTTTTGAATTCAGTTGTAATGCCTTGTGTTCGGATCTGGGTTTCAGAGTTTCTCTGGGTGTCATGGCTAGATTTGTAGCCTCCATCCTTAAGGAAATACAAGTAAAAATAAATAAAATCTTCATGACAGTTACGTTGTTATTTAAGTTATTTTTGCCTAAAAATCTTTGGTTCAATTTTAGAATTCTCATATAAATTGTCAAAGATTAGCATGGTAGGCCCCCCCTAGGTATAGTTTTCAATAATTTTAGCAAAACTAAGCCGTATTTTTCAGTAAACAAAACTGAAACGGTTGTTTTGGTTTTATCGTTCAAAATTAGTGCAAATGGGCCTTAGTCTATGCATGCATGCCCTCGGAAAGATTATTCATTTAAATGAATTATGTATATCTTAATACACATAATTACAGTACAAAAGTACAGTAAAGTTTGTAAAATATATGTACTGTGAGTTTTCTGAGAAACTTATTTTAACAAAGTGTACAATAATTTATTTGTCACTTCAAACACACAAAATTCTTAGAGTCGATTACAATAAGTTCAATACTATTGTTTTTTTAATCATTGCAATCAAATAACAGCAAAAATATTAGGCGAGAAAAAGTCTGTCGGCACAGCGTCCTTTCGAAACAAATGAAGGATAACTTTTTAATTTAATTGTTCTACTCAATTTATTTTGAATTAAAGAAATAAATAATGAATAAATCTCCACATAGAAGTGGTATTAACATACTTCGTCGCTCCATTAGTCAAACAAATTAGGAGTAATAAAATCAACCATAGTGGTGTACAGAATAACAAAATACAAGCCCAACAACAAAAGAGACATTACAATAAAACGACTACATTTACTTTTGCCGCTCAATAAAACTGCACAGTGAGAAATCGTCGAACGAATTGGGACAAAAGTGATCATTTCGTATACAAATAGGCAGTTTGCGTGTGAATTTACTGTATCGAATATCAATTGGGTATATTGAGGGGGGGGTAATGTACACCGCCCCTCGCTGGGGTCGGGCAAAATTAAAACTCTGTTTTTATTATAAAGAAATGCTTTGACAATTTTTTTATGGTAAAGTGCAAAGGTCTGACAATTTCTAAAGAATTTAATGATCATTTATTTAATAGCAAGATTTTCCTTTCCTTTTCCTTTCGTATATACATAACATGGTAATAATGATGGAATTCCTCTTTGATGAATGTTTAAATGTTTACTGATTCTTTAATATAAGTAGCACCTCACCAAACCATATTTAAAAAAAATTACAGTAACATTTAAGTTATAAGTTTATTTTATAGAATAATTTTAATCTCCTGTATGCTCCTGTTTCGGATATTTCCATTATTCAATTAATGATTATGAATTTATAATAATGGCAATAATCAACCCGAAGTAAGATTTACTTAAGCAATACATAGTTAGATTTCAACAATTGACTGTTACAGTAATAAAAAGATCAACCTCAATAGGTATAAATCACAAAAGCAAACATTTCGCGTACGAGTCGACATTTCAAGTCCCCTATCACTTAAATGTAACAAAAACATGTCATCATTCTCAATGATAGATCGTTTTAAACAAACCAGCGGCCTTAATGTCAAAAATCAACATAGGGTTGGCAATGAACAGTCGGGTCATTAAAGGGTGTGATTAGTAAATTTGTGCCACCCCTGCGTAACTCGCGCCCGCTAAAATAATTGATTAACTAAACGACATCACTTTATTGTAACTGCATATGTTACATTTTTGTAGGGTGACATTTTCTCTATTCTGTGGTGATTTGGTAATATCATTTGCTTAATAGCATCATATATTCGGCGTAACTGAAATTGAGGTCGTTATTATCTACACTATTGTTTTGGGTGTAATTTTTATCATCGGAATATAATCTAAACCCACATCATCGAATTAATCACTTAGCTACTTAATTGAATTAATGATATCACAACATGTCTCTTGATTTTTTACAAGATTTTCCACTAAAAAGCTACGAACTTGAACTTAGTGAGCATGTAGTAATTCTAATGGTTTTCTAACGTATTTTTTTTTCAAAACTCTCAAACTCAAAAGCTTTATTTTAAGTATACCTATATAAACTAAACTGGGTAATTTTAAAGATATGGAAAAGTCTAAACAACGTCGAAAGACTTACTCTAGATTTATTATCTACTACTCCCCCCTAAAAAAGTAGAGAGATAATAAAAAAAAACACGTTTTAATCATAATTTCCAAATTTCACGGCACAGTGGTCAAGTGCGCTCTATAATGCGAACAAAAGTTTACAAAAGATTCACTTGTAATTATAAATCCCTTATTGGGCCATATGGTGTTGATATCAGCGATACTGTTCCCGAGGGCCACGGGATGAGCACATGTGCCACTTGTCTCGGAACTAATCGTTTTGGGGAACTTGTATACTATGATGCCAATTATTGGTAGCTGGGAGATTTCGCAGCGTTGCATTGTTTTGTTTAAATACAAAAAACAAAAGGTAAAATCAGTAAAATACTTACAAGCCCAAATTTTCAAAAGTTTTAAAAAAATCGAACTAGAACTGCCAATTTAGGAGGTTTTTTTTTTAAAAAAAATCATTCGTCACAAAATCAATAACTATTGTTGAAAAATTCTCCTTATTGCTGAAATCCTTAAATAACGTTCTAACTTATTCATAATTCATTTATTTCCATAACAAAATAATTTGTGTCCGAAAAAAATACAAAAATACAATAAATTAAATCGGCAAACATAAAAGGCATGTCAAAAATATTTAATGAATGTCTAAAAAACGTCGTTATACAAGAAAAACTAACAATTTTCAGTGACCAAATGTAAAATTTAATCTCGAAAATGGATAAAAAATATCAATACCAAACTACACAACTACCCAAAGTGGTTTGGTGACCAAAACAAATCGAAGTATCGAGATTTCAACGCGGCGATCACCGCATTGACAACATGTTGTGCATTTTGAGGATAATCCACGACTAAAGGGACATTCTGCTATTGGTTTGTGTCAAGAGCGTATAGAGGGGTGATAGGGTAACTACGTAGTGATGCTCAATCAGGACTTTTTAGTGTTAGTGTTGTTGTAATTAAGTTTCTTAGAAGAAAATTAGTCCTAACCAAATTTATTATCAGTTTTATTTAAAAAGTTATTGTACCAAATGTTAATTACCTAACGTCAAGTAGTTGTGCATTAGACAATACTCAAAATTCTATGGTTTTCCTTAGAATTCTTTAAGAAAAGTTTAAATAATATTTATAACTATCATTTTTCACCTTTTGTCAAATAATTTCACAAGAGATTTACATTTAGGTAACACCTAGTGCTCTGCTAGTGTCTGTCCGATACGTAAATTAAAACTATTGAGGGTAGTAAGAATACGTTGTTAACCGTGATTCTGTCAGACGCTTGGTTCGGTTGCGCATTGATCCCATTTTAATTAAAAAAAATCATTAAATTAACTAGTTTTAGTAATGATATAAATTCTTAAAGTAAGTAGTATTTTTATATGCACTGTGTAACAAGAGATAAACTCGGTGGCGCGTAGTTGTTGCAACATCTATTAAATTCTAGTCTTAGACCTTTAACCTTGCACAACAGAAGTAGATTCAGGCTTGCGAATGCGATCCAATACAAAACGAAGTATTTTAATCGGTTGAAATCTGTGCGTACCATGCTTTCTTGAGTGAAGTTGCCGCGGATCATGTCTATTGTCTGTTGTCAATTTAATCGCATTGCACCTAATCATTTCAATTAGGCTACATACAAATTATTATGAGGGGTACTTATATTTAATTTTTTCCGTGTGTCGCATAAAAAATGATTCGTTAAAAGTTGAAAGTATGTCAGATAATCTATTCTTTAAAAATCTAGCTGAAATATCTGTTTTAGTTTTTGTGTTTGATATTTCATTAAAAGATCATCTACTCAAATGGCCAACATTCTATTCGTTTGAACGCTACGCTTACTACTAAAACTTTAAAATAAGCAGTAAACTATAAAATAACGTGCCGTAAGCTGGACAATTCCATACAATACATCGAAGTCTGCGATTTACATAAGTTTGCGACATGTGATTTAATCATCTATTGCTCATATTTAAGCTTTAAAAGTAAGCGTAGCGTTCAAACGAATAGAAAGTTGGCCATTTGAGTAGGGGGGCTGGTATGTCAAATTATTAATGTTACTGGATTTTTGATTAAATATTTTAGAAAACAATGTAACGTTCTTAGAGTATTGTGGTACTCTTACTAAGGTTTTTACCATTGAAAATGGTTATCAAATGCAAATCGCCTGAGACGTATTTTTGGTCATAGTTCCGAGGATTTTAAGAGGATCGAGATGGAAATAGTACCAAAAGTTGAGGAATTTATTAAGACACGTGTGAACGTTTGAATTTTGAAAATCGGCTAGTAACTTTTTATGAAATTTCGAAAAATTCGAGTTTTTTGGGGGGTGTTTGTTTACTAAATTGTAAATATTTCGAGAAAAAAACCGACTTAAGGAAAAATGAAAAAAGGGTCCTAGGGTATTAGTTTAGCTACAAAATAGCGATTTTTTTTTGAAAATCGGTTTATAATTGTGACCTGTAGGTGGTCCCTTTAGATTTGGAATTGTAGAAAAACGGGTATTTCGGTATATAAAAAGTGATGTAGTTTCTATGATTATTGACCGATCGTCATGGTAAAGGTATTAAAAGATGCGGAAGCAGACGAGAAGTACATTAGTTGATTTTTGTGAATCGGTTAATAATATTTCAGCCGCGTCAAAGCAGTCAGGGGCACTTTTGTGACACGAGGCGCAGCCGAGTGTCACAATCGATCGTAAAAATAAAAAGGTACCTAGTACACCTTAAAAAAATTATAGGATTTTGCTTTTGATTTCATTTAGTTTTTTCGTAAATTTTTGTATTCATTTTCAATGCTCCGATTCTTGCGGGAACTGCGAAATCTGTTATTTTTTTTTACCATTTCCAAGCTTCAAATTTTGCCCTTTTTACCCTCGTTTTATGGTCACCGTACAATCCTATGTGCCTCAGAGATCCAGCTTCCTTTGTGCGCCATACTATTTAATCTCCATGAGATAGCATTTGGTCCACTTTTGGGACCCCAATTTTTCCGCTCCGTTGTTTGTTAGATAGTTTGCGAGAAACTTGCCGAACTAACGTAAGGGACTTTGGCAATAATTAAAAGATAAATCGATTTCCTGTAACGCAGAAGAAAGTAGTTATTTTGTGTGAGGCTTTTCTTCCATTCTTTGGTATTTTTTTTACTTACTGTACATTGTTTGTCTATGTATGTACTGTTACTTATTCTATGCAACTACATAATTTATTATTTACTGAAACCAAACCAAAACTAGAAAAGAACGAGTAATTTTTTACACTGATCTAACATCATTACATTATTTTAAAAATAAAAAAAACATCTGCTTATTTACGTTTTTCTTACTAAAGCTATTCAGAGAATAATGGAAATTGAAATAAATAGCTAGCGTTCCGACATTTATTTTAAAAGTTAGTTTTAAATTTTATACTCTTCATTCGAGTACTTACATTAAAAATA
This sequence comes from Agriphila tristella, assembly GCA_928269145.1. NCBI lineage: Eukaryota > Metazoa > Arthropoda > Insecta > Lepidoptera > Crambidae > Agriphila > Agriphila tristella. Next base: position 45,186,514 of record OV743433.1, read on the forward strand.
ATCCAATATCACATCACCTTAACAAGTTTAATTTTTGATTTTCATATGTTATTAGTTATTTATGCAACCTTACTAGACTTTGACTTTCCTCCTCCTCCTCGTCTTTATACCATCCGTACCAGTGTTATAATGTTGTACTGAATTTTATAATGTAACTCGTCGCGCGTGGGCGCGAGGAGGAGCGCGCCATCCTCTTGCTCAGTTATTGTAATGTTGGCAGTAAGCTAACCGTTTCAGAGCCCTTTATAGAAGACTAGCTTCCGTCCGCGACTTCTTCCGCGTGGACATTCGGAAAATCCCTAGGAAACCTTTGACCGGGATAAAAAGTTCCCATCCTATGTTTTAATCCAGGTTATAAACAATCTGTATGTCAAATTTCATCCAAATCTGTTCAGTCGTTTTGGCGTGATTGAGGAACAAACATCCAAACCCACAAACTCTCACATTTATAATATAAGTTGGATTTAAAGCAGAGGTTTTCAAACTACGGCCCGCGAGCACCAATAATCCGGCCCGCGAAAGCAGGCCGGATCGTACCAACAATACTGTAACAACAACAATTTAAAGTATGTAAAGTAATTTAAAGTACTGGCTAGATCCTGGCCCTTGGGATTTCGTGGAGGAGTTAATCTGGCCCTTATGCTAAAAAGTTTGGAGACCCATGATTTGAAGCATGGCTGTAGATAAAATAACTAACTTATAACATTGAAAATAGTGCTATAACCGTACTTTGAATTTAGCTAATAGAATCCCAAATACCAAAACGTTCATAAAAGAGATACCCCTGGGCTACGACTACGACACCTACACTACGACCACGTTCAGTGCTACGAACATTAAACTCAAGCCCACATTCAAAATTCAAACAAATAATTATCGTAGCGTTTGACAAGCACAATAGCTCGGGAGCGGGACCTTTAAACAAACTCCGTTTCAAATTCCAAAGCATTCAGCTACAAAATTAATTCGCGACGAACGTCGTTATTTACTCTGTTACTTTGTGCGCTTAATTGGAGTCTACGGGCGAAGACATGGAGTTAATTCGTCGATTAATATTTAATCAGCGCTTTGGGCCGCCCTGCCTGAATAGAACGGGAGCACGTTTTCAAAAACGTTTAATATTGCATGGCGATGTCGCTGCGCAAACGGCGCAGATGAATTCTATTTATTTAGTTCGTCAGGTTTTTGCTCTAGTTTTGTCTTTTGAGTACCTAAACATCCTTATACTTATGTATAACCACAGAAATAGAATGTCAAAGAACAACAATGTCCATAAACAGGTGATCCGAAAAACGATACATACATTTTATATGAGATACTTAAAACATGTCTTAGATACCTAAAATATGACTATAATATGGCAAAGGAATTTAATAATAGTACATTACGATATTAGTGCGTTATAACCAATACGCACGTATATCGTACGACGTTTTTTAACACCCTTGTGAGGAAAAAGAAAAGAAATACGCCAAAAGTACATTTTCGGAAAATGTCTTCGCATTTTTCATGTTTTTCCACTTCAAGAAATTTTCATACGTGGTTATGTATCTATTCTGTCCTTGGATATTGACGGCAGCAAGCTATCGCATGCGGTTCGCGCTTCTGTTAGTATATCCGGTGGAGTTGAAGTAATATATTGCTCATCTTCATTATTGAAAGTTGTCATGTTTAGATATTCACAATACAAGTACAAAGAAAATAAAATTTGAGAAAAATGGTGCGAGGATTATTTTCTGCCGTGACTGCGTGAAAATGTTGGCAAAGACGCTAGAGCATGCAGCCAAGTTTTTAAATTACCGAATAAACTGTTTTATTTTTATTTTAAATAAACTCAATCTGTGAATGCACACTGTCTACTGAATGGCGCCGCGCGGCGATTAGTTCGAAATTTGAATAGCAACAGCGCGCTGCTCACTAGCTCCAGCTAGTCGTGCGGCAGCGATCAGTTCCATATTTGAAATAGCAAATAATACTGTTATGGAATTTGTATGGACTATAACTTAACTATTTGCTTTGATAACACACGCGTTTTTTATGACCCGCTTTACATATTTAAAACCGGTGGAATTACATCAGCTTTACGAGCAAAGGTGTTAAAAACTATATTCTACACTGTTTTCTTCGTCAATAAACGTATAAATGTAGCGAAATTTGGTTTTAGAGAAATGTGTGGCAATATCTTTTTTACCTGTGAAAAGTGTGATTACTTTTATTGTTTCTTTTTGTCACATCACAATTACTTAGAGCACAAGACACCATGGTTCCTTTATTTTAAATTCTAATTTAAGATTAACAAATATTTTAAACAAACTGTGATTGCTCATTTGCTAGGCAGGATGCTAGAGGCTCTTACTGTAAAAAATGTTGGCACATGTCACTTGATCCTTTGTCTCTTTTTTACATAGACCGTGTCCGTATGATGTTAACTTCTCTTTTCCACGCTTTGTTGGTCTTCCTGAGCGCAGCGAAAATTTTTCTATGTCTATGTGTATAACGCTTTTGTGTGACTTATCTAACTCTCATAAATAGAAAAACTTGACAATCGTGGAAAATTTTATAAACTAAATCCCTTTTTTCATCATGGTTGAAATTTTCAAAAATGATAAGAATGTAAGTACTTAGATATTTTTCTCCCTTCCAAAGTTGTCTAATTGGCTATTCAGATGGGTCGATTTTAGTCACCTGTAACGTTTGACTTTAGTCACCTAGCAAGTCGTTTTCAAGATTGAATCGTAGGTGATGTCGTCGCTGTCGTATATGTGGTTGATGGCGTAACCTAGGTAACAATATGTAATAACTAGACATCGGATTATTATGCACTAACAAAGTGCCAAAATATGCATGCAAGTATGCACTAAAAAAGGGCGAAATATGCACTAGAAACTGTTAATATGGCCAAAATATGCACAACCCAAAATCAAAAAGCTATTTTTATTAACATCTTTTTTTATATATTTTAATTAAAGACGGTACAAAAACAGCAAAATGTACTTAAAATTACCTATCCATAGTTTTTGTGGAAATATACAATTTAGTAGCTATTTTTCCAAATTTTTGTCGGTGTCGATTTGTACGCCGAAAACGACCCCTCTACATCAACTGACGTCATTGGGGAAAAAAAATGTCGCCATTTCTGGAGATACCTGTTTAGGTAGGGTACTACGACCTGTGTCGTTGATGTAGGCATTAATGTTCTTCATATCTTCAAGAAATCCGATGTCTAGTAATAACGTAGTTCCAGTTTTGACCACCGGATCGGATAATTTTGTTCAGTCGCCTGTGGCCTAGGCCGAATTGCCATTTACACGGTAGATTTTCGCCGTGCGGCGAAAGTTGTGCGGCTTTAGTCGCCCATGTAAATATAACGTACATCCCAAAAAGGTCTTATTATATACTTACTTAAGTATTTATTTGTATTATAAAATAAAAACTGCATAGAAAATAAAAGCTAAACCAACTTAATCAACGTATTTGTACCGTAACAATCTTTCTCCACCAATCACCAAGTTTAAATAAACAATTCGCCAAAATAAACAAGCAACATAAAAATGCAAATTGTTCCAGAATTTACTTATAAAAGTAATTGAATTGTCTGCGCGCCCGTAACGACATCTGCCGAGTTTATTTTGACGAGAACAAGAATTACTTCTTCGCTTTTTTATTGAGTTTCCCCTAATATAATGCTGGTGATTTTGTAAAATGACTGGCGAAAATAAAAGTGAGTTCTGTTAAGGCTCGCAGGTTCTAAATAGGGATTAGAGTATTAAATAAGTTTCTTGTCGCCATTCTCCTATTCATAAACACACAGTAATTATGAAGATTTACTTCCACTAATTAATTAATTCTTTATCATTAAAATGATGATGATTCTGGTTTCAAATAATATTTAATTTGAATCACAAGTTCGTCTAAATTTTAATGTTAATCATCTTTTCTACTTTCTAAAATCATCTTTTCTACTTTTTTTTGTCAAGGGATTTACTTACTTTTATATATTTTATAAAATACTATTAACTATAGTAGTACCTACTAAGCCCTTTTTGATACGGTTATATAACGAAAGCCAGTATTTGATTACATAAGTTCTAACAAAACTATCAGCTAGGTACTAAAAAAGATTCGCTCTAATAACATGTGATATTAACTAATACTTAGGTAAAGTGAGCAATCATTGAGAACTGCAGGCTGTCTTTATTTAGTAAAAATTGGTTTATAGGTACCTAAATGTGAAAAAAACTTAGTTATCGAAGAGGGAAAAATAATCAATGCTTAATTTGCAGAACAAAAATATTAACTTATGCCTATTATTATCAAATTTAGAGAAATGAAGAAGTTCACGTAAAAAAAATTCTTCGAATGTAAATTAAGGAAAACTCATAAAAGAAAGTTAACGTAGGTGCAGCGAAAGCCGCAAGAATACGACGAAAGTTAAATGTAATGTTGTTGTATTAATTTTGAAACTCATTATAACTTAGGTACGTAGCAACTTAATAAGCTGAGTAAATTTTCCTTGTGCAAAATAAAAACGTAAAGAGCCAAATTGACTCGCGGAAAAATGTTTCGTGTAAAGGAAAACAAGGAAAAATATCAACACTTGTGTTACTAACAACAATTACCAAAGGTCTGTGTACGAAGCTTTATGTTGTACCTATTATATTTTTCTCTTAGAGCAACATGTTGTACCTACATTTCCCTTAGAGCAACACGCTTCGTGGAAGCCGTGTTGCTCTAAGATTTTCCCGATCTTTGAATATAATAAGTAGAGTCAAACTAAATGTTCTATAGACACAGTGTAAAAAAATTTCTTCTGAAGCTGTAGATAGATTAACTGAATGAAAATGAAAAGCCTTTAGCAAAAAAATTGTTAAGTAGGTACCTAAGTAGGAAACAACAGTTAAAAGTAAGTACTTTTTACCCGACTACGGCGAAGCCAAAATATATGATTTTGACCTGTATTATGTATGTATGTATGTTTGTAAATTCATCTGTTCCCTCATAACTTCTAAACTACTTGTTATAATTTGACAAATGAGGTATCGTTAGAAGCGTCTTAATCGTCCAATGAACATAGGCTATATGACGTTACATTCAATTGAATGTGGCGCCCTCTAGAGGAGTTAAAGACATGAACTAAAAAAAAATATTTTAATAATGCCGAGTTGGGTACCAAATGTGTGGTTAAATTTCAAAAGCCGTTAAGTCCACTCTAAGTGAAAAGTGGCAAATGAAGGAAATGTGTTTTACGCAAAACATTTATAGATATTGAGGTTTTTTTATTATACGGCTACTCGTCTAGGGGTTTCTTAACATTAGAACAGAAATAAAAATACCAGAAATGACGGATTAAGCTGGAAAATCGGTTTAAAGTTTGGACATACCGGTGTTTGATTTATCCTAGCGAAACGTACCGGAGTTTGAAAAAAATTACTGTGGACGTGCCTGATTTTGAAAAATGGCCATTGTACTTACCGGATTTTGGCAAATCTCACAGTAAAAGGACATACGCTCAGGGCTGCTACTTAATATTTTTTGTGAAACCAGAAAGAAATACCAATAATGATATAATATAATATGCCACTTTTGACAAGGAATCCAAACTTTACCCTGTATAGCAGACCACGTACTCAAAAGCCCCCACAATAACATTAGTTTAATATTTATCGTCCATTCCATAACCCAATAAAATAAAAATATAGGAAAGCTTCATGGGAAAATGTGAACAGGGAAACGAAAAAGACCACTGCCATACTAGGCACTTCAGAAATTTCAAACAAAAAAGGGTTCTCAAAGCAAGTGCATAATTATTTAGCAATATTACATAATTTTTAAAATAACTTTTTTACCGCTTAAATCGATGATAGAATTCTGGTTACAGGACCCTAAAATATTAATCGTCATTAGTGTAAAATTAAATGGTTTACTAAAATCCAAGTAGGCACAACCCTGTAGGTACTTTATGGTCAAGGTTATAATACAGCTACAGTGCTGGTGTTTCACTTACCTTTTAGCTTTCTCCATTACTAGTTTATTATTAGCTTTTGATGCAGTTTTTTTCTGTGCCTTGTCTGCATCCACTACACATAAATTTCAATTATTTTCGTTCATTTTTGACAATAATATTCAATAAAAACTTCAACGGCAATGTGCTTCACTCCCGATAACTCACGGAAATAGCATCCATCTTGGGTGTCATACTCTACCCTGATTGGTCGTCGCGGACATGCTTGAGTTTAATAAAGACCAGTCAATAGACATACCGGAATTTGAAAAAATCTTCAACTTTGACGGTTATTTTAGTAGTGTTTTTAATGACTTATCTTGATTTGAAGAAAAGGAACTTATATATATTAAAATTTCGAATCAGGTGGCATTCACAGTTTGATTTCGAGTAGGGGTGTGACTTGCCGGGGTTTGATATTTAACAACACAAATGAAAAGGCTTAATGAGCACTTTTCAAAAATATATAAATTGTTAGCTTTTGCCCGTGGCTTTGCTTGCTTTTTTATAATCAAAACAGAATGAGCCGTATTTTGCACTAGTTTAATTCGAAGTTCGCATTTTAGCGAAAACCTGAAGAGGGTAAATCTAAATACCTACTGGCAAATTTCGTCGGCGGCTACGGGGCAGGTGGCATGAAGTTAATGTAGATATAATGAATTCGCTGCGAATCGCCCGGCCCCTGTTTGTCTTTCAATTAGGAGGTCCCGGGGGACAGACCTCACCCCTCCCCCCTCCTTTAGATACAATACAACGCAACAAGGGCTGCCATCAAGAACTTTTATTTAATCTGAAAATTAACCTCACGGCAAACTTATTACGACGAAGCACTTATTAACTCATAAAAAATGTTGTAGGTACCTAAGATGGTCAAAAAGTCCGATTAGTGCAGAAAACAAAAGAATTACTTACATTGTTCTTATACGATACCCACGCACTTGAAATTATTTCAGTTCGTTTCAATGGCCAACGTTCTATTCGTTTGAACGCTACGCTTACTTTTAAAGCTTAAATATGAGCAATAGATGATTAAATCACATGTCGCAAACTTACGTAAATCGCAGACTTCGATGTATTGTATGGAATTGTCAAGCTTACGGCACGTAATTTTATAGTTTACTGCTTATTTTAAAGTTTTAATACTAAGTGTAGCGTTCAAACGAATAAAATGTTGGCCATTTGAGTAAGGGGGCTGGTGTACCTAAGTGAAAACCTTTAAAAATGACTTGATATAATATAATGTGCCACTTTTGACAAGGAATATAATATAATGTCGTTAATTTGCTATTATCTTTCGTTAATTAGTTTTCCTTACAAAGGAAATAACATAAAACAAAGTTTGCCAACTCGTAACTAGTGACAACCCTAGCCGTGTCTTGTATATTTAATAACGAGAAGAGAAATTAAATCTTCCGCTTGTCTGTTCCGTATTCGAATTTAATTTTCGCATACAATGATTTTTGTAAGATTGGTTTTAGTTGACTTCTTTTTGTTTTTGTTTTCGCAACCACCTTGCTTTGTTTTTTTTTTATAAGTTTAATACCATTTTAATTTAGTTAGGATTTTCACATTTTCAGTCCTGCATGACTATCACAATGATTTTTATTATAAAAAAAATATACTTACTGAAAATTGTAACATTACATTTTATTTCAAGTAGATATACTTAGTATACTAGAAATACATGGTTAAAAGAAACTAGAACTACAAGTAAAAATTGTCATCTTCAGTCATGACATGACTATCACAAAGATTTTATTTTATGAAAAAAATACCGACATTTGTAACACTAATACATTTTAATTAATATGTTTGAACGCGAAAAAAGTCATCTTCGGTCATGAAGTCATGACTTTTTTATAAAAAAATATACTGAAAGTTGTAACATTTTTTTTCTTAGAGTAAGTACCTGTGTATGTTAGAAAGTGAAAAAAGTCGCTATGAGCTTAGGATTGTAATATTTTTTTTGTCCTGCATAACAAACTATTGCTATTCCTAAATTCATGATGATGTTATTTTTTAGGATTCTATTCCTCAAAAGGAAAAAAAGAATAATTGCTACTTTGCGATGTATGTTAAATACTTACATAATACTTTTATCAAAAATAAACAGGTACAGATTGAAGCTAAAGGTTCTATAGTTTATTTAGAAACAAAAACCTCAGTAAAATATACCTTGTTCTAATAGTAGTAGTGGCCACTTTAGCACAAATAAAACATTAATGAGTGAAACGGAACTTAACCTTACCCAGGAACTGAAGTGCTCAATCATGGTACCCAGGTTCTGAACCAGGGGAGGGGGCAAATCGGATTTTTATAGTCAAATACAAAAATTAAATAGGGTTATTTTTTCTTCATTTCCCATACGTTTTCAAGGTTGCAGCAGATCACTGTATAGTCAATTTAATCGCATTAAATCCTCCTTATCACAAACTTTTTTGTCAGAAGAAATGTTATATAAAGTCCTACATTGTTTTTGTAGGAGTAAAGTTAACACAATTAACTTTTGAAAGATTTTTAAAAGTTATATTTGTATTGCAAATGGCAAATGGAAACTTTTATCTTCAAAAATAGTTGGGAGGTAAAAAAACAGGGGGGGCAGCTGCCCCTCCCTGCCCCCCTTCGGTACGCCTATGAAAAGAAAGACAGCGTGTAAATTTGTTTAAACACTAATTGTGCAGCAAAATTAATGTTTTAAATAATTACAGACTTTTACAATACAGTTAAAGTCCTGAAAATTCGTAAACTATTATTTTACTCAGATTATTGAAAATCATTTTTATACTTAGTTTTGATGTGTTCGTGTACACTCTTGATTAACGCTTAAAGCCACATATTTTGTCTAAGGTGTAGAGTTTTTAAAGTTAGGGCGCGTAAAGTAAGAAGCTTGGCTCTACATGAGGTGATAACTTTTTGACAGTGCGAGCCATATGGAAGTCTTGGCATCATTATACATGATTTTTTTTTGGTGGGATTTCACTTCTTTTTGAAACTATCCATAAACCGGAAAAACAAGGTGGTCTAAAATCGTGTAAAATTCGATCAACATCAACCAGCGTACTTGTACTATTACTTATTTTATTCTGTGGTAGAACTGATTCATTTACATCCTGTGATATTATTTTACTCTTTGACGTAGAATGTCACAGTACAAAGAGCAAAATAAATTCATAAAATCGGTTTGCGCCACGAACAAGAAGCTTATACCCACAATAGAGATTGCACGCCTAAAAAAGACTCTTTAGTGACGTCACGGCGTATTGCTATCTCTTTCTTTTCGTTTTACAATACGTTTTCGTTTCTCACGAACGAACGAACGACGAACAACGAACACGTATTGTAACACTAAAGAAAGAGGTAGCAATAAGCCGTCACGTCACTCAAGGACATTTTTTCTATCTTCACTATGACACTGGCCGTGCAATCTCCTTTGTAGGGAGGTATAAGCTTCTTGGCCACGAAAGAAGTAGTTTTGAAATGAACACAATTTCTTTTTTAAGAGAATTTTATTTATTCACTTCTCGAGCTTACGCGCTCACTAGACATGAAATAAAAGACTTTTTAACAGATACTAGCGCGGTTATATTGAAAGTACTTTGGTAATTAGTTGGTATTTTGATTTTCACGAGTAGCTTAAGTCCCCCGTGACCACGGCAGCTGCAAAGGTGCCGAAACGTCGGGAAAATCAAAAATCAAACCAAATACCAACTAATTACTGTTGAAATATGAACGCAGTCATAATTTATACCTTTATTAATTTACTATTGAATGCATCCGTCCGTAATGTCATCTGTCACTTGTATACGATACGATTTCCTGTAATGCACCTTTTTGCTGCGCAATATATGGCTTCCGAGTGTCTCTCAAATATCTTTTTATTTCGTCTCAATCCTTGCTTAGTTTCTCTTAATCAGTAAATATTACAGTTTTTATTAGGTTATGGGCCCAGACGCCCGATTAGTTTTTTGATCGCGAAAGTAAAAATTGTAAAAGTTAAAGTTGATAGATTGCCGAACATTGCCGGCCACGTTTCTTATTTTTTCAGCAATTTCAGCTAAATACATAAAATGGCATCTAATGCTATGGTACAGATTGAAAAACTGCAAGGCCGTGAAAATTATGCCACGTGGAGCTTTGCTGTTCGAACTTACCTCGAGCACGAGGACTTATGGAAATGCGTGGATGGTACCGAAGAATTTACCAAAATTGAGGACACTAAAGCCCGGTCGAAAATTGTATTATTGGTGGATTCCATTAATTTTATCCACATACAGGAAGCAAAAACTGCAAAGGAGGTATGGTCTAATTTGAGAAATGCTTTTGACGACTCTGGTCTGACAAGGAAGGTAGGTCTATTGAGAGAATTAATCACCACAGATCTAGAAGGTTGTGGGAATGTAGAAACCTACGTTAACAAAGTAATTACTTGTGCGCATAAGCTCAGAAATATAGGGTTCATAGTCGACGATGAGTGGCTGGGGACACTTCTTCTAGCAGGACTACCGGAATCTTATAGGCCTATGATAATGGCGATGGAAAGCTCAGGTGTGAAAATAAGTACCGATCTTGTCAAAACAAAAATCTTGCAGGATGTAAAAAATATTAGCGACTCCGCAGCTTTTTACTCAAATCATAAAGGAAATTTAAAACATTATAACTAGCCTTCAGGAAAAGGCCCTCGCTGCTTTAAATGTAATAAATATGGTCATGTAGCAAAATATTGTCGCTCAAGTCAGTACTCAAAACAGAATCACAGTAATAAAAATGATTGTAATACTGATAAAGCTAAAACTTTTCCCAGTTATGTAGCTGCTTTTGCTGCGTCCCCGGACTTGAACAGCGGATGCTGGTACCTGGACTCTGGAGCTGCCATGCACATAACAAATAATAAGGACTGGATCTATGACTATGGTCCCGCTCCTGTAAGTACAATCAAAGTAGCCGACAACAAGACATTAGCAGTTAAAGGATGTGGTAAAGTTAATCTGAGAAGCTATGACCATGTGAGTAAAAACTTAATTGGTGTTATACAAGCAAAAAATGTACTGTATGTTCCTGATTTGGCAGTGAATTTATTATCAATACATCAGATAACTAAGAATGACTGTGAAGTAAAATTCAGTAAAGATTACTGTAATATTTATCATAATTCTAAGCTGGTCATGACTGGATATGCACAAAATAATTTATATGTTGTATACAATGAGTCATATGCATTATTAACTTCAGTCCACTTATGGCACCAAAGACTTGGCCACCTCAACTATCAGAATCTCAAAAAACTTAATGAGTCCGCTGATGGTGTAGACATGGAGGTAATTAGACAAGATAAAAAACTTATATGTAATACATGTCTACAGGGTAAACAGACAAGACAACCTTTCAAGAATGAAGGCACAAGGGCTTCCAGTTTACTTCAAGTGATTCACTCGGACGTATGTGGTCCCATGGAAGAGAAGTCCCTCGGTGGTGCCCGATACTATGTAACATTCATTGATGATTATTCAAGAAAGGTATTTGTTTATTTTATGCACTCAAAGTCACAAGTACTTGAAAAATTCAAAGAATTTAAGAACTTTGTTGAAAATTAACTAGACACCAAGATTAAAGCTTTAAGATCTGATAATGGCAAAGAATATGTTAATGAAGCATTTGATAAATTTTGTAAAGAGTTTGGTATTAGACGACAGTTCACTGTACCATATTCTCCCGAACAAAATGGTATGAGCGAGAGGATGAACAGGACCCTTGTTGAACGTGCCAAGTGCCTGTTGATTGATGCTAAGTTGCCAAAGAAATTTTGGGCAGAAGCTGTCTCCACAGCTGCCTATGTGATTAACCGTTCGCCAACAAAGTCCATCGATTACAAAACTCCAGAAGAGAAATGGACAGGAGTGAAACCAAACATCAAAAATATGAAAGTATTTGGTTGCCGTGCTTTGGTGCACGTCCCTAAAGAAAAGAGACAGAAATGGGACAGTAAAGCAAATGAACTGATATTTGTGGGGTATTGCCCTGAGTCCAAAGGTTACAGATTATATGATGAAAAACAAGGAAAAATTATTAGAAGCAGGGATGTTGTGTTTTTGGAAGAAAATATAGATAAAAACTTCAGTTTGATGCCAATCACTTCTTGCGCTGAAGAAAGTAATAAGAAAGAAGATAAACAAGATGATACCAATGCAAGTTGAAGTGACAGTTCAAATTCCTATGAAAGTGTAAGCACTGTTAAAGAAATTGAAAGATCACACAGAGTACTGAGTTACCAGTCACAAAAAATTTGAGACCAAGAAAAGTAAATAATACCCCTACCTACATTTGCATGTCAGACCATGATCGAGACCCTCAGACTGTAAAGCAAGCCTTAGAAAGTGAAAATAAACTGGATTGGCAAAGAGCAATGGACAGTGAATACAGTTCCTTAGTGAAGAACAATACATGGACTCTTACCGAGCGCCCGACTGGAAAGAAAATTATACCTTGTAAATGGGTTTTCAAAACTAAATTAGATACTGATGGCAATGTGTCGAAATACAAGGCCAGACTTGTTATTAAAGGATATGAACAGAAATTTGGTGTTGATTACACGGAAGTGTATGCGCCTGTAGTAAGAATGACCACCATTAGATATTTATTTGGAATAGCCGCTAAACATAACCTCAAAATTGAGCAACTAGATGCAGTGTGTGCTTTCCTACAAGGTGACATTGATGTTGAGTTGTACATGTCACAGCCGCCACACTATGAAGATGGATCAGAACAAGTATGTAAGTTGAACAAGTCAATTTACGGCTTGAAACAAGCCAGCAGAGCCTGGAACAAGAAATTAGATAGTTATTTGTATGAGATTGGATTTAAAAAATCTGAGCTAGACCCGTGTGTTTATTATGCTCACTGTGAGAACAGTAACATGTTATTTCTTACTGTATTTGTCGATGACCTTCTGCTTATTTATAATAATAAAGAATTAGCAAGAAATATAAAGAAGAAAATAATAGAAAAATTTGTAATGAAGGAATTGGGAAAAGCAAAATTTTATATTGGCCATAAAATAACATTCACTGATGAAGGTATTTCCATTGATCAGATCAATTATATAGAAAACATACTAAAACGATTTAGAATGGAGAACTGCAACCCAGTGGGAACACCCATGGAGCTAGACCTGAAATTTTCAGACACTTCTGAAAAAATAGAAGAAAAGTTGTATCAAGAATTAATTGGTTGTTTATTGTACATTTCCCAAGGAACACGTCCTGATATCAGTTATGCTGTGAACTATTTAAGCCAATACAATAAAAATCCTACTCGAGACCACTACAATTCCGCAAAACGGATACTTCGTTATTTACAAGGTACCAAAGACCTGAAACTCCACTTCAAAAGAGATGTTAAAGAGAAAATTGTTGGATATTGCGACTCAGATTGGGCCTCATGCAAAGAAAATAGAAAATCCTGCACTGGATACACTTTTATTTTTCAGGGTGCAGCCATTTCCTGGAATTCAAAAAGGCAGCAAACTGTTGCTTTATCAACAACGGAAGCGGAGTACATGGCGCTGTCCGCAGCTACTCAAGAAGCACTGTGGCTAAAGCAACTTCATCATGAGTTGTGGCCTTCAACTGAGGTCACACCAATAACTTTGTATTGTGATAATCAAAGTGCCATTAAACTTACAGGTAATTCTGCTTACCATGCAAGAAGCAAACATATAGATGTACGTCATCACTATGTACGAGACAAAGTAGCTTCTGGGGATGTTGGTGTCAAATACATCGATACCAACTCGATGATCGCAGATTGCTTCACGAAGGCGTTACCAAAGATAAAGCATACCAAGTTCCTGAAAGATATGGGTCTACGTTCATAGGGAGGATGTTGAAATATGAACGCAGTCATAATTTATACCTTTATTAATTTACTATTGAATGCATCCGTCCGTAATGTCATCTGTCACTTGTATACGATACGATTTCCTGTAATGCACCTTTTTGCTGCGCAATATATGGCTTCCGAGTGTCTCTCAAATATCTTTTTATTTCGTCTCAATCCTTGCTTAGTTTCTCTTAATCAGTAAATATTACAGTTTTTATTAATTACCAAAGTACTTTCAATAAAACCGCGCTAGTATCCGTTAAAAAGTCTTTTGTTTCAGAATTTTATTTATCTTATAAATTAAAAAATAAATAAATTAAAAATATAAATTTACTTCAAACCCAAGATATGAGTTGGTTGGTTCAAAAAACGACGAAGCGCTTCGAGAAAAGGCACTGCCGTGCCCCCAGCCAGATAGCTTACAAATTTTCACTTTTATTGTTATTATAATTATTTATTGTTATTTTAATATAATTGCTTACTAAAATAAAATCTAGAAATAGCGAAAATTAGTAATAAAGATTTGTAATAATTACAACTAGAACATATTGCTTTTACCATTACATTTTTTCTGATTGCCAATGTATTGGGAAGTGGTCATTGTTCTTTGAGTTTGTTGAACATTAATGAATTTCATTGATGAACAACAAAAAAGAAAGAACACATTGAGAGTTTGTTTTTCTTCTAGTTTTTGTAAAAAAATCTAAATTTTCCGCCCAAAATCTTTTTATATTTTAAAAAAGCATTTTTACGATTCAGCATGTTTGTGATTTTTTTATGCAGAACAGAAGTATTATATGAAACAGAATTTAACATCGACTTATCTTTGGTCTTTGCAGTCTATAAATAAATAAAAGTCATTAGGTGTTCAATTTTATTTATTTTACATTCAATCTACAAGTCTCTCTATCTACATCCTAATACCTATAGGTAATCTTTAATTCGATTGCATTAGGGACTAAGTAGGTAGTCAAACTCTTTAGTTAGCATGTTTTTTCGTTACGTTTACGTTATGTTTTCTATAATACTTTTATTTTATTCTATTAAAATTATGTTTACTTATAGCACGGGACTTTGTGGTAAACACATCACAGATTAAGTGGAAATAAGTCGGAAAATTACAGCAACTTTCAATCATAAATCATGGTCTACTACTGTTTCAGTTTTCGCCAAGCTGTATAAAGTTAAATGACAATTTCAGAACACGTTTGCCTATTACCGACCTAGTACGACCTAGTAAAAGAGTCGGTTAAGAAAGAGAACATGTCATGGCATGCCAATTTTTCAGGAGACAAGAAAAATAAATTTCTAAGGAGTTATGAGAAAATACCAATAACACCTAAGTAACAAATTTTAACTAATACCAGCTATATACAGAAATTTTAAAACTAACGAAGCTTTCTTGAAATACATGTAAACACCTTATTTCCCATGCCAATCCAGTTTATGTTCAAACATAAAAATAATGAAATTGTTTGAAGAACAAAAAATATTTTTTCGTCTCCTGTGAAGTCGACTTTTTGTAGATAGATGGTCTATTCCGTTTCTTGATCTTTTATGTCTGTTTTGTCAAAAGAACCGCATTCCATAAATATTGCTAAATGGGAAAAAAGGTGAAAAAGGAAAGAAAAAACATGTCAATGTTCTGTGTTTCTACGAGCTGAAAAAATATCAAGCTTTTATCATTAATCAAGAGTTAAACAAGGTCGCAAAGTATGTTAATATTATTAGGTATCACTTAAAAAACAGTACCTATGGAAAGAACACATGTTGCGCGAGTCAGACTCGCACTAATAGAAAACAAATAAGTAACGCCATGTACGTAATCATAAAATATTTCCTAAGATCTGTTTTAATTTGCTATGAGATTATGAGAAAACGTTTCTAAGAAATTTTAATAAAACAATTCAGTAGGGGCCTAATTCAATTAAAATATGGGTGTGTTTCCATCAAGTGTTTGTTTAAAAACATATTTTGTACGGAGATTCAGGATATTTTCTTTTATACCTATTTATTATTTTAATTATTATAAAAAGCTAAATAAGTTGTACAGTTTTTACCGCTTATCTAACTTGATAACGCATGACCATCCTTTCACTAATTTCTGTTCTTATATTCCATTTCAAACCTCATACAGGTAGCTGCCTGGCGTTCCATTCTACATTACAAACCTCATACAGGTTTGTAATGGCCTGGCGCTCCACTCCTTCACTGAGCTATAACTCCGAAAACAACAACATTCCACTGGACATACGAACAAGCTCCAAGAAAAGCGAAAACAAAGGAGAATACTACACAGGACAAGATCTAATCAGGACCGAACAGATTTTAACAGAATTTCGAGAGAACTAAAAGACCTAATTAACGAAACCAATAACGCAACGCTTCAGCACCATATATCGGGTTTATCAACTCATAAAAAGGACAATTATTCCTTATGGAAGATAACCAAAAAATTCAAAAGACCGCAAACCCATATTCCACCCATTAGAAAATCCCCTACTGACCCCTGGGCAAGGAGCGAAAATGAAAAGGCAGAACTATTTGCAAAAAATTTAAGCGAAATATTTACACCCAACCAGTCGAGCATGGCATGGATGGTTTCGAAAAGGAAATTGATGAAGTAATCAATAGCGACCAGCAGCTGACTCCACCACTTGTACCGGTAACTCCAAAAGATCTTGCACGGACGATTCAGCTTCTGGAAAATAAGAAGGCACCTGGATTCGACTTAATAACTGGTGAAGTGCTTAAAAGGTTACCCAAAAAAGCCTTGGTCTTTCTCACAGTGCTATTTAACGCAATCCTTAGAATACAGTACTATCCAAAACTTTGGAAAATATCACAAATTTGCATGATTGCAAAACCGGGAAAACCGCCAAATGATCCCGGTTCGTATAGGCCAATAAGTCTCCTGCCGATACTGTCCAAAGTATTTGAAAAAATTCTTCTAAAACGACTAAAACCAGTACCTACTCGAAGAAAACAAAATCATACCAGATCATCAATTTGGCTTTCGGGAAAGACATTCAACTGTAGAACAAGTACATAGAGTAGTTCACAAAATCAGACAATCGCTAGAAAAAAAAGAGTACTGCTCAGCTGTATTTTTAAACATACAACAAGCTTTCGACAAAGTCTGGCACAAAGGACTGTTAGATGCAAACTAAAGATCCTCCTACCAAACCCCTTCTTTATGATACTGAAATCCTATCTAAACCAAAGACAATTTCAAGTTAAATACGGAGAAGAATACTCAAAGCTATATAACATCAATGCTTCAGTACCACAGGGATCAGTTCTTGGCCCAGTGCTATATTCAATATTCACAGCAGACCTACCCACAACAGACGATGTTGTAACTGCAACATACGCAGATGACACAGCTTGTCTGGCTAGCGATACTAACCCAAACGTAGCTTCACTCAAACTACAAGAACAGCTTGATAAGATAGATGCTTGGCTGCAGAAGTGGAGAATAAAAGCTAGCGCAAGCAAATCAACACAAGTCACATTCACACTGTGAAAAGGTGACTGCCCACCAGTTCATATGGGAAATGGCGTACTACCGAGCCATAACAGTGTAAAATACCTGGGGCTGCACTTAGATAGAAGATTGACTTGGGCAAACCACATCAAAGCAAAAAGGAAAGAAGCACAGTTCCAATCGCTGCAATGGCTGCTAGGTCGCCAATCACCTCTGTCCCTAAGCAACAAACTCCTGGTCTACAAAACCATCATAAAACCCATATGGACATATGGTATAGAGCTTTGGGGCTCAGCAAGCAACTCAAATATAGAAATCCTCCAACGATTTCAGAATGTCGCATTGAAAACAGTATCTAGTGCACATTGGTTTGTTAAAAACACAGAAATACACCAATACCTGGAGATATCATATCAACTGTTAAGGAAGATGTCAGTAAAAGCAGCAAAAAATACAAATATAAACTTAGCTCACATACGAATGAATTGGCCAAAGAACTCCTCATTGAAAATCAAAACATAAAACGCCTAAAAAGGTGGCAAATCTTGGACCTAGACCACAGAAATTAATTCTATAAATCTATACAGTGCCAACTAATGGGACGGCACTAACAAATTGACTACCCTGGAACCCATCTGATTATGGCTGAAGAGCCGATTGCAGATCAAAAATGAACAAAAAAAAAGATTCCATTTAATATAAAGTATACTTGGAACTAGGTATATTATTGCCATATTTTATGTATTCTGTGACCTGGTTCCTAATTAATTACTATACTTATATCATTTCACATGATATTTAAAGAAAATATTAGGCAGTAAGTAATTA
Source organism: Agriphila tristella (assembly GCA_928269145.1). NCBI lineage: Eukaryota > Metazoa > Arthropoda > Insecta > Lepidoptera > Crambidae > Agriphila > Agriphila tristella. The sequence continues at coordinate 45,204,705 of OV743433.1, forward strand.
CTTCATTAACCAAAAGAACTTAAATAGTACTTTTCTTCATTACCTTGTTTCTTTCAGTTATTGTAATAAGAAATTATTGTTTTATTATCTGTCCCTTTTATTATATTGTCTATCATTGAATAGCTAAGAAAATAATAAAGGTTTGAAAACTTAATTTTTATTATCCTGAGTTAAATAGTCTTCAAAGATAGAGGAAATTATTCGAAAATTATTATCAAAAAAATCTTTTCAAATTATTAAAAACCACGAATTTAAATCCGGTCATTAATCAATTAAAAAATTCAATTAAGAAAGTTGCGCAATAAATCCCAAAAAAGTAGATTATCAAAAAAATACTAAACCTGTGTGATCCAAACACCAAAACGCATACGCCCAAAATCTTACTTCAAAATCCGCGCCGAACCGCCCGCGCCGGAAAAAAATCACAGACCAAACATAACTAGCGGCAACGAAGCGCTTATGCGACACCCGCCAACAAACTGTCCTTCCAGTTCTCCGCTCCACAGTCCGCCCCGCCTCACGCAAGTCCCGCCCACCACGAACCAAACCCACCAATCAGAGCACCCCTAAAACCTTATTTACTCGTATCGCCCGCCCGCCCTCACCGTCTCATCTTATCGATTGGACTACCCGCCACTTATTTAAGGCGGCTGAATTAATTTTGTGATTGAAATTACAAGTATGATGGTATTAATTTGTTGGCGCCGGCGTCGCTCGATTAAAACATGGGCTGTTATTTGCTCTGATATGGGATGTATTTAGCGGTATTCTATATTACGATTTGCGGTCGAATGTTTAAGTGCAAACTGATTTTTTCGTTGGGATGGATTTTTGAGAAACAGAATTTTTTTTTAGGCAGCAGAATTTGTTATAGCGTGGTATAGATAACTGGATGTCGTTCTTACTATTTTAATCCTTGTTCTTATAAAAAACAATTTTAATGGCAAGGATACAGGATCGAGCTTAGTCTTGATGTAGGTACTATTGAGTAATATGGTGGTGAATTTATTCACTTCAATCGTAGTAGAGTGGCTAACACACCTCTGATGTCTTTATTTATTTCCCCAATAAGTAAGTCAACATGAAAAGTGTATTATTCTTCTTTTTTTCAAAAGACACAAGCTTTATTGATGAATACCTACCTTTATACTTAAGTATCTTTATTTATTTGCTTGCCGTTAAAGTAAATTTTTAAACTTACTAAACGTTTGCAAAATTATCTTTTTTTGAAATTGGTTTTAAAATTGAGACTTGGATAACAATATTAGATTTATAATTATTTTGCACAAGATACAATAATAGTAGTTTATGAAACTGACACATAAAGAGGGGTATTAAAACACGAGTGTGTGTTTAAAAACCGAGCCGCAGGCGAGGTTTTTAATAGTATCACACGAGTGTTTTAATACCTAGTTATGTGCAGTTTCATACACTACTTTATCTACACTCATACATTTGGGATTGAACCTACTAAATAAAAGATCAACGTTAGAAAAGAGAGAGAGACTTTGTTTGTATTAGCTAGGTACCTACCTTGTAATAAGTCATTTCCTTAGCTGCATCTAAAATATCGGGCAGAGTCCATTTTTTTTCACATTTTAAAGCAAGAATTAAAAAAACCTACAAAATTCAGTAAGTATAACAAAATGTAAAAATTAAAATCAAAACTTTATTTGAAATGCTTTAGAAATGGCGCGCATTCCATTAGAAAAAAAAAGATGAGTGCATTCCAACAATTTAATCGCACTAAGTTATCGATTACCATAGAGTGCATTTTAATCAATGAAAATATGTGGGAAAATATCGTTGTTTTTTTTAATTTTACGGCACTGCCTTCTTTTTGGATTTGCCCTGTATCGTAATGAGAAATAAAGTTATTTTATGATGCAGTTGACTGCATCGTAATGAGTTTATTTTTTAATTTTACCTATCCACGAAAATAAAGTACGTATTTATATTACCTTTTTTGAATTCATATTTGGAACATTACGTTGTGAGTGTAGATAAATACGTTTTCTATGCGTAGGTACGACGTAAAAAATATTATAGCCTTAATTAATGAAAATCTTTCAGCAGTTTGTCACACACACATAAAGCATACAAAATGAGATCAATTAACCGATTACCATTAAAAAAATCAATACAACTAACAACCAGCCATTAAGTAGAAAATTCTCAGAAAATGCCATCGAGATAAGAGTCCCCTCTCACTCCCCGCGGCGCGGCATCTCTCGTATAATCGCTCGCATAATCACGGTGTCATAATAAACGGCACCCGCCTGTCGGACAGATTTAACCCTCAATTATAGAATTAAGCCGCGATGAAGGGTTGAGAGCCCCTGTTGCGTCCTCAATTGATGTTTATGTTTCCGGCTGTGAACGTTGTCGATATCGAATAATTGGGAAAATTAAGTTTCTTTAATTTAGATGGGAAACATTTTAATTGGCAAAATATTTAAGTTTTTTTATTAGTAACTCGGAAGGCATTTGACCACCTGATTGGTAAACAGGCTGTGGTCCAAGGTGTAGCATGCTTGCCCAGGAAATGCTTGTTTAGGTACTCTTGTTTCAATAATCTGCACCACAAAGTAAGCAGCTACCTTGAAATTTGCAAAACTTCGTTAACGCTTCGCTTTTGCAACATTTGTATGGATTTGACTTTTTAAAAATCAATTGCTAACGAAAACTGAATTATGTCAATCACGTTTCGATAACGAGCATTTGCAAATGGTAAGACCCTCTTGGTATGTTAAAATTATTTTAAATACTTAAGTACTTATAATTTAACTTTTACTTAAAATAATTACTTTATGTGATTTGATAGCAGTTTTTTTGATAATAAAATAAAATTGTTATAATATAATGTGCATACGGTACACATATCCAATAGGAATGAAGTCGATGATATCTTTTAAATAAAAAAGTAGAAAAAAATTTCTTTTATGTGTTTAAATTTATTGAGAACACAAAAAACATTCAGTTAAGTAGTTGATTGATACTAATTAAAATGGAAGCTTTGGAATGAACTTGTTCATTTATTTAAAAAAACAAATGCATGTCATGTAAATGTTAGCTTTTAAGATGAATTTTAAAATGAACAATATTGGTTTTAATTTTTCATCACAACAGAATTTTATTGTTTATGCATTTTATCGACAAGTTTTGACTGCACATCACTACTACCCTCAGCTAGTTGATGTTCAATACTGACATAATGAAGTGTTGTCACGCCGCACGCGCTATTGTGCGCTTTGCCGGTGCGGTGTGCATGCCCCTTTACAAGCATCGTTAACTGTAAACTGCCCTTTACAACTTCACAACCAATTTCGAATCAAAATATGACGAGATTTCTGATTACGTCAGAGTTAATAATTATTATTTCTTTCTTTTGAAAAGTGGCTTTAATATATTTTAGTTAATCTAATCTAATCTAATTTGTTATTTATTTATTCAAAAAATACTTACAGGCTTACAGAATATTCCAAAACGACAGTAAGCTTAATCTAACAATAATATAAATGAATGAATTAAAGTTTACCACAATTACAAATACACTAACAATATAATAATAAAAAAAACAAATGTCAAATAATAAACATGCAATAAAAAATAAAATTCTAAATAATGTCCAAAGAAAATAGAATAACAATAAGATTTAAAAAAAATACTATAAAACAAAGGGTCTAAACTACTACTATCCCCGTCAATTGGTAATGCGCTGGAACCTTGTCAAATTAACATAAACATCAACGTCATCCGCAACTTAAAATGACAAAAAGCAGTAAAATTCTAATAGGTAATATAATATATTAATTATTTAATTCTTATTTTAAATAAGAAAGGGTCTAGGTATATGAAAAAATTACAATTGTTTTTCATTTTTGAGGTTAAAATCATGGCCGCCAGGCGCATTACCAATTGACGATGATAGTAAGCCAAATTAGGATTTATAATGTCAACAACTAAACTAACACAAGATTTAGATGTCAATGTCAACTTTACAATATTTACAATAGTTATGTCAATGAAAATGTTACGTCTGTCGCATAATTTATTATATGTCAGTCAATATGCACGTCATTCAAATAAAAATGGAATTTATTAATGATATGTCCTAATTGGTCAAAGAAAATGTCAATGTCATTGTGCTGGGCGAGCAAGTCTCCTATACAGCGCAGTGCGCGTGTGGTGGGCGCATTCTTGGCGCGCTTAGTGCGCGTCGTCGGCGGGGCCAGCAGTCGCGGCCTGCGGCGCAGCGCGATTAGACCATCCACATCCCGAGGAATATTTCAGGGAACCATCAGCCGTACTTGTTCCAATATTTCAGGACTATCTACTTTGTGGTGTATGCAACGAACTAAAATACTAAGGAAGTGTAATTCCGCTCAAAAAATAGCACCACGCAAACTAACACAGAGTGGGCGGGGCTAAAAAAGTACTAGTGAAGCACGATTTAGTCATGTCTGCCACGCGCTCGGCGACAGTCGTTAGCGTTACCACAAAAAAATAATTAGAAAAATGATTAAAATGACGTCATGTGTGGTCATGTGGTGAAAAAGACCAAAAGAAGGCAGCAAAACTATACAGACATAACATAACATAGGAAAGTAACATATTTTTCGTTTTTTAGAAATATCTATGAGCGTATACATACAAAATATGGTCGTTATTATGCAACAAGTGTTCAGTCGCTTTGTGGGGCAGAGTCAAATCTTCACATTCACTGCTATCACACATTTTAAACAAGAATAAAACTCTCTCATGGAATTCAGTACAACAAAAAAAGGAAAATTAAAATCAAAATTTTGTAATGCTAAAAATGGCGCGTCCTGCAATATGCAATACATAGAAAACGAGTAATCTGATGTAATCTCCTTGTTTTTTATTATTATACAGGGTGTAACAAAAACGCTGTCCAATCCGTGAAGGGATGACTAGGTAGGTACCTATAAAGATTCTATTCACGCAATCCTCTTTGATTAACGAGTAAAAATCCCTAGTTAAAATAGAATAAATAAAAAATGAAGAACTCACATTGCAACACCGAAGGCAGCAGAGTGGCACGACAAGTAGTGACGTCATGAGGTCAAGACCGTCAGATCAGAACACAAAGTAATGTCAATTTCCAGAAACTATGATTTTATGCAGCTCTGAAAACAGCTTTTTAATATGGAGTTTGATCCGCGGATCATTCTGCTGGAACCCCAATGTGAGATCTGCTGCGAAAATGCTACTTTATATTTCCACCACCAATAGAAATACATTCCTAGCAACGGTGCACTAGATTGTCCCGAACACTTTGCAGCACACCTGTATTCCACTTAATTAGTACAAATGTGGCTATTATTCGCAAACGCATTACGGATTCACTCTCACAAATGTTTTTAAACATCAACTGTAAACATGACCTCACAAATAAAAATCAAGGGGTGTCAAATCTGGAGATCGCGCTGGCTACGGAGTTGGTCCACCTCTTCCAATCCACCGTCACCCATCACCCATATTGCTAGTTTAGGTATTTGCGCACCGGTCAATAAGCATGTTAAAATAGTCTGCATTTGAAAAAGATCTTGACAAGAATAAACTTTGACTTGGTGGAATACGCTGCTATAAAAAATACATTACGAAAAACTGAGAACCTCCTCCTTTTTTGAAGTCGGTTAAAAAGGTGTCGCTATAAGAATTTTGTATTGTCAATTAAAAAATAAAAATAAAGCGACGTATTAATACTGTTGTTCTTTATCAGTCACACCTCTAAAAGACGTATTAAGGTGTTGCTCGCGCAAATGTGATAATTATCTACATAATATGTACTTACATGTTATGAAAAAAAAATCTTTACAGAATACATTGTCTTTTATCAAGCATACCTATTTTATTTCAATAGCTTGCCTAATTTTAGTCCTTCTTGAAATCATATGTCTTACCAATTCGTGACAAATAATATGATCAACATCATCATTTTATAATTTTCATAAAATAAAATAACAATAAAATCATCACAGCCGAAAGACGTCCACTGCTGACATAGGTCTCCTTTAGTTTTTTAGAGCGACTAGTTACAGGCGACTTGCATCAAGCGTAGGTATGCGAGCGGTCTTTACCAAGTCGTCCGTCTACATAATAAAACAAACATTATATCTAACAAACAATAATGTACTAATTTTATAAAACAATTTTATGATGCCGCCCAGCGCGCCGTAGTAGGTTAGGTGTACTGACTGCATTCTACGTTACACCGTCCTCGCCTCAATGACAAAGGCACGACAACGGCCCAATGAGTGACACGAGGCGAGTCAAATATCCAATCATGTTTGATCTGCGTTCAAACCCCAGCCAATAAAAAACGTCATATGCGTTAGAATACAATCTAATGCCGATTATGCGTGCATTGTAATAAGGTATGTTTTTACTAGTTCATTGTTGAGTTTGCGACCTTTTGTGTTACAGAATATGTGAAGGTGCCATTTTTTATGCAATATTTGTTAGGAGTTAGGCTTCCTTAGATCTTAGTTCGTTGGGTGTATGATAGACAGATAGTGTTTCAACAGCAGCATTAGTCTTCTGAGTTTCAGGGTCTCCATATCCACCATACCCGAAACAAACATTGAAGGATAAAGATACGGGTAATAACCATATCGTTGTTTGTAGAGTCAGCGTGCAAACTTGCGTTGAATTTTTTCCATTAAAAGAGCATATTTATCGTCATATGGATCCCAAATACAGCGCCATATTCTAATTTGCTCCGAACGTATGCAGTGTATAAAACTACTGCAACCTTCGGGTTGTCAAACTGGGCCGCGGTTCTTATAACAAAGCCCAACATTTTACTAGCCTGTTTGCAGATTATTGTCATATATGCGTATGAAAGTCAAATTCTGTATCTATTTCTAAACCTAAATATCTTATATTACTCACTCTTTCCAATGGCGCGTCAGATTTATAGTAAGTTGCATGTAGCGGCAGTCGCTTGCGACTACATGTGATAACTTTACATTTGTCACTGTTGAGGGGAAGATGGTTATCTTATAACCATCTTTAAACAGAGTCTATATCCTTCTGTAACATATTAGTGTCACCAACATCCGCAATACTCAAACTCAGCTTGAGATCATCAGCAAAGAGAAGACACTTTGCTTCTTCCACACTCCTCGGAAGGTCATTGACAAAAATCAGGAACAATGTGGGCCCTAACGTACTCCCTTGACTCACTCCTGACCTTGTGTAGTATACTTCAGACTCATACCCATTCAGTCTTACATATTGACACCGATTGTTGAGGTAACAAGCAATTAATTTTAGTAGACATGGTGTAAAGCCTATTGTTGCCAATTTATGCAACAAGATGTCATTATCGACAAGTTCAAAGGCTTTTCTAAAATCAAAATAGGCCACATCCACCTGATGACCCCTATCCATCTCAGCAGCAACGTAATCTACATGTGAAACAAGATTTGTTGTGGTGGAGCGAGCCTTGCGGAAACCATGTTGGCTGTCGTGTATTAAATTAGCTATTTGACTGCTAATTTGGTTGTTCAAGACGATTTCAAAATTTTGACAAAAACTAATAACACTGCAATCGGTCTGAAAGAAGGTACATCTGTGGCACCCACGCTCTTGGGAACTGGAGTAACGCGTGATAATTTCCATCTCTCAGGATAAGTACCTTTGCTGAGAGAGAGATTGAAAATGTGTAGTAGTGGTACACTAAAAATACCCACACAGTCTCGTGCCAAAAAAACTGGGATACGATCAGGACCCTCCGAAGAACGTGGCTTAAGACGCTTCACAGCCTGCTTTAGGTCATCTTCATCGACCATTGAGACCGATATAAACGTGGAATCTGATAGAGAGTGAGCAGCGCGAGCATCATCAGCGTGGTCTAATCGAGGAACCTCCGTACGAAACACAGAGCTAAAATATTTGGCAAAAGAGTTCACTACTTGCTGACCCTGTACATCAACTCCATCATAGGAGTAGGTATCAACACATTGCCGCTGTTTTTTCTTATCTTTTATGTAATTCCAGAATTGCACTGGATCATCAATAATCTTGTTTTGAATATGGTTTACGTGTCGCCGATACTCGATATCAATAAGGTTTTTTACATGCTCCCGATAGTATTTAAAAAGCTCTTGATTGAACTCCTTGCCCTCTTGTTTATATCGTTTTAAATGAAAATATTGCTGCTGAATAATTTTTATTATCTCCGCCGTAAACCATGTCGGATAAGTGTACCGACTATCGTTATCGTTAATTTAATATCAGGGTTTGCCCTTGATCATAGCATCTTTACATGACTTTTTCGTTTTTCCAAGATATTGATATAGATTGTTTGAGGTGGCTGACCAGAAAAACTGCCAGGCTGAAGGCAGGCAACCCTATATATTAATGAATGGCACGTCGAGGGCTATCGATCTGCATCAATTTTATCTTTCCACCTGATGAGGTAAATTACCCCATTTTATGGCCTCATAAAACTTGGCTGACCTTGAAACCTGCCAGGGTAGGGGCTGGCAACCCATGCGGGTTTTGACCTCCAAATGTTTCTCTTTCAATGGATAAACATTTCGATCTTCCACCTCATGATGTAATTTTCGATCAAAATAGCGGTACGAAAACGAAAAAAAATATATGTTCTTCCAGGATATGCGATGGCAACCCACTAAAATCCAGTGTTCCTAAGTAATATCTATTACTGCAACACATTTCTGCTCTTCCACCTTGTGAGGTAAGGTTTCATGCAATGGGAGCTTAGTCTATTAGCCGAATGTTTTTTAATCGGGACAAACTTTTTTGTACAGTCATATAACTTACTGTAAAATAGTTCAACAGCAGAGTTTACGTCTGCCATTGCTAATAGATCCGACCAGTCTGTGTTCACTAGTTCCATATATACACCGTGCAGATCGCCTTTACGCCAGTTGAAATCAGGGCCTAATGCAGATGATTGCGTGGGCGGAGACACAGAATTCGGAACCCGTGCATGACGTGGGAATTGAATATCTACTTCGAGGGCAGGGTGATGTTTATCAAGGTGAACTAACGGATCATGACTAATAGTAACGCTAAGATCTCAAGATCACTCAGCACTAGATCTAACATGACACCACGATTATTGAACACGTTATTATGTTGTTTTAGCAAACAAAAGTCACAAAATAAATTAAAGTGCATTTTGACATTAGCGCTACAAGAATTTAAATTGAAATCACCTATGATTAGTGTATCTAAGTCAGAGTAAGTACAGATTGCGTCTTCAATACATTTAAATATTGTTCATCATTATAACTAGGAGGAAGATAGACAAAGACAACACAACACAAACATTTTACATCCTTATTACTAACAATAGCCAACAAGAGTTCCTTGTCGGCAGTCAGATTTGCTATATTATTAATAATACGCACAGAATAACAGTCACGAACTGCAAGCAAAACACCTCCCCATCCGACGTCTCCAGCTCTGTCTTTTCGCACCACTGTGTACCCAGGGGGAAACAGTTCACCATTACACACAGAACTTGTTAAAAATGTCTCCGTTAAGGCGATAATATCAAATTTATTTTTCAGTACGTTATTTTGAAATACACTAGTCTTTGACCGAAGGCCTCGTACATTTTGGTAAAACAGATGAACTTTTTTTAATGATGACTGTCTATTAAGTTTGCCTCTCTTTGGATCGAAAGTTATGATTTTGGCGCCAAGGCTTAACACATATACCTTCGGCCCAGCTAGTTGCACACATGACAGCATCTGCAGAATTTAACGGTACACCTAGCTTAAAGGAGGCATAACGCCCCCGCGCTTTTAATTCTTCTACCGTGCAGATATCGCTACCACAGATAGATTTAAGATGGTCGCAAACCTGTTGAACTGGAGTACCCTCCTGGACGTAGTAGAGATGAAGATACTTCCATTTTTCAGCGGCTCGCAGCGAAATAGTACCAGGAGCAGCAGTACCCCTCAGCATTCCAGGATGGGAGGCGCGTGTTCATTTTCGTGCTACTTCCACCCATTCATTCTTGTCGTCTACTTGGCCGTCGTTTAATGGAAAAACTGAAGAAACCGAAGCAGAAGGCGCTTCTTGCGTGGACTTGGGAGAGATTGGCGGGGCTACGGATGGTGATATTTTTGCACCCTGTTTTCATATACCAGGTTGTTTCTGCAGCTGTTTATTCTTCGTGTGAGTAGGAGTGTTATCATTTCTAGACGGAATGCTGTTCACAGCCACATTCAATCGAGGTTCGTTATTTGCAGTCACTTTGGAGTCATATTTTCGATTAAATTCCTCGAATTTTTCGGTTAATAGGTCTATTTTACCAAATAGCTCCTTTCTAAATGCAGCAAACTGCTCAAAGACTATCGTTCTAATTTTCTCGGTAAGTTGGGTTTCAAATTCGCTATTAAGCTTTTTCACTTCTTCGATAAGCGAAGCCTTCAAAGCGTGGGTATTATTAATAACGTCATCTTCGGCAGTGGTTAAATGATTTTATACTATTATTTATAGTATAAGGTGACAAACATAGCTACATGAATAGTGACAGACAAGTGGTCTTTATTTCGAAATACTCCAGACATGTTTTCCTAAGGTTTGCGCTCTGACTAATCTAAAACGTTAAAAGGCGCTCTTAAAAAAATGACAAGTCAAATGTTCCGTGGTCAAGAGTTCAGCCCCTAATGGAGATGACCCAGCGTTGCCCCAGTTTCATTTTATTTAATTACTTTCATAGTTAAAAAATGCTAATTACATTTTATTTAGGTATCAAGAATTGCTTTATATTTAGAAAAACAATTACAAAAAACATTAAGTTGTTTTCTGAAGTATTTTGTGAAAAAATGTAAGTAAATAGTACTCAAATGATAAAAAAATTGAGATTTAAAAGCGTTTTAACTTAAAAATCCCACTTTTTAATGCAGAAAATAATTATTAATCTGATTCTATAGCAAAATACCTACTCTGACATACTACTTTGATTAAGACGCGATAGACTTTCATTTTTTGAGAATGGTGGGGCAAATGACATAGGCGCGATGGGACATGTCTTTTGGAACTCTGTTACAATCAACTTCCGATTCAAAATGACAAAAGTCGCACTTACATTGTTGTTTTAATTAGCATAGTTGTCACATTGATTCTAAAGCAGCAATGTAACTGCAATTTCTGACAGTTTCAGTCAAAAGTTGTTAGCAGCAGAGTTACATTTACAGGTGATTGATCTAGGTGAAATGGCCTCTTCGACCCCACCTTCGGGTGTCACTTTATCATCATTATCTCTTGAGCCTCTTTGGGTCCATTTCTGGACATAAAGTCTCTACTCCCAAATTCTTCCACGGGATAGTTGTGTGCCAGTTGTGTCCTGCACGATGGGTTGATGATGTTAACTTTACATCATCAACTCATCGTGCAGGTTCCTGCACGATGACATTTTACATTTTACATTGTTAAGGCTGTAGACGCGCATCACGTTCCATTTTTAAATTTTCCATACAAATGATCGAAACATCTCTGCGCGAACCGTAATGAGGGCGAACTTTGAAAATTCCTATTAAATTATATATTAGATATAAGTAAATACAAAATACTCAATACAATAGACAAATATCTCATTATTTCTAAGGAAAATAATAAATGACTTTAAAATCTGTAAATGCCAGTAAAAAAACATGTCAAAGTGTACCTATTTGAGCATTTTTTAATATTTTATTTCTCGTGATTAAAATCATTTTTTAAAATTTTCTCTCTATAGGGCACTCCTTGACAATACAAACAATCGTTGAAAAAATAAATATGAGTCGTATTATTATTTGTTACAGCTGAAACGTGTTTGAAAAATACCTCTGACAAGCAAATTTGGAATTCCACTTGAACAGATTGTCTTTGTTTTAAAATACCTGATAATTTATTATGTTTTTCTCTCTATACGGCACTAATTTAAGAATTTTGCTTCCTAAAACTAAAGTTTACATCAATAGTAATGCTTTAATTCTTTAGATAACTTGTTTGGAAAAACGCTAATTTCTTTGAAATGCGTATATACAGTCACATTTCCAACCCATAGTATTGGTGGGCGGCCTCGTGTTCTTTTGTCACTTAACTTCACGAAAACGAAGGTCATGTGCTTCTCCGTATAGTTGATTTATTAGAGGAAGTATGAAGCACCTTAAATCAATATAATCCTTACTTAAAGTTCACTTTAGAATTGAAAACTTGTCGAGGTCCAATGTCGAGGCTTAAAATGTATTTCTAGTTAAAAGATGTTCTAGTAGAATAGAAAGGAAATTTACGCACGTTCCTATAATCTTCCCTAAACATCTGCTCGACCACCAATTAATTGAGGATTTTATTTTTAGGAGTCCATATGAAAAGAACGCATAACCGCATATATTTAAATGAGTTCAGCTCAGCTTTATTTATTGTTGGGGTTTCATCAATTTTGGTTTAATGATCTTGTTTTTTTGCAAAGCTTGCTTGTTAATATAACTTCCCCGAATCTCTATAATACATCGATATTCCATTTATTTAAGGAGTCTTACTTATTTGGTAAACAAATATTTATGGCGTCTTGATAGCCAATTCTAATGACTTCGGGGAATTAGCTATTGGGTACATTGACAATGAAAATCAAGCAGTAAACTCAGTTTTAGAAAAACAACCCTTGTTGTCAGTTTCAGCTTTACAGGAAAAGAAAAATCGCAATCCTATAAATTCCTTTATTTATAAAAAACCAAACAAATAGCTCTTTGACATTGGTTGCTTTTTCAAGTAATGGCAACCTCTTGGCTGTTCTTCCAAAAATATATTGACTTGGTTTGGTTCTTTTTCCAAGTACCGAATAAACATCTTCAAAGAAATATCTTGCACATGAAATTTTCAGTTCTTGCTAGTTTTTGAATTGTTTTTCCAAAAAGCCCTTCGATTGAAAACTAAGAGAAAGTACTGTAGAAGAGTTGATTTGTGTTTTTTTACGAAATAAGATAAAAGTGGTTTAATAAATAAAAATTAGATCATCATCATCATATCAGCCGCACGACACCCACTGCTGGGTATAGGCCTAGAAAACTTAAGTATATATATTTAAAAATTAGATATATATACTTAAATAGAGGAGCTTAAACACATTTAAGTTGCCGTTATTGCAGACTTCACTTGTATTACCAACATTAGGGGTTCATGGTAAACTAATGTGAGCGTTCCTGGCCAACAGATTAGTTGATGAAGGCCAAACCCTAGTGTCAAGTTACTGTTTTCGTACCTACGGCGTTCGTTGTTAAAGCCGCGCGCCGCGTGCACAATGTAACAAAAGCACACAGACCATAAAACAAAATTAAATATTGTTCTATTACATTGTTTTAATATTATGCGTAATACGAGAGCGTGCAGACGCACAATAAACAATGTGAATGTGCACGCCTAACAACATTCATATCAAAGCAAATGGACGAGACTTCTTGAAATTGAACAACTCTAAAACTTTACCTAGGTAGGTACCTAGCTAAAATTAGTTCTCTTTCATTGTTTGGCTCCGTAACTAAAATAATTATCAAGTTGTTACTAGGTATACTGTTAATGCCGGCCACTTAAATAATGACCTTCTTAAGTATCTAGAAGTATTCTCGGTGTTTTTCTGCAGCTATTCAAATTGCAACTTATCTCAAAGTTTGTGCTTTCAATAGGTACCTACCACCTGTCTACCATCTGTAATAGGTACCTAAAATTTGTATTTTTAAGATTTCAATATCTTTTTCGCGATCTGCGATATAAACTAGAAAAATTAACTTAGGTAAGTAAGTACTTCATTTTCCAATCTGAAATTGATTGGATTCCATATTTTAATATGCGTAACCTACGTCAAAAGTGTGTGTTATCTTATCATACTCTAAAATCGCATTAGTATGAACAGAACTTTACCTAAACAGAAACACGTCACCACAAAGTGATTAAAGCCTAATAACATATAGTTTCAACTATTAATCATAATGGCGTTGTAATCACTTTTATTGATTCGTTTAACTTTAGTATTACTGACCTTTGTATTTAGTTAGGGGGTCGAGTGGGTCAGAGTGTTGACATTAAATAGCTATTCAGGTGCTTTAGTGTGTGTCTACGTGAATAAAAAAATACTAATATACATATATGTGTATCCTAACACACGTCTCAATGCCCTATTTCCGTTGTCCACTATTTTTGTCCCCCACTAGGGGATATCGGGAGAAAAGTTTTTTTTTGCATATTTTTTTCCCGATATCCCCACTGGGGTGGAGGAACACAAAAGTGGAGTGGAAGTGACAAAAGTGGAGGGAATAGGCCGTCTCAATTCATCGGTTGCAGCAGGACGAAGCGACGGCGGGCGCCGGCCGTTGGACGTTTTCTTTAATAACCACACCTGCATAAGTAACATTACACTGTCTCTTGTGAAAAGAAAACTTTACGCTATGTTACAACTGCTGACAACAAACAAAACCACAATTATAATAATTAACTACAATAGTAGATTGTATTACAAGGGAGCAAAATAATATTTTTACGGCGAGGGCGCTTTTTTGAATCCAGAGCGAAGTGAGGGATTCTAGAGTAGAATCCCGAGCGTAGCGAGGGATTCTTCAGTAGAATCCTGAACGTAGCGAGGGATTCAAAGTATGTCGCCCTCGTCAAAAATATTTTGCGCCCGAGTCATAAACTCTACTTTTCATCCCCTTTCTATGAGAAAATAAATAGGAGACTGTGTTTATGTAATTAATAAAAATGTTCTTTATTTAAAAAAGACACATGAAAAGTAAAAATAATTACAAATTTATAGTTACGTTTGATACACTAGCGCAATTTTCAAAAGTTATTGTACTAAGTACGTAAGTATGTACTAATTACAAGAACACAGACTTAATTCGCGCGCTTATGTTTTTTTTTCAGTTTGCGCGGGTTATCGCGCCGCGGCGACCTCGCCGCGCCGTCTATACAGCCAGTCAATACATAGGTACCAGCCGGCGGCGGCGTGCGAATTCTTTGAAAGATACATGTTCTAAATTCAAATCTCTTTTCCTCCCACTAAAAAGTTCTTACCAGAAAAGAGCTATTTTGGTCCCACTTATATAGGAACAATGCATCCTTTTTCGAATAGAAGGGATGAAATAGTAGATTGTATTACAAGGGAGCAAAATAATATTTTTACGGCGAGGGCGCTTTTTTGAATCCTGAACGTAGCGAGGGATTCAAAGTATGTCGCCCTCGCCAAAAATATTTTGCGCCCGAGTCATATACTCTACTTTTCATCCCCTTTCTATGAGAAAATAAATAGGAGACTGTGTTTATGTAATTAATGAAAATGTTCTTTATTTAAAAAGACACGTGAAAAGTAAAAATAATTACAAATTTATAGTTACGTTTGATACACTAGCACAATTTTCAAAAGTTATTGTACTAAGTACGTAAGTATGTACTAATTACAAGAACACAGACTTAATTCGCGCGCTTATGTTTTTTTTTCAGTTTGCTAGGGTTATCGCGCCGCGACGACCTCGCCGCGCCGTCTATACAGCCAGTCAATACATACCAGCCGGCAGTGGCGTTCGAATTCTTTGAAAGATACATGTTCTAAATTCAAATCTCTTTTCCTCCCACTAAAAAGTTCTTACCAGAAAAGAGCTATTTTGGTCCCACTTATATAGGAACAATGCATCCTTTTTCGAATAGAAGGGATGAAAAAAAAATTCTTTGCCCTGTGACAAAACCGTAGCGATCGTAGCAATTTCTCGTAGCGTATGTAGCAGTCATGTCAAAAATACATACCTTTTAAATAATTATAGCACAAACAATCTATTTGTACTAAATAATATTAATAACATAAAACTGTTTCCGGAAAAGGCTGTGATTTAATTTATTTTTAAAGGTTTAAGCTTAAAAACATCTGCTGTTTTTTAACACGTTTTTATTAGGTTGCTTTCGCGTTTATTTGTGTGTTTGTGTGTTTCTCCACAAAGTTTGCGAACGATTTTATCCTAGCTTCCCGATGAGCTAGAGACTTGAAACTTTGAACATAGGTTAGAACTGGAAGGCAATGCAATATTATGGTGTCATTGAGCTGATCTGATGATGAAGCCGGAAGAAGGCCACAGGAACTCTATGATGAAACCATACAACCCCATCGTGTTTGGGCTCGTTAGCATCGTCTTGACGAGTACTCTAATGGGAGACGAGGTCCAGGGTCTGATGATGAAGCCAAAAGGCCATGCCATGGGAACTCAATATTGAAACCGTGCAACCTCATCAAATTTGGGCTCGTTTGAATCGTCTTGACGAGTTCTTTGTTGGGAAATAGTTTCCAGGGTCTGATGATGGAGCCGGAGGAAGGACAAAGGAACTATTTAATAAAACCACGCTACCCCATCGATATTGGGCTCGTTTGAATCGTCTTGACGAGTTCTTTGTTGGGAAATAGTTTCCAGGGTCTGATGATGGAGCCGGAGGAAGGACAAAGGAACTATTTAATAAAACCACGCTACCCCATCGAGATTGGGCTCGTTTGAATCGTCTTGACGAGTACTTTGTTGGGAAATAGTTTCCGAGGATCTGATGACGGAGCCGGAGGTAGGCCATAGAAACTCTATGATGAAACCATACAACCCCATCGTGTTTGGGCTTGTTAGCATCGTCTTGACGAGTACTCTAATGGGAGATGAGGTCCAGGGTCTGATGATGAAGCTGAAAGTCCATGCCATAGGAACTCAATATTGAAACCATGCAACCCCATCGAGTTTTGAATCGTATTGACGAGTACTTTGTTAGGAAATAGTTTCCAGGGTCTGATGATGGAGCCAGAAGAAGGCCACTGGGACTCTGTAATAAAACCATGCAACCCCATTGAGTTTGGGCTCGTTTGAATCGTCTTGACGAGTGCTCCGATAGGAGATGGTATATTTTTAGTCTTAGCTCGTTAACTAAAAAGCAGAAAATAAAAATTTACTGAAAAAAAACTTTTTTAAAAACACCTTTTTAAAACGGACTAAATTATTACAAAAAAATCGGACTAAAAACATTAAAACGGACTAGTAAAAACAGACTAAAAAGTAAAAAAAAAAATTTTCTGTAAATATTTATAACCAGAAATTTTAAATCTAAAAACGTGGGGCGCATGCTAAAGACAATATGGATGATAAATTTTACAAAATGCGCCCCACGTTTTTAGATTTAAAATTTCTGGTTATAAATATTTACAGAAAAATTTATTTTTTACTTTTTAGTCTGTTTTTACTA
The DNA here is from genome assembly GCA_928269145.1 of Agriphila tristella. Taxonomy (NCBI): domain Eukaryota; kingdom Metazoa; phylum Arthropoda; class Insecta; order Lepidoptera; family Crambidae; genus Agriphila; species Agriphila tristella. The sequence continues at coordinate 45,221,955 of OV743433.1, forward strand.
GTCCGTTTTAATGTTTTTAGTCCGATTTTTTTGTAATAATTTAGTCCGTTTTAAAAACGTGTTTTTAAAAAATATTTTTGTTCAGTAAATTTTTGAGTTATTCTTTATGAAACTTAAAAATACAGCGATCAAATAGAGCGACAATACAGTGATCATTTTAATAAATGTGATTTCATAAAAATACCATCAAATGCTCTCACATTCATTTATACTAGTTGATACAAATATAACTTCTCACCCACTCAAATAAACCACCGATGAGCCAAAACATCAAACCAACCGAACAAAACAAATTGATTTGTTTAAAATCAAAACCGATTGCACCGCAGGCTTACGGCTGTTATTACTGTCTAGCTGACAATGCTATTAGACGATTTAATAGCGATTGTTCGGCGATTTGAGAGATTTTCATGTTTGCTTTTAATATAATTGTGTAGCAGTTTATCTGAGGATTACTCGTGTAATACCGAGCGCCGGCGGCCGCTCAAATTGAATTGTAATATTGTACCGTTATTAATAACTCGGGATAGGGGTGTAGGGTTGAACTGGGTTGAGTTTTAATTTACAAAAATAAGAGTGTTTCATGGAAAGTGATTTAATTACTTAATTATTTTCTTATTTTCGACTATTTAATTTAATCATTTTCAATAATTCGAATAATAATGGACGAGAATGGCTTCCTATAAATTGGACACATCTTTAAATGTTTAGAATCCCAGGGGTCGAAACTGGTCAGTAAAGTCAGTAAAAGTCAGTTTTTTTACAAAAAGCAAGCAAGATTCATGGATAAAACTGACTAAAAATTTTGGTCTCGGGTTGCCACTATTCAGAGTAAATATACTGAACCAAAGAAAAAACTTTTTTTTCCAAAAAAGTGGCGATTTTCCGCGGTTGTGTGTTGTTTGCATGGTATCTCATCTAACATAATATATTCAGCTTTATGAGGCTATTTATCGCCTGTATAAGAGAACCATTTAATGGCAGGTCGATTTTTTCTAGTTCTTTGGAAATATATAAAATAACATTGTGAATGCTAAAAATCTCAATAAAAAATTGTCAACTCTGTCAAACTCTGTCTTAAACCCCTCTTTTAATACTCACTACACATTTAAACATAGAAATTAAGTCAGTAATGGGTCTAATTATTCTTAGGTCTAATTATTTTTGTTATGCAAAAATACAAAATGGTGATGAAATGTTGGGTTTCCCAAAAGGGAAACCCAACATTTCATCATCCCCCGGTTTATTTTAATCCGTCCGTAGGCATGGAACCCTATCCATTTGAAACAGTCAGAGTGTCTACCTTAGACTTACAATCCGTTTTTTATATCGGTTATCTACAAAATCCCTATTTTTACCAATTACAACGTATTGTCCTACAACAAAGCAGCAGCACTTTCCCTCTTGATTGATATAAAATAATATTTTTATCAACAAACTCACTAACTAGTCACAACCCTACCGCCGCACAATCGGTCGGATTCACCCGAGCGCACCATTTTTTTCCGCAAATTTTAAGCGTCTCCCTCCGTATTCCGCGAATCAGCTATATTTGTACAATAACTGCCCGCCTGGGATCGTTCTAGGGACAATAGGCTCTTTGTTTAACGACGTCTTTCTATTGCGACAGCGCGCGTGCCGAGTTTTTTGAATGGGGCCCATTTGACCCGCCCGAGGAGGCTTAACTCGACGCGGGTATAAGGGTTAACATACGTTGTGGGCTGCTGTAATTGTATCTAAGGTATTCATATAATGAGGATTGTAGATTTTTTGTTTGCATTATGAATAGAAAATAATTTGAAGAGAGTAGAGCGGTTTATCTGTTCTATGGTAAATCTAGATCTTTTTATTTTTTAAATAGGTAGGTATTTTATGGATACTATCCTTAACTTTAAGTAACGTTAGTCAAACGTAAGTTTAGTTAAGTTACATAAGTTAAGTTTAACGTTAAGTTTTAAAGAAATTAAAATGACTAGACTTACCTTAACTAAAAATATAAAACTACCTACTTAGCTGTAAATCAAGAATCAATAAAGACCCAAGACAATTTAGTAAACAAAATAAGTAGAGGTCAGAGAAGATTCCCTACATCAGCCTCGGCATTCTAGTAATTCAGCCCAATAGCCTCTAAAAAAGAATCCTGTCCGAAAAAGTAATTGAAACAGCTTATCCTTAGTCACGATTATAGTTGGTTACAAGTGTACCAACTGGAGCAACAAATAACTCCGGCCGGCTAAACCGATTACCGCAACTCCGACTCAATACGTACGCGGAGTAAAGTTTCCGCTTTTGCATAATGGGATTGTTCTACGCTCTACGTGCGCGTACGTTTCCGTATTTACGGGATTATATCAACGGGTTCATAATTGCGCTGAAATTCAAAAAGACCGCTGAACAATATACGCGTATGTATGATCGTCAGCGGTCTTTTTACGTTATATACTGTCAATTTTCGTTACTTTTGAATCGAGTAATCGAAAATAAGTATATATGCCATTCACATTTTACAAACTCTGGAGTATCCCTATTCTCTAAACTCATAAGGACTGGTAAATAGTACAGTAGGTACCTACATGATGAACACAATAGTTTTTACCCTAAATAATATCACTTACTCAGTAATGGACTTCCATTATAAGCCTTAAAAAAATTCATTTGTTTACCATTACATATTTATTACATATACATAAGAAGTTAGAAATCAATCAAACTGCCCTCATGCACTTACAATTATCTAACTTAGATGATCTAACGGAACCAGGCGAACAGATCATGACATTATTATGAAGAACGCGGGTTATGTACTCATGACTTTAACTATAGTATTCATTCATCCTAGAAGATCCAAGATAAATAATAAAAATACATCAATAAACAAAAACATAAGAATAAGCGGGTTCGCTAAGCATTTCCTCCACACTATAACTACTGTGTCCAAGACATGGGTGGATAATATAGAGCGCTCATAAAAATGTATGAGCATATGTATGGGCATCTAACGAGAGCGTGTGTCGGGGTGTTGCTAGTTATTCCGCACCGGCGGTAATTCTGACAAATGTATTCTGTTACACAAACTGTTTCGCGTCTCCACTCTCATTGTTGTTTGTGTGGAATAAAATGGTGAAGAACGTGCAACATATTGGTGGTAACAATGTGATATTAAGCCATATTTTCCAGAGTTATACCCTAATGTTATTTTTCACTCCTCTTGCTCTAAAAGTCCGTCATTGTAAGGTACAAGAGCCAGGATAAGATAGCAAAATTACCCCTAGGGGATAAAGTTTTTTCTTTTTTAATGTTTGTCTATTACCAATGAGCCTACTAAAACGAAAAAGTCTTTATTCATAATCACGAAAAAAGACTCGCTCGACTTAATACTGTTTCTCATTTTTATTTTTGAAAATGGAACTAAAAGCAGCGATCTCTTCGGTGAAATCATAGACTTATTTATACTCTGTGACTTTAAGTTTGATCGTAGAATGCGTGCATTGTGTTTCTTAGCTGCTACAGTAGAAATTAAAAAAGGCGCGAAATCTTTAGAATTTTTCTCTAATACCAAACTGATTGAATTGTGAGCCTGTAAGTAAGTAATAGGAAAGAAATAATTTTAATCTTTTGCCGTCAAGCACAAATCATTTATTTAAATACTGTATGAAAAGTTTATAAAGTGGAGGATAGAAAAATGAGTGGATTCGTTTACGTAAGTATAAACTAGGTATTTAATATTGTATTTTATTTTCTCGCCTTCGTAGTGAAAAGTAGAGTGTAACACACGACGCTAAAACCCATTGTAACTCGGTTTCTATTTATTCCCTCGCTAAAGCTCGGGAATAAAACTACCTCGTATGCAATGGGTCATTTTAGCGTCTTGTATAACAATCTACTATTGTTTGATATGATAACATTTTAAGATGGATTTGACTTTTATTATAACACTTAAGGCCTGGGCACACCGGCTGCGTAGGCACGCGCGTAGTGACACGCAGCAAATATACTTGCGTGTTAGGTGTGACGTCCAATAGGGAATGCCATTGAGTACAACGTCACGAGCTGCAATGCGTAGGGTTACGCATCAGTCTACGCGTTACGCAAGCGGTGTGCCATGTCTCATAAAGTTTCAGACATTACAACGTCATGGTACCTACGTCTACGTGCACGCTTACGCATCCGGTGGGTTTCGCACTTTAACGATAACTTTAAATATTATACCTACCCTATTTAGTTTCAAATAAATTGGGATTTTTAAAACAGACTTAAAGCTAAAATCCATATAGTATAGCAGAACAGATGCCTGGTACTGTTGAATCCTCTTCCATCTCCCTTATAGGCGCTACTTTAGTATGGCGCTACTATTATTATCTATTATTAATTTAAAATTGATGCAACATGGCGATCGCCCACCTAAGTAGGTAACAAATGAAAGACGAATTCATGGTAATGAAGGTCTTCATTACCATGAATTCGTTTTTCATTTGTTTATTCAAAACAGTATGTTTTAATATTGAAAATGTTTATGTTTTTGTGATCAGAGTCAGTCGGCATTTTTCTCCACAGCTCTCAAAGAAAGAGTTATCAGTCTATTGAAAAGTACCAGGTTAGCATGAATGTAAAGGAGATCCCAAAAACTTTATCTTTTTCCCGAAGTTTTTTCCCAAAAACTCGGGATTGAGCCATCTTAGGCGTGAAATACACAGAAGCGACGCGGGACGGATACGGCGGCGATACGGTGCAGATATGAGACTTTCGGATGCTTTCGGCCAATCAAATACACGTATCGCCGCCGTCGCCGCCGTATCTGCGCCTTATCTCCGCCGCATCGCTTCTATGTATTTCACGCCTTAGGAGGCGGGCGGACAAAAACTGTAGGCTGTAGCGGCACCGGTTGGTTAACATTAGACTGTTTCTAACAATTCTCGATTGAAATCGATTGAGCAGTTACATTGCTGCTTTAAGTAAGATAGTTGTCACATTTGTTCTTAACTAAAGCAGCAATGTAACTGCGATTTCTGTCAGAGTTGATTGCAACAAAGTTATACATTAACTTTGTTGCAATCAACTCTGACAGACTAGGGTAAACTAGCCAATTATTGGCCCCTTAAGCAATACGTTACCAAAAAGCTCCTGAAATATTAAAGTTTTAGTACATTTATTATTGATTTATCCGTTCGTTCGCGGCAGGTTATACAGAAGACTGAGGAGTATAATGAGCCACTTTGCTTGGCGTTCGTGGACTATGAGAAAGCCTTTGATTCGATTGAAACCTGGGCGGTGCTGCAGTCTCTCCAAAGGTGCCAAGTGGACTATAGGTATATCGAGGTGTTGAGGTACTTATACCAAAATGCCACCATGACGATCCGAGTACAGAACCAGAACACAAATCCTATCCAACTGCAGCGTGGTGTGAGACAGGGAGACGTTATTTCTCCGAAACTGTTCACAGTTGCATTGGAGGACATCTTTAAGCTCTTGGACTGGAAAGAACTCGGCATCAACATTAATGGCCAGTACCTAACACACCTTCGTTTTGCCGATGATATAGTCCTTATGGCTGAGACCATGGAAGACCTGAACACAATGCTCGAAGATCTCCGTAGTGCTTCCCAAAGAGTGGGTCTTAGGATGAACATGGATAAGACGAAAATTATGTCAAATGCCCATGTTGTACCCTCTCCAGTTCATGTTGGGAACACTACACTTGAAGTTGTTGACCATTACGTATACCTAGGACAGGCAGTCCAGTTAGGTAGGTCCAACTTCGAGTAAGAGATCTCTCGTCGAATCCAACTCGGGTGGGCAGCATTCGGGAAGCTTCGAAAAATCTTCGCGTCCGACTTACCTCAGTGTCTCAAGACGAAAGTCTATGAACAGTGTGTGTTGCCAGTGATGACTTACGGCAGTGAAACGTGGCCGCTAACTATGGGTCTCATAAGGAGGCTCAAGGTCACTCAGCGTGCAATGGAGAGAGCCATGCTCGGCGTTTCCCTACGTGATCAAATCAGAAACGAGGAGATCCGCAGGAGAACTAAAGTAACCGACAGCGCTCGAAGGATTGCTCAGCTGAAGTGGCAATGGGCGGGACACATAGCGAGAAGAACCGATGGCCGTTGGGGCAGAAAGGTTCTGGAATGGCGACCGCGCACCGGACGACGCTCCGTGGGTAGGCCCCCGACAAGGTGGACCGACGATCTGGTGGAGGTCGCGGAAAGCCAGTGGATGCAGGCAGCGCAGGACCGATCGTTGTGGAGATCCTTAGGGGAGGCCTATACCCAGCAGTGGGTGTCGTGTGTCTGATATGATGATGATGATCCGTTCAGATAAATAAATATACTGTAATTATTACATACAATATGATTTTTCCAGTATTTTCAGTCGTTTTAAGCCATTAAACTCGGTTTTACAAAAATAGACCCATAGTCATATTATTGGCCACCTTTGACCAATTATTGGCCGGTTCTGTGCCAATTATTGGCCATGCCTAATATCAATAGATAAGATAGGCATCAGTAAATCATATTATCAGTAGATACAATAGGCCGATCCATGATGGAGCAGGAAAAAACATTTTCCAATTGAGAATTAAGGTCTTCTAGCTGTCTTCTTTATTTATCTTTGGCTTCATCTTCAGTGCCTTAAACCAAAATATTAGTACGTATGCTTTCACCAGTTACTGGCATTACTAAAAATAGGATTTTTTATTATTACCACGAGTCTAATATTTGGAAAGCTTTAAGAAAGAGGATTATTTTCATTAATTGATGAAAAAAACATTAAATTATTCTGAAAATAAGGTTCCAAGTGCAGAAAATATACAATTTCTATAGTAGGTCAATAATTGGATATTGAGTCTTATTGCCATACCAATTATTGGCCGGGCAATAAATTAAAATTTACTTGCTTAAATTGAAAAGTTTTAAAGAAAATACATACTTAAACTGTACAGAACACTAAAAAAAGAAAACAATAATGGAAAACCACAATAATTACCACATATACAATAGAAACAGGTGGCACTTGTCTTGAAAAATTTGGCGGCTGTTTTTAAAAATAACTGTTCACTGTTGTCAATTTATTAAGATAATATACTAATGATTTAGTTTTACTTTAAAGCAACACACTTTATTGATAATTATTCTTATTTTTGGATGTTAAGTTTAGGGGACCAATAAATTGGGGGGGTGCCAATATTAGGACGATTTATCCTAATTACCCCCCGGGTCAGTCTGCGCTCCGTTCACTTTATCGTCAGTACGATAAATAATGAATTCCCAATTAACTATACCTATGGACCCTATGTGGCATTGATAACAGAGCGCCGTGTGCTTTATTTCCAAATCACTTACATTTTCGATCCATGCCTTTTATATAGGTGTGAGATCAGAGAGCGTAGTGCGAGTTGATGTTTTCACTTTTCGCTTTCGAAAACTATAGTTTTCTCTCGTTCACTCGCATTGGCTATGAGCAGCATATCCGATAGTTTTCGATAGTCAAAAGTGAAAACATCAACTCGAATCAACGAATATGGTAGATAGATAGGGTACCAGTACCATGCGTACAACTCAACTGAAACTTTAAATTGAAAAACCCTGGTTCTTTAAATTTAAAATGGGATATTTTTAATTGGGTGACAGGAAATAATAAAGAGGCGACTGTTGATGGGATATGTAAAACGAGCAACTACCTACATGTGAGATAAATAATTTAAGTTAGCAGTGAAAATTCTAAATGAGTGAACTACAAAAGCAAAATGAGAAAACCGTTTCTTCGGACCATCAAACTGAACAACTTACTAAGGGACCAACTCTGAAATCGCGAAAAAAAATCAGCTGTTTCATACAAAAATTAATAACGAAAATGTAAAAATGTATAAGCAGCTGTTTTTTTTTTCGCGATTTCAGTTGGTCTTTTAGTAAAAGTTGTGCAGTTTGATGGTCCGAAGAAACGGTTTTCTCATTTTGCGTTAATTCATTAACACGTTGTACTTATTATACTAACCAAACAACGTGTTACAAAAAACACCTAATGCTGAATAGTGTAGATAGAGACCATCAAACTGAAAACTTTTACTACGCGAAAAAAACAGCTGTTTTATACAAAAAATAATCACGAAAATATTAAAATTTAAAATGTATGAAGCAGCTGATTTTTTTCGCGATTTCAGAGTTGATCCCATTCCCATAGTAAAAGTCGTTCAGTTTGATGGTCCCTATCTACCATATTCGGCATTAGGGGTTGTTTTGTAACACTCACCTTACTATTACCCCTCTCGTAAACAGGAAACTGTTTGCTCGCTACTAGGTGTTTTTTTTATTTTATTTTATTTTTTTTTATTTTTTTTATATTTTCATCGCATGTTTTTGTTTTTGTCTGATGTCCCAGTCTCGGTGCTTACCCACTATGGATTGCCCACTTCGTCCTTTATGTTCGCTCACTACTTGCGTTTCTCCCTTATTAACATACACACACCTCCCACTTAAACTAACACTCACTTGAGTGACACACAATCATAATACACACACAACTCTAACACAATCACACCAACATTCACAGTTTTAATATCACTCATACTCATACTTGGTTCTCTATAACTTATCTAGTTGCTACTAGAGATTAATTAATTTATAATTATCATTACCTTAGCTAAACCTTTTTCTGTTTTTCTTTCTTTCTATTTTAAGTTATTGATTTCATAGCACATCAGCTTGCTCAGTGTTATCTAGCTTTTGTAATCCTTTCTGCGGGAGGAGGCTGGTGACCAGTGGTACAGGTTTCTGCGAAACCTTTTTCGGGCACCAGTCCTTCACAAATTTAGGTTATAAATGCTTTGATCTATGTACACATCTATCCATGTATTAAGTTTGTGAAGTGACGAATAAAAACATTTTATTATTATTATTAGTATTAGGCAAAAGTGCCAAAGTGGCCACTTTTATCGAGATTTTCCGAATGTCCACGCGGACGAAGTCGCGGGCGTGTCGCGGGCATCCTCTAGTAGTAGATTATACAACAAGTGAATAAAAAGGGAATTTAGTTCGAGGGATACAAAGGACCGAGATGATTTTTTTTTTCACGAGTTGTGTACTCTACTTTTTACCATTTTATTTTATTTTATATTGTTTTAAATTTCCATGGTTATTGACGTTAATAGAATAAACTATGTCGGAATTTACACCATGTACCTGTTTATTTTTGAGACTCCGATATTTCGGCGCAGTTGCATGCGCCATGATCACGGAAGAACTGTCGATTGTTGCGTGCGGGTAGATGTAATTGGCAGACAAATCGGTCTACCCTCCGTCTAGTTCTTTTATTACTACGTTCGATACCGGTACGTACGTTGTAATAAAAGAACTAGACGGAGGGTAGACCGATTCGTCTGCCAATAACATCTACCCGCACGCAACAATCGACAGTTCTTCCGTGATCATGGCGCATGCAACTGCGCCGAAATATCGGAGTCTCAAAAATAAACAGGTACATGGTGTAAATCCCGACATAGTTTATTATTTTATTTTATTTTATTGGGGACAACAGTTTACACAATATAGTATTACTTAATTATACAAGTTTATACAATTTTGTTTGGTTCATTGCGAAACCCACACCGTTATCCACATATTACTTAAACCATATTACTCAATAAAAAAATAAACAAACTTTTGGATGCAATTAATTAACCTAACAACAAAGAACGAGAAAAACAATGCTTATGTTGATTAAAAAACAATTATTATTATTATGTGCGAGCTGAGAAACAATATGATGTTTATGTAAGTAAGTACCGAATCTATAAAATGTATAATTTTACAAGTTTTTTAAATTTTCTATTAAAAGTCGTTTAAATTTATGAGGACTGTGTGCAAAAATGTCAATATCAGGAAAGGATGAGTCTTACATGTGAGCCAAGCGATGTAAGGGCGCGCGCTTACCGGCTTGTGTACGGCATTGACTGACTTATAGTATTTATAGTTGACAAAAATCTTATATTCATCTTGATAGTTGACCATCAGCCATTTTTAATGACCCCACTGCTGGGGCACAGGCCTTCCTTATGGGTGGAATGATGGGCCATAACCTACCACGCGGGCCCAATGCGGATTGATGGGTGTTAACGACAGCAAATGCAGCCGGGACCAACGGCTTAAACCACTGTGACATCGAGCGCCTCTTTATAGTTATCACATTTTATTATTTAGGTGATCGCTAATATTAAAACATAGAAAATAGTGAAATTAGAAGTTTTCCAATGACATAAAACAACCACGCTAAGTGAGAGATTACAGTCACACACGGGCGCGCGGAGGAGCGCCACCAAAATGGATGTGCTATATCTATGAGCGCAACCGACATCCTCTCGCCTGGATATTGTAATGTTGGCAGTAAGCTAACCGTTTCAGGTACCTATATTACTTCTCTAGGTTTATTCAAGAATATTAGCACGAGGGATGATCAATGAAAATCGAGTATTATTTGTTCCGTCATCGATATCCGGAATCCATATTGAGTTAAGCCTTCCGTTTTTCTTGCGTTTCCGTCTGTCTTACCCTCTTTCCGCTAGGAGCGCCCCCTGTTTCCGTATCCTGTTGTCCGTATTTCCGGCAAATGGACGCCATGTTTGCGGCCGTTTATTTCGTCATTATAGCGTCGTTTTTCGTAGCGTTCACACGTCTAAGAAATATTACGGGAGATTTCCCTATTTAAAATTTAGTTATTTTGCCCTCTTTTTCGCGATTAAAAGTAAAAAAGTGCTATCGTCAAGTAAAAGCAAGTGCGTCGCAGTCATCATGTTCAAACTGCGGAGACGGTGTCGGGTAAGCTGGCAGCAGCTGGGGCCGGCCCGCGGCCTAGAATGCGGGCCATGTCACGTAAGTGATTCCAAATCTGTGTTTTATAGTAACAAGTGAGTTTTTTTTTTTTATTACTACTTTGATTACGCACCCACAGTTAATCATTGTAATATCTGGCATGAAAATGAGTCACACTCGATATTACGCACAGTTTAGAAAATAGCGATGCTGTTGATGTATTCATTTTGTGACCACTATCTGCCACGTGTATCGAGTATTCCGCGCAGTGGAAGCAAGGATCCTAATCCAAAGTTGATCCGACGTTAGTAGTACGTCGTTTCAAATACCGGCGAGTAACATTCTATCCAATTTGTTGCCGATGTGAAAAAGAAATATTTTTAAATCCTGGCTTTATCTTAAAATTAATAACAAGATATTATAAAGACTTATGAGTAGTCTTTCAATAACAAGGATTTATGTTTATAACTCTCCTTTACTGTGCAATAACTTGCCATTGCCAGTTACGAATGTAACGGTTATTTAGAATTAGGATAATTTTTAATCATATTCTTGATTAGTCGCGTAAAACTGAGTGGACACCGATACCAGTTATTTTAAATAGTTAGCTTTTATGAAAGTGAGCGACAATAATTTACAAATAACATGCGGCACATAAACCAGATTAGTTAACGCTGCGATCTCCATCCTGGCTGCCAAGCATGGAGATTATAGCGACATCCTCGCAACTAAGAGGTTTTTGTCTTGCGGTGGAATATATCATCACCATCATCATATCGGCCGCGCCACGGCACGGCTGGGTGGGGGCCTTCACCAGGGGTCTCCGCGACGGTCGGTCCTGCGCTGCCCGCATCTGGCGGCGCACCGCGACCGCGCGCCGGATCGTCGGTCCACCTTGTTCGGGGGCCTACCCAAGGAGCGGTGGAATATAGGATGGTTGTAATGATAAATAAAATAAAATAAAAATAAAAACATTTATTTTCAAAAACACTTTTACATTGCAATATTGAGTTGCTCTCATATGAGGTCAGCCTGTGTTATGAGGATTATAAAAGATAATGTAACGATGATGATAACGTAATTATTCCTTGAAATCTTTTATGATTATTTAAGTGCCTGGTTGGGTTGCCTTATCTGCTCCGTGCAGAGGTATTGATTGATGCTTATCGCTTTTTATAGTCAATTCTAATTCAGATACTTAGTCGAGGCATCCTCAGCAGGCTCAGTACTAGTAGTGGTCCCAGAAGGAAGGTTCCTGCCTACAACCAACTGAAAGAATAAACTCTTTCATTCCATGGCTACTAAAGCAAAGGTAAGACCAATCAATTCACAACAGAAACGAAAGCAGTCAAGGACGGTCAAGGAAGCGACTTGCTGCCGCTCCTCAGCAAGATGCAGAAATTGTCATGCTTGATTTGACGACCGTTCGAGGTTAATCGTAAGGTCTTTCACCTATTACATCTGACTGCATGGTGCATTAAACATATCTACAAACTCTGAAGGTAAATATACAAAATATTTCATTTTAAAACCACCTCATGTCTGGTAATGTCAAGTTTTGCAACAAAACGATCATATCAAATGTCTCTTCAGATAAATGACATGATTAGCACTGTGTGTTCGAGGGAGCGGTTCCGTCATCCAACTTCCTGTCAACTCTTTTCCTGACTTCGAGGTTGGACGGATCATTTCGATCAATTATCAGTTTGATAAGACTGAACGGGTTTGTATGTAAGAAAGTTACTTTCATTTACCTTTATTACTTGCCTTAGTCCTGCAATTGGACGGCATACAATACAGTTACATTTGAGCGATGCTTATGTTTTATTGCTAATAACTCAACAGCGACGCAGTTTTCTCAGGCCGAGCTACTGATACACTTTACAAGACAAACTTGCCTTTCGGGCTATCTGCAACGCCAGGTATTCTTACATCAGTCACCAATTTGGTTACAAAACTCCTCACGAACCTCGACATTCGCTGCTTCATCTACCTGGCTGATTTTCTACTGGCTAATCGGTCGTACAAGTGGCTGCAACAACAGGTCAGAAATACTGTCGCTTTACTACGACTGGGATGGACGGTCTCAATTTTGAGAAATCTGTTCTGGTTCCGACGTAACGTCTGAAGTTTCTAGACGTTACCTGGGACTCACGAGGCAACTCAAGTCCCTGTCGGAACCTTAGTGCCACACGCGCCGCAGTGCACTTAGAGAACAGAGAGGCAGTTGGTCCCTCAGACAGGCCTAGCTCCTAATGGGGTGACCCAACTTTGCCTCGTCCGTCATCCCGAGGGAAAGGCACAGCAGTCGGACACTGCAATACTTCAGCCGACAGCTGCCTAAATCCCAACCATACTTACATATTTATTTCCGGAACCAGTCTTGCCGAAATGAATTCGTAAGTAATGATGGCATCGAGTTCAACACCACTGCACAAGTGAACACGAAGTCCATCGTGCTCAGCACGCATCCGACGTGGAGCACAACTAGGACAGAAGTCCGTACCAGGTCAGTCGTCCACGAAACAATGGAACTGGCACCTCTACTGCAAGGAGCTGGCGTCGATACATCTGTCTAACAGCATCCGAGACATCCTGACATACTCCTATAAACAGGTAACTGTACTATCATTGCCTAAATTTAGAAGGAAGAACGAGGACCACAATAGTTGTAGAACTGACCAGACAGCTGCAGACCCTGTTCGATTATCTAAACGTAACTTTGATAACTCAGTACTTCCCCGGACGATACTATGAAGAAGTAGATTGCACTGTCACATAAAACCTATCCAGAGTGAGTCCTGTTACCCGTTACCGCTGGCAACGACGACCATGCTCTAGCCCCAGGGGAAGCCAGTGGTGGTCCTGTTTGTTTCGAGAGCAACACACGTCGTGTCGCAATTCGTATCAATATTTATATGCACGAGACCACGATGCTGCATTTCACAATGCATTTCTCCGTCGATAGGACAACCTACCAATAGCTTGCATAGTAGTTTCTAGCGCCCAACCTTGTACCCTAAGGCTAAATCGTCTTGACTCAACTCGTGGCCTTATCGCTTCATCTCGGCTCGTGGTCTCATCACCTCAACTCAGCTCGTGACCTTTTGTAACTTCTAAATGGGACAAAGTATTTTGGTCGATGGATCTAAAGCAGATGCTGTTCAGATGTCACGTTAGATTCAGAACCTGCCACAAGTTTTTCGAGATAAAATCAAAATCCGGCGAATGTTTGCAACGTGTTCTTGAGACAATTCTATTTTTGCATGTAAAGTCACTGTTCGTTTACGGCAAACTGCAGATAGTCGACCATTCAAACATACCTATATGCATCTACATGGAGTAAGTGGAAAAAGTAACGTTTACCTAATTTAGTTATTTAACCTGAACCTGGCTTGTTTCTGTAGCTCAACAGCACCGCTCAGCAGTACCGCAGCTTTTCAAGGTGAGCCACGTTTACTAGTTGACATGCCTGCCTTGCAGCCTGTCTGCAGCGCCAGGTATTTCCGCTTCAGTCACCAAGTGATTCGCAGAACACCTCAGGCCTCACCTCAGACTCAACGTTCACTTGCATTGTGTGCCTGGATGGTTTCTACTATTGGCTTGAACTATAGATCAGGAATAGTCATTTTACTACTATGACTGGGACGGACAGTCTCAATTTCGAGATATCTGTTCTGGTTCCGACGTAACGTCTGTAGTTTTTAGGCGTTACCTGGGATACACGAGGCAACTCAAGTCCCTGTCGGAACCGTAGTGCTACGCACTCCGCAGTGCACTTACAGAACAGAGAGGCAGTTGGTCCCTCAGACAGGCCCAGTGCCTAATGAGGAGACTCTATTTTGCCTCGTCCGTAATCTCGAGGGATATGCACCGCTGTCGGACACTGCAATTATTCAGCCGACTAAATGGTGAGTAAAGATGGCTTCGAGTTCAACACCGCTGCACAAGCACTCGACGAGCTCACCACAGATCGAATATGGTCTAAGGAGCACAACTAGGACAGACAAGCGTCCTTATCAGGTATTATCCCTCACCATTGTAAGCTGTACCTCGAGGAGGCTGGAATTGAGGCGTCACCTGGATCTGTTCGATCAGCGGTTTCTTCATTGATTCGGTTAGAAAACTTTTTATAGATCATATTTTTGCCAATGGAAACTGGTGACAAGAACAGAAATTTTAGTATTTTTACCAAAATGCAATTTTATTTGCTATTATTTTATGAAATCTGTCGAATAAGCTACATTATGCAGTTCTGAATTTACTTAACATGTTACAAAATTGTTAAGTTAGATTTTATTTTAAAGCGAATACGTAAATTGTTGTCTGTTTTTATCATGATCTTTTACAACTTCAAGGTCACACTTCGTTTACCTTTATACTACACATTATAGCATCACATCGTATACCAGGAGAAACCAAACACATCACTCAATATGGATTCCGGATATCGATGACGGAACAAATAATAGAGAGTTTTACCTACCAATAAAACTTACCTATTATTTTTCCTGAGATATCCGGAATCCAAGTAATTCCTACCTGGTATTAAGACGTATAATGACGAAATAAACGGCCGCAAACATGGCGTCCATTTGCCGGAAATACGGACAACAGGATACGGAAACAGGTGGCGCTCCTAGCGGAAAGAGGGTAAGACAGACGGAAACGCAAGAAAAACGGAAGGCTTAACTCAATATGGATTCCGGATATCTCAGGAAAAATAATAGGTAAGTTTTATTGGTAGGTAAAACTCTCTATTATTTTAAAGCATTTTATTTAATTTCAAAAAAATAACTAGTTCATGTAATCACACAGTATTACTAAGTAGGTAGTTTAAAATATACTATGACAAAATACACACAATATATAGCGTACCGCTCTTGAAATTAAAATATAAAAGTAAAATATTTATGTTCAAATCAGTTCTAATAGTTTGTCATATTATTATCCATCTAGCTAATATACAATACCAATTTATTCATATAATTTTATTTCTAATAATCTACTTACTTTCTAATTTGTTTTTACATCGATGACGTGTTAGACGTAATTGATCACTCTGTGACACACGTAAAGTTCAATTTCGATTAACCTAGATATTATAATGAGAAATAACAATTTAACCCAGAATGTATTAAGATACAGAGGGGACTAGAGGCCGATAACACACGAGAAGAACGGTGATTCTAGTCCTTAGATGTAATCGTGTGTGTATAACCTAAAAAGAGACTGAATAGGATCTCATTACTAAAAGCAAATATCACTTGGTCCTTCGACCGGTTCCGTTCTTAGGGTGGGTGTACACCGGGCCAACGGAGGTCAACTAAGGGCATCCCTCTCTTTCTACTAACTTATTTTTATTGAGACAGAGAGACGTTCGTTGGCCCGGTGTGTACCCAGCTTTAAACACATGGCATAGCTTCCTGGCATGTTCATAATGCGAGTTATCATGTTAGTTCACTATCTATGAAGTAATTATTTGCATCTCTCTAACAACAAGTTACTTTCAACTTTAATAGCTGAATACTAAGTGACATTTATCAAAAACGTTGAACGAGTATTTTTGTAAGAGGTTCATAAATTTAATCATTAACGATGGATCGAGATTTTACTGTTGTTTTTGTGCAAAAATTAAATATTTTGTCTCGTGCAGTAACTGAAATTCAAAAGCTCTCAAGACATTTTTTTCTATCTATGGTTGATTATTATTTTGTATATTTCAAGTGTACCAACTATCTTTACAACACTGTTTTTTAAATTTTATTTTCTTGTCCTGTGCATTCTACTACTGAAATGTGATCCGTCTTCCAAATGAATTATTGTTTAGTTTATATTTTGTATACAGAGCATTGCTTCAAAAGCTTAAGATAGATAATACTTGCACAATGGCACATATCAACATACATGAGAGTATTTAGCTACAGAAAATGACTATATTTTAAATTCATAGATGTTTAAATCATAAAAGTACAAGATGATACAACAATCACAGTGATATAGCAACACCGAATACTTTGTTGTTAAAGAAATTTGAGCATTATGTGTTATAACATTAAAGTATATTTCATATTTGACAAATGGCATTCACATACTATATTTTGTCATCAAAATGATTACAAAGGGTAATAACATAAATGAAATTTCTTTGCACTTTCATTATGTTAGGTACTGACCTAAGCTTTATTTCGCTTAGTATAGCTATGGATTATATCTTCGATCATTATACGTCTACGGCACAGCACTGATAATATATTTTTTACAATAATTTACATCTGCATTTATATGCAATTCCAATAGAGTTTCTAATCTAATGTAATAAATTATGAAAATATCATTACAAAAAATAAATAGCATTGTTCAACAATTATCAATTCCTGGCAGTATATAAAATTTATAAAAAAGATTATTACAAGTGTCGAAAAGAAAAAAGTGTTCGAAAGAAATTAAAAATCACAAATACATTAATATAAAAAACAAAGTACCTACCTGAACAAACGATGCACGAAATTTCTACGTCGTATACATATATGAGCATAACTTTTTACTTTTGAACATTCGGATATTTTTTTATTCGAAACTGGACGTCAATGTACTGTATGATGGACGTCACTATTCTCAAAATATACGAATTACGAACAGAAAAAATATAAACAATCGAAGATTAAGCTAAACGAACGGAATTTAATATCTTTTTTAATACTTAGGGCAAGAGTTTTACACTTTCAGCTTTCAACGCGACTGTAAATATTCGACAATCCCGCCGGCACGAAGGAAGAATGCAATAGCCTCAAAAACATCTCATCTCTCTAACACTACATTATCGATTAGCTACAAACAAAACTACAAGTCTCAAAACGGCCGTCGAACTGACGTCTGTCAAAGTTGAACTCGAAATGCGATTCAGTATTATCTATGACCCGACTCGCCACAGTCTCGTTTAAATCTCTCGAATTGAGGCAGGCGTCGACTAGAGTAAAATCGTGCATTCGAATCGCTAATCTTTGTTTTGTAGGAACGCAGCGTTGGGTCCGCCACGTATGAAACTGCGTCGAATAAAGCCCACCATATCAGACAGAATTTTGATTCGGTTTTTTAAGCACAATGGGATAGTGGCCTTCACCTCACCTGATGTTAAGTGACGATAAGGCCGAAGGTGGAAGCGCACACCCAGAATCCTCATCACTGAGGAACTAGCTATCTTACCTCTAAGCTAACTTTTTAATTGTTGTTATGGCGTCAGACTTGATAAGATGGATTTCGAAACGGAATAATTCCGGATGCAGCAAATCGAGGGGTTTTCAAATTGACATTTAAAAAAAAGAAAAGTAACTATTTGCCTCACTAGATGGCGTTGATGGTAAGAGGGAAGTCAAAATTGGTAGTAAAAATAATTTGAATCCCCTATTTTTTTCAACGCCATCTACCGAGCCTACGGCTTTTTGTCATTTTGAAAAGCCTTCAACGAAAGATGAACCGGAAATGGAGGCGCCACTTTCCCTGTTAAATTAACGTTTTAAGGTTAAGTTATTGGAAACTAAACCTTAAAATAAGGCGCAAAATTAGTTCCATTGCCAACCGAGTCTCATCTTTCGTTGACCAAACTCTATAATGGATGTACCATATATGCAGTAGTTTTCCGTTTGAAACCTTCTTAAATTATCGATCAGACCAGAGTTCCGAAACAATTGTTTCGGAATTCTGGCCTGTATGTGCCGGACCTTATTCAACGCAGTCTTAAAGTTATTTTATAGCAAGCGAATGTATGAGATTAGTCGACGCTGATCCTTAATTCGTTCAATGTGTGATGATAGTCGAGTGTAGGCATTGTGGGACGACATGTCTGTAAGGTAATCGGTAGTTCTTGACGGTGCGCGCGGCGAGACACTTGAGCGTGGTGTATTTGAGGGGGTTTACGATGGCTGACAAGCTTTGTTGGCTCGCTTTGAGGATTTCTTCGGGGGTCTCGCCCTCGTAGTTGACGGTGTCTATGTGCGCGCCGTGCGAGAGCAGCTCTCGGACTACTTCCGCGGGGCACGGGTTCAGCTGTTGAGGAAATAAAGATTATTTAGATTTCGCCTTTCGGAAGATAATTTTATCCATGGTAAAATTCAAAATAGGTACACCTACATCCTCTTATTTAAATAAATAAAAAATAAATTCCACACTACCAACAAAGTTAGGGGTTATTCGATGGAAGTGACGATTGAGAGTGACGACGGTGAAAAGACATGAAAAAATGGCATTTCATAATCATAGCCATATAGGCTTTGCCAAACAGAACGCATATTTAGCGCGCGTTAGAGCGCTAGCTTGACGTCGCGCTATAGCGCCGAATTGTGTTGTAGGACGTGCATAGTTTCATGTCAAACACAGCGCCGGCGCTAGCCGTACGCTGCGTACAGCTGGCGCCGGCGCTGTGTTTGACATGATATTATGCACGTCCTACAACACAATTCGCCGCTATAGCGCGACGTCAAGCTAGCGCTCTAGCGTGCGCTAAGTGCGCGTTCTGTTTGGAGAAGCCATATAAGTTCATTGTGAACAGCCGTCAGGCTTTTACGAAGTGATTAGCATAAGCATTACCTCCATCAAGCGATGTGCTGCGAGGTATAAACCCGCGACATTTTATGCTGCTGCAGTTGATGAACAGTGCATGCAGCAAGAGCGCTACCTTCTGACAGTAATGAATAACATAGAGCATACCTTGCACACGAGGTGTAGCGCAGTGTTGCCGTCCGCGTCGCGCGCGTGCGGCGAGGCGCCGAGCCGCAGCATGAGCGCCACGAGCGCGGCGCAGCACGGCTGGGCCCACGCCCCTGCTAGTACACACCTTGCACACGAGGTGTAGCGCTGTGTTGCCGTCCGCGTCGCGCGCGTGCGGCGAGGCGCCGAGCCGCAGCATGAGCGCCACGAGCGCGGCGCAGCACGGCTGGGCCCACGCCCCTGCTAGTACACACCTTGCACACGAGGTGTAGCGCAGTGTTGCCGTCCGCGTCGCGCGCGTGCGGCGAGGCGCCGAGCCGCAGCATGAGCGCCACGAGCGCGGCGCAGCACGGCTGGGCGTCGCCGGGCGCCGGCAGCCACGCCCCGCCCCGGCTGCGGCTGCTCTCCGCCGAGCACGCCACGTGCAGCGCCGAGCGCCCTTGACGGACCTGTCAGTGATCAAATGTTAAGCGGCGTCACCACGAGGGTCACACGGCTCCGTGAGGCCTAACCGCGCGACTAAGCCTTACGAGTGTGGACGTGAGCGAGGCCCGAGTCTCGCAGCTAAAGCTAGGGTTTCCCAAGATGACGGTGCCGTCATATTGTGGCCGTCATTTAGCGGCGTAGAACGTACGGCGGGGTTTCTAACGTTACGGCGTCCCCAAATTGTTTCCATAGACAACATTCAACGCTGCTATATTACGGCCGCAATATGACGGCACCGTCATCCTAGGAAACCCTTGCTTTACTAAAGCCGCGCGGCCGACCTCGCTCAACTCGACGATTGCCGGTCTCTTCAAAGAAAGCCACATTTCTCTGCGTGGTGCGGACGGGCCGCGCGTCACAAACACCGTCATAGCGGGTGCTTTCTTATATTCGGAGCGCTACTTATAACTATAAAAGCCGCTGAAGCTAAAAGCAGGTCCTCCTCTTCGTACATTTCGAATGTGACTGGTGCGAAGTGAACGCAAGGCGGACCGCGCGACTGTATATGAGGACGCGTAAGAACACAAAAGTCTAGCGAGGCCGGTCGCGCGGCTCAAAGTGGGGACGCTCCTTTATGTCTTAGATATGTCGAACTCACATAAGCCTATTGACGAACTCGATAGTCTAATGACAGCGCATTCTACTATTAGCTACTCAAGATTCAGTTTTATTTGCAATCGTTTAGACCTACCAATCCGCATATTTGATTTATTGCCAAATTGATTCCACTGACATTTTGCGAACAACCAACAAATAATGTCCGTGTCCAAATTAAAATGCTAATTGCTTAATTGCTGTTATAAATCTTACCTTAATATCTAACTTGACAAGTGAATACACAGCTTTATGGATGTTTCTAGAGACTTCTTCGGTACATTCGGGCTCATCCAGTAACCTCGCCATGAGCGTCGCCAGGTGTAACGATATAACGAGCACCCTCTGGAGCGTCGTGAGCGTTTGTTCCCTATCGATGCTGACTTTAGACTCCAACAACTCCATTCCGCGGTGGATTTCTGACAACGCTTTTCTGAACACTGGGTCTACGTCGTCGAAGGTGACGGGAGGAACTATGCGACCTGGAAAATGAAATATTTATTTAGTAATTAGGTAATAGAAGAAATCGGTTGTGTAAGAGAGGAATTTAATTATGATTATTAAGTTTCGAGGGTTAGTTAGGACAATGTTTAGTTTAATGGTCCTTCGAACCTACATTGTGAAGGTAATTCTAATAAACTGTTCAGGGGGCTTACCAGTAGCAAATAAGAAACCATCCTTAAGCCGTTCAAAAGTAGGCCTTAAACAGGACTGCTTAAGGCCTGCTTTTATACTAACCTTTGAGGTCATATTACGCAAAAGTAAGGCAGTTCAATATAAGTCCTGCTATAAGAGTTCATAGCCCCCAGATCAGATTTTAAGTCTGACACTGCATGCTTGAACTGAACTAGTAGTCAACTAATTAGAGTAAAGGAGAATAGTTCTGCGAAGCTGAACAAACTGGACTGTGTGCACTGTGTGTGAGGCGGTAGGACAACTCGCTGCATGTCTAGCGCGTGATGCCACAAGCGGTGGCGCGCGAACTGCGTATACTACGCCGCTCACCCTAAATGTATGCCATGTGTAGTGTAGTAGTAGTAGATAGTACTCACCTCGCAGCGGTGGACGTGCATGCTCGGCCAACATATAGGAAAATAGTTCCGCGAAGCTAAATAGACTGGACTGTGTGAGTGGTGATAGAGGCGGTAGGATAGCTTACTGCATGTCTAGCGCGTGGTACCACAGCTGGCGGCAACGCGCGAACTGATTCACATTCGAACATGTTACGTGTAGTAGATAGTACTCACCACGCAGCGGTGGACGTGCACGCTCTGCAAGCATATAGGAGAACAGTTCCGCGAAGCTGAACAAACTGGACTGTGTTAGTGGGGACAGAGGCGGTAGGACAGCTCGCTGCATGTCTAGCGCGTGGTGCCACAGTTGGCGGCAGCGCGCAAACCGACCGGCGTCCGCGTATACCGCGCCGCGGTAGCGCACGTAGTACGATGTGTCGGGGTGCGCGGGACCTGTGGAAGGGGGAACGTTTAGAAAACTATTTCTGTTGGTAATGGTAAGGCGAAACGTGCTTTCTTAGGATTTAAGAAATACTGCAAATGTGACTGGGTTATCAATAGCTAAGATTTTGCATCGATATTTACAGTAATGCATGTGAATAGTTAGCTTAGCCTTATTGTCCACGTAGACCGCACGTGGACAACGTAGACCGCACGTGGACAACGTAGACTGCACTTCATACGCAAGCTTTCGACATCTGCCGAATGCTTGCATCTTGCGTAGCAACAAACGGAACTGTGTGTACAGTCAGTAGCACGAATCATGAAACCGGGTGGGGGTTTCGCGGAACGCGTATTTTGGGTATGCGTTGCGGTGAGGGGCGCGGGCGGTGGGAGAGGGGCACGCGCTATTGGTCGCTCACAAGAGCACATGCGCGAACTTATCCCCACTCCGTCGAAACATTTTCATGATTCGTGCCAATGACTGTACGTATGGGTTGTCTTCCATTCGTCATGCGACGTTACAGCTACGTGGACAAAGTTTCGTTTGTTTCTACGCAAGATCCAAGTAAGAGACAAATGAGCATCGAGCGTATGACTTGCGCATGACAGCAATGGTGAAGGATCCATACAAGCCTATTTCCATCGGCTTACCGTTTAGGAATCCCACCCCATTGATCCACTATGCAGATCATAAAATTATTGTAGAACGGCTTACTTTCGTCATAATTTCACCCCACGCCACTGGTGGACATTAAGTTCAAGTTAACTTAACTATTATTATTTTAATTGTTTAAAATTTATTGTACTTTTCAGATTTTAGGCTAGGATTTTAATGTTTAAAATTTAATTCAAAATACTGCTACTGACTCATTTCCTCACAAGATCTTTAAAAAGTAAAGCCTACCATAATCTGTTAGTAGAATTCATATATAACGACTTCGCTTATAACGACTAACCGTTTTTATTATTATAATATGTTGTATTTGTAAGTTAAGGATGTATGTACGTACTTAAGAAATAATCCTGTCGTTTTGTGCGTCATCCGGTTAGTACGACATAATATGGCCGGTCCCTTGAAGGTCGTTATATCCGGATTCTACTGTATTATAATATTCATAAATGCCCCAAATTATCTCACCGAGTATCCGCTCCCTGATGACGAGCGCCTGCATGCGCATGGCGTCGGGGTCGGCGAGTATCTCCTCGAGCTGCTGCGCGTCACTCGGTTCTACCGCGTAATCGTACGCTTCTATGCGCGGTACGTCTTTGGGCTTCGGGATTGGTTCGCTGCCGTCCACTGGGAATCTGTCAATGGGAAGGATATTATACCAAATAATTTAAAATACTATAGTCCATGAGAACGTTCGTGGCACGCAAGGTTGTAAATTGTGCGAATGGAGTAGCTATATTGCGCGCTCACTTGCACTTATAGGCCTATTGGGCGGGCTCAGACTCATTTGAATGGCACGCGCAATCTTAATGACTGACTTCAGTGACGCGTTTTACAACCCCGCGTGACACGAACGTTCTCGTTCCATTGACTATACATTCGACTCGCACCAGATCATATTCTTAGGCAGGAATCGAACCCGCGACATTTAGAAGTCCGGTCCAATGCTATAAAAAAGAAAGGATGTTGTTGTTGTTATCAGTTATGCCACAGATTCAATAAGAAGTTGCACCATTTACAAAGTCATAAACAAAGCAAGACCTGCCAAAGTCAGAAACAAAACAATAAATGATTTGGACTACATCTATCAGCATTGAATCGCCTTTTTTCGTCGCCCTATCGTTTTCTGTCGCTTAGTACCGCCATTTGCTAGAGCGAGAAAGATAGCGGGAATGCTATCGCCTCGAGGATTGCGCCCCATACTGTCGCATTCCCGCTACTTTCTCGCTCTAGCAAATGGCGGTTCTGAGCCACAGAAAAGAATAGGACGACGACGGGAAAAGACGATACCGTGCTGACAGATGTGGTCCAAGCCTATATCGCAGGACTGATCACTAGAAAACCTTAAGGCCTCTGAGAATGGACGACTTCCACCAACTCATAACATGACCTTATTTATATCTCACCTGACATCCATTGCTCTTTTACACAGCGTCAAATATGACGTCTTTTAACTATATGCCATTACGTCTATATGTTGCTGCCCTGTCACCAGACTATATTTTACGTTTATAAAGTGTTCTTTAATACACTAATACTCAATTTCTCTTACCTGTCGTCCATTGCTCTTTTCCACAGGGTCAAAGCGCCGACCATATCTCGTCGCTTATCCACGTAGGTAGCGCCTAACAGCTCCAACGCGTCAATGCGTTGCTGCCTCGTCACCAGGCCATACTCTGCGTTTATTAGGTGTTCTACTATGTGTGTGTGGCCTGTCACTGATGCGGCGAGGAGGGGAGTCATGCCTGTTATAAAAAATATGTGACTTAAATGACCGTATCTTTTTTTACGATCCAACGAGCCGTGGTACCCCTAGTTTCAACTTGAGGAATCCACGCGGTTTTTAGAAAGGCCTTGCTTGACATACAAACAGATGGACCTGATTGCTTGCTCGACGGGGTCCATACTGATCTAACTAACTTAATTAATACCACCTATGATACTATGGAATGCAATAAACGTTATGAGTATGAATATGGACAGTCGAGAGCAGGGATGGCGAACCAATGGCACACGACACAATATTTTGTGCACGTCAACGATCACAAAATTCATTACCTACGTGATGATTTGATGGCACGACTTTATGACCTCAATAAACGTTAACATTTAGAAAAATGGCACTTTGATCAATTAAATTTTAGGTTCACCATCCCTGCCCTGGTCAAGAGATTCTACTACGGTTTCGTTTTCCTTTTAAAGTAAGAAATCTTCAAGAAAGGCTCGTAATCTCGTATCAAACTGATTACAATCTCATTATGTCAAGTGGCTAGTACATACAAACACTTTAAGCTCGGAATTCCTAATCTGTGTTCATAAATATCTCCTTAACTTTTCAATGAGCGAAACGTTCAGTCAGCACAGCAGCACATGAGGTTATTCAAAAATCTGTAATTTATTTTGAACCTTAAAAGCTTTGCATTTAAGTATAAAATTAATTGAATATCATTACGCTGTCATGGAAGCCCAGCGTGCCATTGACCGTACTTTGCTACAGATTTGTGTTGTTTTTTTTTTAATGTAGATAGTCAAGCGCTTGACCGCTATCACGCCTGATGGTAAGTGATAATTCGATGCGACCTACGATGAAACGCAATAAGTTAGACAAAAGAAAACAACGGGCATATTCACCATAAGAGTCCACGTCCATCGTAGCGCCATGCCCCAAAAGCATCTTCAGGATATGCAAGGATCCGCTCTCTGCGCAGTCGTGTAACGCAGTGTTGCCTTTCACGCTTTTTCTGTTCACATCTGCGTTGAGTGAGAGGAGGTATTTCGCGATCCTGATGTGGCCCTTGTAGCATGCGATCATGAGGCACGTGTGCCCATGGCGATTGGCTATTTCTATGTCTGCAAAAGGAATGACAGAAATGTTATGGTGTACTTTTTGAGAGATCTGAGGGCCTAGCCAAAGTAACATTCGCAAATCTTCGTTATCGCTTTGCTTTCGAAACATGTATGGGATTGACATAAGGTATCGTTAACAATGGAATTTTAAAACGTCAAATCCATACATGTTTCGAAGCGAAGCGAAAAATTGCAAATGTTACTTTGGCTAGGGGGGCTGTACTGAAGTTAAAGACAGATCAATCTCGTGTCGCATTTCATGAACAAATTTTACAAGTCATTTTACAAATGTCTTCTGTGTTTCTAACGCAATGGGCGTTGAAAAATGCTATTAATGAAATCAATGAACTATCATCAAACTTGGAAGATGCTTTTAAACAATGATAACTGTTATAAGATTCATGTTCTTTTGCGAGAGTCTAAGTTTACTTTAACACGACAGGAACTATAACATTGAGCATTGGAGGATTATGATACTGTTTATTGACAATTTCCCGCGACTCCGTTTAATAATCTGACTAGCATAAACATTGTCGTACACACTGAGAGAAGTTGTTTTATTGTAAACAGCATCAAAGCAAGTTAGCGTAGCCACTACTTGTCATGCTAGATTGGAATAACGGCCCGGCCACGGCCAGTGCAGCAGGCGGCGAGGCAGGCGGCGCGGCAAGCGAATTCGTTAATCACTGCGCGGTCGTGACGACGAGCTGAGAGGCCGCCATCAAGATAACGCGCAGTGAGGCTGCGTTCAGACGATAACGCACGACCCAACCTCAACCCAGACTCAAATCAAACGCAGCCCACTCCTTAAAATACATCATCACTTACAATTTTGAGTCTTATGACACATTAATAAGCTCTTTTATATTTTGTCGATGCAACTGCATACTCCCTGCGCTCAACCCGAACTCAACTCAAACTCAACCCGTACACAACCCAAACTCAAATCAAACTCAAACAGAACTCAAACCGAACTCACTTCAAACTCACATGGACATCACACAGCACCTTATTAAAGTGTTATAAGACTCAAAATTGTAAGCGATGTATTTCAAGGTGGGCTGTGTTTGAGGTGAATTTGAGCTGAGTTTGGGTTGAGGTTGGATCGTGCGTTATCGTCTGAACGCAGCCTGATTATTGAACGCCACCTGCCGCGCTGGCTGTGGCCGCGCCGCCGTAACTGTGGATTTGCAGTGGACGATCGAGGCGAATTAGATGAGGTTTGGCGATAATCAACTTACCGGCACCATTCTCGACTAGGAACTTTACAATATCGTAATGGCCGTCGAAGCAGGCGGCCCTCAGCGGCGTGCTGTGCGTGCGGGTGGTCGAGTTTACATTCGCGCCCGCGCGGACCAGCAGCCGCACGAGCGGCAAGTGCCCAGCGGCCGCGGCGCACCATAGAGGCGGGGCGCCTTCTATCGTCTCGCCGTCAAATGTTACTGGAATTAAAAGACATATTTTTTAATCCTCAAGTTTTCTACAGGGTGATTTTATACTTAAAACATTCAGGATGAGATCCTGAACAATTTTGTTTAAACCCTTAGCCAGCCGTCCAGAGGATATCGGTGCTAAGACATTAGTTTGAGAATACTACTGCGGTACTAGCAAAGTCATCTGAGGCCGTATTATGACCTCTTATTTCCTGGCAATTTTCTGACTGGTTATCAATATATCTCTTTTATTTGTTATACAGCGAGAAAGAGATGTAACTACAGCAATTCATAAACCTGGCAAGTTTTAAGAGGTTGTAATACCCCCCTGGAGACCGTGTATAGTTGTTCTATCTCATGAAGACCCTTTAGCTATGAAATTAGGCGTGCAGACGCACACTAAAACAATGTGTATGTGAACGCCTAAAACATTGATAGCAAAAGTGTCTTCGTGAGATACAACAACTAGAGCTCATGCGTTAAACATACATATTATAACATTGCAATTTCACCTCTCGGATAGAAAGGTCAATAGGTCAGGTACCTATACTACACGTGATAATCTAATCTTATTGGTTTTAATTTCTTCATGGATTAAGTTTAATATGATTTGTTTGTATGTCTTAAATCATTTGCAATCAACTATAATACTTTACTGATGGGACCTCTTTCCAGAAATATGGAACATGGTAACTTCTACTTAAACCACAGACTACATATTAGTACAAGTCTTAAACAATCTTCTTCTTCTTCTTCTTAACGTGTCGACTCGGTATATAATTATATTTGTGAGGACCAGAACTCAGCCACTGATATAGCATTATAAAAAAACATAATAATAATTGGTGAACATGTTAATGAAATTAGATCGACCTTGCGGGAAATTCACGAACAAACCTTGACAAGCCTTACAATGTCCTAACAAAGGCTTATCCTACTATCAATGTCAAGTTCGTTTACTATTTGTACTAGTAGGTAGTATCAGTAATGGTGTTAATTAAGGATTATTATACGAGTGGCTCTGTAGAGCTGTAGACCTCGCGTTTCTGACATTTTTGAATATTTTTCGAAATGGCTGAAATACGATAGTTCCCTATATCTCCGCCATTTGAAAAATTGCGAAAAACTGAGTCGGCAAAAAAATATATAGGTATAACTATAGAACCTGCTCACAAAATTTCACGAGAATCGGTTGAGAAATGTGACCTTGGGGGAAAAAAAATAACCTCTTAAAACTTGCCAGGTATATAATTGCTATAGTTATATATATTTCTCGCTATAAGTATAGCAAATAAAAGGGATTGATAGCCATTCAGAGGCAAGTTTTAAGAGGTTGTATGTAGAGGAGAACAAACGAGACAGACAGACGAAAGCAGTTTTTTTGCCCAAGCTGAAACCGAGACGCTTCGCTCGCGATTCGCGCTCGCTCGGTCAATTAAAACTTCCTGGTGTAAACAGACCTTAATTTATACGAACCTGCTGCTAAGTTTTTACCTGGAACTTGGGTTATTCCAAATGAATATGATTCACACCGAGTTTCTACTATTTTTAAATTCGTCTGACAATTTAAGTCCAATTTACATACATAATCGACCCTAAAACTAAATTAAATATAATATTGTTTATTAAAGGAAGCATATTGTTGGAGTTCAGTCTAGTACTTGGACATTGTACAAATTGTAATCATTTGCTTTTATGACTGTATTCTGTTATGTGTCTAATAAAGAAAATTAAAATTAAATTAAAAAAAAAGGTGTCTTAAAAACCTATCAGCAACTTTACATATTACTAGCCTCCGCTAGCGACTTCGTCCGCCTGGACAGTTGAAAAATAAGGCGACCAGTTTAGTGTAAGCTAGTATTATGGAGAGATCAAGCTGTTTCCTTGCAGTGGCGTGCACAGAGATTTTAGACAGGGTAGGCACGGATAAAAAACTTACCAATTTTATCACTGTTTCGGTATGTACTTACCTGCCAACCTATACTGAACGAAATCCAAACATTTTATTATCTTGATTGGAAAACAAAATGCATAGAAAACAATACAATTGGTTTGTGTGTACGTACATAAGCTGTTAGCCAGTTATAATTAATTATAATAAAACTTTTTATGAAAGGAACGTGGAGGGGCATTCATAACCTACCTACAATTTTTTTTACACCAACCCAACGCATCTTCCCTTTGCAATCAATTTAATTAAACTTTATCCTCAAAAGATAAGCTCGATAAAGCGACAAATTGTAATTTATTTAAACAAACTTTGCCTTTGTAAATTATTGAATTTTTTACAGTAAATTAACGAAACAATTACTTACTTAACTTAAAATAGTCAATTACTTGCGCCAAGAAAAACAATCAAAACAAAGCAAAACTAACTGCAAAAGCAAAGGGCAAACTAAAAAACGCTACTCTCTGCAATGCAATAATGACGCGGTCGGGTTGCAAATAAGCAGTGCCTCCAAAACATAAACACGCGCTTACATTTTCACGCACACAGTCACACTTTTGATGTGTACTACACGAGATTCGTTCTATGAAAAAGAAGCAGGGGCTCTATTTTTGAATCGCTCGTCTGGCGTCGAGCGCTCGTTTCCACTGATTTTCGTTCGACAGCTCATACATTTGAGTCAAATGTCGAACGAAAATCAGTAGAAAAGAGCGCTCGACGCCAGGCGAGCGATTCAAAAATAGGGGCCCAGGCCCTAGTACTGCTTATGGACACGGTAAATAATTGGCGCCTCTGTCGCCCGGCCGATTGATGGATCTTGTGATTTTTGATTAAAGTGAAGTGAAGTGAGGTTAGTTTAAAAAACCACAAATAGATGGCGCTTAAACTAATAGACACGGAAAGCCGAAGTGCCTGTGCACGATGATGGATCATAACTTTCCAATTACAATACAAGTAGTTTACAAATAATAGGGTAGCGAATTATAGGGTCATATATTTATGGGACTACAGCAATTACACACAGCACACAGCATATGTAACGAAATTTATTTTTTCCCTCTTGGCAAGGCGTCATTTTTTTCTGCATGCTGCACTGTTAAAACCAGAACTACATTTGCTATGATTCTAATTTCTAGGCAAATAATTGATAAATACTTTTACTGTTACAAGGATAAATGGCCGCAGCAAACGTTTTAATCTCACCTCAATGTGTAAAAGTTTCGTAACATCGATAACTTTTACTATATTTAAATTGTTTTCCTTAGAATTTGGCAACATTTTGGCAATAAAATAAAATCAAATATGAACGCAAAAAAAGAGATATTTCTGTGCAAACAGCTTGCGACGTTAATTTACCAAGATGAAATGGCCTGCCGCCAAACTATTGACGCAATAGGAAAGCAATTACGGTCACCAGGCCCCTTGTTACATGCAGACAATTCTCTTTACGTGACTGATACAAAGAAATCTTATTATTTACGATTGTATTTCGTAGTATTCCACTAAGGTGGCGAAATGTCATCTTTATAATAAGTTCGTCGACAAATGGAAGTTATTTCCTTTCCTGTTTTCCGTTGAGGCAAAACAACACCGGTTTGAAGGTATCTTGAAACATAAAATCTCGTAAAAGATATCTGAGGATATCGTATAAAAACAGTGTCAACTTCTTATATCGTAAAGTGTAAAAAGTATCTGAATAAAAGGCCATTGAGACTTCCGTAAATCAGCTTCATGTCTACAAGGAATGCAAGGCATCTGTTTCCAACAAGGTCTTGTTTTCATAACCGAAGGTTCAGAAAGTTTCTTGTAAGGAATTTTGATAGCAAACCCCGGCCTATGACGAACGGATTAAAACCTAATCCCGCGCAACCGTTCTTTGAATTTAAGAAAGTTTATAGTACCTAATATAAGAGTGCAATTTACCTGAACCAGGTTGTTCGATATCGGCCTTGCACCTTTCTATGAGGTATTCGGCTACGTCGTAGTGGCCGTTTCTGCAAGCGATCACGAGGGGCGTCGCGCCGCCGACCTTAGCACCCACCAACATGTTCAACTCGTCTGCGGAGCGCCAACTGTGTAGGTAAACCTGGGGACAACAATCATATATTTTTTATAATGTTGTCTTACGCGATTCACTGTACAACCAGACAACTTATGGAGAGAATGTTTGTAAACAAACCGCCCTTAACCTCATATTTTTGAGCATGTCATTCATAGCTTACTTTAAAATTTAAATTAACGTTTTTTGTAGAAAGATTATGAAAAATGCATTAAGTTTTGTTTACAAACATTATTTTCTTAAGTTGTCTGGAGTATGAAAATAGAGGATGGTTGGTAGTCCAGTAGCGGAGAACTTTCCGGGAGGGCTTTTGTGGCATTGCCACGGTCATTCGTTTCTTACCCTATATCGGGCCGGTGCAAAATTAAATACACCATTGACTCAAGTTAACGTCGCATTATTACCGTGACGAGACGTTGCCAGCAAAAGCAAACAAATAGAGGATGGTTGGTAGTCCAGTAGCGGAGAACTTTCCGGGAGGGCTTTTGTGGCATTGCCACGGTCATTCGTTTCTTACCCTATATCGGGCCGGTGCAAAATTAAATACACCATTGACTCAAGTTAACGTCGCATTATTACCGTGACGAGACGTTGCCAGCAAAGCAAACAAATAGAGGATGGTTGGTAGTCCAGTAGCGGAGAACTTTCCGGGAGGGCTTTTGTGGCATTGCCACGGTCATTCGTTTCTTACCCTATATCGGGCCGGTGCAAAATTAAATACACCATTGACTCAAGTTAACGTCGCATCATTACCGTGACGAGACGTTGCCAGCAAAGCAAACGTATCGCACCGCTCCTCCGGTATTGAGCAAAAAATTGAAACAAAACAGGAGTATCACGCATATTTTTCTGGATAGGGTCTTTTAAAGAATTCCATGTTCGGGTGTTCACAACTAGACGTATAGTGCCAGGGACGTACTTACCCTAGGGCCAAGAGGGTCATGGCCCAGGGCGCCAGGTTGCGAGAAAATCTGGCAAAAATCGCGCTGCGCGTCTTTTTTACTAAAGATTGGCAAAATTACAAGATTATTGGATGAAACTAATTAAATCCGCGCTGCGCGGCCTTTTATGTACTATAGACAGGTATTTTTCTGAAATAATCAGGCGTTTTGTGCATCCTAGACAGGCATTTCTCTCTGACGTAGTACCTTATTGGCCAAATCTTCAAATACGTACCTGCATAGTGCTATTCTTCTGAAAGGTGTGAGTTTATTTCCATCACATATAGGACACAGATGAATGATTACAATAAACAAAATTATAAAGAAAAGAAAAAACAAAATAAGTCAAAGAGGTAAATGAATAAATAAAACGTTACATAAAGTTATTTTAAGGTGACCTTTTCAATAATACATGAAACATCGATTACGTATCCAAAGTATCTACGAGTGCTAATGAGGTTACCGACCAATAACTTTGTTTTTGGCCCAGTATCTTCGAGGTGTGGTCACACCGGTCCACCGATGGCATAACCGAATAATCGGGTCAAAAACTTGTTTTCTCCATAAATGTGGGACTCGCCCACGCTGTCTAAAATAAGATTTTTTGATAAACACACCAGAGGAATATATTTATTTTTATGTTTAGTGGGTTGACACCAAGAAGCTTATACCTCCCTCCAATGCGGAGATTGCACGGCCAGTGTCATAGTGAAGATAGAAAAAATGTCCTTGAGTGACGTGACGGCTTATTGCTACCTCTTTCTTAGTGTTACAATACGTGTTCGTTGTTCGTCGTTCGTTCGTGAGAAACGAAAACGTATTGTAAAACAAAAAGAAAGAGATAGCAATAAGCCGTGACGTCACTAAAGAGTCTTTTTTCAATCTTCACTATGATACTAGGCGTGAAATCTCCATTGTGGGTATAAACTTCTTGGTTGACACGATGACCTCTTTATCCTAGTAACTATGTGACGTTTATGCACGATACATTGATCAACCGACACTGGGTTTTACACTGGGACAAAATTACTTTAGATATTATTCTAGTACGTTTCTGTTTTCTTTAGACGCACAATACCACCTACGCAAAACACCACCTTTACGTAATACGCGATATACTCAAAATACCACTTATACAAAATACCAACTAAGCAGAGTACCAACTTTAATTTACGCAAAATACCAACTACACATAACACCAAGTTTTTCGTAATTGACTGATTTAACAAAACGACTTTCTGTACTTTAATTCTGCTACCAGTAAAGACGAAGCCTCCAGCAGTTAGGACTCCCGTTGAGGGCTGTGGGAAATATGCTGACCGAATCTGATGAACAGGCATGATAAGACCTCCTTTACATTCATGCTAGCCTGGTACTTTTAAATAGTCTGATTGCCCTGTTAGACCAACTATTCAGCAATTAGGACTTGCGTTTTGGTTTTGGTGTGAAAACCAAATAATGTCAGAAAAGACAGCGATGCATCGCCGTCAAGTTATATCACTTTTAGCCGAGGCCAGTTGCCCTTTTATCAAGTTCCGCGAAGTGAAACCTCCGTAGTCCGTTATAATAACAACAACGGAGTTTGGCAAGCGACCGCGGTGGGCGTCGTTGCTCAACCGAGCGCGAGCGCACCGACCGACGACCGCTTGCAGTAAAGTTGCAAAACTTGCGGGGCCACGAATTTTTGACATGAGGAAAATGAGAACTACTCCTCTCTTAATAGAGTGCCTTTTTTAAAAACATTATCTCGAACCAAAACCTTGATAATCCTCAAATTAATATACCCTATCACTGAATTGTGTAAAAAATTCAGCAAACTTTTTCAAAATGACTTTTCGTACCTTAATTTTACTAGAAAGGATTCAAACATTTTTGAACCGTCTTGATTACAATAGACAACTTGACAATATTGAAAATATTGGTCATCCTAACTGATAATGGCGTAAAAAAACATATTCAACTATTATATGGACTAAATTAAAGCCTATTAATTGATTAATTTCACCTAGAAAAATGTAATAATTTTTGAATTTTTTTCTGTGGCGAAAACGCTCTAAGATGACTGATGACGTCACATGCCTGTAAATAAATAGTAATAACTTCAGGCGTTTGACATAACCATAGACTTAGGATCCGCGATTGATGGCTGTCAAATGGCTAAGGATATTACAATGTTTACAGGCTTGTGACGTCAACAAGTCACGTGTCAAGTGCCATAGCGTTTTTGGCGCGGTTTTAAAATTTAAAACTTTAACATAGATTTTTTTAATGAAATACATTGAATTTTCCTGAAATATCAATGTGGTGCGCCTATTACTTAATAAGGAATAATTTAAAATGGTTTTCCAAAATTAGTCAAATAGTCTATTACTAATGTAAGTAAATTAAATAAGTATCCGTTAACGTTAATAAAAAAGTTTATAAAAAGGTTCACGCATGACATGACGTACCTTACGACGATGAGTTAAGTATAATTATAAAGAGAGGAGAAATAAATGTTTTTTAATAAGACCTACGGCGGATGTTATCGTTTCGGTTTGTGCCACGGCCGTTGCCGACGGTCACGGATTACTTAGAATTATAACCGACAAAAATATTCACAATTTAGAAGAACGCGTGACGAATTTTCTATAGAAATGAAGTTGGAAAGCACGCTACAGAGGAAAGAACAGTGACCACTTTCCATACAAGCGTTGACCTGACAAATAGCTTTTTTTACGTTGATGTATAATTATGATAAAATTATAGTTGCTTTGACCGTAGAACACATGTATTATTGAATTTTAATTTGGCAATTAGAAAAATATATGTAATGGTAAAATCAAATGTTCTAGTTTGTAGTAATTGTAATTCTTGCATTTTTTTTAATAATTTTATCTATATCTACAATGCCGTATCTATTTTATTTTAGTTAGCAATTTTAAAATAACAATAATAATGTAATTTTATAAGCTATATTACTTCGCTATACACGATAATTGATAAAATCAACATTTTGATAGGTCTGAAATGGGCATTCTTCTTTAAAAACTCTCATCTACGGAGGCCGACAGACAAGAGACGTGAATCATCATCGTAGTTTAATAATAACGGTCTCGGTTGAAATATGATAATTAAATGTAAATTGAATTATCATCAAGTTAACTAATAGCATAAAAAAATGTAGCCGGCAGTATTTCTGAAAGATGCGCATAATAAACATTCAAGAATTACTTTCAGAATTTGGAGGATACTTCTACATAGCACAGAATAAATATTATTGTAAACAGGTAACAACGAGGCGTTGTAATACTTGTAATGGATGAAGGTCGAGTGCAATACTGCGAATTACTATGAACATAAGAGATAACAAATGACAAAATTTCAAAAATAAAATTAAAAAGTATCAATTTTAGTAGCAATAGAGGCGGCTATGCTTCTTCGCAATAAATTTCACCGCTCAAGATCTGTGCCGAGGCCTGTATAAGCTAAAACTAACATGAAGAACAAAAAGTTTGACATAAGGGTTAAGTAGTCCGATATTGTGATCGTTTCATTTTGATGATCTGAGACTTACGTGAATGTTTCTTAAGGAACGAGGAATCCGACTAGATTGCTGAAAGCGTCAGAAAGACTAAGAACAATAAACAAGTCATCTAATTAAATACTTATAAAACAATGAGGGCTGGACGCTTCAATCTGTTTCACAATTAAATTGTGCGTATTGCACGAGCGATTGATGACTAAGTATTGAATCGAATTTCGCAATTTCAGTCAATTCATTGTCACACCAGCATTCATACAGCAATCAAAGTCGAATAAATAATCGTTAAAATAATGCAAATGCACAACTAATTATGAAGTCTTAAATTAAATTAATTTCTGCATAACTTCATCGTCAGACATTATTTCGAATTCTTTGTTAATACGATGCCCTACTGTTAAGATTCAAATTAGATACGTGCATCCTTACCTAAGTCTGATGATATAACAACAATTTAAAAATTGTTGTGTTCCGGCAGTTAGAAGTAAGATAGCCAGTTCCTCAGTGATGATGATATTAACAACAATTTAAATTTGTTGTGTTCCGGTAGTAAGATAGCCAGTTCCTCAGTAATGAGGATTCCGGGTCTAGTACGCTTTCAGCTTCGGCCTTATACACGGTTATTTTTAAAGTATATCTAAAAATGAAAAGGGGTGTTCAGACCACGTTAATGAACAACTTTTACTATGGGGCCAACCACGAAATCGCGAAAAAAAAATCAGCTGTTCCATAGAAAAGTACAACATCGACTCGACTATAATGTATGGAACAGCTGATTTTTTTTCGCGATTTCGTGGTTGGCCCCTTAGTAAAAGTTGTTCATTAACGTGGTCTGAACACCGCTTTTCATTTTTAGATATACTTTAAAAATAACCGTGTATAGTACCTATGCTGCTATATTTTTTGAAAAAATATTAGAAGCAAAACTACTATATTTTTTCAAGTGAAGGTTAAACTAAAGCAGAAAAAAAATATGCACATAATTATTTACATAATAACTTAAGTGTTTAAACTCTTGTTTTTGATTGTTGAATAAAATATGAAAATGTTAAATAATAAAAATAAGTATGAAAAATACAACTTCTTTAAAATCCTCCATGCAAAACGTTAACCTACTATATTTTTTTGGACTTTTTTGCCATCATATACTATATTTTTGCACGCTATATCTTTAAAATACTATATTTGATTCAAAAAAAGTTGGCAATCCTAGGTGAAGGCCGCGCACTAACCGTGCATAAAAAAGCTGGATTTCCAATACTTAATATCTAGCCTCCAGTTTTCTGAAATCTATTTACCTTCTTGAGTCTCCTCAGCAACCTCCTTTGGCGCCTCAACAGGGTCTTGCCGCAATGGCGCAGAGTCTCAATCCAGCGGCACCGAGTGGGCATCAGATCCCAAACCCCAGACGACATTTTCACCATCACATCACAACTATACACGTATAGAACTTTCAACACTTATTTTATCACAAAAGTCAAGAATTCGTAGGTCAAATTAAATTCAATTTATTGTTATGCAGCACCTAGAAGTCAAATTAATTTAGATTGCTTGAGAAACAAAGGACAAGTCTTTAACATTTCGATGAAATTTGAGTTTGAGCGTCGTGATGCGACTTCAGTATGTTTTTTAGGTATACAAATTTGTTTAATTTGGACCACAGAAATTAGAGATTATTAATTTAAAGCGGATGTTCTAACTTAACGAGTTTTAAATAAGAGCAATACGATAATACCGTTTGCTTGTGAAGCCAAGGGCGGATTGGCCGTTTTCCGACCGTTAGCCATTTGCGGTTGCGATTGTGGTCACTGGTAACATTATTCCATTATTTTAATATCATATTTATGACATGGAAAATTCTCAATCCACTAGTGCGTAAGCATTTACGAAAACAACCTCATTGGTATATTATATACCTACCAGTGGCGAAGGGTCCATACAAGCCGATTCCCATCGGCTTACCTTTGGAAATCCCACCCCAATGATCCACTATGCAGATCATAAAATTTTTCATGATTTTTGTAGAGCGGCTTACCTTCGCCATAATTTCACCCCTCGCCACTGATACCTACACCTATTTATGTTAAAAGCTTGACATGAAAATTTCAAGCAATTTAGTCCTGTACATACAAGTTAATTCAGTATAGCGACACAAAGTTAACGGCTTCGTTACCTATAACATAAATATCTAGGGCAATGAAGAAAATTAGGTACAGTAACATAGAACTTCAAAGGTTGCCAAGGCTGCTGTTGACATGGCAGAACCCAATTAGATGAAATATGATCTAATAATAACGTTATTAAGGAAACGTATCTTGGGCAAAATAATTTGTAGTTTTGTAGCATTATCCTTACAAAAATACTTCGTAGTAAATAAACACATATTTAGAATAAAAACAATAGAGAAATCATTCTTAATTAAAAATAATGAAAAATTAATTAGAATTGATTGTGTCATTGATTCCAACTGGCCGGTTCACAAGTTTTTCTAGTAGGTATAACACTTTAAAACGTGAACCAAAAAAAATAAACAAACTTAAACACTGTTAAGTATTGACACATCGTTATCCGATGACGTCAAAAGTCAAAAAATATCAAGCGTGAAGAAATATTTTGAAGCTTGTCTGTGACCGACTACTTGAGAAACCTGAGAAAACAAGCTACTAAGGACATTTTGTTTTAGTTGTAATATGACAAAATTAACACCAACTGCAATACCTAGGTTAGGTTTAGAAATAACAGCATTTGGAGGTTTGGTTGCGAAAATTGTACGTGAGCGGTCTAACCTTGCAGTAGGAGCGATAATCCGATTGGACAAATAAAGCATCAAAAGCAAAGATTTATTTAATTCCTAAAATTAGCATGACTTCGATAACCTTGGTCAATTATATCAGAGAATGATTAAAGGATGGGAATCATAAAAAATAGACGACGGACGATTTATCGACGTTTTTTTCGAATACAAAACATGATATGTGGCTGTAAAACCACGTAAAATAGAGACCATTGCATCACAGATTGCACTACTTGCACTTGAATCGATTGACAACGAAGACAAACAAAATAGCATTGATTGAGTTGAACCAATTGGCATTCAGAGTCGGTTACGCGACGTACACGTTTATCGAAGTCACGTTCCTCCGCCAAAGGCCGTCACTACACGTGAACGGACACTAGTAAGGTTCCACGCATTTTAAACTACGTGCAAACTTTTACATTTTCTTAATGCAAACGCGATAAAGAAGCCATGCGTGAAAATAAATGTTACGTTATAGTATTAGTGACGTAGCCGTAGTAGATAAATCAATGAAGAGGTACGTCGCTCGTAGAAAATAAATTAAAACGTCATTAACTGAACTAATCATGATTGTACGACGACGTTGATTCGAAAACAACACATTGCTATACGTTGAAAACAAAAGGAGCCTTTATATTTATTATTAACATTTTTATATTAGCTGAAAATATTTCTAGCCTATCAAGATATCTTTATAAAATGCACATTCGGGGAATGGACGTTCTGTGAAATGGACCTTCTAGACCAGGGATGCTCAGACTACGGCCCGCAGGTCACATGTGGCCCGTCGGCAATATGGCAGTGGCCTGCCAGCAAAAATATTCCCGTTCATTTGAAAAAAAATATAGATTTAGGTTATTTTTATTATGTTTTTAATTTGTGCTGGTGGCCCGCCATTAGTCATCATGTGCCCAAGTGGCCCATGGTCTCAATAAATCTGTGCATCTCTGTTCTAGACATTTCGGTAACAGGTCAAAGGTCCTTCCTTTATTTTCTTGTTTACTCCGATAATCACGGTAAACAGGTACTAGAAACCAAACAATCTCAACATTTTTAATCGAGATGTTTTTAATACAAGTAAACCCTTTCACAACATCTGGCTCGGCGAGTCACGTCAACACCAAGTTCTGAGTTTCGACCCTGAGCTTATCAGAGATTTATAGATCGATGACCTGTGTCACGTAGTTGGAAAGACTTTGGGATTCAGGGTGTATAAAAGGATATTTCTTAATTAACTTTATGTAATACACACAATACTGGTACCGGCACTGATGGACATATATGGAAGTGAATCTTGGTTATGGCAGAAGTAGAATGAAAGCAGAATAAATGCGGTAGATACGATCGTTGAGGAAAATATATGGAGTCAAATTGAGTGATAGAGTGAGCAATGATGTGATTCGTGAAAGGTGTGGTCTGAAAGATGATAAATATAGTGACAAGAATTGAGAAAGGAATGCTCCAGGGGTTTGGTCACTTAGAAAGGATGAATGAAAGGCGAATCACGAAAGAGATATGTTGTGTCCCAGAAAAACCTACGTGGACCAAATAGAGGTTATTATAAAAAAAGGCTGGTAGCGGCGTCAGTAGGGTGAAAAATACGGCGTTTTGTGAACCAGAGATTTTAAACTTTTAGATTTTTGCATTCACAATGCTATTTTTATATTAGTGAGCCGATTTTTTCTAATATTTTTCATTATTTATTCAACCAGAGATTTCCTTTGGTAGGATTGGTCCTTAGGACCCTAGGATGGATATAAGAAGTGGAGCCACCACGATTTTTGTAGTAAATGTTTTGAAGTTTTGGCTTTTAGCCCAATCTCGATAGATGTATTAGTTAAGCTGCTATGCCCAGTTTGATATCATATTCGTATGAATTTAGGGTGTCGAATTCATTTTTGGATTCATATTTGTACGATTCAGTTGTTAAACTATTTAAAAAAAATTAAAACAAAAATAAAATACTCGCTTGATTAAAGAAAAAAATTGCCATTAAATACACAAATTGGAATATTTGAAAAAGAAAAATACCTCGTAGGAGCTCTTATATCCTTTTATTTTTAAAATAATAATAAAAGAAAATATTCTTGTTTTGGCTAATTAAAAAAATAACTTCGTTACCGTTGTAAGGAAGTTATTATTTTTATTAAATATTAACATTTTAAATATCAATTCGAAACTTGTTTGTGATAGGCTCAAATTGTAGCAAATTTAGTTAGCTTTATAAAAGTATAGAGTAGAAATACCTGAAAAACGTAGTTTTTTCGAAAATACTGAAACAAGTGCCAAGTTTTTCCAGCAGAACTGGGTTTCCAAGGGTTAAAACTTGGGTAGAACTACTCTCAAGGTATCTAACAACATCTGAAAAAAATCGTAGTTACATGCGCGCTTGTGATATTTGCCTTTTTTGTCGATATTGACTGCCATTTTTTGTTTTTCTAATAATTTACTGATATTTTTTAATTCTGCGTTATACTTTTTAAGTTTATTTCAAAACAGTTAAATAAAAGTGTTATAATGTATATATATTTGGAATTGGCTATTTATTACCTTTCATTTGATACCCATATTGTTATAATAAAAAATAATAATATTTCCATAGGTGTAAAAGAAATTGACGGCACGCGACAGTGATTTTTTTTTTCGCTATTTATTGTTAATAAAGAAATGTGTAAGGTAATTTTTTCAACTCTTCATTCTATAAGCTTTGTTATCGTATTTTTTGTTTGCAAATAAGAACATCAGTTTAATATTTACGGTGACTTAAAGTAAAAAAAATGTAGTTGAAAATATTGGTTATTGTGTAATGTTTAGGAAACTTCTTAATAAATTGCTTTTTTTATATCAGAAATGAATTCTACGTCATTGATTTATCCGAAAATGATACCAAACTTGGCTTAGTATCTAAACTTAGGCAGTTATTAACCTCGGACTTCGTTAAGGCAGGTGGCGATCCATAGTCTCTGCCTACCCCCATGGCAATGGTGTATGTATGTATGTAATACAAAAATAAATAATGACATCATTTAAAAGACTAAAAGTAATTTAAGTGAACATTAACAGCCAAAAATAAGTTTTTTGATATTCACAGTTTCAAATAATTACAATGTATCAAATTATTTACGTCAAGCCACAATCCAAGTATAATATAAGTCAAAGAAGTCAAATTAATTGACAGCGAAGATTATTTCGTAACCGACAAGTTTCGAAGTAAACAACTTGCTCGAAAGCTTTGGACGGGCTGTAACCTACTTTTGCATTTAAAGGCAATGATTTAAATTTAAAGGTCATTATAACATAATAAACAAAACTTAACAAGAAAAATATCATCTCTTCTTATTGATTACTTAAATAAGTGGAAAAATATCTTCCTATTTTAACCTGAGTAAATAAGTGAGCAATATTATTTTGCTTTTTAAACCTAAGTACTTGTATTTTTATAAGAACTGACTTCGTCCACGTGGGCGGGGACATTCGGAAAATCCCTAGATAAAAAGTATCCTGTTTTTATTATTATTTATTTATTACAAACATATTTTAATTCAAGCTATAAACTATCATCTGTGTGTTAAATTTCATCCAAATCCGTGCGCAGTTTTTGCGTGACTAACAAACAAACATCCAAAATAGTAGGATGATGTACAAAATCTTTGTAAAATAGCGTAGGTATTTAAACGCTCTGCTATACAGGGTTATTTGTAAAACACTAACGACATTGCAACATTGTTTCTACGACTTTTCCGAAAACAGACAAGAAAAAATCCACTTTTTACACAAAACTCTATCATCCGTTCGGACATTTGTTTGGAAAGTAGTTTTTGTCTGTTTTCGGGAAAAGTCGTAGAACAAATGTTATTATTTATGATGTTAGTAATTAATCTAGTCTTGCGAGGTTGTTGGTGTTTTACAAATAACCCTGTATACATATAAGCTTTGCAAATAAGCCTTTTAAGTTACATCGCCATCGAAGCCTTGGAAAAGCCCAGGTTTAGTCATCAGTGCCAGAAGTACGAAGCTGTTCGTTATGGAACTACATTATATTCTGTGGTTTATGGTAAGCACTGCAGGCTTTCAGTATGTATCGCTTTATGAGAAGACTAGCTTCCGCCCGCGACTTCGTCCGCGTGGACATTCAAAAAGTCCCTAGGGAACCTATAGCCAGGATAAAAGTTATACACCATCTACATCTAACCAAAGTAAGTCAACACGACCTTTGACAGAAGGAAAAGGGAGAAAAATACTGTTTCTAAATGAAAAAATTGTTGCGGTGCGTGTGTGTGTGTAGTCCGGCTTATATCTCTAATTACGATAAACAATATCTCTAATATTGTCGATTCGAATAACGAAAATATTCCCAAGATTCCATTTACAAAATCCTTGCAAACCCAATTTACGATTTAAAAAGTGCATTAAATATCGACGTATTTTGTTGGCTAACGCATCGCGTTGGCATACTTTTTCTCAGTATTCGCTATTTATAAAGAAGTAAATAACGCAATTTTTAAGATTTTCCTGCATTTTCAGCACATCATGTAGATAAATGCAAAGAAAAAATATTATATCGACCACGTTTTTAAACGAAAGTCGTATCTGCTAAATCTGCCAAGTGCCACACATTTTGTAAACTTGTCATTCTGCTAAAGACGGGGGATTTTCATCGCGAATGATATAATCCAAGATTTAGTGCGGAAGATTATTGAACGACTTGACAATTAGATAAGGAAGAGCCTTCACTCTTTATTGTTAAAGTGATCCTCAAAACAGCGGAAATAAAGTTCAGTTCGAGGCTATATCAACAAAATGTCCTAAACTATTTACCTTAATGTATTTCGCAACTCAAACCAAACTGAATCTTCTTGTGTCAACAGCATGAAGAAGGCTTTACTTATTTGTAATTTACATTGGCACGGTTAGCTTACTCTATGTCAGGAGTTCCCAAACTTTTACCCTGTGCGCCCCACACAACTGTTATGCTATAATACCTAAGCCCCCGACAACGGTCATATTAAGAAACTATGAAAATATAAGTAGATGTGTTTTTATTCAAATTCAAGTAGATTATCAACAATCAAACACAAGGTGCATTACGCATCGGTGGCACCGTTCCCGCCGTGAGAAAAAATATTTTAGTTAGGGTTAAGGAAAATTAGTTTAGGGTTTTTAAACGTGCTAATTATCTGGAGCCGCTTGTCGCGCGCCCCTTTGGATAGCTCTACGCCCCCCTTGGGGGGAGTGGGCGCCCCACTGATTTGGAACCCGTACTCAATGTAGTTGGGACAAAAATTATAAATAATGCTTTTGGCTTGAATGTACTCTTACGACATCGTTACATTACCTACCTTAAATATGGCAAAACAATATGCCGTCAATGATAAATAACTGAGTTGAGACAGATAGATCTTAACAATCAATAACTAATAAAAACTCTTGTAGGTATGTAAAAAATAACTTTATTAGAATTTATATTTGTCCAGTTAATAAGAATCTTTGCCAACAAAGTGAAAACGAATAAGACTTCTTATGAAATTGTATTGACCTCGTTTCGTACTGATCGAGCAATAAACAATTATTAGCAACTGATATAACTTCAATAAGGCTTCCTTTTACAAGAAATGATGCTATATAACTTCTGCGATATGAAAATTTATGAAGTTACGTAAACTGTATTGTGTCACTTGTTATATCTTTGGATATCAATTCAATCAATGCTATTTTGTTCTTTTGGCTTTAAAGGACCGTGGCTGGCTACTCAAGAGTAAAATAAACTTCAGAAATTAATTAACTATAATAATTATATTAAATTCACACACACACACAATTATATTCAAAGTAAATAACAAACATGACGATACAGACAAGTAAGTGCAGTCTCGCAAAGTCTTAACACAAACTAACCTAACAAAACAAGTAAGAAGAAATGCAATAGAAAGTCATCCTGACTTAAAAATTGTCATCCTAATAAAAAAAATAGTAACACTAAGTATGATCAAATGACATTAATGTCGTCAAAACATTATGCAACGTCTTTCACTTTATTATATTCAAGCCAGTCAACGTAATTAGTTAAGATGGCGCAACCAGATGAACATCTGAGTTTGATGCCCTTAATGCCCATAACGACTTGTGGTTACGCTGGAAAATATTACCCTCAAATTAGAAGATTGCGAGAAATTTAATCAAACCTTCATCACGTGAAACCGACACTCCAATTCCTTACAACAGCGTGAATGGTCGCCTTTTGTTTTGTCCTTGCTGAAGAAAACGATGTAGATTGCAGCAAACTTAAACTTCAGGTATTGCTACGTGTTTTCAACAATTAGTATGAGCAAATTTCCTTATTTTAGTTTTACCTTAAATGGGAACCTATAAGGTTTAGGCCTAAAACATTGTGAGATCAACATAGGTGAAGTAAGCCTTCCTTTTAAGAAAAACGAAGGTTACAATACAATAGAACGTGCTCCCACTTATTCACAAACGATAAACAGGTTTAAGGGTTTTAAACGATTGTCCTTAAAATCGGTACTAACGAGAGGATAACGCACAGTCACAATAAAGTTGGAATCATTTTGACGCGCACTTTAGCTGTTCGCGCGAAGTCGGCCATCCAACACTAAGCCGATTGCAGTACTGCAGACGGGACAACTCTTTCACCGACACGTTACACAATTCCGTTATGTAATCGCAAT
The DNA here is from genome assembly GCA_928269145.1 of Agriphila tristella. Taxonomy (NCBI): domain Eukaryota; kingdom Metazoa; phylum Arthropoda; class Insecta; order Lepidoptera; family Crambidae; genus Agriphila; species Agriphila tristella. Next base: position 45,266,904 of record OV743433.1, read on the forward strand.
CGCCTTTCCAATGCTGCTGTGGACCGTGTAGCAACTGCTGTTGGACTGAATTACAATGCAATATCAATATTGGTGCTTTTGGGGCGTCTCTTACTTTGGTAATGGACTATGGTCGCAACATCCGAAAATGTGAGTCAAAATGTCAGTAGAGTAAGTTCAACTGATGAGACGTAAAAAGTAAACGACCTTATACACGTACCCGTACAATAAAACCGGGTCTAAGACCAGTCTTATATTTAAGGTCTTTTTCATTGTCTTCAGGGAAAATGCAGTGCATTGTTACGTCGTTGATAATATCATAAGCAAATCACGGAATTTAGATGCATCCCTAATTTAATATTGAACCGTTTCTTTTAATTTTGCTAAATTTGTAATTGTTAATATTGATTTAATTCTTAATTATAATAGCATAGGTTAGATGTTTCAAGATAACTCTTACAAAATAGGATAATAATTATACTATTTTAATTCATAAAGTGTAAGACATGGTGCTTTGCTTAGGCATTGTAGTTAAAATTACCATCAATAGGTTAATAACCACGGAATGTTATTTACACAAAGCTTGCGACGTAAATACCTTCGTTAATGTTTAAAACCTAGTTTTTAGTAAACATAAAGTGCTAAAAGGAAAATACTCCAATACATGTATTGCAAGAAACCAATGTTTATTTAAATGAAACTCAGCACTACTTACTATTACAAAAATAAAATGCAGCAATGTAACCATTACTTACAGTGTCATTGACAAAACATTTCAAGGATCAAGGCACGGTAAGGTTACCGTGATCTAGGTGTAATGTCAGTCAACAGTGTTGACTGACAACACCTCATCCAATCGTAAAGTATCTTTATAGGAATTTTACCTCTTGAGGACGAGTTCACTTGACCCTCGTCAAATCAATATTGTGTTAGTTTAGCGTGCGTTCACACAGCAAGTCCGTATTTACTTACAAGCCCGTTTTTAACGGATCCGTCTCTACTGGATGTGATGTTCACACCGCATTTACAGGACCGTTTTATCGTGTCCGTTGCTAACAGTACACTTATAGTCCGTGAGCCCACGACAGTATTGCCTACTCGCTCAGCACAACTTTTCAGACCGTGTGCCATGCATTTCATCGTGATGTCATAGACGTAGGTAATACTGTCGTGGGCTCACGGCCTATTAGGGATCCGATATACTTACTGTGTTGTGTCATGTGTGAAGTGAACAGACTCATACAACTACAGGGTGAAACTGAAAACAGTCGACAAATTTTGTGGTGTGGCTTAGACAATCAAACAGAACATTTTGGTAGAGCAAATATTAACGTTTTCTATGGAATAGCTGATTTTTTGCTCTGATTAAGTTGGTCCCATAGACAAAATTGATCAGTTTGACGGTCTAACCATACCAAATTTGTCGACTATTCAAAAAATCACACTGTTTTGTACATGCCCAAGCCGAATAAAAACGTATCCGATAAAACGAACCTGTAAAACGGATCGCTTTGTGAACGGGCAATTAGTTGTAGTAGTAGTCCGTCATTTTATAAAAGCTGAAATAATAACATAAATTTTATGCTAATTATGTGTATATGTACGTAGTCGCGCAAGCGAGTGACGTGTTTGATAAACTCGTACGCAACGATGTCTCATTCTTTACTTTAGTAACTAACTAAATACGGATATCCATTACTATACTAACTCAAGTATAAATTAGTGAAGTAATGGATATCCGTATTGATGATAGATAGATATTACCGCCCATGATGGTAGATAATACAAGACAGTTTTCGTCGGAAGTGAACTGTGAAATGGAAGAAACTAAGTCCTTGGTTCTAAATGGTCAGTGTAGATTTAATCCTACTAATATTATAAATGTGAAAGTTTGTGGGTTTGGATGTTTAGATGTTTGGATGTTTGTTCCTCAATCACGCAAAAACTACTGAACGGATTTGGTTGGAATTTGGCACACAGATAGTAGATAGCCTAGATTAAAACATAAAATACTTTTTATCCCGATATTCACACGGGAACGGGAACCACACGGGTGAAACCGCGGGTGGCCGCTAGTTGACAATAAAATGTACAAGATAGGCTCTAAATCTTTTAGCTTTACAGCAAATCATTTATTTTTTGTGTTTAAATATTCCTTAATTAACCTTGAGGTTAATCAAACAGATAGAAACAGACAGAGGTTCAAAGCAGAAATGAAAGCGGTTCGTCCCGATTTTAACGAAAATAAAGTGGTACAGTAAAAGTAAAAAAAAAACAGGCAACCATTACAGGAAACGGTGATAGTGATGTCCTGTTGAAGAACCTGACCACAGGCGCAGCTCTAGTGTCTTATATGAAATGAAGGACATACTGGTGCGGTGTCACTGCATTGCATGTCATAAAAATTATGAAATGACAAAGTTAACTTTTACTATAAGTAGTGCAAATAGATTAGTAATACTGAATTTTTTTACATTACAACCTGTAATGTATATTAAGCTGAAACATTGAAATAATAGACTTGTTAGCTAACAGTAAATTCAGTCCAATGATTACATGTAGGGGTGATGTGGATTAACAAATGAAGTAACATACATTTACTTAATGAGCAATCGCGAAATTTGACATACGAGTCCCGACAGCTTTATGTAATGTTATTGAGTCAGTTTGATCTTGCGCAGACGGTGTTCAGTCTAGATTTCTGCAACGACACTACAAGGTCATATTATATTTTCTTTCATAATATAACAGTCCATTATAGGACGTAGATAGACTTTATCTGTGAGGATGTTGCCGTGATCTCCACGCTTTGCAAGATTGCAGTGTTGGACAGTTTTCACTAAAACACGCTGCTGCCTTTTTTCTAGTCCAAAACAGGTGTTATACCTCCTCTAAATTAATTCCCTTCTTACGACGCCCCTAACTCCTATTCTACTTTTCCCGACACCGACTTAGGTACTTATATTTGAATAAATCAATATAAGTTATATATTTCAATATCAAATGCTTAAGTTTTCGGAAACAACAACGTGGGCGCTAAATCCTTTTATGGACAAACAAGTATTGTACACAAAACTTAATGTAAACTTTACTATAACGACTAAATTTATAACAAAAGATTTGTGTTGTAAATCGAGTAAATCTCATAAATTTTGAACCTAAAAAGACTTGGTATTCAAAGCGCCTTAAAATTTTATGTTGCAAATAAGCAAACCAAGTTGATAGTCGATAACAAACAGTCAGGCGCTTAGTGTACAGAAAACATGAACTCATAACTTTCCTGTTTAACACCTAGTGTTAAATTGGTAGACTAACTTTGAAGATCTAGTTTGGTGATCTAGGTCAGTATAGTCATGGCTGGAATAGCTGTGAAATTTGCATAGAGATAATAAAAGATAAAGTCACATAACCTTCTAGTGTTGGAAAGATAAGACAAAAGATGGTGCGAAAAACAATTTTTGGCGTAGATTTCAACTTTTTTAGTATGTTTTGCTCATTTCTGGAAAACTGTATTATGGTCTACCGGAGGTTGCTAAGAAAATATGGTAAGGAAAGAGTTACTTACTATTACTACATATTGGTATCAAGAATTTCTTGTTTTATTATTTAGATATTATTATTCATTACACTCAGCCCGTCTAGCATGACATATCGAGTGATATTACGTTTTAGCGACACCCGACTGTCAAAATCCATTGTCTTTTGACATTTAAACGTGATAAATCGTCATGCTAGGAGGGCTGAGCTTGTTTCACAGGTTAATAGAGAGAGCACCACCACTATTTAGTAATCTGTGGCACCATCGTCTGTTTTTTTTATCTTGTCTATGAATTTTTCTTTCAAGTAAGTTTTAGAACTAACCGAAATTGTGATGTTTGATATACTAGTATTTATTGTCTTTATCATTAATTTATCTTTTATCGTTCATGATAGCACAATCTCAAGAAAAAAGAATATCAAAAGTACTTCATTAAACGCGTGTAAATGTGTTTTCTTCAAATAAGTCCAACATGCTTTTTTCATACATATCCAATTAAAACTGACCTTGCGCAACACATAACAACCCACTTACTAATTTGCATGACAGGAAGCTCAGTGTGGAGAGTTCATTCACCGAACTTCGCCCACTAATCACAGAATGCACTCACTAGAAAATTCGTTTTACAAACAAACACCAACAAACGGAGGAAGAAGACGTTTATTGCGGTCTCATAAGGTCTATAAAGTAAGAAACCAGAAAAACAAACGAACATCGACTCTCACATGCCGCTAAAACGTTTAGTTCAGTAAAATTACGGGAGCTAGTATGACGAAATAGATATAATTTGCAATAGCGGTCTTTCTTCATTTGATCGTTAGATTAAATGGCTAGCTGTCATTTTGTAAATGAATCTAACTAATTTTCACTAATTTTTTTTTTTCCTTTTGACCACAATATTAATTTATTTAATTGCTTTAGCAAAATTGCTAATTACATACTTTCTTTACTTTTTGCTTGATTTGAAACTATAATTTGATTGTGAATGTAAATCCAACAAAAAAAGTTACAACTACGCTGTATTTTTTATTTGTATTCGTAAATTTAGTTGGATTCGTTTATATTAGTGTTTTATAATCACATCAGAGTCAGATTGCAAAATTACAGCTTATTACCATTTAATGTTTTGCGAACCCGTAATTTTACTGAACTAGTTGCACTTTGCCGCGGTCCAATAAAGAAAATATAAATAGGAAGATAAAGAAAATAAAACATAGAGAAAAGACAGGTCGATCATTAAATATGATACTTACAATTACTACCAGGTATAGATGATCGAAGATTACTACGCAAAAGTTTGAAACTTAACAAGAATATTTTGTTACAAAAAATTAACAACCTCGACTCCCTCCAATGGCTCCAAAGTACATTTTTGTGACTTCACCCAGGGAACGGAGCATTTTATTTTATGTCAAAGGTAAAGCACTCAGATTATTTAAAATTTCTTGTCGTAATAAACATCACCGAAAAACATTTAATGTCAAAGGTAAAGCACTCAGTTTATTTAAAATATCTTGTCATTACGACAAACATTACCGAAAAACAATATGTTGAATATTACAGTAAACCAATTTTTTATATCTCGGCAATTTGATAAGTACACATTTTTTTAGCGATGAGTTCGATTTCAATTATTTATGCACCGTAGAACACTTCATTGATGTGAAAGAATTTATTGAAGCAGAGCTCCGTGGAAGATGAAAGGAAAGTAATTTACTAATCTACATCATACCGATTTAGTACTATTTTGGATGCAGGTTTCTAAATCAGTAAGACTTCGTCTTTGTTTAGTGTCTGCAATAAAATATAATGTTTTGTTGTGGAATAGCTTTAAAACAAAGAGCGAATAGACGTAAGGTCGCCATCAGAAATTAGCTGAACGCTTTAGGACCATATCACGCCAACTGTTGCGTTGCGTTTAAAGCATGTCAGCTGCTACCTACTTACTGAATGTGTGCTTATGGTTGGTGTGCCAAAGTACAAGTGACTAACTACTTCTGAAGTCAACTGTATCAGTTAAGCGAATGGCACGTAGAACGCAATCGTGTAGTTTGGGCAATACCGCATTGGCGCAACAAACGTGTGTCTGCATAAACGATCGTGAAATTTGGTCAACGTAATAAATGTGTATGGTTTGCTTGATGTACTTAATAGAAACTGTTGCTTATATTATTTTTTCTAATGGCTGTTAGACACGACACGCCAAGCCAATATCTCTTGAACTCACTACGAAGTATTTCAAAAGAGTGTAGTGTAGACAGTACTAAACATGAGCTCGCTATTCGCCACGCCACTCGCACGAATGTGTGATTGCTGCAATTAAATAAGTACGAGTTACATCAAAGGATATTTCTGAAAAAATCAATTCCCAATGCACGTGTTATCTACAGGCACTTGGCATGACAATGAAACTATCGCGATCCAATCAACATGTTTCACCGCCATTTAAACAGAATTTCTCTAATAATTGAACCAGTAATAGCACAAAATATCCTAATAGTTGCTAATAGTCCCATAATTGCTACATTTAAATGTTGTAGTGTTATTACCATTCTGTTCATACTTTTATGTTTAATAGAATTTAATATCAGATCAGTAGATTCAGTAACAACAACAGTAGGAAATAAATATAGTTTGTGTAAAAAAAATAACCATTACAGTTAATATAACTCGAGCCGTAATTGACTCAATAGCTTGCGAGAAATATCGCTCATCACTGAAATGTAACATTCCTATTGTAAAACAATTTATGTACCTACTCATATTTTATCGAAGTGGTGCTATTTTTTAAATTCGTTGACATAAAAGGTCAAATGTTCTGAAATGATGTTAACTACATACTAAATCATTGAAATTGAAAGGAAATTCGTCTTTTTGGTTAGAACCATCGGTTAGAACCGTAGTACTTGTTGTATGGTCTGTGGTTACTGTGGTCTGTGGAACTGTTTATCGTTTGGATTTCGATGTAGGCACACAATGGCATGCCTCCAATACCTAGTTGTAGAATCTCTTTACCCAATGGCCCGCTTCTGGCTTCCGCGGTCTACTTTCGACGCTCTCTCTAAGGGCCTGTCCACATGACTACGTCACGACGTCGTCAACGTGGAACGGTGCGTTGTCGCGGCGCGGTGCGTTGTTGTGTCATGCTAATGCACGGTACGGCAACGTTGCCGCGGAACGACGCGTCGGTAGATCAAAGTCAAAGGAAAACAGCAAATCAATCGAATCGATCGTAAAAAACAAGACTATCGATATAAATATCGATAGTCTTGTTTTTTAGCCAGAGAAGCAAATGAAAGAGTTAGTAAAGTTAACACACCAAAACAAAACACATTTTGGAGACAAATTGGTGACCTACTTTAAATTAAATGCCTGGATTTTTACGCTCTTTTTAGCATGGAAACAACTCGGTTCAGTCGAGGAAAACACTTAATTGTTATATTTTCTCACGTTGTTTCTAAAGAAAGTGATTGCTATATCCATATTTAGAAAGTGATTGCTATATCCATATTTAGAAAGTGATAGCTATATCCATATTTATTAAGACACTGTTCTTTAGTACGTGAGTGAAGAATGTATCGGAATTTTATAAGGAACGACAACGTGTAAAGTTGCGGCATCGTAAATTTGCACGTCACGTCAACGCACCGCGCCGCGAGCGCGACACCGCACCGTTCCACGTTGACGACGCGACGTTGTGACGTGGTCATGTGGACAGGCCCTAACTCGATCGCACTGAACGCGAATACTAAATTACTGACGAATTGCGCTAACGCAATCGGTTCGACATTAAAATTTTCGTACTGTCATCTCAATTGTAACGAATACTGATTATTTCCACATAATTCGTTAAATTACGCAAAAGAACGTTACTGACTTAACTGAATTGTGTAACCTGAAACCAATCTTGAGACAGTCTTTGTTTTAACCGAATTATTAATAGTTATGCAGCTTTATCAATAGTAGTTTTGTGTCATGTTATTACAAAACTTTACATAACCTGTTTTAAATAATTGTTAAAATGGGAAAAATGAAAATAAAATCATTGGTAAGGTAACTCAGGAAAATAACATTTCAACAAATCATACCATTAACCTATGTAGGTGCGTACGTGCTTAAACAGTACTCGTAGTAATAACATAAAATATTTCATTATGAGTGTTCTTCCGGATCTCATCCGAGCACTGTCATCATAAAGAACGTTATGAAAATAAATATTACTGGCAGCTATGTATATTTCAAGATTTTTTCTTGTTTATATTTCTCGTCTAGATAATTCACCAATTTGTCTCCAAAATGTGTTTTGTTTTGGTGTGTTAACTTTACTAACTCTTTTATTTGCTTCTCTGGCTATTCGTTTATGAATTTCGCCCGAAATTTTTTTCTCTGTTCTGTGATTTCGCCATTCGTATCGGGTCTTCTGGATTAAGAGCTAGCCCCGGAAATAGTTGGACAATTTACAGAGCGACGAAATCCCTCTAGTTAGTTAGCCATACTATCATTTACATTATTAACAAATCCGGGCACTTCGCAGATTTTCAGTGGTGGGGTTGGGAGTGGTTGAGCAACAAAGGGGCTGAAAAGCGATTGAAGGTATACAATTTACAGAGCTCTGGATTTGGTGTGGTATAAGAGCAAGCCAATCATGAATCTAAATCGAATATAACATTGCCAGGAATTTTGACTTGTGGAAAAGTAGTGCCAGGCGGCATCAAAATGCGCGAATAATTTGTAAAGTTTGATGCTTTGTCGCTCTGTAAACTGTCCACCTATTTCCGGGGCTAGCTCTTAGTATATACGTAGTGCTACTAAAACACTGTATATGAATAGAAAAGACACTCCACCCACCATTCTGTTTTAGAAAAAAGAGTGGTTTTAAAATAAAATTTTATTAGAAGACGAAAACGTTACACGATCGTAGACTTCTCTGTAGACATGTTGTAGCCAAATCACAGTCAGTTAAGCGTATAGTATTATAGTATAGTATCTTATGTATGACACAGCTATTGTAGTCTACGCCCCGTGACGAATGACTAAAAAATTGTTTCAAAAAGCTTACAACTTATTGAGTACGTGACCATTTTTATAAGTCAGAACTACAAAAGAGGAATTGAATTTATACTCCAAGTTTCGTGCGCAAACGGCTTACTTAAAATAGGTATAACAATATTCAAACAATTGTTACTTATTTTCGGATCGAGAAATTTGGTCTATGCCTTTTTGCTTTTGTGAATACTGCAAGTAAGAATAATAAAAATATCGTAAACGAATAGCCAGAGAAGCAAATGAAAGAGTTAGTAAAGTTAACACACCAAAACAAAACACATTTTGGAGACAAATTGGTGACACCTACTTTAAATTAAATGCCTGGATTTTTACGCTCTTTTTAGCATGGAAACAACTCGGTTCAGTCGAGGAAAACACTTAATTGTTATATTTTCTCACGTTGTTTCCAAAGAAAGGAGTCATCGACATTCAATCATTTGTTATGTCAGGGTTATTAAAATAATTAATAACTTAAACAAGGAAAAGATTTGTTTTCTTTTATTGGCTACATTCTCTGTACACCTGATATTGTTCTTACAAGTTATCTAGAAAACTTCTATCATAGGTACAGTGCCTAATTAATTTATGTTTTAAATATTACTAATATTATTCAAAAATTACTTTAATAAATGTTAAATTGAATTAGTTGACAGCCCTGTAGCGATTGTTTAGTAATACCAACCTATTTTATTACCAAGCGTGACATTGATTAATTAATCAAACAATTAGAAAGTAATTAGCCTAATTTTAATAAAATTTAATTAAACACGCAGTGACTATGCAAAAGAGTGTGGAGTAAGGAACTCGGCGTGTAAACACGTGGTGTAGTAATCACTTAAAAACAAACACTGAAGCAAAATGACGCATATGTGTTGGTAATAAGATCTATATTAATTTAAGTTAGCAGAATGCTGCAACAAATGCACTATTGACACAGCACAGGTGTATGTCACAGCTGTATAGGTACTGTACTTCTAGTCTAGCCTTACGTAAATATCTCCAGTAGAGACCATATTACCAAGATATTACCAGGATGTTACTGTCACCGCTCTGCAGCGCTTTATGTGCTTGTTTGTTGTAACAAAATAGGCACTAAGACAACGCCTTAAGAACTAGAAATGTCTCGAGGGAAAGTTCTAGTTGTCATAGAAATATATCACCTAGGTGTTCCTGTTTGTAACGAAAGGAACGTTTCCGCTGTAACGCTTTCGCCAACATTACTTCTGTCTACTTATTAGTTATTATTTACGCTTCATTGAGTATTTTGCCTTGCGTCAGTAATTGAGTGGACTGGAAGTCCCTATATTGAAGTGTTCCTTGTTTTTTTATACTATGAAAAATATTACGGTAAGGCCGAAAATAGGTCGATGGCTGCCAAAGGCCGACACGAATATAAGATTCTTGACCGACACAGATTCTAAAAGGCCGATAATCGGTCCTCGGTCTGGCAACATTGACGATTATAAAACAAAATATGAAAAAATAAAACCATAGTTTATCAAACAGAAGATAGTGGAGTTAATGTATTGTGACCAAATACTACTGATTGACGGAAATACCTCGAACGATAATATTAGACAATAACTTGATTCGTTTTCCAATATCTAAAAAGTCACCTAAGCTAACATGTAGACTAGGAGGGGAACAGAATAGGTAAGCTAGGGTATTCAGTAGTTCCAAGAAGAAGACTTCGAAATACGAAACATAACACTTACTCCTATCAAACAAAATGTTGATAGCTGAATAACAAAAAAAACCGACTTCAAAAACCTGCCTCTAAAAAGCAAGAAATAATATTCAAATCATTAGATACGCATTATCATTGTTATAACAACACGTCTATTGAAGTCGGGTGGGGCTGGAGTACAACTTCCTTTTTTTATTCTAAAAGCCCCACCCGACTTCAATAGACGTGTTGTTATAACAATGATAATGCGTATCTAATGATTTGAATATTATTTCTTGCTTTTTAGAGGCAGGTTTTTGAAGTCGGTTTTTTGTTTTTTAAAACAATTTTTTATTTTATTATTTTTAGTGTAAGTACCTTCTATATTAGGTATATTATTATAGGTATATTGGGTAGAAAAATCGGCTCAGCCAAACGTGAGATATTCGCGGAGAAACATACATCCATACAGGTTAAACTGAGGGAGAACCTTTTTTTTTGAAGTCGGTTAAAAAGACTACACTAAAAGTACCCCTTTCCCAACAAAAAGAAACATCTAATTCGGTTCATAAATAACAAAGTCGTCATGTGAGTTGATGAAAATCATAGTATTTTCAGGATTTCTCGAAAACTACTGAACCGATTTGAAAAAAAATTAAATGGGACCATCTCGCAAGAAAACTCAATCGAACAAAAAAAGAATCATCAAAATCGGTTCATAAATGACGAAGATATGCGCGAACAACGATAAAAAAAAAACATACAATCGAATTGAGAACCTTCTCCTTTTTGTGAAGTCGGTTAAAAACTGCTTTCAACCAACTGAAGATGACTCACTATTCCTAAAATCAAAAATATAACCATGTATAAAATAATAATTTCAAAATAAGCTAAGTATCTTTAAATATAGACTCGCTCAATTGCGATAACAGATTGGCATACTTTCTATGATGCGTGACCGAAAAATCATGACCGAAATTAATAAGAGTGTAACAAATCAGGCGAGTTCGACCGATATAAGTTGAGCCGCGATGATTCACGGAGGCTTTTCTTGTGATCGTCCTCGTTAAAGTGCTTAGACCATCTTACAATGGTTGTCCAACCCACTCAGCAAAACCTAACCTATTGTGAAACGATTTCACTTCAGTTATTCACAGTGAAAGCGTTAATGGGCTAGAAACAATACAGTATTGATCCGATGGAAAATCAGTGGCACTGAAGGATTTTTAAGCGTTTCAAAAAAAGAACATCACTATATCAAAATTATTTTTAAGACATTCTTACCAACATCAGCAATAATTTTTTTTTATTTCGGACGTTTAGTAGGTAGTTAATAGAATAAACTATGTCGGGATTTACACCATGTACCTGTTTATTGTAATGTAATTGTATGGTGTAAATCCCGACATAGTTTATTCTATTAACGTCAATAACCATGGAAATTTAAAACAGTTTAGTAGGTAGGTAGGTACTATTATATGTTTTGTGCTTTCGGTATGCCCGTTGATGTTGCAATAACAGCATATGTGTTCTCTAACCATATATATGTGTGCGAAATCTCATCAAAAAATAATAAACATTAAATATTTTAAACATCATACCGACAGAACAGCGTGAATTTTCCACAAGTATTACTCTACAATTGAAAGGATCAACATTGCACAAAGCCGCATTACTGCAACAAAACTTGAATAATAACACAAAGAGCTTAAAATTAAATTTGTAAAAGACAAAAGACATTCAAATGGGGGTCAATGTCATTTCCCACCACACAGGTCGACCGGTGAAAACAGCCCATTATCACCCATTATTATCTATAACAAAGGCGGTTCCAACTATCGTGATCTTGAAAGGTTTGAAGTTTATAATATAACATTTCACTTAAAGAATTTATGCTACGTCACAACAATATCCTTTATCATCTTACTCGCTAACAGGTTTTATGCCGAGTCAAAAGTTTCAACACATTTCTTTCATAACACGGTTGCTAAATTAAATATAAGCTAAAACGATATTTCATCATTTACTTCGCTAACTAAATACATTTTGTGTAAAAGTAAAATTTTGTAACTTACATTTCTATTCCTGGCCCCGTATTGAAACAGCGTGAACAAGATGAAAACATAAGGCGTATAAACTTTCAGCTTCACAACAATGTTTTTTTTTTATAAAACAACTAAAAAGCATTTACTCACTTATGCTCTGAAATGTTATCATTCCATTTGAAAAAAGAATGCGGGGCGTTCAACATTTCCGTGGGGGTCTGGTTCATCACATTCTAAATTTGAAATTCAGTGCGGAAATGAAATTCAATACTTACTTCCCGCACTGAGTGCGGGAAGTAAGTGTTCCAAATTCAAATTGGTAGAACTTATCAGCTAGCATTCTTTTTATGAAACTTTATGGTTGCATGACCGGTCAGTAAACATGGCCACGCGAACCAATTTAAATATCACATTTTTACAAAGAAAATTGTATTTCCTCGCATTTCGTGAGTAAAGTATTATACAAACCTTGTACTGGAAGCTACTTGCATTGCCTCGAATGATTAAAGCCCTCGCCTGCGGCTCGGGCTTCAAACCATCCTCGACAATGCAATCGCTAGCTTCCCGTTCTCGGATGTAATGTACTATTAAATTTTAAATCGACAGAAAAGAGGTTAAATAAAATAACTGTTGTTCAAACTCCAGTTAGTGATTTTCAAGCAGTTAACAGTATAATGTCAATGTTTCACATCAATGTTTTTAAATAATCATTTTTTTTGTTTAAATGCTGGCTACTTGCTAATGTGTACTTACTCATATTATAATTTATACAATTTAATGCAAAAATAAAGGAAACCTAAAAATTACTGTAATAATAGTTACTAGTAAGTATACAGCCTAATTTTTAACTATCGCTTTTACATTTAACTAATCGAAAAAAGTAAACCAACCTTTATTATTATCTTATCGTTTTCCATACATAACAAATAAGGAAGTTCTTTGACATTGAATAGTTTAAATAATAGCTTCGAAGATCTCGCAGGTCAGTAGGTTTAGGTTTCGCAAAATTCAAGGATATTCAAATATAAAATGGGTATTATCATGGTATCAGAAAGAAACTCTATGATTAAGTTTGATCTTTACTGGAAAATATTCATTTAGTGGTTCAAGTACGAAAATGCTGTTTTGTATTTTAAAGAATTAGCATTTTCTATACTTACATTTTCTTAATACGCTAATGTTCCAAAACTTTTACGCACAAATGTTTAAACACTCAGCTAACTAATGCAATATGTGTTAAGTGAAAAAAATAAGTACTTACCAGCCTATCGTAGGTATCAGCTAGGTTAAAACGAATTATGTGGATATTTCTGCTAACAAGAAAGGAGTCTCTTATATAGAAGGTACTTTTTAGGGTTCCGTAGCCTAAATGGCAAAAAACGGAACTCTTATAGATTCGTCATGTCTGTCTGTCTGTCCGTCCGTATGTCACAGTCACTTTATTCCGAAAGTATTAGAATTACACAGTTGAAACTTGGTAGGTAGATGTATTCTGTTAACCGCTTAAAAAGGGGGGCTCCCAATACATGGAACTGAATCCGAAAAAAAAAAATTTTTCTTCAAACCAATACGTGTGGGGTGTCTATAGATAGGTCTTTAAAATGGCATTGAGGTTTCTAAGACGATTTTTTCTCAAAGTCAACCGTTTGAAAAATAAACACTGCCAAAGTGGTAAAATGTGTGTCCCCCCCCCCCCCCCCCCACCCCTCTAACTTTTGAAATAAGAAAGTGAAAAATCTAAAAAAAAGATATGATGTTAATCTTAATAAATATTTTCATCGAAAATTGGTTTGAACGAGGTATAATAAGAAGTTTTTGATATATAGCACATTTTCCAAAACCGCAAACATAACTTTGTCATTCATACCAACACTGTGAAAAACAAAGTTATTTTTGCAGACAAAAAATGATAGTGGTATTAAATATCGTATGGTATAAGGGAACTACGGAACCCTACGGCGCGTGGCCCGACACACACTTGGCCGGTTTTTTTAACGATAAGGAAAGCAAATCAGAAATGTTTTTTATTTGATGATATTTGGCTTTCATATCATGACCGTTATTTTTAATAATAACAAGCAACTGAAATATTTTTCAACCTCATAATTATTTTAACCCCTATTATTTTCTAGTGAATTTCATCCTTTGTATTTTCATAAAACACATATTAATTTATTTAAGGAAACCTTCCTTTGAGTTCTTTTAAAGGCTTTCGACTTTAACGAGCGTGTTCTCATTGATCGTTTGAATAATATTCGAATGATTGATTCGATTTACCTTGAGTTGACTGCTCATTTATATTCTTCGGCGGTAATCGTACCTTTTGTTGATCGGCCTATCCGGATATGATACACAAATAATACGCATAGATACAAATAGCGAAAATTAGTAAACAATGTAAATGCAAAATGGGGACATTCAATATATTTAGTTGTATTGAACAAAGCGTTTTAACGAACGTAAAATAAGCATGACGACAGTGAGACCTTACCAAGAAAGCTTTGTAGTAAAGAAATTGTGTAGAATCATGAATCATTATAAAACCTACGTGTAACATACATTTACTAATCCGATAAAATCTGTCCTTTTTGTGTCTTTACTGGGTTCAGATCATAATAAACGGGTTCAGACTTCAGAATTTAAACTTAACTCTCTAGTTTAATTTAAAAATGGAACAGAATTTCAATGAGATTGTTCTGGCCCAAGTATCGCTAAACTTGAGTTTATTCTATATTTAAATCGGAATCTCTCCCGTTGACACCGAATGAGGTCAGGCGTGTATTGTCAACGACACCACTGGATCACACCACTGAGGTATCGTTAACAATATTTTTTTTTGGTAACCACACCACCGTAGTGATGTTCTTATTCATTCGTAAGAACACCTCTGCGCCCGCGGCATGGGTTCGTATATCATATCGACCTCGATATGGCTAAAATATGTATTAAACAGCGTCGAAACATATTTGACAGGACGATAAAGTTCGTCCTTCGTTAAAGAATTTTATCACGTCGAAAGAAATCATTCATTCAGTGTGTTTTTAATTCGTTCTTTTGGCGTTGATAAGTTTTAGAAAAGGATCCTTTGAGTAGTAGACTATTAACCGACTTCAACCTGTCAAAATTTGCTAATTAAACTGTGCAAGATGGCGGCTCATTGTGATCATTTGGTGATCATGCACGCAGTGCGCGATAATTAGTCGCACTTGACATTTCATCGTGACATAGATAATATAATTTATAGAATGATCCTCGCACTTTGTCATAATTTTGTCAGGTTTCATAATATGATAAATAGCTCGATAAACAAGTTATCGATTGTGCCATGCAGCGGGCGCAGGACATGTTACACATCACTAGTCGACAGTGGTATAGTTACCTAAAAAAATGAAAACGACACTTCAGTGGTGTGGTCCAGTGGTGTCGTTAACAATACACGAGGTCAGAGGTCAAACATTAGGAACATAGAAAGTGGTGGATACGCAACAGCACAGTAACATAATGGAGTTAACGAAACCCGTTGGTAGCAGCAACTGTAACGTGACCTGTAACGGTCTGCCGCAGCCGGAAAGGTTAGGTCAAAGAGCTGCCGTTGAGTACGAATTTACACTAACATGTTTGAGCTAATGTCTTGTTCAATGGATTCTGCTGAAAAAATATGCAAATTTCGAGTTTTAGCAAAATCTTCAGAGAGCCTATCCAAAGGTATGAAAAAATATGCAAATTTCGAGTTTTAGCAAATCTTCAGAGAGCTTATCCAAAGGTATGTTGTCGATGTCAATGCCCGATGTTTCTATTTGTTTTTTTTATGCACAACGCGCACAACGGGATAGTGCTTGACGTTCCTTCACCTATAAGGCCAAAGGTGGAAGCGCACTACACCCGGAATCCTCATCACTGAGGGACTGGCTATCGCCGTAAGAATTTTTTTTTAATTGTTGTTATGGCGTCAGACTTAGGTAAAATGGTGGTAGCTAGCCAGGCGGACTTGAAATAAGCTCTACCACCAACCAAACCGAGTACAAATTGTACAAAAGATTTTAATAATGTATTACGTGGAGTTTTTAGGGCCCATGGTCTTGTATTTTTAGAAGGTATCACTACATGCCCTCGTAGTAATTCGTAGAAGTAGATAGAAAATGTGTAAAAAACGGCCACTTTTAGCAGTTTTGCTATCTACTTCTAGCAGTGACTACGAGGGAATAGTCACTGCTAGAAGGAGGTGACTAAAAATACTAGACTGGGCCTAAAAAACTGCACGTAAAACATTATTAAAATTGTGTATTAGAATCATAATATTAAGTGAAATTCACCGCGGCGCCACTTTCGCTCAGGGTGACACCTTAATAGTCTGTCATAAACATACCACCGTTATTGCAACAATTTTACAATGTTGTGTTCCAGCAATTATGGTAGTAGAGTAGGTAATTGCTTAGTAATTTGTGGTAAGAATATAATAGCCAATTTCTCCGTTAATTAATCCGGGTGAATTGCACTTCCATTTTCGACCTAATAGCACAGATGACAGAATAACTAATAGTGCTAATAGTTACTTAATATGAGATTACCGTCTGGGCGAAGAAGTCTAGCCTAGCTGAGTCGCATTTATGTTATCGCCCTAAAACCGTGGTCATTTTTTTTTCCAGAAGCAGACCTACAAAACGCTGTGGCCTAGTTTAACGATGATGTTAAATACTGATTGAATACAGTGGTTTTATTTTCAGGTAAGCTAAGTTTACCCTCAAATCGATCGTAGGCTTCACCTTGGCATGTTTACCTTTGGGTGCCAACTAATACCCTATAATATTCTTCTCAAGACAAGTTATTGGAAATATCAGTTGATTGATTGCAGAAAATGGTAACGGCAAGGCTATTTCTGTACCGATCAAATTTTTCCCTTTTCAATATTAAATCACATCTACTCATTACGCCTAATCTAGTCCTTGCAATTTTTTTCGTGATTATTTAAAATTATTAAGTCAACTTCATTACAAAAAAAAATATATCTAATTCGATTTTATCGAGAAAGAGATAAAGTAAACACACTTAAGCTTTGCACTATCTCAACTCAATGCAAGAATTCCACTAGATGATTTAGTGTTATTTAACAACTGCGCATAGCATCATACACTTTAGTTAGAAACACATTATTTATCATACACCCAACAGTTCTGGTAATGCTAAACATAAATATTCATACCCCACTCCTAATCTAGTATAATGATTTACCTATGTAGATAAAATCAAACCACATAATGTTGCAAAAAACTTATATACTGCGGAACTTGCAGAATAAACGTGACTGATAAGTATATTCGTGAAACTCTTAATGATAATATTTGAATAAAAAAATGCTACTTATTGAATTTTTTACGCGTTCAAAACTTCCTATACGGCTGGCAACATATTTGATTCCACTATGATAATATGACTAGACTGGGAGGATAACTTTTAAAAAGAAGGAAAACCATTTCATGTTAGATTTGCCTAGCGTAACTATAACTAGGCAAATCTAATATGAAATGGTTTTCTAGTAGTAAAACTAAACTACGTCATTAAAAAAACCGGCCAAGTGCGAGTCGGACTCGCGCACGAAGGGTTCCGTACCAAAAAACGACAAAAAAATCACGTTTGTTGTATGGGAGCCCCCATAAATATTTATTTTATTCTGTTTTTAGTATTTGTTGTTATAGTGGCAACAAAAATACATCATCTGTGAAAATTTCAACTGTCTACCTATTGTCGTTATTAATATGGAGCAAAAAACGTCAAAAAATCACGTTTGTTGTATGAGAGCCCCCCTTAAATATTTATTTTATTCTGTTTTTAGTATTTGTTGTTACAGCGGCAACAAAAATACATCATCTTTGAAAATTTCAACTGTCTAGCTATCACGGTCATTATGTCACGGTTCATGTCATGAGATACAGCCTGGTGACAGACAGACAGACAGAGGAGTCTTAGTAATAGGGTCCCGTTTTTACCCCTGTGGGTACGGAACCCTAAAAACTGATACTGTATGAAAAGCGAGGTTAGAAAAGAAATATTTTGTGAGTAGAGTATGCAATTTGTAATTTAACATAAACCTTCTTTTTCATTTATGTTAACTAATTACTTATTTGTTTGTTACACATGTTTAATTAGTAACGATATATTATATTGTAATTAATGCAAAACACAATTTATCAAGCATTCGTTATCTATGACGGTCACACCTATTTGTTAAGCATAATGTGGCGTTTAATCACAACATCTGTATTAATTATGGAAAGAATATGATCACTTATGATAAGTACAGCAAAGATAAGTGACAAAGATAAATGCAACTTTATCATTTATACATAAGAATGGATGTTCCATTTCGTTGAAGGCATAAATAATAGTATTAATTCGCAAGATTGATTATTTTGGTAAAATTATCATATGATTGCAGCAATAAGCACCAAAATCCATGCTAATATGAAAGAAAAGCCAAATTATATTTTTCTGAAAACAAATAAAGTTATTTTTATGCAGATGTATCATAATTATAAACATGTTATTCCACATATCCACATGAAGCTGAGGAATATCAATTAAAAACTTACTAAAATAAAAACGTATACGCAAATTCCTACAATACAATATTTTATAGTCCCTTTCCGAATGCGCTAATTTTGCTAGAAAGGTCGCGGGTTCGATTCGCGCTTGAGAATATTATTTGGTGCGAGTCGATTTTTTTCTAATAATTTTGTAAAATTGCGCCCCACGTTTTTAGATTTAAAACTTCTGTAGTTATAGGGTTATAATGTTAATAATTACAGAAGAGTTTATTTTATACTTTTTAGGATCTGTTTTTGCTAGTCTGTTTTAATTAAATGTTTTAAGTCCGATTTTTATTCATTTTAGTGCGTTTTAAAAACGTGTTTTAAAAAGGTTTTTTTTAGTAAATTATTATTTTCTGCTTTGTAGTTAACGAGCTAACGCTAAAAAATATACCATCGGAACACTCGTCAAGACGATTCAAATCAAACAAGCTCAAACTCGATGGGGTTGCATGGTTTTATAACAGAGTTCCAGTGGCCTTCTTCCGGCTCCATTATCAGTTTCTTGGAAAATATTTCAACAAAAACATTAAAAGTATAATTCGGAATTCAGGTGTTTCATGGCACTTTTTAAAAGTGTTTCACGCAAAATCTAGCAAAATTAGCTCTCGCTACGCACAACATCTCAAGGAAAATGGCTTGATAAAGTTTTTGCGTTGTTTTAAATTCAGTATTATACTTTGGTATTATGTCCTTTTTTCTACCCATAACTGTAAGCAAAGTGCTTGGCATTTTGCGTAGTCATTGTTATGTGTTTTTATAAAATAAGCAACGGAATCTACATAACAAGTTGTGCGTTCAATATCCGATTAAAGTTGCATCACACTTCGCGATCAGGTTGTTTTATCTAAGATTACCATATCGATGTGATAAAATAATTATTAATGATATTTAATAACAAAAAAGTATTAAATGTAACAAGTCCTCGTCCTTATTCAGCCATAAGGAATGCCCTTGCTCCAGCAGTGGGACTTTAAAATACAGTCAGTGGCACGAATCATGAAAATTTTTCGACGTAGTGGGGATAATTTCGCGCATGTGCTCTTGTGAGCGACCAATAGCGTGCGCCCCTCTCCCACCGCCCGCGCCCCTCACCGCTACGCATACCCAAAATACGCGTTCCGCGCAATCCCCACCCGATTTCATGATTCGTGCCACTGACTGTACCTGCAGCCCTATTTTTGAATCGCTCGGCTGGCATCGAGCGCTCGTTTCTACTGATTTTCGTTCGACAAATCAACTCAAATGTATGAGCTGTCGAACGAAAATCAGTAGAAACGAGCGCTAGACGCCAGCCGAGCGATTCAAAAATAGGGCCCCTGATAATGATGATATTATGTAAAAGGGCAGGTACTAAACAAAACCCAATTCATATTTTCCATTCGAGAAATATATGGAATTGCCGTTTATCAATTTTATTGATTCAAAATGTCGTTGTTGGATATTCAAGGTTAACTAGGGGACTGAGACTGACTGAGGTAAAGCAAATTTAGCACTTGCTTTGCTTGTTTACTTGCAAAATTTAAATATTGTCCCGTTTTTTGCAGTCCATACGAAAACACCGTGAGGAGTTTACAATAGAGTAAAATAATTTAAAGCAAATTTATTTTTAAAATGCTACCTGTGGCGTGTTTACACATGTTTTTTGCCGTTTTCTGATGACAAATTAACTGTCGTTTACAATTACGCGCCGTCGATAGCGACTGACAGATTAAATAAAAAAATATAAGTAAGTAAAAGCCCGTCTATCTACATATATCTAGGTTAAAATAGAGCAAAAAAAATTACAATAAAGATATCTCAATCAACTCTCTTCTAAGATTACTAGTCCAAGGCCACTACACTCGAATACGTCTCGAAAGCTCTTATACAATAAAACCAGTGTCGGAATGTTAAGAAACGTCTGATTACATGTCATTAACGTTAAACGGCATATTGCAGTAACATACATAACGATAGCCTTGAGCAATAAAATACATAACGAAAGTTTTCTTTTCAAACATATTTTTCTTACAAGCTAATACGAATTGTACTTCCACTTGTTTATTACTAAGGAAAACGTAAAATTGCGCGTAAAAACTGCTAATTCAAAACCGGAGGAACAAAGTTGCCAAAACACTGACTCAAACCGACAAAAAACTGCGGACAAAGTCATTTTCGTACATTATTTGATCTACGACAAACTGCTGAATCAGATGCAAGTTAGTATACATAATATAACCAGCATGAATAAATTGATAAGCAGCTTTCAGTGCACCACGTGTGATTAAACTAGCAAACGTACCTAATCAACTGAAACGGTTGTGATGGAAAATCACAAATCAATGAGAAATGCTTGCTGTGGTAATATCAAATTCATAGTTCCAGATTTCTTCACTTGTAAAAAAAACTTTAAACATTTGAATTTGAGCAGGTGTGTAAAATCTAGCAACCTAGTTAGCATACAATTTTTAGATCTAATAAGTCCTAACATAGTATATAAAAAGTGAAAGCAAGATAAAACTAAATAACATTCGTGATAGTCTAATTTTATCGGCTACTAAAGTAGATTTCTAACTAAAAAAAACTACTTAAATGCAATATCCCGTTACACAATTAACAGTGCTAAATACAGTCTTAATCTATTTTAGTCACGCTTCAGCTGTTTTCTATCACAGAAAAGGTGAAAAATGCTGCATAATTGCAAAATTAATGAATAATTTGATCTTCTTTGGAGAAACCGATCATTACGATCTCTAAACACGGAGTGCCTAACCCACTACTAGTTTGTTTGGTCGAAGACAACAAAGTTAATTTTCAGGCACCACCTTTTGGCTTGATGAAAATCTTTGCCCGCCAAGAAGAGAAAAAATCTCAGCGGGCTAAATCTAGAGAATAGGAAGAGGTAAGGCAATAATTCGTATTGTAATTCGATGAGTTTTGATGTCATGAGTGCAGCCGAGAGGGTCGACGGAGTCATTAAGAAAAGTTAGAAGTTACTTGAGCTTTTTGTTTCCAAAAGTAATAATCTTTTGGCAAATTTTAAAAATTTTAGCGTAAATCTTCGTAAGGAGTTTCTTTTTAAGGAACAAAAGAAAATGAAAAAGGTCTTTATCATGTACTTTTCAAAGCGCCCTCGTCTACACTATCATCAACACAATAACGACACATCTTAAGCTGTAACTTTAGATTAACAACAATCTAATTTAGTATCAAGGAAGCCAAATCCTTTTCAATGACCATTACGTTTGTAGTCACACATTAATCAAGTTTACTGTCAAGGCCTAATCGATAAGTGGTCTTCCTGATTATATTATTCATCTCACTCGTGCACAGCATGATTGCTATAAACAAGAGAGGGAGATAGAACTTCACACGGTAGAAAATATAGACGCCGCCATGTTTCCACCATTTATGGTGAATCTAATTTAATGACCGCTCCTTTTATGCAGTTGTGTGTGTCATTGTTAACAACCACATATGAGGAAACGCATTATTTTTAATTCATCGTGCACATTTTACTATCCAAGAAGTAAACAACTTATCTATAAGAACGATTAAGCTTTAATGTTAATAATTTGTTAGCAGTGCTGATGTCAATAATAAGGTTTTGTATTCGCATCATATCTTATGTGATTCCTAACCTAATATTCTGGTACAATACAAATACCTCCACCAAGTAAGTACTTGGCACGGAATCATAACGTTCCCTTTTATAACTGCTCTATATTTACAATGTCAATATACTATACACTATACGATATGGTATTATCACTTCATGTTTGTTGTTCGATTTTGATATGGAGCAGTTCATTGTTCTGAAGCAATCTTCGACTAAATATTTCTTTTTCTTACAATGTTAGAGAGAGAGAAAAGAGATGAGTGAGTCATTTGTCCATTAATAAATCTCAGTTGCTCAAGAGAAGGTCCACTCTAATAAAGGGGTAATGACCAGGTCACGATCACGACACCGTGGCAAAACGGCCGGACGCCCTGACTTGCACAACGAAGTGTGTCGGTTTTTGCCCCCAGCCCCAGCTAACTACTGGCGGTTTTATTTCAACCTGTCAGTCGATCAAACGAGAACATTCTCGTAGGTCTCCCCCAATGAATTTAACAATCAATTTGCATCAACAAAATGAGCATAATCATTTCATATTACACCTCTGTTATGAGCTGCGAAGTTCAGATTGTCAGCCATTTTAACTGTCCCTACCTTAGTTCCCCTACCTAGTTGCTTGGGCACATGACTTCCTTACGTGTGAGAAAAAGAAGAAAAAAACAGCAAAGACGTTGCAACAGAGAATTTATCCGTCCGTGACTAGCAGAATACTAGAATTGGCTGTAAGTTCCCTCAGATCATTAAAATACTAGAAACTATCGTGTCATGGATACCATCCACTTTTTGCCACGCCTAACCTAATCTAAACCGATATGATTCATCAGTCGATAGTGATTAGATAGAGAACTTAAATAGCGATGGTAAAAATAACAGTTTGCAATAAAATAATAATTTTAATCATAGTCATATTTTTTTCTAAGTACCTTATAAGTCTGTTGGGTGGATACGTTTGTTGTACAAAAACTTGTTTTGACCGAGATATTTTGCGACACAAACAATATTATTTTACGCATAAAAACTAATATTATGCGCAAAAAGACTTTACTACTCAACCGTAACGTTTATTCACTCATTTTAACCTATGTTAGTCTCAAGCAAGGTTTGTTTTGTTACATATGTCATCATTGGAATTTGTGCCTTAAAAAGTGTGTCGTTAGGTTAATAATGCACTCGCGGTGGTCCAGTGAGTCGATGCCCCTGTTTGGTCATGGAACGCACGCGCAGGTGCTTCCGCGGCCCACAGCGCTCGTCGACCTCATAGACCTTGTTTGACGCTGTCTCATACGCTCAGGTCAACGAGTTCTTTATACACTCACGAGCAAAAATATGGAATCACAGGCCTATTTTCATACAGACGAGGTAACTTTGACGCTTTGGTTCTCCGCCCAGGATTAAACGGGGTGTGATCTGATGATTGCCATTCAAAGAGTGAATGGAAGAGGCTCAGTTCGCTGAAGAAACTCAACGGATCAGAAGAGTCGTTTACACTAGAGACCGTATGGAGTTATAAGTGTTACATTTTCCATACTTTTCATTGTAATTTTAGCTTGTTTTCATCTAATTCATTAGGTTTCTTTTGCATTATGGGCAGGGTTGCATGATTTAAATCAAGTTGATTTAAATCATGATTTAAATCACGATTTAAATTGCATTATTTTTTTAATAAAAATCACTGATTTAAATCAAAATCCGAAAAAGGAATTATTTAAACGCTGGGAGTGCATATTAATCAACTCTAATGTTCAAAAACAATATTAATACAAAGTTCGATAGGTGTAAGCTAAGTTATTTATCGCAGTAAAAACCAACAATCAAATATTTGATTTTTTTGTGTCAGTAAAAATATAACAATAATGATTAGGTATGTTCATTAATTACA
The DNA here is from genome assembly GCA_928269145.1 of Agriphila tristella. Lineage (NCBI taxonomy): Eukaryota > Metazoa > Arthropoda > Insecta > Lepidoptera > Crambidae > Agriphila > Agriphila tristella. The sequence continues at coordinate 45,291,242 of OV743433.1, forward strand.
TTGCAATACAAGTAGCATAGACAGACAGATACAGATATTAAATTTTCGGAAATATAAACAAATAAACACTCGAAACTTAAATGTACTCAAATCGTTTTTTCTGGTCAATGTGACATTTTATTTTTTTTGGTGGTGTTGCCAGCACTATACATCAATTCTATGTTAATAAAAATGTTGCCCACAAGAAAAACTAGGGTAATGGTTGCAAAACCTAAAAAAAAATAAAAATCAAAAAAGTCAATTTTTTGATTAAAATAAAAAAAAACATGATTTTTTGCAACCCTGATTATGGGCCTCCGCACTTCAGTCTTTGAATTGCCAACATCAGATCACACCCCATTTAATCATTTAATCTTGGGCGGAGAATCAAAGCGTCACAGTTACCTCGTTTGTATGAAAATAGGCCTGTGATTTCATATTTTTGCTCGCGAGTGTAGATTCGTAGTAACTCCATACATTCGTAGTAATTTTACGAAATGTTGGTTATATCCTTATGGTGAAGAATCTACAAAAAATCTAATATCTATCTATACTCAGCTGTGGGTGTCATGTGGTGTGGCTGACATAAAAAAAACTTTTATCAGACCAACTTTTTGTGTATATGTATTTTTCTCAACTTTGTATTTTTCTTTACGTGTAAAGAGTTTTTCGCTGTTCTTTAATCATTACCTTTAGCACAATTATGTTTCTTGAAAAAAGTTATTGGAGCAACTGCGTAGTACGTTAAAGTGTATTTTGATGTAGAATTCATTACGTTTCCGCTATTATTTACGCCAAAAATATGGCACGCGACAAGCGCTTTTGATGATATTCTGTTTTTTTTTTACAATCATCTGCGAGGTTTATACGCAATATAATACTTGTAGCTACTAGATAATCTCTTTAGCTTGTCGTATGTTTTTTTTTGTGGCTACAATTTTACGTTTTATATAAAAATATGGCACGCGCAAACCATGTTTTCCTATTATGGTCCTTTAAATAATAGTGTAACAACTTACTAATAAATAAGTTAAACCGTTATACTTGAAATTGGTTTAAAAAGTAATAAGAAGTACAGATCGTACTTATGTTATCTAAAACCTATTGGCTTATTTATCAGGCAGGACATTGTAGAGGTCAAATACTATCTTGAAATCGCTTGGATTGTTACAAAATGCAATCTGTTCCTTACAAATATTTGGATATAATAATGATGTCGCAGTATCTATATAGGTATACTATTTGAAACATGACAAGATCTCTTTGACATTTTCAAAGCTTAAAGGTTACGAATGATCTCAGCACATGGTACGTCCACCGTTTGACTACGCAAAGTTAAGCATTACGATACGAAGTCAAACATAATGCTGCTATAATTCACTCGTTTTCATAACATGACTGAAATCTACATACGTAACAATTTAATTATGCACACTACAGGTAATAATCTCTACACTTATATGGTGGTACTAATTTATTGCGCAGGCATTTACAATGTCAATTCCCTCATCTGTAGTTAATCTGCTGGCTTTTGAGATTCATTAAAATGTTAGTAGTGTTTAAAATCATTAATGATCTGTTATTTTTCTTGTGAATAAATTGACTATTAAAGTCAAGTAGAAGTTTTAATAATATAACAAAATTTAACTTTCATCATTGTTAACACTAACAAATGAGTTTTGTCTAAAATAGCAAATTATTATTTATCAAAAGTACACTTAACTCGTCATATTTAGTGAACCACAGAATAAATAATGTGAATCACGTGATTCTTTAGTGAAAGTAATAAATGACTTCACACACACCTCACAAGCAGAAAATCAATCTTCAGGGTATCTCTCAAACAGGGCAAACAAAAACCTGGCATTTCCACTGCCTATTTATCCCCACCAAAAATATTTATTCTTCTTACTTATAACAGAATACTTAATAGTACTAGGTAGGTACAAAGAGAAGATTACTCCGAGAACACACTTAAAAAACGACAGATAGCCAGTTCCTCAGTGATGAGGATTCCGGATGCAGTGCGCTTCCACCTTCGGCCTTATCGTCACTTGACATCAGGTGAGGTGAAGGCCAAGCACTATCCTGTTGTCATAAAAAAAAATAGCTACTCTCGCTGTATATCAATAAAGTACAACATTTATCTTGCACTTCTAAAGCGCTGCGCTGAGGTAGTCCTACGCGTACGCAAAAAAAAACCGCAAATCGATGTACAGCAAAGCCCTTTGGTACACGTATACTTGAGGTAAAAACAAAATTTTGAACCCGCAGTTCTTAAAAATTCTTCCCTTAGGAAAGGAGTTACGGTGTCATCTTTTTTTGTATGGGAAAAAAAAAAAATTTTTCTAAAACCTATCGTGCATGGTATTAAATGAAAGGGCTTGCAGAGCCGGTTCTAAAAATATATCACATCATTATATTTTAGCCACTTGTCTTAAATTAAACCAAAAAACGTTTTCAAAACATACCAAGTTTGGGCTCCTTCAGATCCGATTTGGTTAAATTATTTCTTGTAAAATACACCTTAAGAGTTACATAATATCCTCATATCAAAGTACAAGAAAGTAATTTTGAAAATATCGAAATTTTGTATTTTTTTTTAATTTTTGCCCAAACTTACGTTTGTATGGGATTTTTGGAAATTAATTTTTAGTTTAATTTAAAACAAGTGCTGAAATGTAATTATGTGATATATTTTTAGAAACAGCTCAGAAAGCCCTTTCATTCGATATCACACAAGATAGGTTTTAGAACAAACATTTTTCTTTATTAAATATAATCACTATGTGAAAGCTTTGTAATCATAAAAAATTAAAAAAAATACTTAATATCAATATTTTCAAAATTGCTTTCTTGAGGTTAGATATGAGAATATTACATATCATTTGAGGTATATTTTATGAAAATAAATTTAACCATATTGTATCTGTAGGAGCCCAAACTTGGTACGTTTTGAAAATGTTTTTTGGTTTAATTTAAAACAAGTGGCTGAAATATAACAAAGTGATTAAGCAAGCCTTTTCATTCGATACCATACATGATAGGTTCTAGAACAAAAAAAAATTGTTTCTCATACAAAAAAAAGATGACACCATAGCTCCTCTCCTAAGGGAAGAATTTTTAAGAACTGCGGGTCCAAAATTTTGTTTTCACCTCATGTATACGTGTACCAAATGGCTATACTGTACATTGATTTGCGGTATTCCGTTGATTTTGAGCTCGTAGAACGCCCACTAAGGGACTTCTTTCTTATACCGAGTAAATAAATACGTAGATCTTAGATCTATACTTCTTCCTAAAAGAACATGCATCGTATCGATCTAGAAAATAATAACAACTAAACAACTAAGTGACAATCGGACACACTATAATTTCTTTGAAGTAAAAATTAAAAAAATATTAAAAACACGACTGCCCTGACAAAACGAACTAAAAAGTTAAACAACAAGTGTCATTGCAGTCGGGGGACCTTTTTATGGAACAATTTGTGATCAAAGTGGTCCCCCGACTGCAATGACACTTGTTGTTTAACTTTTTAGTGCGTTTTGTCAGGGCAGTCGTGTTTTTAATATTTTTTTAATTTATTTATTTTTATTTCACACATTTTAGTGACATGTTATATAGTTTTGAAATGTGCTCATCAAGGCCTTTCATTTGATGCCCATATTGTAATAATAGAAGAAAAAAATTTTTTTTTCACATTTGAAAATGGCATCGTACCGTCGCGTCGCCATATTGATTTTTTCTAAAAAAAAATATAGCCAGTGTCACTCGGGAAGCTGTAAGGATTCTAACGATACCCCATATATTCAAATCAGTTCAGGCATTTAGAAGTTATGGTGGAATAAAGAAACTCACATACCCACAAACATACATGAACCCTGAACACATATACACTCTTTTTGCTTTGGGCAGTCGTGTAAAAAGGAAGGCAATACAGATCATTTTTACTTCAAGGAAAATGAATCCAATACTAAATAATAATAATAATTGACCTTTGGAATATTCCTCTACATATGGTGGAGTAGAACTCGTTTCCCACTAAACTGAGCGACACACTTACCTGCAACAAATATAATAAAAAATTAAACTTCAACAATTCAACTGATGATTCGCTACTTTTGAGGCCGTGGCAGCAATCACCAACCACTAATTACTTAATTAGATTTCACGAAATAATCCTATGTATTGCCTCAGACAATATCGTGATGATGCAGAAGTAGTTTACAACTTAATTACAATAATTTATCTGTTAATTATCACGATCCGTTTAATTTATCGTCCAACTAACCACTTTTCAATAAAGGGAAACTAAAAACTGTCTAGAAGTTTCAATGAGAAAACCATCGAAAAGAAAACTTTGTAAAAGTTTTTCCCGATGACAAAACCTTTCTAGAGAAGTGTTCGATCGTAAAACATTATTTATTTCGATGAAGAACATGTTCTTACTTACATGGAGTAATTTTTTTTAATTCTATGAAACCTAACGAAAAGGAAATTAAGTCACAATATTATACTAGTAGATTACTTGTATGTATGTATAGATATAGATTAATTTACGAAATGTTCGTATGTGGAATAAAACCGGATTCGAGATCCCGCTCTCAGTGCAGTAAACAAAGTAATTAAATAAAATGGCACATGTAGAAGTTTTTATTATTACTTAAATACTAGAACGAGTTTGCCGTTACCCCACTTATTGGACTTTCTTTTATTACTGAACATAATTTTCTTATCAATTTATGTACAACGAGATTATCTTCGATGCAATCAGCTGATGTGCTTATCGACGATGCGATCTTAGCAACGTTTTATGCTGTTTTGTATTAATTCAACTTTTACTGGAGAGAACAGAAATGATATTAAATTGAAAAAAAAAATCTACTCTTTAGATTTAGACGGAGTACATTATCTATATGAAAGGTATGTCATACAACATTAAGGGAGAAATCAATCACATATATTTACCACAACAAAACAGGAGTGAAAGAAATCAACTTTCTGTCAATCGCAAATTTGTGACCTCACCGAAATGTTTGTAGTCATAGCCAGAGTGCATTTTTTTGCAAGAAGATGCTACATGCTACGCTACGGATGATTACGACTACGACCTTCGCTACGCTACGGACGACTACGACCTACGCTACGCTATGTACGACACAGCAGCTCGCATCCTATCACTGAATTACAGCTAATAGTACAATTTCGTTCCCTGCGACGGAGACGTGATGCAATCCAGTGCAGTAATTGCAGTATTATTTGTATGTTAGTGTGTGAAGTATGTGTGAATAGACCCTTAGAAATAGGTAGTTCCCCAATTATTAATGTTATACAAAATCGAGCACAAAATTTTATATCGCATATTTTTCCTTCTACGAGTCTTGATTGAACGGACACAATTCAACGTCATAAAAGCAAATGACTCTGAGTGAGACTAGGAATATAAGAACACGAAAGAAGTTCATGAAAAAAATCTCATCTCATCATCCTCCTGTCCTTATCCCAATTTATTTGTAGTGCTATGTCTACACAAAATAAAATTTTGCGCTCGTAGAACGACCACTATTAGGGTCGGCGCAGCATGTAATACATACTGCATTAGTTTTGGCAAAATTTTACGGTCGGCCGCCTGCCTGACACCAACCCTCCTTGGGAATGCTGTTGTTGACAGTTTCCTCGCTGCCATTCGAGTGACCCTTTGTGCGATGGTCTGCACCGGGTCCCTAAAATTCCCTCTATCGCCTTCTACGATACCCACGGGATGAGATGGGACAGTCCTATTCTTAAACGGAACTGTGCGGCATCATCAAAAAAAATCTCATCTATACTGTTTTATTCTGGTGAATACATTGGAGATGTAAGAATGAGGCATCACTAAAATTTAAAACACTTCCTCATTCAAACGGTAAGAAAATATGCGAACAAACGGAACATCCTGGTTCCTGTTTTATTTCCTTATAGATAGAAGTAATGTAATCTAATTATGTAGCTTATTTTTCAACCTAAAAGCTTCCCGTTTTATTTATTATTATGTAGTACATATAATGTATTCTGTGATAAGGTGCAGAACCAGATGAAACTTGTGAACAATTTCATTCTGATGATAATAATATAACATACAGGTAATTTAAGTATATGATTACTTATATTGTGTATAACCTATGACTTTAAGTTAAATCAATAGACGTTCATAAATATCCAACAATAGGTATCCTTGTTAGAAGTTAAGAAATAATAATTTCATAATAACGATTTGAATGAGACAAAATCACATTGAGAAATGATGAAACAAGAATTGCCTTTGCGAAAGATCTTACTACTATCTACCTACCTACTTCTTTTACGTTTGCGTAATTAGACATTAATTCAAAGAGTACAATTCTAAAATGACTAGGTATTAGTCCGTTCACTATTGGACAGACAGCAACATAATGATGTTAATTAATTAAATAATACAAAACCACTTCACATTTGTTTGATTTCGTGTTTTTCATCATTATCATCATAACAGCCATCATAAAAACCAGAAATCTTGTCGGTGGTACCTTTTGTAATGAGAAAAGAGTTAAGATTTACATTACAGGTTAGTATTCTAATAATTAAGTACCTACTCAAAACCTAGTAGAATTACATTAACAAATTGACATCTAGAAGAACGTGACTGGGCTTAAATAGGGAATATGCATAAGTCACCGATTTTCCTAAAATTGAGCTTGATCGCTGCGGACACTTGTAAAAACATAATGGAACAGAAAGAAAAATAAAAAAAAATGATTATTTTCGTTTTATCACACGATGAAATCAGGGGAAAATAACGATATTTTTTTTTCGTTTTCGGATATAATGCACTTTACAGTCAGATAGAATATCGAAAAAGAAATAATATTTTGTATGACACATATTTACATAAACGCAAAATTTAGGGAGATAATTGAAGATTATTGGCTAACTCCATATTAAACGCGCCCGAAACACACCAAAACGTGATGTGTGACGTCACCGTTTTGTATAGAGCGTTTTCGGCGGGAGCTGATGCGTGCTAACTTCAAGTAACTATATTTCGAGAAAAAAACGCAAGAGACAAGTTTCAATATTACAGTTGATTTTCTCACGCATTATACTATTGATTTTGATAAAAAAAAAATTTGATGCATATTCCCTATTGCAAAATATTGTCTAAAGACATTTTCTACTCTAGACATTCTTCTTTGACATAATAAGCGATATTACATCGTTTTTGCTCAAGTGAACTCCAATTTAAATTGTTTATATTTAGATTTCTAAATCTAGAGATAGCGAACTGATTGGGTTTCACGAGATGCAATAGTGAAATAGCCGCAATTAAAACATGGCTTTCTATAAGAGAAACGTTTAATTAACAGGGATTTTGATCTAAATGCAACTTTACAACAACGTTCGATCTTCCATAAGACCTGTGCAGCCCGTGTGCGTTACCCCAGCAAAAAGTTGAGCTTTAGAGAGATGAGACCTTATCAGATAATTAGTGTGTCATGAGGAGAAATTTGTTTACTAATAGCAAAATTTGTGTGAGTTGTAGTTTTTAAGATATTTGAGAAAAACAGATTTTGCTGGGGTCACGTTTTAAACATTACCCTGGCAAAAAAAGTTGTTTCAGCCTGGAACCAAATACATGAATAGATAGCTTTTGTTGCATAGTAAATGTTAGCAAATAGCAAAAATTGTGTGTGTTATGGTTCTTGAGTTATTTAAGTTTTTGCTGGGGTAACGTTTTGGGTTTTCCCAGATCTCGAAAACGGTTCAACGCAGAAGTTTGAAAAAAATACCACTAAGAGACCTTAATTTGTTTAAATTTGTTTGATTGTTAGTTTTTGATTTGGTTGTCGCAAACCAACGTAATTAAATGGTTTCGAAAAAACAGAAAAAACGAATTTGCAAGTAAACTAGTACACTTATAATCAAATAAACAGCTGTTAAAAATAGCCGTAGTAGACACTTATTACGTCAAGAATTTTAGGCTTTGTAACTTTACACGATGTAAAGATATAAACAAATTTAATAAATTTTAGACCGGTCGTACTTTAGCGATCGAATACACAGTTTCCATAACATTAAGACACATCGCATACATTAAACAAATTTAAGTAATTCATTAACATTCCTTCCTGTTAATTTCAGCTTTCAATTACGCCTATCATGAAAGTTTTAACAAAAACAAGATTAAGACAGCAATTCTTGAATAAGCCGACCAAATTGTAAAGGTCACTAAAAAGCGACCGCACCATACGTACGGGTTATCTTCGTAAATTGGCAGCTTAGTATCCGATGTTTTGTACAGTTATGAAGAAAAATGTTATTGATATAGCTTAGATTCAACTAGTTTTCTATTTTATAAATTAATATCGTGTTTATTAATATCAAATAATACACTTACGCGATTAATAGTATTTTAAAAAGAATGTAATGATTCATGAAAGTTAAAAGTTTGAAGGCACTCAACATTACATAAATAAAGGTAAATAATAATTTAAACCTAATTAGGTAATAATCTCGCTAAGCAATTTATAGTGTGAATTATTTGTCAGTATCAATATATACATTTATAGTAAATTGTTGCTTCTGTTTTTTTAAACCAAATGTTTTATTTTAATACCAAACCTACTCATGTCAATCCAGTGACCACTATGTTTGACAGGTAAAAACATTTACCCATAAAAACTGTTCCTACCTAGGAACAGTTTTTACGGAAACTACCTCGCATTTTTTCCATATAGGTATATTTCTCACCATTTAAACCTTCCCCTGGAACTACGACAAACATTTTAAACCGATAAAACCAAAATCGGCCAAGCTAATCTTAAGTTTTCGCGACACTAACGTACATTTTATATTTAAAGATAATCTGACCAGCAAACTTTGTACGCAACTGTACCAGGCTAGGCCCACTCCGCGCTTTAGGTACGAAGCTACAAGTAGCCAGCGGGTCCGTCCGGACGGACTAATTTCAGAGGCTGCCGCGTGCCGGCTGGGTCGCACGTTAGCAGTTCGATTTCGATAGTCACTCAATAATAATATTATTATAACCAAAATGAAGGCATATGACATCGTAATGGGCTGCCTTAATACTAATAAAAAGGATCCGAACCTCACGTGTTTTTCACACTTCCAAAAGTTCCAAACGACATCGAAACGTATTACTATTTAGTATCCATTTATTCTTAGGTAGGTACTTACTTGTCTTATTTGTTAAACAATATTCACCCAACTATTTACTGAAATAATAATTTATAGATTAGGTAGGTACACTTACCTACTTTCGAAATAAAGTTAATTATGAATACAATTTCATTTCGTATGAAAGCAAATTGACTCAAAGTCAGCATGTCTGATGTGGCGTTGACTGTACTTATCCTAGGTTATTTTGAAACATATTTAAGTACCTTCATATTATTTCACAACCTCATAACTTGTTATAAATTAACTACCTGTTATTTAATTATTATATAAAAAGAAGAAAGTGAAACCCTGAATTCGTTAGAAGAAATAAGAGCTACGCGATTGAAAGAGAGGCAACTTCTAGGTGAATATAACTGTAGCCAAGGGAGCGGTGTGCAACCTGAATTGCACTTTATTGTGTATGGAATAGAGTCGCTATTTAAATAATTGACTTTGCGGAGTGGATCTTCTGTACTTGTACTATTATGTATTCTGTGACTGTACTAACAAAAGATCCATATTATCCCGTTCATTTAAGATGGTTACGCTTATGTATAGCGCGGTCGCTTTTACGTGACCTCTACAATTTAGGCGGCTTATTAGAGAATTGTTGTCATATTCTTGTTTTTGTTAAAACTTTCATGATAGGCGTAATTGAAAGCTGAAATTAACAGGAAGGAATGTTAATGAATTACTTAAATTTGTTTAATGTATGCCATGTGTCTTAATGTTATGGAAACTGTGTATTCGATTGCTAAAGTACGACCAGTCTAAAATTTATCAAATTTGTTTATATCTTTATATCGTGTAAAGTTACAAAGCCTTAAATTCTTGACGTAATAAGTGTCTACCACGGCTATTTTTTACAGCTGTTTATTTGATTATAAGTGTACTAGTTTACTTGCAAATTCGTTTTTTCTGTTTTTTCGAAACCATTTAATTACGTTGGTTTGCGACAACCAAATCAAAAACTAACAATCAAACAAATTTAAACAAATTAAGGTCTCTTAGTGGTATTTTTTTCAAACTTCTGCGTTGAACCGTTTTCGAGATCTGGGAAAACCCAAAACGTTACCCCAGCAAAAACTTAAATAACTCAAGAACCATAACACACACAATTTTTGCTATTTGCTAACATTTACTATGCAACAAAAGCTATCTATTCATGTATTTGGTTCCAGGCTGAAACAACTTTTTTTGCCAGGGTAATGTTTAAAACGTGACCCCAGCAAAATCTGGTTTTCTCAAATATCTTAAAAACTACAACTCACACAAATTTTGCTATTAGTAAACAAATTTCTCCTCATGACACACTAATTATCTGATAAGGTCTCATCTCTCTAAAGCTCAACTTTTTGCTGGGGTAACGCACACGTGCAGCCCCCATAATGGGGGACACAAGTAGGGTTACCATATCTCAGGATTTTTGGGCTATTCTCAGGATTGCGGCCGGATACGTCAGATAGAGGTCAAGCAGCAAATTCCAATACATAGGCACCCATTACACACACAATCTGATCACGCCAGACCGCGCCAGACTGACAAAGATTGACAGAGATTGATTGTGTAACGTTGTTCGCGATCTGTTTCAATCTGGCGCGATCTGGCGTGATCAGATTGTGCTGGATTGTCAATCTACGTCAATCTGGCTTGGTCTGGCTTAGGGTTGGCACCTTTTTTTCGAGGTATAAGTATTATTTTCAAAACATTTAAACATTATAGTACTTACTTTTGGGATATTTATAAAAATGTAGTACACGTTTATTTTTAACTAGCTTCCGCCCGCGACTACATCCGCGTGGGTGGACATTCGAAAAATCATTAAAAAACAATCTAGCACAATCTGCTGCGATGCTATATTTTTAACCGAATTCAAAAAAGGAGGAGGTTCTCTGTTCGTATGAATATTTGTTTTTTATGAAGGCTGCATTGATTTGGATGAAATTTTGCAAACAGTTCATAGTCTGGATTAAAACTTATGATATTTTTGATCTCGGTCAAAGGTACCCTAGGCATTTTTATTTCTTTAAACATTTAAATTAATTTGTAGTACTTTTGAGAAATTTATAAAAATATAGCCCATATTTATTTTTAACTACATCCGGATGGACATTTGAAAAATACCAAAAAAAAACATACAGACGAACATAAAAACAACCTCCTCTTTTTTTGAAGTCGGTTAAAACATCGGATCGCAGTAGATTATGCTAGATTGTCAGTCTACCATGGTAGATTGACAATCTACCACAATATGCTTGCATCGGATCGCAGTAGATCTTGGTAGATTGTCAATCTACCATGGTAGACTGACAATCTAGTATGCGTAACCGCAGCAAAATGTTGCGTCTTAGAGAAATGAGAGTATTACAGATATTTAGTTCATAGTAAGATGCAATTTGTTTAAGTATAGCAAAATGTGTGTAAGTTGTACTTTCGAAGTTATTCGAGAAAAACTGATTTTGCTGGGGTAACGTTACCCCAGCAAAATGTTTTTTAAAAAAGGCGTTTAGCCTGGAACCAAGTACATCAAAAGATAGCTTTTGACGAGTTGTTAATGAGTACCAATAGCAAAATCTGTGCATCTTATAGTTTTTGAGATATTCAAGATTTTGCTGCGGTAACGTTTAGGGATTTCCCATATCTCAAAAACTGTTTGTCGCAGAAGTTTGAAAAAAATACCAGTTATAGGCCTTAATTTGTTTAAATTTGTTTAAATATAAGTATCTCGATTCATCAACAGATATCGATATAATTAATTGTTTTTTAAAAACTGGAAAAGTCGATTTACTCCTAAACTAGTACATTTGAAAACAAATAAAAAACAATTACATATACCTATGATCTACCCCTTTAAGGTGTACAAATCTGGATTAACAAACTTTACGCGATATGAAGATATAAAGAGATTTCATCAAATTTCAAGCTACTTATCAATTTTCTACTTTGGCGATCGAATACGCAGCTCCCTATGAATACAAAACGATAGACTATAGTGAACACATTAGTGTATTTTGTTAAAAAACATCCCTGAAAGTTTCAGCTTTAAATCTCTGATGGATTAAAAATTATTCAAAAACCAAGAAAGTGCCAGCAATTCTCCTATAAACCGACTAAATTACGGAGGTTACGAAAAAGCGATCGCGCCATACTTGCGGATGTCCTACTGAAATTAGCAACCTAATAACCGATATATAGTACAGTCAAGCAGAAAAATACCCATGTAGCTGAAATCTAAATTGTTTTATGTAGAGGTTATATTATTACATTAGCTATTTTCGACTACATTCGTTATTAGCAATACTTACCTAATTACTACCAGATTTTTAGACCAGAACTAAAAAGAAACGTGGTTCAACTTATCTAATAGTATAAGTTAATTGATGAATGCGTTGAACATGTACTTTTGTAAAATAAAAAATAATAAAAAATATTCTTAAATTTGAGATTTTTGCATTCATTGTTTTTTGTTAATTAAAAATTTAATTTAAATTAAATTAAATATTTGTTGTTATAGCGGCAACAGAAATACATCATCTGTGAAAATGTCAACTATCTAGCTATCACGGTTCATGAGATACAGCCTGGTGACAGACAGACAGACAGACGGACAGCGGAGGCTTAGTAATAGGGTCCCGTTTTACCCTTTGGGTACGGAACCCTAAAAATTAGTCATTGACACAATAATATTGCATTGTCTTCCAGTGCTGGAGCTATGTTCAAAGTTTCAAGTTTCTATCTTATCGGTAAGCTAGTATAAAATAGTTTGCTAAAGTGGACAAACAAACAAAGAAACAAAATCTTTTTACGCGACTGTACCACCTAAAAATGACTATTATGCTATTTTTTTCAGATGGTTACGCTCAAGTATGGCGCGATCGCTTTTTCGTAACCTCCGTAATTTAGTCGGTTTATAGGAGAATTGCTGGCACTTTCTTGGTTTTTGAATAATTTTTAATCCATCAGAGATTTAAAGCTGAAACTTTCAGGGATGTTTTTTAACAAAATACACTAATGTGTTCCCTATAGTCTATCGTTTTGTATTCATAGGGAGCTGCGTATTCGATCGCCAAAGTAGAAAATTGATAAGTAGCTTGAAATTTGATGAAATCTCTTTATATCTTCATATCGCGTAAAGTTTGTTAATCCAGATTTGTACACCTTAAAGGGGTAGATCATGGGTATATGTATTTGTTTTTTATTTGTTTTCAAATGTACTAGTTTAGGAGTAAATCGACTTTTCCAGTTTTTAAAAAACAATTAATTATATCGATATCTGTTGATGAATCAAGATACTTATATTTAAACAAATTTAAACAAATTAAGGCCTATAACTGGTATTTTTTTCAAACTTCTGCGACAAACAGTTTTTGAGATATGGGAAATCCCTAAACGTTACCGCAGCAAAATCTTGAATATCTCAAAAACTATAAGATGCACAGATTTTGCTATTGGTACTCATTAATAACTCGTCAAAAGCTATCTTTTGATGTACTTGGTTCCAGGCTAAACGCCTTTTTTAAAAAACATTTTGCTGGGGTAACGTTACCCCAGCAAAATCAGTTTTTCTCGAATAACTTCGAAAGTACAACTTGCACACATTTTGCTATACTTAAACAAATTGCATCTTACTATGAACTAAATATCTGTAATACTCTCATTTCTCTAAGACGCAACATTTTGCTGCGGTTACGCATACGACAATCTAGCACAATCTACTGCAATCCGATGTTTTTAACCGACTTCAAAAAAAGAGGAGGTTCTCTGTTCGTCTGTATATTTGTTTTTTATGAAAGCTGAACTGATTTGGATGAAATTTGGCAAACAGTTTATAGTCTGGATTAAAACTTATATTTTTTATCTCGATCAAAGGTACCCTAGGCATTTTAATTATTTTAAACATTGAAACTAATTTGTAGTACTTTTGGGAAATTTATAAAAATAACGCCCATATTTATTTTTAACTAGCTTCCGCCCGCGACTACATCCGGATGGACATTTGAAAAAAAACAAAAAAAAACATACAGACGAACAGAAAAACAACCTCCTCTTTTTTTGAAGTCGGTTAAAACATCGGATCGCAGTAGATCTTGGTAGATTGTCAATCTACCATGGTAGACTAACAATCTAGCACAATCTACTGCAATCCGATGTTTTTAACCGACTTCAAAAAAAGAGGAGGTTCTCTGTTCGTCTGTATATTTGTTTTTTATGAAAGCTGAACTGATTTGGATGAAATTTGGCAAACAGTTTATAGTCTGGATTAAAACTTATATTTTTCATCTCGATCAAAGGCATTTTAATTATTTAAAACATTGAAACTAATTTGTAGTACTTTTGGGAAATTTATAAAAATATAGCCCATATTTATTTTTAACTAGCTTCCGCCCGCGACTACATCCGGATGGACATTTGAAAAAAAAACAAAAAAAACATACAGACGAACAGAAAAACAACCTCCTCTTTTTTTGAAGTCGGTTAAAACATCGGATCGCAGTAGATCTTGGTAGATTGTCAATCTACCATGGTAGACTGACAATCTAGCACAATCTACTGCAATCCGATGTTTTTAACCGACTTCAAAAAAAGAGGAGGTTCTCTGTTCGTCTGTATATTTGTTTTTTATGAAAGCTGAACTGATTTGGATGAAATTTGGCAAACAGTTTATAGTCTGGATTAAAACTTATATTTTTCATCTCGATCAAAGGTACCCTAGGCATTTTAATTATTTTAAACATTGAAACTAATTTGTAGTACTTTTGGGAAATTTATAAAAATATAGCCCATATTTATTTTTAACTAGCTTCCGCCCGCGACTACATCCGGATGGACATTTGAAAAAAAAACAAAAAAAACATACAGACGAACAGAAAAACAACCTCCTCTTTTTTTGAAGTCGGTTAAAACATCGGATCGCAGTAGATCTTGGTAGATTGTCAATCTACCATGGTAGACTGACAATCTAGCACAATCTACTGCAATCCGATGTTTTTAACCGACTTCAAAAAAAGAGGAGGCTCTCTGTTCGTCTGTAAATTTGTTTTTTATGAAAGCTGAACTGATTTGGATGAAATTTGGCAAACAGTTTATAGTCTGGATTTAAACTTATATTTTTCATCTCGATCAAAGGTACAGCTCGCGCAGCGAGTTAAGAGCGCTCGGCAAATGTAGAGGGGGTATGCGCAGTAGGAATTTGTTATTAAAAAATGATACTGCGCATACCCCCTCCAGACTGCCGAGCGCTCTTAACTCGTTGCGCGAGGTATACCCTAGGCATTTTAATTATTTTAAACATTGAAACTAATTTGTAGTACTTTTGGGAAATTTATAAAAATATAGCCCATATTTATTTTTAACTAGCTTCCGCCCGCGACTACATCCGGATGGACATTTGAAAAAAAACAAAAAAAAAACATACAGACGAACAGAAAAACAACCTCCTCTTTTTTGAAGTCGGTTAAAAACATCGGATCGCATTAGATTGTGCTAGATTGTCAGTCTACCATGGTAGATTGACAATCTACCACAATATGCTTGCATCGGATCGCGGTAGATTGTGGTAGATTGACAATCTACCAAGATCTACCGCGATCCGATGCAAGCATATTGTGGTAGATTGTCAATCTACCATGGTGGACTGACAATCTAGCACAATCTACTGCGATCCGATGTTTTTAACCGACTTCAAAAAAAGAGGAGGTTCTCTCTTCGTCTGTATATTTGTTTTTTATGAAAGCTGAACTGATTTGGATGAAATTTGGCAAACAGTTTATAGTCTGGATTAAAACTTATATTTTTTATCTCGATCAAAGGTACCCTAGGCATTTTAATTATTTTAAACATTGAAACTAATTTGTAGTACATTTGGGAAATTTATAAAAAATAAAACCCATATTTATTTTAACTTTCTTTCCGTCCGTGACTACAAGCGCGTGGGCATTTGAAGAATCCCTTAAAAAATATACAGATGAAAAGAGAACCTCCTCCTTTTTTAAGTCGGTTAAAAATATTGGATTGCAGTAAAAGATGATAAAATTTGGCACACAGTTAGTTTGGTACCCTAGGAAGTACCTACCCTATGTATGTACCCTATTTTTAATTTTTAAAGGAAGCTAGTTAAAAATAAATGAGGACTATATTTTTTCATAAATTTCCCATAAACCTACCTACTATATTTTTTGCAATGTTTTGAAAAATACTATTTTACTTCGATATTTATACTATACCAGGCTATAAACTATACACCGTCATTTTGTAGTCATTTTAATTAGCTTAAGGGAGTGTTCTACTAATGAAAATAAACATTTTTGCCAAAGAAACATGGGTCGAAAAACGACAAAAATTTTTGACTTTCCCATACAAATACAATGTTTTAGCTGTCTAGTTAGTATGGGAGGACCAAAATTTTTTGTCGTTTTTTGACCCATGTTTCTTGGACAAAAATGTTTAGTTTCATGGGTACAACACACCCTTAAGTTAATTAAAACGACTACAAAATGACGGTGTATATGATGTGTGTAAAATTTCATCAAAATCAGTTCAGCCTTCTGAAGCTGAACTGATTTGGATGAAATTTGGCACTCAGTTCATAGCTTGGTAATATCGTATTAAAATTTATAAAAAATCGTATTAAAATTTATAATACGATATTACCAAGCTATGAACTGAGTGCCAAATTTCATCCAAATCAGTTCAGCTTCAGAAGGCTGAACTGATTTTGATGAAATTTTACACACCTGTGCGTGTAAAATTAAATATCGATATTCATCATCATCATCATCATATCAGCCACACGACACCCACTGCTGGGTATAGGCCTCCCCTAAGGATCTCCACGACGATCGGTCCTGCGCTGCCTGCATCCACTGGCTTTCCGCGACCTTCACCAGATCGTCGGTCCACCTTGTCGGGGGCCTACCCACGGAGCGTCGTCCGGTGCGCGGTCGCCATTCCAGAACCTTTCTGCCCCAACGGCCATCGGTTCTTCTCGCTATGTGTCCCGCCCATTGCCACTTCAGCTGAGCAATCCTTCGAGCGATGTCGGTTACTTTAGTTCTCCTGCGGATCTCCTCGTTTCTGATTTGATCGATATTCATCTAACCCTAACTAATCAAGGCATAAAATGGGTGCTAGACAACAGATTTTACTAGGTACTTACTTACTTTTCGAAATAGATAGGTATTTATTATACGCAGACCGTCACAGAAATTAAAATTCATCATTTCAATTACGTCCGGGAATCGAACCCAGGATCTCTTGCGCGGTAGACTGGCATGTTGAATACTGCACCACTCAGGTCATCGATCGATATCACGCGAAAATTAATGCAAAAAGTTGGCAACCCTGCCAAAGCCCACCGTGGATCGTGGTAGATTGTCAATCTACCAAGATCTACTGCGATCCAGATCTCGCTGGATTGACCGTGTAACGTCGCAAACCAACCGCATCAAATTCCATCAATCTGCGGTTTTGATCAGATCACACCAGATTGACGTGTGTAATGGCCGCCATAGCCTTTCAAAAGAAAATTATTGAAAACTGCTTGAATCTTGATGCACATCACTGACTCCATAAAATAAGGATTCCTGCAGCAAGATGTTGCGCGACTTCTTTCGATCCTACAAAGTAGAATGTGGTCATTGGACCCAAAAAAATCGCAGCCCCTGTAGCATGACTACCCCCTCTAGCCAAAGTAACATTTGCAAATTTTCGCTATCGCTTCGCTTCGAAACATGTATGGATTCGACGTTCTAAAATTCAATTGTTAACGAAACCTTATGTCAATCCCATACATGTTTCGAAAGCGAAGCGATAACGAAGATTAGCGAATGTTACTTTGGCTAGGCCCTCAGGGGCCGTACCGGCTAACGAATCGATTATCGAAAAGTCAGCTGGGTTTCAACTTAAAACAGAAAAATCAAAGTAAGGAATTTCGTCTTGTACTTTCTGTTGACGTAATTTGGAAGATAACGATGTTCGTGTGACATCATGAATTGGGGTTCGCCATTTTGGCCCCATCGGGGCTCGATTTAGATAAAGTTTTAATTTGAAACCCAGCAGACTTTTCGATAATCGATTCGTTAGCCGGTACGGCCCCAGTTCGAGAGATGTTTTGTCGGTGCTTGATATCGTAATGTCAAAAAAGTCCTTTTGTTTGACATGATCAAAGTATACTTGGACCAAGTAGTTTTGATGATGACTTGGACCATGTTCTACTTTCATCAAAGCCTTGCTTTGTCCAAGTAGTTTTGATGACTACTTTGATCGTGTAAACGAGCAATCAAAGCGCACTTTGACGTCGGCGTTCAATCAAAATTAGTTCAATCAAAGTGCATTCGGAGCCGTATCCACGGCGATGGACATGGAGCCATGTTCAAGAGAGAGTGGCAAAAATAAACAAACTGATTCAAGCATATTATAGTTAACCGGTATCAAAATAAGCTTCGGCCAAAGATTTATGTCAAAGCTACTTTGACAAAGCAGACTTTGAGCGTGGCAACGGGTATCAAAGTAAACTTTGATCAAAGCTACTTTGTCCAAGTTACTTTGTCAAAGCAGACTTTGATCATGTCAACGCGGCTTCAGATGACATTCGGATGTAGACTAAACTTTTCTCGAGTTTGTCATACTACGCTTGCATTGTGATGTTCAGTCACGCCACCACCGCCGCCGCCAGTACAGCAGGCCGTGCCGTGTCGTGGTGAACCGATACACAGACTTCCGTAATTTAAAAACTAATATTGCTCAACGAAATCTACCTCAACTTAAACAAAACAGGTTTAACCCAAAGCATGTAGAGTTCAATTTGCAACAAGCGCAATAACTATTACTCGTAGTTGTTTTGTAACCGCTTGTAACGTTACTATGACTATGGCGACAAATTATTTGAACCGTTAAGGTACATTTACCTTTTGTTACATAATAGTTAAGTACTATTACGTTTATTACGTTATAGTTAAGTTTTATTGAGTATCTGCAAGAACTTACAAGTGTGCAAAAGAAGCGACAAATTAATATTTCCAGTCCTGCAACAATAACACTAATTATACGAATTTCGTATGTTACTAAGCATTTTCTGTCAAGTATAATGTAACTTTGGCCACAGATTACTAATTAGTTACTACGCTTGTGGTTCTTATTAAATTTCGCTTCAATGATAGTAAATCAATCACGTTTTCAGTCAAACAAGTACATCAGTAGAAAACCAAAACATCGACATAAGTACTCCCATTTTGTAAATACATTTGGTAACAAACGCATGATGAGTAAAACTGCTATATTAGGATAACTAGTAGTTTCCTGATGTCTACTATTTGTTGTTTACGAATTACGTAGTTATTCTGCGTTGCCTTGCCTCGCCTCTGAAAAGAGATGTATGTATTTACTAAAAATCTACAATACAAACGTAGAAACAATCAAGATTTGTTCTAGATCAATTCTTGAAGCAAATATTTGACAATATCAGTCTGATCCCCAGATAAATACCCACTTCACCCCACATTAGTTTGACGACCTCCGTGGTCGTGTGGTTGTACGCCAGTTTTCAAGGCGTCACCATCTCTGAGATCCCGGTTTTCATAGATTTCGAGGTTGGGTTCCCGGCTGGGTCAAATTAGAAAACGAACTTTTATTGGCTAAGTCTGGGTATTAGTAGTTCTACCATTGACTCTGATTTCTATAACACAACTGCTGTAGCTACTTACTTTGAAATCAGAGCAATGTTACACGATTCACGACCGACAGAAAGTTTCAAGGTTGCTCGTGCGTGGACCTGCCCATGATTCAGTTTAACCCAAAACGCCCCAAATAACCTTACCTCACCTAGAAATTTTGAGCCATTTCAAATGAAGGTAGGTCAACAAAAAGCAAAATTAAAAATTTTGAAACAACCCACGACGATTAAAATTGTTACTCTTAATTTTAAGAGTAAAATAAGTTTTACGAAAATCCCTCGACTAAAAGTGACTATACATAATTTATCCACCTATTCATAAATTGCTAACGCAAGAAAATCCGTTGGGGCTGATGGATAAATGCAAAAAACCGCATCAAAATCGGCTCAGTAGTTTTTGAGGAAAATAGTAATAGACAATAGACATGACTTATCTGGTTGCTGCAGCGCCCCCTGGTGGTCTACCACTGTCTAAGAACCTGCTCTGAAATGATACCTTTTTAATGCAAAAAACCGCATCGAAATCGGCCCAGTAGTTTCCGAGGAAAATGGGAACAGACAAGCATACAAACAAACAAACAAACACACAACCTCTAACCGCAAACGCATATACCGCCTCCGTTCCGTTCCGTCCGTCGTGGGTAAAAAAAGCGAAAGCTTTCGAATAAAGAAAACAATACTTGACCTAATTTAAAAATCGTTATGATCCACATCCTCATTGTTGAAAATTTAAATGCTCTGTTCTTTTGGCATCCGCTCAAGAATGAAACTGACAAAAAAGTGAGCATTTAAGCTCTAAACAAAGGGAGAATAGGAAAACAAGGAAGGACAGAAACAGTATCCTTGTTCTACCTTCCGATGTTCAAGAGTAGGTACCACGGCGAATGACCTGATGACTCATGGCAAACAAAGAAACTGCAATTGGCGTGTTGGCGACGACAAAACAACTAGAAGAAATTAATGGGTATGGTTTGAATTCAGGGATTTCGCGTAGCAAATAGAATAGAATCAGCACTATAGATACACATAGGCAAACAAGAAAAAACGAAGTATTTTTATGTCGTGTGATAATAAGGATGAATAGGTTAAATAAAAAATGCCAACCTCGTTGAATATTTGTTCGTAAAATATTTCCTGCTGATAAAATATGCTGATTCATTAACAGATTCGCTATTACTTACGAGTCATAAATGTTTTAATACAAACAAAGAACTTTTAATATTTTTTTTGACAAAATTGGAGCAAAAGAACAATGACACATTGACTATAGACATTATATCTTATCGTGACCATAAATCTGAGCACTGTTTATAAAAAAATTGGGCATTAATTTAGGTCGCTACCTTTGTAGATAAAAATATGATTTGGTTACCTATTTCATTAGGTTAGTTACATTAACTTTTAGAACGGCTCTTGTGTTGGTCACTTACCACAATGAAAAACACGCATAATATAGGTCAGTGGTTCCCAATTACTTTTTTCTACGTACCCCTCCACGAAAGGCCTCAAGCTCGCGTACCCCTTATTGCACCTCCTCTTTTTTGATATATAAAAAAGGTTACTGATATAATTACCTTACTTAGGTAAGAGATTGTTCCACGTTAGGATAATGGTAATTTTTAGTTCAGTAAGTTTATGGAATGGCGGAGACTTATCAAGGAAGTAACTGTGATCAGTATTTATGATCTTGATTTGCAGTGTTTACGCGATCGCTACAGTCCCCTATTTGGCCCAGTGAATGGTAACACTGCAGTTTAATTTTAACGCGTCGCTTTGTGAGTAAACTAAGACGGTAGCATTCGCATCTGCGATGAATAAGCAACGCTCTCGAATCTCGGGAATTATTTTAATCTATTGAAGGGAGTGCTCACGGACATAGTAGGTTTTAGATGCACCCATCTTTTATTGAATTAGCCAAGCTAACAAAGTGAACAACATTAACGTGGACAAACTCACAGTTTGTCCACGTAAATATAAGAAACTTTTATGGCTTCAAAATGGCCTTTTATCAAACATCTAAAATTAATTAAAGACGGCTCACCTCTTTTTAATTAGACGTTTCTAAGACTAAAGGATAGTATGAAATGGGGATAAAGGATCAACTGCACCTAAAAAAATCGACTAAGGCTCAGAACAGACGGTGAAACACACGTACTTTTGAGTTTCATTTGAGTTTATGCTATAGAGTCCTAAATGAAACCACAGCCACACACGTTTTAAACAGGTTTCAAACTCTTGGCATCGTGTGTGGTTTCCGAAAGGACCCTATGGCATAAACTCAAATGAAACTCAAAAGTAACTAGAGTTACAATTTCGTAATTTTTGCGTTTCACCGTGTGTTTTGGGGATAACCGAACGCACCACGACAAGCCAATATAACACTGTATATGACAGCTCAAGGCGTCTTTAGGTAAATGAGGACCTAAAATATCTATCCAAGATCCAACTCCAACGATCAAAGGAACTCTATTTACAAACATCTAAATCTAAATGTTCTTGAATATTAATACTGATTTCCGCCCACTTGGTGCAGCCTATCTCTCGTAAACACGGCGTTAAAAGGGTCAACGCTCTTCCACCTACTTTCCCTCAAGAATAATACTGTCCAGAGTAAACGACATACAGCCGGGACCGGGACGATACGCATCAACCATATTTTATAAGGGCAATGTTCTAGCTAGTGCAGCGGTTCCCGAATAGGGTTCCGCGGAACCCTAGGGTTCCGTGAGAGACTCTCAGGGGTTCCGCGAAAATTCAAGAGTTTAGGTATAAATTCAAGATAGGTATATAGGTAGGTACGTATCTTTTAGTTCTAACGAAATAAAAATTTATATCATAAAAGTCTTTATTTAAAGTCAAACTATACTTAGAAGATGTGAATACCGAGCCAAATGTTTATAAGCATAAAGGATAACAAGTTAAATGCTTTATAAAGCACTCGCGCTTTAAGCATACCGCCTTCATAGCGAGGTTTTTCCCTTATGACGCTTAAATGTCCTAATGTCAGAAGTCGTTGCTCTAAGCAGAATCGCAAAAGACATGTCTTGTTCGGAATTCATAAGTAAATATAATAATGATGCGGAATTAATGAGAGAGACTCGTAGCAATACAAAATATTGATGGAAATTTTTCTTTTTATTCCAAATTTCAAATTTTTTTCCCTTCTTTTCCTATTTTCTGTTCCTAATGGTAACAACCCTGATTAATTTATTTTTTACTTGACCTGTAGGGCTATTCACGATTGTCGGAAATCTAGTCGAAAGCATTCGGTTCGAATCCGTATCCTCCGATATTACATAAACATAGCAATTCACAAATACATTCGACTGGCATTCGATTCACTTTTTGACGGGAAAGCCCAATGCATTTACAAAGTTAGGTAGCATGAGGTAGAAAATAAGATCGAAGACTATAGATTTGCCGATTCGATTCGGAAAGTTGGTTTCCGACAATCGTGAATAACCCCCCTGGGGTACCGCCCAAAAACGGTGAACCAAAAAGGGTTCCGTAGCCAAAAGAATTCGGGAACCGCTGAGCTAGTGTATGACAGTATGGTATGATGTACTTAGTTAGAAAATTAAATTCGAAATAAGCTTGCGCCTACGCCTTGCTAAGAGTTTAATTGATGAATCATACTTCAAAGAAAGCACTACTGGCTTATTTGAAACAATAAATAGAGGTCAAACTGAAGTATATTAGGTACCTACACTAGTTCAGGAAATGAACGCTCAAAAAAGGGTATAGAGGGAAAGGCGTGGAACACAATTTTTGACTTCGTAACTTTGTTTCGACCTGTTAGGAGGTGAACATATCAAAAGTCCCCGCCCGTAGTCCCCGCCCGTAGTCCCCGCCCGTAGCCCCTATGCCGGGGGGAGGGGGATTTTTGAAGGTCCCATTTTTCAGTTTTTCACATATATCTCGAAAACTATACATTCCAGCGACATGAGTTTTGTCACAAAACTGAAAGCTGGTTAAATTTGCTACATGTTTAATTCAGTAATTTTTTTTGATATCTTGTATAGTTTTCGAGATATTCACTATTAAAAGTATGTAATTTTATCTTTAATATATAAAAGAAGAAACTGATTGGTGACTGACATATCAACGCACAGCCCAAACCGCTGGGTCTAGAGACTCCAAATTTGGCACATAGGTTCCTAATGAGGTCTAGGGATGCACTAAGAAAGGATTTTTCAAAACTCACCCCCTAAAGGGTGAAACGGGGTTCCAAAATTTGTATGAAAGTCCGTCAGTTTCGAAGCTAGGATCTTCAAATTTTGTGTTTAGGCTGACGATAAAAAATTAATATATACATGTCCCAGCATTTTTGGAAATTTTACTCCCGAAGGGGTGGAAAGGGGGATGAAGTTGTGTATAGAAAATCCTTCATTTTCGAAGTAAAAATAGCTAAATTATAATTTTGGCATATAAATGCAAATCTAACTCGACGTATATCGTTCTTGTTAGTATTTCAGCCATTATGGGGATGAAATGGGGGCGAATCATCATCAATCAAAAAATATTATTTTTCCTAAATTACAGATATTCAGGAGCGGATATCTCAAAAACTATACAAAATATCGGAAAAATTTCCATAATAAATCTTGTCTCAAATTTAATCAGCTTTTATTTTGTAAAAGAAGTCATGTTCCTGGAATGCATAGTTTTCGAGATATATCTGAAAGCCCGCCCGTAGCCCCTATCCCCCCCGGCATAGGGGCTACGGGCGGCGGGGACTTTTGATATGTTCTCCTCTTAACTGGTCCAAACAAAGTTACGAAGTCAAAAATTGTGTTCCAATCATTTCCCTCTACACCTTTTCATTTACTGGGCTACACCGATTTAATTAAAAATATCAATACGTACGAAACATAGATCTTATGAAATGAACCACGAAACTATTTGTTACGTATTGAAAGATACAGTTATAGGGTAACAAAAACGATTTTGTAATAACATCAAATTAAGTTTTAATCCAAAGATTATAAACCGACCTGTGCATTGGAGTGGAAAGTCCTAGTTGCTTATTACGCAAACGCAAGCCAAGTGAAAACGCTTCCTTGTCACACGAAAAGTGATTGTAGGAAATTATCTAGATGTGGGAGAAGCCTTTTTACTACAGGATTGATGTAACTCAATGACACAACTAGTAATGACGACGAAGTAATAATAACGAAGTTATGCTACGTAACGAGATACCTACACCTAGTTATGCTAGCTGTTAATCAAGGACCGGAACTGCTCCGTCAAAGGGGTTTTTGATTGGGTATTTTATAGACTTGTTTTCAAAAACCCTATCAATACGGTAACCCTATCGAAAGGGTAACCCAAGTAAGCTAAGCACTTACCGAATCCGAAAACCCTATCAGTGAAACTCTGTGAAGGCTTTATACAGGGGTTTTAAAACGTGTTCAAGCAATTTTTACTTATTCCCACCTGGGTCGAAGGACCGGAACCACAGAATAGCTTATAGAACCGCTTAACGTTAAAGGGTTTTTGATTTGGTATTTCATAGACTTGTTTTCAAAAACCCTATCAATACGGTGAGCATATCGTCGACTAACCCTATCGAAAGGGAAACCATTTGGTAACCTTTTTAATAGGGTTTCCCTAACAATAGGCTTAATCAAAAAAAGGGGTTTTCCGGTCCCTGCTGTTAATCTCGTCTATTAAGAACTTAGAACAATAGTTCCTAATTAGTTTTTGTACGGTAGGAGATTGCAGTGCATACCCCTTAATACAACCACGGGTAACTCTGGGGGTATCTGTACCACTAATTAATTGGGAAATGTTGTTGTATACACTTTGTTCGAATTCTCAACCATTTCTGAGCTACTCGCTCAGAAAATGTGAAAATTTGGATGATGGGCGAAATCTGAGGAAGTTGGCAATAATAATAATAATAATAAAAGAATAAGACAACGATTACACTGATTAGGTTTAAAATTATCAACAATTTATCATTAAAAGTATTTAAGAGCAATAGCAATTTAGTATTGAGGAGCTGGATGGCGCAGTGGTTATCAATATTAATCAATGTACCAGTTTATGTTGTGCATATTTTGCAAATCCACAAGGACAGTATGACGTTCATGTGGACATATTCATGTTATAAAATTTATGATTGCACTAATTTTGACTCCATTGTTGTTTGCACAATATATTTTAGTTGTTTGTACATTTGTAGGCTATCATAGTTTTGCAATCTAAAACTCTAGCATATCATAATGCACAAACAAAATATGTTACAAAAAAGATGAACCTCATTATTTTGCTGTTTCTTGATTTGCTATCTCTGGCATATTGAGTTTTAACAGGTTCAACACCAATCTTCTCAAAAATTATTATCAACAATTTATCATCAAAAGTATTAAAGAGCGATAGCAATTATTAAAAACTAATCAATTTAATTTATAAAATGGTGGAAAAAGAAAACTGTTTAAGGTATAATTGCAATGAACTGAAGATAAATTACCTACTGCTTGTCATCCACATTAAAGCTTTCTTGTTGAAGATACTTTATAATTTACTAGCGACCCGCCCTCGCTTCGCTTCGGTATTGGACACCATGTCTTATACATATAAACCTTCCTCTTGAATCACTCTATCTATTAAAAAAACCGCATCAAAATCCGTTGCGTAGTTTTAAAGATTTAAGCATACATAGGGATATAGGGACAGAGAAAGCGACTTTGTTTTATACTATGTAGTGATATCATCTGACTTAACAATGGTTAGATTGGGTAGTTGAGTAAACAACTATTAACCCGTCAAGCCAGACAAAATGAGATAGAATAGATTTTCCAATGTAGTTGTTTTGCATTTAATGAATTAAAGTTTATTATTATTGTAATTAAATAAATTGGTGAAATTAAGTAACAAAAAGTAGGCTATATAGGATTTGGTGAAACAAAATTTGACATTTGACATTTAAAATAAGTATAAAAGTTTAGTTGTTGATCATAGTAAACTAAATACTTAACTAAAACAACAATTAACAACAAATTACTATCACTACTCATGAGTTACTAAGCTATGCATACCCCTTGTACATTTGCCGAGCTCTCATAATCTATTGTGCGAAATGTACTTATTTTAGAAATAAAACTTGTACTATTTTAATTTAAGTGTTTGTCTGAGCATTGTGTAAAAAAACTTTTTTAACAAAAGTCAGCTGCAAATGTATAAAGAGTCTACTGGAACCATTTTCCTACTTTAAAACTACAGAATGGGGAATGTCCGAAAAAAATCAAATTGGCTGAATATTTTTCTATAGATAGTAATAGAGATCTGAATACTGATTCTAATACGGCTGAGAAGAGTTTTGGAGACAAGGGGTCTCCTTGCCTTACACCTTTTTCCACATTGAACGGGTCACCCTTCTTTTCCAGCTGGATTCTCGCTGTACTATTCTTATATATATTTCTGATCAGTCGGATGTATTTGTGTTCGATCCCTTGGTCTTTAAGTGTTTCCCATATTTTTTCATGTATCAATGAATCGAATGCCTTGGCGTAATCGATGAAGGCTATATAGTATGTGAGCTGGTATTCATTGTATTTTTCTAGTATCTGGCGTACAACATGTATGTGGTCTAACACTGAGTAGTCTTTGCGGAAACCTGCTTGTTCGATCGGCTGGTGTTCATCTAATTTCCCTTCTATTCGTTTTAGTATAATCTTTGCGAATATCTTATATATGTTCGACATGAGGCTGATGGGACGATAGTTGGCAATGTCATATTGATCTCCTTTTTTGTATAGCAGGATAATATTGGGCATCAATATATATCAATATATATGCGAGGACCTGTAAATGACTTCCTACTGTTATTACGAGTGCTATCTGTTTGTTACTAGTTGTTGGTCTTCTTTAAGATTAATAAATAAATTAATAAATAGATTAATAAATAATAAATCAATGTGGATGGCTACCAACTTACACACTTAAGATTCGCTGACAACATAGTGTTATTCGCTAAAACCGCAGACGACATAAACAAAATGATAAATCAGCTGGCTTTGGAGAGTGAGAAGGTGGGCCTTACTTGGGATTACACAAATCAACTACACAGACAAATACATCTATTTGGGACAATTAATGACACAAAACGATTGCATAAACAAGGAAGTCGACAGAAGAATAGCTAATGGCTGGAAAAGATACTGGGGCTTGAAAGGGATAATGAAGGACAAAACGCTTGACATACATTTGAAAAGTAGACTATTCAATACTTGCATACTACCTATACTAATGTATGGCAGTCAAACTTGGGCT
The DNA here is from genome assembly GCA_928269145.1 of Agriphila tristella. Taxonomy (NCBI): domain Eukaryota; kingdom Metazoa; phylum Arthropoda; class Insecta; order Lepidoptera; family Crambidae; genus Agriphila; species Agriphila tristella. The sequence continues at coordinate 45,319,365 of OV743433.1, forward strand.
TTAACACAAAACAATACAAAGAAACTAGCAACATGCCAACATGCAATGGAAAGAAGTAGGTATGCTGAATGTAAGGAAATTGGATAGACTACACAACCAACATATTAGAAACAAGACTAAAGTCCAAGATATTACCTACAAAATAAGAAGGCTCAAATGGCGATGGGCAGGCCATATGGTGAGGGGTAAGGATAAATGGAGCGAAATTGTAACACGGTGGTATCCCAGAGAGGTGGGACCACAAAAGAGGTGGGACGACGACATTAGGAAAGTAGCTGGAGTTAGTTGGAGCAGAGTGGCGGAGAACCGGTAGGAGTGGAAAAGGTTGGAGGAGGCCTTTGCCGATTGGCAATCAGACTTGCAGCATATAGTTAAAGCCCAAATACTTAATTAACAGATGTCTGAAGCAAGAGGCTTGAATTATAGATAGGAATAAGGTCCGGTAAGGTAATAGAATAAATTTTCATAATTTTCGGTTTTGTGAAAAAATTTCAAAAAATCAAAGTCTCTTCAACTTCACAAATGTATGAAAGTAACAGCAGAATGGAGATTGTACCTTTGCCAACACCTGCCACAACCACAACATGGTATTAAAAAAAAGTTTCAAGACAACATGTCAAAACTTTTTTTTTTAAATACGTGTTGTGTTTGTGGCAGTTAGCGGCAAAGGTATAATCTCCATTCTGCTGTTACTTTCATACATTGTGAAGTCGAAGAAACTTTGATTTTTAAAAACTTTTTTACCCAACTGAAAATTCTGAAACTTTTTTCCATTACTAAGGGACCTTATTTCTACCTATAGAAAAATATTCAGCAAATTTGTTTTTTTTCGGACATTCCCTATTAGTTTAAAATTGTCAACGTTGGAAATTGACTATTTTATGGTAATGATCAGCTAAGGTCAGTAATAATTTTATAATAAACGAATTTACCATAATGCTACTAAAGACAAGAAATTTGGTTTTGCCAATTTCATCATATGTTAAATTATAAAAATAGTGACAAAGGGTTTAAAAAAGTGTCTGGTGACTGGTGATAAGATTATGTTAGTTGGTGATTTATCTATGAAAAAATATGGTGTTGAATTGACCGAGTTTATGTGAAACTGGCCACAATAAGTTTAAATAAAACGAAATAATTAAAACACAAATATAAAATTATAATGTTATGTTATTGTTATGAAATTTTTTCCGCCCCGAACCTGACTCTCCGACCAAGTTACCTTTAATTTCTTGTTTGAATAATTCTCCAATAAACTGTGATTCCAATCTGACACGATTCCTAAAAGATTCCAATAACAAATACATGAAAAAAGGAGCTCCCGTTGTAAACACCGTAATTTAAATTATAGGTATGTGATGTGTTCAAATATGGGTCGGAGTCAGGTTCGGGGCATGCTAAAATCTTTGTTGGATTGCTGAGTTCACCCTTTGCAAGGAACGTTAACAGATCAAAACCAAAAATTTACAACGTGGAACGTATAGGTACGTACTAACTGTAATCTATCAACGGAATTTCTTCAACGATTTATGTAAAAATACCAACTACTAACACGTTACGACTACGCCTCAGAATTGCGTAGGATACAGAACAAAGATACTTACTTTCAGTCGTGTAAGATTTCCATCTCTTGCAGCGTTGAATACGGCTGTTTTGAAATCCATGGTGGTTGGTTCTCTTTGAGTCGCAAAAACACACAATTTAAAAATTCCACTTTATGAACAGCACTTCCTTCTGAGAATAATCATTGAAAATACACAAAATCACGAATAATCAAAGCAACCAAATAGTTAATTCAAAACACTCCGGCACAGCACAATTCACTGAAAAACGAACAACTGCAACAACGCGGCGCGACGATGTCTGTCTTGCTTGATTTGCTCCTTTTGTGGTGTTGCCAACAAGATATTTTGAATTCCGCTAAGCAACTTGGTATTTTCCGTCAAAAATCCGTCAAATAAAATACCGATTACTTCATCAATTTTTTATCGGACTAAAATGTATTTTTAAATGGTATTGACCACATTTTCTGCACTTTTTGTCTTTTGTTTTTTTATTTTACCCCATTCAATACGCTGAAAACGTCCCAACATGACATGAATAGTACACAAACAAATGTGTCAAAAAACGGTTAACTTTATTTAATCAAAACTATTCCCGTTAATATATCCGTTAGCCGGCAAAATATATTATCCCCCGTTCCGTTCCGTCCCTAATCCGTTTAATCTGACGGGAAATCAGTTAAGTTGGCAACACTGTCTGCCAATTCTGCCCACAGACCAGACAGAATACCCATAGATGTAGCACATCCCTTCGGTATAAACCAGATTGAGCTCTTCGCCCCAAAACGAGCCGACAGAGAGGTCAAGTAGATAATTGTATCTCTTTCTTCCATAGGGTGACCAAACTGTATGGTTGGTCGGAGACATACTTATTACATTAAACTGTTTAATATAAACTTAAGTACTTAGATAGTTCCATATTTACAATTAATACTTTTGCCACGTTTTTATAAAGGTTGCTTGCTCGTTTGTTTGTGTTTTCGTTTGTTTGTGTGAGCACAAATTTTGCAAACGATTTTATACTAACTTTCCGATGAACTAGAGACTTGAAACTTTGAAAACAGGTCAGAACTAGAAGGTAATGTAATATTATGGTATCATTGAGTTGATCTGACGATGAAGCCGGAAGGACGCCACAGGAACACGATGATGAAACCATACAACCCCATCGTGTTTGGGCTCGTTAGAATCGTCTTGGCAAGTACTCTGTTGGGGAATAATATCCACGGGGCTGATGAACGAGCCGGAAGAAGGCCATTGGAACTTTGTAATAAAATCATGCAACCCCATCTAGTTTGAGCTCGATTGATTCGTCTTGACGAGTGCTCCGATAGGAGGTGGTATACTTTTAGTTTTAACTTGTTAACTGAAAAGCAGAAAATAATAATTTACTAAAAATAAATCTTCACGTTTTTTTATCACGTTTTATTAGGTTGCTTTCTTGTTTTTATTTATAAATATGGTTAATCAAACAATATCTAAAAAAATTCAAGTGTAAATAATGACATAACTATAAAGTTTATTCCAATTTTGATAAAAATACAATGTGCGTGTATTTCGGAAATCAAATGAATGTTGGAAAACAAGTTAAGGTAGGAAAACATTGTCTAGTGATCTGTAGTTAAAAAAAATAGGTGCAAACGATTTTCGACTTTATTGACGTTTAAAATTCAGTTGCTTTCTAAGTTTCTACCATAGTGGGGAATGTCCGAAAACAATCAAACTGGCTGAATATTCTTCCATAGGTAGGAATAAGCTCCCTTAGTAATAGAAAAAAGTTTCAGAATTTTTGGTTGCGTGAAAATGTAAAAAAAAATTAAAGTCTCTTCGACTTCACAAATATACAAAAGTAACAGCAGAATGAAATTATACCTTTGCCACCAACTGCCACAACCACAACAAGGTATTAAAAAAAAGTTTCAAAAATGACAAATGTCAAAATGTCAAAACTTTTTATTTTTTATTTGTGTTGTTGTTGTGGCAGGTGTGGTGGCAAAGGTATAATTTCATTCTGCTGTTACTTTTGTGTATTTGTGAAGTCGAAGAGACTTTAATTTTTTTAAACATTTTCACGCAACCAAAAATTCTGAAACTTTTTCTTATTACTAAGGGAGCTTATTCCTACCTATGGAAAAATATTCAGCCAATTTGATTTTTTTCGGACATTCCCCATTACTCTCTTTCATTAAAAACTGTTATTTTGGTAAATATATCAATAAGGTCTAAAATACTTGCACCAATTTTTTTACTAGTGAAATAAAAAAAATGGGTGCAACCGATTTTCAACGACACCATGTTAAAAATAAAAAAAAACAAGATGGCGGCCACCCTTTTTTGTTTTTGGCTTGATTTCGATGAAAATCGGTTTTTAGTAATATTTTGACAAAAAATAACAATGAAGTGTTGAAAATATAAAAAAATCAAAATGGCGGCCTACTTTTTTGTTTGTAGGCCGATTTCGATGAAACTTGGTTTTTGGTACTATTTAGGCAAGAAAATAACAACGCAATTTTTAAAATATTTATAATCCAAGATGGCGCTTAACTTTTTTGTTATTGAGCCGATTTCGATGAAACTTGGTTTTAAGTACTATTTTGACAAAAAAAAACGCAATGTTGAAAATATAAAAAATTCCAAAATGGTGGCCAACTGTTTTGTTTGAGAACCGATTTCTATAAAACTCGGTTTTTGGTACTATTTTGACAAGAAAATAATAATGCAATGTAAACAATGTCAAAAGGTCAAAATGGCTGCCAATTTTGTTTTTGAGTTGATTTTAATATAACTGGGTTGAAAAAAAGAAGAACGAGAAAAGAATTTGGCCACCACCTTGGATTTTTAATACTTTCAATATTGTGTTGCTGTTTTCTTGTCGAAATAGTACAAAACTGGAGTTTCGTCGAAATCGGCCTACAAACAAAAAAGTTGGCCACCATCTTAAATATTTTAATATTAAAAAAATTGCATTCTTATTTTCTTATCAAAATAGTACTAAAAACCGAGTTTTATCGAAATCAGCCCACAAAAAAAAAGTTGGCTGCTATCCTGGATTTTCAATATTTTAAAAATTGATTTTAAAAATACCAATAACCTAGTTTCATTGAAGTCGGCCTACATACAAAAAAGTTGGCCGCCATCTTGGATTTTTAGTATTTTTAACATTGCATTGTTATTGTCTTGTCAGAATAGTACCAAAAACCGAGTTTCATCGAAATCGGCCTACAAACTAAAAAATGGCCGCCATCTTTGATTTTTTATACTTTAAAAATTGCTTTGTCATATTCTTGTCAAAATTGTACCAAAAACCGAGTTTCATCTAAATCGGTCTACAAACTTAAAAGTTGGCCGCCATCTTTTTTAATATTTTTAACACTATGTTGTTATTTTCTTGTCGAAATAGTTGCTTAAATCGAGTTTCATCGAAATCGGCGCAAAAACATGAATTTGATTATTAATATTAACGTTACCCCTCGCCTGCGACTTTCAGTTATATTTCAATAGAACAATTTCGTTTTTTGAAAATCTGAAATGGAATATTACCTAAATATTGAAATTCTAAAATTGAAATTTGGCGCCAAAGTTAAAATCGGAGTTGCCAGGATTGACACTTGAATTTAACACCACCTTACCGATGATAGCTGATTAGCATTATTGTGAAAATCTTATTAAATCAAAAGAGTAAGTTCAGTTTTATTTCACAATAACTATGTGTTATTCTAAATTAATATTTTCAATATTCCACTTCGAATCCTTAACTTTGATACACTACGTGATTGGTAACGTACATTTTTTTTCCTACCATCGTGGTATTATTGTTTAGCAATGGCAATTGTGCGAAAGAGACATCCTCATCTACTTGGTGATGTTTCATTCACACAGTAGAGTCTTCAGTAAATGTCGTCGATAGAATTTCAACTCTATGTTAAAGAGAATAAAGTTGAATTTCTTTTAAACTCATAGTGAGAATTTTGTAGAGTACTCACTACTCAGTCCTTATATGAACGTCCTTGCAAATACCACAGACGTGGGCTGCGGTAGGCATGGCAATAATTTCGATAATGGCGTTTGCAATGCTCTGCTCACCCGCATCCACATTCGAAATCGCACTTAAATTGTCAAAAATCGACAAATACAGTTGGAGAATGCGGACCGCTCGTAAGCACCCTAACATTTTATTCTAACCTCAAATACAAGATGGAATGATTGCTGTAAACTATTTTTGATCTCTAAAGCGTTGATTTGATTAGTGAGTCGTGTCGTGTACACCCAACATCTTTTTTACACCTTTTTACATTAGACACCTTTTTCGATAAGCTCAAAAGTAATATTAACAAAATATTAACCAATAGTATAATGCACTACCTTTTGTTGTGAAGTGAGGAAAAGCTCCTTCTGTTCTGTAACGAACTCTTATATACATGAAATAAAAGACTTTTTAACGGATAATATCGCGGTTTTATTGAAAGTACTTTGGTAATTAGTTGGTATTTGGTTTGTTTTCTTATTTTGTTTGCTAAATCGGGATATGTAATCGTGGCTTAAAGCCTCGATTACATATCCCGATTTAAAGCAACCAATGGGGAGGAAAAGCGTAATTTTATCCCGATAGGTGGCGTCTTGTCTTTGGTACCCAGCCGCCTCAGAGAAAGTGTCAAAACATATGGGAATCTCTTGGAGTATTGCACTTTTTAATTGTATACTGAGAAAATGTCGCATTGTTGTGCATGTAACTGTTAAAATATTAGAGTTCATCGATTTCCCAGTAACAAAAAAAATATTGGGCAAAGAAAATATTAAAAAAAGATGCTATTCCCTCGATTTTCTCCTTTACTGAGCCTGAGGAACATTATAAATCAAAAGGAATGTTTCATGAATTTTATGAAGCTTCGCCATAATAAAACAATATTTGAATTATAACAGCTTTGTTCTTTAATATTTCAACCTCAGCAGTTTTAACATATTTATAACTTGGATGAATTTGATAGGTATATCAAATACGGAATATGCCCAATATTGGGGCCAAACTGAGAATTAATAGAATTTTATATGCCAGAGTGACTCTGGCAGAGTCATTCAATAAAGTTAGAATAATAAAATAAATATGATAAAACGGTTCGTGTGATTCGCCTCCCCGTTAAATTAATAGTTCTTACGATGATACTCTTTTAAGAAGGTATTGTAAGTTTGTATAAAAAAAAGGAAACCTTGTGAATACTAATAATAATACAATAAAATAACAAGTTTTGTTCACCAGCTTATTTTCCACAATATTTACATAATCTGCTTAACTTAATATTATTTGAAGTATTATTATCATTACTGCTTATCCTCGCAACATGTTTATTTAATTTTAGAACAGAATTCCATATAAAACACAGATTGCAAATCTATTATTCAAAATTAAAATCAACCCAAAATAATAATTGAGTTTACATTATTTTTAAGATAATATGGTCGTATTATTAATGTACGTTCACAATATGAGGGTAGATAAATATTGTTATCGTACAGCTTTAAAACATCGTTTGAAAATCTTTTCAAACGATATCGTTATCGGGGTTTTGTGGGATAACGATAGCAAAAATGACATTTATTTTGAAATCCAACACGGTGGACATGATTTAACCCCTAAAGGGGTGAAAATGGGGTTCAAAGGAGAATGGGAAAAATGTCCCAAGTGTTGTAGCACTTTGAATTGTATATCATTAGAAAGGTCTCATTTAGTAGATCAAATTATTGTATGACAGCGAAACTGAATTCCACGTCAGTAAAAAGTTACAGGAGTTTGAAGATCGCATAAGTAGTATTAAAGTGATAGTGTTTAGTATCATATTTGACAATCAATATGAATAAAAACTCTAAAAAAGTACATTCATATTTAAAAAATACTACACATTTTTAAAGGTAACACTTCATCATCATCATCATAACAGCCGCACGACACCCACTCCTTAGCATAGGCCTCCACCACGGATCTCCACGGCGATCGGTCCTGCACTTCCCGTATCCAGCGGCTTCCCGCGATCTTCGCCCTCATGTTGGTTCACCTTGTCGGGGACCTACCCAGGGACCATGCAGGGAAACGCCTAGCATCTCTCTCCACTGCAGTCAACAACTTCAAGTGTATAATGTTCCCAACATGAACTGGAGCGGGTAGGTACTGTAGGTAAGTACAACATGGGCATTCGACATGATTTTTGTCTTATCCATGATTATTCTGAGTCCCACTCTGGGAAGTTCTACGGAAATCTTCGAGCATCGTGTTCAGGTCTTCCAAGGTCTCAGCCATAGGAACTAATCATCGGCAAAACGAAGGTGTGTTGTGTGAACAGTTTCGAGAAATAACGTCTCCCTGTAGCCACACCTCGTTGCAGTTAGATGGGATTTGTGCTCTGATTCTGTACTCGGACTGACATGGTGGCATTTTCGTATAAGTACCTCAACACCTTGATATACCTATAGTCCACTTGGCACCTCTGGAAAGACTGCAGCACCGCCCAGGTTTCTATCGAATCAAAAGCTTTCTCATAGTACACGAACGCCAAGTAAAATGGCAGATTATACTCCTCGGTCTTCTGTATAAACTGCCGCTGCGTATGGATGTGGTAAATTTTTTATGAATAGACTGTCTGCGCGTTTGTCCTCACTTTCACCTGATGGAAAGTGAAGTGGAGGACGAAGATTGAGCACGCACCGTCAGTCAAATGCCTATTTACTCTGGCCTTAAGGCTAAGGTCTTTAAAGACGCCTGAGTTATATTGTTTTGGGAATACAGACGCAGGGAGGGCATTCCACATCTTAGCTGTTCGAATTAAGAAGTTGGAACCGAAGCGTTTCGTGCGGGTACGTGGAATATCGACAACATAAGGATGAAAAGCCACCCTGGGTCTTGTAGTCCAAAGATGAAATGGGGAAGGAGGTATGAGGTATGTATGTTGTCTATGGAGCTAAATCCTTTTCGGAACCCGGCTTGTTCGGGAGATAGGAAGTTGTTGAACCTGCGAGCGAGACGATTCGTAAAGACATTCGAAAACAACTTATAAACGTGGCTCAGAAGTGAGATAGTTCTATAGTTCTTTAGGAGGGACTTGACACCCTTTTTAAAGAACAATATCACCTTATGTTCCATGCCTTCGGCGTTCTGCCCTCGACAATGACGAAATTGAAAAGCTTCTGGAGGACTTTAAGTATCGGCTTATATACCGCCCACTCTCAGAAGTTCTGTAGTGATTCCGTCGTCACCCCCCACCTTGTTTTTTTGAGTATCCATCATACATGTGGGGGTTTGCCATAATCGCCATGCTTGGATGGCGGGTTGGCGATCGCAGTAGACCAAGGTTTTTGGAGACGCTACTGCCCATCTCTTGATGGCTATTGAAGGCAGCACCCTTAGTCGCCTTCCACAAAACGCCAAACATGGTTCTCTCTATTGCACTTTGGATGACTTTGCGCCTTCTTATGAGACCCATCGTTTCGTTAGTGACTACGTTTCACTCCCGTATGTCGTCACCAACAACCCACACTGGTCAAAGACTTTACGGTTGCGACACTGAGGTACCTAAGTAGGACGCGAGATTTTCCGAAGCTTCCCAAATGCTACACATCCGAGCTGTATTCGACGAGAGATCTTGTTCTCGAAATGAGCGGTTTTCAAAAGGCAGTTTAAAAAACAAAAGTAGTACCTAAAAGACGGCTAGATGTCGTTGTTCAACTAAGTACGTAACTTTATAAGAAAAAAGCAAAGGATTTTGTCAATTTGACAGTTAAGTCGCCTACCGCCTAACTCTATCGCTTTGACTCTGGCTTTTGTTTATGACGTCAGTGCACTCTCCGTCCTTGTCATCGTGTTATGATATGACAAGGACGGATAGAGCCTAGCTATCGCTTTGGCTATCGCTTTGAGTTAGGTGGTAGGGCCCCTGGGAGTAAAATTAAAAAAAAAACCTACGTAGTTGAATAGCGCCATCTATCAACATAAAAATAAACTAAAATTCTCAGCTGTCAGAAAACCGCTCATTGAACTTACCTAGTTGTCATGTCATCTGACCTATAGTTAATGGTCAAAACCTTCAAGTGTAGTGTATTTATTGTTGTCAAATAAAAAAATAATGGTCAATGAACATGATTCTCTGATTTTCTATATTTCTAAACCTTTACTCGCCACGGTATACTGAAATATACAACACTAAGCTCATCATATTAGGTTGCCTGTCCATTGACGCAAAGCGAGGCAGCAGAGTGGAGAAACGAAGCAATATTACCAATAGGATTGCATAAAATCTCCGCTACGCTGTTCTATTGGTTAATATTTCTTCGTTTCTCCGCTCCGCTGCCTCGCCCCGCGTCAATGGACGGGCAGCCTTATACAGAGTATATGGAAAAGTGCTTATCATATGGAGTAGTGCTCTCAATGGAGGGCATACTTGTCGCAATCAATGATTGAGACAACGCATTCACTTAAAGTGGCAAACTGATTGTGGATTATACAAACAAACAAAAAAAAAATACACAGAGCTCATCAGTGGATCAGCCCTGACACCTAGCAGAAAAACCACCGAGGCTAAATTCGGCAAGGAGCGCCTCATAGTAATCATTAATATACACAATACTAAAAAAACTCCGACAAAAACGTAGCAAAAACCGACATTATTTGTTCTAGATGCTATTTTTTCAATTATTTTCAAAAATATTTTTTTCTAACTTTGACGTTACTAAGAAGAAAATATACTAATTATATGTGATGAGGACAACATAATAACATTTAAATATATGTCATATATTGCTACAAGAGTTGGGACACAACTTTAAACTTCGTAGGAGCACATCTAAAAATAAATAGGCAAATATACATTTTGTTATTTTGAAAATCAACCCCTTAGGGGGTAAATGGGGTGAGTAATCATAAAAATCGATATAGATATCGTTATTGGGGTTTTCTGGGATGAAGATTGCAAAAATGATATTTATTTAGAAGTCCAACAGGGTGGACATGATTTAACCCCTAAAGGGGTAAAAATGGGGTTCAAATTTTGTATGGAAAAATAATATAAAATAGACATTAGGTACAACTTTAAACTTCGTAGGAGCACGTCTTAAAATGTATAAGTATATTTTGTGATTTTGAAAATCAACCCCTTTGAGGGTAAGTGGGGTGAGTAAACACAAAAATCGATATGGACGACGTTCTTGAGGTTGGGATGGTGATTGCGAAAATGAGATTTATTTTGAAGTCCAACGCGGTGGACATGACACATCATGGACCTGGACCTGAACATGCACATCCAGGGAACGGGAACGGGAACGGGATCCGGAACGGGAACGGAACGGAACGGGACGGAATGGGAACGGAACGGAACAGGAACGAAACGGGAACAAAACAGGAACGGGAATGGGAGCGGACGGGAACGGACGGGTACGGAACGGGAATGGGAACGAAACGGGAATGGAATGGGAATGAAACTGGAACGAAACGGGAATGAAACGGGAACGAAACAGGAACGGAATAGGAACGAAACGGGAACGGAACAGGAATAGAACGGGACAGGAACGGGAACGGAAGGGGTACGGGATGGTTACGGGATGGGAACGGGAACGAGACGGGAACGGAACGGAAACGGGAATGGAACGGGAGCGGGAACGAAACGGGAACGAAACGGGAATGGAACTGGACCGAAACTGGAACGAAACGGGAACGGAACGGGAATAGAACGGGATGGGAACGGGAACGGGAACGGGAATGGGAACGAGAACGGGACGGGAACGGGAACAGAAGGGGTTTGGGACCCCTAAAATGTGTAAAAACCCCACTATGTGTAATATTTTTACTACTGCTTAATACGGATACGCTCAAATCGATTTTAATCGCCATGCGGACCGCAGCCCTATTTTAATACTGTGATTTCATTAAATACAAAAAGTACTCTTTGCTGTGTGATCCGACCCGGCCGCATGAGGCCAACTAAAAAATATTTAAGCCATTCTGTCAACGCCGAGCCGGCCGCATGAGGCCAGCACTTTGTTTACGTTTTCTTCTATTGTTCTCTTATCTTCTCTGGTGATAATATTTTTTAGAATTTTTAGGCCGGCGCAGATGGGTAGCCTCATAGCCTTCTTTATTTTCAAACCGTGAACATAAGTTTGGCAACGTCTGTTACTGTCATTTCGTGGTCATGTCGTCCGCCAGTCTCCATACTAAATGTATGGGAATATTTCAATTTTAAGAGGTCGATATTTCTTTTCATTGTAATCGTGTGAGGCTTTAAATATGAAAATAATTTAGTTCTTTTATTGGAATGCTTTGTATATTAAACAATAAGAAAAATATCAATGTTAACCAGGAAAAAATGGCTGTCAAAGATGTTATCTTTTTTGTTGATTTTCTTCAGCAGGGAGTTGATTAACACGCCATCTAGCAATAAATGATATGTCATTAGAAAGGTCTTTTAAAGACAAATATTTGATGTTAATATACTTTATATCAATTGTTAATACTTTTGGAGTTAAAGGTTATTAAATTATAAAAGTGGTTTATTGTCTATGGGAGTTGATCTACCACACCTATAGAAATGAATGATATATCATAAGAAAGGTTTTTATATGACAAATATTTGCTGCAAACATACTTTCTATTAAGGGCAGTGTATTGCAAATTAACCTATTTTTGATTCAATTTTAAACAATCAAGCATTATTTATTTTGAGCAGATAAAAATATATGTTGTAGTTTCATAATCGAACTTGATTATTTTACGGTTAAAAACACGATTTTCGTATTTTCACTCGACTATAAAAATGTGCAAAGACATTGAATATTTTCATTGTTTTTTGAATAATACTTAAAGATTATAAATCTCTTACGCACAAATAATATATAGAAAAAAAGGTAATGACATATAGAAGAATATTTTACGGTTACTTTTTCAAAAAGTGACTTTATGTTTATTTAAAAATTAATATATAATAAAACGCACGACGAATCTTGGTTTAGTAGCCTGCGAGGCGTCGTCGGCGTAGGACCTGTGTCGTTTTTGCTGCCGCGCTGTGTTCCCCCTCTCGCGTCTAGTCGATTGAGAATCTTTTAGATACTCGAAGAGTAGTATAAGACTTGGAAACGCAGTAGGTAATCTAAGTGTAAAATTTTATTTAGTGTAAATTACTTACCAATTTAGTTTAATTTGTAAATGCATAGAGTAGGTAGGTAGGTATTTGGATACAGCAACCAAGTACAAGCAAACGCGTAATTAATTTGATGACTTTTAAGAAATAAATACTTATCTATAAATAAAATAAAAAATATACCTATCGTATAATTTATAAAATGGTTGACTTTGCAATGATTTTACTTATATCGGAAGATGAAGAAGAAAACTAAGTACAGTCAGCAGCATATCAAGCTATAAGTACAAAACTGTCAAAAATCTATAATGAATTTTGAACCTTAAACTGTTCGACTTAAAGTTTAAAAATGATTGAAGTAATTTGACACATTGTGGAAGCCCAGCATGCCGTTGACTGTACCGTAAAGGTATGATTCCGCACAGCTATGCGGTCGCGACACTTTTCCGCTCACTTCAAATTGAGCCTTTTGAACATAACATTACGGTTCAACTTGGAGCGCACTGCTGCTTGCTGCCGAGATCGGCGCAAGCGTTAGTCGTCTTATTTACTTTGAAATTCGGTTGTTTTTTTCCCATATTTTTGTTCACAAACTTTGTTGTTTCATTAAAAACAGTTATTTTGATAAATGTCAGTATGGTCGAAAATCACTTGCACCTGTTTTTTTTAGGGTTCCGTACCAAAATGGTAAAAAAGGAACCCTTATGGTGTGACTCAGTCTGTGTGTCTGTCTGTCTGTCTGTCTGTCACAGCTGGATATCTCGAGAACTACTAATGGTATCAACTTGAAATTTGGAATATTTTAAGATGATATTTGCCCAACTATTTTGCAAATAAGAAATAAATAAAAATATCTTTTTTACAACAGGGGCTGAAAAGGGGTCTTAAAAATTTGAAGTGGGGCAACTAGGGCATGTGGGGTATCATATGAAAGAGCGTCGTTTGCACGTTTTCAATCATTTTTTCTTTTTTTTTAGGCCGCATAGTTTTTGACTTATGATGAAAATTGTAAAAAAAATACCGTTCCCCCCCCTTATCTCCGAAGTTTGCAAAGAGAAAAATCTGAAATAATTCTATGTGATAGCAATTTATATAATGATTACAGGAAAAATAAAACGATGTCTCAATATAGCACACTTTTTTAGAAATGATCAAATTTCTAAAAAAGTAAACATTAGTTTTCCTATCGGTCAAGAGATGGCGCTGACCTAAAACTGCAATACTAATTTATTATTCTACTCTGCAGTGTGGTTTGATTGTGCAATTATGATGGTATGGAAATGGAACCCTCAGTGCGTGAGTCCGACTCGCTCTTGACCGATTTTTTACTAGTAATCACTACAAATTTTAGCGAACTTCACTTTTCCCCGACATTATTTGTTCTTCTGGCTATTGCCTATGCCCCAGCAGTTGAAACATGAATAGGCTGGTGATAATGAGGTTGCTTTTAGCCTGGGTGCATTAATCTACTTAAGGGTACACATAAATCATCTGGGTGAATCTGTCTGCTGAAGGGAGAAAAATAATTATGTACGTTGGCCGGTGAGGATGCACGGCTCAAAATCAAGTGTCAACCAATCACGACTTTACCTACGAGTCGACGCTGTGATACTTCCCAGCAACGCCACCATGGAGTAGAGATTTCTAAATACCCTCAAATGAAAGACCATAAAATGTACTTAATTGTACCCTAACTCAAAAAATTGTACCTCTGATAGTTTCAGAGAAAAACGCACTTGATTGTGGCATTGCCAGGAAGTATACTTCCTGGCAACGCGACGCTGTACCAGATTTCAATTGGTCTCATAGTAATGGCCAAAAATTGTACTTCATTTGTATAGGTACCTCATTCAATAATTAAAACATGCAGTTTTGATAAAAAAAAAACTCTTACTTGATCTGCAATACATGCAATGCACGTTGTTATTGATATAAACTGATGTTTATTATGTATTATGCAGCAGTAGGACCACAGAGGCAACCGCTCTGTGCTCTAGTGGTTCGCCCACCCGTGTAAGATGCAGACGTCCCGGGTTCAATTCTCAGGAGGGTACAATTTGTACTCGGTTTGGTTGATGGTAGGGCTTAATTTGGTGCCATTCATTTGGTACTATTAAGTACAATTAATTATGTACCATATAGTACAATTTATTAGGTACTATGTAGTACAATTTATTTGGTATCATATAGTACAATTAGAAGGTAGTTTAGGTACTATTTAGTACAATAAATTTTGTACCATAGAGTAAAATTTATTAGGTACTACTTTGTACAATAAATTTGGCACCATATAGTACAATTTATTAGGTACTATTAGGTACATTTTATTTGGTACCGTATAGTACAATTTTATAGGTACTATATAAAAGCATTCATTTGGTACATATTATCTGGTAACATATTATAGTACAATTAATAAAGTACTAATTACAAACTAATTAGTACAATCAATTTAGTATTATTTAGTACAATTTATTAGGTACTATTTAATAAAATTAATTATGTACTATACAGTACAATTTATTTGGTACCATAACAATACAATTAATTTAGTACTACTTAGAGCCATTCATTTGGTACTATACAGTACAGTTTATTAGGTACTATTTATTACAATTTATTTGGTACCATATAGTACAATTAGTAGATACCATTTAGTACAATTAATTAGGTACTATTTAGTACTATTAATTTTGTACTATAGAGTACAATTGTAAGAAACAAGTACAAAAGCTAAACTAACTTGCATCTACATATCGACGGCGAAGTGCCAATATCTCCTAGTCCTAACAATGATGACCTTGAATTCAACACCTAAAGGAAGTTAATTTCTCAAAAAAGTCTCAATTAGGAGCGATTGGTACTTCCCCGTTGAAATCTCATAAAATTTTATTCTTTTCCTCTCTTTTTGTATTAGTTTGATTGTTGCTATAGAGGTTTTTCTTATTATGATTTTATAATAGTATTTAGTCATCATTATCATATCAGTTACACCACACCCACTGCTGGGTATAGGCCTCCCTCATGGGTCTTCATAACGATCGGTCCTGCTTGGCCCGCATCCAGCGGCGCACCGCGACCTTCACCAGATCGTCGGTCCACCTTGTCGGGGGCCTACCCTCGAAGCGTCGTCCGGTACGCGGTCGCTATTCCAATCTTTCCGCCCCAACTGCCTTTGGTTCGTCTCGCTAATTTGTCCCGCCCACTGCCACTTCAGCTAAACAATATTTCGAGCGATATCGGTTACTTTAGTTCTCCTACGCATATACTCATTTCTGGTTCGATCACGCAGGGAAATGCCGACCATGGCTCTCCATTGCACACTGGGTGAGAGCCTTCTTATGAGACCTGTAGTTAGCGACCACGTTTTACTGCGATAAGTCAACAATGGCAACACACACACACACAACTTAGACTTTAGTCTTGAGATAAGACACCGAGGTAAGTTGGACTCGAAGATTTGTCGAAGCTTCCCGAATACTGGCCAACCGAGCTGGATTCGACGAGAGATCTCTTTTCGAAGTTGGACTTACCTAACTGGGGCCGTACCGGCTAACGAATCGATTTTCATAAAAGTCTGCTGGGTTTCAAATTAAAACAGATAAATCGAGCCCCAATTGGGCGAAAATGACGAACCCAAATTCATGATGTCACACGAACATCGATATCTTCCGAATCACGTCAACAAAAAGTACAAAACGAAATTGCTTACTTTGATTTCTCTGTTTTAAGTTGAAACCCAGCAGACTTTTATGAAAATCGATTCGTTAGCCGGTACGGCCCCTGGACTGTCTGTCCTAGGGATACGTAATGGTCAACAACTTCGTGTGTAGTGTTCCCAACATGAGCTAGAGTGGGTACAACATGAGCACTCGACATGATTTTCGTCTTATCCATCTTCATTCTAAGAGCCACTTTCTGGGAGGCACTACGGATAACTTCGAGGATTGTGTTCAAGTCTTCCATGAATAAAAACTATATCATCGGCAAAATGAAGGTGTGTTAGTTAGGTACTGGCCATTAATGTTGATACCGAGTCTTTTCCAGTCCAAGAGCTTCAAGACATCCTCCATCACAGCTGTGAACAGTTTCGGAGAAATAACTTCTCTCTGTCTCACACCTCGCTGTAGTTGGATGGGATCTGTGCTCTGATTCTGTACTCGGGCCGAAATGGTGGCATTTTCCTATAAGTGCCTCAACACCCCTTCCTTCCTTTCCTTCCTCCTCTTGGTCCTCTTGGTGCACCAGACTGCAGCACTGCCCAGGGGCCGTACCGGCTAACGAATCGATTATCGAAAAGTCTGCTGGGTTTCAAATTAAAACAGATAAATCGAGCCCCAATTGGGCCAAAATGGCGAACCAAAATTGTATTTTGTATGCATGTGAATATCATTTTTCTTTGTTTGTGCCAAATTCGTGTTTATTGGTTTGCTGTTGGTTGACTAATAGATAATGCTCTTAGCATTAAGTCCGCCATTTCTACCTTACTTTATGTATTTGTACAAAAAAAAATATGAATAGATAAATAGTACCTAATAAATTGTACTATATGGTACCAAATAAATTGTACTTATCAATACCAAATTAATAGTAATAAATAGTACCTAATAAAAAATTAATTGTACTAAATAGTACCTACTAATTGTACGATATTGTACAAAATAAATTGTACTATATAGTACCTAATAAATTGTACTATATGGTACAAAATTAATTATACTTATTAGTATCAAATGAATGGCACCAAATTGTACCTAAAATGTACTACTAATTTCCAAATAAATTGTACAAATTGTACCTATAAAATTGTACTATATGGTACCGAATAAATTGTACTTAATAGTACCAAATGAATTTGTACCAAATTAATTGTAAGTAATTGTAGGTAAGATGGTGGTAGCTATTCAGGCGGCCTTGATTTAAGCCCTACCACCAACCAAACCGAGTACAAATTGTACCTCCCTGAGAATCGAACCCGAGACCCCTGCGTCTTACACGGGTGGGCAAACCACTAGACCACAGAGGCGGTTGCCTCTATGGTATTACTACTGCATAATGCATAATAATTCCTTAGCCAAACATCAGTTTATATCAATAACAACGTGCATTGCATGTGTTGCAGATCAAATCATGTAAGAGTATTTTTTTTATCGAAACTCTGCCTGTCTTAATTATTGAATGAGGTACAAATTAAGTACAATTTCTGGCCATTACTATGAGATCAATTGGAATCTGGTACAGCGTGGCGTCGCCAAGAAGTATACTTTCCAACGTCCGTTGCATGTATTGCAGGTCAAATAAGAGTAGATTTAAAAATGTTTTTTATCGAAACTCTGCATGTTTCATTTATTGAATGGGGTACAAATTAAGTACAATTTCTGGCCATTACTATAAGATCAGTTGGAATCTGGTACAGTGTCACGTTGCCAGGAAGTATACTTCCTGGAAACGCCACAATCAAGTGATTTTTTCTCTGAAACTATCAGAGGTACAATTTTTTGAGTTAGGGTACAATTAGGTACATTTTATGGTCTTTCATTTGAGGTTATCTAAAAATCTCTACGCCATGTTGGTGTTGCTGGGAAGTATAACACAATAAGAGTGAATTTGCTTTGCATCAAACAATTCGATGCGCTTCGATTCGGTTGCAGCATGAATTGACCCTAATATTTGATTACTCGTTTTTGGAGGTCCCTTTTCATCGGCAAATTATTAAAAAAAAAGTTAAAATAAAATATCGGTTACACAAAAAAAAGCTTGTTGTGAGTGCTCAAATATGTTTAGGTACTTATTTGTAGATAATTATATTGGCAGTTGAGTTGACACTCCACTAACGAATTTACTCAATGAATTCATTGTTTATTCACATTCAAGTAGTTAATTCAAACTCACAGACCATACAACAAGTACCTATTCGAACTATAATATTCGAATAAACAAAAATAATTATTTACTTCGAATTAACTACCTAGCTACCTATAATTTTATTGTATGTGTTAAATGTATTTTTTACCTAGTAAGTACCCATACCCATACCCATACATCATACTTATTTATTGATTTACAACATTATTGATAACAATACATAAACAAAAAAAACATAATTATTTAGTTCGAATTATCAAAATAAATATCGCGCGTTCACGCTGTGCATGAGAGTTGACAGAGCACTAGATTCGGCACATGAAATCGCGCGCGGGGAGTGTCCTTTCTGCACGTAGTAAATATCTATATTCTGTGGCTTGGTCTGCGGGGTCAGAGAACACAGAGAGTTCATTTGAAAATGCGTTCGCGCGGCTCGCTCCGCGGGGAGGGAGGTAGCGCTAAATGCCTACGACGCTCGAGTATACTGGCCTTAATTGTTAGTATTTTCGGAGTTTTAGGTCATGAATGTTAAAAAAATTGGTTAAGTTTAGAGCGTTATAACTCTCAAAGTACTAATAATAGTTGACGTTTATAGTTTTACAATAAAGTGTTTCAAATTTAAATACCTTTCCAATGATGTAAGATTTATTGCTAGAGGAGGCTTAGATCAAAATGCTCATCGTACTAAAGGACCCCCGAAAAGTTCAAAATAATTTGACTCAAACCTTATGTTCTAATAAATAAATAATAATAATAAATATAAAACTTTATTGAAATAATCTTACATCACAATTTACAACTAGTTTAAACATAAATAATATAGGAAAAACAAATAATAAATAATTTTTTGAAGGCTATGGCGTATGTAATCGAGGCTACCATAGCCTTCTATATCTTCCAAGCCCTGAAGTTGGGCAGAACGGCAACATCGCATGTGGTCAAGCACATAGTATAAAATTATTTTAAAAATTAATTATTTTTTGTTTTTCCTATATTATCTATGTTTAAACTAGTTGTAAATGGTGATGTTAGATTATTTCAATAAAGTTTTATATTTATTATTATTATTTATTTATTAGAACATAAGGTTTGAGTCAAATTATTTGAACTTTTCGGGGGTCCTTTAGTACGATGAGCATTTTGATCTAAGCCTCCTTTACCAATTAATCTTATATCATTGGAAAGGTATTTAAATTTGAAACACTTTATTGTACTACTATAAACGTCAACTATTAGTACTTTGAGAGTTATAATGCTCTAAACTTGACCAATTTTTTTAACATTAATGACCTAAAACTCCGAAAATACTAACAATTAATAGAAAGTATGTTTGCAGCAAATATTTGTCATATAAAAACCTTTCTTATGATATATCATTCATTTCTATAGGTGTGGTAGATCAACTCCCATAGACAATAAACCACTTTTATACTTTAATAACCTTTAACTCCAAAAGTATTAACAATTGATATAAAGTATATTAACAGCAAATATTTGTCTTTAAAAGACCTTTCTAATGATATATCATTTATTGCTAGAGGGCGTGTTAATCAACTCCCTGCTGAAGAAAATCAACAAAAAAGATGACATCTTTGACAGCCATTTTTTCCTGGTTAACATTGATATTTTTTTTATTGTTTAATATACAAAGCATTTCAATAAAAGAACTAAATTATTTTCATATTTAAAACCTCACACGATTACTATGAAAAAAAAAATCGACCTCTTAAAATTGAAATATTCCCATACATTTAGTATGGAGACTGGCGGACGACATGACCACGAACTGACAGTAACAGACGTTGCCAAACTTATGTTCACAGCTTGGAAATAAAGAAGGCTATGCATACGCCGATTTGGCATCCTAGCTAGGAACCAATTTCGGGTTGCCACCCGTACTATTTATTTAAATATTGTACAATAACATCGATTTTAAAATTGAATTAACACTATAACGGAAAAGTAAACATTGTTTAAGCTTGTAGATGAGAATAGAAAATAAAAAATCATTAAAAATGTTGACTTTTCCGTTATTTGTGCAAATTTACTGTTAAAATTGAACTTATTTATATGGGTAGCAACTCTAAATAGGTTCCTAGCTAGGATGCTAAATCGGCGTATGTAATCGAGGCTTTTTTTAATATACTATATCATAGCCTTCTATATCTTCCAAGCCATGAAGTGATCAGAACGGCAACATCGCATGTGGTCAAGCACATAGTATAATATTATTTTAATAATTATTAATTATTTGTTTTTCCCATATTATCTATGTTTAAACTAGCTGTAAATTGTGATGTAAGATTATTTCAAAAAAGATTTTAAAATTATTATTATTATTTATTTATTAGGACATAAGGTTTGAGTCAAATTATTTGAACTTTTCGGGGGTCCTTTAGTACGATGAGCATTTTGATCTAAGCCTTCTGTAGCAATAAATCATACATCATTGAAAAGGTCTTTATATTTGAAACACTTTATTATGTTACAATAATCGTCAAATATTAGTACTTTGATGGCCGATTGCACTAAACTTAAGAATCGCCTAAGCCTTTTTCTAACTACAACATGACCAAATTAAAACGGTGTCATAAACTTAGACGTCATGTAGCTGTCATTCGCTAAGTTAACTTGGTCGACTTGTAGATAAGAAAAGACTTAGGCGATTCTTAAGTTTAGTGCTTTCACGCGTGAGAGTTATAACTCTCTGAACTTGACAATTTTTTTAACATTAAAGACTAAAAACTCCGCAAATACTAACAATTAATAATAAGTATGTTAGCAGCAAATATTTGTCATATGAAAACCTTTCTAATGATATATCATTCATTGCTAGAGGTGGGGTAGCTCAACTCCCATAGACAATGAACCACTTTTATATTTAACTAGCGGCCGCCCGCGGTTTCACCCGCGTGGTTCCCGTTTCCGTGGGAATATCGAGATAAAAAGTCCTATGTTTTAATCTAGGCTATCTACTATCTGTGTGCCAAATTTCTACCAAATCCGTTCAGTAGTTTTTGCGTGATTGAGGAACAAACATCCAAACCCACAAACTTTCACGTTTATAATATTAAGTAGGATAACCTTTAACTCCAAAAGTATTAACAATTATTGATATAAAGTATATTAAAAGCTAATAATTGTCTTTAAAGGATCTTTCTAATGATATATAATTTATTGCTAGAGGGCGTGTTAATCAACTTAACTAACTAACTAGGGATTTTCTTCAGAAAATCAACAAAAAAGATGACATCTTTGACAGCCATTTTTTCCTGGTTAACATTGATATTTTTCTTATTGTTTAATATACAAAGCATTTCAATAAAAGAACTAAATTATTTTCATATTTTAAACCTCACACGATTACTACGAAAAAAAATGTCGACCTCTTAAAATTGAAATATTCCCATACATTTAGTATGGAGACTAGCCGACGACATGACCACGAACTGACAGTAACAGACGTATCCAAACTTATGTTCACGGCTTGGAAATAAAGAAGGCTATGACTATATCTATGGTGATCTGTGACTGACTTGACACATCATGACAGATTGACAGCGTAGGTAGTCTGTGATTGACAGACAGCCAGCCGAACAAAAATTGCGGCGTGGAATCGTGGATTAATTTTGATAATTAACTGTTATTTGTTGGTATCAAATATTTGTTGAATATCTAATGTATTTTACATTTTATACCTTTATTGGAAATAGTAATTAGTAAGTGTGAATGTCGAGATAATGACCGATAATTCAAAAGTTTTACGACAAAGTTTGTGCATATCATTGTCATTAACGCGTAAGTCGGGCTCCCTGGTGTTTAGAGTGTTATAGCAGCAGCATACAGTAATTTTGAGATGGTGCTGTTTGTTTTTGCTAACGGATCAAAAGAAAACTCTATTTGTGTTTGAAAATTTTATTAGTTTTGAAACAAAATGTATCCGACGCCGACGCGGCACCCGGCGGCAGCAGTTCGGGTTTGTGTTGTTTTCTATTTTCGAAAAGCTTTTTGACTAATATTAATGTAAATTATAGACTATGTTAGTCTAAAGGATTTTGAATAATCGCATATTGTGTTGAAGTCAATTTCAGACTGCCTCATTGTAACTTTTATTGTTTTTAGGGTCCTCAACCTACTTCAGGACCCATTAAATTTACAATAGCAGACACCTTAGAACGTATCAAAGAAGAATTCAACTTTTTACAAGCTCAATATCACACGTAAGTATTACCAAAGAGTAAACTGCGAGTTTCAAATTGTCAATGTATAAAATTAAATTATCTTCTTGCAGCCTAAAACTTGAATGTGAAAAGTTATCTAGTGAGAAAACAGAAATGCAAAGACATTATGTCATGGTGAGTGCTTACGTTAAGTTACTGTTTATTTTAATTTAATTTAAAAAATCTTAATTTGTATTTCTAGCTTGCCTAGCATGACCGATTTATATCGCGTGATATAGCATTTTATCGACAATCAACTGTCAAATTCCTTTGTCTTTTTGACAGTTAAACGTGATAAAAAGCTATATCACGTGATATAAATCGGTCATGCTAAGCAGGCTGGTTTTGTTGATTTATAGTTTTAATTGCTTTTGTGTATTATTTGCAGTACTATGAAATGTCTTATGGACTGAACGTTGAAATGCATAAACAGGTATGTTATTGATGGATTTATAGACCTTAGCACTTTAACGCCTGGAAAAGGAGACAATGGTGTCGATTCGGTTAGCACGACTTAACTAAATTGACAGGACTAAACTTAATTTTAGCATTCTGTTCTTGTCTTTTCGATACAGAAAGAAAAGGATGGAAAACTAAATTTAGTTTAGTCCTGTCAATTTAGTTAAATCGTTGCTAACCGAATTGACACCATTAGGTCTAATATTTGTTTTCTTAAACATGATAAAAAAACACCTGATATTTGAATTTGTCTGCTTCTAGACTGAAATAGCTAAGAGGCTGAGCGCTATCATTGGACAAGTTTTGCCATTTTTGGCACAGGAACATCAGCAGCAAGTTGCTTCAGCCGTGGATAGGGCGAAGCAAGTTACCATGTCTGAGCTTAATGCCATTATCGGGGTAAGTTTTTTCCTATAAACGTTGCATTCAAAGTCTAATTACAGAATGTTTTCCTTTTTAAATATTTATGTTACAAAAATAATAATGAAATTGAAAAGTATTTCTAGAAGCTTGTTTTTCTATTTTAAGTATTATCATCTGCTATGCTTTTTGTTAACTACATCTAACCATTACCTGAAACCATTTTAAAATGAATTTTAAGCATTCATAATAAATTGGTTTTGCTATGAATAAATCACAATAAATATTTTACACTGCAACTGCAACTACTTTTGGCAAAAACTAGTAAGTACTTAAACTATTTTTTAAGTAGTTGATTACAATTTTGATGTTTTAATTATACAAACTAAAGTTCTATTCATGATCTAATGTTAAAGTTGCTGACTGGTGATGACAAATTACATACTCCACCAGAGCGAGGGGTCTCACTATGTGCGCTTAAACTTTATATTAGCCTCCTGCTCGCAGCTGACTCAGTCGAGCCAGTGCACTAGGGATGTCATGTATCGGTTGAGACATTACTATGCGACAGAAAGAAAAGCGCTTCAGAGGTGCTTAGAATAATAGGCATGCAGGGCTGTGCTATTTGAAATCGTACTTTATTGCCGTGCAGCGAGAGTAGCTTATTATTTGATTGTCCTGACGCAGATGGGCTTCTGTACGTTTAGTACTATTATGTATATTCTGTGACTCAACTTTTTTTACATTTACCATGGAGTAAATGATAGGATTCAAGGAGTGCTTTGACTGAGCGTTACTTTTATTGATTATTTCCGCAGCAACAGCAACAACAAGGTCTACAACAACTTCTTGTAAGTCCCAAGAATCTATGTATTTGTATTATGTTTGTTGTGATTAACATTATTGGTTGGCAATTGGTTTAAGTTGCCTTTTAATAGACTTTATTTAAAACCGGTACCTATCTATTATCTGTTAAACTTTGCATTTTCGATTTTGTGGTGTTTGTTATTAGTGTTACCAGAATTTCTGTATATTGTCACATTTAATAGAATTTCCTGGTATTATTATTTTATTTTTTGTACAAGAAGCATTACTATTTCATTTTACAATAAAATTATCTTTATTTGTACAGTAATGTTCACTTCATTATTTTCATTTTTTTGTGTGTATCTTAGTACAAAATTTTAAGTTTGATCTTTATTTCTTCTAAAATAATTGTCTCTAAACTAACACAGTTAAAGAAGACATACATTATGATAGTAAAAAAAAATATTTTTTTTCTGTTTGAAATAAAACTCTTTATCATATTGAAACAATACAATTATGAGAATGCAAAAGTTGACTTTTAAAGGCATTGTGTTGATATGGATACCACTTACGTTTGTGTAATTGGAAAAACTAATTGAACTAAAGTGTTTTATTATTCTAACTTCACATTTCATTGTTTGCAAGCACCGTAGCATTTTCCACTTAGTTGTAGTCAGTAACTACATGCGATAAAGTATGCTTTGTGGCAATGCAATATATTTTTGTTTATGCAATTTTAGATGATATTTGTAAAAATAATTGGGTTTGTCTTCAAATTAATCGATACCTGCGTGATATGTAGAGGTGGAGTCTATTGTAAAATATGATTGTTTTTTTATAAAATAATATAAAAGTTACTAACATATAAATATGAAACAAGGTTTTCCTCTGAATCTACGATGTCTGGTTTTCAGATTGTATTTTTATAGAGATTGAGCCTCATTCAATTTTAGGTATTATCTATAACATTAGAAAGCCTTTTTTAATTTCATTATTATGTATGTGACTAATCATTCTATAACTTACACTTCGGTCTGTCTGTATCACATGATCTAATTTTAGTTTTGTTAATATGAAGCGATTCATTTATACTGTTAATAAAATCATTGCTATGTTAATTGGACTATAGATAAGAGGTTTTATTGCGGCAACAATCAAGTATGCAAATATAAAATGCTTGTATCAATATTTATGTTGTCACATCTAATAACTGGTTCAATATTTACACAATATATGCTTAAGTGTGGCGATATTATCTGTGTAAAATCTGGGTTCGCGCATTCATCAAAAAAGTGTGTTATCAACCATATTTCAAACAATTCTTTATCATTCTAATCAACTATTTGTTGTTTACTTTGCATAAACCATGGAGATAATGACTTAAATGTCCAACTAATTATACTTTCTTTTCTTTTTTCAGTATACACCATGTTAATGAATAAATCAAAAATGGAAAAACCGTTTCTTTGAACCATAAAACTGTACAACTTTTACTATGGGACCAACTCTGAAATCGTGCTGTTTTATACAAAAATTAATAATGAAAATATCAAATCACAGATTTTTTTATTAGAAAATACATACATACACTTACGCCTGTTTCTCATGGGGGTAGGCACAGACTATGGATCGCCACTTGCTACGATCCTTGCACACCTCTTTCGCTTTATTCACATCCATCAATCTTTTCATACATGCCCTGCGGTTTTTGCCACTGCGTACACTAGCCTTTTTTATAATAATAATAACCTCTTTTTGGTCCGCGTAGGTTTTTCTTTATTAGATAAATTATTTAAACAGAGAGTTGCCAGAAATAAAAAAAAAATTTTTTTTTTAAAAAATCAGCTGTTTTCATATAAATCATAACGAAAATATCAAATAGCAGATTTTTTTCGCGATTTTAGAGTTGGTCCCATAGTAAAAGTTGTTCAGTTAAATGGTTTGAAGAAATGGTTTTCTCATTTTTGATTCATTATTTAACACTGTAAAGGTCAGATCAGAACCACGACAAATATTATTATACGTCGAATTTTCTAGATTTTTTTTTTCTATTTCAGCATATATTTTCCACCTTGACACAGGCAGAACATTTAATTTACGACTTCTACAACGTTTGATGAATAAACGCAGGTGGTGATTGTGCTCATGAATATGAACAACTTTTATTATAGGGCCAACTCTGCAACTCAACAAAAAAATCAGCTGTTTCATACATTCTGGTCGAGTAGGTATTGACAACTTGTATGAAACAGCTGTTTTTTTGTTGAGTTGCAGAGTTGGCCCCATAGTGAAAGTTGTTCATATTCATGAGCACAATCACCACCTAAGAGGTTTTGCGTTTATTCATTGACACATTGTATATCCAAAGAATGAAAAAGTTAAATGTCTATCAGCCGGGTTCAAATATAACATTTTGTTTGCAGCAACAGATACACGCGTCGGCGGGCCTCTCGCATGGCGTCCCGGGGGCCGGGGGACTGCTGGGTGCCGGGGGGTTGTTGTTTGCGCCGGGGGCGGGGCCTCCCCCTCCCCCGCATTTACCGCCGCCTGCTCATAAGGTATGCGAACTGACTTCGTAACTCTTATGTACGATTCAAACTATTTCAAACCAACCGGCCCGCATCGCAACGCATTTTACCTCTGCCAGAGGAAAATAGAGCGTGTATACAGTAGTTAAATTTCATATTGCGGGCGGCGCCGACCGGCTGCCGCGGCATGCGGACGGAGCCGACCGGCTGCCGCGGTTTCGTGCAAATATGGAATTAACTACCTTTAAAGACGCTTTATTTTCCTCTGGCAAAGGTCAAATGCGTTCCGACTCTGGCCGGTCTGTTTGAATCGTACGTTAGGCCACCTACGCACCGACAGGTGTCTAATTAGCGCCTAAATCGTAGATATGTAACGAACGTTCACGAA
This sequence comes from Agriphila tristella, assembly GCA_928269145.1. Classification (NCBI taxonomy): domain Eukaryota; kingdom Metazoa; phylum Arthropoda; class Insecta; order Lepidoptera; family Crambidae; genus Agriphila; species Agriphila tristella. The sequence continues at coordinate 45,346,668 of OV743433.1, forward strand.
TGTTCGCAACCGGTTCGATAAATCCAGGCGACTGACTGCCTAGAATGTACCGTAGCTAGGCGCGAGGCTTATAACCTAAAGACCATGAGACCAAGGCTCCTATCCCAGCGACCCACCTTTCAGTGCGGTCACCGTGTATCCTAGATGTATCTAGGCGCTAATCGAAGCACCTGTCGGTGCGTAAGCCGCTTTAGATTAGATATTGGAAATGTTTAGATGATTTTTTTAGTTGGACCATCTTTTAACAGTGTAATTTTTAGTAGGACAGATGATAGAAACATGTTTAAAAAAATACAGAAAAAACCAATTACTCTTTGTAGTAAACTTGAGAACAATAATTAGGTGTCATTTATTTTCTAAATTCTGAAAAACCTTTAATTCATTGGTTAGTAGGCTTTGTTATAATAACAGCCCAAAAGTCCACTGCAGGGCTTAGGATGTGTTGCCATAATTTTCATTCTTGGCTGGAAGATTTGCGTTCTCTGTGTTAACCGTTTTAGTTGGAAAACGCTGCTGAAGTGTTGACCATAGAGTACATTATAATACTAGAGAGTGTTGACCATTTTCTAGACCACGGACTTCGTCGCAGGTTGTAGTGTAGAGCAGAGAAACACGTGGATGGCAGTCCAGCCCTCTTACGCACTAGCGGTCAACCGCGGGGGCGGCCAACCGCGCGATTCCATTTTTACCGAGTTCAAAAGGAGGGAGGTACTCAATTCGACCCGTATTTTTTTTGTTTTAAGGCCAGTATATTCCAAAAACTCTGTCTTTTTGTTTACGTGTGAAGAGTAATGAAAATAACGTCACTTTTTTATTTTTTCAATGTTTTTGTTGTTATTTTGAGCATAAAGTCACTTTTTGAAAAAGTAACCTTTGAACATTCTTCTAAATGTCATTACCTATTTTTCTATATATTTTTCGTGAATAAGGGATTGATAAACTTTAAGTATTATCCAGAAAATATAAAATTAATGAAAATTTTCTTTGTCTTGGCATATTTTTTTAAGCCGAGTGAAGATACGAATATCGTATTTTTAACCGTAAAATAATCAAGATCGTTTATAAAACTTCAACATATATTTTTATCTGCTCAAAATAAAGAATATTTGATTGTTTATCGTTGAATCAAACGTAGGCCAAATTCGATAATTTGGAATATACTGGCCTTAATATGAAACTTCGTGGCGGTTACTTAACCGCAAGTGCGTAGGATCACGAGCGGTTTCATATTAAAATGGAAAAAGCTGGCCCCGTGGTCAACCGCCAGTGTGTAATGCGGTCGCTAGATACATGTCGAGTAATTGTGTTTCGTTCGCGCGAATTCCGCATGCGCGATGCGCCCGCCGCCACGCTGGATCAGGATCCACGGCCCGTATTTATAAACAGCTCTCAACGTTGAGAGCTATCTTGAGATCATACTTGAGATGTTCTTATAAGAACAGCATCTCAAAAAAGATCTCAAGATAACTTTCAACGTTGAGAGCGGTTTATTAATCGTTTTCATTTGACAGATGGATGAGACACATTGCCGATAAGCATCAATGTGTTACATCCTGAAAGTGATTGAGATAGATTTTGAAATTAGACAATCGATAAGCGGGCCTGAGATATTTGTCGCTTTTCAGGCCCTTATTTCTAAACCGCTCTCAACGTTGAGAACTATCTTGAGATCTTACTTGAGATGCTCTTCTTATAGAAGCAGCATCTCAGGTATGATTGTGCTATTCTACAAGGTTATTTTTAGTTAATACAAAACCTCTCGTGTGGTTGATCAGACCCATCAAACTGAACAACTTTCATTATGGGACCAACCTCCGGGACTCACGAAAAAAATATCAGCTGCTCCATACAAAAGTACAATCCTACTCCATCGAAATGTAATGTATGAAACAGCAGATTTCAAGGTTGGTCCCATAATGAAAGTTGTTCAGTTTGATGGTCTGATCAACCCCACGAGAGGTTTTGTATTAGCTAAAAATAACATTGTATATTGGTGCCTCACGTGTAACGGTTTGACCACAGCCTGCCGCGGCTGGCGGCGCGGCATGCGAATTCGGTAATCACAGAGCGGTCGCGACGACGAGTTGAGAGGCAGACATCGAGATAGCGCGCAGTGAATATTGAATTCGCAAGTAGAGTAAAATAAACCTGCATTAATGTAATATTGGTTTGGTGTACTAGGTGGAGTTACCCCCACCAGCAGACATAAAGCCGCCGGTACTGCCAGGCGGGCCGGCGCCTCCGTTACTGCCCGGTCAGCCACCACCCAGAGAGGATGATAGGTTGTCCTCTAGAGTCCTGCAACAGGTGAGTGAGATAGAGCAGTATGTCAAACATGCGGCCGCGGCCATTTGGGTCAATCAACTTTTAAGTGTCCTATTATGCAGATATTAGACGGGCCTTTTTTCGTTCATTTTCGATGCTTCATCGCAGTGAAGCATCGAAAATGACGTGTCTAATTTATGTAGAGTCATCTTTCATCGCGATGCGCCTTTTCGATGAAAGTCACTAGACGGCAGTGCAGTTTCATCGGGCATCGGCCTTTCATCAGTCATCGGCATCGGAAATGAACAATAAATGCGCGTGTAAACAGTGCCATTCACTGCAGTAAACGGCATGTCGTCACTAACTTATTTGTGTTTATTTTAAAATGCGTTTTTAGACTTTTTTCAACCCGCATCATGCAACATGCATACAAGCAGTGCATGCAAGCATTTTTTTTCTCTTTAATTAACTTTTAATTCTTTAATCAAAATTATCACGCACAACCTGTTGCCGCGAAATTTTGTGAGAAATGAGAAAGACTACATTTATTTTACATTTAGTGCCTAAATACCAAAAGTCCGTCACTGGTCACTGCCTTTGTCATCGAAAATGAAGCACTTTTGATGACCGTCTAATATCTGCATTACATAAAAGTGTATTATCTTGAAATAAAAAAAACCGACTTCAAAAAACCTGCCTATAAAAAGCAAGAAATAATATTCAAATCATTAGATATGCATTATCATTGTTATAATAATAATAACACGTCTATTGAAGTCGGGTGGGGTTTTTAAAATAAAAAACGAAGTTGTACTCCAGCCCTTGTAGGCAGGTTTTTTGAAGTCGGTTTTTTTGTTTTTTAAATAATTTTTATTCCTTTATTTTTAGTGTAAGTACCTTATGTATATTAAGTATATTATTTAGGTAGAAAAATCGACTCAGCCAAACGTGAGATAATCGCGGAGAAACACATTCATACGGATCAAACTTTTTTTTAAGTCGGTTAAAAAGACTACACTAAAGTATATCTTTTCCAACAAAAAAAATATCTAATTCGGTTCATAAATAAGAAAGTCGTCAAGGTAGTTGATGCAAAATCATAGTATTTTCAGGATTACTTTAAAACTACTCGACCGATTTGAAAAAAAAAATGGGACCATCTCGCAAGCAAACTCAATCGAAAAAAAAAGAATCATCAAAATCGGTCCATAAATGTCGAAGATACGCGCGAACAACGATAAAAAAACATACAATCGAATTGAGAACCTCCTCCTTTTGTTGAAGTCGGTTAAAAATAAAGATAATAGTTTAGCTTATAAATACTTAAAGTTAAAATTTAAAGTATCATTTTGGTAACAGAAAAAAATATATTGTTTACATATTTGTTCGTATTGTACATTTATGTGTATATTTATTTTCAAGGAAATATATGTTTGTGGACAGGAAAACTGATAGGACAATTAAAAGTTGATTTTGACATTTACACGTTTGGCCCACCAATGATTTTGAGTTGGACATGGCTGGAATAGAGCATATTAGTATAATAGTATGAAATAAAACACTTTTTAACGGATACTAGCGCGGTTTTATTGATAGTACTTTGGTAAATAATTAGTTGGTATAAGGTTTGATTTTTGATTTTCCCGACGTTTCGGCACCTTTGCAGCTGCCGTGGTCACTGGGTAACGTCGGAAAATCAAACCAAATACCAACTAATTACCAAAGTACTTTCAATAAAACCGCGCAAGTATCCGTTAAAAAATGTTTTATTTCATGTCTAGTGAGCGCGTAAGCTTGAGAAGTGAATATATTATAATAGTAGACTGATAAATTTTGTTCACTATAGGTTCAGGTAGCCAGGTACGCTCGAGTCCATTAATATGTTGGACCTTTTGACAGTTCGTCAACCTTTATGCCTTTGTAATAAAAGTCAATATCCTGTCAAACGTGCCAACATATTAATGGACTCGACTGTACCTTGATAGGATTTTTTTACTGGAAGGAGACATTCCTTCATTTAAAAAAAGCGACATTGCATTTGAAAATAAATTTACTTTAAATTTATATACTTGCCGCCTCCAGGAATACGACTGACACAATGCAAAAACTAACTTCCTTTGTAATACGATTCAATCTTATTACTTCAGTCATATTAAACATGAAAAGGGGGTCGTGCTTGCAAAAGGTCCGGTCGTTCTGATTTTTTTATATGTTGTTAGGACCTAAACCAACATTAAAATACCAGATTTGCAATTTCCAAAGTGCTGTGCGAGCGGCGGTGTACCCAAAAAACCATGAAATTTTCGGACTTTTTTCAGTTTTTACACGACTGCCCAAAGCAAAAAGAGTGTATATGTGTTCAGGGTTCATGTATGTTTGTGGCTATGTGAGTTTCTTTATTTCACCATAACTTCTAAATGCCTGAACTGATTTGAATAAATGGGGTATCGTTTGAATCCTTAAAGCATCCCGAGTGACACTGGCTATATTTTTTTAAGAAAAATCAATATGGCGACCGTACGACGCCATTTTCAAATGTGAAAAAAAAATTTTTTTCTTTCTATTATAACAATATGGGCATCAAATGAAAGGCCTTGATGAGCACATTCCAAAACTATATAATATGTCACTAAAATGTGTGAAATAAAAATAAATAAATTAAAAAAATATTAAAAACACGACTGCCCTGCCAAAAACGAACTAAAAAGTTAAACAACAAGTGTCATTGCAGTCGGGGGACCTCTTTGATCAAAAGCTGTTCCATAATAAGGTCTCCCGACTGCAATGACACTTGTTGTTTAACTTTTTAGTTCGTTTTTGGCAGGGCAGTCGTGTTTTTAATATTTTTTTAATTTATTTATTTTTTTGCTCAATATCTCAGTGAAGGAAAAATTTTATCGGTCTAGTCTTTACGACACTTTTAAAGTATATTAAATTTTCTATAATTTAAAACCAGGGCGAGCTCTTTACAGCAATTGGTTCCCAAGATACAGTTCTTCAAAAATAGGTATTTTTTTTTCAAAAAGTTATATTTTTTCGAAATGGTCACCTTTTTACACGACTGCCCAAAGCAAAAAGAGTGTTATGTGTTCAGGGTTCATGTATGTTTGTGGGTATGTGAGTTTCTTTATTCCACCATAACTTCTAAATGCCTGAACTGATTTGGATAAATAGGGTATCGTTAGAATCCTTACAGCAATTTGAGTGACACTGGCTATATTTTTTTTTAGAAAAAATCAATATGGCGACTGTACGACGCCATTTTCAAATGTGAAAAAAAATTTTTTTCTTCTATTATTACAATATGGGCATCAAATGAAAGGCCTTGATGAGCACATTCCAAAACTATATAATATGTCACTAAAATGTGTGAAATAAAATTAAATAAATTTAAAAAATATTAAAAACACGACTGCCCTGCCAAAAACGAACTAAAAAGTTAAACAACAAGTGTCATTGCAGTCGGGGGACCTCTTTGATCAAAAATTGTTCCATAATAAGGTCCCCCGACTGCAATGACACTTGTTGTTTAACTTTTTAGTTCGTTTTTGGCAGGGCAGTCGTGTTTTTAATATTTTTTAAATTTGTTTAGTAAAATATCTTCAAAAATACGCATCCCACGTCAAAAGTTATACAAAATATAGTCGTACTAAATTTAATCAGCTTTCATTTAAGAATAAAATGATACCTGTAAGCCCAGCGGTTTTTTCAAAAACGGCAGATAACCATAAACAGTCATAATGTGGACTTTGGGGAAAATGCAAATAAACTGTTCTCGCGTCTTTTATGGCTTTATTTATCAATAAGTTACATTTTATTTATTTTTGTTGTTGTCAAAAAAATCATTTTGAGATCTGTTGGGGCAGATGTACTATGTACTACACAACTCATAATTTTATTTATTTATTGACAAACAAAATTGGGAATAGTTTAAGACAAATGAAGGGCCCCGTGGATTAATTTCTTTTTAAATCGTAAGGATCTGCTAATATTGCAAGGAAAGCTATTTTAGGACGCGTAGTAGAACCAGTACCTTCAGGTGCGAACGACGACGGGACGAACTGAGGCATCAACGTTATACACAGCTGTATATCTCTTCTTCTTCTATATTTCTTCCATGCATGCATCATGAACGCTGTCTTGGTTCCAATTTTGGAGGAAATTTTTATTTTGTGTGAGACCTCGTTTTTGACTTACTAAGTTTTCGAATTCTTCGTTCTTTGATGGTCACAACAGGACATGTGACGAGGTCTTCACGACACACGAAACACACGCCCGGATGGATAGACATTTCACAATACGCTGAGAGCTGCCCTGGAAGGGCTGGGTGCAGGTGTGGAGGTCAAGGGAGAGGACAACGGAAACACTTGGGGAATTTCCTTTGAGGTGGGAAAACCTGCTAAGGGCTACCTCCTCTCTCTGTAGTCTGTCAGTCTTTCTCGCACCCGTAGGGACTGGTTCCACTACGTGTTAAAAAGTCTTTCTTGCATGATTAGCAGATCTTTACGATTCAACAAGAAAATAATTCCACGAGGTCCTTCATTTGTCTTATTAAACTGTTCTCAAACGTTTTTGTCAATAAACAAATAAAATTAACGGTTATATAAATATGCCAAAATGTGACTCCAAATTACTTAAAAAAGAAACTTATTCGAATCCTACCAATACTAGTTGTAGGTTTCAGTGTACTTCTGCTAAAACAGTTCTTAAAGAAATTAGATCTCTTAATAATCAAAAAGCACCGGGCATAGATGGTATAAGAGCATGCAACTTAAAAACAATTGGCCCAAAAATTGCAGATATTATAGCCTATTTTATTAATACCACTGTAAAACAAAATAAATATCCACCAGAACTTAAGTTGGGCATAGTCAGACCAATATTTATATATATGAGAGGTAGTCAAAGCGTATATGATAACTATCGCCCTATTACAATTCTCCCTATTGTTAATAAAATAGTAGAAAAAGTGATATCAAAGCAAATAAATACGTTTTATAGGACTAATAATATTATCACTGATACACAGTTGGTTTTCAATGTGGCAAAAGTACAAGTCAGTTACTGTCTAAATTCACAGATAGTGTCTACAAACATCTTGACAACAAAAAACACGTTTTAGTATTACTAATTGACTACAGTAAGGCATTTGACACTTTGGCTCACGAAACATTGATAGAAAAGCTGAATGATTGTGGCATACGTGGACCCTTAGGAGAATGGTGCAAAGATTATCTGACTAACAGATCGTATGTAGTTAAAGTATCTGACTCTATTAGTAATAAGGTCACAGTTTCTAAAGGCACAGCGCAGGGCTCAGTACTTGGTCCACTTCATTACATCACCTATGTGAATGATGCTGTCAATTTAATAACTAAGTGTGAAATATATCAGTTTGCTGACGACACATGTCTTCTTGCTAGTCATGAAGACTTAGATGAAGCCTTAAAAGTCCTGCAGGCCGAGTTCACGTTGCTTTCGAAATGGTCCCATGATGCAGGACTCGTGCTTAACACAGAAAAAACTAAACTCACGTACATCAGCAGTAGTCATAATAGAAAGCATAAGATCCTTAAACTGATGGCACACAGTCATGAATGCTTACATAAAAATCTTCAGAATTGTAAAAGTAATCCCATCGAAGTCGTGAACAAACAGAAGTATCTAGGATTAATACTCGACGATCGATTGAAATGGGTCGAACATATTCGCTATGTGTGTGACAAGTTACGAGCAATTCTATCCAAATTTGTGCTAGTAAAAAACAAAATTCCTTATTCTATTCGTCTGCAATTATATAAGGCATTAGGAGAAACCCTAATAAACTATGGTATTAGTAGTTATGGAAGAACTTGTAGGTCACATCTGGATGCCATATACAAGCTACAGCTAAGAATTTTAAAATCTATAGTACCAGAAAAAATTAAAATGCAATTTAAAGACAACACGGACAAACTCTTTTATCATTGTAACATACTACCCGTACATGAACAAGTAAAATTTAATCTCCTCACAGAAAACTTTTTTAATGATAAATTCCGTAATATAAAACACTACAATAAACAAACACGTAGTGCATTAGATCCTAAACTAATCGTCCCGCGTTACATGGTAACGCTATGTAACGCTATATAACTTATATGGTAGGCAATTATTACAATTTCAGATACCTAAATTAATCAACAAATTACCAATATCATGTAAAAAAGAAATTAACACAACTAATATTAAAAACATAATAAAAAAACACAATTTGTCACGATTAAAATAGATATTAATATTACATTTAAATTTAATTTTAATTGATATTTAATACTACTAATAAAATTAAGTAACAAAATTAATTAATATTGTAAAATATAAAAATTACTTCGGCACCAACCGGACTGAGAATCCGCCCGTGTTTACTCACTCGTTTCCGTAATGCAAACATCGTTGTGATCGAGCCAATATGGAAGGAAGTAGAAATAAAAAAGTGTCATACTTTACCTTCACAATTTATAAACTGATATTTTGTTCTTTATTATAAGATTAGTTCGATTAGTTCAAATCAATATGTCGTAGTAATTTAATATGAACACTGTTCTATTGTTAAATTAAACCAGAATTACTATAGTGTCTAATCAAAGATTTTTAAAATAGTCTTTACCTACCTAATTTATACTTAGATCTTAATTTGTTAATAAGAGGATGAATCCCAGTGCTTGGTAAAACCTAAATAGGTTTATATAGCACTGTTAAATGTAAAAAAACATTATTGTAATCAGTGTTTTAATAATAATAATAAAAAAATAAAATATAGTCTACCTATCAGATCTCAAAATGATTTTATGACAACAACAAAAAGTAATAAAATGTAATTGTTAATAAATAAAACCATAAAAAGACGTGAGAACAGTTTATTTGCATTTTTCACAAAACCCACCTATGACTGTTTATGCACGGAGAAAAAAATCTAGTTGACTTTTTTTTATTTTATTTTATTTTAGTTTTAGTTTTAGACTTTAGCAGAATATTGTAAATTCGACTAGATTTTATTGTATTATATGTGACAACTATACTTTTTTTACACATTAATAGAAAATTCTACTTCTTTACAACATAATTTCTAGTTCCTATTACCCACTTACCTAGTATCGTAGAAAACAAATTTTGTGTAGTATACAAAACCTATCTATAGCCATCATTATAGGAAAGGGTAGAGTTTATCAGATATTTCAGTAGTGTTCAATATCATTATTGCGGACTTGAAAAGCCCAAAAATCTCTGTTTACTATGTGTAGTTTTAAGACTACCAGATTTTTTGTAGTCTTAAATATCATTTTAGTGGACTGAAATAATCAGCAATTTCTGTTTACTATACGCGGTAGTGGAGGATACCAGATTTTTTGTTTCTGTTAAATATACAGTATTTTCTGTTTACTACACATATTGTAGAGTTTACCAGGTTTTATAGTTGTGTTAAATATCATTATTGCGGACTGAAACTATAATATACTGTCAACTTAACCAGAATTAGGTTAAACATCTTAGGTGAGTCTTCGCCGCAACGAAAGCATGTGCGTTTTATCATGCTTTTCTTGCGGCGAAGACTTACCTAAGGTGTTTAACATTATTCTGTTTAACTTGGCAGTATATTGGTTTAGACGTCCGCAATAATGGTGTTTGTGGTATAGGTGTGGTGACCTGAAACATAGACAGAAAATCTAAATCCTAAATGGAATGGAATGGATAAAAACAAACCTTTTTTAATTAATCGTTATATTTTTAAATTGGCACCCTTAATGTAACACAACATAAATTATCATTCGCACTTTTAGATTAGTGAGCGTATGGCAATAATTTTGGTAGCAAAACACATTAAAGTTTGTAACACTTTTTTTTTCAAAAACAGAACACTCCGATATGAACACTCATCACATCTTCTTTGCCTGGCCCTTTGCCATTTTATTTGGGGTCAGCAAGGGGTCAGTCCTTCGTATCATGCATCTCCAGGTAGCTCGGTCCTGGGTCGTCACTTTGCTGACTTGAGCTTCTTTGAGGTTCTTACTCTGGACAACTTTACTATGGACATCCATGTGATTCGGGGTCTTCCTCATCATCGGGGTTTAGTTTCGATATCTAGCACTTTTCTGGTCATGTGGTCCGATGGTCGCTTCATAACGTGTCTTTTCCACTGCAGACGGCTCTCCTGTAGTTTATCTGGGATAGGTCTCACTTTGAAGGTGCCTCTTATGTGTGTGTTTCTGACATGATCCAGCCTAGTTACACCACCTGCCCATCCGAGCATATTATGTATAAACACTCATCACATAACACACATAAGTAATCACATTGTCTGAGACAGTTTTTATGACCTAATTTAAGTTGTTCACTTTAAAAGTAATTGGGAAGGAAAACATGGTTCAGAGCTGCGTTTGATGCTTTACACTTTACATGAAATGAAAGACTGCGCGCTGGGCGCTGTGGGCGGCCGCGGAGGGACGCGGGGGGCCGCAGTTACAATTTTTCGCTACACGTGAATAATGTTTTGTTTAGTGTGTAATGCCAACATTTTTTATTGTTGCTGGTACTAATCTTTATTGTTATCATTAAAAAGAGTATGTTAGACAACAGCAAACGTATCTAGTTATGAGCAATTTATTCTTATGTTATGAGCAAAATATTCATAGTAATCAAGAAATCTCGATTATAGTAATGGGTATTAAAAATCCGCTAATAGGTACAAGAAAAGAAAGTACCTGTAAATGAATAAGTTATGGTGGACCTTACACAAAGATTTTGTAAATACAACTTTATTATTGGTGTGTTAAACTAGATAATGGTGAACAAAATAAATCAATATTGTAAACATCGCAATTATCGAAAAGTGTTGTAAGCTAAATGCATATTTTACTCAATAACTATTAGATGGTTACCAAAACGATATCAGAGTTTTCCGTGTACTAGAATATTCTAACTAGAATATTCTAGTAATAACAAAAATATGACTTGTTGTTATAAAAAATAAATCTGTTAATCATAGCTAAAATCTGTTTTCCTACAACAGAATCATAACTACTATACAATCTGGTAATATTGTAAAATATTTTTTTCTCCGTGTGGTTCTCTGCTGTTTTTGAGAGAACCGCTAGGCTTACAGGTACTATTTTGGTTTTAAATGAAAGTTAATTAAATTTCTTGCAACTTTTTTTTTACTAACATTTGACGTGGGATGCGTATTTTAGAAGATATTTTACTAAAAAAGTGACCATTTCGAAAAAATACAACTTTTTGAAAAAAAATACAAATTTTTGAAGAACTGTATCTTGAAAACCAATGAATGTATAGAGCTCGCCCTCATTTTAAATTATAGAAAATTTAATAAACTTTAAAAGTGTAGTAAACACTAGACCGATAAAATTTTTTCTTCACTGAGATATTGAGCAAAAACTGAAAAAAAGCCGAAAATTTCATGGTTTTTTTGGGTACACCGCCGCTCGCACAGCACTTTGGAAATTGCAAATCTGGTATTTTAATGTTGGTTTAGGTCCTAACAACATATAAAAAAATCAGAACGACCAGACCTTTTGCAAGCACGGATGTACATTATGACTGGACTATATTGGCCGCTGTGAAGTTAGAAACGCGTGGCCGTGCCCCACCACACGTCTCTCTAAGGCCCTGTCCTAATTGGCCATCGGTCGAGCTATGGTGCGTCCGTCCGATGAAACTGGTCGTGCAACCGTGCGATCAAACATAGTGATATCTATTGAATGTCCTAATTGACGGTCGCGCGATCGTGCGATGCGTCTATTGTTCTGTTATCGCACGATCGATGCCAATTAGGACAGGGCCTCATACACTTACTTCGAATGTGTGTTCTGCGCATCGTCCTGCGCGTTGTTCACAAAAGTCATAAAGTTTGAGTCGGGCTTTACGACATGCTCTTGTCACACTGACATGAAATTTTTTTTTCTATTAACTGGACTGGCTGTCCGTATGCTTTGACAGCAAAGTTTTTGTGCCTATTTGAAACGCCTCTAGCGTCTGTCTAAGGAACTATCTGACGTAACTACAATGAAAATGGTTGCCATGATGACACCAGACTTTAGTACCATGTCCCTCATGCTACGTCCTACAGCGCCAAAATGGCGGAAATCAAATAGGCACAAGAACAGTTTGACAGCAGCCAGTCTAGTGGAATATATAGAAGTCAATGTCCTGTCAAAAACTCTATAAAATACAATTATTTTTGAATTTAGAACGCCGCATTCCAACGTCGTTCCGTTTCGCCGCACGAGCGCGAACAGAAGTACCGGCCGCGGTCCCCCGCGGAGCCTGAAGCGCTAGACGTGAAGCGCAGGAAGGAGGAGAAGGTACTCAGTCATGTGAGTCTGTGTAGTGTATGTGGCTTTACTATCTACACGCTTGATTTGTCAGTTTTGTCACGCTACCTGGCGGTTATTTTGTGTAAACAGCGGTTGTAATAGTCAAACCCCCTTATTAATAAACGGAGAGTAAGTTTACACCTACACTCGCGAGCAAAAATATGGAATCACAGGCCTATTTTCATACAAACGAGGTAACTTTGACGCTTTGGTTCTCCGCCCAGGATTAAACGGGGTGTGATCCGATGTTGGCAATTCAAAGAATGAATGGCGGAGGCCCATAATGCTAATGAAACCCAACGGATTAACCCAACAAACTAAAATCTATGGAATAAGCATTCTGCTCAAAAAATGGCACCACACGAAAAGTACAACTAAGTTGATAGAGCTAAAAATGCTGGCATTTAATTATGCAGCATAAAGCGTCTGTCTGAACACTGGTTGCTTATTAGCGACCATAATTTGTATACTCATAGATATTTTCTTTACTTAAACGAAAAAATAAGATACGTTTTTTCTGCATCTTTTTACTGCCTTCTTTGCATCTTTTCACCATTTGACTATAAAGGACGTCATTTCTAATAAACTCTCTCTTTCTATCTTTTCTCTACAATACAAACTGCAATTTATTGAGAAGAACATTAACGTCAGTCACTGTGCGCATGGATGGCCTGACTAAAGCTGAGCGGATTGTACTTTTTCGGCCCCGTGGTACCATTTTTTGAGCAATATTTGTTTGCAATTACACTTCCATAGATTTTAGTTCGCTGGATTAAATGAGTCGCTCCGGGTTCAATAAAAAAATTTACAAAAACAAGCTAAAATTACAATCAAAAGTATGGAAAATGTAACGCTTAAAACTCCATACGGTCTCTAGTGTAAACAACTCTTCTGATCCGTTGGGTTTCTTCAGCGATCTGAGCCTCCTCCATTCACTTTTTGAATGGCCGGAGAACCAAAGCTTCAAAGTTACCTCGTTTTTCATACAAACGAGGTAACTTTGAAGCTTTGGTCTATGATTCCATACTTTTGCTCGCACCAAAAAGTTTGCTTAGGAATATAACGCTTTGAGACAACAAACGTAAGGAGTAATATTGCTAAGCAATATTTTTGGTTAAACCGGGTGTAAACCTACTCTTCATTTATTAATAAGGCCAATAACGTTCAATGTAACGGTATACCAACATCATATTAAGTGATATTCACAAAATAAAAGTTATATTTAGAATAAAATTATTACAGTCATTAATGTTGACGATTAGAAGCAGAATAATATCTTATTTATTCACACAATGTACTTGTTTAACCAACTGGATTCTTTTTTATTGGTTTAATTAATTACATACTAGTTTCATTATAACCGCAAGGAAGCCTCAATAGTTGCTTGTAGGTTTGCTTATCCATAAAATAAAGCTTAAAGTCGTAGCTTTCCATTAAAACACTCAATAATATTGCTGTTATAATTCTATTTTTTATTTAGATAAGATTATTAACCGTTTTATCGAATTTCTAGGACAGCGACGCGGAAAAAAGTGACCAAGATCTTGTAGTTGATGTGGCCAATGAGGTAAGCTGGGGTTTGTGTAAATTGCAGTCGTTTTCAGCTGTTCAAATGAATTGCACCTGATTAATCTTGAAACTTTGTGTAATTTTTGCATTCTAGGATGTCGGTCAATGTTAAAAGGTTAAATTGTAGTTATGTAATTTTTTTACTAACTATATTAGTAGACTAGTAGTAATTAGAAAAACAAACTGCTTAAATTTTAAGAGTGAACAAATGATGATAATATGCATGTATTTTACATTTTAAATATGATTTTACTAGCTTCTGCCCAAGACTTCTTCCGCGTGGACGTTTAGAAAATCCCTAGGGAACCTTTGACCGGGAAAAAAAATAAAAGTATCTTATCTTTTAATCCAGGCTATAAAATGTCTGTGTGCAAAATTTCATTGATATCCGTTCAGTTGTTTTTGCGTGATTGATTAACAAACATCCAAACATTCAAATTTATAATATTAGTAGGAAGTAGGATGTTGTCCTAATTATGTTTAGCTCCCCAAAAAAAATAAAAATAGGTTAAATTACCACAAAAATCTGTTAAAAATGAAATTTCGATGCAGACATATTTTTTTCAGGTTTGCCAATGCTACACCTGCTATAAAGCTTGTTCGCTTAGATAGTGTCGGTACACCCGCAAGCAAATGTGTTCAGAGACAGGCATATCGGCAACGTTTTTGGTAATGTTACTGATAACGGTAAACAATATCGTTACCTATCGGTATCGATAATTATTTAGGTTGTACCATAGTGTGCGGGCGGGGGGAGGGGGGGGGGGGTCGTGTTTTTAGATAACGGTGTCCGTCCCTACTTGTGTTTATTGTAATAAAATACGAATACAAATAATACACACAAGCGAGGTGGAAAGAGAATTTTAATAAAAAATTAAATAAAAAATAGACTACCTACTATTCTTCATCACTTGAAGTGTCGGAGTCATTATCACCTGTATTTATAATAATAGATCCAACATCATCACGTTCCGAAATTTTTGTTGGTTCACTTATAGATTCATTTTGAGGCACTTCACTGTCCTCCCAAGACGAAAAAACATTTTTAGTTTACGTAGCAGAGTCAACAAACACAATACGGCGTGACGCTTCGATGTAAACTGCCAAAATCCAAATTGACTTGCGGGTGTACGCCGCACGCGGTATCCTTTGTTTATGCGGCGGCATCCTTTGACAAGAAGCGGCACGTGCAAAGGCGGCGCGATAAAAGGGCGACACTATCTAAGCGAATACGCTTTAATAGATGTTTATAGTTCATATACAGTTTTATAGAAGTTTCACATTACAGGAGGAAAGGGGATCCCCTAGTGTACGCACGGAAGGAGGGGAAAGGACAGAAAATGGCCCCAGGCCACCTTCTCGGTCAGGATCGTCTTCTAGCCGGTCGACGCCCAAGAGTTCTAAAGATGTAAGTTTAAAATTATGATATGCATTGCTTGTCTTGTGTTGTGTTACATTATTTGGAGTCATTGTCACTAATCATATTTTTTGGGCGCTCTTTACTGTAAACGTCTGGCGGGCGCTGATAATTAATTTGTCTTGTGGCATATACCGAGCGAGAATTATGGACACCAGCACCACAAGCACAGAATATAATAGTACAAGTACAGAAGACGCACTCCGCAAAGTAAGGGTTGTCTTCTTTTAATTTGTTTATTTATTTGTTTATTTGATTGGAAAACCAACAGCAACAATAATACAATAAGCTACAATATGTTGAACAGAAAGCCAATTACAGGTTTTCACTTATAGCAATTAATTAATACAATAGGGGTGTGAACAATATGTATGTTACAGCGTAATTATGAAGTTGTTAACACAAAAAATCTATAATCAAAACTATTCGAAGGTTTAGACACTGCTTAGTCTTAGACACGCCACTTGTAAATAGATCCAAGTTATGTTCCTTGCACGCCTCATTCGCCAGTCTACTCGCTCGCAATACATTTTTAATGAACTGCGTAGCATATCATAAAAGGAAAGCGATTCTATGTACAGTACGAGGCATATATCTTTAAAATTTTTTCGACGGAGTGGGGATAAGTTTGCGCATGTGTTCTTGTGAGCGACCAATAGCGCGCGCCCCTCTCCCGCCGCCCGCGCCCCTCACCGCTACGAATGCCCAAAATACGCGTTCGCGCAATCCCCACCCGATTTCAAGATATATGCCTCGTACTGTACTATGGCTAAAAAAAACTTGCAATAATATTGGAACATTTTTGTTAAATATCTTAAGCGACAAACGTACTTGGCGAGCGCGTGAGAACTAACTATCGACATTGGTTGGCCTCGGTAAAGAGGTCCGCCACGTACTTATAGCTTCACGCCTAAAGTGCGCAGTGCGCCTGGCCTGCCACAAGTTAATCATCCCCTAAACTCAACCTTGTTTATAGTGCCAAAACTCACAAAACCATAATTTCCAGGAGAAACCAGGTACCCCCGGGGCTAAAATGGGCCGAGCCTCTACCCCCACGGGGTCGGGGCGCTACTTCCCGGGGTACGCGGGCTACCGGCCGCCGCACCCGTACGACGCCAACCACCATAGATCTAATGGCATCGCGCCCGCCAAGCCGTAAGTTATAGGGAATAGACTGACACGTCATGGGTTGGAAAACTTTTTAGCTTAAGAGCCAGACTAACTCCTTCACGAATTCCCAAGGGCTAGGACATAGCTAGCTCATCGTACCATCATACTGTAAATTACAATTCTTGTTGATGCTCGCGGGCCGGTGCTGGCCCGCGGGCTGTAGTTTGGAGACCCCTGGGCTGACATAACACTGTTTCACCACCAGTTAATTAAGACGTAAGTAATACAAACAAAATTGATTTCTACACACTAACAAAATGATGTCAGATGAATGTCATCGCACCAGCTTAGACTAGCTACTGCTAGAGTATAGGATGATTAATGATCTAAACAGTTAAACACCATAATCTTTATCTTAACATCCGATTTGCAGGAGGTAGGTAGGCCTCTCTTCCGGGAGAATGTTGCCATCATCACCACGCTTGCTAGGCTGGTTGGGGATCCGTTCCGAATCGTTTTCTACTGGAACGCTGCTGCCCATTTTTTTGATCCACAAAAATGGAGAGCTTAAGCTCTTATACATATTTGCCATTTTACCAGGGGGTCTCACTCCGCACTTGAACTTTTTAGACTACTGCTTGCGGCTGACTCAGTCGAGCCAACGCACGAGGGATGTCATCTTTCGGTTGAGACAGAGCTACACGACAGAAAGATATTAGCACGCAGCGTTGTGCCATTTGAAATTGTATTTAATTGACCTCGCGCGGATCGGCTTAGTACGTTCAGTACGATTATATATTCTGTGATTTTACTTACATTTTATTCATTGTTTCAGTGCCTACTCATACCACACATGCGGCGGCCCTTTACAACCAGTACCATTCCCAGCTGATGCCTTAATGGGCCCCGGTATACCTCGAGGCGCGAGGCAAGTCGCTGCCTTACCCCACGGTGAAGTTGTATGCGCTGTCGCCTTATCGCTAAGTAATGGGGCGAGGCACGCATATACTGGGGGGAAAGGATGCGTCAAACTGTGGGACATTACCAACCCTGTGTCGCCTACAACGTTAGAACCTTTGTCGCAATTGGACTGCTTGGTGAGAGAACTCTTTACATTAATTCGGCAAACACCAATTACACACACACGCACAAATACACACACACACTCACACACACCATTCTATTGTCTGTGTCAAAGTGATGAACTTGTTAGTTCTTCATATTGAACTTTTCATTGATAACCGAACTCTTTATCCCTTTTACAGCCTTACAAATAAACGAAGAATAAAGTTTATACCTAGTTTAACCAAAAAATATTACTTAGCAATATACGTTTGACGTCTGAAAGCGTCATATTCCAAAACAAAGTTTTCGGTTATTCTAAATATAAAACTTACTAGCTTCCCCCCGCTACTTCGTCCGCGTGGATATTAGGAAAATCCCTAGGGAATTTTTGACTGGAATAAAAAGTATTATATGTTTTAATCCAGGCTATAAACTATCTGTGTGTCAAATTTGGTCCAAATCTCTTGATTGAAGAAAAAACATCCAAACCCACAAACTTTCACATTTATAATACACTGGCCTGAAAAACTAAGTACTACCACAGCGGCGGCACTCCCTGTAGGTGTGAGCTTGGCGCCAGTCTGGCGGCGGCTACGTCACGTGCGTCACGACTTGTGATAGGGTTGGCTATTAGCATCATTACATATTAACGCAAGGAAATAATAAAACGAAAGTTTGATGAAGTAACTTTGTATTGATTTTATATTAATTTAAATGCTAAATTATATGGATCAATAGCTAATATGATTTCTTGATTTGCACCAATTTCAAGGTTTATTTTTCGTTTGCCCGACTTGTTATTTTTATTAAAATACTCGTATCAACTTCTGCAATTACTTATACATTTCCAAGATTTCCGCGCGTACAGTTTTTACGGATTACCGCTTTTATATTGGTATTTATTATTTAGAATTATTTAGTTTAATTATCTTAATTAGTTTAATTTAGGTTTAATTAGTTTGGTTTTATTTTAATTAATTAATTACTTAATAAATGTGTATTAACTATTGCTTTATATTAAAAGGAGCAGAAAGTCATTCTTTATTCTTATACATAATTATTGTAGCTACTTGAATTCAATAACATTTTAAGTACTTATTTATTTTATTTTTCTGTAGTATAAAGCCCTATGTTTCACTCGGAAGAAAGTGCAATTACCACATCACCCCTCAATGTACAAATACTATTATTGAGAAATGCAATAATATGCCCTGAATTGTATTGTACGGAAAGCAAATTACATTGCCTGAATGCTGAATGATTAAAGCCCTCACATGCGGCTCGACACATATCACTTTAGTTTGTCGTTCTTGCCTGTAATGTTATGTACTATTGCGCGGAGCGAGCGAACTAGGCAAGCCTGATAGCGCTCCTCCGCGGAGGAGATTCCTCGCCCCGATGGCGTCGCGGCACCCCCGCGCTCGCCCGGCGCACTCACACATAGCCGCGAGCACTTTTACAGCACCCATGCGCAAGTGTCGCTTCTTTTTACGTTAGTATATATTTTCTTTGGTACTACAGAGGTCTATTTTCATACAAACGAGGTAACCTTGAAGCATTGGCTCTCCGCCCAGGATTAAACGTGGTGTGATCTGATGATGGCCATCCAGGGAGTGAATGGAGAAGATTCAGATCCCCATACACACCCAATAGATCTGATCAGCATTCTAAGAGCTGTTTGGATATGTTTAAAAAAACCACGAAAATAGCATTAAAATGTATGGAAATGCTGTAACTGATAACTCTTATCCTTACAGCTCTTAGAATGCTGATCAGATCAATTGGGTGTGTATGGGGATCTGAATCTTCTCCATTCACTCCCTAGATGGCCATCATCAGATCACACCACGTTTAATCCTGGGCGGAGAACCAATGCTTCAAAGTTACCTCGTTTGTATGAAAATAGACCTCTGTAGTACTTAGTTTTGCAGGCCAGTGTATTATAGTGGGATTCTTCGTTTATTTGTATGGCAGATAGGGTTCTTTTATTGATGCGATTCATTGATTAATTTCAATTAAACACTTCCTATGTTTGTTGCAGCAAAGGGACAACTACATAAGATCAGTAAAGCTACTGCCAGACGGTCGCACTTTAATAGTAGGCGGAGAAGCGTCGAATCTTTCCATTTGGGATTTAGCGTCGCCCACGCCGAGAATGCGCGCGGAATTAACATCGTCTGCGCCTGCGTGTTATGCCCTTGCTATTAGTCCTGATTCTAAGGTAACTATAAAAAATACTGTACGTCTACTACGGTAAATACTACAAGAGCACAATAAAAATACAAAAATAGACGTCAATCGTGGTCGATAAAGCGTAGGACCTTTTTATTGTGAGCGCGGAACTTATGTCGTCTACGCATGTGTTATGCCCTCGCTATCAGTCCTAATTCTGAGGTCTTCAGGATACCCATATTTTTGACAATTAAACCATTACACATAAGATCAATTAAGTTAACCCCCGGTTTCTGAGGTACTTTATCGGCGGAGTCAACATTATCCGGTAATAGTTAATTTTATTTCTTTAAACACGATAATGATGACCGCTCCGATAAACCGATAAGTACCTCAGAAACAGGGCATAATAGACGTGAATAGTGGGCGAGAAAGCGTCAAATCTTTCTTGCTATTAGTCCTGATTCTAAGGTTTTTTTTAAAACCCCTATATTTTCATTATGCGCGGAACTTAAATCTTCGTTATGCCTTCGGTTTACACGTATTATTTTTTCAGGTTTGCTTCAGTTGTTGTTCAGATGGCCACATAGCGGTATGGGATCTACAGAACCAAACATTAGTTAGGCAATTCCAAGGTAATTAAAAATTTAAAGTAAAAATGCCTTATAGCCTAAGTATTTCATGCTCTCTGTATCATTTCTGCTGCGAATCGTGTGAGGCGGGTCGTTACGTTCCCTCAAATATGGTTGAGCGAAGCGATGGCTGGTTTAGGCGTCATGCTCCTGAACGGGTGCTGCCAGTGGGAATGGGTCTGCTTCTGACTTATTTTAACGCATATTGAATTATATGAATTGCATTTTTTTAAACAGCTTAGCCAAATATTTGTAACTACCGTTCCATCTGATAATTCCGATAAGTTTTTTGCGCCCATTTTTCTTGTCAACTAAAAGTCGTTATAATGGGTGGTAGGGTAAAAGCATTGCGAAGGGCGATTCAAGAATACTTATTATGTGAGTTATTTGAATAAAGAATTTTTTACTTTCACTTTATGTTATTGCTTTGCTCAACCCAAAGTCGGTCTTTTGCCTCCGATATCAAAGTACACTATTTTTCCCGGTAACTTCCGACTATTCGGGCAGGAATTTAATTAACCTATAGAAAATAATGTACGAGTAAGTATATGGTATAGATAGTTCAATCTTCACCCAACTCTTTGTTGAAATATTCATTTCTGAAATACAACAAATGGTTTTCCACCTAGAGATTACTAATGAAAATTATAATTTTTAATGACAATTTAATTTATTATGACAGTTAGTGTAGGTATTTTTAATAATTACAAAGTCTAAAAGACGTATGACAACTGTCAAGAACTGATTACTAAATAAAGGTCTATCCCCTCATATCCGGGCCGTGGCTGGGCCGGAGCTCAACGTATATTCGTTTTACATCACGTCCAACGTAACTTGGGTCCCTGACACGTCCCAGCCCGCCCACGACCCTACCGCCTAACTCGATTGCTTTGACTATTGCTTTGGCTTATGACGTCAGCGCACTGTCCGTCCTTGTCATCGTGTTATGATATGACAAGGACGGATAGAGCATTGCTATCGATTTGGCTATGGCTTTGAGATAGGCGGTCTAATTGCTGGACATGTGGGGACACACTTTAAGACAAGTAAGGATATAGACTGGCAAAACCCACAAAATTAAAAAACCTTTCATGATTGTTCTCTATTTCTCAGTGTTTTGTTACTCACTTCTTGTATCTATAGGACACACGGACGGTGCATCCTGTATCGACATAAGTCCCGACGGCACTCGTCTATGGACAGGCGGTCTAGACAATACGGTCCGCTCGTGGGACCTGCGCGAGGGTCGCCAGTTACAGCAGCACGACTTCTCCAGCCAGATATTCTCACTGGGATACTGCCCCACTGGTACGTCGCACGCTATCATCAACATCATCATTCATCATAATCTGCCTATCATCGTCCACTGCTGAACATAGGCCTCTCCGAGAGCACGCCACTGAACACGAGCCGCGGCTATACTCATCCAGTTTTTGCCAGCCACCTTGCGAAGATCGTCGCTCCACCTTGTCTGAGGGCGTCCCACACTACGTTTGCCGATACGCGGTCTCCACTCAAGAACTCGTCTGCCCCAGCGGCCATCGGTTCTACGGCTAATATGGCCGGCCCACTGCCACTTCAGCTTGCTAATCCGGTGGGCTATGTCGATGACTTTAGTTCTCTGTCGGATCACCTCATTCCGGACCCGATCTCTCTAAGAAACTCCGAGCCCTTTCCATAGCTCGTTGCGCGACTTTAAATTTGTGAACCAGCCCTACAGAGAGTGTCCACGTTTCGGCTCCGTATGTCATGACAGGCAGGACGCACTGGTTGAAGACTTTCGTCTTTACACTCTGTGGAATAGGCGACTCAAAGACTCGACGAAGTTTCCCATATGCTGCCCAGCCCAGCTGTATTCTTCTGTTGGCCTCTCTCATTGGCACACTATCACACGTCGCTATATACAGCCCCACTAGGCAACACTGGGACCTGCGCGAGGGCCGCCAGTTGCAGCAGCACGACTTCTCCAGCCAGATATTCTCACTGGGATACTGCCCCACTGGTACGTCGCACACTATCAGATGTTGAATTGAATCTGATCTGCTTACATCACGAGAATCAGTTGAGAAATGCAACCTGTAGTGGAGAACAGGCGGACATTTTTTTCCCAGCTGAAATAGAGACGCTTCGTTCGGTCAATTATTATGATATTACTCTGACTACGTCAAGTACCTAGCACACTCTAGCATCTTGCCTGCTTTTTTGTTCTCTTGAGTTTATTGGTCATCGGTCTTTGCATAGTTGTTTGTACTTTCCAAAACACAATGAGATTAGAACATTTGTATCTGATTTTAACCTCAAACTTTGTCACTAGGTTCCTGGCTAGCAGTAGGCATGGAGAACTCCCACGTAGAAGTTCTCCACGCGGGGAAACCGGACCGGTACCAGTTGCTACTGCACGAGTCATGCGTGTTGTCGCTGCGGTTCGCGGCGTGCGGCAAGTGGTTCGTCTCTACGGGGAAGGACAACTTGCTCAATGCCTGGCGGACGCCGTACGGGGCTAGTATATTCCAGGTAAGGTGTATTTTTAAGAAGACGATAATATTAAGGTCGTTGGAAACAAACTAGGTGAGTTTTTATTTTATTTTATTGGTAACTGGACAGGCATTTGACCACAATCTTGCTTGGTAAATAGACGTAGTCTAAGGTGTAGCATGCTTGCCCAGGAAATGCCTATTTACCTTGAAGAGACCAAGGTTGTAACTAGCGGGGAACACATGAGCAGATAGTGCATTCCATTCTTTAGCAGTTCGCATAAGAAATTTATTGGCAAATCGCTTGGTACGGACCCTTGGAGTATCTGCTATGTAAAGTCGCATTACTAATTTCCCAGCAAAAATGTAAACAAAGAAACGTCACTGTCAAATTGACAAACTGACCCTGATAGTGACATTTTCAGATATTGAAAACCTTTGGTCACTTTTATAACTGTTTAATTTGTTTATTATATTTTGAGTCATAATACTCATAATAAACAGAATGTCATCCAGAGTAATTTTAAAGTAGGATGGTAATTAGAAATTTTATACTACTAATACTGTATGCAAACTATCAAAAATACGTAGCATCTTCGCCTGTTCTCCCCCAATACTAAAAGACAAATCTTACTACTACAGCTACTACTCTTAATACTAATTTTAATGAAATTTTATAAAATGACCAAAGGTTGATGTGTACGATTTGCAGTTGAAGTGTGCACAGCAACATAAAAATGTTTTCTACTATAAAACTGTTATTATGAAATATTAAATTGTATTACTGTTTTTGCCGCAAAATTCATGATTCAGAATATTTATCTAATTTATTTTTATTAGGTTTGTGATGAAAAAACATGTAAGTGTTTTTATTTCTTGACTTAGCAATATACTATTTCTTTTTGTGTTGTTTTGTTCTGGCAACACCTTTGTTTACATTTTTGCTGGGAAATTAGTAATGCGACTTTAAGGGTGGTAGGCTAACCTGCGTCTGTAAACAAAAAGTAAACAAGTAAACTACTGCATGAGTCGTGCGTGCTGTCTTTGCGGTTCGCGGCGTGCGGCAAGCAGTTCGTCTCTACGGGGAACGACAACTTGCTCAATGCCTGGAGGACGCCGTACGGGGCTAGTATATTCCAGCTAAGATGTATTTTTAAGAAGACGATAATATTAAGAGTCCGTAATCATTTTGCCGCTGACTGCCGCTCTCTTGCTCGTACATTTCATGTTTTCTCAAGATTTCTTAACTGAGTGCGGTATTGAAAAATGTGTTTCGGACACTTTTCGCAATATAAGATTACGGACATTTTAAAATACTATATTTCATTTTTTTGTTACTAAAGTACAAAAAGTTGTCGTTTCTAACAGTTATTTAAACTGGCAAAAACGATAACTTTTTGTACTTCAGAAGTAGAATACTCTTCGAAGCAGTAAAAAAATACAGTTTTTAGGGTTCCGTACCCAAAAGGTAAAAACGGGACCCTATTACTAAGCCTCCGCTGTCCGACTGTCTGTCTGTCGGTCTGTCTGTCTGTCTGTCTGTCTGTCACCAGGCTGTATCTCATGAACCGTGATAGCTAGACACTTGAAATTTTCACAGATGATGTATTTCTGTTGCCGCTATGACAACAAATACTAAAAACAGAATAAAATAAATATTTAAGGGGGGCTCCCGTACAACAAACTTGATTTTTTTGCCGTTTTTTGCTCAATATTGATAACGACTACAGGTAGACAGTTGAAATTTTCATAGATCGTGTATTTCTATTGCTGCTTTAACAACATATGCTAAAAATAGAATAAAATAATTATTTAAGAGGGCTCCCATACAACAAACGTGATTTTTTGCTCTTTTGTATGGTACGGAACCCTTCGTGCGCGAGTCCGACTCGCACTTGGCCGGTTTTTTTTGTCATTGTGAAAAGCCCCATTGTAAAATTAACCAACATATGTCACTGACAAATGTCGACTTGGTGAAATAGGGCCCAAACAGTACTTCTGCTTATTATTATATTTTGTTTCAGTCGAAGGAGTCTTCATCGGTGCTCAGTTGTGATATAGCGGCGGACGATAAGTTCATAGTGACCGGTTCCGGAGACAAAAAGGCCACAGTGTACGAAGTGATGTACTGAGTAATCTCTTAGGTAATATGCAAATGATGGTGTTTATAAACAGTTGCAACGGGCTGTAGATCTATGACGATATTGGTACAAAAGATTACTTTCAATGTGTTATATCCAGGCACAGAGTACAAATATTGGAGTTACACTATCAAGGGCCAGATTACACAAAACTATCAAATCTTTCCAATTAATTTTAAATCTTAACGTATTGGACGCTAAGTTCTATATCGATTACAGGAATTCAAGAAGTTGAGTAACTCAAACTGCCTTCGATTCTACTTAGGTTGTGGTAAAGATACCATGTTAAGCAATTGTCATTTGCCACATATCAATCATGAAATTATTGCCGACAGTGTGTTTCTTGTTCAAAACTTGAAAAAATGTCTAAAGTCTGCGATCTTATTACAAACATGTAAAATTCAGTTAATGTTTTTGTTCGGCATGTTGCTAGTTAAACCAAGAAGTGTAAAGTTAGATTATAAGTTTTTTTATGCTGTTAAACTATTTCGTATCGTTTTCATTTACAGCCAATTTTAACGTTCGGTTCGGGGTGTTGATTATATAACTCAATTTAAGAATTGTGCGGTTTGTACACCCTGTTGCTCGGTTTAAGTGTAATCTTAAGTGACTATAGATCAATGTTGCACAGTTGAGCATGGATATTTTTAGTGTTATTGTATATTTTTATAATGAAATACAAAAAATAATTTTTATTCTTTCCTTTTCTAAGGTAATCTTTTGGTCCATTTTTTGTATTTATTGTTTAAGATCTTTAGATGTGATGATCATAATTTTATGATTGATTTAGATGACTGAACGATCGATGTTATAAAGTACCCCGAATTATCTACGCGACGACAAGTGGATGATATTTTTATGCGTTTGTAAATATATAAATATTTTAAACTATTATTGATATGTTTCTTTTAAACCTATTTTATTTTTACGTTTTTGATGTTCCACTTAACGACTATTGAGATTAATCGGGGTACTGGGTGAAATATATCAAATATATAATTTTATATTCTTATAAACTATTCCACTATATAGATAAAACACGCACACGTGCTTTCTAGCGAAAAGCGAAATAGTTTTCATGCGAACAAACATAACTTAAGGTTCTGCAGAATGCTGCAGATGTATTTGCATAAACCTGATTGTTAAGAAACGAAACTATTTAAAAGAAGATAAAAACAAATGATGTCTTGTTGCGAAGGAAAATACACTGGCCTGCAAAACTAAGTACTACAGAGGTCTATTTTCATACAAACGAGGTAACTTTGAAGCATTGGTTCTCCGCCCAGGATTAAACGTGGTGTGATCTGATGATGGCCATCCAGGGAGTGAATGGAGAAGATTCAGATCCCTATACACACCCAATTGATCTGATCAGCATTCTAAGAGCTGTAAGGATAAGAGTTATTTATCAGTTACAGCATTTCCATACATGTTAATGCAATTTTCGTGGTTTTTTTAAACATATCCAAACAGCTCTTAGAATGCTGATCAGATCTATTGGGTGTGTATGGGGATCTGAATCTTCTCCATTCACTCCCTGGATGGCCATCATCAGATCACACCCCGTTTAATCCTGGGCGGAGAACCAATGCTTCAAAGTTACCTCGTTTGTATGAAAATAGACCTCTGTAGTACTTAGTTTTGCAGGCCAGTGTATATACAAGCTATACCAGGGCTCGTGTCAGTCCGCGCGCGAGTATGAAGCGCTCGGCGTTCTCTGAGAGTACAAATTTCATACGTCAGAAAAGATAAGACCTACGCGATAGAAAGAGAGGCAACTACTAGGTGAATGTTTTGGATTGAAGGGAGTGCTGTCGCGACCTGAATTGCACTTTATTGTGTAGGAGCAAGAGTCGCAATTTATCTAAACGATTTTGCGGAGTGCAACTTCTGTACGCTAGTACTATTATCTATTCTATGGCTATACAACGTTTCAATAAAATCCCGAATGTTAAGGCTTAATAAAACAACTTGAATGGATCTATAAGCTGTATTAAATTTCAACTTTTATTAGTTGTAATACGGAATCTACGACGAGGTTGTATCCAATTTAAATGTTCACCCTCTAAGCTGTTATTTGTCAAATTGCATTTCAATTTGTAAAAGTACAAGATTAAAGTTCCTTGTTATTTTATTATTTTAGTATAAAACGAAGAAGTTTTGCAGTTTAATTAAATGCGATTTGTATGACTGAATGATCTAATGATCATATACAAATTATATTGGCATATCTTAATATAATATTTACAAAAGAAAGCTACATGCTAAGCTAGTGTGTCAAATCAATCCCATGACCTGTTAAGGGGCAAATGAAAAATATTTGAATTTTCAGACATTTTAAACAGATAATTACTTATTAATTAAACAATGACTATATTTTTTAAATTACATTTACCAAACAGGTACAGTACGAGGCATATATCTTGAAATCGGGTGGGGATTGCGCGGAACGCGTATTTTGGGCATGCGTAGCGGTGAGGGGCGCGGGCTATTGGTCAATCACAAGAGCACATGCGCGAACTTATCCATACTCCGTCGAAAAAATGTCAAGATACATGCCTCACACTGTATAAACCCTTTACAACGTGTTACAAAATAACCCCTGATGCCGAAGATAGGGACCATCAAACTGAACCACTTTTACAACTCTGAAATCGCGAAAAAATCAGCTGTTTCATTCATTTTAATATTTTCATTATTCATTTTTGTACGAAACAGCAGATTTTTTTCGTGATTTGAGAGTTGCATGATTAGGGGTTATTGTGTAACACGTCGTATAGCCGAATATGGTACATAGGGTACCATGCATACAACCCCGGAAACTTATTGTGATAATTGACGGCCCTAGACGCAAATAAACTATTGTTTTCGAAAATCAATCCCGATAATGGGCAAAAGCAAAACACGATTATGGTAGGGTTGCCACTATGTAGTGAGTACTGTGAGTAGTAAAAAATATTATCATAAGTGTTGGTTTTCAGGGTTCATAATATTTTTTCAGGGTTGTAAGCATGATACCCTGTCCACCATTTGCGGCTTTATAAGGCTATTTATTACCAAACACTGCCGAAACTAAAATACTTAACTTATGATCAATGAATATAAATTATAATTTCAAAAGTTTTGGAGTATTATCCGCGTCAATTGGTAATGCGCCTGGCGGCCATGATTTTAACCTTAAAAACGAAAAACAATTGTAATTTTCTCATATACCTAGACCCTTTCTTATTGAAAATAAGAATTCAATAATTAATATATTATATTACCTATAAGAATTTTACTGTTTTTTGACATTTTTAGTTGCGGATGACGATGATGTGTATGTTAATTTGACAAGGTTCCAGTCCAGGGATAGTACCTATCTAATAGACTCTTAATTAATGAAGAAAGGGTGTCCACCATTTGCGGCTTTATAAGGCTATTTATTACCAAACACTGCCGAAACTAAAATACTTAACTTATGATCAATGAATATAAATTATAATTTCAAAAGTTTTTTAGTATTATCCGCGTCAATTGGTAATGCGCCTGGCGGCCATGATTTTAACCTTAAAAACGAAAAACAATTGTAATTTTCTCATATACCTAGACCCTTTCTTATTGAAAATAAGAATTCAATAATTAATATATTATATTACCTATTAGAATTTTACTGTTTTTTGACATTTTTAGTTGCGGATGACGATGATGTGTATGTTAATTTGACGAGGTTCCAGTCCAGGGATAGTACCTATCTAATAGACTCTTAATTAATGAAGAAAAAGTATTTTTTAAGATCCGTTGCGCAAATTCATAATTACCAATTAGTAGATTAGTTCATTGTATAAAACATTCGCTCATTTTTTTAAACGTAGCTAATAAATGAATCAGAATAAACAATGCGATTAAATTAAAATAGACAGTTATCCGCTGCGACTTCACTTAATTTATGGCAAAGAGTAATAAAATATGATTAATGGCAAAATTGGCAAAGAGATTTACGGATTAAAATACAAAAATATCACAAGCGCTGTAAAGTTGCAGCGAAGCACTGTCTTTTGTCAAATTAATAGCATTGTAGGATTTGTAGACAGTTTGTCTTTCTTTTTGTATTTATGCCAAAAACAATGTATTGAATTAATAGTTAGAACCAAAATTTATCAAATCAAACTCACTAGTAAAAAATGTGTACATTCATAGCCTTCTCTATTGTTGTACACAAGCCATGCTATTAGGTTTGGCAACGTCGCATTTCGGTACTAGGCGTGAACCGATTTGACACAAATCACATGACACAAATAGCAACTACGACAAATTAAAAAGACGCCGTTTACTAGAAGTCATGGTGTTTTTTTGACCATCTTAAATCAACAGCCTATAGGTTCACGCGCAACGTTGCCAAACCTAATAGCATGGCTTGTGTACAACAATAGAGAAGGCTATGGTACATTACAAAGCTAAGCACATTCCATCGACAATGTAGACCTAATGTTATTTTATTTATCCCATAAAAATGTTGGTACCATAAACTTAATTTCCACTGTAAGCGAAAAATTTTCTAAGTCTATGGATAGTACTTAACACAAGCGAATGAATTTGAATATCATCTATGATCTGTAAAATGTGATATTATCTCTCCATAACAAAGCGATTTAAAAATATTTTTATTGTATACTTCATCGGATTTGACTGTAAGCAAGTAATTGTTATTTTTCTGCTAATGAAATTGTATTACTTTAATTATATTTATTATTTCGATATCCTAACGTGTTTTATTTTAATTTTCTATTTATACCAATACTAGCGGCCGCCCGCGACTTCGTCTGCGTGGGAAGGTTTTTTGCTATCCCTCGGGAACTATACTTTTTTTCGGAATAAAAAGTACCCTATGTCCTTCTCTGTACCCCTGACAACGTATTATGCAAAATTTCATAACGATCGGTTCAGTAGTTAGGACGTGAAGGCGTAACAAACAAACAAACGGACTTTCGCATTTATAATATTAGTAAGGATTAAGTACAGTCAACGGGACGCTGGGCTTCCACGACATGGTAATCATATTCAATCAATTTTATACTTAAATGGAAAGATGTTAAGGTTCGTAACATATTGCAGATTTTTGTCAGTTTTGTATAACCTCATATGCTGCTGACTGTACATGAAGAACACGGTCAACAATACAACACAGACCATACAACAATAAATACTAGTGAAGGTGCAAACAAATTATCGGACGCGGCTTACTGCCGCGGCTGATCTGAGGTGTGCAAACTATCGGATGTAGTAGGTCGCGGACGTATCCGATAGTTTGCACACCTCAGATCAGCCGCGGCAGTAAGCCGCGTCCGATAATTTGTTTGGAACTTGATAAAGTTTGTCCATAGAGTTGAAATTAAATGGAACTAAAATTTTTCATTACAAAATATAGTCAGTGTTGCCAAATTATTCGTTATTTTGACGTGTTTAACATAGAAAGTGGCGCCCTCAATTTTTGTCAACTCTTTATGGTCAAGCCAAGAAGCTTATATCCACAATGGAGGTTGCACGCCTAGTAAGTAAGTGAAGATTGAAGGCTTATTGCTATCTCTTTCTTTTTCGTTTTACAATACGTTTTCGTTTCTCACGAACAAACGAACGACGAATAACGAACACGTATTGTAACACTAAAAAAGAGGTTGCGCAATAAGCCGTCAATCTTCACTATGACATATGGCCGTGCAACCTCCATTTGAGGGAGGTATAAGCTTCTTGGGTCAAGCTATACAAGTTTATACCGAAGGGATTTGCTACATCTATGCTATACAACAAATAGAAAAAAAACTGGTCCATGATACAACATGATTCAAGGTCCAAACAAATTATCGGACGCGGCTTACTGCCGCGGCTGATCTGAGGTGTGCAAACTATCGGATGTAGTAGGTCGCGGACGAAACCATAGACTAATATGACGTCATCGGACGTCCGATAGCTATCTGGCACGCAGGATGTTATGAGAGCGTGCACACTTATCAGCCGCGGCAGTAAGCCGCGTCCATAAGCCGCGTCCGATAATTTGTTCGGACCTTCAATCCGTGCGCTTTTCCTTTCGACTTTCTGCCACATTTTGGCGTTTCTTTTTTTGAGATAGGGCATGCGCTATTGAATGCAATGAGGTATACTGTTTTTTTTTTCTGGCTCGTACGATCAGTACATTTGCCAATGTCGAGTAAAAATTAGGGAAACGGAATTAGGAAGAAATGGAATTAGGATAAGGGAATTTAGGTGGGATCAGGGGGGTAATTACGTAACTTTGTTGCAATCAACTCTGACAGAAATCGCAGTTACATCGCTGCTTTAGTAAGAACCAATGTGACAACTATATTAACTAAAGCTGCAATGCAACCGCGCTTTCAATCGATTTCAATCGAGAATTGTTAGCAACAGCTTTACGTAATCAAGGTACAGGAAAACTTTTTAGTAGGTATTTACATAAATAGGATTATATACATAGTGCGTTTATAGTTTAATATTGTTAAGGATAAGGAAGGATATTATACATTTATATACATTGCGATCATTAGAAGATAATAGAGTTACAATACTGGTCGGGAATGGAACACGAAGCGTTAGTAGGTCCTTCCAAAAATCATCTCTGTTGTATTTTGGACAAGCTAATATTATATGATTCGGGTTTCCCTCGTCCAACCCGCACTCACACCCAGGGCTGTTGAAAGCGCAAGAGGAACCGAAAGCTTTGTGGTCAATGAATATCCTTACTATATATATTATATATAATATTATAAATGCGAAAGTCCGTTTGTTTGTTTATTTGTTTGTTTGTTTGTTACGCCTTCACGTCTTAACTACTGAACCGATCATCATGAAATTTTGCATACACGTTGTCAAGGGTACAGAGAAGGACATAGGGTACCTTATATCCCGAAAAAAAGTATTGTTCCCGAGGGACAGCAAAAAAACATTCCACGCAGACGAAGTCGCGGGCGGCCGCTAGAAATAAATAAGTCTATGTTTGTGGTACTTACTTTTTATCGCTTAAACAATATTTTTTAGCTTGCCGCTTAGTGGATTTTTTTGCCAAAAGTGGACACGTTTCGCAAAAAAAATGATTAAAAAGGCGATTAATGCTCTCACAGTGGCGCCTTCATTATTAAACGCGCAAAGTTTTGTTTATAATCATTGAGTTTTTGTGAGAAGGCGGCCTTACATACCTTAGTAAGTTTCCTTTTCAAATGTTTTCAAAGGGTTGTTTATAATTTCCACGTAGTGATTATTTCCTCTGTGGTTTCCGCTTGAATGTCACAGTACAGTACCTTTCTCTATGCTGTAATATTATCTGTGCCGTCTGTCAGTTCTCTCCAGTGTTGCCAACTTAACGGATTCTTCGTCAGATTTAACGGATTAAAGCAGGGCCACTTTAATAGGTCACATTTGACAGTTCATGAAAACTCAACAACGTAACCTTTTAACGGTGGGAACACAATATTTATTTATTCAAAGGCATAATTGCTTAACTTTTTTCAGTTCATAATACATATTTATTGTAATAATCAGGAAATAAAGCTAATTTACGATTTATTTTGACACATCACACTATGGACTGACATATGTCAAATGTGGCCTATTAAAGTGGCCCTACTTTAGGGTCAGGCACAAACAGGAGAAAATATATTTTGACAGCTAACGTATTTACTGACGGGAATAGTTTTGACTAAAATTTTACGTTTCTTGCACGACTGCCCACAAAACAGTGTTATTGACATCTGTGTACTAATCATGTCATGTCAGGCAGAACGTTTTCAGCAAGTTGAATGGGTTAAATCAAAATAAAAAGTAAAAAGGGGAAAACATGTGTTCAAGTCAATACCATGCTAATCGCACGATTTACCCGATGAAGTATTCGATAGTCTCGAAGTGGATCACATAAGTCTAAAATGAATGTGATAAGAGATGAAAAAGGTGAGCTAGTGACAGATGAAAAAGGTGTACTACAGGAGTGGATGAAATATTTTGAGAGTTTGTTTGAGGCGGATGGCTCTATGCTAGAAGCCTCGGATAAAAGGGTGGAAGACGAGGAAGAGACAGAAGTGGATGAAAGAGACATATATATGGATGAGATTATTAGTGCAATGAAGAGCATGAAAAAAGGGAAAGCAGCAGGATATGACAGAATTACTGTTGAAATGCTGAGAGGTGGGAAAGAGCTGGTTGCGTCCTGGCTGTGCCTGATCTTTAATAAATGTTGGAACAGTGGCAAAGTGCCGGAAGATTGGCGTAAAGCCGTGGTCGTGCCGCTGTACAAAGGGAAAGGGTCACGGCAGGATGCTAAAAACTACCGCGGGATCAGTCTTCTCAGCATTGTCAGTAAATTGTATGCAAAGGTACTGATTGAAAGAGTGATGCAAAAAACTGATCAGAGTATTTGGGATGTGCAAGCGGGATTCAGAAAGGGAATGGGATGCACGGATCAGGTCTTCTCCTTGAGGTGCTTAACCGAAAAACACCTGGCTAAGCACAAAAAGGTTTACTGTGCCTTTGTGGACCTGGAGAAGGCCTACGATCGAGTTGACAGGAATGAGCTATGGAAGGTGTTGTCCGAATACGGATTGGAGAGCAGACTGATTCATGCACTGAAATCTCTCTATGAGGATTCCCGTGCATGCGTCAGGATTGACGGCGTATACACTGACTGGTTTGGCATCTCTAGGGGTGTCAGACAGGGATGTGTTGCGTCACCATGGCTCTTTAATCTGTTTTTGGACAGTTGTATGAAAGGTCTGAAAGAACGTGACTGTGGGGTTGTGATGAATGGGACTCAAATCAAGTGCCTTCTCTACGCTGACGACCAAGTTATACTTGCGTCTTCTGCGCAAGAGTTGCAGGAAATGATGTCGGTTATGAATGATGATTTTGTGAGAAAAGGGATGAAAGTGAATGTAACTAAGACTAAAGTGATGGTGTTTGAGAGAGATGAAGAAATGACTGACTGTACGGTAATGTTAGGTGGCGAAAAAGTGGAACAAGTCCGTGAGTTTGTATACTTGGGGAGTTTGTTCACAAGGGACGGAAAGAGTGAGGAAGACATAGAAAGACGAGTGAAGAAAGGAAATTCGGTGAGTGGTGCTATACACTCGGTTATGAGTAGCCAAACCGTTTCTGCAAAGGCGCGAATGGCTATTCATAACGGAGTTCTGGTACCGACACTGATGTATGGAAGTGAATCTTGGGTATGGCAGAAGAAGAATGAAAGCAGAATAAATGCGGTAGAGATGCGATCGTTGAGGAAAATATGTGGAGTAAAACTGAGTGATAGAGTGAGCAATGAGGTGATTCGCAAAAGGTGTGGTCTGAAAGATGATATAGTGACAAGAATTGAGAAAGGAATGCTCCAGTGGTTTGGTCACTTAGAGAGGATGAATGAAAGGCGAATCACGAAAGAGATATACTGTGCGAATGTGGAAGGAACGATTGCACGAGGGCGTCCCAGAAAAACCTACGCGGACCAAATAGAGGTTATTATAAAAAAGGCTGGTGTACGCAGTGACAAAAACCGCAGGGCATGTATGAAAAGATTGATGGATATGAATGAAGCGAAAGAAGTGTGCAAGGATCGTAGCAGGTGGCGATCCATAGTCTCTGCCTACCCCCATGGGAAACAGGCGTGAGTGTATGTATGTATGTATGTATGTATGTAGTATTCGATATTTTATTCAACGGATTTCATTAACGAAAAAGTTAAATGATATTTTATTTTTATTTTTTACTGATAAATATTCTTTAATCGCACTAAATAACCTTTAATATCCGCGGTTTTAAAAAACAGTCTTCATTATGAAAGTAGAATGATCCATTATTTTACAAAGCGAAATAATACATATTCGTAGAAATGTTTAATTAAATAAAAAGCAGTTATAACATAAGATAAGTAATTAACAACTAGTAACATAAAAACTTAAGCAAAAAAATACGTTTTAAATCAGTAAAATATTGGCATTCCCAAACAATCATTATTTTGACTTCCATAATCACAGATTGGTAATAGTCTTTATTGTTAATATAAATCAGCACACAAAGTATTTATTACCATAAACTTACTAATAAAATAAGTCATACTAAAACAGCAAAAATCTACTGGTAAATCATACAGTTTTATTAGCAAACAATTTACACCGAAAATTTAGATGGCCGACAACTTAATTTTAACTAAATTACTTAATAGCTGGACCCGTGTAAACGGCTCTTTTACCTACGTTTACAAATAAATGATTTGTATTTGTAAGAAAAAATATCAAAATGATCCGTCAAAATGTTGACGGATTTTTGACGGAAAATACCAACTTGCCTACCTAGCGGAATCCAAAATATTTTGTTGTCAACACTGGTTCTGTATGTCACTGTCACTGCTTGTCTTGTCATTGTCAAGTTGAGTTGCGTTGCGTTGCGTTGGCGATATAAATAAACATAAACTTATTTTATTTATTTCTTGTGTAATTAAACAGGAGAATGCTAAATAATCATCATTTTGTATTGTAGACAGACACCAGTGCAATCAATTTTATCCTGTAATTTTGTCACAGGCAGCGCAAACATGGCACAACCTAACTTGTTAGATATAAATCCCGATCAGCTATTCCAAACTTATTTCATCAGTGATATTGACCAAGTTCAGAAGAAATTGCAATATGAAATCGAAAGGAAGAGAGAGGAGCTTAGAGCTATGGTTGGGTAACTATCTACAGTTATTACTACTTATTGTCTAATTTTTAAAATCTATCGCAATCGCTTTCATTTGACAGATGGATGTGACACATTGCCGCATTTCTTTAGTAAGTTTTTATTTGTGACAAATTCAAGCATCAATGTATCACATCTTGAAAGCGATTTCGATAGATTTTGAAATTACACAATTAGCCCCCTGGATATACTTGTAGATAAATTGATTTAAAGTTAGTGTGTGTGTTCTTCATCTTTTCAACATAATTTGGGTAGTCTAAGCGTGCCCGCAGACTACAGACTTTCTATCGGCCGATAGTTGGTTTTGTATGAAGAATCGGCCGATACCAAATCGTTCTAGTGTGCGCACTTGCATACTTCTTCATACTGATTCCAACTATCGACCGACAGTTTGGTCTGTAGTTTGCGGATCAAATGAGTATTTTCGATGGTGTTTATGTTATACTTATGTAAAAATCTAGTAACGGGAGAGACAAAGGCCGAATACTCAAACGCAACTTAACTTTGAGCGGCTCTCAAACAGCATGCTGTCTTTGTCATATCTTTGACATTTAATGTGACAGGACGACGTTTGAGAGCCCCTCAAAGTTAATTGGCGTTTGAGTATTCGGCCATTAGAATAATAAATAAACCCTAGAAGCAGAGTCCTTGTATGTAAATTGAGGCAAAAAAACTGAGCCAACAAAATGGCTCAGTTTCAGATTTATATCCTTCATTTGTTACCTAATCGTAACTAAAAGCCTATAAAATAGTAACTAATCCCCTAAAGGTCAGGAAATTGAAACTTTTGACAGTGCACTTTGTAGGGAACTATAGTTCTAGGTTGTTATTATTCTAAGGGGAAAGAGAACAGAATATTTACTCCGTTTCCAATCTCAGTGAACGGTATCGGGATCTCATCCAAGCAGCTGACACTATTGAAGAGATGAAGTCAACTACAGCAAGCACTCTTGACCATATAGATGAAATGATGTCGTCTTGCAAGAATCTGCACAACACACATTTAGTTGGGTTTAAAATCAATGAAAAACCTTCAATGTCCCACAAGTAAGTACCTAGTAGTTTTTTATACCTATAAACTCAGACCAAATAAAAAAAGTAAGACGGACTCTTCCGAACAAAGCAGTGAGGCCTGTAAAACTACGCCTTGGCTGTGTAAATACACAGTTCACACACAGACACACACATGTAAAGAAACTACGCCTTGGCTTTCCATATAAAACCCTGCCAACCGGCCCCCGCCTGCCCCCTTGTATGCACACATGTAAAACATCAAAAACCAGCCTCACTTCATTGTTCGCAACGCTCCATCTTACTTTTTTATTTGATCTGAGTCTATAAATTTATTTAATTACTCAAAATTTTAGTATGTTAGTAATCCTTACTAATATGGGTGAAATGGTTCCAATCAAGGTGACTGATCACCCGTCCGGCTTCGCTGGTGTCCCCCCTTCTAAATAATAATCCTTACTAATATTATAAATGCGAAAGTCCGTTTGTTTGTTTGTTACGCCTTCACGTCGTAACTACAGAATTTTGCATACACGTTGTCAGGGGTGCAGAAAAGGACATAGGGTACCTTTCATCCAGAAAAAAACATTTAGTTCGCGAGGGATACCAAAAAAAACTGTCCACGCAGACGAAGTCGCAGGCGGCCGCTAGTCCTTACTAATATTACAAATGCGAAAGTCCGTTTGTTTGTTTGTTTGTTACGCCTTCACGTCTTAACTACTGAACCGATCACCATGAAATTTTGCATACACGTTGTCAGGGGCACAGAGAAGGACATAGGGTACCTTTCATCCCGAAAAAAAATATTGTTCCCGAGGGATAACATAAAAACTTTCCACGCAGACGGAAGTCGCGGGCGGCGAGTAGGTACTTATTAAACCGAAAATGTATAACAAGTACTTTTCAGGTATTGTGTTAACTTCATAACTAAATATTTATTATGTACTCTTTTTCTGTTACAATTAACATAAAAATAAGAAACTGATTGTTCTTTAAGTCCTATAAAATGTTTTATTGTTTGCATATTTTCAATATTTCTTATTTTGGATGTTTTTTGTAACTGCTGTTTTATTTACTTAAATTGTCTGTTGTATTTCAGCTATGTTTATAAAAAAAAACTTAAATACTGCCTTTAAATGTAATTGCAGTTTCCATTTGAACGCTGATCCAGTTCATAGCATAGCAGTTCAAGTAAAATTACTGATGGAGATTCCAGAAAAAATATGGACTTGCATTGAGGCAGAAGATTTTGTGAAAGCGACACAACTCTTCATTATAGCCAGACATGTGAACACAGGTTTAGTACATCCATGTTATTTACAATTACTTACATAGCCAATTATTCTGCAATTAAGTGTTTATAATATAAAACTTAAAACATATACATACAATGTATGTGTTAATGAATTAATGCAAAATGAGAAAACTGTTTCTTCGGACCATCAAACTGAACAACTTTTACTATGGGACCAACTCTAAAATCGCGAAAAAAAATGAGCTGCTTCATACATTTTTATATTTTTGTTATTAATTTTTGTGTGAAACAGCTGATTTTTGTTTCGCGATTTTAGAGTTGTTCAGTTTGATGGTCCAAAGAAACGGTTTTCTCATTTTGAGTTAGTTCAT
Organism: Agriphila tristella; assembly: GCA_928269145.1. Lineage (NCBI taxonomy): Eukaryota > Metazoa > Arthropoda > Insecta > Lepidoptera > Crambidae > Agriphila > Agriphila tristella. Next base: position 45,385,230 of record OV743433.1, read on the forward strand.
TAACACATTGTATATCTTATTCACATAGCAAAGAGAAATTGAAATTGATCTATACGTTTTCCTATTCTCTATGATTTTAATACTGTTGATTATGGTGTATTTTGTTAACTAGTCTTACTAGACTCAGACAGAACACAATATTTAAAACCAATCACTAATTGCGCTTAAATACACTCAGCGGTACAAAAATAGGCCCACTGTGTGATTTTCATACTAACATGCTCATTTCACATTCTCTTAAATAAAAAATCGGCCAAGTGCGAGTCGGACTTGCGCACGAAGGGTTCCGTACCAAAATACAGCAAAAAAAATCACGTTTGTTGTATGGGAGCCCCCCTTAAATATTTATTATATTCTATTTTATAGTATTTGTTGTTATAGCGGCAACAGAAATACATCATCTGTGAAAATTTCAACTGTCTAGCTATCACGGTTCATGAGATACAGCCTGGTGACAGACAGACAGACAGACGGACAGCAATGTCTTAGTAATAGGGTACCGTTTTTACCCTTTGGGTATGAACCCTAAAAAGTACACAATATCACTGAAGTGGCTTTTATGTTGATTTCATCTCTCAACTGAGCATTCCAAATAACTACAAAAATGTATCCATTTCTTCTAACATACAAAAGAATAACATAGATTCTATTTCCAAATAACAGCCTTATTTCTTGAGGAAATCAAGAGGTTTTTGAAGATGGTTCAAATGCTTATTTAAGAGATGAACGTTTGATCTATTCATCAACATGAAAGTAACTTCAATGATACAGTCATGTACTTTTTATTTTTGGATGATTTTTGAGCCGCTGAGTGTATAATTAATTAAATATTACGAGAAGTAATTACAATAATTGGTTTCAGGTCTTCAACTACAAATGGGTGGTAAAAATGTAAAGCCTGGTATGCAGTCGTTACAAAGACTAGTCCAGCAGCAATGGAACTCTGTGTCGAATTTCCACCAAACAATCATTGATGTTTGCCGTCAGAAACTGCATGATGTGGACCTTGAAGTGGAGGTGACCCTTAATTATTTGTGTGTCTTAATTTTTAGTCCGTCTTAGAAACATGCAGTGTTATTACTTATTACTAAAGATTAAACATGTGTTTTTAAAAATCTATTTATTAAAACTGTTTTTTTTTGTAAATGTTATATTTTACAGGCAGGTTTGACTTGATAACTTTAAGTGTATTATAAATGCGAAAGTCAGTTTGTTTGTTTGTTTGGCCTTTTACGTCTTGACTACTGAACCGATCATCATGAAATTTTGTATACACGTTGTCAGGGGTACAGAGAAGGACATAGGGTACCTTTTATCCCGAAAAAAGTATTGTTTCCGCAAGGATAGCAACACCTTTCCACGCAGACGAAGTCGCGGGCGGCCGCTCTTGTTTAAATTTAATCTATATTTTTTCATATTTAGGTAGCATGTTCCTGTCTTGTCAGCTTATACCTCCTCGACTCTCAAAGCATGGTAGAACTACTGAACACTTTAATAAGCCTGCAGAGTCATAGCAGTCTTAAGTCCACCTTCCAGTTCGACCTGAGTCATATTTTAGAAGGAGATGTGAAAGCTCAAATAAAGGAGAAGATTGTTAATGGTGTTAAAATTGTACTGAAGACTGTTGTATTGGTGTATGCGTGTTTTGTTGGTAAGTAACGGTAGGGGGGGTTCACTCCACGCTTAAACTTTTTTATCTACACTCACAACGTAATGTTCCAAATATGAAACCAAAAAAGTTAATATAAATACGTACTTTATTTTCGTGGATAGGTAAAATTAAAAAATAAACTCATTACGATGCAGTCAACTGCATCATAAAATAACTTTTTTTCTCATTACGATACAGAGCAAATCCAAAAAGAAGGCAGTGCCGTAACATTAAAAAAACAACGATATTTCCCCACATATTTTCCATGATTAAAATGCACTCTATGGTAATCGATAACTTTTTGCGATTAGTTTGTTGGAATGCACTCTCTTTTTTTTGGAATCTCTTTTCTTTTTAATGGAATGCGCGCCATTTCTATTCTAAAGCATTTCAAATAAAGTTTTGATTTCAATTTTTACATTTTATTATTATGTAGGTGTTTTTTATTCTTTCTTTAAAATGTGAAAAAAAAATTACGCTGCCCGATATTTTAGATGCAGCTATGGAAATGACTTATTACAAGGTAGGTACCAGGTACCTAGCTTAACAAACAAAGTCTGTCGCTCTCTTTTCTATCGTTGATCTTTTATTTAGTAGGTTCAATCCCAAATGTATGAGTGTAGATAAAGTAGTGTATGAAACTGCACATAACTAGGTATTAAAACACTCGTGTGATACTATTAAAAACCTCGCCTACGGCTCGGTTTTTAAACACACACTCGTGTTTTAATACCCCTCTTTATGTGTCAGTTTCATAAACTACTATTATTAGCCTACTGCTCGCTTCTCACTCAGTCGAGCCAGCGCACCATAAAAGTTATTCAATAATGTTATGTGATGTGACACAGTTCTATGGTGTGTACGGCCGAAGACTCGGCGGGCTGATTATCTAATTAAAAACCACTTAGCGACTGGTTGCAGTTCACAGATGATCGTGATCATTGCTTCTTCTTTTTGGGTTAGAAAAAACATACCAAAGAAAAGTGGCAATGTATGTCAAATGCAACCGGTCGCTAATATTGTTTCTTTTTAGATAATCAGGGTGCGGGTCCTTACATAGGATTAGTTTGCGCCTGCAGGGGCAATGCACGCTCACGAAATACACACGTTAATATATGTATAATTTATTGCAGATAATGAAGGAGGTGCAGTATTGGCAAAGTTAAAAGATCTCTTCAGGAGAGATTCGCAACCATTGATTCATTTAGTACGATTCAGCGACCCAGAAGGACAGAAATTACTGCCTCCAGCTATTTCTAATTACAGGTACAAATGTTGTTTTTATTTATAGACCATATTAAATCTAAGGCTGAGGAGCTCGGTGGCGCAATGATTTATCGCCTGGTCCTGCGATCGCGGATCTTAAGCAACTTTCGCAAGGGTCGGTCATGGGATAGGTGACCAAATTTTATTACCTCCGTGCTTCGGAAGGCACGTTAAACCGTTGATCTTGGTTGCATTTACAATTGTTAACACCCACCAATCTGCATTGGGCCTGTGTAGTGGGTTATGGCCCATCCTCCTTATCCACCCATAAGGAAGGCCTGTGCCCCAGTAGTGGGGACATAAAAAATGGGTGATGTCGATATCAAATCTTATTTGGTGTGTCAAATATTGACATATTTGCCTCCCCCAAATAAGCATTCCCCTTCAATGTAATTTTTACAATATAATTGATATTTTTTTAACAGACTTTCATCCAACAAAGATATTCACGCTTTGGATAAAACTGAAATAACAAAATGCGTTCAGGAATGGAGTGTATGGGTAAAATCGTATATAGACGAAAATGTGCAAAAACTACTAAATAACATAACAAGGGTGAAAACCTTGCACGAAATAAGGGAAGAGGCTTTTAAAGTTGGTAAGGATTTATTTATTTATTTGATCGTTATTACGATTAAAAATTCTGCAACTGGAGGATTCAATGCTATTAGTTATTATCTACTTATATTGTCTATTGTTGGATTTGAAGAAATATTTTTGAAAGTTCATTTCTGAGTTTTTTTCCAAGAGTGATCATTTGGAATACAGATTACTTCTCAGTGGCTTTACATGATTTGATTTTGATCAGAAATTTTAATAAATAATGCCATTGTAATTGATTTACATTCAATAAATACAACATGTTAATAAATTAACCCAAAATGAGAAATCCTGTTTCTTTGAACCATCAAACTGAACAACTTTTGCTATGGGACCAACTATGAAATCGCGAAAAAAAACCAGCTGTTTCATACAAAAAATAGTGAAAAAACCAAAATGTATGAAACAGCTCAGAGTTCAGAGTTGGTCCCATAGTAAAAGTTGCTCAGTTTGATGGTTCGAAGAAACGGTTTTCCCATTTTGGGTTAATTAATAATTCTCTAACACATTATAATGTATTTTGTCTACGTTATTAAACAATTTGCATTCACTCTACATGAAAATTTGCTCCTTATTTCAAGCTTCTTTTATGATAATTTCTTTTGGTATATCAATAATTTAATTTACAGAAACACCATCCAACTGGGGTTCCATCTGTTCCTCCCTCGACATACCCGAAGTCCATGTATGGTGCCACTACTTCCAGCCGCTACTAACGGCCCGAGTCAAAGCGATCATTGACAGCAGATGGGTCAAAGTCTACGACGAGTTCAAGACTCAGATCTTGGTGGACTTGACCAAGGTGTCTTCGGAGGGAGAGGTGGAGAAAGAGGCTGACATCAATTGGTTTGTGTGGAAAGACCTTATTGGCGAAACAATTATCGAGTCCAGAAACGATGTCATTAAAGTAATGACGTCACTAATGACAGGTAAAGTATTCCAAATAATAATATTGAGTAACGGATTTGGCATAGTATTTTTTGTCATAATAATACTTTGGCATAATTGTTTTTTGGCATACTATTTATAAAAGCATAATAATCATTTAGACTAATTTGTTTTCGCATAATGTTATTAGGCATATTGTCTATTTGCCTAATAAGAAGTATTCACAAACATTCAGAGAAGTCTGTATCTTAGCAAAGTCCAAGTACTTTGCAAATAAAATTAAATTAGCAGACAATAAAATTAAGGCTACTTGGAATATTATTAACAAAGAAACGGGCAAATCAAAATCCAATATAAATTCCTTCTGTTTAAAAACTGGTGATCAAACTTTTGAATCTGACAATGAGGTCGCTAAAGTTTTTGAAGATTTCTTTGCTAGAATACCTGTAGAAACTACCAGTACTCTTAGTGCTTGTCCCAACATCGCTGTCTCCCTTCTGGAGTCAAGTGTTGATAAGTGCAATGAAAGTTTTTCCTTTAAATATATAAATAGTGCAGATATCATTAAAGCTTTTAAAACAATTAATGTTAAAAAAACAGAAGATCTTTGGGGCATGTCAACAAGCATAATTAAATCAATAATTGATATACTAGCCCCTTACTTGGCTTTTATTTTTAACAAATGTATTGACGAAGGGGTCTTTCCTGATCTAATGAAAAATAGTAAATTGATTCCTCTTTTTAAATCTGGGGATAAAAGTGACCCAGCTAACTTTAGGCCAATATCTATACTACCAGCACTTAGTAAAATATTTGAAAAAATTATATATTCCCAATTATTAGATTACTTCACATACAATAATATACTTCATAAAAATCAGTTTGGTTTTTCCAAGGGTAAAAGTACTACTGATGCTGGAATTGCACTTCTCAAACATATTCTGGATGCTTGGGAAGAAAAGCAAGATGTAATTGGCATTTTCTGTGACCTTTCTAAGGCATTCGATTGCGTTGATCATCAAACACTATTAAAGAAGCTAGAACATTATGGTGTCTCTGATAAATCAGTTAGTCTTATGAAATCGTATTTGTACAATAGAACTCAGAAAGTAGTGATTAATAGAACTGAATCTACTGGAGCCCCCATCAATATGGGTGTGCCACAGGGATCAATATTGGGCCCATTGCTGTTTCTAATTTATATAAATGACCTTCCCAACTACGCGAATAATTTATGTGAAACAGTACTATTTGCGGATGATACTTCTTTAGTTTTTAAAGTAAACAGAGGTAATAACTGTTCGGACGAAGTAAATAGTGCCCTTTCTAAAGTTTCATACTGGTTTAATAGTAATAATTTAGCACTTAACCCCAAAAAAACTAAATGTGTTAAATTCTCATTACCTAATGTTGAGCAGACAAAATTAAATATTAATTTGAAAGACGATGAAGTCGAGTTTATCGAGAGCACAAAATTTCTAGGTATCACACTAGATTCTCGACTGCAATGGGATCCACATATTGAAGCCTTGTCAAGTAGACTTAGTTCAGCGGCATTCGCTGTTAAGAAAATAAGGCTTTTAACTGATATTGAAACGGCAAGGTTAGTATACTTTAGTTATTTTCATAGCGTAATGTCGTATGGACTGCTATTGTGGGGCTCAGCTGCCAGTATTGAAAATATTTTTGTACTCCAAAAAAGAGCTGTTCGCGCCATATACAATCTACGGCGGAGAGATACCTTGAGAGAAATGTTCAAAGAAATAAATATTTTAACTTTGGCAGGCCAATATATTTATGATAATTTAGTTTATGTAAGGAAACACTATGATTCATTTGCTAAGAACAGCAATATTCACCAGTTCAATACAAGAAATAAAGATAAACTTGCCGTTCCAAGATTTAGGCTTGCAAAAACTAGAGGTTCATTTATGGGGAAAGGCATAGCCTTTATTAATAAAGTTCCACAACAAGTGATTGATCTTCCTTTGCATGAATTTAAAAACCATGTTAAAAAAACGCTCATGGGTAAAGGTTATTATAAAGTAGATGATTATCTTAAAGATCTAAATGCGTGGAAATGATGTAACACATAACTTGCTAATAAGTACTTTGTTGAAGTAATATAATAAGTCTATGTTGTTGCCAATAATCCTGTCACCCTGTTGTAATTTTCTGGTAACGATATATTCAAGTTTGTAAATATCGTTACTTATGGCTGTTACAGCTGATAAGTTTCTTGCGCCCGTTCTTCTTGTCAGCTAAAAAAGTCTGGAACGGGTGGTAGGAAAATATAGACGATTCAAAAGTACTTAATAATTAAGTTTATTTGAATAAAGCTTATTTGACTTTGACTTTGACTTTGACTATTTAGACATAAAAATCAAAAACAATAAGAATAAATATTTTTACGTACTTATCTATTTTCTTGCAAAAGGGGTATGTGCCGAAAATTCATAACACATACGACTGAAATATCGACGTATAAAACACATATTTTCAAAATACCTAAAAAACCTAAATATCGATATCCGATAGACCGTAACTTAAAAGATCAATTATTAAATGACCGATAGTTCGAAATCCCGAAAGTTAAAATGGCGATAGTTCAAAATCCCGAAAGTTCGTTAAGGTCTATTAGGTGCGACGACGAGCGAGCGCAACGAGCGAGGAGGAGGTTAAGTTTCATTGCGACCTACAACGCACGAGCCGAGCGAGCGTGCCGCGGCAGCGGCCGACGAAGTGCCAGAACCGACCTGCTGGCATGTAATCCTCAATTAACCTTCAGTTTTTTAACCTTCGGGATTTAGTATTTTAGTAAAAATGTCCTTTCGCGATTTTAAACGTACGTAACATAGCCATGCATGTGACAAACTTTTAGCAATAGCTTTTAAATGTGCTAATTTAGAAGTGTATTAATTTTTTGTTTATATGAGCTAATAACATTATGCGTGTTTAAATTTATGCTAAAGAATATATTATGCACTTCTCAAGCTTACGCGCTCACTAGACATGACATAAAAGACTTTTTAACAGATAATAGCGCGGTTTTATTGAAAGTACTTTGGTAATTAGTTGGTATTTGGTTTGATTTTTGATTTTCCCGACGTTTCGGCACCTTTGCAGCTGCCGTGGTCACGGGGGACTGAAGTCACTCGTGAGCCTACCCTCAAGCGATGATTTTTTTAGGACGTTCAGAAATTAATATTTGGGTCATTTTCATTTTTGGTGAAATACGACACATATTTTTTTATTACAAATTCTTTGCGTGTTTTTCGAAGAGACCCTTATGACATGTTCTCCCAAGTGTTTGGTAAAGCTTAACAACTTGTAGATATTGAGAAAAACGAGTTTAAAAAAAAAAAAACACGGACGTGACATTGGTCCACGGTGGTGACAATGGCGGGCTGGAAATACGCTTTGTGGTAGGTGCTGCTGTATGAAGACTTGTCAAACATCTATTATCTTGCCTGGCGGAGTGACAGAATATTTATTCCGCTTAGTGGCGCTGCTGTAGATTGACAGGTTCAAAGATTAAATTGTCCGGCCATGAATGTGACATTGGTCCATGGCTGTGACAATTAAGACTTCCAAGTGCTTTTTAGACTGCAATTTTCACTTGAAAACAATTCTTGTCATTGAAAAAGAACCAAAAACTTATTTTTTTGCATTGGGGCAAAAGATGGTAGGCATAATGTCACAACCATGGTACAATATCCCACGGTCGTGACACCCACGGACGTGACATTTTCGCAACGTGTTCGCTTTAACATAATCTCAAACAACAGATTTTTAAATAATAATTTAGACACGGTGTTATAGCTTCATTCTGTAACATGTAAACAAATATGACACAAAAAATCGCTGGCTTACCGTTTGGAACGGTTATCACGTTTGTGACGCGTTATGCTCGACAAAATGCCAATAAATTAAATCAAAAAATTCTCTCACCGAAACCATAAACAATTGACAAACGGGAAATGGACGATTGCAAATGGCAACCGCATGTCGTCGTCGGTGCAGTGTACTTTTAAGTACAGTTTAGGACCATAAAACGTGGGTGTTAAATAAAAGGCACAAATAATAACACTCCATAATCAGAACAACGTCTCAAAACGAGAAAAATGGGTTTGCGACACAACATGGACGTGAATTTTGGACCCATTTTTATTTTTTTAAATTTTTATAGATATTTTTTTGTTTCTTTTTTTGCTTGTCGACGTAGATATGATCTAAGTGAATGGTTACAAAAAAGATTCTAATATGTTTTTGTTAAAAAAACCCTCATTTTCACCATGCACACTTTTATTTTCGTAAATGAAAATGACCCATTTAGCAAAAAAAAATTTATTTGATTTAAGTTAATTTATAATTTAATAAATTAAATTATAATTAACTAAATTCAATAAAAAAAAAATTAATAAATAATTTTAATAAAATTAAATTATAAATTAACTAAAATCAATTAAAATTTTTTTTGTTAAATTTTAATTTCTTAACGTCCTAAAAAATCATCGCTTGAGGGTAGGCTCACGAGTGACTTCAGTCCCCCGTGACTACGGCAGCTGCAAAGGTGCCGAAACGTCGGGAAAATAAAAAATCAAACCAAATACCAACTAATTACCAAAGTACTTTCAATAAAACCGCGCTAGTATCCGTTAAAAAGTCTTTTATTTCATGAATATATGATGTTTAATCATGATTATGCTTAAATTAGTTATGCCTAAAAAAATATGCATAAGCTGTTATGACTAAGTAATCTTATGCGTAAACATCATTCGACGAAATCATATTATGCTATGACATATTATGACTTAAAATTTTATGCAAATACATAGGGAACCGTCGCCGCTATGATGACATCGCCTCGCCATAGTAAACAGGCGTGGTTGCCATGGTTACCGAGGAGAGTTACTATGGCGAGGCGATGTCATACCGCTGCCGCGCCGACAAATGGGAAAAAAAGCGGAAAGCCTTATTTACTTACGTTTTGTTTAAATCCAATATACTGGCCTTTGAAATTGGTTTTCCTTAATGCCTGGTTTATACGGGGTCAGCAACATGGCAGTACAGCAATCCAGTCCAGCGCTGACTTGCTACTGGGCTCGTGTAGACACTAGTTTTAACTCAGACTTCTCACTCGCAACCGCAAGTCAGTCCAGCTGACTAGCCACTCGTTCTATTTTTGGACATATTACGGCTTACTGCCGATCCTGTCTGGGTCCAGTCACTGATCCCGTATGAACCAGTCTTTAATCATTGTTAATTTTCTCAGGTATGGCACGTCAAGATCGAGGTTACACACCAACATTAGAAAAACTCTGCGAAGCATTAGATAATGAGTTACAAAGGTTATTAGAAGACTTAAAGGTTTATCTCTATCGTGATAGAAAAATCGCGAATACTAGAGATAAGTTGCTGTTTGCTTACGACGAAGAAGACGATTCGGAACAGATATACAGCGATAAAAATGAAATCCAGGTCTATTTGAGGGACATCTCTGATAAAAATGTTCAGAGGTACTAAAACTCAATGTTTCATACTTATCCACTTACCCTATTACTAACTAGCGGCCGCCCGCGGTTTCACCCGCGTGGTTCCCGTTCCCGTGGAAATATCGGGATAAAAAATATCCTACTACTATCTGTGTGCCAACTTTTAACCAAATCCGTTCAGTAGTTTTTGCGTAATTGAGAAACAAACATCCAAACCCACAAACTTTCACATTTATAATATTAGTAGGATAATCTTATACACCATGGTACAAAAATTCCCTAATGCCGAATATGGTACATAGGGACCATCAAGCTGAACAACTTTTTCTACGGGACCAACTCTGAAATCGCGAAAAAAATCAGTTGTTTCATACATTTTAATATTTTCGTTATTATTTTTTGTATAAAACGCCAGATTTTTTAGATTGATGGTCCTATCTACCATATTCGGCATCAATAGTATTTTTGTTACACGTTGTATACACCGTGATAGATAATGAATGAACCCAAAATATGAAAACCATTTCTCCGGACCATCAAACTGAAGAACTTTTGCTATAGGACCAACTTTGAAATCTTTAAAGAAAATTGGCTGTTCATCTAAAAATTAATAACGAAAATATGAAAATGTACGAAACAGCAGATTTTTTTTCGCGATTTCAAAGTTGGTTCCATAGTAACAGTGGTTCAGTTTGATGGTCCAAAGAAACGGTTTTCATATTTTGGGTTCATTCATTAATATGTTGTATGTAGCGACTGATTATTGTCTGTCTCATCATCTTTCTAATGTCAAACTTAAGTAGTTTGACAGAGAGTCACGCTGCAGTCCCATGTAAGTCGATAATCGGAATAAATTGTAACTTATGACGGTATTTTCAAAATGTTTCAGTATGATCCAATACATAAAAGCTTGCTTCGAAGAGCCCACTTTACAATCCACTGAGCTTCAACGCAAAACCACATCAATATACACTGCCAGGTTCTCTCAAGCGATTTCCACCCTTATACCCAGTTTACGTAAGTGCTATATTTCCGAAGAGCAAAATCACATAGGAGCCGTCACTATAGATGATGCTGCTGTGAAGAGATGGACTGATTTGTGTGGCATATTGAAGGAAAATTGCCTATTTTGCTGGAGTAAATGGGTGGATATTGTATTGATCAAAATTGAGGATTTGACAAAAATATTTCCTCAAGAATTCACTTTGGAGGCTAACATTGATTATTTGATGATGGTAAGATATAATTTGTGCATGTTATTTCACTAATTTAAATATGACTTATTATGTAATGAAGTTTTCTTTCAGTAAAATAGCTTATCTTCAATATTTAAAGTACTTTCCCTATGTGAGGCTAAGTTTTGGGACACCCTATTCAACGAAGCCAAAACAGTTTAATTTCTAACCGTTTCATCTCCAATCAAAGCATCTCTTTCTCGGTAATAAAAGAGACGCCTCGATAGCCATTCAGAAAACTGTTAAGTTTTAAGAGCTTGTAATAACCCCCCCCCCCCCCCCACATAATTTTTTAATATGGTTGGAGACACGGGCGTAGCCAGAATTCTGTATCGGGGGGGGGTTTTAAGAAAATAAAACTACAACAATATAAATGAAATGACATTTAGGTAGGTATATTCTTATTAAATGAGCCCATGGGCATTAGAGGACCGCTCGGAGAAATAAATATTAAAAAATAAAAATGCAACTTAAATGCTTGTATATAGTAAAAAAAACGGCCGGGCAGCGCGATTTTTAGTCGGTTTCATCCACTAATCTTGTAAGTTATGATCTTGCCTGTCTATTGAAAAAAAAAAACGGTCGCGCAGCGCGATTTTTATTCAGTTTCATCCACTAATCTTGTAAGTTGTGATCTTGCCTGTCTATAAAAAAAAACGGCCGCGCAGCGCGATTTTTAGTTAGTATATCCACTAATCTTGTAAGTTGTAATCTTGTCTAACTATTGAGAAAAAAAAAGGCGCGCAGCGTGATTTTTAGTCAGTTTTATCCACTAATCTTGTAAGTTGTGATCTTGCCTGTCTATTGAAAAAAAAACGGCCGCGCAGCGCGATTTTTAGTTAGTTTCACCCATTAATCTTGTACTCTTGCCTGTCTATATTGGAATAAAACGGCCGCGATTTTTAGTTAATTTCATCCGCTAATCTTGTGATCTGTAGTGTAATGGTGTGGTGTGACATCCTTCGGGGAACCCAATATGTTGTTGACCTTTATGCCTGGAGTGTAAACTGTCGGTACAGAGTATTCACGTAAAACGTGGCCGATCTTATCTGTTACTCCATTATCATAAGGCATGTAGGCTGGTTGTCTGCTAACCTCGCCGAGGTTACCTCGGGATGCCAAAACTTAATAATAATAAGTTTTATGGTATAAATAATCACGAAAGAAAATTTTACCATTTACTTACCAAATCACACTATGGACTGATAGATGTCAAATGTGATCTATTAAATTGGTCCATTTTTTTTAGTTATTTTCATTTACTTACAAGTAAGTGACAAAATACTTCGTTCACTGCAGTCCGGCACGCACGCTAGAATGTGTATGTATACCTACCCTGACCTACCCACAAAATTCTTTTCGCGGTAATCGGTGCTGCTGCTGACTGGCGACAGCCGAGCGGTGCACGAAAACATACGAAAATTACCGAATGCGATGCGGTGGATGTAATGGGGAGGCGAAGGCAAAGTGAATTACAGATGGCGCTTCAGTCTTTGGAACAATTGTCATTTTGAGCTTATATTGTCTTGACTGTGAATTACGTGATTTTACATTCTTAGATTGTATTTTTTTCGGTTTTGCGGACAAACAATGTATTCTTTGCTAACTTTAGCTCATATAAAAGAAGAATTACGGAAAAGAAAAGCCAAAACAACAGGCAAGAAAGTTTATAGCAACTTACAAAAAATTGCTAACAAGCATTACATTTCTTTAAATTTCGTGTAAGATTTACAAGTAATCTTTTTATTTCAGATTAGAAGCATATGATTTAAATTTTAACAAAGCAACTGAGTGTGAATTTCCGTGTTTATAGTTGCCTGATGATGCCTTCTGTGCAATAGTAATTTCAGGTTTCTGTACTGGAATTTCTGTACCATCCAAAATTACACGAACCGTTTTATCATATTTATTTTATTATTCTAAGTTTCTTGAATGACTCTGGCATATAAAATTCTATTAATTCTCTGTTTGGCCCCAATATTGGGCTTATTCCATATTTGATATACCTACCAAATTCATCGAAGTTATAAATATGTTAGAAACTGCTGAGGTTGAAATATTAAAGAACAAAGCTGTTATAATTCAAATGTTGTTTTATTTTGGCGAGGCTTCATCAAATTCATGAAACATTCCTTTTGATTTATAATGTTTCTCAGGCTCAGCAAAGGAGAAAATCGAGGGAAAAGCATATTTTTTTTTTATATTTTTTTGCCCCCTATTTTTTTCGTTACTGGTAAATCGATGAACTCCAATATTTTACAAGTTACATGCATAACAATGCGACATTTTCTCAGTATAAAATTAAAAAGTGCAATACTCCAAGAGATTCCCATATGTTTTGACACTTTCTTTGAGGCGGCCGGGTACCAAAGACCAGACGCCACCTATCGGGATAAAATTGCGCTTTTCCTCCCCATTCAAATGATCGGTGACAGATGGCAGCGCGGCAAATTCAAAATGTTAATATGTATAATAATTATACTCCTCGCCTTGCCTAACTTTATTTTAATGTTATAGATCAATAAATAGATGATGCCTTTTGTATATTTCGGGGGGGGTTTGAACCCCCAAAACCCCCCCCTGGCTACGCCCGTGGTTGGAGATGAAATAGAGAGCAAACAAAGATTAATCCACAGTAAAACTTGGTGTACAAATAAATAAACAAACTTTTTAAGGCGCGGTGGTAGTGAATGTGGCGCCCCCACTACATTTATTGTTATTACTCGTAAACCAAGTCAATATTTAAAAAAAGCACAAGTATAAATCTCTTAAATTGTGTCTAATATTTTTTGAATAACTCTTCAACAGTTTTCATTCTTTCTGTAAGTTTTAAAATCCATTTTAGCTCAAAGTGGCCACTTTTGGCAATTATGGATTTTAAAACTTACAGAATGAATGATAACTGTTGAAGAGTTATTCAAAAACTATTAGAGACAATTTAAGAGATTATTACTTGTGGTTTTTTTAAATATTGACTTGGTTTACGAGTAATAAAAATAAATGTAGTGGTGGCGCTAGTTTCACTACCTACAGCGCCTTAATCTTTCCTTTCACAGCAATGGGATGTCATTAAAATTGAGGAGAAAGACGACGAAGGCAAGTCCATAGAGTCTACAATAAAAGTCCCCGCTGGTCCTTCGTTGAAGCTGCAAGAGTATCTTTACTCCGTCAGTCGTATACTAGACGAAGTAATCCCCCACACATTACCGTCAGAAATCCACGCCATGTTTATTGATAAAGTTACAACAATCATATTCACACACTACAACAAAGTCATAAGAGAGAAAGAGACGGATATAAATCAGAGGTGTGCGCTTCAACTCCTCATGGACGTTAGGCATACGACATTGTTGTTGGTGCCGCGAGAGAATAAGAAATCTATGGAGCTGTCTCATGAGATTTGCGAGTTTCTCCGGCAAAGGATAGACCCGTTCGACTATGATGTGTTCTATCCTTTTATTCAGACGAATTTGAAAAGATCCGTGCAAAGAGTTCAGGTATGTTTTTAACCATTTTCCTTTATCTTTTTATCATTATGTTAATTCTAAATTCGCAGCTTGCCGTAGCCCACGGGTCACCAATTAGTTTCGTTCGGGGTCCGTCTTAAGAAATGAAATGACCATCGCGGTCCGCACAACATATTATAGAAAAGAATATTTATTACAGAAATGTAATTATTAGGTACTTAAAGTAGGTATTTTTGTAAGTTCCTGTGTTCTCGCGGTCCGCACTAAATGGGTCGGCGGTCGGGATGCGGACCGCGGTCCGCCATTTGGCGACCCCTGGTACCCTAGCACTTTGAAGCGTTAGGTTAAGTACTTGTTAAGCAGTCTTATTTAGAGAATTTCATTATTTTACAGAGATTGTTAATAACAACTGAATAAAACTGAAAATCCTTCTAATCCTAACAATTATTTTGATGAAAATCAATGATACAAAGGACCCCGCACAAAATGTTCGATAAAAGCCAATCCGTAAATTTGGCTGACATTTTGGGTAAATATAACCTGTAACAGGCTGATCAAAACTGTAAAGTTGCAAAATGAAATAATGACTAGTTTAGGAGATATGGCTTTTTTAATGTTGTAAGTAAAAATGTAGGTAAAAATAAAGAAACATCACATTTTCATGTTTCTAATTTAATTATTAAGTTCAACTGTACTTGGTATGTAGGTACTCGCATTTAGTTTCCGGAAGCTATCAGTTTCATAAAGTTTCTGTCGAATCTGATAACTTAACTTAACTTTAAGAATTGTTTGAGTATTTGGCTGCTATTTTAATATGCATAGTTCCTAAACACAGTATCCAGAAAGAAGATTCTGATAATCCTATTCTGAGATTCTGACGTATATCTTGTGGTTTTTGGGGTTCGCCTGTTACGAAGAAAATGTCAAGTATCCGTCGTCCCTGATACCGCTCCTAACCGAGTACATAGTACAGTTAAACCAAATAATTAAATTAGAAACATGAAAATGTGATGTTTCTTTATTTTTACATTTTTTCATACAACATTGAAAAAGCCATAACTCCTAAACTAGTCATTATTTCACTTTGCAACTTGGCAGTTTTGATAAGCCTGTTACAGGGTAGGTATATTTACCCTAAATTTCAGCCAAATAGACCGATTGGCTTTTTCGAACATTTTGTACGGGGTCCTTTGTATTTTGTTTCGATAAACTTTACTTCAATTTCCTAATAGAGGTTCTTTTTTTTAGTTTCAATCATTGGTATAGTAGCAAAAATTATTTTATTTCAGACTTTACTAGGCAGCTTGATCCTCCACCACGGGCAGTTGACTGGCATAATAGGCAGTAAGCCCGTACTGTCGGGCGGTACTGGCGACAAAGCGGCTGCGATACTCGCCGCGGGAGACTCGCACTGGTTCTCACTGCTGCCTGTGGCCACGCAACCTAGCTCATTCAAGAAACTCGACAAACCGGTGAGTGTCATATGTTATCTTATCTCACACTTGCTCTTTATCGTTTTCTCATATAAACATAACGTCAAACCACACCCCGTACACTCCACACAACCGCGCTAATATAAACAGATGACGTCAGATGACGTTTTTGTACACGCGCAACTGTGTGTGTAACTCTAGGGCTACCGTGCAGTTTGTACTGTATGAGCGGCGTTCAATCCATATAAAGCTACGACGCATTGCTTTGATTGAATATCGAAATAAGTTGACAGCTGACAGTTGAAAAACACGACTAAAAAGTTACGGTGCATTGCTTTGAATATCAAAATAAGTTGACATTTGATAAACACGACTAAACGAGCATACCTACTTAGTACTTATATCTATTCTGTGGTCAAATCTTCCAAGTCCCATTGCGATAGGCGAGTTATAGGTTTTGATTGGGTGGGTATTTAGCCGCTGCCATATGCCTTAAGCTATTCTATGTAATGTTAGTAAGTTTTAAGTTATTTTCTAATTTAAGTTTAATATCGGGAAGCCTTTTTCACTTCTTTAAAAAGACAATGATTATGGCGGTAAGAAAATAATTAATAAATCTGTTTATTTCCGTAGAACCTACTTCATTTTGAGCTCTGAAAAACTGGTATGGATTGTGTGAACATTTCCATAACCATTTAGATTATTAGAACTAATAGTACAGTTATACATAAAGGGCTGATCTTTGCACTAAAAATATCAGAATTACATAACCTGAGCAATTTGTACAAAAATATATTGAAATCGAATCGAGTTTTTGTATGGAAATTAGTATAGCGCCACCTACCTCCGCAAACGAAACTAAGATTTACAGCATGAAAAAAAATGCTGGATTTTCGAATTTGATTCGACCTTGATCGATTTTTGTACTTGGAGCTAGAGCACATAAAGAAGTTGCTTTAGTGATCTCTCTAATTAAGAAATAATTACTTATGTCATTGTTTGTGCCGCATGTGTGTGTACACGCAATGCACGTGTGTTGGTTTATGCGGTATGTCATTACGTGCTAAAAATTTGTTCAACATACAATAATTAACACAATGTAACAAAATAGAAAAGGCATAATAGGGAATATGCATAAGTCACCGATTTTGATGAATTTGAGCTTGATCGCTGCGGACACTTATAAAAACATGATGGAACAGGAAAAAAAATAAAAAAAATGTTTAATCCTAGTTTTATCACACGATGAAATCAGGGGAAAATAACGATTTTTTTTTTTCATTTTCGGATATAATACACTTTACAGTCATATAGAATATCGAATAAGAAACAATATTTTGTATGACATATATGTACTTAAACGCAAAATTTAGGGAGATAATTGAAGATTATTGGTTAACTCCATATTAAACGCGCCGAAACACACCTGAAACGTGATGTGTGACGTCACCGTTTTGTATGGAGCGTTTTCGGCGGGTGCTGCTGCGCGCTAACTTCAAGTAACTATATCACGAGAAAAAAACGCAAGAGAAAAGTTTTAATATTACAGTTAACTTTCTCACGCTTTATACATTTGATTAAGATTTAAAAAAAAATTGATGCATATTCCCTATTAATAGTTTGTTGATATTTTCATAAATCCTCCATCTGGTTTGGAAAATCAGCTCTTAAATTAAGGTAGTTATTTTATTACTAATTACTTACTTACAATTTGGATTTTTGTGTGACACCGACATAACGTACTTAAAACCACTAAAATGATGTGGAAATAAACCTTGCAGACTGTGTCAAGTTTTTAAGACACCGACAACAAATGAAAGTGCACCTTAAAATCTTGAGATAAGGTCTATTTTTGTCAAATGATTAGCTATTTTGCTAGGTTTGAATGCTCAAATCATTTTGGCTGGCTGTACATACATAACATATTAATATTATTTCTAGTCTCAAAACTCTATTTAGCCACAAGACCGCCAAAGGGACGAGTATTTTTTTATATTGATTCAAATCTTTTTTCAGACAAAGAAGAAAATGGTCGCAGCAAGCCCGAACAAGTCGAAGCCAGACATATCCGATCTGATGACCAGCTCTCTGCCTATAAACTTTGCTAATGCGCGGTCAGGTGCCGCCTCATTCTTCAACTCTATGACGTCTGACTGGTTCAGTGGCTCATAAGACAATGTTTTTATTAAGATTGGAGATCAAT
The DNA here is from genome assembly GCA_928269145.1 of Agriphila tristella. Classification (NCBI taxonomy): domain Eukaryota; kingdom Metazoa; phylum Arthropoda; class Insecta; order Lepidoptera; family Crambidae; genus Agriphila; species Agriphila tristella. The sequence continues at coordinate 45,403,468 of OV743433.1, forward strand.
AGCACTACAAATCTATTCTTCATCTAATTTACGGTAAGAATTGGGGCATATAATGTGTAAAAGAAAAATAATTTGTGTAAAGGCCTGTCAAATCTGAGCAGTATCCGCTACCGCCGTGGGTAACAGTGATACCCGAGCGATATCCTGCCGGGTATTTGGTATGGCATTTTCGCAGCTGTCGTGGGTACGCGATACATACCGCGTACCCATTGGAATATCGCTACCGGCACCGGTAGTGGATACCGCTCAGATTTGAGTAAGTCTTAAAGCTGTTACTATTGTATTTTAAAAGGTAGGTATACTTACTATACGGTGTTATGTAAGGTATACTCATTAATTATTTATTTGTTCAAATAATATCTAAGCTTATAAATTAAATTAAATCCTATTTTAAAATTTATTACGATTGTATTAATTATATTAAATAAATATAAACTTGTTTAAACTTTCTCTTTTTATTTCTAGAACCAACCAACTTTCAGTCAAAGTCATATACTTAAGCTTTATTCAAATAAACTTAATTATTAAGTACTTTTGAATCGTCTATATTCTCCTAACTTAGTAATTTTCAGGTTACCTCTTGCCTTGCCGTTTTTCCTTGGAGGTAACCATGGCAAATAACTTTTTAGTTATCTGTGAAGATTTTTTTCTCAGTATAACGAATAGATTTTCCTTACAGATAACTATTTTTTTAAATAGTTGCGAGGATAAATCTATTCCAAAGAGATAACAAGTTAAACTGGAGGAAAAAAATCTTAACAGACAACCAGTACCTAATTTGGGGGTACCATGGGGTTATCTCCAAGGAACAAGGGACTTCTTGTCTTTTCAACCCTACCTCCAGCATCAGGGCTATCTCCGACTACCTTTTTTCGACTTTGTTTGCTTACGAGTTTCAATAAAAAGACATCGCAAAAATTAAATTAAATTTAATACTCATAAAAACAGTACAATTAACAATACTCAGGTCTACAAACTTAAACGAAAACTAAGAGTCGTCAACCTTTTTGGTGTCAGCTACTTTCCTTCCGAGAAGTCTGGTGTTGTCGCTATATCCGTCGCTGTATCCTCCGAAGTAGTTACCCGGGCTGTTCGGGTACTGCTGGTTGTACCCCGGTCGGTGCGGGGTGAAACTCGGCCGGCTGTAACCCGGGTAGCCCCCACCGGCGTAGTTGTTGCCGGGACGGTAGTCATAACCGGGTCGGTAGTCGTAACTAGGTCGGTTTGGTCGGTAACCTGAAAAAAAATAGGAAATGTGGAACTTTAAATGATTGAATAATAAAGGGGCTGTGATAATCACTAAATAATATTCACGGTCAATATTATATTAATAAGACAATAAAAAAAATGAAAGTATTTGAATTTTAGAAGACCGAGAGTTTTATGGTACATTTTACAAAATGGGGGATTTTTCGGCCAAACGCAACTGCGTTTCATGAATTTTAAATTCATAAATTCAAAGTAGGTACCTACTGGACTTAAGCCAATGTTATTTCCTAATACGAAAGTCTACTCATTATTGTCTCGTAATAGTTACGTATCTAATTATTTTTTTACCATTGATATTTCACATGAAACTATAATTTATTTACAATACTAAATAAATAGCATTTTTGATGTAAAAAATCTCAAATTTAAAAATTATAATTTATTTCTACACACCTCCGTAGCCCGGATATCCGCCGCCTACGCCTCCTACTGGTGAGTAACCCGGATATCCACCACCTGGATAATTTATTTTTTGAATGGTTAGTTGATTGGATTAATGTTCCTTTGATTTTTCTACGAAAGAAATAGCATTTATTTATTTTTATAAAAATTATATACCTCCGTAACCCGGATAGCCACTGCCTACGCCTCCTATTGGTGAGTAACCCGGATATCCACCACCTGGGTAATAAATATTAATGTTCCTTTGATTTTTTTCTACGAAAGAAATAGCATTTTTTTATAACAATTATATACCTCCGTAACCCGGATAGCCACTGCCTACGCCTCCTACTGATGAGTAACCCGGATATCCACCACCTGGGTAATAAGGTACGTAATTTGGTTTTTGAATAGCTATTTTTCTGGTTTTTGTTCCTTTTGATTTTTCCCACAAAACTACTCATAAAAATAAAAAGTCTGTATTTATACAAAAGATCCGCTCTGGTTGTATTCAAAAGAGCTACCGTAGTCTTGTTGCGCGAGCAACTCCTAGTTAATTAGTCTAGGTTAGTCTGAGATTGCATGTAGTGTGTGAAATGTTGTCTTCATACGATCGCTTTCCCGTTTCCTTTCACTTTTGTCTGACTCATGCCTTAGGGCAAGGGTCTTCATGCGGCCCGCTATTGCGTTATTGGCGGCCCGTCATTGTATTGACAATTCACATGTATACAAATTATACCTATTTAGTTAGGATATAATGTTTTTCTTGTTTTGCGGCCCACCGAACTAATATCAGAGTATACTAGGGCCTTGACTTCAAAAAGGTTGAAGACCCTTGCCTTAGGGCATTCAATAGCGCACGCTGAACGTGCGCTTTCGCTTTCCTCTTGCGCTTTCAATGCGCCTGGAATAGCGAATACCATGCAATTCTTCTAAAAAAACGACAAATTTATATGGCAGAAAGTTGTTGACGGCAGAAATATAAATGTTTGGAGGCAATCCATATTGCATACGATAACACAAGTTGAACTTTGAAGTGAACGTTGAAAGTGAAAGCGCACGGTTTGGAGGCAATATTGCATACATCTGACGCAAGTTGACTTGAAAGTTGAAGCGACTTGGTGAAGACAGACCATATGTGTGCGTGCACGGAAGTCTTTGATTTGTTCCGAGCGGATCTTCTATCTTTGTGCAATTTATATTTTATTATCTTACTTAAATAAAAATAAATAACATACCTCCGTAACCCGGATATCCACCGCCTGCGCCTCCTACTGGCGAGTAACCCGGATATCCACTACTTGGGTAACCGCCATATCCTGCTGTGAACATATTTATTTGCTTAGTTTTTTTGGCTTAGCTCTAGTTTTTGAGAAAAAAAGAACGGGAACATTGCAAATTTTCATAAATAAATAAATATAAATACCTAAATATTTGACAACATCACATACATTGCTCTGATTCCAAAGTAGCTAAAGCACTTGTGTTATGGAAATCAGAGACAACAGTGGTATCACAAACACCCAGACCTGAGACAATATAGAAAAGTTCATTTTCTACATTGATTCAGTCGAGGATCGAACTCGGGACCTCAAGAGATGGTGACGCCTTGAAAACCGGCGTGCAAACCACTCGACCACAGAGGTCGTCATAAATAATTCATTTTAATTTCGTGGACCTTCAGCATACCTACAAATATTATTGTCTTAAGAGGAATTCGTCGAAAAATGCAACGATTTCAGTCAGATAAAAAAATAGTTTGACCCTCCATTAGTTAAAAAGACGCGCAACTGATATCAAAAAAGTAAAAAAACAACCCACCTCCACCGTAACCAGGATACTGCTGACTCGGGTATCCGCTTTGATAACCGCCATAGTTGCTACCGTACCCCCCAGCCCCATTGTACCCTCCGTAACCGCCGCCTCCATAACTGCCGCCTCCGTAACCGCCGCCATGGCTACCCCCGTAGTTCGGGCGTAGCAACCCGTAGCCACCGACGCCGCCGCCGCTTCGTCGCTGGCTCTCTGTAGCGTCTGTGCTGGTTTCTGTTATCCGCTGCGCTGTTACAGCGGCGAGCGCGGTTATTAACACTATCTGTGTTTGGAGAAGAAAAAATTTGTATAATATTAACGGTCGATTCAATGGGGTTTAAGTTTTATACGCCTCTGTCTTTTTCTTTACGTGTGAAGACAATGGAAAATAACCTCACTTCTACACTTTTTCGATGTTTTTCCTCGTTTTAACACGTGTTATTAGGTTGCTTTCTCGTTTGTTTGTTTGTTTGTTTGTGGGTTTGTTTGTTTGTTTATTTCATTATTATCTTTAGCACAATTATCTTTCTTTCAATTATCTTGCTTGAAAAAAGTTATTGGATCAACCGCACAGTACCTACATTAAAGTGTATTTTAATGTAGAATTCAATACGTTTCCTCTATTATTTACGCCAAAAATATGACCCGCGACAAGCGCTTTTGATGATATTCGATTTTTTTTACAATCATCTGTGTGGTTTATACGCAATTGAATACTTGTAGCTACTAGATAATCTCTTTAGCTTGTCGTATGTTTTTTTTTGTGGCTACAAATTTACCTACGTTTTCTTTAAAAAAGTATTGCCCGCGCAAACGATGTTTTCCTACCATGGACCCTTAAGCACTCAGCTAACTAATGCCACATTGATGCCACATGTGTTAAGTTAATAAAATAATAATCGGCTAAGTTACAACGAATTAAGTGGTCATTTCTGCTAACCAAAAAGGTCAAAGTCAAAGTCAAATAAGCTTTATTCAAATAAACTTAATTATTAAGTACTTTTGAATCGTCTATATTTTCCTACCACCCGTTCCAGACTTTTTTAGAACAAGTAACTGAAGCATCTTAACTTTATCATCAAGAAGATATGAAAGCCTCTGTGTGTGAGAAAAAAATCGGCAATTTCAATTTAGTTTGCGACACAGGTTGACGGCCTATTTCATAAATTATCTAACTCTGTGAAGATTCAATACAACACTATCATCACACTTGATGTATTATTATCAAGTCACGGATCAGTGAGTGCTTGTACATGAAATGTATAGAATTGGAATATAACAGATTTTCATTATTATGTAATGCCATGGGAATAAAATATGTTCGTAAAAGGCCCACCCTAATTTGATTATACTTAGTAGCTTAGATGTAGGAACGATCTATTTATAATTAACAAAGGAAATGTTTACATTATGTATAAGTACCATAATATGTATACAAACTTATAGAAAGAAATCACTTTGAAAGAGCAGTACTTATGTTATTAAGTAAATGTAGGGAGCCTAGGAGTTGAACACATAATTTATAACTTTTATCTACACTCACAACGTAATGTTCCAAATATGAATTCAAAAAAGGTAATATAAATACGTACTTTATTTTCGTGGATAGGTAAAATTAAAAAATAAACTCATTACGATGCAGTCAACTGCATCATAAAATAACTTTTTTTCTCATTACGATACAGGGCAAATCCAAAAAGAAGGCAGTGCCGTAACATTAAAAAAAACAACGATATTTTCCCACATATTTTTCATGATTAAAATGTACTCTATGGTAATCGATGACTTTAGTGCGATTAGCTTGTTGAAATGCACTAATCAATTTTTTTTTCTAATGGAATGCGCGCCAAGCAATTCCGATAAAGTTTTGATTTCAATTTTTGATTTTGTTATACTTACTGAATTTTGTAGGTTTTTTTTATTCTTGCTTTAAAATGTGAAAATAAATGTACTCTGCCCGATATTTTAGTTTAGATGCAGCTAAGGAATTGACTTATTACAAGGTAGGTACCTTGCTAATACAAACAAAGTCTCTCTCTCTTTTCTAACGTTGATCTTTTATTTAGTAGGTTCAATCCCAAATGTATGAGTGTAGATAAAGTAGTGTATGAAACTGCACATAACTAGGTATTAAAACACTCGTGTGATACTATTAAAAACCTCGCCTACGGCTCGGTTTTTAAACACACACTCGTGTTTTAATACCCCTCTTTATGTGTCAGTTTCATAAACTACTATTAAAATTGAGTTAGCTAACAGAAAGTTTTCATAAAAATAATATATAGGTACCTATTTAACGAAAGACGCAATTTTGGTTTAAATCCATTTTAAAAGAATGAAAAGTATTAAAGAGTTATTCAATTCAGTGAATAAATCATTACACGCATATTGAAAAAACACATCACACATTTTCTAAATTAAATGTATTATTTTTAAAAGTAGCATTGCAACTTTATTCAACAAGCTTCGTAGTCACTACGAACTACTACGACGTAGTTGATATGACAAAGTACTTAAGTTGTTTAGCTATTTTCAGGAAGTTAATCTAGGTACCTATCTAAGTAGTTATTATGTAAAAAAATCGATATGCTTTTCTGTTATGCTTTTCTAATAACGTTTGTGAATATAAGATAACACATGTCTTTCTTGCTTCTTTCAAGCCCACGTAATGAAAAATTCAATGCTAGGATCCCAGAATCTCTACATTTATGGAGTAGGTATCGAAAAATTATATTCATTTCTTTCACAGAAAATCTTTAAGATGCTCCATATATTTTTCCTTCTATCACTGTTATGAAAAGAAATTACTATTATTTTGTAATAAATAAAGTGAGAATAAATTTTTGGAATTTCTAAAACGTATTAACTATGTAAGTAAGTCAGTACTGTAGAAAAGAAATATCCACGACTGGTAAAATTAGGTATACGAGGGCTGCTATTTATGTATCCGGAAAATTAAAAATATAACAAACATCTATCATCTATTTGGGTTTTATTGCTTTTAAATTTATTTGCCATGATGATCCATGCACTTCTGGATACAATCAAACCAATTCTCATAGCACTTTTCCAAAACATGCATTTTGAACGCATCAACGGGTTTCGACTCATCTTGGAACACCCACACCGTTAACTGTTGTTTAGTTTCGGGGTCCTACGCATAGATCCAGGATTCATCACCTGTATAGATGCTGTAAACAGCAGTAGCCGCACCACGATCGTATTTTTTTTATATTTTTTTTGCACCAATCGACACGAGCCTGTTTTTGATCAATTTTAAAATTGTGCGGAATCCAACGCAAACAATTTTTTTTTGCAACTAAATGTTTGTGTAATATCTAATGAATGCTCGTCATACTAATGCCCAGGGACGCCTCTATCTCATAATATGTAACATTACGATCTTGCATTATTAGTTCTCGCACAGCATCGCTGTTTTGTGGAAGAACCACCGATTTAGGACGACCTTCTTTAGATTCGTCCGTGAGCATAGACCGTCTACTGAACGAGTGATTTACAGTGGTTATCGATGGTGCTTCGTCCCCAATAATCGAATTCAGTTGTTAGATGCACTGTTTTTGAGTTAGTCCACGCCGAAAATTGTAATAAATCATCGCATGAAAATTTTCACGATGTAAATGCATGGTGATTAAGACAAGCAATTTTCAAAATGGCGCCACAATGGAAAAACAATTGACATTTACATGGAACAAACTATATTCTACCGATAAAGAGTTAAATTTTCAAATATATATAATTATTTTTTAAATATTGTTTTGTAAGTAGCCAATTCCGGATACATAAGTAGCACCCCTCGTACAACGTGTTACAAAATAACCCCTAATGCCGAAGATGGTAGATAGGGACCATGAATCTGACCAACTTTTACTATGGGACAAACTCTGAAATTGCGAAAAAAAATTCTGCTGTTTCATACATTTTGATATTTTCGTTATTAATTTTTGTAAGAAGCAGCAGATTTTTTTCACGTTTCAGAGTTGGTTTCATAGTAAAAGTTGTTCAGTTTGATGGTCCCTATTCACCATATTCGGGATTAGGGGTTATTTTGTAACACGTATTTATCAATTCCTAGTAATGCTTACCAAACTATTCATTATAGTAAAGTCCACTGCACACAACACGTCACACTTGGTCTGACATAAAGATACGAATGATCATGCTTGGTTGATCAGTGCCTTTATACAGCGCCAGAGCGCGACCCAAAGCATTCAAGGAGCGCGAACTTTTTGTGCGTACGCGCATCTCAGCACCAATTATTGCAATTATTCGATATTTACTCGTGTTATTGTTGATCTAATTAGCGGATTGACTGGGAAATAGCATAAGTTCTATAATAGACATTATTATTCCTATACGATTAACGGTTCCTACGATTAAGGAAATAGTGGAAGGAAGTGGTCGATTATCGAGAGTTGTGAGTGATTTCTTGTCAATTTATAATGAAATGGAGATGGTTAGGGGAAATGAATTACGATTTAATTCTGTTCCGATGTTATCATCTTTTTAGGACTTTAACTTAAATATACCAGTATAATTATGTCTACATAAGAGATCCATCATCCAATGAAACATTTTGCCATTTTACACGACCATCCAAAAACAGAGTGTTAGGTATGTGTTCGGTCTGCGATGACACTTGTTATTTAACTTTTCAGTTCGTTTTTGGCATGGCAGTCGTGTTTTTAATATTATATTAAGTTTATTTTTTTTGTCGGTCTGTGTCATTATTCTTTCTAGATAATAGGTAAGTAAGTATACTTATCATAATTATCGAGTATTTTATGAAATTAAGTATTTTACAAAAGTGTTAGAAGAAATGCTGGATTTATGGAAAGATTATCTAAATTTAAAAAGAAGGAAGTATTTTTGTAATTATTTCTTCGAAAAAATATAAGAGTTCTGTGAAACATTTATTTTTACTCTTATTGAAAAGGCTGCAATAATTAATTTTAGTTCAGTCACCTAGATTACATTGCGATAAACGCTGCTGAGAAAATCCTTACTTCATATTTTGAAAATTATGAAGATACATTAAGTAACCATTAAATAAAATTAATGTAACCATATTTTTATTATTGTAAAAATGTGGTTACATTAATTTGAACAACCATAATAGATGGTGTGACAAAGTACTAAAGGGTTTAAGCATAGCCTTCTATAATTGCAAGCCGTGAACATAAGTTTGGCAACGTCTGTTACTGTCAGTTCGTGGTCATGTCGTCGGCCAGTCTCCATACTAAATGTATGGGAATATTTCAATTTTAAGAGGTCGATATTTTTTTTCCTACCAATCGTGTGAGGTTGAAAATATGAAAATAATTTAGTTCCTTTATTGAAATGCTTTGTATATTAAACAATAAGAAAAATATCAATGTTAACTAGGAAAAAATGGCTGTCAAAGATGTCATCTTTTTTGTTGATTTTCTTCAGCAGGGAGTTGATTAACACGCCCTCTAGCAATAAATTATATATCATTAGAAAGGTCTTTTAAAGACAAATATTTGCTGTTAATATACTTTATATCAATTGTTTATACTTTTGGAGTTAAAGGTTATTAAAGTATAAAAGTGGTTTATTGTCTATGGGAGTTGAATTACCCCACCTCTAGCAATAAATGATATATCATTAGAAAGGTTTTCATATGATAAATATTTGCTGCAAACACACTTTCTATTAATTATGAGTATTTTCGGAGTTTTAGGTCATTAATGTTAAACAAATTGGTCAAGTTCAGAGCGTTATAACTCTCAAAGTACTAATAGTTGACGTTTATTGTAGTACAATAAAGTGTTTCAAATTTAAAGACCTTTCCAATGATGTAAGATTTATTGCTAGGAGAGGCTTAGATCAAAAATACTCATCGTACTAAAGGACTCCCGAAAAGTTCAAATAATTTGACTCAAACCGTATGTCCTAATAAATAAATAATAATAATAAATATAAAATCTTTATTGAAATAATCTTACATCACAATTTACAACTAGTTTAAACATAGACAATATAGGAAAAACAAATAATAAATAATTATTGAAATAATATTAAACTATGTGCTTGACCACATGCGATGTTGCCGTTCTGCTCACTTCATGGCTTGGAAGATATAGAAGGCTATGGTTTAAGCTATAATAGACAGTCTGTAGCTCAGCTACTCTGACACTGACGATTCTGAAAGAAAACGGCATCTTTAGTTGAAGTAGTTTGAATATTATTCAATTTCCCAAAAAAAGTACTACATTGTGTATTGTTTGTTTTATTAATACATTAGCAATATCCACATTAAATGAATTTATTTTCTAGGTAATGTCGTAGGCAGGTGGCATAATGAAATTGGCAATTTTATCTGGCCTTCGTCCTATTATGGGAGCGGATAAAACCAGAGGCCACACATATATCCGCCTTAACTTAATGGTAAAAATTAGGCGCAAGTAATAATATGGCTAATTTTAAATTAATTTGTTTCCTTGAAATTGTAGCAATCTTGACAAAGTAAGTACTGTAAAACTACTAGCGCCCTTTGTTGTTCTCTTAAGCCATTTATTGGTGTGACATTGGTAGTAAAAAAAGTGTTAAGCTGTTTCTGAGGCCAACTGTACCTATCCACTTACATAATTAAGTTCACGATAAGACACAGGTCTCAATTCTCTGTTCCATTGAGATTTTTAAGGTTAAGTGGCCTTCGGGAAATCCGCTGTCGTTGCATACGCTTGACCCTACAGTTACGAAACACTTTTACAATTTCAGATTTATTTTTAGTGATTTATCTTCATGAATCATCCCTGTGTATTTCTTTTTACTGTCGAATTTTTTTTTAACTGTCGGTTCTCTATTATTTTATTTATATTATTTTATCTGGTGGTGGAAAGTGACAATGAGATGGAGCATTCACTGTCAGACCCTAAATGTCAGACGTTAGGCGTCTGGCATTAACAGATATAGGGTCATTTCCTTGGACGAATCAAGTCATTTCACATCCTACTCGTAGATATTAGATTTATTTATTGATTTATTCTAATTACATCGTAATAATTATGAAACTATGTAGATGCGGTGATAAGGTAGTAAACTGAGATACTTTCATTATTATAATTTTAGCATTATGAAACTTATTTTTTATAGTAGGTAGCTAATTACTAGTTTTTATTTATTAAAATATTTAAATAATAGTGTTTTCTTTAAAATTTCCAAATATTTTCCAATAGTAATAATACAATTAAGTCAGTTAATAAGAACAATAAAATAAACTGGCGGAAAAATTTATCCTGTTTTCTACAGGCAATTAGTGAAACTTTTTGCCACCCTGAAAATGTGTCTGTTCTTCCCGATGTCACCCCGTCCCCCGAAGCCTTCTCCCCCTCTTCCCCAAAGCATGTCCCGATCTGCTGTTTTTAAATATTTTGACAAAAATAATCTGCACTAAATTCTTCACAAAATCTGCAAGGTATGAATTATGAAATGGTAGGTAATCTTTATTTTGCAAGCGCAAGGAGTTGATGCAATAGTTAGGCAGTTATGTAAGGCATATTTAAGTATTACTAACAGCTATAAGTACCTATAAACAAATCCATATGACTAACTAACAGTAATCTCAGAACTCTAACGCGGTCCTTACCAAAACAGCCAAGGATAATGTGCGATGCGAGGTCCTCATATTCAAATACGCGCAGTTTGTTTGAAATGAATGCATTTATGAGGATGCCATAAAAGGACATGTAAACAATACGCATTGTTTCATTCTTCGATCCTCCAGAGGGCTCTCGTAAGGTAGCTAGCTGCTCTGATTCTTTGTTTATCCATTATATATAATTAATTATAAGATGATATTATATTCGATTTGCAATTTTGACAAACGCTTCCTGTGAGCTGTGGTGACAGAATATACGACGGAAAAAACTACAGAAATGATTGAACAAGGCTAGAATTATGAGCGTCCATCCCCTAGCAGCGCCACTCAAAAAAAAAATTATTACAACGCAATAATTATGTTTAATGAAATTCGGAAAAATATAAAAACTAGTATTAGTTATAAACAATTTTTGTATGTGTTGTTTTCCTGGCTTAAATGTTTGTGTAGTTAAAATCTGGATTAACGCTTAAAGTGGCCACTTTTGGCGTTAATCCAGGTTTTAACTACTCGAACACATTTTAAACTAAGAATTACCGCATAGACTAGTTTTTATATTTTAGTTATTTCGTTGTAATGGTTTTTTCTTGATTGGCGGCGCTGGTGGAGCACGATGCACTCTTAAAGTTTTTGAGATTAGCTGAATTGAAAATGTTCAAAATTGAAAATGTCCGCATTTTAGCAGTGCAATAAGTACGTTTGTGTTTTCTACAAAAAACTCGTGACTCTCATCTTTTAAGCATTTGGTTCTTTTTGACAAAAAGATAAAACTCCTGGAATACAACCATAGCAAACAATAGATAAAAACAGAGTTCTTGGACCCTCATCATTCTAGCCTTGTGTGTGTGCTTCGATTGTTTCTGATGCCAGCGACTCCAGGGGGGTAATTACGTAACTTTGTTGCAATCAACTTTGACAGAAATCGCAGTTATACATTGCTGCTTTAGTAAGAAGCAATGTGACAACTATCTTAACTAAAGCTGCAATGCAACTGCGCTTTCAATCGATTTCAATCGAGAATTGTTAGCAACAGACTTACGTGATCAAGGGTCAGGGCCCAGGCCATGTCCTGTATTTGACGTCAATTTCGCAAGATAATCCAACTTCGTTTTCGAAAGATCTAAGGATATGACATTAAAAAATCACGAAAAAACGAAAATTTATCCCATACATTTTTCGAGAGCCAATTTCATAGTATTTTTTACAAACGGTTAAAAATCTAGAAGGGCAGAAATCAATAATAGGTAGACCTATACTACCTACATATAGTACCGTACTACCTACGTACCTACACTACATTTCGTGCTGTAGGGCATCAAAATCGAGTTTAAGTAACGCGTGTGAGTGTGACTGAATTATATTTTATTATCATAGTTGTAATAAAATCGAGGACTCACGTTATCAATATAATGCATTAATATTTATATGGTCATCTATAAAATTCATAATTTGATTATTAGATTACAATCATAACAACAATTTATATAAATAAATCACTATTCGCAATCCGATGTCTAACTATAATGTAATGTAGTATCACAGAAATACTTAACTATGTTTTAATGTGGTGTAGTTGCAGTCTTTAAAAACTTTTATCTTTATTTTTTTTGCGTAAATTTTTTTTTGTTGATTCGATATTGCGTTCGTAAACGTTTCAGTTCAAAAGTATTTCTTCAAATAGATACGTTTTTCTCGTACAAATCATAATCGGGGGCTATTATCGCCTGTTCATTTTCCTTCAATTTCCTGTTGGGCGGGGAAGGTAGACAATGAAGAGATTTTACGGCCCGTACCGCGTAAAATGACGTGCGAAAATCTAGGGATGTGCGCCCAACACGTCTTGTACTTATTATGTATTCTGTGGCCCAACTAGTGTCGTCATCAAAAACTATGTTTATGTTATGATGTAGTCCTTATTTATTACTTCTTGCTCAGTATTTAATATAACATAATAAATAGGGACTACATCATAAACGTAGCTCTAGAAAGCTGTAATTTAGCATGTTTGTGTATATTAATAGGTACCCAAAAAAATGTTAGAATAAAATCTCGAAAAAAAATTTTTTCTTGGTGGTAGGTACACCAAGAAAAAATTTTTTTTTCTTTACATTTAAAGTGGGAATGGAACATTTTTTTCTCAACAATCTCATATTATAGGGTGTCGTTGAAACGGTCTATTAATATATTGTTTTAAATTTCCATGGTTATTGACGTTAATAGAATAAACTGTGTCGGGATTTACACCATGTACCTGTTTATTTTTGAGACTCCGATATTTCGGCGCAGTTGCATGCGCCATGATCACGGAAGAACTGTCGATTGTTGCGTGCGGGTAGATGTTATTGGCAGACGAATCGGTCTACCCTCCGTCTAGTTCTTTTATTACTACGTTCGATACCGGTACCACTGTCTGCAAACTCACTATTCACTCGAATTTGTTCTCGACACACGACACTCACTGTATCTGTACGCGAAACGGCACTTTTTTATTTTTGTTGTTTTTACACAACCGGACTACTGGATTCCAGACACTCGACAATTTAAACCCATCCTCACGATTGAAATTTTTGTATAAATTAATATCGGAGTCTCAAAAATAAACAGGTACATGGTGTAAATCCCGACATAGTTTATTCTATTAAAGGTCTATTAATATTTGTAAGTTTGTGAAAACCACTTCTTGATTCAGGGTTGCGTTTGCAAAATATTAAGCTGTAAAGTGCAAAAGTTCTCCCCCTCTGCCATGTAAACGGCTGCTTTTGAAAACGTGAAAAAAATCAGGACACTGCACATAATGAAGTTAAAAGGAAAACTATCACTGCTAGGTAGGCTCTATAAGTTAAAGAGTACCTAATGTAGTTTTAGTTGTTACTTGTGTAAAACATAATCATAATCATAATCATAATTCTTTATTTGCGTAAAACACGGTGAAAATGTTCTTACAATAATAATGTGCACATGTTTTGCCCTTAGTAAAGAAGCATGCAAATTTTTACAAGTATGTCAATTCTTAAAATCTAATAATTGTTTTATGTCATAAAAATTATGTTGATTCAACCACTGGTATAATTTAAATTTAAATACATTTAATGTCAATTTTTTAAAGTCATTTGGAATTTTATTATAAATTCTTACACACATGCTCAGACAATTTTTATTATACTTTGCTGATATCGGTACTTCATTTAATACTAGCCTATTTGGATTTCTGTGCAGTCGGGAACTTACATCAGATACTTTTTTAAACAGTCCTAAGTTTTTATGTACAAAAATACTAACTTCATAAATATACATTGATGGTAGTGGTAGTAAGCCTAAACTCTTGAACAATGGTTGACACGACTCGTCTGGTGGGATTCCTCAGACGGCTCTAACACACTTTTTTTGTGCAATAAATGCCCTCTTATTATCGATACCGTTGCCCCACAGTAATAATCCATACCGCAAAATTGACTCCACGTAAGCTCTATAAGTAGTTATGGCCGTCTCTCTATTAGTAACATTTCTCACTTTGTAGAGGGCGTAAACGAATTTGTTTATTCTTTTTGCTAAATTTTCTATGTGAATCTGCCATTTCAAGTGTTGGTCTATGATAACGCCTAAAAATTTGGTGTGTGAGACTTCATTTATTTTGGCAATGTTTAGTTTAAAATTAAATTTTTCTTGATTAGTTTTATTAAATTGTATAAAATTTGTTTTATTTAAATTAATGACCAAATTATTTTTCTTAAGCCATTCAATATTACCATTCAATATTCAATAGAAACAGGAAGTAAATATTTGATTCTACTATGACGATATGCTCTTGACCAGTTTTTTGAGCTTTACTTTTAAACGGGCTTGCTAATATTTCCAAAAGTCCTTCTTTAAGTGATAAAAGAACTTCTCTTTAAGGCTTTATCATTTTAAGTACTTATTTATCACAGCTTCCAAAGAAATAGGTACTGGTAGGTACTCTACGTCCATCACATCACTAAACCATGCCAAATAGGCGCGTGTATGAAGCGTTAATGTGAAATTCGCTTGTAGGTAAGCCTTCCCGAGGGAATTTCGAGCTTCAATGTCGGTTTATCTCTTTATAGCTGTTAAATTTTACGTCACATGACTGACACATGCCTACGTTTATGGAAGACAAGATTTGGTTCCCTTACGAGGCAGATTTCTGAGTATCTTAGCATTAAGAGCAGTTTATGTGGTTATCGTACATAAACATTATGTAGTAACTGTAATAAATAAGGATTGTTTTTATGTGGAGTATCTATTTTTCTATTTTATAATGGGTAATACAATTAATAACCAATACTTTACCTTAGCGTCCACCATAAGTGCTCACTAAATAAGGAGGACTTGGGAACTACATTTTTGTTGAACAAGCTGGTGGGAGGATTGGGATAGGTAACATTCGTAAGAGTCAGTCATGGGATGGGTGACCAAAATTGTATTATCTCGAGCTCCTCCGTTCTTCTGAGGGCACGTTAAGCCGTTGGTCCCAGGTGCAGTTGCACACGTTGACACACACCAATCCGCGTTGAACTCTAGTGGTGGGTTATGGCCCATCCTCCTTATCCTTATCCATCCATTTTTTAGATAGTAAAATCGGCTCAGCCAAATGTGAGATAATTGCGAAGAAACATACATACATACGGGTCAAACTGAGAACCTCCTTTTTTAAGTCGGTTAAAGAACTACACAGATATCCTCTTTCAACAAAAAAAATATTATCTTATTCAGTTCATAAACAAAGAAGTAATACGACCATTATCATCGAGGTAATTCACACAAAATCATACTATTTTCGTGCTTTTTTCAAGATTACTTGAAAAGTACTGAACCGATTTCCAAATTTAAAAAAAATGGGACCAACTTGGGAGTTTACCTAATGTAATAACGTTTGAATCATTTCAATCGGTCCAGCCGTTTTCGAGTAGGTAAACGGTGGACATACACAAAAAAAACAAAAATACAGACAAACAGAGAACCTCCTCCTTTTTGGAAGTCGGTTAATAAAAAGTAGACAATATCATAAAACGAAATCATCTGAAAATTATCCTTATTCTTGCGGACATTGTGCGAACCGAAATAAGATACTTATAGATTTTTGTAGACGCACGCCATAGGACTAAAAAGTCCGGTAACTTTCTAGAACAATAGAAAATCCAGGCATGGGGTAAATTCATCAATAGGTACTCTTGGCTCTCGACGCATTCAAAAAACTAAAACTCCATCAGATATCCGGGAAACTAACGAGCCCCCACTTCGTTAATGGATGAGTGGATGAGGGAACTGACCAATGGTGTTGTATTTTTTAATGGATTCTGTTTATAGGGATTTTAATTTTTATATCGGTACCTAGCCCGACTTTCCAATGCCAATAAATCGTGAATACGAAATTGTCTGGTTGTAGGTGTATAACTTTTTGAAACGATCGGTAACTGAATTCCTACTAATTGACCGAGCGAGCACGAAGTGCGAGCGAAGCGTCTCTGCTTCAGCTTGGGCAAAAATTCTTTCGTATGTTTGTATGTTCTCCTCTACAGGTCGCATTTCTCAACCGATTCTCGTGAAAATTTGTGAGCAGGTTAAAAAATTATATGGAATTTTTTTGTCGAGCCAGATTTTTTTAATTTTTTAAAATGGCGGAGATATGTTAAAAAAAAACAGGTTTTTCGGCTTTCCAGCGCTGTCTGTTCTCCTCTACAGGTCGCATTTCTCAACCGATTCTCGTGAAATTTTTTGAGCAGGTTTGAAAATTATATAGATTTTTTTTGTCACGCCACTTTTTCGATTTTTTTCAAAATGGCGGAGATATGTAAAAAAAACATATTGCAGTCCAGCTTTCCGGCTCTGTCTTTTCTCCTCTACAGGTCGCATTTCTTAACCAAATTTCGTGAAATTTTGTGGGCAGGTTCGAAAATCATATAGATTTTTTCAAGTTGAGACAGTTTTTCTAAATTTTTCGTAACGGCGGAGATATGTAAGAAAAATGTATTTCAGCCCGGGTTTCTGACGCTGGATGTTCTCCTCTACAGGTCGCATTTCTCAACCGATTCTCGTGAAATTTTGTGAGCAGGTTCGAAAATAATATAGATATTTTTTGTCACGACAGTTTTTTGAAATTTTTCAAAATGACGGAGAAATGTTAAAAATACATATTTCAGTCCGGCTTTCCAGTGCTGTATGTTTTCTTCTACAGGTCGCATTTCTCAACCGATTCTCGTAAAATTTTGTAAGCATGTTTGAAAATTGTATAGATTTCTAATGTCAAGCCAGTTTTTCATTTTTTTTTCTAATGGGGGAGATAATGTAAAAATTTCAAATTTCAGTCCGTATTTCCGGCGCTGTCTGTTCTCCTCTACAGGTCGCATTTCTCAACCGATCTCGGTGAAATTTTGTGAGCAGGTTTGATAAATATATAGAATTTTTTTGTAGAGACAGTTTTTCGAAATTTGTTAAAATGACGGAGATATATAAAAAAACTATATTTCATTCCAGCTTTCCGGCTGTTTGATCTCCTCTACAAGTCGCATTTCTCAACAGATTCTGGTGAAATTTGGTGAGTTGGTTCGATAATTATATATAACTGTTCAGTCAAGCCAATTTTTCCAAATTTATAAAAAAATACTCACCCATTTTGAAAAACGATCAAAATTAGAAGCACCATCTAGCTGCAATACTCATTTTACCTACTGTGTGCTTTGAAAACTTCATGGCGACATTTTATATTATTTTTTCGCGAGGTCTACAGCTCACGGAGCCACTAGTATTATAAATGCGAAAGTCCGTTTGTTTGTTTGTTTGAAAAGGTCATAGTGTACCTTTCATCCCGAAAAAAATATTGTTCCCGAGGGATAGCAAAAAACTTTCCACGCAGACGAAGTCGCGGGCGGCCGCTAGTAAATACATTATAATACTACGGTAATTCTCCAGACGTACATTTTTGTGTGTCTTCATGCTTAAAAAGTTTAAAATTACTTATTATTTTTGATCGCAGAGGGTATTATTCGTATTTAGGTTTAATACATGAATTTTCAAGTAGGTAACCACTTATTCAATACTAGCGGCCGCCCGCGACTTCATCTGCGTGGAAAGTTGTTTGTGAAGGCATAACGTGAAGGCATAACAAACAAACAAACAAACAGCCTTTCGCGTACTATTAGTTATTCTGTGCTTTCGCTTTTATAATATTACTAGCGACCGCCCACGACTTCGTCCGCGTGTTTAATGTTTTGTCTATCCCTCGGGAACAGTTCCCTTTTTCGGGATGAAAGGTACCCTATGTCCTTTTCTGTACCCCTAACAATGTGTGTGCAAAATTTCACGATGATCGGTTCAGTAGTTAAGACGTGAAGGCGTAACAAACAAACAAACAAATAAACAAACAAAGACTTTCGCATTTATAATATTAAGTAAGGATAGCACAGTTTAAGATGGTAAAGCTGTGATAATTAGTAAGGATACCCTTCTCTGACAGAAAAAAGCTTCTGCGTGCGCTAGGGTGCGAACTGACTCTTTCTGAGCTTTGGAAAGCTATATGAAAAAAAAAATTAAAGAGCTAGCGTGCGGTGCCCCACAGTCATTTACATCTGAATCGAGTTCGCTTAATTAGCTTCAGGGCGGAAGCGATGCGTTCATTTCCACCTGCATTGTCGGAGGATCTCCTGATTTTTGCAGGAGCCACTCCAGCCGACAAAAGCCGCATTCAGAATAGATAAGTTGGGTGGATTTTTTTGCGTCTTTTATTGGAGGTCGTTTGTTTTTTTCAAAGAGAATGGTATTATAGTTTTTGCAGTACTTATTGATCGATGTAATACAGGCTAGGTTAACGACCGAAAATATTGGTTTCGTACGACAACGAGGACTTCAATACTTCTAATTATGTCTGCGACTCGATTCCTATATTGATATTGGTATAAATATTTTTGGGTTTTAGAATTTTTTTCTTTTTAAATACCTACCTAAGTACTTTAGCTGTTATTTATGTCGCGGTTTACATTTTGATATATTACAAAGGTACTGTTTTTGTTATTTAATGGGGAGGAAAAGCGCAATTTTATCCCGATAGGTGGCGTCTTGTCTTTGGTACCCGGCCGCCTTAAAGCAAGTGTCAAAACATATGGGAATCTCTGGAGTATTGCACTTTTTAATTTAATACTGAGAAAATGGCGCATTGTTTTGGATGTAACTGTTAAAATATTGGAGTTCATCGATTTCCCAGTAACAAAAAAAATATTGGGCAAAAAAATATTAAAAAAAAAGATGCTATTCCCTTGATTTTCTCATTTACTGAGCCTGAGAAAAATTATAAATCAAAAGAAATGTTTCATGAATTTAATGAAGCTTCGCCAAAATAAAACAATATTTGAATTATAACAGCTTTGTTCTTTAATATTTCAACCTCATCAGTTTCTAACATATTTATAACTTGGATGAATTTGATAGGTATATGAAATATGGAATAAGCCCAATATTGGGGCCAAACAGAGAATTAATAAAATTTTATATGCCAGAGTCATTCAAGAAACTCAGAATAATAAAATAAATATGATAAAACGGTTCGTGTAATTTTGGATGGTACAGAAATTCCAGTACAGAAACCTGAAATTACTATTGCACAGCAGGCATCATGAGGCAACTATAAACACGGCAATTTACACTCAGTTTCTATGTTTAAATTTAAATCATATATGCTTCTAATCTGAAATAAAAAGATTACTTGTAAATCTTACACGAAATTTAAAGAAATGTAATGCTTGTTAGTAATTTTTTGTAAGTTGCTATAAACTTTCTTGCCTGTTGTTTTGGCTTTTATTTCCGTAATTCTTCTTTTATCTGAGCTAAAGTTAGCATGGAATACTTGTTGGTCCGCAAAACCTAAAAAAATATAATCTATTAAAGTAAAATCACGTAATACACAGTCAAGACAATATAAGCTCAAACTGACAAAGGGTCCAAAGACTGAAGCGCCATCTGTAATTCACTTTGCCTTCGCCTCCCCATTGTCATTTTATATGGTAGGTAAACAGGATATAGATATTTGGTTAAGTTTGAAGATAATAAACCGTAAGAAGCAATTTTAACCATGAGCTCATTGAAAAAAAAAACAATGTTTTAAGTCCTCCTTGGATTCCCTACTACCTTTTCCTCATTATTACAATACTCAATTTATAATATTAATAAACAACCATTCGATTACTGTCTAAAAATCCTAAACACCACTCTTCTACTGACGAAACAAGTTTATCCTTTACGCTAATATCAGCGCGAGCGAAACCAATTTTGTTTATATTAAGCGACGAAAATTGATTTTTCCGAGAGGTGTTTTTTGTGCCCCATAAAAAATGTGCGTAGCGAGTGAAAAAGAATGGTGGTTTCGGTACGGTAGTTTAAATAATTTATTTCGTTTATTGCGGCCATTCTGAGTGATTGGTAAGGGGCCGAAATTGTTTAGGGACTGATAGTTACCTTGCCAATTTGTATTGTAAACAGTTTTCCATTATGTTAACCTTACCTATCCAACTATATTGGTAACTCGACGTTGAAAAATCATGATTTCGTAATCTATCCACTATCCATTTAGTTACCTACCTACTTTCCTAAAAAAGTGTTGAAAAGGGTAATAAATAACCATTTTATTTGGTGAGATGCTTGGGATAAATTAAACATGTAAAAAACTGAAGTAAATGAAATTCAACGCCATAATAAAACCAAATGCACGCTTCGCCCATTTTTTGAATTTTTACTAAATAGTTTTTTAGGAGCCATGGCTGAATCCTTAATAATGATTCAAGAATAATGAGAAGGTATTTTGTAAAATGTCTCAAGTAACGGAAACCTGCCTTCCCAATTTAAATAACTTATAGCAGCGTTAAATTAATTCTAACGCCTTTAAACACCCAGTTTCTTACCGTACAACAAACAAACCCTTAAGGTGCCCTTAAGTGGACACTTAATTGAGCCTGGCCCACTGTTTTGATGGCACCACATTAATTTTATCTTGTTTTTCTGTTCTCGCGACCAATTATCTCAACTGCGAGATCTTTCCTTCCGAGTTTTAATTTCGTCCTTCCTTACTAATTATACTTCGCTTTTGATCAACTTAACGTTATTCTTTGTTTTAGAAGTATTTTGGGGAGTGATCATAATAGATGTCTTGAACGCCTATTCTTAGAATTAATAATAATTATAAGTAATGGAACTTTTGTTGGTAGGTAATTTTATTCGACAGCTCTTTTTTATCAATATTGTGGAAATAACCAAATATTGATGTCTAATATCGTCTGAAAATCGCTCGCATCCCTAGTGTAGTGTGTATAAACCTCAACATTTATTTTAAATTTTTTTTACCCTTTCTTGTGTAGATTAGGTAGGATCTCTGCATAAATGTGCGAGTCCGTTAGGTATATCAACCATTTATAGTTTTAATATTAATTATGGATAACGATAAAGGTAGATCCTAGCTCATTACAAAAATGTTCAATTATAATGCCATCACAAGTCACATTTTAATGCATTTCATAAGAGTTAATGTCTGGAATATTTAATTTGGCGTTAAGTTCTTCCAAAAAGTAAAGGACCTCCCTGGAGCAGCTTAAGTCCACAGTGATCCTTAATTATGAATTTGCCTGTCCACGACTCTTAATTTCCCATGTGACACGTTGCTTAATAAAATTACATTTAGGTGAATGAAACGATAAAATTATTACCAGTACATATTCAGAATATTATAAGACAAATTAGATTGTCAATTTGAACTTCTAGCAAAGAACATTTACAAATAATTAGTTTATTGGTATTTTATACTTACCGTGAGTCTATTTATTTGTTCTTTGGTGAGACATTAGGTTAAAAAAGAATCGGAAATTAGAGTGCCTACACACGGAATTTCGATTCAGAATTCCGAAACGGATTTATTCCGAACGCAGCTAATCCATAGAAATCTATGGACCTACCATACACGTGCGGGTTTTTTCAGAATTTTTATACATTATAATATTCCGTTTCGGAAACCCGAATCGGGATTCCGTTTGTATGTGGCCGGCTTTATAATCGAAATTCTCACGGCAAATCGAATCCACACGGATGAAGTCGCGGGGGGAAACTAGTCCCTTTTAAAATAACTAGCTTACGACCACGTCTTCGTTTCTGTCAGGACATTTTATTTTATAAGTACCTACCTATAAGTAGATAAAAATACTACAAGTTACTATCTAAATATTTAGTCTTCCTTATTTATTAGATTTACTTAATCCTGCTTAGATATTTGGGTTAGCCTTAAGTTTAATATCTTTTCTTTTATTTGCTTATCTATGATAATAGGTAATGAATTAATTCTGGATGATTGATCTTTTCAATCGGATCATATCAAATACGGTTAAAAACCAGTTTGCGACAAAATTTTAGTAGAAAAGACTTTTCCTAGGTTTATTGTTTCATTTGTACGATTTGTTCCGGATTCGTCATGTTCCTGACTCGTCGTATTCCAGATTCGCCATATTCCAGATTCGTCGGAATACAGTCGATGACATTACGACTAAAAATTCGTATGGTAGAAATTCAACTTAAAGACGTGGTAGATATCATATTTCCACTATTAGGCCCGCCTAGGGTTAGGTAAATTTCACGAAAAATTTCAGTCTGTGAAATATTTAGAATAAATTTCATTTTGGTTTGAAATATTTCAGTTTGGAGTGAAATTTATTTTTAAATTTCATCTGACCTAAATAAAACAAAATTACATGCATTTTGTCAATACAATCTACATAATTATACAAAAAATCAATAAACAAATAAGTTGGCTTATATTACGAATAGCTTTGGCTATTTTACAACTTTTAATAACAAAATATTCAGTGTCCGTTTCGATTGTCAGCCACGATGGCGTAGAAGAAAAATGACTACGTCAACATTACGAAGGAATATGTAGAAATTTAACAATTATAGTCGCAATGTAGGTCCAATATTCAAAAAGTTGTAAAGGTTTAACCGTGGCCACACGATCGAAAGTGGAGAACCGTGCGGCTACGCAGTTCTCTAAAATGGAGCTTAGTCGGGGTCCTATTCTTTTTGCTAATCGGTGATACGATTTCGTAGAAAAATGTTAAAAGTATAAAAAGCCCTAATGTTTGGACTTCACGCCGACCTACATACCGCGCCATGGTCCACGCGGTCGAAACGTGGAGAGCCGCGCGGTCACGCTGTTCTCTTAAACGGAGCTTAGTAGGGGTCCCATTATTTTTGCTAATTGCTGATACGATTTTGTGGAAAAATTTAGAAAGTATAAAAACGCCCTAATGTTTGGACTTCACGACCTACATACCGCGCCATGGTCCGCGCGGTCGAAACGTGGAGAGCCGCGCAGTTCTCTTAAACGGAGCTTAGTAGAGGTCCCATTATTTTTGCTAATGTCTGATACGATTTTGTAGAAAAATTTTGAAAGTATAAAAATGCCCTAATGTTTGGACTCCACGACCTACATGGCTTAAATGCTATGGCCGGTCGAAATGTGGACAATCGCGCGGCCACGCAGTTCTCTCAAACGGAACTTAATAGAGGTCTCATTCTTTTTTATAATCGCTGATACAATTAGATAAAAATTAAGACAGTATAAATAAAGCCCCAAAGTTTGGACTTCACGACCTACAGAACTTAAATACAATGGCAACGTGGTAGTAAAGTGCAAACATTAGGGCTTTATTTATACTGTCTAAATTATCTACGAAATCGTATCAGCGATTAGCAAAAATAATGGAACTTCTACTAAGCTCCGTTTGAGAGCGTGGCCGTGCGAGGTCCTCCACATTTTGACCGCGCGGCCGCCATGGTAAACCTTTACAACTTTCTGAATATTGGACCTACAAATTTGCGACTTTCATTGTTAGTTTTCTACATATTCCTTCGTAATGTTGACGTAGTCGATTTCTTCTACGACACCGTGGTGGCCGAGCAATCGAAACGGACACAATCTAAACTAGTGGCTCCGTGAGCTGTAGACCTCGCGTTAAGAAGTAGCTCAAATTGTATGTTGTTTAAAAAATACTTAATACAAAAGGTGTTACCAGCAATGATATTAGATTAAAATTCTAAAATCATTGGTTACCAGCCCTTTTTCCCCACTGCTCACGAGGTTTTCAAAGCACATAGTAGGTAGGTATATTATTTGGTTACGAACTTTTACGTACTGTTTGGTTAGATGGCTTCTCATTTTGAATATTTTTTGTAATATTTGTGATAAGTTTTGAAAAACTGGTTCGACTTAAAAATTCTATAAAATTATCGAATTGCTCACAAAATTTCACGAGAATCGGTTGAGAAATGCAACCAGTAGAGGAGAACAAACAGCGCCAGATAGCCGGATTAAAATGTTTCTTTTACACATCTCCGCCATTTTAGAAAATTTCGAAAAACTGGCTTGACGTAAAAAAAAATATATTATTTTCAAACCCGTTCACAAAATTTCACGAGAATCAGTTAAGAAATGCAACCTGTAGAGGAGAACAAACAGCGCCGAAAATGTTTCTTTTAAGTATCTTCGCATTTTGAAAAACTGGCTTAACAATAAATTCTATTGTTAAGCCAGTTTTTCGAAATTATTCAAAATGGCGGAGAAATGTAAAAAAAAAACAGATTTCAGTCTGGCTTTCTGGCGCTTTTTATTCTCGTCTACAGGTCGTATTTCTCAACCGATTCTCGTAAAGTTTTGTGTGAAGGTTCGAAAATTATATAGATTTTTATGTTGAGCCATATTTTTTAAAGTTTTCAAAATGCGAAGATACTTAAAAGAAACATTTTAGTCCGGATTTCCGGCGCTGTTTGTTCTCCTCTACAGGTTGCATTTCTTAACTGATTCTCGTGAAATTTTGTGAACGGGTTTGAAAATAATATAATAGGTAGTTTTCGAATTTGCTCACAAAATTTCTCGAGAATCGGTTGGGAAATGTGACCTGTAGAGAAGAACAAACAGCGCCTGAAAGCCGGACTGAAATATGTTTATTTTACATATCTCCGCCATTTTGAAAAATTGTGAATAACTCTACAATTAAATTCTATATTGTTTTCCAACCTGCTAACAAAACTTCACGTAAATCGTTTGAGAAATGCGACATGTAGAGGAGAATAAACCGACAGCCGAAAGGACATGCGAAAGAATTTTTGCCCAAGCTGAAGCAAAGACGCATCTCTCGCGCTTCGCGCTTGCTCGTTCAATTGGGTTGGTAAACTTTTTCGACGAGAATTGTTTTATATATTTTTTTGATAGCACAAGTTTAAAGAATAAAGAAAATAATATTATGATTTTTTTATTTTACCTTGTTGACCAAATATTTTTTTTATATTATTATCGCGATAAAATATTAAACGTACGGGTGAACACGAAGTTCCCTTGCATTTAAAGATTTAAAACTGATTGACAGGACAGATTTGACAGAAAGTGACAAAGAGTAATTCAATTATTTTACTCTTTGGTAATCATTAATCTTTCACGACCTAATGTTGTTGTTTGTTTTTCAGCTTATTTATTGTGATTTTCTAGTGGTTTTCTTGTTCAGTTATGGGAAATGGATCAGCTTGAAGAAACCCATTATCCAGCTTATCACGCCAATGAAGTACCTACACTGCTTTGTTCCGTTTTGTTTGAAATATAGATGTGACCATCAGCAAAACAAATTTTGTACAATTCCCATACCTTTGAAAGAGACATGGTGCAGAGGATTAAATAGGATTTGTCTTCAGAGAGCTTTATACGTTTGTGATGATCACGTAAATATATGTATATCTACAAATTTACTCACAAAAGAGTTATTTTATTTATTTTAGCGGACTGTGACTGACATGACAACTAGTTGACATTGTCAATGCCAAACTTTTCATTTTTTTATTTGAGCAAAAGCACTACCTACGCATACAGCCGTAATAGTGATTTATTGTACTATGCTGTAAATTTAAATTTTATATTATTATTTAAATTAAAATGACGTATTAATCCGTAATTAGTTATTCCTGACTCCAAAGCCAAAAGCTACCAGAAAATATATAATTCACAACAGTTTTGAAAAAGTTTACCAACCCAATTACCTGTCTTTAAGTTTCATTTAATACGTTAAAATAGTAAATTAATTCAGAAAATAAGGAATTTCTAGTACTGGAAATAAATTTCACTCAAAAGTGAAATATTTCAACCTGTTTTGAAAAATTTCAAAAATTTCATATAAATTTAATTTTCATTTCATTGAAATTTTCACTGGACCCATCCCTAGGCCCGCCACATACTGACGGAATCTGATTCGGAAGTACGAAACGGAACATAGATAATGTATGAAAATTCCGAACGGAAAATTACCGAATGATAGCTCCTTAGATTTATATGGATTGGCTGTGTTCGAAATGATTTGAGAAATTCCGTCTGCGCGCTTAAATAGATGGTGATCCGCTACAACTTCACTCGAGAAGGTATAGGTATGGTATTTTCATTCATTCATTTTCATTCATTCAAAGACAAATTTTACAGATTAAAATACATTGTTTTGATACGTTACCGCAAGTGCTCTGAAGTTTGTTACTTCAGTTGTATGTTGTTAAAAAAAGCATTGTATCTACAGTAAAATAGAAAAAAAGAAGCGCGGTCCATTCAGCAAAAAATGTTGCATTTGGCAAAATTATTATGTAAACTATTTATAACGAATTCGATTCCAAGGTAATACCAAGTTTGTGACCCTGGCAATGAACGTGCAAGCTACAATGCTACAAGCATTGAGTTTTTTTTATTAATCTACATTTTTTTTATCACACCGTGGATAGGACATGCCATTTGTTTATTTTTTACTAACTTTTTTAGTAACTTTACCGACATAAACAGATAAAGGCACTGCCATCAAAACTTTTTTATAAAATAATTGTAATGAATGAATGTTTATAATCATTTTGAATGAATGAGTGTTTATTTATTTAGCTGCAATACAGCGT
This sequence comes from Agriphila tristella, assembly GCA_928269145.1. Lineage (NCBI taxonomy): Eukaryota > Metazoa > Arthropoda > Insecta > Lepidoptera > Crambidae > Agriphila > Agriphila tristella. Next base: position 45,430,529 of record OV743433.1, read on the forward strand.
AGACAAACTACTTCACTATAATAACAAATACAATAAGAATGCATGCAAAAATTAAACAAAAATTGTTAAAAACTGCTCACGGTTCACGGCTGCTGCAGCCAACAGGTCGCACCAATTCAGCATTATTGTATTTTAACATTATTATAAGTACTACTACTACCTACTATACGTAGGTATATTGTCTAAAATCCTATCCTACTTCCTACTAATATTATAAATGTGAAAGTTTGTGGGTTTGGATGTTTGGATGTTTAGATGTTTGGATGTTTGTTCCTCAATCACGCAAAAACTACTGAATGAATTTGGTTGAAATTTGGCACACAGATAGTAGATAGCCTAGATTAAAACATAGAATACTTTTTATCCCGATATTCCCACGGGAACGGGAACCACGCGGGTGAAACCGCGGGCGGCCGCTAGTATGATAATAATAATAATAATAATAATAGGCATATGATGAATAACATAACCTACCTTACCTACTTATTTAAAAAAAAATGTATTCCATTGCTCAAAAAATTTAACAATGCATTTTTAATACATATAATTTGGTAGGCACCTGCTATATTTTACTCTTCGCATACTATTAATTGTTACCAAATAATAATTTGCACTCCCAAAATAAATAAATATGAAATTATTTGCCTCGGGGAGTCCCAATTTGTTGTCTTATTTTTTGGTGAAATCTGATTTCAGGACATTTTATGAACTGCTCTGAGAGTTACAAATCTCTAGTGCATCATAATTCGATTAGAGCTCCGTAGACGCGAATAAAAACTGAATAAATACTTGGGGTTGTAATTTTTTCGTATAATTTATTTTGATTCAAAGTTATTTTGTCTTTAAGGGGCTATATCAATGAGAAAACGACGCGCGCGGAAGCGAGACCGATTCGGAAGATTTGGAGCAAAGATCACAAATAACTATAGTTATTTCTTAATTTCTCTTTAAACACTATCGGTGTTATAACAAAAGATTGTTCAACACATGTTTAACTAAACACTGTTTAAACGTGATGCTGTCTCTGTCAAACAATATTGTCAAAAAAGTGACAGCATCACATTAAAACATGTGTTTAGTTAAACAGTGTTTAAAAATCTTTTGTAATACCACGGTATATTTTTTCATTTTTCTTTTGAATCATTATGCGACCTCTACACGTTGGTACCTAATCTCTGACATTTTGACTCGGCGTGCCTTGGGCGCGAGTCCCTTGCAATTCTTTAGAGATGTCACACACGTCATCGTGACGTGACGTAGCGCTGATTAAGGGGCCTTGGCGCGTCACTCCAGCCGTGTGTCACACCAAGTTTTTGTGTCAAGAACGCCGTATCAAGGCGCTCGGGTTATTAAAAATGGGCCTTGTTTACTTAAGCCTGCGAATTTTTGTATTAAAATACGCAAATTAGGAAGTTTGATCTCGTAGCAACTTGTTTGTCGTAACTTTGATCGTAGGTACCTCATCTATCCCAAAAATATTCAACGGTTATTCCTAAGATTAATACCAAATTATATCAAAATAACAAATAAATATTATTCACCCAAAACTTTTAAAACTAATAGTCTTAAATATTTTTAGTAACTCCATATATAAAAAAAACCGGCCAAGTGCGTGACGGGCCACGCGCCGTAGGGTTCCGTAATTCCGTCTGCAATAATAACTTTGTTTTTCACAGTGTTGGTATGAATGACAAAGTTATTTTTGCGGTTTTGGAAAATGTGCTATATCTCATTCATACCAATTTTCGTTGAAAGTGTTTATTAAGATCTACAGCATTTTTTTAGAGTTTTCACCCTCTTATTTCAAAAGTTAGAGGGGGGACACACATTTTACCACTTTGGGGTCGTCCATTAATCACGTGAGCCTCGAAGGGGGGGGGGGGGGGGTAGTTGAAAAAATCACGAAGTATCACAAGGGGGGACGGGGGGGTGTAGTGAGATATCACGTGTATTAATTTTTTTTCGTTAAACGCGGGACTTTTCACCGAAAACTGCGTGTGATTGTGATTGTTGACTCACCCACCGCTACCAGGACGATTTCCCCGCCCACCGCGTCATATTCGTACTGTAAATTGTTGAGATTATTTTGTACCAAAAAAAATACACGTGATTTAGAGGGGAGGTGGGGGGGTTAACGTAAAACCTCAGCATGCATCACCAAGGGGGAAGGGGGGTTTAAAAATTGGCCAAAAAAACATCACGTGATTAATGGATGCCCCCTTTGGCAGTGTTTATCTTTCAAACGGTTGACTTTGAGAAATATTTGTCTTAGGAACCTTAATGCCATTTTTAAAGACACCCCGCACGTATTGGTTGAAGAATTTATTTTTCCAGTTTCAGTTGCATGTATGGGGAGCCCTCCCTTAATCTTTCTTTTTTATTTTTGTGTTAAAATCGTTAAGCGGTTAACAGAATACATCTACCTACCAAGTTTCAACTGTGTAATCCTAATACTTACTTTCGGAATAAAGTGGCTGTGACATACGGACAGACGGACATGACGAATCTATAAGGGTTCCGTTTTTTGTCATTTAGGCTACGGAACCCTAAAAACTCGTTGACTATTAATTTAAATACTTATTGAAAAGTGCATTAAATAAAATAGATGTTGTATATTCCAATGTTTTCGATACAACTTCATTCTACTCTATATGTGCACAAAAAAATTGTCATACCTTTGTTGGTCAATCAAGGTTCTGACCTCTTCGCCCACGCAATGGAGCGTTGTGGATACTTTTATGGGTATTACATTAATAACTCACAAATAAATATGGCTTGAAATATTACAGAGTGAGTTTAAAAAGTCTTCAAAATCCGACGATTGAGTAATTATTGAATTTTTAGATTTTAAGTATTCACAATGCTATTTTTATTTAAGGTAATTTATAAATCAGAAAAAATACTAGATTAAATCGACTCACCCGTAGCATCTCAGACGGGATGGTTAGCATGGCATTGGGCCGGAATCCCAAGGATGAGGATTTGTATCCCGTCTGAGGTGCTACGGGTGAGTCGATTTTTTTCTGGTTTTTTTTCTGATATTTAAAATACGTCTATTGAGTCATTTTTGTAATGAACCATTTTAGTTTCAATTATATTACAATTTAGGTGGCTTTGTATGAATTTCCCAAAAAAACTCGATTTGAAGTTGATAAAATTTTAATAGATTATCATGTTCAATTCCCTTAAAACGAAAATCTATTGAGTTTGTTTAGAGTAGGTACCTGCCTAATGTTATTAATTATTATTTTACAGAAAGTACAACGACACACCTCCGTTATATTTCAGTCTTGTACCCACAGAACATAGGGGAAAAAAAAATTTCTTTGTTCTGTGCTTGTACCCATATATTGTATTCGATTCGATATGAATTTGGCTCACACTCGATCGTTTTTGTGATAAGGCATGTTTGTACAGACAGGACACAAAAGTATTATTATTGTTTCACAATATTGTTACTTCAAATTGTAAAAAATGTGATTGACAAAAACTATTCCTGAGGTTAGAGACACGCTTCGCGATTCATTAAGTTTTTTATTTTGGTGTTCAATCACCTCGACTTTTTATTTGATTTCTTATTCGAAATTAATATAATGCATAGCAATTAAATTTGTAATTTGGCTACTTATCATCGATAGGTTTTTAAAAATAGGTTCTATGGTCCAATTATCTCCTACCTGCCTCTCTACAGGGTGTTGGCAATACTCCATAAAACGTGTTACAAAATAACCCGTAGTTAATACCGAATGTAGTAGATAGGGACCATCAAACTGTACACCTTTTACTACGGGACCAACTCTGAAATCGTGAACAGAAATCTGCTGTTTCATACAATCAAAAGTATAAACAGCAGATTTTTTTTCGCGCTTTCAGAGTTGGTCCTGTAGTAAAAGTTGTTTGATGGTCCCCATATTCAACATTGAGGGTTATTTTGAAACACGTTGTATGTATAGCCGAATATGGTAGATAGGATATTAAGCATACAACACCGAAAAAAAAACTGTGCACACCCTGAAAATCACCACATGGCTCATGGCTGTGGAATTTTGATTTTCTATTTCTCTGGAAAACTGCAAAGTGACATGACCGTAGACGGGCACGTTTTTCTAATAAGCAAAAGCAAAACACCATTTTGGTCTAGGATTGGCACTTCCTTTGCAGATTTTCATCCAAAAGAAACCTTTTTTCAATCACGTGGTTGTTTTCAGGCATTATAATATTTTTTCGGGATTGAATGCATGGTTCCCCATCTACCATTACCAAACACCCATAAGAAACAAAACCAAAACATTGAAAAACCTTCAATTTGATTAACGGAATTTAGATTTGGTTTGTCGCATGATTGTGTAATAAACTATGAACGTTATCAAATAAGTAAATATTCGAAGCAAGATATTTATCTGTTTTTGTGTTTGGTTAATGGCTTGGAAATTAGCGTGGTCCGTAATTTTTGTGATTGGCAGCACAAAGATGACAGAGTCTTATTCAGAGTGCGTTCGTTAAACTAGGGCCAAAGTTAACATGGCGTTAGACTGCGGACTAACGCCATTTTAGCGCAAATCGTATTCAGAATGACAGTTTAACGTTTAATCCCACCGTTTAAGGATTAAAAGGTGCATTGTGATTGGTTTACAAGCTTTAAACCAGGCTTTGGCAGTCTTGCACTCCAGTTTTGTGAAACATCTCTGAATAAGACTGTTAATGTCTGAAAAGGATGAAAAAAAGCTTCAACATGTAGTTATACTACATAGTTAGGTACTTGACCATCCGGAAGTCATAGCTAGATATTGTTTATGTATCCTATCGCCATAATGCCCAGCTCCTCCTTCTTTTTTAAGTCTGTTAAAATAAAAGGATATTCATAATTATATTCATATATTCATAATTTACGGTTCTTCATAATTCATAATTTTAAATTCATAATTTAAGGTAAATTGTTACAGTAAACAGTACATACAAGGTGCATTTGTAACCACTCCCCAAATTTTAACGATGTGTTCAGTTCCTGAAACTGAACAACTTACTCCATGAAACATGTGTCGAAATACTCTTATTATCCCATACTAAACTAATCACGTGATCTCTTTGATTTGTATGAAATGTCATTTTTTACATATTTGACCCTATGTTTCTTAGAGAAATTTGTTCAGTTTTAGGGACTGAACACATCCTTAAATTTTGTAGAGTGGTTACAAATGCACCTTGTATAGAACACCGTTACAATAGGGAATATGCATAAGTCACCGATTTTGATAAATTTGAGCTTGACCGCTGCGGACACTTATAAAAACATGATGTAACAGGAAAAAAAATAAAAAAAATGTATTATTTTAGTTTTATCACACGATGAAATCAGGGAAAAATAACAATTTTATTTTTTTATTTTCGGATATAATGCACTTTACAGTCAGATAGAATATCGAATAAGAAACAATATTTTGTATGACACATATGTACTTAAACGCAAAATTTAGGGAGATAATTGAAGATTATTGGCTAACTCCATATTAAACGCGCCGAAACACACCTGAAACGTGATGTGTGACGTCACCATTTTGTATGGAGCGTTTTCGGCGGGTGCTGCTCCGCGCTAACTTCAAGTAACTATATCACGAGAAAAAAACGCAAGAGAAAAGTTTTAATATTACAGTTAATTTTCTCACGCATTATACTTTAGATTAAGATTAAAAAAAAATTGATGCATATTCCCTATTATTTTAAAGCTCATCTCAATTACCACGTAAAGTGATAATAGTAATTTAGTTTATATATTTTTTTATAAAAGGCAATAATACCGAAATAAAAAGTTTAATAAACAATATGATTAATTAAATTTCTTAGCTTCGAAAAGTTGAAAAACATATAAATAATTATTTCTCTCTCATGTTTGTACTATATTTTTATGTAGTTAAAAAGAGTTTATTTTTATGTACTTAGTTAAAATAATGCAAAAAAACCTCCTAAAATATCTTCAAAACTATGCATTTTTGGACCACATGGGTCCAAAAATGCATAGTTTTGAAGATATTATCAGACTTAATTAAATTACTTCAGAAGTTATTACCCTTATGACGATTCTTTATTTTTGCAAACACAGAACAAAGAAATTTTCTTCTATGTTCTGTGTTTGCAAACACATACTTGAAACGTAAAGATGACGTTTTTAGCTTTCATTGACAAAATGATACTACTAAGATTTTCATTGACGACGACTTATTGAATTGTTTTGTATGAAGAATGTAAATAAAAAAATAATATTGAATAATAATATATACTATGCTATTCCATTCTTTTTCATAGTCTCATTAATAGTTAAAGTTATGGGATATCGAGAAAAACACGTTGTATAATAAAATGTTGTGTAATAACATGTATAAAATTAGAGCAACTTACAAAAAAAATTGCCTACAAAATATTCGTAATTTTCAGGAAAATTTAAGGTGCTGTCGTTTGTAATTAAAACTCTCACACGAAGTCGATGGCACCTTAATTTTGAGTAAGGTTTGTCTTTTCAACTTCCTGGCAATACAGAAATATCAGTTAGTAAAAATATAATTCGAATGACTAGAAGTTGCGCCTTTTAGCTTTACTTTAATTACACAATTACCTTACAGTAAAGTATGTGCAATCAACATTACAATGGGCTGGTATAGTCTTGAATTTACCCAAAAATCATAAAATTGAGATTTTAATATCTCAATTTTATGATTTTTGGGTAGCATCTTTTGTATAAAAATTTAACGTTGATTTTCATTGCTCTGTCATGAATGAAGTAAAAAAACAATGGAGGCGGCTAAAAGACGATCTTCTAGTGACTTCCTTGCAAGTTGCAAGTGAATTTGTTTTCAAAATGTAAACTTCATGCCGTTGTAGACTGCACAAAAGATTAAATCAGTTTTAAGTTTTACAAAATAGCACAGGCACGTATTACTTTTCAATCAAAATGTATGACAGTGACAGGGTTGTTGTACACGTCCTTTACTCTCGGAATAATCATGGTTTTTGGTGGTTCTATATCTTCAAGAACCACTACAGGTTTTGTCCTCAATGTACCAGCATAATACGCAACTGTAACAACTATAATCAAAACCATAGCACCACCGACGCTTACAACAGATATCGTCAAAATATTCCAAAAACCTCTATCTTCTTCTTCACTGGCTTCTTCATCAGGACCTCCTTCATCGTCTTCATCGTTGCCATCTTCTTCTTCGTCCTCACCATTGCCTTCATCGTCGTCATCGTCTTCTTCGTCCTCACCATTGCCTTCATCGTTGTCATCTTCTTCTTCATCCTCACCATTGCCTTCACCGTCATCATCTTCTTCTTCGTCCTCACCATTGTCTTCATCATTGTCATCTTCTTCTTCATCCTCACCATTGCCCTCACCATTGCCATCACCGTCGTCATCTTCTTCTTCGTCCTCACCATTGTCTTCATCATTGTCATCTTCTTCTTCATCCTCACCATTGCCATCACCGTTGTCATCGTCTTCTTCTTCCTCATCATCGCCATCATCGTTGTCATCTTCTTCTTCATTCTCGCCATTGCCTTCATCGTCGTCATCTTCTTCTTCGTCCTCACCGTTGCCTTCATCGTCGTCATCGTCTTCTTCGTCCTCACCATTGCCTTCATCGTTGTCATCTTCTTCTTCATCCTCACCATTGCCTTCACCGTCATCATCTTCTTCTTCGTCCTCACCATTGTCTTCATCATTGTCATCTTCTTCTTCATCCTCACCATTGCCCTCACCTTCTTCATCAGGACCTCCTTCATCGTCTTCATCGTTGCCATCTTCTTCTTCGTCCTCACCATTGCCTTCATCGTCGTCATCGTCTTCTTCGTCCTCACCATTGCCTTCATCGTTGTCATCTTCTTCTTCATCCTCACCATTGCCTTCACCGTCATCATCTTCTTCTTCGTCCTCACCATTGTCTTCATCATTGTCATCTTCTTCTTCATCCTCACCATTGCCCTCACCATTGCCATCACCGTCGTCATCTTCTTCTTCGTCCTCACCATTGTCTTCATCATTGTCATCTTCTTCTTCATCCTCACCATTGCCTTCATTGTTGTCATCTTCTTCTTCTTCCTCATCATCGCCATCATCGTTGTCATCTTCTTCTTCATTCTCGCCATTGCCTTCATCGTCGTCATCTTCTTCTTCGTCCTCACCGTTGCCTTCACCGTTGTCATCTTCTTCTTCGTCCTCACCATTGCTTTCGTCGTTGTCATCTTCTTCTTCATCCTCACCATTGCCTTCATTGTTGTCATCTTCTTCATCCCCACCATTGCCTTCATTGTTGTCATCTTCTTCTTCGTCCTCATCATCGCCATCATCGTTGTCATCTTCTTCTTCATTCTCACCATTGCCTTCATCGTTGTTATTACCTTCTTCGTCCTCAACATTTTCTTCATTTCCACCATTTTCCCCATCATTTCCAGCTTCTTCTTCTTCGCCCCTACCATTGCCTCCATTGTTTCCTTCTTTTTCGTCCACACCATTGCCTCTATCGTTTCCATCTTCTTCGCTCTTACTATTGACTCCATTTTTTCCATTTACTTCTTCATTTCCGTCGTACTTTTTATCATTTTCATGCGTTTCAAAACTATTGGCTCGTTCCATTTCATTCTTATCATCTTTTACTTCTTTTACAATTTTCCTACTTTGATTTTCACCATCACTGTTTTCTTTATAATTATATAGTATATTGTCACCTTCATTTAATTCATCATGTTTGTATTTACGACTGTTGAGAAGGGAATCATTGTTTTTGATTTTTATTGGAGCTAGTATGTGTGGCAAATGGTTTTCAGCCGTAATTTGAATTGTAGGTAGATATTGGACGGAATCTAATATAACTAGTTCCTTTTCTTGACTGCGTCCCACTATAAAAATCTGGAAAAAATTAAGTCATCATCATCATCACGTACTATTTATTGATTATAAAATGTTTTTATGATTTTTGATGTCTAATTAGCGTGTCATTGGCATTGTTGATAAAATCTGTAGTTGCCTATGTGATACCCATGTTCAACTATCAAACGTATTCAATAAGAAAAACGTTTTGGATAGTTTCATTATTTTATCAATTATCATATTTGAAAGAACATCTAAAGATAATACGTATCTATATCCTGGCAAAAGTAAACTGATGTATATTAAAAACAATTACAAGTTTCCTAAAATAAAAATACTAAATGAATTATTGAAATTCTAGATTTTTGGCATTCACAATGCTATTTTTATATTAAGATAATTAATTTAATAGAAAAAATACTATAAAAATCGACTCGCCCGTAGCTGACTCATCCCGTCGGAGCTGCTACGGGTGAGTCGATTTTTTCTAGTATTTTTTCTATTAAATTAATTATCTTAATACTAAATGAATGTTCAATTACAAACTAAAATGCCGCTCATTTTATAATACTTATAATTCTTTACTTAAAGTCCAGCTCACAATCATTAGTAAATATGGTAAAGCAGAATCTGTCGACGCTGATGATGTTAATTATGTTGGTACTTACATTTCTTAAGTCGGAATCAACTGGAATCTTCAATCTATACCATCCGTTTTCAAAATTATCTTCATATTCGTAAATATAACTCTTGTAAGGTGAACTTTTGTCATTTTTGAACAGCAATACATTTATGCCACTGTATTTGGATCTAACTTGGATATACACATTAATCAGTATAGAACTTTCATTAACGAATTTGACAGGGAATGATATGCAGCTGTGTTGGCTGGCACGAAATCCGTTAACGCTGCGTAGTGGCGCTGTGATATTGACACTATCATAGTTCACAAAACTCCATAAAGATTCACTACCACACTTTTCACCATCAGATAACTTTATGACATTGTCATCGGCGATCCCTAAGTTGAAAACTAAAGCGAGGATTACTATGAACGTGTTTTGGATAGCCATTTTGCACCATTTCCTGAAATGTTTAAAGACTAAAGCACTAATCGATTGGCGGTTTTATCGATAAACTCTGAGATAATTGAAGATAAAAAAAGAATAAACATTTCCTGCTATTATTTTTTATCTATATTATTGATAATAACTTATTTATCTATCTTAATTTAATTACTGACGTCGCTTATATTGATTAAATATTTTTATGCTGAGTAGCTTTGCTTGCTATTAACATTGTTTGATAATTACTAATCTCGACAACAATGTCTGAACTATTTTATTGAACTCTAGTTATGTATCAATGATGGCAAAAATAATTAATCACTTAAGTAATTTAGTATCAACTATCCCTGCAAATTGCTAATACGATGGAACCTTGCCACATTAATATTCACGTTGACGTCATCCGCAAGTAATAAAATGCAATAAAATGCTAGTAGCTAATTGAATATATTAATTATTGAATTATTATTTTTAATATATAATAATAATAATAATATTTTATTTATTTAGATAACAAAGATCCATTTGTGTCAGTAGAGACTTAAAAATATGTTAGTTTATTTAAAAAGCAATAGGTTCAAATCAATTACTTACTTAATAAGGAATAAAAATTATCACAGATACAAATTGTCAGATAAAAAAATATTAAATTAAAAAAAAAATAGTAAAAAATAATAAGATAGGGTCTAGGTATATAAAAAATACAATTATTTTTCGTTTTTGAGGGCATAAAAATGGCCGCCAGGTCCTTTAGCAATTTGCGGGGATTGTACTTAAGAGTTTGGTGGTACTACTATGCCATTGCTTTGTTTAATACCTTAAGCGTTCGTTAAATTTTACTTTTGCAACAATATTCCATTCCATATTAGTATATCTTTGTAGGAAGACATAGTTGGAGCTTCGACGAATTAATATTTAGTATTTTAAACTTTTAGATTTTTATTTTGCATTCACAATGCTATTTTTATATTAAGATGATTAATAATAATATTAGAAAAAATCGACTCACCCGTAGCAACTCAGATAGCGGGTTCGAATCCCGTCTGAGTTGCTACGGGTGAGTCGATTTTTTCTAATATTTTTCAATTATTAATCATCTTAATATTTAGTAAATAAACTTTTAAACGACGCTCCGTGGTTAGTCCCCGAAAAGGTGGACCGACGATCTGGTGAAGGTCGCGGGAAGCCGCTGGATGGGGGCAGCGCAGGACCGATCGTCGTGGAGATCCTTAGGGAGGCCTATACCCAGCAGTGGGTGCATATGATGATGATGATGAAACTTTTAAAACTGACAGGAAATATTTTTAATGTTACAACATACTCTGTATTCTGTATCGATGATTTGATTTATTTACTTCTTAGAAATAAAATTAATTAAGATCAAGGAAAAGGTAACAGTGCTAACTACCAGGTCTATAGTTATTTTTGAAAATAGAAATATATGTAGCTTACTTCCGCAAACAATATATGCAAGATGCACCGCCCGCCCGCCCGCAAAAATATGCACATGCACACCACAAAATATCAGTGCACAATACCTACCTGCATTTAGCAAGACAGCACCTTAAAGGCTCCCTTACGCGAAATCATTTGTCTCTGTCTTATTCTTTACGTGTAAAGAGTATGGAAAATAACCTCACTTCTGCACTTTTTCGATGTTTTTCGTTGTTTTTTCATAATTATCTTTAGCACAATTATCTTTCTTGAAAAAAGTTATTGGAGCAACTGCACAGTATTAAAGTGTATTTTGATGTAGAATTCAATACGTTTCCGTTATTATTTACGCCAAGGATATGGCCCGCGACAAGCGCTTTTGGTGATATTCTGATTTTTTTCTACAATCATCTGTTAGGTTTATACACAATTTTATGATTGTAGCAACTAGATAAACTCTTTAGCTTATCGTATGATTTTTTTGGTGGCTACAAGTTTACGTTTTCTATATAAAAAAATGGCCCGCGCAAACCATGTTTTCCTATTACCGCCCCTTAATGGTTTGGGACTTCCTCCAAGTGACGCCTGATTCAATCAAATACTATCTACTTATAGTAAGTTGCTTAATAACAATAGCTTACATAAAAACAGAATGTACATAAAATATTTATACCTATTGATATTCCATTTTATTGTATAAAGGTATATCATTATTTAAAAAAAAAGTAAAATAAAAGAAACAGTGCTGAAGGTTTATAGACAGAGCCCTTATTCAAATAGCCAACATTCAATGCTTTTGAACGTTAAAATTAGCAGTAAACTATAAAATTACGTGATGTGATGTAAACTTGTCAAAGTCTGTGATTTACATAAGTTTGTGACATGTGATTTAATCATCATTTGCTCATATTTACGCATTAAAAGCAAGCGTAGCGTTCAAACGAATAAAATATTGGCCATTTGCGGAGCGCCGCTAATATTTAATGATTAAACGAACTTACCTAAGTGACGTTCTATCATAATTATACGAGATGCTTCGTTCGAAGAGATTGGGATAACACTTGTAGTACCGCGTACCGGCTCGCCATTCATCCACTAATAGTTTAAATTATTTACATTATGTAGTTTGGTATTAAAAACAGTTAATAACAAACCTAAAAAAGAAAATAGTTGTTCTATTGGATCTTTTCCGCGGGACTCGTTTAGCCGCCAGAGGCGCTGTCTTCATTTAGTTGAAAGAAAGTTCACAATAGTTCGTCCTGGGATACGGGGTGGGTGGGAACCAATCTCTTCGAACGAAGCATCTCGTATAATTATGATAGAACGTCACTTAGGTAAGTTCGTTTAATCATTAATTATACTTCCTTTGCTTCGTTCTCGAGATTGGGATAACACTTGTAGATTTTGAAAGCTACGACGAACTATTTAAGTGTACCAAAGTAGAACAGAAAAGTAAAAAGGAAACAAAATCAAAATAAGACACTTCTTCTGTATTTGATTTTATAAGTTTAGTTACAAATTAATGACATAATAAATTAACTATATTTTCAATGTAGATAATTATTATCGAGTATCGTTACAGCGAGTGTTATTTATATATTTATTATAAAACTGTGCAAAGACTTTAGAATTTCCACTCCAACCAGCCGTATTTTTAATAAGGTCAATATGAACGCCTAGTTTTTTAGCATTTGAAGTGGACGCATGTCTTGTCGAATGAACCGAAAAAACCGAGGTATCAATACCACTTTCAAACAGCGTATCTTTAATCCATCTGCTTAGCGTTTGACTGGTGGTTTTTTAAAACTAATAAATAAATTTTTAGAGTTACTTCTCAAGGATTTCGTTCTATCTAAATATTTAATCAATGTGTCGACTGGGCAGATCTCTGGTTTAATTGTATAAAAAGGAATAACTAAGTCTGGTTGTTTTTTGAACCCAATCTAAATGTTTTTAAAGTATTTGGGATTTTTATTGAAACATCGTTACTTCTTACAGTTATATTATTTAAGTACTTATAACGATAAGATGTAATGTTTGCACTCTTTGTGCAGTGATTAAAGCCAGTAGTGTGACAAGCTTTTTGGTTTTTGGTTAGTATTTCTAAATCAATTTCGGAGTTGCGATAAAAATTTGCAAAATAGTCCAGAACGATAGATGTATGTATTCCAAGTAGAGTTATACTTAGGCATTGGGGGACGAAGTCGATAAAAACCTTTAAACAATCTAGACACAATATCGTTAGAGCTGACCCGAGACCAGGATCAAAGTCAACGCCGAACGATAGCTGTTTAATGTGCCATATTGAGCACCTCGATTATAAATTTCCGTTAGGAATTCTATTACCGATTCTATGGAGGAGTTATATGGATCTATATTATGACTAGCTTCTGCCCGCGACTTCGTCCGCGTGGATATTAGACGAAATCCTTTTAAAGAACCTTCAACCAGGATCCGGCCAGCCATTTTTACGCAATTAGGCGAGTCCCCAGCAAGCGCGCTGCCTCGCGAGGCAAGACATTTGCCGCGTGTGGCGGGCCTCGCACAAGGCTTCCAGTTCCCGTTCCCGCTCCCGCTCCCGTTCCCCGTTCCCGTTCCGTTCCCGTCCCGTTTGCGTTCCCGTCCCGTAACCGTCCCGTTCCCATCCCGTTCCTGTCCCGTTCCCATCCTGTTCTCGTTCCCGTTCCCATCCCGTTATATTCCCGTTCCGTTCCCGTTCCGTTCCCGTTCCGATCCCGTTCCGTTCGCATTCCGTTGCCGTTCCGTTCCCGTTCCGTTCACGTTCCGTTCCAGTTCCGTTCCCGTTCCGTTCCCGTTCCGTTCCCGTTCCGTTCCCGTTCCGTTCCCGTTCCGTTCCCGTTCCGTTCCCGTTCCGTTCCCGTTCCGTTCCCGTTCCGTTCCCGTTCCGTTCCCGTTCCGTTCCCGTTCCGTTCCCGTTCCGTTCCCGTTCCGTTCCCGTTCCGTTCCCGTTCCGTTCCCGTTCCGTACCCGTTCCATTCCCGTTCCGTTCCCGTTCCGTTCCCGTTCCATTCCCGTTCCGTTCCCGTTCCCATTCCCGTTCTGTTCCCGCTGCGTTCCCGTCCCGTAAACGTCCCCTAACCGTCCCGTACGCCTTAGGTTCCCATTCTTGTTCCCGTTCCGTTCCCGTCCGGTTCTTGTTCCCATTCCCGTTCCCATTCCCGTTCCCATCCTGTTCTATTCCCGTTCCGTTCCCGTTTCATTCCCGTTTCGTTCCGTTCCCGTCCGATCCCGTCCCGTACTCGTCCCGTACCCCTTCCGTTCCCGTTCCCGTACCCGTCCCGTTCTAGTTCCCGTTACCGTCTCGTTCCCGTTCCGTTCTGTTCCGTTCCGTTCCGTTCCGTTCCGTTCCGTTCACGTTCCGTTCCCGTTCCATTCCCGTTCCGTTCCCGTTCCGTTCCCGTTCCGTTCCCGTTCCGTTCCCGTTCCGTTCCCGTTCCGTTCCCGTTCCGTTCCCGTTCCGTTCCCGTTCCGTTCACGTTTCGTTCCCGTTCCCATTCCCGTTCTGTTCCCGCTGCGTTCCCGTCCCGTAAACGTCCCCTAACCGTCCCGTACGCCTTAGGTTCCCATTCTTGTTCCCGTTCCGTTCCAATCCGGTTCTTGTTCCCATTCCCGTTCCCGTTCCCGTTCCCATCCTGTTCTATTCCCGTTCCGTTCCCGTTTCATTCCAGTTTCGTTCCTGTTTCATTCCCGTTTCGTTCCGTTCCCGTCCGATCCCGTCCCGTACTCGTCCCGTACCCCTTCCGTTCCCGTTCCCGTACCCATCCCGTTCTAGTTCCCGTTACCGTCTCGTTCCCGTTCCGTTCTGTTCCATTCCATTCCGTTCCGTTCCGTTCCGTTCCGTTCCGTTCCGTTCCGTTCCGTTCCGTTCCGTTCCGTTCCGTTCCGTTCCGTTCCGTTCCGTTCCGTTCCGTTCCCGTTCCCGTTCCCGTTCCCGTGCCCGTGCCCGTGCCTGTTCTGGTTCCCGTTCCCGTTGCCTGGATGTGCATGTCCAGGTCCAGGTCCATTTGTGTCATGTCCACCGCGTTGGACTTCAAAATAAATCTCATTTTCGCAATCACCATCCCATAAAACCTCAAGAACGACATCCATATCGATTTTTATGTTACTCACCCCACTTACCCTCTAAGGGGTTGATTTTTTAAATCCCAAAATATATATTTGGACGTGCTCCTACGAATTTTAAAGTTGTAATTTCGATTTTGTATTCTTTTTCCATACATAATTTGAACCCCATTTTTACCCCTTTAAGGGTTAAATCATGTCCACCGTGTTGGACTTCAAAATAAATGTCATTTTTGCAATCGTCATCTCAGAAAACCCCAATAACGACATCTATATCGATTTTTATGTTTACTCACCCCATTTACCCCCTAAGGGGATGATTTTCAAATAACAAAATATTTATTTGCCTATTTATTTTTAAGATGCGCTCCTACGAAGTTTAAAGTTGTAATGTCTATTTTATATTATATTTCCATACATAATTTGGACCCCATTTTCACCCCTTTAGGGGTTAAATCATGTCCACCGTGTTGGACTTCAAAATAAATGTCATTTTTGCAATCGTCATCCCAGAAAACCCCAATAACGACATCTATATCGATTTTTATGTTTACTCACCCCATTTACCCCCTAAGGGGTTGATTTTCAAAATAACAAATTATAAATTTGCCTTTTTTTTTTTAGATTCGCTCCTACGAAGTTTAAAGTTGTAATGTCTATTTTATATTATTTTCCATACAAAATTTGGACCCCATTTTCACCCCTTTAGGGGTTAAATCATGTCCACCGTGGTTGGACTTCAAAATAAATGTTATTTTTGCAATCGTCATCCCACAAAACCCCGATAACGACATCCATATCTATTTTTAGGTTTTTTTAACCCTTTTCACCCCCATTTCATCCCCTTTGGAGTTGAAATCCTAACAAAAACAATATTCGTTGCTTTAGATTTCTGTCCATAAGCCTAAATTATAAATTTAGCGATTTTTACTTCGAAAATGAAGGATTTTCTTTAATACACAACTTCATCCCCCTTTTGACCCCTTCGGGGGTAGAATTTTGAAAAACGCTGAGACCCGTATTTATTAATTTTCAATTGTCAGCATAAACACAAAATTTGAAGATTCTAGCTTCAAAACTGAGGGACTTTCATACAAACTTTCATCCCTTATTTCATCCCCTTAGGGATGGAATTTTCAAAAATCCTTCCTTAGTGGATGCCTACACTGTATAAAGTATCTGTGTGCAAAATTTCAAGTCTCTAGGTCCAGCGGTTTGGGCTGTGCGTTGATAGATCAGTCAGTCAGTCAGTCAGTCAGTCAGTCAGTCAGTCAGTCATTCAGTTTACGATTTTATATATTAAGATTATTACAAAAAGACAAACCGTTTCCGAAAAGCGCATTCATATTCAAAGCGTGGACTAATTTGCCAGAACAAATAGTCTCAGCCAACAACTTAAACCAATTTAAAAATAGATTAGACAAACACCAACTTAAATAAAGTAAAATAAAGCAAAGATTGCAGGATACAGGCACTATCAGTTGCAGCAACTGCTCGCCTGTCTAATAATAATAATAATATATTGACGCATTGTGTTATCTGATAACGGGACAAAGGGACGCACAGACAACATCTATGGACTGAGGAAGTACATTCCCTTTCAAGAACGGCGACCTGACAACTGTCTTGCCATCAGGACAATTTTGGGGTGTGGCTGGTTGCTGTGGAGAGGAAATATCAAGGCATTACTTTCCGAATGGAATGTTATAACATCTGATATCAAAAGTCGCTGATACAGTGGGTACCAAGGCTGAGTAGGCCACTGAGGGATAACGATGCCTTCAGCTTTATCTGTTATTGTTTTTTTTTAATATTTTTAGAATTATAGAAAAGGGGGGAAATGCATAGAAACTAATATTTTTCCAAGATATTGTGAATGCATTCATAACAAATGCCCCTGGATCTCTATTCCAGGATGCGTAAAGTTTGTATTTATAATAAACCTGAAATATTTTTTTAATAAACCTGGCTGCGGCGATAGAGCTCGCCACTCATCACGCGTAACTTGTTTCTCTCGGGGCGAAAAGCGGGCATCGGAGACCCGTTTTGCTACGCTGAATGTATGTGGAGCGATGGAGGAGAAAATGGATGAGGTGTGTTTGATTATGGAAGAAAAGAAGTTGGATGTTTTATGCGTGAACGAGACGAAAAGAAAGGGCAAAGGAGTCTCAGAACATGGCCCGTTTAAAGTTCTGTGGTCGGGCGTTGCCGAAAATGAGCACGCGAGTATGGGCGTGGGACTCCTGCTGTCGGAAAGGATGATAGAATGCATGACTGAGTATGAGTGTGTTAGTCCCAGACTTCTCTGGGTTAGACTCAAAGTAGGTTTACTTCGGATACGCGTCATTGGCGTGTATGCTCCCGATATATCCAAGTCAGCAACGGAAAAGGAGGATTTCTGGAAAAGTGTGGAAGATATCTTGAATGAATGCAAAGATAATGAAAGGATAGTTATGCTTGGAGATTTTAACGGATGGGTAGGTGTGAGAAGAGAGGGATGTGAGGGAGTTTTAGGAATATATGGAGACAAAAGAGTAAATGATAATGGCAGGAGTTTGATTGAGGTATGTTTAGAAAAGAATCTTGTGGTAACGAACACCATGTTTGACCACAAGGAAATTCATATGTACACTTGGCAGAGAGGGGAAAAGAAGAGTATGATCGATTTTGTGATTGTTGATGAAAGACTGAAGGGCAGAGTTGTAGACACCAGGGTCTTTAGGGGTAGTAACATTGGAACAGACCACTTTCTTGTAGTGTCTCGGGTTAGTGGTCTGTTCAAAAGTTGGCGTCATCGTCCCACAGTGTCAACAACGGAGCTGACTAGAGTAAAAGTTGAGAACCTGGATGAAGTGGAAGTGCAAAAGACATATTTGTGCAAATTGAAAGAACGATTGGGAAATGTGGCTGAAGTGAAAGATGGCAAGCTTGAGGAAGTTTGGGAAAAGTTTAAAAAAGGTGTGACTGAAACAGCTGAGGAAATATGTGGAGTGAGTAAAAGGAAGAATGCTCCCCCAATAAACTGGTGGGATAGTGAGGTAAGACAGATAGTGAATGAAAAGAAAAAAGTATGGCAGGATCTGCTGGCCATCAAAGCCAGTAAAAGAGTGAATGCAAGTGTTACAGAAGATGATGTTGATACAGTTGCAAGGGAGTTTAAAAGGATTAAGAAAGTAGTGAAAGAAAAAGTAGACGAAAAAAAGAGAAAGATGAAAGAAAAGTGTGACTTCAAACTCTGTGATAACTTTCGAGACAATATAAAATTGTTTTGGAAACAAGTGAAAACGTCTCGAAGTGGATCACATAAGTCTAAAATGAATGTGATAAGAGATGAAAAAGGTGAGCTAGTGACAGATGAAAAAGGTGTACTACAGGAGTGGATGAAATATTTTGAGAGTTTGTTTGAGGCGGATGGCTCTATGCTAGAAGCCTCGGATAAAAGGGTGGAAGACGAGGAAGAGACAGAAGTGGATGAAAGAGATATATATATGGATGAGATTATTAGTGCAATGAAGAGCATGAAAAAAGGGAAAGCAGCAGGATATGACAGAATTACTGTTGAAATGCTGAGAGGTGGGAAAGAGCTGGTTGCGTCCTGGCTGTGCCTGATCTTTAATAAATGTTGGAACAGTGGCAAAGTGCCGGAAGATTGGCGTAAAGCCGTGGTCGTGCCGCTGTACAAAGGGAAAGGGTCACGGCAGGATGCTAAAAACTACCGCGGGATCAGTCTTCTCAGCATTGTCAGTAAATTGTATGCAAAGGTACTGATTGAAAGAGTGATGCAAAAAACTGATCAGAGTATTTGGGATGTGCAAGCGGGATTCAGAAAGGGAATGGGATGCACGGATCAGGTCTTCTCCTTGAGGTGCTTAACCGAAAAACACCTGGCTAAGCACAAAAAGGTTTACTGTGCCTTTGTGGACCTGGAGAAGGCCTACGATCGAGTTGACAGGAATGAGCTATGGAAGGTGTTGTCCGAATACGGATTGGAGAGCAGACTGATTCATGCACTGAAATCTCTCTATGAGGATTCCCGTGCATGCGTCAGGATTGACGGCGTATACACTGACTGGTTTGGCATCTCTAGGGGTGTCAGACAGGGATGTGTTGCGTCACCATGGCTCTTTAATCTGTTTTTGGACAGTTGTATGAAAGGTCTGAAAGAACGTGACTGTGGGGTTGTGATGAATGGGACTCAAATCAAGTGCCTTCTCTACGCTGACGACCAAGTTATACTTGCGTCTTCTGCGCAAGAGTTGCAGGAAATGATGTCGGTTATGAATGAAGATTTTGTGAGAAAAGGGATGAAAGTGAATGTAACTAAGACTAAAGTGATGGTGTTTGAGAGAGATGAAGAAATGACTGACTGTACGGTAATGTTAGGTGGCGAAAAAGTGGAACAAGTCCGTGAGTTTGTATACTTGGGGAGTTTGTTCACAAGGGACGGAAAGAGTGAGGAAGACATAGAAAGACGAGTGAAGAAAGGAAATTCGGTGAGTGGTGCTATACACTCGGTTATGAGTAGCCAAACCGTTTCTGCAAAGGCGCGAATGGCTATTCATAACGGAGTGCTGGTACCGACACTGATGTATGGAAGTGAATCTTGGGTATGGCAGAAGAAGAATGAAAGCAGAATAAATGCGGTAGAGATGCGATCGTTGAGGAAAATATGTGGAGTTAAACTGAGTGATAGAGTGAGCAATGAGGTGATTCGCAAAAGGTGTGGTCTGAAAGATGATATAGTGACAAGAATTGAGAAAGGAATGCTCCAGTGGTTTGGTCACTTAGAGAGGATGAATGAAAGGCGAATCACGAAAGAGATATACTGTGCGAATGTGGAAGGAACGATTGCACGAGGGCGTCCCAGAAAAACCTACGCGGACCAAATAGAGGTTATTATAAAAAAGGCTGGTGTACGCAGTGACAAAAACCGCAGGGCATGTATGAAAAGATTGATGGATATGAATGAAGCGAAAGAAGTGTGCAAGGATCGTAGCAGGTGGCGATCCATAGTCTCTGCCTACCCCCATGGGAAACAGGCGTGAGTGTATGTATGTATGTATGTATGTATTTATTATTTAATCTTGAGGCAAATAAATCAAAATCAGGTGAACCAAATCATCATCATCGCTTAGTACCTACCTATCCACTCCGTGTCCTGGTGACACCAACGGGGTTCTGCGTCAGCGACAGAATTATCTTTGGATGCTATATACGAAGCGAACACAAAGAGGTTACGTTCTTCACAAAACTGCCATATACGTTTTGCTATTTAATTAAGGTGGGGAAACCTAATACCGCCCATACGGTTTACGTATACAAAAGCTGTCGTGTTATCTACTCTTAGCAAAACTTGAGCATTTCGTAAATTTTTTGCAAAAATTTGTAGCCCAAATAAAAACAGTTTATGTGGAGACTACTCTGTGAATCGCTCCATCGACCACTGGCGGTATCGACGCCACATACTACCCCCCACCCAGTTTTGCTCGAATCTGTAAAAATTTCCATGACGTAATTATCCATTCTTATAGAATTAGAGGAATTGGAGCATGCTTCTAGCCACCACTGCAGATCACTTCGAACTTCATCTAAAGGTAAGTTAAAGTAGCTGTCATAATATTTATATTTTAACAAGGCTAGGTATTTATACCTTTCTTTTTTTTGTGTTGGACCATCCGTATTGGATGGCAGGGCATGCGGAAGTAAGTAGTCCTACAAGACGAGCAAAGTTTCGAATAGTAACTAGTTCGTTATATTTAAAAAAAAAAACTTTTTTATTAAAAGTCCTTTTTCGTTCAGGGAGACGCACATGGAATTTTTTACTATCGATTATGAAACCGAGATATTGACATATGTGACCTGGGACAAGTGAACTTATTTCTACATTTATTGCAAAAGCTAAAGATTTCAAGACGTTCCTTGTATGGATAGTATTTTCTAAACATTCTTGGACTCTTGGTATGTATCTCCTATACAACAAATATCATCCAAGTATATTGTAGACTGAAAACCTAATGGTCTAAGGTGAGACATAGCCGGTTTCATTAGCTTGGTGAACACAAAAGGTGCCGTATTTAACCCAAATGGTTAAACATTAAATTGGTAGGTTTTTGATTGAAAATTAAAACGTAAAAATTTTTTGGAGTCGTTATGTATAGGTACAAAAAAATAAGCATCTTTCAAATCAATAGATGTCATATAACAGTTTTTACTAATGAGCTTTATAGTAGTCCTCAAATCCTCTAATTTAAAATGTTGAGTAGTTATCTATGAATTTATTGAGTGTTTTTAAATTCAGAATGAATCTATTCTTTCCAATACTTTTTTTTTTACAAGGAAATAAGAGGAAATATACTGGCCCTCGCAGGGTTGACACTCTGTCACAGCCCCAGATGAGCATAACTCATTAATTGCATCAATAACTAATCTGAGCTCGGATTTTGAGAAAACAAGTTCAAACGGAACCTGTGTTTGATGTATAGGTCGGGTAAATGGTATCTGGTAACCCTGTATCCACGAGATAATAATTGGGTCGTCCGTCAGTAATGTTACACCATTGATTAAAATATAATTTAAGGCGACCTGATCGGCATACCGTAACTAGCGGCGGGGCGCTCTCAGGCGGCGCTGCTGTGAGCGCGGCGCAGGAGGCGGCAGCGGCGGGGGCGCTCGGCGCGCGGATGTGGCGCCGGAACCTGAGGCGCGTACGCAGGCGCAGATTCCTCGGCGCGTCTCCCCGCCGACGACAGCCTGCTCGTCGTGGCGGGGGCCCTCGAGTTTAAAGGTCGACCGGTGGGTTTATTTTTCTGCAATGGTCTAGTCGCTGAAGTGCTAGCCCTAATTTCAGATCCCGATTTGTTTATTGACTTGGCAGCCTTCAGTGTGTCTGCAAGTTTTTCGCCAAAGAGATGCTTATCGATGTGAGTGTCATCGAGATGTTCTTTAACCTCTTTCTTTATAAACGAGCACATATAGGTAACTCCGTCTCAGTACTGATTCAGGGTGTTGCACCTCACCAATAATGCGAGCAGCATCAATCAGTAGTTTAGTAGTATCTCAGGGTCCTTATGACTCGATGAAAGTGTTCGTTGAACAGCTAAACCGAAACACGATACCGCTGCTGCGATTTGCTTTTGCTAATGTTGGATAGCGGTATCTTTTTTCTGAAGGGTATCGGTAAGCGCAGCTTTCACTTCTAGGTTTAAAGTCGGAGGGTCAACCAGTTTACAATTTTCTGGTGTCAAATATTTTCCCAAAAGGTATTTTCTTACGTCCCTTGTTACCCCAGACGTGACGACATGTTCTCATCTGTACGCTATTTCATTTTTGAGTTTAGGCCCATATATATATTTTTTTTTTTGGCGGCCTCCCCCAAAAAAATAAAATTTCCTCATCAAGGGGTACCTCGTCAGGTGTTAATTTGTTCTCACCAGTAGCGGGTTCGGAGGAAGTCGCAGACGGTGTGAGAGGCGCGGGCGCCGGTGCCGGCGGCGTGGGGTCGGCAGACGTAAGTGTACGTCTCGTCTGGCACTGGTGGTGGGCACTCATCGGAAACTGCGGGTGTATGATCCTCGGTTTCACCGTGAAACTCATACCTACATCGGTAGTAGTAGGCCTTCTACGTCTGGAATATGCAAAAAACAAACGCAGGTAGGGAAAAAAATATAAGTCTATATGTGGGTTGTTCTAATATTACTCGGTAATAGTCACATGAACTATACACAGTAATTGAATAAAAAATCAATAAAAAGCCGGCATAGTCAAACAAACTATACACTAGCCTTAGCGGGTGAATAAGTAAATCGAAACTACTCGGTAATAGTCACTCGAACTATACACTGTAGCGATAAGTTTTTGGAAACATCCATGTCAGATGTACACATATTAGATATGCAAGGCAATAACCACATTATCATAATTACATAATATGAAAGGGGTTATGCACAATGCAAGACAATAATATTGTCGTATTGTTACTAGCAAAAGTTTAACCAACCTTCATTTATCGACGGGATTGCATTATCGTTCGATGCTGATGAATCACTTGAACTTGAGTTGTGACGAGAATGATTTTTCCGCTTTTTTTATTTTTTCTCAATACGTCGAAGTTTTCTCCACAACTTCTCACTTTCTTCATCTTCCGAGTGTTTTCGCTTAGGCATCCTGATAACAAAACACTGGAAAATGCACGTAATATAACAACTGAAAAAAAATATTAGGAGCGCGTGGTGAACGGCGCGGCACTAGAAACGCGAATGAAGACAGCGCCTCTGGCGGCTAAACGAGTCCCGCGGAAAAGATCCAATAGAACAACTATTTTCTTTTTTAGGTTTGTTATTAACTGTTTTTAATACCAAACTACATAATGTAAATAATTTAAACTATTAGTGGATGAATGGCGAGCCGGTACGCGGTACTACAAGTGTTATCCCAATCTCGAGAACGAAGCAAAGGAAGTATAATTACTTTTAGCCCCAGTCGTAGGAAGCAAAAAAACGAAGAATACGGCTATCCATGAACCAAAGATTTCCTTCGGTAGGATTGATCCTTGGGTTCCTAAAATGGGTTTACGAAGTGGAGCCACTAGGATTTTTCAAGCAGGTGGGGGGGGGGGGGGGGAGGGGGGAATTATGCCTTAACGAAGTCCGAGGTTAATAACTGCCTAAATTTAGATACTAAGCCAAGTTTGGTATCATTTTCGGATAAATCAATGACGTAGAATTCATTTCTGGTATAAAAAAATGAAATTTATTAAGAAGTTTCCTAAACATTACACAATAACCAATATTTTCAACTACATACGTTGACAAAGCATAAAGAATGAAGACTTGAAAAAATATAACTTACAATTTTTTTTATTAACAATTAATAGCGAAAAATAATTTCACTGTCGCGTGCCGTCAATTTCTTTTACACCTATGGAAATATTAATAATTTTTATCATAACAATATGGGTATCAAATTAAATTTAATAAATAGCCAATTCCAAATATATATACATTATAATACTTTTATGAAACTGATTTGAAATAAACTTAAAAAGCATAACGCAGAATTAAAAAATATCAGTAAATTATTAGAAAAACCAAAAATGCCAGTCAATACCGACAAAAAAGGCAAATATCACAAGCGCGCATGTAACTACGATTTTTTTCAGATATTGTTAGGTACCTTGAGAGTAGTTTTACCCAAGTTTTAACACTTGGAAACCCTGTACTGCTGGAAAAACTTGGCACTTGTTTCAGTATTTTCGAAAAAACTACCTTAAGAAAGTGTTTTTCAGGTATCTCTACTCTATACTTTTATAAAGCTAACTAAATTTGCTACAATTTGAGCCCATCACAAGCAAGTTTCGAATTGATATTTAAAATTTTAAGTTTTAATAAAAATAATAACTTCCTTACAACGGTAACGAAGTTATTTTTTTTAATTAGCCAAAACAAGAACATTTTCTTTTATTATTATTTTAAAAATAAAAGGATAATAGAGCTCCTACGAGGTATTTTTCTTTTTTCAATATTCCAATCTTTAATCAAGCGAGTATTTTATTTTTGTTTTTTTTAATAGTTTAGCAATTGAATCGTACAGATATGAATCCAAAAATGAATTCGACACCTTACATTCATACGAATATGATATCAAATTGGGCATAGCAGCTTAACTAATACATCTATCGAGATTGGGCTGAAAGCCAAAACTTCAAAAAATTTACTACAAAAATCGTGGTGGCTCCACTTCTTATATCCATCCTAGGGTCCTAAGGACCAATCCTACCAAAGGAAATCTCTGGTTCACAAAACGCCGTATTTTTCACCCTACTGACGCCACTATTTGTGCCATTTGAGTAGGGGCAAGTAGGGGGCAGGACAAAAAGTTACCTTTTCAACTCTGGGCAAGAATTGAATCATTGTCTCCCATTAAAGCTTGGTCTAATCTGGTCTATTCCCATTAAACAAATCATCGTCATCATCAAGGTGGATTTGAATTGATTAGATATCTTTTTGTCAGTTTTAAAAGTCTGAAACGGTGGTAGGAAAATATTTACGATTCAAAAGTGCTTAATTTTGAGTTTGACTTTGAAAATTAGTTACGCATTTTTTTTATTACCCACGAATTAGTCCGCTTGGAATGTCATAATAGTCTTTGCTCATCTTTTCCTTTCCCTATTTCAGCACAAAAACCGGACAAGTGCGAGTCGGACTCGCACACCGAGGGTTTCTGTAAAAAAAGTTTGGTATTTAAATAAAGACTATATTTTTTATGATTTAATTACAAATATGTAGTTTTCAGATTTTTCCCGTACTTTGAGAGTGACGAAATATGAGTTTTGTGTGGCATAAACGGCCGTATCTTTTTTTACGTAAACTTAAGTAATAGTTTGATTCAAGTCGATACCTCCACGCGTTCCTGAGATAAGGGGTTTTGGCACACCGACGGACAGGCATACAGACAGTTTATGATATGATTACAAATGTATAGTTTTCAGATTTTTCCCTGTATTTTTAGTATAAGACGATATTACTTGCCAAATATCATAGTTCTATTGTTCTATCGAGGAGCTCAGTGGCGCAGTTGTACCTATAGCGCCTGCCTGGCCCAGCGGTTGCGGAGGTTAAGCAACTTTCGCAACGGTCGGTCGTGGGATGGTTGACCAAAAAATTTATTATCTCGAGCTCCTCCGTGCTTCGGAAGGCACGTTAAGCCGTTGGTCCCGGCTGCATTTCCAGTCGTTAGCACCCACCAATCCGCATTGGGCCCGCGTGGTGGGTTATGGCGCGTCCTCCTTATCCACCCATAAGTAGGGTTACCATCCGTCCGGATTAGTCCGGACATGTCCGGACTTTTAGACTATTGTCCGGACTTTGTCCGGCTTTGTAATATGTCCGGCTTTTTTTAAATTGGGCGATGTAATACTATTAAAAAAACATAAATAGCAGTAATGTTCGAAAGAGAAGTCGCTAAATGTTTGGAGTCTGGATCTGTCTGTGAAAATGTCCGGACTTTTATTGAAATGTCCGGCTTTTTGTCAGGACTTTCCAAATTTCGAAATGGTAACCCTACCCATAAGGAAGGCCTGGGCCCCAGCTATGGGGACATAAAAATGGCTGATGATGATAGTTCTATCTATAGGTCAACGCCGGCAAGTAACCTATGAATTTTGATTCCCTTGAGTCAGAGTGTCAAAATATGCGTTTTTTGCATCATAAGCGGCCGTATCTTTTTCTTAACGTAAACGTCTTGACAGACGGACAACAAAGTGATCCTATAAGGGTTCAGTTTTTCCTTTTGAGGTACGGAACCCTAAAAATCAACAAAAATATTTCTTACACACAAATGGAGTACCTAACATGATTCACTTACTGGCGGCCGCCCGCGACTTCGTCTGCGTGGATAGATTTTTTGCTATCCCTCGGGAACTGTACTTTTTTCTGGATGAAAGATACCCTATGTCCTTTTCTTTACCTCTGACAACGTATATGCAAAATTTCATGATGATCGATTCAGTACCTAGTTAATTTTATTTGGTCTGAGCTAGTTAAGATGTGAAGGCGTAACCAACAAACGGACTTTCGCATTTTTAATTATACCGTGTTCGTCGAATCAAGCTAGCAAAGCGCTATCTCTTTCTTAAATTTGCATACAAACGATAAGGACAACAAATGAGCTGGCGCAGCCCACGAGCGCCCGCAACAGGTAAAAAATCGTAAGCGCTATCGCACGCGGTCGCCCAGTAACTGTATTGTCTCTCACATCAAGTCCACCGGTTTATATGGAAGCGCGCACACGATGCGACGCGGTCGTCGGCAACTTTTTATACAAACCATGTGAGAGACAAAATTTGCCTGTGTGCGGTAGCGCTAAGACGTGTTCATACTAGTGCTAATACAGGTACTAATACAAGGAATTTTAGATTGGGTTTTCTTTTCAATTAGGTAGGTACCTAACCACAAACAAACAAACGGTATGTGGCTTTTTTAATGTTATTTAGCATAAAAACTTTATTAAAATTCTAAAATGTTAAATGAAATAATAATAAAAAAACAGACTTTCACATTTATAATATTAGTAAGGAATACTTATAATCCGATGAAGATAAATAATAATAATTATTTTGATTTACATAAGGGATCCATTTTTTTCCCATTGAATGCCCTAGTATTTGACTCCCTTGACTGACACACACAGAATGTGAGTTGGGAGTTGCGAAGGCGAAGGCGAAGCAGATAAGTTAGATTATTAGATTTGAAAATCTCGGTGGATCGGTTCAGGGGATCAGATGGGAATACTTCTCACGTTCTTTTTAGTTCCAAACAGTTTATTGGTCAAATGCAAAAATATTTTGGGAATTCTGATGCGTTACTTAGATCTATTTTTTGTCTAACTATATCAAATGATATTGTAAAAATTAAGCTAATATCCATATGATACTTCAAAAAAATATATGGGAATAGATAGATAACTGTTTATTTCATCAATTTACATGATGATGATTTACATAATGTTTATACTGTCGTCGCAAAAAACTGTTTGATTTTTGTATGAAGTTATTTAGGTAGGTAGTATTTTATTTTTATTTTAGAACACTTTGATGTTGAATGAGTATTTTATTAATTAATAAAAATTGCAATTTATAGGCATAATCTTATTCGAGATCCACTTATTAAATATATATACATCTAAACATGATTATGTATGAAAACAATATATTTTTTCTATTAGTATAATATATTATTTATACAAAAATATCTAAGTACTTATATGACTATAAATCATACGGGATGGCTGACAATGTCTGACTGAAATAATTCACAATTTTAAAATCATATACAGTCAGCTTCAAATTGAAATGAGCGTCTAAAGTAGTCAAAATGATCTGAAAAATAATAAATCTATTTGATCTACTCTACGCAGTTAGAATCATCATATTGTTCTAAGCACACAAGGTGTTCAAAATAGCTTCCTCAATAATAATAATGCATTATAACATTGTGCACAGATAACTTAGACAGCTTTGTTTGCTAAGATAATTTTGAACACTGACATATACAACGTGTTAATGAATTAACGCAAAATGAGATGTTCGGTGCATACCAATGACGAAATAATATAAACCTGACATACCTACGAAAAAAGCCTGCATAGGTACCTACTTCATTGTTCTCCATTCAAACGCAACTAAACATGGCGGCTTTACTTAGTGTACATACACCTTACGTAAACAGCATAGAGTCAAAATTGTAACATGTAAACTCAACACAATATGGTGGACACGGCACGCGCCTGAGGCTTATTCGTCAACTCGCTATATCGAATCTGGCCCAGCGGCGAGTTGACGAATTTCAATTTGTGAATGCGTCAACTCGCCATCTCAAAATCTAATAAATCAAGCTAATTTTATACCAAATTTCAGCATTTCACCAAATTTCGCCTGACGTCATGAATCCTTTGTTGTTGCAGTTTGTGTCACTTCCATAGGTTTCCTTTTTCTGAGGTGCATACGCACCAAACACAGTGAATGACGTGCGATTGACGTCACACGCGGTCGTCGATGCGCTTGCATCGACTGACATAGTTTTAATTTTAGTATGTATACAAGGTGTTTGGTAAAAGCCTTATAAAGCCGAATAGGGTTGATAGGGACCATCCAACTGAACAACTTTTACTATGGAACCAACTCTGAAATCGCGAAAAAAAAATCAGCTGTTTCATACAAAAATTTATAACGAAAATTTCAAAATGTATGAAACAGCTGATTTTTTTTTCGCGATTTCAGAGTTGGTCCCATAGTAAAAGTTGTTCAGTTTGATGGTCCCTATCTACCCTATTAGGCTTTATAAGGCTTTTACCAAACACCTTGTATTTCCGCGGACTGTACGGGTCGCGAGTACTTACTCCTAACATTATTTTAACATTTGTTACGTTCTGACAGAACATTATAGTATTTTAACATAAGCATTACTCTTCTCATTTAACACTACCACCGCCAACCCTCGCTCCTCCAACATGAGAAAACCGTTTCTTCGGACTATCAAACTGAACAACCTTTATTTTAGGGCCACCTCTGAAATCGCGAAAAAAAATCAGCTGTTTCATACAAAAATTATTAACGAAAATATAAAAATGTATGAAACAGCTGATTTTTTACGCGATTTCAGAGTTGGTCCCATAGTAAAAGTTGTTCAGTTTGATGGTCCTAAGAAACAGTTTTCTCATTTTGCGTTAATTCATTAACCCGTTGTATAGGTAAATATGAAACAAAGAGTAAGATATTTTGAACACCTTGTGTGCTTACAACAATATGATGATTCTATTCTAACTGTGTAGATCATATTTTTTGTTGTTTTTCCAGATCATTTTGACTACTCTAGACGCTCATATCAATTTGACGCTAACTGTACGACTAATATTTTTTGTATGAAAGCAACACTAATTTCTTTTTATTAGAAATCAACATACATACATAGCTGATTTCTATAAAAAATCCGCAAAAAAAATCTCGGTACCAAATTTTTTATTTATGGAATAGGTAACATTTTTATTTTATTTTTTTATTTTATTGGTGATGTATCAAATATGCATAAAACAGATGTTTTTTTCTCGATATCAATGTTGCTTCCTTGCTTCGGCACAACCTTGACATATTTGACACATCAAATCGAAATTATACTTTTTGAAACATGATTAAAGCTAATGCTTGTTTCCCAACAATAACACACACAAACACTATTATTTACAGTTGAAGTCTACAAAATTAAATAAAGCCTAACACATTGTTTTATACGTATTCACCGTTAATTTTTAAATATACCTATTCAAGGGATTTCAGACCACGTAAATGAACCACTTTTACTATGGGGCCAACCATGTAATCTCGAAAAAAAAAACAGCTTTTCCATAGAAAAGTACAATATCGACTCGACTATAATGTATGGAACAGCTGATTTTTTTAGCGATTCCGTGGTTGGCCCCACAGTAAAAGTTGTTCATTTTCGTGGTCTGAAATCCCCATTTCATTTTTAGATATACTTAAAAATTAACGGTGTAGAAATAATTAATTCATCTAAAAAACATTGATACTATTGAAAGGATTCGACCCTGCATCGTACGCTGACACTCTTGGCACTCTAATGGGTCTAGGCAAATCGGATAAGTCACCTTCGACAACTACAACAGGAGATTGTTTGCGACCTTTCCGAATTCCCATTATATAAAATACAATACAAAGCAATACCAACAAAATAAATGTGACAAATGTAACCATAGTTATAGTAAGTGGATTCCAAAAACTAGATCTTGTGAGTTCAGAAGCTTCAGGAGCTGCGGTCGTCGTTGTCTCCGTTGAGGTATCATTGATAGTTTCCGTTGTCAATTCTAAAGTTGAATAAGTTAATTCAATTAATTCCGTAGTAACATCATCAGTTGTTGAATATGTTGGCTTTGCAGTGGAAGTGTCATTAGCTGTAGTAGTCGTGTCTGAAGGGTAAGTATCGGTAGATACTGTTGATTCAGAAGTAAAATCGGTAGTATCTACCGGTATTGTGCTGTTGTGCGTGTCTGTTGATGATACATCAGTTGTGGTTGATTCTGTCGCAGAATCATCAGTAGAAAAATATGTAGTTTCAGTTGATAATGTTGAATCAGTTACCGTTGTGAGTTCCATTGTATAAGTGTCAGTAGATAGAGGTGTTGTTTGTGTAGATGATTCAACAGTTGTCTCTGTTGATTCTGACGTAGGTTCGTGAGTAGTCAGAAGAGTTGTTTCTGTTGATGATCCATCAGATGTGGTTGCATCTGTAGTAGTAGCATCAGTAGACAAAAGCGTCGTTTCCATTGATGATTCAAAATCAGTCGTTATAATCACTTTAGTCGTGAAAGCATCAGTAGATAGAAGGGTCGTTTCTGTTGATGATTCATTAGTTATTATTGTAGTGTCCGACGTTGGAGAATCAGTAGTTAAAGGAGTAGTTTCCGTTGTCAATCCATCAGTTGGGGTTGCATCTGTCGTAGAAGTGTCAGTTGCTAAAGGCTTCGTTTCCGTTGTTGATTCAGAATTAGTTGTCGTTGTAACTTCTGTCGTAGAAGTGTCAGTTGATATCGACGTTACCGTTAACATATCCTCAGTTGTCATTGTTACAGGATCAGTTACATGCGTCGTTTCTAATGGTGTTCCATCAGTTATAGTTGTGTCTGTCGTAGAAGCATCAGTAGGTAAAGGCGTCGTTTGTGTTAATGATTCAGAATCAGTTGACATTGTAACTTCAGGTGTAAAAACATTAGAAGATAAAGAAATCGTCTCTGTTGACGATTCATCAGTTAGCGTTGTAGTTTCTGTTGTTGGAGAATCAGTAGTTAAAGGAGTAGTTTCTGTTGAAGGTCTATCAGTTGTGGTTGCATCTGTTGTAGAAGCGTCAGTTGATATCAGCGTTACCGTTGACATATCCTCAGTTGTCATTGTAACAGGGTCAGTTACATGTGTTGTTTCTATTGATGTTCCATCAGTTATGGTTGCGATTATCGTAGAAGCATCAGTTGATGAGGGTGTAGTTTGCATTGACGATTCATTAGTTGACGCAACGATTTCAGTTGTGGAAGTGTCTGTGGGAGTTGGTGTTGTTTTTGAAGTGGAGTCATCAGTTGTAGTTTGTGTAGTACTTGTAACAGGAGTATCAGTAGATAACGTTGTTTCTAAAGTAGTATCATCAGTATCATTTGGCGTGGAACTTGTTGTGAGCATTTGAGTAGTGTCCGTTGTGGAAGCGTCTGTAAATAGAGGCATTGTTTCGGTAGTAGAATAACCAGTACTAGTTATTGTACTACCTGTATTAGGAGCACTAGTTGAATGCGGTGTTCCCGTTGAAGAGTCATCTGTCACCGTTGCTGTTTCAGTTGTTGGCTCATTTGTTGGGGTATCTGTAGAAAATAGCTCTGTTTCTGTGAATAAAAATATGAAAATAAGTTGACATTGTACGAGGGGCATGCCAAAAGTTTTT
This sequence comes from Agriphila tristella, assembly GCA_928269145.1. Taxonomy (NCBI): domain Eukaryota; kingdom Metazoa; phylum Arthropoda; class Insecta; order Lepidoptera; family Crambidae; genus Agriphila; species Agriphila tristella. Next base: position 45,462,964 of record OV743433.1, read on the forward strand.
AAATGCTCTTTACTCAATAATTAGATACGGGCAAGGTATTGAGTACGTGCGATGTTGATGGAAGGGATATAGTAAACGATGGCAGCGCACGGTGTGGCAGAATTGTGTAACAAAAGGGGTTAGTGAAACTCACAGACTATAAATGAATGCTGACGCGTGAAACATGTAAATAAATAATAAAAATAAATAATGTAAATAAACATGTAAAATGTCAATAAAATCAAGCTTACAATAACATGTTTTTTATTTTATAAAGTATTGCACTTTACAGATTTAAACTATTCCTTAAAGTTTAAATATATTATTAAAGGTACTATATTATAATTTATTTAAAGCTACATACAACCTAGTAGTTATCACTTTGTTAACTTACTTTGGTACTGTTACAGTAATTTATTGATTTATCTTTGGGAAACTTTGGGTGAGAAGAAGAGAGATAATGATAGGTAGGTAGGTATTATAAATCATAAGTTAGAATAAATTTGAGATATTTTTTCCTGTAAAGGATCGTTTAGATCAAAACAATAAGTTTGGTTATCTTCAAAAAATTCTGTTTATAATGCAGGTAAATAATGCTTAAAGTAAAAATGTTCACTTTTCAGAATAATTTCTTCAATGAATTGTTCATCACGGTTAACTTGTACCTACCGCCACACTGGCATTTCTCAATGGTGAATAGACAAAAATATATTGTCATTTCAGTCACATACATTTGTGACTGGACTTGGGTGTAGTATGGAACTTGTACTATTATGTATTCTGTGGTATGGATGGCTTTGATTTATTTCTAAAACATTGTTTACAAGAACTAAGTAATCCACATTGCATAAATTATTAGCAAAGTCAACTACAGGTTTTTTTTCCACATGAAATTGGACATTTCACTTCGACAAGCTTTGTCACACATCCATCTTCAACCACTACTCCATCAATGCTGACGCACAGCCAAGGTTGCTCTTTACTAATAATTGCACCAACTGTTTTCACTTTACAGAAATTTATTTTTTCGTAAAGTAATATAGCTTCTTTTTCATTACGTAAACCATACCGGGTTGCAACACAATCAATTTTCTTTGGTTTTAAAATACTTGACACTAAACTTTATATGGATTTAGTTTTACGTGATTTTATACTATGTATATTTTTACTTGCAGTTATCCTCAAGTGTCTAATTGCATACCAGTTTGGACATTCTGATTGCTTCATTGTACAAATGTTAATTATGTCTTCATTCGTTACAGCTACATATTTCTTATAATATTTTTCTAGATTTTCTGCTAGCGGGTAATCACGTTTGTATAATTGAAATTCACTCCTAACTGTAAAAAAAAATTAAACAAGCTAAGCAGTCTTCTTCCTCCAAATCAACTTTTTCCGATGTTTCAGATACAACTTCAGTTACCAGGCTTGAATCTAGAGTCTGCTCTGTTGCCTGTAATATTTGTTGCAACGATGACTCTTGCAATAATTCATCATGCCTTATTATTTAATGTTAATCTCAAGTTAATCTATATAAATTTATTTATTTTATAACAAAAAACATAATGCACTTGTCATTCACTGTTTTACATACTCCCCTTTTATTGCGTTTACATGGTGGCGCTGGTGTCGTGCACGTTCCGAATACACCATAGTAAGCATTAGTGATTTGTATATAGCTTTTCGACGCCCGACCGAATAAACGTGCAAGTGAAAAAAGTCAACTTTACAGGAAAAAATTAAAACGTTTTTTTTAAATATCTCAAAGCAGTTAATAAATATTGGTATACATTGTACAACAAAGTCGAAGATAAAATATTTTTTTTAAATATAAGTAATAATAATATGAAAAACATTATAAGAAAAGTAAACATTTACCAAAAACCATTTTATATTATTATTCTAGCTCAGTTTATTTCGTCATGTACCTGCTATTACAGCACTTTGCACGTTTTTTCGTGTAAAACATACGGAGCTTGATATATTTAAAATAGTAAAGTATGATACTTTATCCGGTATCATATTCAAATCCGGTATTATGATACCTGCCCATATTCAAAAGCCCGAGAACTTTCAACTCGAACTCCAAAACCGCTTCGAATCCCGCCCTGGGGCCGTACCGGCTAACGAATCGATTATCGAAAAGTCTGCCGGGTTTCAAATTAAAACAGATAAATCGAGCCCCAATTGGGCCAAAATGGCGAACCCCAATTTATGATGTCACACGAACATCGATATCTTCCAAATTACCTCAACAGAAAATACAAGACGAAATACCTTACTTTGATTTTTCTGTTTTAAGTTGAAACTCGGCAAACTTTTCGATAATCGATGCGTTAGCCGGTACGACCCCTGGTGGTGGATACTGTCCGTACAGTAGGGTCTAAGTTCCGTACCAAGCTAAAGAAAATTTCCGACCACAAACTCCTACTCATGGATCAGAGACGTGAAATGAGGCTCCAGAGCTCAGTGGATTAGATACCTATCATTATCGGCAGCTAAAAAGGCAAATATCTAAGTCTTTGACGAGCTAATTTCGCCAATTTAATACGAATCGTATTAAAGAGGCTATCAAGCGGAATAAAGGCTCCAAAGTGTTCACGAGTGATCTGTCTATTTGGCAAAGCCAGATGACGAAGCTGACAACTGACGACGGACGCATCATTTCATCGAAGCCTGAAATCCTAAGGGAGATCGAGAGTTTCTATGAGCAGTTGAATTCCACGCAGACATCTGTTGAAAGCTAGGCTAAAGACTCTAGAGCCAAGCTTACCTGACACAATACCGAAGATATCCCGGACGTCAGCCTATAAGAGATTAGTATGGCTCTCAAACAGCTGAAAAACAACAAGGTGGAGACATAATCACTACAGAACTTCTGGGAGCGGGTGGTAAGCCGATACTTAAAGTCCTTCACAAGGTTTTAAATTCCGTCATCGTCGAGGGCAGAATGCCGAAGGCGTAGCGCGCTATAATATGACGCAAGGCGCTATATTAAGCACCTCTAATTTGGGATTATTTTGTGAAATAGTTCATGCGGTTTAAGTCGCATTCGACTTAAGATACGATTGACAACTGAATCGCACAGTCTTAAGACACAATAATTGACAATATCCGAAGTCGCTGAGTTCGGTGAAACCGTTTTTGGAGGTTGTCAATTGTGATATAAGGTGGACCGACAATCTGGTGAAGGTCGCGGGAAGTCGTTGGATGCGGGCAGTGCAGGACAGATCGTCGTGGAGACGCTTAGGCGAGGCCTACACCTATATCTAGTAGTGGATGTCATGCGGCTGATATGATGATGATAATGATAATCAAATTATTGAGTAAGGAGTATCTAAAAACGTTTGGCATGTCCCTCGTTCTAGCGTCAGTTGAAGCATCACTTTCATAAACATGTTCGAAGTAAAAATTGCAAAATTTATAATTTAGGCATATGGATGGAATTTTAACTCAACGTGTATCGTTATTGTTAGTATTTCAATCCTTATGGGGATGAAATGGGGGTGAAATGGTGTAAAAAAACCTAAAAATCGATATGGATGTCGTTCTTGAGGTTTTATGGGATGGTGATTGCGAAAATGACATTTATGTTGAAGTCCAACACAGTGGACATGATTTAACGCCTAAAGGGGTGAAAATGGGGTTAATATGGAAAAATAATATTACTCAACTTTAAAATTCGTATGAGCACAACTAAAAATAAATAGGCGAACACATAATTTGTTATTTTGATAATCATCCCTCAGGGGGTTAGGCGAGCAGCCTCGTACGAGGCCCGCCACATGCGGCAAACGTCTTGCGTCGTGAGGCAGCTCGCTTGGTGGGGTCTAATCGCGTTAAAACGGCTGGTCCGATCCCGTTTGAAGGTTTCCTAAGGATTTTTCTAAAATGCACGCGGACGAAGTCGCGGGCGGAAGCAAGTTGCAAATAAATATTTAAAAAAAATGGCACCACGGGGCAAAAAATGACAACTCGCAAAGCATTTGAACGCTAACGTCTGTCAGCAGTGACAACAGTTCTTTACAATAATTGCAGCTTGTAAATACAAGATTTTTTAATTAACTCTCTTTTCTTTAAAATTAAAGAAAGTTTATTACAAAAATTTGTAAAAGACGCAAAAAAGGCAATAAGATGCAGATATAATAAAATAAATATTTTTTTAATTATAAAAAAAAAACTGTGTACTCATTATACACATAATAGTCGCTATTAGGCAACTAGTGTTCAATCACTACGTGCTGCATAACTACAGTTTTACTATTACTACTACTGTACTGTGGCATAACTAAATGCCAGAATTATTAGATCTGCCCACTTAGTTGTGATTTTAGTGTGGTGCCATTTTTTGAGGTCACATAGATTTTAGTTTGCTGATTATACCTAGAAAAGTCTGTCCCCACATGTCCGGGCCGTGGCCGGGCCGGGGGGACGTGTCAGGGGCCCAAGTTACGTTGGATGTGTTAAGATTCTGTATAAAACAAATATACGTTGAGCTCCCCACATGTCAGGGCCGTGGCCGGGCCGCCGTGACGTGTCAGGGGCCCAAGTTACGTTGGTCATGTTAATATTCTGTATGTAAAAATATACATTGAGCTCCCGGCTCAACGGCCCGGATATGTGGGGATAGATCTTTAGTGGGCGTAATGAAAGATGTCAGTGGATGTCGCAGTTGTTTCTAAACTGTAATCGACAGAAACAGATGTTCAAAAGCCTGCCCAATGGAGTTTCGAGATTACTAACCTTTTTTCCCACTGCTCAACTAAACTACCCAACTGAGAATAGTTGAGCATTAGGAAATCCCCAATTAACACAGTAGTTTTATTTTTGATAAGAAATCTTCATCAATTAGTTGTTGTAATAACTGTTGTCGGCAAATCAAATGATCTGGTTGATGCTTTTGGATGATGTGATATGCTGTTGCAGTGATGTATTTAGTTATATTTGATGTCAAACATGTAGCAACATTATGAGTACAGAGGAGTGTCATGTATAAAGTAGAGCTGATAGCTCTAGTTGCGATTGTTTTCTCACCTGTAGTGGAATCATCATCAGTTGTCGTTATGGAAGCATCGGTAGATACCAATATATCTGTTGCGGAATCCTCAGTAGTCGTTAATGGAGTAAAAGTTGATATCAGCGTAATATCCGTTGAGAAATTCTCATTAGTTGTCGCAGTTGTCAAAGTAGGAGTATCAGTAAATATCAACGTAGTAGCCGTTGAGAAATCCTTAGTTGTCATTGAAGGAACATCAGAAGATATCAACGTAAAATCAGTTGAGGAATCTTCAGTTGTGACTGGAGTATTAGTAGGCAATAAAGTAGTTTTCGTTAAAAAATCTTCAGTTGTCATCGAAATTGTCGTTGTAGGAGCATCAGTAGATATAAACGTAGTATCCGTTGAGAGATCATCAGTTGTTATTAATGTAGTATCCGTTGAGGAATCCTCAGTTGTTATTCCAGGAGAATTAGAAGATATCAGCGTAGTATCCGTTGAGGAATCCTCAGTTATAAAAGTAGGAGTATCAGTAGATATCAGGGTAGTATCCATTAAGGAATCCTCAGTTGTTATTGTAGGAGCATCAGTTGATATCAACGTAATATCCGTTGAGATTTCCTCTGTTGTCGTCTTTGTTGTCGTTGAAGGTACATCAGTAGATATCAACGTTGTATCTGTTGAGGATTCCTCAGTTGTTATTATGGGAGCATCAGTAGATATCAATGTAGTATCCGTTGAGGAAACTCCAGTTGTTATTGTAAAAGCATCAGTTGATATCAGCGTAGTATCCGTTGAAGAAGCTTCAGTTGTTATTCCAGGTGCATCAGTAGATATTAACGTAGTATCCGTTGAAGAATCCTCAGTTGTCATCGTTGTTATTGTTGAAGGAAAATCAGTGGATATCAACGTTGTGTCCGTTGAGGAATCCTCAGTTGTTATTCCAGGAGCATCAGTAGATATCATTGTAGTATCTGTTGAGGAATCCTCAGTTGTCATTATTGTTGTCGTTGAAGGAGCATCAGTGGATATCAACGTAGTATCCATTGAGGAATCTTCAGTTGTTATTTTAGAAGCATCAGTTGATATCAGCGTAGTGTCCATTGAAGAATCCTCAGTTGTTAATCCGGGTGCATCAGTAGATATCAACGTAGTATCCGTTGAGAAATCCTCAGCTGTCATCGTTGTTGGAACATCAGTGGATATCAACGTTGTATCCGTTGAGGAATCCTCAGTTGTTATTCCAGGAGCATCAGTAGATATCAACGTAGTATCTGTTGAGGAATCCTCAGTTGTCATTATTGTTGTCGTTAAAGGAGCATCAGTGGATATCAACGTAGTATCCATTGAGGAATCTTCAGTTGTTATTTTAGAAGCATCAGTTGATATCAGCGTAGTGTCCATTGAAGAATCCTCAGTTGTTAAACCAGGTGCATCAGTAGATATCAACGTAGTATCCGTTGAGAAATCCTCAGCTGTCATCGTTGTTGGAACATCAGTGGATATCAACGTTGTATCCGTTGAGGAATCCTCAGTTGTCTTCGTAGTTGTTGTTGAAGGAGCATCAGTGGATATCAACGTAGTATCCGTTGAGAAATCCTCAGCTGTCATCGTTGTTGGAACATCAGTAGATATCAACGTTGTATCCGTTGAGGAATCCTCAGTTGTCTTCGTAGTTGTTGCTGAAGGAGCATCAGTGGATATCAATGTAGTATCCGTTGAGGAATCTTCAGTTATTATTGTAGAAGCATCAGTTGATATAAGCGTAGTGTCCATTGAAGAATCCTCAGTTGTTAATCCAGGTGCATCAGTAGATATCAACGTAGTATCCGTTGAAGAATCCTCAGTTGTCATCGTTGTTATTGTTGAAGGAACATCAGTGGATATCAACGTTGTGTCCGTTGAGGAATCCTCAGTTGTTATTATAGGAGCATCAGTAGATATTAACGTAGAATCCGTTGAGGAATCCTCAGCTGTCATTGTTGTTGGAACATCAGTGGATATCAACGTTGTATCCGTTGAGGAATCCTCAGTTGTCTTCGTAGTTGTTGTTGAAGGAGCATCAGTGGATATCAATGTAGTATCCGTTGAGAAATCCTCAGTTGTCTTCGTAGTTGTTATTGAAGGAGCATCAGTGGATATCAACGTAGTATTTATTGAGGAATCTTCAGTTGTTATTTTAGAAGCATCAGTTGATATCAGCGTAGTGTCCATTGAAGAATCCTCAGTTGTTAATCCGGGTGCATCAGTAGATATCAACGTAGTATCCGTTGAAAAATCCTCAGTTGTCATCGTTGTTATTGTTGAAGGAACATCAGTGGATGTCAACGTTGTGTCCGTTGAGGAATCCTCAGTTGTTATTCCAGGAGCATCAGTAGAAATTAACGTAGTATCTGTTGAGGAGTCCTCAGTTGTCATTATTGTTGTCGTTGAAGGAGCATCAGTGGATATTAACGTAGTATCCATTGAGGAATCTTCAGTTGTTATTTTAGAAGCATCAGTTGATATCAGCGTAGTGTCCATTGAAGAATCCTCAGTTGTTAATCCAGGTGCATCAGTAGATATCAACGTAGTATCCGTTGAGAAATCCTCAGTTGTCATCGTTGTTGGAACATCAGTAGATATCAACGTTGTATCCGTTGAGGAATCCTCAGTTGTCTTCGTAGTTGTTGTTGAAGGAGCATCAGTGGATATCAATGTAGTATCCGTTGAGGAATCTTTAGTTATTATTGTAGAAGCATCAGTTGATATCAGCGTAGTGTCCATTGAAGAATCATTAGTTGTTAATCCAGGTGCATCAGTAGATATCAACGTAGTATCCGTTGAAGAATCCTCAGTTGCCATCGTTGTTATTGTTGAAGGAACATCAGTGGATATCAACGTTGTTTCCGTTGAGGAATCCTCAGTTGTTATTATAGGAGCATCAGTAGATATTAACGTGGAATCCGTTGAGGAATCCTCAGTTACTAAGGTAGGAGTATTAGTAGATATTAACGTAGTATCCGTTGAGGAATCTTCAGTTGTCATTGTGTTAGTTGTTGAAGGAGCGTCAGTAGATATCAACGTAGTATCCGTTGAGGAAACCTCAGTTGTTATTACAGGAGCATTAGTAGATATCAAAGTAATATCTGTTGAGGAATCCTCAGTTGTTATTCCAGGAGCATCAGTAGATATCAACGTAGTATTTGTTGAGATTTCCTCAGTTGTCATCATTGTTGTCGTTGAAGGAACATCAGTGGATATTAACGTAGTATCAGTTGAGGAATTTTCAGTTGTTATTGTAGAAGCATCAGTAGATGTCAGCGTAGTATTCATTGAAGAATCCTCAGTTGTTATTCCAGGTGCATCAGTAGATATCAGCGTAGTATCCGTTGAGGAATCCTCAGTTGGCTTCGTAGTTGTTGTTGAAGGAGCATCAGTGGATATCAATGTAGTATCCGTTGAAGAATCTTTAGTTATTATTGTGGAAGCATCAGTTGATATCAGCGTAGTGTCCAATGAAGAATCCTCAGTTGTTAATCCAGGTGCATCAGTAGATATCAACGTAGTATCCGTTGAGAAATCCTCAGTTGTCATCGTTGTTATTGTTGAAGGAACATCAGTAGATATCAACGTTGTGTCCGTTGAGGAATCCTCAGTTGTTATTCCAGGAGCATCAGTAGATATCATTGTAGTATCTGTTGAGGAATCCTCAGTTGTCATTATTGTTGTCGTTGAAGGAGCATCAGTGGATATCAACGTAGTATCCGTTGAGTAATCCCCAGTTGTCATCGTTGTTATTGTTGAAGGAACATCAGTGGATATCAACGTTGTATCTGTTGAGAAATCCTCAGTTGTTAAAGTAGGAGCAACTGTAGATATAAACGTAGTATCCGTTGAGGAAACCTCGGTTGTTATTCCAGGAGCATCAGTAGATACCAACGTAGTATCTGTTGATGAATCTTTAGTTGTTATAGTAGTTGTCGTTGTTGGAACATCATCAGATATTGACGTAGTATCCGTTGAGGTACCCTGAGTTGTTATAGTAGTCGTTGTCATAGAAGCGTCGGTAGTTATCGGCGTAGTATTAGTTGTGGATTCGTCAGCTGTCGTTGTGTGGGCATCACTGGATATTGACGTCGATTCCGTTAATGATTCATCAGTTGTTGTTGTAGTTTCCATCGTAGAAGCATCAGTAGATAGAGGTGTACTTTGCGTTGACGACTCATTAGTTGACGAATCAGTTTCAGTTGTGGAAGTGTCTTTGGGTGTAGTCGTTGTTTCTGAAGTGGAATCATCAGTGACAGTTTGTGTAGTACTTGTATCTGGAGTGTCTGTAGAATGCGATGTTTCTAAAGTGGAATCATCAGTAACATGTGGCGTAGAACTTGTTGTGGGAATTGGATTTGTGTCCGTTGTGGAAGCGTCTGTAAATAGAGGCATTGTGTTGGTAGTGGAATCATCAGTTTTATACTATTTTTACTTTTCATTTTATTCAAGTCATTACAGTGACATCAGCAGTTTTACCAATTTATTGTCGTCTATAAAATGTGATGTAGTATAATTGACTTAACTATCAAATGAGTTTTAGAAAAGGTTGTTTTGTTATTTAGTAATTTCTCACTGATTCACACATTAATGTAATGGCGTTTTACAATGATAATAAATGATACTTTTAATAAATCTAATTTAGACTCATTACTTATTTCTCACATTTCTGAATGTTATTTTACTGACTCGAATTAAAATAGTTGTTTCAATAGTATTGTTCTACCTGTACTAGAAGCACCAATAGTTGAATGCGATGATTCTGTTAAGGAATCGTCTATTGTTGTTGCTGTTTCACTCGTTGATAATAGCGTTGTTTCTGAAACAAATATGATCATGAATCACGAGGTTGATGTTATACTTGCATCTGTGATAGCAACAACAGTTGATACTAAGTGTTTTGTCAACGATTCATTTGAAGCCGTAATGGTATGACACAGTGAAACACTATGATATATTAATTCTGTGGTTAAATAAACACAATAGTTGTTGTAGAACTTATAACATCAGTGTAATTCTTTTAAATTTGAGATTTTTGTGTCAGTGGCTCAGTTGGAAGTTGGAAGAGCATTGGACTGGCCTTCCAAAGGTCGCGGGTTCAATTCCCGCCCGAGTCAACCCTGGTGAAGAGTCGATATTTTTTTGTATATTATTTAGTATAAATTTAGAGCTCTAGTAGGAATATTTTTGAACAGTAATAGTCACAATAAGCAACTGAAAACCCTGTATTTCAATATTATAAATACTATTATCAGAATTTTGTTATTTCTGTTAAAATCGACGTTATTGTTGAAGTTACTGTTGTGGACAAACCAAATCATGCCTTTGAGTTTGAAGCAATTTTTTTAGTAAATAAAGGCGTCATGTATAAAGTAGAGTTATAAGTTGCGATTATATTCTCACCTGTAGTGGAATCATCAGCAGTAGTTGTCAAAGGAGCACCAGTAGATGTCAATGTTGTTTCCGTTGAAGAATCTTCAGTTGCCGTTGTAGGAGCATCAGAAGATATCACTGTAGTAGCCACTGAGGAATAATCTGTTGTTGTTGTTGTTGTAGGAGTATTAGTAGATATCAACGTAGTATCCGTGGAGGAATCCTCTGTTGTTGTCTCTGAGGAATTCTCTGTTGTTGACACTGTAGGAGCATCAGTAGGCGTCACCGTATCAACGGTCGAGAAATTCTCTGTTGTTATCGTAGTCGTCATTGTGGGAGCATCGGTAGATATCAGTGTAGTATCCGTTGAGTATTCCTCAGTCATTGTTGCTGTAGGAGCATTAGTAGATAATAACGTAGTATCCGTTGAAAAATCTTCTGTTGGTCTTGTTGGAACATCAGTAGACATTAACGTAGTATCCGTAGAGGAATCTTCTGTTGGTATTGTAGGAGTATCACTAGATACCAACGTAGTATCCGTTGAAGAATCCTCTATTGTGATTGAAGTAGGAACATCAGTAGACATTAACGTAGTATCCGTTAAGGAATCTTCTGTAGTTGTTATTGTAGATGCATCAGTAGATATTAACGTAGTATCCGTCGAGGAATCCTCTGTTGGTATTGTTGGAGTATCACTAGATACCAACGTAGTATCCGTTGAGGAATCTTCTGTTGTTGTTGTTGTAGGAGCGTCAGTAGATATTAACGTTGTATCTGTTAAGAAATCCTCTATTGTTGTTGTTGTAGGAGTATCAGTAGACATTAACGTAGTATCCGTCGAGGAATCCTCTGTTGGTATTGTAGGAGTATCACTAGATGCCAACGTAGTATCCGTTGAGGAATATTCCTTTGTTGTTGTTGTTATAGCAGCTTCAGTAGATATTAACGTGGTATCCGTTGAGGAATCCTCTGTTGGTATTGTAGGAGTATCACTAGATGCCAACGTAGTATCCGTTGAGGAATATTCTGTTGTTGTGGGAGCATCAGTAGATATTACCGTAGTATCCGTTGAGGAATCCTCTGTTGTTGTTGAAGTAGGAGTATCAGTAGACATTAACGTAGTATCTGTCGAGGAATCCTCTGTTGGTATTGTAGGAGTATCACTAGATGCCAACGTTGTATCCGTTGAGGAATATTCTGTTGTTGTTGTTGTTGTAGGAGCTTCAGTAGATATTAACGTAGTATCCGTTGAGGAATCCTCTGTTGGTATTGTAGGAGTATCACTAGGTGCTAACGTAGTATCCGTTGAGAAATATTCTGTTGTTGTTGTTGTTGTGGGAGCATTAGTAGATATTAACGTAGTATCCGTTGAGAAATCCTCTGTTGTTGTTATAGTAGGAGTATCAGTAGACATTAACGTAGTATCTGTCGAGGAATCGTCTGTTGGTATTGTAGGAGTATCACTAGATGGCAACGTTGTATCCGTTGAGGAATATTCTGATATTGTTGTTGTTGTAGGAGCTTCAGTAGATATTACCGTAGTATCTGTTGAGGAATCCTCTGTTGTTGTTCTTGTAGGAGCGTCAGTAGATACCAACGTAGTATCTGTTGAGGAATCCTCTGTTGTTGTTGTTGTAGGAGCATCAGTAGATATTAACGTAGTATCCGTCGAGGAATCCTCTGTTGGTATTGTTGGAGTATCACTAGATACCAACGTAGTATCCGTTGAAGAATTATCTGTTGTGGTTGAGGTAGGAACATCAGTAGACATTAACGTAGTATCCGTCGAGGAATCCTCTGTTGGTATTGTAGGAGTATTACTAGATATCAACGTAGTATCCGTTGAGGAATCTTCTGTTGTTGTTGTTGTAGAAGCGTCAGTAGATATTAACGTTGTATCTGTTAAGAAATCCTCTATTGTTGTTGTTGTAGGAGTATCAGTAGACATTAACGTAGTATCCGTCGAGGAATCCTCTGTTGGTATTGTAGGAGTATCACTAGATGCCAACGTAGTATCCGTTGAGGAATATTCCTTTGTTGTTGTTGTTATAGCAGCTTCAGTAGATATTAACGTGGTATCCGTTGAGGAATCCTCTGTTGGTATTGTAGGAGTATCACTAGATGCCAACGTAGTATCCGTTGAGGAATATTCTGTTGTTGTGGGAGCATCAGTAGATATTACCGTAGTATCCGTTGAGGAATCCTCTGTTGTTGTTGTAGTAGGAGTATCAGTAGACATTAACGTAGTATCTGTCGAGGAATCCTCTGTTGGTATTGTAGGAGTATCACTAGATGCCAACGTTGTATCCGTTGAGGAATATTCTGTTGTTGTTGTTGTTGTAGGAGCTTCAGTAGATATTAACGTAGTATCCGTTGAGGAATCCTCTGTTGGTATTGTAGGAGTATCACTAGGTGCTAACGTAGTATCCGTTGAGAAATATTCTGTTGTTGTTGTTGTTGTGGGAGCATTAGTAGATATTAACGTAGTATCCGTTGAGAAATCCTCTGTTGTTGTTATAGTAGGAGTATCAGTAGACATTAACGTAGTATCTGTCGAGGAATCCTCTGTTGGTATTGTAGGAGTATCACTAGATGGCAACGTTGTATCCGTTGAGGAATATTCTGATATTGTTGTTGTTGTAGGAGCTTCAGTAGATATTACCGTAGTATCTGTTGAGGAATCCTCTGTTGTTGTTGTTGTAGGAGCGTCAGTAGATACCAACGTAGTATCTGTTGAGGAATCCTCTGTTGTTGTTGTTGTAGGAGCATCAGTAGATATTAACGTAGTATCCGTCGAGGAATCCTCTGTTGGTATTGTTGGAGTATCACTAGATACCAACGTAGTATCCGTTGAAGAATTATCTGTTGTGGTTGAGGTAGGAACATCAGTAGACATTAACGTAGTATCCGTCGAGGAATCCTCTGTTGGTATTGTAGGAGTATTACTAGATATCAACGTAGTATCCGTTGAGGAATCTTCTGTTGTTGTTGTTGTAGAAGCGTCAGTAGATATTAACGTTGTATCTGTTAAGAAATCCTCTATTGTTGTTGTTGTAGGAGTATCAGTAGACATTAACGTAGTATCCGTCGAGGAATCCTCTGTTGGTATTGTAGGAGTATCACTAGATACCAACGTGGTATCGGTTGAGAAATCCTCAGTTGTCACTGTGGGAGTATCAGTAGATATCAGTGTAGTATCTGAAGTGGTAGAATCGATGGTTGTTAATGTTGTATCTGTTATAGGAGTATTGGTGAATACTGTGGTTGTACCTGAAGTCGAATCATCAGTCGTGGAAGATGCTGCTTCCGTTGACAAATCTTCAGTTGGTGTAGGCGTTGTTACCATAGTAGGTTTAGTTGTAGTGATATCAGTTGGCTCCTCGTATATCAAACAATCTCCGTCATAATTCGGCGGGATATATCGGAATGAGTCCACGAGGACTATGGAGTTAGCAGTGGCAGACCCCATCATTACAACCTGAAAAGCAGTATTTCGATTAATGTTTGATCTTGGATTAAGTTCTTAATCCAAGATAAAACAGTAAGAATAAAGAACCAGTTCCTTTACTTTTTAAATAAATCAAATTTTAAGGCCAATTCAAATCTGACTGGTATCTTGGACCGGTGGCAGTAACGATATCCCGATGGGTATGCGGTAACGCGCTGTTCAAAGGTGTTCCGCAACAGCTGCGGTAATGCCATAAAAAATACCGGCCGGGATACCGTTACCGCCACCGGTACAGGATACCGGTCACGTTTGAGTAGGCTTTTAGTCGAGTTTCGCAGCACCATAAATAATAAAATTTAATGTCTTTTTGATTAATAAAATTGATAAACGAAGAAGTTCGTGATGGACTTCATATTGTGTGTTTTAAAAAGTTGCTGGTCTTTTGAAAATTTGCCATATGAGACCATCGATTGTCGGTAAACTGTTTGTAAAACAATTGAATTTTCAATTCAATATTCGATTTCAATAATAAAATTGTACTGTGATGGCACAACACATAAGACTTCATATGTTGACCTTGATGCCATATTTAATGGCCTACGAATAAATCACTTTCCGAAAATTTACTGTTTAAATTGACTAACTTGATGTACTGTCGTGGACAATAAAGTTCATTTCAGTCCATTTGAGAAAAAATATAATTTCTTCATGATATGGATTACTTATAATGAGTACATAATAATATAAACAGTTGCAACTCTGACATTGCATTATATGAAGATTGGCATTGCTTTGCAGTATAATATGAAGCACCAGAAACCCAAATTAATTTATAGTACAGTTTTTTTATTTACCAACATCTTTATTTTGAGTTGTTTTCTCAGAAGTAAGTAATGTTTTATTATGAACTTTGACTGAAGTGGTTGTGAACAAATTACTGCAACGAGAATTCGAAGCTTCAGCGTTGTCATTTAAGGGTAAAGTATCACTTACATATCCTTCTGAAGAACCTGTCATAGCAAGGTTGAGTGTCAAATTTTTCCAACCTGGCACGAAGTCGGGAAGAATAGGTGAGTGGAACACATTTCCCAATGTTGTATCGTCGGCTCCAGGATTTATTCTCTGAGCGAGTACAGTTAAAGAGTCTGAAACGACACTATTTTCACCCATAAACACTTTCACCTCTATAGTACCCCCAGGACTAATATTGAAGTGGAATGAGGATGCGCAACCGAAACTTTCTGGTGGGGATATAAACGCTGTGCTACTAATATGGGGACTCTCTATGTCTACTGAATCGTACAGTTGCCATTCCCATTCGGGCGCACCTGAGCATAATTGTGAATTCGATGGAAATAAGTTATCGAAATCGTTCTCAAAATCGTACGTGACGCACTCTTCCGCAACTACACAAAATACACTTTGACACAAGAACAAAAATATAAACAACCATACACCCCGCGCCATTCCGACAACTACATCCAATGCGACGTTAAGTAAAATAATTTTAATTCAACTAAATCACGGTAATTATTCGAACTTGTATTATCAGAATTATTTAAGCGTTATCGTATCGAGGATAAGATTATATTCGTTGAATTTGCGGATGTATTTCACGGTGTACCTACATGTAATTTATTTTTAATTACCAAAAATTATGCAAGTTTAAATATGTTTTCAGACATACAAAAAAATTTGCAAGAACTTGTGTTGAGCAGAAACAAATTATCCTAGATTCGTGTTATCATAAGCAAATGGGCCTTCCTTAAGTAGCTATCCTTACTAATATTATAAATGCGAAAGTCCGTTTGTTTGTTTATTTGTTTGTTTCGCCTTCACGTCTTAACTACTGAACCGAACATCATGAAATTTTGCATAGACGTTGTTAGGGGTACAGAAAAGGACATAGGGTACCTTTCATCCAGAAAAAACGTACAGTTCCCGAGGGATAGCAAAAAAACTGTCCACGCAGACGAAGTCGCGGGTGGCCGCTAGTGGATAAATATGATGGGCCATTCAACGAGTACTACGTACCATAACTCAATACATACAGCCGGGACCTTACTTAACGTGCTTTTGAAGCACGAACTGGGTCTAGATAATAATTTGTTGGTCACTATAACCATTATAAAACTGAATGTGTGTAATGTCGCTAGTACAGGCTGAATGCGATGCCACAGTGCCATTAAGATTCAAGATCTCTCAAAATAAATAAGTTTTCCTGACAGCATTTTCAATACCAAAAAATAGTTTGCAAAATTTATGGACAAACAAAGAAACAAAACAAACAACAAGAAAGCGACCTAATAAAATTGTGTTAAAATCAAATTAATTATAACAGAAAACTCACTTTATCAAAAAAATTGTACGAATAAATCTTTTTTATTCCCTAACTAGCGGCCGCCCGCGGTTTCACCCGCGTGGTTCCCGTTCCCGTAGGAATATCGGGATAAAAAGTATCCTTTGTTTTAATCCAGGCTATCTACTATCTGTGTGCCAAATTTCAACCAAATCCGTTCAGTAGTTTTTGCGTGATTGAGGAACAAACATCCAAACCCACAAACTTTCACATTTATAATACTAGCGGCCGCCCGCGGTTTCACCCGCGTGGTTGCCGTTCCCGTGGGAATATCTGAATAAAACTATTCTATGTTTTAATCCAGGCTATCTTCTACCTGTCTGCCAAATTTCAATCAAATCCGTTCAGTAGTTTTTGCGTGATTGAGGAACATCTAAACATCCAAACCCACAAACTTTTACATTTATAATATTAGTAGGATTAGTAGGAAGTAGGATGTAAGATATACATTTCCAAACAAAACATTATTTTCAGCGGAATATGCAGTTAATGGTAAACAAAAAAAAACACTATAAAACCTTGGGAGTGATGATTTTTATAACAAATTGAACCTACGGTTAAAGGTCAAACCGCACTACAGCGGAGCGGCGCGGAGCGGCGCGGCGCGGCGCGGCGCGGCCAAATATTATTTCTATTGATTGCAATGATGCAAACCGCACTATAGCGGAGAGGCGCGGCGCGGCGCGGCGCGTACCGGCGCGGCGCTGCAGATTTGGGTGCAAAAGAATATTTTGCCGCGCCGCGCCGCGCCGCGCCGCGCCGCGCCGCTCCGCGCCGCTCCGCTGCCGCTAGTGCGGTATAGCTCGCGGCGCGGCGCGGCCGAATATTCTTCATAATCGAGCTTCAGTCTATATAGGGTATTTGGAAATATCTTTTTCTATTGATATTTCAGTGTACAAATTTTGATTAAATTACAAAGTGGTATTTTACGTGATCATTTCATAAATCATCATAATCATAACTCAACACAAATAAATAAATAAAAAATATGAGGATGTGTTGCTAAATCGTTGCTTCGAAATTCGTTCTAGGGAACGCGTGACCGAGCGTTCCCTTTTCGTTCGTGCGTCCAACTTCAATGAAATCTTGCTACGTCTGGCAATTTGAGCCGCGCCGCGCCGCTCCGCTGCCGCGATAGTGCGTTTAGGAGAGGCCGCGCCGCTCCGCTGCAGTGCTGCGCCGCGCAGCGCCGCTCCGCTGTAGTGCGGTTTGACCTTAAGGAGTAAAATCTGGTTAAGTTAAAGAAGTGAAATATATTTTAACGGAAACGAGTGAGTAAACACGGGCGGATTCTCAGTCCGGTTGGTGCCAAAGTAATTTTTATATTTTATAATATTAATTAATTTTGTGACTTAATTTTATTAGTAGTATTAAATATCAATTATAATTAAATTTAAATGTAATATTAATATCTATTTTAATCGCGACAAATTATGTTTTTTTATTATGTTTTTAATATTAGTTGTGTTAATTTTTTTTTACCCACGACGGACGGAACGGAACGGAGGCGGTATATGCGTTTGGGGTTAGATAGAGGTTGTGCGTTTGTTTGTTTGTGTGTTTGTCTGTTACCATTTTCCTCGGAAACTACTAAGCCGATTTCGATGCGGTTTTTTGCATTCAAAAGGTTTGATTTCAGAGCAGGTTCTTAGATATGTTACATGGTGGTAGACCACCAGGGGGCGCTGCAGCAACCAGGTAAGTCGCGCTTGAGAAGTTCTCTAAAACTACTCAACTGATTTCGATGCGGTTTTCTGTAATGGGTTTGTAGGTTATCGGCGATGGTTCTCAGATAGATGTTATGGTGTTTAACCGCTAGGGGGCGCTGCAGTTATCATTTTCTCATTTATATCCAAAGTGGTTTGACCAATTTGGATGCGGTTTTCTGTAATAGTTTTGTAGTTTGTCGGCGATGGTTCTTGGTGTTATGGTGTTCAGCCGCTACGGGGCGCTGTAGTTATCATTTTCCGAATGGTTTGACCAATTTAGATGCGGTTTTTAGAGTAGATAACGTATGAATTCTCTAAAAAGTTTAAAATAAAATGGCAAAATTAAAATTTTTGAAATAACCCACGACAGTTAAAATTGTAACTCTTTATTTAAAAAGACTAAAATGAGTTTTACAAATATCCCTCGACTAAAAGTGATGTAGGTACTATACATACTTTATCTACCTATTCATAAATTACAAACGCAAGAAAATCCGTCGGGGGCTGCCATTGCCATTTCTCTAAAGTAACTATAACTGAAAAATATTTGTTCATTTGTAAATAAAGAGTTACAATTTTTTACATGATATTGGTAATTCGTTGATTAATTTAGGTATCTGAAATTGTAATAATTGCCTACCATATAAGTTATTGTAACGCGGGACGATTAGTTTAGGATCTAATGCACTACGTGTTTGTTTATTGTAGTGTTTTATACTACGGAATTTATAATTAAAAAAGTTTTCTGTGAGGAGATTAAATTTTACTTGTTTATGTACGGGTAGTATGTTACAATGATAAAAGAGTTTGTCCGTGTTGTCTTTAAATTGCATTTTAATTTTTTCTGGTACTATAGATTTTAAAATTCTTAGCTGTAGCTTGTATATGGCATCCAGATGTGACCTACAAGTTCTTCCATAACTACTAATACCATAGTTTATTAGGGTTTCTCCTAATGCCTTATATAATTGCAGACGAATAGAATAAGGAATTTTGTTTTTTACTAGCACAAATTTGGATAGAATTGCTCGTAACTTGTCACACACATAGTGAATATGTTCGACCCATTTCAATCGATCGTCGAGTATTAATCCTAGATACTTCTGTTTATTCACGACTTCGATGGGATTACATTTACAATTCTGAAGATTTTTATGTAAGCATTCATGACTGTGTGCCATCAGTTTAAGGATCTTATGCTTTCTATTATGACTACTGCTGATGTACATGAGTTTAGTTTTTCTGTGTTAAGTCCTGCATCATGGGACCATTTCGAAAGCAATGTGAACTCGGCCTGCAGGACTTTTAAGGCTTCATCTAAGTCTTCATGACTAGCAACAAGACATGTGTCGTCAGCAAACTGATATATTTCACACTTAGTTATTAAATTGACAGCATCATTCACATAGGTGATGTAATGAAGTGAAAAATTAATAAGGTAGTTCCTACCGTACTTAATTGATATGAATCTAACAATGTATCTACGACGTTAATCTATTTATGATTAATTCGACAGTTCATTGTTATCAAAACAGTATTCTTATATTTTACAATAACAAAAAATAGTGATGCATCTACGCATTTATTTATTTTTGTAGTTGCATGAGGGAAATGATAGCTAGAGTGTGTATGAAGACCCGATATAGGAGAAAAAAATTGGTTTACAAGATTCTTACATTAAAGTACCTAGTAATAGTAAGTAGTATTGTTACGAAATGTGAATTATACAGAAAAGCTGTGCGAAACAAAGTCTTATAAAAATTGACAGATTAAGGGATGGTCTGCACTAAATTTTACATCGTATACCAGCCAGTCCCCCTAGCATGACAACCGAAACACCATAATTTATAGGGATTTATCCTTTACTTGCTTAACGGTAATACCAGGCCGATGCTAGCCCTTATTCCTCTACGATCCACCGACGAGGCTCCACCGGTGGATCGAAAGGTATTATTTTCCTCTTCGATCCACCGGTGGATCGAAAGACGGGTGATTTTTGTTGGCCACGGTACTACTCACGTGTCTGGTAGGATTAAGGGCAATTAATTTTACCTCTGGTACCCCTGGTAGTACAAGGGGTAAAACTAATTCCCTGAATATTTTTGTCAATAAAAATTAAATACTATCCCTGATTCCCTTACTTTTCAGTAAATTTCCTGACATTTTGTAGACCTACATCTACAGTCTTCGTTCGGTATTTACAAATTATGTGCTTTTATTAAGTACTTATACTTTTTGGAATTTCAAAAAAAAATCCCTGACAACTACAGTTTTTCCCTGTTCTCCTGACGGATGCCTAAAATTTTTGACAAGTCAGAATAAATCCTGTCATCTGGTAACCCTATGCTAGGGGGACTGTATTTAACTTACATCCTCTAGCTAGCTAGACGAACTCCGTAGCACATCCCGGACACTCCATTCAAACGCGCCATCATAAACAGATGATGTTTTTGTACACGCGCAACTGTGTGTGTAAGTCTAGGGATACCGTTCAGTTTGTAATGTATGAGCGGCGTTCAATTCATAATTGGAACTTTTTGATAAATTATGACGCGTTGCTTTGAATATTAAAATAAGTTGACAAACACGACTAAAAAGTTACGACGCATTGCTTTGAATATCAAAATAAGTTGATGTTGACAAACACGACTATAATAAACGAGCACACGATTCGGCACACGAACTCGCGGGGTGGGGTGAGGTAATTGATTCTGGGGCGGGGCGGAGAGTGTCCTTTCTGTACGGTAGTACTCATAGGTAATCTATTCGTAGAGTCTGGCTCCACAAAAAACAACTCACTAAACAAGAGGTGAATCATCGTGTTCTATAAAAGTTTCGAAAGCTTCTAAAAGAAAGTTCTATTCATGGATAATTTGTCAAATGAAATTGTCATATTAGTACATACATAAGCAGATATGATAATATTTATCAGATATAGGTAGAAACTAGATAACAAATCAGTTTAATTTTAAAATAAATCAAAGTTGTCACGTCTATCGATTTTTATCGGTTTATACATATAAGTAAGAAACTAATTTAAGAGGCATTTGATTTAGAGGTGAATCCCCTAACTAAACTACAGAAGAAATATGCAATGGCTAGCGCTTTGCTTTGGTTCAGCAAGGCTGCTCAAATTTTTTAAAAGTCGGCCCAAAATGGTCGAACATCGTCGTCGATTTACAAATCTGTGACGATTCCTATTTTCATAAATTTGGGGACTTGGGCAAAAAAAATATGATTATAAAAAGTAATTGAATGTTTAAACTTGGTGGGCATCTGGCGGCAATTTTTGGACTAGCAATACATCCGCGGGCCACACAGTGGCCTGCGGGCCTAGGATTGAACAGCCTTGTTTAAGTTAACTGACATCGGTTAGGTGACAGAAGAACATCAGGTTTCTGAATATCTTCTTATTTACGTAGATTAGCTAGGCGATTGATCCGGCTTTTTTTCACCATCACAATTTATTGCTCAGATTGCTAGGTTAGGTTCAGACATCTGTAGGGTTATTCATGATGGTCGGAAATCTACTCGTGAGCATTCGTTTCGAATCCATTTCCTCCCATATTACAAAAATATAGATATTCACAAATACATTCGACTGGCATTCAATTCACTTTCCGACGGGAAAGCGCAATGCATTTACAAAGTTTGGTTGTAGGTAAAAGGTAGAAAATAAGATCGAAGACTATAGACTTTCCGATTCGATTCGGAAAGTTGGTATCTGACAATCGTGAATAACCCCCCAGATAGTAGAGTCGCTAAGTATTCCGAATATTTGCAACTACATTAGATTGAACCGGCTACGAAAGTGACCACTTCAGGCCTCAACTCATTTTAAAACTAATAGAAATAGTAGGTATTGAAATATTTTGCACAACTTCACATACTTGACTTTGACGACCTGAGTGGTGGCAGTGGTCATCATCTACCCGGTCTACCACGCAAGAGGGCGATTCGATTCACGGCTGGGCTGAAATTGAAAGGATCAATTTTAATTCCTGTGACGAATTTATTTGCTCAGGAACAAAAGCACTTGCGGAGACAACGGTTGAACTACAAAAACCCATACTTGAGACAATATAGAAAAGTTTATTTTATAATTTGATCCAGCCAGGGTCTTCAAAGACGGCGACACCATTAAAAACGGTGCACAAACCACGCTCGATGCCGGAGGCCGCCGGAAAATGAGAGTTATCAAAAAAATATAAGAAAGTATTAATATACTTACCTATGTACCTACATAAAATGACTTATGGCCGATTGCACTAAACTTATGAATCGCCTAAGTCTTTTCCTAACTACAACATAACTAAATTAAAACGGTGTTATAAACTTAGCCGTCATGTAGCTGTCATTCGCTAAGTTAACTTGGTCGAGTTGTAGATAAGAAAAGACTTAGGCGATTCTTAAGTTTAGTGCTTTCACGCGTTGATGTTTTACATAAATAATATAAGATTTTAAATGACGCAAAATCGAAGTCAATATCTCTTTTTTATGAGATTAATTATTATTACCACAAATAAAAATGAAAGTATATAATTATTATAAACGACAATCCAACTTTCTTGATCTTGATATTGTTATAATCAGAATTATTTATCTCTTATCTGAGTTATCTTAGATCAAAAAAATTGATGGCTTTCGTCACGGTTGTAGGTACTCATGGCGACAGTTATCTAAAAACAATAAATTTCAATTTAATTTCAATTTACTAGAGAAATAAAGTCTTCTAATGGTTAGTAACAATGGATCTTAAAAGCTAGATTAGTACATGATATTATTAAGTTAATTAAATTCCTAAGTTCATTCATTCATTAGTATACAATTATTATTGCATGTCACTCTGTGAATATAAATAAATTATAATTATTAAGAACAATAAAATTAAGTACATACATGCGTAAAACTTCACATACTTGACTTTGACGACGTAGTCATAAAAAAATATACGTAGTCATAAAAAATGATTCCTATTTCGCAAGAAAAACATTTTTTTGAGTAAACAATAAACTAAGAATGAAACAGTCATTCCTAAAACTTTCCCTTGAAAGAATGCGTATGATTTCAATTTGTATTTGTAAAGTTAAAAGCATACAATTTCTCTGTTTTCAAAATGTGGGTATGTTTTTGTAGAAGAAAAGCTGGTGCTGCAATCTATGGATACATATCCTGAATATACAGTATTGAATATCAAACTCGTTATTTATGGCTCGCATAGGGCTATCACTTCTTATTACATAAGATGGTTTTATATGTTCGAACTCTCGACACCTTTTCAGGTTGACTGATAAATATGACACCCTTAGGAATAAGGGACCCATAACTTGGATATTGTGAAGTTATATAGCTGCGACGATATCTCCACTAAAGTTCTTAACGGTCGGATACGAATGCAGTACTTACTTAGTTACCTAGAAATTCAAAAACATTACCAATGCCAACTGATATTTTTGGGTTAATAACCAAACATAAAACTTACCTAAACTATCGATAAGAATTGCCAATTTTAAGCAAATCATAATTGTGACTCATACGTCGTTTGTCCACCGCTGCCGTCACCATATCATGACTGTTTGCTGCCAAAAAATAAATAAATAAAATCTCAAATCAGCCGTATCCTATTATGACCTAACTAGAATTTGTTGTGCTTGTCAGGGTCCATAGTGATTCTGTTTTATATGAAAGATCTATTTTGTATACTCTGGCATGCAATTTTTATCTTTAAAGTGTTACGATCAATACAGTTTTTATTACTAAATCTGTTATGTATTACAATGGTATTACGTTGTTAGGATAATTCAATGGAATGTCATTCGTAAAGCCGATCATGATAATAAAGATAAAATTATTGATATTGGATTAATATATATTAATAGTACCTATTGACATAAAATGGGCTATGAAGTGCGCACGCGTGTATAAAACGTAGTTCTGCATCTTCATATTTGCTTCATATTTAGTTTTTATTAACTGCTTTAGCTTGCACATTTTTTTTTAATTTCCCCACTGCTGGGGCACAGGCCCCATTCTCCATTATGGCCCATTTCTCTTATCCACTCATAAGGAATTCCTTATGGGTGGATAAGAGAAATAGGCCATAACCCGAGCCCAATGCGGGTTGTCGTTTGTGCAAATAAGGGAACGTACCCATACTACGTGACCCATTTTTTTTTTCAATATTTGACCCACCCCCCCCTCCCCCCGTGGTTTTCACGTAGTATTTCATAGATAATGATTTTACATCATTTTTAAAAGAATTCTAAAAAAAAATTGCTCATTTTTTTCTTTTTATTAGTAAGGCGCTTGCCACGTAATGCCAAGAGTGTGTCCTATAATTTTACATTCAAATACAAGTGAAAAAATATATTACGAAGAATAAAATTTTCGCTGCGTGTCATATTCGAATACAGCTTGAAAAAAAAGAACCAAATTTCCATTGGGAATATTGATTACGTTACAAAACATAGGCCCCCTCCCCCCCCTGTGACCAAGCGTGGTATTCTAAAGACCCCCTTCCCCCCCTTAACGGGTCACGTAGTATGGGTACGTTCCCTAACGGCCACAAACTGCCAAACGTGTCTTCCGAAGTACGGAGAAGATCGTAAACCTAATACTTTTTTGGTCACCCATCCAATGACTTAACCTTGCGAAACATGCTTAACTGCCGCAATCGTAGGGCGAAGCGTTAACCCATTGTGCCATCCAGCTCGTTGAGATTGACTTAGCTTAGTGCTACATCTCACTAAGACACCAGTGGGCCATCACTGGTGCCAAAGTCAAAAAATCGCGCTATCAAAAAAAATGTAAAGTCTGTTTATCCACTTGTCCTATCTAGTAAACAGTTTTTGACAGTTATCAGACTTCTTTTAAACTTAAATCACTATTTAAAAGTTGTCTTATCATTTCGTATTCTATGTGTGAAAAAGCCTTTGTCGTATTTTATAAAAGATTATTTAAATAAAGAATTGGGTGAAGATTGTTATCAAATATATGACTTATAAGGATAGACAGCAATTACAGATGTATGGAGGGTACCTACCTCACCTGATGTTGTCAGCTTGATTGCGCAACGAATTAGGGCAGCAAGTGAATTTGTCCTTGTCCAGACTAGTCCGTTTTGGCGTATCAGATCACCGTATTTTTAACATACATTGCTAGTTTGGTTGGGCGTGCGTTGAAGTAATATCAACGCACGCCCAACCAAACTAGCGATGTATGGTAAAGATACGGTGATCTAATACAGCAAAATGATACAAGTCTGGACAAAGCTTTACAGTATTGGCTAACTTTTCGAACTTCAACAGGTCTGACGGGCTCCGTCCGAGTTAAAACAGATAAATCGAAGTAAGGAATTTCGAATTGTACTATTTGCCGAACTTATTTGGAAGATATTGATGTTCGTGTAACATCTAGAATTGGGGTTTGCCAGTTTGGCCTGGTTGGGGCTCTGATTTGAAAGCTTGGAAGGCTTGCCGAAGTTCGTAGCGTTAGTTACGGTTCCTGGTGGCGCAACCATGGTGTCCTAGTGAGATGTGGCCCTTATACTCGATATTTTCCTGTTATCCATAGTACACGTTTGTTGCAGTAAAATGCAGCCATGCATGAGGTTCCAACCAAATGCCGTCAATTATCGTTCATAAAGTTCTATGTATAACGATGCCTTAACGATGCTCTTCGCTGAATTCACAAAATATGGGTTGCTATTGTGTAATGGTTTAAATAGAGCCTAACGTAAAAACTTTTTAAAAATAGATAAACCTTTCGTTTTACATGGAAATTAGTGACGCTTTACTCATTCAGGGGTTATATGATCACTAATTGTCATAGTAAATACAGGGTGTAAAAAGACCCTCAAACAATCGGAGGTTTTATGCGCGAGCGCATGAGATACATTGAGTGATGACGTTTTCAAGCCCTTGTTTGTTACGAAATACTTAAAATTTAGATTTAGAAATGTTTCTGTGGACTAAAATTAGGAAAAAACAATTAGATTTCATAAAAATCTTGGAAAACTTGTTTTGGCTTTGACCTTCAATAACTTCATAGCTATTAACTTCCCAGGTATACTATAAGACAAACAATGATCCTGATGATGGGCGAAATGCGTGGACTTCGGCATCGTTGAGGGTATTTTTACACCCTTTATAACGAAAATCCCTCTAATCTCTAATGCAACAAGAGTGGTATAAAAGCCTGTGGTGTATAATAAGTAGGTACCTATATCACTAGTGTTAAAAGTGAAATAAATATCATTGATTAGTTTGAAGAAATTTCCAACTTAGAATTGTAAAGTGTACCGGTATTATCAATCATTCTACACCAACACAAACGATATTGCATATAAATCGAAGGCAATTTACCAATACGAGGTAATCCCGCAATAGAGACATGCTTGCACATCAATTATCGATATTAACTGCGTATCCCTAATGCAGCTCTGCTGTATCCCGTGCACCGTGATGAATTTATCGGGAGAACAGTACATATGAATAATGCTGGTTAATAATCCTACTAAAAGCATGTTAGTGGCAGAGGGAAAGATTTTCGGGAAGATACTAGGACCTGCTAAAAAGAACGATGGGGCCTGGCGTGTGAGGAAAAACAAGGACCTAGTTTCCACTTCTAACATCTTAGGAGAAATAAAATCAGAGCGCCTACGTTGGCTGGCGCAAGTCATTCGAATGGTGACTGATCGAGAGGTGAAAAGATCGTACATGGGAGTCCCCGCCCGATTGGCATACCCAGATAGCTGGGCAGTGGGCAGATCAGGCTACCAAAGATCTCGCCGAGTTAGAAGCCACAGATTGGTCAGAACTCAGAGCTGGCATTAAGTAGGAAGGAATGGCGTGCTCTATTGTTGGGTCCACTGCGGGTCCCTGAGCCACAGCAGTAATTAAGTAAGTAATAATACTTCTAATAAGTTTACTATTTCCGGAAATCTATCTTGAAATTCTGAGAGGCATGCAAAAGAGATGAGTTAATTTTGATATCTCATTGGAAGACGATTTATGAATCTCCGTTCGCAATAGGAGGTAAACTAAAAACTAAAAACTTACGGCCGTATTCTATACTTATATCCCCAAAGCTTCCCTGGATTACATTGCTAAGTAAAAGTTGTTTTTAGTGTTATATATTTTTCAACACACTTGCTCGTAAAGTGAGCCCTAATACATCGCTTTTATATCCATAAACCGAGCTATAACAAACGCGTGCAATAATATATAAAACACAGTTGGTTATAGAATTATCCCTACAAAGTTAAATAGGTACATTACTTCAAGTTCTTTGCGAGTAAACAGAGAGCATTCCCAATTTAACCGGGTAATACAGTTATTTTTTTAGTAACAACAACGAGGTTTTATGCAGTTGAAAATTCATATTCATTTTTGGAATAAATAAATGTGTAAGTCCTCAATTAAGTCAAACAAATATTTATTATTATCAAATTATTCATAATTTACAATATTTTGTTATAAAATATTAAAATATTTGTATTTTATCACTTTAAATTTATAATTTTCAAGAGGCTGTATGCTCTTAACCCCTTTGTACGCAAAATATTCTTGCATTGGGCGAGTGAAAAAAACAAAAAAATACTGCGCGCCTTTTCCCATCATGATTATCATATTTTGTTTTTGTCGTATTTGTTGCTGTGTGATAAATTACTTTGTTTTTTCCTCGCAAATGTGTTGAAAAACGTCGTATGAAACTCGTGAGCTCTTACTTATTGCACATTCGGCTGAGTTACGCCCTCGCCTGCGGCTCGGGCTGCAACCCACAGCCATGTGTGCAATGAGCAACCTAAGCTAACTTGTATCATAATGTACTATTGTGAATATTTAAAAAATACCTTAGCTACTAAGGTCTGGTAGGACTTACTGATGCTACGTAATTGAAAAAGTAACGTAACCAATTATGAAGTTTTCCTTCGTCATCATAAATTTTTCGTGATTAAATAACATTCGGAACAATATCGACGGATACTTAAATTAAACTTATCTTTTAATGATTTTCCTATTAGGTATATTATGTGTCAGTAATATGTACGTACTATATTGATAGTGCAAACAAGTATCTGTCTTAACACAGACGTAACATACTTTTACGTCTGTGTTTCGTGAAAATAATCAAACCAAGTTCCAGAATTTCAAAGTATAAAGTCAATTTCACTTTCTCCACACTGTATCGTTAATCACTGGTACGATATATTTGTTAATATACAAAACCTGCCCATTTCACGGGACCTTAATAAATCTGTAATGTTAAAAGAAAGTTTCAATATTGAATTCCTTTCAGCCGGGAGAAGCCAATTTTCTTTTCAGCGACAGGACAAAGAATGGCAGCGTCGCTTGACAGCCTTTGTTGTGCCGCGTGACATCGCGACGAGACGCGAGTTTATATTATATAATGTGGTCGCAATGAAACAATAGTTTTATCTTCAAAGTAAGTTTATTAAGATAAGCTAATTAATGGAGGAGCCAGCCGTGTGACGTCATCAGGCAGAGTAAATTAGTATACTAACTAACCCTTCACACAAGTGACGTAAATGAAAAATAATAACCAGAAAATGGGCAGCAGCGTTTTTGGATGAAAACGGTCAACACTCTTACTTTACAGTACGAAGGAAACATCTTGATATCGGGTGGGGATACTGGGGATTGCGCATAAAGCGTATTTTAGGTATGCGTAGTGTAGTGGTAAGGGACGCGCGGGCGGCTGAAGAAGGGCGCGCGCTATTGGTCGCTCACAAGTGCTCATGCGCGAACTTATCCCCACTCCGCCCGTCGAAAAAGTTTCAAGATGTTTGCCTCGTACCTATTCTTTTCGATCCAACATTGCAATCTCCAATAAGCGTGGAGATTGTGAGCAACATCCGCCTAAAAATCAATAATTTTGTTATGGTAGTGCTTTCACCGTATAATCAGATGTTAATTAATGCATGTGTATGGTTTGAATAGGAAGGCCTTCCGCCCTTCCATACCGGAACTTTGATATATTACTTTTGCACCTTCTAAATCAAGGGTGGCAAATTTGCCAGGTGGGCAAAATTTTGTGGACTATGGCGGCGCCGGGCCACAACTTTTAAGCCAGGCTGGCCGGCGCGGCGCGCAGTGCTTCCGTGCGCCAACCAGCCGGCCGATCTCTGGCGGAAAAATTCAATTGCCTTGACGGGCGACTTTGTGGCCCGCGGGCCTGGGTTTGGCCGGCCTTGTTCTAAATCATCTAATAACGAAACTAATACGCTCGCAAGCACTTCATATTTCAGTCAACAGTTTCACGAACCGCAAATACTCTACCGTTTGCCAGCGAACCGGTAAGTTGGTTTTAGTTTAGCTACCTTGCTCGAACTTAAGCTTAAACATACTGATGAAGTTGCACGGTGCCTGGTGGCCAATCAGGCGCCATTCTAATTCAAATTCGGCCCCGGTTGAAACTTTGACAGCAGGTGTCCGTATTGCCCCGTAAGACTAGATCCTGGAATGAAGTTTCTTATGAATATAATGAGCCATTGAAAAAATTATGGGAGATGTCGGCGAATCTTTTGAAATATTTTATGGTCTGTGTAAATCTTTTGTGTCATTTTTTTATCATTCCTAACCTTGGTTCGGAGCACAACTAAGCGGTACTAAAGAAATCCTGAAAATATAATAGGGAATATGCATAAGTCACCGATTTTCCTAAAATTGAGCTTGATCGCTGCGGACACTTAAAAAAACATGATGGAACAGAAAGAAAAAAAAAAAAAAAATTATTTACACACGATGAAATCAGGGGAAAATAACGATTTTTTTTTTCGTTTTCGGATATAATGCACTTTACAGTCAGATAGAATATCGAAAAAGAAATAATATTTTGTATGACACATATATACTTTAACGCAAAATTTAGGGAGATAATTGAAGATTATTGGCTAACTCCATATTAAACGCGCCCGAAACACACCGAAACGTGATGTGTGACGTCACCGTTTTGTATAGAGCGTTTTCGGCGGGAGCTGATGCGTGCTAACTTCAAGTAACTATATTACGAGAAAAAAACGCAAGAGACAAGTTTCAATATTACAGTTGATTTTCTCACGCTACTATTGATTTTGATAAAAAAAAATTGATGCAAATTCCCTATTCTGCGCCAGTATCAATTCCCAATATTGCAATTATTCTACCTAAAATTTTACTTGAAACATGCATGCAACAACATACATGAAGGGGCTAAGTAAATAAAATAGATATTTCCTGGAATTTACTTAATAAATAAAAACTATCGTTACGTGGAAGGTTAATATTCCTGTGTGTATTCAAAGAGTTTTGTTTTAACAACGGAAGCTTTTGTTAGGTCTGGTGTTCCGTTTTTTCAACAGTCGCAGACACTCGATCAAATGTTTGCAAATGCATATCAGAAAAATCGAACCCCTATTGATTAATTACACTAGTAATGTGTTTGAACGTGGTGGTTGCATGCAACGTAGACCGGTGGGAATACGTTGATTAGCACTTCTATTATCGATAAAAATATGCTTTTTTAATTTAGGGTTTCGCTCGGCACCTAATTAATTAGGTAGTTTATAGCTTCTTTTTTCTTTTTTATGCCAGGGCTAAATTGAGACCATGTTTTTGAATAGGACGAAACGTTTTGTACCCGCTAAACTTTACCTTATTTATTGTATCAGTTCGTGCTAAAAATATAGTAAAATTATCTTATCGATAGGTATTGCAAAAATAAATTAAAAAAGCTGCTTTGAAGATGCTAGTTGTTTTGTACGGTGCATTGTGTAATGATCGGACGAAATGAATCTAGCCTGAAATTCTTTTTCCCTTCTTAATAAGTTAATAAATGGTATTTATTGTACTTCCTAATATAAAAATACATTGACTTGTACGAACAGATAGTAGTAAATTTGGTCAACCAAATCCCTTATCCAATAAAAGAAATGAAAGTCCATTTTATCTATCCACAAACGTGAACATAACCCTTAGCAATTTTATTTGTAGACACAAATAAATCTGTTACAGAAAATGGAGGCGTAAAACCATAATATTAATATGATATTTACGACGCACACATAAAACGATGTTGCCTGTTTCCCAAGCAAAAAAGGAGACTTATCGCCGTGACGTCACATCCGTTGACGTAAATCAGGGCCGGAAGACAGGTTATGGCCTTAGAGCAGTTAGCGGGAACATGGCCGAAATCCGTCAGGATTTATGACTCCAGTAGGACGCGTTTGGAGGTAATGTGGAAAGTCATGTCCCCGAATTTAAAGCTACGTTGAATCCAGCCAGAGATAAATTCGATATTCTTAGAATGTTAACCGTAGGACAAGTGTTCTTGGATAGTGAAATTGTTAATTATAATATTAGGTCTTTACCTATGAAATTGTCGATATTTTGTCACATACAGATAAAATAATAACTAAAATGATTCAATAATAGGGAACATGCATCAATTTGTTTTTGTATCAAAATCAAAAGTATAATGCGTGAGATAATCAACTGTAATATTAAAACTTTTCTCTGGCGTTTTTTTCTCGTGATATAGTCACTTGAAGTTAGCGCGCAGCAGTACCCGCCGAAAACGCTCTATACAAAACGGTCAACATTTGTGACGTCACTCATGTCACGTTTCAGGCGCATTATTATGGAGTTAGCCAAGAATTTTCAAATATCTCCTTAAATATTGCGTTTAATTACATATGTGTTTTCCAAAATATTTTTTCTTATTCGATATTCTATCCGACGGTTAAGTGCATTATATCCGAAAATGAAAAAAAAAATCGTTATTTTCCCCTGTGTGATAAAACTAAAATATTATATTGTATTTATTATTGTTCTGTTACATCGTGTTTTTATACGTGTCTGCAGCGATCAAACTCAAATTTATCAAAATCGGTGACTTATGCATGTTCCCTATTTGATATTATATCGAATTATGACCATGATCATTAAAAATAAAGTCCTTATTTTAGTTTTCTTAACATTAAATAAAGATTTATTCTCTGGTAGAAAATTTTGGATGAATGTGGAACTACCCGTTAGCATTAAAACATCAGTACATAAAAGTTTTGTTACATGAGTTTTCGTTGTTAAATTATAAAAGAAAATGCTAGTATTAAAAATGCAACTTCTTGAAAATTCTCTATGCAAATCTGCAATTTCATATCATCATCATCATCATCATCATATCAGCCGCACAACATCCACTGCTGGGTATAGGCCTCCCCTAAGGATCTCCAATCGCAATTTCATTGGTACAGATCTATTATTATCTTTTATATGCTGTTTTAAACTTGTATTAAACTTCTTGATAGTTATTTTTACAAGCAATACTTTTCTCATTATTTTAATTAAACTCATTCAAAAGTTTTTCTTATCGAAAGTTATTGATCTTGTAACTTTTTATATTTTTAAATCTGAATCAGTGCTTAGTTGATTGTCTTGCAAAGAATAAATTACAACGGGCTATCAACTAAATTAAATTATTTAGCCCGAAAGGAAACGGCACAGTAAAGTTAATCCTGGGTAGCATCTTTTATATTTTTACGGACCGTGAGAGGCATTCAATAAAAACGAATCCTCATGATTTTGCAATGTAACCCATCAGAAACTTGAAGTAAATTTGGGCTCTGAGGTTTAAGTAATAAAGTTGATTTTGTTCGTTCTATAAGAGGTCAAGAAGCGTGGTTCACAGTCAAAATTATTGGCAACATCTCCCGGTCGGGAGTACAGTTTGAATACAAATGTACTGTAACTGTTTCCAATACCTGGCTTATTATTATAGGTATTAGTTACGTGCATAATTCTCGATGCTGTAAGGTTATTGCAGCCGCGGTTGGAATGGTTACGATTTTGCGGAATCAGGTAAAATCTGAGTGAAACTGAATGTGGCAGGTTGAAGATAAATACAGTTTACAAAATGCAAAGCTGTTGCTAAAGCATGTCGAAAACTTAAACAAAAACTGTAGGTAGCAATCTGCTGGCTAATTTTCCATCTAGTGGATTTCTACCTATAAATTTTAATATTAGTAGTTTCATTTACGGTTTTTTTGTTCTCTAGATTGAGTATAGAAGTTCGTAATAGTTTGGAACATGCGTTATTAATGTTGTAATGCATGTATGAACAAGAAATCGAAATTATGATTAAAATGAACTTAAAGTTTATTTCTGTAAAATCTTACTGCCTCGATGTTTCAGTTATGTAGAAGTGGATACACTTTTTAAAACGTTTTCTATTTCTTTGTGTTAAAAGTTGGCAGCTACTTAAAGCTTTCCTGAAAAAAAAGAGAGGAAAGAGTTTGCGGAAAACTCCTTAATTGGTTCAGTAGGCTTAAATATTGTTTCGGATAGACTTAAATTGTGCTCGGATTGAAAAGTTTCTAAGTATTCCTGCGGTTGATTACCGAGAAAAGAATAGCTTTGACTTCTAAGAAGAGCTATTTATAACTCGTTTCAATCACAACTTATTCTGACAATTTAAATTAATTATTATCCATTGTATTTATCAAACAGTCTATGATTTAAATAGTTAAAAAAATTAGGGAGTATATTTTAAGTATAAATAGTATAAAAAAACATAATAATCTTTATATTATTTTCTTGCTTTATATTATTACTAGCGGCCGCTCGCGACTTCGTCTGCGTGGAAAGTTTTTTGCTATCCCTCGGGAACCCTATATCCGTTTCTGTACCCCTGACAACGTGTATAAAAAAATTCACGATTGGTTGAGTAGTTAAGACGTGAAGGCGTAACATACAAATAAACTAATTTTACATTTATAATATTATAATAAAAAAAGGATAGTAAGAATAATGCTTGATATTTAATTCAGATTAATACAAAATTATCGACGCCCCACAATACGCCATATTTGAAAGGTAATCCAGCGGGTTGTCAGCCGGAAGTAGATGGCACCACGGGCGTCACAACTAGCTTCCGGCGGACGTGACACGGACGTTCATTTCGGTGATTTTTACTCAGACGAGAGATGAATTATTAGAGTAGGTATTCTAACTTAAATGATTTTTTCATTTTTGTTTATGTTTTAATAAGAAAGCACACTTACACATTAATTATAAATAAACAAAAAATCTAGTCTTTAATTCTATCTTATGAAAAAATGCGTTTAAAGCCTTTTAAATAAGTGTTTTAATTAACTTTTATATTTTTTTGTTATAGATTTTTTTCGAAAACCTTACGGTGCGCCTACCTACCTATACGTATGTTAAAATTGATCAAAACAAAAATCGAGATATTATCGTGCAGTTGATAGCTTTCTGAATAAAGATATTCAAAAATATTTAAAAAATCTTAGAAATTAAGCTAACTGGATCAAATTAAGCCCACTGATAGTTCAAGAAAAGTAAGCGTCGTCGTGCCGGAAATAGGTGCGGCTAGTGTGCGTGGCGTCGCCCGTCGTCAGCCAACTTCCGGCGACGTGAGTGACATGGAGGTTTATTTTGAGGACGGGCGGGAAAAAGGTTGGTGATTCAGCGCTTTGGAAGTTACTCTGTTTCTTGAGGGTTAAATTTAAAGGAATGTGGGGAACTGCCATTAATACAATTAAAAGTTAAATGGAAAAAATCAACACAAAAATCAATGTATAGCTTTTCTTTTTTGTTATTTATAAGCAACAAATTAGAGTTTTCCTCTTTTTGGTATTAAAAAGGCGGAAGTATGTTTGTTTGTTTGTTTGTTAAGCCTTCACGTCGTAACTACTGAACCGATCACGGATCATACATAGATAGACGTTGTCAGGGGTACAGAGAGGGACATAGGGTACCTTTCATTCCAAAAAAGTATTATTCCCGAGAAGTAGCCGCAAAAAAAAACCTTTCCACGCAGATAAGTTAAGTATAAATGTTAGTGTTTAAAAATACCCAAAATGAATTGTACTATGGATGCGAATGGATTTTGCAATAAAGTTTTAACTATTCTAAAACAAAACTTTTTTGAATAACTGGCTTTACACTGGGTTTATCTGTCAAACTTGTATACATGGTGGTGGGTTTAAAGCAATTTTTTATTAAGTAAGTAGATTATATTTGATCATAGAACATTCAGGTATATCAGGTATAGACTAGGGAGATAACAATACTAGTCTGTTACTTTGAATTTAAAATAAAGGACACTTCAGTTTTAAGGCCCCATTTGATGATTTATCTTGGGGATTTCTAAGATAGTACTTCTCCCTCCTATCTCTGACGATGTTCTTGAACCCTCAATTGAATAGGTCATTGTGCTTTACTGGAGTCATACTTGAGCGACAGTTACTAATAAAATGTCTATTTATTTATTTATGAACTTCCGAGAAGTCGACAAAGAGAAAATTATATTAATTATTTATGCAACTGTTGTATATTTAAGGGTATTAAAATTAAAACACGAATGTGGGTTTATCACACGACGCGAAGCCGAGTATCACATAGGTGATTTAAAACTTAATTTTGCACAGTTGCATACAAGACTTTGTCTACTCTACACCCATATAAATCCTCTATAAAAGGTTCTGTAACAGCTTATTGCCAACATTAAAGCAACGTGTGTCATGGTAACCATAATTTCGAAGGAGTTGCATTATAAAATACAACACTCGTTAGGATGTTATAAATATGATATAAAAAACACGACTGCCCAGCCAAAAACGAACTAAAAAGTTAAACAACAAGTGTCATTGCAGTCGGGGGACCTTATTATGGAACAATTTTTGATCAAAGAGGTCCCCCGACTGCAATGACACTTATTGTTTAACTTTTTACTTCGTTTTTGGCAGGGCAGTCGTGTTTTTAATTTTTTTTAAATTTATTTATTTTTATTTCACTCATTTTAGTGACATATTATATAGTTTTGGAATGTGCTCATCAAGGCCTTTCATTTGATGCCCATATTGTAAAAATTGAATTAAATGTTATTAAAATGAATTTTATAATGTAACTGTAATCTTCGAAACGACCAAACGACGACTAAAAGACGATACGTTTCAAAAGAATCAACAAATTAAGATTTTAATATCAATCAAATATTAAATAATTCAAATATGTTTAATCGTATGATAACAATTGATAACGTGAATTATTAATATTTTTTCTTACCTTGCGTCATTTGAGAATCATTTCTAATACCATAAGCGAGAGTCTGACATAAATTTAAATCATCATTACATTCCCTCGTAGTCATTCGTAGCAGTAAATACTTCTACGTATGAATTTTGTTATTTAGCAAAATGTCAAAAACGGCCACTTTTAGCAGTTTTGCTATCTACTTCTAACAGGTCTCTTGTTTTTATAAAATAAAATATTTTTCATTTTTTAATCCACGTAAAGTTACAACAATAGATAATTATGAAATAAAATTTCATCCTGGCGCCACTTTCGGTCTGGGTAGGTACCTTCTTAAGCGGCAAAATATAAGCGAATTTGTTTGGCCTGCCTAAGGGTGGCTTTTTCTTCCAAGTGTAAATCTTGTGCCGTAAATAAGCAATGCAAGCAAATAGGTTCATGAATAATGCGGTCTGCTCAGGACGTATGTGTGTTAACCCCGACACTTTCCCTGACAGGTAAGTTTGCTACTAGAGTTATGGGAACAAAAGTTACGGTTTTGACGAAAATTCTTTTTGTGCTGTAAAACAGGTGTTATGAAATCGCAAAATTTTTGTTAGTTGATATAGATTTTTTTGAAGTAGACTTGTATGTACATAGATAAGATTAGATAGATTAGTAATTACACTGTTACGTTGGCCTTCATTTTGTATCCTAATAAGTTTGTTTACGACTGTAGCAGCATAGTGTAGCAGTCCACTGAAATAGCTTTCTAAATCTTTTCACTCGCACAGCTCGCCCTACTATGACAGTTTTTACCGTCAGTGCAAAACCCGGTGTAAGTAAGCAATACAAATAAATAGTCTCATGAATAATACGGTCGTTGAAGCCGTAGGTGCGCTGACGAGCGCGCACATCGCAGACTTAAACTCTCGTTCGCGTAATAGCCGATAGTTTATTTCGCGACGGCCTAATGTTTGATAATATTTCTTATGAATTGTGGCCCGATTTATACACGCCTTTTTGTTGTTGCCTTATGCTGGTTCGGAGGTGTTATTTAGGGCTGTTTTGATTTGTTGAACGGTAACCTCGTTTCGGGAATTTTCTTTTATTTCTTTCGTATTTGGTGTGAAGGTGTATAGGAAGATATGGGTTTATTATGCGGATGTAAACTGTATACCATTTTAATTCAAATAGAACACAAAGAAAATTCTTTTCTGCTAAGCAAGAAAGAAAAGAATTATCTTGATCATTTATAATCAAGTACTTATCCTAAAAATCTTAAATTAATGAAATATTTGTTACTTGGAAACTCGTTCGTAACCTTTAGAAAACCGTTTTGAAAGCTGCAGAAGTATTTTTCTTGGGAATATTGACTTAAGGACTTACATTATTAACGAAAGTTGCTAGAACTCATCAAAGGATTTATATATCTTAATAAAAGTTTAATTATTCTATTAAAAGTGATAGTACAGTGTGTTGTTAAGAACACAAAATCTTACTAAAATACTTAATACTGAAAAAAAGGATTTTTATACAACATTGTTGACTAAAGCCAACCCAAACATTGAGCCGAATCCCTACAATGAGATGGGCAACAAACTCGATCAGCTAATTCCATCGAAGCCCCGTCGGTTCACGGGCAAACGAACGACGTTCTCCGCCAATACCATAAATTCGATTTTACTACAGGTACGTCCCTCAACATATTAAAATGTAAATCACACGGCCGATTTAATTTCAGGCTTGGAGAAGCTTAATGTTCGCAAACAAACGATGGGAGGCAGCGAGTAACGTAGAGTATTCTATTATTATAAATTGGAAGTAAACTCAAACTTCAGGAGATATTTAGTACAGCTAGCGAATTGATTAATCTTTCTTAAATAATTAAGATTTGTAAAGAGAACTAAGAGCATTCGAGCGGAAAATCTTTTCAATTGAATTTTCCGCTCCAATGCTCTTGCATGTATATGGCGGGCGGTTTGGTGCTACAGAATGATGGTACCTGCTGTGGCTGCGGCAATGGTTCCGAGCTAAAATTTTATAAAGATTGTATGATGAGCATAATGAGCAGTTTTGTTTCTGAATCATGGACCTTTATATATAACTCTAGAATAACTTAAGTCTCCACAAAGCTTCGTTTAGTTTAGGTCTAAATAATTATAGTTAGTCTGTGTTGTCCGGAATTTGCTACTTTTGCATTTTGAGTCATGTCAATTTATCCTGTCGAGTTTAAAGTATAAAAACATGAAAGTATTAATATTTTGGGGTCATTCTCCTGGCGATAAAGGTTGCAAGTCCAATAATTACCTTGTTTCGCATCATTATAGGGGTGATATTGATGATTTCGATTTACCTACTTCGTTTTAACTTTAAATCACCTTCATGGCAGTTTTCAAGGTCAAAGACCTTTGAAGCCTTTGTCATGATAGCAATCGCTATGTCTCAAGTTTTAAGGCACAGTTTCCACAATGCTAGTTGGCTTCCCGGTCCGGCGTCGTGTGAACGCCAAAACAAATTGTGTTAAACTGCTGACCCTCGGAGAATAAACGTGTAGCTTCCATAATCAGGTCCGGGGTGGGTAAGGAGCAAGATATTGCTTTGATTTTATCTTATGGAAGTTTATTAAGATACCAAACTCATTATTCTAATTAGGTAGGTACGAACGATTATGAGGAAAATTCAGGCAAATGATTTTAACAGAAGTTACTTCTAAAAAGTAATAGTATAGAAATAGTAGGTATTACAAAAGCTGGTAGTAATATGGAGTAAGCTGAGCTCATGTATGTAAACATGTAGTATGTACAAAAATATACACGTAGCAATATTATGCTACTTCAACAAAGATCCCGGGTTCGACTCCTTGAAAGGCGGTTTAGTTTAGTTTAGTTTAGGATTATAGTTAAAAAGAAGTAATACATTTTTCTCTATCCTACTATGTTATATTAGAAAATGTGAAAGTTTGTGGGTTTGAATGTTTGGATATTTAGATGTTTGGATGTTTGTTCGTCAATCACGCAAAAACTACTAAACGGATTTGATTAAAATTTGGCACACAAAGAGTAAAAAGCCTGGATTAAAACATAGGATAGGAACTTTTTATTCCGATATTCCCACGG
The DNA here is from genome assembly GCA_928269145.1 of Agriphila tristella. Taxonomy (NCBI): domain Eukaryota; kingdom Metazoa; phylum Arthropoda; class Insecta; order Lepidoptera; family Crambidae; genus Agriphila; species Agriphila tristella. The sequence goes on from OV743433.1 coordinate 45,502,006, forward strand.
GAACGGGAACCACGCGAGTGAAACCGCGGGCGGCAGCTAGTATTCTTATATAGAGAACAAACTCTTCTTTTTAACCGACTTCAAAAAAGGAGGAGGTTCTATGTTCGTCTGTATATTATTTGTTTTTTGGGTAGTAATTTAATAAACGAATGTATGGAATAGCGAATGTGGTGAAAGGCAGTTGTGTGTAATTAATATTGTGTAGAATTATTGCGAATAGGAAGTAATGCGTTTGTGTGAAATTGAAGACTGTGTGGAAAAGAGAAGTGATGAATAGAAATTGTGCGGAATCCATATTGAATGGAATCGCGAATATGTAGAAAAGAGATTGTAAAGAACGTCGATTAATTCCTTTTACAAATGTGTTAGTTCCTTTCAAATTATTTCCAGTTTTTCTTGCCACGATGCAAATATACTTACTTAGTACGAATAAAGTAAAAGCGCCAACCAAGTTGTTTGCGCCTGCATTTTATGGGCGTACATAAAGAGTAGCAAAACGTAATTAGTATTCGTATAACGCAGGCAGTGAACTTAAGTTACAAGCCAAGAAACATAAAGTCTGAAAATTATTGAAAATGTAAACATATCTTTTGCTTTGAGATAGGTACACGTTTCTTTGATGTAACAATTTGAAAATTGAATTACTGTTTTATTTCTTTTTCTACTTACTATAAGTACAACGTGTTACAAAAAAAACTCTAAAGCCGACACTGGTAGATAGGGACATCAAACTGAACAACTTTTACTATGGGACCAAACCTGAAACCGCGAAAAAAATCAACTGTTTCATACATTTGATATTTTCGTTATTTTTTGTAAAAGTTTTCCCATAGTAAAAGTGTTCAGTTTGATGGTACCTATCTACCATATTCAGCTTTAGCGTTTTTACCATTGAAAATGGTTATCAGATGCAAATCGCCTGAGACGTATTTTTGGCCATATATCCGAGGATTTTGGGAGGATCGAAATGAAAATAGTACCAAAAGTTAAGGAGTTTATCGAGACACCTGTGAACTTATGAATTTTGAAAATCTACTAACTTTTTTTCTAGTATCTAGTAACTTTTTTTGGAAATCTAGTAACTTTTTTTGGAATTTTGCGATATTCCAAAAATTCCGGGTTTTATGGGAGATGTTTGTTTACTAAATTGTAAATATTTCGAAAAAAAACTGACTTAAGAAATTCTATCAAATGGCGAAATAATTTTGAAAATCGGTTTATAATTGTGACCTGTAGGTGGTCCCTTTAGATTTGGGATTGTAGAAAAACGTCTGTTTCCGTACATAAAATGTGATGTAGCTTCTATGATTATTGACCGATCGTCATGGTAATAGTGTTAAAAGATGCCGAAGCAGCCGAAAAGTGCATTCGTTGGAATTTTGAAAATTAGTTAATATTATTTCGGCTGCGTCGAGGCAGTCAGCGGGCGCTTTTGTGACACGAGGCGGAGCCGAGTGTCACAATCGTAAAAACATATAGGTACTAAGTACCTTAGGTAACTTTAAAAATATAATAGGACTTTGCATTTGATTTGATTTTGGTTTTTCGTAAATTTTTGTGTTCATTTTCAATGCTCCGATTCTTGCAGGGACTGTAAAATCTGTGAATTTTTGTAAAACGTTGATACTAGATAGAGCATGTGGGTCTGCGATTGATCGAAGATGTGGGTGCTGCGGTCATGCCGCGCCGGGCCAATAAGGAAATATTTAGCAACAATTAAAAACTGTAATTTTTCGTAAATTAAATAAAAGTCACGGATTCCACAGTGATTTCATAGTATAATTCAGGATAAAATTAAAAAGCACTGGTTCTCGTGTAGGTATTCAGCTTACAAATATCATGTATTACTTTTTTATATAATGTATTACTATACTTCTTACCCTTAGATTATATAATCTAAGTTCTTACCGTAATTTTCTTAATATTCCTAAATTTTCAAATTATTTCTTCCAATATTTTGGATGGACTGACGTACAGAGAGAAATGGCAGCGAACACGAAGTTTTAAATTATAATTTTTCGGAAAAAATAAAAATCTATACATATAAAACTCTAAATTGATTGACTGATTCATTGATTCATTGTTGGGATAAGCGTGGAGCCCTGACGGCTGAAGGTAGAGACACCATTTTTGAAGGGTAGATACCTTTCATGGTGTAGGTGAGCACTAAGAAAGGATTTTAGAAAATTCCCGTTGTACATGGTGCTACAGGTTGTTTAATTTTGTATGAGAATTTGTATAGGGTTGAAGTAGAGACACCATTTTTGAAGGGTAGATACCTTTCATGGTGTAGGTGAGCACTAAGAAAGCGTTTTGTAAAATTCTCGTTATACAGGGTGCAATAGGGTGTTCCAGTTTGAATAGGGATTTATATAGGGCTAAAGGTAGAGACACAATTTTTGGAGGGTATACCTTTCATGGCGTAAGTGAGCACTAAGAAAGCATTAAGTAAAATTCCCATTATACAGGGTGTTACAGGGTGTTCCAGTTTTTATGGGGATTTGTATGGGGCTGAACCATTTCGCTGGTAGAGATACCATTTTTGGAGGGTAGATTCCTTTCATTGTGTAGGTCAGCACTAAGACAGGGTTTTGGAAAATTCCCGTTATACAGGGTGCTACAGAGTTTTCCAGTTTGTACATGATTTTTTAATGGGAAAATTTAAATGTGTGAAATATGGTTTACTGATAAATACCTAGGTATATTGGTATGGTAATCCGTGACTTTCAAAATAAATGCACAACTATCTTAATCACGCGAACGAAGACGCGGGCAAAAGCTAGTATGACATAAAGAAGTTTTGAATTTAAAATTAAGAAATAAGTTTTTACCCTGGGGAAAGAGGTAGCACGGCCACGTTATAACTCTATTGTTAAGACTCAAAAGGTACGTAAGTTATTAATAAAGAAGTTTATGTTTTAGCTCACAGCGAGCGCAATTATTTATGATGCAATCGGTAAATTTCAGTGATGCAAGTGCAAGACATTATTTCAATTTACTGCGCAACGGGACCGCTCGTCTGCACACGACCTTACGCTCGGGATACCATTTGCAAGTGACAGCTGTCATATACAGCTCATACTACTTTCCCTGTAAAGTCTCAAGGGTCCAAACTTTGATATAAATACCGAATTAATTGGAATAAAACACTGTTACGGTTATTAAAGGTTATTTGATGTTCGATTGGGTTTTTCATTTGTTTTTGTTACGATAAAAATTTGAACAAATTGGAATAGAAATTGAAAATTATTAATACCTTCGTCGATTAGAATCTGAATCGCTTTTTACGTTGACAGATTTAAAAGGAATGCAAATAACCAATTTTATGGATTTGTATAATTTTTATAGAAATGAAAATATCGCTCTTAAATATTTATTCGACATCAAAAGGTATTTCTAGTGACGTTATTGAAATTTGAAAATTGATTTTATGCATGAAGCTTAATTTTTTTTTCGATATTTTAAATCTTTTAACAAATTAATAAGCAAGGAGGACTACTTTTTTGAAACATTATTAAGGACGATATTCAGAGTTAAGTATTATATTAGCGTTTTGACAAACTTCTAATATATTCGGTTTATTTTTTTGTTTTAGTTAGTGGTACCTACTTAAAAATAAAGTTGCTATCAATTTTATTAAGTTCTGGCTGAAAAGAAGTCTAGAAACGTCTGGAGCAGTTCTTGTTCTATGTAAAATTTTAAGAGCAAGTGATCTTATTAAAATTCCTTCCAGAACGTTTCTTGTTCAGTGAACTGGTGCTTCAGTTCGGTATACATTCGTCGTTCAGGACGTTTCTCTTTTTAATGCTTCCTTTTAAATATTTTTTACTTTTCTTAGTATATAGGTACCTATCATAAAAGTGTTAAAATTTTCATTAATTTTTTACGTTAGTAATAAATTACCTATTGCTTAAAACCAAGTGGGAAAAAGATGTCTGACTACCTCATCTGAAAGACAGAGGTGTGATTTTAAATATGAATTTAATAATTTGAATTAAATACTGAAGTAGTTATATTCACTAATTTTGAAATCAAATGAATATGTGATAAAACTCTTTTTAACTGATACTAGCGCGGCTTTATTGATAGTACTTTGGTAATTAGTTGGTATTAGGTTAGATTTTTTGATTTCCCCGTTACCATGGCAGATGCAAAGGTGCCTAAACGTCGGGAAAAAAATGAGAAGTCAAACCAAATGCTTACTAATATTATAAATGCGAAAGTCCGTTTGTTTGTTTGTCTGTTTGTTTGTTACGCCTTCACGTCTCAACTACTGATTTTGCATAAACCTTGTCAGTGGTACAGAGAAGGACATAGGATACCTTTTATCCCGAAAAAAAGTATTGTTCCCAAGGGATAGCAAAAAATTCACAGATTTTACAGTCCCCGCAAGAATCGGAGCATTGAAAATGAATACAAAAATTTACGAAAAACCAAAATCAAATCAAATGCAAAATACTATTATATTTTTAAAATTACTTTAGTAGTACCTCTTTATTTGTACGATTGTGACACTCGGCTCCGCCTCGTGTCACAAAAGCGCCCGCTGACTGCCTCGACGCAGCCAAAATATTATTAACCGATTTTCAAAATTCCAACGAATGCACTTCTCGTCTGCTTCTGCATCTTTTAACACTATAACCATGACAATCGGTCAATGATCATAGAAGCTACATAACTTTTTATGTATGGAAACACCCGTTTTTCTTGAATTCCAAATCTAAAGGGACCACCTACAGGTCACAATTATTTACCGATTTCAAAATTATTTCGCCATTTGGTAGCTAAACTAATACCCTAGGACCTTTTTTTCATTTTTTCTTAAGTCAGTTTTATTTTCGAAATATTTACAATTTAGTAAACAAACACCCCCCCAAAAACCCGAAATTTTTGGAATTTTGCAAAATTTCAAAAAAAGTTACCAGTAGATTTTCAAAATTCAAACGTTCACACATGTCTAGATAAATTCCTCAACTTTTGGTACTATTTCCATCTCGATCCTCTCAAAATCCTCAGAGATATGGTCAAAAATACGTCTCAGGCGATTTGCATCTGATAACCATTTTCAATGGTAAAACCTTTCCACGCAGACGAAGTCGCGGGTGGCCGCTAGTATCAACTAACTACAAAAGTACTTTTAATAAAATTGCGCTAGTATTCGTTAAAAAAGTGTTTTCTTTCATATCTAGATCGCGTAAGCTTGAGAGGTGAATATGAAATAAATATTATGGAAGAAAAGCGAAAATACACGTTGTAATCATGTTATTTTCGATAATCCGATATGTTTCAGATCCAGAGGTTGAATATTAACACGACGCAAACATAATTATCATGATCATGTCAATCAGTCTTCGAAAAACTGTAAAGAAATAAATTTGCTGAAAATTAACGATAGGATTTTTCGTAATAAGATTTTGGTTTTTCGTAAATTTTTGTGTTCATTTTCAATGCTCCGATTCTTGCAGGGACTGTAAAATCTGTGAATTTTTGTAAAACGTTGATACTAGATAGAGCATGTGGGTCTGCGATTGATCGAAGATGTGGGTGCTGCGGTCATGCCGCGCCGGGCCAATAAGGAAATATTTAGCAACAATTAAAAACTGTAATTTTTCGTAAATTAAATAAAAGTCACGGATTCCACAGTGATTTCATAGTATAATTCAGGATAAAATTAAAAAGCACTGGTTCTCGTGTAGGTATTCAGCTTACAAATATCATGTATTACTTTTTTATATAATGTATTACTATACTTCTTACCCTTAGATTATATAATCTAAGTTCTTAAAAATTCACAGATTTTACAGTCCCCGCAAGAATCGGAGCATTGAAAATGAATACAAAAATTTACGAAAAACCAAAATCAAATCAAATGCAAAATACTATTATATTTTTAAAATTACTTTAGTAGTACCTCTTTATTTGTACGATTGTGACACTCGGCTCCGCCTCGTGTCACAAAAGCGCCCGCTGACTGCCTCGACGCAGCCAAAATATTATTAACCGATTTTCAAAATTCCAACGAATGCACTTCTCGTCTGCTTCTGCATCTTTTAACACTATAACCATGACAATCGGTCAATGATCATAGAAGCTACATAACTTTTTATGTATGGAAACACCCGTTTTTCTTGAATTCCAAATCTAAAGGGACCACCTACAGGTCACAATTATTTACCGATTTCAAAATTATTTCGCCATTTGGTAGCTAAACTAATACCCTAGGACCTTTTTTTCATTTTTTCTTAAGTCAGTTTTATTTTCGAAATATTTACAATTTAGTAAACAAACACCCCCCCAAAAACCCGAAATTTTTGGAATTTTGCAAAATTTCAAAAAAAGTTACCAGTAGATTTTCAAAATTCAAACGTTCACACATGTCTAGATAAATTCCTCAACTTTTGGTACTATTTCCATCTCGATCCTCTCAAAATCCTCAGAGATATGGTCAAAAATACGTCTCAGGCGATTTGCATCTGATAACCATTTTCAATGGTAAAACCTTTCCACGCAGACGAAGTCGCGGGTGGCCGCTAGTATCAACTAACTACAAAAGTACTTTTAATAAAATTGCGCTAGTATTCGTTAAAAAAGTGTTTTCTTTCATATCTAGATCGCGTAAGCTTGAGAGGTGAATATGAAATAAATATTATGGAAGAAAAGCGAAAATACACGTTGTAATCATGTTATTTTCGATAATCCGATATGTTTCAGATCCAGAGGTTGAATATTAACACGACGCAAACATAATTATCATGATCATGTCAATCAGTCTTCGAAAAACTGTAAAGAAATAAATTTGCTGAAAATTAACGATAGGATTTTTCGTAATAAGTATTTAAATTAAAAATGAGACTTTTTGTGATTTGAAATGATATCCAAAGTAACAGCAAGTCGACAATATAAGTAACAGAAGAAAACCTTTCCTTTATGTAGAGAACATTTATTAATTATCTCCAGCATTATCTCGTTGTGACGGGGCGTTGGTCCCAAACGGTCCCTTAGCACTCATCTATCAAAATTATTGACTAAGGTCAGCGATCGTTGGCTATCTTTGTAGTGTCGCTACAAATTTGCGGTGTTAATGCGTTTACCGTGTAAACTGCGGGGTGGTAGGGTTGGCATGAGCTGCAATGGAACCTAACACAAGTTAGAAAAGTATAGTTACTTTTCTAACTTGTGTTACCGAGACTTAGCAAAACTCTAGTCCTGCCAAATAACAGTAATGTTATTTGGGAGGACTAGAGTTTTGCTAAGTCTCGGTGTACCCTAAAATAACTCGGTGTACCGTGTAGTGTACGTAAGTAAACTCTAGTTAAAAAATAATATGGGACCCTCTTTGTCGCAGTTACTGTCCGCAGTGGTTTCCAATAAGTTTTTTTTACGGACAGGAGGGGTACGTAGAAAAAACTTATACTAAGAAAGACATCATGCTCACGTACCCCTTATTGCGGGAATGATTTATAAAATTAAATCATAAGTAGACGAGATTGCTGCGCGTACCCCTTGATGCAACCTTCTGTACCCCTGGGGGTACGCGTACCACTAATTGGGAAACACTGTTGTGGTCTATAGTGTCAGTTATCTTAAACATGGGGCAACCAACTAGCTTAAACTACTCGGTTGCCTTGCAGGGGCGACGTCATGCTGCCAGTATGATGATGATGTTGAAGATCCCTTTCCTATGCGTCCTGAATAAAAATATTCTGCAGCCTCAAGGCATTGACCACCAGACCAGTACAAAATAAAGAGACAACAGAAGTTAAGTTTAGTATTACGCGCGCTCAAGCAACGTATACATAGACAGCTCTCACCGACAAGGAATCTCTGCTACACTCAAAACAGTTCGAGCGCGTGTGTGCTTTGCAATGTGTGTGTGCTTTGCAAAAGCGTGTGTAGTGCTAAGCTTAACTTCTATACTATCTATTTTGTGCCGCCAGGGTGTTAATTTTCTTAGTTACGAGCGTGTTTTGTTTGTCATTTAAATCTGCCAACCCTGCAGAGGCGGACATTAGCCACCGCAGGAAGGAATAACATTGGACCGGAGTTCCGACCGATATATCACACGTTATTGACTATTACGGGTTGCTCTATACATGCCCAATAGTGCAATAGCTAGATAAGAATGTAAAATATTACAAGTTCACATTGTATTTTTTAATTTTATAGATATTTGTGTTACGTCAGTAGAAAATTATGATGGTAGAGTTTTCTTATTCATCTTCACTACACAATATAAGAAAAGTAATGCAATTGCAAATAGATATAATGTAATTCAAATAGAATAGACCATTAAGGCAGTACTTTTGAATGCCCAAGTTTTTTACCTTACCGCCCAGTCAGGCATTTTGTATTGTAGCTAACAATGTTTGCTGTCTTGTACAACCTGCGCAGATAAAAAAATGAGATTAAAAATCGCGTCGCACATAATCACTTCTCGCTCGCACACTAAACGCCATACCTATCGCTCTCTCACTCCCACTCATTAAGGTAAGCGCGGTGAGCCGCCATTTCCAATCCCATTCTTTATCTGCGTGGGTTGTAGCTTGGCGCAAGAAACTTGTCCATCAGCCATTTTTAAATGTCTCCACTGCTAGGGCACAGGTCTTCCTTATGGGTGGATAAGGAGGACGGGCCATAATCCACCACGCGGGCCCAATGCGGATTGGTGGGTGTTAACGACTGCCAAGTTTATCCCAAGAAACTTACCAGCAGTTAAATCATTAAAAAAGCCTACGAACTCTAAAAAAAACAACATTTGTCGACTTTCTTGCGGCTTCTTAGCGATATAGGTCGCCGACAAACGATTTCTGAAGAATTATCGAGGATTCTGAAATCGGAAAGTGTTATTTTGACCGTTGACTGATGCAGAGGTTCTTTTCAAGTTTACTAGACTCAAGTTTGAGAAAAAAAATAGCTTTTCTCTAATTTAGTTTATTCAAGTATTCAATCAAAGTAATTGCTGAATATCTTTAATAAAAAAAACAATCTTTTAATCGTCAAACTTTGCAGATAGTTTTTTTTTATCTAAAAGCCCTTTCCAATCTATTTAGAAACCTTTGAAATGTAAATGGAGTTTATATTTAGTTAAATGTCAAATCACAAGAACTTTGCAGACGGCAAAAACACTAAACAATATTAATCTTCAAAAAGATTTATTTATTAATGAAGGTGACCTGTAATTTTTTATTAACTAAAATACAGGGTGGAAAATAGACGGTATTTGAAGGAAGAGGGAGAGACCTAACCCTAGAAAGCTAACGTTCCTAAACTTTCATGAGAAGCTAACCATTCGACTTTTTGACGAGCATATTTTATTTGCCCATTAAAATAAAATGGTAATGTAACGGGGCGGCGTACGGGGAGTGAAGAAAGACGAAAGGTAAGAGAATGAGTAGAGGTTTATTGGGTACTGATAAGTACGGAAACAATGGATTTTGACCGATTAGGCTGAGTGACTACTACGGAAGGGCGGATTAAGGTGAGACACCGAACAGGTTAAAGGATCCTGAACTTTGTACTGCACCCAGGGGTAAACCACCGCTTTAGTAGCTCCCTACTGGATTCGATATTAACAGAGGTCTTATAGAACTGCGTAACACACTCGATACCGCGATTCAGAACGGTACAGCGCCATCTAGTAACCACATTAGGAACTTTATATATGGCATACAAATGTTTAGTTCAATGATGGGGTTATTCATGTTTATAAAATATTATGTTGTGTTACAGTCCCCCCCTTCAGGTTCCGATGTCGTCCCGACGAGGAAGATGGTCAGTTAATTCTTCTTGGGTCTTCCCCTTCGCTTAGTGGGTTGCGCCGGCAGGGCTTGGGCACAGTTCTGGCTGGGAGTTTTCTTCGGTCTTCCCCTTTTCTTTATAGGTTGTATTGGCACGGGTAGATTAAACTCTTTGGTGATAAAAGGGACAAGAGCGGAAACATGATACGTCCCTATTGGCTCATTGGGTGGTTCTAGGTTACCTACGATATAAGAGGTTGGACCATGCTGTTTCAAAATAACGTACGGCCCGTCTCTTCGAGGAGAGAATTTTGCACTAAAGCCTTTGGCAGATTTACTGATTGGGTGGAGCGTTACCAAAACGCGATCACCTACTTGGTAACTAGGGCTAGGTCTTCGACCTTTATCTGCATATTGTTTTCTTTTTATTTCTTTTCCTTCTTGAACATCTTTAGCGCGTTCCAGTGTATTGGCGATCTTGAGAAGTTGTGGAGTAATCTCAGGTATGAAATTCTCAGAGGATACTATTGCTCTGAAGTCAGTTTCGTTGTCATTAGGCGTCCTCAGTTCTCTTCCAAAGGTAAGATATGCTGGTGTGTAATCAGTAGAAGAGCAGATAGCAGTATTCATGGCAAAGCGTATAGAGGGCAATTGTTCTGGCCACAGACGATGATCATTCTCCAATAGGATCGCTAACTGTGTTTTAAGATCTCTATTCCGACGTTCCACCGGGTTGGCTTCTGGGTGGTATACAGGAGTAAATGCGTGCTTAATGCCTAGACAAAAAGTTACTTGCTGCATAATCGCACTTATAAACTGAGTACCATTATCACTTGTAAGTCTCCTTGGTACTCCATATCTTAGAAAAATTTCATCAATGAGCACTTTGGCACATCTTTCAGCTGTAGCGTTTTCTAAAGAAAACAGTTCAATCCATCGAGTTGCAATATCTTCTACAATCAAGATCCATGTTTTACCATCCGTAGAAGTTGGCAATGGTCCAAACAAATCCAACGCAACTATTTCAAATCTCTTATTGATGACGGATGTCTGAAGGAGGCCCGCAGGCTTCAAATTCGATGGTTTATAACGTTGACAAGCTATACAGTGCTTAACATAACTTTCTATGTATTTCCTCATTCCTTGCCAGTAGTATCTTGTAGCGATTCGGTTATAAGTTTTCTCTGCACCATAATGTCCGGCCAAAGGATCATCATGATATACTTTTAGGACATTGGCCCATTCATGCGAGGGTACAACCAATTGAGCAGTGTCTAAATCCACAGAGGGGTTTTGACGGTACAGTAATCCGTTATTCACAAAATACCCCTTGTTACTCCAGTAAGTGGCTTCTTCTATGCTGTCGCTACCTTCTAGGTTTCTTATAATTTTTGCAATGATATCATCTTTTAACTGCTCTTTTCTTATTTCAGCAGGACTTTGTGTTGGCATATCTATGCTCGTTGTACAGACTTCACAATTTTCATTTTCGGTATCTGAGCAAGGAGGACGAGAAAGCGTGTCTGCTACAACATTCGTTCTTCCAGGTATATACTTTATGGTAAGATCGAATGCCTGGAGTTGCAGCGCCCAGCGCGCCAATCTACCGCTAGGTGACTTCATTGACATAAGCCAACGCAAGGCTTGATGATCGGTGATCACTTCAGTGGGCACACTTTCGATATAGCTTCGGAATTTTATGACAGCCCAAACAACCGCTAGTGCTTCGCGTTCGGTTGTGGAATAATTTCTCTCAGCACGCGTCAGGAGTCTACTAGCGTATTCAACAGGATGTTCTTCACTTCCATCTCCTTGAGTGAGAACGGCTCCAACAGCGTAGCTACTTGCGTCAGTTTTGATTCGATAAGGTTTTGTGCCATCAGCTTGTCTCAAAACTGGGGCTGTAGTGAGGCATCGTTTTAGCTCTTGGAATGCCGAATTTTCCTTCTCTGTCCACATCCAAACACTGTTTTTCTTTGTCAACTTGGTTAGGGGTTCGGCTATGTGGGAAAAGTTTTCTATGAACCTTCGATACCATGAACAAGTCTGTAAGAATGATATTAGCTGCTGCAGATTCTTTGGTGCCTCTAATCGTGTAATGGCATCTGTTTTCTCAGGATCCACTTGTAATCCTTGTGGAGTTATATAGTGACCTAAATATCGTACTTTTGCACGCCCAAATTGACACTTCTTCAGATTTACTGTAAGATTATATTCTCTCAGTTTTTGAAAGATGGCTTCCAAATCTGCTAAATGGCTAGTAAACGAGGTTGAGAAAACCAGGAGATCATCAAGGTATGCCAGCATCTTGACGTTTTCAAGACTAACACGAAATTGATCAATCAATCTTTGGAATGTTGCTGGCGCATTTCGTAAACCAAAAGGCATTCGGTTAAAAATGTATATCCCGAATGGTGTGATGAAGCCAGTCTTTTCTCTATCCTCTTTCTTGACGCTAACTTGCCAGTAACCAGCTTTCAAATCAAGCGTGGTCATATACAGAGTTGGCTTAGCCTCATGTAAAAGGTCATCTATTCTAGGCATTGGATAAGTATCTGGCACTGTGATAGCATTTAGTTTTCTGTAATCAATACATACTCTCGTTTCCCCGTTAGGTTTTGGAATAAGAACCACAGGTGCAGCCCAGGGTGTGATAGAAGGTTCGATAATACCCTTGGACAGCATTTCATCTATTTCTTTCCGCAAAATTTCTTTGCGAGCAGGGGACAAACGATATGGAGGCAGTGCAATAGGTCTTTGATCTTTTGTATCTATATGATGTTCTATATGTAATGTAGGGTTACCATTATCAATAAAAACGTCCTTATACTGGAGCAAAATTTTATTTAACTCTTTACGCTGGGTAACAGAAAAAACGCTATTAGACAAAGAGAAGTCAAAATCGACTTCTACTGAGTTGAGGCTTACTTCTTCTGGAGTAAAAGGGTCGATGCCAGGGAATAAATCCTTAGAGTGAGGAGACAATTCCACCTCTGTGTTGTGAATGGTGAGTTGTGCATCACGCATCATGTAATCCATGAATGGAGAGTATCCATCAAAAATACTGTCTTCGGGCTGAGCTCTTTTCTTCCCGCGAGCGGACTCAAAAGGAACCAACTTATAATAGGAGCAAGCACTCTCCTCTGGCAAGGCAGCTATAGTTGGGTTTGTCGGCACTTTCCAGGTCTTCGCTGATTCTATACGAGGGACATTATGGCCCTTGGTCATACCTTGCGATGGTCCAATCTGCGATATCGGTACTGGAGCTTGAGATTTCGGAACCAAGAAATCTTCGTCATACAATTCGTACGTCGTGTCAACGTCATCATTAAAGTGCCACGTGAATTGAGGAGGGTCTAGAATCATCCCTGCAGCCGCCAAAAATCCGATCCCCAACAGAGTCTTATTGTCTCGTGCCTCTGGCAAAACAATGAAAGTTGTGGGAATGATTCGTCCACACAGAGTGACAGGAACAGTAACAAGTGAGGTAGTTTGTTATTTGGTGATACCATCCGCAAGTGCAATGTTCATAACCTGCTTCGTAAATTGGTAGCCCTTTTTCATCAATGCTGTATACAGCGAGTACGAAGCTACACTTGACTTAGCACATGTATCTACGTAGGCTATACCATGTAAATCTTCGATGGCGATGGAGATGACAGGTCTCGGACGTATAAAGGTTTGAGCGTACGTCGAACAAAAATCAACCTGTTCTACTTTGACTGTTTTCTGGGCACAAGTCGGGCAATTAGTTCTTACAAAGCCAGGTGCTCCGCAACCATAACACGAAACCTTCGGCTGAGATGGTGATGGGAACTGAGTTTCCGATTCAGCGTAGTTGGTCTTATCAGTTGGCGGTGGTTTCGGTTTTTTCGACTTCTTACTACAGTTAGCAATTGTATGGCCAAAAGATTTACAATAGTTGCATCTTAACTTGAACCCTTTACGCTCATTTCCGTAACCTTCCGCTTTCGGGTGCGACTCGGGCTTAATCTTTGCCAAATCTTGACGCTTCTCATTCAAAATTTGTTCAATATCTCTTGCTGCATTGAGAAGTTGGTCAAAAGTGGTGAAAGCATTGCGGGGCAGCTTTTCCCTTATGTTGAGATGAAGGAGATAATAAATGAGGTCCAGCACGGCTAGCACAACTTATAATAAAGTGACATAGACCGCGACTCGACAAAATTTCTCGCGACTCGACATAGGTTTGTCACTTTTCGTAGCACAACTTTACAGAGTGAGAAAATCACCGTTGCTATGCGACGGTGATGCTACGCAAATGCTACGCGACATGGCTATCTCGACGGCGACATACATGTGTTACCATTGGAACAAAATAAATAATTTCTATCATATTATTCTCAAACGAAAACACTTTGTTTACATGGGTCAAGTGATTAAGTAATAACTAAATGGGCAACTTAATTTTAAGTTAAAATTTAGTGAAAAGTCATTCACACGGTCTTAAAAAGTAGCGTCATCTCTGTATTTAACCATCAACTTTCACAACCAAGTCTTGAACTTTGCCAAAAGATGTCTCTGCAGTCGTACTTATAGAACATTCAAAATAAATTAAAATGTAAATAAAGAAGACAGAACAAATTAAGGTAGTTAGTTTTTTTAAAAACTATTTTGTTTTAAATTACTTTATACATGTTTTTGAGTATGGTCATGGTACGAATAAAATATAATGATAAAATTCGACACTTGAACTAAAGACCCCGTAGCGTAGCGGTTACCGCTTCTCCGCCGGCTGTAAAATTACACTACTAACGATCGGTGAACACCATGTTCAAATCAACCAAAGGGTAATATTTTTGATTTAGGTGTTTTTTACTTTGATTTATCCTTTTTATTAATATTATTAAAGAATATAAAAAACGACTAGAATATATATTATTAGAAAAAAACACATTTTAGTGATTATAATTTTACGTTAGTAATTCCGCACTGAGTACTAACTCCTACTACTATGCTACTAAGCATAAAAAGTTGTTAGTAGTTTAAATCGGTGTTTCAAAAAAATTGCCACGAGTGGGCGCTCTTTTCCCTATGTATTATTTTACTCTTTGAGTGGAGGTATCAATTTTTTGGTAATATCAAAAAATGAACGTGTTTACGGAAATTAAATGAACAATATAGGTATTGTATCTTTTTATCGCTTATTCCAGCCTTCATTGTTCTATTTTTATTGCGTCATAAATGTAGATTTTTCTCTTATATGTCGGCGCTGTATCTTCCTATTGTATATTTCCTCATTAGTTATAAAGAAATAGGCCATTTTGCCGGTGATTATAACATATTAATTGATTTTACTGTTACGTCGCGTCAGTCGCATGCCTGAATACCTCGACGACAAACTGTCGTTTTTTAATGTCAAAAAGTGACAAGTGATGTCGCTTTTCGTAAAGTTGTGCTAAATACAGCGACAAAAAGACAAACTGTCGTCTTTTTATGTCAAATAGTGACACGGATATCGCTTTTCGTATAGTTGTGCTAACCATAGCGACAAAAATCGAGATAAAGTCAATGACTCACATTATGTCACACGAGTAGTTGTGTTAGCTGCACGCGACATAGGCTTATGTCGCGCCCGCGACTCTTTCTCACTCGAGTCGCGCTAAGTTGTGCTAGCCGTGCAGCTGCACTTCTTCCGGGAACTCCATGCGAGAATATGAGGCAAACTGCATCCTCTTTTCCCTGATGAACTCTTCTGTGGTGATCGTAGGGAGTTGCTTTACAGAAGTGATCTCATATAAAACCAGGGACCCTGGTTTCTTTGGGGCAAAACTGTTGCGCAGCCTATCTTCAAAGTCCGAATAAGTAGTGACCTTATGCTTAATACCTTGCCACCACTTCGCAGCATCATCTTTCAGTAACAAAGGTAGACCGGCGAGTGCTTCGCTATCGGTGATGTGTTCAATATCTTTGAACGTCTTTACAGCCGCTAAAAATGCTTCGAGAGCCTCTACGTCTTTTCTGCCATCATACGAAGCTTGACAGAACGCCAAAGAGCTGCGCCTACCCGTGCCAATTGTAGACAAGAGCTCCTTGAATTGCTCTGTAGAAAAGTTCGTCATTCTTGCGGAAGTACTTTTCTTCACTGTTGTTTGCCTCCCAAACTTCGTTACAACAAATTTTGGGGTGGAATTCACGCTGGAACGTCCCGCCACTTTGCCAGGAGTGTGTGGAGAAGTCAGTGAACCCGTTAAGGTCGGAAATTGATTTGCAGGTCTTGCAGCTGCTCGTCCAGCTCCTCCAGGTGGTGACTTGGAAGAGCGTCAGATGTCACAGAATCCCCAGGTAAGTTTCCAGATTCAACAGGTACGCGTCCAGGACCTCCAGGTGGTGTGATGGTGACCTCCAGGTGGCCACTCGTTGAGGCGCCAGATGTAACGGGGCGGCGTACGGGGAGTGAAGAAAGACGAAGGTAAGAGAATGAGTAGAGGTTTATTGTGTACTGATAAGTACGGAAACAATGGATTTTGACCGATTAGGCTGAGTGACTACTACGGAAGGGCGGATTAAGGTGAGACACCGAACAGGTTAAAGGATCCTGAACTTTGTACTGCACCCAGGGGTAAACCACCGCTTTAGTAGCTCCCTACTGGATTCGATACAAAATAAAATATTAACAGAGGTCTTATAGAACTGCGTAACACACTCGATACCGCGATTCAGAACGGTACAGCGCCATCTAGTAACCACATTAGGAACTTTATATATGGCATACAAATGTTTAGTTCAATGATGGGGTTATTCAATATGGGGAACCTTCAACCAGGATCCGGCCAGCCATTTTTACGCGATTAGGCGAGTCCCCATCAAGCGCGCTGCCTCGCGAGGCAAGACATTTGCCGCGTGTGGCGGGGCTCGCACGAGGCTTCCAGTTCCCGTTCCCGTTCCCGTTCCCGTTCCCGCTCCCGCTCCCGTTCCCCGTTCCCGTCCCGTTTGCGAATAAATACTTCGCTGCGAAACTGGCACCAAAATACGAGCGTTGCCGTGTAGTTAGGAAGCTTTCGCCCCTGGTTTATGAGCTAGAGAAGGCACGTGAAAGACTTCAAATCCATAGACGCGGGGAGTGATTAGGGTTTCGTACGAACAGTGTTGCCAGGGGGTGAGTGTCGTGCGGTTGCTTACAAATAGTACTTTTAGCCTTATATTTTAACGTGAAAGCTCTGCGCTACAAATTATATTATCATTTTTATTTTTATTTCTTTTTCTTTAGAACACCGTGTGTGGGCGGTGCAAGAATACTCACACCGCAGTACTTCACTCTCTGCGTGTCGTAAGAGCCGACTTACGGGAGTAAAAGCGCCAGTTAACATCGGGTCCGCGTATTACGTAGTCACGGTGCTACCCTGTGGTACGGATTTAAACGACCATTGGGCATTTATAGCGCCAACTACCATTTTACATAACATAAATACTATAGTACGATTTTTCTTCAATTTTACCTGATGAATTAGGCTCTGGTTTCATTACAGTGCTACCCTACGGCGCGGATTTCAAACGGTCGTAGGTGGTGTTTGAATGATATACCATTTTACTTACGCCTTGCGCGGTCTATCTTGTAGTGCGGATTCAAACGACTACAAGGCAGCACTAGCGCCATCTACTCTATCTTACTACGTACTACGCGTATCTATTTGGTTGCTTTATTGTGTATGTGATCCGGGTGTTTGTGTTGGGGTTTCTCTAGTTTGATGTTTTTCTTTTATGTCAGTCTTACCTGGAGGCTTGAAGGGAATTAGACTGAGGTAATTTAAGAAAAAAAAAATATATAAAGATTGGCATATTTATCATATTCTATCTGTATCGTAAGGGTGCCGACACATTTTGTAGTCGGGTTGTTGATATTTTTTTTGGCAATTTTACCATAGTCATGAATAGTAATTTTGGCATAGACAAATTAAGATACGTCTATTCCATCGATTGACAGTCTAAAATTTTAAAATTATTTTAAAGTAGTACAGGGAAGTCGAGCGTGTCTCGTTAGTCATGGCTTGTCAAGTATCACACGATAAGATCATGGGCTTGTCCAACATCGCTCGCTTAAGAAGCAAGTGCCCATCAAGCATTTTTTCAGGACAATAAAATAGGACTGACAAGCCGATGCAATGTGAAAAACTGACACGCGGGTTTGATTTATTTAAAAGGGGAGAGCTTTAGTAAAGGTATTACAGAATAGAGTATAGCATATGGGCAACCTCAACACGATCACATACATTTTCTACTGGAATATGTTTCCTTTTTTTTTAGTTAGTTTGAGTACCTATGTAACTATAGAGTCAATTATTATATATTTTATATCAGTTTTTTTTTAATTTGGCATTTAATTTTAAAATTGATGTCAGGGGTGACAAGCATTTACGATGTTATGTCTTTTTCTCTCTCTTATTGCCTTTTGGCTTAAGAAACAGTAAGTAATAAATAAACTCATGCGAATGACTCACCTTAATGACAACTCAAGGGAAAATAAATAAACACTTAACGTACAGTCAACAGCAAACTACAGTTTTATTGAAATATGGTTGATTCTATACAATAATAAACATCAAACGTTGTAATCGCAGATCTGCAAATTTACACGGTGATTTGACACGAAGAAAAACGAAGCTATGAATCTAATCCTTTTACCAAGGGGTTATTTTAAAAGGTTAAACTTAAAACTACTCGCAGAGCGTTATGTGGGTAAGAATTGCCTGCCCTCGGATATCAGAAATGTGGTAATTAATCTAACATAAATCTAGCTCGTAGGTTGGTACTCGAAGTACGGATAGCTGGATTCTTATACTTCGGTTAGTTTAAGGGTTAAAAAGATTTGAGAGTTAACTGGTACCTATTAGAATATCTCGCAGCGAGTCTGTTTAGTAGAGAAACGCTTCGATGGCTGCTTTCTATTAATTATGCCTCGGAGCCGTGGGTGAGAAACCAAAGTCCGGTTTATTTCAACTTTTTCCGCTTAACTGTGGTTGAATGGACGACAGAGCAGTGGTTGTCTCGTGGCTGGATACGTACGCCACTCTTCACCTGGAATGGTGTGCACAAAAACCATAATTTAACAACGTCGGCCTTAAATGGACTACAACTATTCCATGACGGGGGGACCCTGCAGCGAATAGCAGAACTGAGGGAAATCTATTCTTGTATGTTCATTCTGACAATAAATATTACTGATCCCTGACTTTTCTGTTAAACTATCCCCTTCACAGCAGACTAATCTACTCGAATCAAATTGAGACATAGAAACATACCGTAGCTCTCAACTTACAAAGTCTCTTTTCACATGAAAAGAACTGAAATTGAAAGTAATAAATAGATAGAGACCCCTTGCAGTAAATACTAGATAATGGATAGCAATAAATTTTGATATACCTGCGGCTCCTTGATAACAATATATTTTATATGGTTTTGAATCCGGTCAATCAGTATTCCTCCTTCGATCGGATATCACGACACGAATTAGAACTCTTCTCGGCGGCTTTTATTAGCCAAAACTCTCTGTAAATAACGAATATGATGATAAAAATAAATTTCAAATTCTCACACTGCCAACAGCTGAATGTCTAGAAATTCACAAATAGGTACCTTGGCGAAATTCTATTGTGCCGACGAAAATTACAATGAATAGCTGCAAGATATTATTTAAATCAGGAACAATTACGAATCCAATAACTTTAACAGCGATATAAAATCAAATTCCTTCCAACCGAAAAATTTTGTATCAGATGAATGAATCACAGCTGATATTCGCTGCGTTCCAAGTCTCGCGCCATCACGACGCATTCCGACTTCCTACACCTGATCACTCATCGATGCGCGTGGACTGGACTGACATCGCGCCGCCGAAAGCGACTTCAATCGGATCGGACTTCCCGAAAACACGGTCAAACAACCTACGACATTACGGACAAAAAAAAATACCATTTCAGTTCAAAAGCAGGCCTTAAACACGACTGCTTAAGGCCTGCTTTCACACTAACCTTTGGGATCTAGTATGAAAGGTAAACAATTGAATAAAAATCCTTGCGATAAGGGCTCAACGCCAAGGCCCCTGAAGTGGGCGAAGGACGACCATAAGAAATACGATCTTAATCTTTTTTTTTTTTTTTTTTTTTTTATAAGTCGATGCCGCGAATTTTTGAACGGACTTTTTACGGAAATAAGGAAAAGGACATGAGGCATACTGCCAAAAAATAAATTTTATCATTAATGGAAACAAACTACCAACAAAACTTCCCCTTTAAGGGAAATCGACAAAACAGCAAAAAAACCACGCTACAGTCCCCGTCCCGTAAACGTCCCGTAACCGTCCCGTACCCCTTCCGTTTCCGTTCCCATCCCGTTCCCGTCCCGTTCCCATCCTGTTCTCGTTCCCGTTCCCGTCCCGTTATATTCTCGTTTCGTTCCCGTTTCGTTCCCGTTCCGTTCTCGTTTCGTTCCCGTTTCCATTCCCGTTCCGTTACCGCTGCGTTCCCGTCCCGTAAACGTCCCCTAACCGTCCCGTACCCCTTCCGTTTCCGTTCCCATCCCGTTCCCGTCCCGTTCCCATCCTGTTCTCGTTCCCGTTCCCGTCCCGTTATATTCTCGTTTCGTTCCCGTTTCGTTCCCGTCCCGTTCCCGTTCCCGTTCCCGTTCCCGTTCTTGTTCCCGTTCCCGTGCCCGTGCCCGTTCCGGTTCCCGTTCCCGTTCCCTGGATGTGCATGTCCAGGTCCAGGTCTATATGTGTCATGTCCAGGTCCAGGTCTATATGTGTCATGTCCACCGCGTTGGGCTTCAAAATAAATCTCATTTTCGCAATCACCATCCCATAAATTCTCAAGAACGACATCCATATTGATTTTTAGGTTACTCACCGCACTTACCCTCTAAGGGGTTGATTTTCAAAATAACAAAATATATATTTGCCTATTTATTTTTAGATGAGCTCCTAAGAAGTTAAAAGTTGTAATGTCTATTTTACAAGGTGTTTGGTAAAAGCCTTATAAAGCCGAATATGGCAGATAGAGACCATCAAATTGAACAACTTTTACTATGGGACCAACTCTGAAATCGCGAAAAAAAAATCTGCTGTTTCATACAAAAATTAATAACGAAAATATCAAAATGTATGAAACAGCTGATATTTTTTTCGCGATTTCAGCGTTGGTCCCATAGTAAAATTTGTTCAGTTTGATGGTCCCTATCTACCATATTCGGCTTTATAAGGCTATTACCAAACTCCTTGTATATTATTTTTCCATACAAAATTTGGACCCCATTTTCACCCCTTTAGGGGTTAAATCATGTCCACCGTGTTGGACTTCAAAATAAATGTCCTTTTTGCAATCGTCATCCCATAAAACCTCAAGAACGACATCCATATCGATTTTTATGTTTACTCACCCCATTTACCCCCTAAGGGGTTGATTTTCAAAATAACAAAATATATATTTGCCTATTTATTTTTAGATGTGCTCCTACGAAGTTTAAAGTTGTAATGTCTTTTTTATATTATTTTTCCATACAAAATTTGGACCCCATTTTCACCCCTTTAGGGGTGAAATCATGTCCACCGTGTTGGACTTCAAAATAAATGTCATTTTTGCAATCGTCATCCCAGAAAACCCCAATAACGACATCTATATCGATATTTATGTTTACTCACCCCATTTACCCCCTAAGGGGTTGATTTTCAAAATAACAAAATATATATCTGCCTATTTATTTTTAGATGTGCTCCTACAAAGTTTAAAGTTGTAATGTCTATTTTATATTATTTTTCCATACAAAATTTGGACCCCATTTTCACCCCTTTAGGGGTTAAATCATGTCCACCGTAGTTGGACTTCAAAATAAATGTCATTTTTGCAATCGTCATCCCACAAAACCCCAATAACGACATCCATATCTATTTTTAGGTTTTTTTTAACCCTTTTCACCCCCATTTCATCCCCTTTGGAGTTGAAATCTTAACAAAAACAATATACGTTGCTTTGGATTTCTATCCATAAGCCTAAATTATAAATTTAGCGATTTTTATTTCGAAAATGAAGGATTTTCTTTAATACACAACTTCATCCCCCTTTTGACCCCTTCGGGGGTAGAATTTTGAAAAACGCTGAGACCCGTATTTATTAATTTTCAATCGTCAGCCTAAACACAAAATTTGAATATTCTAGCTTCAAAACTGAGAGACTTTCATACAAACTTTCATCCCTTATTTCATCCCCTTAGGGATGGAATTTTCAAAAATCCTTCCTTAGTGGATGCCTACACTGTATAAAGTATCTGTGTGCAAAATTTCAAGTCTCTAGGTCCAGCGGTTTGGGCTGTGCGTTGATAGATCAGTCAGTCAGTCAGTCAGTCAATCAGTCATTCAGTTTACGATTTTATATATTAAGATTATGTTGTGTTACAGTAATATATTTTGATTAGGTAGTTTCATTGTTTTTTTTAAGTATGGGATGAAAATTAAATTAATTATTGAAAAAAATATGTTTATTAATCTTATAATGTAATAAATCTAAAATCTTAAATGGCACGTATATTTTTAGCCTCAATTAGGCACTTTAACTGACAATGACTAAATTAAGTAGAAAAATAGTTTTTTTTGGTTACGTATAAAGAAGAAATCTTAAAACTAGTAATTAATAACAAACAACTCAAAAAAAATATTTATATTAAACAACGCAAAATGGCCAAAAGTCAACTGTTTGATCAAAATACATAAGCTAAATTTTTTTAAAAAAAGCTGGTATCTCGTCAAGAAAATTAGTTAGCGGTTGAACATGTCCAGCACACGACGCAGTCTTGTGATCACTAAGTTGGCACCAAAACACAAATCTGTACGCACAATTTAATAAAAAAATACAGAGAAAAAATTATTCAGTGTTCGTCATGCTTTCTAGGGTTAAAAAATAGTGATGGCAAATTTTACTGAAAGGAAACATTCATTCTACCATATTTTTTCTCTTTCTATACCTGTATATCAGGCAAATCCGGGAGAGTATTTGCCCAATTTGCGTAGGGATCGGTTATGCTATTATTTTCTCCAGCAAGTAAGCAGCCTTGATTCCACGCTGCGGCAGCGCTGTCTGGTAGGTAGGTATCATACCAATTTTTAGCTAAAATCAATTAATTTTTTCTTAGTGCTTCAGTGAAGGGTATTTATGACAACCGATAAATAAAAGGTCGTCCAATGACATTGCAATTTAGAGAATCGTACTTTAAGTGCTGGTTGAGGGGGTAAAAATGATAATTTTGCTTTTAAATCAGGAGTGGCCAACAAGTCGATCGCGATCGACCAGTCGATCTCTGGAGACAGTGCAGTCGATCGCGAGAGACCTAACAAAAAGTGCTTTGCTTGTGGTAGCAAAGCAAGTAGCAACAGAACTGTAGCGGGTGCAGCGTTTTGCAGTGAAAAATACCCCAAAAATGCTTTAAGTCGATCTCAATAGGCCAGGAAATTTTAAAATCGATCGCAGCCCTAGACAAGTTGGCCACCCCCTGTTTTAAATGACCGATACCCAATACTTTGCCTTTGAAATGTTCATCTTTTTGTCTATAGTTCAGCATCAAATCGACCGACCGCTTTTCCCACAAATTACTTGAACCACGACTGAGAAATTCTCGCTTGAAATAACCGTGACACTTTTTACAATAAAAACCATTCAAATACAATTTTATGGCCGACTTTATTTTAAGGACCTCTTTACGAATGATGGATATTATACTTTATTGCCTTTCACTATTGGTTGATATTTTAACGATTATGAAATTTAGTGTTTAGAGCTTGTATTGATATTGGCGAAAAGGTATAAAAGTAAAAGTGAAGTTGGTGGTACCTACTTAACATGCGCGAGCTCTTACATTCTACATAAGCAGAGCTTGTAACTCGCTCGGTGACAAGCTCGGCACACCCCGGACACTCCATACAACCGCTAAGTTATTTATAACACACCTATTACACAGACACTACACAGATGACGTTTTGTACACGCGCAACTGTGTGCGTAAAGCTAGGGCTACTACGGGAATCGTGTCGCCTCGAATATACAAATAAAAATATTGGTTTTTAACATTTTAACGATAATAGTACATTACTGACGCGGTCAATAATGACTGCATTGCTGGCAGCGCGATGATGATGGCCGATAGCGTAGCTTAGCGCAGCTCCAGGCCGTCACAGCGCGGTCAGCATTGCAGCCCTTGATGGCCAAGCTGGAATAAAGGCCGAGACCGGAGGTCGAGGCCTTAATAGCGCGGAAAGCAAGGGCTGCAATGATGACCAAGCTTGAAGGCCGAGAGCGTAGTTAAGCTCAGCTTGAGGCCATCATAGCGTGGCCAGCAGTGCGCTCATTGTGGACCAAGTCTTGTATAGTGCTTTACTCAAAAATGTCAAAAAAGTAAAAATGACAAAAATGACAAAAATGACAAAAATGACAAAAATGACAAAAATGACAAAAATGACAAAAATGACCAAAATGTCCAAAATGTTCAAAATTACCAAAATTATAATTTTTTATTTTTTGATATTTTTGACATTTTTGATATTTTTGACATTTTTGAAATTTTTGAAATATTTTGAAAATTTGTCATTTTTGACATTTTCGTCTTTTGACATTATTGACATTATTGACATTATTGACATTTATGACATTTTTTACTTTTTTGTCATTTTTGAGTAAAGCTCTATACAAGACTTGGTCCAAAATGACAATAAAATAAAAAAGGCAAGAAATTCAAAAATATCAAAAAGAAAAATAGTAAAAAAGTAAAAAAAAAATACAAAAACATCATCTACAACAATACAACACCCGCGCAAATAAAGAATGGGATTGAAAATGGCGGCTCACGGCGCTTACCACAACGAGTTTAATCCCATTCATTAACTGCGCGGGTTGTATTATGTACTTTTTTCACGAACTATATTTGAAACAAAACTCGACAATAATGGATTCTCAAAGGAAATTGCTGGTGGCTAAAACTCGACAATAATGAAATTCCATACAACTTTGTTGCGTCACCATCGGAGGAGCACGGCAACCTCGACTTTGTTCAAAGAAGGTTGTCAAAATAATGGCCATATTATAAGCATTTTTGAGTAAATGTGTATTTAACGGTGATAACAAATGTTTCCATGAGTGATATTAATGTTTTGCTTTGCTTTTTTGCAACAGAAATTCACGCCGCTGAACACGAATTAACAGCTGTGGACGTTTAAGATAACGAGCACACGATTCGGCATATGAACTCGCGATGTGGGCTGAAGTAATTGGTTCTAGGGCGGGGCGGGGAGTGTCCTTTCTGTACGTAGTTCTTATATCTATTCTGTGCTATGGGTTTATTATTCAAAAACAACAAAACAAAGAATAAAACCATATCTCTCTTCTTCTATCCCAAATCACAACATAACTTTTTACATCACCATATTCTGTAAAAAAGCGTACGTTCAGATTTATTATATCAATAATAAAGTGCGTTTGAACGGTTCACACTTTGATAAAATCAGCAATTCGGGTAATATAAGTACATAAGTTTATGTTCGCAATTTCATATCTACGCTTTATGATGCTGGCGTCTTCACAAGCATTTTACCAAAATAATGCAACATTACCCTTCAATATGAGAGAGTAATGTGTGTGTAATCATTTACGACGTGACTGGGTACCACATAATTTGTCAGGAGTTATGTCTATAGCTAAACAAATTGGTTGAGGGATATTTGGATAAGTTTAACGTCAATATATCATTGTGAACGTGTTTTTGGTCCTTAACAAAGTAGATAAACGTGTTCTAGTGTAAATAATTTAATTTACGTAGGACACAAATAATAAAATAAAGTACTAGCATTCACATGTAACGATAGAAAAATAATGTTCGTGGCATTGAAACATAACACGAGAAAATAGCATATTTTTTCAAAATCTTATTGACCGTGCGAAGCACGAGCAAAGCGTCTCTCCGTTTCAGCTTAAGCAAAAATGCTTTCGTATGTCTGACTATCCGGCTGTTCTCATCTACAGGCCGCAATTCCTAACCGATTCTCGTGAAATTGTTAGCAGTTTCAATAATTATATAGTTTTTATTGTCGAAATGAAAAAAAAACATATTTCTGTAATTTCGAAAAATTTTAAAAATGTCACAGCTCACAGTGCCAAAAGTTTTAATTATTTGATACAACTTTTTGTGAGGCTTATCTAGCTAGCTGGTGAGCTATAGTGACAAGGCTTGAGGTAAACAAGGTTGTCTATACAATATACAAAAAAAATGTATAAGATTTTAAATATGTACCATCGAATTAGTAAAGCACTTTAACAGGCTTTTTAAAAGCCACGGGTTCGAAATGTGCTAAAAGTGTTTACCACATTAATGTTTTCAAAAAGATTACGTTTGAAAAAAGGTTTACAACGACATCACCTACTCGATGTTAAAAAAGTACTCTGTTATTTGCTCAAGTATGCCGAAACACCAAACAAAAAGTATACTTACTTAAAAAAATATTCTGACCAAAAAAGAGTCCTTTCAAGGGACGCACACATTCATCTTCGAAACGAACCACCTCAAAGATGTCTGAAGCAGACTGGGAAAAACTCGCATTTTATTTTATGTAACAATTAGAAAGCTAAAAAGGCACCCACAATAATTTACTGGAGAGACAAAGTCCCTGTTTTTGCGTTTGCGTAAGTCATTAATTCTGTGTGACGTATCGAAGATAATGCGGGTTTTACGGTTTTTATGGCTGAGAATAATTGACCTTTATTATGAGACGGCGCCAAGAATACGACTTTAAGGAATGATTCATACTGGGGTTCATTAAACATTGTGTGTACTTCAGCTAATAATTTTTAGACTAGGTCCCCTAATTTCATTCTTAACAATGATCTCATTGGTGCTATGTGTATTTTCTCCAAACCTAGGTAGAGAAAGAATTAAATTCAAAAAAGTTGTCAGATCCATAGAGTACATTATTATACTAGAGAGAAAATCTATGAAACCAATAATCTTATATGAATATGAGATTCTTGTATGAAACTGATAAGGGGACCTTAAATTAAGATTTTTTTAGCTAAAAAGCTTTTGAGTATTCGGCCGTAAGTTTACTCGATGTTATTAATGTTAACTTTATTGTCGGGTATTGCTGGATTTATTGCAGCGTTTTTATCACAAGAAAAAGGCCAACAAACAGATATAATATATTATATTAAAATTCACAGAAACTATGCACCCATTTCTAACTTACAGCTGCGTCATTTTATGTCCATTACAGATGAAGACAGTAACGATAATACTCGAACTTGAGTTCCGTGATAAACTCGTGCAAGATCACAAGTTTCCGTATGAAACTTTCCAACTTCTTTATTGTAGTTTATATTTAATTGAAAGTTGAAAGCAACTGAGAGTCGCTAGCTTTTAAGTTTCTCTTCTATCACCTTGTCGAATAGATAGGTCATAGGGCGCAGAAGTGCTGTGTTAATAATAGTCGAAAGGAATATCTGTTCGAATCTTATCTATGAATTGTGATGTATTTGATTGTGATAGATTAATCCTACTTATATTATAAAAGTGAAAGTTTGTGGGTTTGGGTGTTTGTTCCTCAATCACGCAAAAACTACTGGACGGATTTGGTTGGAATTTGGCACACAGATAGTAGATCGCCTAGATTAAAATATAGAATACTTTTTATTCCAATATTCCCACGGGAACGGGAACCACGCGGGTGAAACCGCGGGTGGCCGCTAGTCTTCAATAAATTTAGAGTACGGTATTATTTATTAGGTAATTGCCTGTTAGCGTCATTAACATTGGAAGTTGCACCAAAACAAATTATTATGAAACGATTATGTAATGGAAAGGGTTACGAATAGTTTTGTAAACGAGAATTTCTAATAAAGTAGTTGAGCATTTTGTTAAAAAAAACGTATAAGTACTTACCTAATAATTGTGTGAATTTTCCAAGCTCTATACTTCAGTAAGTATTGTTATAAACTAAAATATAGTCTGTGCTTTGTACGTATACGTATTTAAAAGAATAGCATGGCTATAGCAAAGATAATGTAAAAAAACTAGGCTATAGTGCCTAGAATGCTTTACAAAACAGTGAGGTACTTTATTTTTATTTTTTATTTTGAGTACATACCATAGACTTAGAAAATTTTTCGCTATGCTCAAGTGGAATATTAAGTTTATGGTAATACTCGTACCTAGTCCTACGTTTGACAATATCGTGTAAAAGTAGTCAAGTACCGTGTTTTCTACTGTTTGTTTTCGTATGTCAATATTTTTTACATAATATAAGTATTCATATTACTAAATAGGTAGGTACTTACAATCTAAACTCAACGTGTGATTCGTTTTGATTTGAAAATAAAATGACTTATTTTTGTTGCTCTTTCTTGGTGGTAACTTTTTATAGACAAATTAACTTTAAATTAATGAATCTTGAGGTGTTTGGTTTGGTTAATAAATGTCTCGGCTTGTATTTTTATAGGTCCCGCACTTTTTATTTCGTTGCTTCAACGTTAATTGGTTTTACTTTGGTAAATTGATTTGTGCCTACCATTATTTAATATTTATGAAGTATTTATACAGTACAGGAAGTGTAAATTGAAAACGCCCGGTGTTTGTAAATTTTACAAAGGTTGGTGTACTTCAAAGGGAATTTAAATCTTCAAAGAACTTTAAATCAAGGCAATTAATACGCTATATTGGTGAAATATTACCTACTAACTTCTTTGAAGATTAATTTACATACTCTGGAAGTGATTGTTTTGTAAGTCTTAATTTCAGTATTAATTTGTAAACAGGTACATAAAGAAACAATAGTACCTACATTACAGCCACGGATCATACAACAATTACAGCTGAGCTGCAGGCGAGGGTTTTAATAATTTGAAATATACGTACAAAATCTGTGTGGAGAGCACTAAAATTACGCTAGCTAATGAGTTCTACCGTTTTGAATTTGGAATACCTACTACTTCCTGAATTTGGAAGTGAGTATTGAAGTTCATTTCCGCATTGAATTTCTAACGCGATGAATCAAACTGCTACGTAAATATGGAACTTCCCGCCTTCTTTTTCAAATGTAATGATAATATTTCAGAGCCTGACTGAGAAAATTACATGAAATTAGAACAGATTACAGAGATATTTTAAATATTTTTAGTCGGTAAAATAAAAACCGAGGTCGTAAGATTTTTACTTACAACAATTTAATTTCACAATCATGAACTTTTGTTACGAGTACCATGCTGATGGTATCACAGGATGTATCTATATGATATTTTGATGCGTTTTGCAAGGTGAGAGACACCATGTTTCACTTATTATTTTGGTGAAAATTAATTTAATCCTTCAAGCGCCGGAAAATGAGACACAAACACAATAGATTTTTCATTGTTGTGCGGCCCGATGGCGATTGTTGCTGTGGATGGCCCGAAGTTGGGCGTTGTCTAATTAACACAGGTCATCAAAGAAAGGTAATGTTTCAGAGAATTCTTTAAATAAACATTATTTGAGAAAACTTTATTTTCTGTGTAATAAAAGACCTTGTTGACATATTCGTAGGCGGTAACCTCGGGTGTCTGTCTCATTATTTTTAGCCATTCTGGATATACCTGCGTGCATTGATCTCTGAAAGAAACAAACAAACATTATTATGAGTCTAATATTGTAAACAAAACTAACAACTACGTAATGCTCTTCCACACCAACTTTCCTTTATTTTAAACAAACTTGCCACAAGTTCACAACTGGTGAAGTGACAAAGTATAATTACGAAACACCTAGCTTCGCACCTCGCGTCTACTGCAAAAGATATATGTTTTAACTTAGTTGGGCGCTGTCCAAGCTTATGAGAGTTAACATCAGCTAGGAGGCAGGAAGTTGCAGTGACTCGGGCGTCTGACGGCTGTGGCAGTTGGTGCTCTGCACGGTGCAAGAATGAAGGAACTGCTACTCGTATGTCTTATTTTAAAGAACTTTAGGTCGCGGGAAGCCGCTGGATGCGGGCAGCGGATCGAACGTCGTGGAGATCATTGGGGAAGACCTATATATATACCCAGCTGTGGGTGTCGTGTGGCTGATATGATGATGATGATGAAAGAACTTAAAGGTACAGATTCCGGCAAACATCTTGACGCTTTTTCGACGGAGTGGGATAAGTTCGCGCATGTGCTTACGAGCGACCGATAGCGCGCACTCCTTTCCCGCCGCGCCTGCGTACCTCACCGCTACGTATACCCAAGATACGGGTTCTTCGCAATCCCCCCCAAGCAAATAAAAAAAAATAGGAACCTTCTCTTCTCTACTGTCTAGAGTATTTTGATATTCCAAGCAATGTGTTGTAACTTTATTTACCAAAAAGTTCTAATTATGAATTCAATGCCGCCACTCACAAACTGCACAATAGCCCTAGACTTACACAGTAAGGCGTTGGACTGCAACAAACGCCGGTAGTGACGCTGGAAGCCACGTCCAGCGTCACTGCGATGGTCACTCGGAACTGTTTTTAAGTTTCGCATACGCTCAATGTAAACGCACGTGAGCGATTAAAATATGGATGAGCTGCATACTTTAGGTAGGTACTTACCAAAGTGAAGATAGTCATGAATGTCAGTACTTAAATATGAAGTAGATTTTTAACACATAGTACCTATGCAAGGTAAATAAATACAAAACCTTAAAACAAAGTACCTAGGTACCTACACAATACAAAAACAAAATAGGTAGGTACCTACGCAAGATAATAAAACGGATTCGTTGACCAACAACCAAGCTTATTTCTTCCCAACGTTTGTGTTTCGACACATTGTTTTTATTGCTGGCATCATAATAACATGAAACTATGTTTCATTTAACTAATTCTATTAGTACTGCGTCTTTTTCCTACCTAAATTTCCTAAATTTCACCATTTCCAGAGTGACCGCGCGACAAAAACGCGGCGTCCGTGTACGCCCGAATGCTCCGAAATGACTGCGTAGGCGACGTACGGCCTACGGACGCGGCGCACGGAGTCCGTGCGCCGCGTCAGGAGTGCGAGAGAGACCACACTAGTACATTTCCATAGTAAGCATTCGTAGGCCGCGTACAGCGTTACGCCGGACGCGACCTACGGCGTTTGTTGCAGACCACCGCCTTACGTAACGAGATTTCCTGAATTTTTCCCTGACTTTTCATTAAATTTCCTTTGCCATCCGATATTTTTTTCTTACTAAAATGAAAAAAAACATTGTGTTTTCATTAGGTACTTACACTTTTTGAGTTTGAAAAATCCCTGACAACAACAATTTTTCCCCGTTTTTCTGACAGATGCCTATAACTCCTGACATGTCAGGAAAATTCCTGTCATTTGGTACCCTTAGGGGCTGCGCCCCTGCGTCATAGTTCACATTGTAATAAATAAATAAATAAAATAAAGTATGAAGAAGCGGGCTGGGAGGCAAGCGACAATCACGAAATGAACGAGTAATATAGTTTATAGAGGTAAGTATTTACCATAATTCGGAAATGTACAACTCGAACTCTTACAAATAAACAAGTATCAAAAGTATCATTTCGTGTACCGAGCAGCAGTAGGTTACAACTTTATTATATCTTAACTAGGGGACGGCGCTCTTATTACTTAGTTATGCCTAAAACTTCAGCTTGTCTAAACTACAATGCTGTACACAATTTGTGAGAAACTTTACACCTTTTAGCAGACGTTGGTAAACAAACAACTTAATAATAATGAAGTCAGTTTTTATTAATAAGTTTGAGGCGTCTCAAATTTCGTATAATGTACCATACTTATACATTGAAAAAATCCTAGATTGCTGCTTTTCTTACACATACACATCATCATCATCATCATCATATCTGCCGCACGACACCCACTGCTGGGTCTATACCCAACAGTGGGTCTGTATCGATTTCGATCGATGACGATCGCTCCTGCGCTGCCCGCATCCAGCGGCTTCCCGCGACCTTCACCAGATCGTCGGTCCACCTAAAGGTGTAAATTGAATTAAATATTGATAAATATAAACTCGAATGCAATAGAGACAAAGGGCAGAAAGAAAATGATTAATAGGAAATCAACACAAAACAAAAAACACATAAAAAGATAAGTACGTAGTTTTGAGGACTGATAGATAGTTCCTAAGATACTCACATTGGTAACAGTTACTAAGATATACTCAAATTGGTAACAGTTACTCCTAATAACTTCTTAGAAACATTTTCGGGATACCTAACATGCACTAATACGTCTGTGGCTCGATCGAGTTAAAAACAATAAAACCAAAATTGGATCATTCTCGTTTTGTTATGATGTTCAAAAAATTTAATTTTATCTAAAGTTTTCTCTTTAGAGGATCCAATTACCTAAGATTGTACGATGTTAAATCGAAGTTTTTTCAGTTAGCATACCTAAACGCAAAACTGAATTTTATCCACATCACTACAATCTGTTTTCTAACTTTCATTTTAAAGTTTCTAGAAACACATTATGGTCGTATCAGATTTTATAAGCGCTAATACGCTAATTAAATTTTCTTAAAACCAGCGCGCTGGGGATTTAGATCAAGATGCTCCACAACAACTTTACTCAGTATTTTAATTCTCTAGCATACATTTAATGTATAGTCGGATTATTATGGGTTTACTTAGATTAGTTAAGCTTCGATATTCGTTTTCCTTCCAAGAAATTACTTAAAATAAGGAGTTATTCACTCTGAATTAAAAGCTTGTGATAAATAGATGTAAAGAAAATTAAGAAAGTTCTGAAACAAAAAGGAAAACTGGAATAAATTTGTTTTTAAGTGAATGTCTTTATCTTGTTTATGTTTTTGTCTTCATCAAAATTAAAAAAAGCAATTAGTCATAAAAGGGACATTTACAAAAAATTCGTTGTACAAATTGTAATATTTGGACGAGTCTATCGATTCGGTAGTTCAAATATTTTTAGGAAATTCGCGACAAATGTGACGCACTTCTTAAAATAATAAAGCCATCTTCATGTCCCTCCCTATATACGCGAGCTCTGAAATTTGACACAAACCTTATTAACGGTAGATATATCACGCAATCAGAACTTGAATCAGAACGATTCAACCCTCCACTTTCTAGGTGTGACACTGCCATAAAACTATCTGACCCTGCGTCCGAAATTTAATGAAACAAAGGATTTCTTGCCCTCGGTAAATTATGGCCACATAAAGTGCTGGTGACAAGAAAGAAAAGTTACAGCGCCTAAAGGGACCTCGGGAGTGGCATCACAGCAGATTTTATTACTGAAAACACAAAGGAGAGGCCCGCCATCTTGTCCTCTGAGACAAGCAGACAAAAAATTGCCACCGAGAAAAATGGACGATAGTGTTACAGGTTTTGTTTTGTTTCTAATACTTTTTTTCCGTCCATTTTCTCGGTGTGTGATGTATAGTTTTTGTTATTTGCTCCTGAGTAATGTGGGAGTGTGAGTTTTTGTGATTTCGTAGGTAGGCATTAGGACTAATAGTCATTCTACCCTAATGGACAATTTTTTGAATGTATTTTCACTTATTTGTTCTAAGTTAGTTTATTTGGCACATCGCTGTGAAGCAAAAAGGAAAGAAAGTAAAGCAATTCGTATGCTTTTTATGGAAAAAAAACAGAAGTAGGTATTCACTTGAACACTTATTAACTCTTATATTCAGAGCAGAATAAATACATACGATCAAACATTATCTACATACACAGTTTCTCCAGCCCGCTGGAATCTATCGCAAGCCGCTACCGAAACGAACGAGACATTCGATGTTTATTCTAGTAAATGGCTATAAATTCCAGATTTTAGTACTTATTAGAATTCTCTTGGTGCTTTATTTGTTTTGATATAAGAAAATAAGTTATCGATGTAGCACATAATATTAAAATCCGCATCGTTATCCGTATTCGAATAAACTTCCGTTCTTGTTTTGTTGCGTTAGGAAATTCTTGGGAACTGCTTCCTGATCCTGTCCTGTCCTGTCTTCATTTTTTAAGCACGGTTCTTTGTTTCTGGCTCGAAAATTCGATTGAATATACTGTTGTGCCCCTTACTTTCGACGGGAATTTACGAGATCGAGTTTACATCAGGATTGAATAAACGTGAAAAATCGGTTATTTTGGTACATTGAAAACTGTTTCCATGGTTTCCATTGTACCGTTTTGACGTATACTCGATACCAATTCGATCTCAGATTCTCGATCGCGTTCGGGCTTAGAAAACAACATAAAATACAAAATGAATTAATGCAAAGTTAAATAAGAATAGTATATTTGATAATAATTGGATATTAAATGAAGCTGTACTGAAAGTAAAGTTTTAAAACAATTCGATATTCATTACGAAATTCCAATTGCAACTTTAAATCATCAATAAAATTGCGTTTTACATTAATTCCTAATAAATCCTATAATATTGTCTAGGCATCTATAAAGTTTGGTACATTATAGGGATGACGCATAACATCCGCGTAGCATAAATATAGCTTACCATCTTACAGTCTCACCAAAGGTCTTGGTAAATTTAATATCAGTTCGCTTGTTAAATTACGTCCCATTCATATTCAAATTATTTCTAGACGTTGTAAGGAACTATCTGTTACAGCGTAGAGTTATGCAGTTTGTTGACTGCAACAAGTGATTGCATAATTTTCTTATAAAATTGAATAAAGAACTTGAAAAGATTATCGCCCAAAAAATCATTCCTGCCTAACTTTAGTCGAGTCATATTATCTGTGGCTATAGCACAGAATATATTATAGTGCCATAGTACTTAAGATTACTGTACAATGCAATTAAATTGAGTAAATTTTACAGATTAAAATATATCGTTTTGTTGAGCAAGTGCTCTGACGTTGGTCACTTCTGTTGAACAAAGTAAAATTAATTACTTTGCATTGTAAAATGTAGGTATAGTTGCAGCTAACGATAGTTGCTAATTGTTATTTCTTAACAATTATATAAAAAAAAACATTGCAACCTAACCTTATATTGGGTTGTACATAAAATTTCATAAATACCTGTGATAAGAAACCTGCCCCTACTGTCGATGGGAATTTACGAGATCGAGTTCACATCAGGATCGAATAAACGTCAAAAATCTGTTATTAGTACATTGAAAACTGTTGCCATGGTTTCCGTTGTACTGTTTTGACGTTTACTCGATACCAATTCGATCTCTAAACCTCGTTCGTGTTTCGGGAAAAACTTGATAAAGAAGTTTATTCATTGGTTAATTAATTACTTGACACCGAAACAAAACAACATCAAATTTTTTCAAAGCATGTTGTTAGATGTTAAAATATAGTCTGTGATTCCAAGATACCAGTGAAGTTCTGTAGATATTCAGATGGGCTATACGCTACGATACTAAAAGGTCTTACGTTATTATACAGACACGTACAATTTTTTAAGAGAATTGCGAATAGTATATTAAGAGATTAAAATTTAAAACTTCCCCCGCTTCTGTTTACCATGCTTTAAGGAAAATTGTTACATCCACTTCACAAATACTCTTTCGAATGTAGAGCTACTTTCTTAAATGAAATGTGAGCTCAAGTATTAAACCTGTAAGATTTAAATTGTATGAATGTTTTATTGAATCTTAGAACTACAAGTATTTAGTTTGTGTTCGTGAAAAATCAGATTGGTTGTTGTTTTTAATGACTGTTCATTACATTTTTTTAAATGTATTGCAACTGGTCCTGTAGCCAACTTTACGTTTGCAAAAGAGATATTTCGAATTTCGCTATCATAATATAAGTTTTTGGGAAGATTTTTAATACTATTATCTATCTATAGAATGTTTCCTTAGTAATTTAACAAATATGTTACTTTGGCGTAAAAATGTAAACTTATAAATAATTTTAAACTTTTAGATTTTTGCATTCACAATGCTATTTTTATATTAAGATGAATAAATAATGAAAAATATTAGAAAAAATCGGCTCACCCGTAGCAACTTAGACGGGATTCGAACCCGCACCCTTAGGATTCCGGCCCAATGCACTACCAATTATGCTACCAAGCCGCTGAGGGATGTGGCGAAATTTTCTAATACTTTCCACGCTTCCGCTGAAGATCAGCGCCATCTCACCAATGTGAAGAGAACTACTTCGACATTCGGTTGTAGCACTTTTGCAGGTGCCAGACAATCAATTAAGGTGAAACAGTACAATTTTAAACAGACAATCAATTAAGGTGAAACAGTACAATTTTAAACAGTTTAAAATTGTACTGTTTCACCTTAATTGATTGTCTGGCACCTGCAAAAGTGCTACAACCGAATGTTGAAGTAGTTCTCTTCACATTGGTGAGATGGCGCTGATCTTCAGCGGAAGCGTGGAAAGTATTAGAAAATTTCGCCACATCCCTCAGCGGCTTGGTAGCATAATTGGTAGTGCATTGGGCCGGAATCCTAAGGGTGCGGGTTCGAATCCCGTCTAAGTTGCTACGGGTGAGCCGATTTTTTCTAATATTTTTCATTATTTATTCATTATAAATAATTACGAATAAGTGAAATCTTGTTTGCTAAAGAAATATGTTTAAAATACACCGTCATTTTGTAGTCGTTTTAATTAACTTAAGGGTGTGTTGTACCAATGAAAATAAACATTTTTGCCTAAGAAACATGGGTCAAAAAAACGACAAAAAATTTTGGTCCTCCCATACTAACTAGACAGCTAAAACATTGTATTTGTATGGGAAAGTCAAAAATTTTTGTCGTTTTTCGACCCATGTTTCTTTGGCAAAAATGATTATTTTCATTAGTAGAGCACTCCCTTAAGTTAATTAAAACGACTACAAAATGACGGTGTATACATCAAACCATAAATTTTCACAAACAGATTTAGTTTTCGTCCCATTCCAAACTTTAATTCTCATTAATAAAAAAAATATATATATATGGACGCCAAATCTACTTATCTAGAATTGAAATCATTCGTTGCTTTGGATCCCGCAAGATACTCTACTAGAGATGTGACTGCGACGTACAGCTAATGATATCGATATTCTTTTTAAGTTTAAATTAAATGAAAACCTTTAATTTAAACTGAAGAATAAGAAATAATTATTAAAATATTTCATAACACACGCAATTTTTGAAGTAAGATAAATAAGCATAATAGTTGGCAAAAAAATATTTGATACTTCAAAAAATATTTGTTTGTAACCTGAAGTCATACAAAAATATAAGACCAATCTGGTGCGAGTTTATTTTTTCTAGAATACAATTAGTATTGTAAATGTATTGTAAAATAAAAATATGTATTGAACTGTAAAAAAAGTTAAATACTGCTGTTTATGGAGAAAATGCCGTGAAATAAAGTGGTTTTAAGTATTCAACTATAACCTCTTTATTCCAAACCAATGTCACAGGGGTGGAAAGTTCTGGAATGGTGACTGAGCACAGGATGTTCCTCCGTGATTATTTATTCTGTGATAAGGCCCTCTATCACAGAATATATAATAGTACCTCTATACCTAAAGGTAGACTGACAATCAACTGGAGATTCAGCTGGCTGTATGTGCAGGACCGATTGTGCGGAAGATCGTTGCGAAAAGCTTATAACTAGTGGCTTCAATTAAGTATATCCTAGATAACACGAACTAAAACAGTACGCAAAAATGGCACCTCAAATAACGTCCCACTTACAAACTTATTTTGTACATAATCACCTCTTATTTTGTACAAACTCACATCAATTACTTTGAACAAAATAAGCGCCCAGTTTGTAAGTGGGACGCTATTTGAGGTGCCATTTTTGAGACTCTGACCGAACATCTAGGGTAGGTATTCTTGATCGATGACTAGTGGCTCTGTGAGGTGTGAATCTCGTGTTTGTGACATTTTTAAACATTTTTCGAAATGGCTGAAATGGGTTTTTTTTTATTTAGAAAACTGATTCGACATAAAAAATATAAATAATTATCAAACCTGCTCACAAAATTTCACGAGAATTGGTTGAGAAATGCGACCTGTAGAAGAGAACAGACGGACAGACACACGAAAGCACTTTTTCTCAAGTTGGAACGGAGACGCTTCGCGCTCGATCAAGCAGTGGGTGTTGCTCAAGCCTCTGTCAATATGATATTTCAGACGTATATGAGATTTTATGACGTCATTCGAAACACAGGTCACATCACTACTCGAATGCAAGGGGAGTCGAGATCCGATTTTAACTAAATTGAGTTTTATAAGATTTCTGCTACCTCTAGCTGAAATAAGACCCTACAATATTGGTCCAATATACCAAGGCTATATGAGTTAGCTTACGGCTATGACATCACATTAGGTCTGATATGTGTGTTGATAACATAATACAAAAGAAACTTTACTTACTTTTATTATGGAATCTGAAACTTCCACTTTTTTGGTTGAATAGTTCGAGGAAAAATCCTGTACAAAAAATCTGCATAAAGATAAATAGTATTGCATATATAATGCTTTATGGCGGTTAACCACTCAAGTTAATAAAACATGGATATGTCGCATGAAATCTAAAATATGGTATCTTGTGAGGTAACTCAGTTGACGTAAAAAGCTGTCACAGAAACAATGCATCCGAGCTATATGTGACGTCCCTCCAATGACGACGTAACTTACTTACTAGGTATTTATTTTGTTTATTTAAACCTCATTTGACCCAAAATAAACGTTTAAAAATATGAAGCTCAAAAGAAAGCAGTAGGAAATCATGAAAAAATAATCATTTAATGTCCATCAACTTAATTAAAAACGGCGTTTTGTTTTGACGCAGAATATTGACGACATGGCAATACATCGCGTTGATTACAGCACTTGTCAGTTGCAAAGTTGCCATGATGCATATTGCCCGTAAATCAATCCCTGTTTCCGAGCTCTTATGTAAATTAATTCATACTTCAAAATCCAAATATACCTATCGGTCTTTCATCTTTATTCTCAAGGGATAAGGTTTCTTTTTCATGAGCAGAACGTCAGTCATAAATCTTTGAAACAAAATGTTAAGTTTTGAACAAGTTGATGTTGCTATTGAAACACGGACATGTCGCGTTGCCAACACGTTAGCTTCCTTCAATTTTATATCTCTTTTGTATATGGTTTCATGAATCGTTTCGTAAAGTGTTTTGTTCTACTGTTTCTTTTGTTACAAAGTGTATCATAGCAAGTAATTACTTGAATTTATTAATATTGTAAGTGCAATAATGGTTTTTGTAATTTGAAATAACAAGTTTCACAATCAATTTATAGGTATAATTGAACAAAAAGCCTTTAAAATTGAGTGTGCTGTTAGATCATGTACAATGTTTAAATCAAACAACGAGAAATATTTGCAATCAATCATGATATTAGCTTTTGGGCGTTTGATATATTTTTATTTCATCGCAGTGAATGCAAAATATGGTGGGAAGTTTTTTTTAAACTAGATAGATTTATTGCTATACATTAGTCTACATTATACATAAATACTTAGATAGATACATTACATAGATTCCTATTTTGTAAACAACAAATGAAAAAAAAACTAAAATACATCGCTGGGTTACATCAAAAGTTTAAAAATACAAGAAAAACCCAATTTATCTTTTGAAATCTAGGTCGCTGAATTGATCAAAACAGCGGTAGAAATTATCAAGCCGAGAAGACGCCTGGATATCCAAAGGTGCTGGTTTGACACAAATCGAACTCCTAGGGAAACAAATAATCGCAGCTCATTTGGTCAATGCGCGCGGCTAGACCTAGGCTATAAAGGCCAAGCCACACAGCGGGCGTGGCGTGACGGGACGGGATGGCGACGCGACGCTGAGAAGTTGTAATGTATTAGGTACTATGGACGACGTCACACAGGCCGGCGTGGCGCGACGTGTCGCGTCCCGTCGCGCCACGCCGCCGTCGCGTCGAGCGTGAATACAGATCGGAAGCGCGGCGGGGCGGAATGTAGGCGTCATCACGCCCGCAGTGTGAACTCCCGTCGCGCCCCGTCGCGCCGCGCCCCGTCACGCCACGCCCCGTCACGCCCGCTGTGTGACTTGACCTTAAGCTAGGCTATTGAACGTCGGACCGATTTTCTTTGGGAGCTCGTTTCGTGGAATGGACTTACGGACTATTTATTGTTTATTTTAATCTAATCAGCATCAGAGGTCATGAGCGCCCCTGGCAAGATTAAAATTTTGCGCTCCAAGACATATTTCTAGGACGATGAGTGGCCCTGGCATGATTTGAATTTTGCGCCCCAAGACATTTTTATGGGTCAGCAAAGTGCGCCCCTCTGACGGTTGCGCCCCTGGCAGCCGCTCTCTTGCCATCCTCTAGCTACGACGCTGACTCTGAATAAAATAATATACCGTTATTTGTTCCATTGAATAAAACAAAAACAAACCCATCTAATGATTTCCAAAGTACCTATTTATCATAACAACTACAGCTTACTGAACGCTCATAGTAAATCCATTTCAGCCTAATAGAGTGGCGAATAACGGTAATTGGTGGCCAATACCAGTGGCCCATGGGGCAATAACGTTAATTGATTCCCATTGGTTGCACCTGGTGCATACAACTGCACTGTTATTGGTGTACTACAGGATTACAGGGAATTTATCTGCTGGGTCGTGTCGCATTAAGGGTATTGAAATTATCGGGCTGAAAGAAAATTTGTGTAAATTCCGGAAAATTAACATCAGTTTTTCAATCCAGAATGGAACAAACGGAATTGAATAAACGGAAAATTTAGGGAGATAATTGAAAATTCTTGGCTAACTCCATATAGTGCGCCTGAAACGTGACATGTGACGTCACGTCATATAATATCATGACCGTTTTGTATGGAGCGTTTTCGGCGGTTGCTGCTGCGTGCTAACTTCAAGTAACTATATCACAAGAAAAAAACGCAAGAAAAAAGTTTTAATATTACAGTCGATTTTTTCACGCATTATACTTTTGATTTTGATAAAAAAAATTTGAGGCATATTCCCTATTGCGCCAATTTTACGTCTGGAGGGTGTGCGGCCAGATCACTCCAGCCAGCCAGCTCAGCCAGGAAAGTTGAAGGTCCTTGAAGCAGACCCTATCTATTGTAGTTATCGCTAATAGTTAAAAGTCTAATAATGTTAAAACACGTTATTTATCACCAAACAATTTATTTATCACCATTTACTAAGTAAATCTATATTTTCATACATGACACAACACTGACATCTTTTTATTCTTTTTTCCGCCTGTGTGTCCGTCCATAGAGAACGAGTTCTATCATAATCTCTTTGCTAACCTCTATATCTCCCCTCAATTCTAATACTGACTACACGAAGTATCAAGAATTGCTTAAAATCAACTAAATTGCAATTACATACAAATAGACCTTAAAACCAGTTCACATAACTATTAGAACATATTATATGTCAACTCAATATTAACTCAATAAAGCCTTAGCTTACTCACAAAATAAGTATGTTTTTCTTTACATAACGCTTTTGTTAAAATATCTGCAATATTTTCTTTTGTACTAACATATTCAACAACAATTTCCTTTTTAGTTACAAGATCCTTAATAAAATGATATCTAATATCTATATGTTTCGCTCTTTTACTGTTTTCATTCGATTCTAGTAGTTTGATTGCACTTTGGTTGTCAACATTTAAAACGGCGTCCGACGGACAATTAAAATCATGTAATACGCCTTTTAGATATATCAACTCTGCTGATGATAGAACACTGACATCTTTTTATTCTTTTTTCCGCCTGTGTGTCCGTCCATAGAGAACGAGTTCTATCATAATCTCTTTGCTAACCTCTATAAAAAGATCCCATCTTTGAGGTTTGTTATTTTAATGTTTTACGCAGTTTACCTAAATATTTGTACCTATGTATGTATTGGGTCCTTCCTTACCTATGAAATTGGTGTTTTTTCTTACAAAAAGAGCTATTAACCTTATAACTTCTGTGATTTTAGATATTTATCAGTTGCTGGATATTATATCAAATTATGACCAATAGCCGTCAACTATCGGCATTATGAAAAATCTATTTATTTCGTTTTCTTAGCATAAAAAACCGCCTTCAAAAAACTGAAAACAAAAACAGCTTAAAAATTAAATACCTCTAAAAAGCAAGAAATAATATTCGAAACATTCGTTACACATATCATATTAATAAAACACGTCTATTGAAGTCGGGTGGGGCTGGAGGACAACTTAATTTTTTTCTTAAAGCCCCACCCGACTTCATTAGACGTGTTTTATTAATATGATATGTGTAACGAATGTTTCGAATATTATTTCTTGCTTTTTAGAGGTATTTAATTTTTAAGCTGTTTTTGTTTTCAGTTTTTTGAAGGCGGTTTTTATTTTTTTTAAAAAGCTTTTTTATTTTCAACTTTTTAGTGGTAGGTATGTAAGCGCAGCGTGTAAATATTTTTTAACTTTATATTATAATATTTTCAATGGTAAAATGCCCAGAACTCAATTTCCAAATTTACGCTGTTTGTTTTTGAGGAGTTCCGTTGTGTCATCGTAGTCCAAGTCTAGTCCAGAACGTTGCATCGCAAACCATGATTTGGTTTGTTTTGGATTGCCATAAACTTACCGAAACCTAAATCACTTTACTTATACTATTTGATTTTGAAGAGTTCCTTTATGTATCTTCGAAGTTCGAAGTCCAATAACAATGAAATTAAATTGTGACCACTATTGAAGTATACCCATTCAAATAAAAAAAGAATCATCTAAATCGGTTCATAAACAAAGAAGTTATGTCCGAAATTCCATAAAAACTCGTGCGATGGCGAGCTAAATAATTGATATTTTTCAGGATTATGAAAAAACTACTGGCCAGATCTCTGTAAAAAATTTATGGGACCACACACGAACTATGTTCTTTGAGTTAAAAAAAGAATTGTACAAATCGGGTAACAACTGACGAAGCTATGTTAAAACATACATAAAAAAAAAATAAAAAAAAAATACCGTCGACTTGAGAACCTCCTCCTTTTTTTGAAGTCGGTTAAAAATACCTCGAAAGTGACTATTTAAAAAAAAAATACCACTTTATCCGTTGTAACTTAGCCTAAACTTATGTTTTCGTTTACGTTATGTTGCTTTCAAGTTAGTTAAAGTTTTATTTCTACATAAAAGTTTTGTTACAATAGCGTTCACGGTTGTTAAGTAAATTATAAAATTGCTAGTATGGAAAAAGCATTTTTTTTAAATTATCTATAAACAACGTCAATTTCATAGGTAGGGACCTAATATTATCCTATCACTGTGTATTCGTAGAATTTATTGCAGTATTTATTTATTCAAACTATTTTTATTCACATTTTTCAAACGATGGTAATCAGTATTTCTTTGAAATCGTTTTTATAAAAAAAAACTGTATTCAGTTCTTGTTTTAATATTTTAAATTTAAAATGGCTCCAATTTACAACGAATGCTGCAATTAAGTCAAGCTGAAATAATAATTATACAACAGACCAGACCGTGGACATAAAACTCATCCAGTACGAAAAAGGGTATCTACTACGAAGAAATAATCGAGATACGATTATCGTCCGATGACGACGTTCGTTCCGCTTCGTGAAAATAAAGGTCAATATTAAATAAACCGAACGACGAATTTCGTACGATTTGCGTGGTTCTTTCATCACAGTAGACCCTCAGGTAATATTACTAATTAATTTTAGTACCACCTGATGCTCTTTAGTGCAATGTTGACTGATAGTATTCTACTTTATACGTATCGCACGTACATAATTAATAACGCAGCTATTTCATAATAGTACATTATGAGACAAGTTAGCTTAGGTTGCTCATTGCACACAAGGCTGTGGGTTGCAGCCCGAGCCGCAGGCGAGACCGTAACTCAGCCGAGTGTGCAATAACCAAGAGCTCACGAGTTTCATACGACGTTTTTTAACACACTTGCGAGGAAAAAACATGTAATTTACCACACAGCAACAAATACGACAAAAACTAAATATGATAATTATGATGGGAAAAGGCGCGTAGGGTTTTTGTTTTTTTTCACACGCCCAATGTAAGAATATTTTGCGAACAACAGGGTTAGTGAGCATACAGCCTACCTCAAAATATAATTCTAAGTGATAAGATGCAAATATTTTAATATATTATTACAAAATATTATGAATTATGAATAATTTGATAATAATAAATATTTGTTTGAATTAATTAAGGACTTACACGTTTATTTATTCCAAAAATGTATATGAATTTTCAGCGGCATAAAACCTGTTTGTTGTTACTAAAAAAATAACTGTATTACCCGGTTAAATTGGGTATGCTCTGTTTACTCGCATATAACTTGCAGTAAGGTACCTATTTAACTTTGTAGGGATAATTCTATAACCAACTAGTGTTTTATATATTATTGCACGCGTTTGTTATAGCTCGGTTTATGGCCCTAAAAGCGATGTATTAGGGTTCACTTTACGAGCAAGTGTGTTGAAAAAAATCAGTATTGGCGCGACGGACGACGTGCAAAAAAGATACATCCATATAGGTAGGTATTATAATTAGTATTACTATACTAATTATAATACCTATAAATACACCTTAAAAATAAATTCACTGAATAAAATTTAGATCTTTAACAAAAAGAAAAACTTCCTTGTACTTGTCGTAAGGTCGTGAAAAGTCGTAGCAAGCGCGCACTACGCATTTTTTCGTCGATAAATATATTTAAATCTAATAATAGAAAAACATCAGAGTGAAGGTATTCAATTGTTAAATCAGATATCGAGTAAGCAGTATCGAGATAAATTGAGCATGAGCGTGTCGCCAAGGGTAATGTACTCTATAGGTACTTTATAATACCTTAAGTACGGCGTACTATTTTGGCTTAGATTTCACCATAGATTATTTAATTGCTGAGTATTTAGGTACTGTGTATTACGGAATATATAGTTTACCACTAAGAACTTAATTTTAGTTTAATTTGTACTGTAAACTAATAAGTACTTAATCCTGTTACAAAAATCTTTATGATCAAATGTGAATTCATAAATTATTAACAGCTAATCCAATCAATTTTGAAATCATTCAAAACCAAT
This sequence comes from Agriphila tristella, assembly GCA_928269145.1. NCBI lineage: Eukaryota > Metazoa > Arthropoda > Insecta > Lepidoptera > Crambidae > Agriphila > Agriphila tristella. The sequence continues at coordinate 45,546,781 of OV743433.1, forward strand.
TATGCCAATACAAATTGGTCAGATTGTGGTCAATCATTTTCGTATAGAACCATTTAGCCGAAATTATTAATATCGAGCAATCGTATTTTACCCTTGGCTGACGTTTAGTTAGATTGTGTTTTGTTTATGATGCTTTGCGCAGCAGATAATTATTTTTAGTTAGTAATTAATAGGTAATTCGAAATTTGCCTTTAAGGGCCCATATAATGTCCAGTACACAGAACAGGGAACATGCGATAAATTTGAGCTTGATCGCTTAGGACACATATAAAAACAAGATAGAGCTGAAAAAAAAATAAAAAAAATATTTTAATTTTATTACACAGGGGAAAATTACGATATTTTTTTCATTTTTGGATATATGCACTTAACAATCGGATAGAATATCGAATAAGAAATAATATTTTGTATGACACATATGTACTTAAACGCAATATTTAAGGAGATATTTGAAAATTCTTGGCTAACTCCATAAGTAATAATAATGCGCCTGAAACGTGACATAAGTGACGTCACACATGTTGACCGTTTTGTATAGAGCGTTTTCTGCGGGTGCTGCTGCGCGCTAACTTCAAGTGACTATACCACGAGAAAAAACGCAACAGAAAAGTTTTAATATTACAGTTGACTTTCTCACGCATTATACTTTTGATTTAGATAAAAAAAAATTGATGCATATATTTTGCACAGTTACTTGATTTATTGATCCCAAAAATAATGTAAATTGAAGAGTAGTCTAAAACTATACAGGGTTATTTGTAGAACACCAACAACCTCGCAGGAGTAGATTACTAACATAATATACAACAACATTTGTTCTAAAACTTTTCCGAAAACAGACAAATCAAAATTACACTTTCCATACAAATATCGATCAGCTGTTCGGAAATTTAGTATGGAGAGTCGTTTTTTTTTGCCTGATTTCGGAAAAGTCGTAGAATGTTCAAATGTTGTTGTATAATGATCTTAATAATAATAATAATAAAATACACTTTATTGCACACAAAAAGAAAAAGAATTACAGAAAGAAGGACAGTTACAGAGAAAAAGCATACAAGAGGCGGCCTTATTGCTAAGCAGCAATCTCTTCCAGGCAACCCTTGGGTGAAAAATAAATAAAGATAGGACTAAAAGGGGAGTGGGGTGCAATTATGAAAGGAATAGGTAGTATATTAGAAAATAAATATATCTACAGATAAATACAAATAAAACTGAAGGAGAATTACATAAATAGTCAGTCAGAATAAGAAGAAAGGAAATAACTTCTAACTCTATCTCGGAAGGAACTAAGAGTCTGAGCTTTCCTGATAGGTTCTGGTAAGGAATTCCATAAGCGGACAGCATGGACAGTAAAGGAATGAGAAAAGAAATCGGTGGAGTGTTGAGGAAATGCAAGGGTAAGATTTGAAGAAGATCGTAGTTTACATTGCGAGGACGAAGAGAGATAGGAGAAACAGGCTTTAAGGTAAGGTGGTGAGGTTGGAAGGAAAAGTATGGAGTAAAGGAGCGTAAGAGTGTGTAATTCCCTGCGCCGGCGAATAGGGAGCCAGTTCAATTTAGAACGGAAGTGAGAGACATGGTCAAATTTGCGAAGATTAAAAATGAACCTTATACAGACATTCTGTAGTCGCTCAAGTTTGTCAAGAAGTTGCTCTGAAAGATCAGTGTAACAGACATCAGCGTAGTCGATAATAGACAGCAGTAGAGATTGCGCCAGAGTAATTTTAGTGCTGGTTGGCAAGAAATTTCGAAGTCGGTTGAGCGATACATAAGCAGCAAATACCTTTTTTCTTACTGACTCTATCTGTGGTCTCCATGACAGATGCTGGTCAAAGACAACACCAAGATTCTTAACAGATTCCGAGTACGGGATTGTAGTGCCATCAAAGGTGACCAAAGGAAGCTCATCAAAATCGATCCTCGAAACGTAGTAAGGATTGCCTATAATTATGCATTGAGTCTTAGCTGGATTAACAATTAAACCAAAGGATTTACTCCAGCTACTGATTATTGCAAGATCCGAGTTGGTAACAGCTACTGCATGTGATGCATCCTCCAGAAGCTCTTTAATTGCGTCATCGTCCAGGGCAGAACGCCAAAGACATGGAACATAAGTGAGGTGATCTTGTTCTTTAAAAAGGGTGACAAGTCCCTCTTAAAGAACTATAGACCCATCTCGCTTCTGAGTCATGTCTATAAGTTGTTTTCGAGAATCCTTACGAATCGTCTCGCTCGCAAGTTCGACGACTTCCAACCTCCCGAAGAAGCCGGGTTCCGAAAAGGCTTTAGCACCATAGACCACATCCATACGCTGCGGCAGGTTATACAGAAGACTGAGGAGTATAATGAGCCACTTTGCTTGGCGTTCGTGGACTATGAGAAAGCCTTTGATTCGATTGAAACCTGGGCGGTGCTGCAGTCTCTCCAAAGGTGCCAAGTGGACTATAGGTATATCGAGGTGTTGAGGTACTTATACCAAAATGCCACCATGACGATCCGAGTACAGAACCAGAGCACAAATCCTATCCAACTGCAGCGTGGTGTGAGACAGGGAGACGTTATTTCTCCGAAACTGTTCACAGCTGCGTTGGAGGACATCTTTAAGCTCTTGGACTGGAAAGGACTCGGCATCAACATTAATGGCCAGTACCTAACACACCTTCGTTTTGCCGATGATATAGTCCTTATGGCTGAGACCATGGAAGACCTGAACACAATGCTCGAAGATCTCCGTAGTGCTTCCCAAAGAGTGGGTCTTAGGATGAACATGGATAAGACGAAAATTATGTCAAACGCCCATGTTGTACCCTCTCCAGTTCATGTTGGGAACACTACACTTGAAGTTGTTGACCATTACGTATACCTAGGACAGGCAGTCCAGTTAGGTAGGTCCAACTTCGAGAAAGAGATCTCTCGTCGAATCCAACTCGGGTGGGCAGCATTCGGGAAGCTTCGAAAAATCTTCGCGTCCGACTTACCTCAGTGTCTCAAGACGAAAGTCTATGAACAGTGTGTGTTGCCAGTGATGACTTACGGCAGTGAAACGTGGCCGCTAACTATGGGTCTCATAAGGAGGCTCAAGGTCACTCAGCGTGCAATGGAGAGAGCCATGCTCGGCGTTTCCCTACGTGATCAAATCAGAAACGAGGAGATCCGCAGGAGAACTAAAGTAACCGACATCGCTCGAAGGATTGCTCAGCTGAAGTGGCAATGGGCGGGACACATAGCGAGAAGAACCGATGGCCGTTGGGGCAGAAAGGTTCTGGAATGGCGACCGCGCACCGGACGACGCTCCGTGGGTAGGCCCCCGACAAGGTGGACCGACGATCTGGTGGAGGTCGCGGAAAGCCAGTGGATGCAGGCAGCGCAGGACCGATCGTTGTGGAGATCCTTAGGGGAGGCCTATACCCAGCAGTGGGTGTCGTGTGGCTGATATGATGACTGCATGTGAAAGTTCTGATAAAGGTACCTGTGTGTATATTTGCAAATCATCCGCATAGAGGTGATAGGAACTTGAAATAGAATCTGAGATTGAATTTATAAAAATTGAAAAAAGGAGTGGAGATAAGACGCCACCCTGAGGAACGCCGGCACAGATATCGCTCCACCCAGAGAAAGAATCTCCAATGCGGATGCGCTGCCGTCGCCCTAGCAGGTAACTTTGAAACCAATCAATTGCAGCTGGAGATATGTTCAGAGAACGTAACACACCAAGAAGGATGTCAAAATCCACGGAGTTAAATGCATTACTTTCTTAGTAATCTTAGTAATCAACTCCTGCGAGGTTCTTGGTGTTTTAACTAACCCTGTATAGTAAGTATATATATGCTGTAACTTTTCTCGCTAGAAAAATTCGTTAATTCACTTACAATTTTGTAGGTTTTCAATGCTGTGCCAATCATTATTGAACCTATGTTCTTGAAATTATTATAAAAAGAAACCTTACCTAGCTCTCTAGTTTTGTAATTGACAGATTTCCAAAATAAGAAATTGTTTATCAAGTTAAAACACCACAAAATAGCACACAGTCTGTTGCGCGTGTACACAAACGTGATATGACGTCATCTTTTTATAATAGCGTGAATCAGTGGTTGTATAATATCAGTGGGTGCAGCGTTTCTTTCAGACAAAATTCTCCGGGGGGGCAATTAAGAGGTTTGGGGGAGCTCGTTCGTCGATCACTACACTAGTTTGCCCGTCTACCTACACACAACATTTTTTTCTCCGGGGGGGCATTAAGGCTGCTCCGGGGGGGGCACCCCGGAATAGTACCTGAAAGAAACACTGCCGGGGTGTGATTGCAAGCCCTCCTTGAATCGAAAAGTGGTCGAACTCCATCTATCAAACCACATGAACACTAGTTTTTATCAAATTACTAGAAAATATTTTGCGAACATAATTCGACCTCTTCTTGCGTTAATGCGAATCATCATCATCATATCAGCCGCACGACACCCACTGCTGGGTTGATGCGAATCCATACTATCTATTCTTAGGTGACAATACTTTAATCTTTATAATAAAGTTCTTTTCTTTATAAAGGAGAGTACAGACCCGTAGGCTTCTTGACTGTTAAACAACTTTCATTAGTCACCAAAAAGGTGGTCTCATTTTATCTACTCGTAGTTTACATTTTTTTACCACTAGCGGCCGCCCGTGACTTCGTCCATGTGGACTTTGTTCTAGTTGGCGTATCAAGATGAAACATGCACCAGATTTTAAGTTAGACTCTCAGAATTACAACTGTGAAAACTACGTCAAATTTCGTGCATTAGTATTTGCGTGATGCGCGTACAAACATATACAGGCAGACAAAAGTAAAAAAAAACTGTTTTGGTTTCTCTTCCTCTTATACCTAGTTGGTTACTAAGTTCTGTAACTATGGAAAACATGAATAATACTAAATTTACAAATAATGCTACAATGAATTATATACCAAATGAAAGCACAAATATTTAAGATTATCATGTATTAAAATTATTCGAAATGACCGCCTCTGGCATGAATACACGCCTTTAGACGACGAGGCCAGTCATCGATGGCAGCACGAACTACCACCATATCCAATTCTGCGACTGCCTTGAGAATAGCGCGCTTAAGAGAGTCGAGATTCATGTGGGGCTTAGCACATGCTTTCTCCTCAATAAGTTGCCATATGGCATAATCCAGAGGATTTAAGTCTGGGCTGGAGGATGGCCATTCTTCCTGCGCGATAAAATCAATTTTGTTAGCCCGAAACCATGCTTGTGTAGATTTTGCTTTGTGCGCAGGGGCAGAGTCCTGCTGGAAGACCCATGGCTGGTTTTGAAATAAAGTGTGGCTTAAGGGTTGACAACAGGTTCCAGAACGGTATCTTGATAGACTCTAGCGCCAGTTTTCACACCTTTTTCACAGAAATGAACCTTACTTAGCCCTGAATAGGACACCCCCAGCCAAATCATCACTGATGAGGGGTGGTGACCTCGTTGGACCCTCGGAGCAATCATGCTGGCTTCTTTACTATTCTTAGCGTATACTCTATCATTTTGACGGTTAAAATTTTCTTCGACTGTGAAGATTTTTTCATCAGTAAACAAGATTTTTCGATGGCCGTTTTGTGCGTACTGCTTTAGTAGAGCGCGACTTCGTGCTAACCTCATAGCCTTCAATCGTGCGTTTAGCAGATGGCCCTTTCGTCTACGGTAAGCGTGAAGCCCAAGGTCATCATTGATAATTTTTTTAAGGGAACTTCTCTTCACAGTCATCTGTATTGCCAATAACTTTTGCTTCCGGACGGGATTTCTCATGATTCTCGCCTTCACTGCCTTGATCACAGCTGGTGTCCGAACGGTGCGTGGTTTTCCTGATCTTTTTCGGTCATCGACGGTCAAGGTATTACTGTACCTATGGATAGTGCGATAAATAAATTGCTTGTTGATTTTCAACTTTTGTAGCAACTTAAAAATCATATTCGGTGGCTGCCCACATTTGTGCAGAGCAATTACAGCGACACGATTCTCCTTCAACCCCCATTCCATGGTGAAATAAACAAAATATGATATACGTGTGGTATGGAATTATAGCTTATAAAACTGTCAATAATATGTAATTTTTATTTTCTTCTTTTCATTTGTTTTAATGGCCAGTAATCGATAAAGAAACTCAGTAACAGAACTTTTGACCAACCTGTGTATATTTTTATATCTTCAATGTACAGACATCGGCCAGTTACAGTTTTAAATTTGTACTATATTAGAATAAATATTCTGTGACCATACTAATACATTATTATTATAATACTAGCTTCCGCCCGCGACTTCGTCCGCGTGGACATTCGAGAAAATCCTAAGGGAACCTTTAACCAGGATACGAAGTATTCTATGTTCTAACGTCCTGCCTCGCTAGGCAGTACGCTTGGTGTGGACGTACCTCGCTTGCAGGCAGGGCGTTTGCCACTTGCGCGTGAGGATGCGGCCCGACATCGCACTCGGTCGATATAGTACGCGCTTACCAGCCAGAGGCCTGCTGCGCGCAAGGCACGTTCACTCAAAGCGGGCTACCTAGCAAGGCAGGATATTAAACTTTTTATCCAGGTTAAAGGTTCCCTAAGAATTTTCTCGAATGTCCACGCGAACGAAGTCGCGGGCGGAAGCTAGTAGTATAAAATAATATAATACTTAGAAAGCGGGCTTAGATTTTACTGCATGCACGTGCATTTTTTTTCTGAGAAATTACAAAAGACAGACCCAAAACTCGACACTTTATTATTTACTTTTAAGCCATTGACCATTTTACCGTGCCAGATGTGGGAACACCAGGTCCAGGTAGTCGTCGTTCTAACAGTATGATTCCCCAAAAATATTGTTACAACGAATTCATCGTAAACTCTTCTTAAAAACTTAAAATTCGTACATCTTTTGATAGAGTGAACCGATTGCGATGAGATAAAAACTAAATTACTTCGCAAAATACATAGTCCATTTCTATGTAAACATCATTACGATTGAGTTAGCGCTTTTTAAGTTATTAGCACACAAACATACAGATAAACAGACAAACAGATAAACAGACAAACAGACAAAAATTCCAAAAATGATAGAAATTGGGTTTTTAGGTTGTTATCAAACACCCCAACCACTTTTTATCAAAATATTTTCTTTATACAGACACAACTTTTCTACAGCTTTATTATATGTATAGATTATAAATGCGAAATTAACTATGTCTCTCTATCTGTTGCGTTTTCAAGCCTAGACCGCTGTACCGATTTTGATGAAATATGGTACGGACATAGAGGGGACCTTAGGGAAGGACATACGTTACTTTTTATCCCACTGCTGGGCACGGGTCTCACCCGCACGATATAACCTGTGGTCCACACGGGCGAAGCTGCGGGCGGAAAGCTAGTTACAAAGGGCTTTGGGTAAAGTTGGCGTCGTTCTCAAATGTTGCGGCCACTCTTGGAAGTTATTTATTTAGAAAGAACAGTTTAAAAGAAACAAGTTTTAGTATGGAACAATTTAAAGCATTTTCCTAAACAAACTAATTTTTATAGCATATTCTCACCATCATCATCATATAAGCTGCCTAAATCCAATGCTGGGTTTAGGCCCTCCTCGAGAATCTCCACAACGATCTAGCGCTGCCCGCATCCACTCTGGGAATCACAAAGATTCCCAGAGTGGATGAAAGAAATGTTCAGGTCTTCCAAGGTTTCATGCTCAGCCATATGAACTACCCCAAGTAGCAAAGTTCTCCTGTATTGCACAGTTTATAGGCTCACAGCACTAGTACCTCTCTCTTAGTGGTTCCAGGTTATACTACCAAGCTTATAACAGGTTACACGGAGTTCGTTTGGGTTTATAGTACATCTATTCTTATAAGTTGACTTATAATCGTGTACAGAACGAAATTATAGGCGCAATAAAGGCTAAGATGGCCTATAAAAGTGTTGCATATGTGTAAATACACTTGAGAAAACTTGCTCCAGTAAGTTACACTTATAATCGCCTAGAAGAAGTAATTATAAATCCGCTATAAGTATCATACGCCAGTAATAGTAATTAAGAGAACTAAATGCACTTAGAACCATTTGCATTTGTTACTTGACCTTATAGGGGTGTATGAGTCAACTTTATGTGCCAATTATAAGTGAATTAGTTCTACAGTGGTTTCTTCTAAGAGTAAGTGTACTTGGTATTATTGTGGACTCTCGAATGCTGTTATAGACTTGATTTCTATATAAAGGTTTCTTGTAAAACTGTTAGTGTCCAAAGATATCTTCGTGAAGTCCATTTAAGCTTTTAATATTTATCGCATCTTCACGGCCATTTTTTCGTCACAATATGGCGCAACAATGCTGTTAGAACTAATATTATTTTTAAACATTACTTAGTAAATACGCCATGTTCACAAGGCGAACAAAAATTGATATGTAAAACACAATATACTTCACCGAAAATACTTACGCGTTTGCCGTGCAAACATCTATGCACGTATAATATTACGTGCGAAATACTTACTTGTTAATACATTATATTATATTAAAATAGATAAACTTTACTTATTTTTTTAATTTTTTTCTACAACTGCCACAATACAACAACAATTCACAAATGTTTGAAGTAGCTAGTAATAGAAGCGTGGAGTACGTTACACGCCTGCCTGGTTCCATTAGATGCTCATAGCTGGCTTCGCAGGAGCAGATAGTTCTGCCTAGTCCAACTATAAGTGTGTTATTGGTCTAAGTGGTGCTCGTCAAGTCTACTAGGAGTGTTTTATTAGCAAAAGTACGCGTATAAAATGGGCCCTTTTCCGTGGTTATAACTTTTTACTAGCCTGTTATAGACCTGGCCCCGGAACCACTACAAGACCACATTTTGTTACTCGTCATCGACAAAACGAAGGTGTGTAAGTACTTGACATTAATGTTGATGTCAATCCTTTCCAGTCGCATCGCATTTAACACTGAAACAAAGGCCTTTTTTTTTATTGGAATAATATACATTGCTGAAACTTTTGCAACCCGTTTGCTAAATGAATAAAGCTGTGGTTTCCACAACATATTTATCAATTGAACGTGATGAGGGTGTGTTTTATGAATTATCGCTTTATTTATATTATATTGTGTTGAAGGTAACAAGATTTTCATTATACTATTTGGGCACAAAATTAAATTGGTACGTTTGATTGTAATAGACCGTGGAAGCTATGACGTAGATTTGGGTAAAAATAAAGACGAGGCTTTGTTTACAAATTATTGAATTATTTTGGTGTGAGGAATAAGTATTATGCCGTATTGTTTTGCTCCTTGGTGTAATTTCATGTCTTTAGAAGAGAAAGCTTGCTTTCAGATGATTGTTTTAACCCAAAATGTCAAACTCTGCCATCATGTGACGTCACACTTCCACGGTCTACAACGTGTTAAAAAAAATCCCTAATGCCAAAAAACTTAAATAGGGATCATCAAACAGAACAACTTTTACTATGGAACATGGAACCAACTCTAAAATCGCGAAAAACATCCGTGTTATTACAAAAGATTTTTAAACACTGTTTAACTAAACACATGTTTTAATGTGATGCTGTCACTTTTTTGACAATATTGTTTGACAGAGACAGCATCACGTTTAAACAGTGTTTAGTAAAACATGTGTTGAACAATCTTTTGTAATAACACCGCGGTGTTTCATACACTTTGTTAAACAGCAGATTTTTTCCGCGATTTCAGAGTTGGTTCCATAGTAAAAGTTGTTCGGTTTGATGGTCTCTGTTTCCCATATTCAGCATAAGGGGTTATTTTATAACACGTATAGTTCAAAACTACAGTTCAAAACGTGGAGACGGTCAAGAAGTTCACATGACAATCATCACAGAGTAGCTCTGTTTATATCAGAACCAAACAATCTGTATAAATGGCCAATTCTTCGCCATTCATCAAAATAAACCATTGTTTCTAAACAAGATATCCGAAATGGCGCTAATAAAACTTGTATCTTGCCCTTATCACGGTTCAGTTTTGAGACAACGATTCGTCGGCAAGCAGTTAACTGAGCTTAATTAAACAAGCCGGCCCTAACGGCTCGTTGTTGCGGCCTCGTGACGTCGAATGAGTACTTAATGAGATATATAGTACAACCTTTTTGGAGGAGTACACATGATTTGGCGAACGAGAAACTTTCCTTTTACTTTTTAGTTTTTTCTGTCAGAAAAATGTGCGAATGAAAAACGTTATTTGTACTTGAGTATTTAGAAATACTTAGCTTCACTGTATTGTGTTCATATAGCATGATTGTTACATAGGTACTAAGTTTTAATTATTTGATATATTAGGTCATATCTTGTATTGTAAGATAAAAGTCCTTAAAAAAACTAGATTTAAAAAAAAAAAAAAAAAAAAAGGTCTTTACCTATATAATTACCGATGATATTTTGTCACATACCTACTTACAGAGAAAATAAAATTTATATGACTTAAAAATCTTAAAATATATAACAATATCTTGATATATGTACATATTATATCGAATTATGACTATGATAGTCAACTACCAGTAAAAATAAAGTGGTTATTTTAGTTTTTTTAAAGTTCTTGAAAGTGACTCTTTTTTTGTGAGCAAAAAAGGGTGACCGGCAGGCTGATTGTCTAAATAGAAACTATTTAGCGACCGGTTTCATTTCACATACATTGCGACTTTTGTTTAGTATGATTTTATTAACCCAAAAATAAGTAGCAATGTATCACATTCATCTGTCAAATCTAACCGGTCGCTAGGTGGTTTTTAATTAGATAATAAAAACCACCAAGCCTGCGGAGGGGTTGTAACTTAGCCAAAACTTATTTTTTTCACTTATCGTAAATGGAATAAGTTAGCATAGTGTTCAAACATTATAGTACCTATGTATAAATGTTTTGTTACAATGAGTGTTCACGGTTGTTAAATGAACAAAGAAAATACTAGCATGAAAAATGCAACTTCTTGAAAATTCTCCATATGGCAATTTCATAGGTAAAAACCTATTTCATAGGTAAAATATATTTCATATTTCCACTGGTTTTTATCAAGCCAAGTGACTTTCTACAGTTTGAATGTTAATTTCAAACACCAAATGACACTTATTCTATTGGAATGACTGAAGAGCCGAGCGTCTGCCACTTGTCGCCCTCAGAATTAAAAAAAGGAAAGATAGCATTTTTTAGTTTATGAAGAGTCACGAAGAAGTAATAAAAGCGTAACCTGATTTTAATCAGGACATCGTTTATTAAATTTTGATTAAATTCTACAAAGAATTACTTTTGAAATAGAACTAAGATAAAGAAGCAAGCAAGATATCTAGATCTTCTTTTGTTCCTTTCGAATTCGAATTATTCACAATCAAATGTTTGATTATTATATTGAGAAATAGGTGCATTTGTAATAGGTGTTTTATAATGATTCAGCGGCTGTAAGTTTTTCTAGTATTACAGGAAAACGCTTGATCGTTATATCACAATAATGTTCAAGCATTTTGTCTTAGGGGCAGTTTCCAGTAATGTTTTAATAGTCATTTATGCAACTGTAGTATAATGTGAGGTATTAAAAAGCCGAAAGTGATAATAGTTTGACATGAGTGTTATAATACCTAATTATGAACAGCTGCATACAAGACCCATGATATGCATTCTGTATAAAAGGTTTTAAAACAGTAGCTTATAGCCAACATTAAAGCAACCGGTGTCAGTAACCATAATATCAGAACGAGTAAAGACTGGTTGGGCCCTTTGCGCCCACGCCCGCTTCGCACGCCCCCTTTATTATAATCCAAACGAGTGTTATAATGTTGTACTGAATTTCATAATGCAACCCGTGGGCGTGGGCACGGGGAGAGCGACCAGCTTTGACTCGGATATTATGGTTACTAATGACACTGATTGTTTTAAGGCTATAAGTTAACTGTTTCAGATTTTACCATTGAAAATGGTTATCAGATGCAAATCGCCTGAGACGTATTTTTGACCATATCTCCGAGGATTTTGAGAGGATCGAGATGGAAATAGTACCAAAAGTTGAGGAATTTATCGAGACACGCATGAACGTTTGAATTTTGAAAATCTACTGGGAACTTTTTTGAAATTTTGCAAAATTCCAAAAATTCCGGGTTTTTGGGGGATGTTTGTTTACTAAATTGTAAATATTTCGGAAAAAAATCTGACTTAAGAAAAAATTAAAAAAAAAGGTCCTAGGGTATTAGTTTAGCTACCAAATGGCGAAAAATTTTGAAAATCGGTAAATAATTGTGGCCTGTAGGTGGTCCCTTTAGATTTGGAATTCTAGAAAAACGGGTGTTTCCGTACATAAAAAGTTTTGTAGCTTCTATGATTATTGACCGATCGTCATGGTAATAGTGTTAAAAGATGCAGAAGCAGACGAGAAGTGCATTCGTTGGAATTTAAAAAATCGGTTAATAGTATTTCGGCTGCGTCGAGGCAGTCAGCGGGCGCTTTTGTCACAATCGTAAAAATAAATAGGTACTACCTAGGTAACTTAAAAATATAATAGGATTTTGCATTTGATTTGATTTAGGTTTTTCGTAAATTTTTGTATTCATTTTCAATGCTCCGATTCTTGCGGGGACTGCAAAATCTGTGAATTTTTTTTTATAGAGGATTTAAAGCATGGGTTTAGATAAAATAACTAACAACCACGATGGAACTTTTGCTCTAAAAGCTCTGGACCCGTGTGTCGACACACCACATGTTTAACTATTATTAAATTTTGGCGATAACGAACCTGCGTCGGTAACCTATTAAGAAGAATAGTTGCCAGTTGAGAAAATTTATTATCAGGTGTTCCCCTTACCCGAAAGATTGGCTCAGTTCATTATAATTAATTGAAATTAAACTCCATTGTTGTGTTAGGGTGACTATACCGTGTATATTTTATCAAGAATTACTGTTTCATTAATGGAAAAGGATATAACTATGAAGATTATTTATCATGAAATTTAGATGTAGATAGCTTTTACTTTATAGCCTGTGGTGGAGAGATGATAAAAAATTAAAAAATTAGAGCTTCTAAACTCATTGTAAAATACATAATTTTTTTGACAAGCTACAACCATAGTATATTATATATGTAAATAACTACAACAGAGGGCCTAGCCAAAGTAACATTTGCAAATTTTCACTATCGCATCGCTTCGAAACATGTATGGATTTGACTTTTTAAAATTCGATTGTTAACGAAACCTTATGTCAATCCCATACATTTTCGTAAGCGAAGCGATAACGAAAATTCGCAAATGTTACTTTGGCTAGGGGAGCTGATGTCCCAAAAAAAACCTGGCGCCAAACGGCCCTGCTTTTGACAATATCTGCGTGCCTAGTACCACAAAACGGATAGCCGATATCCGTCATACATTGCGATAATTAAGCGATGGTCGCTCTCCGACAACAAGATTTCGGAATACTCATCAATATGTATGTATAAAACTATAGATTAAAAGATATTTTAAACTAGCGGCCCGCGACTTCGTCTGCGTGGAAATTTTTTTTGCTATCCCTCGGGAACAACCCCTTTTTTCGGGATGAAAGGCACCCTATGTCCTTCTGTGTACCCCTGACAACGTGTATTCAAAATTTCATGACGATCGGTTCAGTAGTTAACACGTGAAGGCGTAACAAACAAGTAAGGATACCTTTGTAATTTTTATTCTTAAACTTTGAAAGTATTTTACCAAGATTGATAGGCCAAAAGTTTTAAATTTATTGTAATTGAAACTTAGTAAACAGTGTTTGCCGTTACAAATGGACTTCGATTCAATTAATAGGCCCTAGCAGGATTGTTCGCAATTCGTTTAATGGTTGCCCAGAGAATGTAGGACAACATCTGTGCCCATTGAAATATCGGAATAATAGCTTCAATATAGCTTCCACTCAGCGACTCCTTTAATCATTATATTTACTCGTTGCGTGATAAATTAGCCTTTTTCTACCAAAGGCAATCATCTTTGATTTCCTACTTTTTGACGAGAATCTGTCCATGAATAAAGGACGGTACCTATCTTTTTCGCTGTATCGGGTCATTTTGAACTTACCATCCAAATTTTAAGGATGTGTCCAGTCCATGAAACTAAACAACTTTCTCTGAGAAACATGTGTCAAATTTCGCCACAAAATTTTGGTTATCCCATACTAAATTAATCACGTGATCTCTTTGATTTGTATGGAAAGTCGATTTTTATTTTACATATTTGACCATGTGTTCCTTAAAGAAAGTGGTTCAGTTTCATGGACTGAACACATCCTTATTTGGATGGTAAGTTCAAAATGACCCGATATTTATTCTGTTCAAATATACCTATCTCTTTTTTTTTTATTTCAGACAGTAAATACTTTACGCTTTATTTATGTGAAAGTACCAGACACTAACTTTTTTGTCTTCATTCATACTTTATAACTAGAGACCGGATTATATGCAACATAAAGAGCCCAAAATATACATGCAAATATGCAAGAAAAATTGCTAAAATATGCATGAAAATCCATAAAAAGGGCCAAAATATGCAACATGAAATAATAAAAAGATGTTTTTAATGCTTTTTTATTTTTAAGAGATATTATTACTCAACGGTAACAAAAGTATTTTAAGAAAATATCAATTACAAAATTTATTTGACATTGAAACTAAGTACTACTGTTCCAAATGTTCTGAAGACAAATTGTGTCTATAATCGCTCAATATATTTTTGTAAGTGGAAAGGACCGTTCTACGTCCACTGAGGCATGCACTGAGTTGACTGGGCAGAATTTAAATTTGAGTGCCATTGTTTGGACATGCTAGACATCTGAACGATGTATGAGATCGAGCGTAAATATGCATGATTTTAAATATTTTTGTAAACATTTAACACCAAAATATGCAACCACCACTGAAAAGGGGTTAAATATGCAAATGCATATAATCCGGTCTCTATTTATAACATTTCAACTCCTTATCCCAACTTCATGCCTCCACAAACCCTACTATAAGACAATGCAAAGCTAATTCGTGAATCAACGTGAGTTCGAACAATCGTGAGTTCGAACAGTAAATCCAAATTCGAACAACTGCCATCAATAAAGTCGTGTATCGAGATTATGACGTGTCGTGTGGAAATTTAAAACGGTAGCACGTGCATAACTTACTTACGGGCACCAAGTTAGTGCCGAAGTATGGCAATAAAACAGTCTTGTCTCGAATATTGCCCCATTACGTTGGACAGCTTAATTTATACGGTTGCTAAGTCATAAGGTAGGACAACGCAGGGACAAGGGTGTAATGTCCCTGGATGGAGCGCGTAATAATTCACGATTGAAGGCAATTATGTTTGATAAGTTTTATACTTGTAATTTATGAGATTAGTGGTATAGCACATAAACAATACGTCTATTAAACAATTCGCTATTGGATATACAACCCAGAATTTTAATTAGTCAAGCTTCAAATACGTATACCTACATCCTACTCAAATCCAGTTATTTAATAGATTTTTACTCAACAAAATCAGTTACTAATGAAAAGCGGCGTACCTACGAGTTTAGCATACTATTATTCGTTGTCAAAATTATCAGTGAGTCTTTTCTATTTGCATTAACTGTTTTACTGAATGAGCACTAAATCCAACAATTTTTTTATATCGTTGACAGGGGGTCTATTATCTACGAAAAGTTTAATGCGATACACGTAGCTGCGTCCGTGCTTCGTTTTGATTGTTTCCACTTTCGTATGCGATATCGCGAAGTGATTGCGTGAGTTTGACAGTTTCTCCCTAGCGTATCCGACATCGTTCGTTCAGTAGTCTATGGGTTACGATATCCAAATTCAGAACGTTTTTTATAACTACAACCGACGAACTGCGGACGATTATCGTGGCCAAGTGACTGCGTTACGCAATTGCGTACGTTATTTTTGTAATAGGCCCCCAGTTTACGGTCACATCTAGAAGGTTATATGTTTCTGTTACACAAGAGTTGCCAACGAGACGAGAAACTTAAGGATTTATTACCGTGCAGCCTTCTGAAAGTTTTATCTTGAACACTAGGCCGTTAGTGATAGTGTTGCATTCCAGCGGATTAATAGATTAGCGGGTGGTAAACACGCTTTATGTAATTAAAATACGGAAAAGATTTTTTAAGGATTGTCGGGAAAACCAAATATCAAAATAATAATAAACCAATCGCAATAAATGTTACACTATTTTACGTCTTTTTTGTGTTTTACTTATGTAAGTAATTATGACTACCTATTACTAATTACTACCTTAATTATTACCTACTCATTCCAATATCATACCAATAATCTGTAACTAATGTTTTTACGCATCTTCTATTCTAATCATCGAAGTAATGTCGTAAATACAACATATTTTTTATATTCGAAAGCCGAAACACGGGTCACATATTTTTATTTTCGGAATCAGTATAAAAACATGATAATGATAGATACCTTAAAAACTCACGAAGTTACAATCTTTCTGTGTTGTGCGCGCTTGACATTTTAGAAGGGCGTGCGTTAATTATGGTTTTGTACATATAATTTAATCAAAATATAACATGATATAAAATATTGCAATCGATTCTATTACTGATTCTGAACAAACAGTTTTCAGGTTTCGTATATAGGGTGGATTTTTACAACTGATATTTACACACACAGACAGTACACATTTACAGTACAGAAACTACTTTTATTATCTAATGTTGGAAAAGATTGTGCCTGCGTGTAAAAACGATGTTGTGTGTGACTTACGTAGTTTCTGTACTCAAATTTCAGTTGGCCTTAAAGAGTTTTTAATCACAGTTCGAAATAAGATCGTTTAGCACAAAAAAATATTTCGAGTAAATTTTTCGTTTTTCCGTACAAAATCTATGGGAAAAGTTTTTGGCGATTTCTGTCGTTTCTAGAACTCATACCTTAAATGGTCCCATATCTTTTGATCCCCATATGAAATAGGATCGATTGGTATAAAAAAAAATTGCATTTTTTTTGCTAACGGTATTTTTTTTCTAAAATCTGTGAATGCAGTTTAAAATATCTTAAAAAGTTATGGATGGTATCCTAAAGACGTTTTTCTGTAACTATAACGGTTAAGGTACCTTTAATGTACCGTCTCAGAAATCCACCCTGTATACTAAAAATAACCTTGTATATTCAAATGTGTCGGTTTATTAACATTCCAATGGAATCCTCTTCGTGAATATGTGATTAAGAAGCTTATATTATTGTTATTAAGTTAGACGAAGTTGAAACATGATGAATGCCACACCATCAGTCACACGTGCAAATAACAAGCGAACTTAATTTCGGAGTTTGTGATTTGCGCGTCTTTGTTGAATCAGTTGGCAGATTTTGAGAAGTTTGACGCTCTTGTATTGTTTACAGGAAACAAGTACAGTTGATTGAAAATTTATATTAACATGAAACCGTTTTAAACTAATAAAATACAAGTATGTAGATCATGATTCCAAATTTTGAACGATTTCAAAAGATTTCCAATGGCGCGTTTTGTTTATTTATCTCTTTTGACTTGATATTGAAACGAAATTTATTCTAGCTTACGTAAAGCTAATACTTTTAGATCAGCACAACGAAATAAAATTTTATTTTAATGAAAATATGCGTATGTAAATAATTTTTCATGTGAAAGAGAACATGGACAAAGAGATGCTAATGCTGCCATTTCTTTCACTTTTCGATTAAATTATGAATATGTTGCTTCGCAACTACACAAAATTCAGTAGGAGATTTTGACGCATAAAATCATAAGTCAAGGTTCTGTACCGTAGTTCTGTGGTGTTTGGCGGATTGCTTCACAGAATCGGCACCGAACTCTACAAGAGCAATGTTCAAATTACTTAAGTATTTAATTCCGTTTTTGTAAACTTTTCAAAAGAGAGGAGCTCGGTGGTGCAGTGGTTTAGCGCCTGGCCCAGCGATTGCGGAGGTTAAGCAATGTTTGCAAGGGTCGGTCATGGGATGGGTGACCAAAAATTTATTATCTCGAGCTCCTCCGTGCTTCGAAAGGCACGTTAAGCCGTTGTTCCCGGCTGCTTTTGCAGTCGTTAACACCCACCAATCCGCATTGGACCCGCGTGGTGGGTTATGGCCCGTCCTCTTTATCCATCCATAAGGAAAGCCTGTGCCCCAGCAGTGGGGACATTAAAAATGGCTGATGGACAAAATTTTCAAACATTATATTTTATTATGTTTAAAGTATAATGTAAAGAAGATATACTGTAAGATTCAAAACTAAAGAGTCGTTTTAGTAGTTTAATAATAGCACAAACGCCTTTACTAAATGAAAGGAAAAATAAATTACATATAGACAGAAGACTCCGTTTTCTTTCAAAACAATTCCGTCATAAAAAGCGTTATCCCTACATGCGCTCAAAGGCTCGGATTAAGTTACAGAAGGTCCGTGGCGATAAAAGTAAACTTAAAAGATAACGATGTCTTCGGAACGTTTGAGGGCCGCTTGTTACAGCTTGCGTGTCGTTAAAAAAACCCTAACAGATGTAGTTGTCGTCACCCGATACTTGCATCGTGGGGGATGAAATGCCTTTGTCTCTAGAGAAATAAAAAAAAACACAGATTTTACAGTCCCCGCAAGAATCGGAGCATTGAAAATGAACATAAAAATTTACGAAAAACCAAAATCAAATCAAATGCAAAGTCCTAATATATTTTTCCGATTTTCAAAATTCCAACGAATGCACTTCTCTTCTGCTTCTGCATCTTTTAACACTATTACCATGACGATCGGTCAATAATCATAGAAGCTACATCACTTTTTATGTGCGGAAACAGCCGTTTTTCCACAATTCCAAATCAAACAATTATTAACTGATTTTCAAAATTATTTCGTCATTTGGTAGCTAAACTAATACCCTAGGACCCTTTTTTATTTTTTATTAAGTCGGTTTTTTTCCCGAAATATTTACAATTTAGTAAACAAACACCCCGCAAAATACCCGGAATTTTTGGAATTTTGCAAAATTACAAAACAAGTTACAAGATTTTCAAAATTCAATCGTTCACACGTGTCTTAATAAACTCCTCAACTTTTGGTACTATTTTCATCTCGATCCACCCAAAATCCTCGGAGATATGGCCAAAAATACGTCTCAGGCGATTTGCATCTGATAACCATTTTCAATGCTAAAAAGAATTTGACGCACTTCCCGTTCACTATCACATCACGTTATTATAACACTTATAACACGATGCATGCGCGGCAAACGCAGCCCATGTGCATGGTTTGGAATGTATACTCATCAACTTTGTCTAGGGTACAGGTACAGGTATTATTTTCATACAAACGAGGTAACTTTTAAACCTTGGCTTCCTGCCAGGGATGTACCGTGCTGTGATCTGATGATGGCCATCCAAGGAATGAATGGAGGTGATTCAGATTGCTATACAGACCCAACTGATCAGATCAGCATTCTATAAGATTAATGGGTCAGAGTTCTCTTTTTAGGATTTCCATACATTTTCATGCTATTTTCGCGATATTTCTAACATGTCCTTTAATCTTTTAGAATTCTGGTCAGATCAGTAGGGTGTGTATAGCGATCTGAACCTCCTCCATTCACTCCCTCGATAGCCATCATCAGATCACAGCACAGTACATCCCTGGCAGGAAACCAAGGCGTCAAAGCCTCGCTTGTATGAAAATAACACCTGTATCACTAGACAAAGTTCATGTGTGTATTTCTGCGTTCAACGCTAAAATAAATAATTGCGCTAACCGAAAAACGGTTCTTTTATTTAAGTTTATTAATTTATTTTGGTTTACTTGGGAAACAAAATAATTCAACAATACAATTAGGTTTTACTATCTACTATTACTTTATTGCTGCGTTGGCCGCAAAGCAACCGCATACTAAGTTATTTTATTACAAATCAAAATAAAGAGTTACTTATCTCCTTGTAATATAGGTACATACATTCTTTCAGTACTTAGGAAATGACTTTTCAGGGAAGTCATTTCACCAGAGCGTCTCATATTGTAGAGTAAGGCTTCTTAGATTTTCCTTAGAGTTTCCGTAACTATTTCTTTACTTTATAAAAGTTATTAATGTTTTTAACAATCGTTTTGTATTGTAAATTTTTTTTTGTTAAACATAAAATGATTATACACTTTTAAATATAGTAATCAATATAGTCAAACTCAGTCAGCCCGTGACCACGGCCGACGCAATTCGGTCGAAACGTCGGGAAAACACCTGCACTGAGAAAAATTTCCTCTGCCGCACTACGTAAAATAAGGATAAAAATCGACCACAATGACGTGTGTAACCCGCTACATTACGCGTAAGTAGTCAGTCATACGTAGTCGGCATACTGACGATCATCATGGAGCGGGTTACGTAATTTACGAGTGGTCGATTTTTGTACGTACGTACGTAGCCCGACATCCGGCTACGTACATACGTAGTGCGCAAGTCGCACTGAATACTCCTGAAACTACGACTGCGGCTTACGTACGTTACTGTAGCGGGCACAGTAAATAATGGTGAGCTATACGTGTGCACCGCGGCGGCATACGTACAATACTGTGGCAGACACAGTAAAGCACGGTGAGCCGTACGTGTGTACCACGGCGGCATACGTTCGATACTGTAGCGGGCACAGTAAATAATGGTGAGCCATACGTGTGCACCGCGGCGGCATACGTACGATACTGTAGCGGGCTCAGTAAAGCACGATGAGCCGTACGTGTGTACCACGGCGACATACGTACGATACTGTAGCGGGCACAGTAAATAATGGTGAGCCATACGTGTGCACCGCGGCGGCATACGTACGATACTGTGGCAGACACAGTAAAGCACGGTGAGCCGTACGTGTGTACCGCGACGGCATATGAGCGATACTGTAGCGGGCACAGTAAATAATGGTGAGCCATACGTGTGCACCGCGGCGGCATACGTACGATACTGTGGCAGACACAGTAAAGCACGGTGAGCCGTACGTGTGTACCGCGACGGCACACGTATGATACTGTAGCGGGCACAGTAAATAATGGTGAGTCATACGTGTGCACCGCGGTGGCATACGTACGATACTGTGGCAGACACAGTAAAGCACGGTGAGCCGTACGTGTGTACCGCGACGGCATATGTACGATACTGTAGCCGGCACAGTAAATAATGGCGAGCCATACGTGTACACCGCGGTGGCATACGTACGATACTGTGGCAGACACAGTAAAGCACGGTGAGCCGTACGTGTGTACCGCGACGGCATACGTATGATACTGTAGCGGGCACAGTAAATAATGGTGAGCCATACGTGTGCACCGCGGTGGCATACGTACGATACTGTGGCAGACACAGTAAAGCACGGTGAGCCGTACGTGTGTACCGCGACGGCATATGTACGATACTGTAGCCGGCACAGTAAATAATGGTGAGCCATACGTGTGCACCGCGGCGGCATACGTACGATACTGTGGCAGACACAGTAAAGCCCGGTGAGCCGTACGTGTGTACCGCGACGGCATACGTATGATACTGTAGCGGGCATAGTAAATAAGGGTGAGCCATACGTGTGCACCGCGGCGGCATACGTACGATACTGTGGCAGACACAGTAAAGCACGGTGAGCCGTACGTGTGTACCACGGCGACAACCGTACGATACTGTAGCGGGCACAGTAAATAATGGTGAGCCATACGTGTGCACCGCGGTGGCATACGTACGATACTGTGGCGGGCACAGTAAATCATGGTGCACCATACGTGTGCACCATGGTGGCATACGTATGATACTGTAGCGGGCACAGTCAAGCATGGTGAGCCATACGTTTGCACCACGGCGGCATACTTACGATACTATGGCGGACACAGTCAATCATGGTGCGCCATACGTGTGCACCATGGCGGCATAGGTAGGATACTGTGGCAGGCACAGTAAAGCATGATGTGCCCGACGTATTAACTGTCGTAGTAGAGGTAAGGTACCGTTGCCGGTACAGTAAGGCATGATGAACCGTGCGTATATACTACGGCAGCATACGTACGATACTGGTGCGGGAACAGTAAAGCACGGTGAACCATACTTATGTAACACGCCAGCGTACGTACGATACTGCTGCGGGTATAGTAAGACATGGTGCACCATACGTGTTTCGTATGGCACACCATGCCTTACGATACTCGCACCTGTATTTTCCTTATGCTGGCATGGTACATACAAAGGTGTTCAGATAATTAGTATGAATATTAACCAAAGTCAATGAAATTTTGTAGACACGATCGAGAAACTAATATCTAGGTCTATAGTTTATTACATTTTCGTAAAAATGTATAGTTTAAATATTGCAGGGAGTTTTTAATGAAAATATGAAAACCCCCTGTAATATTTAAACTATACATTTTTACGAAACTGTATTAAACCACAGACCTAGGTATTACTTTCTAGACCATGTCTACAAAATTTAATTGACTTTGATTGGTTAATATTCAAAATTATTATCTGAACACCTATGTATGTACGGCCAGCGTCATAAATATATATATACGTTAACAAGAGCTCAAAAATATCTACACACCTCTATGTCACTGATAATAAGGTTGGTGTTTACATATTTTGACTCAATGGCTGTATATGATGTATGTAAATGTAGATGTATATAGATGTATATAAATGACACTGACTGTACCATGCCAACATAAGGAAAATACAGGTGCAATTATCGTAAGGCATAGTGTGCAATACGTAACACGTAGTGCAATAGTGCATCATGCCTTATACCCGCAGCAGTATCGCATGTACTCGGGCGTGAGTCTAATTAGACACACTTGATTTATAAGTTTCCGTTTTTCCTTTTTTTGAGGCACGGAACCCTAAAAATCAAGTATGTCTAATAGCCGTCCATCTATGTACATACGTATGGTGAATGGTATGGTGCCTTATTGTCCCACACTAGTATCATACCTTCTATTTGTCTTCTCAGCATATATATTTGTCCACTGCTGGAGATATGCTTCTCCCATGGTTTTTCTATGTCGTCCTTGTTGCGGCGTATCTGGTTGCGTAGGCCCTGACATCTTAGGAATGGCGGTCTGCCCACGCTTCGACTTCCCGTTCATACCTCTACTATAACAGTTAATAAGTTTTATACAACATTATGCTTCTTTGTAGTATAACCTGCACTGATTACATAGATATCTACTTATAAATATTGGTGCGGGTACGATAAAGAATGATGTATCATTTTAAAGCTGACCAGATGTTTTAAAAACCCGCATGCGGCATTTTTCACATTTAATTTCTTTTACTGGCAATAGTTACGTATAAATAAATCACAAAGGTCGCGTCCTTATTGCAGGGTTTTTTTAAACTCTGGTCAAGCTTTATCTACTTTTGTTGAACTTGTACGATATTAGTGCGGCTATTATTATTATTATTATTATGCAAAATAATTTTATAGCAAACTTAACAGCTGCACCGATATAGCACCAAAGTCCAGACCTGTAAGTGAAAAGCATATAATAATTGGTAATTTAGATAAAATCATACTTCACGATACATATACATTTAGTGTACACAGCCATGATACAACATTTTTTATTTTTTAACTTTTACAAGGTTATTAACAGAAGAAATTCCGTTCTCAAACCCTGTACAAGTTTTATAGCTTAACATGTTTAAAAGGAAATAGACATAAAAGATTCATATTATTTATTTTCAATCGCAAAAATTGAGACATACTTAGTTACAAAAAAACCACAACAAGCTTAATTAATCATACTATTCTAGAATTACATGGTCGTCAAATTGGCGTACCCGTGAAACATTATGCTTTCTTTGAATGATCTTGTTGGATACGTCGGATTCAAAAGCAGCTTGCGATATATAGCCGTCGCATTCCGTGAAAGTGAAATGTTGATGACATAAGCCAGCAACTTCAAAGCAATATTGCAGGATGTCTCGGTTTATCTTCTGTATTCAAAGAAAAAAAGTTTCGGTTAATTTTTTAAACTTATTTTTATGAAGGTTTAATAATAAGAACTAATATTTGAGAAAATATTCTTACCGTCAATCAGTGCAATTATATTTGCTATTTTTGTTCTCGTGTCTCTATTTTTTCGCAATTTTGATGAAGCATAAGAGGAACATAATTTGTTTTCCATTCCTAGATACAAACGACTGAAATCGTTCATTAGCTGAAAAAAGAATAAGTAACTTTTGTCATTTATATGTCATTGCGTACGTTTTTATAGAAAAACCACAAAGATTATGTAAAAAATAAAGCTGCGGACTGCGGTATATGCTTACCAAGGTATTGCCTTGTGATTGTTTCAAGGCTGGGAAATCCTTGAAGTAATCCACTATATCACTTTTTCCACACTGGATGCGGTTTAGGCAGTTTCCGCCTACTTTTCTTCAACAGATTTCCATGGTTTCCAGATTTCCATGATTTTTCATTTTTCAGCCAGAGTAATGTTTCTTCATAGACAATCCCTGTAATACACACGTAAACCACATATAAATGTTTATGGTGGGATGAGTTAACAAGAGGAAGCGCATCAAGGGCAGAATGAGATGACAGCAGTCGAGCTGTCAAACGTCAAAGTGACGCACAACAAACTAACATTATGAATTTTACATGGCAATCGAAGTTCAGACACTTGTCTTATAAGAAATAAACAAACTTTTGGATATATAGCAGTCGCATACCTCTGCTCTAGGTAGCTTCCACGCTGGCTTTCCTTTTATATTCGGTGCAGGTGGAATGTTGATGACATAGGCCAGCAATATCAAAGCAACCTTGCTAGATGTGTCTCTGGTTCATCTTCTGTATCTAAGAAAAAAGTTTCGGTTAATTTTTTAGACTTAATTTTATGATGGTTTTATAGTAAGAACGAATATTTGAGAAAAACTTCTTACCGTCAATCAGTGCAATTATATTTGCTATTTTTGTTCTCGTGTCTTCGTCTCTAATTTTTCGTAATTTTAATGAAGCATATTTTATAATTTCTTCATATTTGATGGTGATAGGGCAAAATAATTTGTTTTCCTTTCCCGGATACAGACGACTGAAATCATTCATTAGCTGAAAAAAAGAATAAATACAATAAATGTACGCTTAGTTATTTCCACTGGAGAGAAAGGTCCGGATCGCAACCACAGAGCTTATTGGGTTGTTAAGCGAGCACTAAAATAGCTTGTCTCTTTTAGTGCGTGCACAATAGCTAGTTCTGCAATGTCGGCAGCGCGCGAGTGTTACTTTTGGTATTACAAGAGTGTAGAGTCTGTGCGAAAAGAGAAGAATCGTGGCAGAAACGGAAACTAACATTATGAATTTTACATGGCAATCAAAATTCAGATATTTGTCTTAAAAGAAATAAACAAACTTTTGTCATTTCTATGTCATTGCGTACGTTTTTATAGAAAGACCACAAAGACTAAGTAAAAAAATAAAGCTGCAGTATATATGCTTACCAAGGTATAGCCTTGTGATTGTTTTAAGGCTGGTAAATCTTTGAAGTAATCCGCTATATCACCTTTTCCACATTGGATGCGGTTTAGGCGGTGATCTGCAGTGTCAATTTTCCTCAACAGATTTCCATGGATCGACATTGTTTTTTAGCCACAGTAATGTTTCTTGATTTTTCATAGTCAATACCTGTAATTTATATGTGTATGGTGGGATATGTTAACAAAAGGAAGGGCATCAAGGGCAAAGTGAGATGACATCAGTCGAGCTGTCAAACATCAAAGTGACGCACAATGAACTGTAAATGTATTTTTTAACTAATAATAATATTTATTACAGTCTGTTTTTCTAACCTGGGGCGTGTTTCATAAAAGTTACTGATTTTATTAGCTAATTTTATTAGACTCATAAAATAATTTTATTAGTTGTCATTTTTCAGTTTCATAAACTTTTTGATAACACTAATGCTACTGCTCCACCTGCGTTATCGTTCACGTTAGTGATAATTTTATTTTATTTTATATTCAAGGAAAACAAACAGCATATAAAAGTAGGAACACTAAAAACAAGACTTTTGTATGAACATGCCTTAGACAGTTTTTATAATGTCCAACTACGCTTTAATTAAAGCGATAAAAATGCGTATTGGCTACATTAGGTTTTAACGCCGCTAATGTTAATTTCTTGTGAATTATCACTTAACATTTAATGACATTTGTAATGACGTTTGTAAATTAAAGACGTTAGAAGAGAAGAGAAGAGAAAGTTTAGTCTTGGCTACATCTGCGTCACGTCTAGATTAACGCTTTAAGCTATGCGTTAAGACGCAGGTGGAGCCGTAGAGTAATCGCTGCGGCAGGAACTGCTCGGGGTGCGCGTAGTACGCGCGCGTGTGCGGCGGCATGGGGCTGGGCGGGGTTCGCTAGACACTGGGCTGTAGTACAGCACGCTACTGGCACACTCACCCACTGGTGCTGCAGCCGGGCGCGGGCCACCCGCTGCGGCAGAAACTGCTCGGGGTGCGCGTAGTACGCGCGCGTGTGCGGCGGCATGGGGCTGGGCGGGGCTTGCTAGACACTGGGCTGTAGTACAGCACGCTACTGGCACACTCACCCACTGGTGCGGCGGCCGGGCGCGGGCCACCCGCTGCGGCAGGAACTGCTCGAGGAGCGCGTAGTACGCGCGCGTGTGCGGCGGCATGGGGCTGGGCGGGGCTCGCGAGACACTACGCTGTAGTACAGCACGCTACTGGCACACTCACCCACTGGTGCGGCGGCCGGGCGTGGGCCACCCGCTGCAGCAGGAACTGCTCGGGGTGCGCGTAGTACGCGCGCGTGTGCGGCGGCATGGGGCTGGACGGGGCTAGCTAGACACTGGGCTGTAGTACAGCACGCTACTGGCACACTCACCCACTGGTGCGGCGGCCGGGCGCGGGCCACCCGCTGCGGCAGGAACTGCTCGAGGTGCGCGTAGTACGCGCGCGTGTGCGGCGGCATGGGGCTGGGCGGGGCTCGCGAGACACTACGCTGTAGTACAGCACGCTACTGGCACACTCACCCACTGGTGCGGCGGCCGGGCGTGGGCCACCCGCTGCGGCAGGAACTGCTCGGGGTGCGCGTAGTTCGCGCACGTGTGCGGCGGCATGGGGCTGGACGGGGCTAGCTAGACACTGCGCTGTAGTACAGCACGCTACTGGCACACTCACCCACTGGTGCGGCGGCCGGGCGCGGGCCACCCGCTGCGGCAGGAACTGCTCGGGGTGTGCGTAGTACGAGCGCGTGTGCGGCGGCATGGGGCTGGACGGGGCTAGCTAGACACTGGGCTGTAGTACAGCACGCTACTGGCACACTCACCCACTGGTGCGGGCCACCCGCTACGGCAGAAGTGACGCACAACGAACAAATAAATATTTATTACAGTCTGTTTTTCTAACCTGGGGCTAACTAACTTTTATTACTGGTCATAATATTGAACTAATATTTTTTTATGAAACACACCCTTGGATACTAAATTGACAGGTAATATAAGTAGTATGGAGAATATCAAAGAATGTAGGGGTTGCAGTCTCTTTTGGGGTGTAAAATTCAAACCTCGAAGTGAATGCATTCTAAAGATATATAGCCACTTATAAAAAAAAACCGGCCAAGTGCGTGTCGGGCCACGCGCAGTAGGGTTCCGTAGTTACCGTATACAATACCATATTGAATACCACTATAATTTTCCGTATGCAAAAATAACTTTGTTTTTAATAGTGTTTGTATGAATGACAATGTTATATTTGCGGTTTTGGAAAATGTGATATATCTCTAAAAATTATCACTATATCTCGTTCCAACCAATTTTCGTTGAAAGTATTTATTACGATCTACAGCATATATTTTTTTTAGATTTTTCACTCTGTTATTTTAAAAGTTAAAGGGGGGGGGGGACAATCATTTTACCACTTTGGCAGTGTATATCTTTCAAACGGTTAACTTTGAGAAAAAATAGTCTTAGTAAACTCAATGTCATTTTTAAAGACCTATCTACAACGTGTTAATGAAAAAGCGCAAAACCTCTTAGGTGGTGATTGTGCTCATGAATATGAACAACTTTTACTATGGAGCCAACCTTGAAATCGCGAAAAAAAAATCAGCTTTTTCATACAAGGTGTCAGTACCTACTCGACCAGAATGTATGAAACAGCTGTTTTTTTTTTCGCGATTTCAAGGTTGGCTCCATAGTAAAAGTTGTTCATATTCATGAGCACAATCACCACCTAAGAGGTTTTGCGCTTTTTCATTAACACGTTGTATAGATACCCCGCACGTATAGGTTTGATGAAAAAAAAATTTTCAGTTACAGTTTCATGTATGAGGAGCCCACCCTTAAACTTTTTTTATTTTTTATTTTTATGTGAAAACCTTAAAGCGGTTTACAGAATACATCTACCTACCAAGTTTCACTTGTGTAATCCTAATAGTTTCGGAATAAAGTGGCTGTGACATACGGACAGACAGACAGACAGACATGACGAAACTATAAGGGTTCCGTTTTTTGCCATTAGGCTACGGAACCCTAAAAATAGCAAGAAGCAAGGTCGTCAGCAAATGTAAAGGAAAATCTGAAAATTGTCAATTTCTAGTTTTATCAGATAGAATTGTTTGTTGAATAAAGAATGTTTGTATCAACATATACATAACCGGTACCTCGTGGTGCGAGCCCGACTCGAATTTGACTAGTAATTATTATTTGCTTACCACTTTGCAGAGATTGAAAGGGATGAGGCCGCCTGTCAGAATTGTATTACATTACAATTCTACAATATTGTAAGCTTTTTACTATCAGTGACTGACAATTTTTTTAATTATTGCCCATCTTGACATTTTTTTAATAAATACTTAAAATAATAAATAAAAATGTGTTTATTTGTTTAATCTAATAGGAATCTATTGAAATTTTAAGATGAATCTGAATTAGAAATGAAGTGAATGTTATACCTAGTATAAGTATAACAAGTGATTTTCTTTTTTTTAAGTTAATTAAGTATAGAGTATTGACTAATAACTTTGCGACTGTTGTCTTATCATTGCATTATTGTATTAATTTCTTGTTTGGAATTTACTAAGTAAGGTAATTTTATGGAAAATCTGTAATTGGCCTTGCTTTAATGGTTAGAATTTGTAGTAAAAATAAATGGTAACGCTGTTGGTTTTCAAATAAAATAAAATAAAAATTGCCCATCAGGCGTCAAATTAAAATCTCTATTGAACAGAAACATATAAAATGGTCGCTACAATTCGACAATTTTTTTAATACGTTTTGTTATCAAACTGAGTAATGTCATATGAGTAACTTACATTGTTATTAGCTGCAGTAACAATCTGTAGAGATTTTTGCATTATCACCGACATTAGTGTCCCGTACTTACAGCGTTTTGAGTAGGATTGTGGTTATATGGTTGACTGAAAAATACAAATACAAATAAAATAATGTTGTATACAAAACTTGTCATGCACCTACCTACTTGTAATTGCCTACATGTTTAAAACTTATAGTTGTCTATATGTTCATAATCTCATGTTTTATACTTTAATTAGGTAGGTATTAAATAATGGAGTAGTCTAAGAAACAAACTTTAGAGCTCATCGACAGTTAGAGCATGTTTATGAATGTTTTTGGAATTGCGAAAATGGAATTTAAAAGATCGGCAATAAAAAAGATGGGGGTCAATTCTGCTAATGCATTATGTTAACGTCGAAATCGTGGTTCAATGTTGTTTGAATGGTAATGCTTTTTGACACAGTTCTTGTTTCTTATACCCAAAACCGAAACACATGGTGTTTTTGGGTTTAAGAAACAAGAACTGTGTCAAAAAGCATTACCATTCGAACAACATTGAAACACGATTTTACGATAAAATTAGCAGATTTAACCCCCTGGTTTAAGAAAAAATGCTGTCCGTTCAGGTTTACAACTTTATCCAACAAGCAATGGACTTATTTGTAATTAGTATTATTCAGATTTTTCAATAAAACCAACAATAATTACGTCAAACACGTTTGTATGTGAAAATTCACTCATTTGAATGTTGACACATTTCGGTGAGCTGTTACTATGGTAAGGGCTTATCTAACGATTTAAATCTTTGGCTTGACAAGCATTCTACAAGTTTTCTATAAAACTAGCCTTACTAATTTAAGAAAACTAGTATTTAACTTTTGTACCTACAACATGAAAAGTGCAATAAACGTTTTGAACTTTACTGACGAGCAATTGGCTTACCTTCAAGAAATGGAAGTATTTCACTTTTAATATCTTTGTATTTCACTTAATATCTTCCTCAATATCCTTAATTTCTTCCATAACTTCGTAACGTAATTGGCACCGGGCACGCGCCGCCGCTGCGTCATGTCACTCACTCGCACTCTCTCTGCCTGCTTGTGCTTGCGTTGCGTTGCGCGGGGGTCAGTGTGACCAGATAAAATTTTTCGAAATACCGAAGCACCTCAAAAATATATATATAAAACCGGTTTTATTCATTCATCATTACAATAAAACTTAGTATTGTACATAATTTTTAAATTCTATTCGAAGGCAAAACTAGACACGCCACGCTTTCCGGATGGATGCGTCAAGTAAAATAAAAACAAAGAATAAACGCGCTCTTATATGACGACAAAAATGTACTGCAAAGGAAAAATTCCCAAATTACTTATCCAAGGAAAAATTTCAAAGATTAAGTCAAGTGCGGGACAGAAAATCATTTAACTGAATATAAAAGATGACTGAACAAAAAAGTAGGTACAGTTGCCAAAAAATTTTGAAAATTTGTTCCTGGAGAATTTTTCTGCGAGGGTTCGCACTTCGCCCGGCCCCTGTATCTTCGTTCGATTCTTACATTCCAATACTAACTAACTAAAATACAAAATTGTAACGTTAGAAAGTAGCCAGATGGTAGCAATTTGCATCTAACAGAATTATTTAGTTTCGCTTATATTTTTAGTCAACTAAAGTGGTTGCCCACTTGGTTGTAAAAACAGAGCAAACAAAAATACGCTAAATAAACTTATAAAGTAGCTAATGACCACCAAACAACATAATTTAATGTGATGGCAACCCCAAATACGTTAAATGCGCAGTACGACGACGTAAGTAACCGCGCTATTTATAAATAGCGCGGTTCATTATAATGAGCCCGCTTACTTATTTACGTAATAGGGCTGCAGTATAATGCATGCGGTTATTCCGATACGCATAGTGGCTGTTTTTTTCCGGTTCCAGGGTATCTTTTAACTAATGCGACTACTTAAAATGTTTCGGGATATCTATACGTTGAGTTACCTTACCTACTAAGAACCATAGACTTAGAAAATTTTTCGCTATATTAAGTTTATGCTAAGAACATATAATCTAAGATGGCGGCCAATTTGTTTATGGCGCCGGCTAGACGCGTGGTATTTACCGTGATCCAACGCCATAAAGTAAATTTTAACCATTGAAAGTAATTTGTATGGAATATTCAATATTTTACTTTCCATGGTTAAAATTTGCTCTATGACGTTGGATCACGATATTTACCTCGACGTGTAGCCGTCGCCTAAGGGCCGATTAAAATGAAACTCGGTTTTTGGAACTATTTTGGCAAGAAAACAACATGCAATGATAAAAAAAAATCGAAGGTGGCGGGCAACTTTTTTGTTTGTGGGCCGATTACCATAAAACACGGTTTTTGGAACTAATTTAACGAGAAAATAGCAACGCAATGTTGAAAATATTGAAAAATCAATAATGGCAGTCAACTTTTTTGTTTGTAGGCCGATTTCGATGAAACTCGGTTTTTAACAAAATTGTGACAATAAAACAGCTACGCAAAAAAGCTACGTAAAAAATATAAAAAATCCAAGATGGCGGCCAACTTTTTTGTTTTTCGGCCGATTTAGATGAAACTTAGTTTATGGTGTTATTTTAACAAGGCAATAACAACGCAATGTTAAAAATATAAAAAAATCCAAGATGGCGGCCAACTTTTTTGTTTTTTGGTCGATTTCGATGAAACTTGGTATGTGGTGTTATTTTAACAAGGCAATAACAACGCAATGTTAAAAATGTAAAAAAATTCAAGATGGCGGCCAACTTTTTTGCTTGTGGGCCGATTTAGATGAAATTTGGTTTTTGGTACTATTTTGACATGAGAACAGCGACGCAATGTAAAAAAAGTAAAAAATTCAAGATGGCGGCCAACTTTTTTGTTTGCAGGCCGATTTCGATGAAACTCGGTTTTTGGTCCTATTTTGACAAGAAAACAGAAACGCAATATTAAAAAGTAAAAAAATAAAGATGGCAGCCAACTTCTCTGTTTGCGGGCCAATTTCGATGATACTCTGTTTTTGGTACTATTCTGACAAGAAAACGGCAATGCACTGTTAAAAATGTAAATAATTCTAGATGGCGGCCTACTTTATTGTTTGTGGGCCGATTTCAATGAAACTTGGTTTTGGGTACTATTTTGACTAGAAAACAACAACGCAGTGTTAAAAATCTAAAAAAATCAAGATGGCGGCCAACTTTTTTGTTTGTGGGCCGATTTCGATGAAATTCGGTTTTTAGTACTATTTTGACAAGAAAACAGCAATGCAATGTTAAAAATGTAAAAAAATTCAAGATGGCGGCCAACTTTTTTGCTTGTGGGCCGATTTTGATGAAACTTGGTTTTTGGTATTATTTTGACATGAGAACAGCTACGCAAAGTTAAAAAGGTTAAAATTCAAGATAGTGGCCAACTCCTTTATTTGTGGGCCGATTTCGATGAAACTCGGTATTTGTACTTTTTTTACAAGAAAACGGCAACGCAATGTTAAAAATGTCAAAGTTCAAGATGGCAGCCAACTTTTTTGCTTGTGGGCTGATTTCAATGAAACTCGGTGTTTGCTAGTATTTTGACAAGAGAACAGCTACGCAAAGTTAAAAATGGAATAAATTCAAGATGGTGGCCAACTCCTTTGTTGATGGGCCTATTTCGATAAAACTCGGTTTTTTGTACTATTTTGACAAGACGACAGCAACGCAATGTTAAAAATGTAAAAAAATTCAAGATGGCGGCCAACTTTTTTGCTTGTGGGCCGATTTTGATGAAACTTGGTTTTTGGTATTATTTTGACATGAGAACAGCTACGCAAAGTTAAAAATGTTAAAATTCAAGATAGTGGCCAACTCCTTTATTTGTGGGCCGATTTCGATGAAACTCGGTTTTTGTACTTTTTTTACAAGAAAGCTGCAACGCAATGTTAAAAATGTCAAAGTTCAAGATGGCAGCCAACTTTTTTGCTTGTGGGCTGATTTCAATGAAACTCGGTGTTTGCTAGTATTTTGACAAGAGAACAGCTACGCAAAGTTAAAAATGGAATAATTTCAAGATGGTGGCCAACTCCTTTGTTGATGGGCCTATTTCGATAAAACTCGGTTTTTTGTACTATTTTGACAAGACGACAGCAACGCAATGTTAAAAATATAAAAATATCTAAGATGGCGGCAAACTTTTTTGCTCGCGGGGCGATTTAATGAAACTCGGTTTTTGACACTATTTTGATCAGAAAACAGCAATGCAAAGTTAAAAATGTGAAAATTCAAGATAGCGGCCAACTTTTTTGCTTGTGAGCTGATTTCGATGAAACTCGGTGATGCCGTTTTCTGGCCAAAACGGGCCAAAAAACCGAGTTTCATAAAAATCGGCCCACAAGCAAAAAGTTGGCCGCCATCTTGCATATTTTATGTTTTTAATATAGCGTTGCTGTTTTCTTGTCAAAATAGTACCAAAAATAAAGTTTCATCGAAATCAGCCCACAAGCCAAAAAGTTGGCCGCCATCTTGAATTTTTACATTTGTAACTTTGCGTTGCTGTTTTCTTGTCAAAATAGTGTCAAAAACCGTGTTTCATCGAAATCGCCCTGCAAACAAAAAAGTTGGCCGCCATCTTAGATATTTTTGTATTTTTAACATTGCGTTGCTTTTTTCTTGGCAAAATAGTACCAAAAACCGAGATTCATCGAAATCGGCCCGCAAACAAAAAATTTGGCCGCCATTTTAATTTTTTACATTTTTAACACTGCGTTGCTGTTTTCTTGTCAAAATAGTACCAAAAACCGAGTTTCATCGAAATCGACCCGTAAGCAAAAAAGTTAGCCGCCATCTTGAATTTTTTACATTTTTAAGAGTGCGTTGCTGTTTTCTTGTCAAAATAGTAGCAAAAACCGAGTTTCATCGAAATCAGCCCACAAGCAAAAAAGTTTGCCGCCATTTTGAATTTTTTAATGTATTCAACATTGCGTTGTTATTTTCGTGTCAAAGTTATATCAAAAAGCGAGCTTCATCGAAATCGGCCCATAAACAAAAAGAAAAGGAGCAAAAACTAAGTCACATGTTTTTCTATTCTTTATTTGAAGCGCATAAAAAGAAGAAAAAGAGACAAATTTAAAAAAAATATTCTTACCTTTTAGAAAAAAATGACAATTTTTTTTCAAAGAATATAACTTGAATTTTGAAGTACCAATCTTATTTTTCTTATTAATTTTTGATATTCAAAAAGGCAAATCACAGAGTGCCAACCCTTACACCTTTAGTCGTTGCGTCAACTGCCTAGCTAGACGAACAGCGGTTCTAGTAAGGGTAACATTTTTCGAATTTAAATGAAAATACAACAATGTGTGTGGATTTTGGGTAAACAAATGAATGACGTAAAATTAATTGAAGGTCAACAATTTCTATTTGAGATAGGAATTGTATGGTATCTTAAAATAGCAATATCTCGAAAAATACTCATCCTAAACTGGTGGTGTAAATTAAGTCTAATAAATTTACCAAAATATTACCAAAAGTAATAAAAGTAAATGTTTTTCAAAGTTGAGATAAATAAATAATACTCTATTTCCATACCACAGTGTATTTATCTATACCGATTATAGCAATTAATAATTTATAAAAACAAAAAGTAGCAACCCTGTTTGCCTTGCCGTTGAGTCGCCGGTGACGCGCCGTGCCGGTGACGCGCCGGCCGTCACGTCACCGGCGCGTCGCCGGCCGTTACGTCACCGGTGCGTCGCCGGCAAGGTAAACAGGGTTGCCACTTATTTGATTCAATAAAGTATTGGTTGTTATAATAGGTAGAAAAAAAAGTACATTGTGGTTTGGAAATAAAGTATTATTTATTTATTTCAACTTTAAAAACATTTTATTTACACTTTTCTTAATATTTTGGTAAATTTTATAGGCTAAATTTACACCACCACTTTAGGATGAGTATTTTTCGAGATATATTGCTGTTTTAAGATTGACAAATGACAACTTAAAACAACAATTTCGCAAAAAGAAATTGTTGACCTTCACTTGTTTTTCTGAGATTCATTTGTTTACCCGAAATCCACACACGTTGTATTTTTATTAAAATTCGAAAAATTGTACCCTTACCAATATTTAGTGGAACTGATGAATAAGGTCTCACAAAGTTACCGAAATATGAACAAAAGTTATAAAAAATGTTTTTCAAGGCTGAAATAAATAAATTATACTTTTTCTGTACCGATTATAGTAATCAATAATTTATTAAAACAAAAAGTAGCAGCCCTGTTTGTCTTGCCGGTGCCTCGCTGGCGACGCGCCGCGCCGGTGACGTGCCGGCCGTCACGTCACCGGCGCGTCGCCGGCCGTCACGTCACCGGCGCGTCCCCGGCATGGCAAACAGGGTTGCCACTTATTTATTATAATAAATTATTGGTTGTTATAATAGGTAGAAAAAAGTACATTGTGGTGTAGAAATAAAGTATTTATTTATTTATTTCAACTTTAAGAACCTACTGTTTAAGTATTGTTTTTGGTAGTATTTTGGTAACTTTGTTAGACTTAATTCACCTTTACCACTAAGTTCAAGCAAAGGTACTATTTTTCGAATTTTAATAATAATACAACAATTTCTGTAGACAATGTTTTCATGCCTTCACTTGTGTTCCGGCATTCATTTGTTTACCCGAAAATCCGACATTCGCATACGTTGTTGTATTTCTATTATAATTCGAGAAAATAATATTTACCTTTACTTGAACTTAGTGGAATAAGTAAATTAAGTCTAGTAAAGTTACCAAAATATTTCCAAAAAACAATACTTAAACAGTAGGTTTTTAAAGTTGGAATAAATAAATAATTCTATATTTCCATACCACAATGTACTTTTTTCTACCTATTATAGCAACCTATACTTTATTAAAACAAAAAAGTGGCAGCCCTGCTTGCCTTGCCGGTGAAGCGACGTTGACTTGACTGAAACGAGCCGGCGACGCGCCGGTGACGTGCCGGCGCCGGTGATCTGAACTGCTTGTTCACACATATTTTTGACGTTGACGGACGGGCCGGTGACGCGCCGGTGACGCGCCGGAGCTGTGGGAATGATCCTTTAAGCCGCATACGTAACTGTAAAGAATGCGCCACAGTAATTTAATGATGCGGCTGACGTCATAAAGATTCTACGTACCAAACACAGTCGGTAAGTAAACGGAGTTCGTAAAATGAGCCAGGATACGTAAAAACTGATGATGTAGACGGAGACATTATTAATTATCCCGTGTACGTAAAATGTATCGGCATATCTCCGACCCTGCTCGTGCATTATGTACGTAACCGGGACCATTACTTAATGTGACAGAGACGGTATAATGATTTGGCAACCAGTTACTGTTATAAAGAGCCTGGATACTGAAATATTGCAGCTGTATAACTATTCGTACGTATGGCGCATACATATTTTATGTTACGGGTTAAGTAAATTACGTATGCTGCTCCGTGCAGAATCATTAAGCCGAATACGTAACTGTAAAGAATGCGCCACAGTAATTTAATGATGCGGCTGACGTCATAAAGATTCTACGTACCAAACACAGTCGGTAAGTAAACGGAGTTCGTAAAATGAGCCAGGATACGTAAAAACTGATGATGTAGACGGAGACATTATTAATTATCCCGTGTACGTAAAATGTATCGGTATACCTCCGACCCTGCTCGTACATTATGTACGTAACCGGGACCATTACTTAATGTGACAGGGACAGTACAATGATTTGGCAACCAGTTACTGTTATAAAGAGCCTGGATACTGAAATAATGCAGCTGTATAACTATTCGTACGTATGGCGCATACATATTTTATGTTACGGGTTAAGTAAATTACGTATGCTGCTCCGTGCAGAATCATTTAGCCGCATACGTAACTGTAAAGAATGCGCCACAGTAATTTAATGATGCGGCTGACGTCATAAAGATTCTACGTACCAAACACAGTCGGTAAGTAAACGGAGTTCGTAAAATGAGCCAGGATACGTAAAAACTGATGATGTAGACGGAGACATTATTAATTATCCCGTGTACGTAAAATGTATCGGCATACCTCCGACCCTGCTCGTACATTATGTACGTAACCGGGACCATTACTTAATGTGACAGGGACAGTACAATGATTTGGCAACCAGTTACTGTTATAAAGAGCCTGGATACTGAAATAATGCAGCTGTATAACTATTCGTACGTATAGCGCATACATATTTCATGTTACGGGTTAAGTAAATTACGTATGCTGCTCCGTGCAGAATCATTAAGCCGCATACGTAACTGTAAAGAATGCGCCACAGTAATTTAATGATGCGGTTGACGTTATAAAGATTCTACGTACCAAACACAGTCGGTAAGTAAACGGAGTACGTAAAATGAGCCAGGATACGTAAAAACTGATGATGTAGACGGAAACATTATTAATTATCCCGTGTACGTAAAATGTATCGGCATATCTCCGACCCTGCTTGTACATTATGTACGTAACCGGGACCATTACTTAATGAGACAGAGTCAGTACAATGATTTGGCAACCAGTTACTGTTATAAAGAGCCTGGATACTGAAATAATGCGACTGTATAACTTCGTACGTATAGCGCATACATATTTCATGTTACGGGTAAAGTAAATTACGTATGCTGCTCCGTGCAGAATCATTAAGCCGCATACGTAACTGTAAAGAGTGCGCCACAGTAATTTCATGATGCGGCTGACGTCATAAAGATTCTATGTACCGAACACTGCCAGTAAGTAAACGGAGTTCGTAAAATGAGCCAGGATACGTAAATGTTTATGTAGGCGGAGACATTATTAATTATCCCGTGTACGTAAAATGTATCGGCATATCTCCGACACTGCTCGTACATTATGTACGTAACCCGGACTATTACTTAATGAGACGGAGTCAGTACAATGATTTGGCAACCAGTTACTGTTGTAAAGAGCCTGGATACTGAAATAATGCAGCTGTATAACTTCGTACGTATAGCGCATATATATTTCCTGTTGCGGGTTAAGTAAATTATTGTTGCTGCTCCGTTAATACATATGCGGCATCATTAAACCGCATACGTAAACGTTAACAGTGCGGGCACAGTAATTTCATGATGCGGCTTACGTATTAAGGATTCGGCCTCATTACAAGTAACTCGTTTACATTGTCTTTACAGGGCATTATGCCGCATACTTACTGGACATGGTGTCGGCTCATTATAAGTATGGCTCTTATTTATTTCATGTGAAAAGCACATTATACGTATCTGGCTGCCAGTGCATTACAAATTTGCCAATTTTAAGTAGCCCGTTTTTCTCAGTGTGTGTTTAGTTAAAATCGCGTTTAAAACCTGTGTTCCTAATCTAATAAAATTATTACGTGAATAACGATTACTGCAAAAATAAATACATTTAGGAAACGTAAGCTTGCACTCCAAACTATAAAGCTAGGGTTTCCTAGGATAGCGGTGCCGTCATATTACGGCCGTAATATAGCGGCGTTGAATGTTGTCTATGTAAACAGTACGGCGACACCGTAACGTCAAAAACCGCTCCGTATTGTTTACATAGACGACGTTCTATACGCCGCTAAATTACGGCGGTAATATGACGGCATCGTCATCCTAGGAAACCCTAGCTTGAGAGTTAAAAAAAAATTTTTTTTTAATGTTCGTTAAAGATCAAAAGACAATCTTCGTTTCTTGACCGACAATGGACAAAAAGACAAATAAAGCTGACCACAATAAATTGCTTTTATCTCAGCTATATTTTTGGGAAGAAAAATCACTCCGCTGCAGGATAGAAAAAACATTAAGCAGTATACAGACTTCGTAAAAAACTGCGGTAATCCCTAACGGAGGTTGTAAATTGTCCCACCGATGGGCGCCTTAGATAAATCAAGTTCCCATAATCTGGAATCGAGAATGGGATCGATCTGACCCACTGGTCCGGAAGAAGGCCAACTTGTATTTTGTTTAACATTCCACCCTGTTACCGTATAAGAAATCCCTTTTTTCGTCAAGAAATAAGGTTGTACACATCTGCGCTATGAATTATTTGTACGGGTTTATTTGAAGTGGTTCTTTGTAGTGCATACCTTTTTGAAAAAGCTTTAGTGGTTGCGTGTTTCTTGATAGCAGACACTCAGATACTTACACTGTCATTTTCTTGTGATCCGAGATTCTTATCTAGCCTGGTTTTTATCAGTTGGTGGTAATAAGGCTTAATTTAAGTAAAATGTGACAAAATCAAAGATTTAATTTTATTCGATTTATGACAGAAAATTAGTTTAGCTTCTCGATAAGTTCTCAATTCAATACATACTAATTCTTGTAAAAGTCGAGGATGTTAAGTTAAGTCATTGCTCTTATTATGTAGGTATAGATATTATCTTTAAAACCACAATAATTTGTCTCCGGATAATCTCCGGAAACCTACTCGTATTTCGAAATCTCTTTGAAGCCGGCATATTATGAGGCAATGCGAAGCGCAGTATTGCATTGTGAAGTCTATCTACATCGAGTAAACCACATTGCTCTTTTTCATTCTATTGTGCTGCATGCATTGCAAATCCGTCAAAATATCCTACTTAAGTACATGTGGGACAAATCTATACTGTATTCATTTTGACGACAGAATAGAATAAAATTGTTACAATCTTTACGACTTTCAATACTACACATACACTTTATGTGCAAAATGCCGTTAAGGTTTACTAAAATAGTTTCGTTGTATGCCGGTCACAGTTTGGACTCATCAATTTGAACCTGTCGGAAACGCGGTCGCGAGACTTGCGTGTGTGTGTACCTCCACAGTACC
Organism: Agriphila tristella; assembly: GCA_928269145.1. Lineage (NCBI taxonomy): Eukaryota > Metazoa > Arthropoda > Insecta > Lepidoptera > Crambidae > Agriphila > Agriphila tristella. The sequence goes on from OV743433.1 coordinate 45,586,891, forward strand.
GCAAACTGAATGAAAGTTAGGTGACAACCGGATTGAAACTTCGTCTTAGGTATTTGAAATATTGCTATCCTTGTAGTTAGCTAATCAACAAAAAGTTATTTTATTGTGTCAATGAAAAGAAAACTAATATTTAAAATTATCAAAAGATGTGGTATATCAAATACAGATCTTTGTTTTTTTGTACTGTAATTTTTTGGTGTCATCTTTGTACTGTAATTTTTTGGTGTTCATAATAAACTCTGAAGAATTAGGGCCTGGGCCTGCAGTCTCGACATAGATAGCGATCGTAAAATTAACGAATTCGGTCGATATGTCATTTTAACAACTTATTTTCGATTTTTGGTAGTCTCTACAATCATAGCTACCGATAATTTTCGGTACCGTATCGATTACCACAGAGGAAAAAATCACTACGTGTCGGTACTCTCATTTTGACACTCAACCATTGACACATATTTTATATTATATTAGATTTAATATATGCTGTGGCACTGGGTTCTGTCTAGTCAGTGTTACAAGTAATAGTCATTTAATGTCCACCATTGCCCGGCCAAGCCAACAAAAATACAATTTATATTGCATTGTTGCAATATGGCTGCAATTGGTGTCAATAGTATGGCCAACGATGCAGAATCCCAAATTTACATGAAAATGTTTTGACTTACCAAAAATATGTGGCTATAATTGCCGGGCCATACTTAAAATATTGCTTTAGTGGTATTGCTAGCAAAATTGCCGCCTGCCGGCCACAGGAAAACCGCTAAAAATTGCCGGAAAATACTTAGTAATTTAATATATAATAATTGTAATTTTTCGTTAAACACGGGTAGTTTTTAAGTACCTACCTACTTACATCTAAAAAAGTTAAATGAGCGTATCTCTTTTCCCTTTACTAATCAAGTATATACCTATGTGCAGTGAAAAGTTTTAATCCTTATCCTTATAATTATTCCTTATATTCCTTACTTTTTATTCCTTATATAATATTTATATTATTAAAATGTAAATAAGGCGTAAATAATTATTTTATTATGTTGTTTGAGTTTTTGTCAGTTAGTCAAAAAGTGTATTTTTTTTGTTTTATAGGTATTTAAGTTAATAATAATGTATAATAAACTATAACTTCAAAGAAAGTTGATGATATTTGCTATAAAACGTTTTTTATTTTACAACTCGTAACTTTTATAGAAGAGAAATTGCAATTTGAATAAGTTTTATACGTCGGTGTAAGACAGTTGCATTTTCGCATATTTTTTAAATTTCCCTAAATCGGAGGGACAGTAATTCAATGGCCACACAATGATTTCGGTTATAGCAATAGCGGGGAAAATCGCTTGCCGTAACGATCGATAAGGCAAATGCAAGTCTCTACTATTACGTTATCGCACGAAATCGTAAAAATTTTAGTCGATAAGTTACCGAAAATTTTAAGTAATTGTGTGGCCATTGAATTGCCCTCCCTTTGATGAAGGGAAATTTAAATATTATGCTTATTAAAAAGCAACTACTTTATTTAACCAAAAATAAAAAAAACATCTCTTATTATAATTTCTTAATTTATCATCTGATATAAAATTCCTTCTTTTATTATTACATGAATAACCACTAAAAATATGTATCTGAACTTGTGGACATTACTATAATTTTACTTGTAATACTGTGTCATAGCCAACGGTTATGGCGTTGTCATGCCAACAGTCATATGTCAATGAAATCTGTGTTTACTTACGATTGATAACTAAAACTGTCAAGTGTATGGTGTTGATTTTTTAATAAATAAATTCATTAAAGAATAAAAAATCTCTATAATAGTGGCTTCAACTCAAAGGAGTAATAATTATTCGGTTTCGGGTTCGGTCCACTAGCTAGACGCAAGCTAAGCTGCTGTCTGCTGTGAGGAATATGCTGTAAGTACAAATACTTTTCTTTGAGTTTTCTTTGGATCTTTCAATATTTAATTATGTTTGTTATACCTTCTATACCAATGCATTTATGTTTAGTTTTACATAATATAGTATTGAGGTCAAAAATGTATTTTAAAATCTGCTCAACACGCGTCACACGGGTTTGGATGCTTGTGATTTCTTTGTTGTTTTCGATCTTTCATAGTCACATGTGATTTAGTTATTTACTTTTATGATCAATGCAATGAATTTGCTGATGTCCACTACTTACTTAAGTATTTAATTAATATCTGTCTCAATATTTTAATTTAAGAATCTATTTTTTCTAATTTAATTTATATTTTTTATTTCAGAGATTTAATCCAAGAATTCAAAGGCTCCCATGAGAAATGAGGCTACGGAGACTGAGGCATCGATGGCGTTTGGCCCCTGCATGAACTAACCAGTATATCAGTGATGGCGTGGCATACAAGCGATTTTCAGCTCACTAGTAAAGCGGAAGTATTGTCCATAGTATCTATCCATGAAATTTTTTTATTTTTATTTTTTTATTTATTTATCCAAATAACATTTCAATTATACTAACAATGGCTTTACGCTTATAAACCTACGAGGTTTGTCCAAGCATTGCACATTCGACTCGGACGATAATATTAAAATAAGAACAATAACAATGCGTCGACAGGAGTCGGCCGCACGCACACATTAATAAATAAAAAAACCGACTTCAAAAAACCTGCCTATAAAAAGCAAGAAATAATATTCAAATCATTAGATATGCATTATCATTGTTATAATAAAAATACGTCTATTGAAGTCGGGTGGGGCTGGAGTACAACTTCCTAATTTTTTATTCTAAAAGGGACCATCTCGCAAGCAAACTCAATCGAACAAAAAAAGAATCATCAAAATTGGTCCATAAATGACGAAGATATGCGCGAACAACGATAAAAAAAAAACATACAATCGAATTGAGAACCTCCTGCTTTTGTTGAAGTCGGTTAAAAATACAAATAAGTTGCAATATTGCGCATGAGTGAAATAGTTTCGTGTGCGTCCACCAGTTACCGAACGAACAGGTTTCTGGTTCACGCGATATAGGATGATCGGAGAAAACTGATTGAACATTAATTAAATAAAATTGTTGTTTATTACTTATGTTTTTTTTTATAGGTAAGTAATTTAATTTTATGGTAAGTAGTATGACTTTGTGTAACTTTATTTAAACGAATTATGTTGATTTAGAAACTACATATCTGAAACTAAATTATCTATAAAATATGTTTTTAATTTTTGCTTGCAATTTATTTCGTTCAAATTGTTTACAAAATTTTGGGGCATATCATTTGCTATGTTAGGGATTAAACAACACAATCGTCTGCGACCATAGTAATTGTTAGAATATGGTTTAATGATTATTTTTTGTGTCGCTTTACGCGTTTGTATTTTATGATTAGTTATAGGTAACTCTGGTATAGTATGTAGGTTTTCTTTTATTATGTCACATTTTAGTTTATCATTTATTGGAAGTATTTTGCAATATTTGAATAGTTCTTCATATTTATATTTATTTGTTACTTTTTTACCAGCTATAACTTTAAGTATTCTAAATTGTAGGTTGTAAATTTTGTCCGTGTATGTTTTAAAAGTTCTACCGTAACAAGTTAACCCATATCACAGATAATATAATACTATACTAGTACAGATACCTCATCCCATACAAAAGAAATGGACCGTCGTAGGGCGACTAAGTGGGCTACTAAAAATGTTTTTCTCGTAGAACGCTAGATGGCGGCGCCGTCACCGCAGCACGTCTAGCATGGCGTACCGAGCGCACACTTCTCACCAATAGATGGCGCATGTATAGCAATAAACTAAAATATTCTACGCACCAATAGATGGCGTTCTATCGTTTGAAAACACTGGCCTCCGTCGCGTCGCCCGCGCTCCGTTTGTTCTGTCTGTTATCGCTCGAGTTTTGATTCAAATTCAAAAATGCTTACGACAGTGCTACCTACTTATTATTAACTTTAAATTGGCTTTATGAACCTCTTCGAAAATTAATCATTCGATGTATTGAGTGTTCGATATTTTAACCATTCGATATTTTGATCGTTCGATTATTTGTAAATTCGATATTTTGAACGTTCGATGTTTTGACCGTTCGATGTTTTGACCGTTCGATGTTTTAACCGTTTGATGTTTTGAGCGTTCGATGTACAGTGTTCGATATTTTGATTTTCGATTATTTGGTATTCAATATGGCGTAGGTAACCCATTTTGTTGACCACCTAACTCAAAGCAATAGTGGTCAAAATTGCAGCGACGCGAGCGAATTCGATTTAGTCTGTCCGAAGCTTAAGACAGTAGAATTTTAAAATTGAGCGGCCAAGCCCGCTCGATTTTAAGATTCTTAAAATTGTGTGGCCTAATTGCACCGCCGCGGCGCCGCCGCCGCCGCCGTTTTCGTGACCAGGGGGTAACAGTTGTACTGTACTACAGAAACAAACTTTGGCATAAAGGCGTTCTCAAGGTCAACATGTGAAAGTAATGATGTGACAGACAGAGACAGATAGACGATAATGCCATAGTTCAAATAGCAATGTTGGTTTTTAACACGTTTTTATGTGGTCGTTTTCTTGTTTACTTATTTACTAGCGGCCGCCGGCGACTTCGTCTGCGTGGAAAGTTTTTTGCTATCCCTCGGGAACAATATTGTTTTTCAGGATGAAAAGAAAGAGACGTGAAGGCGTAACAAACAAACAAACAAACGGACTTTCGCATTTATAAATTAGTAAGGAAGTAAGGATATTAGTTAATTATTTGTCTGTCTGCAAATTTTGATCTTTATATCTTCAATCTTTATCAAGCCTAATATGGTCACCCATCTTTCTTATGACCACACAAAAAGTGGCTGCACAATGTTTGCTAAGTCTCATATTTGAGACTTAGCAAAGAAGCCATCTTGCTTTTGACCACACAAAAAGTTGCTGCACGATCTTTATCGACCTAATTTGGTCACCCATCTTGCTTTTGACCACACAAAAAATTGCTGCATGATCTTTATCAACCTAATAAGGTCACCCATCTTGCTTCTGACCACACAAAAAGTGGCTGCACAATCTTTATTAAGCCTAAAATCGTCGCCGTAGAGCGAAAAGTGGTGACTTTTCGCTCTACTCGATCAAACGTGTTTTGGGTTATGAAGGTTTCAAGTTTTATAAAACAAAAAAATATATAACTCGGTTTTGCTATGAGATAATTTAAAAATTTATGGTTTCATATCTTAGAAAATAGGTAAGCGCATACAGTAACATTATTACTTTTAATTAGTGTCCGACCGAAACCGAAACCGAACTTTCGGCCCTGGTTCCAGTTTCGGCCGAAACCGAAACTTATTTTCACACATTAAGTTGACGTATTTTTTTACACATTCAATTCATTCGTTGGTTGGTGGTAGGGCTTGTTTCAAGCACGCTAAAGGTGGACGCCTGGACGGAAACACTAGTCGATTTTAATACAAAGGAGATAAATTGGGAAAATTGGTAAAATAATTATTTCGCTAGCTTGATAACTGCCCGAGATATCAGTGTGAAATGCACATAAATGGACTCGTCCAAAAACGCTCCATACTACGGCTACTGAATTATGACGTCACGCCTCAGTAGTTTGTATGCAACGCGTAGGAAATTTGTTCGGCAGCTATATTAAATATTGTGTTTATCAAAATGGTTTCTTAGACAAATTTGCTATACATTTTACGAACTAATAAAAGGTATCATTTATTTTAGTAAATTTTAAACTTTTTAAATGGACTTGTCCACCCAACTTTGAAGGGTCATAAAACAAATAATAAAACAGATAATATGCAATATATAAAACCAAGAGGTATACAAGCTACTCTAAAAGTTTAATATGTTTACGATTTTTATTAGTATTTCGTTATTTTATTCATTAGTCAACATCCTAATTATGAAGCCTTGGTTCTCCGCCAGGAATTGATCGAGCTGTGATCTGATGATGGCTATCTAGGGAGCGAATGGAGGAAATTCAGATCGCTATACACACCCAACTGATCTGATCAGCATTCTAAGAGCTGTTTGGATGTTTAAAATAGCTATCTGGATTTATTCGTTCCCTGGATAGTAATCATTAGATCACAGCTCGGCCAATTCCTGGTGGGCGGAGAACCCATATTTCTATGAAAATCAACTGGTGTTTCTAATTATCATCATGGTGTTTATAAAAAAACAATAATATAAGTATGTAACAAAAATCGTCAACAAAAAAATATCATAATAATCAAATAATCAATATGTTAAACTTACTTTTGTAAATCATCTTTTTTAGTAATCATTATAATTTATTGTTTAACAATAGTCGTATGACTAGTTATTTTGTGTGTTTTACCGTACGCGTACTACCTGTCCGAATAGACTATAGACGAAGCTTTTGACGCTCTTGCGCAGTCAGAAGAAAAGTTTCGAGATGACTAGTTATCCACGAATTTTAAACACTTACATGTTTTTTCACAATTAAAATCAATCTTGTAACTGAAGGTATAGTGTATACACGTTAAAACACGTAATATATTAACACAACCGAGTTTCGGTTGAGCCGAAAGTTTCGGCCAATATTTGGCCGAAACCGAAACTGTGGCCGAAACTAGATTATCTTGCCGAAACTGGCCGAAATGGAACCGAAACTGAAACTTCGGTCGGTCGCTACTTTTAATGTATTACTTATAATTACTGAGATAATGAAAAAAAAACGACTTAGTTACTTTCTACCCTCAAATTCAGTAAGAACATTTTTAGTTAAAGAGAGTTAGTGACTTTGCGTCCGTGTTTGGATCACTTTTAATAAGAATAACTCCTATAATTATGACTGATCTTTGGAAATTCAAAAGATGTTTTAATGATTATTCGTAACTCTCTAGTTTGAACTATTTTCAATTTACCATTAACTAATTTTAAAATTAAGACAAAGAAAGAGTCAAATTAATGCATTATCTTCATACTTCTCTAATGTATTTATTAAAAACACAAACAGAAACGTATCAATAAACATAATTACATTAATTCGATTTTTCTTCACTTTGATCGTTAATATCAAGTTCCAATATCCTGTCTACAACATCTTCGCTAGTAGTTGGACTTCTCATACTATGTCTAGAGTTCTTGAGATATGATACTTTTGCGACAAAAACCAATAATATAGGCCATTGGAATAGCAAAAGCTTCATATTAAGCTATTAAAATATGGTTCCTTCTTGTTTCAGAATCATACTCACATGTCTCATAGTCTTCCTAAAATTTTCCTTCTTCTTTAGTTAGTTCGAGGAACCACATTTTCTTGTTTTTGGAATGTCAAATATGGCGTACGAAGCATCGTGGTTATGCTAAACTATGCCTGAACATTGCTGTTCAAACCCAAGACTTTTGATTTTAGCCATATCATATTCTCTCTATTTTACTCTTGCTTGTGTTACTGATAAACTTTTCATTTGAAGCCTGCATCAAGTATTTTATTATGAAATAAGTTAGGTACTCGTATTTAAAAGGGAGCAGAAAGTTTACTCAATGTTTGATTGGAAGACAGTCATGCATCTCGCGCGCGCACAAAAACACACCGGGTTTAAAACACACCGGGTTTCAGCACCGTCAAAGAACTTCATCTTCTTCTCGTCTCAAAGAACTCGTCATCGTCGCCATACCATGCGCACGACACCCACTGCTGGGTCTATACCCAGGCCTATGTCTTCCCCAAGGATTCTTCTTACTATGTGTTCTCGCCCACTGCCATTTAGATGAGCAATCCTTTGAGCGATGTTAATCACTTTAGTTCTCCTGCGGATCACCTCATTTCTAATTCGATCACGCAGAGAAACATCGAGCATGTCTCTCTCCATTTCCTGCGAAGTCACCTTGAGCCTCCATACAAGACCCATAGTTAGCGACCGACCACGTTTCACTGCCGTTAATCAATCGGCAACAAACACTGGTAATAGATTTTCGACTTGTCTTGAGACACTAAAGTAAGTTGGATGCGAAGATTTTTTAAAGCATCTCAAACGCTGCCCTTCATGTTGGGTTCGACGAAAGATTTTTTTGTCGAAGTTAGACTTACTTACCTAACTGGACTGTCTGCCCTAGGTATACGTAATGGTAAACCTTTGAGTGTAGTATTCCCATAACTGGAGCGGTTACAACATGGGAATTTGACATGATTTTCGTTTTTGTTCATGTCCAAGAAATTACTAATAATGATTAGTGTGATAGGCTCTAAATGAAAGGTTAATCAGTAACACAAGCAAGGAAAAGATGGAAAGAAAATGATGTGGCTGAAAATCAAATATCTTAAGCTACAATTTTAATTGTGAAAAAACATCATTCGTGGATAACTAGTCATCTCGAAACTTTTCTTCTGACTGCGCAAGAGCGTCAAAAGCTTAGTCAATAGTCTATTCGAACAGCTGGTAGTACGCGTACGGTAAAACAAAACAAATAACTAGTCATACGACTATTGTTAAACAATAAATTATATTGATTATTGTTTAACAATAGTCGTATGATTAGTAATAAATTTTATTGATTACTAAACAAGTTGATTTACAAAATGATTGACATATCTCTTTTTTTTAACCACTTATATATTTTGTTTACAAAGTGTTGTTTCCGTAATTGGCTAATGTATTGTATAATTATTATACCGGCCTTAATGCTCTGTAAATACTGTGGTAACAATGTTCAATAAATAAAATAAAATAAAAAATAAAATATTATTGATTATTTGATCATTATGATATTTTTTTTGGTGACGATTTTTGTGACATACTTAAATTATTGTTTTTTTTTATTTTATTTTATTGGTGGACGGATAATTAGAAACACTAGTTGATTATCATACAAATGGGGTTCTCCGCCCACCAGGGATTGAGCGAGCTGTGATCTAATGATTGCTATCCAGGGAACGAATAAAGGAAATCCAGATAGGTATTTTAAACGTATCGAAACAGCTCTTAGAATTCTGATCAGATCAGTTGAGTGTGCATAGCGATCTGAATTTTCTCCATTCGCTCCCTGGATAGCCATCATCAGATCACGATCGCAGCATCAATTCCTGACGGAGAATTAATGCTTCAAAATTATCTCGTTTGTATGAAAATCGACTAGTGTTTCTAATTATCTGTGCACCCCTAGCGTGCTTGAAACAAAACCTACCACCAACCAACCATGAATGTGTAAAAAAATAAGTCAACTTAATGTGTGAAAATAAGTTTCGGTTTCGGTTTCGGCCGAAATTCCAGTTTCGGTCGGACACTACAAAACATACTCTTCCCAAAATTTTGCATGGCAAACGATTTAAATACCTAGCACTTTGAGTAGTGAATAGGATACAAATAAACGATGAAGTATCAACACCTCTTAACTTAGTTTTTGTCGATTTTTTGTTTTTTAGCCGATCGACATAATACAATTTCGCAAATGGGCAAAATCTCATTGTACTATTTAACCCATAGGTATGAATTTTGCTGCGAATACATCCTAACTTTATAGGGAATACCTTCTAATGTAATTTTCTAAAAAAAACGTTCTCAGCGTCATATCTACTCCAAAATAGCGCACCACTACAACAAAGAAAAAGAAATGTCATTTAAGGACGAAAGAATTGACACGATTTTGCAACAAAAAGCTGAATATTAAGAGGTTAAATTACTAATGATAGCATCTAATTTAAAAAAATAATTTAAAGAAATACTTATTCCGATTTAAAACAAAAACCATAGTAAGTAAATCGTTTTTAGTATCTTAGTTTATGAAAATACATGAATGAATATTCGACATGAATTTCGAGGTCAGTACAAGAGCTTTCTCAAGGCTGAAAATTCGTATACTGCTTAATTATTATGCATAGTTTATGAAAATAATAGTCAGACTACAGTGTCATGGAACATAGGCAGTCAGCAGTCGCTCAAAGGGTGGAGTCCAAACAAGCTGTTCGGAGCTACAACGTGTTACAAAACAGGATTACATAGTTGAAACTTGGTAAGTAGATATGTATTCTGTAAATCGCTTTACGATTTTTATGGAAAAAAAAAGATTAAGGGGGTGCTCCCCATACATGGAAACCTAGGTACAATTTGATTTGACACGACAGCAAATATAAACACACGACACACGACACGACAGCAAAAAAAATATTATTAACCTCTTAACAAACAATGATTAATGGTTACTAAAACAACAAATAAAATAAAGTCAAAAACTACAATGTGGATAACTCCAATACTACGTTGAAAAATATACTTATTAGAGACTTACTTCCTTTAATTTTACTATGACAGTAAACGCGGTCGAACGTGCGATAAATTGTGTGGTGTAAATGCGTGCAGTCTCTCGATATAATATCTCGAAAAAGTGTCTTATCTCGTTATGATGATCCAGGTACTGGGTTACTTTATTCAAAATGAAACTCTGATGAGAGTTGTTGTTTAACTTTTTAGTTCGTTTTGAGCAGGACGCGTGACGGCAGGACAGTCTTGTTTTTTATATTTTTTTAAATTATATATGTACCTACGTACCTACATGCGGTAACGGATCGAGGGAAGTAATAAATAATAATTTACGTATTATTTTATTATAATGATATAGGTACCTACTTAATATAGGTAATTAAGAAAAAAATGTTCATAATTTTTTTTGTAATCATTCCATTAAAGATAAATTTAACTGACATCTGTAGAATCGATCGTTACATACCCAGTCTAATATAAGCCGATGAAGTACATTATTCTTCGCAATATTTAACAAGAAGCAAAGATATATTGCTTATAGAATGATAATTAGTGCTGATCAGGCATTCTGTTTTCTAATCGTTTTTCCTTTTTCACAAAGGTCTGTCATTCGAACGATGTTCAAGTCAACACAAAGCTTAAAACAAAACTAACAGCGGTGTCGGAGTCCCGCAGGTTTATTGCCGATCTTCAAGTGGCAGACATAAAACACAAATTACGTCGTCACTTTTAAGACGTTAACAAACGTCAAATCCCAATATTAAATTCAAAATATTGAAAGACTACGCGCGTGAAGTTATCATAGAAAAAATATAATGCACTTGAAATAATACACAATAGAACTAATTGAAAACATTTATAAAAAGTTACCACCTTTGATGTAAAAAAATATCCCTAGGACCTCGTTTTTGGGTTTATTTGCAAAATTAATCAGAAACAGAACATTCGTTTATAATAAAACCACGCATAAAAATCTGCAATGTTAATTCCTTCAATCTTAATTGAACAGTTTTTTTAACTAATTTGAAAGCGAAGAAAAGTACCTACCTAATAAAAACATGTAAAAATCGAGGATTCAGCGCTCGACCTCTACGCAACCGCCGCGTTGGAACGCGCACTGATTTGAACCCAAAGCTTATAGAATTACGTCACAGAATACATAATAGTACAAGTTTACGTTCGATTTCACTCTTTCACAGATCGACCCGCTCGGATTGAGAGTATTGAGACATGTTAAGACCTTAACAGCGCCATCTATGGATGAGTAGCATAAATCATCAAATTACTCGTCAAAAACTGCTTTTAAGACGAAAACGCACGCATCTTATCAGCTCAAACTATTGCCGATAGGTGTCACTAACAATTTATTGAAATTTGTCAAAAAACCCTTTATTTTACTGTTATAACTACAATTTTGCATTTGGTGATTTTTATTAAGAAACAATTTTAACGTTTCTTGTTATTTTTTCTCTGTATTTTAATGTTACAAAAACATCAATGACAAATCGAAGCAGGTACCGCCATCTAGTGAGATAAATATAAACTAATGTTAAAAATCCATTTCTGATGTTAGTAATGAGACCCCATGCCCATATGTATATATGGGAGCTACCATGGCATTGTATAGATTTATAAGGACATCGTATGGTATTTTATATTTTAGAATATGAAATTTGGCTAGCATTACTCGCATTTTGGTACATACGGATTCTACATGTGGTCCCCAGTTGAACGTATCGTCTATGATTAACCCCAAGTATTTATGTTGAGGTACTTGTTCAATAGGTTCACAGGTACAATGTGTGTTATTTTTGTGCAAACAGTCATGACTATGTACTATTATTTTAGGTTTCTGATTAGCATAGATGTAGGGTGAATGAATGTGTATGAGTTTTGTTTTTTGCGCGTTTAATACTAAACCCATGTCATGCGACCATTTGGTAAGTAGCGTTAGATCGTGTTGAAGTGTTTGCTGAGCAGTTTGTATATTGCGATCAGCTGCTATGAGACAAGTGTCATCAGCGAATTGATACACTGTACTTTTTTTAATTAAATTGTTTAGATCATTGACGTAAGCCAGGTAGTGCAAAGGTCCTAACACTGAACCTTGAGCTGTTCCTTCGGTACTTAGCTTACTATCACTGAGGCTGCCTGCGACTTTGACCATGTATCGACGATGCTCTAAATAACTTTTGCTCCATTTCAACAAAGGTCCTCTAATTCCTGTACTCTCTAGTTTTTCTATTAGTGTAGTGTGTTTTAAAGTGTCAAAAGCCTTACTAAAGTCTATAAAAGCCACCAATACATGTTTCTTATCGTTAAGATGTGTATTTACGTCCTCAGTAAACCTCGAAAGTAATAGTGTAGTACTTTTTTGCGGTTGAAATCCGTATTGGTTTGACGAAAGAATGCTATTATCCCTGTAGAATTTTTGAATTTGATCACTAATGAATTTTTCTATTACTTTGTCTAGTGTAGGTAGAATAGATATGGGTCTATAATTAGCATAATCTGATTTCTTGCCCTGTTTATGTATAGGACGAACAAAACTTGTTTTCAGATCGTCTGGGTACGTCCCGGATTTGATACTACTATTGATAAATTTTACTATCACTTTTGATATTTTATAAGAAATATGTTTCAAATCTAAGGCACGGATACCATCACTACCAGGGGATTTTTTTGGATTTATGTTTTTTATTATTTTATTAATTTTTCTAAACGTGGCTGGTTCAAGGCGCATAGTGACATCTGATGTAGTTTTATAATCATTTGGATTCAGCGAAGAACTTTATTAGACTTGGGCACAATGTTGTTGACGTTTTGCTGAAAGCCTTCTGCAAAACTATTGGCAATCTTACTTTCTTCACCCTCTTTTATACTGTGACGCCATGAAGGAAATATAATGAAAATATTTCAACTTTGCCTTACTGAATAACTTACCTTTTACTATACTTATACTGTTCATTACCTTGACTATGGTTCAAACCAGCAAAACATTCTATGGGATACATAAATTATTAAACTTTGACACCACTTGTAAACTTATGCTGAAAATATTGGAAAGTGGTAATAAAAAAAAGTTAATAAATAAAAACATTTTTGACACAAATGGCTCTCCTAAATATTTAAGTAACAAGAATTCTTATACCAGAGGGGATTTTATATGAATGACCAAATTTAACAAGTGCAAACTTAAGATTCAAATATCTTTGAATTCGTGGAAAAGACTGCGTGGGAACAATAACGGAAAGTAGGTAATGTGGTAGGGATAGGGATGCAAAAGCGAGGCCGGGGCGAGAGCTCGCGATGGGAGGCAGGACGGCCGAGAGGGACGGAAGGTTTTAAAATTATGTGCAGACTTGTAATTTAGGACGAAAGTGTTGAGAATAATTCTAAATAGATACCTAATAATATTTAATCCTGAGTCAGTTATTAGTGTTGATGGAGTTAGTGGTAACTATGAATTTCCATTCGGTAAGTGTCATTTGATTATTTAATCTACTTTAATGACCTGCCTGTTGTCAATACTGGTATTGAGATGTGTCAACTAGACTAGTAATTTCTCAGCCTAGGATTATCATAGGGTAAACGACCTGTGGTCGGCTCTTTCATTCGAAGTATAGGGGAACAATATAAATTGTTCATTTAGGGACATACCTAGGTACATCGCACAATAACACTATGTTTGAAAACAAACGCTTTTGCATTCACCATACGAACTAAACACAGACACTCTTGATGTTGGATTGGCAATAAGAGAGTTCATTATGGTAGTAGTCCCGTTGAAATTCCTCTTTTAGTAAAATTAATTTTGTTAATTTTCTTTTAATTGTATTATGCCAGCTGGAGATTTGTCCAGTCAGGAGTCGAGAATCACAATACGACGCGGAATCTAAAATTTTAGATGATATCTAGAATTTTAGTTGGAGGGGCGTCGTTTCTCCCCCCCATTTTTCACATTTCACAAGGGGGGAGGCTGGTTATAATACAGAAAATAGTCTAAAAATCTTAAACAACAACGATTCCGAACCTTAGAGTAAAAATGAACAGTTACATTTGGAGCCGTGTGACCAGGGATCCCGTCATTAAATGTTTCAATAGAAATTGAAACAACGGGAGTAAAAACAAAAAAATGCAACGTGGGGTCAATAACGTAACGATCACTCTCTAACTTATTAATGTACTTATATATCAAAATACAACTTTTCATGACTTCTAAATCATTTTCTACTTTAAAATACAATGACTATTCCCAGCTTTTAAAATACTTTTAAGAACAATTATAAAATATGTAGTGGTGAAATCGATATGTTCTAGTCTATACTAAATCTAATTATTAAGTACCAATATTTTATTAGTCCTTTCTATTTCTTTATTGCCGATTTTCGTTCCAGTTGGCAATTTTTAAAATTTTATAAGCTATATTACATCTTCATGAACGATAACTGATTGAATCAACATTTTGATAGGTCAAAAATAGACGTCACTTATTAAACACGTAACTCACTTTGAAAAAAAAAAAACATTTAGCGGGAGGTTGTTCAGAAATAGTCACAAACTTCGTTCCGTTTACAAAAAAAAGGGATACTTTTTATACAAAAGGTTGGTTTAGCCATCAAACAGACACGTGGTCATTTTAATGGCAGACCTAACAAAACAAATGGTATAAGAAAGATTTTCGTTTAATGAAATATAATCGATCAACGTATGGGCATTGAACGGACACAGCGAAAGATAGCCTATCTAAGTAAGATGACAAAGAAATTTATGATATTTTATTCATTAAGATCTTGTGCATATGATGTGTTTATCAGATTTATTTAATTAAAACCTTATTAATTGGTAAACATTATTGCAATAAAATAAAATACGTTTAAATCTAGTTTACATAAGTTTTAATTCTCGATAGTAAATTAAATTGTACTATGATAAGAATAACCTTATCTTGAATCTAACTAATGACTAGCTAATATGGCTGTCACCTATCCTATGAGTAAGTTCTGTTAGCTAGCTACAATTATTTAGTTACAAGGTATATAAAAATGTTTTACACATCCGTGAATTTATTTATTTGCAGTTTGTTTTTCTAACT
This sequence comes from Agriphila tristella, assembly GCA_928269145.1. Lineage (NCBI taxonomy): Eukaryota > Metazoa > Arthropoda > Insecta > Lepidoptera > Crambidae > Agriphila > Agriphila tristella. The sequence continues at coordinate 45,602,186 of OV743433.1, forward strand.
AACTAACAATAGTAAAGAACTTTAACTTTATGAACACCCAAGCTAATTCAAACTAATCTCACTCACTATTATATTAATTAAGTTTCGTTTTCTATTAGGTATTAATTTGGGTACTTATAAGTATGTACTTTGCAAGTGCTGAATAATCCCGCGAGCGTAGAGTAGGTATTCACTCTCGCGCAACAATCTCTTAATCAACTGAACCAGGTACTATTTTTTTTGACAAATCTCTTCCTTTCTTCCTTCACATGAACTGGCGTAAGGCTAGAACTTGTTAATAGTTTCGGTCGAAGCTTCGGCGTTGTAAAAATACCATTTAGTTTTCTACTCAATGCCATCCTTAACCATAAAAAGTGAAATCCAACTTAGGGCTCCAGAGCCCACAACTGAAAGCAATAAACCCCGAAACAATATGCCTTAGAAATTATTTTGAGAAAAAAAAAACAATACAAGTTATGTTTTTGTCTCAGCCCTTTGTTCGTATCACACGTGCGGCGGACTTTACTTTGTCGGTGTGTGTTACTCGCACTACACCCAACCCGTAGCCATAACGCCTTTGTTGACTGTTTCTATCTATTTGTCTAGTAACTGCTTACGTGTTAAATAACGATTCCTATTTTTTTCTATTATCAGACAGAATTCTCATTACGAAATACTCTTCTAATGTTATATGTAGTTGGGTGCAGGGTTACAATTTTATTTTGCTGTATTAGAATAACCATGTTTATTTTGCATTAAAATCGATAATACATTAGAAATAATTGTAAACATCTTGAGATTTGAAGTGATTGACAACTTGATAAAAAAAAAGGAAGACACAATGTCTGACAAAATTAAAATCAATTTGAGTGCCAATGTTTGAGGGGGGCTTAAATGATATTGATGTAAAACTGTTTTCCTAGGTTTCATTTTACGTGTTAAAATTGTCGAAAACTCTAATCTAATGTGTTAATTGATACTTATAATTTTATTTTTAATAATAACCTACAAAAATTATCTATTATCATACCAACAATCATAACATTATTTTTTTATTACCTATTCCATATTATACATCTGCAAAAACGTGGAGCATCTGTGACCGTGGTGATAACTTCGTCTCAGTTCGTACCGTGGCGACTGCAACGGCGGGCTTCGGAGATGAGAGGTGTCAGAGCAGAAAAAAAAATAAGTTAAGTGTTTAGTATAATTATTATTCACACTTGAGTTTAAAGTCCAAGCGTTTTACAATATTGTTCCAGATTGACGATTGAGTATTTTTTTATAATCACTTTACATCTAATGTGAGTAAATTTTATAATCACTTTAAATCTAATGTGAAGCTCTCAAGTTTTATGAGAGAGCTTATTGCTTATCGTTAAACAACGACTGGTAAGTGCCATTACGGCAGATTGGCTACGTAAGTTAGAGGGTTTGAGTCCCGAGTGAGAGTGCATAATTACAAAAAAAAAACTTTAAAGCATCACATGTTCTAAGCACACGCATACGCAGTAAGTAAAGTCAACAAAGTTGTGACTTTAACAGTTTAAAATAAATCGCTTGAAAGGAAGAGATGATTAAAAGTTCATCTTTACCTTCACCCATTGTCTTTATACAAAAGATGTTTTTGTGACTTTTGGGTAAATGCAAGACAATACAGACTACCTACTATATACCTAACCTACTAAAATACTATGCTATACTAATGACTAGAATTGTTTTCAATTATGAATAAATAAAATTATGAATAAGACATTAACAAGAACTTGATTAAGTAAATGTATATAAATAAATAATAGGTCGAGTTACATAAAAATTTGATAAAAGACAAAATATTAATTTATGTAGATTAGTAATTATTATAAAATTGACAATACAGCAGTTGTAAGTTAAGTGGGTATTATAATTCTCAGTTAGTTTCCTATGACAATTCCAGCCGCACGAGAGCCGGGACAATATTATGACAGTCCGTCCGTTCGCAAACAACGGGTGGTTAGTGCAGTTCCTGAGGCAGATTGCGTCTTCATCTTGAAGACAGATAAGTACAATTTGCATGCATGAGAAACATTATTATTAAAGTATCACGAACTAGTCCATTCAATGGAATGTCTGTTAGGAAATTTTCATGCGATTCGATTAAACAGTTTAGAAATTCAAAATCTTGAACTCCAAATAATGGTTGTAATTACCATTCTTTAAATTATAAAACTTTGAATTAAACTTAATAATATAAAATCGTAATGATTTATGTATGAATAATGATACAAATACTTATTCATATATTTTGAGAGAACACAAACATAGTGTTTCGTTACCATTGACCCATTTTGCGGCAAATTACAACTTTTCTTTAAATTCTAGACTTTTAAACCTCTTGAACTTATCTGAGTAAATATAAAATCACTATTTATGCCTAAGCGATGATAGAAATATCAATATGTTTTGAGAGATTACAAACATAGTGTTTTATCATAATTGATCTATTTGGGGTATTTTACAAATATCGTTCTACGAGTGTTGACATTGCTTGTCTAAATTTTCTTAAGTGAAATATAAACGTGATATTATACCATTAACTAAGGAACAAAAATATATATATAGATATATAAATATACATTTTAGTGAAATGAGGAAAAAAAAATCCAGTTAAGTCTATAAATTAATGTGAAATTATAATAGGGAGTAGGACATAAAAAAAGGTCAAACCCTCATTACACAATTATGAATAAGTACAATAGAAACACTGGCATAGATCTTAAGGGTATCTAAACCTAACAATGAATCTTGCAAACAAAGGAAAAGTATATAATACGTTTATTAAGACATTTTATTTTTGATATTTTATTTTATTGAGATTAGAAGATATATGAAAACAAAACTAGAAGTTTAAAATTACAATCATCAAAACTTCTAAAATAACGATATAATAATTACTGAAAGATAGAACTTTACTTAAGAAACTTTGCATCATCTAATTTATGACCTTGATAACAAAATGCTGTGTTTCAGGTGCTAACGACACCTTTGTTTACAATATCAAACGACAATATAAACTACTTTGCTGAGAGAGTAATATGACTTATCGACGATCACAGGTAGGAATTGTTGTCACGAATAATTTTCGATTTCATATTTTAAAATATCAAAAGGTTCATGATACATTCAATGCGTTAGTAGACGCAATAATAATAATTATGAATAACTAATTACGGTAGACTTTACAAAATGCAATGAGATAACATTTTATAATTTGCGAAATCTGCAAAACTTGCTCGATTAATAAGGGAGATAAGATAGAAAAAAGTAACACACTATAAATCAAAAATCTATTATTCGCCCATACTTAGTCAAAAATAATATTCTAAGCAGAGTAAATGCTATCCGTGATTTCGGTATCATTATGGATGAGGAATTTTCATTTAATAACCAATCATGACAAAGTAGTTGAAAGGTTATTACAACTACAAGATTTTATTAAGAGAGTTGGAAAATAATTCAGGAACTCAATCACATTAAAAATACTATACGAGTACATTACTTTATCTGAGTCCATACTTGGCTTTATATGCACAACTTGGAGCCCCACATTTGATGTTTAATAAATCAAATATATGATGATGATGATGATGTCCTCCTCGACGAGTCCGTCGACGGCGACACACTGATTACTTTCTTGCATGAGCCCGTATGTGACTGGCGAAGCCAAACTTAGTTTTAAAGCAACGGTCGCAGCTCGCGCAGTACAATTGTCCACTTGCATTATAAGTATAGTTGTAAGTTGGCTTCGGTTGGGACTTTTTAAGCTGTCGTTTTGCGTCCAGATCTTCGAGACGCATTTCTTCAAAGTTTTTTACACCCTCATTCACGCTTCTACGCCACTCGGACCGTTTTGAGGCGAGATGTTCCCAGTCTTTTGGCGAAATGTTACACGCTGATAGGTTCCGTCTGAGAACATCTTTGTAGCGGAGATATTGTCCACCAGCAGTACGCTTTCCCAAATACAACTCCGCATAGAAAGACATTTTTACATGGCACATATGGCGCTAGTAGTTACTTACTAAAATTTATTTTGCTATGCACATACCTATAAATAGCATCTTCCCTTAACAAAATAATCAAACAATGCAAAACCAATTAAACTTAAATTTCAGAGATGACCATCAACCTAAGAAATTTATACTGTTTATTTAGCACAAAGACTTTGTTAATAAGTCTATAAGCATATCAGAAGTTGGTACACATTAAAGTTTTACATAATTGATTGCTACAAATTCGCTGACAAAATGAGACGAACATCTATATGTTTTGTTTTCTTTTGTGAAATAATGGGTTTGCAGCTAATTTTTAAGAACGTTGTTAGCTTTAGACCCATTACTTATTACACACACAAAAAAAAAAAGTTGTAACCTATATATGAACTAGATGTTGATGGTGATGATGATGAGATGATGATTTAGTTCCATAGTACATGCCGCCCTATCGGTATCAACACAACCATGCCAATTACAATCACTTTTATTATAAACAAGACCATATATTTTTTGTTTTGTAGGTATTTTAACAATCTTTTAGGTATATCCAATGAGTTGCACTAAGAGTAGTCAGTATAATACATTTAAATGTATTATAGTGACTCAAATAACTAACGCTAGAAGAAATACCTGTTTGGTCAATATAGAAAAATACATTAAACTTCCTATTAATTGCTGATAAGGAAAAGTTTCATTACTTTGATCATTTAAACTTCTTTCCGATTTTAAATTAGTTTCCATAGGAGTATGTGAAGTTTTACATTGACTTATATCAAATCTTGCCAAAATATTGTTTACAAATTGCTTTTGGTCAATACTTCAATAGTAATAAAATTTTATTAACTTTTGCATTCATATCGAGGCATTGGGATGAATGACCTAAACATTTTATTTTAGTTAGAAGTAGTAGTACCTACGTGAATATCACTGTATGAATATGCCTAATATTTGATCCAATATTATAGATACAGTTCTGAAAATAATAGGCACTGGCTTGTGTCTTTCTTATAAAAAAAATATAATTATCGTTAACTATATTTTTGACAAGTTAATAATTATCTGTAAAGTATTTTGGAGATATAACAAATGATTTGATCTTCTTAGAAGCAAAATGAGAATAGTCTGATAAAGTTACGAATTCGTAATATAGAAAGGTTATCTATTGGGAAGATGTATATTTTTAATAATTACAAACACTAATACCTTTATTATTATTAAATCAAGGACAGATTTATCGTGTGATAATTGATATTGTTATAATCTTCAGTAACAATTTATTCAGTGAAATATACTTTACTGGAGAACCACATGGTAAATTAAACGTTTTAACTATAAAAAGAGGAGTAATACTTATTGTATAATAATTTTGTTAAATATTTACAACCACCGTTGTAATTGTATAACAAGACAATAATTTTAACTTATGTTAAATCATAATCAAAAGAATAATAAAATTGCAAATCTGTTGAGATTGTATTTTACATAAAATATATTGAATATAGTGATTAGCACTCCGATATTCATACAACTATAACCTTTGATTGATTCTACTAATAAATCTATAATAATGCCATTATAGAAAATACTTTTTAAAGAAAGGATGATTAAAATTACTACTTATAAGATACGTACCAGAAAAAAATTGCATAGCGTTCGACAGCAAAACGCAGTTTGAGAACGAACAACGCCACCTACTTGATTAGTAACAAAACAAGCATAACACGCTTGTACAGCAATTTCTTAGCAAAACAGCACTCCCTTTACCGAATGCTTTTACCTTATCTTACCTCTTTATTGATGGAAAGATGCATCAACAGATAATAAACATAAAAATATATTATTTCATCAAACATTGCAATTAAAAGAATTCAGAGCCATAAAAAAAAATGAGTCTATAGGTTTTACTGATTTGTAATTTTAATTAAGATTACAAACGTATTTAAGAGAATGAGACGAGGGAGTAGGATTAATAAACTTTACCTGCCTAGACGAGTCCTATTGTGAAAATCAATCGCTTTATCCTTACGCGTCTAATTTTCAGAGGGGGGAATGTGACGCCATGAAGGAAATATAATGAAAATATTTCAACTTTGCCTTACTGAATAACTTACCTTTTACTATACTTATACTGTACATTACCTTGACTATGGTTCAAACCAGCAAAACATTCTATGGGATACATAAATTATTAAACTTTGACACCACTTGTAAACTTATGCTGAAAATATTGGAAAGTGGTAATAAAAAAAAGTTAATAAATAAAAACATTTTTGACACAAATGGCTCTCCTAAATATTTAAGTAACAAGAATTCTTATACCAGAGGGGATTTTATCTGAATGACCAAATTTAACAAGTGCAAACTTAAGATTCAAATATCTTTGAATTCGTGGAAAAGACTGCGTGGGAACAATAACGGAAAGTAGGTAATGTGGTAGGGATAGGGATGCAAAAGCGAGGCCGGGGCGAGAGCTCGCGATGGGAGGCAGGACGGCCGAGAGGGACGGAAGGTTTTAAAATTATGTGCAGACTTGTAATTTAGGACGAAAGTGTTGAGAATAATTCTAAATAGATACCTAATAATATTTAATCCTGAGTCAGTTATTAGTGTTGATGGAGTTAGTGGTAACTATGAATTTCCATTCGGTAAGTGTCATTTGATTATTTAATCTACTTTAATGACCTGCCTGTTGTCAATACTGGTATTGAGATGTGTCAACTAGACTAGTAATTTCTCAGCCTAGGATTATCATAGGGTAAACGACCTGTGGTCGGCTCTTTCATTCGAAGTATAGGGGAACAATATAAATTGTTCATTTAGGGACATACCTAGGTACATCGCACAATAACACTATGTTTGAAAACAAACGCTTTTGCATTCACCATACGAACTAAACACAGACACTCTTGATGTTGGATTGGCAATAAGAGAGTTCATTATGGTAGTAGTCCCGTTGAAATTCCTCTTTTAGTAAAATTAATTTTGTTAATTTTCTTTTAATTGTATTATGCCAGCTGGAGATTTGTCCAGTCAGGAGTCGAGAATCACAATACGACGCGGAATCTAAAATTCTAGATGATATCTAGAATTTTAGTTGGAGGGGCGTCGTTTCTCCCCCCCATTTTTCACATTTCACAAGGGGGGAGGCTGGTTATAATACAGAAAATAGTCTAAAAATCTTAAACAACAACGATTCCGAACCTTAGAGTAAAAATGAACAGTTACAATACTAAATGATTTCATCAGAAAGAAATAAAAGGATATGTTGTTAACAATAATAAATACCTCAAGTTATTTGATTGTACTCTTTTATTTGACTAAACTAGCTTAAATAATTGCAACTAGTGTACAGTGTAGATACTCATAAAGTTGGATACGAGCGTTGACACTGTGCAACTGATGATCGTCCAGGCAGTAGTGTGTGATCTGTGAGGAATTCCGTCATTCTCCAAATCAACCGGATTTCGGTTATAGCGTCAGTTCTTCCCCATCTTCGACGCCACACCATAATTTTCTTGACACTCGATAATAAGCGAATGCCATGCCAATTAGCTGCTGATGATGATGAACGAAGAGCGGTTAGTATCTAAAACACACAGTAAAAAATAGAAAAACATGTAGTAGGTACATAAAAAAAATCAAAATGAAATTTTTATTTAAAATAAGATGATGATGGTAACTTGCAAATTCTTACTGGGTAATATCGTAAATGGGAAAGTCCGTTTGTTTGTTTGTTTATACGCCTTCACGTCTTAACTACTGAACCAATCATCATGAAATTTTACATATACGTTGTCAGGGGTACAAGGAAAGACATAAGGAAGGTACTTATACCTTTTATTCCGAAAAAAACTATTGTTCAGAGAAATAACTGACCACGCAGACAAAGTCGCGGGTGGTTACTAATATATTTTATTAATTTTAGCTCAAACCAAACCAAAGATCTTACATTTCGAGTTTAAAATACTTAATTACAGTTAGGTACCTACTCACTTGCTATTGTATAGGTAGAGAATCCCCAAGGCCGCTGTCTTTAAAGATAAGGCCATATGGCCGCAACTCTTCGACGAGCTCAGCTCCATCAGCTCGGTGAACATCTTCTTATCCACCCTATAAAGTCTGAGGAACTCGTCATCCTTTTAATGGGTTTGTTTTGATTATTGCGTCTATTCCTCGCCACGCTTCGACGCCTCACCATTTTAGCTCGATGCTTGAGAGCAACTAAATCCTACGCTAAATAGGCCTATGCCTTGCCATTTCTTGCTTTTTTGGATTTCCTAAACACACAATAAACACCACAAAAGTAAATTATATTTATAAGTCAGTGTCACAAAAACATTAAATGGCCGCCAAGTACCTGTAACGATGAATCGCAAAGTTTGCGGGCTGTCAAATTTTGCCGCAAACTAAACAGCTAAAATCGTTTAGGTGACAGTTGTTATAAATACGTTATCGAAAATTATCGGTAGTTATGATGGTAGAGACTACCAAAAATCGAAGAATAATTGTTCGTTGTGACTTATCGATCGAATTCGTTAACTTTACATAGAAATCTACGTCGAGACTGCAAGGGAATCGTTACGGCAAGCGTTTTTTTTTCGCTATGGTTATCGATCGGTTAGTAGATTTGAAACATATCTTAATATATAAAATCGTAAACTGAATGACTGACTGACTGACTGACTGATCTATCAACGCACAGCCCAAACCGCTGTACCTAGAGACTTGAAATTTTGCACACAGATACTTTATACAGTGTAGGCATCCACTAAGGAAGGATTTTTGAAAATTCCATCCCTAAGGGGATGAAATAAGGGATGAAAGTTTGTATGAAAGTCCCTCAGTTTTGAAGCTAGAATCTTCAAATTTTGTGTTTAGGCTGACGATTGAAAATGAATAAATACGGGTCTCAGCGTTTTTCAAAATTCTACCCCCGAAGGGGTCAAAAAGGGGATGAAGTTGTGTATTAAATAAAATCCTTCATTTTCGAAGTAAAAATCGCTAAATTTATAATTTAGGCTTATGGATAGAAATCTAAAGCAACGTATATTGTTTTTGTTAGGATTTCAACTCCAAAGGGGATGAAATGGGGGTGAAAAGGATTAAAAAAAACCTAAAAATAGATATGGATGTCGTTATAGGGGTTTTCTGGGATGACGATTGCAAAAATAACATTTATTTTGAAGTCCAACACGGTGGACATAGTTTAACCCCTAAAGGGGTGAAAATGGGGTCCAAATTTTGTATGGAAAAATAATATAAAATAGACATTACAACTTTAAACTTCGTAGGAGCACATCTAAAAATAAATAGGCAAAATATATTTTGTTGTTTTGAAAATCAACCCCTTAGGGGGTAAATGGGGTGAGTAAACATAAAAATCGATATAGATGTCGTTATTGGGGTCTTCTGGGATGACAATTGCAAAAATGACATTTATTTTGAAGTCCAAAACGGTGGACATGATTTAACCCCTAAAGGGGTAAAAATGGGGTTCAAATTTTGTATGGAAAAAGAATACAAAATCGAAATTACAACTTTAAAATTCGTAGGAGCACGTCTAAATATATATTTTGGGATTTTGAAAATCAACCCCTTAGTGGGTAAGTGGGGTGAGTAACATAAAAATCGATATGGATGTCGTTCTTGAGATTTTATGGGATGGTGATTGCGAAAATGAGATTTATTTTGAAGTCCAACGCGGTGGACATGACACAAATGGACCTGGACCTGGACATGCACATCCAGGAAACGGGAACCGGAACGGGCACGGGCACGGGAACGGGAACGGGAACGGGAACGGGAACGGGAACGGGAACGGGAACGGAACGGAACGGAACGGAACGGAACGGAACGGAACGGAACGGAACCGGACCGGACCGGAACGGAACGGAACGGAACGGAACGGAACGGAACGGAACGGAACGGAACGGAACGGAACGGAACGGAACGGAACGGAACGGAACGGAACGGAACGGAACGGAACGGAACGGAACGGAACGGAACGGAACGGAACGGAACGGAACGGAACGGAACGGAACGGAACGGAACGGAACGGAACGGAACGGAACGGAACGGAACGGAACGGAACGGAACGGAACGGAACGGAACGGAACGGAACGGAACGGAACGGAACGGAACGGAACGGAACGGAACGGAACGGAACGGAACGGAACAAGAACGGGAACGTAAGGCGTACGGGACGGTTAGGGGACGTTTACGGGAAGGGAACGCAGCGGGAACGGAACGGGAATGGGAACGGGAACGAAACGTGAACGGAACGGGAACGGGAACGGAACGGAAACGGAACGGGAATATAACGGAACGGGAACGGGAACGAGAACAGGATGGGAACGGGACAGGAACGGGATGGGAACAGGAACGGAAATAGAAGGGGTACGGGACGGTTACGGGACGTTTACGCAAACGGGACGGGAACGGAACGGGAACGGGAGCGGGAGCGGGAACGGGAACGGGAACTGGAAGCCTTGTGCGAGGCCCGCCACACGCGGCAAATGTCTTGCCTCGCGAGGCAGCGCGCTTGATGGGGACTCGCCTAATCGCGTAAAAATGGCTGGCCGGATCCTGGTTTCGTCTAATATCCACGCGGACGAAGTCGCGGGCAGAAGCTAGTTTCTTATAAAATATCAAAAGTGATAGTAAAATTTATCAATAGTAGTATCAAATCCGGGACGTACCCAGACGATCTGAAAACAAGTTTTGTTCGTCCTATACATAAACAGGGCAAGAAATCAGATTATGCTAATTATAGACCCATATCTATTCTACCTACACTAGACAAAGTAATAGAAAAATTCATTAGTGATCAAATTCAAAAATTCTACAGGGATAATAGCATTCTTTCGTCAAACCAATACGGATTTCAACCGCAAAAAAGTACTACACTATTACTTTCGAGGTTTACTGAGGACGTAAATACACATCTTAACGATAAGAAACATGTATTGGTGGCTTTTATAGACTTTAGTAAGGCTTTTGACACTTTAAAACACACTACACTAATTGAAAAACTAGAGAGTACAGGAATTAGAGGACCTTTGTTGAAATGGAGAAAAAGTTATTTAGAGCATCGTCGATACATGGTCAAACGTCCATTAATCACGTGATGTTTTTTGGCCAATTTTTGACCCCCCTGGTGATGCATGGTGAGGTTTTACGTTAACCCCCCCCCCCCCCCCCCCCCCTAAAAGTCGCAGGCAGCCTCAGTGATAGTAAGCTAAGTACCGAAGGAACAGCTCAAGGTTCAGTGTTAGGACCTTTGCACTACCTGGCTTACGTCAATGATCTAAACAATTTAATTAAAAAAAGTACAGTGTATCAATTCGCTGATGACACTTGTCTCATAGCAGCTGATCGCAATATACAAACTGCTCAGCAAACACTTCAACACGATCTAACGCTACTTACCAAATGGTCGCATGACATGGGTTTAGTATTAAACGCGCAAAAAACAAAACTCATACACATTCATTCACCCTACATCTATGCTAATCAGAAACCTAAAATAATAGTACATAGTCATGACTGTTTGCACAAAAATAACACACATTGTACCTGTGAACCTATTGAACAAGTACCTCAACATAAATACTTGGGGTTAATCATAGACGATACGTTCAACTGGGGACCACATGTAGAATCCGTATGTACCAAAATGCGAGTAATGCTAGCCAAATTTCATATTCTAAAATATAAAATACCATACGATGTCCTTATAAATCTATACAATGCCATGGTAGCTCCCATATATACATATGGGTTAACTAGTTACGGTAGAACTTTTAAAACATACACGGACAAAATTTACAACCTACAATTTAGAATACTTAAAGTTATAGCTGGTAAAAAAGTAACAAATAAATATAAATATGAAGAACTATTCAAATATTGCAAAATACTTCCAATAAATGATAAACTAAAATGTGACATAATAAAAGAAAACCTACATACTATACCAGAGTTACCTATAACTAATCATAAAATACAAACGCGTAAAGCGACACAAAAAATAATCATTAAACCATATTCTAACAATTACTATGGTCGCAGACGATTGTGTTGTTTAATCCCTAACATAGCAAATGATATGCCCCAAAATTTTGTAAACAATTTGAACGAAATAAATTGCAAGCAAAAATTAAAAACATATTTTATAGATAATTTAGTTTCAGATATGTAGTTTCTAAATCAACATAATTCGTTTAAATAAAGTTACACAAAGTCATACTACTTACCATAAAATTAAATTACTTACCTATAAAAAAAAAACATAAGTAATAAACAACAATTTTATTTAATTAATGTTCAATCAGTTTTCTCCGATCATCCTATATCGCGTGAACCAGAAACCTGTTCGTTCGGTAACTGGTGGACGCACACGAAACTATTTCACTCATGCGCAATATTGCAACTTATTTGTATTTTTAACCGACTTCAACAAAAGGAGGAGGTTCTCAATTCGATTGTATGTTTTTTTTTTATCGTTGTTCGCGCATATCTTCGTCATTTATGGACCAATTTTGATGATTCTTTTTTTGTTCGATTGAGTTTGCTTGCGAGATGGTCCCTTTTAGAATAAAAAATTAGGAAGTTGTACTCCAGCCCCACCCGACTTCAATAGACGTATTTTTATTATAACAATGATAATGCATATCTAATGATTTGAATATTATTTCTTGCTTTTTATAGGCAGGTTTTTTGAAGTCGGTTTTTTTATTTATTAATGTGTGCGTGCGGCCGACTCCTGTCGATGCATTGTTATTGTTCTTATTTTAATATTATCGTCCGAGTCGAATGTGCAACGCTTGGACAAACCTCGTAGGTTTATAAGCGTAAAGCCATTGTTAGTATAATTGAAATGTTATTTGGATAAATAAATAAAAAAATAAAAATAAAAAAAATTCATGGATAGATACTATGGACAATACTTCCGCTTTACTAGTGAGCTGAAAATCGCTTGTATGCCACGCCATCACTGATATACTGGTTAGTTCATGCAGGGGCCAAACGCCATTGATGCCTCAGTCTCCGTAGCCTCATTTCTCATGGGAGCCTTTGAATTCTTGGATTAAATCTCTGAAATAAAAAATATAAATTAAATTAGAAAAAATAGATTCTTAAATTAAAATATTGAGACAGATATTAATTAAATACTTAAGTAAGTAGTGGACATCAGCAAATTCATTGCATTGATCATAAAAGTAAATAACTAAATCACATGTGACTATGAAAGATCGAAAACAACAAAGAAATCACAAGCATCCAAACCCGTGTGACGCGTGTTGAGCAGATTTTAAAATACATTTTTGACCTCAATACTATATTATGTAAAACTAAACATAAATGCATTGGTATAGAAGGTATAACAAACATAATTAAATATTGAAAGATCCAAAGAAAACTCAAAGAAAAGTATTTGTACTTACAGCATATTCCTCACAGCAGACAGCAGCTTAGCTTGCGTCTAGCTAGTGGACCGAACCCGAAACCGAATAATTATTACTCCTTTGAGTTGAAGCCACTATTATAGAGATTTTTTATTCTTTAATGAATTTATTTATTAAAAAATCAACACCATACACTTGACAGTTTTAGTTATCAATCGTAAGTAAACACAGATTTCATTGACATATGACTGTTGGCATGACAACGCCATAACCGTTGGCTATGACACAGTATTACAAGTAAAATTATAGTAATGTCCACAAGTTCAGATACATATTTTTAGTGGTTATTCATGTAATAATAAAAGAAGGAATTTTATATCAGATGATAAATTAAGAAATTATAATAAGAGATGTTTTTTTTATTTTTGGTTAAATAAAGTAGTTGCTTTTTAATAAGCATAATATTTAAATTTCCCTTCATCAAAGGGAGGGCAATTCAATGGCCACACAATTACTTAAAATTTTCGGTAACTTATCGACTAAAATTTTTACGATTTCGTGCGATAACGTAATAGTAGAGACTTGCATTTGCCTTATCGATCGTTACGGCAAGCGATTTTCCCCGCTATTGCTATAACCGAAATCATTGTGTGGCCATTGAATTACTGTCCCTCCGATTTAGGGAAATTTAAAAAATATGCGAAAATGCAACTGTCTTACACCGACGTATAAAACTTATTCAAATTGCAATTTCTCTTCTATAAAAGTTACGAGTTGTAAAATAAAAAACGTTTTATAGCAAATATCATCAACTTTCTTTGAAGTTATAGTTTATTATACATTATTATTAACTTAAATACCTATAAAACAAAAAAAATACACTTTTTGACTAACTGACAAAAACTCAAACAACATAATAAAATAATTATTTACGCCTTATTTACATTTTAATAATATAAATATTATATAAGGAATAAAAGTAAGGAATATAAGGAATAATTATAAGGATAAGGATTAAAACTTTTCACTGCACATAGGTATATACTTGATTAGTAAAGGGAAAAGAGATACGCTCATTTAACTTTTTTAGATGTAAGTAGGTAGGTACTTAAAAACTACCCGTGTTTAACGAAAAATTACAAAAAATATAAGTATTTTATTTTTTTGTCTTTATTCATCACAAGTTAATAATTATAACTTTCCTTCTTTAGAGAGATAGGTATAAAATAAACTAATTATAAATATTGTGAAGATGCTTCTAAGTATTTTCCGGCAATTTTTAGCGGTTTTCCTGTGGCCGGCAGGCGGCAATTTTACTAGCAATACCACTAAAGCAATATTTTAAGTATGGCCCGGCAATTATAGCCACATATTTTTGGTAAGTCAAAACATTTTCATGTAAATTTGGGATTCTGCATCGTTGGCCATACTATTGACACCAATTGCAGCCATATTGCAACAATGCAATATAAATTGTATTTTTGTTGGCTTGGCCGGGCAATGGTGGACATTAAATGACTATTACTTGTAACACTGACTAGACAGAACCCAGTGCCACAGCATATATTAAATCTAATATAATATAAAATATGTGTCAATGGTTGAGTGTCAAAATGAGAGTACCGACACGTAGTGATTTTTTCCTCTGTGGTAATCGATACGGTACCGAAAATTATCGGTAGCTATGATTGTAGAGACTACCAAAAATCGAAAATAAGTTGTTTAAATGACATATCGACCGAATTCGTTAATTTTACGATCGCTATCTATGTCGAGACTGCAGGCCCTGGTGTGAGTAGTCTGCCAATAGTCTGTCAGTAGTTTGTAACATTCCATTAATGATTTGTCAAGTGCTATTTTTAATAGAAAGATATAACACCAAGCTAGTTATTCATTTCATTCATAAGTCAATAGGGTATAGTTGTACGTAATAATATGATTTGGGTATTATTCAAATTTGCATACATTAATACCGAGGCCGCAAACCGTCAAATTGCCGGCGAGGGTGTATTCCGACCCTCTATCGGAACGATTTTGCGTAAATCCGTTATTGGCATAATTTAATGCATCGCTCATTGGCGTCAAATGGCGTCACAGGCTGAGCCGCGTGACGCCAGGAGGCGTCGTTAGTGGCATTTGCATAATAGCCAATCAGCTTGGTGACGTTTCGCGTGTACGTGTTAGCAAGTTTTGCCTCATTGACAGTTCGTTACTGTTTCGATTGGGGTTTGACTGATTTTGGTTTTGCTTTAGGCGTAAGGGGTGTGTAGATTATATTCAATTAGACATGCGGAATTGGTATTGAATTTGTTTCTAACTCCGGTTCAGTTTAGCGCATGCATAAGTTTATAGTTAATTTGAAAATGTGTTGGTAGGTAAAATAAAAGTTACTTACCCTAAAATATTGCGTTTTCCCCGATTATATTATGTAGTCATTGATTAATCAACAAAATAAAAATTTTGTAAATGATAATTTAGTCATGAATTAATTGATTTTTAGGGTTCCGTACCCCAACGGTAAAAACGGGACCCTATTACTAAGACTCCGCTGTCCGTCCGTCTGTCTGTCTGTCTGTCACCAGGCTGTATCTCATGAACCGTGATAGCTAGACAGTTGAAATTTCAAAATTAAATCACAGATGATGTATTTCTATTGCCGCTATAACAGCAAAGACTAAAAATTGCATAAAATAAATATTAAAGAGGGGCTCCCAATGCTCCCATACAACAAACGTGATTTTTTGCCGTTTTTTGCTCGCTATTAATAACGACAACAGGTAGACAGTATTTTTTTTACGGATGATGAATTTCTATTGCCGCTGTAACAACAAATACTAAAAATAGAATAAAATAAATATTTAAGGGGGCTCACATACAATAAACATGTTTTTTTTTTTTTGCCGTTTTTTGGTACGGAACCCTTCGTGCGCGAGTAAAACTCGCACTTGGGCGGTTTTTATAAATCGTGTTAATAGTTTAATGTTGAAAAGCCAATGCTCATCTTTTTTTATCTTTCCGAGATGTTTTCAATTCGAGTATTTCTGTAATTGCAAAACATATGGGACGTTGATTCGATTTATTAGCTTTCAATAAATGTCTTTACTTACCTCACCGGTAATGTTTTCAACAGGTTGCGAGCGTTATACGGGTCGACAAGCCCGCCTATAAATCCGGCACTTGCTCCAACTTTGTTAGGGGATAGGACAAATTTGTCGAAGTTTTCAACCCACATTTTTCATTGTTACTTTGCACGTAACATATTTTGTGTGCGGTATTACTTGGTTGCGTCCAATCTACATTGGGACTGTGTGGTGGGTTATGGCCCAAAAAGGATGGCCTTTGCCCCAGCAGCGAGAACAATAAAATAGGCCCATGTGCAATGATTGCCTAATATCCTATTATAAACTAGCGGCCACCCGTGACTTCGTCTGCCTGGAAAGGTTTTTGCTATCCCTCGAGACAATACTTTTTTTCGGGATGAAAGGTACCCTATGTCCTTTTCTGTACCCCTGACAATGTCTAAGTAAAATTTCATGACGATCGGTTCAGTAGTTGTGACGTGAAGGCGTAACAAATAAACAAACGGACATTCGCATTTATTATATTAGTGAGGATGTGAAAGTTTGTGGGTTTGGATGTTTGTTCCTCAATCACGTAAAAACTACTGAACGGATTTGGTTGAACTTTGGCACACAGATATTATATAGTCTGGATTAAAACATCCTTCCATCCTCCATCACTTTTTATCCCGATATTCCTACGGGAATGGGAACCACGCGGGTGAAACCGCGGGCGGCCGCTATTCTCCCATATAAATAATACGAATAAACTGCTAATTAACCTCAATGATACACTTGGTGCGCAAATTAAAAGATTCCCTGAAAAAAATATCAGAAAACCTATAAGTTCATGTATACGTATGCATGTATGTAGGTACTTCCACATGCTAATTAATATACGTATGCATGCATGTAGGCGTTTTATGCGTACTGAATAATATTAATGACTTAATAAATGATGACGGCAGATGAGTTAGTCAAATTCTTGTAGACAAAAGAAAGTAAACGTATAAAGATCCGTCAAGGGTTATTAATGGGCACGTACGTTCATTTAACCTCAGAAATACTTGAGCCTTTTAGTACTTTGTCACACTTACAAAAGCGCTGTCTCTGTAAGTTGCAACCCCGCTTAAGAAATAAATAATTGGCGCGATATGGTACTAAAGTAATCAGTTACTTTTAAGGCACACTGTTCCTTGGACGAAGGTTGTTCTAACGAGTGCCGTGTTATTTGTTGCCTTATAAAAGGACCACATTATGGACGCATGGTCGACTCGGGTTTCATATAAATCACTTCTAACCGACGACGGTTAAGAAAATATGTGTTTACAGTGTCTTAGACAAAGGTTTATGTTAAATATAAGGAAAGGAATATTTATCATGTTAATATTGAACTTAAGCATTGAAACTTCAGACAGTTTATAATAACGTTTCAAAGTTTGATTAGGATTTCTTAACAATTAAAATCTAAAAAATTTTACAGTCTTGTTGTTTTACAGTACCTTTACCAATTTAACTATTAAGAAGGCTATAAAATATGAAGACAAGCTATCGTACTCATATGCGAGATCTAGGTACGCCATAGGTACTAAAAAATTCTGGCAAATATACAAGGTTATTTTTAGTTAATACAAAACCTCTTGTGGGGTTGATCAGGGGCCGTACCGGCTAACGAATCGATTTTCATAAAAGTCTGCTGGGTTTCAAATTAAAACAGATAAATCGAGCCCCAATTGGGCCAAAATGACGAACCCAAATTCATGATGTCACACGAACATCGATATCTTCCGAATCACGTCAACAAAAAGTACAAAACGAAATTGCTTACTTTGATTTCTCTGTTTTAAGTTGAAACCCAGCAGACTTTTATGAAAATCGATTCGTTAGCCGGTACGGCCCCAGACCATCAAACTGAATAACTTTCATTATGGGACCAACCTCGAAATCATGAAAAAAAACAGCTGTTCCATACAAAAGTACAATCCTACTCCATCGAAATGTATGAAGCAGCTGATTTTTTTTCGCGATTTCAATGTTGGTCCCATAATGAAAGTTGTTTAGTTTGATGGTCTGATCAATCCTACGAGAGGTTTCGTATTTATTAAAAATAACCTTGTATAAATTACTTAATATATTTGCCAGCAATTTATTTAGAAATAGGAGCATTCAACTATTTTTTCTGAATTTATCTAGATTAACAAAAATAAATCCTATTTGTGCTTAAGGCGTTGATGCTACTTTCTGGGAAGCTTCCACAAAACTTCATGAAAGCTTCCAAGGCGCTTTATTAACAAAGCAAACATATCGTGCTGAAGGTTCGTCAGGGCTACTAATGACGACCGTGGCCAAACGTCCATCCGGTGCGGATCGTCGCCACAATATTTGTTGGCTAATAAAGAAAGCGGTTTACTGACTAGGGCAGGCTGGGAACATTTTTATAAGTCACTTTGGAGCACTGTGGACAAACGACAAGGTCCTATTATATAGGTAGTACATAGGGTATTCAGTTGCAAAGACAAAATAGAAGCTTTTTGTTGAATATGTAGGTATCTCATAGGTTGAAGTATGACATTGTCGATTTTTCTCATACAAAGAGGCTCTTATACTCATAATATTCTATGATATTATAGATGCTTCAGTTACTTGTTATTATTTCGAATTATGATCATTACGGCCCACTATCCTTATCCTTATCCTTACATATAATAAAACAGTAGAAAAGTGTGTCTGTACATTACATATATTTAAAAAAGAAATATCTGGGGCGATGGAGACATAATTATAGACTAAGAATTTGAAAAAAAAGTGTGTCTGTTTGTCTGTTTGAACACGCTAATCTCCGGAAATACTGAACGGATTCGAATGAAACTTTTTTAGTTATATAGCTGTTACTGGGCATAACTTAGGGTATAATTGATTTTGGAAAATGGAACACCTGATGCTGAACCATAATGGTCCAACATAACTATATAAGGAATGTAAAAATGACACCTTTGCAAAAGTTGTTCAGCCTGATGAGCATTTTTTGTTGAGGTGTAAAATCGAAGATCTGGAATACCTGATGCAGAACCAAGTTTAATTTACGTTCAAAAAATCGAAGATCATCTGATGTGGAAATCTAAGAGATCAGGGGGCTAATTATCTAATTTAAAAAATCTATCGCAATCGCTTTCATTTGACAGATGGATGTGACACATTGCTGCATTCCTTTGGTAAGTTTTTATTTATGCCAAAAAGAAGCATCAATGTATCCCATCTTGAAAGCGATTGCGATGGATTTTGAAATTAGACAATAAGTACCCAGGTTTAAGTTGCTTAGCATAATATAACAACATATCTGGGAGTACCTCCACGTGGTGAAGGCGGTAACAGTTTGGGCCTAATTTTAGGTACTTATCGACTTGCCTAAATACGGGTCAGACGCTTAAAGCCACTGGTGTCGATCTAAGGACTGGTTGTTTTTCGCATGACCAACTTTATGTGGCTTTTCCAGGGTTAGTAACGCTTCAGGTCTTTTCATATTGGCTCCCGAAGAAAAGACTCCGAACATAGTTTATAAAGAATTTTTAAACTATGTTTACAATATAAAAAATAAAATTAAAACATTTTTTTTACTTTTAACACTGCTACAAGTATTTTCTTATGTAACTACATTAGTTCATATTTATATGCTACGCTGGAGTCATAAAGTCCACGCGTACGAAGTCGCGGGCATCAGCTAGTCAACAATATAAATATATCTGACTTTCTTTACTGAACGTTAATAAATGTATCTTAAAGGTTCTCCTTCTTTCGTTAGCAGAAATGACCACTTAATTCGTTGTAACTTAGCCGATACTTATTTTTTCACTTAATATATGTGGCATAGTTAGCCAAGTGCTTAAACATTTGTGCATAAAAGTTTTAAAACATCGACGGTCATGGTTGTTAAATAAATTGAGATAATGTCAGTATGAAAAAAATCTAATTCTTTGAAATTCTCCATACAAAACGGCAATTTCATACTTAAGCCCATGTTAGCAAAACTAGAACTAATATTCACTTTTGAAGTTTACTTCACACACGCGCTCTAGTTTCGCCATATTGCATAAGAAATAATATATATATAGCTATAGACTTAGCAAATGTTTATTTTATTTATTGCACAACGTACTATCCACTATCACATAATTTATAAATGTAGTTTACAAATATGATGGTCTGATACATTACCCTGAGTGGGTGTAGCAAATAACTTAACCAAAAGAAACAAATTAAGCACTCAGCAATCTCAGCATGGTTAAAAACAAATTATTAAAAAGTTTGTTTCAATATAAAAAATGTATCAAATGGCATAGAAGAACGCCCCAAAGAAATTAACTTTCTGTGATTTCTTCTATTTGTGAGTTAAAGTTTAACTTTTTGCAGATTTTATTAAGTTATTTTTAAAATGCTTTTGCGAGTTTACACATGTTATTTTTTGGCGTATTTCTGATGACGAATAACTGTCGTGACGAGTTTGCAATAACTCTTTTGAAGTACACCAATTGCATTTTTATATGATCTGATAGCTTTTATATTGAATTTAATGAATTCATTTAAGCGCGAAATATTTTTTCAGACTTTTTTATTTTTGCATGATATTAGTTGCGGCTACTCGTCGTTACCGTCATTTTTATCTGCCATTTTTTTGTTGGTGAATAAGGAGGATACCTACGGCTACTCAATTACAACTAAACTCAGTTTACCTTATCTAAATCCAGCTAAGTTAATGTGGGTTAACTGAGTAGCCCAAAGCTCTGCAGTAATGCCAGGTAAGTAAGGCATTGCACTATTAAGGAGAATAACAACCGGGCCACCTCATAATGCGTTAGAATTAACTCAACTATAATTATTGTTAAGCGTTGCATTATGTAAATTACTCGAGAGAACTTGATAGTTAAATTATTGTAACTGTTTGTTGTTTTCGACCACGGTAAAAGTGAGATAAAAGGCAAATGCAAAATGCAACCTTAACAAATTATTTGAGATGAAACGGCATTACTTCAACCAACCAACAACCAAACAACCAGTAAACTCTGGCTTATACAGGGTGTTAAAAAACAACCTGCAATGCCGAATTTGGTAGATAGGAACCATCAAACTGAACAACTTTCACATTAGGACCAACTCTGAAATCGCGAAAAAAAAGCAGCTGTTTCATACATTTTGATATGTTCCTTATTATTTTTTGTATTTTTTCATTCAGACTTTTTCTCGATTTCAGATTTGGTCCCATAATAAAAGTTATTTAGTTTGATGGTCCCTATATTTGGCATTGCAGGTTGTTTTGTAACACCCTGTATAGCAGGCAGGAGTGCCCATACTTTTTCTTAAGGAGATCGACCTAGCAAAAAATTATGACTAAGAAATCGACATTTTGACCGTTTAACCCACCAAATAGTTATCAAGAAAAAAAAAATTGCATAAGTAAAGTACATTGGGTGCAAATCTGTCATCCTTGGCAATCGACTTTAAAACCTCTCGCGATCGACCGGTCGATCGCAATCGACCGTTTGGGCACCTCAGCTGTATAGGGTCTGCTGGTTGGTTGAATTAATGTAGAAATTACTTAGAGTCTAAACCATGAAGATTTTTTCTTGCATCTAAATATTGCTCATCCAAGAGTTGGAGATTCCCTAGTATTGAGATAATTATTTACAAATTCATCTTAATTTACTTGCTTTGTGGTTAAAAGAAATAAGAAAATATTAGGTCGTCAGTGTAATATCACAGAGTAAACATTTTTGTTGGTAAACTAATTTGTAGCTAATTAGACTACAGCATAGAGAAAGTTGTTAATTTTCTCATACATGAAGTTCCACAGAAAATATGAAAGTCCTATAAATAAATGCCAACATAACAAAACGCTCGCTAGCAAATTATGAGTTCTACAGACTTACAGTTTGCGAGAAAAGCAATTTAATTATTACTCTGAGCAAACACAAATTGTAGTGGTACATCTAGGGTCAGATTAAAGTATTCCAATTCCAGTACAACACTCGAAGTATGTTTGTTTATTTATTCTGGTGGGTACTACATTCTCGGGATCATGTTATACTTTGTTTGGCAGTTGAAGTTGCGAAGCTCTTCATCAAAATGGAATATTGAAAATTAAGACCGCTGTTACCAAGTTAATTTATTGTATTGGCAAATGGCACAGAATAGATCATCAGACATCTTTAAGCTCTTGGACTGGAAAGGACTCGGCATCAACATTAATGGCCAGTACCTAACACACCTTCGTTTTGCCGATGATATAGTCCTTATGGCTGAGACCATGGAAGACCTGAACACAATGCTCGAAGATCTCCGTAGTGCTTCCCAACGAGTGGGTCTTAGGATGAACATGGATAAGATGAAAATTATGTCAAATGCCCATGTTGTGCCCTCTCCAGTTCATGTTGGGAACACTACACTTGAAGTTGTTGACCATTACGTATACCTAGGACAGGCAGTCCAATTAGGTAGGTCCAACTTCGAGAAAGAGATCTCTCGTCGAATCCAACTCGGGTGGGCAGCATTCGGGAAGCTTCGAAAAATCTTCGCGTCCGACTTACCTCTGTGTCTCAAAACGAAAGTCTATGAACAGTGTGTGTTGCCAGTGATGACTTATGGCAGTGAAACGTGGCCGCTAACTATGGGTCTCATAAGGAGGCTCAAGGTCACTCAGCGTGCAATGGAGAGAGCCATGCGCGGCGTTTCCCTACGTGATCAAATCAGAAACGAGGAGATCCGCAGGAGAACTAAAGTAACCGACATCGCTCGAAAGATTGCTCAGCTGAAGTGGCAATGGGCGGGACACATAGCGAGAAGAACCGATGGTCGTTGGGGCAGAAAGGTTCTGGAATGGCGACCGCGCACCGGACGACGCTCCGTTGGTAGGCCCCCGACAAGGTGGACCGACGATCTGGTGAAGGTCGCGGAAAGCCAGTGGATGCAGGCAGCGCAGGACCGATCGTCGTGGAGATCCTTAGGGGAGGCCTATACCCAGCAGTGGGTGTCGTGTGGCTGATATAATGATGATGATGACAGAATAGATAAACAGTACAAGTCAAATGGTACACAGAACAAAGAAAGATATGTTATAAGCAACAGTACATTAGGTTATTCAAAGTCAATTTCGCACGTTTGATTTAAAGTTCCTGTGTGCACTATGTACTTTACTTTATAATTTGTAAACTTTTCATGGGTATTATACAAGGTCATTTTGTATTCAGATCCAAATTTTGAGGATGTGTTCAGTCCATGAAACTTAACAACATTCTTTAAAGCACACATGGCCAAATATGTAAAATAAAAATCGACTTTCCGTACAAATCAAAGAGATCAATTTAGTATGGGATGACCAAAATTTTGTGGCGAAATTCGACACTTGTTTCTTAGAGAAAGTTTTTAGTTTTATGGACTGGACGTATCCTTGAAATTTGGATGGTAAGTTCAGAATGACCCGATATAATATACCTTACGTTGCACCGATCCGAAAGTAAGTAGCTAAAGGCTAAATCACTTGTGTTATGTTAGTTTTTCTACATCTAGCAAGACTTCAGAGATAAAAATTAGTAGGTACCTATGTGACGTATATTTGGCTACATGGTAACTTGTGTACGAGTCGTCTTCACTTACAGGTTGATACAGTATCAAATACATTGCATCTGTACCTATCCCAGCGAACTAAAATCAATGGAACTTGTTCCATTGGGGTAGGTAATGCTTGCATTCCGCTTATAAAATGACAACCAAGTTGGAGGAGCTAAAAAATGCTGACATTTAAAAAAAAAAAAAAAAAAAAAAGGATTTATTCATCTCATACTAAGAGGTAATCGATTACATAATGTACATAATGCTTTATCTTATGTTTAGTATGAGATCTGGCGCACCGAAGAAAGTTTGAAAAAACCTGTGGTACGGGTCACCAGGTCTCACCCCAGGGAATGTATAATCTACAACAATTACAGAGAAAGTATAAAATATCTAAAATTATAATATTATATAAAAAATAAAAAAATAAAAAAACTTTTGTATAGTGTTAGTCCTCTCGGTGAGTAAGTGTGTAGATGTATGTGTGTGTGTGTAGAGAGGGTGTGAGTGAGTGTACAATTCATATGAGCATTTTTTAAATTAAAGAAAAAAAAAATATATGTATAAATGATAAAATCTGGGAATTACTCGACAATGGACAACAGTAATTCAGTCTCATCATAGTTAAGCGAAAGCAGCCAAGTAGTAACCCTCCGTTTACATGCTGTTTTACACAAAGGATGGATATTAAGTGATTTGTTGGCAATGTTATACAAGAATCCCCCCAAAAAGCAGAAAAATCGCTGTGTTGTATTTTTTTTGGCCCGAAATGATGGACAAACGTTGCGATTGCGTCTAGAGTTCGAGGCACTGTTCGGATCGTACGTCAACGATGAGTGTTTTTTTAGGATGGTATGTAACACAAACAGCTGGCGCACAGTGAGAACTTCACACGATTTATACAGTAATTCAGTAGGATAGCGAAAAGGTCGAAAAGTGCAAACCTTCAGAACAGATCTTTGAACAATTTCGAGAGATTTTAATACTGTCTTAGAAGCTCCACCCCACGATACGATACAATAGCCAATGATCGACTGCACAAGAGCAAAATAGACCTCTTTTAGTGCCTTAAAATCAAGAACGTGCCTGAGCGTCTTAAATACAAAGAGAAGTTTTCTAATACGCCCACGCACGTATTCAATATGATTCTTAAAACAGAGTCTATTGTCCACCAAAATACCCAAGTACTTAAAAGTAGGCACAAGCTCAATTTCTTGGCACAAGCAATTTGGGAGCTCCTGACAGGTATGTGCCTTAATTGGAGCAAGTACTAAAGGATTATTGCACCGGTAAAAGAAAGTCATATATTTAGTTTTCTGTACATTGAGCGTGAGTATATTATTTTTAAGCCATTCGGACACTATATTTAAGCCCTCCTGAGCAAACGATCTTGCATTTTCCCAATTATCAGCGGAGAAAAGTAAAGCAGTGTCATCTGCATATGAGATGACTTTACCACTAGGAAGTGTCAGGTCGCAGAGATCATTGACATAGACAAGAAAGAGAGTTGGACCCAGGATGCTTCCCTGAGGTATGCCATAAGAGATGTCCCTCTCTTCACTTGTCAAGTCTTTAATTTTAGTACTCTGTAATCTATCACTTAAGTAGTCGGCAAAAAGTCGTAATTGGACATCTCTAATGCCCAGTCTTTCCAGCTTCGCCAGTAAATTTTGAGTCGAAACCGTGTCAAATGCTTTGGCGAGGTCAATAAAGATGCCAATTACCTTTCTGTCCTTATCGAGTTCTCTAACTATATACTCGGTGAGATCATGCACCGCATCATTAGTAGATCTTCCTCTTCTAAATCCAAATTGTGCATTCGATAAAAGGTTATTTTTTTCAAGATAATCCACTAAACGACTATTTATTATTTTTTCTAAAAATTTTGATAGGGAAGGGAGTATCGATATCGGTCTATAGTTATTAATTAGTCCTTTGGGTCCGCCTTTATGAATTGGGACGATCAGAGATCTCTTAAATGCCTTTGGGAAAATACCCTTTTCTAAACAGAGATTGTAAATATACGTAAGAGGAGGAACGAGAAGATTTTTGTATTTTTTTAAAAAAGTATTTTGAATTTTGTCTATTCCAACAGAAAAGTCATTTTTTAATTGCATAATAAGGCGGTCGACCTCATCCTCATCCGTGCAAAGTAAGACAAAAGAATCCTTAGGACCCGGTTGAAAAGAAGGCATATGATTGGCGGAACAGGGAGGAGTAATCTTGTCGGCCAGACTTTTGCCTATACTACTAAAATAATTATTGACTTCATTTATTGATGCCTGTGGAGAGTTCGAACAAGACAGCAACTCTTCGGAAGCAGATTTTGGTTTTTTCATGTGTGCTATATCCTTGATAGCATCCCATCGCTTCTTGTTACTATTGCTAGCCTTGCTGATACGATCCCTATCGTACTGTCGTTTAACCTTTTTCAGGGTCTTATTACAGAAAACACGGTATCTCAAATATGTCGTCTTAAAGGTTTCGTTATCAGGTGCTAATTTGTGTTTCTTATAGAGTTTATCCCTATTACGAATACATCGCAGGAGCCCTGGCGTCATCCAGCCCTTTAGGACTCTTTTACGAGCTGGAATGGAAGTAGTATTGGAAGCTGAAACTAACGTGCATTGTATCAGGGACACCAAGCGATCTACAGCAATATTTGGGTCAGTGGAACAGTAAATAGCGCTAAAATCGAGTTTCAACATTAAATCGTCCAACTTTTTTGGATCGGTTTTATTCTTTGTGACAGTAAATAATGTGTGGTCAGGCTTTTTTTTAAGATTTAGAATTACCGCCTGGTGATCCGTAACTGTAGATTGGATAACTAAAGTGAGAGCCGGAAAAATTGACCGAAGCATCACATGGTCCAGGCAGGCTTTGGCTCTGGTGCTTAAAGTGTGTGCGGGAAGGAGACCGTGGAAAGCAGTTATGTCTAGATATTCATTTGATACTGAGTCTAAGTTTTCCGGCTTAATGTCTATGTTAATATCGCCAACGACTGCCAAGTTTCGAAATGAGTTTAAATTACTGAGATTTACATTAAGTGATTCTAAAAAAGGATTTAAGTTATTGAATGCAGGTGGACGATATATTGCCAAAACAGCGAATTCTGAATTATATTTTATAAGAAGACAATTTCCCTCGTTAAAAAATGGCTCCTCCACAATAACATTCAAACCATTTCTGACGTACACAACTACTCAGTCACTTTTATTGTACGATTTTGTCGTGAAAAAGTTGTTATAACCATGCAGGTTAGGGATATTCGGACAGCAAGAGAGCCAGCATTCGGTCAATATTATAATGTCACATTTAAAATGTAATTGAGCAAGTAAAATATTTAAATCATTAAAGTTACACGCCAAACTTCAGTTAGCAGCTTAGAGCAACGCAGCTTCCGTCTGGTACGGAAGCGGCGTTGCTCTTAGGTTAAGCACAGTTGGCAACACAGAGCTACTGGACATTGGTTGCATAATAGCGACCATAATCTGTACAGGTACTCATCGATATTTTCTATACTTAAACGAAAAAATATTTTACAAACTGCAATTACTGTAAAGAACGCTCACGTCTCTGTCACCGAGCGCGTATCTAGCCAGAATAAATGCTGTGCGGGCTGTAATTTTTTAGCCCCGTGGTCCAATTTTTTAAGCAATATTTGTTTGCAATTACACTTCCACATATTTTAGTTCGCTGCCATACCCACTCTTAAGTCTATGACGTAAAAGAAATAAAAATAATGTGACAAAATACTCCTACGGTCATGAATTGAAGAGATTGCTATTTTCCGTTGACCGAGATCCTTTTCTGTTCCCAAGTTTAGAATACCAAAACAGTTGCCAAGTTGTAAAATGCAGGTTTTATTCACTGCCACTAAAAATAAGCCAATTATAACACCCCAAAGATTCGGTAAATTCCTCTTCTGGAGACCAATTCGAGAAGTTTGTTTAAGGGGTATTAAAAGTCAACTTGAAAGGCTCAACTTCGGTATATTTTAATACAGTTTTCACCTTTCCGCCGTGTCCAAGTTACGTTGGTGGTTTATTTGAATTGTAAAACACATTTACGAAATGTTACGTACCTATTGTATAAACTTGTCGTGTTACGGTGTATACTATGTTGGATGAATTATGATAACATTATGTAAGTTATTTTTATTTAATAAATAAAAGGGTGTTAAGATTCAAATTATAACACTGTTTATAAAAAAAGGATGACTGCCATCACAGTATCATTATTATATTGATAACTAGCGACCCGCCCTCGCTTCGCTTCGGTGTAATGTGGAATTTGACACCATGTATTATACACATATAAACCTTCCTCTTGAATCACTCTATCTATTGAAAAAAACGCATCAAAATCCGTTGCGTAGTTTTAAAGTTTTAAGCATACATAGGGATATAAGGACAGAGAAAGCGACTTTGTTTTATACTATGTAGTGATAGTTATGAAAATTTTATCAAAAATTATAAGTCTGAAACGTAATTTGAAACGGTTAATTAAGAAAGGGAACATGTCAACTTTTTCCCATTTAGCAACATTTATGGATTTTGATTCTTTATGGCAAGACAGACATAACAGTCAAGAATCGGAATATGTCAGTACAATAGTTTAAACATTATAGGGCACTAAATTATTACATGAAGGTAAGAAAGGGAATAAGTAGGTAATTTTTAGAAATAAATTTTTTCGGGTCTCTGAAAAATGGGCTTGCCATGACATGTTCCCTTTACCGATAACTAACCGATTCATTTATAGTATTTGTTCGAAAACTGCTAACTGCAAAACCAATAAGATCTTGACAACCAAATAAACCGCGTGCCATCTCACCGTCACTGGTTTGTTCTTGTCACATTTATTATATCCAATTCATTGTAAGACACTTACATTTTTTTATAAAAAATATGTTTTGTTTTTTACAAATGAATATTATCTTGTTTACCAAATATTCCATAGTTGACAAATAAGATGTATCCCCATTCCGGAGCCTTTATTACCGAGAAAATTTTAACGAGTCCATAATAAGTCCCTACAAGGATATTCGGCTCATTTCCCTATAAGGTCATTTAGTCGGGTCACTGAAGGATCCTTATATCCCGCAATAGCTTATTTTTAAACATTCCACCTGTATTTACCGCCCGGATAAACGGCTGATCTCATAAGCGTTTTTTTTACCTTTCGACTTACGGAACCCTAATAAAAAACACATTCGCGTCTCCCTTGCGATCTGTATCGCGTTTTGTAGGGTGCACATGATCTCAAAAAAATTGTAACTAAATTTGTAGGTTACGCGTATGTATCAAATATATTGAAAAGAGAGTGTCTTTAAAAAAATTTATCCAGGAGTGAAAAATGATTTATTTAATTAAATAAACCAGCTTTAAAATAATATTTTAATTTCACACAAAATGCTTGCAGATCATATACTTGGTATATTTTTATATTAGTTCACAAATTGCAATTGTAAGGTTTTACTTTTGTATAATTTGGTTGATTTTGCATTTACTAACATTTCAACTCCTTGTGATAACTATAGTTTAAGCTTTAATTACTTTTGTGTAATTTGGTTGATTTTGCATTTCCCAACATTTCGACTCCTTGCATTTAGGCTTCAAAATGATATAAGATTTCATAATGGTCTTTCTATATTTTTCTCAGAAATCAACATATCCTAAGGAATGTATAATTTATGGTGTAAGTAGTTATAAGCTTTATTGGCATGCGCCGACGGCGCCGTTACGTTTGATTGGCTTTTACAAGAATTGGGAAATAGCGAGACTTCTGTTGTATCGACAGTGTGTGTATATTTGATTACAGGCTATAATGATTTGTATTTGTTTATTATTTTAGTATCCTTACTTTATTAATATTATAAATGAATCGATGATTAATAAAAGGGCATTTGCATAAGAAATAAAACTGGCACTTGTCACACACTGAAAATTTTGCAGGAGACGCCTGCCGAATGCCTCTTTAGTTCTATACCAAGAAGCTTATACTCCCAATGGAGATTACACGGCCATATGTCATAGTGAAGATTGAAAAAAGGTCCTTTATGACGTGACGGCGTATTGCTATCTCTTTCTTTTCGTTTTACAATACGTTTTCGTTTCTCACGAACGAACGAACGACGAACAACGAACACGTATTGTAACACTAAAGAAAGAGGTAGCAATAAGCCGTCTCGTCACTTAAGGACCTTTTTTCAATCTTCACTATGACATATGGCCGTGCAATCTCCATTGGAGGGAGGTATAAGCTTCTTGTTCTATACGAAAACAATGGCGTACCGTGACATGTGGCCTTTTTACACGAAATGAAAGCAAACAATACATAATATTAAAAAATGAATGGTTTTGGATATAAATGCGAAAGTGTATGTTTGTTACGCTTGCATAATGACTCAACCGATCGTCATGAAACTTTGCATACACGTTTCTAGAGATACAGAAAGGGACATAGGGTATCTTTCTACCAGAAAAAACTACTTTACTGTTACTGTTCCCGAGGGATAGAAAAATAACTAAGACGAAGTCGCGGGCCGTGTAGAAATATGATTAAAAAAGTTAGGTACCTCTACTCGAAAAGAAAAAGAGATTATTCGACTTGATTTTAGTTGTATAGTCTTGATCAATACTTTGTAGCTCAGCTGGAGTACCACTGTCTAATTTTGTAAGAAAACTTTTCGTCACGCCACTTGTCAATTAGTGAATTTACAACATTAACTCCGTGAGAAATAATTAAAGCGTCAAGTAGAGACTGAGTTTATTGAAATACATTTTTAATAACGTTTATTTATAAATTCAGGTTTGCAGACTAATGTAAATTGTTTTATATTATCAGAATTTTTTTGTTTTTGCGGTACCTAGATATTTCTTTATTACAGCATTGATTGGTTATTTAAATTGCTTTGTTCATTAGTTATAAACGTGTATGGCAATCAAAATATTGAGAATTTGAGAGGCGTCCCGTCGTCAGGAGTTCTCCATATTTTGATAACAACTCCGTAGCAGAGTATTATGATTCATATTTTATTAATTATAACCAAATTAGTCGCAGTCGTTCAAAGTTAAAAATCAAAGAGGGGGCGTATAAAATGTAAAAAATAAAAAAATAGTAGATTGTTATACAAGACGCTAAAATTACCCATTGCATACGAGGTAGTTTTATTCCCGAGCTTTAGCGAGGGAATAAATAGAAACCGAGTTACAATGGGTTTTAGCGTCGTGTGTTACACTCTACTTTTCACTACGATTGCGAAAAAATAAAATCCAATATTAAATACCTATAGTTTATACTTCCGTAAACGAATCCACTCGTTTTTCTATCCTCCACTTCATAAACTTTTCATACAGTATTTAAATAAATGATTTGTGCTTGACGGCAAAAGATTAAAATTATTTCTATCCCATTACTTACTTGCAGTCACACAATTCAATCAGTTTGTAATTAGAGAAAAATTCTAAAGATTTCGCGCCAGTGCCTTTTTTAATTTCTACTGTAGCAGCTAAGAAACACAATGCACGCATTTTAAACTAAAAGTCACAGAGTATAAATAAGTCTATGATTTCACCGAAGAGATCGCTGCTTTTAGTTCCATTTTCAAAAATCGAGCGAGTTTTTATTCGTAATTATGAATAAAGACTTTTTCGTTTTAGTAGGTTCATTGGTAATAGACAAACATTAAAAAAGAAAAAACTTTATCCCCTAGGGGTATTTATGCTATTTTATCCTGACTCTTGTACCTTACAATGACGAACTTTTTGAGCAAGAGGAGTGAAAAATATATTATACATCCGTAACAATAACAACAATTTCATAACTTACATGTGCCTACAATACCTTCTATTAATATTGAAATTTAAAAATGTTGTGACTTGCAATAAAGTTATATGAATATGAAAAAAAAACTCGGTATGAAAAGCTCACGACACAACGTGACCGTCCGGGCTTGTTTACCTGATCCAAAATAAGAGGTAAAAATGCGGAAAACAATAATCGGATTGGTTCGGGGACGGATCGACCCGAACGTCGAGCGTTGATTGGCCGATATTCAAATTTGGAACTAACGATGTTTGGCACGGTGTGTGCGCTGACGACGTTTCACGCGGCGGCTAATATTTTCGCGTGCCCTCAGGCTGCGTAATCGACCGAGGAATAGGGTGTTTAAATTTGAGCACCGCGGTTGGGCTACAGTTTGTACCTACGCAAGATTTAGGTACTTAAGCGACAAATGTGAATGGAGTTTTGAGTGCTTTGTAAAGTACTTTGATGATAATAAGTTTCGCGGTCTAAATGGCACTGGGATGAAATCCACGCTAGAAAGTGTCCATTAGGATTTTATTGACCGTTTGTTGGTGAGGTTTGTGCCGGAATCAGTAACTGTTCATTGTGAAAATTAAGTCTTATTTGGGAGACTTTAACCAAACTTAGAGCCTTTACTCATTTGTCGGCGCAGCATCGGTATGACATCAGCATATTCGGTTTACGCGGCACTGAAAACACACCCGAAAGCTTACTGGACGCCTATAGGCGTATAATTCAAAATAATTTATTTCAATAGTGTTACTCATTTGTCGGCGCAACATCACCGCGCCGACAAATGAGTAAAGGGCCTAAAATGGACATACAAGAAAAAGACCAGTAAAAGAAGTTTATGAAAAAATCGAAGTCAACAAATGGTCTACACTACATCAAGATACTGAGCTATGAATGTTGAGCGCAACCATATCCTGCTAACTGTGAACGTAAAATCAAAACATTTTCTAGCAAAGATGTTATGAGCGGGTTTAGGGAAAACACAGCTGGCAAAATATTATGGCCGTGGGTACTTTCAAACTCAGCACACGGATTATTGTTTGCAACTTTAACCGTTGTTGTAAATCGTTGTGAATACAAAAAAAGTTTTTATACTGTCCTCTCCATACATTGCTGTGTTTCTCTTAATTAAGGGATTAAAGTATGTTGTATTTCATTACAGTTGCGTTTATTTTGGTACTTTTTAAAAGACAAAGAATACAAATTGAACTTTTTGAGTGGGGCTCGTTAAAAATACTACCTTCGGGCGAGAACCGTCAGAGATAAACAAGGGACTAAAAAGGTTCTGTACAGTTGGTGAAATAATGTGGCGATAGCTAGCTGTGATGTTTGTACCTATATGGACGAAATGAGATAGGTATCAGTGGCGAAGGGTCCATTCAAACCGATCCCCATCTGCTTACGTTTTAGAAATCTAACCCCACCGTCCACTATGCAAATCATAACATTTTTGTACTAAGAGCAGATTAGGGTGAGTACCCAACCCACTAGTGTTGTAAAAAAAAACAGTTTTTTTCTAACGTGAAAAAAACATGTTTTTTTTCTGGAGCGTGTTTATTTTCAAGAGCACAGAAATCAAAATTATTAAGGAAGTTTCCGTTAAACATTAATACTTATGAGTTCATATTAGAGTTTTATGTTTATAGAAAATTACAAGTTTTCTGTTCGTTTTTGAACCTACATTACTTTTTTTGTTGAATAGTACCTACCAAGTTTTCAACAGTTGGCAGCATTTACTACGTGCACGGTGAAATCATCATTCAGTTTATTGAGATCTGTGAAAAAACTAAAGAAGACACTGAAGAAGCATAAAAATCTATTATAGCTGTTGATTTGATTAAATAAAAAAAAAAATTCCAAAGACTGTATTCTTGAAAAAACAAAGGTGCTTTTTTTTTCAAATTTGTGAAAAAAAAAACAAATGTGTAATTAGTATAATTTATTCAACAACAGACATTAATATGACAAACAATTACAAATAAAATATTTCCACTAACTCACCTGTTCGAGGCAAGGTACCTAAAAGACTGGCGGCATTGTATCGCTCTATTATGTATCTTCTAGTGAGTATGAAATCTAAAAAACTAATTTCATTGCCCACTCACGATTTTATTGACACCCTAAATCGGGAACTTTACCAACCTATCACTTAGCCAACGGACTGCAATCCTTATTGAAAGTTTGGATGTTTGTTACTCAATCACGGAGAAACGACTGAACATATTTGGATGAAATTTGACACAGAGACAGGTTATAACCTGGAGGATAAAAAGTATTCTATGTGCTATACACTTTCAAGACTTCTGCGCGTACAGAACATCATTATAGAACATTAGAAACAAAACACTTTTTAGTTTTTACAGATTTATATAATATTGGAAGGTTTTAAATCACATGTTATTTTAGAATGATTTAGTTTTGATTTATTGTATTTTTGGGGTTTCCGACGTTTCTTATCTTTTCCGATCTTTCCAGGGGTCGAAAACCTAAAAAAACCCATCGCCCACCCAAACAAACAAAATCAAAACGAAATAAGTTATAAATACTCACAGACAAACTACGTAATGTAGTTTTGTGGGACCATACTTTAAACTTTTTACTCTAAGATAAATAAACAATTTATTCATTCATTCATTCAAGTAATTCTCAATTCTAGACCCGGCAAAATAAGCACTTAAGTCAATTTTCGCTTAAAAATTAGTAAAGTCACAATACGCGTATTTTTGTTCAATGTGCCGACTGGAACAAACACGTAAGTCACTGCAGCCGGTAACGTCTGTAACTTACGACTGTTCTAAATAACTTATATTTAATCTGACTCATTTCATTTTCGACAAAAACCACTTTTGTCTGGCTAAAGTGGTTTAGGCCGACTTTGACTTAAGTTAAAGGAATAACCTTCCGGGTCTAGAATTAATACCAAATAAGTTCTGTAATCCGTGAAAAGTATTTTATTTCTAATATTCTATATGATGTTCTTTTAATAGGATACTCTTTATATTAAGATAATTAATATGTTAGAAAAATACTAGAGAAAATCGACTCACCCGTAGCAGCTCAGACGGGATGAGGGAGTAAATTTTTTCTAGTATTTTTTCTAACATAAATATTAATTATCTTAATATAATAAAAATAGCATTGTGAATGCATAAAATCTAAAAAAGTCAATAAGGTTACTTTTTATCCCGGTCCCTAGGGATTTTTTTTAATGTTCATGAAGACGAAGTCGCTGTCGGAAACTAGTCTATAATATATAAAAAAACCAGTTGTTGTCCCATTCCATTTTACAGAGTTCGGTCCAACACCGCACTTTATGTGCCATTTTATGGACACGTAAAAATACTATGAAAGAGTGGAAGTCGTTAATCTGGCTTTCAAATAAAATGAGAAACTCATCAATGTTATTTTCGGTTTGAGAAATTGTTCCCTAGACGTGTGAAATTTCGCTAGACTTGACATTTTCTCTGCGATAAAAGCGATAAAATAATGTTTCAAATAATGGATCTAAACTTTTTCAGCACTCGGAATCGATTTGACATTTGATACTACATAGTATAATTTGTGGCCCAAAGGAGATTTATCATTCGGTTTTAACTTATAGCTTCAGCTCTTGAGACAATTCATTCAATCATATAACAAATTGTTTCTCTATCGATTTATTTATTCTAAAAAATAGAAGAGCATGGGTGGGTTTATACGTAGGTTCTCATAATTATGTAGGTAATTTTACAACGTAAATAATTATATTGTTGTCTCTTATTTCAGGTACAGTATTTTAACTTCTTGTAATTAATTTCAATTAATTAACATCACTTTAGGAAAAGTCGACAAAATACAACACGAAAATTAATTTCGATACTTTTTATTAAATTACCTGTTGCTGTTTTCCGTACCAATGGAAGTCACGTGTATATCGGGAGCAAATTAAATACGACCCTCGGGTGAGATAAATTTCGTTATCGCATATCGCCAATACACTGGAAGCCATTTGTGTCGCTTGAATAAATATATAGACAGAAAATTACTGTTTACGAACGAATTTGGTAAACGTGTCTGGATAGAGATTTTGTTTGTGTGAACATTCACACGTGTATCGAACTCACATATGTGTGTGTGTTTCAACGTATTTTTTTCCTGAAAAATAACTGGATCGTGTCATTATACTGAAATTGTATGTTTTCTTTTGCATGAACAATCGATGCTAATGGAATTTTGTAAAAACGGTTGGCGATTAAATATGCATGCAATGGAACAGAGTTAACAATACAAACAAATGAACAAAAACTCGTCGCACATATAATTCTTGTTTATACATAAAAACATAATTTAACAACCTTTGTATAACAATCTCTGTTGTCACGTAGGTATCACAGCCAATATTTTAACAACCCAAATATAATAAAGCAGTAGACAGTTCATAAGGGCATAGTGAAGTTTGACTTAAGGAATGTGAATCAACGAAATGACTGCTGAAATACCATAAAAGGCAATATATGAAATTTATTGCTATTTATGATCAAAGAGACAAGGTTTAATAAATACAAAAACAATTTATTACATACACAACGACCACGCTGATTAAGTGATGTTGATGATTTGAAAGCCTCTCAGTTCAATATTTTCCTACTATTATTACGTATTCATCAGATGAAGGAATTGCCGCAAGTGAATGGATAAAACATGCCTTCTAGGGTTTCCGTAATATGACGGCACCGTCATCCTAGGAAACCCTAGCTTTACAGAGTTTATTATTATATCCATCCAAGTTTCGTGTATTTTTAGAGTCTGTATTATCAAAATTTCAATGAATTTGAATTAAGTTTTTAACCGTTATTTCAAAGAAGACATTCGATTGTTTGAATTAAATTTCTAAGTTTATTGCTACAATCACAAGGGTCAATCACAGACTCGTCAATCACGAACGATCTTTTATTGATGTTGAGATGTTCGTCTGACCTATCGAGATCTGGTCCGCTAACTTTGAACCGATCTTTAGAGTTTATACCAAACCTTACTAAATTACTTATACAAGTTCAACTTAAACTACTCGAAGGTCGTCACAATGATTCGTCCGTTTCTTTAAAATTTGAATTGTTCTAAGAAATCCAAATGTTACTAAAATTTAATTGCTGTTCAGTGATACCAACAATCCATCTGGTTTGTTAGCTTGTTTGTTTTGATAACAGTAATTTGGTATTCAGGATTTAGAGCAAGTAACTCTGATAAACCATTTCTCCGTTGTCGTACTTTAGTTTGGCGCCATGAACTCTACTTAACCAACAATTTATCTATGATTGGATTACCTTTTACAATGCAAATTTTATTCACATAGTTCATTTGATCTGTAATTGTGACGGCTAAGCAACTGGCGCTAGGCTAAGCAACTCGGTATGGTTAGTGTTAGGGCTTATTTCAAGTCCGCCTGGCTACCTAAGCCTGACGCCATATCAACAATTCAAAAATTGCTGTGTTCGGGCAGTTAGAGGTAAGATAGTCCTCAGTGATAAGGGTTCCGGGTGTAGTACGCTTCCACCTTCGGCCTTATCGTCACTTAACATCAGGGGAGGTGAAGGTCAAAGACTATTCCGTTGTGCGTTGTGCTCTCCTTGCTCCAGAAGGCACGTGAAGTCGTTGGTCCCAGCTGCATTTGCAGTCGTTATCACCGAACAAACCATATTGGGATCGCTTGCGGGGTTATGGCTTGCCCTCCTTATCCACCTATAAGCAATAAAGGCATGTGAAAGTGAGGACATTAAAACAGTTCTTGATGGTGAGAAAATATCTTTGACTGAAGCCGTTTTTAACTTGACATAGGGCCTCACACAGCTCTCTGTCTACTACAAATTCCGTCATTCAGTTACCAGAGAGAATTCGCTCTAGTTTTATGCCCGCGTTTAGAGGTTAACAGCGAAAAGGAATGCGTGAATAGGACGCAGAAACACTTTCGGCCCGTTTCGGAGCCATTCACCGACGCGTTTATGGGGCTACGGATCGTTGTCACATTATTGTATTACACATACTGCTCGCTCTTTCATGATATTTATAAACGATATTTTCTTTGAGTGACAATTTATTTGAGAGATACCTAGCTGCCTGTTTTTATAATGGTGCTTTAGGTGACAGTTATGATACCAGTAATATTAAAAGCACTCTCTTTTCTTGAAATAAAAATTATGTCTCTTTCACAGACAAAAGTATAATTGTAGGTAATGTATGATTAGTCTGTAAATAAAAATGAAAGACCATACTCGCAGTTAAGACGTTGAATAGTTGCTCTATAGTTTTTCTTTACAATCTTTGTTTATCCTTGCGTTCCATTTTCGTAATCATTTTCAGCGTTATGAAAATACAATACAGTCATATCCAAATGTTCTTTTGTCAACGTTTACCAGTAGGATGTGGTCAAAAACACCAAAATGGTCGCGACACACGAAAGGTATGTGGCAATGCTATTGTAATTGGAATTAATCTAATGAATGTCCTTAAATTGTTTATCCCTATTCATAATCTCGTTCAAAAATCACATTGAAAGCCTCGCTGAAAGCCTATTCACAAACAATGTATATGAGGAAAAGTTCATCTTAAGTCACAAAGATTACCTTCGAATAATGGAGTCTAATTGAAATGTGACGGCCTCTATTGTGGCATACTCTGATCTAAGGTAAATGAGACTATAATGGGCCCTCCACAATGGGATATCTCAATGGCAGAATAATGAATTGTTATAGAGCTGCTCATTTTAATCTTAGAAAGCCAGTGAAAGCACCTACGTCTTGAATGGGGGGGCTTCATAGATTCCCTGATATTATATTGTTGGGTTGAATAGGATTCATTATCGGAGAGAGATCTACTTCAAAGTTATATTTGACCGATTTTATCACGGATGCGGCTTTGTTAGTGCAATTTAATTTAATTGTTGGGAGCTTCTTTTTGAGTTTCTTTATTTATTATCGAAATTTCGGAGCCGACGAATAGCTGCGAGATTTGAAATTTGTGATTTCACTTATAAAATTAAGCTTACTTGGGTTTTCTTGTACAAAGAGTGAATTGAATACTTTTGCTTATTAATAAATAATTAAATGTTACAAAATAGATGATTTTTTTACTGAACCTAATTTCAGATAAGCTTTATTATTATTGTGACAAATATTTAGTTAAGCGTGATATTTTTTAAGAACTGAGTCCAAATAATTATAATTAGTATATATGTTAGATTACTTATTACATACACCCTTCGAAGGCTGCGATATAATAAAATTACATAATGCATTCCGTCGGCGTTGACTGTTATTAAATAAGTAACTGCTAAATGACATGCCGAAAGCTAAATACGTTAGCTAACTGACGCAAACATACTAACGTTACAAAATTAACTTATCACCTAACTAACTACGGCAGAATAATGAAATTTCCGCGAGTTCTAATCAACATTGTGACGTATCGCCGTCTGATATTATTATCTAACCGGGATATTAAATTAATCATCTACTGTCAGCGGGTAAAGTGCGAGGTGCATTTGGGACGTCACATGACAATTAATATTTTGCTCATATAGGGTTGCCAACTACTACGAAAAAGGACGAATTTGAAATCCAACCAAAGAACTCTACCTAGATTTTTCGGGTTTTCAGATCTGTCGTTGGGTTTTGTATTTCTCTGTTGAGCCTCGATAAATCGATATTATATAACCCACTCTACCTATTACAGGTTGAACCTTAAAAACCCTTTGAAATTTTTTTTTTTTTTTTTTTTTAATTTATTTTGGCACATACAGTCATTACAAAAAAAACAATTAAATAAAAGAGTTCATGGTGTAGACAACGAGTGCCCAAAATTAAACATAGTGAAATGTTGGTTGCAGACTTACAGCTAGTGTAAATATTTGTAAATAGTAACATGCTATTAATTTACATATTATTTGATAGGATAACAAAATGTAGTGTGGTACAGTCAACGGCACGCTGGTCAAACATGACTGGGTAATTAAATTCAATAAATTTTGTGCTAAAATGCGAAGACTACGAATTTTTTTTTTTTAAAAAGCAGATTTTTGACAATTGTATAACCTGACGTGCTGATGACTGCCCATTATAACAGGTTCTGACGTTTTGAGACGGAGCTACACAACAAGACAAAAACAAAACAAAACAAAATAAAACAAGACAAGGCAAAACAAAACAATAGGCTCACTTTAACATGTTGATTATTTCGGATTTAATACCAGTTAAAGTATTGCAAAACAGATCTAAATTTGAAAATTGGTTATTATACATTCTTAGACAGCGAGAGAAGTAACTATTGCGAGTATATTTTTTTCGATAGGATGGTGGTACAAATATTTTTATAGGGCGTGAGGGGCGTGCGGGTAGTCGCGCTTTAATTATAAGGTTTACTTTTGATAAAAGGACCGGGCAATCTATTTTGTAGTTTATTAATTTAAAAAGAAAAACTAAATCGAACATCTTTCGGCGATTTTCCAAGGACAATAAATTGTATTTTTTCAAAGAATCTGTGTATTCTGTATTTGAAACATTAGCACGGAAATTAAGCATTTTTATGAATTTTTGTTGCACTCTTTCTAGAAGAGCTATGTCTTTCTTATAAAATGGGTTCCAAATAACACTACCAAAATTCAAGATAGAACGAACAAAACTAAAGAAAAGTATTTTTAAAGTTAACGTATTTCTAAACGGTTTTGAAACCCTATTTATGAAACCTAGGCTGCGAAAAGCTCTTTTTTTAATGTGTTCAAAATGCGAACTGAAAGATAGTCTACTGTCCATTATTATTCCTAAATCCCTAATAATGTCTACACGTTTTAATATCATATCATCAATTTTGTAAATATGATTAATTGGTGAAAGTTTTCTAGTAAATGTTATTACGTGACACTTTTCTGCGTTTAGGAATAGTTGATTATCGTTGCAGTACACCTGGAGAGAATCCAAATCATCCTGCAATCGCAGACAGTCATCTGCGTCATCGATTACTCTGTAAATTTTCGTGTCATCTGCATATTGAAGGTGACTACTATAACAAAGGGCTTTGCTGATATCATTTATGTAAATAGAAAAAAGAATTGGCCCAAGGTGAGAGCCCTGTGGAACTCCAGATGAAATTGGTAGGAATGTGGAACAGTAGCCCTTCAAACAAACAGCCTGACTGCGATTGCGGATGTAAGATTCAATCCACCGAAGCAGATTACCATGCACACCAAACCTCCAAAGCTTCTGTAAAAGTATATTATGGGAAATTTTGTCGAAGGCTTTGGAAAAATCGGTGTAAACAGCATCTACCTGTTTACCCCGCTCCATTGCTTGCTGAACAAACTCTGTAAAAGTGACCATATTGGTATCAACACTGCGAGACTTAAAGAAACCATGCTGCTCCTGAGGTAAGTGATGACGAATAAGGTACGATAACTGAAACGCCACCAATTTCTCCAATAGCTTTCCAAACACACACAACTTCGAAATGGGACGATACTGTGTTATTTAAATACTACTTTGCCTGACATTGCACTCTAGAGAATCCTGCTATTGAAAATACGAACGTATACGTATTGAGACATAATTTTTCAAACTGAGTTGCCGGAGCATTGCATACCGGATGAAATTAATATTTTTTAGAGTTTAAGAATTCAGTTTGATTAAAAAATCGAGAGTTATGTATTGATTCCCTCGTTCTGTTATTTACACATATTTGACTAACTTTTTAGTCTTAAAGAGTTATTCAGTAGTACATTTTGAGACAAGTTAGCTTAGTTTGCTCATTGCACACGAGGCTGTGCAGCTCGAGCCGCAGGCGAGGGCGTAAGTCGTAAGTGTCGTAACTCAGCCAAGTGTGCAATAAGCAGGA
Organism: Agriphila tristella; assembly: GCA_928269145.1. Classification (NCBI taxonomy): domain Eukaryota; kingdom Metazoa; phylum Arthropoda; class Insecta; order Lepidoptera; family Crambidae; genus Agriphila; species Agriphila tristella. The sequence continues at coordinate 45,643,943 of OV743433.1, forward strand.
GCTCACGAGTTTCATACGACGACGTTTTTCAACACATTTGCGAGGAAAAAACAAAGTAATTTAAAACCACACAGCAACAAATACGACAAAAACAATATATGAAAATTATGGGAAAAGGCGCTTTTTTTTCACACGCCCAATGCAAGAATATTTTGCGCACAAAGGGGTGAGTGAGTATATACTCACTGAGGAGTATATACTCACTCACCCCTATATGTGAGGCTATGATAAAATGCAAATATTTTATTTTATAACAAAATATTGTGAATTATGAATAATTTGATAAATATAGGTTTGACTTTTATACTTTACGAGCAAGTGTGTTGAAAAGGTTTATTAATACAGACTGTATTTTTTGTGATATTACTTGTTTATGTTGGTGTTATTTAACTTTTGGCAACCCTGTGTATCTCGTTTCGTCAGCTAGAGCAAACAAGCAGTCCTAAGAGACGGAGACAGACTTAGAATCTGTAATGACAGGAGTGAGGACTCGTGAATAAGGAATTTGGGGAACCACCCGTTGATTAGACATTAAGGAATATTGTAAATGTGTGAATTAATATTCTAATAAGAGAATTAGAGAACTATTTTTCTCTCTCAAATGAGAGCCGCTGATGTGGAGAAGTATCATCTCCGTTTTTGAACTGCAGTGTAATTTAGCTGTAGTTTTCTTGTATGCTTTACAGCTTCAAAAAGAGACGTCAGTTATTTTTTTATCCCGCAGACACACACGCAGTCTTACGAAAAAAGAATATGGAAGAAAAAAAATGCAATTCCTATTAATGACACCCCTACAAGAAGCATTTATCTATTTGAGGCATAATTTCTAATTGATTTCAGTTCATTATGAATTGATGAAAGATTATGTAAATAGCATGGGTTTTGGTTGCAAATGATTGTATGTCAGACTAGTTGAAGGTAATTGATAGACGGAATAATGTGTCTTGAAATAAATGGAAATTGATGCTTATGTAATATGTAGCTTAATTTTCTATTCTGTGCACGTCAATAAAGCCCCATCTGTTATGTATGATATTCGTAGAAACGACTTGAATTGCTAAATAACTATTTCTCGTGAACTACCTATTTTGAATGTGAATTTAGTATTTAATACATAGTTATAATACTGATACTTATATTGAATATAATATAGTTAAGGTGGTACGTCAAGCTCAGTAGCGCCACCAATGGAAATAAATCAATTACGTTTTATCAAAGGCTTAGATTAAAAGTTTTGATAATTTTACGCAAATAGAAGAGTAAAGTGCAATATTTAAATATTTTTTCATGGCCTCAAATATAAGCAATAAGTGATATAATATCGACATTCATAACTTATTGCTTATATTTGACGCCATGAAAAAATATTTAAATATTGCACTGTACTCTTCTATTTGAGCAAAATAACTAAAACTTTTATTCTAAGCCCTTGATAAAACGTAAATGATTTATTTCCAATGGTGGCGCTACTGACCGCTTGGCGCAGTGGTAGCGATCTCGCTTCTTGAGCCAAAGGTTCCATGCTCAAATCCTGTGGCCCTACCGCGGAACTATAGGATATTGATATGGAGGTTATAAAAATGACTGTTTTAAACTTTTGATCAACTAACTTTGTTTGTACATACATAAGCGACACAACAATAAGCATAAAGTTACGATATAACTGTAGTTCCTAATGATAGTAATTCGTAAATTTTTTGTATCACTTCAACAATGAGATTTTCCTATCTTACCAAATAAGTCTCAGCTCTCATCGCAAACGACGTTCATCGTTAAGCTAAGTCAGAGGCCTAATGCTCACTAGCCGTCTGTTTACAAAGGGTTTGTTACATTTCTCTACTAAGCTAAATCAGAAAGCCAACTTTGAAAAGTAGACACATAAAAGAAAACGATGATCCTTTGATCTTTATTATATTTTGATATTTGTACCTTTTTTTAAATCTTATAATTTTGGGACGCGTTTGGGTTGTGAAGCAGCAATACATGCCGTGCGCACTTTCGCGTTGGATCCGAAGAATGCTGGTGGGGTTATCATTAAGCTTGATTTGAAGAATGCTTTTAATTCTTTAGAAAGAGACGCTATGCTGAGTGAGGTGTTGGAGAAAATCCCTGCACTATACCCTTTTCTCCACCAGGTTTACCACAGACCTTCTAACTTGTTCTTTGGTTCTGAACTGATTCAATCTCAGGTTGGAGCGCAGCAGGGGGATCCTCTTGGCCCTCTTACTTCCTCTTGCTTTCAGTCTCGCTATCCTTAGGGCCATAAGCGAGCTCAGGTCTCCCCTCAACATCTGGTACCTTGATGATGGTACTATTGGGGGTAAACCAGAGGAAGTGGAGCGAGACCTTTCAGTCTTATTGCCTCGCCTGAAGGAGTTGGGACTGGAGGTAAACTCGACCAAATGTGAGTTTTTCTCCTGTGGCGCAGAGTCTTCTTCTTCTTTTCTTTCTTTCACCTCGTTACTTCCTGGCCTCAAGGAACTTAACAGCCAGATGTTTTGTCTGCTTGGTGCTCCAATTTTCCCAGCCGCAATTCCTGAGGCCCTAGAAACTCGTAGGGAAATTGTCGCACTCGCCAGCGCGCGTCTTAGAGATATTACTCCGCATGTTGCTCTAGTCCTAATGCAGAAGTGTTTTGCTGTCCCAAAGATGACATATCTCCTGCGGACGGCCCCTATCTGGTTGTTTCCCGGCGCTGTTGAATCCGTTGACGCCGTAATCAGAAGTGGAGACAATATTAAACGTCTCCCTGAGCGGAGAGCACTGGATGCAAGCTACCTTACCAGTTCGATACGGGGGACTTGGTGTGCGGTGCGTTCGGGATGTGAGCCTGCCGGCTTTCCTGGCGTCGGCCCATGGGGTTGCGGACCTAGTCGCTGATATATTATCATTAAATGGCGACAAGGTAACCATCCCCCATGCGGCTGATGCCATCACGGCCTAGCTGGCGCGCGTCCCGGGCGCGGCCATCCCTGAGAACCCTGAATTCCAGAGCTCATGAGACGACGTAGCCTGCAAAGCTGTCCTCGACCGACTCACAGACGAGGCTGAGGCGGTGGATCTGGCAAGACTCTTGGCGGTGTCACGGCCGGAGTCCGGAGCGTGGCTGCAGGCACTTCCTTCGCCTCATATAGGTACTTTGCTCGACGCCGACTCCCTGCGGGTGGCTGTCGCCCTCCGCTTGGGCTGCGATGTATGCGAACCACATATATGCATCTGCGGTACCATGGTGGGGGCCGATGGCCATCACGCGTTGAGCTGTCGTCGTTGCACAGGAAGGCATCCTCGCCATCATGCCCTCAATGACATCCTAAAGAGGGCTCTCACGTCGGCCGGCATCCCCTCCGTCCTTGAGCCGCCGGGTCTCAGCCACACCGACGGTAAGCGGCCTGATGGCTTAACGCTTGTGCCGTGGGAAAAAGGGCGGTGCTTGGTGTGGGACGCGACTTGTGTCAGCACCTTCGCTGCTACTCACATCAGTCGTACCTCACGCGCGGCTGGGGCGGCAGCGGAACATCAGGCGGCCGCGAAGCACCTAAAATATGCTCCGCTGGAACAGGGCTACATTTTTATCCCTGTGGCGGTGGAAACGGCGGGTTGTTGGGGAGCGGAGGCAATTCAATTTGTCAGAGACTTGGGGCGTCGGCTTAGACAGAAAAACTGTGACCCCCGCTCTGGGTCGTTTCTGGTGCAAAGGTTGTCCATTGCCATCCAACGCGGTAACGCGGCCAGCGTTATGGGCACGTTTGGGCCGGGAACTACTCGGGGCGGTCTATTTGACTAAGTAATATATAATATAAGTATATTGCTGTAAGTTTGATCTTATATCTAATGTTTTATTTTGCAATATATTCTCGTATAATAATAAAAAATCTTATAATATATATCATTACTTGTATCATTTAATAGAAAAGTCAAATAGTTGATCCGATAAGAATAAAGTCGCATACAGGGTCTCAACGGCACAACTAGTTGATCGGTTTAGTTGATCAGAATGGAATAAGGGCTTAAGTTTAATACAATACCAAGTGCCCAAATGTGACTTTAATGTTGAAATATCAATAGAACTGCATTGGTATTTCATTTTAACTTTCTAACTCTATGTGTTCCTGAGAGAAATCAGGCTTTCTGGTCTTCTTTTTGAAATAAGGCAGAAAACATAAAATTGTGCGAACATCTCTTGTGCTCTTGTAGAAATATTTAAGTCCCCATGTACACAGTACAAATGGGGCAAAAGCTTATTAAAGTCCCAAAATGTGTTCCATATTACATGACCCTCACATTTGACAAAGTTCCGCGAAGGCAAGTTGGCACTAAAACAATAACAAGAGGCCATATTGACCCGAGTGAAAATTCAATTCAAGTTATAACAGTTTGCTTGTTCAGCTTTTCTAAACATAGTTCAACTGGACTTGAGAGGCTATTTGTCCTAGAACATTGTGTAAGAATTTGTTCTAGTTATTTTTAGTTCACTTTTTAAGGATATAAGTTGGAAATATTAGACTTACAGGTGGGTATAATGCTTTCATAGAAATTAGATCTTGCCGATAGATAAATAGCTTAAAAATGTTCAATGAATAATAATAATAATATTTGACAACATCACATACATTGCTCCAATCCCAAAGTAAGTAGCTATAGCACTTGTGTTATGGAAATCAGAAACAACGGTGGTATGACACACACCCAGACCTGAGACAATATTGAAAACTTCATTTTCTACATTGACCCAGCCGGGGATCGAACCCGGGACCTCAAGAGATGGTGACGCCTTGAAAACCGGCGTGCTAACCACTCGACCACGGAGGTCGTCAAATGTCAAAATGGTATGTTTTATTAGCTTATTATCACGATTTTTATGGATTAAATGATTTATTAATTATAACTGTATATTTTTGAGATATCACATTGGATTAGTGGATTGAGAAGCCTCTACGAGATTTTGGTAAAAATAATTATTTCTTTACCAAAATCTCATAAAACATTGTAGAGTCTTTTTTTTAACAAACAAGAAAACAAGATACAAAATAGACTATTACAATGTTTGCAAAAAATTGAAACGTCAGTTGAATTTAACACTAGGGTGAAATGATTTATAGATCTGACGATCATCATTGAGCAATGGTATTTGTTTTTAAGGCAGTATGTATAGAAACGATTTTACATTAATAATGCCTTAAAAAAACACTTTTTCGCTAGATCTTTTCAGATCGTAGATTGCATTTTTCACATTTTAATCTTCAGCAGGAACTGAGAACTTTTTAAACATGCACCCAGCTTTTCTCTGAAACCGTTTAAAAGTCAAAACTCATTGAAACTTCAGATTTGAACAATTTCAACGGTAAAACTGGGCCGAATCTGAAACGAATATCGCGACTGGCAACATTACTTTTTAAAACCTTAGTTTTAAGCCACTATTCGATTCAAAGTGGGCCCGCGAACTTTTCAACTTTAAGTGCACTGCGGGTTTAAACAGGAACTTCAGTATCTACGGTTAAAAATAACTTACCTGAATTTTATTACTTAACTTCTGCGGTATTGTAAATATTGTAATAGTCTTTCAACGGTGTCTTTCATGATCTCATAAAATCGACAACTATACAAGGCAATTTTTAGTTAATACGAAACCTCTCGTGGGGATGATCAGATCATCAAACTTAACAACTTTCATTATGGGTCCAACCTCGAAATCACGAAAAAAAATATCAGCTGTTCCATACAAAAGTACAATCCTACTCCATCGAAATGTATGAAACAGCTGTTTTTTTTTCGTGATTTCAAGGTTAGTCCCATAATGAAAGTTGTTCAGTTTGATGGTCTGATCAACCACACGAGAGGTTTTGTATTAACTAAAAATAACCTTGTATACACCGTTAATTTTTAAGTATATCTAAAAATGAAATGGGGATTTCAGACCACGTGAATTAACAACTTTTACTATGGAGCCAACCACGGAATCTTGAAAAAAAAGTCTGCTGTTCCATACATTATAGTCGAGTCGGTGTTATACTTTTCTATGGAGCAGCTGATTTTTTTTCGAGATTCCATGGTTGGCCCCATAGTAAAAGGTTATTATTCACGTGGTCTGAAACCCCCATTTAATTTTTAGATATACTTAAAATATAACGGTTTACTATACGATATACTCTATAATAATATTGTTTGATGGGTCGTGAAGTCATTGGTTAGCAAGAAGTTTTTTTTCTTTGACACTCAACATGAAAGCAGCTACAGCACATGCTACAGGCCTGATAAAGGATTTTACCATTTTTGACAGCTAAAAAAAAGTTTAATGGCGTGGTGAAAGTTATACGGGCTCTAAAGTAGTAAAAGAGAAGTGAATATTGCATTCATAATATAGAATTAACAAAATAAAATTTAATTTAGCATTTAACACGTTTAAATTTTATGATCAGGCTATTTTTGAGCTTTTGTTAATACGGATTTTAGCATTAAATATTATGCCTACAGAAAATGTTTATCGAAAGATCAAATCAGAGCTAAATCAAAAGAGAGAAATATTGAGCTCATTTATATAAAATTCCAATTTTGCTTATAAAATAGATGGTAGCTATTATTATTTCACATCATAAAATCACGTTAAAATCAAGTTTCTTGATGAAAGAAGAAAGAAAGAAAGAAGAAAGAAAAATAATTTATTTGAGACATGAATACAAAACAGACACTGAGAATCGAACAGATAGTCCCAAAACGGTCCCGACTCAGCATAATGCATGGTCTGCGACCAGCGCTGATCTTCCGCCGGGACCGGTTCGTTGACGCTGCGATAAATAACATATACCTACTACCTAAAACTAAAACAATATAATATCTAAAATGTACTAATGCTACAATAATAAAATACAATACAATGGTCATTACCGAAACCTGCCTGTCAATCATTTACATTGCACTGCTTGACAAGCACATTTCGATTGTGTCGGTCGGAGCGCATTCGATCAAGCACCACAGAACAGATAAATTATCAGTCAAAAGTAGGCCACGCCCCCGATTGGTGAAATAGTAGTGATCTGTGCTGCGTAGTGATTAATTACCTATTCTCATTGGATCTGTGGACTGAACATAACACAAACAAACAACGCATTTTTTTTGTTTTTTGGTATTGATTGAACAGAACCTTGATTTAGATTATCGACACAAAACAATAATTAGAAGAAAAACATAGTTTGCTATTGCAATGGTATCGGTCACTCAAACGACCCAAAGTAAAGTAAGTAAAAAATGTCTTTATGGCTGCCATGAAACAAAACAGGACAATGACATTTCATTCATAACAATTTATTGTTTACAGGCTTTATAATGATCGAAGCTTATGGGCAAAAATCTAGCCCGCAACGAAAGGAAAACAAAACTACACTCAGATGCTTGGGACAGATAATTATGGTGAGTTTTTATAACAACAATACAATATAAATGTATGGCCACAGAATTAGTAATAGTGTACAGCTACAAGACACTCAAGTCTTGCCTAAGAGGTTCCTGCATTCCTTGACAATTAATGAGGAATAATTTTAGTTTGTGCCTGAAACTGTTAATATTTTGTAGATATCTGATTGGAGGTGGAATGTTATTCCAACACTTGGAGGCTGCGTAACGGAAACTACCTCGAAAGGCGGCAGAAGCATGTTGAGCAGTAGCTAGCTGTGGTGCACATTTTCGAGGCCCATGAGGCTTACGGCTTGAGAATGAGATGTTTAATTAAATGTTTCGAAGTATAAAATTAAATAATATTCGCATACAAACTGTAATGAAAATTAAATAATTCTGGTATTTAAATGAAATACTCTGATATAAATTCAGAAAACAAGTAAACTGAATTTAATTTAATAGAAAAAGTTTTTCGAGATCATAGTCAACGACCGAATTTGTTACTGCGACATGCAACTCGCATAATAATGTAAGTTGCCAATTCGTGGTTTCGTTGCAACATGAACAAATTCGTAAGTACTACAAAACGTGAACATAGGGTCGGCTTCGAGACACTTACTCGCTTTTTCAACGACAAAACTTTTTGAAATTGAACGCTTATGTGGAAGTTGTGAAAGAAATTTCTGCGAATTTGAAATAACAATTTTTGTTATGAGATTATGTTTGGAAGGATATGTTTTCTTCATTTCAGCATTTGCTGTACAATTTGTGAGATAGAATACGTAGTTTTGAAACTTTGGAAGAAACCATAAGTATCTTCCAATATCAACATACATAATTGGCACACTATTACGTTTCCAAAATCTTCATTAATTAAGTAATACATTAACATTAAGCATATTAAATAACTACAACTTATTGTAGCGGCAGCGACCTTCTCGGACAATATTTTTTTATCCGTCGGAAACAGTTACTTTTTTGTGGTTAGAAGGTACCCTATGCGCTTTTCTGTACCCTTGATAACGTAATGTATATGCAAAATTTTATGATGATTTTATGATTTAGTTTAACAAAGAATTATGTCGTGATTTAAATAATGTGCATAAATGAAGGTACATACTTGCATCTGGCTAAATATTGTAGCATAATACGGCGTTAATGAGAGAAAAAAAAATTAAAACCAAAAATGCTATCTATTACAAGTAAAGGGGCAAGAATTGGTGACGTGGTATGTTAATTAGGGGGTGATTATTGCCACTAAGCATAACAGCAATAAGTTTCGTACTTTTTTAAAGAGTCGGATATCCCTGAACTTTGGAACTGTTTTACTTCGAATCTAGAAGTCGTATCGAAGCTGGGATTGAAGTGTAATGCTTAGGATGTTAACTAAAGGTTTCACAAATAGAAAGGGCATGCAACAAAAAAGGGTTCCTTAACACACTGTGCGCCCTCTGTGGTCTAGTGTTTCGTCCACACGTAGAAGACGCAGGGGTCCTGGGTTTGATTTCCAGGAGGGGGGTATGATTTGTACTCGTCTTACCATAACAGCAATAAAAAAATGTTGTGTTCCGGCAGTTACAGGTAAGATTGCCAGTTCCTTAGTGGTGAGGATTCCGGGTGTAGTGCGCTTACACTTTCGGCCTTATCGTCACTTAACATCAGGTGAGGTGAAGGCCAACATCCCGTTGTGGATAAAAAAATGTAGTAAGGAAGCAAGGATGTTATCTGTTAAGTATTTTAATAAACAGGTTCAAGTTTGTCCATCAGCCATTTTTGATGTCCCCACTGCTGGGGCTCAGGCCTTCCTTATGGGTGGATAAGGAGGACGGGCCATAACCCACCACGCGGGCCCAATGCGGATTGGTGGGTGTTAACGACTGCAAATGCAGCCGGGACCAACGGTTTAACGTGCCTTCCGAAGCACGGAGGAGCTCGAGATAATAAATTTTTGGTCACCCATCCCATGACCGACCCTTGCGAACGTTGCTTAACTTCCGCAATCGCTGGGCCAGGCACTAAACCACTGCGCCATCGAGCTCCTCAGGTTCAAGTTTAGTATACTTATAATATTCAGTACAATAACAGCAAACTAGAAAAGTACAAGTTTCTTCATTGTTTTCTTGCGTCCGTGGCCGCAAGCTGAGCTTGAATATTCATAGCGCTCTTGCTTTGCTTGGCGGTACGTGCCCTTAAGCATATGCTAATCGGTATATACTATTATATGTAACATAGCACATACACCACTAGACAGCATGTCTTTTCTTGTCGATGGACATCTTTTTTCAAGGAAACTCAGCGGTCCAACGCGAGGATAGTCTCATAATAGGATATAATCAGTGCCAGTCAAAACTAACGGCATGGAACAGATAGCCGCACATGGGACCTGTGTAAGCGAAAATCACTTCTATAACAATATAGTTTAGCATTAATCTTTTATAGAATATAACGTCAAATAGCTAGTACCTACTGAACTACACTTTTATAAGAGTTGGTCATTGTAACAAAAGAGTGTTAACGGATACTAGCGCGGTTCTATTATATAATTATGCAAAACTAAATAATAGAAAAATTTTGATGAAACTGCAGCATATCCGTTAAATAAAACACATGTCTTTTATTTCAAGTACTACCTACGCGCGTAATCCTCAGAAAAGTGATAGATAATTTTCAAAAATATTAAAAACACGAATGCCCTGCCAAAACGAAATAAAAAGTTAAAATAACAAGTGTCATTGCAGACGGAGGACCTCTTTGATTAAAAAACTAAAGAATGGAATGCGCTGCATGCTCATGTGTTCCCCGATAGTTACAACCTTGATCTCTTCAAGGCAAGTCTTCAATTCTCTTCAACCGCCTCAGTGGTCTAGTGGTTCGCCCACCCGTGTAAGACGCAGGGCCCCGGGTTCGATTCCCAGGAGGGGTACAATTTGTACTCGGTTTGGTTGGTGGTAGGGCTTATTTCAAGTCCGCCTGGCTAGCTACCACCATCTTACCATAGTCTGACGCCATAACAACAATTTACAAATTGTTGTGTTCCAGCAGTTAGAGGTAAGGTAGCCAGTTCCCCAGTGATCAGGATTCCGGGAGTAGTGCGTTTCCTCCTTCGGCCTTACCGTCACTTAACATCAGGTGAGATGAAGGTTAACTACTATCTCGTTATGCATAAAAAAAGAGTGAATAGGCATTTCCTAGGCAAGCATGCTACACCTTAAGCCTTGTCCAGACTTGTATCATTTTGGCGTTTCAGATCACCGTAGCTTTACCATACATCACTATCGCTAGTTTGGTTGGGCGTGCGTTGATATTACTTCAACGCACGCCCAACCAAACTAGCGATGTATGTTAAATATAGTGATCTGATACGACAAAACGGACTAGTCTGGACAAAGCTTTAGACAACATCCTGTTTACCAAACAAGATGGTGTTCGAATGCCTGCCCAGTTACCAATAAAAAAATAAAAAATGTCCCACAGAACGGTCCCCCGACTGCAATAACACTTGTTATTTTATTTAACTTTTTAGTTAGTTTTATTCGACTGCCCAATAAACCAGTGTATTGTGTTCAGGGTTCATGTATCTTTGTGAGTGTCTTTATTCCACCGTAACTTCCAAATGCCTGAACAGATTTGGATGTGTGGGGTCGTTAAAATCCTTACATTATTCCGAGTAACTAGGCATAGATTACTTGAAAAAAAAATGGCGGTTACGTGATGCCATTTTGTTATATTTATAATTTTTTTCTTCAATCGTATGCGTATGCGGCTTGTTCTGTCCTTAGAGCATTCAACCAAGGTTCTGTCAGTTCTGTGGAACACTTTTTTTAATCTAAGAGGTCCCACCATTGCAATGACACTTGCTTTTTTATTTTTTAGAATGTTTTTTTGGCAACGGTCGTGTTGGTGTTGAATGCACTTATGCAAAGTCAGCTCTATTTCTACATTTGAGCCTCTAATCCAAAGAGCCTTATGGATTTTTAAATGTAGAAAGTTAATGGGAAAAATATTGGGAAATAACACGTTCAGAAATTGTGTTCGTTTCGAATAATATAATAATACTAGGGGCCGCCCGCGACTTCGTCTGCGTGTAATTTTTTTTGCTATCCTCGGGAACAATACTTTTTTTTAGGTTAAGGTACTCTATGTCTTTTTCTGTACACCTGACAAAACGTGTAATTTCATGATGATCGGTTCAGTGGTTAAACAAACGGACTTTCGCTTTTATAATCTACTATTATTCTCTGAAAAGATTAGATAGGTATTACGAGAAGATTAATTTATTTTTTATTATAATGATTCATTTGGTCATCTCTCATACATTTATGATTATTAATCAAATATGAACAAGCCGACATTTATAGATGGGTATCAATTGTAAATCCATTGTTGAATAATCGCAGATAGCTGAAACACAATGGAAATGATGAACTTATCTTGAAAATTGGAATTGAAATCCCAGATGACAACGCAACATGCCCATTACGTTTCAGTGAAAACATTGAAAAGGTTTTATGATAATGCATTCGGAGAGGCTCTCAATAAAAATAGCATTATAAAAACAACAATGGGTACCGGAACATTATTCGATCCTCGATCCAATTAAGAATACGAGTCAATTGATGCCATGCACACAATACGTTAGAGTAGAAGAAAGGGCGCCAATTTTAGCGCATGCGCCTTGCAGAACTGGTGGTTGGACTGGCAGTCTTGGAGGATCAGTCCTCGAGTAGACGTCACGGGAACTCGACGTCAGTATCGTTGAAAAACACGATCGCAATTAACTTCGAATTAACGCGAGTGGGTCCGATTCAAAACATTGAATAAAAGAACATCGCCACCCCTTTTGGGTAGGTTAGAATAACTGATGAGGAATTTCGGTAGGTAGGGATCGTGCAATGCGCGAAGGGCGGAATGTTCGCACTGGGCGTCTTTTTTCTGACAGTGTTGGACTTTTGTGTACCATTCTATCAGCATCAGTTCGCTGTGCATATCCCTGGAGGGCGAGAGCTCGCAGACGAGCTCGCTCACCGGCATGGTTTCGAGAACCATGGGCAGGTAAAATTCTAAGTCATATTTCCACATAACTTATAAGAATTTGTAATCTATAAGAACCTCACAAATAGCCAGGGTGTTTTTATTTTAATTAGAAAGAGTTTAAGCCGAATACTTAGTTAAGGTCTCCTTAACTTTAAGGAAGCTGTCAGTTTTATAAAGATTCTGTCAAATCTGACAACTTTTTGGATTTAAGGTGGCCTTAACTTTAAGATTCGTTTGATTATTTGGCCGTAAGCCTTTTTTCTAGATTGCGAAACAAAACACTACGTTATTACTACTCCAAACTTATATGAAGAAAACATCATGTTACGTTTTTTTCGCTGACGTTTATATTCACTGACCTAAATGAGTGGAACTTCCAAAACGTTAAAAGGTTTTCATACTAACCTACTTTAAGTTATAACTTAAGTTTACGTCTTGGCATGGTTTTTATACGATTAGGCCGGGCCTCGGCAGCGACCGTCAGAAGTAGGCTAATGACAGAAGTCGGCAGTATAATGATCAATCATTTTGCCTTCCAAAGTGTAAAAGCTCAACATTAAAGTGTGATTACATCTAAGTGCTATATTAATATCGTTAATGTTTAATGTCGTGTTGTTTACGTTTCGAATCAGGAACTACTGAATTTCACATTATGAGGGACTTTATACTTTGTCACTGAATAAAACGAAATTTATAAAATTCATCCTTACAAATATTATAAATGCGAAAGTCCGTTTGTTTGTTTGTTTGATACGCTTTCACGTCTTAACTACTGAACCGATCATCATGAAATTTTACATACACGTTGTCAGGGGTACAGAGAAGGACATAGGATACCTTTCATCCCGAAAAAGTATTGTTCCCGAGGGATGGCAAAAAACATTTCCACGTAAACGAAGTCACGGGCGGCCGCTAGTAATATTATAAATGCGAAAGTCCGTTCGTTTATTTGTTTGTTACGACTTCACGTCTTAACTACTGAACCGATCATCATGAAATTTTACATACACGTTGCCAGGGGTACAGAGAAGGACAAAGGCTACCGTTCCTCCCGAAAATAAAGTTTTTCCCGAGAGATAGAAAAAAACTTTCCACGCAGACGAAGTCGCGGTAGGCCGCTAGTTAGAAATAAAGCACTTTTTACGGATTACAGCACGTATATTATGAATGAATGAATGAATGAAAAAAATGAACGGTACGCGCGGAACTCTCAGAAGTGTATATCAGGTAGAATTCCTGAAATTTTTAACAGTAGACCTTCGAATGCAAAAGAATTTGTATTGTTGTTTTTATCTTGCAAATAAACCTTCAGAAATCCGAATGTTTGGGGTAGGGTCATTATTTAACAAAACGCAAGTTAAAAACTGGGGCTGGGATTTTGACTAAATGTAAATACATAATTATGCAACATAAATATGTACATGTAGTTAAAATATGAGTAGTCTTATTTTGAATTCTACTAATTTATTAGCACATTTTGATTTAATTAGCTATACTCATATTTAGCGTCAAGTGAAATCAAACGATTAAAATAACTTAATTATTTATATAGTTATAAAGTACAACAATAGCATACAATTAGAAGAAATGAGTTTCTGGTGTGCCAAACACGTAAAGACTACACTAGAACACCTAAAAGCCGCCTAAGAAACCAATGTTACCTAACCAGTTACGTGTGAAGAATTATTATTCTTGCTACGAAACAAGTTACGTAAAAAGAAGACTTTTCTTCCTGCGAAATAAGTTACGACTTACGAAACCAATACTACGCGATTTCTTTAGAAGAGATAATAGAATCAGCGATAACAGAAAATAATTTTATCCATTAACCAATATTTACCGCAGAAGGTTGGCAGAAGGGAATTAAATATTCATTCTAAACACCATCTTTCAATGTACGTTATGCCACTAGGCCAAAGGGTCCGATTTCTGTGCGAAACTAGATACGTAGCAAGAAAAATAATTCTTTACACGTAAGTGGTTACGTAGCATTGATTTCGTAGGCGGCCGAAAGGCATACCCCTATACTGCCAGAGTGTTAGTATCGTATTTGTGTTAACGAGAGAATTGAATGTCAAAATTGCTACAATCTTAAACGTCCTTCAATACAAACAATTTTATTTACGTCAAGTAAACCTCGAAATCATCTAAAATTGATATAAAATTATTTAGTTTCACGATTCTTAATTTTTAAAATGAATATTTTTAAGATAAATAGACATACATAAAGATTGTAATAAACCTCGAAATCATCTAACATTTATTCAAAATTATTTAGTTTAACGATTCTCAATTTTTTAAATTTATATTTCTAAGATAAATAAGACACATAAAGATTGTTTACATTAAGTATAATATGCAGGAATGTAAAAGTTTTAAGTTTCTTCTTGTTTATGAGATAGGAAATAATATATTATTCAAAGGAATTCGCCTTCGGGAAATTATTTAGCGTCGCTTTACTCCGGAAATGAATAAGTAACATTGTAGAAGTGGTTTTAAAAGGATTTTGATACGTTCGTAGATTTTCATGCTTGTTGAATATTTTGATAAAAAAAGCATGAGAAATTGAATAAAATATATCCTAAATGAAGAAGTCTCAGTAGAAATATCAGCCTTTCCATACAAAGGTTATTAAAAAAATATGAAAGAAAAATAGACAATTAAATTGATTTATTTACATATAAAAAAGACAATGTTTACCAGGTAAACCAAGGTAAAGATAAAAGTTAGTTTGCTATCTAATAAGCTGTATTTCTTTCTGCACTTTTATAATATGCAAGATTATTCCTACAAAATTTCACAAAAGTAATTTGAAATGATTAAGGTTGCTTAGGAATGGTTTTGAAAATTACTGTAATGAATTTTCAGAAAAACTATATGTATTTGCAATTATAATCAGAGACGAGCAATCAAACAGATTTTCTGCCAATGAAACTAAAACTTTTTGCCAAAGAAACATGGGTCAAAAATACGACCAAAAAATTGGTTATCTAACTAGATAGCCAAAACATTGTTATTAGTATGGGAAAGTTTTTTTTAGTTTTTCGACCCATAATGTTCTTTTGGCAAAAATTTTATTTTTCTTTGGTAGAACACAAGGGGATTAAAACGACCACAAAATGTCGTTGTAGGTATGTTACAATAAGATATCAAAACTGACTTGGCATTTTATTTTGCGTGCAGTTTGAAACTTGGACGTTTGCTATACTTAGTGTTTACGTTGTATTACTAAGAAATAAGCTATTATGCTAAAATGTTCCGAGAAAATCGCGTAATTTTGTAACATGGAAATGTTGAAGTGTGGAACTTCTATAGTTTTGCTATAATTACGTCGTTATTATAATTACTATGCAGTAGTTAGTTTTTGAATGAGTTGCCATTTATTTCAAATGGCTGTTTGTGAATCTTAAAGTAAATGTGAGCTATTATTATGTATAGGGTGATTTTTTGAAGAGTCGACAAAATTTGTATTTTGGCTTAGAACGTCAAACTGAACATTTTGTATATGGAACCAACTTAATCAGATCAAAAAAAAAATCAGCTGTTCCATAGAAAACGTCAATATCTAATCGACCAAAATGTAAGGAACATCTGATTATTTTTTTGTTCTGATTAAATTGGTCCCGTAGACAAAGTTGTTCAGTTTGACGGCCTAAGTCACACCACAAAATTTGACGAATGATTTCGATTTCACCATGAAGAATTTATTTTTTGTCAAAGTCTATCATTTTAATAGAATTTGTCTGAATTTCAAAACAAAATTTTTCATAGATTATCATCCCTATACCTTCTAAACGTTACTCAATTTACTACTTCATTAATATGTATATTGCATAGTGTCCATTTAGTTAAAGTGCATTTCATATTTTAACTTCATTTATTGCAACTCTGAATATATTTTTACATGTCCAAAATTCAATTACAGAAACATTCATATTTCAAAACACTTGTTTCAACATTATTATTGTACGGCAATCAAAGCAATTAATTTGACAATATGCACAAAGTGTGACCAACTTCAGAGCATTTGTGGTACAATACGATGTATTATACTCGAACTCATCTCGAGTGAAGTTCCCGAGGCCAACCGACATTGTCAGATTAATCCCCATTACAAACTTTGGCCATAATATCGGAAAAGTGAATATAAAGTTCCATTCGAGTAATAAAATTTGGGATAACACGCAGCCCTCAGGATAATTCGCCAATTCAATATAATTCCAACTTGTTTCCGATTAATTACAGACGTTACTACATCCGGGGTCACTTTCTAACTTTATCTAGTCCGTTTTGTTGTTGGTTTTCAGTTTATTGATGTAATAAAGTGAATATGGCGTAGTAAATTATAGTTATTTTTATGAATCCTTTCAACTATTATAATGTTTTTATGTAATGTTAATTGAATTTCAAATATTAATTTAAATTTGACATTTGTCCTTGATTTGAGCATTATACAAAGTGTTACAAAATAACCCCTAATGCCGAATATGGTAGATAGAGATCATCAAACTGAACAACTTTTACTATGGGAATAACGCTGAAATCGCGAAAAAAATATCAGTTGTTTCATACAAAAATTAAAAACGAAAATGTCAAAATGTATGAAACAATACTTTTTTGGGATTTCAGCGTTGGTCCCATAGTAAAAGTTGTTCAGTTTCATGGTCCCTATCGTTCATGTTCAGCATTAGGGGTTATTTTGTAACACGTTGTATTGTTGAGTGAACGAGCACGAAGCGAAGCGTCTCCGTTTCAGCTTGGGCAAAAATGCTTTTGTATGTCTGTCCGTCTGTTTTCATCTACAGGTCGCATTTCTGAATCTATTCTCGTGAAATTTTGTTATCAGGTTCGATAATTGTATAGATTTTTTGTCGATTTAGTTTTTCGAAATTAAAAAAAAAACTATTTCAGCCATTTCATTTTTTTTTAAAATATCACAAAAGTGAGGTCTGCAGCTCACAGAGCCACTATACTAGTTAGTTTTTTGCCAGTAATAGACTGCTATAGATAGAAAAAAAAAACATTTCGAGCTTTGTTTGTGCTACTGAGTAATAAAATCATATTAAAAAAATCTAACAACCACTTTTTGACGGCATCATAATTCACCAAACAATACTCAAAACTGTTGTCATTTCCATTATTATGTAATTCAAGTCTTATCATTACGACATACGGTGGCAATTGTAACGTACACTCCCATTATTCACACCCGCTACAAAGGCGAAGGTGTAATCCAACCGCGTTGTTGGCTGAACATGTTCCTAATTAATATGTCTCTTGTTCTGTTCACCCGATAACCGTGCTTGGTGTGTCGCACTAATTTATACATTACTGTTGTCGCTACAAGAAATATTTAGGATCCCTGAAAAGGGGTACGCAACATTTTCTATTTAGGCTCACCGAGGCACATTCGTTGTTTTATATTCCTTAAGCTTGTTACGTTTCAAACAATTAATATACTAGCCTAGTAAACGAAAAGGTGTAGAGGGAAATGATTGGTACACAATTTTTGACTTCGTAACTTTGTTTGGACTGGTTAGGAGGTGAACATATAAAAAATCCACGCGCGTAGCCCCTATGCCAGGGGGAAGGGGGGGTTTGAGGGTCTCATTTTTCACTTTTTTTACATATATCTTGGAAACTATGCGTTCTAGCGACATGAGATTTTTACAAAATAACAGTTGATTAAATTTGCTACAAGTTTTAATTAGTCATATTTTTCGATATCTTTTATAGTTTTAGAGATATTATCCGCTCCTGAATGTTTGTTAACATGCTTGAGGACAATAGAATGGCGCATTTTTTCCTGTGGCAAATTCAGCTTCAGATCGGTTGATGGCATTATAGTTTATGCACGGCAGATTGTTCTCAAGCTTCACCTTAAGCATGTTGATAAACATTTAGGAGTGGATATCTCGAAAACTATACAAGATATCGAAAAACTTGACACATTAAAACTTGTAGCAAAATTAATACGCTTTTATTTTGTCTACAGTTTTATGTCGCTAAAATGCATAGTTTCCGAGATATATGTGAAAAACCGAAAAATTGGGCCTTCCCCCTACCCTACCCCCGGCATAGCGGCTACGGGCGGGGACTTTTGATATATTCACCTCCTAACAGGTCCAAACAAAGTCACGACGACAAAAATTGTGTTCCAAGCATTTACCTCTATTCCTCTTTTTGAGCTTTCTTTGCCTGAACTATACTGATTATGATCAGTCATAATAATACGCAAACTAATATAGTTTAATTTCATTCATAACAGTTATTGTACCTACATGAAATGTTTAGGACCCCTCTACGTAACATTTACAATTTCATGAAACACGATTTACGCCCGTCTAGTATTTGAGCTGTAATATTCGTAATGTTATTATTATAGTACTTAAGAGAGGCCTATGTTCAGCAGTGAACGATGATAGGCTGATGATAACTTAAGAGGCTTATATTGTCAACAATATACATACGTAATGCCAAATATGGTAGATAGGGACCAACTCAGAAATAGCCAAATAAATCAGCTGTTTCATACATTTTGATATTTTCGTTTTGTCAATTTTTTATGAAACAGCTGATTTTTTTCGTGATTTAAATAGTAAAAGTTGTTCAGTTTCATTAAGACTCTGTATACCATATTCGGCACGTTAACACGTTGTATAGTGTATTAATTTTTGCCGTACTTACCCTATTTAGTTCTAAAGTTCCTCAAAGCAAAACCTATTGTGCAACCACGTATAATGGTTAAGTTCTCTAAATTTGATTTTGGACTTTTTGTCACATACACACACACACACACACACCCACGGACACACCCACACAGACACACACACACACACACACACACACACATCGTCGTTTTTAGGCCGACCACACACAGACGGAATCCCGTTACGGAATTCCGTACGTACGTGATTCCGAACGCAGCAACTGTATACAAAATCTATGGGCCTGCCACACACATGCGGGATTTTTCCGTACGGAATCTTCATACATTGTCGAAATTGCGTTCGGAATTGCATAACGGCATTACATCTGTGTGTGGCCAGCCTTAGGGTTCCGTGCCCAAAGGGTAAAAATGGGACCCTATTACTAAGACTCCACTGTCCGTCTGTCTGTCTGTCAGCAGGCTGTATTTCATGAAATATTTAAGGGGGGCTCCCATACAACAAACGTGATTTTTTGCCGTTTTTAGCTCGATGTTAATAGAGACAACAGGTAGACAGTTGAATTTTTCAAAGATGATGATGTATTTCTGTTGCCACTATAACAAGAAATACTAAAAACAGAATAAAATAAATATTTAAGGGGGGCTCCCATACAATAAACGTGATTTTCTTTGCTGTATTTTGGTACGGAACCCTTCGTGCGCGAGTCCGACTTGCACTTGGCCTGTTTTTTAATGTTATTACTTCATTGTTAATTTGAACCGAAGTCAGTGTTTAATTATTGAAGACTGCATAAAACAAAACTTCACAAAAAGAAAAATAATTACGTATCTACATGAATCAGATTTTTTTTATATTTACACAAAACAGCACATTTTGTT
The DNA here is from genome assembly GCA_928269145.1 of Agriphila tristella. NCBI lineage: Eukaryota > Metazoa > Arthropoda > Insecta > Lepidoptera > Crambidae > Agriphila > Agriphila tristella. The sequence continues at coordinate 45,663,915 of OV743433.1, forward strand.
GCAAACATATATGGGTAGTTCTTGGGAGAGCAATTTTTGAGTGTCACAGACTCATATCTCCCATAAAAACAAATAATTATGGTTAAAACTACTATTACATCGTTTCGTCATTTCATTAAGCATCGTATCATATAGATTTAACTGGTTAAAAACTACGTAGATAGGAGTAACTCACCCTCAATACCTCAAATCTGGTTTAATTTTGCACGTTTTTACGTGTCACATGTGCGCCGACTTCTGAGCAATCGCGGATATTTTTGAAACCACCCCCGTTTTTAATCAGTTTTCAATCACATTTAAAATAGACAAATTACTTTATATACTGATCAAATTTTAAATCCTATCGGAGGGAAACTTTAGATTTTATAGACCTAAGTAAGTATGTCACACGCCTAGCTACATTTTTGCTGCGCCCCCTTGCAAAGGCTATTGCTCAGGACTGGCTAGGCGCAGATGAATCGTTATTAATGTTTTTGAATCGACAGTTACGCCGCTACTGGCAGGTGAGGTGGCAGTGTTGCTGTTTCACGCACTTTTGGTGCAAGAGAAAGAGAGAGAGTTTTCATTTCTCAGGTATCCCATGTCACATTTTTTCCATATATATTTGTACTATTTTTGGTAAACCGGTTTTGAGGTGTAATACCTAACTCCCAAATGTATATAACCAGTAACAAACTAGCAGGTTACATCTTTTAAATGCCGAGGAATTTCAAAATTTATGGTTTTGGTGATTTCCATGGTGTAATTTCCATGTATAAAACACCATGGAAATTACGTAAAACCCATGGAAATTACCTTGTTTCATTTTTGGTTCATCATATCAGCCGCACGACACCCACTGCTGGATGTAGGCCTTCCCCAAGACCTCCACAAAGATCGGCACTGCGCTGCCCGCATCCAGCAGCTTCCTCCAACCTTCACCAGATCGTCGGTCTACTTTGTCAGGGGTGGGTGTCCGTGCTCGGTCACTATTCTAGAGCCACCGGTCCTTCTCGCTATGTGTTCCGCCCACTGCCACTTCAACTGTGCAATCCCGTAGCTATAACACATACCTAAATAAAATATATAACCTGCAGGTACAAATTTTAAAACACATTGTATCAAATAACATCCGATATAAATTTCATGGGGACGATAGTGGTCTTTTTAGGCATTGTAAAATATTGCCGGTTCAAACCCAGTTCAAATATATGTTTTTAAAAACTCATTTCTTTAACGACATTTTTAAAAAAGAAATAAATCACCCGGTGTATACGCGCGCGGTAGCAAGAAACCGGCTCCAAACGTGTCGTGCGAGCAATGTGTACGGCAAAAGAACTGCCAACTACCTCGTCCCCCGACTAATAAATAATCTACCGCCTGAATTATCGGGTACTTTAAAACACACTAATATAAAAAACAAACTCAAGATCTATTTTTTAAGTAATTTGAAAAATATTATGTAGTGACTGTCATTATTACACTTACGAGTATACCCACCCAACTCCTAGTTTTTATTTTGTTTAAGTTTTATTAGTGAATGTAATCGCATCAAACAAACCTTAGTGGTTTAAAATTGTGATTATGAACGTTGTTATTATCTTGTATTTTTAAATGGTAAATAAAGGAAAAAAAAAAAAAAAAATCCTTCAAGCGATGTCGGTTACTTAAAATCCCCCACGGATCTCTTTATTTCTGACGCCAAACAAGGCTCTATCCATTGCACGCTGGACGACCATGAGCCTTATGAGACCCATAGTTAGTGACCACGTTTCACTGCCATAAGTCATCACTGGCAAGTTGGCAAGACACACTGGTCGGACTGTCGTTTTGAGACACTGAAGTAAGTTGGACGCAAAAAAATTTCGAAGCTTCCCGAATGCTGTCCATCCGACACCCGAGTGGCAGATTAGACTCCTCGCTCTTATACATCCTGTCGCAGCGTATATTATATGGATGTGGTCCTTGGGGGTAAAGCCTTATCAGAACTCGACTTATTTAGAAGGTTAGAAGGCACTGATCCTGCGAGCGAGACTTTTCGTAATGACTCCCGGAAACAACTAATAAACATGGCTCAGAAGTGAGATGAGTCTGTTATTCATCAAGAGAGTCCTTTTAAAGAACAGAATTACGTCATTTATGTACCATGCCTTTGGCGTTTTGCCCTCGACGATGACGGACTTGAAAAGCTTTTAGAAGACTCTGAGTATCGGCTTACTGCCAGCTTCAAGAAGTTCTCTAGTGATTCCAACGTCACCCACCACCGCCTTGTTGTTTTTTAGCTGTTTGCCATACTAATCTCGTTCAGGCTGATGTCCTGAATATCTTTGTTATAGTGTCGGATTGGCTTTCGCCGATCCTGCATTTCTTCGTTACTCAACTACTTGATTTGCTTTTGCTTTTCTTATAATACTCGTACATAGGCCAGGTTCACTCCAGTCTTCCGATATGATGAGCTATATGCTGGTGGCTACTCTACTCTATGAGTGGTATGGCTTCGTATGCATAACTGCTACACCGGTGTAGGTCGCATTATCATCTGGCTGTGGACTGTCGTGTTGCCGTCGTCCGCTAGTCTCTGAGTTGCTGCTGCAGGGCTAAGTTTCATTAGATGCTGATCGTGGACCTTGAAGGGTGACTCCAATCTTCATCCATGAGGGGTGGTATACCTTGCTGCTATCCAGTGTGGTCACCAATGATGAGGAAGACAGGTCACGATCGTCTTATCCCCTGCCGGGCTAGGAATTTGTGCCCGGGAATTACGATCCAACTGCAATGTAGTTCTTAATACTACCCCAACTAACATTTATTTGAGCTTAATTTCATATTTGACGTGATGTTTAGCAATATTTTATCTGCTGGGTAATTTCCGTGGTCTTTACTGTAAGAGAACACTTTTCCGAAGAACTACCCATATCATATTTTTATTTATTTGTATAAAGGTAATTTATTAAAGCTAAGCTAAATAAACAGCTTGTGAACACAAGATATTATGATCATCAATAACCTACACAATTTGCTAGTAAAGCAAGCAAGTGAGCTGATCAATAACTTAGAACTTCGTTTACAAAGCTTTTATTTATTATTAGCTCAAGGCAATCTTCCTAGTTCGATAAGCGAGCGTTTATTGTTTTCCATGTATTATATTAACTCATCCTTACTAATACTGTAAATATTTAATAGTATCAGGCCTTACTTTGCGGAAGTACATTATAATGGATGCAATAACATCCACACAATAGATGGTAAAATAAGTATGCAAAAATCTGTGCACACAAATAAATGCACCTGCAGACACACTGACAGCATCCCATCTTGCCCTTTTACCACCTCTTATACCAACTCAGCTGAAGTGGCAATGGGCGGGACACATAGCGAGAAGAACCGATGGCCGTTGGGGCGGAAAGGTTCTGGAATGGCGACCGCGCACCGGACGACGCTCCGTGGGTAGGCCCCCGACAAGGTGGACCGACGATCTGGTGAAGGTCGCGGGAAGCCAGTGGATGCAGGCAGCGCAGGACCGATCGTCGTGGAGATCCTTAGGGGAGGCATATACCCAGCAGTGGGTGTCGTGCGGCTGATATGATGATGATGATACCAACTACTCTACACTATTTCGGCCCTACAAGGCACGGCTTCAAGGAGCTGTTAGATTGTGCAAGCCAAGCAATATGATGAATGTGAAAGTATGTTTGCTTTTTGTTTCACGTGTTTAACTATTGAACCGATCATCATGAAAATTTACATACACGTTGTCAGGGGTATAGAAAAGGACATAAGGTACTTTAAATCCCAAAAAGCCACTGTTCCCGATAGGGGTAGGTAAATAAGTGTCCATGCAGACGATGTCGCGGGCGGCTGCTAGTTTTTATATTTAGATTATTCAATAAAGTTCATAAATGATGATGTTCTGAGTACAATTAATAATTAAAAACTGTGGCGGCCGATTGACGCACCGCTTGTCTTGCCATTTTGGCGCTTATCTTTAAACGCTTATACAAGGTTGTGTAATACAAAAATACTTTATATTATGCAGCATTAAGCAGTATAAAGTACTATATAGTACCTACTTAAATATTCATTAAACAGTCTTTAATGGACATTGACATCAGTAGTTTTATAATAAAACCAATTTCATAGAACATTAAATATCCTACGCCAAGACAATCTAACCCGATAATTTGTTTGATGTTACTCTGTAATTTAACATGTAACATACCCAACATTTGCGTTTCCGATCGATTTTCTTACTTCATTTATCATTGACCACTCGAGTATACAGTAAACTTTGATGGACTACGCGTTGTCATTTTGAAATTTACGTGATTTGGTATGACCTTGTGATACGGAGGGGGAAACCACATCAGACTTTTTATTTCGACAACCTCCGTGGCAGTGTGACTTGATCGCCGGTTTTCACGGGTTCGGGTTTCACTCTAAAATCCCGGGATCACCTATAACATTAACTTTTCTACATTGTCTAGAGTTTAGGTTCTTTGCGCACTCAGCAACTTGCATGTGACACTTATTTACCCTGTATTTACCCCTCTCAACCTGGGGTAAATTTACGATATTCGAACTACGTTGCGGAAAATTTCCAGCCTAAATAAGACCTCTTCTTAATAAAAAAATACAAAAATACTAATACTTTAATCCACGAAGGTGTCAAATCATTCAAAATAAATAATGGATATCGTTAATTCATTTCCGTACAAATACTCGCAACAGTAACACTTCATGCGTTGTCGACAGTACATAACGAACTCAGCGAGGAGCGTGAGGTACTCTATGGTGTGCCTCAAGGCTCCGGAAGTGGTCCATTGTGTTACCTGATCCATGCTAATAGCCTGACCGGTGTGCTGCAACACTGCTCTGCGTATATGTACGCAGACGATTTGTGCGTGCTGCGCGCCGGGACGGACCTCGATGAGACGTATCAGCTAGTTCAACATGATGTCGACGCTATAGTAAGATGGTCTCACGATAATGGTATCATACTAAATAGTAGTAAAACTAAACTCATGGTTTTACACTCACCCTACCTACCTCTTAAAGAAACATCATCTTTGTTATACTCTCATACCTATCAATGCCTCCATAACAACAAAAACACAAATAATTGTATTTGTGAACCAATTAAAAGGGTAAACTGTGTAACTTATCTTGGAGTTAAAGTCGATGAACACTTTTCTTGGTCTGAGCATATCAACTTTATTTGCAACAAATTAAAAACATTACTAGGTAAATTTTACCACTTAAGCTACAGAGTACCTAAGAGTACCCTTAAATGTTTATATAAGTCTCTGGTGGAATCTATTGTGGGCTACGCTCTCGACTGCTGTGGTCTTACATTTAAAACTAATATAGATAAATTAGAAAACATGCAAATCCGATTTTTAAAATTACTCGTAGATAAAAAAAACAAACACAAATATAACAATGATTATTGACAACTATTTAAAATTTGCAAAATTCTCCCGGCTGGTCTAAAACACAAATATCTATTATTGGTTAACAATCACAGCGGCCGAGGGTGCGACTCCACTTTGGAACATATTAAACATAGACATGTAACTAGAGCCATGACACAACAGAAATTTGTAATCCCTAGGATCCATAATTACTATGGAGATAGAACTTTACAGAAGCGTATACCATATCTTCTCAATTCGTTACCTGAAACTATTAGATGTGAGATAAATTTAAACAAATATAAGAAATTATTAAAAGATTACCTATTCACCATTATTTAATTAGACTCAATTCAACATAACTTTTTCTTTGTAAACCTAGATAGTAATAATTTGATCCTGCAGACAAACTGTCCAGAACAGTTTTGTGGGATACTGTTGTAAAGCTGTTTTATTATGTGTTTAATAAAATAAATAAAAATTAAAAAAAAAAACAGTTTTTCAATACCTAGTAGTTAATATTTATTTTACATCGGCCTCCTGTTGATTAATTTCTTTACAGAGTGAAATCGATTTTCAATGGATTGTGTTGAATAACGCTGAGTGTTTTATTATGTGGGCTCATAATGACTGAATACAAAGGTCGGTAATAGGTGAATATACCCTGACGACATGTTAGTGTGATTGAAAACCAAACACGTATAGGCTTTTTCGACACTTTAATAATGGTAGAGCCATTCAATACAATTTATTACGGTTAGGTACTGTAGGCCAAAATTATTACCTTTAATTACGGTTATATAGTGTTAAAATAAAAAAGATAAAAGATTTAGTATTTATTAACGAGATCGAGTTCACGTCAGGATCCAATAAACGTCAAAAATATTTTAGTACATTGATAACGATTGCCATGGTTTCCGTTGTACTGTTTTCACGTTTACTCGATATCAATTCGATCCCAGTAGGGTTATTAACGATTGTAGGAAATCTACTCGAAAGCATTCGATTCGTATCTGTATCCTCCGATAGTTGAAAACTTGCTTTTCACAATAGTACATTACATCCGAGAACGGGAAGCTAGCGATTGCATTGTCGAGGATGGTTTGAAGCCCGAGCCGCAGGTGAGGACTTTAATCATTCGAGGCAATGCAAGTAGCTTCCAGTACAAGGTTTGTTTAATACTTTACTCACGAAATGCGAGGAAATACAATTTTCTTTGTAAAAATGTGATATTTAAATTGGTTCGCGTGGCCATGTTTACTGACCGGTCATGCAACCATAAAGTTTCATAAAAAGAATGCTAGCTGATAAGTTCTACCAATTTGAATTTGGAACACTTACTTCCCGCACTCAGTGCGGGAAGTAAGTATTGAATTTCATTTCCGCACTGAATTTCAAATTTAGAATGTGATGAACCAGACCACCACGGAAATGTTGAACGCCCCGCATTCTTTTTTCAAATGGAATGATAACATTTCAGAGCATAAGTGAGTAAATATATTTGATTGGCATTCGATTCACTTTCCGACCGACGGGAAAGCGCAATGCATATTTACAAAGTTTGGTAGCATATGGTAGAAAATAAGGTAGAAGACTATAAGATTTTCCAATTCGATTCGGAAAGTTGGTTTCCGACAATCGTGAATAATCCCCCTGATTCTCGTTCGTGTTTCGGGAGTAACCCCCCTGGGGGCCTATTTTTGAATCATTAGAATTCCAAATCGTGTATGAAATCGCAAGATTCGTATGCGAATCCCTAAAATCGCTATTTTTGAATATTCATCCTCGTGAATTTTGCAACGAGTGTTCCGACCCACTCGTTTTCGATATACCTGTAGAAATGACGTGTGAGAGAGAGAGAGAGAGAAATATCAAAATCAAATGACTGACAGACAATGACATTATAACTTTTTAATTTACGTATCGTTCCCCTGTAACTCAATACCGGTTTTTAAAATCAACGAATTATGGCTTTCCAGTTTTTATTTTTCTGCGTGAAATGAAAAATATTATAAGTTTCGAGTTTTAGGGCAACACTCATTTCTATTGTTTCAAAAATACGTAAAATTGGGAGCAATCGAAATTGATTTCGTTTACGTTTTGCTTTCGTGCATGAAATATTCATTTGGAATGATTCAAAAATGCGTCCCTTGGTTGCAAGCTGGTGCGCGTCAAAATTCTGAGTCTTAATGATAAGAAACTTATTCTAACTACTTTTAGTTTGACGATGGGACTATTATCAAATCTATAGGATTAGCTTACAAAGTAGGTAAATAGCCCTTCCCACAGCTTTGTGCTTTACCCGCTTGCATGGGGTCGTTTTAAAACTTTTCCTAACATTCACTAGGAATCGCGGATTGGTATAACGACTGCAAAAATGCAGCCAGGATCAAAGGATTTATGTACTGTTAGTAATTAAGGTTTTGTAAATCAATTGTTTTTCAATCCTAATATTTATCGGCTGTTTTCTTGTTGAGTGTCACATGTCAACTCGACAGTGTATTAGTGTTGCCATAGTCCATGCAGTTGTCGGTAAGCACTCACCGACAAAACATCCTTCTGACGTTTAATGCTAGTCTGTGAATCGTGGAGCAAAGACTGACAGATTGATTGACGTGCCGTGGCGCGACGCGGCACGGCACAGTGGTGTGTTTCCAGCTTAAGTCTATGCTCCACGTGCGTTTATGCTTGACAGTTGCAAGTCTATGGACAATTCTATGATAGTTATGGTAAAGCGTATAAAAGCGTTGGTTTTTGTAAATTGTACTCACTTCACTTTTGCTCGATCTGTCGTCTGAACCGGTCGTGAAATAAAATATTACTTCTGTTAACATGGTGTATGATTTATAATCAACTCTAACAATTCAGAAGTGCGCGTTTTTTTTTTACCACGTGTCACGTTGAACAATCGACGCATACGGCATCCTACTTCGAGAGACGATGAAGAAGAATCGAAGAGAGCTCCGAGGCGACTGATAATAATACCGACCGAATTATCAGACTACAGCCACAGCAACATCCAACGCCCCAAGTCTCCAATGAGGAATGTATTATGCCAGGTACGTCCACTGATATTAATAATTTTACCAATCAATGTTTCCGCCTTAAAACCACAACCTTCTGTTGAAATTAACGTGCCTGCCGTGCAAAATCAGCAAATTTAAGTGGGTCTACCTCCTACCCACCTTATTCTATCACTGATCAATTAATCTCACCCAGTTAATACCAGTGCAAGTCACAACCCTGTTGTGAGACAAACAGATTTCAAGGCTCAGTTATGCGGAAACATTTGTCTCTATCTTTTTCTTTACATATGAACAGTATGGAAAATAACCTCACTCTACACTTTTTTTATGTTTTTCCTTTTTTTAATCATTAGCACAATTATCTTTCTTGAAGAAAAAAGTTATTTGAGCAAATTCACAGTACGTTAAAGTGTATTTTGATGTAGAGTTCAATACATTTACGCCAAAATATGATGCGTTTTCCATGATATTCTGATTTTTTTCTTCTCATACAATCATCTGTTATGGTTATATGCAATGTACGGTTCAAATACACTAAATCAGTTATCGGCCGAACTATGCCCGTGCCTCATCGGTCAGACTCATCCAATCGAATCAAATCTATGTAACATAAAGCGAGCGCGTACACCACTACAACTGCCATCGGCCGATAAAATCGGTTTTGGTGTACGCCTACCGTTAAACTTGTAGCTACTACATAAACTCTTTAACTTTTCGCATTTATGTTTTTTTTTGTAGACAACTTTACGTTTTCTATATAAAAAAATTTGGTCCGCGCAAACCATGTTTTCCTATCATGGTCCCTTAAATACATCTTTGTTACATAATTTGAGAAATAATATAAGTAATTTATGATTTATCAGAAAACCTGAACACGTGCCTGAATTCGTAGGAAATTATAATGCTATTGTCTGTTTACGCATGTTTGCATCGATTGGAGTCATTGGCGAAGATCTACGGCTGGGATGAGAAAACACCCACCTACCACCACGACCGGGTGGCCATGAAGGCAACGCGCTCGTGGTTTAGACACCAACAAGACATCAGACCTGACGTGGGACGAGTGGAAGAAACGTCTTCAAGACTATTCCATTCGTGTCTCCTACGTAACTGCGTACCGTTCTGAGTGGGTAATAGACTTTTATTGTAAGAAGCTGGTGGCGGCGCTAGGTTAATCTTGTGTGCTTAATGATAATTGTGTTTTTATAATTTATCCATTGGTTGAGGCAGGGGTTCGTGGTGTCAAAAAACCCCCAAATAAACTAGTGAACCCTAAAAATTTATAATATTTGAATGTAAATGAAATTGATTCATCGAAAATAGAGTACAGTCAACGGCACATCAGCTTGTGGTGCTGTCGTGTGTACAATTCAGTTGTTACATTCATAGTCCATCTATTTTTCAATATAGGACATGTGAATCGAAAAATAAAATCAATTTAATAATTAGTGTTGTCAAAATTAATATTAGTTAATATTAGATGTACAATTAGAGAAACAACTTACACATCATGTCATTATCATTTGATTCTGTTAGGTTAATTTTACAAGTAAAATATTTCTCAAATAAGTAAAAATGTTTAGTTTTAGGTCATTCAAACAGTTTTTGTCTAGATATGGTCAGGTTATATGAAAGTTCAGTTAAGGGATGTGGCAATTTATTAATGATCCTAACACATCTTATGTAACAGTTCCTCTTGTAGAGGACGGTCCGCATTCTGGGTAATAATAGTTTTTTTTTAATGATGCCTAATACTTCTCATCATATAAAATGTATCCCTATGCACAATTAAATATGGATGGGTTTTGACGAATATGCAGCACTCAAAGATATATAATGTAGGAAGAGTTAATAGGTTTAGGTTTCCTTACAAGACGAGGTGGAACGTTACATATTGCTCTGAACATTGTAATTGGATATAAATGTTTTGTTTTAGTTATAAGACTCCAAAATAGTAAAGTAAACGGTATTTAAGATTTGAAGCTTATTTGAAGCTACGTTGCCTTGATATGCCATCAAAGAGGACTTTTGGTTGGGCAACTAGCGACATTGTTTCTAACAAATGATATTTTACTGGAACTAATTTCTTATTTTAATTGATGTGATTAATTTCAATACATTGAAAACGATTATGAAGGATTTTTGTGGCCGTTTTAGCGATTTCTCACAATTTATCATGTGAGACAAAGTCAAAAGCTTTGTTAATATCGAAAAATATACATTATTGTATAAATATTCTTGAAAGTGTTCTCAATAATATTTTTGTTAAATAAAAAGCTGCTAAGAAAGCTGACTTGCTTTCCCAAGAGCAATTTTCTTCTTTAGACAGTAGATTAAATTTTTCTAGTAATTTATAAATAATGTTATGCGTTGCCTTTTCAAAAATAGCCAGTACTGAAATTATAGCAATGGGTCTGTAATAGTCCATCTCATTCATTTAATTATTGATATTTAAGGAATTCCGAGAATATGGCTTTAGTCATTGATAGGTTGACTAATGTCAGATTGAGTTAGTGAACAATACTTAATAAATAATTTGTGTGGGTATTTTATCAACCCGACCGATGCGGTGTTATTGAGTGATCTTATAATTTTAAGTATTTCGTCGGCCGGATCTAAAAAGATACAAGCTTGCGTCCAACATGGTTTTAAATTATTGTCAGATTTTAAATTATTCTGATATGACTGTCATGTTAGCATTAGCTGAATAATTTGTAATATTAGACTAAAAAAAGAATTGCAAATGTCAATGGGATCTGTAATAATTTTACTGTCTATCTTTATTTTTATGCAATTATTATTCTAATCTGGTTGCTCATATGATTTGATTCCATGGCGTTTAACAAACATTTTTACTCTATTGTAAACGTGCTTCATTGTCAAGATTAATTAAGATGATTATCAAGATGCATCTTTTAAGAACGGAAGAATAATTACGATATTTAGTTTTTACTGGACTGATTTGACGATAATAGTTATTATAATATTCCTAAAAAGTTGATAATTTGTAATTCCAAAGTCAGCTTGCTGCAGAGTCACTAAGATTATATCAACACCACATTAAAAAGTACTACACAAAAACTAAGATTCAGACTAGTTTATAGATTTAAATCTAGATTTTGACATTAACCCAGTAACCAACAAATGCACTTCATTTCCTTGAATAACGAGCCCAAGCCTAAAATAAGAAAGATACTAAAATATTTAAAATATGTAATAGACTACCGGAACTACCACACGTTAGTTTTAATTTAATTGCCAATAAAATTAAAAAGATTATACTAGTGATACAACTGATTTTGTAAGAAATAAACATTTTAAATTTTTAATTTAGTGAGTAGACACTCTAAAGGCATGTATATTTTTTAAATCAAAACCAAAACAACCATACTGTTTATTAACAAAATTCTGGTAATTATCTCAATATTATCTTAACTCAATATTAATACAATTATAAAAAAGAAAATTATAAATTACAGGAATATACTGATAAGTAATCTAATGATTAACAATAAAACTAAACACAATAGTTAATTTAAAAAAATATATAATTCAGTGTGATACTTAACTGTAACAATATAAAAGAAAATCTGGATACTTAGCTGAATTAGATTGATTCTAAAATATTATCATAAATTGTTGTTTTTATTAAGAATATAATATTTTATTACAGGAATATAAGACTTATTCGCGGATTATCTATTTGATATAAATAAGAGTAATGCAATATCACAATATATACATGAATGCTTTGTACATTATACTAAACAATAGTTAATAAAAACTTACAGTTATTATAATATAAAAAGCATTATTGCTGATTTTGCTTCTTATGAGTACTGCTTTGGTGTGTCTAGTAGCTTCAATCCACCCTGGTGTGTCCGGTGGTTAAATATGGTTATAAATGCGTTAACTGCTTTGGTGTGTCCAGCAGTATAACAAAAAAAAAACAAGCTGCTTTGGTGTGTCCAGCAGTATTAAAAAAAAAAATAAGCTGCTTTGGTGTGTCCAGTAGCTTCAATCCACCCTGGTGTGTCCGGTGGTTAAATATGGTTATAAATGCGTTAATTGCTTTGGTGTGTCCAGCAGTATAACAAAAAAAAAAACAAGCTGCTTTGGTGTGTCCAGTAGCTTCAATCCACCCTGGTGTGTCCTGTGGTTAAATATGGTTATAAATACGTTAACTGCTTTGTTGTGTCCAGCAGTATAAATAATAGAGGTCTGAGCGAGTTTTTCACATATTTGTAATCACCTTGGTACCTATGTTCGGTGAAATAAAAACGTTGATCGCCATCTTACTTAATAAGACAATAACTAATCTATAATATAAAAATGAATCGCTGAATGTCTTGCTAAGCACAAATCTCGAGATCAGCTAAACCGATTTCGCAAATTTTTTTTTTGTTGTGTTTGTTATTGTCAGAAGGTTCTTATGAAAAAATAAAGAAAATTGCGCGAAAAATAAGAAAATTTAAGAATACTTAACCACTATATAAAATTTAATTTGGACTATAAACTTTTTTTTTAATATAACCTTATGACGTTTGACGTAGAATTGACAGAATGCGGGCTGCAAAAAAAAAAAAAAAACTTAATGTCGTTTAAAATTCCAATTAAATATTCATAAATCATAACTGAGACAGGACAACGTCTGTCAGGTCAGCTAGTAATTATTAAAAATATATGAATAATTAATTCCCTACAAAAGATCAATACTTCGTTCTTGTAATATTGTATTTTAGTTTTTCTACATAAATGCTATGAAAATTACGAGGGCGTAATTGTTTTATCAGGACGGCCGAATCTATGACATACAATGACAGAGATTCGATCGTGAATAATAATTGTGATGTAAAGAAAAATGTCTTACCTTTTCCTTAAATGAGTTTATTTTTGTTTTTTTATAATTTCAATATCATTAATGCATGGAATTTATAAACGTCTGATATTACGAGGACGTAACAATAATTTGTCAGGAAAGGCCGAATGTTAGTAATTAAGGTTTTGTAAATCAATTGTTTTTCAATCCTAATATTTATCGGCTGTTTTCTTGTTGAGTGTCACATGTCAACTCGACAGTGTATTAGTGTTGCCATAGTCCATGCAGTTGTCGGTAAGCACTCACCGACAAAACATCCTTCTGACGTTTAATGCTAGTCTGTGAATCGTGGAGCAAAGACTGACAGATTGATTGACGTGCCGTGGCGCGACGCGGCACGGCACAGTGGTGTGTTTCCAGCTTAAGTCTATGCTCCACGTGCGTTTATGCTTGACAGTTGCAAGTCTATGGACAATTCTATGATAGTTATGGTAAAGCGTATAAAAGCGTTGGTTTTTGTAAATTGTACTCACTTCACTTTTGCTCGATCTGTCGTCTGAACCGGTCGTGAAATAAAATATTACTTCTGTTAACATGGTGTATGATTTATAATCAACTCTAACAGTACCTTTCGAAGCACGGAGGAACTCGAAATATTATACAACGTGTTAGGCTGCGTTCAAATGATAACACACGATCCGACCTCAACCGGGACTCAACTCAAACTCACCTCAACCGCAGCCCACCTTGAAATACATCGCTTACAATTTTGAGTCTTATGTTATGTATGACACATTAATAAGCTCCTCCTATGTAAAGTTCAGGTGAGTTTGAGGTGAGTTTGAGTTGAGTTCGGGTTGAGTTTGAGTTGAGTTTGGATTGTGTTCGGGTTGAGTTTGAGTTGAGTTCGAGTTGAGCGCGGGGCGTCGACAAAATATAACGGAGCTTATTAAAGTGTCATAAAACTCAAAATTACCTAAAGCGGTGTATTTAAAGGAGTTGGCTCCGTTTGAGTTGAGATCGAGTTGAGTTAGGGTTGAGGTCGGGTCGTGCGTAATCGTCTGAACGCAGCCTAAATAAATGAACGCAAAACCTCTGAGGTGGTGATTGTGCTCATGAATATTAACAACTTTTTTATATGGGGCCAACTCTGCAACTCAGCAAAAAAAATCAGCTGTTTCATACATGTTGTCAATACCTACTCGACCAGAATGTATGAAACAGCTGTTTTTTTTTTGTTGAGTTGCAGAGTTGGCCCCATAGTAAAGTTGTTAATATTCATGAGCACAATCACCCTCCTGAGAGGTTTTGCGTTTATTCATTAACATGTTGTATTTGGTCACCCATCCCATGACCGACGCTTGCGAAAGTTGCTTAACTGCCGCAATCGCAGGGTGAATGCGCTAATATCTTCTACTTTATCTAAAAGATGAAATGATAGGTCAAGGAAGCGACTACAACCCCAAACACAAGTCTCCGGCTTAGCTTGTAAATTGACTTTTCCCGCCGCGATGCGGAGTAGGCTCGTAACCAAACTTTCCTATATAAATAACTCCATAACACCCGGATTAGAGGCCGTCAAACTTTTCGATGACGATTTATATGTAACGAGTTTCTATGAACAAATCTGTTTATGTTGTTTGATTTGTTTATTTATTTGTCGACTTTAGGCTTATATTTATCGAATGTTACGTAAATAATGGAGGGATATTGTGTAAGCTGGAGTTATTGGAGCTCTGTTGTTGATTTTATTCGTGTTGTTGACGAACCCTGTATTCGATGGAATGAAAAGCTATGTCTAATTGTCTTTTATAGAGGACCCGGATTTGATTCCACGACGTTTTAATGTGGGAAACGAAATTTTCTTTTGTTCTCAGTTTTTTCACAAATAGGCATTTTAGTCGAGTGACAGCAACGCTGCACCACGGACCCTTCACATTACAGCGGCCGCAGCTTGGCGTAGTCGCGGCGTAGACGCAGCGTAAAAGCGCAGTAATCGCGGCCGAAGCAGCGCTGCTTCACGGACCCCTTCACATTACAGTGGCCCCAGCGTTGCGTAGTTGCGGCGTAAACGCGGCGTTGTCGCAACTTGCAGCGTCTGTCATATTGAATTGATATGACAGGCTCGTGACTAACACGCCTATGTGTAAAAGCGCTCTAAAAGCGCTGTCATATCAATATTTTGTGACCTTAGAGTAACGCGGCTTTTGTTCGGCACGGAAGCAGCGTTGCTCTAAGTTGACAGACGCCATGACTACTTACACTGCGTATACGCTACGCTTCCCAACTAACAATTTATAGTCGTACAATCGTCGTACAAACGTTATCTTATTACCACTGGTCGCAAAAGCTAGGTCGCACTAACGTTATAATAACGTTTGCTCAACGCGAAAAGGGCCCCATTTATACGACCAACATTGTTGTTTAATGGTCATACAAAAGTCACAAGATGACTTTGTTAACGTCATTCAAAAGTCGTATGAACGTTATGGAATTACCGCTCATCGTACAGTTGTCGCATCAAAACTTTACAACGACTCTCTCATCGTACAGTAGTCGCATCAAAACGTTACAACGACTCTTTCGTTATATTGTGGTCATACAGATGTTTTTGAATGACGAAAACATTTTATTTGGGTCAAGTCACAACACCTGTACGACTGATTTTTTATGTTCGTTAGTGGCTCGTGTTTGTGGTTATGTTTCGAGATCTGAGTGCAAAATAAATCAATAAGTACAAGGATATAAAAGGTTAGTACTATATAACTTTCATATTATCTTACTGTATGTCTCTCATACCGTTTAGTTCGACTGGGAATTAAAGTTTTATGATAATATACCTATGTAAATACTATTCATATTTTCATGCCCCTTCGTAGTTTTGCGTTTAACACAAAATATTTTAATTCATAAAATTATGTTTGATTATAAAAATGTCAGCCATGTTAATTTTGTCGCACAATTATCTCTTTATGACGTTATAAAGACAAAAAGTCGTTCTGAGGTTATTTGATGACCAAGTAAAGACATACAATACGCCATTGCCGCTAACTATTAGGGTTCTTTAAACAATTAAAAACCCTTTTTTGATTATGTCAATATTAACCTAAATAATTATTTTAATTTTTTTTTCAGCCAAAAACTGGTCATTGTATAAGTTCAGTGCAGATTATATTCAAGTACTAATCTAAATTTATCTGAAACATGATTAAAAGATTAATAAAGGATCTATAAGGATTTTCTCGAATGTGCACGCGGGCGAAGTCGCGGGCGGAAGCTAGTACCTACTGGTAGGTAATACGTTACGAAAAAAGCTTACCATATGTTACCACAGCGGATCCACTAGGAACACTTTTAACAACGTCAACTGTAATCCAAATTAAATTCACTTTCATATAAGAACATAAATCATTTCAACATTTAGGTAGTTACCTACCTACTGATAAAAAAATTCAATATCGGAAAAAATCATAAACAATATTTTTTTATAGGTAGTAAATAAAATAAATATTGATACTGAACCTTCTTGTTGTTCATGTGTTGTACACTTTTCTTCTTCAACATTTGTGACTGATGCCACAGTTGTTGGTGTTGTCCTTTTTAATAACAGGAAATTTCGTTTTACTTTCCTTTTGAAAGCTCCACTACGTTTTTTTGTTTTCTCCACGAATTTTTGCTTCCATTTTTCGTATTTGATTTATCATATCGCACCTCCGATAAAATAGGGTTACAACTCGAAAAAGTCGAATTTTGTGTTAATTACACAGAAAATTTTCAAATGTTATTATTTATCTTCTCGAAAATAGTTACATCTGTAACTCTAAAATTCGCTTCTAGGTGGCGTTGTAACGCTACACTATTAAAGCATTGTTACATCATTGTGATTTCGGTTAGTGTTACTAACTAAAATATTACTGTGTTCTTGATAGGTAAATTTTATTTTGTTAAGTATATTTTCTAATAAACGGTCACAAGTCGTCTTGTTACAGTTTATTGTAAAATGATGGATAAAAATTGTTGAAAGGGTATTATATTACAGTGATACATTTTGTATTGTATCGGTGTTTTAGGTACGGTTAATTGTAATTCCCCAGAGTACCTAATCATACTGTGTTACTTTTCTCCTTAAAAAAAGATGATTTACTGAGTTTGGTAGATATTAATCATGTACCATAATGTCATGTACCACTATTTTATGCGTCTTTTAACAACCAAATTGTGATTGAAAATTAGCTATCTGACACCCTGATTACGTGATTACTGAAATTTAGATTACTGAAATCTAAGATCTGTTTTTTTTATTTTTTATAGTGATAATTATGGTTCCTACTTAATGATTCAACATTATTATAACTAGGAAAAGATTAAAACAATATTATTTAAATGTCTCTTAATTTGAGACTATCTAAACTTGAACTGATTAGTAAAAAATACTCTGACTTTAGAGATAATTATGTTTTAGGTTTGATCTAATTGAAGTTTTTTTTAAAGTTGATTTTATTTTGGAGTCTACATCAATACAAAAAATATTTAGCTAAGATAAGCGCAAGTAACTGCCTGTTTTCAATTTAAATTAACATTGTTACATCTTTCACATTGTATTTTTATTTATAAAAGTTCAAATACCTATCTAAAATACCGTTACAATTGGAAATTTTCATGCAATTTTTCAGGAAAATTGAAAAACAGTATATGCCATTCGAATGTATATTTTGCAATCTTTTTAAATATATACACTTTGTAGTATATTTATACAATATTAAAGGAATAAAAACTACATAACAAATCCGTGTGTTTGTTTTCGCTCTCCTGAAAATCAAGGTTTTTCCAGTTGTAACCCTATTTTATCGGAGGTGCGATATGTTCCGTAAATATGGCGGCCAAGTCGTTTTAAAGTCACAACTTGACTCAAATGCGACTACAAGGTTTATTAAAGTCAGGGCATGGCATTAAATGGACATCACGTAATACAAAGGTTATATTTGAGTCGTAAAAAAACCACCAAGTCATATAAATGTCTCAAATTGACTGCTGTATAACAAAATAGTGATAGTTTTATAAACGTCACTGTAAAAACGTGTATACAATGCCACATTATATAAAGGTCGTATATAGGTTTTTCAAACACCTAATTTGGTCACTTGAAAACGTCTAACGGACTGTAACGTTAGTACGACCATAGTACGACTATTGCGTTGTCGTATAGACGTTTTAGCTAAAACGTTAATGTAACGTCGTATAGTTTAGTCTTACCGACGACGTTGCTATGACCAGTTTATTATGACATATTCGTCGCACGACTAAAAAGTTTAATTTAAGACGTCTATACGACCTAGAATTCATCTCATTACTATTATAAGACTGCTATCCAACTTAAAGTCGTAAAAGACAGAGCTTATATGACGTTTTTGCTTGTTGGGTTAGAACGCGACTACGCCGCGCTGCGGCCACTGTAATGTGAAGGGGTCCGTGAAGCAGCGCTGCTTCGGCCGCGATTACAGCGCTTTTACGCTGCGTTTACGCCGTGACTACGCCGCGCTGCGGCCGCTGTAATGTGAAGGGGTCCGTGGTGCAAAGCTGCTGTAGCGCGACTAGAACGCCTACCTATATCACAGAATAGATATAAGTATAGTGCGAATCACGAAAGATGACCACAAATGGCGCCCATCTTCGCATCATAACTCACGAAGAAAAGACTTAAGACATAATATTTCATCTATACATATAAAACTCTAACTGATTGATTGATTGATTCATTCATTCATTCATTCATTGTTGGGATAAGCGTGGAGCCCTAACGGCTGAAGGTAGAGACACCATTTTTGGAGGGTAGATACCTTTCATGATGTAGATGAGCACTAAGAAAGGATTTTAGAAAATTCCCGTTATACATGGTGCTACAGGTTGTTTAAGTTTGTATGAGAATTTGTATAGGGTTGAAGTAGAGACACCATTTTTGCAGGGTAGATACCTTTCATGGTGTAGGTGAGCACTAAGAAAGCGTTTTGTAAAGTCCCCGTTATACAGGGTGCAACTGGGTGTTCCAGTTTGAATAGGGATTTGTTTAGGGCTAAAGGTAGAGACACAATTTTTGGAGGGTAGATTCCTTTCATTGTGTAGGTAAGCACTAAGACAGGGTTTTGGAAAATTCCCGTTATACGGGGAGCTACAGAGTGTTTCAGTTTGTACTAGTACATGATTTTTTTTTATGGGAAAATTAAAATGTGTGAAATAAGGTTTACTGATAAATACCTAGGTATATTGGTAATCCGTGACATTCAAAATAAATGCACAACTATCTTAATCACGCGAACGAAGTCGCGGGCAAAAGCTAGTAATACATATAGATACATATATTTTATTTAAATATATGAAGTATTATTTTGTCTTAAGTCTTTTCTTTTTGAGTTATGTTGCGAAGATGGGCGCCATTTGTGGTCATCTTTCGTAATCCGAACTATACTACCGTACAGACGGGACACTCTCCACCCCGCCCCAGAATCAATTACCTCACCCCACCCCGCGAGTTCGTATGCCGAATTTATGCTCGTTTAGTCGTGTTTGTCAAACTTATTTTGATATTCAAAGCAATGCGTCGTAACTATTTACTTGTGTTTGTCAAGTGTCAACTAATTTTGATCTTAGATTATTGATATTTGATTGACTTTACCTATATTTATCAGAATAAATCGAATTATGAATTGAACGCCGCTCATCCAGCACAAACTGCACGGTAGCACTAGACGAATATAAGATTCTTGCCCTAGACTTACACAGACATTGCGCGTGTACGTACAAATACGTCACATGACGTTATAAATCTGTTTATAATAGCGTGGTTGTATGGAGTATCCGGGGTGTGCCTATATGTGAAAGCGCTTTAAATTAATTGTACTTAATGAAAAATAATTGTAAAATTGCACTTATATTTTAGGCGTTTAAAACCATTCATAGTAAAGCGCTTCATTCAGTAAAAGGCAAGTCCAATGGAATTAAACGGAATTCAGCTAAAATAGGATTAGGAAGTGAAATTATTCGGGGAAAATCAATATTTTCATTAACCAATTCCTAAGCTTTGGTCAGTATCAAAGCTGACCTTTTTGACGTTTTACCTAAAGTCAATCGAGTGGTTCAACAAAATTGTTAATGGACGTTAATTGAATTTGTCGAATAATATAAACAGACTTGGCATAATACTAATTACAGTTCCTGTGAAAATCTACATCTCATTAATTTGGCCTTTTCAACTTTTTAGCACTTTTGCTATTTTTAACTACATCGAACTTTTTAAATGTCTCTAATAAATAACTTAAACCTTTACATCAATCTGTGCATTATAATTCATATGTTTATTTTAAAGAGGTAATGATAAATGATTTATTTTGTTACATAAACTCTAGCTAACGAAAGTCATTAAGTTATTCTTGCGATTTGTGAAAAGAAGTAGAGTCTACTTCTTTTACACGAGTAGACAATAGAAAAACTTATCTTAAAGAAATATGAGAAAATAATAAGTGTTAGGCTTTGATGTTTGCCAGTTTCATTCTTCAAGGGCGCCCTTTATTTTGTGAAACAATAGTGAAATTCATGACTTTCAATATGCTTAAAACAACCTTCACAAAAGTAAACCGAATAACTTTTCGGAACAAAATGAGGTTTTCGGTGCACGCACACATGTCTATACTTTGCATATAGGTAATCTCTTTTCAGTAGGTTAGGTACTATTATATTTCGCAGCTTCATTCGACGCGATTTCTTCTTATTTAACATATGAAGCTGCTCATATAATTGTGATCGAACTTCACGTACAGGTAAGTTCGTTTGATCATCAATTATAGCCACAGAACATAGAAGTAGTTAGAAGTAGTATTCGCTCAATTTAGTATGAAAACCAGTGTAACCAAACTAACACATTAAAAATCGAAGCCAAGCCCCCCTTTTAATAGTTACATGCTACGTCACATACTTTGTGAACACGTAATTGGATAAAATTTAAAAATGTATAATATCCAAAAAGCCATAAATCACAAAGTTTATTTATTTATATTCACTCGTATTGCCATAGCAACTTGGTACCAAATTAAATATACGTATATTTATAACGCTGCTACTGAGCCGCTAGATGGCGCAAGGAAATTTTAATAATGCGATTTACCACCTTATTTATTAAGACATAAAGTAATTTAAGAAAAATTTACGAGATAAGGGAGACCGGGTTGGTTGACATTTTTCACTTAGCTTATCCTAAATAGTTTAAGATCAATAATTCGTTTAAACTCTTTTTCATAATGCGGTGGAATCCTGACATTTCTTAGTGTTACTAGGCAATAAAAGTTTGAAATTAAAAATTCAGAATTCCAAATAAAATAAATGTATCGGATATCGATTAAAATGTTCAAAAATGAAAATTCGCATATTTATGATGATTTATTAGTTGTTTAACTAGCTGCCCCGCCCCGGCTTCGCACGGCTGGCGGACGTCGCGTATTACTTATCGGTTGCAGGTTTGAGAAAGCCTACAACGAGTTTGGAATTCTAAAATATTGCCGATCTCAACCAGGTACCGGAACCCTTTCGATTTTGATCTACGATATCTTGTATTCTCATGATGCTATGATTATAATGTTTGCATATTGAATAGGGTTTCCCTGTCAAAGAATCTATTTATCGTATTTTTTTTTATTATCTTTCTCTAAATACTAGAAACCCAAACGAACGAAGGGGTTTTTAAGCGCTTAATCCTGTCCCCGATCTCAACACTCAACCCAGTTATGTTTTCGAATCAACAACTCGGCTTGCTATAACTTATTATAACGTGTTTTCCACGTATGCTCTAAAAATCTGAATTATGCATTTGAACGAGGATTGCAGTGGTGACACATTTTAGTGGTAAATTAGTGATCATGTTCTAATTTAATGCGGAAATTAATTTCAATAGTTACTTCCCGTCCCGCGGTCAAGTTAAGGAATGTAGTATCCCAAATTCATAACTAGCGTTGTTTTTATAAAACTTTATGGCTGCATGACTGGTCGTTTTGTTTCACATGGCCACTTGAACAAATTACATTAAAAAAAAATTTTAACTAAGATTTTGTTCCTCACATTTCTTAAGAAAAGTACTTTAATTAAATTTGCTTTAATGAAAATTGCTTCCCACAACAATGTGGGAAGCAATTTTCATTACATTGCCTAGAATGATTAAAGCCCTCGTCTGTGGATCGGGCTTCAAACCATCCTTGACAATAACAATATAAATGCTAGCTGCTCACTGTAACGTTGTTTCATTTTTTTTTATTTGAAAAATTACAAACTACTTAAAATCAACTTAATATTTTTAACTAACATACCTATTTATATTATTTACGCAAGTCAATAAACTATGTTTTTGAATACCTATTATTTATAAATACAAAATTCATTAGACATCGATCGATGCACGCGCTGCGCCCGCGCGCTCACACCAAGGGTCTAGTTTCATTTAAGCACCCTTGGAACGTAACATCGCACTCGCTTGTAAACGTACTATTTGTACTATTAGTTATTCTGTGGTACTATTTAGGAATTAAGTTTACTAACATTTCAAGCTGTTTTACGTGTTTTCAGTAGTGAGTGTATCTAATCAACTGTTACTTAGACGTTTTTTTTTTTTTGCTGTAGTGATAATACTTTCCAACTCTTCACAGTCACAACTTTTCTCGGTCTCCCCTATTGAGTGACATTGCCGCTAGTCTATATTTTAATGTTTATGAAACTTCAAGAATATGTCAAATAGTGCGTTGGAATATGGATCATAAGTGTATACCGCATAAAGGTGGATATTTATTGTTTTGAAATTTAAAAGGAAAAGATCAGTTGAATTTTTAATAAAAATAAAAATAAATGAAATAAAGCTTCCCTCTGATATTTTATGCACCCGTTTGCTAAATGATATATGTGGATATCGTTTTTGCTCTTTTATATAATGCAACTCGCCGTTTTTATATGTTTTTTGAAGATGTTTTTGTTTGGCGTTCGCTCACACGACTGACGTAGCAAAATTCAGAAGTATGAGAAGCTGCGCTCACTTGAGGTTACACGGGTACCGCCTACTTGCGACTTCTACTGGGGGGAAAATTTTTTTCTTTGTTCTGTGATTATAGCCGTTCCAAAGGAGTTCTCAGCCACAGTGTACAGTACAACCTCACAGTAGTAGCTTATTAATAACACCATAAAGAACAATGTTTGTTTTACGAATTTTCCGAAAACAGACACAAATTAACTTTCCATACAAATGTCCGAAAAGTAGTTTTTATCTGTTTTCGGAAAAGTCGTAGAACGATGTTGTTAATTATGGTGTTTTACAAATAACCATGTATTTAATTATATACCTATGTCTCAGCGCAACAAAGAAAACAAATGTTGTAAGTGTTTTCAAAAGTCTAGAACACATGCGGTGTTATTACAAAAGATTTTTAAACACCTGTTTAACTACACTGTTTAAATGTGATGCTGTCACTTTTTTGACATTGTTTAAAAGAGACAACGTGTTTAAAAATCTTTTGTAATGACACCAATGGAATTTATTTTTTGTGATAGCACGTATAATATTTCTTGTAGAAATTTCATATAAAAATTCCATTTCATCAATGTTGTCTAACGTTTTCACATTAATACGAAGATTCATAATTTGTATCAATCTGTTTCAATTTTGTGCTTTTAATATTAAATAAAAGTACTTACTTATATTGTTCAACATCGAAATATAGTAAACTAATTTATTAAACGTTTGTACAAATTAATTTAATAAGGCAATTTACTCTTTCATAATTTATTATTATCAAAAGGCGTTCTAGTATCTAATAGAAAATGTTGCTTTGTTACAAGGAACATCTTTGAAATAAACTTATGTATTTATGGAGTAATAAATATATTAGACAAGAAATATCATTTTGTAATAAGACCCTCCATTATATTTCTACTCGTATTTAGAGTTAAATGTAACAGTATGATTAATATTATACGAGTATCAATTTAACGAAGACTAATACAACGTGTGTTTTTTGATATTCCATAAACTATAAGGTTATATTCTATAAGTCAAATAATAATAAAACCTCCTAGAACATGTAGTCCAAAAATTGTTGGGTTTGGTTACATGCATAGTTTTGAAGAGATTATCAATCTTAATTTAACCACTTATTTTAAAAAAAAAATACCCTAACTACCCTAAAGCATATCAATAATCTAAGCCCTAAAGATATTTTGCTACTAAGATTTTTCTTGATGATTTAATTCATATTTAGAGGTAGAGAAACGCTACGTTGCCATATTTCACATAATTAATGATTGTTTTATTGACTTTTTATTATTATGTGTAAAAAAATGTTCGTTTGAAAATATTTCCCATGATATTCGATTCTATTTCATGGTCTCATAAAACCATAGAGTTATGAGATTTAAAAAAAACACGTTGTATATGAATAAACTAGTTTTTGCCTGCGATTTCATCCGCGTCGATATTCGGAAAATTCCTAGGGAACAAAGGTTCCCTAGGAATTTTCCGAATGTAGGATACTGTTTATCGCACGGTTATACATTTTAACCCAGGCTATAAACTACCTGTTTTCTATTAAAATCCGTTCAGATGTTTTTACGTGATTGAGTAACAAACATCTAAATATCCATCCATCCAGATTAAACTTTTACATTATTATAATATTAGCAGGATATTAATTAAGTTCATTTAAGTTCAACATTTCTAATCTCCGATACGCTGATGACACTACACTATTTGCTTCTTCCGAAACAGAAATGGTGGAGTTACTAAACCGCCTCAAATCGGTCAGTGAAGAGTGTGGCCTAACTATTAATAAAAACAAGACCAAGATGATGCTAGTGGACCGCTTTAACAAAATTCCGCAATCTGGGGCACTGAATGACTACGAAACGGTAGAGCAATTTGTCTATCTGGGGTCCCTGATCACCAATAAAGGCAATAGTGAACCAGAGATACGACGGAGAATTGGAATAGCCAAAGCGGCAATGACCCAGCTCAGCAGGATATGGAAAGACAGCAACATCCGAAGAAGAACTAAAGTTCAAGTTGTACGAACTCTGGTTCTGCCCATATTCCTATACGGATCCGAAACTTGGACTATAAAAGCCGCAGACAGACAGAGAATAGATGCCTTCGAAATGTGGTGCTGGCGCCGTCTTCTCCGAATCCCGTGGACAGCACGAAGAACCAATGAATCTGTCCTGAAACAATTGAAGCTCGAGAATCAAATCCGCCTTTCCTCTATCTGTCTGCAACGAATCCTACGCTATTTTGGCCACATCGCGCGTAGAGATACCGATAACATAGAACGGCTCATCGTAACAGGCAAAATATAAGGAAAAAGACCGAGAGGCAGAAGCCCACAACGTTGGTCAGACCAGGTGTCCAAAAATCTGGATATGCCAGTGAACGTCGCTTTGCATCAAGCCGAGGACCGCAACAGATGGAAACACCTAGTGAGAGACGTCCTTGCACGGAGTCACGATCCTCAACCATAGGGGAACGACTGAGGAGGAGGAGGATTAATTAAGTACGACATCTACTACATGATACTGTATAACGACTTTTTATTACTTACCTCATTTACCCCCTAAGGGGTTGAATTTCGGAAAACCACGAACACGTGTTTACTTATTTGTTTTTAGAAGTACTTCTACGAAGTTTCAAGTTGAAATGTCTATATTTATTTATTATTTCCATACATAATTTGAAACCCCATTTCACCCCTTTAGGGAAGGAATTTCCAAAAATCTTTTCTTAGTGAATGCCTAATTGCATTGTATAAAGTATCTATGTACAAAATTTCAAGTCACTAGGCCCAGTGGTTCGCGCTAAGCCTCGACTAAACACTTTCAACGAAAATTGGTTTGAACGAGATATGTTTAGTAGTTTTGTATATAGCATTTATTTTCTAAAACTGCAAATATAACTTTGTCATTTATACAAACTCTATGAAAAACAAAGTTATTTTTATAGATGAAAAATGATAGTGGTATTAAATAAGGTATGGTAAATGGTAACTACCGAACCCTACTGCGCGTGGCCCGACACGCACTTGGCCGGTTTTATTTATTACATAGGTTATAAGTCAAGTTAAAGGTTTAAATTAGGACTTCGCAGCATTAGAAGAAGTAAGTAAAGTAGTTTGGATAGTAGGAAAGTAGACAGGATAATCATTGCAGGGGTAGGTAATAAAAACAAAAAATTCTTGAATTTTCTACAGTTTCATTTCATGTAATTGAACTCAAAAACGTTACACAATTTCCCCTCTTCTCATGGCATCCCCTTTGTCTTTGAAACGTATCCCGTAACCGCGAGAAATAAAACAGCCTTGTTTACCTAAGCTTATCTTATAAACTTGGAGATTGTTGACGCCGGTCGAGGAGCGAGTTTTCTCATAAAATTATACAAAAATATTAAATTTTCTTCTTTTTATGTAATGTAATGGCATAAATCTAAGGCTCTTTTCAAAGGCTTTTAACGTAAACCAGATTTTTAAAAGAAAAATCATCAAAAGTAATAAATGGCGTAGATTAGCGAAAAATATATAGGTACAAAATTCCGTCTTATGAAAGTGGTACTTACTTTCACTTGAAACACGGTTAAAAAAGTTGAATAGTTTGTAGGTATAAAACTGTATGAAACACTTTAAAATATGTGTTGTGATTGGCTGAGACATAATTAAAATTTTCTTAAAATTAGCATCTATCAAAAAATATTTAAAGATTTATTCAATAGATAGCATGTCATTTACGACATTATTTTTATATGACATAAAAGAAAAAAATATCTGGGCGACCGAGCTTTGCTCGGTTATTACTATTTATTGTTATATGAGAATCTACATTGTTATCTCAAACATTAACAACATTTTTTAACTGGTCTAAAAACTATAAAATTAAAAAAAACCTTGAACTAAAAAAAAAAACAAATGTAAGTCACCGAGCGGGATTCGAATCTGTAACACCCGTTTTTTGCCGTCCGCGTTTTAGCCCGCTGGACCAGACAGATCAGACGGACATTGGCCGGTAGGATGAAATTAGCGACCATATTTTGCGTCGAAAGAAAACGCATGAAAACTCGAAAACACGCGTTTTCCCAAACATAAGACTAATCTAGATTGATTTTTTACCTCCGCAAACCTCTACCAAATTTCAGCAAAATCGTTAGAGCCGTTTCGAGATCACAGAAATAAACTTATTTACAAGAATTGGTCGTTTAAACGTATAAGATAATTCAAAACAAAGATCGACAAACTGACGAATCGGAAACAACAAAGGAATGTATTCGTCAATCGAACACAACCACTTATTCTAAAAGCCTGCGACGAAACTCTGATCCGTATCGACAGTCGCATTAGACACGACGACGGGTGCCGTCGAACAATTCCTTCAGAAGGCAGCGTCCGAAACACGAAATAAATTATCGGGTCAAGTTTTTCCCTCTTTCACGACGATTCATCTATTAAATGCTCCCTTGTCAGCTTAAGAACTACCCTGTTTATTTGTCCGTTTAACTGCTTTGGTACATCAGTCAGCTTGTAAACATGGGACTCGTTATGACAATAGTGTAGGCAAAATAAGTTTTGCGATGTCTCCGAATTTCATTTTGTAATCATTATCATCCATCCATTAGCCATTTTTTTTTAAATTTCCCCACTGCTGGGGCACAGGCCTTCCTTATGGGTGGTAAGGAGGACGGGCCATCAACCCACCACGCGGGCCCAATGCGGATTGGTGAGTGTTAACGACTGCAAATGCAGCCGGGACCAACGGCTTAACGTGCCTTCCGAAGCACGGAGGAGCTCGAGATAATAAATTTTTGGTCACCCATCCCATGACCGATCCTTGCGAACGTTGCTTAACCTCCGCAATCGTTGGGCCAGGCGCTAAACCACTGCGCCACCGAGCTCCTCGTAATCATTCTACTTCACAACAATTTCTTTTGGTGGCATCTTGTTAATTGTCCCGTCTTAGTGTCCGGACACGAAAGTGGCGGCGGCCGAGCGGTGGCGGGGCGGCGCGGCAGCGGAGCGGCGGCGGGGCGGGGCGATGAGAACGTGGGCACGAAACATAGCGGTCGGTCAGCCGCGCTAGTAGTGTTGTGACAGATGGGCTAAATACCATTAAGGGCCCGTGGACCTACCGATTTGACCTACTGGTAGGACCACGGTATACCACTAAAGTAACTTCTTATTTTTTTTTATTTCTATTGATGTGTCAAATGTGATGTTGCTATGGAAACAATTTCTTGTTAAATCAATACCGAAAAATATTCAAAGGACGAAATATATCCTATGTCTAAAAATTTTATTTAGTTCGAAAAAATGGTCTAAGTATAGGCGTTAACTAGTTTCAAAACCGGATTCTTTGCTCATCTTGTGTTTTTTAAATGATGTCCAAGATGCTGACATCCATACTGAATAAATAGGTACTACCTAGTAATCAAACAGACACTATTATATTATTCAACACAACACTACTGTAATCGCGGGCTACCAAATCCAACTAGTTTGTTCATTTGTTTTCGTCGCTCTCCTCCCGCCCGTGCATCGCTCGTCGCCCCGCGCCGCCACCGCCCGTTTCGTGCGCGTCTCCATACTGTGCCATACTGTTGAATGCATCGCCGCCGCTCCGCTGTCGCGCCGCCCCGCTGCCGCTCCGCCGTCGCAGTTTTCGTGCCCGGACACTTAGAATCGGGTGAGTCGAAAATAGGTAACGATTATGTTCTACTTTAGTAAAAAAGTATATGTGCATTTTTAAAGTCCCTAATGTAGAGGTTACACGTTGCAAGCTGCTCACATGACAGTAGACAGCTGCTGCAACAGTTTACCCGCATTAGCTCGGCTGGCATTTCCCATCCCCTAATTATGTAGGTAACCCTAATGCTAACAAGTTTAGATTGCAGCTGACAGATATCGCAATTACATTGCTGCTTTAGTAACAATCAATGTGACAACTATATTACTTAAAGCAGCAATGTAACTGCGATTTCTGTTAGTTTCAATTAGAAGTTGATCGTACCATGTCCTTCCGGTTTTTATTTTTTCTGCGTGAAATGAAAACTGTTATAAGATTCGAGTTTTAGGGCAACACTCATTTCTAATCTTTCAAAAATATGTAAAATTGGGAGCAATCGAAATTAATTTCGTATACGTTTTGCTTTCGTGCATGAATTTAAGAATCACTTCGAATGATTTAAAAATGGGGCCCCTGGTCTCAAAATGTGTGTGCGTTGACGGATGACTTTGAGTCGCGTGCAAGCTACTAATTGTGACGACGTGTTGGAGAAAAGCAAGTTGAACGTAGAAAACAAATTAAAATATTAGCATTTAATATTAGTCCCACGTTAGATACAAATGAGTCATTATGAAAACCACGCCAACGCTGATGGATAATTATAACACAAATAACCTCACCTTTCTTAGATTATACCAAAACCAATAACCACCCACATTTTCCCTTGTGTGTAGTATAACTTAAGTATTATGCTATGCTAAAATATTTATATCGTTTTTTTAGAAAAAAACACTATTTCTACGAAATAGTAAGCACAGACCGTTAAAGCATAAATACTACAGAAGCTTTCTAAAATAGCAACCAAAAGCTCTGTTTACTTCGTAACTTAATTTAACAGGGTAATCCTTTGGATTTTCGCTCAATGTTAGCTTTGGCCTTTGTCACAAGATCAGTTGGTTCGTTACGAGATAACAATTTCAGATTCTAGACATACGACTCCGAAGTTCAGAAACTTGGCCCAAGGATCTAATTAGTGCTGCGACTGAATTCTGAGTTTCTATAGCGCTTTGGGGAATCGGTATCAGGGTATTTGTACTCGTATTAAATTGTGTACGAGGTGCCTTAACTCAGTACAAAATAATTAATTAAAAGTATACCTATAGATAGGGTATAAATATAACATCATAAAGTACTGAATGTTTAATCATGGTTTATTATTGTTTTATGCTTTGTATTTAAATGTGTTAGTAATACGAAGATTCGACTGTTTTCTGTGTTTTTTCCATCTTTTATAAAAGCTTAGTGCTAAAAATGCGTAATTAATTAGTAAGTCTTAGAAAGATTGATTTTATCAATGATTACTAAATATTTTATTGTGAAATTACGTCCATAAGGAAAATCGGCACTCTTGGAAAAAAAATAGATTCTTATGAATTTGTTTTCAGTAATGTAATTGAAATATCTAATTTTTATAGTAAGTTGAAGAAAAATAACTTTAGACATTTTTCCAAAAAACATTGATTTGCATAATTTTATCTTATGAAACCTGTTGTAAATTCACCTACCAGAATAGATAGAGAGCTATTGAAAATTACTGCAGAAGTTATCTCAAGGTCCTCCTCTCAATATGATAGAGTGTTTAGGGTGTACATGAGTCAGCACCTACTCCCAGCGCCAGGAAGTGGAACACCTGGCGTCAGCACGCTTCCAAATATGTAGCATTTCGACATGCTCTACAAGAGTTATCTCAAGGTTCAAATTTGGCAGCATGGTAGAGAATAGCTCTCGTACTAGAAGAGTTGCGATTGCGATCACCCAAATAATATTTAAATATATAAACAATGGTTCAAGCAAGAAGTGACATCAACCAATATTGCAGATTACATTCATGACACTTGCTGGCCAGTACCAGCCAATCCTTGCCAGTCAGTTCTGGCATCCTCCAACAAAAACAAATATGAAGCAAAATCTATAAACAAGACCTTAGATCTATACCTATATGATACCTATATTCAGTACTTTAGCAGTACCAAGGTAGCCTTGCGTCTCCAATTACGACTTGAGTAGACCTTCTGTCTAAAACCCACAGATTTTTTATTTTGTCGTTTGACCTTCAAGTACATAATTCATCTCTAGTGTGAAATTTTTTTATATTGACCTTTTCCCATTTACTTCAGTCAGAGTAATAAAATGGGATCTTGATATAACCATCTGTTCCATTTGAAGCTAATTAAAAAAACTACTAACGATGAAAGAATACCTATTTAGAATCGATAAAGTCCCTAGATACAGACATTTACTCATACTTAGTAATAACTTTGCTTTTCGATAATGAAAAGTAAATAATAATAAAGTGAAAATATAACATAAAGTATCACAATATCATTTATATTTTATATCATAACCTGTATGTAGCTCAGGAGGTCATGGATCCTATTTTGGGGACTAGTCTCGCCTCCACAAACTTTCTTTGTACGTCGCACCGTGTGGGCGTTTTAGCAAAATGTCAGGACTTTTTAGTAGAAAAAATCAGGCTTTTTGTAAGGATTTTAGATATACCATCTGGAGACTAATTAAGGAAGCCTCATGCGTTGAAACGCGATTCCAATTACCGAAGACTATTGTCCCCACTTTACCCCCCACACACCATTGTAGTCATGCTCGTGGCACCCGGGAATATTTTCATTCCCGACATTTAATTAAATTCTAACTGCGTTTTGAAGACTGTTTAGCATACCTTTTTATTCGTTGGAGTTGTGGTTCCGCTACTTAGAGAAATAGTTTGAAAAAGGAAGAATAAATTCTAATAATAGATTTATACAGTTAAAAAACCGTAGAAAAATTATGAACGTAACGAAAAGCTCTGTCTTTATATAATTGTATTCACCGTTACGTAAGTTTTTTTATGGTATAATAAGTCGATTATTTATTTATTCGAATGTTCCGTTTTATCACCTTTGCACATGGGTATGTTTTTATATTTTTTTTCTGCTCACTAATGAACATTTACAACTTATTTCGTAATGGTTTTTTTTATAGAAAACCTGACAAGGTTCTTAATAGGGTGTATTTAAAATGGAATATTAAATAGATAGCATGGTGTAGTCGAGTTTCTGCCATTTTATCGCATATCTAGTTATGAAGGTGCGCGTCCACTGCATCGCAATCGGAGTGACTAGCGCGGACGGATTTTTTGTTTTGTATGGATCTCTATGGCACTGCGTCCACTGCATCGGCATTTCTGCCCCGCCATAGAAATCCATACAAAGTGACAAATTCGTTCGCTCTGGCCGCTCCGTCTGCACCGATGCCGTGCAGTGGACGCGCACGTTGAAGCGGAAAAATGAAAAAAACTAGTGCTAAGAAAGACGGTTTGACTACAAATATCTTTTTGATAATGTTTATGTAAGACAAAAACTACAAACGGTGAATAAAATACTTCCAAGCTCGGAATTAAGATTCTACATTTGTCACCTTATTCGCAGCTCTGAACAGAATAGCAGAAAAATACTCTTGAAGTGTAAATTATGTCACTACCAGCTAAAACTCTCGTGCAAAAACGTTCCCAAAAGACAGCGAATTTGTCACCTTTCACCGTTACGTAAGGTTTAAAATACAAATGCTATTTCTGGGCCCGTAACGAGAGTGCTTGAGAGACTTTGGCAAGCGAACGGCTTTAATTGAGAGGGCGTTTTTTTTTTCACAGATCGGCAACCTGAAACATTTCTTCTTGCTGTCGCACCCACACGTCAGTAAAAGATCGCCGAATGCCAGTACAGTATACGTGACACGACTCAAAAATGACCCTCAGGTACGTCCCAGATCCTTTCTGTATTTATTGAACCCTTATAACTTAGTTATACCGATTCGTGTCCGAATGGACCCGTTTTTTCAATGTTTCTGCCAATTGAATTGAACGATGGCCGTAACAGATTACGTAATTGGACCCTGTAATTACGCCGCGGGTTTTTTGTGGAAATGTGATTAATTTGCCTCGATGCTAGTCCTTTTTAATACTTGCTTAGGCCGGCCCTTGGGGCCTCATTATGCTTCTATACCGCCATGTTGTAGATAGGTATAATAAAGAATTCGAAATTTGAGAAATTAAATACTAAAATTACAGTACGACCGGTTCCAAACATTGAGTATCGACATTATTATGACCTGCATAAAGTCTTTAGGCATTTCAAGCTTCTGTTTGACAAAAAATGTGGCGGCATTTTCAAAACATTAATTCAAACCTCCCGTGTTTATGTCTGTCCGTCACGCATTAGCATACTATTATTATGTTTTATTATGCTTTCTCACGATATGTATGCTTACAAAATAGCAAGATTTTTAAAACGTTTAGTGTTAAAATTGAGTTTAAGAAACGCAACCCTAATATAATAATTTAGGCCCTTTAGCATGGCCACCGAAACACGATATATATCGCGTGATATAGTCATATATAGTGTTTTATCGACACTCAACAACTGTCAAAATTCATTGTCTTCTGACAGTAGACCATCAGCTATTTTTAATGTCCCTACTGCTGGAGCAAAGGCCTTCCTTATGGGTGGATAAGGAGGATGGACGACAATCCACCACGCGGGCCTGATGCGGTTTAATGGGTGTTAATGACTGCAAATTCACCCGGGACCAACGCCATCCGACGGCTTAACGTGCCTTCCGAAGCACGCAGGAGCTCGAGATAATACATTTTTGGTCACCCATCCCATGGCTGACCTTTGCGAAAAATGCATCTTCAAAGTCAGCCCGAGACATCTACCTAATCCTTCCCCCAAAAACTAAACTCATGTCGAAACTGCTTCAAAAACTAACAAAGTTATTACAACATAATATGCACATTTTAAGGAATGTTCCACAAAACATAATCACAAACATTAACAAAACAGAAGGGCACAAAAATCTTCGTTGACAAGAAAGCTTAGCGTTTTCCATCAAAGTTTAGTTCGAAGGCCTTCGACATTCACTGCGATAAGAATACCGTCGCACGCGACTCTAATTAGAAAATTGTTGTACTTTGTACAACACGACAGCTCGTCCGTCGCCATAATGAAAAATGCCAACCTGAATTATAAATAAAGCTATTGTGACTTCGTTCAAAGAACAGAGAGTTCAAAATTGTAAGTAATTCGTTATTGTACGGTTGATGTCAAAAGTGTTCAACCGTGTTCAGCCATTGTCTTTGATCCGAGTAAATATGGAGTAATTATGTTTTTGACGAGTTTAACACTTTCATAATGTAGATAACATTATAAAAGGTGGTTTAATAATGCATAAAATTAATTCGGCTCTGTTTCCAAATAAAATTGATTGGCGAAGTGTTGCATGCATTACAATGAATGAGAGAGTAAAAACAATCCCACCAAAAACATTTTCATGTAAATGTTGCCAAGACCTCGCACTGTCAAAAGTTATCAGACCACATGTAGGGCCAAGCTTCTAACCCTCGCACCTTAACTCTACAAGCCCTAACTTCAATAACCTTATACACCGAAGAGAATGTAAAAAAACTACGTTTATACACCTTAGTCAAAATATGTGGTTGGTCGTTCGTTACTACAAGAACTTGACATTTTGGTTATAAAAATTGAATTCAGTGTGTACCTGAAATTAAGGTCATGCAGAGAACAAAGATTGCAAAAGTATTTTTTAAATTGTTGCTGTATTTACTTTCTTGGTATACCAAATAAATTAAAATAGACATGAAAATTGTCGGATTCGCCTGCTGTGCAACAAAGCAAAGGTGATGACTTTTTACAATCAGAGTACACTTTGTTTGGTAAGCAAATTGAACTGATATTTAGTAAAGTGACAAAGTAATGCAATTCATTAGCAATCTATTCTAGCTTAAACTAAGAAATGATTTAGCAGACGATTCTCCTTTTTGATCATCCATCTGTGAAATTGAATGTCAAGTCACACAATATTTTAAATCAATTTATTCATCGATGCAGTTTGATGTACAAATTACTCGCCTCAACAAATAAATTTTATTAATCGTGGCAGTTAGCAAAATGCGTTAAAACAGTTGTTTTAATTCACCTCATGTTACCCTGTCACGGCCCGGCTACGCAAAGCGGTGAACGGCTGGCGGCGACGCGACGTGCGAATTCATTCTTCAATGTGCACTCGACTTACTGCACAGCGGTTAATTCACAGTTCGTGGCATATCACGTCATATTAGGAACTAGGAGTCGCCTACGACTTCGTCCGCTTGGACTTTGTTTCGGTCCCTATACGTTTATTATACTCGAAAGCGACTTTCATAAGCATTTTTTGAATGCAACTTGGCACAGCACCTCTGGCGGTAACTCAAAGTAAAAGTTGTCATACAAATATCAACTAAGTACCTACATTGATCTCGAGTATAGTAAAGTCCGCCACTGATCATCATCATCATCATCATATTCAGACCACATCAACCCACTGCTGTGTATAGGCCTCTTCTCTATAGCGCCATTCCTCACGGTCCCGTGCCAGCCTCATCCAGTGAGATCCCGTCAACTTAACGATATCGTCTGACCATCGGGCCGGTGGTCTGCCCACTGGCCTTGTTGCTCCTCTTGGCCACCACACTGTAACTGCCTTGGTCCACCGTCCGTCATCCCGTCTAGCCAAGTGTCCTGCCCATCTCCACCTTAACCTCGTTATCCACCTACCCACGTCTTTGACCTTAGTTTTTTGTCGAATTTCGACGTTTGGTATACGGTAAACAAGAGAGATACTTACCTAACATAGAACGCTCCATTGCTCTTTGTGCTACCTTAATTTTGTGCATATTCTTAGTGAGCGTCCAAGTTTCAGCACCGTAGGTGAGGATAGGCAAGACACATTGGTTGTACACCTTGGTCTTAAGGCACTGTGGGAGTTTAGACTTAAAGACGTCCTCGAGTTTACCGAAGGCAGCCCACCCTAATCCGATGCGTCTTTCGATCTCCTTCACCTGCGCTTCTCGATCAAAGGACAAATGCCACTGATAGTAAGCGTAAACTCATAATACGCCTACTGGGCTCACTTCGATATTCACGCGCAACAAAAGGAAGCTTATTCATCCGCCTGTTCTAAATTCAGCAAAACGGCTTACTTACAACTGAAACCTACTGCGTGAAAAGATAACAGACAGAGTTACTTCAACATTTCTAATACTCGTAATATAGTATGTAGGATTCGCTCGTCGCGCCGCCGTCCGCTATTTCTCGTGGCCAGTCGTACAGCTAATCCGCTAATTTTAATCAACAATCACCACCATTCATTAGCATGAAACGGCAGTGCATGTTGAAACGACCGCAGACACGGATATTGCATGTCAACAGAGGACAGATTGTGGCTTTTAATGATTCTTGTTTAAATAATGTTTCATAATAATTTTCCGGAATTTAACGAAAATACGGTTGTTTGGTCATTTAAGCCATTCTGGTATGGTTATAAATAAATAATTTATTTCTTGGAAAAGTCTTACCTATACAGGGCGAAATCGAAGTCATTTTAGCAATATTTCAAACTAAGAATCTTTAAAGAAACCGCGATATCGTCGCCCAGAAAATCGACCCGTGTGGGCACTTACATGGGTCGATTTTCCAGGCGACTTTAGTCGAATATGGATTTTTATCGACAATCGCTTCTAAAATCGAATAGCCAATTCATCGAAATTACGTTTGTGATTCGATATTACAAGCGATTTTCGATAAAAAGAGAAGTTTAATAGCCTAGCAATTCGCCCAAAATCAACCCGTGTAAATGACCCAACGGGTAAATTTTCCGGGCGACAGTTATAAATATCACGGTTAGATTCTTAATTAAAAAGATTGTGAATGACTTTGATTTCACCATGTATCAGTTCCAAATAATTTAATTAATTTAATGAAGTAATAATAATAAATTTTACTTTAGAATAATAAATAAATCTTCATTTGCTAGAATCATCTCGTATTCCAAAACGTCTATACACCAAAAACTTCGATAAAAACTTTTAATTTGTGTCATGTCAACGTAGAATTTATGGTTTCAAAGGTAACCTGAGCCCAAACTTCAATTTCCGAGTCGGATGAAGCGAGCTCTCCTTTGAAAGGACTCAGTCCCCAATCATGACGATACTGACAGACCGACACGTACACACATACAACATGTACCATTTACCATGTAGACATACCGACGTATCTGAACCAAAATGAATATGAAATATTATTTTGTCTTAAGTCTTTTCTTTGCGAAGATAAGCGAAATTTGTGGTCATCTTTCGTGATTCGCACTATACGAGCTGCCGTCAGTGTTTAAATTGATAAGAAATTATAATTTTGAGTGTTGTTGGTGATTACGGGTGTAAGTCATTATAACGCAATTATAGGTACAAATTAAAAGTATAGTTTGTAACATTATAAATTTTGTTTAATTTAAATTCACCTATAATCATCATCATCATCATCATCATATCAGCCGCACGACACCCACTGCTGGGTATAACCCACTAAGGATCTCCACGACGATCGGTCCTGCGCTGCCTGCATCCACTGGCTTCCCGCGACCTTCACCAGATCGTCGATCCACCTTGTCGAGGGCCTACCCACGGAGCGTCGTCCGGTGCGCGGTCGCCATTCCAGAACCATTCCGCCCCAACGGCCATCGGTTCTTCTCGCTATGTGTCCCGCCCATTGCCACTTCAGCTGAGCAATCCTTCGAGCGATGTCGGTTACTTTAGTTCTCCTGCGGACCACCTCGTTTCTGATTCGATCACGTAGGGAAACGCCGAGCATGGCTCTCTCCATTGCACGCTGGGTGACCTTGAGCCTCCTTATGAGACCTCACCTATAAACTTTCTAAAAACTTGTTAATATATTAGATTGTGGTGTATAATGTACTGTAATATTACTGTTGGGTTTTTTAATAAAACTTTTCTTAGTTTCTCGCAAATTTGATTACCTTTGGGGTGCAGTCACAGAATATATACTCTAACGCGAAAAGAAACGACACTCGCGCATGTATGCTCGTAAAATCGCTCGCGGCTATGTGTGTGTGTCTGGAGGCGCGCGGGGGCTGCGCGCGGCGCGCGGGGAGTGCAGCCGCTAGTCGCCGACTTACTCGGGCAAGGGTTCTTTCTACTTTCGCTCGCCGCTCGCTTGTCCCACCGCAATCCGTATTGTACTTGCATTTCGCACGGGCTGACTACGTGTTTTTAAACTTTACTTACCCTTCAGTATTGCCATTTTAAAGTTTTAGGCCAGTAAAATTCAACATTAAAAACGCAAAGAGCGATATAAAGCTGCATTTTTGGTATGTTATTTAGACCCTTTAGAGGTGTGTAAAACTATGTTTTGAAAGCAAAAAAAAGTTGTGTTACATGCGTAATACGAGAAAAAGTGCAAGATTTTTCAGTTTTTGCAGTTTAATTAAAAAACTATGGGCTTTTGAATATCATTTCGAAAGTATATTAAATTTGTAAGAATATAAGCCTACCCACAGCTCCGTATGTTTAATAGTTTTTTAGATATGATGTTTGAAAAATTTTCATTCATCGGCACATCTAACCCACACCGTTCGTTATTTTCATACAAGCATACTCACTTCACAGTCTCATAAATAAAAAAGGTTGTTCATTTCTGCAATGGTTTGCATTTTAATAGATTAGTCGAGTACACATTTTCCGAATATGAATGTCAAATAAGTATAGACACCTCTCAATTTATCCAAAAAGAGGGAAAGGTTAACCAGTTTCCTTGTTCCGTACAATGATATTATATGGATTAAAAATTTTGCATTGTTTTACTGCATTTTTGGTGAAATTGAGAGGAGTCTATACTTATTTGACATTCTAATTCAAAAAATGAGCACCTGAATAATCTATTAACATACAAATTATTACAGAAATGCACAACATTTTATATTTACGAGACTGTGAAGTGAGCATGTTTGTATGAAAATAACGGTGTGGGTGGTTAGATGTGCCGGTGAGTGTAAATGTTTCCAGCATCTTATCTCAAAAACAATTACGTGTCCAAAAACGGCAAAAAAAAGCAGTTTTCTTGTATGGGAGCCCCCCTTAAATATTTATTTTATTCTGTTTTTAGTATTTGTTGTTATATCGGCAACAGAAATACATATGTATGTATAATTATTGTCACCACCACCATGGTTGCATCTGAAAACCAGCGCCACTGTTTCAGGCAGTGGCACAAGCTGAGATGTTACCGTTTCAGCAAAAATTTGTAAATTTGATGTTAATTTTATATTTTTTGTAACTATTTTGCTGAATAAACATTTTCTATCTATCTTCTATCTATCTATCTATCATTTGTTAAAATTTCAACTGTCTAGCTATCATGGTTCATGAGATACAGCCTGGTGACAGACAGACAGACGGACAGCGGAGTCTTAGTAATAGGGTCCCGTTTTTTACCCTTTGGATACGGAACCCTAATAAAAATGATTATAAATTATACCTTTCCTTAATTAACACGCTAGAGATTTAAAAAATGATTATAAATAACAGAAAATATAGTATAAGTGTTGCAATTTATGATGTGTACCTACCTAATATAATTAAAAGATTACAAAAACTTATTATAAATCAAACTTATCTTTCATTAACATGTCCTTGCACAAATTTATATTAATTTCCTAACATACCTTACTATCTAATTTCCTTTGCCACAAGTCTAAATTATATTTCGGTATCAACCCTAGCGCTTACACGCTCTGGCTCAAGGTCGCTGGCGCTCGAACTCTCACCTACAGAGTGTGTCACGGCTGTGGTGCAGTGCAATATTAGCATCGATAAAGAATATCCTAGATAACGCTTCACGAACTAAAACAGTACGCAAAAAAACCCGGCCAAGTGCGAGTCGGACTCACGCACGAAGGGTTCCGTACCAAAAACGGTAAAAAAACACGTTTGTTGTATGGGAGCCCCCCTTAAATATTTATTTTATTCTGTTTTTAGTATTTCTTGTTATAGCGGCAACAGAAATACATCATCTGTGAAAATTTCAACTGTCTAGCTATCACGGTTCATGAGATACAGCCTGGTGACAGACAGACAGACAAACAGACAGACAGACGGACAGCGGAGTCTTAGTAATAGGGTCCCGTTTTCACCCTTTGGGTACGGAACCCTAAAAATGGCACCTCAAATAGCGTCCCACTTACAAACTTGGCGCTTATTTTGTACAAACTCACATTTTATATCACTTATTTTATATAAAAACACATATTTTATCACTTAGGTACTTTGTGCAAAATAAGCGCCCATAGTTTGTAAGTGGGACGCTATTTGAGGTGCCATTTTTGAGACTGACCGGACAATCTAGGGTATTCTCGATCGAAGAATATTAGTAATTAAAGTTTCTTTTCAATTTCAAATACGATGTGCAAAGATGCGTTTAATGTTAGTTTTCAGTCTTCTAATTTTTTAATTGATGGAACTAGAGCATCAAAATTTTGATCTACAAAACTAATATCAGTGTGCAAGTAACACAGCTACTTTTTATCCCGGGAAAACGGGAAAATCAAAGCCGCTGGTAAAAGTTAGTGCTTGATAAAATAGACCCAAATTGTTTTCGAACGATAATCATTCCTTTCTAGGTAATTCAGGTTTTTAACTTTAATCACACCTGATGGAAATCGAAGCTATTAGTACTTAATGGATCACGCAATTCACGCATAACCTACAATACCAAACAGTATTTTAGCCGTCAATTATAATAACGAGAAAATTATTCAATTTTGTCAAACAAATTGCTATTGGTCCGATACGGTAATTAACAGGTTCACTTTTAAAGGTAGATAAACTTGGAAACCTTGAAAATTCATGTCAACTTTCAGTATCGCATCTTCTTAAAGCTCTGTTTCATGATATCGGCAAGGGGGTCTTACTCCGCTCTTAAACTGCTCGCGGCTGACTCAAATGAGCCAACGCACGAGGGATGTGTCGGTTGAGACAGGGCTACGCGACAGAAAGAGAAGCGCTTCGGAGGCGCTTATAATAATAGGCACGCAGCGCTGTGCAATTTGAAATTGAACTTTATTGTCATACAGCGAGATTAGCTTATTATTTGATTGTCCTCGCGTGGATGGGCTTCTGTACGTTTAGTACCTACACATTTAGTACAATTATATATTCTGTGATATCGTTATTGTTTTAGGTGAGATGGGCGATGCAGCAAAAAGAATTAAGAAGAACAAAAAGGGACCACCTTTGGAAGCCAAGACAAGTCATGAGGCAGTCCAATGCTCCTTCATTCCCTGACCCTCTGTTCAAAGAACAGTGGTATTTGGTAAGTGATATGATTATTACCTACATTACCTAGTGCCATTTTAATATCTCCTATATATCCACTATCTACTAAAACATAGGTGGAAGACCAGTTTTAGTAGTGGAGATATCTCTAGTCGGAGAGTAAGCAACTTGGCAGAAGTTCACAACTGTATATACAGCCAAAGTTTTAACGTACCTTCCGTAGAATGTAGGGTATGAGCACAAGATAATAAATTTTCGGTCACCCATTCGACGACCCACCATAGCGATAGTTACTTGAAGGTCGCAATCGCTGTCCAATTGCTCTAAGTCACTGCGATATCGAGCTACTCTAAAGTATGTATGTATAATGATTTTTATGGCAAGGAACCAACTCCGAAATTGTTTGCGAATCGATTCCATATATTTTGTATAAGTAGAATTAAATTATAAATAGCCTTGAACATAACAACATCTAGGGTGTTGAATTCTGTTTTTTATGTGAATGTAAAACTGCCAACCCTAAAAGAAAAGTGACAACCCTAAAAAAATAAAAACACAATATAGATCAAGAGTTGCCGCTATGTAATTATCATGAAAATATTTTTTCCACTATCTACTAAAACATAGGTGGAAGACCAGTATTTTAGTAGTAGAGATATCTCTAGTCGGAGAGTAAGCAACTTGGCAGAAGTTCACAACTGTATATACAGCCAAAGTTTTAACGTACCTTCCGTAGAATGTAGGGTATGAGCACAAGATAATAAATTTTCGGTCACCCATTCGACGACCCACCATAGCGATAGTTACTTGAAGGTCGCAATCGCTGTCCAATTGCTCTAAGTCACTGCGATATCGAGCTACTCTAAAGTATGTATGTATAATGATTTTTATGGCAAGGAACCAACTCCGAAATTGTTTGCGAATCGATTCCATATATTTTGTATAAGTAGAATTAAATTATAAATAGCCTTGAACATAACAACATCTAGGGTGTTGAATTCTGTTTTTTATGTGAATGTAAAACTGCCAACCCTAAAAGAAAAGTGACAACCCTAAAAAAATAAAAACACAATATAGATCAAGAGTTGCCGCTATGTAATTATCATGAAAATATTTTTTCCACTATCTACTAAAACATAGGTGGAAGACCAGTGTTTTAGTAGTAGAGATATCTCTAGTCGGAGAGTAAGCAACTTGGCAGAAGTTCACAACTGTATATACAGCCAAAGTTTTAACGTACCTTCCGTAGAATGTAGGGTATGAGCACAAGATAATAAATTTTCGGTCACCCATTCGACGACCCACCATAGCGATAGTTACTTGAAGGTCGCAATCGCTGTCCAATTGCTTTAAGTCACTGCGATATCGAGCTACTCTAAAGTATGTATTTATAATGATTTTTATGGCAAGGAACCAACTCCGAAATTGTTTGCGAATCGATTCCATATATTTTGTATAAGTAGAATTAAATTATAAATAGCCTTGAACATAACAACATCTAGGGTGTTGAATTCTGTTTTTTATGTGAATGTAAAACTGCCAACCCTAAAAGAAAAGTGACAACCCTAAAAAAATAAAAACACAATATAGATCAAGAGTTGCCGCTATGTAATTATCATGAAAATATTTTTTCCACTATCTACTAAAACATAGGTGGAAGACCAGTGTTTTAGTAGTAGAGATATCTCTAGTCGGAGAGTAAGCAACTTGGCAGAAGTTCACAACTGTATATACAGCCAAAGTTTTAACGTACCTTCCGTAGAATGTAGGGTATGAGCACAAGATAATAAATTTTCGGTCACCCATTCGACGACCCACCATAGCGATAGTTACTTGAAGGTCGCAATCGCTGTCCAATTGCTTTAAGTCACTGCGATATCGAGCTACTCTAAAGTATGTATTTATAATGATTTTTATGGCAAGGAACCAACTCCGAAATTGTTTGCGAATCGATTCCATATATTTTGTATAAGTAGAATTAAATTATAAATAGCCTTGAACATAACAACATCTAGGGTGTTGAATTCTGTTTTTTATGTGAATGTAAAACTGCCAACCCTAAAAGAAAAGTGACAACCCTAAAAAAATAAAAACACAATATAGATCAAGAGTTGCCGCTATGCAATTATCATGAAAATATTTTTTTTTTCGTAATTTTCCGGGGTTGTCTCCATGGTACCCTATCTAACATATTCAGCTTTTGGATTTTTTTGTAAACGTATATTGGACAGTTCACAAAATTATGATTCCAACTTTTTCTCGTCTATCACGAATTGTAAGAAAAGCGATTGTCAAGAACGTCTAATAATTCTCCTCGTCTTATGATAGGTACTAGCAAGATTTGTAAATTATTGTTTGGTACTAAAACGTTTTGAAGACAATGAAAATATTATGGGTAGAGTTGTCATGTATCTCGCACAAAGTACATGTACAGAGAATTAAGATAGTCCCTATCGCGACATTTTACGAAAGCGACATTCTGCGAAAGAGACATTGTGCGAAAGCGACATTTTGCGACGGGCGACATTCTGCGAAGTAGACGTTTTGCGAATTTAAGCCAATTTATTGTTACTCAAACGTTTTGAAGACAATGAAAATATTATGGGTAGAGTTGTTATGTATCTCGCACAAAAATGTAATAAATATTTACAATGTAAATTTTACACACAGAAAACAAATATATAAAACTTAAAATTAGCGATGCGCGACTTCGAATAATACTAATACTAATCATTCGACTCCCCGAATCATTCGACTTAGTCGACTGGCGCGTAGATTATTCGACTGGAGTCGACGAACGCACGATACGAACCACAATACGAACGAACAGTCAGTCGATACGTTCGGTTCGACTCGGGCTTGGTCGAAATCGCCGCACACAGGTACATTTGGCATTAGTTGTTAGTAAAAGCAGTCGAAACGTTCGTTCGGTATGATTCGGTTCGACTCGGGCTTGGTCGGGATCTCTGTACATTTTGACATTAGTAGTTACTAATTTTAGTAGTCGTTATTCGAACACAGAGATTAGTGTACTACTAATTTGCCATTCGAATAACCACATTAGTAGTTACAAATTAGTCGAAAAGTAAAATCATTCGGAGTCGCGCATCGCTACTTAAAATCTTTCTCTCAAGTCGTATTTCATAAACAAATTTCAAGAAAGAGAACTTCTAAACTAAATCTTGTATTACGTAAAATTGGACAGCTTAAGTACGCGCAATTAAAAG
Organism: Agriphila tristella; assembly: GCA_928269145.1. Classification (NCBI taxonomy): domain Eukaryota; kingdom Metazoa; phylum Arthropoda; class Insecta; order Lepidoptera; family Crambidae; genus Agriphila; species Agriphila tristella. The sequence continues at coordinate 45,708,389 of OV743433.1, forward strand.
GAAGCTCCCAACCAGATGGTACCTATAATTGAGTTGTTCTTAAGAGGTGCTCCAGAGTGCTCCCGAAGTTTCCTGTTCAAAGTTCCTTGGAACGGATAAAACGCGTTTTTGACCGAACAAAGCAGAAGAGAGTTGAAAAGTTCAAAGATTTTTAATTTAACGATATTAAAATTCAAGGTGGGCACAACAATGTTGTCTACAACTGTTTCCTTTATAAATATTTTTTAGCAAAATTGGTGATAACTCAGATAAATCACGATTTACGTATACAGAGTATGTTATAAAATTCTTAATTTATTGAATCAATGTCTAGATCACAAAACGTCTTAGAAATTAGATAACCAATAAGAATTGTAAGTTTAATTAACAGAAAAGCCATCTTCATTACTTTTCTTCGAAATTCCGGTATTCTTCGATGGTTTAAAATCCGCCCTGATTTTCTTAAAGCTGAAACCGCTTAAGGGATACTTCCAAGAGCTCGTACCTAATGATACGTCTCATAAAACGCCGAATCTACAACCAAGAAGAACGAAGCTTTTAGTGGAAATCGAAATCTATATGTGCGTTAGTAGAGAGGTGCTTGAATATCCAATTTTGTGGCAAACGCTTTCGATAATGGAAGTTTTTATGAGTGGAATAGAGTTGGGTACTAGACTATAGAAACTTATGCTGATTAAACTGGCACGCGATAGCCGCTGGTAGTTGGGGGTTTTCCAGTTTTATTACATTCCTTCACTGGAATTTATTTCAATTAGGTATATTTTTGTATATTAAATAATTGCGAACAAGTATCTCCAATCATTTAGTCCTTAAACAAAGCTTGAACTATAAGAGAGTTAATAATAAACTTTTCAGTACTTGTTCAGTAAATTCTTGCACTTCAAGTATTAATCCAATTATCATCCAACTACTAATAAATCGTATTAGTTATGTTTCAGATGATTATTTCATTATTCTGTTAATTACGTGCTAGCGTAAGTTTCCTGACTTACTAATTTCCGTCTTATTAATTGGTTCAATTAAGAGAATTGATTGGTTTCTAGTTCACTCGATAGCGTCACAATGAGTCTATAATTGAATTCTACGTAGTTACGTTGAGTCATGTAACACCTCAAGCCGAAGAAAAATATCGTTTTATTGTGGTGTTATCTAATTAAAGGGTATTTAAATTAAAGGAGTAGGTATATGGAATATTTTGAAGCTCCGATAGATCTACAAAAATACTTAATTAATTTTTAAACACACTACAATGACTAACGCAAAACGTGCACAATAGATACTTATATACTCATCAACTTTGTCTAGGGATACAGGTGTTATTTTCATACAAAGGAGGTAACTTTGAAGCCTTTGTTTTCTGCCAGGGATGTACCGCGCTGTGATCTGATGGAGGAGATTCAGATCGTTATACACACCCAACTGATCTGATCAGCATTTATATATTATTATATCTTATTGTACATTTTAATTATGTATAGTATGTAGTAGCATTAGAGCATATAACATGTTTTGTATAGATGTTATGTTCAATTATGGTTAAATAATGAGTATCGATATACATATAGGTACCAGTGGCGAAGGGTCCATACATGCCGATTCCTATCGGCTTCCCTTTTAGAAATCCCACACTTGAATCCACCATACAGTTAGGAGAATTTTTAGAGAAATTATTGGTCCGGCTTACCTTTGCCATATTTCGACTCCTCGCCACTGATAGGTACGTCTGCTGGATCCATAAATGAGCTGTTTTTATTTCGCCTTCGAGAGTGGGTTATACATATACACGAGAGATTAATATTCTTTAGTTCCAAATAATGGTTTATAAAAAATAGACAGCCCCTGTTTCGATGTTCAGCAATTTTTTTTCTTCTGTATGTATGTAGATGTTTAAGTTTACGAATAGGTAATAAGCTAGTTGTTTTTTTTAGAATGGAGGAGCAGCAGACGGTTTGGATATGAACGTTGGATATGCTTGGAGAAAAGGATACACAGGAAAAGGAGTAGTCATCACTATACTTGATGACGGAATTCAGCCGAACCATCCTGATTTGGCGCCAAATTATGTAATTATATTTAAGAAAAAATATTTCTTTGAACTAATTACCAACTGGTTTTGGACTTTTTTCACTGCGGAAAATTCTATCTGTCAAATTCGGTGGTTTCTAAATAACAGTCAACAACTTTCCTGATTTAATACAGTTCATATCTTAAACATAAAACGACTAGGAAATCTGAATCACAAATAGAAGCCTACTAGGCTTAGAAGTACATTGAATAGTTTGCCTCAAACGTTATTACCTATACTCCCGTATTTCAGGACCCGGCAGCGTCAACTGACATTAACGGGAATGACACCGACCCAACGCCCCAGGACAATGGCGACAATAAACATGGCACCCGGTGCGCCGGCGAGGTCGCCGCGGTCGCATACAATAGGTATTGCGGCGTTGGCATCGCATACAATGCCAGCATCGGCGGAGTCAGGATGCTAGACGGCCTAGTTAATGACGCAGTCGAAGCACAAGCGCTCAGTTTCAACACACACCACATAGATATCTACAGTGCCTCTTGGGGCCCTGAGGATGACGGCAAAACAGTCGACGGCCCAGGCCCCCTCGCTAGAAGGTATTGTCTAATTGCACTCGATTGAAGCTACCCGCTAGAGGCAAGCTCATTAAAACTCCTTTGTTTCAGGGCCTTTATAAATGGAGTCACAAACGGCAGGGGTGGCAAAGGTTCTATTTTTATATGGGCTTCCGGAAATGGTGGGAGGCACACCGACTCCTGTAATTGCGACGGTTATGCGAATAGCATATTTACGATCTCGATATCGAGCGCCACGCAAGGAGGTTATAAACCGTGGTATTTGGAAGAGTGCTCGTCTACTTTAGCATCGACTTACAGTTCTGGAACGCCCGGCCGCGATAAAAGCGTCGCCACTGTGGATATGGATGTACAGTTAAGGCCAGATCATATATGTACTGTTGATCATACAGGGACGTCTGCTTCAGCGCCGTTAGCTGCGGGAATTTGTGCATTAGCTTTAGAAGCAAATTCTTTGTTAACATGGAGAGATATGCAACACCTCATAGTTATTACATCGAGATCTCAACCATTAGACAAAGAAGAAGGATGGATAGTGAATGGCGTCAAAAGAAAAGTTAGTCATAAGTTTGGCTACGGACTAATGGACGCAGCTCAAATGGTAACATTAGCCGAACAATGGGCCACTGTTCCGCCGCAACACATTTGTAAGTCCCAAGAAATAAACGAAGACAAGTCCATTGAAACGTCTTTTGGTTACACGATATCAGTGCACATGGACGTAAATGGCTGCAGTGGCACAATGAATGAGGTCAGATTTTTGGAACACGTTCAATGTAAAATTTCACTAAGCTTTTTCCCAAGAGGTAATTTACGGATTTTGCTTACGTCGCCTATGGGGACTACGTCTACCCTTTTATTTGAAAGAACACATGACGCAACTAGTTCTAACTTTGATGACTGGCCTTTCTTAAGTGTACATTTTTGGGGAGAGAACGCGGAAGGCCGATGGACACTTCAAATAATCAATGCTGGAAATAATCACGTTACGCAACCGGGATTACTAAAAAAGTGGCAATTGATATTTTACGGCACGGCAACGAACCCGATACGGCTACGAAATAAGGGTTACTATAATTCGAATAATGTGTACCAAGAGGAAAAAACGTATCACATAAACGATGTTTATGACGCATCCGAGTACTCGCAATTTCTCAACGAGATCGAGCTTGGTATTTCCGATAGACGTAGTTATCCCAAGAACATTCCTTCGGCGCAGAGAAAAAATGTCTTAGCAGATGCCAATGATAAACAGGTACAAAGATTATGTGATCCGGAATGCGATTCACAAGGATGCTATGGCAAAGGTCCAACACAGTGTGTCGCATGCAAGCATTATCGTTTAGATAACTCTTGTGTCTCAAGATGCCCGCCGAGGAGTTTTGTGAATCAAGGGGGCGTGTGCTGGCCGTGTCATGAATCATGTGAGACCTGTGCCGGTGCGGGCCAAGATTCTTGCCTGACTTGTGCACCCGCTCATTTATTAGTTATCGATTTAGCGGTTTGTCTTCAACAATGCCCTGATGGTTATTACGAAGATTCTGATGCAAGCGCATGTTTTCCTTGTGCAGAACATTGTTACACGTGCTCAGAAAAAGCAGACATGTGCTCATCTTGTGCGCATAACTATGTCCTCCATAATGGTTCATGTTTAGCAGCTTGCCCACCTGGAACATATCAAAAAGACGATTTTAGCTGCACTCCTTGCCATGAATCTTGTGAATCGTGCCACGGTCCGAGCGAAATAGACTGTGTTTCTTGCCGACTCGGAGACTATGCTTTGAAAAATCGCTGCGTCCCAAAATGCTCTGTGAATTATTACGCTGACACACAAAGGAGAGAATGCTTATCGTAAGTACTTTAACCCTTTTGCCTGTAAATAAACATTTCACTTAAACCGGAGAAATAATATGACTATCGTTTAAGGTGCCCAATCGGATGTTCGATTTGCTCGTATGGCGTCTGCTCCGTTTGTAAAGAGAAATGGATGCTTACTAAAGGAGGAAATTGTCTCCCGGATGGCAATGACAAATGCGACACCAGTGAGTATTTCTCGATAAACAAATATCCTTCCTTAGCGCGCTATATTGGAATTGTAATTTTTATTTTCGCAGACGAATATCACGAGGGAGGGCGATGTAAAAACTGTCATTCTACTTGCGAGAAATGTAGCGGACCAAATGAGTGGGACTGTTTGTCTTGTTCGAGCCCGTTGTTATTACAGGGATCGAGGTAATAGCACTTTATTAAGCTGGGCCTTTTTCTCATACATATGTGTGTGAAAATACTATGTTAACATGGTTTGTTTGTTTCTAGGTGTGTAGCGGAATGCGGTCAAGGGTTTTACCAGACAGCCGGGCGTTGTACTAAATGTCCTCATACATGTGTCGCTTGTGTTTCGAGATTGAACTGCACTTCGTGTGCCGGTGCCTTACGACTTCAGTCTGGAACTTGTCGAGCGACATGTGCTTGTGGTTACTACCCTGATGAGGGCACTTGTTCTAAATGTTACCTTTCATGTGAGACATGTACTGGTCCGAGACGAGATCAGTGCGCGTCGTGTCCGCCTGATTGGAGGTTAGCGGCGGGGGAGTGTAGACCGGAGTGCCCTCAGAACTTCTTTCCATGGCAGGAGAGTTGTCGCCGTTGCCATCATTACTGCCAGGACTGCCACGGTGCTGGGCCACAGCAGTGCACATCGTGCCCGCCGCACTTCTCGCTGGAAGTCGGCTTGTGTGTGGAGTGCCTTATTTCTCAATACTACGAGCCTAGGACTAGGACATGTCGGCCATGTCACGACTCGTGCCGATCATGCTCGGGTCCTGGGCCGACGAACTGCGTAACTTGTGCTCATCCGCTTCGGTTAGATAGGTAAGAGGAGGTATAAATCTATATATATAATAAAACTGTTAATTCTAAATTTTTGTGCGCGAATCATGCAAAACCACTGAACAGTTTTTGATGGAACTTTCACAGCTTGGAGTCCAACTTAAAATCTAAGCCATGTTTTATCTAATGTGGGTGGGTAAAACCAGGGAACAGCTTTAACTCTCCGTAGTACTAGCCACAGAGGTAAAGAGTAGACGGGACTCAGTAATGGCAAAATGGAATCAATTTAGTCTAAAATCTAGTGCCACCTTTCCAGCACAAAAGCCAAAGTTTTGTTCCTAGTTGCGCCAGGCTGGTACTAGCTTTCTTACACTAAGGAGATCTAATAAACAGGTCGCATTTTTGTAAGTCGCGGGCAAAAGGGATACTGGAGATTTTTCTACTGGGAATAAAATCGCGAGCACAGGCTATATAAAATATAACTAATTTAAGATAATAAGAAGATGTAAAATTAAAAGTTTTTGAAAGACCTTTTAAATGAGTAAAACAATTAACGAAAGAACTCAGTTAAAAAAGAACTCAAAACAAGATTACAAAAACAAAAAAGCCGTTCGTGTGTCTAACGCTGCTTTCAATTTTCAGGGTAAACCACAAATGTTTGCCATGCTGTACTGAAAGTATGCTCTCGTTTTATTTGAGCTCGAACCAGACCACAGACTGTTGTCACTGCGACAAAGACATTGGTAAGATGTTTTTTTATCTTACCACGAAACAAAATAGTATTTACTTAGTTTGTACAGTTACCTAATTAGAACTAAGTACATATAACTAAAAACAGAACTTTATTACTATCTACTTATACACTTCTAAGGCTTCCGCGCGTAAAGTCCATTAGAAAATAATTCTAAAATAACATTGAATAACACAACTCAATTAACCAATATACGCGCAGTAATCTGTAAAAAAAGTACTATCTACTTTTTAAAATCATAAAATGAAATAAATAAAGATGACTAGCATATTATTATATTAACATACTCGTAGTGATAATAGACACGGTGACATGACATTAATAAAATAAATATAGTAATCTGTCTTTTTTATCCATTCGCGTTGTCCCCCACTTTTTGTCCACCACTGGTGAAGAACTAAAGTAAATATGGTTTATTCACTCACACTGGGGAATATCGGGAAATTTTTTTTTATACATTTATTACCGATATCCCCTAGTGGTCCGACAAACAATCCGACAAAGGTGGGGGACAGCGAGAATAGGCCGTATTTTTTACAAATTCAAATGTTTACTTCAATAAAATTGAAGTTTATTATCTGTTCCTCATAGGTGGCTGCCTCAACGGTTCCTCAGCGGGAAAGCGGCGAATAGCCGAGAATATTCGGTCACACGTGACTGCGTCATACTTCGTCGACGACGAAACTTCGTCGGCGAACATTCTAGACCGAAACTTGCTCGTGGCCTGGAGCGTCGGCGCCACGCTGCTGGTGGTCGCTGGCCTTATAGTTATCATTAAGGTAGGTATGTGTTTGAGGATGGTTTTGTAAAATTTTGACTAACCAATTTTAATTATTTATAGGGTACTAGCGGCCGCCCGCGACTTCGTCTGCGTGGAAAGATTTCTTTGCTGTAATTTGGGAGCAATACTTTTTTTCGGGATGAAAAGTAGCCTATGTCCTTCTCTGTACCCTTGATAACGTATATGAAAAATTTCTTGATGATCGGTTCAGTAGTTGACGTGATGGCGTAACAAACAAACAAACGGACTTTCGCATTTATAAAATTAGTAAGGATTTAGACGGGATCGATTTTCCGGGCGACTTGCAAGGCGATTTTAATCGAATTGGGCTTTTTATCGACAATCGCTTGTCAAATCAAATCGCCACCTCATGTAAATTATGGGGTATTTATATATGGGCGACTAAAGCCGCACGAATTTCGCTACACGGAGAAAATCGACTGTGTAAATGGCAATTCGGCCTAGGCCGCAGGTGACTGAACAAAATTATGGTCCGGTGGCCAAATCTCGAACTACGTTATTTATTACATATTGTAAGCTAGGTTACGCCATCATCTCCATTAGATGACAGCGACAGCGTAAAATAAATAAACCAGCAAGTAGCCTGCCAAATCACCTCGTGTAAATACCAGATCGACTTTAATCGAATACGGCTTTTTATCTACAATCGCTTGTAAAATCGAATTACCATCTTATTGAAATTAGGTTTGCGATTAGATTTTACAAGCGATTGTCGATAAAAAGCGCTAATTGACTAAAATTAACCAGCAATTAACCTGTCAAGACTCGTGTACTTAAATACCACATTAGAATGTACTCTGGATTTTTATTAACAATGCAATGAGCCAATTAGTTTTTTTTCCAGGGATTCACGTTTTTAGAACTCTTTTATTACTAGTTACAATTGTAAAGTTAATAAGTCCTAAATAACTAAGCAATGTCCAGTCTAGCCCAGAATTATTTATTCATTTGTTAATTTAGTGCGTAAGTTAGCCCTACCTAGTAGAGAATATAAATATTAATGATGCCTCGACTCTTGTAGGTTTTCTTGATTACTATTTTAGTATCTTATTTTCTCAGTTACGTGTAGTTTCGGATTTCGTTTCGTTGCCTTAATGAGTTTTTAAAAACTAATAAGTGATCATGATGTCATGTTGCATTACTACCTAGACTATAATAATGTAATTCATTGCCTGGAATTGGGTTAATAGGTACATTCAATTAATTGATTTAAAAAAAATGAAATTATATTTATAAAAAAATATCAAGGTACGTTTTTAATCTACCACCCATTCAGGACATCTGTCCATAGGGTCTGTTACAAAAAAGCATCGCGATAAGCGTACGATGTTCGTCCCACTTCGTGGCACTATTGACTCACGAATAAGGTTAAATATCAAGTACCTAAATTGAACGATGAATTGTGTCCGACTATCGTGATTCTTTTTTAAAATAGGCCTTCTGTTCCTGAATGGGTTTTAACTAACAATAAGAACGGGAGCAACAAACCTAACACTGTTATCGAATTCTTTAACATTCTTAATTTTCTGCAGAACATCTAAGTAATTAAGTTAGGAGAACCAGAATTCTCCTGGGATTTGATTTGTAAAGCTGGGGTTTCCTAGGATAACGGTGCCGTCATATTACGGCCGTAATATAGCGGCGTTGAATGTTGTCTATGTAAACAATATGGCGACACCGTAACGTTAGAAATCACGCCGTATTGTTTACACAGACAACGTTCTACGCCGCTAAATGACGGCCGTAATATGACGGCACCGTCATCCTAGGAAATCCTAGCTTTAAACTAGATTAATTGTCCACAGTTAAAAACAAGGAGACGTAAGCAGTCCCATTACCCCAAGACAGAATATTCACAGCTGGCAACTGTCGACGAGGACTTAGTGGCACTCACATCCACAACAGCACTGAAGACCACTGAAACAAACCCTATACAGATAACTCAACTCGAAGAACCAACATAGCAATTTGAACCTTAAGTCAATGCTAGTAGAGTAACGTTTACACTGCAGACTGATATGTAGATGTTTCAATATAAATTGTGTACATAGATTCGTTGTATCCGTTCGGATTTGGATTATTTTGCCATTTGATACGGATTTCAAAGTTTTAATGATGAGGAAATGAGATCCCCGAATTATATCAAGTAATGTATACTGTAACAGTCATAATGCAAACTGGGTTTTCAAAGAGATCGTACTTGTCAAAACTTTTTTCATTAAATGGGAAAGGATATTTCTATTTTTTCGACTTTGCATGTTAAAATTCATTTCAAATACAGGGTGCATTTGTAACCACTCTCCAAATTTTAAGGATGTGTTCAGTCCATGAAACTAAACAACTTTCTCCATGAAACATGTGTCAAAATACGCAAAAAAATTTTGGTCATCCCTTACTAAACTGATCACGCGATCTCTTTGATTTGTATGAAGTCTTTTTTTATATATTTGACCCTATGTTTCTTAAAAAAAGTTGTTCAGGTTCATGGACTGAACGCATCCTTAAAATTTGGAGAGTGGTTACAAATGCACCCTGTATTGTTTTTTCCAATTACCTATACCTTCGAATATTTTTTACAGTAACTATGTTAAATTGAAAATAATAGTATTCCTGAATTCGGTTAATAACTAAAATTACAATTTGCATACCGAAGAATTTTATGAACGTGAAATTCTCATGAAAGAATTCTTTATCGAGTAACGTTCGTCATTACTCCGTTTTATTACATGCAGCAGAAATTGTGATCTGCATACGTTAATTTAAAATAAAGAAGTTTTTATTACCATCATAACAATTTAAGTGAATAATTAAATTCCATCAAGTTTTTGTTTACTTTAAAGAAAGATGTTTGATATAGATTTAAATGAATTGTTGATATAATAAAATCGTTTATTGTTCTGTTTGATCAAAAAGATTAATTATTTAACGACGATGTTTAAATTTTGATTCATGTTGTTTTATCGAATTTGTAATTATCATATGGGACCTAAACTCAGCTTTGTTCAAAAAGAGTGGAATGTGAAATTCTCAGTTTCTGTAAATGTTTTAAAAGATCAAAAATTATTAGAGAAAAGTTTCATTCAACAAAATCAATCCGATTTTCCAGATATCAAAATGAGAAAATCAATGACCATCGGCTGGTTTATTTTAGAACCCTGTTATTTTAGGAATTTTACATTTCACTTAAAATTCAGTCCACAAGAATTTTCATCATAAAGTTTACACATATCTACATATAAATTCGTTTTTTTTCAAATGAATATTGTTAATTGTTTACTCGTGTCGATTCAAATAAGAGTGTATATACTACTAATCAATTAATGTAAACTTGAAATTGGCATGTAAATATGTAAATATTGAGAATTGTAAATATATCGATGGTTTTTATGACGAGTACATAATGTGTTGTTTTATTTATTATCTTACAAGATCCATGTCCTACGAACTTAGACCTACCGTAGTTACTACACACAATGAATCATAGCTACACATCGCTTTTGGTACAGTATAATACACGCTTTGTATTGACAAAGCGTGTATTATACTGTACCAAAAGCGACAAATAATGAAGAGTGTACAAAATAAATAAATTAGTGAGCCTTAAGACTTTATATTAAGGGACTGCACAACGTCAAAAAATCGTAAAGTGACCTCCAATTTAGCTAGCTCTCTAGTTTTGTGATTGACAGTTTTCCAAAATAAGAAATAATATTAGTTATGAATTAAAAACGACAGTGAGTTTTCATTAATTTTACTATGAAAATTTCTTGTATCGTTGTACGGCCTCTTAAATAATAGTCTAACATTTAAATGCCAACTAAAACTGATCGATTTAAGTCATTTTGAAGTAAACAATGCAATCAGTTTTGCTATTAAATAGTTAAAATATTTGTAACATGTCAGTTAAATGCAGAGTTTGCAATTTGGGTTTGAGTATTAGAAGTTAATAAAAAAGTGTCTGCGCTTCGGACAAAGGAGTAAGTAGCAGTTCGTAGTAAGTATTAAAAAAAGTTTTTATCTTTAAAAGAGGGGATTACTACAAAATATAATCGAATCTTCAAATGTTCGTAGTTGAAAGAAATACTTTTACGAAAATAAATTGTAAAATAATTAAATAATTATCTTTGATTCACATTTTCTGCTTATTAATTCAATATTTGGGATAATGTCGATCACCTTATACTGCTAAAATAAAATTTGCAACTTACTTTCGTAAGAATAAAAGTCAAACATGTTAAAGCAACTTCTGCTAGAAAAAGTGAAATGTCTTTTTCAGTATTTTTCTACAACTAATAAGGTAGTAATTCTACTCTCAACTCAAGTGTGGAAAACGTACAGAAACGCCATCTAAACGCACCAACTCTAATAAACCTGCTCTCAGTGTGTAAACTCCATATAGGTAATAATATAACAGGAATGACTTTCACCTTAATAAAAGCTAAACACATTACAGGCATCGGCACGGATCTTAAGCGGTGACAATGCGCAGAAGTCATTTTTAGGTCTCATTGGGGGACGTGGTACGGGGCGACTGCAAACATGCGCAGTAATCGGATCCCCTCCAATTTCTATCACCGCTCAGGATTTGTGCCGGCACCTATAACGTTCTATTAGAACATATCTATAATAATTAGGGGAAAGACTAACTACAGGTGACATAAGAGGGTTTCTAATTTAATTTTTCAGCATTTTTCTAGCAATAATCTGCTTCTCTAATGCTATGCAAATGTACAGATATGCCATGTAACTAAAGTGTATTAATTAACATGAATAAATCTCATATACCTTAAATTCCAATTACAGGAACAAATCCCATACCTTAACTTTCGCCATAATAAAAGCTAAACATGTTAACGTAACTTCTATTAGAGCAGATTTATATTAATTAGGGGAGTGACAAACGACGAGTGACATAAGAGGGTTGCTAATGTCTGCCGGCTGTCCATCAGTCACTATTCGAGCGAGTTGCTTCATTTATCATTGCTGAGACGGTACATTTATTACGTTACTTTGCTGTTCGACTTGTGATTGTTTTAGTAAGTTTTAGTAATGAGATGAGAGAATGTGATGTAGGAATGAGATTTTATTGATAATTTAAGGCGATGGTAAAAACATTATTGTAATTTTTGTACACATTACTTTGTCTCTTTAACCCGTTTTACCTTCTTTTCGTTTTTTGAGATTTTAAGTGAACTGCTAGTTTCTGAGACTTTATTTTAGGCTCATATAAAAGCTAAATAAATTTACTACAAAATATTTTTTGTAATTTTTCTTCATAAGATAAGCGGTTTTGCCAATATTTCACGAAATACGTGAGTAAAATCGGAAAAAATCAATTTTTGAGAAAAACTGGTCATTTTAGAAATGCAATAGCTTAGCTCCCATAAGGTTAATAGAGCTGCAATAACTCTTAAATTGTAGGTAATTTAATACAGTTTAGTGTAGAAGACATTATTCGCAAAAAATGCATATTTTTGACCCCGGAGAGTAGATAGTGAAAGTCCAAGTTTTTCTCGATTTTCTCAGTTTTCACAGGTTTTTCGAAGTTGCAAATTTGAATTCACACTACCCTAACAGATCCATACCTACAACATACCAAAAATGCAGAACTACATCACGCTTTGCGAATTTAATGTCTATTTTCAACGGCCTAATTGACTTGTGTATTATTTCGATCACCTCCACAGCAACAATTTTTTTACACTCTTACTATTTAAAAAAGGTAAAAATAATCTCTTTTTTTTCAATGAAAATTTAGACTTGAAGAAGCAGTAGGTACATTGAGACTAAAATGGCGACATCAGCAGTGCTGCAATAAAAACAGATTACCGACACTCCTGGCGACAATACGTAACTATGATACACACGGAACCTTTGAATGACGAACAATTGGTCAGCTTTTAAGTTGAGACAATATGAGTTGCTATGAGTAAGGATATATAGTTACTCATAGCAACGCAACAACATGAAATTTAACATTATGGAAAGCACACTATTGTTTCAATAATGTTAAATTTCAATATGATTAGGCAAGTACAACTATGAGGATTTCTGAGTCATTCAAAAGCATGCATATTGTAGTTTTCAATGTCATAAATTGTCAAAATAGCTTTTATTGCTTATTTCAAGGAATACTATAAGTTTAGTCAGTTAAAACAATATCAGAAAAAACAATAATTAACCTTCGCTTTTGACTTTTTGGATAGTTTAAATAATTTAGAAGGATTAAAATTGTCAAAGCTGATATTTCACATTCACATCATAATAAGAGTGAATTCTAATTAAGTAAGTAATATTTTGTTATTTCTAAACTACTTATATATGACTTGCTGGTGTGTTGGAAGTGTACTTCTGTGAACTAGCATGTGATGTATTGATAAATAAAATAAAAATAAATAAGGAAAAGTTTTATTGATTTGTTTTCACGATTGATATTATAAATCACAATAATTGAAATAACGGTATGTGAAATGCCTCAAATGTTACATAAAAGATCCAGCAAAGGGAACAACCGTGAGTCTCCAAGCAACTAACTTGGTAAATAAACAGTTTCGCATCCGAAATACATCTTCTGGATGGGTACAAATGCTGGGAGAAAATAAGCCTTTATTTTCAGTCCGGGCTAGAACAATGCGTTAAATGACTGTTCAGTGTGGGGTCACTACTGCCTTATCTGTTTACTACCCGAATGACAGTAATAGGTTCAAGTCTGTTCTCTCTACTCGGGATTTTCAAAAGGATATCCTATTTCACACTGTTCACTGTAATTCGTTCAAAGAACGTATAAATCCATTTTAACTTCGTGGAAATGGTAAGAATGGGACTTACTTCGTTTTGAGATGGCAACTAAGCTTGTATGGGTGATTGCTACTATTAGAGATTTACTTAAGAAATAGTTATATTAAACAATATTCGTCGGTCTCGATGTGACACCTCGTAACTGCAATTTTAAGTATACTTTTTTTTGCTTTTAATGCAGAAAGATTCACACGGTGTTTCCAGTAGAAACTTGCCTACTGCAAATTACATCTTTTAACGCCAAAAAGACGCGTAGTGGCATACTATGATGATGATGAGTTTTCATCAATCACCAATCAAGCATGGAAGTTGTTTTTTTTTCTCCTGTAAAGTTGGTAAATCTGAATATACGAGATGTCACATCTAGACTATAGCCTATACCTACCCTATATGCTTATACCTAAGTAATAGGACTAGCTGACTTGTTAAAATAAAAAAGTGAACATTTTAAAATCATATTACTTACTAGCTTCCGCCCGCGACTTCGTCCGCGTGGATATTAGAGAAAATCCTTAGGGAACCTTCAACCAGGATCCGACCAGCCATTTTTACGCGATTAGGTGGGTCCCCACCAAGCGCGCTGCCTCGCGAGGCAAGACGTTTACCGCGTGAGGCGGGCCTCGCACGAGGCTGCTCGCTTGGTGGGGACCAGCCTAATCGCGTAAAAACGGCTGGTCGGATCCTGGTTGAAGGTTCCCTAAGAATTTTCTCTAATATCCACGCGGATGAAGTCGCGGGCGGAAGCTAGTTTTTTACAATAGTCAGAATTGGGTCCGGAGATATTAGTAGGTATCTCGTTCCCGTTCCAGTTCCAGTTCCCGTTCCCAGTTACCGTTCCCGTCCCCGTCCCGTCTCCGTTTCCGTCCCCGTCTCCTGGGGCTGAATTATGTCCACCGTGTTGGACTATAAATTAATGTTACTTTCGCAATCACCATCCCATAAAACCTCAAAAACGACATCCACATCGATTTTCATGTTTACTTACCCCATTTACCCCTAAGGGATGATTTTCAAAATATCAAAATATATAACTGCCTATTTCTTTTTAGACGTGCTCCTACGAATGTTAAAGTTGTAATGTCTATTTTATATTCTTTTTCCACACAAAATTTGAACTTCGTTTTTTCCGCTTCAGGGGTTAAATCATGTCCACCGTGTTGGACTTCAAAATAAATGTCATTTTCGCAATCACCATCCCATAAAACTTCAAAAACGACATCCATATCGATTTTTAAGTTTACTTACCCCATTTACCCCCTAAGGGGTTGATTTTCAAAATCACAAATTGTATGTTTGTCTATTTATTTTTAGACGTGCTCCTACGAAGATTGAAGTGGTACTGTCTATTTTATATTCTTTTTCCATACAAAATTTGAACCCCATTTTCACCCCTTTAGGAATTAAACCATGTCCACCGTGTTGGACTTCAAAATAAATGTCATTTTCGCAATCGTCATCCCAGAAAACCCCAATAACGACATCCATATCTATTTTTAGGTTTATTTACTCCATTGCACCCCCATTTCATCCCCATAGGGGTTGAAATTCCACCAATAACAATATACGTTGCGTTAGATTTCCATCTGTAAGCCTAAATTACAAATTTAGTGATTTTTATTTCCAAAATAAAGGATTATCTTCCAAACACAACTTCATCCCCCTTTTCACCCCTTCGGGGGTAGAATTTTGAAAAACGCTGAGATAAGTATTTGTTTATTTTCAATCATCAACCTAAACACAAAATTTGAAGATCGTAGCTTCAAAACTGAGGGACTTTCATACAAACTTTCATCCCTTATTTCATCCCCTTAGGGATAGAATTTTCAAAAATCCTTCCTTAGTGGATGCCTACACTGTATAAGGTATCTGTGTGCAAAATTTCAAGTCTCTAGGTTAAGCGGTTTGGGCTGTGCGTTGATATCTCACTCAGTCAGTCAGGACTTTGAATTTTATATATATAGATTGAAGATAGATTAGCTAATAACAAAACACACACAATGAGTTTTAAAATAAAAGAATAATAAAATTTAAAAACCACCTTGATAAACATGGGCGGAACAAACAAAACATAATTTAACGACGTCAAAATGCACAAGCCGTCCCTTGGTATACAGGAAAAAAGCGGCAAAGAAACAAATGAAATTCACGAGATTTACTTTGAGCGCTTAAATTAACCCCAGAGATGTTTCTCGGTACCTTTTTTATTATTTAACACTCATGCCATGTTTCAAAACAAAACTGGGGTTTTAAATGTAAATAAAATTTGAACTTTGCGAAACCGCAAGGATTTTTCGAGAACAAAGGGAGTGTGTGGGGTTAAAATTTATGTACCGTTGTAAAAAGGTGCGAGATAACCGGTGTACAATGGCAAGCAGTCGTAAAACGTAATTTTTTATCAAGGTTACCTTCGGGTAGAGTAGGTTGGGAGGAACATTAAGGACACTTGACCTGAATAACGGTGAACACAAATTATTGACTCGTCAAATTGGGGAATATTCCTAATTTAGGAAGCTTTGTTGTTGAATAAGGACCACTTTGTATTTAACAGAAGTCCTTTAGCCTTTGTTAAGCGAATTTGGTCGTATGCTATATAATTTCTATTGCTAACTATCTAAAGCTATGTATTGTAGCACTTGGTAATTAAATTAGTAAATTTCAGGCATATCGATAAAACTCAAAAAGCTCATCTTTACCCAATTATTTGTTGTTCGTTGCAAGTTTTCATAGAAATACCAGAAAATGTCTAAATATCTCAAATTAAATTTGAACCCTATCCTCCGGTCTAAACGCTGAAAATTGGTTAAAGAAACTTGAAACTTTGAGTACTTCGACATGCCGTTAACTGTACCTAATCCACAAAAGTAAACGTTTCAAGAAATAATTTACATTATCAACGCCAGTAAAACAGTCATCTCCCGGAGTTTTTACAGCCTTTTTTATAGATACTAAAACAAAATAACTCCAGCTTTTCATTGGCTGGGAATATTTTTATGTAATTAAAATTTAAAAGTCGTAACTTAGTATTGCGGTTGTGAGTTGTTGGGGCCGAAATTTATTTAGCAATGTTGGTTATTATACGTATCACCATATTTTTTTTTAAATTTATTGTTCAAATAATTATGTGTACGTTTGTGTAACAATAGGTAACAAAATATTTTCTGTGTCTTTAAAAATATAAGTTTAGTGTCGGATGGTTTACCACGTTTAAAGTGCTGATTTTGTTTACAAAAGTTAAACCTAATCCCTCAAAATATTATTCCAACGTCTAACTAACAAAAAATGATTAGTATTGGAACATAATATTAGATTTTAGTCTCGTAACAGATGCACTACGGGATGGCTACGAATTTGCGTTACGAACATTCTAATATTGCTACGAATGCTACGGGATGACTACGATCATGCGTAAAGGTGGGACTTTCGATCCGAGCGTAAGCGTCAATGCGCTACGCTCCAAATTGAACTGTAATGTAATGAAAGGCGGCTCAATTTGTAGTAAGCGGAAAAGTGTCGAGATGGCATCACTATGCGGTCGCGTAACTTCTCCGCTCTCACTTCAATATAGCAATGCTCTCAGCTCAAAGCTCTCAGTTCAATTTGGAGCGTAACGCACTAACGCTGACGCTTGGATCGAAAGTCCACCTTTAAGCTTTGGTTCCCTAAAAATGACGGTGCCGTCACATAAATAGCGGCCGTAATATATATACGTGAATGACGCCGCTAGGACGTTGTCTATGTAACAAAAGGGCGCAGTTTCCTAGAGAGCGGTATTTGACGCCGTAGCGGTGCCACTATTTGCATGACGGCCGAGAAAAGCGTTCGAGAACTATCCTACACCGTCAAGACGGCCGTCATGCATTAAGCGGCACCGCTTATTTACCATATATGGGAGAATGACGTCACTATATTATATTTCATATAAATATTACGACCGCTATGTGACGGCACCATTATCTTAGGAAACCAAAGCTTTACGAAAAACACCATACTGTTATTCTTCATTCCATTACTCCTAGCAGTTTAACGTAAATGGAATGGATAAGATCTATTAAGAATAAAAGTGAAACAATACCACAAAGATTCAAAACGTATTTAGCTATAATAATACCGCATCCAAAAGTAGAAATCACTCAAGATGAAAAGCTGAGACCGAGCATCAGAAGAAACTCCTAAGAAATGATAATAACAGCCGACCCCTCATTGTCGTAAGAATCTTTATATTAATTACGAACATAAAAATGATTAATGAACGGTATCTGGAAACAATACGGGAATTTGGTATTTATTGGACTAAGTATTTGTCACTGTGATAAATGGTCCGTGTTTGTTTTCATGATTTTTGATGCTTCTATTTTGTTTTGATGCAATTTATTTGGTGAAGAATTAATGGCTACAGTGTTATTGGTTTTGCGTTGATCCGAAGCTAATATTTGAAGTGTGATTTTTTTAAAGTTTGATGAGATTAAGTTGCTTGTTCCTATTAAACATAATATTATCATTTTAGCTTTAATTAATGAAGACATCACATTTTGGACGCTTTTTGTTTTCAATCAGACAATTGTAAACTACACCATTACTTATTATTTAAAAAAAATATTGAAATTTAATTTATCAAATCAAAATAGAAGTACCAAGAACCAAAAGTGGCACAACCCAAAATTTATATTTGAATCAGGTCTACCCAAACCCAACAACTGTCAACTTATACCAAAATCCGTTTATGAAAAAGTAAAACAATCGCATTTGCCACTAGCAACGAGTGGGGCCGATAGTGCTCTAAATCCAGAAGAGCGCAGTGGGTTGGAAAATTGAGAAGTGGATTAGGCAAATCACTTTTCATTCCACCCTGGCTGGCGAAGTTTGCCCTTTTAAATTTTATTATCTGGGAGCACCTCTTGGTAGGGCCGGTGCGTTAGCGGTTAGCGATTTAAATTTGACTAATTAGGTTAAGACCAGGTTGCTGTGGGGCCACCCTTATAATTTTAGAGGGGATGAAATGAAAGTTTGATATATAATATAATAGATAGTGTAGTGTAGTGTAAATAACATAAAAGTAATGTGAAACAGTAACGCAATAAATGAAATGAAATTATCATAGAAGTGAGTCACGCCTGCATTAGTATCAAAACTCTTTTTGGTCGTATAAATTGTGATTTGATATTAATTTTCAGTTTATAGCAAACATTTTGCAAAAGCATCACTACTACTTAGCGTTTGTTTTGTATGACCGGAAACATTAAGTATAATAATTTGAACCTAAAAGCCTCTCCCACTTAGGCCACGCAATAAGTTAAGTGAAAATGAATTTCGCCGCGATCGAGCGAGAATGCCAACTTACGGGCCTATAAAGAGTTTATTCGTCACAAATTTCACAATTTCTATTTCACTGTTTGATGTCACAAATTGGACGGTCGCGGGCTTTGTTAGGGATTTTCTTTGAATTCAATTGGCTTGCTTAAATTGCTTTTCGCTTATAACCAATGTATTTCAGTTTAGGTGTCGTTGAGTATTGTTAATGCTAAGCGAAGAAATACGACGCTATATTTATATATTTAAGCTTCGTAAGCTGATGATAAAGAAGATAAAAATACCCAGAAGTTGGAATTTATTTTAATTGAATGACTTTTATTCTCAGAGAGAAAGTGACTTTAGTAGCAAAAGATAAACGTTTCGTCAGCTAAAGTAAAAACATTGGTATAGGTTGGAATAGTGGACAAATTATTGATTCTATATAGGAATTCTAAATCGTGCTTAGAGATACCGACAACATAGATCGGCTCATCGTAACAGGCAAGATAGAAGGAAAAAGACCAAGAGGCAGAAGCCCAAAACGTTGGTCAGACCAGGGTATCCAAAAATCTGGATATGTCAGTGAACGTCGCACTGCATCAAGCTAAAGATCGCAACAGGTGAAAACACCTCGTGCAAGTCGTCCTTGCAATGAGTCACGATCCTCAACCATTGAGGGAACGACTGAGGAGGAAGAGGGACTCTTAACTATTTTATAAAGAGAAATTCCTCAATCACCTTATAGATAGAGTATCAATAAATTTTAAACTTTTAGATTTTTGCATTCACAATGCTATTTTTATATTAAGATGAATAAATAATGAAAAATATTAGAAAAAATCGGCTCACCCGTACTGCCGTCCTATGTCTAAAAAGCGGCTAACCCCAAACAGTTGATTTCGCACAAACGTCAAAAAACGTGGGAAACGGTTTCCCTAGAAAAGTATTCAACTCACACCAAAACATTTTATACACTTATGTAGCAGTTTTAAGTGGCTGACTAATTTGACTTTTCGGGTCCTGAAAAGTCTTTCAGGCATTTTGTAATTTAAGTTTTTCCTGTGTAGTTAAGTAATTTTATTTATTTTTACCATGAAATACTTGTTAAAAGGCGGCTAACCACACCTTAACTGCTTTTTAGCCAAGTAATTCTCAATAACTGCTACATTTTGGAACTGTAATAGAAGTTATCCTAATATGCTAAATTAAAAAGCAGTTAAAAGTACTTAACTTCCTTATAGCTAAGGAAATGGTTTATGTTTGTGTGCGGATTACCACTTTATAGCTTAGTACTGTGGCTTTACCGCTTTATAACTTAGGATCGCTCGCATCATTTTTTATTTATTTTTAGTAAAAAAGCAGTGATTGAACTTTTAGTCAAGTTTTGATCAAACATCCACTAAATTGATTCTTATCTTGATTGCGGTTAATGTCGCATAACTGCTTTTTAGTCTAAATATTTCTAATAACCGCTTTATAACTAAGTTAGATTGCATAATTACTCATAAATTATAAAAGGCTTTTAGGCGGTTAAAGTGTCGTAACTGCTTTCTAGATAAGTGTGACAGGATAACGTATTTCTAGACAAGTAATGCTTTGCAAAACAAATACATGATTTGGAAGTTATGGCGCTTTAACTGCTTTTAAGTATAGTATTGTTGAGTTGCCGCTTTTTAGCAAAGGATTAGTATAAAAAACCGCCACTTAGCGGCTAACATGCTTTTCGTATCTTCAAAAGTATTAATGCTAGAAATATGGTTCTTATACTCAAAGATAGAGAATTCAAAATTACTCAGTATGGATGAAAAAAGTGAAAAACGGCTACATGTGGGTTAGCCGCTTTTTAGACATATGACGGCAGCGTAGCCGTCATCCCGTCTAAGCTGCTACGGGTGAGCCGATTTTTTCTAATATTTTTCATTATTTATTCATCTTAATATCAATAAATTTGATAGTGTACCACTGACTGTACACGGTATTGAAATGTTGGATCCTCTGGTAGACTAATGGTTGCATTGCGGAAATCTGGTCAAGAACGCTGCTTACTTATCTTACAAGAAAAAAGTGAGAACATAAAATCTTGAAAAAATTATTGCCTGTCTTCGCTTAGACACTGGAACAAGAACATTAGTTCGTTTGTGCGACTTCGTTTCCGTCGATTCTTAATCGCATTAATTACAATTACTTACTGACTTTTATGAAATTGGCTCCAAAAGATTTCGAGGCAACTCGAGATAATTTATTTGTGGAGTCTGCGACTGTCTTCTAAACAAAGTTTTGGTACAGAAGTCCATCTTAGTTGACTAAACTCGCGCGGCAAGACGGTTTATACTAAGCCATATGACCTTGAACTCAAAAACTTTTGGAGTAACTGGTTTTTTATAAAGTAAATATTTTCAACTCAAATGCTAGTTTGTTTACTGTATTTTTGCATTATATACGATGCTTTTTTTTTTCAAAAACCAATTTTGATCTAAAAATATCCACAGTTTGGTTTTTGTACAGGTAGATCAGTGAATAGAGAAACTAACCTATTTGAGGCATCATAAAATAAAACTACTTTATCATTCTTCATAAGTTCTCTATTCTTCTTATTGTGCCTTTCCAACTAGTGAAGGTTGGCAAAGTCAGTTCTGCATATTTGGATTTGCCCTTAAGTCAATTATACTCGTAGGTATAGAAATTGATGATGAAAAGTTCTCGAATTTATATTACGAGTTACATTTTGCTTTAGATTTTTATATTGTTCTATTGTTTGTTATTCATATTATTATAAATACTAAGATACCGACTTCTTCTCTAGAAACATATTATATGTTGTCTCCACTAACAGAATCCTATAAAATGTATCGAATATTATTATTGATATACCATGTTTTAGATTATAATGCTTGCTCCATTTATTTACTTTCAAAAATTGTTATTTGATATGCTAAATAAGGAACACATAGCAAACCGCTTTTCCGAAATATCAAATCAAACATGACAGACACAGGCATACTAACGATTAAGCAACATTATACTTAGCGATCGAATGCAGATTCTGTTTGCTCCCAAAATAATATCGTTTCGAATGGACCCTTTTGACAAGGGTCGAAATGTCACTCGTTATTACGTATTTTCACAGTTTCATAAGGTTCGGTTCACGAATAAACTCAATAATTGGCTTTGGCCAAAAAATATGTCCATCATCAGATTTGGACACCGGTATGAGCTGCACGACCTTGAAGTTGACATTTTGTCAAATGCTTTTTTGTATAATATTTTTGGTGTAGAAAGTTGGAAAGAAGTAGCCCGTTTAAATATTATTTTCGAATTAGGTCTTAGGTCATTCGCTTAAAGACAATCTCTTGGACGAGTCAAAAAATTTCTGGCTGAAACAACCAGGACTAAGACACGCCAAATCCCTAGTAGAAGGCTACTCGCGAAAACGGACGAATGAGCTCACACAACTCAGTAGATCGAACGTCAGCGCGACTGTTAGAGCCTTAACTGGACACTGCAAACTAAACAGACACCTGTTTCTTATGAAATTGAGTGATACTGACGTCTGCAGATATTGTAATGAGGAGCAGGAAACACCCAAGCATCTCTTATGTGACTGTGGACCTCTAATCCACAGGCGTAGCATCCATCTGGGACGACACATAATCGACCCGGAGGAAATAAAAACTCTCAAAACCAGGAAGATTCTAGACTTCTTGGAAGCCGTTGGGCTCAAAGAGTTATTATAACTAGGTGGCGAGTCACAATAGATCTTTTAGGTCGCAGTGACTACAGCTTCATTTTGAGCTGCATAGCCCCTAAAACTCAAATAATAATAATAGGTCATTCGCGTGTGTTTTTATTTTTACACGATCTATACATAGTATGTAGACACACAGTCCATATAACAAATACTAGTCTGTGATGGTCATCAGGTATTTTGGGAATCTGCTATAGAGGGAACAAAGGAAAATTATAGTAGTCTTCTACTAGGAAATCACTTTTCATTAAATAGCACAATAACCTACATAATAATATTTCACAGAAATTGGACATTATTGGCGTCGATTATGAAATTCTAGGTAACAGTGTGATCAATAGTTGGCGATGAAATACATTGGCAATTTGGCCCTTACTTGTTACTGGAGTTGGAATTTTCAAGTAGTGCTTTACCTTAAAATATTGAAATACTGGGTTCATTTGGGAATGCCGATTATTATCGTTGAAAAGGTGGTTTTCTCGCTCTGGTGAACGATGTCACTGTGTGGCAAAAAAGAGATAAAGTAATATAAAGTAGCGTAGCTTAAAACTTACTCTGAAAAAAAAAAAAGAAAAAACTTATAAGGGTGGGTTACTTTACCCACGTAGTTACTAACATAGGTTCGCGAAATTCCACGCTTTGCAAACCAACGCCTTTTTAGGGTTCCGTACCAAAAGGGTAAAAACGGGACCCTATTACTAAGACTCCGCTGTCCGTCTGTCTGTCTGTCCGTCTGTCTGTCTGTCTGTCTGTCCGTCTGTCATCAGGCTGTATCTCATGAACCGTGATAGCTACACAGTTGAAATTTTCACAGATGATGTATTTCTGTTGCCTCTATAACAACAAATACTAAAAATAGAATAAAATAAATATTTAAGGGGGGCTCTCATACAACACACGTGTTTTTTTGCTGTTTTTTGCTCAATATTAATAACGACAACAGGTAATATTAACGACGACAGTTAAAATTTTCACAGATGATATATTTCTGTTGCCGCTTTAACAAAAAATATTAAGAACAAAATAAAATAAATATTTAAAGGGGGCTCCCATACAACAAACGTGATTTTTAGCCGATTTTTGGTACGGAACCCTTCGTGCGCGAGTTCGACTCGCATTTGGCCGGTTTTTTCACAATGTGCTGCAACAGTGCGCTATAGCCTGTAATGTGTATCTACGTGTGCGAATACCTGGTTCGCACAGGTACACTCTACAGGCACAGTGCTAAAAATGTTTATATGGCGCATTGTTTCAGGTTCGCGGAGCGCGTATGTTCACGAACCTAGTGGGTATCCAGTTTTATAATGGTATATAGACCAATTAGCTTCCACCAGCGACTTCGTGGACATTCCAAAAATCCCCTAGACCGGTACAAAAAGTATCCTATATTTTATCCAGATTATAAATAAACTACCTGTATGCCAAATTTCAAATCCAAATCCGTTCCGCCATTTTGGGTGATTAATATAAAGAACATCCTAACAAATATACAAACATACAAACTTTAAGATATATAATATTAACGTCACATTAAATAGTATACAAACATGGACCAAAAAGGGCTGCCACTTTCAACTTCAAAAGACATCGACTTGATAAAACATCATACAAATTACATCCAACCTAATTCAAATACCTTTTCACGTGGAAACCAACTTCGTTCGGAGGGTTGGTTTATATCTTAATTGAAATCTACATACCTACGTCGTGATCGGCGACGAAAACTGTTATTAAAGTGATGATGATCTATTAAGATCAAATGTCTGATAACATACAAATAATTATTGATTGTTAATGCTTTTAATAGGACTCTGTTATTTGAGTGAATTAGATTTGATAATTTATTAATTTGTTTTATGTTTACTCACATTTAAGTATATTGTAACAGCTTTGTTTTAGTTGTTTAAGCTCCGATTTTATGCTAAATACATCAAACACCCGTTAAGGTTAACCTAGGTTTGCTTATAGAAATATGATAAGTTGTTGATTCTTTATTAATTTTAAAATTTAACATTTTAATATTTTTTCCCGCTTGAATAGTTTGTCGTCAACAAATGCAATTCTAAAATATAATGTAAAAACAGTATTTAAAAAAATATTTCTAAAAATCTACTATATTTGTTCATTGGAACACATTCCTCGTTCAATCAGACCTATTGTCACAACTACGAAGAAAAAATTTGCAAACATTGCCAATCATTCAAATATTCGTCGTAAAATTTATTTATGAGCTGGTGAAATCGATTTGAAATAAACAGAGATCAAACATGACACATAGCAAAGTTTGATTTTATTCAAATAATCGGTGAACTCGTTGAAAACGTTTAAAATTATTGTGGTGGATTGTAGGATCAAGTAGTTTCTATAGCTTTTATATTTCTGTCTCTATCTTGTCTATTTTCTGTTTTCTTTTGTTACTACTTCTTGTCAAAAGAGAAAATTGTGTGCTTTCGAAATATACTCGTATCTCTGCCGAACAGTCGCCTTGTTTTGCTATTACCTAGTTTACAGTCCCTTTCCCTTACAATTATTTTCAATCAAAAAGTTTGAAAATATCTCAACAAAATAACAGTTCCATTATTGGCCTAAAACGTTATTGTTTAATTAAATTATTTGTAC
Source organism: Agriphila tristella (assembly GCA_928269145.1). NCBI lineage: Eukaryota > Metazoa > Arthropoda > Insecta > Lepidoptera > Crambidae > Agriphila > Agriphila tristella. The sequence goes on from OV743433.1 coordinate 45,733,826, forward strand.
GATGAGTTTACCATCATTAGCGGCGTGGCCATTCAAACGTGAATTTATTAAGAGTCATCAGACGAAAACTTGCGGAACTTTAAGAGGGCCCTTTGATGCTGAGAAATGAATAATCCTTTCTATTCGGCCTGGCACTTTGAAAACAATAGACTTCATCAAGAATAACGATGGTTTTATACAAAATAGGCCATTCCACTGTCGAGATTCGTCTTCGTGAAATTGTGTCATGGACTGTTAGGCCCAGAGTCCATTCGGAAAGGGTTTGATTATTGCGTTACTATAGTGTTATGCCATTCTATATTTCTTCAGATATTCTCTGCTGTTTCATAAAACTATAGCGCTTAGAGAAATGCTGGCTTCGAAGCCGCGTTGCTCTAATCTAAGCCATAGCGTAACTTAAGGACACAACAACAGCTATTATATCTAACCTTGGACGAATCGTCCAAGTATCTAACCCGTCGAATTTATGGTAAGCTTTTAGTTTAATTGAAAGTAGCCAACAATATATAAATTAAGTAAGTATTCCATAGAAAATATGTGAACATAATTTATATCCCTTAAAATAGACTACCTTGGAAACGGAAAATGTCAAATGGTCATAAATAAGAACATTAGAAGTATTTAGAAAAAAATACATATTTGTAATGGCATTTATATTATCAAACCAACTAGCTTCGCTTGAAGTTCTGTACTAGCATTCGTGCTAGGGGTAGATGTTCGCATCTATCGAGAAAAAATAATAATTTCGCTTTACGACGATATATGGCACTGTACAAATTTCCCATACAAAATTACTGTATTGAATGTTTTCACGCGCGTTATTTTTTTCAATAGCTGTTCGTGCTAAGGTTTCTGATAAGTATAGCTTAAATATTCCATAGCTTTGCAGTTAGACCACATTCATTACATTTTGCATCAAATAAACAAGTCCACGAATGATTTGGAATTTTCCGAGCATCAACAAGACTATTGTTTTCTCAAATACTGTCCTGAACCTCGAATCTTTGAGATTAGTCGTAATTAATTTTGTTTAAGCAGTTTCTACTGAGTCCGCGCAAGGTAATTTAGATTTAATTAAGACGCATTAAAGGGATAAATAGCAAAGCACACTTGCCACCGTTATATATTTTTAGACGGGACGCGCCTGCTTAGCATGGTAATATGTATTAGTTTCAGTGTAAAGCTAGGGTTTCCCAGGTTAGCGGAGCCGTCATATTACGGTCGTAATATAGTGGCGTTGAATGTTGTCTATGTAAACATATAACGGCGACACCGTAACGTCAAAAACCGCGCCGTATTGTTTACATAGACAACGTTCTACGCCGCTAAATTACGGCTGTAATATGACGGCACTGTCATCCTAGGAAGCCCTAGCTTAAGGGAATAGGTACTTAACAGTTGCTATTGAAAACTAGACTATTTAGAAGTTGCATCGGTGTATAAATCATATATTTGTTACTAAAATCAGCATTTTCATTTTATCAAGAATGTAGAAATTGTTTACAGACCTGCAAAAACACAATAAGTAACACTGCAATCCCAATTTAACGTCCATAGTGAAACGAAAAACCTCGACTCTAACCTAAATAATGTATTCCAAAGCTCAATTCAGGGGTACGCAACCACACACACCCTTCACCAAATTCAGGAGTACGCAACTTTCACCACCTGCGCGTATTACGTATTCTAGTGCCTGTAGTTTACGATTTCTGACTGGCTCGTTTCCTAACAAGACCCAACATTTTTGCGATCGTTCCCGACCAAGAAAAAAGTTTGTGCGTATCTGAAGAACATAAATTATAGATAAAAGCTTTTTTGTGGGGTACGCGAAAGTTAGGAATCAGAATGAAACGTTTATTTCGGGAATACTTAAGTGAGAAGCAACGAATTACTAACTTACTTTTTAGTTTTACTTTTAATTTTCTTTATGAGATCTCATCTCTGTCTTAATTTGTTATCTCCCATTTTTCTTCTAATTGTTTTATTTTAGAAAGCAAAGTCAACAAGAATGATTAATTAAAAACCGTAAAGTACAATACTCTAGAGCAAGGCCGGCCAAACCCAGGCCCGAGGGCCGTGTGGCCCGCCAAGATATTTGAATTTGCCCGCTAGTAATCGGCCGGCTGACCAGCGCACTGTTGCACCGCTTCCAGGTGATGAAAACCTTAAAGTAGTGGCCCGGCAGAGCCATGATCTAAAAAAATTGCTAACCTGTAAATTTTATTGGCTAGCCTTGCTCTAGAGTTTGAAGCAACTCTTAAGAGATCGGAAGTTTCGATTCCCACTACCGTAATGCAGAATTATTATTTTTTTGTCTTAGGTGGTTTCAATTATCTTATGTTTTTTAACATCTATGGGTCAGTGCTTGGGATTCATCTCATCTGATGGTAAGCGAGGATAAGGTGAAAGTGCACTACACCCGGAATGCTCAAACGCTTTTAGAATTTGAGCATTCGAAGCTTAGTATCTTTTGACTACCTCTTGTCAATTTTGCAAATCACATCTCAGCAAGGTGAACTACCTACCTACCTACTAACTACGAGTACAATAAATTATGCCTAAGCAAAAAAAAAACTATAAAAACAGCATTTATATTTTTTTTTGTTGTGCACCTGGTACTAAATATTCATGTATCAGTTATAAAAAAAGAAAACAAAATCTGGTATAATATGGCCTGTGAAAAAAACATAACCATAAAGGGTTAAAATGTAGGAGAGTTCTTAGGGTTATTATTTTACTGCTAGGGTTTACAGGTGTTATCAACATTTCGATATGAATCCGTCTTAGTAAAATGTTTAATAACCGGTACAATGATTCTGATAGGGTTGCTATATTTTTGAAGAGTTTTGATTTCCATTTTTTTTAAGTTTTGACAACTTAATAAAACATAGTTTAAAAGAGACTCGATACCTAGCAGTGTTGTGCGTGGGGGAAACGGAAACCGAAATTTCTCAAAGACAATGAAGAATAACATTACTAGGTAGGTATTGAGTAGACAAAACAGTAGAATAAAATATTTTGATAATTTCAATTTAAAAAAAAGGACAGAAACATTAATGTTTCTCTTTATACTACTCGTAGTGAAAACTGAAATAAATATCAGAAGAAACCTAGTAACGTCCATTTTAATTTATAGACCTTAAAACTTCATGGTGACAGCCCTACGTACAACTCTGTTGCTGGACGAACGGCACCACCTCTAATATCTTTATAGCACCAATACCAAAATGTTTACGACCTCTGCCTTCAGTTATTGTGGGCGAACACGATATAGTGTGGCTTTTTCATAACGTCACATAATACATAATGTACACAGGCGCTTTGATAAAAAGCTCGGATCGAAAATATTGCCTCAATTTCATAACGAAGAAAAAAATGTATCTGTTACTATTGGTGAACTTTACCAACACAATATTACTTTTTTCGACTTAAAAATCGGTATCATATAAGGAGACAAGCAAATTGCAAAAATCAGGACATATATTACTGTGCAAAGATCCCTTAAATATCTTTCGCTGAAAGGAAAAGTTATTAAAAAAATAATCTAAAAAAATCAAGCTTTTAATGAAATCTAGTCAAAATTTTGATAATTACTAGGTATGGTACTATTGACATCTACCTTACATCTACTCTTTTAAAGCTTTTGACTGTCATCTGATTACAGACGGACAGACACCGGACAGTAAAATTAAATAAAAGCTTGTAAAAACGAAGGTTGCCTAACCTAACCTTTAAATTAGGTTGCCGAAACTAGCCCTAATAGCCCTTACGTCAAAAGCCTCTCCCATTTTTCCAGATCATTCGATTACCTGTTGTAAAAACATCAAAAGATTAAACTATGTATCTATAATGTTGAACGAAAAATGAACTCCTTATTCTTATAAGAAAATTTCGGCAATCGCTGCGTCATGCTGACGATGTACTTTGGAGGACAATGGGAATTTGGAATTTTTGAGGGCAACCCTCTGGCTTTGGGCAGTGATGCTAGTGATTAATGGTGGAGGGTAGTGGTAGGATTTTCTTGGTAGAAAAATGTTGCAATTGTATAAGAGTTAAGTTGGATTTTCAGGAAGATAAGCTTTCTTTTTTGGAATCGGTAGGTTGTTGGTAAATATTACTCACACAGATAAAAATGTTTGTTAGGTTGTTACAATTTTATTAAAAGAAACAAAGTAGTGTTATTTTAACATTGTCATGTCAACATGTCTTATCAAACCTTAAAAATAAGCCTATATACTGTTTTAGGTAGTATTTTTTTGGTTGACTGTTCAATAAATAAAGCTGAAAAATGTATACTGCTATCTCATGATACCTTATTAATATACTTATCCTTATTTGTATTAACTTTGGTAGTTACAATTTTTCTGGGACTAAAATTTTAAGATTTATTAAAATTTCCGCGACAGTAAAAATTTCGCTCTAATTACACTTCATAATTATAATAATATACCATGATAATTACTTGTCATTTGTCACCAAAGCTTGTATAGAATTAACGCTGTACCCAGCAGAGATCAATCCTGTCATAGCAAAATGAATTTTACCACGAACGGCATAGAGCACTATTACCTTACGGAACCCCTTACTAAGCGAGTCAAAGCGTCGTCGGTATAAAGGCACCCTTTCATTTCTCCTTGAACGTTAGGACAATGGTTTTTGCCCAACAATGCTTAACATAACAGGGCTTATTGTCTTAAGACATCTTGTAAGCCCATGGCCAACAAATTTTAAGTTTAAATAACCCTTAGTGATAGTTTATTAAGGCAAGTAAAATGGATTGGTGTTGGAGAAAATGTTATAATAAAGTTTAAGAAAAAGTTGATTAAAATAAAAAAGTTGAGGTAGTTAAAATGCAATTTATCACCGTATGTTTTCTCGTTATCTTGTTCACCACATTTGATTTACCTGCAAAAAAACATCAATTTTATATTTAACTGTGACAGTAACGGAATACCAATTTAGCATTTGATTTTGTTTTAATTTAATGACGTGCTCATGTTAGCTGACACTTTATTTGTTTCGCTCCCTATAATCGGTATTTTTAATGAAACGATGTAAATCTGGACACAATATTTGGTTTCATGTCTCTCACAAATTATATTTATGTTTAGAATTATTACGATGATACAATTAATGTTTCTTTATTATCTGTAAGGGGAAGAAATCGTATCATATTAGTATTTAAACATTTACGAAGTTATAGACAAAACTCTACATTGCTACGAATTTCATGCTACTTTACTCGTGGTGTGTTTCACCAACCAACAAAGCATCCGTCATGCAAAAACGACATTACATGAAGATGATGTGGATGTAGATAATATCTTCTAACATCTCCGTAGACCAAAAAACCAGCAACATCATTTGATTCCAATGAAAACGATCCAACACGACAACTCACCTTCCAAGCGTGGAGATTTGGCAGCAACGTTCCACGAAAGAGGCCTATCTTCTGTCCTGTAGTGGTCTAAAATGGACTGTAAGGCTGCGTTCAAACGATAACACACGACCCGACCTCAAACAGAACTCAACTCAAACTCACCTCAACCGCAGCCCACCTTGAAATACATCGCTTACAATTTTAAGTCTTATGACACGATGAAGAACCCATTGTCAGTTGACGCTTCACCTCACTGCCTCGCTGCCGTCTCTTTTCACCGATAGGGTAGATTCAAAAGAACGAGGAACCTCAAAAGACATTATTTCTTTCCAACATAGACTTATTATATTTGCTTTCTAAGTGGTGGTGCCAATTCGTGCGTGACCATTAGATGATTGAGGAATAAAGACCAAATAGATAAATAAAATTGTACGACAAACATCGTCCTATTATCGAGTTTTTTTGTAGTAGCGTTTTTGTACTCAATGCTGCAAGAAACTGCAAAAGCTGTTTTATTTTAGTTTGTTGGTCATGAAAGGATTAAATACCAACTGTAAGTTACCGTATCACCTTTCCTTGTCTCAAGCCCGCTTCTTTTCACAGATAAAAATAAAAAATAATTCAAAAGAACGAGGCGACTCCAAAGACTTCATTACGCTCCGAAGCGGTGGAACAGTTTATTTGAGTTGGCGCGAAGGCCGCCATTGCATATTGCCGCGAGTTTTATTCGCTTCGAATAAGTTTCGATTGTACGCCGCAATGCGCTGGAGCCGCCTTGAAAACGGCAATCAAAATAAAGTACGGCTTAACATAGCTTTAACTTTTGTTCGGATGGAACTGTTTCTTAACTTTTTAGAGTGAATCAACATTATAATAATTTATTTTTAAATCTTTTGAGGATAAATCAATATTATTGACTGACAACCTACATACTTTGTATCTCAATCATACTTGATCGACGGATGGGATCTTCGTTATCATTGCTTGTTTTATGAGTTTGCACAGTTACGTTTACTATATACTCGTCACCGACTATAGAGTAGCGAGTAGCAACCTTCGATTCACAAGTTGTGTCAGTTGAGACAGGACAGAGCTACGCGACAGAGAGGAGCTTCGTAGGTGCTTATAATATTAGGCACGCAGCGTTGTGCAATCTGAAATTGTACTTTATTGCCGTGCTGTGAGAGTAGCTTATTATATGATTGTCCTGGCGCGGATGGGCTTCTGCACGTAAGTACTTTTATATATTCTGTGAATGTAGTAAGAAGTTTTGTTATGCAATTTGGAACAGCGCCTCTGGCGGTAACTACACTAAACTAAAAGTTGTCATACAAATGACAACTACAGTCGCCATCAAGTATCGTAAGCGTAAACTCATAATACGCCAGGCATTTTTAATGTCCCCACTGTTGGGGCACAGGGCTTCCTTATGGGTGGATAAGGATGATGAGCCAACCGATCACGCGGGCCCAATGTGGATTGGTGGGTCTTAGTACTTTAATTCAACCATATCGCTCGAAGATGTAGTGCTGTTATATGGGGTAAAGCTAGACATAAATTCATACTTTAGCCTCTCAAATAAAATGGCGCGACAATAACTTACAAGATGCTCAGTGTTTTTCTCTTGTCTTGTCTCAAGAAGACACACGACACGACGAGTCGCTTAATGCATGTCGCACGACAAGTTTAATACGGGGCATTAAAATACAAAAAAAACAAAAGCCTTAATTTAAAAACCATCGGACCCATTTGCTTAAATCAACACGATTAACATTTACCGCATTTAGAACTTTATTTTTCTAACAAAAAATCCTGGAGAATATAAACGCAAAATGAAAATAGGGTAACAGTGTTCTGGCTAAACGCCAAATATGCAAATTCGGATAAAGTGATACTGCCTAAAACACTAAGAAAGTTAAACTATTGAAGCAGCATGACGTTGCCTATTTCGCCGAAAGCAAAATCTGGTAAAGGGCGAATTGTAAAAAGGATATAGATTCTTTGACAATAGTTACGTCATGGAATAGTGTTTGATGTTGAAGGTTAGGATTCGGTGGAATTGAATTAAGTAGTTTTAGCTTGTGTAATTATATCAGCGGGATACAAAGATATAACTTGAGACAGAGAGAGAGAGAGAGGGAGATGGAGAGAGAAACATTTATTGACCAAACACTACATACATACAGACAAATGAAAACATATATAAACTTATAGAATAAAGAGAGAAGGAAAGCATAACAAAAATTAATTAACGTAACATGTATTATTATAAGTCTGGTTAAAGTTGGGGAGTAAAATTACTTTTTCTTACTATATAATTAATATTGCAAACTTTTAGCTTTCAGGCTACAAAGTATACCAAACTAAATATGCTAATATGTAAGTAATATACTTACAATTCCAAGGAATTTTCCATAACTTCATTAATTTCGAAGTAACTGTCGATTCCATGAAATCCTTTATAACCTCTATTTCTGAAGCATTTCTGAAAAAATACATAAGCTGATTATTATACAAAACTAATATACTTTTATATTGAATGTTACTAGGTTCTCCTTAACTGATATTTTATCATAACTCTCCCGTTAGGAATATTAATATGAATATTATTGTCATAGGAAAAGGAGAAAAAACTTATTCTAGTCCTACTAATAATATAAATGTGAAATTTTGTGGGTTTGGATGTTTGTTCCTCAACCACTTAAAAACTACTGAACAGATTTGGTTGAAATTTGGCACACAGATAGTAGATAGCCTGGATTAAAACAAAGAATACTTTTTATCCTAATATTCCCACGGAAACGGGAACCACGCGGGTGAAACCGCGGGCGGCCGCTAGTACCATATAATTCTTGTTTAGAATGTGTGACGAATGTTCAACAAACATACCTATAGGTAACATTAATGGGTAACATGATCGTAAAATAGTTTGAGATGGAACCCCAAAAATGTGAAAATGTTCAAAAGTTAGATTAAACAAGTTTTGAGAGGCAAAGCAAACTATAACGAGGCCTCGCTTCTGCTTTTTTACAAAATTCATTTCGGAATCTTACTGTTTTAGTTACAATCGAAGAAGTCGAAACTAGTTTTGGTAGTGACTGTATTTTACAGGTGCTGTGTATTGTTATTACGTGAAAAAGTATTTCTTTCGAGCTTTTTTATTAACTTTGATTTTAATCAAAATCTTACGGAACTTTTACGTTTCGCTGCTGTATAATTTTACGATAATCTCAATTAAATTAAAGTCAATTATTTTGTAAGAAATAAATAGATGAAAATTCAAAAGAATAAAACATCGTAATTATGAAAATATTAACATATTTATCTCATAGTATATTTTACATTAACTTCAAAAGGATATTATTTTATTTGCCTAAAAACACGTGTTAAAGGGTAAGGCATGAAAAGTGTTGAGAGCTTGGATTACACGCAGGTCATCACATACGCAACTCGAAGAGCTTTTCATCTACGAACTAATTTAATAAAACCATGATCACTACATATTATAAAACAAAGTCCCTCGCCGCGGCTGTCTGTTTGTCTGTCTGTTCGCGATAAACTCAAATTTTGCATGCGGTTTTCAATAAATGGTAGAGTGATTCCTGAGAAGGGTTTAGGTATATAATAAGTTTAGATTTTAATGTATATTTTCTAAGAATTGTGCTAATTAGTGTGCACAGAGCTTACATCGCTTTTATAAAACTTCGAGCACAAAAAGCGAGGTATCCATAAAACCGTATGAGCGGAGCTAACTAATCCTCAATTTTTTACCATTAAAACCGCAGCTCTAAAGCAAACGGCTAAAGTCACGGTTTTTCCCAGTTTCCGTGAACCAGCGGTCACTCAATGCTCCAGGGAAATCTACCCGGTTTGTTGATTCAATAGATTTTTTTCCCATCCTTCGGTAAGTTTACAATAAAAATTCCGTATGGAATATTTATGCAGCGCGAGCTGAATGCGCGAAACGGCTCAATCCCCTTTGAGAAGGTTCGATGCATTAAGAATAATGATACTTTTGAATTCACATTTTGACTTTAAATTGAATGACTATGATCCTACTTTCCTACTAATATTATAAATGTGAAAGTTTGTGGGTTTGGATGTTTGTTCCTCAATCACGCAAAAACTACTGAACGGATTTGGTTGAGATTTGGCACACAGATAGTAGATAGCCTGGATTAAAACATAGGATACTTTTTATCCCGATTTTCCGGGATTTCACGGGAACGGGAACCACGCGGGTGAAACCGCGGTCGGCCGCTAGTATTTTATAAAGAGCATGCATATTAACACTAAACGTAATGTGGTCGTCGCCAATTATTACAATCGAAGACATCACATCAGGATTCATTTTGATAAACGCAAATATACCTATATATATTTTTTCTTTTTATAATAATCGAAAAAAATACAATCGGATTGTTTTGAAAAAAAGTGAACTAACCCGTTAGGATGATGTTTCTAAGAAATTGAAAAGCGAGTGTATAACAATAAATTTTATTAAAACGATTAAAATCAACTACTTTATTTGTATCCGAATTGGATAAAATAAAATATTAATAAAATTCTTCAAGCGTTCCAAGTAAAAATCAACAATACACCTCTTTAGTGTGCAAGAAAAGCCTTAATAATATCTAATTTCTCTACTCAAGACAGATCGAAACGCGTTCAAATGCGTGGAATTCCGCCATTAATTATATTATTACGACGAAGTTTTGCGTTAAGTTAAATAATGGTGTAAATCTGCGTGTTATCCCTGGGGCGCTGACTGAATAAAGTCCGTTGTTTGGTTTGCGCGGATTATGTTTCATCGTGGACACACGGGACTATTGCTTGGAAAGTAATAAAATAATTGAGTAATGGCCGAATACTCAAAGGCTTATTAGTTGAAATCTAAAGTTAAGGTCTCCTTAACTTTAAGGAAGCTCTCAGTTTCATAGAGTTTCTGTCAAATCTGATAGCATTTTTGAATTTAAGGTGGCCTTAACTTTAAAATTCGTTTGAGTGTTTGGCCGATAGACCATCATTTCCTCACTTGATGCATTATTTACAATAAGTATAAGTCATAGTTTAAAGCCCTTCCATAGCCATAACAATAAAAAAATCACAGATTTTACAGTCCCCGCAAGAATCGGAGCATTGAAAATGAACACCAAAATTTACGAAAAACCAAAATCAAATCAAATGCAAAGTCCTATTATATGTTTAAAGTTACCTAGGTAAGGTAGTACCTATTTATTTTTACGATTGTGACATTCGGCTCCGCCTCGTGTCACAAAAGCGCCCGCTAACTGCCTCGACGCAGTCCAACGAATGCACTTCTCGTCTGCTTCTGCATCTTTTAACACTATTACCATGTCGATCGGACAATAATCATAAAAGCTACATCACTTTTTATGTACGGAAACACCCGTTTTTAAACAATTCCAAATCTAAAGGGACCACCTACAGGTCACAATTAATAACCGATTTTCAAAATTATTTCGCCATTTGGTAGCTAAACTAATACCCTAGGACCCATTTTTTTCATTTTTTCTTAAGTCGGTTTTTGTTTCGAAATATATGCAATTTAGTAAACAAACACCCCCCTAAAAACCCGGAATTTTTGGAATTTTGCAAAATTCCAAAAAAAGTTACTAGTAGATTTTCAAAATTCAAACGTTCACATGTATCTCGATAAATTCCACAACTTAAAGTACTATTTTCATCTCGATCCTCCAAAGTACTATTTTCATCTCGATCCTCCCAAAATCTTCGGAAATATGGCCAAAAATACGTCTCAGGCGATTTGCATCTGATAACCATTTTCAATGGTAAAAAATCACAGATTTTGCAGTCCCCGCAAGAATCGGAGCATTGAAAATGAACACAAAAATTTACGAAATACCAAAATCAAATCAAATGCAAAATCCTATTATATTTTTTCAATACAGTTGCTCAAAAATCGAAGTTTACGACACACGTCGACTCTCGAATTACACCGGGAATCCATTCTAACGGTAAATAGCTTAACGCTTAGGTTTTTAGTAGGTACCTCTTAAATGAAGTGCGAAGAAGTAGTCTAGTTTTAATTTCTAGATTTAAATATTCTGTTCCAATCAAGAAATTGAAATCTAATTAAATTAAATTAATTTCTTTTAATTTTATAAATTTTAAATTAATATTACTTATATCATTAATATCCTTAGAGTAGGAGCGGTTTAGACTTCCAATCAAAATTTTATTATTATAATTGATGCAAACAAATTATATTCAATCAGTGCTAAACTTCACGTCTGTATGTATCGACACATTACACAGCCCTTAATTTATAGTAAAGGTAATTAAAAGCGACGCTGAAAATAACTAAAGGACATGGTGCCTAATGATACATTTCCGTCGTCGTGAGCATCACGCCTGCTGAAGATTTATTAAGCTATGGAAACTTAAGCCTGTGTTTTAAATATAGGTTTTCCAAATTTAGTAATTTAGGATATGATGCTAAAGACAGGAGTTCGTAATCATTATTTGTAATATTCAACAACGGATCCCTTTTTAGTCTGAAATGCATAGTCTGAACTGGGCACTGAGGGTTTTGATAAGATGTGACATGAAAAACCAATTTTATGATAATTTTGACAGACAAAGGCATCCAAAGTGACCATTCATACAATCAGTTTCATCGAAGAGTGAAATTGCTTTTACGTACTATAAGACCTTTCCGTAACTACCTAGCTCTTTAATTTGCAGCCAAATCCAGGCACGTTAAGCCTCACGTCGGTTGGTTGTACCTTCCCAAAATATTAATTTCTATAGACACGTGGGATTCATCATATTTCTCCTTACGTACGTTATTAAGTCTGAAGGCATATAAGCCGCCGTTTAACTAGCGGAGGCTTAATATTCTAGTTCTATTTTAATAAGGATTGGACGCGAGCATTTATTACAGATGAAATTGCCAGAAGCTCTCTTATATGCTTCACTCTTCACACTAGAGAAATTTTGTTTTACTATCACTTAAATAGGTAGGTATTTAATAATTTCCCAGAGGAGTTTAAAAATGTTAAACTTCTGTGTCAAAGGAAACCTATTGCAAGTATTTTATTTAGATTTACATGACCATTTGTGCCAAAAGATTAAACTAATTATGAAGACAAGAAACTACTTTTGCTTTTCTTGTTAAACATACTGAAACTAAATCATTACAAAACGAAAAAGAAGAAAAACCAAAAAAATAAATCCCAATCATTATTCCAAAGTTAATTTGCCTGAGCGCTAACAACAATGCAACTAAATACAGTCCTCTAAAATCCGCGACACAACACGGCTTTTACGAGCCAAAATTCATAATCTCATGGGCCCGTTTGTGAATTAATCTTCGGAATTACACTTCAGCCGGGTAAAAAGAGCTATTCCATGCTCCCACTCGCCAATTATATTTGCCAAATAGCGGCAAATTGGCCATTTGTGGGAGCTATTCCTTCCGTTTGCATAGTTTAATAAGCAACGCGTTTTTTGCGCAGTACCAATTCTTTGGCGCGTTTGGTGTAAACTAATTTTGTTCGTTATCATAATGGTTTTTTTAAAAGCAAAATTTAAGGTTATAAAAGTTTTACCCAATTGTTTATCAAATTGATCACAAATAAATATGGGTCAATGGGTAATATGGACCCATCAAGGCCCGTAAATGAGACACAATAGATATTTTAGGCCTGTATTTATAAATCGCTCTCAATGCTGAGAGCTATCTTGAGATCATACTTCGCAATACTTCGCAATACACGCAACTGCGTCCGTGCTTCGTTATGATTGTTTCCTATTACAAAGCACTTGCGTATGCGATATCGCAAAGTGATTGCGTAAGTTTGACAGTTTTTTTCTAGCGTATCCGACATCATTCGTTCAATAGTCTTTGGGCTGCGATAGCCAAATTGAAAATGTGTTTCATAGCCACAATCGAGGAACTGCGGACGACTATCGTGAGAAAGTGACTGCGTACGCAATTGCGTATGTTATTTTCGTAATAGGCCCCCTGTTTCTAATAATAACAGTATCTTAAGTTGTATGATCTCAAGATAACTCTCAACGTTGAGACAGTTTTATAAATACGAGCCTTTCAAGAACAACACTGGCGCGGTGCGACAGACATGCAAGTGCACAACGCAAACCGAACGTAATTTTGTGTTTAGGTATTTTTATTAAATTATGTATGTTATTTTGTTGTGCGGCCCGAATTAATTCTTTTACCCGGGTTGACTTGGTCAGGTGACTTGCTGGTCAATTTTAGTCAATTTCAACTTTTTATCGACAATCGCTTGTAAAATCCACATAATTGAAATTGGGTTTGCGATTAGATTTTACAAGTGATTATTGATAAAAAGCGCTAATTGACTAAAATTAACGCGCAAATCATCTGCAAAGTAAATCCGTGTAAATACCACATTATTGAAAAAAGTTATTTAAAAAAGCTAGAGATAAGTGTGAAAAAGTAAAATTACATCCCATGATAAAAGAAAGAGCAGGGAGGTAAAACTTCAAAGGTGTAAATTAGTCGCTGTAAAAATATTCTTACATATACAATATTAAAAGTAGGTATCCTAACAAAATAATGTAAACTTACAATGATTTATTACGATGTGGTACGCCACAATAGTTATTTGTTATACAAGTGACCAAAATCAATTTGTGCTGCGAGTGCCGACTTCAAATCACGAACTAGCGAAGTAGTCTAGAATTGAATCACGAGCGTAGCGAGTGATTCTAATATAGACTACTGAGCACAGTGAGTGATTTAAAGGCACGAGGCAGAACAAAATTTTGGTCTCGTGTAAAACATACAACTTTTCACCTCTACCAGCGAGAAAATTTTCACGTGATTTCTTGTTAAAAAGCTAAAATTCAGCATTCGAAACATATTCACTCAACTCTTTTGGCATTAGACAACTATCTTCATCGTTAGACGCACTCATTTTTTGTAATTTATCACAAAAATAGTTTGATCTAACCTATGCTAAACAAATATGCATAAAGTAGATTCCCTGTGTTTTTCTCTTATTCATTAATATCCCATCTTATTCATTTACTTATTTATAATCATAAAACACTAATTTGTTAATATTCATTATTTTTTCTTATTTTAATATTTATTTCATACATGCGACCTCATTTCGTCCATACTTTTTATTTCGAATTATCAATCTTCTTTTTTAGTAATCCTTATATAAAACTCCTTGGTATATCCGTGCATTTTATTTTTTTACTTTTTAATCCATGTATGACACCATAAAGCACTCTATCTATCCTTTTCTCACATATCAATTTTATAAGTCTGTCCTTGTCACTTTATTTCTTTTTTCTTTTTTATTTTAAAAGTTGGTGTTAGAAATTAAAAAAGCACTTTGCCTCACGCTCGCAGCAAAAATCGATTTTGCTGCGAGTTTTTACGCGCCAAAAGAGCCCTTTTCGTGCTGGAGAGGTGAAAATAATATTTCTTAAATAAAGAAGTTTTCTTTAAGAGCAAACATTAAATCGAATTTCATTACCGACAGAAAAATCTATTGAACTAATTTTTATCTCATCAAACGTAATTCTCCTGAAAGAACCATCCTATTTCTCCTGTAAGTACCATTTACTTAACTACTCGGTCTTAATAATTTCAACAGTATACTTTTTATGCTTTGACCTAATTTGTGCGCAAAACAACAGTGAAAATATAAATGCTCCTAAGCGTTATTTTGTTGAGACCTTTTCGGTAGGTAGTTACTGTAAAGAGGACAGTAATTAAACAGGGAAAGGTAAAATAATCACCGCAATTTATGGAAGGCACAAATTATTTCTGTTATGAAAATTTATTTTACCTTCTCATTTTTGCGTGAGAAATTTTATACTTCAAATACTGAGCAAGGTTTTAAAGAAAAATGTCTCGTTTTATTGTTTGTTGAGCAATGATTTTAACACCGTTAGTGAAACACTAGAACGTACTAATTTCGCTTACGAAAAATTCTCTTTGGAATTTTCAATATCATGTTATATTCGACGACAGAACTTTGAAAGCCATAATGATTTGGTTGAAGTGATTTCGTGTTATTTGTATTTTTATTATTTATATTGGTATGTTCAAGATAAAATGAAAGAAAATTATTACAGACAGATTGATCTCTATTACATATAAAACTACCACATCATCATTTAGATTTGAGAACACAGTCAGTTCATGGCATCAGTAGCTTACATTTACTAGTATTTCAAAACTATCAATTGAAATGTTTTTACAGAAAGGGCATTGGGTAACTAACTATGGACATGTGGCGTCATCATTTTTATTAGCGGCCACTCTTGGCAGTTATTTTTTTTGTAAGAACAGTTCAATAGAAAGATGATGATGAGAATTTGCTATAAGAATTAGTTTTGTTAGGAAAATGCTTTAAATCGTTGATTTTCTTTGAAAAATACAAACGTTAATATCTCGGCTCCGATGTCATTTAGCCATATGAGCTCCGTACTGAAACTTGTTTCTTTTAAACTGTTCTTTCGAAATAAATAACTTCCAAGAGTGGCCGCAACATTTGAGAACGACGCCAACTTTACCCAAAGGCCTTTCTATTATTTGTTTTGAAATATGGGTAGGAAATGAATAACTCAATCTAAGATTTGATAAAATTTACACTATCAAAAGTAATTGTTTGCTGAGATGGAAATACAGGGTCATTTTTGGACCCCTTTTCAAATTTTGTCAGATCATTCTATAACAGAAGTACAATCAATTTGTGAAATAAAAAAAAAATTTTTTTACATTTTTACCCCAAACTTTTCCCTACACAAATTGAAATTGTCGTCACTGTTTGCGCATCGTACAGTCAACCCGCGCGAGCCCCCCTCCCGCCACCCGCCTTCCCCCGCTCGTGTCGCTTGCGCGAGGGTGAGCGTGCGCGCCTAAATTTTTTGGACATAAAAAGTGGCTGAAAACTGAGAATCTAAAAATAAATAATTCATAATTATCTCACCAATTTTTTTTTTTACTTACTTCCTTGAATTTCTATTTGATTTTGTAAAGAGGTCGCAAAATTACCCTGTATTTTGTGTTTTTATTTTTCACAAAAGTTTCAATACATCCAATGACTCTACTAGTAATTTTATACTAAATTCTTTCTAATAATAAATTACATTGTCAAGTCGAATAATCTCATCATTATTATAGTTTCTACAAAATTGTTATATTTTAAACTTCTACTCTAACTTCTAACAGTTATATCCAGCGTTGACAGTAGAAAAAAGATCATTGTACAAAAAAGTTACGAATAGAATTTTCCCAGCATAATTTATACTTTCTTGTGCAAAATCACCTTTTAAACCGTTGATAAAAGCTCCAACTAAAATCGAATTATCCGTGAATTAAGTATTTTAAGCACATTATTAATACGGCCGGTACCAAATTGCGGCATTGATCCCTGTTCTTGCCAATAATCCCCGTTGAGACGGTCTTTACTGCCTGATCGAGGTGATTACACCGAATTAATTATACATTCTTAATGACCGTTTCAGTGTTCGGAGATGTTACTTTCTTTAGGAGGTATTTAAAAAAGATCTGATATTTTAGGTGTTAGGTCGTCAATCAATGTTGCTTTTCGTGTTTAGATGCTTATAAAAAAAAGGTAGGTACCTATGTGATAATTTAGCGGCAAACATTACTAGCTACATTTTATTGCGTAGCTAGCATTCAACGTGTTAAAATATTTTCTGGTTGGTTTTGTAACTTTTGTACAACACGGCTTATGCGGTTATTACATGTCTTTAATTTTTTGACAGTACCCTTGATTTGAAAAAGTAGACTACGGACCACGTATGACACGACTTCTTACATTCTTTTCTCTTTTGTATAGCCAACTTCATCAATCTTCTTATGTCGAATTCCTTACATACCCCATCAAAGTACCTTTTGGACAAATAATCTCGTTTTTGTGCCGTCCTCACAAGATGAAACGGAAACTTTCCTCCCCATGTCCATTCGAAATTGTGGCAACTTATATTGGCTTTATTCCACTATCGAACTTTTCTGTTTCACAGATCTATGGGGCTTTACTAGCAATTGGCCGAGTTGAAATTGTATAGAGTAAATAGGTGGCTCCTTTTAAGGAAACATTGAATTTCCTTTGGTATTTTATTGGGTTTCTTCTTATAACAACTTGCTAAAGTATTTTTTTCATTGTTCGGGGTGCTTCGGATTGTTACGAACCGGAGATAAAATTAGTTTTTCATGTTTTCTACGTAAGTTTGTTTGTTTGGTATTTTGATTAAATATTATTTAACTTGAAAACTGTGTTTGACCGTTTTGTGTTTAAAATATTCAGAAATAAATAATGCACATTGTGAAACAATAGAAATAAAATCTATTAAAGAATGAGCTCACTAAAATTTCACTTTCTTAAGTTGAACTTAATACAGCTGTTGTACAAAGAAAGCAACTTAAGAACTGATATGATTAAAAAACTTATAATTGAAAGTATAAAAAACGTTCGATAAAAAAGTTATCTAGCCTCTGTTGACGCGGTTTATTAACGGTACAAAAACTGCATTAATTAAAAGCACCCCGGTTCAGCTGAGCCTCCAATAAAATATTGTGTATTTTAAGGCTTTTCTGTGCTTCCTTTCAGGAATTGTGTCCTGAAGCGGCTTCACTTTGCTAGTAGAGTTAAATTTCATGAGCTTTTTATGATAGTTTCGAACGCCTTTGTGCTCAATTTTAGAGCAAGCTTTCAAGCTGTAGTAGTTAACAATAATGCTATAATTGAACTATGTATACATTGTGAAATTAATTTGTGCATTGTTTATGTTATTAAATTATATACACGTTTTGAATATGTTTATAATTGTGCTATCTGTATTATTAGTATTAAGTATTTAAAATAACAGTGACTCAAATAATAAAAAGGTTAGGTTAGAGGTTCTGCCGCAAGTGCGCTATTGCTCCAATCCAAGTGTAGACGGATAAAACGGGTGATTTGAAATGATTTATTTTCTCATTCCTTTTAAATTATTACTTAACTGTAAGTCAAAAAGATAAGTACAGAACTAGTCTACTAATAATCTAAATTATCATTTAAAATTATTTTGAAATGTGGAGTTGATCCGAATTCTTAATATGTATCTAGAAAGATAGAAAAAAACATTGGTGAATCTATGAGCATTTATTTATATAAATGTTTTATAAAAATAAATGCTCAAATTATTCAAGATTATTCCCAGATTTTTTTTTAAGTAAAAAATAATATACCAATTTATAAAACAACGGTAGCAAAGCGAAAAATAGAAATAGTAAAAACAATTATATGACAACTGAAATTAGGACATGACTAATGTTGATGTAGCATAATGACTGTATGTGTCATTAACTAAACAATAAGTAAAAACTGACTGATATACTAATTGCCGGATGTCACGAAATCGTAAAGTACCTAAGAATCTCTAGTAAATATATACAGTGGTGGCCAATTAAGGACATCAGTCGATTTTCATACAAACGAGGTAACTTTGAAGCCTTGGTTTTCCGCCAAGGATTGACGTAGCTGTGATCAGATGATGGCCAGCCAGGGACTGAATGGAGAAGATTCAGATCGCTTCAAAAGTTACCTCGTTTGTATGAAAATCGACAGCCGTATAATGTCGTAACGTACAAAGCCGTATAAAGTCGTAAGCCGTAAAAGAGCGAGATGGAATGAATGAGTGAAAGAGAGAATGACGGATGTGCGCGAATTTTGAGTAAAGCCATTATTCACAAAATCACACTCGCTAACCGCAATCGCTAGGACGAAAACTGATAGCTGTACCGTGTGCTTTAAAAAGTGA
The DNA here is from genome assembly GCA_928269145.1 of Agriphila tristella. NCBI lineage: Eukaryota > Metazoa > Arthropoda > Insecta > Lepidoptera > Crambidae > Agriphila > Agriphila tristella. The sequence goes on from OV743433.1 coordinate 45,753,027, forward strand.
AGTAAATTAGTTTAATTGTTACAACGGTCTCGTATTTCCCTTCCTGCGTCTCACAGTGTCTTTACCTATGAAATTGCCGTTTTGTTTGAAAAAAGTTAAAGTATTTTTTTTTTCGAACTTATTTATTTCTTTTATTCAAAGTAATCACCCCTGCAATCAATGCATCTTTGCCAACGCTGTGGCAGTTTATGGATGCCCTTCTTGAAAAAATCAGCTGGACGGGAGACAACAAACTCTTCAAAGGCGTTTTGTACTGCCTCTCGGGAATTGAATTTTTTTCCCGCTAAAAAGTTGTCCAAATTTTGTAAAAAGTAATAGTCGGTAGGCGCAAGATCTGGTGAGTATGGCGGATGTGGGAGAGCTTCCAAACCCAACTCATGCAGCTTAGAGACGGTCTGTTGTGCAGTATGGGGTCGCGCGTTGTCGTGAAGTAGCAGTGGGGCACCCATCTATCAAGCTTTTTTATCTTGCCAATCTGTCGCAAATGGACCAATATTGTTTTGATGCTAACATCAAAAGCTGCTGCCAGCTCAGCTGTAGATTGCGATTCATCTGCTTCCACAATCGCCTTTAATTCATCATTGTTGACCAAAGTTTCCGGACGACCACGAGGTTCATTTTTCAAGTCAAAATTCCCAGAACGGAGCCAAGCAAACCAATAACGGGTTGTACGTTCGTTTGTACAGTTCTCTTCGTAAACGTCGTTGATGTTACGTGTCGTTTGTGCCGCGTTGGTGCCACGACGGAACTCATATTCCATAATTACACGAAATTTCGAAGTATCCATTATGAGGAAAAATGTTGAAATGTAATGAAAATACAACGCTAATCAATAAACAAAAGACTGATTTTGTAAATAGAATGTCATATTTTTAAAACAAAATTAATTTGAATTATAGAATTCATAGCCAATCAAAACTTTTCTTTGTTTGAAAAAGTCTGTACTGCAATACGGCAATTTCATAGGTAAAGACCTATTATTACATACAACATAAGCAGATATCTATCATGAAACAGTGCAGTAATTAATTAAAAAATCAATTAAATTGAAAATGAATGCAATTAGGCATATGCTCACTTTGCTCACCAAACAAAAATATAATAAAAAACTACGTCTTACCAGGGGCTCTGATCCCAATCTCATCTTTTTTTCAGTAATAAACGCCATCTATCAAGTAATTTAAATTTACAATTTGAGATCACATAATTGAGTGACTGATTTTATTTCAGTAGACTTTAGGCACATCTGAAATGTTCTCTGTCATCAATCTTAATGATAACAATCGTTTGAAATTAGCTTTTCAAATTGTTCAGTTTGTAATTTTATTTATGGGGATGTCGTCCTTGAGCTCGACATTCAGTAATGGCAGACATCTTTTACGATTCCGAAAATGGCAAAGAAGAGGAATGAAATTGAATCAGTCTTTTTAAATAAAAGTTTTCTGCCTTTGTTCAGTCAGCCCTTGTAAAGATGCTTTGAAATATTTATAACTCTTTTGTTTTGGCGGTTATTGTGGAGTTATTGAATCACGTAAAATGCACAACTAATTAATTCATAATAATGGAAATGACACTTAATAAATCTTTGACAGATGAGATGATCGAGGTTGTTGGGTGGCTAATAACTTAGAGTAAGACGGGCTTCTACAGACAAACGAAGCCTTTGTTGCTCGAAGGCTAATAACAAGCTTTAGTAAACCATACCAAGCACATATGTATTCGGAATGAAATTTGGAATGAATTCAAAAATCGTATCAGATACCACAAAGGTTCGATTTGTTTAAATTTTTTATCAATTTATATACCTAAGATGGAACCAAATTATATAACAATACTGTAAGAGGTTAATAACACCCTTATCACTTCTACACTATCGTGTTGCTTAGAGCGAGGCCCCATTAGTGCGTTGCGCTGCGTTGCGTCGCGTCGTCGCAACGGAACAACGCATTGTATGCCACATCTGTGTTGCGTTGACGCTGCGACAACGCAACGCAAGAGGGTATGCACGCCGTCACAGCTGCGTCTCAGTTCACCCTTCGTAATGGATAGATACAAACGTGTTCTTTTGGCGGATCTGCGACGACGCAGCGCATCACCCTCCCTCCCGCTTCGTCTCTTGTCCGTCGATCCGTTGAAACGTCGCGTGCGACGACGACGCTACGGTCTAATGGGGCATGTCATAAAAAATATATGGAAAACGACCGACGCAGCGACAACGCTGCGACGACGCAACGCAGCGCAACGCACTAATGGGGCCTCGCCCAAACTGAACAACTTTCTCTAAGGAACATAGGGTCGAAAAAAGAAAAAAAACATACTTCCATTCAAAATGTATTGGTCTGCTGACCATTACTACAGAATATATACTCTCACATTGCTAAGGAAAGGCGAAAATAATATATTTTATACTACACCTGCTCGGAAAGTACCTTGATACTTTATCAAATTTACGGTAGAAAGTACGTCATTGCATATCGAACAAATATGCGGGGAGAAAACGCATCTGAGCGGGAGAGAAAAGTGTATGAAAATCCATTTCTTACGTGGTTTTTCTTTTTTAATTTTGGATAAGACTATGCGCCGGTAACCCAAATTATCAAAAGCCAAAAAGTTTTTACAGTGAGTTTTTATCTCCAAGTTCGCAAAATGACACTGGCCACTAGCTGTGTGTCGGATGGTGTCGGGCTGGCAGTGCGACCCTGCGGCGCGGCGGCAGGATAAACAATTTGAAAAAAGAACATGTGAAAATTGCAGTCGCCATTGGCGCCATTTTCAATTTGTGTGTTGTTTGAAGATTCAGTTTTCGTAGAAAGTAAAATAAAACTATCAAAATGATAAGTAGTGATAGTGATGATGAAGATTTTTTAACTCCGCCGCAGTTGAAGGAAACAGCAAAAATACTGATTGATAACCTTTTACCACAGAAATCAATTAAAAAATATAATAAGCTTCACTAACTGCAACAATTTCAATATAAATTTCAATTATTATGGTAAAGATTTAGTTTTTTATTTTCCTCGTAGGTGTAGTATAAAGCACTATGTATCACTCGAGAGAAAGTGCGATTCCCGATCTCGGGTGTTTTAAAACCCTCGCCAGGTCTCTTTCTCCTCTCGGTGAACAATGTACTATTTTCTACCTACGTTCCTTGGAGAAAGTTGTTCAATTTTAGCAACACTATCGCCTTTTTCAGTATTGTTAAATAATTTGGTTCCACCTTATATAAATCAGCCATTGAGTATTATGGCATATTAATTATTGCATTACTATACTAGAGTTGGTACTTACTAAACTAGCGCCACTAAACTACTTAGCTAGGTATAAAAAGACCGAACTACAAAATTTCTTCGGTTATGACGTCATCGTCACTAAACTCGGATAAGTAATTCTAAATACACCTTAGAGACCCGACCCTCAAGTTTCCGTTGGTATTATTGATCATGGTGTTCCGAAGTTTGGTCTGAGCAAACAATTGCAACTCCAACTTTTGAAGGTGTGAAAGAGATGACGAATGAAAGGAAAACTTTCTTTGGTAATCATTACGGATGTATTTTTAGGATTGTGTATTTTGGTACCTACTTCTAAAGTTTGACAGATGGGTATGGTTCTACGGTTCCTTTCGTTGAGCGGAAAAATAAACCCTTATAAGATATTTTCACTGTCCGTATGTCAGTTTGTCAATCTTCCAAGACCTTTTGTCTCAGGACCACGTAGGAGCAAATCCTACTAATATTATAAATGTGAAAGTTTGTGGGTTTGGATGTTTAGATGTTTGGATGTTTGATCCTCAATCACGCAAAAACTACTGAACGGATTTGGTTGAAATTTGGCAAACAGGTAGTAGATAGCCTGGATTAAAACAAAGAATACTTTTTATCCCGATACTCCCACGGGAACGGGAACCACGCGGGTGAAATCGCGGGCGGCCGCTAGTAAAAAATATATACTAAGGCCTTTTTTGAAGCGGAATATAATAAACTTCTAACTCAACTCACTCAATAAAATTTTATTCTAACTAGTTAAATTCTTTCTTGTCCCTTTGTCTTTCAATGTTTGTTAATTGAACAATGGTATTATTTAAAAGATTGTAGGCACTAATCATACAAATAGAATATCAGTACTATTGTATTAAATCCTTCCCTGTACCTTGATTGTAGTCGTGACAGGTTTTTCTAATAGATGAATTAGTTACATCAACAAGGAAATGATTATTTACCTACATCATTCATTTCATTTGTATAACAATAGAATAAATACATTTACAATATTTCCTACAAAATGGAGATCATTTAACGATAAGAGAACATAAAATTGGTTCACATATATACTAAACTTAGTGTATCCATGGTAAATATTAGCGGAGCCTGCTCCAATAAGATTGTATGCTTGTAAGGGATTGGGCGTCGATATAAAGAGAATGCTGGAAACGATAACACACAAATGGTGTGTTTACATTATACGAATTCGGAACAGAAAGATTCGGGTACCCGACCTGAGATACCCGAATGCAGATCTTTGTAGTAGCGGGCACGAAACCGATTGAATTATGAAAACGGAAGAAGTCCCCTTCACCCACTTGCACTAGCCAGTCCGAATTCCATATGCACGAACAAAATAAAATCGTACTTTGAGTAAATACAGCTAAATATAAGCCGCAGAAAGAATGATGGTGTATGATCAGACTTTACTAAACTTAAAAAACAAAAATAAAATTAAAGTCTCAGACAGTGTGAAGCACTTTTGTCTCATAAAGTCTTCAAACTGAATACTGTACGAAGTTCCGACACACTGCGTTGACTCCGCAAGAATAAGGTGCACAGGGACAGTTTAGTTGGTTAGAATGTAAACATTAGCTGAGGCCTGATCCAATAAGATGTATACGCATGCTCAGAAGGGATTACACATAGACGTAGAGCATTTTCGAAAATACTGGAAGTGTCACTCTTGCACTACCTGAACACTACTTAGATGTTGTGAAAACTTTGGAAAGAGAACTAAATCTAAATCAAAATACTTTTCGCAGTGAGTTTAATATCTCTCTTCGACACAAAATAAAATAAAAATAATACACATATAAAAATTCCTATGCGTATATTTGCACAAGGTTTTCCTGTGATCACTGCCCTGAAAAGCATCCTTGGAAAGTCAAAATAATGTAGAAAATGAATTTTTCTTCATTATTCTTGTTGTTTCCACTTTCCAAAGCATAAACATAGGTAGATAAGTACTTAACTTATAAGTAAATGAACTATTTTTATTTATAATTATTGCGATCATACAATGCATGCATCACTTAGTAAATATCTGTATCGCATCAGTAAAATCTATCACCACGTCACAGAATGTTTGGTTCGAACTAACTCATCCGAAATTACCCACGCGGGCACATAATCTCCCCAGATAACGGTTAATATGAATCCGGACCGCTATTAACTCACCTCCAACTCCTGAACTCGGATCCACTCGTTTCTGGCTGCGAGTAAGTTTTCTCAAACGCTTTGAACCGAGTTTCAATGGAGTTAATAGGGTATTGTGCCACCACTCCATTAGTATTGAGAAACGATCGGCGAGTGTCAAGGTCTTCTGCACCCTTTTGTTTCAAACGATATTGTTTGAGTTTCGTCGCTCTGATTTTTCAATGGCTTTGTTGGTGAATGAGATTGAGCAACTTTTGAATTTGGAATTTTATCGCTAATTTGGGCTCTTTGGGGTTTGGCTGGAGTTTCGGTCGGTTGTCATGCTTAATTTATAAACTAAGTATTCCTTCAAGTTGAAAACAATATTCTGATGAATTCACAGTCACTTAGATTATTTGTTAGAAACCAAATTACTCAATTAAACTCCAGAGGCTTGGTTAGGTACCTTCTATTGGATTCGGTATGCCTGAAAAGTTTAGAAAGGTGCCTTTAATATTCAACATCATATTTCGAAACTTATCGTAGGTACGATATAATTACAAGCAACAATTAATTGTAATAAGCAGTGAAGTGAAGACGTGACATAATTTATTAATTTCCATTGCAACAAAATACAAGTCTCGTCTAGTCTAGAGGTACAATTGGTCGTATTTTATATACTTAATTTTTGATTTTGGTTTCATTTTCAGAGTGATTAAAATATATAGAGCCTGTAAGAGAGCTTTAGTATGTCATGCTCACTTTAAACATTTCTGCGGTGGTGTCGTATGAGGCGGGTCGTTACGTTCCCTCAAATATGGTTGAGCGAAGCAATGGCTGGTTCATGCGTCATGCTCGTGAACGGGTGCTGCCAGTGGGAATGGGTCTGCTTCTGTCTGCTTGTACTAAGGGCGTCGTATATTTATATATACAGTGAAACCTGGTTAATTGGGATCTCAAGGGACCAACACATATGTACCAATTATTGAGGGTTTCCAATAATCCAGTTTTCCAATTATGCAGGTTTAAAATTATAGTTGTCTCATTTATAGAGGCCCCCGCTTACAGAGGTCGAAACACAGAACATAGATTCTTTGTTCTGTGGGTCGAAATGTGCTGTTATTCCATTTTTAGAGGTGGAAATGTTAATAAAAAAGCGTATTTTTGGTGTTATGAATTTAATGTAGGTATGAATGTACATACATAATGTGTTGCGTCGAAAAAAAAAACAATACGGTAAAGTTTATTACTTAAAGTAATCGGTTATGTTTGTTTGTACCGACTTGATTGCTCAAAAATAAGATCAAGTTTTAATTTTTCAGATACTGATACCGTATTATAGGTTTGGACATTTTGTACATTTTTATTCCCTTGTTTTTAGGTCAAAACCTGAGATAGTACTGACAAACAAAGCATGCGCGAAAGACGACGCGAAATGTATTGTATGTAAACAAACATGTCAAAATTTGTTAAAACCTGATTAATTTGTCTCATTTATACAGGTAATTGAGCTACAGAGTCTCAATTATAGAGGTAAATATCGAAAAAGTCTTAGAATTAAAATCTCATTTAACCAGGTTCAAAAAGTCCCATTAACAGAGGTAATTTAATGAAAAAGAACCGAGACCTCGTTGCAACTCTCAATAATAGAGGTTTCTCACTTATCCAGGTCCCACTTAACCAGGTTTCACTGTATTATTTTTCTGATTAATATTATCAATATGTATGGCACTTCTTACTCAAAATTTAAATTAATAACTAAACCTTGTTTTGATTTCTAATTTTTTTTTTATTGCAATCATTTTGCTTTCTATATTTAGTAGTTTTGTAAGTAAAGGCCTATGAAAAGCTTTAGGATAATAGTTTTCAATTCGGTGCCTTAGGATGGGTAGCCTAAGTATGTCATGCTCTCTTTAATCATTTCTGCGGTGGTGACGTGTGGGGCGGGTCGTTACGTTCCCTCAAATATGGTTGAGCGAAGCGATGGCTGGTCCATGCATCATGCTCGTGAACGGGTGCTGCCAGTGGAAAGGGTCTGCTTCTGAGTACCTATCTTAACGCATATTGAATTGTAAGAATTGCATTTTTTTTAATTATTTTTTATGTCTTGTAACATGTGGTTTTTTTTTGGTAAATTTTGCCTACTTAGGTGCACTTTCGAGTAGCAGACACAGTGATTTCTCAACTGGTTGAAAGTTATTTACTCTCATTACTTAGTAGTATTTAGTTAGTAGTATTTAATTTCAACCTACCTACCCATTGTGTGCAAACTATTGTTAATTATTGTGATGGAAAATGACCTCACTTTAAATGTGGAGCTCATTTTTCAATGTTGACGACTCTGTATAAAATATACAGGGAGAAAAAAGCAGCCCTTGACGAGTTTCTTGCCGGTTCTTCTCGTTACAAGGTCTCGCGCTTAGGGGTTGCGAACCGATGGCGTAGCTTTTATGACATTCACAAGTGCTTGTAACAGCCTAGACTGAATAAATAATTTTTGAATTTTGAATTTTGTAAACAGAAATGTCAATGAAGGGTTAACTGTAAATTTTAACTAACCATATTTATGAGCTTGTTTCTGTCATTTTTCCTTCTTTCTGGAATGCATCTTCAGAGCCCCCAAAGTCACATTTAAAACAACTATATAATGACTTCAATAATTAGCATAGGTTTAGATTTTTGAAAAGTCACATCCATACCGATTTCGAATGAAAATATGATTATTGTTTGTACAGATGTAACTTTGGCTAGGGGAGCAAATTCGTTTTGCTGAGTTTCAAAACGTTCGCAATAGCTATAAATGATAAAGTTGCTAAATCCGAAGCGCAGATAACAGAAGGTAGGGAAGCAACAAAGACATCACGAAGCCATCGAGGGGCATAAATCCATCAAGCGCCATGAATGTGACATATCACGTCCGAGTCGACGCCCATTGTGATCCCGCTACCAGCTTTACGACAGACCTTGGTTCGTAAAACTTACGGTTAAGACGCAAGTTATAAAAATGCAGCGGGAATACATAAGGAATTGCATGTTACAAACTCAGGTTACAAAAATACCCCTAATGCCGAATTTGGTACATAGGGACTATCAAACTGAACAACAAAAACTGACCAACTCTGAAATCGTGAAAAAAATCAGCTGTTTCATACATTTTTATATTTTCGTTAATAATTTTTGAATGAAACAGCTGATTTATTTTTTCGTCATCCAACGTGAAAAGGTCATTCTGATAGAGAGGGAGTTGATTCCATAGTAAAAGTTGTTCAGTTAGATGGATATAGTATACAGTATTAAAAATAATATCTGGGCAAATCTATAATGGGTAAATCTGGTTATTATTTATTGTAATATGGTGGTGTTTAGGTGATAACAAAAGTGCTTTAGCTACTTACTTTGGGATCAGAGCAATGTACGAGTATGTGATGTTTTTCGATATTCGTAATCTCAACCTTACAGGACTTTTCACAGAGTAACGCCATCTATTGTCAATTTCTCTTGTTACATAACTCGTAAGATGTACTTAGTTAATTATTGGGGAGGCGAAGGCAAAGAGAATTACAGATGGCGCTCAGTCTTTGGAACAATTGTCAGTTTGAGCTTATATTGTCTTGACTGTGTATTACGTGATTTTACTTTCTTAGATTGTATTTTTTTCGGTTTTGCGGACAAACAATGTATTCTATGCTAACTTTAGCTCATATAAAAGAAGAATTACGGAAAAGAAAAGCCAAAACAACAGGCAAGAAAGTTTATAGAAACTTACAAAAAATTGCTAACAAGCATTACATTTCTTTAAATTTCGTATAAGATTTACAAGTAATCTTTTTATTTCAGATTAGAAGCATATGATTTAAATTTTAACAAAGCAACTGAGTGTGAATTTCCGTGTTTATAGTTGCCTGATGATGCCTTCTGTGCAATAGCAATTTCAGGTTTTTGTACTTGAATTTCTGTACCATCCAAAATTCCACGAACCGTTTTATCATATTTATTTTATTATTCTAAGTTTCTTGAATGACTCTGGCATATAAAATTCTATTAATTCTCTGTTTGGCCCCAATATTGGGCTCATTACATATTTGATATACCTATCAAATTCATCAAAGTTATAAATATGTTAGAAACTGCTGAGGTTGAAATATTAACGAACAAAGCTGTTATAATTCAAATGTTGTTTTATTTTGGCGAAGCTTCAACAAATTCATGAAACATTCCTTTTGATTTATAATGTTTCTCAGGCTCAGCAAAGGAGAAAATCGAGGGAAAAGCATATTTTTTTTGATATTTTTTGCTTACTATTTTTTTTGTTACTTGGAAATCGATGAACTCCAATATTTTACAAGTTACATGCATAACAATGCGGCATTTTCTCAGTATAAAATTAAAAAGTGCAATACTCCAAGAGATTCCCATATGTTTTGACACTTTCTTTGAGGCGGCCCGGTACCAAAGACCAGACGCCACCTATCGGGATAAAAAGGCTAGTAGTTAGTTTTGATGGCATCATCCGAGAGATGGCATCTCCGAAAAACTGTGTTTAAAATTTGTATCGGTAATTTTTTTGTTTTGCACTATTGCTTCACAAGTCTCAATAAAATAAAAACTCGAAAGCAACATTAAATAAATTTTTTAAACTTGTCTAAAAACAATAAAAGTAAAAAAATATACATATAAACTTGAACAAACATATAAAAAAAAATTAAGTCACCGAGCGGGATTCGAACTCAGACACTCATTTCTTGTGGTCCGCGTCCTAACCCGCTGAACCAAATGGACATTAGCCGGCCGCGGACGAAATTAGCGACCATATTCTGCGTCGAAAGAAAAACGCATGAAAATGCGAAAATGCGCGTTTTCCCAAACATAAAACTAATCTAGATCGATTGTTTACCCCCGAAAACCCCCATATACCAAATTTCAACGAAATCGTTCGAGCCGTTTCCGAGATCACTGAAATATATATATATATATATATATATACAAGAATTGCTCGTTTAAAGATATAAGATAAGATATAATGACGTAGGTATACTTTACTGATTGCCGAATATCCTAACTTCTCGCCTTTGGTTTTTAGTGGAAAGAAGGGCTTAAATATTGTACTGTCTCGAAAGTCGCTGAAAGTTATAATCGAATAGTGGACAGTTTTAGACTTTGATAATCAAAGTCTGAAACTGTCACTATTCGATTATAACTTTTTAATTTGTTTAACTTTACAACCATTAAGGAAATAAAAAAAGTTATTTCACCTAATTAGCCGCTCCTCGCTTGTAATTCGGTCCAAAATCTTTAATGCCTTCAACGAGGCGTGTCGAGGGACCGCGGCAACTCATGTCTGACGTATGTTTGTGTGACTCTCGAAATATCTTAGTAACGACTACCTCATCTTACCAAAGAATGAGTCAGACCCTAAGGTTACTGAGCTTTCAAGAAGGTTTTGATGTTAACAAAGACTGCTTCGAGCTCCTTTGAATATAACTTAGCTTTCTCTAGGTTAGCAACTACACAAAGGATGAGGTTATTGGACGCTTATTCCTATAAGTTTTAGCGGAAGATTTGATTTTTTTTATCGATGATTCAAGAACATAAAAAAACAATTTGTAGTTTGTAGTAGTTTAGAACCTTTGTTCTAATACCTATGTATTCTGTGCTATAGGTATCGTAAACGATAAAAGACGACCTTTTATCCTTAAAAGTGCTTTATTTCAATGTAAATATAGGTATTAGCGAAAATCTGTAAAGTGAAAACTTATTTTGTAATTTACTATCAAAGTTTACTAAATGATACAATAGTTTGCGGTGCCTACCTATACTTAATTAATATTTACACAAAGAATAAATGTTTTGCAATAATGCCAATAGCAATCAATGGTCATTTATGTGAAATGAAACCATATTGCCAATAAATTGACTTGGGTGGTACTGATTGGCATTGCGACGGACCCGCTCCGTTAAATTCGGAAATCTGATCAATGCCCCGTTAATTTGGTAGGAAATGTTTGTGCTGTCCCTACGGAATTACAACTCAAATGTTTTAACAGTATAAAACATGCGAGTATGTAGCGCCCGAATACAATCGATATGCAATTGAGTTCGTATTACTTACGGCAAGAGAATTCAATAATCACTACGCGCTATCTCGATGGCAACCTCTCAGCTCGTCGTCACGACCACGCAATGATTACCGAATTCACTTTCAGCGCCGCCCGCCGCGGCTGGCTATGACGGTTAGGTTAGGTACAATATGCACGTCAATTGTCAAAATAAAAAACTAATCCGTACATTTTCTGGATTTAACAAAACTTCTTAGGGAGAAGTACAAATTTATAGTGTGAAAAATTGCTTTTAGGGAGTCAGTGTTAGACATTAAATACAATAAAATTTTGCATCAGGGCTTGAAACCAAGATCTTTCGTAACTGTCAACTCAAAAATACAAAGCCGTATAGGACAAGAATTTCAATGGCCCACACAAAAAGTCTATTTTAATAAAAATATTGACATGTTAATATGATTATTTAATACTTGTCGCCTCTATAACTATTCATACCTACTCAAAATGAGTATGCAAGGTAATAAATGGTCACAATTTTTGTTCCTGGCTAAGATTAAAATAAAATAATTATTTGGTCCGACACAAAATGAAAAAAAACAGAAATAAAATTGTACGTACCATAGACATAGAAAAATTTTCGCTGCGCTCAAGAAGACCGACAAAGCGTGGAAAAGAGAAGTTAACATTATACGGACACGGTTTGTGAAAAAAAGAGAAAGAATCAAGTGACAATGTGCTAACATTTTTTAAAGTAAGAGCCCCTAGCGTCCCGCTTTGAAAATGAGCAATCACAGTTTGTTTAAAATATTTGTTAATCCTTATTAGAATTTCAAATAAAGGTATCGTGAAGCCATGGTGTCTTGTGCTCTAAGTAATTGCGATGTGATAAAAAGAAACAATCCAAGTAATCACACTTTTCAAAGGTAAATAAGATTTTGCCACATATTGCTCTAAAACCAAATTTCGCTACATTTATTCGTTTATCGACAAAGAAAACAGTATGGAACATAGTTTATAATATAGTCATGTTTTATGTATGTAAGTCATATTTTACGTATCTCATATAAAATGTATACATTCGTTTTTCGGATCATCTGTTTATTGTCATTGTGTTGTTCTTTGGCATTCTATTTCTATGATACGTACTTACTTTGTTTATTGTCATACTGTTACAGTCCATCCACTATGGTTTACATAGTCCCCGGCTTAACGCACTTACCATTTCGTTTTATTGGCTCCCATTCCGAACTAAAAATTAGGTACGTTTCGGTATTTACAATTTGCAACGTTTTTTTACATACGAAATAAATAAAGAATTGTGTACACAATATGTATTCCCAGTATTTGTCAAAGAGAATGTAAAAAAAAACTAGCGTTTAAGCATTTGTTTAAAGAACTCAAATATTTTTCTGCTGATAATTCCCAATTTTAATACTATGACAAATGTATTTTTAGGGTTCCGTATCTCAAAAAGAAAGAACGGAAAACTTTTTAGATCACTTGCTGTCCGTCTGTCTGCCTGTCCGTCTGCCTGCCTGTGCTTCTGTCTGCTTGTCCTTCTGTCTGTCAAGATCCTTTACTTCGGGAGCACGTCAAGGTATCAAATTAAAAAAAGAATCATACGAATACCTAGGTCTACAGTCCCTTAAGACTGAAAAAATCAAACTTTTAAGTTAACTTAAAAAAGATTCCACCGTTTATGCTGCAAAAAACGCATAGCTATTTCATTTTACTGGGTGGGTGAGTCTGACTCGCACTTGTCCAGTTTTTTGAATGTAAATACATTTTCTTTTACGAATTGGATATTAAACCAAACACATTTAATTAAGCTGCTTCGTAGTTGGTACATTTCTAGAATCTTAATAGAAATACCGCTATTAATAAGCTATAGTAATTACTTCTATAACTGTTGGAAATGTTGCAATCTGATTTCTAGAAAAACGAGTTTGCGTTCGAAAAAGTTGTTCTCATTAGTACAAATATTGCAAGCCATCAAATATGTATGATCATTACGTTGAACTACCAACTCGTTAGTCCCAGTAATTATTTTTCCTTCTCGAATTTCAACACAGAACGAACCTAGTATTCTTGTGAGAGACGCTTTACAACTGTGGCCACATAAAGTATACACCAGATCTCCCAAGGTGGTATTCTAGCGAGCGCTAAGCGGATTTTGATGTCGTTCTCGCGGACGCGTCGTAAACGCGTATGCTCCGAGTTTCGACCTTTCTGGAAAATGTTTTTCCAGCTTCATTGGGACCAAGCGGCCCCTAACCAATGAAAGTGTAGTTTTGTCGTAAATAAGCCCGTAAGTGGATAGTAAAAGTTATGTAATTTTATAACTCAACTGTGTAATGGAAGGCACCGATACTGACATTTCAGACTCTTTTATAGAAGAAATAGTGAAGGATACGAGTATTTATGTAATATGTTGTTTGATTTTTTGCTTCTAAATATCTAATAAATAGATCAGTTATTTAAGAAAGCACGTATAAGCGACAATTTTAACGAAATCGAGTTAATGATGCCAAAGTGTTTTCTTGATATAAATAAACCATGTCGCAGAGAAAGAGCACAAGTCCACCTAGCTGCGTTGAAATATAAACCTGAATACATCATGTAGTTAAGAAACAACATGAGTCCCGGACTAAATTTATAGGAGGCCTTGTATCACATCACTTTTCCTCATCAAATGTCACAGGAATTACCTGGATTTCCCAATGCAACGGGCTCATAGAGAAAAAAGACCAATTTAACAAGAAAACGGTCTTGGATTTGAACAAATTTGACGGTACTTGCCACAAAAGAAAAGTATTGAAAGCTTCTTTAAAAACCATTTTCGAGTGGCCTGTAAAGCTAAGGTTTCCTAGGATAGCGGTGCCGTCATATTACGGCCGTAATATAGAGACGTTGAATGTTGTCTATGTAAACAATACGGCGACATCGTAACGTCAGAAATCGCGCCGTATTGTTTACATAGATAACGTTTTACGCCGCTAAATTACGGCCGTAATATGACGGCACCGTCATCCTAGGAAACCCTAGCTTTACTGTCAGGGATTATGAAGAAGTTCAAAATAAGCTCATGTAATCTCTTAACTTGTCTCTAATATTTTTTGAATAACTCTTCAACAGTTTTCATTCTTTCTGTAAGTTTTAAAATCCATTTTAGTCATAAGTGGCCACTTTGAGCCACTAGTAGTATTATAACAGCGCCTTAAAGAGGACTATAATTTTAGTTCTCTATTAAATATTTTCTATAGATCATAATATGTTCTTACTTTTAACTAAAAACATATCGTTGCTTTAAATAGCGGGTTATAAATCAGGGACACTTAATGTTTAATAACAAAAAAAATACAAACATCAAATACTTAAATAACACGTGTTTGTTAATTTTATGAGAGTTATCCTATTAAATAGAAAATTATATGTGACCTACTTATTACTATAATAATAATAATAATTTATTGAACCAAAACAATTACACTACATGTTTAATTTACATATCTTAATAAGATTTTTTACAATTACAAAACAAAATAACTCCAACTCCTAATCTAAGACGAATCCTGTATCTTAGAAGTTAGTGATTCCTCCCAATAGCATTATAAAAAGCTTTGTAAAGTGCAAGTAAAGCGTCAATAAAAAACGTAAGTATTGTTAAGTTTAAGTTAAAGTATTGTGTGTATGTGTATGTATGTGTTTTGTGTGTGTGTGTGTGTGTTCTGTGTGTGCGTGTGTGTGTTTATGTGTGTCTGTCTGTGTGTGTGTGTGTGTGTGTGTTCTGTATGTGTGTGTGTGTGTGTGTGTGTATGTGTGTGTGTGTGTGTGTGTGTATGTGTGTGTGTGTGTGTGTGTGTGTGTGGGCGTGTGGGTGTGTGTGGTGTATTGAGAGTATTATTTTATTAATTTTCGGTCTCATCGTTATTAACGGATCTGTTTTTTCAATTTGTACTTAGTAAGTGAGTATATTCACTAATTACATAACATTATCACTAAGCGCCCGCTTAAAATATTCATTACCAACAAAGCAGATAAACACAACAATTTATTTTAACGACCTAGAGCGGTATAACACCATCTTTAACACGTTTATTAAAAAAGTAATCAACTTGACGTAAATTTCAACTTGATATTGCGTCGTAAAAATGCGGTCGTAAAGCCTCACTAATCTCAAATGAGCTAATGGAAAAGTCGTTCGATGATCTAACCGTCTTACTTTCAAGATTTACCCCTCTTTTTAATAGGTTTGAAAAACAGACGGCTGAACATACATCACCCATAGATTAAACGCAACCTTTGAATATTGAAAGCTAACATTTGGCGCTCATATTTTTGTCCGCCTGTGTAACAAATATTTACGACGAATATGTAAATCGAAGCGTCGATTAAGGCTATGTTGGTTCAATTCCGTACGTACACTCGTTTATAAATACAAACTTAATTTTCCTGTAAGCGGACTAAAACTCGTTGGATGTTTGAAATAAATTGTATTTCTTACAGATTTCTAGTTCATGCAGAAATGCATTTTGTCTTAAGATATATTCTAGTGAATCCTTCCTATCCAATATTGTTTAAATAAGTTATTCATTTTATTCGACAAAC
The DNA here is from genome assembly GCA_928269145.1 of Agriphila tristella. NCBI lineage: Eukaryota > Metazoa > Arthropoda > Insecta > Lepidoptera > Crambidae > Agriphila > Agriphila tristella. Next base: position 45,769,087 of record OV743433.1, read on the forward strand.
CTAAAAAGTGTTTTATATTTTTCAAGCTATATAAACCCATCTTTAATTAATTACAGATCTATGTGTCTTATTTCAGTCAATCCTATTGCATGCTGTATGCTTGCTTACTTGCTTATAATAATAATACGCCTTTTATTTATGAGCTACACTTTTTTGTTACATAAAATTTTAGTATTTAAATAACATCTCTCCGCTCAGTGTGCCTTTTGGCAAAGGCCTCCTCCAACGGCTCCAACCCTCTCCAGTACTGCCTATCAGCAGCCACTCTCGTCCAGAATGGCCCTAGGGTCGACTTTAGGTCGTCATCCAAGGGATGGGCACCGAAGCAAAGGTCAACCCATAAGAAGATGGGAAGGCGACCTAAAGTATGTTTGCTTGCATTGTGTTAAATAAAGGCTTTTCTTCTAATTTTTGCATTTTCTTATGCCGGCTCCACACTCGCACCGCGAAAGCCCGCGAAGGCCGCGAACCGCGAGTGGAGGATTTCGCGGCTTCGCGTTCGCGCTTCGCGGCGTTCCCCGTCCGGTGGCGGTTTTTTGGTCCGCGTCAAATGCCGGCTCCACACTCGCGCCGCGAAAGCCCGCGAAGACCGCGAACCGCGAGTGTGGAGGGTTTCGCGGCTTCGCGTTCGCGCTTCGCGGCGTTTCCCGTCGGGTGGCGGTTTTTTGGTCCGCGTCAAAGGGCTTGTGTGCCGAACTAAGGTTGCCGTGATTCGCGGCCGCAGTTCACGTGCGAGTCTGGAGGGCTATATTTTTCGGACCGTTTTCATGCGCGAACCGCGCCCGTGATTCGCGGCCGCGGTTCACGCCCGAGTGTGGAGCCGGCTTTAGAATGTTCGATTTAAACCTTTTTTTTTTAAGTTTAGTAATAAAGTGCTAGATGATTAAAACTATGTGGAGAGAATGTGATCATCGCCGTTGTGCAGAATCCATATTGTGTAGAATCACGAAAAAGAAGAAAAGCGATTGTCAAGAACGTCGAATAATTCAAACTGCCGAAATAAAATCCATTCTTCATCCAAATGTATTCGAAACTGGGAAATATATTTTTCCACCTTAAAATATCCTCCTTTACCTTCGAAACAGGACGTGTCCCTGATTTATTAGCCATCTAACAGGATCGTCACGGCTAATAAATCTCTGTTAACTTGTTGCGGTACGGAATTAACCTCTTCTTGTGGTTACAGATTTTTTCTTTAATGCACTTTGTTTGCCGGTAATAAATCTCGAACGGTACTAAGGAAGAACGATTATTTCGAAGTCTTTTATAGACAAAGCTCATTTTCCAAGCTGCAGTGCGATTCTTTAGCGAAAAATACGACACGTCGATACGAGCGTCGTAAAATTTTTCCTTGCAAAATACATAATATTTGAGACTACAAGTTTTATATGACACCTTGGAATAAACTACATTTCTGAAAATGTAAAACAGAAAATATTTTACGAAAATACGAATTTCTCAAGGTTTTGACGATGTAGTTTGTCAGTCACAGGCCGGTAAAACCTGGAACAGCGCTCAATTACTTAGTCACAAATTCACAATATTATAGTATATAATACATAACTATAATTACTACATAGACATGTATATAAACGTCCATTACTCGAGAACGATTTGCTAATGACCAAACCATATGCTCTTACCGGGAATCCGGGAATCAAACCCAAGATTTTTGGATTCACTACCAATACACCAAGTGGCTATTGCTATGTTTCAAATCATGTGGAACTTTATAGTATCGTGTTAGTTGGAAAAGAAACCACATGACTACATTATTTTTTTTTTATTCCAAAAAAAACATCAGTCTATGGTTACTACAAACAACAAGTGTGTGTTACATACACACATTTGTGCGTCATCAAAGTTTGTTAAAAATTCAGTGACATTGTTTAATAAAACCAGTAAACTGTGAAACAGGCACTAAACATTAAGTTAAATAAAAAGAAGTCGACTTTACCATTTTTAAGCACAAGAAATTGTATCTTGCAAACATTTTTGTCTTCCATTTTTCCTTAAAAACATTTAAGCGTGAACAAACCAAGAAAAACAATTAATAATCTTCAGAAATAAGGAAAACCTATATTTACTCTCGTTTGTTTAATATTTAGATGCCGTTAAAAATTATATTAAGGCTACGCGTATCAAGTTAACTTTTTAATTATGAGGGGAAACTGAGGCAACATCTCGTTATTTTCTTTGGCTGTTTCCATTTTAATTTACTTCACTCGCCATCGCAAACATTTAAAAGCATGTAATTTTACAAAAGGTATTCCTCCATTTAACGAGACGGAAAGTCCAGCTACGTTGGTTTTTTTTTATAATATCTTACATGAGTAATAATAAAAAAGCAATCGCATTTTTTTAACCGATTGCAAGAGGGTTATGTTTTCAGCGCGTATCTTGTAAGTTTGTTTGTTTGTGTGTGTTTGTATGTAATATTCTTTATTACCTACCTCATATCTTTCAAACGGCTGAACGGATTTCCATGATTAACATATCGTTAGATTTGTCTCGTCGGCCCAAGTGTTTTTAAGGAGGTGGCGTTATAAAAACCAACATGGCGGCTGTACGGTGCTATAATACGAAGTGGAAAAAAATTTTTTTTAGATTACTGCAATATGGGTATCAAATTAAAGGGCTTATCATAAGGATTTTAAAAAGGTATATCATAACCGTAATATATAACAACTAAAAAGAAATAAATAAAAAATAAATTTAAAAAAATTAAAAACCCGCCTGCATAAAAAGACAAGTCAACTGAAAGGATGGAAACAAGATTAAATTTTAAAGGCAACATTATAACATGCAGACGGAGGTTTATAACTCAAATCATTCATAATGTCACTTTCTTTATGCATGCCTCCGACTGCATGTTATAATGTTGCTTTTAATATTTAATCTTGTTTCCATCCTTTCAGTTGACTTGTCTTTTTATGCAGGCGGGTTTTTTTAATTTTTTTTTGATAAGAACAATGGCAGAATCGTACACTTATAAAGTTTTATATTTTTTTATTACAAAGCGCACAATTCTTTCACTTCAGGTGGTTTTTAGGGTTCCGTACCCAAAGGGTAAAAACGGGACCCTATTACTAAGCCTCCGCTGTCCGTCTGTCTGTCTGTCTGTCTGTCACCAAGCTGTATCTCATGAACCGTGATAGCTAGACAATTGAAATTTTCACAGATGATGTATTTTTGTTGCCGCTATAACAACAAACAAAAAACAACAAAACTAAAAACAGAATAAAACAAATATTTAAGAGGGGCTCCCATACAACAAACGTGATTTTTTTGCCGTTTTTTGATCGATATTGATAACAACTACAGGTAGACAGTTAAAATTTTCACAGGTCGTGTATTTCTATTGCTGCTATAACAACATATGCTAAAAACAGATTAAAATAAATATTTAAGGGGGGCTCCCATACAACAAACGTGATTTTTTATGTTGTTTTTTGGTACGGAACCCTTCGTGTGCGAGTCCAACTCGCACTTGGCCGGTTTTTTAACTCTCTCTCTTTACTCTTTTCTTCTTTCTTTTTACTAAGCTTCGAAGAGTACTGAGTTAGGCAGGCCGATGTAACCCTAAAATGTTTCTCATTCAAAGTCAAAGTCAAAGTCAAATAAGCTTTATTCAAATAAACTTAATTATTAAGTACTTTTGAATCGTCTATATTTTCCTACCACCCGTTCCAGACTTTTTTAGCTGACAAGAAGAAACTTAACATTGGGCAGATGTCAGATGGCGAACGCCAAAAAAAGTTTAAGTAAAGGCTGTTTATTTTTAAAAGGCAATTTTGATACTTCTCTTTCAAATCAATGCCATCTAGTGAGCCAAATAGTTACTATTTTTATTTTTTAAATGTCACTATGAAAAGCCCTCATTGTCTCGCAAATTAATTAGTCTTTGTCACCGCTTCAACATTAACGAAGCAACACAAGTACATAACAATGAAAAATGACCACTATATAGCATCTAACCCCACGGACATAGCGAACACTTATCCAGTACTTAATCGTCCACTACTCAAGCTGTTACGATCAGCCATTAATCATTTTCAAAATAGAGGGACGCCTGCCAAATGATACTAGGTCGCACGGGTGTGGATGAAGCTCCATAAATTATGTGGGCCTTGAAATTTCGTACATATTGTCACTGTGAATAATCACTACTCTTGATACCCGTACTTGATTGGGGCGCACCTGTTGGGGCCACTCCCTTACCTATCCGATATGTAGTAGGTATTTAATTTCAACATACCTACCCATTGTGTGCAAACTTTTGTCAATTATTGTGATGGAAAATGACCTCACTTTATGTGCAGCTCATTTTTCAATGTTGACGACTCTGTATGAAATATACAGGGAGAAAAAAGCAGCCCTTGACGAGTTTCTTGCCGGTTCTTCTCGTTACAAGATCTCCCGCTTAGGGTTTGCGAACCGATGGCGTAGCTTCTATGACATTCACAAGTGCTTGTAACAGCCTAGACTGAATAAATTATTTTTGAATTTGAATTTGTTCAAGCTTAAGAATTTGAAGTTATTCATTACCTATTTGATCTGTGTTCCTTGTATTCACATTTATAGAATGAACTGACCGTGACGGAAAAGCAAAGATTGACCGGTGATTACAAAAAAGATAGGTGTTGGAGATGATCGCCCCATTAATATTTATGTTTATTTCTTTTTTTAATTTTTAGACTTTGAGGCATTCACAATGCTATTCTTATATTAAGATCATTTATACATATATTAGAAAAAATACAAAAAAAAAATCGACTCACCCGAAGCACCCCAGACTAGCAATGGGCGATTATTTATTACTAAAAGTACCCAATCGAATTACTCGATTGTTCAGTTTAGTCGATAACAATCGATGTTAGTCGATTGTCATCGACTTTCGGCGCGCGGCACGCAGTCATAGTCGACTGCGTATGCATGTCAATTTAAACTACTTATTTGTAACGCAGTGCACATGTACAACTAAATCTTTAAACGAGCAATTCTTGTATGTACGGGTCATATTGAACTTACCATCCAAATTTCAAGGATGTGTACAGTCCATGAAACTAAACAACTTTATCTAAGAAACATGTCGTGACGAATTTCGCCACAAAATTTTGGTCATCCCATACTAAATTAATCACGTGATCTCTTTGATTTGTATGGAAAGTCGATTTTTATTTTACATATTTGACCATGTGTTCCTTAGAGAAAGTTGTTCAGTTTCATGGACTGAACACATCCTCAAAATTTGGATGGTGAATATAAAATGACCTTGTACAAATTTATTTCTGTGATCTCGGAACTAACGATTTCGCTAAAATTTAGTATTATGGGGGTTATAGGCGGGCTGATTATCTAATTAAAAACCACCTAGCGACTGGTTGCAGTTCACAGATGATCGTGATCCATTGCTACTTCTTTTTGGGTAAAAAAAAACATACCAAAGAAAAGTGGCAATGTATATCAAATGCAACCGGTCGCTAAATAGTTTCTTTTTAGATAATCAGGGTGCGGGGTTAACAATCGATCTAGATTAGTCTTATGTTTGGGAAAACACGTGTTTTCGAGTTTTCATGCGTTTTTCTTTCAACGCAGAATATGGTCGCTAATTTCGTCCTGCCGGCCACTGTCCATCTGGTCCAGTGGGTTAAGACGCGGATGGCAAGAAACGAGTGTTACGGGTTCGAATCCCGCTGTCTTACTTTTTTTATATGTTCAAGTTTATATATTTTTTTATTTTTATATTTTTAGACAAGTTTGAAAAAATGTATTTAATGTTTGAGATAACAATGTAGATTATCACCTAAACACCACCATATTACAATAAATATTAATAACCTAGCAAAGCTCGGTCGCCCAGGTACTAAGTAATTAGAAAAGATGGATCCCGTCTGTGCCGCTACGGGTGAGTCGTTTTTTTCTAGTATTTTTTCTAATATATTTATTTGTCTTGTTTCAAAATCAAATTAAAGTAAGTACTGAAGTCTAAAATGTTTCATATGTTCTGACATTAAGGGGATAAATAAACTTTTCACTCCTCTTGCTCAAAAAGTCCGTCATTGTAACTTACAAAAGCTAGGATAAAATAGCATATTTAGCCCTAGGGGATAAAGTTTTTTCTTTTTTAATGTTTGTCTATTACCAATGAGCCTACTAAAACGAAAAAATTTTTATTCATAGATAGAATAATCACACATTCTTATTTTTGAAAATGGAACTTAAAGCAGCGATCTCTTCAGTAGAATCATAGACTTATTTATACTTTAAGGGATCGATCACACGTGCGATTTTTTCAACGTTTTTTTTTACCGCCCGACGGGAAAAGGTACCAGAAGACTTCTCAGGTGGGTGTTCGCACGGACGATGACGACGTTCCACGAGAAAAGTTACCTTATGACCTGGCCTAAGGTGTCTTTCCCGTCGGCGGTAAAAATATCGCGCGTTGAAAAAATCGCTCGTGTGAACGAGCTTTAAGTTTAAAAAGTATAGAATGCGTGCATTGTGCTACGTGCGTTACAGAAGAAATAAAAAAGCACTGACGCGAAATCTTTAGAAATAATTTTAATGTTTTGCCGTCAAGCACAAAGCATTTATTTAAATACTATAATAATATCTACTATACGAAAAGTTTATGAAGTGTAGGAGAGAAAAACGAGTGGATTCGTTTACGGAAGGAATTTTTCTAACGAATTTTGATGAACTTTCCAAAAAATATCAAAGTCTTTTTTGGAGATATTCAATGTTAGAAACAACTACCTATACAGAAAAGGCATAATGTCAACATAAAGAGGGCTTTTCTCAAGAAATTATCCACCACTACAAGAAATCCAATGTTTTAACGAGGGAAGATATCTAGAATTTCGTAAATAACTAGGTTTTGCCCGCAACTTCGTTCGCGTGATTAAGATAGATGTGCATTTATTTTGAAAGTCTCGGATTACCAATAGACCTAGGTTTTTATCAGTAGACCTAATTTCACACATTTAAATTTTCCCATAAAATAAAATATGCACAAACTGGAACACTCTGTAGCACCCTGTATATAGGGATTTTCCAAAACCCTTTCTTAGTGCTCACCTACACCATGAAAGGTATCTATCTACCCTCCAAAAATGGTGTCTCTATCTCCAGCCCTATACAAATCCCAATACAAACTGGAACATCCTGTAGCACCCTGTATAACGGGAAGTTTCCAAAATGCTTTCTTAGTGCTCACCTACACCATGAAAGGTATCTCCCTCAAAACTTGGTGATCAGAAGGTTGCGTGTTCAGATCACGTCGGGGTCACCAATGTAGGAATGAAGTATAGTAGTATGGAGATGGAGAGAGGTAGCCACTAGTAGGAAGGCCAAATGGAAGATCTTCCTCCGGGCTGGGTAGTATTAGCCCGGGGACCGCGGTCCAACCGATGATGGTTGGCAGTTGTATATATGCTGCTTCGCTGAGAAAACTTCGTCAGCGAGATGTAGGTTGCTCCCATATATTTTTCCATACTACGAGTTGCTGTTCCTTACTAATCTTTTGTGTTTATACGACAGTAGCGCCAACTAGTCACATGGTGATGAGTCTCGTTGCAACCATGTGTAGGTGCGGCGGTACGATAGATGCCGCTACATCTCCATCTTCAACCCTATACAAATTCCCATACAAACGGGAACATCCTGTTTAACGGGAATTTTCCAAAACCCTTTCTTAGTGCTCATCTACACCATGAAAGGTATCTACCCTCCAAAAATGGTGTCTCTACCTTCAGCCCTATACAAATCTCCATACAAACGGGAACACCCTGTAGCACCCTGTATAACGGGAATTTTCCAAAACCCTTTCTTAGTGCTCATCTACACCATGAAAGGTATCTACTCTCCAAAAATGGTGTCTCTACCTTCAGCCCTATACAAATCTTCATACAAACTGGAACACCCTGTAACATCCTGTATAATGGAAATTTTCCAAAACCCTTTCTTAGTGCTCATCTACACCATGAAAGGTATCTACCCTCCAAAAATGGTGTCTCTACCTTCAGCCCTATACAAATCTTCATACAAATTGGAACACGCTGTAGCACCCTGTATAACGGGAATTTTCCAAAACGCTTTCTTAGTGCTCACCTACACCATGAAAGGTATCTACTCTCCAAAAATGGTGTCTCTACCTTCAGCCCTATACAAATCTCCATACAAACTGGAACACGCTGTAGCACCCAGTATAACGGGAATTTTCCAAAACCCTTTCTTAGTGCTCATCTACATCATGAAAGGTATCTACCCTCCAAAAATAGTGTCTCTACCTTCAGCCGTTAGGGCTCCACGCCTATCCCAACAATCAATCAATTTAGAGTTTTATATGTATAGATAGGCCCCACTTGGCAACAAAGGTAGTTATCTACTTACATTTCCAAACATTTTATCATTATTTTCATCAACTAAACTAAATCTAACCAAAATACAGTTTTAATACCCTTAATTATTGTTTTACAGGTTGCCTTAATTTGTGGGATAAGCGGTGCATGCAGGAGGATAGAACTGGCTTACCCCATCCATAGTTTTACAAATTGTACATTTAGGTTTTAATAAAATAAACTATTTAATATTGTATTTTATTTTCTCGCAATCGTAGTGAAAAATAGAGTGTAACACACGAAGCTAAAAACCCATTGTAACTCGGTTTCTATTTATTCCCTCGCTAAAGCTCTGGAATAAAACTACCTCGTATGCAATGGGTCATTTTAGCGTCTTGTATAACAATCTACTATTTGTTTTCATTGAACAAGTATTTAACTTTGCATATAAGTAATATAAATAGCTTAGAATAATAAATCTAAGATAAATAGACACAATTAAAGCTGTAAAATAAAAAACCTCTTCACAAAAATCAGCTTTTTTTGAAAATTTATAGCATTAGGTACTTTTGGTTCTACGAGTTTGGTAAAGCATTTCAGTCTTCTCATTATACTAATTGCTAGCGAAATAAAACTTGGCAACAAAAACATTCAAGATGAGTTCCTTAGAGCGTAACGAGTAGGTTTACGTATTTCTGATACGATAATATAAAAGACTTTTTTTGTTTTGAACAAAATGTTAGACGTTGTTTGATGCCACATAATTATGTTTAATATCATTATATTGGGAAAAACCAAACACGGATATAAAAGTATAAGTAACAAAATAATTGTGACTGTTCAGTACGGATCATTTTATTGAGTGTAATTATCCACTTTTAAATACATTTTTTTATTTAGCAAAGATATTCTTAGACCCTTTCCTTTCCAGTTGATAGAAAAATTTAATTAATTGTACTATAATTATTTTATAACACAATGCACTTCTTTCAATGGCATTCTAAATGTAATTTCAAACATCAAATTATATTTAATCTATAAACTCGTCGTTTTAAAAAGTATCAAAAATCGAACTGAAAAATACCTTTAGTGAAACTTCAGTTGAAACATCGAAAACTTTTAATTAACTTTGCTTGAATTAACAACATCAAGTTTTTATTCTTTGAGACTTCTTTGAGATTTTATTAGTATTCAAAATGCAAACTTTTATTCAATAACTAGCTTCTGCCCGCGACTTCGTCCGCGTGGATATTAGACGAAATCCTTTTAAGGAACCTTCAACCAGGATCCGGCCAGCCATTTTTACGCGATTAGGCGAGTCCCCATCAAGCGCGCTGCCTCGCGAGGCAGGACATTTGCCGCGTGTGGCGGGCCTCGCACAAGGCTTCCAGTTCCCGTTCCCGTTCCCGCTCCCGCTCCCCGTTCCCGTTCCGTTCCCGTCCCGTTTGCGTTCCCGTCCCGTAAACGTCCCGTAACCGTCCCGTACCCCTTCCGTTTCCGTTCCCGTACCCATCCCGTTCCTGTCCCGTTCCCATCCTGTTCTCGTTCCCGTTCCCGTCCCGTTATATTCCCGTTCCGTTCCCGTTCCGTTCACGTTTCGTTCCCGTTCCCATTCCCGTTCCGTTCCCGCTGCGTTCCCGTCCCGTAAACGGACCCGAACCGTCCCGTACGCCTTACGTTCCCGTTCTTGTTCCCGTTCCGTTCCCGTCCGATTCTTGTTCCCGTTCCCGTTCCCATCTTGTTCTACTCCCGTTCCGTTCCCGTTTAATTCCAGTTTCGTTCCGTTCCTTTCCGTTCCGTTCCGCTCCGATCCGTCCCGTTCTAGTTAACGGTAACGGGTTCACGGTAACGGGTTACCGTCTCGTTCCCGTTCCGTTCCATTCCGTTCCTTTCCGTTCCGTTCCGCTCCACGCCGTTCCGTTCCGATCCGTTCCGTTCCGTTCCGTTCCGTTCCGTTCCGTTCCGTTCCGTTCCGTTCCGTTCCGTTCCGTTCCGTTCCGTTCCGTTCCGTTCCGTTCCGTTCCGTTCCGTTCCGTTCCGTTCCGTTCCGTTCCGTTCCGTTCCGTTCCGTTCCCGCCCGTTCCGTTCCGTTTCGTTCCGTTCCGTTCCGTTCCGTTCCGTTCCGTTCCGTTCCGTTCCGTTCCGCTCCGTTCCATTCCGTTCCGTTCCCGTTCCCGTTCCCGAGCCCGTGCCCGTGCCCATTCCGGTTCCTGTTCCCGTTCCCTGGATGTACATGTCCAGGTCCAGGTCCATATGTCTCATGTCCACCGCGTTGGACTTCAAAATAAATCTCATTTTCGCAATCACCATCCCATAAAACTTCAAGAACGACATCCATATCGGTTTTTATGTTACTCACCCACTTACCCTCTAAGGGGTTGATTTTCAAAATCCCAAAATATATATTTAGACGTGCTCCTACGAATTTTAAAGTTGTAATTTCGATTTTGTATTATTTTTCCATACAAAATTTGAACCCCATTTTTACCCCTTTAGGGGTTAAATCATGTCCACCGTGTTGGACTTCAAAATAAATGTCATTTTTGCAATCGTCATCCCAGAAAACCCCAATAACGACATCTATACCGATTTTTATGTTTACTCACCCCATTTACCCCCTAAGGGGTTGATTTTCAAAATAACAAAATATATATTTGCCTATTTATTTTGAGATGTGCTCCTACGAAGTTTAAAGATGTAATGTCTATTTTATATTATTTTTCCATACAAAATTTGGACCCCATTTTCACCCTTTAGGGGTTAAATCATGTCCACCGTGTTGGACTTCAAAATAAATGTAATTTTTGCAATCGTCATCCCAGAAAACCCCAATAACGACATCTGTATCGATTTTTATGTTTACTCACCCCATTCACCCCCTAAAGGGTTGATTTTCAAAATAACAAAATATATATTTGCCTATTTATTTTTAGATGTGCTCCTACGAAATTTAAAGTTGTAATGTTTATTTTATATTATCTATATATATAAAATTCAAAGTCCTGACTGAGTGAGATATCAACGCACAGCCCAAACTACTGAACCTAGAGACTTGAAATTTTACACACAGGTACCTTATACAGTGTAGGCATCCACTAAGGAAGGATTTTTGAAAATTCCATCCCTAAGGGGATGAAATAAGGGATGAGAGTTTGTATGGAAGTCCCTCAGTTTTGATGCTAGGATCTTCAAATTTTGTATTCAGGCTGATGATTGAAAATTAATAAATACGTGTATCATCGTTTTTCAAAATTCTACCCCCGATGGGGTGAAAAGGGGGATGAAGTTGAGTATAGAAGAAAATCCTTAATTTTTAAAGTAAAAATCGTTAAATTTATAATTTAGACTTATGGATGGAAATATAACGCAACGTATATGGTTATTGGTAGTATTTTAACCCCTATGGGGATGAAATGGGGTAAATAAACCTAAAATAGATATGGATGTCGTTATGGGGGTTTTCTGGGATGACGATTGCGAAAATGACATTCATTTTGAAGTCTAACACGGTCGACATGATTTAACCACTAAAGGGGTGAAAATTGGGTTCAAATTTGGTATGGAAAACAATATAAAATATACTTTACAACTTAAAACTTCGTACGAGCATGTCTAAAAATAAATAGACAAACATATATATTGTAGTTTTTAAAATCAACCCCTTAGGGTGTAAATGGGGTAAGTAAACATAAAAATCGATATGGATGTCGTTCTTGAGGTTTTATGGGATGGTGATTGCGAAAATGACATTTATTTTGAAGTACAACACTGTGGACATGATTTAACTGCTAAAGGGGTGAAAATGGGGTGCAAATTGTGTATGGAAAAATAATATAAAATGACTTACGGCAGTGAAACGTGGTCGCTAACTATGGGTCTCATAAGGAGGCTCAAGGTCACCCAGCGTGCAATGGAGAGAGCCATGCTCGGCGTTTCCCTGCGTGATCGAATCAGAAATGAGGAGATCCGCAGGCGAACTAAAGTAACCGACATCGCTCGAAGGATTGCTCAGCTAAAGTGGCAGTGGGCTGGACACATAGCGAGAAGAACCGATGGCCGTTGGGGCGGAAAGGTTCTTGAATGGCGACCGCGCACCGGACGGCGCTCCGTGGGTAGGCCCCCGACAAGGTGGACCGACGATCTGGTGAAGGTTGCCGGAAGCCACTGGATGTGGGAAGCGCAGGACCGATCGTCATGGAAATCCTTGGAGGAGGCCTATACCCAGCAGTGGGTGTTGTGCGGCTGATATGATGATGATGATGAGACATTACAACTTTGAAATTCTAAGAAGCATGTCTAAAAATTAATAGGCAAATATATATTTTGTTATTTTGAAAATCATCCCTTAGGGGGTAAATGGGGCAAGTTAACATGAAAATCGATGTGGATGTTGTTCTTGAGGTTTTATGGAATGAGGAATGCGAAAATGACATTTATTTTGAAGTCCAACACGGTGGACATGATTCAGCCGCAGGGGACGGGAACGGGAACGGGAACGAGAAAGGAACGGGAACGCAAACGCGATCGCTCGAAAGCGAACGCGAACGGGAACGGAAACCGGGGACAGGAACGGGACCAAACGGGAACGGAAAAGGGTAAAGAAACGGGAACAGGATACTACTAATATCTCTGGACCCACTTCTGATTGTTGTAATAAACTAGCTTCCGCCCGCGACTTCGTCCGCGTGGATATTAGAGAAAATCCTTAGGGAACCTTCAACCAGAATCCGACCAGCCGATTTTATGCGATTAGGCCGGTCCCCACCAAGCGCGCAGCCTCGTGCGAGGCCTGCCACACGCGGCAAACGTTTTGCCTCGCGAGGCAGCGCGCTTGGTGGGGACCGGCCTAATCGCATAAAATCGGCTGGTCAGATTCTGGTTGAAGGTTCCCTAAGGATTTTCTCTAATATCCACGCGGACGAAGTCGCGGGCGGAAGCTAGTTATCTATATATATAAAATTCAAAGTCCTGACTGAGTGAGATATCAACGCACAGCCCAAACCGCTGAACCTAGAGACTTGAAATTTTGCACACAGATACCTTATACAGTGTAAGCATCCACTAAGGAAGGATTTTTGAAAATTCCATCCCTAAGGGGATGAAATAAGGGATGAAAGTTTGTATGAAAGTCCCTCAGTTTTGAAGCTACGATCTTCAAATTTTGTGTTTAGGCTGATGATTGAAAATAAATAAATACGTGTCTCAGCGTTTTTCAAAATTCTACCCCTGAAGGGGTGAAAAGGGGGATGAAGTTGTGTTTAGAAGATAATCCTTTATTTTTGAAGAAAAAACCGCTAAATTTGTAATTTGGGCTTATGGATGGAAATCTAACGCAACGCACATTGTATTGGTATGATTTCAACCCCCATGGTGATGAAATGGGGGTGCAATGGGGTAAATAAACCTAAAAATCGATATGGATGTCGTTATTGGGGTTTTCTGAGTTGACGATTGCGAAAATAACATTTATTTTGAATTCCAACACGGTGGACATGATTTAACCCCTAAAGGGGTGAAAATGGGGTTTAAATTTTTTATGGAAAAACAATGTGAAATAGACAGTATAACTTTAAACTTCGTAGGAGCACGTCTAAAAAGAAATATACATATATATTTTGTTATTTTGAAAATCAACCCCGTAGGGGGTGAATGGGGTAAGTAAACATAAAAATCGATATGGATGTCGTTCTTGAGGTTTTATGGGATAGTGATTGCGAAAATGACATTTATTTTGAAGTCCAACACGGTGGACATGATTTAACCCCTAAAGGGGTGAAATCGGGGTTCAAATTTTGTATGGAAAAATAATATTAAATAGACATTACAACTTTAAAATTCGTAGGAACACATCTAAAAATAAAAAGGCAATTTTATATTTTGTTATTTTGAAAATCATCCCTTAGGGGTAAATGGGATAAGTAAACATGAAAATCGATGTGGAAGTCGTTTTTGAGGTTTTATGGGATGGTGATTGCGATAATGACATTAATTTATAGTCCAACAAGGTGGACATGATTTTAACCCCTACAGGGGTTAAAATAGTGTTCAAATTTTGCATGGAAAAAGAATATGAAATAGACATTACAATTTTAAAATTCGTAGGAGCACGTCTAGAAATAAATAGACAATTACATACCTATTTTGTAATTTTGAAAATCATCCCTTAGGGGTACCTTAATGGGGTAAGTAAACATGAAAATCGATGTGGATGTCGTTTTTGAGCTTTTATGGGGACAGGGACGGGGACGAGATACCTACTAATATATCTGGACCAATTCTGATTATTGTAAAAAACTAGCTTCCGCCCGCGACTTCGTCCGCGTGGATATTAGAGAAAATCCTTAGGGAACCTTTAACCAGGATCCGACCAGCCGTTTTTACGCGATTAGGCGGGTCCCCACCAAGCGCGCTGCCTCGCGAGGCAAGACGTTTGCCTCGTGAGGCGGGCCTCGCACGAGGCAGCGCGCTTGGTGGGGACCCGCCTAATCGCGTAAAAACGGCTGGTCGGATCCTGGTTAAAGGTTCCCTAAGGATTTTCTCTAATATCCACGCGGACGAAGTCGCGGGCGGAAGCTAGTTCTATACAAAATTTGGACCCCATTTTCACCCCTTTAGGGGTTAAATCATGTCCACAGTGGTTGGACTTCAAAATAAATGTCATTTTTGCAATCGTCATCCCACAAAACCCCGATAACGACATTTATATCTATTTTTAGGTTTTTTTAACCCTTTTCACCCCCATTTCATCCCCTTTGGAGTTGAAATCCTAACAAAAACAATATACGTTGCTTTAGATTTCTATCCATAAGCCTAAATTATAAATTTAGCGATTTTTACTTCGAAAATGAAGGATTTTCTTTAATACACAACTTCACCCCCCTTTTGACCCCTTCGGGGGTAGAATTTTGAAAAACGCTGAGACTCGTATTTATTAATTTTCAATCGTCAGCCTAAATACAAAATTTGAAGATTCTAGCTTCAAAACTGAGGGACTTTCATACAAACTTTCATCCCTTATTTCATCCCCTTAGGGATGGAATTTTCAAAAATCCTTCCTTAGTGGATGCCTACACTGTATAAAGTATCTGTGTGCAAAATTTCAAGTCTCTAGGTCCAGCGGTTTGGGCTGTGCGTTGATAGATCAGTCAGTCAGTCAGTCAGTCAGTCATTCAGTTTACGATTTTATATATTACTAGCTTCCGCCCGCGACTTCGTCCGCGTGGATATTAGAGAAAATCCTTAGGGAACCTTCAACCAGGATCCGACCAACCGTTTTATACGCGATTAGGCGGGTCCCCACCAAGCGCGCTGCCTCGCGAGGCAAAACATTTGCGACGTGTGACAGGCCTCGCACGAGGCTGCGCGCTTGGTGGGGACCCGCGTAATCGCGTATAAAACGGTTGGTCGGATCCTGGTTGAAGGTTCCCTAAGGATTTTCTCTAATATCCACGCGGACGAAGTCGCGGGCGGAAGCTAGTTTATTACAATAATCAGAATTAGGTCCAGAGATATTAAGAGTATCACGTTCCCGTTTCTTTACTCTTTCCCGTTTCCGTCCCCGCCCCCGTTCCCGTTCCTGTTCCCGTGTCCGTCCCCGTCCCCTTGGGTTGAATCATGTCCACCGTGTTGGACTTCAAAACAAATGTCATTTTCGCATTCCTCATCCCATAAAACCTCAAGAACGACATCCACATCGGCTTTCATGTTTACTTACCCCATTTACCCCCTAACGGATGATTTTCAAAATAAGAAAATATGTGTTTGCCTATTTATTTTTAGACATGCTCCTACGAATTTTTAAGCTGTAAACTATGTAATGTCTATTTTATATTATTTTTCCATATATAATTTGTACCCCATTTTCACCCCTTTAGCGGTTAAATTGGACTTCAAAATTAATGTCATTTTCGCAATCACCATCCCATAAAACCTCAAGAACGACATCCATATCGATTTCTACGTTTACTTAGCCCATTTACCCCCTAAGGGGTTGATTTTCAAAACCACAAAATATATGTTTGCCTATTTATTTTAAGACATGCTCCTACGAAGTTTTAAGTTGTAATGTCTATTTTATATTGTTTTCAATACCAAATTTAAATCCAATTTTCACCCCTTTAGGGGTTAAATCATGTCGACCGTGTTGGACTTCAAAATAAATGTCATTTTCGCAATCTTCATCCCAGAAAACCCCAATAACGACATCCATATCGATTTTTAGGTTTATTTACCCCATTGCACCCCCATTTCATCACCATGGGGGTTGAAATTATACCAATACAATATGCGTTGCGTTAGATTTCCATCCATAAGCCTAAATTACAAATCTAGCGATTTCTACTTCAAAAATGAAGGATTATCTTCTAAACACAACTTCATCCCCCTTTTCACCCCTTTGGGGGTAGAATTTTGAAAAACGCTGAGACACGTATTTATTTATTTTCAATCATCAGCCTAAACACAAAATTTGAAGATCCTAGCTTCAAAACTGAGGGACTTTCATACAAACTTTCATCCCTTATTTCATCCCCTTAGGGATGGAATTTTCAAAAATCCTTCCTTAGTGGATGCCTACACTGTATAAAGTATCTGTGTGCAAAATTTCAAGTCTCTAGGTTCAGCGGTTTGGGCTGTGCGTTGATATCTCACTCAGTCAGGACTTTGAATTTTATATATATAGAAGATAAACAATATACTAGAAAAAAATCTACTTGCACGGCTCGCATCAGCTCATATTCTCAAGCGGGAACAAAAGCCCTGACCTTCAGAAGTCCGGTCCAATGCTCTTCTCAATACTGAACTGAGCTACCGAGTCAATTTTATTCTTAAACCTGTAGCGTGTAAATCTCTAGAATGTCGTTCAAAACACAAATCGAAGCCGTACTCAAGAACACCTTATTGAAAATAGCTTGAAACATCGTATGCCATTTCATTCAATACATATCAAAGGTTAAAAGCCAAGTCAACAACTGTTGCGGTAACATGCACTGCACACTGCACAGAGGGCGACGCACGTCTGTGGAAGTTCGTCGACTTTACAACCCCCTGTTGGCGACAACCGAACATTAGTATTCCGTCTTTGTCACAAGTCGTACGGTCGTACGGTCGTTGTCGCAGAAATACGCGTTTATAAAGAGTGCGCGGAATTCCTTTGTTGTAGTTTAAATTATGTTCTTTTTTATCACCAAGACGTTCGTATATCAAAAATATTTTCTTTTTTTCTTTTGTCACTGGTTGAATTTTCTTTTAATAGCAGGTAGATGATCGAAGTTTAATAGTTTTGAAAAAACACGACTGCAACAAAAATATAACGTTTCAAAAGTTCTTAAAAATCTTGATAAACTATTTTAAAACCACATCAACTTTATCGACATTCTTTACAAACTTTAAAGTTTGCGTTCTATGCATAACAAAATATCTTATACCCACTAGAACCTAACTTGATTATTTTAATATCTTGAAAATGTTCTATAAAAGTTTTGAGCTACTGTTTTGATAATACAAAGCATATTTAGTAGGTATTATTGACAAAAAACTCGTGTGAGTCTGACGTATGTAGTATTTTAATACATAATTATATTTTTCTATTAGAATTTTGCCTAGTTTTCACCTATTATCAATAGGGAATATGCATAAGTCACCGATTTTGATAAATTTAAGCCTGATCGCTTCGGACACGTATAAAAACACGATGGAAAAGAAAAATAAAAAATAATAAGTAATGTATTATTTTAGTTTTATCACACGATGAAATCAGGGAAAAATAGCGATTTTTGTTTCACTTTCGGATATAATGCACTTAACAGTCATATAGAATATCGAATAAGATTTTTTTTTTATATGACACATATGTACTTAAACGCAAAATTTAGGGAGATAATTGAAAATAATTGAAAACTCTTGGCTATCTCCATAGTGAACGCGCGCCTGAAACGTGACATGTGACGTCATATATCATATCCGTTTTTTGCTGCTGCGTGCTAACTTCAAGTAACTAAAGTAGGGCCACTTTAATAGGTCACATTTGACAGTTCATGAAAACTCAACAACGTAACCTTTTAACGGTGGGGACACAATATTTATTTATTCAAAGGCATAATTGCTTAACTTGTTTCAGTTCATAATACATATCTATTGTAATAATCAGGAAATAAAGCAAATTTACGATTTATTTTGACAAATTACACTATGGACTGACATATGTCAAATGTGGCCTATTAAAGTGGCCATTTTTTATGTATAATATCACGAGGAAAAACGTAAGAAAAAGTTTTAATATTAATTACAGTTGATTTTCTCAAGCATTATACTTTTGATTTTGTTAAAAAAAATGATGCATATTCCCTATTACTTAGGTACTTACTTGATAAGAAGTCATCAATTTGTTTATAAATACCATGAAATGTGAGGAAGTACCTTTTTCACGGATACTAGGGCGGTTTTATTGAAAGTTAGTTGGTAATTAGTTAGTATTTATACCTACTTTGATTTTTTATTTTCCTGACGTTTCGGCACCTTTACAGCTGCCGTAGTCATGGGGTACTGAAGCTGCTCGTGAGCCTACCCTCAAGCGATAAATTTATAAAGATCTTCTGAAATTAAGTTAAAACTTTTTTTAAATATCTCGAAATATGAAATTTGAAATAAAATGAATTATTTTTAACGAGACATAATAAGCTGAAAAAATCTTATATTAAGAGAATATACTAGAAAAAATGGACTCACACATAGTTATATTAATATGTATAAAAATAGCATCGTGAATGCCTGAAATATAAAAAAAAATCAATAAAAGCATTCTCTTTATTTACCCTTAAAGTTTTTTTCATAAAAACATACCTAACTTTTAAATAGTTGGCGGGCATTTTTAATAAAAAAAAATCAAATTTTATTGGACCATAATAAAATTTATTGCCAATTGGGTTGGTAAACTTTTTCACAACTGTTGTGAATTATTATATTTTCTGGTAGCTTTTGGCTTTGGAGTCAGGAATAACCAATTGCGGAATTTTTATAATACGTAATTTTAATTTAAATAATAATTTAAAATTAAAATTTACAACATAGTACAATAAATCACTATTACGGCTGTATGCGTAATGCTTTTGCTCAAATAAAAAAAAATGAAAAGTTTGGCATTGGTAATGTCAACTAGTTGTCATGTTAGTCACAGTCAGCTTAAATAAATAAAATAACTCTTTTGTAAGTTTGTAGATATACCTACATATATTTATGTGATCATCACAAACGTATAAAGCTCTCTGAAGGCAATTCCTGTTTAATCCTCTGCACCACGTCTCCTTCAAAGGTATGGGAATTGTACAAAATTTGTTCCGCGAATGGTCACATCTATATTTCAAACAAAACGGAACAAAGCAGTGTAGGTACTTCATCGGCGTAATAAGCTAGATAATGGATTTCTTCAAGCTGATCCAATTCCCATAACTGAACAAGAAAAACACTAGAAAATCACAATAAATAAGCTGAAAAACAAACAACAACATTAGGTCGTGATTAATGATTACCAAAGAGTAAAATAATTGGATTACTCTTTGTCACTTTCTGTCAAATCGGGATTTGCTACATCTATGGTCAAATCTGTCTTGTCAATCAGTTTTTTATCAGTAAATGCAAGGGAACTTCGTGTTCAGCCGTTCGTTTGATATTTTATCGCGATTATAATATAAAAAAATATTTTAACTTTTAGATTTTTGCATTCACAATGCTATTTTTATATTAAGATGAATAAATAATGAAAAATATTAGAAAAATCGGCTCACCCGTAGCAACTTAGACGGGATATATATCTAATATCTAATATTTTTCATTATTTATTCATCTTAATATAAAAAAAAATATATTTGATTAACAAGGTGAAATAAAAAAAAAAATTTTTCTTTATTCTTCAAACTTGTGCTATCAAAAAATATATAAAACAATTCTCTTCGAAAAAGTTTACCAACCCAATTGTCTCCCTGGTTAATAGGCTTGTTTCCACTAAGAATAAATCGGCTAGTATAAGGTTTGTAATGATTAAGCATGTTAAATAGTAACCAAAAAAACACTTTTTTCATTATAATAAATAAAGATTACTAATATTTACGAAAGAAAAAATCGGCAAAATTGGCCATTTAATCACGTGACATTGAACACCAATCAGAGACGCGTGACGTCACGCCTCGCGAAACATTGGTTGTTGCTGTCATTTTCACACACACACACACACACAGGTGTAGGTGTGTAGACGTGTCAAACACGAATGTTTCGCGAGGCGTGACGTCATTTAAGACGCCATGACAGTTTTGGCCTTTTTCGATGTCATTTTGAGTTCATTTCTTAAAACGCAAAATTCATAGGTAAAATGACTTATTTTTCTTAAAATAATATATTTTTGGGGTAAAATAGATACCTAACTTTATTTTTAAACTATTTTCCAAATTTTGTCAACTAGCCTATTCAATTACGAGTAGGTCGTACTCGTCGGTCGTACATCAAAATCTTTTGACCAATCTATTCCAAATTGAGTTTTCGACACCACTGGAACTGATCGAGAGTTTGCACAAACATGTTGATTTTTATATTCCATTCCCGCTTCTATTAAAAAGAGTTCTTTTTACTAATATTTATATTGAACAATATTTTGGTACCTTCTATGAATAGTAGGCGTAAGTAAACGGTATGCACATTTTTAGGGTTCCGTAACCAAAGGGTAAAAATGGGACCCTATTACTAAGACACCCCTATCCGTCTGTCTGTCAAAAGGCAATATATCATGAACCGTGATAGCTAGTCAGTTTAAATTTTCACAGATTATGTATTTCTGTTGCCGCTGTAATAACAAATACTCAAAACAGAATAAAATAAATATTTAAGTGAAGCTCCCATACAACAAACGTGTTTTTTTTGCCGTTTTTTGGTACTAAACCCTTCTGCGCGAGTCCGACTCGCATTTTTTTCATTATTATGGTTTGGTAACTGAAAATCTTTCAAATAAAAAAAAACAAAATGCTGTAACAAGCACATTGTGAACATCAAAGAAAAATCAAGAACAGAAAGAAATTATTTCTTGCTTCATATACAGAGCTGTTTTATCCAGAACGTCCTTGAAAATAGATAGGTACTTAACTTGTTTTTGATAGTCATAAACCTACCAATATTTCAATCACTGTACAGTTCCTACTTGATTTTGAGGAGTTCCCTCGTGTATCTTCAAAATCCAAAGTCCAATACCAATGAAAAATAATATGGTATCCTTCTTGAGGTGTCTTCTTTCAAACAAAACAAATCATCTAAATCGGTTCACAAACAAAAAGTAATGGTTGAAAATCCGTCTGAATTCATATAAGATGGTAACAAAAACGACAGTATTTTCAAGATTACTTACTTGAAAACTACTGAACCGATTGCAAAATTTCAAAAAATGAGACCAACTTGAGGATAAACCTGATGTTATAACTTTGAATCATTTCAATCGGTTCAGCCGTCTTCGAGTAATCGGTGTACATACATATAAAAATATATATATATAAGCGACGAATAGATAACCTCCTCCTTTTCAATTTTATCTAAGTCGGTTAATGAATCCCTAGTCGAATAGTGAATGATTAATAAACTCTATCTTAGATGCAACTTAATTATTTTTATTAATCTCATTCCAGAAACTAAAACAAAAGAAATTAATACACTTTTGTGACGTAACATTTTTCACGTCGAGCTTTTTCGATTGATAGCGCTAAAGTGAAGACATTATTTTTATTGACAGGCACTATATAAATATGAATGCTATAAAAAGTGAGTCATGTCAGGCCCCATAGATTTTTAGTCTTCTATCGCGTGAGTGATCAGATAACGCACGACTGAGCAATCTATCTTCCCTCCGGACGCGTGAGCGGTTTCACATGTAATCGTGATGTTGGTAGGAAATTTTATGTTTTAATAGTTCTATTATATACTGTATTTTTTATGCACAACGAAGTGCTTCCTCACCTGATGTTAAGTGACAATAAGGCCGAAGGTGAAAGCGCACTACACCAGGAATCCACTAATGAGGAACTGGCTTCTTAACTCTAACTGCCGGAACACAACAATTTTTAAATTGTAGTTATACGTCACAACGTACGTATACGTCAGAAAAAGGTAAGATAGTGGTAGCTAGCCAGGTAGACTAGAAATAAGCCCTACCACCAAAACGGCAAATATTGTACCCCCATTGGGAATTGAACTCGGGACCCCTGCGTCTTACACGGGACGAACCACAAGACCACAGAGATTGTATTAGTGATAGTAATAGAATCTTGTTGTTTAGTGACCATACACAGATTTAAGACCAGATAAAGTCCATCCATTTTCATCTGGTCTTAAATCTGTGTATGATCACTAAACAACTTTTCATAGTCTTACTATTATCAGTGGCAATCAAACAAAGCTGTAGAACACGACAATAGCTAAACCATGTGGTAAACCTCGAAAAAATAAAAAATAAAGTTTTTGAAGATATGTAAATATAGGTTACGGCGGGTTGCGATCTGTAAAACTTGGGTAAAAGTATCTATAATTTCGTAATAAATAAGTATATCATATATATATATATATATTTACATCCAGCAAGCTTTTTGGCGTCATGCACGTGGTGCATCATTACGACGTCCCCCAGTTCCCCTTACTTTTTTTAACATGTCTAAATGAATATTGCTTAGTTTTTTGATTTCCAGCTCCATGGGATACGTAATTTTTCGATAAATTTATATTTCGCGATATTCGTCTTGCAGTCATGCTCGAACATTTTTGAACCCCTAACCATGGTGATACATTATAGGCATCCTGGATATATTGATCGTAATTTACCCATGGCATCGATTATTTAACGTCCTCACAGGATGGACGGTATTTGGGAGTGCGACGTTGCCAGCTTTCAGTTTATTATCTCTTTCTTGTCCTATCGCTTGTCTCTAGTACCCAGTTTCAACATTTGATTTGTTCCAATATTCGTAAAGTCTATACATATACGGATGCCCCATATGCACAGACCATACAACAAGTACTTACGTATGTTATAATATGTAAATACGAGTACCTAGTGTGCTTGCCTTATTCGATTATTTTTTAATAAAAAGTCTGTTGTTTTGCAATGAGCATAGATTAATGGATTGAATGGTAAATGTATGTCGGTCTTTCACGCAACACTTACTGAACGAACTTTAATAAATTTGGTAGATTGTGTACCTACCCATATTTACATATAATAAAATGATAGTTTAATTAAATATGAAAAAAGGGAATAATAATAAAATGGATTGAATGGTAAATATATGTCCGTCTTTCACGCAACACTTACTGAACGAACTTTAATAAATTTGGTAGATTGTGTACCTACCCATATTTACATATAATAAAATGATAGTTTAATTAAATATGAAAAAAGGGAATAATAATAAAATGGATTGAATGGTAAATATATGTCCGTCTTTCACGCAACACTTACTGAACGAACTTTAATAAATTTGGTAGATTGTGTACCTACCCGTATTTACATATAATAAAATGATAGTTTAATTAAATATGAAAAAAGGGAAGAAAGAGAATGAGATAGATTTTATCATGTCGAAAAAAAAGAAAAAAACACGTTTTTATTGCAAAAAAGTCGGACTAAAAAAATTAAAACGGACTAGTAAAAACAGACTAAAAAGTATAAAATAAATTTTTCTTTAAATATTTTTAACCCTACAGAAATTTTAAACCTAAAAAAGTGGGGCGCATTTTGTAAAATTTATCATCCATAGTGTCTTTAACATGCGCCCCACGTTTTTAGGCTTAAAATTTCTAAAGGGTTAAAAATATTTAAAATTTAAAGGTTAATATTTAAACTTTTTAGTCTGTTTTTACTAGTCCGTTTTAATGTTTTTAGTCCGACTTTTTTGTAATAAAAACGTGTTTTAAAAAAGTTTATTTTTAGTAAATTTTTATTTTCTGCTTTTTAGTTAACGAGCTAAGACTAAAAATATACCATCTCCTATCAGAGTACTCGTCAAGACGATTCAAACGAGCCCAAACTCGATGGGGTTGCATGGTTTTAATACAGAGTCCCAGTGGCCTTCTTCCGGCTCTATCATTAGACCATGGAAACTTCCCAACAGAGTACTCGTCAAGACAATTCAAACGAGCCCAATCTCGATGGGGTGGCGTGGTTTTATTAAAGAGTTCCTGTGTCCTTCTTCCGGCTCCATCATCAGACTCTGGAAACTATTTCCCAACAAAGAACTCGTCAAGACGATTCAAACGAGCCCAAATTTGATGGGGTTGCACGGTTTCAATATTGAGTTCCTATGGCATGGCCTTTCCGCTTCATTATCAGACCCTATACCACGTCTCCCATTAGAGTACTCGTCAAGACGATGCTAACGAGCCCAAACACGATGGGGTTGTATGGTTTCTTCATAGAGTTCCTGAGGCCTTCTTCCGACTTCATCATCAGATCAGCTCAATGACACCATAATATTGCATCGCCTTCCAGTTCTGGCCTATGTTCAAAGTTTTAAGTCTCTAGCTCATCGGGAAGTTAGGATAAAATCGTTCGCAAACTTTGTGGCGAAACACAAACAAACAAACAATCAAACAAACAAACGCGAAAGCAACCTAATAAAAACGTGTTAATAAAATATACCATCTCCTATCGGAGCACTCGTCAAGACGATTCAAACGAGCCCAAACTCGATAAGGTTGCATGGTTTTAATACAGAGTCCCAGTGGCCTTCTTTCGGCTCTATCATCAGACCCTGGAAACTTCCCAACAAAGTACTCGTCAAGACAATTCAAACGAGCCCAAACTCGATTGGGTTGCATGGTTTTATTATAAAGTTTCAATGGCCTTCCTACGGCTCCATAATCAGATCCTCGGACACTATTTCCCATTAAAGTACTCGTCAAGATGATTCAAACGAGCCCAAACTCGATAGGATTGCATGGTTTTATTACCGAGTTCCAGTGGCCTTCTTCCGGCTCCATCATCAGACCCTGGACACTATTTCCCAACAAAGTACTCGTCAAGACGATTCAAACGATCCCAATCTCAATGGGGTAGCGTGGTTTTATTAAAGAGTAGGACACAGGAGTGTCCTTACTCCGGCTCCACCATCAGACCCTGGAAACTATTTCACAACAAAGAACTCGTCAAGACGATTCAAACGGGCCCAAATTTGATGGGGTTGCACGGTTTCAATATTGAGTTCCTATGGCATGGCCTTTCGGCTTCATCATCAGACCCTAAACCACGTCTCCCATTAGAGTACTCGTCAAGACAATTCTAACGAGCCCAAACACGATGGGGTTGTATGGTTTCTTCATAGAGTTCCTATGGCCTTCTTCCGGCTTCATCATCAGATCAGCTCAATGACACCATAATATTGCATTGCCTTCCAGTTCTGGTCTATGTTCAAAGTTTTAAGTCTCTAGCTCATCGGGAAGTTAAGATAAAATCGTTCGTAAACTTTGTGGAGAAACACACAAACAAATAAACAAACGCGAAAGCAACCTAATAAAAACGTGTTAAAATATTCAATGATGTCACTGTAATCAACGCCGTCAAAATGGGGAGCGATTACGGATTGGTACGTGGCACATTGCATAATCAACATAAGCCTGAAAAGATGTCGATCTCGACTGATAAAATCCACGCTTCGACTATTACCGGCCCATATTTAAACCCCCGAAAGCTTGAACTCCAAAACCGCTTCAAAGCCCTTGAGAACAGCATAGATGGGGACGATCTAAACAATATGGTGGTGGATACTGTCCGTATGGAAGGGTCAAAGTTCTTTACGACCCGCCGCCCAAGCTAAAGAAACTCTCCAACCGCTCACTCATGGATCAGAGACGTGAAATGAGGCTCCAGAGCTCAGTGGTCATCGTTATCGGCAACTAAATAGAAAAATATCTAAGTCTTTGATGAGTGATCTTTAAATACGAATCATATTAAAAAAGGTAATTGAGCGGAGTAAAGGCTCCAATGTGTTCGCGAGAGATCTGTCTATTGGGAAAAGCTAGATGACGTAGCTGAAAACTGACGACGGACGCATCATCTCATCGAAGTCTGAAATACTGAGGGCGATCAAGAGTTTCTATGGGCAGTTACATTCCAGGCAGACACCTGTTGAAAGCATGGCTAAAAACCCCAGATCCAAGCTTACCCGACACTATACTGAAGATATCCCGGACGTCAAAGCCGGTGGTAAGCCGATACTTAAAGTCCTCAAAAAGCTTTTCAATTCCGTCATCGTCGAGGGCGGAACACCGAAGGCATGGAAATGGAACACAAGTGAGGTGATTTTGTTCTTTGAATAGCTACAGACCCATCTCACGTCTTCTGAACCATGACTTTTTCGAGAATTCTTACGAATCGTCTTCTCGCTGGTTTGACCACTTCCAACCTCCCGAATAAAACTGGTTCCGAAAAGTTTTGCCGATGATATAGTTCTTATGGCTGAGACCTTGGAAGACCTCAGAAGAATGCTCTAAGATCTCCGCAGTGCTTTCCAAAGAGTGGGTTTCAGGATGAACATGGATAAGACGAAAATGATGTCGAATGCCCATATCGTGCCCGCTCCAGTTCATGTTAGGAATCAGAAATGAGGAGATTCACAGAAGAACTAAAGTAGCCGACATCGCTCGCAGGATTGCTCAGCTGAAGTGGCAGTGGGCTGGACACATAACGAGAAGAACCGACGGCAGTTGGGGTGGAAAGGTTCTGGAATAGCGATGACGCACCGGACGACGCTCCGTGGGTAGGCCCCTGACATGTGGACCGATGAACTGGTGAAGGTTGCGGGAAGCCACTGGATGCGGGCAACGCAGGGTCGTCGTGGAGATCCTTAGGGAAAGCCTTTACCCAGCACTGGGTGTCATGCGGCTGATATGATTAAAATAAAATAAAAAAATACTAGGAACAGTGCTATCATCTTACAGTTGGTACCTAGCTTGCAGCCACATAGTACCGTATTCGTGGAATCACGATCGCCAGGCTATTAAACATCCGTATACTTATAGCTATTGAACGTCCGTATACAGCTATTGGGCGTCCTTCTATGGCCATTGGGCGTCCGTATACAGCTATAGGGCGTCCGTATTTAGCTATTGAACGTCCGTATACAGCTATTGGGCATCCGTATATGCCTGTTGGGTGTCCGTATACAGACAGCTATTGGGTATCTGTATTAGGCTACTGAACGTCCGTATACAGCTATTGGGCGTCCGTATTTAGCTATTGAACGTCCGTATAGAGCTATTGGGTGTCCGTATATGGCTGTTGGGCGTCCGTATACAGACAGCTATTGGGCATCCGTATATGGCTATTGAACGTCCGTATATGTACAGCTATTGGGCGTCCGTACAAAGCTTTACGTTGATTTGTTGATACCAAATGACAAATACCAATACCGATACCAACATATCATCATAATCGGTATAGCGGTTATACAAACTTCCACCGCTTTTTACCCCCTAAGAGGATGATTGCGTCAATAAAAACTACCCTAATATGTCTTCATACCAAATTTAAATCGGTTTTGTGGAAATAGATTCCCTATACAAACTTCTACCCTCCTTTTTGCCCCTTTAGGAGATGATTTTGGGGACAAAAGTGTCCTATGTTCTTTCTCGGGTCCGAAACTATCTCCATAGTCCATACTAAAGTTCATCTAAATCGGTTCAGCAGTCTATGTGTGAAGAGGTAACAGACGGAAAAACTTTCGCATTTATATTATTAGTATGGATTGTTATCTATTTTTATGAATAAAGTTGAGTTTATTTGTAAGTTTCAGTAGTAATTATATTTTATATTAATTAATAAGATCGAGCGCCGAATATTACGCAACGCGTACGTGGCCGAAGACGATGTATATTGTTTAAATTACAGTAAATATTATTTGAGCTATTGACATAGATTCAATGAGCGAGCTGGCAACATCGCAATTGTGGACGCCAAATACGCGAACTCGTAGTCAGAAATTCCCCTCGATATACATGCGTGGATATACGCGCTGCAGCAGCGCCTCACCTGCGCTGAGATTTCTTCGGGAACTTTTCAATATTTTTTTGCAGCCATTTTATACGATATTTGGCTTCCGTCGATATTTGTACTATGGCTAGCTAGGATCAATAGGGCCTAAGTGCCACCGCCCAATAAAGTGGCGTCCGGTATGCGGACGCCAAAAGCAGGTGGACGCCAGGTTAAATGCATTTTCGCCTTCAGGGGACGGCCAATTGTTTGCGGGATAAATATATATATATATATATAACAACGGCGAACGGTAACCTTTTTCGTAATTTAAATGTATTACGGGTTACCGTACTGTTAGTAATTGTTCCGTATTCATGACGTCACATACCACGCATAATTTTCCAATAAAATAAAAGTTAAAAAAACACGACTGCCCTGCCAAAAACGAACTAATAAAAAGCTAAATAATAAGTGTCATTACAGTCGGGGGACCTATTTGATTAAAAATAATTGTTGCACAAAATGTTCCCCAGACTGCAATAACACTTATTATTTACCTTACTAAATAATATTCTAGAAAAAATACTTAGTCGTATTTTATCTAGTATATTATTTAGTATTGTATAAAAATAGCATTGTGAATGCAAAAATCTTAAAAAGTTATTATTTACCTTTTTATTAGTTCGTTTTTGGCAGGGCAGACGTTTTTTTAATTTTTTTTATTGGAAAATTATGTGTGGTATGTGACGTCATGGGATGAATACGGATATTTTGAGATAATAATTTTGCGTGCTATATTTCTGGCAATACTAAACTTAGGCGGGAATGTAAATTATTTGTCAGCTGTCTTTTTGGTAATAGCGTTAAAATTAAAACAATTTGATAATTGTCTTGTTTTTCATATTTTTAATATTTTTTGGCTAAGGTTTTGTAATTTTTACTTTCGAACCAATTATTTATTATGTTAATTGCATGTTTTATCAAAAACTTTATATTACCTATCTAAAGAATTTAATTAAATACTAAAGAAAATATATAAACAATTTCTCTAACCAAGTCTTAGTTTCAATTTATCGCATCGCAAAATCATCACCGAAAAACCGGTAAAGGCGGCTTCACACGCTTGTGCATTTTTAAAGGGCCCGGTACACCGTGAACCGTCAGATAAGCGATGACTGCGCCATCTATCTTCCTCCGCGAGACGTATGTGAGATACGGCCCGCATATAATCGAAAATCGTTTACCGCGATCCATCTACATGCCGAAGCCGCCCAGAATTGGCTTGACGCTTTGTTGAAGTTTTCAAGGGAAATTGATGTGTTATAACATAATCATACTTTGTTCTGAGTTTTCGTTTGTTCAGGACAATGAAAAAAGTCTGTTGTTCAAAGTAATCATGAAGTTTCCCTTTGTAAAGGTATTTGAATTAACACCAGTCGATATACCGCTTTGTTCTTTGTTATTTTAATCATTCAAGTTGGCGAGTGATCGTGAAATAAACAACAAATCCTGATTAATGCTTAACTTAAATTTTTGTTTGTATTTTTCGTCTGAAGCAAGAAGCTTATATCCACAATGGAGGTTGCACGCCTAGTAAGTAAGTGAAGATTGAAAAAGACTCTTTAGTGACGTTACGGCGTAATGCTATCTCTTTCTTTTCGTTTTACAATACGTTTTCGTTTCTCACGAACAAACGAACGACGAACAACGAACACGTATTGTAACACTAAAGAAAGAGGTTGCAATAAGCCGTAAGGACCTTTTTTCAATCTTCACTATGACATATGGCCGTGCAAACTCCATTTGAGGGAGGTATAAGCTTCTTGGTCTGAAGTCTAAATAATGTAAGATACTGACTAAGGAGGCCACATTAGTTATTTAGACAACAAAATTACAAAAATAATTTTCAGACGAAAGAAATCTTAGTATGCGAAAGTCAACTTGAACTTTTTCAACTTTAGCTATTTTGCTTTTCAGATTGAGAACTTTACAAAGTTGTACCTATGCGAAAGCATAATTGCTCACTAATTAATTCAACTCGATGAATATTTGAATTTTTATTAAATGGCCACCAATCTCGTTAGGGCCAAAGAACGGGGCAATTCGATTATTCAAATGGGACCGTCAGAGACGTCAAATTAAAACATTGATTTAATTTGTCCACCTTACTTCCCAGAAAGCCGATTTTCTTATTTCTAAGAGTACTCTTTTTGCTAAATTAGTCCTTTGTCGGAGAAACGTTTTAACTGAATACTTTGTATTTTCTTTTTAAGATTCCGTAAAGTGGGAAAAATGAAACCCTTAAAAACCACTTGGTTACTGATTATGTCTGTCTATCAAGATCCATTTTCTTAGAAACGCGTGGAGTTATCATGTTGAAATGTTATTACCTTATATGTATAAACTTTAAAACAATCAAATAATTCGAATTATGAATAATTTGATAATAATAAATATTTGTTTGATTTGATTAAGGACTTACACGTTTATTTATTCCAAATATGTATATGAATTTTCAGCGGCATTAAACCTCTTTGTTGTTACTAAAAAAAATACTGTATTACCCGGTTAAATTGGGAATGCTGTGTTTACTCGCATATAACTTGCATTAAGGTACCTACCTATTTAACTTTGTAGGGATAATTCTATAACCAAATAGTGTTTTATATATTATTGCATGCGTTGTTATAGCTCGGTTTATGGCCCTAAAAGCGATGTATTAGGGCTCACTTTACGAGCAAGTGTGTTGAAAAATAAGTTACGATTTTGGAAGAGATTTGTTCTACTTTGTGACATTAGTAGCTTAGGAATTACGTCAAAGATTATAATAGTACATTATGAGACAAGTTAGCTTAGGTTGCTCATTGCACACATGGCTGTGGGTTGCAGCCCGAGCCGCAGGCGAGGGCGTTACTCAGCCAAGTGTGCAATAAGCAAAAGCTCACCAGTTTCATACGACATTTTTCAACACATTTGCGAGGAAAAAATGAATTTTTAGCGGCATAAAACCTCTTTGTTGTTATTAAAAAAAACTGTATTACCTCTGTTTACTCGCACAGAACTTGCAATAAGGTACTAATTTAACCTTTGTAGGGATAATTCTTTAACGTACTAGTGTTTTAGATATTATTGCATGCGTTTGTTATATATAGCTCGGTTTATGGCCCTAAAAGCGATGTATTAGGGCTCACTTTACGAGCAAGTGTGTTGAAAAATAATATTGAAAATCATCTGATAATCCCATTTCTCTAAAATATCCCGATTCTTTTACGTAGTAATGCCGGCCATGCACTATCAAGTGTACGGTACAAGTCTGCAGCGGACTTGAAATGGTATCTTGTCTTGTCCGTATGTGGGTAATATTCTGCTAAACTGATACAAAACGATAGCCACATTAATCGGCTTTAGCCCTCTGTTTCATATGTCGTGTAACGAAAACGCCTTAAAATGCGCTCGATTTGTAAACCAAACAAAATTACGAACACGGAACGTGTTTACAAATACACAATTTGCCTACCATTGTTTCAAAAACGTAACTCAGAAAGCCACATTACAACCAAAATGGTTAACCATCAAAAGTTGTTTAAAAGTGAACCTTATTCGTGTGCTAATAAAACACTCTAGTGTTTCTGTATACCGTGTACAGATAGAAAAGGGTTTATTTTGAGACTGACTAAGATTGATGGCGTCACTCTATCGACTTCTCTTGGGAAATTAGCATTATGGAGTTATGTTTGCTTGAATTATAATGACATGTTTATTATATGGAAATAAAACCAAACAACGATTGAAATAACGAATAAAATAATATACTTAGAATTTACATAGATCTATAGGGGTACGTATCAGAATGTCTAAAGTTAGAATGTCTAAGCTTAAAATAGCAAAGTTCAAAATGTCAAAATTTTTAATGTCTAACGATTAAAATGTCAAAATTTCAAAATGTCAAAAACGAAAATATCAAACGGTCAGATAGTCCTCTATAAAAATGTCTAAGTTTAAAAGATTCTAAGTCTTGACGACCTCCGTGGTCGAGTGGTTCGCACGCCGGTTTTCAAGGCGTCACCATCTCTTGAGGTCCCGGGTTCGATCCCCGGCTGGGTCAATGTAGAAAATGAACTTTTCAATATTGTCTCAGGTCTGGGTGTGTGTCATACCACCGTTGTTTCTGATTTCCATAACACAAGTGCTATAGCTACTTACTTTGGGATTGGAGCAATGTATGTGATGTTGTCAAATATTTATAAAAAAAAAAAGATCAAAACTTAAAATGTCTAATAGTCCAAATACCTATAATAACGTATAGAATTTACTTTTGCCTTTCTTTCATTTAGGTACTCAATCAATTAGGTTAAATAATTGCGTGTTAACCTCTGTGCCTCCACCGCACATCACCATAGCCGGTGCCGGTGCCAGTCACTGATTCAGTAGCAGGCGAACAAAATCGACCAATTGAGTTTGAAATAGATTAGATTTTTCTGGCGCTTCGCCGGCCGCTGCCACGGCACGTTCGCTTCGCTCGCTCGGCTCGCGCGCTGGGTTCATGTCAACCTAACATGCTCGTTTTAGGTTCAGGTTTATAAAAGAGGATCTGTTAGTTCTATATCGAAGCAGCCTAGCAACAAACTATATACCTAGTGGCTGGAGAAAAGTCAGGGCCGTCTTCATACCGAAACCAGGGAAGGCCACATATCAAGAGGCGAAGTCCTTTAGATGCATCAGCCTCTCCTCGTTCCTACTGAAGACACTGGAAAAGATACTAGACAGACATATAAGAGAAACCATAGGCAAAAGTAAAAGACCACTACATGACAACCAACATGCTTATATGGAAGGGAAATCCATCGAAACAGCCCTTCACAACATGGCAGTCAGAGTAGAAAGATCAATTTCAAACAAAGAATACGCTTTAGCGTGCTTCTTCGATGTTGAAGGCGCCTTTGACAAAGCGTCTGCGCAATCTATAGTGGAAGCCCTAAACAGAGAAGGTGTAACAAAGCAAATATCAGGTTGGATAACCAATATGTTACAACACAGATCCATACAAGCAGAACTAGCAAATACCAAATACACCATCAAAGCTAGAAGAGGCTTTCCCCAAAGAGGCTGTCTGTCTCCATTGTTATGGTGTATCTTAATAGATGAACTAGTAACAAAGATCACTGCTATGCACATATACATCCAAGCGTACTCGGATGACGGCCTGTTACTTGTAAGAGGCAAAGTTCTAAGCGTGGTCAGAGATATAATGAGAAGCGGAATCATGACAACATTGAGATGGTGTAGGGACAAGGGACTGAACCTTAACCCTACAAAAACCAAACTAATGTTGTTCACAAATAAAAGAAAAATTGATAGTATGATCCCAATAATTATTGAGAATGTAGAACTTGAAATAGTAAAGGAGTTTAAATACCTAGGAATAGTCCTAGATAGCACCCTAAGTTATAGAACAC
The DNA here is from genome assembly GCA_928269145.1 of Agriphila tristella. Taxonomy (NCBI): domain Eukaryota; kingdom Metazoa; phylum Arthropoda; class Insecta; order Lepidoptera; family Crambidae; genus Agriphila; species Agriphila tristella. Next base: position 45,802,875 of record OV743433.1, read on the forward strand.
ACATAAAAGAAACTAGCAAAAAGGCAATGACAGCTCTCATGCAGTGCAGAAGAGCCGTTGGCAGGAATTGGGGCATGAAACCCGAAGTGGTCCAATGGATCTATAGGGCAATCATCCTACCGAGAATTCTCCACGGAGCACTAGTATGGTGGCATAAAGCACAACTAGAATATAACAGAAAAGAACTCACAAAGGTACAAAGACTAGCTAGCATCATGGTATCAGGAGCCATGAGAACAACTCCCACGGCCGCCTTAGAAATGATACTAGGCCTTAGTCCTATAGATCTTGAAATCGAAAAGAGAGCTACAGAACAATGGTTTAAGCTGAAAAGCACTAACCTATGGATAGGAAGACACACTGATAAAGGTCACGCAGAAATAGGGAAAAAGTACGAAGAAAACCTTTCTATGATACTGGTTAATAATGACCTAATAAAAAAGGAGAGGATATTCGACAAAAAGTACAGAATAAGCATCAGATCCAGAGACGACTGGAACCTAGAACAAGACAATCTGGATAGCACCGCAGTATGCTACACTGATGGGTCAAGAAAAGAATCAATTAAGCTATCGGGAGCTGGGATATACATAGCTAAACCCAACACTAAAAGAGCTACTTTCAATCTGGGCAGATACGCCAGCGTATTCCAGGCGGAAGTATTTGCAATATTGGAGTGCGCGCATATGATTAAAAGTGAGATAAGCGATCATAACGTAGGAAAAATAATAATATATAGCGACAGTCAAGCAGCCATCAAAGCCCTTGACAAAACGGAGACCACCTCAGCCTTGGTGAAGGAATGCAAACAAAGCATTCAGGAACTTGCAAACTTGGCTGAGGTGGAAATTGCCTGGGTACCTGGACACGAAGGTAATAAAGGCAATGAGGAAGCCGACGAATTGGCCAGAACAGGGGCTGATGAACCTTTCATTGGGCCCGAACCAAGATTGCCAATCGCACATAGAATTACTAAGAACATTATTGAAATTCGAACAATCAAAGAAACCAACCAGAGATGGATGAAAAAAAAGGACTGTAGACAGTCTAAGATCTTCATCAAATCTGTTGACAAGAAGAAAACTAGAGAGTTGCTGAAACGAAGCAGGAGAAATATAAGAATGATTGTAGGAATACTGACAGGACACTGTGCATTAAACAGACACTTGTCAGTGATCAAACGGACAGAGGATCCCATCTGTCCGCAATGCAAAGAAAAAGAAGAAACAAGCTACCACTTCATGGCAGAATGCCCGATGTACGCATCACTGCGCTGGGAGCTCTTTGGAGCGGACAAGCTTAAGGAAGAGGATTTAAAGCAGTTAACGATAAGTCAACTCAGCAGGTATTGTAAGCTTACAGGTAGGTTCGAGGGTCCGACGCCGGTGGGGTAATTGATAACCCGCCTCCCCCCTGTGGGGATTTGGGGAAATGGGTGAAATGGTTCCAATCAAGGTGACTGATCACCCGTCCGGCTTCGCTGGTGTCCCCCCTTCTAAATAATAATAATAATAATAACATGCTCGTTGCTACGCTCCTCGCACCTATGTCGTGACCTACGGTTTTTAAGTCCCAGTAGACTAGTTTAGACTCATTTCCGGGAGCTGAAGTTGCAATAAAGCATTTCAGGCGAAGCCCAAAGACACCTCCACAGACTCAATTAACCTCAAATAAGGCGATTCGTTCTAAGATCCAAACCAATTCAAATAAATTATTTTGAACTTAGACTTAATGACCATTGATATTTAAACTCGTCAAGTATTTGATACGTTTGATACTTTGAATTTTGCTATTTGAATTTATACATAATGATTTTAGACATTTTAAACCATTTTAATTTTGATTTTTGACATTTTGAACTTTGCCATTTTTAGTTTAGACATTTTAACTTTAGACATTCAGATACGTACCCATCTATAAAGCTCGTACATTTAAAAATTCACAGATGTTACAGTCCCCGCAAGAATCGGAGCATTGAAAATGAACACCAAATTTTACGAAAACCAAAATCAAATCAAATGCAAAGTCCTATTATATGTTTAAAGTTACCTAGGTACTATCTATTTATTTTTACGATTGTGACACTCGGCTCCGCCTCGTGTCACAAAACGTGTCGTCTGCTTCTGCATCTTTTAACACTATTACCATGACGATCGGCCAATAATCATAAAAGCTACATCACTTTTTATGTACGGAAACACCCGTTTTTCAGCAATTCCAAATCTAAAGGGACCACCTACAGGTCACAATTATTAACCGATTTTCAAAATTATTTCGCCATTTGGTAGCTAAACTAATACCCTAGGACCTTTTTTTTCATTTTTTCTTAAGTCGGTTTTTGTTTCGAAATATTTACAATTTAGTAAACAAACACCCCCCTAAAATCCCGGAATTTTCGGAATTTTGCAAAATTACAAAAAAAGTTACCAGTAGATTTTCAAAATTCAAACGTTCGCACGTGTCTCGATAAATTCCTCAACTTATAGTACTATTTTCATCTCGATCCTCCCAAAATCTTCGGAAATATGGCCAAAATACGTCTCAGGCGATTTGCATCTGATAACCATTTTCAATGGTAAAAACGCTGCTACCGGCTGGTATGTATTGACTGGCTGTATAGACGGCACTGAAAAAAAAACATAAGCGCGCGAATTAAGTCTGTGTTCTTGTAATTAGTACATACTTACGTACTTAGTACAATAACTTTTGAAATTTGCGCTAGTGTATCAAACGTAACTATAAATTTGTAATTATTTTTACTTTTCACGTGTCTTTTTTAAATAAAGAACATTTTCATTAATTACATAAACACACACCCGATTGCACTAAACTTAAGAATCGCCTAAGTCTTTTCTTATCTACAACTCGACCAAAATAACTAGGTGAATGCCAGCTACATGACGGCTAAGTTTATGACACCGTTTTAATTTGGTCGTGTTGTAGTTAGGAAAAGACTTAGGCGATCCTTAAGTTAAGTGCAATCGGGTAAAAGTCTCCTATTTATTTTCTCATAGAAAGGGGATGAAAAGTAGAGTATATGACTCGGGAGCAAAATATTTTTGGCGAGGGCGACATACTTTGAATCCCTCGCTACGTTCAGGATTCTACTCTAGAATCCCTCACTTCGCTCTGGATTCAAAAAAGCGCCCTCGCCGTAAAAATATTATTTTGCTCCCTTGTAATACAATCTACTATTTATTTGTTTATTTTGACGCTGTTTACGATGCTTCTCAGTTTCCTATAAAAGATGGTCTGTAAGAAACAACACTGATATTCTTGTAAACAGTGATATTACTCGTTGAAAAGTTCCAGCCTTTAAGAAAAAGTTGTCGACTATTTATGTTTTCACTGCGTCGGAAAAGTTCAGCTAGCCATGGTCAGCCAACCGAGATATGAATGTAAGTTTTCATAAGAAAAGGAGAAATGCACGGCTTACGTACGTATTCTGTGGCTTATGCTTCGCACACAGAGCAGACACTTTTTACTCTAAGTAAGTTTTTGTTCAAATATCGTATGTGAAATAGAGAGAGAGAAAGTGTGTGTAGAATACTAACATTTGGATGCATCGTTACACTCTCAGATCAAATAAAAAAGTAAGATGGAGCCAAAGGCGGATCCAGGATTTAAATTTGGGGGGGGGGGGGGCCCTCGGAGACTCGGGTCTAGACCCGGCAGGGTCTATGTTAGGGATCCCTGTCAAGGATGAATAAAATGCCTGATTTAGGTAAAATTACTGCCTATAAAATGCGACTTTTAGCCACTAATTTAGTGTTTTTTTTTTGTTTATTGTTTAAGACATATTACATACAGATTCTATTATACATTTACTCACTGGCAAAACCACTAGGGTTTGTGTGCCCATGAGAGTTCGCAAGTTTTGAGCATTATATAAATCAAAACATGGAAATAGAAAAGAAAGCATGCATAACTAACATGGTGTTGTCTATGGTAAGAAAACTGCCGCGCAGCGCGATTTTTTGTCAGTTTAGTCAATTGTATGTACTCGTATGTACTTATAGGACAAAAACCGTCGCGCAGCGCGATTTTTTGTCAGTTTCATTCACAAATCTTTTCCTTTTGTCTACAAAAAGCGGCCGCGCAGCCCTATTTATCCACAAATCTTGTACTCTTGCCTACAAGAAATGGCCGCGCAGCGCGATTTTTCGTCAGTTTAGCCACTTGTATGTACTCTTATCTATAGTAAAAAAACGGCCGCGCAGCGCGATTTTTAGTCAGTTTCATCCGCTAATCTTGTAGGTACTTTTGTCTACCTATAGTAAAAGAAATGGCCGCGCAGCCAAAGGCGAATCCAGTCAGGATTTTAAATTGGTGGATTTTTTAAATCTTAAAACTAAACGTTTTAAGATTTTTTATAGAGGAAGAGTATTATAGGACGTAGGTAATCTCCGCATTTTACACACAGAATTAAGTAAACGGAAAATAATAATTTTAATAATATATATCTACATACATACATACATACATACACTCACGCCTGTTTCCCATGGGGGTAGGCAGAGACTATGGATCGCCACCGACTATGGATCGCCAATATATATCTCAATAAATAAATTTTAACGTAATAATAACTGTTCCGAATTCGAGCGATAGTCAGCAGGATAGCACGAGAGCTCCATTATTCAGCCTCAAAATTCAATGCAATCCGCAAAGGTAACCAACCTCGTGGGGGGGCCATGGCCCCCATGCCCCCCCCCCCCCCCTGAATCCGCCAATGGATGGAGCGTTGCGAACAATGTAGTGAGGCCGGTTTTTGATGGTGCATGTGTGCGTACAAGGGGGCGGGTGGGGGCCGGGCGGAAGGGTTTTATATGGAAAGCCAAGGCGTAGTTTCGTTACACGTGTGTGCGTGAACTGTGTATGTTCACAGCCAAGGCGTAGTTTTACAGGCCTCACCGCTTTGTTCGGGAGACTCCATCTTACTTTTTTATTTGGTCTGAGGTTACACTAAGAATTGTGTGTATAGATCAAGGACCGGAACCGCTTACCGTTAAATGGGTTTTTGATTGGGCATTTCATAGACTTGTCTTTAAAAACGATATCAATACGGTATAACTCTATCGAAAGGAAAACCCACTTACCAAACCCACCCAGCACTTACCGAATCGGAAAACCCTATCGGGGAAACCGTATGAAGGCTTTATGAAGGGGTTTTAAAACGTGTTAAAGCAATAATAATTTATACCTAGTCCCACATGGGCCGAAGGATCGGAACCGCTTACCGTCAAAGGGTTTTTGATTGGGTTTTCCATGAAACCGCTTACCGTTAAAGAGGTTTTTGATTGGGTATTTCATAGGCTTATTTAAAAAACCCTATCAATATGGTATGCATAGCGTTGACTAACCCTATCGAAAAGGAAACCCTATCATTTGGTAAGCTTTAAATAGGGTTTCCCTATCAATGGCTTAACCAAAAAAGGGGTTTTCCGGTCCCTGGTATAGATCTGCGTTCTTACAGGTGTATATTGAATGGAAACAAAGCGTAACCATTAACTACTTACAACGTAGTGATTTATGCTGTGCCATTAACTTCTAAAATATTATCTAATAACGCATAATTTCAACCTTAACGCCTTTTACGCGTGCTGTATCTGTGTATCAATTTCAAATCACGTTTCCCAAAAATGTGAAACTACACCAACCAAAATTCCAACGCCTGAGTTGAACATTTACTTATATTAGGAAATTACCTTTGGTAAGTTGTTGACTTCACATTATTGAATGAAAAAACATTTCATGTTTTGTTTAAACCATTATTTCAATCACAAAGATAGGTCTAATTTTAGACTAAAATCTATTTATTTTCAATAGATTGCCGAGTTTATAAAGCGACTGTACTAGCGATTTTTTTAATGTGTATATTTTACGAGTTTCATTAATTATTTCGCACTTTGTGGCCTTAAACCTTGCAATTTGTGTCTCTTTTTTACGTGAGTTTTTTTTGTGTTTTTTTTATGCTTGTTGTTTCGCTAGCTAGATGCATCCTTTTAACCATTGAGCTTCTAAGGCTCGTATTTATGAACCATTCTCAAAGTTGAGAGATATTTTAAGAACATACTTGTGAACTCTTCTTATAAGAACAGCATATCAGGTATGATCTCAAGATAGCTCTCAATGTCTAGACTGGTTTACGAATACGAGCCTAAAAGGGTGCATCCAGCTAGCGAAATAACAAAGCGAAACGGCCCTAGCTATAAGCCTTGCGTTCGGGTTTCAAAGAATATAAAGTTGAGTTCAAGCTTTGTAGGCGTAGTAAATTAAAAACGGACTTGGCACTGCATTTCGTTAATTGTTCACATTTTCAAACACCACATTTGCATAACAGTTTTTATAATAAATATTATTATTATAATTAATATTTAATTCATGAAGAAAAAGCGTGGAGCGCGGGTTACATTTTTTACAATGGGTCAATCACAGGCTAAGAAAAACAAAACGTCTAGTGTCAAACCACAGAGTGGGTAATTTAAGATGAAAATACTAAACAAGTTGACCATTTGAGCATCGTGTAGTTATTGAAGCAGACGTGACATAAGAGCGTTGAGCTTCATGTTCTAACGTATGAATATGTTGATTGAGTGTCAAACCGTTCACAAAGCGATGTCGACCTGTTTTCAAAGCGTTTTAGTGTGAATCATTCAGTACCTGTTATTCGTACCGTGACGATATCAGACAAACGCGTTGTGGCTAACTTACAAAGACTAGAAATAAAAGTGGTACAGAAGGCCTACTCAAATGGCCAAAAATAACGCTAGTAAAATAGAATGACAATGAATGAGAGTCATTCTTTTCTACTAGCGTTCATTTTAGTAGAATGGCAATTTGAGTAGGGGGACTGGTCTTAAGGCTTTCCTAGTATAGCGCTTCCGTCATATTACGGCCGTAATACAGCGGCGTTACATGTTGTCTATGTAAACAATACGGCGACACCGCAGTGCCAGAAACCGCACCGTATTGTTTACATAGACAACTTTCTACACCGCTAAATTACGCCCGTAATATGACGGCACCGTCATCCTAGGAAACCCTAGCTTAACAATCAATATCGCCAGACTATTTGTTTCAGCTTGGGCAAAAATACTTACGTATGTCCAGCTGTCCGGACGTCCGTTTGTTCTCCTTTACGGACGCATTTCTCAACCGATTCTCGTGAAATTTGTAAGCAGTAAAAAAGTCTAAATACTTGCAGGTAATATACTATTATTACCTATATGCATTTTTATGTCCATTTACTTTTTTTAAATTGTTCAAAATGGCGGAGATATGGGGGAAAATCAATGATTTGCCCCATACCACAAACGACAGGTCAGATCTACAGAGCCACTAGTTATATAAGGAAAGAAAAAACCGGCCAAGTGCATGTCGGGCCATGCGCGGTAGACCTTATCATACTTATACCAAGTTTCAACTTTGTAATCCTAATACTTTCGGTATAAAATGGCTGTGTCATAAGGACGGACAGACAGACAGACAGGCAGACATGACGAATCTATAAGGGTTCCGTTTTTTGCCATTTAGGCTACGGTACCCTAAAAAGATATTCGAAGCAGTCATAGTCAATGTATCATCATCATCATCATCATCATATCAGCCACACGACACCCACTGCTGGGTATAGGCCTCCCCTAAGGATCTCCACGACGATCGGTCCTGCGCTGCCTGCATCCACTGGCTTTCCGCGACCTTCACCAGATCGTCGGTCCACCTTGTCGGGGGCCTACCCACGGAGCGTCGTCCGGTGCGCGGTCGCCATTCCAGAACCTTTCTGCCCCAACGGCCATCGGTTCTTCTCGCTATGTGTCCCGCCCATTGCCACTTTAGCTGAGCAATCCTTCGAGCGATGTCGGTTACTTTAGTTCTCCTGCGGATCTCCTCGTTTCTGATTTGATCACGTAGAGAAACGCCGAGCATGGCTCTCTCCATTGCACGCTGAGCGACCTTGAGCCTCCTTATGAGACCCATAGTTAGCGGCCACGTTTCACTGCCGTAAGTCATCACTGGCAACACACACTGTTCATAGACTTTCGTCTTGAGACACTGAGGTAAGTCGGACGCGAAGATTTTTCGAAGCTTCCCGAATGCTGCCCACCCGAGTTGGATTCGGCGAGAGATCTCTTTCTCGAAGTTGGACCTACCTAACTGGACTGCCTGTCCTAGGTATACGTAATGGTCAACAACTTCAAGTGTAGTGTTCCCAACATGAACTGGAGAGGGTACAACATGGGCATTTGACATAATTTTCGTCTTTTCCATGTTCATCCCAAGACCCACTCTTTGGGAAGCACTACGGAGATCTTCGAGCATTGTGTTCAGGTCTTCCATGGTCTCAGCCATAAGGACTATATCATCGGCAAAACGAAGGTGTGTTAGGTACTCGCCATTAATGTTGATGCCGAGTCCTTTCCAGTCCAAGAGCTTAAAGATGTCCCCCAACGCAGCTGTGAACAGTTTCGGAGAAATAACGTCTCCCTGTCTCACACCACGCTGCAGTTGGATAGGAATTGTGTTCTGGTTCTGTACTCGGATCGTCATGGTGGCATTTTGGTATAAGTACCTCAACACCTCGATATACCTATAGTCCACTTGGCACCTTTGGAGAGACTGCAGCACCGCCCAGGTTTCAATCGAATCAAAGGCTTTCTCATAGTCCACGAACGCCAAGCAAAGTGGCTCATTATACTCCTCGGTCTTCTGTATAACCTGCCGCAGTGTATGGATGTGGTCTATGGTGCTAAAGCCTTTTCGGAACCCGGCTTGTTCGGGAGGTTGGAAGTCGTCGAACTTGCGAGCGAGACGATTCGTAAGGACTCTCGAAAACAACTTATAGACATGAATCAGAAGCGAGATGGGTCTATAGTTCTTTAAGAGGGACTTGTCACCCTTTTTAAAGAACAAGATCACCTCACTTATGTTCCATGTCTTTGGCGTTCTGCCCTGGACGATGACGGAATTAAAGAGCTTCTGGAGGACTTTGAGTATCGGCTTACCGCCCGCTCTCAGAAGTTCTGTAGTGATTCCATCGTCACCCGCCGCCTTGTTGTTTTTCAGCTGTTTGAGAGCCATACTAATCTCGTACAGGCTGACGTCCGGGATATCTTGGGCATAGTGTCGGGTAAGCTTGGCTCTGGGGTCTTTAGCCTTGCTTTCAACAGGTGTCTGCGTGGAATATAACTGCCCATAGAAGCTCTCGATCTCCCTCAGGATTTCAGGCTTTGATGAAATGATGCGTCCGTCGTCAGTTTTCAGCTTCGTCATCTGGCTTTGCCCAATAGACAGATCTCTCGCGAACACTTTGGAGCCTTTATTCCGCTCGATAGCCTCTTTAATACGATTCGTATTAAATTGGCGAAGGTCGCTCGTCAAAAACTTAGATATCTGTCTATTAAGCTGCCAATAACGATTAGCATCTACTGAACTCTGGAGCCTCATTTCACGTCTCTGATCCATGAGTAGGAGTGTGTGGTCGGAGAGTTTCTTTATCTTGGGACGGCGGGTCTTAAAGAGCTTGGACCCTACCGTACGGACAGTATCCACCACCATGTTGTTTAGATCGTCCACATCTATGCTGTTCTCAAGGGCTTCGAAGCGGTTTTGGAGTTCGAGTTGAAAGCTCTCGGGGTTTTGAATATGGGCCGGCAATGGTCAAATTGTTGATCTTATCAGTCGATATCTTTCCAGCTTTGGGTTGATATTCAATGTGCCACGTACCAATCGGTGATCGCTCCCCGTCTTAACAGCGTTGATCACAGTGACATCATTGAATATTTGCTTTTTCGTCGACATGATAAAATCTATCTCATTTCTGACTTTACCGTCCGGACTGACCCAGGTCCACTTCCGGCTTTCCGGCTTTCTGAAGAAGGAGTTCATCATAAAGAGGTTCTCCTTCTCCATAAAGTCAGCCAGCATCTGGCCTCTGTCATTCCGTTGCCCAACTCCAAATTGCCCCACTCTCAGCTCATCACCGCATCGTTTCCCCAACTTTGCATTGAAGTCCCCCATCACAACAGTGTAGTGGGTTTTGTAGCTATGCATGGCTTTAGAGATCTCCTCATACATAGCCTCCACTTCGTCATCTTGGTGTGTCGAGGTCGGTGCGTAAACCTGTATAACATTCAGCGAACACCGTTTGGATATTCTGAGTATAAGGTACGCCACCCTGGTCGACACACTTCCGATGGTAATCACGTTGTTGACAAGGGACTTTTGGATGATGAACCCGACACCACCTTGGGACTGTTGGTTGCCCTCCCGGTAGTAAAGCAAGTTACCGGAGTTGAGGATTATCGAGTCCTCTCCCGCTCTTCGGACTTCAGATAACCCGATAATGTCCCAGTGTACCTTGCTGATAACTTCTTCCAACTCGGTTAACTTCGCGTCGGTCCTTAGTGTGCGCGTGTTATAGGTTGCCAGGTGCAGTTGTCGTCGTTTTTGGTAGCCGAGCCGCACCCGGGGATTCTTAGCACCCCCTGCCCCGCCGTTACCGTAGCCGCTACCGTAGCTAGGAATAGCGGGGCTGCCGGGGACTGCCCAAGTAACAAAATGTGGTCTTGTAGTGGTTCCGGGGCCAGGTCTATAACAGGCTAGTAAAAAGTTATAACCACGGAAAAGGGCCCATTTTATACGCGTACTTTTGCTAATAAAACACTCCTAGTAGACTTTGCGAGCACCACTTAGACCAATAATACATTTATAGTTGGACTAGGCAGAACTATCTGCTCCTGCGAAGCCAGCTATGAGCATCTAATGGAACCAGGCAGGCGTGTAACGTACTCCACGCTTCTATTACTAGCTACTTCAAACATTTGTGAATTGTTGTTGTATTGTGTCAGTTGTAGAAAAAAATTAAAAAATAAAGTAAAGTTTATCTATTTTATATAATATAATGTATTAACAAGTAAGTATTTCGCACGTAATATTATACGTTTATAGATGTTTGCACGGCAAACGCGTAAGTATTTTCGGTGAAGTATATTGTGTTTTACATCTCAATTTTTGTTCGTCTTGTGAACATGGCGTATTTACTAAGTAATGTTTAAAAATAATATTAGTTCTAACAGCATTGTCGCGCCATATTGTGCGATAAATATTAAAAGCTTAAATGGACTTCACGAAGATATCTTTGGACACTAACAGTTTTACAAGAAACCTTTATATAGAAATCAAGTCTATAACAGCATTCGAGAGTCCACAATAATACCAAGTACACTTACTCTTAGAAGAAACCACTGTAGAACTAATTCACTTATAATTGGCACATAAAGTTGACTCATACACCCCTATAAGGTCAAGTAACAAATGCAAATGGTTCTAAGTGCATTTAGTTCTCTAAATTACTATTACTGGCGTATGATACTTATAGCGGATTTATAATTACTTCTTCTAGGCGATTATAAGTGTAACTTACTGGAGCAAGTTTTCTCAAGTGTATTTACACATATGCAACACTTTTATAGGCCATCTAAGCCTTTTTTGCGCCTATAATTTCGTTCTGTACACGATTATAAGTCAACTTATAAGAATAGATGTACTATAAACCCAAACGAACTCCGTGTAACCTGTTATAAGCTTGGTAGTAAAACCTGGAACCACTAAGAGAGAGGTACTAGTGCTGTGAGCCTATAAACTGTGCACTACAGGAGAACTTTGCTACTTGGGTGGGGGCCAATTTTTTGATCCATTGTGCATGAGGGGGGGGGTTTGCCATAATCGCCACGCTTGGCAGGCGGGTTGGCGATCGCAGTAGGCCAAGGTTTTTTGGAGACGCTGCTGCCCGTCTCTTGAAGGCTATGCTCCCTTAGTCGCCTTTTACGACACCCACGGGATGATAGGGGGTAGTGCTATTCTAGGCCGGCACATACACGGCAATGTATAGTCAAGCGAATTAATGCAATTCGTGCCTTGTCGACGCCAGCCTTTATAAGCTTATCCGATTTCGGAAAGCGCAAATTGGAGCGAAAACTAGATCATAAGTTGCCAGAAAAAACCGTATTGCTGATATTTTCTATTCCAGTTACAACACCGTGTCTCCGAGCCATTATCATAAGTCCCATATCGAATGTTTTCGTCCATTTGTTGTTTTACGTAATACCAAGTTTCCATCCCAGAGGGGTACCGTTGTCAGAACTCGTGATGTTTTCTGTTATCTTGTTGACGTGTGCCTAATATTGGCCGCGTTTTGACGTTCAGTTACATCAGTGACGGCGTTGAAATAAATAATTCATATCCATGTCAAATAAAATTAAGGTAGACTACGAGATATACTAACTGGAGATATATCCTGCTCTACAGATTTTTAATAGGATTAGAATATTGAATTTCGTAATCATCAGATCATTTTTTATGTCCTCGCTGTTGGGTATATAGTGAGGACATAAAGGGTTTTTGTTACGAGATTTTCATATCTCACAGCATATTGATTGTAGAAGCATGGGGATGGTCTAATTCGATTCAGTGCGGAATCACATAGAAAACAACACTTTACTCGAGCTAATTTATAAAATGTGTAAGTATTTTCAAAAGATCCCCTGCCCATACCCTGGAAGGTGGTAGGACTTCTAAATTTTGGGCGGACTTTACAGATCCTTACTTCTATTACCAAGAAGAAGTTAGGTATATAACGACGTCTTAGAGTGAAAATTTCGTAAGTGTAAAAGAAGAAACTTTTCAGGAGGAAGAAAAAACTGCGTGGTGTAAATTTTTTGTACGGAGGCTTTTATGTTTTTTTATTAAACGATGTTGTTACGAGTATCGAAATAACAAATTAGTGAGATCAGGATTATGCATTGCGAAGTTTTCTTCCTATGAAAGCAATGAATAAATTAATACCAAAAATGCATTTCCGAGGTCTTCACTCTAAGGCGTCGATAAGCAACGCTTCTTGATTCCAAAATACCCTATTTTCCCTTAACTATTTATATTATAACCTCTCTGATTCAATTAATCAAAGGCACTATTGAAGGCCTGAGAAAATAATAAAAGAGCTTGAAAAGCCTATTGCAATATATTTCAAAAGAAAAAGTTCACCCAGTAATAAAAAACTTATATTACGAATATTTTACAGATAATTTTTTTGTCCAGCCTGCAATCAACCTATTTTTACACGTTGATGCGTTCATTTTAATGGGGCTCCATTAATAAGTTTCATGTACACAGAACAGCCGGCTTTACTGGGTCATTTTGAAAGTGTAATAAGTTAAAAGCTTCCTTTAAATAAAGAAGGTACGTCGCTTTTATAATAGTAGTGGAAGCGTGCAACCATGCAATTTTTAATATTTTATCCCGTCTAAGAGCAAGCTAGGGTCATATTTTTGTTACTGCATCAGTGTCAACGCAGTTTTGTTACTCTTTTTATATAAACATATTGTTGTCTGTGCATAAATGCAAAACAAGGTTTTTGTAAGTTACCTCTACTCTTGAGTCCAAAAGAGTTTTGTGTATTAAAACTGGTTTCATTAGCTAGAACATTAGCTATTTTACTTTTCGATTGAGAGTATGCCTTAGAGCAATGCGGGCTTCCATTCCGGACAAAGCCGGTGTTGCTCTAAGGAGTATGCAATGAGCGTGTATACTTTTTATAAACTTTTTATTCGTTTGGTTCTCTTTGTTACTTAAGTAGATATTACTACAGGGAACTAATATTAGTAGTACTAGCTGATGCCCGCGACTTCGTACGCGTGGACTTTATGACTTCGGCGTAAGCATATAAATGAACGAATGTAGTTACATAAGAAAATACTTGTAGCAGTGTTATGGTTCTGCATCAGGTGTTCCAGATCTTCGATTTTTATACCTCAATAAAAAGTGCTCATCAGGCTGAACAACTTTTGCAAAGATATTATTTTTATATTTTGTATAGTTTAGCTGGATCATTATGGTTCTGCATCGGGTGTTCCAGATCTTCAATTTTTGTGCCTCAACAAATAATGCTCATCAGGCTGAACAACTTTTGCAAAGATGTCATTTTTGTATTTTGTAAAGTTTAGCTGGACCATTATGGTTCTGCATCGAGTGTTCCAGATCTTCGATTTTTATACCTCAACAATAAATGCTCATCAGGCTGAACAACTTTTGCTAATGTGTCATTTTTATATTCCTTATAGTTAAGTTGGGCCATTATGGTTCTGCATCAGTTGTTCCATTTTCCAAAATCAATTATACCCTAAGTTACGCCCAGGCCTAACAGCTATATAACAAAAAAAGTTTCATTCGAATCCGTTCAGTATTTCCGGAGATTAGCGTGTTCAAACAGACAAACAAACAGACACACTTTTTTTTTATTCTTACTCTATTACTATGTCTCCATCGCCCCAAATATTTATTTTTTGTAATATATGTAATGAACAGACACACTTTTTTACTGTTTTATTATATGTAAGGATTTAATAGAGCCCCACGTTATTTCGGGTAATTTGAAATATGTGTAATTAAAATGAATTTTCACTACTTCTGAAACAAAATATAACACTCTTTAAATTAAAATTATGGTCTCTAATAAGTTTAATAGTCATCCAGTCTAGGGCACAAGTCTTCCTCAGCAATGGATATAAGAGAATGAATGCCTTCCGGAGTAGCACGGAGATGAAGTAAGTGTAGTGTGAAGCAAGTGAAGTGTAACACGCAGCACATCGAGTATTGAAACCTCAAAAGCGCTAAACAAAAGACGATCGTGTTTTTTTTATTCGCTAACAATATCTATGCTGTATTGTTTTGCTGTACTACGCGTTCACTCCATCATTGCCGCTACCTCTCGGCCCGTTTCATCATTCCGCACCCCCTGTGTCGCCCTCCCGCGCGCCTCTCCAGGCGACGCCGGGGGCGCGGTATGAAGAAGCGGGCCGGGAGGTAGCGGCAATGATGAAGTGAACGTGTAGTAGTTATATTACTGACTATCAGTATACGATAGTCAGTAGTATAACCTTTAACCTATAACGTTGTGTTCTGACAATCCACACGTTTAAATTTTGGCGCGGAAGCGCAATGGTAGTTTCCAGTATTTTACAGGAATTAGCACCTCCCCTTTAACGTCATTGGCGGAATTTTGTAGCAACCGCAACTTTAATAAATGTCTTTTCGATTTTTTTATTTTTTGCATAGGGTTTTGAAATTAATAAACATTGGAAAACAGAACAAAGTCTCTTAATATTCGTTTCAGTTTAGCAAGGAATTTGACGATAAAAGATGGCACGTTCCGCACGTGAGGATTTCGACCAATAGCAACGACGCCCAATAGGAAAGCCGATTTTGGAGCTGCGGGGTTGCCATTTCGCGTCACACTCTTCATTTGATACTTTTATTGAAGTTATGCGCAAAAACCTTTTTGCTAATTGGAGCGTCGATTGACAGTTCTTTGTGTTTTGCCTAAAAGTTTTATAGTCAGGAAACGCACAGTTATTTGTTTCTGTAGGTTAAATTTTGTTTACAAAAATATTTGGTCAATTTTTAATTTCAAGTCATAGTAGGATTTGGGAAAACGAAACGTTTTGGAAGAAGTCTCGAGGCGGGAATAGGGCAACCCCAAAACTAAGCTTCAGTTTTTCAGGAAAGAAATGTCAGTTGGATATTCTTCGACACAGAGAAAGCAATAACTACGTAAGAAGAGACGGGACTTCATAGAGCAAAAAAAATCTATGAAATGTCAAATCAAACATACCTCATCGTTGCCAACCTAACGACTGTAAAACAATATTTTGCCAACCTACAGGAAAAAAGATAGAGATGGGCGAGCTAATATATTTTTTTTATCGATATCGATAAATGCATTGAACTGCGCTTACTTAAAGAATAATTTTAAAATTTCCACTAACATGGCACAACGCTCCGTTTTTTAGCTAGTACTGAGGCACATAAGTATGTTAGAATTAATTATGAAGCATTTTACCGTTGGGCAGTACTTTAAAAAACAGAGCATGTGTTCAGTTTAATATTTGAAATAAAGAAATTAAAAATTAAAAGTATTTATTTCAAAAAAATCTTCATTGTACTTCTTCAATTATTTCGACGGCTGATGGTAATGACCTGAAACAAAAAATATATGAAAACATTTTTTATACTTAAATGCAAAGGTTCAGAATGAATTTTGACAGTTTTGTATAACCTCATGTGCTGCTGACTGTACAATGCAACGGGAAAGTTATAAAGTGTATATATGGTACATTTTTCTTACATTTCTTACATTACAACTAAAATTAAAAACATCGATATCGATATTTATAGATGTAGGTACTCTATTTCCCATCAGCATATTTTGACTAAAAATTATTATTTACATTCAAATACCTACCGAAAAGTTTAAACGGATGTTAAGTTGATTAATAATTACTCACCGAAGCTCATCAAAAGGAAATTTGGCCATAAAAAACCATTTTGTGTCGTCCTTTAGCGCCGATTTCAAACCACAAATTTCACATATGCTTCACTATGATTTGGTTAGGTACGCACTTAAAATTCGCAACGACTTGACCATTAACCACTGACTTATTATATTCCTAGCGTACTATTAACACAAATTGATAATTTTATTTGTTATAATTTTATTAATACTAGAAACTTCCCAAAGATCTTTAAAATGTACCGCCGATAGTTGATATGACTGACTGACAAATGAATGACGTATCATCAAAGAACGAGAAAGAATGAGGAAGAGTGAGACAAATATAGTCGCCATCAAGATTCGTGTCTGTTTCATAGAATTATTTTTTGTATGGAAGTTGCGACAGACTGATTCTTCGACTTATGAAAAATTGCTCATATTTTTAGAGGCAGTTCGCCAGATTGAAAATTTATTTGTGACATAAGGTGAGTTCTTAATCTATTTTTTTGATCCGGCATATCAGGAAATGTCGGAGCGTGTTTCTATGGGATTTCTCGAATTTCAGGTGAACGCTAGTCTTAGGCGTTCGGTTTTTCATATACCTACTTCAGGCATTTGAGACGTTTGGAGAAATATCGAATTCGGGAGGCGGGAGTAGGCGGTTCGAAGACCCGCTAAACAGGCTTCTGTTCAGCGAAAACCTGGTAAGTATCTTAAAAATATTTTTTCCCACGCCACGCCGCCATGTCACATAGCACAACGTTTTCGACATCTATTTTCCAGTTTAACTAACCCTACACGTTTGTTTCAGCATTGGGAAATTAAATTGTATTGGTTAGTTTGTTTTCAACGAAATTTGTCTTGTTACATTGTCTTCAACGAAACCCTTCTGGGCAGGGGCCGTACCGGCTAACGAATCGATTTTCATAAAAGTCTGCTGGGTTTCAAATTAAAACAGATAAATCGAGCCCCAATTGGGCCAAAATGACGAACCCAAATTCATGATGTCACACGAACATCGATATCTTCCGAATCACGTCAACAAAAAGTACAAAACGAAATTGCGTACTTTGATTTCTCTGTTTTAAGTTGAAACCCAGCAGACTTTTATGAAAATCGATTCGTTAGCCGGTACGGCCCCTGGTCTGCCACGGCCGCGTCACCGGCCTGAACAAGTTGCTGTCCATCAACCACCTAATTACATACAGGACTCAAAGGAACACTAATAACTAGAAGGTGACATAATATCGGACACACGAGGTCGGTGCAACATTCACATACATTTTAGCTCTTATAGTGAACCGTGGAATCTCCATGTAGGGCTCGGTTTCTTGATGTAGAACTGTATCTTTACCTTTTGCGACACAACGCACACCAACCAAATCGTACGCATGTAAAGCGACCCCTATCGCTAAGCTAGTAAATGTTATTTTTTATTTGGTAAGTTGTAGACCAAAAATATTTTGTTGACACTAAATCAATATAGACCGTTCAAACCATTCAATCTTTTATTTTCTTCCTTCAACATTTAAATTTACTTTTCTTTGTCTCGTGGCTCTCAGCGGGCAATCTTCTAAGAGAACCAAGTGGCAAACCAGTATAGTCAGTAGGTATTGATATGTAGGCCAGAGGAGACATAGTGAATCTTCCAGGCAGCTGCTCCCAATTTGTGTTTAATCAGTGTAGTTCAATGAAACGTTCTCTAATGGTGACGCAATATGTGATAGATTAAAGGCCAGTTTCATGTGCTTTTGATAAATTCCAGAACAGGTAATTTAATAGAAAATCTGTTCCATTTTTTTTAAACTAGAAAATAGATGATATCTGGAACCTTAATGCTTTCTAGTCCAAATGATGTTGATCGAACGTTTTTGATTAAAGGTTTTGACGCAGATCGTCATTTTCGCAAATGGTCATCGCGAAAAATTTTGTCACTTTCGCAGAATGTCATTTTCGCAACTGGTCACTCTCGCAAAAGGTTACTTTCGCTAAACGTCACTTTCGAAAAACGTCACTTTCGCAGAATGTCATTCATAATTTTTTCTCAAATTTACAATTTTGAGAAAAAAAGAGCAAATTTAATGCCATTTTGCGAAAGTTACGTTTTGCGAAAGTGACCAAATTTTTCGCGATGACCATTTGCGAAAATGACGATCTGCGTCAAAACCGTTGATTATTTTATACAAAAAATACCTCTCTTATAGATATAACACAACATAATAAAAGTACAAGTCCAAAACCCAAAAACTAATAAGGAGTTAGCTAAATTAATTATCGAACCTTAAAACATGTTTACATGACAACAACACAAGTTTTAATAGTGCAAAGCATTCCTAATCCGACCCAAATTCCGCACTGGTACCGACCGAAATAAATATTCCGTTGGGTCCACAAAAACTGGACGAAACACTTGAGTCTGGTCGGCCAACTCAATCTAACTTTAAAATAGTTTCATTGTGTTCGCGAGTTCCTGAAAACAAGATAAAGGCACACAATGAAATTAATATCGATATTCCGATGTAACACATTGATTTGTGGAAAATACTTTGTTGTGTAACTTGCGAAACTTGAAGTACATTATTACGTTTGGAAGTTGGTAGTCTGAGAAGTTTCTAGAAATAGATTATGCGGTATTGCTTTCGAAATGAAACAGTAATTAAGTAGATGAGTTGCTGAATTTGTGAGTGGGTACTTGGGACAGCTACATTCTGTTTTAAGATATATATAAGTATCACACTGCTTGGATTAGACGTTAGACATAACGTACAGATTATTTAAAGCTTATACACAACGTGTTACGAAATGATAGGGACCATCAAATAGAACAATGTTTATATGGGAATAAACTCTGAAATCACGAAAAAAAAATTGCTGTTTTATACAAAAATTAATAACGAAAACATCAAAATGTATGAAACAGTTGATTTCAGAGTTGGTCCCATAGTAAAAGTTGTTCAGTTTGATGGTCCCTATCCACCATATTCGGCATTAGGGGTTATTTTGTAACACGTTGTTTAAGCTTACAAGGCAGAAACAATAATGGAAAATAAAATCATCAGTTTTATGATAATTGAATAGCAGTAGGAAGTTACCTCTATTTCACTGTAATATTTCAGTAAAAAATATTTCGATTCATAATAAACATACTTTTTAAAAACACTTTTATTTCGTTCTCTAAGCCCAAAAGTTACCCTACTCTCATCTCACCACAAGTTTGTAGTATTATGAAATAATAATAGCAACTGATATTTTATCAATAGTTCAGTAAAATTACGGATTTTCAAAACATTAAATGCTAATAACCTGTATTTTTACATATCTGACTTTGATGTGATTATAAAACAATATATTTACGAATCCAACTATATTTACGAATACAAAAAATACAGCGTAGATGTTACTTTTTTGTTGGATTTATTTTCACAATCAAATTACTCGTATCAAGTTTTTACTCGTTGCATATCAAGCAAAAAGTAAAGAAAGTATGTAATTAGCAATTTTGCTAAAGCAACCCAATCAATTAATATTTTGTTCAGTAAAGTAAAAAAAAAAAATAGTGAAAATTAGTTGGATTCATTTACAAAATGACAGCTAGCGATTTAATCCGATCAAAAGAAGAAAGAACGCTATTGCAAATTATTTCAATTTCGTCATACTAACTCCCGTAATTTTACTGAACTACAGATAAAGGGTTCGTAACGGCAAAAAAGAGCTTTTGGCAATCATTAGCAAAAACTCCCAAGAAACAAGATTATATTTCAAACTGTAACAAGACAACTAATTAATTCACGTAAAAACAAAGTTTTACAAATCAAAATTTCTCAATACAAAATTCAATACCTTAACTTCTAATTAATTTTACTTTCAAATGGTTTCATTTCGGTAAACAATTAAGAAAATAACGAGTAATATAAAAAATGGACGAAATAAAAAAATCGAAATTCTTCAGACTTTTCAATCACGTACCCAAATAATTGAAGATCTTGATAATTTCATTGCTTGCTCTATCTTACCATGGATAAATGATTTATGGCCCTATTTTTGAAATCATCCTACGATCATTCGGCTGGCATCGAGTGATCTTTACTAATTCCTATTTAATTTTCACTCGACAGCCATGGCATGAAAATGAAATAGGGCCTAATCACAAATCACACTGTGTTATTTGGTAAATAATTCTGTCTTTAAAGTTCCTTGTTTATTTTACACAATAATTAAAAGAAACATTTTAGTTAATGGTTGGCGAAATGGACTTAATTTAAATTCCACAGGCTAAGTATCCCTTGGTAATATCGTTAATTTCAAACAATATGTAATTATGTCTTCAATAGAGATAAGCAATCTTGACTTAGACTACAGAGGTGCATTTCCACTGTCAGATTTATTATAATATTGAATAGGACAAAAAATGTGTAAGTAGTAGATACGAAAGTAAGTATTAAGTATAAAAACATCACCATCATAACATAACATCGGTTTCGTAATTGAATATCCATAAGTTTGCACTGACCATGAGAAGAGAAAATACCCATACACTTTTCGATATCTTTCTATACTAGGCCTACAGGTGGGATCAAACCAATCTCTAAGTGATAAAAAGTAATAACAGCTATACCGAGATTTCAATTGTAAATCTGTTATATTGAAATCGATATTCAAATTCAGATGATACATACAACGAAATTGAGCTTTTATACATGCCACTTTATATTCAGATTTTATGCAAATACCATTCGCTTTTAATCCAATCAAAATACCAGAATATATTTTAGCAATTTTTAGTTTGTTACCGCCTGGCCACGCAAACGGGCGAACAGCGGGGCGGCGAGCGAATTCTTTCTTTAGCGAGAGTGTACGTACCGGAGCAACATCGAGACTCCACGTTCGTTCCCGTTTGCCATATAGTAACAACTCGCTAACAGCGTCGCTTAACCAGTTAGCAACAAAATTCGTGTGCGCGCGTATCGCCCCTGCACGAACTAAACGTATGTAGTGACGATGGCGCGGCGAACAAGCGATTTTAACCTTAGGAGTGGTTAAGCGGGTGCGACGCTTTTACCCATGGTACACGCTCGCTTATTGTGCGGCCAAAAGACCTACAATTTTTTTGACCATTTTTATTTAGAAATCACTTGCCGTTTATATAAAACTGATTTAAGCAAAACGGGGGTTGTTATGGCGTCAGGCTTAGGTAAGATGGTGGTCCACGCAAAGTACCAATTCAAATATACCTACATAACAGTGGCGAGGGGTAAGCCGTTCTACAAAAAAAATGTGATCTGTATAGTGGATCGGTGGGTTGGGATTTTTAAAAGGTAAGCCGATGGGAATCGGCTTGAGGGGCCCTTCTTCGTCACTGCTACATAATAAACTAAATAAACTTAATAATTATTAATCAATGCTTTTGCAGTATTCTGTAGTGGGACTTCATAAAACTACACGCATAATAATTTCTTAGCTCAGAAGGCAGTTGTTTTCATTGGATCATAAATAAATTATCACAATCCAGCGCCGTGGCTCGACTGCACAGTGGATCGTTTTGTGTTCCGACATTATTGTTTCATAACGTTACGTCCATTCTGTTCGGACACGCCATCTTTGAATTATAAATCAAGTTTGTTTTCAGAATCAAATTAAGAATTTGAAGGTATCTTGCCAAGGGTCAAGTTGTATTTTTTGTGCTAGTTTGGATAATAACTAAGAATTGCCCCTACTCTCGCCGATCGAATTGACGTCAAAAATTTGTTATTTTAGTGCAAGAAACGGTTGCCATGGTTTCCATTGTCTGTTTTGACGTTTATTCGATTCGAACTCGAACTTGATCTCGTCCCCCAAAATACAATTACTGACTTATCTTATGCCTTACACTAATGTAATACCTAAGTATTACTATAATATAATATTAGACACTGTTTTAAGAGTTAGGGCGGATAATCCAAACTTAGCGAAATGCTAAGTTTGGATTATTTACAGTCAACTTTATGATGGCAAATCCAAGCTCACTTTTCATCACTTATTTTCGTCACGTTTTTAATTAAAAGTTGATTGACTCTACTTAACCACAGACTTAGATAATCGAAGCAAAAATTTAATTTCCTATTTTTACGCCTTTAGCCTTAAATCTCTTCTTAGGCAAATTTTAAGTCCCCAATATTTCGTAACAATCAATATAATCGCCAAGGAGCTCAATGGCACAGATTGGTCCTAATTTTTAAAACATGGTGTGTTTTCGAATAGGTGTATAGTATTATCATTGGTTAATTAATAGAAGATCGTAAAGGCCCATAAAAATCTGAAGCTTATTTTCTATTGCGGAGGTTAAGCAAGTTTCATAGGCCCCACTACCATACTATTCGGAATACTGTCCGTAAAATTTACTGATGAGCCTAAAGTCATGATTTAAAATGCTCGTTATGCCGTTTTTTCAGTACCGGCTGCATTAGTGACAACTATACATGAATTATCCTGCAGGTCGGTAATTTTGACCCATCCTAATACCTGGAATAGTATGCGAAATGTAAGTGCGAAAGGCACAAATTCGAGAAATGCAACGAAAAAGTATTTACGAAAATTGTATAAATAGACTTTGACCAGTGTCAGAGGCAGTGGATAAAAAAATACCTGCAATACATTTGGGTCGATTATCTGGATTCGGGTGATTGAAGGGTTAAGTTAACGGGTTAAACTGGAACACCATACGCCTTTAAGGCGCTGTTATAGTATTACTAGCGCCACTAATACATTAATTTTTATTACTCGTAAACCATGTCAATATTTAAAAAAAGCTTTTGCAATAATCTCTTTAATTGTGTCTAATATTTTTTGAATACTTAAAACTCTTCAACAGTTTTCATTCTTTCTGTAAGTTTTAAAATCCATCAAATTAAAATCCAGAAGCGAAAGCTCAAAGTGGCCACTTTTGGCAAGGATGGATTTTAAAACTTACAGAAAGAATGAAAACAGTTGAAGATTTATTCAAAAAATATTAGAGACTATTTAAGAGATTATTAAATGAGTTTTTTTTTTAAATAAGACTTGGTTTACGAGTAATAAAAATAAATGTATTGGAGGCGCAAGTTTTAATATAACAGCGTCTGAAAGATTCGATTAAAGTTAGACCTGGTTTAAAAAATATATTTTCTCTGTCTTTCTTTCAGCAAATAATAGTGACAGAATCAGTTTTTAAGCCAGGGGCCCTATTTTGGAATTGCTCGCCTGGTGTCGAGCGCTCTTTTCTACTGATTTTCGTTCGACATTTGACTCAAATGTATTGGATGTCGAACGAAAATCAGTAGAAAAGAGCGCTCGACACCATGCGAGCGATTCAAAAATAGGGCCCCAGGTCAAAACGATTAAAAATAAGGTTGCAAGAGTCTTCACAGTATTCCGAATTAATATTTTATCTTACCGAATTTTATATGCACCATGTATGAAAAGATTGATGGATGTAAATGAAGCGAAAGTAGGGTAAAAAATCGTAACAGATGGCGATCCATAGTCTCTGCCTACCCCCATGGGAAACAGGCGTGAGTGTATGTAGGTATGAAATTACGTAAACGACATATTATATTCACACCACTATGGTGCTCTGGTTCTAAAAAGAGAAGAGATTATATTATGATGATCACTCTATAACCATGAACTCATATACTCTCCTCTATCTACTTGTATATTTGAACTCAGTATTTTCAAGGAACTTCCATAAAATAGTGATTGCAGAGCTCGTGAAATTTTATAGTTTTTAAAATACTCATAAAGCGCGATTCGGACTTGCAGGCTAAGTTTGAAAGCCATTCGTTTCAACGCTCGGACTTAAGTTTTGAGGGCTGCTCAAATAAGCCGGCTGTGTACACTAACTCCAATGGAAACAAAAGGCAAACTGTTAAATCTGAGAAGAGAGCGCTGAGAAAATATTGCGGGTTCTGTATTTTTTTTTATATATATTTTACACTTTACTTTCTTAAATCAAACTTCTGAAAACACACAATAAAACTGAATTACTAATCAACATTATAGTGCAAAAGCAAACGCATCATCTCTCTCATATGGTCTAGTATGGGCGAAGCGAGGGGGGGGGGGGGGGGGATTTGGAATTTCAAACTAACCCCCTAGAATCTGTGCTCTAGCATCGTGTCGTGAAGATATTAATAAATTGCATTCACCTAAAGTATTTTTTTCAGTGTTCTCAAAAACTCTACTCTACATGATTGTGATTAATTTTGATTTTATCTTATTGTCTATCTAATAAAGAAGCGTACTCTGATAATATTCTAAGAACGTACGTTGTTAAGCATAAAGAAACTAACAGTTTTTTTGTTTAAACGACTTACAACCTTTTTCAATATGTTTTTTTGTAAAATGAACAAATGGTGTATTTTGCATTAAGAAAATATTGCTTTTCAAGCTTTTCTATGCCGAATACAGTTGATTCATATACCTACGCTTATCGAAAATATACGGAAATTCAAAGCAGACTTTAAACTCAAGTGGTTTTAACAAAAAACAATCAGTTAGTTCCTTTATGCTTAACACCGTCCTGACAAAGTCTCGAATAAAACGATCGTAGTAACTAACCTTGTTCTTCACTTTATTATGGTCAATACGATGTATTACTTCGAAAACATTGTGCGGAACCCGTAACAGAATAAGCTCCAATCACCGGTTCGCTCAAACATTTTTTACGATGAAAATCTGAATTTATACGTCGATTAAGGCTGCCTTAATGAAGTTGAATTGTGAATCAATTATTGGCTTTCCCGAATTATGAGAGAACAGTTCGTAATTAATTTAGGTCTTATACATTGGATTAGTCGTAATCGGATTACGATTATCGATTTTGACTATCGAATTAGGTTCAATACGCTTTGAGACTTCTCTGAAAATCATCTTGGAGATGATTTTCATGTTTTGATTTCGTATAATCCACAAGATTATTATGATACGAGTACCATATGAAATGTCCCTAGGTAAGAAATAAAACTACGTGATCGAATCAGAAACGAGGAGATCCGCAGGAGAACTAAAGTAACCGACATCGCTCGAAGGATTGCTCAGCTGAAGTGGCAATGGGCGGCACACATAGCGAGAAGAACTGATGGCCGTTAGGGCGGGAAGGTTCTGGAATGGCAACCGCGCAACGGACGACGCAACGTGGGTAGGCCTCCGACAAGGTGGACCGACGATCTGGTGAAGGTTGCCGGAAGCCACTGGATGCGGGCAGCGCAGGACCGATCGTCGTGGAGATTCTTAGGGGAGGTCTATACCCAGCAGTGGGTGTCGTGCGGCTGATATGATGATGATGATGATGAAGAAATAAAAGCCATTCAGAAAAATAATAAAACACTTCCCTTTTGGCACCAAAGCAAAATATTGAAGATAATTTCTTAGAGCCCAGCCACACTAATCAAAATAATGTTGTTTCAATTAATTAGTGTAAGTCGTTCAAGTTATTTTGGGATCAGTTAACTTGTAAACATTTTAGTTGAAATCAAAGTACTTGTAAACATTAGTTTTAATGATCGAAGAGATAGGTATTGGATATTGGAAATGTCAACGTGGAACATTCAACATGTCTATCGGAGATCTCGTTCATACCATATTTAAATTGTTATTGTAAGTATTGCATAATGGATAGTAAAAAAAAAATTTATACCTATAGTAAGAAGGAAAAAAACATGTTACTTTTAATCAACCTAGATGAAACCAGTACAATTGGAATAAAATACGTTCGCCGCTATTTTTATTATAATTGAGTTTAAAAAGTTGGTTAATACGAACTTTGTTCTACGTAATATTGCCTACCTTACTATTTTACCTCTATTGAATAATATAAGAAAAGAACAACTGAAACAGAGACGTCAAAACCCAGTTGTATGTAAGCGCCGACGTACATTATAGTCTGACTCATACGTGCTTCGTTTTCAAATGGCACAAAGAGCCCTTGCCATTTTCACATCTCTTACCCAATGTAGACTTTCTTCATACCTTGATGCGATCCATTAAGCTCGCAATGTTTTGTATTCGACAAAACGACGTGCTCGAGATAGCATGCGCCATTTGCTAAGGTTTTGGAGGGGAAAGTGTTATGAATAATATTAAATAACTAGTGTGAGGATGACTGTTACATTGTTTAACGATTCCGTTTAAAATTTTCTTAGCAATAAAACGAAGTCTCTCCAAACAAGTTTAAGCTACTGTTAACGTACTCACCTTCGCAGCACAACTTTCGTTTATTTTGATTAAATGATCCGATAACAAACTGTTTTAATCATTTTGTTCTATTTCCATTTCTTCCATTCGTTCCAATCTTCCATTTCTTGTTTTTTTGACTCGCCCGTCGGCAACACGTCGCCAGTCATACTACCCTCCCGTTCGACTGCCTCGGTATTGCTTAGTACTATTATAATTATATTCTGTGCTATTGCCATCCGCCGCCCGTGTTGCCATACGTTAAAGTCAATAAGTCGAATAAATATTTGCCAATTTAAAAAAAAATCTGAAAAAAAAAAACAATTTAAGAGGGTTACGCTAACACTACGATGTAATTCAAACATTTCAAACTAAAACTAAACTCTATTTTGTAAGTCTCAAGACACATTTTCGTACAAAAAAGCTCAGGTGAAACTATCTTGCTTCCTTCCGCGTTATTTGCCTATTCACAACGTTACAATATGTTTATGTTACGTTGTAAAGAGACAACATAAAACAATGACTATTTCTTGAAAAATAAATAATTTAAGAAATATTTCTGCAATCGATATTTTCTCCTATTTGCCACCTTTTACCATGTTTACTTAGAGATTTAGAACGTTGTGTTCTAATTGGCGGATCTGCTTGTTTCTCGAAAGTGACGAGTTCAGAACTCAATATTGCTTGTAACTAATTAGTGCAAATAATTGATATTTGGTCACACAATCAGTACAGTAAATATTTCGAGAAGACAACTAGGTACTATTTTCTCGTGAATTCTAAGGACAATCGATATCTTTCTGAATAGCAATTTTCGCGGCAATATCAATCGTAACATAAGTGGGGGCGTTGTAAGACCCTTTTCACTTGTCTATTGATACGATATCTTTCAGTCACATTCCTAGTGATGATATCGTAAAAATGATATCTGATATTCCTTCAGATGTACCTACGTGAACATCTCATATGCCACTGTGAATTGAATAAGGTTTTATCACGTGTCTATAGTTTTATTGTTATATGTTATTCATTTTTTTGTCAAATATTCCGGAAATTGATATTGTCGAATCGAAAGGTAGCCAAGGAAAACTCGATTGACATACTTATTTATTTTTAGTAACCTACTTTTTTATACAATACTAAACTATTAGAAAATACGACTCGCACCAGATCTCTCAGATTTTTTCAAGTAAGTATATTACATATTTAGTATTGTATAAAAATAGCATTGTTAATGCAAAAATCTTAAATTTAAAAGCTACCTTTTTATGTTTTGGACACTCAGTAATATTTAATATTAGCTTAATATTTTTTATTGACAACTTTTCTTCATTTATTGTAATTAATAGTTATACAAAAAATTTAATCATAGCAAAAATGAGCCTATATGTATTACCAAGAGTGAAGAAATTATGAAAATTTTACTCATGATGATGTAATTAACTAGTCTTGTATAAATTTTTAAAATTTTCATTCAGATTGCTTGACATAAGTAATTGATTTTGGACACCCATCCTACAACTAGCCTCTCAAAAGTCGCTTATGTTTAACAATCAATAGCTAAAGCACTCAAGGTTGATTAAACTAAAACAAATATTTTTAATGGAACAAATGTAATTTAACGTTAGATCTTTAGTTCGCTCCGTATTAATTAATACGTCGTAATCAATTAAAAAGCTTTTAGCTGACCAAAAAACTCTCGTGATATAATAACGCAACCGAAATAAATAATTTTATGTTTTGTTTGCAATAATTTACAAACGCAACATGAAAAATCGAAACTCGACAAGTAAATGTGGCATATCGAAAAATCCGCGCGCGGGAAAATCCAGTTGATTTTTTTGTAATCAAAACAACTTCTTTTTTGAAATTTGACATGATCGATAGGTTAAAAATTACAAAAAAAACTTTATTCCGTGACCACGATCAAAGGATCGTTGTCACGGAATAAGGTTTTTATTTTCTGACGATTAGGCTCTTCATAAAGATGAAGAGCCTATAGTCATCAGGAATTTTTTTTTTTGTAAACTTACATAAAGTGTTTTATTTATTTAGATATTCTAGTTAAGTACTATTTCTGTTATTTAAACGTCGCACTACTAGCACGTACTAGACAAAGTTCCATACTTACTACTTATTACTTAATCATCAAGGGCTTTCAAACAAACTAATTATTTTTTATATCTTATTCATTTAGCTTAAAAAAACATATTTTAAAAAGTTATACGTAACAAACTTTGAATGCGTAAATTATAATATAATGCGCATAAATCTAATTCTAGATATATTTTGATAGATTCAGCATTGATGAAATTAGGTATAGGTTTGTAAAACTTTTTATTCAATACCTCTTAATTTTCAAAGGATGACTACGTTGAATACATTCAATACATTATTATAGCTCACAACACTTCTGTCGTTGAGAGATGGGCAAAAGACCCGGTTTAAACCCGACCACTGGGTTTGAACCCAATAAAAACCCACATTGTATATTAAAGAAACTTTTTACAACTTTTTTATTTCTATTGATAAGTCAAATGTGTCGTTGCTATGAAAACAATTTCTTGTCAAACCAATACAGAAAAATATTGAAATGATAACCTTAGAATAATTACACCTAGAACGATAATGCCCTACAAAGCGCGCTGTCAATCGCAGTGGCGTGCACAGAGATTTTAGACAGGGTAGGCACGGATAAAAAATATACCAATTTTATCACTGTTTCGGTATCTGCCAACCTATACTGAAGGAAATCCAAAAATTTTTATCATCTTGATTGGAAAACAAAATGCATAGAAAACAATACAATTGGTTTGTGTGTACGTACACAAGCTGTTAGCCAGTTATAATTAATTATATTAAAACTTTTCATGAAAAGAACGAGGGGCATTCATAACCTACCTACCATGTTTTTAAACACAACGCATCTTCCCTTTGCAATCAATTTAATTAAACTTTATCCTCAAAAGATAACCTCGATAAAGTGGCAATTTTTAATTTATTTAAACAAACTTTGCCAGCATAGGTCTCGCATATAAATTATTGAATTTTTCACAGTAAATCAACGAAATAATTACTTATGTACTTAACTTAAAATAGTCAATAACTTGCGCCAAGAAAAACAATCAAAACAAAACAAAACTAACTGCAAGGGCAAACTAAAAAACGCTAGGTACAGACTCTCTTCAATGCAATCATTACGCGGTCGGTCGGGTTGCAAATAAGCAGTGCCTCCAAAACATAAACACGCGCATACATTTTCACGCACACAGTCACACTTTTGATGTGTACTACACGAGATTCGTTCTATGAAAAAGAAGCAGCCCGTAGTACTGCTTATGGACACGCGGTAATTGATTGGCGCCTCTGTCGCCCGGCCGATCGTTGGTTCTTGTTCTTGTGATTTTTGGTTGAAGTGAATTTAGTTTCAAAAACCATAAATAGATGGTGCTTAAACTAATAGACACGGAAAGCCGAAGAAGTGCTGTGCACGATGATGGGTTCATGTTTACAAATAATAGGCTAGGGAATTAGGGTCATATATTTATGGGATTACAGGGTATGCAGTGCTTATTTGCATGTATGGAGTGCACGCCACTGGTCAAAAGTAAGGCAACAAAAACAGCCAAAATGGCGCCGTTTTCAGATTTTTATTGTCCATTATTAAATAATCATGCCTAATAAGTACAAAACAGTTTCAATTTCTCTACCTTAAAGAAATTAATTATTATATTATTGGATTATAGTTACGATTAGATAACGTATGAAGGATATAAATCTGAAAACTGAGCCATTTTGGCTCAGTATAAGTTGCCTCACTTTGCATACAAGGACACGGCTTCTAGGTGTAACTATTCTAAGGATATAACATTTCTTATTTCTAAAGATTTTATTTAATTCAACAAAATTGTCTATGGGCGTTGACTGGGTTTAAACCCATTAGTCGGGTCAAAATCGGGTCCTTTGCCTATCTCTATCGTTCCCTTCAAATGTACCTACTCAATCAGACCATCGACGACAAATTTCATCCACCTCACCGAAAACATACAGAGAGAAAGTATAAAAAAATAAAGGCACGTAAATTAAACCTTTCCACGGAAAAAGCGCGGATAACCACCGGTTATCGCTTTGAAACCGACTATTTTAAACCGGAGCGTATTATTCCAATCCGCTAGCACCACGAACCGCGAACAAAATTACAATGTCACAGCTAAAAACCAAGTAACTTTTATATCACTAGGCTCCAGCTAATTGTCCATTTGCGGGCAGTCGCGCGTTCCGACAAAAAATAGAGGAACGCACGCCGCCATTTTTAATTCAATTCTTCTGAACAAAGCTGCCGTGGCATTTTTCGTTGTGCACCGTGTTTTGTTGAAAAGAGCGGAATATAAAAATGGACCAAAACCCATCTTTAATTTCCTATCCTTTTAGCGTCGTGATGATAACCACATTTTGATATGATTTTTTTTTTTCAATTTGTTTCAATGTAAATTTTGATAGAATTTTAATGGTATTTCTTTTATGTCATTTAGTAAAAGAAGAGTTGTTTTGTTCAGATATAAACTTATGCCTTATGCCATCCAAGATCTAACTTAACACAAAAAAAGGATCGCCATAGTATGACTATTACGAGAATTAGTACTTAATCTAAATTCAAGAGTTTATCAAGAGCAGAAAAGCTTATCCTTACCTTTCATAAAATTCATGCTTCTACATTATTTACGCTTAATTGAATATTCTATTATAAAATAATTATATTCTACATTAATTCAAATATAAGTCAAAGGATGTCTGTCTGTGTCTACTGCATCCAGTTGGAATTTTTAATTTAAAGGATTTAAAAAAAAACGTAAGTTTTAGTTAGTTGTCCAAATGAATAAATACATTATAATTACTAACTAACAATGGTTTAATCAATTTGTTTCTGAAAACATAATATTAAAAAGTATCTAGTCGGTGCTGATCGATAGATACTTACGCCCGATTGCACTAAACTTAAGGATCGCCTAAGTCTTTTCCTAACAACAACACGACCAAATTAAAACAGTGTCATAAACTTAGCCGTCATGTAGCTGGCATTCACCTAGTTGTCTTGGTCGAGTTGTAGATAAGAAAAGACTTAGGCGATTTTTAAGTTTAGTGCTTTTGCACCGTGTTATCTATGGTTTGGCTTTGTTATTATTGCTACTATCTATATCGACTTCGACTGTCGATACTTTTCGCTGAACATAATAATAGATTTAAGTGTATGAATTAAATAAAAAAAAATAAAAAAACATAATATAAATCCGTGTGGGTTGAGCTTTTTCACTCTTTGTAATATGGATTAGTAATATCACGAAATTGATTTCGTAATATTAATGAACCATATTATGTATATGTTCAGTAACTTTAACGTGGTCACGGAATGACCCATGTGGTCATGCCGTGACGTGACCCCGGCCCCTGGAAAGGTGTCAAAACGTCAGGAAATAAAAAAAAACCCGGCCAAGTACGAGTCAGACACGCGCACGAAGGGTTCCGTGCCAAAAAACGGCAAAAAAATACGTTTGTTGTATAGGAGCCCCCCTTAAATATTTAGTTTAGTTTTGTTATTTTAATTTTTAGATAAGTACCTACCAGTAACATTTATTTGATCAGTTTGATCATTTCATTGAACTCTTAGGCCGTTGGAAAAAGACATTAAATTCGCAAAGCGTGATGTAATTCTGCATTTTTGGTATATTGTATGGGTCTGTTAGGGTAGTGAGAATTCAAATTTGCAACTTCGAAAAACCTGTGGAAACTGAGAAAATCGAGAAAAACCTGGACTTTTTGGGCCAAAGCTATGCATTTTATGCGAACAATGTTATCTACATTTATAAATTGTATTAAATTACCTACAATTTGATCTAATTGAATTTGGTCTAATTGAAGCTCTATTGATCTCATAGGAGCTAAGCCATTGCACTTCAAAGATGACCAATTTTCAAAAAAAAAAAAATTTTCTGGTTTTACTTACGTACTTATTTCGTTAAATATTGGCAAAACCGCTTGTCTTATAAAGAAAAGTTACTTAAAATATTTTGTAGTATATTTATTAAGCTTTTATTAGAGCTCAAAACAAAGTCTGTGAGACTAGCAGTTCACTTACAATCTGAAAAAAACCGGCCAAGTGCGAGTTGGACTCGCGCACGAAGGGTTCCGTACCAAAAACGGCAAAAAATCACATTTGTTGTATGGGAGCCCCCTTTAAATATTTATTTTATTCTGTTTTCAGTTTTATTTTATTTTATTCTGTTTTCAGTTAAATATTTATTTTATTTGTTGTTATAGCGGCAATAGAAATACATCATCTGTGAAAATTTCAACTGTCTAGCTATTGCGGTTCACGAGATACAGCCTGGTGACAGACAGACAGACAGACAGACAGACGGACAGACAGACAGACGGACAGCGGAGTCTTAGTAATAGGGTCCCGTTTTTACCCTTTGGGTACGGAACCCTAAAAATAGGTATAGAAAACATTGTACGCAAAAAATGCATAGTTTTGGCCCTGGAGAGCAGATAGAGAAAAAAGTCCTAGTTCTTCTCGAATTTCTTAGTTTCCACAGGTTTTCCGAAGTTGCAAATTTGAATTCACACTACCCTAACAGATCCATACAACATACCAAAAATGCAGAACTACATCACACTTTGCAAATTTAGCCTCTTTTTTGTCTATTTCCAACCGCCTATCTATTCAAAGACGTAAACTAAACCCATCAATCAGATAACTCGAAACCAATAACTAATTCCCGAAAAATCACCTCCGCGATCCAACTTAAAAAGTTTAGGAGATCCCGAGCAATCTGTGTGAGCACGTTAAGGATTCAAGGGGCGTAACTGTACCACCGATATTAATTAAAGATGGAGCAAACTTTCAGCGTTCCTCACACAATTTGGCTCTACTGGTTTGTACGGATGTAATTGGAATTGTTCCGGTTTAGAACGCGGCCAATTTAAGATCGCGGGACAGTTTTGCGCTCCGAATCGGAATGGAGAAATACTTCGATGACGTGCGGTATTTTGAGCGTTTTAACGCCCGCGTGGATTTAGGGGTTGAGTTTGTTATGAAAGTAAAGAAGACGGCAGCTGAATTGCGGATAAACCAACAACTATACTTTCTCAATGCTGGGAAAAGCCAAAAAGCTCCATGACGATCGGTTCTCCGCTGCTTGAACCCAAGAGTTAGAGTAAAAAAAATTCACGCAGACGAAGTCGCGGGCAATCGCTACTTAGGAATAAGTTAGTATCCAATAAAAGCGTGAGGTGTTGAGTATAGTCTCGATGTCAAATGTGATAAGTAAACGCTCTCGATATTTCATGAAAATGTATCGTAAGTAACTATTTTATTTAAGTAAGAAGTTTTTATGTAAGTATTCTTCTAAAACTAAGCAGTAGAAAGGTATATCAAATGAGAGTAATAAACTGAAAACCCAATTTGCTACTAAATAAATTATGTAGTTCCTAGTTCCTACAGTCATATATTTACATTGCTAATCTAGTTATCCTATAAATTATGACCGCATCACACGCTTGGTGATACAACGATAAGATTTATGGTCCTGCAAACTGGACTAAATTAATTTGTGCCTTGGACCGTGTCTCCTTAATGCATATTAGTTGCTCATTTAGATCACTTCATTCGCGTGTCATGATGTCAGCACAATGTAGTAGATACCTAACTAATAATCATAACGAATATCACCCCATGCCATGCCAGTACCATTAGCATAATACGCACTACTATCAAAAGCGCTGTTTCTGTAGATCGCAAGAATACAAATAAGTTTATAAATAAAAAATCTAAATCTCGTTAGTCTAATGTTACGACAGAGTTATCATAAGATGTTAAAATAATTGGTAGGTACTTATTGCATTTTAATGACGTATTTTCTCATATGTACTATCTTCAAGTAATTCACGATACCTATGCAGTATACTATATTTACACTTGATTTTATTACGCATTTTATTATTTTAATCTAAGTTTTTACCATTGAAAATGGTTATCAGATGCAAATCGCCTGAGACGTATTTTTGGCCATATCTCAGAGGATTTTGAGAGGATCGAGATGAAAATAGTACCAAAAGCTGAGGAATTTATCGAGACACCTGTGAACGTTTGAATTTTGAAAATCTACTGGTAACTTTTTTTGGAATTTTGCAAAATTACAAAAATTCCGGGTTTTTTTGGGGGGTGTTTGTTTACTAAATTGTAAATATTTCGGAAATAAACCGACTTAAGAAAAAATGAAAAAAAAGGTCCTAGGGTATTAGTTTAGCTACCAAATGGCGAAATAATTTTGAAAATCGGTTAATAATTCTGACCTGTAGGTGGTCCCTTTAGATTTGGTATTGTAGAAAAACGGGTGTTTCCGTACATAAAAAGTGATGTAGCTTTTATGATTATTGACCGATCGTCATGGTAATAGTGTTAAAAGATGCAGAAGCAGACGAGAAGTGCATTCGTTGGAATTTTGAAAATCGGTTAATAATATTTCGGCTGCGTCGAGGCAGTCAGCGGGCGCTTTTGTGACACGAGGCGAAGCCGAGTGTCACAATCGTACAAATAAATATGTTACTAGGTAACTTTAAAAATATAATAGGACTTTGCATTTTATTTTATTTTGGTTTTTCGTAAATTTTGGTGTTTATTTTCAATGCTCCGATTCTTGCGGGGACTGTAAAATCTGTGAATTTTTTATCGGTTTGCCTATCTATAAGTATAGTATAAGCTCGCCATTTATTTTGTAAGAAATGAAGACTTATATTTTGCTTAACGATTTACCCCAGCTGTATCCTATTGAGTTGCGTTTAATCAGATAAAAATATTATACTAAATTTCTTCTTAGAAACATGATATCAAAGAAATGAAAACCCTAATGACATTTCTTAAAAAGAAATCATGAATAAATTTAGCTAACACCGAAGAAAAGGCAAGAGGTGTATAAATAATTCCGAGAATGCTTCTGGCAAGCTATTTATTTTGGAAATTGAATGAGGGGGTGGGAGGGAGGCCGCAAAATAATTTATCAACAAAATGTGTTACGTTACATTGCCCGTGTAAAAAATTGCACAGTTTGGTTGCGACTTTTGCTGTTTTTACCATTCTGTTTGAGCTATTATCGGGGTCTTAGAGCAGAAAGGACGCGATAACGCCTCCATAATCTGATGCTAAACAAACGAGGAATAAATGCTTCGAAGAAAACCCGTTTCTTTTTATTCGAGATTTTTTTGTAAATAACTTTTCGTTTACATTCGCTCCTTTGACCTTAAAATCGAACCAAAACATGTAAAGAATTTCTTTGAAAGATATCTCTTCTATGAGCTATACGATCCTAATGGAACACCCATTAATGGTAAAATATCCTAACTCTAATATTATAAATCCGAAAGTATATGTTTGTTTGTTATTCACGTCTTAACTACTCAACCAATCATCATGAAATTTTGCATACACATTGTCAGGGGTACAGAAAAGGGCATAAGGTTTTTGCGCAGTCGTCTAAAAACAACTTTGTCCCGTAAATCGTAAAATGTAACATAAAACAATATGTCAACGTGTGACTTAGTGACGCGGAAGAAAAAAACCCGTTTACTGACTTATAAAATCGGTTGGTTAACTTTATGATCGCCCAAGCTGATAGACGACGTCATAGCAACTTGTGTTGCGGTAAATCGATTATTGAAAATATTAACTTTTTTGTATACTTAAGTAAAAAAATATGATCATAATACCACCACTAATTAGAGAGGTTCTACAAAAAACTGATATTTTCCCAAGGATTGATGGGAAAACAATAAATAAATAATACTATACTAAATAATGACTAAAACAATATACTAAACAGCTGGACGCAGCGTATAGATAGGTATCATTTTACTAAGATTCACTAATCTGTA
This sequence comes from Agriphila tristella, assembly GCA_928269145.1. NCBI lineage: Eukaryota > Metazoa > Arthropoda > Insecta > Lepidoptera > Crambidae > Agriphila > Agriphila tristella. The sequence continues at coordinate 45,839,320 of OV743433.1, forward strand.
TTAGTAATAATAGTACATCACTGACGCGGTCAATAATGACTGCATTGCTGGCAGCGCGATGATGATGGCCGATAGCGTAGCTTAGCGCAGGTCCAGGCCGTGCAATGATGACCAAGCTTGAAGGCCGAGAGCGTAGTTAAGCTCAGCTTGAGGCCATCATAGCGTGGCCAGCAGTGCAGTCATTGTGGACCAAGTCTTGTATAGTGCTTTACTCAAAAATGTCAAAAATGTAAAAAATGTCAAAAATGACAAAAATGACAAAAATGACAAAAAATTACAAAAATTACAGAAATATCAAAAATGATGAAAATGACAAAAATGGTCATTTTGGTAATTTTGGTCATTTTTGTCAATATTTATAAAATGAAGTCTATTCAATTCAGTGCCAAAAACTTTTTGTTATTCTCTCAATTATGAATAAGAATAAAAATGATTTCGCTAGAATGTGGTAGGTACATCAAAGTTAATAAAAAATAACTGAATAAATAAATTATTAATTAAATTTGAATAATAACTAAATAAATAATAATAAAAACTCAATCTTAAAATGTTCCTTAGAATTTAATCTAATAATATCATTAAGTCGATATTAGAATTGGAATAAATACCTTCACGTACCTAATTTAAACATGATCTAATACAGATTAGGTATGTCTTATTTGGACTCGGCCTCGACGGGACGGGTCGAATGAGTAATTAAATTCGGCCCAACCTCTGGGACATTCAAATTTAATTATTATGCCTCTATTCGGAGGGCCTAATCACAGGGCCGCCTAATAAAATTTACAAAATTCCTCCATATAAAACCGACAATCAAGTGGACTGGAGATACGTAAAATAATTTTAAATGATGCAAAACTTCAGATTAAATGTTTATTTTTACGACGACCTCCGTGGTCGAGTGGTTCGCACGCCGGTTTTCAAAGCGTCACCATCTCTTGAGGTCCCGGGTTCGATCCCCGGCTGGGTCAATGTAGAAAATGAACTTTTCAATATTGTCTCAGGTCTGGGTGTGTATCATACCACCGTTGTTTCTGATTTCCATAACACAAGTGCTATAGCTACTAACTTTGGGATTGGAGCAATGTATGTGATGTTGTCAAATATTTATTTATTTATTTATATTTCAGTTGAGTTTATTTAGTCTTTTCCCCTAACGTAAAATATATTTGGAAAATCAGGATAACTTTTCAAAATTTGTAGTGATATTACTAAACTTTTACAAGCAAACATTCAAAAACCGCATCAAAATCGGTTTAGCCAAACGCGCAATAATCGCAAACAAACATACATTTATATATGTCAAACTGAGAACCTCCTTTTGTGTTTTTTTGAAGTCGGTTAATTTATACAAATTACACAGCGTGACATAAAAAGAGCAAGTTTTGACATCACACGCCGCCGTTTAAACCCCTTTAAAAATATTAGTTGATAAATTCATGTTTCAAATCTTCAGATGGTTTTATAGTTATTTATGCAACTGTACTATAATGAGGGGTATAGTACCACATGAGTGTTTTAATTCCTAATTATGTATAGTTGCATACAAGACTTATTTTACACCCAAGATATGTATCCTCTACCTATAAAGGGTTTTGACTTTGACTTTCCTCCTCCTCCTCGTCATTATATCATCCTTACAAGTGTTAAAATGTTGTACTGAATTTTGTAATTTAACTCGTCGGGCGTGGGCGCAGGGAGGAGCGCGAAATCCTCTCGCTCGGAAATTGTAATGTTGGCAGTAACCGTTTCAGAACCCTTTATAGAGGATTCAAAGCATATGTTTAGATAAAATTCTAAATATTATACACACGTCGGTCAAACAATAAAAGAAAACATAATCGACAAAGTCAAACTGCGTTCGTGTCACCACCCACCCGTGACCCAACCCATCGATCTCCCTAGAATAAGCGACAAAACTAGAAACAAGTCCACTACACTTAATTCCGAGTTCCGACGTCGGCATAGTGGATCCCCAGTTATAACCCGCCTAATACAATTTCGCGCTCCGTCGGAGGCAAAGTCCCTTGGTCTCCTAACAATTAGTAAAGGCGACATTATTTTTGTGTCACGCTTCCTATTGTACCTTTTGGCTTACCAGCCTAACGTTGTAATGAGAACATCACGAAATTTTCTATCTGTCCGTCTCTCGGGAGCGGTCCCTGAGCTTTGCTGCCGTAATAGAAATGTTGACGGGCTCCTGGACTACAGTTATACGTGCCACAATTATAATTACGTTACCTTCTTTGTTCGTACTAAAAATATGACACGAATAATTGTTTAATACAATTCCGTCGAGAAAATAATTATATACTCACCCAAAAACGTTACTCAAGTAATAGAGGATTAATTAAAAATTAATCATGAGAGGTAGATTATTCGGAATTTTCAATATTAATGTCTGCTACAATTACAAAAAATCGATCAATGGTAATATAAAATACTACCCCTATCAGAGACTTTCTGAGATTTTATCGCCCTCCGTCATTGCCCCACATTTTCTAATAATTCGATCAATACGGCTTAGTGAGCAGCGACTCTTTAGTAAACGGTATAAAATTTCATTTATTACCAGCTATCAAAGTCTACACTTTAATAACAAGTCACTACAAAGGCATTTTCAAAAAGCCTCTGCTGATGTAATTTAATAGATCAAACTTTAGAGCCTTTTTGGCATCAAATTGGAAATAAAACGAGCTCCAATTAAAAATGCATGACTCATTAGACCCAAACATAATTTTCGAGATGATTTGATACATTATAACTTCGACCGTTCCATTTCGTCGGAACGAAAATTTAACCATTAATTTAGAGACTCTCGAATTTCGATCTAATTAAAGACCAGAAATAATTTATACACCGAGACCTATGTCTGTTAGGAAACAGAGTAAATTAGTTGTTTCATTAAGATTACTAATGTTTAATGGGAATCATAACGCTCTTGTACCTTTTGCATTATGTTGTTTCGCTGTTTGTTTTATGACAGGAAACAAAATATTGATATATAGAATTACAGGTTCACATTCGTAGTAATAATAATAATGATTTCCGTTAGTACTTAACAAGCTAAATAGAATATTACGTTGTCAGAAAACAATTACAGGAAAAAATATGAAAACCGAAATTGTCAATTATTACGGAACCTCCGGGACTCAAAACCCTGTTGTGTAGTCACTTCTTAGACTCTATTATTTCCGCTTCACGGGTACATAGAATTTCAATTTCAAATTCATACCCATTCTAACAAATAAGTGGTAAGTGAAACTTTCAAGTATTATGCCGTTTTGAAAGACCTCAGCCGATCTCCCTTACGCCCCTGGCTTTAGTTTCATCGTTTTTACTTGGAGCATCGCCAAATGGTCTCACCGCCTCTGAAGATTGATGCCTTAATACTGTGTGAAAGCAGTAAAAAAACGCTAATTCCCTTGTAATGGGACAATGGAAGAAATAACATTAAGCTCTCTTTAAGTTGAGGCTTCAAGAAATGTTCGAAGAATAACAAATAAATAAAACCAATACGGTAAGTAGACTTTTAAATTTGAAAGCGGCTTGAACATGTTTCTTGGTATAAATATCTTGGTAGAATATATTTGTTTGAGGCTTAAATAAGTTTTCATTGTTGAATTTAAACGTTGGATTTTTTAAACTTAAGGAAATGATTCATGGAATCTTCAGAGAACTGTGCGACCAGTTGTTGCATAGTTCAAACCACTGAACGGATCAAAAAAAATGTGTTGAATATGACTTTTTTCTTTTTTCACCTTCAGGAAATGATAAATAGAATCTTCAGAGAACTGTGCGACCAGTTGTTGCACATTTCAAACCACTGGACGGGTCTGAAACTTGGCAGATATATAAGTATTATGACGTAGGATTTAGAAAAAGGAATTAGTATCGAAACTCCCACGGTAGGTTATTTTTAATCCAGTAGCACAGAATAGATATAAGTACTCCAGTAGTTAAGAAATAATAACATGCTCGTACACACCAAACTTAGACGAACAAATTTAATAGTTTACCTTGCGCAGTAATGCTTATTAAAACAACTAAATCGACGAAACTCGACAAAATAAACGTATTATCCGACTAAAGTTTTGAATCGGAAAGTTTTCGAAGCATTTCGTGAACACACAGTAACTAACCAACTTTCAATACACGAGTGGGTTCAGATTGTATCGTTCGTTACGTTAAAAACTTCGAGTCAAATAGGTTTCACCGAGGCTCCGGTGAAAACTTCCATGCCTATAAACTGTTTAGGAACAATGTTAAATGAACAAACGTTTCATTAACATTTTTGTTGAAACTTTTGAAGGTTTTACAAATTCACTTCCATTGAAACTGACACAATATAAAACCATTTGTTAGTTAGTGTGGTATTTACACGGGTTGACTTTGCAGGCGAATCTTATCGCAAACTTAATTTCAATGTGGTGGCGATTCGATTTTACAAGCGATTGTTGATAAAAGCGCTGCTTAAATCGACCAGCAAGTCACTTGCCAAGTCGACCCCTGTAAAAATCACATTACTAAGTAGTTAACGGATACCGATAAATTTACTATAATTTAATCTAATTCCTATCTTTTAGTTTATTTTGTTTTGCAATTAAAAGATACCAATATTTTATAAGAATATAAAGGATCATACAGGGTATTTAGTAATAGCCTTATAAAGCCGAAAACGGTGGATAGGGACCAACTGTTTCATACTCGTACATTTTGATATTTTCGTTATTATTAGTTTTTGTATGAAACAGCAGATTTTTTTCGCGATTTCAGAGTTGGTCCCATAGTAAAAGTGGTTCAGCTTGATGGTCCCTATCCACCTTATATGGCTTTATAAGGCTATTACCAAAGACCCTGTATAAGTTATCTCTAAAATAGTATACACAATGCGATTATTACAACTGAAGTGGCTAAGTTCAGATCGCTTGCAGTACAAAACGACGTATTTTAATCTGTAATATTTACTCTTTGCCATTAATTCTCGAGTGAAGTTGGAGCGGATAACTGTCTATTGTCAATTTAATCGCATTGTACCATAACATCCAAAATGCTTAGTTTGTTTGAACTGACATAAAAGCCGTAAATTAAGTTCACTGTTTGGTATCCAGGAGATAAGAAATTATGCAAATCATGGCCACAGTCCGGTAACAAAGATTGGACTTAAGCTGGATTTAATAACCGAAGAATCCTTGGGTTGATGAGGGATCATACAAACTAATTATAAAATCAAATAACCGATAAGAGTCAGCTTTATACCAATTGCAGATCAAAAGCTAATGCTAAATTAAGCTTAGCTTACACAGCATGAGTATTTTTTCGGTACGTATCAGAAAGTTGAATGAGTTATCAACACCTAACGTTGAAATTACGAAGTTTAATATGTCAAAAATTTTAAAGTCTAACGATAAAAATAGCGAAAGTTAAAAATATGGAAAACGAAAATGTAGAACGGTCAGATATTCATAATTAAAGAAGTCTTAAGTTGAAATGATTTAAACTTTTGCTATTTTGAAATTGGATCTTAAAGTCTTTCGACATTTTAAACCATTTGAATTTAGATTTTTGACATTTTTAACTTAGCCATTTCAATGTTAGGCATTCAACTTTAGATTTTCTGATACGTACTTACCTATTTTTTCATACATACCTATGATGAGTAAGTGAAAGTGAGTGAAAGTGATTTTTTTTTTAATTTATTTACGAACCACATACAAGTTTACAATTCAGCTTAATTTAACAATGATATATAATTTTATAATCATTACTTATTGTAAACTCAACGGTGTTGGTTACATCTTAAATATAAAACTTAAATGAAATGCGAGACTCAAGTAACTAAAACTAAGGTAAGTAAGTATAATATGACTATTTTACTGAATAGACAGGAAGAATATTACTTAAAATTTCAGTTATAAAATATGTTGATAAAAAACAGTAAGTAGGTACCTTATGTATGATTATTAAAATTTAATTAAACAATGATGTATGTGTGAGTATATATATATATATATTATATCTAGTGTATTTTGTATGCGTGATTGTGTACATGTATGAGGTTGATTGTGTAAGGGTGTGTTATGTGTGTGTGATGTGAGTGTGTGTAAATGCGTAAGTATGTATGTAAATAAATACAAGATATCCTTGAAGGGCTTAAATGTTTTACCGAAATATATTTTATTTAAATAAGCTCACATAATAAGCATTTTTAAATCGTCAATTCTTTTACCCTACCACCCATTATGACGTCTTTTAACTGACAAGAAAAATGGGCGCAAAAAACTTGTCAGCTTTATCAGATGGAACGATATTTACAAATATGTATATCGTTTCCAAACTTTATATTAGCAAAGATTAACAAATAAATAACATTATTGAATTAGCTCATTTCTTAATGAATTTCAAATTTCTTAAAGGCTGTTACAATAAATAAAAATAAAAGAAAAACATACAATTCAAGATGCGTTAAGATAGGTAGTCAGAAGCAGACCCATTCCCACTGGCAGCACCAGTTCACGAGCATGACGCATGAACCAGCCATCTCTTCGCTCAACCATATTTAAGGGAACGTAACGACCCGCCTCATACGACACAGCCGCAGAAATGATTAAAGAGAGCATGACATACTAAGACTACCTATGTTAAGGCATCGAATTGAAAATTTATATCCAAAAGCTTTTCATAGGTCTTTTACTAAACTACTGACTATAGAAAGTAGATTGCAAAATTATGTAAACATAGTGTAGGAAAGGAAGGTAGTGGACCCCATAGTGAATCCTCAGTAGACGAAACTTTACAGTATGATAAAGTATCATAAATTAAACATATTTTTTTAAATTATCCAACTCGTCTTTTTTGTTTTGGATATTAATTTGTACATACGTTTTGGTACATACTAGATTACATCCCTACAAAGTTTCATCAACTGAGGATTTAATGTTGGGGTCTCCATACAAAAGATCGCTTCATTTCCTACACTACACAAGTATGAAAAATAACCCCAAGCTATTCGAACTAAGCTAAACTAACTTAGCTGGTCTGCAACCAGCATAATATTGTAAAAACAATTTCACGAAATTCAATAACTACGATACGAGGAAACGCAGAAGAAATCCGTTTGATAAATTCTTTGTTAGTAAAGAAAATGTATGTCAGGGACATTTTGTGTTTAGTTTATTTTTCTTTTATGTTAAATAAAAAAACAACATTTCCAATCAGGTTAAAGGGTCGTTCCCATTGAAGAAACCCGTTGTATTAAAAATAAAACCATGACAAGTTTACCTTTAGAAACTACTTTGAGGGTTTGGGTTCCATTTCGAGATTACCATTGTACGAGTATTTATGGTCATACAAAAGTTTTTAGAAAAGGACGAGTGTTTTATATTATTTATGCAATTTACAAAATATTGGAACCAATTATTAACCTGAGTTGATTTGATGGACCATTAATAGAATTATATAACTGAATAGTACCTGTGTAAGAACAACGGGTATACCGTCTAAAAAAAATAAGTTCATTTAAGCTTTCATTTGACAAATGGATGTGACACACTGCTACTTCTTTTTGGCATCTATCAGAATGAAAGCGAATGCGATAGAAAAGTAAGCTATGCGCATTTCAAATCAGCTATAATAATAAGAATATAGCATATAAGTATCATAGCACAACAATATTGCTTATGTTTATTTTGTAATTAAAGGTTGTTTTAAGGAAAACAAAAGACAAGCTCAAAAAACTTTTAATAGTGGCTACATACTACATACAGAATAGTGAATACAGACATAATATATGAGGAAGTTAATGATAACGATGGAAGATAATGTATGAAAATTCCGAACGGAAAAATACCGCATGCGTGTGGTAGGTCCATTGATTTGTATGGATATTCTACGATAGGAATTCCAATGTAGTAGTAGTATGTAGTGTGTGGACAAGGTTTAACTTTTTTCTTGTATTTCACCTTCAGTACTTACTCAAAACTTCGGCGTTATTTACTTAATGATACAACTATAATATTATTAACTATACGTAATTAGTTAAGGTTCCTTACTTGTAATCCCAAATCTAAATCAACTGCAATCTCAGAGAGTGTACGAGTGTCTTAGCAATTAGTGTAAACACGGGCGACAGGAGACCGAGGATACTCCACTCCGCGTCGCTTTCTGGGACCACTTTGGTGGAAGAGTGAATTTGGTATGTGAAACAAATGATAATTAATTCAAAATAGTAGACCCACTAATAAAACATGAATTTTATAATGTGAAATATTATTTCAAAGTAGAATGACTGCCTTTTTGTTACTTATATAATGAAAATGTCCAAATGCTTAATTAATATTAAACAATGAGTTATTAGAAATGTTGATCCTAATATGGGATCATAATTATTACTGATAGTAGTAAGGTACTTGCAAAATGAAAATGAAATAAACATATTATGACATTAATCAATTGCCAATTTTTTTATGTTATAACGATGTATTTAATTAGAAAATCAAAGTAAGTTAGAAATTTTTTATAGCATTTATCATATTATTAAATAGTGTATTTAACTAAATCACAAAACAATGTTTTAAACTGTTTTGTTTTTTGGAGTATACGTACCTATGGTGACATTTATAATGATTTTATTTGACTTTTAAACGCAAAATTTACTGGTTTTTAAAATGTAGTCGTCAGATGCGCTTCTTTAATATCCCTGAATATTTAAGTGTCATCGTATCCTCGTTCACTCATATTTGTCAAATAAAACAGAAGTCGATGCATCAAATAAATTTAATAACTCTTTTGCCCTTGAGTGATAGATGCATATTATCGAAGTTATATTAAAACTGTATAAAGGAGCTTTGAATAGCCAGAAATTTTAAGCATCTACAATAACTTTTCAGTAGGTACTGAACATTTTTAAGATTAAAAACATCCCTAAACATCGTCAATTGTGAAATAAATAATCAATAAAATAATATGAAAAGGATAAAAGGGTTTCAAATTACTTAGAATATAATTAGCTTAATGCTTGGACGAATTGATAAGGCTTAATGTTTAGGTAAGCTACTATGTTGTGATAGATTCAGTACAAAATACTGAATTTCATTACAATTACTAGGAAAAAATTATTATGGTTTTGTGCAGGTACAAACCACAACACGAAAAGACAAAATATTAAGTTAAAATAATGTTAAACAGGTTTTAGAAACTGTTTAAAACAGGTAATAGATTAAAGATCGCTTCTTTGAAGCAGAGATATTAAGGGGAAGAATATTATGAAAGACGAGCCTAAGAGCATCAGATGACAGCTCGAAGCCAGTGAAGCCCCGTACTTAGTCAGATAAAGGCTGCCTGGGAATGCGCCACAGCGGCGCGGCCACTGTCAGCAAATTACGTTATTAATATTTCAATTTACCGAGCTTACTATAAATTGTTATTACAATGGAGAATGTCACAGGGTCTGTTAAATCACTTGAAACTTTATGATCATGTAGCTAGATGTCTAGCAATATACATGTTTTTGTTTCATTTAAATCAAGCCAGTAATTTCGAAGTTATAAGGGTTTGAAGGAAACGCCAAGCGCAATAAAATATGTGCTTTATTACCTACGTAGTAAGGTTCACCTGTATGTCCAATGACGTCATACGACAATACAAAATAACAGTGTTCTAGACCATATAACTAAAATTTCATCACAGTTGTTCATGTGGTCTCATACGCTTTTGGATAAGTTACTAAACAAAAATTGCTTCTTCATTACAGTTATATGTATTTAAGCTTTATTAGGTGATAGTAGACTCAGTTTAACAAGTTCCGGCGGGCTGAATATCTAATTAAAAACCACCTAGCGACTGGTTGCAGTTCACAGATGATCGTGATCCATTGCTACTTCTTTTTGGGTTAAAAAAAACATACCAAAGAAAAGTGGCAATGTATGTCAAATGCAACCGGTCGCTAAATAGTTTATTTTTAGATAATCAGGGTGCGGATAAGTCCCAATTAAATTACGTTGCAGATATTTAATAATAATCTCTTAATTTTAATTTTTAGACCAGAATAGGAGTAGGTATATCAGCTATCTAGAACCTGTTAAATAGGTTCCAATATAGTAAATAGATTTTTTGTTTCTTTTCAGATTTTGGTAATACGAAAGCTTAGTACGAAAGACGTTTAATATGTCAATACTGGGTTCAGACTAAATGTACTTTTTTAGTATTTGACCGCCTCACTTAGTCCATTAGTTAACTCTTTACATAAACATCAATCAATCTTTATTGAGCCTATGAATGTCTGTGTGAAATGGACTTACATTAAAATAAGTAATTACCAGTACAAAATAATTATAAAATTAGCTATTCGAATGTGCAATTTTTTATGCAGATGGAAAAAAGTGATTTGCCTTTAGAAATTTAAAATTTATATGCCGGCTGTACACTCTCACCTGAGTGCTCTCGCACATCCTCGCCCGAATGTCTCGCACGAGAGCCCTGTACGAGAGCAACCCTGTACACTCTCGCGTTATGCAGTCACAGTTGTAAACTCTGAGGAGATGGACGACAAAGTACCGCTTTCTGCTGCCGTTGTATTGTATGCCAACTGTTAATAGATTGGCTCCATTAGATGCTATTCTAATAATTTAAGTTCTGTTTCCATGTTCCACATTTTTAGGAACAAATTACTTAATTTTGTCGTAAAAAAACTGCCAAGACGTGCGCTTATGGCTGAGAGATGCAAAAGTGTACAGGGAAGCACTTGCTCCGTGCTCGGCATCGCAAGAGACAGCCTTCGACTCGTGCGCAAATAACTGACAGACACGGGGTCAAGAACGAGTGAGTCACAGCGAGGCACACCGAAAGGTATACAACATTATTTTTTGTATATACGAAAGAAACACGGGTCACATATTTCATTTTCAGAATCAGTGTAAAAAAATGATAATGATACCATAAAACTCACGAAGTTACAAGCTTTTTGTGTTGTCCCGTTAGTAGGATGTGCGTTAATTATAGTTTTGTAAATATTATTGAATGATAAATAAATAATTAATAAAAAATATTGCAACCGATTCTATTACTGATTCTGAACAAAAAGTTTTCAGGTTTCGTATATATACTAAAAATTTAATAACCTTGTATTGTGAGAACTACCCTGTACACTCTCGCACTCGGCTTGTCTCGTGGTATCTCGACGAGAGTGTACAGCCAGCATTAAATGGTTTTGGCTTTAAAACTAAATTCTCTTCTTTTGTTTATCTTTTCAAATTACGCAGAGGATATTTAACCTTAAGTAATTTGTGTCGCTAGTCGCTACAAAAATGATCGAGGACAATGAAAAATGCATCTTGTCGCATCCCGCTAGCATAATGAGCAAAGAAATTGCAAGCGAAAAGATATCAAGTGAACTATCATCTCCTGTAATAAAGCAGGGAACAAGATGAAAATTTTTAAAATGTCACTCTAATTTCTTGTTGAACAGACGTTAATCAGACAGGGGAAAAGATTTAAATCTCATTGGAGACGTTGTTTACTTTGCAGATTAAGTTTTTGGACCTTTTTATGAATAGATTATAGATACCTAAATACTCGATTTATGTACCTATCTACATTTGTTTTTATTTTTTATTCAATTTAGATTATAGCAAGTGTTTCAATAAATCGACTATGTTGTCATTTGTATAGCGCAAAAATCTCCAAAATATCCTGACACTATAATAATAGCATTTTAATTCATTTTTGAATTAAATATTATAGCATAGCTTCCAAAGGCCTTTTGTGCTCTGATTCCTTTTCGTTTTCTCCTGTAACCTTAGATGAGATAAATAAGATTATATCCTCCCTGAAATCCAAAGCGGTTGGATGCGATGACATCAGTAGGAAAATGATCATCTGTATCCTGAAACAAATTCTCCCCGTCATAGCTCATATAATAAATTTCTCCCTCCAGACAGGTCAGTTTCCTTTTCTCTGGCGTAAAGCGTTCATTACTCCCTTACCCAAAATCCCTTCTCCTCGCCTATTAAGTAACTTCAGACCTATCTCTATCCTTCCCTTTCTTTCTAAAATTCTAGAAGCCGTTGCACACAAACAAGTCTCTTCATTCATCTTCTCCAATCGCCTCGTCACGCCTTTTCAGTCAGGTTTCCGCCCTGGGCATAGTACCACCACCGCACTCCTCAAGGTGACAGAGGATATAAGAATGGGCATGGAGAGTCAGCTGGTCACCATCTTAGTTCTAATTGACTTCTCCAACGCATTTAATATGGTAGACCACGACATCTTGCTTGCCATTCTTGAATCTATGAACTTTTCGACATTATCATTGGAATGGTTCTCTAGTTACCTTTGTGATCGCCAACAGGCGGTGCGTGTGGGTTCAGACATTTCCGCTTGGAATGATCTCTCTTCGGGTGTGCCACAGGGCGGCATCCTTTCTCCTCTCCTATTTTCATCTTTTATTAACTCCCTTTCCTCATCGCTTGGCTGTTCTTACCACTTTTACGCCGATGACCTTCAAATTTACGTACAGTCGCCAGTCGATGAAATTGACTCAGCCATTACATCACTAAACAGTGTTCTACGTAGCATTAATACTTGGTCTACCAATTTCGGTATAGCGGTTAATCCCTCAAAATGCCAGGCTATCATAGTCGGGGGTCCTAAGCAGATTGCCAAAGTAGATATCAGGTCGGTCCAGTCGATTGTGCTGGATAATACTAACATCCCTCTCAGCTCCAGTTGTAAAAATCTTGGCTTACACATTGATTCGACGTTCAGCTGGATACCGCAAATTGCCGAGGTGAGTCGGGCCGTTACATCTTCTCTTCGCTTCCTGAACCGTTTTAGGAACTTTCTTCCCATACGAACTAAGATCACTCTCGTCACTTCTCTCATCTTCCCACTCATTGATTATGCTGATGTCTGCTTTCCAGACTTGAATGAGGTTCTGCTCAATAAGCTGGACCGCCTTCTAAATAACGCTATTCGTTTCGTCTTTTGCCTTCGCAAGTTTGATCACGTTTCTTCTTATCGGTCTCAGCTTAAATGGCTTCCCATACGTCAGCGCAGACAGCAAAGATTGCTCTGCACTCTCTATTCTATCTTAAATAGTCCCCACTCTCCCGATTATCTTAAATGCAAGTTTCAATTTCTCTGCGACTCTCATGATCGCCAACTTCGTTCTACCAATTCTCTCACTCTCTCCACTCCTCTGTTTCGTTCCGGGTATATGTCCGAATCTTTCACTCTCCATGCTTTGCGTCTCTGGAACGGTCTTCCTGAAGCTATCAGGAGATCACCCAGCAAGTTATCCTTTAAAAAGAAGGTTCACGCTTTTCTTTTAGAAGACTTATAATGAGCATAATGTGAAAATCATCATCATCAATTTTGCTTTACTTTTTATTATATAATTATTCTGATTTGTTGTAATAGGTATATATATATATTATATGTAGGTATATATTGTATTTATCATACTGTATGTATTTTATTATATACTATTAAATGTACCGCTTTCGTGCCTATCTGTTCCCTAAGGGTTGACTGGGAGAGAATGCTTTTAGCATTAAGTCCGCCTTTTGTACATTCATTTATTGTAGTACAATAAAGTGATTAAATAAAAATAAAATAAAATGGACCGACGATCTATGAATAATGTTTAATAAACCCGGGTATGCACTACAATGCCGAAAATTCATAATACGACCGAAATATCGATGCATAAAACGCCTATTTCAAAATGCGGAACATATTAAAAATGTCGAAATCCGACAGACCGAAAATTGAAATATCGATTATCAAATGACCGAAAGTTTGAAATCCCGAAAGTTCAAAACCCCGACAGTTAAAATGTCGATACTTATAACTTTAAGCTTTTTGATCAACCATTTTTTGTGATTACTTAATATAAGAATAATGTTGTTAGTTTTTCAAAATTAAACTTATTGAGAGATAGTTTATTTTAATTTTCATTATTACAGCTTGTTGTTTTGACTAATTCGTTAATTTGGTATTAAGTAGTTCGGGGTATAGAACGTTGGTATATTAACCTTCGGTTTTTTAAGCTTCGGGATTTAGTATTTTCGGTAAAATGTCCTTTCGTGACTTTAAACGCACGGCCAAACAACCATTCGACCTCTTGATTTTCGGTCTTTCGTTCATAGGTCTTGTAAAATTCAGTCTTTTCTAATTCGGCATTGTAACACATACCCCCTTTACCCGGCAGTAAGCGTGTACCTACAGTACAGCTACTAGTTTTGGAAATATATTTAAATTTTTAATAATATTTTGTTAACTTTGTTCATATGTTTTCAAAGCATTTTGTTTTTCTACATTCCGTCTTTGACTGAAAGCAAAGCTTCTTTCAATTACTCTGCGTTGGTATACTCCAAGAATTTGCATACCTGTTACAATGGGCCCTTGAAGAATTGAAACACTATTGCTCGCCGCAGTTTGTTTAGGCAGCGCCTATATTTGCCGCGTTCTTACAACAAAGAAACAGGTGCGTTTAGTGGACCTACACAAATACTTACGACGGAATGGGCTTGGTAAGGTGGTGCCTTCTGAGGCAGCGATTTCGAAGAAAAAAGAGGATATTGAATATTTTTGTTGATTTTTTAAGGACCACGTTTGGTTTTTTCTATTGCATAGGCAAACACATAGATGCATAAATCTGCTAACAGCATCATGTATGGAAAAAGTTTACAGTCAATCAATCAGTTAACTGCAGAAATCTTGGGTTGCGCTAGCTAAAAATTTCATGTAACTTTTTTGAGGAGAAGTAGGATGCAATTTGACATGCTATTAGTACATATGAAATAATAACAACGAGCTGAAACTAAAAATTACACCATCTTCTATCAGAATACATATCAAAGACGAATTAAACGAGCGCAAGCTCGATGGGGTTGCATGGTTTTACCGTAGAGTTTTGTGGTCTTTTTCCAGCACCATCATCCCGGACACTATTTCCTAACAGAGTACTGGCCAAGACTACTAAAAAGAGCCCAAACTTGATGGTGTTGCATGGTTTCAATACACAATTCATGTAGCCTTCTTCCGGCATCATCATCAAACCTTGGAACTTTTCTCCCGTCAGAGTACTTGTCAAGACAAATCTAACGAGCCCAAACTCGAAGGATTTGTATTGTTTTATTACAAAGTTTCTGTAGCCTCCTTCCGACTTCATCATCCTACCCTGGAACTCGTCAACTCTAACGGGTACTCACTTGTCAAGACTAATCAAACGAGAACAAACTCCCCCCCAAACACCATCGGGTTGTATGGTTTTATTGCAGAGTTCATGTGGCCTTCTTCCAGTTCCATCATCAGATCAACTATTTTGCATTGTCTTTCAGTTTTGACCTATGTTCAAAGTTTCAAGTCTCTTGCTCATCGGGAAGCTAGTATAAAATATATTGCCTAAATTTGTGGACAATTAACCAAACAAATAAACGAGAAAGTAACCTAATAATACCGTGTTAAAAAGGGAGTAAAAATAATGTTTGAATACAGTGCATTGTAAAACAAAACTAAAATCTATTTTTTTTTCAAATAAGGGCTAAGTTTCCTTTTAAAAATCCTTTATTACCGTAAACTTAATTTGAAAATCATAAGGTTTTATTTAAAAAAAAAAAAAACAGAAAAAGACGCAAGTAAAATAATATGCTTTTAGAATCCGCTGCAACAACCACCCCACATTTTGATATGGAAGGAACAAGATAAAGGTTTTAGGTCATGTTGTGATAGTAAATACCAGCTCCTCTACCCACTGCTATGTTTTTATACAAAATATTATTTGTATGGTAACGATTTTAATATCTTAATATTATTATGCTCTGTTTACTTCGTTCCAATTTCATTATTTACATTATGATGAAAGCTTTTCTCTGCTATTGATTTTATGATCAATTTTACTATCAAACAAAAGACTATGAATTGGTACTCCACGTTTTTTTAAGGGTTCCGTACCAAAATGGTAAAAAAGGAACCCTTATGGTGTGACTCAGTCTGTCTGTCTGTCTGTCTGTCACAGCTGGATATCTCGAGAACTACTAATGGTATCAACTTGAAATTTGGAATAGTTTAAGTTGACATTTGCTCAACTATTTTGCAAATAAGAAATTAATAAAAATAAAAATATCTTTTTTACAACAGGGGCTGAAAAGGGGTCTTAAAAATTTGAAGTGGGGCAACTAGGGCATGTGGGGTATCATATGAAAGAGCGTCGTTTGCACGTTTTCAATCATTTTTTCTTTTTTTTAGGCCGCATAGTTTTCGACTTATAATGAAAATTAAAAAAAAATACCGTTCCCCCCTTATCTCCGAAGTTTGCAAAGAGAAAAATCTGAAATAATTCTATGTGATAGCAATTTATATAAAGATTACAGGAAAAATAAAACGATGTTTCAATATAGCACACTTTTTTAGAAATGATCAAATTTCTAAAAAAGTTAACATTAGTTTCACTATCGGTCAAGAGATGGCGCTGACCTAAAACTGTAATTATTTTATTATTCTACTCTGCAGTGTGGTTTGATGGTGCAATTATGATGGTATGGAACCCTCAGTGCGTGAGTCCGACTCGCTCTTGACCGATTATTTATTATTATGAATTAAATGTGCGATGCCTCGAACTCATATTGCGTCCGCGCGGATGGAAAGCAAGGAAAGCTGGAACCACTTGTAAAGATCATGAACACAAAATTACTTATTTTTATAAGACTTAATTGTTATATCCTGATGTAAAATTATTTAAATGGGATTTATTAAAATACTAACGGCTGCCCGCGACTTCGTCTGCGTGGAAAGCTTTTTTGCTATCCCTCGGGAACGAAAAATTTTTCGGGATGAAAGGTACCCTATGTCCTTCTCTGTACCCCTGGCAACGTGTATGCAAAATTTCGTGATGATCGGTAGAGTGGCTAAGACGTGAAGGCGTAACAAATAAACAAACGGACTTTCGCATTTATAATATTAAAAATAAGGACTAATAGTTTCAAACTCTTAATTATAATTCATAACGCAATTTTAGTTTCCAATTTTCGCCAAGATCTAAAATCACTGATTAATATTAAAAGCAAAATTGGTACAGGTGCCTCATTTCCTTTTTAATAAGAAAACACTTTTGCCCTTCATAATAAGATTACTCGCCTTGAATACAAATACAGGTAAAGAAAGATCGCAAACTAGTCCAACTACATATTACAAATGCAAAGCACATCGAACAACAAAAAGCACAGTTTCATCTATAGCTGACATCTGTTGAGCGCAAAACATAGGAAACATGAAGCAAACGGAACGTATTATGCAAAATCGAATAGCGAAACTGGTCAGAATGCGAAACCACGAATTGCCGAAATAAATGTAATGGAGCCCAACACAATAATCATTTGAATACGAATGTACTGATTTCGGTAACGCCCCTTACATTTATATCCTATACTTCTCAATATTGGCCGGATTGGTATCCCGAGTTGGGGTGTAATAAGCGGTTTTACGACTATCTCGCACCTATTTTGTGAGGGTTGTTTTGTTAGAAAGCTTGGCTGCTTGCTTCCTTTTTAGAGTTCCGTAGTAGCTCTAAACTTTAATAAGTTAAAGATAATTCTTTTGCTCTAAAAAAATGAGCCCATAATGGATCACTTTTTTGACTGTTTATCTGGTGGGTTTGAAAAAGATTTATTTTACATGAAATCTTAAATCAACGGTTCCTTTTTTTTAAATCAACCTCTAAGAAAACCGGCCAAGTGTGAGTCGGACTGGTGCACGAAGGTTTCCATACCAAATAACGGCAAAAAATCACGTTTGTTTTACTAGGAATATAAGAGCTGGAAAAAAGCAAAAACTGACGTAAAAACTGGCCAAGTGCGAGTCGGATTCGCGCACGAAGGGTTATCACATATGAGAGCCCCCTTAAATAATGATTTATATATAGTTTTTAGTATTTGTTGTTATAGCGGCAACAGAAATACATAATCAATGAAAGTTTCAACTGTCTAGCTATCACGGTTGATGAGATTACAGCCTGGTGACAGACAGACAGACGGACTGTGCAGTCTTAGTAATAGGTCCCGTTTTTACCCTTTAGGTACGGAACCATAAAAATAAAGCTTCTGAGTGCAACTCAATCAAAAGATCATCGGCCATTTATGTCAACATTTTCTAATAAATCGAAACTACTCCAAAACCTTTATTTCCCGTTGACATTGAAAGATCTTGATGCATAACTCAAAGAAATAATAAAATCGACATTTTATAAATTTACTTACATTAAATTAAAAAGTACGGAATTCGAGGCGCGGAACAGACTTGTACTTACCCTTGTTTGGTTGGTATTTCAGGTAGGTACTACTACAGAGCAAAGAAATTGAATTGTTAATAATGAAAGGCTGTTTTAGGTAAAGTGGTAAAGTGTTTACAATACATGAATACTCAAATAAACATTTCATTAAAAAAACGTGTTAAAAAGACTTGAAGATAGCAAGAAAATAAATGATCCTAAGTATTTATTTTGCGAGTGCTAATCGAACTCGTATTGAATTTAGGATAAAATGACTATTTTTTTATTATTTAGTAGGCAGTGCTGTATTGACATTATACAGCACTACCTACACATTGGTGTCGATTCGGTTAGCACGACTTAACTAAATTGACAGGACTAAACATAATTTTAGCATTCAGTTCTTGTCTTTTCGATACAGAAAGAAAAGGATGGAAAACTAAATTTAGTTTAGTCCTGTCAATTTAGTTAAGTCGTTGCCAACCGAATCGTTATGATTATTTAATTTAGATAGGGGTAAGTATTTTTTTACATAACATACAATTTTCACAAACTCCGTCACTGCTACACGCACTATTTACAGATTAAGATCAGTGTTTCTTTCAAGTACTATTCCGGGGGGGCGAGGTAGACGGGCAAACTAGTGTAGTGATCGACGGACGAGCTCCCCCGAACCTCTTGATTGACCCAAAGAGAATTATGTCTGAAAGAAACACTGATTAAGATTCATATAAAAAAAGTGCCATAGTGATTTAAGTACCAGAAGTATACTTATAATTTTATACTTGTAGAAATTCAATGTTCGTATTTACAGTAAAATAGAAATACAGAAAAACAACGACCTCCATTACTATGATGTAAAAAGTTTATAATATAAATTTAGGACAACTTTACACTTTATGCGAAACACATTTACACAAGTTAAATAACTGGAAGTTAATAGAATAAACTATGTCGGGATTTACACCATGTACCTGTTTATTTTTGAGACTCCGATATTTCGGCGCAGTTGCATGCGCCATGATCACGGAAGAACTGTGATCATGGCGCATGCAACTGTTTATTTTACATTTCAAACGACAAAAATCTGGAATTTGATAATTTTGAAGAAAAATTATGAAATTCCGGTTTCTACAATAATTCTGCGACAAACACTTTGCGATCCAACAACTCGAAGTTCGTTGCCAAATCGGAATTTTTTGAATTAGACCACGACATATGAGAGGCGTCCCGCGTAGAGACACTTATTTGTAATGTGGTTATTACTATTTTGGATGTAGGCCAAGGGGTTGAATTTAAAACTGGGGCTACCTGACTCATGAATACAGGCCGAGCTCTGTGGATGTTAGAATGTTGAATAATCCGACAAGCTAATGTCTGTCTATCCCCCTTCATAAAACATTAAAAACTATTATTTACCTACTACTTTCTTTCAAATTACGAGAACAGACAAAATACACTCTTAGCTGATTGTTTTAATGTTTTATGAATAAAGGGTAAAAACTATTTAAAAAATATGATATCGTTTTTTGTATCTGGACGAAAGCGATTTTTTTTATTTTTGATGATCGTTCCTTTTTATTTTTTTTAAATTTCCAATGTATATTATTGTATCTTACTTTACCAAAAGTATTAGTAAAGTAAGATACAATATAGTAGTCTATTCGCAAACGTGCGGGCTTAAAATTAGATCTGGCTTAAAACTGTTTTTTGCTGACAGGAAGACAAAGACTACCGTTTTAAACCCACCTAACTTTGGTCTGCATTTTGGAAACCGCTTTTTCCGAAATTGACTCATTATAAATGCCAAGTTATTTGTAATACTTAATTAAACCCTAAAAATGAAAATAGTTGTTCCTTTCCATCCTTTCAATACCGCATCCAAAGAAAATTTCTCACCGTAACTCTCACTACGAATATAGAGGTAACGTATAATTTGGTAGTACTTCACTTGAAAAATATTACGAGTCAAAAGTTCGCAGATAGCCGTTCCCATTGCCAAGAGCCTCCGTGAAAAGGCAAAAAATATAATTTATTGGTTCCTTACAACCATCTTAGAGGTAGATGCGAGTAAAATGTTAATTTGATACAGTACCAGCCCTTGCAGTAAGGTGAACACTTTAGAACCATATCACGCCGATTATTGCCTTTGTTTAGCAAAGTTACTAAGAAAATCGACATTATAGTTTAGGAGGTCCTCACGGTCAGCCCGTGACCACGGCCGATGCAACTCGGTCGAAACGTCGGGAAAAGGTAGATGTTCAACACCTATGTTTCGTTAAAAACGCCTTTAATACCTGTTTCCTAATCTAATAAAATGCAACGCGAAAGTTTAAAAGTGTATATTATAGTTGTTGGTGTGACAAAGTACTTAGGTGCATAACTACTTTTGAGGTCTTATGAGTTAGCCATAGAGGGTTGTTGGAAGAAACTCTTAGATTAAAATATATTGTATAAATATTTTTTGTGGATTAACGGTTGATTTTATCCCTTATTACTACTCCAACATTCTCAAACATTCTTAGAGTTTTCCTAAAGTTTAACCTACTTTTCAGGATGAAAGAAAGATAAGATTCTACTAATATTTTATAGAAATAGTGTAAAAGGCCATACAATTGCGCCAACATATCTATTACATAATTATTTCTCATTTACTTGCACATCGAGGTGCACCGCTCTGTTGTCACGCTCCCGCGGTCGCTCGCTCAGCTCGCTCAGCGAAACGTCTGATTAAATTAGCTCGGTTGCTGAATTTAAGCGCAACTTACAATATTACTTCGAGAAAACACTTTCAAACTGGTGTCTAGACTTAAATGCTTCTCTACTGAGAACGTGGTTTTGTAAGATTTTGGTGCCAGAACTGTGAATATTTATTAGTAAACTTAATATCTGTCTTGTTTTCATTAGTTTTTTATGTATGTTCTGGCGAGAAATGTGTAGAGAAGTATAGAGTATTTCGTAGGAAGACAAATAGTCTTCAAAAAACATTTGATTTCAAAATACTATGATCTCTGTAAAGAAAAAATATTATTAATTTATTGTTTAGTATTAGAGAGATGGAATTTCTCCAAAAAAATATTTGTAATCCAAATACCTAAAATATCAAGTTAGCTGAACAACGTTCTTTTTTTTAAATAATTTGAAAAATTTGAGAGCCTTTTAAGATGTCCTTTGTTAGTACAAATTTCTTAAATTTTTAATTTAAGCTACATTCAACCCAAGTAACATTTAACCTTTAGCAATTCAAATAACAAAGATTTCTCGGTAAAAGTTCTTGATTCAAAAGTATTTAAAGCGAAAAAAACTTTAGTTCTTGTTAATTAATACCTAATCGCCCAGAAGAAACGCTCAAAATTTTCGATGGCCCAGCTGAGTAGGCGGCACAGAATGCGGCTCCCATGATGATATTTAGCTTTAAGTAGCCTAACTTTTTAAAGTTGCTTAAAATTGAAATGTAGATCCTTAATGCCTTGTTAGAGAACGCATCAGACATTTTGGTGGCAAGATCTTGATTTTTCTCATCAATTACAAAACATGATATATTTTGATACCCTGATTATGGACCGTCGGCCAACCATGGTCATTTTTTTTTTCAATCTATCACATATTAGGATCAGACCAAATTTGCAAGATAGCCATTAGCTTGGTGAAGGCTTGGTGTTATCAAATATGATCGTCTAGGTTGTGAAGTAGGAAGATTCTGGGAGATATGCCACCCTGAACATGGTCACCCATCGCTAAAAAAATATCAATAGGTCAGAGGCCATATGTTCAGGGTGGCATATCTCCCAGAAGCTTCCTACTTCGCAACCCAGACGATGATATTTAATAACACCAAACTAATGGCTATCTTGTCAATGTGGTCTGGTCCCAATATGCGATAGATTGAGAATGACATTCCATTATTTATTTCATTGACTTCAATTTGTCAGTTGTAGAAACACGATTCATTATCTTTTTTAACAGAAAAAAAAATTAGTTAAACCTCTTTTAAAACAGATATTTGCATTTTACAGACAAACCTGACCGTAGCAGATTAGTCTAAGCACACACTTAAAATTGCCAGTTAGATACATATTATTATTATAGATTTTTATTTAAACTAAAAAAACAGTTTGGCGTCTCAAATCTGCTTACCATGAGTAAGATAGTTAAGTGTAATTTACGAGAGTTTGAGCAAGACAGTCGATACGGAAATAGTTTATCGATGCGTTGCCTTAAGCGCACTTATTGCGTTAAAGCTTATATTACAGTTTATCTATGTTTCATCATATCAGCCGCACGACACCCACTGCTGGGTATAGGCCTCCCCTAAGGATCTCCACGACGATCGGTCCTGCGCTGCCTGCATCCACTGGCTTCCCGCGACCTTCACCCTCACGTCGGTCCACCTTGTCGGGGGCCTACCCACGGAGCGTCGTCCGGTGCGCGGTCGCCATTCCAGAACCTTTCTTATCTCTGTTTTATATATGTATATCTTATCTATGTTTAGTATTTAAAAATCTTATCGCGCGTGTGTGCATTCGCTTTACAGCAACAAGAGACCAACCGTGTACGTTAGATAAAATACCTGTTAAATACAACGACTGTTATTCTACCTTCTAAATAGCAGTTACTTATTCCTCCTACGTACCTACCCACATTTATGAAATAACGCTGGCTTACAGTGAAATAGTAAATTAATTATTATCTTGCTATTTTGGTATTTCACCCCGTATTGCCAAAGGTCGTTGGTTCGTGTAACATCTAAGTGGTTTGAAACGTTTTTTTTTTCTATTAAATAACTATTTAATATAAGAAAAATAAATCATAAGAGACTTCTGTGCTAGTATGCACTGAGCGAGAATCACGAAATTCCATAAGTTCATTTAGAAGTTTACTAAGACTTAAGTTAAAGTCAGTGCTAAAAGCGCTGCACTCTTCACTAACACCTTCAATTATTTATGTAGGTATTTTGAAGAATTTTGAATTGATT
This sequence comes from Agriphila tristella, assembly GCA_928269145.1. Taxonomy (NCBI): domain Eukaryota; kingdom Metazoa; phylum Arthropoda; class Insecta; order Lepidoptera; family Crambidae; genus Agriphila; species Agriphila tristella. Next base: position 45,862,560 of record OV743433.1, read on the forward strand.
GAATATTATTTACAATTAAGTAGATAACTGGTGAAATTATTGTGAAACCAACTTCGTATACCTACTTTAAACATATTTTGACAAAACTGATAGTACCTAATAAAAACCCAAAAATAAAAAAAAATAACTGCAACACAAAACTAAACTTAAATTTAATCTCCAGGCCCCAGGCGTAGTAAAATAAGGAGTTAAAAGTGGTAAAACCACTGACCTGAAATTTTTTTTTTATATGGAGGTCAGTGGTTGAAACACACATATCGCGAAACACAATATAAGTAGGTATTATTTTTGCATCCTCTTTGTATTCGATTTGCAGTCTGGTTTATCTGTGCATTCAAATGCCACATAATGAGATGTTTATTGGTCCAGTATAAATAGATCTATAGGTACTTAGTACTAATCAGCTAAGTGGTTTGGTCGCTCAGAGCGTAAATTAATTAGGGCCTCGATCTGTCCGTAGGGATGCCATTAAGCGTCGTCGCGTACAATGATTTGTTGTTTATTCCACTTTTGAATAAATCTCTTCTTCAAATTAATGGACGTAATTTTATTGCAATTTATTTATACGGTGAATTTTATATTAGAAAAATACAAATAATTTCTAATCACTCAGGCGAAGGGAAAAAAACGGCCAAGTGCGAGTCTGACTCACGCACGAATTCTTTTTTTAGTATTTGTTGTTATAGTGGCAACAGAAATACATCATCTGTGAAAATTTCAACTGTCTACCTGTTGTCGTTATTAATATCTAGCAAAAAACGGCAAAAAATCACGTTTGTTGTATGGAAGCCCCCTTAAATATTTATTTTATTCTGTTTTTAGTATTTGTTGTTAAAGCGGCAACAGAAATACATCATCTGTGAATTTCAACTGTCTAGCTATCACGGTTCACGAGATACAGCCTGGTGACAGACAGACAGACAGACAGACGGACAGCGGAGTCTTAGTAATAGGGTCCCATTTTTACCCTTTGGGTACGGAACCCTAAAAAACGACCAAGTGCGAGTCGGACTCGCGCAAGAAGGGTTCCGTCAAAAAAATCACGTTTGTTGGTAGACCAGAGCTGAGAGCAGACCTCAAAACAAATGGTTTTCGAAAGGGAACAATTCCATACTATTTTGAACGTTAACAAGCAGTGGTTGATAATATAAAGCAAATTTCCTCGGGTGACTCTGATAAAAAGGGAACTATTTCCGCATTACTTTCCCAAAATGAAAAAAAAAATCTTTTTTTCGCTCCGAAACAAACCGAATACTTATAAAAAGGAAACTATACCGCATTACTTTCCCAAAATAAAAATAAAACTTTTTTTCGTCCCGAATCAAATTTATTTTAAAATAATGAATCAGAACATTGCCAGTATCTTCTCAAAACAATCGCTATTAAGAACTGACTTTAGAAGAATAGGGAATATGCATAATTTTTTTTTAATCTTAATCAAAAGTATAATGCGTGAGAAAATTAACTGTAATATTAAAACTTTTCTCTTGCGTTTTGTTCTCGTGATATAGTTACTTGAAGTTAGCCCGCAGCAGCACCCATCGAAAACGCTCCATACAAAACGGTGACGTCACACATCACGTTTCAGGTGTGTTTCGGCGCGTTTAACATGGAGTTAGCCAATAATCTTCAATTATCTCCCTAAATTTTGCGTTTAAGTACATACGTGTCTTACAAAATATTGTTTCATATTCGATATTCTATCTGACTGTAAAGTGCATTATATCCGAAAATGAAAAAAAAAAATCGTTATTTTTCCCTGATTTCATCGTGTAATAAAACTAAAATAATACATTTTTTTTATTTTTTTTCCTGTTCCATCATTTTTTTATACGTGTCCGCAGCGACCAATCTCAAATTCATCAAAATCGGTGACTTATGCATATTCCCTATTACGAACAAAACAAAATTATCCTGGGGCCCTATTTTTGAATCGCTCGACTCTACTGATTTTCGTTTCACATTTGACTCAAATGTATGGGATGTCGAACGAAAATCAATAGAAAAGAGCGCTCGACGCCAGTCGAGCGATTCAAAAATAGTGCCACCGATCGGCGGACATATGCAAAAAAATATACAGACGAACACCTCCTCCTTTTTTGAAATCGGTAAAAATCAACAAACTAGCTTGATGACTGCTTAGTTTTGCAAACGTAGTTACGAGATTTAATTATTATCACACTACTAGCGGCCGCCCGCGTTTTCACCCGCGTGGTTTCAGTTCCCGTGGGAATATCGGGATAAATCCGTTCAGTAGTTTTTGCGTGATTGAGGAACAAACACCCAAACATCTCAACATCCAAACATCCAAACCCACAAACTTTCACATTTATAATATTAGTAGGATAGTAGGATAATACGGAGATACCTTTATAAATTAACCCACTAACCGGGTAAGTCCATTTATTATAACGTTATACTAACTCATTTAGTGTTCGAAGGACAATGAAAATGGGTCATTCCTTCAATATTTATCCCCAAGACGGCAACACTGGCCCACAATCCGACCGTAACTTAACTACGAGAAGGGTTATAACTTATGTAGGGAGTGTAAGTACTGTTATGGTTTGAGCTACGTAAACAAGTAAGCAGTCAGAGGCGAAACTTTTCTTATATATATATAACTTTTTATATATTTTTTCAGCTATCTTAAACAATAGTTATTGACGTTTAGCTCACTTTACGCTGCTTTAATTATAGGTATTTTTCAGTGCCCGCGCGGCCGGACAACGGTAGAAAATCATTGTGTCACATTTTGGGTCTTGAAGTGTTAAGGTACAGAATGGTTTGTATTTTGGCTTCTCTTTAAATTTATTGAAAAACATTTAATTCTAGCCTTAATGAAGATTGTGTTGTAGTAATTAGAAGTACAATATTAAAAGCAATGCTAAAGAATATCGTTTCTTTTGAATAAGTCTAAACGCCAGTCATACCACAAGCGTTTAATTTATTCCAGTTCAAAACTCACTCGCTTCAGCTTACATTTTAGGCTGTACCGAAATCGTCCCAGCAGACAAGCTCCAGCCGAGAGGTTTCCAACTGCACAACAGTTAATTAAATTCTATCTCCCCACTGGCCGACACACAAAACTGTGGCGGACGACCACCTAAATAATATCATTGCTCCTATTAATACACACCCTAGTAATAATCCGCTCGCAGCTTACTAACTTTCATATGATGAGGAGAGGAAACGTCTTTCTCACGACGATGAATGCTGACAAATGACGACATAAACGGTACCGCATTTTCAGTAGGGAAAAGTTAGGTACGGCCTGCAAGGTAGCGGCTGGGGTCCACCCTGACCCGCAACCCACCTCATCGTTGACCTGTCGACACAGCCGAGTTACCTCAATATGGTAATCATTACGCTATGATATTATATAGTTAGATGAAGAAAGAAAGAAGAAAGAAAGAAAATACATTTATTTGGACATACACAACGAATACACAACATGACAGTACAAGAGCTGCTGCACTGACACTAGTTATTATACACTAAAACGCACATAACATGACACAATATAATAAAAAATAAAAATTACAAAAGGACCTATTCGGAAAATGGCTTACAGGTAAATAAGGACCTCTCGGAATGACTTATTCTTGAAAGGAGCTATTCGCATATACCTCATTCTGGAAAAGACTCGTTCGTATAATATCAATCTATTCTGTGATAATATGCCTTATTCGTGTAATGACCTTTCTTGGAAGGATTTTTTTTAAATATTTACACTGCTTTTACGTTACCAGCAACTTATTCGCAATTATCAATTAGTATTGAGTAAAACTTGAAGTCATAGATAGACATTCTTAAATTAATTTTAATGCTTCTATTAGTACACACCCTAGTAATAATCCGCTCGGCACCTTAATAACTTTCCTAATTTCATACAGGATAAAAGCGCAGAAACTTTTTGATCTTTCAAAGCATTTGTAATTATCGGAATTGGACATCTTCAAAGCGAATCCTCATCTATGAGGATTCAATTTAATTTGATACCTACAGCCTCTAGGCTGTAGGTATCAAATTAAATTGAATGAGTAGGTACAGTACGTACACATATACACTCACTTAAGGCGCGGTGGTAGTGAAACTAGCGCCGCAACAACATTTATTTTTATTACTCGTAAACCAAGTCAATATTTATAAAAAGCTCACTATGTAATGTAATAATCTCTTAAATTGTCTCTAAATTTTTTTGAATAACTCTTCAACAGTAATCATTCATTCATTCTGTAAGTTTTAAAATCCATTATTGCCAAAAGTGGCCACTTTGAGCTTAAATGGATTTTAAAACCGATAGAAAGAATGAAAACTGTTGAAGAGTTATTCAAAAATATTAGAGACAATTTAAGAAATTACTACATGAGCTTTTTTAAATATTGACTTGGTTTACGAGTAATAAAAATAAATGAAGTGGCGGCGCTAGTTTCACTACCTACAGCGCCTTAAGTGAGTATATATATGTACCTACTTATTCAATTTAATTTGATACCTACAGCTTCTATGAGGATTATTTTATTTGAAGATAAGTACTCATTTTTATTATTTTTCTCATTCGAAAATAACCTTATTTTATGGCTCCGACCGACGCACCGTTTCTGAGATATTTACATTTTGCATTTTTTTTTTACTACTAATAAGTAGATAGTTTGAGTAGAGCAGTGTTTTTCAATCTGTGGGTCGCGACCCCTAGGGGGGTCGCGAAGCCTTACTCGGGGGGTCGCCGACTGAAAGAAAAAGGCAAGGTTCTAACACTACAATAAAAACACAAGTTATTAACAGGCAAGATTACAGGGTTACCTGGATGAATCTGACTAAAACTCGCGCTGCGCGGCCGTTTTATTTATTATAAATAAAGAAGCAAAATTACAAGATAAGTGGATTAAACTGACTAAAAATTGCGCTACGTGGCCGTTTTTTGCTATAAACAGGCAAGATTACAAGGTTACTTGGATGAAACTGACTAAAAATCGCGCTACGCGGCCATTTTCTTTGCTGCAAATAAGCAAGATTACAAGATGAGTGAATGAATCTGTCTAAAAATCGCGCTAAGCGGCCTTTGTTTACTATTAACATACAAGATCACAAGATTTCTGGATGAAACTGACTAAAAATCGCGCTGCGCGGCCGTTTTTTGCTATTAACAGGCAAGATTACAAGATGAGTGGATGAAACTAACTAAAAATCGCGCTGCGCGGTCGTTTTCTTTACTATATCTATGACACAAGGGGGTCGCCAGAATTTTTCAACTTGTAAAGGGGTCGCGAAATCAAAGAGATTGAAAAACACTGGAGTAGAGCATACAAGGATTGGTCCACAATGACACTGCTGGCCACGTTATGACAGTCTCGAGCTAAGCTTAACTACGCTCTCGGCCTTCACGCTTGGTCGTCATTGCAGCCCTTGTTGTCCGTGCTTAAAGGCCTCGAACTATGTCCATGCGCGGGCTACAATGCTGGCCGCGCTGTGACGGCCTGGACCTGCGCTAAGCTCCGCTCTCAGCCATCATCATCGCTGCCAGCAACGCAGTCATTATAGACCGCGCGGCAGTAATCGTACTATTACCCACATAATGTAAGAAGAATTCTAATTCTCCATATTTGTAACCACTGTTTTTGATTTAATTTCTCGAGGCAAATTCTTTTTCTTGGTAATCATATAACCCCAGGATCAATAATGTATTTGTTGATCTGTTACTTCAATTAATGGATTCCAATCTATTCTCAAAGATTTTCTCTAATAATACTAATGCTTTTCTACTGAAACTGTCTTAGTTAAGAATTTAGGGTATTTGGGCGAAGCTTTGATGTGGAATACAGAACAAACACGATTAGGCACGTCGCAACTTATTTTTGTATAAATAAACCTCTACATTAGCACAGTTTTACAATCCATGCAGTCGTTAAACGAATGTATTTGCGCAGAGCAACGGAGGGGATCACGCGGGGGGTTGGGCGGCGAGGAGCGAATCTCCCAAACGCGCTGAGTTTGTGCACTTGAATGTAAAACGCTAGTTTTTTTACATTCTCTTTGCTGGAACGCTGAGAGCCGCGCGACCGTGTAAAACGCCCAGTTACGTTCAGCTAATTTTATTGACTATGACTACTGTAATAAACTAGAAAACAATTTGAGGTAGAATTTTCGTTTATTTGTTACTTACTCATTTATACCTTTAAGGGAGCAATTCTTGTATATTTATTTATATGTATATTTCTGTGATCTCGGAAACGGCTCTAACGATTTCGCTGAATGAATGAAATGAATCGGGATAAACAATCGATCTAGATTAGTCTTATGTTTGGAAAAACGCGTGTTTTCGAGTTTTCATGCGTTTTTCTTTCGACGCAAAATATGGTTGCGCTCGGTGACTTACTTTTGTTTTTTTTTATATGTTCAAGTTTTTATATATTTTTTTATTTTTATTGTTTTTAGACAAGTTTATAAAAATGTAGTTAATGTTTGAGATAACAATGTAGATTATTACCTAAACACCACCATATTACAAAAAATAGTAATAACCAGGTACTTAAGTATAAATAAAAAACTAGAATTTAAATTGCGGCCATTCTCATGTTTCCCTCAAACTTTTATGGTAGAGATTGTTCATCCAAATGCAAATTAACATAATTTTTAATAGTAGAAATCTGAAAAAAATCTAAAACTAAAGTGTCACGTAATCATCTGGCAGTGCAACACATGTACATGTAATTAGTTACATAGGTACTTGTAATTAAATTATTACATAACAATCACATTTATGTTCTTCTTCTTTTTTGACAACACTTGCACATTTGCGACTGATAGCGTAAGTACTTACACAGACAGGGCGGTACGCAGCGGCGTCCGTCGTCCGTCATCAAAGGCGTTTAACAACTATAAAGGATTCTAAAACCGTGACATTAGTTCGATACTGTTTGTACTTTGTTTTGTTTATCGAACTAAGTTGCTTGAAGAAGATGAAAAAATATTTAAAAAAATTGCTACCAAATAAAAAGAAAATAAGTTAACAAACAGAGAATAAAAGGTTGTAGTTTGTTTTGTCTTTGCATATTTATGGTACTTAAGTTTCCCTCTTTATTTAGTCTATCGCTCTTAAGCCGGAATTACATTACGAAATTAGTGGCATGAAATTAATTTCGTGACATTAGTTTTACCAACAGTTTCACGTGTAGTTTAATATTTTCGTAATGCGTGCATTAATTTCATGAATGCAAATAAGTTTCGTGCCCTGCACGATTTTTTTGTGAAATTAGTGTCATGCAACTAATTTCGTAGTATAGATGCGACGTGAAACTAGTGTCGCGAAAGTGCCTGGACTGTGCGGACGTGTGTATTTTAAGCGATTAAATTAAATGGCGGCAAACCAACGATGGAGTACTGATAAAAGAATACAATTCATTAATGAATATCAGCGACAGGCTTATATAGAAGCATCTCTTTAGCTACATTGAATATAGAAAAATATAGCATTGATGCTGATGGAGCAAAGGTTACTGCGATACTGTGGATTTCATGACACTAATTATTTTACGAAATTACTTTGGCATATATCGAAACTACTTTCGTGGAACCAAGTTCAACATGCATGACACTAATTTCGTAATGTAATTCCGGCTTTACTTAAGTAATCGTTAACGATTGTGTAAGTGACGCTCTTTAAAAAAATATGTATCACCCTAAGGATAACTATTCCCAGTATAAGTCAGTTTAAATTAATGTTACTATCTAGGTACCTAATGTTAATAGTTATTTGTTATACAAGTGACCAAAATCAATTTGTGCTGCGAGTGGTGACTTTAAATCACGAACTAGTGAAGTAGTCTAGAATTGAATCACGAGCGTAGCGAGTGATTCTAATATAGACTACTGAGCACAGTGAGTGATTTAAATGCACGAGGCAGAACAAAATTTTGGTCTCGTGTAAAACATACAACTTTTCACCTCAACCAGCGAGAAAATTTTCACGTGATTTCTTGTTAAAAAGCTAAATTCTGCATTTGAAACACGTTCACTCAACTCTTTTGGAGTTAGACAACTATCTTCATCGTTGGACCCACTCATTTTTTTTGTAATTTATCACAAAAATAGTTCGATCAAACCTATGCTAAAAAAAAATATGCATAGAGGAGGTATAATATAAGCTTCTTGGCATAGAGTACCTACCTAAATTAGATTCCCGTCGTTTTGTTTTACACATAGACTTAGAAATTTTTTCGCTATGCTCAAGGTTTTACATCACGCTGTGTTTTCCTCTTATTCATCATTATCCCATCTTATTCATTTACTTATTTATAATCATAAAACACTAATTTGTTAATAAATTTCATTATTTTTTCTTATTTTATATTTATTTCATACATGCGACCTCATTTCATCCATACTTTTTATTTCGAATTATCAACCTTCTTTTTTAATAATCCTTATTTAAAACTTCTTGGTATATCCGTGCATTTTATTTTTTTACTTTTTAATCCATGTATGACACCATAAAGCACTGTATCTATCCTTTTCTCACATATCAATTTTATAAGTCCCTCCTTGTCACTTTATTTTTTTTCTTTATTCTTTTAAAAGTTGGTGTTAGAAATTAAAAAAGCACTTTGCCTCACGCTCGCAGCAAAAATCGATTTTGCTGCGAGTTTTTACGCGCCAAAAGAGCCCTTTTCGTGCTGGAAAGGTGAAATAGTTATTTGTTATACAAGTGACCAAAATCAAATTGTGCTGCGAGTGGCGACTTTAAATCACGAACTAGCGAAGTAGTCTAGAATTGAATCACGAGCGTAGCGAGTGATTCTAATATAGACTACTGAGCACAGTGAGTGATTTAAAGGCACGAGACAGTACAACATTTTGGTCTCGTGTAAAACATACAACTTTTCACCACGACCAGCGAGAAAATTTTCACGTGACTTTCCTGGTAAAAAAGCTTAATTCAGCATTAGAAACTTGTTCACTTAACTCTTTTGGAGTTAGACAACTATCTTCATCGTTGGACGCATTCATTTTTGTAATTTATCACAAATTTAATCAATCCTATGCTGAAAAATTTTATTCATAGAGTCAGTAAAGTAGATTCCCGTCGTTTTGATTACATTATGCGTTGTGTTTTTCTCTTATTCATTAATATTCCGTCTTATTTATTTATTTATAATCATAAAACATATAATTTGTTAATAAACTTAATTAATTTTTCTTATTTCTTATTTGTTTCATACATGTGACCTCATTACCTCCATACTCTTTATTTCGAATTATCAACCTTCTTTTTTAACAATCCTTATTTAAAACTCCTTGGTATATCCGTGCATTTTATTTTTTTACTTTTTAATCCGTGTATGACACCATAAAGCACTCTATCTATCCTTTTCTTACATATCAATTTTACAAGTGTCATCCTTGTCACTTTATTTGTGTTTTCTTTATTATTTTAAAAGTTGGTGTTAGAAATTAAAAAATCACTTTGTCTCACGCTCGCAGCAAAAATCGATTCTGCTGCGAGTTTTTACGCGCCAAAAGCACCCTTTTCGTGCTGGAGAGGTGAAAAATAATATACCTACATTCAGCACCTTAGACGGGGCTAGGGTGAGTCGATTTTTACTACTACTTATACTATTTATCTACAAAAAGCATTGTGAATACTAAAAATAAAAAATAAAAAATTGTAGTAAGTTTGACATTAGAAAGAGATAAAGAAACAAAACACTGTGTAACTAATAACTTGCGACACATGAAAAGATTATTAGTAAGGGCGTATAATATGTATGTGCCACGGCGACAGGGACGAATTTACGTATATAAATTCGTATTTGTCTCCTTTATAAATGAATCCATTTTTTAGCAACCGCAGCGCGCCGCAGGCGGCTGATCTTATTTGCTTGTGGTCCATTAATTTGATGAAGCTCTGTTATTTTTGCGCTAAGCCCATTTATTACACGTAATTTTTGTTTCGTTGTTTTTACTGTTTCAAATCAAAGTTGAACCGCGGTGAAAAATACACTTTGATTCCATTTAATGTTTTTGTAGTTACAAAACTGGAATAAAAGCAAGCGTGCCAAGCGAAGCACTATGTAAACACCATACCATGACTTTTAATTTAAATCTTGTCTATTGACAGCAAGGTAATTCATATTTTCTATTATATTTTGAAATGAAGAGATCCGCAGGCGAACTAAAGTAACCGACATCGCTCGAAGGATTGCTCAGCTAAAGTGGCAGTGGGCTGGACACATAGCGAGAAGAACCGATGGCCGTTGGGGCGGAAAGGTTCTTGAATGGCGACCGCGCACTGGATGGCGCTCTGTGGGTAGGCCCCCGACAAGGTGGACCGACGATCGGGTGAAGGTTGCCGGAAGCCACTGGATGTGGGAAGTGCAGGACCGATCGTCGTGGAAATCCTTGGGGGAGGCCTATACCCAGCAGTGGGTGTCGTGCGGCTGATATGATGATGATGATGATGAGTATATTTTGACCTCAAATAACACACAATATTACCTACCTACAAGAAAAGTTTTTACAGTAAAACGATTTTAAAACTGCAATTTAGTATTTACATGGTGATTTTTCGAACAGTTGACAAATTTTGTGGTGTAGCTTAGACCGTCAAACTGAACCACTTTGTCTTAGGGAACAACTTAATCAGACCAAAAAAATATGAACGGCTGTTTCAAAGAAAACATAAATATTTACTCGACCAAAATGTATGGAACAGCTGATTATTTTTGCTCTGATTAAGTTGGTCCCAAAGACAAAGTTGTTCAGTTTGACGGCCTAAGCCACACTACAAAATTTGTCGATTGTTTTCAATTTTACCCAATAGAATCATCATCATCATCATCATATCAGCCGCACGACACCCACTGCTGGGTATAGGCCTCCCCTAAATATCTCCACGACGATCGGTCCCGCGCTGCCTGCATCCACTGGCTTCCCGCGACCTTCACCCTCACGTCGGTCCACCTTGTCGGGGGCCTACCCACGGAGCGTCGTCCGGTGCGCGGTCGCCATTCCAGAACCTTTCCGCCCCAACGGCCATCGGTTCTTCTCGCTATGTGTCCCGCCATAGCCTTCTTTATTTCCAAGCCGTGAACGTGAGTCTGGCAACGTCTGCTACAGTCAGTTCGTGGTCATGTCGACCGCCAGTCTCCATACTAAATGGGAATATTTCAATTTTAAGAGGTCGATATTTTTTTTCATAGTAATCGTGTGAGATTTAAAATATGAAAATAATCTAGTTCTTTTATTGAAATGCTTTGTATATTAAACAATAAGAAAAATATCAATGTTAACCAGGAAAAAATGGCTGTCAAAGATGTCATCTTTTTTGTTGAGTTTCTTCAGCAGGGAGTTGATTAACACGCCACAAATGATATATCATTAGAAAGGTCATTTAAAGAAAAATATTTGCTGTTAATATTCTTTATATCAATTGTTAATACTTTTGGAGTTAAAGGTTATTAAAGTATAAAAGTGGTTTATTGTCTATGGGAGTTGATCTACGACACCTATAGAAATCAACGAACTAATAGAAATGAATGATATATCATAAGAAAGGTTTTTATATGACAAATATTTGCTGCAAACATACTTTCTATTAATTAATAGTATTTTCGGAGTTTTAGGTCATTAATGTTAAAAAATTGGTCAAGTTTAGAGCGTTATAACTCTCAAAGTACTAATAGTTGACGTTTATAGTAATACAATAAAGTGTTTCAAATTTAAATACCTTTTCAATGATGTAAGATTTCTTGCTAGATGAGCCTTAGATCAAAATGCTCATCGTACTAAAGGACCCCCGAAAAGTTCAAATAATTTGACTCAAACCTTATGTTCTAATAATTTAAATAATAATAATAAATATAAAACTTTATTGAAATAACCTTACATCACAATTTACCACTAGTTTAAACATAGATAATATAGGAAAAACAAATAATAAATAATTTTTAAAATAATTTTATACTATGTGCTTGGCCTTGACCACATGCGATGTTGCCGTTCTGCTCAACTTCAGGGCTTCGAAGATATAGAAGGCTATGGTCCCGCCCATTGCCACTTCAGCTGAGCAATCCTTCGAGCGATGTCGGTTAGTTTATAGCAACTTACAAAAAATTGCTAACAAGCATTACATTTCTTTAAATTTCGTGTAAGATTTACAAGTAATCTTTTTATTTGAGATTAGAAGCATATGATTTAAATTTTAACAAAGCAACTGAGTGTGAATTTCCGTGTTTATAGTTGCCTGATGATGCCTTCTGTGCAATAGTAATTTCAGGTTTCTGTACTGGAATTTCTGTACCATCCAAAATTACACGAACCGTTTTATCATATTTATTTTATTATTCTAAGTTTCTTGAATGACTCTGGCATATAAAATTCTATTAATTCTTTGTTTGGCCCCAATATTGGGCTTATTCCATATTTGATATACCTATCAAATTCATCCAAGTTATAAATATGTTAGAAACTCCTGAGGTTGAAATATTAAAGAACAAAGCTGTTATAATTCAAATGTTGTTTTATTTTGGCGAAGCTTCATCAAATTCATGAAACATTCCTTTTGATTTATAATGTTTCTCAGGCTCAGCAAAGGAGAAAATCGAGGGAAAAGCATATTTTTTTTTATATTTTTTTGCCCACTATTTTTTTTGTTACTGGAAAATCGATGAACTCCAATATTTTACAAAATACATGCATAACAATGCGGCATTTTCTCAGTATAAAATTAAAAAGTCCAATACTCCAAGAGATTCCCATATGTTTTGACACTTTCTTTGAGGCGGCCGGGTACCAAAGACCAGACGCCACCTATCGGGATAAAATTGCGCTTTTCCTCCCCAATCTGCCATATTGACGGTCTCTGTGTCAACAATATTAGCTATGCAGACGATATGGTGTTGCTGAGCCCATCAAGTGGTGCGCTAAAGAAACTACTCAGTGTTTGTGAAAATTATGCAGTGACCCATGGGCTTATTTACAACACCACAAAAAGCGAATTTATGATATTTAAACCCGATCAAAAACGTTATACCAATGTACCCGATATAACGCTCTGTGGTACCACATTAAAAAAATTCGAACGCTTCAAGTATTTGGGCCATTGGGTTACTGCTGATTTAAAAGATGACGTTGATATTCAGAGGGAAAGAAGGTCGCTGTCAGTTCGCTGCAATATGTTGGCCCGCAGGTTTGCGAGATGCAATACACAAGTTAAGATCACGCTGTTTAAAGCCTTCTGCCAGTCTTTTTATACATGCAGCCTGTGGGTGGACTTTACTCGTGCGGCATACAGTGACCTTCGCGTACAATATAACAACGCATTCAGGGTGCTGATGGGGTTGCCGCGTTACTGTAGCGCCTCCGGTATGTTTGCGGGAGCTCATACAGATGGTTTCGCGGCCATTATGCGCAAACGCTGTGCTTCCATACTTCAGCGGGTACGCGTCAGCTCCAACACCATCCTGCGTACGGTGGTGGATCGGTGGGACTCGGCGATGCTGGCACGCTGGATACGACTGCACGCAGTCAAGTAGTCCCGTTTTACTTTTTCGTTAGCATCGTGGGGTGCGTTCGATTAAGCCGCCGCGTAGTTGTATGTTGCCACGCCAAAAACGTGTTGTTGTGGACTTAATTTTGTAATTTGTATTTTTATGTTTCTTTCTTACTAACACTAGTTTGTAAGTTTATAATGTAACTAACCCAATATGGATCTTTGTTGTCCGAAATAAATTTTCTATTATATTATTATATTATAAAGAGGTAGGAACTTCGTTGGACTGAATACGCAGAGCTACAATAAGATTATGTAGAGAAATAAAACAAATTATTCCGAAAAAAGTGTTTCTTCATTACAAAGTCATGGACTTATCAATCCACCCTCGTATTTTTCCGTCAAAAATAATGCTACTATTAACTTTTTGTTAAATATAATTAGGGAAACAAGTTTTCTGTCAGGTATTGATCAAACTGATATACCACGTATATATTCTATTCAAATAGTAGCACAAAATCACGTCAAACTATAAACTCGCAGCAACCGTCGGGTAATTGGATCTGGCCCCACCGGTCACAGTTTAAAGCTCACTTTAATTGCACCAGACCAGCCAAGATTTCCCCGAATCACCGACCAACGGCACAGTATATTAGGTTAATCAGTAAGGAAACTACATATAAGTAAATGTCCAAATCGCACACACAAACGAACCACTACGAGAGTTACTCAACGTGTTACAAAAACACCCATAATGCTGAATATGGTAGATAGGGATCATCAAATTACGGAGAGGCTGTTGGCACAGTTATTAGCTAAAGCAGTACGGAAACTCAGACCTTTTCCTGTAATTTTGTACCCCTAATGCCGAATATGGTAGATAGGGACCACCAAACTGAACAAATTTTACTATGGGACCAACTATGGGAAAAAAATAATAATAACGAAAATATCAAAATGTCATGAAACAGCTTCTTTTCGCGATTTCATAGTTGGTCCTATAGTAAAATCTGTTCAGTTTGGTGGTCCCTATCTACCATATCGGCTTGATAAGGCAATTATCTAGCGATCTTACCTTTATAAGCAGTCGTTTCGTGCCGATCGGTAAGTAGTGTCACGCTCGCCACCGCCCGCCCGTGCACTGAAAATGCCAATATACAGGAAACAATACAGGGTATAAAATTACAGGAAAAGGTCTGAGTTTCCGTACTGCCTTAGCTAATAACTGTGCCAACGGCCTCTCCGTAATTAAACTATGTACTAATTACACTTTACAGAGACAAACTGTTTTTATTGGTCACACTTGGAACCGTATGAACAATGTTTCGAAGCTATAATGGCTTGGAACAACGGTTAAGGCTGTTGTGGAGTTTGCTTATGGCTTTTGGCTTGGAGATGTTGTGGCGTTTCCAAATCAGCTCGTTTCATTAGCGGCTTGAATGGATATAGGATTATTTTTAACTTAAGATGTCTCATTATCATACAAATATTGCATGAAGGGAAGTGGAAAAGCTTAGGTACCTACACCCGATACAGTTTCTTCAGTGATGACGATGATTAGTTTTGAATTTTAAGCAATAAACGCTAAGTAATAGTTTGAAAAGTATCTAAATTCCAAAATCTATCGCAATCGCTTTCATTTGACAGATGGATGCGAGACATTGCTACATTTCTTTGATAAGTTTTTAATTGTGCCAAAAATAATTATCAATGTGTCACATCTATCTGTGAAATGAAAGCGATTTCGATAGATTTTGAAATTAGAAAATAATAAGTACCCAGAACCCAGCATTATTATTATACAGGGCTATTTATAAAACACCAACAACCTCGCAGGAGTACATATTTTGTTCTACGACTTTTCCAAAAACAGTCAAAAAGAATCGACTTTTCTCGTACAAAACTCGATCAGCTGTTCGGACATTTTGTATGGAGAGTCGATTTTTTTTGTCTATTTTCGGAAAAGTCGTAGAACAAATGTTGTTGTTTGTGATGATAGTAATCTACTACTGCGAGGTTGTTGGTGTTTTACAAATAACCCTGTATTATTTTGTTTTTTTTTATTTTTTATTTAATGCTTTGTGTCGAATGTGTTTCTTTTAAAACACACACAAGAAAATACATTCGTACAATAAAAAATACGAAGTAATGTATCGTTCAAATTGAAACAGTATGCAAATCCGGTTTTGAACATGCATAGCTTCATGCATCGTGCATAACTTAGCATGAACCCGAACTAACTTCTGAAAGTCTTGCAGTCGTGTGGTGGGAAATCCTTATCTCTACTGATCCGTTCGGTGCATTGCATATTGATTTCAAATATTCACTTGCAGAAATTGTTGTATCAATTTTAAATTTAGTTTATAACTCTAAGTGATTTGCAAAGAGGGCTCAAGTTATTTTTTTTGATAACCCTTATTTTTGTTAATTTAAAAGAGCCTGAATATTTTAATGGAAAAACTTAATGTTAAATAGTGCAATATAACACTTTTACAGATTTTTCTTTTAAAATTTGTGATATGATATTACAGTTCTGTTGTTAAAAAAACCTCAACTTATACTAGCGGTATAAGCTCCTCAATTTTTTTAAGTAAATGATTAAAAATGATGGGTGTATTTTGTAAAACTATATACTCCTCACTAGTTTATATGTATTAATAAAATTATTCCGAGCCTTTTCCCTCGATACAGAACGTATAGGAATCGATTCCTAGTTATTCCTACAACCCAAGCGAAGCTTTCGTAGAATATCTTACAATGACTTCACCTTTGACACACATTTCCTTTGAAATGGTCAAACCAAGAAGCTTATACCCATAATGGAGATTGCACGCCTAGTATCATAGTGAAGATTGAAAAAAGACTCTTAAGTGACGTCACGGCTTATTGCTATCTCTTTCTTTTCGTTTTACAATACGTTTTCGTTTCTCACGAACGAACGAACGACGAACAACGAACACGTATTGTAACACTAAAGAAAGAATTTGCAATAAGCCGTCATGTCACTCAAGGACATTTTTTCTATCTTCACTATGACACTGGCCGTGCAATCTCCATTGCAGGGAGGTATAAGCTTCTTGGGTCAAACGCTGGTACTGAGAAATAAACAATACAAACTTTACAGAGGAAGACATCATCATCATCATCAGCCTATCATCGTCCACTGCTGAACATAGGCCTCTCCGAGTGCACGCCACTGAGCACGATCCGCGGCTATACTCATCCAGTTTATGCCAGCCACCTTGCGAAGATCGTCGCTCCACCTTGTCTTGTTCCACGTGTTCTTGTCCACAGAGGAAGTCCATATTGCAGATGTTTCATTATTAATGTCACTCTTTTAGGGTATTCAAAGGATTTTTGCTACAAATCAATAAAAGTGTAGTCAAATTAGATCGAATTTGCAAAAAGATTGGAAGTGATGTGATTCGTGTAGTTGTAATTTTTTTATGGAATCATTAGAAGACATGAATATATGTTTGCTCCGAGTTTGCACCATTCCTGTTATGTACGGAACATCTTTTAATGTTAGGTAGTAATATTAAAGTCCCAATATTTTTTTTAAATATAATACCTACAATAACAGTTTCTTTCCATGATTTGTTACAATTTTGATTACCTATCATTGCATACCTAGCTTTTTTAAATCAGATAAAAAGTTACCGAGATAATTGACAAAATCTAAACTTAGGAGGCGCCACCTTTGTGACGTCGTAGGTACTTATTCCACTACTTTCGCGTTGCGCGCGCGTTACTGGTCATCAAATAACTTTTTGTCACTCGCTATTCATGTCTTTTTATGATTCCGTAAAAAAATACAACTACACGAATTACTTCCAATCTTTTTGCTAATTTGACTATACTATAAACTAGTGGCTCCGTGAGCTGTAAACCTCGCGTTAAAAAGTAGCTCTAATTGTATGTTTAAAAAAAAAGAACACAGAATAGATATTAATTTTTCCAACTAATAAGTATCTACTGTGCATCCTACTAATACTATAAATGTGAAAGTTTGTGGGTTTGGATGTTTGTTCCTCAATCACGCAAAAACTACTGAACGGATTTGCTTGAAATTTGGCACACAGATAGAAGATAGCCTGGATTAAAACATAGAATACTTTTTATCCCGATATTCCCACGGGAACGGGAACCACGCGGGTGAAACCGTGGGCGGCTGCTAGTATAGTATATACGCAGTCCTAGGTTCTACTGGACTGGTATCGAAATCTACTGAACCACTGGTCCACAAAAGTTACAAAGGCTTATTATGACACTAGCGGCCGCCCGTGGTTTCACCCACGTGGTTCCCGTTTCCATGGGAATATCGAGATAAAAAGTATCCTATGTTTTAATCTAGGCTATCTACTATCTATGTGCCAAATTTCAAGCAAATCCGTTCAGCAGTTTTTGCGTGATTGAGGAACAAACATCCAAACCCACAAACTTTCACATCTATACATTTATAATATTTGTAGGATTATTATTATGTATTATTGGGAATTCTGGCCCCCAGGTTCAGCCTGACCGGGGGGCCAATATGCCCAATAATACACTACTTGGGTCATTGGAAAAATATATATTTGATAGAATAACAACGCATTTTCCGGCCAAAAAATCCCGTTGTCTCAGCAATCTCCTTTTGATGACGCACATATCGACCCTGTTTGAAGGTGCTGCGTACAAAATATTAATAAAAACACTATTATTAAGATATGTTAGCTATCTGATAAATGAAAGTTTCCAGAAAAATTAAGTCGCAATTTTCACAACGCAAATGTACTAAAGTAAGTAGCCGGTTGAGAAGGAAAGTTTTATAGGTACGTTGGTACAATAACGTAGAGTTACGAGTTCAGTCAATTGACATGGTTGTTTTATGGTGAAACAAGCCAGAAAATAGTGCCACATTGAACGAAAGTATTATTGAGTGATTGCCCATGCCCATAGACTTGTTATTTTAAGGTTCAGGCCCTAAAGTTACCGAGTACCTTAATAATCCTACTACTTAATTAAGTATTATAAATGTGAAAATTTGTGGGTTTGGATGTTTGTCTCTCAATCACGCAAAAACCGGCTGAACAAATTTGGATGAAATTTAACACACAGATTGTTTATAGCCTGAATATAAACATAGAATACTTTTTATCCCAGTCAAAGGTTGCCTAGGGATTTTCCGAATGTCCACGCGAACGAAGTCGCGGGCGGAAGTTAGTATTAAAATAAAAATTAAAACTTAAGCATCTTTATATCTCACATCTAAGCTTCTCACAAGCTATCAAGCTTGACATTAGTCAATGTTATTTAATTTAATGTTAGTGATTTATTGAATTTTAAAATTAAGGAATTATAATGTCCGAAATGGATGCAGTTTCAGTTTATTGTTAACAAATTAACAATTAACAAATTAAGGGCCCTATCACATTTTTTCGTCGAAATTTCGATTTTGACGGATTTTAGCGATACAACTTAGAGAAACCTTTGGGTCTACTAAATACATTGATATGTGTCTGCGACAAAAAGTAATATGATGATTCACTGGAAAGTTAAAGGGTTAGAAAGGAAAATGAAAGTTGGTGAACGATTTCTTAGAGTCAACTTTGAACATACACAGAAAGACAAACAAGTACAAACAACAAATAAAAGTATGAAATTTGATTTATTTACGAAGTAAAGATTATTATGATATAATTTTTACGTAATAATAATAATGTATTTAGGAGAAATCCACAGTTAATTCTGAGCTTTTTTAGTAGTTTCATGTTTTTTGATTGGGATTTTTTTTCACATATTCCATTCATAATTTCAAAATTCCGAGGCCGCTATGAACTATTTGACTATATAAGAGATAACATCCAATTTTTTTTATTTCAATTGTTTAGCACAGTTGTTCAATCCATGAACTCAAAAAAGTGCCTTCGCGCATTTTATGAAAATCTTTCTCTGCAATTTCGGGTTTCATTATAAAGTTAAGCAAATTTTCAAAAAAGCGAGGCCGCTATGAACTATTCCAATAGCTATTCTGCACCATCCAATAAGTCAAAAGTGTCAATGTATTTTTGTTTCCGAGATCGATAACGCCAAAATTGGCCATTTTACGCAAAAATCACAGTCGAAATGTAATATGCCTCTTAATACTTAAGTTAGTACTTAATACTCAAATAAATACCTAATTAAAAATATTGTCAGACAAACTTATGTGTTTGAATTATAATGTTAAACAATAAACTCAGAATATAATTAGTTCATACGTCTACTTCATTCACAATGCTATTTTTATGTAAAACTAAATAACACGTACTAGAAATAAAATGATCACTTCTTCGCTTCCCGCCTGAGTTACTTACTTCTTAACTTTCTGTTTTGATCTAAAATAAACATTAAACTTACCTATTTAGTGTCAAATTAAATGCTGTAATTAATTCACGATATAATAATTTTCTCTCACAGATACAAACTCTTACTTGAAAAAGTATTAAATTGCAAGAAATTTGTTTCGTCAGTTTTCAGTTATTCCAAAAAATTTAAAATGGTGATTGATTAAAACTAAATACTATTTTTAAGTAATTGCTTTTATTAGAATTAAATACAAAGGAATATAAACAATACAAATTAATCAGTTTTCTTTATGAATATTAATTTCAATTCTAAATAAAGTATTTTCTTTAATAATAACCTAGTTTTAAATTACGTTCCGTTTGTTTTCTTTTCCGAACAACCTTAAGATCTGATTCTCAATTAGTAGGGCCCTTGGCAAGTTGCGCATAGATCTCAGTTGTTCCGCAATGTGATCAGCAAATGTTTGGAATTCATCGTTACTGTCATCGGAAGCTTCTTTAAATGGAGAGTTCAATTCACGTGCATCAATGAAAATCTCAGGTTGACTAGACTCTGAAGCTATAGCACTCTTGCGTTTTTTCCCATAACTCTGAGTAGGTTCTTTAATTCTAAGCACGTACGTGTTTGGAGTGCTTTCTTCTTCTTCCAAAGAAATTTCACCACCGGAATCAGGGTCGTATTTGTACTGAAAAAGAAAGTATTTATTAGCATAATTTCACAATTTAAATATTTAAACATCTCAAAAATTTATAAACCTTCAAAGCTTCAACGGCATCCATACAAGATTTATACATATGGAACCATTTTAATGTTGGATTGTAGAAAAATCCTCTAGCTTTCCCTGTACTTATGTTTCGCAGCTCAACTTGGTATGCAGCCCTCATAGTTCGCAGCTTGCGACCGACATCATCTCCCGTTAAATTGGGTACCTCCAATCGCTCCGCAATCCATTGAAATACTTCTTCTTTAGCCGCTTTGACGTGGTGCTGAGGGTGTCCGGGGTCCCATAATATTTTTTTCGTTTTATACAATTCTAACATTTGTTCAAGCATCTCCATAGTCCAATGCATTGTTGAAAATATTTTTTTACGAAAAAACGACGTGCTCTCTCTTCTATGACAGCAGATTGACTGACATGACCTGACCGTGACTAGGCTTGTTGAAAAAATATCGATACATCGATATATCGATATTTTTTGTTCGATATATCGATATTTTTTGCCGATATATTTCTAACCGATATATCGATATATCGATACAAAATAACCAATATCGAAAATCGTATCAAAAACGATATATTTTTGGAACGGAAAAAACTTAATATTAAAACATAATATTGTCTATGACTGGTATGTTTTTTGTGCTGCGTTGAATATCTTATGTGATAAATATGCGCCTGATTTTATAAATTATCTTCGTTTTTATTGAGATTTTCATACATTAAAGTAATGTGTGTTGTCTGATAAAATTTATTGTAATTAATGAGCTAGACTGAAATAAATACATTGTTCTTTAAAAACCGCAAACGTTCTTTGAAAATCGGTCCGATATATCGATATATCGATATTTATTTTGCGATATATCGAGGCCGATATTGATATTTTTATAAATATCGATGTATCGATATATCGATATTTTTTTTCACTTTCGACATCCCTAACCGTGACGTGACGCGGAGCGGAGGGAGGACCTCCCTCCTCGCACCGCGTCTCGCTTTCGTCCCGCGTGCGTCTGTTGCGGCGCGTCCTTGCGAGAAAGAGACAGATAGTCAAGCGCACCGAACGAACCACTATTCAATCGGGTTTTGCTAATTTGACTAAACTATAAACTAGTGGCTCCGTGAGCTGTAAACCTCGCGTTAAAAAGTAGCTCAAATTGCTACGTCAAATTGTATGTTTTTAAAAACAAAGAACACAGAATAGATATTAATTTTTCCAACTAATATCTATCTACTGTGCCAAGAAGCTTTACTGTGCATAATACACGCAGTCCTTGGGTCGGTCAAAAAGTCACAACATTTTTTTAATTTCAAATTTCGAATATTGGCTAGAAATGTTTTGGTTGATGAACTTTTGTATCTTCTAAAAATAAAAAATAAATAAATTTACTTTGCACCACTAACAAAAAAGTTTTGTTACGTTTTTGATATTTTTTCGAAACTATTGAAATGTGTCTTTTTTTACATATCTCCGCCATTTCGAAAAATTTCGGAAAACTGGCCCGATTGAAAAATTCTATATAATTATCAAACCTGCCAACAAAATTTCACGGGAATCGGTTGAGAAATGCGACATGTAGAGGAAAACAAACGGACAGCCGCTGGAAGGACATACGAAAGAATTTTTGCCCAAGCTGAAGCAGAGACGCCTTCCTCGCACTTCGTGCTCGCTCGGTCAATAAATTCGAACTTTCTTGTCTTTCAAGATCTCGAGCTAGTGCAAAACTTAAAATCCGCAATCTCTTCGTAGTATCTGTTATCAACACTTTTATGAATTAGGTGAGATTATAGACGAAATTATTGTAAGACAGTCAAGTTTATGACGTAATTCCAGTAAAACTTCCTATAACACAGAAAAATCTAACATCATTACAACTTTTATTCGTTAACGAGAAACGATAAAAGTAAAAATGTTTTCTTATTTGTCTTTGGAAGCGTAAAGTGTCATAAAGGGGACCACGAAAGAAAGAAATATGTTCAAGAAACTTCTAAAAAAATTCGAAGTCGTCAGAACCGAAAAAAAAAAGTTTTATTAAGCCAATCATATCCGAACACGGATACAATTCTATCAATATCATTGTTCCTTTTTCTGGGTATTGTGTACATAGTTGGATCTATCTACAAATTGAACTTTATAAATAACTACTTTTTACACTGCCTTTAATAAGATTCTTTTGCAGTACGGCTATGTGTGATAATAAAAAACAAAAAAATGTACAACAGTTTTTTAAGCCAAAATTATAATTGATTTAAGTAACAATATTCATAATGAGGCTATCCTTATTTTTTTTTAACTTTTAGATTTTATGCATTCACAGTGTTTTTTTATATTAAGACTAGCGGCCGCCCGCGACTTCGTCTCGGGAACAACACTTTTTTTCGGGATGAAAGGTACCCTATGTCCTTCTCTGTACCCCTGACAACGTGTATGAAAAATTTCATGACGATCGGTTTAGTAGTTAAGACGTGAAGGCGTAACAAACAAACAAACAAACAAACGGACTTCTTGGATCGTAAGTAGTTCACATTCCTTACACTTTTGAACCTTTGTGAACAACAAGAAAAAAAATATACTTCCATAAAAGAGCATAAACTTTGAAAATACAAGATTTCTAGCTTCTAGTTAAAAAAAAGAAAATCGTAGGTAACTTTTATATGCGGGTCCGACTGAACACAGTAGTTCACACTGTGTTCAGTCAACAACCTAATGTTGATGCTACCCATCGAAATATTAATACTACGTATAGAAAGGACAGATTTACGGCACAAATTGTCGCAGCGATTGCAAAGATGGCGGCTGAGCAACGCGCAGTGCGAGCGTGAGTTGTCAAAGAAAAAGTAGCATGCACACAGATGCGACACATTCTTCATAATGATTAGGATATACCTACTTGTTTAATAATATTGCATAAAATTATAGTAAAACCCAATTTAACTAGGTAATAGGTGCATGTTAATACTAACTCGAAAAATAAAAGTAAAAAAGGAGGATGGGCATTTAGTACCCGCACTAATAACATTCATTTGGTGTCATCGATTAGATTTTTTCCCATTTTGGGTATCAAAAATACTGAATATAGCGTACTGAAATACGAAGTGGGCGACGAACTGAGGGCGACTACAAATGTTGAAAATGGGTGACTTTAAAATACAAATTGAGTAACTAGTTTTTGAGAACGTGTGACCAAATTACTACTTAGGCGACAACCTTAGGGCACACAAAATATTTAAAAGGAAATGTATAATCCACGTTTTATACATTTTTGGTCCAAATATGAAAGTGAGGAGCTCGGTGGCGCAGTGGTTTAGCGCCTGGCCCAGCGATTGCGGAAGTTAAGCAACGTTCGCAAGGGTCGGTCATGGGATGGGTGACCAAAAGTTTATTATCTCGAGCTCCTCCGTGCTTCGGAAGGCACGTTAAGCCGTTGGTCCCGGCTGCATTTGCAGTCGTTAACACCCACCAATCCGCATTGGGCCCGCGTGGTGGGTTATGGCCCATCCTCCTTACCACCCATAAGGAAGGCCTGTGCCCCAGCAGTGGGGACATCAAAAATGGCTGATGGATGAAAGTGCCGGCCAAAAGACCAAAGTGCTTTATTCTGATAAATTTTGTCCATCTAAGCATTTTTTATTATGGCACCGAAGCTGTAGCACCGCTTCACATTTGTGTCAAAATGTATGAAAAGACGTCTGTCTTTTCATAAATTTTTATAAAAAGTCTTTTTTGAACTCCATTAAAATCAAGTACAGCGGTGCTACAGCTTCGGTGCCATTATAAGAAATGCTTAGGCGGACAAAATCTATCAGAATATGCTTTTTGGCCTTTTTTTTACATTTGTGCCAAAATGTATGAAAAAACAGACTTTTTAAACTTATTTAAAATCAAGTATAGCGGTGCTACAGCTTCGGTGGCATAATAAAAAATGCCTAGGTGGACAAAATCTATCACTTAAATATATCACTTTTGCTTTTTGGCCGGCACTTTCACATTTGGACCAAAATGGATGATGTCCTTTGGCATATATTTTATTTAAAAAAGGTCACTTGACTATTATCCTGATCAAGATGACAAAAATACCATGTTGAGCAGCTTCAATCAGTCACATAGTTACCTACTTGGTATAATAGTTGCCCATCCAATGTTATAGGTATTACCTATGTAGCAGCTGTTGTCATTCACCGCAAATGCGTTGAATAAACTTACTAATGAATTCTAAATTCAAAAAGTCATTGGTACACTTGTACTATTATGTATTCTATGTTGGTACGTAGCGGGGATCGAACCGGCCGGCACAGCGCCTACCCAAATGGTAGTCAACGGCCTTAACCACTATACCACCGACGATGCCAAAACTTACTACTGATGTAGGTATACTACAGTCTAAAATAGCTGAATTAAGCATTTCGCAAACAAAAAATATAATAAAAAAATTTACATGTGTTGAATTTTTTTTCTCTATACTGCCGAGTCAGATTTTGATGCCGCTTTGCACAAGGGTGTAGTTGAGGTATCCGTACATAAATACAACAAAAGTGTCGCTATTGGTTCATAGACCACTTCCCGTACAAATTTTCCCACTCTCCTTGCTCATAGACAATTACTCTATCGAGCACTTTTACGTGCGTTTTTTTTATCACGATATATTCGTGCTGGGGTAATGTATACATTCGAACTCGCTATCTGCCTCGCCTGCCCCGGCACTCGAGCGGGATGAGTAATTGCGGCAAAGGAGCACAGTTGTTCTGTGCACGGATGCGCCTCGACAGCAAAATATAGCAGGGATTTAAGATCAATAATCACTTTTTTTTTTGACAAGCCCCTGGAATATTTTTCGACTGACACCGAAGTTAAGTACCTACCTACACGGGCGGTGGTGACGGTGTCGTCCCACCTACTGCATCATAGGCGGTTGTTAACGGTAATAGAATAATATACTTAAATTGTAAAACTGTGCTAGTTCACCTATCCTAGTTTTGTACCTACGTATACAATCTGTAATGGTTCACTTTTCATAATCTATGATTTTCATACAAAATGTCGGGTCAGTAGAAATAATGTATAAAAATTAGTTTTGGTTGGTTTATGTTGATGTTTTGTTTACTTACCGATGGTAAGTCACTCCACTATCTTTTTGCTTCACAGTGGAGTGATTTTTTCACGTCTTTAACACCCAGGATGGCATTTTTATCGGAACAATTACACCGTGCGTTCGCGGTGAGCGTTGGCGAGTGACTAAATGAGTTGAGGGCAGTTGCCCTCAACGCGTGGAGCAAAAATCGGAGCCGTAATGTCGTTTCTATGTAACATTTCGATGATGCTACCATAGTTTTCTAACGTCTTGGTTTCATAAAACTTGGCAATGCACTTAACAAAGCTCGCACTTTGTTTGATAATAATACTTAATAACAAAGTCAGCAAAATTCTCAGAAACAAAATGCTCTATAACTTCACTTGCACAATGTACAAGATTGTTCTTTGTTCGTTTAACCATAAAAATGCTGGTAAACTTAATTTATTTAAAATAACATACAGGGTTATTTGTAAAACACCAACAACCTCGTAGGAATAGATTACTAACATCATCAACAACAACATTAAATGTTGTTGTTGATGTTGACAACAAATTTTGTTCTACGACTTTTCCGAAAACAGCTAAATAAATTTCGACTTTTCATACGAAACTCGATCAGCTGTTTAGACATTTTGTATCGAAAGTTGACATTTTTAGGGTTCCGTACCCAAAGGGTAAAAAAACGGAACCGTATTACTAAGACTCCGCTGTCCGCCTGTCTGTCTGTCACCAGGCTGTATCTGATGAACCATGCTAGCTAGAAAGTGAAATTTTCACAGATGATATATTTCTGTTGCCGCTATAACAACAAATACTAAAAACAGAATAAAATAAATATTTAAGGGGCTCCCATACAACAAACGTGATTTTTTTTGTCGTTTTATGCTCGATTTTAATAACGAGAAGTGGACAGGTGAAATTTTCACAGATGATGTATTTCTGTAGCCGGTATAACAACAAATACAAAAAACAGAAAAAAAAATTAAGCGGGCTCCCATACAACAAACGTGTTTTTTTGCCGTTTTTTGGTGCGGAAACTTTCGTGCGCGAGTCTAGCTCGCATTTGGCCGGTTTTTTTTGTCTGTTTTTGGAAAAGTCGTTGAACTAATATTGTTGTTTATGATGTTGTTGGTGTTTTACAAATAACCCTGTACAGTCAGTGGCACGAATCATGAAATTGGGTGGGGATTGCGCGGAACGCGTATTTTGTGTATGCGTTGCGGTGAGGGGCGCGGGCGGCGGGAGAGGGGCGCGCGCTATTGGTTGCTCACAAGAGCACATGCGCGAACTTATCCCCACTCCGTCGAAAAATATTCATGATTCGTGCCACTGACTGTATAAGTTTACACTGTTAATTTACGCAAACGATTTTTAAGGTAAGCGCTTATATTTCGTGAAAATTGATTGATTGAACTGATGTAAAATAACGATGCGAGATGTAATATGACGATCATAGCTTAAAAATTTAGCAAAGCATAACAGATGATATTTCTTTTAACAATAAAATATCCCAATTCCAAACCAAGTTAATCTTTATTCTTTTATTTAGATAAAAACAAATACAAAGAAATACTGCGGCATGACAATTATCTAATACACGGTCTTCCAAAACGTATATTTATCCAACATTATATTTCTTTTCTTAACTAAATTATTTCCAAATCCAACAAGTTTAATTAGCTCTTAGAACTCTAAACCTGCGTAAAATGTAAGCGTAGGTAAATAAATTTTCAGTGAGTGCGCTTTCAACTAAGTTCGCGACTAAATCACGACTCTTGTACGAACTCAAAACTTCACATACCCTAATCTCGGCAACTTTACCACACATTTTGACTTTCACCTAGGTAAACTTTTTCAATCGTACCACTTTCATGAAAGTATTCGCGAGTATCTGCCCTGAATTAAGTTCCACCTGAACTGAGTAGACAAGGGAACTTTGATACACGAGAAGGCTTTTACGCTTCAGCCCTGAGTCAGTCTAGGGGATAATTTAACAATTAATGACTTAAAGTTATGTATTAGACTCGAGTAGGTTTCACTTTAAATGTTTTAAAGTATTAAAGTGTTGGCAGCTAAAGGAATCATATAACTTCTAATAAAGTTGCTAGTAATTATTGTTATGCATACGAGTCTACGTTTAGTATTTTGTTGTTAATAACTTTTTAAAGGTTCTAAATTTTATCAATACCATTAAATAGGATTAACGGATTAACAGCTTTATTGATGGGATTAATAAGTTTCTTCGACCTACCTACTTTTCGAGAGTTAAGATTTAACTCGTTTCTAGGATCTATCTCCGCTCGGGTAAACTTTTAAAAACTAAATTTTTTCTAGCATGTCGGGTGTGGGTGAGTGTTTGTGATACCATCGTTGTTACTAATTTATTGAAAAAGTTCTGTAGCTACCAGTAGTGAGGGGTGAAAAATAGCGACGCGAAGTCGTTCTACAAAAATGCTATGATCTGCATTGTGGATTGGTGGGATGGGTTTTTTAAAGGGAAAGCTGAAGAGAATCGGCTTGAATGGACCATTCGCCACTGCTAGCTACTTTTTTTTGGCATGAGAGCAAAGTAAGATGACGTAATGTGATAATCTCTAATGCAATGACGCTCTGAACAGCATCAAATTACCTCCTATTATTGGAGTCGCATAACCCATTAGTTGACAACCGAAGCGCAATCAACTGCAAAGCGAGCTTACATCAATATACCAATTAGGATGTAATACCTACTTACTGAACAGTGATGCTCAGAAGTTAGGCGGGAAGAAAGGGCAGAAATCGCTCTTATGCTGGTCAGATTAAGGTTTAAGGCCATTAATTATAACGCTATTCTTTATGCGCGTATATTTAAGGTCCATCAGCGTGAATATAATTTGGTGCCTTGTGGTCCCGCACTAATTATTAACGCTTTTTAGGGTTCCGTAGCCTAAATGACAAAAAACGGAACCCTTATAAATCTCCTCGTTAGTTCATCATGCTACAGGAACGCTACAGATATTATGCTACTGGTATGCTATGAGTATGCTACAGATATGCTACCGGTATGCTACGTGTATACTACGGATATGCACGGATATGCTACGATATGCTACCGACATGCTACGAATATATGCTACGGATATGCTACATTTATGCTACAGATATGCAACGGATATGCTACGAATAGGCTACGAATAAGCTACGGATACTCTACCGGGCAGGCTACGCGTGTTCGAGATAAGTTTTGTTGACGACTAAAGAAAACACCGATAAGTAACTCGAACAAACTCTGAGTTTGACTCGAAAAATCAATTCGTCACGATACGGAACCGACCAAGGCTGACCTAATGTGATATCCTGTCAGATTTAAAGTGAAAATGGTGTCTTGACCAAATCAGAAGGAATCGATCAAGACTAACCTAATCCTACTAATATTATAAATGTGAAAGTTTGTGGGTTTGGATGTTTAGATATTTGGATGTTTGTTCCTCAATCACGCAAAAACTACAGAACGGATTTGGTTGAAATTTGGCACTCAGATAGTAGATAGCCTAGATTAAAACATAGAATACTTTTTATCCCGATATTCCCACGGGAACAGGAACCACGCGGGTGAAACCGCGGGCGGCCGCTAGTGGGATAATATGCTGTCAGATTTAATTAAAATGGTGTCTTGACTAAATCAGAAGTTGCGATAAAGGCCAACACAGCAGTGTCGGTTTTTAAAAACGGAAAAAGCTAAATGCTAGAATTATTATTAATTTTCGCTAAAATAAATAGGTAAGTAATATGTATATTATTCTCTAATCTCGATACAACTTGAGGTCCAATCTAATCTCCTAAAGCCGTCAAGTGAAGACGAATCAACGACCGCGCAGTAATTCGCACAATTCCTCGGCACTAATCAGGCAAGTGGTTTCAAGTGGTGCGCTTATTACAACAGCTGTGGGTTTAGTGCTAACTTGCTGTTATTTCAGCAGACGAGCGGTTTCGAACTTGCTGCCCATAAACTTTCACGGCAAAGTTTAAAATATTTATGTCGGTGTTTTGATCGTAGATTTTGGCACAGCGATGGAGAAAAATAACGACAATTTTTGATTAAGTATTTTTTGTTTCTATTGCCAGTGTAAATGTGTATACTTTGCATTTTATCATAAAAAGAAAAAAAAAGTTTTTAAAAAGTTGTGATTTTCAGGGTTTGTAGTAATTTTCCGGGGTTGTATGCATGGTACCCTTCTAACATATTCGGTTTTATAAGGCAATTTCTAAATATCCAGTATAAAAATCTTACAACCCGATTCCACGCTGAAGACCTTTTTGTAAACTCACATGAATCTCTTTCGAAGCCGTATGACCACGATAGTGAATGGAATGATCGTTTGCCATTTTGGAAATACGGATGTTTCTAGCAGCTAAACTTTTTTCTGAAAGCATTGAATTTCCTTCCTTAGATCAGATTGCACGGTTTTATACCGACCGGCGGGCTGATTATCTAACTAGAAACCGCCTAGCGACCGGTCGCAGTTCACAGATGAACGTAATACATTGCTACTTTTCTTTGGGGTAAAAAAAAACATACTAAAGAAAAGTAGCAATGTATGCCAAATGCAACCGGTCGCTAAATAGTTTCTTTTTAGATAATCAGGGTGCCGGATCTTAGTGCTAAAACCCCATTGCCGACGCGATGTATAAGTAAGAATAAACGTTGAAATAAAACAAGTTTACGGACTCAAGCCCGTTGTTTCTTAACATATTGAACTTTTTTTAATTTACTGTGTTATTTAGTTCGGTTTTGTATTCCGCGATGTTACAGCGCCATTAATTTTAGGTACGCGTAGTAATGGGATTATCTCAGAGTTCTACTATTTATTATTAATCACTAAATTTATATTCATTCCTTATTTATTTGTATAATGATTAGGTTTTGTATAATATAGAACATGCATGGTAACTGTAAAAGTGTTTTGTTTCAAAGAATAGTACGTACTGAAATCTTAGCACTGAGTACCTGCGTAATTTGTCGTACGAGCGCAAACATAAAGATGAAATATTGTCGCTCGTCTACTACGAAACATTATTATTGTAACGAGTTATGGACCCAACTGTGGGCTAACCAGTGCAGACTGAGAAATTAATTTCGCAACGTCAGTAACTCAACACAACGCTGCTGGTATTTGCTGACCGTCCATTATTGCTAAGTGTTGATATTTGCACACGGTACCCTGGCGTACTGAGTTAGTTTCATTAAACTGAAAGCACGTCGTAAGATTTTGTATAAGATATGTATGTTATATTTAATACTAGTATAACGATTATTATAGAGCTGTATGTAACCTGAAAAACGTAGTAAAAAAAGTTTTATTAACAATTTCCTGAAAAAAGGAGAAGAATCGTTTTCCAGAAACGAAATGCATATCTACAAAATATAGTACCAAAGTATATTGAATGTTTTCGTAATTTAAAATTTGTCTGTGTGTGATTTTTTTTAGTGTAAACGGTACTATCTACATCCTCTTTATTTAATAAACAACTTCGAAAAAAATCTGCATTTAGCTAGCTAAGTAGCTACCCCATAGTCCTAAATTTAATCTCACTTACATTCGTTCAACTATATTTTCTAACTAATCGGAGTTCTATTTCAGTCCTGTAATGGTTTTCAGTTTAAAGGTGAACAAGAACACTCCGTCTATTTCAACTATTTTAAACCTCGTTATTCGAGGAGCAGCCTTCATCGCCTGGCCACGTGAAGCGGCGACCGGGGCGGCGCGACACGCGAATTCCCATGGTGCGGTCGCTCAATGGCTATTAAGCGAATATAATGGATAATTTGGCTAATGCACAAATCGTCCACCGGTGTACTACCGCTAACTTGGCGCTAGTGTATATGTAGACCTGTAATTTTGTTGTTTGCTACCAATTTTTGGATGTTAGAAGCGAATTTTCGTAAAAATCTAACTTTCTTCAAAACACATTTGGGTTTTCTTCAATCTTTAATTCGTTTACTGTCAAAATTCTATAATATTTGTTATTAGTATCAACCATTTTTAGATAAAATTTTAAATAAATAGAAAAATTTAAAATAAATGTCCGTAAAAAGGTCTCCAGCAGCAGTAGCGCCACCAAGCGGGATATTTTTTTGTTTTGATATCCCGCCATTGCGCCTCGCTTCACCGAATGCCACGTCTTATTACCGCTTGGCGGCGGCCACGCGAAATGGCGACTCTCTTTATTGGGCTTGGGCGGTTGACACGCGCACCGCATAATATCACGCGCCATGTCGGAACTCGCTTATTGCGTTGCCGTTCGCAGCTTCGTGTGGCCATGCCGTTAGAGGCATGCGTGATATATTGTGTAGTTTGTTCGGCTGACAAACGAGTTTACCATTTTATTTGGAGTTTGGTATATTGCGAAGCGAAACATTTTATTTATGTAACGATTTTAGTTTTGGAAAGATTTTGGAGTTTTTGACTCGTTGTGCTTCAATACAAATGTATCCGTTCCATATCTATAATCCACACTGGGTTTGAAACTAACTGTTAAAAATGTGTGTAAATAAAAAAGTAAGGATTTGTTTACTGTAGGATTTTACAGTTGTTGTCTTTTTATTTTCAATTTCTTACCATAACTTCAAACATTAAAATTAAAATACCATTTAGTGTTTCTGAAGCATCTGTTTTAAACGACATTCGTTTTTTACATCCTTTTTGACGATATTTAGAGCACGCATTCTGTCAATTCTATTTCAAAAGTTATAAGGTTACATTAAAAAAGTTTATATTGTCAAAAATAATTTTATATGCTGGTTAAGTAATCTTAAATTTTCTAATTTTTCGCGCAATTTTTTTTATTTTTATTGTCCTAGGAACATTCTCTTGATAGTAACAAACACAACAAAAAATAATTAGCGAAATCGGTCCAGCCTTGCACGCGTGATGGCGTGACTAATGGGAATAGGGATTCATTTTCATATATATAGATTATTCTCATTCGACATGTAGTAATCGACAGGATCATCAGCCCCCCTAGCCAAAGTAACATTTGCAAATTTTCGCTATCGCTTCGCTTCGAAACATGTATGGATTTGACGTTTTAAAATTCGATAGTTAACGAAACCTTATGTCAATCTCATACATGTTTCGAAAGCGAAGCGATAACGAAGATTTGCGAATGTTACTTTGGCTAGGCCCTCAGGTTCGATTAAACGTCAAAATCTATTATTTTAGTACATTCAAAACGGTTTCCATTATGACGTTTACTCGATTCGAACTCGATCTTGAGCGCGTTGGGGGTAACCCTGACTTTTAAGTAGACCGAAGGGATGTACTACATCCATGCTTAAAAGTAATTCATATTCAGCTCCAACTAAACATAAAATTGGTGTACTATTTTATTAATACAATACCGAAGAGAAGCCCCTGCAATTCATATTCATTATCCTTTGATTAATAGTCGAATTAGGATTATGAATCCCTGCGGAATGGTATGAAAACTATTTTACTTGGTGCGCATACATATTATATGAATGTTAATTTTGATGATGGGTCGTTATTCAGTCAAAAGGCTATTCATGAGGGCCCAAAAATGCTTAAGGCAAAATTATATGATAATTTAATAGATTAAATAGTTTTGCATAATATTACTTTTGCTTCTGTTGAGAACAGAAAAAAAGAATTGAAGTCATTGCCTACGCAACTTTGTATGTAATTTATTTTTTACTTAAGTAAATGAAAAATAAAAAAGTAAATTCTTCAAAGAAAATAGAGTCTTTACTAATGGGCCTTTTACACAAACGATTTTCCAGGCTGAGGTGTCAATTTGATTTTACAAGCGTTTGTAGATAAAAAGCCCTTATCGACTAAAGTCGCCTGGAACATCGAACCACGTAAATGCCCCCAAGAAAGATTTTAGCAATCAATATAGTACAAAAAACTTTTATCTGGCCTCAGCGTTTTACCGAATAAAAAACACACCTCATGCTTTACACAGAGTTTTATCTATAAAAGTCAATTGAAATAGTTTTACATAATATTACTTTCGCTACTGTTGTGAACAGGAAAACAGAATTGTAGTCATTACCTACGCAACAATGTATTAACAAAGCATGTAATTTTATTTTTACTTGAAGAAAATAGAGTGTTTTACTAATGGGCCTTTTACACAAACGATTTTCCAAGCTGAGGTGGCGATTTGATTTTACAAGCGATTGTGGATAAAAAGACCTAGGGGGGCTACTCAAATGGCCACTTTTCTATTCGTTCGCTAACTTAAACATAAAAAATAAGCCATAAACTCTAAAATTATGTGTTGTTGGCTTGTTTATTCCATACAATATAACAATGTCTGTGACTTACATAACCTTGTGACGTGTGATTTGATCGTCTTGTGCTTATTTTTAAGTTGTAAGTTAGCGAACGAATATAAAAGTGGCCATTTGAGTAGGGAGGCCATTTGAGTGACTATTCGACTAAATTCGCCTGGAACATCGACTCGTTTAAACGCCCCCCAAGAAGATTTTAGCAATCAATATAGTACAAAAAAACTTTCATCTCTAACAATAATCACAAAACAATTTGTTTCGATGCCTCAGCTTTTTTACCGATTAAAAAAGCACAAATCATGCTTTACAGAGTATTTGCTATTAAAGTCGACTCAGTTAATATGTTACGTTAATCCTTATAAATCACCCAATACTGTCAGTCTTCTTTTGTTTACATTAGAATAGACGAAGATCGATCCATCAAAGCGTGCGGCGCAATGTCCCGGAAAATCGGTCCGTTTCTCTATACACATAAGACCTGTTTAGGAATGTATATTTCCACTGAAATGCTTTTCCTGCGAATCCATCACCATCTATTCTAACATATAAATAGCGAAATAAGACTTTTTGTGTCCAGATTTCATTACGAGACAGTAATAGGATATATTAGTCTTCATTGACTAACTTTTTAGGTGAAAGGACACAAGTAATTTGTTATCTACTAACAATTGAATTATTTAAAAATAACGATTACTTACTAAAAGGTAAGTCATCGTATTAAGGTTGAGGAGCTCGATGGCGCAGTGGTTTAGCGCTTGGCCCGGTGATTGCGGAGGTTAAGCAACTTTCGCAAGGGTCGATCATGGGATGAGTTGGGTTTTCCAAAAAATATTATCTCGAGCTCCTCCGTGCTTCGGAAGGCACGATAAGCCGTTAGTTCGAGGTGCATTTGCAGTCGTTATCACCCACCAATCTGCATTCGGCCCGCGTGGTGGGTTGTGGCCTTTCCCCCTTATCCACCCATAAGGAAGGCCTTGTGCCCCAGCAGTGGGGACTTTGCTGATGGTCACTAAAAGGTCATTAGGGAATTCTTCAGTAGGTTTTATGTATATAGTCGTTTTATGTTATTTATAGTAATGACTATACCTTTGCAAGGGCTGGACTAAGTAAAGTTTTTAAACTCCATGCAAGGTATTTGTTTCTTTCTCGTATATTATTATATTATAATATATCAACTTTAAGTACCGTTGTTCCTTTGTTTGTATAAAACAAAAGAGAGCCAATCTATCAAATCGTACGATTCTCTCAGATACCAGCGGCCCTCCTCCCATTAATAACCACTGAAAGTAATGAGTCGAAAACTTTCTTCGCACGTTTTTCATTAAATCCTCGAGGAGGAGAGCCGAATTTATAAATCAATGTTGCCGAGCGTTGGAAATTAAACTGTGAAATATTGTCTGGCGAATGTATCTGTTATTTTAATTAGAATAAACAGGGCGAATTTTGAAATTTATAGACAGGTGCTATAATTAGTAACTTGCTTGCTACTCTTTTCGTTTTAATTTTAACTGACATGTTCTGTTGCTCTTTGATTTTTACTTAACAACCGTCTACGAGCAAGTTTCAAAACTATGGTTTTAGTCAATTTTCAGACATAACAAGACATTTGCAAAGCCTTTGCGTTAAGGTTCAAGTAAAATTAGTACCTAATATTTTTTTATAAATTCTCAATACCTACCTACATACATCCATAAGAAGTGTTAAGTAATATAGAAGAAATATGTTCATCTGGCACCAAAGTTTTTCACCATATCCTTAAGTATGACGAAAAAGGATTTACTTTTTGCGTCTATCCTAGAGAGAAAGTAGGTCACGTCTCCCCACCACGGAATGCTAAAAAGGATTATTTCATGCAATTCCTAATATCATTTACAAATGTTTACGCCCGATGAATATAAAACAGAGTGCCGGTTGATGCTACAAATCGCCCGGTCTCGTTATAAATCATGGGAAAAACAGCGGCCGTCCGTACGTGACTAATTCGCAAACATGGAAAAGCTTTTATTAGACAGACGAGCAGACTGATCGGTGTAGTGGCACTAACTAGGACATCTCATTTTATTATTGGGTTGGGAGGTTACATGGTATTTACCATGGTCCAAGAAAATAAGGTCTGTCATTCCGGGAGCAACACAGGCTTACGTCACTTTCCAGTTGCGCGACTTTAAAGTAACGTGCAAAGAATGACGGTTTTTTTGTCACACTCATTACAAAATTATTGTGCATTGTAATGAGGGCTTTTCACAATGACAAAAAACTGTAGGCTCGATAGATAGCGTTGATAATAAAAATGGGTGTCAATGAGATTTTTTTACTAAGCTTCGAAGAGTATCAACACCATCTAGTGATTCAAATAGTTGCTATTTTTAAACTTCGAAGAATATCAATACCATCTAGTGAGGCATTGCCTTCTATGAGTGAGGAGGAGGAGGAAGGAGCCCAAACTTGGTATGTTTTGAAAATGTTTTTTGGTTTAATTTAAGACAAGTGGCTGAAATATAATGATGTGATATATTTTTAGAACCGGCTCAGCAAGCCCTTTCATTCAATACCATGCACGAGAGGTTTTTGAAAAATATTTTTTTCCATACAAAAAAAAGATGACACCATAACTCCTTTCTTAATTTTTAAGAACTACGGGTCCAAAATTTTGTTTTTACCTCGAGGATACGTGTACCAA
The DNA here is from genome assembly GCA_928269145.1 of Agriphila tristella. Taxonomy (NCBI): domain Eukaryota; kingdom Metazoa; phylum Arthropoda; class Insecta; order Lepidoptera; family Crambidae; genus Agriphila; species Agriphila tristella. The sequence goes on from OV743433.1 coordinate 45,899,148, forward strand.
AGGGCTTTGCTGTACATCGATTTGCGGTTTTTTTTTTGCGTACGCGTAGGACTAATTGCACTCCGTCGGATCGCTAGGGTTGGCATTTTCCGACCGTCTCGTGGAATGCTAGGCGCGGCCGCTATGGAAACAACTGCGACGCGATGTCACAACCCTGACCAAAGTACTGCGAAGCGCCGGCACGAGATATTTATATAGCGAGCTCCGGCGTGATCTGCAAGCGACATACATCCGACGTCAACGCTGTTTTCCTTGCGACTGAGCCGCAGCTTTTTTTTTTTTTTTTGAGCCCTTCACCTTAGGGGATCCAAGCTACCCTCCCCCGCGGGGGGGAAGGAGGCGGAAAATCCTCATTGGATACCACCTAGCCGGTTGCTACCGAGCTAATCTGGTTATGTCAGACTCGACTGACTAAAAACCGCCATATATTGGTTACGTGCCCGGACAGGCGACGAACCTTCAACCGAGGCGACTGCCCTCTCTCAGGGGAGAGGACAGCGCAGAAGAGCCGCAGCTGTTCACGCGCAGTATTTATATGAAGAAGATCTGTCACGGTGTGCGTAACTGTATAGCCGATATCAACACACCGTCGGTATTTTATTTTATATAATTGGAGTAGGTACATTATAATATTGGAAATCTCTAATTAGCGTCTTAGTGCAATATTTCAAATTGTTTAAAATAAGGTGTGAGAAAATAAATATTCATTCCTTCTGATACATCGAGTTTTCATTTAAGTACCTTCGCTAAATTGGTAACTCCGACGATGCCGGACGAACAACAACATGAAGAAGTTAGCCAACGCGAAATCAAGTGCGGATGTTCCTGCCAATCGAGTCCCGCTACGTCGTTATCAAGCAAACATGACGTCATCCGCAAGATAGACGCGCTCGCGAAGGAAGTCGCCTCCCTATGGATGGAAAAATCAAGAAACCATCGTACTTACCGGCAGCCACGATATAGAAGTCGTTCCCGCTCACGTTCGTCCACAAGAACACAGAAACATTCGATTTGTTATTTCCATCGCAAGTTCGGACAAGATTCGTACCGATGCCGAGCACCGTGCAACTTCGATACTAACAAGAAGTCGGAAAACTAATGAAGACTGAAGCTACGACGGGGGCAGCAGTCGACGAAATATCATACCGTCTTTTTATCAAGGATGTTACCACGGGCCTACGTTTCCTCATCGACACCGGCGCGAACGTGTCAGTTCTACCCGCACGCTCCACTGAAAAAAAGAAACCGCCAAGTAACCACTTGTACGCCGCCAATGGAACAGCAATACCAGTATTTGGAGAACGCACGATGACACTGAATATCGGCCTTCGACGTCCACTGAGCTGGAGATTCGTGATAGCGGCAGTCGGCCGACCGATATTAGGCGCCGATTTCCTGAGACATCACAACCTCATAGTCGACCTGCGAGAGCGAAAATTAATCGACAAATGCACTGATTTATGCGTCACCGGAAGCGTCACACCCAGCACAATCGGAAGCATTCGCACCATAGATGACAGCCGACCATACCACGATCTGCTGGAGAAATACGTCGAAATCACACGGCCTGGATTTCAAAAGCAAGTGGACTCCGAAGTCGAACATTACCTTGAAACCGTCGGCCCCCCAATTCACGCCAAGGCCAGACCGCTCCCGCCCCACAAGTTCAAGATAGCCAAAGAAGAATTCCAAGCATTGATGGAACAAGGCATTTGTCGTCCCTCGAGCAGCCCATGGGCCAGCCCACTTCACACGGTACTGAAGAAAGATGGAAAATACAGATTATGCGGCGATTATAGAAAGCTGAATTCTGTAACGGTACCCGATCGGTACCCCATCCCCCGGCTCCACGACTTCACTCTCAACCTACGAGGCAAGAAAATATTCTCCAAAATAGACCTGCACAAAACATACTATCAGCTCAGAAATCGTGAAGAAGATATAAAGAAGACAGCAGTTATAACTCCATTTGGCCTTTTTGAATTCACGAAAATGTGCTTTGGTTTGAGAAACGCTGGCCAAACATTTCAACGGCACATCGACAACACATTGAGAGGCCTGCCAGTTTTTCCATTCGTCGACGACATTTTGGTATCAAGCAGTAGCCAAGAAGAACATAGAAGAGATCTAGAAGAAGTATTCAAGCGCCTCCGCGACCACGGTCTACAGATTAACGTCGCTAAATGCCTATTTGGACAAACAAACCTTGATTTTTTGGGCTACTCGATATCACCAGAAGGCAACAAACCCACTGAAGAGAAGATCGTGGCCATCACATCCTACCCGCAACCACAAACTGTCCGAGACCTGAGAAGATTCCTAGGAATGATTAATTTCTACCGAGAAAATATTCCTAAGGCGGCCGAACATCAGAAAGAACTAAACAAATATCTTCATAATAGCAAGAAAAATGACAAAACAAAAATAGCATGGGACAGCAAGTCAATTCAAGCCTTCAATCAATGCAAAGAAGATATCAAGAACGCCGTTTTGTTGTCATTCCCGTCGGCAACCGAACCTTTCGCCTTAATGACGGACGCATCAAATTCCTGTGCTGGAGCTGTAATACAACAGAAAACGCCCGGCGACGGTCACTGGAAGCCACTTGGATTTTATTCAAAATTCAACGAAGCGCAGCAGAAATACAGTACCTTCGACCGGGAGCTGTTAGCTATCTATATGGCAGTCAAGCATTTTCGTCGGATGTTCGAAGGACAAGACCTAATTATTTTTACTGACCATAAGCCACTGATTAGCGCATTAACTGCAAACAGTAAAAACGAAACACCGCGGCGCACAAGATACCTAGAATACATCGGCCAGTTCACTTCAAATATACAACACATAAGTGGGGAAGAAAATCAAGTCGCAGACGCCTTATCTCGTATTGAAACCATCGCCTGTCCATCGCCGATCGACTACGAAGCACTGGGAAAAAAACAAGAAAAAGATGAAGACTTGAAGAACCTGCGAAATAACAAGCGACTTCAATTCAAAAGTTTATCTTTTCCCGGCGTAAACACGAAGATCGTATGCGAGACAAGTACTGGAACGATCAGACCATACCTACCTCAAGAATTCAGAAAAATAGCATTTCAAGCAATTCACGACCTTAGCCACCCGGGAATAAGAACTACAAGAAGTATGGTATCAGCCCGCTACATCTGGCCGTCGATGAACCGTGACGTCACGAACTGGACTCGAAACTGTGTACCATGTCAACGCGTGAAAATCCAACAACACACTCAAGCGCCGATCGCATCATTCAGCGAAGTGGATAGATTATATCATGTCCAAATTGATGTCGTTGGACCCATAAGCTTGTCAAATGGATACCGATATTTATTGACGATGATCGACTGAGCTTCAAAATGGCCTGAAGCTTACCCTATGGAAGACATCACGGCTGAAAAAGTTGCACTCACGTTCTACAACGGATGGATTGCGAGATTCGGTTGCCCCGCCATTATAACCACTGATCAAGGCCGGCAATTTGAATCTGAACTATTCAACCACTTAATGCAGATGATGGGAATTCATCGCATTCGAACTACCGTCTACCACCCACAAGCGAATGGCATGATAGAAAGATGGCACCGATCGCTTAAAGCCGCTTTAGCCGCTAAACTAAACTGTAGCGGTTGGGTACGCGAATTACCAACTGTGTTATTGGGACTTCGCGCCAGTATAAAAGAAGACATTGGGAGGAGCGCCGCCGAACTATTATACGGACAAACATTACGATTACCCGGCGAGTTCTACGGAGAAAAATGTAAACAAACCGATGTGTCATCACAGTTCACGTTCGACCTCAGCGAAGCATTAAAGAAAGCGCAAACGCAAAGAAACGCAGCGCAATCAATCACGAGCTTTTTTCATTCACAAGGAGCTACCGTCGAGCACACACGTCTTCATTCGCAACGACGCGACGCACACAGGAAACCGCTCGTTCCTACTTAACGGACCGTATCGAGTCATCGAGAGACATGAGAAGCACTACGCAATACAGCTACCAAACAAAGTTGTAAACACATCAATAGATCGATTGAAACCGGCTTTCTACACCAACACCGAACTAACGACGAGCGAAGAAAGAAACAGATGCAACATCGATCAACACATAACGAGATCGGGCCGAGTATCGAAATCACCGGTACGCTTCGCTAGCGGGGGAGTAATGTAGTGACACACCTACCACGTTGTCATACATAAAAACATCTGCCGCGCACGGAGCGCGCGCGCCGACTGACCGGCGGGCTGATTATCTAATTAGAAACCACCTAGCGACCGGTTTTAGTTCACAGATGATCGTAATACATTGCTACTTTTCTTTGGGGTAAAAAAAACATACCAAAGAAAAGTAGCAATGTATGTCAAATGCAACCGGTCGCGAAATAGTTTCTTTTTAGATAATCAGGGGGCGGGCCTGCGCGCGCCGGCACGAGATATTTATATGGCGAGCTCCGGCGGGCGTGATCTGCAAGCGATATACATCCGACGTCAACGCTGTTTTCCTTGCGACTGACTGAGCCGCAGCTGTTCGTTCACGGCTTCACGCGCAGTATTTATATGAAGAAGATCTGTCACGGTGTGCGTAACTGTATAGCCGATATCAACACACCGTCGGTATTTTATTGTATATAATTGGAGTAGGTACATTATAATTTTGGAAATCTCTAATTAGCGTCTAAGTGCAATATTTCAAATTGTTTAAAATAAGGTGTGAGAAAATAAATATTCATTCCTTCTGATACATCGAGTTTTCATTTAAGTACCTACGCTAAATTTCCATGAAGCTCACATACTGTTTGAAAAAACTTATATATGTACTATGGTATTATTGTTCCATGGTATTTACAACAACGATAGCCAATAAGCACCAGTCTGCGCTTGCATTGACAACCGTAACAATTACTTATGCCCGGAATACACGAGGCTAGTTTTTCAAGCTAGGATAGCAAACTAGTATCAGCTATGCCCGGGATACACGAGACTAGTTTTTCAAGCTAGGATAGCAAGCTAGTGTCAGTAAGCTAGCAAGCTAGTGCTTCTGGCTTCGTGTAGACAAAACTAGCTTTATTTCTAAGCTAGTAAGCGAAGCCAGAAGTACTAGCTTGATAGCTTACTGACACTAGCTTGCTATTCTAGCTTGAAAAACTAGCCTCGTGTAAACCGGGCATTAAGCTAGCTAGCTAGTACTTCTGGCTTCGTGTAGACAAAACTAGCTTCATCGCTTGCTTGTCTACACGAAGCCAGAAGTACTAGCTTGCTAGCTTACTGACACTAGCTTGCCTGCCTCGTGTGCCTCGTGTATCCCGGGCATTAGGAGTGATTTTTAAGTAATAAAAATCTCAGTGTGTTGGGTGTGAGGGCGTATACAAATAGTGACTGTTCTTCCCATATTTTTCGTTTTAGATTTTTACACTAGAAAATAGCAACAACGTCCAGTATGAAGCGAGCTCGTAGATCAAACGTTTCCTCGCTATTTGTCAAACAATACGGAACTTGGAATGACAGCTAGAAATGTACAATACATTTTTGAAGACACTTCGATGCAACAACTCTTCTGAATTTAGCCAGCTATATTTATATAATAAAAATATTTTGCTGAGCTTGAATCCCTGTTATCCAGTCAATTACTACCTACTTAAAGAATCATCATCATCATATCAGCCGCACGATACCCACTGCTGGGTATAGGCCTCCCTCAAGGATTCCACGACGATCGGTCCTGCGCTTCCCACATCCAGTGGCTTCCGGCAACCTTCACCCTCACGTCGGTCCACCTTGACGGGGGCCTACCCACGGAGCGCCGTCCGGTGCGCGGTCCTACCTAATTCTGACGCCATAACAACAATTTGAAATTGTTGTATTTCGGCAGTTAGAGGTAAGATAGCCAGTTCCTCAGTGATGAGGATTCCGGGTATAGACGCGCTTCCACCTTCGGTCTTTCAGCTGAGGTATATGCATAAAAAAAGGAACGTTTGAAGGCTACATTTACTAAAAATACGTTTGTTGCCAAATACATACACTTTCTTTAGAAATACTTACTAAGAGACCAGGGGGGTGATTACGTTACTTTGTTGCAATCAACTCTGACAGAAATCGAAGTAACATTGCTGCTTTAGTAAGAACCAATGTGACAACTATCTTAACTAAAGCAGCAATACAACTGCGCTTTCAATCGATTTCAATCGAGAATTGTTAGCAACAGCTTTACGTAATCAAGGTACTGTTTTATGTCTTTTCATATTTTGTGTCATTTTAATATTGCTTTTATAAAAGAAAATAAAAGAAATACGAAGAAAGCTAGTCGATAAAATCCTAGAATCCTTGACAATGTTTAATGGATTTAATCGGCTATTCCGATCAGTTACCCCAAAGAATCCACCCTGAGGTGAATACTGGGAATTCTCACTATTCTAGCCCTAGCTTAAGGTAAATTCTTGGATATGCGTTTACTAGAATTCACCACAGGGTGGATTAGGGTACCCATCGAAATAACCTAATCTTAGTTATTTTATGATAGCATAGGTATTTCGATTGTTAGAAGAAAATAATAATTGCTGAAATTAAATCCATTTTTACCAACAACTCGAAGCAAGACTTTTCTAAAACCTGAATAATATTTTCACCCATATCCGATTAATAACGTCAGTCAAGCAAACTTGAAATCAAAAGCAATTCATTCAAATTCTGCCCCTAAAGCATATTTCACAGATTAAAAAAAAACAATAAAAACGTCGCGTAAATCTTTCGTATAACCGCAAAGCGTGGCTCGTAAAATATTAAAACATCTTTCGCAAGGCAGTAAAACTGCAAGACTCCAAGAAATATGTCCCCGGATTGCATTAGCTAAAAGCGTTCGCTTGTTCGTAATTGATTGGTTCGGCGATTGGCACAATAGAACGATCAAACGGTCGCTCGGTGCGATTAAGTGCGCGGTAGAGCGTTTGAGGCAGTATTATTTTTGCATAAACACCGTTTTTGCGTCTCGCATTATGATTTACTTACCGTGTAACTGACAGGCCCGGAAAATGAGACACGATAGATTTTCTATTGTCCGGCCGCATGCGGACGCGCGGGCATTGATATGCTTTTCACACTATTATTATAGAGTTAACATCTTTTCAAGTGGTATTTTTGATACATTTAAGTTTTCATAACGCGGATCTATAGTTTTGGGGCCGCGTTCAAACGATAGTTCAAACGATGTCGGTAAAAGACGGCAAAAAAGGCAACACGCACGCACGATACGCGTAAAATCCACATGATAGAAAAAAGACTAAGCTAGAAATTGTGAAACTGTTTTCAAAATTATAGTAAAAGACAATAGGTAAATAAAATTTAATTTGAATTCGAAATACGAATCGAGTAAGTGAGTATCTTTTTATCTTAAAGACAGGCGCCTCCAAATTACACCTTTGAACAGGCGTAAATCGCGACACTTCCACTTCACAGCGTGTTTCACAAAAGACGTAGACGTAATTTCTTCAATTATCACTTTGCAAGATAACAAACACCACACCATAAGGTAAAGTTATACAAGAATAATGGTCGAAGAAAAATATTTATTCAGGTACCTTGTTCATGTAGAGTACCTACATACCCAAACTAATACTCTGCCTTCCTACTCTCGACGGGAATTAACGAGATCCAGTTCACATCAGGATCGAATAAACGTTAAAAATCTGTTTTTTTAGTACATTGAAAACGGTTTCCCTGGTTTCCATTGTACTATTTTGACGTTTACTCGATACCAACTCGATTTAAGTTTCTCGTTCGTTTTTATAATAAGTTCCTACTGAAAACAGAAAACATTAATTTGATAAAAAAAAAATTGCTGTCCGCGCTACGGCTTGGACCTGCGCTAAGCTACGCTATCGGCCATCATCATCGCGCTGCCAGCAATGCAGTCATTATTGACCGCGTCAGTAATGTACTATTAATAACATTCTGATTTTCAATTAACTTAAATAATTGAAGAAAATCAACTAGTTAATATATAATATATTTTTCTATTCCAATGCAATAAAGTTGACATTAAATGCGACAATGCAATCGTGAATTAATGTACGTTTTGATGAAATTAATTAAAAAAACATGGGATGAGTTGAACTAATAAGATGAGACGAAAGTGGAACAACCCAATCGCAAATGAGCATGAAATGAGCTAGATTTTGGTTCACTCTCGCATCATTCTTACGTTTTTAAAACCTTTTTTTTTAATTTGAGATTTTAGCATTCACAATAAAATCACAATGCTATTTTTATACAATCCTACTAATATTATATAAATGTAAAAGTTTGTGGATTTGGATGTTTGTTCCTCAATCACGCAAAAACGGCTGATCAGATTTGGATGAAATTTGACACACAGATACTTATAATATTACAGGATACTTATTATCCTTATTATCCCTGGTCAAAGGTTCCTGAGAGATTTTCCGAATGTCCACGCAGACGAAGTCGCGGGCGGAATCTTACTATCCTTACTAATATTATAAACTAGGGGCCGCCCGCGACTTCGTCTGCGTGGAAAGGTTTTTTCGGGAAGTCGCGGGTGGTCGCTAGTACTAAATAAAATAACATACCTACTATAAAAAAATCGACTCGTCACCAGGAATGCATTGGACCGGACTTCCAAAGGTCGCGGGTTCGATTCCCGCCTGAGACAATCCTTGTAACGAGTCGATTTTTTTTAGCTGGCTTTTATATTTATTAGTATTGTACCAAAAAGAGAATACCTGATAAATACAAATTGATGTGACTCGTTTGTTCTAGAAGTTTCCCCGGCTGCCAGGATGGTTTCATGCATAATGCAAGGCTGATTGAGTCGCAGACCGCGGGGTATTCAAGTAAATACTTGCTAGTTGTTTGATGTTTTCTTCGAGGCGCCTGTTTTATTTTTGTTTGGCTCTCTTAAAACTTGGAGATGCTGAATAGTACTGGGATTTACTTTTAGTTCGTTAGTGTATGAATAAAATAATAACTTAATATGTTGAGGTTAAGGTGCCCTGTCCTCTTTGATTTTTGCTATTGCTAACTTGTGATAAGATAACACAGATAATTTTCGTAAAACATTATGTTTTTATTTTTACCCACTGATAACACAATACGTTTTAGCGAAACAAATAGTTTATTTTCAAGTAATAAGTCAGTTGAAAATATCCATAGTTTATTTAGTCGTGAAGCCTCAAAAACCTTAATGTCGATTCGAAAAAAATTGGTCATAGCTTCAATTATAAATATTACCACATTGCATCTCATATAGGCCAGTAAATTCTTACAAATGTTTTTCCTAAAATCGCAAAACGCGATGTAAAACTGCATTTTTGGTATGTTATTTGGACCCCTTAAAGGTGTGTGGAACCATGTTTTGCAAGCAAAAAAAAGTTGTGCTAGCTGCGTTATACGTGAAAAACTGCATTATTTTTCAGTTTTTGCAGTTTTATTAAAAAACTATGAGCTTTTGACATTAGTTGACAACATCATTTTGAAAGTGTACCTATTAAATTTCAAACAATTAAAGCCAACTTTCAGCTCAGTATGTCTAATAGTTTTTGAGATATAATGCTTGAAATATTGACACTCACCGGCATATCTAACCGCCTACACCGTTATTTTCATACAAACATGCTCACTTCACAGTCTCATAAATATAAAAGTATACGCATCTATGCAATGGTTTGTTTAAGAGTTTAGGAAAGTGCTCGTTTTTCGAATACGAATTTCAAATAAGCATAGACATCTCTTCATTTCGCCAAAAAATGCAATAATGCAATGCATAATTTTAATACCATATATCATTGTATGGAACGAGGAAATTGGTTTACCTTTTCCTCTTTTTGGATAAATTGAGAGGTATCTATACTTATTTGTCATTTTTATTCGAAAAATGAGCACCTGACTAATCTATCAACATACAAATCATTGCAGAGATGCATAACCTTTTTTATTTATGAGACTGTGAAGTGAGCATGTTTATATGAAAATAACGGTGTAGGCGGTTAGATATGCCGGTGAGTGTCAATATTTCAAGCATCATATCTCAAAAACTATTAGACATAGCTGAAAGTTAGCTTTAATTGTTTGAAATTTAATACACTTTCAAAATGATGCTGGCAACTAATGTCAAAAGTTCATAGTTTTTTAATAAAACTGCAAAAAATAATGCAGTTTTTCACGTATAACGCAGCTAGCACAACTTTTTTTTGCTTGCAAAACATGGTTCCACACTCCCTTAAGGGGTCCAAATAACATACCAAAAATGCAGCTTTACATCGCGTTTTGCGATTTAAATGTAGATTTTTACTGGGCTAATAACGCATTTAAATACTTCAAGTTATTGCTATTTCGAAAGGATCGAATTTTATACGTAGATTTAAAGCTTACTGATTTAAATTGAAGCGTCTTTATAAAAAAAAGCTGCGCTGATTTCAGTACCCATAACATGAACATCTAAAACGTAGTGATTATTTCCTCTGTGTGAACATCTATCGAGTAAAATAACGCGCGTAAAATGACTCGATAGAGCAATTCTCTATGGGAAATTTCATTTCGCTTTTCAGTGGTATTTCTTTACGCGCGTTTTTTCTCAATTGCTGCTCGTGCTAAGGGTAAGATTAGCATAGGTATATTAAAACCTTACTGGCTTTCAGGTTTTTCATTAACATCACCATAGTTAGGAGTTCTTCAAAGCAAAAACGAATTTATACTGAGAGCTATATGCCCCGGAAATAGGTATACAATTTACAGAGCGACGAAATCCCTCTTGGCACCTGGCAATTTTTTTGTGGTGGGGATGGGAGTGTGGAGTGGAGGAGAGTGGTTGGGAAATAAAAGGGCTGAAAACTGAACTGGAAAAGTAGTACCAGGCGGCATCCAACTTACCACTTTTAAGCGCACCTTTGATTCCGCCTGGCACTACTTTTCCACCAGCCAAATTGCCTGGCAATGTTATATTCGATTTAAATACATGATTGGCTTACTATTATACCACACGAAATCCAGAGCTCTGTAAATTTTATATCTTCAATCAGTTTTCAGCCCCTTTATTCCCCAAGCACCCCCACCACTGAAAATCTGCGAAAATCTGCCAGGTACCCGGATCTTTTGATAATTAGACACGAACAAGAGGGATTTCATCGCTCTTTAATTTGTATACCTGTTTCCAGGGCTAGCTTTTAGTCTAATAGGTATTTATTTCAAAAGTGGGCGTCCATTAATTACGTGAGGCATTTAGGGGGGGGGGGGGGTCGAGCCTAATCTCACCCAATCTCACGTGGGGGAGAGGGGGGGTCTCGGCAAATATCACGAAATTTTTTTTCTGCAGGAACAGTATCGCGAAAAAACTAGGTTAAATAAAGTTAAACATTTTTCATACCAAAATATAGCTAAATCCTAAACAAAATGTTTATTTAAATAAATGCAAAGCAAGCAAGCACAGATTAACGTAATCACACTAAAATTATACGTTTTGAAAAATCTCACGTGAGATTTATAGGGGGGGGGAGGGTCGAGTCACTAAGGGGGGAGGGAGGGTCGAAAAATCGCCAAAATCACCTCACGTACTTAAACAACTTAAAAACCATACCATACAATTCACAAAAGATTCGAAACACCTGACAAGCAAATATTAATATCACTCGTACTGAAACTTTTGTGGCATCTGTCGCCTGAGGATGGTTTCATGCATAATGCAAACGTTGATTGTGCCTCATAAGACTTGAATTCGTCGAGTAAACATCCGTCTATTTGCATGCTTGTACTGAGTCACTTCTGTATATTTTTCTTTGGCGATTATCTTGAACCCTTTGGTATAATTTTGCAGTAGATGATTATCTTAGTTAGAAGAAGCACGCACTCGCTTAGTTAGAAGATGTTATGACTCAGCGTTTCTTATAAGATGGTAAGCCCACCGAAAGTGGCACCCTTAGAATTTTTTATTAGAAAACGATTTTAATAAAACTTTACGTAGAAATTGTAGGGAAACATTTTAATATTTTTATAAGGTATCACTACATTCCCACATTCGTAGAAGTTGTAGCAAATGTGTCAAAAACGGTCCTTTTAGTAGTTTTGCTATACTTCTAGCAGTGACTAGGGGGGGAATGTAATGATACCGTCTAAAAATACTAGACTATGATGGGCCCTATAAATTCCAAGTTAAGTTTTATTAAAATTGGGTATATACCCCGGCCGGCGCCACTTTCGGTCAGGGTACCTAACGCCTTAAACCAATATTACGTTTAGTACTATTATGTACTCTGTGCTATTATACATTATTTTATATAACGCCATAACAAATGCCGAATCACAACAATTTAAAAATTGTTGTGATTCGGCAGTTAGAGGTAAGATATCCAGTTCCACAGTAATGAGGATTCCGGGTGTAGTGCGCTTCCACCTTTGGCCTTATCGTCACTTAACATCAGGTGAGGTGAAGGCCAATAACTAAAAAATCATTAAAATTTAATTTAGAATAATTAAGAAAAAAATCACTATTTAGAAGAATCTTTTAAAACGTACCAAGCAAAGCGGTGCATGTGGAAGCGTTTTTTAAATTGCTAATCGCCATATTTCTGCTGACACGATCTCGACCGACCAAGGTGTAAACCTGCTTCTAAATTCACTAACCAGAGGTTTGAGCGCTGAGTAGATCGAAATGTGGAATGCAAACGAATTTACGTAACGCAGACTTGAATTCTTAAACGGTTAATTTCGAAACAAAGCAGAAGAATTTTAAGAGGAGACGAACATTGTTGGGAGTATTATTGACAGTTGTAAATCCTTATTTTTTTATGCTTACAATACTTACAATACACATTTTAAGCATTCAGGGTGCTATTTTATAAAATATTATGTTAAACTGGCTTCCACCCGCACAGGCACGTATCCAAGGGGGGGGATAGTTGGGATTTATCCCCCTTCGAAATCCAGAACACACAGTACAAATTTAGCGGACAAGGCACTCTCCGGTTTGCGGGATGCAGGTAGCTAGGAACCAATTTCGGGTTGCCACCCGTACTTGACAATAAAATATTGTACAATATTGAATTTACACTTTAGCGGAAAAGTATACATTGTTTAATATTGGAGATGAGAATTGAAAATAAAAAACAATAAAAAATGTTGGCCTTTCTGTTATTTGTGCATATTCACTGTTAAAATTGAACTTATTTATACGGGTGGCAACTCCAATTTGGTTCCTTACTAGGATGCTAGATCGGGATATGTAATCGCGGCTTTACTTATGTACATTTGTGAAGTCGAAGAGTCAAGAGACTTTTTATTTATTTATTTCACGCAACCGAAAATTCTGAAGCTATGTTCTATTACTAAGGGAGCTTATTCCTACCTATAAAAAAATATTCAGCCAATTTGATTTTTTTTTGGACATTCCCCATTTTTTATTAATTTAAGGAATTAATCTATTACTGCTCCTTTAGCACGTCCAGTAACCCTGTATAGAAAAGTTTATATTGGTGATTCAAATGACAACAAAGCAGAGGATACCTCGTGGATTTTCATGGTTTTCAATTTAGATTTAGTCCTATTGATCCTACTACTATTGTTCTAATTTTGGAATATGTTAAAATAGACTAATAACTAAATTTTTTGATTAAGCTCAAAACATGAATGGAAACAATTTTCTCGATAGAAAAAAAATCCAAAGTTGATGCCTCTCATATCATTTTTGCAGTACTGTAAGCAAACGGACTCATAGTTTGAACTGAAATTAGGTTAATAAGATAAGTAATAAATAGTTCCAACTTTTGATAAAACCAATTTTTTCAAAAATAATTTAGTTTTTTAATAAATCAACTATTTTCATAATGTCGCTTACGTTATTTTATTTTGGAATGCGTGCGCTATTGTTGTCCCTTTCTTTGCGCTGGGAAGCTATATTACTTTACCTCTTTGCACCGAAATTTCAGACGGCCGCGAGCCTTCCTTGAGGACAGACCTGTGCTTGAGCGCTCCAAAAATTTACCAGCCAAAACACGTAAAATGACAGTATACTGACAATGACAGTTTTAATTTCTCCCACATTTCAAAGACAAAGAGTCTCTAATACTTATCCAACCTATTTTTAGGAGATGAAAATTATCAACAGAACAAACCTTCCAAGAGTCGCCATTGCGTAACAAAACAATAAACTAATAAATATTGTAAAATAAAATTTCTTTCCCGACCCGTGGTACAACTTTTAACTTTTACAAGTTTCGATCGTGAACAAATATTATTATTTTGCAGAATCATTAGTCTCTTTACGCGACAACGGCAAAGCAAAAAGAATAGCAATAATAATAAATAATCTCAAAACGAATACTTACGTCTCGCATTATTACGTTATTTATTTAGGCACGCATCATGCGCACGCTATAATAAGTAGGTATCTAACAAAGTGACATAAGCTGTTTTATAGATGAATAAATAATGAAAAATATTAGAAAAAATCGGCTCACCCGTAGCAACTTAGACGGGACCTAGATGACCATAAAACAATATTCTAGAGCCCATACCTACGTTTTATTTTAGCTTCAAATCTACCCAGTGGTGTCGCCACCAGTTCAACTTTAATAGCTTACAACTCGAAAACGTGACGTTTTAGGCGATTATGTCGTTAACAATTCTTGTTCGTATTGGTACTATAGGCCGACCGGTTAAATGGAGTGCGTTACCCCAGCAAAAAGTTGTGCTTTAGAGAGATGAGACCTTATCAGATAATAAGTGTGTCATGAGGAGAAATTTGTTTACTAATAGCAAAATTTGTGTGAATTGTAGTTTTTAAGATATTTAAGAAAAACAGATTTTGCTGGGGTCACGTTCTAAACATTACCCTGGCAAAAAAAGCTGTTTCAGCCTGGAACCAAATACATGAATAGATAGCTTTTGTTGCATGGTAAATGTTAGCAAATAGCAAAAATTGTGTGTGTTATGGTTCTTGAGTTATTTAAGTTTTTGCTGGGGTAACGTTTTGGGATTTCCCAGATCTCGAAAACGGTTCAACGCAGAAGTTTGAAAAAAATACCACTAAGAGACCTTAATTTGTTTAAATTTGTTTAAACGTTAGTTTTTGATTTGGTTGTCGCAAACCAACGTAATTAAATAGTTTCTAAAAACAGAAAAAACGAATTTGCAAGTAAACTAGTCTATATATATAAAATTCAAAGTCCTGACTGAGTGAGATATCAACGCACAGCCCAAACTACTGAACCTAGAGACTTGAAATTTTACACACAGGTACCTTATACAGTGTAGGCATCCACTAAGGAAGGATTTTTGAAAATTCCATCCCTAAGGGGATGAAATAAGGGATGAGAGTTTGTATGGAAGTCCCTCAGTTTTGATGCTAGGATCTTCAAATTTTGTATTCAGGCTGATGATTGAAAATTAATAAATACGTGTATCATCGTTTTTCAAAATTCTACCCCCGATGGGGTGAAAAGGGGGATGAAGTTGAGTATAGAAGAAAATCCTTAATTTTTAAAGTAAAAATCGTTAAATTTATAATTTAGACTTATGGATGGAAATATAACGCAACGTATAGGTATGGTTATTGGTAGTGGTGGTGGTTTTTGGAGGATATAGCTGTTTGCGTTCATGGGCTTTTACTTTAGATACCTACACCTGTCTAGTCTGCGTAGAGCTAAATGAACAGCAACTGTGCAGTGGAGCTAGGTGGAAAGAAACGGGCTTTTCACACATTTCAGTGTATGATCACCGCTCTTTTCCGCCCAGTTCCACGTCAGTGGAAACGCAACTTATGCCATGCTAACTTATAAATTACTTTTAAAAATAAAAATAATTAACAGGTAGTTTTTATTTTTATTATTTTTTAAATGCGTTAGCATTGCTTAGGTTACGTTCACTGTTTCACTGATGTGAAGCTGGGCGGGATAGAGCGGTGATCATAAACTGAATTGTGTGAAGCTTAAATTGTAATTACTTATATCTCATCATTTCTAAAGCTTTCACTTGTTTAATTATTAAATAGGCTCCTAGTCCCCCTTAATAGCAGTTTTGACTAAAATTCGTGGTCAAAACCACTTTTAACCGACATAATTTGGTCAAAATCGATACTACCCATTATTTTTGCAGTTAAAAGTGGTTTTGACCAACGTCATTAGTTAAAACCAATTTTGACTGCAAAAATCAGTTAAAAGTGGTTTTGACCAACGTCCTTAGTCAAAACCTCTTTTGCCTGATTTTTGCAGTCAAAAGTGGTTTTGACCGGATATGAGTTTTGACTGTAACATATACAACTACCAACCATCAACGGTTGGACCGCGGTCCCCGAGCACAGTCACCTAGCTCGGTGGAAGTACTTCCCTTTTCACTGAATACCTGGCGAAGCGATAATGCATCTACATACAATAATACAACACACGCGCAGAAAAAGAATGGGATTGAAAATGGCGGCTCACCACGCTTACCACAACAAGTGTGAATGAGAGAGCGATAGGTGTGGCGTATAGTGTGCGAGCGGGATGTGTTTATGAACGACGTCAAGTGCGTTGTACAATGTTGTATTTTCAGCCAACTATGTTTGAAACAAAACTCGACAATAATGGATTCTCAAAGGAAATTGCTGGTGGCTAAAACTCGACAATAATGATATCCCATACAACTTTGCTGCGTCACCATCGGAGGAGCACGGCAACCTCGACTTTGTTCAAAGAAGGTTGTCAAAATAATTACCATATTACAAGCTTTTTTGAGTAAATTCAATAATCTTCATTTTAAACACAACATATTGCATAAAATCTGTTTAATTAAATTTAGCTCCTACGGGGGGGAGGGGAGGGGGGAATTATGTGTTTAAACCCAATGGTCGGGCTTAAACGCGTCTTTTGCCCATTTTTCTTTATGTGACATTTTGAATGGCCTATTTCTTTTATGTGGGTAGGCCAGATAAAAAAATGTGAGCAAAGGTGTGTGTTTCGCCGTGCCGAGCTGTGACGTCACATTCTCCATTTCTCCATAAATATTGCTTTAAAAATTCTAAAACTATTTTTCTCGCACTTCTGAAGGGCAAAACTAGAAACGATGGCGTCACATATTTTACGATTTATATCTAGTAATAATTATTGAATTGGAACTGACGAATTTAGGACCCCTCCACACGTCATCGACCCCCTTAACGTGTGACGTAATTTATGGATGGCCCCAAATGGACCTCTGTCGCAAAAGTTACAAATCTGTTTTTCGCAAATGTATTGAAAAACGCCGAATGGTACAACTTTATTAATAATAATAGTATTTTTTTACAATTAATAAACTATTGTTAGGTATTTGTATTCATTTTCATTTTTCATTCAATTTGAAGATACCTAAATTATCAAAGAAAATGTTCTAAATACAATGTATTGCGACTCCATCGTTTCTCTATTCTTCTTCTTTAAACTTTCGATGAAACCTCACAGGCATTTGGCGCGAAAATCAAACTTTACGATTGAAGGCAGAATGTCACTATGGGATACGAGGGGTGAGTGGGCGGAGCCTGTAAAAAAATTTTTTCACGAGGCGTCGTCTTATATTCAAAGTGAGGCAATGGCAGTTGTGATTAGTTGAATAATCAATTTGGCTTTGATGAACGATAACGATCGACTGATGACATATCAAATTCTGCGGGGACTGTTCGCTTTTCGCTCGTATGCACGTATTGCGCGTACCCGTTTGTTTGTGAATATAATGATCATGATTGAACTTTGTGACATTTAGAAACTAATACGGATAGTTGAAAGCCGAAATTTGGAGCTTGATTGCCGTATAAATTCGTACAACTCTTGATTTTCAAAGAATATTTTTAAGAAACATAAATAAAAATAAAATAATGTTTATTCCCTTTCATGACTTAAATAACATTAATTGTGGAAGCCCTCTTTTAAGCAAAAAAATGCCTGTGCCAGGAGACTCCGCTCTTTATTACTTACTAGTTGATGCCCGCGACTTCGTACGCGTGGACTATGACTTCGGCGTATGCATATAAATGAACTATTGTAGTTACATAAGAAAATACTTGTAGCAGAGTTATGGTTCTGCATCAGGTGCTCCAGATCTTCGATTTTTATACCTTAACAAAAAATGCTCATCAGGCTGAACAACTTTTGCAAAGATGTCATTTTTATATTTTGTATAGTTTAGCTGGATCATTATCGTTCTGCATCGGGGGCTCCAGATCTTCGATTTTTATACCTCAACAAAAAATGCTCATCAGGCTGAACAACTTTTGCTAAGGTGTCATTTTTATATTCCTTATAGTTAAGTTGGACCATTATGGTTCTGCATCAGGTGTTCCATTTTCCAAAATAAATTATAGTCAGGTGGGGTAAGTGAAACATACTTTATTTTTATTTTTATTTAACAAGGTGTAGTAAAGCTATAAAACTCGCAATTAAAGTAGCTGTATAGGCAACGTACTCCTAATTAAATCAGCCTTTAACGGTATGAATATAAATATCTAAAGACTTGCATTAAGCAACAAAATCACGAAAAGGATATAAAAGCTAAGAAGTGTTTCACTTACCCCTGACAAGGGGGAAGTGAAACAGTGGCCAAAATAGCTTTAAATATTGTGTCCATTTAATTAAAAACAGGACTAAAGGATCATGATTAACCGTTAATATCCAAAATGTATCAAATTCTCATAAAATAGGGTCCAGTTTTAAAGATTTATCAAAACAACTTCGTGTTTTGCGTTTTGACATCTAATGAATTTCTTTTTGGTAGCTAGTTTAATGATCGCAGCGATATCTGTGTTGTATTAAGGGAAGTAATTCGTCATTCCTGCTTTATCGACACATCGCTATGAGAATAAACTACGATAGTTTCTTAGATATGGTTGGGTGTTTCACTTACCCCGGTGTTTCACTTACCCCACCTGACTATATATCCTAAGTTATGCTCAGGGTTAAGTTAGCTATATAACAAAAAAGTTTCATTCGAATCCGTTCAGTATTTCCGGAGATTAGCGTGTTCAAACAGACAAACAAACAAACAGACACACATTTTTTTTAATTCTTACTCTATAACTATGTCTCCATCGCCCCAGATATTTTTTTTGAAATATATGTAATGTACAGACACACTTTTTTACTATTTTATCATATGTAAGGATTTTTCTATGACAGTCAATGAAATTTCCTTATCTAAATACATAGTTATTAAGAATAGAAAAAAAAAGTTTTGTAATTTATGGCACTTTGTGTTTAGAATAGATTATAATCTATTCTAAACACAAAGTGCCATAAATTATAGGTAAGTACTTACTAACCATATATTTATTTTTTCATAATATTAGTATTTAACTTTTTTAATTAAAATCTGTATGCGACTGATTTATTTGTTGAAATGAAATATTCCAAATGAAGTAATATTAAGTTCAACTTATGAAAATCTCAAATTTCTGCGTAAAACGTAAGTGTTGTTACTCAGTGAGTGTAATTAAAAACTAGAGTCAATTAAATGTCTTTTAAGTTTTCTCTTTTGAAGTAAGTAATATATTGAACTTTATAAATAAAACTCAAAGAACAATTTTCTTTTATTAATAGAAAGGTAGGTATATCGTAAAGCGAAAACTTGTATAATTTTGATTTATTAATGTATCGAAATGAAGCGAGAACTTTTATTAATTATTTTATTTAAGTCAGATTTTTTTCTTAATAATTTATATTGTATTCGGATAATTTATTGTGGTTTATTAACTTTATGAAATACTAGCGGCCGCCCGCAGTTTCACCCGCGTGGTTCCCGTTCCCGTCAAAATATAGGGATAAAAAGTATCCTATGTTTTAATCTAGGCTATCTACTGTGTGCCAAATTTCAACCAAATCCGTTCAGTAGTTTTTGCGTGATTGAGGAACAAACATCCAAACCCACAAACTTTCACATTTATAATATTAGTAGGATTGATACCATACAAAAATTAATAATAAAAATTTCAAAATGTATGAAACAGGTGTTTTTTTTTTGCTATTACAGAGTTGGTCTAATAGTAAAAGTTGTTCAGTTTGATGGTCCCATCTACCATATTCGGCATTAGGGGTTATTTTGTAACACCTTGTACTTTATTATGAAACACTAACTTCCGCTCGCGACTTTATCCGCGTCAGGCGCGGTCGCAGCTTGAAATTTTGGAGGGGGTCACTAAACACAATAATACAATTGTTTTTTTATTTTGTTAATTTATAGAAGCAGTGCTGGTTTTAGCACTACCAGCGCCCTGGGCGACTTTCTACGGGGCGCCCCCTATATGCGATTCCAAGATTTGAAATTTTGCCTGTTAGTCAAAAAACGGCCACGCAGCGCGTTTTTTAGTCAGTTTCACCCACTAATCTTGTGATCTTGCTTTTTATAGTAAAAAAAAGGCCGCGCAGCGCGATTTTTAGTCAATTTCTACCACTAATCTCGTAACCTTGCTTGTTTATAGCAAAAAAAAAAATTGCCGCGCAGCGCGATTTTTAGTCAATTTCAACTACTAATCTTGTAACCTTGCTTGTTCATAGTAAGAAATGGCCGCCCAGCTCAGTTTTTAGTCAGTTTCATCTGCTAATCTTCTAATTTTGATTATTACAGAAAAAAACTACCGCGCAGCGCGATTTTTAGTCAGTTTCATCGACTAATCCTGCTTGTTTATATAAAAAAGTGGCCGCGCAGTGCGATTTTTAGTCAGTTTCATTTTTCGCTTCGACGCTCATCACCAGGCAATAATACGATTGATAGTCGACCGGTGGTCGGGCGTTTTCGGCGCCCCACATACGAGGGGCCCAGTGCAGTCGCACCGCTTGCATCGCCCTACTGTCGGTACTGAATAAAAAGATTTTTCTATTTGACGTGTACGATTTTGGGGGGGGTCATGCCTCCCATGACCCCCCCCCCCCCCTCCTCCTTCGGACCGCGCCTGATCCGCGTGGATATTCAGAAATCACTAGAAAACCCTTGACCGGAATAAAAGTATCCTAAGTTTTAATCCTTCTCTAAACTATCTTTGTGTCAAATTTCATCTAAATCCGTTCAGCCGTTTTTGCGTGATTGAGTAACAAACCTCTAAACATCGAAACTTTCACACTTAAAATATTAGTAGGATGCCAAAATAATATAAAACGAAACAAAATATTTCGTCCTGCTCCATAATTACTGTAGTCCAAAGCCATAAAATGGCATTGCTCGGCATTAAATAAGGAACTATGTCAAAGTTGGTCACGTTCAGCCAATAAACATCTCTAAACAGCTTTACGATCTCCTTAATGTCCGTACAAGTTGGATCCGCTCTCTCACCCGATCTTTGACTACGAGAAGACACTTGACTTGGTATAGTTCACGCTTTGTTACAAGTGGCAATAGTATAGTTTACGAAAGGGAGACTTTACTAGATATAAGACAGGGTTTTTCGGAACAAAGTGTTTTTTTAATGAAAAAAACCATTAGTGGACCTTATTCTATTGGGTAGGCAATGGAGAGAGCCATGCTCGGCGTTTCCCTAAGTGATCGAATCAGAAACGCGGAGATCCGCAGGAGAACTAAAGTGCCTGTTGTTTTGGCTTTTCTTTTCCGTAATTCTTCTTTTATATGAGCTAAAGTTAGCATAGAATACATTGTTTGTCCGCAAAACCGAAAAAAATATAATCTAAGAAAGTAAAATCACGTAATACACAGTCAATACAATATAAGCTCAAACTGACAATTGTTCCAAAGACTGAAGCGCCATCTGTAATTCACTTTGCCTTTCATGTACAGATTGAAAAGTGTTGGAGATGTCAATGTCAATGTCTTTAACCTAACCAATTTTTTTTTCTTTCATCGCCTGAAAACTGGTAAATGAAATGAGGGCCCATTTCAAACACCTCCTTTTGGCTTGATGAAAATCTTTTCCCGCCAAGACATCTCAGTGGGTTGAATCTAGAGAATAGGAAGGATTCGCATCTTCATTCGATGAGTTTTGATGACATGAGTGCCGCCGAGACGGTCGACCGACAGGATCCTTAAGAAGAATTAGAAGTCGCTTGAGCTTTTTGTTTCCAAAAGTAATAATATTTCGCTGAATTTGAAAAAAATGTAGTGTAAAGACTCCTTAAGGAGTTTCTTTTTAAGTTACAAAAATAAATTATGAAAAAAAGTATTCGTTCGTTTCAAAGTCATGGACTTATCAATCCACCCTCGTAATAATATTGCAAAGTAAACGCAAATGTGTTTCTTTTTATACCTTCAATTAATAAAATAGGAAAAAACAATTAAATAAATGCGGTATCTACTACAAAATAATGAATCTACGGTTTTTCTTTTGTTTCTTTATTTCACCCTGTCCGAGATTATAGAGGTAGGTAACAAAGATTTGTAATATGTTAATTATGCGACTATATGTTTAATACGAAATAAATTCACAAACGCAACTTCTAGTTTTCTAGCGAAATGTCAAACGAGCTTATTTTCGAAGTAACGACAACATGTGTGTGCGATGAACGGTCTCGTTCATTCCCAGCATACATATCACAAAATATAAAGTAGACAGAATAGCCGGTGGGAACAAATCACATTTATCCATGAACGGACACATGGACGTTTCGTACAAGCAATCTCAGGCAAACCCAGACTATATTCAGTACTAGCGGCCGCCCGCGGTTTCACCCGCGTAGTTCCCGTTCCCGTGGGAATATCGGGATAAAAAGTGTCCTATGTTTTAATCTAGGCTATCTACTATCTGTGTGCCAAATTCCAACCAAATCCGTTCAGTAGTTTTTTGCGTGATTGAGGAACAAACATCCAAACCCACAAACTTTCACATTTATAATATTAGTAGGATTGTGGCAGTTACCAAGGAGTTCCTAATAAAACAAAACTAATGACGGTAGCGTCTTTGAGTTCCCAGTCGAAAAATATCGTTTTCATTTCACTGTGTTTTCATACACATTTTAAATGAGCAATATATCTGGGGCCCTATTTTTTAAACGCACGTTGATTTCGACATTTGACTTAGGCTGGCCCCAGACCTACCGGTTTCATTTCTTTGCTTTGCTGTTCTACCATGGACCGCCGGCCAAGAGGTTCATTTTCAATCTATCGCATATTTTGACCTGACCACATTGGCAAGATAGCCATTAGTTTGGTGTTATCAAATATCGTCGTCTGGGGTGCGATGAGAAGTTTTAGTTTTCGTTTAAAAAAAAACTGCTGTTTTATACAAAAATTAATAACGAAATTATCAAAATGTATGAAACAGTTCATTTTTTTTCGCGATTTCAGATTTAATCCCATAGTAAAAGTTGTTCAGTTTTATTATGGTCCCAATCTACCATATTCAGTTTTATAAGGCTTTACTAAACATCTTGTATAAATAAGCGATCGAGTTATTTTTAACGATCGGAGTCCATGTTCAGGGTGGCATATCTCCTAAAAGCTTCCTACTTCGCAATCCAGGCGATGATATTTGATAAAACCAAGCTAATGGCTATCTTGCCAATTTGGTCTAGTCCCAAAATGCGATAGATTGAAAATTACCCTGGTTGGCCGGCGGTCTTTCAAGCAAGGTAGCACAGCAAAGCAAAGAAACGGAACCGGTAGGTCTGGGGCCAGCCTTAATCTCAATATATTTGAGTCAAATGTCGAACGAAAATCAGTAAATAAGAGCGCTCGACGCCAGCCGAGCGATTCAAAAATAGGGCCCCAGGTCTAACAGACCGAAGGGCTATTTTCGCTATACAAAACTATCAGGGGCCCTATAGTGCCCCTGACCGGGTGGCCAAAACTGGAACTAAGTGTTCTAGGTCGTCTATAGAGCGACGCCGTCACCGATTCAGATAACTTTGTAAAGAGCGCTCGACACGCCAGCCGAAGGATTAAA
Source organism: Agriphila tristella (assembly GCA_928269145.1). Classification (NCBI taxonomy): domain Eukaryota; kingdom Metazoa; phylum Arthropoda; class Insecta; order Lepidoptera; family Crambidae; genus Agriphila; species Agriphila tristella. The sequence goes on from OV743433.1 coordinate 45,922,993, forward strand.
AAATAGGCTCTCTGATAGCATAGCGAAAATAGCCCTCCGCGGTGCCGTCATATTACGGCCGTAATATAGCGGAGTTGAATGTTGTCTATGTAAACAATATGGCGACACCGTAACGTCAAAAACCGCGCCGTATTGTTTACATAGACAACGTTCTACACCGCTAAATGACGGCCGTAATATGCAGCACCGTCATCTTAGGAAACCCTAGCTTTAGACCCGATTCCTATATTGTACTGATCTCTTGATGAACAAATATCAAATCACCTTATCCCAAAATTACAGATTTTATATAAATGTCTTTGTTTTAGAATGTCGGAGTTTGCATCAACTCATGGAGCGGACCTTCTGTCTAAAACACAGACTTTTTATTTTCTTTACACGTAAACAGTAAAGTTTCTTCGTTTGCCGCCATGAAAGCTATAAACAAAGAAATAGGACGACACACGAGCCAGCAGTTGCCGTATTAAATAATAGAAATAGCTGACACATCTTTGTTTAGATCACTTCAGATGCTTATTGTCGCGAACATCGAATGATATATTCAGTCAGATTTTATTATGTTTCTTATTTTATAAACGAGTAGAAGATTTGCCAGTAAATTTATACTATTTTGATGAAATAAACAAATTGCATTCTTTAAAAAATCAAGAGAATTTACTTTTCTAGACAAGTGGCAAACTTTCTGTTCTTATATACCGCTACCTTTTCAATTTCATACGGACCTACATCAATGCCTGTAATTTACGCTTGCGACATAATTTAAGATTGATTCTTATATTAATTATTTTTAACTTTAAATTTTGCGTTAACGTTCAAACAACCAGAAAGGAGAATGGCAAACTGGGAACCATTTTCCAAATTCATAAATACTGAGCGTGCCCAATTCGGACCTTATGAGATTTAAAGGTCATAATTTGGTGGTTACTTTTCAATTTAAAGTGTTCGTAAAGAAGGAGGCAACATTTAGAAAAACAACGTCATCTGCAACTAAAAATGACAAAAACAGTAAAATTCTAATAGGTAATATAATGTATCAATTATTGAATTCTTAATTTCAATAAGAAAGGGTCTAGGTATATAGAAAAAATACAATTGTTTTTCGTTTTTGAGGTTAAAATCATGGCCGCCAGGCGCATTACCAATTGACGCGGATTAGTACCTACCTATCGTTATCATACTATGTTTCAGGTCAATGATAGATAGGTAGTAGGTAATTGTCTATTACGGTCTAATTACTAAATATTTGTAGATTTCATGACCAGCCTCACCTATAGCTTTTAAATAAAAATCATTCTGTGTAGGTTATGTAATGTATCCAAAATGTAATTGCCTACTAGGTGCTGTTTTGAGGTTAGGTTTTAAAATAACTTTTTATCCCCAGCTTTAAAGTGTATCTTACGATTACATAATTTATTAGGCTTTAATAGAGGTTTAAAGTCATGCTATTTACTTCTTGGCACGCTAAGCCTTTATGTGGTTCTCAAAATATATGGATACCTGCCATTCTCCTTTACTACTTGTCTGCACCCAGATGATATTCGTTTTAATTCTTTAAAATATACCTACATACATACAAGGGGCATTTGTAACAACTCCCCAAATTTTAAGGATGTGTTCAGTCCATGCAACTGAACAACTTTCTCTAAGAAACATAGGGTTAAATATGTAAAAAAAATACTTTTCATACAAATCAAAGAGATCACGTGATCAGTTTGTAACGGTTTCTAAAAACTTACCACTAATAATTAATAATTATTTTCGAATCTTTCTTAAAAATTCATTACATCACTTCACCTGTGGAATGTGAGAAGTTCTGCTTTATTGCAAATCGCGACTCGGAACGCGGCCGTAGTGTCACACAGTGACAGACGATGTCATTGTCTATAATGACATTAATGACATCCAATTTCGTTATGTCAAGCTCGACCAATAGGAAGAGAGCAATCGATCTAGATTATTCACGTTTCTTCGAGCGAAATCTCGTAGCTTATTTTTGCTATAAATACGACGGATCCGTGGAATCCATGCATTTTCTCATTTCTTTCTTGTAACCTTTTGCCTAAGTTCAATTAAACTCTGTTTTTGTGCGTTTCCCCAGCTAGGGGTCGTACCTACGGGCAGGAGTTTTTTTTATGTGTGGACTGTCTGCGCGTTTGACCTCACTTTCACCTGATGGGAAGTGTCAAGGAGGACTAAGATGGAGCACGCACAGTCAGTAAATGCCTATTTACTCTGGGTTTGTTCCCCTACCGGACCCTCTCCTGCGCCGCCTACCACTACACCTCCGGGCACCTACCTGCCCGAGTCACCACCTGCTGCTTCCGGCCTACCCCGGAGCAATACCCACGCCGAGCCTGCGCACCCGCTTTTCTCCGAGCACACCCTCCTACTGAGGCTGGACCAACTGCTCCCCCAGCGAACGTAGCGCTCGTGCCGCGCATGCGCTTCTGCCTCTTCTAGGCAAAATATAAGCTAAGTGCTTTTTTATAACTACAAGGCGTCTACCACGAAGCGAAGATCAGTGTACCCCCCTTGAGGTTTATTTTTCAATATATCTTGGTAAATTGTAAAATTGTAATAAATAATATATTGTAAAAATAATATTAGGGTTCGCCTTCTGAAACAACTTGACTATACTCGCTTATTTTGAACGTGATGATTTTCACTACTTAATATTTTTCTGACTTATAATAAAGTAAAATATGCAGATATTCAATTTGATGCAGAGATTCGATTTTGCCGCATCCTGCAGATACACGACGCATCAGTAATAACAGTTTTATCAGAGAATATCATAAAAAGTTTACGTATCTTACCGTATTTTTACGATAAACAATTCCTCATGAAAATTCAGGCTAAAGCTAGCTAGGTGACACAACTAGCAAAGACATTTACGATAAAGCCAGTTCCACTAACGGTAGAATATTCTAGATAACGCGCCGTCATAACACACAGACGTGTCGTATGAAGCTGCTACAATAGACGTAAAATACTGTTTCTATTACTGTACAGTAAGATGTTAGTTGGGTGACAGTTGTTAGTATTGAAATATTATATGTGTGTATATATGCAATGGGTGAAATTAAAGCAATTTCAAAATATGTAAGCTAACGCCCAAGAAACACAACTCAGCCGGGAATGGCCGCTCATTTAACGAGATTTTATCAACTATTCAGGGTGATTTTTTGAACAATGCAAAATTTTGTGGTGTGGATTAGACCGCCAAACTAAACAACTTTCTCTATGGGACCAACTTAATCAGAGCAAAAAAATATTCAGCTGTTCCATAGAAAACGTCAATATCTACTCGACTAAAAATGTATGGAACAGCTGATTATTTTTTGCTCTGATTAATTTGGTACCCAGACAGAGTTGTTCAGTTTGACGGTCCACACCACAAAATATTGCACTGTTCATAAAATCATCCTGTATACTTTGTGGTTTAAAGTGAACAGCGGCCACCAGTAAAGAAAGAATGGCGACGAATTATTGTGAAGAGTTTCACTTCCACTGAATTATGACGACCACAATCACTCTGCCAAGAGTGAAACGAGTAAGAGGAATACAAATATTAATATTTTCCTTCCACACAAAATTTTACAAATTATAAAACAGCCCAAAATCTTGCTATTATATAAAACTATGACACATCCCTCCAACGAACCATCCCTCCTTCCCATGGCCTGGCAAGATCTCCGAGCCGTCAAAAACCGTGAAGCTAATAGCACAGTGACATAACATAGCACGATGTGACTAAAGTGGACGCCACAATGGCCGCAAAAATAAAGAATTATATATTCTGTCTTTCGATGCTGATATTATTGCCTGGTGTATGCGTCATCACCATCATAACAGCTAGGCATCATAGTACAGCCTTCGTCAAGGATATCTACGGTGCTATTAGGTCCTGCCACAAAATGAAGTGGCTCTGCTATGCAATTCTCTATGCTCAATTATTGTAAAAGCCTTGAGTGCAGCGGCTGTGACAGCAGTGAACACTAGCTTGGAATTCTCTAATTAGTTTTTCTCCGCTGTTCGATACCAGCGCCTCAAGGCTGTAGACGGCGTGATACAGAATTACTTGATTTGACAGTTCAAGTATGAAAATCGGAATTCTCTAAGCAAAACAAACAATAAAACGGCTTCCCGCGACCATCACCAGATCTTCGACCAAGCGTCGCTATTATGGCAAAACCCCCTTCAAAAGGGCGTACCAAAGCTAAAATGGAACTAATTTATATAAGGAGATTTGTGATATTCACTGGTGAAATTGCAATTTTCGTAGCCACATTCTAGCTTAGATTTCATTTCTAAGCGAGCGTGAAGCGCGAGTGATGCGACTTTATGTCTGTTCTTTATCTAGTCGCATTTCTCAATCGATTATCGTGAAATTTATGAGCAGGTTCGATAAATATCTACTTAAGTAAATACATATACACCGTCATTTTGTAGTCGTTTTAATTAACTTAAGGGTGAGTTGTACCAATAAAATGAAAATAAACATTTTTGCCCAAGAAACATGGGTCGAAAAACGACAAAAAAATTTGGATCTCCCATACTAACTAGACAGCTAAAACATTTTATTAGTATGGGAAAGTCAATTTTTTTTGTCGTTTTTCGACCCATGTTTCTTTGGCAAAAATGTTTAGTTCCGTTAGTAGAACACTCCCTTAAGTTAATTAAAACGACTACAAAATGACGGTGTATTTTCTGTGGTTTTTTTTTCAAAATGATGGAGATGTTAAACCGAGGTGTACAGCTCACAGAACCACTAGTTAGTCTGTCAATTCCACTGTGGAAGAGATTAGTTGGTTTGCTCACTACTCGTCAGTTCCCGGCAACGCTTTTAACTCGAGTCTGGAAGTATAATAGTATATGTCTCATAGAATATGTGAGACAATAACACAGTGTTTTAGGAAATTCACACTGTAAACGACTGATTAAATTAGGAACTTAAAACAACCAATCTTAAATACTTATATGAAATCTTCTTGTCAGCTAAAAAAGTCACGAATGGGTGGTAGGAAAAAAGATATAGACAATTCAAAAGCACTTATTAGGTGATAAGCACTACTAAGTTTATTGGAATTATTAAAATTTAATTTGATTGATTTTGTTTGAATAAATATTTCCAACATTATCCTCATAAGACTTTTATGTATACCCAACTAAGACGCTTCAGCAAAAACAATCTTAAAATACTTAATAATAATGTTTCAAAAGTTTCACAAGGGTGCATCATTAAAACGTTAATCCTTTTAAAGTTTCAACCTTGCGCTTAATAAGAATAGGGAATATGCATCAAATTTTTTTTTAATCAAAATCAATAGTATAATGCGTGAGAAAATCAACTGTAATATTGAAACTTATCTCTTGCGTTTTTTTCTCGTAATATAGTTACTTGAAGTTAGCACGCATCAGCACTCGCCGAAAACGCTCTATACAAAACGGTGACGTCACACATCACGTTTTGGTGTGTTTCGGGCGCGTTTAATATGGAGTTAGCCAATAATCTTCAATTATCTCCCTAAATTTTGCGTTTAAGTACATATGTGTCATACAAAATATTATTTCTTTTTCGATATTCTATCTGACTGTAAAGTGCATTATATCCGAAAATGAAAAAAAAAATATATCAATATTTTCCCCTGATTTCATCGTGTGATAAAACGAAAATAATCCATTTTTTTATTTTTCTTTCTGTTCCATCATGTTTTTACAAGGGTCCGCAGCGATCAAGCTCAATTTTATGAAAATCGGTGACTTATGCATATTCCCTATTATGAAATTGACATTTTAAAATTATCTTAAAAGTTTTCGAGCAATATTATGGGAAGAGGAAATTAATTGTTCAATGTCTGCATGTCTTCGTGAGAGAGAAGAATTTCATTATTTAAGGAGTAAAAGGAAAACTAAATGACGTAGTTGAAATATGAAGTTATAGTTTCTGTCAAAAGAATATCTAAGTTGCAAAGTAATTGTTTTTTTTTTGCGACGACCAACGCGTACTATGCCAGCCAAATAAGAATATAGGACTGTCAAAACGGTCATTTTTGTTTGCGTTTCACTTCCACTTTAAGGGTGTAGCATGTGCAAGAAAAGGAAAAAAGATCAAGATTGCCGTTTGACAGTACTATTCTTATTTGGCACGCATAGTAATTATTTTACTTGAAGTCCCTGGGGTTGATTACAACGTATTTTTATTTCAATAGTGTGGCGAACCTAGCTGCAGTATGGTGTAATCGTTTCTGTTAAAAAAAATTAAGTTGTAAAATAAAAATAATAGGTATTCTGTTTTCTTGCGACGGCGTTATTTTACTTGAAGTTTTCGCCTAGGATTGATTACAGCGTATGTTTATTTTAATAAACTCATTCACATAATAGCTTTATCAGTAATTACGATATTTAATTTATATTATTTGTTTATATTTATTTGTTATTTATTTTATTAACTATACATAGCTTACCACGAGAATTGTAGCGTTGCCTAATCGTAATAGGACAAGTTTCATTCGTCAATGTAATTTGTATTAATGAATATTCAAATTTAATCTAAAGCAATCTAATCAAAGGCTGGTTTCAGAGAATTGTTAATATAAACACTAGTATAAAAAAAGATCTAACCAAAAAGAGTTATTCAATTACTCCAAGAAAAACAAACCCGTCGTTACAAAATTCATAAATTGAAACAGAAAGGACAAAGAGAGATCTTTTTTGCAAAAATTAATTCATCGAAGGCAATTCTGCTAACTAGTTTCTATATTAGTCTGTTTCAAAGAATTCTTTTGCGATGGTACTTATTACCAATGTCTATTAATTTTTTTCTCGTTTTCATTAACTTTCTTTCGCCGAGTTGTTGATCTTTAATTTGGTGACAACGAAGGAGGGCCCTGCACGGTTCGTTGATTCGTTGATCTTAATTGGTATAAAAAAAACTCTCGTCTGCAGAACAGTTAACTACTAATAGTCCGTGAGCCCACGACAGTATTGCCTACGTCATATGACATCACGATGAAATAATAATAATAATAATAATAATAATAAAATCTTTATTGAAATAATCTTACATCAAAATAAAACAATTAAAATCTAGACATAGGTACATAGAGCTAAAATACAAAGTGCCTGAACTAGGTTTAAAAAAACCTGTATCTCAGGCAAATAAGAACTTACATCACTATGTATCGTAATATTATTATACAATCAAATAAAAATATTAATATTGGAAAAATGAAAACATAATTAAATCAAAAATAATTGCAGAAAGAGTTAAATTAAACTAAACGCTAAAATAATGTTAATTTTGTAACATCATTTAACGAGAGACGAATAATTATGCATCTGCGTCATCAAAAATAAACGAAGTGCATGCATCATTACTTATTTACATTTATTATTTTTATATTACGTGCATATTAGTAAGGTATCTTACGAATTGATGTTAGTAGAACAGCATTGTGATTTCAGCAAAAAAAAAAAAAAAAAAATTACAATCTTTACTTATTGAAATGTACTGATATAATATAAATATTTTTAAACTGATGCGAACTAGTAAATGTATAAAACAATGTAAACAATGTAAAAATGTAAAAATAAATTATGTGATATCAAATAGTAATATTAGTCACGGAATGTTAAATATTTATTTGTAAAAGTTATAAAGATATATCTAGGAAGTTGCGTTTTTAGGTGCCCACATAATCAATCGAGCTGATATACCTTTTTTCGGCAATCTTTTTCGCAGGACATTCAGCATCACCAGTTTTGTGATCTGCGGGCTTCTTGAAGTGCAAACATGTTGCACATTTTGCTGACTCGGATTTCTTCCCACAGTCCTTGACAGTATGACCTATATCGCCGCAGTGACCACAGGTGGTGGCCTCCTCCCGGCAAGTCTTAGCAGCATGGCCGTATTGCTGACACTTGTAGCACCTTGACACGAGGGTAAAATCTCTCACAGGGCAGGAAGACCAATTTACAAATACCCGGTCGTTCATGATTAAGGGTTTTCGAACTTGTGCAGGAACTTCTATAATATAATTACAGGTCTCGGCGTCCTTTTTGCCCGACTTATGGCTTAATTTAATCGAGGTCAAAAATGTCGCAAGTGTCATGCCGCTAAGCTTGTCGGCTAAGTTTTGATGGTATATGCAGTTGAAAACTTCCGTTTCCTCCATACATACAGGCACTCCGATGACCACGATTCTAGGTTTGCGTTTATGTGGTTCATTCACAGTTAGGCCAGAGGTCGTTAGTTGATCCGTTTGCTTAAGCTTCTCGATATCGTCCTTAGTATCTGTGCTGATAATCACACCGCCGTTCCGAGTTTTACGCAGGCTCCTCACATGTAGCTTCATTTGATCTGGTCTGATGATTTTTTGAACGAGGGCCTTTGTCTCCTCGCTCGACTTCATTTTGTCAGTGGGGTAAATTGCCACAGAGTTGACATTATTGGGCTGAATAAAGTTGTTAGGACTTTTTTTAACCATGTCGGCGAAGGAAACTGCATCCGCGACAGGTTTTGAGGACTCTTCGATGGTTTGTTTAAGGGCTTGAAGCTGCTGTGAGAGGTCGTGTTTTTCTTTAAGTGCTTGCAGGGAAAAATGGGTCTGTATAGTTTTTTGCTTAAGGGACTGGTATTGCACAGCCATTTGTGATGTCCCATGGCTTACTTTTCGGCACAAATTATTAATTTTGAGTTTTTGATCCGAATTTAGTTTACCTTCACAGGCAACAGCGCACACCTCATTCAGACACTGCTCAATGGTCTTCATCCAGTTCTGGATCTCAGGCGTGGACACCAGTTCTGGGGGCTCATCTTCCTGTAGGGCTGGCGAGGGCGCTGGGGGTCGGTGCGAGGGCGTGGGCGGCGGGCTGCGGGCCATTAGCTCGCTCCGCCGGTTAAAGGGACTATTACCGTCCATTTTATAAATCACTAATTTACACTTAACATTATAAACTTAGAAAACAATTCAAGTATGTAGAACGAATGACACAGACGAATGTCACTTCCGCGTAGTGTTCAAGTAGGTCACAATTTTGCAATGATTTATTAATATTACATTAATTAATAGACACGTCCGATCGAAACGATGAGTCTCCACGTTCCCTAAATGAAATGCATGGCACACGGTCGGAAAAGTTGTGCTGAGCGAGGATCAGAAGATTATCGCAAATAAAATTGGCCGGAAGCTTGAGAAAATCTTCCACTTCCGGTCAAAATTTTAAGATTATATTTACGTCATGTGACATCAGTAAGAGACCCGTGTCATCATTTAGTTTTCAATCGCATAGAGAGTAAACATAAGTCTGTCAGTTCTGAAATGACTAAAAAACAAAAAAAATAAGTTTAAGGTATTCCGGCCATTTCAGAACTGACAGACTTATGTTTACTCTCTCTACGATTGAAAACTAAATGATGACACGGGTCTCTTACTGATGCCACATGACGTAAATATAATTTTAAAATTTTGACCGGAAGTGGAAGATTTTCTCAAGCTTCCGGCCAATTTTATTTGCGATAATCTTCTGATCCTCGCTCAGCACAACTTTTCCGACCGTGTGCCATGCATTTCATCGTGATGTCATATAACGTAGGAAATACTGTCGTGGGCTCACGGACTATAAGTCTAATTTTGTTAACTTGGAAATCACACTTGTAAGTTTAATCTATTGTAAAGATAAAGAAAACAGAACAGAATGAAATTTAAAACTAAACTAACCTACCAACTTTTTAAAACGATAGATTTCGATTCAACACATACAATATTTCATGTTTTTTACGCCATTAGTCATTTTATTCTAGATTAATTAAATGTATATACAATATAATACATACATCTAAGTCGACAGATAAATATATAATGAAGGTTTAGTTGATGAATAAAAATGACACATAATTAAAAAAAAATTTTTACCTTAACAAAAAAGAAAGAAAGAAAGAAAATCAAATCTTTAAATTTTAAAGTATGAAAAATTTAAGTATCACTATCAATATTACAATTTTTCTATCATTGTTCTCTTTTTATTATTATTAAAAGCTCAATCTTAGCAACTTATTCTATCCAACTTATTTTTATATTATTTACTTAAACAGAGGAATTGTTAAATAATTACAGTTCTTCTGTTTCCCAGTGAAGTTATTGGCGTGTTTATCTCAGTGAAGAGCGTCCAAACTTTTCCTGTAAGTAAAGAACAAAAGTTTTTCCTCCGAGCGGGAATTAATGCATTATTTATTAAAGTGCTTTTGATCACCACTCGCAACAAAAATAATTCATCTTTGAATAATCAATAGCTAGGTAGTATGTTTATACTAGACATTCAATTGTTTTATGCTCTCATCATATCAGCCGCACGACACCCACTGCTGGGTATAGGCCTCCCACAAGGATCTCCACGACGATCGGTCCTGCGCTACCCGCATCTACCTACTACCCATGGAGCGTCGTCCGGTGCGCGGTCGCCATTCAAGAACCTTTCCGCCCGAACGGCCATCGGTTCTTCTCGCTATGTGTCCCGCAGTGTCCCGCCCATTGCGACTTCAGCTGAGCAATCCTTCGAGCGATGTCGGTTAATTTAGTTTGCCTGCGGATCTCCTCATTTCCTCTCATCTCCTCAATATTCTTTACCTATGGATATATTTTAGCAGTATGTCAATTTCATCACTCCGTACTATTTAATTCCGTCAATACTGAAGAAAAAATTGTAAGCATTTTTTATATAAAACGTGTTCCACGTTTCATTTATGTGCGATGTAGATTTACTCAGTTCTATGAATACTTTACCGGCTGAATAGATTTATTTAATGCGCGTTTTTAATTATGCAGGATAATTTATTCGTTTTTTAATGGATTTCTTCCCAGATTCTGATGTGTGTTTTAAATACGGGAACGCGTATCATATATGGTTACGCGAATCATATGTGATAGGATACCCGAATATTAATTAAGAGGGATTTAAAAATACAGAAAAGAGGAAATTATTTTCATTCTCTAGGAGGAGGTACATACATATAAAATAAGAAAAAAAACTGTGAAACAAGTTAAACAATTTTTTTTAATTTGTTTTTTTTAGTAAAAAAAAATTAATGTACCTACTAGTAAAATACTATTTAGCATTTAACAGGGACTTAAATATAGTCTGTCAAGTAAGTTAATTAGAACATATCCCGAACTAATAAAATATAGACAAAGTATTCCTGTTTTAATCCACATACTAATTATATACAAGGTATATTATTCATAGAAAGCAGTTTTATGCCAGTCATACACCTCGCTAACCGTTCCACAGAACATAAAAAAAACACTTTACTGTGGTTTTATACGACTATTTATGACGTGGCAGAAACAAAAGCTTTACGAACATACCTATAGTATCTACGGCAACTATAAAAATAAGGCAGTTCTCCAAAGGTAAGTTATTGGCCGCATTACTGCATTATTGATAGGACGGGCGAAGTTGGACTTCAATCTGGTTGAACACGTAAAGGGCACTTAGGTACTTGCAAGTCACGACGTTATATTGTTTAATGCCACGCGTACGAAGTCACTACATAAAACGAAAGTCTTCGCCGTGTCTGTCTGACTGTTCGCGATAAACTAAAAAAAATACAGAATGGATTTTTATGCGGTTTTCACCAAATGATAGAGTGATTCCTGAGGAAGGTTCAAATGTATAATAAGTTGAGGTTTTATGTAAATTGGTAGAAATATGACGATAATTGTTGAAGATGTCGGCAAAAATTTAAATCGGAAACGCTGCATAAACCTTTTGAGCTAAGTGTGATTTAATTTTTTCTCTTCTATAGATCTACAAAAAAATCTGCAATGTCAAATATCTTTTAAGAATAACTTACTATATCCATTATATCTTCTAAAAAAATTGGAATTGAAGTAAAAAATTGTATTCTTATGCGTTGTCGCAAAAAATTAACGCGCGCGGAAATAAATTCAAGCACGTTTCTTACACCGATGACGTGGAGGGACTCGAACGGGACGGAAACATTCTTATGGAGTGAATGGAGATGACCACAGCACTGTAAGGTAATTGTTTTCTTTTTGGGTGTTGTTGGAAGGTCGCATTTAGCAAAAAAAAGGCAGGAACCGAAACGTAGTGAGGGCGGGTCGCTAGTAAATAATAAGGGACTCCGGAAATCTCGTTTATTTGCTGCCTGTGTCCCTCAACGGTAAATAGTTTAAGTATCAATAAATAAATCTTCTGTAAGACGCTCCCCTATGAGCATTCGCCTGTAATGTAACAATCCACGATTAGATGTTGAGCATTACGTTACACTACTGCTTTACTAACTGAAAGCCTGTGACAATCCAAGATGGTATAGATAGGTAGGTACGTGGTAATTTTTGGACCCCTTGTCCTTGCAAGGTCATTCTATAACAGCAGTTAGTACTTACAATAAATTTATGAAATAAAAATACATTTTTGTCCCTATAACTTTTCCCTAGACAAATGGAAATTGTTGTCACTGTTTGTGCAACGCACACACACACCGACCTGCGTGCGACACTTAAAGGTCACCTAGCCTTAAACTGACAACTATTCATCGTAAATGCGGCAGACAGTCCCCTATGTAGAAGATGCCTGGACGCAGAGGAAACAGCCGCCCACGTGATCCTGGAGTGCGTGGGTTTGGCCGCACACCGGGCAGAAATCCTTAAAGACGTGAGGTCGCTCCTAGAAGCCTGTGAACGACCCAGGAGGCTTCTGGATGGAGCTGGGATGGCTAGACTAGCCATACAAATGCTGTGTTCACGCATAACGGACCAAATGGGAGTCTAAATGCGGAGAAAAGAGCCCATTGCCAATACCGACCTGCGTGAAATCGTTTCCGGAAACTCTTTCACACAATTAAATAAACCTAAATGAATAGGTATTTATAGGCGTAGTATTTTCAATATTTTCCCATAAATACGTTTTACTTTAATAATACCTGACTACGTAGTCAGAATACTTTTTTTGCAGTCAGATTTCCTGTTTTATTTCCATGACGTCTGCGAATTTCTAGAAAGGCCGTTTCATTAACATAGATAGACGATCGATGTGGCAGTCATTTTTATTCCTAAACTTTCAGATTTATTCAACGACTCATCATTTGGATCAAGTTTGGAGCAGAATATGGGCTGCTCGAGAAAATGGCCAATGAAACAAAATTTTATTTAATATTGTAATTCTAGTACTTACACAATTTTGATAAAACTTCTCGGAATTTTAGGGCCCATAGTCTAGTGTTTTTAAACGGTACCATTATATTCAGTCGTAGTCACTGCTAGAAGTAGATAGCAAAATTGCTAAAAGTGGCCGTTTTTGACACATTTGCTATCTACTTCTTTGAATGACTGCGAGGGAATGTAGAGACCTTCTAAAAATACTAGACTATGAGCCCTAAAATTCCTCGAGAAGTTTTATTAAAATAATTTTCTATTAACAAATTATTAAATAAAAACTTCTGAAGATGCCACTTTCGGTCACCGAGACAGTTTTTTGCCATAGCTACACACACACAATTTGAAGTCAAGAGTTGAAAACAAACAGCTTTGAATACACTGTAAGTATAGATACCTACAGTATTCTTAGCTAATTCATCTTGTGCTACCGCATATTTCACGAAGTAATTAAAACGTAATTTAGCCGGCTTTCCATAGTGTCGCGTTCCTTCGGGGTTCCACTATTATAAGTTTTAACTCTCCTAAATTTCACCACACCTAGCTTGAATACTTAATGAGTACTAAAATTAAAACTAAAAGACATCATAAGCTCGTTACAAGGCCTTTAGCAACACAAATTAAGTCGAATACCATATTTGCTCCGAGTTGAGAATTCCATGTTCTTGTATAAATTTGAATATTTAGCTATTGTTCAGTTCTGGAGGTGAACTCTCGACTCTGCAGTATCTTAGTAACTTTGATATGGATTTCTGTTGAATGTCTACTCTAGAGTGATTGAATCGTACGATAGGAGTGGATTGGCCATAAATGGACTAAACGGAAACATTGATTTGATATTTAGAGTTCTGTTTTAATATGGGAGAAGTCCCATATTATTTAAAGATTTATTTATAAAGTTCAAAGTTACGAATTGTAGTATCGCAGATAGTTTTATAAGGTACTTACTTTTTATCCATTTTCATTTATCTTTTTTTTTATTTTAATTTAATTTTCATTTAGATATTAGTAGCTGAATCAATTGGCTTCAATTGGTTTGATCTGAGAGTTGTTCACATTGAAAATTATTCAAGTAATAATAATTTAAATGGAATAAAAAAAAGAAATAGCGGATTATCAACTGGAAGAAGGATTTCTTTAACACTACGTTTAAAGGCTTATTTCTCAAAGAAAATTTTGTTGTAAGTACAAAAAACAGGGATTTAGCACTTTCCTTTGGTTGCAAAAAACACTAATTTGCCTATTTATAGCTCCACAATGTAACCCTCGTAGCAAATTCCTATAGTTTTACTGAGTAAGTACTTTTCATGGGTAAGCTAAAATATAGTGGTCTTTATAAGTACTAAGTACCAGCAACATAAAAGCTAAATAAAAATTCTCTTCTCTATAACTAGGCCTCCCGCCGCTGCGCTACCGATGTTTTCCATTCTACGGCCGCGGCCGTGCTGTGATATATGTATAATATACTAAGAGCTAGCCCCGGAAATAGGTGGACAATTTACAGAGCAACGAAATCCCTCTAGTAACACATTCGGGCACCTCGCAAATTTTCAGTGGTAGGGGTGGGAGTGGTTGAGCAACAAAGGGGTTGAAAAGCGATTGAAGGTATACAACTTACAGAGCTCTGGATTTGGTGTGGTACAATAGCAAGCCAATCATGTATCTAAATCGAACATAACATTTTCAGGAATTTTGACTGGTGGAAAAGTAGTGCCAGGCGGCATCAAACTTTACCACTTTTTCGCGGATTTTGATGCCGCCTGTCACTACTTTTTTATCAGTCAATATTCCTAGCATTGTTATAATCGATTTAGGTACTTGATTGGCTTGCTATTATACCACACCAAATCCAGAGCTCTGTAAATTGTATTCCTTCAATCGCTTTTCAGCCCCTTTGTTGCTCAACTAAATTCCCACCCCCACGACTGAAAATCTGCGAGGTGCCCGGATCTGTTAATAATGATAGTATGGCAAACTAATAAGAGGGGTTTCGTCGTTCTGTAATTTGGCCACCTATTTCCGGGGCTAGCTCTTAGTCCATAAGAACGTTTATTGCCTCGTGAACGGATGACATTAAAAACCGCTTAGCGCTGCCCACAACGAAATATAGCACGCCATTTTGGTCGCTACTACAAAATAAAAAAATATAAAGCTTTTAAATTCCCTTGGAAATTATCCCACACACCGCCGGTGCATGTAATAAAGAACAAATTGTGAGTGGTTTTGTTATTAATTCCCGGCTATTTCTTGCACAACTTTAGTAAATGGAAAAGATATTTTAAAATAAGTACCTAAAAATTCGTTTGCTTAAAGGTATATTATTATTTATCTGTACTGTTATCTTTAAGTAGCATAGTTACAGATATACAGGCAGTATGGTAGATCAGATATAAGCATTAACCCCGGATTTTTTTTACAAACCATGAAAACCGCCACATGGATGAGAAATGTTGCTTTTTTATTTGCATGGAAAAATGCATTAATGACAACCCTAGGCGCAAATATTAGTAGTTTATGAAACTGACACATAAAGAGGGGTATTAAAACACGAGTGTGTGTTTAAAAACCGAGCCGTAGGCGAGGTTTTTAATAGTATCACACGAGTGTTTTAATACCTAGTTATGTGCAGTTTCATACACTACTTTATCTACACTCATACATTTGGGATTGAACCTACTAAATAAAAGATCAACGTTAGAAAAGAGAGAGAGACTTTGTTTGTATTAGCTACCTTGTAATAAGTCATTTCCTTAGCTGCATCTAAAATATTGGGCAGAGTCAATTTTTTTCACCTTTTGAAGCAAGAATAAAAAACCTACGGAATTTAGTAAGTATAACAAAATGTAAAAATTGAAATCAAAACTTTATTTTAAATGCTTTAGAAATGGCGCGCATTCCATTAGAAAAAAAAAGAGATGAGTGCATTCCAACAAACTAATCGCACTAAGTCATCGATTACCATAGAGTACATCTTAATCTTGGAAAATATGTGGGAAAATATCGTTGTTTTTTTTTTAATGTTACGGCACTGCCTTCTTCTTGGATTTGCCCTGTATCGTAATGAGAAAAAAAGTTATTTTATGATGCAGTTGACTGCATCGTAATGAGTTTATTTTTTAATTTTACCTATCCACGAAAATAAAGTACGTATTTATATTACCTTTTTTGAATTCATATTTGGAACATTACGTTGTGAGTGTAGATAAAATATTTTATTCGATAATCAATCCCATTAATGGGCAAAAGCAAAACACAATTTCGGTATAGCTGGGTTCGCCACCATGCAGTTTATCATAAAAAGAAAAAAGTTGTGATTTTCAGTGTTTATATAATAATTTTCCGGGGTTGTTTGGCTATTATCAAACAACGTATAGAAGATATATACAGTATTTCAATAAGCATTAACTTCTTGTTTATTTCACCTTGGATTTTTTGTCCTAAAGTTACCAATATCACGGTTAGATTCTGTTTAAAAAAATTGCCAATGACTTCGATTGCACGCTGTATATTCAGCTACATCATAAAAGCTAGACAGGCACGTATTGACAAGGTACAACTTCCTCGGCTCGATAACGTTGATAGATAACGTAAATCGGCAATAACTTTCCATCATTTTCACCCCTTTTCCAATGGCGATAGTGCACCCACCTTAACACGCAACCGTATGTAAAGCTGTGGCCTCATGGCTTACTTTATTTGCCACACTCAAGCTTGTACCCCGCCAATGGGGATGGCAACGCAAAGCTAATAGACTATTTGACTAATTTTGAAAAACAATTTTTAATTATTCCTTATTGCGTAATAAGCGCACTACATTGATATTTCAGGAAAAATACATGTATTTCATTAAAAAATCAATGTTAAAGTTTAAAATTTTAAAACCGCGCCAAAAACGCTATGGCGCTGGACACGAGACTTGTTGACGTCACAAGCCTGTAAACATTGTAATATCCTTAGCCATTTGACAGTCATCAATCGCGGATCCTAAGTCTATGGTCGTGTCAAACGCCTGAAGCCATATTTATTTACAGGCAAGTGACGTCATCAGTCAGCTTAGGTCCGTATTATAGGACGAGACTCAAGCACTGCTTGCTGCTTGAGTACAGTTAGAAAGGGATGGTGCTATTCATCGCATATAGCGCCATCCCTATCTAACTGTACTCAAGCAGAGATTTGAGTTTGAGTTTGATTCTGTAATACGAGCCTTAGAGTGTTTTCGCCACAGGAAAAAAATCAAAAATTATTGCATTTTTCTAGGTGAAATTAATCAATTAATAGACTTAATTTAGTCCTTATAATAGTTGAATATGTTTTTTTACACCATGATCTGTTAGGATGACCACAATTTATAGTATATTTTCAATGTTGTCAAATTGTCTAATGTAGATGTCGCTGCGTACCTACGCTTGTTCCTTTTTACCCACGACGGACGAAACGGAACGGAGGCGGTATATGCGTTTGGGGTTAGAGGTTGTGCGTTTGTTTGTTTGTTTATTTGTTTGTTTGTTTGTTTGTGTGTTTGTCTGTTACCATTTTCCTCGGAAACTACTAAGCCGATTACGATGCGGTTTTTTGCATTCAAAAGGTTTCATTTCAGAGCAGGTTCTTAAACATGCTTCATAGTGGTAGACCACCAGGGGGCTCTGCAGCAACCAGATAAGTCAAGTTTGTCTATTACCATTTTCCTTGGAAACTACTGGGCCGATTTCAATGCGGTTTTTTGCAATCAAAAGGTTTCATTTCAGAGCAGGTTCTTAGATATGTTACATGGTGGTAGACCACCAGGGGGCGCTGCAGCAACCAGATAAGTCGCGCTTGAGAAGTTCTGTAAAACTACTCAACTGATTTCGATGCGGTTTTCTGAAATGGGTTTGTAGGTTATCGGCGATGGTTCTCAGATAGATGTTATGGTGTTTGACCGCCAGGGGGCGCTGCAGTTATCATTTTCTCGTTTATTTCCAAAGCGGTTTGACCAATTTGGATGCGGTTTTCTGTAATAGTTTTGTAGTTTGTCGGCGATGGTTCTTGGTGTTATGGTGTTCAGCCGCTAGGGGGTGCTGTAGTAATCATTTTCCGAATGGTTTGACCAATTTAGATGCGGATTTTAGAGTAGGTAACGTATGAATTCTTTAAAAAGTTTAAAATAAAATGGCAAAATTAAAATTTTAAAAAAACCCACGACGGTTAAAATTGTAACTCTTTATTTAAAATGACTAAAATAAGTTTTACAAAAATCCCTCGACTAAAAGTGATGTAGGTACTATACATACTTTATCTACCTATTCATAAATAACAAACGCAAGAAAAATCCGTCGGGGGCTGCCATTGCCATTTCTCTAAAGTAACTATAACTGAAAAATATTTGTTCATTTGGGGCCAGTTAATGGCAGCCCCAACGGATTTTTCTTGCGTTTGTAATTTATGAATAGGTAGATAAAGTATGTATAGTACCTACATCACTTTTAGTCGAGGGATTTTTGTAAAACTTATTTTAGTCTTTTTAAATAAAGAGTTACAATTTTAACCGTCGTGAGTTTTTTCAAAATTTTAATTTTTTGATTGGTAATATGTCAGAAATGACGTTTGACATTTGAAACAACCAATCAAACGATTTTGGTACAAGCGTTTGTGGCGCCATTAGTTCCTCCATAGCCTTCTTTATTTCCAAGCCGTGAACATAAATTTGGCAACGTCTGTTACCTACTGTCAGTTCGTGGTCATGTCGTCCGCCAGTCTCCATACTAGTATGGGAATATTTCAATTTTAAGAGGTCGATATTTTTTTTCATAGTAATCGTGTGAGGTTTAAAATATGAAAATAATTTAGTTCTTTTATTGAAATGCTTTGTATATTAAACAATAAGAAAAATATCAATGTTAACCAGGAAAAAATGGCTGTCAAAGATGTCATCTTTTTTTTTTTTGTTTTTTTCAGCAGGGAGTTGATTAACACGCCCTCTAGCAATAAATGATATATCATTAGAAAGGTCTTTTAAAGACAAATATTTGCTGTTAATATACTTTATATCAATTGTTAATACTTTTGGAGTTAAAGGTTATTAAAGTATAAAAGTGGTTTATTATCTATGGGAGTTGATCTACCACACCTATAGAATAAATGATATATCATAAGAAAGTTTTTTATGTGACAAATATTTGCTGCAAACATACTTTCTATTAATTGTTAATAATTTCGGAGTTATATGTCATTAATGTTAAAAAAAATTGGTCAAGTTTAGAACGTTATAACTCTCAAAGTACTAATAGTTCACGATTATAGTAATACAACAAAGTGTTTCAAATTTAAATACCTTTCCAATGATGTAAAATTTATTGCTAGAGGACGCTTAGATCAAAATTCTCATCGTACTAAAGGACCCCCGAAAAGTTCAAATAATTTGACTCAAACCTTATGTTCTAATAAATAAATAATAATAATAAATATAAAACTTTATTGAAATAATCTTACATCACAATTTACAACTAGTTTAAACATAGATAATATAGGAAAAACAAATAATAAATAATTTTTAAAATAATTTTATACTATGTGCTTGACCACATGCGATGTTGCCGTTCTGCTCAACTTCAGGGCTTGGAAGATATAGAAGGCTATGGTTCCTCAGTTTGCTAATGCGCCTGGCGCCATTTTTTAACCTCACAAAGTAAAAACGATATAACTTACTTAAACACTATCATAATTAAAATAATAAATTCGGTAATTATTATTAAATAACTTATAAGAATTTTCTAGTTTCATGTAATTTTTAGTTACGGATGACGTTATCGTGGATGTTAAGGTGACAAGGAATAATACTATTGTATTTTATGACTTAAGGAAAAGGCACAGGTATGTTATACTCCGATGACCGATGACCAAACATCCCATAATTATTAAACTTTTCGATTTTAGGCATTCACAGTGCTATTTCTATATTAAGATAATTAATATAGGTACCTACCTAATTGAAAAAATACTAGAAAATATCCCGTCTGAGCTGCTACGGGTGAGTCGATTTATCTAGTATTTTTTCAATTATACACCGTAATTTTGTAGTCATTTTAATTAACTTAAGGGAGTGCTCTACTAATGAAAATAATCATATTTGCCAAAGAAACATGGGTCGAAAAACGACAAAAATTTTGGACTTTCCCTTACAAATACAATGTTTTAGCTGTCTAGTTAGTATGGGAGGACCAACATTTTTTGTCGTTTTTTGACCCATGTTTCTTAGGCAAAAATGTTTAGTTTCATTGGTACAACACACCCTTAAGTTAATTAAAACGACTACAAAATGACGGTGTATTAATTATCTTAAACATCCCATAACTTAATAGCTAGATGCATGTACCTATGTGAATACTTTTTTGTATGACTATTATGCGTGATTGTATGGTACTTCTTATCTATAGACTCAGTAGCCCCGCTGCTTTTAATTGAGAATATTAATACTAATTTACATTAAAAATATCATCGATTAAGTAAGTACCTACTTACCTACCTATTTTCCAAGATTTTATACATTGTTCTTATGAACTCACAGCCTAATCACATCGCGTGACCATAATAAAATCGTTCAAGTATGATCAGTGCTTAGAACTAGGTACCTTCCTACTTGGTAACATTTTCCAATTACCTTATGGCCATTTTTTTATTACCCATAGTGTACGTACGATAGATTTCCGGATACTTATGGGTGGAAAGATATATGAAAGTAGTACATATAAACAGCATAAAGATAAGCGTTTATCTTAACGCATTAATAAAGTTGTTTAAATGATCCTCCATTGAACCATGTAAGTAATAGGTTCATGTTACTGTTGATTGATACACGCGTGTGGAACTTTTAAACAAACAAGAAATAACAAAAGTGACCGATTTATAAGTAATAATAATAATAAACACTTACATTTTAATAAATATTATACAACGTGTAATGTGACAGAATTAATGGCTAAACCAAAATATGGTAGGTAGATAGGGACCATCAAACTGAACAACTTTGAAATCGCGAAAAAAATAAGCTGTTTCAAATAAAAATTAATGAAGAAAATATGAACAGTTGATTTTTTATTATAAACTAGCGGCCGCCCGCGGTTTCACCGGCGTAGTTCCCGTTCCCGTGGGAATATCGGGATAAAAAGTATCCTATGTTTTAATCCAGGCTATCTACTATCTGTGTGCCAAATTTCAACCAAATCCGTTCAGTAGTTTTTGCGTGATTGAGGAACAAACATCCAAACATCTAAACATCCAAACCCACAAATTTTCACATTTATAATATTAGTAGGATTCAAAAGTACTTAATAATTAAGTTTATTTGAATAAAGCTTATTTGACTTTGACTTTGAAACAACATCACAAACATTGCTCTGATTCCAAAGTAAGTAGGTAGGTACCTAGCTAAAGCACTTGTGTTATGGAAATCAGAGACAACGGTGGAACTACAAACACCCAGCGGACGTATTTTTGAATCATTAGAAACGAACCTTAAATTCATGCACGAAAGCAAAACGTACCTATACGAAATCAATTTCGATTGCTCCCAATTTTACGCATTTTTGAAACAATAGAAATGAGTGTTGCTCTAAATAAAACTCGAATCTTATAACATTTTTCATGTCACGCAGAAAAAATAAAAACCGGAAAGCCAACTCGTTGATTTTAAAAACCGGTATTGAGTTACGGGGGAACGGAACGTAAATTTTAAAAAGTTATAATGACATTGTATGTCAGTCATTTGATTTTGATATTTCTCTCTCTCTCTCACGTCATTTCTACTGGTAGAATATCGAAAACGAGTGGGTCGGACCACTTTGTTGAAAATTCACGAGTATGAATAATACTAATCTTACGATGTCATACACGATTTGGAATTCTAATGATCCAAAAATAGGGCCCCTGAACTGATCCAATATAGAAAAGTTAAATATTTACTTTGTTCTGTTTTTAGTATTTGGTGTTATAGCGGCAACAGAAATACATCATTTGTGAAAATTTCAACTGTCTAGCTATCACAGTTCATGAGATACAGCCTGGTGACAGACAGACAGACAGACGGACAGCGGAGTCTTAGTAATAGGGTCCCGTTTTTACCCTTTGGGTACGGAACCCTAACTATAGAACCTTAGCTTCAATCCGTGCATGTGAATTTTCGTTAAATTATGCACTTGTGAGCAATAAATTTAATTAAGGCGATAGTATGACCGAAAGTGGCGCCCTCGGAGGTTTTTACTTATAATAGAAAAATAATGTTTTACGTGGAGTTTTTAGGACCCATGGGCCAGTATTTTTAGAAAGTATCACTACATGCCCTCGTAGTCATTCGTAGATGTAGATAGCAGTGGCGAGGGGTGAAATTATGGCGAAGGTAAGCCGCACTACAAAAATCATGAAAAATGTTCTGCATAGTGGATCATTGGGGTGGGATTTCCAAAGGTAAGCCGATGGGAATCAGCTTGTATGGACCCTTCGCCACTGGTAGATAGCAAATGTGTCAAAACGGCCACTTTTAGCAGTTCTGCTTTCTACTTCTAGCCGTGACTACGAGGGAATGTAACGATACCGTCTAAAAATACTGTGGGCCCTAAAAATTCCACGTAAAACATCATTAAAATTGTGTATTAGAATTATGATAACATTAAATAAAATTCAGCGCGGCGTGACTTTCGCTCAGGGTGCCACCTTAAGATATGGGCGCCACTTGAGGTATATAGGAGCCTTAAGTAAAGGTTATCTCATTAAGTTCAGGTTATCGTACCTCCTGCAAAGCTAAACGTGCGTAATAGTTGATAAAAACCAGGGTCAATGTGATTTAATCTGTGGAATCTTTATTCGAGAAATCGAGACTTATTTAGTTACATCATTTTATTTTTATCGTTACATACACTACAGTACGCGCAATCCAAATATGGTTTACACTAGCTTCTTTCCCGCGACTTAGTACGCGCGAACTTTCGAAAATCCCTAGGGAACCTTTGACAGAATAAAAAAAATGGTTGGTTTTCACAGGTTTTTCACAATCGATTTTTTGAAACTTTTAGAAAGTGTGGAAACGTGAAGGTTTGTCCTATGATCCTGTACCAAAAAATAATTATACGGTACTCTAACTATCGACCTTTGTACTATTATGTATTAGCTTTGCCACATAATAACTAATAAGTACAAGCTTTGCTTTAGCTTATCTAAAAAAGCGAGTAAAATAGATTGTCCAAATAGAAAATACTTAGAGCATTCAAGAGAAAATATGTGAAAAAACTGTATCTGCTTAATTACATTTGCGCGAAGCGTAATTATAATTTTCATCACAAATAATATTTTTTTCAACTATCACACCGTGCAAAAATCATTTTATTTTTTCCTAGGAAAGGTGTAAGTATAGGTACTGTAGTTATAATAACGAATAATATCAAAAAAAATATCATTCTGCAATAAAAATACTTAGTTGTATATTTTGGCATACCTATTCAATATAAACCATTTCAAAATATCAATGCAGTCGAATCTCGAAGTTGTTTATTTTGAGACCGCGTCCCGCCGCCGGTCGTAAACACAAAATATTGCCAAGGGTACGCAGAAATTAAAAAGTTTTAATTGAATATTAGTCAGCTGAGCTGAGAAAGTTACTTTCTTCGTCAAAAACTCTGCACGCTCCCGCAAAACTTGCAAGATTGAAGTTTTCCGCCCAAAAAACGAACAAAAAAATGTAATTAAATTTGACTGTTTCAAAGTTTTTGCGCGGTTGAATGGCAGTGCTTTGTTTTAATAGCGGTAAAAAGATAATGCTGTTAGTTATTATTTAGTAAAACAGGCAACTTTATGAAAGCAATAAGATTCCTAGGTAAGTAAGTATAAAGAATTTATAAATTATCAGATTCCGTGAATGAATTTTTTGGGAACAAAGAAGGCAGTGACTCTTTTTGCTTGAATTATTTTAGTTTGGGATAAGTCGTGCATAATAGAATAATAATATTTTCAACACACTTGCTCGTAAAGTGAGCCCTAATACATCGCTTTTAGGGCCATAAACCGAACTATAACAAACTCGTGCAATAATATATAAAACACTAGTTGGTTATAGAATTATCCCTACAAAGTTAAATAGGTACCTTACTGCAAGTTATATGCGAGTAAACAGAGCATTCCCAATTTAACCGGGTAATACAGTTATTGTTTTAGTAACAACAAAGAGGTTTTATGCCGCTGAAAATTCATATACATTTTTGGAATAAGTAAACGTGTAAGTCCTTAATTAAGTCAAATAAATATTTGTTAAATCATCAAATTATTCATAATTCATAATATGTTATAATTTATTAAAATATTTGCATTTCATCACTTAAAATAATTTTAAGTGATGAAATGCAAATATTTTTTGAAATTTGGCTGTATGCTCACTAAAGCTAGGGTTTCCTAAGATGACGGTGCCGTCATATTACGGCCGTAATTTAGCGTCGTAGAACGTTGTCTATGTAAACGATTCGGCGCTGTTTCTGACGTTACGGTGTCGCCGTATAGTTTACATAGACAACATTCAACGCCGCTATATTACGGCCGTAATATGACGGCACCGCTATCCTAGGAAACCCTAGCTTAACCCTGCTGTTGGCAAAATATTCTTGCATTGGGCGTGTGAAAAAAAAACAAAAAAACCTACGCGCCTTTTTCCATCATAATTATCATATTTTGTTTTTGTCGTATAATTTGTTGCTGTGTGGTAACTTACTATGTTTTTATTTCCTCGCAAGTTTGTTAAAAAACGTCGTATAAAACTCGTGAGCTCTTGCTTATTGCACACTCGGCTGAGTTACGCCCTCGCCTAACGGCTCGGGCTGCAACCCACAGCCTTGTGTGCAATGAGCAACCTAAGCTAACTTGTCTCATAATGTACTATTTCAACACATTTGCTCGTAAAGTGAGCCCTAATACATCGCTTTTAGGGTCATAAACCGAGCTATAACAAACGCGTGCAATAATACACTCGACGTCAGAAAAATCGAACCCTTCGAAAATAAGTTTAGACTTGGCCACCTGCTATTACTAGCTAATGTTTTATTGTGAAAATGTTGATATCTATTGAAAGTACATTTCATGAGCTTTTAAATAATAATAATTGTTTGATTTGATTAATATAACAGTAACCATAATTAAACGCTTTAAGCGTTATTACTTGCGCCGCCATAAAAAGGAAATAAAAGGGGTCAATTCAGGAAATGTGGGTGAATTTGCTATCGAGATGATGGAGAAGACACATTTCAACAGGTCAATCAAAAAAAAGAATTCCCGTGATGGATCCTATTGCCCATGAAGTTGCTCAAATATTGTAAAAAATGAGGCAATGTAATGTTGCTCGGAAACTGAATCTCAGTAATTGATTACGTTCAACGAGTATTCCAACGGTTTCTAGAAACTGTTGGCTATGTCCGAAGGGGAAGAAGTAAATAACAACACTTACCATTAAATTAGATAGGATTAAATTAACTTTAAAGAAATTTTTGAAAAGGTGCGATTTTTCTGACGCCGATCGTATATAAAATACTAGTTGGTTATAGAATTATCACTACAAAGTTAAATAAGTACCTACTGCAAGTTCTATGCGAGTAAACAGAGCATTCTCAATTTAACCGGGTTATACAGTTTAAAATGAAAATTCATATATTGGTATTTTTGGAATTATTAAATGTGTAAGTCCTTAATTCAGTCAAACAAATATTTATTATTATCAAATTATTCATAATTCACAATATTTTGTTATAAAATATTAAAATATTTGCATTTTACCACTTAAAATTTTATTATAATTTTGAAGTGGCTGTATGCCTGTATGCTCACTCACCCCTTTGTTCGCAAAATATTCTTGCATTTGTAGTGTGAAAAAAACAAAAAAAAAACCTGCGCGCCTTTTCCCATCATAGTTATCATATTTTGTTTTGTCGTATTTGTTGCTGTGTGGTAAATTACTTTGTTTTTTCTCGCAAATGTGTTGAAAAACGTCGTATGAAATTCGTAAGCTCTTGCTTATTGCACACTCGGCTGAGTTACGCCCTCGCCTGCGGCTCGGGCTCAGCCCACAGCCTCGTGTGCAATAAACAACCTGAGCTAAATTGTCTCATAATGTACAATGTACTATTTCTGTGGTTTATGTAACGCTTTCGTCTTAGCACATGGATTTCCACCGCTATCAGGCAAGCAAAGCTTTTGCCGTTACTGTAAATTACTTAAAAATACTTACCGTTTGACTTATTATTGCTGTACATATGTAGGTATTAGTATCTACAGGTAGGTACTTCTAATTTTTCCCGGAAAAATGCCACCTCGCCTCGCAGCAGTTAGACTATCAAAATTATGAAAACTAGATGGTAACAGACCGTAGAAAGAACTTAGAGCATTCGAATTACAATTTTATGGGTGGGATGGGATTTACATAATATTATAACTAATACAGCTATAGTGTAGGAAATGAAGCGATCTTTTGTATGGAGACCCCAACATATCCTCAGTCGATGAAACTTTGCAGGGATGTAATAGGTATAGTATTAACCAAAACGAATGTAGGTACAAATATCCAAAAAATACGTTTCATACTGTAAGTAAAGTTTCGTCTACTGAGGATTTACTCCACTACCTGTGGCGCCACCATCGCCGCAGTAATCTGTATGTGTGGCTAATTAATTATGACAATGTTGGCGATACTGTTCCGTCGCGATATTTCCGCGCGGCGCGTACGGTTGTCGTTCTGTAGACTTCCTGTTTTGCGCTCGGCCACGAGTTGTGGCTCTCTGTCTGTATATTCTTATAATTAATCTAAGTTCTTACTTATCTAGTGAATAAAGAATTGGTGTATTGTGTTGTTAGTGGCGCTGGTATACATGGCGCAATAAATATCAATCTATACTAATAGTTGATTCATTTCTTCATTTTACACACGCTACAAAAATATGGCCGTTGTAGGCAGCGTCTCATAAACCCGCCGGTCAAGACGACCATATTGGTGACCCCGACGTGATGAAGGCCTATCATCAGATACCCGTCTTCGAGGGCGACGTACCGAAGACCGCCATCACGACTCCGTTTGGCCTCTTCGAGTTCCCCTTTATGACCTTCGGTCTGCGGAACGCAGGGCAGACCTTTCAACGGTTCATCGATGAGGTCACACGGGGTCTTGATTTCTGTTTTCCGTACGTCGACGATGTCCTGGTTTTCTCCCCAGACGAGGCCACCCACAAGGAACACCTCCGCATCCTGTTCAATCGCTTCAGGGAATATGGTGTCATCATCAACCCTTCGAAGTGCGTTCCAGTTGTCAGCGAGGTCACATTTTTAGGCTACGTCATCAACGCCGAAGGTACGTGCCCACCTCAGGATCGTGTCCAAGACCTGCTTGATTTTCCTCCTCCTCAGACGGTGCAGGGCATGCGCAGATTCCTCGGCATGATAAACTTCTATCGCCGTTTCATCCCCCATGCCGCCCGGTATCAAGCCCCACTGGTCGACGCTCTCACTGCCACTAGCGGGAAAGGTGCGAAACCATATCCATGGACACCTGAACTGCTGAAGCAGTTCGAAGATTGCAAGAAAAGTCTCAGTGACGCTACGCTTCTGCAACATCCTATTAACGACGCTGCCCTTGGACTCTTCACCGACGCCTCAAGCGTCCACATCGGTGCCTGTCTGCAGCAGAAAAAGGACAACGATTGGGTTCCTCTTGCATTTTTCAGCAAAAAACTGACTCCTAGTCAGTCCCAATGGCCGGCTTATTATCGGGAACTTTTGGCGGTGTACGAAAGCGTGCAGCATTTCCGCCACATACTGGAAGTCCAGCACTGCACAATTTTTACAGACCACAAGCCGTTGCTGTATGCTTTCGTGCAGCGCCGAGAAAAACTTCCGCCATCCCAACTTAATCAACTTACTTTCATCAGTCAATTCACCACTGACATCCGTCACATTAAGGGTGAAGACAATGTAGTGGCTGATGCCATGTCCCGAGTTTCAGCTGTCAGTTTGGAGCAAGAGTACGAGACCCTTGCCCAGGCACAACAGTCCGACCAAGAGCTCAAGGACCTGCTACTACGCGACACTTCTGTTTTGAAACTAGACAAGGTAACCGTACCAGGCACGGACATTTCTCTATTCTGTGAGATTTCAGCAGAAAAATCGCGACCTTACCTGCCGTTTCAACTCCGTCGGTCAATTTTCAACCGTCTTCACGGACTAAGCCATCCTGTATCTCGCGCTTCTGCACGCCTGGTTGCTTCACGATATGTCTGGCCTGGTCTCGAGCGCGACTGTCGCTCTTGGGCCCGTTAATGCCTCGCCTGCCAGAGGAGTAAGATCACTCGTCACGTATCAGCTCCACTTGGTTCCTTCGATACGCCATCCGGTCGTGTTCTTCACGTCCATATCGACATCATTGGTCCACTCCCAGTCTGCGATGGATTTCGCTACTGTCTGACCGCCATCGACAGGGTGACTAGGTGGCCAGAAGTTTGGCCTATGTGGACAATCACTGCTGAAGAAGTGGTTGACACGTTCATTCGCGAGTGGGTGTCACGATACGGGGTACCCTCTGTCATTACAACGGACCGAGGCGCTCAATTCAAATCGGATCTGTTTCGGCGGCTGCTGAACAACTTCGCAACGAAGCAGATTCGCACCACAGCCTACCATCCCGCTGCAAATGGGATGATCGAGCGCGTCCATCGTCAACTAAAGGCTTCCCTAATGTGCCATGATGGTGCATGGTCTAAGGCCCTACCTCTGGTGCTCCTGGGAATGCGAACTGCCTTCAAAGAGGATATAAAGGCTACCTCAGCCGAAATGGTTTACGGCCAAAGCCTCCGGCTACCCGGTGAGCTCCTGGTCGAAGTCCCTGCTCCTGCCAACAGTCAAGACGCCGCAGACTTTGTTGTCAGACTGCGACAGCACATGGCAGAAATTAGACCTGTTCCCGCGTCACGACACGCGCATCCAGGTGCTTTCATATTCAAGGATCTAGCCACATGCTCACATGTCTTTTTGCGTGAAGACGCCGTTCGTCGTCCACTCCAACACCCATATACAGGACCGTACCAGGTATTAGACAGAGCCAACGTCAGAAAAACCATCACCATCAACTTCAAAGGCAAACCTGTGGTAATATCCGTGGATCGCACCAAACCGGCATTTGTCGAACCAGATTCTACCACTGCTGTACACCCCGGTCATATACCGCCATCAGCTCCGTGTCCTTCCGTTGACTCCTCTCCAGCTATTTCTAACATCCTTCCCACTGCATCTCCGCCTGCACCAAAAACCTTATGTTACCAGACCCTTGATCACGTAAGTCTGTTGCTAACAATTCTCGATTGAAAGCGCAGTTGCATTGCTGCTTTAGTTAAGATAGTTGTCACATTGGTTCTTACTAAAGCAGCGATGTAACTGCGATTTCTATCAGAGTTGATTGCAACAAAGATACGTAATTACCCCCCAGGTCCGGCAGACAAGTCCATTTTGACAAGTATATCAAAACTCATTTTGAATAGCGTTTCTCTCTCCGTAGGGGGGTGGTGTGGCGCCACCATCGCCGCAGTAATCTGTATCTGTAGCTAATTAATTATGACAATGTTGGCGACACTGTTCCGTCGCGATATTTCCGCGCGGCGCGTACGGTTGTCGTTCTGTAGCCTTCCTGTTTTGCGCTCGGCCACGACTTGTGGCTCTCTGTCTGTATATTCTTATAATTAATCTAAGTTCTTACTTATCTAGTGAATAAAGAATTGGTGTATTGTGTTGTTAGTGGCGCTGGTATACATGGCGCAATAACTATCAATCCATACTAATAGTTGATTCATTTCTTCATTTTACACACGCTACAAAAAGATGGCCGTTGTCGGCAGCGTCTCATAAACCCGCCGGCCGGCCTTTTCTACACTATTATGTCAATCCCATAGATTGCCATTCTATTCTACTACCTAGCTGCTAGCGTTAAGTTAAGTAGAATGGCAATAAAAACTTAAGTAAGTTTAGTAGAATGGCCATAAAAACTTAAGTAGGTAGGTAGGTAGGTATCAAAAATTTGTACAACGCTTATGTAAAGTTCATCGTTTTTTGTTTGTAAGTAGGTAAGTACTTACTATGTATTTATAAATCTCTTATCAGTTATACCAACATACGTACTGTAATTAAGTAAGTATATAAGTAGGTATGTACGTATCGTATCCAAAGCTCGGAGTGTACCTAGTATCGTATTGCGGTTCCTTGTAAGTTTTTAAGGCACTGTACACATTATAATAAAAATTAACCAAGTATTTTTAGACTATCTTCCGCCCGCGACATATTTGCACGATACAGAATTGACTCTCTATTTTGTGGAATTGAATTCATTGAAAAAAGAACCTATTTCTAAACTAAGTGTTTTTCAAGTTTCATCGAATTTTCCGTTCAATCATGGACAGACAGACAGACAGACATGACGAATCTATAAGGGTTCCGTTTTTTGCCTTTTAGGCTACGGAACCCTAAAAATTACCAAAAAAAAAACACAATGTAACAAGACATAAAAAATAACTTTAAATAAAACGCAATTCTTACAATTCAATATGCGTTAAGATAGGTACTCAGAAGCAGACCCATTCCCACTGGCAGCACCCGGGGGTAAATTATGTAACTTTGTTGCAATCAACTCTGACAGAAATCACAGTTACATTGCTGCTTTAGTTAAGAACCAATGTGACAACTATTTTACTTAAGGCAGCAATGTAACTGCGCTTTCAATCAATTTCAATCGAGAATTGTTAGCAACAGACTTACGTAATCAACGGGTCGTTCACGAGCATGACGCATGGACCAAACATCGCTTCGCTCGCATAAACAAGCACAACAGCTGCACGTGTGCACTCCCCCTTAATGACGTCTTGTAATAAGCTGTTATTATTGCGTATCTCCAATTAAACTACTTATAATAATTATGTTCTGTCGGGCCTCATTATCGGAGTAACCTCCGCGTCACGACCGCACCCACTTACGTCTGCCAGATCCACGCATTGTAGCGATGAAAAGGCGTGACTGGTAGGTATTATCTTAATTGGTCCAAGTTACACACAAACAACTGATCATGTGATTTCCAATTGCAAATATGAGAAGCTGGGTGACGCAGTGGTATAGCGCCTGGCCCAGCGATTGCGGAGGTTAAGCTACTTTCGCAAGGGTCAGTCATGGGATGGGTGACCAAAAAATTATTATCTCGAGCTTCTCTGTGCTCTGGGGGGCTACTCAAATGGCCACTTTTCTATTCGTTCGCTAACTTAAATCTTAAAAATAAGCAATTAATGATAAGTCAGACGTTGCAAGTTTATGTAAATAACAGACATTGTTGTATTGTATAGAATTGACAAGCCTACGACACGTTATTTTGGTGTTTATGGCTTATTTTTAATTCTTAAGTTAGCGAACGAATAGAAAAGTTGCCATTTGAGTAGCACCGCTGATGTTCAATATGAAAATAGAGCTTGGTTAAGGGGCCGTATAGCGTCAAATGAACATAATTTTATGAAACAATGATTTCTTACAGTATTACCTACTTGATTAACGGTCCCAAAAAATAATGTTGATAATAGACAGTACCTATTCAGTTATACGATTGACAGAAACATAGGTAGGTAGCTAAAAATTTCCTCGTTAGAAAAGAATCGTAAATTGACCCCCAACTTTGTAGTTTCTCAATTCTGTTTCTACTTAAAACAACCATGAGCTTAACCTTTAATCTTGAAACTATAGTAAAAAAACCTTAGCCTAGTTCTCTAGTTTTGTGTTTGTCATTTTTCCAAGGATTAATGCTCTAAGGTTTTCCAAAATTAGAAATCCCACAAATACACTTTAAATAAAAAATATGTGGCTTATGGCCGGTATACATTTTGATTAGTGTTTAGTGCGAGTGGCTCGTTTAGTGTTTAGTGTTTAGCAAAAAACGTTCGGACAATCTCTTTGTAGTGTTAAGTGTTTAGTGCGAGCGAAGTACAATGTTTAGAAGCGCGTTCTATTTTTTCTGCGAGTAGCTCCTCCCGCGCGTCCCGCACGTCCCGCCTTCACCCCTCACTTGCAGCTAAACACGCACTAAGCACGTCTGGACAGGACTGTTAAGTGTTTAGTTTATATCAACAAAGCCTGTACTAAACAGCGTATGCTAAGTATGGGACATCACCTACTAATCACTATACACTAAACAGTGCACTAAACACTAATCAAAATGTATACCGGCCATTAGCCATTTCGCTACATTCACATGGGCGTAAGGCGAAAAATTTATTCACTGTTCATTACTTTTTTCTTGTAGTAACAAAACGGCTAAGCCCAAACCACATAGGTAGGTACCTATTTTGAATAAGGTAAGCTATAGAGTTTGTGAAGTTAGGGCATGTAGAGGGCGTGTAGAGTTAGAGCTCTCTACGGGCCTACACACAATATAACGGCCGGCGTTGCGGCGCCGCACCGCAACGCAACGCAAATTTTTGCGGTGCGTTGCGGTGACGCGCCGTGCCGCGCATCGCCCGCCGTGCGTTACTTGAGGTGACCATTTTTCTGTGATTCGTCAATAGGGAATATGCATAAGTCACCGATTTTGATAAATTTGAGCTTGATCGCTGCGGACACTTATAAAAACATGATAGAACAGGAAAAAAATAAAAAAAATGTATTATTTTAGTTTTATCACACAATGAAATCAGGGGAAAATGACGATTTTTTTTTTCATTTTCGGATATAATGCACTTTACAGTCAGATAGAATATCGAATAAGAAACAATATTTTGTATGATACATATGTACTTAAACGCAAAATGTAGGGAGATAATTGAAGATTATTGGCTAACTCCATATAAAACGCGCCGAAACACTCCTGAAACGTGATGTGTGACGTCACCATTTTGTATGGAGCGTTTTCGGCGGGTGCTGCTGCGCGCTAACTTCAAGTAACAATATCACGAGAAAAAAACGCAAGAGAAAAGTTTTAATATTACAGTTAACTTTCTCACGCATTATACTTTTGGTTAAGATTTAAAAAAAAATTGATGCATATTCCCTATTTTGATACGTGTCAGTAAAAAAAAAAAAATGGATCGCAATAAACGAATAACTTTTTTGTTATTGTGTAGACATTTCGCCAAATTGAATAAACGTCGACAGAGAAGATATTGGGTGATGCATCCACTTAATAAAGTTATGAATTCTGATGGAGAGTACCTTTCGCGAAAGTATGAAGTATTAAAGATGGACGAAAAAAATTTTTTGAATACTTTAGAAATTACTACGTTACAAACAAACGGACTTTCGCATTTATAATATTAGTAGCGGCCGCCCGCGAAGGTTTATTGTTATCCCTCGGGAACAATACTTTATGTCCTTCTCTGTACCCCTGACAACGTGTATGCAAAATTTCATGATGATCGGTTCAGTAGTTAAGACGTGAAGGCGTAACAAACAAACGGACTTTCGCATTTATAATATTAGTAAGGATCATAGAAGTTATTAATTTCTCTGTATGTGTCAAAATATCGGCAATTTCTTAGGCAAAGACCCATTGTCAAAAGTAATGGCTTAGTGGCGGCGACTAGTGGCGGCCACTAAGCCACTATTTTTAGTGGCAGCGATTGGTGGCTGCGTCTAGTGGCTTGACTGAGCCACTAGTGGTCGCGATTAGTGGCCGCGACTAGTGGACCAATGTGCGCTTGCACTTTGAATGTTTCCAGACTGAAACCCAGACTGATGGAATGGACTGATGCAAGACTGAACATCTAATCTCCCTCTAATATTATAGAAGAACCTAAAAATAATACACTAAAAAGAACCTAATTAATTTGGTGGGTTTTTTTTTTAATTAATGGGGATGCAAACTGAGGAACTAATGTCACCACAAACGCTCCAATCAAAAGTACTGTCTTAGGAACAAGCGTACGCAGCGACATCTACAATTAGCTTTGCGTTGCCATCCCCATTGCTGGGACATTTTTGCTGGGAGATTAGTAATCGGACTTTACACAGAATTATACATACATTTAATGGTGTAATAACAAAACGCAAAACCACGCATGCGCCCGCGCCCACGTGTGAATTTTGACAGTACAATAAACGTCATCAAACGTCATTTGTATGCAGTGTTGTTCTTGATACGGCAATTGCCGTATTCTACGGTAATCCAGATCGAATTTGAATCGAAATACGGCACCATTCAACAACGCTGTCCATACAAATACGGCAATTTTCATTGCTAAAATAGGCTAAAATTCATGATATTTTTCAAATTACGGCAATTTTTTATAATTTTGGGCTTTTTACGGCAATTTTTCGATTTTGAATACGGCAATCCTAAATTTGCCAGGAACAACACTGTTTGTATGTCAAAAAGTTTGCATTGCAGTTGCACCACGGTCCACGTTGAAAGTTTAATTAAACCTAGTGATTATTTCCTGTGATTTTATTGAGCGTATTAATATCAAGAATAGATTTCTAAATAACTCAGCTTAAGTACTGTGTATAAGTTAACATTTACAACTGTTTATTTTATCAAAGAAGGTTTGTGAAACTTTTGCTCATATTATTATTTTGACTTACCTACTTTCTATTCTATAAATTACACGTTTCCCGATTTTGAGTGGGCTTAAAAAACATCTGACGTCATTGTTACAAGCCCACATTATGTATTGCTGCTGAAAAACTTTGTTTTTATAACCAATAATTGTATAATCTATAAAGTGCGTTGAATTGTATGACGCAATGGCCAAATCGCAATTTTAAAATGATGCTGATATGACTCAAGGTTCCTATCATCTTTAACCACTTTAGCTGTTTGATGTATGAAAGGATATTATGGTACTTAACCGACTTGTTCCTTACCTTGTTTTGTCAACAGCTTCAGTCGCTTAGCTTCTGAAGCACAACAATAAATCATCAACATCAGGTAACAATGTCTATATTATGCACTAAAAAGACAGCATTCCTTCTGTTCATCAGCATACTTTTACAAGTATGAGTACCTTGTAAAAAGTATTTGCTCTGTTTATTAATTGCTCTGTTACGGTGTCGTCAATTCTTATAAAAAAGTGTTTTCTAGTCTTATATTTATAGTTTAGGAAACCTCAAGAGTAGGTCATTTTTAATTTTGTTAACCAAATGACAGATTTACTGTCATCAAAATTTAATCTATTGGTCATTGTTATTTCCTGGTTTGGCTTATTGTATTGAAAGGGTAAATCTATTTATATCCGCTCAGTTATATTTGCTGGTGTCAATTCCGGGACAAAACTAGGGGGGGATGCTAGAATGATTAGATCAAGGGTCTCCAAACTCTGGCCAGCGAGCACCAACAATTGGACGTTGTTAATTGAAAAGGATCCAACCCACAAGTTTATCGAAAATGAGTTAAGTATACCAAAATACTCCTTAAGGTCAATACTATTGAACCACGACAAAGATCCAAGTAAAATTCAAGTGTCATATGTTTTTTTATTCAGATGTTACCAACCCACTTATATGACAGGTCATTATTTTTGTCATACTTAACGCTCCAAGCTACTTGGATCGTTGTAAAGAAAGTCATATTCAGCAAAAAAAAAAACAAGAAAAAAATCACGAAAACGATCCAAACAACATGGATCATTGTTTATTTGAAATACATATTAAATTGGAAACGATCCATGTCACTTGGATCAGTATCGCTAAATTCAACTGATTTATTTAATAAAGGAATATAATTTCGGAAAAACTATTCAAGTGCTATGAAATGTTTTTGTTTCATTATTTAA
The DNA here is from genome assembly GCA_928269145.1 of Agriphila tristella. Classification (NCBI taxonomy): domain Eukaryota; kingdom Metazoa; phylum Arthropoda; class Insecta; order Lepidoptera; family Crambidae; genus Agriphila; species Agriphila tristella. The sequence continues at coordinate 45,958,946 of OV743433.1, forward strand.
TTTGATTTTTTTAAACTAAACTGCTTAAATCGTTCCAGTCATTAATATCCGGGTTAATTAGGTACTTTTAAAAGTTAATTATTTGACCAGAAACTTAATTTTAAAAATTAATTTGATGGCTGCCTACACTTTAGTTTCTTTGCCTGCCCTAAGGATATTATTATATTTAAAAAGTTTTCGATCTATCGTGCATTCTATAGGCTTGTTGAAAAAATATCGATATTTTTAGCCGATATATTTTGATCCGATATTTTTATTATATGAAAGTGGAGGGGTGGGGTGACTGACAGACTAACGCCCAGCCCAAATCACTGGACTTAGAAACTTGTTTTTTTTTACATGTACATAGATATTTTATACATATAGTGTAAGCATCCACTAAGAAAGGATTTTAAGAAATTCCACCCCTAAAGGGGTTAAATGGGAGTACAAAGTTTGAATGGGAAAAAAATGTAAATTAACATTTCAACTTGAAACTTCAAAGTAGTAAATCTAAAAACAAACAAGCAAAGACGTACTTCGTGAATTTCCGAAAATCAACCCTAAGAGAGCAAATGGGTAAAAAAGCTTAAAATCGATGTGATTGTCGATACTGAAGTTTTATGGAATGTTGATTGCGAAAATGGCATTTATTTTGATGGTGACATGATTCATTCAACCCCTAAAAGGGTGAAATGAGGATTAAAACTTTGTAAAAAGAAAAATATTAAATAGACATGTTGACTTTATATTGTTTTGAGATGTTTTCTATGTGTTCAATGACACTTTTATGAAGATATACAACGTGTAACAGAATTAATGTCTTAACCAGAATATGGTAGGTAGGTAGGGACCGGTTAAGCTATTACTTTTGTTACAAATTGAAGGTAATTAGTGAGAATTTTATAAAGATAGATAATAAAGATGAGAATTGATTTCAGAAACATAAAAAAACCATTGATAAGTAATAAACACACTGTTTCATTAATTTTTTTTTAGTTTGGATCCTTATTGTTTAATACTTTTCTAGCCTTACGCTATAGAAATAATGATTTAGCGATAACGATCCAACGTCATATTTTTGTCCAAATATCACAACATATCTATCAAAACTTGATAAAATATCAAATATATTAAATATTAGAAATTTATTATTTAATTAAAATAAGTCATAAAAAGATAAAGTACATAATCTCAGAAGAAATACAGTCTGAACTTAAAAAAATCATATCTCAAAACTAACTTTGTGTAGGTTGGAACCTTTTCAATTAACAACGTCCAATTGTCCCAACACACCGTAATTTTCAGTATGTTGGTACGATGAGAGAGCTAGGTCCTGGCCCTTGGGACTTCGTGGAGGAGTTAGTCTGCCCTTAGGCTAAAACGTTTGACCCATGGATTAGATGAAGCGCACCGCCCGCTGCAAGGACATGGACATTACAGGACATTCCTTGATTCCCCGGCCTTCTGGCAACCCTAGATGATACTGTGTCATTGACTGCTTTTAATCGACATTGAACTGCTTTTAGCCGACATAACTGGGACAACTAACATGTCAAATGTCACTAAAGCAGTTTAAAGCAGATTGCACTCCAATTTATTGCACTTTTGATTTAATTTGAACCTCACCTCTATACTCTGTTGAATCAGAATTTAAGCGAATATTTCTAGTCTGTAGTTTCTAATAATATTCTGTGTTATCGACATAAAAATATGTTATCTGTCGTGACCTAATGACTTATGTACGTCAACAGTAGGTGATGAGGCAAATCTTTCGCTACAATTTGATCAGTTCGTTACTGAAATCCACGATGAGAAGCCACACATACTTTGATTCTTTGGGCTCGGCCAGGTAAATTAATAAAAAAAAGTAGTTGTTTGCTTTTTGTGGCTTTGGGTTTATTGCCCCTAATTTTGCATTTAGGGGCTGGTTTTATTTACTTTTCTTTTTATTTTGTTCATTTAGTTAGTTTAAACTTAACATTTTTAAAACTTAACTGCTGAGTGTGAATATTTGTTGTAATATTTTACAGACCTTTTTTTATTGTAGCAATTATTTTTGTTTTTTAAATTATTGATTTGATGCTATTGTAACAAATTAACTATAATAATATTTGTAATTTTGTGTCATGTACCAGATTTTAACAAGTTCCAGCTCACATAGGGCTTTATATAATCATACGTAATCAAATTCTTATTTGTTTTGTCAAACAGTATAATGGCCCAAGTCCTAGATGGAAAATCTCTCGCCAAAGAAATCAAAGACGAATTGAAGAAAAAAATACAAGACTGGGTTAGCCTCGGCAACCGGGCACCATCACTAAAGTGCATCATTGTTGGAGAAGATCCAGCAAGTCACACTTATGTTAAGAACAAGGTAGAAGCTGCTAGATACGTTGGCATTGATGCGGAGACACTTAAGTATGCAGAAACTTTTACCGAAGAAGACTTGATTGCTGCCATCAAGCAGTTGAATGCTGATGAAAATGTGGACGGTATACTGATTCAATTGCCCGTACCAGACTCTATGGATGAGAGGAAAGTGTGCAACACAGTGGCCCCTAAAAAAGATGTCGATGGATTCCACATAATTAATGTCGGTCAACTAAGCCTGGATATGCCAACTATCGTGCCTGCAACTGCTCTGGCTGTCATTGAAATGCTCAAAAGGTATGTCTTCATTTTATTCAATTAATCTTGATTTTCTTAAAAAATATATTGTTGTAAAATAGAACCATAGTTATAGTAACCAATCACCAATTATAGTAACCACTTGGGACATAAATAATTCTTGCTGTTTTCTCTAAAATTAAAAGTGTTTCATTTATTTTTAATCTCCAAAGATTAAAATTTTCTTCTGACCTACCTTTTCTTGGTTAGAAATACAATGAGGGGATCCGTTGGGAATAGAAAACTATAAATAAGGGGATCGGTTGGGATTTTTAATTCTCAGTGGATCAGTTACAGTGGATCGGATGGGAATAACTCAAAAAAATAACATGTGTTAATTTTTTTATTGATTGATGTTATCATATTATTCATCTATTATTTTATTTTAGGTTTGATATCGAAACCAAAGGTCGTAATGCTGTTGTTGTTGGGAGATCCAAGAATGTTGGTATGCCGATAGCTATGATGTTGCATTCTGACAAGCGGCATGACAGCGGATTAGGAATGGATGCGACTGTGACTATATGCCATCGATACACACCTAAAGAGCAACTGGACACATATTGCCGGAATGCAGATATCATTGTTACTGCTACAGGTAAAAAAACCTTTTGTGTTTATTAAACTTTGATAGTAATGTCACAAGTAACTAATTCATCAAACGTGAGGTGGCCACATGAGGCCAGACAACTATGAAATATCTATTATGTCTCATTTTCCCGTACAAGTAATTTAGTGTGAAATGGTTTGCTCTGGAATTGTTTATTTTTATTGTTAATTTGATAACATTTTCTTTCAATGAATATCTGTTCTATATCAACTGCATTTTTTTATCAGGAATAGCAAGCCTTATCAAAGCAGACATGGTGAAGCCCGGTGCTACGGTCATTGATGTTGGAATTACAAGAATCACTGATGAACAAGGGAAGACGAAGTTAGTTGGAGATGTTGATTATGAAGGTAAGCTTTATTTTCTTATTTTTTATTAACTTAGCTGCTCATGTAAATTGAAGTTATAGGAATTGCATTTTTTTAAATCAAACTTTTCAATCCTGCCTTTTTATTTCAATGCCTAGGTTTGGTTAGGTACTTATTGAAATGTAGTGATCAAATCAAGCTGTGATATTTTGTGGGCTTAAGACATGGATGTCATAGTATGGATATTCCGGTGATTATTTTTCTTTAGATTTTTAAGAACAAAGTCAAGACCATACATAGTTTTAGCTCATGTAATGTAGGTTTTTAGTATTATTTAACAAGTTCAAGTTAATATGTTTTCATTTATTTAAGTTCTAGACAATTTTTGGACTCATCAAATCCAGATGTCACATCCATATTAAAACCTACTATACATTATATTAGCTTTACCTATTTAGATAACAGTTGTGATGTGAACAAGTAACAGATAGAGGAATTGATATCTATAGGTCATCGTCTCGATATGACTAGATAGGTGGTGCGACCACAGACCTATGCGACTAAATCGTAGTTAGACTAAATCTCCATAAGTAAGTTTTTTTATTTTTTTTAACAGAAGTCAAGAAAGTTGCCGGCGCCCTAACTCCTGTGCCCGGTGGAGTAGGTCCGATGACGGTAGCCATGTTAATGCACAACACCTTCCAAGCTGCACAGAACCTCCGCCACGGCTCATCCAACTGAGTGAGTTTTCTGCCTACACGCCGCGACTGCGTTGCATTTACTGTCATGTGGCTGTTCATAAAAGTATTCAATCTTATTTATAACGCAATAGATACTATTTTTGTTGAAGCATTTTTTTGTCTTCACCGTTGACTTCATTTCCTACAGGTTTACAAAAATAGTTTTACAAATATTTCAATCGTTTGTAAATAAATTATGTAGGTGTGCAATTTTTGTGGCCAAATTGTGTTCAAAATTTGTCATGTCATGAATGATCAGAACTGTTAATGAAAAGAGAGTGAAGTCTTCAATAATTTTAGAAACTTATGACTATAATATTAAATCAGATATCTTAAACGCTACGGCTAAAATAACAATAACTTATTTATTGTACCTATGTGTAGGTAGGTACTGTTGTTATTTTAAAATATGCATTTTTGTATCTCCAATCTCCATACGTCAAATCTTGACTCTGCTTAAAATCTCAATTTGTTTAGGCCTTTTTTTGGCTGGTCCACATAAATAATAATTTAACATGACAATGTTAGTAATTTTATTATTGTTACCTAGTGCCTTAAGGGGTGTACACACCAATGCGACAAATCGCCGCACTTCAATATATTTTTTTGTACAAAGGTTTTCATTTTGCCTACTAATTCTCGATTTTGCAATGTAAGTAGTTCTTTAGATTTATAGTTCAAATGTTTTTTTGGAGTGTAAGCCCCTTTAGACTCAATTCAAATACACAAAGTGTATAACAAGTATTATAATATTATTTTAACAATGAATATTGATGTTTAGTTGTAAGCTTAGATTTGTATAAGTTAATGACAATTCTCAAAATGTCTTATTTTCCTACATTCCGCAGAGAGAGATGGAATGGCTGTGAATTAATATTGTATTCTTAACATCTTTATTATCATGGAAATTATTTTGAATAATTCTGAGTATAATTTCCCGGCTTAAGAAACGTTAATTTGTTTTATTCTTACGAATCGAAAAATACTCAAGAGCTAAGAGTACCTAATCATTAAAATTCTCCTTCTCAAGTTTAGTGAAATTAATATTAGGAATAGTGCAATTAATGTTGTCGCATCAGAACCCTTAACACATTATTCGTGATAGTTTTTCATGCTAATGCTATGTGTATAATGTCCACACCAGATCACTTTCACGTCCATCTTGCGCTTTATTCTGAATCCCTGAAGTGCCATAGGGTATGCTATTGTAATAGCGCATGCCCTATATTTCTTAAAGAAACGTAAAAAAAATGTATTACATGCGTTTGACGCAAACGAATTGAGGTTGAAGACGAAAGATGAACTTAAAAGCAATCTGGTGTGGACATAGCTTAATTAAGGATACCGTACCGATATCAACCTGCGATCTGCGCCTAGCCTTAGAACGTTTACCCTAAGCCCTCGTACGCACTGGCGGTTGACCGCGCGGCTAGCCGATGCCGCTTTTTCCATTTTAATATGCTCGTGATCGTACGCACTTACGAGTAACCGCCACAAAATATCATATTAAAAGGAAACCGCGCGGTTAGCCGCCCCCGCGGTTGACCGCTAGTACGTAAGAGGGCTAATACCTAACTACTTAAAAAAACTAGCAAATTATTATTTTTCCATTAAGTATATTATTTAACTGTTTAAAATAAGCTCTCACTTATAAGTTTACGTATTTTTACAGTGACCTCTTCCTAATGATTTGTAAATCAATCTACTTAAGTAGGTACCTATATTTTATCTGTTGCATTGTATCAGTTTGCTTCATACTATTTAAATACATCAGTATTCAATAAATTATATTGATGTCAATCATTGAAAAATATCAAAATAAAAAATGTAACTTTGGAAATAAACGTATGAAAAAAAAATAGAATAATGATACATTTTATATGGATTTTCTATACATATGTTAAGAAAAATATAATTTGAATAATGTTAATTCATTCGTTTCAGTTATTTGTCCTTACCATACCCTTAACATATCTAGGAGTGGCGAGTTGTGAAATTATGGCGAAGGTAAGCCGTTCTAAAAAAATTTTGCGAACTGCATAGTGGATCAGTGGGGTGGGATTTCTGAAAGGTAAGCCGATGGGAATCGGCTTGTATGGACCCTTCGCCACTTTTATCTAGGTAAGCGAAAAAAGGATTCATTCAAAGACAGAAAAATCGCACCTCCTCAAAAATAAGTTTTACTAGCTCACGTTTTATTAGGTTAAGTAACTATACTATTGAAAATAAATAAACGAAATAAACGTAAACTACATAATGGTATTTTTACCATTGAAAATGGTTATCAGATGCAAATCGCCTGAGACGTATTTTTGGCCATATCTCCAAGGATTTTGGGAGGATCGAAATGAAAATAGTACCAAAAGTTGAGGAGTTTATCAAGACACATGTGAACATTTGAATTTTGAAAATCTACTGGTAACGTTTTTTGGAATTTTGCGAAATTCCAAAAATTCCGGGTTTTTTGGGGGGTGTTTGTTTACTAAATTGTAAATATTTCGGAAAAAAACCGACTTAAGAAAAAATGAAAAAAAGGGTCCTAGGGTATTAGTTTAGCTATCAAATGGCGAAATAATTTTGAAAATCGGTTTATAATTGTGACCTGTAGGTGGTCCCTTTAGATTTGGAATTGTAGAAAAACGGCTGTTTCCGTACATAAAAAGTGATGTAGCTTCTATGATTATTGACCGATCGTCATGGTAATAGTGTTAAAAGATGCAGAAGCAGACGAAAAGTGCATTCTTTGGAATTTTGAAAATTAGTTAATATTATTTCGGCTGCGTCGAGGCAGTCAGCAGGCGCTTTTGTGACACGAGGCGGAGCCGAGTACTACCTAGGTAACTTTAAAAATATAATAAGACTTTGCATTTGATTTGATTTTGGTTTTTCGTAAATTTTTGTGTTCATTTTCAATGCTCCGATTCTTGCGGGGACTGTAAAATCTGTGAATTTTTTAATGGAATTTCTATGCATATGCGTTATACGCAATTTAATACTTGTAGCTAATCTTTTTAGCTTGTCGTATTTTTTTTGTGGCTACAACTTCACGTTTTCTATATAAAAATACTAGCGGCCGCCCGCGACTTCGTCTGCGCGGAAATGATTTTTGCTATCCCTCGGGAACTGTGCGTTTTTTCTGGACGAAAGGTACCCTATATCCTTTTCTGTAGCCCTGACAACGTGTACGCAAAATTTCATGATGATCGGTAAGGTGTAACAAACAAACAAACGGACTTTCGCATTTATAATATTAGTAAGGATGGCCCGCCCAAACCCCATGTTTTCCTATCATGGACATGGACTCGAAATCGTAAGCGGTCTCGATTTTGGATTGTTAAAGTAAAACAAATATTGATATAAAATTTTCGGCTTTGATGTAAGTAAGCGTTTAGTGTAAGAACTCACATAAAAGATTAACGTTTAACAAGGAAAATCTTCAAGTGTTTCTTAGTGTTAAGAAAGCCTAGCAGAAATAAACGCTCATTAAAAACATAAACTTAAAGACCATCATAACAAGAGGGTGTACTGTTCGTTATAAAAATAACTCGCTTCCCTCCTAATTTTTTAAGAAAATATTTAATTAAAACACTGTAATGGGGAGTTTATTAATTAACATACCTAATTTGGTGAACGCTCGACTAGCTTTAAGAGGTTTAATTAATGGCGCTAGAGGTCGCTCTCTGTATACTTACGTCAGCCTATAAGCTTAACTTGTGTTCTTGTCTACTCAACAGTTACAAATTTTGGTGAGATAGGAGCATAAAGTTAGTGCCGAGCAAGTATTTTGTTTAACATGCGTTAGGTACATTTTAAAATAAGTAACGTGCCGGACTACAGCTGGGCCACAAAAAAAAGTTGGAAATCTGACTTTTTGACTATGCCATGATGAAGACGATAATTTGTCGCCTAAAACCAGAATTTGTCGGGCTTGCGTTTAGGAGATACGTGTGGCGCAGCTGTAGAGACGTCTTTACAGCTGAGCCACACAGATCTCGAAAACGGAAGGTCGTAGCGAAAATCTGATTACTCGTGTGTGCAGCCGTTAATTTGTCGGAATTCGTCGCACAAAAACCAGAGTTTGTCGGTCTTGCATTTAGGAGATTTGTGTGGCGCAGCTGTAGAGACGTCTCTACAGCTGAGCCACACAGATCTCGCAAACGGAAGGTCGTAGCGAAAATCTGATTACTCGTGTGTGCAGCCGTTAATTTGTCGGAATTTGTCGCACAAAAACCAGAGTTTGTCGGTCTTGCATTTAGGAGATTTGTGTGGCGCAGCTGTAGAGACGTCTCTACAGCTGAGTCACACAGATCTCGCAAACGGAAAGTCGTAGCGAAAATCTGATTACTCGTATGTGTAGCCGGTAGTTTGTCGGATTTTGTCACCAAGAACCAGATTTTGTCGATCTTGCGTTTAGGAGATATGTCCTAGCTGTAGAGACGTCTCTACAGCTGCGCCACACGTATCTCCTAAACGCAAGACCGACAAATTCTGGTTTTTGGCGACAAATTCCGACAAATTATCGACTTCATCATGGCATAGTCAAAAAGTCAGATTTCCAACTTTTTTTTGTTGCCCAGCTGTAGTCCGGCACGTAAATAAGTAAGTATTTAACTAACGTTTGATAGAAAGAAAACTTTTATAAGAAGGTAAGCTATACCTAGCAGGGATGGCCAAGAGGTCGACCGCGAAGGCGATTTAGGTAGCCCGCGAGAGTTAAAAAAACTAAATAGAAAAATATGAAAAACTAACATTTAATATCAAACAACTTAATAACATCTAAACTTTTACCTTGCAGACGACCGCAAGACGAAAGTATTTTTTAACACAAGTAGACTTCAAAAGTCAAAAGTTTGGCCACGCCTGCTATATAGAAATGGCAAATGGAGGAGGAGGAATTATGATTATCGACTTTTCATAAAAATTGCGACTTCAACTTTTTCGGTCAGTGATATGTCAGGGGCCCTATTTTTGAATCGCTCGGCTGGCGTCGAGCGCTCGTTTCTACTGATTTTCGTTCGACATATGACTCTATTTCGAACGTTTGAGCCATATGTCGAACGAAAATCAGTAGAAACGAGCGCTCGACGCCAATCGAGTGATTCAAAAATAGGGCCCCAGAGCCTGACTGTGGAATTTTATAAACTGATTTACAAACGAGTAATCCGCAAATGGAATCGGTGACCAGCAGTGAGTGAAAATCCACTGTAGTTTTTGTGAGAATGCTGTGAATTAAACAGTGTTTGCTTCACGTCACGTTATATAAAATTCAATTCACTTTTTGTTTTCAATTCCATCAGAAAGCACTGAGGCCATACCTGCCTGTCATTCGATCCGATCTCTGTAGTTCCGAATTAAAATTCACATGAACAGTTAGGTACAGCTAGGGTTGCCAACTTTTTTTGGATCAAATATAGTAGTTTCAAGATTTTTAGTGTAAAAATATAGTAGATGGCGAAAAAGTCCAAAAAATATAGTAGGTTGCCGTTTTGTATGGAGGATTTTGAAGAAGTTGCATTTTTCATAATTAAGTAAGTAGGTAGGTACCTACTAACATTTTCATAATTTATTCAACAAGCATAAAGACAAGTGTTTAATCACAAAAAATATGATGCAATTACTTATGTGCATATAAGTAATTATATTCTTTTGTTGATTTGTTTAATTTTTTGACTTGAAAAAATATAGTAGTTTTGCCTACTATATATTTTTTCAAAAAATATAGTAGGCGAGCCTTCAATATAGTAGGATACTATATTATATAGTAGGGTTGGCAACCCTAGGTACAGCCTATAAAATTTTTGGGTACCTACAGCAGTGCACAAGGGCGTCGCCAGCCCATGGCCCAGGGGGGGGGGGGGGGGCAAGTTACTGCCCACCCCTGGCGACGCCCTTGGCAGTGCATTGCTTGCTGAATCCTTTTGAGCAGTCAATGGAGTAGGTACCTACCTACCTAACAGGGTCAGGTCATAAAAATGCAATGAATATTATAGTAGAAGTCTTATGACTTTGCATTTTTAGAAATCCTCCATTTAGTCAGGGACGTATTTACCCTAGGGTCCAAGGGGGCCATGGCCCAGGGCGCCAGGCTGCTAGGGGCGGCGTCAGCCGCCCCTCGGGCTTAGCTTTAGGGCGCCTTTCCTAATTATTTATTTACCAATCATTTATTGACGAACTGCAGTACAGAATGTTCATTTTCCGTTCATGATGTTACATGATTAGTAAGATTAGTAGATAAACTGACTAAAAATCTCGCTGCGAGGCTATTTTTTTATTACTTATAGTCAGGCAAAATATCAAGATTAGTGGATGGAACTGACAAAAATCGCGCTGCGCGGCCGATTTTTTAATTTAATACTCATAGTCGGGAAAAATTACAAGATTAGTTTTTTTTAATATTTGACAACATCACATAGGTACATTGCTCCCATCCCAAAGTAAGTAGCTATAGCACCTGTGTTATGGAAAATCAGAAACGACGGTGGTATGACACACACCCAGACCTGAGACAATATTGAAAAGTTCATTTTCTACATTGACCCAGCCGGGGATCGAACCCGGGACCTCAAGAGATGGTGACGCCTTAAAAACCGGCGTGCGAACCACTCGACCACGGAGGTCGTCTGATGAAATTAGTGGATGGAACTCACAAAAATTTTTTTCTGAAAAAATCTGGCGTTTTGTGTTTGGACAGGCATCCTCTTCTTTCCGTGTGTGTTACATATAATATATATTACATGATTGATTAGTGAGATTAGCAGATAAAACAGACAAAATAAATCGCGCTGCGCGGCTGATTTTTTTACTAAAGATTGACAAAATTACAAGTTTATTGAATGAAACTGACTAAAAATCGCGCTGCGCGGCATTGTTTAAGCATAGACAGGATTTTTTCAAAAAAATCAGGCGTTTTGTGTATCCTAGACAAGCATCATCTTTCTTTTTCCTCCCGTATGTAGATGGTAGATAACCTAGGGGCGGCATACCTTATTAGCCCACGGCGCCGAAACTTAAAATACGTCCCTGCATTTAGTATAGGTATTTGATCCTTCTGAACCAACACCTCAATATACAGGATTATTTCTAAAACACAATCTCGTAGAAGCAGATTACTACCTACATCATAAACAACAACATTTTGTAAGGTACCTGGGTCAAATATGGCCACCTTAAGCTTTGACGAATATTTTTTTATACTTGCCTACGACTAAAGTCTGCTTACCCTTATGTTATTTGTATAGAATCTATTTAACTAACTTATTTACATGTCAAATAGGATCTATTTGAAATAGATTTTGAGATTTCGTCATTTTTAAACAAAATAGGAAATTGGCCATATTTCCGATAGTGTAGGTAAATATGCCCATAGTTTGGCCATATTAACTGTATCAAATAAAACAAATTATTATTTTCTGTTTTTGGGATTTATTACTAAGTAAAATAAAAAGAAATTAGCTTGTTATAAGTTTTATTATTGTTTGATAAAGTTTTAAAAGAAATCAATAAAAAAAGAAATAAAACGAAAGAGAATAATAGGAAACCCTCTGTCTTATAAATTAAAACAATCCTAATGGGACAACAATGAGATCAATTATGTAATTTTTTGGTAAAGTACCAACCGAACAACTTATAATCAACTTTAAACAAATTTAGAATTATTATAAACCTCTTTCTTATTAATTTAATCAAACTTAATCGGAAATTTAGATCAGTTAGGTAATTTTTGGTAGGTACCAACTTATAATCAACTCCGTACAGCTGATATAACTAATTTCACATTGGAGTCACTCCAATTTCCTTACAAACCTTTTGATACATAACGCGGCGCCATGATTTCAAACAAAAATCAATGTATTTAGTTGCACAAGTTTTCATATCGAAAATATGGCCACTTGATGGCCATATTTGCAGTATGTGTCAATGTTTTTCAATTGTACCTAACCTCAAAACACTACAAAAAATCAATTAAATCTGCATGGACATATCAACTAGAGACCCCAAAGAATAATTACACAGTAAGTACATAATAGAAAACATTAATAAATAACGGAATAAACCAAAACTTACCGAGAGCAATTTTTTTGCACAACGTGTCCATTTCTGTGAAGTGGCACTGCCGGACAGGCGAGGGGTGTGCGGCGGGTAGAGCGTGTTTCGTACTTTAAACAAACATAGACCTTCTTGCTCACGCATACGGTGTATGCTGGGTTGCAATAGTTTGGTAGATAATAGGTAGTGGCCATCCATATTAATCGGCTGGCCATATTTGACCCAGGTACCTTACTAAAGCCTTTTCCGAATACAGACAAAAAAAGGACTTTTCATACAAAATATGTCGCAAACAGCTGATCGAGCTTTGTATGAAAAGTCGACTTTTTTTGTCTCTTTTCAGAAAAGTCATAGAAGTTGTTGTTTATGGCGATAGTTATCTAAATGGGCGTAGGAAGGGGGAGAGGGGAGGCCAATGATCCCTGCCTTCTGTCTAACAAAAAATTAAGTCTGAAATTAAAAACCTTCACACAAAAAGATACCACCGGAGGCCAGACAGACCCTTCTAGAAAATATCTCAGGTTAATCCCTTGGAAATCTACTAGGTACTACTGCGAGGTTTTTGGTGTTTTAGAAATAACCCTGTAATAGGGGAGGTGTGCAGTGCAGACATGTTTATGCTCCCAACCCGTTCGGTACCTAGGTACTCAAACTTATCGAACCGACAAACACAAGCAACTAACAGCCAACAACAGCTTGAACATGTTACGGCTTAAATTATCTCAAGATATAAGCTGCTATTTACAGGTTAAAGGTAAACTTCTCTATAAGTACAAGCTTCTGAATTTCCGTATTTATAGCCTAGTTTAACTCGGCGGAGCTATACTGTCTTTAGTTCTAGTTCATACCATGCAGGTTGCATAATCGCATTTTAGATAGGTACCTAATACGAGTTACGAGCTTAGATTATTCAATGAAAATCTAAGGTTACGATTACGAGTAAAGGACTCAAAGCGGTGGAAATCAAAACAGCAGCGGGTCTATCGGCTAAAAACAATAAAGTTAATGTAAGCTTTGATATGACAGATGGATGTGATCATTGCTGCTTCTTGTTGTCACAAATAAAAACTTATCAAAGAAAAATAGCAATGTATTACAGCCATCTGTCAAATCAAAGAATTACGATAGCAATATAAGTTAGGCGATAGACCCTCAGGTGCTGTCAGAACTCGGTTGAACTTCGAACTGTCGGGAAATGCCTTGACCTTAAAGAGGTATAGTATAGAGCAATTATAATCTGTAGGTATCAAAACTCGTATAGGTACCCTGCTATAGGAAAATAATTAAACAACAGGCATCTTATATCAAACACGTTTAAACATGTAATTGCAATTTCCTCATTCCATATGCACCCCGTTTCCACATCAGACACACCTCACTGGCCTGAATGAGGTTATTAGTGACCAAGTATGCGTAAAACCAACAAGGGTTCCCCGTATTACCGGATTAAGAATAAAGGTAAGCACTGTTTAATAATTGCTATGGAGTTTCCTTTTCTCAGTTTTGTGTCATGTTTTGTCAAGGGAGTTAAATTCATGATACCAGCAGTTACCTAGCTTAGTTACAAGCTATTACGCAGTCGAAAATAAAAATTACGCTAGCTAGGTAAAACAAAGTCCGACATAAAAATATTTCAAGCTTATATTTCCTAAAAAAATCTGAAAGCTTAATCAAAAAGCTCTTCGATACACGATCAAGCTTAGATTTTATAAGAATATTATTCAGAATCGGATAAACGTAATTTTAATATCATAAGTCATTACGAATTTGTACTACTTATATACCAATAGATTTTGAAACATTATTTTACCAATTTCAGTCTTGCCTCTAAAAAACTAGCGCCCAAAATATATAGTTACTTAGGTGTTTACCGAAGTCTATTTACTGAATAAACTGATAACGAACGACTCTAAAAATGCTACAATATTTTTTTATCTGAATTCATCGAAAACCTGAACGTTGAAAGTAAATATGTAGGTAGTCATGCTGATTTTTAATGGACTCAAAGAGTAAACAATACGAGAAGTGGTAAAAAAATCACTATTCGTGTAATCATTAAATATCATTAAATAACTAATTGATTTCGACGATCACGACGACACAACACACGATTCAGTAAAAAAAAGATAGTTAGGTACTTAACACCTATGTTCAGCTTATTCATAACATAATACACCGTCATTTTGTAGTCGTTTTAATTAACTTAAGGGGGTGCTCTAATATTGAAAATAATAATTTTTGCCAAAGAAACATGGGTCGAAAAACGACAAAAAATTTGGACTTTCCCATACAAATACAATGTTTTAGCTGTCTAGTTAGTATGGGAGGACCAAAATTTTTTGTCGTTTTTTGACCCATGTTTCTTGGGCAAAAATTTTTAGTTTCATTGGTACAACACACCCTTAAGTTAATTAAAACGACTACAAAATGACGGTGTATAATATATCTACTCAAAAGGATTGAGTATCAGCAAAGGCATTACCTCTGAAAAACTACATTTCCTAGAAAAGTAGATGAAATTAAATAGCACATCGGTTCTCGTTGCATTGCAAACGTGTGCAACTCGATATATTACAAAAGGCAGCAAGTTATAAGAAAAAGCGGATAGGGAAAGGAACTAATACTTATTATTAGCGGAAACTCGAGGCGCGCTCGATACGCTCTTTGTGATGCTTTGAAAATTGTTCAGTAAGCCGCAGTCGCGTTGCATACCTAGCAATATTGTATCGTAGTACATTCAGTATTGCGAAGCGCTGGGAATTCAGATCGAGATCAGGCGCCTGCATAAGACGGGTTGGTATAACTGGGGATTCATCAAGTAAATTGTATTTTTTAGGAATTTCCGTGAAGATCTATGTAGACTACCCATAATTTTTGAGTTTTCTGTTGTACAAGAAAGTGGAAATCGTTTTGTAAGGATTTGTAAGAATTATAAGACACAAAACTATTGATTTAATTACTTTAAAACGCTGAACTCTAATAATTGAGACATGTATATCTTCACTTTTCTCTTTTTAACACACATGAGAACTATCTACAGAACTGATACCAACCATTACGATCACAATAAGCATCGGAACGGTGCAATAAGCTGATATAAAAGACCATGCAGAATGGGACATTACATTACAAACTGGTGCTTTTCTATTATGAAACTTATATAAAGGTTCACCGGGAGCATTCGTCTGTAATTTAACATTTCAGATAAGTTTCTTATTCTATTGCTTAACATTATAATACCTAACATCTTTTTCTCACTTATGCTCTGAAATATGAACATTATACATTTGAGAAAGTATGCGCGAGGTCCCACTTTTACGTGGTGGTAGTTTATAACGATCTAAAGCATGGGTCTACAAACTTTTAAGCATAAGGGCCAGACTAACTCTTCCACGAAGTCCCAAGGATCAGGATATAGCTACCTCATCGTACTAACATAGGTACTATAAATTACAGTATTGTTGCTACGACACGGCCTGCTTTCGCGGGCCGGATTGTTAGTACTCGCGGGCCGGAGCTGGCCCGCAGGCCTTAGTTTGGAGACCCCTGATCTAAAGCATAAAGTTAATATAGCGGAATAGAGGAACATAGGGCTGAGCAAGCGAGATGTCACTCGCGAGCGTTTGACAGTTCATGTTTGTTCCTCTATTCCGTCAGGTATATTAACTTTATGATCTAAAGTTACTTCCCGCACTACACTAGTGCAGGAAGTAGTATTCCAAATTCGGAACGTTAGAACTCATCGACTAACATTATTTTTATAAAACTTTATGGTTGCATGACTGGTCGTTGAACATGGCGGCCACATAATATACCAAGAACCTTGAATATGAATATAAGATTCTTGTAATATACCTATCCAATTTAAAATTAAAATTTTACTAAGACAATTGTATTTCCTCGCATGTCTTGAAAAAATCACTATGCAAGCCTGAATCAATTTACATTGCTTTCCATTCTCAGCAATAATGTAGGTACACCATTTTACATTCCGCGCGACACTGAATTAAATTAAGTAAATTAATTAATTATCCCTTTTTACGGATTACAACGCGTAGATTTAGATGTTGTTTTGTGATTATTTTATTTGGTTGATGTGACCACAGTCCCAGGAATGCTGCCAAAACGCCGCGAAATTAGAAACCCACCGAAAACCAATGAAACCAAATTATAATCAGATAACAAAAATTAAACATTTTAAAAACCTCCCGACACACTGTGCCAAATTTTGAATCGATAGGACATTATGGAAGGTAGTCAGATCCCCTCATCAACTATTAAAGAGCTGATGATCTTCAAACGGCTGATCAGATCATGGTTATTTTACCATATACTTCCAATATCATTGAAGTAAAACGGTACCAAATTTCGAATCGATCGGACATAACGAAGTTAGTTAGATCCCCTCATCAACTAGAAAAGAGCTGATATTCTTCAAATGGCTGAACAGATTTACACGGTACCAAATTTCGAATCGATCGGATATAAGGAAGTTAGTCAGATCCCCTCATCAACTAGAAAAGAGCTGATGATCTTCAAACGGGTGAACACTGAACAGATATTCATAAAACATGGCTAAGAACACTCCGGATAAAATTATCTATGACACAAAAAACTAATCGAAAATGGTTCATCCGTTTAGGAGCTACGATACCACTGACAGATACACAGACACATTAAACTTTATAACTCCCCTCTCTTTTTGCGTCGGGAGTTAAAAAAAACACCTGAAATAGGTATTTGTAATAAGTACGTTTGATGTCAATAATGAGGATCAGTAACGATTTTTTTTATTGACTAATCAGAAAGCTTATGCCACCACATGATTAACTGTGAAGAAATTTTTGCGCTATGTCTTAAACTTGAGAAGATATAGGTACGAGCTAAAACATGCTAAAACACTGTCATTTTGGGGGCTCCTTATGACGTCATCGAGACGTACGCGAACCTTATGGCGTACGTGATAAAGCACATATTGCATTGAGTTTGGCATTTTCTTCAAACCCTTAATAACTCAACCATTTCTAAACGGATTTCAAAAAATATTTCACTAAGTTTTATAGCTATTAATCATCATATCAGCCACACGACACCCACTGCTGGGTATAGGCCTCCCCTAAGGATCTCCACGACGATCGGTCCTGCGCTGCCTGCATCCACTGGCTTTCCGCGACCTTCACCAGATCGTCGGTCCACCTTGTCGGGGGCCTACCCACGGAGCGTCGTCCGGTGCGCGGTCGCCATTCCAGAACCTTTCTGCCCCAACGGCCATCGGTTCTTCTCGCTATGTGTCCCGCCCATTGCCACTTCAGCTGAGCAATCCTTCGAGCGATGTCGGTTACTTTAGTTCTCCTGCGGATCTCCTCGTTTCTGATTTGATCACGTAGAGAAACGCCGAGCATGGCTCTCTCTATGAGCTTCCTTATGAGACCCATAGTTAGCGGCCACGTTTCACTGCCGTAAGTCATCACTGGCAACACACACTGTTCATAGACTTTCGTCTTGAGACACTGAGGTAAGTCGGACGCGAAGATTTTTCGAAGCTTCCCGAATGCTGCCCACCCGAGTTGGATTCGGCGAGAGATCTCTTTCTCGAAGTTGGACCTACCTAACTGGACTGCCTGTCCTAGGTATACGTAATGGTCAACAACTTCAAGTGTAGTGTTCCCAACATGAACTGGAGAGGGTACAACATGGGCATTTGACATAATTTTCGTCTTTTCCATGTTCATCCTAAGACCCACTCTTTGGGAAGCACTACGGAGATCTTCGAGCATTGTGTTCAGGTCTTCCATGGTCTCAGCCATAAGGACTATATCATCGGCAAAACGAAGGTGTGTTAGGTACTCGCCATTAATGTTGATGCCGAGTCCTTTCCAGTCCAAGAGCTTAAAGATGTCCTCCAACGCAGCTGTGAACAGTTTCGGAGAAATAACGTCTCCCTGTCTCACACCACGCTGCAGTTGGATAGGATTTGTGTTCTGGTTCTGTACTCGGATCGTCATGGTGGCATTTTGGTATAGGTACCTCAACACCTCGATATACCTATAGTCCACTTGGCACCTTTGGAGAGACTGCAGCACCGCCCAGGTTTCAATCGAATCAAAGGCTTTCTCATAGTCCACGAACGCCAAGCAAAGTGGCTCATTATACTCCTCGGTCTTCTGTATAACCTGCCGCAGCGTATGGATGTGGTCTATGGTGCTAAAGCCTTTTCGGAACCCGGCTTGTTCGGGAGGTTGGAAGTCGTCGAACTTGCGAGCGAGACGATTCGTAAGGACTCTCGAAAACAACTTATAGATATGACTCAGAAGCGAGATGGGTCTATAGTTCTTTAAGAGGGACTTGTCACCCTTTTTAAAGAACAAGATCACCTCACTTATGTTCCATGTCTTTGGCGTTCTGCCCTGTACGATGACGGAATTAAAGAGCTTCTGGAGGACTTTGAGTATCGGCTTACCGCCCGCTCTCAGAAGTTCTGTAGTGATTCCATCGTCACCCGCCGCCTTGTTGTTTTTCAGCTGTTTGAGAGCCATACTAATCTCGTACAGGCTGACGTCCGGGATATCTTGGGTATAGCTATTATAGCTATTAATATGATTTTATATTATATCGATAAAACTATAGGATTCAAACCTGTTACTGATCCTCATTATATATGTTTTTGTTTATTTGCAGTTTCCTCAAAATACAATGAAATTTTGCGGAAAATTCAATTCAGTGTTATATTTTGCTAATTTTATCCTAAAAGGAATGTGCTTGTAGCGGAATGTTTGGAACCCGGGGAATGTTACGGAACCCACGCTTTGTCGCCTATCGCTTTGATTTACTTAGCGAAATTGCACTTTGCTGCATAGCTCATAAAGTTGAAAACATGGCAAACAATAAATTATACTTTCTGTGTGTAACAAATAATGAAAACATGATAAGTATTTAAGGTTTAATAAACTAAAGTCTGTTAAATTATTTAGGGTGATATTATAGAAAGAATTGTGTACTTTTTATTATTCATTGAATTCATTATTTTTATGGAATTATTTTAGTAAGCTACGAAATATTTCCAGACATCCACACAAAGGATTTAATTTATAATATATATTTAATCTATGTTATGTTATAGTACTTATGTTTATGTATAATTTGAATAGGTATTATTATTTTTCATATCTGCTTTATTGTGTGGATCTGAACTGAGAGCCCAAATTTGAAATCATTGCGAATCAAAGTGAAACTTATAGGAGAATTAATAAAAAAATCTAAAAACCTAAAGCAAAGGTTCAAAAATTTCTAAAACGTGAATTATAGCTTTTATAACCGAATGTGTTGGGCCCTCAATCCAGACGGTTGCAATAAGAGGCATAGCATAGATCTCAGAAAGTACCATCTCTGTGATAAAAACGTATTTCATTGTATTTCTTCAGTTAAACTCATGTTTTGAAGATTCTATCTTGGGCCACAGAATACATAATAGTACAAGGCTCTCAGTTCAGATATGTTTGAACTGAGGGCCCAGGTTAAAACAGCCATAAATCTGTTATGCTATCTCATAGCGAGTTCAAAATTTCTAAAAAGATGTTAGAAATTTTTAACTAAATTCTAAAATGAAAATTATTAACACAGAGATGGTAGTTTCTGAGATCTATGCTAAGCCTCTTATTTCAACCGTCTGGATTGAGAGCCCAACACATTCGGTTATAAAAGCTATAATTCACGTTTTAGAAATTTTTTAACCCTTGCTTCAGGTTTTTAGAATTTTTTATTAACTCCCCTATAAGTTTCAATTTGATACGCAATGATTTAAAACTTGGGCTCTCAGTTCAGATCCACACGCTTTATTGCCTCCACATTTTTCACTTTCACATCCTCTCTGGTTGACTGGGAGAGAATGCCTTTTTAGCATTAAGTCCGCCATATGCTGTATTTTTATATATAAGCAATAAAGATTAAATAAATAAAGGAAGGCTAGGCAAAGCTGCATGCAATTTTGGTAAGCAAAGCAAAATAGAGGCATCACTTACTTAGAGCATCGAGGTAGTTAGTACATTTAACTCGATGAGTTTTACCTACAGTTTTATTTGAAATTAGTTTAATAGGCAGTTTGATAACTATGTATTCAGTTATAATCAAAGGTACGTATACGAGCATAATAAAGTGTATATGACCTTTAAAGATATTGTTCTAGCTGTTGCTACAAAACACATTGCACTTAATTTGAACCCAGTTAGTTGCATTATCTACTTACTTTATTACAGAAGGGAACAAACAAGTCAATATTAACTTAGCACGTCCGGATTGCGGAGCTACTGCCTGTGTGCGCGGACAAATAAACTTGCAGGTTGCAGACACAGAGTTTTTTGGGCTCGTGTTATTGGCACAACGAAGTGTTTACTGTGGCATAGATTTTTTGTAATATGAACCCTAGTTTTATTATATTTATGTGTCAACTACACTACATCAATATGTAGTTCATGTGTACACTTCAGAATTTATTGAGCAGATGTTGATGCATGTCATTCCATATTAATACACCCTTAATTTTTAAGTATATCTAAAAATGAAAAGAGGATTTCAGACCACGTGAATGATCAACTTTTACTAAGGGGCCAACCACGGAATCGCGAAAAAAAATCAGCTGTTCCATACATTATAGTCGAGTTGATGTTGTACTTTTCTATGGAACAGCCGATTTTTTTTCGAGATTCCGTGGTTGGGCCCATAGTAAAAGTTGTTTATTCACGTGGTCTAACATCACCATTTCATTTTTAGATATACTTAAAAATTAACGGTGTATACTACTTAATACTTAGGTAATGCGTTTTATTCACTTACTTACTTGTCTCAGTATATCACGATAATTAAGTGTGCTTTTGATTTAATATTATTTACATTATTCTTTAAAATAAATAGAAAACGAAGAAGAACATGGTTTCAATGCAATAGTTTTAAGTCCTTATCTGTGTTTAGGCGAAACATCCCGAAAGACATAAAAGTTAATTTATTTTAAAGTTTTCTTGATTTTTCCAAAAGCAAACGTAGCTTATTTATATTCAGCCAATATTGGGAGAGCACGTAACGCGTTCCCGAATTATAGCCAAATGGCCTTTTAATATTGTCCAATAATTCGCGGAAACGAAAACTATTTAGTATTTTTTGGATCATCGTACGAGGAATTAATATAATTTATCATTGACGATAATACCGCACCTTACATCATGGAACAAGTATTCAAATATAGTTTGAATTGAAGAATGGCAGTTGCAAGCGGCAAGTTTTGATAAATTTTGTATATTACCCGTGCACGTTATGAAATTACAAAATTAAAAAAAAAACACCTTTTTATTTTTTATTTTTGCTTTTGTACTCGATTTAACTAGGTAGCTTTGAATTACCTACATTAATTTCACCTACTAAACTAAATTATTTCTTTTTCATCTCAGTTCAAAACTGCAATAAAGAGTTTTACAGGGGTGGAAAACATTTTCGCCCCGTCATACATTTTAAGTGTTTCAAAACGCAGAGTTTTTACTGCTGCACCATAAAAAGTGGCTAACTCTTTGGTGTCAATTGTCAGTCGTTATGACAGTACGAGAGGGACAGAATATCGCTTCTAAGTTTCACTCTCCATTCGTTCTGTCACCACTTGCAGTAAAATTTTCATGGCACCGTAAAGAGTGGAACAGTTGGGGCTCATCAAAAGGACAATTTGCAAGTAAAAGCATCCAGACGGGATCGTAAACCTTTTATGAAAAGATAATACTGTCACAATTACTATTTTGCATCATTCTGGTTACGATAGCTGAGTTGTTTATGTATATGCGTTATATGTTCTTTTTATGTACGTTTATGAGAAATGTACGTACAATCCGTCATAAAAAAATCTGCTTGGCACGTTACGTGGAATGTCTTTAATTTTATTTAGGATTATTTCTACAGACTTTTAATTATTTCTAGCGTAAAATTGTAATGTAAAATCTGAATTTTATTTATTTAGAATTATATTCCAATTTTTAACAACACTTAGCTAATAAATTAACTGTTTCTCAAAAGAAAAATTAAATCAGTACATAAATTCAAAAAGTCGAGATCATTAGTTTTTTAGGGTTACGTGCCTCTAAAAGAAAAAACTGAATCCTTATAGGATCACTTTGTTGTCCGTCTTTCTGTTTGCCTGTCCGTCTGTTTGTCAAGACCCTTTATCTCGGTAACAACGCGTGGAGGTATCGATTTGAAATTAAAACCATATACTCAGGTTTACAGTCCCTGAAGCTGTGAAAAAATAAAACATCTAGGTTAAAGTAAAAAAAGATACGGCCGTTTAAGCCCCAAAAAGCATATTTTGATACTCTCAAGGGAATCAAAATTTATACTTTCCGTTGACCTAGAACTATTTAATTTGACAAGTAATAGCGTCTTATACTACAAGTACAAAAATCTAAAAATTATACATTTGTAATCAAATCATAAAAATATAATATCATCGAGTCGAGGCGAGTCCACTGGCACTTGTTAATAGATACTGTTTGAAATAAAAGAAATAACTGCAAACACTTAAATATTAACATTAACACTTAAGTAAACTTAAACTTATGGACTAGATTTTGAAAGAAACTTCAAAAACACAGCAAATAACAACTCCAAATTGACATAGCAGTATCATTTCAGAATTGGAATACTTAATAGAAATGTCAGTCATCCTTAACAGGGAGTCCTTATCAAGAAAAACGTCATAACGCGAACTTCAAAACGTCCTTGGCCGAATAAATTACGCCCCTCTCGCGATATTTTCACTTTTAAACTGCCATTACAGATTTTTATCTTTTACGAAATGACGGAATATCTTTATTGGATGGATATTAATAAAGCATTGATATTGAAAATTTCGATAGAATTTGACATAGTTTGAACTACTAGAGAGGACCGAGTCAATGTCAGTTTTTAGGGTTCCGTACCCAAAGGGTAAAAACGGGACCCTATTACTAAGCCTCCGCTGTCCGTCTGTCTGTCTGTCTGTCTGTCTGTCACCAGGCTGTATCTCATGAACCGTGATAGCTAGATAGTTGAAATTTTCACAGATGATGTATTTCTGTTGCCGCTATAACAAAAAATTCTAAAAACAGAATAAAATAAATATTCAAGGGGGGCTCCCATACAACAAACGTGATTTTTTGCTGTTTTTGGTACGGAACCCTTCGTGCGCGAGTCCGACTCGCACTTGGCCGGTTTTTTTAATTCAACAAAGTAACAAAAATTAAATCGATTGTTTTGAAAAGGGCACAAGTCACTAATATTTCCCAAACTGAGTTAAGTATGAGGAAGTGTTTCTCTATGGTCCCTACATCGCCTCTTTGCGATGATAACGTAACATTTCAGGGGAGGCTACTTCTAAATTATAAAAAAAAACTTTTTCAACTAGATGTCACGTTGTGATCGCAAAAGGCGTCGCTTCTTTACGATGACAATAATCTCGCTAAAAACGTTCTTCTTTATTATGTGAAAATAGCCTCCTGGTAAATTGCAGTTTCAGAAATAACACGCACGTTGTCATCGCAAAGAGGTGACATGTTTTCACCGAAAACGGCTCAAGTCTGTCTAATAGCCATTGACTTCTATATATTCCACTAGACTGGCTGCTGTCAAACTGTTCTTGTGCCTATTTGATTTCCGCCATTTTGGCGCTGTAGGACGTAGCGTGAGCATAGCGTGAAGGACATGGTACTAAAGTCTGGTGTCATCATGGCATCCATTTTCATTTTAGTTACGTCAGATAGTTCCTTAGACAGACGCTAGAGGCGTTTCAAATAGGCACAAAAACTTTGCTGTCAAATCATGCAGACAGCCAGTCCAGTTAAATAGAAAAAAAAAATTTCATGTCAGTGCTAATAGCGTATGAGACAGCACCTCCTAGCTGACATTAGTTTTGAAATGGGCATATAATATATATTTTGAAAAAAAAAAACAATACTTAATAGTTAAACTGTGGCACAAGTCTGTGACTTGCGCCTTTTTTCATAACTAACATCATATCATAGATTTTAAAAGCTCGGTGTTCCAAATGGTATAAAAAGTTAGTACCAGAAGGTTTTTTCTCTCTCCTGAAAAATAATATTTTTTGTACTTGTGTCCTTTCGAAAACAATCGATGTGTAAGGACGTTATATCTAACAATTTCATTCTAAAGAAATAACACTCGCAATGACGGGTTTGAACACAACATCCCCAATTAAAAGTTGTATCTTCAACTCTAGAGTTCCTGAAGTGGAGCGTGCAATGTTTCAAGGCATATGGAGCGGTTTTGTCACGCCGAAGGATTGTTGGTTACATCGCTTGAAAAAGGACGTATTCTAATGGAATTCCCGTGTCCCCTAATACAGTTTGATACCCCCTACTGTGGCGAACGGGTGGAGAAACTTCGGCCTCATTTTGGGCATTTAATCTTCTTAGGTAATTGTTGCCACCGACCTCCTCATTTGATGTGGTATTCCCGCATTTTATTTCATTTTTGGCGCATTACTTCATACTTACAATGGAAATAAAAAAAGTTAAAAAGGCAATCACCAAGATAGAATTTGCCAGCGCTAAGATAATTGCAGTACTTATTGAAAATCATTAGATTTTTTTAACAACATTTTACAGCAGCTAATAGCTTTTACAGCTTTATATTATAGTGTTTTTAGGTGGCAATAGCAGTGGAAAGATTAAGTAACAGAATCGTTTGAAAAGGCACAAATAGAGGTCAGATCAGTTGGTCTAGTCTGCTATTGTTAACTTCAAAGTCATGTTTCAATGGTGTTTGAATGTAATGCTTTTTGACACAGTTCTTGTTTCTTAAACCCAAAACCAAAACACATTGTGTTTCTTCAACCTAAAACGGAAAATTTTGTGTCTCGATTTTGGGTTTAAGAAACAAGAACTGTGTAAAAAAGATTAACATTCAAACACAATTGAATCACGATTTTGACTATAACATTAGCAGACTTGACCCCCAGACCCGTTTGCAAAAAAAAGGTAACTCATTTACAGTGTAGATAATTTAAAACAGTTCACCAGCAAATCTTTTATCCGGTTTTATAAAACGAAACACAAAAGCACTAATAAAACCCGCCATGTGGCGCTAGTAAATTCGACCTCAGCAATCCGGAGTCGTAACCCGGAACAAAATGGAAGAAGCGAGCTGTCGCGTCGGATGCTCGCATTACTCATAAGTATCTACCCATAGATTCAAATTGGTGCAGCACATGCGGAATTGGGACTTGGACGTATTATAAATTCTAGTTTTTCTTATTTCGTAATTTAACGAATGAGATAATCTGCTTGAAGCCTTCACATCCTTTCTGGTCTGATGCGGAAACTATTATTTTTATACAGACTTTCTTGAATTCAGTTAAAGTCCTGAAATTTCGTAAACTATTGTTTTTCTCAGATTAAAAAAAAACATTTTTCTAAACGCTTAACGTTTTAATAATAGGTAGGTAGGTATATCTTCGCCATTGTTCTTTATGTCGCTACAGTAACGCCACGCCGTCATCGTTTACCTTGGACAAAAACACGCACGTAATGCCTACAGTCACGTCTATAAATTTGTTTATAGTTTATAACTTTGTCACTCTAAAAGCTATAATTTTTTTGAACAAAAATCAATGACAAATGCAAACTACAACAGAGTGACAAAGTTCTAAACGGTATACATATTTTTAGACTTGACTGTACCTACTACTTACTTCCAATTATTGCAATCATTAAGTTCTATTACATTTACGATAATTACATTGCTCACACTTTATTACCGAATAAAAAGTCACAACTTAAAAATATGGTGGAGGCAGTCTTACAATTATTTTAGGTCAATTGTTATCGCCTTTCTCCAAAAAAGCTGTATTAGCGACATTGTACTCATATTTCAATAAAGCTGTACCCCGCTGGGCGTTGTGGTTTCCGGATTATAACCCTGAAGTTAAGAGATTTACCTCCACAGTATGCTCAGTTGGAGATTCCATAATTTGTTGTGGCTGCTGAGTCTGTAAGATATTGGGTTACGCTATTTTTCTGTCATAACTTTTGGTCTCTTTGTAGGTAGGCAACATTAACTTACCTTGCTAACTTTTTTTTCTTTTTGTAGGTTACGGAAATAAGTTTTACTTTTTAACGGTTGTGACGTAATAATACCTAACCAAATTATATGTATACTTACTTATTATCTAGATAGTGTGTGATAGTAAAATATGTATAGGTAAATGTCGAAATGGGTGGTTTGTGGTGTTCCATATAAAGTTCGTTAATTATTCAGGTGCGTAAGATAGAGAGAAACCGAACTGATAGTTGCATTATTCGTAACCGAATATAGTTACGTATTACTTAATCTAATAATCAAATTACAGTTGCTTGGTTGATTAAGTTCGAAGTACGCGCGATTAACTACAATTAGCTTGTTTCAGTGGTTGAATCTTTAATAAATTGCACATTAACTCTTACGTAAAGGAAAGTAATTATCCTATCTCCGTTTCTGAAAAAACGTAGGTATGCTTCAAAATTAAATAGGTTGTTACTGTTAACAATATTGTTAAGAGAAGTCATATAGGTAGCAGATTTAACGTAAGCTAGGTATTGTTATAATATTGGGCATGCAAGTAATCCCCTTTAAAACGATATAGCAAACAATGTGGATCATTAGCATTTCCTAGAATCCGATAACAAGAGATATGCGTTCGACTAACATTGGTTGCGGTTTACTAATAATAGCCAGGATTGTGATTATTCTCTAGTACACAGTACAGAATCAATACAGATTCGTATGATCAGGATATCCTTAGTTTAAATTCAAAAACTCGTTCGTATTAAATCTGGGTTTTTTTTTTGGACCATCTCCTTTAAATAATTTAGAGCTAGAAATAGTAATTTCTAATATCAAACAGTATTTTCTAAAATGAGCGACGATTTGCCTAGTGAAAAGTGCCATGTGGAGATAAAAAGATAACACCAGACGATCTTTGCTCGAAGAAAAATTATATCGAAAAGTCTTACACTAAGAGACCTACGCTAAGCATGGGATGTCTCATCAATAACGTCCCTTAAGCTCAAGCTAATGACGCTGTAAGATAGAAGGGGAAGAAATGCGCTAAATCGTTTAATCCAGTTAAAGGTACATTTACGTAAGCTCAGCAACAACAGTATCTTATTAATAAAAATTACTGCTACAACAATTTTGTATTTCCTGAAACCAGACTCCAGCTGAATAAATAACGTGGGACTGGCAAGGACTCCAGTTGGGGGTCCAAACGACCCCAAATGTATCGCTCTCCTGCCGAGAAATACGATTATTTGGCCCTGCTTATTATTTATAGGCCTGAGACTTATGTTACGACAAGGGTTAAACTAAAAGGAAATAGAAGATGTTCGGCGATTAGAACCGTTTGTTTCGAGATTGACTCTTTAGCGCAAGCAGGTGATAATTGTTTTAGGGTGAAAAGGAACCCTTGGTGCGACTCAGTCTGTCTGTGCGTGTCACACACAGCTGGCTATCTCAAGAACTACGAATGCTATCAACTTGAAATTTGGGATACCTAGTCACGGGAAAAATATTTTTCCCCTTTTATATTTATTTTATTCTATTTTTAGTTATAGCGGCAACAGAAATACTTCATCTGTGAAAATTTCAACTGTCTAGCTATCACGGTTCATGAGTTACAGCCTGGTGACAGACAGACAGACAGACGGACAGCGGAGTCTTAGTAATAGGGTCCCGTTTTCACCCTTTGGGTACGGAACCCTAAAAAAGGAAAATGGAGCATTGCGAACAACGAAGTGAGGCTGGTTTGGTGTGCGTACAAGAGGGCGGGCGGGGGCCGGGCGGCAGGGTTCGATATGGAAAGTCTAGGCGTAGGTTCGTTACATGTGTGTGCGTGAACTGTGTATGTACACAGCCAAGACGTAGTTTTGCACATGCCTCACCGCTTTGTCGGAAGACTCCGTCTTTAATTTTTTATTTGGTCTGTGCCATACATTCTCGAGTGAAGTTGCTGCTTCTGTTGTACTAATTAAATTAATCGCATTGTGTAATATTTAGATAATTAAGGATATGAGTTAATAATGATTATAATAGTTAAGTAATTGGGGTGTTACGCGAAAATAATACCTAATAAAATCATAAAGAAAAACTTCCTAGATTCGTAGAACGTTAAACATTATTTAGCTGCAGTTTACAGAATACAATGCAAAACCACACAAAAGGCTAATACATAACCCTGTTTTATAGAAGTAAGCAAACCAGTATTTTAGTGGCACAAAGCCGGCTTTAACAAGAATGCAATAACTTTCCATAACACTGTTGATTTTAGGTTGCCGTGTTTAAAATAGGCGTCGAAACGATGCCGCATAGCTCTAACATCATTCATGATTGCAGGCCGTGTGAACGTCTCACTCAGAGGCCGAAAGTCAAATATGAATTAATTTTCTGCATGCATCGCGCATATCGTTTGCGTTCTTTCGTCCACGGCGGATAAGAACGCAAAGTCGCACTCTTTATGTTCCTACGCGCATGCGCCACTACTCAAGACGTGCGCTTAGGCTTTAGCTAGGTTACAGTAGCCTACAGCAGGACCTGGGTCACCTGGGGGCTAATTATCTAATTTCAAAATCTATCGCCAATCACTTTCGACAGATGGATGTGATACATTGCTACGTTGCATTGATAAGTTTTTATTTGTGCCAAAAAGAAGTAGGGGAGACCGGGGTTGGTTGACTACTTTTTTACATAATCATACATATTTTTTGTGTTTTTATACATACAGACAATATAACTGCATCAATGGATAGAAGAACTATTAAACTTGTAAAAAAAATATAAAAAATAGTCCATTATATGTGATCGAAAACACAGCGTTGATTTGAAGATGCGTCATACAGATTCACCTTATATCTACCACAATTGTACAAAGATTTATAAGTCACTCACCAATTTTCCAGACCAAACCTTGCTTACATGTCTTCTTTCACCTCGCTAAGCTCTGTGGACAGTGACAAATGACAGCTGTCACATGTCAGTATCATGTCATAGCGTTTTTAAGATTTGCCGCGATACCACGTGCAAAAGTTTTCTCAAAACTAAAATTGTTATAAAGTGCAGTGTTTGTTGAATTTATAAGTGAATTCAAGAATTCTTACAATAATGCTGCTTGTTTGGTAAGCGTTTACGACCTTACTAATTAAAAGAACGAGATGGTGATGCTTACAAGACGTGTTTACATGTTACCGGCAGACCGCTGCTTCGAAAACACTAGCGAAAACACACTAAGAGCACTAGCTGGTACAGATTGGTACGTGACAAGGGTCATGCGACTGTTCTCGTTCATCAGCGGATGATGACACGAGGGAACATTCGGGCCCTATGATTATCTGGGGCCCACATAAATCTTCCTCTCTTAATTAAGAGAGCGGAGTGCTGAATGAAATTACCAATCGCCCACCATCTCGTTTTCGTGAATTAATACCGAGTTATTTATTACTCGGAAGAATAACAGCTCTTTGGTCAAGTTGACCAGTTCTATTATAACTAAGACGCACCCAGTTGATCATTGGTACCATAAGTTTCTATTGACACAAAACTTTTTTATTTTGATGCGAGTACCTATCATAAACTAATGTTTTGAATATGAGAAATTGAGAAACCTAGTTTCCTCACAACAGAAATAAACTAACCACTCGTTTGTCGCGCGGCCGGCGCGCAATTTCCTTGTTTGTCACGCAGTTTTGCGTTACAGCAGTGCACTTGCACAGCTGCGTTAAAACCGTTTTTATGACCCGTTCCTGTTTGTATACGAACAAATAATGTTCTATTTCGTATAGGTAATGGATGAAGCTATAAGTATTGAAAAAAAAACGAGTACCTGTAATGGTAAAATAATTTCTAAAAAATTCGTGAATTTAGCTAAAGAGAAAATTCACGACTTGTAATGGGAATTGATTTTTAATATTAAATCTAAATCGATAACTAGTGTTTTTTTTTACATAATTAAAAACTAGAATAATACCCCTTTCCGTACATGCCAATTTTTTTATGAATTGGAAGCAATTCAACGGTCTTAATAATGTTTGTATATCGCACAAATTTTTACTGCGCGTCTTAATTCGCTGCTGAGTCTAAGCGCTGTTTCGTAGTATTTTATTCCAATTGTGGAAGGCTTGTGACAAAAATAAAATATACTTTAGAAAGATACAGATTTCAACTTTCATATTTTGTAAAAAAAGATGAGACTCTTGAAGAAAAGTATCTTTGTAAAAAATTATAACATTAAAGCGGCCCACTATAAATGATAAAATTGTGTTTTTGTAACAAGCGTTGATTGGTTAAACTTGGATCAAGATTACCTTGTACTAATTATATGTACAGAAAGAGCAAAACCTGCAGTTTCTAACAGTATGCAATACATAGGAAAGATTCTTCCGAAATGTATGTAAAATTTCGATCTAAATAATCCAATTCCGCGCTGCCGGGCGCTGGCGTACGGGCCGTTCGCTGCCAAGATGGCCGCGCGTAGCCGAGTTTAGTTCAGGGTTGTCGCACACATTAAATAAAACTAGGTAGGTACTTAATTTTTTTTTATTATATTTTTAATTTTATAGTCACATTTTTTTTTAATAGTTCTCCTCTTCCTCGTCCCCTGCCTCACTCTCCTCGATTTTCACTGTACACAGCATAAAATATAAAATGGATGTGGACTAAAAAATTATAACTAGACACCCAACACCAATCACAATAACCAACACCAAAACCAAAAAAACATTCACTAGGTAATGTATAAAAACAACATAAACACAACCTAATATGAAAATAATAAGCGTGTGAGGCAGCCCTGCCAAAATGCTAGTTTGTTTCAAGGTCCCACAGGACCTTGTTACCTTGACCGTGGATAATGGCGTAATAAAAACTCACTATTTTGCGTTGCATCAATCATCCTGTGTAAACAGATGAATGTTATATTTTGAAACCACTTTGAAACTGTTCACTAATAGTATTATTATCTTATTTCGGATAATTCTTTGATTAACCAATCTAAATTATAACATAATGTTGTTGTAAACAGAAACAATACATCAAGAAATTTACCGGGCTACGGTTTTGTTATGATTTTTAACACTAGACATTAAATTTGTGACGAGATATTTATATGATCGAATAAATCACGATATGACGATTCTTTTAATATATGACATCAAACAGAAATATAAATTAACAAAATACTTACGGCATATCAAATTAGAGCACTTCACACAGAAAAAACAAGTATGGCGTCAACTGACGTGAAACTCTTCAAAATTATTTTTTTCAACCAATCACAGGCCTTTTCTACTTTTTTTTGCGATATTAGTGTTGCCAAAATCATAATCTAAATCAGCCCAAGAGGTTTTGGTGTGGCCGCCTAAAAAAAACCTACCAAATTGGTAGAAATCGAACAGCGATCGACCCGGTCCTACAGCACCGCGCGACAAAGGACCGTCTTTTGCTTGCGGTACTACAGTACCGCGAAGCAATCGAGTGGCTAAGTAGGTATTTGAAGTGTTAATCTGCCACACCAAACTGATTTTTGGTTTTTAAAGTCTGTTGAACTGTTCTTTTTCAGTAGGTAGTAGGTAATCAGTACAATCAGAGGCTCTTAGCATAGCTGGTCTAATATAACAAGTGTGAACTTACAATACCAGGACCTCCTGAAATAATCACAACAGAATTTCTCGCATTGAGCAACTCGGCCAAGTGAGTTAGACACTTCTTATTTACACTATCTCAATATCCTGGCATGAGTTGCTGGAGTACTCTACAAGATTAGGCAACTGTTGTACAGATAGAAGAAAAAGAGTGAGTGTACAAAAATTAGAAAGTTGAAAACTAAGTAAAGAAATGTTTCTCTAGCCGCAGATTATCTACCTATTCATTAAAGTGGTTCCATTTCGAGATGTGATTCGCAAACTTGGACAGAGTGTTGCATAGGAGTCTATCTAGTACCAGGGCTGTGCTAGTACCGTTAGATAGATTATGATTGATAAAAATTTGGAAATTTACATTGTAGTGTAAGTAATAAGAACATAAGTAAGATGTGTAATAAAGAGTCAGCTTTATATTGTGTTATTATGTTATTGGATAGAATTAAATAAAAGTTACTTTGATTGCGGTTACAGAAAACATTCCGTAGATTCTTTGGAGATACACAATAAGGTAGCCGTATCTGGTATACAAAAGTATGTTCAATACAGTAAGTTGATTATAATACTTTATTAAACATTACATAAGGTGGCAAGTGTCCACATAACTTACAAAATAGTAGACAGAAGGTCTCAAATTATTTACATACCTAACACAGAGTTAAACTCAAATCAGAGTTATAACTAGTTACTTTTTATCTTGAAGATACAGTCTTGATATTTATTTACAATAATAATAATAATAGGATGTGTAACCTACTTTTGTTAGGTACTTAATTCCTCAGCAGGGCCATGAAATTGAATGATTAAATTATGTGTATTATCAGGTCAGTGAAATTATAATAGCAAATTCTTTTCATGATTATTATAATTAATATTTCTATTATTTCTATTTTGAGTAGGCCACTGCATAGTACAACTAAGTTTAACTAGTGATAGCAGAATGAAATGAAATGATGGAGTAAGTGAATATTGAATAAAATTTAAATATGTACTTATTATAGCTTATCCAAAGAGAAAATCACCTATGAGTTTAGTAAGTAAACTAGACAAAGGAAAATAGTCAATTTTAGTCTTATGAGTCTGATTGTAGAAGTATCCAGTATCCAAATTCTTTCAACAATCTTTAGCCTCCGGACTTTTATAAATATCCAAGGGGGTCAGACTCGGGTCTCAGATATTATGTACCTAGCTATTAGCTAATAAGTCAATATTAGGATCTGGGGGCGTATTATGACCTCTTAGTTCCAGCCTGAAAATGAACTGCCTTGCATTACCGTATTATGATCTCTCATTTCCAGCCAGTCAGCAGTCACGTGACACCTTACTGCTGATCACTAGGCAAGTTTCAGGACTGTTAATAATTCCTGAAAGTCTGTTTTGATAATTTACAGAAGTCAATCCTAGAACAAAATATAGTGTATGCAGAGTATGGATGTTTCTTGCAAAACAGTTAAAGCTACATCACTAATACCAAAACATTAATAAGGATTAAGAGTGTGCTATCAGAAGTTCTTAAGGAAGGCGCATCTTTTTGTGAGAATTAAGTGTGGGGGCTATTGAGCTATGCAAACGAGCTCAAATATACACTTTTGATTAATAATGTCATTTAATTCAGACATATCAATACAGATTGATTTCCGATTACGGATCTTTCAGGAGTTTATATCTGAAATCCACCAGGAGGTAGTCGGGTGGATAGGAATCATACCAGAGACAGACATTCCCCAAGCCTCGGAGGCTTTACACCTAGATGGGGTGTGCTAAACTGTGACTTGGTAGCCTTGAATAAGATAACTAACAGTCCTTAGGTATGAAAAGTATTAGTCTATCATATTGCGATTTAATTATTTCCCTTTTAATCCACATCATATTTTTATTTTTATTTTTGGGTTACATATGCCTACATAAAAATCTACGTTATGATTACCATGAGTGTTTGGTGATAGCCGCGACATTCGCGGGTTGAGGTGATTACTTCAACATCAGCTAATTTAAAGGAAAATATCCCCAGGACTGTGTGACATTGACGTTTAGATGTGCAGTCGACAGCACGTTAAGTTGAACAGTTGAGCTGCGAGGGCAGCTTTTATTACGTACGCCAGAAGAACGGTCTCAAGATCAACATGTAGGGTCTGATGTGTTGGCAACTGTTCCTTAGTGAGATAGCTGCAGCGTGCGCCAGTTTATCCTCAACGTGTCTATATGAACAGGGAGCGGATCCCCGTCATTTAAGAGTACCTACATACCTAGTCACAAAACATAATATTGTTGATACACATCCAAGATGATGGCGATAATAATAACCTACTTGTCCAAATGGACAGTAGAACCTTAATGGATCACCTCCGCTACCAGCGTTGTAGGTACCTATGCGTTCAATTGCTCTGCTCAAGGGGACGGTAGGGCTGCAGGATAGCCGAGTGATTTACCATCACGCTTTCAGCGGCGTACCTCCCGGGGGGGTACAACGGCTCTGCCGACCGCCAAATTTGAGACGATGTGCCGGAATGGCCTCTCTCGTTGCCCCAGGCCTCGGAGGCTTTATACCTAAATGGGGTGTCCCAAATGGTGACTTGGTAACCTTGGATAAGGTACCTTACCTGGGACTCAAAGTATGGCTATGCAATATTTGACAACCCTGCAGCCGCGCCGTCCTTGGCAATTAAAATGCCGTGTGCGTTTCCACAATCGAGTTGGTACCAGTATTCCTGGCTTGCAATCATCCAGGCATAAACCTTAACAGAACCAAAAGTAAGTATAAAGACATTCACATCAGCTTGATTGCATTCACATCAGCTTGATTGAATTCACAAGAGGCAAAAAACATACCTCGGATAGATGAGCTAGCTAGAACCTTGATATAGTTAGAAGGTTGCGGGTGACCAGATCAGGTAGCCCACATTGGTTCCTCATTTACACCTCATAGAGTTCCCTGAGAAAGAGGGTTTATAGAAAGAGTAAAGCTTTTACATCTAGTTCTATAGTAATTATGAAAATATATTTTTGCAGTAGATAAAATAGTTATGCAGATCCTGCTGTTCTTATACATAACTAAGGATTTCATGTTCTTTTTATATAAGTAATATTAAAAGCAATCTCTGAGGCGAGGCCACACCAATCAAATCACAGATTTGGGCAATCGAGTCCTCTTTGACTTATCAAAACACAACATTGTTTAGTTCACAAGAAATCTGTTTTGAATACTGGAGAGATATATATTACTGTTGTGGTGTGGCCCATGTCTTTTGATTAATACTAATATTTTTCAGGCTAATAAGATTTATTAAGATTAAAAAATCCTTAGCGCAAAATTTACATTTCTGTATGTTAATAGCAATTTTAATTCTGAATATGGGATGGTGTATTCTATACACAGTCCAATTCTGACAACTCAATTATTTAACTCTTTTATTAAATGAATAGGTGATTGTGAAACTAGCCACAAGAACAACAGTTATAGAATCTGGATTCTAAACCTAGTGTTTAGTTAATAAAGTATAGCTGAAAAATAATAATAAGAAATAAAATAATAATAATATAAAAAAAAAAAAAAAACCTTGCAAGAAGTGCAAGAAATACCTGTAAATACAGGTGGTAATAACCTATGAAGATTAATTTAGCTGTGGTATTAAATTTTATTTCTAAATATTCCATTGTTCTCAAGTAATTAAGTTACTGTGTTTGTTGAATAGCAATCTGATTAACAAATTGGTTGCATGTTATTCGTAAAAGAGACATTAGTGAATCACATTTTTAGAGAGGTATCTAAACAATAATTTAATATTATTAAATTTTATTTGTGATGTTGAATAAGTGAGAATTCACATAGCGTTTGTCCTTCTTTCACCAGCAGATATCAAACAGGTCTTCAAATCAACGCTGTGTTTTCGATCACATATAATAATACTGTTTTGCACTCCAACAAAACAGTTATTATGAGTGTGAGAAAACACAGCGTTGCCTAAGTGCTTGCAGGTGAAGACTACTATGACATGATACTGACATGTGACAGCTGTCATCTGTCACTGTCCACAGAGCTTAGCGAGGTGAAAGAAGACATGTAAGCAAGGTTTGGTCTGGAAAATTGGTGAGTGACTTATAAATCTTTGTACAATTGTGGTAGATATAAGGTGAATCTGTATGACGCATCTTCAAATCAACGCTGTGTTTTCTCACACTCATAATAACTGTTTTGTTGGAGTGCAAAACAGTATTATTATTCAATATTATGATCATAATTTAACGCATTTTACAGAACACCAACTCTTAGTCAATTTACCCCGGGTCCGGGGTAGATTGACTATATGCCCGGGGTAAATAGACTTACGTATCAATAAGTGACAAATTATGAAAATTAGTCAAGTAATAAAACTTTTTTTTTATAATTTAACAAAACTTTTTATTCAAAAACGATTTTAATCTAATTTTAGTATTTAAACTTAATTATCTATATATTTGTTTTGTCATCAAAAGTATAAATCATTTTGCTTAAACATACTCTTATTCAGTCTCATATTAATCTTTGTATTATTAAAAAACAGACAGTGTATCAGCTCGTTCAGTCCTTCTTTTATAGGCCCTCATTGTACTGTAACAAAAAGAATATTAAAACACGAATAAAAGGTTAATTTACGAGATATTTTATAAACATCAAATCATATTAGGGTTGGTTGACTAACCCTTTAACCAGCCCCGAAAGAAATTAGTCTACCAATCCCAGACGCCGTTTTAAGTTTTAATGGCATGTGTTACCTAAACACTGCCATCAACTTAAGAAATAATACATGAAATATGATTGATATGCACTCACGAAACACTCTGACTAATAGGCAAATGGTTAACATAAAATGTATAGGTGTCAGATGAAAAAATATACAATATGAAAATATTACTTACTGATACGAAAACAAATCACGTGTGACTGCTCGAAAACGGAGTGCGTCCGCGGCACGGCGCTCCGGACGACTGAGCGGGGGGCGGAGAGTAATGCGTGGTACTAATGTATTCTGTGGCGCGGCTGGGCCGGGATGACGTAATACTCATATTGTTGACGAGTTTTTGGCGGTTAGTCTACCTACCCCTATAGTCAACCATCCCCGGTCTCCCCTATCAGTGTTCTGTGCGATTGCAATAGATTTTGAATTTAGACAATTAAAATAGTGAGCCGGCTCCGCATTTTCCGTATGGATTTATCTTTTTCCGCTGCCTTCAGAACGAACTTTTGGTAGAGTGGTGATTTCGAGAAATTTTTATTTTTCAAAGCCAATTTTTACACTTCACTTGACCATTAACACCATCTAGAGAAGCAAATAGATACTATTATTTTATACTATTTTTTAAATGTCACTATGTAAAGCCCCCAGTAAAATTAACAATAGAATCTCACATAGTATGTTAAACCGATCTGAAACGCAAATAAAAAAAATATCTCTTGTGACATACTTGAAACAAAAAATAAATCATTTTTATTTTCTTAGTATCTTTTGTTAGGTACATTTTCCCAAACCATTCTTACTATGTATTTATTACTATTTAAAAAAACTGCATACATTAATACCATTAAAAAAATCGTCAGTTTCTAGCCTCCCAGTGAGTGAGGTCTAAGTGTGGAGGCCACGTCAGCTCTTATAGTTAAACCCGCGCCAAATTGCGTGCATAATTACAGCAGTTAAGCTGAGGTATAACCGTTAATGAAACTGAAAACGGTTTCAACTTTTAAATACGCCCATGAATGCAAGCTGTTTTCACAATTTCGGTAATTTGCTGTGATTTTTGAGTTAGCGATGTCTGAGTTTTATGCCATAGGGTTGTAATTTTAAGCAAAGTACTTACCCATTTTGTATGTAGTATGGCAAGCTCAAAAGTATTCTTTATTCAGGTTTTCAAATACTAGAAACAGCATAGTTACAGTCCCATTAAAATAATAGACAGATACCTAACTAAATTATAAGAGGCATAATTATGATATTTGCAAAATCTTATGGGTACACTGCTAGATTTTTATTGTTATTGGGTGATTTATTTTTATGTGTTTTGAAAACGATGGACGTACAAAAAGGATCCTCCCATACTAGTATCCTCCCAACTTTTCAAGTTGCGACTCATCCAATCAAGTTGTTTACTTGAACGATTTCCAATCTTATATTTTAATGGCTTCATCGTTTGCCATCTTTTATGCCCGCACAGCTGGGACATGGTATTCAGGCCTGTCTCGATCACACATCCGATGACCAACCCTCGCGAAAGTTAGGTAGGTACTTAAAACCACTGTCGCAGCCCAAATTACTTAGCCACTGCCGTCATCGAGCGACGTCATCACTGCGTCATCGAACGACATTTAAGTCGTAATCAAGGGCGATTACGACTTAAATGTCGTTTATTCATCTGTTTGCTTTTCTTAACTCTGTGGGCTTAATGTTTGATGTCTTTAAACACAGTCGGGACGCGAATCAAGAGTGATGGCAGTTTGTGGGCGTTTTAAGTGATTTGGTAATCTAATTTTGGAGTTTTATTTAATGCGATCTCATCGCGAAGGCGGACGTAATTGGGAAAAATAAAATTAACACTCTCCGCTGATTTGCAAGGGACACCGCCGCAAATAAATTACGTAAGTAATTTAATGTAAAAGTTTTTTAAATCTATTTCAAGCCTGCATGATTGATCATTGTAAATTATGAATTACTAGCGGCCGCCCGCGACTTCGTCTGCATGGAAAGGTTTTTTGCTATCCCTCGGGAACAATACTTTTTTCGGGATGAAAGGTACCCTATGTCCTTTTCTGTACCCCTGACAACGTGTATGCAAAAATTTCATGATGATCGGTTCCGTAATTAAGACGTGAAGACGTAACAAACGAACAAACAAACAAACGGACCCTCGCATTTATAATATTAAGTAAGGATAATGCTCAATTTGGATAATTACTTAACAAATATTATGTACACATTATATATTTTGTATTGCTAGCAAACTACTCATAGTTTTACCACAGTAAATATATAAGTTTTTTGAAAAAACATATATATACTGTGGTTTTAAATATATTCTGTGGTTTTACTGTCTTTTTTAAATGTATTTTGAAACACTTTCCTTTTGTCACATAGGTTAGCCTTATTATCATCTTATCAATGTGTAGTTTTGACGACGAAAAAATGATTACCAAGACATACGCAACTCAATTTTTTTTATAGTAAAACTCTTTGTGAAAGATGTTTTACAAAGAAAATATAACGGCTCTTACACACTCAGTAATGTTAACATATTAAAACAGCGCGGCCAAAATTTTCAACGCATAAATCTTACGACTCCGCCAAAGTTGGACAGGGAATTGTGGCAAAAGTCGAATTTCTTTTACATTTGATAAGCCGAAACAACGTCGGGACTCGGAAGTTTTATTCGATGATCAATCACCTGGTGAAATTGTTTTATTTAAGATAGTAGTACCGTTTCTTCTAGCGCTCGAATATACCCGAGTTTTCTCGAATTTCCCCGAAACGGAAAAGTTTGGATGAGATTGTATTGGCTAGTACCCAAGTTGGGGACGAACAGAGTGGAATCATTTTCTTACTGTTGATACTAACCACCTCAAGTATTATGTTCAACATGTTATATATTAAGGACTTCGACGACATGGTTTTATCATCTCCTTGTTCGGAAATAAGATTTATATTTTTGTACGGTGTTTTGGTTGGGAATCTTAACATTATTTTAAGTTTTAAGTCTACTTCCTCATTTGCCTGCTTTTAAAGCAGGTATTTGCATGTTTCTATTTTTTTTTCTTTTAATCCTACTAATATGTTTATCTATCTAAACTGTTAAAAGGCAAAATAGACTCGACTGAATTACTTGATCGTATAAAGCTTACTGTGCCTTGTAGCTCTAATACCCGTAGGAAGTTGAGACTGCATGTTCCATGGGTGCGAACCAACTACCGACGTAACAGTTACCTGATTCGCTCGTGTCGCTTGTTCAATTCTATTAGCGATGATACGGATATTGACTTATTCTTTGACGGCATTGTTTCACTGAAGCGAGCACTCGCTACTAAATTCCTCACACATTATTGAGATGATGGGTAGTACTGGGGTATATTGCTGTGTTGTTTTTTCTTTTATATTTTTATCTGTGTGTTGTATAACTTGTTTAAAAATACTGAAAATAGCGTCACGTTTATTCTTCTCGAATTATGATTAAGTTACATTTTTAACTATCTGTGGAAACTTGTTATTAGCTCGTGATTATTCGTGTATGTTTCTGTGTAATATGTATTAGCAGTATGTTTTCCTAATGAATAAAATAAAATAAATAAAATAAAATATTATAACTGTGAAAGTTTGTGGGTTTGGATGTTTAGATGTTTGGATGTTTGTTCCTCAATCACGCAAAAACTACTAAACGGATTTGGTTGAAATTTGGCACACAGATAGTAGATAGCCTAGATTAAAACATAGAATACTTTTTATCTCGATATTTCCACGTGAACGAGAACCACGCGGGTGAAACCGCGGGCGGCCGCTAGTTATTGATAATTTTAAACATAGGTAAGTAATTTTCAAAATTTCCATTCCATGTTTGATACAAGCTATCTTCCATTTTTCCCAAACATTATAGCTTTTTTTAATTCATTTACTGCAATATTCAATATAAAGAAATTCAATTTAACGGAATTAATATGAAGAGAAACCTAAAACTCGATTAGCGCAGAAAAATCTTTTCCCCACCCTTTAAAATAACTTTGGTATCCATTTAATCGGCTGAGGTTCTAACTTTTGAAACCTATTTTTACATCCTTGTTTATTCCACACAGTTGCGGTGCAGTCTTCGTGAGTTACACAAACCGCAGAGTAAAGGACGGCGCGAAAGTACTAATTTAGTGTCAGACGGAGACGTCGTAAATCCGAAGTAACTGGCCAACTAAGAATTTGTATTGGCTGCGTCCCAACTTTTGAAACGGAATCAACGATGGGTCTAATTCCGCAACGAATAAGTTAGGTATTCTATACAACGTGTAATAGAATTAATAGCTAAACCAGAATATGATAGATCTGTTACCGTTAGAGTACGGAATCCGTTAATCTGCAGATTAACTGGTCGAGTCAGTTAAAGTGCGGAATTTTTCTGAAAGTAGACGATTTCAACACTTTAACTAGTTAATCTGCAGATTAACGGATGCTACACCGCTAAAGTGCAGAATACAGTGAGTGAAATAGCCAAGGCTTCTGGAAATTTAAGTAAAAGACCTACATTGAAAATTTATTTTACAAAAACTTCGCACTTTAACAGTGACAGATCCATCAAACTAAACAACTTTTACTGTGGGACCAACTCTGAAATCGAGAAAAAAATCAGCTGTTTTTATACAAAAATTAATAACAAAAATATGAAAATACTAGCGGCCGCCCGCGAATTCGTCTGCGTGGACAGTTTTTTTGCTATCCCTCGGGAACTGTGCGTTTTTTCTGGATAAAAGGTACCCTATGTCCTTTTCTGTAGCCCTGACAACGTATATGCAAAATTTCAAAATAATCGGTTCAGTAGTTAAGACGTGAAGACGTAACAAACAAACAAACTTAATATTAAGTAAGGATATGCAACAGCTGATTTTTTTGCGATTTCAGAGTTGGTCCCATAGTAAAAGTTGATCAGTTTGATGGTCCCTATCTATCTACCATATTCTGGTTTACCCATTACTTCTGTACACGTTGTATAAACTGAAGAAAGTTAGGCATTACACCTGATTAAGTAATTTTTTGTTTGTTTGTGTAGCTCGATGGCGCAGGGGGTTAGCGCATTTGCTTTGCGATTGAGGAAGTTAAGCAACTTTCGCAAAGGTCGGTCATGGAATGGGTTACCTTAAATTTATTATCTCGAGCTCTTCTTTACTTTGAAAGTTGGAAGGCAGGTTAAACTGTTGGTCCCAGTTGCATCTGCAGAAGTTGACATCCACAATTCCGGATTGGGCGGTGGTTATGATTATGACCATCCCTTTATAAACCCGAAGAAGGCCTATGCCCCAGAAGTGGGGACATTAAAAATGGCTGATGTGACGTGCAAATAAAACTGCTTGAGTATAAGCAAATGAATTTCCACGGACTTCTCAGTTAAAATCAGTCGCCGTGGTAGTTGACACAACGTTCATAATCATAGAAATAGAATGCCAAAGAACAACAATGTCAATAAACAGGTGATCCGAAAAACGAATGTATACTATAAGGAAAGAGTAGAAATGGATATCAGAAGTGAAACTAATAAAAGAAAACACCTAATAACATTGAATAGTATTTAATACAAAAGTTAACTGATTAATTAAACAGAGTTCAGTTCACCAAATCACGCAATTACGTCACACGCCTAAGCTCGCACGCGCACACGACCGATTCGCACCCGAGTCCCTAAGACGCTGTCCCCGCTACAGCCAGGCGGCAGCTTCCTCTCGCACCTGACGACCGCTGCGTCAGCCGTTCTCTCCTTACAATACATTATATATGAGATACGATACGTAAAATATGACTTACTTATATAAAATATGACTATACGAGTATTATGGCAAAGGAAATTAATAAGCTATGTTCCATACTGTTTTCTTGGTCGATAGACGAATAAATGTAGCGAAATTTGATTTTAGAGAAATGTGTGACAAAATCTTATTTACCTTTGAAAAGTGTGATTACTTGGATTGTTTGTTTTTATCAACACATGACACCATGGCTCCACGTTACCTTTATTTGAAATTCTAATCCCGCCTTGCAAATGAGCAATTACAGTTTGTTTAAAATATTTGTTAATATATTTTAAACAAACTGTAATTGCTCATTTGCAAGGCGGGACGCTAGGCTTACTGTGAAAAATGTTGGCACATTGTCACTTGATTCTTTGTCTCTTT
Organism: Agriphila tristella; assembly: GCA_928269145.1. Classification (NCBI taxonomy): domain Eukaryota; kingdom Metazoa; phylum Arthropoda; class Insecta; order Lepidoptera; family Crambidae; genus Agriphila; species Agriphila tristella. The sequence continues at coordinate 46,001,872 of OV743433.1, forward strand.
TTTCACAGACCGTGTCCGTATAATGTTCTCTTTTCTACGCTTTGTTGGTCTTCTTGAGCGCATCGAATAACGGTTTATTGATTCGAAAGGGTTTTCAAGGCTAACATAGACTATAGAGTGTCGGTCGTTTCAAGGAAGTTGTGGCTAGGAATGAATCGTTAATAGAGTTAATTAACCAATTAATGATACACTAATCCATACTTGCTTTAACTCAAAAAGTTTTAAGTGTTGGACTAAAGCAATAATAATACGAAAACTCATGAACTTTTTCTTTGCTTGTATTATCGTTTCGTTTCCTGTTATTTTTCACATCAAAAAATATCAATATCACACGTTATCTGCCTTAACTTTTGCATCGACACCTGTATCTGACATCTGATATTAAAAAATACGGTTATTTTTTGTTGGTGTGATGGACATGGGCCTCAACATTCTGAATTTTTTACTTCCCTTTCCTTGTTTTGGGGGCTGTCAAATGTGAAGCGTGAACCCTGAACCATATTTTTCGTATTTGAGTCTTGCATACTTTTTAAAACATTTTATCTTTTGCGTAAATTGTTTTTACGCTGATAAGGCACGGCTAGGGTTGCCAGGTCGTCTAACCTAATAGCCGGACAGACCAGTCAGTTTGGCCGGACATTTGGGTAAAAAAGCCGGACACTCTAAGTTATTAAGGATATTGTGTCTTAAAGTAATAATAGGACAATTTTTACGAATAACTAGGTTTTTTTGATGATCGGTGATCGCTGCCTCGCTCTAACGCACGCACGAGTTGCGTCACGCTACCGAAAAAAAAGTTGCGAGGTAAATTGCGATGTGGGGCAGAAACGACGAAGCGCCGCTCTGCGACTTGCCTCGCGTCGCGCCGCTCGCTCGCTCGAACGACCACGTGCGTGAGTAAGTGGTAAATGTAAAAAGCCTAACAAACGCCGGACAGGCTGGACACCGTTTAATTTGGCCGGACACTGAACCAAAAAGCCTACCTATGTCCGGCTTTAGCCGGACGCCTGGCAACCCTAGGCACGGCACGATTTAAACGTTTGTGTCCGACTAAAACATACTTAAAAATGTAATTCATAAATCAATAAAATGCAAATAGAAGAAAAAAACTTACAAAGTACTGATGATTCGTTTAAGGAATGATAATAAATTATAAACGCGCTGCGCAATCGCAAATAGATATTTTAACCGCCTCTGTGGTCGAGTGGTTCGCCACCCGTGTAAGACGCAGAGGTCCCGGGTTCGATTCCCAGGGGGGGTACAATTTGTACTCGGTTTCGTTGGTGATAGGACTTATTTCTAGTCCGCCTGGCTAGCAACCACTTAACTAAGTCTAACGCCATAGCAACAATTAAAAAATAATGATGCGTTCCAGCTGAGCAGTTAGAGGTAATATAGCCGATTTCTCAGTGATGAGGATTCCGGTGTAGTGTGCTTCCACTTCAGCCTTATCGTCACTTAACATCAGGTGAGGTGAAAGCCAAGCAAGCACTAGTTGTGCATAAAAAAAAGATAAGACAAGTAGTAAAATCGGAGCTATAAAGAGTACACATCCAATTTTGTGCAAAATATTCACATCACAAAGTATAGTTTTTTGCATAATGCATCCATAGCTCCTTCCAGCCGCAGTGTCAGTCTATAAAATAATTTGCATCGCGAGCCTCGGCTCATTCCTACCAAGTGAGCCAATCCTCTGGTAACGAACTCTGAAATTTATTCATAGCCCCGTTGTAAATGCGACGGTGCTATACCTAGAATCGGAATCTCGTTGTGGTTTTGTACTGATCGAAGTTTCACAACAAATCACCAGGGGGGCTACTCAAATGGCCACTTTTCTATTGGTTCGCTAACTTAAATCTTAAAAATAAGCAATTAATGATCAAGTTAGACGTCGCAAGTTTATGTAAATCACAGACATTCTTGTATTGTACAGAATTGACAAGCCTACGACACGTTATTTTGGTGTTTATGGCTTATTTTTAATTTTTAAGTTAGCGAACGAATAGAAAAGTGGCCATTTGAGTAGCCCCGCTGTTATTTTTATGTAAGGATAAAAATCTTGATTGTTTGTTTTGAAATTTAGGTAGTGTTTCTTTCGCAGTTGAGTACCTATCTTTTCTGCAATAGAGATCTATAGTGAGCTAAAAGTATTTTATTGTAAACATTAAAGTTCATATCTTGTTATAGTTACGCATATTAATACAAAAATGGCCTGTACTTTTACCCATGAATTGTTTTTAATAAAACAAAACAACACATAGTCTGGTACTCCACACATTTTGTGTAGGTACATATAACTCGAACAAAAATGTTAAACCCGGTACCAGGAACATTGTAATTTTTTCACATTAAAAATGTTGAATTCAAAAAGTGACTCCGGTAATTACTCAGAAAGACGAATGCTGTTAAGATACCTCACGTCCCTTTTATCTGTTTGACAAATTGCAGGGAACCGACCGAAATAACTTAGCTATTTTAATATAGATCTTCATTGTATTCCATCGCAGGTGAATTTACGTCCCTATGGGCCATTGTTGGCCAAACAGAGTTTGAAGAATTGAAATGGGAAGTTATTATCTCGATTAAGGTGTGACAAATTATAATAATAATAATTTATTTCTATAATAGTCTTTTACATGTACATTATTATTTTTTATAGTACATTTATTATAGTCCATTATTGCAGCGGCATGCAACATAGGCCTTGATGGACGAAAGTGAAAATTCGTCAATGCATAGTTGCGGCCAAGGCTTTTATAGTTCTTTTCTCAAACAATGCGCGGTGAAATATTTTTAACACTCTCATTTTCCTCGCCTAAACTGATTTCGTTAAATCAATAGGTAAAAATTTCATTCATTTGTTTTTTTTTACTTACACATCTACACATGTGACGTCATTTTATGCGGCCGTCCAAATCATAAAATTATTATGATGATGTTACCTTAATATACGTGAGAGCGTTTTGTATTGTAACAACGGAGTGGGCTGGCGCTAGCGCCACATGAGTAGCGCTCATGCTCATGGCACAGTACTGTGCTCATGGCACTCTGTTAGCGTAATTCAGAACTTTCCTAGGTTGCCGTGTTTCATTGAAAAAGTTCGTTCCATTCGAGAACCTGCTACTCCGATTTAGCTCGAAGATTGTCAAAATAATTTTTGAATTTCCAAGCATGTTTGAGAAAAATGTATTTATTGATTTAAACGGGCGTTTGAGACTACCTAGTACAATGCGATTAAATTAACTATGTACAGTCAGAAGCACATCAGACTATACATGTTGACCTTGAGACCGTCTTTATGCCGTCCCCAATAAGAGCTGATTTCGTAGTTCAACTGTTTGACCTAGCGTGATTGTAGTGCGTACAACAGAAGTGACCAAATTCAGAGCGCTTGCGGTACCAAACGATGTATCTTTAAAATTTATTCTTTGCCATACATTCTCGATTGAAGTTGCCGCTTCTGTGGCACATAGGTAAACTAATCGCATTAAAGGGAAGGTAGGTACTATTTATATTCTGTGGTTTTAGTACAGCTGACTACAATGTACTTTATAATATTGTTGTTATTTTTTATATCAATGTGCATGAATTAAATCCATTTATGTATTATTACAGACCGAATAGTGCTAACAATTTGTCATACTTTATTGATGTGAGATATGAGATACATAAATTCTAAAACTATTATTTCAAAGTAAGAAAGGAAACAGTTCATTTATTTTGTTTAATATTCTTATTTTATACTCACAGGTGAATAAGAATCAACAGTTATTATGTTGACTAGAGCAATCTCAGTACAACAAAAAACCATTTATAGGTTAAAACAAATAATTTATTATGAACTAAATAAAATTATTAATAAGTACCTCATTGCAATGAATTTGAGTACATACGCGGCCTTTAAATGCTAAAACTGAATGCTGGATACTCCGACGTAAAACGAAACAATATAGAAGACATGTCTTCAGTTACACATTGTATGAGCTTAAAACATTTCTGCATTTCAGCAAAATGTAAGCTGTACTTAATTTAGCTTTTTACTCGACTTCGGTCAGCTACAAAGCCGGCTTTGTCTGTGCTGAGAAATAATGAGGCAAACTATATTAAAATTAGAAAATAATCCATCACCATCATATTACCTACATTTATGTGGAGTTAGTATTGCGGACGGCAGCAAAGAATAAGCGGTTATCTAAAAAATCGTTACTGTTCAAAAGAGCCTTAACACAGCTTTTTAGTTGCATTAGTTCGGTTGATTTAAATCACCGAACTGTTGCAACTATTAACTGTTAATAGTTCGGTTGTTAGTCCGGGTTAACCTAACTAATACAACTTTGTAGTAATAGAAATCATTACCCATGGCACTACAGAGCAAGTGGCACTTCTGTTTTTTTACCCGACTTCAACAAATTAAGGACGGTTATTAATTCGGTTGTATGGTTTTTATTTATAAACTTTGATTTATTTTATTTTACAAATTTCAATAACTTTTTTCTTTCCTTTGTAATAATAATACGTCACCAAAGTACCAGGATCTCATAAATATGGAGGAAGTTAATTTCTGTAATTTTCATTCTTTTTTAATCTAACAAAAAAAATAACATTTCAGTAGTGCTACACTTAATAGTAGCAACAGTTTGGTCAGTCGATTGAAATCATCCGAACCAATGCAACTTTTTGGTTGCATTAGTTCGGATGATTTAAATCACCGAACTAATGCAACGGTTTCATTAGTTCGGTTAACCGGACTAACAACCGAACTACTGCAACTAAAGGGAATATACATACTATACCTGCTGGTGATAAGCTAAACATAAGCCATTATATAATAGCTTATTAAATAAATAACACGGTAAAATAATGAATTTATTACTGATCTTAAGGGCTAGTTTAAGGTAGCGTTTAATACAATAATATGTTTCTAATATGGCCATATAGTGGTACAAAATGGGAAATAAAACATAATATGTCAGTAAAATTAAACACAAAAATGTTGGTTAACATCAACCCACATCGAAAAGTGTTCAGCTGCTTTTGACGCCCACTGTACGTGAGTTTTTCAATTTGCATGACATGCTCCGTGGACTTATTTGCGTTCCTCTGAAGTCCACAATAAGTACTGAAAAGCAAGAATTCATCTCTTGCGTTTCAAAGCAAGTCCATGTAAATGTGGTCGCAAAGAATATGTGAGCTTATTCATGCTTTTGATATTAAAATGTTGAGGGCTTATAAATATTTAATGCAATTTCATTGTAAAGATGGAGTAGGGTGTAATTCATCGCTGGAACTCGTAAAGTAAATTTCTAAACATTACAATGGAATACGCAAGTTGGTGAGAAATATTGTATTTTTTGAGGTAGCCTCACAGATAAGGTACTAAAGGCATTTTTATTACGAATTCCCAATTGCATAAATAAAAGATCGACTTGCTGTATTTCTGGCAGTTGGAAAGAAAATGTTTGAGTAAGTAGCTTTGAAAATATCGTTTACTTGTTTTCAGGCTGATTCTGAGCACAAAATAGTCATAACTTAAGACTAGGGAAAAGGAAAAGTCTGTTTATATTTTTAATGAACGTTTCTTAATGAAAGTGTATGAATGAGTTCCATTAAGAAACGTGGAAAACTTGACAAATCTTCAATAAAAGTCAATCAACTTCCAAAACACGGAAATCGTCTAACTCACAGACGTTGAATTATTTGAGTCAATTAGTTCACCTAAGTGGGTCAAGGAGGGAACTTAAACGGTACAATTATTTTACTTTTAACACAACTCCGGACCCACCTAGCGATTTTCCCTCATTCAAATTGCGACCCCAACAAAAGTTACCTAACAAGTCACCAACATACATATTAAGTAAACGTAGCGACTACGGTACACATTTCGTAACGAAACTGCTACGGAATCTCGTAGTCACTACGATAGGAAAGCTACGAACTGCGATAATTAATTTGGTTTATTTATAGACTTCAAAGTGGCTTTTTTGTTTTTGTTAATATTATTCCAGAACTAATTATGAAATTATACAACATTTTATAAAGTTATTCTAAAACTTAAAATTGTTGTGTTCTTTCTCAGAAGCTGAATTTGTTTACATGATACGGATTTAATTACAAATTTCTCTTCTCTTCATTTAATTATTTTGTTTCATTTAGTATCTTTTAAAACAATAGGTAGGTACTATAAAGAACCAAAGTTTCATTTCATTCATGCTACCAAGAAAAGCTTTATCAGAGCAATTTCGCTCAAACAAGTAAAAATCTCAGAACTATTTCGCTCAAACAACTCATAGCTCTAGTGGGGCCGGGAATCGAACCAGATACCTCGGGGTATTTATTCTGGTTCGACTGAGTGCACCGATTGGACCGCGTGAGCTGACTGCTAATGCGGGGATCCGAGCGGCGGCGTCTTTCTTGTACACCACCATCCATATAGACTTCTTACCAGCGAGTTCTTATTTCAAAAGTTAAGATTAACTGCCGTACAAATAAACGAAGAATAAGTTTATACTTAGAATAACCAAGAAGCTTGTTTAGGAATACGACGCTTTTTGACGTTAGACGTAGAAGAATTGCTTAGCAATATTTTTGTTAAACTAGGTATAAACTTATTCTTCGTTTATTTGTACGGCAGTAATAAAAATAATTTCTTTCGTCACTGCTGGTTTATTACATTTAGTTATGAAAAAAGACTAACAGCTTTATTTTTACGTAGTCTATGTATCGTACTTGTAATATTATATTATCACTGTATACTGACGTTGATTTAGTAATAAAGAAAGCATCTGTCTCTCTCCAGTACTAAACGCCAACGTGCTTTTAATATTCCTATGGCTGGAAGACCAGTGTGTAGAGAACATGCGATCGCCCGCAAAATAACTTGTGTATGGCAATTCTGGATGCCTGTCACAGCTTCACTCGTGGGCATCCCCGTGGGCACTTGGCTGCATTATTTAACTGCCATTTGCCTGCTCATTCATATTTAAATGTGGATAAAAAACTAATAAATATTTCATATAGTTTTGGTGCAATTAACACGTTCGCTAAGCAACGTCTTATCACGTCATAAAAAGTGTGACTGATAACGAACAACGTCTTGATACGTCACTTTATTCTTATTTATAACATTAAAAATAAAAGGATGCTTAAGTTGGTAATACTAAATTTTTATAGCGACACCTTTAGGCTACAAAATATTAAAATTCTAAATCTCAAACTTTATACTAGAACGAGTTATCACACTTCCTAGTTGCGCTAACTACAATCGGCAAAAATTTACAACTATACCCCCCTCGCTGACTCACAACGTCACTATATGTCCCTTTTTGTATGCGCCGCCATACATTTAGTAAGCCTGCGCGCTGTGGCGAAGCTTTAGTGTGCTCTATGAGAGTTGAGAGGCGTGTTCTATGACTGATATATCAACGCCCAACCCAATCCACTGAATCTAGAGTCTTCAAATTTTGTACATCGATACTTTATAAACTGTAAGAATCTAAGAAAGTATTTTTGGAAATTTCACCCTTGAAGGGGTGAAATGGGGGTTTAAAGTTTGTATGGGAAAAAATAAATAAATAGAGATTCCTACTTGAAACTTCGTTAGAGTACTTCAAAAAACAAATAAGCAAATACGTATTTCGTGGTGATACAAAACTCAACCCTTTGGGGGATAAAATGGGAACTTGAACAGGTACGGGAACGATAATGTGACGGGAAAGGGGAGGAACAGGAATGGAATATGGATTAGATATTCTACTAATATCATAAAGTATGTGATAGTTTGGAATTTTAGTCGACGTGATAAGACGTTGTTCAAGATCATATCTGATGCCGAATGCTTTGCTGCGGCGGAACGTCTATGGACGATGACGTGACAAGACGTTGTTCAGTATCATATATGATGCCGAATACTTTCTGCGGCGGAACGTCTATGGACGTCGACGTGATAAGACGTTGCGCGTTGTATTGTAGCATACCAAAATTATCTAATTTGTGACGGAAACGTGATTGAACGTTTGCATTTTTGTATAAAGAAATCCTGTGTCACAGCACGGATTTCGGGCGGGGTACCCTGCGCGCGCGAATGTGTTAAAAAAACCTTTCAAATTTGTCAATTTTCAAAATACTTATTTACTTACTTGAAAATGGGCAGTTTGCACACAAGGGTCACATTTCACAGACAAAAGTAACCGTATCGTTATTATGTAATCACAACGAAAAGTAAGAAACTTCAACGAAACCTCTGAAATCTTACATGTCTTCAGGTGGAATCCAATTCCATTCAAAGGAGACGGTTAATACATAATCTAAATTGCCCTTTGCACAGTCGTGTATTCCATGAGCGATCAGTAAAGAAAATATTGAATCTGTAAAATTGAGTAGGTACCTAAGTTCTAGTTTTATCATATACTGAAATAAAATAAAATAAAAACATTATATTTGCACTTACTGCTGAAATATGACTACATCCGCATTATCATTTTTACTGCCAAGCAATGAACAACTAAAACCAGCGCCATCTATCGAAATAATCACTACCTCCTCTGTTAGCATCGAGCCATGACTGCAACAAGCTAAACTCAAACCTTTAGCTTCATTATCTAGCTTTGGCGACCAACTACAGACTTAGCCAGCAGTGGCGCAACTTTGCGAGCTGATTACACGCGTCGACTCCGCCAAACGAACAAAGGGCTCTGATTGTAATTTCGGACGATAATAACGCACCCGGAAACGGAAATGTGTCAGATATTTCATGTGGGGCAGTTTAATATGGCCGCATTCGAAAACAATGGCGGTGAAGGCATTGTTTAACAGATGTGCAAACGTTATATTTATTGAAGAATTCATCATCATTATCGGATTCGTGCGATATTTATTTAATGTCCAGCTTGTGTTGTGGTGAACGATAATGATAACTACTCGGTCGGCTCATCATATAATTAACGGTCATGAATAAAAGTCAGTGATTTCAGTTCATCATTATCATATCAGCCGCACGACACCCACTGCCGGGTATAAGCCTCCCCCAAGGATCTTCACGATGATCGGTCCTGCGCTGCCCGCATCCAGCGGCTTCCCGTGACCTTCACCAGATCGTTGGTCCACCTTGTGGGGGGCCTACCCACGGAGCGTCGTCCGGTGCGCGGTCGCCATTCAAGAACTTCTCGCTGTGTGTCCAGCCCACTGCCACTTCAGCTGATTTCAGTTATAAAGGAATTTTCATGTTGTACTAGCGGCCGCCCGCGGTTTCACCCCCGGTTTCCATTCCCGTGGGAATATCGGGATAAAAAGTATTCTTTGTTTTAATCTAGGCTATCTACTATCTGTGTGCCAAATTGCAACCAAATCCGTTCAATAGTTTTTGCGTGATTGAGGAACAAACATCCAAACATCTAAATGTCCAAACATCCAAACCCACAAACTTTCACATTCATAATATTAGTAGGATAGTATATCTGATACCTAACAGTCTGATGGTTTGCAGTAACAGTCCCTCTGACCATGTGATCCGACTGCCTTTGTCCTACTGATCGGACGACATGAACTTTTTTTCTGTTGGTTCGATTAAAACTAATCGGACTATTGAATCTATCATTTTCTTAGACCCTGTGCTCCCACCAATCGGAAGACGTGAAATTTTGATTTCCGGTTAGTTCGATTAACTAATCAGACTATAGAAACTATCATTAATGATGACTTATGTATGTCATTATCTACTTAAGTACTTACTTATATTTATTTCGTGTGTCTTCTGCCTCTTTGTAATGAAACCTACATTATCAACCTTCTTTCGATCAAATTTTTAATGTAATAAAATAAACAAAACCTATATGAGCAACGAACGTTAAAGATTATTTCTGTGCCTCCAGTCAAAAGCGGCATAAGACGAGTTATGCCCTTTTTATTTTATTGCACTGTTGTAATCAGCACATTGAGTTACATAACATATCAAAAGGGCATAACTGTACCTACCTCCTAACATACATTTATTGTTCACACAAAAAGCATAACTCACCGTTTGTAAGGGCACAGTTTTGAATAATTGTTGAGTTTTACGATCAGAAAGACATAAATGGTATAATCTCAAAATTATCTGTGATTAAAAAAGCATAATTACATTAGATTTATTAGATTCATGTTATATCATTAATTTTAAAAATAATATAGAATTAAATGTAGTTATGCTCTTTTAAACCACCTTATAACCACCTAAAAAAATCCAAATTATTCACCATCCTAGAGATTATTACCAGATGGTAGGGTCTGCTGGGGAAAAATGCCAATTCACTGTGAAAGAAATGACTTTGGAGAATTTCTATAATTTTGAAGCACTCCATAAAGGCCCACTGGTATTAAGGAAAATTAATGCCAATAAAGAAAATGTGCATTGGCCCGATGTACGATGGTTCCAATATTCACAATCAAATCAGAGCCATTTGTTGCTCTCTGCAAAACAAATTTATGTGAAGAAAGCAATTATGACTACATACATATGTTTGGTTAGCGATGTCGGAGCTTTTAAAGGCAGATAATATGATCAATGTTATCGACAAAACCCCCCACATGTTCGGGTCTATCCCCTCTCGTTTTGGAATGACCGGCATTTTAATCTGACTTAATTTTTGATGGCCCTGCCGAAAATATTAATTCCTTTGGATTCAAAAGTCCTATAGTTATAAAAAAATAGTTTTAAAAAGCTTATAAATTACTTATCAATGAAAAAATATGTCAACTATTAACTTAAATTCGTCATAAAAAATACTTTGGTAAATTTTAATCCGAAATTACAGTGATTTTCTTAGGTTTTCCCACAGATCTTGTAAACAAGGACATTCATGTGCATTTTTTTTTGCATTTTATAATACACAGGAATATTATAAACAATACGACATCAAAATCATTGGTCTGAGTTGCATATTTCAAGAGTTATTGTTGTTTGAAAATTAACATTTAGTGCCATAGGGTCATACCTATGGCACTAAATGTTAATTTTCGAAAATGGTCAAAATTCAAAACTCGCCACTTATTTTTATTGTTCAATGTCATTTATATTGAGATAAAATTTTCAAGTTAAGTTAAAAACTGATAAAAATGTTTTTTTTTTATTTTTCCATTTACGTAAGGGTCATATTACAATAATAACTCTCAAAATATGCAACTCAGAGCAATAGTTATGATTTCGTTTTGTAGATAATATTTCTGTGTATTATAAAAACATAAAACAATGCACATTAAGTCCTTGTTTTGAGACCTGTAAGAAAAACAAAAAAAACACCAATTTCGGATTAAAATTTATTTGAGTAATGTTTATGACGTATTAAAGTCAAAAGTTTACATAGTTATTTTTTACTTGATAGGTAATTATGATAAATCTTTTAAAAAATAAATTAAATATTTTTTATTTCAGATAAATTACATCCATATGTGTTGGTACCTAATCTTAGTGCTATTGTTAATAATTTAATTTATATTTTACCATACTGGGACAAGACTGACTATCACATAAAAGGGTAGGTTCCCGTCACTCTTCGAATAAAGCACTCCTATAGTGGGGAAGTGTATCGATTTGCATGTTTGCCTTTGATTTTTGAAAAGTATTCTTTTATAACTGTGGGACTTTTAAATCTAAAGGAATTAATATTTTCGGCAGGGCCATCTTAAATAAAAATTCAAATTTATAATGTCAGTCATTCAAACAGGAGAGGGGACAGACCCGATCATGTGGGGGGTTTCGTCGATAAAATTGATCATATTATCTGCCTTTAAAAGCTCCGATATCGCTAACCAAACATATTATGTACATCATTTGTTACCTTAAGTCTTAATTTATTGAATAGACAATTAGTATTATTCTTACATATGCAAAAAAAAGTTCATATAAATCACGTTATGCTTTTATGTAGTTGTTAGTAAGGGCATAATTCAAGAAAATTTAGAAAAAAATATATATAGAGTGTACAAATGTAGAATAAATTTCCATTAATCGTATCATTAAAAATATATCTAAATATATGCCGTATTGGTTTTCGTGTTCATAATTTGATAACTAAAAAAACAACAAAAATTTGGTTTTTCAACTCTCCTGAAAAGTAGTCATTTTGAGTTATGCCCTTTTTGACTGGAGGCACAGATTTAGTTCGTTGCTTACGAGTACCTATTTAAGTAAGTATCCTTACTAATATTACCTTTAATAAATGCGAAAGTCCGTCTTAACTACTGAACCGATCATTATTAAATTTTGTATACACGTTTTGTCAGGGGTACAGAGAAGGACATAGGGTACCTCTCATGTAGAAAAAAGTATTGTTCCCGAGGGATAGCAAAAAACGCTTTCCACGCAGACGAATTTGCGAGCGGCCGCTAGTTAAAGTAATAAAAGTGTTTCTCAGAATTGTATTTATTAATTTTATTCTCATAAATAAAATTACATTTGAATTTTCCGTATTGTTTTCAAATAATGATTTTAACAAAGGAAAAATAGCATTAATAAAAGGTAACAATTTTCGTTATGCCAAAAATGAAAACTCAAATCTAAAGCAAAGATTATTATTACCTTACTATTTGCGCCACTTAGAGTCAATAATATTCTGAAATAACTCAAATTCAATTCATTTCAAAAATTCTTTGTTCAAATGTACTTTGAAATTCAGTGCTTTTGTATTGGATATATTTTTCCTACTTATTGAAAGATACTTATTGTAGAGTCTCCGCAATCTATGAAGAAACATTGCCAGTACCAACTCAGATTATGTTAAATTTGAACATCGCTGCAAGAATAGAAACAGGCCTTCAGGCTGAGACAAAAATCACGAAGATAATTAAAGTGCTATTATAAGAAGCGTTACGGATACAAAAACTTGATGCAAAAGTATGCTAACGGATAAAGGATTGGTAGAATTAAAAAAGCAGTACAATATCGACACAACTTACCATTCAAAAATGAACCTTAAATTAAGCTGCAGAAGGTTCACAAACCCACCACTGTTTGTAAGTGCCAGTGCTAATGATAATTACTCGGAAGGCTCATTTAGAAACACTTCTTTCGGCGTCGGGAAAAAAGTTCGGTTTTTTAGAACAATTCGTTATCATTATTGTTCATTTCTCACTAATTCTGCTTAATGAAGTGAACTGTGTATAAATGCGCGTAATTATTTTTTAAACTCCACTCCTAATGTCCTTTTTTATTAAGGTAGGTATTGTATGTAAACCCAAATATTTACAATCTTTTACATTTAGAAAATCTTAACAGTACAAAACGAATGATTTATTATTATTTTGAGAAATTAAGTAAACTTCTTAATAAATGAAATAAAACAATTTAAAACGGATACTAGCGCGGTTTTATAGTAAGTAATTTGGTGATTAGTTGGTATTTAGTTTGATTTTTATTTTATTTAAAAAAAAAATTTTTATTTTTAGCTGCAAAAGTGTAAATCTTACATGTGAATTTTTAATAAATGTTGTTTTTTTTCGCATTTTAGCTTCTCGTCACTTCAATCTGGACCAACCAAATCCAAATCTAGTCGCAGTGCAGTCCGTGTAGGTGGACTGAATAAACCTTTTTTTTAATAAATGAATATGCTACAAAATAATATAGGTAGTTATGCCTTAACTGCCAAAAAATCATCATCAGTGTCAGCCTCCTAACAGCCACTGTTGGGTATTCATATGCCTTCTATAAAGCTGCTATTGAATCACATATTATAGCAACATAAATAACACAAGTTGGACCTGCACTACCTGCACACTGCACATTGATGCACACACTCGCGTCGCTGCGAGTCAATTAAAACATTCCAATAATTGATTCTTGTTCCATACGCGTGCTTCAACTGATTGGCTCAGAGATCGACTATATTACAAAATAGTTTACTATCAATTAATCGGATGTATTGGAAACTCATTCAACAGAGAAAATATTGAAAAAATAGCATGAAAAATACTTTCAAGCGCGCTAGTCAAAAAACATCAGGGAATAATGAATGTTATATCGAAATAAAATTTGTGAGTAGACAATACTAATGAGTGAGTGAGATTGACGCATTAGGTTAGCGCATTCATCATGAGATTGCGGAGGTTAAGCAACTTTCGCAAGGGTCGATCATGGGATGGGTAACCAAATTCTTTCAAGCCCTTTCGTGCTTCGAAAGGCGCGTAAAGCTGCATTGGCACCAATTCGCATTGGGTCCGCACGGTGGCTTACGGCTAGAGACCAGGGTTATCAGATCCCATAATGAGATTTCCTGAATTTTCCCCTGACTTTCCAGAAAATTTCCTGTAATTTGTCATTTTGTACTTATATTTCTAGGTAGTTTTAGTAAACTTTTATTATTTTCTTTCATCAAAATGATTTATTTTTACAAATAAGTATTTTCATTACTATCACTTTATTTTTAAAAACCCCTTATAATAACAGTTTTTCCCTGTTTTCCCGGCGAATGGCTGAAATTCCTGACATGTCAGGAAAATTCCTGTCATCAGGGTAGTAGATTGTCTAATTTCAAAACTTATCGCAATCGCTTAAATTTAACAGATGGATGTGATACATTTCTTTGATAAGTTTTTATTTGTGAATAAATTTTAGTGAACGTATTTGTATAAGATATCATGGATGTATCGGTAGCTGAATTTCTCCATTTCTTAAATCATAAAAAGAATAACACATGTAAGAAAATAATTTGGTTGGACTTAACAACTTCATTTTTTGCTCCGGTGATCTGAAAAATGTATTCGATATTTTATTTATAATGTATCCGACCGTGTTTTGTCTCAACCATTTGTTATGTATGATGTAACATTTCGTTCCTTTATACTTTGTGTTATTCTTCAAAATAAATGTATTACCAGCACTCGATTGCAGAGAAATCCACTTTATTTAAACAGCAATAAAATATGTTTTTCGAAAGCTCTTCTTTGAGGAAAACATTTACACAAAACTTCATTGAACATGCTATTATAAAATCGGCCAGGGAGTGTGCACGACCGATTCTGTCACTAGTAGGGGATCAGAACCCGGGAGAAGGGATTTACCCCCCAAACCTCCCCGTTTTGAAGGGGACAATAACTGAAAATTTTAAGTTGCTACTGAAAAAGAAAGAAAAACGTGAGCATGTTTTATTGAATCATGGTTGTAATTAATTTTTTTTTTTTTTCACTAAGAAGTTATTCTAGGTATACAAGGTATTTGGTAAAAGCCTTATAAAGCCAAATGGTAGATAGGGACCCTCAAACTGAACAACATTTACTATGGGACCAACTCTGAAATCGTGAAAAAAAATCAGCTGTTTCCTACAAAAATTGATAGCGAATATATCAAAAAGTATGAAACAGCCGATTTTTTTTCGTGATTTCAGAGTTGGTCTTATGGTTAAAGTTATTCAGTTGATGGTTGATGGTCCCTATCTACCATATTCGGCTTTATAAAGCTTTTACCAAACACCTTGTATTTTTTTTATAAATATAGAAAGTTTGTACATACCTACATACCTACTTACTTTCTTAAAATGTGACCGACCTAGATAAATGACTTCATAAGATACACCTACCGCTTGTGGCAATGATTATTTTTATTAATAAAAACTTAAGCTGTTTCTCTGAAACTAACCAAAAAACTGCCCGTTCGAAGTGTAATGTAACCTATAAATAAAAGATGATAAATACTTTAGTCGGTTTTTAAATTATGACGGCACACGGAGTGGTGGCGACCGATTCTGTCACCATCGGGGTTGAGAACCCACAAGAAAGATTTATGTGCTCGCATGTCCGTGACGTAGTGTTTCTCTACGTAAAAGTGTCTTTATATTTTAATAACTTTTCACTACGCTGTCTCATAAAAGTGGGTTTACTGAGGCATAAAATGCACCTTTTAATAGTTACGTCCAGTTTTTCTCCCTTATCAAAAGTTATGTTAAGTAATTACTTATTTAACGTTATTATCTAGCACATGGGATCTACTAGATGATGTGACCACGTTGTGTTTTGTAGAAAAATGTGGTAGTTTGGTAAATGAATCGCGTTACTGGCTCAACCGTTTTTTTTTAATTAAAAGACACAACTACAGGTATATCTTAGGCGATAGGTCCAGAGCATTATTAGAAGAAACTGTGAAAAACCATAAAAATAAATAAGATATTTTCGTGATCGTGTACCGTTTTTTTATCTGCCTTAGTTTGCCTTAATGATTTGCAGAAAGAAAAGATTAAGGTTAATGAAAACATTTTTAAGAAAGTAACTTTGAATTGCAGCCAAAGTACGTCCCATTACGTAACCAGGATACTTCTACAAAGATATCAGACAAAACAAAGAAAAAAACAGTAAGCAAAGATTAAGAAAAGCCCCTAAACTATTCCGGCGCTATTTAAAACGGTGAAATTTGTAAGCATTTAGCAACTTCGTAGCCGACGGTGGCATCGCTTTAAATAAAATATCTCCGTGTTTTATCTCTTTCTTACTTGGAAAGGGCAGCGCAGACATTTCGCTCGCTCTGTGGTCGGATCTCCCGTGTACGGTTAGCATAAACGGTTTATCACTGGCGGAGCGCAATCGAGCATTCGCTTAACCGCCGAGGGGTTGTTTTGCAGACGGTTTTTGAATTGTAAAGACAGAACTTTGTTCTTTTTTGGTCTTCGCGATGCTCTTGTGAAATGTATCTTGGAATTAAATGATGGACTGGTTGGTACTATCTTTTTGTTCTTAATATCTGCTACATTATTACCTTTCAAATATATTTTTTCAAATAAACTTTACTTTTTCACTACAACTTGTGTAATTGTGTTTCAACTTTCAACCTAAGTACGTTATTTCAACACACTGGGTTTAAAGTAAAAATAAACTTCATGTAACGTTTTTAGTATGGAGCCTGGTATAGCTTTACGAAAAAAAAATCGGAAATTCATCGCAACTGATGTTTTAATCGATAGAAAACGTCAAAATAAACATGAATTATTGATTGCTAAATTGTCCTTAAATGTATACCTTCGGAGATATTGATTTTCGGAGATAAAGTAACACTTCAATTTGCAACTCCAGACTATTTTTCTCCGAATATCTCCGAAGTATACATTTTACGACAATATGACAATCAATTATTTGTGTTTATTTTGAGGTTTCCTGTGTATATATTGACACTATTTATCAGCTTTTGATCACAGTTTTATCAGCTGCGAAGTATTATCGATTTTTTCAAAATGGCGGGTATGCCAAAAAGGCTTCAAAAAGGTTACATGGTCTTTGGAGTCGTCTCAATGATGAGAGAAATAGCCAGTATTGCCAAGAATATAGGTTCGATTCCCGTCCTTAACATTTTTACCATAAGGACTAATTAAAAGCCAGCCAAGCGTGAATCGTTCTCGTCTTGTGAGTTATCAACCAGCCAAAGAAAACGTCCAAATTCATAAATTGATAGAATAACTTATAACTAAGTACTTTAAAATTCAATGAAGCATTGTGGAATTTGTTTCAACTTAATAAACTATTCTGTGACTGATATTGAATAACTGAAACGTAGCAGCTGCGTTTAAAATTAAATTCAAGATAAAAAGAAATACTTAGTGGAAAGCTTTCTTCGAACATTTCAGAACATTACAAGCGATAATATTTTAAATTCTTCACATTTTCTCATATTTTTTGAACGTTCCGTTCGGCTCAATGATACTTAGCTGTTCAATTTCCAACATGTGTTTTTGTCGTACAGAGTATGATGGACGATCAGGCTTCATGTTTGATTAATTCAAATAAATTTATTTAGTCAGCTTATTGACTGTCAGAATTAATTATACGAAAAAACCGGCCAAGTGCGAGTCGGACTCGCGCACGAAAAGTTCCGTACCAAAAAACGGCAAAAAAATCACGTTTGTTGTATGGGAGCCCTCATTAAATATTTATTTTATTCTGTTTTTAGTTTTTGTTGTTATAGCAGCAACAGAAATACATCATCTGTGAAAATTTCAAATGTCTAGCTATCATGTTTCATGAGATACAGCCTAGTGACAGACAGACAGACAGACGGATAGCGATCTTAGTAATAGGGTCCCGTTTTTACCCTTTGGGTACGGAACCCTAAAAACGTACCACTTTTATCCGAGATTATGAATGGCTCGTTTTGTTTGACATGAATGACTAACTTACATTGACCTTTTGCGATTTATTAAACGTTATTTGACGAATTTTAAATATGATTGTGATTTGAAATTCAAAACAATTTGGAAACTTTTGGAACATCATAAATGCCAAGTTATAGCGTTTTCATAACAACCTTCATCAAAAAATAGGTTATTTATAATAAAAAAAACTACATTTTAACAACACGATTACTGATAGGTACCATTTTAAGAAAAGGTAAACAAGCGTAGCTCATTTTCGACTCACTATTATCCGAAATATCGTTAGATACCTACAATTAATTTTACAATTAAATCAATAAAGTTGTACACGATTTTGCATTTATTTTGTGGGTTCACTTACTGGAATTTCCATTTCTTTTCAGTATTTCTGTTCTGTATTCACAACCCTATATTTTTGAAATCCTTCGGCTGGCGGCGAGAGACCTACTCATTTACATTCGACATAAATCCGTATTTTTGAATCTCCAGCTCAATAGCCAGTAGTCGTCAGTGTAGTTCAGTGAAACAAACATATAACCCGGTGGCCAAAACTGAAACAAAGTGCTATTGTCATTACAGCGACGCCGCCGTCAGCGAGTCAGATAAGTTTGTGCTCAGCTGTTCGAATGCGTGTTGATTGTAAACACCGCATGCGATGAAAATGAGCTGAGCAGTAAAGAGCGCTCGCCGCCTTTCAAAAATAGGCCCCACGATCTCTTTCAGTATTAACCAATGAGGATCAGTAACGATGCTTAGTGGCTTATCAGAAAGCTTATGCCACCACATGATTAACTGTGAAGAAATTTTTACGATATCTCTTAAACCTGAGAAGTTATACGAGTTAAAACGTGCTAAAACAGTGTTATTTTGGGGGGTCCTTATGAACGCGAACCTTATGTAGTACGTGATAAAGCACATATTGCATTGAGCTTGGCATTTCCTAAAAAAACCCATATTATTCAACCATTTCTAAACGGATTTCAAAAAATCTTTCACTGAGTTTTATATCTTTTAATATGTTTTAATATTATAACAATATAGGATTCAAACTTGTTACTGATCCTCATTGAGCCTGATTATTAACACAAAATTTTTCTTCCTCTGTAGGTACTCTCGTCATGTCATTTAAGAGTATCAAAATAAGCTGATACCTACTATAGTACTTAAACGTAATTTGGGTAGGCGTCATTTGACTAATGTGTGAAAAGGAAATATAGCCCCGTTATAACAGAGAAAATGCATTAATTTCGCTGAAAGACGGTTAAAATAATAAAGCGTATAAAATTGGGAGCGGCGCGAAACCTTTGAAGTGAATTAACAACAGGCGTTAATTGGAAAATTTCGTTACACGTGCACCTTAACGCGTAAGATTTAAGGTTTAAATTGATTGGATGTGATGTTTACAGTGTTTTGGTGTGAGTTGCAGAAAATGAACGAAATTCGTTACGAATAAACATGTTATGACTTGAATAGAGACTGAAACTTTTATATAGATGTTGATTAGACCATTGTCTTTTACTATTAGCTTGTAAAATATTGTGAGTGTACGATTGGCAACTCACGTGCTTTAACCCTTTACAGAAAAATTCGCGTATCGCTCTTGCACGAATTAGCGTGCTCGCAGACTACAGAATTTCTATCGGCCGACAGTTTAGTCGGGCTCTCCAATCAGTATGAAGAAGTATGCAAGTGCGCACACTACAACGATTCGGTATCGGCCGATAGAAAGTCTGTAGTCTGCGGGCACGCTAAAACATAGGTACCTAGGTACTATCTATGTCGTGACGGCGCGGCGTGTAAGCGATTTTAACTTCAGAAGTGATAAGCGGATGTGTTGTGTTAGTTGCGATAGTACATGTCGCAGACAACTAACTTAATCGGCCATTTTATTGACAGCCTTTTTACTAAACAACACAGTTTGATCAATGGCCTTTTGGCATGAATGACGTAGACTCTAAGTCTACGTCGTAGAGCATATTATAATATAGATAAACACAATTCTCTCTCTCTGTGTGACTAATCACTCGTTACACAAGGATTTTAGTATTTAGTATCCTATACAAATACCTAATAAATATCACGAGGACATCAAATACAATGTTCGATTCATCAGATTAATTACATATTAGTAAGTATATCAGATTAACCATGACGTGAACCCTTCCGCTCATACGATCTGAAGATCAAAGGATTTGCCTGAACATCACATTGAGCGCTGCGCGTCGTTTTATGTTTAAGCAAGTGCTTTGTATGATCAGATCTCTCGATTTGTAGGTAGGTACTTATCAATATATTCTAAAGTATACGTTCGCGAAAAAGGAAATGAGATATCCCAAAGCGGAGATGAATTGTAAAACGTGAGAACGAGATATAAAAAAATATCTTAGGTAGCTCAATTAGTTGGATTTGTGATGAAAAGTAAAAAAAACTCAAAAAAACTATACTTATTATACAAAGTGTTACAAAAAACCCTCTTATGCCGAATATGGTAGATAAACTACCATCAAACTGAACAACTTTTGCTATGGGACCAACTCTGAAATCGCGAAAAAAAATTAGTTCTTTCATACAAAAATTAATAACGAAAATATCAAAAAGTATGAAACAGCTGATATTTTTTTTCACGATTTAAGAGTTGGTACCATAGTAAAAGTTGTTCAGTTTGATGGTCCTTATCTACCATCTTCGGCATTAGGGGTATTTTTGTAACAGGTTGTATACATATTTGCACTCAAACATCTATAAACGATAAAATGAACCTCATTTCTCAGAAAAAGAGCATCGTAAAGTTAAATGATTAGCCCTCGACGTAACATCGAGCGAGGCTCCGTATGCAGTCGTAAGTTTCGCATACCCACCCACATCACGTTTCGCCGATTTTCGCGTTTCGCGTGACCTCGCGACTACTTATTTTCGTCGCGATTTTACTGAGTTATAATATAAGGTTATAGTGAGGGGATATACTATACTATGTAATGTAGATATTTATTTTATTTATGACACCACGAACGTTGCTCAAGTAGCTAAAACACTTTTGCTATGCAAATAAGGACACAACCGTCACACACACACACACACAGATTTGAGACAATTTAGAAAAGTTTGTTTTCTAACAACCGCGCGGGCATCAAACCCGGGACCTCATGGATAAAAACAGCAAACAGCAAATCACTCGACCACAAACAGTTTAATCGTCAATATTTTTGTTTGTTTTAAAGAAATTACTTAATTAAGCGTTCAGAAATTTTACCAAGGCAGACTTTTTCTGATCGACTCATAATCGAAATTACCCTGAAAACTATCATCTCTCTTTTTTCAGTAGTTTTCTTTCTAAAAAAACAAACAAAAAACAGAAAGAATTAAACGTTGCTGAATATTTATGAGATTTTGTTCATCGTTATATCTATGGAATGCTAAGTTAATTAGTAAGATATTAAAATATGGATACTTTATAAAATTCCACAATAAAATACGAGGAAAATTGTAACTAGAAAATGACAAGTCCATTTTATAAATCTTGCAGAGTAATTCTGTGAATTTTAATTATTATAAACATTGTAGAGTCAATGAGATTTTTTTACAGACTTCATGTCGTTTTCTTCTTTACGAATAATATTGCTGAAAGTAAAATTGCCTTTACTACTTTATTACTCGTTAGTTGTTTTTGGATCTACCTTAATAAATAAACTAACGGTACCTACTTTTAATCAAAAAGCAGCATTTTAATGTTCCATTCATGTGACAAACACAAGACAAACTGTTATAACAGTTTTGAAGGCGCAAATTTTTCACATCTCTACTGCCAGAAATCCCTTACACCATATGAAATTATTTACTTATCTAATATAGAGTTGTGCGTCATTCGCGTCACGTTCGCCCGGGTGATAGAACGATGTTTCCCATTGTGCCACATCCGCTGACTGAGGCGTTTCCAGAGAATAACGTCTACTTGCCGATTTTATAACGGTTCTAAAAAACGTGGGTTTTTTATATTTGTACTTACTGATAAAAGTACGTTTATATCGAAAGCTAAAGTAAGTGAAAAGCAAGTAGGTATAATGAGAACAACTTTTACTGCATGAGGACTTGTACTATTAGGTAGTTATTCTGTGCATGAGGTATGAAATTAACAACTTTAAAATCTATCATAATATAAAAAAACAGAATCTCTTATATATAAGTGATAAGAATAAATTGGATTCCTGTGATATTACCCAAAATTTACACTACCTGAGGTCCCCGCAGTTTGATTGCTTAGAAACTACATATTTTTAAGTTCAAAATTAAGTTCGTATCGACACAAAGTCAAATAATTGAATTAAATGTAAACCACTGAAATAACTATACATGGTTATTTTTAGTTAATACAAAACCTCTCGTGGGGTTGATCAGACCATCAAACTGAACAACTTTCATTTTGGGACTAACCCTGAAATCGCCAAAAAAAATCAGCTGTTTCATACATTTCGATGGAGTAGGATTGTACTTTTGTATGGAACAGCTGTTTTTTGTTTGTTTTGATGTTATGTATTAATTAAAAATAGCCTTATTACCTACTATTTAATATACTTAGATCATACTGATTACCGGCAAAAATACGTAAATTTTATTTTATTATAACAATTTTGCCCATTAATTTCGGGTAGTATACATAATATTTTCCCAATATAAATTTCTCAACTTAATCAAAACACCCAACTTAATAAACCTCGCTAGTTTAAGCGTTTAATTTTTCCAGCTTCCATCGTTTCATCAGGGGCGGTTACGCCAAGGCCCGCTTACGGGAAAACTTTCCGAATTCCCCATAATTTTGCCGCGCAACTTGAGATATTAAGACATGTTGCTTAATAACGCTCATGATTTATAGGGAACCTCCTGGATGGATGCCGTGAACGTTTGGCCCAAGTTACGCTAAGTTTCGATGAAATTGTATCGGTTACCTGCCAAAATTGCGAGATTGAGACTCGGTTAACTTAAATTACGGAACCATGAAAAATTATGGAGCAAAACTACTTTGTTTATGTCTATTACAAAATTGTTGTTTAGCCAAGAGACCCTACTATAACTAGGATGAATTTGGGGTTTTTTAATCATTAAAATGAACTTTACCGTTACAAAAAAAATCAGGGTTTCTTTTTTCTGATAAAGAGTTTCTTTTTTCTGATAAATAAAAACAGCATTTATTAATGCAAAAATCTGAAACATGATAATAGACTATTTGGTCTTAATTTTATTTACAACTAGCGGCCGTCCGCGGCATAGTCTGCGTGGAAAGCTTTTTTGCTTTCCCTGGGGAACAGTACGTTTTTCTGGATGTAAGGATGTAATGTACCCATACCTATGTCCTTCTCTATACCCCTGACTACGTGTATACAAAATTTCATGATGATCGGTTGAGTGGTTTAGACGTGAAGGCGTAACAAGCAAAGAAATAAACGGACTTTCGCATTTATAATATTATCCTTATCCTTATATAAAACAGTAAAAAAAAAATTTGGGGCGATGGAGACATAGGTAGTAGAGTAAGAATTTGAAAAAAAAGTGTGTCTGTTTGTCTATTTGAACACGCTAATCTCCGGAAATACTGAACGGATTCGAATGAAGCTTTTTTTGTTAAATAGCTGTTAAGCCTGGGCATAACTTAGGGTATAATTGATTTTGGAAAATGGAACACCTGATGCAGAACCTTAATGGTCCAACTAAACTATAATAAGGAATATAAAAATGACACCTTAGCAAAAGTTGTTCAACCTGATGAGCATTTTTTGTTGCGGTATAAAAATCGAAGATCTGGAACACCGGATGCAGAACTATAACACTCCTACAAGTATTTTCTTATGTAACTACATAAGTTCATTTATATGCATATGCCGAAGTCATAAAGTCCACGCGTACGAAGTCGCGGGCATCAGCTAGTTTTAAATATTTTTATATGTAAGTATAGGTTTTTACTTCTTTACCAGTCATATTGGATTCATACTCATTTACAATTATATTTCTAATTCAATGTAAGTACTTTTAACCGTTTACATTCAGATACAATTTCTAAAACATCTCTCGCGGGTGGTGTAAGAAACATTTTAATTTATTTTGAAATTGAGATCATTCTCTCGGAGTAAGCTCATGTATAAACTATCAGCTTGTGAGCACAATACATGGGCTCCACGACCTTTGAGATAAATGATTTATAGAAGATGACCTGGGGGTCAAGTCTGCTAATGTTTTCGTCAAAATCGTAGTTCAATGGTGTTCTAATGGTAATGCTTTTTGACACAGTTCTAGTTTCTTAAACCCAAAATCAAGACACAATATGTTTCCGTTTTGGGTTTAAGAAACACAATGTGTTTCAGTTTTGGATTTAAGAAACAAGAACTGTGTCAAAAAGCATTATCATTCAAACACCATTGAACTACGATTTTGACGAAAACATTAGCAGACTTGACCCCCTGGTTGTTTACTTTCGATGTACATTATAAACTATTTGATTATTTTCTTAAATACTTCAATCCAATAATCTATCCCCAGAGAAGCCTAGCTCAATTACGTAATGGCGGCCTAGTAACAGATGTATTTCTTTATTTGTACATTTGCACTTTAGTGCTAGTGCACCTAACATATATAGGAATAGGCCGTAGTTTTTTTATTTGCAAAGTAAAATGCAAGGAAAATAACATTATCATGCATAATATTATGGCATTTGCATTTTATACGATGTTTGTTTGGACAAAAATATTTTAGTTATTCAAGTGCAGTAAAACACTTGTGAAAAGTTTAACGATGCAATAAAATGTGATACAAATACAAAATGTACTTTAGATCTTTTGTGAGGACCTCTTGCGTGTTTAAGGGGCAGTAAAAGATTTATATCAGAACTTCAGATGTTGATTCGTTAAGAGAAATAAAAAAAGTGTTGACGCTATTGACTGGCGTTGCTGAAGCAATTGAATACATTATCTTTTATATCACTGACATTAAATGAGTTTATGAAAAAAATATGTGTAACAAATGTTTTCACAGCTATTACATGTTATCTACGTTTTTATTTTCCTTTTTCCGGGAGTAGTTGAAGATCGAAAACATGATATAGTCATTACAAATCACCATTTTAGGTAGTCTCACTGATTTTAAGTGTTAAACACATGTCGTTATTAAAAATTCATTAACGCCTTAATAAATCTTTACTTTTTGGATATTAAAGCCTCAGAAGCCTCTAACGACCTCAGTGGCGCAGTGGTCAACATGCCGCCTACCACGCAGAGGTACCGGGTTCGATTCCCGGCCGGGCAGAAATTGAAATGATGAATTTTAATTTCTGTGACGGGAGTTACTAGGTGTTACTATGTAGGTATAATAAGTTATTTAAAAAGTATTTACGTAGTATATCAGTTGTCTAGCACCCATATTACAAGCTTTGCTTAGTTTGGGGCTAGATGGCACTGTGTGGAAAAAAAAGCACCAAATGCCAATTTCCTGTTACTCTCACAAAATTATGTCTTACTACAAAAAAAAGGGATATGCTACGTGGGATTAAAACAAACAAATTAGACTATTCGTTGCCTAAGTCTATTCCGACAAGATCTCAAGATCAAAGGCCGATCAGCAGAATCTTGCGAACTGAGCTTAGTTCGGTTCGCCAAATACTCTGCGCCACGATTTGATCTAACCAAGTGTCAATACTATTTTGACTACGAAATCGGAACAGTCTGCTTTTCCAGTTACCCTGTGATTCTGAATGACTAAACGCATTGAATAAATATAACTATTATACATATGTATGCTACGCGAGTAAAATTTTTAGAATGTTTGTGACTATGAGTCGATTGAATTCAAGAAGTCAAAGGCAGACATGTGTTAGGTTCCTTGTAGAGCTTTTGTATGATTGCTTTTGTCTCATCATCATCAGCTATAATGTCCCCATTGGGGCACAGACCTTTCTTATGTAACTATAGATGAAGAAAGAGAAGTATCTACTTTTATTTTATTTTATTGCAACAACTATTAGCTTAATTCAACTAGGTATGAAGGTAGATAGATAGAATTTAGATATTTCTTATCTTGTCACAAACGCTATCAATTCGACATACATTGTACAATATGTACATCCATTGCTGCGGCAATACAAGTTTCTACGACAATTGCCTTTGTGAGCCAGTGAAGGATGCACACAGATTGTTTATTTGCGGTAGTCGTCAAGATGTCAAACGATCGTGATAGATAGATGTTGTAGTCTGGACTTCATGGTCCACTTCAGGTGCTTTAAAAGGACCTCAAAGGATTAAGAAATAGAGAGTTAGACAATAGACCGATGTTCTCATAAACAAAAAGAGGCTGATCCGTTTAACTATTTCACCTCTAAGAATAAAAAGGCCAAAATCCACGCTCAGAAATACGTGTTATATATTCTTAAGCGTACAATGCGGCTCTCAAATATTTATCGCGCAATCCCCGCGCCCTCATTCATCTATGCTGCCATATATTTTTCACCGACCGTGATCCATTTAGACGAGACTGCGGCACACGTTTACAAAAGGCTTAAACAAAACCCATCTGTTGTAAAGCCGAATTTCATTGGAACGTTTGGTCTGGATTAGGAATTATTGCATTCGAAATGGTGTTCGTTGTTTGTAATGGATTGAATGGGGAAAGGAGAAAAATGTAAAAAAAAACATGTTGAAATGAAAGGCAACAAGCTAAATTGTTGGCTGATTGTACTTGGCTGGGCAACGAATAAAAACACCCTAAAATTAGATAAGTAATATTATTTTGGGGGCTTCACCACCTATCATGTAGGTAAGTATTCTTTGCCTAATACCGCAGTTTTAATACTGTGCTAATACGGTACTATTATCAGCAGCTAGATGAAAACATTCGCAAAGAACAAAATACCCAGATGTCGCTACACTACACACAGGGCTTCTTAAAGTTCACGGACCTCTTGTTCCAAAAGCCTGGTTGGATAAAATTTAACTTACCTTTTCGCTGAAACGATGAAAAGATCCTCCTTCGACATAGTTTTCCCTTCGTACGCGCAATATTGTTTAACTTTTTCACAAATTACGGAGTAAAATATACACACAAAAGGTAACTGTAACGACTGCGTTGAAACGAGCGAGGTAATCTACCAGCGGGGTTTGTCGTAATCCGGCAAATTTAATTCAAATTAGCGCGCGTCTCTCCGGCCTTATCGGAGTTACTGGCGGCCTTATTCAACTTATTCCCGGCCTTATTTTAGTTATTAGATGCCTTATGCAGAATTAATTCGCTCTCTCATTATGTTAAATGTTTCTAGTATGTAGACACATTGTTCTTGGTACGTTATCGTGTTGTTTAATTTAAAACAACCATCTTTAGCCGACAAGCTTGTTCGATTTGAGACTGAAATTTGGTAGATACATTTTTTTTTAAAACAATCCAAGTAGGTAATTCACTATCTTACCTGGACTATCCGCATATCCATCCACTCCATCGGTGCCTCGGAATCTTCGATCATCTATATCTCCCTCGGACATGTGGAGATTAGTTAGGTAGTACCTACCTTTCCTACCGTTGCTAGACCTCACAGAAACCAATTTATGGTAATTCACTATGTTTTATAAGGAAAACGATTCACAGACATGTTCTGTACATTTTTTACCGAATGACAGATTGAAATATTGCGCAATGCAATAATAAACTTCGACTTTGTTATTTTTTTGCAGCGCAAAATGCGGTGGAAACACGTTACGCAGTAACTTTTTTACACTCACTCAAAGCGTAAAGTAGAGTAAAGTAAGTGGGTATGTGTCACTGGAGCCAATCAGTTTTACCCCTGTTGTGTTACTAACTTAGGCGAGTACGGCCGAATACTCAAAGGCTTCTTAGGAATTCTTAAAAAATTCATGACATTTTGAAAAATACTTGACATTTTAACGAAGATAATTACTTCGCCACTTTTAACTTATTTACAATTACAATATTTGGGTGTGAGATAGTACCCTAACATGGCCTTACCCTGAAAGGCGACCGATTCTGATTCTGTCAAGTAGAAATACAACAGAGGGAAAAAAAGTACCTGTTGCGCACCTCCTTGCTGTGCTAGGTTAAGTTTATTTTTCAGAAACCTTTTTAAATCAAAATTCTTTGTGTTCTTTGTCAGTTTTTTACTTGTCATATTTATCTGTTCTGTCATCGTTGCTGCTACCTATTTATAAGCTTGTTCAAGGTAATTAATTTAGTTCTTTGATTATAAATACATCAATTAACAGTCCTCTCAGCTTTCATTCCATTCCCTGTCGCTATCAGTACACATATGATTTTATTGAGGAGATTGGCTATGCAACATGGTAAAAAGCTGCAAAAAAAAACGTTTTTACTAAGTAAAATTTAAACAAATGCAACCATCAAAAACTGTTGCACGTTTACAGGATCATTTCCATTCCGCCGCAGCCGGATGCACTGCAGCGTTTGGTATTGACACTGATACCTTGAAATCCAACAGAACCAATGAGATGTTAAATTATTTTTCCCGGGGCTCGAACATGTGCGCCTGTCGTTCCAAGCATGATAGATAGATGGCGTATAAAATACCATTTTGACCTAGAGACAGGGAACATAAATATTCAACATTTTTCTTCTCTCGTTTCGTTTCTCTCGTTTACACATAAGACTGCAATTTAACAATATTCTAGCAAATAAATGATTATTTATCCTTACTTATATTATAAATGCGAAGGTCCGTTTGTTTGTTTGTTACGCCTTCTCGTCTTAACTACGGAACCGATCATCATGAAATTTTACTTACACGTTGTCAGGCGTAAGGAGAGGGAAATATTATTTCATCCCGAAAAAATATTGTTCTCGAGAGATAACAAAAAACCTTTTCACGCAGACGAAGTCGCGGGCGGCCGCTAGTTTATTTATTTTAATTCTTTTTTGATATCGTTAAAGATGATGAAATTAAGTCATTTCATTATGAAATATTACAAGTCATACGTATACCGTTTCTTGTGTTCATCACTATCATCGGTAAATTAACAAGACGTGTTGTTTTATCATACTAACTCTAACCTTTATATTAGGTAAACTTATAAAATATTTCATGCTAATAATAAAGACGTCTTAATTTGGTAAACTAAAGATAAAACCACTTTTTTTGAAGCTGCACAAAATGCATGTCTATCTCCTGGACAATCTTTATTCGGGAGCTGCCTCCTAACAGAGGATAAGCCTCGCCGAAATGACCTCAATAGTTTCTGATAGGATATATCTCTTTGAATAATATTGATGATAACTTTTTCATCAGTTATGGAGTAACAAAAATATAATAAACCTTTATCGCAATCAAAGATTCATATTACAAGGTACATGATGTTTTGCGGTTTTTTTATTCAATATCGTCGTATGTTTATAAAAATTTTGAATAATAATCTGAATTTTAATATTATGTAATAATTAAAATAAATAAATAATTTGCTCAAACAAAAACAATAACATACTCCGTGTCTTATGAGTTGGTAAATTAGATTGATTCCGTCGACTTTTTCTTGCCTTTTCGACATTGGACTAGAAAAAAAATGCAATATCTTTATAGTAAACTAGCTTCCGCCCGCGACTTCGTCTGCGTGGATAGTTTTTTGCTATCCCTCGGGAACTGGGGCCGTACCGGCTAACGCATCGATTATCGAAAAGTCTGCCGAGTTTCAACTTAAAACCGAAAAATCAAAGTAAGGAATTTCGTCTTGTACTTGACGTAATTTGGAAGATACCGATGCTCATGTGACATCATGAATTGGGGTTCGCCATTTTGGCCCAATTGGGGCTCGATTTATCTGTTTTAATTTGAAACCCGGCAGACTTTTCGATAATCGATGCGTTAGCCGGTACGGTCCCTGTACGTTTTTTCTGGATGAAAGGTACCCTAGGTCCTTTTCTGCTCCCCTGACAACGTGTATATGCAAAATTTCATGATGATCGGTTCAGTAGTTACGGCGTGAAGGCGCATCAAACAAATAAACAAACAAACAAACGGACTTTCGCATTTATAATATTAGTAAGGACTAGTGTGCGATAGGTCCGAATTCATTCATTTATTAATGAATATTTCTACTAACCTCTTGATGAGTGACCCCAAAATTTTCATTTAATGTTTATAGTTCTGAATTTAAACAAAATGTTTTTATCTATTTATTCAAAGAGTATTTTTAAATGCGAAGATAAGTTTACTTGCAAAATAACATGCCAACAGTTTGGTAAAGACGTAAAAATAATACCGAGTACAATTTGATGTTGCCAATTACAATCGCAGTGGGGTACATACAATACAATCGCACAATATTACTTTTTTCATCAAAGCTAGACGTGACATCAAAGGACCAATAAGGTAGCAAACAGCTAATATCTGAGGAATGCGGACGAATGTTCCTCCGTGATTCAAGTTATGTTATTTATTAAAAACCTTTCTCCTTTGCTTTTTTCATACTTACAAGAAATCTGAACCTGAAGAATAATTATTATAAGTAAAAGCGTCATAACAAGATTATTCTAGACAATTTTAGTGCTAGTGCACTTTATTTATGTTGATTAATACTTACGTAACACATCCTTACTAATATTATAAATGCGAAAGTCCGTTTGTTTGTTTGTTTATTTGTTTGTTACGCCTTCACATCTTAACCACTCTACCGATCATCATGAAATTTTGCATACACGTTGCCAGGGGTACAGAGAAGGACATAGAGTACCTTTCATCCCGAAAAAATTTTCGTTCCCGAGGGATAGCAAAAATCTTTCCACGCAGACGAATTCGAGGGCGGCCGCTAGTAATATTATAAATGCGAAAGTCCGTTTGTTTGTTTGTTTGTTACGCCTTCACGTCGTAACTACTGAACCGATCATCATGAAATTTTGCATACACGTTGTCAGGGGTGCAGAAAAGGACATGGGGTACTTTCATTCAGAAAAAACGTAAGTACAGTTCCCGAGAGATAGCAAAAAACTGTCTACGCAGACGAAGTCGCAGGCGGCCGCTAGTAACTCATATTTTTCAACGAAACTATTTAGGTAGATACTTACTGTCTCTTGTTAATTGTTCCACAATGTAATTATTAGACAAAAACATTTAACATTGTGTTAAGGCTGTATATCCGCATTTCAAAGAAATTAGCGTTTTTCCAAAGAAGTTATCTAAAGAATGAAAGCATTAGGTACTATTGATGTAAACTTTAGTTTTAGGAAGCCAAATTCTTAGATTAGTGCCGTATAGAGAGAAAAACATAATAAATTATCAGGTATTTTAAAACGAAGACAATCTGTTCAAGTGGAATTTCAAATTTGATTGTCAGAGGTATTTTTCACAAACGTTTCAGCTGTAACAAATAAGAATACGACTCATTTTTTTTCACGTATTGCTTGTATTGTCAATGAGTGCCCTACAGAGATAATTAAAAAAATAATTTAATCACAGAGAAATAAAATATTAATTTTACATGGTTTTTACTAGTATTTACAGATTCTAAAGTCATTTTTTATTTTTCTTAGGAATAATGAGGTATTTGTCTATTGTATTACGTGTTTTGTATAGTACTTAGGTATATCTATTTAATAATTTAATAGGAATTTTCAAAGTTCGCTCTCATTTCGGCTCGCGCAGAGTTGTTTTGATCATTTGTATTGAAAATTGAAAAATGGAACGTGATGCGCGTCTACACCCGTAATGAAAAGGAAAATATAAAACGTTTATTTTAACGATACGCTTCAATGGGGAATGTCTGAAAAAAATCAAATTGGCTGAATATTTTTTTATAGGTAGGAATAAGCTCCCTTAGTAATAGAAAAAAGTTTGACAATTTTCCGTTGCGTAAAAAGATTGTAAAAAATTAAAACCTTTTCGACTTTACAAATGTGTAAAAGTAACAGCAGAATGGAGGTAATACCTTTGCCACCATTTGCCACAACAACAACACGAATAAAAAATAAAAAGTTTTGACATTTTGACATTTGTCATGTTTGAAACTTTTTTATATTACTAAGGGAGCTTATTCCTACCTATAGAAAAATATTCAGCCAATTTGATTTTTTTCGGACATTCCCCATTAAAAAAGGTTTTATTCAATAAATTCTGTCTCTAATAAACTTGTGAGTTTTGACAAACGATAATTTCGTTGGTGTTTACTTAACGCTGTGGTTCGCGATACGAAACACGGAATACAGCAATTAATAACCAGTCACGAAAACAATTTTTATTCACTTGTATTTCAGTTTGTTTTATTTTCAATTACTCGCGTTAATCGCTTCACATATAGACATTATTTTCGATTAAGTATTATCAGAGAATGATGAAGAAAGAAATTGGCAGTTTTTTTTCATACGCTACGTAGCATTAAGCTCCTTTATTTAAGGCGAAATCCTTACGAAATCTACTCTTTTACTAGGTATCTCTTTAGAATATGGTTTTGTTATTGCATGAATTTAACTGTCACTTCACCAGAAATTTGACAAAATTTAGTAAATTTTATTAATTTCTGGAATAATGGATCGCTTATTGTGTTAGATCAATAAAAAGTATATAATTTTTGCATAAAAAATCATATCACTTCGTTGAAAATAACGAAATCTGACGATTCAGGTTTTTTTACAGAGTTACCAAGCCATTTTTCAATATTCTGTTCGTTTATTGTGCTTCTTTGTTTTTTTGCAGTCTAAAGTAATTTTTGTAAAGTAGAATTCTACATCAGTTCTTCATATTGGAAGCCCAAAAATCAATCTTTTCATGAGATCGTGAAAATTTCAGAATTTTAGGTAAAACATAAAAAAAAATGACTTCGTTTTCGCAAACGGAAAGAACAGCAGAATAAAAATTACTCGCTAATCACTACGTTTAAAAAAAAAGACAACTGACAGTTGACTTTGACATAAAATGGCTACATAAGGAGAAATTATGTCAAAAAGAGCAGTTAGTTAAGCCAGTTGACTTTTTTTAAAATGTGGGGATTAGAGAACTTAGAGCATTCAACTTGAATGCTCTAAGTTAGAGAATAATATCCATTATTGCTTTCTCTGTTAATCTCCATTCTGCTGTTACCTACTTCTGTACATTTCTGAAGTTTTTTGTGTCTCACGCAACCTTCTGAAATTGCTGAAAATTCCAAAATTCTGAATATCTAAGTATTAATAAAGGAGCTTACAGTTTTATTTATTCTTATGCTTATACCTTTAAAAAACTCAGCTATTTTAATTTTTTCAGACATTCCCCGAAAATATCTGAAATATTTACAAAAGCTCTTTCAAATCTGGATATTAGTTTCAGTTACCTCTCACAATGTTAATGGAATTAAAGTTGAGAATTTTCAACAATGAAAATATCAACGGAAAATATCCTATTTTGCCGCTTAATAATAACATTCAAATTAAAAAGGTAAAGAGGTAAAAAACCTCGTCGGTTTTAAGTAACTTTTTTAATTAATTACAGAATTAAAAAATATTTAACGATGGCGATAAGGCCGTTAATTTGACGCAAAGTGTTATATTAGCAAAAAATAATTTGTTGTTACGTAACCAACTTATCATTTGTTACTTAACTAGCTAGTTAACGATAATACTTTATTACCATTTATTCATACTGTATGCTACTGTTTGAGTTGTAGGTACATAAGCCTTAGTCAACTTCCACATCCATTCGTCTGTACGATTCATCCCATAACTTTGAACAGAATTAATAATACATGTATCACAATAACCGACGCCAGAAGCGGGTAACTTGTCGTCATAATTCACGACTACAGTTAGTTTTAATCAGTCGTTAGGAGTAAACTCCCGGAGGCATCGTTAACGAATGCCAACTTTGTACCATCCCTCCCGAATACAATCCAGATGGTTTTAATAGCTTTTTAACACAATTACCGCTTCACACTGCGTCGAGGCAATGTAATGTTTATTATTTACTGCGGCGGGCAGTCTTTAGTTATTGGAGTTGGAGACCGACCACTTACAAAAAAATAAAAAAGATTTTGTTAGTATAACATTATCCAGGAAATTGGTTAAGATTTTTCCTCATCTGGCTCGATCCCGCATTAGTTACTATAAATTTTTCCGACACAATTATAGGAAGTGCTGGTGGGTGTGATCCTGAAACCCAATCCCAATTAGATCGGCCGTAAACTTGTTGTTATTCCCCGCATAGCAACCCTCCTTATTATCGAGACAGAAGACTCATTATCTGACCGTAAACGAACGCCCGATCGTTCCTGTAATAAAACAATGGCAATAACAATAGGATTATGGGACCAAGGAACCATCTAGGATACGTTCTGCGTATTTTATTGCGGCGTTTGTATTAATAAAGGAATAAGAGTGTCTATAGATTACGTATAACTTGTTAAGAAGACGGCCACTACCTACTCACTCTCTCACTGTAACATCCAAGTATATCTATCTATATCATCAGCCTTCCGTTCGTCCGTCTTCGGACATAGGCCTCCTCCAAAGATCTTCTATCTGTGTAGTGTAGGTAATATAAATTTTGAAATTGTGCGTAACGTTCCAAGTTTGATGTAGAAATCACGCACGCACTATTCGATGAACTTTTCAAACATAGTTGCATGACAAGACAACGCACGATGCGCAAGTCTGCTATAAACTAAGCGATCGAAGAAGTAGGTGCGTTCACTTTTTCAATAAGTTACTGAAACAGCTGAAACCTTAACTTTTTTTTAATAACTTATCTACCTCACAAGTTTTGTCTCTAAAATTTGGTGCATAAACGTAATCCTATAAGGAAAAGTTTTACGCAAAAGAACCTAGAAAAAGCTTTTAAAAAAAAAGTAAAACCTCCTTCACAAACCTTAAAAAAACAGCTCTATAAAAAGCAAGAAATAATGTTCAAATCGATTAATTAAAACACGTCTATTGAAGTCGGGTGGAGCTGGAAGTATTTTTTTTACTTATTGTGATGTTTATATTCTTAAACATGTCCACAGGTGTTCCGTTGGGTCTTCGTAGTTCAACTCTAGTCCAGAACGTCCTTGACAATAATAAACCTACCAATATTTCAATCACTGTACAGTTCCTATTTGATTTTAAAGAGTTCCCTCGTGTATCTTTAAAATCCAAGGTCCAATACCAATGAAATTAATTTGGTATCATTCTTAAGGTGTCTTCTTTCAAACAAAAAAAGAATTAATAAATCGGTTTATAAACAAAAAAGTAATGGTTGAAAATCGGTCTCAATTCATATAAAATGGTAACGAAAACGACAGTATTTTCAAGATTACTTGAAAACTACTGAACCGATTTCAAAATTTCAAATTCAATTCAAAACATACCTCATGTTATAACGTTTGAATCATTTAAATCGGTTCAGCCGTCTTTGAGTAATCGGTGTACATACATATAAAAATCAAAAAATATACGCTACGAATAGATAACCTCCTCCTTTTCAAAGTTTTTGAAGTCGGTTAAAAACGATCCCAAATAAATACACCCAAAATAATTGTCAATTCACATTAGTAACCCACCAAACCTACATCCTGTCAGATGTAAGTATTGTAACCCTTGTTATTTCAATTTACTGGGCATTCGAATTTCGCATTCAACTTCAATACAACGACCCTTTTTAACATACATTTGATCGAGCCTCATTAACATATAGACAGGGACCGAAAAAAATCGTTATCCAAATTTTACCTCCTTTTTGCTTTCGGAACGCCCTGAAGATAAATTAAGGGATTTTGTTGGCCCTGTGACCGACGAAGCGACGCACACAACCCTTATATAGAGATCAAAGGTGTCGCTGACTAATTATTACATTCACTTTTATTCATTTTCGGAATTCAATTCATCCTGAAGTTTGTTTCCTTCCGCTTTCGGGACTGAATTACAATTGAGTCAACTTCTGATGGTTTGTTGATTTGACAGAGTGATCAAAGACCCTTTATTGGAAGTAAATCTTAATCTACATTTATTATAATATCTTAAATTCATTCCTTGAAATTCATTAAAAATACTGAGTATTGAAAATTTTCAGTACCTAGATACTGAAAATATTTCAATGCGCCTATTTACGAAATCACCTAAACATCTCGTTACTGAAAAAACATGCGTACCTACACGAGATGGAAATGCTAATAAATCGTGTACTCATTTATTGAAAAAATATTTCTCCGTAAGAGTATTCGGATGCCGCAAAAGTTGGTACAGAAATAACATTTTTCCGCGGATAAGGACATACATTATTTATATAGGGTGCGATATTGTTCGGTATCTTTTGTTTACCGTGTAGCTCTATCCTTCGGGAGCAGAGTTGGTGGCATAAATTGAATTATCAGCCCGCGAACGGCGTCGTTTGACATCGCTGTGTCCAGGGACTGGAGTTATTGAATTTATTTACATACTCAGATGCGACGTAAAAAAGGTTTCCAAGAACTGCGGCTATAGCCTGCGGCGAGGCTCTTAGATAGTTCCGCTATTTACGACAATGGGAAGTTTTGTGTTCTTGTGACTTATTTGATAGCTCCGGGAGACTTTGAAGAATAGCTGTAGGTAGTTTGAACAGAAACACAATTTGTTTGGTTGTGAAAACTTGGATAGTTTCTAAGTTTAGAGCCACGCTGTAATCGATAAGCTTTATGTTAAAGAACACCAACCCAACTACAAATCTCAATAAAAAATAACTGGTAGGTACACTACTTCGTCAGTGAAATATCTTGTTACTAACCTAAATTAAATAACCGAAATACTTATCGACGCTTAAGAACCAAGACCATTTATCTACAAAAAGTCGATTTAACAGGAGACGAAAAAAAGTTTTTTTTTATCTTCAAACAATTTAATTATTTTTATGTTGAAATTACTGTAGATAGCTGGTATTAGTTAAAATTTTGTTACTTAGGTGGTATTGGTATTTTCTCATAACTCCTTATTTAATGCGAATTTGAGGTAACTGATAAAAGGAAGCGATGCGTAAATCACCCATAAAAATAACTGCATTAAAAAGTAAAAATCGCCAAATGTGTAGATAGATGGTCTTGGTTCTTAAGCGTCGTTATACTTATATTGTTACCTACTAAGTGATTAATAGGAACATAATTAAGTTCGTTGTCTCAAATCACTTTTTCATTTATGAAATATTAAACAAAGTATCTAGAGAAACAACACATACTACACGTCAGCATACTTAACTCATCCGACTAGGTATTACGCAATACGTCTTACATAATTAACAAAATTAATAGAGCAGGCGAGCGTCCTTTCGCTTGTTGTTTCATATAATTAAGGGGAAAATACGTTATAATAATTGACAATCTCTCGGCGATATTATCAGGGCAAAATTATACGAGCTTGAGGAGCATATCAGCATACGCAAGTCGCGCATTGCAACCGAACGGTATATCAATTTATTATTAAAATTCCAGAAAACAAAAGATTGTGAGTACTTACGTAATATAATATTTATAATTTTATTTATAATTAATATTTTCTTTTTCTTTTGTTCGTGTGAAGAACAAAATAATGTTAATCTTAGAAAATAAAACAATTTTTCAAAATTTTTCTAAAAAAGTTTTTGATTTTTTTCTATGAAAAAACATACTTCAGCCATTTCGAAAAAAATGATCAGAAATGTCACAAACGCGAGGTCTACAGCTCACAAAGCCTACTTTCAGTATATTGACTGGTACAGCGCAACGTAAATCAGAGAGATTGTATCAAATCCGCGCGTATAATTATCTTGTTGAAATAAATGTCGCTTGTTACAAAGTGCTCCTCTTCTCGCATACAAAACACTTTGACTTGACGCTTCTGCTCTGTACTAATTAATAACAACACAAAACGTCCAATACCTAAGCAGCCGAATTCTACTGAAATTCTAACATTTCTCATTTTATAACTTCAAACTTACCTTTATCTTATTAGGTACTCGTTATACCAATTCTGAAATGTTGCTGTTAATTTCTAACGGCTTTTAAGAATGTGGTCCAAAAAGCTAGTGCGTGCTTGTCCGATTCTGTGCAATCCAAGTAAACGAAGTCTTCTGAAAATAAAAATGAATTGTTTACTTCAATCAAAATTTAGTTTTGGATAGTCACTTGTCCATCCATTGACACTAATATTTAACAAGTCTTTACAAGAGAGTACTTTCCCATCTTTATGGAAGATTGCAAAGATTACGCCCATTCACAAATCTGGAGACAGAAAAAATATTATGAACCACCGTCCTATTAGTATACTGAACTGCTTCGCAAAAATATTTGAGACTCTTGTTTACCAGCATTTATACAACCACATCAGTCCTATACTTAGTCCAAGGCAACACGGTTTTGTCCAAAGAAAGTCAACTAATACTAATCTCCTGAATTACACATCGTTTTTATGTGATGCCTTTGATAATGGGAAACAAGTCGATGCTATCTATACGGATTTTGCCAAGGCGTTCGATCGGGTTAGTCATTCGATATTGTTAGCTAAAGCAGAACACCTTGGTATCCATGGAAACCTGTTACGATGGCTTGCTTCGTACCTCATGAACCGTTCTCAACTTGTCTCGCTTAGTGGCTATGACTCTATTCCGTTTGTCCCCAGTTCAGGCGTCCCGCAAGGTTCAAACCTAGGGCCACTATTATTTTTATTGTTCATCAATGATCTTCTTACAATTATCAAAAGTGAATGATTGGCCTTCGCCGATGACATCAAAATTTTTAACATAGTTACAGAAATTGGTGACTGTGAGCTACTGCAGGTAAACCTAGACATTATTACTGGATGGTGCGAAGTCAATCAAATGTCCCTCAATACTGACAAGTGTCATGTAATATCTTTTACTAAAAAGAAAAATCCCTTGGATCATAATTATAATATCGGCGGTCAAACTCTCACTCGAGTGCAGGTTGTACGTGATTTAGGCGTATATTATGATGCATGTCTCTCATTTAGGCCCCACTATGATTATATATGTAGCAAAGCCAACCAAATGCTGTCGTTTATTCTTCGCCAAGCGAAACCATTTAAACATATTAAGTCGTGGATAATGTTATACGAAACTCTGGTGAGAAGTATTCTAGAGTATTGCTCTTCTGTATGGTCACCGATTTACAAAACTCATATCGACAGGATAGAAGCTATTCAACGCAGGTTCGTACGCACCTTATGCTCGAAGTGTGGATTGCGCAAAAAACTACACCAGTACTCGGATCGTCTGAATAACTACAATATGGCCTCGCTTGAGAAACGCAGACGGATATCTGATTTGTTCTCCACGCATACAGCAGCTGTTCTATGTGCCCCCAACTAAAAACAATGTATCCAAAAATAGACCATTGTATAGAATGTGCCATTACTACAATGAGGTTTGCTCCGAATGTGATTTGTTTCAAAACAGTTTACCAGTCTTTAAAAAAATATGTTTACAGCCATTAAACCTGATTAATTTATTATATCAAAATGTTGTACCTATTTTTAACTTTTTGCTTAATATTGTATTCTTTATTTAGATACTTTTAGATACTCATAACGTCTAGTATTAATTGCAGTTGTACGTAGCTAATGGCAAATGTTGAGTACGATTGTAACTGGGCACGGATATGCAATACTATTAAATCAATCTGATGTCTGTAATTGTACCATATTCTAAAATAAAATAAAAATAAAATAAAAATTAGAAAAAAATACTTACTTATTTGTTATTTAGTAACTCTTCGCCATAGCTAGTAGGTTTCGTGTTATCTGAATAAGGCACTGTGCATCCTATCAGATTTTCGTTTACCCATGTTTCCCCGAAAACCCACCTAATTCCGTGTAGGTCCTATTGCCATGTGCTTTCGGGCCCAGTCTAAATGTTAATACGTCGACCACCGGACAATACTATGCAAATAGGCGCGCCCAATATTGCCCATAATGTATGCGAACTCAATAACACGGGTTCGTTCCCGTGCCACGGCGATACCTGCCCTTTCTTACTTCCTCATTAGAATATGTATGGTCGAGATAAATATTTTAATACAATTGTGGGACATATGCAAAAAAGGGTGCGGTTTTTATTGTTGTCCCGGCAGTATGGATTGAGAACGGATGCGAAACTAGTTTTTAGGCTTTACTGGGGTAGGTATTTCGGAATTTGGTACCTTGATATAAAATATTTTGACTACAGAATACCCACTTTTCTTTTTTATTTTCAAATAACTTTTTATTTGAAAATAAAAAACAGAAGTGGATAGTCTGTAGTCAAAATATTAACTGTCAAAGTGGCGCTGCGTACGCTTGTTCCACGAGAACTATGAAAACAAAGGACTTTTAACTAAAAAATCGTTTTTTTAGGCTTTAAAATGATTAAATTCTGTGTTATAGGCTTTAAAAATCGTACTTACAAATTTCCGAAAAATATGACTATAGAAAAAAACGATAAATTCTGTAAGAATTACAACGTCTTAATTTGGCTTTAAATTCCGGCATTTGCATTGTAGAATAGTCTTTCATATCCATTTTAAGTCAATGGGTCTTTTTCGGTAAAAAAAAAAAACAAAAAAATACCTATTTTCCCATACATTTTGTTCTGAACGTCTACTGTCTTAGGAACAAGCGTACGCAGCGACATCTACAATTAGCTTTGCGTTGCCACCCCCAGTAGCTCTCAAAACACGAGTTTGATTACTTACCTAAGTTTATTTTATTATTCTAAAAATGTGTCAGCATCAACATCGTGATAAAAGACGGGATAAAATAAAGAAAATAAAATACGTTTCATTGACACAGACTTCCTTTTTATTACAAATATTAATTGCACATAAGAACATTTCATACAAAAATATATTCTTAATTGAAAAGAATACCACTAAAACAAACTAGAAAACTGTAATAGAACATTATTTCCATTATAGAGCCATTTCTGTTCCGATATAACAATTCATGATATTTCAATTCATTGATTATGCAGATAATTAATTATGGCAAATCAGATGTCAAGAAGTTTTTCACTAAATCTACCTTTAAAACATAATAAAATCAATTACATTAAATAATGATTACTTTCATAATAAATTAGATTGTAATACATTTTATTGACAAAAATTCTGCCAATCATTTGTCATAAAAAGCTATTTTGTGACGTCTTGAAAATATTGGTTATATTATTATTCGATTTGTTGATAATAATTATTTATAAAAAATTCAACAATCTATCTAACTCTTATAATATTTGTGACATAAAATGGTAACATTTCATCTTTGAAAGTATTATTTAGGTATATTTATAAAATTATTTGAAGACCTTAGTTGATCGATCATTTATTTATTTATAATTTTTTTCTATCACATTATTATAATTAGGTGGACTCTAACTTTCAAAAGACATTATATTTTACATTAAAACAAGATTTGCATACGATATTGCGACAGTAGAACAATATTTAATGAGCAAAGATTTGTGACAATAATTTTAAATTCGTGATAGTACAATAATAAGAGCCAAAATATAATAAACAGTAAAATTCTTTAACTATAATTATAAAAAATTCACTAAAATATATTTTTTTAACTAAATTAGAAGTTTTCTACTTAAAAACAATCCTATTATTATAAAAAGGCGTAATTTATTTTTCCTATGTAAAAGGTTTTCTTTTTTTTTATTCTATTGCTGATTTTTTGTGTAAAAAATTGTACAATTGAAATCATGGTGTGGTAACTTTTTCGTTCTTAAAACTATGCTATATTTAAAAATATTGAGATTTTTTAATGAAGACTTATGATGTTATTTTTATAACCCATAGACTTCTTACTGAAGCACCACTTTGAGTAAAAAAACATCCTATAAATACAAAAAGAGGTCACAAATTGTTTTTTGAAGCTTCCAAGTTCCAATTTGAAAACAAAACTTTGACCTTTTCAGCTTTAAAAATCTTTACCAAAAAATCTTATAGTCCGGCAATCTCGTGCGCGACCGTCCCGCGGGGTGACAGACGGTCGCGGGGATGGGGGGCGGGGGAGTTTCTCTTCCCCGCTACACCACCCGCTACCCGCTAACATCTTGGATACCTCGTCCCCGCCACCGTCTGTCACCCCGCGGGACTGTCGCGCACGAGATTGCCGGACTATAGAACATTTTTTGTGACGTCGTTCCTAGAGAGACTGTTCAGATCTTACATTCGATTGTGAGGTTTTTTTGAATCCGTGGCAACGACTATGGCTTGGTTAGATATTAATTTCATTGACTTTATTTATTATACCTAGTTTGCTGTTACGAGGTATGAATGATAGATACCTAACTCAATTAATTTATACATTATAAACTGTAAAAGGTTGGGTTCAAAAAATAATACATTTAATGATTTTAAAATAATAACTTATGGTTTTTAAGTTGAACGTTAATAGGTACCTACTGAATGAATTGTGAAAGTAGCGTTTTAAAAGATATTTTCTTATCAAGGCATTGTGTTATATAAAGTAAATTCAATTCAATACGTCCAATCATATATTATTTATCTTACGAAGAAAAAGCCTTAGAAATAAAACCTTTAATATAATTTAAATCATGTAAATATTTCAATCTTAACCCTTGGTTTTTTTTTTAAATGGATATAGAATCTTTTCTTGCAGCCTTTTATGAGCGTTATGAAAACAAAACATGCTTTAAATATTCCATTTCTACACCCAATTTTATTAGTAATACCCTTCATGTTTACCTTTGTCTAGACTATAAAAAAATAAAAATGGCATAAAAGCTACGTATTCTCAAATAAAAGAGCGAGTAACAGCAAACAGGCGATCTAAGCATTAGAACTAAGCTCCATATCACAATACGACGGCAGATACACAGTAAATATAACTAAAGCAGTAACGCAACTAAGTCCGGTCGCAAAGCAGAAAGAATTTCGTACAATAGCCCGTTTTTATGTCTCTGTCGCTCGCACGTTAACACATTGCCGTTGCGCTCGCACAGCTCGAGGTCATAGCATCTGTGTGAATGCGACAAAAATATGTTAGCGAGGGTGCAAGCGTGACGATTATTGCGGGGTCATTGTACGAAATTCTTCCTGCTTCGCAACCGGATTTTACCTACATAGAGACACAAACAAAGACAAATCACAGACGAGAGTGAACGAGCGATGATTACAGTGGGCGCGGGCGCGATACGTGGCCACAGTGCGCCGCGTATTTTTGTAACGTATAGCGGTTTTGTCATGACACCGGACCGGAGTTTGACGAGAGATCGTCCGCAAATGCTTCGATTGCGATCCGGTTTGGCACCGGTCCGGCTTCGGTCCGGTTTCGGTCGATCTCCGGAGCCATGTACACGATCGCTTAGGCCTATTACAAGTATTGCATACCTGCCGACAGCGAATAGGTACGCGCGCTGACTCACTCTAAACCAAAAAAAGTTTTAGTTGAGATACTGCTTTAGCTAATATTTACACTGTGGCAGATATTATCCCGAGTCGCGGTTCGAACATTTTGTTCTAACTTACAATTTACACATAACTATATTACATACGTACATTAATGTTACATTTTCAAACGCGCGATCGTAACAGATCGCTTTTACAAAAGTCAGTTTAAGTTCAAGTAAAATCCTCGTAAATGGTCCACTTTGTGCAACACGACCACTATATTTAAGCAAAGACCTCATTCGATAATAAGCTTTATGTCACAGTGATGTATGGTTGACTTATTTAGCGACATAAAATACTCATATAGCAAAACGTGTTGTTCTATAAATATTGTGGTCATGCTGTTAAAAAACACAATTCAACAACTTTGACGCAGTGACGAATGGAGGGAGGCTAGATCTTGATTATCAACAACAAAAAGAAGGTAATTAGTAACATAACCTCTCGCATATCTAGGGGTAGTTACATTATAACGCAACAGGTCTTAAAAGACTTAAGGATCCAATCAAAATATTTTACTGTAAATATCTTACTTTGTCATGGCTATATTTAGAGATTTGACTCGGTAAATAAAGTCGTCAACGAGTATACATAACAACATTAAAATTCTTCAAAAACCTAAATAGTTACAGTATTAAGTAATGATGACTTATCATAAATGAACTCTCTTTTTCCTAATCAAATAATCTACACTCCTAGACCTATAATCATTCGCCTAAAACAGATCATAATTCCTCCTAACTGTCATCTTTCCTAAACCAATATTTGTCTTTCTTTAACAAACAACCACTGCTCCTTATTACATAATCATCCCTCCTAAGACCCAATACGCACTGTCGACTGGTCGCCGGGTAAGCGGTCTGTGATTATTTCAATAAATATATATTATTAACTGAAAAAAGTTAAGCAATTGTGCCTTTGAAAAAATAAATATTGTGTGCCCGCCGCCGTTAGAACGTTACGTTGTTGAATTTTGATGAAGTGTCAAATGTGATCTATTAAATTGGCCCTACTTTAGTTCAAATAGGAGTGTACGCACTTGGTCGCCCGGTCACTGGGCGACAAGCAGCGGCGACTCACGGACAATTTTTATTCATTTATCTGTTTTGGCAACAAAGGATTATTTTTCCATATTTGTTTCTCTATAATTAGTAAAGATACTATTGCAACTTCCCTGCACGAATCTACAAGAAACACTAGGGGTAATGTTCAAGTCGCTCGCTTTGTCGCCAGCCTAGTGGCCATATTTTGGTTCGCCGAGAGAATGAGTCGCCCGGCCACCGGTCGACAGTGCGAATTGGCTCTAATTTCAATATCATCCCTCCTAATTACATAATCATCCCTCCTAATTACATAATCAGCTCTCCTAATTACATAATCATCCCTCTTAATTACATAATGATTGCTCCTAAACACATAATCATCTCTAAAAATCACAAAATGCCGTTCCTCCCTCATCCGCCACTGTTGTGTCGTCCGTCACTTACTTAACACGCGTGCTATGTAGAATGTTCCAGCAGCGGCCGGTCACTGCCTTCACTCGGGCAGGTG
Source organism: Agriphila tristella (assembly GCA_928269145.1). Lineage (NCBI taxonomy): Eukaryota > Metazoa > Arthropoda > Insecta > Lepidoptera > Crambidae > Agriphila > Agriphila tristella. The sequence goes on from OV743433.1 coordinate 46,046,867, forward strand.
GTATGCGACAGCAACGCTACTTCGCCATCGTCCGTGCACGCTAGCGGGGCGTACTCGACGCCGCGCGACCGTGACCGCGCCTCGCGCGGTTTACCGAACATCTGGTGGGAAAGATTTGTTTGGTTAACAAGTGCATCCATTTTCCATAAGGAAGGACAATAAAGATAGACCTATCGTTTTTCAATCCTACAATAATAATCCATAGCTAGAATTTACTAGAACGTGCCCGTCACAAAAATGCAAAACTAAAACGCTCATTAATTACCAATAAGCGGTTCATTCCCATCTGCCCCTTCGAGCTTTGCTACCGGGGTGGTGGTTGGCACTGATAGGTGACGTTTACCACCCGGTAGGTATTAGTGCCATTGCCATCCGATGGCAAGCTCGAAGGTGGCAGATGGGAATAAATAGGTTCCATTGACCACCGGGGAGGTAAACGCCTACTACCTATTAGTGCCAACCACCACCCCCGATTGCAAAGCTCGAAGGGGGGCAGATAGGAATAAAGGCTAATAAACTATGATAGGTATAATACGTGGCGTTTACCACCGGGGTAGTAAACACCACCTATCAGTGCCATCGGATGGTAAGCTCGAAGGTGGCAGTTGGGAATAAATAGGTGCCATTGACCACCTGGGAGGTAAACGCCAACTATTAGTGCCAACCACCACCCCAGTGGCAAAGCTCGAAGGGGGCAGATGGGAATAAAGGCCAATAAACTATGATAGGTATTCGGCTCCAAATAGATACAATAATGGATAAAGCGCTCACAATTTTCCATAAATAACAAAAGACAAACATCCACAGATCAATTATGAGGACCGTTTATCTATTAGCTCGTTATTTATAATAGCAATCATTTGGACTAATGAGACAGCGATGTGAAATATTTGAGACCACCACAGCAATCAATTTGTGCTATTCGGCGTAATTCGTTCCTAAACAAACGGCCTAGCTAGGGTTGCTAAGTATTTTTCAAATAATCTATATAAGACAAAGTACCAGGATCACGACTTGACCACAGCTAGAAATATCAATAAAAGGAATTATTTACAAGTATGTATAATTGTTCAATTTCATCATAACTTTAACATAGCCATCCGGCGTATGTATCATCTTTGTTTATTTCAAATCGTTCTCTTGAAACGGACGTGATATTTTATTCTGACAAACAGACAGACGTCGGGCGCTTAGTAATAGGATCTCGTTTCCACCCTTTGGGTAGCAAAACACAAAAAAAACCAGTAGGTAGATGAATTTAACACTTTTTCGCGCATCTTGGATGCCGCCTGGCACTGCTTTTTCACCAACCAAACGCTTAGCAATGTTATATTCGAATTAGATACATGACTGGCTATAACACCACACCAAATCCAGAGGTCTGTAAATTGTACCTTCAATCGGTTTTTCAGTCCCAGCGTGCCGCCTGGCACTAATTTTCCACCAACTTAAATGCTTGGCAATGTTATATTCGAATTAGACATATGATTGGCTATAATACCACACCAAATCCACAGCACTGTGAATTGTATACCTTCAATCGGTTTTTCAGCCCCTTTGTTGCCCAACCACTCCCACCCCCACCACTGAAAAGCCGCAAGGCGCCCGGATCTTTTAATAACGATGGAATGACACACTGACTAGAGGGATTTCGTCGCTCTGTAAATTGCATACCTATTCTGCCCTGCAAAGCCAAAACACTGTAACTTGAGTTACAGTGTTTTGGGTTTATAGGGCCAAATCGATTTATTTAAGTGTATTTTATATCCCTATAAAAATATTTTTTCAGTTTTATATAATATATAAGGAGATATAAGTATATACAAAACACTGTAATTAAATTTTATTCATAGTTTGTCATGCCAAAACACCCTAATTCAACTTACAGTGTTTTGGCTTAACTGATTTCACAAGACAAATAGTTACCGTGTTATGGTTAGCCAGTTTTGTCGGACCTATCGTGCAGTAGCATTTAGCATGGAGGAGTTGCTCTACGATAAGTGGTCGTGCCAGAGTCGCGTCACGATCACGCAAAAATGTGTGCGAGTGGTCGCAGTAAAAAAATTTGCAACCAGTGGTTTAATTTTATTGAATCGTGTACAACATTATAACCATCCCACTAGAGCTACTATGCGTCAAAATTAAACAGTATATCAATTAAAAAGGACAATAATAGCACCCGCAACAAAGTGCATATTGGCGCCAATAGATCATACGAACGTCAAATTTAATAACACTGACAAGTATTCCAAATTCTATTTTAATAATTCACGCATAAAAGTGTCTTAAAAACATTATCTTTTAAATAAGTCAGGAAAATGTACTGGAGATACAGTGTTGTGGTGACAAATAGCAAAATTTCTTACGATTTTGTTACGCCAATACACGTTTATGAGTATTATTGCAAGATTATTCATTGTATTGGCCTAAAACTTACATGGCTATATAAATTATAAAAATATCTTTTGATTGATATCTAACACTATACACTTTAATTGAAAATTATAACTTAAATCGTCAAAAATATGAAAAAACTTTTAAACGCCGTTTTCTCAAAACGGGTGTTTCAAAAATACAGTGTTTTGGATTTATTGGGCAGTATTTCAGCTCTTAGTCCAATAGCAAAACGGTCTTTGTGAGATAGAACAACTATAAAAATATTTAGAATATTATGGTTGGCAACCCTAGGGAGGGCTAGCGTTATTCATTTGATCCCGTTATCCCAATAACAGAATGGCATGAAATTAATATGAACATCACTGATACGTGGATAAAAGAGAAACGTTGTGAAGGAAGTTACGGCGTAATGAGTAAAGGAAGAAACACCTACTCCTTTAGTACAGAATTATATGAAAATAATTTGTATTAAATCTTACACGTGATTGGTATAAAGATATTCACAGGATATTATTATGTATGCCAATTACTATTTCTTAGGTCTGCGTTCTACTCTTTGTCTTATGCCTAGTTTACACGACTTAGTATTTGCCATTAGTACTAATCGCCTAATACTAACCTGTATGTATAGTGACAAACGAGAAGTAACCGTGTTTACACGTTGGTATTAGCAAAAAGGATTGGCATTAGTGACATGAGTCTACCGCACAAGTGTCGTCGGCATCGTAATCGGCTTCATTTGACAGATTGAATGGAATTGGTCAGTTTTTATTTGTGCCAAAAAGAAGTAGCAATGGGTGAATTCCAACAGACTAATCGCTGAGTCATCGATCGCCATATAGTACGTTTTAACCATGAAAAGTAATAAAATTCATAAATTTCATGGTTAAAATACCTTAGATCTTTGCTTTGTTGCTGACACATTTATAGTTCTAACACCCTTACCGGTTGACTGTTAGAGAATGCTTCATGGCATTAAATCCGCCATTTGCTGTAATTTTAGCAATAAAGTTTAAATATATAAATAAAAATAAAAATACAATCTATGGCGGTCGATGACCCAGCAATTAGTCTGCTGAAATACACCCAATGTGTCACATGACACATCCATCTGTCAAATATAGCCGATAGCGATGACGACAACGCGAGACTTGCGCGGTAGGGCTCCAGACCAGTAGAAATCTATGAAAAATGCCCTTACAATAATATTAGGAAATATCTCTTTTCATAGTTCTAAGACCTAACCGCTTGCGTAATACAAAAATAGATTACTATTTTGCAAATACACTTTCATAGCAAATTCTTACTGAACAGTGCCTGAAATTTGTTAGAACCTTAAATAAAAGTGAAATTAAAAAAAGCGAAAATTTTAAAATTTAATCAAAAAATTAATAAAGATTTCCCTTTTCATGTTACGTGTAATTGAATGAATTTTCACAAATCTAATAAAGCAGTTACTTTTTCATCATAAAATGTTATTCCCAAATGTTTTCCGGTGGGAAATAAATTATTTTCATATTTTCTGGATCCGGGACCAAAGTCAAACAGCTAATTCCTACGAATCAATTGGTCCTTTGCAAACGAAATCCCAAAATAATTACCTTTAAATTTCCATTAATAAAAATAATTAGTACTTAATCATCCCTTAATGGTTCGCTGCGAAGGTTGATTAGATCGGTCAACTTCTGACAAACGAAGTAAAGTGAAAGGGCCATATTAAAGCAGGCAATTAATCATTCAACGATGGCCAAATGACTTGGTTAGACAAAGACAGGCATTACGCGAATATAAACAGTTTAAGTTTTCATTAATATTGTAAATAAATTGTATGAAACCAACTAGAGTCAAAAATTTCACTGACGAAGTTTTTTTGGCGGTAAAAGGAAAACATGGTTTGCGCGGGCCATTTTTTTATATAGAAAACGTAAACTTGTAGCCTCTGAAAAAATCATACGACAAGCTAAAGAGTTTATCTAGTTGCTACAATCATAAAATTGTGCATAACCCTAAAAGATGGTTGTAGAAAAAAAACAGAATATCACCAAAAGCGCTTGTCGCGGGCCATATCTTTGGCGTAAATAATAACGGAAACGTATTGAATTCTACATCAAAATACACTTTAACGTACTGTGCAGTTGCTCCAATAACTTTTTTCAAGAAAGATAATTGTGCTAAAGAAAATGATGAAAAAACAACGAAAAACATTGAAAAAGTGCAGAAGTGAGGTTATTTTCTATACTCTTTACACGTAAAGAAAAAGACAGAGACAAATGATTTCGCGTAAGGGAGCCTTAAGTTACTACTTTTTTATTCACTTTCGATAGTAGTTTTTTCCAGACTATATTATTATTTGAAAATTTAAAGTAGTATTCGGTTGTTTTATTTTGTTTTATTTAAGTAAGTACTGTGATTTGAGGCATGAACTAAAAATCTTACGATCATGTGTTGCCAGCTTTATATATTTTACCTAGAATTAGTTAACTCTCTGATTACCTTTTTATTGGGTTTTTATGCGGTTTTTTCGTTATTTATACAAATCCGTAAATAAATTACTTACATCAAGTTACTTAAATTTTTATGAAATATCTTCAAGACTGTTGAATAACAAACATCAATATGAAGGAATGGGGCATGTCCGAAAAGAATCAAATTGGCTGAATATTTTTTTATAGGTAGGAATAAGCTTCCTTTGTAATATAAGAAAGTTTCAGATTTTTTGGTTGCGTGAAAAAGTTTAAAAAAATTAAAGTCTCTTCGACTTCAGAAAAATACAAAAGTAACAGCAGAATGGAAATTATACCTTTGCCATCACCTGCCACAACCACAACATGGTATTAAAAAAAGTTTCAAAAATGACAAATGGTAAAATGTCAAAACTTTTTATTTTTTAGTCGTTTTGTTGTTGTGGCAGGTGGTGGCAAAGGTATAATCTCCATTCTGCTGTTACTTTTACACATTTGTAAAGTCGAAGAGACTTTAATTTTTTGAAAATTTTATACTCAACGGAAACTTTTGAAACTTTTTTGTATTACTAAGGGAGCTTCTACCATAAAAAAAAGTATACAGCTAATTTGATTTTTTTCAGACATTCCCCATTGGACGCTCGACTCTATGTGCAAACGGACCACTTGGCTGAAGACAAACAATAATTGATCATCAGCCATTTTTAATGTCCCCACGGCACATTTTATGATAAAGACCTTTGTTTCACCACATGTTTGCAAATAAACAATTAAAAAAAAGTTTTATTCCGTTAACAAAAAAATACATAATTTTTAAAACAGTATTTGGGACCAACCCAGTAGGCATTCGAGATGCCTGTGGCAGGCAGCCCCGCTCGTCCATATCTTATTAATTGAGAATGAATCACTTACACTTGCTTGACAATGTTAACATTTTTACTTAAGTAAATAATATGAAAAACTTTATTAATAGATAAATAAATAATATAAATAAATAAAAATTAATAAAAATATTACAAAATACACAGCTTATGTTCACTCAAGTGTGTGTGTGATTCTGTGTGTATGTGCTTGTGTATGTGTGTGTGTGTGCGATAGTATTATTTAGGATTTATTGTGTACAATATGTTCAGTTTCATTGTAATTTAGGGGAAATATCAAGGTTTTTTTGAGATTATAAGACTTTAGTTTATGAATGCCAATTTTAGCATTTAACATATTGTAAATTGTAGGAGCAAGAACTAAATATTGCCGTTGTATGAATACAGTTTTTTATGAGGTATAGGAACCACAATTGATTTGATTTGATTTGCTGGGGCACAGGCATAAATTGGTGGATAAAGAGGATGTGCCATAACCCACCACACGGGCCCAATGTGGCTTAACTGCCCTCCGAAGCACGGAGAAGCTCGAGATAATAAATGTTTGGTCACCCATCCCATAACCGAACCCTTGTGAAAGTTGCTGAACCTCCGCAATCGCAAACTACTGCGCCATCAAGCTCCTCATACAATAATTAATATTTTACAATTACCTGTAGTACAACCAGCACCGACAGGAACACAGCGACTGCGGCCGCAACGACACCGAGCGTGACGAGCGTCGGCGCGGGCGACGAGTGCGCGCTCGGCGCGGTGTGTAGGGCGGACCACTCGGCGATACGCCGCTTGCCCGCCACCGACGAGTTTATGCATTCACCTGTTCAAAATTAAATAATAATTACGTGGCAGTCACATAATGACACCAGTCGATTTTCATACAAACGAGGTAACTTTAAAGCGTTGGTTTTCCGCCAAGGATTGACCTAACTGTGATCTGATGATGGCCATCTAGAGAGTGAATGGAGGAGATTCAGATCGCTATACACACTAAACTGATCTGATCAGCATTCTACGAGTTTTCAGTTCCAGGATTTCCATACAACATGTTCATGCTAATTTCGCGATTTTTTTAAAACATCATTGTATATTATTAGAATGCTGATCAGATCAGTTGGTGCGTGTAGCGATCTGAATCTTCTCCATTCACTTCCCGGATAGCAATCATCAGATCACAGCTCGATCAACCCTTGGCAGAGAACCAAGGCTTCAAAGTTACCTCGTTTCTATTAAAATCGACTGGTGTCTTTATGTGACCGCCACTGTATATTCAGGTAAACACATTATAAGGGCTTATTATTTTAACCGTATTTTATAACTAAGGTAGTGTATTAATAATTCTACTGAGAACAAACGCTCGCGAATGCTTTACTTCTAAAGGCTGGCATCCACTAGGCGCGCCGAGTCGAGCCGAATCGAATCGCAATAATTCGCCTCCATACATTTACTATGCAACTGCGTCCATTGAAGAAGAACCGAAGCGCGCCGAATCGACGCCAGTCAATGGACGCAGCTTCATAGTAAATGTATGGGGGCGAATTACGAAAAAAATGCGACTCGACTCGACGCGGTTCGAGCGCCTGTAGTGGACGCCAGCCTTAATAAGGGGTTAACCGCATGCATATAGACTTAACTGTGATACCTACCCACTTAAGAAAATTATGAATGTAAAAAGTTATTTTACAATTTTAACTTTAGGAGACTTTAAGCCTTTTGTATCATTAAAAGGTAAGGGGTCCAGAACGAAGCTTTACAATTTTTCGTAGTCCCTTTTTAAATTTAACTTTTTTTTTACATTTTACTTACCACTTTCAGGATGACACTGGCAACATTCCGTCGGCGAGGACGAATTAGCTGCGCCACCAACCGCACAGCAAGGTACGCATTGGTTGTTTAACCTACAAGCAAAATAGATACTTAAGTCTATTAGGATTAAGGTTCAGAATTGAAGGCAATGTCTTCAGTTTTCGTCATATCATCGTTTCGACAACCAAATCATTTTTTCATTTAAGCTTTCTAGTCGACATCATACTCGTAGTACCTAGTAAGAAATATATTTTTACGTAAATTTGATATTTGATATGCAAATATTATTTGCATATTATACATTATATCTACATGACTGAGAAACGATAATTTCACTAAAATAAACGTACTTTAAATAAGCATCCTCTACATAATGTGGGATTTACACGGGTGAGTAAAGTCGCCAACTTTTTCCGTACGGCGAAAAACGACTGTGTAAATGGCATCTCGGACTAGGCCGCAGGTGACTAAATTTAACTGATCCGGTGGCCAAAACTGGAACTAACGGCGGTTTGCACTAAACTTAAGAATCGTCGCTTTTCCTCACTTCAACTCGACCAAATTAAAACGGTGTCATGAAATTTGCAGTTATGCAGCTGTCATACACCTAATTATCTTGGTCGAGTTGTATTTGGGAAAAGACTTAGGCGATAGATTAATGCAAACGGCCGTAAGTGTTATTACATTTCTACCTAGGTTACGCCGCTGTCGACTAAATAGACGAGAGCGACGCCGCCGTCACCGATGTGTCACCTACGATTCAATTTTACGAGGGACTTGCTAGTTGATTAAAACCGTCACAGTCGACTAAAAGCGACCCGTGTAAATCCTACATTAAAAGTGTTAAAATAACAGACTTGGTATTTAAAATTTGGAGCTCTTATACCGCATTATAAACGTCACAGCAACGAAAATATCCACGCAAACATTTGTTGAAGGTTTCTTAAGGCCCTTTCACAGGGCTTAAGGCTCTCGAAGCTCTTAGGCCCCGCCCCCGGCGTCGTCGGAGCACTTCAATCAAAGCGCTTTGTATAGACAACACTGGTTAAATGCCGCTTTCGCTTCGCATGCGAAAAAATGCTCCGAGTTTTAGTAATCTCCTCAAATGTGGCATTACGCTGTTGGTAAGTATTTACTCTGTTTTTCGTATAAGGAGATGTGTGACGCGATGGAAGTGCGGGATATTTTTAGAAAAAAAAATCAAAAAACCTGCCTCTAAAAAGCAATAAATAGTATTCAAATCATTAGATACGCAATATGGTGGGGCTGGAGTACAACTTCCTTTTTTATTCTAAAAGCCCTACCCGACTTCAATAGACGTGTTGTTTTATAACAATGATAATGCGTATCTAATGATTTGAATATTATTTCTTGCTTTTTAGAGGCATGTTTTTTGAAGTCGGTTTTTTGTTTTATAAGACAATTTTTTATTTTTTTATTTTTAGTGTAAGTACCTTCTCTATTAGGTAGTGTAGGTATTTAATTTGGTAGAGAAATCGGCTCAGTCAAACGTGAGATATTCGCGGAGAAACATACATTCATACAGGTCAAACTGAGAGAGAACCTTCTTTTTTTTGAAGTCGGTTAAAAAGACAACACTAAAAGTATCTCTTTTCCAACAACAAAAAAAACATCTAATTCGGTTCATAAATAACAAAGTCGTCAAGGTAGTTGATACAAAATCATAGTATTTTCAGGATTTCTTGAAAACTACTGAACCGACTAGAAAAAAAAATTCAATGGGACCATCTCGAAAAAAAAACTCAATCGAACAAAAAAGAATCATTAAAATCGGTCCAAAAATGTCGAAGATACGCTCGAACAACGATAAAAAAAATTACAATCGAATTGAGAACCTCCTCCTTTTTGTGAAGTCGGTTAAAAAAACTTATAGCAAATCAAAAATAACATGCTGATAACACTGAATAACTAATAGAGATTTTAGTCTCTTTTCTGATACAAATATAATGTATTTTTTTTACAGTATCCCCCTTATCCCTTTTGGTTACCAATGTCATAAACCAGCTTTAATTACAGTCTCTTTAGAAATAATTTTACCAAAAACTCCAGAATTGTTTACCTCTCAATTCTCATAGGTCTCGAGCAAGTCAAACAACTGAAGGTCCCAGGTCCAGAGCAAGTCCTACAAGTCGCATCGCACATCTTGCACGTTCCACTGCCGGCGTCGTAGTACTGAGAGCCGAGGCACTCCATACAGAGCCCGCCGTCTAACATGAACCGAGGCGGGCAGGATTTGCAGTGGAGAGGGCCGGAGCCGTCGCATTCGCGACAGTAGTGGTGGCAGTGCCGACAGCCACCCTCGCTTTGGTAGAAACCTTAGAGAATAAAATATGTACTTTAACACTCCATTTTCTTCCAAAACACATAAATAAAGTCTGGTCAGTGAGTCGTGTCATCTCAAACCACCTTTTCATACACATTTCGCAGTATTTAGACTTTAGAGTGTATAATAAAGCATCAACATTTTCAAATTTCGCGGCGTGTTTCAAAGGAGATGACTCGCTGGCCAGACTCTGTCTCCTAAACAGAAAACAGAAGGTTACAGAGGGTTACTAATCCTCACGCACGTTCCTTGTTCACATTCAAAGTTTTACCACAAGTTAACACCGTGCGGTTAATCTTGAAGTGCTCTTTCTTGAGCACATACTAAAGAAACTGTTATTTACAATGTAATTTATCAATATGGATCATACAAATATTTTTCGGAGTGCGTGGTAGCACAAGAACCTACAACTGCATGTGTCTGTTTCAAAGTATAAGGTTTAGGGCGGCCCCTAGACGATCAATTATATTGCACAATATTTTAACCCTTTGTAGACTTGTGTGATATATTTTTTAACTCGCTCTAAGGTTCGGAACGACCAAGAACTTTAAAGTTCATGGTAGCTTCTCAAAAAACAGTTTTTATTTGATTTAGATTATAGGAAAGTTTAGATTATTCGTATTCCAAATGGAAAACGAAGACTTTGTACTAATAATGATATTTAAAGTTCTTGGTCGTTCCGAACCTTAGAGAAGTGAGTTAAAAAAATGACACTCGAGTCTACAGGGGGTTAAATATTGCGCAATGTTATTGAGTCGTCTAGGGGCCGCCTAAGACTAAGTTCTGTTAATATTGGAACGGAATTCCTATGAAGTTCCTATCTATCAATATGACTGGAGCTTTGGCAACGAGACCTTAGAAAAATTGGACATTTACCTTGAGGACACTCCGGATGACATTCTCCAGCGGCCAACCGCCACCCTTGAGGGCAGGAGGCGCACTGGTCGCGTCGCGGCCCGATGCAAGTACGGCACGAGAGGTAGCATTTAGAACAGGTGCTGCGATCCACGTAGTACCTAGAAAGAAGGTGCTAAATGGAGGACTGCCTAATCATGAGCCACTCTACAGGCCTTCCTTATGGAAGGACAAGGAGGATGGGGTAAAACATAACCTGCAAAGCGTAAGTGCAAAGATAAGCGGGACCAACGACTTAGCGTGTATTTTTATTGGTCACCAATCCGATGACCAAGCCCTAGCACCAGTTGCTCCGTCGAGCTCGCTTATCGAATTCCTCAAAATCTTGTCTATCAATACAGGTTGAATTTAAAATCATTAGCAGTCCTTAGAGGATGACCTCTACGAATGCTTCTGAAGATTAGTCCCAAAGAGACAGAGGTCAACTGTGCTACCCTTATTATTTACCTATAGTATATAGTACAAGGCAAATATCTTGAAATCGGATGGGGATTGCGCGGAACGCGTATTTTTGGTATGCATAGCGGTACGTGGGCGGCGAGAGGGGCGCGCGCTATTGGTCGCTCACAAAAGCAGGAGCGCGAACTTATCCCCACTCCGTCGAAAAAATTTCAAGATATATGCCTCGTACTTTTTCAATGCTTCTGAAGATTCGTCCCAAAAATACATGGGTTAAAAATAACTAAACTGCGCTACACTCATCTTAATATATAAAAGAAGATACTGATTGGTGACTGACATATCAACGCACAGCCCAAACCGATGGGTCTAGAGACTCCAAATTTGGCACGTAGGTTCCTTATGAGGTCTAGGGGTGCACTAAGAAAGGATTTTTCAAAACTCACCCTCCAAGGGGGTGAAACGGGGGTCCAAAGTTTGTATGAAAGTCCCTCAGTTTCGAAGCTAGGATCTTAAAATTTTGTGTTTAGGCCAACGATTGAATATTAATATACACGTGTTTCAGCATTTTTGAAAATTCTACTCCCGAAGGGGTGAAAAGGGGGATGAAGTTGTGTAAAGAAAATTCTTCATTTACGAAGTAAAAATAGCTAAATTTATTATTTAAGCTTATGGATGGAAATCTAACGCAACGGGTATCGTTATTGTTAGTATTTTGACCCCTATGGGGATGAAATGGGGGTGAAATGGGGTAAAAAACCCAAAAATCGATATGGATGTCGTTATTAGGGTTTTCTAGGATGACGATTGCGAAAATAACATTTATTTTGAAGTCCAATACGGTGGACATGATTTAACTCCTAAAGGGGTGAAAATGGGATTCAAATTTTGTATGGAAAAAGAATATAAAATCGAAATTACAACTTTATACTCCGCTGGAGCACGTCTAAAAATAAATAAGCAAACAATTATTTTGTGATTTTGAAAATCAACCCCTTAGGGGGTAAATGGGGTAAGTAAACATAAAAATCGATATGGACGTCGTTCTTCAGGTTTTATGGGATGGTGATTGCGAAAATGACATTTATTTTGATGTCCAACACGGTGGACATGATTTAACCCCTAAAAAGGTGAAATAGGGGCTCAAATTTTTGTTAAGAGGTCGGGGACGGGAAGGGGTGTGGAATAGGATTAGGGAGAGGGAGAGGGAGAGGGAGAGGGAGAGGGAGAGGGAGAGGGAGAGGGAGAGGGAGAGGGAGAGGGAGAGGGAGAGGGAGAGGGAGAGGGAGAGGGAGAGGGAGAGGGAGAGGGAGAGGGAGAGGGAGAGGGAGAGGGAGAGGGAGAGGGAGAGGGAGAGGGAGAGGGAGAGGGAGAGGGAGAGGGAGAGGGAGAGGGAGAGGGAGAGGGAGAGGGAGAGGGAGAGGGAGAGGGAGAGGGAGAGGGAGAGGGAGAGGGAGAGGGAGAGGGAGAGGGAGAGGGAGAGGGAGAGGGAGAGGGAGAGGGAGAGGGAGAGGGAGAGGGAGAGGGAGAGGGAGAGGGAGAGGGAGAGGGAGAGGGAGAGGGAGAGGGAGAGGGAGAGGGAGAGGGAGAGGGAGAGGGAGAGGGAGAGGGAGAGGGAGACTCATATATCTGGACCCAATTATGATTATTGTGATAAACTAGCTTCCGCCCGCGACTTCGTCTGCGTGCATATTAGAGAAAATCCTCAGGAACCTACAACCGGCAGCGCGCTTAGTGGGGACCCGCCAAATGACGTAAAATCGGCTGGTCGGATCCTGGTTGTAGGTTCCCTAAGGATTTTCTCTAATATGCACGCGGACGAAGTCGCGGGCGGAAGCTAGTGGTAGTATACATTGATGACATTATAATATAACAAAATCTGCTTATCCTGCCTTTGTTAGGCGTAAAAATCTGTCAGTAGCTAGGTTATTATAAAATTTAAATTTGAAAATCGATAATCATTAATTTTTACAACTACTTTTCATTACCCATCATTCCAATAAATAATTTAAAACCCCCTTAAAATAAACATATAATAAAACAGTAAAAAAAGTGTGTCTGTACATTACATATATTGAAAAAAAATATCTGGGGCGATGGAGACATAGTAATAGAGTAAAAATTTGAAAAAAAAAGTGTGTCTGTCTGTTTGAACACGCTCTCCGGAAATAATGAACGGATTCGAATGAAACTTTTTTTGTGATATAGTTGTTAAGCCTGGGCATAACTTAGGGTATAATTGATTTTGGAAAATGGAACACCTGATGCAGAACCATAATGGTCCAACTTAACTATAAGGAATATAAAAACCGGCCAAGTGCGAGTCAGACTCGCGCACGAAGGGTTCCGTACCAAAAAAACTGCAAAAAAAATCACGTTTGTTGTATGGGAGCCCCCCTTTAATATTTGTTTTATTCTGTTTTTAGCATATGTTGTTATAGCAGCAATAGAAATACACGATCTGTGAAAATTTCAACTGTCTATCTGTAGTCGTTATCAATATCGAGCAAAAAACGGCAAAAACATCACGTTTGTTGTATGGGAACCCCCTTTAAATATCTACTTTTAGTAATTGTTGTTATAGCGGCAACAGAAATACATCATCTGTGAAAATTTCAACTGTCTAGCTATCACGGTTCATGAGATACAGCCTGGTGACACACAGACGGACAGCGGAGGCTTAGTAATAGGGTCTCGTTTTTACCCTTTGGGTACGGAACCCTAAAAATGACACCTTAGCAAAAGTTGTTCAGCCTGATGAGCTTTTTTTGTTGAGGTATAAAAATCCAAGATCTGGAACACCTGATGCAGAACCATAATGGTCCAGCTAAACTTTACAAAATACAAAAAAGACATCTTTGCAAAAGTTGTTCAGCCTGATGAGCTTTTTTTGTTGATGTATAAAAATCGAAGATCTGTAACACCCGATGCAGAACCATAATGATCCAGCTAAACTATACTAAATATAAAAATAACACCTTAGCAAAAGTTGTTCAACCTGATGAGCATTTTTTGTTAAGGTACAAAAATCGAAGATCTAGGACACCTGATGCAGAACTATAATGGTTCAGCTAAACTATACAAAATATAAAAATGACACCTTGGAAAAAGTTGTTTAGCCTGATGAGCGTTTTTTGTTAAGGTATAAAAATCGAAGATCTGGAACACCTGATGCAGAACCATAACACTCCTACAAGTATTTTTTTATGTAACTGCATTAGTTCATTTATATATGCATACGCCGAAGTCATAAAGTCCACGCGTACGAAGTCGCGGGCATCAGCTAGTTATTCATACGAACATTAACTTTTGACAGGCTTTGATTACCCCAAAATAGTGTTCTGTTGTGTGGTTCGATGGCAGTTAAAGTGTTACAGAAGAGATATTAACAATAGTAACATACCCATCAGCACACGAAGTCCTACAAGCGCCCGACTGCAATCTCAATGCACCGACACAGGAGGTGCAGTTGAGTCTAGAAACGCATTGTGAACAGCCGTGCACACAGCGTATACACCGGCCCGCTTCCGAGTAGTAACCACGACTACATTCCGATACACATCTGAAACAAAATAATAATTAGGATATTTTTTTTTATTTGTTGGTTTACGACCAAACTACGGCAACGTTGTTGTAAACTTGCCAGTATATTATGATAATCAAGGGGCTAGTTGCAGACCGGGGAGCCCGCACTTCGTAATCGTAAATACCATCGTATTTATCCTTATTATGTAAATCCCAATTGTATTCTTAAGGCGAGGTGGTAGTGAAAGTGGCGCCGCCACTACGTTTATTTTTATTACTCGTAAACCAAGTCAATATTTAAAAAAAAGCTTAAGTAATAATCTCTTAAATTGTCTCTAATATTTTTTGAATAAGTAACTCTTCAACAGCTATCATTCATTCTGTAAATTTTAAAATCCATAATTGCCAAAAGTGGCCACTTTAAGCTAAATTGGATTTTAAAACTTACAGAAA
This sequence comes from Agriphila tristella, assembly GCA_928269145.1. Lineage (NCBI taxonomy): Eukaryota > Metazoa > Arthropoda > Insecta > Lepidoptera > Crambidae > Agriphila > Agriphila tristella. The sequence goes on from OV743433.1 coordinate 46,062,046, forward strand.
GAATGAAAACTGTTGAAGAGTTATTCAAAAAATATTAGAGACAATTTAAGAGATTATTACTTGAGCTTTTTTTAAATATTGACTTGGTTTACGAGTAATAAAAATAAATGTAGTGGCGGCGCCACTTTCACTACCACCTCGCCTTAACTCAACCCTTTCAATTTCTTACTCGTATCTCAATCGAACTCATCTTTAAATTAGTTTAAGTACCTAGATAATTATCTTCTAACTTTTCTACATCATTAATGGTTTTAAAGTTAACTATATATCTAGACTGTATGTTTAAGCTTTTCTCAATTTTCGAATGCTCTTAATAGATGTTTCCACCGCCATCACCAGTTCACCACAAAATTACCGATTCTCGCAAAATCCCAATAACTTTTCCACCTATAAAATCAAGTAAATAAACTCCTCGACGATTGCTTTCGATAAAAATAACTTAAATTTTCTCGCATTGAGTCTTAAAACTCAAATCAGAATTCCGAGTCTCAGCTCGTGGATAATGCCCTTATTAAATCCGGTCACGTAGCTCTAAGAATAAAACGTAAAAACATCGACAAAAAAAATATCCCATAGAAATCTCATTTATTCAGCATTCATTTCTCCAAGAATAGTAGTTATTGTAACGCTATATTTTTTACACGAATTTTTTTTTTTTTCTTCTAGTCTAGATATTCCAGAGAAATTTTGCGAAATTTCTCTGGCTGTTGCTATTGGTAAACCTTGAAGTGATTATGAACTTAATAATATCTTGAATAAGAAGCTTCATCATTAACATCGTTAATTTTAATCCATACTACAAAGCTCCACTAATAAACATCAAGTAAAATCTTTAATAAAAAAAATACATTTGATAATGGCGTCGTACAGTCGCCATATTGATTTTTTCTATAAAAAATATAGCCAGTGTCACTCGGGATGTTGTAAGGATTCTAACGATACCCCATTTATCTAAATCAGTTCAGGCATTTAGAAGTTATGGTGGAATAAAGAAACTCACATACCCACAAACATACATGAACCCTGAACACATATACACTCTTTTTGCTTTGGGCAGTCGTGTAAAAAATAATGACAAGTATTATTTGAATCAACAACACACAAGCTTCTAGTTATAAGTCTGTACAAATTACATAGGTAAATATTTCCCCGTTTTCCCCATCGCTCAATATTGGCCAATCCAAAAGGATCTTTAGGGAACGAAAAACGGCTCCATTTCTCTATCACGTATAGAAATCAACTACGGGTTAGTAATCCTTTTGAAGCTGGTCACGACTACAATATGCCACCAGCGGCTTCTTCGGATTTCAATCACTACACCCAAGAAATAATAACTGTTTGAAGCTTCAAATCATTTATCTATCCTGAGTAAGAAAGAACTTACTTAGGATTAGTTACACAGATATTGGAAAATAACAGCAAGGAGGTCTAACAAGGCAAGAATGTCGTTACATACTTAAAATTTATGTTTCAATACCAAATCTTGAAATAGTTTACGAATGTTAGGATAGTAAAATATTATCGAAATCAAATATTCTAAGAATCAAATATTCTATGACTGCAAATGTTCTAACAAATCTAGCCTTTTTGTACCCCCTACTGCCTACTCATAGTAAACTACGAGATTCGTAGAAAAGAATTTCTATTGCTGAGGTTTTTTTTTCATTTATTTAACGTTAAATCAAAGCTCAGAATATTTGATCTAATATGTTAATGTTTTCAGCTAACAAAAATAACGGTTACAGTAAAATTTTGGTATTCATGAAGAAATTACAATTTTCTTTATTATGTTTAAAGCAGTCCCGAAAGGGGTAAAACAATTATTGTCAAAAATAACAAACTTACCCCGGTTACATAATTTACTAAGTAAACTATTCATTAAGTTAAAACGGCTGAGGTATAATAAGCATAAATTTAAAGGCCAAGACCCGCAAAGTAACTGCCTAATTAAAGGTTTGTCCATAAAGGACCTAAGTATGTTTAAAATGGGGTTTATGTATAATTTCACGACAAACTAACCGCTGGCAATGTGTACTCGCCGTCAAATTAAGAGAGTTTGCCTTCCTTCCCTTTTAATTTAACAGTAGGTACAGAGTTGACGCCCAGAAAAAAATTCAAAGAAGCTAAGTATACCCGTTTCATTTTGTATCATACTAATGATTTGACTCTTTATTTTGTACAGCAACAAAAAAAATATAAACGTCTAAAAAGAAACTACATATTACTTAAAGACCACACAATGTCATGAATGAAGTTCAATTTTACTTTTTAAATACTCACTTTTGGTCTTGGAGCAAGTTGGGTGAAGGGCAAGTGAGGCAGTGTACATCGTCACCACCAAAACAGCTCTCGCACTCAGAGTGACATCGGTTGCAGTTTTGACCGTCGATGTATTCTCCACTGACACAGCGATCTGATCCCACGGGCACACATTTTCCTTTGCGATTTAGCTCCCAATTAATGTCGCAAGTTAAACAGAAGGCACTTGTGCAAGTCGAGCAACCAACAGCGCACCTAAAAAAATTACGAAAAATGTTTAACATTTATAATTGCATTAGAAATAATAACTGAAAAATATGGTTCTTACTTCATGCACTCCTTTCTCTTCTTATCGACATAATATCCAGCCGGACAAGCAGTTACACAACGACCGTCTAAAGCATAACTCGACGCGTGACAGGTCACACACTGCGCTTCGCCGGGACCTTCGCAAGTGTCACATGACGAGTGACACTTAGCACACATATAGTCTTCTGTTTCATAATACGAGGGCGGACACGATGCCATGCATGTTCCGTCGTGGAGTAACAAATGGTGTTCGCAAGATGTACACACGTCAGCTCTCTCAGAACATGTACCGCAGTGGGCGGCGCACGGTCGGCAAACCGATGAATCACTGTCCTCCCAATAACCGTCTGGGCATTGCTGCATACATACAGCTAAATCTGCTACTAACAAGTGAGCCGGTGCACAAGTCAAACAGGAATCTTGCCCCGGGCCGACGCATGTTTCGCAAGATTCATGACACGGCCAGCAAACACCGCCTTGATTGTTATAACTTCTGGGAGGACAGCGAGAAACACAAGCGTCATCTAAACGATAGTGTTTGCAAGCTATACATTGGGTTGGTCCTTTTCCGTAGCATCCTTGTGCATCGCATTCGGGATCACATTCATGCATGACGCGTTTGTCATTACTATCAGCGAGGACATTTTCCCCATGCGGAGAAGGGACGTTATGTCCATCGAGACGAGCGACTGCCTTCTCCGGATCGGAACCGGCAGCAAATAATGTAGGGAAGTTTTGGTAATTAGCAAACGCGTCAGTGTTGTAAAAAGAATCACCGATAGTGTCATAGCCGTCCACTGCGGTTGGGTATGCAAACGAAGGCCCTGCGGCTGACGGTCTCTTTGAACGTAGTCTTACTGGATCAATTGCTGTGCCATAAAATATTAACTGCCATTTCTTAAGAATACCGGGTTGGTTTACGTGCCGGTTTCCTCCATTTACGATTTGTAATGTCCATCTTCCTTCGGCGTGTTCACCCCAGAAATGAACACTCAGGAATGGCCAGTCATCAAAATTAGAACTGATGACATCACGTGGTCTTTCGAATAATAATGTAGATACTGTTCCCATCGGAGATGTTAAAAGTATGCGCAAGTTGCCCCGAGGGAAAAATCTTAATGATATTTTGCACTGAACGTGTTCAAGATATCTTACTTCATTGACGGTGCCGCTGCAGCCGTTGACGTCCATGTGTACGGACAACGTATAACCAAATGACGATTCGATGGGTTTATCTTCGTTTATTTCTTGTGACTTACAAATATGTTGTGGTGGGACGGACATCCATTGTTCAGCTAGGTTTACCATTTCAGTGGCGTCCATCAAACCATAGCCGAATTTGTGACTTACTTTTCTCTTAACCCCGTTTACAATCCAACCTCCTTCTTTCTCAAGGGGTTGTGGGCGAGACGTCAAAACTACTAAATACTGCATGTCTCGCCATGTTAATTCAGGATTGGCTTCTAATGCTAGTGCGCAGATACCAGCTGCTAATGGAGCTGAAGCAGATGTTCCCGTATGCTCTACTGTACAAATATGATCTGCTCTTAATTTCCCATCCATATCAACTGTGGCTACACTCTTATCGTGACCGGGAGTGCCCGAACTATACGTAGAGGCTAAAGTAGAAGAGCATTCTTCAAGGTACCATGGCTTATAGCCGCCCTGTGTCGCACTGGATATAGACAATGTGAAAATACTATTCGTGTAGCCATCACAATTACAAGAATCCGTATGTCTGCCACCATTTCCTGATGCCCACACGAATATTGAACCTTTACCGCGGCGACCACTGGTTACTCCGTAGATGAAAGCCCTGCAAGTAATTATATAATGTTAGTATTTTAATAAAATTACATTTTGATCATAATATGATCGAAGTCATACCTTCTAGCTAGTGGCCCTGGACCATCAACAGTCTTTCCGTCATCTTCAGGTCCCCAAGAAGCGCTGTATATATCAATGTGGTCAGGGTTCAGCCCCAAGGCTCTAGCTTCTACCGCATCGTTGACCACTCCGTCTAACATTCTGACCCCACCGATGCTAGCGTTGTACGCAATACCGACACCACAATACTGATTGTAGGCGACGGCTGCTACTTCTCCGGCGCAACGAGTTCCATGTTTATTGTCACCATTATCTTGAGGCATAGGATCATCGTCATTGCTATTGATATCTGTTGATGCGTTAGGATCCTGCAAATTCAATTAATGTTTTAGCAACCTATACCCACAAACAAGAATTTGAGAAGGAGTTTTTTTACTAATGCTATTCTAGATACTAACATAATTTTGCTTGAGATCTGGATGGTTAGTCTGAATACCGTCGTCGAGGATAGATACAACAACGCCTTTTCCGGTATAACCTTTTTGCCACGCTGGTGCCACGTTCATGTCCAAGCCATCTTTAGCTCCGCCATTCTGTCAAAAGGAGTTAAATTAAAAAGGCTCTTGTATTATTTTACAGTAAGGATAACGAGTTGCCTGCTATTTGATACGTACTAAATACCACTGCTCTTTGAATAGTGGGTCAGGGAAAAAGGGTGAGGAAGTGAGTGCGCGATGATGCGCGCGGTGGGACGGCAATCGCCTCGATATTTGCGAGAAGAGAGCTCCATCATAGGGGTTATAGTCTCGTTTCACTCTCCGCCGCTCCCGCTGTTGTTGGACCCATCTCACCTGAGAACAATATTATTAGCTGTTACTTTCATTTCAGTAGGGACACTGGATATTTTAGTACAAGCCTTCATTTCATTAATAATCTGTAAAGGTTATCGATTTCCGTCAGACATATGTTCACGAAATGAGCTAACATGATATTTTACGTGAACTTTAACTTTTGGTTGAAACAGAATCGGAACACAAATATCAAAGTTCAACAAACGAAATGTTTGTTAAACAACGTTATGAACTTTTGATTGGAATAGATGTTACACAGTAAAGACACAACTGTGACCTTTTATTGGCTTTCAGCATTTACATTTCGAATGCTGCATATTAAAAAATATGAGACAAAAAAACTTTATATAGAACTAACAATCATCACAAGTTAAAAAAAAACTGTGGGGGAGTTCCTGACATCTCGGACAAAAAAATTTCGGAAACTTTGTCCGAAATTAAACTTGAATTATTTTTTCACTGACGCTTCGGACACTTTTCTAATTAAAGCGTTTTTGTACAGTCAGATTATCTATAAAATTGTCCCAATTGTCAGTAAAAAAAAAACGTTTCGGACAAAGTGTCCCAAATTATTTAGTCCTAGACGTCGGTAACTCCTGAGAGGCTTCACCGTTCGTCAAACTTGGGCATAATGGAAACAATATTTTTTGTCTCATTTAATGAATTATTAGTAATTTACTTCTTCTGAAAGGAGGCCGAGTTCAAATACAGGAAATATTTGGCTGTTTATTTGACAAATTCAAGGATATCAAATACAAAGTAATTTTTACTTGGAAGCCCTAAATTAATAAGTATCAATCAAGAGCAGGGTAACAATGAATTATTATTGAGATACTGAAAATAAAATATATGAATGTCCTTATTATTAACATATTTATATAGGACCCTTTAAACTAATCATAATCACAAATTCAAAAGGTTATTCATTCATAAAATAACAACATATAGGTACTTGCTTGAAAACTGTTAGCATGAATTATCTCATCAAATTTAAAGTCGGCCAATGTTTCCCGGGAGTATGTTTAAAAATCTAATGGGTCCATTACCAAAGGCTGGAAGGTGGCCAAGTAATGCGGGGACACTCAAACTAATGTTGGGGACAATTAGGATAATACATGTTGGACTCAAATGCGTTGAGTATTAGGAATAAAATCATACTCTGGAGAACTGGCAAAAATAATTTCACTTTTCTCGGATTAAGTAGTGTGCTAAAACTTGTTTACTTCCTTAATTAATTTGATATAATTTTTAAAAGAATTTAAGGTGCTCCCTCACCGAGAGCATTCGCGTGTAATGTAACGCTACAGTTACAGATTTGAGCATTACATCAGTGAAGGAGGAGAACCGAGCGAATACTCGTCAGTCAGGGAGGTATTATTGTAATGTAATGCTCAAAGACGAATCTACGATATAATGTTACAGTACACGTGAATGCTCCCGGTGAGGGAGCACCTAAGGTTTCGACAACATATGTTTTAATAAGATTGTAATAGTTAGTAATTGAGATTAGTATTCTAATTTAAATAAACCACCAAACATAACTCCATTTCCAGGCGAAGCCCTCTTGAAACGCGAACGAAAAATTGCAACTGAAATTGAAAAATTGTAACATATAGCAGCTACGGAGCGAGCTAACTAAACTATCAAGTCGGAATGTTTAGACTGCAATTTCACAGTCGTTGGAACGCAACGAGGAGCCTTCGGGGACCAACTACAAGTCCTATGTTTGCTCGGGGAATTTCTGCAGCACCACTTGTGTTAATTGGTAGCCAAGTTGGTGATAAAACCTAGATTTTCTATGTATCGAATCTTTAGTGTATTGCTCTTAGTAGCTATGTACATCTGACAGGCAGATACTAAACTGCCATTTATGAGCTGGCTCTCCTATCTTACACTGGCTATGCAAATACGGTCCTTGTCTAGATCGACTGTTATGATATGTGATGTTAATCCAGGACTTAAACGGTCTACCAACCAAATATCATCCAAATCCGTCCAGCCTTTTAGGCGTGAATAGGTAACAAACACACACACACACACAAATTTGCGCATTTATAATATTAGTAGGAGGACAGTCTAATATACTAAGGAAATGCCACTTTTTTATTTATCAAAATTGGAAGTAAGTCAATTTGAGTAGCATTTTTACACCTGTGCCGCCCTGTTTATCAAAACTTACAAGTCTTGTACTTTTAAAAAGAATATTTTTTCTTATGAAAATACTTATTTCAGAAATCCGTTTATCAAACACGTTACATTAAACGCTACAAATGTTTTTGTTTAATTTAACAAATTTGAAAGTTAACAAAAAAAAACAAAACTTGTAAAAAAAACTTACCACTTGTAAAATACTCAATGGAAAATCCTGAGTATTTCTGATGGTGTCCGGCGACTCTCCATTCCGTCGGACAATTTTTACAAGTGTGTTGCATAAATAATTTGGAAAAAGACATAATTGGCACGAACTTGTAAAATTTTTCATGTAAATTTTAAGTAGTAAGTAGCTTGTAAGTTTTGATAAACAGGGCACTGGTCAGGTTAAGTAGGTTGCTAGGTCACATATTTATCGATCTCTGTAAGTAGACTCTCAATATTTAAAAAAATAAACTTAGAGTAAACTGCAAAACATTTTTATTCTGTCACTGGGCTAGTTGTAATAAATCTGCCGCTTGGATTAAGCACCGACCGTAAATATTTTGCTACAAATTAGGTAGATAAACAAAATAAAGCGAGTGAACTCAAAAATTTGCCCGAGCAATTACAAGCCCGCAAACGATGATTACGCTTCCTATCTAAATAACTTCCATATTTTATTACGGAACACCAAAGCAGTTTCGTATCTGCTCATTTTAATGCAGACATAAACCGCGCGTGGTGACTCCCTTAATCGTCCCAAGAGATCTAGATGGGGCCTCAAAGCGTCGCCCATTCTGAACCCAAAGAGACGAGTTAAAAATTCGCTTCTCTAAATTGCGTTGTCTTGATGTCCGTGGGACTAATTTCATTAACAGAACCGGGTAAAAATGCGCAGGAAATGAAGGCGAAACTCGCACATATTTCATACAAACCGCAGCGTTTGTCACGCGCTAATCTAATATAGAAACTCCGGTCCCTCACTGGAACGTCCTTTGTTTCGCAAAATGCATGATGAAAAACGTTATGTAAAACTTTATTTTTAGAAAAACTCGATCAACAACTGTAATTGTTTTGAGCAAAGTAATGTTTTCAAAAGTATTTCGTATTTTATGATTCATTTGTTTTCTTGTAAATACATCATTTCGATGCGTTCTTCGTCTTCATCCGAGAACGGTAGCATAGTAGAAACAACAAACTACACTCGGCGTCAGAAAAACCGCACCTTTTAAAAAATTTCTTCGAAGTTAGTTTAATCTTATCTAATTTAATGGTAAGTGTTGTTATATGCTTTTTTCCCCTTCGGACATAGCCAACAGTCTCTAGAAACCGTTAGAATACTCGTCGATCGGAATCAATAACTGAGATTCAGTTTCTGAGCAACATGACATTGCCTCATTTTTTGCAATATTTGAGCAACTTCATGAGCAATAGTAACCGTCTTGGGTATTTCTTTTTTTAATTGAACTGTTGAAGTGTGTTTCGTCCATCATCTCGATAGCGAATTTACCCGCATTTCGTAAATTGACCCCTTTTATTTCACTTTTATGGCGGCGCAAGCAATAACGCTTTAAACGTTTAATTATGGTAAATGTTAATAAAATCAAACAATTATTAATTGAAAGCTCATTAAATGTACTTTCAATAGATATCAACATTTACACAATAAAACGCTAGCTAGCAATAGCAGGTGGCCAAGTCTAAACTTATTTTCGAAAAGTTGCGATTTTTCTGACGTCGAGTGTATGACGGTAGGTCAATTTAAGTAGACTTTTGCACTTTACTTTTTAGCTTAGCCTGTTAGCTATGTTGAATTTCATTAACTTTCATTCGTCACCTAGTACGACCGCCTTCGTAATCACAAGGATGCTTTGCTAGACGCCTCGTAATTTTGGACACACACTTTCCTTAAAAAACGTATACTTAAACTAAATTACAAACTTGCCTCGAGTGAAAATGAAGAAAAAGTAAGTACTTATTAAAGATTGCCGAAGAAAGTGTTTTCATTGGAAATTAGGTATAACGCTGCCGCAGTCGGCAGTATCGAAAAATTGTCCATTAACATTAACTCATGTCATGTTATAGATCATCTCACCAAGCCCAGTGGTCTTTATCTACACACAAGTAAAACATCACAGTCCAGCTAGCGTTCCAAAAAACGATCGCAAAAAGTAAACGAATTCTGTACCATTTTTCCCTTCCAGTATCGGTTAGACCAATAGGGAATGTCCGAAAAAAATCAAATTGGCTGAATATTTTTCTATAGGTAGGAATAAGGTCCCTTAGTAATAGAAAAAAGTTTTAGAATTTTCGGTTGGGTAAAAAAGTTTTTAAAAATCAAAGTCTCTTCGACTTTACAAATGTATGAAAGTAACAGCAGAATGGAGATTATACCTTTGCCGCTACCTGCCACAAACACAACACGTATTAAAAAAAAAGTTTTGACATTTTGTCTTGAAACTTTTTTTTTTATACCATTTGAAATTTTTTCACGAAACCGAAAATTATGAAAATTTATTCTATTACTAAGGGACCTTATTCCTACCTATAGAAAAATATTCAGCCAATTTGATTTTTTTCGGACATTCCCCATTTCATCAACAGCGGTGCCAAGTTAAAACGCAGTGGAAACAAAAAGTGCGACCGTTATTTTACAACCGCGTCAACAACTATTATCTAATCTGTGTCAAGTCAACGCGAATATCTGATGTGCAGAGCCTCTCTAATTTGATACATAAAGGCTTTTTCACTTCTCATGCTCGTAAAGTTCGTCTTTATGTTGGGTATAGGCTGCATAAAATCGCTTTTTATGCTCTAGTGCATAAAGTAAAATCTTCGTCTAAGTCTCAGACTTTAAGACAAAGGTTGTCAGGTAAACAGCCACACACGCAATTTAATTTCGTTGAATTAACTTGTTATTTCATTGTTTCTTTATTTTTTGTTGTGTTATAATACTTTTTTATTTTTTAAAATGGGTGTCTTGATATTTTTTTTTTAATTTTTTTGAATATGGGTATCAAATGAAAGGCCTTGATGAGCACATTCCAAATTTTTTTTTTTTGTAAAAATAATAGTTTTTTTTTCAATTTTTGAATATGGGTATCAAATGAAAGGCCTTGATGAGGACATTCCAAAAATATATATTATGTCACTAAAATTTGAGATTTTTTTTTTTTAATTTGTACACTATTGTTGTTTAATTTCCTCACAATCGAAGTGAAAAGCAGAGTGTATAACTCGTACATAAAACCCATTTTACCCTCGACTTGACTATCCACCCTCGCCGGTAAAATGATGCGTTTTATGCACTTGTTGTACAATCTACTATTTCACTTCTCTTGCTCGTAAAGTTCGTCATTATGTTGGGTATAGGCTGCATAAAATCGCTTTTCATGCTCTAGAGCATAAAGTAAAATCTTCGTCTAAGTTCAAACTTTAAGACAAAGGTCGTCAGCTAAACAGCCACACACGCAAATAAACTCAGTTAAATAACATTGCTATTTTCTTCATTTTCAAACATAATCCATATTATAATACTTTTTTTTATTTGAAATTTTTTTTTCAAAAATTTTTTTTTTTCATTTTTGAATATGAGTATCAAATGAAAGGCCTTGATGAGCACATTCCAAAATTATATAATTTGTCTGTAAAATTTAAGAAAAAAAAAAGTATTTTTAAATTTTTGAATATGGGTATAAAATGAAAGGCCTTGATGAGCACATTCCAAAATTATATAATTAGTCAGTAAAATTTAAGAAAAAAAAAATTTTTTACAATTTTTGAATATGGGTATCAAATGAAAGGCCTTGATGAGCACATTCCAAAATTATATAATTTGTCTGTAAAATATAAGAAAAAAATTTTTCTTTTAAATTATTGAATATGGGTATCAAATGAAAGGCCTTGATGAGCACATTCCAAAATTATATAATTTGTCACTAAAACTTAAGATTTTTTTTTAATTTTTTAATTTTTACAAATTTTTCAATTTTCAATTTTGTTGTTTAATTTCCTCACAATCGAAGTGAAAAGCAGAGTGTATAACTCGTACATAAAACCCATTTTACCCTCGACTTGACTATCCACCCTCGCCTGCGGCTCGGGTGGATATATATCGTCTCGGGTAAAATGATGCGTTTTATGCACTTGTTGTACAATCTACTATTAAAAAAGTATTGTAAAGACTGTTAGAGTGTAATTAACCAATTTTTTATCTTCTGAATATTGTCTCAGACGGTGGGGACATGTTAAAAGAAGTGAAGTCCATGCAGTTCAGATAGTTCTTGATTTGGCAACATTAGAAAATTAGAGAAGGCATGGCACGGCAGGCGCGGTCCGAGGCGGGTCACAGGGGACATGACACCCCCCCCACCCCCCCCAAATCGTACACGTCATATAGAAAAAGCATAAAAAATTAACAAAAAGCAATTGTATTATTATTTCTGCGGTGGTGTCGTGTGAGGCGGGTCGTTACGTTCCCTCAAATATGGTTGAGCGAAGCGATGGCTGGTTCATGCGTCATGCTCGTGAACGGGTGCTGCCAGTGGGAATGGGTCTGCTTGTATTAAGGGCGTCGTATAACTCGTATATAAAAGATCTGTTTTATATTGTCTGTATGTATGGCACTTCTTACTCAAAAAATATAATTCTTAATAGCTTACCTTGTTTTGATTTATTTAATTGCAATATTTTTACTTTCTATAGTCAGTAGTTTAGTGAAAGACCTATGAAAAGCTTTTGGATATAAATTTTCAATTCAATGCCTTAACATAGGTAGTCTTAATATGTCATGCTCTCCTTAATCATTTCTGCGGTGGTGTCGTATGAGGCTCAAATATGGTTGAGCGAAGAGATGGCTGGTTCATGCGTCATGTTCGGGAACTGGTGCTGCCAGTGGGAATGGGTCTGCTTCTGACTATCTTAATGCATATTGAATTGTATGTTTTTCTTTTATTTTTATTTATTGTAACAGCCTAGACTGAATAACAAGTTCAAACTTTGAATTTAGCTTAAAATCTGTAAATTGATTAAGAAATTTGAAACTCATTAAGAAATGAGCTAATTCAATAATGTTATTTATTTGTTAATCTTTGTTAATATAAAGTCTGGAAACGATATACATATTTGTAAATATCGTTCCATCTGATTGATAAAGCTGACAAGTTTTTTGCGCCCATTTTTCTTGTCAGTTAAAAGACGTCATAATGGGTGGTAGGGTAAAAGAATTGACGATTTAAAAATGCTTATTATGTCAGCTTATTTAAATAAAATATATTTCACTTTCACTTTCACTATTAGTGACCCCCCCCCCCCCCCCCCCCAATTTCAGGCTGCGACCGCGCCTGTGGCACGGCCTGCAGCCCAAATGATGAAACTCAATATATTTCGTTTGGTTCATCATATGAAAGTTTGTAAACCGTTTTGCCATACATATGATAAACGTTACCAACAAAAAGTATTATAAAATTCCTCTGGCAGCGTGTCATCTAACAAAGTTGGATTTAAACGGAAAATTCGCATAAAGCCCGATTGCAACGGATTCGCTTCTAATAAAAATACCCGTTGACGTTGATAAAAATCGCTTTTTGCTCGCAAACCGCGCTCGCTCATATTGCTTTTTGCGCGCCAGTTCAGCTGAACAAATAGCAGATGTCACACAGGGCAAACATAGTTATCCTTAGACTCGGCGACAACAAAAAATAGAATGTACCTTGTGGAGGTTTAATAAAGCCCCTTTGTGCTTATACACCGTACCGTAATAGGGTCCTAAACTAATAAAGCTGGGGTCCATTACGGCCCAGCCGCAACTCAGCTCTATGAACCGGACCGCTTTAAACAGATTTTCACGAGAAAAAACGTCTCACGCTCCGTGTACATAGTTGACCCTTGTCTTTTGTTGCGCGTCCCAATTCACGCTTAGTTGAGCGTATTTGTTTTAAATCTAATTAAAATTCTACCTCACATTGTGTACCGCAATCATGATATTTATGTTGCGAAACAAATTGTCGCCTCCCTTTTGTTACGTGAATTACGGTGAGGAAATAATTAGCAGTAATTTTAAAACGGTAATTAAACGTGACAAATAACACCATACTTATTGTTTGTTAACATTTTTCCTACATTTTTATGTTATAGGCGTGTAACATCATTATGAACCCGTAAAAACTGTTCCATAAAAAGTTACATATTCACTTGACCCAAATATGGAACAGCATTTTTTTACAAGTTGGGGAAGTTTCATGGTGAAGAAGTTATTGATATTCATGAATGCTAAGCTGCTAAAATTTCATTATATTTTAAAAGTATAAAATTATTATTTATTATGGGGAAATATTACCGATCTACATTATCTCGGTTACGACATTAGCCACACACAATATTATAAAAAACCATACACTCTTTAGGCTGGCCCCAGACCTACCGGTTTCATTTCTTTGCTTTGCTGTTCTACCATGGACCGCCGGCCAAGAGGCTCATTTTCAATCTATCGCATATTTTGACCTGACCACATTGGCAAGATAGCCATTAGTTTGGTGTTATCAAATATCGTCGTCTGGGGTGCGATGAGAAGTTTTCGTTTTCGTTTTAAAAAAAAACTGCTGTTTTATACAAAAATTAATAACGAAATTATCAAAATGTATGAAACAGTTAATTTTTTTTCGCGATTTCAGATTTGGTCCCATAGTAAAAGTTGTTCAGTTTTATTATGGGCCCTATCTACCATATTCAGTTTTATAAGGCTTTACCAAATATCTTGTATAAATAAGCGATCGAGTTATTTTTAAACGATAGGAGTCCATGTTCAGGGTGGCATATCTCCTAAAAGCTTCCTACTTCGCAATCCAGGCGATGATATTTGATAAAACCAAGCTAATGGCTATCTTGCCAATTGGGTCTAGTCCCAAAATGTGATAGATTGAAAATTACCCTGGTTGGCCGGCGGTCTCTCAAGCAAGGTAGCACAGCAAAGCAAAGAAACGGAACCGGTAGGTCTGGGGCCAGCCTAAATCCTAAAGATTTAGGAGTGTATGGTTTTATATTAAAAAAAATATTTTAAATAGTACTTATAATAATTATATATTATTATAAGTAATATCTCATAAAGGTATTTCATTCGTCTACCAATCTAAATGAAATCCAAATGTTAGCCTAAGTTGATCCCAGTGCAACATTTCCAAAAACCACGTTGAATTAATTAAGCAATTCCGAAGATTCCAAAAAGATTTTTATACATCGAACAAAATATTCATCAATAATTCTGAAGCTACAAGAGTTATCTCTCAATTTCATCAAACAAAACATACACAAACTGTTTAGCTATTAAGTCAGCAAAATAACAAAGTGGGGACAATTGACCTCATCATCGGGGGTCGAAAGGACCGAGTCTGCCCTATCTTTCATTACCTTAGTCTGTGGGAAAAACTGGTCAATTTTATAGCTGACAGACACTTTAATTTCAGGGTATTTAAATTTATACTGCTGGAGCCAGTCTGCCCTTTACGAACTTAATAAGGTAAAATGTAAAATAGGTAACTACTTAGACACTATATATTTTATAATTAATTTGTGTGGTGTTTGGGAGAAACCTGTTAAGTCCAAAAGGGTCATTTTACAGTATGAGACTTATCACGAACGAATGTACAAAAATGAAATGGCCCAATCCTGAATTATCATGTGTTTACGAATGTACAAAAATGAAATGGCCCAATCCTGAATTATCATGTGTTTAACAGCTCAGTTCTATCACTTCTATTTAAGGTGGCCTAATCAGTAATAGACCAAAAAATATAGAAAAATGTTCAATAACATTGTATTACTCAACTAAAAAAGACCGAAATTGGAGTTAACAGGTTTCTCCCAAACACTACAGATTTATAAAAATAACTTGATCGAAATAGATCACGTTTTGACGAAGGCTAGTAAATATGAAGGAGGGAATGAGGTCTGCTGTCGCTGAGGTCTTTGTATAGTATTTACATTATTGTTGAACAGTGACTACATTTTTCCATATAGCGAAATGGCCAAGCTACATATTTTGACTAAAGTGAAGAGTTTTTGAAGTTAGGGCGCGTAGAGTTAGAAGCTTGGCTCCACATGAGGTCTGATAACTTTTTACAGTGCAAGCCATATGGAGTCTTGGCAACATTAAACATGAAAATGTTTTTGGTGGGATAGTATTTACAGCCTGTCTATAAAGTGTTAAATAGTATGATTCATTATTGTTGTTAATTGCATAAATAAAATTGTTAGAACTTGAGCACATGGCTTATATTAGGTATTTACCAATGAAATTGTCGATATTTTGTCACATACAGAGAAAATAATAACTTCTATGATTTAAAATATTTAACAATATCTTGATATTATATTATATCGAATTATGACCATTGATATTCAACTCTAAGTAAAAGTAAAGTGCTTAATTTAGCTTCCTTATCATTAAAAAATATCTTAAAATAGACTCTTTTCTTTGTGAGCAAAAAAGGGTGACCGGAGCGGTGGTAAGGTAACTTAGCCAAACAAATCTTATTTTTTTCGTTAATCGTATTTTGTTAAAGAAAACAAAGAAAATGCTGGTATGAAAAATTCAACTTCTTGAAAATTCACCATACAAATCGGCAATTTCATAGGTAAAGACCTACTGTGACTTGAGTGTTACAGCTGACAGGGGCTAGTTGTTGCTACCGGGAAGCGGGGAGGCCGAGCTCATCAGCATAAGAAAGGTTGAGCAGACACGCCCCGCAGTTTTATTAGCTGTGTCCAGTTCTGCTATCGCGCTTACTATATTATGTAGAGGGACTTTATGTGATCTGATTCTGTTTACCTATGGTGTATTCAATAATAATAGAATTATTTTACTCATTAATTTTCCCGGAGACGTATTTAGATTTTAAAGTTGTTTTGTTCGTACTAAGCCAACTGAAATTGTATGAAAACTCTACAATGATTAAGACGGTTCGCTGACCGAAAGTGGCACCGCGGTGAATTTAATTAAATATCGTAATTATAATACATAGTTTTAATAAAACTTTACGTGGACTTTTAAGACCCATAGTCTAGTATTTTAGGAATAATTTTATTTCTTCGTAGTCATTTCTAGAAGTAGATAGCAAAACTGATAAAAGTGGCCGTTTTTTGACAAATTTGCTATATACTACTCCACGAAAGACTACGAGGGAATGTGATGATACCGACTATGGGCCTTCAAAATACCACGTAAAATTTTATTACTGAAAACTAAAATAATACATTCTTAAAAACTGGTTTATGCAAGGAGTAATTCCTTTAGGCATGTTAGGTCCTATTACTGAAATGTCCAGTCGGATTTATAGTAACAACTTATTAAATAAATAAGTACCATACCTCTGAGGGCGCCACTTTCGGTATGGGAATGATCATAGCCTTCTCTAACAA
The DNA here is from genome assembly GCA_928269145.1 of Agriphila tristella. Lineage (NCBI taxonomy): Eukaryota > Metazoa > Arthropoda > Insecta > Lepidoptera > Crambidae > Agriphila > Agriphila tristella. The sequence continues at coordinate 46,078,839 of OV743433.1, forward strand.
TCATATAAAAAGATTTGATTTGATTTGATTTGAGAAGGCTGAAGGCTATGGAATGATAGAATGAATTTAAAGAACCAAGGTAGAGGTAGCGGTGTTAAATTGAAACAAAATATTGCTCAATTTATAATTTGATTCCTGCAACAAACTCGAATTTAAACGTATAATAAAATATACTTAATTATAATTAAATTCCATGTCTAATAGAAACGGGAAAAAAGTTATATTAAATTTTCATTCAAAGTATTCTTTCAAAATTTATACGGAAGCGTTTTATAGAAAACTCGAGAATGCCCAATTTTGCCAGATTGTAATTTCGAGGGTAAAGGATATGACAATACGGGTCGTTCAGTGAACTACGTCGTTCTCGTCTCGCCTCAAAGTTGACATAACTGTTTGGCGAGAAATCAAATTACGGTTGCATACGGAAGCCAAAAATGTTTTCTTTCCCGATAAAGATTTTCTGCGTACTTTCGACATAAATAAAATAATTCTAGAGGTGGCGGTTCGCACTGTGAGAGAAGGAAGGAAAATAGACTCATAATCACAGAATAGTAATAAGTACTACCGTAGGACACTCTCCGCCCCGCCCCAAAATCAATTACCTCACCCCACCCCGCGAGTTCGTATGCCGAATCGTATGCTCGTTAGTCGTGTTAGCGTCAACTTATTTGGATATTCAAAGCAATGCGTTGTAACTTTTCAGTCGTGTTTGTCAACTGTCAACTTATTCTGATATTCAATGCAATATGTCGTAACTTTATTTACTTACCAAAAAGAACGAATTATGAATTGAACGCCGCTCAAACAGTACAAACTGCTCGGTAAGGCTGCGTTCAAACGATAACACACGACCCGACCTCAACCCGAACTCAACTCAAACTCACCTCAAACACAGCCCACCTTGAAATACATCGCTTACAATTTTGAGTCTTGTGTAATGTCCATGTGAGTTTGAAGTGAGTTCGGTTTGAGTTCGGATTGAGTTTGATTTGAGTTTGGGTTGTCTACGGGTTGAGTTTGAGTTGAGTTCGGGTTGAGCACGGGGAATATGCAGTTGCATCGACAAAATATAAAAGAGCTTATTAATGTGTCATAAGACTCAAAATTGTAAGTGATGTATTTTAAGGAGTGGGCTGCGTTTGAGTTGAGTTTGGGTTGAGGTTGGGTCGTGCGTTATCGTCTGAACGCAGCCTAACTCTAGAGTCTCACATACAGTTGCGCGTGTATAAAAATGTCATCTGACGTCATCTGTTTATAATGGCGCGGTTGTATGGAGTGTCCGGGGTCTATCAATGAATTAATAAAATATGTATTTACTAACGGCTGCCCGCGACTTCGTCTGCGTGGAAAGGTTTTTACTATCCTTCTCTGTACCCCTGACAATGTGTATGCAAAATTTCATGATGATCGGTTCAGTAGTTACGACGTGAGGGCGTAATAAACAAACAAACAAACGGACTTTCGCATTTATAATATTAGTAAGGATTGAGTTCATATTTGCAATGAAAGAATTAGTAGTCCAACAGATATAAATCAGACACAAATCGCCGGCTTTTAAGTCCTCGTTTTCATTAGAACACGTAATTACTACCTACTGATAATAAACTTAAATATTAAAGTATCATACATAAATTCGCAATTCCACACAATATAAATGTTAAACAAGCAAAAACAAGAACAAATGAAATCTTTTTGCGAACAATATGAGCTTCATAGGAAATCCCATCCATATGGCTCTATATTCATAAGCTAAATTATAATGTTCCAATAAAAACTTTCTTTGCATAGGATTCCGACCAATTTCGTCAATCCCTCCGAGATTTGAGCTCAAATTACGTACGCAACTCGCAGACCTAAGTAAACACCAATAAATTTCATGTTATTCGGTAAACAAAAAAACAAAAATCATACAAGAAAACTAAAGAAAGGGACCCTTTCTGTTTCGCTTTATTGGTCGGTGTTATGAGATGAAACTTTCCGGTCCAAGGGTCGGTTTACCATAACTTTATAAAGTCTGACGGACGCTGGATGTTCACGTTGGGCCCTGGTTGAATAAAATGGTAATGTGATGGCGCGAGACGAGTTACTCAATGGGAAACAAATCCACGAATTCCCTAGTAAAATCAAAGAAACCCAACCAGCGATGAAGCTATTATTTGAAAAAAAAAAGAAAAACCGCCTTCAAAAAACCTGAAAACAAAAACAGTTTAAAAATTAAATACCTCTAAAAAGCAAGAAATAATATTCGAATCATTCGTTACACATATCAATATTAATAAAACACGTCTATTGAAGTCGGGTGGGGCTGGAGGACAGCTTCATTTTTTTTCTAAAAGCCCCACCCGACTTCATTAGACGTGTTTTATTAATATTGATATGTGTAACGAATGATTCGAATATTATTTCTTGCTTTTTAGAGGTATTTAATTTTTAAACTGTTTTTGTTTTCAGGTTTTTGAAGGCGGTTTTTCTTTTCTTTTAAAAGCTTTTTTATTTTAACTTTTTAGTGGTAGGTATGTAAACGCAGCGTGTAAATATTTTTTAACTTTATATTATAACATTTTTAATGGTAAAATGCCCAGAACTCAATTTCCAAATTTACGCTGTTTGTTTTTGAGGAGTTCCGTTGTGTTTTCGTAGTCCAAGTCTAGTCCAGAACGTTGCATCGCAAACCATGATTTGGTTTGTTTTGGATTGCCATAAACTTACAAAATCCTAAATCACTTTACATATACTATTTGACTCTGAGGAGTTCCCTTGTGTATCTTCGAAGTCCAATAACGATGAAATTAAATTGTGACCACTCTTGAAGTATACCCTTTCAAATAAAAAAAGAATCATCTAAATCGGTTCATAAACAAAGATGTTATGTCCGAAATTCCATAAAAACTCGTACGATGGCGAGCTAAATAATTGATATTTTTCAGGATTATGAGAAAACTACTGGCCAGATCTCTGAAAAAAATTTATGGGACCACACACGAACTATGTTCTTTGAGATAAAAAAAGAATTGTACAAATCGAGTAACAACTGACGAAGCTATGTTAAAACATACATAAAAAAAAATAAAAAAAAAAACCGTCGACTTGAGAACCTCCTCCTTTTTTTGAAGTCGGTTAAAAATAAAAATCGACAGCTAGGGTTGAGGAACGAAGCGAGGCAGAAATCTAACGATTTTTCTGGTTTAGCGCTACTGTTGCTTATATTTGTTTATTGTTTCCAAATTGTTTCGTATCAGCTGTGCCGGTACAAGATTAAAATGTAGAAAATCTTACGGCCCGAACATGATTCACAAAAGAAATATCATCATCGTTTTGTTTTTACATTACATTGCCTCTCAAGTCTCCGAGGATCATTGTAGCCTACGAATTCTATTACACCACTACAAACGTAATCAAGAAAATGTCAGCTTATCCTCAGACTTTGACAACATGATGTGCCCGAGCGTTCTCTTGCAAAAAACAATGCGAGCAGTATAATAGGCGAGCTTCGAAGATCCTCGGGGAGGAGCAGGCAATGTGACGTGATCCGTGACGTGGACGACCGGCCGACGTAGATTATACACACCCCTTATTCCTATCCCTCCATTGTCGCGCATCAGTGGACCACATCAAAAGATGGCCCCATAATCCGAGTGGGACTAAGTAATAAGTTTGCGATGCGTTATCCGACCGGATAGTTTATCTGATTGTAAGCCGGTATTGACCTTCGCCTTTCTATTTATCCTATTCTATTCTACTTATCACAATAGGCTCACAATCGTTTAAATATTTATAGTATAAGACTACCTTTATCTAAATTTTATTATCGTTACCTATTGTAGTATGCTGGTCGCCTCCTTGCACTATTTACTTACACCTTAGAGCAACGCCGGCTTACTTACACCATATATAATTTCTTCACTGTAAGTAAACTAATAGGCCAGTCGCATACATAAAAATCGCGTTAGGTTGCAAATAATTGCACGGTTGTGCATTTTTGGGGTGTTGTTAGGATACCAACAGAGTAAATCCAAATTTGCATCCTTGAAAGACCTGTGCTAACTTCGTAGTGCTCGAAAAACTTATAAATTGTTCAGTTTTTGTCTAACAACCTCTAAAAAATGCATTCTACGGCATAGCCGTAGTTGACAGTTGCGGTATGAAAAAATTGTCAAATCATTTGTAAAGTAAGCTACTCAGAACTTACTTTTTGATTGTGAAACAGGCCCTTACATAAATAACACTGAATAAACTGAACTTGTGATTTCTTCTAGCGAAACAAATGAATAAATAATTTGTGTTTTGTTATGATTCAATCATCGAAATTCAACAAAAACAAAATATGGTTTCCCAGGCACGTCACTTGGAGAGTTTTGTTTCGACAACCAATATCCGCCCAAGGGAAGCCAAGGCATATAATAATATGGAAGCAAAGTAAACAATCTTTTATTTAACGTTGTATCTGAAATTACCGGGGAGGTTGATGACGAAAACAAAAGAAATGAAAAATTCACAGATTTTACAGTCCCCGCAAGAATCGGAGCATTGAAAATGAACACAAAAATTTACGAAAAATCAAAATCAAATCAAATGCAAAGTCCTATTATATTTTTTAAGTTACCTAGGTAGTACCTAATTATTTTAACGTTTGTGACACTCGGCTCCGCCTCGTGTCACAAAAGCGCCCGCTGACTGCCTCGACACGGACGAAATAATATTAACCAATTTTCGAAATTCCAATGAATGCACTTCTCATCCGCTTCTGCATCTTTTAACACTATTACCATGACGATCGGTCAATAATCATAGAATCTACATCACTTTTTATGTACGGAAACAGCAGTTTTTCTACAATTCCAAATCTAAAGGGACCACCTAGGTCACAATTATAAACCGATTTTCAAAATTATTTCGCCATTTCATAGCTAAACTAATGCCCTAGGACCCTTTTTTTCATTTTTTCTTAAGTTGTTTTTTTTTCGAAATATTTACAATTTAGTAAACAAACATCCCCCAAAAAACCCGGAATTTTTGGAATTTCGCAAAATTCCAAAAAAAGTTACCAGTAGATTTTCAAAATTCAAACGTTCACATGTGTCTCGATAAATTCCTCAACTTTTGGTACTATTTTTATTTCGATCCTCTCAAAATCCTTGGAGATATGGCCAAAAATACGTCTCAGGCTATTTGCATTTGCTAACCATTTTCAATGGTAAAAACTTCACACCCACCATTGTTTGTCAGAGAACTTGGTTTATCTTAAGACTACAATTCTCTGAACCGCCTACAGTAAAACTTGTGAAGCTTTTGTTCAAGAAAGCTGCTGTTTCATTAACATTACGTAATGTTGTATCATGTATGACTTTACCATGCTAGTTCATAATTACAGGCAGTTCATTGAAATTGATTTCCTCTTAATTAGTCGACCGACCTACATCAAGAAGTGTCAATACTGTTTGTAACTATTTGCCGGATGTTGGCTCCAGCCGTCGCAAGTGAAGTTCCTAATACTACGCATCCACAATAATTGAACTGCTGCTGTAAATACTCAATCGTTTTGTGATGTTATGTACACGACTCTCATTTGCCTTGTCCTATGACTTTATTTATATATTTCCTTACATAAAGATTCTCTCTTGTTCCATCCTTTTGAAAGTTTTGAAATTGGGAAAAGTACCTATATGTCTGACGAATAGGACTAATGAATAAAATAACGAAATACTAATAAAAATCGTAAACACATTAAACTTTTATTTATATATTGCGTATTATTTGTTTTATGACCCTTGAAATTTGGGCTGAAAAGTCCATTTAAAAAGTAGAAAATTCATTAAAATAAATAATACCTTTAATTAGTCCATAAAATTGATAGCTAATTTGTCTAAGAAACCATTTTGATAAACACAGTATTTAATATAGCTGCCGAACAAATTTCCTACGCGTTGCATACAAACTACTCAAGCGTGACGTCATAATTGAGTAGCCATTAGTATGGAGCGTTTTCGGGTGAGTCCAATTTTGTGCATTTCAAACTGTGATATCTCGTGCAGTTTTCATGCTAGCGATATAAATCTTTTACTAATATTTCTTTTTTTTTGAGAGGTAATTTATGTAAAATAAAATAAAAAAAATAGTCATCATGCCCTTACATAACTTGCCCTTGAACTTAAAAAAAAATACATATTTTGTGGCCAGTCACAGTCTTTAACAAAATAAAACGTGAGCGCGACATGTTTTTAGCTGAGTCAAGCCTTGCCAGTTTCATTGTTGCAAAAAAACATCGAATCTTGAACAAATTCATTAGGCATCAAACACATGACATGAACTAAACTTTTTCCACAACAGTACAGTTCCTTTTCGAAAATATGTATGTATACATATGTTTAGGGCTGCCACCTCTCCGGGTTTGACCCGGAGTCTACGGGTTTGAGTATTGGAAGTCCGGGCTACGGGTTTAACATCGAAGTCTCCGGGTGGCGCAAGCGAAAGTCAACCGTACCTAGTGTTACCATCTGTCAGGGATTTGCCGCCTTTGGCAGACATTTTACGGCTTAAACAGGTGTGCGGCCCAACGAACTAAGATACTATCGTTGGTGCGGCCGGCTGTAATTTGAAGAAGGCATTTTTAATTTCACGGGTTTGCTGTTTGAAAGCTCGCATACATGCTCCAATCACGCAAGCCTGCAGCGAGCTACCCCGTTATCCGCCCGCCCGGTTAAAACCACAGATTACAAGGTTAGTAGATGAAACTGACTAAAATCATGCTGCACGGCCATTTTTTTACTGTAGTCAAAACAGGTAAGATTAGTGAATGAAACTGACTAAAAATCAAACTGCGCGGCCGTTTTTTACTATTAACATGCAAGATCACACGGTTAGTGGATGAAACCGATTAAAGATCGCGTTGCGCGGCTGATTTTTAGTGTAGACAGGCAAGATTACTAGACTAGTGTGTAAAACTGACTAAAAATCGCGCTGCGCGGCTGTTTTTTGTTATAAGCACTCAACATTACTAGATTAGTGGATGAAACTGACCAAAAATCGCGCTGCGCGGCCATTTTTAACTAGTATTAACAGGTAAGTTTGCAAGGTTAGTGGTTGGAACTGACCAAAAATCGCGCTGCGCGGTCTTTTTTTGGTGTAGGCAGGCAACATTACTAGATTAGTGGATGAAACTGACCAAAAATCTCGCTGCACTGCCATTTTTTTTCTTTATTTAACAATAAATTACGATTTTTCAAAAATCTCCGGGTCTGTTCTTGTTGAAAGGTAGCAGCCCTACATATGTTACAGTTTATCAAAGTCAGTCGCTGCTTCGGTTCCGTCCTAGACCACATAATCCGCAACCCTACCTAATCTCATGCCTTCATGGCGGGTGTTTAAGGAGTAGGTACGTCTTCGTATCCTGGGACAGATCAACCGCATGCTTATTCAAATGTGTCATTTACATTGACGACTTGCAGCATCTTTCATTCTACATAATTACAATAGGCTGAGACAATTTTTTTAACGAATCAGCTTAAGTTTACTTATTGAGAAATAGACATTCTGAGACACTAGCATAGTAAAGTTTTTATCAAGGAGCATGTCGCGATGATCCTTAGGGTTTTTATACAGTAGTAAAAACTATAAAAGAAACATTTGATATAAGTAATAATATTATTAGAGATTCATAGACAAAGTAAAGTATTATTTTGTTACAATATTCTCTTTAAGTCTCTATAACAGCTGTTGAATATTTCAAATTGAATATTTTTTCAGATTGCGTACCTACCTTCTAATTATACATTTATCAGGTAGGTAGCTCCACACATCTGTTGTTTACTCATAGCCTTTTCCCAATCAACATCTATATACTCATACACTCGTTTACTCTCCACGCTTCACTTGAGATCCAATTTCGCCGTCGTGGCTGGCTTGTTTATGATATGTATGACTCTGTATAAAGTATTCAACTCGTAAATGTGATCCATGATATAATGTACAGGGCAATCGTCCCCGAACTACGTTCACATATCATGATTTGCTTTATCTAACAAAAAAGGTTTTACAATCAAACTGAGTGATATCTACAATTTATCCCTCAATATCTCACAAGGATTCCCAGGTGATAAGATTGGAGCGAAACTACAAATATACACGGGTCTGGTATATTTTCTACTTTCTAATAATACGCTTACCCTCCGTGAGGGAGAGGTGCGAGAAATTGTTGAATTATTTTAGAAATTTACGGTACAATATATTGAGCAGCGAGGTGTTAAGGAAAATTGTATCAATACATGTTGAAATGGACACTGAAAACATACTTTGATATTCTTATTTCAGGCGCATTATTTAAATATGATAAATGTTTAAGTAAAGGGAGTTTATCTATACAGTAAACATTCAAACCAATAATAGGTCAATGGTTCCCAACCTGAACAGTATGTGGGAGCTTTTGGCTCTACTCTTATAATATCAATCTGACTGCATTTAAATTAGCTTCTGTGTGAACCAGAATCGCGTCACTTCCGTTGGTACTACTACATCTTGTGCTGTGACCTGCAATCTTTATTCCCAAATTCCAAGCCAACAACTGATTCTACTATGTAGATAGTGACCATCAAACTGATCAACTTTTACTATGGGACCAGGGGCCCTATTTTTGAATCGCTCGGCTGGCGTCGAGCGCTCGTTTCTACTGATTTTCGTTCGACAAATGTATGAGCTGTCGAACGAAAATCAGTAGAAACGAGCGCTCGTCGCTAGTCGAGCGATTCAAAAATAGGCCCCCTGGGAATGATAACGTTATTTTTAAATATAACGTTAATTCTTACTTTTTTTAAAGTTGATTTTAAAATTAACGTTATGTCAATAAATAACGTTAATTTAGATAACGTTACATGGAAATTAACGTTATTTCAGTAAATAACGTTAATTTTAACGTTATTTCTTACTTTTTTTACCGCTAAACTTTAAAATTAACGTTATTCCAATTAATAACGTTATTTTTTTAGCGATAATTTTACCTGTATATTTTACCGGTAGAGTTTAACGCTATATTTAACGCTAATTTTACCGGTAAAATATTTTAAACGTTATTTTTACCTGTAAATTTACCGATAAAATGTTTTAACGGTATTTTTAACGTTATTTTTTATTTATCGTTATATTTTTAACGGTATTTCAATCCCTGTATGGGACCAACTCTGAAATCACGAAAAAAAAACTGCCGTTTCATACAAAAAAAATATAACGAAAATATGAAAATTTATGTAACAGCTGTTTTTTTTGCGATTTCAGATTTGGTCCCATAGTAAAAGTTGTTCAGTTTGATGGTACGTTGTACCTATATAGGCGAAAATAAAAAAGACTTATCGTACAAAATCTCCGACTTACCTGTGGCTCATCGTTTAGCTTGCGGTTATGTTCGTGACTGGGCTCTGTGGATCTTTTCTTGACCTCGTGGTGTGAAAGCAGGTAATAGTGCTTGAGGGAACCAATCTGTAACAATGGAAACACGAATTACAAATCAATGTATAAGTTTCACTGTTATATACTTACATTTTCTTCCTCTATTTTATTTATGTACATCTATATCTGTTGCTCTTTTAGTATTTTTTCACCCACTCCCCCTCTGTCCTCTTTCCCTTAATATGTTTCTACTCAAGGTTGCCTCAAGGTTACTCAAGGTTACTTATGTGTACTTGTCTATGTTTATTGATTGCTTCTTTGTAATGTCTTTTTCTAGTAAGCAATAAAGCGTTTATTATTAAGTTTCACTGTGTTAATTAGCTATAATAAACAGAATAAGTAACCGATATCAAACACACTTGCGGAAAATATGCTAAGTAATTCAGGTATGTCAATAACGATATCATAAAGAAACAATCACAAGTAGTCTAATCAAAAAGTATTCCGGGTAGGTAATTTGGTTACAGCAAAAAATACATTAACATACCTAATACCCAATAAGTCTTTTCCAAGAACATAGGCATAACTACTAGTGCTGAAATAGCATCGTCATTCAACCATTTTATTAAACTACAATAAAAAAGCTCCCCTAGCTAGAGTATTCGTGGCAGCTACAATTATTTTTTCGTCAAAAAACCATCACGTCTCGATCGTAAACTGGAAAATATTCAGTACGAACACGGCTGGGCACAAATCTACCCCCATTTAAACAAAGGAGATTAACGCAACAGACTTGTCGTAAAAGAGCGAGGCACGGTACAAAGTAATTTATTCAGATTGCCCCCGACCAAAATTAGTACCTCCAAAGGAAAAATCTCGAGTGGTGCTTATAAAAAACGATTTCACTGGCCAATAATAAATAAGTACGCACGCGAACCATATATCAGAAACACCATCTCTAGTCGTACAATTTGAATATCGCGCTACTTAAAATTTATTTGGAGATTTATGCTGCTTTATTGCTGTGAAATAAGCGTGGTTTTAGTTCATTAACATTTTTTCTGTTCATAAATAACTACCGACTGACATATGGCTAAGCATAATTCGTTTAGATTTATTTTTCAAATGTCGAAAAATATTCTCAGAATAAATTGACGAATCTTCAAAGCTTTGAGAAATTCAAGAACTCTCGAAACTGATTCGTGTTTTGACGACAAAAGATAATAAAATTGCTATAGAAGAAATAACAACTTGAAAGAAAACTCTTAAATCAGGGTAATAATTCAGTAGGCAGAACAATCTTAGATGTTGCCATGTGAAAGTTAATTATTTCTCTCAGAAAATAATTAAATAATGAGATCAAAAGATTTAGTGATATCGTCCATCATCATCAATAATTACCAGATCTAATAAAAACCAATCTCATTAAGCTGCCGAAGTATTAATTTCAAAAAAAAATTCTTTCTATCAAGATATTTTCCTTTGTTGTTAATTAGAGTCAAGACAATAGAAATTACTTAAGATGAGATCTTAAGAGAATATTTCATTACTAACTGACTGTGCTATTTAGAATTGTAATAAAATGTGTTTTTCTTCTTCGAAATACATAAGTAAGTACGTAAATCTGTTCACAAGAAACATCCAAAACAAAGGTATAATATTTTAAACGAATTTGTCTACAAAAACAATAAGTGAAATAGGAATAAAAGCGGTAACCCAATTTATTATAGGAGCGGACGAAATAAAGTTGCCAGCTTCACCTCCTAAACGCAAAGGAAACGGAAAACAAAACGACATTACCGGAGCGGTCTCGCGTTTTTCCCGTTCCGACCGAATTTATCTCGGTTACCGGCGGTCCCATACTCCGCCGCGGGCAATATAACGTTCTCTTAATTACGTACAAATCAACATCATCAGCCAATAAACGTCTGTAAGTGTAGGTGTACCTACAGAAGAAATTATTTTTTGCGCAAATATTTTTGGCTTCCATTTACTAATTGAGTAAGTAACCAAAAATATGGTTTCTCTTATGATTGAGTGATACAGTAGTACTGTTGAAAGCATATAAAGACATTAATGTAGGCAAGGCATCATACAACAGTTCATAACTTTTCTCAACTAGGTACTTACGACAACTGCGTTCATGATGCATAGTCTGAATCCTTCTTTGAATTTCAGACATCTATGTATTTGTAATAAAAAGCTTATACCACTTTTTTATTTACCTTTAGCAAGCCATAAATCAAATCCAACATTCCAACTAGTATATATTGTCGTGACATCCCACATCCGGGGACAAATGGAAGCCTGGACGCACGCATATCCATAAAAGCTGTCAGCATAGCCTTATAAAAAAATGTTATAACCCTAGTGGTGTGTGTTACTCAAGACCTATATGTTTTTGTACAGCCGACCAACCCAGAAAAACAAGCGGATTCGAATTAAATTATTTGGCGGTTCATATGTGGCTACTTTACGAGGGCCCGCCAGGCTGTGCATTTAACGTCCGAGGTGCTATTAACCATCGCTCCACTGGAGGTCCACTCGCTGTGAGACAAATTACGTACTTACTACATTAGCACAGAATATATACTCTAGAACATAATGCGAAGCTTGATGTGGGATTATAAAGGACTAACATCGCATATATAGCCCTTGGCACCGTAAGGTCCAGTTAGTAGATATGGAATGGATGTTTGTCTAACATAATTATCATATCAGTTTAGATTAAAATTGCATTACTTTAATAATGAAGAACCACAGTCAAGGCGTAAACAAAACATTTGCCGGATTGTGTTATTTTATAACGCAGCAAATATAAAAAAGTAATATACGATTCATTAGATAATACAACCGTTTCATATACCAATGATCTACAACATAGCCGTAATACGTTACTGTCAAGTAGAATGTCGCGCTACGTTACACGAAACCGTTCCGATTTGTAAACACAGAAAATCTAAAAAGTGTTCGTAAACGTAACCGTCGGTTGGTCGCGCCTTCAATAGGGGGCTTTATGGCCCGCGATGAATAACATTAACCTTGCCGTTACCGTTATAGTGTTCGCAGGGATTTTTCGCGTGAGAGGAACTACCGGCTCTATTACCTTTATTGGCTTATAAAACTGGCGTTACTCGCGCCACGCGTAACGCACTTTTTAGAACCTTAGGGCCAATGGGAAACGTTGTAGCATCGTATGCTTTGGGGGTTATGTGGATGTAAGTACGAGGGGCTGTATGGTTACGTTATTGCTTTGATGTTTTGTAATTCGAGAAAAGTGTTATCTTTCGACGACATCTTATATGTATTAGCTCTCGAGTTTGTAAACTTTACTGAGTAGAACGTTATTATAATATTCGATAGAAACACAGAGTCATTAGCGAAAATATGCAAAAAGGTAATGTAATTAAAAGAAGCATTAAATAAGTCATTTAAAATGCTTGGATCGAAAGTTAGAACAAAAACCAATAAAGAAAATTAAAGAAATATATTCAAAGCAAGATAAAAGTGGAAGTCCAAGTACCGAGAAAAGAAGGTTCTAGGTTCTAGTTAAAGAATTTAAATACTATAATACTCTAACAAAAATATTGTTCATTATTCCAATCCAAAATCCAACTTATCCGGAAATAAAGTTAGTAATTAAAATGATTCGTTCGAAGGCCCACTGAAAAGCAATATTTTTAACATTATCCTAATGTGTTTGTTACTCAATCACGCAAAAATGGCACAACGGATTTGGATAGACACACTGATAGTTCATAACCTAGATTAAAACATATTATGTTTTTTATCCTGGTCAAAGGTTCCCTAGGGCCCACGCCCTATATAAATAAACCTATAGTAAACAAAGATGATACAATACTAATGTCTCTTCTTACATCACCGGAGATACCTCTTTTTATCCGACCTTCTATTGGAGTTTCAATCTTTCTCTGATGTATTACGAACGGATCGACATGTAAAGTTGAATTAATGAATGAGGTAGGTTGAAGAGGCGTATTGGATTGAACGCTTTTACATTTTCCGCTTACACGCGCCGAGGTGCCTTTTACTCCTTTGAAATATATTTTATTTAAATAAGCTCACATAATAAGCATTTTTAAATCGTCAATTCTTTTACCCTGCCACCCATTATGACGTCTTTTAACTGACAAGAAAAATGGGCGCAAAAAACTTGTCAGCTTTATCAATCAGATGGAACGATATTTACAAATATGTATATCGTTTCCAGACTTGATATTAACAAAGATTAACAAATAAATAACATTATTGAATTAGCTCATTTCTTAATGAGTTTCAAATTTCTTAATCAATTTACAGATTTTAAGCTAAATTCAAAGTTTGAACTTGTTATTCAGTCTAGGCTGTTACAATAAATAAAAATAAAAGAAAAACATACAATTCAATATGCATTAAGATAGGTAGTCAGAAGCAGACCCATTCCCACTGGCAGCACCAGTTCCCGAACATGACGCATGAACCAGCCATCTCTTCGCTCAACCATATTTGAGCCTCATACGACACCACCGCAGAAATGATTAAAGAGAGCATGACATACTAAGACTACCTATGTTAAGGCATCGAATTGAAAATTTATATCCAAAAGCTTTTCATAGGTCTTTCACTAAACTACTGACTATAGAAAGTAAAAATATTGCAATTAAATAAATCAAAACAAGGTAAGCTATTAAGAATTATATTTTTTGAGTAAGAAGTGCCATACATACAGACAATATAAAACAGATCTTTTATATACGAGTTATACGACGCCCTTAATACAAGCAGACAGAAGCAGACCCATTCCCACTGGCAGCACCCGTTCACGAGCATGACGCATGAACCAGCCATCGCTTCGCTCAACCATATTTGAGGGAACGTAACGACCCGCCTCACACGACACCACCGCAGAAATGTTTGAAGTGAGCATGACATACTAAAGCTACCCATATCAAGTCGTCGAGTCAAGAAGCCAGAAGTACGTTTTTAAGTAGGTAGGATACTTCTCACAATTTTATACTTAGAAAAGAAAATCACGATTCGAGTTTAATTAAAGGACTTTTATCTTATATATTTTATCTTATACTTTTAAAATGGATGCTGCTGTTAAGTGCTGTTCCACAGAGTTCGTTTTAATTGGGTAGTGCAATTATTTTATTGGATTTCAACTGACGCGATTTTAATTGCTACTTGTGACTGTTAATTGTGAACAAGTAGTTTTCGATGTCTTTATAATCAATCTTTAATCTCTACATTTTGATTGGAAAGGTAAATAATGAAATAAAGTTGGAATCGAAAGCCCTATGAAGCCTATGTAGCTAAATTCAATATGAAGGTACCGACGTAAAAGTCATTATGGCTTTCGATTTCGTAGAATGACAAACAATTTCATGTCCTGACCTTTCTTCCATATACGTCTTCTTATCATATTTTTATGAGTATTTCCTATTTTTGTCTTATACTTACAGGAAACATCTTGAATCTTTTTGATCTCTCAATACTCTTCGCGTAATTTTCAGCTTTACCAGATTTGTGTTGCTCAGTAATATTTTAAAACTTCAGCTTCACCGTTCATTCGGATCGACCAACGTGCAATAGATCTAAATAAATCCCAACATTTCACAGTGCACACTGGTCTATTTTAAAGCGGAGGCGTACCTCGCGGAAATAACGAGCTACTTCATGGAGCATATTCGACGTTTATTACCGACGGAGTTTGCCGTACCGGTGCGGCAGAGCTGGCCAAGCGACCGCAAAGATCCCGACCCCGGAGTCTATAAAGAACAGTTTATAGAATATCGGAGAATAAGTTGAACATCAAAGAGTAGCTATTTCCCCGAGGTGTAATGGATAAGTTCTGTTCTAACTCATGTACGTTTTAGTTTTGTTATCGATAATGTTAGGAGAAAATTATCAGGACGCGGCGTTAACAACTTCATCTCAATATTTTTAACTTATGACAAAATTAGTGTAGTTAGTCTTAGACATAACCCTCTGTGCCTCAACAACTAAAAAACGTAACTGTTCAAGATCAAGACTTGAATAACGAAAGTAATCAAACTGGCAACAAATCAGAGCGAGCACTGATATCCATTCCAAGAAATGGCAAAGATCGAAAGAGAAACCATTATAACAAACACCTTTTCATTTATTTACGTAACAGCAACCTACCTACTACCTACACAAAATAAATCCGTAAACCACAACAAAAACGCGTCACATCTAATATTAGCTCACAAATCCCACTTCTGCTGTATCTACATACCTGCGTCAGTATATAAACACTCGTAAAACCCGAGATCATACAATGTGTCACGGGCGAAACGGTCTATTTTTCACTCGACCCACAATTGATGACCCCCGCTGGCCAGGCCGGATGTGATGACCCCCGCTGGCCAGGCCGGATGTGACGCCAACCAGATTAAGTTATTATCTCCTTAATACGGGGCATTCTTTAACCCCGTCTGGGTTTACTCTTTGATTGCATTTTAATACGTCTATTGAAGAACCGGAAGTTGGAAATTTTTTTTTTACAGATGTTGCAAATCTCCGACGGTCATAACTTCAAAAGAACGTTTTGTTTGTCTGCACCACAAACACTTTATTTCATAGCTCTTGAGTTATGAAAATCTGTACGCATCTATAGATACAAAGTACATCTTAGGTAAGTATATACCGAAAGTATGAAAAGATTTTATTTTTGATCTAAATGTGGGAAATAGCGATTACATCGACGCTAAATTCAACCACGAATAAAAATACAAATCTCATGGTTCTTGAAAAATGTATATGACAAATATTTCAGTATACTAGACTATGCTGGTAGAGTTATTAATAACCAATAAACAAAAAAGTGTTTTTATTCTGATAAATTGATAAAGTATAAAATATTTCATCAACACCAAACATAGATGAACAAAAAGCCAGCTGTTTCGCTAACATATGACGGGGATCGGGATACATCCAAAGTTTTAGCTCCAAATAAAAGGTGCCATTTTTGTCCGCAAATAGTTCGCGATTAGTGAGAGTAGAAGCGAGATTCCAGCGAGATGTAAGATAAGACGATTTGTAAGTTCTCTGCCAGAAGTTAGAGAGGAATGAAATAAAATGTTTGAGGATATAAAAATATCTGTACTTACTTGTGCAGTGTCTAAGAGCTATTTCGGATGCAGATTCCGTTTGCACGCGGATTATGAAGTCTTTAGACAAAAATTTCATGTTCAGAACATTACAATTATTATTGGTGATATTTTGCTCAATTAATATTGCAGCGATCGACGAAACGATTCATATATTGAAACGTTATTTAATTTGAACAAAGATTACTTACTAACGAGCAACGATCTTAAATATCCAAAGGCTAAATTAGTCAAAGACACAGAAACAGGGAAACTATTAGAAGGCCCCAGACTGTTGGACAAGAGTTTATTAACGATGCGCCAAGAGTCGAAACAATATGGATCCAAAGTCCCAAAGTTGAGAGTTCCCGAGTCGGGTCAATATCGAGTCCGCTATTAATGTCAAAACAATTATTATCCAGTGAATCGAGTTTGAGGTATTTCGGAGATGTGAAAGTTTACTGTATCAGTATAACATGGAGTGGGTAATGAAACCACCAGTCACTCAAAGCGACCACGCAAGCAGGGGTGGGGTTTCTTAAAAGTTTTAATTAATTGCCGAAGTTCGGAAGGCCACAAGCAGGGCAGTGTTCCGACCCATCGGCCACTATTTTAATTGGCTTCTAGCTAACCGTGCTTCGATGAATAACTATTAATTTAGTCACAAATCACAATAGAGCGATAATTATTGGGTGCTCACCTACGATATTGACGTTTTGTAAGGAGATTTGAAAAAATGTACTTTTACTTATTTACTTATACATAAAAAAAACTAAAGCGTCAATTGTGCAGAGAACAATAAAGAAATCGTTTATATACAAATGCAACAATGCGTTATATGATTTGGCCTGTTGATAGACAGACATGTAGACTTTTATAAATGGAAATGTCGGGAAAGTAACTTCCATCAGTTGAACCTAATAATGTAGAGTGTAATGTAGAGTACGGTTATGACAACACAAATTCAAAGTCTCGCTTCTATTTCGCTTCTAGGTGTTTCAAGATGATTGACAATACGAAACTCGCCTGTGTCCTTAGGTATAGCTTAATCACAATATGAATAGGCGTTCAGAATTTCAAACACAATAGCGTCTTAAAATATAATTCCCGAACCTCCGTGTAAGGGAAGGATCTACCTAACCCTTACGTCTTACGTCTAACCCGACACGCATCCAAAGGACAACCGTCGGAAATTATTACTCGCTAGTACAAATTATGGGGCCTCGCCGACCGGCGGGTAACTCGGTTACACCAACTCGCACCGGTTAATTTACAGCGCACCCTACAAATTAATATCTCTGATTTGGACCCTTGTCAACGAGACACGGACCCGACTCGGCCGGAACAAGTGACGAGCGAGTGACGCAAACTTATGACACATCTGTAACGCGTTTGGAGTTATGGTAACATAAGTTTATGATTGTGGACGAATGTGGTTTTAAGCACAAGTGTACGCGTACTATACACAATTGTATATTTTAGATTATATACTTCAAAAGTTGAGAAGAACAGAAAACCTTAAACTTTAAAGGATGCCCTCAGTTGTGTCACAAAATCTAAATTGACTATTATGTGGTTGTGTTGTGCATCAAGACCTAAATTAACAATAAACTGTTAACGAGAAAGTTAAAGTAGGATTTACTTTACAATCAAATAAAGAAAGTAAAAGAAAACTGTAGAAAAGATGGACAGATAGCGTGGGAATGATACTTATGAATGTAAAAAAAGCGAGTAATGAGATGACGGCTGATCTAAAAGCATGAAATAAAGGAGAAAAGACCAAAAAACAAACTAAGAATAAATAAACTCAATCAATGCGGGTGTAGAATTGAACAAATAAAAGAAAGTCATTTACAATTTTGGCGACATTTTATGATGACTTTTCTTGAAATAAAAGACCGTGGTCACGGCAGCTGCAAAGGTGCCGAAACGTCGGGAAAATCAAAAATCAAACCAAATACCAACTAATTACCAAAGTACTTTCAATAAAACCGCGCTAGTATCCGTTAAAAAGTCTTTTATTTCATGTCTAGTGAGCGCGTAAGCTTGAGAAGTGAATATGACTTTTCCTTTTGAGCGTAATCTGAAATTGACATGCAGAATATTGCAGAAAGAAAGTTTTACACAAAATTCTCCTATTTGGTTACTTTGAAATTAAGTCCGCTCACCTTGTGGCACGCGCCAAACGTACCTCGCGACCGTAAAGTGCGAGTGACGACATATTAATCTCCACTGGGATGTTCGGCTTTAATATTCAGACTATGACGTATGTACCCCGGGCTGTCGCAGAACAAATATCGCGGAGCTGGCGATAAATCCCACCAATGTGCCTTACATTATGCAAGCGCGTCAATCTTTATTACCTGGAAATGAGCGCCTTAAGAAATGAGAATAAGCGTTTCTTGCTGCTTTATTGCTGTGAAAAATTGTGAGGCGTACTCTAATGATGCGTTTTTGTTTGCTTAAAAAATATCTTCATTATGGTGGCGGTACAAGGTCTTCGTGTGATTTTGAAAATAATCTCAGTAATTATTACGTGTTGTGTTATACAGATATAAAGCAATTCTCTGTAGAGACAAAAGAATACAAATTACAAAAATTTATCTGCTTTTGTGATATAGCCCTCCGCACACGCACGTAAATTCGTAATACGCGCGTCGTACGAGAGCAATACGAGTACGTACATGTTCAAAGAAGTCCGCACACGGCGTCGTAGCGTAAGCGTATCGTATGAGATTTTATTGGCAATACGATAGTCGTAGCGTACTGGCGGCGTAAAAAAGCAAGCGTAGAAAATACTTTCTATATGTTTGGTGATGAATTTCCGTCAACGTGAACCTCTAGTTTATATTCTGGAACAATATCTATGCCTACGCTACAATTCGTGTGTAGAACTCTGCTCGTAGCGTACTCTTCGCGTCTTATGATACGCTTACGAGCCATGTGCGGAGGGCCTTTATTGTCAATACGATAGTCGTAGCGTACTGGCGTAAAAAAAGCAAGCTTAGAAAATGCTTTCTTTGTTTGGTGATGAATATCTGTCAACGTGAACCTCTAGTTTATATTCTGGAACAATATCTACGCCTACGCTACGATTCGTGTGTGGAAATCGCTCGTATCGTACTCGTCGCGTCTTTACGATAGGCTTACGAGACGACTACGCTTACGAGCCATGTGCGGAGGGCCTAAATTTGCAGGCAAGTCATGTGCTGGCAGATGTGATGCAGTTTCCGGCTGATGTATTTCTCTTGTCAGTAAATTAGTAACAAAACTTTATTTAGACTAAGTACTTATTTTTATTTTATCAAAGGGGAAACAGCAAACATTTTCCGTCACAGCGAAGCACCTAAGAGTCCACAACAATACATTTCAATTCTGAGAAGCTATGCAGAGTCACACGACTGTACGCACGCAGCATAACGGCAAGGAGTTTCCGCACACAAAGAAACGCCGATAAAAGCCAGCCAGTCTCTCTAAAGAACATTACAGTATATTCGAGAAAATATTCGCTGCGAGTTTTCAAATTCGTATTCACGTTGCGCATTCACTTTGCCGGGGCGAAGTAAGTAAGTGATGTAACGGGCACGTGGATATAAACCACCGCGGGGAACATCAGATATGTATGCAATTTTCCAGTAGCATCATGTAAACACGACGCGGCGCGAATGCATCGCTCATCGCACGCCGAACACCTAAACAAATGCTCTGCTCATTGAGAGTACAAACAGATCCAAACATGAAGCTTCGAATGGAACGAATGCACGATAGAAGCAGGTGGCAATATTACAGTATGAGAAAAGAATGTAAATGATCATACTAAGCAGATGACTTTTGAGTCTGGTGGAGCTGGAGCATACTTATTCATATTTGGTCTGAGCCAAATCGAAAGAAGCTCGCAGATTTCATGTGGAGACAAAGTTCTATTTCATAAGTGATTCTGCAAATGCATCGTGTGACATAAACTGAAAAACAAAGAACAGTGAAGACAAATCCATGATATGTTACTATGTCACTATTTCACCAGTTTGTCTGACATTTTTTATTGTACTAACGAAAAACAAAAACAAGAGAACACGTAAACTTCGACAACGACTCAGTTACAAGAAGGTAGGTAATAAATTTGATAGCCTGCTCACAGAGGAAATAATCACTACATTTTAAGCCTGCTATTGATACTGATTGCATCGTATTGGACACTCATCTACATCAAATCTGTCACCATCTTGATTTACTGAAGTCACCTCTAACATAAATTTATGTAATTTCCATCACATAATAACTTTGCAGCAAACCGCATCTCAACGTTTGCTTTGCCAGAAACGCCCATCGAAAGCGTCATTTATAACACAAACAGTTGACATGACGATGCAATTACCGTATTCGGTCATTCGATAACTATGATTGACAAATTACGGAACAGTTCGATGAATTGGTGGCCTCTCGATTTCCGACATGCTTATCGATACGACATTCGAGTTCCGCTGACAAATATTATCATTTCTGAATCGTGTACAATTATTTCATAGGAATATGTTTACAAGCTTTGTGAGAATCAGCAAGGTTTTCATTTAATGCAAATTAAACATAACGTAGAGGTCCTATCTGAGTACGAAGCTGAAAACGAGATTTTTATAAAATTTAAATGAAAACGTAGGAAATAAAAAAAATACTTAAGAAAATATTTTTACTGGCTACGGCGCTACATCAACGGACTTTGACTTACTTACCACATTTTTACAACTGCGACATAACTAACGCTCACCAGCATCTGCTCGTAACAATAAGACGTAAATCGATGCATCGATATGAGTTCTCCGTTCTCGGGTCTTCTGAACGACCGCTATGCATTACGGAGCGTTTGTATGACGCATCGGAAGCTGTACCGTATTCCAACGACGTTTTATTTCCGATATCTGTGCTCGTTCAATGCACACTCGAGTATGACAGACGGGATACGTTGTATTTAGCTTAAGGCTTGGCTACTGGATATTGGCATGTAATCTTCGCGTGTTTGATGTTCATATCTTACTTCGATCTTAACATTTCCAATTGGGATGTGATATGTATGGTGTGGTATTATTATTATTAAATTCTATCGTTAACTAGTCTTTTCATTTCTGTCTTAAGCATGGCGTTCAACAGTGATCAAATTATAAAACTTAAGTCTTTTAAGAAATTATGAACATGCGATCTAGTTATACAAATAAAAAAATTGTAATAATCACCAGTAAATTTTCTTTTTTTCGACAGGTATTCTGAATGTGCTGTAACTGTAAAAATTTACAGATAATGAGAGGTTAAACGATCACATTTCCCAGTAAATCTTCTGAAACCAGTTGATTGAACCAATCACGGCCGGATAATGTAAGCAAAGTAGGTCACAACACGGTTTGAATGGCAGCAGACGACGGCGCCGTAGGAACGTCATTTGCTCTTTAGCAAAGAGGCGGTTCTCAAAGGCCCTCAACGGGAGAGCACTCGGCATTAGTCGACGAGAGGAATAGCTGAATCCATAGAAAAAAACGCTTTCGGTTAACCTGCAAAATGGAATAAAACTTTCTTATTCTGCCGCTACTTTAAAAAGATAAAGGAAACATTTACTGGAATGATACTGTAGATCGAGTTTTCTAAGCATCTCTTATTCTCATAATAAGTACTTAATAAAGCGATGGAATTGTAAATGGGGAAACCTAGAGCATCGTAGTCTTTATAACAGGCAGAGAGAGATCTTGGGAAAACTGCACCACTCTTGCTTAGACTTTTAAGGCTGAGTTGCACCACCAAACTATAACGATAACAAGCTTGTTAAAGTACCGGTTAAGCACAAGTTAGCCAAAAAAAGAGGTTGCCAGCCAGCATGATGTCCTTTGATTGACAAGTTTGACGTGACAAATAGGTAGCGTGTACTAGACAGTAGGCTATTTATTCTAAATTTAAATGTGTGGGTAAGTCGGCAAAATTAATATTTAAGTTTTGATGCGGCTATGTTATACACCTTTACATTACAAAAAACAACTCTCCCGCCCAATTCCCTCTCTACCGCGCGTTCCTTTAACACAAATTATTAATTTGCAAATAAATCCAGCTTAAAGCGAATTTAGAATGAATACTTGATTTGAAATCGGTAACTGTACACTATTATAATATCGCTGGTACCTAACACTTTGACTTGACTTTTATCTCTCATTATTTATCATGAAGCTCGAATCAAGTTCGTAGCAATTTTCGCTAACGGGATTCGAAAATGCATTCGTAAATTTCAGTTTTACTTTGAATTACGTACATCTGCAATTTGTATCTCTATAGAACACAGAGGCATGAACCGACAAGAAAAATCTAACTGTAGTTACGCCTTGATTTGGCTTTTTAGCTGAGCTGAATATGATTCATCAACACTCAAAAGTTTTATTTTGAGACTAAAGTTTTTGAAACTTTTCAATGTAATAAAAAAGAGTTTATTCGTTGAAATAGCCTCTATTTTTATATGCGGCAGTTGTCGTAGAGGCGAGATGGAACTTCAAGTTTTCTGATAGAATTGTTTGTTCAGTTGCACACCGTCTATGTTGTCTACAACATTCTAAACACTCGGAATCCGGTATATTTCCACCATTATTTATTACCGCACAGAAGTCAAAGTTCCAAACATAAAGATAGTCTTCTTAAAAATGTATGAAGTTTTCGGTATGAAATTATGAGAACCAAACTCGCTAACATAATTACCAAGACACAGAATTTGAAAAAGTTTCTTCAATTTTACCATTTTTTTACACGATACCTTAACTGAGTCCAAGAACGAGCAAAAAACTTTTTTATTTTTAATGGCTCACTGCTCACCCTCAGAATTATACCAAGTCACCCAAAGTGTATCTAATCTGATGCTGGTTTTCCGCGGTTTCCTCATGAAACCAGCATAAATCTAATCTATACAAGTGCAACAACTAAAGCAGCGCATACACATGCCTTACTGAAGAATAATATGTTAGTTTTCAATAGTTAAATCACGTAAAAAAGCGACACAGCAGCTATTTCCAAAGCTTGTCGTAAAAACTCAACACCCTCGGAAAGGCGAAATTCACGATATTGTAAAAGCTGCGAGACCGAAGCGAAATCCGATCGTTGCTACTGGGATTTGCGAACAAAAAAAAAACAAAAAGCTATTTCAACGATTCAGATACATTTTAAGTCATTTTCGTGCAAAATTATAGGTGACGTTCGCTCAAAGTTCGTATAATTTTGCTCAGAAACTTTATCTGTAATAGTTAACATCAATAGAGTTTCTGGATTTATTTTCAACTGAAGCTTTAAATGTGTTTACGGACTTTACGGGCATTAATAATGGGTTGCAAATAAAATATTGAGTATTGAAGCATAATAACAATACCAATCTTAGAATTTGTTGAAGAGCCGGTATATACATATTTTTGTCAATATTCTTTAAGCATGAGTGGTTCAGTCGTAGAATCAAAAGATTGATGGATTTGAATGAAGCGAAAAAAGTGTGCAAGGAACGTAACAGGTGGCGATCCATAGTCTCTGCCTACCCCCATGGGAAACAGGTATGCGTGAGTATGAATGTATTACTTTCTTTGCAATAATCATATGCAAACATAATAATAAAAAAAAACACATCAAAATCGTTCCATATGTTTGAAGGTACGATCACAAACAGATAAACAAAATACACACACGTCAAACATAACATACATTTATGCGTCGGGGGTTAAAAATCCAAAACTTTTATTGGAAAAAAAACCTTATGATTTATTTTATAAAATGACATTACAGTCATAATTCACACAGAAAGGAGTTGAAAGAAACAGACTGTGACATTAAATAAATCACGTATCCCATTATAATAGATCACGAATACCATGTATTTCGGGCCTCGAACGTAATAATGGCACATTAGCAATATTTTCTCAGAATTCCTACCATTTCCGACGATATATTTCTGATAATAATATTGTGCGTACATTTTTAGGTCCCTATCACAGATTTTCATGTTACACATTTTATGTTTTCTTAATCCATGCCTTTTACCGTTTGGTTAGTAAAATTTGCCTCAGCGTTGTACCTAAGTATTATTTGTAAAGTTTAACATCATACTTTAATGTGTGAATTCAACCATTTTGTTTGTAGGTAGTACTTGTTAGACAGAACAGAAACCATCAATCCTCTCTAACCTTTCATATGGAGTACACAACTTTACAAAGTTATGTACCTACACAATTACCTATTATATGATACCTTCGATCAGTGATCAAAGTATGATATGGAAAAAGGCGTTTCTCCGAAGTGGGAATAAGAAAGTATAATGCTCTAATTATAACGAAATCTTTTTCTGAACATTATTATTGTAAAACAATTACTTAAGATATAGAAATAAACATGAATGCATGTAATATAATAAAACACCAAGTTTTGAACAACATTGAAGGCCCAACAGAAGCCCAAAACACTCATTTACCTAGTTCCGAACATATAATAAGAAAGTATAAAAAGTACAATGAACTATTTACAACGAAATCTATTTCTGAACATTATTACTGTAACACTATTACTTAAGATATAGAAATAAACATTAATGTATGTAATATAAAAAGACTCCAAGTTTTGAACAACATTGAAGGCCCAACAGAAGCCCAACACACTCATTTACCTAGTTCCGAACATGTAGGCGCCAAGTAATACAAGAGCAATTTGCCGCGATATTGTCGGAACGATTCGTACTGGTCCCTAATGCCGGGCATTAAGGAGGGATTATCCACAAAGCTCCGGAGTCGCAATGTGGACTAACGCCGTATACCTGGATTATCGAGCGAAACTCCGACCCGGCGAACTTGCGAAAGAACTTGACCAACTCACTAAGCACAGATGTACAGGTAGCGTTATTAACGTGGAACTTACTGTAGGAATGGGTATTGGGAAACTTGTTATTGGGGTAACCACCAAATGTTGGTAAGCATATTATTACGTTAAATTTACCTACAACAAATGAAATTACTCTTCAAATATAATTATCTAAAAGGAAACTGTGTGAAATAAGAATGCTATCTAGGAAAATAGAAACCCAAACCAAAACAAACGGAGAAGATTTTCCAGATAGCGTCTTCGATTGCATAAGCTAGTGAGTGTTAGGTAAAATAGACAGTACCTGTGTAATGATGGGACTTATGATATTGTAAAATATAATAACCTAAACAAAAGTACCTACTTGGACCACGGTTACAGTTTTTGATCGTCAAATACTTTTAATTTGTCCCCATGCCAAATATTTAGTTCGTCCAACTTTGGAGACCCGCATTATTACCGCAGTAAAATGAAACGTAATGCATCAAATTAATTCAAAAACCAATATTAAATGAGGATAAATTTAACGTATGCTGTGTAGCCAGGCAGTCAAACAGAGCATAAAGAGTACCGTTTGTTTGTCGCGCTTTGATCGCATTTTACCTCGCTTTACAATTTACAGGGGATACTAAAGTGTCGATAGACTTAGCAGCTTCTGTGCGAACAAGGAAAGGCTTATGTAGTTCTATCTTTGACCAAAAAAGTTCAATATCCACTTTAATCATAATTAAAATTAGTGATCAAGCATCGCCGAGTAGCAAAAATTATAATTTTTGCTCAATGCAAATAATTTATCTTTTTGGGTTTATCCAAGCCATTACTTTGCTGTGGTTCATTTCGGGGTATCCATTGTCAAATAATAATTATTTCTTTTTATGCAAAAAGGAGTCAATAACAGTTTTAAAAAGCTTTCACTGTAGTGTGACGTACGTACACTCTTATTTGGAACGGCTTCTGCCTGTCAATATTTGTTAAATGGCGAAGCCGACTCGAAACAAATTAAGGGATTTATTCGGCTTTCAGTATATTTTTACCGTAATGTTATGCTGGAGATATGTAATCCACCCGAATGTTTATCCATGATGCCTTTGAAATGACTGTACTTATCTGGTATAGACAATATGTGGCCGAGGACGGTTCTCGTATAGCGTTAACCGTCTATATATTCGGATACCCCTAGCCTAGAGATGACCTAAAAAAAGTCCCAATCGTTTTCAGGTGGGAGAACCGAAATATCCTGGAATTCCTGGAAATAGAAAAAAAATTAAGCCGTATAATTACCTACTAAATTTTTTCTGAACCAATATGTTCGGTCACCCTTAGAAATGTCCCAAAGAAAAGTCCCACTCGTTTCCAGTGGGAGAACCGAAATATCCTGGAATTCCTGGAAATTCCCTTGAATGTAGCTTGTACGGCTAAAAGAGCACCTATATCCCTAGGATTGTTATTTTGTTTGTCTTGAAATATTTTTCCAGTGAAATTGAAAACAAGACCCTTTTGTCCCTTAACGAGCTTAAGGGCATATTACGTGAAAATACCTGGTAAAATAAAAATCTGGCATCGTTTTAGTTGAAAAATAGATTTTGGAGATTTTTTTCTTCTGATCAGTATGAGCCGAGGGTTAAATAAATGGCACGATAATGTAACAAAACAAAAACTCTTTAGATAAAAAAAAACTGCTTTCTTTTTGGTCAAGGAGACTCCTTTATGTCCTGGAAATCGTCGTCAGAATTTTCGTCAGCGATTTCATCTGGGCTGTTGCTGCATCCGTGCCCAGCACAGTACCCGCACAAAGGTGAAAATTTCATTCAGTGTTTCCTACATGGGCAATTATTTGTGGAATATTCTGTGGTACAATTGCACGAAACCAACTCTAGCAGGTGAGGGGAGTCGCCAATTTTACTTGGTCATCGGATACAGGGTACCATGCTCCTCCTTGTACCACCTCCTTTAGTGGGGTTCAGTACATTTCCTTTCCATTCTTAAACATTTTATTTTATATTACCATGCATTTAAAAGATATTATGCCAATATCTGACCGTTATTGGAAATAAATTCCAAGCTAAACAAAATAAAAATCTTTGGGATGTACTCATGCATAGGTGCCCTTTTAACCGTACAAGCAAAATTCATAGGAAATTCTAGGAATTCCAGGATGTTTCGGTTCTTCCACCTGTGAACGAATACTTTTTTGATCATCTCTAAGGGTCTCCGAACACATTGGTGCACAAAAAGGTTTGGTAAATATAAAATTCCGGGTTTGGATGCAAATTACAATATCTATCCTGTACTATTAGGATTACAGGCTTCAAGCCGGATATTCATTCACCTACCAAAATTCCATTTTCAGTTACCAGTAATCTTTTTTGCCTACTTCCTACACAACGTGTAACAGAATGAATGGCTAAACCAGAATATGGTAGATGGGGACCATCAAACTGAACAACTTTTACTATGGGATGGGACCAACTCTAAAATCGCGAAAAAAATCAGCTGTTTTTATACAAAAATTAGAAACTAAAATATCAAAATGTATGAAACAGCTGATTTTTTTTCGAGATTTTTGAGTTTATCCCATAGTAAAAGTTGTCCAGTTTGATGGTCCCTATCTACCATATTCTGGTTTAGCCATTCATTCTGTTACACGTTGTGTAGGAAGTAGGCAAAAAAGATTACTGGTAACTGAAAATGGAATTTTGGTAGGTGAATGAATATCCGGCTTGAAGCCTGTAATCCTAATAGTACAGGATAGATTTTGTAATTTGCATCCAAACCCGGAATTTTATATTACCAAACCTTTTTGTGCACCAATGTGTTCGGACACCCTTAGAGATGAATAAAAAAGTCTTCGTTCACAGATGGAAGAACCGAAACATCCTGGAATTCCTAGAATTTTTAAATTTGAGATTTTTGCATTCACAGTGCTATTTTTAAACAATCTTAATATATAAAATCGTAAACTGAATGACTGACTGACTGATTGACTGACTGACTGACTGATCTATCAACGCACAGCCCAAACCGCTGGACCTAGAGACTTGAAATTTTGCACACAGATACTTTATACAGTGTAGGCATACACTAAGGAAGGATTTTTGAAAATTCCATCCCTAAGGGGATGAAATAAGGGATGAAAGTTTGTATGAAAGTCCCTCAGTTTTGAAGCTAGAACCTTCAAATTTTGTGTTTAGGCTGACGATTGAAAATTAATAAATACGGGTCTCAGCGTTTTTCAAAATTCTACCCCCGAAGGGGTCAAAAGGGGGATGAAGTTGTGTATTAAAGAAAATCCTTCATTTTCGAAGTAAAAATCGCTAAATTTATAATTTAGGCTTATGGATAGAAATCTAAAGCAACGTATATTGTTTTTTTTAGGATTTCAACTCCAAAGGGGATGAAATGGGGGTGAAAAGGGTTAAAAAAACCTAAAAATAGATATGGATGTCGTTATCGGGGTTTTGTGGGATGACGATTGCAAAAATGACATTTATTTTGAAGTCCAACCACGGTGGACATGATTTAACCCCTAAAGGGGTGAAAATGGGGTCCAAATTTTGTATGGAAAAATAATATAAAATAGACATTACAACTTTAAACTTCTTAGGAGCACATCTAAAAATAAATAGGCAAATATATATTTTGTTATTCTGAAAATCAACCCCTTAGGCGGTAAATGGGGTGAGTAAATATAAAAATCGATATAGATGTCGTTATTGGGATTTTCTGGGATGACGATTGCAAAAATGACATTAATTTTGAAGTCCAACACGGTGGACATGATTTAACCCCTAAAGGGGTGAAAATGGGGTCCAAATTCTGTGTGAAAATAATATAAAATAGACATTATAACTTTAAAAATCGTAGGAGCACGTCTAAATATATATTTTGGGATTTTGAAAATCAACCTCTTAGAGGGTAAGTGGGGTGAGTAACATAAAAATCGATATGGATGTCGTTCTTGAGGTTTTATGGGATGGTGATTGCGAAAATGAGATTTATTTTGAAGTCCAACGCGGTGGACATGACACATATGGACCTGGACCAGGACATGCACACCCAGGGAACGGGAACGGAAACCGGAACGGGCACGGGAACGGGAACGGAACGGAACGGAACGGACCGGACCGGACCGGACCGGAACGGAACGGAACAGAACGGAACGGAACGGAACGGAACGGAACGGAACGGAACGAAGCGGAGCGGAGCGGAACGGAACGGAACGGAACGGAACGGGAACTACAGCGGGAACGAGACGGTAACGGGAACTAGAACGGAACGGGAACAGAAGGGGTACGGGACGAGTACGGGACGGGATCGAACGGGAACGGAACGAAACGGGAATGAAACAGGAACGTAACGGGAACGGAACGGGAACGAAACTGGAATGAAACGGGAACGGAACGGGAATAGAACAGGATGGGAACGGGAACGGGAACAAGAACCGGACGGGAACGGAACGGGAACAAGAACGGGAACGTAAGGCGTACGGGACGGTTAGGGGACGTTTACGGGACGGGAACGCAGCGGGAACGGAACGGGAATGGGAACGGGAACGAAACGTGAACGGAACGGGAACGAAACGGGAACGGAACGGGAATATAACGGGACGGGAATGGAAACGAGAACAGGATGGGATCCCGACAGGAACGGGATGGGAACGGGAACGGAAACGGAAGGGGTACGGGACGGTTACGGGACGTTTACGGGACGGGAACGCAAACGGGACGGGAACGGAACGGGAACGGGGAACGGGAACGGGAGCGGGAACGGGAACGGGAACTGGAAGCCTTGTGCGAGGCCTGCCACACGCGGCAAATGTCTTGCCTCGCGAGGCAGCGCGCTTGATGGGGACTCGCCAAATCGCGTAAAAATGACTGGCCGGATCCTGGTTGAAGGTTCCTTAAAAGGATTTCGTCTAATATCCACACGGACGAAGTCGCGGGCAGAAGCTAGTACTAAATAATATACTAGAAAAAATACGAATCGCACCAGATCAATACTCAGACGTGAATCGAACCCGCGTTTGAACATCTCAAATTTAAAAATTATATAGCTATTTCATATTAATCAATTTTATTGTCTAAATATCTGGAAAGATATTTCAATTGAATGTCGAGGTAATTCCTCACATTGGTGAAATAACGCTGGCTTGCAGCGTAAGAGTAGGATATACTAGAAGAAATTCGACGATGTCACTAGTGACTCGGTAGCTCAGCGGTCAGAGCATTGGACCGGATATCCAAAAGTCGCGGGTTCGATTCCCGTCTGAGTATTGATCTGGTGCGAGTCGTATTTTTTCTAAAGTAGGGCCACTTTAATAGGCCACATTTGACATATGTCAGTCCATAGTGTGATTTGTCAAAATAAATCCTAAATTTGCTTTATTTCCTGATTATTACAATAAATATGTATTATGAACTGAAAAAAGTTAAGCAATTATGCCTTTGAATAAATAAATATTGTGTCCCCACTGTTAAAAGGTTACGTTGTTGAGTTTTCATGAACTGTCAAATGTGACCTATTAAAGTGGCCCTACTTTAGTATATTATTTAGTATTCCTAGAATTTCTTATGAATTTTGCTTGTACGGTTAAAAAGGCACCTATGCATGAGTACTTACATCCCAAAATTTTTATTTTGTTTAGCTTGGAATTTATTTCCAATAACGGTCGGATATTGGTATATCATCTTTTAAATGCATGGTAATGTAAAATAAAATGTTTAAGAATGGAATGTAAATGTACTGAACCCCACTAAAGGGGATGATGGTACAAGGAGGAGCATGGTACCCTGTATCCGGTGACCAAGTAAAATTGGCGACTCCCCTTACCTATGCTAAAGTTGGTTTCTTGCAATGAGCGGTTTTCAAAAGGCAGTTTAAGAATAAAAAGTAGTTCATAAAACAGAACTAGATGTCGTTGTACTTAGTAGGTAGCTTTTTATGAAAAATATGAAATGTAATTACTTTTTTATTATACGTTTGTTGAGTATGTGGTTTGTTGCTTTGTGCGTTGGTTGTCCGATGGCGTGTTACGAAGAACTTTTCTATGATAAATATGACCATTAGTGGGAAATAATATTTAAAAAATCGACTTAGTTGAAGTAACGCCATCTGTCGACATAAAATTATACTAAAATTCTCTGCTGTCAGAAAACCGCTCATTGTACCACAGAATATTCCACAAATAATTGCACATGTAGGAACACAGTTTGATGGTCCCATATATCTACCACATTCTGGTTTAGCCATTTATTATGTTAGTTACACGTTGTATAATTTTTTTATACTATAATCTTAATATATAAAATCGTAAACTGAATGACTGACTGACTGATTGACTGACTGACTGACTGATCTATCAACGCACAGCCCAAACCGCTGGACCTAGAGACTTGAAATTTTGCACACAGATACTTTATACAGTGTAGGCATCCACTAAGGAAGGATTTTTGAAAATTCCATCCCTAAGGGGATGAAATAAGGGATGAAAGTTTGTATGAAAGTCCCTCAGTTTTGAAGCTAGAACCTTCAAATTTTGTGTTTAGGCTGACGATTGAAAATTGATAAATACGGGTCTCAGCGTTTTTCAAAATTCTACCCCCGAAGGGGTCAAAAGGGGGATGAAGTTGTGTATTAAAGAAAATCCTTCATTTTCGAAGTAAAAATCGCTAAATTTATAATTTAGGCTTATGGATAGAAATCTAAAGCAACGTATATTGTTTTTTTTAGGATTTCAACTCCAAAGGGGATGAAATGGGGGTGAAAAGGGTTAAAAAAACCTAAAAATAGATATGGATGTCGTTATCGGAGTTTTGTGGGATGACGATTGCAAAAATGACATTTATTTTGAAGTCCAACCACGGTGGACATGATTTAACCCCTAAAGGGATGAAAATGGGGTCCAAATTTTGTATGGAAAAATAATATAAAATAGACATTACAACTTTAAACTTCTTAGGAGCACATCTAAAAATAAATAGGCAAATATATATTTTGTTATTCTGAAAATCAACCCCTTAGGCGGTAAATGGGGTGAGTAAATATAAAAATCGATATAGATGTCGTTATTGGGATTTTCTGGGATGACGATTGCAAAAATGACATTTATTTTGAAGTCCAACACGGTGGACATGATTTAACCCCTAAAGGGGTGAAAATGGGGTCCAAATTCTGTGTGAAAATAATATAAAATAGACATTACAACTTTAAAAATCGTAGGAGCACGTCTAAATATATATTTTGGGATTTTGAAAATCAACCTCTTAGAGGGTAAGTGGGGTGAGTAACAAAAATCGATATGGATGTCGTTCTTGAGGTTTTATGGGATGGTGATTGCGAAAATGAGATTTATTTTGAAGTCCAACGCGGTGGACATGACACATATGGACCTGGACCTGGACATGCACATCCAGGGAACGGGAACGGAAACCGGAACGGGCACGGGAACGGGAACGGAACGGAACGGACCGGACCGGACCGGAACGGAACGGAACAGAACGGAACAGAACGGAACGGAACGGAACGGAACGGAACGAAGCGGAGCGGAGCGGAACGGAACGGAACGGAACGGGAACTACAGCGGGAACGAGACGGTAACGGGAACTAGAACGGAACGGGAACAGAAGGGGTACGGGACGAGTACGGGACGGGATCGAACGGGAACGGAACGAAACGGGAATGAAACAGGAACGTAACGGGAACGGAACGGGAACGAAACTGGAATGAAACGGGAACGGAACGGGAATAGAACAGGATAGGAACGGGAACGGGAACAAGAACCGGACGGGAACGGAACGGGAACAAGAACGGGAACGTAAGGCATACGGGACGGTTAGGGGACGTTTACGGGACGGGAACGCAGCGGGAACGGAACGGGAATGGGAACGGGAACGAAACGTGAACGGAACGGGAACGAAACGGGAACGGAACGGGAATATAACGGGACGGGAATGGAAACGAGAACAGGATGGGATCCCGACAGGAACGGGATGGGAACGGGAACGGAAACGGAAGGGGTACGGGACGGTTACGGGACGTTTACGGGACGGGAACGCAAACGGGACGGGAACGGAACGGGAACGGGAGCGGGAGCGGGAACGGGAACGGGAACTGGAAGCCTTGTGCGAGGCCCACCACACGCGGCAAATGTCTTGCCTCGCGAGGCAGCGCGCTTGATGGGGACTCGCCAAATCGCGTAAAAATGACTGGCCGGATCCTGGTTGAAGGTTCCTTAAAAGGATTTCGTCTAATATCCACACGGACGAAGTCGCGGGCAGAAGCTAGTAGTATAATAAAGCTTATTCTTAAAGGGCTGTTAATTTTACGGTCACAACCCTAAAAATATCGGAAGCAAGACCTTAGTGAACGAACGGCTTGCATTTAGGCGAATTTAACGTTCCTTTGTTTAAAGATACGGGTTTGACACCGAATGCTTCCCAATGTTAGGTAATTCAGGGTTTAGTACAGTTTAAAGTTTGTTCATGGTTAACCACACTGAGTACTGTAATTGAGGGCAGTACTTGTTCAGTGCAGTTAAAAACTTTGAGATGTGCAGTTCGCAATGGTTTTGCGGCGGCACTCACTATAATGAAAACGATAACGGGCCCGCGAAGCGAACGCCCTAATTTCCTAAAGCGCTTAACTGAATAACAAAAGCGCTGAAAGCAACTTAGTACTGTGGCTATATTAAATACGGGTAATGAAGTAACCTCAGCTGGCTGCAGCAAACTTGCTTGGTGATGAGAGAAACGGGAACTCACTGCAGTGCTTAAATTAATGTTATCCACCTCTAACTAACCTTTTTCATATACAGTACGTATATGTATGTTAGTCTATATATATAAAATTCAAAGTCCTGACTGACTGACTGAGTGAGATATCAACGCACAGCCCAAACCGTTGAACCTAGAGACTTGAAATTTTGCACATAGATACCTTATATAGTGTAGGCAGGCATCCACTAAGAAAGGATTTTTGAAAATTCCATCCCTAAGGGGATGAAATAAGGGATCAAAGTTTGTATGAAAGTCCCTCAGATTTGAAGCTAGGATATTCAAATTTTGTGGTTAGGCTGATGATTGAAAATTAATAAATACGTGTCTCAACGTTTTTCAAAATTCTACCCCCGAAGGGGTGAAAAGGGGGATGAAGTGTAAAGAATAAAATCCTTAATTTTCGGAGTAAAAATCGCTAAATTTATAATTTAAGCTTAAGGATGGAAATATAACACAACGTATATTGTTTTTGGTAGTATTTTTCAACCCCTATGGGGATGAAATGGGGTAAATAAACTTAAAATAGATATGGATGTCGTTATTGGGGTTTTCTGGGATGATGATTGCGAAAATAACATTTATTTTGAAGTCCAACACGGTCGACATGATTTAACCACTAAAGGGGTGAAAATGGGGTTCAAATTTGGTACGGAAAAGAATATAAAATAGACATTACAACTTTAATCTTCGTAAGAGCATGTCTAAAAATAAATAGGCAAACATGTATTTTATGATTTTGAAAATCAACCCCAAAGGGGGTAAATGGGGTAAGTAAACTTAAAAATGGATATGGATGTCGTTCTTGAGGTTTTATGGGATAGTGATTGCGAAAATTACATTTATTTTGAAGTCCAACACGGTGGACATGAATTAACCGCTAATGGGGTGCAAATGGGGTTCAAATTATGTATGGAAAAAGAATATTAAATAGACATTACAACTTGAATATTCGTAGGAGCATGTCTAAAAATAAAAAGGCAAACACATATTTTGTTATTTTGAAAATCATCCAATAGGGTGTAAATGGGGTAGGTAAGTAAACATGAAAATCGATGCGGAATGGGAACGGGAAAGGGTAAAGAAACGGAAACGGAATACTACTAATATCTCTGGACCCAATTCTGATTTTTGTAATAAACTAGCTTCCGCCCGCGACTTCGTCCGCGTGGATATTAGAGAAAATCCTTAGGGATCCTTCAACCAGGATCCGACCAGGCGATTTTACGCGATTATGCGGGTCACTACCAAACGCGCAGCCTCGTGCGAGGCCTGCCACATGCGGCAAACGTTTTGCCTCGCGAGGCAGCGCGCTTGGTGGGGACCCGCCTAATCGCGTAAAATCGCCTGGTCGGATCCAGGTTGAAGGATCCCTAAGGATTTTCTCTAATATCCACGCGGACGAAGTCGCGGGCGGAAGCTAGTATTGTATAAAATGATAAAATATTTTGTCACTTTTGCTACACTATCACTAAAAATTACATTAAATGAAGTTTCATCTAACGTTAATTTTAAAGTCAAAAAATATTTTCTTACTAACCTAAAGTAAAGAACTATATATGAAAAGCATAAAAAAGTGTGTGTATCATAGTAAAATGGCATTTGCGAATCACGTCCCGATTTACGGCAGAAACAAAGAAAAAGTGATATACTGCACATATCTCTTGCAAAAAATCCCTCCCAACGAAATATCTAATAAATTAAAAAAAGAAACAACATTGGTTAACTTATGTTGGCGTCGCAAATTCCGAATTCGGTTCGCTAAAAACTTGGCCGGTTTCAATTGAAACTAGTTTGAATGCGGGATTTATTCAACTGCACAGGAAGAAAAAAAGGGGGGAACATACAAAAAAACTACGTGTTATAAGCGGAAATCAAACCAGGATCCGGCTATTGGCAGTTGGCCAGGGTACTTATTGTCTAATTTCAATATCTATCGCAATCGCTTTCAAGATGTGATACATTGATGCTTCTCTTTGGCACAAATAAAAACTTACCAAAGGAATGCAGCAATGTGTCACATCCATCTGTCAAATGAAAGCGATTGCGATTGATTTTAGAAATTAGACAATAAGCCCCCAGGCCGCGGACGCAATGTCAGGATTCGATCAATTTCGCTTTGTATAGTGTTATTTGAATGTGATATTGCAGACA
This sequence comes from Agriphila tristella, assembly GCA_928269145.1. NCBI lineage: Eukaryota > Metazoa > Arthropoda > Insecta > Lepidoptera > Crambidae > Agriphila > Agriphila tristella. The sequence continues at coordinate 46,115,104 of OV743433.1, forward strand.
ATAGCCCCAGTTCACATAAAAATACAATTGGATTTGCGTGTATCTTTGAGCTATTTTTGGTCGGCTTTTTATAATTTAAAGTTTACTGTCGCCTCTAACGGGGGAAATGTCACATACAGATAACTTATCAAAAAGTTTTAAAGCAATAAATATGCTCAGATCAAATAAAAAAGAATGATGGAGCGTTGCGAACAATGAAGTGAGGCCGGTTTTTGATGGTACACGTGTGCGTACAAGGGGGCGGGCGGGGGCCGGGCGGCAGGGTTTTATATGGAAAGCCAAGGCGTGTTTCGTTACACGTGTGTGCGTGAACTGTGTATGGACACAGCCAAGGCGTAGTTTTACAGGCCTCAGCGCTTCGTTCGGAAGACTCCGTCTTACTTTTTTTATTTGGTCTGAGTAAATATGTAAGTGGCGAATTTTAAAAAATTCTGAATAAGTGAGTTCTCTGGATTTTGAAAGGTAATTTCTCAATACTCAGTTATTAGATGATTACTTAGTTAATTATGTTGTTTAATATTAATTTGAACCTTAGTCGACAGATAGTGATAACCTTAAATAGAAAATATTTTTCAGTTGTACCAATGCCATACTAGGTTAGGTACATAATATTCTTCCAAAAAAAAACAAATAACTTGCTTTACTGCTGTTCTGCTGGTCTGTCTTGAAAGAAAGTATATTAATAGCAATTTTACACTGAAAGTGCTTAACGAACAAAAAGCACATTCGTTCAAACGTAAAAGCACTCACCCGACTCTTCTTTATAATAAGAACATCATCTCGCACGTCACAATTTCCGTCTCCAAAAAAATAACGCCACATTAGGCGCGATAAGTTCCCAACTGCGTACTATCCGCTCACAATATACATAAAATGAGTACAATAAATACGGACGGGGAAGAAGCAGGTGCGTCGAACGCAACCCGGGGAGCCGACGTTAACGTGAAAAACTCATTCGTAAACAACAAAAGAAGAACCGACGTTATAACTCACGCCGAGGCGGCCAGGTGTTGAGTCGAGATAAAATACTGGCGTTACGCTCTATCCCGTGATTTAGATATGACCTTCTGAACGCAATCTGCATTAGTAACCAGCTCGGGGATCGCCACTCCCGATTCCGTCACTTTTATTGGAGTCTTAACACCTGCATGATATCAAACGAAACGTGTTTTTGAACTTTTAACAACGATTTCTAGGTGAAAGATAACTCTGGCAATGGCGCGTGGCGAGTGGACGCAAGTTTTAATGGTCGGACTTTGCAGTAAGCTACCTGTGTTGGTTTAAAGTCCAGCATACAGGTCTCTCTGCTCGCATTTGGGTCCGACCTTAAGTTTTATTGCTGTGAAATGGGCTGCAAAACAACGTTAACGCAAGTCTGTCGGGAAATGCTCAGGAATTTTTGTCGTTCGTACAACGGCAACGTTGTATTTAATCGAAAGTATCGGGGAATTTTACGACACGATCCTTACATTGAAGCATTTTTTTTTTAATTTGTATTTTAACCAGGTTTAGCGTTATAAAGATTACCGGGTACAAAACTACAAACTATAGGTACAAAAGAATCTTTCAAACATTTGCCTTTTGTGTTAGACTACACAAAAAGTCGTTCTATCTCCATTGTCACACAATTTTCATTTTCAAATATCCCGATAAATGGGCTTCCCATTTGATACTGTCTCAGCATTAACAGCAAGACCGCACACAGCATCACCAATCACCAAGCCCGCACGTAGCCATCGCATTGTAGATTATCTTGATGGCGCTGTGGCGACGAATACAAATTATGCATGACGGCACAATCGGTCCAAATGAGAGGCCAATCAGCCATCAGCAAAAGGCTGACAGACGTGGCTCATTTGAATATGTGGCCGCTGTGCAGGAACCTGAAACTCATCATCAGGTTGGTTAATTGCTGAAATTTTGTATTTTCGAAGCTCATATACAAATGAGACCGATAGGTATATCATAAGGATATTAAGTTCAAAAATATTTAAAATATGGATTATTTATCGCACAACAATTTATTTTTGAATTCGAAACAGTAGTAGTAATATGATCTGATATCAAGAACAATATAGCCACTACTAGAATCCGAACGTTCTTAACAAGCAAACAAATAAATGAAACATGATAATAATGTAAACATTCACCATACATAACACTTTGATATAGTTGAGAAACGGGTATCAAATTACTTATTTATAATGATAACGATCTAGTTGATCAGATAATTAATTCCATAGGTGATTACTATTATGCATATCATAAGTACAACTACATTGGAGTAATGCTTTATCGTCGACTCGAAGTCATTCCGTCAAAGTACCCATTATCTGATAATAAGATGATAACAGATGTGTTCAATTTGATTGCTGATTGCTGAACACGTAATCAATGTTTATCTACACTCACAACGTAATGTTCCAAATATGAATTCAAAAAAGGTCATATAAATACGTGCTTTATTTTTGTGGATAGGTAAAATTAAAAAATAAACTCATTACGATGCAGTCAACTGCATCATAAAGTAACTTTTTTTCCCATTACGATACAGGGCAAATCCAAAAAGAAGGCAGAGCCGTAACATTAAAAAAAAACAACGATATTTTCCCACATATTTTCCAAGATTAAAATGCACTCTATGGTAATCGATGACTTATTGCGCTTAGTTTGTTGGAATGCACTCATCTCATTTTTTTTCTAAAGGAATGCGCGCCATTTCTAAAACATTTCAAATAAAGTTTTGATTTCAATTTTTACATTTTGATATACCTACATACTGAATTTTGTAGGTTTTTTTATTCTTGCTTTAAAATGTGAAAAAAAATGGACTCTGCCCGATTTTTTAGATGCAGCTAAGGAAGTGACTTATTACAAGGTAGGTACCTAGCTAATACAAACAACGTCTCTCTCTGTCTCTCTCTCTTTTCTAACGTTGATCTTTTATTTAGTAGGTTCAATCCCAAATGTATGAGTGTAGATAAAGCAGTGTATGAAACTGCACATAACTAGGTATTAAAACACTCGTGTGATACTATTAAAAACCTCGCCTACGGCTCGGTTTTTAAACACACACTCGTGTTTTAATACCCCTCTTTATGTGTCAGTTTCATAAACTACTATTACATGCGAGTACATTAATATTTTAAGGCAGTCTTCGACCTACATTGGCAGCTGTCATGTCAAACGTAGATTCTGGAAGAATCACAAAAACGTACAATCAACAGCGCGCTTGCTTACCACATCAGGGTAATCAGTTTCAATCAATATTTTAAACTTAGATGAAAAGCTTTTAAGGTTCAAAATATTTTTTTACAGATTTGTATAACCTGACGTGCTGACTGTACATTTAATTTATTTATTTAAATGAGTGAAAATTTGATGTACCTTTGTAAATTAATAATGAATAATTCAAGATGTAGGTAACATAAATATTACCCATGATGATTTCAGCTTTATGACAAATTTGTTTACATTTGGAAAGCTTTGAACGAAAAACGACAAATTTTACTAACAACGCAGACAATAATAGAGTAGCTTTAAAAAATCATTATCATTTATCGGTATTAAGTATGTAGCGTTGGAACAAGCATATAATGTCAAAGACAAACAAGCCCTTAAAACTGTCAGTACTAAAATGTACTAAAATTAGTTAAAACAACACTTTGTTTTAATTTTCATCAACCGAGTGAAGCTTTCGAAACAAATTAAAAGTTAATTTGTTATCAATGCAATGTGAGTGTGACACCGACTGACTTGTTAAGTGACAGACCGATTGACGTTTGCTTTTTAGATGGAAATTAGTAGGAACTCTCTGTTTACGTTCAGTTTAAGGTTAACAGAGAAATTATTAAATTAATTACAGAAAAGCACCTTGAAAAAGGCGAAAAACATTAATACTCATGGCGAAACCAAATCTCAAGTCTTGTTCAACATTGTTTGTGTTGCCGACTGGGGTGCCATTGTCAATGTTTACACCTGTAATAATATAAAAGTGGCTGTGAAACATAAAATTCGGGACTTGGATGAAAACGAGAGGAAACTTCCAACGCTTACGGCGGGCGTGCCGGGCAGGTTTATTTGAGTTTTTGATTTATAACACTCGAACAAACAAGGCTAGGAGAGGAATTCATTCTCATTGAAGAACCGATTAAAATGTCGACATTTAAATAAGCGAAACAACAAACTAAAAGCATTTAGTGTTAAACAAAAGTTGAAAATACTTTTTATAAAATTAAACAACACTTCAGCCAACACACTTTTAATATGGAGTTAACAATCATTCAATTAGTTAGTATACTTTTCAGCCCTTTTTCGTTTTTTCTTTTCGGCTCATGCAAATTGCAAAAATAATCGCACTCGATGTCCAAAAGTCAATCTGACATTTTTAAAATTGCCAACTTCAAATCGGACTATCGGACAGTTTTCTAGTGTTGCCATAAGATAATTTTAATTAAAACAATGAATTATGCATGTAAAATATTCATAAGCTAACATTTTGATTATTTCTTTTTTAATAAAACATATCAATCATAAGTAAGTTAGAGTAAGTATATCACTATTTTAATTCGACGAAAAACTCAGTAAATTGAATTCTCATGACATCAGTGAAAACTTATTTAATCATTGCATGTTAAAAAAAATGTTTTTGTTGCATACGACGAAAAGTTTACGGATAAAAAATCCAGCTTCATCGATTATAATGAAATTCATTATCTCTTCAGTCGGCTCATTCGAATTCCGGGGGAAGTGTTGTAATTATTCAGGAACGGACCAGAGCATATTATGTAAGTTTTAATGAAAGAAAGTACAGGTCCATTAGGAGAGGAATATTCATTTCCTGGCAAGTAGCAGGCGGGAATAATAATGGTTTTCTAGTTACTGTTACAGCTCTAGTGTAAACCGAGTTGAATCTGCCAGCACACTTGGCAGATGCCAGTCAGAATGATATTAAAGTAAATGGTAACTAGGTAACAACGCCAAAAGACTTTGTGTCATTCCAATTAAAAGCACGTAACCTCATTGAAATTAATTTCATTTAATGCATTCGGACGGTTAAAACAATGCATTAGTCAATTCAATCGCGAAAATGACAGATAATTTAAAATTGACAAATCATCAAGCCAGGCACCAATAGTTAGTTTTATCAATTGTTCTCTAAAATTACTAATGAGAATTTCTAGTTAAAATCTTATTGTGTTTAATTCAATTTATGCAGGTTTCAAAAGTTTAATAACATGTAGGCGAAAACGTCATAATTTTCCATTCTTGTTTATAAAAGTTTTTCTAATGTTGTAGGCGCAATATAACTCAATATATTTGTGGCATACTATATTCTTATCCAAATAATCGATGTTGCAACACTTTATCAAGAATATATGGACTGATGTATCACGTTGCACATTGACCGTCTAGTTTGAACTATAAGCGTTTGAATTTTCGCACAGAAATTAGGGCTCGTAGTGTCTCTTTACTGTGTATATACAATATAAATGCTCTAAGAGTTTGAACTTAGAGCAAGAGTTTGAAACAACAATATCAGTCTAGTTGGGATGTGACCAGGGATCTAATCGTGAAGTGAAACTCAAAATCTATCATGACCGCTTTCAATATTATAAGCTGTGTAGTAGATTCATTACTGAACTGACTTATCAAGACAATTGATATAAATCCAGTGTATGTCAAACTGAAAGAGATTGCGATTCAGAGTTACGATTAGGATTTGGAAGCAAGTTACACGTATTAAGATTCCCAGTGGACGCAATTATACGTCCGTCGTTTTGCGACGTTAAGTGGACAAGAACACGAAAGGAACGTTACACTTATTGACGTTTCATTTGTGCCATACATCGGCCCCCTGATTTTATAACTTTGTTGGATTCAACTCTGACAGAAATCGCAGTTACATTGCTGCTTTAGTAGTGTGTAGTGATCCTTTCTAGTTTCAATATGTGTAAGTATTTTGAAAAATTTGTAAATATTACATCTCATATTGCGCAGGCGACTTTAATCAATGAGTGCTTTTTATCGACAATCGCTTGTAAAATCTAATCGTAAACCGAACTTCAATGAAGTGGCAATTCGATATTACAAGCAATTGGGGACAACGGGAATACATCCAAATAAGCGCTAATTTACTAAATCCTGCCAAGTTTCCTGCCAAGTCGCCTCGTGTAAATAACCCGTAAGAGGACGCTAAAGGCATTAATGTAGGTGTGCATGCTCGATCACTCAAGACAAAAATATCAAAAAATATTCCTCTAACTGACAAATATATCACACCTCAAAAATCACACCTCAAATAGTGATCATCCGTCATCAAGTCAAATGAATGAGCTTGACGAGCTTGATTTTGCGGATTTTCCCAATTGTGGACATTGGGAAAATCCCTGGGGAATGCGTGATTGAATAACAAGCAATATCTAAATATCCAAACTTTCACATTTATAATACTAGTGGCTCTGTAGAGCTGAAGATCTCGCGTTTATGACATTTTTGAACATTTTTCGAAATGGCTGAAATATGATTATCCCCAATTCCTTCATATTATCTCCGCCCCGTTTTGAAAAAAAAAAACGAAAAACTGAATCGACAAAAATCTATTATAGATCCTACTCACAATGAAATGAGACCTATAGAGGAAAACAGACGGACAGCCGGACAGCCGGACATACGAAAGCATTTTTGCCCAAGCTGAAACGGAGACGCTTCGTTCGCGCTTCGCGCTCGCTCGGTCAATTAGTAAGTACGATATATAAATACGGGGTTATTTGTAAAACACCAACAAACCTGCAGGAGACATCATAAAAAACGTTTGTTCTGCGACCGTCCGAAAAAAAAGTCGACTTTCCAATTTCCATACAATCGATCGAGTTTTGTATGAAAAGTAGATTGTTTTGCATGTATCAAAGATAGAAAGATAAAACAAAGTTGCTATAGATAGTAAACGGTAATTTCGTCACAGTCTCACGTGACGAGGTGGCCGAGAGGTTAAGGCGTTGGACTGCTAATCCAATGTGCTCTGCACGCGTGGGTTCGAATCCCATCCTCGTCGATATTATTGGGATTCAATTATTTTTATTTTTATTACAAACATTAGTTTTTATTATTTTATAACTAAAAATTGTGATGATACTGATGATAATGATAGTAAAAAATAAAATATAAGGTGATAGCAATATTTCATACCCACAAGAAAAACTTAATAATCAAGAAACCGCTAACAACGAAACACAAATAACTGAATAACTCTTAACAGCATAACACAGTCGTAAGTATTACAGAGAATCTTAGTTACCAAAATCTCGTTTGATGAGGCGAATGAAATCAATTTCGGCTAAATACACAAAGACTGTCGAGCATTTTAGTAGAATTCTAAAGATGCCTTTCGGAGTAAGCCGCGGTATAATTCCCTTTGTTCAAAACTAAATAAATTATTTGGACAAAAAGACTCGCACAAAAGCGAGCCGAGAACGGAAAGTGATAAACATTGTGAATGTCAAACTCAACCCATGCGGTAGGGGCAATGTTCTATCAGAAAACATTAAACACTCGAGTTAGGTGAATCTTATATCTGATATCGGAGTTGGATTTGGAATTTAAATGTTGGTGGTGTGATGTGCTCTATATCTCTTTCACAGTTAACTGAAATATATAGAAAATTACTAGTATTTTAACAGAACTGAAGACCAACTCTACACAAAAGATACATTTTTGAAAACTTCGAAACATTAACTATGTGAATGTGGGGGATTTACGCATTAATGAAAAACGCGTGTCAGACAGAGAAAAATGAATTGAACATTACATTCACAATGGAATGACAACCAAAAGCTAGTAATAACATACGTTTACAATTACGAGCGTAGGGATCCGGCGTGATCCTTTAATGCCTAAACTTGAACAATGCATAAACAAACAAAGTTGGCCAATAACAAAACATAGCAGTTTCATGACGAAACCGCTCGTATGTTCGCGTCAGGGTGAGCCTTAGGAAATGGCTTTGTTTCCTCTGAGCGAGCTACAGCGCCATCCGGCGGGAAATAAAATAAATGAATATCACATTATGGGGGGTTAAAGTAAAAATAACCTCCTCAGATGTTGAAGACGCCAAACTGTATAAAAGCCCTGTCTCGTGAAATTAAATTGAGGAAAATTTCGTTCATTCTCTCCCCCGTGCGACGTAATCACTTGTGTTGTTCAAAGGTTTTCTTGGTGTAGGTAAATATTAAGTATGGAATTCTTAACGTTTGGCGTCTACATGATGAGGAAAGATTGAAACAAGTAGTTAATACGAAAAAACAAGAGACTGTAGAAAATAGAGTTAGGTGATTTCTAACTGTTGATTTTGAACATGAACTACTCATGAAAATAGACAACATTGATTGATAAGTTGGGGGTTGTCATTGAGGGTTGTCATTGTCACTTTGCAGTTATCCATACAATTAAATAACAAAGCTTTACTGTTATTATCAAACACCCTTTTTTAATACGTCGAACTCATTTTAATGTCCCCAGTCGCCTCTGCTGCTGGGGACAGGCCCTCCTTAAGGGTAGATAAAGAGGACGGGCCATAACGCAACACGCGGGCACAATGTGGTTTGGTAGGTGGAAAATAGAAAATAAATAATCCTAAATATAATAATAGTATAACATATTCCCGTTCATAATCTTCGCACCGAAATCCCCTGATTGACAACTTAATATTCATAAAAGTACAACTGGCTCGCTTATTTCCCGCTCGGCTTGTTAAATTTACTTTCGCAATCCCAAATGTATATCGGCGCAAACATATCCATGTAGGCATATTGTGAATATTCATCAGAGCTGCGCGTCCCGCCCGTTCTGAATGCGTGCACTGTAAATAGTAAACACCAGTAAAAAATACCTGTATTCCCGACGGTCAAAACACGTAGGGCTGCTTCGCTAAAAAATTTAATTATGTAACTACAAAAAAGTGTATTATTTATTCTGCGGTATCACTTACTCGACGTCACAAAAATCGCACCTTTTCAAAAAATATATTTAAAGTACCTTTAAATCTAATTAATGGTAAGTGTTTTTATATACTTCAACCCCTTTGTAAATAACCAACAGTCTCTCGAAAAAAACGGAATTGATGACTGAGATTCAGTCAACATTTATTTATATTACAGTGCCGCATTTTTTTTTCAATTTTACAATTTCACTTGGACAGCTTTACGGGCAATAGTACCTATCCATCTTGGGTGTTCCTCTTCTTAATTGTTGATGTGTGTTCTCTCCAGCGTCTCGATAGCAAATTTACCCCTAATTATACCATTACGTGGTGGCGCAAGTGAATACGCGTCAAGCATCAAGTGTATAATTTTGGTAACTGATATGTTTATTGAATCAAACAATTTTTTTTATTGCTTAGTAGCAACCCTTGTTGAATATGGCCAATGAGAATGAGTGCCGGTGCTCATCGGTTGATCGGTATTGGGAATACTGAGCAAACACCAAACGGCGTGCCATTTTAATCTGACGCTGATGGAGTTTCCAATCCGAGGCCCTAATATCGCCGGTTGAAAAGCGGTATCAGTGAAAGAAATTATGTTTTCACATCATCATTCTCTATGTTGGAAGTTTTGAGTGTTTTTGGAAAGTATTTGGGGTTTTGGTTTAGTTCAGTTGAGGAAACAAAATTAAATCCCATCCTAGGATTCGCCCTTCACACTTCAGTGTTATTGTGACTTTATGGCTAATGATTAGTTAAAAATATTACCTTCCTTATCCTTTGGTAACTTTCAAAATAGATTTTTAATATAATTTCAAGAACACCATAGGTACCTGAAACAAACAAAACAAAATCTCAATTTCAATTTATTTTATTATTTATATATATTTTTTTTTATTTTGATCCCCACTACTGTGTCTGGCATAGGCCTTCCTTATCAATAAAAGAGTAGGTCATACAGGTCTTATCATACCACAATCAGGCCCAGTGCGTTTTGGTGGGTAAAATAGAGTCGTAAATAAAATTCGACTGTATTTTTGGTATTTTTACAAAAGTAAATCAACTTCTAGGAAAGTAATTAAAACAAATTAATAGTTCCGTTATCTATAGGTACAGTTCAAAATAAAGCTAGTCCGTGAGCCCACGACAGTATTGCCTATACGTCATATGACATCACGATGAAATGCATGGCACACGGTCGGAAAAGTTGTGCTGAGCGAGGATCAGAAGATTATCGCAAATAAAATTGGCCGGAAGCTTGAGAAAACCTTCCACTTCCGGTCAAAATTTTAAGATACTATTTACGTCATGTGGCATCAGTAAGAGACCCGTGTCATCGTTTAGTTTTCAATCGTAGAGAGAGTAAACATAAATCCGTAGTGCCTCCCAGAAAGTGGCTCTTAGAATGAAGATGGATAAGACGAAAATCATGTCGAGTGCTCATGTTGTACCCACTCTAGCTCATGTTGGGAACACTACACACGAAGTTGTTGACCATTACGTATCCCTAGGACAGACAGTCCAGTTAGGTAAGTTCAACTTCGAAAAGAGATCTCTCGTCGAATCCAGCTCGGTTGGCCAGTATTCGACAAATCTTCGAGTCCAACTTACCTCGGTGTCTTATCTCAAGACTAAAGTCTAAGTTGTGTGTGTGTGTTGCCATTGTTGACTTATCGCAGTAAAACGTGGTCGCTAACTACAGGTCTCATAAGAAGGCTCTCACCCAGTGTGCAATGGAGAGCCATGGTCGGCATTTCCCTGCGTGATCGAACCAGAAATGAGTATATGCGTAGGAGAACTAAAGTAACCGATATCGCTCGAAAGATTGTTTAGCTGAAGTGGCAGTGGGCGGGACAAATTAGCGAGACGAACCAAAGGCAGTTGGGGCGGAAAGATTGGAATAGCGACCGCGTACCGGACGACGCTCCGAGGGTAGGCCCCCGACAAGGTGGACCGACGATCTGGTGAAGGTCGCGGTGCGCCGCTGGATGCGGGCCAAGCAGGACCGATCGTTATGAAGACCCATGAGGGAGGCCTATACCCAGCAGTGGGTGTGGTGCAACTGATATGATAATGATGACTAAATACTATTATAAAATCATAATAAGAAAAACCTCTATAGCAACAATCAAACTAATACAAAAAGAGAGGAAAAGAATAAAATTTTATGAGATTTCAACGGGGAAGTACCAATCGCTCCTAACTGAGACTTTTTTGAGAAATTAACTTCCTTTAGGTGTTGAATTCAAAGGCATCATTGTTAGGACTAGGAGATATTGGCACTTCGCCGTCGATATGTAGATGCAAGTTAGTTTAGTTTTTGTACTTGTTTCTTACAATTGTACTCTATGGTACAAAATTAATAGTACTAAATAGTATCTAATTAATTGTACTAAATGGTATCTACTAATTGTACTATATGGTACCAAATAAATTGTAATAAATAGTACCTAATAAACTGTACTGTACAGTACCAAATGAATGGCACTAAGTAGTACTAAATTAATTGTATTATTATGGTACCAAATAAATTGTACTGTATAGTACATAATTAATTTTATTAAATAGTACCTAATAAATTTTACTAAATAATACTAAATTGATTGTACTTATTAGTTTGTAATTAGTACTTTATCAATTGTACTATAATATGTTACCAGATAATATGTACCAAATGAATGCTTTTATATAGTACCTATAAAATTGTACTATACGGTACCAAATAAAATGTGCCTAATAGTACCTAATAAATTGTACTATATGGTGCCAAATTTATTGTACAAAGTAGTACCTAATAAATTTTACTCTATGGTACAAAATTTATTGTACTAAATAGTACCTAAACTACCTTCTAATTGTACTATATGATACCAAATAAATTGTACTACATAGTACCTAATAAATTGTACTATATGGTACATAATTAATTGTACTTAATAGTACCAAATGAATGGCACCAAATTAAGCCCTACCATCAACCAAACCGAGTACAAATTGTACCCTCCTGAGAATTGAACTCGGGACGTCTGCATCTTACACGGGTGGGCGAACCACTAGAGCACAGAGGCGGTTGCCTCTGTGGTCCTACTACTGCATAATGCATAATAAACATCAGTTTATATCAATAACAACGTGCATTGCATGTATTGCAAATCAAGTAAGAGTTTTTTTATATCGAAACTGCATATTTTAATTATTGAATGAGGTACAAATGAAGTACAATTTTTGGCCATTACTATGAGACTAATTGGAATCTGGTACAGCGTCGCGTTGCCAGGAAGTATACTTCCTGGCAATGCCACAATCAAGTGCGTTTTTCTCTGAAACTATCAGAGGTACAATTTTTTGAGTTAAGGTACAATTAGGTACATTTTATGGTCTTTCATTTGAGGGTATTTAGAAATCTCTACTCCATGGTGGCGTTGCTGGGAAGTATCACACCGTCGACTCGTAGGTAAAGTCGTGATTGGTTGACACTTGATTTTGAGCCGTGCATCCTCACCGGCCAACGTACATAATTATTTTTCTCCCTTCAGCAGACAGATTCACCCAGGTGATTTATGTGTACCCTTAAGTAGATTAATGCACCCAGGCTAAAAGCAACCTCATTATCACCAGCCTATTCATGTTTCAACTGCTGGGGCATATTAGGCAATAGCCAGAAGAACAAATAATGTCGGGGAAAAAGTGAAGTTCGCTAAAATTTGTAGTGATTACTAGTAAAAAAAAACAGGTGCAAGTGATTTTCCACCATATTGACATTTATCAAAATAACTGTTTTTAATGAAACAACAAAGTTTGTGAACAAAAATATGGGAAAAAAACAACCGAATTTCAAAGTAAATAAGACGACTAACGCTTGCGCCGATCTCGGCAGCAAGCAGCAGTGCGCTCCAAGTTGAACCGTAATGTTATGACCAAAAGGCTCAATTTGAAGTGAACGGAAAATTGTCGCGACCGCATAGCTGTGCGGAAGCATACTTTTAGGCTGCGTTCAAACGATAACACACGACCCGACCTCAATCCGAACTCAACTCAAACTCAACTCAAACTCACCTCAACCACAGCCCACCATGAAATACATCGCTTACAATTTTGAGTCTTATGACACTTTAATAAGGTCCTGTGTAATGTCCAGGTGAGTTTGAAGTGAGTTCTGTTTGAGTTCGGTTTGAGTTTGATTTGAGTTTGGGTTGTGTACGGGTTGAGTTTGAGTTGAGTTCGGGTTGAGCGCGGGGAGGGTGCAGTTGCATCGACAAAATAAAAAAAGAGCTTATTAATGTGTCATAAGATTCAAAATTGTAAGTGATGTATTTCAAGGAGTAGGCTGCGGGTGAGTTGAGTTTGAGTTTAGTTTGAGTTGAGTTTGAGCTGAGTTTGGGCTGAGTTTGGGTTGAGGTTGGGTCGTGCGTTATCGTCTGAACGCAGCCTTACGGTACAGTCAACGGCATGCTGGGCTTCCCCAATGTGTCAAATTACTTCAATCATTTTTAAACTTTAAGTCGAACAGTTTAAGGTTCAAAATTCATTATAGATTTTTGACAGTTTTGTACTTATAAATTGATATGCTGCTGACTGTACTTAGTTTTCTTCTTCATCTTCCGATATAAGTAAAATCATTGCAAAGTCAACCATTTTATAAATTATACGATAGGTATATTTTTTATTTTATATTTTATTTATAGATAAGTATTTATTTCTTAAAAGTCATCAAAATTAATTACGCGTTAGCTTGTACTTGGTTGCTGTATCCAAATACCTACCTACCTACTCTATGCATTTACAAATTAAACTAAATTGGTAATTTACACTAAATAAAATTTTACACTTAGATTACCTACTGCGTTTCCAAGTCTTAAGAGCTTATTAGATCATCCTGAATTAAGGATCCGGAATGAAGTCGCTCCTTAATTCAGAAAGTGTAATTGCATTCAGGAAGGTAGGATCCTAGTTAGGATCCTAGTTAGGATAGAAAATGGTCTCCGGCGTTAAGGATGCTAAATCGGAAGCACTTAGGACAGTGTAATCGCATTCAGGACACTCTGCTCCGATACAGTAGTACCACAGCCTAAAGAGTATATAGTCAGTCAACGCTTTTTATGTTGGTGAAAAAAAAGCCGCCGTTCGTTTAGATAGACAGTTGGCGCAACGACAAAACTAAGTGTACAAGGGCATAATAACTCTGTGATTTGCTTTTTTGAATTAAAAAAAACCGGCCAAGTGCGTGTCGGGCCACGCGCAGTAGGGTTCCGTAGTTACCATATACCATACCTTATTTAATACCACTATAATTTTCATCTGCAAAAATAACTTTGTTTTTCATAGTGTTTGTATAAACGACAATGCTATATATGCGGTTTTGGAAAATGTGCTATATTCTAAAACTACTAAATATGTCTCATTCAAACCAATTTTCGTAAATAGTGTTTATAAAGATCTACAACATATTTTATTGTTTTATTTTTCACTCTCTTAGTTTAAAAGTTAGAGGGGGGGACTCACACATTTTACCACTTTGAAAGTGTATATTTTCTAAACGGTTGACTTTGAGAAAAAATACTTTTAGAAACCTCAATGTCATTTTTAAAGACCTATCCATAGGCACCCCACACGTATAGGTTAAATGATTTTTTTTCCGTTTCAGTTCCATGTATTTCATTTCCATCCCCCCTTAATCTTTTATACTTTTATATTTTGTGTAAAAATCGTTTAAAAGTCGTAAAAATTGCTGTTTTAATTTTTACAGCTGTCATCTGTTGGTATTTGCTTTTGAACTTGATTTTAGGTATGTTATTAGATGAGTTATTCGCAAATTACATACTAAAACCTAGTTCAGATTAGCATTGAAAATGACACGTACCTACTACCTACCTATACCTCCTACCTACATGTATTTTTACGGTCACTGTATTTTCCCCTCCGTTGCTCTGCGCAAGTACATTCGTGTAACTACTGTATGATCGTTAAGCTGTGATATCGGATCCGTTATTCAGGACGGTCTAATTGGCGACTGAATTTCTCGTCCTAAATCGGACTCTGAATTCCGTATCCTTAATTCAGGATGATCTAATAAGCTCTTTATACTACTCTTCGAGTATCTAAAATATTCTCAATCGACTAGACGCGAGAGGGGGAACACAGCGCGGCAGCAAAAACGACACAGGTCCTACGCCGACGACGCCTCGCAGGCTACTAAACCAAGATTCGTCGTGCGTTTTATTATATATTAATTTTTAAATAAACATAAAGTCACTTTTTGAAAAAGTAACCGTAAAATATTCTGCTATATGTCATTACCTTTTTTTCTATATATTATTTGTGCGTAAGAGATTTATAATCTTTAAGTATTATTCAAAAAACAATGAAAATATTCATTGTCTTTGCACATTTTTATAGTCGAGTGAAAATACGAAAATCGTGTTTTTAACCGTAAAATAATCAAGTTCGATTATGAAACTACAACATATATTTTTATCTGCTCAAAATAAATAATGCTTGATTGTTTAAAACTGAATCAAAAATAAGTTAATTTGCAATATACTGCCCTTAAACTTATTTTTTTTGTTTTTTAGTCATTTCAGAACTGACAGACTTATGTTTACTCTCTATGCGATTGAAAACTAAATGATGACACGGGTCTCTTACTGATGTCACATGACGTAAATATAATCTTAAAATTTTGACCGGAAGTAGAAGATTTTCTTGAACTTCCGGCCAATTTTATTTGCGATAATCTTCTGATTCTCGCTCAGGACAACTTTTCCGACCGTGTGCCATGCATTTCATCGTGATGTCATATGACGTAGGCAATACTGTCGTGGGCTCATGGACTATAACATGACAAAAGAACTACATATAGTATAATAATTATCTGAAAATTAAGGAAGGTACCAACATATTGAAAAATAAACAAGGTATTTATTATTTGCCTATCGTTCTGCAATGAAGTCAATATGTTGTGTGTTCATATTATGGATAAATAAAATTAACTGGAGGCACGACATTATATTCATTATTTGCTATGTACTTCGTGACAACAAAGGGTAGAGTTTTTATTAATCAACGGTATTTAAAGCCATATCGTGTCTGTCACAAATTAAATTCGATAAGAGGATCGCGTGTTTTATTCATTGGATCTAGGTATTTGCGGTACATTCTAGTTTCAACAACTTTGATGAATCAGAGGAAAATTTACTTATTTCAGTAACATTACAAGGAAATAATAAAAAAGCTATTAATTAATTTAATTAAAACTTACTTTTACGACACCACCGTACCGTGAAATTGTTTTTTATGGCAGAGTAAAAAGTTTTACTGTTTAATAAACTGACGACTGATACATGTTTATTAACTTTAACAACAATATTATACTTGTAATAATAAGTAAGTAGCTCTTCAACTCTTACATGACTTTAAACATACATTTTTAAATAATTTATATGAAGTTTAGACAGCATCACACACAATACATCACTCTGATCCCAGAATAAGTAGCTAAAGCACTTGTGTGATGGAAATCGGCAACAAGGACTGTATGTACCTACCTCAAACACCCAGACCTAAAGTCTGTTAATGCTTTAAAATTGACGCGGCCGAGGATCGAATCTGGAACCTCAGATATAGCGACACCATGAAAACCAGTGTGCAAGCCACACCACAACGGAGGTAATCAAACAATTTAATAAACCAAATACCTAGGAATAATTACCAAACACCTGCCTATTTATTATTAAACCATAGACGATAAACATCTCAGCACGATACTGCAAAGCATACGCCGAACACCACATAATTAAGCACAACAGGTGCGCCAAATATTATTTATTCAGGGCCATATAATATTCAGCTTAGAAACGTGCGAAATACCATATGCCGGTATCGTATTTACGTGTTAAATCGAAAACACGCAAGCCCCAGTTAGGGGTAATATAACGCCAGGGTACGGAGACCCCTTCATTCTTCGTTATTTAATAGTTTTGTAGGAGGCTTTCAGGTGCGGGGGAGATTCAAGCAAGATGGCAGCCTGTGATCTATTTGACGAGAATTATCGACAACTCCAATATAAGGCTAACACCACACCACACAATAGTACAAACGCTAACACTAGCTTATTCGGACATGTGTGGATGAAATTAAACAATAATAACAACGGATTTTCATCATGCAATTTCGATACACTCACCCTATTTTCGTGAAAAGTTCTACCGAGAGGTGTACTGTAAACTGTATGGTTCAGTGGAGGCGAAGACTCCAAGAATAAAACAACATTATTAATTGTTATTTAAATTATATTTCAAGTCACACGTCTCTTTTCTATTGTTTCTTCTCTAGACATAGTCAGAATGAGCTTTCAAAGGTGAGTTGGGTGACCAAAGATATATTATCTCAAAGTCCTCCGTGCTTCGGAAGGCACGTTAAAACATTGCGCGCTGGTCCCGGGTGCATTTGCAGTCGTTAACGCCCACCAATCCGTATTGTTTCCGCGTGGTGGGTTATGGTGGCCCATCCTCGTTATCCACCCATAAGGAAGGTCTGTACCCTGGGGCACAGGCCTTGCCCTTGTGGGGACATTAAAAATGGCTGATGGTCAAGGTTCATTTTTATTAGATTACAGAATGTGAGTGTCGACTGACCACATTTTAAATTTCTGAATCTCTTGAAGCCTCCGCAAAAGCTGGAAAAGTGCCCAGTTTCGTCAATAGATATTGGCCAGGTGCAAGTCTAATACAATACGATTGAAGGGATGAAATGTGTGCATGCAATACACTGCAACTTCAATGATATAGAGAGCATATAATTCAAGAATCTGCAACCTATTAATCAGTTATTACTACTTCAGAAAACCTTGAAGTTATAATAACTAATGGTTCAAATAATCAAAGAAATGTTTATTATAACAGAAAGTGTATTAACATTATAGGATTATGATGTAATTAGATAAAAGAAATAATATGTGTATGTAAGTAATTAGATAAAAGAAAGAAAAATCTTAGGTACAGAAAAGACTGCGGAGTTTTGAAACTCAATGATAAAAAGCTATTTCTATTGAGCAACAAAAATATAAAGTTACTGCAGAGAGTAGCTGTCTTCACTGAAATTACTAAGAAAACAAACACTGTTTCAAAGTACGAACGAGGTACGAACACAAACAAATCTAATTAGGGAAAAACTAGTGTACGAAGTTAATATTCTTACATTTTGTTATTTTATTCTCTGCAGAACGGACTGCGTGATTTCGACAAACATTAGTTAAATACATAATAAGATAATAATATCAAAAGTAAAATAAAATCCAACACGAATGCGTAATGTTTGATCGAGAAGTGTGATAGAATTTCTTTTTTATATTGTTATTCAGATAGAAATTAAATTATGAAAAATCTATACGATTTCAGCTTTTTTAGACTATGATAAAGAAAAATGTCGCATTATAAACAGACTTTTCGATATAAATATTGTTCGCTTCCATTTACGAGAACAAACAACATTCCAGTCGCTAAATTCAGGAACCATTGTCACAGTGTGAGTTAACAAAACTAGAATCGACGTTCAGGTATAAATGATAGGAGAATATGTGTGAACATTGTGCCGTTCAGTTCTACGTCTCGATGGATATCGCCCATTAAAACAATGCTCTGGAAATCGCTAATTACTTTAACAATGATGTCTTATCTTAATAGATAAGATAAGATTGGTCTAATGACCAAGAATATGGAACTCTGTTTTGAGTTATATGAAGCAAAACGTTTTCTTCAGTTTAATTGATTGGTGCAAAAAGCAAAAACCTGACACTGAAAAAGCTGTGAATATGAAAGGCTTAAAGGTAAAAACAATTTAGCATTTAAAATAAAATAGTTCCAGAGCATACTACACACGCGTACATCATTCTACATACGACACTGTATAATAAAATAAACACTACCCGTTTCGACGTAAATCCACTAGATTTGTAACGAATTCTGTGCAGCGAATATTTCACGTTTTATCTCAGTTATCAGTCCGAAAGATCCATGCGGACTTCACTGATTATTTTATTCCCAGATTCATCGAAAAACGCCAACGTTGCGGTCGCACTGGCGGCATAAAAGCTTTGGAACTAACATAATTTTTAACGAACATTTTCATTGTGCGAAGCGGAACACGTGGGAGAGCAACCCGCAGGAAAGGTCGCAGTATCCTTCCGTCCCTTATATTATGACTTTATTACGTACAATGAAAATCATATTTACGTAGATGGAAGAAGGCATAATAAACACATGCGCGTGAAGAATGGCAGCCGAGGCGGTATATGAGATTTGGAGAGGGGCGAGCATCTGGCATACTTGGTGCTTATTACGCGCACAAAGAATGTTGAGTTCCTCTTGCCGCGCCTCCATCTTCGCGTTGACACATTCCTGCATTATGTAATTCTGCCGAGACCGGCGCATTTTTCATAGCGAGATTTCAAGAGTAGCTACGCCTCGCACACCTGTCACCGTCTACCTTTCAGGGCTGAATATTACATTATGTCTGAAAGGAGCTGCGCCGGTGAGCGCTGTCGCCTGTCAAAATCTCACTGTGCGGCACTGTGCGCAATCTCAAACTATGAGAAAATTTATCTGAAAATGACGCTATCACAACACTTTCTTTGATATAAAAATACTTAAAGAAAGGTTTTTTTTTTCATATCACATTATTAGAATTTCTTAACACTTGTTTTATAATCATTGTCTACAATCTACTACTGATAATGTAAACTACAGTAAGCTCTTACCATACGGATGACCATCTTACTTTATTACCTGTGTTACTGTAAAATGGTTTAGGATATTAACTGAAAATAAACAGTTGTTAAAAATACTATTAATAAGTATGTTGATACATGATATTTCCATAACACATGCTGCTTATGGTTATGGAAGTGCTGATCTAACCAAATAAAGAAGTTCGCTGTCCCGAAAAAGACATTTTCCCCGATCAAACTATTGCGCCATAAATAGATTTCCACCTGACTTCCAATGAATAATACAAATAAATCACACACGAGCAGGACTCGTTGGGAGCCATTTTGTGTCAAAGCTTGCTTCGTAATTGCTTAATAACGTGCGACGAACAATACAGTTAAGTGGGTCACTGTTATTTTCTCTTTGAATGTACATTTATTAGACAAGCATAACCTGTGAGGTTATTGCCTGTTTATCTGTTATTGTGGTGGGTATTTACTGAGAAGTAAGGATAGGATAAATCAGAGGTTATTTACTTTATTTCGATAACACATACAATATTGAAAAATAAAAGCATTATACTTTTAATGTTTCCAATTTCCGTACCAACAATCTATCCTACTCTTGTAAAGTTGCTTACTAAATCTTAACCAAAGACTGCAAATACTGTGCACCGACCCAATGGACAACCTTTCAAAAATATAATATGTCGTTTTCACTTTGTACGATGAAAGTAGATACAAAATTAGGGGACACGTATTTTTTATTTAAACTTTTAATTGTTTTTTTGTATATTAAATCACTGTTTAAAATCTTACTCATTCCAAAAGAGCGTAAGTACATTGTCAGGAAGTTGAAATGTGTAGCTTTTGCCAAAAAAAAATCAATTCTGATCTTATCTGTGACAATATGACACCATGATTTCGATAGTGATGTGGCATGGGATTTCTGTAAGTGATGTCGATAACAACACAGACAACATTTTCATTTGGAGAAAGTCGACCGTTAAAATATGTCGTCAGCTTATATAAATATTTTCAGTTTTTTTTATATTCGCAGCTAGATAGATAGCACTTCTAATTTTAAATTTTTTTTCCAAATGCGGGATAAATTAATTTTTTAAGGCCAGTTTTTTTTAAATATATTCAATATTTCGAAAAACTGGCCCGATTAAAAATTCTATATAATTTTCGAACCTGCTCAGAAAATTTCACGAGAATCGGTTGAGAAATGCGACCTGTAGACAGGGATTGAAATACCGTTAAAAAAAATAACGATAAAAAAATAACGTTAAAAATACCGTTAAAACATTTTATCGGTAAACTTACCGGTAAAAATAACGTTAAAAATCTTTTACCGGTAAAATTAGCGTTAAATATAGCGTTAAATTTACCGGTACAATAGTACCGTTAAAATTATCGCTAAAAAATAACGTTAATAGTTGGAATAACGTTAATTTTAAAGTTTAACGGTAAAAAAGTAAGAAATAACGTTAAAATTAACGTTATTTACTGAAATAACGTTAATTTCAATGTAACGTTATCTAAATTAACGTTATTTATTGTCATAACGTTAATGTTAAAATTAACGGTAAAAAAGTAAGAAATAACGTTATATTAAAAAATAACGTTATCATTCCCTGCCTGTAGAGGAGAACAAACAGCGCCGGAAAGCTGGACTGAAATATGTTTTTTGTTTACATATCTCAGACATTTTGCAAAAATTTCGAAAAATTCGATTGCCCAAATTTCCACATTTGCGCTTCCTTCGCTAGTCATTTTACAAACAATATTTTAATTAAACACGAGCTGCTAGATATGCGCTTTATATTGAGTAAAAAATCAGAGAGAATAACATGAAAATAATATTTCTCAACAATTATGAAAACAAGTAACAATTCATCAACAAACAAAACGTGAATGACAAACACCCACTGTTTTATTATTATTTAACTATATGGAGGTCGTAGGTATTATTTCGTTGATTTTTACTTTTTAGAACTATCCAATATAAAATGTAAAAAATCGACAAAAACTAATTTAAACTTAGTATTTATTTGTTTCTTAATCAATCACGAAAAAAAGGCTGAACTCATTTTGGATAAAAAGCACACACATAGTTTATAACCTAGCGGAAACTAGTCAAGGAAATAAAAAGAACACGTTAAAAATATCAGTGTTTATTATTTTAAGGCGTTCACTTTTTTAACTCTTTCTAGTTGTCGCTGCAAACTATAAATAGGTAATTGCTTCATGTCGATAGCTCGCAGGCTGACGTGTTACGTTTTGTGTTTTGTTGGATAACGGTGGCGCCTAAAACAAAGAAATTGAGCTTGTAGTAGTACCTACATACAAAACATTATGTTACAACTAATTTGAGTTTTCAAATGTTACGTGTTTATTATTAATTTATTTACATAAAAGAAAGATGTGTCAAGCCATGTGATTGTTTCTACTTTTTGTTCCCATCAAGTAAAGTTAGAAAGTACAATAAAACAAATATCGATATAAAAATGCACATCACTAGGCGAAATAATATAACCTCTACGACATGTAATAAAAAATCTGATATTTGCAAAATCAGCAAAGAACTGGACACAAACGACTATTTGCACAAATTATTAGTTTATTATAATAGTTTCAAGCTATTTACACTACATAAAAACATCTAAAACAATATAAACTTACCAATGAAATCATAATTTTTATTGATTATTTTCATTTCTTCCTGTGCGAGACTTATAGCCTTTAATCACACAAGACATAATTTCACTGGTGACGCATAAGTTCCCAAACAAAGCTATGACTTTCTTTTAAGCTTTTTACAAGAATATTTTATAAATTTCTACATTTTACTAGTGTGATCAGAAATACGCTTGAATGACATGCTGTCACTATGATTTATTATGACACTAGATTTTATTTTTTAATGAATTCACAGATAATATAAATACAAGACAAATAGACTCAACTCAAACTTCCTGACATTTCCAATTTGGACTAGATTTTAGTTTTTTTTTAAATAACGTAAAAAATGTTGAGGGAGGTTTCTAACCTATATGCTCTGCTCTATGGTACATTCGGAATTCAAGTGAGTTTGATTATGTCAATCTGCCTGCACATCTGTAGTTTGACGTATTCATTGTAAAGCCGTGGTATCGAAAGGTTGTCATAGAGTTATATTAGGAAAACTATCTGTTGAAGTGTGATAATGTGATATAAAGTGTGAGAATGCTTAATAAACGCCTGTATAACAGTCTCCTGGTCTCATTGCCACAACCCTTCAGGTTATGGGCCACACGCTAGAGGTTGTGGCCCTAAAGAGACCGGGAGTGAAAATAATAAGAGAAAAAGTGAGTTTTGGATTTGAGATGATTAGTTTGAGATAACTGACAGAGTTGGTTAGAGGCATTGGCAACGGAGTATGTTGACAAAATAGTGTTGCTAAGGGCAATGAAATGAAAGTGTCAACAGATAAATAATGATTAGATATAAATTAAATAAAATGAGGAATTATTTAAATTATGAAATGATTAAGCTGGTGAAAATCTTATGAAGGTGAATTTTATCTGAATTTTAAAGTTGAATTTGAAATTACACTTTTGGCCGTGGAAAGTAGTATGATGAAGAAAATATGGTGAGAATAAATGGACTGAAGATGAACAAACAAGAGAAGAGGAAACAAGTTAAAATTCAACAGATAGGAATGAAGGGTGTCGAGAAGATGGAGAAATAGAAGGAAATAGAAGTTTTGGAGAAACAAGAGATAGTAAAACAAATGACAGTCAAACGAAGGTAGCACAAGTGACGGTGAAACAAATGAAAGTGATGAAAGTTATGGAAAATTTTATTATTTTGTGAAGAACTGTTTTTTGGAATAAGTTTATTTTGAAGAAGTCTTTTGGCGAGTATTTTATGATGGAGGAGGTCGAGCAGGAGGCAAAGAATAGTCGAGCAGGAGTTATATGATGATGAAGTTGAGAAGAAGAAGGTTTTATAATGTAATGATGATGAAGAAGGAAGAAGTTTTTTAGGATGATGAATCGAGTGGGAGAAAAATGTAGAAGTTTTATAATGATGATGAGTCGAGTGGGAGAAATGTAGAAGAAGTTTTATAATGATGATGAGTCGAGTAGGAGAAAAGTAGAAGAAGTTTTATAATGAAGATGATGTTGAGTGGGAGTAAAGGTTTATAAAGAAGATGTCGAGTAGGAGAATTTAATGAAGATGTTGAGAAGGAGAGGTTTTAAAATAGAAGATGTCGAGAAGGAGAGGTTTTATAGAAGATGTCGAGAAGGAGATTTTATATGAAGAGGTAGAGAAGGAGTAATTTTATAATATTGAAGAAGTTGAGTAGGAGCGAGATAGTTTTGAGAATAATTATTTTATGAGAAGAAGATAGAGATAGAGATGAAGAAGTTTATTAGAAGATAGAATATAGAATTAAGGGGGTGCTTTTGTGTTCGTTAAAGGGGTTCGTTAAATAATGATTCATTTAAGGGGGTGTGGGATTAGAAAGTAAATGAATCATCATTTAAAATGAAATGTTTTTGATATCCAAGTGTATTTTGATATTTCTTGTGGTTTAGTCTGATGTTTAGTTAGTTAGGTCTTTGGTTTGGATTATTGTATGTGTCGTCTGAGTTAGGTTAAAGTTAGGTTCCTGGGTTGGGTTAAAGGTTAATGTAACTTGGTAGGACTTAAGAAGTCTATAAGTTTGGCAGGTGATTCGAAATTTATCCTGATGTTGTACTGGTAGGTAGAAAACTGTTTTAGTCAGTATGGTCAGCATGTGCAGCAGATTGAGGGGGTGTGTTGAGGGAGGTTTCTAACCTATATGCTCTGCTCTATGGTACATTCGGAATTCAAGTGAGTTTGATTATGTCAATCTGCCTGCACATCTGTAGTTTGACGTATTCATTGTAAAGCCGTGGTATCGAAAGGTTGTCATAGAGTTATATTAGGAAAACTATCTGTTGAAGTGTGATAATGTGATATAAAGTGTGAGAATGCTTAATAAACGCCTGTATAACAGTCTCCTGGTCTCATTGCCACAACCCTTCAAAAAATACTGAACTAAAAATTCTGAAAAGAAAAATATGAGCTTAGAACACTAAAATCTCGAAATGGTTTTCTAATTTTAGTACTTTCTCAAAATGAAATGTTGTCCATTGTTCAAACTTTGATCAATAATTATGAAACAAAAAATTAAAAAACAAGTAAACAAGTCATAAACAAAACCCAACAGAATTTTCTATCTCTCATAATAAAAGTACAAAGTTTTTCAAAACGGAAGCTATATAACGATGTATCTTTCTATACCGTCTTCTTACTAAAGATTCACGGCTGCTACGTTATCCCAGCATAGATAGAACAGCTACAGTGCCTCCAGGCTCCTGCCAAAAGGCGGTTTGCCAAAACTTTGACATAACGGCTGATTAACAACTCCATTAGCGGACATTGCACACAAAGGTCGTAGGAAATAAATAACCTAAAATCTAAAATTCAACCTGAGTTGTAGACGATTTCAGGTTTGAGCGCGATCCGAAAAAGCCGCACGTACGTCGGGCCGTGAAAATAAATTCACACGTTTGCACTTAAACTTGTAAGTCGAATCGGCGGGCAAACAACTTGGGGAGCTATATCTCACCCCCGGTGTGAGCACAATTTGGGAACACTATTGAATACTTATAAAACGGATGGGAAGAATGGGCCTCCTCCGAGAGCCATTGAAGGCTGCGACGTGAGAGGAAAGGCAAGGGCAGAGTGCGCGAGCCGTTTAGCGCCCGTTCGGGTGCGGGTACAAAGTAATAGTTTTATTACAGCAGCTTCCAAGCTCGAGATAAGAACATTATTTAAGTGGTTTTCTTTACAAAGACCAACACGGTTCATTGCTTACCTTGGATATAGCGCGAGAAACTTATTGTATCCCAGTGTTTCTGATGGTCTTTTACAGGAAGAGTTTACAAAATTCCCACCTTTAGAAATAGCTAAATGCGTCGACTCGGTTTCAAACTTATCTTACCTACAAAAACCCTACATGGCCAGTGGCAGTAAAAATTATATATTAGGTTTTTCGTAAATGAAATTTTTCTCTGCCTCTGAGAAACAAAATCATGTCGCGAACACCCTAAATTTTTGTACATTGTTGCACATGTCTCACCTACATAATTTGATAAGAAAAAAACTATTCAGTTCTATTTTGGGTAAATTACATCGCCCTTACAAAGCTCACCATCTGCAAGATGCGACTATGTCACTCTATAATCTCAAGTTTGCCTCCCACTGGTAACACAATAAGAATAATCATATTTATCAAGCCTACCTCAAACAACAAATTCTCGTGGCACAACCAGCTAACAATATAAACAATAATTGGCAAGTGACTAATTAATGTTGAGAACAAACAGACACCGCAAATAAAGCAACACTTGAACCCAATTGGCTGAGTCAACGTTTGCGTCCGCAATAACCGAAACATCTTAATCATACCGCGAGCTACGTGCAAACACGTGAGCTACGAATGGTTTCAGAGCAAACACAGGAGTGGGTTAGAGGTAAGACGTCAACTCGACTTTGTAGCGCTGTGTTATTCCACATAACCTGACACTAGTGATGTGTAGTTAGGGCTGCCATCCGTCCGGGTTTCCCCGGATTTGTCCTAGTTTGGAGGGCGTCCGGGGAGCGTCCGGGCGGGGTTCTGATTGTAGTCCGGGGAAAACCCGGACTATAATTAAAGTCCGGGTTATGGATCAAACTCCGCTCAAAAAAGTACCTACTATATTCATTCAGCGCACGTGCTACCGGGCGCCTCACTTCACTACGCACCCCGCAAAAAATCACGCTGCGCGGCCTATTCTTTTTTTACTATAAACAAGCACCGCGCATCCCGCAAAATATCGCGCTGCGCGGCCCATTTTCCTTTTTTACTATAAACAAGCACAGCGCACCCCGCACAATATCGCGCTGCGTGGCCCATTTTTATTTTGCTGTAAACAAGCATCGCGCACCCCGTAAAATATCGCGCTGCGCGGCTCATTTTTTTTTGCTGTAAACAAGCACCGCGCACCCCGCGAAAATCACGCTGTGCGTCCTATTTTTCTCTTTTGCTATAAACAAGCACCGCGCACCCCGCAAAAAAATTGTTGGCCGCCCCTGGCTGTTTAGGAACTGATTATGGCCCGCTACGGTTTCAAAACTACTAAACCTGGACCCTAGCCCTCCACAAAATTGTGTTGGACACCCCGGCTCTACATCATAACTAGTAAAACACACTATTTTATGCGAAAAAAAGGCTTAAAATTTAATTTTTTTTTCAGTCAAGTATTCGGAAAAAAAAAATTCCTAGCCAAAAGTGAATATAAAAAAAATGAAATGTCCGGGGTCGAGGCTCCAAAGTCCGGGGTTTTTAAGCTTCCGGTCCTGGGCGGCAGGTTTTAGAGATGGCAGCCCTATGTGTAGTGCACGCCTAAGGAAAGTCGATAAAAGTCAATCAAATTTTTGCACTGTGGGTAGGGTAATGGCGCTAGCACACCGCGCCAGTGGCGAGGCGAATAGCGAGATTAGCGAGCACGAATGTGTAATCGCGGTTAACTCAAATATTAGTTTTATTACTTCATTATTCGCGCGCCATCAAGATTCGCGCGAATATGTGATCGCGCCATAAAAGAAACCAACAGAGCAGCCTTGTAAGAACACATGGTTAAGGGAACGTTGGCGTCCGCAATAAATAACCCAACATCTTAGTCATACATACCGTGAGTTACGTCATACTCTGAGCTACGAATGGTTTCGGGGCAAAGGTTAGAATAGATCAACCTCTAGGTAAGACGTCAACACGACTATGAAGAGCTGTGTTATTCCATATAACTTGACACTAGTAGTACTAGTATTGTGTAGTGCGAGCTTGACGAACGTCGATAAACAATCGGTAGTTACAGTTTTGTACTGTAGAACAAATCAACAAAGCTGGTAAAATATGTTCAAAACCTGTTTCGAGTTTGAACAAAGGGTAATTAGGTATGACTTAAGTAGTATCTTTTGAAAGTATTCTTCTTCATCTTGCATCAGTATGCTACGCTAGCTAGGCGCAAGATCACTATCATATCATTGGATAAAAAATACTTAATTAGTTATAAAATGTAGTTATTTTATGCTATTAGTTCAAATCTGAAATTGGAACATAATTCTACTTTTTTTTTTCTAAAATATTGTATTTAATAACTGAGATTAGTTCAAATGTGTTGGGGTATTGTTTATAATTTATTAAAGTTACAGGGTACATCACTAAATTCACTATCGTTTTAACCACGTAACCCATTTAGGTACAGCACTAACATGCACCTCGACACGTGGCGAAAGCACTTACGTGTCAGACACAGCTCACGCTTAGTCAAAGCACGGTGGGTGTTTGGCGACACTCGGCGACAATGGCGACAGTCGTGTGTTTGAACTCCGGTATTTACTCGACGTGTTCTAAGATTTTGTCGCGATTACTACAGCGTATACGAAAATCTACTAATCTTATAAAATAAACGTCTACGTAAAATAGGTAAGACAGGAAATATAAAATCACAAAAAGGGCATGAACCGGTTTTTCGGCTATTATGTTAGACGTCGCGTCGTCGTCGCCTAGAAAAGATATCACATTTATAAATACGTCATGATAAAAAGGCGGGACACCCAGCTCGTCCGTTGTAGACGTGTTAAAAAACTGGGACACTGCTCAAGAAAAGAAAATAGATGACAACCTTAATTGCACACCAGAAAATGCTTGAGGAAACGGCTCGGGCTTTATTAGGTTTCGCTTGATGCCCTCTTGGCCGCTCAAGATTACATTTTTATTCCGAAAACGACGTCTGCGTCGCTAATTGTACCGTTTGCGAGTTACTTGGCTAGACGACAAATACGGGAAAACATACGAGTTATTAACTATTAAAATAAACAATAAATATGTATAATTCATTATGAAAGTGGATTTACGACAGACAAACTTTTTACCAAAACTAAGTAGGTATATAGCTATGTTTGTCGCTAACAATCAGAGATAAAATATTAGTTGTTATTTTATTGAACCCTATCCCTGCGTTTGGTCGTTTAAATAAATGTATTTTTATATGTCTAAAAACATGTTCACTTAAAATTTCGAAATTACTGAATTATTAAAAAATACAACTTTTGAGGAGCTCGATGGCGCAGTGGTTTAGCGCCTGGCCCAGCGATTGCAGAGGTTAAGCAAGTTTCGCAAGGGTCGGTCATGGGATGGGTGACCAAAAATTTATTATCTTGAGCTTCTCCGTGCTTCGGAAGGCTCGTTAAGCCGTTGGTCCCGGGTGCATTTGCAGTCGTTAACACCTACCAATCCACATTGGGCCCGCGTGGTGGGTTATGGCCCATCCTCCTTGTCCACCCATAAATTTTAAAATTTTTTATTTATTATTATTTATTATAAGGAAGGCCTGTGCCCCAGCACTGGGGACATCAAAAATGGCTGATGGTCACTACTTTTGAACAAGTGGAATTCAATTAAAAAAATGTGAATACTTCATTAGATGTAAGTTTCATATAAGAACTACAGATTCTATAAACCTTTGCAAACAAACCAAAATAAAAATAAACAGCAAGACGATATGTCAAAATCGTTCACGTATACAGCTCGTTCGAGAGTTATCTGCAATTTAAAATATTGCAAAGATTGCTACAAAAACACATCTTTTCTCGCAGTCGTGTTTGCGGAGCCAATATTGACGAGCGCAAATTGGCCGATGCATGCGCGTCCTCACGGGCAGAGCAAACAACTCATAATGTGTGGAGACATCTCGTCTGCGATTCCTGGCTGTTATTTTTAAGGCGAAGTTCTATTTCAAAACTCGAATGGAAGCCTTCTTCTTCTGGGGCCGTACCGGCTAACGAATCGATTATCGAAAAGTCTGCTGGGTTTCAAATTAAAACAGATAAATCGAGCCCCAATTGGGCCAAAATGGCGAACCCCAATTCATGATGTCACACGAATATCATTATCTTCCAAATTACGTCAACAGAAAGTACAAGACGAAATTCCTTACTTTGATTTTTCTGTTTTAAGTTGAAACCCAGCAGACTTTTCGATAATCGATTCGTTAGCCGGTACGGCCCCTGGTCAGTGCAGGCGGTTTCCGCAACTCGACGTCTAGTGCGCCTATTTTGCGTCGGAGGATGTGCGGCCGGATCACTCTAGCCAGCCCAGCTCAGCCAGGAACGCTCCAAGAGCTTTCACATTCGTGATCGCTTCCTGGACGCTGCCCGGCGAACCGAGGTACCTCGCCCGGTAAGGGGCCGACCCCTCTGCATTTCAGCAGTACGTGGGCGGCTGTTTCTTCTTCCTCCATGCACCCTCTGCATAGGGGACTGTCCTAAGACACTAAGTTAAAAAGATGTCTGTTAAATTGTCCATGCATGACCAGTAATAGCAACTGTTACCAGGCGAAGTTGCGGTCTAGACAGTGGTATCAGGGCCCTGGATAGACGATGGGAATCCTCTTACAATCTCTAAGCTTATGTCGCAACTTGGTCGATGCTCGCGCAACTCAAATTTACGAGGAGACAGCTCGACTGCGAGTCCTGACTGGTATTTTTAAGGCAAAGTGCTAGTTAAACTCATTATGGAGCTTTTATTAAACCTCTAAGCTCATTTCTCGCAAAAGTAACGAAACTTAGAAAAGGCAGAATTTTACTGAAGAATAGAGCAAGAGAAAATGAGATATCACCCAAAGCAAAAATCTAACACTCTTTTTCATTTTTTGCGACATCAACATGGTTTTTTAGGTTTCCGTACCCAAAGGGTGAAAACGGGACCCTATTACTAAGCCTCCGCTGTCCGTCTGTCTGTCTGTCACCAGGCTGTATCTCATGAACCGTGATAGCTAGACTGTTGAAATTTTCACAGATGATGTATTTCTGTTGCCGCTATAACAACAAATACTAAAAACAGAATAAAATAAATATTTAAGGGGGGCTCCCATACAACAAACGTGATTTGTTTGCCGTTTTTGGTACGGAATCCTTCGTGCGCGAGTCCGACTCGCACTTGGCCGGTTTTTATAAAATAGGTAGCTAGCTATCACAGTTCAACTTTAATGGCTTTTTAATAACTTTAATTTAAGTTTAAACCTAAAAATGTATTAATCACTAATTCATCTGTTGCGTTGCGTTGGAATTTTTAAAAAGTGCTTGACCTTAATTCGAAAGGAAACTCAGCGCTCGGTTGATATCATCAAACGGATTGGTTTAACTCATTCCGAAACCAACAAGGGAAGGAAATAAGTATTTGAGTGATTTGTAATGTAGACGAACGTGCATTTGTATCATCTCTTTGAAGAAAAAACTCATTACAGAGAATGGAGAATTTCAGCACAGGTAAGGCCTTCGTTAAAAAGCAATGTTTGTTCTCTTAAGAAACTCTGTGATAAATTGAATTTGAAGTTTACGTACGAGTAATATCTGTTATTTATGCAAAATGTTCGAACACTATTTCAGCACTCAGGTAAAGCCTTCATGAAAAAGCAATGTTTGTTCTCTTAAGATATTCTGTGACAAATTCAATTTGAAATGTCGTTCTGTTTTCAGTTTACGTAATTGTCTGTAATTTATTCAAAATGTTCAACCACTAAAACCTCACTAAGTCGAATAACTAATCTATTCGGTCTAAGGATAAATTAGATCTTAATTTGTCTAGAAATCTGGGCCTCGATTCTTCTAAAGTTACGTGATAATTGTGTTTCAATGGTGTTTCCATGGTTTTGCATTTCGACAAAGTTTATGAAAGCAGGGCCAATTTAATAGATCACATTTGACACTTAATCAAAATTCAACAACGTAACACGTAACCTTCTAACGGCAGGCACACAATATTTATTTTTTCAAAGGCACAGTTGCTGAACTTTTTTCAGTTAAATATATACAGTAAGATATAATACATAAGGGCTTTTCAAAATGATAAAAAACTGAAGGCTTTATAGACGGCGTTGATAAAAAGGTAAGTATCAACTGTAGAAAATGTATGAAAGGTTTTTTAAGCACAAGGCGTTTATTTTTCAAAGCCAATTTTGACACTTCACTTGACCATTAATTAACGCCATCTAGTGAGGCAAATAGTTACTATTTTTAGGGTTCCGTACCCAAAGGGTAAAAACGGGACCCTATTACTAAACCTCCGCTGTCTGTCTGCCTGTCTGTCTGTCTGTCTGTCACCAGGCTGTATCTCATGAACCGTGATAGCTAGACAGTTCAAATTTTCACAGATGATGTATTTCTATTGCCGCCATAACAACAAATACTAAAAATATAATAAAGTAAATATTTAAGGGGGGCTCCCATACAACAAACGTATTTTTTTGCCGTTTTTAGGGTTCCGTGCCCAAAGGGTAAAAACGGGACCCTATTACTAAGACTCCGCTGTCCGTCTGACTGTCTGTCTGTCTGTCTGTCACCAGGCTGTATCTCACGAACCGTGATAGCTAGACAATTGAAATTTTCACAGATGATGTATTTCTGTTGCCGCTATAACAACAAATACTAAAAATAGAATAAAATTAATATTTAAGGGGGGCTCCCATACCAGAAACGTGTTTTTTTTTGCCGTTTTTTGTTCAATATTAATAACGACAACAGGTAGACAGTTAAAATTTTCACAGATGATGTATTTTTGTTGCCGCTATAACAACAAATACTAAAAACAAAATAAAATAAATATTTAAGGGGGGCTCCCAAACAACAAACGTGATTTTTTGCCGTTTTTTGGTACGGAACCCTTCGTGAGCGAGTCCGACTCGCACTTGGCCGGTTTTTTTAATGTCACTTTGAAAAGCCCTCATTACAAAAAAGGCAATTTCACAATTTACTTTGACATTAAGACTAAAGACTGACAGCTGTCAAATGTAATCTATTAAATTGGTCCTACGTTAAAACACAAAAAGCAATACTATCACTATTTCAGAACCGATTATTATAATATTAAAATTTTTAGCTGAATTGAGGTTCTGCGCAAGGTGACAACCCGAGGATTTGGGACAAAAAGGTACTTAATTAAGTCTTAAGTAATTCTAATTAAGCTCCGAAATTCTCCAATGAATGTGGATTATTTTCATATAATATGAGAGAATAATGAAGTGGTTTCAGTTTCAACATTATAGATTATTTGTCTTGAGTTTGCTTGACTTAATATAGGTAATGGAATAACGAAATTACATTTTAATGAAGGACCTTGGAATTAGCTTGAACTGAATATAGCGTTTCTATTATGTGAGCCTTTCCAAGGTTCCAATAAAAAAACTCGTTTGCATCTCAAGACTTAGATAAGCAAACGTCACATCGCAATATAGAAAATATTGTCACAGTGAAATATCTATCGAAGATTCGAAGCTGTAATGCATGGCAACTTCAGCTATAAATAAACAGGGAATTAGATTAGGGAAATGATTTTCAACGAATACCAGAAAACGTTCCCAAATTTTAGTTTTGTTTACTCTACAATAAACGCTAACACTAAAAAAAATATTTATAAACTAATATTTTAGTTTCTTTTCTTAATTCTTAATAAAGAATCAAGTATCTCTTTCTTACGTCCAATTAAGCTCCCTCAGTGATTAACGAGCCTAATATCAGCTGCACAAAAGGTCCCGGGTCCTGTCTGGGTTTTTTACGACGTGTCCTGATTGTGCTCGATCCGGGTTTTATATGCAGTACCCCGCCGACTAAATTACAACGTTTTGTAGCAGGTATATGGTATATGGGACTCCTTTAGAAAATAGCAAGTAATAGACTAATGAAGTTGTAAGTACACCTTCCTATTGAAAATATTGACAATTAAAAGTAAGGACAGTCAGAAAATCAATAAATTAAGCAAAAAGTCGCTTTTCCGGAAATTTATAGAAAAGTAAAAGGAAGCTTTTAATTGCTATTAAAGCTATTAACTGTTTTCATCTTAATTTTATGTTCAAAATCAGATTCTTTAATTTCCACGCGATATTGGCTAAATGAAACATAAGGTTTTTCATAAGTACTCTTACAAAGCTTTTTTTTAATTTAATTAATATTGTTAATTCTGTGTAGTATAGGTATATATACTAATTAGAAATTCTATTTGGATACATAAACACATATAGTTGATAAAAATTGTAAAATTGTTTTATTCATGGGATGTTTAGGTTTTAGATTTCTGGTCCAGTAAATGAAGAGCAGCTTTTCCGATGAAAACGATGTAATACTTCAACTTCAACCTCTTCGTCAAGCGTGATGGATCATGGCAACATCCTCTACATTGCAGACTATAATCAATGGGCTTTTATAAAATCTTACCTGTCCATGGTTGACAAAGCCATGTCTCCTAGCGATGTCATCTACATGGTCCGCACCAGCGAGCACGTGCACCGCGAACTGGTTGTGGTACATCGGCTCCGGCAGCGCGGCGGCGCACGCCACCAGCGCGAGCAGCAGCGCCAGCACGCGCCATGACGTCACCATGGCACCAGCGCCTACGCACACTACCGCATCGGTCGCACACCACACCACACCACTGTCCCGCACTAACACGCTAACCGAGTCTTTGGCACTGTCGACCACTGTGGCATTCCAATTTGTGTCACCTGTAAAAAAAACGAGAAAATGTTAATCACTTTTAACATTAACGAATCCATACAGTGGCGATCAGATAATTACAGATAACAGTTGATTTTCATACAAACGAGGTACCTATCTTTGAAGCCGTGGTTCTCCGCCAAGCATTGACCTAGCTATGATCTGATGATGGCCATCCAGGGAGTGAATGGAGGAGATTCAGATCGCTATACACAACCAACTGAACTGATCAGCGTTCTAAGAGATATAAAAATCAGAGTTTTTAGTTTCTGCATTTCCATACAATTTTATGCTAATTTTGCGGATTTTTTAAGCATATCCTTTAGAATGCTGATCAGATCAGTTGGTTGTTATAGCGATCTGAATCTCCTCCATTCACTCCCTGGATGGCCA
Source organism: Agriphila tristella (assembly GCA_928269145.1). NCBI lineage: Eukaryota > Metazoa > Arthropoda > Insecta > Lepidoptera > Crambidae > Agriphila > Agriphila tristella. Next base: position 46,149,789 of record OV743433.1, read on the forward strand.
TCATCAGATCACAGTTAGGTCAATCCTTAACGGAGAACCAAGGCTTCAAAGATAGGTACCTCGTTTGTATGAAAATCAACTGTTGTCTTTAATTATGTGACCGCCACTGTATTATTCTTAACTTCAATTAAAAAGTTATACGGTAACTAGCTTCTGCCCGCGACTTCGTCCGCGTGGATATTAGATGAAATCCTTTTAAGGAACCTTCAACCAGGATGCGGCCAGCCATTTTTACGCGATTAGGCGAGTCCCCATCAAGCGCGCTGCCTCGCGAGGCAAGACATTTGCCGGATCTAGGACACTTTCGTCAGATTCCTTTTTCGTCAGAAAAAAATCTGGGCTGTTTTTTTTCTGACGAAAACGGAATTCCTTTTTGGTCAGAAAAAACTTAGTTTTTTTCGTTACACTTTCGTCAGATTCCTTTTTCGTCAGAAAAAAATATAGGCTGTTTTTTTTCTGACCAAAACGGAATTCCTCTTTGGTCAGAAAAAACTTAGTTTTTTCGTTACAATTTAGTCAATTCCGCTTTCGTCAAGATTAAAATATGTGCTGTTTTTTTGACGAAAACGTAATTCCTCTTTGGGTAGAAAAAACTTTATATTTAAATATTTTTTTATTAAACTTTGTTTTTTTTTTTCCTCTGTTGACTTTGGAGAAAAAACCACGGTCATCTTCCTAATATTGTCTTCTTCCCAAAAGTCGTCACTTTCCTAAGTGGTCACTATATATTCACTTCTCAAGCTTACGCGCTCACTACACATGAAATAAAACAATTTTAACGGATACTAGCGCTGTTTTTTAACGTCGGGAAAACCAAAAATCAAACCAAATACCAACTAATTACAAAGTACTTTCAATAAAACCGCGCCAGTATCCGTTGAAATTGTTTTATTGGACTATTCACCTTAAATTCAAAGCTCTACATTTTATGGTTCACCTTCTTTTATTTCCGTCAGTTTCCTTACTTAAAAACGTAACAGACCTCCTTATTAAAAGAACAAAAATCTTTTAAAATCAATACATGTAACAAACCTCCTTATTACAAAAACAAAAATCTTTTAAAATCAATACATGTATTTAACAAACCTCCTTATTACAAAAACAAAAATCTCTTAAAATCAATACATGTGTAACATGTGTAACATATTACACGTGTAACGTGTAATAATGGATTTTCATACAAAAATTGACGGTGTCTGACCGGGGTTACCTCTATCTGGCAGAATCTTGATGCTCCGAAATTTATTTGGCATAACATACTTGGCATAATCATCTTTGAACGAATATTTTTAAGGCATAAAACCTGTTTAATATAGGTAATTATTGTTTTGCCGAATGTTTATATGTCCGAATTTACAATAATCCGGTGTGCTCAATAAAAAATACGGCGTTTGGTGATTGAGGGATATCCTTTGGCAGGTTGCACCTTCTGAACTATCAGATCATTTTAAGAAGGGGAGCCATCTTGGATTTTTGTATGGGAGGGAGATAAAATACAATCTTTTTTTGTATGGAATTTGAATTTTTTTTTTTTAAAACCCATCGTGTGGGATATCGGATGAAAGGGATTTTTGAGCCGATTCCAAAAATAAATAATATTTTAACATTGCAGCTACTGGTTTAAAAAAAAACGGAAAATAATTTTCCAAAGAAATTTGTCTCGTTAAAGAAGAAGGCAGATAATATCTATCTTTTGTCAAATAAAAATTGTAAAATAATTTATTAATGTCAATTAAGTGCAGCTGTTGGCTATTATAAAAAGCCACTGTATTTAAAGATAAATTCAAATTAAATCTTACATTATTTTCCACCTTTTACTGTAGGGGAATGTAAACAATATTACTTTACTGACATTCAGAGAACAAAGGGAATTACAATATGTCATCAATTGGTTTTTGGTGACATTAGCCCTATTTCCAATTAAAATTATCAAGTTTGTGTTATCGCTGAATGTTTTTTTTTACAATTATATTCATAATGTCATTTATATTAAAACTCATTACACACGTGTAATTCAGAAATGGAGCGAACTTTTCAATAATACTCCAATATGGGGATCAAATGAAAGGCTTTGAAGTGCACATTACATAACAGAAAAAAAACGTAAAAACATTTTTTTTACAATTTGGGTATCAAATGAAAGGCCTTGATGTGCACATTCCAAAAAAATAAGAAAGCGGAATCTGACCAAAAGTCCGTTTTCGTCAGAAAAAAAAACAGCCTTAATTTTTTTCTGACGAAAGCGGAATCTGACTAAAACTCCGGTTTCGTCAGAAAAAAAACAGCCTATATTTTGATCTGACGAAAAAGGAATCTGACGAAAGTGTCCTAGATCATTTGCCGCGTGTGGCCGGCCTCGCACAAGGCTTCCAGTTCCCGTTCCCGTTCCCGCTCCCGCTCCCGCTCCCGCTCCCGTTCCCCGTTCCCGTTCTGTTCCCGTCCCGTTTGCGTTCCCGTCCCGTAAACGTCCCGTAACCGTCCCGTACCCCTTCCGTTTCCATTCCCATCCCGTTCCTGTCCCGTTCCCATCCTGTTCTCGTTCCCGTTCCCGTCCCGTTATAGTTTCGTTCCCGTTCCCATTCCCGTTCCGTTCCCGCTGCGTTCCCGTCCCGTAAACGTCCCCTAACCATCCCGTACGCCTTACGTTCCCGTTCTTGTACCCGTTCCGTTCCCGTCCGGTTCTTGTTCCCGTTCCCTTCACATCCTGTTCTATTCCCGTTCCGTTCCCGTTTCATTCCAGTTTCGTTCCTGTTTCGTTCCCGTTCCGTTCCCGTTACGTTCCTGTTTCATTCCCGTTTCGTTCCGTTCCCGTCCGATCCCGTCCCGTACTCGTCCCGTACCCCTTCCGTTCCCGTTCCCGTACTCGTCCCGTTCTAGTTCCCGTTACCATCTCGTTCCCGTTCTCGTTTTCGTTCTCGTTCCCGTTCCCGTTCCGTTCCGTTCCGTTCCGTTCCGTTCCGTTCCGTTCCGTTCCGTTCCGTTCCGTTCCGTTCCGTTCCGTTCCGTTCCGTTCCGTTCCGTTCCGTTCCGTTCCCTTCCGTTCCCGTTCCCGTTCTCGTGCCCGTGCCCGTTCCGGTTCCCATTCCCGTTCCCTGGATGTGCATGTACAGGTCCAGGTCCATATGTGTCATGTCCACCGTGTTGGACTTCAAAATAAATGTCATTTTTGCAATCGTCATCCCAGAAAACCCCAATAACGACATCTATATCGATTTTTATGTTTACTCACCCCATTTACCCCCTAAGGGGTTGATTTTCAAAATAACAAAATAAATATTTGCCTATTTATTTTTAGATGTGCTCCTACGAAGTTTAAAGTTGTAATGTCTATTTTATATTCTTTTTCCATACAAAATTTGAACCCCATTTTCACCCCTTTAGGAATTAAACCATGTCCACCGTGTTGGACTTCAAAATAAATGTCATTTTCGCAATCGTCATCCCAGAAAACCCCAATAACGACATCCATATCTATTTTTAGGTTTATTTACTCCATTGCACCCCCATTTCATCCCCATAGGGGTTGAAATTCAACCAATAACAATATACGTTGCGTTAGATTTCCATCCGTAAGCCTAAATTACAAATTTAGTGATTTTTATTTCCAAAATAAAGGATTATCTTCCAAACACAACTTCATCCCCCTTTTCACCCCTTCGGGGGTAGAATTTTGAAAAACGCTGAGATACGTATTTGTTTATTTTCAATCATCAACCTAAACACAAAATTTGAAGATCGTAGCTTCAAAACTGAGGGACTTTCATACAAACTTTCATCCCTTATTTCATCCCCTTAGGGATAGAATTTTCAAAAATCCTTCCTTAGTGGATGCCTACACTGTATAAGGTATCTGTGTGCAAAATTTCAATTCTCTAGGTTAAGCGGTTTGGGCTGTGCGTTGATATCTCACTCAGTCAGTCAGGACTTTGAATTTTATATATATAGAAGATATCTGGCTATTAAAGTCAGCTCTTTGTGCCCTACTTTCCAAAACAAATATTCAAGTAAATAAATTCAAAGCTCTCATGGTAATTGGAAAGATAACAAAATCCGGGCGAACGAAAGGAATGAGATTTGAAACAGAAGAACCGATAAAGGACACATACGACTCACACGAATCGTGTTCATAAAAGGCTTTGAGTAGACTTAATTAAAAAGCTTTTTGACGTCATCGACGAAAATGGAGAGCAAATATAAATTTCCATGAAGGAATTTTCTTTCCGGCCGTATTGCTCGGTCTGTATTTCTGGTCAAACGGGAGCCATGAATATAAGGGATATTTAGGGCACGCTAAACATATTTGCAGACAGTAGGGAGGTTGGCGCAAATCACGCCCAGATAAAACGCAATAAGCGGTCGCACAAACGGGAACAAGTTAAAAAAATCCGCGCCGTATCCCGAGATAATCCAGATAAGCCACGCGGGCAAAGTATAAAAGGCCTGACCGTGAATATATCAAAAATATTTATGAAATTTTATTTGGGGCCTAGCGAACTCCCTTGGCGTAGTCTTTGAATGGTGAAAAATACAACGCAGCGGGACTCATCCCTTTAGATAACCCAACGTGAAAGATGATACTGACATATACGGACTTATTATTATGTACCTATCTTGAAGAACTCACGTGATTTATGTAAAAAAACTTGGTGGTTGAGCAAACAATAGCAATTAAAAACCTACACTCTCGCGTTTGATTTTTTAATTGCTAATTACCATAAAAACGAATAAATAAAGCGTCTGTAAGGAACGCCTGATAGGAATTAAGTAATATTTGATCAAAATTCTTTACGTCCCCTGTCGTTGCCGCTTTGTGCGATTACTTTTAATATTCTTATGAATATTTTAAAGAGCACTTAGAGATAAAATCATGGCCTGAGCTGTCCATTTTAATATTCCGACTGATCAATTATAAAATCGCCTTTATTTAGAATTCACAGAATCTACGCTGCCGAGATGAAAATTGGTGTAGGTAGGTAACTTATGGAATAGTATAAAAATTTGATCCATTAACTCGTGAATGTGTGTGTTTTTATCTCGCAAATAACTACTAAAAATAAAATACATTAATATTATTTTCTCTGTTAACAGTTACTTGTACAGAATATCAAATACTGAAAATTGCGAATTGATGTATTAGTTATGCTCCTGACTTTTCATACCGAAATATTAATTTAAAAACGCAATTTGCGTTTTTATGATGAGGCAATTATTATTTGTTTGTATATACTATCAAGCTACCATTAACAATATGTATTTTTTTATTTTCGAAATTTTAATTTTTAATAAGTAAAATGCTAATGGTTAGATAATCTATGTAAGTATGATTGCAAAATAATAATCTTTACCCTAGATTAGATTAGACGATATATTTTAGTCCAATTTAGGGCTTCTTTATGAATAAAATTTAAAGACAATTTAGGCTAGATCCGGACAATCTTGTCGTCCGGGGACAACTAAAAGGTTGACGTCTTATCGCGAAGTTAAGCCTTAGAAGGCGGCAGAAAACTGGCGTTAAATTCTGTAAGATATTGCCTGTGGCATTAATGGCTCTGCAGATTTTTACTGTCTCAGTATCATCGGTGGAGATCCCTGGAACACTACTTTCTTTCAACACGATATTGCAAAACTCTTTGAATTCCGATATCGTTGCATCACGATCTTCATAAACTAAACGAGTCGGTTCTATCTTGAAAAAATAACCTTTAGCACTGACTTGGACTTCGAAGTTAGTAACATGATAAGCACTTCAACTGAACTGCTTCCTAATTGTGTAACTCAAGAATCTACCGGAACCACGGCTTTCAGTTAGTAATATTGTACTGTAGTACATCCATTGCAGCATCGTACTTCAAAGACGGTGACTGGATGTACACAAGTATGTATGTACACACTACTTTCTTTCAACACGATATTGCAAAACTTTTTGAATTCCGATATCGTTGCATCACGATCTTTATAAACTAAGCGAGTCGGTTCTATCTTGAAAAAATAACCTTTAGAACTGACTTGGACTTCGAAGTTAGTGACATGATAAGCACTCCAACTGAACTACTTCCTAATTGTGTAACTCCAGCATCCATCGCAACCAACCACGGACTTCAGTTATTCATAATGTACTGTACATCCATTGCAGCATTGATATAACTTACTTCAAAGACTTTATAAGTCAGTGAATGGATGTACGTAAATAAGTATGTACACACACACAGACTGTCATATTGAAAGGGATCGTAATAAATTTTGAGTTACACAAATTATCCACCAAGGCGCCATAATAGAGCGAATTTCCATCATGCCTTAAGATTTTGAATACCTACTTACATACATTTATTTCTAACTGAATGTCTAAATATCATCAAATTCATTTTGTTTGTATAGAAAAATCATCTTAAAAGCTTGGTGAAATACTATTGTTATAGGGTAGTCGACGAACCAGATAATTTATAGGCAACTAGCGGCCGCCCGCGGTTTCACCCGCGTGGTTCCCGTTTCCGTAGGAATATCGGGATAAAAAGTATCCTATGTTTTAATCTAGGCTATCTACTATCTGTGTGCCAAATTTCAACCAAATCCGTTCAGTAGTTTTTGCGTGATTGGGGAACAAACATCCAAACACACAAACTTTCACATTTATAATATTAGTAGGTAGGATACAAGGTCAGACATTTCATAGGAAGAAATATGGACGAACACTATTCAACGTGATCGTACCCCATTAACAGGATTATAAAGTTTTTTCTTTTCAATATGAGGAAGTTAGAAAATATATTTTTTATAAGTTTATGGTGAAACACCCTAGACTAGAAAATTGAACCAATTCTTTCCAAACTTATTGAAACGAAACGTGGGTCGCAATTCATAAAGATTGAGATGCGATGCGATAGCGTTCAGCTGGCACCGTTCACGTGTGAGCGAGTGCATTCGTTCACTCACTCACCGGTCCATTCCACTCGAATGAAGCTCAAATCTCACAAGCGTACCTCAATAATTAGTTAGTTATTCGCAGTCGAGCATCACGGTATGAATAATACATAGTTTACCGCGCAAGTGCTATTAATGTGTCCCGCTAAGCTGGACCTCTCACTATCCGTTGCAGTTCTCCAATGTAAGATGAGATGAGGAACACTGAGTCGTTTGGGGGATCATGTTACATTGGCCTTGATTTATAGGGCCTTCGAGTGCGGCCAAATCAAACAGGACCGGCGGCGCAAACAGACGGTGACGTGGCAAACATGGCCCACTATTAATAGGATTAATTACAATGTCTTTACGAGGTGTCATAAAAAGGTTGAATTAGCTTTTGGATTATAAACGTCATGGTTAGGTATATATTGGATGAGAAGATAAACTAGTGACAGTAACTTAGGTATTATTAGAAGGTGATAACTGTAGCTTTGTAAAAAAAATATGTATCTTTATAGATATACCTTTATAAATGTAGTCTCTATCTTATTTTGAGTTCGTAATTCGTGAAAGATTTTTGTAATAGTGTGGATGCATACTAATTATCATAACACAACAAACATTCACATTTACAAGTCAAATATATTTTCTCACCAAATTAACTTTATGTTACCTGTGCAATGTTTTAATTGATTGCTATAAAATATAGTTCTATGAAAATTATGTAGAAATAGTTAAACAAAATATTCATAGACTAATTAACAGACAAAATAAAAGTTGAAGCATTAGATTAGATAAAGTAAAAAATAAGAAAAATCATTACCTAGCTATTTTACTTTCAAATGCTAAAGGTAGTGAGAATATCGATACAATTGACAACATTTCAAAATTTTTATCCTGTTTTTTTATTTGTTATTTAGAAATTACTGATGAAAACAAGAGACACGTATTTTTTTCTTTTCCAAAATTTTTATTTTAAGTCAACATAATATTCATTTGAAAACTTATTTATTCTAAAAGAGCGTAAGTGCCGTTTAAAGGATTTCTGGCGGACATTATCCTTTGCCCATATGAATAAAAAAATAATTTTGACGTCAACCTGCCAACCTAATCTATGGACGCTAATGACGTTTGTTTGCTTATCTTTTGCTCGAGGTTGTTTTCCTTTATTGTCGCTATTTTTACCTTATTTTCAACAATAATAAATAAATATATACGTATAATAGATTCCATAATCTCATGTGTAGTTCCTGCCTGCAAAAATACTGTGATGAATGCCCAAACAAACACTGTTTTACGTGCCAAACCAAAGTCTACACGTTTACAGGTGGTGTGTTGCTTTAAAGTTTTATGGAAATTGAAATTAATGCACTTCAAAACAAACTGTGTTTATTAAACAAGTTCAAACGTACACAATATCTTTTTATTTCTAAAAAATAATATGTTTCGCAAAAGAATTCAGCTTCAGCAGCATGATGAAGTCCACTTTGGTAAGATTGCTACTGTCTGCTATCAAAAATCCTTCAGAAAACTTGATATTATATTTTGATAGATGTTAAAGGAGTCGGTTGAAAATCGGTACTTGGAAACCATCTCTTACGAAAGTTATATCATTTGAAAGCTTATTTAATAAGCTAACATTACCAATTTTTTTCATTATTTTTTTGTACCCCCGTTTTATTTTAAACATAAAAACAATTAAATGTAAATAGGACTACACACATTACGAACGCACCATTAAAATAAGCGTATCATTTATTTATAATATTGCACGTAAATTAATATTATTTATAAGGGAGAATCTGCTTTATTTTTAAGCTAAATTAGAAAAATAAAGAAATAAAAGAAAAATAATGTATGATCGTCATGCTCTTGTTTGTCACATTTAATCTAATCTGTGAAAATTATGAATGAAACAAGGGTCTGACATGCTTTGATAGAGCGAGATCGTCTTATTGAGATTCCTATAGGAGGAAATAAAGAAGAGTTTCATGTTTTATCTCTATCACCGACCGGACTTTTTTTCATGGTCGGGTTATACGCTAATCTCCGAAAATACTGAATGGATTCGAATGAAACTTTTTCTGTTATATAGCTGTTAAGCCTGGGCATAACTAAGGATCGGTCTGGCCAAAAAGAGTGGTTGGTCGGGACCACTTATTTTCGCGATTTCGCTTGCAATACTTTGTTTAATTAGCGAGTCAAAATGTTGACTTTCACTCACTACGGAATTCAAGTACTGTAACGATTCCAACTACATTTTAGGGTATTTTTTTTGCGATCATGGCAGCCCCATATTTTGACGTCATAATATATCTATCCCTTACACCCGGTCGCTCGGTGGCGCATCTACCCCTTTTTAATATACTATATCTATGGAATGAAATGTCTATTCAATCAACTGTCAATGTCATAACGGTGCATTCCAACGGATTAATCGCTGAGTCATTGTACGCATCGTACATTTTTACCATGGATTGTAATTTTATTTACCAATAAGGTATCCTTATTGAAATTAAACAATAAAAATATTGAAAAAGTGTTTTATTTAGAAATAACAACGATGTTCTTACACCGATCTGTCGCAACTCGTTTCAATTTTCTCACCAATTTTTTTGTAGGTGGTTGTTTTTAGACTAAATACAAATGATATATTGTTTTAAAGGTAATTAAATACACATTCTAAAAGTAAATAGTTTATAAACTAGGTTAATACGGCTTTTCGCGTAATTCCGCAACGGACCCAGGCTGATTTATCTAAAATGAGCGACCGATCTGGATTCCTGAATTATTTGGAAATCGCCGTGCGACCGAGACACTGGTTTGGTATTATGTATGCGATCGCTGATTCTTATGCTCGGTTTATGCTTAAAGGACAGGCCTTTTGTTTTATCAATTTAATTTAATTGTGGTAAAAGGTTAATCAGAAATGACGTAATGTCTGGTTTCTGTTTGACAGAAGAAATCGCGCTTATACCGCGGTCGCGTACCGGTTACTGAGTTAGATAATACGAATTTTGAAGCATTTCTTGCAATTGCTCGTATTTTTAGTTATTTAGGTGTCTGTTGGAGGCAGCACTCTTAGAAACTCGATTGATGGTACAAAATCGAGTTTGACAGCGACGTTGTAACTTTGTTGCATTCAACTCTGATAGAAATCGCAGTTACATTGCTGCTTTAGTTAAGAACCCAAATGTGACAACTATCTTACTTAAAGCAGCAATGTAACTGCGCTTTCAATTGTTTTCAATCGAGAATTGTTAGCAGCAGATTTACGTAATCAACGGGCTGGTCGCTAGGTGGTTTTTAATTAGATAATCAGCCTGCTGAACGGAAGTTCAGAGGGCCTAGTACGAGTTGTTTTTTTATTCTCACTTTACTTTGCGAATAGTTAACTATCGTTTTCTCTCTTTCACTCGTTCACTCACTCGCATGATTTCCTCTCTTTCACTCGATACTATTCGCAAAGTGAGGTGAGAAACACAACTTGTACTAGGCCCTCTGAGCGGAAGCACGCGGCGTTTTGCGGCAGTTGCGTCTAAAAGCCACGGTTGAACCGCGGCAGTGGAAAGGTTAAAAATATTGTAGTTACCATGGCAATCAATGACCTAGCGATTAGCCTATTGGAATCCACCCATGAGTGCATTGCGTCATACTTCTGTGTGTTACCAACTAAATTATTTAATTTAATTATAAATAATTATTTAAAAAGAACGGGGGTACTTTATATTATAGTTTTATGTCAAATAATCAACAATAATATACACAACAAGCAGTAGAAATTTCGTAGCAGATGGACTTGCAGTACCGCGGCCTTTGGAAAAACCATCCAAGTCCTTTAATCAAAATACTGATTTAAGTTAAAAATATCATGAATACATTCAAAACAAAACGAATTAAAGTGAAAAATATTTTGATTCTTGACACAGACTTTGACATACATTGTAAACTTGACAGCGACAGTTTTTATGATTATTATTTTTTTAAGATAAAATCACACAACTATTTTATGCAAAGGAGTTAAATTTTGATTATTCCTTTATCTTGATGATACAGTGTTTTTTCCACATATTTCGTTAAATAATTGATCAATAGCCCCGAAAAATTATGTACGGTGTCAGAAACTGAAAAACCTCGAAATGGTTTTCGATTTAAGGTACCTTGTAAAAAATGAAAACATGTCAATTATTAGTATTCAGCAAGTCTTCATTTACTACACTGTAATGTACAAAACTATTCCATTGTTAACCTAAAGAAATAATTAACTCTATCGAAGTTATGACGCTATCGAACAGTTTCGCGTTAGAGTCTTGGACGAATCAACCACTGGACGCGAAATGACAGCCATATTCGCCTTTACCCCTTAGCCACTTACTGTGACCGATAGCCTCAGTAAACGATATCGCGTTGTCAGTGTGATGCTAGAGCTCGTGGCGAAACATTGGTACGAAAATGGGCAAAATGCTCCGTATTGTTCAGCAAAAAAAATAGCGGGCAATCTAGAAATGTTTCTTTTCACACGTAAGCACAATTTCAACCTATTATAGTAGCTATTTTTCGTAAAATAAATAAAATTTGATATGTAAACAAAGTAGGGTGAGCTAGCCGGTTTGCCGGCCCCCTATGGTTTTCGGCCATTTCGGAAATATAACCAGGGGGGCTTTTCTATTCGTTTGCTAACTTAAAGCTTTAAAATAAGCAATGGGGAGGCGAAGGCAAAGTGAATTACAGATGGCGCTTCAGTCTTTGGACCTATTGTCAGTTTGAGCTTATATTGTCTTGACTGTGTGTGTAACACGTCGCAAATAGACATTGTAGTATTGTATGGAAGTGTCAGGCCTCCAACACGCAATTTTAGGGTTTATGGCTTATTTTTAATCGTTAAGTTAGCGAACGAATAGAAAAGTGGCCATTTGAGTAGGGGGGCAGGCCTCCTTCTCTTGCTCAAGGTCGCGCGGACAAGGACTTTAACAATTTATTAATTAAGTTTAATTAACAATAATTAAGTTTTTAATGGTAGTATCGTGGGGAATGCATATGTATGGAATTTTTCATTTACCTACGACACTACTGGGCCGGTAGCTTAGAAGGGAAAAAAATACCCGCGACACTACCAGTGGTGCGCCTTGGTAGTATCGTGGGGAAGAAGGGCGAAAATTGAACAGGGTAGGTGTGTCGTTAAAAGTAGCAAAAAATGTGCATGTGAGTTTTTTGGAACGTAAATTACAATATTGTTTACCAGAGTGTCCACTGTTAAAGTCCAAATAAATTCCCTGACTCCCTGACCATTTTTTCAAAGAACAATGGCGAAATAATTGTTGAGTTAATTATTTGTTCACGTTCGTTCACGTTTTTGTTTTCGTTTTGAGACATTTTTACTCACAAAGAAAATAATACCGAAATAATAAAAATTTCACAACCAACGAATTTGAAAGAAAAATGTCAGTTGTCAAACCATACTATGTGTCAAACGCGTTTTTTTTGGCCAATTTATATACAAACTTTGAATACTTTTCGAAACAAAACTCAACTATTCGGTCATCCCATTAATTTTTTAACTTTATTATTGGCAACAATGTTTAGGGCTCTCATTAGTTAAAGTTTTTAGCCTAAAGTAGTTTGATGCAACAAACTAATGAAATCAATATTTTAATGATTTCATTAGCTATAAAGTGGCATTAGCTAAAGAAGATTTAAAGTGAAGCTTCTTCCAATTGAGTGTGAGTATGGTAAATTAGTTTTAGTACTGTTTGACTTAAACGCGTAAAGTTTTCGGTGTGATACATTTAAATTTGATGGCCGGGTAACTAAATGCATTTTTGGGAGGTCATTTGCTTTTCGGCCGCCTGGCCGAGAACTAATGTATGAGTTTCACAATCCATAATATTTGGCCGGCAATTATGGCCGGAAACCGGCTAAATCACCCTATAATATTGTCATTATTTGACAAGTTAATCCCCCCTCACCCCGCAAAAATTGGTCGATCGTGATTTCATACATTTTTCTTACGTTACGTGTCCAGTGGTTAATTCGTCCAAGGTTAGAGTATAATATTCTGTGGTACAGTTCTATAGGGCTGTCTGTCGATTCCTATAACCTGTCTTCAGCAAGAAATATATCTGCTATTATTAATTTTTTACTTTAATTATAACGGACACACCAATAACAATAATTAAAGAAAATAATTAACACAATTTGAAAAATAATAATTATTACTGTGATGCTGTTACTAAACAACTGTAGTTATTTTTCGCCATTCCACAGAATATATATGTAGTACTAAGCCATTCATCAGAAATATAATTAAAGGCAAAAGTTTGATAAGATCAGAATGGAGCTTTTACATAATACAATATTTTTCAAAATTAAAGATTTATTGATTTCTATTCGTGTGCTTGATAATCAATTAAGAAATTTTTAATTTTACCGAAACTTGCTAATACATTTTAGGCAACTTTACTGCTAGAAAGTTTTTTAATTGATTTTAAGCATATACAATAAGAGGCTAGTTGCACTACAAAAATGTTGATTGACGAACCAACAGTTTGTCAGTCAACGTAAATCAAACAACGTTACCTTTACATGATAATCTGATAAACAATTAAATAGACTCCTGGCAACCTTAAATGCTAAGTACCTACTTCTAATGGTTGCTGCAAATTCAAATAATGAACACCAGTTATTGTGTACAACTTCCTTTATAGGTTAATTTCTAGTCTCTTCATGCAATACAAATACAATTATAAAATCAAACGACCTCTGCACTCTAGTAACAAATGTTATTTTACTCCAATGCATGTTAAACTATGAAATTTACTCAAAGCAACGTATTTACAGGAGTGTGTAGGTAATGTAGGTATCAAAATCAAAGAAATTGCGTTACACCACGATCATTGGTATTGTAGCAAACGGTGTAAGAGAGATTTCACGAAAACCATTTGTCATTTGATTTGAACTTTTGTTAACTAAAAATTAGGATTGATTTATGTTTTGTACTAATGGTGTTATACCTTCATTATACTTCTTAGAAGGAAACGTTTCGCTCATTGTTCTTATATATGAATTAAAACTTTTTATAGAACAAACAGCATCTGTAGCTACTTCTTTTTGATCTACTGATCAAAAAGGGATCAAACCAATTTTTTTGAAGTCGATTAAAAATAGGAAAGCAATACTTCGCCTCTTGAGAATAGCGTAAGTAAGTTTTAAACGTAAACTAAATATAAAAACGAAGTTTCGCAACGGTCGTCTCACAAAAGGCCATTTCCACAAATCTATTTGCATGAGGTTTCGCCCACAGAAACAGGAAACCTAGTCGTAAAAGGTTGGCTACTTCGCACACAACGCACGTAGGTACATCAAGCCTTTTCGACCTTTGTAAGTTAATGTACATTGAGCAAAAAATCGTCATATAAAAAGTGAATGTAATCATTAAACATAAAAAAACTTAAACTTTGTCTCATCACGCATATTGTACTCGGTTTTTGTGAATATTTTATACTGTACTAACATAAGTATCAATTTTATTTTAAGAATGCCAAAGGTTATTGAGCATTTTGTTCGGACATTTGACCAACAGCGTACACAAACGAAATAGGGCTAGGTATGTAGATAAATGTATCTGCTACGCAGTGATATGGGTCGCATTCTTACTCATACTTTGAATAATAAATAAAATAAAATAAATGAAGACAATACAAACGTTTATTATGCTTGTACCACACATTTTCACAATGCTGGAAGTAAAAGCTTCTGTTTTATTAACAAAAGTTTAATAACATTAAACATAATATACTCTCACACATATGTGAGGTCCATGCCCAATGACCTTTAAATTTAAATATTTCATCAAAAAAACAAAGAAACGTTGACATAAAGTAAGCTTATAGGATTCAATTTCAAAATTGTTTAGAAAAAAAACTGTATATATAGATTATCAGGTTAATTGAATTGTATTTAAATTTTGAGATAAAACAAAATTTCTCCTTATTTTTCATTAAATCTATTGTGGCAAGCAACGAACCGCTGACCTAATTTACTGATAAGTCCAATATTTGGGACAACGATATCTAAATTGGCTCTTTTTGAATTTTCCCAATATCGGTTTATGAGATGAATATTGATTGAATGCTTTAAATCCTATTACATCTACAACTTTGAAGAATATTTTAAGATAAGAAAAAGATTGATTTACAAAAATGCTTTGTATAAAATGAGGCCTCTATTGTATTAAAGAATCGAATCATTTAAATGCAAGACGTTGAAACAAGTGACAAGTCTCCGTAGACAACTTCGTATTCGTAGCAAGAGCCGTAGCGTCGACGTAGCAGTATATTTGTAACCACTTTCATGATTTTGACCATAGCTATTGCCACGATTTTTAACTCCCGATGCAAAAAGAGGGGTGTTATTATAAGTTCGACGTCATTTAAATGAAAGACGTTGAAACAAATGACAATCGTTACATTGATTATATCCGTAGACAATTTCGTATTCGTAGCAAGAGCCGTAGCGTCGTCGTCGTAGCAGCATACTCTGTGGTGCGCGCCAGGTCTTACGTACGTAGTCATTCATAATCATGACTCTACTTACAAACAAGAGAGAAAGGAAACTATATCGCGTTACATTTTTTTTTTATTACTTCTACGCAGTACTTACCTCTTTTATATGCCTGGCTTGGATGTCTTTTTGTTATAGAACTTTCTTTAAATGATACATGGTTCTCG
This sequence comes from Agriphila tristella, assembly GCA_928269145.1. Classification (NCBI taxonomy): domain Eukaryota; kingdom Metazoa; phylum Arthropoda; class Insecta; order Lepidoptera; family Crambidae; genus Agriphila; species Agriphila tristella. Next base: position 46,165,418 of record OV743433.1, read on the forward strand.
ATTTACGTCTACAACTTTTTATTGAGTGTCGGTACACTTGGTACTCAAATCATATTATTAGTATTATTACTTATTAAGATTAGTTCAATATAAACAGAAATCATAATACATTAGAAACCACTACTTAAGATCAGAGGAATGTGTAGGCAAAACAACAATTACCAACAAAAAAATATATCAAAGTTGTTGCGGATAAATGAAACAACAGCGGATGTTTTGATGCTCTTGATTTATTTTTATATCTAACAATTAACAGTGACTGAAAACACTATAATTACTATTCAATAGTCCGTACTTAATTAATCACTTCACTAAACTTCACTTGGTATTCACTGAACACTGAACTGTAAACAGAACTGCTACTCAAACTTTTGTACTACCGAAATGCAAACGTTAGAACTACTCTGAACTAAAAACTACCTGCGCGCCAAACACGTGCGGCTTATATACCATTCGCCGGGCGCGAGAGAAACGTCTCGACGTTCGGGAGAGATCGAGCGATGTCCCTATAGAACATTCCCGTTAACTCGCGGTCCGACGCGGGCGGCCGGGACTCGTGCTGTCGCGTTCTTTACACTATCCGTCCTTATCGTTCAGCGACCGGACGTTTTGACGTAAACAAACGCCTTACAATTAAATTTGAACCTTATTCATCTAGAACTATGCTACAATGTCGGCTGTCCGTAACAATTCTCCCCCCGGCGTAGACGTTCTCGAAGCCTTCTATTCTGGGTAGGACAGCATCAGCGGGTCACATGATCTTGTTTGCAGCTCGTTCCAGCTTCGCTGTTCCGTTGGTTCATGCTGTTTTCTTTCTTGTCGACGGTGAGGACGATGAGCTTTCTAGTGGGTCGACGGAAAATTCCTCCCTTCGTCCTGACGTCAGCGCTGCGCACTTCTCCGTCGGGGCCCGGATAAACTCGTTCAACGATCCCTCGTGGCCATATGCTTCGTGGCAGATTCGGGTCAGTTACGATAACCAAGTCTCCGGTCTTCAAGTTTGCTTCTTTTCCAGGTTCACCCCTCGGAACCAACGTTGGCAAGTATTCTTTTATCCAGCGCTGCCAGAAGCTGTCCGCTAAGGCTTGTGCAGCTCGCCACTGTCGCCTGTCGCTGGGCTGACATGGGCCGGTTGGCGGGAGACCTGACGATGTGCCCAGGAGAAAATGATTTGGAGTGAGTGACTCTTCGTCCTCCGGGTTGACCGAAACATGGGTTAGCGGCCGTGAATTAATAGAGTGCTCTGCCTCAGCAAGGAGAGTTCGTAGCACCTCTTCTTTTGGTGCCTTTTCGTTCAGGGTGGCGGCTAAGGCAGTCTTCACGGAACGCACCAGGCGCTCCCAGGCTCCTCCTTGGTTCGGTGCGCCAGGGGGGATGAATCGCCATTGAACTCGATGTTGTAATAAGTATTCTTGGAGCAACGGCGCCCACTCGTTCACTGCAGCTCGAAGTTCCTTGTCAGCGCCTTTGAAATTTGTTCCATTATCGCTGATGATCGTGTTGGGCCAACCTCGCCGTGCTGCCATTCTTCGAATCGCTATTATCGCAGAGTCAGCGCTTAGAGTTGATACGAGCTCCAGATGCACAGCTCTGGTAGTGAGGCATGTAAATAAAGCTCCCCAACGTTTCTCATGTCGTCTGCCCACGGTAACGGTCATCGGTCCAAAATAGTCCAGGCCGCAGTTCGTAAAAGGCCTGCAAAATGGGCTGAGTCTCTCCTGTGGCAGGTTTCCAATGGAGGGTTTGGCTGGCTTTGATTTTTTCAATTTGCATAGCAAACATGCATTAGCAATGGCTCGAATACATGGTCGCATTCGCAATATCCAAAATCGTTGTCGGAGCTCGTTGATGATGCGTTCATTGTTGGCGTGTCCCGCAGCCTGGTGCTCTTTTGTTATGAGCAGTTGTGCGAAACGGTGTCTTCCATCCAAGATGATTGGTCTCTTCATTTCGCTCGATACAGCGCAAGCGTCGATTCTTCCACGGACTCGTAGCAGACCGTCTACAAGCTCAGGATCTAGCTTGTAAAGTCGACTTGATCGCTGTATGGGTTTTCCTTGTTCCAATAGCTGAAGTTCTTCACCGAATGTTTCCCTTTGTGCCCGTCGTAACCACATTCTTTCGGCTTGCTGGATGTGATGGAGTTCCAGTGTCTTTCCTCGATGACACCATTTATCCACAGCCAGTAGAACTAAAGCTGTTGCGCGAATGAGAGTCTCGTACCGTGATATCTTGTCGATATCCGGCATGGCTTCATGGACTTCAGGCTGATTTGTGCTCACGTGGTTCACAGTTTCTTCCTCCCCCCGTTCGGAGGTATCGTTTTCCAAGGCCGACGGCCATTCTTCTGTTTTATTCTTTAAAAATGGTGGCCCACTCAACCAGCGTGCTGGAACTGAGTTGACGTTCTTCGCTCGGGTCGCGTCATCTGCCACGTTGAGCTCGGTGGGAAGCCATCGCCATTGACGTTCATGTGTTCGCTCGGCGATCTCTCCTAGACGATGTGCGACGAACGCAGTATAACGGCGGGCGTCACTGCGGATCCATGATATTACTGTCGTGGAGTCGGTCCAGTATGTAACTTCATCTATGGCAAGCCGATGTTCGCTTTGTATGGTGTCCGCCAGCCTCGCACCAATAACCGCTGCTTGCAGCTCGAGGCGCGGGATGCTCTGTGCTTTGAGGGGTGCCACCTTTGCCTTGCCGCCCACTAAAGCTACGTGGACTCGACCTTCGTCGTCCGTTACCCGTAAGTAAGCAACGGTTGCATAAGCGCTTTCACTTGCGTCACAGAACACGTGAAGCTCTCTCCTATGGTGATTGGTAGTGGGCGTGTAACATCTAGGGATGGTGACATTTTTTATTTCCTCCAGACCTCGTAGCCACGACTGAAACTCTTCTGCTTCAGCGAAAGGTAAGGGCTCGTCCCAACTTATTTTCTGGCGCCACAGATTTTGCAAAAAGATCTTCGCTGTGATGGTATATGGGCTCACAAGTCCTAGCGGATCGTATATGGACATGACCGCTGACAGAGCCTCTCTCTTCGTCGGTGTTCGTGCTTGCGCCTTGACTTCTGCAGGCACCCGGACCATGTTGGTGTTGAAACCAAGCGTGTCTTCATCTGCGTTCCACAACATGCCCAATGTTTTCTCATATGGGCTGAGATTCGCACCCAACTGTGTAGGTGCCCGCGCTCGTAACGTCTCTGGCATGTGTGCTAGCAAGTCAGGATGATTGGAATTCCAACTGCGAAGTACGAAGCCCGCCTTCTCGTGAACTTCGGCCACACTTTTTATAGTTCTGGTGGCCTCTTCAATATCCTCGTAGCTGTCCACGTAATCGTCCATATAATGACTTGTAGTGATGGCTCGTAATGCGTCAGGGTGCGATTGAGCGTGTGCTTCGGCGTTCGTGTTGCGTACTGTGTGTGCGATGAACGGTGAACTCGCGGCCCCAAAGATCATTGAAGTCATTTTATATTTCTGTGGGGGTGCTTTTCTTTCTTGATCTCGCCACAGAAACAGTTGTGCGGGCTGGTCTTCCTTTCGTATCTTTATTTGAAGGAACATCTCTTGAATGTCCGCGGTCACGGCGACTGGCTTCTCTCGGAACCTGAACAATATTCCTTGTAGTGATGTCAGTAGGTCGGGGCCTTCAAGCAGCTCCTGATTCAGGCTTGTATCATTCACTACAGCAGCCGCGTCGAAAACAACTCTTATCTTACCAGGCTTATTTGGGTTCCGAACGGCAAAGTGTGGTAAATACCATCTCTTTGGGCTGACGTTCTCGCTGCCGTCACATGGTGTCGCATAACCTTTAGCTAACAAGTTGCGAATCTGAGCACTGTATTCGGCGGCGAAACCTGGGTCGCGATCCATTTTCTTTTCGATGCCTTTCAATCGTTTCAGGGCATAGTCGTAGCTCGCGGGAAGGACAACATCATCGCGACGCCATGGCAGCCCCACCTCATATCGCCCATCCACTTGTCTTAATGTGCTCTTCACGATCGTCATAGCTCGTTCATCTTCTGGACGTTTCTTGGTCGTTAAGGCAACGCCGAGAGCATCTATTTCATAGTGAGACTTGATGAGCGCATCAAGTCGTTCGTCCTCCGTCTTTTCGTTAATATTTTCCGTGGTACGCAGGTGCAAGACGGTGGAGTCATCTTCTTTTATCATGGTGCGAGGTAGGTTGCCTAATATGACCCAGCCAAGACACGTTCTGGATGCGACGGGTTCTGACTTCTTTCCTGCGCGGATCTCGCGTGTCATAATCAAATGCCAGTAGTCAGCTCCAATAAGCAGCCGTGGTCGCGCTGAGTCATAGCATACTTCTTGAACATCCATCTTCTTTAGGTGAGGATACGTCAAAATTTCTTCCGGGACGGTCTGACCTCGTAGTTCGATTCCTCTAATTGTTCTAGCTTCAATGTTGAAGAAGTTCGTGTTCTTTCCACGAACTTTTAGTTGCACACACTTGCTGTTTTTGTCGCTTTTCGTCGTGTTGATGCCGTGTAGGTTAATACGGTGAGTAGGGCCATCGGCTTGAAGTTCGTTCGCCAGTTCTTCGTCGACCAAAGTGATGGTGGAGCCCTCATCCAATAAGGCGTGCGTTTCAATTTCACCCGCAGGCCCCTGGATCACGACGGGACACACTTTCAGCAACACTTCGTTTCTTCCTTTGGCGGCAGTAGCGGTGACTGTAGCTCTTATGGTGCTGTCGTTGTTGCTTGTACTAGCTGCCTCGGTTACGGTGGTGGTTGTGTCCGTGGTTGCGGTCGCATCTGTGGTCGGAGCTTCACTATGAAGAAGGCGATGATGTGGTCGGCGACATCCATTTATACCGCACGGCTTCGTTCGACAGATTCCCCTTCGATGCCTTCTGGTTATGCACTTGAAGCATAATTTTTCGTTTTTTACAAAATCCCAACGGTTCTGAAGGCCCATATCATTGAACTTCGAACATTTTGGCAAGTCATGCTCACCACTGCAGCAACAGCAAGTTTCTTTTGTCTCAGTGACGTTATGTGTCGCTGCTCGACGGGGTGGAGTGACGGTCGGTTTTCTTTCTTCTTTCCTTAGCGGAGCTTGCATGGTCGTCGTATAGGCGTGTCGAAGCGCGCGGTCAGCCTCTTGCATAAGGAAGCGAGATAATGTTATCACTTCTGGCTCTTCATAGGAACCGTGCTCTTCTGCGTAGTCACACCAACGCGATGTAAGATGCGGGCTTAGTTTGCCGATCACCTCTCGTACAAGCAAAGGGTTGTTGAGATAACCCCGCTTATCCAACTGCTTTATGACGCACACTATGTTCTGTAGTTTGACCGCTAGCGTGTTCAGATCTGCAGCGGTAGCAGCGGCTCCTAACTTAGGCAGTCTCCGTATTTTATCCAACGCCTGATCAATGATAACTTCCGGACGACCAAAACATTGTTCCAACGTCTTCATAATCACTGACGGACTTGCTGACGTGGCTAATAGTGACGATACAGCTTCACGGGCTTCGCCTTTTAAGCAGTTTCGCAGGCAAGCGACGTTCTCAGTGGGAGTGAAGTTGTATAACTCTGTTGTTTCCTCCATGGCCGCTTTAAAAGGCAGCCATTCAGCTGCAGCGCCCGTGAAGACGGGTAATTCACTGGCTTGTCGTGGTGGTGGTCGCACTCGTACCAAGCTCTGTATTGCTTCGGCCAGCTGTTCGATGCCCTGATTCCGATCTCGAGCCGGCATCGGTGAGCGATGGCGGCGATGATCTGGTTCTTTCTGGTGCGGCTCTCGATGTGTCACCTCCCCCCGTGTATCGATCGGGTTGCGGGGAGCGGTCTCCAGTGTAGCTTTTTCAAAGACGGTTGACGGCTCCGTTCGGTTGAGCCATTCGCTCACACGGTCTTCCACAAGAGTATGATCGGCGAGGTCCTCACCATCAGATTCTTGTATGGCCGCCACATCGAAAGCGAGCTTCTTCTTCACCAATTCAGCCTCCATTTGGATAGTCTTTCTTTCCATCTCCAATTCCAATTGCATCTCCTTGCGTCGCAGTTCCATCATGCGCTGTTCAGCCTCCAGTTCCGCTTGTCGAAGTCGAAGTGTCGCGCTAGATGTGGATCTTATTGAAGGTGGGCGCGAGGTGCGACGCACATCTGCTGGCCCTGGGTAACGCTGAGCCACTGCTTCTGGTTCTGAAGCCTCCCTGACCCCTGTTTGGTCGCGGGGCAGCCTCCTTTCCTCCTTTAGGGTGGTCGGTGTACTCTCGACCACGGAGGGTGAAGCAGGTGACAGCTCGTTCAGGCCGCGTCGCGCTTGTTCCAATGGCGCCTCGGTCATCTCCTTCTTTGCTGCACTTCTTGTTTGTGGCATCTTCCTGTATTTCTCCTTTGGTGCTGCTGATTCCGTAGATCCGGCTCGAAGGACCATAAAACTGTTGCGGATAAATGAAACAACAGCGGATGTTTTGATGCTCTTGATTTATTTTTATATCTAACAATTAACAGTGACTGAAAACACTATAATTACTATTCAATAGTCCGTACTTAATTAATCACTTCACTAAACTTCACTTGGTATTCACTGAACACTGAACTGTAAACAGAACTGCTACTCAAACTTTTGTACTACCGAAATGCAAACGTTAGAACTACTCTGAACTAAAAACTACCTGCGCGCCAAACACGTGCGGCTTATATACCATTCGCCGGGCGCGAGAGAAACGTCTCGACGTTCGGGAGAGATCGAGCGATGTCCCTATAGAACATTCCCGTTAACTCGCGGTCCGACGCGGGCGGCCGGGACTCGTGCTGTCGCGTTCTTTACACTATCCGTCCTTATCGTTCAGCGACCGGACGTTTTGACGTAAACAAACGCCTTACAATTAAATTTGAACCTTATTCATCTAGAACTATGCTACAATGTCGGCTGTCCGTAACAAAAGTTATATTACAAAAGAATTTAGACAAATTCTTTGATTTCGTTTCTTTAATGTTATTTGCATAAGAAAACTTACTCTTTTCTTTTTGTTCGTAAGTCGTAAAACAAATGAGGTCGGCACAAAGCAACAAAGTTATAAATCTCTGATTATTTATAATGTAACAATCAGTACGAATAACAAAGCGTTTTTCTTTTATTAAAACACAAAGGCAGAAGTTATTTTGTTTGAAAAATTGAGTTTGGAACTTAATTTCCTCAACGTTCTTGTTATATAACACGTTTTTACTGACACAAAAACCTTCGCATACTTTTGATGTCACTAAAATGTACAAGTACGAAGTAACTAGAAAAAGCTCAATTAAAAAAAGGGTAACTGTCACCTGTCCTTCTACACCTGTCACTAAAGTGTGCTCTAAATTTTTCTATTTGTTCTGTGCCGAGTCTAACTGACCCTTACGGTCGATTAACCATGGCTATGAGTAGAATAGCCTCGGGTACAAGTTCTCGTTCTCGAGTCGAGTGGCGCCCTCTACACAATAGGCCCCCAGCCCCCAGTGGCACACTTCGGTGTAAGCCTCGATAGACCACACAAAGGGAATCCCACAGTACCCGTCACTCGCCATTTGTGAGAAAAACGTTGAAAAACTTTGGTAGACGCTATGATAGAAAAACATTTACTTAACTAGTTTGCTAATCGATGATGATATGGATATGGTTATGGATGAAATTAGAAACTGTCACTATTAGTGACCTTTTTTATACCTAGAATACCATGTTCACAGTACAACTACGTCAGCAGTTTTACAAATAAACTTTTACGTTAAATCACTCGACAATAGCTATAATATTTGTATGCCATTAATTGTTTAAATTCTAAATACTTATAGTAAAATACTGACACTATTAAAATTCAATGCTTACTGTTGTAGGATATTCATAGAAATAGGATCTTTACAAAAATCCTAGTATGATTGGAAAAAAACGGATAATTTGAGTCTGAGACAGATTTTTGCAAGCGTCCGAGTTATGTTTAGGATTTTTACAAAAACTAAGCGTATCTTAGGTAAATTGCAAATGACCATTATTTTGCGTGCGCTGATTGGCTGACGTCAACGTTATGGACTGACGGATGATGCTCTGATTGGCTAAGTATATAACGGCTACCTAAAAATAGTACTATAAGAATACCTTTTTGACCAATCAAACTCTTAGATTATCCTATCAATCAGCATTCAAGTTTCTAATTGTCCGAAACATACTATGATTTTTACAAAGATTATAAAAATTGCATGAACGGTTGCGAAAATCTATCTTAGATTTCAATTATCTGGTCCTTTTCAATTGACCTAGGATTTTTGCAAAGATCCAGTTTATACGATTATTTTACCACACATTATCTTTATTACCAAACGTACAGATCAATCGGGCCTTTGACTAGAGGCAGCCTAAACCGGCTGCATGCCTCGTCAAGCGTAAAGCGCTGCTCAAGCGAAGTACCATTGTAAGTGCTGCAGCGCTTGTCACTCGCTGCTTGTGGCGTAACCCATATCATTCGCATACCAATACTGCATACCTACCTTGTCTGTGCGGCGTTCAAAAGTACAATGTACCAATTAATATTATGATCAAGCAAGGTGAATTTTAATGAATATATCCGTAAATGATTTTGTTATTTATCCTTACTTGTCCTATTGATAAACAATCTTTTGGTAACTCTATAGTGAAACATTCATTTATAAAATACGAAATCATTACTCATATTATAAATTCGCATTCTATTTATTTGAAGTCTGTTTATTTGTTTGTTTGTTTATTACCGATCATCATGAAATTTTACATACAAGTTGTCAAGGGTACAGAGAAGGACATAGGATACCTTTTATCCCGAAAAAATGTATTGTTCCCGAGGAATAGCAAAAATCTTTTCAGGCAGACGAAGTTGCGGGCGGCCGCTAGTCGATTATAATAAAATGGAAGGCCGTTCCTAATGCAATATAAGTGAATGTTAATACATATAAATATCTTATGTTTGTCTGTACAGAGAGGTTAGTATTTTCTATTTCACTTCATACCAAAGCCGCTTTCGCCCGCTACTTCGTCCACGTGAAAATTCACATCCCGTGGGAGATTCGGCAGTAAAATGCGATCGTAAGGCTTTAAATCCATAAAAGATTTTTTTAAATCGGATAAACAGGTTTGACCTACGATCTACCTACATCCGAACATACACAATAATGTTATGTGGGCTCCACACTCGCGCCGCGAAAGCCCGCGAAGGCCGCGAACCGCGAGTGTGGAGGGTTTCGCGGCTTCGCGTATGGGCTTCGCGGCGTTCGGTGGCGGTTTTTTAGTCCGCGTCAAAGGACTTGTGTGCAAACCGCGCCCGTGATTCGCGGCCGCGGTTCGCGCGCGATTCGCGCATGAAAACGGTGCGAAAAATATAGCCCTCCAGTCTCGCGCGTGAATCGCGACCGCGAATCACGGAAACCTTAGATTGGCACACAAGTCCTTTGACGCGGACTAAAAAACCGCCACCGGACGGGGAACGCCGCGAAGCGCGAACTCGAAGCCGCGAAGCCCATACGCGAAGCCGCGAAACCCTCCACACTCGCGGTTCGCGGCCTTCGCGGGCTTTCGCGGCGCGAGTGTGGAGCCCTCTTTAAAGTTGAAATAAGTGAAATAAAACATCAACATTAAACTATCAAGAGTCGGCAAACTTAAATTAAAATGAAACGCAAACGTTAGGGTTGCCATATTTTTTTAAGCAACTTTGCATCAACTTAGCCGTCTGTGAAACCAGAACGTTTAATTTTCTATCAAACTTGTTACCACTTGGAACTTTGATATAGATCGTCTTCTTGCATTTGATTTGATAGCATGGTTGACTTGATCTTTATGAATGTAGGTAGTGGTAAAACTTAAGTCTTTAATTAATTTTAGTAGCTTACTAAGTTTCTGATTTAGGGGATTCACAGACAATGAAGTAAAATTAACTCTTTTGATATTACCATCTTTTAATGAAATTAAAACACTGACTGACTTTTGTATTCAAGATTGAGTTCGTTAGCTTTTTGATACCTAACACTTTCTGTTACATTTTTTATGTCATCTTCTGAATAGGTATTTCGTATTTTTATCAGATACTACTATGCCTACTCCCTTTGCTACATATTTATTGTTTACTAGCGGCCGCCCGCGACTTCTTCTGCGTGGAATGTTTTTTTGCTATCTCTCGGGAACAATACTTTTTTCTGTATGAAAGGTTTCATGATGATCGGTTCAATACTTAACAAACAAATAAGCAAACTAACTTTCGCATTTATAATATTAGTAAGGATATAATAATAATAATAATAATAAACCCGCAGGGCAGCTTGTGGCGAGCTGTTGGTGAGTAGCGACACCACGGACCCGAGTGCTCCCGGGAGTCGATCCAGGCCCTCGTCCCCGCAGCAGGGGTGGGCCCCAAGAGGGCCTGCGGACTCCCGCCCCTGGCTTGCCTTCAACGGCCGTCCAGGGTGGAGTCGTTAGAGCTATACGATCGCAGGGTGGAAGTGAAACATGCATAAGACGCGAGTTGGCACACTGTCGCTTGTACAGTGGGTAGAAAGCGGTGCACACCTCTCTACATCCTGCAGCCGAGGACACCGATGTTGCTCTCTTGCCATCGCGGCTAATTTGGAGGGCCCATTTAGTCCTTGGCTAGTCACCGCCTGCCAATTTTTGAGTCCGGAGACTATGATAAGGCAGGTGTCCGGTAGTCTCTTTCCATAGCCCAAATCCTAGTCCATCCAAATCCCAACCCAATAGCCCAGTAGTCATTTACCAGTAGATTCCATAGTTTCTGTTTAGTTGCTGGGGATAGTCTCTGAGTATATTAAATTGATGTAGTCAGAGATTAGATCCAGCAGGTGTACCACACGCATATTAGATTAAAGTCGCTAAAAATGGCCTCTACGTGTTGGATCCATATCCCCACGCAAGCCTTAAAGGACCGGGTCACTTTTGACCCGTGAATTCTTAAGCGTACATAATAATAAAATGTGTATTTACGTTTACAAATTTTGTTAACAAAATAGGTGTTAACTTCTATCGTGATGATATTCGTTATCGTTATTAAAAACAATAAAAATAACGCAGCAGAATGGGCAACAAATAGCATTACAAAACATTACCATAACGGCCAGAGGAAAAATATGTATTACGTGACCATCTTCCGAATCGCACCTATTACGCCCAGATCCTGCCTATCTCACCGAATTTGTCTCGGAAGCACCGACGATCGCAGATAAAGGGAATAATTATGGAAAAACTGATAAACTGTTATGCGGACACTAAGGAATTACTTATTCCAGGCAGGACGAAAAATAACTATTATTGCCGTAATAACAACAACATGGATAACACTAAAAGAAACGTAGGCAGACCACCAGCCAGATGGTCTGACGACATTCAACAGTCGCAGGACCACTCTAGCCTAGACAAACAGAAAACAGAGCTGCTTGGAGGGCAATTGGAGAGGTGTTTGGTCAGCGGTGGGCGGATATGCGCTGAAGAAGAAGAAGGATAACATGGACATGGATAAACTAATCGCTAACCTAACGTTAACATACCATATCCATTGTTCATGATTTTTCTGATTCAATGATATAGCTGGAGCAAAACTGGCAACGATCACTGACATAAATCGTTTTGTTTTTTAACTTTAGTTCAATTAAAATTAACAAAGTAAAAACTATTTTTAAATACTAGCGGGTAATTACAAAAGATTCTTAAACACCTGTTTAGCGACACTGTTAAAATGTGATGCTGTCACTTTTATATTGTTTTAAAGAGACAGCATCACATTTAAACAAACACCGTGTTATTACAAAAGGTTTTTAAACACTGTTTAACTAAACACATGTTTTAATGTGATGCTGTCACTTTTTTGACAATATTGTTTGACAGAGACAGCATCATGTTTAAACAGTGTTTAGTTAAACATGTGTTGAACAATCTTTTGTAATAAGACCGACAGTGTCTAAATTAAACAGGTATTTAAAAATCTTTTGTATCATAACTCCAGAATCATAAGCTGGTTAAACATGTTAATTGTTTTTACGTAAACGTACTATAATAATATATAATAAATATATATATAATAAACGTATACGTGTACCTACGTTAAAACGATAGATTTCATTAAAAGTGCCAGGCAAAAAAAATTATGAAAATTTATATTGAAGCAGACTTATGTTCGTAATACCTTTATCAAAGTTATTCAGTTCAAGATATCAATCCGCTAGTATACTAGGCTGGTAGAGCTTCATTCTGTCTTCATATTTCACGCGAGAGAGCGAGGAAAATAGATTGAACCCAACATTAAAAGGAGGCCTTCAAATACGAAGAACTCGTGACCGCACAAATGATATAGATCAGAGGGCCTAGCCAAAGTAACATTGGCAAATCTTCGTTATCGCTTCGCTTTCGAAAAATGTATGGGATTGACATAAGGTTTCGTTAACTATCGAATTTTTAAAACGTCAAATCCATAAATGTTTCGAAGCGAAGCGATAGCGAAAATTTGCAAATGTTACTTTGGCTAGGGGGTCAGAGGTGCCCAAACGGTCGATCGCGATCGACCGGTCGATCGCGAGAGGTTTTAAGGTCGATCGCCAAGGATAAGAGATTTTAAATTTTGCACCCAATGTAGTTTTACACATGCAATTTTTTTTCTTGTTAAATATTTGGTAGGTTAAATGGTCAAAATGTCGATCTCTTAGTCATAAATTTTTGCCAAGTCGATCTCCTTAAGAAAAAGTATGGGCACCCCTGATATAGATTATACCCTTATTATACCTAACTCGAACTAACTCAGCTGCTCGGTAAATAAGCAAAAAGAACCATTATTATTTAACGGATATTAGGCATTTGTTTGTGTGAAACGACTTAAAAGCTGAAATACAAGCTTATTCATATAGGTACTTTACAATACAATCCTTAAAAATATCTCAAAGTAAGTAAAAGGTTGCACTTTAATCGCCAATAAAAAGCCTGTTACGAGAACGGCCGTAACGCTTTGATGCAGGTGGTACAGGTGATTGGATTAAAGGCCGCCACACATTCGGCAGCCCGATGCATTAGCATGAACCATCCGAGCATGCGAGCGTCTGCAGTCGCTGTCCAATTTGAATTAGACGCTCCGCCGCTGTTCAGGTAACCATATCGCCTTTGATTCCACTCGCACACTATTAGCACTGGAGCGAGTGGAACGAGATTGCAACGAACTTCACATTACTCAAAGACGTTCAATGTAGAACTCACTTTAACACGTATCTCTATACCTACGTAAGCAGGATCTTTTATTGAATTTCTTATCCTCTCTTTAAAAATGCATTAGAGCAAACCTCACAACATACTTTAATGCTTCAAAAATTCGAGCGAGTAAAGCGCTGAAAATGATGTTACTAAAATCCAGAATAATGGGGGAGAAATGACGGGGATCACCGCAAATCCTATTTCTTTGCTTCGCCTACGGAAAAACGGGAGTGAATTTCTTTGCAAATTGGACAGTAGAAAAGTTGTTACCTTACATCCTTACTCGCGCGAACTACACAGAAGCCAATTTTCTCTGAATTAAACTTTATATGGAGTAGAAAAAAGGCGCGCGAATGTAATATGTGAAACTAGTGGAACGTCGAGATTTAAAACTTCCCTCTTTAATGTGTCGTAGCGAGATAAATTCTTGTGAACTGTGCTCACGTCCGCCCGTGTATCGGGGCGCTTCGTGTAATGTATGCAAAACGAGCTAATAAAACGCGAAGCGACAGCGACGCAGTAAATTCGCGCGCAGTGACATTTATCCAAAGTTACATCCGTTACAATAACAGCAGCAGTAACGATATCCGAGCGCGCAGCGGCGTCCATTTGTTCTAGTTCCGGAGGCTGCAGCCAGCTCTCTAATGTAATGGAAAACTTTACACAAACACGTTCCCCAGCTACGGATTAGATGTCCGGCATCGCGCCTCGCCCGCATCTCCAGTTAAGCTTTAAAACGTCATTAAAATTCACAACACAACCCGCTGTTTCCCTATCCCGATTCAAAAATATTTGTCATTACGATACTCCAGATAGTCGCAGCGCCGCGGGCGTTTAATAAAGTTTACCTGCAAATGTGGGGTTGCTCGGGAGCTAAATTATTGTCATTAAGCAATTTCAGCAACATCATTTATTAAGACAAGTACCTATTCATTATTTATAAGGCTCTTCATGCGAGGCGTTAACGAGCAACCGACCAAACTGTTTACTGATCAACCGGCTTACTTTGCAAAATGTTAGGAATCCGAGAGCTCAATAAATCAACATTGCATGCATTATTTCTCTTATAAGGCGCTGCGGTTTTCCTGCGATCAGCTGCCACGTTCTTGTTCATGCCGGAAAACGGCTGCCTCTATCTTGCAATCGAACTCCATTTTATTTGTTTTTTATTGTGATCCGAACATGCGGGTTTTATCTGAGTTCAAACGTTGGGATGGCCTCGATCCCCATAAAACGTAGCCCAGTAAGCGTTAGCGCAGGTAAAGGATGAACGTCTTAATTTGAAAGTGGCACCCTCGAGCGACTGGGCTTTTTGTCACAAGGGATCGAGTTTTATATGCGTCTAAGTAACGGGTGCCCTGCCCGGAGGAAATGAGAAAGTTATCGGTATCTAAATCCTCGCCCTGGGGACCGCTGAACGTTTTCCTAATAGATATAAAATCCGGGGCTTCGTATAATTCAATTTCGGTCGGCAGAATGGTAGTGGGCCGACCGGTGGTGCAATTTATGTGTGGGCACGTGAAGCGACGCCGGTGTCATGTGTGTCGCCTCCACGTCACGCTCTCGTCACGGCACGCGCCTCGGTGACGTTTGTGACCGCCGCTGACGGCGGATTTACCAAACATTTACCTCGTGCCTTACCTAAATCATACGCAGCCATATCTAAAATCTAAACCACATTTCGGCTTCATGCAAATATAATTATTATTCGTCGAACACAAAGGCCCTTCGTTGAATTACCGCAGCACAAGTCATATCAACGTGATTATGTGTCGTGTTTACCTTTGTGTAGTGTTTGATGAGGGCCTACTATTGGTGTGGTATGGAACAAGTTTCGAACCCTGGGTGACAGAAGGGAGCTTCGAAAGCCGCAAACAAGCTGGCAGTGTTACTACTTACCTAATGTGTGGACATAGCCAACATACTCGGTTAAAGTAAATAGATCGCTCTGACGGACACAACTAAAACATCGAATAATTGTAAACATTCAGAAGCGCTGGAACATTTAACGTGAAAACAGCGAAATAAATTACGATAAAGCACTCAAATAATGGGTTTTCTGCTCTATAAAAATATTCATCGAATAACTTGTGTAATTTATCGTGTAAATTACAGGAGAATTAAGGTCATCGGATCGTCGAAAATCTGTTAGCATCAACTTTAAACATAAATTGGTATTGGACATAATTGGAGCCGATAAACTGGCGGTTCGCATCGTAAATTATGGATCAGGTCGAGTAAATCATAGGTTATTTCCTCAGTAGGCATGTTGACTGGCGTCAGTAATAGTATGTTGTAGACACAATCGATATTACATAGCTTTTCAAAAGGGTGTCCCATTCCACTCGTTAGAATTTGAAAGCAAAATCGACGGTTATATCGAGAAATAAAAAGGAGGATTTCTGTAAAACGGTTTTAACGACGTAAAAAGCTGAGTTAATGTAATGAGGCATGAGCAATTGTTGTAAAGTGTATAATTCATGTCAAATGATTTCAGTAGGCATCTGATACGTTGCTTTCATCTAACTAACATGACGACGAAGAGAAAATATCTGTTAAGCTATGGAACAAAATAACAGTGATTATTATTGCACACAATTATTATTTGAACCACTAACGTCGAAAGAATTTAAACTTATCTTATTACGAAAAAAAAGCGATTTGAAATACAACTAAGTAATATTTTGGTATCATATTTTTTTCAGAATCTAATATACACATTAATACTCGTAAAAAAAATGACGCCTTTGAAATAGTAATCAGTCTACAATCGTTTAACACCTTAGTAAGTCGGCTATAAGCTCAGCATCATAGGATTCATAGTCCGGAAGTATTATCCCAAAGCAAATTCAGCAAATTCGCTAGAATTAGTCCTAAACAAGCCTATTTTAACATCGCTAATTGGGAGGCATTTCTCGCTAATGCTGATTAGCTCCATAATGGACTACACAAAATTAGTTAAGGTTTACACGGCCTACGGGCAAAATGATTCAATCAGGGACATGAGGATGCGATTTCTTCCAATTTATTTTCATTTAGCACCTTTTTATAAACTGCTTGTTTGTCCCTTTTTACCAAACTACCAAAAATGATAAATATTTTTCGAGCGTATCTATGATTGTGGGTATTTGCGATGACAGTATTAATTTCCCTAGTCTATCATCTACGGACAATTAGTTATTACATGTGTTGTATGTACTATTATAGACCACAAAAAGTAGCCACATTTTATAGTCCATTTTATTTAACAGCTTCTAATTTTGTACAGAAACCATTCAATTGAATTGGAAAAACAACTCAACTCGTTTACAACCACATTATGATTTTTTACACATAATTATATTAATGTCTATGATCTGACGTCATATTCGTTTAATAAATGAAACTCTTTTAATTTAAGGTAAAAATGACTTTACCTTAAATATTTTGGCATGACATTTTGCTTTGTGACAATTTGGAGTCTGCCTGTAGTAAAATGTATCGCTCATTAAACTGATTTTAATTTAAATTATCGTCACATAATCTACCTTGAAGAGAAATAGTAAAGATACTAACGAAATACTGTAATTCGAGAGACCCAATAATATAACGTAACATAGGTATAGTACTGTGCTATTGCTATAGTTGTGGGATTTCACGCCACTACGGTTAGGTAATAGGGACCCTTCTGTAACGCGAGTCGATGGGAAAATATTAATGCCAGCTATTAATATAAAGGTTCACGTGGCAGGATTGTATTTAATCACCCAAGAAATGTGTACATTAATAATAATTTAGCTCAATTCAAAACTGCCGATATACCAACCAAATAGAATTATTATAAATTTATGAATGACAGATATGACGTGAATTATCACTTGTTTATTTGCAAAAAAAGTCTCAAACTTTTATAAAAGATATAATTTCTCTATCATGCATGATTTTTCTGTAAAGTTGGTTTTAAAAGCTAATTATTAAAATAGCTACGACAAATTACAAGTTATCCTTACTTATCCTTACTAATATTATAAATGCAAAAGTCCGTTTGTAGGTTTGTTTATTTGTTTGTTTGTTTGTTACGCCTTCACGCCAATTACGAAGGCAGCAGCCGTAGGAGTAAAAAAAAACCGAAATAAAATTTAAACAATTTATTATATAGAAATTACAATTATTAAATTATATCTAATTAACCGAATTGACCCGATCGATGTTGGATACGAAGTGGCCGCGGCGCCCGGTCACGTAGCCCCGCTGCGGTGAAGCCACGAGGAGCAGCGTCAGCAGTTTACTTCAGTTGCGTTAAACTGGAACGGCGTATTGCACACGCAGCATTTAGGGCCGTGTGCACTGTTGTCTTCATATTTGCTTAATAGACGAATCCCTTACTAGCAATGTACGTAATTTCTCCCCCCTCAGATCAGCAACTATTTGAGAATTTTGAGAGCAAATGTTGCTGGTGTGTCACGATCAGATTTTCCAGGGTTTCTTGGTTCTGGGGGTTCTGGCTTTGCGTAGTGATGGTAGCTTGAGTTGGCTGACTCTATGGTTTCATTTTTCTGAAGGCTTCGTAGTCTGTAGCGTCGTAGCATGACTACGAGTGTTAGTGCAGTTGCACCGACCGAGTTGCAGTGCGCCGTAGAAAGGTATCGTAGTATGATACAGTGTTGCAATCGCTGGTTCGTCGATTTTGATTGGAGGCTGGAGCGATATCTTGTCTTGGATGCTGTGGAGGCTTCTCAGGTCGATCGAATGAAGATTGATATGGGTGGCGTCGACATCTCGCATGTCCAAGTCGGGAATATTCATTATCTTGAGCGGTTGACCTTTTAGTTCGTCATTTTCGTTAGTAATTGTGAATTCGGGGGTGCGTAAGATGCATTTTAGTGGGATGGTGACTAAGTAGCTTCCGCGCAGCTGAGTGTAATCTTCTCTTCCACAGGATAGCTGTACCTTCGTTTCTTGCGGCAGGGATATTGTATAGTGTTGGTCGTCTAGCTTCTCCATCGCTTCCTTGAGTAGGGTGACGGATGATAGTTTGCAGGTTGTCTTAAGAGATTGCTTCGAGATGAGATGCTGGATGCAGTCAGGTACGGTACGAATTTGATGGTTTACTCCTTCCTCACAGAGATAGCCGTTACTTAACTTCGGGCATTCAGCCTCTATATACACGAATGCAGACTCGCTAGTTGCCATGAAGGGATAGGAAGGGATAATAGTTTGGTTATTCCTATTTGGTACTACTGCTAACTTATAGAGATTATAATTTTCTTCTGTAACGATCGGGATCCTAAAAACTAACGTTATATCTTTATCTATGTAATAAAAAGCAGGTTTTATAATATCATAAAATTCTCTTAACTCTATATCCAAAATGTTTTCAGGATTATATAATTGTCTTAGCCTATCTATCATATTACGTAAAATATCTAATTTAAGCATAGCATTATGCGTACTTGACGCACGAATGAATGCTAATATATTTTCTATGTTAATTAACTCATTGCAAGTGTCTGCTACATTTTCACTAATTATAGTTAGTAATTGAGCGAACTTTGCATATTTTATAAGGCTAGAATTACGAAGATAATCTTTATCTAATAATAAATGTAACGTATTATTTATAAGGCTCTGATTTTCTACTATCTGAGAGATGATACCAAAATGCTTAGACATCCATTCTTTATATACTAATATGATTATTTAATTCAAATGCTAATTTATCTTCATTACTATGTAGGGTCTTTATCGCGTTATCATACTTTAATGCGTCATCGTAATCTAAGTTACCGGTTATGCTCTTTATTACAGATCCAAATGTATTAACTAGACCTCGTTTAGCACGGCTCGGTTCTAAACTAGCTAGCTGTTGAAAGGCTTTTTCTATTTTACTATTAAGATAATCAATTTGGAACTCATATAGTTGGTAAGTATCGTTATAAAGTCTAGTCTTAAAAGTCTGTATTTGCGTCTGTAACCTAGAGATTTTATCTTCAATGTCACTTAGTTGAATGCGCTGTAGGAAAGTATGGTAATGGGTAATAAGTTTAGTCGGCCCTAACTTGAAAGGTAAAAGTCCTGGTCCATCGTCGAGTGTCTCAAGTCTTATCTCCTGTGGGCTTGCCATCTGGACGAGAAGCATCAGAATCCTGCAACAATTTAACATTTTTGGGAACACGTTTCAGTCTGGATTTAGCCACGGGGCCACGTTTCTTAGACGTATATATGTGGATAGGTAAGTCGGCTAGAACGGTGTCCTGGGTATACCTAGGGGCGACTTTTTGTCTGGAAGCCATGGGATTTTTTATGAAAATCTGTTGTTGAGGGGTGTATTCTATTTCAGGTTCTCGGGACTTGTTCCTGTTTTCTATTAATGCTGTACGATTTTCTAAGGATGTGCTATTAATAAGTTCATAAACTGTATTCATTTGAGCTTTATGATTTTGTAAGTATTGTTGTAACAAATGTGGAACGGGGTCAATATCTATGGGGTCTCTAGGGTCAAAGTGACCCGTTATCAAGTCAAAAGGCTTACATTTAGTAAAACTATGTATAGACGAATTATAAGCAATGATTGCGTAAGGCATCAAGTTCACGACGGGCTCGTCCTTATGCTGTAACTTTAGTATGCGAAGGTGTTCGAGTAAAGTCGAGTGAAATCGCTCGATATTGCCGTTATCGTTCGGCGCGTGAGCTAAAGTTCTATGATGGTTAATTTTATGAAGTCGCACGAATTCAGCGAATAGTTGATTCGTGAACTCGGTTCCGTTATCAGTCACTATAGTGTAAGGGATGCCATGGTGTGTAGTAAACTGTAATAGTCCTTGTAAAATACTAACTGCGGTGCCGTCTCTTAATAGGTAAGCTTGACCATATTTAGAGAAGACGTCTATAAAAGTCAAGTATTTCTCGTTTTGGGCAGTAAATAAGTCCATGTGTATAGTCTCAAAGGGTCTGGTTGCCGGAGGAACTATATTGAACTGCTGTCTTACTGGGTTCCTATCATATTTTCCCTGACCACATATTGTACATTCACCTATAAATTTTGCTACTTGTTCCTTCATTTTTGGCCAAAAGTATTTTTTTGAAAGAGCTAAATAACACTCGTTAATACCGCGGTGGTTAGTTTTTCCATCATGGTAATTACGAATTATTTCTTGCTGTCTAAGGTATTCCTTAACGTTCTCTATTTCGGACTTTGTTAATACGAGATTCATAGATGAACTCTTAAATTTTTCCTGAATAATAGGGATGATAGTATACATAGCAAGGGGTGGATTAATAAGCATTGCCGTTTTAACTTTCGGGCTTACATACTCTTTGATAGCAGTTACTACGTCATTTTCTAAGTTGCGCTCGCTTACTTGTATTGCGATACGAGTATGCGTGTCGAATGGTTTCGTCATCACGGCCTTACGTTTTACGTCTGGGACAATAGTGATGTGCAACTGTCGATGGAATTTATTTAGTGGCTCGTCAGTTATCGGAACTTCTAAAATAGGGTTCTCGTGACTGGTGTGCACGGTTTCTGTTTCAGAATTTGATAATAAAGATGGTGGCTTTTCTGAACAATTCGCGACTACTGAACTAATCTCTTCGTTATGTATTTCGATTCTAGAGAGGGCATCGGCATTGGTGTTATTTTTGCATTTTTTATATACCACGGTAAAGTCATACTCGCTTAACTTTAGTCTCCATCTAGTTAGTCTTGAATTAGGTTCTTTCAGACTCATCATCCATTGCAATGGTTTATGGTCTGTAAGGATTTTAAATTTGCGACCGAATAAATATGGCCTGAAGTACTTGGTAGCCCAAACTATTGCCAAAAGTTCCTTCTCTATCGTGCTGTAATTTACTTCGCTATCATTAAGTGTTCTAGACGCGAAAGAAACAGGCTTATCTGATCCTATGGGTCCCTGCGATAGTATGGCTCCTATGGCAACATTGGATGCGTCTGTCGTCAGTAAAAACTCACGGTTAAAGTCGGGATACTGTAGGATAGGGTCATTTGTCAAGAGGGTCTTACATTTCTCGAATGCGTTTACATAGGCAGAGTCTAAAGTTATCTTTTTACCCTTTTTTAAGCAGTTGGTCATCGGTTTAGTTATACGGGCAAAATCGGGAATAAACTTACGATAATATCCGATCAAACCTAAAAATTGCTTAATCTGTTTAGTAGTTTCCGGGATTGGATATTTCTCTATAGCAGAGATTTTATCCGGGTTAGGTTTTATACCTTCCCTTGTTATGATGTGTCCTAGATAGTTAGTTTCTAATTTGAGAAATTCCGATTTATCCATTTGGATTTTAAAATTGGACTCTCTTAATCTTTGTAGTACTTTTTCTTAGTTATTAATAGCTTCCTGTAAGGATGTTCCAAGGACTACTATATCATCTAAATATACTATGCAAATCTCGTTCTGGAGACCTCTGAGGACGTCGTCCATTACTCTCTGGAATGTGGATGGACTGTTCTTCAGACCCATCGGCATTCTCAAGAATTCGTAGTGACCGTGCTCTACGTTAAACGCGGTTTTTGGAATATCGGCCTCATTCATCTCAACCTGATGAAAACCTGATGCCAGGTCTAAGGTCGTAAAATACATGCATTTACCTAACTTGTCAAGGATGTCAGTTATGTTAGGAATGGGATACTTGTCGTCGATAGTCTTTTCGTTCAATTTACGAAAGTCAACCACTATACGCCACTTTTGCTTTCCCGATGCGTCAGTTTTCTTGGGCACGACCCATATGGGTGAACTCCATGCAGAGGTAGACGGTCTAATTATACCTTGCTCTAACATCTTGGCTATTTGATCGCGAACTTCATTACGGTGTATAAAGGGATAGCGATAGCTTTTCGTATAAATTGGAACTTCATCAGTAGTATTAATACGATGCTTTATTTTGTTCGTAAAAGTTAATTGTTCGCCTTCTAGATAAAATACGTCGGCGTAACGCGAGCATAAAGCCTCTATATTAGCCTTTTCCTCAGCGTTCATATGATCTGTCCTAAGGCGCGATAAAACGTCGCGTGCGCGTGACGTAGCCATCGGCGGCTCGGTGCTCGTGCACTCGATATTCAATACCTCCGCTTGCGCCGGTCTGTCTAATGAAAATATTACGTCATTATCGGTCAAGTTGTAAATCTCTATTATTCCGCGGCTATTTTTAACAGATGTAACGCATTCCTGAATAAAACAGTTACAGATAACTTGCTCTTCTACTAATACATCGCCATCCGGGGCGTTAATTGGGATGCGAACCATTTTAGACGAGTTGGCAGGTATTATATCCTCGTAAAGATTTACGTTACAAGAGTTATATAATTTAATAGGATTGACCGCGTATTGAGTAGTTAACGTCTGATGTTTTAAGTCTATTTTCGCTTCCCATTTCGTAAGTAAATCTAAACCTATAAGGCCGTCGAAATAGTCATGAAAGCGATATACGAATAATTTCATTAGGTCTTGATTATTAAATTCGGAGAAACACGGGAGTGTGATAGAATACTTATTGCGACTAGTCCCATGAACATTAGTGACCTCGAATGGATCATAATTTAGAGAAAAATCAAAGAAATATTTATCTACACATTCTGGGCTAATAAACGACTGATTAGCGCCCGTATCTATTAATAGCTTTAAAGGTGGATTCGCTATCTGAATGTAGGGCAATTGTCTTTGCGTTTGCAAATTGAGCTCTAACTTAATTTGTCTGACGGGCCAGGTTTCTGAAAATCCGGCTCGGTATTAGAATATGACGCTTGCGGCTGGTCATTTGACTCTGTGTTCGTGGTGGGCTCGTAAAATTGAACTCTGTCGTCATAGTCATACGTCGCGTCATAGTAATTATTGTCACTTACGTCATTGTAATAGTTTGTGTCGTAATAATTGTCTTGATAGTAGGAATCGTCATAAGAACAGTCATTTAAATTTATTTCACGCGATTTAAAATAGTTATTCGGTGGCGGGTTCCCGAATCTACGCCAATCGTGTCCTGACAAGGTAGGGGGTAAAGCTTTCGGGGTGAAATGCTGTACTCCGCTCATAGGTCGGGGGCTCGAAAATTGGGGTTGATTCCTAGGTGGCAATCTAAAGTTATTACTCTGGGATTATAACGTGGTGGTGGTGCGCCGAACATCTGCTGTGTGCGAGATGGCATTCGCTGCTGGAAATTATTATTATTAGCCGTATTAAATCTAAAAGGATGCGATTGCGGCTGCACAGGGTAGCGATTCGCTGGGGGCGGCGGCGTGAACCGCTGCATCTGCTGATTCGCTAAACTATTCATAGGCACATTAAAATTAAAAGGTTTAGGTGAGAAACCTATAGGCACGGCAGGTTGTGGGCGTAATCCCACTTGTGGTCTAGGTAAGTTATCAGTGCGTTGCTGTTGGTAAAGAATATTTAATTCTTCCTGCACGTACTCCAGAGCTTTCTCTATAGTCTCGGGCCTCATGCATCTAATACGGGATCCAAGTGGTTCCTTTAGACCTCGTACAAATGCCTGCATAGTCAATTTTTTATACAACGTTCGTTTGGCTTCGATAGTGGTTCCTATTGTCTCATGGAGAGTGACATAGGTCATTATCGTGCTAAACAGCGTTTGACATTGGTCATAAAATTCTTGTGGACTACTATTACCTTGCCTAGCTAAAGAAAGGTCATTATACAACGCGGTTTCGTCTCTTTGATCCGCGAAATTATTAACTAACGTATTTCTAATGCCAATCCAATTTTCAGGAATTCCATTTGAATTTATAATAGTGGCGGCAGGGCCGGTAATTTTATTAAGGATTCCATTTAACAAATATAAATTATTTAATTGATTAGCTGGATCATCACTCAGAAATTCCCTACACAACTGATCACAAATTCTTATAAACCTAGTTAAAACGTTCGCGTTTCCATCGAAATCGGGAACGAGGCGTAAAGCCTTATGGATAACATCCGGGCTCCTTTCCATTTTTTCTGAAATACTATCTAAACTAGGCCTAAATCTATCTGCTAACTCTCTCCTGCGAGACTGCTGATGTGAAGCAGAAACGCTGGATTTAATTTTTCTAGGATGAAAAATCGTGAGTAAGATTAAAAGGACTTAGGAAGACAGGAGGCAACACGAGAATGATTCAAGTGTACTCACATGAACATATTTTCGGCTCTCTGGCGTATCGATGGCTGGATACTGGACCTTGGCTGCTCCTTCAGGTTCTGGATTCTCGTTGCGCGACTTGAAAGCCACACGGGCGGCACGTGCAAACGAAGGGCGGAAATCTTCTGAGAAGCGCGAAACCGACCGCGAGAATCCTACCGACTGCGCCAATTACGAAGGCAGCAGCCGTAGGAGTTAAAAAAAACCGAAATAAAATTTAAACAATTTATTATATAGAAATTACAATTATTAAATTATATCTAATTAACCGAATTGACCCGATCGATGTTGGATACGAAGTGGCCGCGGCGCCCGGTCACGTAGCCCCGCTGCGGTGAAGCCACGAGGAGCAGCGTCAGCAGTTTACTTCAGTTGCGTTAAACTGGAACGGCGTATTGCACACGCAGCATTTAGGGCCGTGTGCACTGTTGTCTTCATATTTGCTTAATAGACGAATCCCTTACTAGCAATGTACGTAATTCGCCTTAACCACTCTACCAATCATCATGAAATTTTGCATACACGTTGCCAGGGGTGTCCAAAATGTTTCGTTCCCGAGGGATAGCAAAAAAACTTTCCACGCAACGAAGTCGCGGGCGGCCGCTAGTATATATTATATATAATATATTATAATATTTATATATTTATTTATTTTAATATTATAAATGCGAAAGTCCGTTTGTTTGTTTGTTTATTTGTTTGTTTGTTACGCCTTCACGTCTTAACTACTGAACCGATCATCATGAAATTTTGCAAAGACGTTGTCAGGGGTACAGAAAAGGACATAGAGTACCTTTCATCCAGAAAAAACGTACAGTTCCCGAGGGATAGCAAAAAAAACTGTCCACGCAGACGAAGTCGCAGGCGGTCGCTAGTTTTTATTTAATTACAAAATTTTATGTTACGTATGGTTAGTTACTAAAAGCTATGTTACATTTTAAAAATATGCTGATTTAACATCTTGTTGATATTTTTATGGCCAGGGATCGTATTATGACCTCTTATTTCCAGGCAGTTTTCTGACTAGCTATCAATCTATCTCTTTTATTTGCGAGAAAGAGATGTCACTACATCAATTTATAAACCTGGGGCCGTACCGGCTAACGAATCGATTATCGAAAAGTCTGCTGGGTTTCAACTTAAAACAGAAAAATCAAAGTAAGGAATTTCGTCTTGTACTCTCTGTTGACGTAATTTGGAAAATAACGATGTTCGTGTGACATCATGAATTGGGGTTCGACATTTTGGCCTAACTGGGGCTCGATTTATCTGTTTTAATTTGAAACCCAGCAGACTTTTCGATAATCGATTCGTTAGCCGGTACGGCCCCTGGCAGGATTTAAGAGCTTGTAATACGGCCTCAGTACAGTACCACTATTATGTATTCTGTGACAGTACTTAACTAAGGGACAGTGAATCGTGTGTCACAAAGAGAAAAGTATTTATTTCTCATTTGCTAATGAAAAAACAACAAATAAGAACGTCTCCTTTGGGACAGAGGAATATTATTTCAATTAAGCCCCACGCAGACGACTTTTCTTCATAATAATATCCCGGGTTCGGACATTGTTTAATTCATTTCACGGGTGAACTAATGTAAAATAATATGTTCTGTATATCTTTCTTTATGATTTTTATTAATTTCTTATTAATTTAATCAGAGGTTTATTCTGGATGTAATCAATACAAAGGTCGGATATAAAATAACAGATAAAGACCATCACGAAATCCGTTCGGCTATGAGTGTTTGTTAGGCGTACACGTGCACATTGTTTTAGTATACGTCTGTACGCTCTCGTATTACGCACACTAAAATAATGAGCATGTGCATTGTTCATTCACGCCTAACAACATTAGCCGAACGGACTTCGTAAGACAGAAAAACTACACAGGTTTTACGATCTTTCATTTGATCTTTCATATAGTACGTAGGTGCTCGGATACGTAATCAAAATTAAATCATAAGTAATCAAATCAATCAATGAGTTTGTTTTATTATTTACTGTAGTAATAAAATACGAGTAGATAACTGATTCTCGGTTCATACAGCCATTGGTACCGGCAATAAGTGAATTACTTGGCCAAAAATGCAGTATCATTGGCCAACTGGGACAACCGCCATTTCCCGAGGTGCACATCAACAAGATTCGATTGAGAGCTATATCATTGCGAAAATCGAATTACTGATACGAAACAATCGGATGGAATTTATCGCTTGGGAAATCGGTGACAAAATAACCAATTTAATAACCATTTCGGGCATTTGTTCAATAAATATAAAACGAGAAGCTTATTATTCGATTCATTGGAAGTATTTTATGTTTTTCTGTTTATTCTCATTTGCTTTTATTTTTAGCTGAATAATATAAAGTTCAGCATTTTATATGTAAGTAGTATTATAATAGTTAAAAATGTAATTGTAACAGAGAATCTTTATATATGTTACGGCTAATACCCGAAGTGCGGCTAAACCTAGTTTTAGCCGGCTAAAACTAGGTGTAGCCGCTAGCTGTTGGCTAAAACTAGGTGTAGCCGATTTGTTCGCGGCTAATACTAGGTGTAGCCGGCTAAAACTAGGTGCAGCATGGGATATAAAGAAAGTTTTTTCTGTTGTCTGTTAAAAAAAAATAACCTCGAAAGTTAAGTTAAATTTCTAACCTAACCCGGGACACAGCCGTGACACACTCTGTACATGAGAGTTCGAGCGCCAGCGACCTTGAGCCAGAGCGTGGAAGCGCTAGGGTTGATACCGAATTTAGACTTGTAACAAAGGAGATAACATAGTATGTTAGGAAATATAAACTTGTGCAAGGACATGTTAATGAAAGATAGGTTTGATTTATAATAACTTTTTGTAATCTTTAAATTATATTAGGTAGGTTACATACATCATAAATTGCAACTCTTATACTATATTTTCTGTTATTTATAATAAATTTATTAATCTTTAACATGTTAATGAAAGATTTGATTTGTATTTTTTTTTTATTTATTGTCAATTTTACCGACTTGCGAGTTTACGAGTTTAATCGTCTGAAATCCTTGTTTTCAGATCTTTTTTATAATTAAAGTAAGGTAAAAGGAAGGGTAAGGGCATGACTAATATTTCGTATATTTTAACTTTTAAAATACGAAGATACTTTTATCAGGATTTTGTTTTTGGTTGATGTCACAACAACAAACACAACAATAATGCCCGCCGCCGGGCATGATTATCTAACAATTTAATAATGTTGCGTCGCGTGGCGTAGTCAGTCCGTGAGAAATGCGGTACAATGCGGATTGCGATGGGCCAAGCGAGCGGCGATCGACAGTAGAACCCTTGGCCGGGCAAGTCGGCGACTAACCGCTGCACTCCCCGCGCGCCGCGCGCTGCCCCCGCACGCCTCCAGACACGCACACATAGCCGCGAGCGATTTTACGAGCATACATGCGCAAGTGTCGTTTCTTTTCGCGTTAGAGTATATATTCTGTGCCCGGGACCTACAGGAGTAAAGCAGATCGGTTACACCTAGTTTTAGCCAACAGCTATCGGCTACACCTAGTTTTAGCCGGCTACACCTAGTTTTAGCCGGCTAGAACTAGGTTTAGCCGCACTTCGGGTATTAGCGGTAACATATACACTTCTGAGAATTCCGCGCATACAATTCATTAGAAATAAATCACTTTTTACGGATTACAGCGCGAATCTTCAATCATTTGTAAATTATGAGTGTGATAAATGATTTTGTAATGAAACACTAAGTTAATTTCAACTAGTAAGTGCACTTAAAGTTAATTTGCTAGTTCAGCTCAGAACTATACAAAACTTTCGTCTCTACCTAACACGACTGAAATATGTAAATACGGAGAAGTAATCTTGTACGGTAACATAAAATCCCTCATGTAAGTTAAGCAGTTAGTGTAAGCTCGTGATACGATATCGGAACAGTGACGGGGAGGCACGATCACGCGATATTTCAATAGTGCAGTGCAACTAATGTTCCAGCGGCGCGTATCGGTCGGTCGTTGGCCGCCGCCATTATTCAAATACTTGGCGAATATTGGGTGGGAACTCTGCGCGGACTGTGACACTTGCACAATATTACATATTACGCCAAGTTGTGCCTGAGATAATACGTTATGCTAGGGTAGCCAAGATTTTTATATCGAAGAACCTATTCTTTGGATTTGGACGCAGCTTCAACGCGGCTTAACCAATAGCAGATTTGGTTTTTCAGATTTTTCAGCGATTTCACAAAATTACATGTGTCTATCCTTGGTAAATACCTTTATCTATCTGAGCCAAATAGGATGACTTTGCTTAAATTAATTGAAGATGCTAGAGCTAAACAACTTACACGTAGGTAGGTACGTTGCCCTGGCAGACTGAATAGGGACTTACCTGAAAAAAGAAAGTAACACGGTTAAAAACTGGAATAACATAGATTGTATGAGTAATTATTTATGTATGGTCCTTCTTAAATAGTGCACATAATTTTAAGGGTACAATGTACTCATGCATACAAACAACTTTTACTATGGTACCAACATTGAAATCGCGAAAAAAAAGCAGCTGTTCCATACATTTCGATCTATTCGATTTTAAATTTTCTATGGAACAGCTGATTTTTTTTCGCGATTTCAATGTTGGTACCATAGTAAAAGTTGTTTGTATGCATGAGTACATTGACCCCTTAAAAATATGTGCACTATTTAAGAAGGACCTTAATATTCTGTGGTATTACGTTTAAATAAAAAATATGAAGATAAAAATTTCTATCGCAGTAAACGAACTGGCGAATTAGGGTAACTGACATTTTCATGAAATTGCCTAATTAGGCAAACTGACGAGTGATTACCCGAGCAAATGAACAAACGGTGTTAAACTTGGACAAACGGTGTTAAGTCCCATCTAAATTCAATTCCAATTCCAAACAAAATCAATAACATCAAGAAGAAAAATAAATCCCGTCTGCTTTCCACCAAAATTATATCGCACAGACATGCATTCGGCGTTGATTAAGAGCAGGACGCTCAAGCTATATTAGTTGCGACGCTAAGGAAAGTTGGCCACTCCGGGCAGATGCAAACTTTTCAGCGTAAATACGGAAAACAAGACAACAAAGTAATGGGGTATCTTTGATTTTTTACAGAGTAGGACGTATAGGAATGTTTTGGCTGATATGAAGCGGAAAGAAAACGAATTTTCAACATGTGTTATGAAAAATTTTGCTCCTGTTGGAATCCTTTTTCAGCATAACAATGAGATTAACCGATGATGTTCTAATTTCTAATTGATTGATTTTCCTATACTATTACTTTAGGTTTAATTCAAAAAGCTAAACACTGGTACACAAGTAATATGAATTCATAGGAAAATTGGAAAACGAAGGGCCTTATCAAAAATGTTATACATTAATCCCATAATTTGAGACGGGTTATGGAAAGGGCTTACGTGTAAGGCAGAAGGCATCCAAATGCTACTGCGAAATCCTGATTTGTACTAAAAAAGTCCTATCACATGTTGCCTCATGGGGTACTCCATGACGCAAGATGCAGCAAGCTTTGATTAAGAGATTCACGTTTCCCTCCGCTTTATATAAAAGCTAAAAAGCTTCAAAGTGTCGCTTTTCCATATCTATGACAAAAATCATAAGCGAATCGGAGAATAAAATTTAAAGCATATTTTACACAGAATTTAACCCTTGTGGATTTAGAGCATTAATTTAGGTTTGTATGTTTATATTTTAATACACCTACAATTATTATTTTAAAAAGATCAATAATGAAAAGATATCATTCATCAAAACGTCTTTTGTAGTATTTTTTTTTTTGACTAGTGATAAAATACTATTCAAGTGTTTTTTCCTTTCTAATGTTCTCATTTAGCACTCGAGAGCTTAATATGTGTGAAAGTTAGATTTCTTTTCGCTACATGTTTCAGAAGTTGCCTGCTGAGATATAAAAGGAATTCAAATTTCAAACATTGCAGTCTGAAACAGGATGTAAAATAATAATAAGCGCTTTCCCTTATGCAAGTAACTTAAACTGGGATCAAAATAAGCGCATTTTTGATTTAAATTTGAATATATATAATTTGATTTGACGTCACAGTGACGTTATTTTATACTTTGACGTTAATAAATTTATTAACACTTTTACATTGACAACAGATAGTATGTATCTGCCGAAAAAAATTAGGATGCAAATAGCTAATTTGTTAGCTTACAATTTACAGGACTCTGTTACAGCTGTAACTAAGTCCATAAAACCGAGTATTAGTACTTCATCTACTACTCGGCATATTGTTTCAATGAAAACAGTGACAAACTCAGATTTAAACTGAGACACAAGACAACAGGCAGGCCTAATTGTATCAATTTAATTAGTCAAAATATTCAGGGTCTGTCTGGCAAAGATTTAGAATTAGAATTATTTGTTGAATGTAATAATATTCAAATCATTTGCATTACAGAACACTGGCTGAAGCCTGGTGATATGTCATTTAATCTAAATAATTTTCAACTAGCAAGTGCGATAAAATATAAAGAAAGAAAGGATATTGTGAAACTCACATCAGAGCGCCATGTGGAGTTGTCTTGTATAGAATTAGATAGCATGATAATTGTGTCTGTATACCGCCCCCCTAAGGGTATCTATGAAATCTTTGAATCTGTCATGGAAGATGTTCTAAAAAAGTTAAGGTTAAAAAATAAATCAGTAGTAATTTGTGGTGATTTTAATATTGATATTCTTGAGAACAATTCTTTGACTACTCGTTTTCTGGCATTATTTAAATGTTTTAATTTACACAATCAATTTTTAGAACCCACACGTGTAACTGAACACTCCGCCACTTGCATAGATAATGTTTTTTCAGAATGTGATCCGGCAAACAAATTTGTTTTTAGTAATATTTCATCTGATCATTACGGTTTGAAAGTTTCATTCGCTGTGAACGTCATAGATACACCTAAGAATGCAGACCTATAAAAAAAAAGGGATTGGACAATTTTAATAACAAAATTGATGAACAAATCTCTTTAATGCCATGGATTTCGGATAATCCTGATGTTTTGTACGGGAACCTCTTTCATTTAGTTACTAATGAGTTTGATAATACATTTAAAACCAAGACTATTAAATGTACTCAGAAGTTACGGTTCTGCGATTGGGCTACGACAGTTATTTATAAAAGTAGAAACAGACTTTATGAACTTTACAAGCTTAGAGAAACTAACCAAAGCCCAGGTTTCTTAGAACATGTTAAAAAATATTCGAAGACTTTTAAAATGCTATGTGCAGTTGCAAAGTCTAACTGCATTAAAAAACAAATTAAAAACTCGAGTAACAAAACTAAAACAACTTGGGATATCATTAATCGTGAAACTGGTAAAACTAAAGCACGGGAAAATAACCTAACGCTTAATATTAATAATGAATTAATAAAATCAGATAAAGAAATTGCTAATATTTTTGATAAGTTCTTTGTAAACATACCAGTAATAACTACATCAAATTTGGATTCCTCACCAGCGTCTGCATCTATGCTAAAGGGACATGTGGCTGAAAGTGATTCATTGTTTAATTTTAAATGTATTACTGCTTTAGATATAATTAAAACTTTCAATTCTCTAAAAATGAAAAGCTCCACTGATATATGGGGCATATCAGTTAAGGTAATAAAAAAATTGTGCATACTATTGCCCCTTATCTTGCTGACATTTTTAATCAGTGTATTGATCAAGGAATATTTCCTGATCTTATGAAGTTTAGCAAGGTAATACCATTGTTTAAATCAGGAGATAAAGAAGACCCTAGCAATTACAGACCAATATCGATATTACCTGTCCTAAGCAAGATTTTTGAAAAAATAATACTTGAGCAGTTATTGGGTCATTTTAATGTAAATAAACTTCTGCACAATAAACAATTTGGCTTTACGAAAGGTCGTTCTACTACTGATGCTGGGGTTGCGCTTTTGAAGCATGTCTTTGAGGCTTGGGAGGGGTCTCAGAATGCCCTTGGCATTTTCTGCGACCTGTCCAAAGCTTTTGACTGCGTGGACCATTGGACGCTGCTGTTGAAGCTAAATCATTACGGTGTGAAAAATAATGCCCAAAAATTAATACTGTCGTATCTCAGTTCCAGGACTCAAACAGTTAATATCAATGGAGTAAGTTCGTCAGGTTCTCATGTAAAAATGGGCGTTCCGCAAGGCTCCATTTTGGGCCCTTTTTTATTTTTAATATATATAAATGATCTACCCTTTTTTGCAGAAAGGTTCTGTGATATTGTTTTGTTCGCGGATGATACTTCTTTAATATTTAAAGTTGACAGGAAAAAAACAGATTTTGACGATGTGAACAAAGCACTCTCGCAGGTTCTTACTTGGTTTAATGTAAATAATCTCCAGCTTAATGCTAAGAAAACCAAATGTGTTAAATTCGCTTTACCTAATGTAGGTACAGGCGAATCCCACTGAAATTGTAATCATTAATGAGAAATTAGATTTGCTCGATTCAACAGTTTTCTTGGGTGTTACTCTTGACAGTAAACTTCAATGGAATATGCATTTAGCAGCACTGGCGGGCAAGCTCAGCTCTGTTGCCAGTTACTGAATAATAAAATAACTGAATAATAGAAAATAGTAGACTGAATAAATTATTTTTGAATTTGAATTTGAATTTGAATAAAAGTTCTTTCATCCTTTAAATCTTACTTGGTTAAGAAAGTACTTAGAAGATCATTTTGGTTTTGAAATTCAAATACAATTATTTAACCTAACCGTAACGGATTAACTTGGTCCAGGTGAAAATCACCACAATTCTTGGTGTCAAGGAAACGAGTATCTGCCCCGACACGTGGCATGGCTACGCCGTAGCAGCTACGGCTACGGCCAAGATTTAATAAAATAATATTTACAAAAAGCTTAGTGCATATATAATAAAGACTCAGTCCGTCAACTTACTATTCTATCGAAAATTTGTTATTTATATTTCCGTCTTTTAATACAACAAAGCGGTATGTTATGTCATGCGGGCTAGTAGTTCAGTAAAATTACGGGTTCGCAAAACATTAAATGGTAATAAGCTGTAATTTTGCAATCTGACTTTGATGTGATTATAAAACACTAATATAAACAATTCCAACTAAATTTACGAATACAAAAAAATACAGCGTAGTTGTAACTTTTTTGTTGGATTTACATTCACAATCAAATTATAGTTCCAAATCAAGCGAAAAGTAAAGAAAGTATGTAATTAGCAATTTTGCTAAAGCAATTAAATAAATTAATATTTTGGTCAGTAAAGTAAAAAAAAATATAGTGAAAATTAGTTGGATTCATTTACAAAATGACAGCTAGCAATTTAATCTAACGATCAAAAGAAGAAAGACCGCTAGTGCAAATTATTTATATTTCGTCATACTAGCTCCCGTAATTTTACTGAACTATAGGTACTAAACTAGCCGACCGTATTTTGATAAAAGTATGAATGAAAGCTTTGACTTCGTTTATTTATTTAATGGACTACGCCTTCATCTTTCACACTTTCTTCCACCTGATTCTCCGACCTGAACTTCTCCTATCTAGAAGTTATCTGTTTTTATCTTCGCGAGTATAACGAGATATTGTTTAGTAGAGAATTTTTCGCTGAATACATCCAGGTATTCCAGATATTAATTTACACAAAATAATACCGGAGCGTTCATAACCGCGGTTCACCACCTAGCGGAGGCATTAATTAAAATAGCCGCGAACTTCCCGCTCCGTGCTAATGGAATGGATGCTCTGTCCGGTGCCAACTTCGGGATACAACTCTATTGCAGAAAACGAAATGTAAATAAACTTATTTCAGTGCGGTGCGGCCGCGCGAGCGACCATGGTAATTTGTTAGCAACTCCACTCTAACGTTTCACTGCGGGAGTGTCGCCCGCGACGCTAAGTCTATTGTACATACCCAGATAAAGTTTAGTGTGCTCGTTGTATTTATTTTCATAACTAATTCGTGATATGTGTTTTAAATATAACAATAATCTTGTAAGTAATAAAGTTCGTCATAATAACCATCCCTTTCATCACATAGAGCTAGCAAAGTAAAGAAACAAAGAAAATTAGATCGTTTTCGATATTTCCTAGGGAACGAATTAATTTAAGTGTACAAGAAAAACTGCAAGATTAAACAAAATTAATGGAAAATTATTTTAGCGGAATCAAATTGCAATGTTTGCTCTATGTTCTTTTCACAAAACAAAAAAATGCGGAGCGAAATTTCCCAAACGGTTATTTATTTTAATGTTGATTTTTTATACTGATAAGTAATAAAAAGCTTTTATAAATATTCATGCATGTGTGTTTAAAGGGCAAGAAAACTTGAATCATACTGGCAGTTTTATTAAATTTCAATTTGATGCTATTTAAACTTTGTACTTACTAAAGCTAAGTAACAAAAAATCATTTAGTGCGCGTTAACAATTTAAATATGCGTTTTTTAAAAACAACTCTCATAAAATCAAGCAAAAAATAAATTGAATACACAAAAGGATGAACCAAGTTAAAAAAAATCATAAGGAATTACTTCGTATGATGTCCATCCATCCATATGTATGATGTCCATACCCAGGTGTAATACGGAAACAGTAGCCTTCGGGAACAAAATACACGTGTGTATTGCAATCCCACAATACACCTACATATCGGCAGATTAATGGCCACACAAGCACAAATATGACTTTGTTCGAAAAAGGGAGCGACGCGAGTGTCGGCCGAAACCGTAAACTTTAAATCAAAATGTTGGCGTATAATCTCTAAACAAACTTTTAATTGCGGCCTCCAGTTATACAGTCCTGTCTGTGCGAAAATTCGTGTTAGAGTTTAATGAATTTCGTACTGCAAATTTCTGTCAGTATTCCGGGGATCGTTATGTAACTAATATTCCTTTGTAAGCAAAGCAAATAAACGTTGATGTTGAAGTTGGGTTTATTAGTCCAACGTTGGGCGCCAACTCGGATATAGTCCATTTATTCGTTCACGTAATTATACGAATTATTAGTAGATGCGGAAAGCCTGCATTAATTAAAACAATGCTACATAAAACGTTTGGATTCGTACCAGCTCCTTGGGGTTTCATCCAATTTAGCTAAAGAGTAAAGCTACT
Organism: Agriphila tristella; assembly: GCA_928269145.1. Classification (NCBI taxonomy): domain Eukaryota; kingdom Metazoa; phylum Arthropoda; class Insecta; order Lepidoptera; family Crambidae; genus Agriphila; species Agriphila tristella. The sequence continues at coordinate 46,200,909 of OV743433.1, forward strand.
CTGAAATTATTACAAAGAGAACAAGAATTTGAAAGAACTTCAAGATGAAAGAATGAAAATCATTAAGATTCTTTGCACTGATATTTTACTGGGGGCAACTTGTATTTAACATCCAGTTACTCATCTATTTATCTGGATTCCAGATATACAAATGAGTACTTACATTTAAACAACCAACAAAAACAATGGCGTTATAGGTAGGTATTTAGGTATTCATATTTTTATATTTCTCGTGTAGTCATCTTTTCTTTTGAAGTTTAGTATCACATTCTCTAGTCCAGATAAAAAAATATCAAACGATATGTTAAAAATACTTTCAGATAAGAATACAAACATTTTGTAAAAAAAAACCTTTTGGTTATTTTAATCGGTTTTTATGTTTTTATTTTGGTTTTTACATTTACCGACCGACGTTTCAGCGCTTTTTCAGCTCTCGAATATTTCATTTGAATGTTTTTCATAATACTTTTGCTTTCTAAATATTTTTGCCACACAACCAATAAATAAATAAATAAATAAATATTTGACAACATCACATACATTGCTCCAATCCCAAAGTAAGTAGCTATAGCACTTGTGTTATGGAAATCAGAAACAACGGTGGTATGACACACACCCAGACCTGAGACAATATTGAAAAGTTCTACATTGACCCAGCCGGGGATCGAACCCAGGACCTCAAGAGATGGTGACGCCTTGAAAACCGGCGTGCGAACCACTCGACCACGGAGGTCGTCAAAGTCGTCAATCACTACCACATAATAATAATACATTTTTATTAAGCTAACTAGGTACACAGAATATATACTCTAACGCGAAAAGAAACGACACTCGCGCATGTATGCTCGTAAAATCGCTCGCGGCTATGTGTGCGTGTCTGGAGGCGCGCGGGGGCTGCGCGCGGCGCGCGGGGAGTGCAGCCGTTAGTCGCCGACTTACTCGGGCAAGGGTTCTTTCTACTTTCGCTCGCCGCTCGCTTGTCCCACCGCAATCCGTATTGTACCGCATTTCGCACGGACTGACTACGCGTTTAATTTACATTATTTAATTGTTAGATAAATTAATCATGCCCGGCGGCGGGCGTTATTGTTGTGTTTATGGCTGTGGCAACAACCAAAAACAAAATCCTGATAAAAATTTCTTCGTATTGCCCAGTGATCCAGAAAAGTAAGTACCTATAGAGTAAGCGATAAATTTATAATCTTATTTTTAAATAACAAAAATATGTCAAAGTTGCCATAGTTGATGGGACCTACTATTGCAACTTTACCATATTTTGAATTTTAATAAAATAAATATTTATCGACTATTTTATAAGTTAAAATATACGAAATATTAGTCATGCCCTTACCGTTCCTTTAACCTGACTTTAATTATAACAAAAAGCTCTGAAAATAAGGATTTCAGACGATTAAACCTCGTAAACTCGCAAGTAGGTAAAATTGACAATAAATAAAAAAAAACCGGCCAAGTGCGAGCCGGACTCGCGCACAAAGGGTTCCGTACCAAAAAACGGCAAGAAATAAAAAAGGACTTGTATGGGAGCCCCCCTTAAATATTTATTCTGTTTTTAGTATTTGTTGTTTTATCGGCAACAGAAATACATCATCTGTTAAAATTTCAACTGTCCAGCTAACACGGTTCATGAGATACAGCCTGGTGACAGACAGACAGACAGCGGAGTCTTAGTAATAGGGTCCCGTTTTTTACCCTTTGGGTGCGGAACCCTAATAAAAATGATTATAAATCAAACCTTTCCTTCATTAACACGTTAAGAGATTAAAAAAATGATTATATGATAAACAACAGAAAATAAAGTATAAGGGTTGCAATTTATGATGTGTACTTACCTAATATAATTAAAAGATTACAAAAACTTATTATAAATCAAACCTATCTTTCATTAACATGTCCTTGCACAAGTTTATTTCCTAACATACCTACTATGTAATTTCCTTTGCCACAAGTCTAAATTCCATTTCGGTATCAACCCTAACGCTTACACGCTCTGGCTCAAGGTCGCTGGCGCTCGAACTCTCACGCACAGAGTGTGTCACGGCTGTGCTAGGTACTAATTTTGTTGCTATCCCAAAAGTTGGTTTGTTTTAATTTGAGTCGGCAACAGGCTACAGAGTTAATTTTAGATAAATTAATCATAATTCCTGCATTATACATAGCAAAAGTCATTCGTATTAACAAGTACGAATTATTTGTTAATAGGAATGTCGTAATAATGATATTCTGTATCGTTTTTTCTTAATAATAATATGTTTAGTGTTACCCATTACCTACAAGAGGAGTTATTACTTTCTAGATAAACCTATTATGTATTCTGTGGATAAACAACGGTAGGAAGTTTTTGTAGCATCTTCTTTTCGTAACCTTAATATTTTTATTTGATAACAAATTTAATATAAAGGTAAGTGTTCACTTACGTCAACATTTCGGTCCGGGTAACATCGGTACGGAAACGGCACCTGAGGTCTGCGTCTAGCTGGACGTTACGAATCTGAATGGAATGGGAATTCTTACAGGCCACGCGGATACGAGATTTAAATTGAATCGCTTTATTCTCAAGCGCATTGTGTGCCCGTTTTTCCATTGGAGTGACAGCGCTGAAACTCTTATTCAGCATAATGGATATGAATTTTCATTTAAGAAAGACACGGAAGCACGAGTATTATTATTTAAGACTCCGCTTATGGATCTTTGTAAAATTGCCTAGGAACTTTAATTTTCTTAAAATAAAAAAGTTGAATAGTATATTTTCTTTCTTTTATGGATCATTCACACAGCTCAGTCACGTCTCAGCGGTCTTAATCATGTCAACGGTCAGTCAAATTTCAATACATGTTTTGACAGTCACGTGACACGGCAGTCACCGGCAAGTCAAAACTTGTATTGAAATTTGACTGACCATTGACGTGACTGAGCTGTGTGTATTGATCCCTTACATTGCAGGTGTAATATATTTTTTTAAGTTATTACCAGCTTATCCTGATACTTACTAGATTCCAAAAGTAGATTTACACGTTTTTTTTAAGTGTAAGTAACAGATCATTAAAAATGCTTTTGCCAAGAATAGATTTATGACGTTTGCTTGTCTTTTAATACAACAAGAGCTCTGCACCTTGATTACGTAAAGCTGTTGCTAACAATTCTCGATTGAAATCGATTGAAAGCTCAGTTGTATTGCTGCTTTAGTTATCTGATAGTTGTCACATTGGTTCTAACTAAGCCCCTTCTTACACGGCGCTACTGAAACCTGACGAAACCGCGGGCTGATTATCTAATTAAAAACCACCTAGCGACTGGTTGCAATTCACAGATGATCGTGATCCATTGCTACTTCTTTTTGGGTAAAAAAAAACATACCAAAGAAAAGTGGCAATGTACCGTGGGCAACAGCGACGCTTAACCACTGCTAAAGTCAAAATCGCTTGCACGCCGCGCCGGCACAACCATACGTTTAGTTCGTGTAGGGGCGATACGCGCGCACACGAATTTTGTTGCAAACTGGTTAAGCGTCGCTGTTGCCCATAGTATGTCAAATGCAACCGGTCGCTAAATAGTTTCTTTTTAGATAATCAGGGTGCCGGTTAGTAATTATAGTTACAAACTAGTTTGTGACAAAGATTCGTACACGGCACTACCAAATTTATTTGAAACCTACACGAAACGCGGTGTGTGTGTTGTTTCGGGATATTATTGAAATGGCTAGCAATTCGAGCGATGAGGAGTTATCACTTCTATACTACATCAGACTGCATCCCACTTTACTCCAAGCTTTCTCGGTCACATCCACGAACACTCTTTTAATGTGTAATTACACAGACACATATGCTTTTCCACTTCTTGGACAAATTGTATATTTACTAATGGTCATTAATTTTCACTGAACCGCAACATGGTTTCTAGTTTCCATTAGTAATCAGTCGACGCGCGACTGCATGACCGGTCACTGGGTGATAAGTTTCTGACGCGTTCCAAACCAGTTTGTGATTGGTAGCGTCGTGTACGAACCGCCATTCAAATACTAGTGCTGTGACGTTTTAGTAACTAGTTGGTGATTAGAGTTTGAAACTAGTTTATTTTGAGTAGCGCCATGTAAGAAGGGCCTAAAGCACCAGAGTAACTGCGATTTCTGTCAGAGTTGATTGCAACAAAATTACAAAATCACCCCGCTGATTTGTCAAAACATACCTACAATTGATTCGAAATAGAGTTGCAAGAGATTAGATTTTTCAGTCGCCCTAAAAGACAGTATAAGTAAACTAAAACGAACGTGAACACTCGGTACCGAGAAAAAGCTACAATTTAAATAGGTACGTCGAGACTTAATTTGTATACAGCACAAGAGGACTCTTCGGGGGTAACGAGACAAATTGCAGTTTTGAATACCTGGTTGGCCGGCAATTTCACGGATCGGCCGCCGCATGTCAACCGTGCCTCGGTCTCAAACGAAAAACTTGTTAAGGATCATTCCACGTAATTTAATTGAATGGTGGCCATTTTTATTTCATTTCATTATTCAACCGTCAATTGTTCTCTTGTTTTTTTAATTGTACGTTTTCAAAGTTACGACAAGAAACCTCGTACTGAAGCAGTCTCAATCAAGCAAGAATATCAACGTCTCGTAATATTTTTTCTTTTTGTTACGTCAAAGGTGTCGCGTTCCATAGTTAACTTTTTTTAATAGGTTTGGTTGATTATAGGTAAGTATTTATTTACACTCGAACGATGATTAATTTCTTAACTCTTTCATGTATTTCATCCATTATTAGTGTTCTTATTACAATTTCAGCTTAGCATGGTTAAAATTCAGAGAATCCTTGCTCTTCATGCTGACGCCCGCATTGCAACATTGCAGGAGACCTACAAACGCTAAGAATTCCAAATTTCCTGAGGCAAATGGATTTCAGTCTGTCTCTTGTCTTAGTGAGTGAACCACCGTACCGCCATTGATTTTCTATCAAAATTCTGTTACGATCGAAACCTTTTCGAGAACATTATTTTTACCGAGTACTTTTCTTGTATAATGCATAATTTTCGCACTATTGTCCTGAATTAAACACTCTATTATAAGGTTGCTTTCTTCGAGGTAAACCGCGTTTGACCGCCTCTGTGGTCTAGTGGTTCGCCCACCCGTGTAAGGCTTAAGGGTTCGATTCCCAGGCTGGGTACAATTTGTACTCAGTTTGGTTGGTGGTAGAGCTTATTTCAAGTGCGCCTGGCTAACTACCACCATCTTACCTAACTCTGACGCCATAACAACAATTTAAAAATTGTTGTGTTCCGGCAGTTAGAGGTAAGATAGCCAGTTCCACGGTGATGAGGATTCCGGTGTAGTGCGCTTTCACCTTCGGCCTTATCATCACTTAAAGTCAGTTGAGGTAAAGACCAAGCACTATCCCGTTGTGTATAAAACACCCTGTTCACGGAAACGAGTTAGTGGAGCGCTATCTCACTCACACAATTTTTTAACTGTGATTGGTCAGTGATAAACGCTAAGACGGTGTACACAGTACGAGTACTTTTTAGTCTACTCATACTCCCCGCACTGTGCAGACGTGTTCTTACTTGTGACTGTATTCTCAATTCGTTACCTGGCTTGTGTATTGAATTTTGAATCTCAAGGTGGCGCAGGTGTGCTAATGACCCGTATTGTTCTTTTGTCATAAATGAGCAATAACTTAAGAAAATACTTTTTTCCAAATTTTTGTACAATAAAATAGCCCAGGTGTGCTAGTTCCATTGTTATTCTCTGTAATAAATGGCTCTCAAATAGGTTAGATGGAGCCGCTGGTATAAGCTAAGCGAATTTTTGAGAAGCGCAGTGTGAGCGAGCATTTACTTTTCTAAGGTATTGTTAACGCCCACTGACCCTAAAAAAGTTTTTTTTTTGTTTTTGTTATTTGTATGAAAATGTGTGATAGAGAAGGCGCTATACTAACTCGTTTCCGTGAACAGAAAGGTGAATCCGTCAATCTCGAATTCCGCCCTATGCTACCATGCTCAGCAACAATCAATATTTCCCACACAATAGGTTATGATAGTAATGAGGTCCGTAATCTACGTCTCTGAGCTCCCAATCGTGTCAAGTACATCAGTCATAACATGCATGCGGGCAGATACCACAGACGCGTATAGAAATGGGGATATTATGCGGGCGAATAATAATCGGTTGAGACCTACGTGCATGTTACTTGTGATGTTGTGATGTCTCACCTTGGCTTACATTCAGATTCAGGTATAGAGGAGGCATATAAATTGAAATTAAGAAACGTGTTTGAAGACAAAATGCCATACGATCCTTTTTGTATCAGGCCTGCGTGCATGGACAAGTCCGCATAAGTATACTAAAAACGCCCTATGTATTTTTTGAAGGTTAGAGACTATGTAAACACGAAGACTTATTTATTACTAAAACCTAATTAAAAATAAGAAATTATCCCATACTGAAAGTGGCGCTCTCAGTGGTTTTAAGTGGAATTTTTAGGACCCATAGTCTAGTATTTTTTAAAAGGTATCTTTACATTTCCTCGTATAGTCTTCCGTAGAAGTAGATAGCGAATGTGTCAAAAATGGCCACTTTTAGCATTTTGCTAAGTACTTCTAAAAATGACTACGAGGGAATTATACCTGCTTAAAAAGGGTCTTAAAAATTTCACGTAAGGTTATATTGAAATTATGTAGGTAATGTAGGTACTTAGGTATTATAATTATTTTTATCTATAATTCACTGCGACGCCACTTTCGGTTTGGGTATATACCGTCTTTCCGTTCTCCGTCTTATAGTTCAGGAAATGAACGCTCAAAAAAGGGTATAGAGGGAAAGGCGTGGAACACAATTTTTGACTACGTAACTTTGTTTGGACCTGTTAGGAGGTGAACATATCAAAAGTCCCCGCCCGTAGCCCCTATGCCCGGGGGGAGAGGGAGTTTTGAAGGTCCCATTTTTCGATTTTTTACGTATATCCCGAAAACTATACATTCCAGCGACATGAGTTTTTTCACAAAATGAAAGCTGGTTAAATTTGCTACATGTTAAATTCAGTATTTTTTTTTATATCTTGTATAGTTTTCGAGATATTCACTATTAAAAGTCTGTAATTTTATCTTTTTAATCTTAATATATAAAATCGTAAACTGAATGACTGACTGACTGACTGACTGACTGACTGACTGACTGACTGATCTATCAACGCACAGCCCAAACCGCTGGACCTAGAGACTTGAAATTTTGCACACAGATACTTTATATAGTGTAGGCATCCACTAAGGAAGGATTTTTGAAAATTCCATCCCTAAGGGGATGAAATAAGGGATGAAAGTTTGTATGAAAGTCCCTCAGTTTTGAAGCTAGAATCTTCAAATTTTGTGTTTAGGCTGACGATTGAAAATTAATAAATACGGGTCTCAGCGTTTTTCAAAATTCTACCCCCGAAGGGGTCAAAAGGGGGATGAAGTTGTGTATTAAAGAAAATCCTTTATTTTCGAAGTAAAAATCGCTAAATTTATAATTTAGGCTTATGGATAGAAATCTAAAGCAACGTATATTGTTTTTGTTAGGATTTCAACTCCAAAGGGGATGAAATGGGGGTGAAAAGGGTTAAAAAAAACCTAAAAATAGATATGGATGTCGTTATCGGGGTTTTGTGGGATGACGATTGCAAAAATGACATTTATTTTGAAGTCCAACCACGGTGGACATGATTTAACCCCTAAAGGGGTGAAAATGGGGTCCAAATTTTGTATGGAAAAATAATATAAAATAGACATTACAACTTTAAACTTCGTAGGAGCACATCTAAAAATAAATAGGCAAATATATATTTTGTTATTTTGAAAATCAACCCCTTAGGGGGTAAATGGGGTGAGTAAACATAAAAATCGACATAGATGTCGTTATTGGGGTTTTCTGGGATGACGATTGCAAAAATGACATTTATTTTGAAGTCCAACACGGTGGACATGATTTAACCCCTAAAGGGGTGAAAATGGGGTCCAAATTTTGTATGGAAAAATAATATAAAATAGACATTACAACTTTAAACTTCGTAGGAGCACATCTAAAAATAAATAGGCAAATATATATTTTGTTATTTTGAAAATCAACCCCTTAGGGGGTAAATGGGGTGAGTAAACATAAAAATCGACATAGATGTCGTTATTGGGGTTTTCTGGGATGACGATTGCAAAAATGACATTCATTTTGAAGTCCAACACGGTGGTCATGATTTAACCCCTAAAGGGGTAAAAATGGGGTTCAAATTTTGTATGGAAAAAGAATACAAAATCGAAATAACAACTTTAAAATTCGTAGGAGCACGTCTAAATATATATTTTGGGATTTTGAAAATCAACCCCTTAGAGGGTAAGTGGGGTGAGTAACATAAAAATCGATATGGATGTCGTTTTTGAGGTTTTATGGGATGGTGATTGCGAAAATTAGATTTATTTTGAAGTCCAACGCGGTGGACATGACACATATGGACCTGGACCTGGACATGCACATCCAGGGAACGGGAACGGGAACCGGAACGGGCACGGGCACGGGAACGGGAACGGAACGGAACGGGAACGAGACGGTAACGGGAACTAGAACGGGACGGGTACGGGAACGGGAACGGAAGGGGTACGGGACGAGTACGGGACGGGATCGGACGGGAACGGAACAGAAACGGAACGAAACGGGAATGAAACAGGAACGTAACGGGAACGGAACGGGAACGAAACAGGAACGAAACTGGAATGAAACGGGAACGGAACAGGAATAGAAAAGGATGGGAACGGGAACAAGAACCGGACGGGAACGGAACGGGAACAAGAACGGGAACGTAAGGCGTACGGGACGGTTAGGGGACGTTTACGGGACGGGAACGGAACGGGAATGGGAACGGGAAAGAAACGTGAACGGAACGGGAACGGAACGGAAACGGAACGGGAATATAACGGGACGGGAACGGGAACGAGAACAGGATGGGAACGGGACAGGAACGGGATGGGAACGGGAACGGAAACGGAAGGGGTACGGGACGGGGGGAACGGGAGCGGGAGCGGGAACGGAAACGGGAACTGGAAGCCTTGTGCGAGGCCCGCCACACGCGGCAAATGTCTTGCCTCGCGAGGCAGCGCGCTTGGTGGGGACTCGCCTAATCGCGTAAAAATGGCTGGCCGGATCCTGCCTGGTTGAAGGTTCCTTAAAAGGATTTCGTCTAATATCCACGCGGACGAAGTCGCGGGCAGAAGCTAGTTAATATATAAAAGAAGAAACTGATTGGTGACTGACATATCAACGCACAGCCCAAACCGCTGGGTCTAGAGACTCCAAATTTGGCACATAGGTTCCTAATGAGGTCTAGGGATGCACTAAGAAAGGATTTTTCAAAACTCACCCCCTAAAGGGTGAAACGGGGGTCCAAAGTTTGTATGAAAGTCCGTCAGTTTCGAAGCTAGGATCTTCAAATTTTGTGTTTAGGCTGACGATAAAAAAATAATATATATGAGTCCCAGCGTTTTTGAAAATTTTACTGCCGAAGGGGTGAAAAGGGGGATGAAGTTGTGTATAGAAAATCCTTCATTTTCGAAGTAAAAATAGCTAAATTTATAATTTTGACATATGGATGCAAATCTAACTCGACGTATATCGTTATTGTAAGTATTTCAGCCATTATGGGGATGAAATGGGGGCCAATCATCATCAATCAAAAAATATTTTTTTTTCCTAAATTACAGATATTCAGGAGCGGATATCTCAAAAACTATACAAGATATCGAAAAATTTTTCATAATAAATCTTGTCTAAAATTTAATCAGCTTTTATTTTGTAAAAAAACTCATGTCGGTGGAATGCATAGTTTTCGAGATATATCTGAAAAACCGAAAAATGGGACCTTCAAACCCCCCCTCCCCCCCGGCATAGGGGCTACGGGCGGGGACTTTTGATATGTTCTCCTCCTAACTGGTCCAAACAAAGTTACGAAGTCAAAAATTGTGTTCCAATCATTTCCCTCTACACCTTTTCATTTACTGGGCTATTAACGCAATAAATTACTTAAACTCAAAATATTGTTAATACAAATATTTTTCACTTTCTAATAAGTACTTATTTTACCTTGTACATGCCGATTGATTGAAACAAAGCAGTAAATTAATTTATTGTTTTTTGCACAGTATTAAGGTGGCCAAGCCACTGCATTTTTTTTCTACAGTAATTCCTATACCTATGGATCAGTTTCAGGCTACTTCTGATATTTTCCGTCATCTATCATATCTTTAATAGGTTATTGAGAAAAACCTGTAAGATTTCAGTGCCAAAACAAAAGCTAGTGTAACAGTGGGCGGGCTGAATAAATAAAATTCAACAAAATCTTATTGATATTCGGGTCTTCGACCTTCTTATGTAATGCTAATTTCTTCCATCTGTCCGCATGTCACTGTCATCCTAATATAACTTATCGGATGAGATATCAAACTTAAAAGGATGAGACTCACATGATTACTGTAATTTTGACTTGTTCCACGAATAAACAAATTTTAATTTTAATTATTTTTTTCCTAACAAAAAATCAAAGTACCTAATTGAGGAATAGTTGACAAAATGGCTTCTAGCAATTTAGTTAACCATGCAATTTCAAAGCATAATTTTAGCCAGAGTGACACCTCGCCAGATGTTTATAATACAATATTATCAAACTGATGACATTGTTCCGAGGTCGTCCTCAAACGACTCAACTGGGACTTTAATATACAACAATACAATATGGCCGCGAGTAAAGTAACTTAGATTAATATCTCTAACCGGAACTTGGGAGTTTTGGTATAATAATGATTTACAGAAACACGAATCTGCGATCCAACTATTACTTGAAGAATCAAATACACGAACATAATATTTTAAATTCTTTTCGATACCGCAAACCTGTTTCAGAATGACTTAGGTACATCGTTGGCATCTAAGAAATAATTGAAAAGAGAGTAAATACCCACATTTATCTTTGAAGTCGAAAACAATATGGAGCCCCACCGCGTTTTTCTTTAATCATAAGACTTCATTAGGCAATTTTAAATTATGGAGCATAAGATAATACCTTTGAAGATTAAACATTACAAGAATTTTGTTAGAAAGCTTCGATGCGTTCCTTATTTGTTTAGCATATTTACGAAATGGTACGAGTACATTAATTATATTATTAAGGGCGCATGATAGGTAAACATGGTTTGCGCGGGCCATATTTTCATATAAAGTTGTAGCCACAAAAAAAACATACGACAAGCTAAGGAGATTATCTAGTAGCTACAAGCATTCAATTGCGTATGAACCCCACAAATGATTGTAAAAAATAATCAGAATATCATCAAAAGCGCTTGTCGCGGGTCATATTTTTGGCGTAAATAATAGCGGTAACGTTTCGAATTCTACATCAAACAAAATACACTTTAACGTACTGTGTAGTTGCTCCAATAACTTTTTCCAATAAAGATAACTGTGCTAAGATAATGATGAAAAAAAACAACGAAAAACATCGCAAAAGTGCAAAAGTGAGGTTATTTTCCATACTCTTTACACGTAAAGAAAAAGACAGACACAAGTGATTCCGCATAACGGAGCCTTAACGTATTGCCAAAAATGCTACTATTGAGCAATATGGACGTACGTAGGCAAGGTTCGTTTCCTTTATCAAATCACACTGAAGCTAGCCTCACGTAACCACGTTACTCAAATAACCAGATTATTAATCTGAGGCCAAATACGAAGGCAGTAACAAACCACCGCGGTCCAAAACACTGGAGTTGACAAAGCATGTTCCACATTGAGAAGAATTTAATCAAAACCGTAGCATTCTAACACACATTCAACAGTCCCGCTTCGTTTTACGCTCGGCGACGTATGAGCATCGTAATTTCCGCAACAATTTACGTTCAACTCTTTGTATTAAATCCACATTTTGTTTTTAGATGCCGAATGCCTTTTCGATCTTGTCTTCGTTTCCTACGACATTTTTATGGATTCTTCAAATTACCGTGAATTTTATTTCGTTTAGCATCTTTACCAATAACAATATGCTATTATAATTTGTATCTGAAATATTAATTATATAAAAACGCTGTTTAATGTTTTATCATCAGACCTGACGTGAGAAATAAAAATGACTTTTTTACCATCGCCACTCTAAAAAGTGCGTTTAATTCAACGATAAGAGTGAATAATAAGCGATTTTATTCACCGAGTGAATAAAAATAATTTGAATTTGGAACAAGCGCGCATCATGAATTAGTACAAAAAAGTACCTATACCTACTGGCTGCTTTGGAGCTATTCCATAGAGCCATAGTTACACAATAACATTTGAGAAAAAAAATTCCCGCCACATTTAATTAGGTTCTTTTTAGTGTCTTATCTTTGGGTTCTTTTCTATCTATTAGGGGGAGATTAAATGTTCAGTCTTTCATCAGTCCATTCCATCAGTTTCTTACGATATTCGGTGTGCAAAAATTCAAAGTCTATACAGACTGATGAAATGGACTGATGCCAGACTGATCATGTAATCTCTCTCTTAGTGTGGTTGTTTTATGTCATTAGAAAACTTCTAATTTCACTATTTTCTATGTTTAAATATTAGCGAATACCTAAATAATAAAATGTGATAACTATAAAGAGGCGCTCGACGGCATAGTGGTTTAGCGCCTGGCTCAGCAATTGTGGAAGTAAAGCAACTTTCGCAGGGGTCGGTCATGGGATGGGTGACCAAAAATGTATTAACTCGAGCTCCTCCGTGCTTCGGAAGGCACGTTAAGCCGTTGGTCCCGGCTGCATTTGCAGTCGTTAACACCCATCAATCCGCATTGGGCCCGCGTGGTGGGTTATGGCCCATCCTCCCACCCATAAGGAAGGCCTGTGCCCCAGCAGTGGGGACATTAAAAATGGCTGGTGGTCAACTATAAATACTGCTAGGTATTTGTTTTCTCGCAGTCGATGGTAAAAAGTAGAGTACACAACTCGTGAAAAAAAATTTAATCTCGGTCCTTTGTATCCCTCGCTTCGCTCAGGATTCTACTTTTGAATCCCTCGCTACGCTCGGGATTCAACTCTAGAATCCTTCGCTACTCTCGAGATCCAACTTAGTCCCTCGAACTAAATTCCCTTTTTATTCACTTGTTGTATAATCTACTATTTAATCGTCACTGTACAAGTGAAGTCGCCGCGGCGCCGGCCGGCGGCAAGGTAGACAAAAAGATTCGAATCATCGCCATACAATACAATACAAAAGTTCGAAGCCAAAGGGGTTATTATTTTTCTTAATCATCTCTAATCTTACCATTCCTAAAGCCATAATATCTCCCCTTTGTCCACCTTAGATCATTTCAATTTGTCCCAACACATCACTTTCTTCGCACAAAATGAACAAAACAACACTCATATCTACGCTTCACAAAACCGTATAGCATCCAACTGTGATACATTCTGCATTCCGCTGACCAGTCGGTGAGAGTCCTGATTTACGAACTATTTTCGACGACACAGCCGCCAAAACGGCCGAAATCGTCCATCGCAATTACAAACGAACGGACTGATTTAATGCAAATCTATGATTCATCATTCTGAGTGTTGATAAGTACCTACAGTAGTATTGGGTTTCAATTTATATTTACTAGTTTATCAGCCAACCAAAAAGTTTTGTAACTTTTTGGTTGGAACAAAACAAGAATTTGTATTTATATCTCAAATATCTATATCAAAGACGATGTACAAAAGTTGTCGAAAACTGAAAACTTAACTGCCCCCCTAGCTAGGGTTACCATATCTCAGGATTTGTCCTGAGATCTCAGGATTTTTGGACGTTTCTCAGGATTGCGGCCGGATTTAGAAAATCTCAGGAAATGTCAGGATTTTGAGTTTTCCATAAAATACAGTACATTTTAAACAAAACACATTTTTCCATCTGGTAACCCTACCCCTAGCCAAAGTAGGTAACATTTACAAATTTTCGCTATCGCTTCGCTTCAAAACATTTCGTATGGATTAAACGTTTTAAAATTCGATTGTTAACGAAACCTTATGTCAATCCCATACATGTATCGAAAGCGAAGCGATAACGAAGATTAGCGAATGTTACTTTGGCTATAGTACTTGTTGTATGGTCTGTGGGCCTCTCTAAACTAAGTATTTGGTGGCTCGTAATAAAAGTGCCTCTTTCAGTTATCGGCGCAGGAGCGGTCAACATCGCCTCGCCATAGTAAACAGGCGTGGTTGCCATGGTTACCGAGGCGAGTTACTTGGGCAAGGCGATACCTGCGCCAACAAATGAGAAAAGGGCCTCACTCTTCAACTATGTCAACTTTCCACTGACATATAGGTACATCTGCGTAATTAATAAAGAATAAATAAAATAACAAGGAAAAACATTAAATAGTTATTTAAAAATTATTAATAGTACATTACTGACGCGGTCAATAATGACTGCATTGCTGGCAGCGCGATGATGATGGCCGATAGCGTAGCTTAGCGCAGGTCCAGGCCGGCACAGCGCGGTCAGCATTGCAGCCCTTGATGGCCAAGCTGGAATAAAGGCCGAGACCGGAGGTCGAGGCCTTTATAGCGCGGACAGCAAGGGCTGCAATGATGACCAAGCTTGAAGGCCGAGAGCGTAGTTAAGCTCAGCTTGAGGCCATCATAGCGTGGCCAGCAGTGCAGTCATTGTGGACCAAGTCTTGTATAGTGCTTTACTCAAAAATGTAAAAAATGTAAAAAAATTAAAAAATGTCAAAAATGACAAAAAATTACAAAAATGTCAGAAATGACAGAAATGGTCATTTTGGTAAATTGGTAATTTTTGACATTTTGACATTTCTGACATTTTTGTAAGTTTTTGTCAATTTTATCATTTTTGACATTTTTGTCATTTTTGAGTAAAGCACTATACAAGACTTGGTCCAAAATTACAAAAATGTTAAAAATTATTAAAATTACAAAAAACTATGTTTGAAACAAAACTCGACAATAATGGATTTTCAAAGGAAATTGCTGGTGGCTAAAACTCGGCAATAATGAAATGAAATCCCATATAACTTTGTTGCGTCACCATCGGAGGAGCGCGGCAACCTCGACTTTGTTCAAAGAAGGTTGTCAAAATAATGACCATATTACAAGCATTTTTGAGTAAAGATAATGTTTGTTTTCTTTTTTAATATTTACTTGGTTTACGAGTAAGTAATAAAAATTAATGTATTGGCGGCGCCACCCAAATTCTCACTCATCTTTTTCTCGAAAATTAAGTAGGTTGCAAACACAGACCATACAACAAGTACGATACTTTGTGGTTGCAAAAAATATGGTAAGTAAATAATACTAAATAGTAGATTGTATTACAAGGGAGCAAAATAATATTTTTACGGCGAGGGCGCTATTTTGAATCCAGAGCGAAGTGAGGGATTCTAGAGTAGAATCCCGAGCGTAGCGAGGGATTCTTCAGTAGAATCCTGAACGTAGCGAGGGATTCAAAGTATGTCGCCCTCGCCAAAAATATTTTGCGCCCGAGTCATATACTCTACTTTTCATCCCCTTTCTATGAGAAAATAAATAGGAGACTGTGTTTATGTAATTAATGAAAATGTTTTTTATTTAAAAAAGACACGTGAAAAGTAAAAATAATTACAAATTTATAGTTACGTTTACACTAGCGCAATTTTCAAAAGTTATTGTACTAAGTACGTAAGTATGTACTAATTACAAGAACATAGACTTAATTCGCGCGCTTATGTTTTTTTTTGTCTCCGCGCCGTCTTTACAGCCAGTCAATACATACCAGCCGGCGGCGGCGTTCGAATTCTTTAAAAGATACATGTTCTAAATTTAAATCTCTTTTCCTCCCACTAAAAAGTTCTTACCAGAAAAGAGCTATTTTGGTCCCACTTATATAGGAACAAATCATCATTTTTCGAATAGAAGGGATGAAAATACGTTTAATCTCAAATTAATTAAGTATGTAATAATTATTATGTTGGTAAAATATATAAGGCTGATGTTATTAGTGACAATGTGGGGTCGATTTTCATTACCTACTATAATTTATGAAAATGTTCTGTAGCAGCCATTAAAAGCAATTAATGTAACTACAGACCAGGTACCTAGACTGAAACATCTTAACATAATATTCAACTTAAAAAAATATTATTATTTAATATAACTCTACCTTTGACGGGAAAGCTTTGAAACACTGAGAAAAACGGGCTACTTAAAATTGGCAAATTTGTAATGCACCGGCAGCCAGATACGTATAATGTGCTTTTCACATGAAATAAATAAGAGCCATACTTATAATGAGCCGACACCATGTCCAGTAAGTATGCGGCATAATGCCCTGTAAAGACAATGTAAACGAGTTACTTGTAATGAGGCCGAATCCTTAATACGTAAGCCGCATCATGAAATTACTGTGCCCGCACTGTTAACGTTTACGTATGCGGTTTAATGATGCCGCATATGTATTAACGGAGCAGCATACGTAATTTACTTAACCCGCAACAGGAAATATATATGCGCTATACGTACGAAGTTATACAGCCGCATTATTTCAGTATCCAGGCTCTTTACAACAGTAACTGGTTGCCAAATCATTGTACTGACTCCGTCTCATTAAGTAATGGTCCGGGTTACGTACATAATGTACGAGCAGGGTCGGAGATATGCCGATACATTTTACGTACACGGGATAATTAATAATGTCTCCGCCTACATAAACATTTACGTATCCTGGCTCATTTTACGAACTCCGTTTACTTACTGGCAGTGTTCGGTACATAGAATCTTTATGACGTCAGCCGCATCATGAAATTACTGTGGCGCACTCTTTACAGTTACGTATGCGGCTTAATGATTCTGCACGGAGCAGCATACGTAATTTACTTTACCCGTAACATGAAATATGTATGCGCTATACGTACGAAGTTATACAGTCGCATTATTTCAGTATCCAGGCTCTTTATAACAGTAACTGGTTGCCAAATCATTGTACTGACTCTGTCTCATTAAGTAATGGTCCCGGTTACGTACATAATGTACAAGCAGGGTCGGAGATATGCCGATACATTTTACGTACACGGGATAATTAATAATGTCTCCGTCTACATCATCAGTTTTTACGTATCCTGGCTCATTTTACGAACTCCGTTTACTTACTGGCAGTGTTCGGTACATAGAATCTTTATGACGTCAGCCGCATCATGAAATTACTGTGGCGCACTCTTTACAGTTACGTATGCGGCTTAATGATTCTGCACGGAGCAGCATACGTAATTTACTTTACCCGTAACATGAAATATGTATGCGCTATACGTACGAAGTTATACAGTCGCATTATTTCAGTATCCAGGCTCTTTATAACAGTAACTGGTTGCCAAATCATTGTACTGACTCTGTCTCATTAAGTAATGGTCCCGGTTACGTACATAATGTACAAGCAGGGTCGGAGATATGCCGATACATTTTACGTACACGGGATAATTAATAATGTTTCCGTCTACATCATCAGTTTTTACGTATCCTGGCTCATTTTACGAACTCCGTTTACTTACCGACTGTGTTTGGTACGTAGAATCTTTATAACGTCAGCCGCATCATTAAATTACTGTGGCGCATTCTTTACAGTTACGTATGCGGCTTAATGATTCTGCACGGAGCAGCATACGTAATTTACTTAACCCGTAACATGAAATATGTATGCGCTATACGTACGAATAGTTATACAGCTGCATTATTTCAGTATCCAGGCTCTTTATAACAGTAACTGGTTGCCAAATCATTGTACTGTCCCTGTCACATTAAGTAATGGTCCCGGTTACGTACATAATGTACGAGCAGGGTCGGAGGTATGCCAATACATTTTACGTACACGGGATAATTAATAATGTCTCCGTCTACATCATCAGTTTTTATGTATCCTGGCTCATTTTACGAACTCCGTTTACTTACCGACTGTGTTTGGTACGTAGAATCTTTATGACGTCAGCCGCATCATTAAATTACTGTAGCGCATTCTTTACAGTTACGTATGCGGCTAAATGATTCTGCACGGAGCAGCATACGTAATTTACTTAACCCGTAACATAAAATATGTATGCGCTATACGTACGAATAGTTATACAGCTGCATTATTTCAGTATCCAGGCTCTTTATAACAGTAACTGGTTGCCAAATCATTGTACTGTCCCTGTCACATTAAGTAATGGTCCCGGTTACGTACATAATGTACGAGCAGGGTCGGAGGTATACCGATACATTTTACGTACACGGGATAATTAATAATGTCTCCGTCTACATCATCAGTTTTTACGTATCCTGGCTCATTTTACGAACTCCGTTTACTTACCGACTGTGTTTGGTACGTAGAATCTTTATGACGTCAGCCGCATCATTAAATTACTGTGGCGCATTCTTTACAGTTACGTATTCGGCTTAATGATTCTGCACGGAGCAGCATACGTAATTTACTTAACCCGTAACATAAAATATGTATGCGCCATACGTACGAATAGTTATACAGCTGCAATATTTCAGTATCCAGGCTCTTTATAACAGTAACTGGTTGCCAAATCATTGTACTGTCCCTGTCACATTAAGTAATGGTCCCGGTTACGTACATAATGTACGAGCAGGGTCGGAGGTATGCCGATACATTTTACGTACACGGGATAATTAATAATGTCTCCGTCTACATCATCAGTTTTTATGTATCCTGGCTCATTTTACGAACTCCGTTTACTTACCGACTGTGTTTGGTACGTAGAATCTTTATGACGTCAGCCGCATCATTAAATTACTGTAGCGCATTCTTTACAGTTACGTATGCGGCTAAATGATTCTGCACGGAGCAGCATACGTAATTTACTTAACCCGTAACATAAAATATGTATGCGCTATACGTACGAATAGTTATACAGCTGCATTATTTCAGTATCCAGGCTCTTTATAACAGTAACTGGTTGCCAAATCATTGTACTGTCCCTGTCACATTAAGTAATGGTCCCGGTTACGTACATAATGTACGAGCAGGGTCGGAGGTATACCGATACATTTTACGTACACAGGATAATTAATAATGTCTCCGTCTACATCATCAGTTTTTACGTATCCTGGCTCATTTTACGAACTCCGTTTACTTACCGACTGTGTTTGGTACGTAGAATCTTTATGACGTCAGCCGCATCATTAAATTACTCTGGCGCATTCTTTACAGTTACGTATTCGGCTTAATGATTCTGCACGGAGCAGCATACGTAATTTACTTAACCCGTAACATAAAATATGTATGCGCCATACGTACGAATAGTTATACAGCTGCAATATTTCAGTATCCAGGCTCTTTATAACAGTAACTGGTTGCCAAATCATTATACTGTCTCTGTCACATTAAGTAATGGTCCCGGTTACGTACATAATGCACGAGCAGGGTCGGAGATATGCCGATACATTTTACGTACACGGGATAATTAATAATGTCTCCGTCTACATCATCAGTTTTTACGTATCCTGGCTCATTTTACGAACTCCGTTTACTTACCGACTGTGTTTGGTACGTAGAATCTTTATGACGTCAGCCGCATCATTAAATTACTGTGGCGCATTCTTTACAGTTACGTATGCGGCTTAAAGGATCATTCCCACAGCTCCGGCGCGTCACCGGCGCGTCACCGGCCCGTCCGTCAACGTCAAAAATATGTGTGAACAAGCAGTTCAGATCACCGGCGCCGGCACGTCACCGGCGCGTCGCCGGCTCGTTTCAGTCAAGTCAACGTCGCTTCACCGGCAAGGCAAGCAGGGCTGCCACTTTTTTGTTTTAATAAAGTATAGGTTGCTATAATAGGTAGAAAAAAGTACATTGTGGTATGGAAATATAGAATTATTTATTTATTCCAACTTTAAAAACCTACTGTTTAAGTATTGTTTTTTGGAAATATTTTGGTAACTTTACTAGACTTAATTTACTTATTCCACTAAGTTCAAGTAAAGGTAAATATTATTTTCTCGAATTATAATAGAAATACAACAACGTATGCGAATGTCGGATTTTCGGGTAAACAAATGAATGCCGGAACACAAGTGAAGGCATGAAAACATTGTCTACAGAAATTGTTGTATTATTATTAAAATTCGAAAAATAGTACCTTTGCTTGAACTTAGTGGTAAAGGTGAATTAAGTCTAACAAAGTTACCAAAATACTACCAAAAACAATACTTAAACAGTAGGTTCTTAAAGTTGAAATAAATAAATAAATACTTTATTTCTACACCACAATGTACTTTTTTCTACCTATTATAACAACCAATAATTTATTATAATAAATAAGTGGCAACCCTGTTTGCCATGCCGGGGACGCGCCGGTGACGTGACGGCCGGCGACGCGCCGGTGACGTGACGGCCGGTGACGCGCCGGTGACGTGACGGCCGGCACGTCACCGGCGCGGCGCGTCGCCGGCGAGGCACCGGCAAGACAAACAGGGCTGCTACTTCTTGTTTTAATAAATTATTGATTACTATAATCGGTACAGAAAAAGTATAATTTATTTATTTCAGCCTTGAAAAACATTTTATATAACTTTTGTTCATATTTCGGTAACTTTGTGAGACCTTATTCATCAGTTCCACTAAATATTGGTAAGGGTACAATTTTTCGAATTTTAATAAAAATACAACGTGTGTGGATTTCGGGTAAACAAATGAATCTCAGAAAAACAAGTGAAGGTCAACAATTTCTTTTTGCGAAATTGTTGTTTTAAGTTGTCATTTGTCAATCTTAAAACAGCAATATATCTCGAAAAATACTCATCCCAAAGTGGTGGTGTAAATTTAGCCTATAAAATTTACCAAAATATTAAGAAAAGTGTAAATAAAATGTTTTTAAAGTTGAAATAAATAAATAATACTTTATTTCCAAACCACAATGTACTTTTTTTTCTACCTATTATAACAACCAATACTTTATTGAATCAAATAAGTGGCAACCCTGTTTACCTTGCCGGCGACGCGCCGGTGACGTAACGGCCGGCGACGCGCCGGTGACGTGACGGCCGGCGCGTCACCGGCACGGCGCGTCACCGGCGACTCAACGGCAAGGCAAACAGGGTTGCTACTTTTTGTTTTTATAAATTATTAATTGCTATAATCGGTATAGATAAATACACTGTGGTATGGAAATAGAGTATTATTTATTTATCTCAACTTTGAAAAACATTTACTTTTATTACTTTTGGTAATATTTTGGTAAATTTATTAGACTTAATTTACACCACCAGTCTAGGATGAGTATTTTTCGAGATATTGCTATTTTAAGATACCATACAATTCCTATCTCAAATAGAAATTGTTGACCTTCAATTAATTTTACGTCATTCATTTGTTTACCCAAAATCCACACACATTGTTGTATTTTCATTTAAATTCGAAAAATGTTACCCTTACTAGAACCGCTGTTCGTCTAGCTAGGCAGTTGACGCAACGACTAAAGGTGTAAGGGTTGGCACTCTGTGATTTGCCTTTTTGAATATCAAAAATTAATAAGAAAAATAAGATTGGTACTTCAAAATTCAAGTTATATTCTTTGAAAAAAAATTGTCATTTTTTTCTAAAAGGTAAGAATATTTCTTTTAAATTTGTCTCTTTTTCTTCTTTTTATGCTCTTCAAATAAAGAATAGAAAAACATGTGACTTAGTTTTTGCTCCTTTTCTTTTTGTTTATGGGCCGATTTCGATGAAGCTCGCTTTTTGATATAACTTTGACACGAAAATAACAACGCAATGTTGAATACATTAAAAAATTCAAAATGGCGGCAAACTTTTTTGCTTGTGGGCTGATTTCGATGAAACTCGGTTTTTGCTACTATTTTGACAAGAAAACAGCAACGCACTCTTAAAAATGTAAAAAATTCAAGATGGCGGCTAACCTTTTTGCTTACGGGTCGATTTCGATGAAACTCGGTTTTTGGTACTATTTTGACAAGAAAACAGCAACGCAGTGTTAAAAATGTAAAAAATTAAAATGGCGGCCAAATTTTTTGTTTGCGGGCCGATTTCGATGAATCTCGGTTTTTGGTACTATTTTGCCAAGAAAACAGCAACGCAATGTTAAAAATACAAAAATATCTAAGATGGCGGCCAACTTTTTTGTTTGCAGGGCGATTTCGATGAAACACGGTTTTTGACACTATTTTGACAAGAAAACAGCAACGCAAAGTTACAAATGTAAAAATTCAAGATGGCGGCCAACTTTTTGGCTTGTGGGCTGATTTCGATGAAACTTTATTTTTGGTACTATTTTGACAAGAAAACAGCAACGCTATATTAAAAACATAAAATATGCAAGATGGCGGCCAACTTTTTGCTTGTGGGCTGATTTTTATGAAACTCGGTTTTTTGGCCCGTTTTGGCCAGAAAACGGCATCACCGAGTTTCATCGAAATCAGCTCACAAGCAAAAAAGTTGGCCGCTATCTTGAATTTTCACATTTTTAACTTTGCATTGCTGTTTTCTGATCAAAATAGTGTCAAAAACCGAGTTTCATTAAATCGCCCCGCGAGCAAAAAAGTTTGCCGCCATCTTAGATATTTTTATATTTTTAACATTGCGTTGCTGTCGTCTTGTCAAAATAGTACAAAAAACCGAGTTTTATCGAAATAGGCCCATCAACAAAGGAGTTGGCCACCATCTTGAATTTATTCCATTTTTAACTTTGCGTAGCTGTTCTCTTGTCAAAATACTAGCAAACACCGAGTTTCATTGAAATCAGCCCACAAGCAAAAAAGTTGGCTGCCATCTTGAACTTTGACATTTTTAACATTGCGTTGCCGTTTTCTTGTAAAAAAAGTACAAAAACCGAGTTTCATCGAAATCGGCCCACAAATAAAGGAGTTGGCCACTATCTTGAATTTTAACATTTTTAACTTTGCGTAGCTGTTCTCATGTCAAAATAATACCAAAAACCAAGTTTCATCAAAATCGGTTCACAAGCATAAAAGTTGGCCGCCATCTTGAATTTTTTTACATTTTTAACATTGCGTTGCTGTCGTCTTGTCAAAATAGTACAAAAAACCGAGTTTTATCGAAATAGGCCATCAACAAAGGAGTTGGCCACCATCTTGAATTTATTCCATTTTTAACTTTGCGTAGCTGTTCTCTTGTCAAAATACTAGCAAACACCGAGTTTCATTGAAATCAGCCCACAAGCAAAAAAGTTGGCTGCCATCTTGAACTTTGACATTTTTAACATTGCGTTGCCGTTTTCTTGTAAAAAAAGTACAAATACCGAGTTTCATCGAAATCGGCCCACAAATAAAGGAGTTGGCCACTATCTTGAATTTTAACCTTTTTAACTTTGCGTAGCTGTTCTCATGTCAAAATAATACCAAAAACCAAGTTTCATCAAAATCGGCCCACAAGCAAAAAAGTTGGCCGCCATCTTGAATTTTTTTACATTTTTAACATTGCGTTGCTGTTTTCTTGTCAAAATAGTACTAAAAACCGAATTTCATCGAAATCGGCCCACAAACAAAAAAGTTGGCCGCCATCTTGATTTTTTTAGATTTTTAACACTGCGTTGTTGTTTTCTAGTCAAAATAGTACCCAAAACCAAGTTTCATTGAAATCGGCCCACAAACAATAAAGTAGGCCGCCATCTAGAATTATTTACATTTTTAACAGTGCATTGCCGTTTTCTTGTCAGAATAGTACCAAAAACAGAGTTTCATCGAAATTGGCCCGCAAACAGAGAAGTTGGCTGCCATCTTTATTTTTTTACTTTTTAATATTGCGTTTCTGTTTTCTTGTCAAAATAGGACCAAAAACCGAGTTTCATCGAAATCGGCCTGCAAACAAAAAAGTTGGCCGCCATCTTGAATTTTTTACTTTTTTTACATTGCGTCGCTGTTCTCATGTCAAAATAGTACCAAAAACCAAATTTCATCTAAATCGGCCCACAAGCAAAAAAGTTGGCCGCCATCTTGAATTTTTTTACATTTTTAACATTGCGTTGTTATTGCCTTGTTAAAATAACACCATATACCAAGTTTCATCGAAATCGACCAAAAAACAAAAAAGTTGACCGCCATCTTGGATTTTTTATTATTTTTAACATTGCGTTGTTATTGCCTTGTTAAAATAACACCATAAACTAAGTTTCATCTAAATCGGCCGAAAAACAAAAAAGTTGGCCGCCATCTTGGATTTTTTATATTTTTTACGTAGCTTTTTTGCGTAGCTGTTTTATTGTCACAATTTTGTTAAAAACCGAGTTTCATCGAAATAGGCCTACAAACAAAAAAGTTGACTGCCATTATTGATTTTTCAATATTTTCAACATTGCGTTGCTATTTTCTCGTTAAATTAGTTCCAAAAACCGTGTTTTATGGTAATCGGCCCACAAACAAAAAAGTTGCCCGCCACCTTCGATTTTTTTTTATCATTGCATGTTGTTTTCTTGCCAAAATAGTTCCAAAAACCGAGTTTCATTTTAATCGGCCCTTAGGCGACGGCTACACGTCGTGGTAAATATCGTGATCCAACGTCATAGAGCAAATTTTAACCATGGAAAGTAAAATATTGAATATGCCATACAAATTACTTTCAATGGTTAAAATTTACTTTATGGCGTTGGATCACGGTAAATACCACGCGTCTAGCCGGCGCCATAAACAAATTGGCCGCCATCTTAGATTATATGTTCTTAGCATAAACTTAATATAGCGAAAAATTTTCTAAGTCTATGGTTCTTAGTAGGTAAGGTAACTCGACGTATAGATATCCCGAAACATTTTAAGTAGTCGCATTAGTTAAAAGATACCCTGGAACCGGAAAAAAACAGCCACTATGCGTATCGGAATAACCGCATGCATTATACTGCAGCCCTATTACGTAAATAAGTAAGCGGGCTCATTATAATGAACCGCGCTATTTATAAATAGCGCGGTTACTTACGTCGTCGTACTGCGCATTTAACGTATTTGGGGTTGCCATCACATTAAATTATGTTGTTTGGTGGTCATTAGCTACTTTATAAGTTTATTTAGCGTATTTTTGTTTGCTCTGTTTTTACAACCAAGTGGGCAACCACTTTAGTTGACTAAAAATATAAGCGAAACTAAATAATTCTGTTAGATGCAAATTGCTACCATCTGGCTACTTTCTAACGTTACAATTTTGTATTTTAGTTAGTTAGTATTGGAATGTAAGAATCGAACGAAGATACAGGGGCCGGGCGAAGTGCGAACCCTCGCAGAAAAATTCTCCAGGAACAAATTTTCAAAATTTTTTGGCAACTGTACCTACTTTTTTGTTCAGTCATCTTTTATATTCAGTTAAATGATTTTCTGTCCCGCACTTGACTTAATCTTTGAAATTTTTCCTTGGATAAGTAATTTGGGAATTTTTCCTTTGCAGTACATTTTTGTCGTCATATAAGAGCGCGTTTATTCTTTGTTTTTATTTTACTTGACGCATCCATCCGGAAAGCGTGGCGTGTCTAGTTTTGCCTTCGAATAGAATTAAAAAAAAAAATTATGTACAATACTAAGTTTTATTGTAATGATGAATGAATAAAACCGGTTTTATATATATATTTTTGAGGTGCTTCGGTATTTCGAAAAATTTTATCTGGTCACACTGACCCCCGCGCAACGCAACGCAAGCACAAGCAGGCAGAGAGAGTGCGAGTGAGTGACATGACGCAGCGGCGGCGCGTGCCCGGTGCCTATTACGTTACGAAGTTATGGAAGAAATTAAGGATATTGAGGAAGATATTAAGTGAAATACAAAGATATTAAAAGTGAAATACTTCCATTTCTTGAAGGTAAGCCAATTGCTCGTCAGTAAAGTTCAAAACGTTTATTGCACTTTTCATGTTGTAGGTACAAAAGTTAAATACTAGTTTTCTTAAATTAGTAAGGCTAGTTTTATAGAAAACTTGTAGAATGCTTGTCAAGCCAAAGATTTAAATCGTTAGATAAGCCCTTACCATAGTAACAGCTCACCGAAATGTGTCAACATCAAGGCCGTCTTTAACCGATTTGAGGCCTTGGGCACATTAGGATAATGGGGCCCCTATGACCTTGACTTGGGTTACCATCAAAGTAGGAGAGGATGCCTGTATATGAGGCACAAAATTACAGATTTTTTAGGAAAAATCTTATCTAGGAATAGCAAAAATCGGCCGCGAAGCGCGATTATTAGTCAGTTTCATTCACTAATCTTGTAATATTACCTGTCTTTAGTGAAAAAAAACGGCCGCGCAGCGCGTTTTTTAGTCAGTTTCATCAAATAATCTCGTAATTATGCCTGTCTAAATTAAAGAAAAACGGCCGCGCAGCGCGATTTTTATACTTAATCGGTTTTATTCACAAATCTTGTAATCTTGATAAGAACAATTATTGTATAATCCATAAAAGTAACTATTTTAGAATTTAAAGTTAGTGATTAAAAATCTATGTGGTTTGAAAAGGATTTTTTTTCGTAATATAATAAGCATCTGTATCATTAAGCGATCTGGCAAGAAACAAGGGGCCCCTATCGATCGCGGGGCCCTGGGCAAGTGCCCAGAGTGCCCAGTGGGAAAGATGGGCCTGGTCAACATTCAAATGAGTGAATTTTCACATACAAACGTGTTTGACGTAATTATTGTTGGTTTTATTGAAAAATCTGAATAATACTAATTACAAATAAGTCCATTGCTTGTTGGATAAAGTTGTAAACCTGAACGGACAGCATTTTTTCTTAAACCAGGGGGTTAAATCTGCTAATTTTATCGTAAAATCGTGTTTCAATGTTGTTCGAATGGTAATGCTTTTTGACACAGTTCTTGTTTCTTAAACCCAAAAACACCATGTGTTTCGGTTTTGGGTATAAGAAACAAGAACTGTGTCAAAAAGCATTACCATTCAAACAACATTGAACCACGATTTCGACGTTAACATAATGCATTAGCAGAATTGACCCCCATATTTTTTATTGCCGATCTTTTAAATTCCATTTTCGCAATTCCAAAAACATTCATAAACATGCTCTAACTGTCGATGAGCTCTAAAGTTTGTTTCTTAGACTACTCCATTATTTAATACCTACCTAATTAAAGTATAAAACATGAGATTATGAACATATAGACAACTATAAGTTTTAAACATGTAGGCAATTACAAGTAGGTAGGTACATGACAAGTTTTATATACAACATTATTTTATTTATATTTGTATTTTTCAGTCAACCATATAACCACAATCCTACTCAAAACGCTGTAAGTACGGGACACTAATGTCGGTGATAATGCAAAAATCTCTACAGATTGTTACTGCAGCTAATAACAATGTAAGTTACTCATATGACATTACTCAGTTTGATAACAAAACGTATTAAAAAAATTGTCGAATTGTAGCGACCATTTTATATGTTTCTGTTCAATAGAGATTTTAATTTGACGCCTGATGGGCAATTTTTATTTTATTTTATTTGAAAACCAACAGCGTTACCATTTATTTTTACTACAAATTCTAACCATTAAAGCAAGGCCAATTACAGATTTTCCATAAAATTACCTTACTTAGTAAATTCCAAACAAGAAATTAATACAATAAT
The DNA here is from genome assembly GCA_928269145.1 of Agriphila tristella. Classification (NCBI taxonomy): domain Eukaryota; kingdom Metazoa; phylum Arthropoda; class Insecta; order Lepidoptera; family Crambidae; genus Agriphila; species Agriphila tristella. The sequence goes on from OV743433.1 coordinate 46,228,522, forward strand.
GCAATGATAAGACAACAGTCGCAAAGTTATTAGTCAATACTCTATACTTAATTAACTTAAAAAAAAGAAAATCACTTGTTATACTTATACTAGGTATAACATTCACTTCATTTCTAATTCAGATTCATCTTAAAATTTCAATAGATTCCTATTAGATTAAACAAATAAACACATTTTTATTTATTATTTTAAGTATTTATTAAAAAAATGTCAAGATGGGCAATAATTAAAAAAATTGTCAGTCACTGATAGTAAAAAGCTTACAATATTGTAGAATTGTAATGTAATACAATTCTGACAGGCGGCCTCATCCCTTTCAATCTCTGCAAAGTGGTAAGCAAATAATAATTACTAGTCAAATTCGAGTCGGGCTCGCACCACGAGGTACCGGTTATGTATATGTTGATACAAACATTCTTTATTCAACAAACAATTCTATCTGATAAAACTAGAAATTGACAATTTTCAGATTTTCCTTTACATTTGCTGACGACCTTGCTTCTTGCTATTTTTAGGGTTCCGTAGCCTAATGGCAAAAAACGGAACCCTTATAGTTTCGTCATGTCTGTCTGTCTGTCTGTCCGTATGTCACAGCCACTTTATTCCGAAACTATTAGGATTACACAAGTGAAACTTGGTAGGTAGATGTATTCTGTAAACCGCTTTAAGGTTTTCACATAAAAATAAAAAATAAAAAAAGTTTAAGGGTGGGCTCCTCATACATGAAACTGTAACTGAAAATTTTTTTTTCATTAAACCTATACCTTGAAATCGCGAAAAAAAAAACAGCTGTTTCATACATTCTGGTCGAGTAGGTACTGACACCTTGTATGAAAAAGCTGATTTTTTTTTCGCGATTTCAAGGTTGGCTCCATAGTAAAAGTTGTTCATATTCATGAGCACAATCACCACCTAAGAGGTTTTGCGCTTTTTCATTAACACGTTGTAGATAGGTCTTTAAAAATGACATTGAGTTTACTAAGACTATTTTTTCTCAAAGTTAACCGTTTGAAAGATATACACTGCCAAAGTGGTAAAATGATTGTCCCCCCCCCCCCCCCTTTAACTTTTAAAATAACAGAGTGAAAAATCTAAAAAAAATATATGCTGTAGATCGTAATAAATACTTTCAACGAAAATTGGTTGGAACGAGATATAGTGATAATTTTTAGAGATATATCACATTTTCCAAAACCGCAAATATAACATTGTCATTCATACAAACACTATTAAAAACAAAGTTATTTTTGCATACGGAAAATTATAGTGGTATTCAATATGGTATTGTATACGGTAACTACGGAACCCTACTGCGCGTGGCCCGACACGCACTTGGCCGGTTTTTTTTTATAAGTGGCTATATATCTTTAGAATGCATTCACTTCGAGGTTTGAATTTTACACCCCAAAAGAGACTGCAACCCCTACATTCTTTGATATTCTCCATACTACTTATATTACCTGTCAATTTAGTATCCAAGGGTGTGTTTCATAAAAAAATATTAGTTCAATATTATGACCAGTAATAAAAGTTAGTTAGCCCCAGGTTAGAAAAACAGACTGTAATAAATATTTATTTGTTCGTTGTGCGTCACTTCTGCCGTAGCGGGTGGCCCGCACCAGTGGGTGAGTGTGCCAGTAGCGTGCTGTACTACAGCCCAGTGTCTAGCTAGCCCCGTCCAGCCCCATGCCGCCGCACACGCGCTCGTACTACGCACACCCCGAGCAGTTCCTGCCGCAGCGGGTGGCCCGCGCCCGGCCGCCACACCAGTGGGTGAGTGTGCCAGTAGCGTGCTGTACTACAGCGCAGTGTCTAGCTAGCCCCGTCCAGCCCCATGCCGCCGCACACGTGCGCGAACTACGCGCACCCCGAGCAGTTCCTGCCGCAGCGGGTGGCCCACGCCCGGCCGCCGCACCAGTGGGTGAGTGTGCCAGTAGCGTGCTGTACTACAGCGTAGTGTCTCGCGAGCCCCGCCCAGCCCCATGCCGCCGCACACGCGCGCGTACTACGCGCACCTCGAGCAGTTCCTGCCGCAGCGGGTGGCCCGCGCCCGGCCGCCGCACCAGTGGGTGAGTGTGCCAGTAGCGTGCTGTACTACAGCCCAGTGTCTAGCTAGCCCCGTCCAGCCCCATGCCGCCGCACACGCGCGCGTACTACGCGCACCCCGAGCAGTTCCTGCCGCAGCGGGTGGCCCACGCCCGGCCGCCGCACCAGTGGGTGAGTGTGCCAGTAGCGTGCTGTACTACAGCGTAGTGTCTCGCGAGCCCCGCCCAGCCCCATGCCGCCGCACACGCGCGCGTACTACGCGCTCCTCGAGCAGTTCCTGCCGCAGCGGGTGGCCCGCGCCCGGCCGCCGCACCAGTGGGTGAGTGTGCCAGTAGCGTGCTGTACTACAGCCCAGTGTCTAGCAAGCCCCGCCCAGCCCCATGCCGCCGCACACGCGCGCGTACTACGCGCACCCCGAGCAGTTTCTGCCGCAGCGGGTGGCCCGCGCCCGGCTGCAGCACCAGTGTGTGAGTGTGCCAGTAGCGTGCTGTACTACAGCCCAGTGTCTAGCGAACCCCGCCCAGCCCCATGCCGCCGCACACGCGCGCGTACTACGCGCACCCCGAGCAGTTCCTGCCGCAGCGATTACTCTACGGCTCCACCTGCGTCTTAACGCATAGCTTATTAAAGCGTTAATCTAGACGTGACGCAGATGTAGCCAAGACTTAACTTTCTCTTCTCTTCTCTTCTAACGTCTTTAATTTACAAACGTCATTACAAATGTCATTAAATGTTAAGTGATAATTCACTAGAAATTAACATTAGCGGCGTTAAAACCTAATGTAGCCAATACGCATTTTTATCGCTTTAATTAAAGCGTAGTTGGACATTATAAAAACTGTCTAAGGTATGTTCATACAAAAGTCTTGTTTTTAGTGTTCCTACTTTTATATGCTGTTTGTTTTCCTTGAATATAAAATAAAATAAAATTATCACTAACGTGAACGATAACGCAGGTGGAGCAGTAGCATTAGTGTTATCAAAAAGTTTATGAAACTGAAAAATGACAACTAATAAAATTATTTTATGAGTCTAATAAAATTAGCTAATAAAATCAGTAACTTTTATGAAACACGCCCCAGGTTAGAAAAACAGACTGTAATAAATATTATTATTAGTTAAAAAATACATTTACAGTTCATTGTGCGTCACTTTGATGTTTGACAGCTCGACTGATGTCATCTCACTTTGCCCTTGATGCCCTTCCTTTTGTTAACATATCCCACCATACACATATAAATTACAGGTATTGACTATGAAAAATCAAGAAACATTACTGTGGCTAAAAAACAATGTCGATCCATGGAAATCTGTTGAGGAAAATTGACACTGCAGATCACCGCCTAAACCGCATCCAATGTGGAAAAGGTGATATAGCGGATTACTTCAAAGATTTACCAGCCTTAAAACAATCACAAGGCTATACCTTGGTAAGCATATATACTGCAGCTTTATTTTTTTACTTAGTCTTTGTGGTCTTTCTATAAAAACGTACGCAATGACATAGAAATGACAAAAGTTTGTTTATTTCTTTTAAGACAAATATCTGAATTTTGATTGCCATGTAAAATTCATAATGTTAGTTTCCGTTTCTGCCACGATTCTTCTCTTTTCGCACAGACTCTACACTCTTGTAATACCAAAAGTAACACTCGCGCGCTGCCGACATTGCAGAACTAGTTATTGTGCACGCACTAAAAGAGACAAGCTATTTTAGTGCTCGCTTAACAACCCAATAAGCTCTGTGGTTGCGATCCGGACCTTTCTCTCCAGTGGAAATAACTAAGCGTACATTTATTGTATTTATTCTTTTTTTCAGCTAATGAATGATTTCAGTCGTCTGTATCCGGGAAAGGAAAACAAATTATTTTGCCCTATCATCATCAAATATGAAGAAATTATAAAATATGCTTCATTAAAATTACGAAAAATTAGAGACGAAGACACGAGAACAAAAATAGCAAATATAATTGCACTGATTGACGGTAAGAAGTTTTTCTCAAATATTCGTTCTTACTATAAAACCATCATAAAATTAAGTCTAAAAAATTAACCGAAACTTTTTTCTTGGATACAGAAGATGAACCAGAGACACATCTAGCAAGGTTGCTTTGATATTGCTGGCCTATGTCATCAACATTCCACCTGCACCGAATATAAAAGGAAAGCCAGCGTGGAAGCTACCTAGAGCAGAGGTATGCGACTGCTATATATCCAAAAGTTTGTTTATTTCTTATAAGACAAGTGTCTGAACTTCGATTGCCATGTAAAATTCATAATGTTAGTTCGTTGTGCGTCACTTTGACGTTTGACAGCTCGACTGCTGTCATCTCATTCTGCCCTTGATGCGCTTCCTCTTGTTAACTCATCCCACCATAAACATTTATATGTGGTTTACGTGTGTATTACAGGGATTGTCTATGAAGAAACATTACTCTGGCTGAAAAATGAAAAATCATGGAAATCTGGAAACCATGGAAATCTGTTGAAGAAAAGTAGGCGGAAACTGCCTAAACCGCATCCAGTGTGGAAAAAGTGATATAGTGGATTACTTCAAGGATTTCCCAGCCTTGAAACAATCACAAGGCAATACCTTGGTAAGCATATACCGCAGTCCGCAGCTTTATTTTTTACATAATCTTTGTGGTTTTTCTATAAAAACGTACGCAATGACATATAAATGACAAAAGTTACTTATTCTTTTTTCAGCTAATGAACGATTTCAGTCGTTTGTATCTAGGAATGGAAAACAAATTATGTTCCTCTTATGCTTCATCAAAATTGCGAAAAAATAGAGACACGAGAACAAAAATAGCAAATATAATTGCACTGATTGACGGTAAGAATATTTTCTCAAATATTAGTTCTTATTATTAAACCTTCATAAAAATAAGTTTTAAAAAATTAACCGAAACTTTTTTTCTTTGAATACAGAAGATAAACCGAGACATCCTGCAATATTGCTTTGAAGTTGCTGGCTTATGTCATCAACATTTCACTTTCACGGAATGCGACGGCTATATATCGCAAGCTGCTTTTGAATCCGACGTATCCAACAAGATCATTCAAAGAAAGCATAATGTTTCACGGGTACGCCAATTTGACGACCATGTAATTCTAGAATAGTATGATTAATTAAGCTTGTTGTGGTTTTTTTGTAACTAAGTATGTCTCAATTTTTGCGATTGAAAATAAATAATATGAATCTTTTATGTCTATTTCCTTTTAAACATGTTAAGCTATAAAACTTGTACAGGGTTTGAGAACGGAATTTCTTCTGTTAATAACCTTGTAAAAGTTAAAAAATAAAAAATGTTGTATCATGGCTGTGTACACTAAATGTATATGTATCGTGAAGTATGATTTTATCTAAATTACCAATTATTATATGCTTTTCACTTACAGGTCTGGACTTTGGTGCTATATCGGTGCAGCTGTTAAGTTTGCTATAAAATTATTTTGCATAATAATAATAATAATAATAGCCGCACTAATATCGTACAAGTTCAACAAAAGTAGATAAAGCTTGACCAGAGTTTAAAAAACCCTGCAATAAGGACGCGACCTTTGTGATTTATTTATACGTAACTATTGCCAGTAAAAGAAATTAAATGTGAAAAATGCCGCATGCGGGTTTTTAAAACATCTGGTCAGCTTTAAAATGATACATCATTCTTTATCGTACCCGCACCAATATTTATAAGTAGATATCTATGTAATCAGTGCAGGTTATACTACAAAGAAGCATAATGTTGTATAAAACTTATTAGCTGTTATAGTAGAGGTATGAACGGGAAGTCGAAGCGTGGGCAGACCGCCATTCCTAAGATGTCAGGGCCTACCTCAACCAGATACGCCGCAACAAGGACGACATAGAAAAACCATGGGAGAAGCATATCTCCAGCAGTGGACAAATATATATGCTGAGAAGACAAATAGAAGGTATGATACTAGTGTGGGACAATAAGGCACCATACCATTCACCATACGTATGTACATAGATGGACGGCTATTAGACATACTTGATTTTTAGGGTTCCGTGCCTCAAAAAAAGGAAAAACGGAAACTTAAAAATCAAGTGTGTCTAATTAGACTCACGCCCGAGTACATGCGATACTGCTGCGGGTATAAGGCATGATGCACTATTGCACTACGTGTTACGTATTGCACACTATGCCTTACGATAATTGCACCTGTATTTTCCTTATGTTGGCATGGTACAGTCAGTGTCATTTATATACATATATACAGCCATTGAGTCAAAATATGTAAACACCAACCTTATTATCAGTGACATAGAGGTGTGTAGATATTTTTGAGCTCTTGTTAACGTATATATATATTTATGACGCTGGCCGTACATACATAGGTGTTCAGATAATAATTTTGAATATTAACCAATCAAAGTCAATTAAATTTTGTAGACATGGTCTAGAAAGTAATACCTAGGTCTGTGGTTTAATACAGTTTCGTAAAAATGTATAGTTTAAATATTACAGGGGGTTTTCATATTTTCATTAAAAACTCCCTGCAATATTTAAACTATACATTTTTACGAAAATGTAATAAACTATAGACCTAGATATTAGTTTCTCGATCGTGTCTACAAAATTTCATTGACTTTGGTTAATATTCATACTAATTATCTGAACACCTTTGTATGTACCATGCCAGCATAAGGAAAATACAGGTGCGAGTATCGTAAGGCATGGTGTGCCATACGAAACACGTATGGTGCACCATGTCTTACTATACCCGCAGCAGTATCGTACGTACGCTGGCGTGTTACATAAGTATGGTTCACCGTGCTTTACTGTTCCCGCACCAGTATCGTACGTATGCTGCCGTAGTATATACGCACGGTTCATCATGCCTTACTGTACCGGCAACGGTACCTTACCTCTACTACGACAGTTAATACGTCGGGCACATCATGCTTTACTGTGCCTGCCACAGTATCCTACCTATGCCGCCATGGTGCACACGTATGGCGCACCATGATTGACTGTGTCCGCCATAGTATCGTAAGTATGCCGCCGTGGTGCAAACTTATGGCTCACCATGCTTGACTGTGCCCGCTACAGTATCATACGTATGCCACCATGGTGCACACGTATGGTGCACCATTATTTACTGTGCCCGCTACAGTATCGTACGGTTGTCGCCGTGGTACACACGTACGGCTCACCGTGCTTTACTGTGTCTGCCACAGTATCGTACGTATGCCGCCGCGGTGCACACGTATGGCTCACCCTTATTTACTATGCCCGCTACAGTATCATACGTATGCCGTCGCGGTACACACGTACGGCTCACCGGGCTTTACTGTGTCTGCCACAGTATCGTACGTATGCCGCCGCGGTGCACACGTATGGCTCACCATTATTTACTGTGCCGGCTACAGTATCGTACATATGCCGTCGCGGTACACACGTACGGCTCACCGTGCTTTACTGTGTCTGCCACAGTATCGTACGTATGCCACCGCGGTGCACACGTATGGCTCACCATTATTTACTGTGCCCGCTACAGTATCATACGTATGCCGTCGCGGTACACACGTACGGCTCACCGTGCTTTACTGTGTCTGCCACAGTATCGTACGTATGCCACCGCGGTGTACACGTATGGCTCGCCATTATTTACTGTGCCGGCTACAGTATCGTACATATGCCGTCGCGGTACACACGTACGGCTCACCGTGCTTTACTGTGTCTGCCACAGTATCGTACGTATGCCACCGCGGTGCACACGTATGACTCACCATTAGTTACTGTGCCCGCTACAGTATCATACGTGTGCCGTCGCGGTACACACGTACGGCTCACCGTGCTTTACTGTGTCTGCCACAGTATCGTACGTATGCCACCGCGGTGCACACGTATGGCTCACCATTATTTACTGTGCCCGCTACAGTATCGCTCATATGCCGTCGCGGTACACACGTACGGCTCACCGTGCTTTACTGTGTCTGCCACAGTATCGTACGTATGCCGCCGCGGTGCACACGTATGGCTCACCATTATTTACTGTGCCCGCTACAGTATCGTACGTATGTCGCCGTGGTACACACGTACGGCTCATCGTGCTTTACTGAGCCCGCTACAGTATCGTACGTATGCCGCCGCGGTGCACACGTATGGCTCACCATTATTTACTGTGCCCGCTACAGTATCGAACGTATGCCGCCGTGGTACACACGTACGGCTCACCGTGCTTTACTGTGTCTGCCACAGTATTGTACGTATGCCGCCGCGGTGCACACGTATAGCTCACCATTATTTACTGTGCCCGCTACAGTAACGTACGTAAGCCGCAGTCGTAGTTTCAGGAGTATTCAGTGCGACTTGCGCACTACGTATGTACGTAGCCGGATGTCGGGCTACGTACGTACGTACAAAAATCGACCACTCGTAAATTACGTAACCCGCCCCATGATGAGCGTCAGTATGCCGACTACGTATGACTGACTACTTACGCGTAATGTAGCGGGTTACACACGTCATAGTGGTCGATTTTTATCCTTATTTTACGTAGTGCGGCAGAGGAAATTTTTCTCAGTGAACGGTTCCTCTAAGCTTTAATTTTCCCACACTGCGCACCCGATAAGATTCTTTGGAAAATATAATCCATAAGTCGTTGGTAGAAAATCTTTTCTATTTGATATTTTCTTTACCGCCTTTCCTTCAAGACGTTCGTAATTTTTAATGTGGAGCTTTCAAAATCTTTACATTTTAAGGATTTCCGCTCACTTCGCTACACATTGAAAACTCCTTTTACAATAACATGTACACTTACAATAAACTGTTAGTAGGTGATTTGAAGATTTTCTAACTTCAACTTTTTCTTAAAGGTTAATGTTTACTTGAGGGATAACGCTTAATTTATGTAAAGGTGATCCCTGATCGGGATTATTTACCGTTACAGATTTAAAATGACAAAACCACGTCTTACATTAAGATACTATTTGTAACATCGATGCGTTTCACTTGTAATGACTAGAGATACTTAGTTTCAAATAGAATGGTAAATGCTCAAAATCGAATTTCAATTGATTATTACATTTTAACCACATGCTCATGCTCGTCATTCAGGGAGTAACTAACGAGGTAAAGTAACATTACAGGCGGATGCTCCCGGTGAGGGAGCACCTTAAGGGGCCATGCACATTGTCTGTGGTTGGTTAAAACATGGTTTGCGCGGGCCATATTTTTATATAGAAAACGTAAAATTGTAGCCACAAAAATAAATATATGACAAGCTAAAGAGATTATCTAGTAGCTACAAGTATTAAATTGCGTATAAACCTCACAGATGATTGTAAAAAAAATAAGAATATCATCAAAAGCGCTTGTCGCGGGCCGTATTTTTGGCGTAAATAATAGCGGAAACGTTTTGAATTCTACATCAAAATACACTTTAACGTACTGTGCAGTTACTCCAATAACTTTTTTTTTTCAAGAAAGATAATTGTGCTAAAGATTATGATGAAAAAACGATGAAAAACATCGAAAAAGTGCAGAAGTGAGGTTAATTTCTGTATACTTTTTACACGACTGCCCAAAGCAAAAAGAGTGTTATGTGTTCAGGGTTCATGTATGTTTGTGGGTATGTGAGTTTCTTTATTCCACCATAACTTCTAAATGCCTGAACTGATTTGGATAAATGGGGTATCGTTAGAATCCTTACAGTATTCCGAGTGACACTGGCTATATTTTTTTTAGAAAAAATCAATATGGCGACTGTACGACGCCATTTTCAAATGTAAAAAAAAATTTTTTTTCTCCTATTATTAGAATATGGGCATCAAATGAAAGGCCTTGATGAGCACTTTCCAAAACTATATAATATGTCACTAAAATGTGTGAAATAAAATTAAATAAATTTAAAAAATATTAAAAACACGACTGCCCTGCCAAAAACGAATTAAAAAGTTAAACAACAAGTGTCATTGCAGTCGGGGGACCTCTTTGATCAAAAATTGTTCCATAATATTAAATTTATTTAATTTTTTACACGTAAAGAAACATACAGAGACAAATGATTTCGCATAACGGAGCCTTAAGGGATGAAATGCACGGGTAAGGAGGCCAAATAAAACAACAGAACAGCCTAACAACATAACAGCAAAATGGCAATCGGCAATGAAGGTATTGACAATGTGTCATAGCCCACATAAGCTTGAACAGCCTGTATTCAGCGCAGGAATTGAATTAACCTAATTAGATAACGTTAATGCAATTAAGTTGCGATTTTAGAAAAAAAAAATATTCGTTCGAATTTTAATGATTGATACATTTTCAAAAAGGCGCGCACCGATTTATGGATGATAGCTTAATTAAATGTTAATGCTATTACGTTGCATTATATTCTCAGAAAACGGAGTAAAGTCTGTAAAATCAATATTCGTAATTATGAAAATACATAAATATTTGAATTCGGTATTAAAAGAAATTAATATTACTTCTGTCAACAGGCAAGGATTAAATGAAAACAAATCCGCGGTCTTTTAGATATACCCCAGTAAAATTCTACATTTAAATCGCAAAACGCGATGTAAAGCTGCATTTTTGGTATGTTATTTGGACCCCTTAGGAGAGTGTGAAACTATGTTTTGCAAGCAAAAAAAGTTGTGCTAGCTGCGTTATACGTGAAAAACTGTAATTTTTTTGAAATCACATTTTTCGTTTTTAGGAAAAATATTTGTAAGATTTTACTGGCCTAATACTTTATTTTGAATACTTATGATAATATTTAATCCATCTTTTTTATGATATTGTGATTAGTTCAGATTATGAACACAGAAAGAAATAGTATGTTATTACGACGAATTTTATTAGTAGTTATTGCTTACTATGAGAGAGAAAATTAACTAATACATTTATTTATTACATATCTAACAGTCTCTGAAGTCTCGGAACTGCTTCTCAGCAAAACATCCTTAATTGTTTCTCAGAGCATTCCGTCTTAATGAAACCGTCCTCTCAAATCACGCTACATTAGTAAGTATTCCCGCCATAGATATAGTTGGCTAAATCTTTTGGGAGCAAAAGAGTCGGCCATATAATAGTTACACCAATAAAAGAAGCACGATAAGAAAACTAAGAGCCGACGTCGCTCAACATTAATTACTGTCCACAAAAGCTACTCTCTTGTCAAAGAACAACTTGCCAGTGAGTTGCGCAACTTGGGCACTGGGGACACACTTTTTCCTACCTCTTTTGACAGAAATGAGAGAGAGTAATACCCACGTTATAACTCCCTTTATCCACAACTTGAACCAAACTCGGGCTGAGTTTATTTAGCGCCTTTCCGTTCCCGTTGTCCGCGACCGGTCGCGGTCGGACGCTGCGAGCGCAATGCGAAATTTTCGTGCCAAGTTGAGATTGAAAATGAGACTAAATTTTGCGAGAATTAAGATTTCCTCACATTCACCACTGAGAATTTTGTAATTAAACCAAAAGCAGCTTGTGCACAGTGCGGTCGCACAGAAGATTTCAAACATTTCTCGGAGTACATTAAATATTGAGTTATCTACATACTTCTTATGGATTATTTTATGTTGTGTCTATACTAGTAACTAGTCTTCCTTCTGAAAATATAATATACTCGTATTTCTCTCGCACTATTCTACAACAAAGCATAAGCCCACCGTAGTAGCACGTGGCAGGTCATAAGTGCGTCAAGTGTCATCAATACTCAAAAAAAAAATTTAGAATCAATGCTTTGCTGCTGTTAGTCCCGTATCTAATAATCTCCTGACAATCGGAAAGTTCGTGCCCCATCGGCATAATTGGCCTATTCTTATTTGAAATGCGATCCCGGATCGCGCTAATATTTTATTAAAACACCCCACAATCCAATAAAACGAGGAGCGAACGCGTGAGATAACATCTCTTTCAGTGCTCTCCACAAAGTCGTTATCTTCGGCGACATTCCCCAAAATCAGCTTTTCATTAATTGCGTGGACGTTATCTCTGGTTTACGTACTCTGTCACTGACCCTAATGTAGCATTGACGCTGATCCGACAGAAGATTAATTTATTAGCCGTTGCCGAAATGGCCGCTTCGAGTGGAAATTGACTTAGTTATTAGTGTCATATTTTCCTTCATAGACGTCTTTCCAACGACCGGATTTATTGCTTCCCATTAAAGTCGACGTCGTATTTAGAAGGTACACGTGAAAATTAATCTTATTAATTTTCATAATTGGGAGTAATTTACTTATGGCTTCTCCATCAGTCAACATCTTTCAAGTATGCCGCAATGGATTTTGGAGGTGTTTCAAGTGACGCCCCTTTAAATTACACTTTGACATTATTTTAGATAACTTAATAGATCAATTAAGAAGGATGATTAACTTTTTCGCTATAGCACCACTTAACCAATTAAATCATGAATAAGATTTACGTTATTAGAAAAAATACTAGAAAAATTCGACTCACCCGTAGCAGCTCAGACAGAAATTTTACTAATAATGTAATTATCTTAATATAAAAATAGCATTGTGAATGCCTTAAATCTAAACATTCAAGATTTAAGAAACTTTTGTTGCTGCCTACGCTACACGAAAGCTCACATGTTAATCAACTATTGAAGGAACTCATTGGATTCTATTAACTCAGCAATCGGATTCACACAAAGGTTAGTTAGAGAAAAAGTCAGCAGTAAACTGTTTACACCGGGACGTGATCACGTGATCGAATGTAATCCCGACCGGCGCTGTGCCATTTCCTCTCAATTACGTGACTAAAGGCCGTGCCACACACAACTCGGTGGAGGAAAATGCACCAACAGTTGGTATCACCTATTGTGGGAAGAAATGAAAGGAACTTAGTTGTGACCAGAGTATTCGTTATATTTTATATTTATTTTGGAAAATTAGAAAACAAAAATTATAATTTATTTCCCTTCCGAAATTATTTCTATGGTTTGTAAGCTTTAAGTATATTATTTAAGTATATTGAACTTAAAATGAGCAAGAATTACTTTAATTTATCTTTTCTGTGGTAAGTACGAGGGTGGATTGATAAGTCCATGACTTTTTAATGAAGAAAGACTTTTTTTCGGAATATTTTGTTTTATTTCTGTACATAATTTTTTTGTAGCCCTGCGTATTCAGTCTAACGAAGTTCCTACTTCTTTAACCCATTATTTTTTCTTTCATCGCCTGAAAACTGGTAACTGAAATGAGGGCCCATTTCAGACATCACCTTTTGGCTTGATGAAAATCTTTGCCCGCCAAGACATTTATCAAGACATTTATTCATATTTGGTAGGAGAAAATATCTCACTGGGGTTGAATCTAGAGAATAGAAAGGATTAGCATCTTCATTCGATGAGTTTTGATGTCATGAGTGCCGCCGAGAGGGTCAACAGGGTCATTAAGAAAAGTTAGAACTCGCTTGAGCTTTTTGTTTCCAAAAGTAATAATCTTTTGCTGAATTTGAAAAAATTTAGTGTAAAGATGCCTTAAGGAGTTTCTTTTTAAGACACAAAAATAAATTATGAAAAAAAAGTATTTCTTCTTTTCAAAGTCGTGGACTTATCAAACCACCCTCGTAAATAATAATGCATTTCTTGATTGATTAAAACTGCAATTCAGATTTAATCCTTACTAATATTATAAATGCGAAAGTCCGTTTGTTTGTTACGCCTTCACGTCGTAACTACTGAACCGATCATCATGAAATTTTGCATACACGTTGTCAGGGGTACAGAGAGGAACATAGGGACCTTTCATCCCGAAAAAAGTATTGTTCCCGAGGGATAGCAACAAACCTTTCCACGCAGACAAAGTCGCGGGCGGCCGCTAGTACCAAATAATTTAACTAAGCTTTTTTGTTTCCAGATCATACATCATACATACATCCATCAAATTAAAATACAATAGAAATGTACTGATGAGTCACATGATAAATTTATATGATTTAACTGAAAATGTTATATGTATGGCATCTATCACAGTCAATCCAGATCGTGATCCGATCACGGTTTAAAGATTGACAGATCGCGAACACGTTACACGGTGAATCTGGTTCAATCTCACTGATCACGATCAACGGATCTTGATCGGATCACGACATGGATTTACTGTGTAATGGCTGCCTATGAGTGCCTTAGGTATGAGTAAATGAACAGACATAAGTAGTCACTGAGTCACAAACGCATTAGGCATTGTTCACTGACTACAGAGTCAAGAATAACGCTCAATAGGCCACGGGAACTGTCGGGAACCCTCCCGTTGGGCCAAACAATAGGAGTTAATTAATCGGTCTTCCTGAATCCATTGACAATTAGGAATACCAAATCTTAATGTCGAAACTTCGGACATAAGGCCAGCTGATATATGAAAAAGTCCGGCTCCCGACAACATTTTGGTGCTTTTGTTTTAATGAGACTTGAAAATTTTCCTTTTTATGAAAAAGTAAATAAATGAAAAAGCCAGTTTAACACAGGACAGAAGCCCAAAGGGCCCTAACTTAAAATAAGATAACACGTCCACCACCACTACGTGACCACGTCACGTTTGTCTTAAATTAAGTCTTGACAAATTCCGAATATTTACCCTATTGTCAACCTAAACACTGAAATTACCTCAAACGTGATTTTTAAGAACACTGATTAAGATTATATTTTTACTGTTATTTTGCTTGAAAAATGAAACTAAAGACACGTTTTATTATCTAAAAGCAAACTCATTAGTGATGCGGTGAAATTGCTTTCATGTTAAACCTTTGTTGTTTTTGTATATTATACATGTTTTGCTTTGTTTTCAAACTGACAGCCCTATATCTAATGCGGTCCGCGTTTTAATAACAAAGATGAAAATGCCTAATTATTAGAAGTGGAAATCATAAGTAGTCCTTAACTAAGCAAAGGTGGTTTGAATAAAATCTTTTATTAAGATTTAAAATGCGTAGTGATTTCAATTAACCCAGCAGTTCAAAACAGAATTGAAACGAAATTCGAGTAAAAGTCAAAATGTTTTACCTCAGCTTTTAAAAACAATTCTCAAAACTTCACTGAAATGTTTAATTTAATTTGCATTTTCAAATCCTTTTATCGTAAACCACACTGAATTTCAAGTAGTCCCATGTTATTCTTGGACGTTTTTATTTAGTAATAAGATAATGGAATCTACAACAATATAAAAAGAAAAAGAGTACAATGCGATTTTGTGATTACACAGTAAATCACAATGTGGTTGTAATTAAATCACAATGTGGTTGTAATTAAATCACAATGTGATTGTTTTATTTACCAACTAGCGGCCGCCCGCGACTTCGTCTGCGTGGACAGTTTTTTGCTATCCCTCGGGAAGTGTACGTTTTTTCTGGATGAAAGGTACCCTATGTCCTTTTCTGTACCCCTAACAACGTCTATGCAAAATTTCATGATGATCGGTTCAGTAGTTAAGACGTGAAGGCGTAACAAACAAATAAACAAACAAACGCACTTTCGGATTTATAATATACTAGCGGCCGCCCGCGACTTCGTCTGCGTGGAAAGGTTTTTTGCTTTCCCTCGAGAAGAATTTTTTTTTAGGATGATAGGTACCCTATGTCCTTTTTCGTACCCCTGACAACGTGTATGCAAAATTTCATGATGATCGGTTTAGTAGTTAGGACGTGAAGGCGTAACAAACTGACTTTCGCATTTATAATATTAGTAAGGATATATAGTAAGGATTATAAACGACTAGCTTTTGCCCGTGACTTCGTTCGCGTGGACATTTTCGAAAATCATTAGTAGGTACCTATCCTTAAGGCATTCCATCCCCGTCCCCATTCCCGTTTCCGTCCTCATCCCTATCCCTATATCCTTATCCCCTTCCTCTTTCCAAAACCCTTTCTTAGTGCTCACCTACACCATGAAGGGTCTCTCCAAAATTGTGTTTTTACCTTCAGCAGGTAGGGCTCTAATCGCACATTTCAATTTTCCTATACAATTTTGCATACAAATTTTCATCCCCTATTTCATTCCCATAGTTAGAGGGTGAATTTTCAAAAATCCTTTCTGAATGCTCACCTTCACCATGAAAGGTATCTACTTACCCTCCAAAAATGATGTCTCTACTTTCAGCCGTAAGGCCTTCCCTTAACAATCAATCGATTTAGAGTTTTATATGTATAGATACTAGGTAAAATTATAATATACCTAGAGATAATGTACGAATTAAGAATTTCCCAAGCTATGTTTTAGACTTTCTTGGCCTTCGATTCAAGTCCCTCGTGACTCTAACTCTTAGATATTCTGCTTCGATCATCTATACCTGAGGATGTAGCACGTCATACAATAACAAAGCTGAAATGTGGCACATGCCGTTTGACAAATCACGCGACACTAAATGTCAAATATTACAAGTCTTGGGGGACTTTCATAGTGGGCTGCGTTTTGGGGGAGTTAAAAGTGTCCCACAAATGCCATTGTCATGCAATATCCACAGGTATAGATGATCGAAGATATTCTGCGATTTGAACATTGTTATTAAGAGACCATTTAATTTTTACACCCACAATTCACTATGCTTAAATACAATTATGTATATTTAGAAACGTAGATTTCAAGTTGAACTATAGTGAATTGCATTAAAACGGTGCAGCACAGTGAATTAGCCGCCAGCGTTGACCACCGTTGCTTGCGACTTGAGCAAACTGTGCTCCTTCCGGTGGCCGCCTTCAAGAGTTTCCGCTCCGTTGCACCGAGTCTAGTCTACTCGCCTTCCTCTCAACTATGTCTAATCTTAGTACAGTATTAAATTTTCCTGTTAATTGTTTAGCATCTGTTAGCTAATTTCGCTTGTATTTGCTTGGTCCTACTATTTTTTTTTATTTCATTATAATTTTAAAGAAATACATTGAGGAAACTAAGATAAAAATCTTTTAACGCTTTTAAACTTTCGCGTTGCATTTTAACGTGTTTAAACACCTATGTTAAATTTAAAGGCGATTTTACGCTGTGATTTTAATTTTATAAAAAATCTTCTTAGTTAATTAAATAATTTAATCTGTATAAGAACTCTCATCCTACTAATATTATAAATGTGAAAGTTGAATACTCAATTGCAGTCGGATAAAACAACCGAGTGACCAACAGAGTGGTATAAAGAACAAATCAGTGCCTTCACCGAGGCCATAAATAAACTTAGTAAGTCCCGAGCACGAGCTGCCATGAATCACCGCCTCAGCATGCAGTGTTTATGAGTGCAGTTGATGTCTGCGCACATAAATCGAGCGGTCGCTGCCAAAACAGCGTGGTCTATCATTCCCCTTTCGGGTTTTGTACTACTCAACTATAAACTATCACCTACCATTGTGCGACTTTAAGCTGTAAACTTTTTAATACCAGTATCATTGGTGACTTTATCAAGATCTTTTATCATTGTCACACGACTAATAAAACTACCACCCCTACTCTTGACGGGAATTAACGAGATCGAGTTCACATCAGGATCAAATAAACAATGAAAACGGTTGTCATGATTTCCATTGTACTGTTTTGACGTTGTTGACTCGATACCAATTTGATCTCAGATTCTCTTTCGTGTTTCGGGAGTAACCCTTCAAAGGACAGCGCTGGCAACAGTCAATGGCCAGGGGGGTTACTTTTGAACACGAACAAGGTTCTGAGATCGAATTAGTATCGAGTAAATGTCAAAACAGTACAATGGAAACCATACCAACCGTTTTCAATGTTCTAAAATAAAAAATCTCAGATCCTCGTTCGTGTTTCGAAAATAACCCCCTGGCCATCAAGAACAAAATGTCTGTTTTATAGGTTTATAAACTTTTTAACCATTAATTAGGATTCCGAATTTCCAATTTTACCGCATTTATATTGAACTTTATGCGATGCAAAATAAACTCTGTTTTCATATTCTTATCCTACAAAAAAGATACCAGCTACAACCACGAAGAAAGTTCTATTGTTCCATCTCACTTCTAATACAACTTCATTACTCCCCCTAGTTTTCGAGACTTCGAAACTTGCCCGAACCTAGTATGTAACATGAAAGAAAAGTTTTTAAATAAAATACGAACACTTATTTATTTTCTCATGCAGACTTCTTAGACTTCAAGAATTTCGGTGATGAATTGCTGCTTAGGACCATAATCATACCACTAAATCGAACTTATAGCAATCAATGTTAAAAAGAGGCAAAAATATCCGCTGGGATTAGGGAATTACTGAAAAAATAATTAATAACTACTAATTTCAGATTGTTGGTTTTCCAGCAACAAAAGGTTTTCTCAGTAATAGCAAAACACAATGCAATATTTACTCCACTCCACATTCTCGTTACCTATTTACGCTACAAAAACTGTAACCTAAAAACAGTCCCAACGAAACCGAGGAACTTCTTTATGTTGCCGCACAAGAAATTCTATGTTTAAAAGTTAAAATAAAAATGTACCAAACCACCTGTAGGAGAATATCAAAACAGTCGGCTTAAAACCTAGTGGTGCACAAAGCGTACCTTTTTAGCGGGACTGCGACTGAAATTTCGAGAGTATTTCCGTGAGACAAGCAAAGGCGCCGCAAAAATGTGAAGAATCGCAAACCCCGGCCGGCTCAGCTAGTGTTGCCACAAACAATGAGACGCTTAAGGGACAACCCGAGGAGACTGGGGCCGACAGATATGAAACACAAAAGAATACAACACCTAAATCTGGAGAAATTGAATTTTGGTAATACTAAAGAGATTTGGTGTAAGGAATAAGATATCCTACGTAGATCATAGAAGGTAATAAACTTTTCAAATATTGAAAAGCGATATCATTAAAAGAATGCTAGCTAATATTTGGAATGGTATCTGCTTAAATTTAGGAAAGAAAATAAATATATAGTAAGAAGTGTTCAGAAGAAAAATTTGGAGATATAATTTCAGATTTTCTACGATAAGAACCCCTCATTAAAAAGTAGAAGTCACAAGCAACGATAACGGTCTTTGCCGTTCAAAATAAACAGATCATATAAATCGGATATCAAATTCACGTGACATCGTTTACACATTCATCATTTTGAGTCTAACAACAGTCATTTATTCCCTCAAATGTCACGATAACCCATTATTCAAAGTGACAGCAAATAATGGACTATCCTATATCGGTAAACCTACATCTTAGTAACTGTATTATCAAAGTAACTTCTACTGTTCTAAATTCCATGAAACATTATGTGATTATTAATATTCCACGAATTCCTGTTTGATACAAACAAGATAAACGCGTCAGATTTACTTCATTAAGTTAATTAGTAGAAATGGATTCCTTTCGTAAAGACGAAAGAGGCTTAGTATATTACGCGCATAAGTAGCATGCTTTACTGCGGCAACACTTTGCTGCCGTCGATTGTATCCGTATCCTTTTTTAGGGTTCCGTACCCAAAGGGTGAAAACGGGACCCTATTACTAAGCCTCCGCTGTCCGTCTGTCTGTCTGTCTGTCTGTCTGTCACCAGGCTGTATCTCACGAACCGTGATAGCTAGACAGTTGAAATTTTCACAGATGATGTATTTCTGTTGCCGCTATAACAACAAATACTAAAAACAGAATAAAATAAATATTAAAGGGGGGCTCCCATACAACAAACGTGATTTGTGTGCCGTTTATGGTACGGAACCCTTCGTGCGCGAGTCCGACTCGCACTTGGCCGGTTTTTAGCTCTCTTCTGATCGACTAGCGCACAATTTCATGTGTCCTGTCATTCTTTATTTTTTCGCAAATCATTATAGACTTGCACGTATCTCAACAGTTTTTATTTCACGCAACGAGCCTCTTCGATTTAAAAGTGCAAACAGGCTGTTTTAGGAAACCAAGGAACAAAGTAATTATTCTGCAAATCTGATGTCAGATTGTCGGCTGAAATACAATCAGTGAAATTAAATAAGAAGAACTCATTTGTAATAATCGAGTCGTATAATTATTATCTAGCTACAGTGCAAAATTTACTATAAGTACCTATACTACATGTTACCTGCGTGTGCAAGTTTTTAGAAGTATTCAATTTTAGAAGTTCGTAATAGTAGTTAGTTCATAGTTAGTCATGCAAAAATATGTGTGAGTATTCAATATGACAATGATGAATGACGCTACTATAAATTAAATAATTTATGTCATTCTCCCTTTTATCACCTGTACGGACTATGATGATGATGACTGTCATATGTCGAATTTAATAATAACATGTGATGATCGTAGAGCCTGTCCCATTTTCTAGAGACGTATGGCATCCCCACCTTAAGCCACCTCAGCCGCAATTCCGAAATAATACTGGCATTTATTATTCGTGCAGGTTGCCGCAATACTGGGACGTACGAACCGGCAAATTTGATGTACACCACATTATAGGCTTTCGAAGACAAAATAGATGTCACATAGATAGGAGCGACGTAACTTGTGATTATTTTTTCAATAATCAAAAGGTGAAAAGTGAGGAATCAAGAACAACTCTGTTTTAAGTATCCATCTTTACTCTATAGTAAAGATGGATACTAAAAAGTCTATACTCTATGGTATCATTTAATATAAAGCTTCTATTTCTACATGTCTGTATCTTTGATACGCTACTGAATCCAAATTATTGAATTTATTAAGAAAGATTTGCTGAAGACAGATGCAATCGAGTTCAACTTGACAAGAATTCACATACCTAATGATTTCAATAAAAACACATAAGTTTTATGTGGGGCAATTTCACTACAAGAAATTATGTAGGTGCATAAATAATAACAGGCTTAAACTTCTAATGTGAAAGTAGTATATTTAATTAGTAAAATTCTCCCCTAATTTGGAAAGTCATCTCAAATTCTTGCCTTTACCTACACATGATATTTTTTGTCACTAACGGTACAATTTATAGCTGCTACGCCATCAGTCCCTAACAAGTATCGTAAGCTAAGCGCTTACCGCTGTATAGGCATGGAGCAGTTAAAGTTATGATTTATATGAGTTCGCCGGTTTAGTGGCGTGCGGTAAGAATGTTTTGTTCCTTTCACGTGGCAAGTTTTAATGAGCGAACTTTAAGGTGAAACTAGCCAACTCAAAGTAATGGTGCCTACCGGGCCGACAGACTAACGAACTTTTGCGCCTGATAATGATGATATGCGAGAAGCTGCCGCGTAAAAATATGAATTCCAACTTACGCAATTTAATTCTGTTACCAGTTGGAAGTTGGGAGCTGCGTGTGTTGCATTTTACGAGGATTTTTGCCGTTTTATTGTGATAAAGTTAGGATTTTTCTGAAACATCCCAAAAGTCCTGGCACAAAATTTTACTTCACTTCATGCGAGTCCCTATTTTCATTTGCAACTTTTTGACGTATTGTGTAACGAATGTTTTACCGAAAAAAATCATTCACTTTCATTCGTGTGATAGAAGTTTAATAATGCTGAAATTTTAATGATCTCACGATTATTTTAAAGCAGTTTCTGTTAAACAACATCAACTTTATTAAAAGCTAGTTCACATTATTAAAAGAGCGGTATAGAATATACCCAAAACCCTTCCAATATCGCATCAAAAAGGCGCACGAAATCAATTTGCGGACAACAAAGGCATATGCCCGTTCAATAAGCAAATAAACATATTGTATGAGCTTTATTAGTTTCATTTCAGAGATTCTGCCTCATCATACACCCTCTATAAGTTTAAATGAATAAATGGATATACAAGAAGTTATTGCTTTTTTTCTAGTAATACAAAATGAAACCAGAATTATTGATGATAGAACATTGTGATCACAAATGAAAAGAACTAGGAAAACAAAGACGAGATTATTAAGGCAAAAACGTTTTTATACCTACTGCCAAAAGTAATAAAAACTTGATTAGTGTCTAGACGTTAGTTCCAAACATAGAAATAGAATGCCAAAGAACAACAATGTCAATGAACAGGTGATCCGAAAACGAATGAATACATTATATATATGAGATACGTAAAATATGACTTATACATAAAATATGACTATATTGTGGCAAAGGAAATTAATAAACTATGTTCCTTACTGTTTTCTTCGTCGATAGACGAATAAATGTAGCGAAATTTTGTTTCAGAGAAATGTGTGGCAAAATCTTATTTACTTTTGAAAAGTGTGATTACTTGGATTGTTTCTTTTTATCACATCATAATTACTTAGAGCACAAGACACCATGGCTCCACGATACTTTATTTGAAATTCTAATAAGGATTAACAAATATTTTAAACAAACTGTGATTGCTCATTTGCAAGGCGGGACGCTAGGGGCTCTTACTGTAAAAAATGTTGACACATTGTCACTTGATTCTTTGTCTCTTTTTTACCATTGAAAATGGTTATCAGATGCAAATCGCCTGAGACGTATTTTTGGCCATATCTCCGAGGATTTTGGGAGGATCGAAATGAGAAGAGTACCAAAAGTTGAGGAGTTTATCGAGACACGTGTGAACATTTGAATTTTGAAAATCTACTTGTAACTTTTTTTGGAATTTTGCGAAATTCCAAAAATTCCGGGTTTTTTGGGGCATGTTTGTTTACTAAATTGTAAATAATTTTGCGAAATTCCAAAAATTCCGGGTTTTTTGGGGCATGTTTGTTTACTAAATTGTAAATATTTCGGAAAAAAACAGACTTGGTCCTAAGGTATTAGTTTAACTATGAAATAGCGAAATAATTTAAAAAATCGGTTTATAATTGTGACCTGTAGGTGGTTCATTTAGATTTGGAATTGTAGAAAAACGGCTGTTTCCGTACATAAAAAGTGATGTAGCTTCTATGATTATTGACCGATCGTCATGGTAATAGTGTTAAAAGATGCAGAAGCAGACGAGAAGTGCATTCGTTGGAATTTTGAAAATTGGTTAATATTATTTCGGCTGCGTCGAGGCAGTCAGCGGCGGCGCTTTCTTCTTTTTTACAATCGTAAAAATAAATAGGTACTACCTAGGTAACTTCAAAATATAGTAGGACTTTGCATTTGATTTGATTTTGGTTTTTCGTAAATTTTTGTTTTCAATGCTCCGATTCTTGCGGGGACTGTAAAATCTGTGAATTTTTCACAGACCGTGTCCGTATAATGTTAACTTCTCTTTTCGACGCTTTGTTGGTCTTCTTGAGCGCAGCGAAAATTTTTCTACGTCTATGGTTCCAACAGTTATTTATTCTGTGGTACATACTAGAACTTGAAACGACATCATATTCAGCGACGCGAGAAAATAACAGAATAAGGGTCCAACATAATGAACAATGATAACCGGCCTAACCTTGAAAGTCGTTTAGTAGGCAGAAAAGTTGTGATATAACTCATCTCGGAAAAATACGTCGTCAGTTTTTGCTCTTCGTAAATATATTCCAGAGTAAGGTGAAACTTACAGTTCTCTGGGTCGAAGTCGGGAACTTTCAAGACATTTTCCATTTGTCCCGTTCAGTGGGGACGCTAGAATAATACTTACGTATGTTATATTACGAGGGATGGGCTCCTTAGGGCTACATTAGAACTTTCTGTTGTCTAAGTTGTGTAATAGCGATAGACTTTTATGTAACCGGAATTTGCATCGTGTTTGTTTTCTTTGATACCTTTATTATGTAGACAGGTAAAATAAATTAAAATAATCACAGACAGTACAACAACGAAAGAAAAAAAACTATATGATTTGTCACTAAAATGTGTGAAATAAAAATAAATTAACTAAAAAAATATTTAAAAACATGACTGCCCTGTCAAAGACGAACTAAAAGTTTAATAATAAGTGTCATTGCTGAATTCTTTACTTTGTTTTTTTTAATCCTATCCCATTCTCCAAAAAAGTAGGAGGTAAGGGGAAAATTATATTATAGCCATTTTGAAAAAGGATCAAAAATGTCACAAACGCAAAGTCTACAGGTCTACAGAGCCACTTGTCATAGAGGTTTGATTGAACAAAGTTCATTATCATTAACGCCATAACATTAGTTGGTATAGGAACCTCCGGACTCCACACTCCAGTAGAGTTACCGCCAAACGATAACGCGTTACGCCCCTATAGTGTTCACTGAAACAATCAACTTAACGAATTAGCGCCCTTCGTTTCAGGGTTGTGAAAACATTGGAACTAGGCATAGACATAGAAAATATTTTCGCTGCGCTCAAGAAGACCAATAAAGCGTGGAAAAGAGAAGTTAACATTATACGGATACACGGTCTTTGAAAAAAAGGGACAAAGAATCAAGTGACAATGTGCCAACATTTTTTACAGTAAGAGCCCCTAGCGTCCCGCCTTGCAAATGAGCAATCATAGTTTGTTTAAAATATTTGTTAATCCTTATTAGAATTTAAAGTAAAGGTATCGTGGAGCCATGGTGTTTTGTGCTTTAAGTAATTGTGATGTGATAAAAAAAAACAATCCAAGTAATCACACTTTTCAAAGGTAAATAAGATTTTGCCACACATCGCTCTAAAACAAAATTTCGCTACATTTTTTCGTTTATCGACGAAGAAAACAGAATGGGACATAGTTTATTAATTTCCTTTGCCATAATATAGTCATATTTTATGTATCTAAGTCATATTTTACGTATCTCATATATAATATTATATGTTACCGGCAATGTGTATTCTCCGGCATTGTATACAATGCCTGAAACGATCAGGCAATGTATGAAATGATATTCATTTTATACATTGCCTAGGCATTGTATACAATGCCTGCTGGTGTGTTGCCACACCGGCAATGTGTAAAATAAGTTTATTTCTGTTGTCTATTATAAAAAAATAACCTCGAAATTTAAGGCTCACGCTCCGCTGCGCTACGCGCTCGCCTTAAATTTCTAACCTAACCCGGGACCTACAGGAGTAAAGCAGGTTCGGTTCCAAACTCAATAAGCCCCCCCCGAGCCCTCCCAGAGCCCTCTCGAGCCCCCCGAGCCGCCCTCGAGCACCCCCGTGCCCCCCCCTCGAGCCCCCCCCCCGAACCCCCTCGAGCCCCCCTCGAAACCCCCGAACGCCCCCCCCCGAGCCCCCATGCCCCCTCTAGCCCGCCCCCGAGCCCCCCCAAGCACCCCTCGAGCCCCCCGAGCCCCCCCAAGCCCCCCTCGAGCCCCACCCAAGCCCCCCTCGAGCCTCACCCCGAGCCCCCCTCCAGCCCCCCGAGGCCCCCCAGAGCCCCCCTCGATCAAAATCTTTTTATTTTACACATTGCCGGTGGACCAGCAGGCATTGTATACATTGCCTAGGCATTGTATAGAATGCCTAGGTAATGTGTGAAATAGACAATAATATTCATTCCATTTCATACATTGCCTAAAAGGGCCAGCCATTGTATACAATGCCTAGGCATTGTATACAATGCCTGCGTTTCATACATTGCCGGTGACATATACATTCGTTTTTTGGATCACCTGTTTATTGACATTGTTGTTCTTTGGCACTCTATTTCTATGGAACTAGGTAACTGTGTGATCAGAAAACTACTATCGAAAAGATATCTGATTCCTAGTATTCAATTTTTTCCTATTATAATATTCTATTTTTTCGTGTATAGATTGCATTCCGTACGTTATCTATAATTACTATTGACTATTAAGTTTCAAATACTTAAATTTGTCATTCCCATCATCTCATCACCACGACCGACGGCCACGCGTTGCCTAGTTGTATGAACATCGATAAAACGTTTTAAGAATTACCAAATTGAAAATGTCTGAACTGAAATAGTGTAATTTAGTGTGTAGTTTAGTCAGACACTTAGGTACACGCTGGTAGAGTTTATGAAAACTAACTACGTAATATGTGATGAAGAAATAATTTGTGTAACAAACTACATATTTCCTTACACACTGACCTCCACCGAGTTTAATCTTTTTTGCAGCCCTATATAACCTGGCATATCACACCTCCGAACCGCGTACACAATTATTTGGTAACAAGCACAAGACGTGGATGTGCCTTCGTTGGTTGTCACGCGATGTGGCGTGTCGCCCCGGTGGCACTAATGAACACGTAATTATGTGCCGCTGATTGCTCCGGCCAGGGCTCTGGGCTGTTAGCCTCCGAGATGAGAATGGGGAAAAAGCCTTTTGTCGCGAAAAGTGCAAGTGGCGCCGCCCGTCTTTTGTTTTCAACTCATATTATTTTTAAGCAGCTGTTTCTACTTTTACGGTCAACCACCGTGCTAATAGTTGTGAGACCAATTACACGTGTTTTATAGTGTCTGTCTATGAAAGGCGATAAAACTGAGAATAATCATTTCATTTTTCCAGAAATTCCTTGGTTTGGCTATCTGAAACACGATATTGTTACACAAATTATTTATTAGTAAACAGAATAGCCCGCAGCATATGGCTTCCATCAAAATATCCGGTTACAATCAATTTGCCCCACACTTCCGGCCATCGAAAGAGAATAATTAGAAATTTCGCAGTAAATATAATCGAAACGACTCCAAATAAACAGGAATAACAGCAAGATGATTATTTCTAACTTATATTTATGTTTGTGTTTAAAACAAAGCCATATTTTCGGACGTTGAGTTTTTTAGCATTGTGATTGTGGTTATATTTTTTCGCATCGTATATTGTATTGTCCATGTAGGCCAAGTAATTGAGACCGTGTATGACGTCCATGCCATTATGAATTTATGATAAAAGATACGAGATGATATCACCCGCCGATGGCAATTTAATTATCAATAAAATTGCTAGTAAGGATAAATTTTCCATCTTACTTAAAGTGTACCTACGTCTTTAAAACAAATCAAAGATTAACATTTTAAAACAAAAGAAATACTGCTGAATAATATTAAACTAATTCTCCTTCTCCATATGATATGAAAAACTCAAGAATTTGGTGATACTTATAAACTGTTAAAACAAAAGAGCAATTTCCAAATAATTTTCGTACGGTCGGTCGAAAATTTTCCAAGTTTTATTTTATTGCCTTTTCTATTGGTGAGAATCGTTAGAATTCCGGAAACAACTGTGTTAAATTCATGTAGGTTGGACAGGACTATGTGGAAAACGCGTCGGATAGGAATCCGATAAAGGGAACAGGCCTGCACGGCACGACGTCATTCAGAATGCATGCACGTGTCTAGTGCGCCAGGCTGCCCTAATCCGGGAATTGAAAGGGTGTGAATTATGAAGTAAACATGTAACCTCTCTATGCATACGAAATAACGGGTGGCGAAACAACCAACCTTCCTACAACGCTTTGCAAAGCTTTGTAATATTCAAGATGAAATCAGGTTCCTAATCGTAATCAACGTAATCACTTGGGTATTTAGGTAGGAAATGAAGCGATCTTTTGTATGGAGACCCCAACATTAAGTCCTCAGTCGATGAAACTTTGCAGCGATGTATTGGTATAACCAAAACCTATGTACAAATATCCAAAAATAAAAACAATACGTTTGGATAATTTAAAAAATATGTTTCATTTATATACTTTATCATACTGTAAAGTTTTGCCTACTGAGAATTTACTGTCGGGGTCGACTACCTTCCTTTCATACACGAATTGTATTAACATTATATTTATCGCACCACTACATTACAACTCCGGTAAATCCAAACAATTATTTTTCAGAAATAACGAAAAGCTAGTTTTAGGACATTCTAAAATCATAGTTTGTGATTCTATTGAATAGTCAATATTCTATTTAAATTGCTAAATATCCTCAATATATTATAATCACGATTAAATAATCATAGAAATTGCTACGCTTCTTTTCATTTTCAAAACTAATCAGAAACCGTGCAAGATCGATTTGGAATATAATTTTAATACTTATCGTAAACTATTATATAATTTCATGAGAAGCATTGGGTTGAATGGTAACCGTGGTAATAGCATCTTTCGATTCGAGAGAACTAGGTACATCTATATTGTGTTGTGAATGTGTATTCATGACTGAGAGTCGTCAGAATTTGATGCAGGGTGTGTTTGCAATCTGTCTCTACATATTACAGATCTCGCCCGGTTTTCGTATTCTCGTATTTTTTTTTTACTTTATTAGTATACATAGACAAGACAGCATATATTCCATACATCGTATAGATACTATGATTTTATTGAAATTCGCAAATTAATCCCTAATTTTATTAAGTTTATCGCAATTTATTTATCATTTGGTTTATCGAGGTTAATATTCATCAAGTTGAGCACGCTAATAATTACGCATATCAAGTTAGCCGAATGGTCAGCGCGGATTATAAGTACATATATCTTCATTGTGATTTCATATAATACTAACACCAATCTAGTTTCACAGAATAGGCGGTTATGGAAGCTATATAAATTAAGCACCGCATGGAAACTAACGCGCAGCCTACCAATGATGATGGAATAAAACAAAACTGCCGCACTTCCACTATACGTTCAGGAATAATGCATAGTATGGATCGACAGCACACCGAATTGCTCCATGAAAACTCATAGATATTGCACAAAGAACGAACACACGTACGCAAACACATTTCACTCATAGCGTGTACTTAGATGAATTATTGCACGTTATTAAATTACTGAAAATCAAGAATATTTTATTAAAATAACAAAAATAGAAAACGTTTTTATAGTGTTAAATAAAAAGGAAATATATTGTACCTACCAAGCAAATCATAACATCGATCGTACCTTTCAATGAGTCGGCAATACCCTTCGAGCAATACCCTAATTTCACAAAACTACAATAGAAGCAGAAACTAAAAAATATGATGATTGAGCGTTTCGCATTGACAATAACAACAACAACAATAGATTCATGAAACAATGCATTTTTGAATGGGGCAACATTTTTATTCGGCACAGAAAAGTAGGCACTCGGCGTAATTAATCAAAGGCCTGCTGAGATCCACAAAAAGTCAATTTCCTTACATGACTAGTCTTTATAGCGAGGGAACTTTGTGAGCCGGTGGCAAGCCACGCTGTTTTGTGGAGGTTTTCGAGACAACTCTATAAATATACCATTAAGTGTTGCCGTAATTACAGAATAGTTTTGCCTAGCATAGGTGCTACTTTTCAAAATGCTTGATAACTTAGAACATATTCTTTACTTAGGAGACACATTAGATTTAAAAAATAAACGCAAAATAATAAAGGTTTAGATTTGGTTGAAGCCATATCCGAGATTGTACATTGGTAGATGATTGTTTAATCTTTATCTTAATATAAAATCGGTGTGGAACCTTCTATGGAACTCCACAAGCTCAGCTTTAAGACTCAATATTTAATCAAACAATATTTCCATGACATAATTGCAGCTGTAACTATAGATTAACCTATTGTTCCTGACCCCATCGTAACGTTACTTGTCAGACCAATCCATCAATCAAGATCCAATATCAAGCGACTGTACCTAAACAACAGATTTTACATTATCTCGAACCATTCGCGTTCATACTGAAAGCAGTTAATTACAACAATGTCAAATTATTGACTGGTATAATAATGGCACGGCATTACAATAAACAATGGGCGGCATGACCTCGATCGAATCGTGCCACTCGCGGCGTTGTCAATGAACAAGCAGTTTTAATTATAATTACCTTCTGACGTGACTGAATCAAATATGAGCCGAGCGTGCGTCCGCGCGGACTATTCAATAAGCATACAAACAAAGCTAAGTGCTATACAGTGATCCGCCTGGATAATAGGATTATTCTATAGGTACACCTACAAGAATGAACAACCACGAAGAAGCAGTATAATTCAAATGTGTGATTTCTGTACTTAATGGTAATATTAATGCAAATAAATATTTTTGTACTTATGTTACACTAAACAATGTAACAACATTTAAAAATGTTATCGAAATGTACAATTCGAAAAGGCCAATTTCACAAGAAAACGCAATGCTTGCGTCGTCAAAATATTTTTGACAAATGCTAATCTGACATGAATAAAAGACTTTTTAACGGATACTAGCGCGGTTTTATTGAAAGTACTTTGGTAATTAGTTGGTATTTGGTTTGATTTTTGATTTTCCCGACGTTTCGGCACCTTTGCAGCTGTCTAGTGAGCGCGTAAGCTTGAGAAGTGAAAATGCTAATCTCATCTCCTTCTCGTAAGTAGCTCATTTAAAGTAGCTTTACTGCCTACCATTACCATTGTTAGTAAACTTGTTTTGAGAAGAAAAATTGTTACTAAGCAAGTAAAAAATCACACAACAGAACTGCCATGAAAACAATATACAGCCTGCAACGAACCTGAAAACGAAGCCAGGGAAGCTTTCGCTTAATACGAACGTCAAGCCCTAAAGAGAATTGGTAGCTCATTGTTTCAATTGGGAAGAGCACTGTTGAATATTCAAATAATAATTAATGTAAATTGCATCCGTAGTGACAGGAAAATTTATATAATTTCTGTGGTAATTCAAGATCCACGGCAAATTAACTTGATGCTCGAATTTGAATATGCTAATGTTGCGAGAAATAGTGCTAGTGTTTACCGACTCAAATAATTGGGGTGATATATTACATATTACAATTTCAAATTGTGTAATTCAGTACTGTACTGTCTTAAATAATGTGAAGATAAACGTTATCAGACTGTAACATACCAAGCGAACCTGTTACAATTCCAACATAATTATGCAGAATTAAATAGCAATACGAAGATTTCTATATGGATCAATATATAAATAAGAAGTTTAGTCGACAAATGCCAACTTAGTTTAAAACGTCAGATTCTACAAATGCCAACTTCTATAAATGCCCACTTCTACAAATGCCCACTTATACAAATGCCAACTTCTAGAAATGCCCACTTCTACAAATGCCAACTTCTACAAATGCCAACATTTAGTTGTCAAATTTTCAATCACTTTTTGATATTTATTTTTGCGTTTCCATATTTTTTAAATTTATTTATTTACCTTCTCCATATTACTTTGGACACAGAATATATAAAACTTTGGAGACGTTTTTATTACGATGGAAAAAAAACAAGACACTATATAAAATATTTATCAAAAAGTGATTATAAATATTACAACTAAATGTGGGCATTTCTAGAAGTGGGCATTTGTAGAAGTTGGCATTAGTAGAATTGGACATTTGTAGAATCTGACGTTTTAAACTAAGTTGGCATTTATTGTAGAAGTTGGCATATGTCGACTAAACCAAATAAGATGAGAAAAATACAGACTTAGAAATGATTTCGTCCTTGATTACAAGGGCTATTACGTAAATGGTGTATTTTTATTCACTCTCCAAATTTCGAGGATGTGATTAGTCCACGAAACTGTACAAACTCTAAGAAACATGTGTCGAAATACGCCACAAAATGTTGGTCTTCCTTTACTAAACTGACCACGTGATCTTTTTGATTTGTATGGATAGTATTTTTTTACATATTTGGCCACTATGTTTCTTAGAGAAAGTTGTTCAGTTACATGGACTGAACACATCCTAAAAATTTGAAGAGTGAATAAAAATACAGCATGTAAATAGCAAGGACATAGTATGCATTTAATCGTCATTGGCTCAATTAACGTCATAGCTGAGTGAACGAATGGAATATCAAGGGACCGGTCCCGTCTGAGCTGCTACGGGTGAGTCGATTTTTTCTAATATTTTTTCGATTATATTAATAATCTTAATATAAAATAGCATTGTGAAAGCATAATATCTAAAAGTTTATTCGATAGCTTTATTTGTGGCACGCCACGGGATTTGGCAATACTGTGCATTTTTGAAGAGACCTCTCAAAGAGGATGGAATGCGTGAATGTCACGAGTATGCATTAATGTTTGAATAAATTCATTTGCAAATCGCAATAGATTCGACCTACTTTGTCTCGTGACCTTAAAGCAGCATCGGCATCTTGGATGCAAATAGATATAAACAATATATGAAAATCTAAAGAACACTACCAAATATAATTTATCGACTAGAAATGAACAGACGTTAGCGCGTAATGTTCGCTATTTAGTACTTAATCAGTTGCTAAATGCTTTAGAGCCAATGTGAATAACGCGCATCATCATCGTGTTCCGAAATTGCCGTCACATTTACCAGGGAATTCGGGAAATCGCTTTAAATCGAGAGTAACTCGCGCCCATTCGTCTCGCACGATATCGATGTAGCTCTAAAAAATCGATTACACGGATAAGGAGATCCCGCTAATGCGTCTAATGTCCGCTTAACGCGTCGCGATGTTCGCCGGAGGTGGAATCAGGGTTACCATACCGAAATTTAAAAAGTGCGGACAAAGGCTGAGCATTTAAAAAAAGGTCAGTATATACAGACACAAAAAGACAAACAAAACCAGATTATCTTTCGATGGTTCTTACATATAATGTGCGAAACACACCGGATGCTTAAGCGTATGCGTAAGCGTGCACGTAGACGTACCATGACGTTGTGTCTGAAACTTTGTGAGATATGGCACACCGCTTGCGTAACGTACGCGTGCACGTAGACTGATGCGTAACCCTACGCATTGCTACGCATTGCAGCTCCCATGAGACAAACAGGCTGCGTACCTACGCAGAGCGGAACCCATTAATGACGTTGTACTCAATGGCA
The DNA here is from genome assembly GCA_928269145.1 of Agriphila tristella. Lineage (NCBI taxonomy): Eukaryota > Metazoa > Arthropoda > Insecta > Lepidoptera > Crambidae > Agriphila > Agriphila tristella. Next base: position 46,261,050 of record OV743433.1, read on the forward strand.
TTCCCTATTGGATGTCACACCGAACAAGTTTGAACACGCACGTATCGTTGCTGCGCGTCACTACGCGCATGGTCACGCGCGTGCTTACGCATTCAGTTGTATTTGTTTACAAATAGTTCCGGTACTACCTTGTGAGTGGTGTTTTATTTTGTTTATTCTGCTGAGATCCAAAAAAAAACAATTTCCTTACATGACTAGTCTTTATAGCGACGGAACTTTGTGAGCCGGTGGCAAGCCCTGCTGTTTTGTGGAGGTTTTCGGGATAAGATAACTCTATATTGTTTTAAATTTCCATGGTTATTGACGTTAATAGAATAAACTATGTCGGGATTTACACCATGTACCTGTTTAAGATAACTCTATAATATACCATTATGTGTTGCCGTAATTACAGAATAGTTATGCCTAGCATAGGTGCTACTTTTCAAATGCTTGTTAATTAAAAACATATTCTTTACTTAAACACTTCAGATTTTAAAATTTAACGCAAAATAATAAAACTAAGGATTTGGTTGAAGCCATATCCGATTTGTTTTAAAAAAATTGAATAACGATATTAAAGAAAAACTAATTAAGTTAGTGCGAATAAATTAGTCCATTTACTCAATCTTCGTCTGACATCGCAAAGCACACTAGAGTCGCAAACATTGCTGCCGCAGCGGCTGGGTACGCAACGCAAGGGACAGGTTGCGTCGCGAGCCCAGCACCTATGCGTAAGCGTAAGCGTAGACGTATGCGTAACCCGGTGTGTTAGAGGGTTACGTGCGTCGCTACGCGCGTGTCAACGGAGCCGGTGTGCCCAGGCCTTAAACATTAAAGATCGAGCTCAGACCAATTAAAAACCTTCAAAGATCGAGCTCAAAATTCCGGACATGTCCGGACGATTTTGTATGGTAACCCTAGGTGGGATCCATCCCAGTAGGGCAGTAATCAGTCAAGTTTCAGCTGCGCATTACTGTAATCGTGTGCCTCGAGCTTCTGCCTTCCTGCCTCGTGCCTCTTGGACAGCCGCCGAATTCCGCCTTTATAAAAAAAACCTCTTTAAAGGTTCTTTCTATCTTTAAGCAAATGTAGAAACAGATCAGTGGTGAAACACAGAGGTAATTTAAAAAGTTTGCACATAAAGCATTACAGACTTAGTTTAATGATAGGTACTTAAATGAATATTTTATATTCATACGAAGAAGTTTGATGAGTGTTGAATAAATGAACTGAATGAATCTCCCTAACCACTGTTTAATAAAACAAAATGTCTACCAACTTTTCTAGGTAGGAATCACTAGGATAATGTCTTTTTAGTATTTTAGTGACAAAGGACATCATCCACTTTGGTCCAAATGTGAAAGTGCCGGCCAAAAAACAAAAGTGCTTTATTCTTATAGATTTTCTTTACCTAAGCATTTCTTATTATGGCACCAAAGCTGTAGCAGCGCTATACTCGATTTTAAATAAGTTCAAAAAGTCTGTTTTTTCATACATTTTGGCACAAATGTGAAGCGGTGGTGCCATAATGAAAAATGCTTAGGTGGACAAAATCTATCAGAATAAAGCACTTTTGTCTTTTGGCCGGCACTTTCATATTTGGACCAAAAATGTATGAAACGTGGATGATATCCTTTATTTAAAGAATCAACTTTAAAATAAGGCAATGGTCCAATTTCTTCTTTCTTTTTCAGTTCCTTTTTCTGGTAAGTACTTTTATGATTTAATTATAAAAGCAGAAAAAATATAACCTGTTTCATAATTTGCACTTCATAAAGTAAACAGATTCTTACATTATTATACTTACAGCAACAAACGGAGCTCCTTTACGTGCAAGCTTAGAGTAAGACGGGCTTCTACAGAAAGAGAAGCCATACGAAGCGTTTCCCCTCTGCCGAAGTACAAGCCCAAATGGGCATACGCGTTAGTAAAACCAGTTGCGCCCGGATTTCTTTCTAGACCGAGTCCAGTCGCGCATGTGAACGCTGCTCTGTTTAAAATGTCGAATTGATGAGTTTTTTGCTGTTGAAAGAGATCTTGAACATCAAGTATACAAAAAGACGGTTTTACATTTCACATAAAAGTATTTTTTTATCGTATTATTGCTATTTGTTTACATTTAAACATTAAATTCGTATATTTTATTCTTGATTAGTTGTCAAATTTGTTCAGTGACATCGGGTCTGCTAGTCCATGGCTCGTCCGTACAAATTTCAGATCTGTCGCTAGATAAATCCGAGTTCTCGCCGATGGGCAACTTAGTGATGTTACCGTTAAATAATGTTTGTCGATAAAGTGTTGGTCAATCTGGCCCTGATTCTGCGTCAAATTCATTTGCGAGATTTTTGCATGATTTGCTCTGCACTGATGTGAGCTCGACAGATATCGCGAAATAAATGTCGAAATAGTAGATTATACAACAAGTGAATAAAAAGGGAATTTAGTTCGAGGGACTAACGCACAGTGGATTTTGGAACCCGAAAAAGTGACATCGACGAGATAGTTCCAAAATCTGTTAGTTCTAGTTATTTGTAACTCACGACGAGAACTCCCATGTGCTAATTATGTCTAGATTTTTTTCTAGACGAATTTCTAAAATGCATTTAATTTTTCTATCGAAAATGTAGCTGTTGTTACTCACCACGCAAGTTGCCAATGCCCTAAATGCCCAGTTTACCAGTTTTTTACTTACGTACATTAATAAAATACGTACTTTTTACTTCTATTATTATCAAAATTAAATTATAAGTTCTTGACTTGACCACGACTATGTGACCCCCTCCTGGTGCCAAAGCTGGATACGCCCTTGATGGCAGTACTGTCATGGAGCGATGTTCAGTGTCAGCAGCCTGAGCCCAACTTCCCTGGGTACACATTAGTCCCAACCCAATCACCTACACTCTCGAGCTTTTTGTATAAAGCTCAAGCGTATAAAAATGACCTCTTTGTTGTTATTCACCCCATCGTAAAATGATTGAGTTTTTAACCTTTATTCCTTTTTCCGTATCGATATTGCTGCATCGACAGTTGAGCCCAGCCATTTATGTCAAAAACGTGTCATATTTTGATGTGTGACTCATCCGTACACAAATTTTTGCTGTTTTGTTTTATTTTTTATGTGTGAGTGTCGTCATTACAGTGTAGTTTTTGTATGTGGGTATGCGGAACTGCACTTGTGTGCATTTTCCCCCCCCGCAAAAAATGCCAGAATAATTTGAATAGAGTAATATCGCTAAGGCTTCTCCCTTCGTGACAAACGAAGCCTTTTGTTGCTCGAAGCGTGCAAGGAATAAGAATGACGTTAATGAGGTATCCACTTACCTGAAAACAAAAGAATGCAATTAAACATTTCAAAGAGAAAAACAAATGAAGGTCAGGCAACTTTTAGCATTTTTTCGTTCTAGTAAAGCTTTTAGAAGTAAATAAATAGTGTTGGTATTGTGGGTGAATGACCAGAGTAGTGACAATATCATTAGATGGACACATGCCAACCCTCGTCTGTCTGTGCTCGTGATACGACCCTCTTTAACCATCTAAGATACGGGTTAAGCTATAATTGGCTTATACGTGAATAACCTAGGGCCATCATTAACTAATAAAAGGCGGCATTTGTTTCTTAGATAACGTAGATAGACAAAACAAAAACCCCTGTCTTTTCACCTAGATTTAAAAAAAAACTAAGATATTTTCTATGAGAATCTGAAAATGCTTTCCTAATCAAATTGTGTAAGTTGAATAGTAGCGTAAGTAGAGTCATTTTAATCAACAATTTACAATAAAATTATTACAAAACAAATTAGTTTCCTACAAAGCGCCATATTTAACATACTCCAAAATATAATTCCATGAAAAGAGGTACCAACAATAGTTATTTGTTATACAAGTGACCAAAATCAAATTGTGCTGCGAGTGGCGACTTTAAATCACGAACTAGCGAAGTAGTCTAGAATTGAATCACGAGCGTAGCGAGTGATTCTAATATAGACTACTGAGCACAGTGAGTGATTTAAAGGCACGAGGCAGAACAACATTTTGGTCTCGTGTAAAACATACAACTTTTCACCTCGACCAGCGAGAAAATTTTCACGTGACTTTCCTAGTAAAAAAGCTTAATTCAGCATTAGAAACTTGTTCACTTAACTCTTTTGGAGTTAGACAACTATCTTCATCGTTGGACGCATTCATTTTTGTAATTTATCACAAAAATAATTCAATCAAACCTATGCTGAAAAATTTTATTCATAGAGTCAGTAAAGTAGATTTCCGTCGTTTTGATTACATTGCGTTGTGTTTTTCTCTTATTCATTAATATTCCGTCTTATTTATTTATTTATAATCATAAAACATAGGTATAATTTGTTAATAAACTTCATTAATTTTTCTTATTTCATATTTGTTTCATACATGTGACCTCATTACCTCCATACTCTTTATTTCGAATTATCAACCTTCTTTTTTAACAATCCTTATTTAAAACTCCTTGGTATATCCGTGCATTTTATTTTTTAATCCGTGTATGACACCATAAAGCACTCTATCTATCCTTTTCTTACATATCAATTTTACAAGTGTCATCCTTGTCACTTTATTTGTTTTTTCTTTATTATTTTAAAAGTTGGTGTTAGAAATTAAAAAAGCACTTTGTCTCACGCTCGCAGCAAAAATCGATTTTGCTGCGAGTTTTTACGCGCCAAAAGCACCCTTTTCGTGCTGGAGAGGTGAAAAGTAAATTAAACCCCTTTATGAAACTGATGTATGTACCGTACCTATTATGTTAAAAGCTGTCAAACATGTTGATCCAAACATGTGCATAATAAAATAATGAGAGGTACTAGCACAATAGTATACCGAAGCGTATTTATTACCTGAAAGAGGAAGATCGAATATTATATTAATAATATACGTCAAATAAAAAAAAATCCATGATGATGCCTCTGTATTGGATATCGAGATGTAATTAATTCCAGTAATTCTACAATGCCCGCGCGGCCGCATACGGCCGGACAAGAATAGAAAATCTATTGTGTCTCATTTTCCGGGCCTTGACTGAAGTGAATAGAGAATCTTTTAGAGTTCGTATATTAAAAAAAACTCTTTTCATGACAAATAGACAGAATCCCAAACTTTGGATTATGGAAGCCAAAAACATAAAATGCGGCCTTCTCCCCTATACGTATGATAATGTTCTTTGGTCCATTTTTTATAATATAATTCGTTATATAAAACTTTAGTACATTGAGTTATCCTCTGGATGATTTATTTCAGTGATAAATGGTGTTAAAGGCGATTTACACATATTCAAAAGAAAAGCTAAAGAATTTAAAGTAATCGTAGAGATAAAGTAAATTAGATAGCATTTCTAGATTTACTTTCTTAGAAGCCTACAGACGTCTTGAAATTCACCAACGTTTATCAAATGGGCAACCACTATACTAGGCTAATTTAAACGGCTAGTATTTCAGAATGTTAATCAAAGAGCTCAGTCCCAAAGTGCAGCGTCCTGTAATTACTGGATCTCAATTGGGACCACTTGAAACATGACGGTCGAAATAGGATAAAAGCTGAAGATGGCTATAAATATCAAATCCTAGAAAATGTGAATGAAACTATAAATAATGAAATCAAAACATTAAAGGGGTTGTTGCTTAAAAAACAAAATCAAAGTTTAGAAAGATAAAGTCATCGCTTTTTAGGCAGTTAGATGAGGTAAATAGTAGATGCTTGATAAAAAAAGCTTAGACACAGAAGAAATAACTCCTAGCGTACTTAGCCGATACAATACTGATCAGTAATATAAAATATTTTGCTAATTTAAAAATGTAAAAGAGAGGGTATGAAGCTACAGCTACTTCTCCAACCCTAAAAACAGCTGTTCTCCTATACACGCTGAAATTTTAATCATTTGGTTCCCGCCGTGGGGTGGTTCCACTCACGATTACAAGCAACTTTTACTATGGGGCCAACTCTCCTCCTCGCAAAAAAAAAATCAGCTGTTCCATACAAAAGTGCAGTACCTACTCGACCTTAATGTATGGAACAGCTGATTTTTTTTTTTGCGAGGAGGAGAGTTGGCCCCATAGTAAAAGTTGCTTGTAATCATGAGTGGAACCACCCCACGGCGGGAACCAAATGATTAAAATTTCACGTGGTATAGTTGATATTAAACTTTATGAAAATCTAATAAAAGCTGCAACAGTCGCAACCATATAACACTGGGAAGAGTAAATGCACTTCTTAGAAGAGCGTAAAGAGTGAGGACGGATACGGAGCACTCTTTGGACCTCGCGATTTAAGGAGCGCAGTGTTGTGTCGTGTTGTGACGTTAGCGAGAGTACTCTTGGAGCACCTCCACTACACAGCTGTATTAAACATTCTTTACCACTTTACTACGCCACAGTAATGACACTGCGGTCATAAAACCGTATTCCGTTCCATTACCGTTTGAGTGCAAAGGTTTTAAATTTATATGGGAGCTTAATAAAACCGAAGTTAAATGTAAAACACAAAGTGGAGGTGACCACAAACTTTTTTGTTCGACGATCGTGAGGGTAGAGATATACATTAAGTTGAAGCACTGATTTGAGCAGATTTTGACGCTGATCACAAACTTTTAATATAATTAAATGTTCTCTTTCATTATCAACCACATAACCGGATAATGAAAGGGAAGAATACAGGTATACTTAATGCTTATATAAAGATTATGTTAAACTTTTCTGAAGCTATAAAATGCTGTATATTCCAAAAGTAAGTTACAGCTTTGTTTACCTTTAGATCAGAAATCTTGTCTTCCTTTTTAGTTTCCCAGATTCCTAGTACTCGACAAGATGGAACAGAGAGCAAAGAGCACTCGAAATCGATCCTGTTGGAACTTGCGACATGCTACGGAGCACGTACTCTATGTCCGATAGGTTTCTATACTAATTAGTAACACAGCCCGCTCAATAGTCTAGCTGTTGGACATCATAGTTCGACCTATGGAGACAAGCGATCAGACAGACTGTTGGCGACATGTTGAGTAATGTAAGACTAGATTTTTTCCAGATACCGAGCACAGCTCAAGACCAAATGAAGGGCTATTGGCTGTGGCTATTCTACTCTACTGAATGACAGACGGCAAGATAAATATCGGTTCACTCCAATTCAATCGAACATACAAAATCGTCTGAAAAGGTTATTAAACATAATAACAATTGAGCTGGTATTGGCACGGCAAACGGCATCTCGTATTATCCGTTTCAGCCTATTGAAAAGTGACTAATAATCGTCACGATTATAGCTTATGGATGAATAGATAGGCACTCAAACCTTACCGTTTCCATAGAATTTCTATGAGAGAAGCTTCTCTGAATAGACTAATTGAAAACGTGACGCGAGCAAGGCGCAATCGTCTGAGATATTGGCCCATTTAATATCGTTGGCTAAAGATGTCCTTGGCTATATTGAAAGTGCTACATTTTATGTTCGCGTACTACCGGTTATTAATTTCAAATACTTAAGGTAAGAAGGTACGTATTACAGGAAACATCGAGTGGGTCGGGTAAAAGTTTCTCGACAGTGTAATTAGCGTTAATGAAAATAAGTATCAAAGGAAAATCTCCGCTTTTTAAACATTGGCTTAATCAAGGCATTGATCCTGCCTCTTGAGCCACAGCTCCCAGGTTCGAATCCTGGTAAAAATATAATTGATTGTGGGATACGTATGTCCCAAGTCATGGATGCTTAGATTCTAAGCATGGATGTTAATATGCTTATTTATGTATTTCTATCTGTTATTTAGTGACCATGGTACTAGTTTTTTTTAGTTTGGGACTAAATAAATGATTAGTGATGTAGAAATCAAACATTTCATGACTAACCAAAGGATAATTAGGTCTAAACTAAAAAAAAGAAAAGGTTGATGGTAAAAGATTTACTGAAAATCCATTCGCCGAATTGCACGAACTTGTTATCAGACTTAATGGTGGAACAAATTACGGATGGTTTGAATTAAGCTCCGATCGTGTCTCGGGCTGTTTAAGCTGTTTACTTAAGGTCTTACTAGACTAGATCACGGAAGCAATGAACAAGGATGTCTTTTCTTATCTGCAGCTGGCACAAAAACCGGACTCCGGATTTAATGTTGATAGCTTTAAAACCACTTAAAGACATGGACAATTTGATGATGTCTGAAAACTGATAGTTTAGTACAAATAATATGTATATCAAAGTAATTTTATTTATTTATTTATTTTATTTTACATTATTACATACCTACCTAGGCATCCTTCTTCTTTTTAACTTTTAATTTTATTTTAGTTTTTGGTTTCTTTCCTTTTTATTTAAATCTTTATTTAGTGGAATATTGGTTACTTACATTCGTAGTACAGTGTTCATGTGATCAAACATTCTTCACATCACGTAGTTTTTACTTTTAAATATAAAGTGACTGTAATTTTCCAAAACACTCATTAACGTCCCGTATTAATTGTTATTTCAAGGGAAACCTGTAATTAGCCTTACTATAGATTTAAGTACTTGTCTGATATTTTTATTTGTTACGCTGTTGGTTTTCTTACAAATAAAAAAAAAAGTACAATTTATGGCATTGGAAGATTTTAAGGTTAGTCAATTATTTAAAACAAATATAAGAGGGAATATGCATCAATTTTGTTTTTTGTATCAAAAGTATAGTGCGTGAGAAAATCAACTGTAATATTAAAACTTTTCTCTTGCGTTTTTTTCTCGTGATTGTCAACTCGATAATCTAGATAGATTATCGAGTTGACAATCACGAGTGCTAAGTGCATTATATCCGAAAATGAAAAAAAAACGTTATTTTTCCCTGATTTCGTCGTGTGTTAAAATTAAAATAATACTTAATTTTTTTTGGTGTATCGTGTTTTATACGTGTCCGCAGCGATCAAGCTCAAATTTATCAAAATCGGTGACTTATGCATATTCCCTATTAGATATCATATTGATAATATCTTAAACTACATATACCAGGGATGCACAGACTTATCGAGACCATGGGCCACTTGGGCAAATGATGAACTAATGGCGGGCCACCAGCACAAATTAAAAACAAAAATAGCCAAATATTTATTTTATCCTTCAAATTCCCTCGTAGAGAATATTTTCACTGGCGTCGCGGGCCACTGGCATGCCGGAGGGCCGCATGTGGCCCGCGGGCCGCAGTCTGTGCATCCCTGACATAGACTCAGGACATTATAGAAAAAGTGATAAAATCGACTTAGCATGCTAGCGACTCGACTATAGAGGTCGTCGTTACAACAAACATATACTACCCCATGACAAGGTGCTTATGGTGCAGAAAACCATCCAGAAAAATCGGACATATGATTCATCACTGTGACGTCAGCAAACTGGAGCGAACGTCCAAGTGGCCGTATGTCGTCTTAATCCGAGCAGCGGCGTCCACGCGCTGCGATTAACATGATGGATGAACGATAATAAACGCTATTAATGACACCAAACATAACTAAGTTCGCCCATTCTACTAATAAGGAAGTTTCCATAGGCCGAATTTTGAGAATAAAATCATAAATATTTAAAGATAAAGTGTCTTACATGTGAAATTAGACTTGTGACGTCAAAAATTCCGTAAAATTTTGTATGAAAATTGCAAGTATGTAATTGCATGTGTAGAGTATTGACATCTAATAAATATAGTTATAATAACCTTAATAAGATTTATCATAATTTTGGATTATGGACTATAAAACAAAATACTCCTAAAACAAGTTTCGTTGTTCGCACCCAAATCGAATAACGATCAAGTACGGTCCGATGCGATGCGATTATACATGATGGACGAGCTATGAAAAATAACTGGTTTCGCTAACGATCTGGCACGGTACGAATCACCGTTTGTTACATATTCCCCATTTTATTAAGCAGTAAAGCGTTAATGTATGTCAATAAAGATAACGATGACTACGCTTACATATACGATCGATATGGAAGCAAAATTTAATGCAGTTTTGCAGTGCATTTATCTCGGGTATAGAATATTGACCACTATTGATTCAATGACTGAAACTTTAGTACTAATGTTGAAATTATGTGCTTAACTAAACAAGAATAATACTTAAAAGTCCTTAACCACTGCACCCGATATGTACTATGGGCAACAGCGTCGCTTAACCAGTTAGCAACAAAAATCGTGTGCGCGCGTATCACTCTTCACGAGGCGCGGCGTGCAGGCGATTTTAACCTTAGGAGTGGTTAAGCGACGCTGTTGCCCATGGTACCTGAGAAAACCCTAACAGATTTACATTAAAAGTTATGTAAATTGTTTATGTGATAAACAAACAATTTGGCAAACTTCACGGTTCCGATATTAATTTCAAAGAAAACCTTTTTGATGTAAATTGTAACAAAAGTTGACCAGAAGCCCAACGTAATCATTTCTTTTGTATTATAAACAAGAGTATCCGATGGAATATAAATTGATAGGGAGTATCGAATAAACAAACTCGGGCAACTTGTTGAGGCCGGATCACAAAAACACAAAGGAACTGACGCCGACAACAAAGCTATAGGGAAACGTGCTAAGTGGAAACTTTGCAGTGAATACTTTTCTTCCCGCCGTTAAACTTCTTAATGAGGTTGGCAAAATAATTGTTGTAACACTAGGAAGGTAGGGAGTGAGTAGCATTAATTAAAAACAGCACCGCAGTCGAGCTGCGGTCAGAGGAAAATGTAACATAAATAATAAGGCGAACCCAGAGTAGAATATATAAAATGTAAAAGGGGCGGACGCTACTAAACTTTTGGATCTCCCTTTCATAACTTTTTCGAGGAACCTTTTTTCGTGCCATTATTTTATTATGCCTCATTTGACTAAAAGAAAGTCCGAGGCGTCCGTTTTATATGTCGGTCCTTCCATTTAAAATATGTACGGGGTCTGTATCCGTGCCAAAACATCCCCAAGCCTGTTTTTTAGATCATAAGCCGGCGATTGATTCAGCAGCTTTTGTAAGACAATAAATTGTTTTATTGTTTTTATACACTTACCTATTTACCAACTAGTGTGGTAATATTTTCAAAAATAATCCATGCCTCCAGTTGTCTGGAAGAAATCGCTTTTAGCGATAAGACCGCCATGTAAAGCACTGTAAGTTATTTGTTCATTCTTTTATGTATGTTTCTTGGTGTTAAAATGAAGTATTATCTAATCTAATCTCATTCTTTTATACAATATCGTCAAAATGGCTGATTTAAAATGTTGGCAATTTATAATACAAATCTAGTTAGAGCTTTATTAGACGCTAGCTCGTACATACTATTATTTATTCTGTGGCTTTAGTCAGAATTCACGGGAGATACGTAGCTTAAATCAGAAGTATCTATCAAGTTTAGTCTCGCATTAAGACCGGCGCCTGGCACCTACATCTATTTAGTTTTTGTGGTTCAGCTTACGTAGATACCTACTGTATCAAATCTTATCCGAATTTTATCTGTATCTCTGAAAAGATACAGATAAAAAAACAATTTTTTTTTCATTTGAGAATTGATGAAAATGAAGAAAAACCCAAGTTCTTACTTAAACGACTGCCAGATTCGACATGCTATCGATAACAGCAAAAATATTTTCATGACGACCAAACAAGTTACAAAATTCCTCCACTTCTCTCAACTGAACTTTCGTTACTACTAACGCCATCTATGATCGCGGAGTGGAAGTTGTACAGATTGTAGCGCTGAAATGACTTTCAGTTCCGCTTGTGGAAAGCCAAGTCGTTTTAAAATTTTTATTGCGCAATAAACTTCATAAATTTTAGTTACAGCACGTGCTGTTTATCGTATAAAGTGTAAACGGCAAAGAAAAGTGATAAAAACTGTAAAACTTTTATAGAAAGGCTTGCAAGTGCAGTTTTAATTTTCTTTTTGAGTTAAGTAACAATAATTAGTTTGAAACTGCGTTAATTGATTAGAAGCATGTCTAATTTATTCCTTAGGGGAGGCCTATACCCAGCAGTGGGTGTCGTACGTGCGGCTGATATGATGATGATGATGATGATGTTTAATAATAAGTCTATTATTTTTTCTTTTAATTACTTGGATCACTATTATTTAACTAACAATTGCAGGCAAAGTAGTATAAGAACGTTGAAATAAAAAAACATTGAAATTGCAGTCTCGAATGTTTTGTAGCAGCATACGTACAGTGACTGTAAAGTAATACAGTTTAGAACTTTGTAACTCTAAAAAATATTACTTTTTGAACAGAAATCAATGACAAATAACAACTATAACAAAGTGACAAAGTTCTAAAGTGTATACACAATTTTAGCCGTAACTGTACATATGTACACTGATTAAGAGTATAGGTACTAGTAACAAATTTAAGAGGTACCCTATCTTGTGTTGTGTTGTGTATTGATTTTAGGCATTTTATTTTCTTCAAAATAGTAATTATAAATATTCATTAACAGATTATGATAATTTATGGAAATCAATCGTCACGCTATAAAAATGTTAAAATACTAGTATAGGTAATGAAGTGACCCGTTTTCAATAATACCGCTAGTATACCATTCCTTATTCTGTGATAATACTCGGCAGATGTTTTATAAGACATTTTTAACCGACTTCAAAAACTTTGAAAAGGAGGAGGTTATCTATTCGTCGCGTATATTTTTTGTTTTTTATATGTATGTACACCGATTACTCGAAGACGGTTGAACCGATTGAAATGATTCAAACGTTATAACATGAGGTTTGTTCCCAAGTTGGTCCCATTTTTTGAAATTTTGAAATCGGGGCAGTAGTTTTTAAGTAATCTTGAAAAAACTGTCGTTTTCGTTACCATTTTATATGAATTGAGACCGATTTTCAACTATTACTTTTTGTTTATGAACCGATTTAGACAATTATTTTTTTGTTTGAAGTATTAGGATTTATTTAATTACATTTTTCAATATCAAATTTTGTTAAAAGTTGCTTATTGACTATTAAAATTCAAATGCAATAAACCGGAAGTACGTGAATGGTAGTGGGGAAAATGGCCGATTGAATCGTATTGCAATATGGTGGCATTCTGTTCGGGGCGACGGAGGTGTACAGAGGTCTAGAGCGTGATTATTGTGCGAGTCGTAAGTGCCACGTGAAGTGAATAAATGATTGGTTTACTGGAACAAGGAGTTTTATTACACTTCAGAAGTGGGATGTTCCCGTCCACAATTACGTTAGATTTATCATGTAAAAGGATTACAAGGGTTGATAATCGAGTTAAGTAAAAGAATCAAAGTTAAAATCATATATTTATATCATTTAAGTGCCTTCGAGTAGTCTTTTCTATTGTTTGTCCTGCCACCCGGATGGTACTCATTTAAAACAGTGTTATGAAGTGGAGTGTATTTCAGCAATTGCAAAGAACAGTTTGAACTTTTCAATACTTTGAACGTTGCGAAACAGTTATCCTTTGAAATTGTAATGACCCAATTATTATAAAAAAAAATTTGTTTGCTGCAAACATGGTACTTTATTGACCATTGGTGGGTGGCATTATTTAATACATCGTACTTCATTATTACTAAGCATGTACATACTTATAATTAAAAGTTTGTCCAAATGCTTTAAATAAGTAATGGAATTTTATAGTACCTAGGCAACTATGTACTGACTATATCTATTACCTATCTATTCTATCCTATTTTTATTTAGATTATTAGATTTTACACACTTACCCTAGATTGAAATAAGTTAAAATTATTAGTTTTATTTTGCACGTTTCAAAAGACTAAATGTTAGATATTATAATTTGACTTTCTACCATGTTTAAAATGCTTTAGTAAAGATTCCTATGTGCGAGGCCAGGTTGAGGTCAAAGATCCCTATTGGAATAAACTTAGTTTTCGAAAAAAAAAACGGGGATAAGCTACTATGTGTATATCATTATTCTAAAATTGCATTCGTTTCTGTTTCAATGGCCCGAGACTACACGCGAGCAGCAGCCTGTCGATAAGTCCTTTACTTCGATATCAGAGGATGCGGCTGAAATGATGATCATGAAATGTTGAAGAATCAAGACATTCGAGACTCTTCAAAATGGTTTAAAGGTATGTAGTTGTATTTTATTTTGTCGTTATTGAAAACTAAATATTGATATATTTCATATTATTTTGATTATAAGCAACTTAGATTTACTAAATGGCTTGAGTGCCTCAGGGTTTTTAAATTTGATTCTTTGTTTAGACATAGGATGTATTTTTCACCACATGTGCGTACTGTGTTGTAATTGGATTTAAACGTTAGAATATACATATTTGATTTACGCATATAGGCATAGCTAGATATTTTGAAGTGATCAATTTGTGGCTCATTATGTGACACGGCAGACTAGTTTTCTATTTGATTAGGTACAAGTTTGTACTATTACGTCCCTACTGTTTCATTATGTACTACTAGGTACTATTACGTACTACTGTGTACTATTTTGTATAAACGCACAGTTCGATTATGTACTCTTGAGTGCTACTATGTACTATTGAGTGCTACTATGTACTATCATGTAAGTACTATTGAGTACTATTGTGTACTATTGTGTACTAGTGTGTACTAGTGTGTACTATTGTGTACTATTGTGTACTATTGTGTACTATTGTGTACTATTTGCTACTATTATGATCTACTATGTACTATTTGTACTACTACGCACTGTTCGATTATATACTATTGAGTGCTTTTACGTATTATTACGTACTATTGCATACTTTTGATTATATACTATTATGTTCTTTTATTACGTATTGATTGATTACCTACCTATTTTATTTTGATTAAGTACTTGACAACATCTTTGGTAGGTACGTCGAAGACTTTTAACAAGCGCTTAGTTGCTCACAGGTATATTGCGCGGATGGGATCGTTTTCTTCATGGTGTTCTATGAGCTATAACTATAAAGTGGATATAAGCTACGTGCTATTTGGATTTACTAGTTTATTGCATCGACAATGATGATTTTCTGCGGGATAACTCATTTTCTCTAGTCGCAGCCAGATTTTGGCGCCCCTACCACCACTAATGTACTAGTTTGTTGCAATAAAATAACAGAGTGGAATTCCTTTATTTGTTTTAAAACATGGTATTTTAGGTCTTAAAAATCAAATATTATTTACAAAATTACTTGTAAATAAATTCAATTTTCTTTGAATGTTCACATTGATTAACATTTCATGTCCAAAACTGTTTCACGCTATAGAAATTGTACTGATTCAGACATCTAAATAATTTTGTCTAATTTAGTAGCTTAATGTACGATTAATTATGAATTATATTTCACAAAACGCAGGCTTGTTAGAATTATTGTGAATGAATGAACATTCACGAGCATATGGAGAAAGTATGCTCTTATGCGTTTCTGTAATGTTGTACTGGTACCGGTTACCGTACCATGATAAGGTCTACTACGGTATGAAAGTATCGATTTTTTTACTATAACTGGGCAGTATATCAGAACCGTGCTGCTGATATTGTCACTTAAATAATAACTTTGACTGAATCTCAACTCAGAACAGACTATGGTAACTTAATAATATGAACTAAAAATGTACATACTATGCGTAACTCTAAATTTTAATAAATAAAATAATAATAAGACTCCCTCCCGTCTATTAATTGCTTAACCTTGCTGGGCCCAAAATGTACTTTTTGTGTGGCTACTACCTTTCTATCTTTACATTAGAGTCTGCGGTAAGCTATTGAATTCGATTGAGTTAAAGATAATGAGTTTACTGATATTTTTTTATTATAATATTTCCATTTATGGCCAAATTGATAAATAACTTTTCTGTTGACTTTAGCATTTATGATTCTAATGGTGGAAAAAGATAGGCTCCGCTGTAGAGTTAGCAAGGATCGTCATAATTATGATGATGCTATCAGTAAAAATAAAGGAGTTTGTACGTACATAAGGCTTCGTCTTAAAATACGTAGGTACTTATATAGAGTGTAGAAAGAGAGTGGTTTTAGATACTAATAAGTTTTGAGTAAGTTTCAGACTATGGTGTATACTATAGTGTATCGTTCCTTAGATGAGAAAATAAAGTAAAATGTTTAATTTATTTTTATTATAGCAAAAAAAAAATGGTCCTGTACTTACTACGACATAGCATCTTATTAAACATAAGACCCTTCATAAGAATCTTAACAAACATTATGTTGATAGTTACTAAATTAAATGCAAAGAGGTTGACGTTCGTTATCACAAGATCAAGTGGTTTTACAAACCTTAGTTAAAAAATACGAGACCAAATGGTTTTTTTTGTAATATATATATATTATACCGTTTTGGTAGTGATTAGTACCAAACAATATACCTAATAAGTAATAATAATAAAATATTTTGGGCATACGCCCATTTGGTAGCAGTAACTTGTTATTTACTCGTACAGTTTCTAAAACCCACTTTGCTAAGTCTGATAATAAATATTATTTATTTTGCTCTTCACACAGATAACAATGCTATGAAATGATTTGCATTATAATAATACGTAACTTTGATCTGAAGCTTACAAATAAAATAACAATACTTCATTTTACTTTATACTTTATTATAGATCTGAAATTAGTGCTTAGATGTGGTCCATGGGCTATGAAACAGGCACATTATTCTATTATTCAGGTATAGATTATGACAAACCTGGAAGGTTTTTATGTGGGAAACTTGTTTATTATGAACACTCAAACAACAGGAAAAAAATGAGCTGTTCCATAATTATATTAGTAGCTAAGCTAGGAATTGTAGAAAGAATATGGGTGTGCGAACACTTTTTGGTGAAATCTTAAACTTTATTTCTGTAAGTTTAGGATACGGAAATTGATATTATTATTAAGTAAATACGCTCACGTCAGGAGCTCACTGATAACCGTTTTTGTTTTATAAAGGAAACATTCATGAGAAGATCTATATTTAATGCTCTAATAAACTTTCTTTGCATTCTTTCTAATCTATTTGTAATAATAAACAATGAAAAAACCCAGATATTTAGATTTTTGATATAATAAAGGAATAATTTTGTACTTTGGCAGGCGGTAGCCCTGACTATCTATGTCCAGAAGGACACACAACACAGTATATGTCCAGAAAGACACTCGACACTATCCATTTCCAGAAAAAAAAACACAACACACTCTATGTCCCGAAGGACATAACGCAATCCTTGTCCAGAAGGACATACAATACAGTATATTATGTCCAGAAGGACACACGACACAATTCATTTCCAGAAGGAAACACAATACAATCTATCTCTAGAAAGATATACAACACTATCCATGTCCAGAAGGACATACAACACAATTCATGTCTAGAAGGGCATGCAATACAAAATATAATAGCTTACGTCCAAAAGGACATAATACAAACGGTAACCTAGTGAAAAAAAAAGAATATGATTTATTTATAAGCGAATATTTATAGAACAACTGGAAAAATAGACTTTATTTGTAACAAATAAATTAAGACGTATCAAATGTAATTAAATACGTATCTCTTACAAATCTAAAGCTTTTTGAAAATGACATACTTAATTGTATTTCTTTTTCACAAAAACACTTACTTTGGAATATTTAATGATTAATACTTGGTTGTAAATGTTCCCATTTTGATTTCATTTTGTCTTAGGATAATACTTGGAACAGTTACTGTCGTTTTGCGTTTACATTAATTTCAGAAAACTGGCGCAGACTGATGGTTTCTAGATGACGCGGACTGATGGCTTCTGGATGGTGCCGACTGGTGGCTTCTGGATGGCGCAGACTGATGGCTCCTGGATGGTACAGACTGATGGCTTCTGGATGGCGCAGACTGATGGTTTCTGGATGGCGAAGACTGATGGCTTCTGGATGGCGAAGACTGATGGCTTCTGGACGGCGCAGACTGATGGCTTTTGGATAGTGCAGACTGATGGCTTCTGGATGGTGCAGACTGATGGCCTCTGAATTGTGCTGATTGAAGGCTTCTAGATGGCGATGGTGCTGTCGAATTTCAGATTAAATGACTGACTGATAATTTACTGAGTTGCTAGTTGAGTTACTGACTGATCAATAACTGAATTGATATGTGAGAAACTAGAAAAGGGTTCTAAACACGTTTATCAATTGACTTACAGTTAATTTAATTGATATGTGAAAAACTGAATGTGTTTATATATCAATTTACTAACAACTCTGTCAATACTAAACTGGTATTGTGAGAAACTGGAAAAGGGTTCACATATTGATTTGCGTCAATCGTGAGAAACAGGAATGGGTTCACGATTGATTTTACTAAATTGATATGTGAGAAACTGGAAAAGGGTTCACATATTGATTTGCGTCAATCGTGAGAAACAGGAATGGGTTCACGATTGATTTTACTAAAATAATATGTGAGAAACTGGAAAAGGGTTCACATATTGATTTGCGTTAATCGTGAGAAACAGGAATGGGTTCACGGTGGACATACTATGGTGATGACTTGAATTAATTAATGTAATAAAATATTGAATTTTTACATTGAATGCACGGGTTAAAAGAATTTTATATAAATTTGTAATGTAAACTGAATTAGTAAAGTATTGTGAAAAATGGTAGTGATATAAAGAAATCAAATAATAAGGATTTTGAATATTAAGCTTGGCAAAAAGGAATAAACTTAGAAATATCCTACTTCATGTAATAAATCTAGAACAACTTGTAAGAGTTATGAAAATTTTAGTAATCATGATGATCCACTGAAATGATAAGGATTTAGATAAGAAGTTTGGTAAAAAGGAATAAATATATTGTATTTTTATGTTATAAATCTTGAAACATTTGTAAATTAGTGTAAGGATTTAGATAAGAAGTTTGGTAAAAAGGAATAAATATATTGTATTTTTATGTTATAAATCTTGAAACATTTGTAAATTAGTGTTATGAGAATTTTAGTAATGATGATAAATAGGTAACTCAAATGATAATAAATTGAATAACTTTGGTAAAAAGAAACAAACTTGGAAGTAGGTTAATGTAATAAATTTTGAACTGCTACTCACTTATTATAACAGCTATATAGTTATCACTGCCTTACTTTGAACCAGAATTCAGTTATGTTATGATTGTTTTCATTTCTTTGTAATTAATCTTTTATGAATCTAATTATCGTTTATGTTGTATTGCCGTTGTAATAAATTTATTACTTAAGGTCATACAATAACAACAATGAATAAGAAAAATATGATAAATTTTATACAAATAACAAATTATATTTCATCGGGCATAATTATATGTTACGAAACTTTCAATAGAGATGATCATACAAGGTCTGATGGCACAGTAGATTATTTTTGTAGATGAATATAAAAGACGGAGGTCGGAAACTCTCCCCAAGTTTTCTTTCGCCATTTCTTTCTTGGAGGAGCCTCCCAATTCGTGAAATGGTGGTAGATTCAGTAGATTCTCTTTATTATATTACAAAATTAACTTAAATACTTAATAAAATAAATACCTATATTTTGCAATAAGTAAACTAGATATCTATTTGAGAATTAGTGAAGTGAATGTTAAAAATCAATTTTTTTTGCTTCATTTTTTTTATCTCATTTATTCTATAAAATGCTAATTAAAAAAATAACAATGATTCAATCGGCCGAGTATTAGGATTTGTGGCAATGTGTATGGGGACATACACATCGTCAGGATGGACGAGTATTAGGATTTATTTAATTACATTTTTCAATATCAAATTTTGTTAAAAGTTGCTTATTGACTATTAAAATTCAAATGCAATAAACCGGAAGTACGTGAATGGTAGTGGGGAAAATGGCCGATTGAATCGTATTGCAATATGGCGGCATTCTGTTCGGGGCGACGGAGGTGTACAGAGGTCTAGAGCGTGATTATTGTGCGAGTCGTAAGTGCCACGTGAAGTGAATAAATGATTGGTTTACTGGAACAAGGAGTTTTATTACAGAAAGAAGACACCTTAAGAATCATACCATATTAATTTCATTGGTATTGGACTTTGGATTTTGAAGATACACGAGGGAACTCCTTAAAATCAAATAGGAACTGTACAGTGATTGAAATATTGGTAGGTTTATTATTGTCAAGAACGTTCTGGACTAGAGTTGAACTGCGAAGACCCAACGGAACACCTGTGGACATTGAGTTATTCGGGGTATACCATTGAAAAATGTAAAACATTATACTTAACGTTTTATTTTATAAAATCATCGCTTACATACCTACCACAAAAAAGTTTAAAATAAAAAGCTTTTTAAAAAAAGTAAAACCTCCTTCAAAAACCTTAAAAAACAGCTCTATAAAAAGCAAGAAATAATGTTAAAATCGATTAATTTAAACACGTCTATTGAAGTCGGGTGGGACTTTTAGAATATAAACATCACAATAAGTAAAAAAAATACTTCCAGCTCCACCCGACTTCAATAGACGTGTTTAAATTAATCGATTTTAACATTATTTCTTGCTTTTTATAGAGCTGTTTTTTAAGGTTTTTGAAGGAGGTTTTACTTTTTTTAAAAAGCTTTTTTTAAACATCTGCTGAGCAAACATAATCCAATATCGAGAATAGATACCTACTCAATAAATATTCGATATTAGACATTACAAACAGTGAAATAATATTTATTTCCTCAATACACTAACATGTTTACTTTACAGTCAAATACAACATTTATAAATCATAACAAGAATTATTTTTTCCAATTTGCTTAGTAATATAAACAGTAAATACATTATTATTTATCAAGCAAAGAAATGTATAAACATATTATCATAGTAACTAATAGAAATTGAAAAATCTTTGTTTAAATCAAATATTGTCATATTTAATTTGAATCCAGCATCTAATCTGTATAAAAAGCTTTTTTATTTTCATCAACAGATTTTTTCAACGCAAAATCAAAAATGATATGAAATTAAAATTAAACAATATGTACTTTTCGTAAAAGTAACAAGTTTATTGAATTGGGTGGAATCACATCGGATTTTACTTGATTGCTATTCAAATAAAAATTCATTTATTCATTATCTGTTGATTTTTTTATTTATTCATTTATTTAAAGTTCTCGCACTACAGTAATTACACAACAGTTTTACTATAAAATGTATTAGTGTACATCAGCTGCATTAAACTTATTAAAATCATTAATAATGAGTTTCATATACGATTATGTTTGCGACCGTAACAATCTTACATTTCATAATGCATAAGTATAGGATAACATAACAATTTTTAATATTATGTGGGCAGTTGGGCAGTCAAATTGATAGAGTGTGAACCACGAAAGTTAATAATGAAAGTGAAAGTATTGTGTCAGTGCTTTCGTAAAAACAAAAGCGTGTGTGATTCATTACATAAAAAATACGAATGCCCGTCACATGTCGGATGGTATACGATTAAAAATAACAGTTGTAATCAATAAAGGAGGCGTCCATTAATTACGTGAGGCATTTAGGGGGAGAGGGGGTCGAGCCGAATCTCACCAAATCTCACGTGGGGGAGAGGGGAGGTCTCGGAAAATTAAATAAATACAAAGCAAGCTATCATAGATTAACGCAATTGCACTAAAAATACGCATTTTGAAAAATCTATCAAGAGAGGGGATCGAGCCAAATCTCACGACATCTCACCAAGGGGGTCGAAAAATCGCCAAAATCACCTCACGTAATTAATGGACGCCCCCTAATGTTATTGTATAAGGAAGGAAATTATCATGCGTGTTTAGATACCTGAAAAAACGTGCCATTTTAGAAGACTGAACCTCCAATAAGTTCCCTGATATATCAGTAGGTTACTGTTACTATAGAAATACTTATGCAAGTTAATTAAACTAACGCATTGAACACGCGTTCCCCGTGAAATTGTATTTTAAATCGCATACTAATAATTTTGAGTAGAGTAGCTTTGTAAATTTCACGACTGCTGGATTATTCACCACAACCGTTCTTTTTACCGACTCCTTGTAATAAATTAATGTTGAAATTTACAATTAGAATCTTCTGTTTCGGTCCTGCTGTAATATTATCTACGGAAATAGCTTTTATTTCCTAAAAAAGTAATTTAAACTCCAAGGATTAAAAGACCTAAATTCTAAACGAAAATTCAATTTACCTTTATAACCGAGCACGCTTGACTTGATGATTCCACTCATCCAGGGAAAAAAAATGTATTTTTTCAATAAAATACATATAAAAAAATATCTTCAGATTATAATTTAACCTTTACATACTTAAAGGTAACCCAGGCATATTATTATGATATGTGTAGTCCCGCCCCAATGCAATTCTGATGGTTAATGTACTGCAGTCTGCAGGTGCATATCTTTACTGACAATAAAATAAATCCTGTATGTCCATCAGCCATTTTTTATGTCCCCGCTGCTGGAGCACATGCCTTCCTTATGGGTGGATAAGAAGGACGGGCCATAATAACCCACCACGCGGGCCCAATGCGGATTGGTGGGTGTTAACGACTGCAAATCCATCCAGGACCAACGGCTTAACGTGCCTTTCGAAGCACGGGGGAGCTCCAGATAATAATAATTTGGTCACCCATCCCATGACCGACCCTTGCGAACGTTGCTTAACCTCCACAATCGCTGGGCCAGGCGCTAAACCACTGCGCCACCGAGCTCCTCTATGCTGTATGCGCATTACTAATTACATCAAGAGAATACGAATGATAAATGAATACGAATATGACAAATTCTAAGAACCAAATTTCGTCAGTAAATGCTTTGCGGTTTTACATATTAATTAATCACTAATACATTTGTAGTTACTCTTCAAAACGTTTTGTGAAATTTATTTTAACTTAAAAGAAGACCTTGAACGCTATTAATGAATAATCGTGCAAAACATCTCAATGCCAATTTTAATGCTTCGTACTAATAAATCGCGAATCATCAATCTACTTGACTTGTGATAGTGAATGATCAAGCCTAATGATGTTTTTAAGAACAGTTTTGCAATTAGCTGTATGTCTCACTTTAAATTTTAAAGCTTCTTAATTGTACAGATTGTAATGTACTTGACCTTTGTCTCTATGTTAAGTGACACTTAAGATGCACTTCTCTTGGAATCTGAAACTACTCAGGCAGTCAGGTACGATATCCTACTTCCAATTACTATTAAAACTAAACATATTAATTAAAACCAGCTACCTCTACATCTCAAATAGATTTTACAAAATAAGCGTAGTCTAAAAAGTTACAAGTTATCATTAACCTTCAAACAAAAGAAATTTAAAAATGTAAGTAGGTATACAAGTAGAAAATCGTGGAAGGCACTGACGTCCATTATTTGTATAATGGACGTCAGTGGTGGAAGGCTTTGAAGGTCTGTTCAGAGATGGAAGGAAGCTGCCATAGATAGCACTAATCAGTTTTCGAAATTCAAATAAAGGATTTAACTATAAACTCTCATTATGAATACGCAATCAATTTCAATACATAATTGATTAATGCACGATGACTTTAGCAGTGATGTCTATGTGGGTCATAATGACTCTTGTGTTTGTCGGGGCGACATAATTAAAATTGGCGACACATCGTCCGTAACCGGCCAGCGAGGACGACACCCAGGGCCCAGGGGTGGGGGTCAACGATTTTTGCAGCGCTCGGCATCATCAATCAAGTTTAGTCTCGCATTAACGTAATGACCGTCGGCTTGGGCGGATGTCGCCTTATTTTCCCTTTTTTTCAGCACTTCCTTGGAGGCAATTTGGTACACGATACTTTCTCACGGACGTTTCCGCACTGATGGAAATCTATGAAGGATAACCACTTGGTTTCTCGCTATTATGTATTTTTTGTAACAATTTCCATTTCAATGTGACTATCAATCTTCTTTTCGCATCAAAATGGGTTCGAGTCACGAATTTACTTCTGTAACTGATTGTTTTATTGAAATATATTTAGGACACCACTTTTAGTAAAAACTGCTCAAATGCTTAACAGTTACATGCATGTTTTTTTTTTCTAAATCCCACTTTCCATAATCTTAGATAGGTGATTTATCTAATCAACTTATGATAATTTAAAGGAAAATTAAGCGAAGAAAGCAGATGTTCAGCTCTGAAAAGGTGTCACAAAATCGACTTTGACGCTGAGCCAAACGGCCAAGAAAGAATTAATAATTCATTTTAAACCATTCAGCACTGCAGTTAAGTCTTCAGTGCAGAGTAAAAACTCAATTAGTCGGGACTTCGGCCGAGGAATCACAGACGAGTAAACACGTCGAAGAGCAAGTCAAGAGGTTCCGCTAACTCAACAGGGAACGTGGAAATGAGAACGAGTATATGCGATGCGAACATGCTGGTGAATGTCGGTTAAACGATATAGGTAATCTTTAAACATGCTATAGATCTAGACTAGAATCTAGATATAAAATTACGTTTTCATATCAATGATACGCCTTCAGCGCCATTGGCACTGTATCCCTCAGATCAAATAAAAAAGAAAGATGGAGTGTTGCGAACAATGAAGTGAGGCCGGTTTTTGATGGTACATGTGTGCGTACAAGGGGGCGGGCGGGGGCCGGGCGGCAGGGTTTTATATGGAAAGCCAAGTAGTAGTTTCGTTACACGTGTGTGCGTGAACTATGTATGGACACAGCCAAGGCGTAGTTTTATACGCCTCATCGCTTCGTTCGGAAGACTCCGTCTGACTTTTTTTATTTGGTCTGAGCTGTATCCTATTTGTTAAATGGTCTGAACATGTAGTAAACAAAAGACAGTCAGAGAACATATTTAAATTGTAATTTGACTAACCTATAGAATGGATGGACTGTACCATTAAAACGCTAGTTTTTTTTACATTTTCTTTGTGTACCATATCGGTCATATCGAACAACAACGTAGAAGACTCAAAATCCACCAAAACGCTTCTAAAGCCAAATCCCATTGGAAATATTGGAATGCCGGGTAAGATTTACTCCCTAACTTACTGCAACCGTTTTAGTTCATCCTACAGGAATTCCATTGCATAATTCAGTGCTATATTATAATTAGGTTTACCGGCACCGGCGCGATATTTTAAACTGTTAGCTCAGGACAGGACTGGTGTTTGTTTAAAGCCAATTTGTGAACTTTAAGCCGACGACACGGCCGTACGTAAAGACGGTTATGAGCATTTTATGCGATTACGAGAGTGCTTGTAACAACGAAAAATTGCCTATTCATGGTGAGATAATTTATAAATTTACTCTATACTATACCTTTTAATTAGAATAATTATTTTTAATAACCTTCTTTTATGACTACACATTCGACTTTTTTGCATTATTTCTCTTACATTTTGTGAATTATTTATTTCTCTGACAAGACGAACCTACTTTGCACCTCCTTAATTTTACATACAACATAAACATGGCATACGATATATACTTACTGTAAGATAGACAGTGAAAAACCGACCTACGCTTTAAGATCGTTTCAATCAATTCGAATCAATAATAGGTCGGCGAAACCATCGACGACGATTCGAATTGATCTATTTGTATAAAGGTGATTGACACGCGACAAGTTCGCCGTTAACACACTAATAACATAGTAAAAAACCACTACCACAACTCACCCCCATAATTAGCGCTAATAATAAACTATTACCAAACCAAATTTCTACGAACGAGAAAACTAGTTAGAGGAGTCACAGACAAAATCGCCTATTAGCCTTCTATAAGCAAACAGACGCTATCAAACACGACCACAGTTCGTAATTAGAGTAGTCACGAGCCAGCAAACAAAATAAGCGGTGCGGTCGCATACATTACGCCAATAATTATGGTTTAGCCGACTGAAACAACTGTAATATGTGCTATCATGGTGCTATCATATTAATGGCCTTGTTAAAACATCAATCAAAAGTGATGCAAATCGGATTACGTTCAGCATTTTGTGTTTACGAGAGATAAGCGGACATCAAGCGTTATAGAAAATTCACATCGCGCTTCGTGTCAAAAAATATAAATAACCAAATTATAATTTAAAAAAATATATATTACATACAAATGGCGTGCATTGCGCAACCTCTGTGACGTTATCCGTCGTATACATATAACATTCGATATAAAAACTGAAACGCGCGTGGAACATTATCATATTTATTCGCAATCTCTCGTACGTCACACTCGCAACGCGCGGAAAAAATTGACACGCACCAGAGAAGAGTGGTGGAAACTCGTTACGCCGGCCGTTCACAGTGACATATTTCTGTTCAACCGGGACATGAATATCACGATTAATTTGAACGCAGAGTTTGCCTAAATAATTATATCGATTGTTTCTGAACAGTCTACTCCTACAACACGATGGCGTCACAAATGGGAAAATGTACTGTAGCAATGTGTGCACAAAATCTAATTTAGTGGTACAGTTCCTTCGTATCGGGATGTAGAGAGTTCATTTCGTAGCACACAGAATTTTGTTATTGCTGTTGTTGGTACTTTATGTATTCAAGCGAGCGAGTGTGGTGTGCTTGATTTAGTGCACGAGGAAGGAACCACGTCGCTGCGTAATGTCTGAGCGATATTATTACTAATACAGATGAATTAATGTGTGAATTACACTATCTAAAGTAACCTTCTCTGTATTCCTAAATATATTACCTACTATAGGTATGTATCTATATGCTCCGACCTTTTCTCTTATTCATGACGCTTAGATTAAATGGCGCGCACTCAACAAATGGACTGTAAAAAATTTGGTACAGATTCTACTAAAAAAGGGAACTTCTAATTTATTACTTTGGGTTTGGGACACATTGCGACAGCCATACAACACACCGCCAAAATTAATTGTTTAGAGGAGATACGGTATTAAATTTAAAACAAAAACGTATGGAATGCATACGTATTCGTTCAATCCAATAAACCGTTTGCATTATTCAAAAGGCTGAATGGATTTGCCAAGCTGTAAGCCGAATTTAATTTGACTCGTAATTCACCCGATATAGGCTGAGAAAAGTTAAATCGATTATGTACTTCTTTGTTTTCCGAATACACAATCGTACTTTGTCTTTGTGTCCTTCCTTAATAACCGATTTATACAGAGTCAAAAATTACCGTAGACACGACACGAATCTGCTTGACTTGCAAATTCCGTCGGCATACGAGCCGCTTGCATAATACAAAATCGTGCAACGCCAATCGTTAACAATCCGCGACCAGATTCAGGGCCTTAAATTAAAAATCGCACGTTTCTCATTGTTGCACAACAACGTACGTAAAGAGAAATGAATTGCGTCCGTTCTAATTGCATTTCTCGAAGAAAAATGGCGTACATTTCTTTGTCGGGGTGGAGGTCCCATAGAGAGCGCAAGATCGCCTCTGCGGTCGAATTGACATTGAGCGATTGACATGCCAGTCGGTGGCCGTCCGAGCGTGAATTATAGAGTAGGAGCTGGCATGTTTCAGACGTGTCCCCGCACACCGCCACAATATATCATAAACAGAACACATCAAATATTGACAAACCACTGGAAACCCTAAATGGATAGTTGAAAAACAAACATCGGCTACACAAACTAAGTATACAATGGCAAATACTAGGAGTGCTCTTTGAACCAGACACATAGGCACTTAGAGAACGGGTAAAACAATTTCAATTAGGAGCTTATTTGTCTGTCATAGGGAATGAAGCGCGTTTGAAATAGAATCCGCACGACCCATCTCAACACAATGAAGGCAAGATTCAAAAGGACGACCTCTCTAACAAGGTGTCAGCTACCTGACACTATTGTGTGATAAAATATCCTGCTTTGAAGGACGAATATTCACGTCCCAATAAACGGACCCTATAAGCCTACCAACTCAAAGGAGCGCGTATTTCAAGAGGACCGCCGCGTTTATTGGACATTTTAATGTAACCACTGTAACTCGTTAGGTTGCACGACATTTCTTGACAAGCCAAGACGAGCAATAATGCTACCACCTGACCCTTACTTATTAAATAAAATAAAATAGAATGAGCGAGCGAATAAAATAAAATAAATGTTTAAATTCTTTACGAACTTGAAAGGCGGTTTTATATTCAAAGGTTTTATAACTTCTTTTATTCTGTATGAATACTTCTATGAAACATTGGACTTTAATTAAACCGCCGCAGAAAGGAAATGTTTGAACAAAGGAGTGCGTTAACTTTTTCTTATTGTTAGCATTGTGCAAGGTCATATTGTAGGGAACGTATCTGTTTATTTTATTACCATCCCGGGACCACTGTTTACTGGAGGCGCGCCCTGTGCTCTTTTGTTCTAATAATACAATTAATTAAGAGAGAAACAGACAATCTTGGAAGCTGAATATCAAAAAGGGTATATGCTATGACAAGTCGATTGATATTAAAACACGAGATACCCTCTTTGCACTCTTTGTAGAAAAAAGAACGAAAGTATAATGTGCTTAGCACCAACTCCAATATTAGCTTGACTGTTACCTCTTACGTAAAGAGAGAAATGTAACGAATTTAATTAACAGATAAATTATTTAAGACGGTACAACTTGAATCACTTTTTGTCAAAAAACCAGTGTTGAAGGAAATGTTTGGCTAATAAGATAAAGACAGCTGAGCGGTAGTGAAAGTGAATGGTTTGTCGATTTTGCGAGACCTCGGTCAGATGTAACCAGCCAGACAAGGTGAGAACAATTCGACGTCTCACTCGATCCTTTAAAAAAATAACCTTGCGCGAAAGGGACGTGTGTAAATCGGTCTTTAATTTTGTACAAACGAGATCCTGTTTGATAACTGTAGGTAACACGCTTGTTTCAACACAATGACCACGATTAGATAATCATTATTATTTTATACTCCATATGAGTCATTTATTTAAGCAACGACGGAAATGAAACCGGCTTTCTTTTTTCGACATACCTGCCAAAACGCGGCATTGGCCGAGATTGCCACTGATTTTTTGCTGAATGTTTGTTTTGCAAACCCGTGTTAATGATGTACGATAGATAAACAACGAACTCGTAGGCATGATAGCGAAAAAATTTAAATTTGTCTCGTCACATATAATCATATTAAATATCTGATTTTAATGTACGAGCTACCTCGTACATTGCCGACGCATCATTTCTTTAATGACCCAATTACTTTATATATACAAGAAAATCCTTACATATAATAAAAGAGTAAAAAAAGTGTGTCTGTACATTACATATATTTCAAAAACAAATATTTGGGGCGATTGACACATAGTATAATAGAGTAAGCATCTAAAAAAAGTATGTCTGTTTGTTTGTTTGAACACGCTAATCTCCGAAAATACTGGACGGATTCGAATGAAACTTTTTTTTGTTATATAGCTGTTAAGCCTGGGCATAGTTTAGGGTATAATTGATTTTGGAAAATGTAACACCTGATGCAGAACCATAATGGTCAAACTAAACTGTAAGAAATATAAAAATGACACCTTTGCAAAAGTTTTTCAGACTGATGAGCATTTTTTGTTGAGTTATAAAAATTTAAGATCTGGAACACCTGATGCAGAATCATAATGGTCCAGCTAAACTATAAGAAATATGAAAATGACACCTTAGCAAAAGTTGTTCAGCCTGATGAGCATTTTTTGTTGAGGTATAAAAATCGAAGATCTGGAATACCTGGAAGATTTATATGAATACCCCGGAGTCATAAAGTCCACGCGTACCAAGTCGCGGGCATCAGCTAGTAACTAATAAAAAAATAACCTTAAAGAATTGATTTTTGAAATTGTCCGCCTGAATTTTCGATTTTTTAACCAAAGCTCAAAATTTACAGAATGTTAAACTGGAAAGTCCATGTTAATGTTGATTAATGTTGAAGAAGTAACCAGCACTCTGACATGCTAAAGAATTCAGAAAACCCTTAGCAAATTACAGACGGTCGTTAAAAAACTCTCACCTCGTCGTACTTTCATTTTATTCCATACGTTTCATCATCATTCATCATAAAGATAAAATTATAATATAAATTATAATAGTGTATTCGCCTTCAGCATATAATGAATTAGGTTTTCGTTTTTCGCACATCAAGAGAAAATACCAAAAGAATTGTATTTTACTATAATATTACCTACACAATTTACTTTAATACTTATAATCTATTTCTTTAGGTGAAAAAGTAAATATTATACATATTAATCTGGATGAAAACTACAGTTATTCTCTTTGTGCTAAAATTTTGCAACAAACGTAACCATTTTATATCCGTTTTTAACACCAAAGTTAATCACAACATTAGCATTTAAGAAACGTTGATGGATCGCAAATTATTTAAGTAATTAAATTTTTTGTCCACGGTTTTCAAACTAGTCAAAGAAAAAACTATAATTAGTCATGCATAAGTGAGGCGAGTAACAAAAATGAGTATTTGTTAAAATCTTCGTGAATCACTTAGGTAAAAAGATTATTACTTACTGGCGACCGTCCGCAAATTTGTCTGCGTGGATGTGGATAGTATTTTATCTGTCCCTCGGAAACAGTTCCTTTTTTCGGGATGAAAGGTACCCTATGTTCTTTTCTGCACCCCCGACAAGTATGTAAAATTTCACGATGGTCGGTTGATAGTTAAGACGAAGGCGCAACAAACAAACATCGAACTTTCGCATTTATAACATTATAGTAAGGATAGGAAATAGAAACACTGCCACATACTTCACAGCAGACTGCGTCGTGCTGAAAATGGCATCTAGGACATAACGATACGTTATCAATATTTACTCCTTTACAAAGGCAGTTTAAAGCGTATCGTTTGTTTTGTTACGCCTTCACGTCTTATCTACTCAACCAAGGCTTACACGTTGTCAGGGGTACAGAGAAGGACATAGAGTACCTTTAATTCAGAAGAAAGTACTATTCCCGAAGGATAACAAAAAAAAATCCACGCAGACGAAGTCGCGGACGGCGGCCGCTAGTTGTTCATAAGACGTGATATTCGGGCGATTATATTCGTTACACTTATTTGATCCATACGCACGATACCACATTTAGTTCGTATAAATCGTTATAATATGCTTTGCTTGGTACTGTTAAAAAAAGTATATGTTAATCTTTCTGATGATCAACTTTTGTTATGATTTTAACAAATTCAACTACTATAATATAACCAACCCCTACTTCTATTATACGTATTTTATGCAAACAACATTTCTCCTCTTGCAGTATTATAATTATGTTCCGTTTGTATGAAGATGACAAGGGCAAACATTCGTGTATAATTAACGATTCTCGAAGGTACTCGTATTAACACCTCCGAAGTGATTAAACCTCGCCGTCAACTTCAAGCCACTTTGGCCTACCCGCCATATCCACATACCTACGTAGATATTTGGTGCTGCTATTGTGTTAATATAACATACCTACTTACGTCTTATGTACCCTGCATTTGGCAAATTATTTACCCTGAACCCTGAATTTCAGAAATAAAATTATTTCAGAGCATCCAGCTTACGAGTTCAAAGTAATATCACAATCAAGGATTTTATTTTCCCATCACACAAATAACACTAAAATCGCAGATATATCCTATAAAGACATCCGACATTGTAAACTGAAATAGAAATGGCCAAGTCGCAACAAATAAAAGCATTCCTAGCAAAGTATTGTTCGTTTGACAATCGCAGAGGAATCCATAGGAGCGCTACGCTGGCTGAGACAAGGCTCTGGACTTTCAATTTTATTGTACGGGCGCTAACACGACGTTGATGGCAGCACTTATTGCACTTCGCGAGACTTTTTATTCGGTACGGAATGGCCAACGTCGGACGAAATTGTACACTGACTTCGGTGGGAAAATTGCTTATCGAATGCATTTTGTACATTTCCTTGAGCGATAGTGACTTGCGAATAGACAAGTATAAAAACTTAATGAAGTTTGCTATCAAACTGATGAAAACATCAGATCGGGGCCGCGCAGTGATTTGGGCTCAAAAAGTAGGAAATAGGCCACCGTAATACCATTGAATTGTAAACAAAAAAAACATATTTGAAAAGCAATTTATAACAAACAATAAACGTCAAAGGTTTATTTAGTGCACCAATATAATTCTGTTCCAAAACAAATACAGGGCCATCAAGGAAATGATCAAATGTGATACGTATACGAGTGCCGTCTAAACAAACAAATCAACATGTATTGATGTCGCTGCCGTTCGGATAGGATGGTAAGCTTGAGCGCACATCACTAATCTATTTCAGGATAGATCAGGGGGATATGAGGAGCTCGATGGCGCAGTGGTTTAGCGCCTTGCCCAGCGATTGCGGAGGTTAAGCAACTTTTGCAAGGGTCGGTCATGGAATGGGTGACCACAAATTTATTATCTCGAGCTTCTCCGTGCTTCGGAGGTCCCGGGTGAAAGCTAGTAGAAATATAAAAGAAAACCAGTTAATTAAAAAAAGATGTAGGAAAAAATATTAGTTAAGTATAACAATTTAATAAATCTTCAAGTGGTTGAGACTTGAAGACTAATAGGTAATGGTTAATTAAAAGAACCTTTTTAAAGGTAAGTATTATTTTTATTTACTAATGAACTTAGAGCATTAATGAAGGTCGACATTTCGTCAGACTAGCTACGCAAGGGAGTGGATGTCATTCTGTCACAGTTATAATTTTATTTGAGAGCAGCCATCAAATCGAGAGGAAAAGCCATTAACCACAAGCCGGTTATCGGCTAGGGATTTTCAATATTTCGCTTTTAAATATCACTAGGGATTTACATTTTTAAGGTTCTGTACCCAAAGGGTAAAAACGGAACCTTACTAAACTCCACCGTCCCTCTGTCTGTCTGTCTGTCCATCTGTCTGTCACCAGACTGTATCTTATGAACCGTGATGGCTACACATTTTAAATTTTCACCGATGATGTATTTCTGTTGCCGCTATTACAACAAATACTAGAACCCGAATAAAATAAATATTTAATGCCGGGTTTACATGCTGGCCGTGGCTCGGCGAGCGACCGCCAGCTCCGAGCTACGGCCAGCCTCGGCGAGCCTCGGCGATCACTTGGATGCCATTTACACGCTGGCCGTGGCTCGGCGAGCGACCGCCAGCTCCCAGCTTCGGCCAGCCTCAGCAAACCGGCCAAGTGCGAGTCAGACTAGCGCACGAAGGGTTCCGTACCAGAAACGGAAAAAAAACACGTTTGTTCTATGGGAGCCCCCCTTAAATATCTATAGTACATATTTGTTGTTAAAGCTGCAACAGAAATACATCATAATATATGTGAAAATTTCAACTGTCCACCTGTTGTCGTTACTAATATCGAGCAAAAAACGGCAAAAAAAATCACGTTTGTTGTATGGGAGCCCCCTTCAAATATTTATTTTATTCTGTTTTTAGTATTTGCTGTTATAGCGGCAACAGAAATAGGTTAGGTACGTCATCTGTGAATATTTCAACTGTCTAGCTATCACGGTTCATGAGATACAGCCGGTGACAGACAGACAGACGGACAGCGGAGTCTTAGTAATAGTGTCTTAGTAATAGAGTCTTAGTAATAGTGTAAATGAGGCATAATGCCTATTTTAACACGTTTATTTTAATTAAAAAAAAGGAAGCGAAAAGTTCATCGTAGAAGATGGTGGATGATAAAAATCCATATAAACCGCAACAGGTAACAAGGTATCACATTCAAAATATGTTTTAATAATGAATAGATCATACGCGGTCATACACAGCGCAGCATAAATACACCCATACGGCGCGAGCTCTTGAGCGACACTGAAGAACTGCCAACATGTAAATACGTGGCAAGCGCTTGCCGCCAGCTCCTTTGATCTGTGTTCAAAAACCGACACGGGCGCGGATCGGCGGCCAACCTACGCGAGCCTACGCGAGCCTACGCGAGCCAAGCCGTTCACCTGTTTACACGCTGGGCGCAAGGTGGAGGCTCGCCATGGCTCGTCATGGCTCGGCCAGCATGTAAATGGGCCATAAGAGGTCTCTCATACAACAAACGTGATTCTTTTTGCCGTTTTTGGTACGGGACCCTTCGAGTCCGAGTCGCACTTGGCCGTTTTTTTCATTCTTTTTTTGATGAACATAACAAGAATGGTATTATCAAAACAAAAACGTGAGAGTTTCAGTGGTGGGATTTTTACCAATATTTATATTGGCTTCTTTTATTTTTGGAATAAGGTTTTAGCAATTTTATCTTTCTTTCTAGCAGTAATAAATACAAAACTATATATGGAACTACAATGAGACTGTACTGCTGCTGTTGGTTGGTGCAAATAGATGACGGAGATGATAAGTTTTATATAATTTTAACGAAAACATACAGAGCATAAATTCTCTCGTAAAGGGACTTGCATTGCAAAATAATTGCAGAGTAGAGCATATCATAGGTTAATATAAATTCAGTTTTTTTTATATTCTCTAAATCTAAATGCTTCTGGTTTTGGTATTATGAAATAACAATCTGCATCAAATTTATTTTAAGAACTATTTTGTTTTTCATAATGATGATGTACGTTTACAAGATATTTCGGAGTGATATGGTGGATTTTAGCGGAAAAGGGATTTTAAAATGTTTTGTAAAATTTTGGAATTGTTTATTCGTTGCTGACTTGTTACTTTATTAGGGCCAGTTTTACATGTTTCTAAGGTTCTATCCGGAACCTATGACACTGGCTCTTTAACTGCTAATGTGTCTTTTGTTTTAGCTCAAAACAATATTACACGATATAAATTTTAGATAAGTTCAGTTACAGTAATTGAAAAAGCGCAGTCGGGGAGGCGAGCATGCCACCCACATTCCCAAAGAGAAGGGAGAGAGCAATGTGCTACAAAAACATCAGTAAAAAGACACTTTAGATTCGATTAAAGCTGTTAAATAAAAAAAACGACGTGAATGATGGTCCGGGACTGTCGGGCAGATAACACTACACTATAAACACGTCACTACTCACTAGTAATGATCGCTTTTTGCGAGGAAACGAGCGAACGGGAGTAAGATTTTTTCTTTTTTCCCAGAGGCCGCTTGAACAAACTCATCTCTTGACGTTTACTTCCGTTCGAAACTCTTTTTTGTATTTTTTAAAGTTGTTTTTGTTTTTATAAGTAAACTCTACCAGAGGATGAATGAACACCGACTCGTGATTCGTGCTTACACTTTTTTTATTAAAATCATTCACCCACTTTACACGATTATTTCCGAAAATTGATAAGATAAATGCTAAATCATATATTTCAATCGAAAAGTGAGTTACAAACTTTCAACATAAAATGATTAAAACTGATACCTACTACGAGTATTCAACCTTCAACCTATTACAGAAGGTATTAATAACTCACGAATCAAAATTAATTTTCATGCAAAGTTCAAAAATTCAATAAACATAATATATTTTATTTGCTTATATTACATAGCTTAGACAAATAGAAAGTAACAAACAATATTGACAAGATCGTAATAGTTTTAGTAGTGTATTCGATTGGTAGATACGAAATTCGAATTGACCTGTTTTTGTTGACATTGGTAACGACTGGATCCTGCTACAAGGGTTACCAACACGTTTCTAATAATTACCTTTATCCTGCACAGTAAGCTTTTAACACTTTATTTCTTAAAAAGCATTGAGATTTGAGATGACAAAACTAGAAAACAATCAAAAATTCGCAGAACACAAGCAGGGATTCGCAAGGCTGTGTCTTGTCGTTGTGTCAGCCGACAGCCTCGAAACTACAAATTTCAAGTCGGCAGCCCTACCTGGAAAACGCATTTCAAGACTAGTAATTGGATTAGGTCGGCAATGCAAACTAGTACGAACTAGTCTGCTACCAGCCAGCTTTCAGCAATAGTCTGATTTACAGACCGCCTCGGGCTCAGCTCTGGGCCCTGGCATTTAGAAATGACAAGCCCTTCTATATAGCTATTTTGGAACTAAGTATGAAGCATAGGGCATACAGACACAACGATTAAATGAATTCCTACCTTTGTCATCTTACATGATGCTGTATAAGTTAACGTAGGTAAGCAGTAAATAATACATATTAATATTATTTAGGGACTCCACTTAAAATAGGTGCCATCAAAATAAAATAAATTACTTAAATTAAATGGTCTACTAGTCAAAAACATCGTAGTTCTAAATATTGGATATTTGACAAGGTTTTCTGGTATTGTGTTGCTTAAAGACTCGAAACGGTGGGTTCTATGAGCTTAGCAGTCTTTCAACAATCTTGTATAAGTACCTAGTTACTAACTATTCCTAAGCTACATTGCCAAGCCATGTTAAATAGGTATTATGGTTAGTTATAGTATAATATTATGGTTAGTTCCGAGAACCATATCCGTCCTCCAAATCCTTTGTGTATAAGGTAGGTCGTAGTTTGATTGCATTTCCTATTTTGTAAGCAGAGGAGCATCAATTCAGGAGGGACGTGATATCGGCCGGATTTTGCCATCAATCAGCCGGATACAATATCCGAGTGTGCCAACCGACGTACACGAGACCAGAAACTGCGGATTAATGGGTCACTGAGCCATTTGCTCGCTGTAAAGTGGCGAAGGATACAAGGATATACTAGTTATAATTAACGAGCAAAACAAGCTTTCCTTCTATTGAAGAACAGACTGGAAATATAATTGTAAAGTGTATTGTCATTGAAATTGTCATTTCGAGTACCTAGTGAGCACACCGGTTTTCATGGTGTAATATTTTGAATTATCATTTCGAGTAGCGTGAGCTCTGAGGTTCGATCTCTTCATCCCACCACACCACATCTTGCTATTTCTCAGGTTAGATTTCTCCATCTCGCCATCTCTGAAGTTCGATATCCCGGATTCAGACTCCGAATCAATTTTTAAAACGAACTTTTTCATATTGTCTCCACAGGAGTGCTTTAGCTATAACCGAGGCAATGTATGTGATGTTGTCCAATATTTAAGAACTTTAGCTTTTTCTTCACGAAAAATTGCAAATTAACATGAGCAAAACTACCACACTTTTCATGACCCAAGCTACAAAACTACCACACTTTTCATGACCCAAGCTACAAAACTACCACACTTTTCATGACCCAAGCTACAAAACTAACTACCACACTTTTCATGACCCAAGCTACAAAACTACCACACTTTTCATGACCCAGGCTACAAAACTACCACACTTTTCATGACCCAAGCTACAAAACTAACTACCACACTTTTCATGACCCAAGCTACAAAACTACCACACTTTTCATAACCCAAGCTACAAAACTACCACACTTTTCATGACCAAAGCTACAAAACTATCACACTTTTCATAACCCAAGCTACAAAACTACCACACTTTTCATGACCCAAGCTACAAAACTACCACACTTTTCATGACCCAAGCTACAAAACTACCACACTTTTCATGACCCAAGCTACAAAACTAACTACCACACTTTTCATGACCCAAGCTACAAAACTACCACACTTTTCATGACCCAGGCTACAAAACTACCACACTTTTCATGACCCAAGCTACAAAACTAACTACCACACTTTTCATGACCCAAGCTACAAAACTACCACACTTTTCATGACCCAAGCTACAAAACTACCACACTTTTCATGACCAAAGCTACAAAACTATCACACTTTTCATGACCCAAGCTACAAAACTACCACACTTTTCATGACCCAAGCTACAAAACTATCACACTTTTCATGACCCAAGCTACAAAACTACTACACTTTTCATAACCCAAGCTACAAAACTATCACACTTTTCATGACCCAAGCTACAAAACTACCACACTTTTCATGACCCAAGCTACAAAACTATCACACTTTTCATGACCCAAGCTACAAAACTACCACACTTTTCATAAGCCAAGCTACAAAACTACCACACTTTTCATGACCCAAGCTACAAAACTACCACTCTTTTCAGGAGCCAAGCTACAAAACTACCACACTTTTCATGACCCAAACTACAAAACTACCACACTTTTCATGACCCAAGCTTCAAAACTACCACACTTTTCATGACCCAAGCTACAAAACTACCACACTTTTCATGACCCAAGCTAATTTCTTAATTGACCGAGCGAGCACGAAGTGCGAGCGAAGCGTCTCTGCTTCAGCTTGGGCAAAAATTCTTTCGTATCTCTGTATGTTCTCTTCTACAGGTCGAATTTCTCAACCGATCCTCGTGAAAATTTGTGAGCAGGTTCGAAAATTATATAGAATTTTTTTGTCGAGCCAGATTTTTTTAATTTTCCAAAATGGCGGAGATATATTAAAAAAACAGGTTTTACGGCTTTCCAGCGCTGTCTGTTCTCCTCTACAGGTCGCATTTCTCAACCGATTCTCGTGAAATTTTGTGAGCAGATTTGAAAATAATATAGATTTTTTTTGTCGCGCCACTTTTTCGATTTTTTTCAAAATAGCGGAGATACTATCCCCGTCAATTGGTAATGCGCTGGAACCTTGTCAAATTAACATACACATCATCGTTATCCGCAACTAAAAATGACAAAAAACAATAAAATTCTAATAGGTAATATAATATATTAATTATTGAATTCTTATTTTCAATAAGAAAAAGTCTAGGTAAATGAGAAAATTACAATTGTTTTTCGTTTTTGAGGTTAAATTCATGGCCGCCAGGCGCATTACCAATTGACGCGGATAGTATGTAAAAAAAACATATTGCAGTCCAGCTTCCCGGCTCTGTCTTTTCTCCTCTACAGGTCGCATTTCTCAACTGAATTTCGTGAAATTTTGTGGGCAGGTTCGAAAATCATAATTATAGATTTTTTAAAATTGAGACAGTTTTTTCCAAATTTTTCGTAATGGCGGAGACATGTAAGAAAAATGTATTTCAGTCCGGCTTTTTGGCGCTGGATGTTCTCCTCTACAGGTCGCATTTCTCAACCGATTCTCGTGAAATTGTGTGCGCAGGTTTGAAAATAATATAGAATTGTTTTGTCACGCCACTTTTTCGATTTTTTCCAAAATGGCGGAGATATGTAAAAAAAACATATTGCAGTCCAGCTTCTCGGCTCTGTCTTTTCTCCTCTACAGGTCGCATTTCTCAACCGAATTTCGTGAAATTTTGTGGGCAGGTTCGAAAATCATAAAGATTTTTTAAGTTGAGACAGTTTTTCCAAATTTTTCGTAATGGCGGAGATATGTAAGAAAAATGTATTTCAGTCCGGCTTTTTGGCGTTGGATGTTCTCCTCTACAGGTCGCATTTGTCAACCGATTCTCGTCAAATTTTGTGAGCAGGTTTGAAATTACATAAAATTTTTTTGTTGCGCCAGTTTTTTGAAATTTTTTATAATGACGGAGAAATGTGAAAAAACATATTTCAGTCCGACTTTCCAGCTGTCCATTTTCCTCTACAGGTCGCATTTCTCAACAGGTTCTCGTGAAATTTTGCGAGCAGGTTCGATAATTATATAGATTTTTTTAATTTAGCCAATTTTTCTAAATTTACCAAAAATCACCATTTCGAAAAATGTTTAAAGTTAGAAGCGCCATCTAGCTGCGAACATACAGCACGTACCTACTACGTGCTTTGAAAAGCTCGTGAACAGTGTGGGAAAAAGGGGTGGCGACATCTTTTAGATATTTTTTTAAACAACATACAATTTGAGCTACTTTTTAACGCGAGGTCTACAGCTCACGGAGCCACTAGTCTATCATACAAGACATAACAACAAATGATGGATATAATAACACGTCTTTTTTTAGACGATATCCAGATAAGTTTCTTACTCGCTGTAAAAAAAGATACATTAAACTGTACCTATCTATTTAAAGATTCAGTTTATTGTTACAAGTTGCTCCATCCAGTCCAGAAAGCTTCGCTCCAAGTTTTACGATGCGGGAATGGGCGTCTAAGAATAGATAATATAGATTCTTCAAATAAACCGTAAACGGTAGTTTAAATGAAATAGGTAATAAACGACAACGTTAGTCGCTTATAAATATATATTATGGGGTATTTACATGGAGCGACTTGCCGGCGACTTTAGTCAAATACTTAGCGGTTTTTACCCACAATCGCTTGTAAAATCTAGTCGACTTGTGTAAATAAAACATTACACGTTTCGAGTATAGTATGACACATAAAAATTGTTTTGTTTAACTATGATATTTTACAGAATGTTAAAATCAAATGATTATTTTAAACGATTGTAAATTGATTAATTGACATAATTTATGTATTAAAAATGATATCAAGGAAATAAATGGCGTCAACAAATAATAAATATCACACGTAATAAAAAAATCATGAATACCTATTTGCTAATACTTTATAGAACATTTTCTTTAGCTACGAATTTCGTTCAGGTGAGTAGTGAAGCAGAAACAGAATATTCGGATATAATTTCCGGTAGCGACTCCATCCCATCCTACGAGGGTGGATCCAAAAATTCGTGGCCTAATGTAGAAATAGCTTTGACAGTTTTGTAAATCTACGCTCACTCTTTAGTATGGTTCTTCAATAGTAAATGTGCGAAGTTTCGTTCCGATACTGCAAGCCATATTTTTTTTGTGAACATTTGTTTGATGCTATCTGACATCTTTTTCAATAATGGAGAAAATTTAATACCGAGCAGTGATCAAGTACCTCAGTAAAAAAAGCCTATCACCAAAAGATATTCATCAAAATATGGTGAACACTTTGGTTGGGTCAGCTCCATCATATTCCAGTGTAAAAAAGTGGGTGGCTGAGTTTAAGCAGGGTCGGGAGAGTATTGAAGATGACCCTAGGAGCGGTAGGCCTTCAAAGTCTACCACGAAGGAAAACATTGAAAAAATATGTGATCCTATTCTGAGTGACCGAAGATTGACCATCAGTAAGATAGCTGAGATCACAGGCATTGGTTATGGTCGGGTACAAAATATTGTAACTCAAGAGTTGGGGTTCCATAAGGTTTCTGCTCGTTGGGTTCCGATATTGCTTTCAGCTGAACAAAAACGAGTTCGTTTCGCAATTTCCCGTGACTGTTTGGAGCTTTTTGAGGTGGATCCAGAGGATTTTTTATCCCGGTTTGTTACCATGGATGAAAGCTAGGTTCACTACCACACTCCTGAATCTAAGCAACAATCGAAGCAGTGGAAAATATCTGGATCTCCTACTCCAAAGAAAGCTTAAGTCGTTTTGTCGACCAACAAAGTCATGGATTCAGTTTTTTGGCATGCAAAGGGAATTATTTTCGTGGATTATTTACCAAAGGGCGAAACTATAAATTCAAGTTATTATTGTAACCTTTTACGACGACTAAGGGAAGAAATCAAAGAAAAAAGGCCGGGTATGTTACGGAAGAAAGTGTTGTTCCATCAAGACAACGCCCGGGTTCACACTTCGGCTGAAACAATGGCTGAAATCCATAATTGTGGCTACGAAATATTGCCCCATCCACCTTATTCGCCGGATTTAGCCCCCTCAGATTCCAAATTTAAAAAAAACACTTAGGTATTTCGAAATTTTCGGACAGGAACGAGGTGATAGCCGCAGTAAATGATTATTTTGACAACGTTCAGGAATCATTTTTTTTCGAAGGTATAAACAAGTTGCAGGTCAGGTGGAAGAAATGCATTGACCTAAATGGAGACTATGCCGAAAAATAAAAATTAATTCAGACCCACTTTTCTTTCATTTTCATGGTCGGGCTTAGAACTTTTGGATCCACCCTCGTACATTGTTTGTTTCATCTTTTTACATAGTTTGAACAAGATATCATAATATTCATTTCCGACTGGAAATGGCCGACTAGAAGCAATCATGTTTATTAGTTCCTTGTGCCTGTATGTTTACTTACTAAAAAATGTTTTATGAACAAGATCTTTGTCTAACAACCTTTTAGTTGAAGAGTTAAACTATTGGTTATTAAAGATTTTATGTATATAGGTATTAAACGAACTCATCATATCGTTTCTACTCGATCGAATTAAATAATCCATACTAATATTAGAAATGTGAAAGTAACTCTGTATGTGTGTCTGTAACGTTTTCACGCCTAGACTGCTGGACCGATTTTGAGGAACTTTGGTACGTATATACAGGGTCATTTTTGGACCCCTTTTCAAAATTTGTCAGGTCATTCTATATCAGCAGTACAATCAATTTGTGAAGTATAAAAATTTTTTTTTTACGCATTTGCCTCAAACTTTTCCCTACACAAATGGAAATTGTTGTCACTGTTTGCGCATCGCACGGTCGACCCGCGCGAGCCCCCCTCCCGCCACCCGCCTTCCCCCGCTCGCGTCGCTTGCGCGAGGGTGAGTGTGCGCGCCTAAATTTTTAGGACATAAAAAGTGGCTGAAAAATGCGAATTTAAAAAGAAATAATTCATAATTATCTCACCCAATTTTTTATTACTTCCTTGAACTTATATTTGATTTTGTAAAGAGGTCGCAAAATTACCCTGTAGATAGGACCTCGGGGAAGGACATAGGCTACTTTTTATCCCACTGCTGGGCACGGGTCTTCGCCCGCACGATATAACCTGTAGTCCACGTTGGCGAAACTGCGGGCGGAAAGCGTTCATCCATAAACTTTCCAAATCGTCATACCAAACAAGTCTTACATGATAAGCTCGACTAAACAGATGAGAGAGATTTATTAGATTCACATCAATCAATGTTATTGTTGAACATCTAATTTAACATCGAATCAATCCCGATGCTAAATTGATGCAGCTCAGGAGCTCAAGAGGAGTTCGGT
The DNA here is from genome assembly GCA_928269145.1 of Agriphila tristella. Taxonomy (NCBI): domain Eukaryota; kingdom Metazoa; phylum Arthropoda; class Insecta; order Lepidoptera; family Crambidae; genus Agriphila; species Agriphila tristella. The sequence goes on from OV743433.1 coordinate 46,303,666, forward strand.
GGCGCAGTGGTTTAGCGCCTGGTCCTGTGATTGCGGAAGTTAAACAACTTTCACAAGGTTTCGGTCATGGGATGGGTGACCAAAAATTTACTATTTCGAACTCCTCCGTGTTTCGGAAGGCTTGTTAAGCAGTTGGTCCTGGGGCCCTCCCGGCTGCAATTGCAATCGTTGGCACCCACCAATCCGGATTAGACCCGAGTGGTGGGTTATGGGTAGAGGATTCGGGATCCCGACCGTTTTTCAATCCCGATATTTTCGGGATTGAGTTTTCATAATCCCGGGATTTTCGGGATTGGTTAATTATTTAAAAAGAGTTGCAAAATATAGTGCGTGGTGCTAAACGCTCAGTGCCAGTGCTCTCAATATAATTGCACGCCTATCATTTATTATATAAAATACAAGAATACCTGTATTTTATTCAAGCACCATTCCAAGCAAGCAACAACCCAGCGAATTTGCGATGGTTTCTTAGAATAAAACTTTTTTTATTTTGAACTAAAATGATAGTGATAGTGACTCATGAATATTATTTTAAATTGTTTTTTCTAAGAAACTTCTTTACTACGTAAATAGTAACTAGGTTTTTACATGAAATTCGTCTATTTGGTCGACGTTAAGAGAAGTTTTGTCAATTATCTTTATTTGCATAGTTTGTTAGATATTTTTTTCACTCTTGAAAAATATTTTTTTTACAGTAAAAAGTCTAACCAGACTTAAAGTCTCGTTAGTCTCAATTTGATTCTAACTTTGATTAGTTAGTGATTAGATTAGCTAGGTGTGTATTGTAACGTAAAATATGTTGGTTTTTGTTAAAATTTTGATTAAAGTACGTCCATTTTTGACGAAATCGAAAATTTTTATTTTTAATCTTCAATCCCGAAATAATCCCGGGATCCCGGGATTGCCTAAGTGTAATCCTGAAGTCCCGGGATCAGAAATAAGGGCCGGGATCGAATTCCCTAGTTATGGGTCATCCACCTTATTCACCCATAAGGAAGACCTATACCCTAGCAGTGGGGGACATTAAAAATGTCTGACAATGTCAATGCAGCTCATAAATCACGGAAATTTTTTACTTTCCCTTTAATATTCTACAGAATAGCAACAAACAAAGCCTGCAAACTATTACCTACAATATTAATAAATCACGAAGAAGCGTTAAATGCGAATGGTACACGCGATCTCGACTTTAGTTAAACTTGCCATCTATATTTTAATAGATTATTATGACAAAGTTCAAAACTCTGATTACAATTACCATTTCAAGTTGGTGCACGCGAGCCGGAGTCACCCGAGCGAATCGTTCTAAGTGATTTTCCCATCGATTAAACAGCACAACTTGTATAAGACGAATGTAGGTCGCATGCCTTTACTTGATTACTTGGGTTCGTTAGTAAGAAGTATTAGTATCGATTTCTTATTCATCTCTAAACTCTGTGGTTTAGTATCTTAAGTTGTTAGAGTAATCGATACTGTCCAAGATTCAGATTCTCTTATAACTAAATTATCTGTGGAAAAGTTGCGAATAAGTTAGTAATTAACTATGTTAATACATCGTTATTTTGTAGTCGTTTTACTTAACTTAAGGAAGTGTCCTACCAAGGAAACAAAACATTTTTGCTAAAGTAATGTGGGTCGAAAAACGATAAAAAATTTTGGTCCTCCCATAAGACAGCTAAAACATTGTAATTAGTATGGGAAAGTAAAAAAAAAACGTTTTTTGACCCATGTTACTTTGGCAAAAATGTTTAGTTTCATTTGGTAGAACACTCCCTTAAGTTATTTAAAACGACCACAAAATATTGGTGTATTTACTGGTGCATGTACACCAGACAATTTCAAAACACCTAGTGAAGATTAGGACCCATGAGGATAAATTCCGAATCTCATACACGTTCTTATGCAGGGTAACTGTGGAATATAGTTTAATGTCTAAACCGCCTGACGGCACTCAATCAAACACTCGTAATTGGATATTGGTACAAGGTGCCTTTTACGATCCAACTGATCCTAACATTTAGCTGAATATTACCGGGACACAGCTTATAGAGTCATGCTATGACGCCGGTGACGTCACTTAATTATAGCCAGGCTTAAAAGACGTTAGGACGAAGCTTAATAACATGTAACAAGCAAGAATACTAACAACATCGATGTTTCAATTAGTTAGTAATTAAGCCTGCAAGGAGTAAAGTATACTGTCGGTAGATCTCATATAAGATCAGCTGTCGACATTATAAAAACTATCACGAAAAAAGCATTTGGATAAAATCCCATTATCATCCCGTTCAAGAACGCACGATACAATGACATACAAAAAAAAATAAAAAACCCGCCTGCATAAAAAGACAAGTCAACTGAAAAGGTGGAAACAAGATTAAATATTAGAGGCAACATAATAAAATGCAGTCGGAGACATATAATTCAAATCATTCATAACATCACTTTCTTTATGCATGCCTCCGACTGCATGTTATTATGTTGCCTTTAATATTTAATCTTGTTTCCACCTTTTCAGTTGACTTGTCTTTTTATGCAGGCAGGTTTTTTAATTTTTTAATTTTTTTGTTTTATTTATTTCTTTTTAGTTATTATATATTACGGTAGTGATAAACCTTTTTGAAATCCTTATAATAAGCCCTTTAATTTGACACCCATATTGTAGTATTCTAAAAAAAATTTTTTTTTCCACTATTGATAATAGCACCGTACAGCCGCCATGTTGTTTTATTTTTATAACGCCACCTTCTTAAGAACACTTGGGCTGACGAGACAAATCTAACGATATCTTAATTACAGAAATCCATTCAGCCGTTTGAAAGATATGAGGTAATAAAGAATATGACATACAAACAAACATACCTACTTACATACAAGATACGCGCGAAAAACATAACCCTTTCTTTGCAGTCGGGTAAAAAGGCAAAGCATTTTTTTCAGTTGTCTTCTAAATATTAGTGGTTTAAGTATGAAATTGCCGTTTTGTATGGAGAATTTTAAAGAATTTGCATTTAAGATGAATAAAGTAAAAAAATAGCATTGTGAATGCAAAAATCTATAAGTTTAGAATTTGCATTTTCCATAGATACTAACTTTGTCTTAATTTATTCAACAACCTGATGTTTTATAACTTTTATGAACAAACACTCAGCTATATCTAATGCCACATGTATTAAATTAAGTGAAAAAAAAAATTCATCCGTTAAGTTAGAACAAATTAAATGGTCATTTATGCTAATGAAAAAGGGAGACACTTTTAAGATACTTTTTTGAGGTTCAGGAAAAAATCAGGAATATATTTATTGCTGATAATTCGAAGTAATACAAAGTGGGACGTATTTAATAGCACTTTAAATTTGATGAAAACAGCTATAAAATTTTATATCAGCACTTTAAAATAATGATAGACCTATAATTTAATCTTATCAGTACAAAAATAATGGTTTGCACTTTAAAATAATAATAGATCTATAATTAATATTATCACTACAAAAATAATTGTTTGCACTTTAACTGTGTCCCAACTCCGAAATCATTTAATTTCTGTCAAACCATGTCAGACTAATGAGATAGCAAGTCTCATCAAGTCGGTTCTAGGTTCTAGCGTTGTTGGTCGCAATGGAACCTAACCTCCTCCTCAGCTCCCCTCTCGCTGCGCGCGCTCGTCGTCGCACCTAGTCGTCTGTTTACCAGTACTAAAGTTATAAAATTAATTTGTATGGTGTAAAGTATTAAATTTAAAGCTAAACAATTAATTGTATAGTGCAAAGTATTAATTTTAAAGCTCAGCATATTTAAAGTGGAAACCATTATTTTTAAAGTTCATTCAATAAATTTTGAAGCTAAACATTTTTAAGTGTGTTACATTATTTTTAAAGTGCAATTATATATTCCCCATACAAAGTAACCGCAGCATCTTTAACATTATAGAAGATGAGAGCCGCTGTGCAAGAGAAATAATCCCCATTTTCTTACTTTAACCCCTATTATTATAATTTACTGAAGCCTTAAAGGGTAAAAGCAATAATAAATATAATTGAGTTGTTATGTTTATTTATTCATGTCTCGTCTTCGTCTACGAGTACTTTGAAATAATATGATTGCCTTTATGTCAGAGTGCATTGTCAAATACAATTAGTATAATATCGCCACTCCCACTCAATATTCTGCCATCTCCTGTAATGAGAATTGATGGAGTACAATATCTACAGAATTACCAATTAGAACGAAGGGTCGAAGGATGAATAAATATTGCTACAATAACGAAAATGTTTCGGTAACATTAGTACTTGCGAACGATTTGACTGACTTAGAGTGGCCACAAACCGACGGAGTTCCGAAATTCCGTACATACGTAAATCCGAACACAGCTAATCCATACAAATCTATGGACCTACCACAAACATGCAGGATTTTCCCGTACGGAATTTTCATACATTATCGATATTCATCATCATACATCTGTATGTGGCCGGCCATTACGTCAATAGTATTTTTTTGTACCTGTATGAATCAAATAGTAGTTAGGAAACCCAAAATTTCAAGGATCGCTTAAATAATAAGCAATAAAGTTTCTTACTTGTATAAGATTCGTTCAAATACTGACTTAATATTTGTGTATAAATAATAATGAAATATTGATGAATGGTGTGTTAACAAAGACGCGTCACAAAATAATGAGATTGTAAGCGATAAGTGCGCTTTGTGTAAACTATTTTGGTTTGTATGAATTAGCAAAGAGACAAAGTGATGTCATTTACACTTGCTCGTAAAACAAATAGACACAACGTGTCCATGACACATAAAAGTATTAGTGTCTAGATATTTTTTTTATTTTCACTTCGCTAAATTTTTTTTATCGTCTCTATTCAGCCACAGAAGTCATACCCAGAAGTTGAACACGAGATATCTTATGTGAAAGCCTAAGTACAGAATCTTACAATTCTTACATAAGTTTCTTGTTGTAAAATCTATTGAATTAATAATATTATAAAGAAATACCAAAATCAACCAGTCAGTGGTTGAGAGGTTTTGGTGTTTTTCCAGTTTCGGCCAGTTGTTACTTCAACTGAAATTTAAGTGTCTGTTCTATCTGATGGTAATCAAATACGACTTCTGAATTCTGAGCATAAAGATATGTTCGAAATGCAATTGGTGTTAGATAGCTTAAGATTTGAATGAAGTATACTTAAGCCTTTATGCTTATGCTCAGACGTCATTGGTTTCTATTAGTTTCTTATTTAGATCACGGTACGCATTGGCTATTGCCATTCCAGAAATTCATAGTAACATATCTAGTTCACAACGAGGGACCACAGACCACTGGATGCCACTACAATGGCTAAGTTTATACCCAAGTTTTCCCAAGACACTTAAGTTGGTCGCACAGAGCAACTCAATGTTTCTAACGTGCGATGACTGCTTACGTAAATACATAAAAACTTTCACATTTAAGTAATAAGAGCACAACATTGTTGTAAAATCTAAAGCTATACTTTATACAATATCCTCCGTCTATATTCATCGTTTTATTACGGTAGATGTTACAAAATTAATTAAGTATTAGCTCCCAAAACCGTAAAGTCTCTAACTAAGGTACGATTAGATACTAAACTTCATGACTAAATTACTTTTGCCTGTAGCTGTTACGTAATATCATTCGTAGCACTTTCAAAATTATACAATTCATATACGGTTACAATTTACATTGTCAGTTGTCACATTTTACAATGCAGGCATGTTCGCATAATACACACGGAGCTCGTTCAAGGCTTTAAATGCAACACTGGTATTAACATTCACTTTATCGAACGTACATTTACTGTAGGTATAAAATAAACCCCTTTAATTTCCAATTTCACAGTGCATTATGCTGCAAAGTTAGCATTAATATCTATAGAAAAATTTCGAAAGTCAGAAGAAATTAAAGATACTAGGTACTTTATGATTCCGGTTCACAAAAGGGAGTCTTCGTCCTTGATCTTACTACTTACTATAGTACCCAATTCTGTCCCTAAACTTCGGTAACGATCCAAGTTCTACTTTGAAGATAGTTATGCACAGAAACCCCACACACGATTCGTCCCTTTCTAAGGTAAAAATGGGGATGTCGGCGGAACAATGGTGTCCCTAGCATTCCTCCTGTCTAATCTGACGTTGACAAACGACTGGACACTGTCTCCAGTGAGACAGGTGATCCCACACCTACTGTCTATTCATCGAATTCCGACATCCGGTCTCTGGAAAAGTTGCCATTACCAACAGGCTCATGTATTATCTTATGCACAAGTAAGGCCATATCCGGATACGACGAGGACAAACTCGTTATTTAAACATGAACATTTCCTTCTTTACAGTTCCCACAAGTGTCAAAGTTATTGTAATTTTATCGTGTAAAACTTAATAGCCTAAGGTAACGAAAGGATATCTACATAAGAATTTGATATTAAATTATAATCACGATAAGACCCGTTCCGTTGTATTCTTAATCCAAGGAGAGTATAGTATTCAAGTTATTCGTTTTAATGCTAAAATTAGTTTAAATTAATATGATAACAAGCTGTCGGAATCGCAACCTGTCTAAAAAGCTCGACTGAACAGCCATGACCTTAAAACAGTAATAGCTGACCGGCTCATCCAACGAGTTCATCATTTTTAAAATATCATCAACAATGTAATAGTTACTAATCCAAAACAGTATTTCGTAATGTTCGCTATTCGCTGGCAACTATATACCGGTTTACGTAACAGACAGTCGTCGGAGAAAGTAAATCTAGTCTCTGTGGAGTGTGAACGCATCATGAAAATATTGACATTGAGCGAATGCAGCATGTCGCATCTCTAATGTATGCAAATTTAGTATGAGATTTTATCACCAGATTATAATTATGTTATAAACGGATAATAAATAATGTGTAATCAGCGCCACGCCCCGACAGGCAAATTCGTAGATTTCTAATGAGAATGTGCAACATGTAAAAGTTTTTGCATGTAGAGTTTGGTCTACGAAAGATGAGACTCGGCTGGAACTAATTTTGCGCCTTATTTTAAGGTTCAGTTTCCAATAATTTAACCTCTAAACGTTAATTTAACAGGGAAAGTGGCATCGCCATTTCAATCTCATCTTTTACTCATTACTATTATTATTACTATTACTGGGATATACATTTCTTATTATGAAATGACATTGACAATAAGAATAATAAAATGTTAGTATGTTTTGAAATTTAACGATGATTGTTATCAGGGCAACGACTTGTTCTTAATAATACACTTATTAGTCAAAGCGATCAAGTCCATTAGCAAAGAATTCTAACTATTACTATTAGCGTTCTTTAAGTATATCTTATAAACTAATTGCTAACAAGAAGCAAGCGGGCGGGAGAAATATTCGACGTTGCAAACTCCACCGCGATCCCCGATAATTGATAAACTTTAACATATAATGTGGGAAATGGGCCAAATATTGGTAAGACTACTGTAAAACTTCTCCACTCCAGCAGAGTTACGGGGTTAATGATTCGAGTCACGATTTGCTGTGTAAATACTGAGTATAACGAACAGCTCACTTCATTTATTTCGAGTCTATTTATCTTCGAGGTTCCGGGTAGCCTTGCCTGATAACCTCCTTTCATAGAAACGTTAAGAGTTCTTTAAAAGTCAAAATAGACAAAACACGTCATTAAGCGATGATGCCATTTCAGCAAAAAAATTGAGCAGTCATTAAGGATGCAGCATTTTATTAACTACTGGAATAGGTACGTTCTTTAGTAGATAATTATCATATTATCTATTTCAGTCTTGTACTATTATGTATTCTATGTTTCAGTCCGATTTTAAAAGACGTTTTGTTTGGCAAATGATTGTTTTTTTTTCAAAACATGAGATCACATGCATAAGACTTCGATTTGCGGAAACCATCTTGCCTTATACTCGGAACAAGGGTAACCTTACTCCAGTTCAGCAACTTTATAATAATAATAATAATAATAAAAGATTTCATTATTTATTCATCTTAATATAAAAGTAGCATTGTGAATGCAAAAACCTAAAAGTTTAATAATAATAAAACTCTTTATTCGTGCCAAAATTACATAGTCACTATAAGAAATTTATAAACAAGTTACAAGTACAAATTTGAAGGCAAAAGGGAATACATAACAAAGTCTTAGCTGACCCTACTAGGTTATGAAATAACCTGTAATTAGGGATTCAGCCCCTATCCCATATTAAACCTTAAAATAATAATAATTGCGTGGCTAGTTTATAGTGTATAGAAGTATAGAAAGAAGAATATCTATTACATTTTATGATTTATCTTACTTTTAACCTAACATAGATAAGGACCAAAGAAATATTACTTATTACATAAGCAGAACGCACTAAAATTTTAGTTTTATGTTGTGTTGCGTGAGAGTATGTGTTTTGTGTGTGTGTTTGTGGGGGTGGGGGGGTGGGGGGGGGGGTGTTTGGATGACTGTGTGTGTGTATGTAAGAGTTTGCGCGTGTACAATTATGAGAATACAGTAGGTACCCTTGCACTTAGGATACCACTGCCAACAAACTTTCCGACTCGTCGTAGGTTTGACCAAGGAGCCAGTCAAAGATAGTTTTTTACATTGTGTTGTTGGTAGTTGATGGTGGGAAATGAGTTTATTAATTTTATTATATAAGTATGGTCCAAGAAAAATTAAAAATCTTTTTGTAAATGTGAAGTTGGTTATAGGAGTAAGACAAACTTCATGTTTACTTCTCTTATCGGAGTGAATAAAGGGTGTTCGGGCATGCATATACAGAAGGCTATGCAATATAAATAGTTGGCGTATAGATAGGACTTAGTGGGGAAAGTGAAAGGACGAAATGTACTTACTTTTAGGACCGCTCTTTGCGCCCTTTCTAACTGCAATAGGTTGGTTTTTGCAGAGCCACCCCATGCAGTGATGCAGTATGTGGCGATGCTCTGGCATAGAGCGAGGTAAGTGGTCCTAATAATAGCACTGGAAGCAACATAGCGAAGCCTTCTAAATATATATATTAACTTCCTGATCCGAGATGTAAGAGCTTCAATGTGAGGTTTGAAGTTGAGATTCCGGTCAACAATGATTCCGAGGTATTTTATGAAGTGAATTTCTCCCCACTGTCGCTGTTCAACTTGTAACCTAGTATAACAATCTACAAACAATCTTAATCCTTGTTTGCGTAAATAATAGCACTCCTACCTCAGTGGTAAATTGTTACTTTTATTGGAAGGCAAAGTCTACATTAGAGCGGTGATCGCAGGCCAGTGTGTTGTGTAGCGACCTTGGGTATGCAGTCGCGCTCTAGTTGCAGCGCACGCGACGTCACGTGTCGCAGTCGCAGTGACGACGTGACTGCATCTGTCTGCTAATGCAACGTTTGCTCCACTTTTAATTGCGGTTATTCAGTTTCATCAAGCGTCCATTACTGTAGAAGACTATACGGAACTCTGGCTTATTGATAAACAGTTGAATAACCAAATCAAGTCATTGCCCTAGACTAGAGCTAATGAAATGATAAAATCTTTTGAGATTACACAATACCTATATAATAAAGCGTCTGGTTTACTTTAGTTTACGTTAGCATTATATCACCATTGGATTGTTATCCCCTTGAAACTTAATGCATGTCAAGACCGTTTGCTAACCTTGAAATCTTCGATTTCACCATAGCCAGTAAAAACTATTTGGCTACAGTCACAGCTAAATTGATTGTGGAATTGAACTGAGCAAAAATCTTGACAAAAATCTTCATCAATTAAAAGCAGAAATGACTCGGAATACGGTAGACTTTATTTATAAATAAAACTAGTGAAACTGCTAGTTTGAATCGCAAAAACGAGATTTACAAGAGAAAATCGTCTACATTTTCGTAAGTTAAACTAAAATAGTAAAAGTCTAAGGTCCACAACTTTACATTTAAAGATCTGTTTTAAAGCCAACTGCACTCTGTCTGGTGGAACCGATACTAAACCTCCAATGTACATTCACAATCACAATGAGTCTGAAGTGTGAATATAGAATGTAGTTTGTTATGTGTCATCTCATCTAGACCTATTTAATTTAATAGTACTTATTTAGACTCTAGATTTTAGATAGGTACTATTAAATAAAATAGTGATTGAAATCGAACTGTCTTCTGCAAAAAGTCATAATGTTTTCCAATTACAGACGGATGATGGTTTGTACTCGTGTGGTTTGGGCACGTTTGCGTAAGTTTATTTAGGTAAGTAAAATTTTAAGAAAGGTCGTTTCGTTTGAAAATTATAAAGCCTAGATTAGTTAGATCATGCAAACCATTGCTTTGCTTGCTTTTACATCGCATAAACAAGTGGCGATAAAGTTGCCTAATTCGAGTAAACGTTTAATGAGGCAGTTAATCAAACGGCTGGTAGAGCAGCCCCAGAGTATCGTCCAGCTCTATTGCCGATATTAATTTACTAACATGGCCGATGGCCGCTCAACAATGCAACGAAGCCTGGCAAAATTCCAACGTCGACTGACCGCCCCCGCCGACAAGGCACCCTGACCAAATTCCACCCGAATATCTGACACCCGATAAGACACTTTGCAACGTTTTATAGCGCATTTGATTTAAAGCTTCAGCTGAATATGTTACTCAAATGCCAATGTAGCAGCCAAGCCAATCTACAAAATTGAAAGGTAGAGCCTTTTCAGTTTTGCTTTCTTTTATTTAAGTTTCCATGCAAATTTGAATTTTCATTACAAACAAAATACATACCGGAATTTCCTTTAGGCCTAACCTTTGCTTAGATTGAATACAAATAGGCATAACTAACATATACCGCTCAAAAATCAAATAGACAACAACATTCATTTCATTCAAAATTACAGCTTTCGAACAATATCAAATTAAATCGGATTGAATTTATATTTAAAAAATACTTTCCGAAATTAGGTCGTTTATATGGAAAACCATACAGGGTTTCTTTTGAGTAGTATTTTGTTATCTGTTTTTGGAAGTTATTAATAAAAATAACACACACGCCACTTATATTTTGTATTATCTCCGGTCGGATATTGTAAGAGTCAAAGAGATTTATAATTTCTTATACTCGAGTACCTTCAATGACATATACAGCAGTCTTGATGAGATTGAATATTATAGAAAAGACAAAACAATTCACAAATAAAGATCATCATCTATCGTGTCGATAATAACACTTAGCCTGCTTGAGCGTCATCGTTTGGCCAAGACCGACTAACACTTGCCTGACACCATTGCATAATCAAACAACTGCGACCTTTTCTAAATAGCTGATCAAGCAAGCCTGAGAGGTTAGTACTATTACATATTCTGTGCTGAGTGAGTCTTATTAATAAAAAGTAAAATTCTATCAGTAGCTACTTCTTATGTAAAAGAATCGCATAGATCCTTTTAATCATTCATGTCAAACGCAGCTAATTATGGACCTCTTTGCTGGCATTTGTTTCACCAAATCTTGAGTCTGGAATTATTTTGCTTTATGTGTATTATCGCAGACTGCATCGTCGTTTAACTTCAGAAGAGATGCTGCTGTTAAACACAAAGTCATTTAGAATTAATAACATTACTTATACATCAAGCAACTTCTCTATTACAATAGGACTCTCCGTTAAGCAACTTCTCTACTACAATAAGATTCTTCGGAAATGCTTCAGATAATCCTTTAGTTCAATTCACTTATTTAAATCTGAGATCTGCAACGAAGAGGTTATATAAAGTGCCAATATCAATTTAACGTGTGGGAGACGTCATTAGACGCCGTTGGAGAGGAGCCAAGTTGATCCGAGCACAGCCAAGTCACGGCCGAGGGTGGAGCAAAACAAGCCTTTTTTACTTATACCGTACGAGTAAATAAAATGTTTCTGCTTGCTGCTCTTTTCGTCTCAATTCTAGTATCTTATTGGATACTACACCCGTATTGTTATGGAAGAAGTTTTTGCGCTGCGTCTGATTAAAGTTGCCTGCGTGCTGACCTTTTCAAGATTTTTTTAGCAGTTCTAACAAATTGATTAGCGTGTCACTATATTTATCGGTACGATTAATCATTACTGTACGTAATAATTACTTGATAGTAATAATAGCAAAACCTCCTCGCATAATAGCGTGTGAACTTTCAATAGAATTGACAGATATCATCCAAGGCAAAGGTTAATAAAACTGTTTGATTACGTTATAAGTGTTTCATCATAAATTATGATTACGTAATACCGAAATGATTTTCATTTTAATTTCAATCTGTTTTTAAAACAGCTACAATATGGCCAGTTTATGAACGTGATAATTAACAATGGCGTCGATACAAAATGTCGATAGCTTCCAAAATTACTTTAATTAGAGAGGAACCAAAACAACAGTGTTCCTGCTGCAGGCATGTCATTATTTGGAATCGGTCCCAGGATCTAATAAAGTGGTTTCGCGTCTCATGTTGCACATACACCCACGATTTACTTAATGTCAACACTAAAGGCAATAGTTTAAACAATTAAATGCCAAGAAACCAACGACATTACGAAACTGGGTGTAATTTTTATAATTGCAGTGCAACAATGTTACTTACACTAGGTTAAAAATAAAAAGAACAGTGCGTTTTTTTTTTGTTTTAAACATTTAGCATCATCAGGCAAGAAACAAAAGAAAATCTAACAATTCTTGTAATAGGCAGCCCGCAAACGTCAAAAAGGTAAGAATCATTTGATTAGGCAGTAAGTATAAAATAATCATCGGTATAAATGTATGTTTTACAAACGGAATAACGAAATGGGTTTCTAAAATACTTCCATTTGGGCCTTAAAGGTCTCCAAGAAAATTATTTCCACATCAGCTGATGCAAATTGAATGACCGTCCACCTTTTGTTCATGGATACCTCGCATTGGGGGTTTAATAAAGCCGGTTTTCTCTAATTAAGCTTGGGCATCCAGCTAATCAACATTTCATTGAGCATCCATGATACTTTTCTTTCATGGAAATTGTTTACTGGCTAAGCCAGAGAACAGTCTGGCTTCATTATTATATTTGCGGTAGGTGTCGAATACATAGCTCATTCAAATGTTTCATAAATTAATATTTTAGTTACCTATTAAATATTTAATAAACATTAAACATAGATTACTCTTTAGTTTTGAAACGCAATTTCCTAGTCATTTTATAACAGATGTGACGATATGAAATTTCATCATGCGTATGCATAAAATTGATAGGATTAATAACTCCTATCAATTTTACAACTACGTGTCATGAAAACAGATTCAAATGGGTTATATATTTCATATATAATATTCTAGTCAACAATCACATTCATTTACTAAACTCTTAGCCCAGGCAAGTTAGGCAACTTTTGATATATTGTAATGCAGTACAAATTTCAGAACTTTTATATTTAACGCTGGTCTTGTAATAATAGTTCTATTTTAACCGACTTTAAAAAAGGAGGAGGTTCTTAGTTCGTCGGGATCTTGTTTTTTAGGTATTATTACTAGATTACTCGAAGCCGGCTGGAACGATTTCGAAAGTTATTTTTTATTTGAAAGCATCTTCCCATTGTCATTAGGTCAGGATCTGATGATGGGATACTGGAGAAAACAAGAGAACTTTTCAAATATTAAAGGCACAACCTTTAGCGATTGGGGTATTTTCTTTGATAACTCGTGCATTTGCTTTCGAAAAGCACCATTTGGTGAAATGACAATGACAATAAATTTTCAATGACACATAAAATTTTGAGAAAAAAAGTCCTGAGTAGATGGCGTCAAAGCTAAAGTATTATATGAATGTCAAAGTTTACATTTGTTTACATCTTGTATCCAGGCAAACGACACTACTGGGCTGGTAGTGTGTACGCCGGAAACGTCATTTTTAAAAGATAAACAATCGTCGGGAAAATAAAAAATCAAACCAAATACCAACTAATTACCAAAGTACTTTCAATAAAACCGCGCTAGTATCCGTTAAAAAGTCTTTTATTTCATGTCTAGTGAGCGCGTAAGCTTGAGAAGTGAATATGATAAACAAAAGGTTTTAATCTCATCAAGATATAATTTTTGACAATTCAGCGACAAAAGCCTTCTCGAGCGTCATAGTGCAAATCGATGTACAGGATAGCCGTTTGGTGCACGTATACTTGAGGTAAAAATAATATTTTGGACCCGCAGTTCTAAAAAAATCTTCCCTTAGAAGAGGATTTTGCTGTGTGAGATATACCTATATTGTACACGCATAAAACCTCCTTATTTAGATGTAGCAAATATGAGGAGTCATTCAAAAGCGCAATATCTGGCCCCTCGGGCAACGTGAGCGACCCCAATTGTTTAATCGACGGAGTTGCTAACACGCTCTCCCTGAAAGTTCCGCACAGCTGATAGGGCAGGCTCATTTCGCTTAATGTGCTCATGTGCCTCCGAAGTGCACTCAACTGTCCAATAGATACGTGTACAGCGCAAAGTATAGACTCTAGGCGTGCGCTTTTATAGGCGCATGTATATTTCCAGTTTCAATGAGGAAAGATAAAACTAAACTTGTTGGAGCAGTTACACTATAGAATTTAAAAAAAATATCCTAAATCGTAAGGGGGCGTCCATTAAATACGTGAGGTGATTTTGGCGATTTTTCGACCCCCTTGGTGAGATGTCGTGAGATTTGGCTCGACCCTCTCCCCCCTATAAATCTCACGTGAGATTTTTCAAAACGTGTATTTTTGGTGTGATTACGTTAATCTGTGCTTGCTTGCTTTGCATTTATTTAAATAAACATTATTGTTTAGGATTTAGCCATATTTTGGTATGAAAAATGTTTAACTTTATTTAACCTAGTTTTTTCGCGATACTGTTCCTGCAGAAAAAAATTCGTGATATTTGCCGAGACCCCCTTCTCTCACCTACGTGAGATTGGGTGAGATTAGGCTCGACTCCCCCCCCCCCCTAAATGCCTCACGTAATTAATGGACGCCCCCTAAGCAAAGCGTTTTGCACCTTCAATACACCTTATTATTTCCAAATCAGTAAGATAATGCAATAGTACTCGTAAATCAATTTCGAGATTCGAAATTTTCTCTTTGGTTAAATTAAATACATAGTCTAGATTAAAATAATACAATAGAATAGTTTAACAACTGCGTTGTGCAATTAACGGTTACTTGAAAGTGAATGTTATGCTATTCACCGTATTATTACAGTACAACAGTTTTATAAGCCGTTAACATTGTAATTAAAGTGCACTACATATTTATTGCAATATTTGCAATTATTATAAGGTCAACTCATGCCTCAGATCTCTTGTGAAACGTTAACATTGTTGCTGTTTATTAAAAACCTGTCTGTTTACAGCATAAAGCGAGATTACTCTGATCAATCGACAGTTTGGACAAACTCCAATGATATCTGATATATTAACGCTTGTTTTGAAACAAAACACATTAATCTTCAAACAGGCTGTAAGAGCTAAATTACATATCCTAGTACGATCGTAAACTTTCTAGCATCCGATTTTGTAATCTTTATTCTAATTCAAGGCATATCCGTTTACTATACCCGGATTTGAGTTTTATAATTTTGAGTATAAAAAACAACAGAACTGATAAAATGGTAATGAAATCGAAAGTGTTTATCGTTTCAAAATTATGAAAGTAAGTATTCGCAACAAAGCGGTCAGCAGCGGCGGCACAATTCTCGGCAGTATTATAGTTATGTTATAGCAAACGGCTTGTTACGTTATCCACACGACCACACGTGACGCGTGAAGACGGAAGGCTATATCCTGCAGTGAGACACACTCAGTACAAATAACCTGTCTGCCGACATGAAGCGATGCAGTAAGTCGCGTGAAAAACATCTAATATGACAATATTATGTAGTAATAGTAGAGTCATCTAGTTTCCGGATATCAGAAGATAGATTAGTATCTATCTTAGATTTAGGGTAAATGAAAAGTGAAATAATAATACATTTTCCCGACCGAACTGGGTATAATAAGATAAAAACTATTGGCTTAAATCGGCTTTGTGAGCTGTAGTCCTCGCGTTTGTGACATTTTTCAAAACGATTGAAATGTGTTTTTTTTGTTCCAAAGACTGGCTCGGCAACAGTTTTTTATATAATTATCGAATCTGCTCACAAAAATTCTCGAGAATCGGTTGAGAAATTCGACCTGTAGATGAGAACAAAGGGACAGTCAAAAAAAAAGTTAAGTAAGGTATGTTTATTATGTTTATACGAAAGCATTACTGCCAAGCAGAAGCAGGGTCCTGAAGATAAAAGTGCAGAAGATCTTCAAACAAAAGACGTGCGTGCATATTGCATTGCACCTTAGCTCTACTATCAGTTTAATTTGCTATGAATGACTGTAATCGTAAAAGTAACAGAGCTGTGAAATGCAGAAACGTTAGTCATATATCCATTGTGTTAATCAAGATTGTCGGTGCACGTGTTACATGGACTGGTTTCACGGGACGCCCTACGCTTAGATCGCGCGATGCAGAGGAAATTGCCTGCTTATCGCCTTCGGTTACCCACAGCTCACAAGTCTCACAACCGACAACGAAAATGCTATTCCGATACTGTTATACCCTTGTGTCGTAAACATAAACTCTAACGTTTTATACCAATCGGCTTACGAGAGTTACAAATAATTGTATAACTGCTTGACAGTTAAATAAATTATACATTGTGGTGATTGCTATAGTTAATAGCGTATGGTAATGGTAATGGTTGACAATAGAACATAACAACATTCGCTGAATTTGTAGCAACTGAAAAAATATTGTAGCAAAAACTTATGCTTGAAACAGAGAATCAAAAGTAAGCACAGAAATGAACGATCGTATTGCGGGGGTCAACGCATAATATTTTCATATGAATAATTATATAAATTGGAATTTTCTCACAAATATGTTACCACGCCGCCGTCACAGAAAGTAACAATTTTGAAAAAAGAAATATATGTAGCTTACTTCCGCAAACAATATATGCAAGATGCACCGCCCGCCCGCCCGCAATAATATGCACATGCACACCACAAAATATCAGTGCACAATACCTGCATTTAGCAAGACAGCAACACACCTTGCACCTTCACCAATTGGGCTAACCCAATGCACCTTCACCAATTGGGCTAACCCAATTGGTGAAGGTGCAAGGTGTGTTGCTGTCTTGCTAAATGCAGGTATTGTGCACTGATATTTTGTGGTGTGCATGTGCATATTATTGCGGGCGGGCGGGCGGTGCATCTTGCATATATTGTTTGCGGAAGTAAGCTACATATATTTCTTTTTTCAAAATGGTTTGGGACTTCCGCCAAGTGACGCCTGATTCAATCAAAAAGAAAGTAACAATATTAGAAACGACTGCTATTATAACAGAGAAAGTAGATCACTTACAAGTCACAAGCGCACTTTTGCGCTTCAAGATCTTTATCTTGAAATATTAATCTTAAAAGTCTTAGATTATGCTAGTATACTTGTATAGATAGTCTATACCACGGGGCAGAATGCAGATGACAAGACAGTCGCAGACGCTTCCGTCGCTACCGGCAAAGATGTTGATAATAAAATAGTTAAAGCATACGGGCTCGCCGGCTTATCGTTAACTACGCTGCATAAAGGAATGGAAGTTTAAATGGTTGGGACGTTAGACTACGGACTGAAAGATCGAATCTCTCACTCAACTTACTTGCAAGTATTTCTCAAATATAAAATCATTACTTAAAGAAATATTGAACTAGAGAACCATAATGTTATAATTTACGTAGCCTATGTAACGGTGCATTTACAAGGCTGTGTTGCTATTACGTTTAATTTCAGATTTCGCATATTAGAATAAGTAATTACCAAATAAAACAGTTTACCATGGCATTTAGCAAAGACTTAACATTTCATAATAACAAACAAACAAAATCCTATTACTGTCGGTTTATAGAGCCTCATAGCGGTCACTACAATCGCGTTGTAGAAACAAAAACAGCAAATACAAAGGTTATGCCTTCGCGATAAGACATTAATGCTAGCTACACTGCATACAACAAAGCGGCTCATTGAAAGACGGCTGCATACAGTTTCCCTTCCTGGAGTCTCTGTCTGCTCCGTAGTGTCGGTGTAATATAGTTTCCTATGCCATGTCAGTAGCAGGCTTCCCCGGCTTCCGCGTATTGACATGATGTCAATATAAACAGCCCCTGCCTCTGTAATGAGGTACAAGTCATTTCAGCTAACATTAGAATTGCAAACCTTAGCGCCGAGCCTTTCAAATAGAACGGTGTCATATGAATAATGTATCATTCTACAGTTAATTAAATCATTCCGCCGTAAGAATTTTGCATTTGTTAAAAGTAAATTCGATTTCGTTGAATTCAAGATTTAGTTGTTATCTAAATTGGTATATTAGGATAGTAATGGGCTTCGATTATCTTATATTATAGTGATGGCCAGATAATTAAGGACACTAGTCGATTTTCATACAAACGAGGTAACTTTGAAGCCTAGGTTTTCTGCCAAGGATTGAGTAGCTGTGATCTGACGATGGCCATCCAGTGAATAGAGGAGATGATCGCCATACACACACACACCCAACTGATCTGATCAACATTTTAAGAGATATAAGGATATGTTTAAAAAAACCGCGAAATTAACATAAAACTGTATGGAAATTCTGAAACTGAAACTCCTTATATCTTATCAAATCATATAAATTGCAGGTTAGTTCATGGAGTCTTTAGATTCAAACAAACATTAAGAGGATTGTGATATTGTGCAGCAAGCGGTCTGTCTGCGTCCCATGCGATAACGTTTTCCACCCTCTATACCTGCACCTAGAGTAATGATTTTTAGTATGTTGCTGTGATGCCTTAGAACTAGAACTAGGTTTAGAAGGTGGAAACGTTATTGCCGTTTGCATGGAAACAGCTTGCTCCACAATCCTCTTAATTGGTTCGAAGGGACGAGGTTCAGGCGTCTCATTGTAATAAATAAATAAATGACAATCGAACAGATGACTCAGTTCACAGCTGCGGCTGCACTTTACCTATTTACTATCGTGTTATGGATAAGAAGACGTTTGTTTTAATTGTATTGTACCCTAGCTCGCACGGCTCAATTCTCATCTAATAGATTTTTAAACAAGCGATTGTATCAGCGAACCCATCGACCTCATCTACATTAATGATACACTCATTGGTCTCATCCCATTTAACTTGCCGGTTAACGGTGCGAAACACTGTTCCGCACTTCTTGAGCGAAGAAAACGTACCTGAAACAAGATAGGTAATTTAATTTCAGCACAA
The DNA here is from genome assembly GCA_928269145.1 of Agriphila tristella. Classification (NCBI taxonomy): domain Eukaryota; kingdom Metazoa; phylum Arthropoda; class Insecta; order Lepidoptera; family Crambidae; genus Agriphila; species Agriphila tristella. The sequence continues at coordinate 46,322,954 of OV743433.1, forward strand.
TTCGGGTACATTTTCCTATTAATGAGAGAGAAGCTAAAAGTAAAGTAGGAGGACAATGACACAACAACGCCAATTCAACTAGATTGAAAACCATAATAAGCAGATGAATGAAAACACAATCAAATTGCTACACCCGTCGAGAATATAACAAAAGGCAACAATGGGCGTTCATTTATTTTATTCACAATAATTGCGCAAATGGCGAGCTGGACCGACCGGCCGCAGCCCGTCCCAATCTGATAGTGCTATTATGGTTTATCACGTTTCATTACCAAACGCACAACGTTAGGCTATCAAAATTCCCGCTGTATTCCAGTGGGAAGTCAATCATAAAGATAAAGCAGCGCGGCAATAACGGCTGCAAAATAGCCCGTGGGCGAAGCACGCGCGCGCTCCCCTACCCATATACGTCATATTGTAGGCGATTCGACCATTTTATCACATCGTAAAACGACAGAGAGAGAGTACGCCGCCCGTTAATTGCCGTATTTTCGCGCTAAACGGTAGAATTAATTTGATATTCATTCGCTTACATATCGGTCGACATTGAATCTGAATGTTACGCATGCGGACTTTGAAACAAATAAAGCGGACATCCGACGACACCTGCCTTTTAAAATACTTAATTATTAACCCAACCTTTTTTAATGATATGATAACCCAACGTTGTGACATCGTAATTTTTAATCTGAGCCATTAACCGTAAGTACTGCATAAATATAAAAAACATCATAAATCACAACAAAACATAATTAATATGATATTACAAAACAGAACACAATAATTGTGTAAGCCGAAAGACAAAATACTACCTACTTAAAATAAAATATGGTTGTCCATATAAACGAGCTTTACAATCGACTTTATTAATTAAGAGAATAGAAAGAAATTGGAGCTTCATACAAAAAATCGTATTTTTTTTTTTAATTATCATTCTCTAAATACTAAAAACCCAAACGAACGAAGGGGTTTTTAAGCGCTTAATCTGGTCCCTGGCTGAGGTGCTACGGGTGAGTCGATTTTTTCTAGTTTTTTTTCTAATATATTAATTATCTTAGAATGCATATTATTTTATAATAATTATTACTTAATTATTATATCATGACAAAAGATGATCGTAGGAAAATGTGATCCTGCAAAATACCGGATCATAAAATAACTTCGCATAGCTATAGCTCTTAAAATAGGGATAGTAAAATCTCTAATGATAAGGGTGTATACCGCGAGCGACGGCACGCCCGCAGGCACCGCAAATATTGCGGTCCGAATGCAGCCCGACCGCCTCGTTATTTCCAATGTATAATGATGTGGCAGGCACACGCAGAAATAACAGCATTATACCTTCGCTATGATCAGCCTGTGCTCTACATTAGCGTAATGACAAATAGACATCTGCATCAAATCGGTTTAATGTGTCATGAAAACGCATGTCATCGAGTTATCATTACCCTTTCTCTACTATTGGCCATTAGCACTGGGATTTTCTTATCAGAACAGCCTGCTAATAAAAAAAACCCACTTTAAGTTTTTGGAAAAACCCACGTATTTTCCGGCACTATCAAGTTTACAGTTAACTCAACCATGCGTATTTTCTAGCATTTACCTAATACAATATGCATGTCAAGACAGAATCCGACAGCGTCTATTGTCGTGCTTAAACTATGTACACATACTCAGATACCCGAGGGCTTAGGGATCTATTCTGAACCAGCACTTACTTAAGCCATCTCGTAATGAGCGTGAGACGTTCGCCCCGCTGGCTCCTTTGTCTCCACATTTCTTAACAAGGTAAGGGACAGAATGAAACGTCAGTCATCCACGTATTACTATCTCCTCGGCATTAAGACGAAACAGAGGTAACGTCAAATATAATCTATTGAAATAACAATGTAGGAAGATCTCGGATGAACATTTAACGTCCGGAGAGACAGTAACGAGCCAACCCCCGCTTTCTATTTTCATCTCAATTTCCTATAAAAACGTGTGTAATGATGATATGTCGGAAATGAGTTTTACCCGACGGTGATTACTACAGATAAATATAGTTTTATTTTCCAAATATAATGTTACATTATTTTTATTTGCTAACGAGTTTGCTGTTGTTAACGAATATTATTTTTGACATTTTTGCTCTCATGACAACTCCCGTAAATCTCAGAAGCATTAAGTCTCAAAGAGGTCTCTGAAACCAGCCAAGTTTTTAAAGTAGTCGGGTTGGCGTTGGCACGGACGGGACGTCAAAACATATCCCGACTATTCCCGACCCTGACAATATGCCCAAGTATAAGTGAGAGGCACTAAGCTCTGTCGAAACTGCGCATCCTATTCACTTTATAGGTCATTTCATTCATTCCATTCACTTATTTCCGCCGAAGGGATCTTCTATTACGAGCGAGTGGGTTTCGCAAATAAACCTAATTCTATCTGAACAATAAGATGTTTCTTTTCAATTTAACAAATTAAACGGCTCGCTTAGGAACAAGTCGAATAATACACACCGTTCTGAGTCAGAAATAGGAGACAATGGAAGTGTTAAGGCCAGTTTAATTTCGTGCCTTTTGTGTACAAAAGGCAAAGAATTCCTAATGCTAATAATTAGCTGCACTATGTCCGTAATGATCCAAAAAATTGCCTGACCCACATCGAAACTAGATTAAAAAAATCATAGTAGCAAAGAGGATCGTAACCGTAAGTGAGACATCTTATTAAAAACTTCATTTTATATGTTTCTTTTGTCAATGTCTTAACTATGTTTCTATTTATCAAAAATATGGAGATTATTTTTGATAAATAGAAACATAGTTAAGTTAACTTGAATAAAATTAAAAGTATATGGTGAACTTCGACAGCACAGAAGTATTTAGAGAATTAGGTACTGTTCTGAAAACTTTGATTTTAGTTTCATACCAAAAAAAATCTATGTTTTATACTACTAAAAAATATATATAATAAAAAGTACTACATATAGCACAGCATAAATTAATATTCATTGCAGCCGGTACGTAAGTAAATATAATCAAGTATTACGAACGTTTGGTGGTTTTCATTTTAAATATTTGCGCGGTAATTTCGGGATAACTTATTTAATACTCCTAGGGGAGTATTTAAACGAGGAGCCGATGCCCAGGGCCAGAGCGATATTCCGGTGCGTGTGTATGCGGCATAACGCGCAGTAATTTCAATAAAGGTATTTTTTTTATTTTTAAAAGTGTTTTGTAAGTAAGTACAACGCAGTTATAGTTTAAATAAATCTATTTCGCACCAAAGTATGTTAATTAAATCAGTTTACAAATAATTTTATCGTCATCAGCTAACATATTATCAAGTTTCTAAAAATTTTAGAAACTTGATAAATTTAGCTGTCCTACAGTCTTGCATATTAGTGCCCGTTTAAAGGGTAACGTAAGTTAAGTAGTAGGTAGGCAGGAGGCCAGTATAGTCGAGCGTCGTAGGCATTTAGCGCTACCTCCCTCCCCGCGGAGCGAGCCGCGCGAACGTATTTTCAAATGAACTCTCTGTGTTCTCTGACCCCGCAGACCAAGCCACAGAATATAGATATTTACTACGTGCAGAAAGGACACTCCCCGCCCGCGATTTCATGTGCCGAATCTAGTGCTCTGTCAACTCTCATGCACTGCGTGAACGCGCAATATTTATTTGGATAATTCGAACTAAATAATTATGTTTTTTATGTTTATGTATTGTTATCAATAATGTTGTAAATCAATAAATAAGTATGATGGGTATGGGTACTTACTAGGTAAAAAATAAATTTAACACACACAATAAAATTATAGGTAGCTAGGTAGTTAATTCGAAGTAAATAATTATTTTTGTTTATTCGAATATTATAGTTCGAATAGGTACTTGTTGTATGGTCTCTGAGTTTGAATTAACTACTTGAATGTGAATAAACAATGAATTCATTGAGTAAATTCGTTAGTGGAGTGTCAACTCAACTGCCAATATAATTATCTACAAATAAGTACCTAAACATATTTGAGCACTCACAACAAGCTTTTTTTGTGTAACCGATATTTTATTTTAACTTTTTTTTTAATAATTTGCCGATGAAAAGGGACCTTCAAAAACGAGTAATCAAATATTAGGGTCAATTCATGCTGCAACCGAATCGAAGCGCATCGAATTGTTTGATGCAAAGCAAATTCACTCTTATTGTGTTATACTTCCCAGCAACACCACCATGGCGTAGAGATTTTTAGATAACCTCAAATTAAAGACCATAAAATGTACCTAATTGTACCCTAACTCAAAAAATTGTACCTCTGATAGTTTCAGAGAAAAAATCACTTGATTGTGGCGTTTCCAGGAAGTATACTTCCTGGCAACGTGACACTGTACCAGATTCCAATTGATCTTATAGTAATGGCCAGAAATTGTACTTAATTTGTACCCCATTCAATAAATGAAACATGCAGAGTTTCGATAAAAAACATTTTTAAATCTACTCTTATTTGACCTGCAATACATGCAACGGACGTTGGGAAGTATACTTCTTGGCGACGCCACGCTGTACCAGATTCCAATTGATCTCATAGTAATGGCCAGAAATTGTACTTAATTTGTACCTCATTCAATTATTAAAACAGGCAGAGTTTCGAAAAAAAATAATAAAAAAAATACTCTTACATGATTTGATCTGCAATACATGCAATGCACGTTGTTATTGATATAAATTGATGTTTGGCTAAGGAATTATTATGCATTATGCAGTAGTAAGACCATAGAGGCAACCGCCTCTGTAGTCTAGTGGTTTGCCCACCCGTGTAAGACGCAGGGGTCTCGGGTTCGATTCTCAGGGAGGTACAATTTGTACTCGGTTTGGTTGGTGGTAGGGCTTAAGTCAAGGCCGCCTGAATAGCTACCACAATCTTACCTACAATTACTTACAATTAATTTGGTACAAATTAGTGACATTCATTTGGTACTATTAAGTACAATTTATTCGGTACCATATAGTACAATTTTATAGGTACAATTTGTACAATTTATTTGGAAATTAGTAGTACATTTTAGGTACTATTTGGTGCCATTCATTTGATACTAATAAGTACAATTTATTTTGTACAATATCGTACAATTAGTAGGTACTATTTAGTACAATTAATTTTTTATTAGGTACTATTTATTACTATTAATTTGGTATTGATAAGTACAATTTATTTGGTACCATATAGTACAATTTATTAGGTACTATTTATCTATTCATAATTTTTTTTGTACAAATACATAAAGTAAGGTAGAAATGGCGGACTTAATGCTAAGAGCATTATCTATAAGTCAACTAACAGCAAACCAATAAACACGAATGTGGAACAAACAAAGAAAAATGATATTCACATGCATACAAAATACATTAATACATACCATTAAATACATCTAAATATTATAAAAGAAGATACTGATTGGTGACTGACATATCAACGCACAGCCCAAACCGCTGGGTTTAGAGACTCCAAATTTGGCACATTGATTCCTTATGAGGTCTAAGGGTGCACTAAGAAAGAGTTTTTCAAAACTCACCCTCTAAGGGTGTGAAACGGGGGTCCAAAGTTTGTATGAAAGTCCATCAGTTTCGAAGCTAGGGTCTTCAAATTTTGTGGTTAGACTGACGATTGAAAATTAATATACACGTGTTTAAGCGTTTTTGAAAATTCTACCCCCGAAGAAATGAAAAGGGAATTAATTTATGAATAGAAAATTCTTCATTTTCTATGTAAAAATCGCTAAATTTATAATTTAAGCTTATGGATGGAAATCTAACGCAACGTATATCGTTACTGTTAGTATTTCAATACTTATGGGGATGAAATGGGTGTGAAATGGGGCAAATAAACCTAAAAATCGATATGGATGTCGTTATTGGGGTTTCCTAGGATGACGATTGCGAAAATAACATTTATTTTGAAGTTCAACACGGTGGACATGATGTAACCTCTAAAGGGGTGAAAATGGGGTTCAAATTTTGTATGGAAAATAGAATATAAAATTAAAACTTTAACTCTAAACTTCGCAGAAGCACGTCTAAAAATAAATTTAAAAAAAATTATTCCAAAAATCGGACTAATAATATTAAAACGGACAAGTAAAAACAAACTAAAAAGTAAAAAATAAATTCTTCTGTAAATATTTATAACCCTAATAACTTATACCTACAGAAATTTTAAACCAAAAACGTGGGGCGCATGCTATAGACAATATAGATGAGAAACTTTACAAAACGCGCCCCACGTTTTTTGGTTTAAAATTTCTGTAGGTATAAGTTATCAGGGTTATAAATATTTACAGAAGAATTTATTTTTTACTTTTTAGTTTGTTTTTACTTGTCCGTTTTAATATTTTTAGTCCGATTTTTTGGAATTATTTAGTCCGTATAAAAAAGGTGCTTTTAAAAAATACTTTTTTTCAGTAAATTATTATTTTATGCTTTTTAGTTAACGAGCTAAGACTAAAAATATACCATCTCCTATCGGAGCACTCGTCAAAACGATTCAAACGAGCCCAAACTCGATGGGGTTGCATGGTTTTTTTATTCATGGTCATTTGACCGGCAGCGGCGTCTGGCGTCTAAATTGTCGGCGGCGGCGGCGTCATCGGCGTAATCGGTGTGGATGGTCAAAATAAGTAGAATAAAAGACCTTTAGAAGCTTTTCAATTCCGTCATCGTTGAGGGCAGAACGCCGAAGACATGGAACATAAGTGAGGTCATTCTGTTCTTTAAAAAGGGTGACAAGGCCCTCTTGAAGAATACGAATCTTACGAATCGTTGCGCTCGCAAGTTCGACGACTTCCAATCTCCCGAACTAGCCGCGTTCTGAAAAGTCTTTGGCACCATATACCACATCCATACGATGCGGCAGGTTATACAGAAGACCGAGGTGTATAAACTGCCACTTTGCTTGGCGTTCGTGGACTATGAGAAAGTTTTTGATTTGATTGAGACCTGGGCAGTGCTGCAGTCTGGTGCACCAATAGGACCAAGAGGAGGAAGGAAAGGAAGGAAGAGGTGTTGAGGCACTTATAGGAAAATGTCACCATTTCGGCTCGAGTACAGAATCAGAGCACAGATCCCATCCAACTACAGCGAGGTGTGAGACAGAGACAGAAGTTATTTTTCCGAAACTGTTCACAGCTGTGATGGAGGATGTCTTGAAGCTCTTGGACTGGAAAAGACTCGGTATCAACATTAATGTCCAGTACCTAACTAACACACCTTCGTTTTGCCGATGATATAGTTTTTATTCATGGAAGACTTGAACACAATCCTCGAAGTTATCCGTAGTGCCTCCCAGAAAGTGGCTCTTAGAATGAAGATGGATAAGACGAAAATCATGTCGAGTGCTCATGTTGTACCCACTCTAGCTCATGTTGGGAACACTACACACGAAGTTGTTGACCATTACGTATCCCTAGGACAGACAGTCCAGTTAGGTAAGTTCAACTTCGAAAAGAGATCTCTCGTCGAATCCAGCTCGGTTGGCCAGTATTCGACAAATCTTCGAGTCCAACTTACCTCGGTGTCTTATCTCAAGACTAAAGTCTAAGTTGTGTGTGTGTGTGTTGCCATTGTTGACTTATCGCAGTAAAACGTGGTCGCTAACTACAGGTCTCATAAGAAGGCTCTCACCCAGTGTGCAATGGAGAGCCATGGTCGGCATTTCCCTGCGTGATCGAACCAGAAATGAGTATATGCGTAGGAGAACTAAAGTAACCGATATCGCTCGAAAGATTGTTTAGCTGAAGTGACAGTGGGCGGGACAAATTAGCGAGACGAACCAAAGGCAGTTGGGGCGGAAAGATTGGAATAGCGACCGCGTACCGGACGACGCTCCGAGGGTAGGCCCCCGACAAGGTGGACCGACGATCTGGTGAAGGTCGCGGTGCGCCGCTGGATGCGGGCCAAGCAGGACCGATCGTTATGAAGACCCATGAGGGAGGCCTATACCCAGCAGTGGGTGTGGTGCAACTGATATGATAATGATGACTAAATACTATTATAAAATCATAATAAGAAAAACCTCTATAGCAACAATCAAACTAATACAAAAAGAGAGGAAAAGAATAAAATTTTATGAGATTTCAACGGGGAAGTACCAATCGCTCCTAACTGAGACTTTTTTGAGAAATTAACTTCCTTTAGGTGTTGAATTCAAAGGCATCATTGTTAGGACTAGGAGATATTGGCACTTCGCCGTCGATATGTACACATAGATGCAAGTTAGTTTAGCTTTTGTACTTGTTTCTTACAATTGTACTCTATGGTACAAAATTAATAGTACTAAATAGTATCTAATTAATTGTACTAAATGGTATCTACTAATTGTACTATATGGTACCAAATAAATTGTAATAAATAGTACCTAATAAACTGTACTGTATAGTACCAAATGAATGGCACTAAGTAGTACTAAATTAATTGTATTATTATGGTACCAAATAAATTGTACTGTATAGTACATAATTAATTTTATTAAATAGTACCTAATAAATTGTACTAAATAATACTAAATTGATTGTACTAATTAGTTTGTAATTAGTACTTTATTAATTGTACTATAATATGTTACCAGATAATATGTACCAAATGAATGCTTTTATATAGTACCTATAAAATTGTACTACCAAATAAAATGTGCCTAATAGTACCTAATAAATTGTACTATATGGTGCCAAATTTATTGTACAAAGTAGTACCTAATAAATTTTACTCTATGGTACAAAATTTATTGTACTAAATAGTACCTAAACTACCTTCTAATTGTACTATATGATACCAAATAAATTGTACTACATAGTACCTAATAAATTGTACTATATGGTACATAATTAATTGTACTTAATAGTACCAAATGAATGGCACCAAATTAAGCCCTACCATCAACCAAACCGAGTACAAATTGTACTCTCCTGAGAATTGAACCCGGGACGTCTGCATCTTACACGGGTGGGCGAACCACTAGAGCACAGAAGCGGTTGCCTCTGTGGTCCTACTACTGCATAATGCATAATAAACATCAGTTTATATCAATAACAACGTGCATTGCATGTATTGCAAATCAAGTAAGAGTTTTTTTATATCGAAACTGCATATTTTAATTATTGAATGAGGTACAAATGAAGTACAATTTTTGGCCATTACTATGAGACCAATTGGAATCTGGTACAGCGTCGCGTTGCCAGGAAGTATACTTCCTGGCAATGCCACAATCAAGTGCGTTTTTCTCTGAAACTATCAGAGGTACAATTTTTTGAGTTAAGGTACAATTAGGTACATTTTATGGTCTTTCATTTGAGGGTATTTAGAAATCTCTACTCCATGGTGGCGTTGCTGGGAAGTATCACACCGTCGACTCGTAGGTAAAGTCGTGATTGGTTGACACTTGATTTTGAGCCGTGCATCCTCACCGGCCAACGTACATAATTATTTTTCTCCCTTCAGCAGACAGATTCACCCAGGTGATTTATGTGTACCCTTAAGTAGATTAATGCACCCAGGCTAAAAGCAACCTCATTATCACCAGCCTATTCATGTTTCAACTGCTGGGGCATATTAGGCAATAGCCAGAAGAACAAATAATGTCGGGGAAAAAGTGAAGTTCGCTAAAATTTGTAGTGATTACTAGTAAAAAAAAAAACAGGTGCAAGTGATTTTCGACCATATTGACATTTATCAAAATAACTGTTTTTAATGAAACAACAAAGTTTGTGAACAAAAATATGGGAAAAAAACAACCGAATTTCAAAGTAAATAAGACGACTAACGCTTGCGCCGATCTCGGCAGCAAGCAGCAGTGCGCTCCAAGTTGAACCGTAATGTTATGACCAAAAGGCTCAATTTGAAGTGAACGGAAAATTGTCGCGACCGCATAGCTGTGCGGAAGCATACTTTTAGGCTGCGTTCAAACGATAACACACGACCCGACCTCAACCCGAACTCAACTCAAACTCAACTCAAACTCACCTCAACCACAGCCCACCATGAAATACATCGCTTACAATTTTGAGTCTTATGACACTTTAATAAGGTCCTGTGTAATGTCCAGGTGAGTTTGAAGTGAGTTCTGTTTGAGTTCGGTTTGAGTTTGATTTGAGTTTGGGTTGTGTACGGGTTGAGTTTGAGTTGAGTTCGGGTTGAGCGCGGGGAGGGTGCAGTTGCATCGACAAAATAAAAAAAGAGCTTATTAATGTGTCATAAGATTCAAAATTGTAAGTGATGTATTTCAAGGAGTAGGCTGCGGGTGAGTTGAGTTTGAGCTGAGTTTGGGTTGAGGTTGGGTCGTGCGTTATCGTCTGAACGCAGCCTTACGGTACAGTCAACGGCATGCTGGGCTTCCACAATGTGTCAAATTACTTCAATCATTTTTAAACTTTAAGTCGAACAGTTTAAGGTTCAAAATTCATTATAGATTTTTGACAGTTTTGTACTTATAGCTTGATATGCTGCTGACTGTACTTAGTTTTCTTCTTCATCTTCCGATATAAGTAAAATCATTGCAAAGTCAACCATTTTATAAATTATACGATAGGTATATTTTTTATTTTATATTTTATTTATAGATAAGTATTTATTTCTTAAAAGTCATCAAAATTAATTACGCGTTAGCTTGTACTTGGTTGCTGTATCCAAATACCTACCTACCTACTCTATGCATTTACAAATTAAACTAAATTGGTAATTTACACTAAATAAAATTTTACACTTAGATTACCTACTGCGTTTCCAAGTCTTATACTACTCTTCGAGTATCTAAAAGATTCTCAATCGACTAGACGCGAGAGGGGGAACACAGCGCGGCAGCAAAAACGACACAGGTCCTACGCCGACGACGCCTCGCAGGCTACTAAACCAAGATTCGTCGTGCGTTTTATTATATATTAATTTTTAAATAAACATAAAGTCACTTTTTGAAAAAGTAACCGTAAAATATTCTGCTATATGTCATTACCTTTTTTTCTATATATTATTTGTGCGTAAGAGATTTATAATCTTTAAGTATTATTCAAAAAACAATGAAAATATTCATTGTCTTTGCACATTTTTATAGTCGAGTGAAAATACGAAAATCGTGTTTTTAACCGTAAAATAATCAAGTTCGATTATGAAACTACAACATATATTTTTATCTGCTCAAAATAAATAATGCTTGATTGTTTAAAACTGAATCAAAAATAAGTTAATTTGCAATATACTGCCCTTAGGCACTGTGCAATAGTATAATTTAATAATGGAACAGAATTTCTAGGAAATTATCTGTCAAGTAAAAAGTTAATTACCTAGTTAGCTAACCAGACAGATCTTCTAAAACAACTGTTGTTGGTCGGTCGAGAATTCGAGATTCGTATTGAATAGCTATGAACGTAAACAAGTAATTAGTTGATTCTAGTGAAGTCTAGTTAAATCCTTTATAACCATATCACAACAAAACTGCCAAATTCGTCAGAACAATTACGATTTAATTGCCATGGCAATTCTTTTCACATTATATTGATACGAAGATTATTTTCACATTGAACGGAACGATTCCATGAAAAGCCGCGACAAGTGGGTAATGAGCGTGTAATCCATTACACGCTTTTGGCTGTAACATTGAATTACATGGCATTTAATATATAACCCTGTCACTGTCACCAGAAGAAACGAAGACGGAAGACTTACAGGCGCCTCGACTCGAGTATTATTTTTTTTATTTTTTTATTTTTATTTTCATTGGGAAACATACAGTATTTATAACTAATAATAGTATAACTAAATTTAATACAAATATACTCATTTAATTTGTTTTCGCATATAAACATCGAGAAGCTTATTTGTATTCACAAAGTATAGATTTTGATATACATTTTTGAATCGGAAGAAACAATTTTGGCATAGTTAAAAAAAATGCTATTAAACTTAGGAAACAACAAAAAAAAAATCGCTCACAAAATAAAAGAGGAAATCTTAAGAAACCACATCAAACCAATTCTTACTCAAAACATTTCTAAATTGTTCCGGTTTAGAGTTAAAAATGTCAAGCACAGATACATCAACGATTTTATTAAAAGTAACAGCTGATCGCATAAAAAACGAGTTTTTTCTGTAGTTGGTAGCACAATACGGAACACTAAGGTTGTAGATGTGTCTACTGTTTCTGTTTGGAACTTTGAAATTGATTAGTGATAGAAGATGCGGGGAATCAATAAGAGATTGTGATAATTTTGCAAGTGTAACGACATCGGCAATTTTTCGTCGCTCAACGAGAGGTAAAATATGATGTTTTTTGGATCTAGCAAAATAGTTTTTCTCATAACCTTTACACTTAAATTGCAAGTATCTCAAAAACTTACGTTGAATAGTCTCCAACCTGTTTATATAGACGCCATACTGTGGGTTCCAAATCTGTGAGCAATACTCGAGATGGCTACGCACAAGTGAGCAAAACAATACTTTGGCGATTTTGGCACTGGAAAACTGAGAGCAGGACCGAATAATGAAACCGAGAGACCGATTGGCTTTTTTGGCTATGTGATCAATGTGCTTTTCATATGTCAATTTAGTATCGTGAATGACACCAAGGTCTCGAATTTCGTAAACTTTCTTAAGTTCGGTTCCTTTAAGCGAATATGGGAAATTAATGGTAGAAGTTTTGCGACTAAAAGAGATACTATTACATTTGGAAACGTTCAAATCCAATTTATTATTTTTACAATAAGTATCCAGTCTGTCTAGGTCATGTTGCAGAAGGTGACAATCAAGATCACTGTTAACTGATTTAAATATTTTCATATCATCAGCATATAACAGGAAGTGTGAGTGAACAAAGCAGGCGCTGATGTCATTAACAAATAGATTGAAGAGCAGTGGCCCGATAAGGGACCCTTGCGGAACCCCAGAAGGTACCACATTCCAGTTGGAGGTATAACCGTGCATGGCAACAGCCTGCGTTCTGTTGTGAATGTATGAACAAAACCATCTGTACAGGTTTCCGTGGATCCCCGCAGCGAGGAGTTTTTGGAGAAGTAACTTATGGTCAATTCTATCGAAAGCTTTACTATAGTCGGTGAAAATGCAGTCTACCTGACCCTCAGACTCCATGCCCGAAGAGACGTAATCAGTAAAAGACAGTAAATTTGATGTAGTCGATCGATTTTTGAGAAATCCATGTTGCTCTGGAATAAAAATGTTCGATAGCGCGTTATAAACTTGTGAATAGACCAGACGCTCCAAAACTTTCGCGAATAAACATAATTTAGAAATCGGACGATAGTTGTTGACTTTACACTTATCACCACCTTTGTGAATAGGAGTGACAAATGCAGATTTCCATAGGGCGGGGACAATACCTTCAGAAATAGAACGCTGAAATAGTATGGACAAAGGTATAGTCAACTCCTTGGCACAGTTTACAATTAATAAAGATGGAATGCTATCCGGTCCAGCACCCTTGGATAAGTCCAGTGACTTAATTATTTTGAAGACGGTCTCCTCGTCTATAAAAATGTTACCAATTGCATACGTAGGCCCCGGAGCTAACATTTCGTTCCTAGGTGGTGACTGTGGTGCGGTACTATTATCCGGAATTGCTGAAGGAAGAAACGTAGATTGAAAATACGATGCAAAAAGATTGCAAATCTCATTACCAGAGTTGGCAACCTGTCCCTAATATATAGTTTAAATGTATGAGATCTAATAAGTAGGATATTTAATACATTTTGTTTTATGATTAACATACACTCGACGTCAGAAAAACCGCACCTCTTTGACACTAAGTTTAGACTTGGCCATCTGCTATTGCTAGCTAACGTTTTATTGTGTAAATGTTGATATCTATTGAAAGTACATTTAATGTGCTTTCTTTTGATAATTGTTTGATTTAGTTAACATAACAGTTACCATAATTAAACGATTAAAAGCGTTATTGCTAGCGCCACCACAAAAGGGAAATAAAAGGGGTCAATTCAGGAAATGCGGGTAAATTCGCTATCGAGATGATGGAGAAAACACACTTCAACAGTTCAATTAAAAAAAGGAATACCCAAGATGGATACTATTGCCCATGAAGTTACTCAAATATTGCAAAAAAATTAGGCAATGTAATGTGCTCGGAAACTCAACCTCAGTAATTGATTCCGTTCGACGAGTATTCCAACGGTTTCTAAAGACTGTTGCCTAAAAGAAGATAAGAAGTCCGAAGGGGAAGAAGTATATAATAACACTTATCATTAAATTATATGGGATTAAATTAACTTTGAAGAAAGGTGCGGTTTTTCTGACGCCGAGTGTAGTTAGGTCAGAAGTCCTGTATTTCTATGTCGTTTTGATAACGTTTTTAAGACATAGGAAGTTCCTAAAAATATTTATATCCCACACAGTAATTTACCAACCTAATGGGAAATCTTGCAAATCGTTGATACCTAACAAAATAAACTCAAATTTTGCTCTTTTTTAGGCTTAACGGGATAGTGCTTGACCTTCACGTCACCTGATATTAAGTGACAATAAGGCCTTCTCATCACTGGGTGAGGACGAGGAAGAAGATGAGGATCCTCAGCTTTTCAGTTAATTGCTATGCTACATGCTTATCTAACTCATTAAATTGATTCCATATGAATGAAAGTAAAGGGACGTTGGCTCCATAATCCATAATGTCGACGTAAACCAAACTTCGATGGTAAAAAAATTGCCATTCCAAAACTCTCTCGTTACATCACGACACTGAAACATCAACTTTTTTATTCACCTCTGTCAGCACTTAACGACATAATACATTCGAACTAACGATGTAGTAAAACAGGGAAGTGTCCGCGTAATTTGTATGCGGAGGATCGTCCAAAGGCACCATAAAGCGAAGGCTGTCACTGCATCGTAAGAGGTACCTCCAGGTAGAAATTGTTTTATTGAGACCTTAGCTCTGGAAACTCGGGACTCGCTACTCAACGAGACATTTCATTAACAATAACAAGTTAGCTTTGGTGAATTTCTCAAGCATTGTTGCGAAAGTCGGTTTGTTTGTTACGCGTTACACCTTCACGTTTTAATGACAGAACCAATCATCATGAAATTTTGCATAGACGTTGTCAGGGGTACAGACAGAGAAGGACATAGGGTACCTTACATCCAAAAAAAATATTTCTTCTCGAGGGATAGCAAAAAAACCTTTCCATGCAGACGAACTTGCGAGCGGCCGATAGTTCTGCCATAAATGAGAAAACAAGCTCTCTTCTTTGGTCCAGTAAGAAAGATACGAAACAAAACGCGCATGATATTTTTTCATTTTAAAGAAAATGCGATTTGAAGAGAGTAACTTGAGAAGAACAAACATCAGAAAACTACGGAAACTGTCAAGTTGGTAACAGATTTCCCCTTTACCCCCTCCGAATGCGTTAATGAACGCCCCGGTAGACAGCCAACAAACACCAACTTACCCGACTTACGAGTTATTGGAAAGAAAAATAAAACGTAAAATGTCGTCGGAAACTTTCGAATTAAAGAAAGAGTTGCCAAGCGATCCCCAACGATACTGAGCAGTCAAACAAGAGCAAGTCTGATCAAAATAAATCTAGATTCATCTTGATCTTTTATTAAATCTAAACTCTATGTAACGGGTATTTCACGAGTTACCAAATTAGAAATCGAATTAAAACTTGATGCTGCAAATTCGCAAAAAGAAATATCGAAACGTGCGGAACGTGTGAATTTATGTAACAACAGGTTACCGAGTAAGTAAGAACTGGCTGGAAGCCTCGTATGCAATTTTAATAAAAATACACGTAAAGGTCAGATCGCACGTTGCATAAGAGTTACCTACCATCGAGCTCGGCCCACGTGAGAGTTTCCTGACCACGGAAAAACAGTATGGCGGTGCCGTGACAGTCACGAACGTGACCGGCGTTAACAACGAACTCCTGGGGACGACGCAAATTTCACTGACCGAGTCAGTTAATGAAGTTTTGACTGTGCACTTTGCAATGGAAACACGAAGAATAGTCAGAGCTGCCGACACATACACATTTTTTAGCTTACAATTTTGATAGAAACATATAACGAACTAAAGAGAATAGACTCAATATTACTAACGCTCTTAGGTAGCATAAAATTTTGTTTTTATTAATTGATAAATAAAATCTGATGGTTTAGCAATGTTTGAGACTTTTTAATCGCTCAAGCTCCTAACCCTTGGACGTTATGCATAGAAGCATAAAGCATTCAACAAAATTTTCATATTTCTTTTGTAAGGAAGAGAATGTGAGTTTTTTTTTTTTTTTTTTTTTAAACTAACTAATAGTTTGTATTGTTGGTCTCAATATTGTCATGATCCTTGAATAATTCGCAGAAAATAATTGTTTGGATTGGATTGGAAGATTGGTGTAATACAAAACGGAATGTTTGATGAGCGCCTTTGTTGCCCAGTCATCGTTACTTACTGTATGTGTACTTCTTTCTGTATGATATTTAATATTGATAGTATATCGTGCTTAGTTTGGGGCTAATGGGTGTTATCCGGAATTGATTTGTGTTTCGTATTCTAATGACGATGGTCAAATTTAGCATTACATAGGTTTAAAGTTTAAACTATTAAGAAACGTACATACATTAAACCAGTTTGAATTCGGATATGTTAAACGTTGAAATAAAAAGAGCAATTACATCCTTGTCCTTAGCTCAAGTAAATATTTTTTACAAAGCCTCATAAATATGTAAGGAGCGGGGCGGCCTCGCCGGTGGCCGCTCGCCGCTCGGCACTGCTCGGCGACTGCTGTTTTTCTCTAACAATTTACAACCGTTAAACTGGCAAACAAAACACTGGGAGCTTATTTACACGGCGCCGCCGAAAGGAAGTCCGAACGAGCGGATGGCCGCTGCTAAAGGAAACAAACATAAATCACTGAATTTACGACAAACATCTGAACGTTATTGTTATTTAAAAGAAAAACACGTTCCGTAACACCCGCCTAGTTAAACCAAACTCTTTACCCACCACCAAATTCAGGAAATTTACGAAACAAACTATTCCTTGAAGAATTATTTTATTCTTACAACAAAATTGCGGATTTGGGATTCGGAACAAACGATAGGTTTGTCTTTTGCTCATATTAGGCAAATAAATTTCGAGTAAAGCAAAAACAGCCCGCAAAGCCGGAACCTAAGAAGATTCCTCTGTAATGTTGACCGAGCAACTTAGGAGTTGTGTAATCCGACAATTTGCCGTTCTAACTCGCAAACACAACAAAACAAGGCGAACATATTCCCGGGTTGAAAGGAAGTTCACTCGAAAAGGCAACTATCTGCCGGGAAACCTTATATTGTTGAATTTATGATATGTTCCTCGCCATGCTCCAATTTCTAGGAACATTCGCAGCGGTATCATGACGATATTTCTTTGATAATAATAACCGAGTATGAGTAACTGGATCGTGATACGATATTTAGGTTCAGCTCCAATTCGGCATCGTCCGCAAACAAGTAATAGCGGAGATGTTAATCGATCGTGATTATAGGCCAATAACTCGAAGTCATTCGCTATTTGGCTCGGAGCGGCACCAAACTGGGGCTGAATGTCCTCAGATAAGTGTTTATGGGCCAATTAGTGGCGAACGAAACGAGACCTATCGAACTCGAAGTAAACCTGATAACGCTGGAGATAGTCACGTGCCAATTTCAGTATTTACAACTTACGAGAAACCAGAATGAACGGCACCCGTCACAATCATAAACAACGTTACATTACATGACATAATTTAACCGCGACCTAGTTTCAATTGTCTATAACACGGTAACACTTCAACATTACTTACGAATATGTGCTAATGTATAAGTTCATTAGGAATTTAGATAGAAGATTAGGAGACCTAAGTCCTTGTTTAATTTTAAAATAAGGTAGTTCATTTATCATCAGTATACGAAATAGAGGAAATAAGTAAACTGCTAAAAACAATGAAAATAAACGACAGTGCCTTCGATAAGAACAACATAGCCCGCCACTTTTTGTGGTGCACGTCCAAATCGCAATACTTTCTAAAAGAAGACAAAAGAAATAGATGAAAGCAGTCTCTCGGATAGCCATTGGTAGTTTTGCTAATAGCAACACAATGGCAGCGAAAAGAGCGACCAACTTTAAAACCGATACATTTCATTTTGTATCATTGCAAAACAAAATCTATACTTAGATCAGGAATTAACGCTTCAGTGGTCTATTTCGATGTGACACAGAGTAATATAATACATTGATTTACTAACTTGTAATCAAATATGAAAATGTAAGTGAGCCTTCGTTTACAGATCGCAAGGCGATTGCAAATTTCAGACTTACCTTTACCAGGCATGAATCTGTTTTTTAGCATATTCGCCGGATCCAATTACCAACTAGTTACATAACGTACCGTTGCAACTAGCATACGTTGCAAGTTGCAATTACATGAAGACAACAAAAAGAGCAAAGGTATGCAATTCTGAATTTCAGCAGAAGTGATAAATATCTTCTAATAGATACTAGAATGTTGCTGAAGTATAAGAAATATATATTTTAATTCAATTTATGACATGTTCAATTTCATTGTAGGTACTACCTGATTTGTTTACGTAAATAGAAGTCCTTTTAAAACTACGACTACGGATGTTTTAATTTAGTGAAAGAATTTAGGGTTCTTTTTTAAGTGGTTGGATGGAAAATAGCACAAAATACAAATTGTTCATTTAATGAAGTGGTAAGGTCAGCAGGGAAAGTCGCTGAACGATTTACTACGGCCAAACCAATGAAATTCATCAAAATTGAATTAGATTGGACCACGGGGAGGGACATAGGCTTTTATGGTGAAAATTAAAATCGCAGGAAAATAAATAACTAGGAGATGAAAGTCGTCTGGGGTGGGGACCTGAATTGACCTGATACAAAGTCCACGAGAGCAAAGTTGCAGGCGGCCGCTAGTATGCTATAAAAAATAAAGCCAGCAAACGCTGGTACCTAACATTAATATTCCCTACAAAGGCTTATTACAACACCCCTGTAAAACTCTTTTCAGAAGCTTATTAAAAAACTTCGTATCACTGTTTCTCATCTTTTTCACGTTTAAAAGCAACCTGCTGCGGTTTTGTTATCAACAGTGGTCTTTAAAATCGCTTCACAAAGGCAGACGCCAGCTCATTATGATTTTGGCAACTATTCTACACAATACTTACTCGACAAAAAGAAACTAAAATGTGCACATCTTTTCAATAGGGTGGTGGAATTTCAATGCGCGATTTTAAAGTACTTTTTGAATTAAGCATGAAATTCTTTCGCATTCTTACAAGCATTGAATTGGACAATCCGATTTCAGTTACTTGACTACCTTTCACAAATTGAAATATGTCATTAAAAATTAAATAAATGGTCGTAACAACCAAGAAATTCCACTAAAACAAAACAACATACACATTCTGACGACCGGAAAATGATCAAATTCTATTCCAAAGTTCTGCAAGTAATTGGTTTTGATTCACTTATAACAACGAACAGTTTGTCTTAAGCACCAAATCGCGTGCCGACTAAAATGAAACCTCAGATTTATAATATATTCAAGTTTCATGAGAACATTGTTCATGTCCAAACAAAACTAAGAGTAAAGAACGACGGAGAAGCGCCTCATCTTCCGTAATATTCGAGCTCTCCAAGACTGTATTTAATACAACAATCCTTTGTGAAATAAGAACTAGTTACTTATTTACAAATAACTACTGGCAAGTTTCTCGTCGCGCGAAGTGCTTTTCATTCTACTCGTAAGCCGAAGTTTTAATTCAGGATATTAATAAGTTGGCACATTTCTGTAATCGTCTTTTTGTTAAGAGATTAAAAACTCAGTAATTAATTACTATTAAATGTTCAGCAGCAACAAGGCTGATAAAAAATCAACGAGGGAGATTATTCTTGTGAGCTCCAGAAGGTCTCATTTTGTATGCGACGAGATTCGTGACACGAGTCCAAATCGTATCGTTAACTTAGATTGCCGACCTCTCTGAGATAATTGTTAGGTAACCGTACCTAACTGCTGAAATAGTACCGACGCATGACAACAACTGGCAAAACTTTTCAAGTTTTACACGAATCATAGCTCAAAACAACAGCTGAAATCTCAATAAAAGTTTAAAAATTTACAGATCCTGCCCTATCTCAGCCTCTATGATTGATAACTCATGGATACATGAGCTACAGACAGACCGCAATGTGACCTAAGTAGAGAGAACTACAAAATGGCGGCCGCACAAATAACTTTTATAGGGCAATTTGCAACGAAGTTGTGTCATCAGAAAACCCCGTAAATCGCTGGACGAAACGTAAACGAGCGGCGATTACTGCTAGCGGCATCGGACGTCCTACGGAGACAATAAAACCGAAATATGACGGCTGACAATTTATTACCATAAGCTGGTAATTCTTACTTCAACAGAGGATTTATTATCCGTTGAAGAGCAGAAGAGATTTTGCGGGAGAGGATATTATTCAACGTCAACGCGAACTATGGCGGAAACTGCTTACTCTCACTCAGCACCTAGCCTGGAAATATTGTGAGTTATAGCTATCTGCCAAAATAAAAGATTAATTAAATCGTGTAAAAACCGGCCAAGTGCGAGTCGGACTCGCGCACGAAGGGTTCCGTGCCAAAAAACAGCAAAAAAATCACGTTTGTTGTATGGGAGCCCCCCTTAAATATTTATTTTATTCTGTTTTTAGTATTTGTTGTTATAGCGGCAACAGAAATACATAATCTGTGAAAATTTCAACTGTCTAGCTATCACGGTTCATGAGATACAGCCTGGTGACAGACAGACAGACGGACAGCGGAGACTTAGTAATAGCGTCCCGTTTTTACCCTTTGGGTACGGAACCCTAAAAAACGAAACGAGAATGTAAATACTAATCAAATTAAGCAAAGATGCAGTTGACAATTTTACTTTCTATGATACCACTAGTAATTAGTGCTTTTAATTTGCACTATTATAAGTATTTTAAGCATGTGGCCAAACTTATTATTATTAAAGTACTTGTATAGTAATAGTATACATTATTATATGTTATCTCTGTGGTTAAAGCATCAGAATTCTACGAACAATCGTGCCCACGAATTCCGCCTTTCACAAAATTAATCACACCTCGATTGTAAAAGGTCATGAATGTCATGATAATAGGAGTTCACTGGTAATCAACTATTATATAGAAATCGAACATATTCATTACTACTCTTACGTATTTTCCTTATCTCTAATTAGAAATATTTAACTTTATTAATAATTGTAATTATTTCAGGAAAACATGTATTATAGCTCCCTATAGCTGTCTGGTCTTATCGTATATTATGTAGATAGTGTTCTCTCTCAGACTCAGGGTGCAGGGTCAATAGAAATAAGTTTTTTTTATTTTTTTTATTCTAGTTGTCTGTGAAAATTACCAAAAATCATTTCGTAGCGCTTGCCTTCATACATTATTTAGGCTCTGCGCTGATATAATATGTCAGTCAGTGGCTATTAGTCAGTTTTTTCTTTATATAAATAATACATTACTTGGTCAAATCAGTAGCACCCAGTACCTAAAGATGTTTTAAAAAAAATGTGTTTGAAATATCGCTTAATCTCACGCCTCGAAACTAACATCGGACGTAACGTAACGTTTTATGGCCGTTGCTTGTTCACAAAAAAGGAATTATAAATTTTAATACCTACGTAATAAAAAATACAAATTACATACTTTTGCGTTACGCCATCATTAGCAGTGATAATTGCAATACAAAATTGCAGAAACACTGAGCCTAATTAGGAATGTCGTAAATACAAATAATTAAAGTAACTATCGCAAATAGTAAAACCGCTTCGTAATTGAAATAGGAGATATTATATTTTTGGCACTAGGAAATAAGATATAAAAAAAAACAATTCAAAAGTAAACCTTGACAGTAACAAATTGACCTATGTATTGTAATTCTGACAAGGCAAGGTCAAACCGCTCACTGCCTTGCCTGCTTGCTGCCTATGTTAATAGTCTTTAAGGCCCGTATAGTCGAGCGTCGTAGGCACTTAGCGCTACCTCCCTCCCCGCGGAGCGAGCCGCGCGAACGCATTTTCAAATGAACTCTCTGTGTTCTCTGACCCCGCAGACCAAGCCACAGAATATAGATATTTACTACGTGCAGAAAGGACACTCCCCGCCCGCGATTTCATGTGCCGAATCTAGTGCTCTGTCAACTCTCATGCACTGCGTGAACGCGCAATATTTATTTTGATAATTCGAACTAAATAATTATGTTTTTTATGTTTATGTATTGTTATCAATAATGTTGTAAATCAATAAATAAGTATGATGGGTATGGGTACTTACTAGGTAAAAAATACATTTAACACACACAATAAAATTATAGGTAGCTAGGTAGTTAATTCGAAGTAAATAATTATTTTTGTTTATTCGAATATTATAGTTCGAATAGGTACTTGTTGTATGGTCTCTGAGTTTGAATTAACTACTTGAATGTGAATAAACAATGAATTCATTGAGTAAATTCGTTAGTGGAGTGTCAACTCAACTGCCAATATAATTATCTACAAATAAGTACCTAAACATATTTTAGCACTCACAACAAGCTTTTTTTGTGTAACCGATATTTTATTTTAACTTTTTTTAATAATTTGCCGATGAAAAGGGACCTCCAAAAACGAGTAATCAAATATTAGGGTCAATTCATGCTGCAACCGAATCGAAGCGCATCGAATTGTTTGATGCAAAGCAAATTCACTCTTATTGTGTTATACTTCCCAGCAACACCACCATGGCGTAGAGATTTTTAGATAACCTCAAATGAAAGACCATAAAATGTACCTAATTGTACCCTAACTCAAAAAATTGTACCTCTGATAGTTTCAGAGAAAAAATCACTTGATTGTGGCGTTTCCAGGAAGTATACTTCCTGGCAACGTGACACTGTACCAGATTCTAATTGATCTTATAGTAATGGCCAGAAATTGTACTTAATTTGTACCCCATTCAATAAATGAAACATGCAGAGTTTCGATAAAAAACATTTTTAAATCTACTCTTATTTGACCTGCAATACATGCAACGGACGTTGGGAAGTATACTTCTTGGCGACGCCACGCTGTACCAGATTCCAATTGATCTCATAGTAATGGCCAGAAATTGTACTTAATTTGTACCTCATTCAATTATTAAAACAGGCAGAGTTTCGAAAAAAAAAATAAAAAAAATACTCTTACATGATTTGATCTGCAATACATGCAATGCACGTTGTTATTGATATAAATTGATGTTTGGCTAAGGAATTATTATGCATTATGCAGTAGTAAGACCATCGAGGCAACCGCCTCTGTAGTCTAGTGGTTTGCCCACCCGTGTAAGACGCAGGGGTCTCGGGTTCAATTCTCAGGGAGGTACAATTTGTACTCGGTTTGGTTGGTGGTAGGGCTTAAGTCAAGGCCGCCTGAATAGCTACCACCATCTTACCTACAATTACTTACAATTAATTTGGTACAAATTAGTGACATTCATTTGGTACTATTAAGTACAATTTATTCGGTACCATATAGTACAATTTATTAGGTACTATATAGTACAATTTATTTTGTACAATATCGTACAATTAGTAGGTACTATTTAGTACAATTATTTTTTTATTAGGTACTATTTATTACTATTAATTTGGTATTGATAAGTACAATTTATTTGGTACCATATAGTACAATTTATTAGGTACTATTTATCTATTCATTATTTTTTTTTTGTGTACAAATACATAAAGTAAGGTAGAAATGGCGGACTTAATGCTAAGAGCATTATCTATAAGTCAACCAACAGCAAACCAATAAACACGAATGTGGAACAAACAAAGAAAAATGATAATCACATGCATACAAAATATATTAATACATACCATTAAATACATCTAAATATTATAAAAAACTGAAAACAAAAACAGCTTAAAAATTAAATACCTCTAAAAAGCAAGAAATAATATTCGAATCATTCGTTACACATATCAATATTAATAAAACACGTCTATTGAAGTCGGGTGGGGCTGGAGGACAACTTAATTTTTTTCTTAAAGCCCCACCCGACTTCATTAGACGTGTTTTATTAATATTGATATGTGTAACGAATGATTCGAATATTATTTCTTGCTTTTTAGAGGTATTTAATTTTTAAGCTGTTTTTGTTTTCAGTTTTTTGAAGGCGGTTTTTCTTTTTTTTTAAAAAGCTTTTTTATTTTCAACTTTTTAGTGGTAGGTATGTAAGCGCAGCGTGTAAATATTTTTTAACTTTATATTATAATATTTTCAATGGTAAAATGCCCAGAACTCAATTTCCAAATTTACGCTGTTTGTTTTTGAGGAGTTCCGTTGTGTCATCGTAGTCCAAGTCTAGTCCAGAACGTTGCATCGCAAACCATGATTTGGTTTGTCTTGGATTGCCATAAACTTACCAAAACCTAAATCACTTTACTTATACTATTTGATTTTGAAGAGTTTCTTTATGTATCTTCGAAGTTCGAAGTCCAATAACAATGAAATTAAATTGTGACCACTCTTGAAGTATACCCTTTCAAATAAAAAAAGAATCATCTAAATCGGTTCATAAACAAAGAAGTTATGTCCGAAATTCCATAAAAACTCGTGCGATGGCGAGCTAAATAATTGATATTTTTCAGGATTATGAAAAAACTACTGGCCAGATCTCTGTAAAAAAATTATGGGACCACACACGAACTATGTTCTTTGAGTTAAAAAAAGAATTGTACAAATCGGGTAACAACTGACGAAGCTATGTTAAAACATACATAAAAAAAAAAAATAAAAAAAAAAATACCGTCGACTTGAGAACCTCCTCCTTTTTTTGAAGTCGGTTAAAAAGAAGATACTGATTGGTGACTGACATATCAACGCACAGCCCAAACCGCTGGGTTTAGAGACTCCAAATTTGGCACATTGTTTCCTTATGAGGTCTAAGGGTGCACTAAGAAAGAGTTTTTCAAAACTCACCCTCTAAGGGTGTGAAACGGGGGTCCAAAGTTTGTATGAAAGTCCCTCAGTTTCGAAGCTAGGGTCTTCAAATTTTGTGGTTAGACTGACGATTGAAAATTAATATACACGTGTTTAAGCGTTTTTGAAAATTCTACCCCCGAAGAAGTGAAAAGGGAATTAATTTATGAATAGAAAATTCTTCATTTTCTATGTAAAAATCGCTAAATTTATAATTTAAGCTTATGGATGGAAATCTAACGCAACGTATATCGTTACTGTTAGTATTTCAATACTTATGGGGATGAAATGGGTGTGAAATGGGGCAAATAAACCTAAAAATCGATATGGATGTCGTTATTGGGGTTTCCTAGGATGACGATTGCGAAAATAACATTTATTTTGAAGTTCAACACGGTGGACATGATGTAACCTCTAAAGGGGTGAAAATGGGGTTCAAATTTTGTATGGAAAATAGAATATAAAATTAAAACTTTAACTCTAAACTTCGCAGAAGCACGTCTAAAAATAAATAGGCACACACATGTTTTGTGATTTTGATAATCAACCCCTTAGAGGACAAATAGGGTTAGTAAACCTAAAAATCGATATGGATGTCGTTCTTGAGGTTTTATGGGATGGTGATTGCGAAAATGACATTTATTTTGAAGTCCAACACGGTGGACATGATGAAAAAGAAAATAAAATCGAAATTACAACAGCATAAAAAAATCGTCGGAGCACGTCTAAAAATAAAATCAAACACATAATTTGTTATTTTGAAAATCATCCCATAGGGGGTAAATGGGGTAAGTAAACATAAAAATCGTTATGGATGTCGTTCTTGGGCTTTTATGGGATGGTGATTGCGAAAATGACATTTATTTTGAAGACCAACACACACGGTGGACTTGCTTCAGCCCCTAAAGAGGTGAAATAGGGGATCAAACTTTTGTTAAGGGGTCGGGGACGGAAAGGAGTATGGGAGAGGGAGAGGAAGAGGAAAAGGGGCAGAGAGAGGGAGAGGGTAAAGAAACGGGAACGGGATAATAATATTCTAGACCCAATTCTGATTATTGCAATAAACTAGCTTCCGCCCGCGACTTCGTCGCGTGCATATTAGAGAAAATCCTTAGGGAACTTTCAACCAGGATCCGACCAGCCGTTTTTACGTGATTAGGCGGGTCCTCACCAAGCGAGCAGCCTCGTGCAAGGCCCGCCACACGCGGCAAACGTCTTGCCTCGCGAGGCAGCGCGCTTGGTAGGGACCCGCCTAATCACCTCAACATGTGGGTGTTTTTGTCAATAAAATTAGATGTATTTCACGCCTTTAAATTATCGCTAGTTTAAGAACAAAGGCACTGTATAGAGTAAAATTTACTGAGAAAAGTATTTTTTTAAAACACGTTTTTAAAACGGACTAAATTATTCCAAAAATCGGACTAATAATATTAAAACGGACAAGTAA
Source organism: Agriphila tristella (assembly GCA_928269145.1). Classification (NCBI taxonomy): domain Eukaryota; kingdom Metazoa; phylum Arthropoda; class Insecta; order Lepidoptera; family Crambidae; genus Agriphila; species Agriphila tristella. The sequence continues at coordinate 46,349,416 of OV743433.1, forward strand.
AAACAAACTAAAAAGTAAAAAATAAATTCTTCTGTAAATATTTATAACCCTAATAACTTATACCTACAGAAATTTTAAACCAAAAAACGTGGGGCGCATGCTATAGACAATATAGATGAGAAACTTTACAAAACGCGCCCCACGTTTTTTGGTTTAAAATTTCTGTAGGTATAAGTTATTAGGGTTATAAATATTTACAGAAGAATTTATTTTTTACTTTTTAGTTTGTTTTTACTTGTCCGTTTTAATATTTTTAGTCCGATTTTTTGGAATTATTTAGTCCGTATAAAAAAGGTGTTTTTAAAAAATACTTTTTTTCAGTAAATTATTATTTTATGCTTTTTAATTAACGAGCTAAGACTAAAAATATACCATCTCCTATCGGAGCACTCGTCAAAACGATTCAAACGAGCCCAAACTCGATGGGGTTGCATGGTTTTATTATTCATGGTCATTTGACCGGCAGCGGCGTCTGGCGTCTAAATTGTCGGCGGCGGCGGCGTCATCGGCGTAATCGGTGTGGATGGTCAAAATAAGTAGAATAAAAGACCTTTAGAAGCTTTTCAATTCCGTCATCGTTGAGGGAAGAACGCCGAAGACATGGAACATAAGTGAGGTCATTCTGTTCTTTAAAAAGGGTGACAAGGCCCTCTTGAAGAATACGAATCTTACGAATCGTTGCGCTCGCAAGTTCGACGACTTCCAATCTCCCGAACTAGCCGCGTTCTGAAAAGGCTTTGGCACCATATACCACATCCATACGCTGCGGCAGGTTATACAGAAGACCGAGGTGTATAAACTGCTACTTTGCTTGGCGTTCGTGGACTATGAGAAAGTTTTTGATTTGATTGAGACCTGGGCAGTGCTGCAGTCTGGTGCACCAATAGGACCAAGAGGAGGAAGGAAAGGAAGGAAGAGGTGTTGAGGCACTTATAGGAAAATGTCACCATTTCGGCTCGAGTACAGAATCAGAGCACAGATCCCATCCAACTACAGCGAGGTGTGAGACAGAGACAGAAGTTATTTCTCCAAAACTGTTCACAGCTGTGATGGAGGATGTCTTGAAGCTCTTGGACTGGAAAAGACTCGGTATCAACATTAATGGCCAGTACCTAACTAACACACCTTCGTTTTGCCGATGATATAGTTTTTATTCATGGAAGACTTGAACACAATCCTCGAAGTTATCCGTAGTGCCTCCCAGAAAGTGGCTCTTAGAATGAAGATGGATAAGACGAAAATCATGTCGAGTGCTCATGTTGTACCCACTCTAGCTCATGTTGGGAACACTACACACGAAGTTGTTGACCATTACGTATCCCTAGGACAGACAGTCCAGTTAGGTAAGTTCAACTTCGAAAAGAGATCTCTCGTCGAATCCAGCTCGGTTGGCCAGTATTCGACAAATCTTCGAGTCCAACTTACCTCGGTGTCTTATCTCAAGACTAAAGTCTAAGTTGTGTGTGTGTGTGTGTTGCCATTGTTGACTTATTACAGTAAAACGTGGTCGCTAACTACAGGTCTCATAAGAAGGCTCTCACCCAGTGTGCAATGGAGAGCCATGGTCGGCATTTCCCTGCGTGATCGAACCAGAAATGAGTATATGCGTAGGAGAACTAAAGTAACCGATATCGCTCGAAAGATTGTTTAGCTGAAGTGGCAGTGGGCGGGACAAATTAGCGAGATGAACCAAAGGCAGTTGGGGCGGAAAGATTGGAATAGCGACCGCGTACCGGACGACGCTCCGAGGGTAGGCCCCCGACAAGGTGGACCGACGATCTGGTGAAGGTCGCGGTGCGCCGCTGGATGCGGGCCAAGCAGGACCGATCGTTATGAAGACCCATGAGGGAGGCCTATACCCAGCAGTGGGTGTGGTGCAACTGATATGATAATGATGACTAAATACTATTATAAAATCATAATAAGAAAAACCTCTATAGCAACAATCAAACTAATACAAAAAGAGAGGAAAAGCATAAAATTTTATGAGATTTCAACGGGGAAGTACCAATCGCTCCTAACTGAGACTTTTTTGAGAAATTAACTTCCTTTAGGTGTTGAATTCAAAGGCATCATTGTTAGGACTAGGAGATATTGGCACTTCGCCGTCGATATGTAGATGCAAGTTAGTTTAGCTTTTGTACTTGTTTCTTACAATTGTACTCTATGGTACAAAATTAATAGTACTAAATAGTATCTAATTAATTGTACTAAATGGTATCTAATAATTGTACTATATGGTACCAAATAAATTGTAATAAATAGTACCTAATAAACTGTACTGTATAGTACCAAATGAATGGCACTAAGTAGTACTAAATTAATTGTATTATTATGGTACCAAATAAATTGTACTGTATAGTACATAATTAATTTTATTAAATAGTACCTAATAAATTGTACTAAATAATACTAAATTGATTGTACTAATTAGTTTGTAATTAGTACTTTATTAATTGTACTATAATATGTTACCAGATAATATGTACCAAATGAATGCTTTTATATAGTACCTATAAAATTGTACTATACGGTACCAAATAAAATGTGCCTAATAGTACCTAATAAATTGTACTATATGGTGCCAAATTTATTGTACAAAGTAGTACCTAATAAATTTTACTCTATGGTACAAAATTTATTGTACTAAATAGTACCTAAACTACCTTCTAATTGTACTATATGATACCAAATAAATTGTACTACATAGTACCTAATAAATTGTACTATATGGTACATAATTAATTGTACTTAATAGTACCAAATGAATGGCACCAAATTAAGCCCTACCATCAACCAAACCGAGTACAAATTGTACCCTCCTGAGAATTGAACCCGGGACGTCTGCATCTTACACGGGTGGGCGAACCACTAGAGCACAGAGGCGGTTGCCTCTGTGGTCCTACTACTGCATAATGCATAATAAACATCAGTTTATATCAATAACAACGTGCATTGCATGTATTGCAAATCAAGTAAGAGTTTTTTTATATCGAAACTGCATATTTTAATTATTGAATGAGGTACAAATGAAGTACAATTTTTGGCCATTACTATGAGACCAATTGGAATCTGGTACAGCGTCGCGTTGCCAGGAAGTATACTTCCTGGCAATGCCACAATCAAGTGCGTTTTTCTCTGAAACTATCAGAGGTACAATTTTTTGAGTTAAGGTACAATTAGGTACATTTTATGGTCTTTCATTTGAGGGTATTTAGAAATCTCTACTCCATGGTGGCGTTGCTGGGAAGTATCACACCGTCGACTCGTAGGTAAAGTCATGATTGGTTGACACTTGATTTTGAGCCGTGCATCCTCACCGGCCAACGTACATAATTATTTTTCTCCCTTCAGCAGACAGATTCACCCAGGTGATTTATGTGTACCCTTAAGTAGATTAATGCACCCAGGCTAAAAGCAACCTCATTATCACCAGCCTATTCATGTTTCAACTGCTAGGGCATATTAGGCAATAGCCAGAAGAACAAATAATGTCGGGGAAAAAGTGAAGTTCGCTAAAATTTGTAGTGATTACTAGTAAAAAAAAAACAGGTGCAAGTGATTTTCGACCATATTGACATTTATCAAAATAACTGTTTTTAATGAAACAACAAAGTTTGTGAACAAAAATATGGGGAAAAAACAACCGAATTTCAAAGTAAATAAGACGACTAACGCTTGCGCCGATCTCGGCAGCAAGCAGCAGTGCGCTCCAAGTTGAACCGTAATGTTATGACCAAAAGGCTCAATTTGAAGTGAACGGAAAATTGTCGCGACCGCATAGCTGTGCGGAAGCATACTTTTAGGCTGCGTGCAAACGATAACACACGACCCGACCTCAACCCGAACTCAACTCAAACTCAACTCAAACTCACCTCAACCACAGCCCACCATGAAATACATCGCTTACAATTTTGAGTCTTATGACACTTTAATAAGGTCCTGTGTAATGTCCAGGTGAGTTTGAAGTGAGTTCTGTTTGAGTTCGGTTTGAGTTTGATTTGAGTTTGGGTTGTGTACGGGTTGAGTTTGAGTTGAGTTCGGGTTGAGCGCGGGGAGGGTGCAGTTGCATCGACAAAATAAAAAAAGAGCTTATTAATGTGTCATAAGATTCAAAATTGTAAGTGATGTATTTCAAGGAGTAGGCTGCGGGTGAGTTGAGTTTGAGTTGAGTTTGAGCTGAGTTTGGGCTGAGTTTGGGTTGAGGTTGGGTCGTGCGTTATCGTCTGAACGCAGCCTTACGGTACAGTCAACGGCATGCTGGGCTTCCACAATGTGTCAAATTACTTCAATCATTTTTAAACTTTAAGTCGAACAGTTTAAGGTTCAAAATTCATTATAGATTTTTGACAGTTTTGTACTTATAGCTTGATATGCTGCTGACTGTACTTAGTTTTCTTCTTCATCTTCCGATATAAGTAAAATCATTGCAAAGTCAACCATTTTATAAATTATACGATAGGTATATTTTTTATTTTATTTATAGATAAGTATTTATTTCTTAAAAGTCATCAAAATTAATTACGCGTTAGCTTGTACTTGGTTGCTGTATCCAAATACCTACCTACCTACTCTATGCATTTACAAATTAAACTAAATTGGTAATTTACACTAAATAAAATTTTACACTTAGATTACCTACTGCGTTTCCAAGTCTTATACTACTCTTCGAGTATCTAAAAGATTCTCAATCAACTAGACGCGAGAGGGGGAACACAGCGCGGCAGCAAAAACGACACAGGTCCTACGCCGACGACGCCTCGCAGGCTACTAAACCAAGATTCGTCGTGCGTTTTATTATATATTAATTTTTAAATAAACATAAAGTCACTTTTTAAAAAAGTAACCGTAAAATATTCTGCTATATGTCATTACCTTTTTTTCTATATATTATTTGTGCGTAAGAGATTTATAATCTTTAAGTATTATTCAAAAAACAATGAAAATATTCATTGTCTTTGCACATTTTTATAGTCGAGTGAAAATACGAAAATCGTGTTTTTAACCGTAAAATAATCAAGTTCGATTATGAAACTACAACATATATTTTTATCTGCTCAAAATAAATAATGCTTGATTGTTTAAAACTGAATCAAAAATAAGTTAATTTGCAATATACTGCCCTTAACATATCCGCTTCTTGCTCTATAGAAATACACTAATCAGTTTAAAAATTTGCTCAGATACAAAACCGTTTCAATAGATACATGGGCGTCTTCGCGTCGCCAGGTTTTTTTCAGGGAGGTGCATCTACGTCTACACATTATACTATTAACTTAATAGAGGAGGATACTGAATTTATTGACAATAGGTGATGAACAAATTTGGACAGCAACCTAGACGCCTTCAGTTTTTATTCCAACAATAACTTGATTAAAAAATTAAAGTTTTTTCTATGTATTTTTTCTGACAAGGGGAAGGGGGTGCAAATGCACCCCCTTGCACCCTGCTGCCGGCGCCCGTGATAGATCTTCCAATCATCAGGTACCTAACTTACCTATTCTACTCTTTTCTTTAATTAAATTCAAGAGGTTTGGTTATAGAAAATAGAAAACATAGTTCACACTTCACATCAACAAGAAATATCATAAACGTTGCTTTTAACTTTTCAATATCCGCAAAGAATTGAATCATCAAGGACACTAGTCACAACGTCAAGTCAAGGTACACGTGACTCCGTCTCCGTCACAAGGTCATTCTAGGCTTTTCTTTTTCTTCAAAGTTGGGTCATTCAAGCTCACTGGCCCGGAAAGTTCACGCTCTACGGAATGCGGCCCACATAACGCATTTTCGCATCGTTTCATTACATTCTGGGATAACACGAGGAACAATCTCCCGTGGCAACTATGTCTCTGTGAATCCTGTATGAAAACTTTTACGTTCTATTTCCCACGTTCAAATAAAGTGCAAACTTATTTCGCGTTTTATTTTAAAATTAATAGGGTACGCCGAATTTGTAACGGCAACTTTTTAGCAGTTAAATTAGAGTTGTTTCTGGCAGCCAGATAACCAGATACATTCAACATTGGAGGTATTTTGGGTTTTTAACTAGGTTAACAGATAATGAGGAAAATACGCAAAGATAAACCATTTAAGTAAACCAATGCATAAGGCTTAACAGCCTAAACTTATGTACATCTTATTAAGCCTGCTTCTTACTTTACAAACGAGACTGATTGTCTATTTTTTATATTAGAACAACCAACAAGGTCATACATTACATAAGCAAATAGTTAAGTTAAAATCATATAGGTACGAGGTAAGTGTTGCCTTACTTAAAGGTTGCCTCGGAAACAGATAATTAAAACCAACGATATGTTAAAACAAGTTTAGATACGTTACCCGCGCTCCACAATGGCAAGACGAAAGTCAGGTAATTGCCCGACTTTCAATTAGTCAGGCACAGGCTCGTGACACGTAAACACACACCACTCTCGTCAGTCAGACACTAAAAAACCGTGACATCCTTATCAAAAATGCCTTCCTCCGTCTTTAAACGATGTGCAAATTATACAGCAACAGTCAGAGATCGGAAAAATGTTTCATTTCAAACGTAAGTACTGAATTTAACCGTAAAATGTATTTTCGTATTTTTATTACTCTAATCGGCCATATTTTTACAAAGAGCGAGCATTGCGACTGTCACTCCCATGATCGCGCCAATGAGCATGCAGCGTATCAGACGAAACTTATGATGTCTGTTTATCTCTTTCTAACGACAAGTATTCCGTATGGTGGCGTTCATTTTTGTCCCTCTCTCGACATAATATGTCAATGTGTGTATCTGCAGTACCTGTCGCTGTTTTGAATTGCATGATGTTGGCGCATGACGCATCTAAACTTGTTTTGACATATCGTTGATTAAAACCACTTGATTTATACAATACAAATATCGTTATTCGTAGTAGATATACAACGTGTTAAAAATCCCTAAAGCCGAATATGGTAGTTAATAGGGAACCATGCATACAACCCTGGAAAATTAATAAAAACCCTGAAAATCGCACATTTTTTATTTTATTTTTCCTCTCATGATAAACTGCATATTGGCAATCCTAGAGCTAAAGTATGTTTGGCTTTTACCCATTAATGGGATTGATTATCGAAAACAATAGTCTATTAGCGTCTAGGGTTGTCACTATGCAGTTTTTCATACAAATAAAAAAACGAAGTTTTAAGGGTTATCATGAAGCAAAACCACTAACACGTAAAGTTGTCTCAGACAGTGGTAAAGGATTACCTAGCCTACATATTATTAAACGACTCTTCTGATCCGTTGGGTTTTTTCAGCGATCTGAGCCTCCTCCATCCACTCTTTCAATGGCCATCATCAGATCATACCCCGTTTAATCCTGGCCACAGAGAGAGACCAAAGCTTCTAAGTTACCTCGTTTGTATGAAAATAGGCCTATGATTCCATACTTTTGCTCGCGAGTGTAGAGATGCAGATGACGACACACTGGTTTAAAAATGAAAACAAATCGGCTACGTAAACAGAAGGTACTCAATGAACATAGAAAATGGAAAGAAAAACACGCCAATCGAGTGTCGATTGCCTCGGCGCGAGTCAATTGTGATGTGAGAAAGCAATCAAAGCCAAGAACAAAAGTACACAAGAGTGCGCCCCTGGCGTTGCCAACCTCCTTGCTCAACCACTGGTGTAGGTTAAGGTGATTCCCTGACCGAAAGTAATCAGCGCCGTCAGAGGTTTTTATTTAATAAGTTGTTTATGGGTCATTTTCATTTACGAAAATTAAAGTGTGCATTGTGAAAATGAGGGTATTTTTGACAAAAACATATTATAATCTTTTTTGTAACCATTCATTTGGATCATATCTACACCGACAAGCAAAAAAAGAAACAAAAAAAAATATATAAAAAAATAAAAAATGTGGTCAAAAGTCACGTCCATGTTGTGTCGTAAAGCCATTTTTCTGGTTTTGAGGCGTTATTCTGGTTATGGCGTGTTATTATTTGTGCCTTTTATTTAACACCCACGTTTTATAGTCCTTAACCATACTGAAAAAATAAATTTCAATTAAATATTCCACTTCAGTAATGATTCGTCGATGCGAATATTTTGTCGTAGTGATTTTGGGTCACAACCATGGACCTCTACATTATCGTAAATTCTAGTGGTATTTTTTAACATTTCATTCTGGCAACACTGCACCGACGATGACATGCTGTCGCCATTTATAATCGTCTATTTCCCGTTTGTCAATTGTTAATGGTCTTGGAGCAAGAAATTTTTGATTTTATTTATTGGCATTTTGTCGAGCATAACGCGTCACAAACGTGATAACCATTGCAAGCGGTGAGCCACCGATTCTTATGTCATATTTGTTTATATATTGGAGAAAGGAGCTATAATACCGCCTCTAAATTATTATATAAAAATCTGTTATTTGAGGTTATGTTAAAGCGAACACGTTGCGAAAATGTCACGTCCGTGGGTGTCACAACCGTGGGTTGGTGGATTGTACCATGGTCGTGACGTTTATGAATTATTATTTTGCCCCAATGTAAAAAATACGTTTTTGGTTCTTTTTCGGTGACAAGAATTATCTAGTGACAATTGTAGCCTAAAAAACTACTTGGAAGTCTAAATTGTCACAGCCATGGACCAATGTCACATCCATGACCGGACAATTTCAAGCGCCACCAAGCAGGATAAATATTTTGTCACTCCGCCAGGCAAGATAATTGATGTTTGACAAGTCTTCATACAGCAGCACCACCACAAAGTGTACTTCCAGCCTGCCATTGTCACATCCGTGTTCTTTTATTTTCGTTTTTTAACTCGTTTTTCTCAATATCTACAAGGCGTTAAGCTTTACCACACACTTGGGAGAACATGTCATAAGGGTCTCTTCGAAAAACACACAAAGAATTTGTAATAAAAAAATATGTGTCGTATTTCACCAAAAATCAAAATGACCCTTATAGGCAAGGGTTTTGATAAAACTTTCCGTGGAATTTTTAGGGCTCACAGTCTAGTATTTTTAGAAGGTATCACTGCATTCCCTTGCAGTCATCTGTACAAATAGACAGCAAATGTGTCAAAAACGGCCACTTTTAGCAGTTTTGCTATCTACTTCTAGAAGTGACTACGAGGGAATGTAATGATACCGTCTAAAAATACTACTATGGGCCCTAAAAATTCCACGAGAAATTTATTAAAATTGTGTATAAGAATTAGGTACAATATTAAATAAGATTCACCGCGGCGCCACTTTCGGTCAGGAAAGCGCCTTAATAGTTAGTCCTATTGTTGAGGTCGTAAGGTCGTAGTTATAATCATAGCCAATTTCAATGGAGGGTAAAACTATAAGCACTTTGTTTTTGCATTCAAGTTAGCTGTTTAGATTAACACGTGAGCTGTGAATAGCGTATGCGTGTACCGGTATCGCTTCTAGTTGGCAATGAACACATTGTTTAAAGATGAGAAATTCACATCAATGTGTTTAATTTTTTAGAGACTGTCGACCTTAATATTGTGGTGAGATTCTTATGTTGGAAAGAGAGAACAATAGAATCCGCTTCATTGGATTTGATGTTTCTTATTTTGAATAACACTATTTCCTGTATAGCATGGATTCTTAACCAGTGGGCGCGCCCCACTTGGGGGGTGAAGACTGAAGAGTGATCCAAAGGGGTGCGCGGCGAGCGACTCCAAATAAACTGTACATTGTTATTTATTGTTGGTCGTTGTTGGTTAGCAAAATGTTGGATGAGGCGCATAGGGTAAAAGGTTGAGAATCCCTGACCTACAGTAAAACATCGTAGACACTACAAAAATATTTATGATATCATCTACTTAGGTAAAGACCAAAACAGGTAATTCCATTGTCTTATTGAATAAGCGAGTCACGCAGAATATCAAATCAAGGCAGCTGTCTATTTAAAAAATAGTAAAATAGTAATGAACAAACAACGAAGAAACCTCTAACCCTGTATGCAAAACATTGACTGAGGCCGTATTACAATCTCTTAAATCCTGCCAGGTTTATAAATTGCTGTAGTGACCTCTCTTTCTCGTCGTATAGCAAATAAAAGAGATAGATTGATAGCCAGTCAGAAAACTGCCTGGAAATAAGAGGTCATAATACGGCCCCAGGTAATTCCACAGAACAAAGAAAAATTTTTTCCCCCCAGTAGAAGTCGCATGTGGGCGGCACCCGTGTAACATCATATCTGCGAAGCTCCGCACATCTTTGAATTTGGCTCCGTCAGTCGTATGAACGAACGCCAAACAAAAACATCTTCAAAAATAATATAAAAATGCCGAGTTGCATTATACAAAAGAGCAAAATCGATATCCACATATATCATTTAGCAAACGGGTGCATAAAATATCAGAGGCGAGCTTTATTTAAATAATTTTGATTTTAATTAAAAATTGAACTGATATTTTCCTTTTAAAATTCAAAACAATAAATATCCACCTTTATGCGGTATACACTTAAGATCCATATTCCAACGCACAATTTGACATATTCTTGAAGTTTCATCAACACTAAAATATAGAATGGCGGAAATGTCACTCAATAGGGGAGACCGAGAAAAGTTGTGACTGTGAAGAGTTGAAAAGTATTATCACCATAGCAAAAAATTGATAAGTAAATGATAAACGTCTAAGTAACAGTTGATTTGATATACTCACCACTGAAAACACGCAAAAACAGCACGGAATTTTAGTCAACTTAATTCATAAATAGTACGTTACAGGCGAGTGCGGAAAGCTAGCATTTTTATTGTCAAGGATTTTAATTATTCAAGGCAATTTAATAAAAATTGCTTCTCCTACAAGGCTGCGAAGTTAAAATGTAAGAGGGGAAGATTTTTGAGTTAAAATGTAGTTTTGAAATTGGTTCATGTGGCCATGTGAAACGACTGGTCATGCAGCCATAAAGTTTTACAAAAATAACGCTATATAGTTATTTTTTATTTGGAATACTACATTCCTGAACTTGTGCGGGCGAAAGTAACTATTACTTTCGCTTTCGCTTTTTATTACACTAATATTGAAATTAACTCGGTGGGTATAGGTGCCGGCACATGACTTGGCAAGTTCTTTAAAGCGCATTCCTATCAAGGCGCATTCCTATCCTTCTCTTTGTTTGCCCGATGTAAGAGAGCCCAGTCGCTATCTAGTCAGGTATTGTTGATCACAGATCCCGCCTACTCTCTGAAACAAAGATTTCCCTACGGTAGGTAGCTAACTGTAAAGGATGGTAGTGGGATTCACCATTGAGGTATCTATCTGTAAGTGTTGCTTTTCGAAACATCCGATATATTTTTTTTTTGGGTTTCTGAATTTTTAATTTCAAATATTTTTTGCCTAGTAGGTAACTAAGAAATGTCAGGATTCCAGCGAATTATGAAATAGAGTTTAAACGAATTATTGATCTGAAACTATTTAGGATAAGCTAGAATGTCAACCATCCATGACGGGCCCGTGGACCTACCGATTTTCCCTACTAGTAGGACCACGGTATACCACTATGTACTCGTGGTCCTACTGGACTAGGGCTTAAAGTATCAATAATTTAGGATCGGTATTTAATGATTTCAAATAAATATTATATTAAATTATGAAATAATGTAATATTCAGTCAAAAGTACCAGGGCAACATAACTTACGAGGAGTGAATTTAATTTGGTACCGCCAAGATATATCTTAATTCCTTTTAGCTCTTTAATTTTTCAAAAATATAAATCAAAATAACTCCTTGTAAGTCATGTTGCCTTGGTATTTTTGACTGAATATGACATTATTTCGTAATTGAATATAAAATAAATATAGGATTTTGGGTTAGGTTCGGAATAATCGTTCTTTATTTATCGATTCGGACACTACGATATTCTAAAAAGCCCTAGTCCAGTAGGACCACGGGTACATAGTGGTATACCGTGGTCCTACCGGTAGGTCAAATCGGTAGGTCCACCCGGCCCTTAATGCAAACAACCCGGTCTCCCTTATCTCATTAAATTTTCTTAAAGTACTTTATGTTTGAATGAATAAGGTGGTAAATCGCACTATTAAAATTAGCTTGCGCCATCTAGCGCCTGAGTAGCAGCATTATAAATATTCGTATTATTTAATTTGGTACCAAGTTTCTATGGTAATACGACTGAATCTAAATAAATAAACTTTGTGATTTATGGCTTTCTGGATATTACACATTTTTACTTTTTACCCAATTACGTGTTCACAAAGTGTGTGTGCGTAGCATGTAACAATTAAGTGGGGGGCTTGGCTTTGATGTTTAATGTGTTTGTTTGGTTACACTGGTTTTCATACTAAATTGAGCTCATACTACTTCTATCTACTTCTATGTTCTGTGGGTAATTCAGTTTTTGCCCCTGGTTTTGTTTGGCCGTGGTACTACTCACGTGTCTGGCACTAAAAATAAATAAATAATTTATTTACTCATCTCACAAATAAACATATGCTAGTAATATGGGCAATAATTTTTAGTTTTACCTTACAGTTTTGAACAAATAAAGTGATGAGTATTTACTAAAGCAAATGTCATGGCTCTATCTACGAACTGCAAAATATATAATAATAATATTTTTTATTTTGCTTACTAAGAAATATTGTTTTAATATTTTAGTAGTTTAAAACAAAAGACCACAAGAGATAAAAATTATGAATTATCAGTACCTAAATCATTATATCATTCATTATTGTGTTTATGTGAATATTGAGGTTAAATGTGACACTTTATCTCTTACAATGCCATTAACCTTGAATAATACCCAGAAAAGTTGACATTTATCTAAGAAAATAATGTTTAACATGGAGACTAAGCTTAGAGCATTGAAATAGTGAAGAGAATGAGTTTGATGAATCTTTACCATTAATATTATTATTCATTATCATTTATTCAATAAATTTTTGATATACATTTTTTAACGCATTGCCGCACCACGAAAACCTCACAGGGTTTATCTGGGTGACGGCGAGTCGCTGATTTTACATATTTTGTTTGTTAGGTAAATAATACTGTTTAAGCTTAAACCGAAATGCTTTGATATTTTCTTTGTACATAATATGTAGTTCACAGGGCAACTTATTCAGATAAAAAGGTATTAAATATCTGGAATTTTTTTTCCCATACAAGTTGTTGTGTTGGGGTAGGGGGTAGGTGGTATAATTATTAATTACTATGAATGATCGAAGCTATGAACACCAATTACTTGCACAGAAACTAATATAAAAAACTATCAAATTGGAAATTTGACTTTCAGTAATCAATAATTTTCATTCTCCGCTTTTAATATTTTATTCAAACAATTTGAATGTTTTTCAATTATTTTTTATGAATATGATGTTGGAAAGAATTTCAACCAAAACATTAAATAACGATTATTGCTACTATTTTGTGGAGGCCAAATTGTTCCTTTAAAATGATGAATTGCTGACTTGTGTATTGATATTCAATTTGTATGAATAACTTATTTCATATAACTTCTAATGATGTATAATATTGTTTGGGATATAAAACATTATTTGTAAAACTTTATTTAATTTAAGTATGTTCATAGTGGTAATAAAATGTTTATAGTAAGTACAACCACAAAATAGAGAGGACCTAAGTAAAGCTTAGTACCTATTACACATGCAAAGCACACACATATAGACAGCTCTCACTAACCAAAGACACAGCGTCACTCACTCGAACCCGTTTCAGATTCATCTGAGATTCTGTCTACTTATTGTCCAATTTCAAAATCGATCACAATCACTTTCAGGATGTGACACACTGATACTTCTTTTTGGCACAAATGAAAACTTTAAAGAAATGAAGCAAAGTGTCACATCCATCTGTCAAATGAAAGTGATTTTTATAGATTTTGAAATTAGACAACAAGTACCCTGGTTATTTCGTGTCGTTGAGAGGTATCTATGTGTGCGTTGCTGAAGCGCACATAGTACTGAGCTTGGCTTCTGACCCTTCTCTATTTTGTGGTACAACAGACAAATTATAATACAAGAGAAACAATTTAATAATATCTGGAATGTATGTGTCTAACGGTTACTCTGACCAATCATGTATTTTTTGATTCTATAAGTAAATATTTTTTGGAGTCGACAAGTAGGTACCTACCTATAATGATGTGGTATAAAATAGGTGGTAGGTAAGAACCTACCTAAAAGATACCACTAAACTATTTGTAAATTTAACAGAATATTCTTACAGTTTCATTCATGTATTGTAAAGATTGCACTTAAACAATGCAAATAAACAAATAATCAAATCATACATGGCTCCGTTAGGAAAATGAGCTCATAGTACAGTAGATAGGATCATTTTAGCATGGCTAGACCAACGAATAGCAACTCTTTACTTCCTTGATTTCAACGTGTTACTTCCTTGATATCAAGAGCAAACAACTTTCGCTGTCGCATCGACAACGCCTGCGCGACCACTTTCGGCCTCGTGTCAAAGTGGTCTGCTTGGAATGCCACCAGGTCTCTAGTAGCATTTAGCATGCTTTCAACATTACGCAAGTAGTAACTCTTATTGGAGTTATTGGAAACAAAAATTTACTTCCATGGATTCCATCATCCACGTAACCTTTTCAACTGTATACTTGAACAAAGTACGCTACTTAAAGAGGAAATACTCGTACTCACCGATATGTTTATCGCTCCAAATCCCAAACAATATAAAAACTTAATTCACACGATAGGAACACAACACAGATTATTCACCTCTTGACATCTGACATGTTTCAGTGAAACATACCGAAACAACACAATTATATTTCACCACAAAGACGTCAATGTAAAAGCTTTAACATAAAAACAATACTATATAACAAAATTTGTGAAAAACGATCGCAAAATAACGATACAAAACGTAAACAGCTGGCTGCTTTGACAATATCCTCAAACAAACTGACAACTAAAGTTGCCAACCACAAGTAAAACCACTTTCCCCTTCAAACGTCAGTACTGCCAACGTTATAAATTATAACCATTAACAAAATAATATACGATTCACACTGACCGGCAGGCTGATTATAAAACACTGAACGTTTCAGTTTACAGATGAATGTAATATATTACTACTTTTCTTTGTTATGTAACCAAATTCATATTCAGTTCACATTTATCTGTAAACTGAAACCGGAAACCGAAAACCTTTATATATTATGACTTCTCAACTGTGTGTTTGCGAGAGCGATTTTTGATTCTACCGAAATACGTCCAGTGTAGCCATATTAGGCAATTTATCGCAATGAGGGCTTCTCAAAATGACTAAGAACTGTAGGCTCGATAGATGACGTTGATGAAAATGTACGTGTCAATGTATTTTTTTAATAAGCTGCGAAGACTATTCAGGTAGTAGGCAGGCAGATATATAATATAATCCTAAAATGTTTCTCTTTCGGCAGCGCGCTTACTTTCCTCTTTGGTACAGGCGGTTTATTTTTTAAAGCCAATTTTGACACTTTCCTTTCCATCAACGCCATCTAGTGAGGCAAATAGTTACTATTTTTATTTTTTAAATGTCACTTTGAAAAGCTTTCATTAAGGCTGAAAATTAGGTCAAAGTCAAAGTCAAAAAAATAAATAAATTAAAAAAATATTAAAAACACGACTGCCCTGCCAAAAACGAACAAAAAAGTTAAACAACAAGTGTCATTGCAGTCGGGGGACCTTATTATGGAACAATTTTTGATCAAAGAGGTCCCCCGACTGCAATGACACTTGTTGTTTAACTTTTTTGTTCGTTTTTGGCAGGGCAGTCGTGTTTTTAATATTTTTTTAATTTATTTATTTTTATTTCACACATTTTAGTGACATATTATATAGTTTTGGAATGTGCTCATCAAGACCTTTCATTTGATGCCCATATTGTAGTAATTGAAGAAAAAAAATTTTTTTCACATTTGAAAAATATAGCCAGTGTCACCCGGAATGCTGTAAGGATTCTAACAATACCCCATTTATCTAAATCAGTTCAGGCATTTAAAAGTTATGGTGGAATAAAGAAACTCACATACCCACAAACATACATGAACCCTGAACACATATACACTCTTTTTGCTTTGGGCAGTCGTGTAAATAAGCTTTATTCGAATAAACTTAATTATTAAGTACTTTTAAATCGTCTATATTTTCCTACCACCCGTTACAGACTTTTTTAGCTGATAAGAAGAACGGGCGCAAGAAACTTATCAGCTGTAACAGCCATTAACGATATTTACAAACTTTAATATATCGTTACCAGATAATTACAAAAGGGTGACAGGATTATGTTGCCAATACGCCGCCCTAGTGCTTGAATGGCCAATCGACCATTGTGCAAATTTTACAGGAGACGTTTTTTTTAGTTAGTTATCGCTATTATTTGAAATTTATTAAAATCTTTCTTGAATTAGAGACATGTAGTGTTTCTTTAGATGAATATTGAAATAGCAATTGAAAATAATAATTATAGTACTGATTAAATTTCACTTATTAATGGAGGTTGGACAAAATGTCTAAAACAACATTTTGTATATGGAGATTGAGCACAATGACATGGAGATAGTGCTCTAAATTGATATGTAAGTTTAGTGCTTGTTTGTCCAAACTACCATCATATACGCTATACAGCATGTTAAATTTTCTGTAAATACGATACGAATACAAGATTTTATTCCGGAAAGTGTTATTATGGAGTATAGATTTAAACAAATAAAATACAAAAATCAAAGGTTTTATTATTATTATGGTATCAAATGAAAGGCCTTGATGAGCACATCCCAAAATAATATAATTTAATTTGTTACTAAAATTTAAGATTTTTTTTTCATTTTTTTTTAAATATGGGTATCAAATGAAAGGCCTTGATGAGCACATCCCAAAATTATATAATTTGTCACTAAAAGACAAGATTTTTTTTCAATTTTTTAATATGGGTATCAAATGAAAGGCCTTGATGAGTACATTCCAAAATTATATAATTTGTCACTAAAATTTAATTAAACTTTTTTTTTCAGTTTTTTTAATGTGTATCAAATGAGCCTCGATGAGCACATTCCAAAATTCTACAATTTTTCACTAAAATCAAAGAATATTTTTTTTCAATTTTTGAATATGGGTATCAAATGAAAGGCCTTGATGAGCACATTCCAAAATTCTATAATTTGTCACTAAAATAATTAATTTTTACATTCATTTTCTTCAATATTGTTGATTAATTTCCTTACAATTGAAGTGAAAAGCAGAGTGCATAACTCGTACATAAAACCCATTTTACCCTCGACTTTACTATTCAGATACCTACGTCTCGGGTAAAATGGTGCGTTTTATGCACTTGCTGTACAATCAGTAGATTGTACAACAAGTGCATTAATAGTATTAATACTTAAGCTAAGGCCTTTTTCTTCAATACCTTTTGACTAGATTTTCCTTCAGATTTCTTTTCTTGTTTTATCTGTTTTTTTTTGTTGCTTGTGGTTGACATATCTTTGGCATCTTTATGGGCTTCAACCTTATTTTTCATTGATGCTTCCATGTAAGTTTTGTCTTCTAGACTAGAGGCATACATTCGTAAGCTGATCGTATATCTTGAACTTTTTTGGTGGCCAAACAGATATTTTGGTTGAAATAAAAGACTTTTAACGGATACTAGCGCGGTTTTATTGAAAGTACTTTGGTAATTAGTTTGTATTTGGTTTGAGCTGCAAAGGTTTGCAGCTGCAAAGGTGCCGAAACGTCGGGAAAATCAAAAATCAAACCAAATACAAACTAATTACCAAAGTACTTTCAATAAAACCGCGCTAGTATCCGTTAAAAGTCTTTTATTTCATGTCTAGTGAGCGCGTAAGCTTGAGAAGTGAATAAGATATTTTGGTTTTTAAACAATATTTAAATGTAAAATCTTCATTTTATCATTCAAAAATTGAAAAAAAATCTTAAATTTTAGTAACAAATTATGTACTTCTGAAATGTGCTCAACAAGGCCTTTCATTTGATACCCATATAGAAAAAATTAATAAAAAATATTTTTTCCATAACTTTTGAGACAAGTTATAGAATTTTGGAATGTGCTCATCAAGGCCTTTCATCTGACACCCATATTAAAAAATTGGAAAAAAATATATTTTCTAATTGTATACTAAATTATAAAATTTTGGAATGTGCTCATCAAGGCCTTACCCATATTCAAAAAACGAAAAAGAAATGTTTTTCTTAAATTTTAGTAACAAATTATATAATTTTGGAATGTTAGATATAAAAAAAATAGGTTTTCTTAAATTGTTGTAACAAAATAGATAATTTTGGAAAGTGCTCATTTGATGCCTTTCAAGGCCTTTCATTTGATACCCAAATTAAAAAAAAACTTTTTCATCAAAGTTTAATTGCGTGTGCTTTACTTGTCAACCTTTGTCTTAGAGTTTGAACTTAACGAAGATTTTACTTTATGCTCTAGCTAGAGCATAAAAGATATTTTATGCAGCCTATACCGAACATGAAGACGAACTTTACGAGCATGAAAATAGAAATAGTAGATTGTACAACAAGGGCATAAAATGGGTTTTATGTACGAGTTATACACTCTGCTTTTCACTTCGATTGTGAGGAAATTAAACAGCAAAAAGCAAAAATTAAAAAAATGATTTTTTTCTCAAATTTTAGTACCATATAATATAATTTTGGAATGTGCTCATCAAGGCCTTTCATTTGATACCCATATTCAAAAAAATGTAAAAAAATATTTTTTTTTCTTAAATTTTACTGACAGGGGGGTATTGCTGCTCGCGTCCGTAGGACTTACCACCTTCTCCAAGGCTCACCCTACACGTGCCCCCTGGGTGGTGCCAAATGAGCAGCAACAACAACGCCGAGCAACAGGCGGCGGTTAAATAACCTGTACCTAGGCTACCGCAAGCCTTGAAGGATTAAATCCCTTCTAAAAGAGCGACCATAGTACCTTGGGAAAGTGCTATGAGTAATTTCCCAAACCTTTTTTAAATGGAATTATGAGTGATAATGATTGTGATTTGTCATGCGATCCGGCTAACGCCCGGCGCTCGCAGGTACCCGGGCCTGCGAGTGTGAAATTGGCTACCGAAGACCTCGTAGGAGTAGGCGACCAGGCTCCTTCGACGGTGAATGCTACTGGCAGCATTACCAAGAAATATGTACAGCAGGCATTCCACCCAAGCCTTTTTAATACGAGACCTAAATCTCCTTCTATAGGAAACCCCAGACCCACAAGTGGTCCAAAAGAAGGTGATCCACCTGCCGCACTCACCGCTGCAGGCGAAAATAATGGAAATTGCCCCCCTCCATGGCAAAGAATGCCCAACCAACGCAACCCGAAACGTAGAAAGATAACCAACAGCCCACCCAATACGAATCCAGATGTACCTACGCAAAATTTTGTCCAAACCTCGAATAGATTTACAGGATTACCTATAGACTTAACCGGTGAATCAGAAAATATCCAAACAAATGTCAAAAAAGCAAGTAAACCTCCACCAATTATATTGTATGGAATTGAAGATCTATCCAAACTATCAGAACTTTTAAATCAATCTGCACCGATTGGCAGTTATTCATACAAAATAATTAATAGAGATCAGCTACGAATAATGACACAAACACCTGAAGTCTATAAAGATATGGTCGACCTCATCCGAATGGAAAGAATGGTCTCATTGGACACACTTTCACGCAGAAAGACAAAAGGTGCTATAGACTCGTTATAAAAAATCTCCACCATACAACGCCAAAAACTGCTATTATTGAAGAAATAGAAAAAACAGGGAATAAAGTCAGAGGTGAAATTGTATGTGCACTTTCGAGAAGAAATAAAAAGCCACTCAACATGTTTTTTGTGAATATAGAGCCCAGTCTGAATAACCCCGAAGCAAAGAGAATAGAATACATCTATAACACAAAGGTCAAAATAGAAGACCCACGGAAAACAAATGAACAAGGGGGAGTTCCCCCAGTGTACAAGATTTCAACAATATGGGCATACGAAAAACAACTGTATGCGTCCCTACCGGTGTGTCAAATGCGCAGAAGGACATAAGACCACTGACTGTCCCAAAAAGGATCGTAACACACCAGCTATTTGCACTCTTTGTCTTGGGAATCATCCCGCAAACTACAAGGGCTGCCAAGTATATAAAGAGATTAGAGCCAGGAAAATGGTACAGCCAATGCAAAAAAAAAGCTGCAACACAACAAAAACACCAGAAAAACAATGAAGTTCCCTTCCGCGTCGATGACTTTCCACCTCTAAAGAAGAGTAACTATGCTAGGCCTAATCGAGAAAACCCCACTTGTTCTGATACTCCTGATCCTATAACTACTGGGTACTGGGACAAAAAACCAGAGAAAAATCAATCTCAACCAACAAGTTCATTAGAACAGATTATCATCAAACAATCAGAGAAAATAGATATACTCTTACAACAATTGGGCACCCTATTGGGGCTCCTAACGACACTAATATCCCAGAGTAAGAAATGAAGCACCTTCGTGTTGCAACATGGAACGTCAATGGCTTGTCTCCCAACAAGCAAGAAGTAGAGCTATTCATCCATCATAATAATATTGATATACTACTTATCTCAGAATCTCACATGACTGATGAGAGAATTGTCAGAATTAAGGGCTTTGATATATACTACACCAATCACCCAGATGGTACATCGCATGCAGGAGCCGCAATCATAATAAAGGAGAACATCAAACATCATGTCCTTCCGAATTTTAAACATGATTTTTTGCAAGCAACTGTGATATCAGTGGATGATTGGCAGGGTCCACTCATTCTCTCTGCTGTGTACTGTCCGCCTAGGCATCGTATTGACGAACAAATGTTCAATAACTTTTTTCAAAGGCTTGGCTGCAGATTTATAGCTGGGGGGGACTGGAACTCCAAACATACTTATTGGGGTTCAAGGCTGATTACAACCAGAGGCAGAGAGTTGAAAAAGTCTGTAGATGCAAAAGTGTTCAATACTTTGTCAACAGGAGAACCAACTTATTGGCCATCAGACCCTAACAAAACCCCTGACCTGCTCGACTTCTTTGTGACGAAGGGAATCTCAGATCTTTACACAAAGGTGGAATCCTGCTTGGACGGTAGCTCCGATCATACACCTGTGATATGCACACTAAGCACGACGATAATCTGCAAAGAGCCCAGCGAAAAACTGTATAACGGCAGAACTGATTGGAAGGCTTTCCAAGAGTATATACAGGATGAAGCTGACTTGCTTATACCTCTTAAAACAGAAGAGGACATTGAGAATGCTGCATGGTATATTACTAACCTCATCCAGACAGCAGCCTGGCTATCCACTCCGCATAACGAGTACAATCCACAAAAGCATGACTACACACTGGAAATAAGAAATATGATAGCTACAAAACGGAGGCTGAGACGACAGTGGCATACCAGCAGAAACACCTGTGATAAAAGAGCACTTAACAAAGCACAAAAAGATCTAAAAGATCTCATCCAGGAAAATGAAGATGCTACACTCCGTGAAAAACTAAAAACCCTATCGCCATATCAATCAGATGATTATTCTTTGTGGAAACTGACAAAAACACAGAAAAGGCCAAAACAACACGTGCCTCCATTGAAAAAACCAGATGGCGATTGGGCAAGAAAACCTGAAGATAAAGCCGAGTTATTTGCTCAAACATTAAAAGAAGTTTTCAAACCCAATGAGGCACATGCCATGTTTTCAGATAGGGAAGCAGATGACATTCTAAATAGTGACCAGCAGATGTCCCTACCATTACCACTCTGTACCCCCACTGAAGTTAAAAAACTTATCAGACAACTAAAGAAGAAAAAAGCACCAGGTTTTGACTTGATAACATCTGAAGTTCTGAATCATCTGCCAAAAAAAGGAATTGTCCTCTTGACGGTACTCTTCAATTCAATTTTGAGACTTCAATATTTTCCGCTCATTTGGAAAGTTTCTGTAATCAACATGATTGCCAAGCCGGGAAAACCTCCAACGGAAGTTACTTCATACAGACCAATAAGCCTTTTGCCTCTGCTATCTAAGTTGTTTGAGAAGCTTCTGCTGAAACGTCTGCTGCCTATACTGGAAGAACAAAAGACCATCCCAGATCACCAGTTCGGGTTTCGGGCACATCATGGAACGACGGAGCAAATACACAGAGTGGCTCATACAATCCGACAATCTTTGGAAAGAAAAGAGTACTGTTCAGCTGTCTTCCTTGATGTGCAGCAGGCATTTGACCGAGTTTGGCACAAGGGTCTTTTGTGTAAACTAAAAATATGCCTACCACACACGGCATTCACCCTTCTTAAATCTTACCTTCAAAACCGGTTATTCCAAGTAAAATATGGCGATACCTTGTCTTCTTTATACCAGATAGAGGCTGGAGTACCTCAGGGCTCCGTTCTCGGACCGGTCCTGTACACAATCTACACTGCAGACTTACCAATTTCCAAAGACGTCGTTACTGCAACATACGCAGACGATACTGCCATCTTATCGTGCAACAAAAGTCACACATCAGCATCTTTACTGCTTCAGAAACACTTAAATGAAATCGAATCATGGCTTAAAAAGTGGCGAATCCGAGCAAGTGCTACAAAATCTGTCCACATAACTTTTACCCTTCGAAGAAATAATTGCCCACCGGTAACTTTTAATGGCAACGTACTACCACAAGAAAACACTGTCAAATACCTTGGCATGCACTTGGATAGAAGGCTTACCTGGCACGAACACATTAAACATAAAAGAGACCAAGCTAACAGAAAATTCAATGACATGTACTGGTTGCTGGGCAGGCAGTCGTCACTTAGCCTAAATAACAAAATAATAATTTATAAAAGCATAATCAAGCCCATATGGACTATGGGTATAGAACTATGGGGATCTGCAAGCCACTCAAATGTAGAGATATTACAACGGTTCCAAAATAAAGCTCTGAAAACGATCAGTGGTGCTACTTGGTTTACAAGAAACACTGAAGTACACGAGTACCTACAATTCCCAACAGTCAAGGAAGATGTAGAGAGGTTTACAACTGCCTATAAACAAAGACTTCAAAGTCACAAGAATCAACTCGCACTCTCACTGCTAGACAGCGGAACAACCACATCCAGGCTAAAAAGAAAACGAATAGCCTCAATATAACCAATCTCACAAGTAATAAAGCTTATGCATACACGAGGTGACACATCACAGGATGTGAATATGCCCGAACTGCTCAACAAAATTACAACAAATCTGATTAAAGCTACTGGGCTGATTGCAGATAGACAAGACAAGACAAACGAAAAAAAAAAAAAAAAAAATATTTTACTGACAAAATAAGGAAATTTGGAAGGCGCATTAAGGCCTTTCATTTGATTCCCATATTCAAAAATATTTTTTTTTTATTTTTTTTATTTAAGTGAAAAATTATAGAATTTTGGAATGTGCTCATCAAGGCCTTTTATTTGATACCCATATTCAAAAATTGGAAAAAAAAAGTCTTTGATTTTAGTGAAAAATTGTAGAATTTTGGAATGTGCTCATCAAGGCCTTTCATTTGATACCCATATTCAAAAATTGGAAAAAAACATTTCATTCCTTAGATTTTAGTGACAAATTATAAAAGTTTGGAATGTGCTCATCAAGGCCTTTCATTTGATACCCATATTCAAAAATTGAAAAAAAAAATTTTTCTTTGATTTTAGTGAAAAATTATAGAATTTTGGAATGTGCTCATCAAAGCCTTTCATTTGATACCCATATTCAAAATTTGAAGAAAAAAAGGTAAAAGTAGCACGCAAAGCACCATAATGACTTAAGTGAGAAAAAAGTAACAATCATCCTGTATATCACAGATAAAGTAACTTCATACACTAAAACAAAAGAATATCAATAAAATGCTAACATACCTTTCAAATTCCAATTCGCTCAATTAATAACCCTTATTCTTCGTTGTTCCTGACATTTTAAAGCACTTTAATTTATTAAAAAACAACTAAATTGTTAATTTTATCGTAGAAATACTGCTAACTATAAAACGAAACAAACAACAAGCAAACAAAATGGCGTTGCGTGGCCTCGGAATACTTGACCGTGATTGGTCAGTTGATGTAGGGATGTTCGATCCGATCCGATACTTGCGTGGATCGATACAATGCGTTACGATCCACTCGATTTTTGTATCGATACAATAGCATTCGATCCTTTGGCGGATCGATACACATACATAGAGGATCGGATCGAAAAAATCGTATGAAGTATTTATCGTATTATGTATTTATGTTTGGTTATCGATGTCGGAGCTTTTAAAGGCAGATAATATGATCAATTTTATCGACAAACCCCCACATGTTGAGATCTGTCCCCTCTTCTGTTTGAATGACCGGAATTTTAAATTTGACTTTTTATTTTAGATGGCCCTGCCGAAAAATATTAATTTCTCCGGATTTAAAAGTCCTACAGTTATATGTAATAGTTGATATTATTAGCTTTCTAAAATATTTTTTTTATAGCTAACCAAACATTTTGTATAGTTACTTAGAGAATATTTGAACTTGAACTTTTCCCTTGTTTAAAATAGTGCGGGCGAAAAGATTCATATTATTTATATGAATTTTTTTTTATCAATTGTTGCCATATCATATTTCAATGTACCTAGGTACCATCAAATTCGTCATAACTATTATATTGCTTTTTGTTTAGTTTGAGAACAATTTTACTTCGTTAAAAACGTTTTGTTCACTTTGACAACCAGCAACTTTTAATTTTGTTTTTGCGTACTTTAGTATTTAAATATTGGCAAAATTAAAAATATTGTTTTAATTTATTAAACATTACTAACGACGAAGAAGAAGTACATTAGGTACCTAATATCACGTTTATAATAAAGTGTGATAAAAAATTTCGAGTTTTCTAAAATATTTGATTCGATACTGGATCGATCCAAAATATCGTATCAATTTTAATGGATCGATCCATGGATCGATACAATGGAATACGATCCATTGCGATCCAGAATATCGATACAAGGTACCCGGATCGAACATCCCTAAGTTGATGGAGATTGGGCAAACAAGAACGGAGACTGATATTTGAATACGGTCGTTTGAGCAAAATTTGGAGTTTGACTAAACGAGCACTAAAAACAGTTTTTATATGGGAGATTGGATATTTTATGTTTGCTATCAGTGTAAGTTTTATTAAAAAAAACTTAAAAATAATAATATTGTATAGCGTGTAATCAGGGTTGCTATAGTTTGAAATAAAAAAGTCAATTTTGGTAAAATTGGTCAGTTGGCCATTCAAGCACTAGGGCAGCGAATAATCCTGTCACCCTTTTGTAATTATCTGACTAATAAGTCTAATATAATAATATTATTTCAACAAAGTACCTACTATAGTAGCAAGTTATGTGTTACATCATTTCCACGCATTTTGATCTTTAAGATAATCGTCTACTTTATAATAACCTTTACCCATGACATGAGCGTTTTTTTAACATGGTTTTTAAATTCATGCAAAGGAAGATCAATCACTTGTTGTGGAACTTTATTAATAAAGGCTATGCCTTTCCCCATAAATGAACCTCTAGTTTTTGCAAGCCTAAATCTTTGAACGGCAAGTTTATCTTTATTTCTTGTATTAATCTGGTGAATATTGCTGTTCTTAGCAAATGAATCATAGTGTTTCCTTACATAAACTAAATTTTCATAAATGTATTGGCCTGCCAAAGTTAAAATATTTATTTCTTTGAACGATTCTCTCATCAAGGTATCTCTCCGCCGTAGATTGTATATGGCGCGTACAGCTCTTTTTTGGAGTACAAAAATATTTTCAATACTGGCAGCTGAGCCCCACAATAGCGCAGACCATACCATACGACATTACACTATGAAAATAACTAAAGTATACTAAACTTGCCGTTTCAATATCAGTTAAAAGCTTTGTTTGGTTGTAAGAAGGCCAAAAAGAAAAACAAAGTTGAATTTAAAAATTAACGTTCAATAAAATGCCAATAAAATTGTGACGTTATAAAATATGAAGAATTAAGACAATATCCTGAGTAAATATTTTTCTTAATTAATTCAGTATGTACTAATAATTATATAGTTGTGCGGCCCATAAATTAGGCCTAAAACTTGAAAGGCCTTATTTGCGATAAATCACATAATATGGCCACACTGAACTCAGCGTCAGAAAAATCGTTAACGAAAATTATTAACGATTTAAGTTAAAAGACGTATGACAACTGTCAAAAACTGTTTACTAAATATGACAAGTAAGGATGGACAGACTTTACCTACTAAGCCGATGAAAACGATTGACAAGGTTTTGATCGTACACTATGTTGAGTGAGGGGTTTTTAGTGATTTTTCTGCCCTTTGAAAAATTTGGGAACGTTTTTCAAGACGTTTCAGTAGTGTTTCCATATCAAAAAATATCATATTATACTTTTTGCATGTAATATTATATTAACAGTAGCAACACTTGCAATCGAACTGTCAGAAATCGTCACCATCAGCAATCTGTCATTTCGGTCGATTGTTATCTGCTTTTCAGCATAAAATACGTTTTATAAGTCGAAGAAGTGATTTCTTTTGTGTTCAGTGATATCAATTATTCACAAAGTGGCGTAAAAAGGTGGTAACAAATGTCGAAATTTGAGGAAAATCCGTTTAGTGATCCCACCATAGACAACCCCTTTGCTGTAAGTAGCCTTTCGAAGAAAGGTTTACAACTTGGTATTGTTTTCATATACCTATTTGTATCATCATTTTTGATTGTCTGTTTCAGGATCCTGCGGTTCAGCAAGTTGCTAGAAGCACAAACAATGCCACACGTGGGCTCGACGACTACAATCCGTTCGATGGGCAGCAGAATGCAAATCAGGCTACGGTAAATGTTTAGTCATTAAGTTTAATTCGGTGGGTGTCAATAAACGATCAGCGGTAGCCGATTATCATATCAAACTTCCTGACAAATTTTTTGGTAACTTCACACTGATCATTTCCCTGTGATCAATCTTTTATAATCTAAATCGGCGGTTCCAGAATTCTTTAGACTACGAAACCCTTTATTAGGTTTTTGGGCGGAACCCTGACTCAAGTAAGGCCGCCCACACAACACGGAATCCCGATTCGGAATTCCGAACGGAATATTGATAATGTATGAAAATCCCGTATGATGGATCACGTATGTATGGAATTCCGTAACGGGATTCCATCTGTGTGTGGCCGGCCTAAGAAGTAAACAAACTTAACTTTTTTTATGTAAATCACACCATACTGACGATTTTGGCTCAGTGTTCGCATCTTGTAAGTATAGTTAGACATTAAAAGAAGGACTTTTTATGGTGAAAATATTTATTTAATTAGAACAAAGAGATATTTACTTGACTTATGGAACCCCAAGGTTCTGCATAAAACCATTCACGAACCATTGATCTAAATAATAATAATTTCATTCTAAAGTTACCGTTGCGGCCTTGCCATAATGAATTTCATGTCTACTTTGGACAACACCTATTTTCCTCTAGAATAAGAAAACATAATCATTGCATGTATTGATATTGATTTGAGACAAATAAATGATTTTATTATTATTATTATTATTATCATTACACTAAATAAATTTTTCATACACCTTTTTGAGGCACAAATTATAAAGTTGATCAAAATTTATCTATTAGAGAGGTAGGTATGAGTCACTGATATGAGTAATCATGTTGGTTTGTTATTGTGAATTAGTAAAAGCCAACAATTTCACTACAAATAAGTACAAACTTACTTATATTTTTAATTTCTGTTTACATAGTCTGTTTATTATTGTCATATGTAAACAAATGTTTATCCAACGATGACATAATCAAATCATATTCCAAGCTTACATGCTCAACATGAAATAAACTTTTTAATGGATACAAGTGGTTTTATTGAAAGTACTTTGGTATTTGGTTACGTTTTCCCGTTGCAGTTGCCATGGTCAAAGGTGCCGAAACATCGGAAAAATAAAAAATCAAACCAAATACCAAAGTACTTTCAATAAAACCAACCATGTTATTAAAAAGTGTTTTATTTCACAATCAAATCATCCTACTTAATTAATATAATATTATGTTTGTTACTCACTCAATCATGCAAACACACTCACAGATAGTCTAACATGAAACAAATGCACCGAAACATGATATAGGTATATCACATGATATAGGTATATCACATGATATAGCATTTTATATATAAACAGCATGGTGGCGCAGGGGTTTAGCGCTTGACCCTGTGATTGTGGAGGTTAAGTAACTTTCACAAGGGTCGGTCATGGGATGGGTGACCAAAAATTTATTGTCATGAGCTCCTTTGGGGGCGTCCATTAATTACGTGAGGTGATTTTGGCGATTTTTCGACCCCCTCTCCCCCTTGGTGACATGCCGTGAGATTTGGCTCGACCCTCTCCCCCCCTATAAATCTCACGTGAGATTTTTCAAAACGTGTATTTTTAGTGTGATTACGTTAATCTGTGCTTGTTTGCATTGCATTTATTTAAATGAACATTATTGTTTAGGATTTAGCCATATTTTGGTATGAAAAAATTTTTATATTTATTTAACCTAGTGTTTTCACGATACTGTTCCTGCAGAAAAAAAAATACGTGATATTTGCCGTACCCCCCTCTCCCCCACGTGAGATTGGGTGAGATTAGGCTCAACCCCCTCCCAGGGTTGCATGATTTAAATAATGATTAAAATCACGATTTTTATTGCATGTTTTTTTTATAAAAATCACTGATTTAAATCAAAATCCAAAAAAGGAATTAATTAAACACTGGGAGTGCATATTAATCAACTGTAATGTTCGAAAACAATATTAATACAAAGTACGATAGGTGTAAGCTATTTATCACAATAAAAATCAACAAGCAAATATTAGATTTTTTGTGTCATTAAAAATATAACAATAATCATTAGGTACTTTCATTCATTACATGCAATGCAAGTAGCATATACAGACAGATACAGATAATTAATTTTCGGAAATATAAACAAATAAACACTCGAAACTAAAATTTACTCAAATCGTTTTTTCTGGTCAATGTGACATTTTACTTTTTTGGCGGTGTTGCCAGCACTATACATTAATTCTACCTAAATAGAAAAGTTGCCTACAAGAAAAACTAGGGTAATGGTCGCAAAACCTAATAAAATAAAATAAATTTTTTGATTAAAATAAAAATACCCCCTCCCCTCCCTAAATGCCTCTCGTAATTAATGGACGCCCCGTTGTGCTTTGGAAGGCACGTTAAGCCGTTAACACCCACCCATTACTGTAGTTTATTACAAACTATAATATTTATAAAATAGGCCCCAGCAATAAATCCCTTTGTTTCTTAGCCACAACAGCCGACTCAGCCAGCTATCATGCAGGCAGTGTCCCCACCAAGTGGTGGCGGCCAGTACCAGAGACCTGCACAGCCACAGCAGCAACCCCAAGGACCTCCACCAAACTTTACGACAGCTGACTTTCAGGTATGGTTGCACTATGGATTATCCAAAACATATTTGTACAATACTGATTAATATATTAGAAAAAATATGACTCGCACCAACCCCCTGATTTTGTAACTTTGTTGCAATCAAATCATTCTTTAGTAAGAATCAATATGACAACTATATTACTTAAAGCAGCAATGTAACTGTGGTTTCAATCGATTTTAATCGAGATTTGTTAGTAAGCTTCGATTCCCATCCGAGAATATGATCTGGTGTGAGTTATATTATTTTAGTACTTATGTATAAAAAAAAGCATTGTGAAAGCTTACAAAACATATTTCTTGAATTGTCTTAAATCCTTAAGTTAATGAGTATAAGTTTAAAGCAGAATGAGATTACTCAGTTATAACCCAGTATTTTAGTTGAAGTTATGACTTAGTATTTTATGATGTGGCAATGGGCTTGTTTTAGCAAAAGAAACCCTATAATGATCTACAAATCAGATATAATAGTTCTGTACCTAATGATTCATTAAGGAGAACCTAAATAATGTTGTGTCATATGGTTGTATATTGTGTCATGACACATAGCACCATTTCCTTTATGAGAACAAGGAAGGTAAATTATTATTATAACCATGGGGTCGTCCAGGAATGAGGTGAGGTTTTAGACTAAACCAAAGACATGTATTTTTTTAAAGTACTTTCCTTAATGTCGGTTAATTCGGTTTAAAAATCGCGCGTTCAACGAAAAAATAAATACATGTGATGTCTCACTACACCTCTGGCCTAAAAAAATCACGAAATATCACAAGGGCCTCCCCCTTGTTATATTTCGTGATTTTTTCCGGACCCCCTCCCCGATTAGAGCCTCGCGTGGTTAAAGGACGACCCCTATTTGGTAAGCTTACTTTATTTGATTTAACGACTTAACTAAATTGTCAGGAACAGGACTTAACTAAATTTTGTTTTCAATTCCTTACTTTCTGTATCGAAAAGAAAAAAGCAGATTGCTAAAATTGTTTGGTCCTGTCTATTTAGTTAAGTTATACCAACCAAATCAACACTACTGTTCTTTTCCTAACTGATGGGAATGAATTATAAAGTGGTACTTTTATTTAATTTATTTATTGCAAAAGATTCACCAACAACATATCATTACACATTACAATAAATATACAGAAGGCCCGAACTAAAAGATATGCCTTTACAGGTAAATCAGCTTTTCGAAGAATTAAAAATAATAGTTAAGTTTACCAGTAAGTTATAATAGGATACTTACAAGAGATAGAGTTGCTTAAGAGGAACAACTTCTCCTTACAAAATGTATTGGTCAGCTGACCGACTTACTATAGAAAGAAAGGCGTAAAATAAATCTATTTTCGGCATATGATTTTTGGAGAAAGTTGTTCCGTTTAAGCAACACTATCACCTGTTTAAGTATCATCACATCATTTGATACCACCATTATGTTATAAAATGTGGTTCGGCATCAAGCCCATTGGCCTTAAATAAGAACTTACTAATAGCAGTACTATTTTTTATAGAAAATTTCTAAAGTAAAAGTGTATCACACATTGCACACTCATCAGTCATCACAAGTTTGATTAATTGACACTTTCACCAGACGTAATAAATTGTATAAATAAGTCAAGCTAAATATATATTATGCTTCTCACGGTTCTAACTTAGAATAGTAATACTATTACAATCCAAAAAACAAAGATTAGAGATTTAGATCTCTTTTAGATTGTTGTGAGTGTGACCAAAGTTGTTGTAAATACTTACATGCATGCCTATTAACACGCAATTTGCTTTTTCAAACGCACAACAGGAACTGAAGGTAATTAAAGTTTATTTACAAAAACTTCCATAGAGAAGTAGATATAAATGCACATCCACAGCACTTATTCACATCACGTTGTTGTGTAAGACATACATATTGTTTATTGCCCATGCTATGCCATAGTCCACCCGCATAGTTCACCTAGACATTGCAATTCTTAAGTTGTTTCTTTAAGATTTTTCTGTATTCTCAAATTGTAGATGATAGTTGCAGGCTGCCCACTCAAGTTTATCTAGCACTTAGCATTAATAGTAATATCACTGTTGTTATCCTCAGTCGTTTAGTCAATTGGCACAAACTACATCCTCAGTTAAGATTTCGAGCGTCAAAGCGCATGCGGTGTTGAACATGAAATTTTCGCTTGTCGATATTTGAAAGTATTACTTCTCCAGTAATTATTGTTCTATATTAGATTTTAGTTTATCATAATTAGATAGAGCGAGTTTGTGGAGACATGAATGAGTTTGACCTGCAGAGACGACAAGAGGAGCTAGAACGTAAAGCCGAGGAGTTAGCGAGGCGTGAAGCGGAGCTACGGGCGGGCTCGGCGGGCAGGCGCAACAACTGGCCGCCGCTGCCCGCTTTCTGTCCTGTGCAGCCGTGTTTCTACCAAGACATCAATGTTGATATCCCTCTGGAATTCCAAAGGATCGTACGGCACCTATATCATCTGTGGATGTGTGAGTAATTATTGAGATTTTATTGCATTTTGACTTGCAGCTTGCTCAAAGCTAATGCCCTTTCTTATACACTCGCGAGCAAAAGTATGGAATCATAGGCCTATTTTTATACAAACGAGGTAACTTTGAAGCTTTGGTTCACCGCCCAGGATTAAATGAGGCGTGATCTGATGATGGCCATTCAAAGAGTGAATGGAGGAGGCTCAGATCGCTGAAGAAACCCATTGGGTCAAAAGAGTCGTTTATACTAGAGACCGTATGGAGTTTTAAGTGTTACATTTTCCATACTTTTGATTGTAATTTTAGCTTGTTTTTGTTATTTTTTTTATTCAACTCTGAGCGACTCATCTAATCCGTTAGGTTTCTTTAGCATCATGGGCCTCCACCATACGGTGTTGAACCAGGCTAGGCGCACTCCGCGCTTTAGGTACAAAGCTACAAGTAGGTAGCGGGTCCGTCCGGACGGACTTATTTCAGAGGGCTACCGCGTGCCGGCTGGGTCGCACATTAGCAGTTCGATTTCGATAGTATGCCTTAATACGAATAAAAAGGATCCGAACCTCACGTTTTTCACTCTTCCAAAAGTTCCAAACGACATCAAAACGTAACAAGTGCTTGTCTACTAGGTACCTAGTTAGTAACTAGTATCCGTTTATTCTTAGGTATTTACTTGTCTTATTTGCTAAACAATTTTCGCCCAACTATTTATTGAAATAATAATTAATAAATTAGGTAGGTACTTACTTATCTTCCTACTTTCGAAATAAAATCAATTATAATTAAATTACAATTTCATTTCGTAATAAAGCCAATTGCTTTAAAGCCAGCATGTATAGTCTGATGTGGCGTTGACTGTACCTAGCCTATGTTTTTTTAAACGTATTTAACTACACATTATTTCACAAACACATAACTTGTAATAAATTAAGTACCAGTTATTTAATTATTATTTAAAAGAAGAAACCCTGAAGTCGTAAGAAGAGATAAGAGCTACGCGATAGAAAGAGAGGCAACGTCTAGGTGAATATAACTGTAGGCAAGAGAGCGGCGTGCAACCTGAATTGCACTTTATTGGGTATGGAATACAGTCGTTATTTATTTAAATGACTTTGCGGAGTGGATCTTCTGTACTTGTACTATTATGTATTCTGTGGTTGAACTTCAAAATAAATGTCATTTTCGCAATCACCATCCCATAAAATCTCAAGAACGACATCCACATTGATTTTCATTTTTAATTATCATTTAAGGAATAATTTTCACAATTACAAAATATGTGTTTGCCTATTTATTTTTAGACGTGCCCCAACGAATTCTAAAGTTGTAATGTCTATTTAATATTATTTTTCCATACAAAATTTGACCCCATTTTCACCCTCTTAGGGGTTAAATCATGTCAACGGTGTTGAACTTCAAAATAAATGTTATTTTCGAAATCAACATCCCATAAAACCTCAAGAACGACATCCATATCGATTTTCATGTTTACTTACCCCATTTACCCCCTAAGGGGTGAATTTTCAAAATCACTAAATATATGTTTGCCTATATTTATTTTTAGACGTGCTTCTACGAAGTTTGAAGTTGTAATGTCTATTTTATATTAATTTTCCATACAAAATTTGAACCCCTTTTCAACCCTTTCGGGGTTAAATCACGTCCACCGTGTGGGACTTCAAAATAAATGTCATTATCGCAATCGTGATCCCAGAAAACCTCAATAAAGACATCCATATAATATTTTTTGTATTTTTACCCCATTTCACCCCAATTTCATCCCCATAGGTTTTGAAATACTACCTATAACAATTTACGTTTTGTCAAATGTCGATTCATAAGCCTAAATTATAAATTTAACGATTTTTACTTCAAAAATGAAGGATTTTCTATACACAACTCCACCCCCCTTTTCACCCCCTCAGGGGTAGAATTTTCAAAAAAGCTGAGATTCGTATAAATCAATTTTTAATCTTCAGCCTAAACACAAAATTTGAAAATCCTAGCTTCAAAACTGAGGGACTTTCATACAAACTTTGGACCCCCGTTTCACCCCCTTAAGGGATGAGTTTTGAAAAATCCTTTCTTAGTGCACCCCTAGACCTCATAAGGAACCTGTGTGCCAAATTTGGAGTCTCTAGACCCAGCGGTTTGGGCTGTGCGTTGATATGTCAGTCGGTTTCTTCTTTTATATATTAAGATAGGCCTGTGATATTTTTTGCTCGCGAGTGTAGTAAGGAGTGTAAGGTATATAAATCCTTCTGAAAAGGTTTGCCTATGCCTGGTTTGAAGTACCACTGCAACCTTTTTAGTGATGGATTTCCATTTAGGGCGGCCATAAGATATTTCTGTCAGAAAAAACTAATTCTTACAGTGTGTGGGGTCTAATACAAAATGTATGCACCGAGTGCCTTCCGGCCACCATTGCAATTTTTTTGATAGAAAATTTCTTACAAATTGCCGCCCTTAATTAAGGTTTAACCAATTGGTTTTATTTTTATTTTTTTATTTTTTCTTATCTGGCAAAAACTTTATCAGTAATGTTAATACTTCTTAATCATTGCCATTTATTCATGTGAGCACCTTTATATTTGCTGCCAATATATAAAGATTTGTCACACCTTTATCTACAGTAATTGAATATTTATCATGTGAAATGTGTAACAGTTGAATGAAAAAGTCTAACTAAACAATGCTATCAGTAGATAAAGTTTGACTTTCGTATAACAATGTTAATTTTCGAACCTCAAGTTCATCTAAGGATGAACTTGACTTTCTTTTTCATCTTTCCTCCTCCGGAGGCGTGGCGAGCGAAATCGCTTTTCATTTTATCAGCTGTCTGCAGCAGTCTTCATTGCGCGGGCGAAACGCTCACCACTCAGCTGCTGTTTGATTGGCAATGTGGATCTACACGCAAAGCTATACGCAAATGGCGCCAGCATCGACCCGACCCGACCGCTATCAATGGTTTTGATTGGTTGAAATACGTCAGAAATGACACTTGAAGTTTGAAAGAACCAATCAAACGACTCTAACACAGTCGCTTTTTATTGGGTGCATTCCAACAGACTAATCGCTGAGTCATCGATCGCCATAGATTGAATTTTAACCATAGAAAGTAATTGAATATTAAAACAAATTTCTTTCCATGGTTCAAATATATACTGTGGTGATCGATGACTTAGCGATTGGTCTGCTGGAATGCACCCATTAGGAATTCGCTCGCTGCGCCGCCAGCCACTGACCCCTTCGAGTGGTGAGGGCGTTAAAAAGCTATTTATTTCTTGCCGTCTCAATAAAGTCTAGAAGTATCAAAACTATAGAAGGCCCTTACCTACCTTCATTGGAAACGTTGAAATCCTGCATAATTGTGTGAATCTACCTTAGAATAATAACACCTAGAAGCGAGTCCTTGTATGTAAAGTGAGGCAAAAAAACACTGTGCTAAAATGGCTCAGTTTTCAGATTTATATCCTTCATACGTTACCTTATCGTAACTAAAATCCAATAAAATATTAACTAATCCCTAAAATTAAAACTTTTTCGTTCTTATAAGTATGATTAAGTAACATATGAAGGAAAAAAATCTGAAAACAGCCATTATGGGCTTAGTTTCATTTTCCTCACTTTTGACAGTGTGCTTTCTAGGGAACCATCGTTCTAGGTTGTTATTATTCTAATCTACCAATAATTTGTCCGCAGTCCACGCGCTCGTACTAGCAGTAAACATAATAGGCGGCATGGCGATCATGTTCGCTGGGCAAGGAGTCGAGACCTTCGGCCTATCCATCCTTTACTTCGTCCTGCTCACGCCGTTCAGCTTCGTGTGTTGGTATCGGCCGATCTACAAGGCTTTCAGAAGCGACTCCTCCTTCAACTTCATGGTCTACTTCTTCATATTCCTGTTCCAAATCATCATCACCATCGTACAGTCTATCGGATTCTCTGGTGGAGGTTCTTGGTAAGTTGTAAAATCTTTAGCACTAATAGTTTTTGTAAAGATCCTTATCAGCCTAGTGGCTGCTTATCAGCCTAAAGCTAGTGCTTTAACCGCCTCTATGGTCTAGCTAGTGGTTCGCCCATCGTGTAAGACGCAGAGGTCACGGGTTCGATTCCCAGAGGGAGTACAATTTATACTAGGTTTGGTTGGTGATAGGGCTTATTTCAAGTCCGCCTGGCTAGCTACCACCATCTTACCTAAGTCTGACGCCATAACAACAATTTAAAAATTGTTATGTATCGGCAGT
Organism: Agriphila tristella; assembly: GCA_928269145.1. Taxonomy (NCBI): domain Eukaryota; kingdom Metazoa; phylum Arthropoda; class Insecta; order Lepidoptera; family Crambidae; genus Agriphila; species Agriphila tristella. The sequence goes on from OV743433.1 coordinate 46,385,673, forward strand.
TAGAGGTAAGATGCCAGTTCCTCAGCGATGAGGATTCCGGCTGTAATGCGCTTCCACCTACGGCCTTATCGTCACTGGACATCAGGTGAGGTGAAGGTCGAGGACTATCCGCGGCTTTTCGCGTGGACATTCGGAAAATTTCTAGGGAAACTTCGACCGGGTATCAAAAGTATCCTATTTTTTAATCCAGACTATATGCTAAATTGCATCGAAATCCGTTGTCTTTTTTTGCATGATTGAGTAACCAACATCTAAACATGGTAGAATAAAACTTATTTGAAAATTGCTTAAGGCAAGGCCAGTGTACGATCTGACGAAAAGATGATGATGAGCTTCCAGTGTGAAGAAATGATGTGGAATTTCTACCACACAAAAATTACTGTAGACTAAGAAACAAAGAAACACAATTCTAACAATGTTCTAAATTGCGCAAAATTTCTTGCGAAGCGACAATTAAAGCTATGCAGTAATCAAACATATTATAAACAAATAGTAAAGAGTAGATTTCGTGAACTGCCTGGCCTTAACTGCCGCAATCGCAGGGCGAATGCACTATTATAAACTCCTCTTGATAAGATAATTATGATTGGAATAAATAAATATTACTTATTTCTTTTTAGCGGCCTGATCACCAGTATTTCCATGTACACGCAGAACGTGGCAGTCGGCATCATCACCACGCTGATCACCATTGGTTTCATCACTTGTGTGGTTGCTGATGTTATGCTTATGGCTAAGGTAACATTGTCTTAATTTATTTAGCAACCATGAGCACTAATGTTTTAAAACTTTTATGCGCATATGTTCAAACACTCAGTTTACTAATGCTACATGTATTCAACTATTTAGTGAAAAAAAACATATTGTACCCGCTAAGTTACAATGAATTAAGTGGCCATTTCTGATAACGAAAAAAGGAGTCACTTTTAAGATAGGTACTTTTTCTAACGTAGAGAAAAAAACAGTAATATTTGTGTTGATAATAGTGGGAAGTTATGATCATAATTATAATTAATATCAAGTAACCGAAGCATCTTTAACATCATAGATATGTGCGTCTTGACTGTAAGAAAAAATCTGCAATTTCATACTTTAACCCCTATCATTAATATTTTTTTATTGAATAGGGAATATGCATTTTTTGTATCAAAAGTATAATGCGTTAGAAAATCAACTGTAACTAAAACTTTTCTCTTGCGTTTTTTTCTCGTGATATAGTTATTTGAAGTTAGCACGCAGCGCAGCAGCACCCGCCGAAAACGCTCTATACAAAACGGTCATGATTTGTGACGTCACTCGTCACGTTTCACGCGCTCGTTCTTTATGGAGTTAGCCAAGAATTTTCAAATATCTCCCTAAATATTGCGTTTAAGTACATATGTGTATTACAAAATATTATTTCTTATTCGATATTCTATCTGACTGTTAAGTAAATATCCGAAAATGAAAAAAAAATCGTTCCCCTGATTTCATCGAGTGATAAAACTAAAATAGTACGTTTTTTTCTGTTCCATCATGTTTTTATAAGTGTCCGCAGCGATCAAGATCAAATTTATCAAAATCGGTTACTTATGCATATTCCCTATTGCAGGTCCATCGCATCTACAGGTCGACGGGCGCGTCCCTGGCTAAGGCGCAAGCAGAATTCACGACAGAGATCCTGCGCAACCAGCACGTGCAGACGGCCGCCTCCAGCGCGGTCGCCGCCACTGTCAACGCGCAGATCGCCAACGCCAACGCCAACAGATACTAGCAACACGGTAACTAACTACTTCATTATTTGTCGGGCGCGTCCCTGGTAAGGAGATCCTGCGCAACCAGCACGTGCAGACGGCCGCCTCCAGCGCGGTCGCCGCCACTGTCAACGCGCAGATCGCCAACGCCAACGCCAACAGATACTAGCAACACGGTAACTAACTACTTCATTATTAGTCGGGTGCGTCCCTGGTAAGGAGATCCTGCGCAACCAGCACGTGCAGACGGCCGCCTCCAGCGCGGTCGCCGCCACTGTCAACGCGCAGATCGCCAACGCCAACGCCAACAGATACTAGCAACACGGTAACTAACTACTTCATTATTAGTCGGGCGCGTCCCTGGTAAGGAGATCCTGCGCAACCAGCACGTGCAGACGGCCGCCTCCAGCGCGGTCGCCGCCACTGTCAACGCGCAGATCGCCAACGCCAACGCCAACAGATACTAGCAACACGGTAACTAACTACTTCATTATTAGTCGGGCGCGTCCCTGGTAAGGAGATCCTGCGCAACCAGCACGTGCAGACGGCCGCCTCCAGCGCGGTCGCCGCCACTGTCAACGCGCAGATCGCCAACGCCAACAGATACTAGCAACACGGTAACTAACTACTTCATTATTAGTCGGGCGCGTCCCTGGTAAGGAGATCCTGCGCAACCAGCACGTGCAGACGGCCGCCTCCAGCGCGGTCGCCGCCACTGTCAACGCGCAGATCGCCAACGCCAACGCCAACAGATACTAGCAACACGGTAACTAACTACTTCATTATTAGTCGGGCGCGTCCCTGGTAAGGAGATCCTGCGCAACCAGCACGTGCAGACGGCCGCCTCCAGCGCGGTCGCCGCCACTGTCAACGCGCAGATCGCCAACGCCAACGCCAACAGATACTAGCAACACGGTAACTAACTACTTCATTATTAGTCGGGTGCGTCCCTGGTAAGGAGATCCTGCGCAACCAGCACGTGCAGACGGCCGCCTCCAGCGCGGTCGCCGCCACTGTCAACGCGCAGATCGCCAACGCCAACGCCAACAGATACTAGCAACACGGTAACTAACTACTTCATTATTAGTCGGGCGCGTCCCTGGTAAGGAGATCCTGCGCAACCAGCACGTGCAGACGGCCGCCTCCAGCGCGGTCGCCGCCACTGTCAACGCGCAGATCGCCAACGCCAACGCCAACAGATACTAGCAACACGGTAACTAACTACTTCATTATTAGTCGGGCGCGTCCCTGGTAAGGAGATCCTGCGCAACCAGCACGTGCAGACGGCCGCCTCCAGCGCGGTCGCCGCCACTGTCAACGCGCAGATCGCCAACGCCAACAGATACTAGCAACACGGTAACTAACTACTTCATTATTAGTCGGGCGCGTCCCTGGTAAGGAGATCCTGCGAAACCAGCACGTGCAGACGGCCGCCTCCAGCGCGGTCGCCGCCACTGTCAACGCGCAGATCGCCAACGCCAACGCCAACAGATACTAGCAACACGGTAACTAACTACTTCATTATTAGTCGGGTGCGTCCCTGGTAAGGAGATCCTGCGCAACCAGCACGTGCAGACGGCCGCCTCCAGCGCGGTCGCCGCCACTGTCAACGCGCAGATCGCCAACGCCAACGCCAACAGATACTAGCAACACGGTAACTAACTACTTCATTATTAGTCGGGCGCGTCCCTGGTAAGGAGATCCTGCGCAACCAGCACGTGCAGACGGCCGCCTCCAGCGCGGTCGCCGCCACTGTCAACGCGCAGATCGCCAACGCCAACAGATACTAGCAACACGGTAACTAACTACTTCATTATTAGTCGGGCGCGTCCCTGGTAAGGAGATCCTGCGCAACCAGCACGTGCAGACGGCCGCCTCCAGCGCGGTCGCCGCCACTGTCAACGCGCAGATCGCCAACGCCAACGCCAACAGATACTAGCAACACGGTAACTAACTACTTCATTATTAGTCGGGCGCGTCCCTGGTAAGGAGATCCTGCGCAACCAGCACGTGCAGACGGCCGCCTCCAGCGCGGTCGCCGCCACTGTCAACGCGCAGATCGCCAACGCCAACGCCAACAGATACTAGCAACACGGTAACTAACTACTTCATTATTAGTCGGGCGCGTCCCTGGTAAGGAGATCCTGCGCAACCAGCACGTGCAGACGGCCGCCTCCAGCGCGGTCGCCGCCACTGTCAACGCGCAGATCGCCAACGCCAACGCCAACAGATACTAGCAACACGGTAACTTGACCACAGAATATACACGGTTAATTTTTAAGTATATCTAAAATTTTTATAAGTGTTTCTCTTCCCTATTCTAATCGAGCATGTACCGTTAAAAGTATCAATATTTAATAATTGGTCAAGATATTGAGGTTTGCTTATGTCCCAAAATTTTACTGATTCCTGGATTTAGAGCTCATTCATAGAATTACACGCGCGTAATCAAGAGAGTCTATCTTGTTAACCTACGTAAATAATGAAAAGAATTAATCAACGCACGCGTCTTGCTATTTTTGTGAGTTTGCCGATTACCAAGACTTTTTCCGATATTTTCAAACTATTCATTTTTAACTTTTAACTGTACGTTCATTTCATTCATTCACGACCACCATTCAAAAAATAAGTTACTCACTCTGCACAGCAATTTCGAATTGCACAGCGCTGCCTGCCTTATATCATATTTATTAAGCACTGTAGGTCTCTCTTTCTGTCGCATAGCTCTTGTGCGATAACCGATACTCACTCCAATATACTCTAACGACAAAAAAAGAAAAAAAAAATGGTCCTCCCATACTAACTAGACAGCTAAAACATTGTATTAATATGGGAAAGTTTTTTTGTCGTTTTTCGACCCCATGTTTCTTTGGCAAAAATGTTTAGTTTCATTGGTAAAACACTCCCTTAAGTTAATGAAAACGGCTACAAAATGACGATGTATGTATGAGTGCACAAGCGCCCGTATCACCCTTTCACAATTTATTAGGACTTATGTTAATGTATGTTTTGTGTTTCAGGTACTCTGGCTGGTTAGATTCATAACTGTTTCTGGACGTCAGGAAGTACATACATTTGAATATTTGAAATAGTCCTTTTAAATAATCACTATTTCTGCGTATTTTCATGACTTTTTATATCATGTAATTTATTGTTATAAGAATACGATTCGCAAATTATATCGCTGCACTTGTATTCTACCTCAGATGTTTGTCTTATTAGAAAAAAAAATTATCTGATATAATTGCTCTTTGGAAATATATCTGTGTAACTTTTTAGTGACTTCGTTTCCTGTGTCAGATTGTGCTAAATCTAAAGAAATGAGAACTGTCATACTTTCCCAGCAATGCATATGTTGATTTAGCATAATACAAATCAAAATATAATAGAATGTTTTTGAATTTTTGAGATTTTATTGCTAGTACTTGGTTAGGCAAATTTCACTAGATAGCTTGTTAGATCGATTCATGATGATACTTTGATTAAATTATGAAGTATTGATAAAGTTATTAGTTTTACAGCCAAAATGTGATATGGCTGTGTAACCCTTAATATTATTTTACTTATATGCGCATTTTTCTGCTCAAACTAAGAAGCACCAATTGTGGTGTTAATGCTTAGTTAGCTGTGAGGGTATTTATTTTAAACTAAAAATGAGCTTAGGTACGCTTTAACTTAACACTAATTATCAACTATCACATTGGCTATAAAAACCTAATTTATTAAAGTCATGCTGATATTTTTCCGATATATGATATATTTATACCTATATATTTTCGGCTTTAACGCCCGGAAAATGAGACACAATAGATTTTCTATTGTTGTTCGGCCGCACGCGGCCGCGCGGGAATTGACGAATTAATTTAAATAAAATATTAATAGTCACTATAGCCATAAACAATATAAAAATTACAAACAAGTTAATACAAAGAAATGATTGCTGAAATAGTATCTCTTGACTCGGGTTAATACCTTGAACTATGTATTGATGTCGACTCTTGGATATACCACAATTACATGGCAGGCACGGGCCACTATTCTAGAACAATAAATTGTCAAACAAAACAATAAATTGTCAAACAAAAAGTTATTAACTGAACAGGTAGGTAGTGAGTTCTTGAAAAAATAGTAGAACTTTAGTTTCTAGGGTTCCGTAGTAAAAAAATAACCCTTATAAGATCGTTCGATTCCATCTTGCGTCATCTTTATTAGCATCTCATCGTGGCGTCTACAGTTTTCAACCGAATTTGATGATATTTAATATACAGGGTAATTTTGCGACCCCTTTACAAAATCAAATAATAGTTCAAGAGAGTAATAAAAAAAATTAGGTGAGATAATGGGGAGGAAAAGCGCAATTTTATCCCGATAGGTGGCGTCTGGTCTTTGGTACCCGGCCGCCTCAAAGAAAGTGTCAAAACATATGGGAATCTCTTGGAGTATTGCACTTTTTAATTTTATACTGAGAAAATGCCGCATTGTTATGCATGTAACTTGTAAAATATTGGAGATCATCGATTTCCCAGTTACAAAAAAATAGTGGGCAAAAAAATATCAAAAAAAAATATGCTTTTCCCTCGATTTTCTCCTTTGCTGAGCCTGAGAAACATTATAAATCAAAAGGAATGTTTCATGAATTTGATGAAGCTTCGCCAAAAAAAAACAACATTTGAATTATAACAGCTTTGTTCTTTAATATTTCAACCTCAGCAGTTTCTAACATATTTATAACTTGGATGAATTTGATAGGTATATCAAATATGGAATAAGCCCAATATTGGGGCCAAACAGAGAATTAATAGAATTTTATATGCCAGAGTCATCAAGAAACTTAGAATAATAAAATAAATATGATAAAACGGTTCGTGTAATTTTGGATGGTACAGAAATTCCAGTACAGAAACCTGAAATTACTATTGCACAGAAGGCATCATGAGGCAACTATAAACACGGAAATTCACACTCAGTTGCTTTGTTAAAATTTAAATCATATGCTTCTAATCTGAAATAAAAAGATTACTTGTAAATCTTACACGAAATTTAAAGAAATGTAATGCTTGTTAGCAATTTTTTGTAAGTTGCTATAAACTTTCTTGCCTGTTGTTTTGGCTTTTCTTTTCCGTAATTCTTCTTTTATATGAGCTAAAGTTAGCATAGAATACATTGTTTGTCCGCAAAACCGAAAAAAATACAATCTAAGAAAGTAAAATCATGTAATACACAGTCAAGACAATATAAGCTCAAACTGACAATTGTTCCAAAGACTGAAGCGCCATCTGTAATTCACTTTGCCTTCGCCTCCCCATTATAAATTATTTCTTTTTAAATTCACAGTTTTCAACCACTTTTTATATCCTAAAAATCTAGGCGCGCACGCTCACCGTCACGAACGGGACGCGAGCGGGGGAAGGCGAGTGGCGGGAGGGGGGCTCGCGCGGCTCGACCGTGCGACGCGCAAACGGTGACAACAATTTCAATTTGTGTAGGGAAAAATTTGGGGTAGAAATGTAAAAAATATATTTTTGTTTTACTTCATAAATTGATTGCACTGCTGTTAGAATGACCTGACAAAGTTTGAAAAGGGGTCCAAAAATGACCCTGTATTATATATTTCTGTTAGAGATCTCAATTTATTTTAACGTAATAAAACATTATAAGTATATAAATTTTTTACGTAACTACCTTCTCCTTGTTGAGATTAATTTTTTTTGCTTCACTTAAGCGCCCGCTGCATGGCACAATCGATAAACTGTTTATCGAGCTTTTTATTATATTATGAAACCTGACAAAATTATGACACAGTACATGGATCATTCGATAAATTATATTATCTATGTCACGATGAAATGTCAAGTGCGACTAATGGGGATGATGACTAATGAATAAAATAACGAAATACTAATAAAAAGTATGCGCGCGTGTAGTGCGATCCTTTTCGAAAATATGTTTCGACGATGTTTAATACATATTTTAGTCATATCGAGGTCGATATGATATAGGTACGAACCCATGCAGCGGGCGCTGGAGTGGGTTGTCATTAATTAAACAGAATGGATTCAAATCTGAAAAAAAATCAGGAATACTGCTCTTAATAAATACATACCAACAAACAGAGACAAATGAAGTTTCTGAAATAAAAAGAACCTCCTTTTTTGAAGTCCCTAAAGTTACAACCTTAGATCTAAGTAAATGTAGAATAATTTGTAAAAATATTCATACGGAACCCTATTCTGTATGCGTGGCCCGACATGCACTTGGCCGGTATTTTCTTATTGATCAGTAGTTATTCAGTCTATTAAAATTTATTGTTAAATTGAATGTTATCATTCCAAGTTTTGTATGTAATACTTGTAATTTAAGCTGTAAATTTATCGTCCTTTGAAAAAATAAAGTTATGTAATTTTTATCTATAATTCATATTGAATTTCAATTAACTTAGATTAATCGATGTGAAACCAAAAATAAATGTATGTACTTGGACCATTTACTTAATCAATGATTGATAATATCAAGCGTGCGACGTTTCTTGCCGTGTAAAGTATTTCAGTTGCACAAGAATGTATAAAAATAGTTTAAGTAACAAATCGGTAGAAATTCTATTTACTAGTCACTCAGACTACAGCTTGAAACTGACGAAACTTATAAAGCCGCTTAATATTTTTATGTAACATGATAACATGACTGTCTTTGATTAGGATACTCGTCAATAAGTAGGTTTTATGTATCTGGGCCTAGTGTAATGTAAATTATTTACCAGACCGTCCTTACCCAGATAATGGTAAGAGAAGGCACGTAGGTTTATCTAAATGTTTACTGTTTTGTAACGATTAAGTCATGTTAAACCTATAATTAATAATAAATATAGTTTCAGAAACACTTGTTTTACTCCAAATCTAGAGATGCAGCAGAAATAAAAAAATGTGTGGTGTGAGGAATTATTTTTTATCATTTAAAGAGCGAACCCTTCTACATAAATTCTACTATAAAAGTGAAAAGGAAGAGAACTTAGTGAAAAAAAAAAAAACTTTAATTTCACACTTTGTATTTCATGAATCCTTATGTACAAAATTCATCCAGACAAAATGACTTATGACTAAAAGATTTAACACTAAAATATGTGAAAAATTAATTTTATACAAATAAAAGGGATTAAGCAAAAACATTTGAAATCTATGTCAACACAATTTGCAATTGCTATTTACAGTTGCAGTATTTACCATACCATACCATTCAGACAGTAAATTGCTTTACCATTAAACATGTTTATTCTCAAACCCGGCTCAGTGATCTATTTTTTATTTATTTATTATTCAACCAATATAAAAATACGATTGACGTCTTATGAGCCACATATAACATTAATAAGTATTAGACAGCGTCACCTGCTTTAGTGTGGTATCCCACTCAAGTGATACATGTCTCGGCACGGATCTTGAGCGGTGACATTTAATGCGCAGAGGTCATTTTTAGGTCTCATTGGCTCATTGGCGGGGGACGTGGTACGGGGCGACTGCAAACATGCGCAGTAATCCCCTCCAATTTCTGTCACCACTCACGATTCGTGCCGGCACCTTTACCACAAAATCCTACTAATATTATAAATGTGAAAGTTTGTGGGTTTGGATGTTTGTTCCTCAATCACGCAAAAACTACTGAACGGATCGGGTTGAAATTTGGTACACAGATAGTAGATAACCTGGATTAAAACATAGAATACTTTTTCTCCCGATATTCCCACGGAAACGGAAACCACGCGGGCGGCCGCTAGTTTATAATATGTAGTACTTTACCAACTTATCTTTGTCCGACTCTATCGACACACTATGCCGAGGTTAAGCAACCAAAAAGCGGCAACACTTATTATAAAAAAAACGCGACGTAATTTCGGCAAATGTGTTGCTATCCAATCACAAAGCATTGCAGGCGTAACTATCGCGTCGTGGTCGCGTATCTTCGGCATAGTGTGTCTAGATACAATGTGATTAAAATTTAACAATGTACAACAAGTGACCAACTTCAGAGCGCTTGTGCGGTACAAAACGACGTAAGTATTTTAATTTGTAAAAATATTTTCCCATACATTGGAAGATCATTGTCTATTGTCAGTTTAATCGCGTTGTACTAACCAACTTTTAGGTTATACTGAAATAACAGGGTTAACTTTTGCTTTTCAATTTGTATGAATCTGCCAAATTAATTCATGTAGCCATACCACATGAGTAAAAAGAAAGGAACAGAGACAAAGCTTCTTAAGAACGTGAAATTCAAACTTGCAACTAACAAAACAAATGATGCCCTATGATTGTCCACTGGCTGCAGTTGTCAAAACAGGTTTTTTCCGGTATTTCCGCGTACGCGACAAGCGGCCAGTGGACACGCACACATGTCCCGCGTGCTTGTAGTGGTGCAACCGATTCGCGCGGTTGTATGAAACTTGGTCTCTGGTCCTTTCTTTTTACTCATGTGACCATACAAGTGAATTATTCAATGTCATCGATCAATAAAATGTTTATAAGTAAAAAGAAAGGACCAGAGACCAAGTTTCATACAACCGCGCGAATCGGTTGCACCACTACAAGCACGCGAGACACGTGTGCGTGTCCACTGGCCGCTTGTCACGTACGCGGAAATACCGGAAAAAAACTGTTTTGACAACTGCAGCCAGTGGACACTCATAGGGCATCATTTGTTTTGTTAGTTGCAAGTTTGAATTTCACGTTCTTAAGAAGCTTTGTCTCTGTTCCTTTCTTTTTACTCATGTGCTTACAGTAAGTACAGTCAGTGGCACGAATCATGAAATCGGGTGGGGATTGAGCGGAACGCGTATTTTGGGTATGCGTTGCGGTGAGGGGCGCGGGCGGCGAGAGAGGGGCGCGCGCTATTGGTCGCTCACAAGAGCACATGCGCGAACTTATCCCAACTCCGTCGAAAATTTTTCATGATTCGTGCCACTGACTGTACTTCATAAAGGATGGGCATACTTCTTTGTTTTATGCTTTGGCGGTCCCCTTGTGGATTTCGCCAGTGTCGAGTGTTATGCTTAGTGGTTTTTTTTGCCCTACAGACTGTGCTCTCCTATTATTGGCTAACTTTGTGTTCTTGCTTTTCTTAGAAACGACATTGACATTTATTTTATTGCAATAAAGTTGAAAGTGTAAATGACTTTTAGGGCCAAACTACTTTATTAATTGCTTTTGTTATGTTAGACGATTTTTTCCTATATTTTCCGATACCCATTCTTTATCTTGAAGTACCATACATTTTTGCGTTATTTAGCCAGAGTAAAGCAATTCTTTTTTCACCTCTCCAGCACGAAAAGGGTGCTTTTGGCGCGTAAAAACTCGCAGCAAAATCGATTTTTGCTGCGAGCGTGAGACAAAGTGCTTTTTTAATTTCTAACACCAACTTTTAAAATAATAAAGAAAAAACAAATAAAGTGACAAGGATGACACTTGTAAAATTGATATGTGAGAAAAGGATAGATAGAGTGCTTTATGGTGTCATACACGGATTAAAAAGTAAAAAAATAAAATGCACGGATATACCAAGGAGTTTTAAATAAGGATTGTTAAAAAAGAAGGTTGATAATTCGAAATAAAGAGTATGTAGGTAATGAGGTCACATGTATGAAACAAATATGAAATAAGAAAAATTAATGAAATTTAGTAACAACTTATATGTTTTATGATTATAAATAAATAAATAAGACGGAATATTAATGAATAAGAGAAAAACACAACGCAATGTAATCAAAACGACGGGAATGTACTTTACTGACTCTATGAATAAAAATTTTCAGGTTTGATTGAATTATTATTGTGATAAATTACAAAAATGAATGCGTCCAACGATGAAGATAGTTGTCTAACTCCAAAAGAGTTAAGTGAACAAGTTTCTAATGCTGAATTAAGCTTTTTTTACCAGGAAAGTCACGTGAAAATTTTCTCGCTGGTCGAGGTGAAAAGTTGTATGTTTTACACGAGACCAAAATGTTGTTCTGCCTCGTGCCTTTAAATCACTCACTGTGCTCAGTAGTCTATATTAGAATCACTCGCTACGCTCGTGATTCAATTCTAGACTACTTCGCTAGTTCGTGATTTAAAGTCGCTACTCGCAGCACAATTAGATTTTGGTCACTTGTATAACAAATAACTATTATTTTTGTTTTGGCAATGTACTTTCCTCTTGGAAGTAATTTTTTCCAGAGTCAAGTGTTGAATAGTTCAGTGGTCGATGTGTTTCAGTTTACATTAGAATGCGGGTGCATCGCATGCCAATGCTGCTTGGATCATTTGGCATCAAGTATATCAAGACAGTTTACTCGGTATGTTCTGGCCGACGGAGGTAGCCAACACTACAATAAAAGTCTCAGCTTCACACAACCAAGATCGCGCCTATTTATTGAAATATACAACTGAACAATATGTGGGATAATTGTATCCCACATATTGTTCAGTTGCGTAGACACTTATACCACAAAACTGCACCGATTTTAAGACACAATATCCACTATGAACCAATTTGAAAATAATTAAAATAGACACCGAACCGAACTCGATAAAATGGCGCCAAAAACTCGTGAAGCAATGGGGAATGTCCGAAAAAAATCAAATTGGCTGAATATTTTTCTATAGGTAGGAATAAGGTCCCTTAGTAATAGAATAAAGTTTCATAATTTTCCGATGCATGAAACAATTTTTAAAAATCAAAGTCTCTTCGACTTCACAAATGTATGAAAGTAACAGCAGAATGGAGATTATACCTTTGCCACCACCTGCCACAACCACAACATGGTATTAAAAAAAAAGATTCAAGACAAAATGTCAAAACTTTTTTTTTTAAATACATGTAGTGGTTGTGGCAGTTAGCGGCAAAGGTATAATCTCCATTCTGCTGTTACTTTCATACATTTGTGAAGTCGAAGAGACTTTGATTTTCAAAATTTTTTTTACGCAACCGAAAATTCTGAAACTTTATTCTATTACTAAGGGACCTTATTCCTACCTATAGAAAAATATTCAGCCAATTTGATTTTTTTCGGACATTCCCTATTCGGTTGAACCGTGAGATTTCAGCATTACTGAACCGCAATGGGCTATGTTTGAGGCGCGTTGGCGTGTGCGTGAGCCCCGAGCCGGCTGGGGTCCTGGCTGGGGTAGTGCAGCGACAGCGGCGCGGGCGGCGGCGGCGCGGGCGGCGCGCCCGGCCCCCACGGGGCCCAGCCCGCCGGGGGGCCGTAGTGGTGCAGGTTGAAGAAATCGTTGGGCCGGTTCGGGGGCGGAGGCATCTGTGGAGAAGGACCTAATATTAATAACTACATTTTATACATATTATATTTAGCATCTAGTACATAAATCTTTTAGTTCAGGAAATGAACACTCAAAAAGGGACCGGTGTGCCAAATTTGGAGTCTCTAGACCCAGCGGTTTGGGCTGTGCGTTGATATGTATCAGTTTCTTCTTTTCTTTTATATATTAAGATAAAATTACACAGTTTTAGTAGTGAATATCTCAAAAACTATACAAGTTATCGAAAAATTTTACGTTATAAATACTGTCTCAAATTATAATCAGCTTTCATTCTGTAAAAACACTTATGTCGCTGGAATGCAGTTTTCGAGATATATCTGAAAAAGCGAAAAATGGGACCTTCAAAAATTTAAAAGTTAAAAACTACTTGAATGTGAGAGACAGAGCCATTATTGTCACATCACAAGGGGGCGTCCATTAATAAATCACGTGATGTTTTTTTGGCCAATTTTTAACCCCCCCTCCACCCTGGTGATGCATGGTGAGGTTTTACGTTAACCCCCCCCCCCCCCCATATCTAAAACACGTGTATTTTTTTTGGTACAAAATAATGTCAACAATTTTTAGTACGAACTTGTCGCGGTGGGCGGGGAAATCGTCCTGGTAATGGTGAGTCAACAATCACACGCAGTTTTCAGTTAAAAGTCATAAAAAAAAATTACACGTGATATCTCACTACACCCCCCCGTCCCCCCTTGTGATACTTCGTGATTTTTTCAACTACCCCCCCCCCCCCCCCCCCCTTTCGAGGCTCACGTGATTAATGGACGACCCCCAACTTTGGCTTCAGTGGCTAAGAAACTAATATGAATATCTACATTTTATAGCACCTAGTGCAGGGATGGCGAACCAATGGCACGCGTCACAATATTTTGTACACGTCACCGATTACAAAATTAATTATGCACTATGAAAAAAAAAAGAATTAGGTATTATTATTAATTATATGACGAGCGAACGCGATGCGAGTGATCCCTACGTTATGGAATGTTCGGTGTCCCAATAATCACAAAGTCAAAATTATTCGATGGCACATCTATGACGCCATTAAACATTTCTTTAGAAAAATGGCACGTTGAAACTTATGGGTTCGCCATCCCTGACCTAGGCATAAATTTTTGTAAGGAATTTAAAACGAATTTTTAAAAGATAAGATGTAAACTGCTCTACTTCCCAAAAATTGAATAAGTTAAAAACTACTTGAATGTGAGAGACTGAAAGCCAATATTGTCACAACACCAAAGATATTATAATTAGAACAAGACTAGCGGCCGCCCGCGACTTCGTCTGCGTGGAAAGATTTTTCGTTATCCCTCGGGAATTATATAATTTTTCGGGATAAAAGGTACCCTATGTCCTTTTCTGTACCCCTGACAACGTGTATGCAAAATTTCATGATGATCGGTTCAGTAGTTAGGACGTGAAGGCGTAACAAACAAACAAACAAACGGACTTTCGCATTTATAATATTAGTAAGGATGACACACTATGTTTTTTTTGCAATGCAAACTAAATTCTATGTCGCTACAATAAAGTTTACTTTCTTAAAGCATTACGCTAAACGGAAAAACGAGCTGAGCGAGAAGGCCTTATTATGGAATGCGTCCTGCGTAAAGTTTTCATTTTGTTTAAAATAGGGTGTCCATGTCAATTGCAATTTATAGACTTATATCGACTTTCTTACTAAATTACCCAAATCAATTAAATAATCTTTGTTACAGTACAATTTTCCTAAAGATGTAGGAATTAAGGTGGTACCCTGAGAAAGAAGTGTGAAAGTGGCGCCGCGGTGAATTATATTTAATATTATTTCTAATACACAATTTTAATAATGTTTATCGTGGAGATTTTAGGGCCCACAGTCTAGTATTTTTAGACGGTATCGTTACATTCCCTCATAGTCACTGCTAGAAGTAGATAGCAAAACTGCTAAAAGTGGCCGTTTTTGACACATTTGCTATCTACTTCTATATTCATAGAAGGTCTAGTATTTTTCACATTGCATGCCCTGCCATTTCATCACTGCATGCCCTCGTAGTCATTCGACTACGAGGGCATGCAGTGATACCTTATAAAAATACTAGACCATGGGCCCTAAATTCTCCACGATAAACATTATTAAAATCTTTTTCTATTAATAACTTATTAAATAAAAACCTCTGAGGGCGCCACTTTAGCTCTTACAGCCGCCTTGAAAGAAGATGGCTTAACGTTTTATTATTAATTGGACACAAAGCCACCATGCGTCAAAAGTTACGAAAAACAATTACATTTAGCAATGTATGTATAGCGTAATAAACTGACTTTTATTACTCTACATAGGCTTTTATTTATACCAATTTTTGCTTACTCAGCCGATTTCTGGTCAAGTGGACCAAATGCCCCTAAACGAACTATAAATTGTCCTCGAAGAACCAAATCGTGTAGCCAGCCTAGTAGAGAAGGACGCACACCATAAAAGCGCTATCTCGCTCGGCTCGAGCTTTCATTCATTAGTGCGCAATCTTGATATATAATATAATATCTTTGCACAACACAAGTTTGGCTTCAATGGCGACTGCATAGTTGGCTTACACAAAACTAGCGGCCGCCGCGACTTCGTCTGTGTGGACAGTTTTTTTTTTGCCATCCCTCGGGTTTTATAACTTTTGGTTGGATGAAAGATATGTCCGTTTCTGTACCCCTGACAACATGTATGCAAAATTTCATGATGATCGGTTCAGTAGTTAAGGCGTAACAAACAAACGGACTTTCGCATTTATCGTAAGGAAGACAAGGATAATACATCAAAAGATGCTTTTACTGATACTACTTTAGCATTAAACTTATAAAAGAGTATCGAGACATACCTGAGGCTGGAATGGATGTAAGAACGCAGGCGGCGGAGGTAGAGTGCCGGGCAGACCGGGGACAGGCTCCAAGGCAGGTGCCAGTTCACTCTTCTCATTTAAGCCTTGACGACCTGTGAGTAAAGTAACATGTAATTATTTGAATAAATAGATGGATTATCAAATTTTTCAGTAGAACAGTGTTTCCCCAATTAGTGGTATGTGTACTCCCAGGGATACAAGAGGTTGCATCGAGAGGTATGCGCAGCAATCTTATCTACATGATTTACCAGTCTGAGGTCTTTGTTGGAGGAGTACATTAAAAAAATGGGAATCACTGCAGTAGAAAATAATTTTAAAGCAAGTTATACCTTGTGATTTACCCCACTTTATAGTAAGTCTCTTGCCACCAATGACTAATCTATTGAAAGTCTTTTCAGCAGCATGTTCAGAAGCGCTCCTAGTAGTGTACTGCACAAAGGCACATTGAGCTCGAGGCACCAATGTAAGGGACCTAAAATTTAACAATAATCAAGTTATAAAATATGTAAAAATGCAATGATAAAAATCTCAGCCCTACCACCATTATTTCATGTTTGTTAACGCTCGGTCCGGCAAGGTGTCGGATGGGTAACCGTAAAGTGGCAATACATACAACTGCTTCGGAGAGCACAATAAACCGTCGGTCCCAACTGTTGTCATCTGATAACAGATGTTAAGCCAAGTCAGAGGCCTTACATACAGCTTGATAAGCTCTAACACTAGAGGTAGCCACTAATCCACATACATACAATAACAATTAATAAATCCTCACCTTATTTCACCATATTGGTAGAAATGTCCCCTTAATTCTTCCTCTGTGATATTCTCCGGCAGGTTTCCTATGTAAAGAGTAGTGACGGTTCTATCTTCAGGGGGAGGCAGTGCTGGCATAGCAGCAGCACGACGCATTAACTTCTCAGCCACAGGGTCATTTACACCATAATATCTGCAATTAAGTTCATTAATGTCAGATTCAGACATTCATCCAAAAAGAGACTCAATAGGAAATAAAACATACAATAATACTTATACCTACAGATCGACTGGACAGATATCTTAACAATAAACAGTGAACAAAACGCATAGGTAGATATTAGGATACAGGCGATATCAGTTATAAGAACTGCTTGCCTGTTAATAATAATAATATTATGGAAACAGTTTCTTGAAAATATTTAAAATTCCTAAAATGTGTAAATTCCTATAAGGTTTAAATAAGTCATGTTACAATACAATGTTATAATTGATTGTTTCCTTCTTAAAAAATCACTGGCAATAAAAGTAGGGAAAAGCAACCAATGGGAATGGCAACGCAAAGCTGATTGTAGATGTCGCTGTATACGCTTGTTCCTAAGACAGTAGACGTTCAGAACAAAATGTATGGGAAAATAGGTACAGTCAAAACCGTTTACGACGTCATCGTTTTATAGAGCATATCGGTTATGATCACCAAATTCATAGGTCCCAGTTGAATACTATATGATCGCCTTATAAAAAACACTGCTTTATACGTCATTGCACATTACGACATATCTCATTAAGCGACTGCATTTAACCATTATCTTCGGAGAATCCTAGCTGATAATACGACCCGCTGCATTGTTAACAATTTGAATAGGTAAAAATACCTACATCTGGCACTGTATTGTATAATGGTCAATGGCCATGAAGGTCGCAAAAGTAAAAAAACATAGGGTCGTTTCTTAGAAACAAATGTGCGTGCAGTAAAATCAAAAGCCCGCTTTCTTTCTCATCTCTTCACTTCATTCAGTCAGTTTGTTACTTAACTGTACGCACCAAAACATATTTTCGAGTTATTTGTGAGACTTTTAACATGTCGAAAACAAAAACAAGACCAATTAATATCGGATAAAAATTGTGTATTATATCAAAGCCTGAGAGCGGAATCCCAAACGAAGACTTAGCAAAGGAATATGGTGTATTTCACTCGACAATTTCAACCATTTGGAAAGAGAGAAAAAAAAATCAAAAACTTCTTGACAGTAATTTCTTGAAAATGAAACAAGCAAGAACAAAGAAGCATACGAAGATTGAGGAAACTTTGTTAAATATCAAAAGACAATTATTAATGTGCCAATTGCATAGCTGGTTGATACGACAATTGGTTTTTACGATCAAATATGAGTAGTCCCTTCGATGTCGTCGTAAACGGTTTTGACTGTATTTATTTTGTGGCATTTTTTTACCAAAAAAGATCCATTGACCCAAAATGGATATAAAAGACTTGTCTACAATGCAAATGCCAGAATTTAAAGCCAAATTAAGACGATTTTATTCTTACAGAATTTATCAATTTTTTTGTATAAAATCCAGATTTTTCGGAAATACGTAAGTGCCAACATTTTTAAAGTCTATTACACAGAATTTAATCATTTTAAAGCTAAAAAAAACTATTTTTTAAGTAAAAGTCCTTTGTTTTCATAGTTCTCCTGGAACAAGCGTACGCATTGCCATTTTGACAGTTGCCTCCCCCATTATGTTTGTAACAGGCCAACTGGAATTTGTGAAAACTCTGGTTTATTTATCACATCTACACTAAAATTGGTTAATCCTGGCATCCCTGGATTTTTTCAAAATCCTTAATTTTTGATAAAAAGGTGCTTTCTTTATCAGCCAACATTTCTGAACTTTAGGTAAATATGCATCTGAATATCCGATCTCTACTTATTAGTAATTGATTATACCTGTCCTTGATGTTCTGATCAGCCAAAGGATCATCTGGGTCCGTTGGCTTCTCATGCCTGTACGGGCACTCTTCACCTCTTCTACATTCACCCTTAACCCAAAATGAACACACGTGAGGTCTATTTCGCTTGTAGTAAGGAGCAGTTCTTGCCAAGCGTAGCAGCAGGTCAGATGCGCCTTTGGACTTCAGTGCAGAATTGCTCGGCTGCGTAGCATCAAACTTGGACATCTGACTGTCCAAATTCTGAATGTAGTACTCCTTATTGACTTCATTACGAGGTAGATCATCTTGAATTTTAAGTGCTGCATCACGGACTTGAATTGGAAGTCCATATTCAAGGTCCAACAAACATGTTTGACACACATTTTTGAGTTTAGAACATGTCTGGCAAATTTCCGTTTTCTTGAAACGCATTCTAGCCCCGGGGCACCAACGGAACACTGTGAATGGACGAACACATATTTTGCACTCTTTACCATATTTTTCCTTCGTCTGAAATAATAATAAACCGAATAAGCACCAAGAAAAATAAACAAATGCCATTAATTCTTAGATACATTTCTTACCATTCGTATGTAAGGGTTATCTCCAAGACATGTCTGACATAATATTGGAAAGTCCTGGAAAATAAAATTAATTAGGTCAAAATTATTTTATCATTTGCCTTTTTTGGGAGTTGGGGGAATAATTGCGAGGGGGCAATTGTAAGGATGAATAAAACTTACGGAATCTTCCCAATTTTGTCGATTGTAAGTATTTGTAGATTTCGAAACGGCCATCGCTGTTTCGAACACTTGTAAACACTGGAATGGAAGCTAAAACTGCTGAAAGGATTTGTTATCCTACACTCTTCTCATTTCATCTAGGTGACGAGAAGAATACCCACGTTTAGGATAAATTGAAACAAAACGATGGAAATGGAAAACAACACACGCACAGGGTTGCCAGATGCCTAACTGGTCAAGTCGCCACTTTGCGATGAAAAGATAGCCCAAAGTAGCCCAATTTGAAAAAAAAAACAAAAAAAAACCGTTTAAACGTGTCATGCTACTGTTCTATTACACTGGAATTACGATTATTTATATTCTTAGATTATTTATTCACCCCATTTTCACTTTTTGTTTGATTGTTTGTTCACTTACTCATCCACCCCGCGCGCATAGAAAGACTAGACTAGACAAAACATAGAGAAAACTATGTAAACTGATATCAATAAGTAGAAAAACGTGTCGCCCAACAGGCGATAAGTCGCCATTCCATAATTTTTAGTAGCCGCGACGGTCCCAAAGATAGCCCAATTGGCTATATGTCGCCCAATCTGTATACCCTGCACACGCAGCAGCAGCCGAGCCAGAGAGAAGATAAAAACCCGGGCCAAGTGCGAGTCGGACTCCCACACGAAGGGTTCCGTACCAAAAAAACAGCAAAAAATTACGTTTGTTGTATGGGAGCCCCCCTTAATTTTCTTTTTCTATTTTTAGCATATATTGTTATAGCAGCAATAGAAATACACGATCTGTGAAAATTTAAACTGTCTACCTGTAGTCGTTATCAATATGGAGCAAAAAACGGCAAAAAAAACACGTTTGTTGTATGGGAGCCCCCCTTAAATATTTATTTTAGTCTGTTTTTAGTATTTGTTGTTATAGCGGCAACAAACATCTCTCTCTAGTCTAGCTATCACGGTTCAAGGTCCAAACAAATTATCGGACGCGGCTTACTATTAATCTATGGCTTACTGCCGCGGCTGATCTGGGGGCCTAGCCAAAGTAACATTGGCAAATCTTCGTTATCGCTTCGCTTTCGAAACATGTATAGGATTGACATAAGGTTTCGTTAACTATCGAATTTTAAAACGTCAAATCCATACATTTTTCGAAGCGAAGCGATAGCGAAAGGTGTGCAAACTATCGTAGTAGGTCGCGGACGTAACCATAGACAAATATGACGTCATCGGACGTCCGATAGCTATCTGGCACGCAGGATGTTATGAGAGTGTGCACACTTATCAGCCGCGGCAGTAAGCCGCGTCCATAAGCCGCGTCCGATAATTTGTTTGGACCTTCATGAGATACAGCCGGTGACAGACAGACGGACAGCGGAGGCTTATGGCTGGTTTACATTTTGATTAGTGTTTAGTGCGAGTGGCTCGTTTAGTGTTTAGCAAAAAACACGTTCGGACAGTCTCTGATTAGTGTTAAGTAATTGTTTTTTACTAAACACTAAGAGCCAATTTCACCATTGATTTTAAACGCGCTTTGTCAAAAAACAAGTTCAAGGCTGTCACTGTCATAACAACAAAGTAAAATTTGTTACAAAAATGTACAATTATGTTATAAACAATGCCTTGTTAAATCTTGATTCAATTTTTTTAATGACCTGGTGAAATTTATTTTTGGAATAAACGGGGAACGGGGTATCAAACTCGACACTTAAACTACATTACGTAAAACGTGATCTTAATCGCGCTTAAAATCAATGGTGAATTTGGCTCTAAATGAGCCACTCGCACTAAACACTAATCAAAATGTATACGGCGCCCTGATTATCGAAAAAGAAACTATTTAGCGACCGGTTGCTTTCGACATACATTGCCACTTTTCTTTGGTATGTTTTTTTTTAACCCTTTTGGGACTTACTACTACTTCTTTTTAGAAGTAGCAATGGATCACGATTATCTGTGAACTGCAACCAGTCGCTAGGTGGTTTTTAATTAGATAATCAGTCCGCCGGCCATTAGTAATAGGGTCCCGTTTTTACCCTTTGGATACGGATCCCTAAAAACGCACCACAGCCACACACAGACCGACCACAGACAGAATGACAAAATCAGAACCGTAGACAAGACAACATACCAAGACTAAAAAAATCCTTAAGTAAAGCCCTGTTTACATGGGGCAACCGATTAAGTAGTAACTAAATTGGCAACTAAATTATAAGTTAAAATTTAGTGAAAAGTCGTTCACATGGTTTAAGTAGTAAGTAGCCAGGGTTTTTTTTTTCAATGTATGGATGTCTGCGCGTTTGACCTCACTTTCACCTGATGGGAAGTGACAAGGAGGACTAAAGAGCTTATTAAGGTGCGTCCCCACTTAGGCCGCGCTCCGCGAACCTCGGAGCGCGCTCCGAATTTGCGATCCGAAGGTGTGTCCCCACTTAGGCCGCGCTCCGCGCTCCGCGAACCTCGGAGCGCGCTCCGAATTTGCGATCCGACACGGAGCGCGGAGCGCGGAACGCGGAGCGCGGTTCGCGGAGCGCGGAGCGCGGAGCGCAGGGTCTATTACGAAAAGTTTAATGCGCAGGGTAAAGGGTTGTGGCAATGAGACCAGGGGGCTTACCATCAGCAAATAAGAAACCTTTCAGTTCAAAAGCAGGCTTTAAACTGGACTGCTTAAGGCCTGCTTTCATACTAATCTTTGAGGTCATAGTACGAAAAAGTGAGGCAGTTCAATATAAGGCCTGCTATAAGAGCTCATAGTAAGGCCCCTGGGGGCTTACCATCAGCAAATAAGAAAACGTTCAGTTCAATAGCAGGCCTTAAACAAAACTGCTTAAGGCCTGCTTTCATACTAATCGTTGAGGTCATAGTACGAAAAAGTAAGGCAGTTCAATATAAGGCCTGCTATAAGAGCTCATAGTAAGGCCCCAGGAGACTTTTGTACACATGTTTATTGATCACTCTCACACTTTATAACACATTATCACACTTCAACAGATAGTTTTCCTAATATAACTCTATGACAACCTTTCGATACCACGGCTTTGATTATGATAGATTGACATAATCAAACTCACTTAAATTCCGAATGTACCATAGAGCAGAGCATATAGGTTAGAAACCTCCCTCAACACAGGGATCTATTACGAGAAGTTTAAAACGAAGCACGGACGCAGCTGCGTCCGTGCTTCGTTTTGATTGTTTCCTATTACAAATCACTTTCAAGTATATGGGCTACGATAGCCAAATTCAAAATGTTTGTTGTAATTTTCAATTTATTTTGGACCTTGTCTTGACAATGAAGGCTTACATTTTACGTTACTATGGAGTATGGTTGTCTTTTTGTTTATGGGCCGATTTGACCGTTTTCGGTGAAACTCGGTTTTGGGTGTTATTTTGACAAAAAAATAGCAACGCAATGTTAAAAATATAAAAAATCCAGGATAACGGGCAACTTTTTTGCTTGGTAGCCAATTTCTATGAAACTCGGTTTTTGTTATTGCTTTAACAAGAAAACAGCAACGCAATATTAAAAATACAAAAATCCAAGATGGCGGCCAACTTTTCTGTTTGTGGGCCGATTTCGATGAAACTCGATTTTTGGTACTATTTTGACAAGAAAACAGCAACGCAATGTTAAAAATAGCAAAAATTCCAAGATGGCGGCCAACTTTGTTGTTTGTGGGCCGATTTCGATGAAACTCGATTTTTGGGTACTATTTCGAAAATAAAACAGCAACGTAATAATAAAAATTAAAAAAAATCCAAGATGGCGGCCAACTTTTTTGTTTTTAGGCCGATTTCGATGAAACTTGGTTTTGGGTACTATTTCGAAAATAAAACAGCAACGCAATAATAAAAATTGTAAAAAATCCAAGATGGCGGCCAACTTTTTGTTTTTGGGCCGATTTCGATGAAACTCGGTTTTGGGTACTATTTCGAAAATAAATGAGCAACGCAATAATGAAAATTGAAAAAAATTCAAGATGGCGGCCAACTTTTTTGTTTTTAGGCCGATTTCGATGAAACTCTGTTTTTGGTACTATTTCGAAAATAAAACAGCAACGCAATAATAAAAATTAAAAAAATCCAAGATGGCGGCCAACTTTTTCTTTTTGCGCCGATTATGATAGAACTCGTTTTTTAGTACTATTTCGACAAGAAAACAGCAACGCAATAATAAAAATATAAAATATCCAAGATGGCGGCCATCTTTTTTGTTTTTGGGCTAATTTCGATGAAACTCGGTTTTTATCACTATTTCGACAAAAAAACAGCAACGCAATAATAAAAATTGAAAAATTCCAAAATGGCGGCCAACTTTTTTGTTTTTGGGCCGATTTCGATGAAACTAGATTTTTGGTACTATTTTGACAGTAAAACACCAACGCAATAATAAAATATTAAAAAAATCCAAAATGGTGGCCAACTTTTTTGTTTTTGGGCCGATTTCGATGAAACTCGATTTTTGGTACTATTTCGACAATAAAAGAGCAACGCAATAATAAAAATATAAAAAATCCAAGATTGCGGCCAGCTTTTTTGTTTGTGGTCCAATTTAAATAAAACTCGGTTTTTGTTACTATTTTGATAAGAAAATAGCAACGCAATAATAAAATATTAAAAAAATCCAAAATGGTGGCCAACTTTTTTGTTTTTGGGCCGATTTCGATGAAACTCGATTTTTGGTACTATTTCGACAATAAAAGAGCAACGCAATAATAAAAATATAAAAATCCAAGATTGCGGCCAGCTTTTTTGTTTGTGGTCCAATTTAAATAAAACTCGGTTTTTGTTACTATTTTGATAAGAAAATAGCAACGCAATAATAATAAAAAATCCAAGATGGCGGCCAACTTTTTGTTTGTGGTCCGATTTAAATAAAACTCGGTTTTTGTTTCTATTTTGACAAGAAAACAGCAACGCAATAATAAAAATATTAAAAGTTCCAGGATGCGGCCAAATTCTTTAATTGTATTACTTTTTTTTTACAACCGAGTTACATCAAAATCAAACCAAAATCAAAGTCAAGTAAGTTCGCAGTCATCTTGACCTTTTGTCATTGTTTACATTGCGTTATTCTTGTCCTTTATGGGAGAAATTAAGTTTGGGTATTATTTAATCGGGTTAAAGTACAGTCAGCGTTAAATTGATTTGAGCGTCTAGAGTAGCCAAAATGATTTTAAAAATTAACAGATCTCGTGCCTCTCACGACCTTCTGGTACATTGAAAATTAATTTAATGAATTTAACAAAATATTTATTTTTATTCCATTCTTATAGATTTTAATATTTTATTGAAAGGTGACTTATTTTATTGAATTATTCTGAAAATTTAAAAACCTTTTCTGAAATAACCTAATAAAAAATAATCAAAATTAAATTCAGCATGCGAGACTCTCGCGCCGACTTCATCATCACTCGAATGTGCTACAACAACCCTCATTTTATTGCAATTGTAAACTATGTTTCCCTTTTATTTATTTATTTATCCTTACATACAGGGTCATTTTTGGACCCCTTTTAAAATTTTGTCAGGTCATTCTATAACAGCGGTACAATCAATTTATGATGTAAAACAAAAACATTTTTTTACATTTTTACCCCAAACTTTTCCCTACACAAATTGAAATTGTTGTCACCGTTTGCGCGTCGCACGGTCGACCCGCGCGAGCCCCCCTCCCGCCACTCGCCTTCCCCCGCTCGCATCCCGTTCGTGACAGTGAGCGTGCGCGCCTAGATTTTTAGGATATAAAAAGTGTCTGAAAACTGAGAATTTAAAAAGAAATAAATTAGAATTATCTCACCTAATTTCTTTTTATTACTTCCTTGAACTTATATTTGATTTTGTAAAGGGGTCGCAAAATTACCCTGTATAATAAAACAGTAAAAAAAGTGTGTCTGCTGTACATTACATATATTTCAAAAAAAAATATGTGAGACGATGGAGACATAGTAATAGAGTAAGAATTTAGAAAAAAAAGTGTGTCTGTTTGTCTGTTTGAACACGCTAATCTCAGGAAATACTGAACGGATTCGAATGAATCTTTTTTTGTAATATAGCTGTTAAGCCTGGGTATAGTTTAGAGTATAATGATTTTGGAAATTGGATCACCTGATGCAGTACCATAATGGTCCAGCTAAACTATACAAAATACAAAAATGACACCTTAACAAAAGTTGTTCAACCTGATGAGCATTTTTTGTTGAGATATAAAAATCTAAGATCTGGAACACCTGATGCAGAACCATAATGGTACAGCTAAACTATACAAAATATAAAAATGACATCTTAGCAAAAGTTGTTCAGCCTGATGAGCATTTTATGTTGAGGTAAAAAAATCGAAGATCTGGAATACCTGGATGACCTTATATGAATACGCCGGAGTAATAATGTCCACGCGTACGAAGTCGCAGGCATCAGCTAGTCAAAAATAAAACATTACATTAGTGTTACACGCACCAAAAATCACGTACATTTGTCCGGTGCGGATTGATTTGATGCTAGTACGTATGACAACATTAGCTAGGTAAGTACTATTATAATATTACTTAGGTAGGTAAGTACAAAGAGAATGTAAAAAAACTAGCGTTTTACGTAAAGATATTTTAGAACTGACAAAAAACATCGAGTTACTTACTTACTAGTCTTACTACAAGCGCAGATTACATAATACTATAGAAACAGGTAAAGACTATAATATTTATCTATAACAAGTGAGTCGTATAGAATCAAAGGCGGCAATGTAGGGTATTTGTCTAAAATTACTTATTGATACAGTAGCATTGCAAATTTTAAACGTCATCGACTGTTAATATTGTTAATATTAAGGTTTTAACATTTTTCATTATTTTTTATCTTTAAATCAAATGGACAATGCAACTTATTGGCCCAATTTTTTTAAAGGTATGGTACAGGAATGAAACTTGTTTCCAAGTAAGTATAAATTTTATCATTAGGGTTGACTTTTACTATGGCACCAAAAAATCTTAGGTGCCACTAACGCCAGAAAAAAAATATTTTTCATATTTTTTTTGGCTTCAGTGCAGTTGTAACTTTTTTTCACCAGGATAGATATTTTGGTGCCTTAGTAAAAGTCAGCCCTAATGATACTATCGATATTTCGAAACAAGTTTCATTCCTGTACCATACTTTTCAAGATCTGTCTATTGGGCAAAGCCAGATGACGAAGCTAAAAACTGACGACGGACGCATCATCTCAGCGAAGCCTGAAATCCTGAGGGAGATCGATAGTTTCTATGGGCAGTTATATTCCACGCAGACAACTGTTGAAAGCAAGGCTAAAGACCCCAGAGCCAAGCTTACCCGACACTATACCCAAGATACTTCGGACGTCAGCATGCACGAGATTAGTATGGCTCTCAAACAGCTGAAAAACAAAAAGGCGGCGGGTGACGACGAAATCACTACAGAACTTCTGAGAGCGGGTGGTAAGCCGATACTTAAAGTCCTCCAGAAGCTTTTAAATTTTCATCAAAATTAGCCCAAAAACAAAAAAGGTGGCCGCCATCTTGGATATTTAACATTTTTATCATTGCGTTGCTGTTTTATTGTCGAAATAGTTCCAAAAAACAAGTTTCATCAAAACCGGCCCAAAAACAAAAAGTTGGCCGCCATCTTGGATATTTTAATTATTGCGTTGCTGTTTATTTGTCGAAATAGTACTAAAAATCGAGTTTCATCGAAATCGGCCCAAAAACAAAAAAGTTGGCCGCCATTTTGGATTTTTTTCAATTTTTATTATTGCGTTGCGGTTATTTTTGTCGAAATAGTACTAAAAACCGAGTTTCATCGAAATTAGCCCAAAAACAAAAAAGTTGGCCGCCATCTTGGATATTTTATATTTTTATTATTGCGTTGCTGTTTTCTTGTCGAAATAGTACTAAAAACCGAGTTTCATCGAAATCGGCTCAAAAACAAAAAGTTGGCCGCCATCTTGGATTTTTTATATTTTTATTATTGCGTTGCTGTTTTATTGTCGAAATAGTTCCAAAAAACAATTTTCATCGAAACCAGCCCAAAAACAAAAAAGTTGGCCGCTATCTTGGATATTTTATATTTTTATTATTGCGTTGCTGTTTTCTTGTCGAAATAGTACTAAAAACCGAGTTCTATCAAAATCGGCCCAAAAACAAAAAAGTTGGCCGCCATCTTGGATTTTTTCAATTTGTATTATTGCGTTGCTGTTTTATTTTCGAAATAGTACCCAAAGCCGAGTTTCATCGAAATCGGCCCAAAAACAAAAAATTTGGCCGCCATCTTGGATTTTTTCAATTTTTATTATTGCGTTGCTGTTTTATTTTCGAAATAGTACCCAAAACCGAGTTTCATCGAAATCGGCTCAAAAACAAAAAGTTGGCCGCCATCTTGGATTTTTTATATTTTTATTATTGCGTTGCTGTTTTATTGTCGAAATAGTTCCAAAAAACAATTTTCATCGAAACCGGCCCAATAACAAAAAAGTTGGCCGCCATCTTGGATATTTTATATTTTTATTATTGCGTTGCTGTTTTTTTGTCGAAATAGTACTAAAAACCGAGTTTCATCGAAATTAGCCCAAAAACAAAAAAGTTGGCCGCCATCTTGGATATTTTATATTTTTATTATTGCGTTGCTGTTTTCTTGTCGAAATAGTACTAAAAACCGAGTTCTATCAAAATCGGCCCAAAAACAAAAAAGTTGGCCGCCATCTTGGATATTTTATATTTTTATTATTGCGTTGCTGTTTTCTTGTCGAAATAGTACTAAAAACCGAGTTCTATCGAAATCGGCCCAAAAACAAAAAAGTTGGCCGCCATCTTGGATTTTTATTTTTATTTTTGCGTTGCTGTTTTATTTTTGAAATAGTACCCAAAACCGAGTTTCATCGAAATCGGCCCAAAAACAAAAAAGTTGGCCGCCATCTTGGATTTTTTATATTTTTATTATTGCGTTGCTGTTTTATTGTCGAAATAATTCCAAAAAACAATTTTCATCGAAACCGGCCCAAAAACAAAAAAATTGGCCGCCATCTTGGATATTTTATATTTTTATTATTGCGTTGCTGTTTTCTTGTCGAAATAGTACTAAAAACCGAGTTTCATTGAAATCGGCCCAAAAACATAAAAGTTGGCCGCCATCTTGAATTTTTTTTAAATTTTTATTATTGCGTTGCTGTTTTATTTTCGAAATAGTACCCAAAACCGAGTTTCATCGAAATCGGCCCAAAAACAAAAAAGTTGGCAGGCATCTTGGAATTTTTATATTTTTGAATATATCGTTGCTGTTTCCTTGTCAAAATAAAAAGAAAAACTGAGTTTCATTGAAATCGGCCCACAAATAAAAAAGTTGGCCGCCATCTTGGATTTTTGTATTTTTAACATTGCGTTGCTGTTTTCTTGTTAAAGCAGTAACAAAAACCGAGTTTCATAGAAATTGGCTACCAAGCAAAAAAGTTGCCCGCTATCCTGGATTTTTTATATTTTTAACATTGCGTTGCTATTTTTTTGTCAAAATAACACCAAAAACCGAGTTTCACCGAAAACGGTCAAATCGGCCCATAAACAAAAAGACATAACCATACTCCATAGTAACGTAAAATGTAAGTACTTTTTTAGAAACGACTACTGGCAACACTTGAAATCGTGGAATTTGCATTCCGGAATTCAGATATCAAGAAAATACTGTGATCCATGATTCCACTAGCCTACACACCTTAGAGAAGAGAAGTAAGTAGTTTGGTTGACACAAATTTTTATCAACGCCATCTATCGAGCCAACAGTTTTTTTTTTCATTCCGAAAAGCCTATTGTCAAGACAAGGTCCAAAATAAATTGAAAATTTTTGACACTTTGTATAACCTGATGTGCTGCTGACTGTACATAGGCATGATTGTTAATTCAAAGTTTTACCCCTTCTTTTCCACTCATTATTAATTACACAATAATAATACTGTGGAGACAAAAGTACTTAATAATTAAGTTTATATGAATAAAGCTTATTTGATTACGGGAACGGAGCGCGGAGCAGACGGAGTTCGCGCGTCCACATATGCTCCGAGGTTCGCGGAGCGCGGAGCGCGGAGCGCGGCCTAAGTGGGGACACACCCTTAGATCATCCTGAATTAAGGATACGGAATTCAGAGTCCGATTTAGGACGAGAAATTCAGTCGCCAATTAGACCGTCCTGAATAACGGATCCGATATCACAGCTTAACGATCGTACAGTAGTTACACAAATGTACTTGCGCAGAGCAACGGAGGCGAAAATACAGTGACCGTAAAAATACATGTAGGTAAGGTAGGAGGTATAGGTAGGTAGTAGGTACGTGTCATTTTCAATGCTAATCTGAAGTAGGTACTAGTATGTAATTTGCGAATAACTCATCTAATAACATACCTAAAATCTAGTTTAAAAGCAAATACCAACAGATGACAGCTGTCAAAATTAAAACAGCAATTTTTAAGACTTTTAAACGATTTTTACACAAAATATAAAAAGTATAAAAGATTAAGGGGGGATGGAAATGAAATACATGGAACTGAAACAGAAAAAAAACATTTAACCTATACGTGTGGGGTGCCTATGGATAGGTCTTTAAAAATGACATTGAGGTTTCTAAAAGTATTTTTTTTCAAAGTCAACCGTTTAGAAAATATACACTTTCAAAATGGTAAAATGTGTGAGTCCCCCCCCCCCCTCTAACTTTTAAACTAAGAGAGTGAAAAATAAAACAATAAAATATGCTGTAGATCTTTATAAACACTATTTACGAAAATTGGTTTGAATGAGACATATTTAGTAGTTTTAGAGATATAGCACATTTTCCAAAACCGCAAATATAACATTGTCGTTTATACAAACACTATCAAAAACAAAGTTATTTTTGCAGATGAAAATTTTAGTGGTATTAAATAAGGTATGGTATATGGTAACTACGGAACCCTACTGCGCGTGGCCCGACACGCACTTGGCCGGTTTTTTAAATTCAAAAAAGCAAATCACAGAGTTATTATGCCCTTGTACACTTAGTTTTGTCGTTGCGCCAACTGTCTATCTAAACGAACGGCGGCTTTTTTTTCACCAACATAAAAAGCGTTTACTGACTATATACTCTTTAGGCTGTGGTACTACTGTATCGGAGCAGAGCGTCCTGAATGCGATTACACTGTCCTAAGTGCTTCCGATTTAGCATCCTTAACGCCGGAGACCATTTTCTATCCTAACTAGGATCCTAACTAGGATCCTACCTTCCTGAATGCAATTACACTTTCTGAATTAAGGAGCGACTTCATTCCGGATCCTTAATTCAGGATGATCTAATAAGCTCTTAAGATGGAGCACGCACAGTCAGTAAATGCCTATTTACTCTGGCTTTAAAGACGCCCAAGTTATATTGTTCGGGGGATACAGACGCAGGGAGGTCATTCCACATCTTTGCTGTTCTAATTAAAAAATTGGAACCGAAGCGTTTCGTGCGGGTATGTGGAATGTCAACAACATAGGGATGGAAAGCTGCCCCGCGTCTGGTAGACCGAAGATGAAACGAGGAAGGAGGTATGAGGTTGTGTAACTCCTGAGTACACTCCCCGAAATGTGTGTGCCCAGTGTTACTGATTACGAAAGGCCATAATACCCGAATGCCAAGATGGCCAAGCCAGAAATAAGGTCGAAAATCGCTTGCACCTGTTTTTTTAACTACAAATCATTAGACAATGTAGGAAAAGAAAAATAAGTAAAGGTAGGAAAACCATCACTTATTTACTCTACATTCATTTCTTTTTCCGAATATCACACACTCTCACTCACTTCAGTTCACTTTCGATCGTTTCATTTGTTCAATTGTCTGATTAGTAATGTTTGAGTTGAGAAAACATACTATACCTATCAATTTATTAAATCAAATAAGCACTTTACCCTATTATTTGTGGAATTGTGGACACTCTTTTTTATTTACTATAAAAAAAGTACCTATTTAACTAGAGGGAGAAAATAGTGTATTACCAAAGAGAAAGGTATTATATAGTTATCTTTTCCCGAAATCACTTTTTGGCTTGGCATTCGGGTATTATGGTCTTTCGTAATCGGCAACACTGGGGCCTTACTATGAGCTCTTTATAGCAGGACTTATATTGAACTGCCTTACTTTTTCATACTATGACCTCAAAGGTTAGTTCGAAGGCAGGCTTTAATTAAGCAGTCCTGTTTCTGCTTTTAAACTGAATGGTTTCTCTTTTGCTGATGGTAAGCCCCCTTACTTACTTACCATCAGCAAATAAGAAACCATTCAGTTAAAAAGCAGACCTTAAGCAGAACTGCTAAAGGCTCGCTTTCAAACTAACCATTGATAGGTCATAGTACGAAAAAGTAAGGCAATTCAATATAAGTCCTGCTATAAGAATTCATAGTAAGGCCCCTGCCCCCTACTCAAATGGCCAACTTTCTATTCGTTTGAACGCTACGCTTACTTTTAAAGTTTAAATATGAGCAATAGATGATTAAATCACATGTCGCAAAATTATGTAAATCGCAGACTTCGATGTATTGTATGGAATTGTCAAGCTTACGGCACGTAATGTTATAGTTAACTGCTTATTTTAAAGTTTTAATATTAGTAAGCGTAGCGTTCAAACGAACAGAATGTTGGCCATTTGAGTAGAGGGGCTGGTCACACTATCCACTAAATTTTAACTTAAAATTAAGTTGCCCATTTCAAATCGCTTGAACCACGTAAACAGCCCATTAAGCTTTCAACAGACGAATACCGGTACAGTGGTGGTGTTCTGTGCTGTCATAAGTCATAATATATTCTGTGGTGGATACTTCCCTGACACTGACATGACAGTTGTTTACTAATCTGTGAGTTTTTTGGAGTGTTTTCGTTTCGTCCGTCACTTTTCGTTTTTTGACCGTGTGAATAAAATAATAAATAAAATATTGTACTTCATTTTGGCCTACAATACTTTCTTAAAATTTTTTCTATAATCATAAGTATTTTTTAATACAATGTCAATAACAACATTGGTGAGTGAATAGGTAAAATTTTAGCAAATTGCCGGTAAACGTATGTTTATCTAATTTCTTTCTTACTATTATTTACAGTATTATTTGCACCTAAAGAAAGAAAATGCTCATGAAGATTCAATCTGGTGTTGTGGTTGGAGTAAAATTGAGAATGAAAAACAGAAAGATGAGCAGAATATCAATATGTCACAGTAAGTTTTATAACCTCAAAGTAGAAACGAACTTTTTGATAGAACACTCAAAGAAAGCTAGATTAAAATACATTTACCACTTTCTTTAGAGACTACGACAACCCCCATGAAAATACAGAAAACTATATAATTACCGGTGGCTTGGATGATATGGTGAAAATTTGGCAACTAGATAATGGAAAACTGGAGATGAAACATCAGTTAGAAGGCCATTCTTTAGGAGTCGTATCAGTGGCAGTTAGTCCTGATGGAAAAAGTGAGCAATCAACACTAATTTGTATATCCAATACTAATACGATTCATTATAAACATTTCTAAGACTTCTGCGCTGACAGTTCATCCTACTAATATTATAAATGTGAAAGTTTGTGGGTTTGGATGTTTGTTCCTCAATCACGCAAAAACTACTGAAAGGATTTGGTTGAAATTTGGCACACAGATAGTAGATAGCCTGGATAAAAACATAGGATACTTTTTATCTCGATATTCCCGCGGGAATGGGAACCACGCCAGTGAAACCACAGGCGGCCGCTAGTTAGAAATAAATAACTTTTTACAGATAACAGCGCATCGCATATTGTATTAATTCAGGTGTTATTTTAGAATTATTTGGATTTATTGTTTTTTTTAATTCCTGAGGTTTTGACACCTTTTCAGGGGCCGGCAGGGAGGACTAAAGCAAAAAGGCTCCTCATATTTTTATTAAATGACCTGCTCGGAACTTGATAGAAATGCATTCAAAATTAAAAAAAAAAAATTTACTGATGTGTTCTGATATCAATTATTATTACTGAATTAAATTGGTTTAAGTTAATTAGAAAACAAGAACTAGCTACTGAATTTACATCACCATTATTTTCAGCATTAGCTAGCAGTTCTCAAGACTCTTCCTTAATATTATGGGATATAGCATCAGGAGAGAAATTGAAGACATTTGAAACCGGGGCCACTGATGTATGGACCTTGGATTTCTCACCAGATGGAAAGCATGTTATTTCAGGAAGCAATGCGGGAAAAATTTTGATGTTTAGTGTAGAGAGCGGAGTACAGGAACAAACATTAGATACAAGAGGGAAATTCACACTCAGTGTAGCTTATGTAAGTCTTTTTCTTATTTTGAAATGAAGCTGTTGTTTTCAATGATAGAAATAATGAAATAATTACAATGCGATTAAATTAAATAGGCAAGGCAACTTGCTGTACAAAATGATATATTTTCAAAACTCTGTGCATCCCATACTTTCTTGAGTGAAGTTGTCAAGGATCAATGTCTATTGTCAATTTCATTGTATGTTTATTACAGAGTCCAGATGGTAAATACATAGCGAGTGGTGCTTTGGATGGAATAATCAATATATTTGATGTGGCACAAGGGAAACTCGTACATACTTTAGAGGGCCATGCGATGCCTATAAGAAGCCTATGTTTCTCACCAGACTCACAATTACTATTGACAGCATCTGATGATGGTCATATGAAGCTCTATGACGTGTAAGTATTTTGTGAAGCCAAATATTTTGTACGAGGAAAAAGAATCTCATTGTTTAAATACCTATTTAGTATTTAATTATTTAGCATGTAGGTAGGTATATGCTTTTATATTGTAAATATTGTAATTTGATGACCTCCGTGGTCGAGCCTCTGTGGCTGGGTCAATGTAGAAAATGAACTTTTCAATATTGTCTCAGGTCTGGGTGTGTGTCATACCACCGTTGTTTCTGATTTCCATAACACAAGTGCTATAGCTACTTTGGGATTGGAGCAATGTATGTGATGTTGTCAAATATTTATTATTTATTTTATTTATTATTTAATTATTTTAATACATTAATTAATGTGATGCTGTCACTTTTCAACAATATTGTTAAAAGAGACACCATCACATTTAAACAGTGTCTAAACTAAAGTGTTTTAAAATATTTTGGGTAAGTCTGTAATTAATGTTAGAGCGTGCATCACACAAAAACTGGAACTAATTTCGATGGGCTATTCACAGTTTAGTAGTTTGGGGTTCAAATTAAAATCTGAGCCATGTTTTATCTAATTTGGGTGAATAAAACCAGGGAAATAGCTTGAACTCTCCTTAGTACTAGCTTTCATACACTAAGGACGTCATTTCAACTGGTCGTCATAGTTTTCTACTGTTCATGAAGGACAAAGTCACAGGCAGAAGCTAGTATTTTAATATATTTTGGTCAGCTCAGTTGAGCAGTATTCTAATAATGCAGTTTTAATGAATTACAGGGTTCATGCAAATTTAGCTGGCACATTGTCAGGACATGCATCCTGGGTGCTCTCTGTAGCTTTTTCTCCTGATGGCAAAAGATTTGTGTCAGGCAGTGCAGACCGGACTGTACGTGTATGGGATCTGGACAGCATGCAATGCCAAAATGTATTTAAGGAACACTCTGATCAGGTGATCTATAATAAGTAATTTTTATTACTAGTGGCTCTGTAGAGCCCTTATTTAAGGAATATTTTTGGAAAAAAATCTATATAATTATAGAACCTGCCTACTTATTGCCTAATTTTCAAAATCATCATTTTCATTTGACAATAGAATGTGACACATTGCTGCATTTCTTTGGTAAGTTTTTATTTGTGCCAAAAAGAAACATCAATGTATCACATCCTGAGCGATTGTGATAGATTTTGAAATAGACAATTAGCCCCCTCACAAAATTTCACGAGAGGCAGTTGAGAAATGCGACCGGTAGAGGAGAACAAACAGACAGCCGGACATACGAAAGCATTTTTGCTCAAGTTGAAACGGAAAACCTTCGCGTTTGGTCAATAATTCCACTTGGAGATTCTTCTATAGTTCTGATTACTTCTGATATAATATTTGTATCGTTTTTCCAGGTATGGGGTGTAAAGTTTAATGCTGAAAGTAACAAAATCGTCTCAGTATCAGAAGACAAAAGTGTGAATATTTATGACTGTCCCTTATAGTTATTATACTAGAATAAGTAATAAATTTTTAATGAAAATTGAGTTTATTTTTTATTTTTGAATAGGGTTAAAGCTTAATTCACACCGGGATGGCAGCATGGCAGCGGTCGGCAGCGCAACCTTGCGGCAAACATCTTGACGCTCTTTCGACGGAGAGTGGGGATAAGTTCGCGCATATGCTTTTGCGAGCGGCCAATAGCACGAGCCCCTTTTCGCCACCCACTATCTCACCGCTACGCATACCCAAAATACGTTTTCTGCGCAATCCCCACCCGATTTGAAGATGTTTGCGGGCTACGTCAGTGCTGACAAACCATTCTTAAATTTCTCTAGAATTTAAGGCATCGTATCGCTTAAAGACTTGCGTGAGTCATTCGCGACTCCGCCGCCGTGCTGCCACTGCCGGCCGGCCGCGCCAGCCAGCCCCTCTGGCAGCCTAGGTCGCTGCCGACCACTGCCATCCCGGTGAGACCTGGGGCCCTACTGCCTAACTCAAAGCTTTAGCCATAGCGACAATGGCGTAGCGAGTGGGGGGGCAAAGGGGCGGACCGCCCCGGGCGGCACTGTTTGGGGGGCGGCAAAATTTCACAAAAAAAATGAGTACTACACTCCTCCTCCTCAGTCGTTCCCCCATGGTTGAGGATCGTGACTCCGTGCAAGGACGTCTCTCACTAGGTGTTTCCATCTGTTGCGGTCCTCGGCTTGATGCAAAGCGACGTTCACTGGCATCTCCAGATTTTTGGACACCTGGGGGGTTATTCACGATTGTCGGAAACCAACTTTCAGAATCGAATCGCAAAGTCTATAGTCTTCGATCTTATTTACTACCTTATGCTTTCAAACTTTGTAAATGCATTGCGCTTTCCCGTCGAAAAGTGAATCGAAGGCTAGTCGAATGTATTTTTAAATAGCTATATTTTTGTAATATCGGAGGATACGGATTCGAATCGAATGCTTTCGACTAGATTTCCGACAATCGTGAATAACCCTACTGGTCTGACCAACGTTGTGGGCTTCTGCCTCTCGGTCTTTTTCCTTCTATCTTACCTGTTACGATGAGCCGTTCTATGTTATCGGTATCTCTACGCGCGATGTGGCCAAAATAGCTTAGGATTCGTTGCAGGCAGATAGAGGAAAGGCGGTTTTGATTCTCGAGCTTCAATTGTTTCAGGACAGATTCATTGGTTCTTCGTGCTGTCCACGGGATTCGGAGAAGACGGCGCCAGCACCACATTTCGAAGGCATCTATTCTCTGTCTGTCTGCGGCTTTTATAGTCCAAATTTCGGATCCGTATAGGAATATGGGCAGAACCAGAGTTCGTACAACTTGAACTTTAGTTCTTCTTCGGATGTTGCTGTCTTTCCATATCCTGCTGAGCTGGGTCATTGCCGCTTTGGCCATTCCAATTCTCCGTCGTATCTCTGGTTCACTATTGCCTTTATTGGTGATCAGGGACCCCAGATAGACAAATTGCTCTACCGTTTCGTAGTCATTCAGTGCCCCAGATTGCGGAATTTTGTTAAAGCGGTC
Source organism: Agriphila tristella (assembly GCA_928269145.1). Lineage (NCBI taxonomy): Eukaryota > Metazoa > Arthropoda > Insecta > Lepidoptera > Crambidae > Agriphila > Agriphila tristella. Next base: position 46,422,707 of record OV743433.1, read on the forward strand.
CACTAGCATCATCTTAGTCTTGTTTTTATTAATAGTTAGGCCAAACTCTTCACTGACCGATTTGAGGCGGTTTAGTAACTCCACTATTTCTGTTTCGGAAGAAGCAAATAGTGTAGTGTCATCAGCGTACCGGAGATTAGAAATGTTGACACCTATCTTCACTCCACCCTCCCAGTTCTCTAGCGTTTTCCGCATTATGCATTCGCCGTATATGTTAAAGAGGATTGGTGATATAACGCATCCTTGACGTACTCCTCTCCGAAATTCGAAAGAACTGGATTGAATGTTCTCCAACTTAATGGTTCCTTGACCTGTCTCGTATAGATTCCGGATTATGTAGATAAGATGTTCTGGAACACCCATTTCCCTTAGGACATGCCAGAGCTGCTTCCACTTCACACAGTCAAACGCCTTTTTGTAGTCCACAAAACACATCAGCACCGGCGTTTGGAACTCATAGCATTTTTCGATGATTTGCCTCAGGTTCAGGATTTGCTCTCTCGTTCCCTTATCCCTGACGAAGCCTGCTTGTTCTTGTGGTATTTGCCAGTCTAAGGCTGGCCCCAGACCTACCGGTTCCGTTTCTTTGCTTTGCTGTGCTACCTTGCTTGAAAGACCGCCGGCCAACCAGGGTAATTTTCAATCTATCGCATTTTGGGACTAGACCAAATTGGCAAGATAGCCATTAGCTTGGTTTTATCAAATATTATCGCCTGGATTGCGAAGTAGGAAGCTTTTAGGAGATGTGCCACCCTGAACATGGACTCCGATCGTTAAAAATAACTCGATCGCTTATTTATACAAGATGTTTGGTAAAGCCTTATAAAACTGAATATGGTAGATAGGGACCATAATAAAACTGAACAACTTTTACTATGGGACCAAATCTGAAATCGCGAAAAAAAATGAATTGTTTCATACATTTTGATAATTTCGCTATTATTTTTTGTATAAAACAGCAGTTTTTTTTTTAAACGAAAACTAAAACTTCTCATCGCACCCCAGACGACGATATTTGATAACACCAAACTAATGGCTATCTTGCCAATGTGGTCAGGTCAAAATATGCGATAGATTGAAAATGAGCCTCTTGGCCGGCGGTCCATGGTAGAACAGCAAAGCAAAGAAACGGAACCGGTAGGTCTGGGGCCAGCCTAAGTATGCTCTAAGACGACTGTTGATAATGTGCAGAAGGACTTTGCTGGCATGTGATATCAGTGCAAGTCCTGTAGTTACTGCAGACTCTTCTTGAGCCCTTTTTGTGAAGTGGAAGTATCGATGATTTTGTCCAATCTTCCGGCCATTACGCACGGAGTACTACACTATCATTGATTGTAATGAAGTGCACGATCTGGGAATGGTCATTCTGGGATGTGGTCCTTTTGGGAAGTGGTCATTATGGCCCTAAAAGACGCACGCTACGCCAACTGCGTAGCGATAGCAATGCTCTATCCGTCCCTTGTTTTGTTATATCATAACACGATGAAAAGGACGGACAGTGCGCTGACGTCATAAACCAAAGCAATCTAGTTAGGCGGTAGAGCCGCCGGTGTGAATCGAGCCTAAGTGCTCGTTTACGGAGACGCGGGGCGTCAGGCGGTGCGTGCGACGGGGCTTCTCGGCGCTCGGTCGGACGTTTTTTCTGTTTACGGAGAGGAGGAGGCGCGTGAAGCGGCACTTATTATCATCGCACGCGTAAACACAAACATATGGCAATATACGATGTTGTTCATAGAGACGAGTCACGGGCAGCGTGGCGGTGCCCGCCGCGGCGACCGCAGCGGTGCACGCGACGAGCCTCGTTGCGGCGGCGGCGCTTAATCAAACAAAGTCAATCAAAAAAACGTACTCCATTGCGATGGTGACTACGTCTGTGTTTTGTACGATTTCTAAATTAAAACTGGCAGAAGGTTCGGCCGGCCGCGGGCATCGCTTCATCGATATCGCCGTCGCGTGCGCAGTCGCGGGCGCCGCCGCGTGCGCCGCGACGCTGCCATCCGCGGGGGCCCCGCCCCATTTCAAGCAAACGCGTGTAAAATCGCCTCTCCGCTCCGTAAACACACTCATACAACACCATATGTTTGAATTCAGTGCGGGCTGCGCCGCCGCACGCGACGCGCGACGCCCCGCGTAGTGTCCGCTCACCAGTGTTGCCACAGCCTCTCGATCAAATCCCACACACATGACACCTTCATTACACACGCTTACACACATTAGCATATCTGAGGTCTCTCATGGGGGAGGGGGGGGGGTGCTAGAGGTTTGTAGAAAAACGCTACAAACAAAAGGTGCGTTCCTTTCCACGCAGAAATGTATATATTATTTATAAATTACGACTAAGATTGGAATAGTACACAATTACACACACATTCCTATTACCCCGGTCACTCACATGCGCGCAAAGGTTCTCGAATACATGTGTAGGACGACCTTCGCGAATGACTTCGCGAATGATTTTCCATACAAAATGGAAAACATTCGTACAATGTACGAACCTTTGCGCGCATGTGAGTGACCGGGGTCACACACGGGTTACACACGAGAGGCCTTGATTACACACGAAATGTGTAATTACACACAAAACGGCAACGCTGCCGCTCACACAGCGATCGATTTATCTTTTATCGGCGGGCTGATTATCTAATTAGAAACCGCCTAGCGACCGGTCGCAGTTCCCAGATGAACGTAATACATTGCTACTTTTCTTTGGGGTAAAAAAAAAACATACCAAATAAAAGGAGCAATGTATGTCAAATGCAACCGGTGCTAAATAGTTTCTTTTTAGATAATCAGGGTGCGGATCCGTTATTTTTCGGCTATGGCATACGTTAAAAAGTTGAATTAATTTCTGAACGTTTAAGAAATGTCAATGTCAATAACAGCTGTCTGTCATGCTCATGTCAGGCTGGGAATGTTCCTGCTACAAATAAGTAAACGCTAATTTATCAATTTCAATATTTATGAGTAATTTTTGTATGGATTACACATCCATTTGATCTATTTTCTCGAATTTGTCAAATTAAACACTACAAATTCAAGTATTTCAATGTGGATATCGTAAATAGTAATTTTATTAGGTTTAGTTTATTTACTATTTATTAAATCCCTATTGTTTTGTGTTAATTAATACAATGCCGGCTGCTGCTGTTGTAAGTAAATGTACTATAAGCTGTGGTACTATGATGTTGCTGGCAAAGAATAGAATAGAATAGAATATAGTTTTAGATTTTAGAAGAACTTGTCTCATTGCAGTCATGAATTTATATTTTTTTAAACTTATCTGCTAATACTATAATTTGTACTTATTCAGCATTCTATACTGCTCAAAAAAGAAAATGCACATGATGATCCAATATATTGTTGTGCTTGGACGAAGACTTGTACAACAGATGACCCGAGGTAAGTACTTAACTACTTTTTGGAGTAAAATTATAAATACTTAGGTACTACGCGTTCACTTCATCATTGCCGCTACCTCCCGGCCCGCTTCATCATTCCGCACCCCCTGTGTCGCCCTCCCCAGGTGACACCGGGGGCGCGGTATGAAGAAGCGGGCCGGGAGGTAGCGGCAGGCAAGAATGAAGTGAACGCGTAGTAGGTGGTACCTACCTACTGTCTTCCAATTATATCATAAATGTTTGTGTCAGGGGTCCAACAAAAGAATTTATATTGACTGGAGCATTAGATGGTCTGATAAAAGTATGGATGTTTCAAAACAACAAGCTGGAGTTGATTCACACATTGATTGGACATTCTATGGCAGTAGTCTCAGTTGCCGTTAGCCCTGATGGACACAGTAAGTACTGAATGGTTTATTCAAATATAGAAGTGGTCTGATAACAGCCATATACTCAAACGAATTTTAAAGTTAAGGCCACCTTAAATTCAAAAAAGTTGTCAGATTTGACAGAAACTATGAAACTGACAGCTTCCTTAAAGTTAAGGAGACCTTAACTTAAGATTTTAACTAAGAAGCCTTTGAGTATTTAGCCGTAAGGACACTTGGCGATTTTCATACAAATGAGGTAATTTTGAAGCCTTGGTTTTCTGCCAAGGATTAACCTAGCTGTGAACTGATGATGGCCATCCAGGGAGTGAATGGAGAAAATTCAGATCGCTATACACACCAAACTAATCTGATCAAGGATAGGTATGTTTAAAAAAACTGCAAAATTACCATAAAAATGATGGGAATACTGAAACTGAATATTCTGATCTTTATATCTCTTATGGCCGGTATACATTTTGATTAGTAAAGTGCTTAGTGTTTAGTGCACTGTTTAGTGTTTAGTAGGTGATGTCCCATACTGTTTAGCATACGCTGTTTAGTACAGACAGACTCGCAGAAAAAATAGAACGCGCTTCTAAACACTGTACTTCGCTCGCACTAAACACTAAACAGAGACTGTCCGAACGTGTTTTTTGCTAAACACTAAACACTAAACGAGCCACTCGCACTAAACACTAATCAAAATGTATACCGGCCATTAGAATGCTGATCAGATCCGGATACTAGAGACCGTACTCTTAGCTCTGATAGCAACCTCAAAGTGGTGTTGTTATAGAGACAGAGCATATAGCGCACTCTCAATCACAACATCTCGCTTAGATATTACTTTTGACAGTCATTGTATGGGGGCTTTAGGTTGAAACGGTTGAAACTACAATAGTTTAATATACTTAGTTGTTATTTGAGTAGTATTATTGTTTCTTATTTATAATGAAACCTGAAACAAAAATATCATTATTATCGATATAAAATACAATACTAGCGTGCCTACTTCTCTATAGACATCACAATTCACATCATTGACAGGTTTTTTTTTATTTGACGTTTGGAGAGGCAAGGCAAAGGCATCGCTTATATTCTCCCTATATCTTGTACTTACGTCCTTTTAGAATAAACCATTTTCTATTAATTAATATCTCACTAATGTATGAAAATAAATGGAAAAGAAAAAATATGTGTTGCCTAAAAAACGATAAATTTTCATTATATCCATAAAAACACGTACCTTAAAATTTTGAAATGTTGTCAATTGTCACCCACCCGGGTGTGTGTAGCGATCTGAATGTCCTCTATTCACTCCCTGGATGGCCATTATCAGATCAAAGCTAGGTCAATCCTTGGCGGAGAACTAAGACTTCAAAGTAACCTGGTTTATATCAAAATCGCCTGGTGTCCTTATTTGGACACCACGGTATATCATATATCAATAATGGTATACCTATAGTTTTGCCTTAACATCTTTATTTATATCAGGTATTGCAAGCACTTCATTAGACTCAACTTTAATAATATGGGACCTCTTATCCGGTAACAAAGTTCATGAAGTGGACACTGGAGAGTCTGATGTGTGGCAAGTCATATTTTCCCCGGACGGCAGTCAGGTTGCGGCAGGGAGCCATAGAGGCAGAGTTGTAATCTACGACATAAGGAATGGTAGTACACAACAAATATTGGATACTAGAGGAAAATTTGTTTATTGTGTTGATTGGGTGAGTGTTGGAATACAAAATTACAAATAACCAGGCATTGGATATCTGCCGGTCATTCCGGTCCACCTTTAAGTGATATGATTTGGGCCTTCTTTTAATTTAATCTGTATTTTGCAAGAAGTTCTAACATATGATAAAGAATTCCTTGTTATTTTGAGATAATAAATACAATGTCAATACCAGATATAATAGAGTAGCCCTCCCCCACTGTCACAAAACAATTTATTAAAAGGGCCCCAATCATGTTATTTAAATACGAACCTGGAGTGACCGGCATATTTCTCGGCAAATAACATGACTTTAACCCTTAGTCCAAATAAGACAGGATCTGGAAAAATGTACCTCCACTGATGTCCTGGATCCGTCTATACTATAGAAACCTTAGTGAATTTTTAAACAAATATAATATTTTTACACAAGATATAAGGTTCTACACCCCAGCGAATTTATTGCGCCGTAGGTATATATTTGCGCAGCATTTCCGCAGATAAAAGGTTAAAGAAAGATTTTCATTGGTCTTCGACGTTGATAAAAAAATTACAAATTGCAGAGTCAAGATGGCCGATACATATCCACTGGCGCTGTAGATGGAGTGGTGTGTGTGTTTGATGTGGCTCAAGGCAAACTGACGCACACGATAGAAGCTCACAGGCAGACAGTCAGAAGCATAGCGTTCTCACCAAATTCTCAATTGATAGTAACTGCATCAGATGATGGCTCTGTCAAAATTTATGATGTGTAAGTAAACATTTTAAGTTGAACCACTCGTAAAACTTGTCCCTAGCCCAAGTGGGAACAGAGAGAAGTTGTTTTTTATTCCTAGTACAAAGCTTAACCTTTAACACATAATACATAATGGTACAAGTACCTACAGAAGATGCACTCTGCAAAATCATTAAATAAATACCGACTCTTGGGCCGATACAATAAAGTGCAATTCAGATCGAACAGCGCTCCCATCCCTAAAATTATATTCACCTATGGTTGCCTCTCTTTCTATTCTGACGTATGAAATTGGTCCATTCGACCGGACGGACCGGGGACCCGCGCCGGCTACTTGTAGCTTCATACCACAGATAATAATGTTGCTTCATACAAAAAGCGCGGAGTGCGCCTGGCCTGCTTATAATGGCATTATTTATTACATACAATTAGTTTCCATATTATATCAGTTGATTTCATTAAATTTTTGTTGAAAAAACATTCTGTAATGTTTTAATACATTTCTCGAAGATTTCTCGTAATGTTCACTATTGTGTGTATGCAATAAGAATAAACATGTGTATACCTCAAACATATATATTTTTTATTCACCAGCGCTAGTGCCAACTGCCAGGCCACATTGGAGCACAAGTCGTGGGCGGTGTGCGCCGTGTTCTCGCCAGATGGCAGTCGCGTCGCGACCGCAGCTAGTGACGGCGGCGTCCGCGTGGCGGCGCTAGAGGGCCTCTCTGTGTTGAACACTTTCCGGGAACATACAGATACCGTAAGTACAGAATAGCTCAGTATAAAAAAAATATTTAGGCTAAAAATAACTTTCTCGCTCGCTTTCGAGCAATATTATGCCTCAAAGATTGTCTGGTAGATATTAATTTTGGAGGTAATGCCGCTTTTGCTCACCATTACTTTACAGAATCCTTACTAATATTATAAACGCGAAAGTCCGTTTGTTTGTTTGTTACGCCTTCACGTCTTAACTACTGAACCGATCGTCATGAAATTTTGCATACACGTTGTAAGGGGTACAGAGAAGCACATAGGGTACCTTTCATCCCGAAAAAGAGTGTTGTTCCCGAGGGATAGCAGAAAAACTTACCACGCAGACGAAGTCGCGGACGGCCGCTAGTACACAATAAAACAACAAGATCGGTCTCATTTACCCCCGGTTTCTGGAGGTATTTTATCGGAGGTTTAACATAAGCGGAGGGGTCAACATTGTGAACTTAAAAAGTGAAAGTAATAAACCAGATAATGTAGACCCCTCCTTTAAAGTTAAACCTCCGATAACTTCCTATTAAGTACCTCAAAACCGGGGGTCAGTCTGATTTAAATATTTCATTCTTAGTACTTACACTGCATGTAAATTGAACTAAATAAATTCATCAAATAAAAAAATTGTGTTAGGTATGTATAAATAAAGTTTTTTGTGAGAATGTATCCTTAAAAGTGTATTGCGTAAAAATAAACTTATGTTTGTTTATTTTTATTCGAACACAATGTTACTAGGTCGTCTGAAAACACGCGCTGTCAAAAAATAATTGATTGCTGTGAAAATAGCCCATAAAACCTTTTTTAATTACAGGTATGGGGCCTCCAGTTTAATGCAAAGGGCGATAATCTTCTATCAATTGCTAAAGACAAATGCATCAATATTTACGAGTGTCCAATCCCTGCTAAAAACCCTGTTAAAAAGTAATTAAAATAAAATAAACGTTAACACCCAGTAAACTAAACTAATGTAGACAGGTACATTTTTAAACGGGACTCTTCTCAGAGTGAAGTTACATAATAATACCTAATTATATTAATAACTAGCGACCCGCCCTCGCATCGCTTCGGTGTAGTGTGGAATTTGACACCATGTATTATACATATAAACCTTCCTCTTGAATCACTCTATCTATTAAAAACCGCATCAAAATCCGTTGCGTAGTTTAGGATATAGGGACAGAGAAAGCGACTTTGTTTTATACTATGTAGTGATTAATCTCCGATTCATCCTCGATTCATTACCATTATCATCAATCATCTTTATTCAAGTAGACTTGTAGTACTTTTCCCTGTCTACAATTAATGTCTCTAACATTCATCTTCCTATAGAAATAATATGTTTTTCAAGCTACTTAAATGTTCAAAATACAATCATGTCAAATAAGTAAAATCAATAAAGTTATACCTATTAACTCAGATTGGTCTGAGACCTATTAAACAAAAAAAACTTTTGGGGAAACAACTAACACTACATCCCAAAAACAGTGTCTCGCGGTCGAATATCGACCAGCCACGCGGGGTACATAAAGCGAGCTATTTATCAAAAATATTTACATCGGTAGCAAGTGAATCGGTATCGGCTTAATTTGCGTGGAATTATGCGGCGCGGCCCGCCGGGAAATCAACTTTACATTCAATTTGCCGCCTGCACAGATAAAAAGCAATCTCTTCATTTTTACCTGCCGCCCGCCGCCGCGACGCGCGGGCGAGGGAATAAACTTGCCGTGTTACGCAACGTTTTTAAATAAAAAAATAAAAGCTTTTTTTAGATACTTCGTAATTTGACGTACCTACTTTATAGGTAGGATTTAAGAATTAATTTACTTAATCTTTTACCCGATTGTCGGGTCAAATTTAGTAAGCGCAACGTCACAGCTATGAGCAAAGAACTTGCAAAGAATGTCTACTCTACAAACTCGTACATATTAATCTGACTAGTTTAACGGTCGAAAATTAGGATGTAGTCTACATCTAAATCATGCAGTTAAGTTAGGTAGATAATACAAGCCCCCCTAGCCAAAGTAACAATGCAAATTTTCGTTATCGCTTCGCTTTCGTAACATGTATGGATTTGACGTTTCAAAATTCGATAGTTAACGAAACATTGTCAATCCCATACATGTTTCGAAAGCGAAGCGATAACGAAGATTTGCCAATGTTACTTTGGCTAGACCCTCAGGAATGATGGGAGTGCTAAACGATTGTGAGAGGTGGTTGATGGTAAGTGACATTCCAGTACATTTTTCCAGGTGGTGAAACGCGTCCAATTTGTGGACCACCTAGCTGTGTGAGTTACAGCAACATAGGTTGTAGTTGACAAGCGTATTGTTGTGTCCATACGCGGTCGTTCGATATCGGAGGTATCGGTATCGTAATCACGGCCGCGCCGAACGGCTCCATTCAATGAGGTGAAATCACTATGCGGCTCGATGAATTATTCAGGTGCGGTCCACCGCCACCCCGGCTACCCCCGCGTCCCTAAATATCGACGACGTTCACATTTTCATCGTGCAGAACCAACCATAAGGTTGTTACCATATAAATTTCGATGGTTGTTACGTTGTCCGACAGGCATGTAGAAAGATGGTAGAAACGTTAGACTGCCCTCACACATGACGTCTATTAGGTTTCTTATCATAGAAGGGTTTGAGATGAATGAAACTTGAAGTATCAGATAAAATGATTTATTATCTATGTTGCAATAAATAAATTATAAATAGTTAACAAATTAGTGGTGGTAGGAGACGGCAGGGGAGGCAAAGGTAACGTGACCGAGAGACTGGCCGTAGGCGACCTTGGCTACGGGGGCGGCATAGGCGACCTTGGCTACGGGGGCGGCATAGGCGAACTTGGTTACAGGGGCAGCGTAGGCGACCTTGGTTACGGGAGCGGAGTAGGCCACTTTGGCGACAGGGGCGGCGTATGCCACAGGGGCGGCATATGCGTACTTAGCGACGGGGGCGGCGTAGGCGAGCTTGGCGGGCGCGGGGGTAGGGTGTCCCTCGTAGCGGACGATGGCGTTGAATCCGTGCTCCTTGTCGGCGGTGTAGTCGACGATGCGGCGCACGCCATCGGGCTGCACCAGCGAATAGGAGCCCTGGACGGAGTCGCCGGCGCGGGCCTCCTTCTGCTGCTTAATGTCGCCGCTGTGCTCATCGTGCACCGAGTACTCGAACTCGTAGTGCGCGGGCGCCTCCACCTCCGCGTACGCCACCTTGCCCACTGGCACCAGGGGGATGGCGGACGCCGCCACGGCCAGGGAGAGGACCACGAAGAACTATAAGAAATGTCTTGATTTTAAAAATGCTAATAGTATAAAAGCAGTGCTACTATTAAAGGAATTAAAATGATGGTCAAATTAAATAGTTATTTTTAGAACTATTGTTATGTACCTACTTATTGTTTTTTTTTTATATTTTAGAATTGGTAAACCTGTTAAGCCAATTTAAGTTATCATCACTGAAATATATTAGTTCATTATGTCTCAATGGTTACCATGATTTTTATCATTTTGTATGACCTTATCTTCCTGTTATATTTTTATTTGTTTGTAATTAGGTAGGTATCTCCTCTACTTACTTTAGCTACCATTGTGCCTAATTTGCTCGGTGATGTCGAATGTGATTAATCGTGACCACCGATACGTTTTATACTTGCTTAAGCTTTCGCCCGAGGTGTAAGTTGGTGACATTAACTAGCCTGAGGGCGTTGACCTTACTCTGAATTTTTACAATTCTAGTTACCTAATCGTAATCAATCAATCAACTAAGGTCAATATCATAACGTGTGTTAAATGTAAATCCCTTTGTAATTAAAATTTAGTAGGTACCTATCTATTCTGTTTTTAGAATGTGAATCTATTTCCTCAGGTTTCCTGTGAAACGTCCTGTTGGGGCCAACGTAACTTTATGGATATGATTTTAACCATAATGATTTAAAGTTTTTTTTTCACCGCCCGCTTTCTATTAGCGACGGCTGAGACGATAGCGTTGTTACAAGGAACAAAAAAAACCGTTCCAATGTCAAAATAAGCCTGAACTCCTAAACTTTATATCCATAAAGTTACCTGCCTGCCTAGATGGAAAACACTAATCAACTAGCTCAATTTTAAAGTGGAAAAGAATGTCTATGAAGTTATCTCTGGATTAATATAATATAGGTACGTCATAGGTTTCGATCGAAGTAGGTTCCAAATGGAACCTGGTTTGGCAAATATGATGATGGTTGGGGTGATGGTATGAGTGGTTAGGTTAAGAAGGTATGCCAAATTAAAGGGGATGTTGAAAATGAAACTGGACCTTAATATTAAGATTATTAAGTTAGTAAACATATTTTTTTTACTTTGACTTATTAATCTTGGGTTAGTTAGCTCCTCAATTCTTACAGATATTGATGATGATTATAATAATTTAAATACTTCAGCAAGCACCAAGCAATGGACAATCTTTAAAAAATATAATATGTCGATTTTACTTGATATAATGAAAGTAGATAAAAAATCAGGAGACATGTATTTTTTTTAATTAACGTAATAAATACTGATCTAAAAATTCTGGAGAAAAATAAATAAGCTTAGAACACTAAAATCTCGAAATGGTTTTCTAATTTTAGTACTTTCTTAAAATGAAACGTTGTCCATTAACACTTCAGTAAGCAAGTTTGGGTATTACTGTAAAGTGTTAGCATTTTACCTCATCTTATTCAAGGAATTTAATTGAATAATCAACAGGTGCATTAACACATATCAAAATCGAGATAACCCAATAAGATACTAAAGAATTGTCAAAAGCAGGTTGTGTGACCGTGACCTCTCAATCATTGGAGATTGAATTAGTAATAGTAACACTGGTAACTTGTACTTCGGCAACTTTTATAGGCGAAAGTATAAAATGTATCGATTCCGACGCATTGTCACAGTTGAGCTTTAACAAGCAATTGGTTAATTGCCTACTTACAAATCATACAATGGCCGCTAAAGTAAGTATCACAAAAGTTGTAGTTAATGAAAAAAAAATACAGATCAGAAATTCAGCATAATATTAATAGGAACTCAACCCCTACAATTCATACAACATGTTTAATGTTTATAATTAAGTTGTAAATAATTATCATACTAGGCTAATATTTTGTCCTAATTGTCATTACTAGGTATTTAATTTCAACATATTTGCAGTTCTTCGTAGTTCTCTCCCTGGCCGTGGCGGCGTCCGCCATCCCCCTGGTGCCAGTGGGCAAGGTGGCGTACGCGGAGGTGGAGGCGCCCGCGCACTACGAGTTCGAGTACTCGGTGCACGACGAGCACAGCGGCGACATCAAGCAGCAGAAGGAGGCCCGCGCCGGCGACTCCGTCCAGGGCTCCTACTCGCTGGTGCAGCCCGACGGCGTGCACCGCATCGTCGAGTACACCGCCGACAAGGAGCACGGATTCAACGCCATCGTCCGCTACGAGGGACATCCCAGCCCCGCGCCCGCCAAGCTCGCCTATGCCGCTCCCGTCGCTAAGTTCGCATATGCCGCCCCTGTAGCATACGCCGCCCCTGTCGCCAAAGTGGCTTACGCCGCCCCCGTAGCCAAGTTCGCCTACGCAGCCCCCGTAGCCAAGGTCGCTTACGGCCAGTCTCTCGGTCACGTTACCTTTGCCTCCCCTGCTGTCTCCTACCACCACTAAACTAGTCTAAAATAAAAGTCTTGCCTATTTATTTATTAATTGTTGATAATAAATTATTATTTCTGAATAAGATCATTTATTTTTTATTACTCTATTATTCTGCATACATTGCGTAATTAAAGAGGTAGGAAACTGAAATAATTTATTTCATATTGCAAGATTACCCTTGTATTGAAATAAAGTTCCTATAAGTACTTACCTACATTACCCTTGTATTGGAATAAAGTTCCTATAATAGGGAACATGCATCAATTTGATTTTGTATCAAAATCAAAAGTATAATGCGTGAGATAATCAACTGTAATATTAAAACTTTTCTCTTGCGTTTTTTTCTCGTGATATAGTCACTTGAAGTTAGCGCGCAGCAGCACCCGCCGAAAACGCTCTATACAAAACGGTCAACATTTGTGACGTCACTCATGTCACGATTCAGGCGCATTATTATGGAGCTAGCCAAGAATTTTCAAATATCTCCTTAAATATTGCGTTTAAGTACATATGTGTCATACAAAATATTATTTCTTATTCGATATTCTATCCGACTGTTAAGTGCATTATATCCGAAAATTAAAAAAAAATTCGCTATTTTCACCTGTGTGATAAAACTAAAATATAATATTTTATTTATAATTTTTCTGTTCAATCATGTTTTTATAGGTGTCCGCAGCGATCAAGCTCAAATTTATTAAAATCGGTGGCTTATGCATGTTCCCTATTTATAATAGCAATTCTTCACAGAAATTGAAGTTGAAATAGACTACGTGGGGAACTCTGAAAATTTTGCGTATAAATAAAACAATTATACCTATAAGTAAGTATAAGTATGTTAACTTCGTTATCTTTATAATAGGGGTTAAAGTATGAAATTGCCGATTTTTTTCTTACACACACACAGAGGCTCTCATATCTTCTATGATGTTAAAGATACTTCGGTTACTTGTATTAGGTATTTCGAATTATGATCATAACGGTCTACCTACTATCAGCAATAAAAAGATTTTAGATTTTTTCCTGAACGTTAAAAAAAGCCTCTTAAAAGTAACTCCTTTTTTCGTTTGCAGAAATGACCACTTAAGTGATTGTAACTTGGCCGAAACTTATTTTTTTCACTTAAGGCGCTGTTGGTAGTACAATTAGCGCCGCCACTACATTTATTTTTATTACTCGTAAATCAAGTCAATATTTAAAAAAAAGTCATGTAATAATCTCCCAAATTGTCTCCAATATTTTTTGAATAACCCTTCAACAGTTGTCATTATTACTGTAAGGTTTGAAATCCATTTTAGTTGAATAATAATACATATTAGCTCAAAGTGGCCAGTTTTGGCTAGAATGGATTTTAAAACTTACAGAAAGAATGAAAACTATGGAAGAGTTATTCGAAAAATATTAGAGACAATTTAAAAGATTATTACAGAAGCTTTTTTAGGGTTCCGTACCCAAAGGGTAAAAAACGGGACCCTATTACTAAGACTCCGCTGTCCGTCTGTCTGTTTATCACCAGGCTGTATCTCATGAACCGTGATAGCTAGACAGGTGAAATTTTCACAGATGATGTATTTCTGTTGCCGCTATAACAACAAATACTAAAAACAGAAAAAAAAATATTTAAAGGGGGCTCCCATACAATTAAACGTGATTTTTTGCTGTTTTTTGGTACGGAACCCTTCGTACGCGAGTCCGACTCGCACTTGGCCGGTTTTTAGGGTTCCGTACCCAAAGGGTAAAAACGGGACCCTATTACTAAGACTCCGCTGTCCGTCTGTCTGTCTGTCTGTCTGTCTGTCACCAGGCTGTATCTCATGAACCGTGATAGCTAGACTGTTGAAATTTTCACAGATGATGTATTTCTGTTGCCGCTATAACAACAAATACTAAAAACAGAATAAAATAAATATTTAAGGGGGGCTCCCATACAACAAACGTGTTTTTTTGCCGTTTTTTGGTACGGAACCCTTGGTGCGCGAGTCCGACTCGCACTTGGCTGGTTTTTTAAATATTGACTTGGTTTACGAGTATAAAAAATAAATGTAGTTGCGGCGCTAGTTGTACTACCAACAGCGCCTTAACATATGTGGCATTAGTTTGCTGAGTGTTTAAACTATTTTTAAACTATTTGTGTATTAAAGATTTAAAACGTTAGCGTTTATGGTTGTTAAGTAAATTAAGGAAATGTTAGTATGGAAAATGCATTTTGTTAAATTTCCCATAAAAACGGCAATTTTTATTCTTAAACCCCTAATAACTCTACAGGAGCTGCAGTTAGAAACCATATGGCATCCTCCGTATTCGCCAGACCTTGCTATAAAGGACTACAATTTTTTTCGTGATTTAGATAATTTTCTATGTGGTAAAAAATTGTCTACCCAAGAGGCGGCAAAAAATGCTAGATCCACATAGTTCTATCGCAAAGGCATAAATAAACTTCCGATTAAATGGCAACAATAAAAACTAATATCATTGGCAACAATGTATATGTCGTAGGCGTATTGTATATTTAGCCATATTACATAGTAACTAGCTGTTTTAGAAAACGGCGCCGTATTGTAATACGGCGAGTCAACGACACGCCAGATTGACAATGTGATACGTTGTTCAATACGGCGGAGCACGTTTAGCCGTTTTGTATCAAAGTTTTATTGTAGAGTGACCACACTAATAAAAAAGAGAAAAAGTGCTGAATTAAAAATAATTTAATTTTCATAATTATGAAAAAAGGTAGGTTTAAGTAACTTCTAAAGCACCTAGTAAGTAGTAGTAAACATGTGTTCTTTTTATTAGTTTTAAGGAATGTACCTACAAGTACTACTTCTATCAAATAAGTAGGTAGGTACGGTACAAAAACGGTCTGGTTCTTATTTGTAAAATTGTAATATTAGTTAGACTTACAATAGTACATTTAGCTAATTTTTTGGTGTAATTAACTTTTTTTTGTTTAATGTTATGTATCAAAATGTTGTTAGTTGGGCACTGCCCAAAAAGTAGGGTCTTCCGAAATATGTTTCTTTAATCTTCACTGGGCTACACTCATTACGTTGTATTTTTTACACCAATAATATTGCGTAGTAGTCCAATCAATGAGGATACTTGTTGTATGGAGACTTCCGAAAAATTCTCCCGTCTATGAAATTTGGCATGTGATGAAGTTAGGTAATACAGATTACAGATGAACAATAATCCAATAAATTTTGTTACGAGAAGTTAAGTATTGTTACCTAAACATGAAAATCGCTTATATATATCTGTGAATATTTCCTCGGGCTAAAATACTTTCTGTATACGTACTTATGTACTAGTTAAAATAAGAATGTAAAGGAATCCAATCTTTTTTCAAGTTCAGAGATACCCCAAATTTAGTTTTTTAACATTTTTCAATATATCTTCTATTGAAAAAAATATCTGCTGATTATTATATAGCCAAAGATTTAGAATGCACATTCCGAGCGGCAGATAAGAAAATCCCCATGTTTATAACGAATGTACATTTGTTGACGACGGAAAGCGATATAATTAAACATATTTATAGTAAAACTCGGGAAACTGTGTCTTTAGAGCGAATAAATATGAAATCTGAAAGGGGACATAAAGCATACAAGTTCCTTATATCGGAGGCTAATATACCGATGTACATGGATGAAACCTTATGGCCTGCTGGTGTCATATTTAGACGGTTTGTAAACTTCAAACAAAGAAAAACGAACAGCGCAGATGTTGCTGCCGCCGACGGCTCACACAAACCAAGTAATGGATAGTGCCCAAATTAGATTTGCTACGTATAACTGTAAAAGTATAAAGCGCTCCATCGATGACGTCAGGGATTTGTGCCGTGTTTGTGACGTCGTTTGCCTACAAGAAACCTGGTTGTTACCCCACGACATACCATTTATTAGTACTATCGACACCGGGTTCGGTTATACTGCGACGTCTGCGGTCGACACGTCTGCGGGCATCCTGCGCGGGCGTCCCTATGGCGGCGTAGCGTTATTATGGAGATACAGTGCGTTTCAACAGGTGTCGGCATTACAGTGTAACAGTGCTCGTATTTGTGCAATTAAAATAACAACAAGCGATAGACCTGTGATTGTAATGAGTGTTTATTTGCCAACAAATTGTGCCGATAATTTAACGGATTTTACAGATTGTTTGAGTGCAATAAGTGCTATAATTGACGAATATGGAATCGAATCTGTATTTATTCTCGGCGACTTTAATGCGGATCCTGGTGAGTTGTTTTATAGTGAACTTTTAAATGTCTGTAATGAAGAACAATGGTCATGCATAGACGTTGACATATTGGGGGTAAACTCGGGTACTTTTACTTATTTAAGTGATGCGCACGGGACCACCAGCTGGCTTGATCACTGTATAGCAACTCACTCGGCTAAGCAAGCCGTTGTTAGTGTCTTGGTCGAGTATGACACACTCTGGTCGGATCATTTGCCACTTATCATTACGTGTAATTTAAAACTACTAACACCTAAGATCACACCTAAAATAATTAATGCTAACAATAATGTAATATGGGGTACAAGAAGTGAGAAACAGATATCTATTTATGCTAGAGAGTGTCATAATCGGTTGAAAATAATTGATTTTCCTTCTGAGTGCGTAAAATGTGCTGATAGCTTTTGTAATGACCATGGCCATAGGCATGTTCTGGATAGGCTGTATTCCGACATTGTGACCGCCATGCGTGAAGCGGCAGTGGCGAGTCGGGGAAGTTCGAGAAAGGGTAATGGTGGCTCGTACATTGCGGGGTGGAACAAACACGTCAGTGACGCTCATAGGATGGCCAAATCGAAGTTTATGGATTGGCTGTTGTGTGGTAGGCCCAGGTCAGGGTTTCTATACAAAGAAATGTGTGATAGCAGAAGAGTGTTTAAGTCTAGGCTAAAATGGTGCCAAAATAATCAAGATCAAATTAGAATGGACGCTCTAGCTGTGAAACATTGCAAAGGGGATTTCCGTGGCTTCTGGAAAAATACAAATAAAGCAAATATACGACCTGGCCTTCCTGTGAGCGTCGATGGTGCAAGTGACCCAAAAGAGATTGCAAATCTCTTCAAGGACCATTTTTCTGTAAAGTCTCTGTTGTTAGGTTCGGGGTTGGGGGTGCTCAGTGGTGACACGAATACTCAAAAGGTCGGGGCTACCTTCCTAGCCAATGATGTAGTCAAAACCTTAAGGCTAATTTCGAGAGGTAAGTCCCCAGGCCATGATGGTCTCAGCATTGAGCACCTGCAACATGCTGGACCACACATTGCTAGAGTTTTAGCAATGTTTTACTCGTTGTGTGTAAGTCATTCTTATTTGCCACCTGATTTCATGAAAACAGTGGTAGTGCCTGTAGTGAAGAATAAAACTGGTGACCTTTCCGATAAGAGTAACTACAGGCCGATCTCTCTTGCCACTATTATTGCTAAGGTATTTGACGGTTTGCTAAACACACAGTTAAATAAATACGTGACACTGCATGATAACCAGTTTGGGTTTCGACCTCGGCTGTCCACTGAAAGTGCTATACTGTGTTTAAAGCACACCGTCAAATACTATACAGATCGCAAAACGCCCGTGTACGCTTGCTTCCTCGACTTGTCCAAAGCCTTCGACCTTGTAGTGTATGACCTGCTGTGGGACAAGCTTCGGAATATAAATTTTCCACGAGAACTCATTAGTGTATTCCAGTATTGGTATGCACACCAATCCAATAGAGTTAAGTGGGCGGGAGCAATGTCGGACCCTTATCGGCAAGAGTGTGGAGTTAGGCAGGGTGGTTTAACATCTCCAACTCTGTTTAATTAATATATTAACGGACTTATCGTTGCGCTCAGCTCATTACATGTCGGCTGTCACATTGACGGTGTATGTGTAAATAACTTAAGTTACGCCGACGATATGGTGCTTATGAGCGCATCAGTATGCGGTTTGCGGAAGTTGTTGACGGTCTGTGAGGAGTATGCGTGTGGCCATGGATTATTATATAATGCAAAAAAAAGCCAATTCATGGTCTTTGAGGGCGCTCGAGGGAAGTGTCCATGCAGTATACCACTGGTTAAACTTAATAGTGTTCCTCTAGAAAGAGTTGAGCAATTTAAATACCTGGGGCATGTTCTAACCGTTGACCTCAAGGACCATGCAGACATGGATCGGGAACGGAGGGCGTTGTCAGTAAGAGCTAATATGATCGCCCGTAGATTTGCACGATGCTCAATAGATGTAAAGGTTACGCTCTTTAGAGCATACTGTACTTCGCTCTACACTTGTAACTTGTGGGCTGATTATAGTGCGAGAAGTTACAACGCCATCCGCGTCCAATATAATAACGCTTTTAGGGCAGTGTTGGGACTGCCCCGTTACTGCAGTGCGTCGGGCATGTTTGCGCAGGCGAACACCGACTGCTTTCACGCAACTATGCGCAAACGCGCCGCATCGCTGGTATACAGGGTGCGGGACAGTTCCAACACTGTCCTGGCAATGATTGCTGGTAGGCTCGACTGCCCTTACATCTGGCATTGTTCAAAAAGGCATGTCGCCAAGCCAATGCCGGACAGGAAGTACTGATAGCTTCTGTAAATATCGTCTTTCGGGTGTCTGTTTTATGTTAATGTTATTGCTGTTTTGCTTAAATTTTATTTTTTTCTTTACCTTTATATTATTTTTCAATGTGACATTACGGTTTTAATTTTTATTTTTATTTCATTAATTTTGACATGTTGATTTATTAATTTTGGTATTTGATGACATAATTTTGTTTGTAAATTTTTAACAATTCTTTATCCATAATTTTTAATTTGATTTATTTTAACTTTTTAATTGTATTATGTATTTATTATTTATTTTAATTTTTTGAATTAATACAATTTTATTTTATTATAATTTTATTTCTAATGAATTTGTAATTAAATAGGTACCTAGTCATTTTAATAATTGTATTGTAGAAAATGGGTGTAATTTGCCTGATTAAATGATAATTCATTCATTCATTCATTCATTCATTATTTTTAATATGTTTTTATATCCTTAAATATATAGCTGTGTTCAGTAAGTCAATATATTTCTTATTTAATCATATTTTTTATTTTTTGATCTTAAGAGGTAATGTGAAAAAATAGTCGGTCCATTTTTATACGTTTATGTATAAATATGATTGAAGAAGAAAATTTATTGGCTTACTGAACTGAGCTATATATTAAGGGTATAAAAACATATTAAAAATTAATAATCAGCAGATAAATTTTTCAACAGAAGATATATTGCAAAATATTAAAATTTAAATTTGAAGTATCTCTGAAATCGAAAAAATATTGGATTCCTTTACATACTTATTCTAACTAATACATAAGTACATATACAGATAGTATTTTAGCCCGAGGAAATATTCACAGAGAGATATAAGCGATTTTCATGTTTAGGTAAAAATACCTAACTTCTCATAACAAATTTTATTGGATTATTGTTCATCTGTAATCTGTATTATCTAACTTCATCACATGCCAAATTTCATAGACGGGAGAATTATTCGGGTTGCATAAGCCCCGTTGATTGGACTATAGGATTCCGCACAACACCAAAAACCATTGCCAACTTAGCAGTTTTAATCTCGTTCTTTGATCCACGGCTTTTTCACACTTCCTCATTGAGCTGCGTAGAAACTATTTAACTGCACTTTAAAAATTGTCCTTAAAACAATTATCTGTACTCATTTGGTACATTTTGTTCATTTAATTCATCCATATTCTTACTTATTTTCGATGCAAAACCCGCACTTGACGTCATTTTTATTGTTATGGTAGGCAGCGTCGCGAGTGTTGATAATTAGTACTAAAAACTGACAGAAAAGCGGCTTATAAACCGCCCAATTACATTACGGCTAGCCGTATTGAAAATCGCAATGCGCTCTATTCAATGCGGCGTACTTTAGATCAGCCGTTTTGAATACGGCGTATCTTTAATCCGCCGCATTACAATACGGCGCCGTTTTATAAAACAGCTAGTTGCTATGTAATACGGCGAAATATACAATACGCCTGCGACATATAGATAATGAGGGTAAATATTTTGATTAAATAAATATGTTACAGCTGCCGGCAGATAAATTGGCAAGAGAAAGTTGCGACAAAAGATGCGCAGTAGCTACAAACACTGTGTTTGTAGCTACTGCGCATCTTTTGTCTCAACTTTCTCTTGCCAATTTATATGCCGGGAGCTGTACATTTTAGAAAAAAAAAACGAGTTTTCATTTTTCAGTATCAAATCGGCCATTTCATACTTTAACCCCTAATACTTTTCACTTTCATGTCAAAGTATTCTCCATTATATTTTAAAAAGTTTTAAATAGTTTTGCTAATTTATTTAACATGAGCATAATTTCTCTGAAGGCATGTTTTTCATACGCTCTTGTTAAAAGCTATCACGGCCTCTGGCCCCAAGAATGTGATATCTCATCTAGGAAAATAAATGAGGACGAATAAGGGATCTATTTAATTTCCAAGAAAATAAAAGAGTTGCGAGATGTTAGGTCTTTTTTCCTTAACCTTTTTAACGACATCTACAATGCTATCACTAACATTTGGTTCCCAACCTAAGTCAGCCTTCGATCATCTACCTTGGGTATATCTGATCGAAGTTCCCAACGAACCAAATGTTAGTGATCTACTCAGCATATTGTTTTCTCATTTGTTGTTTGTACACAAATGTACCTAAATGATTTTATACTAGTTTCCCGATCAGCTAGAGACTTGAAACTTTGAATATAGGTCGTAACTGGAAAGCAAAGCAATATTATGGTGTCATTGATCTGATCTGATGCTGGAGCCCGAAGAAGACCACAGGAACTCTATGATGAAACCATAACCACCATAACCATAACCCCATCGCTTTTGGGCTCGTTAGAATTGTTTTGGCAAGTACTCTGACGGGAGACGAGGCCCAAAATCTGATGATAAAGCCGGTAGGCCATGCCATAGGAACCCAATATTGAAACCATGCAACCCCATCGAGTTTGGGCTCGTTTGAATCGTCTTGATGAGTACTCTATTGGGAAATAGTTTCCAGGGTCTGATGATGGAGCTGAAAGATGGCCACAGGCACTATACATATGTAATGAAACCATGCAAAACCATCGAGTACTCGTGAAGACGAATCAAACGAGCCCTTCGTTTGATTCGTCTTGATGAGTACTCTGTTGGGAAATAGTTTGCAGGGTCTGATGATGAAGCTGGAAGAAGGCCAGCGGAACTCTATAATAATACCACACAACCCCATCGAGTTTGGACTCGTTTGATTCGCCTTGACAAGTACATTCTCCAATAGGAGATGGTGTATTTTTAGTTTTAGCTCGTTGACTAAAAAAACAAATGAGTTAATAATTTACTGAAAAAAAAAATCATTTTAAACTTATTTTGTTAGCGAAGAAGTGTTTTTTTTTCAACTTTGGGGACGGACTGGGGCAGCGTAGGAAACCTTTTCTACGGGGCGGCACCCCGGCGTAGGTAGGCGACCTTGCCTACGGGAAAGGCGTAGGCCACTTTGGCGACAGGGGCTGCGTATTCTTCGTGGAAGTTTGGAAATAAATATTTCATTTTGAGATTACTAGGTACCTATTTATGTCAAACAGTCGAAGACAATAATTAATTATGAGAGTCAAAAAGTTAGATCGACTAATTAAATTAATGAATATTTGGGTGCTCGCTTTGGATCTTAGGCCAATGTAACTTTTTCCGAGCTGGATGGCTGACTTTGGTAAAAATAAGCAACATTAAATTCAATAAAGTTTATTCACAACGGTTTAATAAATAACTAAGGCATAATAAGTTATGATCTACTAAATTCAGTGGTGGTAAGAGACAGCGGGAGACGCGAAGGTGACGTGACCAAGGGGTGCGTTGCTGTATTGAACTTTGGCGACGGGTGCGGCGTAGGCAAACTTGGCTACGGGGGCAGCATAGGCTACCTTGGCTACGGGGGCAGCGTAGGCGACCTTGGTTACGGGAGCGGAGTAGGCCACTTTGGCGACAGGGGCGGCGTATGCCACAGGGGCGGCATAAGCGTACTTAGCGACGGGAGCGGCGTAGGCGAGCTTGGCGGGCGCGTGGGTGGGGTGTCCCTCGTAGCGGACGATGGCGTTGAATCCGTGCTCCTTGTCGGCGGTGTAGTCGACGATGCGGCGCACGCCATCGGGCTGCACCAGCGAGTAGGAGCCCTGGACGGAGTCGCCGGCGCGGGCCTCCTTCTGCTGCTTGATGTCGCCGCTGTGCTCGTCGTGCACCGAGTACTCGAACTCGTAGTGCGCGGGCGCCTCCACCTCCGCGTACGCCACCTTGCCCACTGGCACCAGGGGGATGGCGGACGCCGCCACGGCCAGGGAGAGAACTACGAAGAACTGTAATGTAAAACAAAATTTTACTTAAAGAATTGAACTTTAATTCTTACATTCCGTTGTTCTATATTCGCTCCACAGTATTGTAGTTACATATTTTCGTTATATTAAGTATTATGATATAATATTAACTCATGAGACAATAAAGAT
Source organism: Agriphila tristella (assembly GCA_928269145.1). Taxonomy (NCBI): domain Eukaryota; kingdom Metazoa; phylum Arthropoda; class Insecta; order Lepidoptera; family Crambidae; genus Agriphila; species Agriphila tristella. Next base: position 46,445,893 of record OV743433.1, read on the forward strand.
ATTTGTATTTGCCATCCATATATGGGTGACTAAAAATTTATTAACTCGAGCGCCTCCGTGCTTCGGAAGGCACGTTAAGCCGTTGATCCCGGGTGCATTTGCAGTCTTTAACACCCACCAATCCGCATTAGGACCGCGTGGTGGGTTATGGCCCATCCTCCTTATCAGTTCATAAGGATGGCCTGTGCCCCAGCAGTGGGGACATTAAAAATGTCTGAAGTCGATGCCATCCATAAAAAATATTTTTCAACATCAACGTTATTCACATGAGTCCACATTGAAAACTTTTTAATACTCTGTAATAACACTCACTTTAGCTGCCATTGTTGCTAATTAGATTGTCTCGGCTCGACTATGGTTAAGTGAGAATAGCGTCAGCTTTTATTTAAAATTGAGCCTATATCGGTAGCAGGGGACAGCAGCCTGAGGCGGTACGAACAAGTGTCACATGTAACACATGTCGCGAGGTGAAGGTCCGAGCAATCGTGCGTAAGGGTCACTGGTTCAGATCTCGTATAGGATTTATATCAAGATAAGCAAACTCTCGTGTCGTTGTCAAACTTGATGACAATCGTGTAACACATTGGAAGAGATTGAGCAATCAGCAATTAGTGTACGTACCTACCTATAATAATATATGTAGTAACCATTCAGGTAATTTTAATAACTCCTTGATCATCACATCAGCTACAACGAAATTTAGCTAATAAATAGCACCCATTTTTTTCTTTATTTTTTATGCTTTTGTTGTTTTCCCTTTGTATGTAGGTATCAATAAATTATATTCTATTTTAGTAGTACTAGGTGTACGCAAAAAAACCGCAAATCTATTACAGGATAGGCGTTTGGCACACGTATACAGGAAGTTAAAACAATATTTTACATCCGCAGTTTAAAAAAAAACGTTACGACGTCATCTTTTTTGTAATGAATAGTAGATTGTTATTCAAGACGCTAAAATGACCCATTGCATACGAGGTAGTTTTATTCCCGAGCTTTAGCGAGGGAACAAATAGAAACCGAGTTACAATGGGTTTTAGCGTCGTGTGTTACACTCTACTTTTCACTACGATTGCGAGAAAATAAAATACAATATTGAATACCTAGTTTATGCTTCCGTAAACGAATCCACTCGTTTTTCTATCCTCAACTTCATAAACTTTTCATACAGTATTTAAATAAATGATTTGTGCTTGACGGCAAAAGATTAAAATTATTTCTTTCCTATTACTTATTTACAGTCACACAATTCAATCAGTTTGGTATTAGAGAAAAATTCTAAAGATTTCGCGCCTTTTTTAATTTCTACTGTAGCAGCTAAGAAACACAATGCACGCATTCTACGATCAAACTTAAAGTCACAGAGTATAAATAAGTCTATGATTTCACCGAAGAGATCGCTGCTTTTAGTTCCATTTTCAAAAATAAAAATGAGAAACAATATTAAGTCGAGCGAGTCTTTCGAGAGAGAGAGAGAGAGATTCGTGATTATGAATAAAGACTTTTTCGTTTTAGTAGGCTCATTGGTAATAGACAAACATTAAAAAAGAAAAAACTTTATCCCCTAGGGGTAATTTTGCTATTTTATCCTGGCTTTTGTACGTTACAATGACGGACTTTTTGAGCAAGAGGAGTGAAAAAAGTATTTTTTTCTAAAACCTATCGTGTGTGGTATCCAATTAAAGGGGCTTTCTAAGCCAATTTGAAAAATACTTTAAGTAAGTAAGTAAGTAATTGTTTATTTGCGTGAATATGGTACGTTGTGTTCTTAAGGTACTAATAACCAACATATTCTATCGTTGTGGATATACGATGTGCAAAAATTTATTAGTTACAATTTATAAGTTGAGAGAAAATTAAAAACATTATTACAATTAAACAAAATTCCCTAGTTCAGATTCATAATAAAAATCATTCACGAGCACTAGTCATCGTTAAAATGTCATAAAAAAAAATGTCAAGAAAATGTCAATAAAATGTCAAATAAAGTAGATTGTTTTGCGAGAGTTAATAAAAAAAACTACAATAATAAAAATAAAAATGTCAAATTCTATCATTAATGAAGTCAGCGACTTTATAATACATTTTGTCCGTTAATAAACTTAATAATTTTGATTTAAATTTAAAGTATGACAATTCTTTTATGTCTTTTGGTAGCTTATTAAATATGCGGATCGCCATACAGTGGACATTTTTAGAATAAAGCATCAATCTCTGGCCTGGTATACAATAATTTTCACCTTTTCTTCCTCTGTATAAATTATTACTATTATTAGTTTTAAATAGACTATTATATTTTTTTGCAAAAAGTGCCATCTCAAGTATATACAGACAGGGAAGCGGTAGCAAGTAAACAACGGCTTACAGCTATCCAACCTATCTGCACCACATATAGATCGAACACATTTCTTTTGTACTCTAAATGCTCTGAGCATATCAACAGAGTTACCCCATAAAATAAGTCCATATCTTAGTAACGACAATACGTAGCCGTGGTACGCCATTAACGCTGCTTCTTTAGACGCTACATTAACAATTCTATTTAGTACATATACATATCTGTCCAACTTATTTACCAACGTATCAATGTGAGCTTTCCAATTCAACATTTCGTCAATTGTAATACCTAAGAATTTAGCTTGTTTCACATTGTCAACTTCATTACTCTCGTACTTAACGTTAATATCTATGTTTGTTCCATTGTGTGTTTTAAAGTTAATGCTTTTCGTTTTTGTCATATTTACTTTTAAGTTATTATTTTTCAACTTATATCGCGTCATGAGATTTCAGCTACTTGTTTTAAATTAAACCAAAAATAATTTTCAAAACATACCAAGTTTGGGCTCCTCCAGTTCAGATACGATACGATACGGTTGAATTATTTTTAACCGACTTCAAAAATTTGAAAAGGAGGAGGTTATCTATTCGTCGCGTTTTTTTTTTTTTATATATGTATGTACACCGATTACTCGAAGACGGCTGAACCGATTGAAATGATTCAAACGTTATAACATGACATTTATTTCCAAGTTGGTCCCATTTTTTGAAATTTTGAAATCGGTTCAGTTGTTTTCAAGTAATCTTGAAAAAACTGTCGTTTTTGTTACCATTTTATATGAATTCAGGCGGATTTTCAACCATTACTTTTTTGTTTATGAACCGATTTAGATGATTCTTTTTTTTGTTTGAAAGAAGACACCTTAAAGATGATACCATATTAATTTCATTGGTATTGGACTTTGGATTTTGAAGATACACAAGGGAACTCCTCAAAATTAAATAGGAACTGTACAGTGATTGAAATATTGGTAGGATTATGACAATCAAAAACAAGTTAAGTACCTATTTATTGTCAAGGACGTGCTGGACTAGGGTTGAACTGCGAAGGCCCAACGGAACTCTTGTGGAAATTGAGTTACTCGGGGTATACCATTGAAAAATGTGAAACATTATAACGTTTTATTTTATAAAATCATCACTTACATACCTACCACAAAAAAGTTTGAAATAAAAAAGCTTTTAAAAAAAAGCACAACCTCCTTCAAAAATCTTAAAAAACAGCTCTATAAAAAGCAAGAAATAATGTTCAAATCGATTAATTAAAACACGTCTATTGAAGTCGGGTGGGCTTTAAGAATATAAACAATACAATAAATAAAAAAATACTTCCAGCTCCACCCGACTTCAATAGACGTGTTTTAATTAATCGATTTGAACATTATTTCTTGCTTTTTATAGAGCTGTTTTTTAAGATTTTTGAAGGAGGTTGTGCTTTTTTTTAAAAGCTTTTTTTCAAGAATATACAGGGTGTCCCAAAACTTTGCCACACGGAGGGAAAGTAACTTAAATATTGAAGATAGGAAATTTTACTGAAAGAAGACTTAATTTAAATTTAAAAAATAATTGGAATTGCATTCAAAGATTTTTGAAAAATCGCCTGCCTTAACCAGGAATCGAACCCACCAAATATAAAAAAAAACTTTTTAAATTTTTACGATATCGATCGAAAGTGTTACGTTTGTCAGTATATCATTTTCAAACCTGCCCACAAAATTTCACGATAATCGGTTGAGAAATGCGACCTGTAGAGGAAAACAGACAGCACCGGAAAGCTGGACTGAAATATCTTTTTGTTACATATCTCCGCCATTTCAAAAAATAAAGAAAAACTGGCTCAACTTAAAAAAATCTATATAATTTTCGAACCTGTTTATAAAATTTCACGATAATTAGTTGAGAAATGCGACCTGTAGAGGAGATAAGACAGCGCCGGAAAGCTGGACTGAAATATGTCTTTTTACTTATCTCCGCCATTTTGAAAACTTTCGAAAAACTGGCTCGACAAAAAAAAATCTGTATAATTTTCGAACCTGCTCACAAAATTTCACGAGAATCGGTTGAGAAATGCGACCTGTAGAGGAGAACATACAGCCGGACATACGAAAGAATTTTTGCCCAAGCTGAAGCAGCTGAGTTCAATAATTATGGAAAATAAGACAATAGTTTTTCTATTGTTGTCCGGCCGTATACGCCCGCGCGAGCATTGATGAATTAAACAACACCTAAAATAATCAAATACGTGTTGAAATCCGCAGTGTTTCAATTCAGTTAAATATCTTTTTTGCTAATTGAATAGATAGGGAACCTCTTATTGACCGAGCGAGCACGAAGTGCGAGCTGTGCGATCTGTTTGGGCAAAATTTTTTTCGTATGTCTTGTCTGTTCTCTTCTACAGGTCGCATTTCTTAACCGATTCCCGTGAAATTTTGTGAGCAGGTTCGAAAATGAAATAGATTTTTTATCGAGCCAGATTTTAAAGAATTTTCAAAATGGCGGAGATATGTTAAAAAACCAGATTTTACGGCTTTCCGGCGCTGTCTGTTCTCCTCTACACTAGGTCGCATTTCTCAACCGATTCTCTTGAAATTTTGTGAGCAGGTTCGAAAATTATATAGATTTTTTTGTCACGCCACTTTTTTGAAATTTTCCATATTAGCGGAAATATGTTAAAAAACATATTTTAGTCCGGCTTTCCGGCGCTGTCTTTTCTTCTCTTCATAGTTCAGTAAATTACGGGTTCGCAAAACATTAATTTAATGTTTTGCGAACCCGTAATTTTAATAATAAGCTGTAATTTTGCAATCTGACTTTGAGGTGATTATAAAACACTAATATAAACGAATCCAACTAAATTTACGAATATACAAAAAAATACAGCGTAGTTTTAACTTTTTTTTGTTGGATTTACATTCACAATCAAATTATAGTTTCAAATCAAGCAAAAAGTAAAGAAAGTATGTAATTAGCAATTTTGCTAAAGCAATTAAATAAATTAATATTTTGGTCAGTAAAGTAAAAAAATAATAGTGAAAATTTGTTGGATTCATTTACAAAATGACAGCTAGCCATGTAATTTAACGATCAAAAGAAGAAAGCAAATTAATTCTATTTCGTCATACTAGCTCCCGTAATTTTACTGAACTACAGGTCGAAATTCTCAACGATAATCGTATCGTGAAGTTTTGTGGGCAGGTTTAAAAATTGTATCACTTTTTTTAGTCAACCTAAAAATTCGGTACAATTTTTAAACCAGTTTTTCTGATTTTTTCGAAATGGCGGAGATATGTAAAAAAAAAAATTTCGGGCCGGCTTTCTGGCGCTGGATGTTCTCCTCTACAGGGTCTCATTTCTCAACAGATTCTTGTGAAATTTTGTGAGCAGGTTCGATAATTATATAGACTTTTTTAGTCTAGCCAGTTTTTCAAAATTTACCAAAAAATTCATGCCCACCAATGCCATCTATTTGCGAATATACCTACCAAACAGTAGGGACCTACTATGTGCTTTGAAAAGCTCGTGAGCAGTGTGGGAAAAAGGGGTGGCGACATCTTTTAGATTATTTTTTAATCAACATACAATTTGAGCTACTTTTTAACGCGAGGTCTACAGCTCACGGAGCCAATAGTATGTAAGCTAAGGGGAATGTCTGAAAAAAATCAAATTGGTTTTTTTTTGTACGTAAGTAAAGCCCCCTTAGTAATAGAAACAAGTTTCAGAATTTTTGGCTGCGTGAAAAAGATTAAAAAAATTAAAGTCTCTTCGACTTCACAAATATACAAAAGTAACAGCAGAATGGAGATTATACCTTTGCCACCACCTGCCACAACAACACAACGAATAAAAAATAAAAAGTTTTGACATTTTGACATTTGTCATTTTTGAAACTTATTTTTTAATACCATGTTGTGGTTGTGGCAGGTTGTCTCAAAGGTATAATTTCCATTCTGCTGTTACTTTTGTATATTTGTGAAGTCGAAAATACTTTAATTTTTTTAATCTTTTTGACGCAACCAAAAATTCTAAAACTTTTTTCTATTACTAAGGGGGCTTATTCCTACCTATAGAAGAATTCGGACATTCCCCATTATATAGTATCGATTTACAGTACAATTACTGCTGAGGTCACATCACATTACTCTTTTTGCTCACATTTAAAACGCATACGTATATGGCAAAGTTTTAATTGCTGGGCAAATAAGTAAAAAAGGTTCGAAAATTGTTCATTCAACCTCAGATTCCGACCAGCTTTGCACCTGACCCGCAAACTCAAGTTCAACGGGAAATGGCAAACAGGTTGTTGACCATCGAAATACATTTCGGTGTTGTTGACAGTATTCGTCAAAAACGACGAGTTGTGTTACGGTTACATAAAAACTTCGACATTAAAGATTTGCAAATCTTCGTTTCGCTTTTGAAACATGGAAGAATTGGATTTGACGTTTTAAAAATGATGTCAATCCCATTACATCTTTCAAAGGCTTCACTAACAATATTTTAAAATGTTTCTTTGTCTAGTCTAGCCACTGTCTCTAGTTTTTTTGAGTTTTGCATTCACAATGCAATTTTTAACATACTTATGTCTTTTAGACTAAAAAACTAACGAGCGAACTTGGTGGCCTTATTCACAATGTTATTCTCTCATTCTATTAATAACTCATTTATTTGGCCCAAGTGGTATTGGGAATAGAACATGTGATATTCGCCCTCTGACAAAAGACTAGGTGCATTAAAAAAGCTTTTTATAAAAGAAAAATCTCCTTAAAAACCTAAAAATAAAAACAACTTCAAAATCAAATAGCTCTAAAAAGCAAATCATTTTAAAAAACTTTTTGATTTTTGTCCTTACGACACTACATTTATTTTTATTACTCGTAAACCAAGTCAATATTTAAAAAAAGCTCAAGTAGGTAATAATCTCTTAAATTGTCTCTAATATTTTTTGAATAACTCTTCAACAGTTTTCATTCTTTCTGTATGTTTTAAAATCCATTTTAGCTCATAGTGGCCACTTTTGGCAATTATGGATTTTAAAACTTACAGAATGAATGATAACCGTTGAAGAGTTATTCAAAAAATATTAGAGATAATTAAAGAGATTATTACTTGAGCTTTTTTTAAATATTGACTTGGTTTACGAGTAATAAAAATAAATGTAGTGGCGGCGCCACTTTCACTACCACCTCGCCTTAACAAATATTTTATTACGTTTCAAAACAAAAAAAAACAATAAAAAAAAAAAAAAATTTTTTAAATTTTTTAATAATAAATATTTGACAACATCACATACATTGCTTCAATCCCAAAGTAAGTAGCTATAGCACTTGTGTTATGGAAATCAGAAACAACGGTGGTATGACACACACCCAGACCTGAGACAATATTGAAAAGTTCATTTTCTACATTGACCCAGCCGGGGATCGAACCCGGGACCTCAAGAGATGGTGACGCCTTGAAAACCGGCGTGCGGACCACTCGACCACGGAGGTCGTCAAATGAATGATATGAATGATAAATGAATAAATGAATTATCATTTTCAATTTAACAGCAGCTTTATATTCCAGAAAAAGTTGGACGTGAAAAACTATGCTGCCGAAGTGTTAATCAAAAAGTTAGAATTTATGGTCTATCTATAAGCACAGAATACATATAAGTATTTTTACCATCGCCACTCTAAAAAGTGCGTTTAATTCAACGATAAGAGTGAATAATAAGCGATTTTATTCACCGAGTGAATAAAAATAATTTGAATTTGGAACAAGCGCGCATCGTATGAATTATGTACAAAAAAAAACTTGCTGAAAGTATGGAGCCAAACCGAAGGGATTTGCTACATCTATGTATGGAGCTATTCCATAGATAAAGCCATAGTTATACAATTTAAAAAAAAATATATCCCGCCAATTTTATTTAGGTTCTTTTTAGTGTCTTATCTTTGAGTTCTTTTCTAAAAAAATATCTCGCCAAATTAATTAGGTTCTTTTTAGTGTCTTATCTTTGGGTTCTTTTCTTTATATTAGAGGGAGATTAGATGTTCAGTCTTGCATCAGTCCATTCCATCAGTCTGAGTGCCTAGTACGAGTTGTGTTTCTCACCTCACTTTGCGAATAGTATCGAGTGAAAGAGAGGAAATCATGCGAGTGAGTGAACGAGTGAAAGAGAGAAAACGATAGTTAACTATTCGCAAAGTGAAGTGAGTACAAAAACCAACTCGTACTAGGCCCTCTAGTACGATTTTCAGTCTGTAAAAATTCAAAGTCTATACAAACTGATGAAATGGACTGATGTCAGACTGATCTGATCATGTAATTTCCCTCATAGCATGGTTGTTTTATGTCATTGGAAAACTTATAGTTTCACTATTTTCTAACAATTAATAATAATAATAAGTTTATTACCGATTACCTATCTAAATAATAAAATTTGATAAATATAAATAGGTACTACAGGTGTAAGTAGTAGTAAGTACTGCTATTATGTTTTCTCGCAGTCAATGGTAAAAAGTAGAGTACTTACACAACTCGTGAAAAAAAATTTCATCTCGGTCCTTTGTATCCCTCGTTTCGCTCAGGATTCTACTTTTGAATCCCTCGCTACGCTCGGGATTCAACTCTAGAATCCTTCGCTGCTCTCGGGATCCAACATAGTACCTCGAACTAAATTCCTTCTTTTTTCACTTGTTGTATAATCTACTATTTTACCATTGCCACTCTAAAAAGTGCGGTTAATTCAACGATAAGAGTGAATAATACGCTGTTTTATTCACCGAGTGAATAAAAATATTTTGAATTTGGAACAAGCGCGCATCGTATGAATTATGTACAAAAAAAATAAAACGTGCTGAAAGTATGGAGCTATTCCATAGATAAAGCTATAGTTATACAATTAAATAAAAAAAAAAAGTACCTACATGGTTTAGCTATTGTCGTGTTCTACAGCTTTGTTTGATTGCCACAGATAGGTAAAGTCCATCCATTTTCATCTGATCTTAAATCTGTGTATGGTCACTTTCCATAGTCTTACTATTATCAGTGGCAATCAAACAAAGCTGTAGAACACGACAATAGCTAAACCATGTGGTAAACCTCGAAAAATAAAAAAGTATCATTTTTGGAGATACTCATTTTACCTTCTTTACGTTTTTTTTCGATTGTAAGTGAACTGCTAGCTTGACAGACTTTGTTTTGGGCTCTAATAAAAGCTAATTAAATTTACTACAAATTATTTTCAGTTATTTTTCTTCATAGAATAAGTGGTTTTTCCAATATTTCGCGAAATAAGTTGGTTAAACTTGAAAATTTCTGTTTGGGTAAATTAGGTCGCTTTCGAAGAGCCATAGCTTGGCTCCTATAGTGTCAATAGAGCTGCAATTGGGCCTAAAATGTAGGTAATTTAATAGAGTTTATTATTAAGAAAACATTGTTCGCAAATAGTTTTGGCCCTGGTGCGCAAACATTTATAAAATTTCGCAGTTTTTTAGAAACTGCTACCTGCTTAAGCTTTTTTTTTTCTGCAATGGAGTAACATAGAGCAATTATTTTTATGTTTTAGTATAGCAAGACCTTTTTTAAATATTTTAATTAGATTTTTTGTTGAAAATTTTACTAAAACAATTTTTTTCTCTAAAACATTTGCTTTAATTTCCGTATGGATAAAGAATAACACGAGTTTTATTATTACTGTGCATTGTAGACCCATATCATAACTCTCTAAATATGTCAACAAAAAAATTAAAATGTTATAACTAAGAGTTTTCAATTAATTTTTGAATGAATGAAAATGGTATTATTAAAAAAAAATTTGTAATATCTTGATAATGGTTTACTTTTGCATTACACTATTTTGGGTCAATATTGTTGCAAATGACCTCCCCCATCACCCCTTACAGGATTCCGATCTAATTTCTAATAACCCTGTATACATTGAGTCTTTATGCCTCCATAACCCATTTTACCTTTTTTATTTTTTTTAGATTGTAAGTGAACTAAAAAGTCTCACATACTTCGTTTTGGGCCCTAATAAAAGCTAAATAAACGTTCAACAAAATATTTTTTGACAAGACAAGCGGTTTTGCCAATATTTCACGATATACGATACGTAAAACCGGAAAATTTCATTTTTTTTTAGAAATATTGGTCATCTTTGAAGTGCAATAGCTTAGCTCCTATGGGATCAATAGAGCTGCAATTAAGCTCTAATTGTAGGTAATTTAATATAGTTTATAAGTGTAGAAAACATTATTCGCAAAAAATGCATAGTTTTGGCCCTGGAGACCAGATAGTGAAAAATGTCCCAGTTTTTCTCGATTTTCTCAGTTTCCACAGGTTTTTCGAAGTTGTAAATTCACACTACCCTAACAGATCCCTACAACATACCAAAAATGCAGAATCACATCACGCTTTGCGAATTTAGCCTCTTTTTTGTCTATTTCCAACGGCTTAAAGAGTTATATTATATATAAGTAATAAATTATTAATAATGCCTCTCAAATTTAGGGTCTAAATAGAGACAAATACTGTAAATCAAGAGTTTCTTCGAAAATCGGAGCGTGAAAGTGAATTTGGTGTCATACTTAACATATACTTACTTACTAAATTCAAAGATATAAATATTGCGTAGGTACCTAGTTAGTAAACAAATTTAGTCGAATTGTAATTTCAAAGCAAACGGACTGTTCTATAATCTAGTGCCACTAAGCATAAGATTGATTAATTAAGATTGATGTCAACACTCGTTCGTAGGATATTTCATCAAAATCACCTCATATGGCTCAACTGCCAATCCCATTATGTTTGTTGTAAGCTATTTCTAGATTGTTAGCGCTAGTTTAGCATATTTGCAAATTCAGAGCCATAATTCTGCTCAACTAGTTACAAAATCTGTAGCAACAATCGAACACTTGCTCCACATTACATAACGTCCAAATATATATCAAATCCGATCCTTACAAAACTGACTCGGCAACATTACAGAGTAATAAATAAATTAAAATAAGGTGTAATGGCAGTGTTTTTAGAAAAACTGGTTTGTTCCCATCTTACTTAGAGCTCGAGCTTTCTAAGCTCTGCTTAGAGTTTGGAAGTTCGTATATGTGAGAGTGGGAGGTCTTGTCAGAATGGTAGCTGTCATTAAAGAAATTAAAAGTAGTCTGGTCAGTTGTGCGACCGAGGCCTTGACCGACATGCCCTGGGTGGAGTCCCCTGGTATGAGACATGTCACGCATTGGGTCATAAAACAATTTATTGCTCATTTATTTATATGTATGAAAGTTATCTAACGAATGTTTGTTCAAAGGGAGAAACTATTTAAAAGCTTCGTTATTATGTGATGGATAAGTAATATTTCCAAAACAGTCACCGAATGTTTAAGCCACTAGATAATTTTGTTTTTTGAACACTGGTCTAGCCCATTAAATCTTGAAATATTTGAAGTGGTTTTATTCAAATATGATTACCTATGTATTTATGGACTAAAATTACTTTTTCATGACATGTGTTACATTGTCATAATAAGACATTTAAGAAATACATTTTATGTAAAGTAGTAATACTTGGTGAATTAGATCTTCTAAATTGCTCAATAGATTTAATATTGTTTTGCAATTAAAGGTACTTACAATATAAATTACTGTCAACCAGTAGATGGCGTTTGCATCAAACATTCTGGATTATGTAAAACAACGTTTGGCAATTTGAAACTGGAGCATTATTTATAAGCAATACCAAACTATTAATTGGTCATAACGGGACGAAACCGGTCTCTATGTGTAAGCATTTTTCAAATACACTTGTGCTACGTGGGAAATAATGTGACAAATTAAGGAAATTGTGACATAAACGTATTAAAACGTAGTGTTTGAAGGTTAATGTAGTACATACCAGTTAATTAGTATGGTGTATCAAATTTTACTGTATCGTAATATGAACATTTGTAACATATAAGTAATTATCTGTATAATATACGACACAATTCTGAGCAGCCTTAGGATTCTGTAATTGCCACATTATGAATTAAAGAACGTTATTTCGTTAACTTTTGGAGAACTTATCTTATCTGAGAATCTTCTTCTTAACAATATTCTTCTTCTTCTTCTTCTTAGTGTTGTCATTCCTCTCCTATCGGAGGTTGGACATCCAAATAAGGATGTAGAGCTGTTCAAATATAGACCAATTCCATATTTGGAGAATTATACAACGTGTTAATGAAATAGCGCAAAATGAGAACCGTTTCTTCGGACCATCAAACTGAACAACTTTTACTGCTGCTTCATACATTTTTATATTTTCGTTATTAATTTTTGTATGAAACAGGAGATTTTTTTTCGCGATTTCGGATTTGGTCCCATAGTAAAAGCTGTTCAGTTTGATGGTTCGAAGAAACGGTTTTCTCATTTTGCGCTATTTCATTAACACGTTTTATGTTTCTTCCGTCGTTATTAATTGAGATGTTCTTTATTATGTTTTTGTTTTATTAATTTAAAGACCTTGATATGTGTAGCTATTACTTATTATGATAATCGCCAATAGCTGTCATAATATTGGAGGTTTACAGCTTTCTATAGAACGTACAATGCATCCAAACTGAAAAATGTATTTTAATGTGTAGGTTTACAACTCGATAATCGCATTCGTTGTTACGACATAACACGTTAATCGGAAGCTAATAAAGTGTGAAAGACTTCATTGATTCTTTCCCTCTTTCCCACACTTTTTTCAGCTCAATGACATCACAATGGGAGAGTAACTGAATTGAAATCACTCCATTAACCGATAGTATGATAATGATGCATGGATCTATATACATAATATTTTGTTACAGTTATACCAGTATACAGTAATAAAGCTCGTGATATACTTAACATCGATTAAGTATAAAAAATACATCGAAAGATATGGCATTGTTGGAGTAGAAAATATAATGTGAATAACGTTGTTCTGTATAAGAAGAATAGCTATTTAACTTATCACGAAAACATGTAAATGAAATAGTGTAAGTAGCTAAGTAGTTAGAATTTATCTGCCATAAATGACACCGGAGGAGCTCGGTGGTGCAGTGGTGTAGCGCCTGGCCCAGCGATTGCGGAGGTTCCGCATTGGGCCCGCGTGGTGGGTTATGGCCCGTCCTCCTTATCCACCCATAAGGATGGCCTGTGCCCCTACATTGGGGACATTAAAAATGGCTGATGGACATATGATACCAGAAAAAAAAAATATTTACTGACTTTTTATGTTATACTTTATACTATTTGTACCTAATTAGTCCAATCAACGGGGCTTATGCAACCCGAATAATTCTCCCGTCTATGAAATTTGGCATGTGATGAAGTTAGGTTATACAGATTACAGATGTACAATAATCCAATAAATTTTGTTACGAGAAGTTATGTATTTTTACCTAAACATGAAAATCCCTTACATCTCTCTGTGAATATTTCCTCGGGCTTAAATACTTTCTGTATTCGTACTTATGAGTTAGTTAGAATAAGTATGTAAATAAATCCAATATTTTTTCGATTTCAGAGATACCCCAAATTTAAATTTCAATAGTTTTCAATATATCTTCTGTTGAAAAATTTATTTGCTGATTATTATTTTTAATATGTTTTTATACCTTTAATATATAGCTTTGTTCAGAAGCCAATAAATTTTCTTCTTTAATCATATTTATACATAAACGTATAAAAATGGACCGACAATTTTTTTACATTACCTCTTTAGACCAAAAAATAAAAAATAATATGATAAAAGAAGAAAATTTATTGGATTACTGGAAAAGAAATACTGGAAAACATATTAAAAAATAATAATCAGCAAATAAATTTTTCAACAGAAGATATATTGAAAAACATTAAAATTTAAATTTGGGGTATCTCTAAAATCGAACAAATATTGGATTTCTTTGCATACTTATTCTAACTAATACATAAGTACGTATACAGAATGTATTTTAGCCCGAGGAAATATTCACAGAGAGATATGAGCGATTTTCATGTTTAGGTAAAAATACCTAACTTCTCGTAACAAAATTTATTGGATTATTGTTCATCTGTAATCTGTATTACCTAACTTCATCACATGCCAAATTTCATTGACGGGAGAATTATTCGGAAGTCGCCATACAACAAATATCCTCATTGATTGGACTAAATCTATATTTTCTATAAGTACATCATCTTAGTTGATAATGCAATGGTTGTAAACTTGTAACTGCCAAAGGGATAACATATATCAGACTTCAGGTTTACACACGGAACCCTACCCAACCGATCATTAATCGGAAACGTTCGCATGCGAATATCCGTAACCAAGCGGAAGCAGCGTCGTTACACCGATAACTATTCCGCAATTAGACGCACGCGCATCATTGTTGTTCTGCTAAAATGTGTTGCGTTACTTGAGTATTCACTAACTTTGATGTGTGAACCAGAGGTACAGACAGTTAACCGTGGAACACCTAGGTGAACTACTTCGGTGTTCCACGGGTCAGGAAGGTTTCTTTCGGGATTCGCGTTTACCTATGTCTGACAGAAGTGTTGTGTGTGTATTGAATTAAGCCAAACGTAGCGTCATGGGTATTAGAAATAGCGGTCATTTGTAGTTAAATGTTCGTTGTATCTAAAAACTACTTGATTAAATGACGAGTTTTAAGTTAAAAAGCAATTGTGTACACTGTACATAATTCCGTGGTTCATCAAATAACTTGATCGGTTTTATGACAGTAAGAATCTTAGCATTTATTTAAAAAAAGTTTAATACTATGCATTTATGCTACCATGCAATGTTTTTGTACATAGCAGAATTCACTAACTTTGATGTATGTTTCTTTCGGGATTCGCGTTTATGTCTGACAGATAGTATAATTGTATACAAAAATTACCTGATTAAATGTCGAGTTATAAATTAAAAAATTGTGTCACTGTACATAATTCCGTGTCACACACTGTCATCAAATAATTAATTTATGACAGTCAGAATCATTAGATTACTTAATTATTGTCAAAAAAGTTAAAAACAATGCATTTTGTTACCATGCAATGTTTTTGTCAGCATTGCTGTTCCCTGGACTTCGTTTTTTTCTTCCGTAAAATACCATGAAATAATTTAACAAGTAGCCCATTTGCAATATAAATAATAGGTAGGTACGACAAATAAATACAGGCGTGGCTGCTGTTACGCTATCTCAATTACAGTGTGTTAACAAATTACGCATAGCGCCTCAGTTAATCGTTACGTTGCTAAATACGATTGCATATATCGACATTATACAGATGAAGTGATAAACACCTATGTGTATCATATTTGTTTTTTTAGATATGCCGCTCTACTTTTGAGTCTTTGTTATAGTTTTTATATGCGGTCGAAGAAAGGTTCGGCGTTATGTAATAGATGATTAGATTCTATAACTATACAAGATAAACTTAGAAGTACCTATGAATCCTATGATAGTGAAAGTTTTTAAAATCAATATCCTTCTTTATCGTTTTTAAATAGATTTTGTTCCGTACTTGGTTCACGTGGAATTCCACTAGCTATGGGAATTTTTAAATCTCCTTTTTAGCGGCTGCTGATCATAATAATTAATCAAGTAAGTATCTATGCAAAATTCAGCCCAATTTATCCAGTAGCTTGTGTGTTGATAGATTAGCCAGTTATCTTTTTTATTTATAAACAAACATACTAAACAACTAAAACTAGGTAGGTAGTGAAATAATAAAAAAGTATTCTATAAATAGTTTGAAAAAGTAATTTTATTTTATTTGAGTGATGGCTTTTGAAACCCTTACAAGTTAAAGGGATACTTTTTTATAATTTCACTACCTAATAATTAGTATTAGTTGTTTATTATGTGTTTGTTTTGATACAGTGATAGAGTCGACCAGCGCAATGTTCCGATGAGTAATCAGGTGTTAGCTCTTGAATGAGTTACACAACTTGAGCCAGTTTCTGACCGCTGCCGATGCTGCTTGTTCGGATGCGGTATAAAAGCATCGAACGTCCTGGTAGGGGCACATTACTGTACAATATTCAAACGTAACAACATGGTGCTTGAAGTGAGTTTCGTTTAGGAGTTTCTAGAATATATTAATGGACATTAGATACAGTTACTTTGGAAAAGATAACTAATATCGTTATTTAAATGTTTCAGGTTGCGTCTTTCTTCTGCTTGGTTGCGGCAGCGACGGCGATTGCCGTCCCTGGAGTGCCACTCGCCAAGTTGGCGTACGCTGAGCCCGAGGTCCCCGCGCAGTACGAGTACTCGTACTCCGTGCAAGATGACCACAGCGGCGACATCAAGCAGCAGAAAGAGAACCGCAACGGCGATGCCGTCCAAGGGTTCTACTCGCTAGTACAGCCTGATGGTACTCAGCGCATCGTCGAGTACACAGCTGATAAGGAACATGGATTCAACGCTGTCGTGCGATACGAGGGACAGCCCCACGCCGCCGCCCCCGCCCCCGCTAAAGTAGCCTACGCAGCTCCAGCTCAGGCCGCGTACGCTCACGCTCCAGCTCAAGTGTCGTACGCTCACGCTCCAGCTCAAGTGTCGTACGCTTCCGCTCCAGCTCAAGTGTCGTACGCTTCCGCTCCAGCTCAAGTGTCTTACGCTTCCGCTCCAGCTCAAGTGTCGTACGCTTCCGCTCCAGCTCAAGTGTCGTACGCTCCCGCTCAAACCCAAGTGTCATACGCTCCGGCTCCATTTACCAAAGTAGCCTACGCCCAGGCCCCTGCCGCCAAATTCACTTACGCTGCACCTGTCGCCAATTACGCTCCTGTACAATACGCTCCCGCTGCACCCGTACACTACGCGCAAGCCCCCGTCGCTAAAGTAGCGTACGCCAGCCAAGCGCCTGTAGCCTACGCAGCTGCCCCCGTCGCCAAGGTGGCCTATGCTCAGGCACAACCAGCCTACGCATACGCGGCACCTCTCGGCCATGTCACTTATTCTTCTCCCGCCTACTCTTATCAACACTAGATCTTAAGTGCCATAAATGTTATTTATTTTGTTAAATATAGTCACTTAATCTATTTCTGCCTTTTATTTTTCAACTGTGGGGAAATAATTGCACAAGGAGGTGTCAAAACGACGTATCCGATATCAAAACGTTCGAAACGAAGTTAGAAGGAAGCGTGCGGGTAGTGTCGGGGAATCAATTGAATTATGTAGCATTATGAGGCGAGTGGCTCCGGTTACGCAGCACGTCCGCGCCCCCGGCGGGCACTCTGACGCATTGCTCTTGACACCTATTTATTCGGCTAGTTTAAGGAGCATGGAGATCGATATAATTAAACCCGGGAGAGACTTGAGGGTACCCCTCTATCGACCTGCGGAGTAGCCATCGCGGGCGGCAGGGTGTTCCTGTGTTGTTCGCTTGCTCGCAAAAAGACCGCGCCTGCATTAATGATTGCAGGCAAATACAAATTGACAGAATCGAACGGTAAAAGTGGTTGTTAAGATGAAGCGGAGGGTTGCAAACGTGTGATGTGAATATTTGATTGCGTTACCGCACCGCTGTTTCCGATGACTTGAAGGGTTGTTCTGAATGTTTTGTTCTCAAAGATGACGCTAATGGGAGATGACAGCGTTCCGTTTATATTTATGATAGATCAAAGATAAAATAGGCACAAGTTTAGTTCAGTGTATCAAGTTGAAACAATGAGTAGGCAATAAAAAAAATTGGTTTCCAAAGAATCTGAAAGTTTCATTAAAGCATTTGGATTTTTGCGTTCACAATGTTATTTTTATACAATACTAAATAACATACCAGAAAAAATGATTTCAATGAATTCACTCGACGATGCCACTAGTGTCTCGGTAGCTCAGTGGTCAGAGCATTGGACCGGATATCCAAAGGTCGCGGGTTCGATTCCCGTCCGAGAATTGATCTGGTGCGAGTCGTATTTTTTCTAGTATATTACATATTTAGTAATGTTTGAACATACTCGTAGACAACTTTAGAGTTTTTTCAAGAAAAGGCTGACCGACATTCGGTTAGTTTTATTACGCTCCCTCATTCATGAAGTTATTTAAATTAAGCACAATAGATTATCAAACTGCTGTCAGTTTTCTGTAATTCTAAATTCTGTAATTGAGTCCCACAGTTTTCATTAATACCTAGTTATACCAACCAAATCCAGCGTTATTTGTTGAAAACATATCGCGTAAATGCGCCGAAAGCATTCACTTTGCGAATATTAAATGTGTCTAGGGTATAAATACGAATAAATGATGAGTGCGTGCAAATGTTTTGGTGAAGTTTTTCAATCTGCCCACAAAGGGTTGTATCGTGTTAATCTGGCTATTATCGGATGAACTATTACCTTCCCCCGCACCACCCTCCGCGGAGTAGGGCCACTATGGGGTTACATAATGTAGGATTATTCCTAGGAAGGATAGATAAATGTAGAAAACAAACCAATCAATCGCGGCGATTGTTATATATGCATCTACCAAACAACTGAAATCTAAAAAAATTTTTTGCCTTAAACTTTTTTAAGTTTAGTAAACTTTGTTGGCTTCGTGTTGTTTTTTATACTCTTTTCATTGTAGGTATAATGCATAAGCTTCTGGTAAGTATATTACAAAAAACTTCTAAATTATCTCACGAAACTACTCAATCAATTTTTGTTGAAGAAAAAATGCACCCATATAGGTACTACGGCGCGTCTTGTCAATTTATACCAATTCACTGTCGTTTTTTGTATGGTTAGTTTAATGAACATTTTCAAATTTCCAATGCACGATAAAGACAGATGTAGTAGAAAAATTGTAGAACTAGAGAACCAATTGTCATGTGACAATTTGGTTTACATTATGCGGTGTAGCTAGAGTACCTAGTTTGATCTACTTATTTTCAAATTAGTTGACTCAATGAATACAAAATTGGCATGACAGGTAACGTCTTAAACGTCTATAATGTTACCTAAGATTTATAAAAAATCTAAGAAAACAGGAGAAACTCTTACTTTCCTCTCATTTTTATGTTGTTACGTTTATTATGTTGTAGATCAATTCAATAATTTCAAAGATTTGTGAAAAATAATAACGAAATACCTAAGGTGTTTCTACTACAGTAAGTATGAGACTTTTCCCTCAAAATGCCAACTGGCTGGCGACCCCATGGCAGGCCCCCCTCCCCGCCCCCATAGTCCTGTTTGTACAACCATTATATCATCATTACACCGAATGTTGCTGGTCCCGTGGAGATTCAGCTCAGCTGTAATTGCGTTCAACCCTACCGCGATTCAATTTGGGTTATTTTTGTTGAAATTATGTGTATTTATTGCAATAATGTTGCTCATTTTCTATAGTTATAAAGAGTTGTTCACTTATTTTAAGCTCTGTGTACAGGCAGAGTTAGGCTGGCCCCAGACCTACCGGTTTCATTTGTTTGCTTTGCTGTTCTACCATGGACCTCCGGCCAAGAGGCTCATTTTCAATCTATCGCATATTTTGACCTGACCACATTGGCAAGATAGCCATTAGTTTGGTGTTATCAAATATCGTCGTCTGGGGTGCGATGAGAAGTTTTAGTTTTCGTTTTAAAAAAAAACTGCTGTTTTATACAAAAATTAATAACGAAATTATCAAAATGTATGAAACAGTTCATTTTTTTTCGCGATTTCAGATTTGGTCCCAAAGTAAAAGTTGTTCAGTTTTATTATGGTCCCTATCTACCATATTCAGTTTTATAAGGCTTTACGAAACATCTTGTATAAATAAGCGATCGAGTTATTTTTAACGATCGGAGTCCATGTTCAGGGTGGCATATCTCCTAAAAGCTTCCTACTTCGCAATCCAGGCGATGATATTTGATAAAACCAAGCTAATGGCTATCTTGCCAATTTGGTCTAGTCCCAAAATGCGATAGATTGAAAATTACCCTGGTTGGCCGGCGGTCTTTCAAGCAAGGTAGCACAGCAAAGCAAAGAAACGGAACCGGTAGGTCTGGGGCCAGCCTAAACCTTTGAGGCTACGTTTAGTTAAAATTATTAGTTACGATTATTTTAACAAAAATACACAAATTAAACTTGTATCATATTATTTGATTGAATCAGGCGTTGGTTTACGCACGATCTAACTCCTGAGGATGCTCCGGGTTGGGGCGAAACACGTGTAGAGTAGCCTAATTGGTGAAAGTATATATTTCTTTTTCAAAATTGTCTCATATTGACTATTTTTAGCATGAAGGCCTCTAATAATAATTAGCCTTTGATAGGGCAGTCGTAAGTCGGCCATGACAATAGCCCGTCATGTCAGTGATGTAGGTAGAGGCATCATGCCCGCACGCTCCCGGCACGTGCAGACGTCGCCGGACGACTGCGGACGGCGATTAAAAAGCCGGATGGGATGCGTTGTAGAGTAGAACGTTTTGGCATTTTTGTGGCTTCGTGTCATAGGAATTGATACTGTTGTATCTGTGTGGATGGTGGGTTATTGACAAGTAGTAGAAGCTGTACCATGTACCAAAAGTTGAGGGACACAGACGAAATCAATATTTTATTGTACGCAAACGCACATTTGTGGGTTTAATCAAATCATGTTAATAAGAAAAGAAAACCAACAGTTTCCAACAAATTATTATTACATGTTGGTTTTCTTAACATCAATTAAAAAAAAATGAGATCAGATCACAAACTCCAAATTGTTTTATAAGTACTTACCTAGTAATAAGTACTTACCTAGTAATAAATTTTTAGCAAAGCCTTATAGACAAAAGAAAATAGTATAGTAAGGCTACGATATTTAGCTTAGATGATTAACTTTAGATAACTTACATATGCTAGTACCACAATCAACATGAACTTAGTCTTGATGACAAATGAAAAAGCTTAAAACACGTACTACGAGTGACTGTTTTCAGGAAAAATGACACTAATTTTCCTGTTTAAATATATCAATAAAGTAGGAAAAAAGTTAAACCTCAAATATTTACCTACGCTTTCATACTTTTTGAAGTTTATATCCTCCTCTTTGGCGCTCGGAGGAGACTGGGGTGTCGCATGCTCCCGACGGCCGGGGGGTAGAAGGGGGAAAGACTCCGTCGGAAACAATTAGGCAGCGCGCAGGCGCGGGAGCTTCCTGCCCGCCTAATTGGCGTATCTCTGCTCGCTCAATGTATTCCCATTATAATTGACAGGCATGTTGATGGTAACAATGCGATTATATTGATATTATGAGACACTTTGTTGTTCTTTGTTCGAGTAATCTTTGCCGAGCGTAATTTTAAAGAATAAAAAGAACGGCCATTATCTTTTTGTATTTAATGACTGGATTATTTTAATTGATCCCGTTATTGATACCAAAAATGAAAATATGCAAATTATTAGAAAGTAAAACACTGTGTGGGTTGTAGCTGTTTCGTGACACCTAGTTTATTTTACGTAGCAAACTCGCCAAAACATTTCGTTGCTATTCATTCGTAACCCTTAATTAGGGTCTAATAGCCCCGACCGCCCCGCAGCGCTGCTCGCCACCTATTCCCGTGACATCTGCTTGTACGAGACCAAAATCTATTTATTCATATCGTGTTGCTAATTTTAGTATTAGGGCTCGCGTTCCGTCGTTTATTGAATTATCTATTCCGTTTGCGGGGACGTCGCAGCTCCCATGGGACGCTTTGCTAAGAACCGGTTGTTCGGTTTTTGGCTCTTGAATATTTTATAAGCGTAATCCTTTCTGATTATTTAAAAAAAGAAGTAGCAAATATTTTTTTTGCAGTTGTAGAACATCGACTACGACGTAGACGCTACGAGACTACGGTCACAGGGTAGTGTGCTACGGATTTTGCTGATAATTTTATTCCTGCATTTTTATACAAACGTTTTCGATTTCAACCCTCAAATGGTACTGGAATAAGACTACAATTAGTCGGTTTAATCACCAAGAAGTTCGAATTGTCGTTGTGCCGCGACGCGTAAACATCGATAGAAAGGCGTTATTAATTTCGCATTTAGTTCATAATTACGTTAATGGTTGTCACAATGGACTCACAGCTCGCAGAGAGCCACTTAATTATGTGGCATTCAGACGCTCTGTTTGCACCGAGCGGTCGAGAGATGTCGCGAGTGCTCTCATTGGCCAACCACCCGACCCCACTGGCGGGACACTCCCCTGCCTTTTACGTTGGCTTTGATAGGACAAGCTAGTAATAAGTTTATGATAAAGGTGGAAAAGCCAGCATTCTACTGTTTTGGACGATATCGAATAGAAATTAATTAACCATGTTCATAAAACATATTAAATTGTTAAGCAAAATTTAAGAAATAATATACTTCTCAAGTTTGCTAGACATGAAATAAAACACTTTTTAACGGATACTAGCGCGGTTTTATTGAAAGTACTTTGGTAATTAGTTGGTTTGATTTTTTATTTTCCCGACTTTTCGGCACCTTTGCAGCTGCAAAGGTGCCGAAATCTTAATTATTTTTACATATTTAAGAAAAACTGAAGGACCAAATTTTTTTTAAAATTGAAAACATCAGCCTTTTTATAGGATCGATAAAATCATTGGTCTGCAGCGTTGCCATTTTACTAATCAGTCGTAAATAAAAAAAAACAACTATATATACCTAAGGGTATGTTTTAGCGATTTTGGAAAGGACGTAAAAAAAATGTTGCTTAGGAATAGCTTTAATTTAAATATGAAACAGAATTTCGATTAAACTATGTCAAGAAGGTTTATCCGGAATCAGTGAATCGCATTGCAGAAGCAAAGTCTTATCCACGCTATTCCGGAGCGCGGACGCGACGACAGACTTGGCGAGCCGCCCCTATCCGCATTAATGTTATTATTTGGCAACATTTACTAAATAATTTGCTCGTTAAACGGCCGCCGATAGCGCCCCCTATTCCCTAACTACTGTATTGTGCGATTTGCCGCCGCTTCCCTCGGGACTAACGACTGGATTCAACCAATACGAGCCGACCTACACGTTAATTACTTCAAGTCTTTGTACGGATATTTGTAGCAACATTACCTTTTGTTCGATATGAAATTAATAACGTCGTGTTATTATGTGCGGTCGGATTAGGCGGCTATCGGTCGTTTCAAAGAAGACTTACGTGGTTTGGGGTTGATGAGTTTTCGCTAAGCTGCCCGGCGAGATTGCTTGTACAGATTGGAAATACTATTTTGCTCCTTGTGTTCTGCGGAAATAATACATCGGAAAGCTTTTTATAGTATTTATTTTTGACATGGTAAAATACAGTATCTGTATATTGATGATTGAGTTTGGGACTTGACCAGACCGATATTTGACTTGCAATCTAGAGTCATAAAAACGGTGATGACGCTTGTTAGTACAAAGAAAGTATATATTTTAAGTCTATATTGTTTTTTCGAGTTTGATTCCAATAGCCGTCAGATAAGCACCACTTCATACCGTTAAGCCCGTTCCACCAACGCCTAAAATTTTTCCTCGGAGGAGCGTTGTACGCCTTTTCACTGTTTAAGGCGTCACAAAAATTACAAATCGGATTGTCCCCATCAATATGAGGCGATCGGATAGTGTAAAGATTGGTCCAAGTAAAGTATTTTTCGTATATTTCGTGTGCTTTCATAGCTTGGTATATCATGTGCGCCAAGTTATATGGATGTACTCCTCTTGCAGGGATGTATGAACCTCGTGGAAGGAATCTGAAAAATAAATTAGATGGGTAAGCGATGATAGTTTATGATTTTATTTATTTTGTATTTGCTTTGGAAATATATATAGCAGACCTAGTATAGTTTGCCCCGCCATAAACAACAGGTACGGCGTAATTACGGTATCCATGTAAAACCTTTTCTGTAACATAATCTAAAGCAAAAGAGTTCTCAAACGCCATGTAGAAATAGTAATCGTTCTTTATGGCTGTATCACAATCATCGTTTGGGCATTTCACCTTTGAACATTCGCCGAATACATCGATTTTCAGAGCATAGTGTAAGAGGTGTTCCTGTAGCCGTGTTAAGTATGCGTCCCTAAAGCTGTCGGCTTCACAGTTGCTGACCAACCAAACGGCAGCTTTTTTCTTCTTGTGCAAAATGGACTTTATTTCCTGCTTGATAGGTTCCGTACTCACTTCCCACTTTACATATTTATTTGGGGCTACCTTTGTTCCATTAAGAGTTCGCACCACGAAATACGGCCACACTACATCGGAATCGAGACGGTACGTAAAGGTCCAATTGAAGAAATTCTCGCTGTACAGTTTGCATACGGGATAATTATAAGCTGACTCTATTGTAGCGAACACGTAAAGTTGTGAGTTACTGCGTGACGGTGGTAAATCTTCCTTATACTTAATTTCTTCTTCGAATAATATAGCGTCGAATAAACTGGTATCCCCACCAAACTGGTCCCTGTTTTTGGTAAATTTACAATTACTTGAGGAACAGTTTCCATTTGAAATTCCTTTGTTATCTTCTAAAGCATGTGATAGGTGGAAATCTTTCCATATAAGCACATATTTAAAACCCTCCTTTATTTTGAAATCTTCTGCTAGAAATATTGAAGTGATTTTATCTACAGATTCCACGGTGAGTTTCAAGATCCATGCGTGCAAGAGCACACATATTGAAACCAAGAAAAATACATAAAACGTTTGTTTGGTTTTAAATTTTAGTAAATACGCGGATATCAACATTATGACAGATTACACTACAATAAAAAATATTTACAAAAATTGTGTAAAGTTAGCTCACCCAAAAGTACCAACTAATAAGTCAATGCCAAAAAGTAACAAAAATTGACAGCTTCTATCATAACTTATTATTATTATCTTTTAAGGAGTAATATAAATAAAAAGAGTATAGAGCTAGCCGATTCACGTGGCTTTCGTTTGTAAGCAAGTCGCTTAAAGTGGTGGGCCACCAGTCGATTTATATACGAACGAGGTAACTTCTAAGAGATGTAAGGTTAAGTTAAATAAAAAAACCGCGAAAATAGCATTAAAATGTATGGAAATCTTGAATCTTGAGAACTATCCTTACAGATCTTAGAATGCTGATCAGATCAGTTAGATGTGTATAGCGATCTGGTCGATCCTCCATTCACTCCCTGGATAGCCATCATTAGATCACAGCTTGTTCAGTCCTTGGCGGAGAATCAAGTCTTCAAAGTTACTTCTCTGTAGGAAAATCTACTAGGTGTCCTTTATTAAGTGGCCACCACTTTACGTATAAATAATAAAATAAATAACTTTCTGAATGGGACTAAAAATACCACTGCTGTTACCTCGGACCGGATATAAGCAGGGAAAAAGTTGAGGACTATTATACAGCCCGTGGGAGTAACTGACCATAGGCAACAATTGTTCGCATAGGTGGCACTGGCACCCCATAAAGGTACATTTAGACAACCTGACAATGGCTTTTGATGCGGTACTAATCCGAGATTAAGATCGTATCTGGACCAGACGCTAAACACTTCACGTGCAAACACAATTCATCGTGAACAGTTATTTTGGTTTGTTGAAAAAACTTTGTACGTCTTGACAGTTGACGATGTCCGAAATTCGAGTGGGGACAGAGTACAGTTATTGTTGGCAAAATAGTGCATTGTTGTGGTGTTAAATGTTGAGAAGCAAAAACTTGGGGACAATGGGGTGGTAATTGAATTAAGTACTTTCAGAGGCGTGCTGCGCGGTGGAAGTCTACATTCTGTGGGTGCATTGGCGCAGTGGCGCATGGTTTTCGTTCACGTACAATTGCACTTTGAAGAACAGCAGCTGTCGCCACAAGTAATAACTTCCTGGTCATTCTTCAATGAAAGACAATAAAAGAACTCAAATCTGTGGACAAACATAAGCAAAATGTAATAATGTAAAAACTGCTCTTTGTAAGCAAGGATTTACTTACTTTTTCTAAATTGGAAACTTTATTGAAAGTTGCTCTTGATGAAAATATAGGTACTTATAACATATCTATTTATTGCAAGACTTTCAGGAAGGATATGTTTTCGCTAGGTACAAAAAGTAGTAAAGTGAAAAGCTTCTTACTTTTGCTAAATTGAAAACTTTATTGAAAGTGGCTCTTGATGAAAAATAGGTACTTATAAGATAGCTATTTAATGCAAAACTTTCAGGAAGGATATGTTTTCACTAGGTACAAAAAGTAGTAAAGTGAAAAGCTTCTTAACTTTTGCTAAACTGAAAACTTTATTGAAAGTTGCTCTTGATGAAAAATAGGTACTTATAAGATAGCTATTTATTGCAAAACTTTCAGGAAGGATATGTTTTCACTAGGTACAAAAAGTAGTAAAGTGAAAAGCTTGTTACTTTTGCTAAACTGGAAAATTGAAAGTTGCTCTTGATGAAAATATAGGTACTTATAAGATAACTATTTATTGCAAAACTTTCAGGAAGGATATGTTTTCACTAGGTACAAAAAGTAGTAAAGTGAAAAGCTTTATTGATATATATAGTCAATAAAGGTAAACAGGCCGGAATCACAGCTGTGAAAACTAACCGAGAACACAATGCGGAGCTAACATAATTTCCTCGCATGAGCGATAAAATATTTACCGAATGAAATAAAATCGGATCGCGGCTGCTATCAGTTGGTTTACGTTAAATACGTTGGGATTCGTTTTTTTATATTTATGACAGTGAAAACCCGGAAAATTGTAAAGTGACATCAAATTACTTTTCGTAAAGGATTATAAACAAAGACAGAAGTCAGAACATAGAAATGTTGTATTTTGATTATAAAACACAAAACTGGCGGAAGTGTAACAGTGTTAACTAATTTCAATAAAAAAGTCACTCAATTTCTCCCAAGGGTTAAGCTTTAAGCTGTTTAAATATTTATGAACTATTTTCGTATTGACAAAACAAAATAGTTCACAATGATGCTATTGTTACATTGTTCCGTTGTTCGAGAACGGCAAATGTTTTCATTCGAGAGAGTTTCAACAGGCTATTGACCACTATAGAGATTCCTCTTGGAGTGAATCGGAGGGGACGGAAGGGTCGGAGGGCTTAACGCTTATTAATCGGTGATTACCACAGAATAATCGGTCTGAAGTGATTAACATAATTACTATAGATCTGGCAGCTTGAAAAGAAATAATTTGTTTCAATCTATAAAACGAGTCAAGGACGTACTTGGTATAAAACTTAGAGGTATAAAAAGTGCAGGATACCTAATATTATTTAAGATTTTTGTTAATTCTATGGTTGTACCAAGTATAGGCACTGGGTAAAAAATAAAGTTGGTAGTTCATTATTCTTGTGCTATGGGCAATTGGGCAACCATAGTAATGTGCCCCAAGTATTGCAATAAAAAGGATTTGCAGGATACAGGATAATTTACTTGCACAAACACAAGGTTTATATAATAAGAATTATTTGTTGCTTAATTTTCAAGTTTAGTTTTTTTTATTTTGTAGTTCAGAAGAACCATTTGTTTTGACTACGTATTAATTCCCGGTATTTCCGTTCAATCTGGCTTGCTTTACTCGTCCCACGATTGACCACAAAGTAGTTAAGGCGTCGCAAAAACTAGGGTACTAATGTGGCATTATTAAAGTACCAAGTTTCCGCAACAATGGAGCTTGAAGCACAGGAAGGGCATGCCACATACGTTAATCCACTTACGTGTAGGGATACCATACTTTAAATACCTAGTCGGACTTTTAACAGGATCGTAATTTATTAATACAATAATGGTTTAAAACAAAATCGAAAATTGAAATAAAACACTTTATTTTCAGAGGCGGTGATCACAGGAGCTTTTGATTATTTAGTACAAGGGTCTTCAACCGGCGGCGGCCCGTCATTGTATCATGACATAATTAAATTTTTCGGTCGTGGGTCAACTTAAAAAAGGAGGAGGCTATTTACTTTTTAATTTCTGTCAGAAATTAAAACGATATAGATAGCTAAACAAACGTGCGTGCTCCAAATTTTTGTTCTCCGCACACACTACTTAAAGAGATAATGTTTTTCTTGTGTTGCAGCACACCAAACCAATATCAGAGTATACTAGGCCCTTGACTTCAAAAAGGTTGAAAACCCTTGATTAAGTAAGTAAATTAAACTTACTTTCAACGTATTTCAAATTTTAACGGAAGTTTCGGTCATGCAAGTTAAAAGTTAGACAGAAACCCATCCAAGAAAAGCTTCTTGAACCCATCTAATGATAATGGTACCACGGTATAGTAAAGATGTACCACGGTTAACTAAAAACAATATTTGCCATGGTACCATCGATGTAATGGAACGACGGCAAAAATAATTTGCGACAGAGTGCCATCAATGATACTGTTTAATGGTACCACGGTAAAGGAAGGCTCCGGACATGTCCGGGCAATCCCGTCGCGTGGTGACCCCACTTCCGTGTGGTTATACTCGGTGCCATTGTTGACTCGAGTGGTTGGTGGAAGTGTGCTTTATTCAATCACAACTGTTCCCGCAATATGCTCCGTGTTATCCGGTGGTGTTGCTTTTAATGTGATATTTATTAGATTATAAGTGAGAACTTTATAAACGAATGTTAAATATAAGAGTTACAAAAATAGACTTTCCATTCCAATATTTACAAAATTGGAGTTATAGATTTTTTTTCTATAAGTAAAGTAACTCCAATTTTGTGTTGGATGATAGTTTCGTGTTGCTTGAGATGGAAAATTATCATAATAATAATAGACATTTTATTGTACAAAAACAGATTACAGAGAATCAAAACAGAAAAAAAGCACAAAAACACACCTTCTTTTTGTGAATTTATGTCACAGGCACTAGAATAAAAAGCAATTTCTTTCAAACTGAAATAACTAAAGAAAAACGAGAATTTCGGCTCAGTAAAAACAACAGTACACAAGTTTTTTTTCTTTTTCTATTATTTATTGAAAAATTATCACAATGAAAACCTATATATTATTAAGCAAGAAAATATTAATATCGAACAAAATCTCTACAACTCTTGATTACATCAGTAAGTACCTTTTGCATTACACTCAAATTACCTCTTCCTCAAAAATTATGACATCCTTATCGCCCATGTATCTAAAAGCTTAAAGCCAATATCTCTATCTACGCCAGCAGATAAAAGGATCTCCTCAAAAAATATTTATTGTGTTTACACAAATACGTAGGTGGTAATCCGAATAAGTAACGCTAACTTATTCAAAATATTAAGTCACAGAGAAAGGGGACGCTTTTTTGTGCAAACCAGCCATCGTAGATCGAAAAAAATACTTAATAATATTATTGGGTTCTAATTTCGTTTGTGATTGTTAATCGTAACCTTAAAAGTGTCAACGCTCTTGAATGGAAACGCCAATTTGTGTAGTGTTACAATAAGTGAATAGAAGCGTTTGAGGTTTTCTGTTACACAATGAGGTTGCGCAAAAAATAATATGAATATCTGGTCCAAATAAAATAAATGTGATTATTCAAGTGTTGGGTCGCTGGGTTTCTCGGAATATTAGCTGAAGTGCTCTTGAGATATTGCTTTAGTTAGCTTACTGATATTGAATTCATTTTTTGATAGGATAGGTAGGTATAATATTTATTTGATCTTGAAAGTACGTCGGTGAAGTAATCTTTATAAACAAAGCCTATAAAATTACTTCCAGAAGTCTACATGACTGATAATTTCATACAAATAGTTTTAAAATTTTAAATTAAAGCAGAAGCTAAATAGGGTGTTACATAGCTTTCAAATATTTTAACAACACTAAAGCGAGTATTTTTCTGTAAACGAAACTGAAACGGTAATGATTTCGTTTTGATTTTATCGTTGAAAATTAACGTAATTGGCCCCCGAAACCTGTAAAATTTATATTTTACTCAACTCAACTATTAGCATTCGACGCCTGTTAAAGATAAAACATTGAAACATTATTAGCTACTCAATTGCTATATTTATTTACGTTATCGCAAAATAAAAATACAGATAACATTTTAGTACAAAATTTACAATTTGGACAAAAAAATAATTTCAATTTTCTTTACTTACATAAAGTACCTAGTTAAAACACAATAACAGGTGAGAAGACTGCTTAAAAAATTAAAAAGAAAGTAAGTATCCATAGAATTTTTATTTTCCAAGTTTTATGAGTATTTTGAATTGAATGTAATAACTCTACCAAATATCGTTTTTCTTTCACTTTTAAGATTTTTCGCGCTTACGAAACACTTTTACGGAAACTATCGCGTTTTTTTTCAGGTGTTTGCATTTCCCGATATTTCAGCACCTTTTTATCTGCTATGGCTACAAACTAGGTACTGAACAATTATTATACAGATTATACTTATTAATAACTATAGCGTCCGCCCGCGTCTTCGTCTGCGTGGATAGATTTTTTTGCTATCCATTAGGAACAATCCTTTTTTCGGGATGAAAGGTACACTTCCCTATGTCCTTTTCTGTAATCCTGACACCGTGTATGCGAAATTTCATGATCGGTTTAGTAGTTAAGACGTGAAGGCGTAACAAACTGACTTTCGCATTTACAATATTGGTAAGGATAATTATACATATAGTACGAACATCTGACCCGGTGGCCAAAACTGGAACTAAGGTCCGTATTATAGGACGAGACTCAAGCACTGCTTGCTGCTTGAGTACAGTTAGAAAGGGATGGTGCTATTCATCGCATATAGCGCCATCCCCATCTAACTGTACTCAAGCAGAGATTTGAGTTTGAATACGAGCCTAAGAATGTTATAGTATATTTACCCGGTCAGAATTTTGTGGCACTGTATAAGATTCTGTCTCTGGTACTCGAATAGGTCTAATCATAGACCTTCTATATAAGAAAAAATAAATTTTTCAGGTCAGTGGTTCTAATTCACAGACAGAGTACTAAAAATAACAAGTCTTGCATTCGTCTTTACCTGTTAGTAAGTAGACGGGGGGCGCCCGAGGTTCCTTCCAAATATAATTAGCATAAAATATTACATAATCTTATAACACTCTATATATGCAGTTTCAGACAGTAACTGTTTAAGCTATATTCAAACGTTGTTATTTAAATAGGTCTTAAGTGTTCCAGTATTGTACCGATCTCTATTTGGCTATACATAACATTTCGTGCATTTGTCTGTATCTGTTTGTAGGTAGAGGGGGCGCTCGAGGCTTCTCGTAATTAGACCCTCCCTCTCCACCCACTCCCATCTACACCCCCTGAAAACAGAGCCAACCCGAAAACAACAAGCCTTGTATATCTCCACCGTACATTTGTGAGGTTTTTGATAGATTTGAACTTTGAAGGGCTCTACAATAAAAAGCGGTTATTGTTATTGGGGTATTGTTGATCTATAGCAGTAGGGATTAACTTTAGTACAATTTTCTACTACGTTAGAGGTGTTCTTAGTCGGGCACTCTTGACAGAGTGGTCGTGGCCGACAATAGACAGGGTTGCGGCTCGCCGTCGCCACTCGCTTCCAGTGCGGCCGCACTACGTGCGTCCATTTTTGCCGATTTTCGGCGTTGCGAAAACACTATACTGCTGCGGTCGACTGTGTAGTTTTCTTAATGAGGTCAATCCAACGAGTCGGAGAGCGGCCTCGTGGTCTCTTTCCCTCTGTGTGGCCTTGTACTACGAGCCTCTCCATCCTCGTTTCTAAGAGATATGCCCAAAGAACTTAAATATTCGTAACTACACAATCGACGATAACCTATCACGTATGTGATAGGTACAGCCCTCCTAAAATTAGATACAGATAAGACTTTGCCTAGGAAGACAAAGTAGCTATAATTGTACCTATCTTTGCTATGGCTTCGCTTTGCATACATCCACTAGCCAGTCACATGACTGGGTAGAGAGAGATACAGACCATCCATGTTTCGCTGCAAGAGAAAGATGCATTGCAGTTGCAATACATTAGCAAAATACTTATTTATTGGTATTTCAGGCAAGAAACGAAGAAAAAATAATCCAACATTATTTTATCTCCGTTTCTCAAGGATCGACTTAAATACCCAACTAACAATTTATCGTCGTACAATCGTCGTACAAACGTTATCTTATTACCACTGGTCGCAAAAGCTAGGTCGCACTAACGTTATAATAACGTTTGCTCAACGCCAAAAGGGCCCCATATACGACCAACATTGTTGTTTAATGGTCATACAAAAGTCACAAGACGACTTTGTTAACGTCATTCAAAAGTCGTATGAATGTTATGAAATTACCGCTCATCGTACAGTTGTCGCATCAAAACTTTACAACAACTCTCTCAACGTACAGTAGTCGCATCAAAACGTTACAACGACTCTTTCGTTATATTGTGGTCATACAGATGTTTTTGAATGACGAAAACGTTTTATTTGAGTCAAGTCACAACACCTGTACGACTGATTTTTAATGTTCGTTAGTGGCTCGTGTTTGTGGTTATGTTTCGAGATCTGAGTGCAAAATAAATCAATAAGTACAAGGATATAAACGGTGAGTATACTATTTAACTTTCATATTATCTTACTGTATGTCTCTCATACCGTTTAGTTCGACTGGGAATTAAAGTTTTATGATAATATACCTATGTAAATACTGTTCATATTTTCATGCCCCTTCGTAGTTTTGCGTTTAACACATAATATTTTAATTCATAAAATTATGTTTGATTCTCAAAATGTCAGCCATGTTAATTTTGTCGCACACTTATCTCTTTATGACGTTAATAAGACAAAAAGTCGTTCTGAGGTTATTTGATGACCAAGTAAAGACATACAATACGCCATTGCCGCTAACTATTAGGGTTCTTTAAACAATTAAAAACCCTTTTTTGATTATGTCAATATTAACCAAAATAATTATTTTAATTTTTTTTCAGGCAAAAACTGGTCGTTGTATAAGTTCAGTGCATAATATATAATATTCAAGTACTTATCTAAATTTATCTGAAACATGATTAAATGATTAAAGGATCTCTAAGGATTTTCTCGAATGTCCACGCGGGCGAAGTCGCGGGCGGAAGCTAGTACCTACTGGTAGGTAATACGTTACGAAAAAAGCTTACCATATGTTACCACAGCGGATCCACCAGGAACACTTTTAACAACGTCAACTGTAATCCAAATTAAATTCACTTTCATATTAGAACATAAATCATTTCAACATTTAGGTAGTTACCTACCTACCACTGATAAAAAACTTCAATAACGGAAAAAATCATAAACAATATTTTTTTATAGGTAGTATAAAAATAAATATTGATACTGAACCTTTTTGTTGCTCATGTGTTGTACACTTTTCTTCTTCAACATTTGTGACTAATGCTACAGTTGCTGGTGTTGTACTTTTTAATAACAGGAAATTTCGTTTTACTTTCCTTTTGAAAACTCCACTACGTTTTTTTGTTTTCTCCACGAATTTCTTGCTTCCATTTTTCGTATTTGATTTATCATATGTTCCGTAAATATGGCGGCCAAGTCGTTTTAAAGTCAAAACTTGACTCAAATTCGACTACAAGGTTTATTAAAGTAAATGGACATCACGTAATACAAAGGTTATATTTGAGTCGTAAAAAAACCACCAAGTCATATAAATGTCTCAAATTGACTTCTGTATAACAAAATAGTGATAGTTTTATAAACGTCACTGTAAAAACGTGTATACAACTGCCACATTATATAAAGGTCGTATATAGGTTTTTCAAACACCTAATTTGGTCAGTTGAAAACGTCTAACGGACTATAACGTTAGTACGACCATAGTACGACTATTGCGTTGTCGTATAGACGTTTTAGCTAAAACGTTAATGTAACGTCGTATAGTTTAGTCTTACCGACGTTGCTATGACCAGTTTATTATGACATATTCGTCGCACGACTAAAAAGTTAAATTTAAGACGTCTATACGACCTAGAAGTCATCTCATTACTATTATAAGACTGCTATCCAACTTAAAGTCGTAAAAGACAGAGCTTATATGACGTTTTTGCTTGTTGGGTAACTTGTCTTCAAAGTTCGGAGTTTTGTTTAAATTAAAATTTATTTTTAATGGCTAGTATTCTTCAATCTACATCTAGATATCGCTTCACGAATATGGCATCGTCTGACAAAACTAGCAAATAATAAAAACTGGCCAAGTGCGAGTCGGACTCACGCACGAAGGGTTCCGTACCAAAAAACGGCAAAAAAAAACACGTTTGTTGTATGGGAGCCCCCCTTAAATATTTTTTTATTTTGTTTTTAGTATTTGTTGTTATAGCGGCAGCAGAAATACATCATCTGTGAAATTTCAACTGTCTAGCTATCACGGTTCATGAGATACAGCCTGGTGACAGACAGACAGACAGACAGACGGACAGACAGGCAGACAGACAGCGAAGTCTTAGTAATAGGGTCCCGTTTTAACCCTTTGGGTAAGGAACCTTAAAAACGACCTTCAGCTGTCAAATCAAAAGCGCAATTTTGTTTATGTCAACATCCTTAAAGAAGAGAATACCTTGTATCAGTTTTGTACATATACGTCATTTTAAATTCCAGATAATAACCAACATTTGGTCAAACAATGGTGTTTGTTGGCGTTGCCGAGTAAAAATTAAAAAGCTTTGTTTTTTTGAAATAATTAGATGTTTTATCATTTATGTTATAATAAAACGATCTAAGCTTACCGAAAGTATGATTTTCTATTTGATATATTTGTGTTCCGATTATTATTTTTACAGTTTTTAATAAAATTGTGGCACGTGAGTGACGTGAGTATGTTAGCGCAATCAAAAACGAACTAAATCAAAATATCAACCCAGTTCGAAAGTGCGCCGTTATTGGTGGTGCCGCTATGAAGAGTCTGAACGGACATCTAGCTAGGGTATTGTTGATCGAAGCTGGTATTACCTATCTGTCTGTATCAAACGGCTTTGGGATCTGTTATTTAACAATAAATTTCCTACTTTATTAACGCAATATTGTTAGAAATAAATTTTACCTACTTTTTTTGCCTACAGTATCAGCCTACAGCATCATCGTTGCATGTGACACTCTTGTCGAAATATTTTTTTAATAACATTTTATTTAAATTTTGGAGCTCCGTTGAATGCAAAAACTCTATATTAATATTTCTTTAAAATATCGCCCTAGTGCTTACTCAAAAAAACCTCATCATATTGAATTATTTTTTGTTATTACCATGCTATTTCTTTTTTAAATGACAATAACAAAATAAAATGCATTAAAGCCCAGTCACAGAATATATAATAGTACTAACTCTAGTATCACTTGTATTTTTTTTGTAGTTAGTTTTCTTATATATTTTTTTCAGTAGACACTTTTTAGGGTTCTGTACCCAAAAGGTAAAAACTTCTGAAAAGATAATGTACGACAGCTTCAACCTATTTATATATTTCATTAAAATAAATGTAAAATGAGCCACAAGCAAATCATTGATGTACTACATAGGTAAACATACTAATAAATTCCTAAAAAAAGGAGAATTAATCATTGTCAGTTCGCCTGAGTTTGTCAACGTTCGAAAGGAATCAGACGAATGCTTTCCTATTTTTACCATTGAAAATGGTTATCAGATGCAAATCGCCTGTGACGTATTTTTGGCCATATCTCCGAGGATTTTGGGAGGATCGAAATGAAAATAGTACCAAAAGTTGAGGAATTTACCGAGACACGTGTGAACTTTTAAATTTTGAAAATCTACTGGTAACTTTTTTTGGAATTTTGCGAAATTCCAAAAATTCCGGGTTTTTTAGGGGATGTTTGTTTACTAAATTGTAAATTTTCCGGAAAAACAACAGACTTAAGAAAAAATTAAAAAAAGGGTCCTAGGGTATTAGTTTAGCTATGAATTGGTGAAATATATTTGAAAATCGGTTATGATTGTGACCTGTAGGTGGTCCCTTTAGATTTGGAATTGTAGAAAAACGGCTGTTTCCGTACATAAAAAGTGATGTAGCTTCTATGATTATTGACCGATCGTCATGGTAATAGTGTTAAAAGATGCAGAAGCGGACGAGAAGTGCATTAGTTGGAATTTTGAAAATTGGTTAATATTATTTCGGCCGCGTCGAGGCAGTCAGCGGGCGCTTTTGTGACACGAGGCGGAGCCGAGTGTCACAATCGTAAAAATAAATAAGTACTACCTAGGTTACTTAAAAAATATAATAGGACTTTGCATTTGATTTGATTTCGGTTTTTCGTAAAATTTTGTGTTCATTTTCAATGCTCCGATTCTTGCGGGGACTGTAAAATCTGTGAATTTTTTTAAAATAGGTACAAGAATAGTTTGATTTTTTTTCCTACGTGTTACTAACTAAAGTTGACTGAACGGAGTACTTCCCTACTGTTATATTCGTGTTGAAAATTTCACTTACATGTGTATTTTATTCTGTATGAGTATGTATGACAAAAAAATATGATTAAAATTCTCCTTCAAAACCATCGCTAACCAAATAGTGATAAGTCTGCAAACGAAAACCTCCGAAGTCGGGGCATCAAATCGTCTGTCACATTCACCTACGCGAGGGGACGGGATTATCTTCAAATAAGCGTATTACTCCCGACCAGCCGTGCTTTGTGATCCAAATAGCTACGGCTTCTTACCACAGCCTACACAACAACCCTACCTAAAAACTACAATCTACAACTCTACCAAATATTTCACCACAACAATCTCTACTCTGTGACGTGCGCGTCTCGCTAGTTATACGCTATACTTTCGTTTACTTGTTAGGAAAGCCCCCGGGACCAGTCTGCGTCTATGGATACGGTCTTATTTGAAGATTTAAAGAATAACTAAGGTTTCATGCCGCTTTCCGTCTTTTATTATGATCCTGTAATTTGAGATTAGAGTCTGTGGGGACCCTCGACAACGGTCGATGTTATTAATTTAAGAATTATTTAAAGCTTTGCAGAAGCTTTGTTGGTAATGTTGCCAATACAATAACTAAATTAAATTTTATTATTATTATTATTATTAAACAGGCGAGCAGTTGTTGCAACTGATAGTGCCTGTATCCTGCAAGTTTTGCTTTATTTTTACTTTATGTTTAGTTAGTGTTTGTATAATCTATTTTTAAATTGGTTTAAGTTGTTGGCTGAGACTATTTGATCTGGCAAATTGTTCCACGCTTTGACCAAATCTGACCAGATCTTTAACCAGGGGGTCAAGTCTGATAATGTTTTCGTCAAAATCGTAGTTCAATGGTGTTTCAATGGTTATGCTTTTTGACACTGTTCTTATTTCTTAAACCCAAAACTGAAACACTTTGTGTTTCTTAACCCAAAACGGAAACATATTGTGTCTTGATTTTGGGTTTAAGAAACAAGAACTGTGTCAAAAAGCTTTACCATTAGAACACCATTGAACTACGATTTTGACGAAAACATTACCAGACTTGACCCCCCTATCTGTTGCTCAAAAAGTGCCTGTGAGGGTTATTTTAAGATTTTGTTTTCTTATACACAGGTTGGTCAAAAGTTCTGTTACTGAGTTTCTTTATCGATTACTGGCCATTAAAACAAATGAAAAGAAAAAATAAAAATGACATATTATTGACAGTTTTATAAGCTATAATTCCATACCACACGTATATCATATTTTGTTTATTTCACCATGGAATGGGGGTTGAAGGAGAATCGTGTCGCTGTAATTGCTCTGCACAAATGTGGGCAGCCACCGAATATGATTTTCAAGTTGCTACAAAAGTTGGAAATCAACAAGCAATTTATTTATCGCACTATCCATAGGTACAGTAATACCTTGACCGTCGATGACCAAAAAAGATCAGGAAGACCACGCACCGTTCGGACACCAGCTGTGATCAAGGCAGTGAAGGCGAGAATCACGAGAAATCCCGTCCGGAAGCAAAGTTATTGGCAATACAGATGACTGTGAAGAGAAGTTCCCTTAAAAAAATTATCAATGATGACCTTGGGCTTCACGCTTACCGTAGACGAAAGGGCCATCTGCTAAACGCACGATTGAAGGCTATGAGGTTAGCACGAAGTCGCGCTCTACTAAAGCAGTACGCACAAAACGGCCATCGAAAAATCTTGTTTACTGATGAAAAAATCTTCACAGTCGAAGAAAATTTTAACCGTCAAAATGATAGAGTATACGCTAAGAATAGTAAAGAAGCCAGCATGATTGCTCCGAGGGTCCAACGAGGTCACCACCCCTCATCAGTGATGATTTGGCTGTCCTATTCAGGGCTAAGTAAGGTTCATTTCTGTGAAAAAGGTGTGAAAACTGGCGCTAGAGTCTATCAAGATACCGTTCTGGAACCTGTTGTCAAACCCTTAAGCCACACTTTATTTCAAAACCAGCCATGGGTCTTCCAGCAGGACTCTGCCCCTGCGCACAAAGCAAAATCTACACAAGCATGGTTTCGGGCTAACAAAATTGATTTTATCGCGCAGGAAGAATGGCCATCCTCCAGCCCAGACTTAAATCCTCTGGATTATGCCATATGGCAACTTATTGAGGAGAAAGCATGTGCTAAGCCCCACATGAATCTCGACTCTCTTAAGCGCGCTATTCTCAAGGCAGTCGCAGAATTGGATATGGTGGTAGTTCGTGCTGCCATCGATGACTGGCCTTGTCGTCTAAAGGCGTGTATTCATGCCAGAGGCGGTCATTTCGAATAATTTTAATACATGATAATCTTAAATATTTGTGCTTTCATTTGGTATATAATTCATTGTAGCATTATTTGTAAATTTAGTATTATTCATGTTTTCCATAGTTACAGAACTTAGTAACCAACTAGTTCTTTTACTTTTACTTTGCTTTATCTTGAAAATTTGTTTTTGGCTGAAGTGTGTATACTAAAAGGATTTTTATTTATTTTTAAATGTTTCCTTATTGTTAATTCAGGTAATTGAGAAGCATTTCCTTAATAACAAAATGGAATGCACTATTCAAGGAAAAACCTTAACTCGCTTTGTTTTTCTTCGCAAATGTGTATCTATATCTTTCGAATAATAAAAAATTTGAAAGAATGGCATAAACATACATATATCATAATCTAACATACTTAATGTTAGATTGAAAAGGTAACAAACTTATTAATGCGGTTAAATATTTTATCTGTGTAAAGGCAGTTTTTAAGCATTATGATTAGTTTTATTGATTTCTACAACTGTTTACATACAGCAGAGCGGAATAAACATTCCTACATCAAAAAAGTATCCGCTCGTACTGAAATTTAAAAGTTTCCTCCCCGGCAAATCGTGTTTTGCGGGAGTCGTCGAACAAAATACGTAACTTTTGCGAGCGGAGGCTGCATCGAATTAGGGACACTGTGTGGAAAACTGTTCGCAAAATATTTTGGTGCGACAAAGGAGGTATTAGCGATGTGGAGGGTACGATAATTTTATGCTAATCGCCCGCCGCCCGCCGCGCGCCGCCCGCCCAGTCGTCGTCGGCTGAGTTTCACGCGGGAACACAATTTGTTTACGCCAAAGCCGCTTCTGCTGTTTGTTGTGAAACTTCGATCGATGGAGTTTATGTATACAACAGTGTATTTTCATAAACAGAACGCGTACCTATCGCCACGAGGCTTTTCCAAACAGAACGCGTTTAACGCCGCGTTAGAGCGTTAACCTGACGTCGCGCTATAGCGCCGCGTTATGTTGTAGGACGTGCATAGTTCCACGCCAAACACAGCGGCGCTATAGCGCGACGTCAGACAACGCTCTAGCGCGACGCTAAAACGCGTTCTGTTTGACATGAAACTATGCACGTCCTACAACATAACGCGGCGCTATAGCGCGACGTCAGGTTACCGCTCTAACGCGGCGTTAAAATGCGTTCTGTTCGTATGTACCTTTTATAGCGTTAAAAGCGTTGCGTTTTAACGTCGCGCTCTTTAACATCACACTGATATTAGCGATACATAGTATTATATTATCTGTGGCGCTATGCTCCTACGCGACGTAGTTTATTCACAAGTGCGCAGTCTTTGGAAAGTTTATTCGCTATTAAGATGTCGAGAGATTCAGATGAGGAAGAATTATTATTTTATACGCTTTATTACGATCACAGAGAGTTTAGTGTAGTCGAATTGGCAAAAAGATTGGAAGTAATTCGTGTAGTTGTAATTTTTTATGGAATCATTAGAAGACATGAATATATGTATCCTCTGAGTTTGCACCATTCCTGCTATGTACGGAACATCGTTTAATGTTAGGTATTAACATTAAAGTCCCATTATTTTGAAATTTCATTATTAACTAATTGTGGTAAGTTTAGATATATGTAGATACCCCTTCGGTGTTTAAATATTTTTCACCAAAAAAAGTGTGAGGTGTATGACACAGTATTAAATGATTATTTTTAATTTGCGTTGGTCCGATTAAAATAAATAAAATGTGATAATGTAGATTGAGGTGTAATAAAGCGTATGAAAAATTACGCTGACTACACCTGTATTCTCTGGTTAGTTATGACCAATAAACAGTTTTCACCGAATTTCACCCCTTTCCGTAAGGGTGGTAAATGAAATTCTTTTTTTATACTCGATTTTCCACTTATACAAAACAATCAGAAATGTTTTTGCCTCTCCGGAGAATTTATTCCAATCTTTATTAAAAAATCACCTTATTTGACTACACTATTAGTTTCATTTATTTCATTTCCGATTTGTTTCCATAATTTCGACTTTATTGCTAAGTTTTATAAGAATTTATCCTTCATATTATAACTACAAGCAGGCGGCATTATCGAAGTAATTCTATCAGATTTTCAGTCATAATGCAATATTTTACACACGTGTATGCAGTGGGACCATAGAAATAGAATGCCAAAGAACAACAATGTCAATAAACAGATGATCCGAAATACGAATGTATAGGTACATTTTATATGAGATACGTAAAATATGACTTACATACATAAAATATAACTATATCTATTATGGCAAAGGAAATTAATAAACTATGTTCCATACCGTTTTCTTCGTCGATAAACGAATAAATGTAGCGAAATTTGGTTTTAGAGAAAAGTGTGGCAAAATCTTATTTACCTTTGAAAAGTGTGATTACTTGGATTGTTTCTTTTTATCACATCAGAATTACTTTGAGCACAAGACACCATGGCTCCACGATACCTTTATTTGAAATTCTAATAAGGATTAACAAATATTTTAATTTAAAATATTTGTTTAACAAACTGTGATCGCTCATTTGCAAGGCGGGACGCTAGGGGCTCTTACTGTAAAAAATGTTGGCACATTGTCACTTGATTTTTTGTCTCTTTTTTTCACAGACCATGTCCGTATAATGGTAACTTCTCTTTTCCACGCTTTGTTGGTTTTCTTAAGCGCAGCGAAAATTTTTCTATGTCTATGAGTGGGTCGCTAGAACAATATTATATAAATAAATACAACGCCCGGCGTCAAAGCGTCAATAAATACACGTTCTTTGCTCACTCCTTAGAAGTTCACTTGTATGTTTAGAGAGCTTGTATTACAAGCCTTGTAAGTTTATTAATAGTAAGCAGTCGTACACCCACTATCATGAATAGGTATACGAATGCTCCTATACTAACACATTTAGTATTTAAAGCACCACCTACGATGAAGTTACATTTATTTAGGTATAGTAATAACTTGCAGGATTTTAATAGGTAATTGACATAATCATAGAATTACTCACTTTGAAATTCTAAAGTTAATTTTTTGACTAAAAAAACTAATAAAGTACTTTAAAAAAAAATAAAGTACTTATTTAATGTCTATTCACAAATAAAACAATTTGTCCAAAGTAATTTCAGAGTCACGCCTACGTAACACAATGCAACATAAACAATACAAACATAAAATAAACTACGGGGTGTTGAGTGATACAATTGGCGATAACCTGCCCAACCTTGTTTAGGAAAAACAACTTTATTTCATTAAGTTAAGGTTTTTGTTCCACTGCGAGGTAACCAGGTACAATGGACACAATAGTGGGCGGAACGGCACGCCTCCGTCTTGCGACACGATTAGGACAATAGTGAACGCACCAGAAATATAACAAAAAAAATACAGAAAATTTTAACCGAACAACGGTAGAAATCTCACGGGTCGCTTTTTTTATTTTAATTTGATGTTGATACGTGCCATGACCGATTTATATCACGTGATATAGCTTTTTATCACGATTAACTGTCAAAAAGACAAAGGAATTTGACAGTTGAGGGTCGATAATGATGATGATGATGATGTTAGGAATAACCCAGAACTTTTCCCACCAACCGATAGAGTAAATCCAAGACTTCGCCCTAGAGACTTGCATCGCGTGTTACTTCCACAACATAAAAGTTCTTTTTATGGTAAAAATTGTTACATCATGACAATCAAGGTCTATAACCACATTCCTGTAGCGATAAGACAACTGCCCTCTAATTTTTTCATAATAAGTCTACGTAAGTGGCTAATAGAAAAATGTTTTTATAATTTAAACGAATATTTTAATTAATGAATGTGACATAATTATGATATTGGCATGATTAATTTATATATTATTATTGGAATTAGAATTATATAGGTACCTATTAGTTTAATTTATATTTAATATGTTGCATGCCTATCTGGGCGAATGTGCATTGTACCTAATGTATTTAATTAAGATCCTGTTGTACCACATTCATGCAATAAATAATTTTCTATTCTATTTCTATTCGATAAAATGCTATAAGTATCACGCAATATAAATCGGTCATGCTAGGCAGGCTGATACAGATTACTTAAAATTAAGTAAACACTGTATTTATCCTACTATATAATATTATAGATGTGAAAGTTTGTGGGTTTGGATGTTTGGATATTTGGATGTTTGTTCCTCAATCACGCAAAAACTACTGAACGGATTTGGTTGAAATTTGGCACACAGATAGTAGATAGCCTAGATTAAAACATAGGATACTTTTTATCCCGATATTCCCACGGGAACGGGAACCACCCGGGTGAAACCGCGGGCGGCCGCTAGTAAGAAATATACGACAAAATGTATAGTTAGGCTCTCCGTAGATAATTATCTCGTAATATATTTCATTCTAGATGGGAAAACTACCTAAATTAATAACTTTGTGTACTGCTGCTAATCATATCTACCTATAAATGGAATATTTTTAATTCGGTTACTGGAAATAATAAAGGCGACTGTTAGTGTGATTAAATACTAAACCCCGCAGCGGTTTATTTTGTTGGCGACAAAATAACTTAAAGCGCGACAAACAGTGGATTACAAAAAATACGTGAGACGAGCAACTAGATGTGGAAGATTAATAATTTAAGTTAAGAGTGAAAATTCTAAATGAGTGAAAAATACTGAGTGGGCAACTATTATACCAAGTACCTACGTAACTATTAACTGATTAAGCGTGAAGCAAGCAACATGGTATTTTTATCATTTCGATTAGGCCAAATTTTAATGTTTGGTGTGTCCTAAGGTTGTCGCCCAAATATAAATTTGGTCGCTTAATAATTAAAGAACTGCCCGTTCTGGGGGGCTACTCAAATGGCCACTTTTCTATTCGTTCGCTAACTTAAAGCTAAAAAATAAGCAATTAAACGATAAATCACAGACATTGTTGTACAAGCCTACGACACGTAATTTTGGAGTTTATGGCTTATTTTTAATTTTTAAGTTAGCGAACGAATAGAAAAGTGGCCATTTGAGTAGCCCCGCTGAATAACTAGTTACTTAATTTGTATTTTAAAGTCACCCATTTTCAATATTTGTAGTCACCCTTTGTCCGTCTCCTACTTAGTATTTCAGTACGCTATATTCAGTATTTTCGATACCCTATATGGGAATTTATTATTACCCGATTAAATACTACCCCCTCTAAATGAATACATTATTACGTAGCTCTCTCGCCCCCTTTCCCCCGCATCCGGATTCACCCCTCCCTCTCGCCGTTTTACAGATTTTCTCAACTTTCAGAAAAACGACACAAGCTAGCAACATATATCATTATTTTCCGGAAAACATAGATATTGCTAGATCTAAATAATCAGCTTAATAAAAGTTAGAAAACCATTTTCATACTTTTTTACAAAATAATAATCTATTCTGTAGTATAATTAATTATTATGAAATTAATTAATTAATATGAAAATAAAAATATTATTGCTTTGGATAATTAGATCTAGTAATATCTTTAATTATTTATATTTCCCAGCACTTTCAGAATACAATAAAATTATTAGCATAAAATGACGAATGTTTGGACTTGGACAACTTGGCTCAGAGCAATCCTGCCACTTTTGTGCCATATTAACTATCGCTCCAAATGGTTAGTAAAGTTCTAATCATATGTACTTGTTTACCATTTTTTTCTGTCTGATATAC
Organism: Agriphila tristella; assembly: GCA_928269145.1. Lineage (NCBI taxonomy): Eukaryota > Metazoa > Arthropoda > Insecta > Lepidoptera > Crambidae > Agriphila > Agriphila tristella. The sequence goes on from OV743433.1 coordinate 46,490,460, forward strand.
CTTTCACAAAAATAAATTAGGTACTTATTATAAAACAAATTCACAACAAATTATGTCCAAGAAAATATGGTTAAGCTAAATAGCAGTGCCCATAATATTTACGAACAACTTTTACTGAAGGAACTTGACAAAGAAAATATATGTCAAATCGCGAAAAAAAACGGCTACTTATCCTATACTTTTTGCTAAAGTAAATATTACCGCTTTGTATGAGAGAAAAGTAATTTATAAAAAGCATTTTAGGTAACAACAATCATGCAAAATAGGAAGAAAAGAAAATCGTAAGACAAGATAACAAATTACGTAACGCCGTAGACGCCTACTACGGTTTCGTAGCATCATTGTCTCGCTACGAACGGGTAAATATTTCCTGTAATTTCGTTATTCCACGAAACACTGCTTTCTGTATAAAACACAAAGCGCAAGCCGTGGGGACAGTAAACAAAATGGCGCATTTAAATGGGCGGCAACAACATTGTTGGCGCGCTGCGTTACACCGATATCACTCGCTGCCCTTCTCGCACCTCCTAGCGAAGCCTCTTTATTTTCAATCCTCATTCACGACCAGAACAATGCACCATAACTTGGCACACATCACTCTAAAACAACCTCTATTCAGGAACGAACTAAGTCTATATTCATTTGTTTTGAAACAAGGGTGAACGTCACCACAGTCACATGTGGAACTGTTGCACATTCCACCGTCTCTTTCTCTCTGATAAGGGAGGGGTATTTTCATATCGGTGTCTCGCTCTCGCTTACTCCTGAGAAGTAATGTGTTGTTGCGTGTTGTGATATCGCTAAAATAACAGGGAAGCACTCGCTACGAAGTTGTCATTTGTAACGGTTTCAGGGAGTAAGGATAGCAGCTAAAAAAACATTTAGAAAATTAACATTATTGAGGTTTCTCTTTTTCATTATTTTATGGGTAGTATTTAATCGGGTAACAATAAATTACCATTTTGGGAATCAAAAATACTGAATATATAGCGTACTGAAATACTAAGTGGGCGACGGACTGAGGGCGACTATGAAAATGGGTGACTTTAAAATACAAATTGAGTAACTAGTTATTCAGAACGGGCAACTAAATTTATATTTGGGCGACAACCTTAGGGGACACAAAACATTTAAAATTTGACATATATTTTATTTAAAAAAAAGATGACAAAAATACCCTGTTCGGCAGCTTAAATCAGTCATATAGTTATCTACTTGCTATAATAGTTGCCCACTCAGTATTTTTGTCACTCATTTAGAATTTTCACGGTTACCTAACTTAAATTATTTGTCTCCCACATGTAGTTGCTCGTTTTACGTATTTTTGCTATCCACAGTTTGTCGCCCGTTAAGGTTTTTTGTCGCCAACAAAATAAACCGCTGCCAGGTTTAGTATTTAAGTATCCCATAACAGTCGCTTTTATTATTTCCAGTCACCCAATTAAAATATCCCTTTATTTTTGTGTTGCGTTACGATTACGATGTTACGAAACGTAATGTTATATATTTTTAGTAGGTAGAGATTAAGAAAGAGACTTATTTCTTTGTAAGTACTCTAATTAGATTAACAGTCATTATGTAGCGTATTTACAGAAACCTTGTGGAAAGGAAATTTTTGCCACATGAAATGGGATTGCTATTTAGTTAAGTCTTAGTATTTAAGTTCTTAATAAGTTTTATACCTTAACTGTAAACTGGATAGATGGAGATGTTTTTTTTTATTATATTTTGCACGCTTAGTTACTAGGATTTTTAAAAAATATTTGATGCTATTTCTACAAAATCTGGAGAAAAAATGCCTTTAAGGAATGATATTTTTATAAACACCTGTACTTTTTGTCATTTTTTTATTCATTATCAACACTAAGATTTTTTTCTATCCTAAAATAAAAAAAAACCGTAATCGAATCTAAATCTAAATCTTTAATTTTTTCTGCCGTACATACATAAAATACTTTTGAAAAAAAACTTAATTTTAAATAAACTCAAAAACTATTGACTTATCGAGAAAATGTTATATATATAATAAAAAAATATTAGTTTTGACTTCATCTATAATCCCTTAGCAGGAATACGTAATATTTCCAGTAACCTTGTATATAAATAAAGCTAATTTATTTACTTCAAATTACAACGGTATTGCCACTTACTGTAACTAGTAAAGTTAACAAAATAAAAACTTACGGAAAGTAAAAGAAAATCTTAAATTTCTCATAGCGATGAAGTGTTTATCTTGCAAACCGTACGCTTAGCCTCAAGGCAGGGCGCGTGGAGTCGCGAAGCCAGCGGAGTGGGGCGTTCGTCGCTAAACAAAAACACGTATACACAGCGGCGCGACGTGCTATTGGCTGCGGCGGGGACGGCCCTCGAGCTGGCACGCTCGCCGCCGCGCCGGCCGCCACTCCCGCATTCGCTCTCCGCGCGCCAACATGTGCAGTGGCGCCGACGGAGCCCCCTGGCCGCTCGGCAAGGACGCGCCCGCGGTCACCGCCGCAGCGCTCGACCACTACCGCCTTCAGCTCTACAACTATGCCGTCGCTGAACGACTTCGCCTGTACCCGCCGGCCGTCGCGCCGTGCTACGGGCCCTACGCGCCCCGACTGGCCCTCTCCATGTCGCTGCTGCAACAACGCGCGCTCCAACCCGAAGAACCGAAACCGCAGCACAGCTACATCGGACTCATCGCGATGGCTATCCTTAGTTCTCCCGAACGTAAACTAGTGCTCTCCGACATCTACCAACACATTCTGGACAACTACCCGTACTTCCGTACTCGTGGACCTGGTTGGCGAAACTCTATTCGACACAATCTATCATTAAACGATTGCTTCGTGAAGGCCGGCAGGTCGGCCAACGGCAAGGGTCACTACTGGGCTATCCACCCTGCGAATGTAGACGATTTCAGAAAAGGTGACTTTCGAAGACGTAAGGCGCAGAGAAAAGTGAGGAAGCACATGGGTCTCGCCGTAGACGACGACGGCGAGGACTCTCCTTCACCGCCTCCGCAATCGCCACCACCGACAACGTTACCTTTACCTTTTTGGGGCACGGGAAGGCTGCCCGGTGGAGCGACGGCCCGGAAGCGACAGTTTGACGTGGCGTCGCTGCTCGCGCCGGACGACGCGCCGGAGAAGCGCTTCAAACGGGAAAGCAGCGGTGAGGAGGAGCCTCGTATCAAGCGAGAAAGCAGCGGTGAAGAGGAGCCTGAAGAAGATATTGATGTGGTAGCGAGTGACCAGGACGAGCGTGCTGCGGAGGAACCGGCGCAGTACCCCCTGCTGAGCGGGTGGTGGCCGCTAGAGCCGGCGTTGCTGCAGCAGCTGCGCCGGCACGCGCCCGCGCCGCCCAGCCCCACCGACCAGCAGCGGCCGCCGGACACCTAGGCTGTGTGAACCTTGTAAATGTACATACTGTGAATATTTTTTAAGTAACCCGTCACCCTAGTGAAAAGGACTTTACGCTTCGAATTGTTTCTCTATTTCTCGATCAGTATAACAACGCGCGTTGAACTCTTATACACAGATCTTCAGTGACCGTGCCGTGTTTACTTACTGAACAGTTCAAAATGTGAATATGACCGTAAACTTTACGTGTAGGGGTTCGTCTTAACCCAACTGTAATAGAAGTGATGTTTTATAGAGATTAATTATCGAAACTATCTAGTATAAACGTTACAAGTCTGAAAAACGACCAATCGCGTGTAAATTCTTAGTTCTATTTGTAAATATAGTAAAAGTGTCTAATCTTCGTTGTTATCACTGATATGTAAACATACTGTTGTTTATTTATTAGAAATTATAAATAACCGTATACATACAATAATATGAGAATCTAATCTCTGAATAAATTAGTAAAATCACTGAAACTTTCTTTTATTTTAATCGTCCTGTTTAAGAATCTTAGATATTTTGTGAGAAAGTTCACTGTTTTGATGTTGTAAACGAGTCAAGGTTTTGGGTATTTTTATTGATTGATAGTGAATAAGTCATTATTTAATTAATTATGAGAAAAAATAGCTATTTCCGGTATAATAATGAGGTATTTCCTACTTCTTTTCGTTAGCTTTGAGCAGATTTTATGGATTTGGTAAAGTACCTAGTAATTTCATAAATAAGTTGCATAGGGATATGCAAAGCCTAGGGGGCTTTGGACATTTATTATAAGATTTATTTTTTACCAAAAACAAGTCAATGGCGCTGTTCAATGTTTAATTAATTGGTCTACAATATTATTTACAATCTTACCTTTTTAAACAATTACCTAAATACAAAAACGAAGTAACTCTACATTACTGATCTGTTAAAAATGAATAACAACCTAAATCAATTAAAGTAAATTGCATAATAATCAACTTTTTGCAGCATTTAGGACGATCTCTCATTTTTACAAATACGATTTTTTTTTAAGAATGGAGTACTAATTAATAAAAAATAAATTATTAGAAATCGTTTGTATTTAATTAATTATTTATTACAAGATTTGTCAGTTATATAACAGTAGTATTATAACTTTAAAAATCAAATCCTTTAAAATAATACCTATTTCAGGTCATCTATCTTTACCTACGGAACAACTATTTGAATCATTTTATAGGTAGGTACTCGGATTATGTCTTATTTGTCCTATTTGGTAAACAATCTTCACCCAACTCTTTATTGAAAAATCATTTCATAAAATACTAGCGAATGCCCGCGACTTCGTCTGCGTGGTCAATTATTTCTCTATCCCTCGGGAAGTACTTTTTCGGGATGGAAAGTACCCTATGTTCTTCTCTGTACCCCTGTAAGCAAATTTTCGCGACGATCGGTGAAGAGTTAAGACGTGGCGGCGTAACAAACAAACAAACGGACTTTCGCATTTATAATATGAACTAAGGACAACAAATAGTTTTCCACACATAGAACACAAAAGATATTGTTAATTATTAAGGCGCTTATAGCGGTCTACTAGTGCCACCAATAAATTTATTTTTATTACACTTAAACCAAGTTAATATAAAAAAAAGGAAACAACCATGCCCTCCTAAATTGTCTCTCATATATTTTTTTTAATATCTCTTTAACATTTTTCATTCTTTGTAAGTAGGTACTAGTTTTAAAATTCATTCGAAACAACAGTGGCCACTTTTGGTTTAAATGGATTTTAAAACTTATAGAAAGAATGAAAACTGTTGAAGAGTTATTAAAAAAATATTAGAGACAATTTAAGATGGCTGTTTCCTTTTTTACATATAATAAAAATAAATGAATTAATAGTAGATAGCTATAATGCTACAGCTGCGTTAACGTTAATGTTAATGGTAATGTGGACATTACCAAGAACGGGCATAATAAATATTCAGTACTTTCGTTTGTAAATTAACGCCGTTAAGTCTTGGCCACATCTGCGTAACGCCTAGATTAACGCTTTAAGCTACGCGTTAGTACGCATGGAGCCGTAGCATAAGCGCCAAGACAACATTTTTTTGCTCATGATTAATTAAAGTTTAAAAATCATATGACAACTGTCAAAAACTGCTTAGACAAGCAAGGATAAACAGACTTTTTTTTAATGAAAACGGGGTAACAAGTGTAAGACAATTTTTTATGGGAAAGTTTTTGACTAAATAATCCACTTAACATAAATATTTAGAAACAATCTTGAAACAATTCACCTGATTCAGTTCCCACGTCGTTGTTCGCTATTGTTATTTAGTCTTTAAGTAATTAGTGATTATTACTACAATAGATCAATATATAATAGCATTACCATCACTGATCCATAGTTGCAGAATTTTTCTCACGCTAAATGTTGAGCTTTGGATTTTCGGAGAAACTGACGAACCCGTATGGGAATTTCACAATTTTAAGATCAAATTGTATATTTGCATATTCTCATACGGCATTTTTGTATACCATACGAAATTTGGAGCACAATAAATTGAATTCGTGGTTTCAAATCGCACGTGCTTGAGTCACATTTAGTCTTTGTATATACCTAGGTTAGGTCATCATGGTATTTAAAAAAGTACTTAGTAAATATGAGTAATTAAATATATGGGTATGACTTTCTAAAATCATTGCTCATTCTTCTTCTTATCGAATGAGGATTAGTGGCCACTTCTGTTAGAGTTTATCAAACCGTCTGTAAGGCCTCTAACTTGGCGTAACGACTGTCATCAGATGATAACAGCCGAGACCGACGGTTTAACGTGCCCTCCAAAGCACGGAAGCGCTCAGTTGTAATGTCCCTTTAACGGTCACCCATCCAACACCTGACCGGACCGAGCGTTGCTTAACAAACGTGATCGAGTACGATCAGTCTGTCAAGCTCCGCCATGAGCGCTTCATTACCATTAGTAGTTTTATTTCAATACTAGCAGCCGCCCGCGACTTCGTCTGCGTGGAAAGGTTTATTGCTATACCTCGGGAACAATACTTTTTCGGGATGAAAGGTAGCCTATGTCCTTTTCTGTACCCCTGACAACTTTATGCAAAATTTTATGATTATCGGTTCAGTAGTTAAGACGTGAAAGCGTAACAAACAAACAAACAAATAGACAAACAAACAAACGGACTTTCCAATTATAATATTAGTAAGGATAAGATCTAGTTAATAAAACACCAATAAATCGTTGCCTACGAGGTGGTTTAATAAACAAATCTTTGAAATCTAATAATGAAATCTACCTATCAGACGGAAATCCTTACTAATATTATAAATGCGAAAGTCCGTTTGTTTGTTTGTTTATTTGTTTGTTACGCCTTCACGTCTTAACTACTCAACCGATCATCGTGCAATTTTGCATACACATTGTCAGGAGTACAGGAAAGGACATAGGGTACCTTTCATCCCGAAAAAGGGAACTGTTCCCGAGGGATAGACAAAACATTAAACACGCGGACGAAGTCGCGGGCGGTCGCTAGTTAATTATAATTTCAATTCAGGCAAAGGATGATGGCCGCATTATCGATGACGTGTTCCAAGTTTTTCAACTGATTTAAAATATTTTTTCGGAATTATTATATATTTTTTAATTTATAACAGGGAAAAAATTAAATCCGACTAGACGGTAAAATCAGTACTTAGAGATTCCATTGATTGCCATCGCAATGATAATTAAAGCAGAGGCATCAATGAACTTCCATGAAAATGGCGAAAGTACATCAACCACAGAACATAGAATTCTTTGTTCTGTGACATCAACAATGCCAGCCAACACTTTGTTTAACTAAAGGAATATTTTTCAAATAAAATATTGTTTGATTTTTCGATACCTTTAAATCGGCAATTTCAAAGGTAAAGACCTAATATTAAGTCCTTATCTTATCCCTATGAAATGGTCGTTTTGTATGGATTTTTTTTAACAAATTGCATCTCCCATACTAGCATTTTCATCATTTATTTAACAACCGTAAACGCTATAGTAACAAAACTTTTATATACAAATGTATATTAAGCTAACTTAGATAACATAAATTAAGCGAAAAAAATAAGTTTATGCTAAGTTAAAGAACAACACAACGGTATTAAAGTGGTCATTTTCGTTAACAAAAAAAAGTCACTTTCAAGGTATTTTTTTTATTGCTGAATTGAAATAATTCAGGCAAAGGATGATGGCCGCATTATCGATGACGTGTTCCAAGTTTTTCAACTGATTTAAAATATTTTTTCGGAATTATTATATATTTTTTAATTTATAACAGGGAAAAAATTAAATCCGACTAGACGGTAAAATCAGTACTTAGAGATTCCATTGATTGCCATCGCAATGATAATTAAAGCAGAGGCATCAATGAACTTCCATGAAAATGGCGAAAGTACATCAACCACAGAACATAGAATTCTTTGTTCTGTGACATCAACAATGCCAGCCAACACTTTGTTTAACTAAAGGAATATTTTTCAAATAAAATATTGTTTGATTTTTCGATACCTTTAAATCGGCAATTTCAAAGGTAAAGACCTAATATTAAGTCCTTATCTTATCCCTATGAAATGGTCGTTTTGTATGGATTTTTTTTAACAAATTGCATCTCCCATACTAGCATTTTCATCATTTATTTAACAACCGTAAACGCTATAGTAACAAAACTTTTATATACAAATGTATATTAAGCTAACTTAGATAACATAAATTAAGCGAAAAAAATAAGTTTATGCTAAGTTAAAGAACAACACAACGGTATTAAAGTGGTCATTTTCGTTAACAAAAAAAAGTCACTTTCAAGGTATTTTTTTTATTGCTACGAAAAAAAATACACTTTAATCTGATGCATGAACTGATAAATATTTGAAATCACAGAAGTTATGAGGTTTTCTGTGTGTGAGAAGAAAACACCAATTTGCATAGGTAAAAGGACCCAATATTATAAAATAAACCTACGAGTATATTCCACAGCATCTAGGAGAGGTTGTTCGCTTGCACCGCGCATTTTCGTACTTTTAGCATTTTTATACCCGTATCGTACCTAACTTCTAAACGAAAGGTCAGATTGGAATAAATAATTTATTGAGGAATTAACATAGAAATAATCAACCTTAATCATTAAATTGTCACAAAAGCGCCCGCTGACTGCCTCGACGCAGCCGAAATAATATTAACTAATTTTCAAAATTCTAATGAATGCACTTCTCGTCTGCTTCTGCATCTTTTAACACTATTACCATGACGATCGGTCAATAATCATAGAAGCTACATCACTTTTTATGTACGGAAACAGCCGTTTTTCTACAATTCTAAATCTAAAGGGACCACCTACAGGTCACAATTATAAACCGATTTTCAAAAATATTTCGCCATTTGATAGCTGAACTAATACCCTAGGACCTTTTTTTTCATTTTTTCTTAAGTCAGTTTTTTTTCCGAAATATTTACAATTTAGTAAACAAACATCCCCCAAAAAACCCGGAATTTTCGGAATTTCGCAAAATTCCAAAAAAAGTTACCAATAGATTTTCAAAATTCAAACGTTCACACGTGTCTCGATAAACTCCTCAACTTTTGGTACTATTTTCATTTCGATCCTCCCAAAATCCTCGAAGATATGGCTAAAAATACGTCTCAGGCGATTTGCATCTGATAACCATTTTCAATGGTAAAAACGGTTATTCTGACTAAACAATAATTAGTTACCCACGAGTAAGTAATAACTTGTGTAAAACTTGCAATTGTCAAGTAATTCGCATGCAATTTGTAGTATAATTAAGCTTAAATGCAGTATCAGTTTTGGTGCATTTAAGATTAATTTATAGGTACTATAAATTGCATGTGAATATAATATTAGAAGCATTTGAAAATTGCAAGTTTTACTCAAGAGCATTACTCAATAAAGAGAACAATCAACATACATATATTTTTATGTAAATATCATCAATATTTTTTGCAGTGAACTCCAAAATAAATAAATAAATTTTTACATTTGAGATTTTTGCATTCACAATGCTATTTTTATACAATAAGTACTAACGCTGGCTTACAGCGTAAGAGTAGGATATACTAGAAGAAATTCGACGATACCGCTAGTGACTCGGTAGGTCAGCGATCAGAGCATCACTTGGACCGGATATCCAAAAGTCGCGGGTTCGATTCCCGTCCTAGAATTGATCTGGTGGGAGTCGTATTTTTTCTAGTATATTATTTAGTATTCAATAAATAAATATTTCATAACATCACATAGAGTCTGTCTAAAAAGTCAGTTTACATGGGTAATTTCAAGAGTAATTTTATTACCCACCTAAATCCCCAACCACCCCACCAATACCCATCTAAATAAAGTTGAGTAAAGCTATGTTTACAATTAGAATTTTGACAGCACCAACAGGGTTACCAGTATAAGTTTTTATAAATAATTTAATAATTTCTCATGTAAACTGACTTTTTAGACAGACTCTACGTTGCTCTGATTCCAAAGTAGCTAAAGCATTTGCGTTGCCGAAATCAGAGACAACAGTCGTAGGTATGCTGAGCTGAGACAATATAGAAAAGTTCGTTTCGTTTTTTGGATCGAGCCCGGGACCTTACAGATGGCGACACTTTGAAAACCGGTGTACAAAGCCACTCAACCACGGAGGTCGTCGTAAATAATTACTTTTATAGAAAAAATATTGATACTGTGGGTTTCATTTTTATTGCAATTTTCGTAGGGATCTCGAATTTTTTGACATTAAATACAGCTTATGTTACTCGCTGATAATAGAGTGGCTTTCTATTGGTGAAATAATTTTTAAAATCGGATCTGTAGTTTTTGAATTTATCCATTACAAATAAACAAACATACCTAAATTTTAGTATAGATAAAATTACTATATTTATCTGAAAATAGAATGTTGTGTAATACGTTGTATAGAGATAGTTGTATTCGTAGTAGTGTATAAATGTGTCATAATGTTGTTATGATATAACTTTCGGTTTTAAATCCTGGAAGCTCTTTAATTAATATCTTTCATTTTCTATTCATAGGTATATAACTAATTGCTTTAATTTAAACGCAATGACAATTAATTAAAGTAATGGTGCCATTACTGTAAACGTAAAAATATTTGTGTAATTAAACCCAAACAATATAAAAGAAAATCATACAATTAGGTATAATAATGGTAAACTTTTTAAGGGCTATATACAAAGTTTGTGGACACTGATGAAGAAATATTTAGATTTGACACTGTAAATTATTTTTGAACCTGTTCGACACTTGGGGATGCAAACTGAGGAACTAATGGCGCCACAAGCGTTTGCCTTTATTCTCATAAGGACAGATTCTCAAAAGGACAGATTGTCAAAAAATCGAAAAAAGTACAGCTGCAGAGATCCTGGTACTGTAGTGATGTTTTGTATTACGAAAAATAAGAAAAAAAAAGCTTTTCAAAATGAAGAAGTTAAACCTTCTTTTCTCTTTTTCTGCTCACCTGTACTTCTGCCCTTTTGAGAATCTGTCCTTTTGAGAATCTGTCCTTTTGAGAATCTGTCCTTATGAGAATAAAGGCTAAAATCGTTTGATTGGTTGTTTCAAATATCAAAATGTCATTTGTGACATAATTTAACCAATCAAAGTATTGATAGCGGTTAGATTGCCACTGGCGCCATCTGCGATTAGCTTTGCGTTGCCAACACCAATGGGGTTAAATGAATTGTTATTTCTATAAAATTAATAATATTCAACTCATTGTATGTTGTATGGAATAAATGAATGACGTATTTGTCTATTTTCTTGAATACTCAATTTTCATAATAATTATGGTTATTTATATTATTAATTATATTAAAAATAATAATGTTGTTATTATTATATGTATTAATAATGTTGCTATATTAAATAAATAATAGTGTTATTATTTTTAATATACGTTAAAAATAATAACACCTAGAAGCCGTGTCCACGTATGCAAAGTGAGGCAACTAATACTAAGCCAAAAGGGCTTAGTTTTCAGATTTATATCTTTCATACGTTACCTAATCGTAACTAAAATCCAATAATGTAGTAACTAATCTAATAAATGTAGCTAAATTGAAACTGTTTTGTACTTATTTGGTATGAATAGGTAATAATGGAGAATAAAAATCTGAAAACGGAGCCATTTTGGCTGTTTTAGTTGCCTCACTTTTGACTGTGCGCTTTGTAGAGAACTATCGTTCTAGGTGTTATTACCTATTCTAAGGTTGAAGCATATTTTGAGGGACAATTTTCAGACCTTATTCCATACAACGTAAGAAAAGAATTTTGTAAGACCGATAAAATTTTTCAATTTAAAATGCGGAAGAAAAGATCAGTAGTAAGATAGGGCAGGTGAAAAGACTCGCGTATGGCGTGATAAGAGAATCTCTTGACAATCGGTTAAGCTGATTTTAAAGTTTGATAAATATACCAAAAATATTTGCAAATATGCTTTCTCACGGTTCTTTGTAACATCATGAAAGGCTTGTGAAATTGAAATCAAATGCTACTTGAATTGACATTCATATTACATTCTTATCTAAGAGCGATCTTTTGCTAAAAAACAAAAGTCGTTTGTCCATCAGCCATTTTTAATGTCCCCACTGCTGGGGAACAGGCCTTCCTTATCGGTGGATAGCGGGCCCAATGTGGATTGGTGGGTGTTAACGACTGCAAATGCAGCCGGGACCAACGGCTTAACGTGCCTTCCGAATGACGGAAGAGCTCGAGATAAAAAATTTTTGGTCACCCATCCCATGACCGACCCTTGCGAGAGTTGCTTAACCTCCGCAATTGCTGGGTCAGGAGCTAAACCACTGCACCACCGAGCTCCTCAAAAGTTGTTTATGAGTTGTTAATTTTTAATGCATCCAATGTTTTTTTTGTGTTGATACAATAATAATCGTAATTTTAATAATTAATCTCGATTCTTCATTTGATGATTTGAATTTGCAAACGCTGTAACAGGAGGTCGGTATAATAGCTACGACAAAATTTCTTATCCTTATGAAATTTCCAAAAGCCTTTAATGAAACATCAACCTTACCAGACCACCAAGCAAAAAAACCATCGTACGTTATCAGCAAAACAAAGGCATTAAGGATAATCTGTGGAAACCAAACAGGGCATAGTCAAGTCAGGCAGGCCTGAATGCGTCAACTTCCTGTGGTCTTCTATTCAGTAACGCCACAGATAACATAATACAACGCTTTGCTGCAACAATGCAGGCCACGGATAATCTGCGATTAAATGGAGATAACATCGTTTGTGCTTCAATTTTGTGTGGGATGTTTAGTAGTTTTTGTTAGCTAATATATTTTTTATGAGTCATCCTCAAAATTGGAGTATTTAATGTGTGATTGATGGCTTATCATGAGCCTCACGAATTGTGGTAGTCGAGATGTGTAATCTAACGATGAAGATTTATGTAAGTAGGTAAGCATGAAGATTTAAGAAGTCTAACAAAGTAGTTTTTCTCAATCGTCCAATTACTTTTTTAAATTGCCCCCTTCCCCCATTCAAGATGTCTTTTAGCGCTTACAAGAAGAATCTGCAGAAAAAACTTATTGATCAGAGGCCCTACTCAAATGGCCAACATTCTATTCGTTTGAACGCTACGCTTTAAATAAGCAGTAAACTATAAAATTGCTTGTCGTAAGCCTGTCAATTCCATACAATACATCAAAGTCTGTGATTCATATAAGTACCTAAGCGACATGTGATTTAATCGTCTATTGCTATTTAAGCTTTAAAAGTAAGCGTAGCGTTCAAACGAATAGAAAAGTGGCAATTGAGTAGGGGGCAGTTTTATTGAACCAGAAGTTGACATTTACAAATATGTATGTATTCGGTGTGCGTGTTTTAGCCCCGTACCTATACTACGTTAAGCATACATTTTATACGTACTTTCATTTTCAGTAGGTTGAAATTGAAAAGTGATTTGCAAATATTATACGTAATATTTCAGTTCGACATGATTTGTAGCTAACCTAGCTATAATATAAATGGGAACTCAATTTTACTAATTTAACTCTTTTCAAACATTTTCCTGGAACAATATTGTTATTTTATTCACTTTTTTAAGATGTCCGTGCGTAGGTTGTACCTACCTAAAAATTAAAATAGGTAAAGGTGAAAGGTTTAAGGGAAATCGGTAGGTCCACGGGCCCGAAAGGATTTTATTGTGGTAGGAATAAAACTTGTTTCTCTTTATTAGGTACTAGCGGCCTCCCGCGACTTCGTTTGCGTGGAAAGTTTTTTGCTATCCTTCGGGAGCAATACTGTTTTTCGGGATGAAAAGAACTCTATGTCCTCTGTACCCCTGAAAACGTTTATACAAAATTTCACGATGACCGGTTCAGTAGTTAAGACGTGAACGCGTAACAAACAAACAAACAAATGGACTTTCGCATTTTAATTTTAATATTAGTAATGATCCGAGAGCAGGGATTTTATTTCAACGTCAGTGTTCTGTTTTTGTTGCCAATTATGAATAGCTTTTATAGTTTTCGGTACGCAGATTTTACCATCCCCACGAAGTGCCGGCCAAACTCCTGACAATGCTCAAGAGAGACATCGGTGCAGTAATCAAATGAGTGCCGCAGCCACTGGCGAGCGCAGGTCCGTTGTGGAGGCACCGACATGTGTGTGCTTATGAAAGGACTAGAGGCAGCTTTTACACAGGATGGGATTTCGATATCATTATCCTTACTAATATCCCTGCGAAAGTCAGTTTGTTTGTTTATTTGTTTTTTACGCCTTCACGTCTTAACTACTGAACCGATATCATGAAAATTTGCATAAACGTTGTCCGGGGTACAAAAAAGTACAATAACAAATACAGGTTAACACGTGCCGTGAGTGTACGATTTTGTATTGGTCATGATATGAAATGGCACTTGATCTTAGATTATACGTCGAATTGTACCGCCAAACATTCGCGTCTCAATCTGTAGTACGGTTCTTTTTAAGAAAAAATTTAAAACTTTAGTAGTTTGTCACACCAATTATAACATGCTTAAAGTAGGGTAGCAAATTATTGAATAAGCGTTAGACTTGGTGTGACAAAAAGTCTTCAGCTACGTATGAGGTCGACTGTACCAACGGACGCGTTGCGCGACGCGCCAGCGCGGGGCCTTAACGAGCGCTCTGTTGTTGTTTTTTAGTTTACGTATGTGTAGGGAAAGGCTCTATTTTACTGTTGCTTTGTGGCTTTTGCTGAAGCTGTGATGAATGTAGCTACTTAAAATTGTGGAAGTAATGTAGCAAGTTATGTTAAGTTGAAAGAAAAGTTATTGCGTTTTAAGATAAGACCAATTTCAGAAACGTTTGCTATATTTTTTTTCTCATACGCCGCATTTAGAAAAATAAAATAACACTAAATAATATACTAGAAAAAAATTCAACTTGTCGCCAGATCATTTCCTCAGGTGGGAATCGATACCACGACTTTTGGAAGTCCGGCCCAATTCTCTTCCAACTGAGCTACCGAGTCACTAGTGGCATCGTCGAATTGTTTCTAGTATATTCTACTCTTTCGCTGTGAGGAATTTCATCAATATGTGAGGAATCACCTTCGACGTCCACAGATATTTGACAGTCATTTGAAAGAAGAATGCGGGAGGTTCCACATTTACGTGATGGTCTACTGGCACATCGCGTTCTAAATTTGGAATTCAGTGTCGAAATGAATTTCAATACTTACCGCACTGCGGAAAGTAGTGTTCCAAATTCAAAACGATGGGGAGAACCATGAACGCATCAGCTAACTTTATTTGTGGTCGTCTGACACGTTTTAATAATAACTTTTTACTAAGATAATTTTTTTTCCGCGCTTTTCTTGGGGGAGGGGAGGGGTTTTCATTAATTACGTGAAGCATTTAGGGGGGGGGGGGGAGAAGGTCGAGCCAAATCTCACGACATCTGACCAAGGAGAGAGGGGGGGTTCGAAAATTGGCCAAAATCACCTCACGTTATAATGGACGGCCCCTTGAGAAAAGCACTACTAGGTATAGTCTTGTGCGGGTAGCAATTTACATTGCCTCGAAAGATTAACTTTACCCTCGCCCCGCGCTCACCTGTAATGTGTATTACGATATTATAATAGTTAGGCCTCGTATAATATAAAAATCGTCACAATTCAAACAAAACCATTTGGCCCAAACCACGCAGCCATTACGAGCCATCGACGTGAGAGTGAGGTGGCGGATGTGCGCGGACGTCGATAAAACGGACCACTCTGCGAATTGCCCACTCCCGAATCTAAACGGTCCCAATTCCAAGTGTCGACAAAGGTCGACTTTTAGCGGAACAATGAGTGAATGAAGCAAATTACCGCTTTTCGACACTTGAAAGGGCGCATCGAGCCGCACCGGCTGGCGCATTGTCGCCGAACGGTTTGCGCCTCGAAACAAACGATAACAATAAACAGTAAAAAGGAAAGTGTAGTATTTTGCGCGGCACAAAGGCGGCGGGGTAATAGGTGTTAATGCTTCGGAACCGCTGAGCAATCTCAATGCGCGAGGGCGCCACCCGCCGCGCGCATAGCGAGCCCGCGCACCGATTATTTTTATAACAAATTCGTTTCTATGATTGACAACAACGTGTTTTATTTCGTTGAGTACACATTTTTATTTTCTTGTAACAAAGGGGTGTTGGTAGATTAAAACGACTGTTTTTATAAACGGTAGCCGAATATTGAAGATTCATACCATATTCGCAATTATTACAGAACAAACAAGGAGTAAAAGTTAAATCAAGAAAGGAAGAAGGAAAAGAATAATACAGTAGGGTGGGCTGATTTTAATAATTTTTCGAATTTTGCAAAAAAAAGACCCCTCATAAGTTGCGTAATGCGACGTAAATTCTAGGAAATATATTAAAAAAAGCTTTTCACTTTCAAACAGGAGTTTTATCAAAACCGATTCGAAAAATTTAATTTTGTTTTTTACAAAATTCGATCGCTATCTACTATTTTTTAACTAGGTATTTTTCCTACAAACTACGTCTTATTGTGCAAATTTTGAGGGGTCATTTAATGCAAAATTCTTAAGTCTGATATCGAAATCGTATAATCAAGATCGTATAATACACGAAATACAGGTATTTTATAAAAATTCGATTGCTAATAGAGGGCTCAAAGTAATAATCTTATTTTTTTTTTAATTATTTTTCCTATAATCTACTTACGCAACTTTTGAGGTGCTCTTGTGTAGCAAAATTAGAAAAATGTTTAAAATCGACCCACCCTAATATACAGATATCATTATTAAACCTCGCATTCAATAGAACAATGAAATGTGAACTACCAAAAGTAAAACCTAAGTATATTACAGCCATATTTAAAGGTATACGTTACCAAGTGCTATCCTTAGGTGTAACTTAACACCCCATAAAGGAAATCAAAGGCATAATTACGCATTGGTCAACACTCCTGCGCAAACCACTAGGGGCGCCCGAACCTGAAGCGAAGGTAAACACCAGCAAAACAAACAGACCGCCCGCTATTCGCACTTATGCAGCCCTAGAAGGCCCTTACAGCCCTTCAAGAGTCCTCTCGGGCTCTCTAGAGCACTCGTAGAGCAAGGGTTCAAGGAAGTCGGCCATATTATCTTCAGCAGCTGGTGTTTGTTGTCAAACAATGAGTTGTGCCGCTCCAATGACTGCGAGAATTGGTTATTGTCGAATCATGTTGCGAATTAGTTTTTGACACTTCGATCAATAATACCCTAAAACGGCACCTCGAAATAACGCCCCACTTCCAAACTGGGTCGTTATTTTTTACAAAGTGACAAAGAAGAAAATTCTTGTTTCTGTTGTACTTTAAAGTTGACTTTGGAACATAAAAATTTTTCAAAATTCGGATTCGGATTCGCATTTCAAAATTTCGATTCGCTTTTTGTTTTGTTAGTCGCGAGTTTTAATTCGTGAAGTTATCTAGGATCTTTTTGATCGAAGTTTTGACATCTTTTATTTTTGCTAGACAAAAATGGTTTCGCAAAAGAATATTTTTTGTTGATTAAAATTTTACAATTACTTACTTACTTTATTTTAAACAAGGCATACATTTGCGTTCATACTCATAAAAAAATACGTATAATTCTGAATTAAAAACATTAAAAGCATCGGAATAGTTGGTCGAGTGTTCTGGTAGCTTTCCGCACGGATTGCCAGGAAAGTCAGATGCCTATTTGCTAGTTTGAATGCCTTATAGAAGATAGTAGAAATAAGTAGAGCCCAAAAATATAGACAAGATACATTCTTTTTTGGCATTTCGGGACTAACTCATGAATAAAAAAAATTGAAACGCTGCCACTAGACTAATGCATGCATTCGGTTGGACCAACGTGTCTAGAAATAAGCCATATTTCAAGTCCACCTGGTTAGTTACCACCATCTTACTGGCGCCATAACAACAATTTGAAAAATGTTGTGTTCCGGCAGTTAGAGGTAAGATAGCCAGTTCTTCAGTGATGAGGATTCCGGGTGTAGTGCGCTTGCACCTTCGGCCTTACCGTCACTTAACATCAAGTGAGGTGAAAGTCAAGCACTATCTCGTTTTATGCATAAAAAATGCTTTTTCGGCGTATCAAAAGCTTAGTTTTTCTTTTTATTATTTTTAGTTACATAGATTTTTTAAAGAGCTCGTTGATGTCTTTTTGTTATCAATTTAAAAACGTAATAATTTTGTATCGAACTGTTGATCTAATTAAGAATTCCTTAAAATGTATCATTATGCGTAAAATTCAAAATAAGACAGTGAAAGATGGCTTCATCACTTGAAAAGTTAAGTAGCTCATGATTATAACAAAAGTTAGTAACTACAAAAGTTATCTTGACTAATTACACTTTATATTTAGTTTGAGATATTTTATGTGTTAAATAAATGTAAGTAGTATGTTCAACTGTGGTGTAGTAAACTTTCAATCATTCGAAACATGACCATTACGTATTCCTGTACATTTCACAAACACAAATCACGTGAAAAGCCTTGCAAAATTTGAATTGATTTGCGTTAATCGGAGCCAGTGGAGCGTCAAACTACAATATTGTGACTGTATATAGTATCAAATGATTTGGTATCGCGCATTTTTCGAAGCAGTGATCCCGGAACATCGACTGCCCGGGAAGAATACAAATCGCGGCTTTATTTCTGTCAAATAAATGGTCAAGTGCGAGTTGATTCGATTGTTGTATTAATTTATGTTTTAAATAATCATTGTGAGTTTCAAAAATCTTATTACAACCCGTTGATTGTCAAGTGTCTTACAAATAAAAGATTTTTCTGAAATTCTAGTGAAGTAGGTTCTTCTTCTTTATATCGAACTAGCTTCCGCCCGCGACTTCGTTCACGTGCATATTAGAGAAAATCCTTAGAGGGAACCTTCAACCAGGATCCGACCAGCCGTTTTTACGCGATTAGGCGGGTCCCTACCAAGCGCGCTGCCTCGCGAGGCAAGACGTTTGCCGCATGTGACGGGCCTCGCACGAGGCTGCTCGCTTGCTGGGAACCCGACTAATCGCTTAAAGAAGGCTGGTCGGATCTTGGTTAAAGGTTGCCTAAGGATTTTCTCGAATATGCACGCGGACGAAGTCGCGAGCGGAAGCTAGTTTATTACAATAATCAGAATTGGGTCCAGAGATATCCCTCTCCCTCTCGCTCTCGCTCTCGCTCTCCCTCTCCCTATTACACATTTTTTTGGGCTGAATCATGCCCACCGTGTTGGACTTCAAAATAAATGTCATATTCGCAATCACCATCCCAAAAAACCCTAAGAACGACATCCATATCGATTTTTATGTTTACTTACCCATATTACCCCCTATGGGTGATAATCAAAATAACAAATTTTGTGTTTGCCTATTTAATTTTAGACGTGCTCCTACGAATTTGAAAGTAGTGATTTCGATTTTGTATTCTTTTTCCATGCAAAATCGGAACCCCATTTTCATCCCCTTAGGGGTTAAATCATGTCCACCGTGTTGGACTTCAAAATAAATGTCAATTTCGCCATCACCATCCCATAAAACCTCAAAAACGACATCCATATAGATTTTTATGTTTACTTACCCCATATTGACCCCCTAAGGGGTTGATTTTATTAATTACAAAATATTTTTTTGCCTATTTATGCTCGAGCTCGAGAACACGTGTTCCTGCTAAGTTTAAAGTTGTAATTTCGGTTTTATATTATTTTTCTATACAAAATATGAACCCCATTTTCACCCCTATAGGGATTAAATCATGTCCACCGTGTTGGACTTCGAAATAAATGTTATTTTCGCACTCGTCAACCCAGAAAACCCCAATAACGACATCCATATCGATTTTTAGATTTATCTACCCCATTTCACCCCCATTTCATCCCCATAAAGATCGAAATACTAACAATAACAATATACGTTGAGTTAGATTTCTATCCATATGCCTAAATTATAAATTTAGCGATTTTTACTTCGAAAATGAAGGATTTTCTATACACAACTTCATCCCCCTTTTCACCTGATCGGGAGTAGAATTTTCAAAAACGTCGAGACACGTGTTTATAATTTTTTAATCGTCAGCCTAAACACAAAATTTAAAGATCCTAGCTTCAAAACTGACGGACTTTCATACAAACTTTGGACCCCCGTTTCACCCCTTTAGGGGGTGAATTTTGAAAAATCCTTTCTTAGTGCAGCCTTAGACTTCATAAGGAACCTATGTGCCAAATTTGGAGTTTCTAGACCCAGCGGTTTGGGCTGTGCATTGATATGTCATTCACCAATCAGTTTCTTCTTTTATATATTAAGACTAGCTTCTGCCCGCGACTTCGTCCGCGTGGATGTTAGAGAAAATCCTTAGAGAACCTTCAACCAAGATCTGACCAGTCATTTTTACGTTTCCGGTTCCCGTTCCCGTTCTGTTCCCGTCCGTTCCCGTCCCTTTCCTGTCCCGTTTTCGTACCCTCTCCGTTGCCATTCCCGTTCCCGTCCCGTTACCGTCCCGTTTTCGTTCCCGTTCCCGTACCGTTCTCGTCCCGTTCCGTTCCCGTTTCCATTCCGTTCCCGTTCCGTTCCCATTCCGTCCCGTTCCGTTCTTGTTCCCGTTCCGTACCCGTCCCGTACCCCTTCAGTTTCCATTCCCATTCCCTTCCCGTTCTCGTTCCCGTGCCGTTCCCGTTCCCATTCCGTTCCCGTTCCGTTCCCATTCCGTCCCGTTCCGTTCCCGTCCTGTACCCCTTCCGTTCCCATTCCCGTCCCGTTCTCGTTCCCGTTCCCGTTCCAGTTCTCGTCCCGTTCTCGTCGCGTTCTCGTCCCGTTCCGTTCCCGTATCGTTCCCGTTCCGTTCCGTACCCAATCCTTTCCCCTCCGTTCCCGTCCCGTTCCCGTGCTGTTCCTCTACCGTTCCCGTCCCGTTCTCGTTCCCGTTCCATTCCTGTATCGTTCCCGTTCCATTCCTGTATCGTTCCCGTTTCATTCCCGTCCGTTCCCGTTCCGTTCCCGTTCTGTTCCCGTTCCATTCCGTTCCCGTTCCGTTCCCGTTCCGTTCCCGTTCCGTTCCCTTTTCGTTCCCGTTCCGTTCCCGTTCCCGTTCCGTTCCCGTTCCGTTCCCGTTCCGTTCCCGTTCCGTTCCCGTTCCGTTCCCGTTCCGTTCCCGTTCCGTTCCCGTTCCGTTCCCGTTCCGTTCCCGTTCCGTTCCCGCTTCGTTCCCGTTCCCATTCCATTCCCGTTTCATTCCCGTTCCCTTCCCGTTCCGTTCCAGCCCGTTCCGTTCCCGTCCTGTTCCCGTTCCCGTTCCTGTTCCCGTGCCCGTGCCCGTTACCTGGATGTGGATGTCCAGGTCCAGGTCCATGATGTGTCATGTTCACCTTGTTGGACTTCAAAATAAATGTCATTTTCGCAATCACCATCCCATGAAACCTCAAGAACGACATCCATATCGATTTTTTATGTTTTCTCAGCCCATTTACCGCCTAAGGGGTTGATTTTCAAAGTCACAAAATATATGTTTGCCTATTTATTTTTAGATGTGCTCCTACGAAGTTCAAAGTTGTAATGTATATTTTATATTATTTTTCCATACAAAATTGGAACCCCATTTTCACCCCTTTAGGAGTTAAATCATGCCCACCGTGTCAGACTTCATAATAAATCTCATTTTCGCAATCACCATCCCATAAAACCTCAAGAACGACATCCACATCGATTTTTATGTTTACTCATCCCATTTACCCCCTAAGGGGATGATTTTCAAAATCACAAAATATATGTTTGCTTATTTATTTTTAGACGTGCTCCTACGAAGTTTAAAGTCGTAATGGCCATTTAATATTTTTTCCATAGAAAATTTGAACCCCATTTTCACCCCTTGAGGGGTTAAATCATGCCCACCGTGTTGGACTTTAAAATAAATGTCATTTTTGCAATCGTCATCCCAGAAAACCCCAATGACGATATCCATATCTATTTTTAGGTTTACTCACCCCATTTACCCCCTAAGGGGTTGATTTTCAAAATCACAAAATATATGTTTGCTTATTTATTTTTAGACGTGCTCCTACGAAGTTTAAAGTTGTAATGTCCATTTAATATTATTTTTCCATACAAAATTTGAACCCCATTTTCACCCCTTGAGGGTGACATCATGTCCACCGTGTTGGACTTCAAAATAAATGTTATTTTTGCAATCGTCATCCCAGAAAACCCCAATAACGACATCCATATCTATTTTTAGGTTTTTTTACCCCTTTTCACCCTTTATTTCCATTGCATCCCCCTAGGGGTTGAAATACTAACAATAACAATATGCGTTGCGTTAGATTTCCATCCATAAGCCTAAATTATATATTTAGCAATGTTGACTTCGAAAATAAAGGATTTTCTTCATTACACAACTTCATCCCCCTTTTGACCCCTTCGGGGGTAGAATTTTGAAAAACGCCGAGACCCGTATTAATTAATTTTCAATTGTCAGCCTAAACACAAAATTTGAAGATCCTAGCTTCAAAACTGAGGGACTTTCATACAAACTTTCATCCCTTATTTCATCCCCTTAGGGACAGAATTTTCAAAAATCCTTCCTTAGTGGATGCCTACACTGTATAAGGTATCTGTGTGCAAAATTTCAAGTCTCTAGGTCCAGCGGTTTGGGCTGTGCGTTGATAGAGCAGTCAGTCAGTCAGTCAGTCAGTCATTCAGTTTACGATTATATATATTAAGATGAGGAATAGTGGCCACCTCTGGTGTTAAAGTTTATTAAGCCTGTAAGGCGTGAAATACACAGAAGCGATGCGGCGGAGATAAGGCGCAGATACGGCGGCGATACGTGTATTTCCTTTGCCGAAAGCATCCGAAAGTCTCACATCTGCACCGTATCGCCGCCGTATCCGAGCCGCGTCGCTTCTGTGTATTTCACGCCTAAGGGCTCTAACTTGGCTTAACGACTGCTATCAGATGACAACAGCCGCGACCGACGTTTTAACGTGCCCTTCGAAGCACGGAAGCGCTCAGTTATAATGCCACTTAACGGTCACCCATCCGACACCTGGCCGGACCGAGCGTTGCTTAACAAACATGATCGAGTACGATCAGTCTGTCAGTTCCGCCATGAGCGCTTCTCACCTATCTGACAGTGAAGTATACCTCCAAAAGTGAGGACAACAAAAATGGCTGATGATGATGAAACACAGGAGTGAATTTCTGTCAAAGGAAGGTGGAAAGAGTTGTGAAATGTATTGAGCTTGATTTTGACAAGCCGTATATTGGGTAAGCAAGGCTACACAAACAAAAGTACAGAAAACGATTTTTCATAGCAGATCCAGAAAAAATCCGTACGGTATGCTAAAATGTTGAAATACAACATCTATTAGGACGAGTGCGGCGATGTGTACAACGTACTGTGTACTATTGTGTGTTATTGAGAGTCGGCGGCGCGGAGACATTTAATTGTGCAGCGCCCCTGGCGGAGGAAGCCGGCAACAGATGCTGATTGCGGCGGCCTTCCGGAGGGGCACCCGCCCTGTAGACAATGCCTCTTTAGCGACACATCGCCGGTCGCTTAGTGAACTGGAAGCGATTGGGGCTTATTATGGAAGACAGTCATTTAGTTATTTATGTACAAAGTCAATAAAAATAAATAAAAAATTAAGTATAACTCGCTCACCAATTAACAAATCTCAATTGGGTTGGTAAACTTTTCCAAAACTGTCGTGAATTATATATTTTCTGGTATCTTTTGGCTTTGGAGTCAGGAATAACCAATTGCGGAATTGTTATAATACTTCATTTTAATTTAAACAATAATTTAAATTTTAGCATGGTACAATAAATCATTTTTACGGCTGTATGCGTAATGCCTTTGCTCAAATAAACAAAAACTAAAAGTTTGTCATCGGCAATGTCAACTAGTTGTCATGTCAGTCACAGTCGGCTAAAATAAATAAAATAACTCTCTTGTGAGCAAGTTTGTAGATATACATATATTTGCGTGATCATCACAAACGTATAAAGCGCTCTGACGACAATTCCTGTTTAATCCTCTGCACCACGTCTCTTTCAAAGGTATGGGAATTGTAAAAAAGTGATCTGCGGATGGTCACATCTATATTTCAACAAAACGGAATAAAGCAGTGTATGTATAGTTACTTCATCGGCGTAATAAGATGGATAATGGATTTCTTCAAGCTGATCTATTTCCCATAACTGAACAAGAAAAACACTAGAAAATCACAATAAATAAGCTGATAAACAAACAACAACATTAGGTCGTGATTAATGATCAAAGAGTAAAGTGATTATGATTACTCTTTGACACTGTTTGTCAAATCTGTCATGTCAATCAGTTTTTTTAATCAGTAAATGCAAGGAAACTTCGTGTTCAGCCGTTCGTTTGGTATTTTATCGCGATAATAATATAAAAAATATATTTGGTTAACAAGGTAAAATAAAAATCATAATATTATTTTCTTTATTCTTCAAACGTGTGCTATCAAAAATATAAAACAATTCTCTTCGAAAAAGTTTACCAACCCAATTGTGGAGGTCCACATCACATAGTTACATTTCCACGAAAAATGAAAAATAATAGTTACACCAGAACTGTTCATGATTATAAACACTGATTTTACGTACGTACAAGAAGCTATCGTACTTACATATAGACCGCTTGAACATATAATTTTCAGTTAAGTACTCGTATAGGCACTATTCCATTCTTGTGATTGAAAATTCAATAATTTTTAAACAAAACAGCGGGGCTACTCAAATGGCCACTTTTCTATTCGTTCGCTAACTTAAAGCTTAAAAATAAGCAAATAAACGATCAAGTCACACGTCGCAAGTTTATGTAAATCACAGACATTGTTGTATTGTATGAAATTGGCAAGCCTGCGACACGTAATTTTGGAGTTTACGGCTTATTTTGAATTTTTAAGTTAGCGAACGAATAGAAAAGTTGCCATTTGAGTAGCCCCGCAGGTTCTTTGTAGGTATTTCAAAAAGTTCAAAATGTCATTTCATTTAATGTTATGAAAAAATAAATCATGAATAAAACCAAAGCTTGAATTGGTCCAGCAAATGTCAAAATAATCACTCCAATAGTTCGTATAATAAATAACACCTATCAATGGCCACGATTAAATGCCCAAGTGTTTACCAACAACAGAGACCACCGAGTCGCGGCCTGGAGGCCTACTCCCGTATGCACTGGTCCGTAGTTTCGGACCGTACGAAATGTTCTCAAAACACATTTCTAACTGCAACAAAACTTTTGCAAGAAGTGTCTCACAGCCACACAGTAGCTTCTTAACGCTTGACAAACTGTCACCAGTGCATTTGCTATTAGCAGCATTAACAAACTCTGTCTAACAGGCTGTGTCTTACGGGTGGAAACACGGCGGCGGTTTTACAATCGATTAGTTTCAGACGGATGGACTGACTATACGGCCAGATTTATTAATCAGGCCAGAGACAGGGATAGCCTGATCTAGATTAATTGCAAGGCAACTGTCGTTCATTTTTTATTGATATGAAAAATTGCATAGTGAAATTGCATACTAATCTGAATCAATCCTATTTCTATCTGTGGATTGATTATTGAATCCGCTCGTAAGTAAACCAAAGACAATGAACGGAGGATAATGTAAACACTACATTAACAACATAATCTATAAACATTCCTTCTACGTATAAGCCCCTTCCTAAATGAACTTCGAGAGCAGGAAACGAAACTTCGGTCGAAACTAAAAAAAACCCTATTGGATTGAGAGTAGGCCCTCTGCATCAAATCATTAAAATATCCGTCGAGTTATATCGATGTTATTTTGTTAAACACGATCGCTTTTTATTCGATCACTCCCGAGACGTCACTCTGAGGACGATGCTTGTTTGTTTTACCACGAATATTGTCAATAGATAGTGATGCGGATAGAATATTTTAATTTTAGTTATTAAAACTTTTCAAGTTCAATAACTGAACTACAATAGTAGATTATTGCATCGAGCACAAAGTAATTTATTACTGCACCGAGTAGCGAGGGCTCTAATCTAACAGGCACGAGGGCAATATAAATTACTTAAGGCGAGGTGCATAATCTGCTTTTCTTTCAACTATTACCTATAGGAATAGTACATAAAAGAAACTCTCCCGCCAAATCACTTTTTCAAATTTATTTCATTTTTAAATCAGAGTTAGCAGCAATCATTTTTAGGGTTCCGTACCCAAAGGGTAAGACATTTCGCTGTCCGTCTGTCTGTCTGTCTGTCACCAGGCTGTATCTCATGAATGATATCTAGACAGTTGAAATTTTCACAGATGATGTATTTCTCTTGCCGCTTTAACAACAAATACTAAAAACAGAATGAAATAAATATTTAAGGGGGGCTCCCATACAACAACCGTGATTTTTTTTTGCCGTTTTTTGGTACGGAATCCTTCGTGCGTGAGTCCGACTCGCACTTGGCCGGTTTTTTTAAATTTGGAACAAGTAGGAATAATACTGGCTGGCTGAATAGAGCTAATCGATTGAGATTGGCACCTTTTGGTGCGATTAAAAAAAACTGTGCAATAATGAAATTCCATACATTTTTATTGCTCTAGAGCACTAAAGACTCGCTTTGTACTGAGTTTTTAGTGTGATTGCGATGAAATTAAAGCATAGAAGAAAAGTTTTTAAAGCCCTAAAATAGAGAAACACTTTATCACTCAATACATAAAAAAATTGCAATCATAGCATTCTGTAGCTGTAAACCGCCCCGTTCATTTTCCCTTTTGCCTGTAAAACAGATCAGTCTACTAAGGGGCAATTAGTAGTCGTCAATTTTAAAATTGTGCCTTTTCTTTTAAGTAAAAAAATAGATATAGTTAGAAACTGTTTTTAGGCAACACACATTTTCACACATTCCCGTCCCAGAACCTCTGAGTCGTATTTTTTCTAGAATATTATTTAGTAAGTATTGTATAAAAATAGCATAGTGAATGCAAAAATCTCAAATTAAAAAACACACATTTATTATTTATTACAAATAAGGGCATCAGATTATTACACCGTAATACGATATAATATATAGATAGGTATATAATACCTATGGTTGGTATATCGAAATGGTGACTTTTAAATGGTTTGATTTAGTTCATTAGATGACGTACAGCCGTTTGCACTAAACTCAAGTTAAGCGTGTCCTAGTTAAGTTATTTCTTAGCTTAGGAACAGCCTAAAAATGCCGAGCTGAAATTTTTGTTTGCACTAACAGACTACGTCGTAACTTGGGCATCGCCTTGCTAAGCGAATGAATGAATGAATGTAAATATTAATTGTTTATGGATTTTTAAACTGGCCAAGTAATGTAGGTCACAGGATATGATTTTAGTTGAAACTTCTCATTGATTCAATCGTGAGTGAAAAGGAGACAAAAGCTCTGGCGTTGGCTATTTTATTTGGTAGGGTAAATTCACCTGAAAAAGAAAAAGTCAAGTCAGTAAACTGTCAAAAAACATAAATAAACAGACAAATGTAGTCGATTGTTCCAACTGTAAAAGGAAAATTGGCAATTTCGTAAAATGCTCTTTGTTTTTCTTGTATTGTTCTCTCTGTTGTTGGCATTCTGATATGCTGATTCCGCAGACCCACAATTGCAGTTGTCACTCTTTTTATTATTCTAGACACTGTAGATACATTGATACCATGGTTGTCCCCTATCACAATCTGGTGGGTGCCCGTTGCATAGAATCTTAACGTTATTAGCAATTGGTCCATTGGAGATACACTGCAGTTTCTAAAAACAATAATAAATAAAATGTTTAAACAAACTTTAGTCGCCATGGTTTATAATTTTATTGTGCAGATCTGGGGGTCAAGTCTGCTAATGTTTTCGTGAAAATTGTGGTTCAATGGTGTTTGAATGGTTATGCTTTTTGACACTGTTCTCGTTCCTTAAACCCAAAATCGAGACACAATATGTTTCCGTTTCGGGTTTAAGAAACACAATGTGTTTCGGTTTTGGGTTTAAGAAACAAGAACTGTGTCAAAAAGCATTACCATTCAAACACCATTGAACTACTATTTTGACGAAAACATTAGCAGACTTGACCCCCTGGTCGGAGAGCCAGGTTCGGGGCGGTCGCTCGTGTAAATGATACGCACCTATTGCTCGTGAACTCCAGTTCCTCGTCGATTTGGTCCAAGACCCACAATGCAGTAATTTTGTGCATTCTGTACCGTTTGAAGAAATCCACTTCATCGTACTGTTCGAAATGGTTGGGTCGCGTTCTCACTAACCGAGGCCTCGCGTGACGATTATTTAAATCATCGAAGTAATCGAGAAATTCGATGAATCCTAAGCTTAAGCTGTCTTCCATTTTTCAGCAAATATTTGGTTTTTTTTGGATAACTGATGAGCTGACTTAAGTCACATGACATATGTGTTGCGATGCGTCTATTTGCTCTTTGCTCACAATGCCACAGACCTATAACCACTGTTTTAGGAATTTCTTAAGTCTTATGCGCTCGATATTGGGCCCGTAAGTTAAGAATAGCCTAAAGTGCATTTAGGAACGTCCTAAGGTTAGTGCAAACCAATTTTTTGCTAAGAATGTCTTAAGTTAGTTAAGAAAAGACTTAGGCGATTCTTAAGTTTAGTGCAAATGGGTGATAGTTGCATAGTAGGTATCCAAAAATAACAAAATTAATATTTTTTTGCATTAAAGTCATAAAACTTGTTAAGTATAAGTACAAGTATAATATGTATGTAAAAACACGATTCTTTGTTATGTTCACAAACACTTGGACCAGATCCACCTACTAAATATTAATGTTACAAAAACACGAGTACCTGTACATACCATTGGTTTTTTGTAAACGATGATGAATCACGGTCAAGTACTAAGGAATTTTATAAAAGGAACTTTAATACGTTTCAACTTATTAAATTCTTAGCCTATCCAAGCCATTTTTATGAATTATAATAATTCACATGATTTGTTTTTTTTATTCTGCATTACATTATTTTCTTATTTTGATCTACAGAAGAAGTAATTCTATAAGGAAGAGATACACTCATTTTATTTTTAGATATTTTTAAAAATTTACCGTGTATAAGTAGAATATCATTATATTTTTTCACTAGAAAAACATTTTTCATAACAGTAAAGCATAACATACTGAATAAAATAATAATAAACTATGGCTGTTGGTCCCGCTAATCAAATTTATACACATTCACCATAAGTATTTTATAATAAATTGAATAATGAAACGAGCACCTCTAGTGTGGACATTCCATTTTGGAAAAAACTCAATTTTCACAGTATCCACTCACTTATCGAAGAGGCTTGTGAGGATTAATACAATTGTAAATTAAATTATTAGTAGTTTACCCCTAGATGCAGCCAGTGTAATACCTACCTTGAAACATTTTTCTTCTTAGTCTAATATTGTTATAGCAAAGTATTTTGCATTACGCAGAACCCACAGTACTTGTTGTATGGTCTGTGGCAGAACCTTATTCTTGATACTCCTATATTTTTTTTCAATAACAGATTTTATTACGAATCTGCGATGGCGCATCCCTAACGGGGCCCACGTATGTTGGAACTAAACACATTATTTTTATTGTGTAGGCCGATCCTGTCCCTGATGCGCGTGAAGTTTGAAACATACCCGGCCCTCGAGTTCGGGGAACTTTTCATCGAGTGTTGACTTTGTCTCGCTGACAATGGGACCAAACTCTCGCACAGGCTCAGCAGATTATTTTGAAAGAGCCAGTGTGTGCCCAGATGACTGGCCGTATTTGGATTACTTATGAAGTGACGCCAACGTCTAAACAATACTTATTTTACATAACCGTAAGTCTACAAACTGTCAAATATTTTCTACTAATGGGAGAAAAATAAATAGAGACGACGAATTCGCTTGTTTGTTATGTATGAACGGAATCATCTTTTCCTTTTACGAATTGGCATTGGCACCAAAAGCGTATATTATTATAATGTGGGTTGAAAGTGTAAGAAAAACTTCTAAAATGACAGCCAGTGGAATTTTAAATATAAATATAAACATTTATGCACTCTTTAATAAAATGTTTACCAAACTATCTTTCACGTGAAATTACTTGAATAGGAATTTATTGATTCAGCAAGTCGGAGCATGTTTGCATTCCCATCGATGTTATTGCTGGTGGATTCTCAAAAATTCCAGGTAAATCGTATCTCCAAACGGCTTGCGATAACAAACACGGCCCCTGGACACGGCAAACATCATCCGAAGATTTTTTCTTAATTACCGAAGAGACACGTTTTCCACTCGAACATTACGTAAACAAAGTTCAAAAAACTCTCCCATGGACAATATCGGTAGCTCATTAATGGAGGAAAGTTTGGCCAAATATTTGAGTGTTCGGGTACAATCATAATTACGGTACGGCGGGCACAAAGACTGGTAGTGGATCCTGTTTATTGAGCGAGCAGAGGGCTCATTAGAAACACATCGGATAACATGTGTAAATACGCGTGCAGTGAGACGGCGCGCACAAACATCTCCAGCGGTCGACGACGGCTACGCGACGCTTACGAGACGCCGAGAATACCAAACTTAAATATTTTCAGAAATTGCATGGTGAATGGTGTATTCTCGTCCTTCAATACAACAACATGATCTTTATAAAACAATAGGGTACCTTCAAGAATTGTTTCGTCTGCATAGATCTGTATTTGTTTAAGTTAGGCAGATTTTGCAAGTTATGCAGATTTATGGAAGTTAGGCACGTTAGAGGTTGCTCAAATATCCATGTAATCTAAGTTCCGTCAGTTTCATGACATACCTAAGTGATAGATAAATAAATAAAGCTTACCTACGCTCCTTCAAGGCACCTTAACAAAGCCTTTTTTAGGGTTCCATTGTCAAGTCAACAAGGAACCTTACAGTTTGGCCATGTCTTTCCATCCGCGGCTTATGTGTATATTATTTTTTTGGATGAGTGACAAAATTCAGGACAGTACTTATTACATATAAGGGAAACTAATATCACTACTGTACGGTAGGCTTTACTTTGGGATGTATTTAATAGCACTTTAAATTTGATAAAAACAGCTATAAAATTGTATATATCAGCACTTTAAAATAATGATAGACCTATAATTTAATATTATCACTACAAAAATAATGGTTTGCACTATAACAATTTTGTCAGCACTTTAAAATAATAATAGATCTTTAATTAATATTATCACTAAAAAAATAATGCTTTGCACTATAACTGTGTCCCAACTCCGAAACCATTTAACTTCTGTCAAACCATATGTCAGTCTGACCACTGTTAAAATGAGATGGCAAGATGATAACAACTTGTGGCATAGTGCATACACGCCATATCAGGTCGGTTCTGGCGTTGTTGGTCGCAATGGAACCTAACCTCCTCCTCAGCTCCTCCTCCTCCACCACCTAGTCGTCCACCAGTACTAAAGTTATAAAATTAATTTGTAAGGCGCAAAGTATTAATTTTAAAGCTAAGCAATTAAATTGTATAGTGCAAAGTATTAATCTTAAAGCTTATCATATTTATAGTGGAAACCATTATTTTTATAGTTCATTCAATAAATTTTGAAGTTAAACATTTTAAAGTGTATTACATTATTTTTAAAGTGCATTTATATATTCCCCCTTTACTTTTCTTTAACCTAAGGAGTAATAGCCGGTCAACTTACAAAATTAATTTTATTGAGGGTTATACTTATAGTCGTTAGTTGTATGAAACACGAAGTAAATATAAGTTTATAGCTATATGGTAATTGTATAAGGTAACTGTGGAACCCTAAACTGCGCGTGGCCCGACACGCACTTGACCAGTTCTTGTCCCATTACTAGAGCCTGTAGGGAAATCTAAGAAGTGTCTATTATTATTGTTTCTAACTCAAAAATAATTTCAAAGTCCCACAAACACAAGAGATTTTTGATTAAATATTTATTTTATAAGATCTACATCGTCCATTACAAAATGCTCCCGTACTTAAAAGGTAGTCGTCATTTCACGAAACCGGTCGCCGAAAACTTTGACCAGAGGCCAGTGAGGACATATCATGTTGCTGTGCACACAGTAAACTGACCACTGACATATCAACTACCATGGTGCAAGCAATGTGCAGCAGTTTAAAAATCAATGTCAATATATCAGCAATTTAATACAAGCTTTCTCGTGCATTTTAAGCAATAACGATGTAATGCGTCGCTTATTAATCCTTTGACAGGACAGAATTTAACCTTTCTTTGAGATTTCAAAACAAATGAAACCCTCGCTCTAGATAACAACGCAAAATTAATTCCACGACAGGTAGAAAGTGTTTTAATTATTTTTTTACTAACTAGCAGTGGGTTCTCCTCGAATCTGTAACCATTAGGTACACTTTATCTTGTAATAAAATATGAGATGGCACCATTAGTGTAGAAAAGGAAGGTAGTGGCCCCCACAGTAAATCCCCAGTCAAGGAAACTTTACTTACATATAGTAGCATATTTAAATAAAAAGTATATTGCAAATTATAAAAAAAACGTTGATGTCTTTTTTAGGAAAAAAAATCTGCTTAAAATTTCTTTACCAAAAGTACCTACTCATGTAAAGTATGAAAATAATATGTGAAATATCCAAAAAAAATCTTAGCAGAAGACACTTAATTTTGATTTATAATTATCACCTAACTTCGATTTTTTTCATATTCGTATATAGGTTTTAGCTCATACTATAATTGCATCACAGCAAAGTTTCATCTAGTCTATCATACTTCATTTATTCCTACACTACATTTAGGATTTTACCTGTTTAGCTCGGATGATGGAAGAGTTCAAACCAATCTAGATGAGTTTGTATTGCTAGAGTTAACTTTGTTAGGAGTACAATATCGACGCTTAAGAACCAAGACCATTTATCTACAAAAAGTCGACTTCACAGGAGACGAAAAAAAGTTTTTTTTTCTGCAAACAATTTCATTATTTTTATGTTGAAATTACTGTAGATAGCTGATATTAGTTAAAATTTGTTACTTAGGTGGTATTGGTATTTTCTCATAACTCTTTATTTAATGCGAATTTGAGGTAACTGATAAAAGGAAGCGATGCGTAAATCAACCATAAAAAACTGCATTAAAAAGTAAAAATCGCCAAAAGTGTAGATAGATAGATGGTATTGGTTCTTAAGCGTCGATATTTTCTCTTAATAAAAGTTATCCTTATCCTTACTAATATTATAAATGCGAAAGTCCGTTTGTTTGTTTGTTTGTTACGCCTTCACGTCTTAACTACTGAACCGATCATCATGAAATTTTACACACACGTTGTCAGGGGTACAGAGAAGGACATAGGGTACCTTTTATCCCGAAAAAAGGAACTGTTCCCGAGGGATTGACAAAATACTATCCACGCAGACGAAGTCGCGGGCGGAAGCTAGTAAACAATAAGTGTCTATGTTGAAATTACTAGTCATACTTTATTATTGTTTAAATAACAATGTATTGTAAATTTTAAGAAAGAATTACCACAAACAGAAAGCTAACGCTACTTTTGCATGATAAACCAAAATGGCCGCTAAACCAGTTAACCAAACACTCTATATACAAGGCTAAGGAGTTTTATGTTGTAATGAAACGAAGCTTTCTTTATACCTCTGACCCGGTGAATAGTTTGGAACGCATAGCAAACAACTCAATCGATTCAAGTGCAAGGTTCACATCGAGAGCTCTCGGTGGCTGGATCTGCTTGTCTGTCCGCGTGTTTGTCTGCTTCTTGACTTGACACACGCTGTTTGCTTTGGCATTCTTTTGGTAAGAGCCTCGCTGTGACCTCTGACTGCTTACGGCTGATGAACTTTTGAGTTTAAAGAAATTTTAAACGCTTCTAGGTGCTCAAATGGGCACCTAGCTGCGTAAACTATTTAAAATTTCCGTTCTATTCTTTACTTCCTTATCCTTACTAATATTATAAATGCGAAAGTCCGTTTGTTTGTTACGCCTTCACGTCTTGACTACTGAACTGATCATCATGAAATTTTGGGTACCTTTCTTTCATCCAGAAAAATGATCCCGAGGGATATCAAAAAAACTGTCCACAGAGACGAAGTCGCGGGCGGTCACTAGTTACGAATGCAATAAACTAATTTTGTGTGTTTGTTTATTTGTTTCTTTGTTACACCTTCACGTCTTAACTTAGGTACTCAACCGATCATCATGAAATTTTGCATACACGTTGTCAGGGATACAGAGAAGGACATAGGGTAGAAAAAAGTATAGGGATAGCAAAATAATTTTTCCACGCAGACGAAGTTGCGGGTGGCCGCTAGTATGTCAATATACATAAGTTTTTCATCGCGAATGTCGAAACATTGAAGAACTAACAGAGTTAATTACTTTAAAGACGTTAATTTTAGTAAGAGCCCGAGTAACAACCAAAAATTAAGTTCTGAGTAGCTTACTTGACAGATAATTTGACAGTTGTAATATAAAAAATATGTCAAATCATCTGTCTCGTAAGGTACTTACTTTTTGATTGTGAAATAGGCCCTAAGTGTAAAGCCCACCCTGTGGAAGTACCACCTCTTCAGTTATTCCCGCTCGCCACAAACGTAACACACAGTGAC
The DNA here is from genome assembly GCA_928269145.1 of Agriphila tristella. Classification (NCBI taxonomy): domain Eukaryota; kingdom Metazoa; phylum Arthropoda; class Insecta; order Lepidoptera; family Crambidae; genus Agriphila; species Agriphila tristella. Next base: position 46,524,968 of record OV743433.1, read on the forward strand.
GTAACGTATCGACGCTGGCCGCCGGCGCCGGCTCCGGCACGTAGCGCGTCAGACGCACGTCGTATTAGGTTAGTCGGCTGCGAGAGAGGGTGTATGCAAATAGCTTGGTTGCCTATAATTCTAGCGAAAAACCGTTCGCGATAAAAAAAAACTACACGTCATATATTTTAACAATTGATCTGCTGCCTGCTCCTGTGCTCCCCAATAGGGTATAGGAATTTCCTGGGCAAGCATGCTACAGTACTTACTTACTTTTTGATTGTGAAACAGGCCCTAAGCCTAAAGCCCGCCCTGTGGAAGTACCACCTCATCAGTTATTCCCCAGTTATTCCCGCTCGCCACAAACGTAACACACAGTGACGTAACGTATCGACGCTGGCCACCGGCGCCGGCTCCGGCACGTAGCGCGTCAGACGCACGTCGTATTAGGTTAGCCGGCTGCAAGGGTGTATGCAAATAGCTTGGGCGCCTATCATTCTAACGAAAAACTGTTCGCAATAAAAAACTACACGTCATATATATATACATTCAATCTGCTGCCTGCTCATGTGTTCCCAGATAGTTACAACCTTGGTCTCTTCAAGGCAAGAGTAATAGCACAGAATAGATAATAGTACTAGCGTGTAATAGGCATTTCCTGGGCAAGCTATACCTTAGACCACATTCTGTTTACCAAGCAAGATCAGACGCACGTCGTATTAGGTTAGCCGGCTGCAAGGGTGTATGCAAACAGCTTGGGCGCCTATCATTCTAACGAAAAACTGTTACTAATAACTACAGGTCGTCATACATTTTAACAATCGATCTGCTGCCTGCTCATGTGTTCCTCGATAGTTATATAACCTTGGGCTCTTCAAGGTAAGAGTAATAGATGTCTATTAAACAAAATGTGGTCTAAGGTGTAGCTTGCCTAGGAAACATTTTGTTTACCAAGCAAGATGGTGGTCAAATGCCTGCCCAGTTACCAGTAAAAAAACAATTCAAAAGTACTACCTTGTTGGTCTATCTGGAATGAAGATAGTTCTAACTAACTAAACTGTTCGCCATAAAAAAACTACACGGCATACATTTTAACAATCGATCTGATGCCTGCTCATGTGTTCCCAGATAGTTACAACCTTGGTCTCTTCAAGGCAAGAGTAATAGGCATTTCCTGAGCAAGCAAAGTACTCAGTACTTACTTTTTGATGGTGAAACAGGCCTTAACTGTAAAGCCCACCCTGTGCAAGTTCCACCTCATCAGTTATTCCCGCTCGCCACAAACGTAACACACAGTGACGTAACGTATCGACGCTGGCCGCCGGCGCCGGCTCCGGCACGTAGCGCGTCAGACGCACGTCGTATTAGGTTAGCCGGCTGCGAGAGAGGGTGTATGCAAATGGCTTGGGCGCCTATCATTCTAACGAAAAACTGAACATTTAAAAAAAACATTTTAACAATCGATCTGCTGCCTGCTCATGTGTTCCTCGATAGTTACAACCTTGGTCTCTTCAAGGCAAGAGTAATAGATGTCTATTAAACAAAATGTGGTCTAAGGTGTAGCTTGCCTAGGAAACATTTTGTTCACCAAGCAAGATGGTGGTCAAATGCTTGCCCAGTTACCAGTAAAAAATCAATTCAAAAGTACTACCTTGTTGGTCTATCTGGAATAAAGATAGTTCTAACTAATTTCATTTCGTTTTATTCGGTTGCCGTGTGTACCGTGGTGAAATGACTTCGCTATGAATGAATACGGTGATCTTTTGAATCGAACATAATTAATCATATTAATCATGAGGAGCTCGATGGCGCAGTGGTTTAGCGCCTGGCCCGACGATTGCGAAGGTTAAGCAACTCTCGCAAGGTCATGGGATGTGTAACCAAAAATGTATTATTTCGAGTTACTCCATGCTGCGGAAGGCAAGTTAAGCCATTGGTCCCGGCTGCATTTGTAATCGTTAATACCAATCCGCATTGGGCCCACGCTGTTGTTTATGGCCGATCTTCCTTATCCACCCATAAGGAAGGCCAGTGCCCCAGCAGTGGGGGCAGTAAAAAAATGGCTGATGATGGTCAATCATATCAAAAATTAAATAAAAATATGAACCACAGTCTTTCCGCCAAGCGTTAGCACCCCTAATGTTCGGGGCGCCTCAGGCGGGCTGTTTGTGCGCCGCTGTTTGCTATGTACCGCCCGCTTTACATAGCGAGTGAGCTCGCCTGCGCTGCGAGCAAGGGCGTTATTTACGGTTTCCTTGCTTTGTTAGCGGTAAAGGAGATCGTTAAATAAATACAGTAAAGTAAAAATATAAATAATTATGTTGCTAATAAACACATTTAACAAATAATACTTTTGCAGTATAATAACTATAGAAATACTATCAAAATATTTTTGGAAGATGAAACATAAAAGTGATACTTAGTATTCTTAGATGGCGCTTGAAATTGTGCACTTGTTTTCAAACCGAATCGTTCGATGCAAAGCAAAAATTAAAAATATACTTACCTAAATTTCAAGGAAAGCCTTGTAAAATATATAATTCGTTTCGTTAAGACTGTATATCCGCATTTCAAAGAAATTAGCGTTTTTCCAAAGAAGTTATCAAAAGAATGAAAGCATTAGGCTTTTAATGTAAACTTTAGTTTTAGGAAGCAAAATTCTTAAATTAGTGCCGTATAGAGAGAAAAACATAATAAATTATCAGATATTTCAAAACGAAGACAATATGTTCAAGTGGAATTTCAAATTTGCTTGTCACAGGTATTGTTTCAGCTGTAACAAATAACAATACGACTCATATTTATTTTTCACTTATTGTTTGTATTGTCAAGGAGTACCGTAATTTTCTCTCTGAAGAGTAGAGAGAGAAAATAAAAAAAAATTTAGTCACAGAGAAATATTTAAAAAAAATGCTTAAATCGGTACACTTTCACATGTTCTTTTACTGGTATTTACAGATTCTGAAGTATTTTTTATTTTTCTTAGGAATAATGAGGTATTTGTCTATTGTATTGCGTGTTTTGTATATACTTATATCTATTTAATAATTTAATAGGATTAGTTCGCCCTCATTACGGCTCGCGCAGAGTTGTTTTGATCATTGTATTGAAAATTTAAAAATGGAAAGGATGGTGATGCGCGTCTACACTCTTAACTTTAAGTTACTTTTAATTTGTAAAATTACGAAAAGAAAAAAATTGTACCTACACTCATTAAAACGCAGAACTACACCAACCAAATATTTGCAAAATCAGAAACCAACAGAGAGGCATTTATAAGATTGTATCGATTGTATCATCATAATCTGTCGTCACATCACTCAGTAGAAAACGCTACAGTATTTATGACAGACTGCTTGGTGTTGATTGGCGGGTCTTTGTTTTCACAACATGGCGGCCGCAATCTCGACGTCGACCAATGCTTTATTTACGCACATTGTTACAACACTATCCAGTTGCCTAGACCCTTAGTTACATCCAAATGGCAAAGAAATGAGGTTCGTTTCGAATCGGTTGTGTAGCTTGTTTTCGAGGGCCATTGTTAATTTGAGTCGATTGAGTTCTTACCGAAACCGATCCGGCGCATTGTTTGGCCGATTTTACATAACGAGGCGGCAAACGTGGCGGCTTTGTGCGCAGGCCATTGTGGGGGAGTGCCCAAACGTTTGAGATGGGAATTGAAAGGCGCCGCGCGATGACGAGGCGCGAGCCGACATGTGGCGCAGGGCATGAGAGATTGAACGAAATGAAAATCGCTATCAAAAGTCAAAGTTAAAATGTCTTTATTCAAATAAACTTGATAATTAAGAACTTTTGATTCGTCTATATTTTCCTGCTACCCGTTCCAGACTTTACATTTACAAACTAGAAATAACATCAGCCTTTAAATGGTGGTCGAGTCTACCTTTGGTTGGTATACTCAGCTACAAATAATTTTTTTTTGTCCTGCAATGGTAGAAGAAACACTAACTAAAGACAAAAGAACAACAGCAAGGCATTGGTTGTGCATTGCCTTCAATATAAAAAATATTAAATTTTGATTTATAGATATAATTTTTAACATTTAATTCATGAATAAGAATGACATTTAACCGCCTCTGTGGTCTAGTGGTTCGCCCACCCGTGTAAGACGCAGGGGTCCCGGGTTTGATTCCTAAGGGGGTACTTGTGTACTGGGTTTGGATGGTGGTAGGGCTTATTTCAAATCCACCTGGCTAGCTACTATCATCTTACCTAAGTTTGACGCCATAACAACAATTTAAAAATTGTTGTGTTCCGGCTGTTAGAGGTAAGTTAGCCAGTTCCTCAGTAATGAGGATTCCGGATGTAGTGCGCTTCCACCCTTTGGCCTTTAAAAACACTTAACATCAGGTGTAGTGAAGGCCAATCATTATCCCGCCCGTTGTGCATAAAAATTCACAGATTTTGCAGTCCCCGCAAGAATCGGAGCATTGAAAATGAATACAAAAATTTACGAAAAACCAAAATCTAATCAAATGCAAAAACCCCTTATATTTTTTAAATTACCTAGGTAGTACCTATTTATTTTTACGATTGTGACACGAGGCGAAAAAAGCGCCCGGACTGCATCGACGCAGCCGAAATATTATTAACCGATTCTCAAAATTCCAACGAATGCACTTCTCGTCTGCTTCTGCATCTTTTAACACTATTACCATGACGAACAGTCAATAATCATAGAAGCTACATATTTTTTTATGTATGGAAACACCAGTTTTTCTAGAATTCCAAATCTAAAGGGACTACCTACAGGTCACAATTATTTACAGATTTTCAAAATTATTTCGCCATTTGGTAGCTAAACTAATACCCTAGGACCCTTTTTTTCATTTTTTTTCTTAAGTCAAGTTTTTTTTCCGAAATATTTACAATTTAGTAAACAAACACTCCCCAAAAACCCCGGAAATTTTAGAATTTTGCAAAATTGCAAAAAAAGTTACCAGTAGATTTTCAAAATTCAAACGTTCACACGTGTCTCGATAAATTCCTCAACTTTTGGTACTATTTCCATTTCGATCCTTTCAAAATCCTCGGAGATATGGTCAAAAATACGTCTCAGACGATTTGCATCTGATTTTCAATGGTAAAAAGTGATTTGAAGTTTGAGAGAGATCGCTCGTCCCATCGCTTGCGCCAACCCCTAGCATTGCGTTAAAGCCGCGCCGCTCTTTGAACTGTCCAAATGATTGTTTTATATATTTTGTAAAGCGTCGAACAGTGCCCCTATTCCGTGCTGACGTAATGTAGCGATTCAATTAGGCGATCCGACAATGCCCGTCCAACACGCCGATTTCTATTTGATTGTCGAAAAAAATATCATATTAATTGATGACATGATAGCTTTTTCTATAGTCTTAGTCATTGTATAGTCTTTGTTATATTGATATTGGGATAAAAAACGGTTTTGTATAGGTTCATCTTTGTACTGGAATGAGTCAATATTTTTGTTTTTATTTTAGTATCTATAAGGCAGCTTCAAGTAATTTTAGATGTAAAGTTTGAGTTACCTTATATTTTGCAATTATTTTGTTTTGGTTAGCCAGCTTTTTTGAAAGTAACATTAGAAAAAAAGAATAACAAAGTAAAATAAAAGTAAATTCTTTTTCGTAGCTACGGATTTGTAGCTACGGAACTACGATGCTACGGTTTTTAGAGAAAACGTAACACAAACATCAAAATTATTAAAACAAATGTCATTGTGCTAATTTAATAGTCACATAAATTTAAAATGACATCGGGATATCTCGGCATTCAGCTTACTAGTTTTTTTCTGAACAATGTTTCACACAACCATCGGACAATATATATCTCGCAGTCAACTACCTTAATAGTCCTTCAATTAACGGCCTAGCCTCTTCATTTAACAGCACCGTTCAATTAACGGCATAAATTATATCTAGCTATCTAATTAGATGGCTAGGAAAATGATTTGCTTTAATGACGTTTAACAGCTTGCCTAGCCAAGACATTGAAACTGTTTTCTGTCACCTAGTCTACTATAGCTACGGCGCTGTAAGCAGAGCTGCCAATATGGCGTCGACCGGTGGTTTGATGTTTTAAGAAGAAAATCGTAAGTGTTTTAACTTGATTAAAATACGTTTTCACGTGAATATAGTGCAGTGGAAGTGTGTGGTTATAAAAATAGTGCAAATATTATGTTATCGAACGTTTTAAAGAGAATATTGACCAACATTTTATTGGATATGAACAACAGCATGTAGTTAAAGGTGTTTTTGTGTAATCTTTTGCAATTTATGGTTTGTTAGGTGATATGTGGAATTGTGCATTTACAATGATACTGTCATAAATAAGTTTAAATATGAATTTGATTTGTGTTTTTAGGGCCTAAGCATCTACCAGTGCCAGCCCGTTAATTAGGTAAATGTTGTATTAGACGCATTGCATTGGCTAAATGTCATTTAAACCGGTGATTAGGTAAATGACCGCTGTTCATTTAAATGACTAGGCCGTTAATTGAACGACTGATTAAGCTATAGTTTGCTGCGACATATATAAAGCTCTACCGCAATTTTATACCCCGTTATATTTTATTATACCGAAGCAGGTATTTCTATTCTAATATAAAGAACCGTGTGAACAACAGAGAGGTTTTATTTATGTTAGTCCACTACTCCATACACTCCGTCTGTGTCGTCGGCCGATGCATTAGCGCGCAATCACAAGCCTCTAATCACAGCACACGCCGCCATGTTTTGGGCAGTAGTCTCGATAAATTACCCGAGAAAACAAAACGAAAAGACTTTCTTGATAGAACAACTTTTTGAATACAAAGCTCACAATCGTAGCTTGACTACAGCAACAAAGAGATAGGGAGGTATCTAATGAATTATGCGTTTTGAGTATAAAGATATGAACTACAAAGCCCGTTTTTTAAAATGTAGGTACACATTTGTTATTGGGAGATTTACCCAACCCTTTAGAAACAGCAGTTTAAGAGTTTCCGGGACGTGATCCTAAGCTTGATTCTGTTGATGGTGAGCTTGATCTTAATCTGTCAGTCTGACTATACACCACTTCTTTCCTACCACTTTTCCCGTTGTAAAATAATAAAAAATCAAGCTAATTTCAGTAAAGTAAAGAAAATATTATTTTGTTTGGTATACTACCCAGTCAAACTGAACATGACAATCAAAAAAATTAACTTGACCCCAACCATTACACCCAACTGTTCTCGTTCCATTAGACAAAGTTTGTACAAAAAACTAAAAACACCGATCAAAAAAATAATCCGAGGGGTTAACTTGCAATGCTGACGTGTAAATCTACCGATAACATCTACAAGGCGGCGCCAAGTGATCCAATAAAATAATTGACACTCAATCTTTTAACAAAAAATAGCTCCAAAGTGTACCGAAATCTTAAGGCTGGGCCGATTGACATGTTATCTTTTGCGATGTTTACAAAAAATATTCTCACGATGAAACAGCTGCTGGTCACTGTTGAACAAGCGAAAAAACAAAGGTCCAGTGTCCAGTGTCGATCGCCATTTAGGTACAACTTCGAAATCATACTTTTCTTCATTTGTTTTTCTTACTAAAGCTGGTTGTTTCTACACCATCTTTTTTATATCGACAAGCTAACCATCAGACAAAAAAAAAATTCACAGATTTCGCAGTTCCCGCAAGAATCGGAGCATTGAAAATTAATTCAAAAATTTACGAAAAAATCAAATCAAAAGCAAAATCCTATAATTTTTCTAAGGTAGGTATACTAGGTACCTTTTTATTTTTAGGATTACGATTTAAAGTGCCCCTGACTGCTTCGACGTGGCTGAAATATTATTAACCGATTCACAAAAATCAACTAATGCACTTCTCGTCTGCTTCCGCATCTTTCAATACCTTTTCCATGACGATCGGTCAATAATCATAAAAACTACATCACTTATTATATACCGAAATACCCGTTTTTCTACAATTCCAAATCTAAAGGGTCACAATTATAAACCGATTTAAAAAAAAAATTCGCTATTTTGTAGCCAAACTAATACCCTAGGACCCTTTTTTCATTTTTTCTTAAGTCGTTTTTTTTCTCGAAATATTTACAATTTAGTAAACAAACACCCCCAAAAAAACGCGAATTTTTCGAAATTTCAAAAAAAGTTACCAGCCGATTTTCAAAATTCAAACGTTCACACGTGTCTCAATAAATTCCTCAACTTTTGGTACTATTCCCATCTAGATCCTCCTAAAATCCTCGGAACTATGACCAAAAATACGTCTCAGGCGATTTGCATTTGATAACCATTTTCAATGGTAAAACTTTTTTGACATAGACAGTAAGCACAACTTTGTTATTGTTCAGCTTAATAGAAAATAATTAGTACATAGATAGTTTTTTAAGTCCATATTTTATTTAGGTACTTACTTCTGTCGGCAAACCGATAATATGTGAAAGGCCAAGACTAATTTGGGTAATTGTGCCATTCTAGCCAATATTTTAACGTAATCTAAGCAAAAAACGAATGCAGTTTTCATTTCGACATCAACACGGACTATGATTATGTACAGCCATTATTTTAAAACCTAGCCAATTTGGTGTAAAAACATTTGCTCCCTTTCACGAGTGTCGAAATAAGATTAAAAGCTCACTTCCACATTTGGGTTATTATAGAAAGTGTGAAATTAAATCGTAATTTGTGTGAAAACGTGTGAATTACTTAGCCGATGGCTGGGAGCTGGGAGCAAAGGCGGCGCGCTCTGTTCGGCTGCGTTTCCTAAAACATTTGTTGTACAAAAGTGTCAAATCATCCTATCCATTTACGAGTTACGAGTTAACATTAGGTTGGCAACAATTGGCTTCTTATTCGACAGTAAATATTTGAAAAAAGTTTTTAATAGCCGTTTTTGTAATGTTATAAAATAAGGAAGTAACAAATTCTTTTAGAAAAATAATAAAGTAAAGCAGACGTTTACGTTGTAAATTAATTTGAAGACTGATATACTATGTAGTACTCAAAAAGAAAATAGGGGCTAGTTAATACTATATTTATTCGATACAAACGAGCTAATTTCTGAAATATTTTTTTAATATCAATTCAATCTGCTTTTATTTGAATTTCATATTATTCGAAAGCTCTAATAGTCAACTTGCGGACTTTACTGACGAATTTACTGTACTTACTTACTTATAATAATAATTAGCCTATTCACCGAGTATTCAAAATACGCGAACTTTATAATTTATCTATTCTAACTGCGGCCAATACCAAGAAATTATCTAGTAAATTCGTGAGTAAAGTACGCAAGTTGACTATTCCAACAGCTTTCAAACAATATCAAATTCAAATAAATAAAATGATTAAGATTGAATTTATCATAGAAAATATCTTTCAAAAGTTTGCTCTTTTGTATGGAAAACCATATTTTTTACCCTTATTTTTTGTGGAAAAGGAAAATTTAAAAAAAATTACCGAGAAGTAAAAAATTATTATTTTAATCAATTAATAGTCAAATAAAAGGGAAGCCAAGGGAAAGCGTTTTAGTATGAGCTTTTGACACAATGTTGCAATTTTGCTGTAGTAGTTCTATTTTCACAATGTTATTAAAATAAAGAAGTTGAAAACGTTAAGTTCTGAGTTTCTCTTTACAGCCCACCACTTAGTTCAATATCGCCCCGCGATCGGCGCGCAGGCACGCGAAATATCGGGTTAAACCACAAAAACTTTTCAATCTTTACAGAGATTTAGATAAGACCGCTATTAGGGCCACCAAACAACAAAGTTATTTGCTGATAAGGAAGTAACAACCATTTTTCATGAGTAGTTTTGTGAAAGTTACAAACCTAAAAATGAGCTTGGTACTTTGCCATTTTATTTTTACGACAGCAATGCAATTGCAAGTGCAAGTTGCAATCGAACTGTTTACATGATAACAGTTATTTTTTCTATTTCAATTATAAAAGAAAGAAAAGCAGATTGGTTTGTAAAAAGACATTATTAAAAGTGGAATTTTCAGCTATCGACTAAGGTGTACCTAGAGGTTTAGAAGTTAGAGCTTGTAGAGTTAGGGCGCGTAGAGTTAGAAGCTTGGCTCTACATGAGGTCTTATAACTTTTTGTCAATGCCATATGGTCTTGGCAACATTATACATGAAAATGTTTTTGGTGGGATTATTTTTTATATTTTAATTATAATATAAAAGAAAGAAAAGCAGATTGGTTTGTAAGTATAAAGAAAGACATTATTAAAAGTGGAATTTCCAGTTAATATTATACAGGGTGTTTGGTATAGCTTTATAAAACTCTGAAATCACGAAAAAAATCAGCTGTTTCCTACATTTTGATATTTTCGTTATTAATTTTTCTATGAAACAGCTGATTTTTGTTCACGATTTAAGAGTTGGTCTCATAGTAAAAGTTGTTCAGTTTGAAGGTCCCTATTTACCATATTCGGCTTTATAAAGCTATTACCAAACACCCTACATAAACTCTACCCGTTACATGTATGCTCGAGTGTGACTCTCAAATTCCGGCATTTTGCAATTAACTTCAACCGATAGTCGGTCATTAAGTTTTCATTCTTGCTGAATATTTATAAAGCAATTTTACTAAAAGCACAGATGATTATGTATAAGGAAGTCTAAGGAAGTAGGGAAGTTGATGCAAATGGTAATTTACATGGAGACGCCAAATTGTGGGGTTTTAATAATGAAGCACCTATAGCGACTTAACGGGAGTGTTTAAAAATGATAAAATACATGTGTATTCTTTTTTCATAGATTTTAAATTTAACTTTGAATGTAAATACCACCTACCCCACGTTTGAAGTAATATTTAGAAATCTGTTTTAAATTGATTCTCTTTACATTACCAGTTAAAGGAAGTAGGTAAGTACCTACACGGCATATCAAGTCGAACACAACACACATTGATATTACATAATAATATACTAATCTGTTTTTTACTACAACTTTTCCCACTTTTTCATTTTAAATGAGATCGAAGTTTTTAAGTCAATAGTAGTTTATGAAACTGACACATAAAGAGGGGTATTAAAACACGAGTGTGTGTTTAAAAACCGAGCCGTAGGCGAGGTTTTTAATAGTATCACACGAGTGTTTTAATACCTAGTTATGTGCAGTTTCATACACTACTTTATCTACACTCATACATTTGGGATTGAACCTACTAAATAAAAGATCAACGTTCGAAAAGAGAGAGAGAGACTTTGTTTGTATTAGCTAGGTACCTTGTAATAAGTCGTTTCCTTGGGCAGAGTCCATTTTTTCACATTTTAAAGCAAGAATAAAAAACCTACAAATTTCAGTAAGTATAACAAAATGTAAAAATTGAAATAAAAACTTTAATTGAAATGCTTTAGAAATGGCGCGCATTCTATTAGAAAAAAAAAGAGATCAGTGCAATCGCACTAAGTCATCGATTACCATAGAGTTTTTTTTTTTTTTTTTTTTTCCTGGCTCGTACGATGCATTTAAATCAATGAAAATATGTGGGAAAATATCGTTGTTTTTTTTTAATGTTACGGCACTGGCTTCTTTTTGGATTTGCCCTGTATCGTAATGAGAAAAAAAGTTATTTTATGATGCAGTTGACTGCATCGTTATGAGTTTATTTTTTAATTTTACCTATCCACGAAAATAAAGTGCGTATTTATATTACCTTTTTTGAATTCATATTTGGAACATTACGTTGTGAGTGTAGATAAAAATATTTTCAACGTTTTCTATGATAGGTACTTATTTATTACTTTTTTTTTCTCTTTATTGTTAAAGGAGCTTTTGCCATGTATTCTGTGCTTTTGTATTAAAATACATGCTAGCCCCATCGTAAAAAGCAAAAATATTTGCCACAGATCTAAAAGTAAAGAAATAAAGTTCCAAGGAAAATGACAAAATTAGTCACTCTAAGGGAAATTAAGGAAAACAGGAAAAACATTGTATTTACACGATAAGTTTCCTACTAACCTCAACTCGGCAAATTCAAAATTCTAGGAACACAAACTCATGTAAATATTTACAGGGTCTGCAATTGGTCGACTCATTCACGCTTTACATAATGAGATAATGTCGTGAGCCAGTGTAGTTTTAAGTGGCATGCAAGAAGAGCGGGCGGCTTCGCTGCCCCTCTAATTATCAGATCCGCCCGATAGCGCAAGCTTTTATCTACAACACTTCCATTAAGCAAATATACAGCTTTGTAGCCATAATCATATACTACACCACTTTTTACAACTCTTAAACCAATTAAAAATATTTTGATAGATAAAAGTAAATTCTAATTACACCTCCATTTTGTTTTGCAGCCGACTTCTCAGGGTCGCTAATGGATGGTTAAGCAGAGAAGTAAACATTTTTCGCTTCCGCGACAAACGTGTTTTATCTCAATTCATTATTTTTAATGCTAATGTGTGCGTGAATTTGTTGGAACCGTAGGTAACAATTAATTTAGAGTGAATGTAATTTAGCATTACAAAAACAATTTTATCTGTTGTATTTTTAATTTATCTAACAATGGAAACGCTGTTAAAACAAAGTTTTTGTTAACAAAAAGTTAATGATAAAATTGGTCTACTCTTTGCACAAAAACTAGCCACGATACGATTTCAGATGAGTACCAAAGGAGTATTAGCACTATTATTCATTCTGTGATACTAGTACATAAGTACCTAGGTAGCAACAGATAACTGCAGAAAATATCAGATATTGTTATTTTTGTAATAACTAACCCTGGAACATGAAAATACTAACCTACTCGTATTTATTTATGGTTATTTATTTCAGTAAAGTATTCGTAGCATGAATTTCTTACGGTTTTCCGTAGCTATACACGTAGAAGTAGTGTAATAGTGTAGTCGTTCACGTACGTGTAAGAGCAGTGCATTATTTTCCTTTTAATAAAATGTATTCATCCACATCAGTCATATATAAGGTCCCCACTGCTGGGGCACAGGCCTTTCTTATGGGTGCATAAGGAGGATGGGTCATAGTCATAACTCAACACGCAGAGCTGAAGCGAATTGGTGGGTGTTAACGACTGCAAATGCAGATTTTTTCTTTCTTCTGTGGGGTAGAGTAGAGACATTCTTCATTTTTCCGCATTCTCGTTTATAAGGTCTATTTAAATAAGAGAGATAGGATCCACTTCAACAAATAGGTTTCTTTTAAAATTACAAGAATAATGAACAAAGAATAACATAAGATTAAATTCTATCACGTGCTTTCTACTCAAATTTCATTAAATAATTAACTTTGTCAATAAAAACAATAGAGATTTGTTTCCTAAAGGTACGTACTCACTAATCTAATCGACACGGCATTAATGAACTAAGCATAAATTAAGTGAAATATAGAGATGAAACACATCAGGCGTCGCAATGGAGCGAATAAAAGCCCGCTTTGTCGGCGGCTAATTTGCGAATTAGCGCCCAATGAGTGCGGGCCACTCAGGCGCCCTGATCTAATTAATTAGGGCGGGCGGAATTTATGCGCGGTGACACTGCAGCTATGGAAACTACTACGGATTCTAGGTGGAAATTAATCGTACTCTTCGGCGCAACGATTGATCGGCGTAAGAAAATAACGTATTGTTTCAAAAGTCGGTATTCAAATTCTGGTATCCGCACTCATTGCGTACTGGTCAAGTACGCAATGAGTGCGGACCACTCAGGCGCCCTGATCTAATTAATTAGGGCGGGTGGATTAATGCGCGGTGACACTGCAGCTATGGAAATTACCTGCTGCGGATTCTAGGTGGAAATCAATCGTACTCTTCGACGCAACGATTGATTGGCGTAAGAGAATAACATAACGTATATTGTTTCAAAAGTCGAGGTTCAAATTCTGGTAGGGTCAAAGATGCAATGAGTGCGGGCCACTCAAGCGCACTGATCTAATTAATTAGGGCGGGCGGAATTTATGCGCGGTGGCACTGCAGCTATGGAAACTACCTATTGCGGATTCTAGGTGGAAATCAATCGTACTCTTCGACGCAACGATTGATTGGCGTAAGAGAATAACGTATTGTTTCAAAAGTCGGTGTTCAAATTCTGGTAGGGGCAAAAATAGCAAATACTTGTAAGATCAATACGAGTCATCCCTCATCATCATCGTCGTGTCATGAAATTGAGGAAATGCTCAATGATTTCAGCTTATCAAATACGTAAGTAGATATATTTATACATAGCGTGTAATGTTTTCACAACTGAAGGTACAAATTCTCCAAAAGGTACGTTTCTCAATTCGATTCCAGTTGGAATATCCAACAGAACTTTGCCGTAACTCATGTGGGTACAACACGCTTCTGCTCCTTAATGAATGATCTAAAGTTCCCACTCCAATGTTCAGTATACTTGAGCCCAACACACTAAGGTAACGTTATTTGGACGGTTCTAATGGAGTAAGTGCTTTTCCAAATGGCTCGCGCCACGGAGCTTTTAATGCAATTTCAGCGCCCTTTGTGAGGTGAATTGGCGCAATCAATCCATTTACGCTTTGTTTCGCAACACTAACGCCCTCTACCGGAGCGCTACCGCATATAAGACACGCTTTTAACACCTAAATTGCTTCCGACCTTTCCCCTGCTGCCTATGTCCAGTTTGAAACATTAAAACCGAACAGTGTAGGGTTTGGAAGTTAGGTATTTTAAACTACCGAAAATGAAAATCGAGAAAAATCTCATTAACTAGGTTGCAATGCGTAACCGCAGCAAAATGTTGCGTCTTAGAGAAATGAGAGTATTACAGATAATTAGTTCATAGTAAGATGCAATTTGTTTAAATATAGCAAAATGTGTGCAAGTTGTACTTTCGAAGTTATTCGAGAAAAACTGATTTTGCTGGGGTAACGTTACCCCAGCAAAATGTTTTTTAAAAAAGGCGTTTAGCCTAGAACCATGTACATCAAAAGATAGCTTTTGACGAGTTGTTAATGAATACCAATAGCAAAATCTGTGCATCTTATAGTTTTTGAGATATTCAAGATTTTGCTGCGGTAACGTTTAGGGATTTCCCATATCTCAAAAACTGTTTGTCGCAGAAGTTTGAAAAAAATACCAGTTATAGGCCTTAATTTGTTTAAATTTGTTTAAATATAAGTATTTCGATTCATCAACGGATATCGATATAATTGTTTTTTAAAAACTTGAAAAAATCGATTTACTCCTAAACTAGTACATTTGAAAACAAATAAAAAACAATTACATATACCTATGATCTACCCCTTTAAGGTGTACAAATCTGGATTAACAAACTTTACGCGATATGAAGATATAAAGAGATTTCATCAAATTTCAAGCTACTTATCAATTTTCTACTTTGGCGATAGAATACGCAGCTCCCTATGAATACAAAACGATAGACTATAGTGAACACATTAGTGTATTTTGTTAAAAAACATCCCTGAAAGTTTCAGCTTTAAATCTCTGATGGATTAAAAGTTATTCAAAAACCAAGAAAGTGCCAGCAATTCTCCTATAAACCGACTAAATTACGGAGGTTACGAAAAAGCGATAGCGCCATACTTGCGGATGTCCTACTGAAATTAGC
The DNA here is from genome assembly GCA_928269145.1 of Agriphila tristella. NCBI lineage: Eukaryota > Metazoa > Arthropoda > Insecta > Lepidoptera > Crambidae > Agriphila > Agriphila tristella. Next base: position 46,540,491 of record OV743433.1, read on the forward strand.
AACCTAATAACCGATATATAGTACAGTCAAGCAGAAAAATACCCATGTAGCCGAAATCTAAATTGTTTTATGTAGAGGTTATATTATTACTTTAGCTATTTTCGACTACATTCGTTATTAGCAATACTTACCTAATTACTACCAGATTTTTAGACCAGAACTAAAAAGAAACGTGGTTCAACCTATCTAATAGTATTAGTTAATTGATGAATGCGTTGAACGAGTAATTTTGTAAAATAAAAAAATAATAAAAAATATTCTTAAATTTAAGATTTTTGCATTCATTGTTTTTTGTTAATTAAAAATTTATCACACGTCACGTCACGGCATCCAACACGAGATTTTCGCATTTCTTTCTCTTTTGTCATGTCACTATGTAGTTGTCCCTTTTTCTACAAATGAAGGACCCAGATGCAGAAGTCCGTAATTTTTCATCTGATAACACCAACGTGTAGAGCATGCCCAGATGCAGAACTCCCTTAGTCCAAAAACTGAGTTTCTCAATAAACCATATTTAAACAGAAAAAAGTCACTGAAAGTTTTCTACAAGGTGTTTGGTAAAAGCCTTATAAAGCCGAATATGGTAAATAGGGACCATCAAACTGAACAACTTTTACTGTGGGACCAACTCTGAAATCGCGAAAAAATAATCAGCAGTTCTTTACATTTTGATATTTTCGTCATTAATTTTTTACGGAACAGCTGATTTTATTTGCAATTTCAGAAATGTAGGTAGGTTATTGAGGAAAATCAAACTTCACCTTTTATTTAACACACAAACATAACATATTATTATTATACTTTTTAATAAAATCAACATTAATCAACCGAATTCAGGTCCCAAACTCTTGGACTTAGTCCTTTTTGACCCGTATTTTAAGGACTTAGGCACTTTGGTTACATATTTGGTGGATTTCTTACAAAATATTGTGGACTTAGGACTTTCGCACTAAATGAAATATTGAAATATCGGTCGGAATTAAGGACTTTATAATATAACAGAAGGTAAATTAAATATTTGTTGTTATAGCGGCAACAGAAATACATCATCTGTGAAAATGTCAACTATCGGTCCCGTTTTACCCTTTGGGTACGGAACCCTAAAAATTAGTCATTGACACAAAAATATTGCATTGTCTTCCAGTGCTGGACCTATGTTCAAAGTTTCAAGTTTCTATCTTATCTGTAAGCTAGTATAAAATAGTTTGCTAAAGTGGACAAACAAAGAAACAAAATCTTTTTATACGCGACTGTACCACCTAAAAATGACTATTATGCTATTTTTTTCAGATGGTTACGCTCAAGTATGGCGCGATCGCTTTTTCGTAACCTCCGTAATTTAGTCGGTTTATAGGAGAATTGCTGGCACTTTCTTGGTTTTTGAATAATTTTTAATCCATCAGAGATTTAAAGCTGAAACTTTCAGGGATGTTTTTTAACAAAATACACTAATGTGTTTACTGTAGTATATCGTTTTATATTCATAGGGAGCTGCGTATTCGATCGCCAAAGTAGAAAATTGATAAGTAGCTTGAAATTTGATGAAATCTCCTTATATCTTCATATCGCGTAAAGTTTGTTAATCCAGATTTGTACACCTTAAAGGGGTAGATCATAGGTATATGTAATTGTTTTTTATTTGTTTTTAAATGTACTAGTTTAGGAGTAAATCGATTTTTTCCAGTTTTTAAAAAACAATTAATTATATCGATATCCGTTGATGAATCGAAATACTTATATTTAAACAAATTTAAACAAATTAAGGCCTATAACTGGTATTTTTTTCAAACTTCTGCGACAAACAGTTTTTGAGATATGGGAAATCCCTAAACGTTACCGCAGCAAAATCTTGAATATCTCAAAAACTATAAGATGCACAGATTTTGCTATTGGTATTCATTAACAACTCGTCAAAAGCTATCTTTTGATGTACTTGGTTCCAGGCTAAACGCCTTTTTTTAAAAACATTTTGCTGGGGTAACGTTACCCCAGCAAAATCAGTTTTTCTCGAATAACTTCGAAAGTACAACTTGCACACATTTTGCTATACTTAAACAAATTGCATCTTACTATGAACTAATTATCTGTAATACTCTCATTTCTCTAAGACGCAACATTTTGCTGCGGTTACGCATACTCAACTAAGACTATTTAGTTAGTAACATCGGTGTAGGTAAAATCTCTTTTAATTTTGTGATTAAAATAACAAATAAATACGATGCCTATTATCAGATAATTATTAATCTTAATTTATAAGTAGGTATTTAGAATACGACCTTTATAAAATAATAACAAAACCAAAAGTAAAATAAAAAAAATATTAATCCATCAAGCGCGCGTGACATATTTATCACGTCATTTTCATTTCACGTCCGTGCTAGTGTTTGACGTTTCGTCAGTAAACGTCAGTGATTATATTTATTTATTTCAGTAAACTTGTTGAAATATTATACCGACATGAAGAAGACGAATGGATACAATAATGTGAATCGGAACAACCCGCTTTATCGTAAATAAATTTGACTAGCGTTATATGTATCATTACATTCATAACCCAATACCTTTAATCTTCCCCAACTAAAATAAGATAAGTAAATAAGATTACAACTGATAGAAGTCATTGAATACAATAATATATCGTTTAATTATATATTTTTCTCTAGAACCACAGTTGTGCTAAGTAGAAATGTTATTGCTCTAAACACAATGAACAATAATTTAAATCTTTGATAATACCTAGCTAGATCATAAAATTGTGCCATTTTCATACTGAAGTTTGGAGATCTAGACAATAACAGTCCCATCCCACGTAGCATCTTTTAACCGACACGATAGCTGATCCCAGCTGAAATTTTTTCCACTTTTTAACTCACTTTGTTCATGAACAAAGTCGAAACTTGCTTAGGAGCATATTGTTAGCATGCAGTAGTCTCGTAGCGTAGGCACCTGCTCGGCCTGCTTTTCAAACTTTGGAAATAAACAGGAAAAAAGCTGGTTAAATACGAAGCAAAGATTTTTTTCTTTTCGATCGTATAGGTACGTATTGGTGAAATAATAGCCCATTACCATTAAAATATTTTTATATCTGTTGTTTTTTCAGCTTTTGCTCGAAGCAGTTACCCGATCAACACGTTAGCATCAGATATTGTATTGCGTCAGCTGTGGCATCAGGATAACACACCGCAAGTAGAAATCATCGAATTGAACTCCGATAATTCCGAGGGCGAGTTGAATAATGAAGAAGATGGCAAGTATGGGCATATTTGGAATTATATCAACAATAACCTTAATCTTGATGATTTAGAACATTCAGACAACCATCCAAGAGCTCGAGAAAAACAGTATACACAAAACGGTAACGGTAATCCTTCCCGAACAAAACTCTCACCTGAAGATATCGATAATGTAATCAGTGATGTGGTAACGGATTTCGTATATTCCGGCTTCAAGGGAGTCGATAACTATACTACTAACTACATAACGAAAAATCGTCAAAGGAATTGTTTTACAATAATAAACAAACCTTTCAATAGTTCCGATTCTTCTTCGGATGATGCAGAGGTAGAGTATAATGATAAACAAGATAATTGGAATAATCGTTATGTTAACAATGATATGATAAGCTTAGATGAAGGAATCGAGAATCAAAAAAGCACAATTTGGATATATTCAATAAAAAATAAACACCAATTATCAGATAATCAGTATGAGTTAGTAAATGTTCCAAGTCAAGACTGCTCAAGTTCCACGTCTAACTCTTTTGAGAATTTTTGCGAAAATCTAGAAAGTACTGTGAAAGAAATTCCACAAAGAGTTGGCTCTCCAATTCCCGCTACGTATGTTCCCCGTCTTAACTTAATGTCTCCTAGACTACCAACCCTCACGGAAGTTACCGAGCCCGATAAAACTATAGAACAACGAACCGTTAAAGATAATCCTATAGGCCACAAAGTCAACGGTTGGTGCGACGACACTCGTGATAAAATATGTTCTGCAAATCATACAAAAATAATTAATTGGATGTGTTTATCTCCTAGAGAAAAGAGGAGATCTAAATATACGTATTCCAACCCTATACCCTCAGTAAAGATCTCGATGTTAGAAACTGAAGCAAAATTTGATAATTCATTTAGAGAAACACCAAGATTCAATAAAATTGAAACGAAAGCTGAAATAAATGTTACACCCGACGATATTATTCAAGATAGGCAATCTCATTCATCAAGCAGAAATTCTTTCGATTCTCATGTTAATTACAAAAAGGAAGTGCCTTTATCATTGACGTACAACATTGACGACGATAATAAATGCGAATCGGGAGCAGAATATAAAAACATTTTACGTAAACCAAAAATTATTATTCGTAGTAAAAACGTTAAGAAAATTAAGGAAATTAGTAATCCTATTGAGAGGCTAGACTGTAATAATTGGATTCATGAAGAGAAAAAGGAACTTGGTTTAGAAAAAAATAAACATACCGAACAACGCTTCATACAAATTGAAACTAGTACAAATAATCAGTCGTGTCCCCAAGATTGCGCGGGGAATAGATTATGGCCTAGGAACAGGGCCCTACTAAAACCTGCGGAGTGGCAGGAGTACCAAGCGATCACAGGCAGCATTCCATCGCTGCAGTTATCAATGGACTCGAGTGTAGAAAATAAACGTTGGCTCTACCGTCTCGCTGCGTGTTTTAAATGCTGTAAATAGGAAATGTAATACTTGTGTAAATAAAACAACTTATATAAATTTAAATTAGCGAATTTATTAAATTCAATCACTATCCACTTCCAGTATTTGAAGTACTTATACAAATAAACCAGCTATTCAAATTAGGTACTTGCGAGAAAATGTTGATCGAACAATAAAATCGGTTTTTCTATCACATCATGCGTACACACAAAACGGTCGCGTTATCACTCTGTCTATTGTTGTCAAAAAATCTCATATTCGTCATAGGAATGTAATCATGCGATTAAAAACTGTATGCGTAAGAGTTCTTATTAGGCAAAAATTTACTTGTAACTTATTGTAATGAAATGCACCAAAGGGTACTACTACTAGCCGATATGCCACTTTATAATTGCTCAAACTTCACCATTTAAAGATGAAGTAGATTTATTAATGATCTATAAATAAACTGTTTTTGTCAAGAACTGTGTAACCGTTAATATGAGTATTTCGATACTTACAATTTAACATTGTTATAAATCTGTCAACCGAAGGCATGGCATATATTGTTGCATAGGGATGATGTATTTATCGCGTCACGTAAAAAGAGCGCTAAACAACAAGTAACTGATGGAGGAATCTACAACGTGTTATAATGAATAAACGCAAAACCTCTTAGGTGGTGATTGTGCTCATGAATATGAACAACTTTTACTACGGCGCCAGCTCTGCAACTCTGAAAAAAAATATCAGCTGTTTCATAGATCTAGGACACTTTCGTCAGATTCCGTTTTCGTCAGAAAAAAATATATAGGCTGTTTTATTTCTGACGAAAGCGGAATTCCTCTTTCGTCAGAAAAAACTTGATAAAATAAATGTTTCAACTTATTTGAATTTATCGAAAATATAACAGGGGTTTAAAGTACCAGGCTAGCATGAATGTAAAGGAGGTCTGTTCATACCTGTTCATCAGATCCGGTAAGCATATTCCCCACAGCCCTTAACGGGAGTCCTAACTTGCAGAAAAACAAGCCTTAATTTTTTTTCTGACGAAACCGGAATCTGATTAAATTCTGTTTTCGTCAGAAAGAAAACAGCTTATATTTTTTTCTGACGAAACCGGAATCTGACGAAAGTGTCCTAGATCGTACAAGTTGTCAATACCTAGTCGACCAGAATGTATGAAACAGCTGTTTTTTTTGTTGAGTTACAGAGTTGGCCCCATAGTAAAAGTTGTTCATATTCATGAGCACAATTACTACCTAAGAGGTTTTGCGTTTATTCATTAACACGTTGTATACTGTTTTCAAGACATAAGATTCATTTTCGCTCATCTTTGAGGCACTTATCAGCGCTCTTTTTACATGACGCCTACTTTACATCATGTACATTCTACCTATAGACTGACCCTAACAACGGTAAAGAAAATATAACTATTATTAAGGCTCTGAACGAGAGGACAAATTTTGTTCAAGCACGCGTCTTTTTGTTTATCCTTACTTCTCTTATTTAGTAAATAGCTTTTGACAGTTTTTATAAGTCTTATAAATGGGTTTGAACTTTTTATTTTTGTTTTTGACGCAAATTTCGGAAATATAGCGGCGCACGCTGAAACCTGTGTATATCGATAGAGGATCTATAGATGAACAAAAAATTACATGATACAAAGTCCTAAGGCGCAACGTTTCCGTGATAATCCATGTCAAAGATCCTGTATGGATAAAAATCCAAACTTATACCCCGTTATTTCAAAAACGTTACGCTTTAGGACTTTATATCATAAGACACTTTTTGTTTGTCTATCTATAGATCCCCTATCGACATACATAGGTTTCATCGTGCGCCGCTATTATTTCCGTAATCCTCGTCAAAAATCTAAAATTATGGTTACCACTATGCCAAAATGTTCAAAGCCCTTTAAATTGTAATTTAAAAATGTCGCCTTATTAAATCAAATTGACACTAATAATTAGTACTTTCTTTCGTAATCTATGTGCGGAAAACCATTTGTTATACATATTTTATAACAGATTTTTTCAATAAGGAGTTGGGTGAAGACAGTTTACCAAACGAGAAAAGTAAAGATAAACCTTATAGTAAGGTAATGCCAGTCGAAAAGTCATTATATAATAAGTCAGCTATTGACTATGCAGTCAAGTTACCAACATCACATAATTTCTATTACAATCATAAAATACTTGTAAAAAAGCTTACATATATTATTTATATGCTTCGTTGAATCGAATTATAATATTAATTATAAAATAATCATGAATTATAATTAGTTTGTGATTACATGGAGGTAGGTTCAAACCAGGTACCTAATGTATATCAATCATAGAACTATTGCTTTCTTAAAATTTCACCTGAAAACTTATCGAGCCTTTTCAGGAAGAACATCGTAACCGCCTTTTTGCATATTTTATAGGAGTTTTTTTTTTATATTTTTCAAAATTATAGTGATATGACAAGTATTTAACTTACATTGCACGATAAAATATTAGGTTTTAGCTTACGATAATAATTTATTATTGTAAGATAAAACCTAATATTTTATCGTAAGCGACCTAGTATTTTGTTGTAAGCGACAGGTACTAACCTTACGATAGAAGAGCCGATGGAGGTTAGGCACCCCATTACACGGTAGGTTTTGCTGTCAGTTTAACCACAGTCACGCACGGGCTGTGACTGACGATTAACATACCGTGTAATGTAGTGACTGATGGTTGCATGATGTGATTTGTTCTTTCCATCAGTCAATCAGTCAAACGTAATTCATTACTGATGGAATTTGACTGACGCTTGCATGGCCATGTAATGGCTGCTGGTAATTACATGTAACTTACGAAAAAAACAATTATTATATTCTTCTCTGAACTCTAAAGTCAGTGGCATAGGTACAAAATCAACTGTTATGGCGGTCACTATAAAACACATTTTTGATAATTTTGGCGCTTACGATGTTTTTCCTGAAAAGGCTCGTCATACATTTGACGTCTATTTTATAAACAATCATTTTAGCAAGCAGTGATTATTCAATAATTCACCACTAGCAAACACATTTTTCTGGGTTACATTACATGACTGTTGCGAATCTCACCAATTTTTCGACTCCACATAATTCTGGGACTAATCTACTATCGCTCATAATTAAGGCATATCATAGACCAGTGAATAGGTTTGTTTTAAATAAAAATCTAGTATACTTCATTACACAAACTTGATTAGAAATTAGGGCAGATGGTTTCACCATCTGATAGATAGAAAATTGCCTTTCGACGCATAGTGCCAGAAACTCAAATTACCGTACACGCTAACGACCATGTTTCAAATTCGCAACTTACCAGACGTGCAAATAACCCGATACGCAAACGACCTGCCCCCCTAGCCAAAGTAACATTTGCAAATTTTCGCTAACGCTTCGCTTCGAAACATGTATGGATTTGACGTTTTAAAATTCGATTGTTAACGAAACCTTATGTCAATCCCATACATGTTTCGAAAACGAAGCGATAACGAAGATTAGCGAATGTTACTTTGGCTAGGCCCTCTGAAATGAATTCGCAATTGACCGGATTCGCAAACGACCTGGGGCCGTATTATGACCTCTTATTTCCAGGCAGTTTTCTGACTGGCTATCAATCTATCTCTTTTATTTGCTATACGACGAGAAAGAGATGTCACTACAGCAATTTATAAACCTGGCAGGATTTAAGAGCTTGTAATACGGCCTCTGAAATGAATTCGCAATAGGGAATATGCATCAAAATTTTTTTTTATCAAAATCAATAGTATAATGCGTGAGAAAATCAACTGTAATATTGAAACTTGTCTCTTGCGTTTTTTTCTCGTAATATAGTTACTTGAAGTTAGCACGCATCAGCTCCCGCCGAAAACGCTCCATACAAAACGGTGACGTCACACATCACGTTTCGGTGTATTTCGGGCGCGTTTAATATGGAGTTAGCGAATAATCTTCAATTATCTCCCTAAATTTTGCGTTTAAGTAGATATGTGTCATACAAAATATTATTTCTTTTTCGATATTCTATCTGACTGTAAAGTGCATTATATCCGAAAACGAAAAAAAAATATCGTCATTTTCCCCTGATTTCATCGTGTGATAAAACGAAAATAATCATTTTTTTTTTATTTTTCTTTCTGTTCCATCATGTTTTTACAATTGTCCGCAGCGATCAAGCTCAATTTTAGGAAAATCGGTGACTTATGCATATTCCCTATTGACCAGGCACGCAAACGACCTGAAATTGGTCTTAGAATACAATTTGAAGTGCAGCAATGACTGAGACAGCTAGAACAATGGTAATTTTAGACTTTTTTTGTATTTAGTATATATTTTTGGTAAGAGAGGTTAGGGTATCAGCAGTTAGGATTCCCGTTGAGGGCTGTGAGGAATATGCTGACCGGATCTGTCTGAGGAACAGGTATGATAAGACCTCCTTTACATTCATGCTAGCCTGGTACTTTTCGTTTTATTCATAGTCCAAGGTTCGCTATTATCAATACCGCATATGATTTCATAGATACATTCATTCTTTATTGTACTGACGATAAAGTGAACGCAGCGCAGACTGAGGAACCTTAGTGAAATAGTTTATTTGGCCACTTCACTTCAGTAACAAAATAATTCTAAGTCCCAGGTGGTACTTTGCGTATCTGGCACTATGCGTATAAATTAGATAGGGTCGTTTGCGGAAAAAAAACTGGTCATTTGCATATCTGGTAGTTTGCTGTTAAAAACAATGGTCGTTAGCGTGTGCGGTAATTTGCGATTCTGGCACTATGCGTCGAAAGGGAAAATTGAATCATGTAAAAAATACTGGCTTCATAAACCATTGTAAAATTGAGTTGCAATCATTTTAAATGATTTCTTTGTGACCTATTCACCTAGTTTATTTACACCTGTTTCGTCTAAATAGAATATTAAGGTTAAAGATTTAATTGAATAATTTTTAAGAACTTACAACCTGGCTATGGAACAGAGTCACTGATTGGCCCGACGAGCGAATGAATCTCTCTTCATGGTGCGAACGGTCGGTGCTCTAAGCACGAAAAACTATTGAGTGACAATCTAATTCGTATCGAGCACAAATGTTAAATTTTTGTATTGAAATTTGTACAGCACCGCGCCGCTGAAGTGCGTTTCGACTTTTATACTAAAGGGTAGCCCCTATGACCTACACAACGTGTTACAAAAATACCCCTAATGCCGAATATGGTAGATAGATAGGGACCATCAAACTGAACAACTTTTACTATGGGACCAACTCTGAAATCGGGAAAAACAAATTTGCTGTTTCATACAAAAATTAATATCAAAATGTATGAAACAGCAGATTTTTTTTCACTATTTCAGAGTTGGTCCCATAGTAAAAGTTGTTCAGTTTGATGCTCCCTATCTACCATATCCGGCATTAGGGATATTTTTGTAACACGTTGTACAAGGTGGAACAAAATTATGTAACAATACTGCAACAGGTGATAGTGTTGCTTTATCGGACAACTTTCTTCAAGGAACATAATATGTCGAAAAACTATTTTTTTTCGCCAGACAGTAAGTACTCGTCAACGATATTTCATTTGATCGAAGGTACTCGTAGATCGGCTGACCAATACATAGTCACCTGCAGGCCTATTTTGTAACTCAACTGACAGCTTAACATGATCATCACTGATCTAAGTTGTAAGTACATTGCTGCTACAGTAAAAATCAATGTTATGACTCTCTACAAAAACCCAGCATGTACTTAAAACTTAGATCAGTGATGATCATTTTAAGCTATCAGTTGAGTTACAAAATAGGCCTGCTGATCTACGAGTACGTTTTGTATGGATTTTTTTTTATTGTCCATTATTACATAATCATACCTAATAAGTACAAAACAGTTTCAATTTCCCTACCTTAAAGAGATAAAATTATTATATTATTGGACTTTAGTTACGATTAGATAACGTATGAAGGATATAAATTTTGCAAAGTGAGGCCTCACTTGCATACGCGGACACGGCTTCTAGGTGTAATTATTCTAAGTGCGCACCAAACTGTTGTGGGAACTGAGTGCTACTCGCGAGCGCCGCATTCGCCAGATCTGTAGGCTAATTCACGATTGTCGGAAATCTACTCGAAATCATTACGATTCGAATCCGTAGCCTCCGATAGATTCGAAAACTGCTATTCACAAATACATTCGACTGGCATTCGATTCACTTTCCGACGGTAACGCACAATGCACTCACAAAATTTGGTAGCATACGGTAGAAAATAAGATCGAAGACCATAGACTTTCGATTCGGAAAGTTGGTTTCCGACAATCGTGAATAACCCCCCAGGACGCACCCTTTGGCCACGTACGCACTGTCAAGCGGCTTGTTTAGCGCCTAGAGCCTAGCGAGTTATCTAACGTGTAGCGAAGTAAAAGAAACGTTTACAAATGTTCGCAACTGGCCGCACGAGCAGCGCGTGCTTGGTGCCTTCGCTAGTCGCCAAGCGCGCAGTGCGGCTCTAAGGCCCGTATTTATAAACCGCTCTCAATGTTGAGAGCTATCTTGAGATCATACTCGGCGTAATGCTGTTCTAATTAATAGATCATACTTAAGTTAATTATTTGTCTAGGCGCTAAGCAAGCCGCCTGTCAGGACGAACGTGGCCTTTGGGATTCGCTCGTCGCCAGTCGCTCTGTTGCGTGGCTAGGCCGTTAGTCAAATAAGTATCGTAATTTTGCATCGCAGTAGGACCTGCCAACCAATGCTGGATACACTGCGTAAATTTATTTCCTAATCCTTATTTTTTACAGAAATCCACGAATAGAAGTGACTAAGTTGTTTTTTTAGAAAACCAGCATTTTTGGAAAATTTATTCATCTATTGTTAGTCTGTATTTCTTTAACATAAGCATTATTTTGCTTTGCCGAAGTTTATTTCCAATAGAGAATAGGCTATATAGATATTAACGTTATATGACGGGAAATGACAATAGTTGCCTATTAAATGCTCTTTACTAGCTAGACCTGTCTCTTACTGAGCATAAGTTATTAGTGCGCTTTCACAATTGGCGTTTCAAGTCGCGAGTCCCTCTTATCCACACATTTGACAGAAGCACTGAAGGCAGGGGGCAGGCACGTATCCAGACTTTTAATTCGGGGGGGGGGACAACTGCATCCCGCAAACCGGAGAGTGCCTCTCCCGCTAAATTTGAATTTAGTCCTGTACTGTGTGTTCTAGATTTCGGGGGGGGATAAATCCCAACTATCCCCCCCCTTGGATACGTGCCTGGCAGAGGGGTCTCACTCCGCGCTTAAACGTTTGTCTTAGCCTACTGCTCGCGGCTGACTCAGTCGAGCCAGCGCACGAGGGATGTCATTTGTTGCTTGAGACAGAGCTACGCGACAGAGAGAGAAGCGCTTCGGAGGCGGTTATAGGCACGCAACGCTGTGCAATTTAAAATTGTACTTTATGGACGTGCAGCGAGAGTAGTTTATTATTTGATTGTCCTCGCGCGGATGGCCTTCTGTACGTTAAGTACTATTATATAGGCTGTGGTGAAGAATGCAGCGCTGCAGCGGCGCGACTTAGGTGCAAAAGCACTAAACTTAAGAATCGCCTTGGTCTTTTCTTATCTACAACTCGACCAAGATAACTAGGCGAATGACAGCTACATGACGGCTAAGTTTTTGACACCATTTTTAATTTGGTCGTGTTGTAGTTAGGAAAAGACTTAGGCGATCCTTAAGTTTAGTGCAATCGGGCGTAAAATGCCTATATGTGAAAGCTTAGGAACGGCCGTGCACATAACGTGCGTTTACCTCCCGCCGTTGCTACTAAACGGATTTAAATCAGTGTCACTATTGTATTTTAAAATTATGACTATGACCCATCGTACCTGGGCATGTTTCATTATATTATTAATCCCGTCTAATAACCTTATTATATTGGTAGCACACTGTAATCAGTCAATGGCTATCCATACGGATACAATTACCCGTGATTTATTATTATATCGGCTTAAATTTCCAGCTATTTAAATAGTCGGTGCATGCGCTTCAGATGTATAACTACCGGCACGTAACTTGGCAAGAAAAGAATGAGACAAAAGATGCGCAGTAGCTACAAACACTAAACTCGGCGCATCTTTTGTCTCACCTTTATCTGGCCAAGTTATATGCTGGCACCAATATCGCTATGTGGATTTAAATGCGAAATGTAGACAAGCGCGAACACATTTTAGCCAATCACAAAGCACCATATTTGCGTAGTTCGTATCTACCACTGGTGTTTAATGCGATTAATTTAACAATGTACAAAAGAAGTGACTAACTTCAGAGCGCTTGCGGTACAAAACGACGTGGTATTTCAATCTGTAAAGTTTCTCTTTGTCATACATTTTCGAGTGAAGTTGCAGCGGAGATTGCAGTCATTGTAAAAGTCGCATTGTAGGTCTTGCGTGTACGTTATCACGGTATCCGCAAATCGTTTGTCTTTGTCGTTCGGTGTTCTGTCTCTTTCTGTACCAACGAGGATAACCGAGGTAACTTATTTTGGTGTAATTGTCGCCTGTAGCACACCTTCGCGAAACAATACCAGAGAAGCCACAGTAGTTCCAACATGAATCATCTTTGACGAAAATATAATGAAAATCATCAATGAGAGACAGCATGCATCATGGTTAAATCTATGCATTAGGCTGGGTTTCGACCTGCGAGAAAACATCTGTAAGAAGTGTCTCACTGCCTGTCACACAGCTTATAAAAGCTTGACAAACTGTTGCCATTGCATTTGCTATTAGTTAAAAGCCAGGGGGCTTACCATCAGCAAATAAGAAACCGTTCAGTTCAAAAACAGGCCTTAAGCAGGACTACTTAAGGCCTGCTTTCATACTAACCTTTGAGGTCATAGTACGAAAAAGTGAGGCAGTTTAATATAAGTCCTGCTATAAGAGCTTATAGTAAGGCCCCTGGGCACACCGGCTGCGTAAACACGCGCGTAGTAACACGCAGCAAAGACACATGCGTGTTATTTGGGACGTCCAATAGGCAATGCCATTGAGTACAACGTCGCGAGCTGCAATGCGTAGGGTTACGCATCAGTCAACGCGTTACGCAAGCGGTGTGCCATGTCTCATAAAGTTTCAGACATTACAACATCATGGTAAGTCTACGTGCATGCTTACGCATCCGGTGTGTTTCGCACTTAAAACATGTAAGCTACTGTCTGACAGGCTGTGGGACACTTCTTGCAGAAGTTTTGTTGCAGGTGGAAAAGCGGCCTTAGAACAGGTTGTTTCGCATTTGTTTCGCTTGTCTTACAACTGACAAGTCACAGAACCTACTGCGGTGTTTCGGCGGAGGTGTGCTAAAGGCGTGTGTGTGAGTGTCACAGCGGTCACGAGGCGGCGGGCAGAGTGAGTTCGCGCCGGATGTAGAACAAGATGTAGGGCTTACAGGAGGCGACTGTGGCCGCGTCTATAGCACGCACCGTCTGGTCGTTCGATATATGACGATCACATCTAAGTAGCGGTTTCGCGTCATCATTTCCGCGGCGGAGGTGTGCTAACGGTCAGAATAGCGCATGAAAGAGACAGCAGCTTTGTTAAATCTTTACATTAGAACAGGATGTTTCGCATTTGTTTCGCTTGTCGTACAACTGTCATGGCGGAACCTACTGCAGTGTTTCGGCGGAGGTGTGCTAAAGGCGTGTATGTGAGTGTCACAGCAGCGGTCACGACGCGGCGGGCAGAGTGAGTTCGCGCCGGATGTAGAACAAGATGTAGGGCTTACAGGAGGCGACCGTGGCCGCGTCGGTCGCGCGGACTGTCTGGTCGTTGAAGTGGAACCACTGGTCTTCGTTGATCGCGAACGCGGTGTAGTGGCCTGAACCCGCCCTGAAACAATACGATTTTGTTTAAAATTCATTGATTAATAAATTGTTGTTAGGCCCTGAGCTAAAATACAGACGGGCGGGCGCATGCTTGCATATCTCTTTCGCAAAAACGTAAGAGCAATGCTAAACAAAGCAATGCTACACGAAGCATGGGATGGGTCACAGAGTTATTTATAAACACCAACAAACTCGCAGAAGTAGATTACTTACATCATTAACAACATTTGTTCTACGACTTTTCCGAAAAAAGACAAAAAATATCGACTTTTCGTCCGAACAGCGGATCGAGTTTTGTATGAAAAGTCTATATTTTTTGTCTTTTTTCGGAAAGTCTTAGAACAAACGTTGTTGTTTATGATATTAGTGATCCATTCCTATGAGGTTGTTGGTGTTTTACAAACCCTGTAAATTCTTTATACAGTAACCCATCCCATCCCATGTATGCGCTTTAGTTAGAGTTGTTGCTCTTACGTTATTGTGGAAGAGACACGAAAGCATGCGCCCGCGCGTGCGTCTGTGCGTATCTTAGCGCATGGCCTTAAAATATACAATGAGGTTACCATCTATTGAGAGCAATGACAACGACTCAGCTAAGTTACATTCAACCGATTTCGGCCAGAATCAATTGATATAAAAAAATAAAATTAGTACGGTAGTATCGATTAAAGCTTGGATTATTGAAATGTATCAATTTCATTGATTATTTGCCGCGGCCAGACCGATGCGTGTCCGGCACATTGTAACGAGGTGCCCGTGTCCCTATACAGAGTGTACCCTAGCGAAAACTTTCAGGGCAAAGTCGACTCATGATTCTGAGTCTATCTGATGTGGAATTTTCCGTCGCAAATTCATGAAATTTTTAGTGTTTATTTTTTACAAAGTCTGTCTTAGTTGCATAGAACCATAATATATAGAAAAATAATTAAAACATCAAAATGTTATAAACCCGCAATGTACAACAACAACTGTTTGCTGTCGTTCGTTGGGTCGCTGTCGCTGACACTGCTCGGCCGCCGACAGCCGGCAACGGGTGAGCGCGCGCGCGATCTCAACAAAATCAACATTTCAACTATGCATTTGCGACAAGTGGTTCCATAGATAAAGTTGCTTAACGCTAAGGGTAGAATCATCCCTTAAAGTTTTCGCTAGGGCGCTACTAACACCATGTATAGTCAGTGAGTGGTACATACCCCGAGCCGTGGTGCACGATGACCGCGGCGAGGTCGTACAGCTGCGTGCCGCGGCCGGACCGGCGCGTGTCCGGCACGTAGTAACGAGGTGCCCCTATATAGTGAGTGGTACATACCCCGAGCCGTGGTGCACGATGACCGCGGCGAGGTCGTACAGCTGCGTGCCGCGGCCGGACCGGCGCGTGTCCGGCACGTAGTAACGAGGTGCCCCTATATAGTGAGTGGTACATACCCCGAGCCGTGGTGCACGATGACCGCGGCGAGGTCGTACAGCTGCGTGCCGCGGCCGGACCGGCGCGTGTCCGGCACGTAGTAACGAGGTGCCCCTATATAGTGAGTGGTACATACCCCGAGCCGTGGTGCACGATGACCGCGGCGAGGTCGTACAGCTGCGTGCCGCGGCCGGACCGGCGCGTGTCCGGCACGTAGTAACGAGGTGCCCCTATATAGTGAGTGGTACATACCCCGAGCCGTGGTGCACGATGACCGCGGCGAGGTCGTACAGCTGCGTGCCGCGGCCGGACCGGCGCGTGTCCGGCACGTAGTAACGAGGTGCCCCTATATAGTGAGTGGTACATACCCCGAGCCGTGGTGCACGATGACCGCGGCGAGGTCGTACAGCTGCGTGCCGCGGCCGGACCGGCGCGTGTCCGGCACGTAGTAACGAGGTGCCCCTATATAGTGAGTGGTACATACCCCGAGCCGTGGTGCACGATGACCGCGGCGAGGTCGTACAGCTGCGTGCCGCGGCCGGACCGGCGCGTGTCCGGCACGTTGGCCAGCACGAACCGTGACATATCCAGCGACGACAGCGGGAACGAGATGCTCGTGTCCACCTTAGTCCTGAACCAAAACAATCACGTAACCATTTGGGTAAAAATTTGCAAAAAAACTATGATGTGCGAATGAAGATCAGTAACAGGTTTGAATCCTATAGTTTTATAATAAAACACATATTGATAGCTATGAAACCTAGTGAAAGAATTTTTGAAATCCATTTAGAAATGGTCGAGTTTAAAGGGTTTGAAGGAAATGCCAAGCTCAATGCAATATGTGCTTTATCACGTACGACATAAGGTTAGCGTACGTGGCGATGACGTCATAAGGTCCCCCAAAAACCAGTATTTTAGCTATTATAACTTCTCAGGTTTAAGAGATATCGTAAAAAAAATCACAGTTTAATCATGTGGTGGCATAAGCTTTCTTTACCCACTAAACAAAAATCGTTACTGATCCTCATTGAGCACAAAATAAGTCTTTTTTTTTCAAATTTGTACAGCGCTATTTTCCTCTGTATGGGGAACTAAGACTTCAAAATTTTACATTTGTGTTAGATACGAATTCAATTTGCTTTCGATAGTATTTTCGTGATTAGGGTGTACCCTAATTCTCATTTCTCTAAGGCCTCAGCACGGATCTTGAGCGGTGACATTTAATGTAATATTTAGGTCTCACTGGCGGGGGACGTGGTGGAGGGCGACTGCAAACATGCGCAGTAATCCCCTCCAATTTCTATCACCACTCACGATTCGTGCCGGCGAAACACACACGATTCGAATTTAGAGATTATGATTTAATTTTGGAGCATGCTGCAAACCGATTTTTTTATATTTATAACTTTTCAATGCTTTTTTAATCTTAAAGTAAGTTTTTTTTTAATATATTTCAACATACTTTTTTATTTATCTAGAAACTGAGAATATATTTCATAATTAATTTTGTGATTTAAAATTGTCGAAAGAATAATGCCTCATTTGGAATACGAACCGGCGACCTCTAGCGATCCCGACGCGCGCGCAACCCTCTCTGTTATCGAGACTTTGAGAACCCGCCCTGTCAAAATTATATTACAAAGCATGCTTTAGAGTTTGAAGGAATAAAAGTTCATATTATTTATTTTTATAAAATTTTCTTGACGAAACCAAATTATTTTTAAACGTAATTGTAATATTAACGCCTATACCACACCTCCGCCGCTAAACCGTAGTTCGATATATGAGGATCACATCTACGTAGCGGTTTCGCGTCATTACTTTCGCGTGTGTCAGCGCACAGTGTACTGTGCGCCTTAGCAAGGCGGTCAGAATTGATTATTAAGAATTTTTATTTTTATAATATGAAATGTTTTTAAATTTAATGTCGTTTAGGATTAATAAATAAAAACACATTTTAAAGTATTCTACAATAAAAAAAAACAAAAAATGCGAATATTATGGATAAAAAAAATAGAGTCAGCAAAATAAAGTAAAATTTATAGTTAGTACCTACTATCCAATAAATTTATAACATCAGCGGACAATATGGATTTTTATTTGGAGGCAACTTTCTACTGTAGTAATCAGTGGATCTGAGTTCAGCAGAAGTCTGTTCTTTAGGTCTGTGTTTGTGAAAACCCGACACATTTTTCTTGTGTAGTTGAGCACAAACATTGAAAAAGTGAAAAAGAAACAACAAGAAAATCACCACCTGAACAAAATAATATAAAAAAAAAAAATTTTTTACTGTTTTGTAGCAATGCTACGTCTTGGCATAGAAAGCGTTTAACAAGACAATCCGCAAATTTCCGCAAAAAGTTGTGTATAGCCGCTAATCTTTAGACATCTAACTTATAAATACAGAAAAAGTTATTGTTAAGTAAGATTCAGAACATATTCAAAAGTCAAAGAGAAAAATATACGACATACATTTTCACTAACATTTGGTCAAGGCGTAGATCCATCGTCATTTATATATTTTACATATATATGTAGAAATGAATATATATATTAAAGCAACATACTTGATTCTTTAAGGTCCATCAAAAAAATAGTCATTTAAATCACTTAAATTTATGAAATTGACTACTAATTAGACCTCACATTTTCATCTGACTTAACTGCACAGGCAAAAGTGAATTGTGTTCACTTTCAAGTATTATTATAGACATAAATTAAATTATTTTGTGGAACATATTTATAGCAAAACAAGGTTCATTTATCGCTCAATAATATGACACTGTTAAATATAAAAAAATACTTTACAAGTTTTAGTCAATTATGGCCTCTAGCGAGTCCACCGTGCAGCGGTCGGAGCCGATCGCACGGAATCGCGCGTGAAAAATCAGTGCACTAGAACAGGGGGGTCAAGTCTGCTATTGTTTTCGTCAAAATCGTGTTTCAGTGGTGTTTGAATGGTAATGCTTTTTGACACAGTTCTTGTTTCTTAACCCAAAACCGAAACACATTTTTCTTAAACCCAAAACGGAAACACATTTGTCTCGATTTTGGGTTTAAGAAACAAGAATTGTGTCAAAAAGCATTGCCATTCAAACACCACTGAACCACGATTTTGGCGAAAACATTAGCAGACTTGACCCCCAAGCTGTTCGCATTTGTTTCGCTTGTCGAACGCATGGCGGAACCACTGCGGTGTTTCGCGGCAGAGAGGTGTGCTACAGGCGTAAGTTCATCAATCGTCATCTAACTAAACTAAATAAATAGTTTAGTTTCTTGGACAAGAATCTTAGTTTTATATTTATGAAACTTACCTGAAGTAGTTGTGCCACCGAAATCTCTTCAAGTGTAAGCACAACACGTTCGGTAGTCTGCGGATCCAGAACTGTTTGGTGGACTTTTGCTTGCATTTACAACTGCTGCAGAAGTAGCGCTCTGTATCAGCCAGTTCTTCCACCTACGAAATTTTATAAGATTAACTAGCGACAGACGGAGTGACATTTAGAACTTTCAGATATGTATGGGCATGGCGCTGTTGGTAGTAGGACCTGCCTTTCTATTGTTTAATTTCAAAATCTATCGCAATCGCTTTCAGGATGTAACACATTGAAGCTTATTTTTGGCACAAATTAAAACTTACCAAAGAAATGCAGCAATGTGTCACCATCCATCTGTCAAACTAAAGCGATTGCGATACATTTTTAAATTAGACAATTAGCCCCCTGAATTACGAATTACCAAGCATTTGAAGATTGTCTGTAACTAATGAATGTACCTGAACAAAACTGGTGAGACAGTCTGAGAGCGAAACGGGTTCGTCGTGGCGGCTGATCTCCGGCAGCTCCAGAGACAGGTCCAGGAATGGATCGAACTTCTTGCTCTCGGTGCCGCACGCCAGGCATCGAACCTAGGAACACATCGTAACCATTAGTGATACTGAAAAAACTTTAGGATGTCAGGACTGTAAAAATATACAATACACTAGAGAACTTTTGTAAACAATTTGAACGAAATAAATTGCAAGCAAAAATTAAAAACATATTTTATAGATAATTTAGTTTCAGATATGTAGTTTCTAAATCAACATAATTCGTTTAAATAAAGTTACACAAAGTCATACTACTTACCATAAAATTAAATTACTTACCTATAAAAAAAACATAAGTAATAAACAACAATTTTATTTAATTAATGTTCAATCAGTTTTCTCCGATCATCCTATATCGCGTGAACCAGAAACCTGTTCGTTCGGTAACTGGTGGACGCACACGAAACTATTTCACTCATGCGCAATATTGCAACTTATTTGTATTTTATTTATTAATGTGTGCGTGCGGCCGACTCCTGTCGACGCATTGTTATTGTTCTTATTTTAATGTTATCGTCCGAGTCGAATGTGCAACGCTTGGACAAACCTCGTAGGTTTATAAGCGTAAAGCCATTGTTAGTATAATTGAAATGTTATTTGGATAAATAAATAAATAAAAAAAACTAAAATCTATGGAACAAGCATTGCGCTCAAAAAATGACACCACACAGTACAACTAGGTGGATGGAGCTAAAAATGCTGGATTTAATCGTTTAAGCGCAGAACGTCGAAAGCGCAAAATGTCAAGTCATCGCAAAACATCAAAAAAGCAGAATGTCAAAAGAGCAAAACGTCCAAAGCGCATAATGTCCAAGGAGCAAAACGTCAAAAGATCAGAATGTCAAAAGAGCAAAACGTCCAAAGCGCATAATGTCCAAGGAGCAAAACGTCAAAGGCGCAAAATATCAAAACATTTTAATTATGAGATTTACCAAACCACCATGATTTAAAACTTATTTTGATTAATTTTGACGTTTTGCTCCTTAGACATTATGCGTTTAGGACGTTTTGCTCTTTTGACATTTAGATCTTTTGACGTTTTGCTCCTTGGACTAAATAATAAAATTCATCTGAAGCTTACGCGCTCACTGGACATGAAATAAACACTTTTAAACGGATACTAGTGCAGTCTTATTGAAAGTACTTTGGTAATTAGTTAGTATTTGGTTTGATTTTTTATTTTTCCGACGTTTCGGCACGTTTAGGCACAGAACGTCAAAAGATCTAAATGTCAAGCCTGCGGTGGCTTCAAAAGAGCAGAATGTCAAAAGAGCAAAACGTCCAAAGCGCATAATGTCCAAGGAGTAAAACGTCAAAAGATCAGAATGTCAAAAGAGCCAAATTTCCAAAGCGCATAATGTCCAAGGAGTAAAACGTCAAAGGCGCAAAATGTCAACGGATACTAACGCGATTTTACTGAAAGTACTTTGGTATTAGTTGGTATTTGGTTTGATTTTTTATTTTCCCGACGTTTCGGCACATTTGCAGTGCAATTTATAAAAAACCACTTTATTTTATTTTATTCATTTATTTATTAATGAATTCCAATTCATCAAAATAAGTTTTAAATCATGGTGGTTTGGTAAATCTCATAATGGGGAGGAAAAGCGCAATTTTATCCCGATAAAACGGTGGCGTCTGGTCTTTGGTACACGGCCGCCTCAAAGAAAGTGTCAAAACATATGGGAATCTCTTGGAGTATTGCACTTTTTAATTTTATACTGAGAAAATGCCGCATTGTTATGCATGTAACTTGTAAAATATTAGAGTTCATCGATTTTCCAGTAACAAAAAAAAATTGGGCAGAAAAATATAAAAAAAAAAGATACTTTTCCCTCAATTTTCTCTTTTGCTGAGCCTGAGAAACATTATAAATCAAAAGGAATGTTTCATGAATTTGATGAAGCTTCGCCAAAATAAAACAACATTTGAATTATAACAGCTTTGTTCTTTAATATTTCAACCTCAGCAGTTTCTAACATATTTATAACTTGGATGAATTTGATAGGTATATCAAATATGGAATAAGCCCAATATTGGGGCCAAACAGAGAATTAATAGAATTTTATGTGCCAGAGTCATTCAAGAAACTTAGAATAATAAAATAAATATGATAAAACGGTTCGTGTAATTTTGGATGGTACAGAAACCTGAAATTACTATTGCACAGAAGGCATCATGAGGCAACTATAAACAGGGAAATTCACACTCAGTTGCTTTGTTAAAATTTAAATCATATGCTTCTAATCTGAAATAAAAAGATTACTTGTAAATCTTACACGAAATTTAAAGAAATGTAATGCTTGTTAACAATCTTTTGTAAGTTGCTATAAACTTTCTTGCCTGTTGTTTTGGCTTTTCTTTTCCGTAATTCTTCTTTTATCTGAGCTAAAGTTAGCATAGAATACATTGTTTGTCCGCAAAACCGAAAAAAAAAATCTAAGAAAGTAAAATCACGTAATACACAGTCAAGACAATATAAGCTCAAACTTACAATTGTTCCAAAGACTGAAGCGCCATCTGTAATTCACTTTGCCTTCGCCTCCCCATTGAAATATTTTGACATTTTGCGCTCATGACGTTTTGCTCCTTGGACATTATGCGCTTTGGACGTTTTGCTCTTTTGACATTCTGCTCCTTTGACGTTTTGCGATGGCTTGACATTTTGCGCTTTTGACGTTCTGCGCCTAAACGGTAAATATGGGCCTAAGAATATGTGATGTGTATGTAGCCTACCTCGCTCTGCAGCGTCCCGCCGACACCGCCGTGACGATGGAGGAGGCGGAGGGCGCGCGCGGCGCCAGCCCCGCGCCCGCCTCGCAGCTCCGTGTGCAGTCTGCCACCAACATTATGTGTGACCCACCTCGCTCTGCAGCGTCCCGCCGAACACCGCCGTGACGATGGAGGAGGCGGAGGGCGCGCGCGGCGCCAGCCCCGCGCCCGCCTCGCAGCTCCGTGTGCAGTCTGCCACCAACATTATGTGTGACCCACCTCGCTCTGCAGCGTCCCGCCGAACACCGCCGTGACGATGGAGGAGGCGGAGGGCGCGCGCGGCGCCAGCCCCGCGCCCGCCTCGCAGCTCCGTGTGCAGTCTGCCACCAACATTATGTGTGACCCACCTCGCTCTGCAGCGTCCCGCCGAACACCGCCGTGACGATGGAGGAGGCGGAGGGCGCGCGCGGCGCCAGCCCCGCGCCCGCCTCGCAGCTCCGTGTGCAGTCTGCCACCAACATTATGTGTGACCCACCTCGCTCTGCAGCGTCCCGCCGAACACCGCCGTGACGATGGAGGAGGCGGAGGGCGCGCGCGGCGCCAGCCCCGCGCCCGCCTCGCCGCGCTCCGGCGGCAGCAACTGTAGCAACTCCGTGTGCAGTCTGCGGCAAACATTTACATATCCGTCTTAGTCATACAAGGCCTTCCAATTGAGTCAGAGCCGCACATTGAGCCACTAGTCGCGGCCACTGAACGTGACCACTAGTGGCTTAGTCAAGTCACTACACGCAGCCACCGATCGCAGCCGCTAGTGGCTTAGTGGCCGCCGCGCGCCGGTAAGAAGCCGGCTACTGTGGCCGGGTGTGCGCGCGATGCGAGCGACAAACGCGGCCACAAACTAGCAAGCGCGGGCGACACCCGCAGCTTGTGGCTCGAACGCGGCCACTCGAACGCTCGGTTTGCGCCGATACACAGTGTTTGATTTGACTCAAAAAAATTCCCTATGCCGTTTATTGCATAAATCGATCAAGAAATGCATTTTAAACGGCCGACTAGAATACCCACGTGTCTATTTCAAATACTTTTTTTTATAAAAAATATTTTACATTTCGTGACCTTAACCTAAAAAAACCATTAAATAAATTCTCTGAGCGTATCTAAACAACATACGGTTTTTTGTTACTATAGTTTGATAAAGCATCTTTTAGGCGCATATTTGCCAGTTTTTATTTTCGGAGTATCACCTCTGGTCATAGTGTTATTTTTTTTTTCAGATTTTTGTTTTTTTTTTTCTCCTAAAGGACTCAAAACTGCGACTGGTGATTAGTACTGAAAGATTGCTCTTAATTAGGTCTATAATTGATAAAAAAATCACGCTGCTTTATTGCGGCGTTTACGAGTTTTTGAATTTCAAAATAAACTTGACCTTGATGTTTATGAATTATTGAAGTTCAAAATAAATTGATCTTTATTTTTAGTCTCAATTAATCTAAAATTCATCTCCTTTAGATTCCCACCTCCAAAAAATTTCACTATCTATTTATTTTTTTATGTATGCACCTAGAGGTAATATTATGGTATATTACTTGAAAAACCTATGTATAAGATATATTTTATGTGTAAATAATATACAGTTTTGTAATTTAGGGATAAAACTTGAATTATTATAACAAAAATTAAAGGTCAAGTTTATTTTGACTCGTAAACGTCAAGTGACCTTGATTATTATAAAATAGGTCGTTTATATTGAAATTTGATAACTCGTAAACGCCGCAATAATGCAGCGTGATTTTTTTATCAATTATAGACCTATTTAAGAGCAATCTTTCAGTACTAGTCACAAGTCGCACTTCTGAGTCTTTCGGGAGAAAAAAAATAAAAACAAAAATCTGAAGAAAAAAAATAACACGATAACCAGAGGTGATACTCCGAAAATAAAAACTGGCAAATATGCGCCTAAAGATGCTTTATCAAACTATATTAACCAAAAAACCATAGGAATGTTGTTTAGATACGCTCAGAGAATTTATTTAATGTTTTTTCTAGGTTAAGGTCACGAAATGTAAAATATTTTTTATAAAAAAAAGTATTTGAAATAGACACGTGGGTATTCTAATCGACCGTTTAAAATGCATTTCCTTATCGATTTATGCAATAAACGGCATAGGGAATTTTTTTGAGTCAAAACAAACACTGTGCGATATACAAAATGTATGAAAAAACTCGTCCGCAGCCTGTGGTCGCGTTTAGTGGCCGCGACTAGTGGCTTAATGTCAGGGGCGTAGCGTGCCTTGGTGGGGCCCCGTATAAAAATTTGTTTGGGGGCCCTTAGGAAGGGTTAAGATTTTTCACAAAAGAAAAAAATGTTTGCATAAAATTAAAAGAAATATTTATTCATCATAATTATCTATCTATCACTTTTTCCAATTTTTTTACAAACAATCCAAATTAAATATACAACGTGTAACAGAAAGGGGGTCAACCCGAAAGGAGGTCAATGTACTTGTGAAACTGAACACTTTCCAACAGAAAAAAATTTCAAATAAAACAAAAATTTTTGACTCCTTAAAAAATTGAATTTGCCGCCAACATTTTGTGTGGAACGTAATTTTTTTTTTATTTTTTTATGTTGGCACTTGGTACTGAACACCAGTTTTATTTGACCTCCTTATAAGGTTGTCACCTTTTGGAACAAAAAAAGTCGGGACAAGAGCGGCGCGGAGTCGAGCGCGAAGCGCGAGCCGCGTAAAAATTTTTGGTCTATTGCCTAAATGTTTACTGGCAGAAACTACTGTAGAGACTGGTAACTGATAAATGAAGGACTTATTGAATGTATGTGGCTGTTTGTAATTAAAATACTCAAAATCAATGGAAGCAAACGGGCGCCTCAGCAAAGTGAGAGGTAAATAAAAAATGAGAACTTACCTAGCTGTAGGGAAAGAAGAGACATTTTATTTTTATTTTGACTATGTTTCCATGCATATTTTGTATTACTACGGGCCTCTCATTAATTTCGCGTCATTTTTATATTATTTACGAATTCCGAACAAGACATGTCTTTTGTAATTCAGCTTTCATTTAATTAGTAGAGCAACGATTTCTAACATTAGATCATTTAAGCGTCATATGGGAAAATACTCGCTCAACATAAGAATTTGAAGGGATACAACGCAAAAAAAAGGATTTAACTTGTTGTCCTTGATTCTTTTAAACATTTGGACCCATTTTTTATCAACAATTTGATTTTGATCGCGTGTAACATCAAAAATCGGGACAAAACTGATGGATCGTCGGGACGCGGGACAATATCGATTGAAATCGAGACTGTCCCGGCATAATCGGGACGGGTGGCAACCCTGCCTCCTTGCGGGTTGATACCCCCTTTCTGTTACACGTTGTATACTCTCCTCGCCTATTTTTCGGCCACCTGATTTATGCGCACGCTTTACGCGGAAAAAATGCTTCTTTTTACTTTTTCCAAATTTTAATAAAAACTTATTTAAAAATTAATAAAAACTTTTTTTTGTAATAAAAAAAAGTTTTTATTAATTTTTAATTACGCACATTGGGGGCCCCCGTGGCCCGGGGGCCCCGCATAATTGATACGGCTGATACGGCCGTAGCTACGCCCCTGCTTAATGTGCGGCAGCTCTTAGGACTTTTTAAATTTAACATTTTTTTTTTTACATTTAACTGTGGCACCGCAGCGGTGCGTTTGACGCACTGCGCCCGGACGTTTTTGATTTTTCATTCAAAAGAAGTCGTGCGTTTACAATGCGGCTCACGTCCGTTAGCAAAATGTTGCCTCTGCGTGCACTGGACTGCTATGACGCACGACTTCTTTTGTACGAAAAATCAAAAACGTCCGGGCGCAGTAAGACAATATTATGATTCTAGTGAGATTCTCTAGTCTAGAGTTTAGAAAAAGTGGTGATTACATGTGAATATTAAACAAATAAAAAAAAAGATGTATTTGATTTAAATAATATGCAACAATCAACAAACTACTTTGGCATATGCACAGTAAATGACGTGTTTCACTCTTGGGTATGTATTCCATGTACTCACGCAATACGGAAATGAAACTAAAACTGAATATGATACCTGTCAAGCATATAGCGTAAGAATTCGTGAGCGTCTTGTTGCTGGTAACCCCGGAATCTAGGCACCACTTTCCAAATGACGAGAAATAAGCACTCGGGCGAGATAGCACCTTTCGACCCGCAGCCACTGTTCAAGTTGATTAGCACCTGCCAAAACAATGATTATTGTTTAAAGATTCGATGTATATTGTATTACTTATTATTGAACTATTTGGTTAGATAAAACTATAACAGATATACATATATTAGTGGCCAGATAATTATATGACATACATACGATAGTGGTGGGCGACTCGGGTCAATTTACCCGGGTAACTCGGGTTACTTCTCCAGCTCGTCAACTCGGGTTGACATTTTCCTAGCCCGGGTTGACTCGCTTGACTCGGTTGACGCGCCAAACGGGCCGCCGCCCGCCCACTTGACGCGTACGCGACTTTCCAACCGAGTCAACCCGGGCTAGCACAATCAACCCGCCAACTCGGTTCGGTGTGTGGCACTGAATTACCGCTCGCACTCGCTTCGCGGCCAGCCCACCGCGCCGCTCCCCCCGCCCGCGACAGCCTTATTAATAATTGTAATAGTAGGTAGTTTGCTCGCTCTATTGTGTTTTTTAGTCTTTAAGTGTTTAACATGGTAAACAATAAAAAGAGTGTTGTTTTGGAGTTTTTTAGCAACCTAATTGGATCGGTTCAATAGTTCATCAAATACAGACAAAATGAGTTGAAGCCCGGGTCAGCATAGATTTCAACTCGGATGACTTGAGTTGAAAAAATTGCGACTCGGCGGCCCATCGCTGACCCGGGTTGACCCGAGTTGTAGCCAGGGTCAGCATTAATTTCAACTCGGGTAACCCGAGTCGAAAAAATTATGACTCGGCCCATCGCTAACATACGAGGTAAATTTGAAGCCTTGGTTCTCCGCCAAGGTTTGACATAGCATAGCTGTGATCTGATGATCTAGGGAGTGAATGAAGGAGATTCAGATCGTTAAACACACCCAACTGATCTGATCAACATTTTAAGAGATATAAGGATCTGAGTTTTCAGTTTCAGGATCCATTCCATTTATTATTATGCCCATCCATCAATCACCCAAACCCTCTCATTACAGAGTTGTTAGACCGAATGGTGGTGAAAAGGTTAAAAAGAGACCACATATTTGATTAGGAGGAGCGGTGATGGCCGCTTCACTATACTCGTCCATTCTTCCTTCCAACCAATTCGCTTATGGTCTGGCGACCGATTGCAAATAGTAGAAGATTAGAAAAAAAAAAATATGCTAATTTCGCGGTTTTTTTAACATATCCTTATATCTCTTAGAATGCTGATCAGATCAGCCCCCGGACCGCCTAACTCTCTCGCTTTGACTCTGGCTTTGGTTTATGACGTCAGTGCACTGTCCGTCCTTGTCATCGTGTTATGATATGACAAGGATGGATATAGTCTAGCTATCGCTCTGGCTAAAGCTTTGAGTTAGGCGGTAGGGCCCCAGTTGGGTGTGTATAGCGATCTGAATCACTTCCAATCCAGTCAGTCCCTGGATAACCATTATCAGATCACAGCCAGGTCAATCTTTGACGGAGAACCAAGGCTTTAAAGTTACCTCGTTTGTATGGAACTCAACTGGTATCTTTAATTATGTGACTGCCACTGTTTAAACTTAAGGAAAATCATTACCTTCCGAAGCTCCTCAGCCATAACCACGTCATGCATTTCCTGCCTGGTGTAACTTCTAGAGTGGTAAACTTTTCGCCCATTAGTCTTCATCTCTAACGTAGGCAACTGGCTAAAGTAGCAACTAAACTCTTGAATATTGTTCAGACTTTGCAAAACAGCGTTCATGAAACAAGTATTGCCTAAATTCTTTAATCCTACAATTTTCTTTTCTCTCTGACTCTTTCCATTGCATGGAGAGTTTTTTTTACTCTTAGATGCAGAACTATTCTCAGTTGAATTACTGTCTTCGGAGTGAGATCTTTTGCGTGAGCGAGGCCTTAGATTTCTAATGGATTCTTCAGAGTTCTGTAACATAATAAAACATTGTCAGAAATACAATAGGAATAAAAATGGGTGTGTTAATAATATAAATATAGGCCTTAAAAATACAACATGTAAAATAAAAATAGCACATGGTGCCACAAGAGGTGCACTATGCTTCAGTGGCACCATCTGCTATTTTTATTTTACATGTTGTATTTTTAAGGCCTATATTCTTTTACCACACATTTTTAACTATTTTATTGATCTTTACTTGTGTTTTTTTTGAATTAAAGTGTCAAATAAGTAAAACAAAAGTGTTCATGCACTATTTTAAGTGGATTTTAAAGGCTCAAGCAAAAAATCTAAAAAATCTGTTTTATCGATTTTTTGCAAAAAATCAGTGATATTTGTTTTTTTTTGCAAAAAAAACATTATTTTTCCAACCCTGATAGTGGCTAACTTAATAATTGATTGTAAATATTACCTTTGCACTTTTTAAACTTTTATTTTCACTAGTTTCTGGAATTGAACCTGTTGGAGTTCTGGGTGCATCACCAATGTCGCTATCAGGAGAGATCTCAGCAGTTGTCATCCCCTCCCGATTGGTACTTGATGGCGAAGTTGCTATTTCATTAACATTTGACAAAGATTTTGGAGTTGAAATGCTACTGGCGTCACTTCCCTCTTTACTGTTGTCATCAACCTGCTCTAACTCACTGGTTTCTGTTTCATCACTAGTATTCTGCATTATACTTTGCCTTATTTTGTTGACAGAATTATCATCAGTGTCATTTGAAACATAATCATCACATTTGTAGCTAAAATTTTTAAATATATGGTTTTACTTGAGAACTAATAAGTTTGTTAGAATTGTATGAAATAAGACCTTCAATTCTCCCTATTAAGGTAAATGTACTACATACTAGAGCAGGCACAAAGTAAAATTTTGTGCACCCTATAGACTGCAAACACCTACTTTTATTCATCGACTGGATTTGTGGCACATTAGGAAAAAACTCTCAGTGGAGTCTGCTCTAGTACATAGTAGGTAATACCTCAGTGATTCTACCAAATCTAATCAAAATCAATCATCATTTATTTGCCCAAATATGGTTACTTATCATATTTTGTTGACAATCTCAACATGTACATATTATTATAAATACACCATATTAATAATATATCGGATATCAAGAATAAAAATATATGTACTTACCAGTAAACTGAATAATCATCACAACTCATGCAAATTTGGTGATCTTCTGTCTCTGCATGAAGCTTTGCATGGCCTTTGACGTAGCGACCACAGTTCACTACGCCGCACTGCAGACATAACCAATTCCGTTCCTTGACTCCACATTCTGAAAGGCAGTTAGTTTTTTTTTTATTTTATTTATAGCCTTTATTCAGAGTTGAAATTCATGCATTATAAAAATCATTAAACATTACTAACTGCATCACATTACAATATTAAATTAATTTTAAATAATTTCTAAATATTTTAATAATCTACTCTATGTGCCTTCCGGCAAAGGCCTCCTCCAAACTTTTCCACTTCTCCCTTTCTCTAGCCATTCTCATCCAGTTTTTCCCTGCTATCTTTACCAAATCATCCTCCCATCTTTTCAGTGGCTTCCCTTTTCCTCTTTTCCCCTCTCTAGGGTACCAATTGGTTACCACCTTACTCCATCTTTCGTCACCTCTTATAGTGTGGCCAGCCCATTTCCATTTAAGGGTTCTCAGTTTTACCACAACATCCTGTACTCTGGTGGCTTTCCTTATATTGGTGTGTCTGATTTTATCTATTTTTCTCTTGCCTAGCATGCTTCTATTTTTCTATTTATCTATTTTTCTCTTGCCTAGCATGCTTCGTTCCATGGCCCGTTGGCAAGTTTGTAGTTTAGTTTGCTGAGATTTATTTGAGTTAGTTTATTTTCTTTTAATTCATTAATAAATTATTTAAAGCATCTTTTAAAGGGGCTTATAACAAAATTGATATTGGATTAATGAGGCAATTTGAAGTACTTTCCTTCATGTAAGATAAGTTTATGGCTTTTAATTCGGTCAATCAAAATAGATGTCAGTGGGTTTTTATAGCCCTCCTAAATGTGATGTGGAAGGTGATGTGTCATAGATGTTATTATTATTAGTATGACATAGTTCTATCTATCTCTATGGTGTGTACATTTTATTGCTCATCATTATGCCTATTACTGTCATCAGAAATAGTGTTTTATTATCAGTTGACCAAGTGCAAACAAGAGGCAATTAAAGTGACTTGCTTGATATTAATTTATGCGGCGAATGCTAAATGAACTGTGTGTCTACAAGTAGGTTACAATAATATTGAGAAGAGAACTTCGTCAGTCATGTAGATCAAGTTTTTTAGTTAATCTCTTCCCTGGTACTTCATAAGCAAGTAGTCGAAAATAGACGACGCCTGTCTCAAAGGCTCGTTCGTATTATCGCAACGCGTCAGAAACGCGAAACGCAACGCAACATCAGTCACGGTCATCCAATCACCCCTCTCCGCGCCCCTCGAACAGCTGATTATTAGAGTTCATTGTATTGATTTTTCTCAACTAACCTTATAATGCAAATGGAACTTATATTCGCATTAGATATTTTCAATCGCTGAACTGTGTAAGCAACACTTATTATTTACAGAAACACAAGATATACCTGAACAACTGAAGTCCTTTGTGATCACGGTGTCGAGAATGCTCTCCGCCTTGACGTTATCAAACAAATGTGAACATTCCATTATTCATACTAGGCGTTTAATATTGCAAGTGAAATAAGGATATATTTTAATTCATACAATTGATGAACTATGTAATAAATAATTCAAGATAAACAAATTTATTCAAAAACTCAAAATCAAAAGTAGCCAGCCAATATCAAACTCAAAGAGTAAATTAACCACACACGACCGACCAGTGTTGGGAAATGTTGGATTAGGGATGTTCGATCCGATCCGATACTTGCGTGGATCGATACAATGGGATACGATCCATTCGATTTTTGTATCGATACAATAGCATTCGATCCTTTGGTGGATCGATACACATGCATAGAGGATCGGCGGGCTGATTATCTAATTAAAAACCACCTAGCGACTGGTTGCAGTTCACAGATGATCGTGATCCATTGCTACTTCTTTTTGGGTTAAAAAAAAACATACCAAAGAAAAGTGGCAATGTATGTCAAATGCAACCGGTCGCTAAATAGTTTCTTTTTAGATAATCAGGGTGCGGATCGAAAGAATCGTACTATGTACAGCTTGACCATAAAGAGTTGACAAAAATTAAGGGCGCCACTTTGTACGTAAACACGTTAAAATCACGAATAATTTGGCAACACTGACTATATTTTGTACTGAAAAATTTTAGTTCCATTTTATTTAATTTCAACTCTTTATGGTCAAGCTGTATATCGTATTAATAAAGTAATTACTCAGAGAATATTTTAAGTTCAACGGAATATTTAGTCAAAATCCATATTACGATATTTAATAAACATTCCTCTAATTACTTGGACACTTTTTGCGAATGTTGCCATATCATATTCCAATGTACTGTCAACTTCGTCATAAGTCATAACAAATATATTGTTTAGTTTGAGAAGAGAACATTTTTATTTCGTTAGGATAAATACGTTTTGTTTGCTTGGACCACTAGCAACTTTTAATTTTGTTTTTGGGTACTTTAAAATACAGTGTGTTTTTTAACAGTGATCAAATTTCGTGGTGTTGCTTAGACCGTCAAACTGGCCAACTTTGTCTATAGGACCAACTTAATCGGAGCAAAAAATAATCAGCTGTTCCATACATTTTGGTCGAGTAGATACCTACCTATTGATGTTTTCTATGGAACAGCTGAATATTTTTGTGATATGATTAAGTTAATCCCTAGACAAAGTTGTTCAGTTTGATGGTCTAACTAAGCTAAACCACAAAATTTGATCACTGTTAAAAAAACACACTGTATTATATTGCCATTATTTTTTAATTTACCATATACACCGTTATTTTTGAAGTATATCTAAAAATGAAAAGGGGTGTTCAGACCACGTTAATGAACAACTTTTACTATGGGGCCAACCACGAGAACGCGAAAAAAGATCAGTTGTTCCATAGTAAAGTGGTGGAAACGTGGTCTGAACATTCGTTTTCATTTTTGGATATACAAGGCGTTTGGTAAAAGCCTTATAAAGCCGAATATGGTAGATAGGGACCATCAAACTGAACAACTTTTACTATGGGACCAAGTCTGAAATCGCGAAAAAAAAATGAGTTGTTTCATACATTTTGATATTTTCGTTATTAATCTTTGTATGAAACAGCTGATATTTTTTTTCGCGATTTCAGAGTTGGTCCCATAGTAAAAGTTGTCCAATTTGATGGTCTCTATCTACCATATTCGGCTTTATAAGGCTTTTACCAAACACCTTGTAGTGTATATATATTGGTAACTTATTATCATGTTTCTATTAAGGGCCCTATCACATTTTTTCGTCGAAATTTCGATTTTGACGGATTTTAGCGATACAACCTAGAGAAACCTTTGGGTCTACTAAATACATTCATATGTGTCCGCGACAAAAAGTAATATGATGATTCACTGGAAAGTTAAAGGGTTAGAAAGGAAAATGAAAGTTGGTGAACGATTTCTTAGAGTCAACTTTGAACATACACAGAAAGACAAACAAGTACAAACAACAAATAAAAGTATGAAATTTGATTTTTTAACGAAGTAAAGATTATTATGATATAATTTTTTCGTAATAATAATAATGTATCTAGGAGAAATCCACAGTTAATTCTGAGCTTTTTTAGTAGTTTTATGTTTTTTGATTGGGATTTTTTTTCACATATTCCATACATAATTTCAAAATTCCGAGGCCGCTATGAACTATTCGACTATATAAGAGATAACATTCATTTTTTTTATTTCAATTGTTTAGCACAGTTGTTCAATCCATGAGCTCAAAAAAGTGCCTTCGCGCATTTTATGAAAATCTTTCTCTGCAATTTCGGGTTTCATTATAAAGTTAAGCAAATTTTCAAAAAAGCGAGGCCGCTATGAACTATTCCAATAGCTATTCTGCACCATTCAATAAGTCAAAAGTGTCAATGTATTTTTGTTTCCGAGATCGATAACGCCAAAATTGGCCATTTTACGCAAAAATCACAGTCGAAATGTAATATGCCTCTTAAAGTGATTAAAAATCCGACTTTTCGAAAATATTTAATTCGATACTGGATCGATCCAAAAAATCGTATCAATTTATTAGGATCGATCCATGGATCGATACAATGGATTACGATCCATTGCGATCCGGAATATCGATACAAGGCACCCGGATCGAACATCCCTATGTTGGATGCGAAATTATGGTGCTGCCAAGCTAAAAATTATTGTGTTTTGGGTCGAATTATTGTACGTTTTAGGCTATGGTTTTTAATATTTAGGCCGCTAATATGCGATTGATTTTACGAAGTACAACTGAACTAAAGTCGCCCCACTTATTTTGTGCTTGCTCTTTTCTTTCTCATAATTTCTTGAGTGAAGTAAAGTTGAAGCGGATCATTCAATACAATCGCAAACCTTCTAATACAAGTTCAAATTTTATTTTTTGAATAGGTAGGTAATGATTGAATAATACCTTTTTTATTTTTGCTTTTTTTATTTTTTATTAAATACATTTAATTTTAATTTTTAAATAAAAAAGATATTTCATATGATTCCACAGGAGAAGGCAAGTTGTTTACTGCCAATGCCTTGATAGATTACTGCCAATGCCAATGTCGGCAAGCAAGAAATGAATGCGAATTACCAACTTTACGGTATTAATAGAGACAAAAGACAAGACAAGTGTGACGCTACAGAATAATGGTACCTAGGTGATTCGTTTCTTTATTAATTTTAGTGTCATGTGCCATGATATTGTACCAATATTGTGTCAAATCGGAAAATATTGTACAAAAGCGTACAATAATGAGAAAGCTATGTTTTATTGTACACTCTAGTTTCGTATCACGAATTATTGTACGAATCCAATAATTATTGTACGTTTCCCAACACTGCGACCGACACCAGGGGGGGGACACTCTTGACACTCCTATACTAAGTGACATTATTGTAAAGGAAGTGCCTTCATCTCTCATCGGCGAAGATCATTACTTCATACAATTTTTTTTTTATAAGAACTCCCTCAACGTTCAAGCAATGCTTGACAAGCACGTAAATGCTTGTCAAGCAGTTTATGGTTTGGGAATAGACAATGATTTTCTAAGAGCCAAACCGCACTGTCGACTAGTCGCCGAACGACTGTCGACAGCGACTGTAATTTCTACTAGTTTATATGGACGCGTACGCACTTGGTCGCCCGGTCGCTGGACGACTCTGAGTCGTCGGGAGACTAGCCACGCCCCCGAGTCGTTCGGCGACCGAGAGATACACGGGTTCATATGGAAGCGTACGCACTGCGAGCGACTGTCGCGTCGACCGGGCATCATCGCACACAAAATGACTTTCGATACTAAAGATTTTTTATTGTAAACAAACAACAGTAGCACAGAATACATAATAGTACAACAGTAGGCGGAAATAGTGGAATTATTTGAAGGTGAAGGATTAACAAGAGTTAGTTCTTTTGGGTCGGGTTTTTATTTTATTTTATTATTATTTATGAATTTTGCCCATGCTATCTTCTATGGCAATTGGGTCAATTCTCAGTGCTAAAATAATCAGCAAACATAGGTATATAGTCATCATCATATCACTGTATGATATACCACGTCGCGTACAGGGTTACCAGATGGTATATCTAAAAATCCTGACAAAGAGCCTGATTTCTACTAAAAGGTCCTGACATTTTGCTAAAACGCCCACACCGCTTACGATAACACATTGTAGATCAGCGAACTTGTAGATAAACCTACCTAATAAATTAATACTTTTTCTTGTTTCAATGACGTAAAAAAACATATTTTAAGTACTTAGACGAAAAGTATTCGTTGTTAAGTTTTAGGTTTTGATTGTTCATAATTTTAAATGTGGTTATTTTTAAATTGATTATTAATTGCAAAGTAAGTTGATTCTGTACGACTGTACCAAAACACTACAGGCACAGTTTAACAATCCATACAGTTGTTAAACGAATGTACTTGTGCAGAGGCAAGATTACAAAAGCGTGTTGATTTCGGCCCAGTACCTACCGGACCGAAATCAACAGGTTATTAGAGTAACGTTTTTGAAAAAGCGAGACTGCAAAAGCCCGTTAAACTCGGCCAGGTACTTGAACGAAATCAACTATTTATTAAATATTACCAAAAGCTATAGCTTTTAAAGGTATTTTTTGGTTGAATAAATAAATTTAACTTTTTTCCATTCTACGATGTACTTTTTCGTCTACCTAATTATAGCAACCAATACTTTATTTAAAACAAAAAAGTGGCAACCCTGTTTGCGACCGTGTAAAACGCCAACGTGCATTAATACATTATTATTCCCGTCCATTGGTAATGCGCTGGAGTCTTGTCACATTAACATCCACGTTGACGTGATCCGCAACTAAAAATGTCATGAAACAAGAAAATTCTAATAAGTAATCTATTAATATTAATTATTAAATTATTATTTTCAATAAGATAGGGTCTAGGTAAGTATATAAAAAATTAACAATTGTTTTTCGTTTTTGAGGTTAAAATCATGGCCACCAAGAGCATTACCAATTGACGGGGATAGTACCACTGCGCGTGATTTTTTTGCAGGCTACATACTACAGGGTGTCCGGGAAGTCAGTTAATTTAATCTTGGATCATCCTGCTATCTGGATACAAGAAAGTTACACATATCCTCTATTAAAGACCTAAAATTTAGGTCCAGACTTAAAATTTTCACTTGCAATTTTTTTTTACCTTACTTTTGATCGGCCCTGGTGAAAAAAAAATTGCTACTTGGAGTGTGCAAATTATTTTAAAAACTACTTGATTTCATAAGGATTTTAAAATGGTTATTAATATTTTTTTCTTTTAGACCTTTTTTTTACAATTTTAATCTAAAAGGGTAATTTTTGGCAAGTGTTTGAAATAAAGTTGTAATAGCAAAACATGTTTATTTTTAGGTGTGTGGACGTGAATAATAACAAAATAACATGTAAATAAAATTATTTCTTTGTTTTTCATTACAGCAGGTGCTAGCTAATGCACATTCGGCACCTTCTGATAATAATTTTATTTACATGTTATTTTGGTTATTTACCTAAAAATAAACATGTTTTGCTATTACAACTTTATTTCAAACACTTGCCAAAAATTACCCTTTTGGCTTAAAATTGTAAAAACAAGAGTTTAAAAGAAAAAGTTATTAAATATTATACCATTTAAAAATCCTTGTGAAATAAAGTAGTTTTTAAAATAATTTGCACACTCTATTTAGTAATGTTTTTTTCACCAGGGCCGATCAAAAGTAAGGTAAAAAAAAATTTTAGGTGAAAATTTTAAGTCTGGACCTAAATTTTAGGTCTTTAATAGAGGATATCTGTAACTTTCTTGTATCCAATCAATAGCAGTATGATCCAAAATTTCAATAAAAAAACCGTTATTGAAAAAAAATCAATTATAGTAATGACATGAAAAAAACCGATCAAAGGTAGAAATTTTCCAAAATTGCATAAAACATCAAAAAACTCGGAAACCATAAGACTTTTACTAAAGTTAAAAAATATATATTTGTAGATCTCAATGTGGGCTATCGGCAGATAAAAGGTTATCCATGACTTCCCGGACACCCTGTATACCTCTTGCTGATTTTATTGATTACTCTAATAAACTAGAAAACTATTTAAGGTTTAAATCTAATTAAAACCCTTGCAAATTTGCGACTGATAGCGTACCTAAGTAAAGTCTATAAAATACAACAAATGGTTTTTCACACATAGATTACGAAATAAACTGTTAATAATAAATGATAATTTCATAAAGTTATTAACATATTTTTAATTAACGATTTAAGTAAGTATAAAAGACGTATGACAAACTGTCAAAAACTGTTTACATAGGTACTTAATAAGACAAGTAAGGATAGATAGACTTTAGGCACCATCGTCCCCATATCAAAGGCGCTTAACAACTGTATGGATTGTAAAACTGTATCGAGTCGCTGGCTTAGTCGTCGGCAAGTGCGTTTTGAGTTGCAGTCGCTGGGAGACCGAGTCGCTCGTCGACTAGTCGACAGTGCGGTTTGGCTCTAATAGTCATTAGCGAGAGTACATTCATAAAGGTAGGTATACTCTTTTTATCAAAAACAAAATTTAATGAGGGCTTTTCCGAAGGACTAAAAACTGTAAGATCGATAGATGGCGTTGATAAATTAAGCACTGTCAACTGAGGCGCATGCAGAACCTACGCTATGAGTGCAACCAAATTTGTGTCCACCGACACCGAACGTCACGCTCTAATGTTTGAAGGTGCAAACAAATTATCGGACGCGGCTTACTGCCGCGGCTGATCTGAGGTGTGCAAACTATCGGATGTAGTAGGTCGCGGACGTATCCGATAGTTTGCACACCTCAGATCAGCCGCGGCAGTAAGCCGCGTCCGATAATTTGTTTGCACCTTGATACGCCGTTAGAGCGAATGGTTCCACTCGGAGCGTAGGTGCTGAACGCGCCTCAGTTGACAGTGCTTAATTTATCAACGCCATCTATCGATCCTACAGTTTTTAGTCCTTTGGAAAAGCCCTCATTGTCAGAATTTTCCTTTAGCAATATCACAAAAATCTTTTTCTGTGTTTATTTCGCACGTTTACTTATTTCAGTTGCTCGATTCCACCGTTTCCTAACAAAAGAATAAGGGCCCGGATAGTTTTAAAGATTGGGTAGAGATTGTTGGTGAAAATGTGTTGACAAGTTAAAAGAATGGGGTCTGCAACCAGCATCTTCGCCAGCAGGATAAGGCCTGTACATATTAATAATCTAAGGGCCTGTAGGCGTAGTACCTTCCCTTCACTTACCGGCAATTCATCGTGTAAGTTTTTTATGTAGGTACTAGGTAGGTACCATAGTAGAATCAAATTACTACCTCCTTGATTGAGGGTGCGTTTCCACTGAAGCAACATCACGTACATTTTTTTGGGGTTGGCTTTAAAAATAGGGCGCTTGATTTTGAAATTGAAATATATATAACTTTGTAGAGTTTCGTAAGGCCTTTCAAATGATACTATAACCCCGGCGCGGAAATTTGTATTATTATTTTAGTGTTAATGAAAATATATTTGTTTATGTTATATTTTTTCAGGCAACCAGACCCATCCCAGTTCCAGACCCATTTCAATTCCAACGCATCCCACTTCGTCTTCATATACCTGAAATATCATGTAAGTTTTGTTTACGCATATTAAGGGTAGATATTTCTCAAAATAATTGTACCGTTACGTGCAGGTAAAACGCAGTTACTTTACGCACACGTTTTGTTATGAACATCGCTCCTCTAGAATTACAAAGACGTAACTGCAAAGATCATGCATAATGCCTAGTATAGTATTATATTATCTGTGATTATGCCCTCATTATGCATCAATTTCATAAGCTACAATATTTTTAATAATAAAATTACAAACATTTTTTTTTCAGATCACAGCCCACCCCCATCCCACTCTGTTGTCATCCTGATACAGGTGCAGTACGAGCTATCGAGCAGTTTAGTTGTGGCAACCGCAAATGATGAAAATTATTTTTTTTTTATAAAAAACAAGTATCATTACTTGTTTCAATTCCGGGACTCTTTGGCTCCATAATCGTTTTATAGACTTAAAGTAAGGGTGTGAGTAAAATGATTGTATTATATCTCGTAATAATATATAGGACTTCGTATAGGTGTCAGTTAAATTATTTTGGTTCGACCGTGCACCATCCTTCCTGTTTTTCTATGCGGAAGCATTAATTGCTTATTTACGAATAATTTTACTGGAATGGTTTTAATATTCAGTTATCAATTACTGGCTGCGCAACATGTTTTGATGAAAATGTATTTTCATTAAAACTGCTAGCTATACTTATTAAAGTGTTAGTGATGTGTTCTTTAATAGGTTACATTTAACAAGATTATGTTATACTTACCTGGGAAAAATTAATGGCTGTGGCGAGGGGTGAAATTATGGCGAAGGTAAGCCGTTCAACAAAAGTGTTATGATCTGCATAGTGGATCGGTAGGGATTTCTAAAAGGTAAGCCAATGGGAATCGTCTTGTATGGACCCTTCGCCACTGGCTGTAGGTACATTAGTATACCTAATACTACTAGGTAGGTATACTAATGTACTACACAAACACGGTCAGGGTACCTACTGCGCTAGTAGGCACCCTGACCGTGTTTGTGAATGAATAAATATTAAGAAATAAGAATATGAACAATTTTGAATAAAATTATCCCTAGGCATAAACTGAGAGGAATAAATAAAAACATAATGACTCTTTCACTTAATTGTTTAATTTTGTGTCCTTTTCTTTTCTCCCTTTTGTAATTATGTTTTTAACTGTTTTGTTCTAGTTATCTTAATATATAAAATCGTTAACTGAATGACTGACTGACTGACTGACTGACTGACTGATCTATCAACGCACAGCCCAAACCGCTGGACCTAGAGACTTGAAATTTTGCACACAGATACTTTATACAGTGTAAGCATCCACTAAGGAAGGATTTTTGAAAATTCTATCCCTAAGGGGATGAAATAAGGGATGAAAGTTTGTATGAAAGTCCCTCAGTTTTGAAGCTAGAATCTTCAAATTTTGTATTTAGGCTGACGATTGAAAATTAATAAATACGGGTCTCAGCGTTTTTCAAAATTCTACCCCCGAAGGGCTCAAAAGGGGGATGAAGTTGTGTATTAAAGAAAATCCTTTATTTTCGAAGTAAAAATCGCTAAATTTATAATTTAGGCTTATGGATAGAAATCTAAAGCAACGTATATTGTTTTTGTTAGGATTTCAACTCCAAAGGGGATGAAATGGGGGTGAAAAGGGTTAAAAAAAACCTAAAAATAGATATGGATGTCGTTATCGGGGTTTTGTGGGATGATGATTGCAAAAATGACATTTATTTTGAAGTCCAACCACGGTGGACATGATTTAACCCCTAAAGGGGTGAAAATGGGATCCAAATTTAGTATGGAAAAATAATATAAAATAGACATTACAACTTTAAACTTCGTAGGAGCACATCTAAAAATAAATAGGCAAATATATATTTTGTTATTTTGAAAATCAACCCCTTAGGGGGTAAATGGGGTGAGTAAACAAAAAAATCGATATAGATGTCGTTATTGGGGTTTTCTGGGATGACGATTGCAAAAATGACATTTATTTTGAAGTCCAACACGGTGGACATGATTTAACCCCTAAAGGGGTAAAAATGGGGTTCAAATTTTGTATGGAAAAAGAATACAAAATCGAAATTAAAACTTTAAAATTCGTAGGAGCACGTCTAAATATATATTTTGGGATTTTGAAAATCAACCCTTTAGAGGGTAAGTGGGGTGAGTAACATAAAAAATCGATATGGATGTCGTTTTTGAGGTTTTATGGGATGGTGATTGCGAAAATTAGATTTATTTTGAAGTCCAACGCGGTGGACATGACACATATGGACCTGGACCTGGACATGCACATCCAGGGAACGGGAACGGGAACCGGAACGGGCACGGGCATGGGAACGGGAACGGAACGGAACGGAACGGAACGGAACGAACCGGACCGGAACGAACCGGACCAGAACAGAACGGAGCGGAACGGAACGGAACGGAACGGAACGGGAACGAGACGGTAACGGGAACTAGAACGGGACGGGTACGGGAACGGGAACGGAAGGGGTATGGGACGAGTACGGGACGGGATCGGACGGGAACGGAACAGGAACGGAACGAAACGGGAATGAAACAGGAACGT
Organism: Agriphila tristella; assembly: GCA_928269145.1. Classification (NCBI taxonomy): domain Eukaryota; kingdom Metazoa; phylum Arthropoda; class Insecta; order Lepidoptera; family Crambidae; genus Agriphila; species Agriphila tristella. The sequence goes on from OV743433.1 coordinate 46,582,072, forward strand.
AACGGGAACGGAACGGGAACGAAACAGGAACGAAACTGGACTGAAACGGGAACGGAACGGGAATAGAACAGGATTGGAACGGGAACAAGAACCGGACGGGAACGGAACGGGAACAAGAACGGGAACGTAAGGCGTACGGGACGGTTAGGGGACGTTTACGGGACGGGAACGCAGCGGGAACGGAACGGGAATGGGAACGGGAAAGAAACGTGAACGGAACGGGAACGGAACGGAAACGGAACGGGAATATAACGGGACGGGAACGGGAACGAGAACAGGATGGGAACGGGACAGGAACGGGATGGGAACGGGAACGGAAACGGAAGGGGTACGGGACGGTTACGGGACGTTTACGGGACGGGAACGCAAACGCAATGTTTTTCTTTTATTTTTATTTATTGTAACAGCCTAGACTGAATAACAAGTTCAAACTTTGAATTTAGCTTAAAATCTGTAAATTGATTAAGAAATTTGAAACTCATTAAGAAATGAGCTAATTCAATAATGTTATTTATTTGTTAATCTTTGTTAATATAAAGTCTGGAAACGATATACATATTTGTAAATATCGTTCCATCTGATTGATAAAGCTGACAAGTTTTTTGCGCCCATTTTTCTTGTCAGTTAAAAGACGTCATAATGGGTGGTAGGGTAAAAGAATTGACGATTTAAAAATGCTTATTATGTGAGCTTATTTAAATAAAATATATTTCACTTTCACTTTCAACGGGACGGGAACGGAACGGGAACGGGGAACGGGAACGGGAGCGGGAGCGGGAGCAGGAGCGGGAGCGGGAGCGGGAACGGAAACTGGAACTGGAAGCCTTGTGCGAGGCCCGCCACACGCGGCAAATGTCTTGCCTCGCGAGGCAGCGCGCTTGATGGGGACTCGCCTAATCGCGTAAAAATGGCTGGCCGGATCCTGGTTGAAGGTTCCTTAAAAGGATTTCGTCTAATATCCACGCGGACGAAGTCGCGGGCAGAAGCTAGTCTCTTATAACATTTGAAACGTTTGTTCTCATGTGTTAGTTATTTTCTTCGGAAAAAATACTAATACTAGTGAACACGGCGTTTAGAATGTTATAAAAGATAATTAGAACAAAGCCGTAGGTAGGATTGCTAGATTAGGTACTAAAAAAAAAAAACAAACTAACAAGAAAATCGCCGATCAGAGATGGCGCTTCAAAATGAGTAAGTTTTAAAATCGCCAGAGGGCTCTCTACCCCTATTTTTTTTATCTTACTCTATGACCGACACCGACAGGGCACGGCACGCACAGACTACCAAGTGTAAATGACAGACAACGTAAACTGAATCGCCTATGGCCGTAGACAGGTTTCTCTGTCTACGCCTATGGCCATGTTTACATAACGCCAGCAGCTCGGCCCAGCAGTAGAAGTACAAAATTTGATCGTGTGTGTCGAATCTGTCATTTAAATTTCCAATCGCGGATTCCGTAAAACCACGGCCCACATCCAAAAGTTTGACCGTGTGTGTGCATACCGTCAATCGTTTGATTTACAGCTTGACCATAAAGAGTTGACAAAAATTGAGGGCGCCACTTTCTATGTAAACACGTCAAAATCACGAATAATTTGGCAACACCGACTACATTTTGTATTGAAAAAATTTAGTTCCATTTTATTTAATTTCTACTCTTTATGGCCAAGCTGTAAATCAAATGGATTCAATCAAATGGACGGACGCCAAATTTTAATCACTTCATCAGTTCAAATAGGGATGTACAGCTTGACCTTAAAGAGTTGACAAAATTGAGGGCGCCACTTTCTATGTAAACACGTCAAAATCATGAATAAATTGGCAACACTTACTAAATTTTGTACTGAAAAATTGTAGTTCCATTTTATTTAATTTCAACTCTTTATGGTCAAACTGTAGTGAACAAAAACATCGATATCATTAAATAAAACGACCATGAAATCACAGGATTTTTAATTAATAAACTGGATAAAAAAAGAGATAAAAAAAGAAAAGTCTTTGATACACTCCATCAATCTAGGATGAGAGTACTTTTGGAGATATTACCGTTTTAAGTTTGACAGATGACAGCTGTCAAACTTAAAACAGCGATGACTTCATCAATGAGATCTTCGTCGTTTTTTTAATTAACTAGTGAAGTTAAAAAAAACATTATTTTAAGCTCAAGTAAATACCTATATCTATTAAATGAACAAAAAATTATAATAATAAAAAACGAAAATATCGATGGTACCAATATCTATGTATATTTTTTCAACAACCCTAGCATCGCTACAAAATGGCAAACGATTGATTGTAGTTTGGCTGTACGTCAAACGATTTACGCCGTGTGTGGCCTCAAAAACTGGCGTCCGTCCATTTGATGGTGTCCACCTTAAAGATGGGTTTACGAAGTGGAGCCACCTGGATTTTTCAAGCAAGTGGGGGGAGGGGGGAATGAGCGGTTTTCAAAAGGCAGTTAAGGAAAAGTTCATAAAATAGAACTAGATGTGATTGTACTAAGTAGGTAGCTTTTTATGAAAAATATGAAATGTAATTACTTTTTTATTATACGTTTGTTGCGTTGTGCCAGGCTAGGCTAGGTACTATTATGTATTCTGTGGTTGTGCGTTGGTTGTCAGATGGCGTGTTACGAAGAACTTTTCTATGACCAATATGACCATTAGTGGGAAAAATAATATTTAAAAAATCTACCTAGTTGAAGTAACGCCATCTATCGACATAAAAGTATACTAAAATTCACTTTTTTCAGTATTTTTCGAAAAAACTAGGTACCTTAAGGAAGAGTTTTTCATGTATCTCTACTCTATACTTTTATAAAGCTAACTAAATTTGCTACAATTTGAGTCTATCACAAACAAGTTTCGATTTGATATTTAAATTTTTTATATTTAATAAAAAACATTACTTCCTTACAACGGTAACGAAGTTATTTTTTTGAATTAACCAAACAAGAATATTTTCTTTTATATATATATTTTTTAAATAAGGATAATAGAGCTATTACGAAGAATTTTCTTTTTCAAATATTCCAATTTGTGTATTTAATGGGAAAAAAAATATTTAATCAAGCGCGTATTTATTTTTGTTTTTTATTTATTTTTAAATAGTTTAACAATTGAATCGTACAAATATGAATCCAAAAATGAATTCGACACCCTAAATTCATACGAATATGATTTCAAACTGGGCATAGCAGCTTAACTAATATACCTATCAAGATTGGGCTGTAAGCCAAAACTTCAAAAAATTTACTACCTACAAAAATCATGGTGGCTCAACTTCTTATATCCATCCTAGGGTCCTAAGGACCAAAGAAAGTCTCTGGTTCACAAAACGCCGTGTTTTTCACTTTACTGCTATTAGAATTGATCAGTTGAGTTGTTGTGAGGTGTTAGTATTTAATTAGTGTGTATTTCTATTGTATTTGTGTATATTTTCCTGTATCTGGTAAGTTTTTATTCTAGTTTTGTATAGTATGGATATTATATGATCGAGGCCCCTGATCGTAACGTTGCAGCGGGGGACTTGGGCCTCGACCTGAGTCCCCCCGTGGGCTTCAATGTTATTGTTCCTGATAAGGGAAATGAAATGGACACTGATGCATCAGTAAGCAGTGTAGGTTCAGGATCTCGAAAGAGATTAAAAGTTAAGAAAGTGTGCAAACACTGCAATAAGAAAAGGAAACGGACTTCTCATGAGGGAAACAGTGATCACGATTGTCAATGTTCTGGTCATGATTCATTGCTAAAGAAAAGCACTGACAGTGTTTTTATAAAGCCTCAAAACATTCCTAACTTAAGTAAAAGTGATGACAATAATATTGGTGACTCCAGCTCAGTTCCACAACCCACACAGGCAGCTGAATTAGGTCGAAGGCAATATGTTTCCACGGATGTTTCTCCATACTTGATTCACGTACAAAGAACTGAAACTTCTCCAAATGATGGTAGTTATCTGCATCCTATAACTTTTGGCAACTTTCTTAAAAAAACTGACTTCAAGAATATTATACCGGGCAGCGTCAAACGTATTGGCAGAAATAGATGCACTGTGTCTTTTTCTACCATTCATGATGCTAATGGTTTTATTAACAGTTATAAGTTAAAAGATTTTAAACTGCGGGCTTTCATTCCCACTTTTAATGTGACAAGATTAGGCATTGTTCGAGGAGTTCCAGCTGAATGGACTCCTGAAGAAATTAAGGAAAATGTTACAGTTCCAATTGGATGTGGCCAAATCATTAAAATCAGACGTCTGAATTATAAAGTTAATGTTAATGGGTCAGCGATTTGGAAACCATCCCAGTCAGTAGTTTTCACATTTGACGGACAAGTGCTCCCTAGAAGAATATATATTTGTTACAATGCATTACCAGTAGAACTGTATACCTATCCAACGATTCAATGTTATAATTGTTGCCGCTATGGGCATACTAAGTTAAATTGTCGGTCCCGTCCTAGATGCTTTAAATGTTCTCAGGAACATAAAGGTGAAATTTGTAATGTTGATGAAAGTTGTGCAGTGTGTTTAATGTGCTCAGGGTACCATTTCGCCACTAGTAAAATATGTCCTGAATTTAATAGACAACGAGAAATTAAGTTAAGTATGTCCCATAACTGCATTTCCTATAGTGAGGCTAGTAAACTCCACCCAGCTATATCCAAGCCTTATGCTGATGTTCTTGGAACAAAACAAAACTCAGAAGACAATAACATTAATAATAGAATAGATACATCAAACCCTCAGCACACATCATATAAAAAAACTGTTTTTAAAAAACCTCGTCCACCTCCACCAACTACCAAAGGTTATGATCAAAGAGCTCACAACAAGATTATCAATGACTACAATATGCCCTTTTCTTCCTCTAATGGTAGTGCTTTTAGGCAAAATGAAGATGGAAATGTGGAAAATAATACAGTTATTGACTTAATTATTTCATTTCTTAATTCAATGTTGACTAATAATTCATTGAAACCGTCCAACGTTGCTGCAATAGTTGAAATTATCACAAATTTAATAAATAATAATAATGGATCTAAAGGTCCTACAGTGGAACTGCAGGAGTGTAATACCTAAAAAGAGTGATTTAATTCATATTATTAATAAACATAAAATTAGTATAGTTGCTCTCTCTGAAACATGGCTGCGGTCCGGTTTTCTGTTTGGAATTCCTGGCTTCACATGTCTTAGAGAAGACCGAACAGATAATCATGCAGGAGTTGCCATTCTTGTCAAGAATACTATTTCTTTTCAACGACTGACACTTCCCACACATAACTTAGATGATATTAATGTTATAGGTGTAAAACTATCCAGTGGTGTTTCTATTATCTCTACTTATATACCTTACCCATCTTCTAATATTTTTGATAATGAAATTGTTCCATTGATCACAGCTATAAATAGTCCCTTCCTGCTTCTTGGTGATTTTAACTCTCACCACCGTTCATGGGGCTGTGGTAGTACTGATAGCAATGGCGAACATTTTTTAGATATTATTGATCAGAATAATTTATGCATTTTAAATACAGGAATACCAACTCGCCGTACTAAACCTAACGAAAAGGCAAGTGCGGTTGACTTGTCTATTTGTGATCCTGGATTAGCTTCAGCGATTACCTGGTTTCGCCTTAATTCAACTTTTGGTAGTGATCATTTCCCCCTTATAATGTGTACTCCTATTAAAACCCCTTCTGGTGCTAATTACAATCCTCGTCTCAAACATAGATTAACTCAGTCCGAAAAAGACTGGGAGACATTTAAAAGTATAGTCCATAGCAAAACTAAAAACCTTCCTGACATTAGTCAGTCAGGAGTAACATCCTGTTCTGAAGCACTGGCCAAGTGCCTTATAGAAGCAGCAGATGAAACATTTCCTAGAAAAGGTGCTACCTCAGGGTTAATTCCTTCTCCACCTTGGTGGGACCATGAATGTACTGCGGCTATCAAAACACGAAAGGAGACTGAGCAAATATATAAGCAGGATATGTCAGATGAAAATTATGAACAACTGTGTAAGATTATGAATAGTACTAAACAATTTCTTAAACAGAAAAAAAGAAATGGATGGATATCATTTTGTACATCACTTTCTCCTACAACATCTCCATCTGAAGTATGGCGTAATATTAAACGCTTTAGATCGGCTTATAACTCCTCGTCATCAGTAATTCTTGATCCTTCTATAGCAGATTCTTTTATGGATAATTTAGCACCACCAACTGTTGCAGCTGCATATGATTCTATTTCTTTTAACTTACCTTTAACAAAATCTTCACTTAATGATCCATTCTCTCTTGCAGAATTAAAAGGGGTGTTAAATAGTGTAAAAGATAGCTCACCTGGTGAAGATGGTATACCCTACTCATTTTTTGTTAACTTAAACGATGAAACTTTGTCGTATTATTTAAAATTAGTAAATGAGGTTATAGTTACAGGGGAGGTTCCTCTATCCTGGAGAACACAAATAGTGGTTCCAATTTTAAAACCATCCAAGCCTTCATGTGACCCGAAATCTTTTCGTCCGATAGCTTTGAGTTCTATTTTAGGTAAATTAGCAGAACACTTGGTTAAAAATAGACTAGAGTGGTATATTGAGAGTAATCAATTATTATCAAACAGTCAATTCGGTTTCCGGAAAGGAAAAAGCACTATAGATAGTATCAGTATTTTAACTTCCGATATCCATTTAGCCTTTTCTAAAAATAAAGTAGTTTTAGCAGCATTCTTAGATATTCATGCTGCGTATGATAATGTTAATGTTAGTAAATTAATCCAAAAATTAAAAGACCTTAATGTTCCGGAAATGCTCACGAAATTTATATATTTTATGCTCTCAGAAAGACATATTCATTTAGATCTTCCTGATGGAACTAGGTTAAGTAGAGTACTTGGTAAGGGTCTACCACAAGGTTCTGTTTTAAGTCCTTTGTTATATAACATATATGCCAGTGACTTAGAGCGTTCATTAAATAATATTCACATCCTTCAGTATGCTGATGATTTACTTTTATACTATGTTTGTCAATCACCTGCTGAAGCTAGCCGAGTTTTGAATTTTTCTCTGACTCTGCTCAAGCAGTGGTTGGATAGAAATGGATTGGAGTTATCGGTTGAAAAAAGCGGTGTAGTATTATTCACAAAGAAACGAATTGCCCCGGATGTCAGTGTTTCATATGATGGATCCCCTATCGAGGTTAAAGACCACGTTAGGTTTCTGGGAGTAATGTTGGATTCCAAACTTTCTGGAATCCAACATTGCGAATACGTTGTTTCGAAGTGCGAAAGGGTCTTGAATATGATGAAGTGTCTGTCAGGGGTCTGGTGGGGCGCTCATCCATCTTCACTGAAACTTATATATAATGCTTTAATAAGAAGCATTCTCGAATACGCAACGTTTTTGCTCCAAGGGGGGAACAAAGCTGCTTTTAAAAAATTAGATACTATTCAACACAAAGCGTTGAGATTGATCCTGGGTGCTATGAAATCTTCGCCTATCAATGCCATGCAAGTGGAATGTGTCGAACCTCCTCTTAGCCTTAGGAGACAATTTCTCAGTGATAAATTCGTATTTAAAGCTTATCAATATTCAAATCATCCCCTATTTCCAAAACTACAAATTTTAGAAGAATACTTAAGTTCACTCAGTTATTGGAGACACAAATCACCAATCTGTCTCTCTTTCAGCTATAAAAAACTAATAGCCCTACAGGCTCCCATTTATCGTTCTCCTGTCTTACCGTTATTTAAAATTAGTTTAGAGTCTCTGCTCTTGGAACCTAACGTTTGTTATAATGTAGGTGTTAATAAAGATGACATAGAAGCAAACACTCTTTTTAATCATAATACAGATGAACAGTTTAGAAAAGCCAACTTTATTTTCACAGATGCTTCAAAAATGTCTCCATCTGAAAACGTAGGAGTAGGTGTTTTCCATTTACAGTACAATATAGTTCAAAAAATTAAATTACCTCCTGAAGCTTCGGTATTTACAGGGGAATGTTTAGGTATCTACAAAGCTTTAGAGTATATTATTTTAATGAAACTTAAAAACTCAGTGATATTTACTGATTCTAAAAGTACATTACAGGCTATACAGAAATTTCCTTTTAAAATGAAACCATGTTATCCAATTATATGTGATGTGAGGGAAAAGCTTTTAAAATGTATTTTTTTAAATTATTCAGTTACTTTAGCTTGGATTCCTAGCCATCAAGGTATAAGTGGGAACGAAAGAGCCGATGAATTAGCCAAAGACGCGGTGAAATGTGGTGACCTACATCCGTATGTTAACTATTGTCATGATTTGACTACCTTGCCTAAAACTTGTTTATTACATTCCTGGAGACAAATTGTCGCAAAAACTTCTCTTGTTAAAGGCAAAACTTATTTTAATATGCAACCTGATATTCGTTTAAAACCTTGGTTTAGTCAATTACAATGTAATAAAACTTCTGTCAGCATAATTACACGAATGCGTCTTGGCCATGTGTGCACTCCAGCTCATTTGGCTAGGTTGCATATCGTTAACAGTGACCTGTGTGATTGTGGAACTGATGTTGGAGACCTCGACCACTTATTCTTTTCTTGTCCCCGTTATGACCATTCCGTTTTTTTCAACTCCTTGGCAGCATTAGATGTACCATTACCTACCCGCATGTCCTGCTTATTAATGGATCCTTGTAAATATTATAATATCTTATCATCATTTATTAATCTTAATAATATTAAAATATGATTTTTATATGCTCATACATTTACTATTTAATATTTAACTATTACCAATGACATTTTACTATCCCAAATCCAGACCAACTCCTCTGATCCTTTTCTTCCAAATTCCGGTATTTACCTTCTTATTTCCCTGTTTCCCTACCTTTTATATAACTTGACATTGGCAAATTAGTAACACTGTATTGCCACAAAAAAAAAAAAAAAAAAAAAATCACTACCGTGATAACAAATTTTTTTTTGTATTCAAGGCTTCATATCTTTGTAAATTTTTATTGCATGTCAAAAAAAAATAACTTATGAACTTCATGAGTTAGCGCTATCGCACACGAGCAACTTTTGTCTCTCACGTGGTTTAAGTATGAAAAGTTGCCGACGACCGCGTCGCTTCGTGTGCGCACCATGCGCACGCGCAAAGGCCATATAAACCCGTGGACTTGATGTGAGAGACAAAACAGTTGCTGGGCGACTAAGTTGCCCGTGTGCGATAGCGCTTAAGAGTGCCTTTATTGTTGTTGTTCATCCCAATAGAAATAAGCAAGATATTCGCTAAAATATTATGCCCTGGGGGTAGGGTTGGATAAATTTCACAAAAAAATTCAGCCTGTGAAATATTTAGAATTTCAGTTTGGAGTGTGGATGACAGATTCGACACACACGATCAAATTTTGGACGTACGTCCATCCATTTGGCGCGTTGGAAGGACCGTGTGTACTTTAGAGCGTTTTCGCCACAAGAAAAAATTCAAAAATTATTGCATTTTTAATAGACATTTAGTCCATAAATATAATAGTTGAATATGTTTTTTTACGCCATTATCTGTTAGGATGACCACAATTTGTAGTAAATTTACAATGTTGTCAAATTGTCTATTTTACAGGAACAAATTACAGAGCACTTTTCTTTTGTAATTAAATGAATCTATGAGTAAAATGAAACAAGTTTTCCTTAATAATTAATGTTTATTAATTACGTCTGCCACCATATCCGCCTTGTGTGGCAGGCTGAGTCAACTGCAAGCCATTGATGTTGTTAAAGTCCAACATCTTCAACATGTCCTTGGTGTCGGGGTCCACTTCAATGATATCATGCTCAAGAGCAGATACCTCTGGAACATAGTTGTCACGCCGTTCTCGCTCTTCCTCCTGCAGCTTGATGGAAATACCACGCACCTGTGAGTGTCTGAGACGTCTCATCAAATGTGTGGCAAACCTGGGGAAGATGATTTGATCATTTATTTTAATGTATATTAATATTATACACCAGTGGCGCCAGTGCCAAAATGTACACCGGTTTCAAAAGGATTGTTTTTTATATTTTTGTGTAATTTAATAATTTATCAATATTTTTTAAAAATAGAAGTTAACCTTCTCCAATGTGATCCTGGTACTTTAAAATCAGATATTCCTATCTGTTCTAAGGGTGGGTACTCACTTAGGTTCGTGAACCTCCGTGCACCGTTGCAGCACAGGATAAACAATTATTTTGGTGCAGGTTCGCAGAGCGCAGAGGTTTGCGAACCTAAGTGGGTACACACCCTAAAAGTGCATTTTGGGAAATGTACATTTTGGCATTGAACACAGTGGCGTAGGGGGGTTGATATTATGGCGAAGAGAAGCCGTTCTACAAAAATGCTATAACCTGCATAGTGGATCAGTGGGGTAGGATTTCTAAATGGTAAGCTAATAGGAATCGGCTTGTATGGACCCTTCGCTACTGTTATACACCTTTATCATATTCTGAACTAGAACATTATAATTAATTATATTAAAATGATTGAGCCAAAGTTAATCTTACAGAATAGTAACAAAATACATCTGAAAAGTTGCTCAAGTAAAATATTTACGTACGTAAACAAAGTTAACCTGACTCTCCGACCTTAATTTCACTTCATCTTTAAATAATCTAAGTGTACTGTATTTTAAATCTTCAATACCTGAGCTAATAACTTAGTAATTTTAACCGGCTTAAAAAAAGGAGGTTATCAAGTCGACTGTATTTTTTTTATTATTATTTAGGCTCACCTTTCCATTAGCGGACCACGAGTTCCGAATTCATATTTTTTTTATGTAAAGAACTCATGATTTGGAACACGTATACGAAATTTTATGTTTAGGAACCAAATAATACGCGAGAAAAAAAATCTAAAATTTAAGATTTTCTAGGTAAAAAAAATAATTTTAGACATGTGTCGCAATTTTTTACGTTTACTGGCGGCGCACTAGGTTGGTAGCACTACTAAAGGACCCACGATAGGTGCGAGGAGCGTAGCGACGAGCATGTTAGGTGTACATGAACCCAGCGCGCAAGCCGAGCGAGCGAAGCGAGCGTGCCGCGGCAGCGGCCGGCGAAGCGCCATAAACGACTTTTTTTACGTGCGAAATTTTGTACGTACGTCCCCTCCCCTCTCCCCACCTTTTTTTAGCCTCCCCTGCTTAATTTACATATTTTTAGTTTTTATTTTAACCATTAAAAAAAAAGTATCCATCTCCTAACTTTCAAACTTTAGGGAGGGGTTGCCACCCTCCCCCTACTCCTCCCCCCTCACCCCCTCCCCCCAAAATCGTGGTCCGTTAATGGAAAGTAGAACCATTATTTATGTATGTTATACCATAACTTCACCAATTGTTAACAGAATATCTGAAAGAACAATAGTTGTGAGGTCCCATAATTTTTTCATCGAGACTTGGCAAGTAGTTTTTTAATAAAAAATATAGGTACTTACCCAGCTATTTTGTTTCGGAGTGGTTTCGTAGGAATAATAGCAATTTCCTCGCATATTCTCTTGTTGGTATCAAAATCAAGAGTTAACCGGGTATAATATTTCTCAATAATGATTTTTGCAGCTTTCTTTACGGTTTTAGTCCTGACACGACCCTGGAAGGTTAGAAGTTCAATGTAAGAATAACGTCCTCAGGTAATCAAGTTTTTGGATAGAACAACTATTTAGACTACTGGACGCTACAATATTTTGAGATTACAAAGATATTCAGAGATTTTGAAAGTAATTATTCTATTTTACCATGGCTGAAACAATATTCTCGCTCAATGACAGTGACAAAAAGAATCACAGACTAATTTAATAAGTGAAAGAAAGAAAGAAAATGAAAAAGTCATTGGGCATTCTACCAGACAAATCTTTGAGTCATTGATCGCCATAGAGTAAATCATAAACATGGAAAGTAATTTGTTTAGAATGTTATTAGCGTATAGTTGGCAGACTCACCATGGAATTAGAAGGTTTTGACTAGGTCAAAAAATTGTTAATAAATAGTGATAAATAGTGAACTATAGCATATAAATAGTGATACTATGATTCAAAAGATATTTGAGTATCTTGGTGAGGCTGCAAACTTGATGTCAAGTTGGCAGACACCTTAAGAAACACAGTTCGTATCAATATGATTTATATGCCAAAAAATTGTTAGAAAATAGTGAATCGTAAACGCAAAATTTCAATAACATTGCTTCAATACAAGCCGAGATATTACGGTCTCTAAGTGGGCTGCTAACTTGACGTTTTAGGCAATAGCGATTCCAGAGAAACGGGTACAAGTTTTAAACAAATAAATATATCAAAAAATTGTTAGTGAAATTGTGATTCCTACGATATAAATAAAACAAGAATTCTTCATTGCTATTTTCTAAAAATCGAATGTTAACTTTTACATAATACTCTGAATAGGCTGTCGATCAATATTGAACTTTGCTCCACAGTAATAAGGTTCAAACTTCATTGCAATCATGAGGTGAGTACTATCAAGCAAAAAAGTGAGATTTATATTTTTAGCCATATCCTCTAATTATTGTTACACTTGTTTTATTAATTAAATGTTGGTATCAGACAATAACGATATTCATTAATAACAATAATATTCATAACAATAGCGCCATCTCTCGGAAAAGATTGTCAATTTCTCAGTTATAATTTAACGTTAGGTGCCTATTTATGTATTAGGTATTATTTTACTTAATTATTTTTGAAATTTAAAAAGGCAAATCATAGCGTGCCAACCCTTACACTTTTAGTCGTTGCGTTGGTGGCTTTTGCGCCAACAATAAAGGCGATGATCGACTGTATAAAGACTAGTAGGCTGTTGCTGTGGTCAATACCTTACTCTTAATTCAATATTAATAATTCAGGAGAAACTATTAATATTTTCTACTTATATTACTTTCTACCTACTCACATACCAACTGATACTTATTTTACTATAAATCTCACCAAATAATAATAATAATAATATCTTTATTCTACCTAATACATAAATAGGTACCTAACGTTAAATTATAACTGAGAAATTGACAATCTTTTCCGAGAGATGGCGCTATTGCTATGATTGTTATTTATAAATATCGTTATTGTTTGATACCAACACTGAATTAATAAAACAAGTGTAATAATAATTGGAGGACATGGCTAAAAATATAAATCTCACTTTTTTGCTTGATAGTACTCACCTCACGATTGCAATAAAGTTTGAACCTTATTACTGTAGAGCAAAGTTCAATATTGATCGACAGCCTATTCAGAGTATTATGTAAAAGTTAACATTCGATTTTTAGAAAATAGCAATGAAGAATTCTTGTTTTATTTATATCGTAGGAATCACAATTTCACTAACAATTTTTTGATATATTTATTTGTTTAAAACTTGTACCCGTTTCTCTGGAATCGCTATCGCCTGAAACGTCAAGTTAGCAGCCCACTTAGAGACCGTAATATCTCGGCTTGTATTGAAGCAATGTTATTGAAATTTTGCGTATACGATTCACTATTTTCTAACAATTTTTTGGCATATAAATCATATTGATACGAACTGTATTTCTTAAGGTGTCTGCCAACTTGACGTCAAGTTTGCAGCCTCACCAAGATACTCAAATATCTTTTGAATCATAGTATCACTATTTATATGCTATAGTTCACTATTTATCACTATTTATTAACAATTTTTTGACCTAGTCAAAACCTTCTAATTCCATGGTGAGTCTGCCAACTATACGCTAATAGAATGTTCAATATTATTTTACTTTCCATAGTTAAAATTACTCTAGAGATTTGTCTAGCAGAGGGCCTAGTACGAGTTGGTTTTTTGCTCTCACTTCACTTTGCGAATAGTTAACTATCGTCTTCTCTCTTTCACTCGTTCACTCACTCGCATGATTTCATCTCTTTCACACGCTACTACTCGCAAAGTGAGGTGAGAAACACAACTCATACTAGGCACTCTGAAAGGGCAGAATGCGCCTATTTTGTTTGTTGATTTTTTTAATTACCCCTTTAAGGGCGGGTCCATAGCGCATGTTTTGCTCTACTCAACAAAAACATCTACACAAAACATTGTTTGTGAAACATGTAACTGTGACACACGCCGTCCACAGCGATTGGGTGGCCTGTGTACACAAAACTTCACTGTTGCCAATTTACCATTTTATGTTAGTCTATTACTTATCATGTCATGACTCGAAATGTATGGAATAAAGTGACCAAAGGTTTAGGTATAGGTATAGCTAAAAATGTAATTATCACTTCCTTTCATTCACTTCCTATGATGCAGGAAGTTAGGAACTACGTAGATTCACCCACGCCACGACACCAGCTTAAAAAAAACACACCAAAAACGTTCCACATAATGCATCGATTAAAATAATCAGTCAGAGGGCCTAGTACGAGTTGGTTTTTAACCGACTTAAAAAATTTGAAAAGGAGGAGGTTATCAATCAATTCGTCGCGTATATTTTTTTTATATGTATGTACACCGATTACTTGAAGACGGCTGAACCGATCGAAATGATTAAAACGTTATAACATGAGGTTTGTTTCCAAGTTGGTCCCGTTTTTTGAAATTTTGAAATCGGTTCAATAGTTTTCAAGTAATCTTGACAATACCGTCGTTTTCGTTACTATTTTATACGAATTCAGACGGATTTTCACCCATTACTTTTTTGTTTATAGACCGATTTAAATGTATTTTTTTTGTTTGAAAGAAAACACCTTAAGGATGTTACCGTATTAATTTCATTGGTATTGGACTTTGGATTTTAAAGATACACAAGGGAACTCCTCAAAATCAAATAGGAACTGTACAGTGATTGAAATGTTGGTAGGTTTATGACAATCAAAAACAAGTTAAGTACCTTCTGGGACCTTACTATGAGCTCTTATAGCAGGACTTATATTGAACTGCCTTACTTTTTCGTACTATGACCTCAAAGGTAGTATGATAGCAGGCCTTTAGCAATCCTGTTTAAGACCTGCTTTTGAACTGAACGGTTTCTTATTTGCTGATGGTAAGCCCCCTGGACGTTCTGGACTAGAGTTGAACTGCGGAGGCCCAACAGAACTCCTGTGCAAATTGAGTTACTCGGGGTATACCATTGAAAAATGTGAAACATTATAACGTTTTATTTTATAAAATCATCGCTTACATACCTACCACAAAAAAGTTTAAAATAAAAAAGCTTTAAAAAAAAGCACAACCTCCTTCAAAAACCTTAAAAAACAGCTCTATAAAAAGCAAGAAATAATGTTCAAATCGATTAATTAAAACACGTCCATTGAAGTCGGGTGGGGCTTTTAATCTCCACCCGACTTCCATAGACGTGTTTTAATTAATTGATTTGAACATTATTTCTTGCTTTTTATAGAGCTGTTTTTTAAGGTTTTTGAAGGAGGTTGTGCTTTTTTTAAAAAGCTTTTTTTTGCTCTCACTTCACTTTACGAATAGTTAACTATCGTTTTCTCTCTTTCACTCGTTCACTCACTCCAATGATTTCCTCTCTTTCACTCGATACTATTCGCAAAGTGAGGTGAGAAACACAACTCGTACTAGGCCCTCTGAGGGCCTAGTACGAGTTGGTTTTTTGTTCTCACTTCACTTTGCGAATAGTTAACTATCGTCTTCTCTCTTTCACTCGTTCACTCACTCGCATGATTTCATCTCTTTCACACGCTACTATTCGCAAAGTGAGGTGAGAAACACAACTCATACTAGGCACTCTGGTGATTGATGACCTAGCGGCTTGTCTGGCAGAATGCGCACAATATGACAGATGTTTATAACTACAGACTATGACAATACCCTGCCCCTCGACCCGCGCAAATTTTTTTTGTGAACGTGTTTTCCAAAGCAATAAAATTGTTTCTCTACACAAAAATGTTTCGCGAAACAATGTTTTGTGTATGTGAGATCAAAACTATGTGTAGGAGGATCTATTGGATTCATCCTATCAGACTACCTACCTAAACGATTATTTATAAGTGATCAGGATGGGAAAAATAACTAAATAAGTTCTGAGAATGATTGATTTATTTAATTAAACTTAGAAAGTAAGTTTTTTAAGTTGTCTATATTTTCCTACCACCCATTCGAGACTTTTTTAGCTGACAAGAAGAATGGGCGCAAGAAACTTATCAGCTTTTATGTTTTCATTAAATTTACAATCTTACAATCAGTTACTTAATTAAGCTAATTTTATAATCACTTTGCACTAAGTACGTAGCCTAGTCAAAGCAAAGCAGTCAGTCAGTATTCGGACAATATCGGTTCTATTTTTATCAAGTGAACATTAGCGAAAAGCGGCAGCGTAGTTAGTAAGGATTCGGACAATCTGTTGCGATCGGTCCTATCCCTATTGGTTGAGTCGACTTAACAAGGATTCGGACAATCTGAGGCGATCGGTCCTATCCTAGGCGACTCCGTGATGGATTGAGTCGGCTTACTAAGGATTCGGACAATCTGAGGCGATCAGTCCTATCCTAGGCGACTCCAGCCACACCAAGTAGCAGATTTTGTTATTATGGCGAGTTGCGGACGATCCAGAAGATCAAGGGCCCTATTTTTGAATCGCTCGGCTGGCGTCGAGCGCTCGTTTCTACTGATTTTCGTTCGACATTTGACTCAAATGTATGAGCTGTCGAACGAAAATCAGTAGAAACGAGCGCTCGACACCAGCCGAGCGATTCAAAAATAGGGGCCCAGGTCCTTATTGAGTCGACTCCGGGGAGCGACTGACTGCTGTGCGCCGGCGCAGGCTTTATATAGTGTTCGGCGGGCGGGGCGGCACAATGAGACTGACGATCGATCGATAATGCTGGCGCCGGCATGTCGCGCAGGTCGCGCCGCCTGTCTGGCGCCATGCGCTTGCGCGGTTTGTTATGATTTTGCGCCGACACGGCCATTCTGACATCTGTTGCGTGCTCTGCAACAGCAGTATCCTGAAAGTCGAAAATATTCTGGAATTATCTTTAACTTATGAAGCCTTAACGGCTCGATATCAATTTTTCATGACAAAAAAAACATTTTATGAAACTTAAAAGAATGTTATTAGGCACTCGAAAATATTCTGGTGGTACTTTCTAACTTGTGAAGCCTTAACGGCTCGATAAAAATTGTTCATGACAAATAACACTTTATTACAATTCAGAAAATTTTATTAGGTACTGTGCTCTAGGCTTCTCAGCCGTGTTACACAAGTAATCACTATGCTTTAGGTTTGGAAACCGTGTTACACAGGTTAGAAAAAAATGTAAGACTGATGTTGTGCTCTGGGTTCTTTGATCGTTTTACACTGTTAGTCACTGTGCTCTGGGTTTCGGAACCGTGCTACACAGTAGGTTAGTAAAATTTGGATTACTGATGCTGTGTTCTGGGTTCTTGACCGTGTTACACAGGGTGTTAGAAACAATTGGAAGACTGATGCTGTGCTCTGGGTTCTTTGACCGTGTTACACTGTTAGTCACTGTGTTCTGGGTTCGGAACCGTGTTACACAGGAGGTAAGAAGAATTTGGAAGACTGATGCTGTGCTCTGGGTTTCGGAACCGTGTTACACAGGGGGTTAGATAAAATTTGAAAACTGATACTGTGTTCTGGGTTTCGGAACCTTGTTACACAGGGGGTTAGATAAAATTTGAAGACTGATGCTGTGTTTTGGGGTCTTTGACCGTGTTACACATGTAGTCACTGTGCTCTGGGTTTCGCAACCGTGTTACACAGGAGGTTAGAAAAATTTGGACAACTGATGCTGTGCTCTAGGTTCTTGACCGTGTTACACAGGTAGTCACTGTGCTCTGGGTTTATGAACCGTGTTACACAGGAATTTAGAAAAATTTGGAATACTGATGCTGTGCTCTAGGTTCTTGACCGTGTTACACAGGTAGTCACTGTGCTCTTAGTTTCGCAACCGTGTTACACAGGAAGTTAGAAAAAATTGGACAACTGATGCTGTGTCTGTAGAAAATGGCAGAAGAAAAGTGGTTGCTGAAAAAAAAACTTTTTTTTCTTTTTTTTTTTCTTCTTTCTTTCCTCTTTCTTTCTTCTTTATTGCTTCTTTCTTTCTTTCTTTTGGTGGCATAACTTTCATGTGGCGTACTGTAGACATAATTATCTGCATGTACTTCAGCCGACACGGTTATTTACTGACCAAGATTTGGAGTGTGTTGAAGTTGATCATGAGCAACTTTCCGTGATATACCACCGTTCACGACACGTACAAGGTACCGATTCTTGTCTAAGTTCCTTAACACCTCAAAAGTGCGTTTTTTTGACTTGACAATTTGCTCGGCTGACACCTGACGTAACCGTTTGGATTTCTAAAGGATGTACTTGGACATCACAGAAGATTTTGAATTTGATTGATGAATGGCCGATGTTTAAGATCTCGCTATTGTTCTTCTATTAGCCATTCATGATCTTTGTTCATAACATGAACAGAAAATATCAGGGGAGAAGGATTTCCACCAAAGAAATCTGCATCTGCATGATTGATGCGTTCCTCTTTCCTATATTGTATTTCTAAGTTGGAACTCATGAACAAAAAAAAAAAGTCAGAAAATAAAGATTTCAACTAAAGAAATCTGCATAATGGATGCGTTCCTCTTTCCAATATTCTATTTCTAAATTGAAACTCATAAACAGAAAAAGACAGAGCAGAAAGATTTCGACTAAAGAAATCTGCATGATGAATGCCTTTCCAATATTATATTTCCAAGTTAAAACTCATGAAATTCAGTTCAATTTCAGTTGATATACCTCCTGAACACTGTAAGTAGAATAGACGTCAAACAGAAAATCTACACAAAGATCATCATTGAGAAGAATGAGATTTTAATTCAACATTAATGCCATTATATAAATGAAAAAAAACAGGGGGCGCGGCACCAACCAGGCTAACGTCTGCTGTTCCTGGAGGTTCAGAAATAGAGGATCACAAGGATTGCGATCCCACTTCTGATGTGAGATCAAAACTATGTGTAGGAGGATCTATTGGATTCATCCTATCAGACTACCTACCTAAACGATTATTTATAAGTGATCAGGATGGGAAAAATAACTAAATAAGTTCTGAGAATGATTGATTTATTTAATTAAACTTAGAAAGTAAGTTTTTTAAGTTGTCTATATTTTCCTACCACCCATTCGAGACTTTTTTAGCTGACAAGAAGAATGGGCGCAAGAAACTTATCAGCTTTTATGTTTTCATTAAATTTACAATCTTACAATCAGTTACTTAATTAAGCTAATTTTATAATCACTTTGCACTAAGTACGTAGCCTAGTCAAAGCAAAGCAGTCAGTCAGTATTCGGACAATATCGGTTCTATTTTTATCAAGTGAACATTAGCGAAAAGCGGCAGCGTAGTTAGTAAGGATTCGGACAATCTGTTGCGATCGGTCCTATCCCTATTGGTTGAGTCGACTTAACAAGGATTCGGACAATCTGAGGCGATCGGTCCTATCTAAAGGCATATGTTAATGAGACCAGGAGACTTTTGTGTATATATATATTGAGCCGGTTCACAAGTTACAGCACTGTTATAACATAATTTGTACTTTACATAGTTTCTGACCTAATGTCTATACATCTCGACGGATCCACAAGAAGTATCAAAATACACTTGGATATCAAAAACATTTCATTTTAAATGATGATTCATTTACTTTCTAATCCCACACCCCCTTAAATTAATCATTATTTAACGCACCCCCTTAACGAACACAAGCACCACCTTAATTCTATATTCTATCTTCTAATAAACTTCTTCATCTCTATCTCTATCTTCTTCTCATAAAATAATTCTTCTCAAAACTATCTCGCTCCTACTCAACTTCTTCAATATTATAAAATTACTCCTTCTCTACCTCTTCATATAAAATCTCCTTCTCGACATCTTCTAAAAAACCTCTCCTTCTCGACATCTTCTATTTTAAAACCTCTCCTTTTCAATATCTTCATTAAATTCTCCTACTCGACATCTTCTTTATAAACCTTTACTCCCACTTAACATCATCTTCATTATAAAACTTCTTCTACTTTTCTCCCACTCGACTTATCATCATTATAAAACTTCTTCTACATTTCTCCCACTCGACTCATCATCATTATAAAACTTCTACATTTTTCTCCCACTCGACACATCATCATTATAAAACTTCTACACTATCCTAGGCGACTCCGTGATGGATTGAGTCGGCTTACTAAGGATTCGGACAATCTGAGGCGATCAGTCCTATCCTAGGCGACTCCAGCCACACCAAGTAGCAGATTTTGTTATTATGGCGAGTTGCGGACGATCCAGAAGATCAAGTCCTTATTGAGTCGACTCCGGGGAGCGACTGACTGCTGTGCGCCGGCGCAGGCTTTATATAGTGTTCGGCGGGCGGGGCGGCACAATGAGACTGACGATCGATCGATAATGCTGGCGCCGGCATGTCGCGCAGGTCGCGCCGCCTGTCTGGCGCCATGCGCTTGCGCGGTTTGTTATGATTTTGCGCCGACATGTAGATGTTTTTGTTGATTGTGCTGTGTAGAGCAAAACACGAGCTATGGACCCGCCATAAAAGTCCAAAGACAAGACCACAGACTAAAACTGTTTGACATTTTGGTTATGATTTTTGGATAATTTGGAATTTGCCGCCATTTTGCCGTTAGTCCTTCCTTCTTTTCCTCTGCACAGCTCCACATGTTCAATTTTGTTCATTGTTCGGATGTGATGTGATTGTGTAAAGAAGACATAAACGTTTGTGGAATTAACGTTTTCAGAAATTTCCATCGAACCGGTTGTGGATTTGTATTGAAGTTCGTAAGGAAATTAAATCACCAAAATGTTTTGGGGTAAGTAAATGTAACCGGCAAATTATCACCACGTGTTACCGGTTTCTACATCTTTTTTAAATTTATTGATGTTTCTCTGAATAAAATATATAATTGCGTTAAATTCTAAATCATACAGTAAACCACTTTGTATGTTGGAAGTCGAATTCACTTAGAAAAGCTAAGCCAAAACATGCAGATGCTGCCAAATAGTACCGTACCGTACAATACCATACCATGTCGCTTTTCTATTTTATCACGTGTAAAGCAACCCTCCTGCCTGGGTTATTATGTCATGGACATGCATGCTTCTCTTCTAGCCTAAAATATGAAATAAATTTGTGCTTTATTGCATGTCAAATATTTTATGTTAAATCTACTATTATAAGTAAATGAACCAGTTATGATTTCAAAGCAAGAATTGGTTGGAGAGTTAGAATTTACTATTATTTCTTGGAGAGAAAATCTATTTTCATTTTACTGTTGAAATATCTACTTCAAATATTCATAACCTAAAATCGTCTAGGCGCATGCATAATGTCCTTTCCTCAAATTGTCCTTTTCACATATTGTCGTTTTCTCAAAATCACCATCAAAGGAGAACGGGCACATTCCATAGAAAAAATGCTTAAATTGTATATAATTTAATTTCATCTTAAAATATAGCCAATAGTATTTTGCTACATTATGAATCAAGTTCCGTCTTATTTTTAGTGCATGTAGAAAAAGAGTCATTCA
The DNA here is from genome assembly GCA_928269145.1 of Agriphila tristella. Taxonomy (NCBI): domain Eukaryota; kingdom Metazoa; phylum Arthropoda; class Insecta; order Lepidoptera; family Crambidae; genus Agriphila; species Agriphila tristella. The sequence goes on from OV743433.1 coordinate 46,603,639, forward strand.
ATGATTCAATATTTATTGATATGGAAACAAAGACTAATCTAAAACATTCCTTTAAATCTTCAGAGGGCAGAAATGTCAATAGGAAATGTGAAAACATTGCTGAATTAACCCCAATTCCTTTGCTCTTGTCTTGTCTCCTTTTACAATTTGCTAAGTTTGTTTATTTTTCCTAAAAAAATGATATCCTAGGGCAGAGGTGCCCAAACGGTCAATCGCAAAAGGTTTTTAAGGTTGATCGCCAGGATAACACATTTGACAGTTTATGCACCGAATGTAGTTTTACTTATGCAATTTCTTTTCTTGATTAATATTTGGTGGGTTAAACTGTCAAAATGTTGGTCTCTTAATCACAAATTTTTGGTAGGTCGAATGGGCACCCCTGTACCCCCTAGGGCAATATTTTTTATTTCATTTTTATTACACCATAGTTTATAATAAGTGCCCTGCCAACTATGCATAAGTGCACTGCCAAGGTGCTCATGCATTACGAGAAATAAAAATCTTTTTTTTTTACAATTTTGAGCTATTTTCACATCCTTTTGTTTGTGCACATTTTGACTGGCCACATTGTAGAATAGATAGATAGAATAATTGTGAGAGAAAAGAGAAATAATTTTATTTCAAATATACTAACTAGTATTTTTTTTACCCTACCATCCATTCACTCAACTTTGAACTTGTAGTTCAAGAGAAAAGAGAAATAATTTTATTTCAAATATACTAACTAGTATTTTTTTTACCCTACCATCCATTCACTCAACTTTGAACTTGTAGTTCAATATTTTGAAGTTCTAAGTGCCATTCAAAGATAATAGGTACTTAAACTTAGCAATTTGTAATGTGCTGATAATTTTGAGAATATGAGAAAAAGACATTATGGGAAAAAGCTATTTTCAGAAAATGACAATGCACTTAGAAATTTTATTTATTTATAGCCTTTATTCAGAGATTACATTAATGCATTATAAAATTATGAGATTAGTACATTTTGAAATATTGTTAATTGCATTACATTATAGTACTAAATATTTTGGTTCTGTTCCTCTGTGTGCCCCCTGGCAAAGGCCTCCTCCAAACTTATCCATTTCTCCCTTTTCTTTAGCCATTCCCATCCAGTTTTTCCCTGCCATCTTTACCAAATCATCCTCCCATCTCATCAGTAGCCACTGAAGAGAGATAACTGGATGACGAAAGAGGGGAAAAGAGGCAAAGGGAGGCTTCACTTTTCCTTTTTTCCCCTCTCTAGGGTACCAATTGGTTATCACCTTACTCCATCTTTCGTCAACTCTTATAGTGTGGTCAGCCCATTATTAAGGGTCCGACATAATCGCCTAAAATTTAAATACATATAGTGTGTAACTTTTTTGCAGGTTTAATAATGGAACCAAACAAACGGTACACCCAAGTGGTGGAAAAGCCGTTCCACATATCTCAGGCTGCCATGGACATGTCAACTGGAGACAATGACCCCTGCCAGGTCATGGTTGTTGTTGATGGAAAGAACTTCCTCGTCTGTACACTCCAGAAGAATAAAAATCTTCAAGTCCCATTGGATTTGTATTTCAAAGCCGGAGACTCTATTGCCTTCTTAACAAATGGTTTGTATTTATAATGTTAAATATACATTTAAATAGATTTCATGTTAGTCGCGTAGCCAGAGAAAAATTACCTTCGATAATACTAAAAGTTTTAGTTTTTGCTGAGTGTATAGATTATGTGCATTGTGAGCTATTGTTGAAAAGTTAGAAGTTTTATGCCGGTGCTTTAGGTATAGTTTAGGTATTTCGTAATATTTCGTTTAACGTAATATATATAGAATTAAAGTTTGAAATTTTGATTGTTTCATAATAAGAACTATGTTATCTTCATGTTGTAAAATATTTAGAAAGTTATTATGTGTGGAAGTGCGTAAATCACAAAATCACTCTTTTGTGTTCGAATATAATTTTAAAATTTCTGAAATCTTATTTTAAGACTTTCAGTGGTTAGATATACCAGTTCAACAAAGTTTAGAAAGTTAAGTGGTGTGCTTCTTTGATATTTTCATTTTTCCTTTATAACATACGGAATAATGAATTAAAAATTGATAAGATCGCTCTTACAATACCTTTTCAATGCACTTATATACTACACAAAAAATTAGAAACATACATAATGTGGGTTTTGTTTAAATTACGGATAAATTATTGCGCTAAAATACGAATTATACGGGACGCGCGAGCGGGTGCATGCAGGGGCCGCTGACTGCCACGCGGAGCGCGGGCGGGCGCGGGGCCACAAACAATAAGCTACTCTCGATTCATGGCAATAAAGTACAATTTCAAATTTCACAGCGCTGCGTGCCTGATATTACAAGCACCTACGAAGCGCCACTCTTTTTGTCGCGTAATCGATGAAATTACACAGAATACTTATAAAATAAAGCTACCTACCTACTAAATAAGCTGATCATAATTGTTTTTCTAAGGTAGTTTGGCGAATCAACTTTTAAGGCACTCCTTTCAGAGCATTTTGAAACAGAAAACAAAAATAAATTTAATTGAATTTACAAGAATTTATATTCGAATTTATATCATTTATCTAATTTTTAGATTTTAAAGGTGGCCACGAATGGCCACGATGTTTGACGTTTAGTTTTTGAGATTTTTGAGAATAACAAAAGATCGTCTTAAAAATTTCCTCTCTGTTACCTATTTTGTGTTTTTTTTGTGAATGAAAATGATACTTCTAAGAAAATCAGATACCGTAAACTGCTCCAACTTTGCACGAAATTTAAGGTTTTTTTTAAATATCTCTTCAAGTATTTATTATCTGTGTCCATTTTTACATTAGCGCGCGAATTGGAGATGTATGTCATATATCTTAAGGTTCATAACGCCGAAACGGCTGTTAGATTGATCTCCAGAAACCGTCAAAGTCGTAGGCAAAGTTGTTGTGATAAAATATCCCAACTTTGCCTAGAAGATTATAAGCAAAAATACGAGCCGCATTTAAAAACTGGTCTTAATTATAGAGCCATACAAATGGGGAGGCGAAGGCAAAGTGAATTACAGATGGCGCTTCAGTCTTTGGAACCATTGTCAGTTTGAGCTTATATTGTCTTGACTTACACAGTCATTTTACGTGATTTTACTTTCTTAGATTGTATTTTTTTCGGTTTTGCGGACAAACAATGTATTCTATGCTAACTTTAGCTCAGACAAAAGAAGAATTACGGAAAAGAAAAGCCAAAACAACAGGCAAGAAAGTTTATAGCAACTTACAAAAAATTGCTAACAAGCATTACATTTCTTTAAATTTCGTGTAAGATTTACAAGTAATCTTTTTATTTCAGATTAGAAGCATATGATTTAAATTTTAACAAAGCAACTGAGTGTGAATTTCCGTGTTTATAGTTGCCTCATGATGCCTTCTGTGCAATAGTAATTTCGGGTTTCTGTACTGGAATTTCTGTACCATACAAAATTACACGAACCGTTTTATCATATTTATTTTATTATTCTAAGTTTCTTGAATGACTCTGGCATATAAAATTCTATTAATTCTCTGTTTGGCCCCAATATTAGGCTTATTCCATATTTTTATTTAACCATTTATTTCAGGCTACTGGGCCCATACAATATATACCTTACAGACTAACATACATAATTATTAAATAAAAATACACTTAATTACTCTATTTGTTTACACGTAACGAAGGCGGCGACGTGTTGCGCAATGCAGTGTCCGGTATCCGAACGCGAAAGCGTCGGAACATGACACCCTTCGGCCAAAAATCTTCTTTCATGAAGGTCGACAGATGTTCGGTCGGTACCCTCACCACGAATGAGTTGAAGTTCACATTGTGGCGGGACTCCAACCGCTCGACCCTCAGACTGAATTTGGTCTTCACTCTGATGTACTCTCCGATGTCATCAGGCTTCGTGCTGTAGTGCAGACGAGATACATACACAAGCGTCGTCGGGATAGCCGGACGTAGAAGGTGGTTGTGTCCGGTCGGGGCGGTGCCACAAAGGTTACGGCGGGTGGGCTTCCTCTTCCTTTCCACCTTTTTGAAGCCGTCCTCGTCACACTCTTCATCCAGTCTCTGTGGATGCACAGGCTTAGAGACCGGTCGGCGTTGTTTGTCTCCCTCATTGGTACCCCGCTCGAGTTGTTGAACAGCGGGTCGGTTAGCAGCGGTGACTGCAGCGTATGCACGTTGAGGGGTCGACGTGCTCACGCGTGACGTCTCCGCCGGGGCGGAGCGGGCGGCGGCGGGGCGCGGCGCATCGCGCGCTGTGTCGGCGGCGGCCGGTGACGCATCCAAGTTCGCCGACTCAAAACTGCCGAAAGATGCATTTTGCGCCCCACGACGAGTGTTCACGTTGCATGCCTCAAGTGACCTACTTACCTCAGCGGTGTTGCTTAACAACAACACTTGGGCTCGCAACTCACTGATGGTGTTATCTGAGGCCTCTAGTTTACACTGTACTTCTGCCAGGCACGCTTTCAGGGAGGTGATATCCTTTAGCAGCCTGGTGACGTCGACGTGGTCGAAAGTGACGGGGGGCAGCTTGTGCAGCTCCTTCGCCACGAATGTTGGCACGTCGTCAGGATCGGTCTCCTTTAGACAGGTGATGATGTCCTGGGGACTCTTCTCACCTCCATCCCTTCGTCGAGATGGCATCGCATCGGCTTTTCCGATGCTCCTGAAGAGCAGCGCCTTGCCACTGCAAATCTCATCTTCTTTGAAGTTCGACTTGCAGATCTGCACGATGCTGACCTCGTCCATAGTATCGATGGCGTTTTGAATAAAAGCCAAGGCTTCGTTCACTATAAGTTGCTGGGAACCCATAGTGATAGCGCGCAGCGGCAAATGCCGCGCGAAACGTGAATTAGAAACAATTCGCACTAATGCAATTGAGCACGTCCGTTTCCGAGCGCGCTCCGCACTGCACATATTTGATATACCTATAAAATTCATCCAAGTTATAAATATGTTAGAAACTGCTGAGGTTGAAATATTAAAGAACAAATCTGTTATAATTCAAATGTTGTTTTATTTTGGCGAAGCTTCATCAAATTCATAAAACATTCCTTTTGATTTATAATGTTTCTCAGGCTCAGCACAGGAGAAAATCGAGGGAAAAGCATCTTTTTTTTGATATTTTTTTGCCCACAATTTTTTTTGTTACTGGGAAATCGATGAACTCCAATATTTTACAAGTTACATGCATAACAATGCGGCATTTTCTCAGTATAAAATTAAAAAGTGCAATACTCCAAGAGATTCCCATATGTTTTGACACTTTCTTTGAGGCGGCCGGGTACCAAAGACCAGACGCCACCTATCGGGATAAAATTGCGCTTTTCCTCCCAATTGCGTTACCATCGAGATGTGCATGGATTACCACAATAAGCATCAATATTTTTTTCTGGCAAGCAGGCGAAGTTGGGCACAAGCAGGCAAACTTTGAGCAGTATCAGTAAATATTTCCATAGTAAATTTGGAGCATACTACGGGTTGCCACAAATAGAAAAACACAAAATTTAAAAGACTTACTATAATTTCAATAAAAATGGGTAAATCCGGACGTAAACCAACTAAATTCACAGGACTAAACTAATTTCATTTCATTTGTTTTAATTTCTTTATTTTGAATTTATTATTTTCTTTTGAATTTATTTTTATATAACTTTTAAACCTTTAAACATTTATAATTACTTTTGTAAGATTGTTTTCTATTTTTATAGCTGTATATCTTTTTATTTAATAAGTAAACATAGACTGCCCTCCAAACCGCTTTACTGTCGTTGAGTAAGTAGTGGCAACCCTAGGGCTAGGCAAACTTGAGTCACTAATGCTCGAGAAGCCTTTTACAACATTGCCTACCGTGGTTCTAGCCGTAAATGATTGACATTAACAAGAAAAACCCTTATAAACAGGAGAAAGAGCATATTTGCTTACCCTATAAATACTAAGAGTGCTAAAATTCTCGATTTTTCCAAGGAAAAACTAAAAGTTTGCGACCGTTGACAGCTGACAGACAAAAAAGTAACGGTGTTGCCACTTTGAATAATAATGAAATGTGTTGCCAATAAAACGTATTTCTCTCATTATCAAAAGTAAAAAATAGATGGCGGTTATGAAGTAATGTTAGTTTTACTAGATTAGGCAAAATTGAAGCTTATGGGCAATCTTGCAGCAGTTTACGGTACTTACATTTAGTATTTAATACGACAAGAAAGTATCCTATCAAAATAATGTATCTATGTGTATAGTAATAGTTTCTAAGATTTACATGATTTTAACTCCACTGCGTTACTTTGACATAAATGTATGTTAAACTTTGAAATAATTTGATATTAAACAGCCACTTGAAAATTACGTCTATGTCAGGCAGTACCTTTCTTTTCTTTATACATATTACGTTCACTGTATTGTTTACAAGTATAATTGAATTGTATAAATTATTTATACGTAAAAACCTTCGATCAAGTATATCCTAGATAACGCTTACGAACTAAAACAGTATGCAAACATGGCATCTCAATCAAGGGCGGATCCAGGGGGGGGGGTCATGGGGGTCATGACCCCCCCTGAGCTGGTTCCAGGACTTAGGTGAACCACTAATTTAACATAATGATTTTATTTATATATTTTGTCACCATACAGATTTTATGCAACTACATACCTTCAATATTTAATTAATTTTATTTTTTATTTATTTTTATTTTCATTGGAAAACATACAGTATTTATAACTAATAATAGTATAACTAAATTTAATACAAATATACTCATTTAATTTGTTTTCGCATATAAACATCGAGAAGCTTATTTGTATTCACAAAGTATAGATTTTGATATACATTTTTGAATCGGAGGAAACAATTTTGGCATAGTTAAAAAAAAAAATGCTATTAAACTTAGGAAACAACAAAAAGAAAAACGTTAACAAAATAAAAGAGGAAATCTTAAGAAACCACATCAAACCAGTTCTTACTCAAAACATTTCTAAATTGTTCCGGTTTAGAGTTAAAAATGTCAAGCACAGATACATCAACGATTTTATTAAAAGTAAAAGCTGATCGCATAAAAAACGAGTTTTTTCTGTAGTTGGTAGCACAATACGGAACACTAAGGTTGTAGATGTGTCTACTGTTTCTGTTTGGAACTTTGAAATTTATTAGTGATAGAAGATGCGGGGAATCAATAAGAGATTGTGATAATTTTGCAAGTGTAACGACATCGGCAATTTTTCGTCGCTCAACGAGAGGTAAAATATGATGTTTTTTGCATCTAGCAAAATAGTCTTTCTCATAACCTTTACACTTAAATTGCAAGTATCTCAAAAACTTACGTTGAATAGTCTCCAACCTGTTTATATAGACGCCATACTGTGGGTTCCAAATCTGTGAACAATACTCGAGATGGCTACGCACAAGTGAGCAAAACAATACTTTGGCGATTTTGGCACTGGTAAACTGAGAGCAGGACCGAATAATGAAACCGAGAGACCGATTGGCTTTTTTGGCTATGTGATCAATGTGCTTTTCATATGTCAATTTAGTATCGTGAATGACACCAAGGTCTCGAATTTCGTAAACTTTCTTAAGTTCGGTTCCTTTAAGCGAATATGGGAAATTAATGGTAGAAGTTTTGCGACTAAAAGAGATACTATTACATTTGGAAACGTTCAAATCCAATTTATTATTTTTACAATAAGTATCCAGTCTGTCTAGGTCATGTTGCAGAAGGTGACAATCAAGATCACTGTTAACTGATTTAAATATTTTCATATTCAAATTTAATATATTATAATAACTTTGTATGATGGCAAACGTTTGGGAACGAACGCATCGAATATTTGAATTTATTATTGGACTATACTCCGACACGTAAGTCGATGCAGGATTTTGACAGCTCGAACTGTCAGTTAGTAAAATTATGTTGCCACCTCATGTCTACTAGTGACGTGAACAAAAACCAATTGAATCGTGTTCACAGATGGTCGGGATTCACCTGGATTCTCCCGGAATTTCAAGTGGTCTCCCAACTCCCGAAAAAACTAAAAATCTCCCGAATAAACTGCTGTTCCGAAAGGTCTCTAGAAAACAATAGTTTCGCGTAAGAAACCACAGATCACAAGATTAGTGGATGAAAATAACTAAAAATCGCGCTGCGCGGCCGTTTTATTTTACTATAGAATAGACAGGCAAGAGTACAAGATTAGTGGATGACACTAACTAAAAATCGCGCTGGGTGGCCTTTTACCATTGAAAATGGTTATCAAATGCAATTCGCCTGAGACGTATTTTTGGTCATTGTTCCGAGGATTTTAGGAGGATCGAGATGGAAATAGTACCAAAACTTGAGGAATTTATTGAGACACGTGTGAACGTTTGAATTTTGAAAATCGGCTGGTAACTTTTTTTTTAATTTCGAAAAATTCGGGTTTTTTGTGTTTACTAAATTGTAAATATTTCGAGAAAAAAACCGACTTAAGAAAAAAATGAAAAAAAGGGTCCTAGGGTATTCCCTAGGACCCTTTTTTTCATTTTTTCATCTTTTTCAAAAAAAAAATCGCTATTTTGTAGCGAAACTAATAAGTTTCGCTACAAAATAGCGAATTTTTTTTGAAAATCGGTTTATAACTTGCGTGGTGGCAAGTTGCCAATGCCCTAAATGCCCAGTTTACCAGTTTTTTACTTACGTACATTAATAAAATACCTAATTTTTACTTCTATTGTTATCAAAATTAAATTATAAGTTCTTGACTTGACCACGACTATGTGACCCCCTCCTGGTGCCAAAGCTGGATCCGCCCTTGACATCAATAGCGTCCCATTTACAACCTTGGCGCTTATTTTGTACATGATCACCTCTTATTTTGTACAAACTCACATTTTATATCACTTATTTTGCACAAAATAAGCTTATTTTTTACAAAAATACATCTTTTATCACTTACTTTGTGCAAAATAAGCACCCAGTTTGTAGTGGGACGCTATTTGAGGTGCCATTTTTGAGACTCTGACCGGACATCTAGGGTATTCTTGATCAAAGATAAAAGTAATCAAAAATTAGGGGACACCAGGGTAACACTAGAGAATTTAGTAACTCCAGAGAAAAGAAAATAATTAGAGAATACTAGCTTCCGCCCGCGACTTCGTCCGCGTGGACATTCGAGAAAATCCTAAGGGTACCTTTAACCAGGATACGAAGTATTCTATGTTCTAACGTCCTGCCTCGCTAGGCAGTACGCTTGGTGTGGACGTACCTCGCTTGCAGGCAGGGCGTTTGCCACTTGCGCGTGAGGATGCGGCCCGACATCGCACTCGGTCGCTATAGTACGCGCTTACCAGCCAGAGGCCTGCTGCGCGCAAGGCACGTTCACACCAAGCAGGCTACCTAGCAAGGCAGGATATTAAACTTTTTATCCAGGTTAAAGGTTCCCTAAGGATTTTCTCGAATGTCCACGCGAACGAAGTCGCGGGCGGAAGCTAGTAGTATAAAATAATATAATACTTAGAAAGCGGGCTTAGATTTTACTGCATTCACGTGCATTTTTTTTCTGAGAAATTACAAAAGACAGACCCCAAAACTCGACACTTTATTGTTTACTTTTAAGCCATTGACCATTTTACCGTGCCAGATGTGGAACACCAGGTCCAGGTAGTCGTCGTTCTAACAGTATAGTTCCCAAAAGATATTGTTACAACGAATTCATCGTAAACTCTTCTTAAAAACTTAAAAGTCGTATATCTTTTGATTGAGTAAACCGATTGCGATAAAGACTAAATTACTTCGCAAAATACATAGTATATTTCTATGTAAACATCATTACGATTAAGTTAGCGCTTTTTAAGTTATTAGCGCACAAACATACAGATAAACAGACAAGCAGATAAACAGATAAAAAGGAGACAACCCTAACGGCGTCAGAAGAGATGAGCGCTACGCAATAGAAAGAGAGAAAACTTCTAGGTGAATATAACTGTAGGCGCTGTAGCGGTGTGCGATCTGAATTGCGCCTTATTGAGTCGTAGCAAGAGTCACTATTTAATTAAATGATGTTGCAGAATGCGGCTTCAGTACTTGTACTATTATGTATTCTGTGACGGAGTGCACGTTTTTTATGTGAGTGTTAAACTTTTAGTTTTTCCTTGGAAAAATCGAGAATTTCAGCTCTCTTAGTATTTACGGGGTAAGCAAATATGCTGTTTCTCCTATTTATAAGGGTTTTTCTTGTTAATGTCAATCATTCACGGCTAGAACCACGGTAGGCAATGTTGTAAAAGGCTTCTCGGGCATTAGTGACTCAAGTTTGCCTAGCCCTAGGGTTGTCACTACTTACTCAACGACAGTAAAGCGGTTTGGAGGGCAGTCTATGTTTACTTTGTTTAGTTATTAAATAAAAAGATATACAGCTATAAAAATAGAAAAAAATCTTACAAAAGTAATTATAAATATTTAAAGGTTTAATAGTAATAAAAAATAAATTCAAAAGAAAATAATAAATTCAAAATAAAGAAATTAAAACAAATCAAATTAAATTAGTTTAGTCCTGTGAATTTAGTTGGTTTACGTCCGGATTTACCAATTTTTATTGAAATTATAGTAAGTCTTTTAAATTTTGTGTTTTTCTATTTGTGGCAAGTTGGCAACCCGTACGTAGTATGCTACAAATTTACTATGGAAATATTTACTGATACTGCTCAAAGCTTGTGCCCAACTTCGCCTGCTTGCCAGAAAAAAATATTGATGCTTATATGTGGTAATCCATGCACATCTCGATGGTAACGCAATTTGTATGGCTCTACACCGTCATTTTGTAGTCGTTTTAATTAACTTAAGGGTGTGTTGTACCAATGAAACTAAACATTTTTGCCCAAGAAACATGGGTCAAAAAACGAAAAAAAATTTTGGTCCTCCCATACTAACTAGACAGCTAAAACATTGTATTTGTATGGGAAAGTCCAAAATTTTTGTCGTTTTTCGACCCATGTTTCTTTGGCAAAAATGATTATTTTCATTAGTAGAGCACTCCCTGAAGTTAATTAAAATGACTACAAAATGACGGTGTATAATTAAGACCAGTTTTTAAATGCGGCTCGTATTTTTGCTTATAATCTTCTAGGCAAAGTTGGGATATTTTATCACAACTTTGCCTACGACTTTGACGGTTTCTGGAGATCAATCTAACAGCCGTTTCGGCGTTATGAACCTTAAGATATATGGCATACATGTCCAATTCGCGCCTTAATGTAAAAATGGACACAGATAATAAATACTTGAAGAGATATTTAAAAAAAAACCTTAAATTTCGTGCAAAGATGCTGCAGTTTACGGTATTGATCAAAGTGTTTAAACCAACTAACTTGTCTTATTTATCTATGTAGCTGCCTACATCTGTGGCTAATTTCATAAAATTACTGTCGTCTTTTAGGGCCTTCTATTTTGTGGCAATGAGGGCTTTTCAAAATGACAAAAAGCTGTAGGCTAGATAGATGGCGTTGAAAAAAATAGGGGATTCAAAGTATTTTTTACTACCAATTTTGACTTCCCTCTTACCATCAACGCCATCTAGTGAGGCAAATAGTTACTTTTCTTTTTTTTAAATGTCAATTTGAAAACCCCGCATTGTATAAATTAGGTAGGTAGGTACATTAGTTAGAGAGCTAGGTAGATTAGACTCGCACTATCCATACTAATATTATAAATGCCAAAGTCTGTTTGTTTGTTTGTTGCGCCTTCGCGTCATGAATACTGAACCGATCATCATGAAATTTTACATACACGTTGCCAGGGGTACTTATAGAAAAGGAGATAGGGTTTTATCCCGAAAAAAGTATGGTTCCCGAGGGATAGCAAAAAAACTCCACGCAGACGAAGTCGCCACTAGTGGAATCATAATAATATCATTTCGGGATAAGAGATAGGTCAGATAGGAGTCGACACGTCTTGTAAGTAGCCGAGCGTACAACTTGTAAGTAAGTAGGTAGCTGTAGGTAGTGTAGGTACCTTCATACACTTGGCGCGCGAGCATAAAGGTGGCGACTGACCTGTAACATTTCATCATAACGTAACGTTACGTTACGACGAACTGTTACAGATCAGTCGCCACCTTAATAATAATTTATTCTTATTTATGGCGCGAGTGGGCCTGGGGCCCTATTTTTTTTTTGAATCACTCGACTGGCGCCGAGCGCTCTTTTCTATTGATTTTCGTTCGACATTTGACTCAAATGTATGGGATGTCGAACGAAAATCAGTAGAAACGAGCGCTCGACGCCAGTCGAGCGATTCAAAAATAGGGCTCCTGGACTGGCGGCCGGCCGCCGCGCCGCGCCGCCGCGCGCCGCCAGCGGCACCGGACCGGCGCGGCGCGGGCGGCCTGTAACGACAATACTACATATTTTATCCGTAATTAAACAAAAGCCACTGTATGTATTTTTCTAATTTTTTGTGTAGTATATAAGTGCATTGAAAAGGTATTGTAAGAGCGATCTTATCAATTTTTAATTCATTATTCCGTATGTTATAAAGGAAAAATGAAAATATCAAAGAAGCACACCACTTAATTTTCTAAACTTTGTTGAACTGGTATATCTAACCACTGAAAGACTTAAAATAAGATTTCAGAAATTTTAAAATTTTATTCGAACACAAAAGAGTGATTTTGTGATTTACGCACTTCCACACATAATAACTTTCTAAATATTTTACAACATGAAGATAACATAGTTCTTATTATGAAACAATCAAAATTTCAAACTTTAATTCTATATATATTACGTTAAACGAAATATTACGAAATACCTAAACTATACCTAAAGCACCGGCATAAAACTTCTAACTTTTCAACAATAGCTCACAATGCACATAATCTATACACTCAGCAAAAACTAAAACTTTTAGTATTATCAAAACTTATTTATGAAATTTAATGTCCCACGACCGGACTATGTCAGTCACCCACCCACTCAAGCATTTATGAATTTATGGAGTAAAATCGGTAAATTACTGTTACCTATAATTATACCTAGAACTTACCTACAACCTAAAATTACCGAATATTACCTAGAACCTATAATTTTATAAGTTAGCCAAACTTTAACACGTTGAACGCCATGGGGGATACCATGTGTCCCCCACTACTTTAGTACACGGGGCCAATCAAAAATTATTGAAATGTCAAAAATTTCATTTCTTTTTTTTTGTTCTATTCGACAGGAAATACATCAATATCTATAAAGCAATTTAAAATAATCAATTTATTTACTTTTTTCAACGTAAATACAGCTGTCACTCAATAGATGTCCCCCGTGGCCTCCCAGGATAGAAAATCGGTTTTCCGTTACAGGGGGCCGCGCGGGTCGCGGTGTCGGGCACCCCCGCCCGCCGCACTGTTCCCGCAACGCCCGCGCAGCTTTCTGTTCATTCGTTAGTCACAGACAAAACGTGTTCTAAGTGACACGTAATTTCTTTGTGTTTTTAAAATATATTTTTTTCAGTAAATTATTATTTTCTGCTTTTTAGTTAATGAGCTAAGACTAAAAAAAATATACCATCTCCTAACTGAACACTCGTCAAGACGATTCAAACCAGCCCAAACTCAATGGAGTAGCGTGGTTTTATTAAAGAGTTCCTGTGTCCTTCTTCTGGCTCCATCATCAGACCCTGGAAACTATTTCCCAACAAAGTACTCGTCAAGACGATTCAAATGAGCCCAAACTCGAAGGGGTTGCATGGTTTTATTATAGAGTTCCTATGGCCTTCTTCCGGCTCCATCATCAGATCCTCGGATACTATTTCCCAACAAATAACTCGTCAAGACGATTCAAACGAGCCCACACTCGATGGGGTAGCGTGGTTTTATTAAAGAGTTCCTGTGTCCTTCTGCCAGCTCCATCATCAGACCCTGGAATCTATTTCCCAACAAAGTACTCATCATCATCATCAGATCACGACACCCACTGCTGGGTATAGGCCTCCCCCAAGGATCTCCACAACCATCGCTCCTGCGCTGCCTGCAATCAGCGGCTTCCCGCGACCTTCACCATATCGTCGGTCCACCTTGTGGGGGGGCCTACCTACGGAGCGTCGTCCGGTGCGTGGTCGCCATTCAAGATCCTTTTCGCCCCAATGGCCGTCGGTTCTTCTCGCTATGTGTCCAGCCCACTACCACATCAGCTGAGCAATCCTTCGAGCGATGTCGGTTACTTTAACTCGCCTGTGGATCTCCTCATTTCTGATTCGATTACGCAGGGAAACGACGAGCATGGCTCTCTCCATTGCACGCTGGGTGACCTTGAGTCTCCTTATGAGACCCATAGTTCCTATAAGAGTACTGTCAAGATGATTCAAACGAGCCCAAACTTGATGGAGTTGCATGGTTTTATTACAGAGTTTCAGTGGCCTTCTTCCGGCTCCATTATCAGACCCTGGACACTATTTCCCAACAAATAACTCGTCAAGACGATTCAAACGAGCCCACACTCGATGGGGTAGCGTGGTTTTATTAAAGAGTTCCTGTGTCCTTCTGCCAGCTCCATCATCAGACCCTGGAATCTATTTCCCAACAAAGTACTCATCATCATCATCAGATCACGACACCCACTGCTGGGTATAGGCCTCCCCCAAGGATCTCCACAACCATCGCTCCTGCGCTGCCTGCAATCAGCGGCTTCCCGCGACCTTCACCATATCGTCGGTCCACCTTGTGGGGGGGCCTACCTACGGAGCGTCGTCCGGTGCGTGGTCGCCATTCAAGATCCTTTTCGCCCCAATGGCCGTCGGTTCTTCTCGCTATGTGTCCAGCCCACTACCACATCAGCTGAGCAATCCTTCGAGCGATGTCGGTTACTTTAACTCGCCTGTGGATCTCCTCATTTCTGATTCGATTACGCAGGGAAACGACGAGCATGGCTCTCTCCATTGCACGCTGGGTGACCTTGAGTCTCCTTATGAGACCCATAGTTAGCGACCACGTTTCACTGCCGTAAGTCATCACTGGCAACACACAGTGGTCATAGACTTTCGTCTTAAGGCTCCCTTACGCGAAATCATTTGTCTCTGTCTTTTTCTTTACGTGTAAAGAGTATGGAAAATAACCTCACTTCTGTACTTTTTCAATGTTTTTCGTTGTTTTTTCATCATTATCTTTAGCACAATTATCTTTCTTGAAAAAAAGTTATTGGAGCAACTGCACAGTACGTTAAAGTGTATTTTGATGTAGAATTCAATACGTTTCCGTTATTATTTACGCCAAAGATATGGCCCACGACAAGCGCTTTTGGTGATATTCAGATTTTTTTCTACAACCATCTGTTAGGGTTAAACACAATTTTATGATTGTAGCAACTAGATAAACTCTTTAGCTTGTCGTATGATTTTTTTGGTGGCTACAAGTTTACGTTTTCTTTATAAAAAAATGGCCCGCGCAAACCATGTTTTCCTATTACCGCCCCTTAAGACATCGAGGAAAATCGGACACGAAGATTTTTCGATTTTTGTCCATCCGATTTGGATTCGACGAGAGATCTCTGTCTCGAAGTTGGACTTACCCAACTGGAGTGCCTGTCCTAGGTATACATAATGGTCAACAACTTCAAGTGTAGTGTTCCCAACATGAACTGGAGCCGGGCACAACATGGACATACGACATGATTTTTCGTCTTATCCATTTTCATACTGAGACCAACTCTTTGGGAAGCACTACGGAGATCTTCGAACATTGTGTTCAGGAGACGATTCGTAAGGACTCTCGATAAAGTATTCATCAAGACAATTCAAACGAGCCTAAATTCGATGGGGTTGCATGGTTTCAATATTGAGTTCCTATGTCATGGCCTTCCATCTTCATCATCAGACCCTGGACCTCGTCTCTCATTAGAGTACTCGTCAAGTCGATTCTAACGAACCCAAACACGATGGGGTTGTATGGTTTCATCATAGATTTCCTGTGGCCTTCCTCCGGCTTCATCATCAGATCAGCTCAATGACACTATAATATTGCATTGCCTTCCAGTTCTGACCTATGCTCAAAGTTTCAAATCTCTAGCTCATTGAGAAGCTAGTATAAAATCGTTCACAAAGTTTGTGGAGAAACAAACGAACACACAAACAAACACACAAACGAGAAAGCAACCTAATAAAAACGAGAAAGCAAACGGGAACGGGAACGGTACCTACTTATATCATCTCTGAATCCAACTTTTCATTAATAATAACAATTCGAATTCAATATTCATAACTAAGACAGGAAAACGTCTGTCAGGTCAGCTAGTATTAAGTATAGACAAGAAACTTGTAATTTTTTTCTAAGTATAACATATTTTCAAAAACCAACTAGACTTGACTTCTCTACGGGGCCGTGGGGGACCCGTTCAATACAGATTTGTTAGTTAAACGTATCCACCAGCTCAACAGAGACGTTTGAAATAACCTCTATCGCGCGGTCACATGTTGTCCCCCGTGGCCTGAACGGAACATACATGTGTGGCCCAAACCTTGTCCCCCATGGCCTAAATGGAAATAGTTAAAATATTCCACGGCGTTCAACGTGTTAACGAAGTTATACAGGGTGTTAGGGTTTTAGGTGTTTAGGGTAACCACTGCTGCCAGGGCCGCAGCCTATCAGCAGATTATTTTCGATACATTGGTTTATCTGTAGTTAGAAAAACAATAAAAAAATTTTTTTAATAACTGTCATTTTCCATCATTGCATGTTTCAAATGTTTTGTTCCTGAGGAATAGCAAAATATAACATTAAAGTGAATAAAAAATAAAGAAAATAGTTTAGCTTATAAATACTTAAACTTAAGATTTAAAGTATCATTTTGGTAACAGAAATAAATATATTGTTTAGATATTTATTCGTATTAAATAGGTTGTCCAGTGGACATTACATCAATTTCATACAAATAAAAGGGACATTGATGTCTCAAGGACAACTGTTAAAATACAAACAAATATGTAAACAACATATTTATTTCTATTACCAAAATGATAATTAAAGTATTACATTTAACCGAAACCATTATTTTTAAGTTGGTTGATATTTATTTTCAAGGAAATATACTTCTGTTTGTGGACAGGAAAACTGATAGGACAATTTTATTAAAAAGTTGATTGACCCAAATAACATTCCATGCAGACGAAGTTGCAGATGGTCACTAGTTGCTAGTGATGAATAATATTACATTAACCCGTCGGGTACGGGAAAATGAGACACAATCAATATTTCATTGCTGTCCACCTCGCATTTGATAAATTAAAATTCAAAATTTTTAGGAAAATGCAATATCCATTTGACTGGGTATTTGGATCCTGAGTTTGAAGAGGAAATGTCTGAAGATGGTGAAGAAGAAGAGGAAGATGAAGAAGAGGCCCCTGCTTTGGTGCCCGCCAAGAACAAAAGAAAACTTGAAAACAGCACTGACACATCACCAAAAAAAGTTAAGGTAATTTTGAAGCTTATGTCGAAAACACAAGGTTCAACCAAATTGATACCTTTTTAACGAATACTAGCGTGATTTTATTAATTTTATTATTATTGTATCCTAATTTCAATAGATATGATGGTTGGAAAATTTTACCAGCTTGGGACCCCATCATTCACAAGTTAAAGCCCCAAACACACACTGCAAGATCTGATGATACAGTAGTTCCTTTTGCAAATATATTAATAAATAGATGGAGGTTGGCAATCCTCTCCAACTCTTCTTTGAACAAATTGATTCTATTGGGCAATGACATTGAATGGTTCAATTGTATGTTTGTGATTAAATTGACAATAGACAGTGACCCGCTGCAACTTCACTCAAGAATGTATGGCAAAGAGTAAATTTTACAGATTAAATATTAAAAATTTTGTACCGCAATCACTCTGAAATTGGTCACTTATGTTTTACATTGTTAAATTGCAGGGTTTGAAATTATCAAGATAAATATGGTTCTTGATAATTATCGCGATAATTATCATGATAATTATCGGATAATTATTCGATAATTATCAAACAGATATTAGCTCCGCAATCCTTGTTTGATTGATATTAAATATCATTATTTACGTTTGAAGCATGTAATTTAGTAAATAAACTATACCATTTTACAATAAGGGTAATTTTTCATTTTTGGTTATAATTTCGTGACTTAAATTTTTCAAACCAAAATAATTACAATTAAATATGAGTGGATTGTGCATATTATCCTCATCAACCTCGACTACATTAACTGGATGAGAAACATTTGTGATTAAACTTATCAAAGATAATTATCAACCCATATTTATCTTGATAATTATCACGATAATTATCAAAGATAATTATCAATGATAATTATCACTTCAAACCCTGTTAAATTGATTGCATTGTTTATGGTTTTTTGGTTGCTTCATCCAAATTAAAAGACGAAAGTGAAAAAATTTTGTACCGCAATCACTCTGAAATTGGTCACTTATGTTTTACATTGTTAAATTGATTGCATTGTTCATGGTTTTTTGGTTGCTTCATCCAAATTAAAAGACGAAAGTGAACTGCATATGTTCAGTAGTAATAGAATTTATTCAAAATATTGATAGTATTATCTCATGGCATTCATGTTTTTTTTAGAAAGACAAAGTTGCCAAAAAAAAGGCAGATGCTGACAGCTCAGATTCTGATGATGGAAATGTAGACCAGCTTAAAAAGTTCCTGGAAGGAGAAGATATTGACACTGATGATAATGATGAGTCATTCAAAATGAACACATCTGGGAGTGACAGGTGGGATTTACTGATGTTATGATACTCCATCGATCTATCAAAATGACAACAGGTTAAACAATTTATTTAAAGTACCTAGTACACTTAAAAGTAATTTTGAAGTCTCGAATTTACTCTATCGGTTGGTGGCAAAAGTTCTGGGTTATTCCTAACAAACGCTCCTATTTGTAGGATATATAGTCCTGTTAAAGTTAATATTCCCAAATCTACGAAGCATTTACACTATCAATCTTTCATCTTGAAACCACTGGTCATCCTTACTAATATTATAAATGCGAAAGTCCGTTTGTTTGTTTGTTTGTTACGCCTTCACGTCCTAACAATTGAAACGATCATCATGAAATTTTGCATACACGTTGTCAGGGGTACTGAGAAGTACCTTCCATCCCGAAAAAAAGTCAAATTCCCGAGAGGTAGCAAAAAAAACCTTTCCACGCAGACGAAGTCGCGGGCGGCCGCTAGTGTAGCCACAATAATCAATAAAGTTAAAAATAACATTAGATGAGTTCTACCATTTTGTTTGAATACATACACTACTTCCTGCACTTGTGTGGGAAGTAAGTATTGAAATTCATTTCTACATTGATTTAGAATTTAGAATGTGATGAACCAGACCACCACGTAAAAGTGGAACCTTTTACGTGTTTTTTTTCAAATTCAATGATAACATTTTAAAGCACAAGCGAGAAAATTGTATTTTTAATGTTATTTGTGTTATTCTAGTGATGAAGAGGAATCTGAAGATGAAGAAGGTGAGGCGGAGGAGGAAGAAGATGACGAGGAAGAAGAAGAAGAAGAGGCAGACACTAGCCTGGACGCCAGCAAGGAGGAAGCTCAGCCAGATCTGTCCAAGCTCAGCAAGTCGGCGCGCCGCCGCCTCAAGAAGAAGCTGCAGCAGCAAGGGAAGGAACAGCCCAAAGTGAACGGTGTTGAAAAGGCTAAGGTAAGGTTTCTCAAACTTTTTGCAGCCATGGACACCAAATGATTTTCACAGACCCCTGTCTTAGGAAAAGAAAACTAGATATTGTAATGAGGAGCAGGAAACGCCCAAGCACCTCTTTGTGATTGTGGACCCTTAATCCACAGGCGTAGTATCCATCTGGGACGAAACGTAATCGACCCGGAGGAAATAAAAACTCTTAAAACCAGGAAGATACTAGACTTCTTGGAAGCCGCTGGGTTTAAAGAGTTACTGTAATTAAGTGGCGAGTTACAATAGATCTTTTAGGTCGCAGTGACTACAGCTTTATCTGAGCTGCATAGCCCCTAACACTCAAATAATAATAACTCAAATCTCTGCTTGAGTACAGTAAGAATGGGATGGTGATATGCGATGAATAGCACCATCCCTTTCTAATTACTGAAGCAGAAGTTTGAGTTTGATTCTATAATACGAGCCTTAAACTTGTACTTATGGACCACTTTCCGAATTAGATAAATTCCAAAGAATATTTAGGGAAAAGAAAAAACCTATACTCACTTGCTCTGAAATATTATAATTCCTTTTAAAAAGGAATGCAGGGCGTTTAACATTTCCGTGGGGGTCTGGTTCATCACATTCCAAATTTGAAATTCAGTGCGGAAATGAACTTCAATACTTACTTCCCGCACTTGTGCGGGAAGTAAGTATTTGACAGGTGGATGTGATACATTGCTGCATTTCTTTGTGCCAAAAAGAAGCATCAATGTATCACATCCTAAAAGTGCGATGGATTGTGAAATTACTAATTAGACAATTAGCCTCCAGCCCCCCTCTAGAAAATATCTTTAGATACGCCCAATATCGGACGGATAGTATAGATAGTGTAATTTGTGTAATACTATAATGTATATTACTTTATTATAGAAAGAGAAACCTGAACAGAAGGAAAAAGCTGAGAAGAAGAAGCCTGAAGGGAAGAAAGAAGCTCAAGACGGACAAGTTGAGAAGAAAGAAAAGAAGTCCCTGAGTGGGGGAGTGTTAATTGAAGATGTGAAGGTTGGCAATGGACCAGCGGCTAAACCTGGAAAAGTTGTTATGGTAAGGCTAATATTTTATAATGAAAACAACCTTCTTGATTTTTCTTTGCAATATCACAAAATAAAGTGTACATTATGTAGGAAATTGATTTCTCTGTTAGCCTCTTAGCCAGAAAGTAAGGCAAGGGATTGTATTTTACAGAATAATAGTTGCTATTAATGGAAAGGAAAGCTTTTTGATTGTAAATGTGGAATTGGGATGTTGACTAATGAATAAAATAACGAAATACTAATAAAAATCGTAAACATATTAAACTTTTAGAGTAGCTTGTATACCTCTTGGTTTTATATATTGCATATTATTTGTTTTATGACCCTTCAAAGTTGGGTGGACAAGTCCATTTAAAAAGTATAAAATTTATTAAAATAAATGATACCTTTAATCAGTTCGTAAAATGTACAGCAAATTTGTCTAAGAAACCATTTTGATAAACACAATATTTAATATAGCTGCCAAACAAATTTCCTTGGCGTTGCATACAAACTAGCGAGGCGTGACGTCATACCTCAGTAGCCGTTAGTATGGAGCGTTTTTGGGCGAGTCCATTTGTGTGCATTTCACACTGTGATATCTCGGGCAGTTTTCAAGCTAGCGAAATAATTATTTTACCAATGTTTCTTTTTTTGAGAGGTAATTTATGTAATATAAAATAAAAAAAGTTGTCAACATCCCAATTATACAAATCTTTGTACTCCATTATACAATACTAGCTTTTGCCTGTGACTTCATCCGCGTGGATATTTGAGAAAATCCTTAGGAAACCTTTAACCAGGATAAATAGTAGGTATTATTTGTTTTAATCTCATCAAAATGAGATCTGCCGTTTTCCTCCCTCTTCCCTCCCCCTCCCTCTCACTCCATCTCCCATCCCTCTCACTATCCCCTCCCCAACTCCTCTCTGTTCACTCTCCCCCTCCCTCTCACTTTCCCTTTCCATCTAAATCTCCTCCTCTCATCCCTCTCACCCTTATCAAATTTCATCAAAATCGGTTTAGTAGTTTAGGCATGAAAGCATAACAGACAGACAGACAGAGTTACTTTCGCATCTATAACATTTAAAAGTATGACTATATGCTGTTTGTTATCATAAAAAAATCTTTATCACAGGTGCACTACGAAGGAAGGCTGAAGCAGAACAACAAAATGTTCGACAACTGCCTGAAAGGCCCCGGGTTCAAGTTCAAACTGGGAGCCAAGGAGGTGATTTCTGGCTGGGACGTGGGCATCGCCGGCATGAAGGTCGGCGGCAAGAGGAAGATCGTCTGCCCGCCCGCCATGGCGTAAGTAGCTCTCAAATATTAGCGGTACATTTATAACAGGTCTTAAGGTGTACTTCAAGGAAGCTTGAAGCATAATAACAAGATGTTTGACAACTGCCTGAAAGGCCTATACCCAGCAGTGGGTGTCGTGCGGCTGATATGATTATGATGATGACATTTAAAACAACCCTTATTAAAAATATTTTTTCACTCCTCTTGCTCAAAAAGTCCGTCATTGTAAGGTGCAAGAGTCAGGATAAAATAGCATAAATACCCCTAGGGGATAAAGTTTTTTCTTTTTTAATGTTTGTCTATTACCAATGAACCTACTAAAACGAAAAAGTCTTTATTCATAATTACGAATAAAAACTCGCTCGATTTTTGAAAATGGAACTAAAAGCAGCGATCTCTTCGGTGAAATCCTAGACTTATTTATACTCTGTGACTTTTAGTTTAACATGCGTGCATTGTGTTTCTTAGCTGCTACAGTAGAAATAAAAAAGGGACTAGCGCGAAATCTTTAGAATTTTTCTCTAATTCCAAACTGATTGAATTGTGTGACTGTAAGTAAGTAATAGGATAGAAATAATTTTAATCTTTTGCCGTCAAGCACAAATCATTTATTTAAATACTGTATGAAAAGTTTATGAAGTGGAGGATAGAAAAACGAGTGAATTCGTTTACGGAAGTATAAACTATAGGTATTTAATATTGGATTTTATTTTTTCGCAATCGTAGTGAAAAGTAGAGTAACACATGACGCTAAAACCCATTGTAACTCGGTTTCTATTTATTCCCTCGCTAAAGCTCGGGAATAAAACTACCTCGTATGCAATGGGTCATTTTAGCGTCTTGTATAACAATCTACTATTAAATGACCAAGCTTTGACCAACCAAGCAAAAATTTTTATAACTACTAGAAATGGTGTGGTACTATTGACGTTTACTCTTTTAAAGGCTTTTAACTGTCATTTCAACATTTTCAACAGACGGACGGAACTACTATTACCCTTAGAATAACGCCTAGAAGCCGAGTCTGGCTAAAAATCTTATAATAATCTGACTACTAACCGAGCCAATTAGGCTCAGTTTTATTTGCTTCATGTTTGACAGTGACTTTGTAGGGAACTATCATTCTAGGTTGTTATTATTCTAAGCTATTTTACCTATTCACCTACCTTTGTCAGTACTATTTATACATAAGTTATTTAGCTACAACAATTAACTGGTTAATTAATCTTGGTTTCATTTTCCAGATACGGAGCCAAAGGTTCTCCTCCAGTCATCCCTCCGAACTCAACACTA
The DNA here is from genome assembly GCA_928269145.1 of Agriphila tristella. Lineage (NCBI taxonomy): Eukaryota > Metazoa > Arthropoda > Insecta > Lepidoptera > Crambidae > Agriphila > Agriphila tristella. Next base: position 46,626,977 of record OV743433.1, read on the forward strand.
GTATTTGAAGTGGAACTGAAGAACGTCAAATAATATGTTAATGTTTAATTATACTACACCAGTGAGTGAATGTGAACAGATGTTGATTTGGTATTGTTGGAAAGGACATTATGTGTGAATCATACAAACTTAAATGGTTACAGCACCTGCAAATTTAATTTATGTAAAGTGACGTTTTCCGAGTCTATAAATTTGTTGTTCTTGTTTTTGGTTTAAGTAATTCTTTAGATAAATTTTATTGCAGGTGTGCCATATTTTCTATTACTGTAAGTTTTCAGTATAAGGTAGTGTATAAGAAACTTGAAAGTGTACGAATTTGGTAATAATGACCTAAAATTATTTGGAGAAGAATGCTAGGTTGAATAAAATCACAGGTTTTGTTACTTTTTCATGTTTACATTTTCCTCATAAAACATTTTTGTCATTCATTCCAATTAACAACACCATTCACATTAAAATGGACATCTGTGTAAATACATTCTATTAATTCGTGAAAGTCCAAAATAATAAATTTATCAAGCACTAATCTTCAGTTGCATCTCATGAAGTCTGGACTTCTTCATTTGGACTACCTTATGAAGAAGTAATATTTTTCTTTCAATGTTTTAAGCTAAAAGTAATTTTTAAATTAAGTATCATATTTTTTATATAATTTAAATAATGTGACTTGAATGTTCAAACTTTGTATGAAATATCATCAGTCTTGGTACTATTTTATCATAGTCATTACATATAAATAGTAGGCATTTCTTTTAGTTTACCTCTAAAACCAATTAATAATTACAGAAAGCCTCTTCTAGAAATGGTCAACTAGTTTTTTTTAGATGCGATTTAAAATATACCATTTACTTCCATTTAAGCGTCTACGTACTTTTATTCCGACTATTATCATTAAGTAAATAAAATCAAGACAATATTTTTTAAGCTCTGCCTGCCTAGTATTCCGATTTATATCGCGTGATATAGCGTTTTATCACGTTTGACTGTCAAAAAGACAAGGAATTTGACAGTTAATTGTCGATAAAACGCGATATAAATCGGTCATGCTAGGCAGGCTGAAATAAGTTGTGTATACCACTCTGAAAATAAGTTTGTGTCGCACAGTATATTTTTATATCACATATTTTCGCCAATGTGGTAAGTATTTAGGTAGTAGGTACTATTGGCCAACAAAAAAACAGATTATAAGGTGGTACCAAATGATGTGGTGATACTTAAACAGGTGAAAGTGATGCTAAAATTGAACAACATTCTCCAAGGAATATAGGTCAAAAAGGCTGTTTTCATTGTATATTATGATGAGTCAAGTCTATAATAATATATGTTTTGTGATGCATACATTTGAACTAGATGGATGTGGTGCGCCATGAGATGTATGAGCGGCTGTTGCGTCGCTGGGACCGTATTTTTGTTCTCCATTTCGTATTGTGTCTTTGTGATTTGTCCCAGAATTTACAAGATATTTTCGTTCGTGTAAATATGGTTTTCGTATCCGTCTCTGGTATTTCTCAATGGTACTGGATCTATGTACGTATAAATATGGTCTTCGTATCCGTCTATAGTATAATACACCCGTTCATTTATACTTTGTTGTACAGGGACAGGGACTCAAACTCTTCGTGCGACATCGACAGTAGACTTCAATCAAAATCGTACCAATGATAAATATTGTTGACAGTTATTTGTTCGTAGGTTGACACACTGGCAACAGCAGGCAGTACCCATGAGGCTGAAAAAATATTTACTAGCATCCACCTTTCCGTCAGTCTGACCAATACATTTTGTATGGGCGTATGTTTTTTTTTATTTTCCGACCTATGTTCCATGGAGAAAGTTGTTTAGGTTAAATAACACTATCAGCTGTTCCAGTATCAACACATCATTTATAGTAGTTCCACCTTATATACCTACGATTAAAGTCAATAACAACCTATCATTATTATTGTTTGCTTACATGGCTAAGCCGCACATGCCTCTGTTCTGATATGAGATAATGAAAATAAAGTTAAATTCTTTATCAAACTGTTTTTTTAACTGATAAACACCTCCCCCTATCATTTAATACCCTTGTGCTCCATATATTTACTGCTATTTGTATATAAGGTCCTTCTTAAATAGTGCACATAAATTTAAGGGGTCAATGTACTCATGCATATAAACAACTTTTACTATGGTACTAACATTGAAATCGTGAAAAAAAAAATGTTCCATAGAAAATTTAAAATCGTATAGATCAAAATGTATGGACAACAGTGGCGAAGGGTCCATACATGCCGATTCCTATCGGCTTCCCTTTTAGAAATCCCACCCTTGAAATCCACCATACAGTTAGGAGAATGTTTAGAGAAATTATTGGTCCGGCTTACCTTTGCCATATTTCGACTCCTCGCCACTGATGGACAATGTACATGAGTACATTGACCCCTTAAAATTATGTGCACTATTTAAGAAGGACCTCCTTATATATATGTATTTGTAGGTAGTAAAGTCATAGTAGAATCAATTTGTTGTTTTTTGCTAAGTATAGAAATACATAATATTAATTTTACTAAAGGCCTCTTTGTTTAAAAAAAAATGAATATTTTTCAAGCTGATTCATCTGAAATTAAATTGCTGGCGTAACGGACTCTACTTGGCAGTGGAGATAAAATACACTCGACGTCAGGAAAACCACACCTCTTCGACACTAAGTTTAGACTTGGCCATCTGCTATTACTAGCTAACGTTTTATTGTGTAAATGTTGATATCTATTGAAAGTACATTTAATGAGCTTTCTTTTGATAATTGTTTGATTTAGTTAACATAACAGTTACCATAATTAAACGATTAAAGCATTATTGCTAGCGCCACAGGGAACACAACCAAAGGGAAATAAAAGGGGTCAATTCAGGAAATGCGGGTAAATTCGCTATTGAGATGATGGAGAAAACTTCAACAGTTCAATTAAAAAAAGGAATACCCAAGATGGATACTATTGCCCATGAAGTTACTCAAATATTGCAAAAAAATTTGGCAATGTAATGTGAACTCAATCTCAGTAATTGATTCCGTTCGACGAGTATTCCAACGGTTTCTAAAGACTGTTGGCTATGTCCGAAGGGGAAGAAGTATATAATAACACTTATCATTAAATTATATGGGATTAACTATATTTAATAGACTTATATTAGTAATTGCCAATATATAATCACCCTTTTATTGCACTATATCGAGGAACATTTCGGTTGGTTGATTTAACCGTCCCCTGTGACCACGGCAGCTGCAAAAGTGCTGAAACATCGGGAAAATAAACAATCGAACCAAATACAAACTAATTCAAAATACTTTCAATAAAACCGCACTAGAATCCATTAAAGTGTTATTTCATGGTTGATTTAAGTCATGCTTAAAACTTAATTTTAGCATTAGCTCGGTCTTTTCTATACAGAAAGTATAAAATTTATTTTAGTCCTGTCAAATCGTGCCAACTGAATCGACACCATAGACATAATTTGTATCCTTTCTAGTTATTCTACTTAATCAAAATTGGTGTTATTGAACAATTTATAATAAACCAGGGAGGGTGTGCAGAAAATATAAAATAAAACATGTACTGTACAAATATATTTATTAAATTATTGATACCTATTAGATAACGTAGATCCATAACCAAATAATAAACATTCAATTTGAAATGTAATGGAATAAATGCATACATTTAAAATAACATTTGCTACCTATATCTGTTCGGAGAGTCAGGGAGAAAAATCTTATCAATCAGCCTTGAGCCTGTTGTCCGGTGCATCTTTGGTTTCATTGCTGGGTTCCTTGGATAGTTCAGAAGTTTTATCTTTATTGCTTGCTCCTCTACTAAAAGCACACACTCCTCCTTCACATTTAAAAGGAAATTCTGTTTTCACATTTCCATCAGCATCTTTAACTGCCCATGGATTCCAGAAACGCAGAACGTATGGTTGTATAAATTTATGCCACAAAAACAACAGTACAGGAACAATAAAACAGGGCACACAAACCATGATTTTTTGTTTAGAGAGTTATACTTCGATTTTTGCAAAGGATTTACGCTAAATTCACTTTGTATTTATTTTAATTTGTTTTGTTGTTTTGTTCGTTCCCTTTCTTTTTTTTCAAGCTAAATATTTTTTTTTTAATATCTTCTTCCCGTCAGTTGGGAAAGGCAAAGGCAGAGCCATACAGCCATTGTCTTATTTAAAATAATTTCAACTACAAGAATTCCAGCCTCTAGATTTCATTTTTCTGTAATTGAGTTTTGTAAGGCCAAAGCCACTTCTTTAATTATTATTTTCTCCGTGTCCAGGTAATGTAAGGCCAAAGCCACTTCTTCAATTTTCTTTTTCTGTGTCCGGGTTATATAAGGCCGTAGCCACTTCCTATTCCATTTTCCTTGTCATCTTCAGTGTGATATAAATCTTCAAAGTCTTATCCATGTTTATAGTTCCAAATCCGATGATACAACAAAGTTGTATAAATCCTTATAAGTTTCAGGATTTGTGAGAATGTCTTGAATGTCGCGCGGGATGCTATAAGATGTCTTATATATTTCTAATAATCTGTCCACCAGGACTAATCTCTGAATGTTGTAAGCAGGGCAATCAAAAAATATATGATTAAGAGTCTGATCCACACCTAAATTGCATTCAGTGCATGTTGGAGATGTGATAATACGCATTCTATGTAAATGTGAGTTAAATCGACAGTGTCCAAATCTCAGGCGTGTTAGGATAGTATAAAACTTTCTGCTATGGTATTCTGCTGATTTTGTGAACCAAGGACGACAGCCAAGAACATTATTAATCTTCGCATACCAAGTTCCTTTTACTGTTAGAGTTTCTTGCCAATGAGTGGACCAGTCTTGTTTTGACAAAAGTTTAAGTCTTGGTAGTAAATCAGAGTACGGTATAGCAACATTTTTAATGTCAATGTTGACATTTGCGGCGTCATTTGTTTGTAATGGCTCTAGCTAACTTATCGGCACTTTCGTTTCCAGATACTCCAATATGCGACGGAACCCACATAAAAACTATATCAATATTATTACTTTTGAGCTTGAAGTAGGTTGTTTTAATATCTTGTAGAATATAGTTACATCCGGTATCAAATCTGGTATTTTGCAAAGCTTTGAGACAGCTCATGCTGTCTGTTAGGACTAACCATTGAGTGCATTCTTGGGTGTTCTCCTCAATAAACTGTAGCGCAGCAAGAATAGCAAGACACTCCGCGGAAAATATGCTCATTTGGCCCGGGAGTTTAATTCCATGACCCGTTTTCAAATAAGGTATGTAAACAGCCATCGAAACATTATCATTATTTTTGGAACCATCTGTATAGATATGTATATGCTGAGGGAAATTATCAGTAATTTCATATACTTCTTCTTTATTCTTTAAATCAGGGTGAATGTGGATATTCAGGTCACAAAAATGTGTATCATAAGATCCTGTGTAACATATCCAATTATTCTCAGTTTTAAGAATGTTATACTGCTGATTGAACTCTACGATATCCGAGAAGTCATGAAACAGATAGGGGATTCGGGGTACATTCAAAGGAGAATATGTTGTATAGAGAAATTCAATTTTTCTGAGTAGGTGATGAGTAGACAGTGAAAGTAGTTTTAACAAAAACTTTGATTTTAAAAATTTGAATCTGAATTGAAGTGGAGGTATATTGCATTCCACCTGCAAAGAGTTAATGGGAGTAGTCTTCATAGCACCAGTAATGCATCTCAGATTATGATTCTGCAGGATATCTAATTTTTTTACTAATTTGGGATCAGACCCAAAACAAAAAAAGCCATATTCAAAATGACTCCTCACAATTGATTTATACAACATTAATAGAATTTTAGGATCAATTTTTGATAAACTTTTAATGACATTGAATGCCTTATAGGCTTTACCCAGCAAATATTCTATATATTTATTCCAAGAAAGGTTATTAGCAAATATGACACCCAAGAACTTGACTTCACTTTCCAATGGCAGACTAATATTATTATATACAATATCAACATCAAAATCACATTCACCAAACACAACAACTTTAGACTTTTCTGGACTTACATCTAAGTTTAGGTAACTGAAATAATTATTTAATTTTTTAAGAGCAGAATTAACTATAGAGGATACTTGTCGAATATCAGATCCAGAGAAGTAAATAACTAGGTCATCAGCAAATTGCAAATTTTTTACTTGTGGACCTAATATGTAGTTCAATTTATGTACATATAGTATATATATCAATGGGGATAATATGCCCCCTTGACACACACCCCTGTATGAATATCTTGGTCCAATTAACTGATTATTTGATTTCACATAAACCTCACGACCATGCAAAAATTCAAAAATCCAATTAACCAATTTTTCAGGAATACCAAGAGAAAGAAGTTCACCAGCTAAAATATGGTGATTCACATTATTAAAAGCACCAACGACATCGAAGAAGACACCAATAAGAACATTATCTTGTTTGAGAGAATCAAAAATATCAAGTTGAAGATGTGCTATACTCTCTCTAGAGGATCTACCCCTACGAAAACCAAACTGATTTGAAGGTAAAAGGTGATTACTTTCAATGAAGAATTCAAGCCTTTGTTTAAGAAGTTGTTCAAACACTTTTCCCATGCATGATGTTAAAGCTATTGGCCGATATGAATTTGCTTTGGTTTTATCTTTGTTCGGTTTTAGAATAGGAACCAGACAATCCTTTTTCCAATCCAGAGGTATGGCAGAGGTAGACCACAACAAATTATAAACTTTCAAAATGATATTTTTGGCATTATCTGTAGTATGTTTTAACATTTTATAAGGAATACCATCGAGGCCATGTGCTGTATCTCGTCGTGAAAAAATTGCATTTTTAAATTCTTGAAAATTAAATGGTGCTAATAAATAATTACTATTACGTACAGGATTAATACTATTTACATATTGTAAAGGGGCCTCAACAGTATCTGGTGTATATTTTTTAAGAAATTCTGGAATCCAATCTGTATAAACATTTTTAAAAGAAACAGGTTGACCATTAAACCTCTTAGCAATCCTCCAGATTTTAGATATGGGTGTAGATCTATTTAGTGACTGACATAATGAAAGCCAACTTAAGTTTCTTTCTTTTTTTAAAACAATTTTTTTAACAGCTTGTAGCCTTTTAAACTTAAGAAAACTTTCTTCTGTAAGACTGTTTTTAAACTCAATATATGCCTTTTTACAATCTTCTACTGCTTTTGCACAATTTTTATTCCACCATGGTAGTGGTATATGTTTTTTGCGGATTCTGGACTGAAATTTCCTAACCGATTGATTTGATTGGTCAACAGAGAAAGACCTATTGCTGATAATAGCTGACTGCTGCAATGCAAGATCTAATAACGCAACCAAATTAGAATAACATTTTAATGGATTAGTTTGATCAATGTAAAAATTTTGTAATAAGTAATCAACGTTTTTGCTATATTTTTGCCAGTCTACTAAACGAAAATTGTAAGAAGTAGGAGGTGTAAGATAATCAGATGAATCATTATTATTATTACTAATAGTGATGTTTATAATTACAGGTAAATGATAGCTGCCCATAGGGTCGTCATGGACCGACCACTCACATTGCAATGCCAGAGAAGGTGATACCATAGTAAGATCCAAAGCATTCCTTTGCCATCTACTAGAACCAACAGTTGTCAACTGACCATCATTCAAAAGAACCAAGTTATTGTCGTCGATGCTTTCAAGAATATCACGACCACGTGTATCAATATTACTACAACCCCATGCTGTGTGCCGTGCGTTAAAATCGCCGGCAATCAACAAAGGGCCCGGTAAATTAGAAATTAAATTATTAAGTTTTATTTTAGAAAATGAAACATCACAATTACCAGGACTATACAAGGACATAAGCGAAATTTCTTTGTTGCCATACTGCAATCGCACAGCTATATTTTGAATTGAATCATCAAAAGAAGTGTCTATTTTAGCAAATTGTAAACTATTATGAACTAAAATGGCTACACCATTATGTCTTGTACCAGAATCTAATCTAATTATATTATAACCTTTCATATTAAAACGAATGTGAGGCTTTAGCCATGTTTCACATACTAAAGCTACATGAATCTGATACTCTTGCAAAAAATTTAATAATAAATATTTATGTGCAGGTAAACTCTGAGCATTCCATTGAACTATTCTTAAAATATCCATAAAAAAAATTAAATAATTTATTTCTTATTTTTTTTAATTGTTTCTAAGAGAGTATCTTTAATACTCTGAGTGGAAATAATTGTATCATTAGTTTTATTCATTGTTATCAATTTAACAACAGACTCAACAACCATATTCAGTATTTGATCAGAATTCAGGAGTGAAGCTAGCATTTCAATGGGATTTTGTTTCAGAGGAGGGAATGACTTCTCGTTTAATACAGCAGAATATGTTTTGCTTTGAGCTTTTTCTCTATTTAATTGTATTTTCTCTTTCTTAACAGGACATTGTGATGAGATGGCAACATGATTTCCCTTGCAGTGACAACAGATGGCTTCTTCAGGTGATTTCAAGCAGAATTTAAAATTATGAGACTCACCACATATGGAGCAGCGTTCGGAGTTCTTGCAATATTTGGCAATATGCCCATACCTCAAGCATTTGAGGCACTGCTTCACTGGAGGAATGTAAGGACGCAGCTCGAAGCGCCAGCTGTTGAGATCGACGCTTTCAGGAAGCACCGGGCACGAAAAAGTAATTGAAACTGTTTTTGTGGGTTCTAATTTGATTAGCCCATTATCCATCTTTGACCTTCTCATGAATCGCCTAATACTCACAATATTTTTGGTTGTAGTCAGTGCGGAGTAAATCATTTCATTTGATAAATCTATTGGTACATGTGTAATTACTCCTGTTACCTCGCTGGCCGCCGCAGGGATGCTGGCAGCCAAACTGTAAGCGTCCAAAAATTTTTTATTTTGTAGTGCCGCATTAGCCAGGCCTGGCCGCTCAAAAATTACTCCAATCTTGTGTTTGTTAATTCTTTGCAATTGTTTGACGCCCTTGTTGTATTTCTTTAAACAATTAGCCAATGACATCATGTCACGGTTGCCTATAGGTTGGTCACTTTTCGTACTCTCTATGAATACAACATATTCAAAATTGCCGCCTTGTTCTGGATAAAACCGAACATAATTTGGGATTCTAAAATCTTTGTACTTATCCTCTTCCATTTTTTCTTCCAGGGACTTCGTGGAGCAGGTATCACTGAAGTCCGACTCTCCACCTTCGCCTCCACTCCCGTCTTCAAGTTTTTTCTTTCGTTTTCGCCCACTCTTCTTCCCCATATTTACAGTTTTATTTTATTTACAACAATGAAATATTGATTATTTACACCTTTTTTATACAAATTATATACAAATTGCAACAATTAAATATTTTTTAGTTTTATTTGTTTGAAAAGACCGTCACTCCCGTCAAACGTTCCCGCGCTTTTCTCAAGCTAAATATTTTTTTTTTTTTTTTTTTTTTAATATCTTCTTCCCGTCAGTTGGGAAAGGCAAAGGCAGAGCCATACAGCCATTGTCTTATTTAAAATAATTTCAACTACAAGAATTCCAGCCTCTAGATTTCATTTTTCTGTAATTGAGTTTTGTAAGGCCAAAGCCACTTCTTTAATTATTATTTTCTCCGTGTCCAGGTAATGTAAGGCCAAAGCCACTTCTTCAATTTTCTTTTTCTGTGTCCGGGTTATATAAGGCCGTAGCCACTTCCTATTCCATTTTCCTTGTCATCTTCAGTGTGATATAAATCTTCAAAGTCTTATCCATGTTTATAGTTCCAAATCCGATGATACAACAAAGTTGTATAAATCCTTATAAGTTTCAGGATTTGTGAGAATGTCTTGAATGTCGCGCGGGATGCTATAAGATGTCTTATATATTTCTAATAATCTGTCCACCAGGACTAATCTCTGAATGTTGTAAGCAGGGCAATCAAAAAATATATGATTAAGAGTCTGATCCACACCTAAATTGCATTCAGTGCATGTTGGAGATGTGATAATACGCATTCTATGTAAATGTGAGTTAAATCGACAGTGTCCAAATCTCAGGCGTGTTAGGATAGTATAAAACTTTCTGCTATGGTATTCTGCTGATTTTGTGAACCAAGGACGACAGCCAAGAACATTATTAATCTTCGCATACCAAGTTCCTTTTACTGTTAGAGTTTCTTGCCAATGAGTGGACCAGTCTTGTTTTGACAAAAGTTTAAGTCTTGGTAGTAAATCAGAGTACGGTATAGCAACATTTTTAATGTCAATGTTGACATTTGCGGCGTCATTTGTTTGTAATGGCTCTAGCTAACTTATCGGCACTTTCGTTTCCAGATACTCCAATATGCGACGGAACCCACATAAAAACTATATCAATATTATTACTTTTGAGCTTGAAGTAGGTTGTTTTAATATCTTTTAGAATATAGTTACATCCGGTATCAAATCTGGTATTTTGCAAAGCTTTGAGACAGCTCATGCTGTCTGTTAGGACTAACCATTGAGTGCATTCTTGGGTGTTCTCCTCAATAAACTGTAGCGCAGCAAGAATAGCAAGACACTCCGCGGAAAATATGCTCATTTGGCCCGGGAGTTTAATTCCATGACCCGTTTTCAAATAAGGTATGTAAACAGCCATCGAAACATTATCATTATTTTTGGAACCATCTGTATAGATATGTCTATGCTGAGGGAAATTATCAGTAATTTCATATACTTCTTCTTTATTCTTTAAATCAGGGTGAATGTGGATATTCAGGTCACAAAAATGTGTATCATAAGATCCTGTGTAACATATCCAATTATTCTCAGTTTTATGAATGTTATACTGCTGATTGAACTCTACGATATCCGAGAAGTCATGAAACAGATAGGGGATTCGGGGTACATTCAAAGGAGAATATGTTGTATAGAGAAATTCAATTTTTCTGAGTAGGTGATGAGTAGACAGTGAAAGTAGTTTTAACAAAAACTTTGATTTTAAAAATTTGAATCTGAATTGAAGTGGAGGTATATTGCATTCCACCTGCAAAGAGTTAATGGGAGTAGTCTTCATAGCACCAGTAATGCATCTCAGATTATGATTCTGCAGGATATCTAATTTTTTTACTAATTTGGGATCAGACCCAAAACAAAAAAAGCCATATTCAAAATGACTCCTCACAATTGATTTATACAACATTAATAGAATTTTAGGATCAATTTTTGATAAACTTTTAATGACATTGAATGCCTTATAGGCTTTACCCAGCAAATATTCTATATATTTATTCCAAGAAAGGTTATTAGCAAATATGACACCCAAGAACTTGACTTCACTTACCAATGGCAGACTAATATTATTATATACAATATCAACATCAAAATCACATTCACCAAACACAACAACTTTAGACTTTTCTGGACTTACATCTAAGTTTAGGTACCTAACTGAAATAATTATTTAATTTTTTAAGAGCAGAATTAACTATAGAGGATACTTGTCGAATATCAGATCCAGAGAAGTAAATAACTAAGTCATCAGCAAATTGCAAATTTTTTACTTGTGGACCTAATATGTAGTTCAATTTATGTACATATAGTATATATATCAATGGGGATAATATGCCCCCTTGACACACACCCCTGTATGAATATCTTGGTCCAATTAACTGATTATTTGATTTCACATAAACCTCACGACCATGCAAAAATTCAAAAATCCAATTAACCAATTTTTCAGGAATACCAAGAGAAAGAAGTTCACCAGCTAAAATATGGTGATTCACATTATTAAAAGCACCAACGACATCGAAGAAGACACCAATAAGAACATTATCTTGTTTGAGAGAATCAAAAATATCAAGTTGAAGATGTGCTATACTCTCTCTAGAGGATCTACCCCTACGAAAACCAAACTGATTTGAAGGTAAAAGATGATTACTTTCAATGAAGAATTCAAGCCTTTGTTTAAGAAGTTGTTCAAACACTTTTCCCATGCATGATGTTAAAGCTATTGGCCGATATGAATTTGCTTTGGTTTTATCTTTGTTCGGTTTTAGAATAGGAACCAGACAATCCTTTTTCCAATCCAGAGGTATGGCAGAGGTAGACCACAACAAATTATAAACTTTCAAAATGATATTTTTGGCATTATCTGTAGTATGTTTTAACATTTTATAAGGAATACCATCGAGGCCATGTGCTGTATCTCGTCGTGAAAAAATTGCATTTTTAAATTCTTGAAAATTAAATGGTGCTAATAAATAATTACTATTACGTACAGGATTAATACTATTTACATATTGTAAAGGGGCCTCAACAGTATCTGGTGTATATTTTTTAAGAAATTCTGGAATCCAATCTGTATAAACATTTTTAAAAGAAACAGGTTGACCATTAAACCTCTTAGCAATCCTCCAGATTTTAGATATGGGTGTAGATCTATTTAGTGACTGACATAATGAAAGCCAACTTAAGTTTCTTTCTTTTTTTAAAACAATTTTTTTAACAGCTTGTAGCCTTTTAAACTTAAGAAAACTTTCTTCTGTAAGACTGTTTTTAAACTCAATATATGCCTTTTTACAATCTTCTACTGCTTTTGCACAATTTTTATTCCACCATGGTAGTGGTATACGTTTTTTGCGGATTCTGGACTGAAATTTCCTAACCGATTGATTTGATTGGTCAACAGAGAAAGACCTATTGCTGATAATAGCTGACTGCTGCAATGCAAGATCTAATAACGCAACCAAATTAGAATAACATTTTAATGGATTAGTTTGATCAATGTAAAAATTTTGTAATAAGTAATCAACGTTTTTGCTATATTTTTGCCAGTCTACTAAACGAAAATTGTAAGAAGTAGGAGGTGTAAGATAATCAGATGAATCATTATTATTATTACTAATAGTGATGTTTATAATTACAGGTAAATGATAGCTGCCCATAGGGTCGTCATGGACCGACCACTCACATTGCAATGCCAGAGAAGGTGATACCATAGTAAGATCCAAAGCATTCCTTTGCCATCTACTAGAACCAACAGTTGTCAACTGACCATCATTCAAAAGAACCAAGTTATTGTCGTCGATGCTTTCAAGAATATCACGACCACGTGTATCAATATTACTACAACCCCATGCTGTGTGCCGTGCGTTAAAATCGCCGGCAATCAACAAAGGGCCCGGTAAATTAGAAATTAAATTATTAAGTTTTATTTTAGAAAATGAAACATCACAATTACCAGGACTATACAAGGACATAAGCGAAATTTCTTTGTTGCCATACTGCAATCGCACAGCTATATTTTGAATTGAATCATCAAAAGAAGTGTCTATTTTAGCAAATTGTAAACTATTATGAACTAAAATGGCTACACCATTATGTCTTGTACCAGAATCTAATCTAATTATATTATAACCTTTCATATTAAAACGAATGTGAGGCTTTAGCCATGTTTCACATACTAAAGCTACATGAATCTGATACTCTTGCAAAAAATTTAATAATAAATATTTATGTGCAGGTAAACTCTGAGCATTCCATTGAACTATTCTTAAAATATCCATAAAAAAAATTAAATAATTTATTTCTTATTTTTTTTAATTGTTTCTAAGAGAGTATCTTTAATACTCTGAGTGGAAATAATTGTATCATTAGTTTTATTCATTGTTATCAATTTAACAACAGACTCAACAACCATATTCAGTATTTGATCAGAATTCAGGAGTGAAGCTAGCATTTCAATGGGATTTTGTTTCAGAGGAGGGAATGACTTCTCGTTTAATACAGCAGAATATGTTTTGCTTTGAGCTTTTTCTCTATTTAATTGTATTTTCTCTTTCTTAACAGGACATTGTGATGAGATGGCAACATGATTTCCCTTGCAGTGACAACAGATGGCTTCTTCAGGTGATTTCAAGCAGAATTTAAAATTATGAGACTCACCACATATGGAGCAGCGTTCGGAGTTCTTGCAATATTTGGCAATATGCCCATACCTCAAGCATTTGAGGCACTGCTTCACTGGAGGAATGTAAGGACGCAGCTCGAAGCGCCAGCTGTTGAGATCGACGCTTTCAGGAAGCACCGGGCACGAAAAAGTAATTGAAACTGTTTTTGTGGGTTCTAATTTGATTAGCCCATTATCCATCTTTGACCTTCTCATGAATCGCCTAATACTCACAATATTTTTGGTTGTAGTCAGTGCGGAGTAAATCATTTCATTTGATAAATCTATTGGTACATGTGTAATTACTCCTGTTACCTCGCTGGCCGCCGCAGGGATGCTGGCAGCCAAACTGTAAGCGTCCAAAAATTTTTTATTTTGTAGTGCCGCATTAGCCAGGCCTGGCCGCTCAAAAATTACTCCAATCTTGTGTTTGTTAATTCTTTGCAATTGTTTGACGCCCTTGTTGTATTTCTTTAAACAATTAGCCAATGACATCATGTCACGGTTGCCTATAGGTTGGTCACTTTTCGTACTCTCTATGAATACAACATATTCAAAATTGCCGCCTTGTTCTGGATAAAACCGAACATAATTTGGGATTCTAAAATCTTTGTACTTATCCTCTTCCATTTTTTCTTCCAGGGACTTCGTGGAGCAGGTATCACTGAAGTCGGACTCTCCACCTTCGCCTCCACTCCCGTCTTCAAGTTTTTTCTTTCGTTTTCGCCCACTCTTCTTCCCCATATTTACAGTTTTATTTTATTTACAACAATGAAATATTGATTATTTACACCTTTTTTATACAAATTATATACAAATTGCAACAATTAAATATTTTTTAGTTTTATTTGTTTGAAAAGACCGTCACTCCCGTCAAACGTTCCCGCGCTTTTCTCAAGCTAAATAGAAAGAATAGATTTGACATTGACAGACAGATTGAGTGAGAGTAGGGCTACGGTCCGCATAGCGGTAATATCGATATTATCTCGATTACAGCCGGTCCGCATGCACGTTAGCGCGTTTACATGTTACATGACGTTTTTAGGCTTTAAACTTCTTGTCGTGCGTAGGGTCGTCGTTGAAGAGATAAATAATAACTTGCGAATATTATAACAGCTTTTACTTGCGTTTCACAATGGTACATAGAAAAAATTATAGAGAAAGTAGAAAAATTAGCGAATGAATAGCGAATGAACGTTTTTTCCATTTGAAAGTCCGCTTATATAGGTACGTCGGTTTCGAATTTGGTTTTGACAGCTTCTTCATCGCCAGCCAATCACGGTGCCGCAGCCGTCGTTCGATCCGTTTCACGCACTGGTCGCGACATGCCCCCGGCCTTGGAAGCACCAGGATGCTTCAAAATTACTGCACTGCATCTTCATGAAATAAAGGACATATTTTTGAGAATGCCCGCCGCACAGTGCCACTTGCTGTGCGAATGTCCGCCACACGTGATATGCCGTCTTTGCCAGGAACTGTAGCAACGATGCGCCCCAACTGCCATTTGAGAGGAGGCAAGTTATCGTCTTTGATGACGACGAGAGTTCCAGCTTGCAACGAGTCACCGCCCTCAGTCCATTTGCACCTAGTCTGCAACTCCGAGACGTATTCTTTCGCCCAACGTGCCCAGAAATGGTGACGAATCTGCTCCACCTTCTTGTAGCGATTGAGTAGATGCCCTGGATCAGCTCGCATGTCATCATAAACTGGCGCTGTAAGTGTACGACCGATCAGGAAATGGGCTGGACTTAAGGGTAGGAGATCATTAGGGTCTGAGGACATAGGTGAAAGTGGATGGGAATTGAGGATCGCCGCCACTTGTGCTAGTACTGTGGTAAATTCCTCAAACGTTAAATGCGCGTTCCCAATGACCCGCGTCAAGTGATGTTTACAAGACTTTATTCCTGCCTCCCACAGGCCACCAAAATGAGGAGCGTAAGGGGGAATAAAGCTAAATTTAATAGATTGGCTCGTTGCATATTGAGCTATATCCTCTGAACAATTATTTAAAAAATTTGAAAATTCTTTCATTGCTCCTACAAAATTCCTGCCATTGTCAGAGAAAATTTCAACAGGTTTTCCGTAGCGTGAAATAAAGCGTTTGAGAGCTAGAATGTATGCCTCTGAGGAAAGATCGCTTACAAGTTCCAAGTGTATTGCGCGTGTTGTAAAACAGACAAATAAACATATATACGATTTGACCGTTTTTGCGCCCCTTCCCTTGCGATTCAAAGTGTAAATTGGTCCCCCATAGTCAACCCCACAATATAGAAAGGGATAAGTAGCACTCAATCGTTCCTTAGGCAGATTACCCATAAGTGGATGTAATGTTTGGCCCAATAGTTTTTTGCAAACCACGCAATCCCGTACTATTTTTCTAGCAAGGTTTCTTCCACCAATCACCCACCATTGCTCGCGCACATTGTATAGGAGTGCCTGAGGGGCTACGTGAAGAAGAGACTGGTGTTTGTGACGAAACAATAGCACGGAAAATTGATGTTTCGATGAGAGTAAAATTGGGTGCTTCTTATCATAGTTAAAATCCTCTGAGTTGCTAATTCGACCCCCAACGCGTATAGTATTAGATTTGTCTAAGAATAAATTTAATTTTTGTAAGCTAGGATTATGTTTTAGTGATAACCCCTTAGATAATTTTTCATATTCATCATGAAATGATTCCAATTGAGACAATTTTGCAAGAATCATCTCAGAACATCTTAACTCACTAATAGTAATTGCGCCGCTTAACCTATCCGACTTTGGCTGTCGAATGTTGTGCAAAAAACGTAATACATAGGCAAACGTACGAATTAATCGGTCAAAACGAGAAAATCTAGCAAACGGAACAATACTCGCATTTTGATTACAATTAAATGCATGTACAACATTAGCCTTAACCTCAGGTAAATCGTTGATTGAATGTTGTGAATTATTTTCTAAAATGTCACAATCGAAATTCGCATCATGTAAAAAAGTCGGACCATTCCACCATAAACGTGAAGTGGTCAGGTCAGGCAGGTGCACACCCCTAGACACTAAATCTGCAGGGTTATTTTTTCCGCTCACATGTCGCCATGGCTGCCCTTCAGTTAATTCATGTATCTCGGCTACTCTATTCTGAACAAAAGTTTTTAATAACCTAGGAGCCATGCGCAGCCACCCTAAGACTATAGTAGAATCTGTCCAGAATATGACACGATTAAATTGACAGTGAAGCGAATTTTTTACCAACGAATAAAGACGCGCCCCAAGAACCGCGCCGCTCAATTCGAGCCTAGGTACGCTAACAAGCTTTAACGGCGCAACCTTGCCCTTTGAGCATAATAAATGCACAGATGGTGACACATTATTATCATCGAAAACAGATCGGACATAAATACACGCTCCGTAAGCCGTTTGAGAAGCATCCGTAAATATGTGTAACTCAAGTGCCGTTGGTTCATTTGCTATTACGTGTCGTGGAATGCGAATATTATCGAGCGCCGATAAACTGTTAGCAAACCGGTTCCACTCAGCTGTGACGTCGCGCGGCAGCTCGTCGTCCCAGTCTAACTTGAGAAGCCATAGCCTTTGTAATAAAACCTTTGCTACTATTATTGCAGGGCTCAACAATCCTAGTGGGTCGAATATTTGCGATATATGAGACAATATTATGCGCTTAGAATATGTATTATTATGATTTACAAATTTTGTATCAAAATAAAATTCATCGGAATTAAAATTCCAACACATACCCAATGTTTTACAGTTGTGACTATCGTTGATATTTAAATCTTTGGCGTCATTAAAACAATCGGAAGCTAGATCGCATTGAAAATTAAAGATCCATTTCCTCAATGGAAAACAACCCGCCTTTAAAGTGTTTGATACATTTTCGCATAATTGTAATAGTTCGTTTTTATCGTTAGACCCAGTGACCATATCATCAACGAAAAATGATTCGGCTATTGTTCTTTTGACGTCAGGATCCGGACAGTCTAAAGATAATTGTTTTAAACACCGTACAGCCAAGAAAGCAGCCGAGGCGGTTCCATAACTTACAGTATTTAGTCTATATACATTAATTGGTTTTGTCGGATCGTCACGCCACAAGATAAGTTGTAGGTCACGTTGATTTTCGTTGATTAATACCTGCCGATACATTTTTTCGATGTCAGCACACGCTATATATTTGTGCTGACGCATACGCAATAAAATGGCAAACAAATCACCTTGTATCGGAGGTCCCACAAGTTGAAGGTCGTTGAAAGACTGCCCGGAACTCGACTTTGCACTAGCGTCAAATACCACACGTAGCTTAGTGGTTGTGCTTTGCTCGCGGAGCACACCGTGATGTGGTATTACATAATTAGGAGTTCCGTACTCGTCAACACGCGTCATATGACCTAATTGTTCATACTCGTGCATGAAATCGTTGTATAGTTTTTTATACTCGGGATTAGCTTCTAGGCGCCGTTCCAAAGATAAAAATCGTTTGAGGGCTTGAGGATAAGATTCGCCTAACTCATGTAGTGATGATTTGAGAGGAATGTTTACTGAAAATCTCCCGTTTTCGTCACGCATCGTAGTATTAACGAAAATATTTTCACATTCCTGTTCTTCATCCGTATACGTCTTAAATGGTTTTATAATTTCCTCAAGCTCCCAAAATTGACGTAATTGTAAATCTAAACTTTGAGAAAAATTACATTGTACACTACCCATATTGCGCGTATTTAAATGTATGGGACCCGAGACTATCCACCCTAAACGCGTATTTTGAAGGAACGGTCCATTAGGTAATCGCATTTTACCGCTATTTAACAAATCCCAAAACTTATCAGCGCCTATCAGGATATCAATGTTTTGAGATTCGTAGAATGATGGATCCGCTAATTGAATATGCTCTGGTATTTTAAACTCCGCATGATGCTTAGATATAGCGGGCAACGTATATGTTAAGTGTGGTAGCACAATGCATTGAATTTGCGTAACGTATGTACTGGTGCAGGATTTTATTTCAATTTCACACATTTGAGTAGACTGCGTGATCGTATTGCCAACACCACGAATTTCATGTGTGGACTGTACTAATGGTAATTGTAATAGTTTGCATAATGAACTAGATACAAAACAACGTTCGCTCCCCGAATCTAAAAGGCAGCGCGCTGAGTGATAAATATTATGAACGTCAAGTACTTCTACAAGTGCAGTGGATAACAAAACAACTTGTCTGTGTGATAGATATTGTGTCTTGGAGATTGGGGATGGGCAAATTAGACAGCAGAGTTATTTAATTATATTTATTTTATTTAAAACTTACATGAGATGGCACCTGCATGGGCGCGCTGAGAAACAGAACAGAGAGCAGAGCTCAAAGCCTAGAGCTCACTAAACGGAGGATGACATTGACAGGTGTCACAGATTATAAGTATGCGACACTCCTCCTGTCTTAATTTACAAACATAACTTTAAACAAACTATAAATCTAAAATTTCTCTAGGTTTAGGCACTCTAGAACTACGCCTTATGATTACAGGATTTACAGGTGGTGTCGGGGTTGCATCCGAGCTAGTTACAATATTACTTGGACTTGGTTCAATAAAAGTTTCAAAATTAACAAGATCATCTGCCTCCGGCTTTGACAAATTACACTGAGTTTCATTTGGGATATTTTTATCTAAAGATTTCCTAATAGGTAACATTTGTGTAACATTCCTAGTTAAATTTCCTTTATCTGTTGCTACTTTATACATTACATTGCCTATCGGCTCTACAACTTTCCCTTGCAACCATTTATCACTATTGTTATACATTGACACTTGCACATTATCACCAGGCAAAAAGCTTTTTATTTGTTTACTAGGTAGTAATTGTTTCTTAGGTACAGTAACAGAGTTCTTAACAAGTGACAACCTTGTACGCAAAGGTCTTCCAAACATTAATTCACACGGTGCTTTGCCTGTTGATGCATGTGGAGCAGTGCGATAACTTAATAACCATGACAACAACTTCTTATCGCAATTACCATCTTTATCAAACTTACTTGCTAACAAAGCTCTTTTGAATGTTTGGACTGTACGTTCAGCTTGGCCATTACTAGCTGGGTGATATGGAGCTGTACAAATATGTCTTATATTATTTCTATCACAAAACTGTTGAAATTCCTCTGAAATAAACTGAGGACCATTATCCGTCACCAGCTGTTCAGGCAGTCCAAACCTCGCAAATATGCTTCTTAAACAATTAATTGTTAATTCTGCAGTTGTTTTGTTCATTTTAACAATTTCAGGCCATTTAGAATGTGCATCGACTACTAATAACCACATATGACCTAAAAATGGACCTGCAAAATCTGCATGAACTCTTTGCCAGGGTTTACTTGGCCATTCCCAACTATGCAACGGTTTTAACTCAGGTTTGTTACGAACTAATAAACAACCTTCACAATTTTGTGTTATTTCTTCGATTTCCAAATTAATGTTAGGCCACCAAAATAAACCTTTAGCTAAAGCTTTCATTTTTAAAGTACCTAAATGTCCTACATGTAACTCATTCAACAATTGTTCCCTTAACTTTTGTGGTATAACTGTCCTTCCTCTCCAAGTAATTACTCCTTTCACTAAGTACCATTCCTGTTCCTTTCCTTTATACGCCAAAAGCTGAGAGTCAATTGTTTTAGGCCATCCACTTTCTATATAACTATAAACTTTACTTAACAACGGATCACTAGAAGTAGCTTTGGCTATCACTTCATGAGTTATTGGTGGTATGTCTATGAATACATTATTTATAGTGGGCTGATTTAACTCGGAATCAATAATATCAGACTGTGACAACTCAATTGGCAATCTGGATGGAAAATCTGCATTAGCATTATGACACGATTTCCTGTACTCTATTTTATAATTATAACTACACAATATTAAAGCCCATCTTGTCATTCGATCCGCATAAATGTTACCAACTGATTTATTCGGGTGAAATAAAGATATAAGTGGTTTGTGATCAGTAACTAAAATAAAATTATTTCCTTTTAAATATAAATCAAACTTTTTAACTGCCCAAATTATTGACAATGCCTCTTTGTCTATTTGTGAGTATTTAATTTCAGTATTAGTCATAGTACGACTTGCAAAAGCTATGGGTCTTTCTACATATTTTTTTAGTTTCTGATCATACCATCTGTGAGATAAACAAGCTCCTAAACCATATTTAGATGCATCACAACTTAAAACTAGTTGTAATTTTGGATTATAGTGCATAAGTACTTGATCTGACGCAATACAGTTTTTTGCCCATTTAAAAGCTTTGTCATGCTCACTTGACCATTTAAATGAAACATTCTTTCTTAATAAATTATAGAGAACATTAAGTTTTTCTGCGGCATTTGGCATGAATTTATTATAAAAATTAATAGTTCCTAAAAAACTCTTTAATTGTCTTACATCTTTAGGCGGTGGAGCTTCCACAACTGCCTTGATATGTTCTGGTGTTTTATGTATACCTTCCTTGTCAATAATGTGACCACAATATTCTAATTTATTTGACATGAGAATAGTTTTATCTTTATTTATTTTTACATTTAATTCATTTAATTTTGACAAAACTGTTTCTAAAGTTTGCAAATGTGCGGTTTCATCACAACTCGCTACTAATATATCGTCTAAATATGTAAAAACATTAGGTATATTACTAAAGTGTGAGTCCATAAACTCTTGCCAATCCAGCGGTGCTGGTGCCATGCCGAACATCATAAAATTAGGTCTATAGTATCCCCAGGGGGTAATAAGAGTCATTAGATCCTGTGCCTCATTATCCATTTTTCTATTCATATATGCCTTTCTTACATCTATTTTTGAAAACACTGACACTGGACTACTTTGGTTACTATTAAGTTTTGCAAAAATATCCTCGATAACAGGTATTGGATGATGTGGCACTTCTAAATGCGGATTGATTGTGACTTTATAGTCTCCACAAATTCTTACATTATTAGGTCCTTTCACAATAGGAACAATGGGAGTAGCCCATGTAACTTTCTCTTTAGAAACTTTAATCATTTTACCGGTATCTACTAATTTATCCAACTCCTTCTTTACTAAGGGTTCAATAGCATATGCAATACGTCTCGGTTTACACAAAACAGGCTGTACATTGGACTTTAACTTTAGCTTTCCTGGAGGACCTTTTATTTCTCCTGCTATATCAGAACACAAGTTTGGATATTTATTTAACAGCCATTGCAGTTTAATTTCACGTTCATTTTTAATTTCTATCATTTGAACAGATTTACCTTTAACATTTACTTTCTTACATAATGGCCAATCAATTTTAATTACATTTAACCAATCTCTACCAAGTAGCGGTCTTTTACCTTCTTGTACAACAATGAGCGGCGCTAAGTATGACTTACCCTTTGATTTAACATACACTTGAGCTTTACCAACTACATTAATAGGCTTATTACCAAAAGCTTTCAATTTAACATCCGATTTAACAATTTGTAAGTTAGGTAAATATTCCTTAGCATACCTGTTTGGTAACAGAGTAACGTCGGCACCACAATCAATTTCAAAGGTAATGTTTACTCCGTCAATCTCCAGCTTGGCCTCCCAAGGCTCTGGTTTGTTGTCCTTTAATTTTATGACTTTTTGAACCTCTAGCGGGTTAGTATGCTGAAACAAAGATTCATGAAAAGATTCCTGAAAAAGGGAGGATAAATAAAAACTTGCTTCTTCTTCTTCTGGTTCTTTTACCAACTCTTGGTTTATTTTCATTATACGGAAATCATTTTCTTCATCGCTACTTGTCTCTGCTTCTATGTCATTAATGTTTCTCTTGCCTTTCTTTTTCTGTGTATAACCAGTATTGCTTCTTTTATTTTGATAATTATTCTTACTTTGTGGTAGTTGCTTGCCTTTATTCTTGTTGCAAATAGATGATAGGTGCCCCTTTATATTGCAGTTATGACACTCTAACTCCTTATAGAAACATTCTTGTTTTGTGTGACCCTTCCGTCCACAACAGCGGCACATTATACTTGAATTTCTTGTTTTAAATTTTGCCATATTGACTTCTTTTTCCTCTATTTCATTTTTCCCAGTGATCATGGTTGCTTCTCTTTCTGCTAGCTCATCCATCATACCAAGTTGAACGGCTTGACTAAATGATAACGTCTGAATTGTAAATAATTTCTTCACTAAATTTTTACTAAGCAAACCATGAGCAAACTTGTCACGCAGAGCACGTTCCAAGTAAGGACCAAAATTGCATGTTTTTGCTAACCTTTTCAGGGCTGTCGAATAATCAGCAATGCTCTCATTTGGTTTTTGATTGCGTTGCATAAACCTGTACGTTTCTGCTAACTCCGACGGTTCTGGCTCCAACTGTTGTTGAACCAATAATACGATTTCTTCGTAAGACTTATTTTCGAGATTATCCGGATAACATAATTCCGACAGTAGAGTGATTATTTCAAACCCTACAAAGCTCAAAAAATACATCGGCCATTTTGACGCCTCGATGTCGTGGATCTTCATCTTATTTGTGAACACTTGGTTATAAACTTTCCACGTGCACTTGTTTCTATCAAACGCTGGCATGTCTAGATGGCTTGTTGGCGTGATAAATTGGAAAATTCGCCCTTCCGCGACCGCATTTTCAACACCTTGCCTGTGACCTTCCTCACCTTGCCCATCCGCCATTTCGTACCACGTTGTACCTTGCTACAATCGTGTTTGCGGTCTTTACCCGCTATCTCCTTTTTACACAAATATTTTCTCGTCGCCAGATATTGTGTCTTGGAGATTGGGGATGGGCAAATTAGACAGCAGAGTTATTTAATTATATTTATTTTATTTAAAACTTACATGAGATGGCACCTGCATGGGCGCGCTGAGAAACAGAACAGAGAGCAGAGCTCAAAGCCTAGAGCTCACTAAACGGAGGATGACATTGACAGGTGTCACAGATTATAAGTATGCGACAATAGATGCATGGCCGATTCTATGTGTGTGTTACATGACACGGCAGCGGTGGCGGGGGGGCTAGAAACCGGTCGCTGCACCGCCGCTGGCGACAGATCTTGGGTGAGGGAAGAGTGCATAGACAAAACTTGTTTGTTATTCTCGCATACGCGCGCAGGCACCGCTGGGCTAACATCATCCTTTCGCTTGTGTAATAGGGTGTTATGCCTTTCGTTGCACTGTCTACACGGACCGAATCTGCATGAACTTACGTTATGACCCGGGCGCAAACAATTCTCGCACAGTTTGTTAACGCTTACGTGTTTGATTTTAGTGTCTAAATCAGTGCTTAAAAATAGTTGACACGCGTAAAGTGGATGCACACCGTTATTGCAAAACGAACACGACTTATTGCTGAAGTGCTTTTGTGGCTTGTTAGTGGAAACGTTGCAGTGAATCTTTGGGTAGTGTGAATGTGATTGTTTTCTATTTTTTGTGTTTAAATTGGAATTAGTGCTACCGTTAGATAACTGCAACGTTTCCAGCATATCCGCCCGATCTTTTAGAAAAGACAATAGCGAATCTACCTTCAGTTTTGACTTGGAATTACCGGATTGTTTTAAAATTGTGGTTTTATGTTGTTCCCACTCGCGTTCCGTTATTTTATCTAATTTAGAAACAACAATATAAATAATTAGTGTGTCCCAGGTGTCTACTGGTTCACCTAGGATCTTTAGTGCACGCAAATTTTTTAATATCGTATCTATTAAATTTCGCAATAAATCCGGTTCTTCCTTAGTCAGGGCTTGAATGTTGAACAATGCTTTTACGTGGTTATGTACTAACAAGTTACAATTGTTGTACCGGTTCAACAATAATTCCCATGCGACTAAATAGTTATCTGCACAAAATTCTAATGAATCTATTACTAGGGCTGCGCTGCCCCTCAATGCAGATTTCAAATAGTGGTACTTTTGAATGCTACTTATCTGCGTGGAATTATGCACAAGGGATAAAAATGTATCCCGGAATTCTAGCCAGTTTTCACTCGAACCTTCAAAGTTCGGTACAGATATCGTAGGTAGTTTAACTGAATTATTAGAGCAATCTTTAGAAATAGAAGCTTCACTCTCAACGTTTAGCATACATTCAGCTCGAGCCATCACTCTGTAGTAACTGTCTTCAAATTGATCGCGTTGATTTAATTGTTCTTCTAAATCTACTTCTAAAACCGATTCCTCTAGCGTACTTTGAAGACCGTTAAACTCTGCGTGAAGGCTCTTGGAACTTTGAATTCGCAGCTTTAAATCTGCCTTTGATTGCGAAGACAAAGGCTTTTCACGCTCAAAATTATTAATAAAATTGCAAAACCTTGTTAATCTACTCTTGACAATGGCGCGTTTTTTAACTAGATCACGAATTAATTGATTTGTGCTGTCATTGTTGGTGACGGTTATTTTAAGTGGTGATTTTGAACGAGACACAGTAGTTTCGGTATCACTCATTTTGGCGGCTAGTGAAAGTTGGATTTATTATACAGTGGCAGTTAGTGCTAGCAAACGGCACGCTGCTATAGACAACTGATAATAGAGCTCCCTGCGTATCAATCACTAGTACAATGAAATAATTTACCACAGTAATAAACACAAGTTTTAGCAATGGATTAGGAAGGGAAATGATAACTGATGTCGTACCTTTTGCGCTTTGTTCTCAGCTCGATCCTCAGTTATTCTGCGTATATTCCTTATTGTTTCTCCAATTGGTCGCTCCAACTTCGGTATCAAAAAGTCCAAATCCGGCTCGAAGGACCAGATGTCGTGCGTAGGGTCGTCGTTGAAGAGATAAATAATAACTTGCGAATATTATAACAGCTTTTACTTGCGTTTCACAATGGTACATAGAAAAAATTATAGAGAAAGTAGAAAAATTAGCGAATGAATAGCGAATGAACGTTTTTTCCATTTGAAAGTCCGCTTATATAGGTACGTCGGTTTCGAATTTGGTTTTGACAGCTTCTTCATCGCCAGCCAATCACGGTGCCGCAGCCGTCGTTCGATCCGTTTCACGCAGTGGTCGCGACACTTCTGTATGGGGTCATAAATCTTTACGGGGGAAATTATTTTATACTTATTAGTCCGTTATTCTAGGTATTGTTTTGAGACCGATTTTTATAGTATTTAGTTCGTTTTTAAAACGTTCTTTTAATTTTTATTGTCAGTAAATATTTTTTTGTCTTATCTGTGTTTTGAATGTGGATTTTTTCCGGTTTTTTAGGGGCCCGAATATTATCTTCCCATCAGAAAACTTCTCAAAACGAATCAAACGAGCTGAAACTAAATTGGTTTGCATGATTTTATTACAGAATTTTTACCTTCTTCCGGCCTTATCATCAAACCCTGGACACTATTTATTTTCCCTGCAGAAAACTTGTCAAGAACTCATATACGAGCCCAAACTCGATGGATTGTATGGTTTTATTACAGTGTTCCTGTGGTTTTCTTCCGGCTCGATCATCGGACCCTGAACACTATTTCCTAACAGAGTACTTATCAAGACGAATCAAACTAACCCAAACTAGATGGATTTATATGGTTTCATTACAAAGTTCCTATGGTTTTCTTCCGGCTCCATCATCAGACCCTAGAATCTAGATACTATTTCCCAACAGAGTACTTGTAAGACGAATCAAAAGAGCCCAAATTCGATGGATTTGTATGGTTTTATTACAAAACTCCTGTGGTCTTCTTTTGGCTCCATCATCTGACCCTGGCCACTATTTCCCAACAGAGTACTCATTAAGACAAATGAAACAAGCACAAACTCGATGGGGGTTGCATGGTTTTATTACAGAGTCCCTGGGGCCTTCGTCCGGATACATCATCAGAACCTGGAAACCGTCTCCTATTAGAAGACTAGTCAAGATAAATCAAACGAGCCCAAACTCAATGGGGTTGCATGGATGCATGGTTTTATTACAGAGTTCTTGTGGCCTTCTTTCGGCTTCAGCATCAGACCCTGGACAGTCTGGACACTATTTTACACCAGAGTACTTGTAAAGACACTGTAACATATCATTTTTGATATGTTACATTCATAATATACTTTGACGATACCAACCTTTATTTATGTTTTTTTATCCAATATTTTACATCATTACACAACACTTTTTTATACATCCCACATTGCAAGGTACATACATTTTCATTAACTCGATTCCACGCAATAATTGCTAGTTTTTTTTACATTTTATGTAGACTTAGATTCGTCAACAAACAACAGTTCGGTCTGACGTTTGACATTTTAATTTTATCAGCATAAACATCATAATTTTCGGACTATTGGCTTAATCTTGCGAGGAATAGCGGTACTAATACCACGAGCAAGTATCCAAATATATACGCCTTCTCATTCTGGCAGGGATGTCTAGCTGTTTGTATCTCTTCTTTTCATAAAGCCACCTAGCGTTGGGATTTCACTTCACTTCATCAAAACTTTAGCGCTATCTAGTGTCAAATAGTGGCAGTCTGTCGCGCGTATATTACCATCTCTCTCACACCTAAATGCATAACCATCCTGTCATCTCGTTCATACAATAGCACTCAAAACTGACATCTAGCGTGAAGTAGCTTCCTTCTTTCACATCTGGATTCACAGATAAAGAATTTGGATTATCTATGGTTCCTAAAAACTTTTATCAATAACTTCATAAATATCTAATGTACAATGGGACTAATTAGTTATTTAGAATCTACAGATCTTCCTTTATTTGATTTCATATAATTCTTCATTTATCTTTAACTAATTTTCTTAACCATAGACTATAATCTGATCATTCTAGAAGTGTGCAAGTCTGTATGGTTTATTCTTACTGTCTCGGAAAAGTGGTAGATTTGTTGTGAAATTTAACGGCTGAAAAGGAAACATATAAATAGGGCCCGACTTTCTCCAGTGAGGATTTTCGCTTTCTCTGAACTTCTACCTAACTTGCTGTGAGTGCGCCACTGTGTACTGTGCTGTGATTGAAAGTATTTCTCATACGCTGTGTGTGTCATCTGTCCCTGGTAAACCACACAAATTGCGTCCTAAGCTGCATCACCGTGAGCACCGCAATTTCTTACATTAGTCCTCGAATTCTCGGCGTCCGGTTCTTTTAATTCTAACGGGATCACCCATCCGAAACGAGTGCTGCTGAGCAGACTACAACATCGCCAAGCCCTCGTTCGCTGACCTTTGGCCTTGAGTGACCGGCGATCCAGAAGCCCTCCTCAGAACACGAATCTCAGGTGTAACCGTTCCTATATGTGAGTTACCCATAAGCGTGTGGCGCCCAGTAATCATCTCTACTCTTCTCTTCTGTCATCAGTTTAGCCTAGCTATATGCATATAAGTACCGCATAACTTACTTTTGATTTGTACTCTACCACCTTAATCTAAAGTGCACTTGTGTATTTGTCAAATGATTTTCTATTGATTAATAGCCTATATCTGATCTGATATATTGTAAACCTACTTTAAGGATAGCGATAAGCTAGAGCTTTTAATTATTCAGATTTCTTTTAAAAACCTTATTTGTTTGATTTCAGTTTTATTACTCATATATATGAATTCTCAACTCAGTGAGAATACTGTAATTTAAGGCCTTCCGCCAGCGCAACAAGTGAGCTGCAAAAAGAAAAAAAATTATTACACCCACGCCCTGTATTTCTCACAATCTTTTAACATTTTACTCTTTTATTTATTGAGGTCTCAATAAAACTTCACATTTGATTGTACTTAAATCTTTTATTTTTAACCGACTTCAAAAAAAGGAGGAGGTTCTCAAGTCGACGGTTTTTTTTTTTATTTTTATTTTTTTTTATGTATGTTTTAACATAGCTTCGTCAGTTGTTACCCGATTTGTAAAATTCTTTTTTTAACTCAAAGGACATAGTTCGTGTGTGGTCCCATAATTTTTTTACAGAGATCTGGCCAGTAGTTTTTTCATAATCCTGAAAAATATCAATTATTTAGCTCGCCATCGCACGAGTTTTTATGGAATTTCGAACATAACTTCTTTGTTTATGAACCGATTTAGATGATTCTTTTTTTATTTGAAAGGGTATACTTCAAGAGTGGTCACAATTTAATTTCATTGTTATTGGACTTCGAACTTCGAAGATACATAAAGGAACTCTTCAAAATCAAATAGTATAAGTAAAGTGATTTAGGTTTTGGTAAGTTTATGGCAATCCAAAACAAACCAAATCATGCTTTGCGATGCAACATTCTGGACTAGACTTGGACTACGATGACACAACGGAACTCCTCAAAAACAAACAGCGTAAATTTGGAAATTGAGTTCTGGGCATTTTACCATTGAAAATATTATAATATAAAGTAAAAAAATATTTACACGCTGCGCTTACATACCTACCACTAAAAAGTTGAAAATAAAAAAGCTTTTTAAAAAAAAAGAAAAACCGCCTTCAAAAAACTGAAAACAAAAACAGCTTAAAAATTAAATACCTCTAAAAAGCAAGAAATAATATTCGAATCATTCGTTACACATATCAATATTAATAAAACACGTCTAATGAAGTCGGGTGGGGCTTTAAGAAAAAAATGAAGTTGTCCTCCAGCCCCACCCGACTTCAATAGACGTGTTTTATTAATATTGATATGTGTAACGAATGATTCGAATATTATTTCTTGCTTTTTAGAGGTATTTAATTTTTAAGCTGTTTTTGTTTTCAGTTTTTTTTTTTATATTTATACTTGTAGCTACAAATCCCGGTCACAACACTTGATGGATTTGTATGGTTTTATTACAGAGTTCCTGTGGTCTTCTTCCTGTTTCATCAGATCAGTTCAATGATGTTGAAGGAGGCTGGTTAGCCGACCTTCCTGATTTATGATATGTTCGAAGCTCAAGTTAAATGTGAAAATCTGCCGTGCACATGTACGTTCGTCTCGTCATGGTGTTTGACACACTTCTTTTTGAATCGTTATCATGTCTGGTCGCAATGTATTTTGATAATTCTTTGGTTTAGTTTGATATTTAGTTTTTGGTTTAGTTTGATATTTAGTTAAGTCTTTGGTTTGGATTGTTGTATGTGTAGATATTTTGTATATGTCAAAAATTATGATTAAGAGTTAAGAGATCGACATTTTGCCCGTTTTACCCACCAAATATTTATCAAGAAAAGAAATGGCTGTAAAACTACATTGGGTGCATAAACTGTCAAATGTGTTATCCTTGGCGATCGACCTTAAAACCTCTCGCGATCGACCGTTTGGGCACCACTGGTATATGTCGTAGGATAATTGTACAAATAGGATTTTTACAAAAATCCTAGTATGATTGTAAAATACCGGATAATTATAATCTAAGACAGATTTTTGCAATCGTCCGAGTGATACAAAAATCCAGCGTATCTTAGGTAAATCGCCAATGACCATCACTTTGCGCGCGCTGATTGGCATCATCAGCAATATGTTCTGACCAATCAGATAGAAGATGTTATAAATCGTCTCTTAATTAAGACTATCTAATCAGCATTCAAGTTTACAATTGTCCGAAACATACTGGGATTTTTACAAAGATCCTAAAAATTTCTCGGACGATTGCGAAAATCTGTCTTAGATTACAATAATCCGGTTCTTTACAATCAACCTAGGATTTTTGTAAAGATCTGGCTTATACGATTATCCTACGACATATATTATGTCGAGGGGTAGATAGGGTAATGATGAATGATAGTTTAACTTTGACTGATGATTGTATAAAATTTGATTGAGATAGGTTAATGTGAAAGTTGTTAGAATAAATATGAAGTTTGGGAGTTAATTCAAAACTTATCGTGGTACATAGAAGGATGTAGGAAAAATGTTGTTTTCAAAAAAGTTCAGCATGTGCAGTGGATTGAGAGGGTGTGCTGAAAGGACTCGTGAGAGCCGACCTCGGTAGTCGTCAAAGCTTCTCTTTTTGGTAGTTCGAAATCGAAATGTGACAATCACATCACGCTGCACATGACTCAGTGTACTCACTTCATGTGAAATTCACTTTGAGACATAATGGAGACTTTATATTTTATAGTGCTTGTCTGTAGCAGTTCAATATAAATAAAGAATATGTGTAAAAATCCTACAAGAGTTACTTGTCAGCTAAAAGACGTCATAATGGGTGGTAGGGTAAAAGAATTGACGATTTAAAAATGCTTATTATGTCAGTTTATTTAACACGTTGGACGCCACGCGGGGCACCATGTGGGCCAACCTAGGCCTGTTCGTTGGAGCCATCGGAAATTCGCATAAATCACAAATTTTCACAATGTTGGATTTTAGTTATTATCAATTAGAAACATAATAATTAGCGCTATAAACTAAAAACTCTGGTGTTTTCTTCCTTAAACTGAAGAATTTTTAAGTTGGCACACGGGTATCCCCCATGGCCTCTGCGGAAGGAATTCCGATTTTTCTTCCGCAGGGGCTACGGGGATCACAGCCTGGCCCACCCCGCATAACTACTCCGCATGCTCATATTGTGAAATTTGTCCGAATAACCCGTGATTGTGTTATTAGACTGTTTTAATAGTAGGGGAAGGTGGAGATCAGCGTTACAAAAAATTTATAAACCCTCGTTGTAATCAAAATATGTATGGCACTTTTTAAATCTTTGAAGGTACTATTTGTTCGGCCGTGATCAAACCAACGCAGCGTGCGGGGAGCCAGAAAGAAAAAGATAATGGATTGTTTCCAAATACACCACTGTTTATTATAATATTCACAAAATGTAAATACATTAATTACACGGAAACTCAGATTCAAAACGATTATAATTTAGCACAAAAAGCAAAACCTGCCTGTCGGGCTGACGGCCATAGAGAGAGAGAAGATAGTGTGAGGGAGACAGAAAACCTGTCAAATTAAAAAGTATGAAATTTTATGGCATTAGCACCTAGGCTTTTTGCCTCTCCAACACTTCCCCTTGCCATAAAATTGCAAAGATGTCATAAGTAAAAATCAGAAACATGTACCCTTATACAACTCTACATGTCCAAAAATAAAACTCTAACTGCACACAGTAACTCTACATCAAAGTTGCATGCACTCTACATCAAAGTTGCATGGACCCTACATCAAAGTTGCATGGACTCTACATGTTCCAATTACATAGGTAAATTATAAATCTCTAAACCATATTCATTCCTTTTACAAATTTTTCATGCTTTACACAACTTAATGGTTTTGTAAGAACATCGGCCAGCATATTCTCAGTAGATAGGTACTTCGCTTTTACAATATTATCTCTAACTAGATCTTTTATGTAATGATACCTAAGATCGATATGTTTCGTTCGTTTATGACAAAACTCTTTTATTTGTAACAAACGTAATGAACTTTGATTGTCATTGTATAATATAACAGGCGCTACATCTTTACTTAGAATTTCTAATAGCAAATTTCGAACGAAACATATATCTTTACACACATCAGAAATTGCTAAGTACTCTGCTTCTGTCGATGAGAGAGCTACACAACGCTGTTTACGACTTTCCCAATTTATTACATTTTTACCCAATTTTACTATGAAGCCTGTATAAGATTTTCGATCTGTAACGTCGTTTGCCCAGTCAGCATCGGTAAAAGCAGATAAATTCGAATTTAAGTTACTATTTGACACAAATAATAATCCTAAATCTATTGTTCCTGCTAAGTAACGCAAGATTCGCTTGGCAGCTTGCCAATGAGTTACATCAAAACCGTTATTAAATTGACTGAGCTGGCTACACGCAAATGCGATATCCGGCCTCGTACAGACCGCTAAATACATGAGGCTACCAATTAACTCCCTATAATTATACCTATTATCATCAAAACAATTTTTCTCTGATTTTAACAATTTACAATTTAAAGACATAGGAGTCTTCACTGGCTTGCATTCTGTCATGCCAAAGCGAAGTAGTAGCCTCTTGACATACTCAGACTGATCAAGTTTTAAAGTACCTTTAACTCTATCCCTTGTAACTCTCATTCCTAAGCAGTTCTTAATCGAACCTAAGTCTTTTACATTAAACTGACTTTCTAATAAAGACATTAAATTATTTTTATCAACATTTCCTTTATGATAAAACAAATAAAAATCGTCGACATACAAGGAAATTATTATCATATTTCTAGAAGTACCCTTAACATATACACAAGGCTCACACTGAGTTTGCCTAAAGCCATTAGTTATTAACAAACAATGGACTCTTTCGTTCCACATTTTGCTTGCCTGTTTAAGGCCATAAATGCTTTTTAACAGTAAACAGACTTTTCCATCATTACTATTAAAACCAATAGGTTGCTCCATGTACATGGTTTCATTTAAGTTTCCATTTAAAAATGCAGTGGTTACATCTACATGGTCAATTTCTAAATTTAAATCAACAGCTAACGAAAATAAAATTCTTAATGATGAATGGCAAACTACTGGTGAAAATGTTTCATTATAATCTAGACCAAACCTTTGCGTAAACCCTCTGGCCACAAGTCTAGCTTTAAATTTCTCAAAATTACCAGAGGAATCATATTTAAGTTTAAAGACCCATTTACACTGTACTACGTTTACATTTGATGGTCTGTCGACCAGTTTAAAAACATCATTTGCAATCAGAGAATCATATTCTCTCTGCATTGCCTCACGCCATTCCGCAGAGTTAGGACTAGTGATAGCTTCATCATAACTCTGAGGTTCTACAAAATTATCAGCTAAAAAATTTAATTCCAGATCATAATCATTATACCTCTGTGGCTTAACAATATTACGCCTATTACGCAACACACGCGATCCAGACAAAGAACCTTCGCTTACCAAACCTGGTTGCAGGCCTTTGCCCGCCGAACTAGAATGCAGGCCTTCCTCCGCCAAGTCAGGCTGCAGGCCCTCGCCCGCCGAACCTGACTGCAGGCCTTCGCCCGCCGAGCGCTGCTGCAGGACACCACCCGCCGCACAGCGCTGCGAGGACTTGCCCGCCGCACCTGGACCTCTCGCCGACACATCAGCCTCTGCCACGCCCTTTGACCCGGGCTGAGTACCACGCGGACTCCCCCGCGCATCTCGCTCTGCGCAACTCGACTCATCTTCGCTGCCTGTGCAGTACTCACCTGAAATTTGAGAACACTCATTAAAATTTTCATTAAGACTAATATCACAGTTCCTATCACTATCACTAATATTATTATTACCAACACTAATTCCGTTACTCTGCATATTAATTATTCCTGGATCATAAAATAAATCATTAAAATTTAATTTATAATTATCAATGTCACAATTGTAAAACTTCTCCTCTAAAAATTCTACGTTCCTTGCTATAATAACCTCCTTTGGTTTCAGGGGGTCCAGTAGCCTGTACCCTTTGCTGGTCTCACTATAGCCCACAAATAAATACTTCTTACATTTAGCATCTAACTTTTGCCTTTTCACTGAAGGTAACAATGCATACGCCACGCACCCAAATACACGGAGGTGACCAAGGTTAATTTTATTCCCGGTCCACACCTCCTCAGGAATCTGACCACACAATGTTGAACTAGGGGACCTATTATACAAATAAATTGCCGTGCTCACGGCCTCCCCCCAAAATTCCTTTCCAAGTCCAGACCCATGTAATAAGCACCTCGCCTTCTCAATAAGCGTCCTATTCAAGCGTTCCGAAACCCCATTCTGTTGAGGACAGTATGGTACACTAGTTTGGTGCAGTATGCCTTCCTTCCTCAAATAAGTATCAAAACGGCTATTCAAATATTCACCCCCATTGTCTGAACGTAGACATTTTACTACTTTGCCCGTCTGCTTCTCCGCCATCACTTTAAAATCAATAAATTTAGACATTACCTCGGCTTTTTCTTTAATGAAATATCCAAACGCCTTCCTCGAATGGTCATCGGTAAATGTGACTAAGTATCTTGCACCTCCCAAACTGCTAGTCTGCATCGGGCCGCAGACATCGGAATGCACTAAGTCTAGAAGATCCTTGGCTCGCTTGCCCTCTCCTGTAGGGTATGGCTTACCACAAAGCTTCCCCTCAAGGCAGGGTATGCAGCCACCTGCAGTGTCAACATTATCCTGAAATGATACACCAATATTAGATTTCTTCAGAACACACATGCTTTTATAATTCAAGTGGCCTAATCTTTTATGCCACAAAGCCTGCCCAGCAGAAGCACTAGCACAAATAGGTCTCTGCTGTGTCCCTTGGCATCCACTATCCAAGGATTGAAGAGAGTACCCCCCATCACGGTGCAATTTGTCACCACATGTAATACCTTTCAACCTATACAGACCATTTTCACAAAAACCTTTTGCAATAGACTCGCCAGAGGTTTTACACAAAATTTGACAGCCCCTATTGTCAAATTTGACATCATATCCACTATCCACTAACTGACTCACCGAAAGCAAATTGGCAGCAAGCTCTGGCACAAATAAAACATTAATAAGCCTTACCTCATTTCTTTCACACATCAACTTAACGTCACCTATTGCATTACAATTTAATTTAACATTATTCGCTACTGTGACATAATTTTTCAGGTTATTTTTCTTTAAGTTCACTAAACAGTCTCTATTCCATGTCATGTGTGACGTGCATCCACTGTCGATGATCCAATCCTTACAACCTTGAACCAGAAACGCTGCAGCTAAGTTTCCGTTCTCATTGGTCTTCTTCCCCTCATCAGCTTTCTTCTTATAACATTTTGCTTGTACATGTCCTTTCTTCTGACAATAATGACACACAATTGATTTACTCGACTTGTTTTTCTTGAAAGTAGACTTCGACTTTGACACCAGTGCTGTGCCACCGTTCAATTCATTTTTCCGGTGTTCTTCCTGTAGCAATCTGGCTTGTACGATATCACTGTTCAGCTGTTTTGTCATCCACAACGTTTCAAGGTTAGACACAAGTGAGTCGTACTCCTGAGGAAGTCCACTAAGCAGAATCTCCGTAACTTCTTCATCTTCAATTGTCTTTCCTATGTTACTGAGTTGTTGTACAAGAGTCGATACCTTTTCTATGTACTCGGACATCGAGGAAAAATTACCAAATTGGATCTGATGCAATTGTTTCAATAGCGAAACGCGACGAAAGAGGCCTTTATCTTCAAAAGTTTGTCCAAGCTTGTCCCATGCTTCCTTTGCTGATTTGCACGTTCGTACATACTGAAATAACGTTGGCCTAAGGGATATACAAATGCGAGCAAACGCACGCTTGTCTTTTATTTCATCCACTTCACTGCCTTCAACGACGTTCCATAAATTTTCCACAGTTAATATCATTTTTGTTATGAATTGCCAGTTTAGATAGTTGGAGGCCCCTTCTAGCCTCTCAAAATGTGATGGCGCAAGCATTGACGACGTCGGCATGCCAGCCCCCGGCATGGTCACACCGTTTCCGTTTTCATTTCCAACAATTACAGTTTCATTACCTGCAGTATTTTCTGGCATTCTTATTATTGATTCCCACGCACTTTATTTTTAGTTATTACTTATGCAATCTTTGCTTTTTGGCTGCAAAAACTGGGCCGCTTAACCTGTTCGGCCGTGATCAAACCAACGCAGCGTGCGGGGAGCCAGAAAGAAAAAGATAATGGATTGTTTCCAAATACACCACTGTTTATTATAATATTCACAAAATGTAAATACATTAATTACACGGAAACTCAGATTCAAAACGATTATAATTTAGCACAAAAAGCAAAGGTTTTGCTTTTTGTGCTAAATTATAATCGTTATAACCTGTCGGGCTGACGGCCATAGAGAGAGAGAAGATAGTGTGAGGGAGACAGAAAACCTGTCAAATTAAAAAGTATGAAATTTTATGGCATTAGCACCTAGGCTTTTTGCCTCTCCAACACTATTAACACGAAAGGCATGTATGCAAATTGCACTGCAAATTTTTTGTAGAAAATCATTTTATTATGTCAAAATTAACATAATAATTCTTAAAAAATTATAAAACTTTCGAAAAAGGAATGAATAAACTTGGTTTTTCAGGTTCGACGATCATATACATTTGATGAAGTCCTGTGTTCTTAATTCTATGGCGTTTATAATATTTTTTTCATCGCTTAATCTAATCACAGTCTTCCTCTTTCCATTCAGCACTATTTCTTCGTATAAAAAAGCAATTTTTCAAAAGATGCTCACTATAATAACAATATTACACAGTAGCCCGTTACACTGTACCAAAACAAACATGCAAAAAAATATAGGTTATTATTTCAGGCAGTATATCTAGTACCTATTAAAAAGTGTATATAAAAATATCAGTACCTATAAAATAAAATTACTCACCAAACTGCAATAATTTATATAAAAGTAGGTACAAAATACTATAGCGATGTTAGAGTTCTAGTATACCGAAAATATAATATTTGTTTATTTTGACATACTTACTGCAGAGACAATGGCCAAAATTGATAACTGGCATATTATTATGATAGTGACAGGTGCGTTTTATAATACAGCTTGGAAACGCTATTGGAATATTAGTAAGCGACAGAGAGCCACTGTTAGACTATACCCCTTGTTACACTGTTCCCCAACTTCCCCTACTCATTCTTAAAAATTTGAAATTATTTTACGTAGTTTTGTTTTTTTTTACTGTTTTATTGTACTATCTCAAGAAGACAATCGCTTTATTTTAGTTTAAAATATTTCATTTAGTGAAACTTGAAAAAACCCTTACAAAGTATAGAAAATCGTAAATAAATTCTAAGTCTTTTGTGAAAAATAAGAACCAAGCTGACTGAATGTTCCACAGAGCCGCGTGGCCCATTTTCACTACTTTGTTGTATGGTACCGATGCTCCGTGGCTTGTAAATTGAGTTTGAATAGAAGCTTTGCGATGGCCCATCGATGACCCCCGTGGCCTGAACGGATTGTTTGGGTTTGGCACACATGTGTCCCCAGTGGCTCAAATGAACAGTCTTACATTTTTTGTGGCGTTCAACGTGTTAAATAAATATATTTTCATTTCATTTTATTTCCCCGACTACAAACCAGAAATGTCACTATAATATTTAATTGTCTTCCAGTTCTGACCTATGTTTGAAGTTTCAAGTCTTTTGTTCATCGGGAAGTTCGTTTAAAATGGTTTGCATTTTGTGGACAATCAACATCATGATTAAACAAATAAATAAACGAGAAAGTGAACGTTAACGAACGCTTCATCATTCTATGCGCATAAAAGCTATTTTTAAATTAAATCTAATAAAGTAAAAAATATTCGAATATCACCGACTTGATTATTCGAATAACAAAATAAGGCGAATATTCGAAGTATTCGAATATTCGATTTGCAAGCCCTAATGACGTCACTCATGACGTCATTACCCGCGCCATCTTGGGCTTACAGTGACCATGCCTCGAAACGTAATCACTGTGAACGTGCTGTAAAAAGTTTCAAGTGACTGTCAAACGAATCGAGTGTCAGAATTATATTTAGTCAAAAAAAAACAAAAAAAATGACGGAATGGGGAGGCGAAGGCAAAGTGAATTACAGATGGCGCTTCATTCTTTGGAACAATTGTCAGTTTGAGCTTATATTGTCTTGACTGTGTATTACGTGATTTTACTTTCTTAGATTGTATTTTTTTCGGTTTTGCGGACAAACAATGTATTATATGCTAACTTTAGCTCATATAAAAGAAGAATTACGGAAAAGAAAAGCCAAAACAACAGGCAAGAAAGTTTATAGCAACTTACAAAAAATTGCTAACAAGCATTACATTTCTTTAAATTTCGTGTAAGATTTACAAGTAATCTTTTTATTTCAGATTAGAAGCATATGATTTAAATTTTAACAAAGCAACTGAGTGTGAATTTCCGTGTTTATAGTTGCCTGATGATGCCTTCTGTGCAATAGTAATTTCAGGTTTCTGTACTGGAATTTCTGTACCATCCAAAATTACACGAACCGTTTTATCATATTTATTTTATTATTCTAAGTTTCTTGAATGACTCTGGCATATAAAATTCTATTAATTCTCTGTTTGGCCCCAATATTGGGCTTATTCCATATTTGATATACCTATAAAATTCATCCAAGTTATAAATATGCTAGAAACTGCTGAGGTTGAAATATTAAAGAACAAAGCTGTTATCATTCAAATGTTGTTTTATTTTGGCGAAGCTTCATCAAATTCATGAAACATTCCTTTTGATTTATAATGTTTCTCAGGCTCAGCAAAGGAGAAAATCGAGGGAAAAGCATCTTTTTTTTTGATATTTTTTTGCCCAATATTTTTTTTGTTACTGGGAAATCGATGAACTCCAATAATTTACAAGTTACATGCATAACAATGCGGCATTTTCTCAGTATAAAATTAAAAAGTGCAATACTCCAAGAGATTCCCATATGTTTTGACACTTTCTTTGAGGCGGCCCGGTACCAAGACCAGACGCCACCTATCGGGATAAAATTGCGCTTTTCCTCCCCATTAGGTAGTTACAGAAGGAGCTTTTCCTCATTTCACAACTAAAGGATAGAGCATTATATTGGTTAGTATTTTGGTAATATTAATTTTGAGCTTATAAAAAAAGGTGGCTGATGCTAAAAGTTCGAAAAAAAAGATGTTGGATTCACAAGACTCAATAACCAAACGTTCTTCATTACTGTCATCCACTGACATGAATTTTTTTTTCTATTTAACTGGACTGGCTGTCTGTATGATTTGACAGCAAAGTTTTTGTGTCTATTTGAAACGCCTCTAGCGTCTGCCTAAGGAACTATCTGACGTAACTACAATGAAAATGGTTGCCATGATGACACCAGACTTTAGTACCATGTCCCTCACGCTATGCTCACGCTACGTCCTACAGCGCCAAAATGGCGGAAATCAAATAGGCACAAGAACAGTTTGACAGCAGCCAGTCTAGTGGAATTATAGAAGTCAATGCTATCATCGCTTTAGAAAGCAAAAATAGTTTCTAGCAATCGTTCCATCTTGTATTTGAGGTTAGAATAAAATGTGAGCGCGCTTACGAGCGGTCCGCATTCACCAACTGTCAATTGTTGTGGACCGCGGGTGAGCGTTGTAAACGCCAATTATTATTATCCAAATTATTGCTATGCGGACCGCAGCCTAGTAGATTTTTTTTGTTTCTTTTCTGGACAGGCGCGAAGGTCTAACTAAGCCATACTGCCAGTACTGTTAGTTTCTTAATTTTTTAATAGATATATGTATAGGCAAAGCCGATTTGTTTTGTTGTTCGTTTCTCAATTTTTCCTTTCTTTTTTCAAGCTACTACAGTACGAGCCACGTATCTTGAATTTTTTTCGACGGTTTGGGGATAAGTTCGCGCATGTACTCGTGTGAGCGACCAATAGCGCGCGCCCCTCACCCGCCGCTCGCGCCCCTCACCGCTACGCATGCCCAAAATACGCGTTCCGCGCAATCCCCACCCGATTTCAAGTTTTATGCCTCGTACTGTATGTAGGTACCTATTTTGATTTGACAGTACAATATAAAGAATGGACGATTTTCCTGAAATAAAATATAAAAAATACCGAAATGGCGTTTTAAGAAAGCCTAGCCGTAAAGTTAGATTTTAATACTTTCTATCTTGGAGCTTAATATTCTATAAGCTTTCAATGGTTTTAAAAGTATTCTATGGCTATTAATGACTACTGGCTGGAATCAAGAAGCTTATATTTTTCCTCCCTCGCTGGAATGCACAATTACTGTAGGTAGTAAGGCGACGCCTACACACACAGTTAATACTGAAATTCATCAGTATTTAATCAGGGGCATATTTCACAAAAGATTAGTAAATTAACTACAATAATTTACCATTGTTGTAATTGGGGTAGAATTAGGTTTTTTATTAATTCTAAAACGCAATTCTACCCCAATTACAACAATGGTAAATTATTGTAGTTAATTTACTTATCTTTTGTGAAATATGCCCCTGATTAAATACTGATGGATTTCAGTATTTACTGTGTGTGTAGGCGACGCCTAAGTATACCTTTATAATTATTCTGTGGCAATGTCAGAGAAAATGAACTAAGTTTACTTACGGAAGTCGGAAATGAATTGTGTATCTTTTTATTGCCTATTCCTAAGCGCTACTATAGCTTTCATTGTTCTTTTATTTGCGTTATAAATATCGGTTTTTACTGTGTTTTTTGTAATGGCTTTGTCAACTCTCTGTCTTTTTCACTATTCAAACATCAAACGACTCAATAATCAAAGCAAGGGATTTGCTACATCTATGAATCAAACCAAAGGGATTTGCTACAACTATGAATCAAACTGAGACAACGATACGATTATTCCCAGGAGTCCCCTCTAACACTGTCACCCCCGTGACGACTGGGACTAAATTTTCCCAGATGTTCCCTTCAAATTCGTGCCAGAGGGGACAACTGGAACTTTTTTGTAGCAAATGTCACCCGTGACCCTTGAGGGCCCGTGGACCTACCGATTTGACCTACTGGTAGGACCACGGTATATCACTATGTACTCGTGGTCCTACTGGACTAATATTCAATTACGAAATAATGTTATATTCAGTCAAAAGTACCAGGGCAACATTAACATGCAAAGAGTTATTTGGAGCTAATATACGTTAGTACTATTATATATTCTGTGCTAATATGATACTTTTACTTTGGATGTCAAGGTCTGGGTCTAATTGCACCATACTAATTTTATTGTACTTCTGTAAAAGTATTTTAAGTACCTACTGAATTTTTACGTTAATTATAACGTTCTAGCCTACCTAAAAGTTTTTTTTTTAATAAATCATAATCCTAAGTTTTATTGAGAGAAAGAAGATAATATACTCCATCCATACTGCTTGGATTGGAGGGGACAACTGGACCATTTTCGTAGCAATTGTCACCCCTTGTCAGGGGTGACAATTTGGAAAAAAAGTACCAGTTGTCCCCTGGGAACATTTGGGAAAAATGTTTCACCCCCGTGACGACTGGGAAAAAAATCCCAGTTGTCACCCTTGGGGACAGTGTTAAAAGGACATACATTCTCTATTGGCTTCTTTTGGAAATGAAGCGATCTTTTGTATGGAGACCCTAACATTAAATCCTCAGTCGATGATGCTTTGGGGATGTAATATAGTATGAACTAAAACCTATGTACAAATATCCAAAAGCAAAAATTATAATTTAAAAAAGTATGTTTCATTTTTCACTTTATCATACTGTAAAGTTTCGTCTACTGGGGGGGTATTACAACCTCTTAAAACTTGCCAGGTTTATGAATTGCTATAGTTACATCTCTTTCTCTCTGTATAGCGAATAAAAGAGATAGATTGATAACTAGTCAGAAAACTGCCAGGAAATAAGAGGTCATAATACGGCCCCTGAGGAGTTAGGTATTGTGGGGGTCCACTCCACTACCTTCCTTCCGACACTAGTATCCTGAATTCAGAATTTGTGATAGGTTATCTGGGGATTCTGGGGTAGGAATTTGGTTAATGCGATGTGTAAAAAAATTGTCAACAAAGATAAGTCGGTAACCTACTCTTATTTTTATTTAAAAACTTAACAATTTATATTATCTAGTATCTAATTAATAACATACAATATTACTTACAAAAACACGCTTGCAGTAGGCAGTAGGTACCTAGGTATGATGTTCAACATTTAATCAGAAGCATGGACCACTTGGTCCATGGCAGAAAAGATAAAGAAAATGGTTTTAAAAGTAGGTACCTACCTACACGAAAAGAAAATGTGAATATCAGTTGAAATGACAGCTTAGTATATAATTTTCTAATTAGGTAGGTACCTACCTACCTACCTACTACCTTACCACACTATTTTGTTTGGTAAAACCACACATTGCAGCGTAAATTGCAAAAATACGATCGTAAAATGACCACCGCACAATAAAACACGTTTTTGGAAGTGTGACGTCACATAATGGGGGACTTATGGCGGAGTTTGTCATATTGGGTAAAAACAAACATCTGAAACAAGGAAGTTTATCTTCTTGATACATGGAATCACACCCAGTTACCCAATTTCTACGTCATCACTTCCACGGTCTATTACAACATAAAAAATAAAAACAAACAAATATTTATTTCCGAAACAATAAACAAGTAAGTAGGTACCTAGGTACCTAGCTAGCCTACTTACCTAGGTATCCTATTGATGAAAATGCTCTCCACGCATACATAACACAGGCAGATCATAAAGTTTAATCAATCACTAGGTAACTTATTTTTTTCGGAAACAACCGGCACCCTGATTATCTAAAAAGAAACTATTTAGCGACCGGTTGCATTTGACATACATTGCCACTTTTCTTTGGTATGTTTTTTTTACCCAAAAGTACCCAAGTAACATTTTAGGTTCTAGAAAGGTTTTGAAAAGGTTCTAGAACCTTTGTATGAAAATCTGTTCGTAAGTCCTAAAAGGCGCAATAACGTTTTAATAACCTTGTATTAACCTCCTGTGTGCAAAAAGGGCCCCAGTTTCAGAACCTTTTTGAGAGTTGCAGCAGAACTTATAGCTCAAATCCAGAACCATTCTAAGTGTTTACACAGAACCTAAATATAACCTACACAACCTTAATTTAACGTTAATATAACCTTGCAGGGCAGCTTTAAGGTCCTAAATAAGTCTTGTATGTAACTCTA
The DNA here is from genome assembly GCA_928269145.1 of Agriphila tristella. Lineage (NCBI taxonomy): Eukaryota > Metazoa > Arthropoda > Insecta > Lepidoptera > Crambidae > Agriphila > Agriphila tristella. The sequence goes on from OV743433.1 coordinate 46,670,551, forward strand.
TGACAACTGAAAACCTTTTTGATGGACTTGAATAAATGCTATTCCAGGACTCTCAAGTTTTAAAATGTTTCTGTATAAGATTTGTCTACACAGAAACTGTTTATAATGGCCATATAATGGCGACATTCGCTGACATTATACCAAATTTCAAAATGGCAGGATAAGTAAGTGTTGTATTTATAAAAAATAATAAGTAGCTTGCTAAAGTTCAGAAAAATGATAAAAATAATGCGACTGGCACTTTATTGTGACACTTTAGGATAATAGTGCTATATACGAGAAGGGCCTTTCGTAAGATGAAATTTTCAAAGATATTTTAATAAATAAAAATTATAAAATAAGATCATTTGTGAAAAAAGTGAGAAAATAAAACGTCTATTCATATAAAAACCATTTTTTTTAAATAGTACAGCACACGTTATTTAATTTTGCCTATTTAATGAAAATACATTGCTTTTTTGTTCCGATTTTTTTTATGTCAGTGAAAAAACATGGCTGACGTTAGGAAATTACTAGAAAGCATTAAAATTAACCTTTTCAGAACTGTAACAGCTAGAAGCTCTTAATGTTTGCCAAAATAAGAGCTAAAGGTAATCTCGCGGAGCTATTTAGAACTACAAGGTTGTTTTCGCAGCTTTAGGGTTATCGCTAGGAGTAGTTCAAGACTTGCAAGTCGCGAAAACAACCGTTGAGCATAATTAGTAGCTTTTAAATTTTGGCTGTAGGACTTGCGTTTAACCCTGTGACGGTTGATCTTGTATAGGGATGGGATTTTATCCGGAAAAAACAAAATGTTGGAAAAATCCCGGAAAAAATACGAGAAATTTACGGGTTGCCACTTTCGGTATAGGATGTACCTAAACCCGATTATTTTCTGGTTAAATTGTAAATAGAAAAGGATTTAATTTAAAAAACTTTGAATTTTTGAGACCCGTAAGTAATAAAACTATAAGTAAATAGACTTTTTAACCAACTTAATAAAAGGAGGAGGTTATCTAATTCGTCGGGTAGGTATATATTTTTTAAAGAATGTACACATTGATTACGCGAAGACGGCTGAACCGATTGAAATGATTCGAACATTATTACATCAGGTTTGTTCCCAAGTTGATCACATTTGATTTCATGGTTTTAATCTAGGTTCCTATAATAATGAATATACATATATATTTTATACGGATGATCGATTAATGAATCGATTTAGATGATTTCTTTTTCGGTTTGAAAGAGGTTACTTTAAGGATGAGACCATATTTTAATTTGATTGGCACATTTGGCATGGCTTTTGATTGTGAGTAGGTACTTTTCTCAAGAAATGCGATAGAATAAATTGTAATGAAAAAATTTGGCTAGTGTGGTCATGTGAAACGACTAGTCATGCAGCCATAGATTTTTATAAATATTTCCGCATTCTTTTGCAAATTTGATGAGGATGATACCTACGTAGCTTCGTGTTTCGTTTCCGTACCATGCGCACTTGTGTTACCTACTTTATATTCTATATTATCGACAACCATGGATTTTCTTGTGTAGAATTCTGAGTGCTTTATGAATTGTGATTAAATACGTACGGTATACGGCGAATTTGTTTTTTTTCTTACTACAAGTACCTATTGATGGTCAATCGTCCATTACATAACAAGCAGTGAAACTGAATAGGATCGTTTAAAAACAGACAACTCATTTAATAATTCTACCTTATCTCTCCACCAGTCTATCCTTATTATTTAAATGATAAAATATGAACATATCCGGTACTTATTCGAATTTTTTCCCACTACCCATCTCTATGCAAGACAACTGATGTTTTTGAGGATGCCTCTAAAGCTTTAAAATATTCTTGTAGGACTTGAATCATGCCTTCAGCTCATAAAAATAGCTTATTGGTTTGGGTTTTAACCACTCCGTCCTAATTTGTTTGCCTAGACAACTTTAAAACAGTCTAAAGGTTTTATGTAGGTTATAGAATTAACTTAAAAGTGATTTCTACATTCCATAACTTTATGGTTGTATCAAAGTTAATTTTTTTATCTTTAGCTCCCACTTTAGCATAATGCTAGCTTTTCCAGAACTTAATCAGGAGTCTACGAGAACTACAAGATCCTAGGACTATATCCTCTTGAAACACAGGTAAAAATAACGTAAATATAAACTCCTGTGAGCAGCTCCAAGGTTGTAATTATAAACAATTAGTTTTAGGACTTAAAAATCATTTTCAAGTACTTAATATGACTAGATGGCACAGCATTAACCTTTTGAAGTCCTTAATAGAACCTAAAGGCATTTTTTACAACCTAGGCCCCAATGAAATGTTACTTGGGTAGTAGCAATGGATCACGATCATCTGTGAACTGCAACCAGTCACTAGGTGGTTTTTAATTAGATAATCAGCCCGCCGGTCTCGAAAAAAATATTGCTTACAAAATATTAAATCTTTTATGCGAACCGTTTGCCGAGTTTATTCAGAAAATGTTCTGATCTAACTAAATGAATGGAAAGTAAATAATAATTCAGAAGCAATACTGCCGCATAATTTGTAAACGCAGTAAGGCTCTGCCACTTATAGATAAATAAAATACTTATATACATAATTATGTAAACATAGGTATTGGTATTTAAATGAAGACACTTAAAAATATATTTATAATTTATATGCGTTTTTCTCGTTGCACCGACGAGTTGTTGTGATTTGTTGTTTTTTTTTACTGAATTTACAAATTGTGCGGCAGAATAGGAAAATAGTTATAATGAAAACCTGCAATAAGTAATAGTTTTTATTTTGAATATTCATGAGACATTTCGTCTGGTTTAATTAGAAAAATTACCTACAACTTTTGTGCCAATTTATAGGTAGGTACTACAGTCACATCGTTATTAGTAAAACACTAATAAATAACCTCGCTAGACTACATCTATATTATAATATATTATTACACTAACATAATGAACAACAAATTTTGTTCCACGAATTTTCCGAAAAAGAAATAAACTTTTCATGCAACCCTTGATCAGCAGCTGAGCTGTTTGTTTTTTGTCTTTATCTGAAAAGTCTAGAAAATAATCGTTGTTGTTAGAAACTTGGTAGGTAACATGTTGGTAGGTAATCTACTCCTAATTAGTTTGCTATATTGCCGTTTTAAAATGCAAGAATAACACGGAAGTCTACGTCGTCGTGTTAGGAAGCATTCTTTCCAGCACGACCAGTCAGTATATCTCTTAGATCTAGTAGGTAAAAAATTTCAAAACAGAGGTAGTAAATAGTAGAAAATCCAAGCTATTTTTTACCACCTAAAGATATGAGAAAATCATCAGTGGTCGTGGCAGAAAGAACCACACTTTCGAACGAAAAATTATGTAAGGATACGAATATTATAGTACAATTATTGATATTGTATAAATAACTTAAAATTCAACAAACGTTAACGTCTTACTTAGATAACAATTATGAGATCATACTCACAGCACATGTACTTAAATTACTACAATTTCAGCATACTTTTAACAATTAAACATACACGGAATATAATATCAATTCGGTACGTTTCAGTATAAAAAATAGCACTATCGATAGACACACGCAACTACCTACCGAACATTGAGTCGTAAATGGCACTAGATATCACGACATCAAAAAGGCATAAGGCACAGGTTAATGCTTGTTTGTCCTATCTACCATTGTCCACATTTGCGGCGCAATCTTTTCTGTGTTAATTTGTACAAGATTCCAGCACACTACTACGTTTAACCACTTGTCCATCAGCCATTTTTTTGATGTCCCCACTGCTGGGGCACAGCTTCCTTATGGGTGGTAAGGAGGACGGGCCATTAACCCACCACGCGGGCCCAATGCGGATTGGTGAGTGTTAACGACTGCAAATGCAGCCGGGACCAACGGCTTAACGTGCCTTCCGAAGCACGGAGGAGCTCGAGATAATAAATTTTTGATCACCCATCCCATGACCGACCCTTGCGAACGTTGCTTAACCTCCGCAATCGTTGGGCCAGGCGCTAAACCACTGCGCCACCGAGCTCCTCAGTTTAACCACTTATTTTATTTAAATTAACAGAACCATGTAAATTTAACTATAGTGCGTGGCTAAGCAACGTACTAAAAACATGTCACAAATTAATAAAGAGAAAGCCACGCCAAAAATTTTACCAATGGTAGATAGAACAAACAATCACTGAGGCGACGAATTTAGGCACCTATTAATTCTCTCTCAGAGTGGTGTGAAGTCGACTTTGGCATTTTTCATCGCTTCCCGCAGCGACATCGGCAGCTCCGGCAGCCTGTAGATGGGGTCAGAAAGGGGCGGCAACGGCAACGCATCCACCGACTTCTCGTACCCGCTGAAGGCGAGGTACAGCTGCGACACCCGCTGGATCTCGTCCTCCTTCATCGCAACCGAGCGCAGCTGCTTCTTGAAATCGCCTTGCGATTCGCCACATTTGGAGCAGGTTTCTGCGAGGACGTAGGGCTTGGCGCATTTTCTCGGGGCATGTTTGCAATGGAGCGGCTCGATGAACTTGTGGCGGCGCGGAGCGGGCTCGGGCAGCACCACCAGCTTGTCGGCGCGGCGGGCGGCGGCGGTGCGCGCCACCACCTCCCCGCCGCCGCTCATCAGCGCCCGCCACAGCTGCTCCGACGGATTCTCCACGTCGTAGTACACGCTCCGTGAGTCCTTGGTACTCTTAGCTTCGTGCTCTATCGCCAGGCTATACCGGAGGCGAATTTTCTTTGGCTTATTGCTGTGTTTCAGGTACACGTGGATCGGTATATCTATGGACACGCTGCCCGACTCTTGAATCTCGTACGGCGGCTCTTGGAGCACTGCAAATAGCGACTAAAATGTAAACATAAATTAAATTCGCAGTTAAGTAGCGGAGATAAATACGGGCATCGTAACAGGCTATCGAGTTCGTGTGATAACGATAATGAGCGTGTTTTATGATGAAACTGTTCGTAGACAGAATTGAATAATTTGGTACGAATAAATAGGCAAACTAGTTTGGTGCCGAACAACCGGTTCCACCACTTTTATCCAAATGAGCGTTATAAAAGTTTTATACTTATTTACCTAGTTGGGAAATTTTACCTACTTTACTTACTAATGAAAAGCAGACATTTTAATTAAACTATAATTTTTTCCAACGCAGGCTTTACATAATATTGTCTGCAGCCTCTGTTCTCTCTTTCTCTTTTCACGATGAACACAGTATCTATTAAAGCGCTTTGATAAAAAGGCTGTATATATTTACCTCTTTTAGGGTAGACGAAGGCGCTAGCCGGATGCAGATAGAAGACAACCTTGTGCACGAAGGCGCTGATGTCGCGGCCGCTCGCGCCGCGCACCCACAGCCGCCAGTCGAGCGCTAGCGCGCGGCCCGCGGCCGAGCTGCGCGGCTCGCACGCGTGCCCCACCTCCAGCCATATGCGCACGCACATCTGACAACATTTACCAAACCAAATCTTAATCCGAGCTTTGTTATTTTTATGAGCGAATTAGGTATCTTATCATATCGCATCGTTCTTTGATAGGAAGTTGATAGAAAAGAAATATACAACGTGTTACAAAAAAACTCCTAAAGCAGAATATGGTAAATAGTGACCATCAAACTGAACGACTTTTACTATGGGACCAACTCTGAGGGCCTAAGTAACATTGGCAAATCTTCGTTATCGCTTCGCTTTCGAAACATGTATGGGATTGACAGTATAAGGTTTCGTTAACTATCGAATTTTAAAACGTCAAATCCATACATGTTTCGAAGCGAAGCGATAGCGAAAATTTGCAAATGTTACTTTGGCTAGGGGGTCTGAAATCGCGAAAATATCAGCTGTTTCTAGGGCTGCCAGATCGGAAGTCCAAAATATCTGGAGAAAATTTGAAAATTTCGGGATTTTGCGGGAGAAATAAATATTTAAAATAAAAATGTAACTTAAATGCCTGTAGGTGTAGACACATATACAGTAAGAAAACGGCCACGCAGCGCGATTTTTAGTCAGTTTTATCCACTTAGATATTTTTAGATTTTTCGGGAGTCGGAGATCACTTGAAATTCCGGGAGAATCCAGGCGAATCCCGACTATCTGGCAACCCAAGCTGTTTCATACATTTTAATATTTACGTTATTAATTTTTATATGAAACAGCTGAATTTTTTTCACGATTTTAGAGTAAGTCAGTAAAAGTTGTTCAGTTTGATGGTCCCTATCCACCATATTCGGCTTTATAAGGCTATTACCAAACACTCTGTAGGTACCTATATGGTTTTACAAATTGACACCTTCGCATGACATGACGTAATAATAGTGCAACCGGCCACGTGATGCTGTCGATTGTACTAAGCCTGGCATTATATTTAAATCGTGCCAATTTACCTACCAATTACTACGGATTTATTTTATCATTTCATTACCTATTTTAACTGTATTATCGGAGAGAGTATATCGTAGGAATGCCTACCTAATATTTTATAGTTTGTAATAAAATTCTGTAGTAAGTAGGTAGGTTCTACCTATGTACACAATTTTAAGTGAAAAATGGAAATAACAAAAACAATTTTTTTTGTTTTCAAAAATTTGGTAAGCTAGCGTGTTGTGTGTGATATGACGTCATGAAAGTCCTTTAGTTTCGAAGCTATCCTTAGGATCTCATAAGTTTGTGTTTAGGCTGACGATTGAAAAGCTAGCTACCACCATCTTATTTGACAACATCACATACATTTATTTGACAACAATATAGTACAAATGACGCCATAATAGTAATTAAAAAAATTGACGTGTTCCGTTCCGGCGGCAGTTAGAGGTAAGATAGCCAGATCCTCAGTGATGATGATTCCGGGTATAGTGCGCTTCCACCTTCGGCTTTATCATCACTTAACATCAGGTGAGGTGAAGCACTACCCCGTTGCGCAACTTGCGCATAAAAAATATACAGCTCTAACATAATATCAAATTACTGACTCTAATACTAGGCTAGACTAAATTAATCCTATGGAGGCTGTTCTACATTATATTAGAACTTTTAACTACGCTGAATAGTTGAATACCTACTACTACAATTAATGAAAAGATCCCTTTCCCTTCGCAAACAGGGTCCTATCAGGATGCTCGTTTGAATTCGATTATTCCCAGGAGTCCCCTCTAACACTGTCCCCCGGGGTGACAACTGGGATTTTTTTCCCCAGTTGTCACGGGGGTGACAATTTTTTCCCAAATGTTCCCTTCAAATTTGTGCCAGAGGGGACAACTGGCACTTTTTTTCCTAATTGTCGCCCCTGACACCAGAGGGGGTGACAATTGCTACGAAAATGATCCAGTTGTCCCCCTCCAATCCAAGCAATATGGAGTATATTATCTTCTATCTCTCAACAAAAGCTTTTGATCATGATTTATTTAAAACTACTTTTAGGTAGGAAAGAAATTATAACGTAAAAAGTTCATTGCGTAAAACTACTTTTACAGAAGTACAATTAGTTTGGTGCAATTAGACCCAGACCTAGCTTGACATCCAAAGTAAAAGTAACATATTAGCTCCAAATAACTCCTTGTAAGTTATGATGCCCTGGTACTTTTGACTGAATTTAACATTATTTCGTAATTTATAAAATAAATATAGGATTTCGGGTTAGGTTCGGAATAATCGTTCGGACACTACGATATTCTAAAAAGCCCTAGTCCAATAAGACCACGAGTACATAGATAGTGGTATACCGTGGTCCTACCAGTAGGTCAAATCGGTAGGTCCGTCACGGGCTCACGGGTGACAATTGCTACAAAAAAGTTCCAGTTGTCCCCTCTGGCACGAATTTGAAGGGAACATCTGGGAAATTTTCGTCCCATTCGTCACGGGGGTGACGACTGGGAAAAAAATCCCAGTTGTCACCCCGGGTGACAGTGTTAGAGGGGACTCCTGGGAATAATCGGTTTGCACGTAACGTGCGTTACTAAAAAAACCACGCGTACCTGTAAAAACGGAATGTTACCTTAGGAACTTAGAAGAAGAGGAGGAGGAGGTTCATACGAATGTTGGCGACAAGAGCGACAAACACATTGTGGTTGTCAATTATTGCCAATATATATGTAAAGAAACCTACCATTTACAACCGAATCCAATAGAACTAGTCTTTTATTTAACGACTTTGTATATTTGAAACTTGAAATATGAAATTGCCTATTTATTTGACAAGAAAGGCATAGAGGAATTTTTTTTCTGGTTACGTAGAAGTAGAACAGGATCTTTTTTCTATTTTTTTACATAGTAACTTTCCTCTATGGGTTGTCCATGGTCCAACCATGGTCCATACTCCATGTTAATATACTATATCTATGACTCCATAGTGATTTCCTTTTTTTATTTTTTTATGAAATGACATTTTATGAAATTTTTAATGACAATCACAGAAACGTATATAATATCATGGTACAATAAAAATAAATACTACAGCAGGTATAACACTCCCAGACATAGAAAAAAATTACTCCTAGCTCCCAGACCAACCTCCCAGACAGAGCGTAAAAAAGTCAAGTTTTGATTTATCAAACTGACAAAATACCTATCTCTGATAACTTTAAAAAATAAGTAGTATTTTTTTTATAATATCAGAAGAAAAAGTACAGATGATGTGGAAATTGACAACGAAGAAATATACTTGCGTAGGTACCTAATATTAAGTTTGTAAGATTGTCATCCATGACTGTGATTTTTTTTCCACAAGAACAGCATAACTTATAAATTTTTACAAAAACTGCGTAACTTTAATTTGCATTTTCACATTTTCTGGAATATTAGTAATAGATAATAATGTTCACGAATAAGTATGATTTCTAATTTATATAACCACAAAAACAGTTATGCAAATAATTTGTGATAATAAAGTTAAACCTTAGTTAACGTAAGACGGGAGATGGTTTCTCTCCTGAAAAATTTGTAGCAAATGACGTTTTCATTTTTCACAAGGTACCTTAAATTGAAAACCATTTCGAGGTTTTTTAATTTATGACACCGTACCTACATAACTTTCGGGGTTTGTGATCAATAATTTAAAGAAATGTGTGGAAAAAACCCTGTATCATCGAGATAAAGGAATATTAAAAATTAAACGTGATTTAATCTTAAAAAAAAAGAATTATAAAAACTGTCTCTGTCAAGGTTACAATTACAATGTATGTCAAAGTCTGTGTCAAGTATCAACATATTTTTCACTTTTGTTTTGTTTTGAATGTTTTCATGATATTTTTAACTTGAATCAGTATTTTAGTTAAATTTAACATCTCTCGAAATATAATAATTATCAAGTTTTCTGAAAGACTTTTACTGGCCGACAGTCGCAACCTTACCAAAGTGGACCTCATCATGCTGCTGAAGCTGAATTCTTCTGCGAAACATTTTTAGAAATAAAAAGATATTGTTTACGTTTGAATTTGTTTAGTAAAAAATGCAGTTTGTTTTGAAGTGCATTAATTTCAATTTCCATAAAAGTTGTAAAGCAACACACCACACCACAGGCACAGAATACATAATAGTACAGTCCTGTAAACGTGTACTTTGGTTTGGCACGTAAAACAGTATTTTTCACAGTACACAAAGCACAGTCATTTGTTTGGGCATTTCATCACAGTATTGTTGCAGGCAGGAACTACACATGAGTCATGAGGTTATGGAATCTAATTTACGAATATTTTTATCTATTATTGTTGAAAATAAGGTAAAAAAAATAGCGACAATAAAAGAAAAAAAACCTCGAGCAAAAGATAAACAAACAAACGTAATTAGCGTCCATAGATTAGGTTGACAGGTTGACGTCAAAGTGTTTTTTTTATCCATATCGGCAAAGGATTGCCCGCCAGAAATCCATCAAACGGCACTTACGCTCTTTTAGAATGAATAAGTTTTCAAATTAAAATTATGATGACTTAAAATAAAGATTTTGGAAAAGAAAAAAAATACGTCTACTCTCTTGTTTTCAAATAATAATAAATAAAAACACAGGACAAACACTTTTTGTAAAAAGTGTGATGGAAAAAAAATCTTCATTCTTTTTACTATAAAGTCACGCAAATGTATAGTGATTATACGTATATGCCTGTGCATCGCCCGGAATGCCATACCAATATCTTAATAATTAATAGCGAAAATTTTTCTAAGTCTATGAAATTAAATATTTGGTACCTATTCATAGAATATGAATATAACATTTTTCCACTTCAGGGAATACTTTTGCCAGTTGTTGGAGTTTTGGATAACGTTCAGTGGAATTGTTTCGGTTTTTCATTAGAATGCGAGTGCGGGTGGGCCGTTGAATGCAAAAAACCGCATCGAAATAGGCCCAGTAGTTTCTGAGGACAATGGCAACAAGCATTAAATGTTAATTTAATTATAAAAAATGGACAATATTCTAAAATTTGTATTAAGATAAAAATATCAACTTAATTTAAAAAATGGTAAAAATGGTATTAATATAGTCCATTAAAAAATATTATTGGTTACGTAAGGGTTATATTCAATCAAGAATAACTCTTGAAATATACGACACAGTTGTCGTTTTGTAGATAACATTCCTGTGTATTAGAATAATGTAAAAAAAGCATATAAATGTCATAGTTTTTGAGATATGTAATAAAAACAACAAAAAAACACTTTCTGATTAAAATTAACTTTCGTATTTTAAGACGCTTTAGAGTTGAAAATTGATACTTAGTTTTTTTTATTGATAGGTAGTATTACTATCTTTTTTTATAACTGTAGGACTTCTAGATCCGAAGAAATTAATATTTTTTGACAGGGCCATCCAAAATAAAAAGTCAAATTTAAAATGGCGGCCATTCCAATAGAAGAGGAGGCAGACCCCCAACATGTGGGCGTTTTTGTCGTGAAATTAGTTGTACTTCAAGACCAAAGCACAGAATAACTAATAGTACAAACCAAAGACACTGTATTAAGTAATATTCCTAGTTTCCTGCGTTGTTTGGTTTTTACTTAAATAAGTGACGTCAGTACATTTGTTACTTATTTTTTTTATTTATAATTTATAACGCATTACGTTTGATAGATAAGGTTTGGTAAACTGATACTTAGTAATTGATAACGTTTCAATAACTTGGTAATTATGTGTTATGGAGTTCTAAAATACATGTAATTTTAAAATACAATTGAAAGGTAAGTAACAGAAAGTTAATAATTTGTATTCATATTTTTCACAAATAAATACCTAACCTTCCTTACAATACATGAAATTTCGAACGTGGACTTTTCTGCAGTACCTACTTAATTTATTTATTTATTTATTTATTTAACTATCTTTATTGTACAATACAGAATGGTACAAGAGGCGGACTTAATGCTAGTAGCATTCTCTACCAGTCAACCTTTGGGAAAAACGATATTCGCGAATGCGGTACAGAATATATATAAATATATAATATATATAAATATCTACATATACATACAATATAATTACAAAAATATAGATTATATACATACCTACATATATAAATACATACAATAATATACTATATAATATTATAACCAAAAGAAGTAAAACACGATGACATTACTTTTCACACTATGAGCATAATTCATTCAGGAGAAAATCATGCACTTTTTTTTTAAAGGAAAATTTGTTCGGAGATCTTCTGATTGGTTCAGGGAGATCATTCCATAGGCGCGAAGCTTGCAGAGCGAAAGAATCGGACATGTAGCCAGAGCGGAAGAGGGGGATAGAAAGCGAAAGAGAATTGGCGGAACGGAGTTGAAGATCATGAGAGTCGCGGAGATATTGAAACTTACATTTCAGGTACTCTGGAGAATGGGGATTATTGAGGATGGAGTAAAGCGTGCAGAGCAACCTTTGCTGCCTACGCTGACGTATTGGAAGCCATTTAAGCTGTGACCGGTAGAAAGAAATATGATCGTACTTACGGAGGCAGAAAACAAAACGGATGGCGTTATTAATGAGGCGGTCAAGCTTATTAAGAAGGTCCTCATTCAAATCAGGAAAACAGACATCAGCATAATCTATGAGAGGAAAGATTAGTGAAGTAACAAGCATGACCTTCGTACGAATGGGGAGAAAATTTCTAAAACGATTCAGGAAACGTAATGAGAAAGTAACGGCACGACTGACTTCAGCAACCTGCGTAGTCCAGCTGAGCGATGAATCGATGTGTAGACCAAGGTTTTTAACGCTGGCGCAGAGAGGGATGGTAGTATTATTCAGTACAATAGGCCGGACCAAACTGTTAACTACCTTAGCAATTTGTTTAGAGCCCCCAACTATTATCGCCTGGCATTTAGATGGGTTCACCGCTATCCCGAAATCAGTCGACCAGATGCAAATGGTGCTTAAGACATTATTTAACAGCGTGATAGCAGTGTCGATTTCATCGACTGGCGTCTGTACGTATATTTGGAGGTCGTCAGCGTAAAAATGGTAAGAACAGCCAAGAGAGGAAGAAAGGGAGTTAATAAATAAGGAGAAGAGGAGAGGTGAAAGAATGCCACCCTGTGGCACACCGGCAGAGAGATGGTTCCAATGAGATACATCCCGTCCCACCCGCACCGCCTGCTGGCGACCGCGGAGATAATTAGAAAACCACTCCAGTGACAGTGAGGAGAAGTTCAGAGACTTTAGAATGGCAAGCAAGATATCGTGGTCGACCATATTGAAGGCATTAGAGAAATCGATAAGGACAATGATGGTGACCAGCTGATTCTCCATGCCATGTCTAACATCCTCGGTTACTTTAAGGAGTGCTGTCGTTGTGCTGTGTCCAGGGCGGAAACCTGACTGAAGGGGAGTGATAAGGGAGTTGGAGTAGATGAAGGAGGAGACTTGCTTGTGAGCAGCGGCTTCTAAAATTTTGGAAAGAAAAGGGAGGATAGATATAGGCCTGAAGTTATTTAAAAGACGAGGGGAGGCAGTTTTAGGCAGAGGAGTGACGAACGCTTTACGCCAGAGAAGAGGGAATTGGCCAGTCTCGAGGGAGTAATTTATGATGTGAACTATGATGGGTAGAATTTGTTCTAGAACACAGACAATCATTTTCCGGCTAATTTCGTCACACCCGACAGCATTGGACTTGAGAGAGGAAATTATCTTACTAATCTCATCAATTGTCACTGGAGAGAAAGAAAAGGAATCGGAATGCAAAGGGCCTGTGGAAGCAATCCTGGTTATGGTTTGGGACTTGATAACAGGGTCTAATGAAGGAGTTGAGGAAAAGTGATTATTAAAGTCATTTAGAGAAAAAGGGTAAGAATTAGAGTTAGGAGAAGCTTTACCAAGGCCAAGGGACCGAAGAAACTTCCATGTATTGGCCGGAGAGCTGTTGGAAACGTTATCAAGGAAATATTGACGCTTAGCTGCTCTCACCATTCTGTTGCACCTGTTACGTGCTATCTTGTAGAGAGCCCAGTTCTCCTCAGTCCTATCATTTTTAAATTTCCTGAAAGCGCGATCCCGTCGAGTCATTGCCATGCGAACACCCCGCCCGATCCAAGGAGCAGGCGGCCGTTTAACTCGGACAGCTTTTTGTGGTGCGTGGGTATCGAAAAGTTGAAGTAGAAATGTATTAAGGTAAGAGATTTTGTCGTCAACGGATGATAACCCAAGAATTGCATCTAAGTCAAATTTGCTGGCATCCTCCCTTAAGCTGTCGAAGTTGAGCCGAGCGAAATTGCGCATCCAAACAAGGGAAGGTTTGGGCTTAGGAGGTCTTAAGCGATATTGAGCAAAAATAAGGTCATGTTTGGAGAAGCCCGGTGCAGGTATCTGACCGAAGCTCGAGACGTTATCTGAAGAAGTTATAATTAAGTCAAGCCAAGTGTCACGAGCGGAGGAGTTATGATGTGTTGGTTCCAAAGGGAGAACAGAGAGATTGACAGACTTAATAATATTCAGAAGTTTAAGGGACTGGGGTGAACTGCAGGAAAGATCAGTATTGAAATCACCCATGATAATGTGATGTCTATAATCCGAGGATAGAGGTTCAAGAACAGACTCGAGATGAGATAGGAAATCTACAGTAGGGGGACAATAGACAACTGCAAGGACCGCTTTGGCGCCTTTACTTAACTACAACTTTGACTCAACATTGCTAAACAACTTCGCTTACTAACCCAGACCCATTAAAAATTTATGGATTTGTTTACCTCATATTTTGCATTCACATAATTTCACATAATTACAGAAATGGAATCCGTATAAGGCCCCTAACCCCCATTAGTAATAGAAAAAAGTTTCAGAATTTTCTAATGCGTGATTTTCTTTTAAATGAAGTCTCTTCTACTTCACAAATGTACGAAAGTAAAAGCAGAATCGAGATTATACCTTTGCCGCTAACTGCCATAACCACAACCAAGAATATGAATGTAAGATTCTTGACCACAACACGTATTATTATTTTTTTATTTTTGTATTGAAACTATTATTATACCATGTGGTTGCGGCAGGTGGTGGCAAAAGTATAATCTCCATTCTGCTGTTACTTTCGTACATTTGCGAAGTCGAAGAGACTTAAATATTTTTAAATTTTTTACGCAACCGATTCTGAAACTTTTTTCTATTGCTAAGGGACCTTATTCCTACCTATAAAAAAAATCCAGCTAATTTGATTTTTTCCGGACATTCCCCATTGATATTATCCTCATAGATAGTTTCAATCTAACAAAAAAAATCAATAAAAAAATATACTTAAACACGTAAACTTACGTTTCTGACCTTGTACAAAGCGTAAAGCCTTCTTAAAAATCCGGTTTTACTACTACTTATTATTGATTACTATTATTTATTCTGTGACGTTACTCTTGGCGATTGTTGTGTTTTGGTTAAGCCTCGATTACATACGCCGATTTAGCATCCTAGCTAGGAACCAATTTAGAGTTGCCAGTTGCCACCCGTATAAATAAGTTCAATTTTAACAGTAAATTTACACAAATAACGGAAAAGTCTACATTTTTTTTATGATTTTTTTATTTTCTATTCTCTTCTACAATCTTAAACAATGTTTACTTTTCCGTTATAGTGTTAATTCAATTTTAAAATCGATGTCTTTGTACAATATTTTATTATATATTACGGGTGGCAGCCCGAAATTGGTTCCTAGCTAGGAAGCTAAATTGGCGTATGTAATCGAGGCTTTAATGAGCGGTTTTAAAAAGGCAGTTTAAGAAAAAAATTTAGTACCTAAAAGACGGCTAGATGTCGTTGTTCAACTAAGTACGTAACTTTTTAAGAAAAAAGCAAAGGATTTTGTCAATTTGACAGTTGGTGGTCTAGGCACAGAATAAATAACAGTACAAGTGTTTAGGATAGGACCAAGAAGCTTATATCCACAATGGAGGTTGCACGCCTAGTAAGTAAGTGAAGATTGAAAAAGACTCTTTAGTGACGTTACGGCGTATTGCTATCTCTTTCTTTTCGTTTTACAATACGTTTTCGTTTCTCACGAACAAACGAACGACGAACAACGAACACGTATTGTAACACTAAAGAAAGAGGTTGCAATAAGCCGTCAGGACCTTTTTTCAATCTTCACTATGACATAATTATGGCCGTGCAAACTCCATTTGAGGGAGGTATAAGCTTCTTGGATAGGACTGTATGGTACGCAGATCATATTTTAAAATATGGATTCTGCACTATGCCTCACTAGTGAGGCATAGTGCGCATAGAATTAAATTGATTTTCAATCCATCTTAGTTAAAATTAATCATTATCCTCATAAGTAGTACTTTTTAGGGTTCCGTACCCAAAGGGTAAAAACGGGACCCTATTACTAAGTCTCCGCTGTCCGTCTGTCTGTCTGTCTGTCTGTCACCAGGCTGTATCTCATGAACCGTGATAGCTAGAGAGTTGAAATTTTCTCAGATGATGTATTTCTGTTGCCGCTATAACAACAAATACTAAAAATATAATAAAATAAATATTTAAGGGGGGTTCCCATACAACAAACATGATTTTTTTGACGTTTTTTGCTTTATATTAATAAAGACAACAGGTAGACAGTTGAAATTTTCACAGATGATGTATTTCTGTTGCCGCTATAATAACAATTAATAAAAACCGAATAAAACAAATATTTCAGGGGGCTCCCATACAACAAACGTAAGTTTTTTTGCCGTTTTTTGGTACGGAACCCTTCGTGCGCGAGTCCGACTCGCACTTGGCCGGTTTTTCATAATAACTGAATTCAAACAAATCCCATGTTTGAAGACGACCGATCGATTTATTAACTTTAATCGACGTTTTGAAGCTATGAACACCTACGGTCACCTCACTATGAATCTAAAATGAGGGTTTTTCCAAAGGACTAAAAACTGTAGGATCGATAGATGGCGTTGATAAATTAAGCACTGTCAACTGAGGCGCGTGCAGAACCTACGCTCTGAGTGCAACCAAATTTGTGTCCACCGAACGTCACGCTCTAATGTTTGATACGCCGTTAGAGCGAATTGTTCCACTCGGAGCGTAGGTTCTGAACGCGCCTCAGTTGACAGTGCTTAATTTATCAACGCCATCTATCGATCCTACAGTTTTTAGTCCTTTGGAAAAGCCCTCATTGACAAATCTCAAATGTGGCCACTGACATGAAATTTTTTTTTCTAATGTGGCCCAGAGATGTGGCCTATTAAAGTGGCCCTACCGTAGAAAGAAGATTTTGTTTTGGTGTGCTTCGTTTTATTAGACCGGTCGGTTCGCGGTCCGCAAGGGTCCGCATGTTCCCTAAGGCTGAGAATAGACGAGTATTACTTACGACTGGGTACCTTATATATCTCTATTTTGTGATAATAAAAGAAGTCAATTTTGATTCTCACGTAAAGTACTTACTTAGGTACCTAAATACACCTAATAATATTTTTGTTTTGACAGAATTTACGAGTATTCTCAATCTCCGAAAGTCTATTCAATATTGTATGTTATACATACATTTATAAGCATAAGCAACATAAAAATAATTCAACAAAACTAGGTAGTTATTAATTTTAAACACAGGACAAAGTACAATAATATTTATGAATCTGACCAATTTTGATACTTGTTGTTGGAAAATGTGACGTAGGAGCTTTGATCTGAAGCGTAGGAGGGGAGGTAATTATAAGTCAGTAAATATACATACCTTTTAGAATACTTAAATTTTTTATACCGACGACACGGAAACCGTAACAAAGTTACATGTAAACTGAAGTTATTCTCATTAGTGGTGTGAAATTACTGCGTCGCCAACGGATTTGTTTTGTGGAAGCTGATTGTGCATTTAATAAAGTTCAATAGCCTTAATGGAAAACGAAGTTATTGCGTTTTTATTATTGATTACCTTTAGTATAGTACATTATTATACCTATATATTTATGTGCCTATGTATTCTAAGTAATATTTAAGGTGCGGGCACATTTGTCTGACGCCACATGTTAACCGTACCTTTAATGTTGTTGACTTCGAACATGATATAAAATCTAGTTAGTATCTTTTAAAGAGCATCAGCACCCTCCCGTGTCGATAGAAAAATTACCGGTTTTTCCGGAGCGAATCGGACTTGCGCACCGAGGGTTCCGTACCGTACTAAATATATATATAATAATAATAATAATAATAAATATAAATATTTATAATATGGTTATAAACATTTACAGAAGAATTTATTTTATACTTTTTAGTCTGTTTTTACTAGTCCGCTTTTATGTTTTTAACCCCATTTTTATACTAGACTGGTAGTTCAAATTAAAGTTTTCAAGTTCAAAGGCATTTTGTGAACCATTTTGACAACATGACTTTTCCGAAACTTTTCCTTTTTTTTAAGATTTTCGTCCAGTCTGTACTTTTTAGACCGATTTAAAAACGTGTTTTTTAAAGGAGATTTTTTTAAAGATGGAAGACGTACTCGTATGTTCAAAGTTTCAACTTCTAACTCATCAGGAAGCTAGTATAAAATCGTTTGCAAACTTTGTAGACAAACAAACAAACAAACGAGAAAGCAACCTAATAAAAACGTGTTAATATAGCTGTGTCCTACTTAAAAAAAACACAAAATTCACATTCAGATATTTGCAATATTCGAAATTTGCTATAAATATCTTTTATTAATTAGTTTTTGGACGTTTTTTCCAACTTTCAAACATGTATGAACTTTGACTATTTTATTCCCGTCATAAAGAAGAATCGAGTAACGGCAAGCAAGTAAGGACGGGAAAATGTGTAATTTAAGCAAAGTAATTTTACACGGTAATTTCTCGATTTGATTAGTTGCCATTGCCAGAGAGGTATTAGGGAAAAAAAAAGTTATTACCGAATACTTTGTAAGCTGAAATCATTGGCGGATCCAGGGGGGGGGGGGGGCATGGGGGCCATGCCCCCCCCCACGAGGTTGGTTACCTTTGCGGATTGCATTGAATTCCAAGGCTGAATAATGGAGCTCTCGTACTATCCTGCTGACTATCGCTCGAATCCGGAACAGGTTTTACGTTAAAATTTATTTATTGAGATATTATTTAAATTATTATTTTCTGTTTACTTAATTAAAGGCTGTGTGTAAAGTGCAGAGATTACCTACCTCCTATAGTACTCTTCCTCTATAAAAAATCTTAAAACGTTTAGTTTTAAGATTATAAAATCCACCAATTTGAAATCCTGACTGGATTCGCCTTAGGTTGCGCGGCCGTTTCTTTTACCTAGGTAGACAAAAGTACCTACAAGATTTGTGGATGAAACTGACTCAAAATAGCGCTGCGCGGCCGTTTCTTGTAGACAAGAGGAAAAGATTTGTGAATGAAACTGACAAAAAATCGTGCTGCGCGGCAGTTTTTCCGCTAAAGACAGCACTACATAATTAGTGGCTAAAACTGACAAAAAATCGCGCTGGGCGGCCGTTTTTTACTATAAATAAGAGTACATACAAGTGGCTAAACTGACAAAAAATCGCGCTGCGCGGCAGTTTTTCTACCATAGACAACACCACAAAGTTAGTGGCTAAAAATCGCGCTGCGTGGCCGTTTTTTCTATTGGCAGTAATTTTTCCTAAATCAGGCATTACAAGATTAGTAGGTAAAACTGACTAAAAATCGCGCTGCGCGGCTGTTTTTTAAACTATAAACAAGCAAGATTACAAGATTAGTGTGAAACTGACTAAAAATGGCGCTGCGCGTCCTTTTTTTAAATAACAGGCAAAATTTAAAATCCTGGAATCGCAGATAGGGGGCGCCCCGTAGAAATGTCGCCCAGGGGCGCTGGTAGTGCTAAAACCGGCACTGCCTAACATAGACCCTCCGAGGGCCCCCCCCAAATTTAAATCCTGGATCCGCCCTTGGCTGAAATAGACCATAATATTGACTGTAGTAGCTATCATAACTACTACCATAGGACTATTTCTTTTTTTTATCAATTTCCACCATCAGATAATGTTGATCGTGATTATTCGTGATGACCTTTAAGTGGTAATAATCATACTGGATTTTTTTATAATGAGTAATGAATTTGTGCTCATGATAGTTTTAGTAATCAGAGGAAGTGAACTGAACCACAACTAAAATGTAGAAACACGTTTTTTAGGTTTGAAAATTGTAAATGATAATGATAAAACTTCAGAGTAGATGCTGTCATAAAGTAACGTTTTTTTTACCACAAATATTGATACTAAACTCAGTCAAAAATAAAAAAATGAATTCGTTGGTGAGCACATCATTTGAGAAAGGCAGGATCGTAGATTTATGAAAAAAAATAGAGAAGTAGAGAAGAACTAGATGTCCTCTTTTCTATGGCGTTTTTCTGTTCAAAATTAAAATAATAAAATGGTAATATCTTCGACCTTATATAGGGGTGAGATATATTTTATTACTGTGTTAATTTATTTTTAAGTCTTCGTACACTAAATACGATCAAGTAATTTTGCAGTGGTTATCACGACACGATTCCATTACTAATTTACACAGCTGGAAATAAGTACATAGAGTTATATCTGTAATGTAGTGTTATATAAAGTTGATGATGTAATAATAACGTTTGTTTCATTATAGCTTCTCTACAATATAAAAATCATAATTTTTATAGCATTTCGAACTTTTGTGAATATTATGTTACTCCCAATTTAAAAAGAAAAATATTATTTTGTATTTTTTGTTTATAATATTGTAGAAAGACACTATTTTAGGGGCCCAAAGATGATGCTGCATAATGCTACTAAAAGGTAGACTTACATTTTTTTTTCAGTTGGTATTTATATTTAAGTTCAAACCAAAAACCAAGATTTATTGTTAATTTTGGTTGTTAATATTAGTTTCTCATCACATAGCGATAATTACGATTCAATCAGGGAGGGAACAATAATTTACATAGATACGTCGTCTTACTAGAAAATATGTTATTGAGTAAAAATATATTTGGATAAAGAACGCGGTTAAACAAGTCTCGTTTTGAATGAACGTTGAACGCGCTGCCATGGGAAACCTCAATGAACTTGGGAAACCTGTTGTATAATTTGTATGCGCTTCAGGGGGGTCAAGTCTGCTAATGTTTTCGTCAAAATCGTAGTTCAATGGTGTTCCAATGGTAATGCTTTTTGACACAGTTCTTGTTTCTTAAACTAAAAAACCGAAACACATAGTGATTCTTAAACCCAAAACGGAAACATATTGTGTCTTGATTTTGGGTTTAAGAAACAAGAACTGTGTCAAAAAGCATTACCATTAGAACACCATTGAACTACGATTTTGACGAAAACATTAGCAGACTTGACCACTGATCCGCCGCGCTATCGCCGTGAGGCACCAGTTTCCCTACCAAAATTGGTGTTTACCGGACAGTAGTACCAATTAAATTATCATCTTCAAGAAGTAATCCAGTCACTTTGACAAGGTCGGAAATATACGAATAATCGCACTATAACAGCATAAAGGATGTGTTTTTTTATCAAAAATCAAATGATTGACAAAACAAATGCTAACACATGGATACACATAATACAAGTAAGTATATAGGTACTTACCGCTGACTATTTTTAAGTCCTTACCTACTTAGTTTTTAGGGTTCCGTAGCCTAAATGGCAAAAAACGGAACCCTTATAGATTCGTCATGTCTGTCTGTCTGTCCGTCCGTATGTCATAGCCACTTTATTCCGAAAGTTTTAGGATTACACAATTGAAACTTGGTAGGTAGATGTATTCTGTTAACCGCTCAACGAATTTACCACAAAAATAAAAAAAATAAAAGATTAAGGGGGGGCTCCCCATACATGAAACTGAAACTGAAAAATTTTTTTGTTCAAACCAATACGTGCGGGGTATCTATAGATAGGTCTTTAAAAATGACATTGAGGTTCTTAAGACGAACTTTATTTAAAGTCAACCGTTTGAAAGATAAACACTGCCAAAGTGGTAAAATGTGTGTCCCCCCCCCCCCTCTAACTTTTGAAATAAGAAAGTGAAAAATCTAAAAAAAAATATATGCTGTAGATCTTAATAAACACTTTCAACGAAAATTGGTTTGAACGAGATATAATAATTCGTTTTTGAGATATAGCACATTTTGCAAAACCGCAAATATAACTTTGTTATTCATACCAACACTGTGAAAAACAGAACAACAAAGAACAAAATAATAGTGGTATTAAATATCGTATGGTATAAGGTAACTACGGAACCCTACGGCGCGTGGCCCGACACGCACTTGCCCGGTTTTTTTATAGCTTTGTTAAATATACCTATGTAATTCATTCTACCGAGCGTTTCCACTACAATCAACATAAATACAGATGCCAAACAATATCGACGATGTCTGTTAACTAACATGTAAAATAAAGGGGAATATATAATTGCACTTCAAAAATAATGTAACACACTTAAATTTTTTTATTTCAAAATTTATTGAATGAACTATAAAAATAATGGTTTCCACTATAAATATTGCCATCTCATTTTAACAGTAGTGGTCAGTCTGACATGGTCGGACAGAAACTAAATGTAAATGGTTTCGGAGTTGGGACACATCAGTTATAGTGCAAACCATTATTTTTGTAGTGACAATATTAAACTTTTAGATTTTTGCATTCACAATGCTATTTTTATATTAAGATGAATAAATAATGAAAAATATTAGAAAAAATCGGCTCACCCGTAGCAACTTAGACGGGATTCGAACCCGCACCCTTAGGATTCCGGCCCAATGCACTACCAATTATGCTACCAAGCCGCTGAGGGATGTGGCGAAATTTTCTAATACTTTCCACGTTTCCGCTGAAGATCAGCGCCATCTCACCAATGTGAAGAGAACTACTTCGACATTCGGTTGTAGCACCCTTGCAGGTGCCAGACAATCAATTAAGGTGAAACAGTACAATTTTAAACTTTTAGATTTTTGCATTCACAACAATATTAAATTATAGTTAAAGTGCTGACAAAATTGTTGTAGTGCGAACCATTATTTTTGTAGTGATAATATTAAATTATATATCTATCAGTGTCATATTTTATAGTGCTGATATACAATTTTATAGCTGTTTTCATCAAATTTAAAGTGCTATTAATTAAATACATCCCTAAAATAAACACTAGACAACACACTACAAACACAAACGTACCAAATTATTGGTTCCTACTTTAGGCAATACGATACAATAATGCTCTTCAAATGTTGAATATTTCATACATTTTATCACGTTTTGATTAGGTTGCTTTCTCGTTTGTTTGTTTGGATGTTTGTCCGCAAAGTTTGCGAACGATTATAAACTAGCTTCCCGTTGAGCTAGAGACTTGAAACTTTGAACATAGGTCGGAACTGGAAGGCAATGCAATATTATGGTGTCACTGAGCTGATCTGATGATGGAACTGGAAGAAGGCCACAGGAACTTAATGATGAAACCATACAACCACATTGGCATTGTGTTGTGATTAGGTTCGTTTGGATCGTCTTGATGAGTACTTTGTTGGGAAATAGTGTCCGAAGATCTGATGATGGAGCCGGAAGAAGGCCATAGGAACTCTATAATAAAACCACGCTACCCCATCGAGTTTGGGCTCGCTTGAATCATCTTGACGAGTACTTTGTTGGGAAATAGTTTCCAGGGTCTGATGATGGAGCCGGAAGAAGGACACTGGATGGAACTCGGTTATAAAGCCATGCAATCCCATCGAGTTTAGGCTCGTTTGAATCGTCTTGACGAGCACTTTGTTGGGAAATAGTATCCGAGGATCTGATGATGGAGCCGGAAGAAGGCCATAGGAACTCTATAATAAAACCACGCTACCCCATCGAGTTTGGGCTCGTTTGAATCGTCTTGACGGGTACTTTGTTGGGAAATAGTGTCCAGGGTCTGATGATGGAGCCGGAAGAAGGCCCTAGGAACTCTATTATAAAATCATGCAACCCCATAGAGATTGGGCTTGTTTGAATCGTCTTGACGAGTACTTTGTTGGGAAATAGTGTCCAGGGTCTGATGATGGAGCCGGAAGAAGGCCATAGGAACTCTTTAATAAAACCACGCTACCCCATCGAGTTTGGGCTCGTTTGAATCATCTTGACGAGTACATTATTGGGAAATAGTTTCCAGGGTCTGATGATGGAGCCGGAAGTAGGCCATAGGAACTCGGTAATAAAACCATGCAACCCCATCGAGTTTAGGCTCGTTTGAATTGTCTTGACAAGTACTTTGTTAGGAAATAGTGTCCGAGGAGCTGATGATGGAGCCGGAGGAAGGCCATAGGAACTCGATAATAAAACCACGCTACCCCATCGAGGTTGGGCTCTTTTGAATCATCTTGACGAGTTCTTTGTTGGGAAATAGTGTCCAGGGTCTGATGATAGAGCCGGAAGAAGGCCACTGGAACTCGGTAATAAAACCATGCAACCCCATCGAGTTTGGGCTCGTTTGAATCGTCTTGAAGAGTACTTTGTTGGAAAATAGTGCCCAGGGTCTGATGATGGAGCCGGAAGAAGGCCATAGGAACTCTATAATAAAACCATGCAACCCCATCAAGTTTGGGCTCGTTTGAATCTTCTTGACGAGTACTTTGTTGGAAAATAGTATCTAGGGTCTAATGATGGAGCCGGAAGTAGGCCATAGGAACTCTATAATAAAACCATGCAAGCCCATCGAGTTTGGGCTCGTTTGAATCGTCTTGACGAGTTCTTTGTTGGGAAATAGTTTCCAGGGTCTGATGATGGAGCAGGAAGAAGGGCACTGGGCCTCTGTGATAAAACCACAATAAAATAAACAATATGGATGATAAGTTTTGTAAAATTTATCATCCATATTGTCTTGCATGTGCTCCACGGTTTTTGGTTTAAAATTTTTAGGTTTAAAATTTCTGTGGGTATAGGTTATTAGGGTTACAAATATTCACAGAAGAATTTATTTTTTACTATTTAGTTTGTTTTTACTAGTCCGTTTTAATATTTTTAGTCCGATATTTTTATGTAATAATTTAGTCCGTTTTAAAAACGTGTTTTAAAAAAATATTTTTTGTATGAACGAACATTTCTCAATTTCAAAAATAAAATTTTCTGATATCGTACAAAGTTTCTAAAGCTAGGGTTTCCTAGGGAAGGGATAGCGAAGGGACCGGAGGAAAAAAAGCACGGTTTTTTATGGTTTTTTTTTCACATTCTTTTCACGCTGAAAAAAAAAACTGTTTTTTTGCAACACTAGCCCCGCCCGGCGAGTCCCATATACCTTTGGGATGCATAAACGCTACTATAAAAATTCAAGGTTTCAATAATATATTTTTTCGGGTTCTATGCATACTTACTACCCTAACTACCATATTCGGCTTTATAAGGACATCCTGTAGGCAGCGGCGGAGCGGTGGGCTCAAAGGCCAAGATATTTTAATTGCTTTGATTCAGTGACTAAGATACTGTTTTTTAGGTACTTTTCCTTCTTATCTTTTCTCATTTGTTGAAAACACGTTATCATCAGCAATAACTTACGTAATGTAACTACACTACCGTAATAGAAGAATCTTAATTTTTTTGTTGCGTTTGCGTAAAATATTTTTTATTCATTTAGTTATAGTCAGTGACGAATGATTCTGGATTTTTTCATAAATGGAAGCGAAATGTAGTCGGTGGTGAAGTTTCTCACTTTCGTTTTTAAAGTTTAAATTATTATTTTATTTATGTATTTAAATTTTAATGTTACCTTTACACGTATGATACTCGTACAAGTAATTACGTTGACACTACTTTCTTGCTATGGATTTTCTGAAAACTTGGTAAGAATGTAATAGGAAACACTCAAGTAATAATTTATTGATTATAACAGTAATGAAATTGAAAGGAGTTTGTGGGCATTATGTGTACCTAATAAATAATTAATGGGCTTATGGACGTTGGGGTAACACAAACACAATCATAAATTGGTCATTAAATACCAATAGATTAGATGTTAGATTACAGTTTTACGATGCATTTTGTTTGTCTACATTTCTAATGATAGTTACCCTGTGGCGGAAACTAGCCTAATTTCACGACCGACTGCCCGAAAAAAACAGAGAGTGTAATGTGTTCAGGGTTCTATGTTTGTGGGTATGTGAGTTTCTTTATTCCACCCTAACTTCTGAATTCCTGGAATTGTATGTATGGGGTATACATCATAACGAGTGACACTGGCTATTTAAAAAAAACAATATGACAACAGTGCGACAGCACTTACAAATATAAATATTTTTTTCTTCAATTATTACAACATGGGCATCAAATGAAAGGCTTTGATGAGCACTTTCCAAAACTTGTCACTAAAATGTGAGAAATAAAAAATAAATTAATCAATAAATAAAAATAAATAAAAACACGACTGCACTGCCAAAAACGAACTGAAAAGTTATAACAAGTTTCATTTTCATTTCCAGTCGGGGGACCTCTTTGATAAAAATTGTTTCACATAACGGTTTCCCAACTGCAATGACACTTGTTATTTAACATTTCAGTTCGTTTTTTGGCAGGGTAGTCGTGTTTTTAATTAATATTTTTTACACGATCCCCAAAAAAAAAGACAGTATAATGTGTTCAGAGTTCAAGTACCTATGTTTATGGGCATGTGAGTTTTTTAATTTAACTAGGTATTTATTTTCTACATTATAATATTGAGGATTATGATGTTATGGAAAAACAGTCAATTAATTAACGTAAAAGAAATCTTTGTAAAAAAACCCCATCACACCCCTATTCAGCAGACTACCAAAGGGGTTGAAAGCCCACAAAATATTTTATTGATTTTATTGAAAAACGGAGATGACCGTTTTAACAGACCGTACCGTAATTAATCTGCGAGTATTATTTATTTTGTAACTCTTTAGTTTCAAAATAAAGACAGTGAACAAGCACATAAAAACTTTGAAATTATTTGATGACAATAGTTTACCTAGTGATCAATGTTGAAGACGATAACACTATCTAATGTGACATTGACTTATTACCTACATAATGTACATTATCAGTTGAACGATCGTCGTTTAACCTAATTGTAAGTACGTGAATTAACTTCTAGCAATATTATTTTAATGATAGCGCAATGAAGAGAAAATAATGAGTTGTCGAAACAGGAAAACAATTAAGTAGTGGCTTTGAATGGTCATGAATAGAATAGTTTCGCGGTAAGGAACTCGCACGAGTGACGTGACAAGAGCCAAGTTGACCTTGCGATGGTGAAGCGTGTAGATGGCAACATCGGCATTCGGCATTATCTTTAGTAGTCAGTCAGTGGCGGGCGCGAGCAGAGCAGTGCTCCCGCCCGCACCTGCGCGCACGCAGATAGGTGATTAGGTACTTACAATATTATACGGACACTCACCGGCTTGTCATGTTGAGCTAAGAGGCCTTCAGTCATTTTCTAATATGTGATAAAACCGCCGTTCTTCCTGCGGTGAAGGCTGACATCTGTAACGAGAGGCCACCGAGGTCATGTATAACATCGAGCAAAACACTATCAAAGAGTTTCATTGGGATAGGGCTCACTTGTGCTGCGTAGGTCGTAGGCACAGATGCATGAAGACGGTTAGATGTGACCGAACGGGAAGTCAAACTCGCGGCATGTCTGACAAGAGGGCACCGAGGAGGTTTGTTTATCACTGACGGCTGAATGGGCGCGCGCGCGTCGCCGGCGCGCGTGTCGTGACGTGCGCGCCCGCGCCGCGCCGCGCGCCACTCCGCACGCGCCCGCGCTTCCTACGTCAAATCGACACGTTCCGTTACACATACTATCTTCACGGTTAAATCACCTGCAACAATAAATTGAAATTTTAAAATCAATTTTCATTTCTTTTTTTCTAATTTTAATTTCCACATTTTCCAAGTTTTCTTTTTTAATAGCCACTCACTTTTAGAGATTTGATTAATGTAACGCCTACCAAAAAAATTCATTACTACTAATTTGGAGTGCCTAATTAAAATAATCTTTACATAGGCGTTTCTTCGGTCAGTTTACTTGGCGCAATATTAGCGCCTGCAAAATAAATAGAGATAATTCGTCGACGATGGACGATCTGTTTCTGTTGCAGGTTTTTTTTACTTTATAGTACTTGGTCGCTTAGGAACGATTATTTATTACATACAGCACTTTGTTTTTATTGGGGACATAGGTATATTATCGTCGTACAGGATGTTTAGTAATTATTAAATCAAAATTATGGTAGACTAACGTATCACGCATACAACCCCGGAGCTAAAAAGCCTTAAATTTTTCTAACATGACTGAAAAATTTAGATTTTTTTTCTCCTTAGGAAAAACTGTATTGCCACAATGGTCTTTTGTTTTTGACCATAGGTACTAGGTAGACCGTCTAGCTAGTGGGTAACTTTGCCGTATCCCATCAAAGATTGTATCCCATACAGATAAAAAGTATTTCTCAGCTTTCGTGGTTTTCAGTCTTAATACTTACTTAATACCATATTCCCGAAAACGCTCATTCATTACCAAACATCCTGTACATATTTTACATTTTCAATTGAACCTCAACGTCCATGTGAATGAAGAGCAGGAACTAAAATAAATTAATGGGGGTTCTGCCGTTTGGCTAAAAAAAATTCGTAAAATTTCACTTTCCAAAAAAACTTATAGCACTAGTTTCATTTCCCAAATGTATCTTAAGCTTTACATTTCGCATTTTATTTTACTCGGTCAAATTATCATTTGGCATCTTTTTACTTTGCCAAGTTTTATTAAGTCAAATGTTTAATTCTAAGTATTACACACATTGCCGGAGTAGGTAAGTTATGCCAAACTATACATTTGACTAAATAATACTTGATAAAATGAAAAAACAATAAGAGTTTTGCTACATATCTGAAAAATTGCTATAAAGAAATAAAAACTATTTATTTCGGACAACTTAAATCCATTGTGTTAGTAAAAGACTTAAAACTATGTTAAGTTGTTTTGACATTTTTTTACCAAATGAAAATTGCGATGTGATATTTTGGCAAAAGTTTTTTGGCCATACATTAGTTTGTACTCTCGTCCATTTGTCACTGCAACTGCAACCCACACGATTCTGTGTCAAGTGTGTAATACGAAGTACCAATAATGACTCATTTCTGAGCACCTCAGTAAACAAATTGGAAGTGATCCAATATACGATAACACTCAGCACAAGTGATCGGCATAAATACATTCCTATAGAATACACGTAGAATACATAGCGTATGAATTTGTTCTCTGTAATATACTTACAAATGATACGAATACAGGTAAGAAAGAGAGAGATAACGTCATCATTATCGTGTTGTGCGCAGACTTGAGAGCATTGGAATTAGGCTCTTGCTATTTAGGTATAAATATTTATAGGTATCTATTTTATAAAATTAAATACCTTCTCGACAGGAAACAGACCGTTAAAATAGAAAATATATACAGTGACGAAGAGTCTATTAGGTATGGGGTTCCCCAAGGCTCTGTTCTTGGCCCGACACTGTTTTTAGTTTACATTAATCAATTACCTATGTAATCTTCAAGAAAGTGGAGGGCAGATTTTCTTTTACGCAGATTATACAGCGGTTACGTTTTCTGGACTGTCATGGCAAGATGTTCAAATAAAAGCTGAAATTGGGCTGGCTAAGATTGCTGATTGGTTAAATAAAGTGCCTTGATCCTGAATATAGAAAAAAAACAATTTTATTTGTGTAACTCCGGATGGTCACGGCCGGTCGAAGATTTTGGTCTCCGTATTCATGGATGTTCTGATCAGTCTGATTGTGTGTGTCCTCTTATCTTTTAATTTTTAGGTTGAATGTATAAAATAATTAGGAGTAATGATTGATCAAAGATTGTGTTGGCATGCGCATTTAGAACTTATTTCAGAGAGAGTCAGAAAACTCATTTGGATTAAAAAAAAACTAAGTTACCTTATGCCAACTAAACTACTCAATAAAATCTATATTGCTCTGGCAGAATCAGTTATCAGTCACATACTGCATCTCCATATAGGGAGGTGCTTCTAAGATTAAATATTTTCTCCACCTTGAAGGGCTCAAAGGGCTCTTGTCTAGGTAATGTTTTTCAAGCCCTATCGGTTCCCTACCAATGAACTACCTATTACTAGTGGCTCGGTGAGCTGTAGACTTCGCGTTAAAAAGTAACTGAAGTTGCATGTTTTTTTTAAACAAATAACACAGAATAATTGACCGAGCGAGCACGAAGTGCGAGCGAAGCGTCTCTGCTTCAGCTTGGGCAAAAATTCTTTCGTATGTCCGGCTGTCTGTTCCAACCTACAGGTCGGATTTCTCAACCGATTCTCATGAAATTTTGTGAATAGGTTCGAAAATTATAAAGATTTTTTTGTAGAGCCAGTTTTTTGTTATTTTTCAAAATGGCGGAGATATGTTAAAAAAAACAGATTTCAGTCCGACATCCCAGCTCTGCTTGTTCTCCTCTACAGGTCGCATTTCTCAACCCATTCTCATGAAATTTTGTAAGCAGATATAAAAATGATGTGGAATTTTTTTGTCAAACCAATTTTTTTTTATTTTTCAAAATAGCTGAGATATGTTAAAAAAATATATTTTAGTCCGGTTTTCCAGCGCTGTATGTTCTCCTCTACAGGTCGCATTTCTCATCCGATTCTCGTGAAATTTTGTGGGCGGGTTAGAAAATAATATAGATTTTTTTTGTCACGCCAGTTTTTCGAGATTTTTCAAAATAACGGAGAAAAGTAAAAAAAAACATATTTCAGTCCGGCTTTCCAGTGTTGTCTGTTTTCCTCTACAGGTCGCATTTCTCAACCGATTCTCGTGAAATTTTGTTAGCAGATTTGAAAATTGTATATTTTTTTGTCAAGCCAGTTTTTCAATTTTTTTTAAATGGCGGAGATAATGTAAAAAAACATATTTTAGTCCGGATTTCCGGCGCTGTCTGTTCTCCTCTACAGGTCGCATTTCTCAACCGATCTCGGTGAAATTTTGTGAGCAGGTTTGGTAAACATATAGAATTTTTTTGTCGAGACAGTTTTTCGAAATTTATTAAGATGACGGAGATATGTAAAAAACATATTTCAGTCCAGCTTTTCGGCTGTTTGTTCTCCGATTCTGGTGAAATTTTGTGAGTAGGTTCGATAATCAATCATATATAACTGTTTAGTCAAGCCAATTTTTCCAAAATAAAAAAAAAATATTCACCCATTTTGAAAAATTATCAAAATTAGAAGCACTATCTAGCTGCGAATACTCACGTACCTACTGTGTCCTTTGAAAATTTCATGGCGATATTTTATTTCATTTTATCGCGAGGTCTACAGCTCACGGAGCCACTAGTATTAGTTATTTCAACTAATAAGTATCTATACTGTGCAAATATAGTAGTCGGTCACAAAGTCACAACCTTATATTTTTAAAATTTTGAATATTGGCCAGAAATGTTTTATTCCGTAAACTTAATATTTAGCGAAAAATTTTCTAAGTCTATGGTTTTATTCTACCCACAATGGAGTTGCACGCCTAGTATCATAAAAGGTGAAGATCCTTTCCTTTGTGCGCAGTAAGACACTTTTTTGAAAAAAAGACTCTTTAGTGACGTCACGGCTTATTGCTATCTCTTTTTTTTCGTTTTACAATACGTTTTCGTTTCTCACGAACGAACGAACGACGAACAACGAATACGTATTGTAACAAGGACATTTTTTCTATCTTCACTATGACACTGGCCGTGCAATCTCCATTCGAGAGAGGTATAAGCTTCTTGGTTTTATTGATGAACTTTTGAGTTTTCTAATAATAAAAAACAAAATTTACTTTGCACCGCTAACAAAAAAGTTTTGTTACATTTTTGATAATTTTTCGAAACTGTTGAAATATGAATTTCTTTTGATTTCTTAACATATCTCCGCCATTTCGATAAATTTCGAAAATCTGGCCCGACTGAAAAATTATATTTAATTATGAAACCTGTTCACATAATTTCAGAAGAATCGGTTGAGAAATGTGACCTGTAGAGGAGAATAGAACAGCCAATGCCGAAAAACCGGACTGAAATACGTTTCTCCTACTTACATAATCTCCACCATTTCGAAAAAAATTGGACAATAGGCTTAACAAAAAAAAATCTACATAATCTTCAAACCAGCTCATAAAATTTCATGAAAATCGGTTGAGAAATGCGACCTGTAGAGGAGAAAAAACAGCGCCGGAAAACCAGACTGACATAGGTTTTTTAACATATCTCCGCCATTTTGATAAATTTCGAAAAACTGGCTCGATAAAAAAATCTTTATAATTTTTGAACCTGCTCAAAAAATTTCACGACCGGACGGTACATGTGACGTCACAGAAAATTTAATAAACGTGACTGTAAAAACTTGAATAACTTCGTGATTTTTCAACATATCGGAATCATTTTTTCACCATTATTCGTGTGCGTTACCCCAGCAAAAAGTTGTGCTTTAGAGAGATGAGACCTTATCAGATAATTAGTGTGTCATGAGGAGAAATTTGTTTACTAATAGCAAAATTTGTGTGAGTTGTAGTTTTTAAGATATTTGAGAAAAACAGATTTTGCTGGGGTCACGTTTTAAACATTACCCTGGCAAAAAAAGTTGTTTCAGCCTGGAACCAAATTCATGAATAGTTAGCTTTTGTTGCATAGTAAATGTTAGCAAATAGCAAAAATTGTGTGTGTTATGGTTCTCGAGTTATTTAAGTTTTTGCTGGGGTAACGTTTTGGGTTTTCCCAGATCTCGAAAACGGTTCAACGCAGAAGTTTGAAAAAAATACCAGTAAGAGACCTTAATTTGTTTAAATTTGTTTAATTGTTAGTTTTTGATTTGATTGTCGCAAACCAACGTAATTAAATGGTTTCGAAAAACAGAAAAAACGAATTTGCAAGTAAACTAGTACACTTATAATCAAATAAACAGCTGTTAAAAATAGCCGTGGTAGACACTTATTACGTCAAGAATTTTAGGCTTTGTAACTTTACACGATATTAAGTTATAAACAAATTTAATAAATTTTAGACCGGTCGTACTTTAGCGATCGAATACACAGTTTCCATAACATTAAGATACATGGCATACATTAAACAAATTTAAGTAATTCATTAACATTACTTCCTGTTAATTCCAGCTTTCAATTACGCCTATCATGAAAGTTTTAACAAAAACAAGATTACGACAGCAATTCTTGAATAAGCCGACCAAATTGTAAAGGTCACTAAAAAGCGACCGCGCCATACATAAGCGTAACCATCTTAAATGAACGGGATGTTATGGATCTTTTGTTAGTACAGTTGCGTACAAAACTTTGCTGGTCAGATTATCTTTAAATATATAATGTACGTTAGTTTCGCGAAAACTCAAGATTGGCTTGGCCGATTTTGGTTTTAAAATGTTTGTCGTATTCCAGGGGAAGGTTTAAATGGTGAGAAATATATATGGAAAAAATGCGAGGTAGTTTCCGTAAAAACTGTTCCTAGGTAGGAACAGTTTTTATGGGTAAATGTTTTTACCTGTCAAACATAGTGGTCACTGGATTGATATGAGTAGGTTTGGTATTAAAATAAAACATTTGGTTTGATCAAACAGAAGCAACAAATTACTATAAATGTATATATTGATACTGACAAATAAACA
Organism: Agriphila tristella; assembly: GCA_928269145.1. NCBI lineage: Eukaryota > Metazoa > Arthropoda > Insecta > Lepidoptera > Crambidae > Agriphila > Agriphila tristella. Next base: position 46,703,595 of record OV743433.1, read on the forward strand.
CACTATAAATTGCTTAGCGAAATTATTTCCTACTTAGGTTTAGATTATTATTTACCTTTATTTATGTAATGTTGAGTGCCTTCAAACTTTTAACTTTCGTGAATCATTACATTCTTTAAAAATACTATTAATCGCGTAAGTGTATTATTTGATATTAATAAACACGATATTAATTTATAAAATAGAAAACTAGTAGTATCTTAAGCTATATGAATAACATTTTTCTTCATAACTGTACAAAACATCGGATACTAAGCTGCTAATTTGCGAAAATAACCCGTACGTATGGTGCGGTCGCTTTTTAGTGACCTTTACAATTTGGTCGGCTTATTCAAGAATTGCTGTCGTAATCTTGTTTTTGTTAAAACTTTCATGATAGGCGTAATTGAAAGCTGAAATTAACAGGAAGTAATGTTAATGAATTACTTAAATTTGTTTCATGTATGCCATGTGTCTTAATGTTATGGAAACTGTGTATTCGATCGCTAAAGTACGACCGGTCTAAATTTTTTTAAATTTGTTTATATCTTAATATCGTGTAAAGTTACAAAGCCTAAAACTCTTGACGTAATAAGTGTCTACCACGGCTATTTTTAACAGCTGTTTATTTGATTATAAGTGTACTAGTTTACTTGCAAATTCGTTTTTTCTGTTTTTCGAAACCATTTAATTACGTTGGTTTGCGACAATCAAATCAAAAACTAACAATTAAACAAATTTAAACAAATTAAGGTCTCTTAGTGGTATTTTTTTCAAACTTCTGCGTTGAACCGTTTTCGAGATCTGGGAAAACCCAAAACGTTACCCCAGCAAAAACTTAAATAACTCGAGAACCATAACACACAAAATTTTTGCTATTTGCTAACATTTACTATGCAACAAAAGCTATCTGTTCATGTATTTGGTTCCAGGCTGAAACAACTTTTTTTGCCAGGGTAATGTTTAAAACGTGACCCCAGCAAAATCTGTTTTTCTCATATATCTTAAAAACTACAACTCACACAAATTTTGCTATTAGTAAACAAATTTCTCCTCATGACACACTAATTATCTGATAAGGTCTCATCTCTCTAAAGCACAACTTTTTGCTGGGGTAACGCACACCCATTATTCATGTATTTTGTTTATCTTTCTATTCATATATGTGTGTGTGTTTTTGTTTTTTCAGACTTTGGAAACTTCCCTATTGGTAGAGAAATGCGACGTAGAGGAGAACAAACGGACAGCCGCCGGATAGGACATACGAAAGAATTTTTGCCCAAGCTGAAGCAGAGACGCTTCGCTCGCACTTCGTGGAACTATATGCCCTAATGATCATTATTTAAATTCTAATTTTTCTATTAAATTAATTTTAATAGAAAAAATACTAGAAAAAAATCGACTCACCCGTAGCGTCTCCCGTTTAAGCTGAGTCGATTGTTTCTAGTATTTTTTCTATTAAATTAATTATCTTCCTAATAATCATACTTAAATCATCCTACTCAAAAATTTTATATTTGATCCAATCAATATAATATGAACAAGACTAATTCAAAGCAGTGTCATCGCAACATATTTAATTACGAAAACAAACATGCGACACGCAGGTAGAGTCTGTCTAAAAAGTCTGTTTACCTGAGAAATTATTAACGGTAACCCTGTTGGTGCTGTCAAAATCTTATGAGGGCTTTTCACAATGACAAAAAACTGTAGGCTCGATAAATGGCGTTGATAAAAATAGGTGACAATGTGATTTTTGTACTAAGCTTCGAAGAGTATCAACACGTACAGTATTTAGTATGTCATGCTCACTTCAAACATTTCTGCGGTGGTGTCGTGTGAGGCGGGTCGTTACGTTCCCTCAAATATGGTTGAGCGAAGCGATGGCTGGTTCATGCGTCATGCTCGTGAACGGGTGCTGCCAGTGGGAATGGGTCTGCTTCCGTCTGCTTGTATTAAGGGCGTAGTATAACTCGTATATAAAAGATCTGTTTTATATTGCTTGTATGTATGGCACTTCTTACTCAAAAAATATAATTCTTAATAGCTTACCTTGTTTTGATTTATTTAATTGCAATATTTTTACTTTCTATAGTCAGTAGTTTAGTAAAAGACCTATGAAAAGCTTTTGGATATAAATTTTCAATTCGATGCCTTAACATAGGTAGTCTTAGTATGTCATGCTCTCTTTAATCATTTCTGCAGTGGTGTCGTATGAGGCGAGTCGTTACGTTCCCTCAAATATGGTTGAGCGAAGAGATGGCTGGTTCATGCGTCATGCTCGTGAACTGGTGCTGCTAGTGGGAATGGGTCTGCTTCTGACTACCTATCTTAACGCATATTGAATTGTATATTTTTCTTTTATTTTTATTTATTCTAACAACCTAGACTGAATAACAAGTTCAAATTTTAAATTTAGCTTAAAATCTGTAAATTGATTAAGAAATTTGAAATGGGTAGTATTTAAACGCAAATCAAAAAATATCCTTTTTCTATGCTATAAGATTCCAAATTCCCATCAAAATTACTGATTGCACAGCATAATATTCAACTCAAAATATCACTAAACACACTACAATTTATTTTCGCAGCGAACAGCGATTTTTCCTAAAGCAAAAGCTTTTTCATCAATGCACAGCTAATAATCTTAATGCACATTATACCTGTTAACTCTTTTTCTTTTAAATATAGCTTCTATTTTTATATTATTTACAGCAGTTTTTCTAAATAAAACAGCGTTTTATTAATCACAGTCGTCTTATTATTTATTAATTACCACATAATGAGATCAGCAAAAAATATATAAAATTAGATACAAAATTGTAATTTATTGAATTATTAAAGCAGGTCTTGCTTTCGCGGGGCGTCCACGCTTCCTTTTTTGGCCAATAGGCACATTTTTAGCTTCTGCAGGTGGCGCCACGTACTTGAGTCGGATCGCAAGTCCGATGATATGCTTGCACATGTAGTTCTTAAAAAAAATGGGGCAGGTGCATTTTCCGTTGACCCAGGCGGTTTGTTGGGTGGGCAAAGCAACTCTCCAATATGCGAAAGCGTTTTTTTTGTAACCATCAAAAGTGTCCCAATCTTGAGTAAATGTCATGTCACTTGCTGTTGAGCTTCTAACTATATAAGTATTTAGTCCGGAATCAGATTCTAAAAATTTTACATTCTTGTCAAGTTTCGCCCATTGATATGCAAGAGTCCAGTCTTTCAGTTCTATCGGAGGTAAAGTTTTAAATGTCTCTGGTTTGTGATCTTTCGACCATTCCTTGACCATATTTGTTGCGACTGAGATGAATCTAGACAAAGGAAGTCGTTCTCGTAATGTGTGGCTGTCTTTTATACTTCTTTTGAATGACTCTAGTGCATTGTTTGTCACTGGAGAACCTTCGGCTGATCCAAGATACCAATTTGGATTGAGCGAAACCCACTCCTGTTTGAAATATGATATGAATTGCTCTTCTTTTGCGTGTTTATGTAAAAACGCAGTTAACGCTCGTTGAAATAATGTAGAAGAGGTAGCTGAATGCAACAAATCTATATCATCCAACAATTCCTTCTGTTTTTTCTTCTCAACCAATTTTTCTACTTTTTTTTGTATGTTTTTTTTTGCGTGTGCCCAACACATTTTAATAGTAGCCTCTGTGCCAAACACTTCTTGAAAAGCGTTTTGAATGCTTTTTGCTGCGTCGCAAATAAGTGCTTTTGGTTCTATATTAAAATCATAAAGAGTTAAAGCGCCCCTTTTGAGTGCATCGAACAGCACTACAAAATCTTCTTTACGCTCTGAACTTGAAATCGCCATACAAAGAGGATGGAATCGCTTTGCTTTGTCAGTTGTGCCAACCACTAATACTGGAAACCCCTGCCATGTAAGTTTGTACGTGGCGTCTGCATGCAAGTTGGTAGCTAAAGTTGCTAATTTTAACAAAGATTTTGTTCCGATCGCAAAACGAAAGGTTGTATTATCATCATCCTCGTACACGTAGTAATAAATTACATATGGTTCATTATCGTCCTCAGGTATTTCGGATTTATTTATTAACCATTGCTCTAACTCTCCCAGACTGATTGTAGAAGGGCCATAAACAACTCTGCGACGGTCAGAAAGATAATTATTTAGTTGCTTTTTTGAGGGAACTTTAATACCATTTATTTCACTCAGACGTGCTAAAATAGCTTTTGGCTTTAAATGCAATGCGTATAGCTTATTAATTTCGTCCTTTGTTTCTTGGGTTATGCCATAATCATTTTTGGTCCCAATAATCTCATGATCATGATCGCTGCTTGTACGGTACAGTAAGACAGCATCGGAGTTTGACTCAAAAAGCAAATAAATTTGTGCTGCACACTGAGGGCCTCGGTATTTAACTTTGTTGCAACGGTAATACTGTTTTTTACCTTCTTCTGTCGTGTGAGTAAATTTAGCAGTCCAAATCTTTTCATCTCGAAGAAATTGTTGTGCTTCGTCAAAAGTTACGAACTTTTTGACAAATATCCAGTCTAGGCCACCTTTTCTCGTTCGTTTGGTACATGGCTCCTCTTGTGACTCAGGTTCACTGTCCGAACAATACACAGGAACATCACTTTGTTGTTGTATATTACTTGATGATTCCATGGTATATCATCAGTAAATTAACATTAGATAAACTCAAAAGTCAAATGCACACTAATTACACACAAATATTGCAATTATTGTTTTTATAAGATTATCTTTCCGGGTCGCCGGCGCAACGTAACACCGAATGAATATAAACAAACAAATACACGCGGATTGTGTAAAACGACACCTACACTGACGAAATATTTCTATTTCGCTCTTACGCGCGAGATATACGGTTAACTCCCGACGACACGACCTAGTGCTATCTCTATCTTACTCAATCGCGCCACTCTGCACTCCAGTGACGAAAAAGCGCGCGAAGCCGCGAACCCTTTTTCAGTTAATTTGTTCTGCTTTTAGAAATAATGCAATGCAAAAGGATTTTTTTTGGTATAATAATCATTAAATTTGCCGAGCATGGCTACTTGAAAATTAAGACAAATATGATGAACAGGTTTTGTTGTACTTATTGGTTAATATGCGACTGGGATAGTTATTTTGCTATGAAATATGAAAAATTTGCTGTGCAGTCAGTATTTATGCTATGTATGTAGTATTTTTGTACAAAAATAAATTTAACTGTATTGCATTATGAGGAAAAAAGTAATGTCATATTGATGTAAAATTTCGAATTATCTGCAGTTTGAGTTTTGTTAAACATTTAGTTTATTTGTAGTGAAGTAAGTTATTTGATGTAAAAAAGAATATAAATGATGAGTATGTATTGATAGGCGATTATTTATTTGATATGCAATTTATAATATCCCATTTGAAATTCATTAAGAAATGAGCTAATTCAATAATGTTATTTATTTGTTAATCTTTGTTAATATAAAGTCTGGAAACGATATACATATTTGTAAATATCGTTCCATCTGATAAAGCTGACAAGTTTTTTGCGCCCATTTTTCTTGTCAGTTAAAAGACGTCATAATGGGTGGTAGGGTAAAAGAATTGACGATTCAAAAATGCTTATTATGTGAGCTTATTTAAATAAAATATAATTAATTTCATTTCATTTCACCATTTTACTCGTCGAACCCTAAAAGTAGTAACTATTTGAATCACTAAATTTAGTTACTACTTTTAGGGTTCGACGAGTATCAACACCATCTAATAGTAGGAGATCGTGGGGATCGATTTGTATGGGGACCTTGCATTTTTGAGACAAAGCAAACCGCTTGGAACAGGTGTTCCTGGGGGTGATCTGAGCTGATTTAGCCACGTGGTTCCCCCCAGCAGGTGGGCAGGGGAAGGGGGACAACAGTGCGTCCGGCGGGCCTCACTCTAAGCTTTATATCTGCATACACATGTAGCTACTATATCAAGTTTGGTGTCTTTTTATACAGGGTGGATTGTTGAGACGGGACATTAAGGGCAGGTACTAGGGGATGCAGTACCGGTTCCCTCTCAAGAACCGGGACTGGATTTTCGGTACTGTACTTGGAACCGGGATTTACCGGGAAATTCGGTACTTTCGGTACTTGCTTAAAGGCCTACTCAAATCGCTCCGGTATTCGTTACCGGCTCGGGTAGCGGTAAAATTCCGCTATAGTTTGAACAGCACGTTGGAATATTGTTACCGGCACCGGTGGTGGCGAATAGCAGTTTGAGCAGGCCTTGTTGCTTGCTATTAATTTATTGTGTAAAGGGCACGAGTAATTAATTAAACTGTAGAAAATGGACTCATTACAAATATGGGTTGGTGTAGTTTATAAAACAATGTTTTGTTTTACTATTCTGTGTCTTTTAATGACATTCATCATTAAGGCGAGGCAGTTCACGAAATTTACTCGTTCACTATGTCTTTAGAATAAGGTTAAATATTGCATAGCTTTCATTTGCGCTTCGCCAGAAATTTAAAGAAGTTTAGTACATTTTTATTGATTTCTGAAATACTGGATTGTTTATTAAAAAGGTACTTGGTTATTGTGTTGGATCGATAAAAAGCTATCCTTTTTGCATAAAAAATCATACCACTGTCGTTGAAAATTACGAAATCTGACGATTTGAAATTTATTTTTATAAGTTTTTATGGTCTTATTTAGGATTTTTTTACAGAGTTACCATGCCATTTTTAATATTCAGTTCGGTTATTTTGTTTCTTTTCAGTCTACAGTAATTTTTGTGAAGTAGAATTCTACATCAGTTCTTCACATTGGAAGTTCAAAAATCTGTCTTTTCATCAGATCGTGAACTGGCCTCGCCTTAAAATAGAATACAATCAGTATAATTAAACATATTTTTTGAGATCAAAACGGTAAAATTTGAGTTACGTTTTGAATAAGAAAAGTCTTTGTTCCTTCCACTATTGGGCCAGTAAATTCTTACAAATGTTTTTCCTAAAATCGCAAAACGCGATGTAAAGCTGCATTGTTGGTATGTTATTTGGACCCCCTAAGGGAATGTGGAACCATGTTTTGCAAGCAAAAAAAATTGTGCTAGCTGCGTTTTACGTGGAAAACTGCATTATTTTTCAGTTTTTGCAGTTTATTAAAAAACTATGAGCTTTTGACATTAGTTGCCAACATCATTTTGAAAGTGTATTAAATTTTAAACAATTAAAGCTAACTTTCAGATTTACAGATTTATACGAAAAATGAGCACCTGACTAATCTATAAACATACAAATCATTGCAGAGATGCACAACCTTTTTTATTTATGAGACTGTGAAGTGAGCATGTTTATATGAAAATAACGGTGTAGGCGGTTAGATATACCGGTGAGTGTCAATATTTCAAGCATCATATCTCAAAAACTATTAGACATACAGAGCTGAAAGTTGGCTTTAATTATTTGAAATTTAATACACTTTCAAAATGATGTTGGCAACTAATGTCAAAAGCTCATAGTTTTTAATAAAACTGCAAAAACTGAAAAATAATGCAGTTTTCCACGTATAACGCAGCTAGCACAACTATTTTTTGCTTGCAAAACATGGTTCCACACTTAAGGGGTCCTAATAACATACCAAAAATGCAGCTTTACATCGTGTTTTGCGATTTAAATGTAGATTTTTACTGGGCTATATACATCATTAAACAAATTGAGCACAGCAAAACTGAAACTATAAAAAATCAACAAAATTATTAATTGACGATTATAATGTACTTTATTTATGATTTTATCGTATATTGAAGAACAGATAGTGAGAAAATGATATGCACGTATGAAGTACCGAAAGTATCGAAAGAACCGGGATTCGTTCGCTAAAGGCCCGGTACCGGGTTGTTTAAAAAGTCCCGGGATTTCCCGGTATTTTCGAGACCGGGATTTCCCGGGAGCATGCCCTAGCAGGTACCTTAACCGTTATAGTTACAGAAAAACGTTCCAGGGAGACCATCCATAACTTTTTGAGATATTTTGAACTGCATTCACAGATTTTGGAAAAAATTACCGTTAGCAAAAAAATGCTTAAATACCAAAAAAATTTTTTTTATGCCAATCGATCCTATTTCATTTGGGGATCCAAAGACTCTATCGGACCACTTAAGGTATGAGTACTAGAAACGACAGAAATCGCTAAACACTTTTCCCATACATTTTGTACGGAAAAACGAAAAATCTTCTTGAAATATTTTTTATTGCCAAATGTTACTATTTGTTACTGTTAACAAAATACTCTTTAAGGCCAACTAAAATTTGAGTACAGAAACTACGTAAGTCACACACAACATCGTCTTCAGACGCAGACACAATCCTTAATAACATTAGATCCAAAAAGTAATTTCTGTACTCAAATTTCAGTTGGCCTTGAAGAGTATTTTGATCACAGTAAGAAATAAGATCGTTTGGCACTAAAAATATTTCGAGTAAATTTTTCGTTTTTCCGTACAAAATGTATGGGAAAAGTTTTTGGCGATTTCTGACGTTTCTAGTACTCATCCATTTACTGTTCCATAGAGTCTTTTGATCCCCACATGAAATAGGATCGATTGGCATAAAAAAAAATTTTTTGGTATTTTAGCATTTTTTTGCTAACGGTAATTTTTTTCTAAAATCTGTGGATGCAGTTCAGAATATCTTAAAAGGTTATGGATGGTCTCCCAGGAATGTTTTCCTATAACTATAACGGTTAAGGTACCTGCCCTTAATATCCTCTCTCAAAAATCCACCCTTTATAATTCGAGGACGAGGAATTCATTTTTGAAACTGAATTTTCACTCACCCATACAAAAAACCGCGAAATTCAAAAATTAAAATATTTCTCTACTATTTTTTTTCGAAAATCCTCCATAAATTAAAACTATCAAGGTTTGTCGCAGAAAAAAAAATAGTAGTGAATAGCCCAGTTATCCCACTATATGTATGACGGCGCGTTTATGTTATTTTACGCATTTTTTGTAATTTCATATTGTTTTTATTTGCTAATCAATAATAATTACAATTTAAAACAATAAAACATTGGTAAAACATTGTTAAGTTATAAAATCAAGTTAAATAATCAAAGAGGGGATTAACGTCCGTGCGGGCTTGCGAGTGACGTCAGCGCCCGAACTTGTTTTGTTTGTTGTTGCGCTGTGGCGTGAGTGGGGTAGTAGTGGGGCGCGACCGGGCTTTATAAGCGGGCGGCGCTCGTATTGGGACACATTCGATCGTGAGCCGTGGCGCTGTACGTTCGCTCGCAATTCTGCATACCTCTTAAAATAAATAGCGCTTTCTCCAACGCCCATGGATATGGTTGAATTATATGGTCAGCTCGGCACTCCGTCATGTATATCATAATAAACTTGTTGTTCATTTTTTGTCTAAAAACTGTGTTAAAAAATTATTGATGTCGCGCGGTGAAATTTTCTGGGCCTTTTTTTTGAATATTTTCTACAGAATTAAAACATCAAGATTTGCTACAGAAAAAAAACTGGCATATAGCTCAGTTATTTTACAATATAAAACAATACATTTGTTAAACATTTTTGTCTAGTAACTGTGTTAAATAAATAATTCGTGTCGCGCGGCCAAATTTTCTCTACCATTTTTTTCGAAAGTCCTCTACAGAATTAAAACTATGAAGATTTTTCCCAAAAACAAAACACTGCTGAATAGCCCAGTTATCTTTTTATATACAAAAATAAATTTGTTAATTTTTTTTCTAGAAATTGAGGTAAAAAAATGTTTTGTGTCGCGTGGCGGAATTTTCTCTACATTTTTTTTTTATTTTTGAATATTTTTACAGAATTAAAACTATGAAAATTTTCCCCAGAAAAAACATATTGGTGAATAGCCCAGTAAATTTACTATATAGAATAATACATTTGTTAAACATTTTAGTCTAAGTAACTGTATCATAAAAATGTTTTGTGTCGCGCGGCGGAATTTTCTCTACCATTTTTTTTTCGAAAATCCTCTACAGAATTAAAACTATGAAGATTTACCCCAGAAACCAAAATACTAGTGAATAGTCTAATTATCTTACTATATAGAATAATAAACTTGTCGAACATTTTTGTCTAGTAACTGTGTTAAAAAAATGTTTTGTGACGCGCCGCGGACCTGCAAAGTTATGTTCTGATCAGCCCCTCTACTCAAATGGCAATGGCCTATAGAAAATATTCGTTCGCTAACTTGAAAGTTAAAAAAAGCCATAAATTCTAAAACTACGGGTCGTAGGCTTGTCAATTCCATTCAAAACAACAATGTCTGTGATTTATCTAAACTTGTGACTTGTGAGTTGTGACTTGATCGTCTAATTGCTTATTTTTAAGCTTTAAGTTAGTGAACGAATAGAAAATTGGCCATTTGAGTAGAGGTTCTGATAAGTTTGTTATTTTTCTGGTTATATTGATAATTTACTTTACATTACATTGATAAATTACTTCTGGATGTGACAAATATATGATACAAATTAAATATTGGGAAAACGTTCGCCATTAGAATTATTATATATGTGATAAAATTAACATAGTTATGCGGGTTAAAATAAAACAATTTTATTGTTCGCAGTTGCCACTACATGCACATAGGTCTGTGCATTTTAGATTTCTTTTAATGCAGTTGCACCTCCCTGCGCATTTTGTTTTGCAGCGGCAACGAAATAATTCTAAACAAGCAGCAGATGCAGCAGGTATGCTCGTCCAAATAGGCTCCCAATAGCCATTTTGTTTGGACCAGCCCCAGTCAGCAGGGCATGGCAGCTGCAATGTGCGGCGTCGGGAGACGTAATAACACTAGAAAAGTCGATTCTTAACTGTTCCTTTATTTAGAAAAAAACAGGGTTTTTATAGTAATTCCAAATAGGTCGACACGTAATGTTTTACAATGGCATTTAGCTTGTTTATAAAGGTATCCGATTACATGTTGCATGTTTACTTTAACTAAGAAAATAGAATATTAATTTATAATAAAAACAATATTGGCATTACACGTCAGTATTATACGTCATCGATAACGTGTCCCACACTACACCTTCCCCCTTTTTTTTTGTGACAAAAATTAAGAATCTGTATTTTTTTGTTAAACATATCATTACTACTTAGTCAAGTATCAATATTAAACTAAACATTGTTACACGTAATACAAATCATCCTTACTTAAAATAACAAACAATTGTTTACATTCAAAAAATATACTGTTACATATAAATTAATTTATGGTTATCTTGCATTATTACTCATAACATGATTCAGTTTATCAAGACTCTCAACCCTTTCTTTGGACATAGGTATTTGCTGTTATTATTGATCTCTTATTACAATTTTCTGTCCTTTTATTTAATTATTTCTTACATATTGGCACTTGTGAACTGTCCGCTTAGTAATAACCATGTCGGAAGAAATCTTGTTAGAAATTTGTGCGCGTTGCGCCCTATTCTCACTCCACCATAGAGTGCAATTTTTCTTTCTTACAAATTCGAACTATTTGCTAACGTCAAATCAACATGACCAATATTTGGGACGTGTGTTTAAGTGACGAATGACCATAAAGTTAATATACCTGTCGGAATAGAGGAACAAACATGAGCTGTCAAACGAAGCCGAAATTGATTTGGGTAATTATTTGAAAAGCGTTCTCCGCGCAATTTTCGTGGCGAAATTTCACTTTGAGTTATTCGAATAAATAAAATTAGTATATTAAAGAATCCAAGAAATAAATAAATAGTATACTCGAAACATGCAAATCGGTACATAAATCACTGAGATATTAAATTTTGAAATTTTGAAAGCCACGAAAGTTACGATGCACTTCACAAACATTACGAAACGATTTACTACAAAGTACTGCTTATGCTTATACAGCCCGTGAGAGCACTGAAAACCTAATATTGAAAGCTTTGTACCTTTATTTGGTGTATACATAAAAAAAAACGATGTTTTAGTGCAATGTCGTGACTAAGTAAATATCATCACCCTCTCTCCTTCTCTGTGTGAGAATAGGTTAGTATATGTAATATATAACAAGTATATTCAAACTAGCAGACAGGATTCTTATCAATTTGAGAAGAAACTTAAATTTCATAGCATGGTCTGTAATTTTCATGGACAAATTGCCACGAAAATTATGCCACGCAAATTACGATAATTTACTTTTTTTAAATTTCAAAGTTATGTTATGGACAAATTATGAAAGTAAATACTTATATATAGTCTCGAGGACCTATCCTATTCTAAAATATATAGCAAAAATCGATACCGTATGCATACATCTATTATAATCTGTCCATGAAAGTTGTTTGACTAAGGGCATCAAACATTTATTTGAAAGTTACGGACCGATATTTGTTTTTCAGCATAGCAATGAACAATATGTGTATCATAAAGTGTTAGTATGATCAACAGAGCAGCAGCGCGGCTATTAAAAATAGTTTTAAGGCGATATGCTTTATATTTATGAATTTTTTTGCTGCGCGCTCAAAAAAATGCCAAATCGTGTGACAGAGAGAAAATGCTCTGCAACTTTTTTTTTATTCACGATAAAAAAATAGTTTTTAGCACTATTAAACATGAGTTAAATACAATTATTTTGATGTATAATAGATACATATTACTTAAAAGACAAAGAAGTTATTAAAGGTCGTCCTAAGTGCGAATAGAGTGTGACACCCGAAGAACAGCGATTTTACCCCCGATTTCGATCTTTGAAAATTATTTTAAATTTTATTTTAATAAATACTACGCATTTTTTATTAAAATTGAATAGAACTGTAAATGAAGGATTATTTAGTATTTTTCCTAAAGCTATATTTACAATAGGTTAGGAATAACAAGCGTGTGACCGCCAAAAAAAGGGCCTCGGAGAACTACCCATTTACATTTGTGTGTGTATCTTTTTTATGTATAAGTCTCAGTGATGTAATCTTGTCACTATTGATATAAATATCGATATCGATAGTATTAATTAACAGCCATAGATTCAAAATAAATGGGATAGAATTTTGCACGGGTGTACTAAAATTACGATTCTGAAATGAAGTATGACTATTAGAAAAAGATCAGAAGATATTTAAAATCATTTATTTAACATAATTTTAATTTTATCCTGTAACTTAGTGCATTTAGCCATAAGCTTCTTTTTCCTTGGCGTCAATTCTGGTCGGAAAGAAGTCGATGGGTGGTGACTGTTGCAATAGCAGAGGTATAGATCTAGAATTCGATGAGGTTGGTACATGTGTGAATGCCTCTGGTACAATATCTCTATAAACGTAGGACGACACTGTGCGTCTAGGCTTAATATTGACCTGTAACAAAGACAGACCTATGGATCGGCTTAAGTATCTTAAATGGGATTACATTCCAAGATATCGATAACTTTATGCAGCCCTACTGTAAACTGAAAATTATTTCTTTACACAAAATATTCGTTAATTGTGCATTTTGTCTAGCCAATCTTTGCTTCTTACAAAAATGAGTATTTACAGAAGAGAATTATCACGCTCAGTGCTAAAATTTCGAAACGTATTGGTAAAAATAAACAGAAAGTTAGGCGGGGTCGATTTGGAATAATTTACCTGTGAAATGAACATTTTTCTGGGTTATTTCGATGTTTTGTACAACAATCAATCACTGAACAGGATACCATGTTTCCGAAGCATTATTTCGCAAAAATGTCCACGATTTCAAGAAAAATCGGAAATATTTTCAGAACTCAAATTCTCAGCGAGCTGATAAGTGCTGACAAACTGTCAATCAGTTGCGAAAAAGAGTTCTGCACGTCATAATCATGCATCTCTTATTATCACACATTGTTGCTGATTAGTGACATCTCGCTTGCTCAGCCCTTTGTTCCTCTATTCCGCTAGGTAATATTAACTTTATGCGAATGACAGCATTAAACTTAACTTAATTATTTACTTATACTACTAATTACCTATTGTTTTTTTATACTTAAAACTAACGTAATTAATACACTTTATCGGAAATATTATAAAAAATAAGTTCATATTTGTCACACACAATCATAACATTTAGTTGAAGAGCTGTTAAAAAAATAGATTATAAAAACACATTTCTAACACAAAACAAATAATTAATTCAATTTAGCACATTCCTTCTTTATAATACTTAGAAAAATGAATACAATCATAAAAGTAAGCTATAGTCACTTATTAACTGACTTAATAAATAATAGATAATAATTTTTTTTCCCCATTTTTTTTTCTTTTAAATATGAAAAAGTATGCCACCTATCTCATATTAACTATCCAACGTTTATATAAAAAAAAACTTTTTAAAACCAGCTTTATTATTTACTTCTATGTAGGTATATTCAATTTCGCAACAATTTTTAATACGATCATCATCTACAAACTTTAATTCCTTCATATTTCTTAATATTTTAACATTATTCCATAATATTTCATATCATTTTATAAAATACCTTTGCTTGTCGTAAATTGAATTCCCCTTATCATTAACATGATCACAAACATGCCTCTCTAATGGTTCTACTTCATTCATAAATACAATTTTTATAAGCTGTTTCAGCTGTTTGTGTCATAGTCATTGGTTCCTTCGCTTAGTAGGTATACACTGGATACCTTTTTATTTGTCAAAATAGTTATTAAACATTTAAATATGTTTTTTAGTCCTTAACAAAATATTTTTATTTCCTTACGTGGCCATTCGTAAGTGATATAAGAATGTCGTTTGATATTACTTTCATTTTATTTCATTTACTCGTCCTTGTCAATAATTCATTACACATATTTGTCGACGGATTCGAGAGATTTCAACGGATTTCATTTCAACGGATCGCATTTTAACGGATCGTATTTTGACGGATCGTCTTTTGACGGATCGTATTTTGAGGGTCCGGTCCATTATTTTGTTCATTTATTTCAAATATACTTTCGTTTCCACCTTTTCTTATTAATATAATTCAATTTTTCTCACTTTGTAATAAGTTCTCGCACTAAGACACTTGCGTCGTATATTTATCATAACCACCATTGGTATTATCGGTACACACATCACACAAGTATAGGTACTTCATATAACACATGATTCATATAACACATTATTCGCCCGGCACCGGGGTACTTTCATTTTTACTTAATTATTTATGGTACAAAAACATTTTTTATAGTCGACTTACATAATAATAAATGGACACCTCGTGCCATTTGGGCTGCGCGCGCAACCTTATATCGGAGGCCATATTTTAAGTCCCCTTAGGACTCCAAAATTTCACACTGAGGGAAACTCGTCCGCACCATGATCGAAATGAAGGATCGACCCTCCGTGTACCATATTTATTTATAGTGTTATAATTGGCATCTACTGGTCCCAACAGTTTCGAAGGGGAAACTCATCCACACTTGATAAATCTGTAGGACCTGCCTTATAGTACTCTCACTTTATGTGTACCGATTATATTTATTTTATCCTTTATTTTAGCTTTGTATACATTCCACACGTTTCACATCCAAAACTTGCTTTAACAACTATCATTCCTGATATGAATATAGGGTAAATAAGTATTTCATCGTTCTTGGGTGATCAGCCCAATCGCATGTGAAACCTTATAAACCATATGATTTCCATACTTCTGTAATATTCTTAATCAAAAACTTCATTCGAAAACCACACATAAGTAAATACTTCCACTTATACTTTCCTCTTAACATGCTGTTCCTAATTGCAAACCTAAGATTTTTAATACAGCTCCACAAAGCTTATAATCGTATAAAATTTTATCATTAATTGTTAATTATAACTATTAACTTTTTACATTATATAAATAGTACGTCATTTCCAATCATATAGTTTTCTATGTACTTCCATGTTTTTATGTCCATGCGTAAATTAGCATTTCTAATTATTTTCTTAATAAGTCTATTTTTTTTTACTTCATATAATAATGAGTACTGCGTTATTTTGTATGACATTTCAAATGTTACGATCTTACGATACTCAACTTGACACGAAGTTATTTACTTTAACAATTTGGTACCTACAACAATGCTATAAATAATAAAGGAGATGTCCCAGCGTTGCCCCATTTTATAACTTTCATAATAAAAAAATGCTAATTACATTTTATTTAGGTATAGTACCAGTTAAAAATTGTTTTATATTTAGAAAAACAATTACAAAAACATCAAGTTGTTTTCTGAAGTATTTTGTGAAAAAAAATAAGTAAATAGTACTATCATGATAAAATATTGTGATATAAAAGCGTTTTAATTTAATAAATCCCACTTTTTAATGCAGAAAATAATTGTTAATCTGAATTCTAGAGTAAAATACCTATTTTGACATACTACTTTGATTAAGACGCTATAGAATAGACTTTAATTTTTTTTTGAGAAAAGTGGGGCAATTGACATATGCGCGATGGGACATGTCTTTTAATTTCTCGTTTTTATTACATAACTGAAACTTCACAATTGTATGCTACTCGTATTTACAGTAAATTTCCAACTAGCAAGTGTTTTGAATTCAAAATTACTAAGTAGGATTTTACTACCTACACGTTTTTTTTTTAAATGTAGTTCCGAAATAAAAATAATATTTTGATTGCTAAAAGCCAACGTGAAATAGTCTGTCCGGCTTATTTTTTAACTTACTTAGTTTTGCTCAACAAATATGCATGGTATTAATATTATTAGGATATTTTTATAGGATCAATTATTTTAATTTCATTCGTTTTTTTTTACTTAGTTCTTTAGTTAGTTAAAGATTATATTATTTATCTGCACAGCCAGCGATTGTGCACAGCTATGATTGTTTTGTTTTGCTCTCCAAAACTTATACGGATCGTACCGTAAGATGTATCTCTTATCTCCGATATAGTAGGCTATGTGACGTTCGGCCACAGAATGATATAAGTAGGTAAGTACCTACTACGTATAGAAAAATATAGAAAGGTCTCGCCTGTTGATAGTGCGTCGTCACGTCATGAAATATCACAAAGTACTTAGTGACGCATCAACCATACGTACGAGTACATCTCGTCGTTTGTTGCAAATTGAACTGCAATTTTTCATCATCAATATTGTCCGATTTTCTATTGTCGCATTTATTCGACGTTGTCTAATTTTTTTTTTCTACTGCGACTGAAATTTTGCCTATTTACATTATAAAACCCAATGCTTATTTTGTTGGAGAGTTTTTTTTGTTTTAGATAAAGAGAAAAAACTTTTAACTTACGTTTGTAATCGTGGGTTTCTGCCTACATTTATGTAATACGTTCCTTTTAAAGGTTTAAAACAATACGGGTGATGAATAAGCTTGTGCTGACATAATTTGTGTTCAGCTTTTGTTTCGTAATCCTTGAGCGAAACTACTACCTACTTAATAGGTTTTTTTTTGTTTGGCTTTAAAACACTATAGATAGACTTTCGCGTAAAATGGTATGGTTTACGAAAAGACCTACAATTTATTGACCAAATTGATCTATAACTTATTTCCCAGTTTGATCGTAATTTCTTTTTATTAATGTGGTTTTTGACTGCGTTTTAATTTCATCAACCATTTTATTTTACGTTATTATAAGTACCTGATAATCTTAACTTAGTACTTTGGGATAATCTTCTTTTTAACACAAAATAAATTAATAATTATGCATCCGTGTTTTTAATCATTGTTGAATATAATTCTACCGTATCAAGGAATTGGTTTACGATGACCTTTGAGCCATCCATAGTAAGCTGGCAGTAATGAAACTGCTAGTCTTTTGAGTCAAAACCATTTAAAAAAAAAAAAAATTATTCTTTTTCGTCTTCGTAATAAGCTAATATTTTGTTATACGTATCTATTATTTTTATATTAAGTACAACTTTTTTTTACATAACCAAGTTTACATCACTTAAATTTATCACTTACTTACTTACTTACATCTCCATATATTAACTTCGTTATTTTCTCAAAAATAGTTTTTAATTTCTGTCTGTCATAATATTCGAAAAAAAAAAAATTTCCCTGGCAATTACTGATTCATAATACCCCTGCAATTACAATTTTTTAAATAACTTAATAGACAATGAAATAATTCCAGTTTTACCTCTTAATTTCTATTTCCGTTAGGTACATCTTCTTTTTTTTTTCGCTTGGCTCTATATCAAAATATCCTGTTCACTACTGCAAACGCCTGGCGGTCAATCGTCTTTGTAAGGCACTTGTTGCTCGGCCATCGATACCCAGGCCAGAGATGGGACGTGCTTGTCTTGTCTTGTATTGCATTATTTCCTGCACCATTTTGCTTTGGTTTATTATGGTTTGTCCTAAACTGGCTGAATTACTTAGGATACCCCGGCTGGATCCACTTTGGACACCACTGAATTGTGAAGCAGGGCGCCATCTCCCGGCGCCCTGCTTCACAATTCCATCACCAGACTCTTCTTTTTATTTCTTATTATGTCCGTGAGTACCGGAAACGCGGTTATTGTACTGTCCAATTTTACTTTATTTTTGTACATGTAGAACTTTATCACGCGTTAGTTAAATATACTAATTTCACTCACTCTTGGTATTAGATAAAAAAAAACACGTTGTTAACGCGTACCGCGACTAATACTGAGGCTCGGAACCCATACGGCGCCAGCACTGCCTAGAAGCAGT
Source organism: Agriphila tristella (assembly GCA_928269145.1). Lineage (NCBI taxonomy): Eukaryota > Metazoa > Arthropoda > Insecta > Lepidoptera > Crambidae > Agriphila > Agriphila tristella. The sequence goes on from OV743433.1 coordinate 46,722,175, forward strand.
ATCCTGGCAGGGTCTCCATGCAATGTGCGGCGTCGGGAGACGTAATAACACTAGAAAAGTCGATTCTTAACTGTTCCTTTATTTAGAAAAAAACAGGGTTTTTATAGTAATTCCAAATAGGTCGACACGTAATGTTTTACAATGGCATTTAGCTTGTTTATAAAGGTATCCGATTACATGTTGCATGTTTACTTTAAATAAGAAAATAGAATATTAATTTATAATAAAAACAATATTGGCATTACACGTCAGTATTATACGTCATCGATAACGTGTCCCACACTACACAGCTGTTGCTGAGGGCCTATAATCTGTCCCCAAACATAGCCTCCTCGGTAAACTGCATTGAGAATAATACGGTTACGAAGTGTGCATCTACCGTTGGAGGCAGATTTTTCAGCTGGAGATCTGTTTTAGTTGAGTACTTTTCGGCACTCATTTACATTCGGAACTTGTGTCTGATCTGAAATCAGTAACAAATAAAAATTCATAATGTTAAAATAATGTCTAGGAACCAGTTCACATCTCGTAATTCAAATCTCTTCACTTCAGACTAAAGATTGTAAGGTTACCGCAGTACGAGACAGGTCATCTGAGTGATCGTGACCAATCGCTCATGACGCTCACACGCTCACTGCTGCAAACTTTTGTTGAATAAATGATTTTAGTTGTAACGCATTGATTTATAATTTATTTTAGAGGACCAGAAAAGACTGAAGTCTTGCAATTCTTCCACGCCGTTACTATTTTTATTTTTTTAATGTCACTTTGAAAAGGCCTCATTGTATGAAACACAACATTGAATATGGCAGCACCAACAGGGTTACCAGTATAAGTTTTTTTAATAATTTAATAATTTCTTAGGTAAACAGACTTTTTAGACAGACTCTAGGTACGCTATCTATACAATCTACGCAACTGTAATAATTTTGGTCCGGTTATCCTCACACACAAATAGTTAGAAACACTGGGTCGGTGGGTGAAGAAGGAACGCTGTTCACTGTTGAACTGCTGATTAGTTTGCACAACTTTATTTTTTTAATCCACAATGGCCTAGTGCTTGGCCTTCACCTTACCTGATGTTAAGTGACAATAAGGCTGAAAGTGTAAGCGCACTACACCCGGAATCCTCACCACTGAGGAACTGGCTATCTTACCTCCAACTGCCGGAATACAGCAATTTTAACACGTTTTATTAGGTTGCTTTCTCGTTGTGTTTGTATGTTCGTTTGTTTGTTTCTCCACAAAGTTTGCGAACGACTTTATACTAGCTTCCCGATGAGCTAGAGACTTGAAATTTTGAACACAGGTCGGAACTGGAAGGCAATGCAATATTATGGTGTAATTGAGCTGATCTGATGAAGAAACCGGAAGAAGGCCACAGGAACTCTATGATGGAACCATACAACCCCATCGTGTTTAGGCTCGTTAGAATTGTCTTGACGAGTACTCTAATGGGAAATGAGGTCCAGGGTCTGATGATGAAGCCGATAGGCCATGCCATAGGAACTCAATATTGAAACCGTGCAACCACATCAAATTTGGGCTCGTTTGAATCGTCTTGACGAGTTCTTTGTTGGGAAATAGTTTCCAGGGTCTGATGATGGAGCTGGAAGAAGGACACAGGAACTCTTTAATAAAACCCCGCTACCCCATCGAGATTAGGCTCGTGTGAATCGTCTTGACGAGTACTTTGTTGGAAAATAGTGCCCAGGGTCTGATGATGGAGCCGGAAGAAGGCCACTGGAACTCGGTAATAAAACCATGCAACCCCATAGAGTTTGGGCTCGTTTGAATCGTAATAATAATTTACTCACTTATGCTCTGAAATGTTATCATTCCATTTGAAAAAAGAATGCGGGGCGTTCAACATTTCCGTGGGGGTCTGGTTCATCACATTCTAAATTTGAAATTCAGTGCGGAAATGAAATTCAATACTTACTTCCCGCACTGAGTGCGGGAAGTAAGTGTTCCAAATTCAAATCGGTAGAACTTATCAGCTAGCATTATTTTTATGAAACTTTATGGTTGCATGACCGGTCAGTAAACATGGCCACGCGAACCAATTTAAATATCACATTTTTACAAAGAAAATTGTATTTCCTCGCATTTCGTGAGTAAAGTATTATACAAACCTTGTACTGGAAGCTACTTGCATTGCCTCGAATGATTAAAGCCCTCGCCTGCGGCTCGGGCTTCAAACCATCCTCGACAATTCAATCGCTAGCTTCCCGTTCTCGGATGTAATGTACTATTACTGAGAAAAAAGATTTTTTATAATATATGCTAAAGACAATGTGGATGATTAATAAAAAAAAATGCGCCCCACGGTTTTAGGTTTAAAATTTCTGTAGGCTATAAATATTTACAGAAGAAATTATTTTTTACTTTTTAACTGGTCCATTTTAATGGTTTTAGTCCGATTTTTTTGTAATAATTAAGTCCGTTTTAAAAAAGGTGTTTTAAAAAAAAAATATGTTGTTTTGGCGTTTAAGTGGTAGGCCGGACTTGAAATAAGTCCTAAATATCAACCAAACCACTCGGTTTGGTTAGGCACTCACCTACAAAAATATCCTGGGAATCGAACCTGGAAGCCGGGACCCCTGCGTCTTGAACTTAGTCTCTCGTCGTGTTCATGGCGAAGTCACTTTGAAGTGTTTTAAAAGCTCCGCTGATAATTTTTGAGTTTAAACTTGAGTTTATATGGTTGCAGATATTATTAAAAAAAATGAAATTTTGACAATTAATTTCAGTTCCTGAACAATCTCTAGGAAAATTCTTTTTACTTACTTAACATTTTTAGTTGATAATAAACATAGTCTAAAAACACACTCAGTCTAAATCTGTAAAATTATTGAAAATTATGTATGTTTACCAATATTGAAATAATCCCTATTATATTTAGTTTAACTATGAAATAGACGATTTTTTCTCACACACAGAGACTCATATTTATCTTGCAAAAGATGCTTAAGTTGCTTGTTATCATTTCGAATTATGATCAATTCATGACGGCCAACTATCGGCAGTAAAAATATTTCAAATTTTCTTTCCATAACATGTAACTAAGTGACTAGGTACTTTTGGCCAATATTTTTTTTCACCTTACACAATGTGGCATGTGTTAATGTTAGCTTAGTATTTAAATATTTGGGTAAGTATAAAGTTTTTAAAACAATAGCGTTCATGGTTGTCAAATAAACGAAGAAAATGTTAGTATGGAAAATGCAAATATTTAAAAAAAAATCATACAAAACGACAATTTCATACTTTAACAAAGAAGGCTGACAACTATGCTGACAACTACACTTTCGTGAAGCAATGCTACTAATAGTCCGTGAGCCCACGACAGTATTGCCTACGTCATATGACATCACGATGAAATGCATGGCACACGGTCGCAAAAGTTGTGCTGAGCGAGGATCAGAAGATTATCGCAAATAAAATTGGCCGGAAGCTTGAGAAAATCTTCCACTTCCGGTCAAAATTTTAAGATTATATTTACGTCATATGATAATCATTCAATGTCATCAAGAAGCTTATATCCACAATGGAGGTTGCACTCCTAGTAAGTAAGTGAAAATTGAAAAAGACTCTTTAGTGACGTTACGGCTTATTGCTATCTCTTTCTTTTCGTTTTACAATACGTTTTCGTGTCTCACGAACAAACGAACGACGAACAACGAACACGTATTGTAACACTAAAGAAAGAGGTTGCAATAAGCCGTAAGGACCTTTTTTCAATCTTCACTATGATATATGGCCGTGCAATCTCCATTTGAGGGAGGTATAAGCTTCTTGAATGTCATATGTAAGAGACCGGTGTCATTATTTAGTTTTCAATCGCAAAGAGAGTAAACATAAGTCTGTCAGTTCTGAAATGACTAAAAAACAAAAATTTTAAGTTTAGGTACGAGTATTCCGGTCATTTCAGAACTGACAGACTTATGTTTACTCTCTCTACTGTCGTGGGCTCACGGACTAAAAAGAATAATATCATAGAGTAAGATAAAAAAAATAGGGGTAGAGAGCCCTCTGGCGATTTTAAAACTTACTCATTTTGAAGCGCCATCTCTGATCGGCGATTTTCTTGTTAGTTTGTTTTTTTTTTTAGTACCTAATCTAGCAATCCTACCTACGGCTTTGTTCTAATTATCTTTTATAACATTCTAAACGCCGTGTTCACTAGTATTAGTATTTTTTCCGAAGAAAATAACTAACACATGAGAACAAACGTTTCAAATGTTATAAGAGATAACTAGAACAAAACAGTTAAAAACATAATTACAAAAGGGAGAAAAGAAAAGGACACAAAATTAAACAATTAAGTGAAAGAGTCATTATGTTTTTATTTATTCCTCTCAGTTTATGCCTAGGGATAATTTTATTCAAAATTGTTCATATTCTTATTTCTTAATATTTATTCATTCACAAACACGGTCAGGGTGCCTATTAGCGATAATTGATAACTGAATATTAAAACCATTCCAGTAAAATTATTCGTAAATAAGCAATTAATGCTTCCGCATAGAAAAACAGGAAGGATGGTGCAAGGTCGAACCAAAATAATTTAACTGACACCTATACGAAGTCCTATATATTATTACGAGATATAATACAATCATTTTACTTACACCCTTACTTTAAGTCTATAAAACGATTATGGAGCCAAAGAGTCCCGGAATTGAAACAAGTAATAATACTTGTTTTTTATAAAAAAAAAAAAAATTCATCATTTGCGGTTGCCACAACTAAACTGCTCGATAGCTCGTACTGCACCTGTATCAGGATGACAACAGAGTGGGATGGGGGTGGGCTGTGATCTGAAAAAAAAATGTTTGTAATTTTATTATTAAAAATATTGTAGCTTATGAAATTGATGCATAATGAGGGCATTATGCATGATGTTTGCAGTTACGTCTTTGTAATTCTAGAGGAGCGATGTTCATAACAAAACGTGTGCGTAAAGTAACTGCGTTTTACCTGCACGTAACGGTACAATTATTTTGAGAAATATCTACCCTTAATTTGCGTAAACAAAACTTACATGATATTTCTGGTATATGAAGACGAAGTGGGATGGGTTGGAATTGAAATGGGTCTGGAACTGGGATGGGTCTGGTTGCCTGAAAAAATATAACATAAAAAACTATATTTTCATAAACACTAAAATAATAATACACCGCGCCGGGGTTATAGTATCATTTGAAAGGCCTTACGAAACTCTACAAAGTTATATATATTTCAATTTCAAAATCAAGTGCCCCATTTTTAAAGCCCCAAAAAAATTTACGTGATGTTGCTTCAGTGGAAACGCACCCTTAATCAAGGAGGTAGTAATTTGATTCTACTATGGTACCTACCTAGTACCTACATAAAAAACTTACACGATGAATTGCCGGTAGGTGAAGGGAAGGTACTACGCCTACAGGCCTTATCCTGCTGGCGAAGGTGCTGGTTGCAGACCCGATTCTTTTAACTTGTCAACACATTTTCACTAACAATCTCTACCCAATCTTTAAAACTATCCGGGTCCTTATTCTTTTGTTGGGAAACGGTGGAAAGGAGCAACTGAAATAAGTAAACGTGCGAAATAAACACAGAAAAAGATTTTTGTGATATTGCTAAAGGAAAATTCTGACAATTAAATTTTGTTTTTGATAAAAAGAGTATACCTACCTTTATGAATGTACTCTCGCTAATGACTATTAGAAAATCATTGTCTATTCCCAAACCATAAACTGCTTGACAAGCATTTACGTGCTTGTCAAGCATTGCTTGATCGTTGAGGGAGTTCTTATAAAAAAAAAATTGTATGAAGTAATGATCTTCGCCAATGAGAGATGAAAGCACTTCCTTTACAATAATGTCACTTAGTATAGGAGTGTCAAGAGTGTCCCCCCCCTGAATAATATTATGTCATTGGCTAAAAGCGCATATACGAATGTTGAATAATATCACAACCTCACAAGGTATAATAAAAATTCGAAAGATCAGAGTTTCTCCAAGATGCTCCAAGCAAAATTTTCCGCAATCAGCTGGGTTAAAATTAATTAAAGGAAAACCTTACGAATCTCGATAATGACATGTGCCTATTATTCATGATTAACCCGTATTGTTCGGTATTATTTACATATTGTACACAAGTTTTTTTATTAACAACGTATCCCGTTGTACTAAAGAAACATGAAAGACAAAAACAAAATATGAAAATTATGGGAAAAAGCACGCCCACTGCAAGAATATTTTGCGAACAAACGGGTGAGTGTGCATGCAGCCTACTTCAAAATAAAAAATTTAAGTGATACAATGCAAATATTTTTATATTTTATAACAAAATATTGTAAAACATGAATAATTTGATATTAATAAATATTTGAAGGACATTTATTTATGCCAAAAATTTGTATGACTTTTCAGCGGCATAAAACCTCTTTGTTGTTACTAAAAAAATAACTGATTACCCGGGTAAATTGGGAATGCTCTTTACTCGCATAGAACTTGCAGTAAGGTACTATTTAACTTTGTAGGGATGATTCTATAACGTACTAGTGTTTTATATATTATTGTATGGTGTTTGTTATAGCTCGGTTTATGGCCCTAAAAGCCATGTATTAGGGCTTACTTTACGAGCAAGTGTGTTGAAAATAAATATAGCAATGAGGATCAGTAACAGGTTTGGATCCTATAGTTTTTTTGATATAATATAAACACTTTTTGATAGCTATGAAACCTAGTGAAAGAATTTTTGAAATCCGTTTAGAAATGATTGAGTTAAAAGGGTTTGAAGGAAATGCCAAGCTCAATGCAATATGTGCTTTATCACGTACGACATAAGAGGGCCTACTCAAATGGCCAACATTCTATTCGTTTGAACGCTACGCTTAGTATTAAAGATTTAAAATAAGCAGTAAACTATAAAATTACGTGCCTTAAGTTTGTCAATTCCATACAATAACATCAAAGTCTGTGATTCATATAAGTTTTCGACACGTGATTTAATCGTCTATTGCTCATATTTAAGCTTTAAAAGTAAGCGTAGCGTTCAAACGAATAGAAAGTTGGCCTTTGAGTAGGCGGCAAGATAAAGATAAAGATAAAGATAATTTATTTGTTCAAAACATGTGTAACAGAGATGATCATTTAAAATAATAGGTTCAAACATGTCTTACCATAAACGGTGTACAAATTAAAATAAAAGCATAATCCAATTATCAAAAATAAGAAATCATAAAATTAACAGTAACAAATAAAATTAGAATGTCAATATAAGTCATCATTATTGAAATCATTAAAAAAGAAAAAAAAATTACAATTTATCATTTAAAAATTCTGGTATGGAGTAATAACATTTTTCTTGCAGCAAAATTTTAACTTTATATTTAAAATCATTATAATTAAGTTGCTTTAAAGATGCAGGTAATTTATTGTACATTTTTGGTGCCATAAATAAAATACTCTTTCTCAGAAGGGCTGTTTTCGATCGAGGCAAGCAGAGCAGACTGTTATCGCGTCGTTTACGCTGAACAACATCTGCCATTTTTACAAAATATTGCTGATTAGCTTTAACAAAACAAGGTTCGCGTACGTCGCGATGACGTCATAGGGATCCCCGAAAAACCAGTGTTTTAGCTCTTATAACTTCTCAGGTTTAAGAGATATCGTAAAAAAAAACACAGTTAATCTAATCATGTGGTGGCATAATTAGCTACTAAACAAAAATCGTTACTGATCCTCATTGCAACGCCGGCATTGCTCTTTAGCTTAATTTATCGCTGTCAAGGAGGTTATTAATTACTTTACCGTGACCGTGATTTGGTGATAACGTAAATTCTTGCATTTTTTCATATCTACATAATCATTCTAAATTAGTGAACCGTATCTGAGATTCTGAGTAATCCTGAATTCGGCTTTGATGTGTTTTGCTTTAAACAAATGTAAATTTTTTAAGCGTATTATCAATCACTTATCACTGAGTTGGATGTCAAGAGACGTTGCAATATCTTTATTATTTACAATAATAATCATTTATTACATTTATAAAACAAAGTCCTCCGCCGCGTCTGTCTGTCTGTTCGCGATAAACTCAAAAACTACTGCACGGATTTTCATGCAGTTTTCACCAATAAATAGATTGATTCATGAGGAAGGTTTAGGAATATAATTTGTCAACGTTTTGTGTAAATTGGTAAAAATATTACTTTATTATAATAAAAAGTAATAATGGTTATGATTCTTTAATTTTGTCTGAAGTTCTATAATATTTACCATTCTGATAATCGCGCCAATAATTATTTTTAAAATTGTACTGTCTTATTCAGAGATGTTTCACAAAACTGGGGTGCAAGACTGTTCTAACAAAACCTGGTTTAATGCTTGTAAACCAATCACAATGCACCTTTTAATCCTTAAACGGTGGGACTAAACGTTAAACTGTCACTCTGAATTAGACATGGGCGCCGCGTTATAAAATTGCGGCGGCGGCGAACTGGCAATTTTAGGTCGGCGGCGGCGCGGCGCCGGCGGCGTGGATTTTTTTTAAAGCTTAATTGACATGAATAGGTATATGACTTTAGAGGACGCTGCATGATACAATTTAACACTTTACGTTTATTAGAACTCTGTAAGATGCAGAAACACCACATCTGATTCAAAGTAAGGCTCAAAAACTTCAGACCAGAACCAAGCTTACCAGATTTAATACTCCAAAAATATCCTGGACGTCAGCCTGTACCAGACTAGTTCTACTTAAGCAACTAAACAGTAACAGGGCAGCAAGGCATGCCGAAATCACAAAAAAACTTGAAAACAAGTCGTAATGCTTAAAAGCTCTCCAGAAGTTTTAAATTTCTTAGGGCATAATTATTTAAGGCATAGTATTATAAATAAGACTGTGCCTAATGCATGTAACAGGTCAGGCGATTCTGTTGTGGGACACTCTTGAAGAACTAATAGATCTCACTTATTTCTGCCTGAGCCACATCTGCAAGTTGGTTATATTGAGTTACAAATCGTATTGGTGTGAGAGAGGGAGACGATATTTCTCCGAAACTGTTCACAGCTGCGTTGGAGGACATCTTTAAGCTCTTGGACTGGAAAGGACTCGGCATCAATATTAATGGCCAGTACCTAACACACCTTCGTTTTGCCGATGATATAGTCCTTATGGCTGAGACCATGGAAGACCTGAACACAATGCTCGAAGATCTCCGTAGTGCTTCCCAAACACTGAGTCTCAGGATGAACATAGATAAGACAAAAATTATGTCAAATGCCCATGTTGTACCCTCTCCAGTTCATGTTGGGAACACTACACCACTTGATGTTGTTGACCATTACGTATACCTAGGACAGGCAGTCCGGTTAGGTAAGTCCAACTTCGAGAAAGAGATCTCTAGTCGAATCCAACTCGGGTGGGCAGCATTCGGGAATCTTCGAAAAATCTTCGCGTCCGACTTACCTCAGTGTCTCAATACGAAAGTCTATGAACAGTGTGTGTTGCCACTTGCCAGTCATGACTTACGGCAGCGAAACATGGTCGCTAACTATGGGTCTCATAAGGAGGCTCAAGGTCACCCAGCGTGCAATGGAGAGAGCCATGCTCGGCGTTTCCCTGCGTGATCGAATCAGAAACGAGGAGATCCGCAGGAGAACTAAGGTAACCGACATCGCTCGAAGGATTGCTCAGCTGAAGTGGTAATGGGCGGGACACATAGCGAGAAGAACCGATGGCCGTTGGGGCCGAAAGGTTCTGGAATCGCGACCGCGCACCAGACGACCGACGCTCCGTAAGTAGGCCCCCGACAAGGTGGACCGACGATCTGGTGAAGGTTGTGGGAAGCCATTGGATGCGGGCAGCGCAGGACCGATCGTCGTGGAGATCCTTAGGGGAGGCCTATACCCTGCACTGGGTGTCGTGCGGCTGATATGATAATGATGACAAATCGTATCACTCGCGGGTTTAACTTCCAACCAACTTCTCGAATAAGCTGAGTTCCGAAAAGACTTTTGACTATATCTATACTATACGCTACGGCAGGATTAGGGATTGGTCGAGAAGGTTCGTTTTACGACCTTCACTTTCTCCGGAAAGCCAGCAGGGACTACGGTTGGAAAGTACTACCGAGATATTTGAGTACAACAGTTTGTCGATCATGTGGTTCTTGTAGCTGAGACTTTGAAAGACCTGTACCAGCACAGTGTTCCCCTGACCTAGGGTCTCCCACGTGCCGTGTCCTAGGACACACTTTGCCATTCCGGACGGACGAACAGACTTCACGGACTTACATGCCGTTGGCGGATAATCAAGGTAGTGTGCGCAACGATTCCCGTGGCTCCACCAGTTGCCATTGCTACTTTGAGTAATGTGTAGTCAGATGACGTAGAATGGAAAAAGTATTGTTTCAAAATGATTCTGATGATGACATTTACTGATTTTAGATGATAAGGCCCACACTGTGGTAGGTCCCACTGACCTTCAGCCATCTCCCGAAGTTAGGACATGCATAAAGCATTTTCCTGTCGTAAAAAAACATATAGAATACTGAGGAGAATCTGCCACTTTACTTAGGGTTCGAGGACTACTAGTAAGTGAAGGCTTTCATAGGAAAGCCTTCACTTCGATCAAGGCATGGGGTGTGTTGCAGTTTCTCCAAAGGTGCCAACTACGAAGTGTTGTATTGTGGTCCTTTTATAAAAAAAACAATACTTCAGTTAAAATTACTTAAAATTCAACACCACAGTTCAATTCCATACTATCGCGACAAGGATATGTTTTTCTCTGAAACTATTCACCACTGCGATATTTTAAAGTTTCTGTATCCGGACTGGAAAAGAACTGTGAAATACTTAACACACCTTCCGTTTGCCGATGTTTAAGTTCTTGGGTGATCTTGGATTGGAAACTTGAACACAGCGCTCTAATATTAAGCAGTGCTTTACAAGAAACCAAGAAATATCGGGAAAACAACACTCGAAGTCGATGACCATTATGTATGTGCTAAATAGTACAAACACAGTCCAGTCGAAAAATCCAACAAAGAGATCTTCGTTGAATACAGCCCAAGAATACAACCCATAAAGGGCAGCATCATTTAGTAAGTTACGGAAATAACGAGTTGTCAAAAATCTGCCATTAATGATAAAACTTTCGACAATAAGTTTGTTTTTTGGCCAAAAATCCACGCCGCGCGGCAGAGTCGGCGGCGGCGGCGGCGTGCCGGTAAGTCAAGGCGGCGTCGCGCCGGCGCGGCGCCCATGTCTACTCTGAATACGATTTGCGCTAAAATGGCGTTAGTCTGCTACTAACGCCATGTTAACTTTGGCCCTAGTTTAACGAACGCACTCTGAATAAGACAGGTAGAGGTTGGCAAAGATAATGTTATAATATAAAACTTGTCGTCTATGAACACACGGGTGAGGAAAAAGCATAGACTTAGAAAATTTTTCGCTATGCTCAAGTAGACGGACAAAGGTGCGAGTGAGAAACCGATTCTTACGGCTTATGCGATGTGCGAGAAAGAGTAAAAAAAAACTGACAGCTGAACCTGGTTTGACTTCATTTATCATCGTTTATCACCTTGGTGAAAAGCGTCAACAAGATTATTTTGTAATTTTGATCGCGATCGGGTCGGTTTGGCTCTCAAAGCTATATAAATCAATAATGGTGTCGTGTTCTGTACTGGATTGTAATGTTACTTACGACAATAACCCAAATATACACTCATTTCACAGGTAAATATGATTGTACTATTACCATTTTCATAATTCATATTTTAGTTGAATATATTCCCAAACAGACTAAGTTATATACTAATATGATGCTATTAAACGCCTATTTCCTAAATAAATGCTGATTTCTAGCTTTACTAATACTAATTGCTAGTACTAATTTAACAATTATTTCCAGGTTTTCTGTAAATCCAGTGACCTTAAGAAATTATTTAAATAAAATTATTCAAAATCTTGTTTGTGTTTTATTTATTAGAGCAATAATACATTATGGTTATCGACAACCTAAAATGGACTTCAGTGCATCTCTAAATTCACGCACACGTTTACATATTTACAAACACTGGCACATCTCACTTTTGGTTTCGCAGCCAAGTGAACTCTGTTCGTCTATTCCAGTGGATATTAAGTTTATGGGAAAAAGAAGGAAAGGACTAATGTCAGTGTCGTGTCATAAATATGATATCGACTGTGGAAAGGAAAAAATGCTAAAGCGCCACTTTGGCCATTATGAGTTATATATATCATTGGATAGGGCTTTTTTTTCTGCGTCGATCTGTCTAGGTTTCAAAGCAATCGGAGCACTTTTTTGGCGCTTTAGCATTTCTAAAATTCGATGTTTTTCTCAAATCTACGCTGTCAATACGACTAAAGCGACGTATTTTTATTATTTTTGTAACAAATGTAGCATAAGAATTTTTATCCGGTCCACCTTTATTTCATTTGTACCACTTAAGCAATTTTCGTTTTTTCAAATTTGAAAAGTAATGGTGATTTAGTAATTTAAGCATTTTATAGACTGCAATGCTGACGGCTAGGCTCGGAGTTTCTCTGAGAGATAGGATCCGAAACGAGGTGATCCGACAGAGAACTAAAGTCATCGACATAGCCCACCGGATTAGCAAGCTGAAGTGGCAGTGGGCCGGCCATATTAGCCGTAGAACCAATGGCCGCTGGGGCAGACGAGTTCTTGAGTGGAGACCCCGAATGGGCAAACTTAGTGTGGGACCCTCAGACAAGGTAGAGCGACGATCTTCGCAAGGTGGCTGGCATAAACTGGATGAGTATAGCCGCAGATCGTGCTCAGTGGCGTGCACTCGGAGAGGCCAATGTTCAGCAGTGGACGATGATAGGCTGATGATGATAATGATGATAGACTGCAATGGTTTGGCGCTTTAGCAAAACATCATTTGTTTATGAAGTAAGAACGGTTGGCGCTTAAGCAATTTTTATAATAAATTTCAAATATTATTTATTTAAATAAATACTTGTTTGGATTTATTCTACAGCATTGGTGCATTTAAGCAATTTTCCTTAAAGGGTTCGGGTAAGTCATCGCCTCAAAGTAATTTTTTATTATAACATGGGTAATTTAGTAAATTTTTCTTCACTGCATCTGTTAAACTTAAGGTCACTAAGCATTTTGTCATTGCCCTAAAAAAGATCATTGCGACTTATAAGCAGTTTTCACTGACTGGGTTCTTACAATATTGTGGACATAAGTATTTTTTCCTGACAGTGATTTTTTCAAAAAATTTAGTATTTTTGCTTAAGCGACAAGTATTTCGCGATATAATAGAATTAGAAACCAATGAGTATTTCCTAAATTTGGGGAAAAAATAAATAATATGGTCTTTCATATACATGAATTTGCTCACGTTAATAACAAAAAAGTTATGATTTTTTTTCGAAAAAATGAAACTTAAATCCTCATTTCCCACAACTAGCATTTTGGCGTTTTAGCATTTTTACCTTTCCACAGTCGATATAGATTTCGTTATTATAATACATACACTTAGAAATTTTTTCGCTACGCTTGGTAATAAATAAATAGTTTAGCTGTAATCATGCATTTTAACAATGAAACAAAAATATATATAATATTATAAAAATATTTATCATTATTAAAATATCAGATTCTTTTAAATATTGTTATAGTTATTTTTTTCTTAGAATAATTAAAAAGGAATTAATTTCGCTTTACTTATTTCCGCAATATGGCGGTAGTGTCATGCCGCGTGACAGTCGCGCACATTCAATCGGTGCATTCAAGCAGACCAATCGCTCACCGATCACCACAAAGTAAAATTTAACCATTTGGTAAAAAAGGAAGAAACCGAAGCGAGGGCGGGTCGCTAGTATTAATTAAAATATGAACAAAGGAAGGTTTCTGTACGTTGTGGAATACAAATAGTAAAGTGTTTTTTAAGAAATGGGTAATAGTATTAAATCCTCCCTTTGGCTGTGCCCGGCTATGGGGTCATAAAAGGGTCATAAGTACTAAGTAAGTATAACGCTTTCATAATCATCATAATAACACAGATTGTTATAGTAATATGGATACTTCGCTTTCTAATACTATTCTTAAAATAACGCAGAAACAAACAGAATAGTCTGAAACACATTATTATGATGTTTTTTTAAAAGAATAGTATAGGTAGGTACCTATTAAAGATGAGTACTAATTATAAATAATGAAAATAATTATTGAAATTTTTGATTTTAGGTATTCACAATGCTATTTTTATATTAAGAGAATTAATATAATTGAAAAAATACTAGAAAAAATCGACTCACCCGTAGCAGCTCTGACAGGATTCGAACCCGCCCTTGGGACACAGAGGAAATAATCACTACTACGTAGGACCAGAGACAAAGCTTCATACGACCGCGCAAATCGGTTGCACTACTACAAGCACGCGGGGCATGTGTGCGTGTCCACTGGCCGCTTGTCGCGTACAAGGAAAAAACCTGTTTTGACAGCCAGCCAGTCAACGAACTAAGATCTAATACTCCTAACAAATATTGCATAAAAAATGGCACCTTCACATATTCTGTAACACAAAAGGTCGCAAACTCAACAATGAACTAGTAAAAACATACCTTATTACAATGCACGCATAAACGGCATTAGATTGTATTCTAACGCATATGACGTTTTTTATTGGCTGGGGTTTGAACGCAGATCAAACATGATTGGATATTTGATCCGCCTCGTGTCACTCATTGGGCCGTTGTCGTGCCTTTGTCATTGAGGCGAGGACGGTGTAACGTAGAATGCAGTCAGTATAGGTACACCTAACCTACTACGGCGCGCTGGGCGGCATCATAAAATTGTTTTATGAAATTAATACATTATTGTTTGTTAGATATAATGTTTGTTTTATTATGTAGACGGACGACTTGGTAAAGACCGCTCGAATACGCTTGATGCAAGTCGCCTGTAAAACAAATATTGCATAAAAAATGGCACCTTCACATATTCTGTAACACAAAAGGTCGCAAACTCAACAATGAACTAGTAAAAACATACCTTATTACAATGCACGCATAAACGGCATTAGATTGTATTCTAACGCATATGACGTTTTTTATTGGCTGGGGTTTGAACGCAGATCAAACATGATTGGATATTTGATCCGCCTCGTGTCACTCATTGGGCCGTTGTCGTGCCTTTGTCATTGAGGCGAGGACGGTGTAACGTAGAATGCAGTCAGTATAGGTACACCTAACCTACTACGGCGCGCTGGGCGGCATCATAAAATTGTTTTATGAAATTAATACATTATTGTTTGTTAGATATAATGTTTGTTTTATTATGTAGACGGACGACTTGGTAAAGACCGCTCGAATACGCTTGATGCAAGTCGCCTGTAACTAGTCGCTCTAAAAAACTAAAGGAGAACTATGTCAGCAGTGGACGTCTTTCGGCTGTAATGATTTTATTATTATTTTATTTTATGAAAATTATAAAATGATGATGTTGATGAAAGTGAAAGTGAAAGTGAAATATATTTTATTTAAATAAGCTCACATAATAAGCATTTTTAAATCGTCAATTCTTTTACCCTACCACCCATTATGACGTCTTTTAACTGACAAGAAAAATGGGCGCAAAAAACTTGTCAGCTTTATCAATCAGATGGAACGATATTTACAAATATGTATATCGTTTCCAGACTTTATATTAACAAAGATTAACAAATAAATAACATTATTGAATTAGCTCATTTCTTAATGAGTTTCAAATTTCTTAATCAATTTACAGATTTTAAGCTAAATTCAAAGTTTGAACTTGTTATTCAGTCTAGGCTGTTACAATAAATAAAAATAAAAGAAAAACATACAATTCAATATGCATTAAGATAGGTAGTCAGAAGCAGACCCATTCCCACTGGCAGCACCAGTTCCCGAACATGACGCATGAACCAGCCATCTGATATCTGAGATGAATGATGATCATATTATTTGTCACGAATTGGTAAGACATATGATTTCAAGAAGGACTAAAATTAGGCAAGCTATTGAAATAAAATAGGTATGCTTGATAAAAGACAATGTATTCTGTAAAGATTTTTTTTTCATAACATGTAAGTACATATTATGTAGATAATTATCACATTTGCGCGAGCAACACCTTAATACGTCTTTTAGAGGTGTGACTGATAAAGAACAACAGTATTAATACGTCGCTTTATTTTTATTTTTTAATTGGCAATACAAAATTCTTATAGCGACACCTTTTTAACCGACTTCAAAAAAGGAGGAGGTTCTCAGTTTTTCGTAATATATTTTTTATAGCAGCGTATTCCACCAAGTCAAAGTTTATTCTTGTCAAGATCTTTTTCAAATGCAGACTATTTTAACATGCTTATTGACCGGTGCGCAAATACCTAAACTAGCAATATGGGTGACGGTGGATTGGAAGAGGTGGACCAACTCCGTAGCCAGCGCGATCTCCAGATTTGACACCCCTTGATTTTTATTTGTGAGGTCATGTTTACAGTTGATGTTTAAAAACATTTGTGAGAGTGAATCCGTAATGCGTTTGCGAATAATAGCCACATTTGTACTAATTAAGTGGAATACAGGTGTGCTGCAAAGTGTTCGGGACAATCTAGTGCACCGTTGCTAGGCATGTATTTCTATTGGTAGTGGAAATATAAAGTAGCATTTTCGCAGCAGATCTAATACATTGGGGTTCCAGCAGAATGATCCGCGAATCAAACTCCATATTAAAAAGCTGTTTTCAGAGCTGCATAAAATCATAGTTTCTGGAAATTGTCATTACTTTGTGTTCTGATCTGACGGTCTTGACCTCATGACGTCACTACTTGTCGTGCCACTCTGCTGCCTTCGGTGTTGCAATGTGAGTTCTTCATTTTTTATTTATTCTATTTTAACCAGGGATTTTACTCGTTAATCAAAGAGGATTGCGTGAATAGAATCTTTATAGGTACCTACCTAATCATCCCTTCACGGATTGGACAGCGTTTTTGTTACACCCTGTATAATAATAAAAAACAAGGAGATTACATCAGATTACTCGTTTTCTATGTATTGCATATTGCAGGACGCGCCATTTTTAGCATTACAAAATTTTGATTTAAATTTTCCTTTTTTTTGTGAATTCCATGAGAGAGTTTTATTCTTGTTTAAAAATGTGTGATAGCAGTGAATGTGAAGATTTGACTCTGCCCCACAAAGCGACTGAACACTTGTTGCATAATAACGACCATATTTTGTATGTATACGCTCATAGATATTTCTAAAAAACGAAAAATAATGTTACTTTCCTATGGTATGTTATGTCTGTATAGTTTTGCTGCCTTCTTTTGGTCTTTTTCACCACTTGACCACACATGACGTCATTTTAATCATTTTTCTAATTATTTTTTTGTGGTAACGCTAACGACTGTCGCCGAGCGCGTGGCAGACATTACTAAATCGTGCTTCACTAGTACTTTTTTAGCCCCGCCCACTCTGTGTTAGTTTGCGTGGTGCTATTTTTTGAGCGGAATTACACTTCCTTAGTATCTTAGTTCGTTGCAGCCAGTGGACAATCATCATAGGGCATCATTTGTTTTGTTAGTTGCAAGTTTGAATTTCACGTTCTTAGGAAGCTTTGTCTCTGTTCCTTTCTTTTTACTCATGTGCTTGGGATTCCGGCCCACTGCACTAACCGAGTGGAAGTGGGAGTGGCGAAATTTTTGAAAACAAAAAAAAAATATAATTATAAACTTTTAGATTTTTGCATTCACAATGCTATTTTTATATTAAGATGAATAAATAATGAAAAATATTAGAAAAAATCGGCTCACCCGTAGCAACTTAGACGGGATTCGAACCCGCACCCTTAGGAATCCGGCCCAATGCACTACCAATTATGCTACCAAGCCGCTGAGGGATGTGGCGAAATTTTCTAATACTTTCCACGCTTCCGCTGAAGATCAGCGCCATCTCACCAATGTGAAGAGAACTACTTCGACATTCGGTTGTAGCACCTATTGCAGGTGCCAGACAATCAATTAAGGTGAAACAGTACAATTTTAAACTTTTAGATTTTTGCATTCACAATGCTATTTTTATATTAAGATGAATAAATAATGAAAAATATTAGAAAAAATCGGCTCACCCGTAGCAACTTAGACGGGATTCGAACCCGCACCCTTAGGAATCCGGCCCAATGCACTACCAATTATGCTACCAAGCCGCTGAGGGATGTGGCGAAATTTTCTAATACTTTCCACGCTTCCGCTGAAGATCAGCGCCATCTCACCAATGTGAAGAGAACTACTTCGACATTCGGTTGTAGCACCTATTGCAGGTGCCAGACAATCAATTAAGGTGAAACAGTACAATTTTAAACTTTTAGATTTTTGCATTCACAATGCTATTTTTATATTAAGATGAATAAATAATGAAAAATATTAGAAAAAATCGGCTCACCCGTAGCAACTTAGACGGGATTCGAACCCGCACCCTTAGGAATCCGGCCCAATGCACTACCAATTATGCTACCAACCTACCAAGCCGCTGAGGGATGTGGCGAAATTTTCTAATACTTTCCACGCTTCCGCTGAAGATCAGCGCCATCTCACCAATGTGAAGAGAACTACTTCGACATTCGGTTGTAGCACCTATTGCAGGTGCCAGACAATCAATTAAGGTGAAACAGTACAATTTTAAACTTTTAGATTTTTGCATTCACAATGCTATTTTTATATTAAGATGAATAAATAATGAAAAATATTAGAAAAAATCGGCTCACCCGTAGCAACTTAGACGGGATTCGAACCCGCACCCTTAGGAATCCGGCCCAATGCACTACCAATTATGCTACCAAGCCGCTGAGGGATGTGGCGAAATTTTCTAATACTTTCCACGCTTCCGCTGAAGATCAGCGCCATCTCACCAATGTGAAGAGAACTACTTCGACATTCGGTTGTAGCACCTATTGCAGGTGCCAGACAATCAATTAAGGTGAAACAGTACAATTTTAAACTTTTAGATTTTTGCATTCACAATGCTATTTTTATATTAAGATGAATAAATAATGAAAAATATTAGAAAAAATCGGCTCACCCGTAGCAACTTAGACGGGATTCGAACCCGCACCCTTAGGAATCCGGCCCAATGCACTACCAATTATGCTACCAAGCCGCTGAGGGATGTGGCGAAATTTTCTAATACTTTCCACGCTTCCGCTGAAGATCAGCGCCATCTCACCAATGTGAAGAGAACTACTTCGACATTCGGTTGTAGCACCTATTGCAGGTGCCAGACAATCAATTAAGGTGAAACAGTACAATTTTAACTTTTAGATTTTTGCATTCACAATGCTATTTTTATATTAAGATGAATAAATAATGAAAAATATTAGAAAAAATCGGCTCACCCGTAGCAACTTAGACGGGATTCGAACCCGCACCCTTAGGAATCCGGCCCAATGCACTACCAATTATGCTACCAAGCCGCTGAGGGATGTGGCGAAATTTTCTATATGTGCGGGTTCGAATCCCGTCTAAGTTGCTACGGGTGAGCCGATTTTTTCTAATATTTTTCATTATTTATTCATCTTAATATAAAAATAGCATTGTGAATGCAAAAATCTAAAAGTTTAAAATTGTACTGTTTCACCTTAATTGATTGTCTGGCACCTGCAATAGGTGCTACAACCGAATGTCGAAGTAGTTCTCTTCACATTGGTGAGATGGCGCTGATCTTCAGCGGAAGCGTGGAAAGTATTAGAAAATTTCGCCACATCCCTCAGCGGCTTGGTAGCATAATTGGTAGTGCATTGGGCCGGATTCCTAAGGGTGCGGGTTCGAATCCCGTCTAAGTTGCTACGGGTGAGCCGATTTTTTCTAATATTTTTCATTATTTATTCATCTAAATATAATTATATAACTATTTCACCTTAATCGATTGTCTAGGATCTGTAAAGGTGTTGCATTCGAATGTCGAAGTTAATTCTTCACATTGATGAGATAACGCTGGCTTACAGCGGAAACGTAAAAAGTACTAGAAAAATTTCGCCACTCCCACTAGCGACTCGGTAGCTTTATTATTGGTTAGTGCATTGGGCCGGAATCCCAAGGGTGCGGGTTCGAATCCTGTCTGAGCTGCTACGGCTGAGTCGATTTTTTCTAGTATTTTTTTTTTCAATTATATTAATTCTCTTAATGACAATAATATTTTGAACTTCAATCTTTCAAACATCAATTAGATACTTAACTTCCCATAATTCCGAAAAATATTCTGCTAGCAGTAGCCCCATAATCAAACTGAAGATTTGTTAATAATAGACAGTTAAAGTAACACCTGAATTAATCCTTTATTTCTTACTTCCTGCGTCATTGTCGGCACTCGAATTTTTTTTTAAAAACATATGCATCACAAGGATCAAAAATATGCCATCATTTACATTAGAGTACAATCATAAATTGTATTAATTTGCATTATTTTTTATTTATTCCTTGTGCCGCATTGCATTTTTTTAAATTTTCGAGTGACGGCATTGACGCAGGAAGTAGTATCACTACAGTACATAGCAGTGGCGAGGGGTAAAAATATGGCGAAGGTAAGGGTAAGCCGGTGGGAATCGGTTTGTATGGACCCTTCGCCACTGGTACATAGTATGTACAACAAAGTCGCTTCCCGCTGTCTGTCGCTATGTATGCTCAGATCTTTAAAACTACGCAACGGATTTTTATGTGGTTTTTTTTTAGATAGAGGGATTCAAGAGGAAGGTTTATATGTATAATACATGGTGTCAAATTCCACACTACCTACACCGAAGCGAAGCGAGGGCGGGTCGCTAGCTTCCAATAAACTGTACGCCCGAAACCTTGAATGTACACCTAATGAGCTTATATGACAAAAAATAAAATTCTTGTGTAGTCAAAAGTGTCTTTTATTTAAATCCTGTTTAATTAATCCAGAGCGAGCGCAAAGCGCGAGCGAAGCGTCTCTGCTTCAGCTTGGGCAAAAATTATTTCGTATGTCCTTCCGGCGGCTGTCCGTTTGTTCTCCTCTACATGTCGCATTTCTCAACCGATTCTCTTGAAATTTTGTGAGCAAGATTTTTTTTGTTGAGCCAGTGTTTCCAATTTTTTCAAAATGATGAAGATATTATTATGTAAAAAAACATATTTCAGTCCGGTTTTCCGGGGCTGGCTGTTCTCCTCTACAGGTCGCATTTCTCAACAAATTCTCGGGAAATTTTGTATACAGGTTTGATAATTAAATATAATTTTTCTGTCGGGCCAGTTTTTCGAAATTTTTCAAAATGGCAGAGATATGTAAATAAAGACATATTATGTATTTCAATAGTTTCGAAAAATTATCAAAAAAAATAAGTAACAAAACTTTTTTGTTAGCGGTGCAAAGTAAATTAGTGACCGACCGAAGTTTCGGTTTTGATTCAGTTTCGGTCAGTTTCGGCAAGAAAATCTAGTTTCGGCCACAGTTTCGGTTTCGGCCAAATATTGGATTAAATATGACCTCTAGGCTAGGTGGAAAATATTACGCACCTAGGTAGGTACTGTAGTACAAAAAAACAAAATTGTTGATAGCAATAATAAGTAAATCAAAGATAATGATTACTTTGTAAGTAGATAAATATCATTCTCTGAAAATGACGTGAAATATGATAATCTGAGGATACAATCAAAATTTTATTAGTGCAATGTAGATAGACATCTGTATGTAGGTACATGTCGGCTTCTCGCCAGGGTTTGTCGCCTCGTTTGGTTGCATGGTAAAACACAGAGATTATAAACAAACTTAGAAACATTTATTTCAAAGAAAATCATAAGAAAACAATTACAATCGTTTTAGCGTCAGAATATTTACCTTAGTCGTGTTGTGTTATCAAAAAAAGATGGCGATCTATTCCTAGGTAAATACTAAAGCACTCAAAGTCAACAAAAGACTTAATTGAATTTATAAATTAAATGTTTTTACAATAAATCAAACTGTTGTTGTAAATGAAAAGGGAAGCAAATAAAATGTGTTGTACCTTAATAATTCACATTTACATTAGGTAACTCTATTTATTTTTTTATAAAAATAACTAAATGAACTTCCACGGAAACTTGCTTGTGCAAAGCACTCAAAACAAAACAATTAACTTTCAATGTGGCTTATCAAATGTAACAATGAAACTAAACTTAATAAGATATACAGATATTATTTTTCAAATCGTCTTATAATGAATTCACTTATTGTTTACATTTTTAAACTTAAGAAAGCTCTCTACTACTTAAGCTATATGATTGCGTACTAATTAAGTAAAATAAGAAGTTACATGCGTAGAATTGACAATAACTGTATCTCAAAATTATCTAATTAATTACTTACATATAATAACATTTAAATCATGAAACTTAAACAATGTTTTTGAATCTTCATATTTTAATTAACATTTTAGTGACTACAACAACCTACTAGATGGCGCTAGGCGCTTGTTAGCTGAGAACAGAACTTTGATATAAACTATAATAAATTGACTTAGGTCTCTAATATTTTCTAAATATAATTATTTTAATAAAATAAATTAACTGCGCCCATACGGCCATACTGACTCAAGCGCGCTCTCGGCGCTTTATTAATAAGTAACATTAACATTTCTTAAAGTATAGGGAACAAGAACAACCATTCAATATGGTGTTGGTTTGGTACAAAACATAACATCACAGTTCTTCCACAAAGATAATATCAACAATAGGTAGGTACCTTAAAGTAACTAAAAACATTACGCATTCACGCATCAGGCATCACTAAGGTTACCAGATGTCCTTTATTTTAAAGGACATCCTCTATTTCAATTGGTCTTGTCTCCTAATTTGAAATCTTTAATAGAGGACACACTTAAACCAGAACTACAAATAAAATCGAACTTTAACATGCAATGCAAACAATTTTCTATGAAGCTCTTAGAGCAGACTAATTGGGTTGTATATACCTACTTTTGTTTAGAACTCTAGAATTGTTCTTATTAACAAATGGCGCTACTGATGCATATGAATTTTATTAAAATTAATTTTATTCTATGTCCTTTATTTAATATTATCGAATCCTTTCAAACATAAAATGGAAGCTGGCAACCCTAGGCATCACCCATCCTGGGATCTAGCCTCCCACAAGGCATCACCCATCCTGGGATCTAGCCTCCCACCAGGCATCACCCATCCGGGATCTAGCCTCCAAGACCGGGATAAGGAAAACGCATGGTGGCCAGCCAGCGTTTAAGGAAGGATGTTTTGGATAAGGGTACCAAATAAAACACAAAATAATAACAAATACAGAAAGTAATACCAAATATCACACAAAACAATGCCAAATATCACACAAAATAATAAGCAACATTGGTTACTCTGTTGAAGTAGATGCATTTAAATACACAGGAATATTTGAACACTCAGAATCTGACACAATAAGGTAATAAGGTTTCTCATTAAAATCATCACTATTTGCCCATACGGTCGAATTATCTGGATCGCTATTAAAAAGTACTGACTGATCCAAAGAACAAAGTCACACACAAACTTTGTAAGGTTGTATTTTAGCTTTTCCTTTATCAAAACGTGGTTTGTCTTGAAAAGATCGCTCGTACATCCTAATTTTACATCATAATCGCAACGAATCAAGGTACTGTAATACGTTCATCATCGATTTGTAGGTATTAGTTTAATACAAAGTGATGAACATTGCTAACCAAATGACAACTCCATGGGACTTTTGCCTATAGTTTTCAAGACTGTAAAGTATGTGTGTACTAGCTAGATGCCATGGTTTATTCATTATGACTTTCGTAGTACGCTTTACTTGCTCCTTGGTTCTACTCGCAGCCTTTGCTAGGTACCACATGCAAATGATGTTGAATGCCGTAACGTTCACAGAAAGAACAATGACCACTTCCTTCACAAGTGTTGACCTGTCAAATAGCTTTTTTTTTCCTATGTGGGTGCATAATGTTTGACGCAACGTCCAGCCTCCTTCGACTAATGATGACAGGGATGATGGACCGAACAGACAGACAGACAGACTGATGATTACCGACAAAACAAAACGGACGGAGCTAAAAGTTTAAGACTTGGAGACGAGTAGTACTGACTAGAGGTGGTTAATATAGCATCTAGCGCCATATTATAGCGCGCTATATTTACATAGCGCACATAGCGCGCTATGTAAGTAGACGCTATGGCGCTATGAATATCGCGCGTGGCAACAAGTAGCATCGTTGGCCGGATGGGGGCGCGAGAATTCATCGCGTACGCGCTGTTACTACCGGACGCGTTATGCGCGTTTCTCTCGCAGCACGCTAGATATAATATCGCGCGCGACCTTATTGTGAAGGACTTTTGTGTCACAACTAAGTCAATTATGTAAAAGCTATTTAGCTAAGCAAAGTTAGTGAACGAAAGATATGGTAAAAACAACCGAATTTCAAACGTTAATAAGGTCAAAAATCGCTTGCACCTGTTTTTTTAACTAGAAATCATTGTCTAGTGATCACAAGTTAGAAAAATAAGTGCAAGCGATTTTCGACCTTATTGACATTTATCAAAATCACGGTTTTTAATGAAAGATCAAAGTTAGTAAACGAGAATACAGCAAAAAAACAATCGAATTTCATACGTCAATAAGGTCGAAAATCACTTGCACCTGTTTTCTTAACTAGAAAACATTGTCCAGTGATCAGAAGTTAGAAAAATGAGTGCAAGCGATTTTCGACCTTATTGACATTTATCAAAATCACGGTTTTTAATGAAAGATCAAAGTTAGTAAATGAGAATACGGTAAAAAAACAACCGAATTTCAAATGTCAATAAGGTCGAAAATAGCTTGCACCTGTTTTTCTTAACTACAGATCACTTTTCCTACCTATACTTTTTTCCGAAATTAATTTGTTTTTCCGAAATCGTATAATTCAATTATTGACAGTTCTCAGGCCGAAAAGTATGAAATAAAGTTCATTAGTTTACATAACTGCTTTATTTTATATAAGACTAAAATGTAACGTATAAATAAATAACATTTTTGTAAAGCGCGCGATCTGTCTAACGAACGACGTGTGGCGTAACGTGTTGCGAAATCTAACGTGCTGCATCTAACGCACCAGCCAGCCGCCCGCATGCTACCTGATAAATAGCGCGTTATAACATAGCGTATTTAATAGCGCGCTAGAAATCAATAGCATATAGTCTGTAGCGTGCTGTTGCTTTATAGGCATTATGAACAACTCTAGTACTGACCAGCAGACCGATAACTGCGACAGAATAATGTTAATAAAATTATATTTCAATAGTTGCTATTAGTAATGGAATAAATTAGCATTAGCAATAATAATTAATTGCTAATCGTCCATTAGCATTCATTAAATTAATCGTAGTTGCTAAAAATAATGAATGTTATTTATCATCAAACCGCGCGAAATAGTCTGCATTCGCATCCTGCTGCTATCATATGAAATAATACGACCGCGCTAATTAGCACGCGGCGCGAAATATCTGCTAATGCTATTCGTACGTTGCGAATGAATTCGTCTCCGATATGAAATAATACGACCGCGCTGATTAGCACCGTGGCGCGAACGCGAACTGTCTGCTAATTAATTTGTTCGTGAATTCATCTTCGACAGTTGATGATAGACGACGATCATTTATCGAATGAATACGAGTGAGTGAGTGAAAGAGAAAAGAACATGTTTGTAAACTTAAAGAGAAATATTTGTGTTTCTATGATTATTTTTTATTAGAAAATGCATCATCATCACATCACCTTCACCATCATTATCATATTCATCATCTCTATCGTCATCTTTATCGTCATCATCATCACCTTCACATATCGTTAACATCAATTTATTTTGGTGAAGGCAAACACTAAATTGCGTAGTGACAAAACAAGCATTTCACAAATCAGAGCTATTGACGATCATATTAAAGAAATCATATGAGCAATTAGCATGCTAATTATGAAAATTAGCATGCTAATGAAATTAACGGAAATTCACATTAATTTCCATTACTAGCTGCTATGACAGTAGATCACTACTATTCATTAATTTTTAGTTAGGCAATCGGAAAAGTATGTTATTGGTAAAATCAATATGTTTTTAGTCTTATCTTTAATATTAATTTTCTCTATTTTTACTTAACCAATTTTTATTTACAAAGGACAATGAAATGCAATTTTATGAGCTATATCACATCTCTATACACGGTAATTGATAAAATCAACATTTTGACAGGTCAAAAATGGGCATTCTTCCTTCAATACACGTTAAATTGATAAAATCAACATTTTGACAGTTCAGAAATTTTAATAATCATTCCTCTTTTTAAATTCAGCTGCGGTCATAATATTGTCATGCTCAGTAATAAAACGAGTTGGAGTTCAAAAATGCTTAATAAAGGTCAATGGGCATTTTGTTCGGACGTTTGACCTATGGCGTACACAAACGAAATAGGACTAAAGATGTAGATAAATGTATCTGCTACTCAATGACATGGGTCGCATTCTTGCAGCCCATGTGTAATTTTTTTATCATTATATCATTTCAATAATAAATAAAATAAATAAATAAAGACAATACAAACCTTTATTATGCTTGGACCCAGGGATTGAAATACCGTTAAAAAAATAACAATACAAAAAAAATAACATTAAAAATACCGTTAAAACATTTTATCGGCAAATTCACCGGCAAAAATAACGTTAAATTATTGCACCAGCAAAATTACCGCTAAATATAGCGTTAAACTTTACCGGTAAAAGTATCGGTAAAAAAAGTAACGTCATTAATTGTTATAACGCTAATTTTAAAGTAACGGTAACAAAAAGTAAGAAATAAAGTTAAAATTTACGTAATTTACTGAAATGACGCTAATTTCAATGTAACGCTATCTAAAGTAACGTCATTTATTGACATAACGTTAATGTTAAAAGTAACGATAAAAAGTAAGAAATAACGTTACATTTAAAAACAACGTTATCCCTGCTTGTACCACACATTTTAACAATGCTGAAAGTAAAAACTTCTTTTTTTTATTAACAAAAGTTCAATAATATCATACATATACTCGCACACATACTGTAAAATAACTTTTTACTGCCGGTCGGTACATAAAAAAATAATACATATTTTGAAAAGTGGGATTGAATTCTTCAATTTAAAACTGGTTTGGTTTCTGTACGCGAACTTTCATCAAGCAGATCAAATATGCCCAATGACCTTTTGAAAACATTTAATTGCAGTTTCAGTAGTGGAATGCAATAAATGATTTGAGTATTGAGTATTGCGATCATTTGTATAAATCATAGGTATGAACATATTTTGTAATACCATCTATGATAAGTATGACAAACGCATAGGGTGAATATGCCTATTACCAGCCCCCCAAGGATTTTTCAACTTTGAATCTCTGTTGTTGCCACAATTGCTATCTTAAAAATATTGTTGATACAGTTTTAGGTAGGTTAATTCATCTTTATTACGAAAATAGTACTTAGTTTTACGTAGTTTTGTGGGAAAAAAATAGAGAAGCGTTTAAATGTCCGAAGGGCGAAAAACCCTAATTCCAGCCGTCTTTGCCCTAATATCAGCCGCTTTGCTCCCTAATTCCAGCCGGGTACAGGGTGTTCTAAAATAATACAACCGTGTTAGTATAAAATAAAATTGATATAATTTGGTAACTCTCAATAGTGATAATAAAACACTAAAGACTATAAATTATGATTCCCATAGCAAGTCATTGAAACTTACACCTCTCCTGTAGATATTAATCAATTTAGAAGATACATATATTAAAAATGGCGTAACAAAAAGTGAACTTTGGTTTTATAAACATAAAATCAACGAGTATGAAATTGTTTTAATTTTTTGAAACTTTTTTAAGCGTTTTCCAAGAAGTGGAATTCAATATACATTTTTTTATATTAAATTTATTTTCTGTTTCTATGAGTGAAGAAAAGTATGATTTTAATTATTATTAGTTTTTACATCTAATATTAAAAAAAAAAACAAAATAATTATAATAATATTTGAGAACACCCTGTATATTGCCGTAAAGTTAGATGACCGGCTGGAGTTAGGTTCTCATACATATCCTAATATCAGCCCTTAATTTGCAGAACAAATAACTTAGGAAATGAACATTATTCACCCGGCTGTAATTAGGTCATTGGGTGCAGGGTTAGTAATTCTAGTGAATAGCACTACAAATTCCAACCTTGAGACGAGCAAATTAAGATGAATTTGATTTTTTAAACGAAAGTTAAATACCCAATACCAGCCCCGGCTGATAATAGAAAGTTATTGAAAATCACCCAGTCAAACTCCAGCCCCCCTATTTTTTTCGAAATTAGTAAATTTAATTACAAACTAGTAATGTCAAAACGCTATATATCTAATCTATTACTAGTTTCAAAGCTTAAACCCTAAAAAAATTGCATCTTGCCTTCGTAAACACACTTCCCAAAGTTCGCATTGATCGAGCTTTTATGCTGTTTTTCAAACATAGTCACCTCTACTCGGTCTCGGTGAACATTATTGCTCGTTGTGTGAGTTGTAGGTGACGTGACGGGGTAATAGTGAATTTTCCAACTTAGAGGATTAACTAGCGGTGTGGCTTCATTAAACAGTTTCCGATTTTCACTGTTTTTTAATGAAAGCAAAGCAAAAACTTTTGGGGGCTGGTATTAGGGGGGGGGGCTGGAGTTAGGCATATCCACCCTACTCAGCCTCATTTCGTTTCCCAATTCAGAGCGAATAAATTCAGTTTAAATACCTGTGATCAGAGCCTCGTTACCTCCGTATCAGAAGCCTCAGGTCTCACTCGTTTAAACAGTTCAAGCTGTAGTCGCGTAATCAGCGGAGCTCACAGCCTGGTCCGATGTGTAAGACCTCCATTTGGTGACGTCATCAGCATACCGGAATTCCCTGCCAAAAGTTTGAATTAGTTCTGTTTTCACTTGTTCCCAAAGATCTTAGGAACCAGGTATCGGCCCAAGTCTTAGCCCGACCTTTCAATTGTAAAATTGAAAGGTCAAGCTTTCATTCGGGCTTCGTGTGAAGGTATGATGAACTGCAGAATCTTTTCGTCGACATGAGCACACCAATCTCTCATATCATGAGATCTTTCATCAGGATCAAACGATGGTACCTACATAAAAGTGATTAATTTGTCGAGACGGCAAGCAAACTTCCGAAGAAAGGGCAGCAGAGACAGCGCTAGCTGCAGCTTATTTGGTAACAGATTATTAACAAGACTTATGACATAACCTGTTCTATTCCATGGTGAATACGGGATCTGATGGCTGTGGTATAGTCAGTCGTATAAACCGACTTCGATCCCACCGCTGCTGTCGGCTTCTCGCCAGGGTTTGTCGCCTCGTTTGGTTGCATGGTAAAACACAGAGATTATAAACAAACTTAGAAACATTTATTTCAAAGAAAATCATAAGAAAACAATTACAATCGTTTTAGCGTCAGAATATTTACCTTAGTCGTGTTGTGTTATCAAAAAAAGATGGCGATCTATTCCTAGGTAAATACTAAAGCACTCAAAGTCAACAAAAGACTTAATTGAATTTATAAATTAAATGTTTTTACAATAAATCAAACTGTTGTTGTAAATGAAAAGGGAAGCAAATAAAATGTGTTGTACCTTAATAATTCACATTTACATTAGGTAACTCTATTTATTTTTTTATAAAAATAACTAAATGAACTTCCACGGAAACTTGCTTGTGCAAAGCACTCAAAACAAAACAATTAACTTTCAATGTGGCTTATCAAATGTAACAATGAAACTAAACTTAATAAGATATACAGATATTATTTTTCAAATCGTCTTATAATGAATTCACTTATTGTTTACATTTTTAAACTTAAGAAAGCTCTCTACTACTTAAGCTATATGATTGCGTACTAATTAAGTAAAATAAGAAGTTACATGCGTAGAATTGACAATAACTGTATCTCAAAATTATCTAATTAATTACTTACATATAATAACATTTAAATCATGAAACTTAAACAATGTTTTTGAATCTTCATATTTTAATTAACATTTTAGTGACTACAACAACCTACTAGATGGCGCTAGGCGCTTGTTAGCTGAGAACAGAACTTTGATATAAACTATAATAAATTGACTTAGGTCTCTAATATTTTCTAAATATAATTATTTTAATAAAATAAATTAACTGCGCCCATATACACATACATCTGTTTGAGTATTTAGTTTTACCGACGTAAAACTGCTATGGGGTCGTTGTCGCTGGGTCGTTCGACCATGATTGGAAAAAAAAAATGCTACGCCCTACGCCTTAATACCTATAATAGATACTGAATACTACAACGTCTACTACCAATGTATAATTTGACCTAGTACACTATACATAAAAATACATAATATACAAGAATAAGATTATAGGTAGAACGTTCACGCATAAC
Source organism: Agriphila tristella (assembly GCA_928269145.1). Classification (NCBI taxonomy): domain Eukaryota; kingdom Metazoa; phylum Arthropoda; class Insecta; order Lepidoptera; family Crambidae; genus Agriphila; species Agriphila tristella. The sequence goes on from OV743433.1 coordinate 46,752,653, forward strand.
GGACCAAATGGGAGTCTAAATGCGAAAAAAAGAGCCCATCACCAATACCAATAGGTAGAACGGTTTGTTGAAAATATCATGGAATGAATGAATGAATATCTTTCCCTCGTTCGTGCTGACAACCTGCTATCAGATAAAGTAACAACAAATAAGTACAAAATGATAGACAAGTTGCAACTTGCAACAAGGTTGCAACGTGTTACAACGACCTTCGTGGTCAAGTGGTTTGTACACCGGTTTTAAAGATGTCGCTATCTCTGAGGTCCCGGGTTCAATCCCCGGCTGGGTCAATTTAGAAAACGAACTTTTCTATACTGGCCCAGCCCCCCTACTCAGATGGCCAACGTTCTATTCGTTTAAACGCTACGCTTACTATTAAAACTTTAAAATAAGCAGTAAACTCTAAAATTATACGTGCGGCTTGACAATTCCATACAATACATCAAACTCTGTGATTTACATAGGTTTGCGACATGTGATTTAATCGGGTTACCTCTATCTGGCAGAAACTTGATGCTCCGAAATTTATTTGGCAGAACACACTTGGCAGAATCTTTTTAAAATGAATATTTTTAAGGCATAAACATTGTTTAATATAATTATTGTTTGGCAGAATGTTTACATGTCCGAATTTATAATGGCATACTATTCAGATGGCAGAATTTCATTAGGCATAAATACCTTTGGCAAAATTTTTTATTCGCAGAATTTCGTTTGGCATAACGTTTATTTAGGCGACAATTATTTGGTATCATTTTCACATGGTACTTGGTATCTGATCGCAGCATGGTACCTATACTACGAATATGGCAGAATTTCATTAAAAATAATGTCATTAGGCATATTGTAATTTCTAAAAATTACATTTTAACCTTAAATTGAATTAAATATTTGTAAATGTTGTGTTACAAAAGTCAACAACAGAACGAATCGCTGCAAAACCGACATGCATGCTGCTTGGTTGCATGCATGCTTGAATGCTTGTTTGCATGCATGCTGCTTGTCGGGGGGTGCAGGGGGGCTGGCCCCCCTGCTCGGGGGGTCGGGGGGCCTGAGGCCGCCCGCTATAAAGAAAAACTTTTAATTCACCTACCAGTAGGTTAGGTTAGGTTAGTGTTTTGATCATTCGCAGCGGAGCGAGCGAAGCGAGCGGAGCTCCACAATGCTTGCTTGCATGCTGTACGTTTGATTGCATGCTGCATGCTTGCTTGAATGCTGCATGCAGCATGAAACACGCATGTTTACAAATAGTTTAAGAAATGCAAAATTATTCTAGATATGAATTTTCTATTAAATGTATGCCAAAAGATGATTCTGACTATAAACTGTCTGCGATATGATAGTTCTGCCTTTTAATGACTATAGATTATGAAATGTATACCAAAAGATGAGTCTGACTATAAACTGTCTGCGATATGATGGTTCTACTATTTAATTATTATGGATATGAAATGTATGCCAAAAGATGATTCTGGCTTACAAAATTATGCGTTTTAAGTATATGATAAATGAGTGTATGCCAAACGATTTTCTGCGACATGAAGTTTATGCCATTGGTTGTTATGCATAATAAAATTATGACATAAAAAGTTCTGCCATAAAGGGTAGACCCGATTTAATCATCTACGAGTATTGCTCATATTTAAGCTTTAAAAGTAAGCGTAGCGTTCAAACGAATAGAAAGTTGGCCATTTGAGTAGGGGGGCAGTTCTGGGTGTTCGTAGTTCCACCGTTATCTCTGATTTCCATAACACAAGTGCTTTGTAATCAGAGCAATGTATGTGATGTTAACTTTATTAATTAATTTATAATATTTATTATTATTACAAAGGCAATCAATAATTTCAACCTTAATTTCTTTGATTTCTTTGTTGTTTTTATTTCGCCGAGTCACGACCACCTTTTTTGATAATTAACCTGTATTCATATAATTAACAAGATCCACAGAAAATTGTAACAAGAGCACAGAATAGATATAAGTACTACACACTGACCTGAAAAATTGTTTACTATAGGAGACAGGATACAGATCTCTTTAAGTAACTATATTAATTGCCGCTATTGAGTAGATACTCTACCTACACCACTTGAAGAATTTTCGTGTGATTTTCACGGCAAAAGTGTGACTTTAGAAAGGTTTTCAGTTTGATATCAAATAAGTACCTTTACTTGAAAAACACCTTTCTTGGCAGTCGCAGTCAGTTAAAATGTCTTGAATGTTCAATTGACATTATAGAAGATGTACTAGAAAAACGCTACAGTACGTAATATCTACAAGGTTATTTTTAGTTAATACAAAATCTTTCGTGGGGTTGATCAGACCATCAAACTGAATAACTTTCATTATGGGACCAACCTCGAAATCACAAAAAAAAAATCAGCTCTTCCATACAAAAGTACAATCCTACTCCATCGAAATGTATGAAACAGCTGATTTTTTTAGCGATATCAACGTTAGTCCCATAATGAAAGTTGTTCAGTTTGATGGTCTGATCAACCCCATGAGAGGTTTTGTATTAAGTAAAAATAACTTTGTAAACAAACATGTAGTAAGAAAGAACCAAAAAATTTTTTCTTCAACCAAGAACATGTGTAGCTACAGTTGATTGATGCAGCTACGAGAAGCTCGTAGTTCGTAGCAATCTACGAACTACGAAGTTTTTTCATGATGCTGCTATAAATAATTACAAGCTATGCCACATGTGAAATAAAGTATCATAGAACTAAATTGGTACCTAGGTACTAGCATGAATAAAACAATAGCTAGGCTAGGTACTGTATATTTCAGCAATTTTCATGTTTCTACACTTAGGAATTATTATTTGCTAAAAAAAATATTCTCCAAAGATTTATTTTTAGATAACACTAAAACTCGTGCATTTTAAAAGGCTGATGTTTATGTGTTATTAATCTGACCAGAATCTTCAAGATAGTGCAGTGATTATGGTATCATCATGATAATAATTTTAGATCATATTGATAATGATAACTGGCAGATTGCTTGCTGGAACTTTTAATTTAATTATAAACTAATTAAACTGCGTCTTTAATATAATAATTTAAACTCACTCTCTATTTTAATTAGCATTTCAAAAAATTAAGGCCCATATGTGTTATTTTCAAAATTAAACAGTTCTATAGAGAAAGCAAGAAATAATATTCAAATCATAATTATTAATGACATCATCATATTTACGGTACTATAAGTATGTACTGAATGTTGTTTATACAATGTTATTTTTAGATTCAACCATATACATACATAGGTATACAACTTTATGGTTGAGATTCAACCATAAAGTTGTATATTAACTTTATGGATTCAACGCAACGTCAAAGTCCCCTTGCTGAAAAAACTTTGCTCTTCTACAAGGTTATTTTTAGTTAATACGAAACCTCTCGTGGGGTTGACCAGACCATAAAACGAAATGACGAACAGACGAAAAAATATTTTTTCGTCCATGACATAGGTAACAAATAGTCACATGATCTTAGCTTACTTACTTACTTTTACATTACTTACTGCGAAAACTAGGGATGGTGCGTATTTACGCGACCAGGTTTTACGACCAGGTATTTGCTTCCAAGTATGAAAACCAGGTGCCTGCCCCAAATACTTGCAAGACGTTCAAAGTATTTTACTTGAACACACCTCCGCACTTGCTAAGGCAAAAACCCATATAGTACCAGAGCCCTTCAAAATATGAGTGGGAAATCAATATTTACCTCGTTAGGAATAAGTGGCATAATCGCCTAAAGTGAATAAATACTTTCAAACCTTCAAAGTATTTTTTTTGCCAAAACCATTTTGAACCATATTTATATGAAGTATGTGACTAATCTTCAACAAAATACTTGCAAGACTTTCAAGGTATTTTACTTGGACACACTCACCGCACTTGCAAATCCAAAAAACTATATAGTAGGTATTTGAGCCCTTTAAAATATGAGTGGGAAATTAATATTTACCTCCTCGGGCATAAGTAACATAATCGTCTAAAGTGAATAAAAACTTTCAAACCTTCAAAGTATTTTTTTTGACAAAACTACTTTGATCCATATTTATATGAGTTTAGGGACTAATTTTCAACAAAATACTTTAAAGTTTTTTACTTCTGGTTTTGGGTTAGCTTGGCCGAGTCCGGCTGGCTCGGAGAGGCGGGTGGGGTGAGATGCGATGTTGTACAAAAGTCCCAACTTTTATTATCAATAAAGATTGCCGGCAAATTCTTTACCTATTGTTTTGTTTTATTGTGTTCATTATACTTCTGGTTGCAGGGCCGTCTGCCACCCGCGTCCTGCACTATTGTTTACTGTTTTTGACTGTTTTAGACTGATAATGGGAACCTACCTACTCTACTAGCTTAAAATAAATGATTTTTATTCAGTTTTGTCTGAATTGGCGGCATAGCCGCAATAAACGACTTGGTTGACAATAACTTAATTCCTTAAAGAGTTAAGTGGCGAAGGGTCCATACAAGCAGATTCCCATCGGCTTACCTTTGGAAATGCCACCCCAATGATCCACTATGCAGATCATAACATTTTTCATCATTTTTGTAGAGCGGCTTACCTTCGCCATAATTTCACCCCTCGCCGCTGAGTTATTATGAGCTTTCTTTGATTGACGTCTTTGAGTGTAATAAGTAATTAACTAGAGAAAGAGAAGTATATTATATTTTTAAGTATTTGTGTATTAACAAATATATTTTTAAATATTTATGATAAATTCATTACCTTCTTTCCACTTGATACCCCCATTTGAACCCCCTGGGGTGTCCATGAAAACTCACTATTACACTTGAACCCCCTACCACAGGGTTCAAGAATAATTTTAAAATTTATATTCCACTTCAACCCCCAGAGTCAAAAACGAAATAATGAAAAGAAAAATGAAACCCAATCCATTCCGATCAACTAAACCGATCAACTAGTTGTGGCCAATGACATTTTCTATTTTATGATGATATTGACATTTCATTCGAAGTTCCTAACGGAACAACTAAATGATACACATTATTACATTTTTGTGTCACACTATAGATGCATCGCATCGAATGGTCTCTTGCCAAAATAAAAACATAAATACTTAAACGTTATACGTTGTTTTTCTAGGGGATACTAATTATAGAAGATAAATGAAAGTTTAACAAATCATTTCAGGTAGAAAAAATTTACTCTAGAAAAACTTACATTAAATAACCACTAAAATAATAATAATAAAACCATTCTTCTTTTTTCTTAAACATTTGGGCATAAAAGTTTTAAAACATTGGCGTTCATGGTTGTTAAATAAATTAAGATAATGTTAGTATGGAAAATAATATATTTTTTAATTCTCCATACAAAACGGCAATTTCATACTTTAACCGCTATTATTAAAAAATACTTTATTCTAATCCTCTAATCAAAGAAAAAATTGCTTCGATTTGAAACAAATCATCTGGTTTTTTTATTGAATTATGTGTACGATCTCTTTCCAAAACCTTCAAAGTATTTTTTTTGCTAAAACCATTTTGATCCTTATTTGTATGACATAAGTGAGTAATCTTCAACAAAATACTTTGCAAGTATTTTACTCGAGCCCTGAAATACTTGCAAGACCTTTAAGGGTTATTTACTTGGACACACTCTTTTCGTATTTTAAACCCTTGAAGAAAACAAAACTTGCAAACCTTCAAAGTATTTTTTTTGGGAATCGATTTTGATCTTTATTTGTAAGGCTTTAGTGGCCAATTATCAACAAAATACTTTGAAAGTATTTTACTCAGATTAGCTAGGCCGTGTCGGGCTGGCTCGGTCAGGCTTGCACGCGATTATGTTCCTTATAGGCTACACATAAGGTCTATTTTTTCATGATGGTAAAAAAATACTTGCAAGTATTTGCACCCTGGTTTTTCGCCCTGGTTTTTAAAACCTTGCGTACCGGGTAGCCCTGGTACTGTAATTTGCAAGTACGACTCATGCCTAGCGAAAACGAAGCATGTACCAATGCGACTAAAATAACAATAGACAGTGATCCACTGCACTGCATTCTTCACAAGAAAGTAATAACATTTTTTTCAACACACTTGCTCGTAAAGCTGATGTAATTCCACCGGTTTTAAATATGTAAAGCGGGTCATAAAAAACGCGTGTGTTACCAAAGCAAATAGTTAAGTTATAGTCCATACAAATTCCATAACAGTATTATTTGCCATTTCAAATATGGAACTGATAGCTGCGCAAAAATCCTTATGATCTACACATAGCAAAACCATAGCGCGATGTAACTGGCTACAACGCCATCTATTGATGATCTAGAGGAACTATAATTCTAATATGGACATTAATGATCTATGCAAGGCAAAACCATACCGCGAGGCACACGGGTACAGCGCCATCTATTGTTAAGTTAAGAACTAATAATTTGTACTGGCGTAAACACTGTTGCTATTCAAATTTCGAACTAATCGCCGCGCGGCGCCAGTCAGTAGACAGTGTGCATTCACAGATTGAGTTTATTTAAAATAAAAAAAAAACAGTTTATTCGCTAATTTAAAAACTTGTCTGCATGCTCTAGCGTCTTTGCCAACATTTTCACGCAGCCACGGCAGAAAATAATCCTCGCGCCATTTTTCTCAAATTTTCTTTTCTTTGTACTTGTATTGTGAATATCTAAAAATGACAACTTTCAATAATGAAGATGAGCAATATATTACTTATCAACTCCACCGGATATACTAACAGAAGCGCGAACCGCATGCGACAGCTTGCTGCCGTCAATATCCAAGGACAGATACATAACCACGTATGAAAATTTCTTGAAGTGGAAAAACATGAAAAATGCCAAGTCATTTTCCGAAAATGTAGTTTTGGCGTATTTTTTTTCTGTTTCCTCGCAAATGTGTTAAAAAACGTCGTACGATATACGTGCGTATTGGTTATAACATGCTCGGCTCAATTACGCCCTCGCCTACGGCTCGGGCTGAAATTCCGCCTCGCATGTTATAACCATCTTTACGCACTAATATCGTAATGTACTATTTGTTATGCAAAACAGATTTTTTTTTCAGATCGGATCCTCCAGCTTACAAAACTCAACACCTTAGTAAAAAATGTGGCTTGGCCGTTTCGTTACTACTTACAAGAACTATTGTTTATCAGAAAAAAACAAAAAACCGACTTTAAAAAACCTACCTCTAAAGAGCAAGAAATAATATTCGTAATAATAAAAACACGTCTATTGAAGTCGGGTGGGGCTGGAGTCTTGCTGGAGTACAGATTCCTTTTTTTTATTCTAAAAGCCCCACCCGACTTCAATGGACATGTTTTTATTATTACGAATATTATTTCTTGCTTTTTAGAGGTAGGTTTTTTGAAGTCGGTTTTTGTTTTTTTAAATTAATTAGGTATTATTTTATTATTTTTAGTTTTTACTATCTAAATAATATACCTTGAATAATATACCTTGTAAGTATATTATTTAGATAGTAAAATCGGCTCAGCCAAAAGTGAGATAATTGCGATGAAACATACATACAAACGGGTCAAACTGAGAACCTTCTTTTTTAAGTCGGTTAAAAAAGTACATAGATATCCCTCTTCCAACAAAAAAATAATTATCTTATTAAGTTCAAAAAAAAGAAGTAATACGACCATTATCATCGAGGTAATTCACACAAAATCATACTATTTTCGTGCTTTTTTCAAGATTACTTGAAAAGTACTGAACCGATTTCCAAATTTTAAATAATGGGACCAACTTGTGAATTTACCTAATGTAATAACGTTTGAATCATTTCAATCGGTCCAGCCGTTTTTGAGAAATCGGTGGACATACACAAAAAAAAAATGCAAATATACAGACGAACAGAGAACCTCCTCCTTTTTGGAAGTCGGTTAAAAAGTAATGAACCGTGAAATTTTTTTTCCATGTAGCGAAATGGCCAAGCCACATTTTTACAAAGGTGTAGAGTTTTTGAAGTTAGGGCTTGTAGAGTTAGGGCGCCTAGTGTTAGAAGCTTGGCTCTACATGAGGTCTGATAACTTTTTAACAGTGCGAGCCATATGGTAAATAGTCTTGGCAACATTCTACATTAAACGTAGAATATGACAGTGCAAAGAGCAAAATAGAGTTTGCGTGAGGTTTGCGCCACGAAAGAAGTAGTTTTGAAATGAACACAATATCTTTTTTATAAATATTTTTTCCGTTGGTGATTTACTTAGTCTTAAAAATAATTAGCTTAAATAATAATATTTAAAGATTTTTAATTTTTCAGACCTCTAAACTTATATCTATTCTGTGGCTCTAGCATCTTTGCGGAAGTCTCATACAAACTTCCATCCCCTAGGTTAAGGGGTAGTTAAGTGGGTAAAAGTTCCAAGTTTTATAATTTTTTTGTTGTTTGTGTTCTAAAACTAGCTTACATACCAAATTACAGCTTTCTAGGACTTCAGGAATAAGTACCCTAAGAATGATGATGATTATCAGTGAGTTTTGACGACATCCGGATTTTTCAGATCTCAATAAAATCCAAAATTTAAGAATATGCTATAGAAACTTTATATGTTTTAATAAGTCTACTACTGACATCATATTCCGAGAATTATGTTTTTCTGGTTTAATCCAAACCCAAGTTATGTGGGTTAAGGGGTTGGGGGGGTTAAAGTCCCATTTTATATTTTTTTTGTTGTTTGTGTCCTAATACCTAGCTTACATACCAAATTTTCAGCTTATAAGTATTCCAACCAAACCCAAGATATGAGGGTTCGAAGAAACGACGAAGCGCTTCGAGAAAAGGTAAGTAGTGCTTCGCTTGGACGTCTTAAGATCAATTGCTGTGAGGTACACTGTGACTCACTAAAACGTAAAATGCTTATAACACTACGGGAGTCGTAAAGTCAACTTGTTGTAACAACATGTACCTAAGTAAGTATTAACACTTTCCATTCCATCAGTATTTCGATCCTCCATGACTTTAAAGACGGATCTAAAGTAGGAGATCATGCATGACTACAAATTAATATTTGTATAGTCATGCATAATCTCCTACGAGCATTTAAGGTGCTTTAATAAGGTATGTATTTAATAGCACTTTAAATTTGATGGAAACAGCTATAAAATTGTATATCAGCACTTTAAGATAATGATAGACCTATAATTTAATATTTTCCCTACAAAAATAATGGTTTGCACTATAACTGTATCCCAACTCTAAAATCATTTAATTTCTGTCAAACCATGTCAGACTGACCACTGTTAAAATGAGATGGCAAGATGATAACAACTTGTGGCATAATGCATACACCTCCTCTTCTCAGCTCCTCTCTCGCTGCGGCCGCTCGTCGTCGCACCTAGTCATCTGTTTACCAGAACTAAAGTTATAAAATTAATTTGTATGGTGCAAAGTATTAATTTTAAAGATTAGCATATTTATAGTGGAAACCATTATTTTTATAGTTCATACAATAAATTTTGAAGCTAAAGATTTTAAAGTGTGTTACATTATTTTTAAAGTGCATTTATATTATTCCTCCTTTAATAAGCACTTTAAATGCCAAGATTGTATAGAAAAAAATACATATACGTGCGTAATTTTTGTACTAAAATCTGATTAATGATGGAGGGCGAATTATGGCACTGTCACCATTTCCTTTGAGAATTTATTGTTCCATGACAACACACGGAAATGTTTTTATGAAAAAAAAAATGTTATCTGTAGATTTATTGATCTGATTTATATTTTTTTGATATCTGTGATAATATCATTTCAACCACAATCTTGATTAAAAAACCTTTTTGTTATATTCACCTTTGCATACGTGATAATAATGCAGTTTTTATTGATATTTTTTAATCTATCTAAATCTGGGGGCACGGTAGTGCCCCCGCCAAGACGACTAAGCGAAGCGCGAGGGCACTACGTAGAGTCGACCTTTTCTCGAAGCGCTTAATCGATTTTTGAACCCTCATAACTTGGGTCCGGATTAAAGCAGATACTTAAAATTCTCAGGATTTATGATGCCAATAGGGAATTTATTAAACATATAAAGTTTTCGATAGCATAACTCTTATATTATAGATTTTATTGATATACAAAAAAAAAGGTTTTCTTTACTGACTCTCTGATGATCATCAAAATTCTTAGGGTTACTCCTGAAGTCTTAGAAAGCTGAATTTGGTATGTAAGGTACTAATGCTACTATGTAAAAAATAACTACTTAAACTTGGAACTTTTACCCCCAACCCCTTAAACTAAGGGATAGAAGTTTGTATGACTTCCGCAAAATTTTGATGCTAGAGGTCTGAAAATTGATACAGGGACTCCTTGTTAAGATAGTGACTATGAAAAAAAGCACCGCCGATGTGCAAGAAATACACCCCAAAAAAGAAAAGGGTGCTTCTTCGAGTAAGGCATTCTTAGGTGATTTTCGTGGCAATTTTCAAATCCAATTTTTATTTTAATTTAATATCAGAATCTTAAAATATACGTAAAACTATTTTTTTTCATAGAAGAGGCACCTCAGAGAGCGATATACTTACCGAGATAAACGAAATTCAGAAAATGGAGGCCACGCAAATCACCAAATACCCTCACTAAAGTGAAAAAATGTAATTTAACTTTCTCAAATGAGTTACTTAATGTTACTTCATATTGGAAAAAGTTATTGTGTTATTATAAAGAAAAAAATAGGTAGAGTACTAAGGCAGAAATCGTTTTTATCAGAATCAGTCCAAAAATATTTATTATTACTGATAAAGTCAGAAACCTATTGAATGTGACATTTTATGTTTGATTTAAATGAATTTGCATTTATTAGATAAATACAATAAATAAAATCCATAAACTAGTACAAAACTCAAAGTAATTTCATTTGCATGGTCAAAAATTGATTTGCGTGGGTAAAAAATACCACGTAAACCACGAAAATCACGACCACGTAAATCAAAATAAATCCCTTATGCTAAAAATATACAAAAACCTTTTAAGCAAATAAGCTGTGTTTTGAATATTAGTAACGTTAACTTATATTGTTCACTACAATATTTTATTAAATAAATAAATTCACAGAGACCGGAGAAAATTAGACCACGCAAATCAAAGTTTTGAGAAACCAAATCCACGCAACGAGGTTCTTACCTCCATTTTTCGAAAAATCGAGCACCGTCACGCAAGCAACTCTGCCTGGCCGCCGGATAACGACTAGTTGGTACTTGAATTAGGATGACACAACACAGGGCCGCGAATTAAGAGATGTGCTAGTGAATTTATAACTGACCACGCAAATCAGCAACAACCAAAGGACAGTTACATTTAATTTTTTTTTAGGAAATGTAGTTCTTTTAGAAGTATAGTCTAATTTTTCATAGCATTGTAAACTTTCAAGGACTTAATGGGTTTTTTTTTGGTAAGCATGTAGCGTTTAGTTTAAATTATATAATTTAGGAAGTGACCAGATCGGGGCTTGGGACACTCCACGAAAATCAAAGAATGGGGGTATTAAATTTTTTGAATGATATTAATTATAGAGATAATTGAATAATAATCAGTTACCCAGTTATAAGAAGTTATGAGGTTTGCGCAAAAAAACATATGGCTAGCTGACTTTACGATTTCCATTATTTTTAGGCAATGCCGCTTGAGAAACGTGTTCGAAATAATGACCCAAAAAATATATTGTCCTATGCCAAGAAGTGAAATCCAACAAAAAATATTTTCATGTGAAATGTTGCCAAGACGAGACCATATGGCTCGCACTGTCAAAAAGTTATCAGACCTCATGTAGAGCCAATCTTATAGCTCTACCTACACGTCCTAACTCTACAAGCCCTTACTTCTCAAATTCTACACCTTTATCAAAATTTGTGGCTTGGCCGTTTCATTGCTACAAGAACTATTGTATAACAGAAAAGTAATGAACAGTATATTCTGCCCATGTGGTGAATGTAGCGAAATATTTTAGCCACATATTTTGACTAAGGTACGTAGTACTTATCTATTCTGTGCTAAGGTGCTAGTACTATTATTTATTCTGTGCTAAGGTGTAGAGTTTGTGAAGTAAGTAAGGGCTTGTACTTCGAGCAACGAAGGCTTCGTTCGTCCGAAAGGAAGCCGGCGCGTTGCTCTAAGGGCTTGTAGAGTTAGGGCGTGTAGAGTAAGTAACTTATTTGTTCGCGTTTAATACAAATGTATTCACAGACGCTCTTACAGACCCTTTACCGCTAAAAGGCAGGATCGATAATTTTTTTTATTAAAGAATTATCATTTTTGTGATTGGGTAAGTAAAATAGTTTTTATGAAAAATCGTCTCAAAGCTCGGGTACTCGGAACCTGATTAAAATATGTTTTTATTAAATTTTGTTTCTACTCGTATGTTTATCCATAATGTGTGCAAACAACTTTATTTTATACTAGCTTCCCGATAAGCTAGAGACTTGAAACTTTGAACATAGGTTAGACTGGAAGACAATGCAATATTATGGTGTCATGGAGCTAATCTGATGATGGAGCTGGAAGAAGGTCACGGGAACTCTGTAATAAGACCATACGGCCCATCGAGTTTGGGCTCGTTAGATCCGTCTTAACAAGTACTCTGGTGGGAGATGAAGTCCAGGGTCAGGGATGAAGCTGGAAGAAGGCCATAGGAACTCTGTATTGAAACCATGCAACCCCATCAAGTTTGGGCTCGTTTGAATCGTCTTGACAAGTACTATGTTAGGAAATAGTTACCAGGGTCTGATGATGGAGCCGGAAGAAAGCCACAAGAATTCTGTAATAAAACCATGCAACCCCTTCGAGTATGGGTTTGTTTAAATCGTATTGGCGAGTACTCTATTGGGAAATAGTGTCCAGGGTCTGATGATGGAGCCGGAAGAAGGTCACAGGAACTCTGTACTAAAACCATCCAGCCTTGTCGAGTTTGGACTCGTTTGAATCGACTTGTGTGTTAAGAGTCTGATGATGGAGCCAGAAGTAGGCCACAGGAAAAAATTAACACAAATATGACTTAAAGCAGAAATAATTATTTCCTGTATTTAAAAAACACATTAATTAAAATCGGACTAAAAACAAATAATCTGAAATCGGAATAAATCTGTAAAAAATAATATCCCTAACTTCTGTATAGGGTTACAGAAGAAAGAAATTATTTTATACTTTTTAGTCAGTTCTTTAATTATTTTTAGTTCGATTTTTATACTTTTTAGGTATACCTAAGAGGTATAAAAATCTAATTATTACCGAAAAAAACAGTTTTAAAAACGTGTTTTTTTCGAGTAATAAGTAATTATGTATAACTTATTTTATTATACATATTGTAAACTATTTTCAATTCTTTTCGAATTTTATAATACTCCAAAACATACTTATTTTCAGCCTGGGTAATGCCTTAAAGATTAAAGATTTTTGCTAATGCGTTTTCCTGTACGCACGAGGATTTCCACTTACTATCAAACTGAAATCGATGACAGCGATTATCAAAACGATAATCAAAATTATCTTCTGAATCTATTGAAAAAACAGTATAAAAGGTATGCAAATTGCTGGAATGATGTTATATTGGTGTATAGTTTTCTATAGAAACAACACCACCAAAGAAAAAGGAAGGACCCCTTGGAATGAAATGTAAGTACCTTTCACTACCTACTCAATAGTCTCTTACCCCTAATATCTATGATAACGTAATTCAAAATTTGAGTCCAACCATAAGTAGCTCACGTATAATGATAAATTGGGACTCTAGTGCGGCGTTTCAGTTCTTAGGGGTAAATGAGGGTTTAGAAAAGAACTTAAAGTAAAAGTGAACACACATCTCTCTCTGTTTATTAATTATGAAATTAGGAACTTTTAATTACTCAGGAGCTTTTCTAGGACTTCTATACTATCTTTAATATAGCTTTTCTATTATTTTCCGTTTTGATTTGTAATCTTATTTTTTTTTGTCTTGGTGATATACTTATGTTTAAGCCTAAGTAAGAAGATTAATTAGTTTTTTTTACAATAAGGTGGAATAAAATTATGTGCCAGGATTTCAAGGGGAACTTGTGGAGTGATAAATTGTAATAATTAAACTCAACTCAGGGGTAGATAAAGGCAAAAAATCGGATTATGTATAGTATTAATTGCAGAGGTACTGGCAAAGTTAATATTTGGAATAAACGTAAAGTTAGGATAATAATTAAAAATTTACAATAATAATTAAGGGTTATTTAATGAGTGTGATTATCTGGAGTAGGGTGAATTATACGTAAGGTACCCCATGTCTAATGGGTAAATATTACGCTTTAGGTTTAACAAAATATTGAAGCTTTGGGGTAGGGTTGTGTAATTGAATTATGAAATAAATTATAAAAGATCGGTTAACTAAAATATTTGAAAACTAATTTATCTTACAATCGATTTTGTGTTTATTACTTTAGTACATTTTATTTGTTTTATTTTATTACAATTTACACACTGAAAGCATTCTAATTTAGAAGTAGTTCATTAGAAAATATTTTGTTTAGTAATACTAAAGTTACCTATTTTTTTGTTTTTCCAGATACGTCGCTTATTCTGCTCGGTGCAATTGCACTAGCATCTGCAAGGAGTACAGGCGTTTACCCAAATGGCTGTCCAGTAAATTGGGATGAAGAAAAGTTACTACCGCATCCTAATTGCAACAGGTTCTATCAATGCTGGGATGGAAAACTTGTACCACTAACTTGTCCATCAAAGCTCTACTTCGGCATTGAGCAAAATAGATGTGAATGGGCTGAGGTCGTGGACTGCGTTGATAGGGAGGTTCCCGATGATAACAACGATGACGTAGATGACAATGGCACTGTCGGAGGAGGAAATTCTGACCCCAGCCTGGCCCCCGAAATCTGTGCTGCTGAAGGTTCTGATGATGTTCTTGTCGCGAATGAAAATTGTAATCAGTTCTACATTTGTGCTCATGGTCAACCTGTAGCTTTATCTTGCCCTGACGACTTACTCTTTAACCCTCAAAACGACCGCTGCGATTGGCCAAAGAATGTTGATTGTGGAGATAGAGTGATCCCTGAGGTTGATAGCGAAGACACTGACGAAAATGATGACGGTGAAGCAAGCAATGAAAACGAAAGTGACGGCAACGGAGATGACACCGAGGAAGATGATGATGACGATGTCGTTGTTGGAGGTGGTAATGATGACCCCAGCCTGGCTCCCGAGATCTGCGCTGCTGAAGATTCTGACGATGTCCTCGTGGCTAATGAGAACTGTAACCAATTCTATATCTGTGACAATGGAAAACCTGTAGCCCAAACCTGTCCCAACAAATTACTCTTCAACCCACAGACTGACCGCTGCGATTGGCCCGAGAATGTTGATTGTGGAGATAGAGTGATTCCTGAAGTTGACAGCGAAGACACTGAAGAAAATGACGATGGCAACGCAAGTGATGAAAATGAAAGCGCTGGCACCGAAGATGACACAGAAGACGATGACGATGTTGTCGTTGGAGGTGGCAATGATGACCCCAGCCTGGCACCCGAGATCTGCGCTGCTGAAAGTTCTGATGATGTCCTCGTGGCTAATGAAAATTGCAATCAATTCTATATCTGTGCCAATGGAAAGCCTGTAGCCCTGACCTGTCCCAACAACTTACTCTTCAACCCACAGACTGACCGCTGCGATTGGCCCGAGAATGTTGATTGTGGAGATAGAGTGATTCCTGAAGTTGACAGCGAAGATACTGAAGAAAATGACGATGAGGATGTTGTTGTTGGAGGTGGCAATGATGACCCCAGCCTGGCACCCGAGATCTGCGCTGCTGAAAATTCTGATGATGTCCTCGTGGCTAATGAAAACTGCAATCAATTCTATATCTGTGCCAATGGAAAGCCTGTAGCCTTGAGCTGTCCTAACAACTTACTCTTCAACCCACAGACTGACCGCTGCGATTGGCCCGAGAATGTCGATTGTGGAGATAGAGTGATTCCTGAAGTTGACAGCGAAGACACTGAAGAAAATGACGATGACAACGTAAGCGATGAAAATGGAAGTGCTGGCACCGGAGATGACACAGAAGACGATGACGATATTGTCGTTGGAGGTGGCAATGATGACCCCAGCCTGGCACCCGAGATCTGCGCTGCTGAAAGTTCTGATGATGTCCTCGTGGCTAATGAAAACTGCAATCAATTCTATATCTGTGCCAATGGAAAGCCTGTAGCCCTGACCTGTCCCAAGAACTTACTCTTCAACCCACAGACTGACCGCTGCGATTGGCCCGAGAATGTTGATTGTGGAGATAGAGTGATTCCTGAAGTTGACAGCGAAGATACTGAAGAAAATGGCGATGGCGATGTTGTCGTTGGAGGTGGCAATGATGACCCCAGCCTGGCACCCGAGATCTGCGCTGCTGAAAGTTCTGATGATGTCCTCGTGGCTAATGAAAACTGCAATCAATTCTATATCTGTGCCAATGGGAAGCCTGTAGCCCTGAGCTGTCCTAACAACTTACTCTTCAACCCACAGACTGACCGCTGCGATTGGCCTGAGAATGTTGATTGTGGAGATAGAGTGATTCCTGAAGTTGACAGCGAAGACACTGAAGAAAATGACGATGACAACGCAAGCGATGAAAATGGAAGCGCTGGCACCGGAGATGACACAGTAGACGATGACGATGTTGTCATTGGAGGTGGCAATGATGACCCCAGCCTGGCTCCCGAGATCTGCGCTGCTGAAGATTCTGACGATGTCCTCGTGGCTAACGAAAATTGCAATCAATTCTATATCTGTGCCAATGGAAAGCCTATAGCCCTGACCTGTCCCAACAACTTACTCTTCAACCCACAGACTGACCGCTGCGATTGGCCCGAGAATGTTGATTGTGGAGATAGAGTGATTCCTGAAGTTGACAGCGAAGATACTGGAGAAAATGGCGATGAAGATGTTGTTGTTGGAGGTGGCAATGATGACCCCAGCCTGGCACCCGAGATCTGCGCTGCTGAAAGTTCTGATGATGTCCTCGTGGCTAATGAAAACTGCAATCAATTCTATATCTGTGCCAATGGAAAGCCTGTAGCCTTGAGCTGTCCTAACAACTTACTCTTCAACCCACAGACTGACCGCTGCGATTGGCCCGAGAATGTTGATTGTGGAGATAGAGTGATTCCTGAAGTTGACAGCGAAGACACTGAAGAAAATGACGATGACAACGTAAGCGATGAAAATGAAAGCGCTGGCACCGGAGATGACACAGAAGACGATGACGATATTGTCGTTGGAGGTGGCAATGATGACCCCAGCCTGGCACCCGAGATCTGCGCTGCTGAAAGTTCTGATGATGTCCTCGTGGCTAACGAAAATTGCAATCAATTCTATATCTGTGCCAATGGAAAGCCTGTAGCCCTGACCTGTCCCAACAACTTACTCTTCAACCCACAGACTGACCGCTGCGATTGGCCCGAGAATGTTGATTGTGGAGATAGAGTGATTCCTGAAGTTGACAGCGAAGATACTGAAGAAAATGACGATGAGGATGTTGTTGTTGGAGGTGGCAATGATGACCCCAGCCTGGCACCCGAAATCTGCGCTGCTGAAAGTTCTGATGATGTCCTCGTGGCTAATGAAAACTGCAATCAATTCTATATCTGTGCCAATGGAAAGCCTGTAGCCCTAAACTGTCCCAACAACTTACTCTTCAACCCACAGACTGACCGCTGCGATTGGCCCGAGAAGGTTGATTGTGGAGATAGAGTGATTCCTGAAGTTGACAGCGAAGACACTGAAGAAAATGACGATGACAACGCAAGCGATGAAAATGGAAGCACTGACGACGGAGATGACACAGAAAACGATGACGATGTTGTCGTTGGAGGTGGCAATGATGACCCCAGCCTGGCACCCGAGATCTGCGCTGCTGAAAGTTCCGATGATGTCCTTGTGGCTAACGAAAACTGCAATCAATTCTATATCTGTGCAAATGGAAAACCTGTAGCCCTTACATGTTCCAAGAACTTACTCTTCAACCCACAGACTGACCGCTGCGATTGGCCCGAGAATGTTGATTGTGGAGATAGAGTGATCCCTGATGGTGCTGACGATAACGGTGATGATGATAATGAAAATGAAGGCAATGATGATGAAAATAATGATGACGACAATAACGATGAGAATGAAGGTGAAGACAACGAGGATAATGACGAGGACAGTGTAGATGATAACGAATCTGAAAATGATAATAACGGAAGTGATGATGAGTCTGAAAGCAATGAGAATGGTAGCGGTGATGAAGAAGTAGTGGGTGGTGGGAACTGCGACCCCAGTAAGGCACCGGAAATCTGTGCTACAGAAGACTCTGACAACGTACTTGTAGCGAATGAAAACTGTAACAAGTTTTATATTTGCGCTAACGGAAAACCCCTAGCTCAAAAATGTCCTGCCAGTTTATTCTTCAACCCACAAATTGACCGTTGTGACTGGCCGAGTAATGTAGTCTGTGGTGATCGAGTCATTCCTGATACAGAAAACGACGAAGTAAATAATGAGAATGAATGTATTAGCGCAACAGGAGGAGCTGGCAATGATGATCCTCGTAAAGTCGCTGAAATATGTGCTTCAGAAAACTCACAGGGTGTCTTAGTTGCTCATGAAGATTGTAGCCAGTTTTATGTATGTGACCATGGCAAAGCTATTGCAGTGAAATGCCCAGCAACACTTCTATTCAACCCATACAGTGACAGATGCGATTGGTCTAGCTGCGTCGACTGTGATCGCCAGACGGCATTAAATAAGCATTTGCCAGCACGTCGGGCCATCAGAAGTATTCATTAAACGAAGTAAATACAAAGTTTAAATTTGAACCTTTATAATCCATTTAATTTTTTTGTAATGTGTAAACTGAAAATAAATACCAAGTAATATTATTATCATAAAGATGTATTTTCTTTTAATCCCTAATTATAGGTTTAGGGTTCTTACAGTCTTTTGCACTTCAACCATCCTGTTCAAAAATATCACACTCCATAAGAGAATTAGCTCTGCCAACCAACCTTTGTGAAAACGATAAACCAATAATGCAGTACATAAAGAAAAATTGTAATTAATTTAAACACTACAATTAGGTTCTGGGAGCACGGTAGTGCTCCCGCCAAGACGAGCAAGCGAAGCGCAAGGGCACTACCTATTATCCTAAGGGATTGCACAGAAAAACAAAACTTTCAATTGCATAGCTCTTAAACTTTGGATCTTATTGGGACCTAAAAAACCCCGATTTCGTCAAAACTTACTGATAATCATCAAAATTCTTTGGGTATTTCCTAAAGTCCTAGAAAGCTGAAATTTGGTATGTAAGCTAGTTTTAGTACACAAACAACAAAAAATTATGAAACTTGCATTTTTTACCCCCTAATCCCTTAAACTAAGGGATGGAAGTTTGTATGAGACTTCGGCAAATTTTGATGCTAGAGGTCTGAAAAAATGTTACATATGTATCTGAAAAGTCTTTAAATATTTAGTAATTATTTTTAAAACTTAGTAAATCACTGTTAAATATTAATTAAAAAGAGATTGTGTTCATTTTAAAACTACTTCTTTCATGACGCAAACTTCACGCAGACCCTATTTTACTAATAGGTATGATGGTACTGATATAAAATTAAGCAAAACGCCAACTCAATGGGACCGATCACTACAGAACTTCTTAGAGCGGGTGATAAGCCAATACTAAAATCCTCCAGAAGCTTTTCAATTCCGTCATCGTTGAAGGCAGAACGCCGAAGGCATGACTCTCTTAAAGAACTACAGACCAGTCTCATGTTTTTACGTGATAAGGCGGGTCCCCACACTCCCCACCAAGCGAGTAGCCTCGTAAGACTTTTCCTATGCTATTCTATTCTATTTAATGGTTTTATTGGTACCTTGGGACTCCAAGGTGGGGTGTAAAAAAAACATGTTGTAGAAATTTTGCTAATAATCATAATGGTCTGTTACATTGACGACTTTTTAAGTGCCCACCACAAGGTATGGTAGTGGTGGGAGATGTTTGTGAGATTGGTGCCCATTGATGGCAGTAGTAGTTTTGTCTACATCATTGTTTCATTACTCTTAAAGACCATTGTTATTATGAGTTTATCACAACGTACATATATATGAAAATTTAAAATAACTGTACTTGTCAGATTGGCCGAACGGCTTGTGTAAAGTACGAAATACCACTGTCAAGGATTCACAGGGTTACATATTGACCCACCCTGTTTTCAAGCTCGTTTAAATGAGTTTATTCCACTACTTCATAATTATACTTAAAAATACTGTTAAACCGCATGTCTGCGCCTACCTTAACGTCGAACGAAACACATGACAGCAAGAAAGGGACCCGCTTTATGATTTTCACTTCTCTATGGCTACGCGACGCAACCTAACCTTTGTCAAAACGAAAAATTGTATTTTTGTATTTTATATTTGGAAACTCAGTAAATTTCCACTGCATCCATCAAGCATTTTCATTTATAAATGTTCCCGGCGTGGACATTTTGGCGACCGTGACAGGACGGCGACCATCATTTAATTAAATCGTAGTCGATTTAATATACCAAGAAATATACGATTAGCGGATCCTAACTTTTGCCAGCCCTCTTCTATTGATATTCTCTTAGGGGCTGACGTATTTTGGAGTGTTATAGGGACTAATCAAATAAAGTTAGGTCTTAATATGCCTACTTTACAAGAGTCCAAACTTGGGTGGCTAATCGCTGGCCCAGTAGGTATTTGTCAATCTAAAATGAAGGTCTATTGTAATTTCAACCTTATTGATTTAAATAGAACGATTTCAAAGTTCTGGGAGGTTGAAGAACTGCCTTCACATGTAAAAACTTTATCTTTAGAAGAACAATTCTGTGAAGATCATTTTTTTGAAAACACAACCCGTTTAGAGGACGGAAGATTTTGTGTTAAAATGCCACTGAAAGAACCTGAAGGCAATTTAGGTAATTCTTTTTATTTAGCTAAGAAACGTTTTGAAAATTTAGAAAATAAATTAAATAAAAATCCACAACTTAAGGATTCATACAGTAATTTTATAAATGAATATAAAAATTTAAATCATTTAAGCGAAGTTGAACGTCCAGAATTTGGAAATTATTTGCCACATCATTGTGTCACTCGAAGTAAAAGTGAAACGACTAAGTTAAGGGTAGTTTTCGACGGTTCAGCAAAAACTTCATCAGGCAAATCTCTGAATGATATTCAGGCTGTAGGTCCAGTAGTTCAGAGTGACTTAATGTCAATTTTGTTGAGATTTCGGGGACATAGATTTGTATTGTTGGGAGACATTGAGAAAATGTACAGACAGATTTTGTTACATCCTTCTCAACGTCACCTTCAGTTAATTTTGTGGAAAGACTCTAATCCGTCGGACACTGAAACCATGTTTTCTACTAATCGAGATGATGGTGAATTAAAAATACTGCAACTCAACACACTTACTTATGGCTTGGCATGTGCTCCTTTTATAAGCACAAGATGTCTTTTACAATTAGCTAACGAATGCAATGATGAGAAAATTTCAGACATAATTAAAACTGGATTTTATATCGATGACCTAAATGCTGGAGCAGAGACGGAGAGTGAACTACAGTACATATATAAAGGTGTAAATAATGTATTACAGTCTGCATGTTTTCCTTTAAGGAAGATACGTACAAATTGTTCGCAGGCATTCATTGATGAAGACACAATTACTGATTTAGTTGACTTGACCAAGGAGTCAAGTGTCTTAGGATTGAGTTATTGTCCAAAGGATGATATTATTCAATTTTCTGCTAATATTGAGCTAGCTTTACAATATACAAAAAGGTCAGTAATTTCAACAATATGTAAAATATTTGATCCACTTGGTCTAATTTGTGCGGTTGTTATAAAGGCAAAGATATTTTTACAACAATTGTGGGTCGAAAAGTTAAGTTGGGAGGATCCTCTTCCTGATAAACTTTTAAGTATTTGGCTTAGTTTCATTAACAATTTACATTTAATTTCTAATATAAAAATTAACAGACATGTTACTTGTGAGGCACCTGTATTTACAGAATTGCACTGTTTTGTTGACGCTTCTCAGGTAGCATTTTCTGCGTGTGTATATTTACGTTCCATAAATGAACGCAATGAGGTTACTGTTCGACTTTTGTGTGGTAAGGCTAGAGTTTGCCCTTTAGGGTGTACAACCATACCAAGAAAAGAATTACTAGGGGCTTTATTAGGGGCGCGTTTATGTTCGAAAGTAACGGAATCATTGCGTATCGAATTAAAAAATAAAACTATATGGACCGATTCGACGGTTGTCCTTGGGTGGCTAAAAACAGATGTAAAAACTTTAAAAACATTTGTATGCAATAGAGTGAACGAAATAAATGAGTTGACAATTGGGTTTCAGTGGAGACATGTGCCAACCAGCATGAACCCGGCTGACCTCGCATCACGAGGAGTCAACCCTCAGGTTTTAGCTTCTTCGCGCTTGTGGTGGGAAGGTCCATCGTTCCTCAAGGACAGTGAGTCTAATTGGCCGCAATACTCACATGCATCACAGACCTTGCCTGAGGTGAAAGTACTTACCTTGCCTTTGGCCAGTTCTGTGATCGCAAATGAGCCATTCATTGAATTTAAAAGATATTCAAATTTCTCAAGGTTAGTTAGAATTTTTGCATACGTATTACGTTTTATAAACAATTGTAATAAAAATAAACAAAAATTATCGGGTCCGTTAGATTTAATAGAATTAAATAATTCAAAAATAATAATAGTTAAGTCTTGCCAATTAGAGTCATTTTCGAATGATTTAAAGGCGCTTAAACAAGGAAATAATTTACATAAGAAAAGTAAGCTATTAGATTTAACGCCATTCATTGATTCAGATGGAATCGCTCGAGTAGGTGGACGTTTAAATAACTCTAGCTATAGTTTTGATAAGAAACATCAAATTATTTTAGATGCCAAACATATTTTATCAAAACTTATAATGGCGCATGAGCACTTAAGACTATTTCACGCAGGGCCCCAGTTAACCCTAGCATCAGTTCGAGACAAATACTGGCCGATTGGTGGTAGACGCTTAGCTCGTAGTGTTGTTCAAAGATGCGTTACATGCGTTCGATGGCGAGCAGTTACTGTGCAGCCAATTATGGGACATTTACCTGAAGCTCGTACCAATGCTGTCTTTCCTTTTCATTCTGTCGGATGCGATTTTGCGGGACCATTCTTGATTAGCAGCCGTAAAGGTCGTGGTAGTCGTACTAGCAAGTGTTATTTGTGCTTATTTGTCTGCCTAAGTACAAAAGCAGTACATTTAGAACTAGTGAGTGATCTGAGTACTCAAGCCTTTATCCTATGCCTTAAAAGATTCGTTTCACGTAGAGGTAGACCCTATGAGATCTATTGTGACAACGGGAGAAATTTTGTAGGAGCCAGCAATGAGTTAGGTAGAGTACTGAGATCCAGCCGTCAATCTGTCTATGAATTTTCAAGTAATGAAAGAATTAAATTTGTCTTCAGCCCAGCCTACTCCCCCCACTTCGGTGGAATTTTCGAAGCTGGTATTAAATCAGCCAAAAATCATTTAAAACGTATAGCTGGCAATGCTGCCTTGACATTTGAGGAGTTGGCAACTTTATTTACTCAAATTGAATCGATCCTAAATTCACGCCCATTATATCCCCTCTCGTCAGACTGCACCGATCCTTCTCCTCTGACCCCAGGCCATTTTCTCATCGGCAGACCGCTCATGTCGATACCGACTGCGCAAATAAATGTCGCCAGACCAAATAGATACGAACTCGTCGAGAAAATACGCCAGCACTTCTGGGAAAGGTGGAGCCGGGAGTACATCGCCGAGCTGCAACAGCGCACCAAATGGCGCACGCCGCAACGAGAGCTCGCCACCGGAGACGTGGTCATACTGAAGGAGGACAACTTGCCGCCGCTACAGTGGCGCCTTGGAAGAGTGTCCCGTTTGTACCCAGGAACGGACGGCGTCAGTAGAGTTGCCGATGTTACCACTTCAAAGGGAGTCCTACGACGGGCCACGAATAAGCTATGCCTATTACCTACTTCCGATGCCAATGAAGACGAAGATTCTAATCAAGATGCTTGGAAGCCCACTACGCTGCGCCAGCTTTCAACGTCCCGGAGGATGTCTGCGCCTACCTTAACGTCGAACGAAACACATGACAGCAAGAAAGGGACCCGCTTTATGATTTTCACTTCTCTATGGCTACGCGACGCAACCTAACCTTTGTCAAAACGAAAAATTGTATTTTTGTATTTTATATTTGGAAACTCAGTAAATTTCCACTGCATCCATCAAGCATTTTCATTTATAAATGTTCCCGGCGTGGACACCGCATGTTATTAAACCACAAAAAAGAGAAGTGATAAAAATAATGATAATAAATCAATAACAATGTCGTTTTAACAATGATTTTTTATTTAAATCATAACCGAATCAACTTCCTGAATCAAGAAGTCTCAATTTTCCTTAAACAACTAAATAGTTTAGTGCTACAGTTATAAAAAAAGCTAAAAATATATAACACACTCATCTCATTAAATTTTTACATTTGCTTAAAAATGTCATAGTAGTCAGTGAAAATTTGACTACACCCGATATTTTAGATGCGGCGACGGAAAAACGTCCCTAGGTACGTAGTGCCAAGAGAAACTACAAACTTACTTTTTTATCATTGATATTTTATTTTGTAGAAGTTTTGTAGGTTCAATCGGTTCAATCACAAATTGTATGAGAGTAGATAAAGTAGTGTATGAAACTGCACATAACTAGGTATTGAAACACTCGTGTGATACTATTAAAAACCTCGCCTACGGCTCAGTTTTTAAACACACACTCATGTTTTAGTACCCCTCATTATGCGCCAGTTTCATTAACTACTATTTGAATTTGGAATAAGCGCGCATCATATGAACTATGTACAAAATAAAAAAATAAAAACCTCCTTCAAAAAAACCTGAAATAAAAACTGCTTCAAAATTAAAAACCTCTAAACGGCAAGAAATAATATTTAAATACTTAGTCGTAACTAATTATTTGAATATTATATCTTGATTTGAATTGTTTTCCTTCCTTTTTATCAATACGCGTATTTTATTTTTCAATACAGTTGCTCGAAAATGTGAGTTTACGTTTACGATGACAGTGAAGCGTGCGGTAAGTTGATTTTACCGTACGCCGTGCGTTTTTGTTTACGGTTTTTTTAATTTCTATAATAATATAATTTTTTATTTTTTATTTTATTATTTATCAGAACCGCCAGAGAAAATTACATTGAGTCTTACATAGTAGATATTTACATTATAACATAGAGAATGAAAAATTCTATTGAAGGCGGCCACGGACGGATAATTGACTATACAGGGTAATTTTGCGACCCCTTTACAAAATCAAATATAAGTTCAAGGAAGCAATAAAAAAAATTTAGGTGAGATAATTTTAAATTATTTATTTTTAAATTCACAGTTTTCAGCCACTTTTTATATCCTAAAAATCTAGGCGCGCACGCTCACCCTCAAGCACGAGACGCGAGCGGGTGATGGCGGGTGGCAGGAGGGGGTCTCGTGCGGGTCGACCTGTGCGACGCGCAAACAGTGACAACAATTTTAATTTGTGTAGGGAAAAGTTTGGGGTAAAAATGTAAAAAAAAAAAGTTTTTTACTTCATAAATTGATTGTACTGCTGTTATAGAATGACCTGACAAAATTTGAAAAGGGGTCCAAAAATGACCCTGTAAAAATATTAAGTACTTAACTAAGAGACTGTCTCACAAAGTCCGGCCAAGCTGACGCATGACGAGCAATTTCATATAAATTCTACTCCATTCCCAATTAATCCAGTGCCCAATCAGAAATTGTGAAACAGGTACCTACCCTTAATCTACTATAATTACTTACGACGAACATAACATAATTATGAGAATAAGCTACAATAACATGTACATACTGTCTATATAAAGAAAAAAATTAAAGCATTTGTACAGAATTTGTGGAGAATTTATAGAGAACTAGCGGCCGCCCACGACTTTGTCTGCGTGGAAAGGTTTTTTCCTATCTCTCGGGAACTATACTTTTTTTCGGGATGAAAGGTACCCTATGTCCTTTTCTGTACCCCTGACAACGTGTATGCAAAATTTTATGATGATCGGTTCAGTAGTAAGGACGTGAAGGCGTAACAAACAAACAAACAAACATACGGACGTTCGCATCCTTACTAATATCCTTACAAATATTATAAATGCAAAAGTCCGTTTGTTTGTTTGTTAC
Organism: Agriphila tristella; assembly: GCA_928269145.1. NCBI lineage: Eukaryota > Metazoa > Arthropoda > Insecta > Lepidoptera > Crambidae > Agriphila > Agriphila tristella. The sequence goes on from OV743433.1 coordinate 46,778,929, forward strand.
GCCTTCACGTCCTAACTACTGAACCGATCATCATGAAATTTTGCATACACGTTGTCAGGGGTACAGAAATGGACATAGGGTACCTTTCATCCCGGAAAAATGTATTGTTCCCGAGGGATAGCAAAAAACCTTTCCACGCAGACGAAGTCGCGGGCGGCCGCTAGTTTATAATATTAGTAGCGGCCGCCCGCGACTTCGTCTGCGTGAAAAGGTTTTTGGCTATCCCTCGGAAACAATTTTTTTTTCGGGATGAAAGGTACCCTATGTCCTTCTCTGTACCCCTGATAACGTGTATGCAAAATTTCATGATGAGCGGTACAGTAGTTAAGACGTGAAGGCGTAACAAACAAACAAACAAACGGACTTTCGCATTTATAATATTAGTAAGGATAGGACGTGAAGGCGTAACAAACAAACAAACGGACGTTCGCATTTATAATATTAAGTAAGGATATAGTAAGGATTTGTGCAGAATTCTGTACAAATTTAGCACAAGTTCTGCACAAATTTAGCACAAATTCTGCACAAATTCTGCACAAATTCTTTACAAATTGTACACTAATTTTCAACAAATTCTGCAGAAACTTTGCACAAATTGTGCACTACTTTTGCTTGTGCACTACTTTTGCACAAATTGTGCACTAATTTTCCGCAAACTGTGCACTGTGTAGAATTTGTACAGATTTTGTGCAAAGTTAGTGCACAATTTGTGCAGAATATTTGCAAAATTTGTGCAGAATTCGTGCAAAATAAGTGCACAATTTGTGCAAAATTTGTAGAGAATTTGTAAATCATCTGAAAATAAAATATTTTATTAGTAACCTATATTATTTCTCGCAAATGTATTGAAAAACGTAGTATGGCACACGGTTGTTAAGGTTTTTCAAAACTCGTAACGATTATAATTCCTCGCCTGCGGCTCGGGCTTATAAAACGTCAACTCGTTTTAAAAACCTCCTTACCAACCTTGTATCATAAACTACTAATAATGATATGCGTACATATCATTATAATAAAATACGTCTATTGAAGTAGGGTGGGGCTCGAACAACTTCTTTTTTAGGGTTCCGTACCCAAAGGGTAAAAATGGGACCCTATTACTAAGACTCCGCTGTCCGTCTGTCTGTCTGTCACCAGGCTGTATCTCATGAACCATGATAGCTAGACAGTTGAAATTTTCACAGATGATGGATTTCTGTTGCCGCTATAACAACAATTACTAAAAACAGAACAAAATTCATATTTAAGGGGGGCTCCCATACAACAAACAGTTTTTTTTTGCCGTTTTGGTACGGAACCCTTCGTGCGCGACTCCAACTCGCAGTTGGCCGGTATTTATTTTTCTAAAAGCCCCACCCGACTTCATTATACGTATTTTATTATAATGATATGCGTAACTAATTATTTGAATATAATTTCTTGCCTTTTAGAGGTATTTAATTTTGAAGCTGTTTTTGTTTTCAGGTTTTTTTGAAGGAGGTTTTTCTTTTTTCAAAAAAGCTTTTTTATTTCAACTTTTTAGTAGTAGGTATGTAAGCGTGTAAATATTTTTTAACTTAATAGGTATAATATTTTCAATGAGACAATGCCCATAACTCAATTTTCAAATGAATTCCGTTGTGCTTTCGTAGTCCAAGTCTAGTCCAGAAAGTCACCGTCGCAGACCATAGCTCAGTTTGATTTGGATTGTCATAAAACTACCAATATCTCAATCACTATACATAAACTATTTGACTTTGAGGAGTTCCCTAATGCATCTTCGAAGTCCAAGGTCCAATACCCATGAAATTAAAACATGAACATTCTTGAGGTATAACCCTATCAAACAAAAAAAAATTTTTTTAATTTGAAATTTTGCATTCACAATGCTATTTTTAAACAATACTAAATAATATACTAGAACAAATACGACTCGCACCAGATCAATACTCAGACGGGAATCGAACCCGCGACCTTTGGATATCCGGTCCAATGCTCTGACCGCTGAGCTACCGAGTCACTATAGTGACGTCGTCGAATTTCTTCAAGAATATCCTACTCTTACGCTGCAAGCCAGCATTATTTCACCAATGTGAGGAATTACCTCGACATTCAATTGAAATATCTTTCCAGATATTTAGACAAATGATTAAGATGAAATAGCTATATAATTTTTAAATTTGAGATTTTTGCATTCACAATGCTATTTTTAAACAATTCTCGGGTTCGATTTCCGTCTGAGTATTGATCTGGTGCGAGTCGTATTTTTTCTAGTATATTATTTAGTATTGTTTAAAAAAATAATTGTCTAATTCGGTTCATAAACAAAGAAGCTATGCCTGAAAAAGATTTTTTAACTTTATAAAATATTTTCAAGAGTAAAATGTCCACAACTCAATTTCCAAATTTACGCTGTTTGTTTTTAAGGAGTTCCGTTGTGTCTTTGTAGTCCAAGTCTAGTCCAGAACGTTGCATCGCAGACCATGGTTTGGTTTGTTTTGGATTGTCATAAACCTACCAAAATCTAAATCACTTTACATGTTGGTTACTAAGTTCTGTAACTATGGAAAACATGAATAATACTAAATTTACAAATAATGCTACAATGAATTATATACCAAATGAAAGCACAAATATTTAAGATTATCATGTATTAAAATTATTCGAAATGACCGCCTCTGGCATGAATACACGCCTTTAGACGACAAGGCCAGTCATCGATGGCAGCACGAACTACCACCATATCCAATTCTGCGACTGCCTTGAGAATAGCGCGCTTAAGAGAGTCGAGATTCATGTGGGGCTTAGCACATGCTTTCTCCTCAATAAGTTGCCATATGGCATAATCCAGAGGATTTAAGTCTGGGCTGGAGGATGGCCATTCTTCCTGCGCGATAAAATCAATTTTGTTAGCCCGAAACCATGCTTGTGTAGATTTTGCTTTGTGCGCAGGGGCAGAGTCCTGCTGGAAGACCCATGGCTGGTTTTGAAATAAAGTGTGGCTTAAGGGTTTGACAACAGGTTCCAGAACGGTATCTTGATAGACTCTAGCGCCAGTTTTCACACCTTTTTCACAGAAATGAACCTTACTTAGCCCTGAATAGGACACCCCCAGCCAAATCATCACTGATGAGGGGTGGTGACCTCGTTGGACCCTCGGAGCAATCATGCTGGCTTCTTTACTATTCTTAGCGTATACTCTATCATTTTGACGGTTAAAATTTTCTTCGACTGTGAAGATTTTTTCATCAGTAAACAAGATTTTTCGATGGCCGTTTTGTGCGTACTGCTTTAGTAGAGCGCGACTTCGTGCTAACCTCGTAGCCTTCAATCGTGCGTTTAGCAGATGGCCCTTTCGTCTACGGTAAGCGTGAAGCCCAAGGTCATCATTGATAATTTTTTTAAGGGAACTTCTCTTCACAGTCATCTGTATTGCCAATAACTTTTGCTTCCGGACGGGATTTCTCGTGATTCTCGCCTTCACTGCCTTGATCACAGCTGGTGTCCGAACGGTGCGTGGTCTTCCTGATCTTTTTCGGTCATCGACGGTCAAGGTATTACTGTACCTATGGATAGTGCGATAAATAAATTGCTTGTTGATTTTCAACTTTTGTAGCAACTTGAAAATCATATTCGGTGGCTGCCCACATTTGTGCAGAGCAATTACAGCGACACGATTCTCCTTCAACCCCCATTCCATGGTGAAATAAACAAAATATGATATACGTGTGGTATGGAATTATAGCTTATAAAACTGTCAATAATATGTCATTTTTATTTTTTCTTTTCATTTGTTTTAATGGCCAGTAATCGATAAAGAAACTCAGTAACAGAACTTTTGACCAACCTGTGTATAGGTACTATTTGAGTTTGAGAAGTTCCCTTGTGTATCTTCGAAGTTCAAAGTTAAATACCTATGAATTTTACATGCGCCCACTCTTGAAGTACTTATACCCTTATTCAAATAAACTTAATTATTAAATACTTTTGGATCGTCTATATTTTCCTACCACCCGTTCCAGACTTTTTTAGCTGACAAGAATGGGCGCAAGAAACTTATCAGCTGTAACAGCCATAAGTAACGATATTTACAAACTTAAATATATCGTTACCAGATAATTACAACAGGGTGACAGGATTATAGGGATGTTGACTTATGAATAAAATAACGAAATACTAATAAAAATCGTAAACATATCAAACTTTTGGAGTAGCTTGTATACTTCTTGGTTTAATATATTGCGTATTATTTGTTTTATGACCCTTCAAAGTTGGGTGGACAAGTCCATTTAAAAAGTATAAAATTTGTTAGTTAGTCCGTAAAATTTATAGCAAATTTGTCACAGAAACCATTTTGATAAACACAATATTTAATATAGCTGCCGAACAAATTTCCTACGCGTTGCATACAACGTAGGAAGGCGTGACATCATAACTTGGTAGTCGTTAATATGGAGCGTTTTCGGTGAGTCCAATTTTGTGCATTTCAAACTGTGATATCTCGGGCAGTTTTCATGCTAGCGAAATAATTCTTATACAAATGTTTCTTTTTTTGAGGGGTAATTTATGTAACATAAAATAAAAAAATAGTAAACATGCCTATTGGAAACAACATAGACTTATTTAACAAAGTACTTCCAGTAGCAAGTTATGTGTTACAGCATTTCCATGCATTTTGATCTTTAAGATAATCGTCTACTTTATAGTAAATTAACCTTTACCCATGAGCGATTTTTAACATTATGAACATTATGAAAAAACTACCAACCAGATTTTTGTAAAATTATGAGACCACACACAAACTGTGTTCTTTGAGATAAAGAAAGAATTGTATAAATCGGTTAACAACTGACGAAGTTACGGTAAAAAATACATAAAAAAGTCTCAGCAACAACAACAATAAAAGTCTCAGCTTCACACAACCAAGATCGCGCCTATTTCAATTATCCCACATATTGTTCAGTCGCGTAAACACTTGTACTACAAAACTGCACCAATTTTAAGACACAATATCCACTATGAATCAATTTTCAAATAATTAAAATAGACACCAAACCGTACTAGACAAAATGGCGCCAAAAACTCCTTGCATCAGTTCATTCCATCAGTCTGGTACGATCTTCAGTCTGGAAAAATTCAAAGCCTATGATAGACTGATGAAATGGACTGATGCCAGACTGATCATGTAATTGTATCATGATCATGTAATCTCCCTCTTAGCGTGCTTGTTCTATGTCATTGAAAATCTTTTAATTTAACTTTTTTAATGTTTAAATATTACCGATTACCTAAATAATAAAATGTGACAACTATAATACTATAAGTATGTGCTTGCTAATTGTTTTCTCGCAGTCAATGGTAAAAAAGTAGAGTACACAACTCGTGAAAAAAAAACGTTCATCTCGGGCCTTTGTATCCCTTGCTTCGCTCAGGATTCTACTTTTGAATCTAGAATCCTCCGCTGCTCTCAGGGTCCAACTTACTCCCTCGAACTAAATTCCTTCTTTTTTCACTTGTTATATAATCTACTATTATTGTATCTGTTATATCTTTTTAATGTAAATCTTTAATAAAATGAATCGCTGAATGTCTTGCTAAGCGCAAATCTCGAGATCAGCTGAACCGATTTCGCTAATTCTTTTTTGTTGTGTTTGTTATATCAGGAGAAGGTTCTTATGGAAGAAAAAATAAAGAAAATTGCGCGGAAAATAAGAGAATTTAAGAATACTTAACTATATTAAATATTTGGACCACAGAACAAAGAAATTTTTTTTCCCCAGTAGAAGTCGCATGTGGGCGGCACCCGTGTAACATCATATCTGCGAAGCTCCGCACATCTTTGAATTTTGCTCCGTCAGTCGTATGAACGAACGCCAAACAAAAAAATCATCAAAAATAATATAAAAATGCCGAAGTGCATTATATAAAAGAGCAAAATCGATATCCACATATATCATTTAGCAAACGGGTGCATAAAATATCGGAGGCGAGCTTTATTTAATTAATTTTGATTTTAATAAAAAAAACAAGTGATATTTTCCTTTTAAAATTCATAACAATAAATATCCACCTTTATGCGGTATACACTTATGATCCATATTCCAACGCACAATTTGACATATTCTTGAACTTTCATAAACACTAAAATATAGAATGGCGGAAATGTCACTCAATAGGGGAGACCGAGAAAAGATGTGACTGTGAAGAGTTGAAAAGTATTATCACCATAGCAAAAAATTTATAAGTAAATGATAAACGTCTAAATAACAATTGATTTGATACACTCACCACTGAAAACACGCAAAAACAGCATGGAATTTTAGTCAACTTAAATAGTACGTTATAGGCGAGTCCGGGAAGCTAGCATTTTATTGTCAAGGATTTCAATTTAATGAAAATTGCTTCCCCTACAAGGCTGCGAAGTCTCAAGAAATGAGAGGAAAAAAATCTTAGTTAAAATGTAATTTTGAAATTGGTAATGTAGCCATAAAGTTTTATAAAAATAACGTTTTATAGTTATTTTTAGATTTAGAATACTACACTCCTGGAGGTCAATTCTGCTAATGTTAACGTCGAAATCGTGGTTCAGTGGTGTTTGAATGGTAATGCTTTTTGACACAGTTCTTGTTTTTTAAACTCAAAACCGAAACACATTGTGATTCTTAAACCCAAAACGGAAACACATTGTATCTCGATTTTGGGTATAAGAAACAAGAACTGTGTCAAAAAGCACTACCATTCCAACACCATTGATCCACATTTTTGACGTTAACATTAGCAGACTTGACCCCCTGAACTTGTGCGGGACGGAAAGTAACTATTGAAATTAACTCGATAGGTATAGGTGCCAAGGTGCCGGCACATAACTTGGCAAGTTCTTTAACGCGCATATACTTCTACGCCTATACTTATCTTTGTTTGCCCGATGTAAGAGAGCCCAGTAGCAATCTAGTTTGTAGACGCCTAGCGCCTGCACCTTGAAAAGGGATGTTGCACTTGACAGGTCGTAAGAGTTGCTTTATCTTCCTAGTCGGCTTGAGGTCTTGATAGACACACTCTTCAGGCCGTCCGCTGCCTTAAGCGGGATCCCGCCGCGGGTACACGGCGCGGGAATATAGATTGCTGGTTTTTGAAGGACAGATGCTTGCGCAGTGCATGAGTACGCTCTAATCTATGTCGCTCCGCGCGCGTGTCCCGCTCAAGGCAGCGGAGGGCCTCAGAATACCTACAATCTTGTCAATGACACCTTTCATGTAAGGTAGAATGGCAAGTCTTCGTTCTACTATGGCTGGCTTGACACGGTTTCTGGGTTGGAGGGGAGGCGTGGTACTGGCAAGTGGCAATTTGTTACTTCGCAGAACGTGCTTGACATGCTGAAGCTCAGCTGTCAGGTCTTGTTGGTCACAGATCCCAAATACAAATAAATACAAATAACTTTAATTGCTGTAAATAGGGTGATTACTTATAATTCCCGCGTACTCTCCGAAACAAAGATTTCCCTATGGTAGGTAGCTAACTGTAAAGGATGGTGGTGGAATTCACCATTGAGGTATATATCTATCTGTAAGTGTTGCTTTTCGAAACATCCGATATCCGATATATTTATTTTATTTGGGTTTCTGAATAAATAAGGTGGTAAATCGCACTATTAAAATTATCTTACGCCATCTAGCGGCTGAGTAGCAGCATTATAAATATACGTATTATTTAATTTGGTACCAAGTTGCTATGGTAATACGACTGAATCTAAATAAATAAACTTTGTGATTTATGGCTTTCTGGATATTACACATTTTTACTTTTTATCCAATTATGTGTTCACAAAGTGTGTGTGCGTAGCATGTAACTATTGAGTGGGGGGCTTGGCTTCGATGTTTAATGTGTTTGTTTGGTTACACTGGTTTTCATACTAAATTGAGCTCATACTACTTCTATCTACTTCTATGTTCTGTGATTTGGACTATAAACTTTTTTAATGTAACCTTATGACGTTTGACATAGTATTGACAAATGCGGGCTGCAAAAAAACTGAATGTCGTTTATATTCATAAATCATAACTAAGACAGGAATATCTGAAACACTACAATAACATTTTTCAAAGAGCAGCTTCTGTAACTTTTTTATGTATTTATGTTACTGTAAAAGCCCGTACATTGGTAATACTTAGGTTTTATTTATTGGAAAATCTTAGATTAACGAACTCGAGTTGGTAAATGTAAGGATTTTATAAAAGGGAGAACATTTTTCGGCCTTTTACCATTAGAGTTTGGCACATGCTAGGTTCTATCAATGACAATAGGGAATATGCGTCAATTTTTTTTTTAATCTTAATCAAAACTATAATGCGTGAGAAAATTAACTGTAATATTAAAACTTTACTCTTGCGTTTTTTTCTCGTGATATAGTTACTTAAAGTTAGCGCGCAGCAGCACCCGCCGAAAACGCTCCATACAAAACGGTGACGTCACACATCACGTTTCAGGTGGATTTCGGCGCGTTTAATATGGAGTTAGCCAATAATCTTCAATTATCTCTCTAAATTTTGCGTTTAAGTACATAATTATGTGTCATACAAAATATTATTTCTTATTCGATATTCTATCTGACTGTAAAGTGCATTATATCCGAAAATGAAAAAAAAATATCGTTATTTTTCCCTGATTTCATCGTGTGATAAAACTAAAATAATTCATTTTTTTTATTTTTTTTCCTGTTCCATCATGTTTTTATAAGTGTCCGCAGCGATCAAGCTCAATTTCATCAAAATCGGGGACTTATGCATATTCCCTATTGGTAAATGTCGGATTTTTAAATGAATGAGTGAATTAACCATCATTAACAGTCATTTATTTCAAATCACCTATCAGTATAATCCTTGAATATTTTTCATCATCCTTTTAATTTATTCTTCACTATCATCATTATTTTATTTATCTTAGGAGTATTTCTAAAGCTAGGGTTTCCTAGGATGACGATGCCGTCATAAATTACGGCAGTAATTTAGCGGCGTAGTACTCGTACGTTGTATATTATTGTATAACATTGTTGGTATCTCATTGCTCGTCTTAAGAACATTTCATTTGTGATATTTCTAGATCATTTTTAGATAATCTACCCACCTCAATAACGTCATTTTCACGATTTTCTTACACTAAAAAACCACACGCACACCCCTATGTTAGAGAACCATGTTAGGTATAATGTACTTCTAGAAGTACCTACCTACCTCAAATAAATTCCCGACCAGCCCCTATATACAAACAGAAATAATTATTTCTGTTTGTATATGTTACCGGCCACACCCGATTTCAGGACAAACTAGTTTGGCTTAGGTTAAACTAGTTCGTCTTATACGCGATGGGCTTAACTAGTATAGCTTAGGCCAAACTAGTTGGTCCTAATCCTGATAGGATAACCCAGTTTAGGCTGAACTAATTGATCCTGATATAAATACGCACATTCCAGGATAAACTAGTATGGCCCACTCTTAATTCATTTATCCTTGTCGAAAGTAATAAAATAGAATAATAGGGAATATGCATAAGTCACCGATTTTGATGAATTTGAGCTTGATCGCTGCGGACACTTATAAAAACATGATGGAACAGGAAAAAAATAAAAAAAATGAATAATCCTAGTTTTATCACACGATGAAATCAGGGGAAAATAACGATTTTTTTTTCATTTTCGGATATAATACACTTTACAGTCAGATAGAATATCGAATAAGAAACAATATTTTGTATGACACATATGTACTTAAACGCAAAATTTAGGGAGATAATTGAAGATTATTGGCTAACTCCATATTAAACGCGCCGAAACACTCCTGACCCCCTAGCCAAAGTAACATTTGCAAATTTTCGCTATCGCTTCGCTTCGAAACATGTATGGATTTGACGTTTTACAATTCGATAGTTAACGAAACCTTATGTCAATCCCATACATGTTTCGAAAGCGAAGCGATAACGAAAATTTGCCAATGTTACTTTGGCTAGGCCCTCTGAAACGTGATGTGTGACGTCACTGTTTTGTATGGAGCGTTTTCGCCGGGTGCTGCTGCGCGCTAACTTCAAGTAACTATATCACGAGAAAAAAACGCAAGAGAAAAGTTTTAATATTACAGTTAACTTTCTCACGCATTATACTTTTGATTAAGATTAAAAAAAAATGATGCATATTCCCTATGGTATAGGTATAATTATTGTTATACTATTGTTATATTTGCAGTTTTGGAAAATGTGCTATATCTCTAAAACTGCTAACTTTATCTCGTTCAAACCGATTTTCATTGTAAGTGTTTGACTGTGTTTGTTAAGATCTACAGCATATTTTTTAAAGATTTTTTACTTTCCTGTTTTAAATGTTAGAGGGGGGAACACACATTTTGCCATTTTGGAAGTGTATATCTTTCAAACGGTAGACTTTGAGAAAAAATAGTTTCTGGAACCTCAACATCATTTTTAAAAAGCTATCAAAAGACACCCCGCACCTATGGGTTTGATGAATTTTTTTATCAGTTTCAGTTCCATTTATGGGGGGCTCCCCTTAATCTTTTTTGTGTAAAAATCGTAAAGCGGTTTACAGAATACATCAAATTACCAAGTTTCAACTGTGTAATCCTGTTTTGTAACACGTTGTAGCTCCGAACAGTTTGTTTGGACTCCACCCTTTGAGCGACAGCTGACTGACTATGTTCCATCCTATGGTCTGAAATTTTTTTCATAAATTATGTTATTATTTAAGCTAATGATGATTACGATTTAACACCTTAAGGGATGAAATGGGGATGCAAAGGTGAAAGTAAGAGGCAGGGAACGGGAACGGGAACTTTCTACCAGCATTTTAAGGATTCTAAAGACTTTATAAAATGCCCACGTGAACGAAGTCGTGGGCAAAAGCTAGTGCATTAAGCAGTAGGTATACGAATTTTCTCAGCCTTGAGAAAGCTCTTGTACCGACCTTGAAATTGATACAACTTACGTGGCGTGCTGACTCGGCATGTTCCATGACACTGCAGTCTGACTACCATCAATTTTTTTTGTACTACTATTATGCCATATTTGAACCTAGAGATAACTCTTGTAGAGCATGTCGAAATTCTACATACTTGAAAGCGTGCTGACACCTGGTGTTCCACTTCCTGGCCTTAAGAGTAGGTGCTGACTCATGTACACCTTAAACACTCTATCATATTAAAAGATAGGCCTTGAGATAACTCTTGCAGTATTTTCTACGAGCTCTCTTACTATGATGATCAGTAAACTACGCTGAATCCAACGATACTATTTGTCGGTACAAACCTTTTCAGTCCTACGGGAATAAATTTTTTACCGAATGGCACACCTACTACAAGTACAAAAGCCGCACTCCGCAAAGTCATTTAAATAAATATCGCACACCGCTAATATGCCCTACAGTTATTTATTTTTAATAAACAATAATTATACCTCAATTATTCTATTTTATTACTTTCGACAAGGCTAAATGAACTTTTAGATTTTTGCATTCACAATGCTATTTTTATATTAAGATGAATAAATAATGAAAAATATTAGAAAAAAATCGGCTCACCCGTAGCAAGTTGCTACGGGTGAGCCGATTTTTTCTAATATTTTTCATTATTTATTCATCTTAAGGCTAAATGAGTTAAGAGTAGGCCATACTAGTTTATCCTGGAATGTGCGTATTTATATTTATATCAGGATCAATTAGTTGGGCCTAGCCTAAACTGGTATATCCTAACAGGCTTAGGACAAACTAGTTAGGCCTAGGCTATACTAGTTAAGCCCATCGCGTATAGGAAGAACTAGTTTAGCCTAGGCCAAACTAGTTTGACCTGAAATCGGGTTTGGCCGGTAACATATATATAGTTATTCTCTAAATACATGGTTAATTTTTAAGTATATCTAAAAATGTAATGAATGTATCTCTTCCCTATTCTTATCGAGTACCTATGTACATGTCGCAGGCGTATTGTATATTTCGCCGTATTACATAGCACCTAGCTGTTTTAGAAAACGGCGCCGTATTGTAATGCGGCGGATTAAAGATACGCCGTATTCAAAACGGCTGATCAAAAGTACGCCGCATTGAATAGGGCGCTTTGCGATTTTCAATACGGCTAGCCGTAATGTAATTGGGCGGTTCATAGGCCGCTATTCCGTCAGTTTTTAGTACAAATTATCAACACTCGCGGCGCTGCCTACCATAACAATAAAAATGGCGTCAAGTGCGGATATTGCATCGAAAATAAGTAAGAATATGGATGAATTAAATGAAGAAAACGTGCCAAATGTGTACAGATAATTGCTTTAAGGACAATTTTTAATGTGCAGTTAAATAGTTTCTACGCAGCTCAATGCGGATGTGTGAAAAAAACCGTGGATCAAAGAACGAGATTATTACTGCTAAGGTGGCAATGGTTTCTGGTGTTGTGCGGAATCCTACGCAATATTATTGGTGTAAAAAAGTCAAAGTCAAATAAGCTTTATTCATAGAAACTTAATTATGCAGTACTTTGGAGTCGTCTACATTTTCCAACCACCCGTTCCAGACTTTTTAAAATACAACTTAATGAGTGTAGCCAGTGAAGATTAAAGAAACATATTTCGGAAGACTTTTTGGGCAGTGCCCAAAGAACAATATTTTGATACATTACATTACAAAAAAAGTTAACTTTTAAAAAGATTTAAAATTATTTACACCAAAAGAATTTGCTAAATATTCTAGTAAGTCTAACTAACATTACAATTTTACAAACAAGAACCAAACCGTTTTTGTATCGTACCTACTTATTTGATAGAAATAGTACTTACCTATACATTCCTTAAAACTAATAAAAAGAACACGTTTCCTACTACTTAAGTACTAGGTGCTTTAGAAGTTACTTAAACCTACCTTTTTTCATAATTATTAAAATCAAATTATTTTCAATTAAGCACTGTTTCATTTTGTTAGTGTGGTCACTCTACAATTGAACTTTGATACGAAACGGCTAAACGTGCTCCGCCGTATTGAACAACGTACCACATTGTCAATCTGGCGTATCGTTGACTCGCCGTATTACAATACGGCGCCGTTTTCTAAAACAGCTAGTTGCTATGTAATACGGCTAAATGTACAATACGCCTGCGACATACATACAGTTAAAAGTTTTAATATTTAATAACTATTGGTCAAGATATGAAGGTTTGTTTATGTCTCAAAATTTTACTGATTTCTGGATTTAGACCTCATTCATAGAATTAAACGCGCGTAATCAATAGAGACCATCTTGTTTACCTACGTAAATAATGAAAAGAATGAATCTACGCACGCATCTTGCTATTTTTGTGAGTTTGCCGATTAATCAAGATTTTTTTCCGATATTTTCAAATTATTAATTTTTAACTCTTGACTGCACGTTCCTATTCAGAAACGTGGTGTGATATGGCCCCATTTCATTTTTAGATATACTTAAAAATTAACGATGTATAGGTTTCGGTGTGTCAAAAGCTTTCGGAGAATTTAAAGTACCTACTTATCCTATCGAATAAAAATATGTATGTATTTAAACCAATACATTTCCATAACCGTGACAAAAGATAGCACAGTACATGATATTATGACCGATAAATGAGAATTTTTATTGTTAATCGAAAACAAATCAATGCTTAAAATAATCACTCTGATAATCATAATTATCTACATGACAGACAGCTGGGGGCAAGTATAAATTATGTGCGTTTGAGGTAGTTGCTTCAGTTAGTGCAAAGTTCTGGAGATCAGCTTTACCGGACGCACTGAAATGAAAAGTGAGTAACTATTAGAAATCTAACTTTTTACATACCTACTTACAATTTTATTTTGGACATAAACTGTCCGAAAATCAAGAATGGTAGTAATGTATATTTCTCGCGAAATTACGAGAAAAGTCTGTAAAAAATATACATATATTAAAAACACGATTGCCCCGTCAAAACGAACTAAAAAGTTTTACAACAAGTGACATTGCAGTCGGGGGCTATTATGTATTCTGTGGTCGGGGGACCTTTTTATCGAAAAATTTTTGATCAAAGAGGTCCCCCGACTGCAATGACACTTGTTGTATAACTTTTTAGTTCGTTTTTGGCAGGGCAGTCCTGTTTTTAATATTTTTTTATTTTTATTTTGCACATTTTAGTGACATATTATACACCGTCATTTTGTAGTCGTTTTAATTAGCTTAAGGGAGTGTTCTACTAATGAAAATAAACATTTTTGCCAAAGAAACATGGGTCGAAAAACGTCAAATTTTTTTGACTTTCCCATACAAATACAATGTTTTAGCTGTCTAGTTAGTATGGGAGGACCAAAATTTTTTGTCGTTTTTTGACCCATGTTTCTTGGACAAAAATGTTTAGTTTCATGGGTACAACACACCCTTAAGCTAATTAAAACGACTACAAAGTGACGGTGTATAGTTTTAAAATGTGCTCATCAAGGCCTTTCATTTGATGCCCATATTTTTTTCACATTTGAAAATGGCGTCGTACAGTCGCCATATTGATTTTTCCTAAAAAAAATATAGCCAGTGTCACTCGGGATGCTGTAATGATTCTAACGATATCCCATTTATCCAAATCAGTGCATTTAGAAGTTATGGTGGAATAAAGAAACTCACATACCCACAAACATACATGAACCATAATATACACTCCTTTTTGGGCAGTCGTGTTAAAAGACATCACATTACCTACAACAAGACAAGACTATATAATCTGACAAACCTAAAAACAACTGTGTTGACCAAACTATTATTGACTTTAATGCTCTTTATGCTATAATCATATGAATGATTTTTATAATGTTAATTTTGATAATATTACTAATATGATAAATTTCATTTATAAATTTTTGGGTTTTATTTAATTAACTCGCGGCTACCCGCGACTTCGTCTGAGTGGAAAGGTTTTTTTTTGCTATCCCTCGGAAAATATACTTTTTTCGGGATGAAAGGTACCCTTTGTCCTTCTATGTACCCCTGACAACGTGTATTCAAAATTTCGTGATAATCGGTTCAGTAGTTATGGCGTAACAAACAAACAAACAAACGGACTTTCGCATTTATAATATTAGTAAGGATAAGTAAACAATTATTTACTCAGATAATTCATATATTAGAAAAAATACTAGAAAAAATCGACTCACCTATAGCACCTCAGACGAGACTCGAACCCTTTACCTTTGGAATTCCGGCCCAATGCACTGACCAATTTTATTATGCTACCGAGTCGCTAGTGGGAGCGGCGAAATTTTCTAGTACTTTTTACGTTTTCATTGCAGCATTGTGAATGCCTTAAATCTAAAATTCAAAAATTACTTACTCATTGGTCAGACTTTTTAATTTGTAAGTAATTTGTATAGTTTCTTAAATAGGTAATAATTAAGTTGTAAAAAAATAAAATAAAAAATATAAGTTCTTTTTAATGTTAATTTTTAACACATTAAAAACTTACCTTTTTTGTATTTACATATCCGACTGCCAAGAATGGTAGAATTTTGGAATTGGAATTAGAATTCATTTATTCATAAACATAAGTACATTAATAATGTTAATACTTATGCCTACATTAAACAATGTTTATAATACTAGATAGCAAACATACACCCGACAAGTGGGAACAAGCTCTCAGCAAATGTGGAGGAGGTTTTGCGCTGTACTAATTTATTATTAAAAAAAAAATACTGCGCACAATGCAAACAAACACAACCTTCCACAATGCCGAGAGCTCTATAATAGGGAATAAATTGCTATTTCATAGGGTCTACTCTATAAAAAGTGTTAACAGAATTAGTAATCTGATCTTTTAAGTCCAAATCTGGCTTTAAAGTAGTGTTAATATGAAACGCGATAACTCCGTCGCACGCACCGCAAGCCTCATAAAACTTGTCTACAAAACAAACAAATACAACTTTTTGATGTGCTGATGGTATGTCAGTTCCCGAGCAGTAAAGTAGCTCAGGGACTGACTTACCATAGTAGGTATGATCAATACAATTATTAACAAACTGATTCTTCTTTTCAGGTACAGCACTGATACTGGTCTGTGCATTTGCGCTATCAACTGCTAAAAGTAGCGATGTTTACCCAAACGGATGCCCCAAAGATTCAAGTGTAGAACAACTGTTTCCCCATAACAATTGCCACAAGTTTTATCAATGTTGGGATGGAAAACTCGTAGTGCACACATGTCCATCTAAACTCTTCTTCAGCATTGAACAAAATAGATGTGAATGGGCTGAAGAAGTAGATTGCACTGGGCGGGAGGTACCTGATGACGAAGACGACGAAAGCAATGAAAATGGAGGTGGTACATGCAACTGCAACTCAGTACCCGGTGACTGTAATTGTGGCAACTGCAATTGTGCCAACGGCAATGAAGGTGGTACATGCAACTGCAACCCAGAGCAACCTTCCGGTAACTGCAATTGTGACAACGGCAATGAAGGTAGTACATGCAACTGCAACCCAGAGCAACCTCCCGGTAACTGCAATTGTAACAACTGCAATTGTGCCAACGGCAATGAAGGTGGTACATGCAACTGCAACACAGAGCAACCACCCGGTAACTGTAATTGTAACAACTGCAATTGTGCCAACGGCAATGAAGGTGGTACATGCAACTGCAACCCAGAGCAACCACCTGGTAACTGTAATTGTAACAATGACAATGGAAGTGGTGACAACGGTGATAATGGCGATGACGACAATGGCAATGGTGGTGCTACATGCAACTGTAACCCAGAAGAAGCACCCGCCATCTGTGCTGCTGATGATTCTGATGGAGAATTTATCACTCATGAGAACTGCAATCAATTCTACATTTGCAGTGGTGGCAAGCCTGTAGCCTTACGCTGTCCAGGAAGTCTCCTGTTTAATCCTTATACCAACCAATGCGACTGGGCAGATAACGTTGTCTGCGGAGACAGAGTGATCCCAGATGGTGACTGCGATGACAATGAAAGTGAAGGTAATGGCGATGGAGATAACGGAGACAATGGCAATGGAGATAACGGCAATGGAGACAATGGCGATGGCGACAATGACAATGGTGGTGGTACGTGCAACTGTAACCCAGAAGAAGCACCCGCTATCTGTGCTGCTGATGATTCTGATGGAGAATTTATCGCTCATGAGAACTGCAACCAATTCTACATTTGCAGTGGTGGCAAGCCTGTAGCTTTAAGCTGTCCAGGAAGTCTCCTGTTTAATCCTTATACCAACCAATGTGACTGGGCAGACAAGGTTGACTGCGGAGATAGAGTGATCCCAGACGGCGACTACGATGACAGCGGAAATGGAGGTAATGGTGATGGAGATAACGGCAGTGGTGGTGGTACATGCAACTGCAACTCTGATAACTGCAATTGCGACAATGGAGGTGGTACATGCAACTGTAACCCTGAACAACCACCTGGTAACTGTAACTGTGACAACGACAGTGGAAGTGGTGACAACGGTGGTAGTGGCAATGAAGACAATGACGATGGCGACAATGACAATGGTGGTGGCACATGTAACTGTAACCCAGAGGAAGCACCCGCCATCTGTGCTGCTGATGATTCTGATGGAGTACTTATCGCTCATGAGAACTGCAACCAGTTCTATATTTGCAGTGCTGGAAAGCCTGTAGCCTTACGCTGTCCAGGAAGTCTCCTGTTTAATCCTTATACTAACCAATGTGACTGGGCAGACAAGGTTGACTGTGGAGACAGAGTGATTCCAGATGGTGACTGCGATGACAATGGAAGTGGAGGTAACGGCGATGGAGATAACGGAGGCAATGGCAATGGAGATAACGGCAATGGAGACAATGGCGATGGCGACAATGACAATGGTGGTAGTACGTGCAACTGTAACCCAGAAGAAGCACCCGCCATCTGTGCTGCTGATGATTCTGATGGAGAATTTATCGCTCATGAGAACTGCAACCAATTCTACATTTGTAGTGGGGGCAAGCCTGTAACCTTACGCTGTCCAGGAAGTCTCCTGTTTAATCCTTATACCAACCAATGTGACTGGGCAGTCAACGTTGACTGTGGAGACAGAGTGATCCCAGATGGTGACTGCGATGACAATGAAAGTGGAGAAAATGGCGATGGAGATAACGGAGACAATGGCAATGGAGATAACGGCGATGGAGACAATGGCGATGGCGACAATGACAATGGTGGTGGTACGTGCAACTGTAACCCAGAAGAAGCACCCGCTATCTGTGCTGCTGATGATTCTGATGGAGAATTTATCGCTCATGAGAACTGCAACCAATTCTACATTTGCAGTGGTGGCAAGCCTGTAGCCTTACGCTGTCCAGGAAGTCTCCTGTTTAATCCTTATACCAACCAATGTGACTGGGCAGACAAGGTTGACTGTGGAGACAGAGTGATCCCAGATGGTGACTGCGATGACAATGGAAGTGGAGGTAACGGCGATGGAGATAACGGAGACAATGGCAATGGAGATAACGGCAATGGAGACAATGGCGATGGCGACAATGACAATGGTGGTGGTACGTGCAACTGTAACCAAGAGGAAGCACCCGCCATCTGTGCTGCTGATGATTCTGATGGAGAATTTATCGCTCATGAGAACTGCAACCAATTCTACATTTGTAGTGGGGGTAAGCCTGTAGCCTTACGCTGTCCAGGAAGTCTCCTGTTTAATCCTTATACCAACCAATGTGACTGGGCAGACAAGGTTGACTGTGGAGACAGAGTGATCCCAGATGGTGACTGCGATGACAATGGAAGTGGAGGTAATGGCGATGGAGATAACGGAGATAATGGCAATGGAGACAATGGCGATGGCGACAATGACAATGGTGGTGGTACGTGCAACTGTAACCCAGAAGAAGCACCCGCTATCTGTGCTGCTGTTTATTCTGATGGAGAATTTATCGCTCATGAGAACTGCAACCAATTCTACATTTGCAGTGGTGGCAAGCCTGTAGCCTTACGCTGTCCAGGAAGTCTCCTGTTTAATCCTTATACCAACCAATGTGACTGGGCAGACAAGGTTGACTGTGGAGACAGAGTGATCCCAGATGGTGACTGCGATGACAATGGAAGTGGAGGTAATGGCGATGGAGATAACGGAGACAATGGCAATGGAGATAACGGCAATGGAGACAATGACGATGGCGACAATGACAATGGTGGTGGTACGTGCAACTGTAACCCAGAAGAAGCACCTGCTATCTGTGCTGCTGATGATTCTGATGGAGAATTTATCGCTCATGAGAACTGCAACCAATTCTACATTTGCAGTGGTGGCAAGCCTGTAGCCTTAAGCTGTCCAGGAAGTCTCCTGTTTAATCCTTATACCAACCAATGTGACTGGGCAGACAAGGTTGACTGCGGAGATAGAGTGATCCCAGACGGCGACTGCGATGACAACGGAAATGGAGGTAATGGTGATGGAGATAACGGAGACAATGGCAATGGAGATAACGGCAATGGAGACAATGGCGATGGCGACAATGGCAATGGTGGTGGTACGTGCAACTGTAACCCAGAAGAAGCACCCGCTATCTGTGCTGCTGATGATTCTGATGGAGAATTTATCGCTCATGAGAACTGCAACCAATTCTACATTTGCAGTGGTGGCAAGCCTGTAGCCTTAAGCTGTCCAGGAAGTCTCCTGTTTAATCCTTATACCAACCAATGTGACTGGGCAGACAAGGTTGACTGCGGAGATAGAGTGATCCCAGATGGTAACTGCGATGACAATGGAAGTGGAGGTAATGGCGATGGAGATAACGGAGACAATGGCAATGGAGATAACGGCAATGGAGACAATGGCGATGGCGACAATGACAATGGTGGTGGTACGTGCAACTGTAACCCAGAAGAAGCACCTGCTATCTGTGCTGCTGATGATTCTGATGGAGAATTTATCGCTCATGAGAACTGCAACCAATTCTACATTTGCAGTGGTGGCAAGCCTGTAGCCTTAAGCTGTCCAGGAAGTCTCCTGTTTAATCCTTATACCAACCAATGTGACTGGGCAGACAAGGTTGACTGCGGAGATAGAGTGATCCCAGACGGCGACTGCGATGACAACGGAAATGGAGGTAATGGTGATGGAGATAACGGAGACAATGGCAATGGAGATAACGGCAATGGAGACAATGGCGATGGCGACAATGGCAATGGTGGTGGTACGTGCAACTGTAACCCAGAAGAAGCACCCGCTATCTGTGCTGCTGATGATTCTGATAGAGAATTTATCGCTCATGAGAACTGCAACCAATTCTACATTTGCAGTGGTGGCAAGCCTGTAGCCTTAAGCTGTCCAGGAAGTCTCCTGTTTAATCCTTATACCAACCAATGTGACTGGGCAGACAAGGTTGACTGCGGAGATAGAGTGATCCCAGACGGCGACTGCGATGACAACGGAAATGGAGGTAATGGTGATGGAGATAACGGCAGTGGTGGTGGTACATGCAACTGCAATCCTGACAACTGCAATTGCGACAGTGGAGGTGGTACATGCAACTGCAACCCTGAACAACCACCTGGTAACTGTAATTGTGACAACGACAATGGAAGTGGCGACAACGGTGGTAATAGCAATGAAGACAATGGCGATGGCGACAATGACAATGGTGGTGGCACATGTAACTGTAACCCAGAAGAAGCACCCGCCATCTGTGCTGCTGATGATTCTGATGGAGTACTTATCGCTCATGAGAACTGCAACCAATTTTATATCTGCAACGGTGGAAGACCCAACGTTCTAAGTTGTCCAGAAAACCTTTTGTTCAATCCCTACCAAAACCAATGTGACTGGCCAGAGAATGTGGATTGTGGCGACCGAATCATTCCTGACGATGAATGCGATGATAATGACAATGGTAATGATAACACGGATGCTGATGAAGAAAATGATGATAATGAACTCAGTTGCATCGAATCGATTGGAGGAGCAGGTAATGATGACCCACGACTTGCCTCTACAATATGTTCCTCTGAAAACTCAGATGGAGTCCTAGTAGCTCATGAAAATTGCAATAAATTTTATATATGTGATAATAGTTCGCCAGTTGCAGTCACCTGCCCAGATACTCTTATGTTCAATCCGTACAATGACAGATGTGATTGGTCCCACTGCGTTAAATGTAACAACCGAGTCTACGACAGGAAGACTGCGGTCTACATGTCTTTAAACAAGCATTTGTCAGCTCGCCAAGCGATAAGATTTCTTTAATATTAGAAAAAAGGCTAAATTATAGCTAAATTAGCTACATATAAATAATATAAATATAATAATATCCAGAATATTTGGAAACATCCCTTCAGCCGTTTTCGAAACTAAGTTTTGAAATCAGTTTCGGGAAAAAGACTTTCTCACATTTTTATACATATAATATAATGTTAAATTATACGTTAATCTTAACTGTAAATAAATTGTTATGACACAAAAATCCGTTTCTTTTCATTTTTTGATTATCAAAATGGGGTTAGACCGCCACCGTCGTCGGCCCACAGGCTCATTTTCAATCTATCGCATATTGGGACGAGCTCCCATTGGCAAGATAGGCATTAGCTTGGTGTTATCAAATATCGTCGTATTGGGTTGCGACTTCACAAGCTATTGACTTCCTACTTAGGAAGCTTTTGGGAGATAATAATATGCCACCCTGAACATAGCTTCCAATCTCAAAACATAAATCGATCGCATATTGATATAAAATGGTGAACAGGGTCGTAGGGGGCATCATTACCTAAATTTTTTTTTTGTTTTCATATCGATTGTATAAGGAACAAAGCTCACATAAGCATAGGCATTATGTGAAATAAACTTACCTGTCCTAACCTCCTAGCTAGACGCTTCCTGAAATCGACGCAAGCCTATGTTTTTATTAAATACGCCTGGGACCTGCCCCACCCTCTGAATGTAATTGCATGTCAATATGTAGTCGATTATATTTTGGAAAAAAAAAGCTCTATGTTTCTACCCTGGCAGCGCGCATGCTTCCTGAAAACTAACAAGCCGATGTCTAACATGTTTGTAATGATAACATGATCATAGCCTAGGACCATCGTATATTTATTCAATTTTTTTCTAAAATTATCAATTATCAATATGTATGGCACTTCTTTCTTACTCAAAACATAAAATTAATAACTAAACCTTGTTTTGATTTCTCAATATTTTTTTTATTGCAATCATTTTACTTTCTATAGTCAGTAGTTTTGTAAGTAAAGGCCTATAAAAAGCTTATGGACATTAGTTTTCAATTCAGTGCCTTAGGATGGGTAGCCTAAGTATGTCATGCTCTCTTTAATCATTTCTGTGGTGGTGTCATGTGAGGCGGGTCGTTACGTTCCCTCAAATATGGTTGAGCGAAGCGATGGCTGGTTCATGCGTCATGCTCGTGAACGGGTGCTGCAGACAGCAGACAGTA
Organism: Agriphila tristella; assembly: GCA_928269145.1. Classification (NCBI taxonomy): domain Eukaryota; kingdom Metazoa; phylum Arthropoda; class Insecta; order Lepidoptera; family Crambidae; genus Agriphila; species Agriphila tristella. The sequence continues at coordinate 46,801,342 of OV743433.1, forward strand.
GTGATTTCTCAACTAGTTGAAAGTTATTTACTCTCACATAATAAACTGTGGATAGGTGATCCTATCCGATGTACTTAGTAGGTAATTAATTTCAACCTACCCATTGCTTGTAAACTTTTGTTAATAATTATTGTGATGGAAAATGACCTCACTTTAAATGTGGAGGTCATTTTTGAATGTTGACGACTCTGTATGAAATATACAGGGAGAAAAAAGCAGCCCTTGACGAGTTTCTTGCTGGTTCTTCTCGTTACAAGGTCTCCCGCTTAAGGTTTCCGAACCGATGGCGTAGCTTCTATGACATTCACAAGTGCTTGTAACAGCCTAAACTGAATAAATTATTTTGAATTTTGAATGTGATAAGGCTTCATATTTGAAAGGTAGTCATATTAGATGGTAAAGACAGTCATTTTATTTTTACTACTACTATCCAATGTACGGAGACAGTTTAACCGTCTTAAACGTCATAATTGATTTTTATTATTCATAAGCGTTTTCTGAGAAAAAACTACTTTAGCGTTATTTATTATGTTGTCGTTTTGACGAATCCATTGATAAAACAGGCAAATCTACTGGCTGATATCCACATTTTCCGCAAAAAGAAAACATTATCTTCTTCTTCTTTTTGGAGTTGTTGTGCCTTTGTTCCAACAGCTCCTGAAAAGCACAACAGCTCCTGAAAACAAACAGCGTGAATTTGGAAATTGAGTTATGGTGGGCATTTTGAAATACATTAAGTTATAAAATATTACACGCTCCACAAAAAAGTTGAAAATAAAAAGCTTTTTAAAAAAAAGGAAAACCTCCTTCAATAACCAAAAAATAAAAACAACTTCAAAACCAAATAGCTCGAAAAAGCAAGAAATAATATTAAAGTCACCAATACGCCTTTCAATTTTAATAAATAAGTAATATCCCACACACTAATCGCTTAGTCATCGATCACCACAATATACATTTTAACCATGGAAAGTAATTAGTTTTATTGTTTTTTATTATTTTCCATGGTTAAAATGTACTCTCTATGGCGATCGATGCTTCAGCGATTTGGAATGCACCCATTTTCTTAAGTTATTTATACCGCGCAAGAAGCTTATACTCCCAATGGAGATTGCACGGCCATATGTCATAGTGAAGATTGAAAAAAGGTCCTTTATGACGTGACGGTGTCTTGCTATCTCTTTCTTTTCGTTTTACAATACGTTTTCGTTTCTCACGAATGAACGAACGACGAACAACGAACACGTATTGTAACACTAAAGAAAGAGGTAGCAATAAGCCGTCACGTCACTTAAGGACCTTTTTTCAATCTTCACTATGACATATGGCCGTGCAATCTCCATTGGAGGGAGGTATAAGCTTCTTGATACCGCGTAACTAGCTTTCACCAATCCGCATTGGGTCCATCCTCCTTCCACCCTTAGGGAAGACCTGCCTGACGATTTCGTAACCAAACTGAACTCGCATGTTAACGGATTGATTAGGTACACTGATTTGAGGTTTAACTTGAGAGTGCGAACTTCGAAAATTCCTATTAAATGGGTCAATCAACTTTGAAGCACAGTACAAATATAAGTTTTTTGAAAAACTTATATATGTACTGTGTTTTAAGTGTCCTATAACATAAAAGTGTTTTATCTTGAAATAAAAAAAATAAAGAAAATAGTTAAGGTCCTTTGCTCTCTGTATACCTATAACGCAGTAGTCGCGTTATGCCTAAACGTCATTTCAAATAAGCGTTTAGTCTATATCTCACATCCCTCAAAATCACGTGTATTTTTTTGGTACAAAATAATCTCAACAATTTTCAGTACGAATATGTCGCGGTGGGCGGGGAAATCATCTATATATATGTCGTAGGATAATCGTATAAACCGGATCTTTACAAAAATCCTAGGTCGATTGTAAAGAACCGGATAATTGAAATCTAAGATAGATTTTTGCAATCGTCCGAGAAATTTTTAGGATCTTTGTAAAAATCCAAGTATGTTTCGGACAATTGTAAACTTGAATGCTGATTGGATAATCTAAGAGACGATTTACATCATCTTCAATCTGATTGTTCAGAACATATTGCTGATGGGTTTTAGGGTTATTTCGCAATTTTGCCGAATTAAATTCTTCAATTAAAGTTTTAACAAGGTTTTGAACAAGCATGTTGACGAGCGCTGTAGAACTTTCTTAGCTCTGTGTAGTAAAGTTATTTTTCGGTTATAACGGGTGGCGCAAAAGTAAAGACCCTATTTGGTTCAGCTATAACATTTCTTTAGTGCCAGTACTTTTGCGCCACCCATTACTTAACCTCTAAATTGTCTGCACTGATCAAGCCCAGCATTTGTATAATATCCACTTCACTCATCGTACATTAATGTCTCTTGATTGATTTGAACAGTCAGTTTTCTTTTTTTTTAATAAAAAACGTAAAATTCGAACAAAACGCTGGAAAAATATTTGACAATAATTACAATAATAACAATGGACGCAATGAATGTTGCTGTTAGCTAATCAGAGCATCCGTCAGCCCATAACGTTTACGTCAGCCAATCAGCGTGCGCAAAGTGATAATCATTGACGATTTACCTAAGATACGCTGGATTTTTGTAAAAATCCTAAACATCACTCGGACGATTGCAAAAATCTGTCTTAGATTCTAATTATCCGGTATTTTACAATCATACTAGGATTTTTATAAAAATCCTATTATTACAATTATCCTACGACATATATAAAAGAGTAAATCACTGACTCACTCACTCACTCATCACGAAATCTCAGAAACTACAAGGGCTAGGAGTCTCAAATTTTGCATGGGGGTTCCTTTTAGGATGTAGGTGCTCACTAAGACGGGGGAAATTCAACCCCTAAGGGGGTAAAACAAGGTGGCAAAGTTTGTATGGGAGAAAGCGATTCCTTGGCCCGATTGACTTGAAATTTGGCATAGACATTCTTTCACAAAATTAATTGAATACGTGTTTCGTATTTTCTTGAAATGTATCCCCTAACAGGGTTGAAAAGGGGTAGAAAGCTATTTTTAGGGTGATTGACTTCGATATCGGAATCAAAACTTCTTAGTGCATTTGTACGATTAAGAAAAATAAATGTCAGTTGTCAGCATTGACGTCCAAAAGTGTAAGTATCAAAAGTGCCAAAGAAATTAAAGGTTTTGTGGATTACTACCAAATTACTACCTAATTTATACATAAAATTTATTATAAATCGAATGTGTAGTTTTTGTGTCTAGCCTACAAAATCGGGGGGTGTTCAATATTTGTCTGCAAAAGCAACAAATAAAGCAAAGAAGCGGGTGTTACATTTCATGCGTAAGTACACTGTTTTCTATATTTTGATCGCGTATTTCTTTCTCAAATCTCACAGGAACCAAGTTTCTGAGCTAAATCATTAGTTATATCATGAAAAACCTGATAAACAGGAAAATCTAAAAATTATTTCTAAAAATAACCTCGGAAACATTTGACATGCAAACCGGTAAATTGCGTAAGTATTAATCTACGTAATAGAAGCCAGCTTAGCATTGACGTCCACTAAAATCAGTAGGTTTATAAATCAATTTCCGGATGCCTACCCATATAAAAAAAAATCCCCAAAAATCACCCCATATTTCAGGGAATTTCAAGCGATTTGATTTTTCCAGATTTCCGACGGAAGATAAAATTAGTGAGAAATGGATAGAAGCAACTGAAAAAAGAAATGACAATGTACACACGAATTGATTTTTAATGAACATTTTAAGCTTTTCATTGTGAATAAACAGTAAGTAAGAGGACATTGATGTCACCAGTAGGTTTTTTTATTTGTTTTTAAATTATTCATCCGTAAATATAATAAAACAGTAAAAAAAGTGTGTCTTTACATTACATATATTTAAAAAATATATATCTGGGGCGATGGAGACATAGTAATAGAGTAAGAATTGGAAAAAAAAGTGTGTCTGTTTGTCTGTTTGAACACGCTAATCTTCAGAAATAATGAACTGAAATGAAAGAAACTTTATTGTTTTATAGCTGTCAAACCTGGGCATAGTTTAGGGTATAATTGATTTTGGAAAATGGAACACCTGATGCAGAACCATAATGGTCCAACTAAACCATAAGGAGTATAAAAATGACGCCTTTACAAAAGCTGTTCAGCCTGATGAACATTTTTTGTTGAAGTGTAAAAATCGAAGATCTGGAACATCTGATGCAGAACCATAATGGTCCAGCTAAACTATACAGAATATAAAAATGATATCTTTGCAAAAGTTGTTCAGCCTGATGAGCTTTTTTGTTGAGGTATAAAAATCATAACACTGCTACAAGTATTTTCTTATGTAACTACATTAGTTCATTTATATGCATACGCCGAAGTCATAAAGCCCACGCGTACGAAGTTTTGTGCATTTGATTGATTAATGGGGAGGCGAAGGCAAAGTGAATTACAGATGGCGCTTAGTCTTTGGACCCTTTGTCAGTTTGAGCTTATATTGTCTTCACTGTGTATTACGTGATTTGACTTTCTTAGATTATATTTTTTTCGGTTTTTGCGGATAAACAATGTATTCCATGCTAACTTTAGCTCAGATAAAAGAAGAATTTCGGAGAAAAAAATCCAAAACAACAGGCAAGAAAGTTTATAGCAACTTACAAAAAATTGCTAACAAGCATTACATTTCTTTAAATTTCGTGTGATATTTACAAGTAATCTAATAATTGTTATTATCAGGAGAAGGTTCTTGTGAAAGAAAAAATAAAGAAAATTGCGCGGCAAATAAGATAATTTAAAATACTTAACCATATAAAATTTAATTTGGACTAAAAACTTTTTAATGTAACCTTATGACGTTTGACATAGAATTGACAGAATGCGGGTTGCAAAAAAACTGAATGTCGTTTAAAATTCGAATTCAATATTCATAAAACATAAGCTAGTAATAAATAGATATAAGTATATACAAAACACGCATTACAATAATAGACAAATACCTCATTATTCCTAAGAAAAAACCTGAAAACAAAAACAGCTTAAAAATTAAATACCTCTAAAAAGTAAGTAAGTGTCCTCCAGCCCCAGCCGACTTCAATAGACGTGTTTTATTAATATTGATATGTGTAACGAATGATTCGAATATTATTTCTTACTTTTTAGAGGTATTTAATTTTTAAGCTGTTTTTGTTTTCAGGTTTTTTGAAGGCGGTTTTTCTTTTTTTTTTAAGATTTTTTATTTTCAACTTTTTAGTGGTTGGTATGTAAGCGAAAATTATAGGCCTATAAGCCTCATGTCTAATATATACAAGGTGTTTGCAAAGGTGATACTGGACCGAATTAGCACACTGTTAGATGAACAACAACCAATAGAGCAAGCAGGCTTTAGGAAAGGCTTTTCAACTATAGACCATATACATGCAGTCAAACAGGTACTGGAAAAATATAACGAATACAATAAGGAAATTTATATAGCTTTTATAGATTATGCCAAGGCCTTTGACAGCTTAAATCATGAGTATATAATATGGCAAAGCCTTGAACAACAGGGAATACATGACACCTACATAACAATCATGAAAGCAATTTACTCGAATAGTAAAGCCAGAATCCAGTTGGAATCTTTGGGAAATCAATTTTGCACACAAAGGGGCGTGAGACAGGGAGACCCATTATCCCCAAAACTGTTTTCGGCAGTTTTAGAAAACATTTTCTGTAAATTATTCTGGGACAAATACGGCATCAATATTAATGGATTAAAAATGCACCATCTTAGATTTGCCGACGACCTTGTACTCATGGATGAAAACCCTGAAAATCTCGAGTGCATGAAAAACAGTTTGAATGAAGTGAGCACAACAGTCGGGCTAAGAATGAATACCAGCAAGACCAAAATAATGACGAACACCGCAAACGTTGAAATCAAAATTCAAGGAGAGTCCTTGGATTATGTGAAAGACTACATGTACCTTGGCCAAGTTATCTCCACTAAAGACCAAATGTCTAAAGAAATTAACTTAAGAATATCAACTGGATGGAAAAAATACTGGTCGTTAAAAGAAATAATGAAGTCTTCAGACCTGGGCATGGAAATAAAGAGGAAGACATTCAACACCTGCATACTTCCTTGTTTAACATATGGATGTGAAACCTGGACCCTCACAAGAGCATTAAGGGAAAAACTTTCCATAACACAGAGAGCAATGGAGAGGAGTATGTGTGGCTGTAAACGTCAGGATAAAGTCAGGAACACGGACCTGAGGTCGAAAACAAAGCTCACCGACATACTCACTCGAGTTGACCAACAAAAGTGGAGATGGGTAGGCCATATGTTGCGTGATAAAAATGAGAAATGGAGCAAGAAAATAACAGAATGGTACCCCAGAGATGGTAAAAGGAACCGAGGAAGACAGCACTTAAGATGGGAAGACGAGTCGCACAAGACAGGACAGGACACAATGGAAGGCGCTGGAGGAGGCCTTTGCCCAAAGGCACGCCGAAATAAGGGATATACTGTAATCAAATCATAATCCGTAATCAAATCATAATCTTTGTTTGCAGCAGTAGCGAGTTTCTTAGTTTTAATTGTAAAATAAAATTTTTATTTCGGAATAAAGGGCTTTATTATTATTATTATTATGTAAGCGCAGCGTGTAAATATTTTTAAACTTTATATTATAATATTTTCAATGGTAAAATGCCCAGAACTCAATTTCCAAATTTACGCTGTTTGTTTTTGAGGAGTTCCGATGTGTCTTCGTAGTCCAAGTCTAGTCCAGAACATTGCATCGCAAACCATGATTTGGTTTGTTTTGGATTGCCATAAACTTACCAAAACCTAAATCACTTTACATATACTATTTGACTTTGAGGAGTTCCCTTGTGTATCTTCGAAGTTCGAAATCCAATAACGATGAAATTAAATTTTGACCACTCTTGAACGTAAGTACTTGTTGTATGGTCTGTGAGTATACCCTTTAAAATAAAAAAAGAATCATCTAAATCGGTTCATAAACAAAGATGTTATGTCCGAAATTCCATAAAAACTCGTGCGATGGCGAGCTAAATAATTGATATTTTTCAGGATTATGAGAAAACTACTGGCCAGATCTCTGAAAAAAATTTATGGGACCACACACGAACTATGTTCTTTGAGATAAAAAAAGAATTGTACAAATCGGATAACAACTGACAAAGCTATGTTAAAACATACATAAAAAAATATAAAAAAATACCGTCGACTTGAGAACCTCCTCCTTTTTTTGAAGTCGGTTAAAAATAAAAAAAATACTTTAGAATCTGTAAATGCCAGTAAAAAACATGTCAAAGTGTAACGATTTGAGCATTGTTTAATATTTTATTTCGATGTGATTAATAGTTATTAACCGACTTCAAAAAAAAGGAGGAGGTTCTCAAGTCGACGGTATTTTTTTTTTTTATGTATGTTTTAACATAGCTTCGTCAGTTGTTACCCGATTTGTACAATTTTTTTTTAACTCAAAGAACATAGTTCGTGTGTGGTCCCATAATTTTTTTACAGAGATCTGGCCAGTAGTTTTTTCATAATCCTGAAAAATATCAATTATTTAGCTCGCCATCGCACGAGTTTTTATGGAATTTCGGACATAACTTCTTTGTTTATGAACCGATTTAGATGATTCTTTTTTTATTTGAAAGGGTATACTTCAAGAGTGGTTACAATTTAATTTCATTGTTATTGGACTTCGAACTTCGAAGATACATAAAGGAACTCTTCAAAATCAAATAGTATAAGTAAAGTGATTTAGGTTTTGGTAAGTTTATGGCAATCCAAAACAAACCAAATCATGGTTTGCGATGCAACGTTCTGGACTAGGCTTGGACTACGATGACACAACGGAACTCCTCAAAAACAAACAGCGTAAATTTGGAAATTGAGTTCTGGGCATTTTACCATTGAAAATATTATAATATAAAGTAAAAAAATATTTACACGCTGCGCTTACATATCTACCACTAAAAAGTTGAAAATAAAAAAGCTTTTTAAAAAAAAAGAAAAACCGCCTTCAAAAAACTGAAAACAAAAACAGCTTAAAAATTAAATACCTCTAAAAAGCAAGAAATAATATTCGAATCATTCGTTACACATATCAATATTAATAAAACACGTCTAATGAAGTCGGGTGGGGCTTTAAGAAAAAAATGAAGTTGTCCTCCAGCCCCACCCGACTTCAATAGACGTGTTTTATTAATATTGATATGTGTAACGAATGATTCGAATATTATTTCTTGCTTTTTTGTTATACAAGTGACCAAAATCAATTTGTGCTGCGAGTGCCAACTTTAAATCACGAACTAGCGAAGTAAGTCTAGAATTGAATCACGAGCGTAGCGAGTGATTCTAATATAGACTACTGAGCACAGTGAGTGATTTAAAGTCACGAGGCAGAACAAAATTTTGGTCTCGTGTAAAACATACAACTTTTCACCTCTACCAGCGAGAAACTAAATTCAGCATGAGAAACTTGTTCACTCAACTCTTTTGGAGTTAGACAACTATCTTCATCGTTGGACGCACTCATTTTTTGTAATTTATCACAAAAATAGTTCGATCAAACCTATGCTGACAAATTTTATTCATAAAGTAGATTCCCGCCGTTTTGTTTTACATTATTACGTTGTGCTTTTCTTTATTCATTAATATCCCATCTTATTTATTTATTTATATTCATAAAATACTTATTTGTTAATAAATTTCATAAATTTTTCTTATTTTATATTAATTTCATACATGCGACCTCATTTCGTACATACTCTTTATTCCGAATGATCAACCTTCTTTTTTAACAATCCATATTTAAAACTCCTTGGTATATCCGTGCATTTTATTTTTTTACTTTTTAATCCGTGTATGACACCATAAAGTACTCTATCTATCCTTTTCTCACATATCAATTTTACAAGTCTCATCCTTGTCAATTTATTTCTTTTTTTTATTATTTTAAAAGTTGGTGTTAGAAATTAAAAAAGCACTTTGCCTCACGCTCGCAGCAAAAATCGATTTTGCTGCGAGTTTTTACGCGCCAAAAGTGGCCTTTTCGTGCGGGAGAGGTAAAAAATCATTTTTTTAAATTTTCAGTCTACAATACAAACAATTTAAGTGAAAAAATAAATATGAGTCGTATTTTTATATTTCATTACAGCTGAAACGTTTGTGAAACATACCTCTAACAAGCAAATATGAAATTTCACTTGAACAGATTGTCTTCGTTTTGAAATACCTGATAATTTATTATGTTTTTCTCTCTATACGGCACTAATTTAAGAATTTTGATTCCTAAAACTAAAGTTTACATCAATAGTAATGCTTTCATTCTTTAGATAACTTCTTTGGAAAAACGCAAATTTCTTTGAAATGCGGATATACAGTCTTAAAATTCCCGCGCAGTGAAGTGAAATTCGAAGTGAGGTTCGAGTTCGATTACACTGGGGACATTAAAATGGCTGGTGTCGAACCGTACGCTCGTTATGTTTGAAATGCGTACCTCGGCTAAGCTACAACGGATACAAATTAAATTATATTTTTTACAAATAAAAAAAAAGAATCTCTTTCAAAATTTTACCATTGAAAATGTTTTTTCGATCGCTTCGGTAAGGTACCCAATTTCAGCAAAAGTGAGACATTGCCCTGGTCCCGTGAGTTTTGGGTCTACGTGAATGTACTAAATATCAAAAGATGCGTCTCAGCAAGGGCTACAATATGGTGAAAAAAATTTTTGAAAAAGTTAAAAACTTTTTTCGAAAATCGCATAAATGTTGAAAAATGACACACTTTTTCGGGGTCTTATCTCACTAAATCGACAATTTCTCAAAAACGAAAAGCGATATCGAAAAAATTAAAAAAACCCCTAGAGATATTGAGTTAGGCTACCTACTGAAATTAGTATATGTCCCTGACTCTTAGTGTCCGGACACGAAAGTGGCGGCGGCCGAGCGGTGGCGGGGCGGCGCGGCAGCGGAGCGGCGGCGGGGCGGGGCGATGAGAACGTGGGCACGAAACTTAGCGGCCGGTCAGCCGCGCTAGTAGTGTTGTGACAGATGGGCTAAATACCATTAAGGGCCCGTGGACCTACCGATTTGACCTACTGGTAGGACCACGGTATACCACTATGTGCTCGTGGTCCTACTGGACTAGGGCTTTTTAGAATATCGTAGTGACAAACCTAAATTGTATGTTAAATAAACTTATTATTTTTTAAATTTCTATTGATGTTTTAAATGTGATGTTGCTATGGAAACAATTTCTTGTTAAATTAATACATAAAAATATAAAATTTGATTAGATATATCACAGTGCTGAATTCTATAGGTTATTATGTCCCGTAGAATAACTGACCCTATTAGATATATTTATTGTAAAATATTTTTAAATAAAAAAATAATAATAAATAAGTACCGTACAGTAATCAAACAGATACTATTATATGTTTCAACACAACACTACTGTCATCGCGGGCTACCAAATCAAACTAGTTTGTTTGTTTGTTTTCGTCGCTCTCCTCCCGCCCGTGCATCGCTCGTCGCCCCGCGCCGCCACCGCCCGTTTCGTGCGCGTCTCCATACTGTGTGTCCGGACACGAAAGTGGCGGCGGCCGAGCGGTGGCGGGGCGGCGCGGCAGCGGAGCGGCGGCGGGGCGGGGCGATGAGAACGTGGGCACGAAACTTAGCGGTCGGTCAGCCGCGCTAGTAGTGTTGTGACAGATGGGCTAAATACCATTAAGGGCCCGTGGACCTACCGATTTGACCTACTGGTAGGACTACGGTATACCACTAAAGTAACTTCTTATTTTTTTTTATTTCTATTGATGTGTCAAATGTGATGTTGCTATGGAAACAATTTCTTGTTAAATCAATACCGAAAAATATTCAAAGCACGAAATATATCCTATGTCTAAAAATTTTATTTAGTTCGAAAAAATGGTCTAAGTATAGGCGTTAACTAGTTTCAAAACCGGATTCTTTGCTCATCTTGTGTTTTTTAAATGATGTCCAAGATGCCGACATCCATACTGAATAAATAGGTACTACCTAGTAATCAAACAGACACTATTATATTATTCAACACAACACTACTGTAATCGCGGGCTACCAAATCCAACTAGTTTGTTCATTTGTTTTCGTCGCTCTCCTCCCGCCCGTGCATCGCTCGTCGCCCCGCTCTGCCACCGCCCGTTTCGTGCGCGTCTCCATACTGTGCCATACTGTTGAATGCATCGCCGCCGCTCCGCTGTCGCGCCGCCCCGCTGCCGCTCCGCCGTCGCAGTTTTCGTGCCCGGACACTAAGGCCCTCCGCTGCCTTGAGCGGGATCCCGGCGCGGGTACACGGTGCGGGTGCCCGTCGCGGGGGCCCGCGCCGTGCTCCGTCGCGGACAAACAGCCCGTCGCGGGGACCCGCGCCGTGCTCCGTCGCAGACGAATAGCCCGTCGCGGGCTCGGACACGCAGCGCTGCTCTATGAATATACATGAAACAGCCCCGCTCGCGTGACCCGTCGCGCGAGACCCGCGAGCGTGCTCGCCGCCCGCGCCACGTGCGGCGGGCAATCCGCCACACGCAGCGCTGCTCTATGAAAATACAGGAAACAGCACCCGGAGCGGACGCCCGCGCCGGGATCCCGCTCAAGGCAGCGGAGGGCCTTACGGTCTGGGCTGTAGCTTATCCTTTATGAAGCGAAATGTTGGGATACCGCGGGCGACATACGCGGCGCGGGATAATGGTAATACGTAGTAGGTACGATTGAAGTTTTTAAATAATTGTATATTTCAAAGCTTGTGATAGTGTTTTATATTTTGTATTTTTTATTTATTTCCACATTTTTTATAAATAAAAAAGTATTTAGATATACAGGGTGGAATTTTTTAATGCCACCTGGAGGGAAAGTACTCTAAACAATGGAGATAGCAAATTCCACTCAAAGAAAACATTCCTTTATTTTTGAAAAGAAATAAAACTGCATTCAATTGTTATTTTTAAATACCCTTCCCACGCCCAGGAATCGAACCGGCTACAATTCGAAAAAACAACACCATATACTTTTATCATATCCATCTATAGGGTCAAACATAAGGATGAAATCTTTCTTACAAACATGGTAAATTAAATGAAAGGAAAACCATAAAAGACAAGATAAAACACTTTTACTAAATGATCTATGTTATATTAGTACCTACCTAGTTCGCAATAAATTATCTTTGATGTAGAACTATTTCGATAAGATGTTCGTAATGCAGACTCCTTATAATGGGTGGCGCAAAAGTACTGGCACTAAAGAAAATACTTTTATTTTTTTTATATGACATTTTCTGTCATTCTGTTGTTGAAAATTGTGTAGTGAACAAATATAAAATACACTGAAAATAAACATGGACCGTTTTACTCCCCAAGAACGTGGAATAAATATGGATTTAGTGAGGGACGCTTTTCCAGGCCGAGTTATCTCTCGTTTTGGCGATTTGCCTTGGCCTGCAAGATCACCCGATCTGACCAGTCCAGACTTCTTTCTTTGGGGTTTTTTGAAATCTCGGGTGTATGTGAACAAGCCACAGACTCTCGCAGCTCTAAAAGAAAACATTCGTCAAGAAATAACGAACATATCGCAGGAAGTGTTACGGCAAGTTATGCAAAATGTCATAAATAGGGCTCAAATGTGTATCAACTCTGGAGGTCACCATTTAAAAGACATCATCTTTAAATCCTAATGGTACGAAATTTAATGGCACAAATATACATTTAAAAAAACCTAAATCTAGTTTTCTAATTTAGAAAAAATGTTATAGCTGAACCAAATAGGGTCTTTACTTTTGCGCCACCCTTTATAAGATAGATGAGACATACAAACTGCGTGTAAATCTAAATTATGGAATTTTACATTTGGAAAAGGAACCAGAGAAATACCAGCAACATGGGGCCCATTTCGAACAACAAATAAAATAGGTAAGTTTTTTCTCGTTTAATTAAAATAAGTTAAGATTTAATGGTTTTCCTTTGCTTTAATTTACCATGTTTGTTAGAGAGATTTGATCCTTATGTTCGACCCTAACGATTGATATCATAAAAGTACAGGGTGTTGTTTTTTCGAATTTTAGCCAGTTCGATTCCTGGGTGTGGGAAGCGTATATTTTAAAAATCTTTGAATGCAGTTATGTTTCTTTTCAAAAATAAAGGAATGTTTCCTTTGAGCGAAATTTGCTATCTCCATTGTTTAGAGTACTTTCTCTCCAGGGGGCCTACTCCCACCTTTTTTATAAGTAAGCTTATATCCAGCAAGCTTGTTACAAGCTCTAAATGATATCACTCAAATTCGTACCACGACATCAAATAACAATCTTGTTTTGTGCTGGGAATGAACGAATGATTAGGTAAACATAAAAAGCAAAGAAATTATGCTTTGTAAATAGTATACCATTTTATAAGAAATATATGTACCTACCTAGAATAAAACTTTATGTATAACTAGCGGCCGCCCGCGGTTTTACCCGCATGGTTCCCGTTCCCGTGGAAATATCGGGGTAAAAAGTGATCTATGTTTTAATTTAAGCTATCTACTATCTGTGTGCCAAATTCCAACCAAATCCGTTCTGTACTTTTTACGTGATTGAGGAACAAACATCTAAACATCCAAACCCACAAACTTTCACATTTATAATATTAGTAGGACTAGTTTCCGCCCGCGACTTCGTCCGCGTGGATATTAGAGAAAATCATTTGGGAACCTTCAACCAGGATCAGACCAGCCGTTTTTACGCGATTAGGCGGGTCCACACCAAGCGCACTGCCTCATGAGGCAAGACGTTTGCCGCGTTTGGCAGACCTCGCACGAAGCTACTCGCTTGGTATTAGTTATTCTGTGGCTTGGTGGGGTGCCTAACCACGTAAAAACGGCTGGTCGGGTCCTGGTTGAAGGTTCCCAAATGATTTTCTCTAATATCTACGCGGACGAAGTCGCGGGCGGAAGCTAGTTTATCACAATAAACAGAAATGGGTCGAGAGATATAAAAATCCCGTTCCCGTTTCTTTACCCTTTCCCGTTCCCGTTTCTTTACCCTTTCCCGTTCCCGTTTGGACCCGTCCCCGTTAGGTGCAGTGCAGTTCCCCTTTGTGCTCGTTCCCGTTCCCAATGCTGTTCAGAATTGAATCCACATATGTCTCCTCTCCCTCTCACTCTCACTCTCCCATCCCCCATCCCGTCTATTTGGGCGACAATAAATTCCCATTTTGGGTATCAAAAATACTGAACATAGCGTACTGAAATACTAAGTGGGTGAAGGACCGAGGGCGACTACAGATATTGAAAATGGGTGACTTTAAAATACAAATTGGGTAACGGGCGACCAAATTACTATTTGGACGACAACCTTAGGGCACACAAAATATAAATTTTTTTGGCATTTATTTTATTTAAAAAAGATGACTACTATCCTAACCGATATGACAAAAAACAAGCAAACGAGAAAGCAGCCTAATAAAAACGTGTTAAAAATACCATGTTGGGCAGCTTAAATCAGTTATAATAGTTATCTACTTGGTAGAATAGTTGCCCACTTAGAGTTTCCTCTGCTAACTTAAATTATTTATCACCCATATGTAGTCGCCGGTTTTGAGTATTTTTGTAAGTTAGTCGCCCGTTTAGTTATTTTGTCGCCCAAGAAATAAACTGCTGTCCAGTTTAGTGTTTGAATATCCCATTTACAGTCGCCTTTAATTATTTCCAGTCACCCATTTAATTAATTCCCTTTTTCATGTCATCATTTCATAACTCGTTCACTCAATCCGTACCATAAATCCGTACCATGAGCTGCCTTTTTGACAACTAGCAATCTTGTTTTACGTCAATTATGTCAAATCTAGCGATCTTTCAGCGATCTTAAAAAAGGTATTTTTGTGCGACACAATCAACATGATTTAAAGTAAAATGTTCCAAAAGTAGATTGTTCATAGTGAACAATATATGCATAATTTACTCATATTTCTAGGCATATTGAGTGAACTTTCTTTAAAATATGACTAATAAATAAGTTATCTTTTACAATTATTTTTAGATGACAAAAAAATGGTACGAAATCACGAAGATTTACTGTGAAGAAAAAGGCGTCGTATTTAACCACGCCCAGAATGTGATTTTTTTTAACTTGATGATTATTTGTTCATCGGGTGATTTCATTTGTAGCAGAACCAGCTTGTTCATAACCTGTGCGACAATTGGAGGCTTGTGATGAAAAATCTTAAATTCTACTAGTGTTTTCTTCGTGAGTTCTCTTTCTGTGAGTGAGCTTGTGCTCTTATAAATCTACAAAACTTCCTTTTAAAATAAAACAGTACATGTATTGTATTATTGCCTTTTTATTGATCATCTTCTAATGGGAACATATTACTAAGACAAGTTGTCCCTACTAAATAAACAAAATCAACATTAATTACAGCACGCCCACCTATGATAGTGCTAAGCTATATTAAGGTAGGTACCCAAGTTTTTTTTCGTAGAACATGCACAAAACCAAACTACAAATTTTACAAAACCAATTTACCTATAAAAATAAAGTCACGGCCCCTTTGCTAAGCCTAGCTATAGCTAGCGCAATGGTACAAAATAAATAAGAGCAAAGAAAATGATTACTTTATTACTTGATATGGGTATTTATTTATGATATTCACTTTTCAAAATGAAACATCTTTTCTATAAGTATCTAATAAAATTGTCACAGTATTGTTGTACAAAATTATCCTTTTTAAGTCGGAAGCTTATGGCGTTTATGGCTTTATCACCGTATGATTCCCTGGCAAACCTGCAAATAACCAAAAATAATGTAAGTAGGTAGTTAGATACTCTAACACAATTCAATCAAGCGGTTACGAGCACTTCAGTATAAAACGACTTATTTACACTAGGTACTTGCTCTTAAGACCATAAAACAATAAATATAATACACCAATTTACTTACATGAACTTAAAAGACGTTGTGACGATATTCAGCTCTTTGAAGTAGAATCCTATCCTGTTTACTGCAAAAGTATTAAATTGTCCACTTTTAAGATATCACGTGTGTGGTTGATTTATCAATAAATTATTAATACGTGGTTATAAATTATATCAATCGAAGGATTATAGCTGTTTAGTGTTTAAGTAAATATTTTTTTGATCACGAGACGAGTGACATATTTACGCTACGCATGACATAAGTAGGTAGGTACCTCTTTGTTCATGTCTATTGTTGAAACCACAGAATAAATAATCACAACATAGCGTATTTTTTCCTATATCTAAGCAAGGTATAGACAAATTATTAGTAAAATTATTCGTTCTTTCCCAGTACTTTGCGGGAATAATATAAGGTTGTTATATTATCATAGTTTGTTTGACAGAAATGTCATGGTACGAATCTATGTAGAGCTCATATTAACATCGCTGGAAAAAAGATCGTTTTGAAAAAGGCTGGTTTAAACAAGCTGTTATTGCTTTGTCATTATAACACATTACATTTTGCATTAATAATTTTCATCATCAAGACTTCCTCATCCCGAGCACAAGTAAGTCTTTGTTATACAAACGAAAGGCCTCCACAGTGTGCGTCAAAAATCTTCTAAAATACTTTGTTGTTCAGTGTGAAAGTGCAAAATCATAGTATTTTCAGGATTTCTCGAAAACTACTGAACCGATTTAAAAAAAAAAATAATGGGACCATCTCGCAAGAAAACTCAATCGAACAAAAAAAGAATCATCAAAATCGGTTCATAAATGACGAAGATATGCGCGAACAACGATAAAAAAATAAAAAAAAACATACAATCGAATTGAGAACCTCCTCCTTTTTGCGAAGTCGGTTAAAAATAATAATAATAAATTACGCTTTATTGCACACAAGTAGAAATATTACAGAAAAGGGGACAAAAATACAAAGAAGAAAGTATAGAAGAGGCGGTCTTATTGCCAATCAGCAATCTCTTCCAGGCAACCATTGGGTGTAAAATAAATAGAAAAAATTAAATATAGGGGAGTGGGTGCAATGATAAAAAGGGAAGAACAAGTGTGTTATATGAATATAAACAATAGTTATACCTAAAGATAATACAATTAAAATAAAGGAGAAAATAAATAAATGGTCAATCAGAAGAAGAGGAAAGGAAATGCCTTCTAACTCTATCTCTAAAGGACTTGGGAGTCTGAGATTTGTGTTTACACGGACAGTCGCCATCAGTATATCGTAGCAGACAAGGTGACCAAATACTTCTGATCAGTTTAAAATGTCAATAAGTTCCATGCACTACAAGTTACCTTTACAAGTTCTGATGGTGACTGTGCGAACACTGCGAACCAAATAAATGTTCGTGTTCATCATGCTCTTGTTCGTTCGTGTCTACACGCCTTAATAATTTTGATTCCATCCTGCCTGTCACTTTTATGATCGCCAAAGGATCGCTAGATTTGACGTATTAAAATGTATGCTTAGGGTTGCTAACAAGAATCTTATATTAATAAGATTCTTGGTTGCTAACCAACATAGTAGGTATATTGTATCCGGCGTTATTTTACTTTTTCATGGGTAGATACCTACAAAATAAGTATCGAAAATACTTTATACTTAGACAGACTTACTTAGACGTATTAACGCTTACGATTATGGGAAGAATGATAATGTTAAGAATGGGACGGATTTCTGTGAGCGTTAGAATGGCTGGTTGTCTGTATCGATTCACGTCAGGCTGGACACCAAAAGTTGCTATATTTGCTACCATTTACGATTTACCTACAGTCAAATAATTGCTAAACTTTGAAACAAAATAAAGGGACTTCAAAATTACCAGCCATTCGGATATCAGGCATAAGAATAAATAAAACTTATTCTTATGTATCAAGATAGCCGGACAAATCCCGGTTGTGTAAACTATTCAAATTCTGGGCACTCGTTGTCTACACCATTAACTCTAAAAAATCATGTTATTATTTACTTGAGTAATTACTACCTGTATGCAGAACAAAGAAAATATGATTTGTAAGTTTATCCTTACTATACTTGGTATCGACTATAAGTTGACATTCTTATGACAACTTAGTTTCGTTATAGAACTTGTAAAAGATAGTTACTTACTTAAACTTGCGTTAAGTTGGCAACCTTAGATATTTTTTGACAAAGAGTGAACAAGTTAAAGATGATCGCAACAAAATTGCTATGAAATTTGAGGTAGAAACAACCTTCTTTATAGGACGTCGTGGTACGAAAAGTCAATGTAAGACCTAAAAGACATTGCTATAAGAGCTCGTTGTAGGCCCCCAGGTGGCATTAAAAATTTCCACCCTATATATTAAAACCATAATATTGATATTGATTAGCTCTAGCAGGTCAACAGATGGTATGACGTGAATAGAGCGTGAAGCGAGAGCTGATTCCAGATCTAGTCAAAGATTTAAAAATCGTTAGATACGGCGGCGCGGGGCGGTACCATAGTGTGACTGCACTGAAATGTCTCCATAAGTCCATATTCAAGTAAGTGACGTCGCTTACTATGTGAAAACGAAAGAGAAAGTAGTGTTAGCAATAACTGTAGGAGCAAAAGAGATGACGCTATTATCTCCAGTACACGTGCTAGGCGTCGTAGCGAGTTTTTGTGTGTAGAGAAACGGATAAACGAATCTTGAGCGAAAGTTGAACAGAAGAGAGATTTTAGTTTGAGGCCCGAGGCGAAGCCGAGGGCCTCTACTAGATCCAAAATATTATAAATCGTGGGTTGCTGTTATTTAAATTTTTTCGAGATTTGAAATTACTCGATCAGTCACGTCTTTCTTAGTGACTCTGCGATTCCAAATTTTACAACAATCTCTGAGAATGAGAGTGTGATGATGATGCCTAGGTAAACATGAGGGTTGTTATCACACATTCGAGTGACGATAAAGTCGGCGCGAGTCTCGCATGCTGCATTTGATTTTGATTTATTTTTTTATTAGGGTTAATTTATTTAGAAATTTAGATGTTTTAGTTATACATAGTACTTAGGTTACCTTTCAATAAAATAATAATGTCTTTAAGAAAAGAATAATAAAATATTTTGTTAAATTCATTAAATTCATTTTCAATGTACCAGAAGGTCGTGAAAGGCACGAGATCTATGAATTTTTATTAACATTAAGGAAATAAAAATAAATATTTATTATCTGGGGGCACGGCAGTGCCCCCGCCAAGACTTCCAAGCGAAGCTCAAGGGCATCGGGCACTACCTACCTTTTCTCGAAGCGCTTCATCGTTTTTTTGAACCCTCATATGTTGGGTTTGGAGTATACCAGATAAACAAAATTCTCGGGATATGATGTCAATAGTGAACTTATTAAATATACAAAGTTTCAATTGCATAGCTCTTATAATATAGATTTCATTGAAATTAAAAAAAAAACCATTTCACTCATGATCATCAAAACTCATGATGAAGTCCTAGAAAGTTGTAATTTGGTATGTACTATGTAAGCTAGTATTAGTACACAAACAACAAAAAAATTATGAAATTGGACCCCAACCGCTTAACCCTCAAAACTTGGGTTTGGATTATACCAGAAGCACAAAATTCTCAGGATATGATGCCTGTAATAGACTTATTAAACATATAAAGTTTTAACTACATAGCTCTTAAACTTTCGATTTTATTGATATCTAAATAACCTCGATTTCGTCAAAACTAACTAATAATCATCAAAATTTCTAAGGTACTTCCTGAAGTCCTAGAAAGCTAAAATTTGGTGTGTAAGTAAGCTAGTATTAGTACACAAACTGCAAAAAATATATAAAACTTGGAACTTTTACCCCCTAACCCAAAGAGAATGTAAAAAAACTAAGGGGATGGAAGTTTGTATGAGACTTTCGCAAATTTGGATGCTGGGAGGACTTAAAAAATGAGACATATGAATCTGAAAAATCTTTAAATATTCAGTAATTATTTTAAGTAAATCACTGTTAAAGCAATGGAAAAAAGTAGTCATAAAAATATATTGTGTTCATTTCAAAACTAAAAACTCGCGCAGATTCTATTGTCTGTCACATTTTGCGTTAAAGAGTAAATTAATGTCACAGCATATATGAATTAGTTCTACCACAGAATAAATAATAGTATTAGTACGTTGGGTGATGTTGATCGGACCTAGCTTGCCTTTAAGATTTGCTTAACATTTTGTTTTATCAACCTACTTAGACAAAACTGTATTTCTATTATAAAAATAGATACGAAGCCGCATAGTTTGACTAAGGTGTAGAGTTTGTGAAGTTAGGGCTTGTAGAGTTAGGGCGTGTAGAGTTAGAAGCTTGGCTCTACGTGAGGTCTGATAACTTATTGACAGTGCGAGCGTGGGTCTTGGCTACGTTTTACATGAAAATGTTTTTGGTGGGATATTATATTACTCTAGCTTGTAATCTTTATGAATCAAGTACATCTATGCCGTTATTCTATTAATTCATTGTTTAGTGACCATAGTACAAGCTCTGCTTATTGATGTGAGATGTTCGAAATAGTTATTGTAGGTAACTACTAATTTAAAAACTCATTTAAGCAAACTTAACTAGGCAAAGCATGTCATTAATTTCTTCAATGGCCTTCTATCTACAGATCTGATAGGCGCGATTGCGTAAAGTCAATCGTATTCATTTGACAGTTAATATTGTATCATAATATATGTCATCCCATACAAATTGCAGCCGATGGAATACGATATGAACTGTCAAATGAATACGATTACCTTACGCAATCGCAGTAATCGCACCCCAGATGCAGTTGTTATTCCACAATAAATTAAATAAAATTTCGACCAGAAAAAAATATTTATTTTTATACTTAGGGCTGATTTTTCAATGCCCAGATAAAGCTTTATTCGTATGATAACGAATTAAGCTTCCAAATTCAAAATGTTTGTCAATGTTTGTTTGTAAATTTTTTTTTATTGACTTATATTTTATTCGTGTTATAATTTAACTGACTGATATCTGTTATCTGAGAATTGAAAAATCAGCCCTTAGTACCTTATTTTTACATTTTAATTAAGTACATATTAATAATTATTTCTGTAGTGGTGAATTAAAACAGTAAAAACAGGAAAACATAAACCTAACTAGGTACATCTTTTCTCCTTTCTTTAGATCATTTGCAATTGGAATCTAAAAAACTTTTTTGGAAAAGAAGGTAGATAATACTTAATTGTTGGATTGGATTGACTTTAGACTTGTGTTGAATCAGACAGCGACTGCACACCCAGCATCTTGAGGATAGTCACATACCTGAAAAGAAATAAAGCTTATTACTTGGCCTTGGCTCATCAACAAAACCCAGAATTATTCTATTACTTTGAAAGTATTTTTTTAATAGAAACAGTTTTACAATAATTTTGAAGTCTTTTCTTTGCAGGTTATTTAAATGAGACTATAAAACTGCACATGATTTTACCTAAATAAGTTAGGCTTGTAACATGGAATATATTAAACTTATCAAAAGATATTCGAAATCTGTTTATTCTACATATTTTGTTGAATCTAGGTAGGTACCATTGTAGATTCCAATCAATGATTAAATTGAATTAAATCTAAAAAAAAACTTTTTTTAAAACCCGTTTTTATTACAAAAGAAGTCGGACTAAAAATATTAAAATGGACTAGTAAAAACAGACTAAAAATTGTAAAATAAATTTTTCTTTAAATATTTTTAACCCTACAGAAATTTTAAACCTAAAAATGTGGGACGTATTTTGTAAAATTTATCATCCATATTGTCTTTTGCATGCGCCCCACGTTTTAAGGTTTAAAATTTCTGCAGGGTTAAAAATATTTAAAGAAAAATTTATTTTACAATTTTTAGTCTGTTTTTACTAGTCCATTTTAATATTTTTAGTCCGACTTCTTTTGTAATAAAAACGTGTTTTTTAAAAAGTTTTTTTTTAGTAAATTTTTATTTTCTGCTTTTTAGTTAACGAGCTAAGACTAAAACTATACCATCTCCTATCACTCGTCAAGACGATTGAAACGAGCCCAAACTCGATGGGGTTGCACGGTTTCAATATTGAGTTCCTATGGCATGGCATTTCGGCTTCATCATCAGACCCTAAACCACGTCTCCCATTAGAGTACTGGTCAAGATGATTCTAACGAGCCCAAACACGATGGGGTTATATGGTTTCATCATACAGTTCCTGTGGCCTTCTTCCGGCTTCATCATCAGATCAGCTCAATGACACCATAATATTGCATTACCCTCCAGTTCTGGCCTATGTTCAAAGTTTTAAGTCTCTAGCTCATCGGGAAGTTAGGATAAAATCGTTCGTAAACTTTGTGGAGAAACACACAAACAAACAAACGCGAAAGCAACCTAATAAAAACGTGTTAAAATACATGACTTCATGGTTAATCCGTAATCTGATTGATAGCCAATAAATCATGATCCTAATCATTATTTTATAAAAAATACGTGATAATTAAATGATTACTTATGCGCATACATTTGCCAAAACTTCAATCAATCGTAATTTGATTAGAATGAGTTCTACGTTATCATACAATTGCCATAGGTAATGATGTACTACCACTAGTAATTAAGTGGTTAACACAGTATTATAATATGTTCTGTGCTCAAAATAATAACACCTAGAACGATAGTTCCCTACAAAGCGCACTGTCAAAAGTGAGGCAACTAAAACAGCCAAAATGGCTCTGTTTTCAGATTTTTATTCTCCATTATTAGCTAATCATACCGAATAAGTACAAAACAGTTTCAATATTTCTACATTTAGGAGATTAGTTACTAAATTATTGGAATTTAGTTAGGATTAAGTAACGTATGAAGGATTTAAATCTGAAAACAGCCATTTTGGCTCAGTATTAGTTGCCTCACTTTGTAGGTGTAATTATTCTAAGGTTCTGTGTTGGTTAGAAATGGCGAACTTATATTGAGTTCGTTATGATATCTTCAATTGAGATTTACCGGTATTGCGCTATACTATAATAATATAAGACCTCCCAATCTGACTAATATACATACACTCGGCGTCACAAAAATCGCACCTTTTTAAAAATTTCTTCAAAGTTAATTTAATCCTACCGATCTAATTTAACCGTAAGTGTTGTTATATACTTCTTCCCCTTCGGACTTAGCCAACAGTCTCTAAAAACCGTTGGAATACTTGTCGAACGGAATCAATTACTTGGGTACTGAGATTCAGTTTCCGAGCAACATTACATTGCCTCATTCTTTTGCAATATTTCAGCAACTTCATGGACAATAGTATACATCTTGGGTATTCCTTTTTTAATTGAACTGTTGAAGTGTGTTTTCTCCATCATCTCGATAGCTAATTTACCCGCATTTCCTGAATTGACCCCTTTTATTTCCCTCTTATAGCGACACAAACAAGCAATAACGATTTAAGCTTATTATTAATTGAAAGATGAAAGATCATCAAAAGTACTTTAAATGGATATCGACATTTACACAATAAAACGTTAGCTAGCAATAACAGACGGCCGAATAAGTATATAAGATATGTCTTAACTTATTTTGGAACAGGTGCAATTATTCTGACGTCGAGTGTATTACTAACAAAAAACTAGCTCTAAACTGCTCTATTGATGATTTCTTAAAAAAAAGTGAGTAAAATAACTACTGACCTGCAGAACAGGGTTGAAGTGCAGCGTCGAAGGACATTTCAACTCCACAGGCTTGCTCCAGACGCACTGGTAGAACACATTACAGTTGTCGCTGCTTGGGAACAACCAGTGGATGAACGGGTCGACAGGACAACCGTTTTCTAGGAACTCAATTTCAGTTTCTGGTTCTGGCTCTTGTTCGGGTTCTGGCTCTTGTTCTGACTCTGGCTCTTGTTCTGGCTCTTGTTCTGGCTCTGGCTCTTGTTCTGGCTCTTGTTCTGGCTCTGGCTCTTGTTCTGGCTCTGGCTCTTGTTCTGGCTCTTGTTCTGGCTCTTGTTCTGGCACTTGTTCTGGCTCTTCTTCTGGCTCTTGCTCTGGCTCTTGTTCTGGCTCTTGTTCTGGCTCTTGCTCTGGCTCTTGTTCTGGCTCTTGTTCTGGCTCTTGTTCTGGCTCTGGCTCTTGTTCTGGCTCTGGCTCTGGCTCTTGTTCTGGCTCAGGCGCCAGTTCCTCTCCAGGACGATTCCTATCTCCACAATCTACATTGAAGTCCCAATCACACTGTTCGGTGTCCACATTGTAAAGCAAATCACCATAGCAATTCTGTTCTACGGGTACGCCATAGGTGCATTTGTAGAATTTATCACAGTCTCCGTGAGGAAGCAGTAGTTCAATTTCCCAGTTGGTTTCCTGTTCAGCTGGACACTGGTTTGCGGCGTGCGACACCGCTACGACAGCCAACAACAACACTGCTACTCCTGAAACCAATAACGTTACAAATGAATCTTGCAATGGGGAGGAAAAGCGCAATTTCATCCCGATAGGTGGCGTCTTGTCGTTGGTACCGAGCCGCCTCAAAGAAACTGTCAAAACATATGGGAATCTCTTGGAGTATTGCACTTTTTAATTTTATATTGAGAAAATGCCGCATTGTTATGCATGTAACTTGTAAAATATTGGAGTTCATCGATTTCCCAGTAACAAAAAAAATAGTGAGCAAAAAAATATAAAAAAAAATATGCTTTTTCCTCGATTTTCTCCTTTGCTGAGCCTGAGAAACATTATAAATCAAAAGGAATGTTTCATGAATTTGATGAAGCTTCGCCAAAATAAAACAACATTTGAATTATAACAGCTTTGTTCTTTAATATTTCAACCTCAGCAGTTTCTAACATATTTATAACTTGGATGAATTTGATAGGTATATCAAATATGGAATAAGCCCAATATTGGGGCCAAATAGAGAATTAATAGAATTTTATATGCCAGAGTCATTCAAGACACTTAGAATAATAAAATAAATATGATAAAACAGTTTGTGTAAGTTTGGATGGTACATAAATTCCAGTACAGAAACCTGAAATTACTATTGCACAGAAGGCATCATCAGGCAACTATAAACACGGAAATTCACACTCAGTTGCTTTGTTAAAATTTAAATCATATGCTTCTAATCTGAAATAAAAAGATTACTTGTAAATCTTACACGAAATTTAAAGAAATGTAATGCTTGTTAGCAATTTTTTGTAAGTTGCTATAAACTTTCTTGCCTGTTGTTTTGGCTTTTCTTTTCCGTAATTCTTCTTTTATATGAGCTAAAGTTAGCATAGAATACATTGTTTGTCCGCAAAACCGAAAAAAATACAATCTAAGACAGTAAAATCACGTAATACACAGTCAAGACAATAAAAGCTCAAACTGACAATTGTTCCAAAGACTAAGTGCCATCTGTAATTCACTTTGCCTTCGCCTCCCCATTACAAATTAAAATAACTCTGTTGCAAATTAGAAAGTAAACCTCTTTCAGGATCTTTTACGACGCCGCCATATCTTACCTTTCATTTCGGTGATCGATTTTTAAGAACTAGAAGACAGAAGTGTATATTAACTTTTATACCCTTTCGCGATTGTTTTATCAAAACACGTAATCAACGGGATGCGTCATAATTCCGGTAGCAAATTATCCATGACTATCATTTCACAATTATAATAAACGAATGTAACTCTTATTTAACACTTCAAAAAGAGGGTAATGGTTTGAGTAATTGAAAATTCTCTATCGATATTCGTGTAAACAAGCCGCCAGTGTCGTAGATAAGAATTATAGGGCCAAGATTAGATGCCAATTTTATGCGTATTGTATAATCATATAGTTTGATCATTTCTATTGATCTTCACGACGTATTCAGTCGTGATTCTAATGATAAATGTAAGTATCATAAAAGTTCAATTAGGTGATACAAAATTATCACTTAACACTTTATTGCAAGAACTTACTTAATATGAAAATATAGGTATGTACCTACCTACGTACTATTTCACAGAATCATGGGCACTCTACTAAGGAAAATGGACGTAAATCCAACAGAAATGAAATAATAAAATAAAAATTCATTTATTTCAGTAATCTTAGGTACAAAAATTGCTGAGACTTCCCTGTAAGTAATCTAGAGATACTTGTGTTGGGAATGACCCGCTACATCCCTATGGATAACAGTAGATTACAAAATATATTTAAAGTTTAAGATACCATACCATGCCTAGATCATGTGGATATAAATTTTATTTTGATTTACCATTGGGTTATGGTGATACTACTGCGCGCTAAATGTAGATAAAATAAAATATTTATTTTTATTAATTCAGTTTACTTTTGGCTTCAAAAACTAGTGCATACATATTTTTAAAATATGTTATTACCTATATTTAACCGATTTTTTAACGTTTTTATTTAAATAGTAAGGTATACCTTATAAGCACATAATAAAACATTTCACATTCAGACTGCAAATTCAGCTGGGAACAATGGTTTAACGTACCTTCCGAAGTACAAAGCTCGAGATAATAGATTTTTGGTCACCCATCCCATGACCAACCCTTGCTAAAGTTGCTTAACCTCCGCAATCGGCGGATCAGGCGCTAAACTACTGCGCCATTGAGTTTCTCTGGTAACTCCTACCAGCTCGCTGTTACAATTTACATATTTTTATATACATATATTGATTTATCTTACTTGCTTTTTACATGTTTGTACGCTCCTATCTTTTTTCTCCGGCGTCCTAGCTACTTGTTACCATAGAAAGAAATAGAGTATAGATTATTATCTTTCAAATGATATATATTTTGTCACTGTTGGTTCATCGTCCAATTTGAAAGTGAATTCTTATTTTTTAGAAAAAAAAAATGAATTTGAATTTATTTGAATTTTAATTTACATATTTATGATTAACAAATATAAATACAATAATACAAATACAAAATATTTATTTCATTATCTTTGTCTAGTACAATAATAAGTGGTTGGAGCTAACCTTTTAAGCAAAAGTTTGCTTGTGTGTGAATTAGTGCATGTTTTTTGAATGAGTTCGTGAATTTCAATTTGGCAATTAGAAAAATATGTGAATGCTATATCACGTCGGAAGCCGGTAGCGCGCAGGTAAACGGTATAGCAAGCTGCTTTGAACAGGAAAATGTTGAGTTTTATCATCTAGTTTATTAGGAGTATTTTGAAACTATCAAACTTTCCTATGACTGAAATAAAAAAAAACCACGAAAACAAATTGTGTAAGTAAGTAACAGTAACTGAAAATTTAATTTATCGTCGTATTTTCGTCTCCAGATTGTATACGCGACGAATTGATAACATCCTCCTTTTTTTGAAGTCTGTTAAAAGTGGCGGACTGGTGGCCCAGCGCTGATCAGGGCAGATCGGCGCTGGTTTGGCACTAGTATAGAGACTGCGCCAACTGTAGGCGCCGCGCCGACTAACAGCGCGGACCGGCACCGTTAAGCGTTAAGTAATGGTAAATCAATATATTCTAGTTGTAGATATTGGTAATCTTTATTTCTACATTTAATTACCGATTTTTATTTATAGTTAGCAATTTATTTTGAGCTATATTATACTTCTCTTACATGTAATTGGATAAAATCAAATACTTGAAAGGTCAGAAATGGCTATCCTTCTTTGCCACATCACATGAATGATTTCCCACATCCGTATCCTGACGCATTGTATGTAAATGGTGGTCTTATACATCTATGTAAAGCTATATGGGTAAGTAGGTCGGCGCGAGGGCCGGCGACTTGGCGGCGCCTGTCTGGCGGGCGCCGTGCGGAGTCTGTTCAGTACCCTAAGAAAATCCGCCCTGGCATCCCACACGTATCCCTTGGAACGTTTGGCACGCGAAATAATTTTTCACAACTTTAATAAACTTAAAAAAAGCAAATAGCATGGTTATGTGGAAAGTGTGGTGCTTTTAAAACAACTTTAGAACTCTACATAAAACTTAATAAATACTTCTCCGCTTCAATCAAAACTAATGTAAATAATGAAAATAGCATTACTAGTAACATTAAATCTGATATATTATACGCACTGTGCGAAACCAAAGAATGTTACAATTAACAAAACTGTGGGTGAAACCAAAAAAGTGGAGGAACACAAGGCAGAGGCGAGACCTAGGCCCCAACAGAAACCTATTTTGAACATACCGCCCGTATTTCTAAAGAAAAAGGCTATTGTGAAAACTATAAGACCCGACGCGTAAGTATTAAGATTTCTTATCTAATATAACGTTTTGGAAGGAATAAATAAAGAAGACATTTTTTAAACCCTCTATAATAAGTACTAAGTCAAATGTATCAATTATTAAAAAAAACCTAATCAATACCTAGGTATATAGTCAAAGTCAAAGTCAAATAAGCTTTATTCAAATAAACTTAATTATTAAGTACTTTTGATTCTTCTATATTTTCCTACCACCCGTTCCAGACTTTTTTAACTGACAAGAAGAACGGGCGCAAGAAACTTATCAGCTGTAACAGCCATATAACGATATTTACAAACTTGAATATATCGTTACCAGATAATTACAACAGGATGACAGGATTATTGGCAACAACATAGACTTATTATATTACTACAACAAAGTACTTATAGTAGCAAGTTGTGTGTTACATCATTTCCATGCATTTTGATCTTTAAGATAATCATCTACTTTATAATAACTTTTACCCATGAGCGTTTTTTTAACATGGATTTTAAATTCATGCAAAGGCAGATCAATCACTTGTTGCAGAACTTTATTAATAAAGGCTATGCCTTTCCTTGTTTAGAGTGTAAGTAAAGTCCCAAGCCTAAGGTGACTAGTAACTATTAGGCCTAAGGTGACTAGTAACTATTAGGGAGGTGTTGTATGGAGAATTTTAAAGAAGATGCATTTTGCATACTAACATTTTAAAAGAAAGAAAATAATTTTCTTAATTTATTTAACAACCATGAACACTAATGTTTTTAAACTTAGGTTAAGTGTTAAGCTACTTTTGGCTAAGTTAAATCAAATAAAGTGGTCATGCATAGATGGTCTGCTTACAAAAAGAGGAGTAATTATTAAGATATTTTTTTATGTATAGAAAACTAAAAGTAAGGATTTTTTTTAATACGATAAGTATCAGTCTATGATGGTCATTATTCGATTATAATTATTATGAATATTTTAAATCATTAGAAGTGACGAGGTTCTCTATTTGTGAAAAAACGCCAATTTCATAGATGGAAACTCAATATAACCTATAACCAGTGACGAATTTTCACTTTTTATCCATATTCTCTCTACATTTGAGGATTTGAGGCTTTTTAATGAGTGGTAGAAATGTTTAAACTGAATAATAGTTTTATATTGTAAGTTAATTATCCGACTTGGTTTATTTACATACTTAATAATAAAAAAGTATGAAAAAAAACTTTCCTGAACGTAACACTAAAAAAAATATCGTTACATTTATTTTTGCAGAGTCCGACAATGGGCCAAAGAAATATCAGAAATTCTTATAGACACCGAAGAACGTCTGGTGCGCAGAAAAGAGTTGTTATCTAGTTTCACAGACGTCAAAATGGCTGTTCGCAATGGTTCAGAGATCGTGGAACAGATGGCTGGTGACTTACAAGAGCTGCTGGTGAGGAGAGCGAAGGCAGCCGAGGCTATTATGCGACGCGCTGAAAGTCTCTACAATAGCGAGATACAGCCCCCAGAAGGATACACCTTCGATTATAGCGTGGTATAGTTTTATGTATTTATTATAATTATAAATATATAAGTTTGTGTGCAAGTTTTGCAAAAATATGTTAAGAAAAACAATCGCCAAATCTAAATATCTTTTTAGACATACTTTTTAAGCACATACAAAAACTCGCGAAATAGGTATAAAATTTTTCAATTTTGTTAGGTATTTAAAAATTACTTTGAAAGCAAAACACAAGCCTATTTTGTTCTAACTGACACACAGTGAATAGGGGAAATTATACAGTAAAGTCCGCAAGTTGACTAACAACTATAACAGCCTTCGAACAATATCAAATTCAAATAAAATCAGATTCATTTAAAACCTTTCCAACGTTAGCTTGTTTAAATAGAAAACCATATTATACTGGCTCTTATTTTCTTTTGAGCGGTAAAAAAAAGGAAGCTTAAAGAATTTATTTAATAGGAAGCTCAATGCAAAATTGCAAAGGAATGCCATTCCTTTGTCCTTTTGTAAACTTTTTCATGAAAATATTTGTGTGCTACGAAAATAATGTCTGTGCTACGATCTCAAATGTGTGCTACGAGTGCTACGAGTGTTTACTAACAATGACTTTCTCCTCCGAACTCCGCAGAACATAGACGAATTAAAAAAAGAGATAGAGCCAGAAGACGAGTGGGACCTGCCAGAGAAATGCCGTAGCCTGCAGCGGGTGCCGGTGGCGCGCAGCGACCACTTTGACGGCCAGGTTTCCCTAGATGTCACTAGCGTGCAAGTCGCTGCCGAAGTATTTGACTGTGGTAAGTATTGGAGCCAGACCAACAGTGGGACCTGCCAGAGAGCTGCCGCAGCCTGCAGCGACTACTTCGACGGCCACTGGCCAGTTCTTTCTCGATGTCACCAGTGCGCATGTCGTTGCCGAAGTCTTTGACTGTGGTATGTGTTGGAGCCAGGACAAAAGTGGGACCCGCCAGAGAGCTGCCGCAGTCTGCACGGCGTACCAGTGGCGTGCAGCGAACATTTCCATGACCAGGTTTTCCTGTGTGTCACCAGTGTACAAGTCGCTGCCGAAGTATTTGACTGTGGTAAGTGTTTTGGAGCCAAGACAACAGTGGGATCTGCCAGAGAGCTGCCACAGCCTGCAGCGACCACTTCCACGGCCAGGGGGCTGATTACGTAACTCTGTTGCTAACAATTCTCGATTGAAATCCATTGAAACCGCAGTTCCATAGCTGCTTTTTTTAAGTAAGATAGTTGTCACATTGGTTCTTACTAAAGCAGCAACCTTTCAGTTTACCTTCAATCGCTTTTTCAGCCCCTTTGTTGCTCAACCATTCCCACCCCCACCACTAAAAATCT
Organism: Agriphila tristella; assembly: GCA_928269145.1. Classification (NCBI taxonomy): domain Eukaryota; kingdom Metazoa; phylum Arthropoda; class Insecta; order Lepidoptera; family Crambidae; genus Agriphila; species Agriphila tristella. The sequence continues at coordinate 46,832,342 of OV743433.1, forward strand.
GCCAGGTGCCCGGATCTGTTAATAATGATAGTATGACACACTAACTGAAGAGCTGGCCCAGCTCTTAAAATTTTAAGAATTGGATGATTCAAAATCAAGTCAGGAAGAATTGAATTTCTACGTCGAAAACAAAAAAAATATCGTTCTTGCCTTAACGTTTCTAAGAAATGTTTTGTTCGTAAAAAACGACCGTTTTGGTAATGAAATATCACTTCTACCTCAAAAATCAATAAAATGTCGTTCTTGCCTTAAAGGTAATGTAAGAAATTTTTGGTTTGTAAAAAAACGACGGTCATGGTAATGAAATATCCAACAAAAAATATACAATTCTTGCTTTCGTGCTAGACCTCCAGGCTCCAATTGAACATAAGTATATCCTTGAGCATAGCGAAAAAATTTCTAAGTCTATGGTATATCCCTTAAAAAAAATTCAGGTCAATGCTTTTATTGATTATGTAACAACATGAACTGGAAGACAAAAATATTATATATTTCATATATAAGTTTATAGCATAAACAGGGACATTCGTTTATTTCGAACAATTTTGCATCTAGCCTGCTAAAAGCTTTGAAATCTAATTATTCCTCCATTTGCTTCAATTTATTGTAGCGCATCCGATCGTTCCAATACACATGTTCTTTATTGAATAACACTATAGGTACTATATACTATACCGTCGTATTGTAAAATTAAGCTTATAATATTATACTGAAGTGAAACTTTGTAATATGTCGAAGTTTGTTTATATAGCAAGTTATTAGCGCACCCTGAGGTTCCCAATTTTAATAACATAATGGAGTTTAAGTACTAGTTGTTAAGTTTAGTACACGAAAAAGTAAAGTTAAATAAGTTGCTGTTTCGGATATGTTTACAGAAAAAACAGTAGTGGACCTTTGATTAATTAATTTTGTTAATCTTCTTTAAAGGCGCCTCTGTGGTCTAGTCTAGTGGTTCACCCACCTGTGTAAGGGTCCCAGGGGGGTTACAAATTGTACTCGGTTGGTTGTAGGGCTTATTTCATTTATCGGGTCATTTTGAACATACCATCCAAATTTTGAGGATGTGTTCAGTCCATGAAACTGAACAACTTTCTTTAAGGAACACATGGTCAAATATGTAAAATAAAAAACGACTTTCCATATAAATCAAAGAGATCACGTGATCAATTTAATATGGGATGACCAAAATTTCTTCTTACAGTAAGTTGTTTAGTTTCATGGACTGGACAAATCCTTAAAATTTGGATGGTAAGTTCAAAATGACCCGATATTATAAGTCCGCCTAGCTAGCTACTACCATTTTACCTAAGTCTGACGTCACAATTAATAGTACATTACATCCGAGAACGGGAAGCTAGCGATTGCATTGTCGAGGATGGTTTGAAGCCCGAGCCGCAGGCGAGGGCTTTAATCATTCGAGGCAATGCAAGTAGCTTCCAGTACAAGGTTTGTATAATACTTTACTCACGAAGTGCGAGGAAATACAATTTTATTTTCACTTCTCATGCTCGTAAAGTTCGTCTTTATGTTGGGTATAGGCTGCATAAAATCGCTTTTTATGCTCTAGTGCATAAAGTAAAATCTTCGTCTAAGTCTCAGACTTTAAGACAAAGGTCGTCAGGTAAACAGCCACACATGCAATTAAACTTCATTGAATTAACTTGTTATTTCATTCTGTTTCTTCATTTTTTGTTGTGTTATTACTTTTTTATTTTTGAAAATGGCTATCATTTTAATTGAAAGACCTTGATAAAAAAAAAATTTTTCAATTTTTGAATATGGGTATCAAATGAAAGACCTCGATGAGCACATTCCAAAATTATATATTTTTCTATAAAAAAAATTGTTTTTTTTGCAATTTTGAATATGGGTATCAAATGAAAGGCCTTGATGAGCATATTCCAAAATTATATTTTTTTTATAAAAAAATGAGTTATTTTTTTCAATTTTTGAATATGGGTATCAAATGAAAGGCCTTGATGAGGACATTCCAAAAATTTATATTTTGTCACAAAAAATAGAGAAAAAAAAATTTTTTTTTCAATTTTTTAATATGGGTTTCAAATGAAAGGTCTTGATGATCACATTCCAAAAATATATAATTTGTCATTAAAATGTAAGAAAATTTTATTTTTTTAATTTTAAATTATTGTTGTTTAATTTCCTCACAATCGAAGTGAAAAGCAGATTGTATAACTCGTACATAAAACCCATTTTATGCACTTGTTGTACAATCTACTATTGTAAAAATGTGATATTTAAATTGGCCATGTTTGCTGACCGGTCATGCAACCATAAAATTTCATAAAAAGAATGCTAGCTGATAAGTTCTATCGATTTGAATTTGGAACACTTACTTCCCGCATTCAGTGCGGGAAGTAAGTATTGAATTTCATTTCCACACTGAATTTCAAATTTAGAATGTGATGAACCAGACCCCCACGGAAATGTTGAACGCCCCGCATTCTTTTTTCAAATGGAATGATAACATTTCAGAGCATAAGTGAGTAAAGACAATTAAAGTCTGACGACGACAACAATTAAAAATTTTCCGACTATCGTAAATCATAACCGATAAGGCAATGGTTTTATTACAGATCCAGCGGTGGTCAAACATTTGTATTGGTCAGAAGGACTCACATCGACTTTCAAGGAAAATTATGCTCAAGATGCTTCCATGGACTTCCAATACTTCTGCAGCGCTAAAGGCTTTCTACGCACATATCCTGGTACGACATAAAAAATAGTCTTATTATTTTCTTATCCATCTATCTACCTATAACATAGTAAACATAGGATTTGTTTATCGAGCAACAGAAAACAAGTACGTCAGTTTTTCTTTATTATATTAGCACCACTAACATTTTACATCGCAAGCAATGAACGATTTCAAAACATTTTTAATTCATAACAAGACATCAAAACACAAGCACGGATGTGTTTATGTTTTGATGAGTCTACCGAATCTCTTTTGCTATCTGCAATATTACCGGGTCCAATTCTTTACACTTCATACGAAGAAAAAAGTTTCCATACAAACGAGGTAATGGAGGAGGCCCAGATCGCTAAAGAATGGATTAGAAGAGTAGTTTACACCAGAGATCGTACGGACTTTTTAGTGTCACATTTTCCATTTGATGTAAATACGCTTACATCAAATGGAAAAATGGTTTCTTTAGCGATTTGGGGCTCCACCATTTACTCTTTGAATGGCCATCATCAAATCACACCCCATTTAAGTAAAAATAAGATTTGTTTATCGAGCACCAGAAATCAAGTACGTCAATTTTTCTTTATTATATTGGCACCTATTAAACGTTTTACATCGCAAGCAAAGCACGATTTTCAAAAAAAATTTAATTCATAAAAAGACATTAAAACATTGGCAGTTATTACCTCTACTGAGTCTCTTTTGCTTACTGGAATTTTACCGCCTCCGATTATTTACCCCTTAAAAGAAAAAAGTTTCCTATCTCGGATGTGGTTCTGTCATTTTTGCAATCTCTCATCACAAAACATTTTTTATACAGCTGCGCTATGGAGCAGCATGTTCAAACTGCAACTAGAGGACGTCGCTGACGTTTATGACTGCAGGCTGCGGCCGTGGTACGTGAGCGCGAGCGGCGCCCCGCGCGACGTACTCATCCTGCTTGACGCGTCCGGCTCAATGGACAACTCCTCCAACCAGGTCATCGTGATACATAATCCCTAGTGCCTACAACCTGTCCCGGTCCCTCTCCATAGGGTTTTGTGACTCAGCCACACCTTCTTTCATATCCGTAATTTCCCGTTATTCTGTCTTTCCTTTCTATAATTTAGGTACAGTCTTCTACCTTCATTCCCCCACCGTGCATGGAATGGTGCGTTCGGAAGGAGGGTTTGGCATCCTCACCCACCCACATAAAAAACAATATATTATCGAACATATTTTTTTTGCAACTAAGTAATAATTATGCAAAAAAACAGGTCATCGCCGAGCAGTTCACGCTCGCCATGCTCAGCGCGCTCACCGACGACGACCAAGTCAACGTGCTGCGATTCAATATCACCGTTAAGTCTCCGATCAGCTGTTTTGACAACAAACTTGTGCCGGTGAGATCTAGTCAAGACATTGCACTATCATTAGCTTAATACATTTGTGCCAACTAGTTAATCAGAAAAGAACAATATACGTAAGCGGCAGACTACGTGCTAATTTACGGATCTTAAATTGGTGGAAAAACCGTGCACGATCCACACGTTTTTAGAAACGGTGTAAAATAGATGTCGTTCTGAGTTCCAGTCCCCGATAAATTAATTAACATTTATTTTATCTATCCGTTTGTAATACGGACGAAATTGACAAAATGATTATATTAATTAAGTTATCTGCTTGTAGAATATTAATTCTACTCGATTCTAGTAGATACCAGCTACTCTCGTATTACTTAACCCACTTATTTCTATAACTACTTTTTAATAGTTATAACGCTTTATGGTTGTACGGTTATATTCCTCAATTAATCTGAATCTGAGTTATTGAAAATTCTAATAAGAATCAATGGTCCCGGAACCACGACCCCTGAAAAAGAGCCGAAAATCCGGAAAATCGTTTCAAAATCAAATTAAAGAAAACAAACTCCAGTTTATTTCAAACAAGTAAAATCTTATGTAAGTATAGAATAACGAACTTTGAAGTCCATTCATACTATCAGTGCAGTGCCAGCAAAAATAATTAGTACAGAGGCCTATTTTTCATACAAACGAGATAGCGAAGGAGGCCCATATCGCTAAAAAATGGTATTAGAAGAGTCGTTTACACTTGGTACCAGAGATCGTACGGACTGGACAATCTGGACATCATCTATTTTGGTCCAAATGTGAAAGTGCCGGCCAAAAATCAAAAGTGCTTTATTCTGATAGATTTTGTCCACCTAAGCATTTCTTATTATGGCACCGAAGCTGTAGCACCGCTATACTCGATTTTAAATAAGTTCGAAAAGTCTGTTTGTTCATACGTTTTGGCACAATGTAAAAAAAAGTCGGTCAAAAGGCAAATTCTGATAGATTTTGTCCGCCTAAGCATTTCTTATTATGGCACCGAAACTACTTGATTTTAATCGAGTTCAAAAAGTGAAGCGGTGCTACAGCTTCGGTGCCATAATAAAAAATGCTTAGATGGACAAAATCTTTCAGAATAAAGCACTTTTGTCTTTTGGCCGGCACTTTCATATTTGGACCAAAAATGTATGAAACATGGATGATATCCATACTTTTTTTAGTAAATTTTCCATACTTTTGATGTAAATTAGCTTGTTATTTTTCAAGTTCAACCCTCACCTAAACGACTCTTCTAATCCATTGGGTTTCTTTAGCGATCTGGGGCTCCACCATTTACTCTTTGAATGGCCATCATCAAATCACACCCCGTTGAATCCTGGACGGAGAACCAAAGCTTCAAAGTTACCTCGTTTGTATGAAAATAGACTTCTATAATACTTATTTTTGCTGGCCACTGTAGTTCTAGTTCTTAATATGTATATCGTTTAAGCATCTTATTATTTAAAGGCCAACCACGTGAACTCAGCGGCAATGCTGTCGCAACTGAAAAGGTTGAAGATGCAGAATGAAACGGACATGGAGCTGGTGTTGAAATACTCGGTGCGCATGCTGCAGAAGCAGCGCGGGACGCCCGACCGGGCCGCGTCCTGCCAGCAGGCCATCATCGTGGTCACCGACACTGTGTCGCACAACTTCACGGAGTTGCTGCATCTGCTGGACCCGGCCGGACGGATCAGGCGAGTTCACGATACAAAAAAAGTAAAAATAAAAACAACTTAGTTTTTAACCGACTTCAATAAAAGGAGGTTCTCAGTTCGTCGGGATCTTTTTTTTTTATTTACCTATGTCACTCGATTACTCAAAGACGGCTGGACCGATTTGAAAAATTATTTTGTTTTCTGAAAGCGTATAGGTACTTTCCACGAAGTCCCATTTTGTCATCAGGTTAGGATTTCATGATGGAATCCTAAGGAAATCAAGGGAACTCTTCAAATATTATAGGCGCACCTATAGCAATTTGGCAATTTTCTTTAGTAACTTGTGCATCTACTTTTGAAAAGCACCATTTGGTGAAGTGAAACTGATGATGAAGACCACAGATAATCATCAGAACTGTTCAATACTAAGTAAATCACGAGTGCGACAGTATTTATTACTTTAACATGGTTGCTAAGCAATGTATACTCGTTATAATGCATTAGTGATGTGGAGCTGATAGTGAAGTACCTATCAAGAGAACTCCTCTACAATGACTACCACAAAAAATATTTATAACATTTATTTATAACATTTTATTTATAACAAAAACTTCTTCAAAAACCTTTATTATTTTAAGCATCAAAAAAAATGGCTCTAAAAAGCAAGAAATAATAATTAAAATCTTCATAAATTATTAATTCGTAAGTTTGTACGTATAAAGTCGCGTGGGGCACTATTATATGTATATTCTGTGGTTGGGGTTTTAAAACTACGATTAAAGTTTAAATAAAAATAATAACCAACCGACTTCAAAAGGTGTTTTTAATAAGAAATACGTTCCGAGTTAATAAGTTAAGAGGATTAGAATTATTATTTCTTGCAAAAACACCATTGGTTACCAGTAGTGTTACCACATCATCGCATTATTTTATTTCTTTGACAATAGGGAATATGCGTAAGTCACCGATTTTGATGAATTTGAGCTTGATCGCTGCGGACACTTATAAAAACATGATGGAACAGGAAAAAAAAATATTATTTTAGTTTTATCACACGATAAAATAAGGGGAAAATAACGATTTTTTTCATTTTCGGATATAATGCACTTTACAGTCAGATAGAATATCGAATAAGAAATAATATTTTGTATGACACATATCTACTTAAACGCAAAATTTAGGGAGATAATTGAAGATTATTGGCTAACTCCATATTAAACGCGCCGAAACACACCTGAAACGCTTGGACGAAAATTCGTCCAAGCTGAAACGTGATGTGTGACGTCACCGTTTTGTATGGAGCTTTTTCGGCGAGTGCTGCTGCGCGCTAACTTCAAGTACTATATCACGAGAAAAAAACGCAAGAGAAAAGTTTTAATATTACAGTTAATTTTCTCACGCATTATACTTTTGATTAAGATTAAAAAAAATTGATGTATATTTCCTATTATTAGTTTACTATACCTACATGGTTATTTGTAAAACATCAACAACCTTGCAGGACTGCAGGAGTCGATTACTAACATCATAAACAACAACAATATTGTTCCACGACTTTTCCGAAAACAAACAAAAAATTCACAGATTTTGCAGTCCCCGCAAGAATCGGAGCATTGAAAATGAACACAAAAATTTACGAAAAACCAAAATCAAATCAAATGCAAAGTCTTATTATATTTTTAAAGTCACCTAGGTAGTACCTTTTTATTTTTACGATTGTGACACTCGGCTCCGCCTCGTGTCACAAAAGCGCCCGCTGACTGCCTCGACGCGGCCGAAATAATATTAAACAATTTTCAAAATTTCAACGAATGCACTTCTCGTCCGCTTCTGCATCTTTTAACACTATAACCATGACGATCGGCCAATAATCATAGAAGCTACATCACTTTTTATGTACGGAAACACCCGTTTTTCTACAATTCCAAATCTAAAGGGACCACCTACAGGTCACAATTATTAACCGATGTTCAAAATTATTTCGCCATGATGAATAGTTTCATTTTTTCTTAAGTCGGTTTTTTTCCCAAAATATTTACAATTTAGTTAACAAACACCCCCCAAAAAACCCGGAATTTATGGAGTTTTGCAAAATTCCAAAAAAAGTTTCCAGTACATTTTCAAAATTCAAACGTTCACACGTGTCTCGATAAATTCCTTAACTTTTGGAACTATTCCCATCTCGATCCTCCCAAAATCCTTGGAGATATGGCCAAAAATACGTCTCAGGCGATTTGCATCTGATAACCATTTTCAATGGTAAAACAATCGACTTTCCTTACAAAGCTCGATCGCTGTTCAGATATTTGTATGGAAAATAGATTTTTCACCTCTCCAGCACGAAAAGGGCGCTTTTGGCGCGTAAAAACTCGCAGCAAAATCGATTTTTGCTGCGAGCGTGAGGCAAAGTGCTTTTTTAATTTTTAACACCAACTTTTAAAATAATATGTTGAACTTTTTTATTTTTTAACATCTACATTGTATCATACCGTGTTTCTAGCAAAATAAAATTTATGATTTATGATTTTTATGATTTAATAAAGAAAAAAGAAATAAAGTAACAAGGATGACACTTGTAAAATTGATATGTGAGAAAAGGATAGATAGAGTGCTTTATAGTGTCATACATGGATTAAAAAGAAAAAAAGAAAATGCACGGATATACCAAGGAGTTTTAAATAAGGATTGTTAAAAAAGAAGGTTGATAATTCGAAATAAAGAGTAAGACGTAATGACGTCGCATGTATGAAACAAATATGCAATAAGAAAAATTTATGAAATTTATTAACAGATTATATGTTTTATGATTATAAATAAGATGGGATATTAATAAATAAGAGAAAATCACAACGTAATGTAATCAAAACGACGGGAATCTACTTTACTGACTCTACTCTATAAATAAAAATTTTCAGCATAGGTTTATTTTTGTGATAAATTTGTTTGATCGAATTATTTTTGTGATAAATTACAAAAATGAATACGTCCATCAATGAAGATAGTTGTCTAACTCCAAAAGAATTGAGTGAACAAGATTCTAATGCTGAATTAAGCTTTTTACCAGGAAAGTCACGTGAAAATTTTCTCGCTGGTAGAGGTGAAAAGTTGTATGTTTTACACGAGACCAAAATTTTGTTCTGCCTCGTGCCTTTAAATCACTCACTGTGCTCAGTAGTCTATATTAGAATCACTCGCTACGCTCGTGATTCAATTCTAGACTACTTCGCTAGCTCATGATTTAAAGTCGGCACTCGCAGCACAATTTGATTTTGGTCACTTGTATAACAAATAACTATTTTTGTCTGTTTTTGGAACAGTCGTAAAACAAATGCTGTTGTTTATGATGGTAGTAATCTACTCCTGCGAGGTTGTTGATGTTTTACAAATAACCCTGTATAGGTAATGGTGTGACGTGTAGGTCGCAAGAGATGAAGCAAATAATGTGCAAGTACCTATTTTATTCTTGGATTCTTATCGGTAATTTCATGTTCAAGGAAAAAATTCGCGTTACAAGATAAAATCTACACGTACAGTAGCAACCTTGATTTCAGTCAGATTGATACCACTAATCACAAAAATGCACTACCTACATACTCGTAGGTACCTAATATGGGTGTGACAATCAGTAAGTAATAATCGGTTGTAATGTAATGCAATAATGTTTGTGATAATCTCTTAATCTAAAGAAGTCCGCTGATATTAGCAAAAAACGTGTAAAAAATACAGGAAAATATTTTCATCTTCTAACATTAGCCATTAAATTAAGTAAACCATTGATGTTTTATTTTAGTGTAATATTTGTATAACTTTAGCACTTATCTCGCAATTTCTGTAAAACTATGTATATATATCTATCTACACCAATTCGTTTTTCCGTTCATCTTGCACTGTCATTCATCTAACGCATACCTGAAAAGCCGTAAAGCTTGAGCGCATGCCCTAATATACAACGTGTTACAAAATAACCCCTAATGCCGAATATGGTAATTCTCCAACTCTCTCCACCAACTCTCGACCAACTCTGAAATAGCGAAAAAAAATCAGAGGGCCGAACCAAAGTAACATTCGCTAATCTTCGCTATCGCTTTGCTTTCGAAACATGTATAGGATTGACATACGGTTTCGTTAACAATCTAATTTTAAAACGTCAAATCCATACATGTTTCGAAGCGAAGCGATAGCGAAAATTTGCAAATGTTACTTTGGCTAGGGGGGCAGCTGTTTCATACATTTTGATATTTTCGTTATTAGTTTTTATATGAAACAACTGATTTTTATTTCGTGATTTTACAGTTGGTCCACTTGGTCCCACCCCACCCATAGTAAAAGTTGTTCAGTTTGATGGTCCCTATCTACCATATTCGACATTAGGGTTTATTTTGTCGTTATAATTCTCATAGAAACGACAATTGCAATTGCGCTTGTTGCAAGTCGAATTAAAATTTGAACACGAATGATGAACGGGAAAGCGAATGAGTGTAGAGTTGTAGACACACCACGCTTGTTTACATCACAGTGCGGAGTGGGCGGCCGCGGCACAGTTTCCTAGGATGACGGTGCCGTCATATTACGGCCGTAATATGACGGCACCGCTATCCTAGGAAACCCTAGTTTTACTTGAGAAAAGTGTCGACATTTACGTTTTTTTATATATTTTTTTAGATTATTCATAATGTGGCTCCACGATCCGTTTGGGCTGCGCGACAGCACGCTCGATTACGGGCAACACATGACCTGCGACCGCGACGGCTACTTCGCCGAGCTGGTGACCACGGCCGACGTGACGCAGCAGGTGGTCAAGATACTGCGCACGCTTGAGCGGCCGCTGGTCGCGCAGAGGAGGGAACGACTGAGGGTCTTCAGCGACGTGTATGCGCATGTCGAGGTAACACCAAGAACCTTTTTTTTAAATAGGGGAATTCATAATAATATACAATTCTTCTTCACTTAGCTTCGCTCAGCTGTTGCGCCAATAAGTACTTAGTTGAGACATCATTTTGTAATAAAATAAGAGTGTATAAGAATAAATTATTTGTGTTTCATAGAATCTACGTACAACTACTACTTCTACTTAACACTACGTACATACGTCAATGCAATGATACCAATTTATTTTAAGAAGCGAGAATTTGATCTTGTTATTTTTCTTACTCAATGTCTGCAATGATAATAGTTTCTTAGCAGTGGCGGATTTACCCTAAGGCCAAGTAGGCCCTAGAGCGGCAGATATTGGGGGCGGCCAAGCGAGGCGAAAAATAGACTGATGATAGGACTGATAAAAGACTTTTGCCGCATTAGACAGGCATTTTACAGGAGTGCGGCCGGCACTAAAGCAAAGACAGGCATTTTTAAATTTCGCGGATGAAACCACTGATTACAACATTAAAGTATGAAACAGGCAAAAATCGCTCGTTTTTGTAAAAGCCAGGCAAGATAAGTAGTTGAAACTGACTAAAAATCGCGATGCGCGGCCGTTTTTTTGCTTTTTTTTATAATCTTAAAACGTGGTCCGTGTTACAATCTGACAAGCATTTGCCGCATTTGATAGGCTTGTTACGGTAAGGTCATAGACTGGCGTGCGGCCGACACTAAGCTGAGTGAGATGAGACAGGCATTATTGTATTTTACGTATGAAACCATTACAATATTAGTGAATTAAACTGACTAAAAATCGCATTGCGCGGCTGTTTTTTTAACTTATAGCTAGACAGGCAACATTTCAAGATACAAGTGGATGAAACTGACTAAAAATCGCGCCGCACGTTTGTTTTTTGCTGTAGTTTTGTGCATTCTAACTATAGACAGGCATCCTCCCATACATAAAGGCTCCGAGTTCCCCCCTCCATGATGGGAGCAGAGAAAGGGGCGGGTGGTACTATTCGGCTTAGGGCGGCCAAGACTGTAAATCCGCCACTGTTTCTTAGATAAGATTCTTAAATTTTTCAGTGAGCTATACTTACTAGTTAGCTACACCTTTTAATTTTAAATACCTCTACAGCAAATAATGATACAATCTACATTATAACCATACTTAAAATATCACCATACCATACATTTATTTCACTTCGCACTATACAAGGTTATTATTAGTTCATTGAAAACCTCTCGTAGGGTTGATCAGACCTCAAACTGAACAACTTTCATTACGGGACCAACCTCGAAATCACGAAAAAAAAATCAGCTGTTCCATACAAAAGTACAATGCCTACTCCAACGAAATGTATGAAACGGCTGTTTTTTTTCCCGATTTCATGGTTGGTCCCATAATGAAAGTTGTTCAGTTTGATGGTCTGATCAACCCCACGAGAGGTTTTCAATTAACTAAAAATAACCTTGTATATATCTTCGAGCTGGAAGAGTAGGTACCTAACTGCATAAAATAAACTGTTCACGTGTACATTTTTTTAAAATATAAATACCTACCTACTTAAGTACCTAATAGTTCCAATTACAACATTAGTACCTAATAGTTCCAATTACAACACAAAATGAAGTATTTGATTTTTAAAAACAATATTTATAACTACATCTCTTTATTGACTAAATTGTTTACAGGATCCGAGAAGAAGCGAATATTATTGGCAACAAAAAGAAAACGCCGAGCAAGCATTTCGCTACAGAGAGTTGAGAAAAAACAAGGCGAAACTGTTGAACGACACATACAAACACCATTTACATCAAGTGAGCCTCGTAAGTACAACTAATTATTAAATCTTTAAAGTGTTCGTTACCGCCAAGTGACTGATAAACAATCTATTGTGTCTGACTCAATGATTGGCACTCAATGTATTTACACTCGAACGAAACAAAATATTGAGTCTTTACCTATGAAATGTGTGTTTTTTCTCACACACAGAGAACCTCATAAGTTCTGTAATTCAAAATATTTATCAGTTGCTGGATACTACATAAAATAATGACCATAGCCGTCAACTACCAGCATAATTAAAGTCCATTTATTTTGTTTTATTAGCATTAATCAAACCCCTTTTTTGTTAGCGAAAATGACCACTTTATCCGTTGTAACTTGGCTTAAACTTATTTTTTCCGCTTAAGTTATGTTGCCTAAGTTAACATAATGTTCAAACATTTGTACACTAGTGGCTCCGTAGCTGTAGACCTCGCGTTAAAAAATTGCTCGAATTGTATATAATCTAAAAGATGTCGCCACCCCTTTTTCCCACACTGCTCACGAGCTTTTCGAAGCATAGTGGGTTCGTGTTGTTTGGTATATTATTTGGTATGTATATTTGCAGCTAGATGGCACTTCTAATTTTTTTCATTTTTCAAAATAGGTGATTTTTTGAAAAAATTCTAAAAACTGGCTTGAATAAAAATTCTATATAATTATCGAACCTGCCCACAAAATTTCACAATAATCGGTTGAGAAATGCGACCTGTAGTGTAGGGGAAAACAGACAGCTGGAAAGTCGGACTGAAATATGTTTTTTTACGTATCTCTGCCATTAAAAAAAATAAAAAAACTGGCGTGACAAAAAAATCTGTATTATTTACGAACCTGCTCACAAAATTTCACGAGAATCAATTAAGAAATGCGACCTGTAGAAGAGAACATCCAGCGCCAGAAAGCCGGACTGATTTTTTTTTTACATATCTCCGCCATTTCAAAAAATTTTGAAAAACTGGTTCTATTTATAATAATCTATATCATTTTCGAACATGCCCACAAAATTTCACGGTAATCGGTTGAGAAATGCGACCTGTAGAGGTGAAAAGACAAAGCCGGAAAGCTGGACTGAAATATGTATTTTTTTACATATCTCCGCCATTTTTGAAAAAATCAAAAAAGTGGCGTGACGAAAAAAATCTGCATCATTTTCAAAACTGCTCACAAAATTTCACGAGAATCTGTTGAGAAATGCGACCTATAGAGGAGAACAGACAGCGCTGGAAAGCCGTAAAATCTGTTTTTTTAACATATCTCCGCCATTTTGAAAAATTTCAAAAATCTGGCTCGACAAAAAAAAAATATATAATTAACAAACATGCTCACAAAATTTTACAGGGATCGGTTGAGAAATGCGACCTGTAGAGGAGAACATACAGCGCCGGAAATCCGGACTGAAATATGCTTTTCTTTAATTATCTCCGCCATTTAAAAAAAAAATTAAAAACTGGCTTGACAAAAAAAATCTATGTAATTTTCAAATCTGCTTACAAAATTTCACGAGAATCGGTTTAAAAAATGCGACCTGTAGAGGAAAACAGAAAACACCGGAAAGCCGGACTGAAAAATGTTTTTTTAATATTTCTCCGTCATTTTGAAAAGTTTCATAAAATGGCGTGACAAAAAAAACTATATTATTTTTAAACATGCTCACAAAATTTCACGAGAATCGGTTGAGAAATGCGACCTGTAGAGGAGAACAGACAGCGCTGGAAAGTCGGACTGAAATCTGTTTTCTTAACATATCTCCGCCATTTTGAAAAATTTCAAAAAACTCGCTAAACAAAAAAATATTGTACATCATTTTCAAACCTTCTTACAAAATTTCACGAAAATCGGTTGAGAAATGCGACCTGTAGAGAAGAACAGACAGCGCTGGAAAGCCAGACTGAAATAAGTTTTTTTAACATATCTCCACCAATAAGAAAAATTTCAAAAAACTGGTGTGAAAAAAAAATTCTATGTTATTTTCAAAACTGTTTACAAATTTTCACGAGAATCGGTTGAGAAATGCGACCTGTAGAGGAGAACAGACAGCGCTGGAAAGTCGGACTGAAATCTGTTTTTTTAACATACCTCCGCTATTTTGAAAAATTTCAAAAAACTTGCTAAACAAAAAAAAATTGTACATCATTTTAAAACCTTTTTACAAAATTTCACGAGAATCAGTTGAGAAATGCGACCTGTAGAGAAGAACAGGCAGAGCTGGAAAGCGGACTGCAATCTGTTTTTTTAACATATCTCCGCCATTTTACAGAAATTCAAAAAACTGGCTCGACAAAAAATTCTATATAATTTTCAAACCTACTCACAAAATTTCACAAGAATCGGTTGAGAAATGCGACCTGTAGGTTGGAACAGACAGCCGGACATACGAAAGAATTTTTGCCCAAGCTGAAGCAGAGACGCTTCGCTCGCACTTCGTGCTCGCTCGGTCTATAAAAGTTTTGCTACATTAGCAATCACAGTTGTTCACATAAATTATGAAAATGCTAGTATGGAAATGCATTTTCTTAAAAATTCTCCATACAAAACTTCAATACAGGGTAATTTTGCGACCCCTTTACAAAATCAAATAATAGTTCAAGGAAGTAATAAAAAAATTAGGTGAGATAATTATAAATTATTTCTTTTTAAATTCACAGTTTTCAACCACTTTTTATATCCTAAAAATCTAGGCGCGCACGCTCACCGTCACGAACGGGACGCGAGCGGGGGAAGGCGAGTGGCGGGAGGGGGGTTCGCGCGGGTCGACCGTGCGACGCGCAAACGGTGACAACAATTTCAATTTGTGTAGGGAAAAGTTTGGGGAAAATATGAAAAAAAAAAAATTTTTGTTTTACTTCATAAATTGATTGTACTGCTGTTATAGAATGACCTGACAAAGTTTGAAAAGGGGTCCAAAAATTACCCTGTATAAATCAAGCTTCTCCTTGTATGTACAAGTAGGTGGCATAATGTGGCCTAGCAGATAAAAGGATGATTATACTACTAACACCTAGAACGATAGTTCTCCACTTAGAGCATACAGAACTGCTCTAAGGTTCTCCACAAAGCGCACTGTCATAAGTAAAGCAACTACACTCGGCGTCAGAAAAATTTACTTCAAAGTTAATTTAATCCTATCTACTTTAATGGTAAGTGTTGTTATATACTTCTTCCCCTTCAGACATAGCGAACAGTCTCTAGAAACCGTTGGAAGACTCGTCCAACGGAATCAATAACTGAGACTCAGTTTTCGAGCAACATTACATTGCCTCATTTTTTTGGAACATTTGAGCAACTTCATGGGCAATAGTATCCATCTTAGGTATTCCTTTTTTAATTGAACTGTTGAAGTATGTGTTCTCCATCATATCGATAGCGAATTTACCGGTCTTTCCTGAATTGACCTCTTTTATTTCCCTACTATGGCGGCGCAAGCAATAACGCTTTAAGCGTTTAAATATGGTAACTGTTATGTTATTAAATGAAACAATTATTAATTGAATGCTCATTAAATGTACTGTCAATAGATATCAACACTTACACAATAAAAAGTTTGCTAGCAATAGCAGGTGGCCAAGTCAAAACTTATTTTCGAACAGGTGCGATTTTTCTGACGTCGAGTGTAAAACAGCCAAAATGGCTCCGTTTTCAGACGTATTATTCTAAGAATTAATATCGGTAAATCTAATTTTGCAGGATCAAGAAGGACTGTACTACGAAGGTCAAGATCGCAACTATCGTCTTCAGATAAGCGTGTCGATACCAGTCTTTGAAAACACTACTGTTGAAGTAAGCCATTTTGAAAATGTTTTATTCAATAACATTATTATGAGGTCTCACAGTGGCCACGGACGCACAGCGTCTCAAGGCTAATTATCTTGTAATTACTACCACAGATAATATAATACTATACTAGTTACTACATAGTATAAAAAAAATCGCTTTCTCTGTCCCTATATCCCTATGTATGCTTAAATCTTTAAAACTACGCAACGGATTTTGATGCGTTTTTTTTTAATAGATAAAGTGATTCAAGAGGAAGGTTTATATGTGTATACTACATGGTGTCAAATTCCACACTACACTGAAGCGAAGCGAGGGCGGGTCGCTAGTAATAAAATAAAATAAATAGTCTCGGAGCTTATTATTTCAACGAAGTGCGTTCGCAAGGGCCGTTTGAGTATTATTCTTGAATACGGAGTCATTTTAATATAGCAAAAACTTCGATCATATCTGATCGAAGTAGCAAAAATGACAAAACAACAGAAATTCTTGGAATACATAATGACGTATTAAGTACCTTTATTCTTTGTTTATTGGTCATTCGCTGTACTCTGTACTCATATCTAGAAGATTATACTTATCACGATCTTAATTAACTGATATGTTGTTTTTTGCAGAATATAACTATTCAACTGTCTGAGGTAAGTAAAAAAATATTTCATCATTACCAGTGTCAAAGTATCCATTATATCATCCAAAAGAATGTTATGATGTTGTACTAACATTAATAACATTAATAATGATAATTCCCTTCGAAATTGTGGTTACTATCACACTGGTTGTTTTAATGTTGGCATGTTTTCAGAACCTTTTATAGAGGATTCATATCATGGATGTAGATAAAGTGTATGCAACGTGCATAATTAGGTATTAAACACGGTTCACTTCTCAAGCTTAACGCGCTCACTAGACATGAAATAAAACAATTTTTAACGGATACTAGCGCGGTTTTATTGAAAGTTCTTTGGTAATTAGTTGGTATTTGGTTTGATTTTTGGTTTTCCCGACGTTTCGGCACCTTTGCAGCTGCCGTGGTCACGGGGGACTGAAGCCACTCGTGAGCCTACCCTCAAGCGATGAATTTTTTAAGACGTTCAGAAATTAATATTTAACAAAAAATTTTTTTTTAAATTGGTTTAAGTTAATTTATAATTTAATTTTGTGATTTAATTAATGCTAATAAGAGAGAATCTACTGAAACTACCACCATTTCATATGGCATATCATTGGCCTCCCAATTTTATGAAATAGTGGTAGTTTCAGTTGATTCTCTCTTATTAGCATTAATTAAATCACAAAATTAAATTATAAATTAACTTAAACCAATTTAAAAAAAAATTGTTAAATATTAATTTCTGAACGTCTTAAAAAATTCATCGCTTGAGGGTAGGCTCACGAGTGGCCGAAACGTCGGGAAAACCAAAAATCAAACCAAATACCAACTAATTACCAAAGAACTTTCAATAAAACCGCGCTAGTATCCGTTAAAAATTGTTTTATTTCATATTAAACACGGGTTACCTCTATTTGGCAGAAACTTAATGTTCCGAAATTTATTTGGCAGAACACACTTGGCAGAATCTTTTTTAAACGAATATTTTTAAGGCATAAAAATTGTTTAATATACCTATAATTATTATACATATACATACTCTTCAGATGGCAGAATTGTTTTTCCTTTGGCAAAATTTTTATTCGCAAAATTTCGTTTGGCATAACGTTTATTTAGTCAATTATTTGGTATCATTTTCACATGGTATACTACGAATATGACAGAATTTCATTAAGAAAAATGTCATTAGACATATTGTAATTTCAAAAAAATTGCATTTTAACCTTAAATTGAATCAAATATTTGTCTTAAAAAGTAAATATGTTGAATTTTTGTAAATGTTGTGCTACAAAAGTCAACAACAGAACGAATCGCTGCAAAACTGACATGCTCGCCGGGGGGTCCAGGGGGGCTTGCCCCCCTGCTCGGGGGGTCAGGGGTCCTGAGGCCCCCCGCTATAAAGAAAAACTACCTACACCTACCAGTAGTTTAGGTTAGGTTAGTGTTTTGGAGCTCCACAATGCTTGCATGCATGCTGCATGCTTGCTTGCATGCTGCATGCTTGCCTGCACGCATGTTGCATGCTGCTTGTTTGCTTGCATGCAGGCTTACTTGCTTGTATGCATGTTTATTTGCCTGCATGTAAGGATGCATGCAGCATGAAACATGCGTGTAAGAAATACAAAATTATTCTAGATATACATTTCTATTAAATGTATGCCAAAAGATGATTCTGACTATAAACTGTCTGCGATATGATGGTTCTGACTGTGAATTTTCTGCGATATGATGGTTCTACTATTTCATTATTATGGATATGAAATGTATGCCAAAAGATGATTCTGGCTTACAAAATTATGCGTTTTAAGTGTATGATAAATGAGTATACACAGGTTGGTCAAAAGTTCTGTTACTGAGTTTCTTTATCGATTACTGGCCATTAAAACAAATGAAAAGAAAAAATAAAAATGACATATTATTGACAGTTTTATAAGCTATAATTCCATACTACACGTATATCATATTTTGTTTATTTCACCATGGAATGGGGGTTGAAGGAGAATCGTGTCGCTGTAATTGCTCTGCACAAATGTGGGCAGCCACCGAATATGATTTTCAAGTTGCTACAAAAGTTGAAAATCAACAAGCAATTTATTTATCGCACTATCCATAGGTACAGTAATACCTTGACCGTCGATGACCGAAAAAGATCAGGAAGACCACGCACCGTTCGGACACCAGCTGTGATCAAGGCAGTGAAGGCGAGAATCACGAGAAATCCCGTCCGGAAGCAAAAGTTATTAGCAATACAGATGACTGTGAAGAGAAGTTCCCTTAAAAAAAATATCAATGATGACCTTGGGCTTCACGCTTACCGTAGACAAAAGGGCCATCTGCTAAACGCACGATTGAAGGCTATGAGGTTAGCACGAAGTCGCGCTCTACTAAAGCAGTACGCACAAAACGGCCATCGAAAAATCTTGTTTACTGATGAAAAAATCTTCACAGTCGAAGAAAATTTTAACCGTCAAAATGATAGAGTATACGCTAAGAATAGTAAAGAAGCCAGCATGATTGCTCCGAGGGTCCAACGAGGTCACCACCCCTCATCAGTGATGATTTGGCTGGGGGTGTCCTATTCAGGGCTAAGTAAGGTTCATTTCTGTGAAAAAGGTGTGAAAACTGGCGCTAGAGTCTATCAAGATACCGTTCTGGAACCTGTTGTCAAACCCTTAAGCCACACTTTATTTCAAAACCAGCCATGGGTCTTCCAGCAGGACTCTGCCCCTGCGCACAAAGCAAAATCTACACAAGCATGGTTTCGGGCTAACAAAATTGATTTTATCGCGCAGGAAGAATGGCCATCCTCCAGCCCAGACTTAAATCCTCTGGATTATGCCATATGGCAACTTATTGAGGAGAAAGCATGTGCTAAGCCCCACATGAATCTCGACTCTCTTAAGCGCGCTATTCTCAAGGCAGTCGCAGAATTGGATATGGTGGTAGTTCGTGCTGCCATCGATGACTGGCCTCGTCGTCTAAAGGCGTGTATTCATGCCAGAGGCGGTCATTTCGAATAATTTTAATACATGATAATCTTAAATATTTGTGCTTTCATTTGGTATATAATTCATTGTAGCATTATTTGTAAATTTAGTATTATTCATGTTTTCCATAGTTACAGAACTTAGTAACCAACTAGGTATATGCCAAACGATTTTCTGCGACATGAAGTTTATGCCATTAGTTGTTTTGCATAATAAAATTATGAAATAAAAAGTTCTGCCATAAAGGGTAGACCCATTAAACACTCATGTAATACTAATATCATTCCCCTAATTATACAACAGTTGCATAAATAGCTATTATTTATTCAATTAAAACAATGAAACTAAGTATAAATATTTGTAAAGCACAAGTTAGCTTTCAGTACGCCTCACGACGAAGGTATTTAAATACGAAAGTTTTACGTAATACACAAATTGAGAGAACCTATTTCGATAACGCCTTATCGAAATAGTCAATTAAAAGCAACAATGTATTACCTAGCCGCAGATTAGATAGGCTATAATGATATCACTTAATCAATGGAATATTTTATTACTAAACAATACACAAATCACAAAATATGCATGAGGTTAAATAATATTTTTATCTTTATTATTTACACACTAAACATTATGTACGCTACGTTGATATGTCATGCATTTACACCGCAATTCATGGAACTATTCATGAGTATTTTATTGATGTGCCTATACAACCGCACCATAAAATGATACGTCATAAGACGCAACTGATATTATCAAATCATGGCAATTGAATTGTATCTTATCATGTGTTTACAGGAGGACCCACGCAACGCAACGCGGATGGTGACTATCACAAACAGTTTTTATCAGTAATGCTAATGCTAACGACGCAATTATGAATAAACAATTTCACGATTGACTCAATTTGACTCAATTCAGATTACCTGTTTTGTTAGGATTATTAGCAATTAGATCATAACAAATATTTTTTAATGGATTGAAGAGCTCGATGGCGCTGTGGTTTAGCGCTTGGCCCGGCGATTGCGAAGGTAAAGCAACTTTCGCAAGGTCGGTCATGGGATGGATAGCCAAAAATTTGTTATCTCGAGCTCCTCCGTTCCGTGCGTTAAGGCACGTTATAAGCTGTTGGTCCCGGTTGCATTTGCAGTCGTTAACACCCACTAAATCGCATTGGGCCCGCGTGGTGGGTTATGGCCCATCCTCCTTATCCACCCATAAGGAAGGCCTGTGCCCCAGCAGTAGGGACAACAAAAATGACTCATGGTCCATTGTTGTTAAAGCACGTTAAAGTAATAAACACTGAAACGGACACATTCATACGATAAAGATGCTTTTTATAGTTTAAGTTTTTTATTTAAGATTTTAATGGTTTCATCATATTTTCCATAGTACCCAGTTAATCGCCTGCTGGGTGTCGCTGGCGTTGACATACCAATTGATCATTTGAAGCTAGTCCTGCCTTACTATCAGGTAATGACAAACGTTACTTTAACCACATGAATATCTAGTGGCTCTGTAGACCCTGCGTTTGTGACTTTTGAACATTTTTTAAAATGGCTAAATGGATATGAAAAATTCCGGAAAACTAAATAGACACAAAATTATAGGTAGCTATCAAAACTTTTCACAAAATTTTACGAGAATCGGTTAAGAAATGCGACCTGTCACTACAAGTCTCTACAGAGAACAGCTAGACAGCCGGACAGACAGACAGAATACGAAAGCATTTTAGCCCGAGCTGAAACAGCGACGCTTTGCCGCGCTTCGCGTTCGCAGTTTTTAATGTTCGATTCAATAAGAATATCGTCTCAACTGACCCTCATTCACCCCGTCATAGTAAGGTACTATGGGCAACAGCGTCGCTTAAACAGTTAGCAACAAAATTCGTGTGCGCGCGCCCCTGCACGAACTAAACGTACGTGACAGCGGGCGCGGCGTGCAAGCGATTTTAACCTTAGCAGTGGTTAAGCGACGCTGTTGGCCACAGAAAAAAAGAAAAAAATTTTCCCCCTGTTGCCCATGGTACATTATATATTATGTTAAAAACTTTTTAAAAAACTTATCATTTGTTATTGTCGTAGCGTAACCGTAGCACTCCATCTACGAGAAATGCTACGGCTACATCGTAGCAAAAATGCTACGTAAGATTTTGAATGATTGATTGCAATAACTGCCCTAGTTTTTAGAGTTCTGTAGTCAAGTCAACAAGGACCCCTTTTAGTTTCGCCAAGTCCGTCTGTCCGTCTGTCAGTCAGGCCGTCCGCGGCTCAATTCAACTATTAATATTCTGTGGTACTCGAAAGTAATTGGGCATGAATGTGTATATTAATCATGTACAATAAAATCTTGATTGTATTTTTCTTTTATTTAGCTCCCCGACATGTAAAGTGAGGATGAAATATTTTTTTTAGTCAATCACATAGCGTGAAGTGTCGTTGAATAGGTCTTTTGCAAATATTGTAGGTTGTTGTCTTTTGATAATACAAGCGAAGTTATAAACTTTTTTTGTAGTAATTTCCTTCGAAATTTCATACAAAATGAGTGCATACGACCGCAAGCAAATGTTTTATCAACTTTTTTTACAAGTTGCTACGGATAAACGTAGTACTAATATCTACTGTTCTTCTTAAACTAAGTACTAAGTTATTCTGTGAACAGAAGATCAGTAGAATAACATACTTACATCATATAAAATGCCATGATTTGTATGTTAACAGTTGGGCGCTGGAGGAACCTTATTTTTGATCGACCATCGCGGAAATATCGTTCTACATGACAATATGAAACCTATGGTAAGTAATTTCAAAAGAATCATCTTTATTTTTTCTTATGTAAGTACTTATTTTAATAAAGTGATGTATGATTGCGTTTCAAGAAGTGTTGGTTTCAAAGTCTACTGTAATTATTGTAATTTTTTGGGGCAAACGAAACTGACATTAATCCCTCACTTTAAGTAGCATAATGATTAATTTAACAGTTTGACGGTGACATACTGAAGCCGGGGTATCGCACGGTGGACTTTATGGATCTAGAACAACCGGCCATCTCACATGAACTAAGGGACTACCCCGAAGACTGGAAAGAGGTAGTGCCGCCATCTTTAGTTATAATAATAGCTGCTAAAACTCGACGCATACCTAATTTCCACTCTGATAGCTAGGTCAATGTATTGTCTTATTGGGTATTAATGTATTGTTTTATTTTGATATTAATGTATTTGAAAATAAAATATGAAACACAACAAATGGTTTTCCACACAAAGTGTACGAAAGAAATTGTTAATAATCAATAACAATTTGATAAAGTTACTAACTTCTTTTTGACGTGTGCCAATGGTCTAAAAGTGTTATTTAACTAAATAAGAATGCTCCTCAATGTTTGGTTTGTATGTAGCATAGACTGAGAAAATTTTTCGCTATAATTTTTCGACCAGTCAGTGGCACGAATCATGAAAATTGTTCGACGGAGTGGGGATAAGATCGCGCATGTGCTTTTGTGAGCGACCAATAGCGCGCGCCCCTCTCCCGCCGCCCGCCCGCGCCCCTCACCGCAACGCATACCCAAAATACGCGTTCCGCGCAATCCCCACCCGATTTCATGATTCGTGCCACTGACTGACTGAGTCCATGACATAAAACCTCATTGCGACATATTGATTGCGTTTTTAATTCAGCGATTGTTTTTTTGTTTAAAAATGTAGGTACTGATTTGTCCTGAGTGGCTTTGCTAAAACGTATTCCAGAAATGTTCAAATTATGCTCTGAGAAATAGTAAATAAACCCAGGAATAAATGATCTAAGAATAAACCGTAAAATTTAGTGTTATACTTAAATGTGACATTGACCTAGGTACATAGTGTATTATCAGTTGATGAAATCATCGTTTAACTTAGAACTGTGTTTTAATCAATACATAGAGAAACATTTGGTCCTTCGAGCCGGAAAAAACACAAGGAAGGATAAACGAAGTATTTTTTTTTTTGTTTTTTTACTAAATATAAATCTTTTATTATTCTTTTCCAGTTTCGAAAAAACCTAGTGATAACGCTTCCCAAAGGCAGTAAAGTGATGTACGGGAAGAATATCTACGAGGGGGGTATGAGAGCCAGCCTGGAGCAGCGGGAGTACCACTGGAGTAGAGTGGTGGACCACTATACTGCCGTGGTGGTGCTACCACCGTACGGGAGGAGACACGCCGTTCCAGAAAGCTCTTTTACGAAGCAATTGGCTGAGGAGGCGTTGAAGACTTTGTATAAGGGCGACTTTGCAGTTCATCCTGATTGGTTAGTTGTTTGGGAAGTATATTTTATTCCCTCCGGCCGCATTCGAAACCGTATGTTCGTAACCAGTTACGATGAGGAAAAAAATATCCTTGTCCGAAACCGGTTTCTAAATAATAATTTTTCTTCCTTGCTGTATATAACGCTAAAAATAAAATTCCTTCGGCCGCATACGGCCATGCGGCCGAAGGGATTGTGAGGTTCGAAGTATTTTTTACACTAAAATTGGCAGTTTTTGCAGACACACCTGAGACAGACGGTACAAACTGTTAAATATGATTTGTTCCGGATTCGTCATAGGTACTATTCTAATCACAATCAAAGTTATTGTAATGCGTAATTAGAAATGGATAATTGCTATTATCTACGCAAACCCATAAAAATCAAAATCTGGTAGGTATCTTACTAATTTTAAATTATTTATCATAATTGTGATAAATTGCTTGCAAAATACTCTTCTGATAAACATTAATCAAATATTGATAGGTTTTCTGATTCAGTGTTACGTTTTATCAACATCGAACGATTTATTGTGCCGGTTTGGAACTGATGAATAAATTAACAATGATCAATAATAGTTTTCTGCAAAAAACACGAGAAACGTGAACGTGATGATGATTTACAAGTTTTTTTTAGTTGACATATCGGTTAACCCTCTTCGGCCACTAACAAATAATGTCCTGAATAGTCGGTTTAAACGATTAGTCTTCTGGAACAAGGAATGCCATGAGTTATGATTATGAATGACCTTTGATTATATGTACTTAATAAAACATATCCTTCTTCATCGTTTTCCCCGTGAAACACATTCACATATACTTAGTTGCATTTTACAAGTGAATCCTACACAGAATATGTTAAAGTCAACTTTATACTTGCAGGTTGTACTGTCGCCATGTGGAACCTTACTTCGACTCGCGTGAGTCCGAAGTCCTGCATTTCATTAGGCGACGAAGTGATGAACCGAACTTCGTTATGAAGAAGCTCAAGCATTTATATTCCAACATTCAACCGGGGTTACTGGACAAGACCTATCAGTGTTAGTTTAGTTAGCATTATTTATACTCCAATTATATTATTTAGTATTGAATCCAAAAAATTCAAAAATCATTTATTCAGTCTGTCTGTTGATTGACTGACAAGCACTTGCGAAAGAAACTACACCATCGGTTCGCAAACCCTAAGCGGGAGAAGAACCGGCAAGAAACTCGTCAACGGCTGCTTTTTTTCTCCCTGTATATTTCATACTTAGATGTCAAAAAAATTAAAATGACCTCACATTTTGATAAACTAGTCCACAAAAATTAAATACACTTTTGATTTTATATGCCGACATTTCCGATCCTGGTTATTTACTGTTTTAGAAGTTTGGTTATCACAAATTGTTGAGAAAATTCGCTGATTACGTAAACGGCCTCTTTCACCCACATGTTTTTTTTTTTATTTGTTTGATGAATCGAATGCAGGTAATGAGCAGTTGATGGCGCGGCTGTGCAAGGAGGCCGCGGCGACGAGCGCCTGGGCCGACCACGAGGAGCTGGACTGCACCAACTGCCCACTCGGCGCCGTTACTGCCTTTTTTGCTGGAGGTAAGTGAAATAAAGCTAAAACAAATTTGCAACTAGGTAGTTCTTTAGTTTTAACATTGAAAATGTTTATCAGATCGTTTTCATTGGGGAGGGTAATTTGGATGAGTCCGAAATGTATAAAGATAAACGAGACATTGGTCTATCAAATCAAAAGATGCAAGAGCTTGCGGGGCATCGTATGGTTCCAAAATTTTGAAAATCGGTTCGTAACATTTTTTGGAAAATCGGTAGTATAGATTATTCTGAAAACAAAAGGCGATATCGAAAAAATTAAAAACTCCCGAGGCAGATAGATTCTCTACCGTTAAAAAAAATCTTTGGAATCAATCGATTCTCGTAGGCTAGGCAGGTTCAAGAAGGTATTATTACATTCCCTCGTAGTCATTTCTAGAAGTAGATAGCAAAACTGCTAAAAGTTGCCGTTTTTGACATATTTGCTAAACTTTCTACTTCTACGAATGACTACGATTATCACTTATATAAATAAAATAAAAATAAATCACAAGCTAGGGTTTCCTAGGATGACGGTGTCGTCATATTACGGCCGTAATTTAGCGGCATAGAACGTTGTCTATGTAAACAATACGACGCGCCTTTATTTTTATAAATTTATTTTTAAATAATATTAAGCTAAATTTGTAAGATAATATTTTTTTTTTTTTTATTACCAAATAAACAAAAATACAAAAGTTGTTTGCTACATTCACAAAAAACCACGCAGGTTTACATTAGGAATGTGCTGTTCGGCAGTTAAGTACTGTTAATTTTTAAGTGCTGATTTTGTTATAAAAAAATAAATAAATGAAAAACCTCTGAGGGCGCCTCTTTCGGTATGGGATACACCATAAGGAAACTTCGTTATGATGGCAGAGAGTGGTCTGACCCGGTGGCAGCAGTACCGGGTGACAAGCTCGTACGCGCCGGCGCCGGCGGGCGGCGCGTGGGCGCGCGGGCCCGCCGAGCCGTGGTACCGGCGCGCCGTGGCCATGGCCGGCGAGCTGGCCGTGCACGCGCCCGTCACGCCGGCGCGCCGCATGCGCAACACGGACGCCGACCCGCCGCCGGTAAGCTGATCATAGCGGGATTGACGCAGATCGTCATTTTCGCAAATGGTCATCGCAAAAAATTTGGTCACTTTCGCAGAATGTCATTTTCGCAACTGGTCACTTTCGCAAAACGTCACTCTCACAGAATGTCATTCATATTTTTAATTTTTCACAAATTGTGAATGACATTCTGCGAAAGTGACCTTTTGCGAAAATGACATTCTGCGAAAGTGACCAAATTTTTCCGCGATGACCATTTGCGAAAATGACGATCTGCGTCAAAACCTCATAGCGCAACTCCAGGGGCCTTACTGAGCTCTTTTAGCAGGACTTATATTGAACTACCTTACTTTTTCGTACTATGACCTCAAATGTTAGTTCTAAAGCAGGCCTTAAGCAGTCCTGTTTAAGGCCTGCTTTTGAACTAAGCGGCTTAAGGATGGTCTCTTATTTGTTGATTTTATTTTTTATTTTATTTTATTTTATTTTTATTTTTTTTTATTTTATTGGTACACCAACAAAATGCATACAGTATTATTACACAATATTTCATTCGCTAAGCCATGCTTTGATGTGTATGATTTCTATTACAGGTATACTCAACATTGATAATGAACACTAGCTTTTCTATAAATTAGTAACTATATCTAAAGGTTTTTATAAAATTTTAAACAAATTTAAAATATTAATTAATTACAGTTTTAAACTTGTACTTATTACTTTACGGTAAAGCCCCCAGCTAGGGTTTCTTAAGATGACGGTGCCGTCATATTACGGGCGTAATTTAGCAGCGTAGAACGATATCTATGTAAACAATACGGCGCGGTATCTGACGTTACGGTGTCGCCATTGTTTACATAAGTAGACAACATTCAACGCCGCTATATTACGGCCGTAATATGACGGCACCGCTATCCTATAGGAAACCATAGCTTTACCTCTTGGGCGTCGTCGCCGAAGCTCTAGCGCAAAAGAAGGTATGCGTAGCTTCACTATGAGACTACCGTATTTTGGATCATCTACTGCACAACACAACAAACTTCTACAAATAACTGCATTGTGCAAATGGTGGTCATCATTCTTTAAAAATGAATCATCACTCATTCATGTTTACTCATGTGCTCGTGTCTTCCTATCTGGACTCCGGTGTCATAAAGCTCTAGCAGCTTGACTAGCTACCCTTGACGCTAAGTCTTCATATTTGCACCAAAGATGTGTCTTGTCGACCCAAAGTCAGGTAAAGTAAAAAATATTTTAGAAGAGGGCTCCCATCCCATACAAGAGGAGGGGGCTATTATTGGGAAAGTAAAAAATATTTTAGAAGAGGGCTCCCAATCTCCCATACAGGAGGAGGTAACTATTATTGGGATTATTATTACTTACGTATTTTACCAAAAGACACCAATAAGTACCTTTTATTGATAAATCTGAAAAAAACGGTGTCGTCGATTCTAATAAGTGAGTGGTATATCCAGGTCCCTGATTTTTATTGTTATTCGTTTACAGTTTCAGTTATGTACTGCAGGTAGGAACCCACGGTGAATGGCTGACAGCTGCCCGAGTGCTGG
Source organism: Agriphila tristella (assembly GCA_928269145.1). Classification (NCBI taxonomy): domain Eukaryota; kingdom Metazoa; phylum Arthropoda; class Insecta; order Lepidoptera; family Crambidae; genus Agriphila; species Agriphila tristella. Next base: position 46,860,627 of record OV743433.1, read on the forward strand.
GCCACCCGGACAAAGGTATCTTCGGCGTCGCTGGATACCACTTCCATCCTCAACACATGGAGGATCTGCTCAACATTGTCACTAATAACACGGTCAGTAAACAAGAGGTGTTACATGCTGTATTTTAATCAATAAGAACAGATTTGCATATCTAGAGATACTTTCCAGGAGGGAACTGGCCTCCAGTTCCGGGGCAAAGCTAGGGAGGTGCGCTAGAGCCGCGTTGGAGGTTTCAAGGGCAAAAGAAAATTTTATCATGTTTTTTTCTGGGGTGGGCACCAGACTGTTCTGGGATGGGCAAAAGAACTTACATCAGAGTTCAGAGAATTCTCCTCCTATTTCTATTCCAGCGTTAATTTCCTTTGAATAAATAAATAAGAAAATAGTTCAGTTAGTCCACGTTTCAGAATAAGGGAGATTGGGTAAAGAAAAGTCTAATTTTCTCAGTGTGACCTCGAAGATCCTGAGTGCCAGCCGAGCTGCGACGGCAAGGAGTGGACTTGTCTACTAATAGACGAGGGCGGGTGGGTGGTGGCGGGCGCGGGGGGCGCGGCGGCGTCGCCCGAGGAGCCGGTGCGGGTGCACTTGGCTACGGCGCAGCCCGGGGCCATGGCGGCGCTGCTGGGGGCGAAGATCTTCACGCTCAACTGGCTGCATGACTACCAGGGTGTTTGCTTCCCTGATGTGGACGACAATATTATTATGAAGAAATCAAGCGCTGCTATGGTAAGCAGAAATCCGTTATAGCATTTACCCTTTCGGTAATTCTGTGCTTTTGGCACACCCCGGGCACTCCGTACAAGCACCGCGTTTCATCTACCTATTACACAGACGCAACACAGTGACGTTTTTGCACACGCGCAACTGTGTGCGTGAAGTCTAGAGCTATTGAATGAGCACACGATTCGGCACACGAACTTTGTGGGACGAGGGTCCTTTCTGTACGGTAGTACTTATATCTATTCTGTGCTTTTGGTTAGAAGCATTAGAATTTTTTATTTAGGTCATTCCATATACGACTGCCTATTTAAAATAGTTACCCTTGCTATTTCAGGTGATGCCTTCCCTGCTAAGATCGCTGTGGCGCTCTGCGTACCTCATAACACAAATAACGAAAGAATTGATAACACTCATTACGGTTTTGAGTAAAGGTGAGAATAAAACAGTAATCAGTGACCCATGTTACTACAAATTTTCTATTTACAGTTTTTGAGCGAACTATCTAACAAGATTTATGATCCGATCGATCACATAACCGTCGGTACTTTTTAACCGACTTCAAAGAAAGGAGAAGATTTTCAGTTTAGTTGATTTTTTTTATTCGAGAGATTTTTATTTAGAAATGTTTGTTCTGTTCAAATACACAGGCGGACTAGTATACGGAGACACTAAAAAGGAAAAAGACAAGAGACACAACCGCGTGCGCCGCGACTTCGAGCGCGAGAAATACGAGACACTGTACGATAAGAGAGTGCTGGTCAACCGGACGAAATTCGCGGCGTGCGACCGCTCGCGGGCCCTTTACCAGCTGCAAGTAAGTCAAATCTAGATAAGATAATTCAAAAAATTCAAAATTCAAAAATAATTTATTCAGTCTAGGCTGTTACAAGCACTTGTGAATGTCATAGAAGCTACGCCATCGGTTCGCAAACCCTAAGCGGGAGACCTTGTAACGAGAAGAACCGGCAAGAAACTCGTCAAGGGCTGCTTTTTTCTCCTTGTATATTTCATACAGAGTCGTCAACATTGAAAAATGAGCTCCACATTTAAAGTGAGGTCATTTTCCATCACAATAATTAACAAAAGTTTGCACACAATGGGTAGGTAGGTTGAAATTAAATACTACTACATATCGGATAGGTAATTGCATGGACGATTTTTTCGTCGTGCATAGTAGCCCATGGCCCACCTAAGTAGGCAAAATTTACTAAAAACACATGTTACAATGACATAAAAAAATAATAATAAAAAAACGCATTTTTTTTTACAATTCAATATGCGTTAAGATAGGCACTCAGAAGCAGACCCATTCCCACTGGCAGCACCCGTTCACGAGCATGACGCATGGACCAGCCATCGCTTCGCTCAACCATATTTGAGGGAACGTAACGACCCGCCCCACACGACACCACCGCAGAAATGATTAAAGAGAGCATGACATACTTTGGCTACCCATCCTAAGGCACTGAATTGAAAACTAATATCCAAAAGCTTTTCATAGGCCTTTACTTACAAAACTACTGATTAAAGAAAGCAAAAAGATTGCAATTAAAAAAAATGAGAAATCAAAACAAGGTTTAGTTATTAATTTTATGTTTTGAGTAAGAAGTGCCATACATATTGATAATATTAAACAGAAATATATATATATATATATATATATGTTACAGTCAAAACTCATATCCGGTCAAAACCACTTTTGACTGCAAAAATCAGGCAAAAGAGGTTTTGACTAAGGACGTTGGTCAAAACCACTTTTAACTGATTTTTGCAGTCAAAATTGGTTTTAACTAATGACGTTGGTCAAAACCACTTTTAACTGCAAAAATAATGGGTAATATCGATTTTGACCAAATTATGTCGGTTAAAAGTGGTTTGGACCACGAATATTCGTCAAAACTGCTATTGAGGGGGACTGGGAGCCTATTTAATAATTAAACAAGTGAAAATTTTAGAAATGATAAGCTTTACACAATTCAGTGTATGATCACCGCTCTATTCCGCCCAGCTTCACATCAGTGAAGCAGTGAAACGCAACCTAAGCCATGCTAACATATAAATAGTATTAAAAAATAATAAAAATAAAAACTAGCTGTTAATTATATTTATTATATAAGTAATTTATAAGTTAGCATGGCATAGGTTGCGTTTCCACTGATGTGGAGATGGGCGGAAAAGAGCGGTGATCATACACTGAAATGTGTGAAAAGCCCGCTTCTTTCCACCTAGCTCCACTGTGCAGTTGCTGTTCATTTAGCCCTACCCAGACTAGACAGGTGTAGGTATCTAAAGTAAAAGCCCATGGACGCAAACAGCTCTATCCTCCAAAAACTATTAAAATGACATAGTTTCAATATTATTTTTAAAATAAAAAATAAAATAAATATTTTGAGATCGAATTTCTACACATATTTGCAGTTCACAGGTCTCGGTACAATGTCGAATGAATTTTGTATGGACAAAACACTACCTACCTTATAAATAGTTTTATGAAACTTTTTTGATGATTTTTCTGGTAATTTTCACTAACTTTCATAATTTTTGACTGAGAAAGCTGGTCAAAACCACTTTTGACTAAGAACGTTGGTCAAAACCACTTTTAACTGCGAAAATCAGTCAAAACTGTTTTCAACTGAGAGCATCGGTCAAAACCACTTTTGACTGATTTTTTCAGTCAAAAGTGGTTTTGACAGGATATGAGTTTTGACTGTAACATATATACCTAAATATACGACGCCCTTAGTACAAGCAGACAGAAGCAGACCCATTCCCACTGGCAGGACCCGTTCACGAGCATGACGCATGAACCAGCCATCGCTTCGCTCAACCATATTTGAGGGAACGTAACGAGCCGCATCATACGACACCACCGCAGAAATGTTTTAAGTGAGCATGACATACTAAAGCTACTCGCATTAAGGCGTCGAGTCAAAAGCATACAATAAGTTATAAGTAGGTAGGACAATTCTCTCAATTTTCACAAAGAATAAAAGCTGTTTTATCAATTAAATAATATTTAACGGTATAGTATCCTTTTTTGAGAAGAAAATTTTTTACATGAGTCTTACTTAAAGTTTTCAAATGGTAAATCCAAAATATTACTTGGAATTTTATTATAAAACTTTATGCCAAGACCTATGAAAGAGCCACGGACTTTTTCTAATCTATACTGAGACATTACAAGCTTGTCTTTGTTTCTGGTGTTCCGATTGTGCCAATCACTATGTTTTGTATATAAGTTAATATTGCGACGCACGAAAAGTATGCAGTTTAATATAAATTGAGATGCTGCTGTCAATATACCAATCTCTTTGAATCTATCCCTAAGAGATGTTCTAGAACTTAGTTGATAAATAGCTCTTATTGCTCGTTTTTGTAAAACAAAAATAGTATTTATATCGGCTGCTATCCCCCACAAAAGAATACAGTATGACATAATGCTAGGAAAATAACTGAAATACACTAATCTGGCAGTTTCTACATCTGTTAACTGTCTAACTTTTCTAATGGCATAGGCAGCAGAGCTGAGCTTGCCCGCCAGAGCTGCGATATGCATATTCCATTGAAGTTTACTGTCAAGAGTAACACCCAAGAAAACTGTTGAATCGAGCAAATCTAATTTCTCATTATTGATTACAATTTCAGTGGGATTCGCCGGTACATTAGATAAAGCGAATTTGACACATTTGGTTTTTTTAGCATTAAGCTGGAGATTATTTACATTAAACCAAGTAAGAACCTGCGAGAGTGCTTTGTTCACATCGTCAAAATCAGTTTTTTTCCTGTCAACTTTGAATATTAAAGAAGTATCATCCGCGAACAAAACAATATCACAGAACCTTTCTGCAAAAAAGGGTAGATCATTTATATATATTAAAAATAAGTAAGGGCCCAAAATGGAGCCTTGCGGAACGCCCATTTTTACATGAGAACCTGACGAACTTACTCCATTGATATTAACTGTTTGAGTCCTGGAACTGAGATATGACAGTATAAATTTTTGGGCATTATTTTTTACACCGTAATGATTTAGCTTCAACAGCAGCGTCCAATGGTCCACGCAATCAAAAGCCTTGGACAGGTCGCAGAAAATGCCAAGGGCATTCTGAGATCCCCCCAAGCCTCAAAGACATGCTTCAAAAGCGCAACCCCAGCATCAGTAGTAGAACGACCTTTCGTAAAGCCAAATTGTTTGTTGTGCAGAAGTCTATTTACATTAAAATGACCTAATAATTGCTCAAGTATTATTTTTTCAAAAATCTTGCTTAGGGCAGGTAATATCGATATTGGTCTGTAATTGCTAGGGTCTGCTTTATCTCCTGATTTAAACAATGGTATTACCTTGCTAAACTTCATAAGATCAGGAAATATTCCTTGATCAATACACCGATTAAAAATGACAGCAAGATAAGGAGCAATAGTATGCACAATATTTTTAATAACCTTAACTGATATGCCCCATAAATCAGTGGAGCTTTTCATTTTTAGAGAATTGAAAGCTTTAATTATATCTAAATCATTACCTAATACATTTAAAATTAAACAATGAATCACTTTCAGCCACATGTCCCTTTAGCATAGATACGGCAGCCACTGGTGATGAATCCAAATTTGATGTAGTTTCTACTGGTATGTTTACAAAGAACTTATCAAAAATATTAGCAATTTCTTTATCTGATTTTATTAATTCATTATTAATATTAAGCGTTAGGTTATTTTCCCGTGCTTTAGTTTTACCAGTTTCACGATTAATGATATCCCAAGTTGTTTTAGTTTTGTTACTCGAGTTTTTAATTTGTTTTTTAATGCAGTTAGACTTTGCAACTGCACATAGTATTTTAAAAGTCTTCGAATATTTTTTAACATTTTCTAAGAAACCTGGGCTTTGGTTAGTTTCTCTAAGCTTGTAAAGTTCATAAAGTCTGTTTCTACTTTTATAAATACTTGTCGTAGCCCAATCGCAGAACCGTAACTTCTGAGTACATTTAATAGTCTTGGTTTTAAATGATTTATCAACCTCATTAGTAACTAAATGAAAGAGGTTGCCGTACAAAACGTCAGGATTATCCGAAATCCATGGCATTAAAGAAATTTGTTCATCAATGTTGTTATTAAAATTGTCCAATCCCTTTTTTGTGATAGGTCTGCATTCAACAGTCTTAGGTGTATCTATGACGTTTTAGTTGTTAATAGTTGTTAGTTATAATGTTAATAGTTGTATTATGGCAGACATAATTGACATGAAAATGCCCAACCAAAATAATCTGACATTGGTGCCTATATGAACGTTGCATGGTCACACCAGACAAGCACCGTGCCGTGTCTGCTACGACACGTGCTTGACTTGAGCACTGCAAATCCAGTTGCAGTCCGTTAATACGTTTGGCTTGCAGTCACACATTGAATTTCTATGAAAGATGCTACACTGTATGGAGTGTAATTCCAATGTCCTCCGATCTACGTCTGCAACTCAGACAAAGTAATTATACAAGTAACTGAATTTGGTGTGCCCTACTCTAACCCTTTGAATTCTAACGTTATTGTGTCTGGTCAGCGTACGCCTGAAGCGATGGAGCGTCTTTCACGGCCCCCCATGCTGTGCAGCTGGCCACTGGTGGGTGCGCCCGTGCCGCGCACCAACCTGCTGCTGCTGGCCGTCTACAAGCGCTGCCCCTACCGCCACAAGCCCGTGCCCGACCCGCTCGTCAACCAGCCGGTATCTACATGTAGCTGTATGATGGTATATAACGATAGATCGTCTGCCGCGCACCAACCTGCTGCTGCTGGCCGTCTACAAGCGCTGCCCCTACCGCCACAAGCCCGTGCCCGACCCGCTCGTCAACCAGCCGGTATCTACATGTATGATGGCAGGTCTCTAGGGAAAATCATTAATTTGAATGAACAGAATACATAATAGTACATTTTTTTATTTTCCATAAGGTAAATGTGACTAAGCTGCTGGCAAGGAAGAAGATGGTGTTGGGCAAGATGTCGTCAGCCAGCAAGCTGGCGTGCTGGCGCAACATCGAGCCGCTGCCGGCGCGCATGCCGCACGTGCGCTGCTTCCCGCACAACTACACGCAGGTAATCAATTAGCTGTATGTACCTAGTATTGTACAGTACGAGGCATATAACTTGAAATCGGCTGGGGATTGCGCGAAACGCGTATTTTGGGTATGCGTTGCGGTGAGGGGCGCGGGCGGCGGGAGATGGGCGCGCGCTATTGGTCGCTCACAAGAGCACATGCGCGGACTTATCCCCACTCCGTCGAAAAAATTTCAAGATACGTGCGTCGCACTGTATCTGCTGCGGTAAGTATTTGACGAGTGCTGAATTTGCAGACGCTCAAGACGACGGTGCGGGCTGTACGGCCGCACCCCTTCATTACAAAAAACCTTGATAAATTATACAGGGTCACTGGAAATATAACGGATTCCTGCTAAGGGGTCATAGATGAGGTCAAAACAAATATTTTTTGTTTTATAACTTTTTCTCGAAAAGTTATTAGTTTTTGAGTTAATTTAAATTAAGTAGGTAGGTACTTATTTTTTATCCAAAGTACGTTTTCAGACACAAAAATAAAAGATAACTTCTCATTCGATTCCGTTTATTTATTATTTTAGGATATAAAACATTCTAAGTGTTGATAATGAATAAAAAAATGAGATAAAACCCAGGTGTTTATAAAAAAACAATACTTAAACGCATTTTTTTTTAATTTACCAGGTTTTTTGGAAATAGCAGCAAATATCTTTAAAAAAATCCTAGTCACTAACACTAAGCATTCAAAATATTTTAATAACATCACCATCTATTCAGCTTTCAGTTGAGGTTTCAGTTGAGGAGTTATTTATAAGTTTTAACTTTGACAGCGTTTTAGTGCAACTCACCCTAGTTGCACCAAAACGCTGTTAAAGTTATCGTCAAACTTGTCAAAGGACATCATGCTGGCTGGCAACCTCTTTTTTTGGCTAACTTGTGCTTAACCGGTACTTTAACAAGCTTGTTATTGTTAAAGTTAGATGGTGCAACTGAGCCTAGTTTCTCATTTTTATTAAACCCTTTTATTTAACTCAATTACTATTTTATACCAAACATAAATGTCCGAATATACCTATGTCATCATAACATAATATGTAAAAAAATCCTTACAGGAAGAAGGATACCGACAATGCGGCCCCTGGCTTCCGGACCCCGAGATCGAAGAAAACACTGCTCACAGGCTATCCTTAGCAATATCTATAGAATTATACATTGTACTATTAATAATACTTAATGGACTTATCACACGCAATTAAAACACAATTATGAATTTCCAATAGCTTGTTTTATTTCATTATTTCAACAAAGGTATTTGGTTCCGGAATGTTATTAATACTGATCAAACCACTACTGCAATATTGACTGTAGTCGTGAAAAATTGAGGTGGGGAAGTATACAGATAAACCTAGAACTCTGTTTTTTTGTCATACTCTAGTATAAGGTAAATTGAGGACCTTGCAGCAAAAAGGAGGCAAGTCCAAATTTCAAAACTGTCCTGAATTAAGAAAAAAAGCACCTTCTTGCAACAAACAAAATAGGATGGCAGATCCAAATTTTGTTATAGCGCGCATCAAACGATAGGTCTAATTTTTACACGACTGCCCAAAGCAAAAAGAGTGTTATGTGTTCAGGGTTCATGTATGTTTGTGGGTATGTGAGTTTCTTTATTCCACCATAACTTCTAAATGCCTGAACTGATTTGGATAAATGGGGTATCGTTAGAATCCTTACAACATTCCGAGTGACACTGGCTATATTTTTTTTAGAAAAAATCAATATGGCGACTGTACGACGCCATTTTCAAATGTGAAAAAGATTTTTTTTTCTTCTATTACTACAATATGGGCATCAAATGAAAGGCCTTGATGAGCACATTCCAAAACTATATAATATGTCACTAAAATGTGTGAAATAAAAATAAATAAATTAAAAAAAAATTAAAAACACGACTGCCCTGCCAAAACGAACTAAAAAGTTAAACAACAAGTGTCATTGCAGTCGGGGGACCTCTTTGATCAAAAATTGTTCCATGATAAGGTCCCCCGACTGCAATGACACTTGTTGTTTAACTTTTTAGTTCGTTTTGGCAGGGCAGTCGTGTTTTTTTTTTTTTTTTAATTTATTTATTTTTATTGTATAAATTATATGTGAAAAAAAGAGTAACGGCAAAAATTTGGACTTGCCCCCCTTTTGCTGCAAGGTCCTCAATTACAAAATTAACATCTAAATCTTAAAAATAAGCAAAATAATAACTGCATTAACAAAATAAAATTTTCACAAATTAATTAAAATAGGCTGCATCTGCTTTGCAAGGTGCCTCCCAGTTCCCACCATCCCCTCCACATAAAAATATTTAAGTCATAACACTTTATCATAGGTTTTTACGTAAAATCATAATTCATTAAATATTAGCAATGATAATGGTTACAGTGTTAAATTAAAATAAATATAAAAAATACACAGCGCTGCCATACTTTCAAACTAAAGTTACATAAAATTATACTGTTCAAAATAGATTAATATTCTACCAATAAGAATAAAATGTTCTTGTTATATAACCATTATTGTAATACTTACAACCCTGAAAATTCAGACTATCAATATTATTAGTCTAGAACAGGGATTCCCAAAGTGGTGGAACATGAACGACCCCTTGGGGTCGTCGAAATCGGCTTTCCACTTTCCAGGGGTCGACATAAAGGAATAATTTCCTTTCAATTACAATACCCCGAAAAAGGTTGTAACCATCAAAAAAATCTAAATGGGTTTTAAAATAATCTGTTTCAATTTTTTTATGGTTACAACGTTTTTCGGGGGACCCCTTCAATTAAAATTATTAAACTTTTAGATTTTTGCATTCACAATGCTATTTTTATATTAAGATGAATAAATAATGAAAAATATTAGAAAAAATCGGCTCACCCGTAGCAACTTAGACGGGATTCGAACCCGCACCCTTAGGATTCCAGCCCAATGCACTACCATTTTCATTCATCTTAATATAAAAATAGCATTGTGAATGCAAAAATCTAAAAGTTTAAAATTGTACTGTTTCACCTTAATTGATTGTCTGGCAGCCGCAATGGGTGCTACGGTCGAGTGTCGAAGTGTTTCTCTTCACATTGGTGAGATGGCGCTGATCTTCAGCGGAAACGTAAAAAGTATTAGAAAATTTCGCCACATCCATCAGCGGCTTGGTAGCATAATTGGTAGTGCATTGGGCCGGAATCCTAAGGGTGCGGGTTCGAATCCCGTCTAAGTTGCTACGGGTGAGCCGATTTTTTCTAATATTTTTCATTATTTATTCATCATAAAATTATTAATTAAACTTAATATTTGATAGGATTTTCAACCCGTCAAGCCAGGCAAAGTGAGACCCAATAGGTTTTTCCAATGTTATCCGACCTCATGACGCCGCCTCGCGTTTAATGAATTAATTTGGCTATAGGGGTCTGAGGTATCCAGTTCATTTTGGAAAAAAGGGTCTCTTGCCCAAAATAGTTTGGGATTCCCTGGTCTAGAATGTCTAATAGATACCCAAAAGAATAACCAACGAACAGAGAAACACTTCTAGTTCTTACTTATACACCGTCATTTTGTAGTCATTTTAATTAACTTAAGGGAGTGCTCTACTAATGAAAATAATCATTTTTGCCAAAGAAACATGGGTCAAAAAACGACAAAAATTTTGGACTTTCCCATACAAATACAATGTTTTAGCTGTCTAGTTAGTATGGGAGGACCAAAATTTTTTGACGTTTTTTGATCCATGTTTCTTGGGCAAAAATGATTATTTTCATTGGTACAACACACCCTTAAAATAATTAAAACGACTACAAAATGACGGTGTATTTATTACAATAACACGAAGGAGTTTCAACAGACAAAAATAGGGTTTTGGGTACTTTTTTGAGTTTCAACAATTCGTTTATCAACTTTTTAATCCTTCTTTTGAGCCAGAAATCACATTAATATTTTAAATAGAATTAAACGTAGCAATCGTTTTTGTCCTAGAAATAAAAAGTAACCGATGAATTTGGTAAACAAGCAATTATCAAAAAGTATCTACCTATCTAATGTTTCACAGTTGAAATTTTATAGGATTTCCGAAATTTCCTTGTAATCAATTTACGTTTTGGCACCATTAACTGCTTTATAATTTTTTTCTACGCAAGACAATTTTAAAGACTTCATCTAAGAGTACGATTTATTTGAACATTAGATCAACACCAATTTATCTTCTTTTGAAAATTAGATATTTGAAACGCTATGATAGAATCTGTGTAATATCTAGCTACTTACTTAAACCTATCATTATTTTTGTATGTTTTTCTTACAATCCCTAAATTATTCTAGTAAATTTTATCAAAAAAATATGTAAAAAATAAATAGTAAAACCAACAAGTATAAAACAACGAAATATAGAAAATAACAGAATATTCTTTGGTAGCTATAACATATAAAATATATTTAGTTTATTATTTGTAACACAAAATAATAAATCGAACTTAACAACTCGCATAATAATATGTAGCTGTCTGTACCAAGATTATATATGATATAACTTGAAAATAAATACAATAAAAACACAGGAACGTAATTTGAGTTGGCAGGTTGTCACAATATAGATTATTTTATATCATTGTTCTTATGCACGTTAGCGTTGTAGTGATTTTACGCAACATACTCGTACGTGATGGGAAATGTCTAATGGGCTGATAATTTGTTAGGACTAAAGCTAGGGTTTCCTAGGATGACGGTGCCGTTATATTACGACCGTAATTTAGCGGCGTAGAACGTTGTCTATGTAAACAATACGGAGCGGTTTCTGACGTTACGATGTCGCCATATTGTTTACATAGACAACATTCAACGCCGCTATATTACGGCCGTAATATGACGGCGCCGCTATCCTAGGAAACCCTAGCTTAAGGAAAGTTTCAGAATTTCAGTTTGCGTAAAAATTAAAAAAAAAACATTCTGTTACCTCTGTAAGTTTGCGAAAACAAAGTAACTTTTAATTTTAAAAATTCTCCACGCAACCCAAAATTCTTTAACTGTTTTAATAAGGGAGCTTATTCCTATAAAAATATTCAGCCAGTTGGTTTTTCTTTCAGACATTCCCTGCCGACTGATGGAGATAACCATCATTCATATTAAATATTTCACTTCACATTAAAAATCAAAAAGAAAATACGTATCGTAAATAGATCGCTGACACGTATCTCTAACACTGGCGCGTATTTCATGTCATTTTTTTTAAACAAATCTGACGCATTACTCTTCTTCAGAATCCGTGTCGGAATCTGGAATGGTGTTAAACCAGTTCTCCCAGTTCGACGGAGGCCCCATCACAGGACGGCTGAAATAAAATATTTAGAATAAAATGGATGGCATTTTTCTTTACGACTTATAGCTCAGGACTTTTAGCAAAAAATTCAAAGAAACCTACTAATTCGACTAATTCCGGCGGAAAGTTTTTTGTTTTTAAAGTGTTCCTTAGGTCTCTGGAAAGTTCCCCGTGGATCCCATGTACGCTCCCCCCTCCCCCCTCCGGTTGAGGTGTAGACGTGCTCACGCGTGCTCGGTGTGCCAGCTTATGCTCGCACACCGAGCATAAACTAATGAATCAGCGATCGCATACATAGGTAATACCAAACAGTGACTCGGTCGCGTGACGATTTCGAAATTATTCAGCAATCGAGTTCATTTTAGATAGTCAAACTGCTGTCTTTAGTGGCTGAATCGGTTTAATTGTTACGTAATTATAATTACAAAATAATAATCGCAGACCTGAGCCTACACCTGTCTGAGCCTACGTGAGTCCAGCTTGTTTATTAAAGTTGACTGGAATTTACTATTAGTAGAAGCATGGTACAATAGGTGTATTGATAGGCACCTCTGTTTGGTGACGGGCTGCGGCAGCGTGCTGGCGGCGGGCGCGGCGCAGGGCGGCGGCGCGGGCGCGCGGCGCTGCGTGCCGTCCTCCGCCTCCGCCTCCCACCCCCTCCAGCTACTAGTACATACGCACCTCGGCTTGGTGACGGGCTGCGGCAGCGTGCTGGCGGCGGGCGCGGCGCAGGGCGGCGGCGCGGGCGCGCGGCGCTGCAGCGTCTGCGTACCGTCCTCCGCCTCCGCCTCCCAACCCTCCTCAAGCACCCATCTGACACAATGCAACGAATAACCATTCACAACACACCCAACCCGACACATTTAATTCGGGAATTTATGTTCACAGATCTAAGAACAGATAGAAAACGTCGTCAGTTGTGCGGTAGAACTTAACCACTTCCAATCTTATACATAAAAAGATGTACAATGTGCATTTCCACTTTGCAGCAAACTTTTAGTGCGCATGCATCGCCCCGGGCGCGAACCATACCTATCTATGTAAGCGACGGCGCGGCGACCAAGCAATTTTAGCCTTAGGAGTAGTTAAGAGGACATTAGGCCGATTGTACTATGAATTGCAAATCAAATGACACGTATTGAAATGAATAAGTGTCGATGTACCTGGAGCTGCTAGCGGACTTGCAGTTCTCGCACTCGCTGCGGTAGTCGTCCGGCTCCTCGGCGCCGGGCGCGGTCGCCTCCTCGTAACTGCATACACACGACGGCTGCAATAACACACGCTTAGAGCTAACAGCGCGCATAACCACAAAATAGAGAGAGGACAGTAAGCTTAGTACCACGCGCGCTCGATCAACGCACACATAGGACACCTCTGACCGACAACTACCGGCTACTTTTCAAACTTCGGCGGGTCTGCCGAGCTTCAACTTAAAACAGATAAATTTCGTATTGTACTATTTGTTGAAGTTATTTGGTATAACATGAAAAAATTATATGTTCGTGTGACATCAATTGGGGTTCGCCATTTTGGCCTGATTGAAGCTCGATTTGTCTGTTTTAATTTGAAGGCGCTAGCTGGTACGGCGGCCCTAGGCACCACATAGTAGGCACGCAGGCGCTGTGCAATTTAAAATTGTACTTTATTGCCGTGCGGGAGTAGCTTATTATTTGATTGTTCTAGGGCGGATAGGCTCCTGTACGTTTCATCATATGAGCCGCACGACACCAACTGCTGGGTATAGGCCTCCCCCAAGGATCTCCACGACGATCGATCCTGCGCTGCCCGCATCCAGCGGCGCACCGCGACCGCGCACCAGATCGTCGGTCTATCTTGTCGGGGGTCGTACCCACGGAGCGTCGTCCGGTGCGCGGTCGCCTTTCCAGAACCTTTCCCCCCAACGGCCATCGTTTCTTCTTGCTATGTGTCTAGCCCACTGCCACTTCAGCTGAGCAATCCTTCGACCGATGTCGGCTACTTTAGTTCTCCTGCGGATCTCCCTTATTTCTGATTCGATCACGCAGGGAAACGCCGAGCATGGCTCTCTCCATCGCACGCTGGGTGACCTTGAGCCCCCTTATGACACACATAGTTAGCGACCACGTTTCATACCCGTAAGTCATCACTGGCAACACACACTGGTCATAGACTTTCGTCTTGAGACACTGAGGTAAATCGGACGCGTAGCTTTTTCGAAGCTTCCCGAAATCCCGAACTTATAATAATTGTGTACGTTTCGTACTAATATATTTTCTGTGATAACACGAAATAATCGGAATCTCAGACGAATCTCAAACGAGTTTCAGTGCGTGACGCAGTGTCATAGGTCGGTGAGATATCTGTCTATGTTTGTGTGTGTTGCTCGAACGCGTATAGTACTAAGCTTCACTTCTGTCTTCTCTCTATTTTGTGGCATAACCTTGCAAATAACCTATCGCACTTATAAGAATGTGTGTGAGCGAGAGAGCCATAGGTGTGGCGATATAGTGTGCGAGCGAGAAGTGTATAAGTAAGACGCCAATTCTAATCCCATTCTTTGTGTGCGCGGGTTGTATACCTATTACAACATCTAGGGGTAACTTTAGATTCGAAGTTACACTTCAATATACATATTGATAATATCGTGGCTAAGGCATATAAACAGCTGGGTTTTGATCCTCCGCCTTGGAAAACATTTTACGAAGTGTGGTACACTTAAGATACTGTACAATGCCTACGTTCGTAGCATTTTAGAGTTTGGAAGCGTAGTTTGGAACCCCCAATATATTGTTCATAGAGATAGGATAGAACGAATACAGAAAAAAATTCTTAAATCTCATGACTATCGTGCTGGGTTTTATTATAATGACTATGAAGTGAGCGCAAAAAGACATAAAATACAATCATTAGTCCATAGACGCCAGTTCCTAGATATCATATTCTTGTTTAAATTAATAAACAATCATATTGACTCTGCTTATCTATAAATACAAAAAATTGCTTTCAAAGTCTCTCGATTCTCCTCACGTTCTAAGGATACATTCAATGTCTCATTTTGCCATACAAAAGATGCAAAAAATACCTTTTTTAGACGAGCGTGTAATTTATACAATAAGTCTCTGAACGAAGTGGATATCTTCTCTAATTCACTTAATGTTTTTAGAAGGAAATTGGGTGAATTATTGTTTTCGTAAGTTATATATTTTCCTGTACCTTGTAGTAATTTTATATTTGAGATTTTTACCGCATAAAATGGTGTTTCTTTTGCTATTTACCTAAAAGAAAATTATACGTAAAAGTGTAATAATAACTTTTTCTTGTATGTCCGTCGCTTGTATGCACTACTTACTTAGTTTAATAATACATTAATTTATGGTACTGTAGGTCTAATTGTATACCTTATCTTAAAATTGTGTGTATATGACTGTTTGCTACCTAAATAAATAA
Organism: Agriphila tristella; assembly: GCA_928269145.1. Lineage (NCBI taxonomy): Eukaryota > Metazoa > Arthropoda > Insecta > Lepidoptera > Crambidae > Agriphila > Agriphila tristella. The sequence goes on from OV743433.1 coordinate 46,876,165, forward strand.
ATTAATTAATAGGGAATATGCATAAGTCACCGATTTTGATGAATTTGAGCTTGATCGCTGCGGACACTTATAAAAACATGATGGAACAGGAAAAAAAAAAAAAATTATTATTTTAGTTTTATCACACGATGAAATCAGGGAAAAATAACATTATTTTTTTTTCATTTTCGGATATAATGCACTTTACAGTCAGATAGAATATCGAATAAGAAACAATATTTTGTATGACACATATGTACTTAAACGCAAAATTTAGGGAGATAATTGAAGATTATTGGCTAACTCCATATTAAATGCGCCGAAACACACCTGAAACGTGATGTGTGACGTCACCATTATGTATGGAGCGTTTTCGGCGGGTGCTGCTGCGCGCTAACTTCAAGTAACTATATCACGAGAAAAAAACGCAAGAGAAAAGTTTTAATATTACAGTTAATTTTCTCACGCATTATACTTTTAATTAAGATTTAAAAAAAAATTGATGCATATTCCCTATTACCCCTATAACCCATCAACGCCCGGAAAATGAGACAATAGATTTTCTATTGTGCTCCGGACACCGGCGCGCGGCGTCCGCGCGGGCATTGATGAACACTCTCTTCTTTTTGTATCTGTCGTGAACTCGTGACTTAATCGTATAAATTCATTATAATAAATGCTCGACTATTTCATGAAACGGTAATATTCCAGTGCTGCTTTCTTTTATTTCAATTTGTTAGTATGATTCGATTCTTAATCAAAATCGACACAAAACAAAAAATAAAAGCAAAAAGTTGTCGTATCTAAGTTATTTGAATTGTCAGAAATCTAAATTTGTTTAACTTCAGCAACACAAAACTAAAATATAATGTTAAAATGTCCGTATTCCGCAATCTTAAATATTGCGAAAAGTGATCGGAACACATTTTTTAATTACGCACTCAGATTAAAGAAATGTTGAGAAAACATGAAATGTGCGAGCAAGAGAGCGGGAAAACCCACCACTTGAGATTTCATTTATTTAAAAATGTTTACTGTAGTATTTGCTTAGGTCACTACTATCCCCGTCAATTGGTAATGCGCTGGAACCTTGTCAAATTAACATACACATCATCGTCATCCGCAACTAAAAATGTCGAAAAACAGTAAAATTCTTATAGGTAATATAATATATTAATTATTGAATTCTTATTTTCAATAAGAAAGGGTCTAGGTATATGAGAAAATTACAATTGTTTTTCGTTTTTGAGGTTAAAATCATGGCCGCCAGGCGCATTACCAATTGACGCGGATAGTAACTAAAATACGAGTGAAAAATCATTATTACGAATTTATATGACGTAAGTTTGTATTGTTTATAATAAGCGCATTGAACTCAATGCTGACGTCGCGGTATGTGTGGTGTAAACCGTACATACCTTATCGATAGTGAGCGGCAGCGTGGTGTGCGGGGGCGAAGCGGTAGCGGGCGCGGGTGCAGTAGCGGTGGCGGGCGCGGGCGCGGGCGCGGGGGCGGGCGCGGGCGCGGGCGGGGGCGGGTCGGGCGCGGGCGGCGGGTCGGCGCCCACGTGCTGCTCGTCGCTGTGCGCGCGCGACCGCCCGCCGCACATGCGCGCCACGGGGCTGCGGTTTACGGTTAAGCTATATACTGGACCACACGGCTACTCAGTTACTTCTTTAGCTTATACTCCAGCAGACTTACAGATTTTTTTTGTAAACAATCACATCCAGTGCCCTGTTTATCAAAACTTACAAGTCTTTTAATTTTTAAAAACAAGCATTTTCTTTATGAACATAATTATTTCACAAATCCGTTTATCAAAACACGTTAAATAAAAGCTACAAATGTTTTTGATTATTTAACCAATATTTTTTCACCCTTATATTAGTTATTTCGTTAGTTTAAAAAATCAAAACTTGTAAAAAACTCAATGGAAAATCCTGAGTATTTATGAGGGTGTCCGGCGGTTCTCCATTCCGTCTGACAATTTTTACAAGTGTCTTGCATAAATTATTTGGAAAAATACATAATTTACAAGAACTTGTAAAAAAATTCTTCTAAATTTTACTTGTAAACTTGTAAGTTTTAATAGGGCACATGTCAGATACGCAAGTGGTCAAGGGTTGCCAACTTTTTTTACAAAATAAAAAGTATATTAAGGTTGGAAAAGAAAAATAAACAGTATTTTAGAAAAAATAACAGTATTTTTTTGTGTTTTCAATACATACATATATCTTGTGTTTCTCACACAACTTATCAATTTTGTGTCATTTTTGAAAGAGCCTCAATATCTTCGATTATCTAAGAAACGAGGTCTGCGCTGCACCGCGCGCCTATAACGTAGTTTGGGCGTTTACTTTTTTTTAAACAGATCTATGGATACCAGTGATGCTTGCTGAAAACAGTATTTTTGTATACTTTTTGCTTGTTCAACAGTAAAAAGTATAATGCAGCGAAAAACAGTATAATACTGTTTTTAACAGTATAGTTGGCAACCCTAGTCAAATACGCATTTCGCCAGATTTCAAAACAGATACTCAACTCTTTAGATAGGTACGCAACTCGTCAGACACGCAGTCGAGAACAGATATTGTCGAGTTGTGTATTTGACCACCTCCGTATCTTAGGACATGCGTGTCATGTCAATTGTCAACCTTAAGGATGGGTACCCACTTAGGTCAGGCTAGGCCCACTCCGCGCTTTAGGTACGAAGCTACAAGTAGCCAGCGGGTCCGTCCGGACGGACTAATTTCAGAGGCTGCCGCGTGCCGGCTGGGTCGCACGTTAGCAGTTCGATTTCGATAGTCACTCAATAATAATTTTATTATAACCAAAATGAAGGCATAATATGACATTCGTAATGGGCTGCCTTAATACTAATAAAAAGAATCCGAACCTCACGTGTTTTTCACACTTCCAAAAGTTCCAAACGACATCGAAACGTATTAGTATTTAGTATCCATTTATTCTTAGGTAGGTACTTACTTGTCTTATTTGTTAAATAATATTCACCCAACTATTTACTGAAATAATAATTTATAGATTAGGTACATACACAGCGTACACTTACCTACTTTCGAAATAAAGTTAATTATGAATACAATTTCATTTCGTATGAAAGCAAATTGACTCAAAGTCAGCATGTCTGATGTGGCGTTGACTGTACTTATCCTAGGTTATTTTGAAACATATTTAAGTACCTACACATTATTTCACAACCTCATAACTTGTAATAAATTAACTTCCTGTTATTTAATTATTATAAAAAAGAAGAAAGTGAAACCCTGAATTCGTTAGAGGAAATAAGAGCTACGCGATAGAAAGAGAGGCAACTTCTAGGTGAATATAACTGTAGCCAAGGGAGCGGTGTGCAACCTGAATTGCACTTTATTGCGTATGGAATAGAGTCGCTATTTAAATAATTGACTTTGCGGAGTGGATCTTCTGTACTTGTACTATTATGGATTCTGTGCTTAGGTTCGCGATATTGCTATATTGCATATTGCATTGCAAGTTCGCGGTCTCAATGTGGACGCTATTACGAAGTTCTACTTGCTCCCCTTTGTGTTCGTTCGCATCGGATCGTAAAATGCGGAGTGCGCACCGAGGTCACACGTGCGTACACTATGGCGCACTGTTGCAGGTTCGCAGAGTGCGGAGATTTGCGAACCTAAGTTGCACCCACCCTAATATGCTTTCGGACACACAAAAAGTATCCGCACAATCTTTATCGAGCTTAATTTAGTCACCCATCTTGCTTTTGGCCACACAAACAGTGCTGCACAATATTTTTGAGCCTATATACATAGTATAATACCCGAAGATTTCCATTATAAAAGAATTTAAGCTGTTTAGATAAGTTTTTTTACCCGACTATGGAGAAGCAAAAAACGGAGGGTATATGATTTTTTCATTATTATAAATAGGGCAGGGCACATGCATTATTTTTTTTTGTATCTAAATCAAAAGTATAATGCATGAGAAAATCAACTGTAATTTAAAACTTTTTTCTTGCGTTTTTTTCCTGTGATATAGTTACTTGAAGTTAGCAGGCATTAGCTACCGCCGAAAACAATCTATACAAAACGGTCATGATTTGTGAAGTCACTTATGTCATGTTTCAGGCGCATTATTAAGGAGTTAGCCAAGAATTTTCAAATATCTCTAAATATTACTTTTAAGTGCAAATGTGTCATACAAAAAATGGTATCTTGTTCGATATTCTATCCGACTGTTAAGTGCATTATATCCGAAAATGAAAAAAAAAATCGTTATTTTCCCCTCTGTGATAAAACTAAAATAATACTTTTTTTTCTGTTCCATCATGTTTTTATACGTGTCCGCAGCGATCAAGCTCAAATTTATCAAAATCGGTGACTTATATGTATGTTCCCTATTTTAATAATACTTACGTATCGCCAGTGGCGCGGTCGAGGTTCCTCGGGACGCTTCTCGGCGCGGCGACGGCGACGGCGTACGATGCGTTCACTTGCGTAGCGTGCGTCGCGTGCGCGTGCGTGGCGTGCGCGGCGTGCGCCGGCAGCGCGGGCAGCGGCGCGCGCTCGGCGCGGTGGAAGGAGCGGCGCACCTCGCCCGCGCCGCCCAGCGCGCGCTCGCGGGAGAAGCACGCCTCGAGCGCCGTCGTGTCTATCGCGGTAGAGATGCGCGGGATCGTGCGGTGGCTGGAGGGCGACACAAAAGGTTTCTTTGAATTCTACACGCGAGTTTTTGGCGCCATTTCGTCGAGTTCGGTTTGGTGTCTATTTTAATTATTTGAAAATTGATTCATAGTGGATATTGTGTCTTAAAATTGGTGCAGTTTTGTGGTACAAGTGTCTACGCAACTGAACAATATGTGGGATAATTGAAATAGGCGCGATCTTGGTTGTGTGAAGCTGAGGCTACCTCGGCAGAACTAACCGAGTAAACTGTCTTGATATACTTGGTGCCAAATGCTCCAAGCAGCATTGGAATGCGATACACCCGCATTCTAATGAAAATTGAAACAATATCTACCACTGAATTGTGACTGAACTATCCAGACCCCTTGACACTGGCAAAAATTACTTCCAAAAGGAATGTAGATTGCCAAAATAAAAAAAGAAGAAGAATTCTACACGCTTCGAACGCTATCGTGTCTATCACGGTCGAGATGCGGGGGATCGTGCGGTGGCTGGAAGGCGACACAAAAGGGTTCTTTGGATTCTAGTGACGTAACGCAGACATCTAGACCGTGGAAACGACAACGTTGAGCCGCTATCATTCTACTTCGTGCATTTAGGTGCAAAAGCACTAAACTTAAGAATCGCCTAAGTCTTTTCTTATCTACAACTCGACCAAGATAACAAGGCGAATGACAGCTACATGACGGCTAAGTTTATGACACCGTTTTAATTTGGTCGTGTTGTAGTTAGGAAAAGACTTAGGCGATCCTTAAGTTTAGTGCAATCGGGCGTTAGTTCTTTAAAAGTAATCAACGAATTTTGAAACGGTTTTCACCATCATTTGAAGTATCTACATGAAAGTTTACAATAAACTACATGAAATCGGTAGAATCAACGAATACGAAATTATATCGATTTTTTAAACAATTAAAAAAAATTGTTTGGCCCGTCAGACGGCTTGTGGTTGTCCCTAGCACTCTCAGCAGCCCGCGGTTACTGGTCGTGCTCGTATCTACACGCTATGGGTGCACTCACAGCGAGGTGTGCACGGCGGTGTTGGCGTAGAAGCCGGGCACGTTGTGCGGCCGCTCGTGCTCGGGCTCGCGCTGCAGCCCGCGGTTACTGATCGTGCTCGTATCTACACGCTATGGGTGCACTCACAGCGAGGTGTGCACGGCGGTGTTGGCGTAGAAGCCGGGCACGTTGTGCGGCCGCTCGTGCTCGGGCTCGCGCTGCAGCCCGCGGTTACTGATCGTGCTCGTATCTACACGCTATGGGTGCACTCACAGCGAGGTGTGCACGGCGGTGTTGGCGTAGAAGCCGGGCACGTTGTGCGGCCGCTCGTGCTCGGGCTCGCGCTGCAGCCCGCGGTTACTGATCGTGCTCGTATCTACACGCTATGGGTGCACTCACAGCGAGGTGTGCACGGCGGTGTTGGCGTAGAAGCCGGGCACGTTGTGCGGCCGCTCGTGCTCGGGCTCGCGCTGCAGCCCGCGGTTACTGATCGTGCTCGTATCTACACGCTATGGGTGCACTCACAGCGAGGTGTGCACGGCGGTGTTGGCGTAGAAGCCGGGCACGTTGTGCGGCCGCTCGTGCTCGGGCTCGCGCTGCAGCCCGCGGTTACTGATCGTGCTCGTATCTACACGCTATGGGTGCACTCACAGCGAGGTGTGCACGGCGGTGTTGGCGTAGAAGCCGGGCACGTTGTGCGGCCGCTCGTGCTCGGGCTCGCGCTGCAGCCCGCGGTTACTGATCGTGCTCGTATCTACACGCTATGGGTGCACTCACAGCGAGGTGTGCACGGCGGTGTTGGCGTAGAAGCCGGGCACGTTGTGCGGCCGCTCGTGCTCGGGCTCGCGCTGCAGCCCGCGGTTACTGATCGTGCTCGTATCTACACGCTATGGGTGCACTCACAGCGAGGTGTGCACGGCGGTGTTGGCGTAGAAGCCGGGCACGTTGTGCGGCCGCTCGTGCTCGGGCTCGCGCTGCAGCCCGCGGTTACTGATCGTGCTCGTATCTACACGCTATGGGTGCACTCACAGCGAGGTGTGCACGGCGGTGTTGGCGTAGAAGCCGGGCACGTTGTGCGGCCGCTCGTGCTCGGGCTCGCGCTGCAGCCCGCGGTTACTGATCGTGCTCGTATCTACACGCTATGGGTGCACTCACAGCGAGGTGTGCACGGCGGTGTTGGCGTAGAAGCCGGGCACGTTGTGCGGCCGCTCGTGCTCGGGCTCGCGCTGCAGCCCGCGGTTACTGATCGTGCTCGTATCTACACGCTATGGGTGCACTCACAGCGAGGTGTGCACGGCGGTGTTGGCGTAGAAGCCGGGCACGTTGTGCGGCCGCTCGTGCTCGGGCTCGCGCTGCAGCCCGCGGTTACTGATCGTGCTCGTATCTACACGCTATGGGTGCACTCACAGCGAGGTGTGCACGGCGGTGTTGGCGTAGAAGCCGGGCACGTTGTGCGGCCGCTCGTGCTCGGGCTCGCGCTGCAGCCCGCGGTTACTGATCGTGCTCGTATCTACACGCTATGGGTGCACTCACAGCGAGGTGTGCACGGCGGTGTTGGCGTAGAAGCCGGGCACGTTGTGCGGCCGCTCGTGCTCGGGCTCGCGCTGCAGCCCGCGGTTACTGATCGTGCTCGTATCTACACGCTATGGGTGCACTCACAGCGAGGTGTGCACGGCGGTGTTGGCGTAGAAGCCGGGCACGTTGTGCGGCCGCTCGTGCTCGGGCTCGCGCTGCAGCCCGCGGTTACTGATCGTGCTCGTATCTACACGCTATGGGTGCACTCACAGCGAGGTGTGCACGGCGGTGTTGGCGTAGAAGCCGGGCACGTTGTGCGGCCGCTCGTGCTCGGGCTCGCGCTGCAGCCCGCGGTTACTGATCGTGCTCGTATCTACACGCTATGGGTGCACTCACAGCGAGGTGTGCACGGCGGTGTTGGCGTAGAAGCCGGGCACGTTGTGCGGCCGCTCGTGCTCGGGCTCGCGCTGCAGCCCGCGGTTACTGATCGTGCTCGTATCTACACGCTATGGGTGCACTCACAGCGAGGTGTGCACGGCGGTGTTGGCGTAGAAGCCGGGCACGTTGTGCGGCCGCTCGTGCTCGGGCTCGCGCTGCAGCCCGCGGTTACTGATCGTGCTCGTATCTACACGCTATGGGTGCACTCACAGCGAGGTGTGCACGGCGGTGTTGGCGTAGAAGCCGGGCACGTTGTGCGGCCGCTCGTGCTCGGGCTCGCGCTGCAGCCCGCGGTTACTGATCGTGCTCGTATCTACACGCTATGGGTGCACTCACAGCGAGGTGTGCACGGCGGTGTTGGCGTAGAAGCCGGGCACGTTGTGCGGCCGCTCGTGCTCGGGCTCGCACTGCAGCCCGCGGTTACTGATCGTGCTCGTATCTACACGCTATGGGTGCACTCACAGCGAGGTGTGCACGGCGGTGTTGGCGTAGAAGCCGGGCACGTTGTGCGGCCGCTCGTGCTCGGGCTCGCGCTGCAGCCCGCGGTTACTGATCGTGCTCGTATCTACACGCTATGGGTGCACTCACAGCGAGGTGTGCACGGCGGTGTTGGCGTAGAAGCCGGGCACGTTGTGCGGCCGCTCGTGCTCGGGCTCGCGCTGCAGCACGCTCAGCAGCCCGCGGTTACTGATCGCGCCCAGCGAGCCCGTCAGGCGGATCGTGCTCGGAAACCCCAACACTGTTGATCAGAAAACGATTCTTCGTCATTATATTCACGCAAACAGTACTGTTAACCACCAATACAATATGACATGTAATTAATACGAACGAATGGTATCTTTAACTCATTATCCTGTGACAGGATTTTTTAGGATTTAACTCAAGTTTTAATGATAAATCATAAATGTAAAATAAATCATAAAAACTCTATATAACAATTTAAGCAAATACAATAATTAAATACCGTTTGCCGTAAATGGATGATGTGGAATAATTCCTGGCTCTCGCGCCTCGGGCGGGTGAACTGGTTGCAGCAAAGGCGCGTTATAGCAGTTCTGCGTGTTAGCCATCTGTAGTTACAATAAAATAGTCAATGTAGTCAACAAGATTGTAGCGTCAGCTGGGACTTTGTATTCAGAGCACACTGGCTGGATACGAAATCCGAGCTACATTCTTCAAAGAATAAATAATTTGGTTTTTATCCAGCAGCAAATATCAAAATGAATAAAACCATAGTATTATATTAATCTGTGATAAAACCAAATAAGGTTTCGACATAGGCTACCTTTCGTCGCGAAAATGGAAACAGAAGAGAATGAAATAAAAGTTAATGTTCAAAGTTCACGACGAAATCTAAGGCCCCGTGTAGACAGAATGAGTTCTACGTTCCAGGTTCTGCGTTCTGTCTTCCGAATTTTTCAGCGCGTCCATCGTCACCGGGTACGAACGATGGAATAGCCTCTCGTCGCTTACTCCTAGACTATCTGGTGTACACACCTGTTGCACGGGACGCACGATATTGACGTAGGCGTGGCCCGCACACTGCATGGGGTCGTCGGGGCGAGCCAGCGCGTCCATCGTCAAGGTACGTGCGGTGGAATGGCATCTAGTCGCTTACTCCTAGACTATCTGGTGTACACACCTGTTGCACGGGACGCACGATATTGACGTAGGCGTGGCCCGCACACTGCACGGGGCCGTCGGGGCGAGCCAGTGCGTCCATCGTCACAGTACGTGCGGTGGAATGACATCTAGTCGCTTACTCCTAGACTATCTGGTGTACACACCTGTTGCACTGGACGCACGATATTGACGTAGGCGTGGCCCGCACACTGCACGGGGTCGCCACCAGGAACGTGCGCTGGAATGACATCTAGACGCTTACTCCTAGACTATCTGGTGTACACACCTGTTGCACTGGACGCACGATATTGACGTAGGCGTGGCCCGCACACTGCACGGGGTCGTCGGGACGAGCCAGCGCGTCCATCGTCACGGTACGTGCGGTGGAATGACATCTAGTCGCTTACTCCTAGACTATCTGGTGTACACACCTGTTGCACTGGACGCACGATATTGACGTAGGCGTGGCCCGCACACTGCACGGGGCCGTCGGGGCGAGCCAGTGCGTCCATCGTCACAGTACGTGCGGTGGAATGACATCTAGTCGCTTACTCCTAGACTATCTGGTGTACACACCTGTTGCACTGGACGCACGATATTGACGTAGGCGTGGCCCGCACACTGCACGGGGTCGCCACCGGGAACGTGCGCTGGAATGACATCTAGACGCTTACTCCTAGACTATCTGGTGTACACACCTGTTGCACTGGACGCACGATATTGACGTAGGCGTGGCCCGCACACTGCACGGGGTCGCCACCGGGAACATGCGCTGGAATGACATCTAGACGCTTACTCCTAGACTATCTGGTGTACACACCTGTTGCACTGGACGCACGATATTGACGTAGGCGTGGCCCGCACACTGCATGGGGTCGTCGGGACGAGCCAGCGCGTCTATCGACACGGTACGTACGCTGGAATGACATCTAGACGCTTACTCCTAGACTATCTGGTGTACACACCTGTTGCACGGGACGCACGATATTGACGTAGGCGTGGCCCGCACACTGCATGGGGTCGTCGGGGCGAGCCAGCGCGTCCATCGACACGGTACGTGCGCTGGAATGACATCTAGACGCTTACTCCTAGACTATCTGGTGTACACACCTGTTGCACGGGACGCACGATATTGACGTAGGCGTGGCCCGCACACTGCATGGGGTCGTCGGGGCGAGCCAGCGCGTCCATCGACACGGTACGTGCGCTGGAATGACATCTAGACGCTTACTCCTAGACTATCTGGTGTACACACCTGTTGCACGGGACGCACGATATTGACGTAGGCGTGGCCCGCACACTGCATGGGGTCGTCGGGACGAGCTAGCGCGTCCATCGTCATCGGGTATGTGCGGTGGAATGGCATCTCGTTGCTAACTCTACAAACAATACTTTATCATGCAGTCATTGCCTATGCATACAATATTTTTAAACGAGTACCTTGTCAAAGCGCGTTGTCGTTAAGCAAGTTTTTGCGCGTACAAATGGAAATTTTTTAACAATGCGCTTTAGCAATGCCGAGTGCGTCACATTTGTGTTTGTATCGAAACGAAAATTACAAAACCTAAGTCTGTCAGCTGACCAATACATTTTGTATCGGAATATGAAATAGTTTTTCGTTTGGTGTGTATACAAGGTTATTTTTGTTAATACTAGCGACCGTCCGCGGTTTCACCCGCGTGGTTCCTGTTCCCGTGGGAATATCGGGATAAAAAGTATCCTATGTTTCAATCCGGGCTATCTACTATCTGTGTGCCAAATTTCAATCAAATCCGTTCAGTAGTTTTTGCGTGATTGAGGAACAAACATCCAAACATCTAAACATCCAAACCCACAAACTTTCACATTTATAATATTAGTAGGATTAAAGTAGGGCCATTTTAATAGCATAAAGTTAATATTACCTAGCGGAATAGAGTAACAAAGGGCTGAGCAAGCGAGATGTCACTAAACAGCAACAATGTGTGATAAAAAGAGATGCGTGATTATGACGTGCAGAACTCTTTTTCGCAACTGATTGACAGTTTGTCAGCACTTATCAGCCCGCTGAGAATTTGAGTTCTGAAAATATTTCCGATATTTCTTGAAATCGTGGACATTTTTGCGAAATAATGCTTCGGAAACATGGTGTCCTGTTCAGTGATTGATTGTTGTACAACACATCGAAATAACCCAGAAAAATGTTCATTTCACAGGTAAATTACTCCAAATCGACCCCGCCTAACTTTTTGTTTATTTTAGCAAATACGTTTCGAAATTTTAACACTGAGTGTGATAATTCTCTTCTGTAAACACTCATTTTTGTAAGAAGCAAAGATCGGCTAGACAAAATGCAAAATTAACGAATATTTTGTGTAAAGAAATAATTTTCATTTTACAGTAGGGCTGCATAAAGTTATCGATTTTTTTTTATTGTCTATCACGCCGCATCACACGGTAAACGAATATGTTTCACTGTTGTAAAAGTACTTATATGATGTTTAGTTATTATTCATCTTGGAATGTAATCCCATTTAAGATAGTCAAAGTCAAATAAGCTTTATTCAAATAAACTTAATTATTAAGTACTTTTGAATCGTCTATATTTTCCTACCACCCGTTCCAGACTTTTTTACTTAAGTCGATCCATAGGTATCAGTTTCTAAATATTAGAATACCATCATAAGTAATTTAACTATATTTCAGTCAGATTTCCTACCAACTTAGATACATATTCATCTATGCAGTAAGCATTTTGAGGAAAAATATTTCCAGATGCGAGGGGTTAAGCGGATTTTGAAAAAATTTGCAGTTCCATCTAAGTTTGTTCCGGTAAGCATTAATAAAATGATAGGTACTATAAAATAATAATACTATTTTGTTTCTAAGTAAGTATTACAACTGCAATTTTAGCTTCACTTTTAATAGCAGCAACTTCACTAACTCACTCAATAGCCACTCATTTCTGTCTTTGTTACAGGTCAATATAAAGCCTATACCTCGCAGGCGTATTGTATATTTAGCCGTATTACATAGCAACTAGCTGTTTTAGAAAACGGCGCCGTATTGTAATACGGCGAGTCAACGATACGCCAGATTGACAATGTGATACGTTGTTCAATACGGCAGATCACGTTTAGCCGTTTTGTATCAAAGTTCTATTGTAGAGTGACCACACTAACAAAACGAAACAGTGCTTAATTGAAAATAATTAAATTTTAATAATTATGAAAAAAAAAATTGGTTTAAGTAAGTAAGTAGTACGAAGTACTTAGTAAGTAGTACGAAACGTGTTATTTTTATAAGTTTTAATGAATGTATAAGTACTACTTCTATAAAATAAGTAGGTACGGTACAAAAACGGTTTGGTTCTTGTTTGTAAAATTGTAATATTAGCTATTTTTTTGGTTTAAATAATTTTAAATCTTTTTAAAAGTTAACTTTTTCTATATGTAATGTATCAACATATTGTTCTTTGGGCACTGCCCAAAAAGGAGGGTCTTCCGAAATATGTTTCTTTAATCTTCACTAGCTACACTCATTGGTTTTCTCTGTATTTTTACACCAATACTATTGCGTAGGATTCCGCACAACACCAGAAACCATTGCCGCCTTAGCAGTTTTAATCTCGTTCTTTGATCCACGGCTTTCACACTTCCGCATTGAGCTGCGTAGAAATTATTTAACTGCACATTAAAAAAATGTCCTTAAAACAATTATCTGTACACACACGGCACGTTTTCTTGATTTTATTCAACCATATTCTTACTTATTTTTGATGCAAAATCCGCACTTGACGCCATTTTTAGTGTCCGGGCACGAAAACTGCGACGGCGGAGCGGCAGCGGGGCGGCGCGACAGCGGAGCGGCGGCGATGCATTCAACAGTATGGCACAGTATGGAGACGCGCACGAAACGGGCGGTGGCAGAGCGGGGCGACGAGCGATGCACGGGCGGGAGGAGAGCGACGAAAACAAATGAACAAACTAGTTGGATTTGGTAGCCCGCGATTACAGTAGTGTTGTGTTGAATAATATAATAGTGTCTGTTTGATTACTAGGTAGTACCTATTTATTCAGTATGGATGTCGGCATCTTGGACATCATTTAAAAAACACAAGATGAGCAAAGAATCCGGTTTTGAAACTAGTTAACGCCTATACTTAGACCATTTTTTCGAACTAAATAAAATTTTTAGACATAGGATATATTTCGTCCTTTGAATATTTTTCGGTATTGATTTAACAAGAAATTGTTTCCATAGCAACATCACATTTGACACATCAATAGAAATAAAAAAAAAATAAGAAGTTACTTTAGTGGTATACCGTGGTCCTACCAGTAGGTCAAATTGGTAGGTCAACGGGCCCTTAATGGTATTTAGCCCATCTGTCACAACACTACTAGCGCGGCTGACCGACCGCTAAGTTTCGTGCCCACGTTCTCATCGCCCCGCCCCGCCGCCGCTCCGCTGCCGCGCCGCCCCGCCACCGCTCGGCCGCCGCCACTTTCGTGTCCGGACACTTATTGTTATGGTAGGCAGCGCCGCGAGTGTTGATAATTAGAACTAAAAACTGACGGAAAAGCGGCTTATGAACCGCCCAATTACATTACGGCTAGCCGTATTGAAAATCGCAAAGCGCTCTATTCAATGCGGCGTACTTTTGATCAGCCGTTTTGAATACGCCGTATCTTTAATCCGCCGCATTACAATGAGGCACCGTTTTATAAAACAGCTAGTTGCTATGTAATACAGCTAAATATACAATACCTACGCCTGCGACATCTGTACTAGTATAGTATTATATTATCTGTGCCTATACGCACAGTGTCGTCCTACGTTTATAGAGATATTGTACCAGAGGCATTCACATATGTACCAACCTCATCGAATTCTAGATCTACACCTCCGCTATTGCAACAGTCACCACCATCGCCTTCTTTCCGACCAGAATTGACGCCAAGGAAAAAGAAGCCCAAAAATAAATGCCATTTTCGCAATCAACATTCTATAAAACCTCAATAATGACATACATGATTGATTGATTGATGATTTTTTCGGTTAATTTATCCCCTAAGGGGTTGAGTTTATTTGTTTGTTTATTTACGTTACATGAAATACGTGTTTATTTGTTTTTAGAAGTATTCCTACAAAGTTTCAGTACAAAGATTCTAAATATCTTCTTATCTTTTTTATGTTAAATAAATGATTTTAAATATCTTCTGATCTTTTTCTAATAGTCATAGTTCATTTCAAAATCGTAATTTTAGTACACCCGTGCAAAATTCTATCCCATTTATTTTGAATCTATGGCTGTTAATTAATACCATCGATATCGATATTTATATCAATAGTGACAAGATTACATCACTGAGACTTATACATAAAAAAAATACACACACAAATGTAAATCAATTTCGGTTTCGATTGACAGCTCATGTTTGTTCCTCTATTCCGTAGGTATATTAACTTTATGTTTAATAGGCCACATTTGACATTTGTCAATTTTCGATTCATAGTGAGGTGACCGTAGGTGTTCATAGCTTCAAAACGTCGATTAATGAATGAATCGATACAGACTTCAAACATGGAATATGAATTCAGTTATTATGAGGATACTAGTTAATTTTAACTAAAATGCAATGAAAATCAAATCAAAAATCATCAGTCAAATCCCTGTCCCATTATTATTTTATATCGTAAAAGGAAACATAATAAAACAAACAAGTAGGTAGGTACGTACATATAACAAAAACGTTACGTTCTTTAACGTAAGTAACCGTAAATATAAAACTGATGTTCTTATTTGAAAATATAAAAAAACCGGTCAAGTGCGTGTCGGGCCACGCGCCACAGGGTTCCGTAGATACCTTATACCATACCATATTTAATACCACTATCATTTTTCGTCTGTAAAAATTACTTTGTTTTTGACAGTGTTGATATGAAAGACAAAGTTATATTTACGGTTTTGGAAAATGAACTAAGTATATCTCAAAAACTGATTACTATATCACGTTTAAACCAATTTTCGTCGTCGTTAATAAGATCTAGAGCATTAAATTTTTTTATTTTTTATTTTTCACTCTCTCATTTCAAAAGTTAAAGGGGGGGGACAAACATTTTACCATTTTGGCGGTGTATACAGCGGCGGCGGTTATTCTTTGTTTTTTTTATTTTTGTATTATAATCGTTAAGCGGTTAACAGAATACATCCACCTACTAAGTTTCAACTGTGTAATCTTAATACTTTCGGAATCAAGTGGCTGTGACATACAGACGGACAGACAGACAGACAGACATAACGAATCTATAAAGGTTCCGTTTTTTGCCATTTAGGCTACGGAACCCTAAAAATGCTAACAAAGATAATGAAGATTTTAAATAATATGACTTTCAAGTATCTACCTGCGATAAATAGTGGAAATAAAATTTGATGTCGCGTGCCGCCAATTTCTTATATAAAAATTGATATTATTCATTTATGGTGAGAATATTCCTTCACAAGTACTCATTGCATTTAACTTTCGATTTTTCGATTTTTGGGTAACAAACATCCCTAGTGTTTAAGAAGAAAAAGTTTTCACTGACATAACATTGTAACGACGTTTAGTTTTATTAAAACAAAAATTGTTTTTTATGTTTAGAATGGTTTTTCAGTGAAAATAAATCGTAAAGTTATTTTTTTCGGCCAGTTTACCGTAAATATACATTCGTAATTGAAAAACATGAAGTAATTGTGCTGTTCTAACATAGAAAAAATATATTATATTTGATGCCCGCCGTTACAAGGTTACGTTGAGGAATTTTGAAATGTGGCCTATTAAAGTGTGGCCCTACTTTAGTAGGACTAAACCTCTCGTGGGGTTGATCAGACCATCAAACTGAACAAGTTTTATTATGGGACCAACCTCGAAATCACGAAGAAAAAATGTTCCATACAAAAGAACAATCCTACTCCATCGAAATGTATGAAGCAGTAGATTTTTTCTTTCGCGGTTTCAAGGTTGGTCCCACGGGCGTAGCCAGAATTCTGTATCGGGGGGGGGTTTTAAGAAAATAAAACTACAACAATGTAAATGAAATGACATTTTAGTATATTCTTATTAAATGAACCCATGGGCATTAGAGGACCGCTCGGAGAAATAAATATTTAAAATTAAAAATGTAATATTCACTTCTCAAGCTTACGCGCTCACTAGACATGAAATAAAAGACTTTTTAACGGATACTAGCGCGGTTTTATTGAAAGTACTTTGGTAATTAGTTGGTATTTGGTTTGATTTTTGATTATTCCGACGTTTCGGCACCTTTGCAGCTGCCGTGGTCACGGGGGACTGAAGCTACTCGTGAGCCTACCCTCAAGCGATGAATTTTTTAAGACGTTCAGAAATTAATATTTTACAATTTTATTTATCTTTTTAATTGGTTTAAGTTGATTTTGTGATTTGATTAATGCTAAAGAGAGAGAATCTACTGAAACTACCACCATTTCACAAAATTGGGAGGCCCCTCCAAGAAAGAAATGGCGAAATAAAACTTGGAGAGGAAAGCCGACCTCCGTCTTTTATATTTATTAATTTATTTGCAAAAGGAACTAACCGTATCATTAGATCTTGCAGTGTGTGTATGGGGCTTCAGCTTGTGAATGATGGGGTCCCAAGCTGGTGGAATTTTCCAACCATCATCTCTATTGAAATTAGGATATTTATTTATTTCGATAGCCTCGCGGAGCATTCTAGGAATAAATCTACGTTCCTTAGCAAGGATTTGGGGTTTGTCAAATCTAATGTAATGGTTGGGCCCCTCAAAGGCGTGATCACACACTGCAGACTTGTTATCGCGCCTATGTTTCATGTCAGCTACATGCTCTTTAACGCGGGTCCCTATACTTCTCTTTGTTTGCCCGATGTAGGAGAGCCCACAGTCACAATCTAGTTTGTAGACGCCTGCGGCTTGAAGGGGGATGTTACACTTGACAGGTCGTAAGAATTGGTTGATCTTCTTCGGCGGCTTGAAGTAAGTTTTGATTGACGCTCGCTTCAGAATGTTTCCAATCTTGTCAGTGACACCCTTCAAATAAGGTATGATGGCAGGTTGACGCTCTACTGTGGCTGGTTTGTCGCGTTTTCTGTGACGAAAGCGTGGTACTTGCAACTTGTTTTTACGCAGTACTTGTTTGACGTGCTGAAGCTCAGCCGTCAGGTGTTGTTTGTCACAGATGCCGCGGGCTCAATACATCATCTAATACATCAGCGTTTGTAAAAGATTCCTACCAGTTTGTCAGTGAGATACAACATCTACATCTCGCTGATGATGAAACTATGGTTAGTTTTGATGTTCAGTCCTTATTCACATGCTTACCAGTACAGGACTGCATTGATATCATCAGGAAAAAGCTAGTTGATAACAACATGCCAATTGAATATGCAGAACTACTAGAATTATGCCTAACATCTGGCTATCTGTTATGGAACGAGGAGTTCTACGTGCAAGTGGATGGCGTAGCAATGGGCTCTCCTGTATCCCCCATTGTTGCTGACATTTTCATGGAGGATTTTGAGGAGAAAGCACTAGCCACAGCACCAGTGACTCCCCGGTTCTACAAACGGTACGTAGATGACACTTTCACAATACTACCTAGAGACAGTGTCCCTGCTTTTCTTAACCATCTTAACTCCATAAACCCCAACATACAATTTACTATGGAGTTAGAGACAGATAATAAACTAGCTTTCCTAGACATTCTCATCATCAGGAATCCGAACCAAACCTTGAGCCATACAGTGTATCGTAAAGCAACCCATACAGACAGATACCTCAATGGTGACTCTCACCATCATCCTATACAGTTAGCTACCGTAGGGAAATCTTTGTTTCAGAGAGCCCGCGGCATCTGTGACAAACAACACCTGACGGCTGAGCTTCAGCACGTCAAACAAGTACTGCGTAAAAACAAGTTGCAAGTACCACGCTTTCGTCACAGAAAACGCGACAAACCAGCCACAGTAGAGCGTCAACCTGCCATCCTACCTTATTTGAAGGGTGTCACTGACAAGATTGGAAACATTCTGAAGCGAGCGTCAATCAAAACTTACTTCAAGCCGCCGAAGAAGATCAACCAATTCTTACGACCTGTCAAGTGTAACATCCCCCTTCAAGCCGCAGGCGTCTACAAACTAGATTGTGACTGTGGGCTCTCCTACATCGGGCAAACAAAGAGAAGTATAGGGACCCGCGTTAAAGAGCATGTAGCTGACATGAAACATAGGCGCGATAACAAGTCTGCAGTGTGTGATCACGCCTTTGAGGGGCCCAACCATTACATTAGATTTGACAAACCCCAAATCCTTGCTAAGGAACGTAGATTTATTCCTAGAATGCTCCGCGAGGCTATCGAAATAAATAAATATCCTAATTTCAATAGAGATGATGGTTGGAAAATTCCACCAGCTTGGGACCCCATCATTCACAAGCTGAAGCCCCATACACACACTGCAAGATCTAATGATACGGTTAGTTCCTTTTGCAAATAAATTAATAAATATAAAAGACGGAGGTCGGCTTTCCTCTCCAAGTTTTATTTCGCCATTTCTTTCTTGGAGGGGCCTCCCAATTTTGTGAAATGGTGGTAGTTTCAGTAGATTCTCTCTCTTTAGCATTAATCAAATCACAAAATCAACTTAAACCAATTAAAAAGATAAATAAAATTGTAAAATATTAATTTCTGAACGTCTTAAAAAATTCATCGCTTGAGGGTAGGCTCACGAGTAGCTTCAGTCCCCCGTGACCACGGCAGCTGCAAAGGTGCCGAAACGTCGGAATAATCAAAAATCAAACCAAATACCAACTAATTACCAAAGTACTTTCAATAAAACCGCGCTAGTATCCGTTAAAAAGTCTTTTATTTCATTAAAAATGTAACTTAAATGCCTGTATATAGTAAAAAAACGGCCGGGCAGCGCGATTTTTAGTCAGTTTCATCCACTAATCTTGTAAGTTGTAATCTTGTCTAACTATTGAGAAAAAAAAACGGCTGCGCAGCGTGATTTTTAGTCAGTTTTATCCACTAATCTTGTAAGTTGTGATCTTGCCTGTCTATTGAAAAAAAACGGCCGCGCAGCGCGATTTTTAGTTAGTTTCATCCGTTTCATCCATTAATCTTGTACTCTTGCCTGTCTATATTGGAATAAAACGGCCGTGATTTTTAGTTAGTTTCATCCGCTAATCTTGTGATCTGCAGTGTAATGGTGTGGTGTGACATCCTTCGGCGAACCCAATATGTTGTTGACCTTTATGCCTGGAGTGTAAACTGTCGGTACAGAGTATTCACGTAAAACGTGGCCGATCTTATCTGTTACTCCATTATCGTAAGGCATGTAGGCTGGTTGTCTGCTAACCTCGCCGAGGTTACCTCGGGATGCCAAAACTTAATAATAATAAGTTTTATGGTATAAATAATCACGAAAGAAAGCTTTACCATTTACTTACCGAATCACACTATGGACTGACAGATGTCAAATGTGATCTATTAAATTGGCCCATTTTTTAGTTATTTTCATTTACTTACAAGTAAGTGACAAAACACTTCGTTCACTGCAGTCCGGCACGCACGCTAGAATATGTATATACCTACCCTTGACCTACCCACTAAAATAAATTATTTTCGCGGTAATCGGTGCTGCTGCTGACTGTTGACTTGCGACAGCCGAGCGGTGCACGAAAACATACGAAAATTACCGAATGCGATGCGGTGGGTGTAATTCAAATGATCGGTGACAGATGGCAGCGCGGCAAATTCAAAATGTTAATATGTATAATAATTATACTCCTCGCCTTGCCTAACTTTATTTTAATGTTATAGATCAATAAATAGATGATGCCTATTGTATATTTCGGGGGGGGTTTGAACCCCCAAAACCCCCCCCCTGCCTACGCCCGTGGTTGGTCCCATAATGAAAGTTGTTCAGTTTGATGGTCTGATCAACCCTACGAGAGGTTTTGTATTAACTAAAAATAACTTTGTATAGCGATCTGAATCTCCTCCATTCCCTCCCTGGACTGGATAGCCATCATTTATCACAGATAGGTCAATACTTGGCGCAGAACCAAGGCCTCAAAGTTATCTCGTTTGTATGAAAATTTACTGGTGTCTTTAATTAAGTGACCGCTACTGTATATTATATACAGGGTGTTTGGTAATAGCCTTATAAAGCCAAATATGGTAGACAGGGACCAACAAACTTAACAACTTTTATTATGAAAGAAACTGCTAAAAAATCACCTGTTTCATAAGTTCTGATATTTTCGTTATTAATTTTTGTATGAAACAGCTGAGTTTTTTTCGCGATTTCAGCGCTGGTCCCGTAGTAAAAGTTGTTCAGTTTGATGGTCCCTGTCTACAATATTGGGTTTTATAAGGCTATTACCACTTCCGAAGCCGCACAGTTCCGGTTAAGAATAGGACTGTCCCATCTCATCCCGTGGGTATCGTAGAAAGCGATAGAGGGAAGTTTTAGGGACCCGGTACAGACCATCGCACAAAGGGTCACTCGAATGGCAGCGAGGAAACTGTCAACAACAGCATTCCCAAGAAGGGTTGGTGTCAGGCAGGCGGCCGATCGTAAAACTTTGCCAAAACCTAATGCAGTATGTATTACATGCTGCGCCGACCCCAATAGTGGTCGTTCTACGAGCGCAAAATTTTATTTTGTGTAGACAGCACTACAAATAAATTGGTATAAGGACAGGAGGATGATGATGAAGGCTATTACCACTCTGTAGAGATGCTCTTTACCTGATAGTGTCCGGCCGGCACTGCGCTATAGCCTCGTCGTACGGCGGCGGGGCTTCGCCTCGGGGCATGTAGTTGCCGGGCGGCTTCCACGCCGCCAGCGCCGTTTCGCATGTGCCGCCCATATAGCCCATACTACCGCTTATGTATCTAGAATAAATGCTCTTGTTATTTGATCAGTTATCAAAAAGACTATTATTTGACTGTTATTCCAAAAACTAGAGAGAGGTACAAAAGAAGAAATGTTAATAGAGAAAATTTACTGTTGAGAATGTTTTAAGAGACCATTGTATAAATTGTGAACAATAATTTCAGAGAGAAAAGAGAATTTTGAAATTATCATGGAAATGAAATTGACTTTGGATTGGTATAGTTATTGAATTAGAGAGTAAAGGGCAGTCATCATTAGCATATAATCCCCGCAAATTGCTAATGCGCTGGAACCTTGTCACATTAACATCCACATTGACGTCATCAGGGCCCTGTCAGCCCGTGCGTGATTATGAACTATGAAGCGCTCGGCGGCGGCGTCCTGAATAGGGTATTTTCCAATTTTTTGAAAACTGCTTAAATTTAAAGCTTGGGACGAACGATTTAACAGAAAAATAAAAATAAATTAATTAATGTCTTTTTTCTCTATTAAAACAATTAAAGTCTAATTTATTTTTAATGGTTTTGAATTTACCGCCAAAACGCTCGGTTCGATGTCGTCTACTGTGAGACGTCAACTTTGTGTAAACAATTTGAACACCTATGTAGTCTGTGTAACAATTTACTCTATTGTTTACACAAAGATGACGTCACACAGTAGACGTCGTCGAACCAAGCGTTTTGGCGGTAAATTCAAAAATATTTAAAAATAATTTAACATTAATTGGTTTAATGAAGAAAAAAGACATTAATTATACTTTTAATATTTTTCTGTTAAATCGTTCGTCTCAATCTTTAAATATAAGCAGTTTTAAAGAATTCGGAAAATACCCTATTGCAGTTTATTTTGTCGGAGCAAGAGTCGCTATTTATTTAAGTGAGTGCAACTTCTGTACGCTAGCACTATTTTCTATTCTGTGACGTCATCCACAACTAAAAATGACATGTATTAAGAAAATTTTAATATGTAATTTAATATATTAATTATTCAATTACTAATCAAATAAGATAAGGCCTTGGTATACAAAACAATACAATTGTTTTTCCTTTTTGAGGAAAAAATGGCCGCCAGGCGTATTAGCAATTTATTAGGATTAGTATGTTGCAGCAGAGAGGAGTCCTCCGTGCTTCGGATCGGAAGGCATATTAAGCTGTTGGTCCCGGCTGGATTTGCAGTCGTTAACACCCACCAATTCGCATTGGACCCACGTGATGGGTTATGGCCCATCCTTCTTATCCACCCATAAGCCCCAGCAGTGGGGACATTAAAACTGGCTGATGGTCAGTATGTTGAGTGTCAATTAATACCCAATGCTGGTGAGACTCCTCTGGTCGTCGGCGTGCGGCGGGCGGCGGCGCTTGAGTCTACGCACGCGGTAAACCACCACCACGACGGTGAGGAGCACGAGCGCGGTCGCGCCGCCCGCCGCCACGCGCACGTTGGCCTCCGCCGCGTCCGCCGGCTTCACCACGTCGTCCAGGCAGATGAACTCGCAACATGTGTTGCCGATGCGGAACGAACGGCAGTCCTTTGTTTTCAAATAAAACAACAACATCATTATTTTTAATCCTCCATAAAAGGTTCTGAAACCGTTAGCTAATAGCCAACAGTCTGCGGGCACGAAAACGGCGACCGCGGGGCGGCGCGAGGCGGGACGATGAGGAGAAATATACCCACCGCCACCGCCCGTTTCGTGCGTGTCACCTCTACTGTCCATGTTGTTTGTTGTACGAGTATGCATCGCCGCCGCACCGCCGCCGGCCGTCACGTCGCCCCGCCATCGCTCGACCGCCGCTATTCTTGTGCCCGCAGACGTGTAATAGTAACCATAATATCCAAAAGACTAGCTGGCGGACCCCCCACCACCCCTAATGGAGTTGCATTATGATATTCAGTACAACATTATACAGGGTTCGAGGATATATATCAATGGATATATATCATGATATATATCCGATATATATCCGATATATATCCAACGAATTTTTGTGATATATATCAATATAAAAATAGTTTAAAAAATTTACAATATTATGTAGATTTTTGCTGAATGACTTAGGTGGCGTTGATGTAGAGTTAAAACATGCTATTGTTTTGTTTTGCTGTATATAGTAATTGTAACATGAATTTCGCGCGTGAAAAAAGCAAAAAATCTATATATGTGACAATGTGTGCTGACTATGTATAGCACTATCCTATTGGTGGTGAGGTAAATGAAAAAAATTAATCAAAAATGTGGTGTATAATTTTTTTAATCAAATAATTTTCCACCACTCATATTCTGATGACTAATGATTTTTTTCCTGATTTTTAACTAATTTGTCAAATGTACCTAAATAAAACAAAAATATTCTTGTTTTCTTAAATTAATTGATTATGTTCATAAAACACATATGCAAACATTATACATCAATAATACAATAAAATAATAATGTGGCTGTCATACATAAAGTATAAATATCCGATATATATCACATTTTTGATATATATCGGATATATATCATAAATATCCGATATTTTGATATTTATAATAAATATCGGATATTTTCGAACCCTGACATTATAACACTCGTTTGGATAATATAATGACGAAAGCGCGCGCGGGGGGCGCGACCAGCCACTCATTCGGATATTACGTTCGTATCGTTGTAACACTAGTTCAGGGCTTTATAACGTTACCAATTAACAGTAAAAATAACTTTACGTAACGTTATTTTCAATACTAGCTTCCGCCCGCGACTTCGTCCGCGAGCACTTTACAGAAAATCCTCACGGAATCCTTCAACCAGGATCCGAACAGCCGTTTTTACGCGATTAGGCGGGTCCCCACCAAGCGAGCAGCCTCGCGAGGCAAAACGATTGCCGCGTGTGACGGGCCTCGCACGAGGCTGCTCGCTTGGTGGGGACCCGTCTAATCGAGTAAAAACGGCTGTTCGGATCCTGGTTGAAGGATTCCGTAAGGATTTTCTGTAAAGTGCTCGCGGACGAAATCGCGGGCGGAAGCTAGTTAATTGATTTTTTTTTAAACATAGAAATTGAATTCATTTATAGAAACAGTGAAAAAACAGTATTTTTTCTTCACGATTGCGATGTAATTATACCCTCTCCCTCTCCCTCTCCCTCTCCCTCTCCCTCTCCCATACCCCTTACCGTCCCCGACCCCTTCCCGTCCATGACCCCTCAAAAAATTTGAGCCCCCATTTCACCTTCTTAGGGGCTGAATCATGTCCATCCACCGTGTTGGACTTTAAAATAAATGTCATTTTCGCAATCACTATCCCATAAAACCCGAAAAACGACATCCATATCGATTTTTTTGTTTACTTACCCACCAATCCCACCATATTACCCCAGGGATGATTTTTAAAATAACAAATTACGTAATTATCTATTTAGTTTAAGATGTTCTCCTACAAAGTTTAAAAGTTGTAATTTCGATTTAATATTATTTTTCCATACAAAATTTGAACCCCATTTTCACTCTTTTAGGGGTAAAATCATGTCCACCATGTTGGACTTCAAAATAAATGTCATTTACGTAATCACCATCCCATAAGACCTTAAGAACAACATCCACATCGATTTTAATTTTTACTTACCCCATTTACCCCCTAAGGGATGATTTCAAAATAACAAAATATGTGTTTGCCTATTTATTTTTAGATGTGCTCCAACTAATTTTAAAGTTGTAATGTCTTTTTTATATTATTTTTCCATACAAAATTTTAACCCCATTTTCACCCCCTTAGGGGTAAAATCATATCCACGGTGTTGGACTTCAAAATGAATGTCATTTTCGCAATCACCATCCCATAAAACCTCATGAACAACATCCATATCGATTTTTCTGATTACTTACCCCATTTACCCCCTAAGGGGTGGATTTTCAAAATCACAAAATATATGTTTGCCTATATTTATTTTTATACGTGCTCCTACTAATTTTAAAGTTGTCTGTATTTGTGTATTTTAAAAATGTATAGTCTATTTTATACTATATTTCCATACAAAATTTGACCCCATTTTCACCCCTTTAGGGGTTAAATCATGTCCAGCGTGTTGTACTTCAAAATAAATGTCATTTTCGCAATCGTCATCACAGAAAACCCCAATAACGACATCCATATCTATTTTTAGGGTTTTTTACCCCATTTCACCCCTATTTCATACCCATAGAGGTTGAAATACTACCAATAACAATTTATGTTGCGTTAGATTTCTATCTATAAGCCTAAATTATAAGTTTAGCGGGTTTTACTTCGAAAATGAAGGATTTTCTATACACAACTCCATCCCCCTTTTCACCCCTTCAGGGGTAGAATTTTCAAAAAAGCTAAGATACGTATATATTAATTTTCAATTGTCAGCCTAAACACAAAATTTGAAGATCCTTACTTTGAAACTGAGGGACTTTCATACAAACTTTGGACCCCCGTTTCACCCCTTTAGGGGGTGAGTTTTGAAAAATCCTTTCTTAGTGCACCCCTAGACCTTATAAGGAACCTATGTGTTAAATTTGGAATCTCTCGACCCAGCGGATTGGGCTGTGCATTGATATGTCAGTCAGTCAGTCAGTTTCTTCTTTTATATATTAAGATGATACCTTGTAACATTATTTTTTTAATGGTACCTAGTAACATAACATTAATTTAACGTTATATTAAGGTAGATAACGTTAAAAAATAACGTTATTTTTAATGGTAATTTTATAAGTATTGCGTATTGTAGGTAGGTACCTCTACTACCTAGTACCTACCGCAGACACATTGCTTTTAAATATTTTTATACAGTAACATTATCAAGGAACGAAAAATTAACGTTAAATTCTGTTTTACCGTTATACATTTTACCGTTATTAATGTCCAGTTTTACCGTAATTTTTTTAACGTTATTATTTTTTAACGGTATTTAAAGCCCTGCACTAGTTGTTTTAATGTTGACAATAAGCTACTGTTTCAAACCTATTATAGAGGATTCATATCATGGGTGTAGATAAAGTCTTGTATGCAACTGTATATTATTAAATATTAAAACACTCATGTGATACTATTATCAACATACCTAACCCCTCATTCGTGTTTAATACCGTGTTTAATACTTATACTACAGTTGCATAAATAACTACATATTAAGTTTTATGTTTTTCATACACAATGCCATTTATATCCCCGTTCAAACTTTATGGCTTCTATGAACATCGCACGAGACGATGCACAAAACACAAATTTGATGTGTGTGAGAGACTTGTGGTGGGGCACGGCTACACACATAGTGACTAACATCACAGCAGCCAATAAGATTGAATTGTATTATACAAGTCGACTCTAATCAGGTAAGTGAGATGGGAATCGAAAGAAAATGTGAAAGCTATTGGTAAATACATCTATTTAAGCTCCGTACAAACTGACGCGAATCCCGCACGAAATTTGCGATTTTGATCACATAACTCAAAACGATAGCCATAGCCATTGTCAAAGAAATTGCTAGAGAATTGCTATGGCAATGGCTATGGCTATTGCTTTGAGTTACGTGATCAAAATCTGTCAAAATGCCCTAATCGCGTGATTCGCTCGCCTCAGTTTGTACGGAGCTTTATAGCACAAGTCATAGCTTTCCCACTCAAGCAGGAAGAGATTGGGTTCTACTTTCCATTAACGGACCACGATTTTGGGGGGAGGGGGTGAGGGGGGAGGAGTAGGGGGAGGGTGGCAACCCCTCCCTAAAGTTTGAAAGTTAGGAGATGGATACTTTTTTTTTAATGGTTAAAAAAAAAACTAAAAATATGTAAATTAAGCAGGGGAGGCTAAAAAAAGGTGGGGAGAGGGGAGGGGACGTACGTACAAAATTTCGCACGTAAAAAAAGTCGTTTCTGGCGCTTCGCCGGCCGCTGCCGCGGCACGCTCGCTTCGCTCGCTCGGCTTGCGCGCTGGGTTCATGTACACCTAACATGCTCGTCGCTACGCTCCTCGCACCTATCGTGTGACCTGAGGTCCTTTAGTAGTGCTACCAAACTAGTGCGCCGCCATTAAACGTAAAAAATTGCGACACAGGTCTAAAATTATTTTTTTTACCTAGAAAATCTTAATTTTTAGATTTTTTTTCTCGCGTATTATTTGGTTCCTAAACATAAAATTTCGTATACGTGTTCCAAATCATGAGTTCTTTACATAAAAAAAATATGAATTCGGAACTCGTGGTCCGCTAATGGAAAGGTGAGCCAGAGATTGCCAGCAACCACACCATTTTGCATGCAAATTCATTTACAAATCTGGGGGCTAATTTCAAAATCTATGGCAATCGTTTTCATTTGACAGATGGATGTGACACACTGCTGTATTTCTTTAGTAAGTTTCATTTATGCCGAAAAGAAGTATCAATGTTCTGTGGAATTATGGCTCCGTCAGCATCAATTCAGTTTTATTTAGTAGTACAAAGGCGAGACGCACAGGTGCTTTTGTGACACTAGTTTCGAGTCACGTTTATATGGTAAAACCTCATTGAGTAATTTTCCCAATGAGGATCAGCATTTGTGCATAAATCATTATTTGTGCTTAAACTAGGTTATCCTGTGTTTTAGGCGATATGCGCCTATGGAAGATATAATTGTTGTATTAAATAGCATTAATTTCATATTAATATGGACTATTTCAATCATACCTGTGGTGGTGAACAAAGCACTGCCTTGCACACTTTTGGTATCCCATTATCACAAACACATAATGTACAGGTATCAGAGCTGGGCACATAATGAAGTCCATTGAATATCACTCTTCCACGAAAATCTGTGCATACCTCTTGAGCTGCTACACCTAAAAACGTCATGAAACAATTATTACACATTGTCAAAACAACATTGTTATATGAGATACATGATGAATAATAATGAGACCATAATCATTTTTAGATAGCATACTAACTGTAAAAGTGTAAGGTCATTAAACACAATACAGCCGTGCCCTGCATTTCTTTTGTTACAATCAAATATAAACTGCTGAATATGAGAGCCACATTTTGAGGGCAGCCAACTATTGTCTATATTATAATCGATATTCACTCGCTGCTGGTTCGCTGGCCGAAGTACAATATCATATTGAACATGCGTCTTGGCTTATTTTTGTACTTGTTTTGCGATTGCGCCTCTCCGCTCTCCGTCCGATTCTTTTCTTTCTTCCGCGAGCTCGAGCTCGCTCAAGCGATCTCGTAACGTGTGCGTAACGTCACGGTGACAGACTGGTGACAGACTGTCACTGTCAAGGCCGAAACAAATTATCGGACGCGGCTTACTGCCGCGGCTGATCTGAGGGCCTAGTACGAGTTGGTTTTTTGCTCTCACTTCACTTTTCGAATAGTTAACTATCGTTTCCTCTCTTTCACTCGTTCACTCACTCGCATGATTTCCTCTCTTTCACTCGATTCTATTCGCAAAGTGAGGTGAGAAACACAACTCATACTAGGCACTCTGAGGTGTGCAAACTATCGGATACGTCCGCGACCTGTACCCATAAAGTTAATATACCTTTAACTTTATGCCTGTACCTTGATTACGTAAAGCTGTTGCTAACAATTCTCGATTGAAATCGATTGAAAGCGCGGTTGCATTGCTGCTTTAAGGTCCAAACAAATTATCAGACGCGGCTTACTGCCGCGGCTGATCTGAGGTGTGCAAACTATCGGATGTAGTAGGTCGCGGACGTAACCATAGACTAATATGACGTCATCGGACGTCCGATAGCTATCTGGCACGCAGGATGTTATGAGAGTGTGCACAGTTATCAGCCGCGGCAGTAAGCCGCGTCCATAAGCCGCGTCCGATAATTTGTTTGGACCTTTAGTTAAGATAGTTGTCACATTGGTTCTTACTAAAGCAGCGATGTAACTGCGATTTCTGTCAGAGTTGATTGCAACAAAGTTACGTAATTACCCCCCTGGGTACTACCTCCGATAGTTTGCACACCTCAGACACAGCCTCAGATCAGCCGCGGCAGTAGCCGCGTCCGATAATTATGATCGTCATCTCGTGTGTGCCTTACTCCTTCAGGCTTGTGAGCTTTTAAATCCTTCAGTGACGGATAAACAATATCTTATTTTGGTATTCAGAACAAACGTAACGCTAGAATTTATGAATTATTGACGTTTGAACATGGTCCTCACGAAATGACACTGAAGATCATGGATGCTGGAAATAACAAAAACTAGCTAACGAAAGTGCAGTTTCACTGCATAGATGCTCAGTGACACAAAAATAAATAAGATTTAACATTCGAAAATCATACAAAACAGAATAGATCTCATAAAATCGTTGTTTAAACGTGGCACACACGGAACCGTGTGTGCCAGTTTTCATTTGTCAAAATATCGACAACTAAACCGTTTGGAACCAAATGAAGCAGTCTAGCAGCGTTACGTTTGATAAGTGACAGCATATAAAACTTTAAATCCGTTCGCGTAACAACACATCAATAGGAAAAGCAAAAACAATATTTCGACCCATCAGACTGTGTGGCCCACAATTAATACCGTTACGTTACGTGAATTTTGCGTCACTTAAGATGTAAAGCAGTTTATAGTAATAAGAATTTCCGTCACTGAGGATCTAGCTTTATTTGGAACCAATCACTGCAGTAGTTTCAATACAATTCATGATACAATTTGTATGAGATTTTTAAGATAGGGTGACAACCATAGATCGTACGATCTATGGTGACAACAGTGTACGCACGTTGATGGACAGAAAGGATATAACCGTCCTGTTAATGAGGGCTTTTCAATCAAAATGACAAAAAACTGTCTGCTCGATAGATGGCATTGATAAAAATGTATGTGTCAATGTGTTTTTTTTAATAACCAAGCTTCGAAGAGTACTTAGGTAGGCAGGTAGATGTAACCCTGAAATGTTTCTTTCTGGGTAGATGTCAGCCAGCGTTCGCTTAAGCCGAAATTAGATGGTTCATTTTTACGTTTATTTTCGATGCTTCATTAGTGAAGCATCGAAAATGAAGTGTCTAATTATGAATTCATCTTTCATCACTGATGTGCCTTTTTGATGAAAGTCACTAGACGGCCGTTCGCTTTCATCTGTATCTGCCTTTCATCAATCATCGGCATCGGAAATTAACGATAAATGAAACGTGTAAACAGCGCCATTCACTGCAGTGAACGGCATGTCGTCAGCCACGTGTTTGTTTTCATTTTAATATGCCTTTATTTTTCGTTTTTCGACGTTTCTCAACCTGCATCAGACAACATGCATACAAGCAATGCATGCAAGCATTTTCTCGCTCTTTAATTAACTACTAATTCTTTAATAAAAATTATCACGCACAACCTGTTGCCGCGAAAGAGGAAAATAGTAACAGACAAACATACAAACACACATGCAAACCCTTACCCCAAATGCATATACCGCCTCCGTTCCGTTCCATCCATCGTGGGTTGTAACGATACGCTGCAGTCTCAGTAAACATCAACACGATACGATGTCCGCAAAAAAATACTTCGTGGTCACCCTAGGTGATCTACATACTAATTTAAATCTCGAATTGCATCGTAAGTACTGCAGTGATTGGTTCCAAATAAAGCTAGATCCTCAGTGACGGAAATTCTTATTACTATAAACTGCTTTACATCTTAAGTGACGCAAAATTCACGTAACGTAACGGTATTAATTGTGGGCCACACAGTCTGATGGGTCGAAATATTGTTTTTGCTTTTCCTATTGATGTGTTGTTACGCGAACGGATTTAAAGTTTTATATGCTGTCACTTATCAAACGTAACGCTGCTAGACTGCTTCATTTGGTTCCAAACGGTTTAGTTGTCGATATTTTGACAAATGAAAACTGGCACACACGGTTCCGTGTGTGCCACGTTTAAACAACGATTTTATGAGATCTATTCTGTTTTGTATGATTTTCGAATGTTAAATCTTATTTATTTTTGCGTCACTGAGCATCTATGCAGTGAAACTGCACTTTCGTTAGCTAGTTTTTGTTATTTCCAGCATCCATGATCTTCAGTGTCATTTCGTGAGGACCATGTTCAAACGTCAATAATTCATAAATTCTAGCGTTACGTTTGTTCTGAATACAAAAATAAGATATTTTTTATCCGTCACTGAAGGATTTAAAGGCTCACAAGCCTGAAGGAGTAAGGCACACACGAGATGACGATCATCGATAATTTGTTTGCACCTTCACTAGTGCATTCCAAAAGGCTAATCGCTAGGCCATTGAGCAGATTTTTTGTCAGTGGTCAAGGTCAAAACAAATTATCGGACGCGGCTTATGGACGCGGCTTACTGCCGCGGCTGATAAGTGTCCACAGTAGTCCATATCCAGCGTGCCAGATTGCTATCGGACGTCCGATGACGTCATATTAGTCTATGGTAACGTCCGCGACCTAATCATAGTCCCAGATACAGTACCTATCCGATCCGAGGGCCTAGTACGAGTTGGTTTTTTGCTCTCACTTCACTTTGCGAATAGTTAACTATCGTTTTCTCTCTTTCACTCGTTCACTCACTCGCATGATTTCCTCTCTTTCACTCGATACTATTCGCAAAGTGAGGTGAGAAACACAACTCGTACTAGGCAGGCCCTCAAGGTCCAAACAAATTATCGGACGCGGCTTACTGCCGCGGCTGATCTGAGGTGTGCAAACTATCGGATGTAGTAGGTCGCGGACGTAACCATAGACTAATATGACGTCATCGGACGTCCGATAGCTATCTGGCACGCAGGATGTTATGAGAGTGTGCACACTTATCAGCCGCGGCAGTAAGCCGCGTCCATGAATATATATATATATATATATATGTTACCGGCCAAACCCGATTTCAGGACAAACTAGTTTGGCCTAGGCTAAACTAGTTTGTCCTAAGCTCAATAGGATAAACCAGTTTAGCCTAGGCCAATCTAGTTGATCCTGATATAAATACGCACATTCCAGGATAAACTAGTACGGCCTAGTCTAAACTCATTTAGCCTTGTTGAAAGTAATGAAATAGAATAATTGAGGTATAATTATTATTTCTTAAACATAAATAAATATTAGCTTTTTAAAAAAATAATGATAGATAACTAATTTCATTAAAAAATCTTTAATACTTGTTTTAAATTATTGTTTTTTTTTAAAAAAACACTTCATTATTTTGTTACTAGCTTTTGCGCAACTTCAATCGCTTGGACATTTTCGAAAATCTTTAAAATTCTTAAAATGCCGTAGAAGGCGTTCCCATCCCCGTTTCCGTTCAGAATAAGATCCAGAGATATTTATTATCCCGTTCCTCTTCCCGTTGCCGTTTCCATTCGCGTTCCCGTTACCACTTTTCACTTGTCATCTGTCACTTGCCACTTCACTTTTCACTTCACGCTTTTGCTTTCGCTTTTGCTTTCGCTTCCGCTTTCACTTACCGTCACTGTGACCATCAATCTTTATATCTATCTGCCTTTTCTTTTTAATGCACAACGGGACAGTGCTTAGCATTCACCTCACCAGATGCTTAATAAAAATATGCAAATTACTATAGGTACAATTTATTATTGTACTCTAATGTAAATGATGGCATATTTTTGATTTGTTCCTTGTGATGCATTGGATTTTAAAACTTTTCGGGTGCCGGCAATGACGCAGGAATTAAGAAATTCGGAGATTCATCCTGTGCGCTTCCACCTTCGGCCTTATCGTTACTAAGCATCTGATGAGGTGAATGCCAAGCACTATCGCGTTATGCATTAAAAAGAAAAGGTAGATAGATATAAAGATTGATGGTCATGGTGCCGGTAAGTGAAAGCAGAAGCGGAAGCAAAAGCGTGAAGTGAAAAGTGAAGTGGCAAGTGACAGATGACAAGTGAAAAGTGGTAACGGGAACGCGAATGGAAACGGCAACGGCAACGGGAAGAGGAACGGGATAATAAATATCTCTGGATCCTATTCTGAACGGAAACGGGGATGGGAACGCCTTCTACAGCATTTTAAGAATTTTAAAGATTTTCTAAAATGTCCACGCGAATGAAGTTGCGCAAAAGCTAGTAACATAATAATGAAGTGTTTTTTTAAAAAACACAATAATTTAAAACAAATATTAATGATTCTTTTATGAAATTAGTTACCTATTATTATTTTTTGAAATAGCCAATATTTATTTATGTATAAGAAACAATAATTATACCTCAATTATTCTATTTCATTACTTTCGACAAGGTTAAATGAGTTTAGACTAGGCCGTACTAGTTTATCCTGGAATGTGCGTATTTATATCAGGATCAACTAGTTTGGCCTAGGCTAAACTGGTTTATCCTATCGAGCTTAGGGCAAACTAGTTTAGCCTAGGCCAAACTAGTTTGTCCTGAAATCGGGTTTGGCCGGTAACATATATATATATATATATATATATATATAATACGCGTCCGATAATTTGTTTGGACCTTACCCCGGTCACTCACATGCGCGCAAAGGTTCGTACATTGTACGAACCTTTGCACGCATGTGAGTGGCTGTCAGAAATTCATTCGCAAAGTCAGAAACTTCGCGAATAGGTTCGCATATGAGTGTGCGAATCCATTTGGCATTGCCAATATATATATAATAGGAGGAAGTGCAAATGCCAAATGGCATTTGCACTTCCTCCTACACTTGTTCACGAATGTTTATTTTTACTTGCGATTTTGTGAACAATGAACGGTGAAGATGATTTTAATAGAGCTGTTGGACTGTTTTATGTATGCTCATATGCTTACTATTTTCAATTTAGAAAATAAAGGCTAAATAAAGGTCGACACAACTACGAAAATACGCGTAACCACAGATTACTAATGGTCGTACGAATGCTTTCGTCTGTGGCACGAATGTGTGGGAGGCTAAGCGAAGGTTCGAGGTTCGCGCGCTTTGATGTGCGTCAAAAAACCAACACAGCTTGGAAAAGTACGAATGTCTCGAAAACTTCGCGAAGTCATTCGCGAAGGTCGTCCTACACATGTGGGTTTAACGTATTCGCGAACATTTGCGCACATGTGAGTGACCGGGGTTAGGTCCAAACAAATTATCGGACGCGGCTTATGGACGCGGCTTACTGCCGCGGCTGATAAGTGTGCACACTCTCATAACATCCTGCGTGCCAGATAGCTATCGGACGTCCGATGACGTCATATTAGTCTATGGTTACGTCCGCGACCTACTACATCCGATAAGGCCGAAACAAATTATCGGACGCGGCTTAGGCTGGCCCCAGACCTACCGGTTCCGTTTCTTTGCTTTGCTGTTCTACCATGGACCGCCGGCCAACAGGCTCATTTTCAATCTATCGCATATTTTGACCTGACCACATTGGCAAGATAGCCATTAGTTTGGTGTTATCAAATATCGTCATCTGGGGTGCGATGAGAAGTTTTAGTTTTCGTTTTAAAAAAAACTGCTGTTTTATACAAAAATTAATAACGAAATTATCAAAATGTATGAAACAGTTCATTTTTTTTCGCGATTTCAGATTTGGTCCCATAGTAAAAGTTGTTCAGTTTTATTATGGTCCCTATCTACCATATTCAGTTTTATAAGGCTTTACCAAACATCTTGTATAAATAAGCGATCGAGTTATTTTTAACGATCGGAGTCCATGTTCAGGGTGGCATATCTCCTAAAAGCTTCCTACTTCGCAATCCAGGCGATGACATTTGATAAAACCAAGCTAATGGCTATCTTGCCAATTTGGTCTAGTCCCAAAATGCGATAGATTGAAAATTACCCTGGTTGGCCGGCGGTCTTTCAAGCAAGGTAGCACAGCAAAGCAAAGAAACGGAACCGGTAGGTCTGGGGCCAGCCTTACTGCCGCGGCTGATCTGAGGTGTGCAAACTATCGGATACGTCCGCGACCTACTACATCCGATAGTTTGCACACCTCAGATCAGCCGCGGCAGTAAGCCGCGTCCGATAATTTGTTTGGACCTATAGTTTGCACACCTCAGATCAGCCGCGGCAGTAAGCCGCGTCCGATAATTTGTTTGGACCTTCATTGTGTGCATTCCAGCAGGCAAACCGCTGGGTCATGGGTTGGGTCATCGGTCGTCAAAGAGTCGAATTTAATGATCGTCATCTCGTGAGCTTTTAAATCCTTCAGTGACGGATTAACAATTTCTTATTTTGGTATTCAGAACAAACGTAACGCTAAAATTTATGAATGATTGACGTTTGAAGGTCCAAACAAATTATCGGACGCGGCTTATGGACGCGGCTTACTGCCGCGGCTGATAAGTGTGCACACTCTCATAACATCCTGCGTGCCAGATAGCTATCGGACGTCCGATGACGTCATATTAGTCTATGGTTACGTCCGCGACCTGCACGCGTAGCATGAGCAAACGGGACTCTTGTCTACGAAGACTTGTCGTCTCGACCCTCTAGATTGCTGAGCACAGTGGTGGGACTCGCTCTCAGAATTTTACAACCTTTTTATGTCTTTTAATACAAATATGAGTTTTAAAATATAATATTTTTATTTCAACATCAATAAACGTCGAAATTATCTGAAATGATTCGAAATGATTTAGTTTAAACATGATACTTATTTTTTAATAAGTTCTAAGATAAAGAGACACTCACAAAAGCTTTCACTTCCGTAGACAAAGCTCTCTCGAGCTCGAGAAGAATAATGTTGCCACTAGTAAATATTTATAATTATTTCCATCATTTCTCTTAAAGGGCGTTCCTTTCTATACGTTTCACGACGCAAAACTCTTAAAACCGAGTTAAATATAGCCGTATGGATATAGTTCGTTTGCCTTCCTTTTATTGAGAGATTTTTGAAAAGATGACACAGACCAACACACTTGTTAATTTAGTAATAAATAATGAAATCAATGTATGAAAATAATTTTAATTTACTTTTTTAAGTAAATAAATTAAAATTAAGTAAAATAAAAGTAAAAAAATACTAAAGGGAAAAAAGTGTAATATTAGGAAACAATATTATTGAATAGGTTTACCGTTTTAAGTTTTATACCTTTTTACAATAAATTATTTATTATATTATTTTAATTTATAAAATTTATGAAAAAATTTAAGAATAAAAAATACTTATTCGTTATTTACTACTAGTAAATATTTATTTAATTTCTTTTTTTATAAATTTTATAATAAAAAAGAATTACTTAAATACAATTTTTCATTTTTTTTCTTTCCGGATAACTGTTTTTGTCGTTTGTGCTGTAACTTCTCTTCTTACCTTAATAAAATATAAACACGGACAACTTAGCTTTATTTTCATTGCGAAATTAAAAACTCAGAAAAAAAAATAAGTCGACAAATCTTTCTCGACCACTCGAAGGGTGGTAGACAAATTTCTCCCACTCAACTGTCAAATTAATGTCAGTTGAAGACAAAAGCTCGTGTTTGTCGACTTTTGACATTAGGCCACGACAAAGAACAATGCGAGTCTACGGTTGTAAAATGCGAGCATGAGTATCTCGATCTCAACCCGACAAAAGTGACATTTCGGTGTAGACAAGCCATTGTTCTGTGAGTCGAATCTTATCTCGATGTTGGTAATATTTTTATTTCAACATCAATAAACGTCGAAATTATCTGAAATGATTCGAAATGATTTAGTTTAAACATGATACTTATTTTTTAATAAGTTCTAAGATAAAGAGACACTCACAAAAGCTTTCACTTCCGTAGACAAAGCTCTCTCGAGCTCGAGAAGAATAATGTTGCCACTAGTAAATATTTATAATTATTTCCATCATTTCTCTTAAAGGGCGTTCCTTTCTACACGTTTCACGACGCAAAACTCTTAAAACCGAGTTAAATATAGCCGTATGGATATAGTTCGTTTGCCTTCCTTTTATTGAGAGATTTTTGAAAAGATGACACAGACCAACGCACTTGTTAATTTAGTAATAAATATTGAAATCAATGTATGAAAATAATTTTAATTTACGTTTTTAAGTATATAAATTAAAATTAAGTAAAATGAAAGTAAAAAAAATACTGAAGGGAAAAAAGTGAAATATTAGGAAACAATATTATTGAATAGGTAGGTACCTTTTTACAATAAATTATTTATTGTATTATTTTAATTTATAAAATTTATGAAAAAATTTAAGAATAATAAATACTTATTCGTTATTTACTACTAGTAAATATTTATTATATTTCTTTTTATATAAATTTTATAATAAAAAAGAATTACTTAAATACAATTTTTCATTTTTTTTCTTTCCGGACAACTGTTTTTGTCGTTTGTGCTGTAACTTCTCTTCTTACCTTAATAAAATATAAACACGGACAAATTAGATTTATTTTTATTGCGAAATTAAAAACTCAGAAAAAAAAAGTCGACAAATCTTTCTCGACCACTCGAAGGGTGGTAGACAAATTTCTCCCACTCAACTGTCAAATTAATGTCAGTTGAAGACAAAAGCTCGTGTTTGTCGACTTTTGACATTAGGCCACGACAAAGAACAATGCGAGTCTACGGTTGTAAAATGCGAGCATGATTATCTCGATCTCAACCCGACAAAAGTGACGTTTCGGTGTAGACAAGCCATTGTTCTGTGAGTCGAATCTTATCTCGATGTTGGTCATGCTACGCGTGCTGCACGCGTAGCATGAGCAAACGAGACTCTTGTCTACGAAGACTTGTCGTCTCGACCCTCTAGATGGCTGAGCACAGTGGTGGGACTCGCTCTCAGAATTTTACAACCTTTTTATGTCTTTTAATACAAATATGAGTTTTAAAATATAATATTTTTATTTCAACATCAACAAACGTCGAAATTATCTGAAATGATTCGAAATGATTTAGTTTAAACATGATACTTATTTTTTAATAAGTTCTAAGATAAAGAGACACTCACAAAAGCTTTCACTTCCGTAGACAAAGCTCTCTCGAGCTCGAGAAGAATAATGTTGCCACTAGTCAATATTTATAATTATTTCCATCATTTCTCTTAAGGAAGTGTCTATTCATCGGGGCGCCTCGACGAATAGTATTTTTCTCTATCTAGCGGTGCGCACCATTGAATAGCACTTTCTCTAGGGATTGGCTATAGGCCGGTGCCTCGGGTTCGATGATCCCCGCGGGAAGTAGGTAACATCTTTGAGTTGTTGTTTCTAGTTTGGTTTTGACATTGCAGGCTGATCACCTGATTATGCGATAAGAGAAATGATCCGTGCTTCGGCTGTAGATCCTGCGCCTGACCTCTCCTGTCTTGTCGGTCGTCCTGCCGTCCTATCGGAAATAGAGAGTGAAGGAAAAGACAGTGCAAACACTTTTCTCTCAAATCTCAATTAAACTGCATCTAAATCTCTAAACACAAACCAAAACTACGCACTGCACTAACAAATCTGCTAAAACTGTGGTTTGTGGCCAAAGATGATTACCTACTATACCCGCAAATGCGCACTATGGAACCTTGTCATATTAACATCTACGTTTACGTCATCCGCAACAAAAAACTAGGTACCTACATGTAACAATAAAATTCTAATAGGTATTTTTTTATTAATATTAGTTATTGAATCATTAATTTTAAGGTATAAAAAATCTACAATTTTTTTTCGATTTAGTGGTTTAAAAATGGCTGCCAGGTTCATTAGCAATTTGCGGGAATAGTATTACAAGGTGTTTTCGAAATCGCAAAAAAGAAAACAGGTGTTTCATACAAAAATTAATAACGAAAATATCAAACTGTATGAAATGAAACAACTGATTTTTTTTCGCGATTTCAGAGTTGGTCCCATAGTAAAAGTTGTTCAGTTTGATGATCCCTATCTACCATATTCGGCTTTATAAGGCTTTTACCAAACACTTTGTTATTATAAAAAGCGGCATCACAGCAATAAAATAACACTAACGGTTAAATTGAATATAACGAGAAACAACAACTCAAAGATGTTGCTAACCCGCGGCGGGGATCGAATCCACGACCTCTGGATCGAGAGAACAACACTCTAACCACCAGCCTAAGAGGCATTTACACAATTATTACTACCTATTTGAATAGTTTAACTTACGATTAAGACAACTAAAAAGGAGGCACCGGCATATAGCCAATCCCTAGAGAAAGCGCTATTCAGTGGTGCGCACCGCTAGATAGAGAAAAATACTATTCGTCGAGGCGCCCCGATGAATAGACACTTCCTATTTATAACCCTATACCACAAAGTAAGTAGTGGCGGATACCTACAGAAATTTTAAATCTAAAAACGTTTTATACTTTTTAGTCTGTTTTTACTAGTCCGTTTTAATGTTTTTAGTCCGATGTTTTTGGGATAATTTAGTCCGTTTTAAAAACGTGTTTTTAAAAAAGTTTTTTTTTCAGTAAATTTTTATTTTCTGCTTTTTAGTTAACGAGCCAAGACTAAAAAAAATATACCATCTCCTATCGGAACACTCGTCAAGACGATTCAAACGAGCCCAAACTCGATGGAGTTGCATGGATTTATTACAGAGTCCCAGTTGCCTTCTTCCGGCTCCATCATCAGACACTGGAAACTATTTCCTAACAAAGTACTCATCAAGACGATTCAAACGAGCCCAAACTCGATGGGGTTTCATGGTTTCAATATTGAGTTCCTATGGCATGGCCTTTCAGCTTTATCGACCCTGGACCTCGTCTCCCATTAGAGTACTCGTCAAGATGATGCTAACGAGCCCAAACACGATGGCGTTGTATGGTTTTATCATAGAGTTTCTATGACCTTCCTCCGGCTCCATCATCAGATCCTCGGACACTATTTCCCACTAAAGTACTCGTCAAGGTGATTCAAAC
This sequence comes from Agriphila tristella, assembly GCA_928269145.1. Classification (NCBI taxonomy): domain Eukaryota; kingdom Metazoa; phylum Arthropoda; class Insecta; order Lepidoptera; family Crambidae; genus Agriphila; species Agriphila tristella. Next base: position 46,916,089 of record OV743433.1, read on the forward strand.
GAGCCCAAACTCGATGGGATTGCATGGATTTATTACCAAGTTCCAGTGGCCTCCTTCCGGCTCCATCATCAGACCCTGGACACTATTTCTCAACAAAGTACTCGTCAAGACTATTCAAACGAGCCCAATCTCGATGGGGTAGCGTGGTTTTATTAAAGAGTTCCTGTGTCCTTCCTCCGGCTCCATCATCAGACCCTGGAAACTATTTCCTAACAAAGAACTCGTCAAGACGATTCAAGCGAGCCTAAATTTGATGGGGTTGCACGGTTTCAATATTGAGTTCCTATGGCATGGCCTTTCGGCTTCATCATCAGATCCTGGACTTCGTCTCCCATTAGAGTACTCGTCAAGACGATGCTAATGAGCCCAAACACGATGGGGTTGTATGGTTTCATCATAGATTTCCTGTGGCCTTCTTCCGGCTTCATCATCAGATCAGTTCAATGACACCATAATATTGCATTGCCTTCCAGTTCTGACCTATGTTCAAAGTTTCAAGTCTTTAACTCATCGGGAAGCTAGGATAAAATCGTTCGCAAACTTTGTGGAGAAACACACAAACAAACAAACAAACGCGAAAGCACTAATAAAAACGTGTTAAAAAGAGCCACCTTTTCGTAAAAAAGTTAGATTATAAAAAAACAATCGCCAAGCTAACTAAAGGGATTTCGTTCCTCTATAATTGTAAAACTGTGTCTTTACATTGCAAATGTATTTCCATAGGTATCTCTTAGCATGGCCTATGATATGGGCAGCGCATTGACCTGAATTTTGTTTTTCTAGGCAGCGGCATGGCGCGCAAATCAAAAACAAAATAACGTCAAAAGGCCATGTAACGGTTTAAGTTAACGGAAGTGCAAAGTAACGGAAGTTAAGAAGAACGTTAATGTTTTTTCCAGTTAACTTAAAAGTTAAATCGTTAAGCACTTTGTTAACTTCGTTAATTAACTGTTAACGTATTAACGGTTTTCTGCCCAGCTATGAAGTCTAGCAGCGTTACGTTTGATAAGTGACAGTATTTAACACTTTAAATCCGTTCGCGTAACAAACAACACATCAATAGAAAAAGCAAAAACAATATTTAGACCCATCAGACTCTGTGGCCCACAATAAATACCGTTACATTACGTGAATTTTGCGTCACTTAAGTTGTAAAGCAGTTTATAGTAATAAAAATTTCCGTCACTGAGGATCTAGCTTTATTTGGAACCAATCACTGCAGTACTTACGATGAAATTTGAGATTTAAATTAGTATGTAGATCACCTAGGGTGACCACGAAGTATTTTTTTGCGGACATCGTATCATCATGATGTTTACCAACGAACTAAGATCTAAGGAAGCCTAACTCCTAACAAATATTGCATAAAAAATGGCACCTTCACATATTCTGTAACACAAAAGGTCGCAAACTCAACAATGAACTAGTAAAAACATACCTTATTACAATGCACGCATAATCGGCATTAGATTGTATTCTAACGCATATGACGTTTTTTATTGGCTGGGGTTTGAACGCAGATCAAACATGATTGGATATTTGACTCGCCTTGTGTCACTCATTGGGTCGTTGTCGTGCCTTTGTCATTGAGGCGAGGACGGTGTAACGTAGAATGCAGTCAGTACACCTAACCTAGTACGGCGCGCTGGGCGGCATCATAAAATTGTTTTATGAAATTAGTACATTAATGTTTGTTTTATTATGTAGACAGACGACTTGGTAAAGACCGCTCGAATACGCTTGATGCAAGTCGCCTGTAACTAGTCGCTCTAAAAAACTAAAGGAGACCTATGTCAGCAGTGGACGTCTTTCGGCTGTGATGATTTTATTGTTATTTTATTTTATGAAAATTATAAAATGATGATGTTGATGAATGATGATCATATTATTTGTCACGAATTGGTAAGACATATGATTTCAAGAAGGACTAAAATTAGGCAAGCTATTGAAATAAAATAGGTATGCTTGATAAAAGACAATGTATTCTGTAAAGATTTTTTTTCATAACATGTAAGTACATATTATGTCGATAATTATCACATTTGCGCGAGCAACACCTTAATACGTCTTTTAGAGGTGTGACTGATAAAGAACAACAGTATTAATACGTCGCTTTATTTTAATTTTTTAATTGGCAATACAAAATTCTTATAGCGACGCCTTTTCAACCGACTTCAAAAAAGGAGGAGGTTTTCAGTTTGTCGTAATGTATTTTTTATAGCAGCGTATTCCACCAAGTCAAAGTTTGTTCTTGTCAAGATCTTTTTCAAATGCAGACTATTTTAACATGCTTATTGACCGGTGCGCAAATACCTAAACTAGCAATATGGGTGACGGTGGATTGGAAGAGGTGGACCAACTCCGTAGCCAGCGCGATCTCCAGATTTGACACCCCTTGATTTTTATTTGTGAGGTCATGTTTACAGTTGATGTTTAAAAAAATTTGAGAGAGTGAATCCGTAATGCGTTTGCGAATAATAGCCACATTTGTACTAATTAAGTGGAATACAGGTGTGCTGCAAAGTGTTCGGGACAATCTAGTGCACCGTTGCTAGGCATATATTTCTATTGGTGGTGGAAATATGGAGTAGCATTTTCGCAGCAGATCTCACATTGGGGTTCCAGCAGAATGATCCGCGGATCAAACTCCATATTAAAAAGCTGTTTTCAGAGCTGCATAAAAATCATAGTTTCTGGAAATTGTCATTACTTTGTGTTCTGATCTGACGGTCTTGTTGACCTCATGACGTCACTACTTGTCGTGCCACTCTGCTGCCTTCGGTGTTGCAATGTGAGTTCTTCATTTTTTATTTATTCTATTTTAACCTGGGATTTTTACTCGTTAATCAAAGAGGATTGCGTGAATAGAATCTTTATAGGTACCTACCTAATCATCCCTTCACGGATTGGACAGCGTTTTTGTTACACCCTGTATAATAATAAAAAACAAGGAGATTACATCAGATTACTCGTTTTCTATGTATTGCATATTGCAGGACGCGCCATTTTTAGCATTAAAAAATTTTGATTTAAATTTTCCTTTTTTTTGTTGTACTGAATTCCATGAGAGAGTTTTATTCTTGTTTAAAAATGTGTGATAGCAGTGAATGTGAAGATTTGACTCTGCCCCACAAAGCGACTGAACACTTGTTGCATATCAACGACCATATTTTGTATGTATACGCTCATAGATATTTCTAAAAAACGAAAAATATGTTACTTTCCTATGTTATGTTATGTCTGTTTAGTTTTGCTGCCTTCTTTTGGTCTTTTACACCACTTGACCACACATGACGTCATTTTAATCATTTTTCTAATTATTTTTTTGTGGTAACGCTAACGACTGTCGCCGAGCGCGTGGCAGACATTACTAAATCGTGCTTCACTAGTACTTTTTTAGCCCCGCCCACTCTGTGTTAGTTTGCGTGGTGCTATTTTTTGAGCGGAATTACACTTCCTTAGTATCTTAGTTCGTTGATGTTTACTGAGACTGCAGCGTATCGTTACAACCCACGATGGATGGAACGGAACGGAGGCGGTATATGCATTTGGGGTAAGGGTTTGTATGTGTGTTTGTATGTTTGTCTGTTACTATTTTCCACTTTCGCGGCCACAGGTTGTGTGTGATATTAATTTTTTATTAAAGAATTAAGAGTTAATTAAAGAGCGAGAAAATGCTTGCATGCATTGCTTGTATGCATGTTGTCTGATGCAGGTTGCAAAAAGTCGAAAAACGAAAAATAAAGGCATATATTAAAATAAATACAAAAACGTGACTGACGACATGCCGTTCACTGCAGTGAATGGCGCTGTTTACACGTTTCATTTATCGTTAATTTCCGATGCCGATGATTTATGTAAGGCAGATACCGATGAAAGCGAACGGCTGTCTAGTGACTTTCATCAAAAAGGCACATCAGTGATGAAAGATGAATTCATAATTAGACACTTCATTTTCGATGCTTCACTGATGAAGCATCGAAAATGAACGTAAAAATGAACCATCTAATTTCGGCTTAAGCGATCGCTGACTGAGATCTATCCAGAAAGAAACATTTCAGGGTTACATCTACCTGCCTATCTAAGTACTCTTCGAGGCTTGGTTATTAAAAAAAACACATTGACACATATATTTTTATCAATGCCATCTATCGAGCAGACAGTTTTTTGTCATTTTGATTGAAAAGCCCTCATTAACAGGATGGTTATATCCTTTCTGTCCATCAACGTGCGTACACTGTTGTCACCCTATCTTAAAAATCTCATACAAATTGTATATTAGCGTATAGTTGACAGCCTCACCATGGAATTAGAAGGTTTTGACTAGGTTAATAAATAGTGATAAATAGTGAACTCTAGCATATAAATAGTGATACTATGATTCAAAAGATATTTGAGTATTTTGGTGAGGCTGCAAACTTGACGTCAAGTTGGCAGACACCTTAAGAAATAAGTTCGTATCATTATGATTTATTTGCCAAAAAAATGTTAGAAAATAGTGAATCGTATATGCAAAATTTCAATAACATGGCTTCAATACAAGCCGAGATATTATGGTCTTTAAGTGGGCTGCTAACTTGACGTTTCAGGCGATAGCGATTCCAGAGAAACGGGTACAAGTTTTAAACAAATACCTAAATATATCAAAAAATTGTTAGTGAAATTGTGATTCCTACGATACAAATAAAACAAGAATTCTTTATTGCTATTTTCTAAAAATCTAATGTTAACTTTTACATAATACTCTGAATAGGCTGTCGATCAATATTGAACTTTGCTCCACAGTAAAAAGGTTCAAACTTTATTGCAATCATGAGGTGAGTACTATCAAGCAAAAAAGTGAGATTTATATTTTTAACTATATCCTCGAATTGTTATTACACTTGTTTTATTAATTAAATGTTGGTATCAAGCAATAACGATATTCATTAATAACAATAATATTCATAACAATAGCGACATATCTCGGAAAAGATTATCAATTTCTCAGTTATAATTTAACGTTAGGTGCCTATTTATGTATTAGGTATTATTTTACTTAATTATTTTTGAAATTCAAAAAGGCAAATCATAGCGTGCCAACATTGCCAACCCTTACACTTTTAGTCGTTGCGTCAACTGTCTAGTTATACGAACGGTGGCTTTTGCGCCAACAATAAAGGCGATGATCGACTGTATAAAGACTACTCTTTAGGCTGTGGTCAATACCCTACTCTTAGTTCAATATTATTAATTCAGGAGAAACTATTAGTATTTTCTAAACTTTTAGATTTTTGCATTCACAATGCTATTTTTATATTAAGATGAATAAATAATGAAAAATATTAGAAAAAATCGGCTCACCCGTAGCATCCTCATCCCGTCTAAGTTGCTACGGGTGAGCCGATTTTTTCTAATATTTTTCATTATTTATTCATCTTAGTATTTTCTAATTATATTACTTCCTACCTACAGTACCTACTCACATACCAGCTGATACTCATTTTACTATAAATCTCACCAAATAATGATAATAATATCTTTATTCTACCTAATACATAAATACAGGGTCATTTTTGGACCCCTTTTCAAACTTGATTTTGTAAAGGGGTCGCAAAATTACCCTGTATGTACCTACCTATAACCTAACGTTAAATTATAACTGAGAAATTGACAATCTTTTCGGAGAGATGGCGCTATTGCTATCATTGTTATTAATGAATATCGTTATTGTTTGATACCAACACTTAATAAATAAATCAAGTGTAATAATAATTGGAGGACATGGCTAAAAATATAAATCTCCCTTTTTTGCTTGATAGTACTCACCGCACGATTGCAATAAAGTTTGAACCTTATTACTGTGGAGCAGAGTTCAATATTGATAGACATCCTATTCAGAGTATTGTGTAAAAGTTAACATTCGATTTTTAGAAAATAGCAATAAAGAATTCTTGTTTTATTTACATCGTAGGAATCACAATTGCACTAACAATTTTTTGATATATTTATTTGTTTAAACTTGTACCCGTTTCTCTGAAATCGCCTTCGCCTGAAACGTCAAGTTAGCAGCCCACTTAAAGACCGTAATATCTCGGCTTGTATTGAAGCAATGTTATTGAAATTTTGCGTATACGATTCACTATTTTCTAACAATTTTTTGGCATATAAATCATATTTTTACGAACTGTATTTCTTAAGGTGTCTGCCAACTTGACGTCAAGTTTGCAGCCTCACCAAGATACTCAAATATCTTTTTCATCCCTTCTATTCGAAAAAGGATGCATTGTTCCTATATAAGTGGGACCAAAATAGCTCTTTTCTGGTAAGAACTTTTTAGTGGGAGGAAAAGAGATTTGAATTTAGAACATGTATCTTTCAAAGAATTCGAACGCCGCCGCCGGCTGGTATGTATTGACTGGCTGTATAGACGGCGCGGCGAGGTCACCGCGGCGCGATAACCCGCGCAAACTGAAAAAAAAAAAAACATAAGCGCGCGAATTAAGTCTGTGTTCTTGTAATTAGTACAGTACATACTTACGTACTTAGTACAATAACTTTTGAAAATTGCGCTAGTGTATCAAACGTAACTATAAATTTGTAATTATTTTTAATTTTCACGTGTCTTTTTTAAATAAAGAACATTTTCATTAATTACATAAACACAGTCTCTTATTTATTTTCTCATAGAAAGGGGATGAAAAGTAGAGTATATGACTCGGGCGCAAAATATTTTTGGCGAGGGCGACATACTTTGAATCCCTCGCTACGTTCAGGATTCTACTGAAGAATCCCTCGCTACGCTCGGGATTCTACTCTAGAATCCCTCACTTCGCTCTGGATTCAAAAAAGCGCCCTCGCCGTAAAAATATGATTTTGCTCCCTTGTAATACAATCTACTATTTCATCCCTTCTATTCGAAAAATGATGCGTTGTTCCTATATAAGTGGGACCAAAATAGCTCTTTTCTGGTAAGAACTTTTTAGTGGGAGGAAAAGAGATTTGAATTTAGAACATGTATCTTTCAAAGAATTCGAACGCCGCCGCCGCTGGCTGGTATGTATTGACTGGCTGTATAGACGGCGCGGCGAAACTGAAAAAAAAAACATAAGCGCGCGAATTAAGTCTGTGTTCTTGTAATTAGTACATACTTACGTACTTAGTACAATAACTTTTGAAAATTGCGCTAGTGTATCAAACGTAACTATAAATTTGTAATTATTTTTACTTTTCACGTGTCTTTTTTAAATAAAGAACATTTTCATTAATTACATAAACACAGTCTCCTATTTATTTTCTCATAGAAAGGGGATGAAAAGTAGAGTATATGACTCGGGCGCAAAATATTTTTGGCGAGGGCGTTTCGCTACGTTCAGGATTCTACTGAAGAATCCCTCGCTACGCTCGGGATTCTACTCTAGAATCCCTCACTTCGCTCTGGATTCAAAAAAGCGCCCTTGCCGTAAAAATATTATTTTGCTCCCTTGTAATCGTAGACAGAGACAGAGAAACCTATAGACAAATTGACGGCATCTGTCGCATTCACACACGAAAGAGACAGACTATGCACACGTCTTGCATAGAAATGGGATAGAGCGATATGATTTTCTGTCTCATACTACGTGCCGGTTTTCTCATGTGTAGCAAACTAGTTTGCTAAACAAACTTTTGACAGTTCGTCGGTGCTTCTTCGTAATCAGAAAGAAAAAAGTGTTTTGTGAGATAATTCGTTGCGGTGTCTCTTTCTAAAGTAAATTATTCAGTTGTTAGAACAATCATACACTTAATAAATCTGTGAAAATGGTTCGATGTTGTGTAATAGGTTGTAAAAGTACCAGTGATTGTAAACTTTCAAATATATCATTTCACTCGTAAGTATTGTAGATTTTAACAAGTAATATGCATTAAATTCAATTGTTATTTTAAATTTTCGTTATAGAACAGTTTAATATTCGTTTAAATTCAATCTGAACATGTCTAAAGTTCAAGTAGAGTATTTTATAACCTAATCACTAATTTGGATTCTGTTGCCAGTACTCTACGTTAATTTGCCCATTTTCAAATTGCACCATACAGTTTGACCATAAAGAGTTGAAATTAAATAAAATGGAACAAAAATTTTTCAGTACAAAATTTAGTAAGTGTTGCCAATTTATTCGTGATTTTGACGTGTTTACATAGAAAGTGGCGCCCTCATTTTTTTGTCAACTCTTTATGGTCAAGCTGTACGTAAATCGTTTATAATACAGAAGCTAAAATATGATTAACCTTTACAGATTTCTTAAAAAATAAACAGTACGTACTCGTACCTACCCTATGGATTGATGCCACACGCCGGACAAATTGGGCCCCAAAAAAATTTTCAAGAATGTGTAGCAAACATTTTGAAAAAAATAAATGTTTCTATAATAAAGAAAAGAAGAGAAAGAAGAAAGTCACTGTTCTAATCCCTCTATTCCTATGCTATTCCACTTGTGGTAATATTTTTTTGTTACATTTGTCTCATTTGTTGTAAGTATGTTGGTTGTTATTATAATTTAGTTATTATTTCAGGCTCAAGAATTTTAAGTCACAGTGACTACAGCTGCTGTAAATTTACCTCCTTAAAAGAATAAATTGTAATGTGATTGCATCAACTTTAAAAGTAAGTTTAAATTTACTTATAAAGTATGTAATAGTTTTTTGCAACAAATATATATATTTTTTTGTATGTTATTATAGTTTAGTTACTATTTCAGGCTAAACAATTTGGAATTTTACTCTCAGGGCGCTAATAGATGTTTTGCATCAAAAAAGCATTGCAAACAGTACCACGTAGGGTTGCCAACCCTACTATATAATATAGTATCCTACTATATTGAGGGCTCGCCTACTATATTTTTTGAAAAAATATATAGTAGGCAAAACTACTATATTTTTTCAATTGAAAAAATTAAACAAAACCAACAGATAAATATTACTTATATACACTTCACAAGTAACTGCATACATAATATATTTTGTGATTAAACACTTGTCTTTATGGTTGTTGAATAAATTATGAAAATGTTAGTACTTACTTAAAAATAAAAAATGCAACTTCTTTAAAATCCTCATACATAACGGCAACCTACTATATTTTTTTGGACTTTTTCGCCATCTACTATATTTTTACACTAAAAATCTTGAAACTACTATATTTGATCCAAAAAAAGTTGGCAACCCTAGTACCACGCAATGTAACGCATGTAGCGCAACAGACCGCGCTTGTGTGCGTCGTCGTGCCCAAAGAGTAAAATATGGTCGCGCTCGTGCCGTGCTATGCTACACACCGAGGCATGCGGCCGAGTTGAAATGAAAGCGTGTGTGCGTGCGCATAAGATACATTGAGTTCTGACATTTCGAAACCATTGTTTGTTACGAAATATTTAAATTTTTGATAATGTTTCTTTGGACTTAAACTAATATATAATGTTTAAAATTTGTTTTAATAAAAAATTATATTGTTTTTAATTGGACCTTCATTATCATCATCATATCTGTTGATTTCCCAGGTATAGTCTAGATTAGAAGACAATAATTAAATGGTCCTGTCCTGATGACGGGCAGAATACGTATGCTCAGAGCTGGTCAAAGGTCTTTTAACGCAATTTATAAAAGTGGTTTCATAAGTAATGTAATCGTTATTAATGAAAAATAAAAGCATTAAATGTTTTATTTGATGAGTTTGTTTTGTTTTGAGTTTTCTAAATATCCCTTCTAATTCTCCTAAATCTCAGCAGACGTTCAGACACATTAGGACCACTTGCGGAAAAGGTGTCTCTTTCGTATTTGGTCCATTTCGCAGAACGTTCATTTCGCATTTAGTCCACTTTCTAAAATAACTCCTTTGCGAGGCGAGGATTGATATTTTTTTGTTTTTCATAAATATGGAGAAGGTTAACTTCTATATTTTCAATCACTTCGATATTTTTCTTTTCTTCGTTATACGTCACCAAGGTACAGTACGAGGCATATATCTTGAAATCAGGTGGGGATTGCGCGGAACGCATATTTTGGGCATGCGCAGCGGTGAGGGGTGCGGGCGGCGGGAGAAGGACGCGCGCTAGGTCGCTCACAAGAGCACATGCGCGAACTTATCCCCACTCCGTCGGAAAAAATTCAAGATATATGCCTCGAACTGTATTAGGTACAGAGAAAAGAAAAACAAATTAAAATAATTGAAGTTAACCTTCTCCACGTTTATGTGATCCTGGTTATTTTATAACGTACTAAAAAGAAAAAATATCACAAAGTGAAAATATGGAACAAAGTTCTCCATCAACGAATAGATTTATGTAAAAAGAACAAAAACAAAATAATTTACCTTCTCCCATGTTAATTTATGTGAAAGTTCACCAAATGTTAAATAAACGTTCTGCGAAAAGGACCAAATGCGAAACGGACGTTCGGCGTTCTACGAAATGGACCAAAATGCGAAGTGAGTGGACCTAATGCGCTTGAACTGAACGTAGTAGGTTTAAATATTATTGCAGATTGCAGACATTTGTTTTCTACTTAGTGTTAGTAAAATTGTTTATGTAGCAACACCATCTGTTTATCGTCCTGTCTCACACGCGGCCACGCTGAGCAGTCGTCTATAGGTTTCTCTGTCTACGCTTGTAATACAATCTACTATTGAATCATAGTATCACTATTTATACATCTATTGATGACATGGAGGACCTTCTGCACAGACTAGAAATAGCGAGTAAGGAACTAGGGCTGGCAGTGAATAAACAGAAAACCAAACTAATGGTGGTAGATCGCGCTGGCAAATTGACAGGTGCCCACGAATGTATCGAGGGAATCGACAAGGTGGACAATTTTATCTATTTGGGAGCTCAAATAAACAGTGATGGCAGCAGTGTTCCAGAGATCAAGCGCCGCATTGCTATGGCCAAAGACGCGATGACACGTCTTCAAGTCATCTGGAAAAACCGTACCGTATAACGGGGTGAATAGATAGGGTTTCGAACTTTGGTAACGATTTTCGTAACGTTGCAGAACTGATTGCCCATTTTTTAAGCATGTATTTATTGAGTCTTAGGCCAAACAATTGAAATAAATTAGTTTCTATTCGGATATGTTTGTAGTTTTAAAAAAAGACACAAAATATACGTGATTTCTAATTACCACCCATCAGGGGACAATGGACACGCCTGGGGGGTCAATGGACACGCCTGAGGGGTGATTAGAAAAATTTCATAAGGCTGCCTCATTGTAGGTTCCTTAAATATTTTTTTTAGGTTAAAGGCAAGCAAAATCGAGAAGGTACCTATATCTTTAATTATTAATTTAAAGTAAAATTATAATTTCTAATCACCCCTTTGCTGTGCCTATTGACCATATTTGCGTGCCTATTAACCCCTCAGGCGTGTCTATTCACCCCTTTCGTGTGTCTAATCACCTCAAAAAATTCAAGAACACAAGGCTTACGAAATAAGATCAATTTTAAATAATAATGCTTATTCTTACCTTAATAATTATAGCACAATATATTTATAACTGCACTGACCGTGATTTAAAGATAACTTCAGACTATTATGACCAAAATTCACCGAAATACGGAGGTTTAAACTCCCTCGTAACGTAACGACTTGTTTTGTTGTCAACTTTGACATTAAGTTTTGACGTTTTTAGCGATGTTGCCACAAATAAAATGTTGCCAGAGTAACAAAAATTATACCAACAAATTATGAAAGTTGCGGGTTTTTTACTCGGGATACCGAGTTTGCCATAAAAAGCCTTAAAAATTATCCCAAGAATTTTCTCTATTCCCCCTGTCAGTTCTATTCACCCCGTTTGACGGTAGCCTAGGTTTTCGTACTAAAATGCGCTTAGTGAGAGCTCTGGTCTTTCCCATCTTTATGTATGGAGTGGAAACATGGATCATACTAGCCAGAGAGAGACATAGAATAGATGCATTCGAGATGTTGTGTTGGAGGCGAATGCTTGGGATACCCTGGACGGCTAAACGCACAAATGTATCTATCCTAACACAATTAAATGTCAAGACTCGGCTGTCCACTATCTGCTTACATCGCGTACTCTCATACTTTGGCCACATAATGCGAAGAGGAGATGAAAGTCTCGAAAAGCTGGTCGTGGTTGGTGGAATAGAAGGCAAGAGAGCCCGAGGTCGTTCGCAAACCAGATGGTCTGACCAAGTAAGAGAAGCAACCTCCTCAAGCAAATTCCATCAAGCAGTGAGAGCAACCATGGACCGAGACCGATGGAGACAAATCGTAAAAGCAGCCGGTGATCACGATCCTTAGTTATGAGGGAACGATTAAGAGAGAGATCACTATTTATATGCTATAGTATCATAGTATAACAGATGTAGAAAGAAACTGCCAGATTAGTGTATTTCAGTTATTTTCATAGCATTATGTCATACTGTATTCTTTTGTGGGGGATAGCAGCCGATATAAATACTATTTTTGTTTTACAAAAACGAGCAATAAGAGCTATTTATCAACTAAGTTCTAGAACATCTCTTAGGGATAGATTCAAAGAGATTGGTATATTGACATCTGCATCTAAATTTTTATTAAACTGCAAACTTTTCGTGCGTCGCAATATTAACTTATATACAAAACATAGTGATTGGCACAATCGGAACACCAGAGGGCCTAGTACGAGTTGTGTTTCTCACCTCACTTTGCGAATAGTATTGAGTGAAAGAGAGGATATCATGCGAGTGAGTGAAAGAGAGAAGACGATAGTTTACTATTCGAAAAGTGAAGTGAGAACAAAAAATCAACTCGTACTAGGCCCTCTGAAACAAAGACAAACTTGTAATGCGTCAGTATAGATTAGAAAAAGTCCGTGGTTCTTTCATAGGTCTTGGTATAAAGTTTTATAATAAAATTCAAGTAATATTTTGGATTTACCATTTGAAAACTTTAAGACTCATGTAAAAAAATGTCTTCTCAAAAAAGGATACTATACCGTTAAAGATTATTTAATTGATAAAACAGCTTGGTCGTAGATTTTTCTATTCTTTGTGAAAATTGAGAGAATTGTCCTACCTACTTATAACTTATTGTATGCTTTTGACTCGACGCCTTAATGCGAGTAGCTTTAGTATGTCATGCTCACTTCAAACATTCCTGCGGTGGTGTCGTATGAGGCGGGTCGTTACGTTCCCTCGTATATGGTTGAGCGAAACGATGGCTAGTTCATGCGTCATGCTCGTGAACGGGTGCTGCCAGTGGAAATGGGTCTGCTTCTGTCTGCTTGTACTAAGGGCGTCGTATATTTATATATATTATTTTTCTGATTAATATTACCAATATGTATGGCACTTCTTACTCAAAATTTAAATTAATAACTAAACCTTGTTTTGATTTCTCATTTTTTTTAATTTGCAATCATTTTGCTTTCTATAGTCAATAGTTTTGTAATTAAAGACCTATGAAAAGCTTTTGGATAATATTCTGTGCCTTGGGATGGGTAGCCTAAGTATGTCATGCTCTCTTTAATCATTTCTGCGGTGGTGTCGTGTGGGGCGGGTCGTTACGTTCCCTCAAATATGGTTGAGCGAAGCGATGGCCGGTCCATGCGTCATGCTCGTCAACGGGTGCTGCCAGTGGGAATGGGTCTGCTTCTGAGTAATTTTTTTTTTGTTGTTACGAAAGGAGAATGCAATCTTTATGCTTCTGAGTACCTATCTTAACGCATATTGAATTGTAAGAATTGCATTTTTTTAATTATTTTTTTTGTCTTGTAACAAGTGTTTTTTGGTAAATTTGGCCTACTTAGGTGCACTTTCGACTAGCAGACAGAGTGATTTCTCAACTAGTTGAAAGTTATTTACTCTCATTACCTATCCGCTATGTAGTAGGTATTTAATTTCAACCTACCTACCCATTGTGTGCAAACTTTTGTTAATTATTGTGATGGAAAATGACCTCACTTTAAATGTGGAGCTCATTTTTCAATGTTGACGACTCTGTATGAAATATACAGGGAGAAAAAAGCAGCCCTTGACGAGTTTCTTGCCGGTTCTTCTCGTTACAAGGTCTCCCGCTTAGGGTTTGCCAACAGATGGCGTAGCTTCTATGACATTCACAAGTGCTTGTAACAGCCTAGACTGAATAAATTATTTTTGAATTTTGAATTTGAATAGTTCACTATTTATCACTATTTATTATCAATTTTTTGACCTAGTCAAACCCTTCTAATTCCATGGTGAGGCTGCCAACTATACGCTAATAAATTGTATCACGAATTGTATTGTAACTACTGCAGTGATTGGTTTCAAATAAAGCTAGATCCTCAGTGACGGAAATTCTTATTACTATAAACTGCTTTACATCTTAAGTGACGCAAAATTCTCGTAACGTAACGGTATTAATTGTGGGCCACACAGTCTGATGGGTCGAAATATTGTTTTTGCTTTTCCTATTGATGTGTTGTTACGCGAACGGATTTCAAGTGTTATATGCTGTCACTTATCAAACGTAACGCTGCTAGACTGCTTCATTTGGCTCCAAACGATATTTTGACAAATGAAAACTGGCACACACGGTTCCGTGTGTGCCACGTTTAAACAACGGTTTTATGAGATCTATTCTGTTTTGTATGATTTTTGAATGGTAAATCTTATTTATTTCTGCGTCATTGAGCATCTAGGGAGTGAAACTGGACTTTCGTAAGCTAGTTTAGGTTATTTCCAGCATCCATGATCTTCAGTGTCATTTCGTGAGGACCATGTTCAAACGTCAATCATTCATAAATTCTAGCGTTACGTTTGTACTGAATACCAAAATAAGAAATTGTTTATCCGTCACTGAAGAATTTTAAAGCTCACAAGTCAGGAGTAAGGCCCATACGAGATGACGATCATACCTTTTTTCGCTAGATGGCAGATTCTACAAATGGCAGCATGCGTGTACGGTCGCCTAATGGTAAATAACTCTATGGCGATCGATGACTCAGCAATTAGTCTGTTGGAATGCACCATTTGTCTTGTTTACTCTGCTGCTCCCCTGAGTATTCTGTGCTCTGCTGTGTGGTCAATGGTCATTAAGGACCGACCGAGATCTCGGTCTCGGTCAGTCTCGGCCAAAAATTATGTCTCGATCTCGGTCTCGGCCAAAATGGCCGAGAATCTCGGCCATTTGGTAGCTACTTACGTAGACCTGAGATTACACTCATGCGCTTTCGTCTTGCACTTTCCTCTTCGCTGAGGCATGCGTTATTGGAATTAACGCATGTTATGCATGCCACATGGCATACGGTGACGCATTCCTTACAGTAATTAATCAAATTAAATCAAAATTGTTGACTTCTGTCGTTTGGTAATTTGCTGTCGACTTGTAATAGGTATAATATCACATTAAGTTTTACAAATGAATGTGAATGTTATTTTAATTGTCTTTTATAGTGGTCGGCGTACAAGCTCAAAATCAATGGAAAACAGCTAATCGATGTACAGCATAGCCGTTTGGGTCAAATATACTTGAATTCAAAACAATATTTTGGGCCTGCATTTCTTAAAATTTCTTCCCTTAGGAGAGGAGTTATGGTGTTATATTTCTTTTTGTATGGGAAAATTGTTTTTGTTCTACAACCTATCATGTGTGGTATCCAATTAAAGGGCTTTCTGAGCAACATCGTTGCATTTCAGCCACTTGTTTTAAATTATACCAAAACTTTTTTTTTAATTTTCCAAGTTTGGGCTCCTACAGATACGATATGGTTTAAATATTTTTCATAAAATATATCTCAACTGATATGTAATATTCTCATATCTAACCTCAAAAAAGCGATTTTGTAAATATTGACATTTAGTATTTTTATTTTTTGGTTTTAATGATTACAGAGCTTTTACAAAGTGATTATGAATGATAAAAAAAACATATTTGTTATGCAACCTATCGTGTGTGATATCGAATGAAAGTGCTTTCTGAGCTGATTCTAAAAATATATTTCGGCATGTTCAGAATTATATTTCAGCACTTGTTTTAAACTAAACCAAAAAATCTATTAAAAAAAATACTATGCATAAGTTTGGGCAAAAATTAGAAAAAATAAATACCTACTAAATGTAAATATTTTCAAAATAGATTTCTTGAGGATTGATATGAGTGAGTATAATATTAAGTATTAAGTATATATCTTTTTAATTTAAGATGTATTTTACAAAAAAATAACTTAACCACATCGGATCTGAAGGAGCCCAAACATTGTATGTTTTGAAAATGTTTTGAAATATAAGAACCGGCTTAGCAAGCTCTTCCTTTCAACATCATACACGATAGGATTTAGAAAAAAAAAATCCCCATACAAAAAAGATGACACCATATTAAATAACTCATCTTCTAAGGAAAGATTTTTTAAGAACTGCGAGTCCAAAATATAGTTTTGAGCTCAAATAAAAGTGCCGTACCAAACGGCTTTGCGTTACACGGATTTGCGGATTTTTTTGCGTACACCTAGCACTATTATGATTAAATAGAGAATTTTAATTAAATTAAATGTGTTTTTCATCAATATTCGCCATTTTATAGTAACATTTAAAAAAAATCAAAAATCTCGGTCTCGATCTCGGCCGAGACTTTTTTTTAATCTCGGACTCGGCGAAAAGTGGGTTCGGTCGGTCCCTAGGTAATGCATGTGTCAATCAAAATCAAGTCAATGTCAGTCAGTCTGTGTTGTAAAAAAAAAAAGGCGGGAAACGTTTGACTTGTCGGACGCGTTTTTTGGTTTGCGATTTTATTTAATTAATTCATAGTGATAGTGGCATAGATATAGTATATTAAAAAGGGGTAGATGCGCCACCGAGCGACCGGGTGTAAGGGATAGATATATTATGACGTCAAAATATGGGGCTGCCATGATCGCAAAAAAATACCCTAAAATGTAGTTGGAATCGTTACAGTACTTGAATTCCGTAGTGAGTGAAAGTCAACATTTTGACTCGCTAATTAAACAAAGTATTGCAAGCGAAATCGCGAAAATAAGTGGTCCCGACCAACCACTCTTTTTGTCCAGACCGACCCTAAGTTATGCCCAGGCTTAACAGCTATATAACAGAAAAAGTTTCATTCGAATCCATTCAGTATTTTCGGAGATTAGCGTGTTCAAACAGACAATCAAATTTTTTTTTAAATACATATAATATGTAACTAGCTGATGCCCGCGACTTCGTACGCGTGGACTTTGACTTGCGCATGCATATGAACTTATGTAGTTACATAAGAAAATACTTGTAGCAGTGTTATAATGTTAAAAGTTACTAAATCAACAAAAAATGTTCATCAGGCTGAACAATTTTTGCTAAGGTGTCATTTTTATATTTTGTATAGTTTAGCTGGACCATTATGGTTCTGCATCAGGTGTTCCCAGATCATGGATTTCTATACCTCAACAAAAAATACTCATCTGGCTGAACAACTTTTGCTAAGGTGTCATTTTTATATTTTGTATAGTTTAGCTGGACCATTATGGCTCTGCATCAGGTATTCCAGATCTTCGATTTTTATATCTCAACAAAAAATGCTCATTAGGTTGAACAACTTTTGCTAAGGTGTCATTTTTATATTCCGTATAGGTTAGTTGGGCCATCATGGTTCTGCATCAGGTGTTCCATTTTCCAAAATCAATTATACCCTAAGTTATGCCCAGGCTTAACAGCTATATAACAAAAAATTTTCATCCGAATCCGTTCAGTATTTCCGGAGATTAGCGTGTTCAAACAGACAAACAAACAGACAAACAGACACACCTTTTTTTTTTCAAATTCCTACTCTACTAATGTATCCATCGCCCCAAATATTTTTTTTGAAATATATGTAATGTACAGACACACTTTTTTACTGTTTTATTATAAGTAAGGATGTACAGACACACTTTTTTTACTGTTTTATTATATGTAAGGATAAGGATGTACAGACACACTTTTTCTACAAATCAATTCGTGTGTACTTATGCCAATTCTTTTTTCCAGTTGCTTCTATCCATTTCTCACGAAATCTGGAAAAATCAAATCGCTTGAAATTCCCTGATATGGGGTAATTTTTGGGGAAAAATTTCTATATGGGTAGGCATCCGGAAATCGATTTATAAACCTACTGATTTTAGTGGACGTCAATGCTAAGCTGGCTTCTATTACGTAGATTAATACGCAATTTTCCTGGTTTGCATGTCAAATGTTTCCGAGGTTATTTTTAGAAATAATTTTTAGAGTTTTCCTATTTATCAGGTTTTTCATGATATAACTAATGATTTAGCTCAGAAACTTGGTTCCTGTGAGGTTTGAGAAAGAAATACGTGATCAATATATAGAAAACAGTGTACTTACGCATGAAATGTAACACCCGCTTCTTTTCTTTATTTGTTGCTTTTGCAGCCAAATATTGAACACCCCACCATTTTGTTGGCTAGACACAAACACTACACATTCGATTTATAATAAATTTTATGTATAAATTAGGTAGTAATCCACAAAACCTTTAATTTCTTTGGCACTTTTGATATAACCTCACTTGTTTGTTTTGCCTAGTTGAACTGTGCCTATAACCCGACCATGAAAAAAAGTCCGGTCGGTGATAGAGATAAAACATGAAACTCTTCTTTATTTCCTCCTATAGGAATCTCAATAAGACGATCTCGCTCTATCAAAGCATGTCAGACCCTTGGATAGTGGTGATCAGAATTACTTAATTTTATCACATTTGTATCTAATTGTATATATAGTGTGTAAATTGTATAAGTTCTGTTCTGTATATAGCTGATATTAGGTAAGTTTTTTTAACTCATTATGAAGGAACCTCCTGACCCGGCCGACCCGGGGGACTTTGTTCCTCCGGCGGGAAAGTTTGTTACAGTAGCTTCCAATGAGTCTGGAATGGAAACCGATGGTTCTTGGACAAGTAGGTCACGCAAGCGTAGTCGATTACACGTATGTAAACATTGTAACAAGAAGCGTCGCCAACACCAAGGTTCAGATGTCAGCCACAATAATTGCCAGTGTTTGGATTTAACTGTTATAAAAGCTGATCAATCTGATGTAAATTCACAGACTCAGTCAGTTGTTAAGGAACTTAATGCGTCGGTTTCAAGTCCGGCCCCCACAACAGCCCCTGCTCCCACGCCCACGCCTATACCCGCGCCCACGCCCATAGGACGTTCAATTTTCAATAAAACGGATATTTCCCCATTTATTATCCATGTCCAGAGAATACAATCTGCACCCAATGATGACATTTCGCTCCATCCAGTTGCATTTGGTAGATTTTTAAAAAATAATCACATTCTTGATATAATAAATGGAAGTGTAAAACGCATTGGCCGAAACAAAATCACTATATCCTTTTCATCTTATGTGTCAGCTAATTCCTTTCTGACCAACAAGAACTTAGAAACTCACAAAATGAAAGCTTTTATCCCGACATTTAGTGTAACTAGGATGGGGCTTGTTCGTGGAGTCCCTACAGAATGGTCCCCGGAAGAAATACTAGAAAATATCTCAGTCCCAATTGGCTGTGGAAAAATAATTAAAGTGAGACGCATCAATTATAAAGTATCTCAAGACGGATCAGCAATGTGGAAGCCCTCACAGTCCATTGTTGTAACTTTTGATGGTCAGGTGCTACCAAAGAGAATTTTTATGTGCTTTAATGCGTTACCTGTAGATCTATACATTTTCCCAACAATACAATGTTTCAACTGTTGTCGTTTTGGACACACTAAAACTCAGTGTAGATCTAAACCCAGATGCTTCAAATGTGGAGACAGCCACTCTGGTGACTCCTGTGATAGAGAGGAAAACTTTAACGCCTATTGTTGCTCTTGTGAAGGTTCCCATTTTGCTACTAATAAATCTTGCCCCGAGTTTAATCGACAGCAGGAAATCAAAAGTTACATGGCACACAATTGTACATCTTACGCAGAGGCTTCAAAATATTTCCCTAATATCTCAAAACTATATTCTCAAGTTACTGCTAAAAACTCCTCTTCTACTATGCACAAACAAAATCAATCCATTCAAAACAATATAACTTACAATAGACCAGAGTCAGTTTCATATAAAAAAACAGTTTTTCTCAAACCCCGCTCTCCTCCTAAAGTTAGCCAAGGTTATGACATTGAAGCACATAATAACATTCTTAAAGAATTTGATATGCCATCACCAACTAATGGGTGTGGCTATAGTAGAACTGAAAAAGAACCTGATTCTCAAAATATATCAATTGCTGAAATAATTAAATTAATCCTCAATTTGCTTACTTGCTTTAGTAATAATAATAAAAGTGACAATAATCCACCGTCCAACGCAGCCTCTATCATAACTAATTTAATTCAAATCCTCCAAAATGGACAGTCGGGCTAAAGTATTGCAATGGAACTGTCAAAGCATACTTGGTAAAAGAAGTGAAATAATTTATCTTTTAAATAAGTTTGACCCTTTTATGTTCGTCTTATCAGAAACATGGCTTAAACCACATCAAAGATTTAAGGCTGCTGGATACACTACTCTTCGTCAGGACAGAGATGATGGCCATGGCGGAGTGGCTATACTTATTAAAGACTCAATATCTTATTCTATAATACCTATACCATCTCATCATAAAGAAATTTCTATATTTGCCATACAAACTTATAATATGTGTTTTGTTTCTATATACATTTCTCATCCATCTCTACCTATACTCAATGAAGTTAAACAAATTACTTCTAACTTACCTAAGCCCTTTTTGGTACTAGGTGATTTTAACTGTCATCATCAGAGTTGGGGCAGCTCTAAAACAAATAATTATGGAGAAGAAATGATAGATATTATTGATTCTCTTAATATATGTATTTTGAATACGGGAAAGGTTACTCGTTTAACAAAACCAAATGAGATTGATAGTGCAGTTGATCTTTCTTTATGTTCTCCATCTCTTGCAAGCTCTTTACTATGGGATACACTTCCATCCGTTTATGGCAGTGATCATTACCCCATCATCATAACCTTCCCATTTGATAAACCTGTAAATATAAAACGTACCTCTCATCTAAAACACAAGCTTCCTGATAAGGATAATAAAGATTGGGAAAAATTTAAATGTAATGTACAGTCCAAACTATCTCTACTCCCAGATGTGACTAATGGTTCTGAGAAAGAGAGTGCAAAGGCATTAGGCAATGTTCTTATTGAGGCTGCTAATGAAATTTTTCCACAAAAAAGTGGCTCCAATAAAATTCCCTCGCCTCCATGGTGGGATAGCGAGTGCACCAATGCAATAAAAAACAGAAAAGAAGCTGAAGAGAGGTATAGAGAGGACATGTCGGATAGTAATTACAATTTAGTGATTAAAGCCATAGCAGACACTAAAAAACTTTTCAAACAAAAGAAATTTGAAGGCTGGCGTTCATTCTGTTCGTCAATTTCCCCAAATACTCCACCAAGCCTAGTTTGGCAATACATCAACAGATATAAATCTGCCACTTATAATAAGCCTTCCGCAACAATTCCAATAGAATTAGCCGATTCTTTTATGGATAAATTAGCTCCTCCTTGGGTTGCTGATAACAACATTCCCACTTGTCCCCTCTTATCACCTCATAACCTAACAGGTCTCAGCGCTCCGTTTACTTTGCACGAATTAAAAGGAATCCTCCACAAATGTAAAAACTCAGCTCCTGGGAATGATGGCATACCGTATGCATTTCTTGAAAACGTTTGCGATGATACATTATACTATTTCTTGGATTTAATAAATAAAGTGTTGATGACAGGGAATATTCCTCCATCTTGGAAACAACAAACAGTGTTGCCCTTCTTAAAACAAAACAAACAACCAACCGATGTTGCAGGATATCGGCCTATTGCATTATCATCTGTACTAATAAAGTTAGCCGAGCACCTGATAAAGAATCGATTAGAATGGTTCTTAGAAAGTAAAGGGCTTTTAGCAAATACTCAATTTGGTTTTAGAAAGGGTAAGAGCACTATAGATAATTTGGCCATTCTGACCTCAGATATCCGCATTGCTTTTTCCAACAATAACTCACTCTTAGCCGTATTTGTAGATTTATGTTCTGCCTATGATAACGTCCTTCTGAATGTCCTTAAAATTAAACTAGAGTCTTTGCAAATTCCTCCAATTTTTATACGTTTTATTCTTAATATGTTGTCGGAAAGAACAATAAATTTAAATATAAATGGTCTTAATTTTTCTAGAACTGTTTCCAAAGGTCTGCCTCAGGGATCTGTTCTCAGTCCTCTTTTGTATAATATTTACACCTACGATCTACAATCCCATATCTGTGTAAATGAAAACATACAAATACTACAGTATGCTGATGACCTGTTATTATATAGCGTTAATTCTTCCATCAATATTTCGCTGTCCACTTTGTCAGTTGCATTAGCGAATCTAAAAGAGTGGATGGATATGAATGGCCTTCAATTGTCAGCCTCAAAGAGTACAGTTGTCCTTTTTTCACGTATGAATAAACCACCAGATATCACTTTGAGTTACGATAATGCAACCATACCGGTTAAGGCTCATGTTAAATTCTTGGGTGTAGTTTTGGACACTAAATTAACGGGTGCTCAACATTGCGACTATGTCATTGGCAAATGTGAACGATTGATAAACATGATAAGATGTTTAGCGGGCGTATGGTGGGGAGCTCATCCTTACTCATTAAAACTTATTTATAATGCTCTTATTCGAAGCGTGTTAGATTATGGTACATACTTACTGGAACCAGGAAACATTACAGCTTACAAGAAATTAGATTTGATTCAATTCAAAGCCTTACGAATAATAACCGGTGCCATGAAGTCTAGTCCTACCAATGCATTGCAGGTTGAATGCTGCGACCCACCACTGCACTTGAGACGGCAATTTCTATGTGACAAGTTCTTTTTCCGTACTCTACAGTTTAACAACCATCCTTTATTTGACAAACTCCAGTGTTTATATGAGTTGTACCAAGAGTCAAGTTATTGGACACATAAATCTCCTCCATGTCTTTTAGTTAGCTATCAAAAATATTTATCTTTAAACTCTCCTACTTACCGATCTAATTTTCTTCCTTTATTTAGTATTAGTTATGATTCATTAATCTATCCTTTAGTCATCCATCTTAATTTTGTCAAAAATGGAAGCCCCAAAACTGAATTTAACCATCTTATTGAATCCAAGTTCAAGGATTTCCATTATATATTCACTGATGCTTCTAAGCATTCCACCTCTGAGTGTGTCGGCATAGGAGTGTACCATTCTCAATCTAATATTGTACAAAAAGTAAAGCTGCCACCCGAGTCATCGGTCTATTCTGGCGAATGTCTAGGAATTTTAAAAGCTGTCGAATTCATAAAAATTATGAAATTAAACAAGACTGTGATATTTTCGGATTCGAAAAGTTGCCTACAGGCTTTACAAAAAAATCCATTTACCTTAAAACTATACTCTCCTTTAATTTTCGATATCAGAAAAATCACAAAAGAATGTCTGGATAAAGGCTTACACATAGAATTCACGTGGATTCCGGGACATTCAAACATTGATGGCAATGTTATCGCAGATAAACTTGCTCACGATGCGGTGTCTTGTGGAGATGTTTATCTTTATCAGAATTACTGTCAAGATCTGTTAACACTTCCCAAAACATATTTACAGGACAATTGGAAAAATGCATGGGAATACAGTCAGCAAACAAGGGGCAGATTTTATTCTCAAATACAAAAAAATATCCCCATGAAACCTTGGTTTTCAATAATGAAGTTTGGCAAAATGGAAACATCTATCATCATTCGCTTAAGATTAGGCCATGCCTGTACACCATCGCATCTTGCCAAGCTCCATATCGTTAACGACCCTGGGTGTGAGTGCGGGTTGGACGAGGGAAACCCGAATCATATAATATTAGCTTGTCCAAAATACAACAGAGATGATTTTTGGAAGGACCTACTAACGCTTCGTGTTCCATTCCCGACCAGTATTGTAACTCTATTATCTTCTAATGATCGCAATGTATATAAATGTATAATATCCTTCCTTATCCTTAACAATATTAAACTATAAACGCACTATGTATATAATCCTATTTATGTAAATACCTACTAAAAAGTTTTCCTGATCCCACCTAAATTCCGTTATCCTAATGCCATTTCTTCCTAATTCCGTTTCCCTAATTTTTACTCGACATTGGCAAATGTACTGATCGTACGAGCCAGAAAAAAAAAAAAAAAAAAAAAAAAAAAAAAAGTCTGTGTTGTGTGTGTGGGTGTCACTAGTTGTATGTAAAATTCAGAATTACATTGTTGAAATAAATTCTAAAAACACTTTCATCGCCTAAGCGTAAGCGTATCTTAAGCGTTTTTTTTTTCAATTAAATTAAGAAATGGCTGGTCTTCTGTCTGCTGTTTTCCACCCGCTTAGGCAAGTTTTACTTAGCATAATAGAATATCATTTATTACTAGGATTTTTCTCCAGCTACGGGTCCCTCCGGTGGGCCGCCGGTACGGTCCGCCAGCCGGGCCCGACCGCCCGGGAAAAGTCCCGGTATGCCTCGAGACCAGACCGACGCTGGTTACTCAATACCAAGCACTAACCTATTATTCTCACAGAAATTTAAAGCCAAATTTTTATTCTTAGGTACATACGACATGGTCTACAAGCAGCGTCGGGGATGGCTGGAAAGAGCTTAGTGGAGCCAGAGAGTTTCTCTTTGTCCATGGTTCGAACTAAAGTACGCTGTTATTTCCCACGCCCAAATGAAGTTAGAAGAGTACGAAGACACGGCTGGGAGACAAGAATGTCTACTCATAATGGTCGCAAGATTATAATGAGAAGATTACTTAAAGGTAGATATGTATTAACTCATTGAAAGCCAGCTGTAGCACTAGTCCTATTAAATAAAATAGTATACATAATAAAACGACACTTTTATTTAATGACCATCCTAAATCTGCACAAGTTTACTTAGAACAAAGCTTCAATTTTACTTATCAACTAGTAATTCAATTATAAAAAATAACAAAAATAAATCACATGGTAAAACTACTTCTACATAGCATAAACCTGTGGTTGTACATAAATATTTATTTAACAAATATAGATACATAGATTGTTTTTATTTGAGCACAGAAAAAATGTTTATCAAAATGTTGATTGATGTTGACCCAACATCGATTTGGAAACAACTGAATGTTATCATTTGATACTGTACTGCTTAAACGGCTAACAAGTAGTTTAATTCAACAAATACTTCTGTTGTACCGAGTCTTCAGAATTAGTAGGAGATTTAGCTGGTTTCAAAAGATTTGAAACTTCAGACACCACAAATGTTGTTAATTTAATGATAGCAAGATGGGCAGCCAGCTGCAAAACGAGAGCCCCAAAACCTTTATACAGTCCAGCAACACCTTCTTTTGCTATTGTTGTATGATAACAATCCATAAAACCTTCATAGCCTGTCAGGATAGGTGTGACTGATGTACCTGTATCCAAATTATCAATAATTGTTCTTGTTCCCTGAAGCAAAGAAAGGCCATATTAATTTCAAAGTATATACAAAGTTAGCAAAAAGGGAATAATATAATAGGATATTCGTAGGGCTGCCATCCGTCTGTTATTCTCCGGATTTGTCCTAGTTTGGAGGGCGTCTGGGCGGGGTTCTGATTGTAGTCCTGGACAAACCCGGACTATAATTAAAGTCCAGGTTTTGGATCAAACTCCGCTCAAAAAAGTACTATATTAATTCAGCGCACGTGCTACCAGCCGCCTCACTTCACTACGTGTGGCACACCGCACACCCCACAAACATCGTGCTGCGCGGTCCATTTTTTTACTTCAAACAAGCACCGCACACCCCACCAAAAATTGCGCTTTTTTTTACTATGAACAAGCACCGCGCACCCCGCAAAAAATTCTGCTATAAACAAGCAAGATTACAAGGTTAGTGAATGAAACTGACTAAAAATCGCGCAGCGCGGCCATTTTTTTTACGGCCCGCCCCTGGCTATTTCGCCATTTATTTTGGCCCACTACGGATGCAAAACTACTAAACCTGGACCCCGGCCTTCCACAAAATTGTATTGGACACTCCGGTTCTACATCATAACTAGTAAAACACACTATTTTATGCAAAAAAAAATGCTTAAAATACAATTTTTTTCAGTCAAGTATTGGGTATAATGTATTTTTAGACCAAGCTAAAACTTAATATTAAAAAGTTTTTTTGCTTCCGGTCCTGGGCGGCAGGTTTTAGAGATGGCAGCCCTAGATATACGTAACCGTAACTTACCTGAATATGCAGCCTATGGATGATAGTTTCGATTGGATAGAACAATATCTCCATAGTTATGAATGAAAATATATTAGCTTTGAGATTTATGTCATCGATCAAGGGATTTTGTGAATTTCTTTGATAGTTCATGTTGTAAGAATCACTTAACTCGTGTTTATTTCTTTGTTGAAACCTCATAATTCTCACAGTTATACTTCTCAATGTGACACTGCAAAAGGTTAAGTTAATTAAGTTAATATAATATGAAAAAACTTTTCCTTTTGACTGTCTTCTGACGAAATGAAAATCCGACCTTTTGCGAATCTGACTTAAGTATGAATAATTGACTAATATAATTATAAATAAATGAAACATCAAATGACTAGTATACTAAAAAACATAGCAGAAAAAATCAACAATAAAATATAACATACTGTGCTAGATATTTAGAAACTCCAAGTGCTGCTGTCGGTAAAACAATTGCCCATATTGGTAACATTCTGCCTCTGCTTGGAGTTCCCCATTCTAAGATGCGTAGAAATCCTTCTCGAAAAACATCAAAAAGTGCCGGTTTATCGCTGGCAATGTCACTTTGTACTGTTTCAACCAGGCTCGCAGAGTAGAAGGGAGTGATGATGGCTGTGCTTACACTGTTGAAATAAGATTTTTTAGGCCATTAATAGGTCCTTGTATGTATGTCATCAATGTATTGTCTAGAAATAAATAGATTTACTTCTCACCATTTTAAAGTTACATGTTGAAGAAATTGTAACACAGAACCACATTTTTCAATTTCTCTGAAAAATAAGTAAACAAACAATAAAACCTTAATACATGATAATCAGATTTTCATAATGTTTATCATTATTTTTGATGAAATTCATGACTCACTTTGGCCAACCAGTGCCCTTAGCCACTAAATCTTCAACAGCCAGATTTAAACCTTTTACAATGCACGTGGAACCAATTCCCTTCCATAGAGTGGTTACATCTTGTCTTCTGTGTAGCCTTGCAACAACTGGCAGCAAAGTGTAGGGTACTATATGGTAGCTTTTAAGGCTGTTATGGACCTGTTGATATAGAAACATTGTACTATCCCTGTCGATGGGTAATGTGCCTGGCGGCCATGATTTTTACCTCAAAAACGAAAAACAATTGTAAAATTTTTATATACCTAGACCCTATCTTATTGAAAATAATAATTCAATAATTAATATATTAGACTACCTATTAGAATTTTCTTGTTTCATGACATTTTTAGTTATGGATCACGTCAATGTGGATGTTGATGTGACAAGGTTCCAGCGCATTACCAATTGACAGGGATAATAGTTAATTCTACTGAGTATAGTTATTGTAAACTATTCTACCAATTTGATTAAATTAACAATTAGTATAACATAGTAACTATTATTGTTTGGTAACATTTATATCATGAGAAAATGTATAGTTACCTGACACTGACGACGCAGGACAATAAATGGATGGCTTAATAAATTCTCCGTAATCAAACTTGCAACACTTATAGCAGTGGTCACATAAGCATTATTTTCTGTGAAAGAAAGTACGGTGATACAACTGATGAAATTCTTATAGAATTTTCTCATTATAGTAAAATAATCATGTGTAAGGTAAGGTAAAGTAAGGCAGTCTGCCTGTAAATGTGTGATTCTTAACTCAATAGAAAATGAATTCAGTAGAATATATGAACTAGATATATCCAAAATGCTTGGTCATTCAAATTACACTACTTTAGGAGTAGAAGTAGGTACAATTCAGAAGTGATTTAATTAGTACCTTCATCAGGTACATCATCCATTACCAGAGGCGGTCCCTGATACTCTTCAGTCAAAGGAGTATGATATCCATATATTTGTTGATAACGAGTATCGTACAAGTCATTTGTTTCCCTATTGGGATCCAATCCATAGGGCCTGTTGTAAGAATTGTAGTCACCAAAGCCAGCCATTTCAAGTTTCACACACTCCTAATTTAATAAAATTTAAGTTTACCGCATTGTGCATAAATTAGTAATCAGCTAAAGTAATTATTCTATTTTCTATTTCTTAGTTTGTTGAGCTCGAACGAACAATGATGATGAAAATTGAAAATTCTACAAAAAATCACAAATATCACAATTATCACAAAACAAAAAATCGGTCAGGTTACACCATAGACAACATCAAAGCACAGAGTAAAATAATATAATATAAAATCAAAGACAGACTTAGGAAAGAGTAGATTAGGTATGGTTCCTCTTTCTTTCCTTCCTACTCTTTGATCATGATCAAAGAGCAAAAAAAAGAAAATTATACCTTGGTGAAAACAAGGGGTGTAAAAGGCCGTTTTACACTCCCGTGCGAATCGTGCGCGAAGCCGCGAACCCAGTGTTGCCAACTTAACGGATTTCCCGTCAGATTTGACGGATTAGGGTCAGGCACTAACGGGAGAAAATATATTTTGACGGCTAACGGATTTATCCACGGCTATAGTTTTGATTAAAATTAAACGTTTTTGACATATTTGTGTACAATTAATTACTAATCATGTCGTGTCAGGACATTTTCAGCGTGATGAATGGGCAAAAATCAAAATAAAGGGAAAAAGTGCAGAATAATTGGGTTGGTAAACTTTTTCAAAATTGTTGTGAATTATATATTTTCTGGTAGCTTTTGGCTTTGGAGTCAGGAATAACCAATTACGGAATTTTTATAATACGTCATTTTAATTTAAATAATTATTTAAAATTTAAATTTACAGCATGGTACAATAATTTGTTATTACGGCTGTATGCGTAGGTAGTGCTTTTGCTCAAATAAAAAAAATGAAAATTTTGGCATAGGCAATGTCAACTATTTGTCATGTTAGTCACAGTCGGCTAAAATAAATAAAATAACTCTTTTGTAAGTTTGTAGATATACATATATTTACGTGATCATCACAAACGTATAAAGCTTTCTGAAGGCAATTCCTGTTTAATCCTCTGCACCCCACGTCTCTTTCAAAGGTATGGGAATTGTACAAAATTTGTTCTGCGGATGGTCACATCTATATTTCAAACTAAACGGAACAAAGCAGTGTAGGTACTTCATCGGCGTAATAAGCTGGATAATGGATTTCTTCAAGCTGATCCATTTCCCATAACTGAACAATAAAAACACTAGAAAATCACAATAAATAAGCTGAAAAACAAACAACAACATTACGTCGTTATTAATGATTACCAAAGAGTAAAATAATTGGATTACTCTTTGTCACTTTCTGTCAAATCTGTCCTGTCAGTCAGTTTTTTTATCAGTAAATGCAAGGGAACTTCGTGTTCAGCCGTACGTTTGATATTTTATCGCGATAATAATATAAAAAAATATATTTGATTAACAAGGTGAAATAAAAAAATCATAATATTATTTTCTTTATTCTTCAAACTTGTGCTATCAACAAAAAATATAAAACAATTATCTTCGAAAAAGTTTACCAACCCAATTATCGTCAATATCATTCTAAAAATAGATTTTGACCTTAAAAAAAGCAAGTCAATGGTAAATTGTACGCGTATCATGCTTTGATGCTACTCGCACAATTTACCGATGACGCTAATTTGTCTTATTTCAAAGTCTATCACAATCGCTTTTATTTTTTACAGATATTAATAATATGTGACACGACACATTGCTGCATTTCATTGGTAAGTTTTTATTTGTGCCAAAAAGAAACATCAATGTTGTTTCAAATGAAAGCGAATGCGATAGCTTTTGAAATTAATTATTTTTTTGACGGAAAAAATACCTATCAGTTTGACGGATTTTTGACGGAAAATACCAACTTGCTTAGCGGAATCAAAAATATCTAGTTGGCAGCACTGCGAACCGCCTGCGAAACATAAGTGTAGATAGAACTCGCTCTGCGTATCGCTTTTTCCTCCAAAATAGCCGCGAAGCGACATCTCAGTATTCGTATTGTGTGAAAGCGTATTTAGGTGGGTTTTGTTTGTGGTTTGTTTACTCTATGCTCTATGGTTCCGAATAAAATAATATGGCGGATCATAATAACAAGGGCGCTAAAAGATTATTTTCGTTATCTCCTATCAGTGATCTAAAAGTGTTTATGACTTTAATTGTTAATAGAAGCTACATTGATTTATTTTAATGTAGATTTCTTAGACTTGTGCTAGTTATTAACAGGAAATAAATGATATTTCTTCGTATGAAACCTCGGGACTTCGATGTAAACTTTATTGGATTATTATTTATACACCAAGAATGTCTGCAATAAAAGTAAACTTCGAGATTGGTCATGAAGCATCGTTGCGTTCAAAAAAGACACCCGAAGGATTTACTCATGATTGGGAAGTTTTTGTCCGTGGGCAAGAGGGTGCAGATTTAAGTCATTTCGTTGATAAAGTGGTGTTTCAACTGCATGAAACCTTCCCAAAACCAAGAAGAGGTAATTATTGTTTAAGTTATTTCAGTAGCTTGGTATTAACTTGTCTTTGAACTTATAATTGTGTTTATTATGTATTCATAATATTATGCTAATGTAATGTTATTTTTAATTTTCAGTGGTAAAGGAACCACCTTTTTCCATAAAGGAATCTGGATATGCTGGATTTATTTTTCCGATTGAAATCTATCTAAAGAATAAAGATGAACCAAAAAAAATTAAGTTCACATATGATTTCACACTACAACAAAGTGGAGTTTTAAAAGATAGGTATATTTTTCACAATCCTAATGAGGATTTTAGAAAAAAATTGTTAAAAGGCGGAGGTATTCTTGTAAATAACAATGCATTATATACAAATCCAGATCAACAGGAAAGTAGAAGTAGAGATTCATTCAGTGACGAGAAGTCGCAACTAACAAGTAAACCTAAATTATCCTCTGACACAATCAAGAAACACAAGTCTAAAGAGCACAAAGAAGAAATCCCACATCGAACCAGCAGTTTTGAGAATTTGTTTGGACCACCAATACAAAAACCACCAAAAATTTCTCCTGATCCAAAAAAGGTTGAAAAACCAGTTATTGTCCCCAAATTTGAGAAAAAGGACAAAGATAGATCAGGTTCTGAAAAAAAATCTAAGCATGAGCATAAAGAACTCAAACAAGAAAAGTCAAAAATTAAAGATGAAAAAGACAAAATTAAAGCAGATAAAGTTAAAACACACAGTAAAGAAACTGAAAGATCGAAAGAAAAACCAGCTAAAAGGCCGAGTGATAGGTTACCTTCTCCTGACATGTCAAAAAAACGGTGTACAAGTCCTATTAGAAAAGTCCCGAGTCCTTCTCCACGATCAAGTAGTGCATTAAGTTTTAAAGACGATTTTAAACCAACTAAACATAGTTCTGAAATTTTAGAGCAGAAGAAGCCAAAGCTTGAAGAAAAGTTACCTGATGTAAAAGCAGAGAAAGAGGTTAAAGAAAAAAAGAAAAAGGAAAAGAAAAGTCATGATAGAGATAAAGAAAAAGATAGAAAGGAAAAAAAGGAACATAAAAAAGATAGTCATAAATCTAAAGACTCGCCCAAGATGTCTTTTGAACCCCCAAAAGAGGCAACAAAAGAAGTTAAATCCAGAGAGACACCAAAAGAAAGAGAACCAGTGAAGGAGTCACCACCTATTAAAGAAAAACCAGCAAAGCTTGAAAAATCTATCAACAAGTTTTCAATTGAAAATTTAAGAAAAACACCTCCATCTGAAAGTAGTGAACGTCCAGAGAGTCAGAAAAAAGAAAAATCTGATTCAGAAAGAAAACATAAACATAAGAAAAAAGATAAAAAACGTGATGAATCCAAAGAAAAACACAAAGAGTCCAGTAAAGAGAAAAAGCACAAACATGAAAAAATTAAAGAAATTCCTACAGAAAAAGCAGAGATTGTTGAGCATAGAGAAACACCAATATCTAAAGAACGTCATTTTCCAGAACCTGCCTCCCCCATATCTATTGACACTGCTTCACAATGTAGTTCAAAGAGCGGTCTCGCTAAAATCTCACACATAGAAGTAGAAGATATAAATAGCAGTCACTCTGATTCAGAGAGCTCACTTATCGAAGATGATGAAAGTAAAGTCAAAGTTGAAAATCCATCACCAGAGCCACCTAAACGTGAGCCTACACCTGAACAAGAGCCAGAACCAGAAATAGAACCAGAACCAGTTATAGAAGCTCCGCCACCACAAAAAGAGAAAACCAAGAAACACAAAGATAAATCAAAGAGAGAAGAAAAAAGACGCAAAAGAAAAGCAGCAGAAGAAGAAAATGCAGAGAATAGAAAAATTGCTAAATCAACTGAATCTACTGTTCCTGCAAATAATGACACTGAGAGAGGTGAGAGTAGTGGCTCCACATCTATGGAAACTAAGGTTCAAGACAATGGGGTTTCAAGTAGCTTAGGTGAGGATGCTGAGCCTGGTGAACTATCTCCTGAATATATGGGACAGTTAAGAGATCTGCAAAAACGAATAATGACTATAAATAATAATGAAGATCTTGAAAGAGTTGTCAATCTAATAGCAGAAACGGGAAGGTATGAAGTCACAACTCAGACATTTGATTTTGATTTATGTTTGTTAGATCGATCAACAGTACAACAGCTGATACAGTTAGTAGGTTGCTAGCCAATAATCTCACTTTTTAAATGTTTTTGATGGATAATTCAAAATTCATTTTCATACATTCATATTTGGATTTTCTAAATCGATTTGTAATGTGTGACTCAAAGGCAGTTTATTGTAAGCCTGTATGAGGGTTAAATTGAGTGTAAATTACAATGTAGCAGCTTCAAATAATCTCATATAATAAGCTATGCCAATGATATTTCACATTACGTATGCCATGAATGTTAAGTGCAATACTGTATAGGTTTCTAAAGCTATAAGACTGTTGAAAGATTGTTAAACATAATGTATATTTTGTACATTATTGTAATGAATTGTATAATAAGTTAAGAGTTTTATTTAGCTCTACAGATCACCATGAGCTGTAAGAGGTTATGTTACAATTGTAAAGTAGGTTTAATGTTAAATTTAATTTTTGAGTTTATTTGGTAAGTATTTTAAGAATGTGACTTAAGAACTCAATCAAAAACCATTATAATACTTAAGTTGTTATGTAATTTTATGCACATAATTATTTTAACTTAGATTCAAAATAATGCTGATATATAGTTGGCATTGCAAAATGGCATTTTATGCACATAATTATTTTAACTTAGATTCAAAATAATGCTGATATATAGTTGGCATTGCAAAATGGCATATTATTAATTTTAAGGCATCATAATTTACATCACTAGTTATATAATAATTATTGTGTATTTTGTTAACTCTTGAAATAAAATGGTGATGAAATAATTTTGATTAGTGTTTGGCTATAGTTTTGATCGCGTAAGTATCTATTTAAATTATGTTTGTTACATAACTTATTTTTTTTTATTTAACTAGTATTTTAGTAATATACTTACATTAAAGTAATTTAAATAAAAATATATGGTGAAAATTGCGTGTTTTTGCATGGCATATTTACCTATTTTAAACTGTATTCCCCCCTTTTTACCCACGACGACGGAACGGAGACGGTATATGCGTTTTTACGTCACTTGACAATGCTAAGAGTATCCATGTCCGACTATCGCAATGTGAAGAAGGTCACCACCATGCGATTTTTTTCTAAATCTGTGGTCACCACACAGTAGTGTCCTGACTAGCTAGCTAGACCATACAAGGGCGTTTATGCGATGGCTAAAGAACGATGCGCTGATTTTTGTATCATTTTCAACCTTCAATCAACAAAGGCACAAGAGAAAGAGACCACGAACTTAAAAAAATCTCAGCAGCATAATATTACTTGGGCACCAACTTTGGTTCGCAAATTAAAATCAGGCAGCAAACCTTGATCTGCAAACAATCATAACTGGTCAGCAATTTAATAAATAGTTGGAGAGCCTCTAATTGGTCAGCCAGCACTATTTCAAAATTGGTTATCAGAAAAAAGTGAGGGGGAGGGGTATGGGATATGATCCATACACATTATTACACCTTAACCTTTACCCCATACCCTTCCCCCTCCCCCTGAAGCGAGTCTTTATCGCAGTCCCAGACGGTTACTATCTCATACCTTTCCTAAAGTTGCCTTACCTTCTTCCTGCTCCATCATCAGGACACTATCTTCCAACAGAGTGCATTAAGACGAATCAAACGAGCCAATAGACGTGGGTCACTAAATCGCTCTCCAAAAATTAAACGTGGTGGGTTACTGAAGAATTATTGGGGTCCAATGTGAATGAATATTGGGCGATTTTCCAAGACAAAGCGATTGCCTGACCGAAAGTGGCGCCCACCCACGCCGCGCCGCCGAACCTAAAACCTACACAATTTTTAACATTAACTACGAGAAATTTTTAAGGTCCATCGTACTATTATATATTCTGTGCCTATAGTCTAGAATTTTTAAACGGCGTAGGAATGGGCCGCGACACCCCTGACCAATCTGGGGCCCTACCGCCTACTCAAAGCTTTAGCCAGACAGAGTGATAGCTAGACTATACCCATCCTTGTCATATCATAACACGATGACAAGGACGGACAGACAGTGCACTGACGTTAGACTGACAGAGAGTTAGGCGGTCCGGGGGCTGGTGCCCCCGCCCACCCCACACAAAAGCGTAGTATATTTTTCTATTGCTCTTCAAAACTCCACCTCAGCTTTAGCATAAGTACGGTCAACGGCACGGTGGGCTTCCACCACGACAGCGTAATGATATTCAATCAATTTTATACTTCATTCAGTTTTGTATAACCTCATGTGCTGCTGACTGTACCTACTAGTACTTACACTTCATTTCTCTTACTGTGCATGTTGGTGAATCATAACGAGGACTATATTTCCAACAGTGAAACCGCACGGTGCGTTGTGCCCGTCGCATGCATACTACCTAATATTGCGTTGCAAACCTACTTAAATCAGCTGTTTGTTATATGTTTTGTACTACTGTTTGGTCCTATTATCCCCGCAATGAGGATCAGTAACGATTTTCGTTTAGTGTCTTATCAGAAAGCTTATGCCACCACATGATTAACTGTAAAGAAATTTTTATACGAGCTAAAACTTGCTAAAACACTGTTATTTTGGGGGTCCTTAGACGTCATCGAGACGACGTGCCGGACTACAGCTGGGCCACAAAAAAAAAGTTAGAAATCTGACTTTTTGACTATGCCATGATGAAGTCGATAATTTGTCGCCAAAAATCAGAATTTGTCGGTCTTGCGTTCAGGAGATACGTGTGGCTCAGCTGTAGAGACGTCTCTACAGCTGGGCCACAGATCTCGAAAACGGAAGGTCGTAGCGAAAATCTGATTACTCGTATGTGTAGCCGGTAATTTGTCGGATTTTGTCGCCAAAAACCAGAGTTTGTCGGTCTTGCGTTTAGGAGATACGTGTGGCTCAGCTGTAGAGACGTCTCTACAGCTGGGCCACACAGATCTCGAAAACGGAAGGTCGTAGCGAAAATCTGATAACTCGTATGTGTAGCCGGTAGTTTGTCGGATTTTGTCACCAAGAACCAGATTTTGTCGATCTTGCGTTTAGGAGATATGTGAGGATAAGCTGTGGAGACTTTTCTACCTGGATCTTGAGAAAGGAAGGTCATAGCGAAAATCTGATAACTCGAGTGTGTAGCCGTTAGTTTGTCGGAATTTGTCACCAAGAATCAGATTTTGTCGATCTTGCGTTTAGGAGATACGTGAGGATGCGCTGTGGAGACCTTTTTACCTGGATCTCGAGAACGAAAGGTCGTAAGACTGACTGTGAAGATGACTTCACCCTGTGGGGTATCCGCACCCACCATCCTACATCTCTCGCCGAATAGGGAACTCTGCAACTATTCATTTTAAGTACTTAAATAAAAAGTTATTGATGAGATTAACATTTATTTGAAGTAAGTATGACAATAACTTTACAATTATGACAAATAAGCACCCTGCAAAATAAACTAATCCCAGTACCAAATGAATGAATGAATTAGGAAAACAAATATTATGATTATGAACCATTAGGCACATCAAAACACAGGATGGCATGTTGGGTAGATGAATGAGAAATGAATATAAGCAAGATGTCTAATTGATTATGAAAAAGTTACTTGCGATGAAGCGAAGTATATACTTTTCGCACAGTTTTTTTTTTTTGTATTTTATAAATTCATCAATGGCAAAGTCACAAATTGCCGATTAAGCTTCTGAACTTGATGAATCGATTCGTTTCCGAATGAAATCGGCGTTGGCGCTTCTGCCTTTCCGTTCCGGTGCGGTCAAATCCCTATGTAGCACCGGAAATGTTCATCTCTTCTTTCCGTTTTTATGAACAGCGTGTCGCCATTTTGAGTAAAAATCGCCAATATTTTGTATAGAAATTCCAGCTGCTTGGGCCGCTCCCGTCAAACTGAACTCCTTGTATTGTTCTTCCGCACTGCCAGGCTCACTGCCTACTAGTAAAATAAGCAAAGAGCCCGTTTTTCCCGGTAATATATTCTCGGGTTCTCCGTTACCCCCTTGAGTTTGCCTATCTTCAGTGATGAAATGGTTACAGAACTCCAATATCTGTATGTAGTTCTGAACGTAAGACGGAGCTTTCTTCGGGTATTTGAGGAGAGGCAGGGCCCGCGACTGGCCGGGTCGCTGCGCCCTCAGGAACCGCGAGCCGCTCTTCAGTTGAGTCTCGAGCCAGCGGATGGCATCGCGAGCAGTGCTTTGTTCACGTTTCAATTCGTCGAGCTCTTGTAGTACTGAAATAAATAAACGTTACATTAGTTAGAACATCGATTAACGCCTGTAGCACAGCACACCTCCCCCTCGAAACCGTACCAGCGGAACTACAGCACCGCAGTAGTTCCGCAAGCCTACCGCCTAACTCTCTCGCTTTGACTCTGGCTTTGGTTTATGACGTCAGTGCACTGTCCGTCCTTGTCATCGTGTTATGATATGACAAGGACGGATATAGTCTAGCTATCGCTTTGAGTTAGGCGGTAGGGCCCCCGCTATGAGTTGTCTCCTGTGACTCCTGTCGACACGACAATATATGAGAATCACATCTACGTTGTGGTTTCGCGTCATTGCTTTCGCGTGTGTCAGCGGTCGTAGTCGTAGCCGATCGGCAGGCTGATTATCTAATTAAAAACCACCTAGCGACCGGTTTGATTTGACAGATGAATGTGATACATTGCTACATCTACCTAGTTGGTTACTAAGTTCTGTAACTATAGAAAACATGAATAATACTAAATTTACAAATAATGCTACAATGAATTATATACCAAATGAAAGCACAAATATTTAAGATTATCATGTATTAAAATTATTCGAAATGACCGCCTCTGGCATGAATACACGCCTTTAGACGACGAGGCCAGTCATCGATGGCAGCACGAACTACCACCATATCCAATTCTGCGACTGCCTTGAGAATATCGCGCTTAAGAGAGTCGAGATTCATGTGGGGCTCAGCACATGCTTTCTCCTCAATAAGTTGCCATATGGCATAATCCAGAGGATTTAAGTCTGGGCTGGAGGATGGCCATTCTTCCTGCGCGATAAAATCAATTTTGTTAGCCCGAAACCATGCTTGTGTAGATTTTGCTTTGTGCGCAGGGGCAGAGTCCTGCTGGAAGACCCATGGCTGGTTTTGAAATAAAGTGTGGCTTAAGGGTTTGACAACAGGTTCCAGAACGGTATCTTGGTAGACTCTAGCGCCAGTTTTCACACCTTTTTCACAGAAATGAACCTTACTTAGCCCTGAATAGGACACCCCCAGCCAAATCATCACTGATGAGGGGTGGTGACCTCGTTGGACCCTCGGAGCAATCATGCTGGCTTCTTTACTATTCTTAGCGTATACTCTATCATTTTGACGGTTAAAATTTTCTTCGACTGTGAAGATTTTTTCATCAGTAAACAAGATTTTTCGATGGCCGTTTTGTGCGTACCGCTTTAGTAGAGCGCGACTTCGTGCTAACCTCATAGCCTTCAATCGTGCGTTTAGCAGATGGCCCTTTCGTCTACGGTAAGCGTGAAGCCCAAGGTCATCATTGATAATTTTTTTAAGGGAACTTCTCTTCACAGTCATCTGTATTGCCAATAACTTTTGCTTCCGGACGGGATTTCTCGTGATTCTCGCCTTCACTGCCTTGATCACAGCTGGTGTCCGAACGGTGCGTGGTCTTCCTGATCTTTTTCGGTCATCGACGGTCAAGGTATTACTGTACCTATGGATAGTGCGATAAATAAATTGCTTGTTGATTTTCAACTTTTGTAGCAACTTGAAAATCATATTCGGTGGCTGCCCACATTTGTGCAGAGCAATTACAGCGACACGATTCTCCTTCAACCCCCATTCCATGGTGAAATAAACAAAATATGATATACGTGTGGTATGGAATTATAGCTTATAAAACTGTCAATAATATGTCATTTTTATTTTTTCTTTTCATTTGTTTTAATGGCCAGTAATCGATAAAGAAACTCAGTAACAAAAGGTGATGTCCAAAAATGTATGAGGTCTGGGCCACGTCTTTGTACAGTATACCAAAAAATTGATAAAGACACGATAAACAGTTTCTAATTATTCAATTTCTTTAAAACTGCTTTGTTTTCTGGAAGGAACATTAAACAAAATGCAAAAACGCATAAAAAAAGCATCATGGCGGAAGATGTTAACAACTTCTTATGCGTCTGTGTTAACAACAACCCACAGCACAGAGTAGGTAGAACTAAATGACAGTGACAATGGGCGCATTCTGCCAGACAAATCTTTGAGTCATCGATCACTATAGAGAGTACATTTTAACCATGGAAAGTAAAATATTGATCAATACCGGCAGCTAGACCGCCTATCTCAAAGCGATAGTAATGCTCTATCCGTCCTTGTGCTTCACGGTGCATGTATCTTGCGCACGTTGAGGCACGGGTTACTTGCGCGGGTGTACGTACAATGCTATGGAGCACCGGCTGGCACCCTGCGGGCTGATTATCTAATTAAAAACCACCTAGATAATCAGCCCGCCGCCGCTTTACGTGTTTCCACGGAGCATGTAACCTGCGCAAGTGCTCAACTTGCGCGGGCTACTTGCACCGTGTAGAAACACCCTAAGCACCTACCGCTATACTTTCCATGGTTAAAAATGGCAATCGATGACTCAAAGATTTGTCTGGCAGAATGCGCCCACTGACGGCTTTTTAACGGAGAGTTGCCATATTTGACACTTTATTTCAAGTAAAAAATATTGATCTGTTTTTATTAATAACCATTTAACTATGCATTCTATAAAATTATTTGCATTTTTCTCAGAATCAGTGTATTTTTCTCCATCTTTGAGGGTGGTGTACATAGACGTGGCCCAAATTAGGACATGTCCTTTTTGACCAACTAGGTATATGGGTTAAAAAAATCATACCAAAGAAAAGTAGCAATGTATGTCAAATGAAACCGGTCGTGAAATAGTTTATATTTAGATAATCAGCTTGCGGGTGGAATCGCGCGTGAAAAATCTATGTATTAGAACAAGCTGTTCGCATTTGTTTCGCTTGTCGAACTCATGGCGGAACTTACGGCCGGCCACATACAGACGGAATCCCGATTCGGAATTACGAATGGAATTTTGATAATGTAGGTATGAAGATTGCAAGGAGGCGACCAGGAGACGTGAAATAAAAGTAACTGACTGCGATCAATAACCGTTTATTGGTGCGCTGCATGCGCTTATATATTATGAGGAGAGATGAGTGTGTGTGAGTACATATTAATTAGTACACACACTACACCTCCCCCCTAAAAAAGAAAAAAAAATGTTTACTTATCAAGAGATTATACCTTTTTTTTTTTGGTAAAGTACATTTATCTAAAATTTCAGATTTTTATTACATTTTATTCAAGATGAATTTCGAACTTCTAACATTATTATTTTCTTTATCACGCACAGTAAAAAAGGATTTCTTTAAATAAGAAAGACCAATTTCTTGAAATATTTGGTTATTCTAAAAATATATTTACTTAGGCTAATGCAATATTTTTAAAACAAAAGTAGTGCTTATCTTTCACTCAGACAATATTTTTCTTAATGATTAAGAGAAATATTTTTGTTTCAAGGCTTATTTAAACTTAAATCAATTAAATTGACTTAATTAAAAACAAGAAATATCCATCTTCTTGCATGAAATTAAAATCATCTTAAATCAACTACAAGTTACTTGGATTTAGATAAACCTTTTTCAAAAAATCATTTTCTTCGATTAAGAGAAAGTTTATTGTTTATGAAGTACATAATATTTAATTTAAGATAAAATGTGTGCTCATTATAATTTTTTTTCGTTTTAGGTCTAGCATAAGAAATTATACAATTGAGTAAAAATTTACTTCAATCAAAACATTCGGTCTAACTTTTAGACATGCAATTTTGGCCCAAAATAATTTAATAATAAGTTGGAGTACGAATTTAATATATTTAATTTAACAAAAACAAAATTGTATTTCTTGTTCTGAGAAATGATTTTCTTCGGCTTATGGAAATTTTGTTTTAAACAGAGAAATACTAAATTTTGAAACAACGTAATCATAGTTTTCAATAAACACGATAACATTTTTACTTTGGGAAATTTATCCTTCAACAAAGATTATTATCTAGAAGTCGAGAGTATTTTTTCTTTTCTTCTTAAAAAAAATGTATGAAAGCAATGTATTTAACTTAAGATGACTTAAGTTAGAGTTAAGTTAGTGGGTTAGTTGACATCATGGTCTGACCCGCGGTGTTAAGATTTTTATTTAGTTCTTTAAGTAGTCGGAATTAATTTTGTTATGTCAATCTCAATCGGGTTTGTTGCCTCTGGGTGTCGCGTCCTACTTGGAACCGCTTCCCGGACTCCACTCCTCTTTCGAGGATTATCTTCCTTGATCATCTTCCTTGATTTTTGTCAGGAAGTCAAGGAAAAGGAAGTCATCGGTGTTCTCCAATTATCACCACTTAATATACAACAACAACAAAATATACCTACATCTTCGTTCAATACACAAAATCTCCAATTATTTTTTTCATCAAAAATCAGTAATTACTTAGGCCAACTAAACATTTACTTATTATGAGTAAAATTATAATTTACTCTAAGTAAGGTTAGTCTATAAGAGATATATAAGATTTTTCGTATCAAGAATGCATTTACTTGACTGTACAAAATAACGGTGTCTTGACTGAAACAACACGTGTCTGGGAATAAATTTATTATTCTTGTAACAACTAAATATTTTTAAGAATATTATTTACTATTACGAAGAAATTATTGTCTAGCGTCTATAGGGAGAGGATCATATTCTTGATTTAATAAATATGTCTTCAGCCAAAGCAATTTGTCTTTTTATAAGAAATCTGTTTTTACCGTGCGCTAATTACATAAATTCAACCAAAACTTCATTTTTTAAGTACAAATATAGATGTTAATATTATATAAATTCATATTTAAATGATTAATACTGATATAATTTGGAAAAAAAAACAGATTGAAATAATTACGTATGAATTTTGTACCAATTAAGTAATCAATTAAAGTTGCGTCAAATTCTAACAAAATCTACGTAGTAGGTAAGTAGTCTCTAATAAAAAAAATGTTTTACACGTTAAAATAAAAAGTTGTAAGTAAGTAAAAAAGTGTATGACTATACTATTAACTAAGATACTGAATATAAAATTTATTTGATGCAAATAATATCGAAAATTTATTTCGTGTTGCATTAGAACATCAAAAATTTTGTTACCTAATCATTATGGTAATATATCAATACACAGCACAGGTCCTTAATCTTCGTTCTGTAATTTTATGAGAAAAGAAAGGATTATTATCAATTTCATTACCAATCCAAACCAAAGTCCTTTAATTAAACTCGAATCGTGATTTTCTT
Organism: Agriphila tristella; assembly: GCA_928269145.1. Lineage (NCBI taxonomy): Eukaryota > Metazoa > Arthropoda > Insecta > Lepidoptera > Crambidae > Agriphila > Agriphila tristella. Next base: position 46,958,262 of record OV743433.1, read on the forward strand.
TTCTAAGTATAAAATTGTGAGAAGTATCCTACCTACTTAAAAACGTACTTCTGGCTTCCTGACTCGACGACTTAATATGGGTAGCTTTAGTATGTCATGCTCACTTCAAACATTTCTGCGGTGGTGTCGTGTGAGGCGGGTCGTTACGTTCCCTCAAATATGGTTGAGCGAAGCGATGGCTGGTTCATGCGTCATGCTCGTGAACGGGTGCTGCCAGTGGGAATGGGTCTGCTTCTGTCTGCTTGTATTAAGGGCGTCGTATAACTCGTATATAAAAGATCTGTTTTATATTGTCTGTATGTATGGCACTTCTTACTCAAAAAATATAATTCTTAATAGGTTACCTTGTTTTGATTTATTTAATTGCAATATTTTTACTTTCTATAGTCAGTAGTTTAGTGAAAGACCTATGAAAAGCTTTTGGATATAAATTTTCAATTCGATGCCTTAACATAGGTAGTCTTAGTATGTCATGCTATCTTTAATCATTTCTGCGGTGGTGTCGTATGAGGCGGGTCGTTACGTTCCCTCAAATATGGTTGAGCGAAGAGATGGCTGGTTCATGCGTCATGTTCGGGAACTGGTGCTGCCAGTGGGAATGGGTCTGCTTCTGACTACCTATCTTAATGCATATTGAATTGTATGTTTTTCTTTTATTTTTATTTATTGTAACAGCCTAGACTGAATAACAAGTTCAAACTTTGAATTTAGCTTAAAATCTGTAAATTGATTAAGAAATTTGAAACTCATTAAGAAATGAGCTAATTCAATAATGTTATTTATTTGTTAATCTTTGTTAATATAAAGTCTGGAAACGATATACATATTTGTAAATATCGTTCCATCTGATTGATATAGCTGACAAGTTTTTTGCGCCCATTTTTCTTGTCAGTTAAAAGACGTCATAATGGGTGGTAGGGTAAAAGAATTGACGATTTAAAAATGCTTATTATGTGAGCTTATTTAAATAAAATATATTTCACTTTCACTTTCACTTCACTTTCACTTTCACTTTCAATCACACCTCAATCTTCACCTAACGAAAATACATAATTCTTGATAAAATATTTTATGCACGTTATATTCCAGATTATCAAATTATCAATTTACTAGCATCACTATGTCAGTGACAACCTTAAATTATTTAACTTTTATTTATGTAGTTTACCAAAAATATTCGCATGAAATTCTAAACACAAAAATAGACACACTATAACGAATAATAATATTCAAATACATTATACATGTAATTTTTCTGATTTATACCAGTATAAGTAGATTGCACAGACTCGTATTCCAAAATAATAATAAAAGCCTTAGGTATATTTTTCTACGAAAAAACAAAATATTTTCCTCTTTTCTTTTATTCGATAGCTGAAAAAGGTAACTGAGTAAAATTTGAACTTTAAAAATCACCTTATTTTTATTTATTTATTTTTTCTTCTTTCACAAATAAAACATCGAATTCTAGATACTTTTCGCTAACATACTTAAACATTTTTTTTAAGTAATCATTCCCCATTTTAATTTTTCCTTTTTATTTAAAAATCATCCTTCATATTTCTTTTTATCACATTTACAAACAAAATATTTCTTCTTACAAACTTTTTAATCAAATTATAATCAATCATTTCATCATCTTTCTAATATAAATATCCTCAAACATTTCTTGTTTATCACATAACACATAACACATAACCTTCTATTTTGTAATAAATTATCCTGTGTCAATAACAATATTCCCATATAATATATTTACTTCACTTTGAATCCTATTCTTGCTCGTTATAATCTCCATGATTCATAGTAACACTATCGGTACACTTTACACATTTCATATCACCTACTAGGTACTTATATATCATAATTCGCCCGGCGCCGGCGTACTTTCATTTTTATTTAACTCATCATTTTTGGTACATACTTTATCATATTTATTTATAGTCGACTTCATCATCATCATAAAAATGGACAATTGCCATTTTGGGCTGTGGCCACAGCTCAATTATTATTAATGGGAGCAGTTTTAAGACTCTAATTTCGAAATCCAACTTTCTCACAGAGGAAATCTCGTTTCGCACCATGATCGAATAGAAGGATCTGACACCCCACGTATGTACCATTATTAATAGGGTCATGAATTAAGACACATACTAATTTGGTCTCCAAACAGGATTCAAAGGGGAATCTCGTTCACACCTTGATGCAACTGAAGGACCTGAACCCTATAGTACCTTTCCTTTAATGTGTACCGTATAATCGAGCTTTTATCTTAACCATTTCATTCCAAAACCTATCAAATAAACTAACAATCCTAAATTGAATATAAAGTAAATAAGAGATTCATCGCTTTTGGGTGATCAGTCCAATTGCATGTGAAACCTTATAAACCGTATATTCCCTAACTTCTATAAATAAATCCTCACCATCATTCCAAATCCTATATAAAAAAACGCATCACATTACCTAAACCTATACCATGCTGTACCTAATTGCAACCTAAACAGCTAGGTACAAAAAGATTTTTAATACAGCTACAATAACTTTCCTACAATATTCCTAATACCTATTAAACCTATACCTACCTTTCCTTTATTCTAGTCATAGACCAAGCTTTCAAACTGTTCCTCGTAACTTTTTCCTTTCAAAACTCAACTATAATTTCCACAAATCTCAATCATTCCTCAACAAAAACTTTCACATTTGAAACTAAATAAGTTGTTTTAAATTTTCTTTCCCATCAAGTTAATACTCGTTATCTTTCCCTATTACAACAATGTTTTATATTACAGCTTATAGGCGCATAAAAGTAGCTTTATCTGGACAAAATTAATAAACTCGCAATTTTTATTATTCTATCGGATATTGATATTAAGTGTCAAATATTAATTAGATATATGATGTAAAAAATCCAGGGTGGTACCCCTTTTATATAAAAATCATGAGATTTCGTACACTACCTTACCTTTTCCTAAAAGTAAAATAAGTAACCAAATACCTTGTTTGTATAATTTTAAGGTGCATTCAAATGCCATCACCTAATAGCAAAATTAAACTAAAAGCAAAGTCGCATGTTGGTTTTTTTTCAGAGTATTCATCTAATCTCAATTTTTCGATAAGCCAAAATGGTAACTATGATGCTTGTGTCTTATAAAGCTATAATACGTCTTTTTAGACATTTAAGTCAAAAATTAAACATTTGTGTTTTACGTTTTTATAATAATGTATTTCTCAGTAGTTAACAATCATAACGGTATTTTTTTTGTTTAATAATAGGTTTTTGTGTACTACGATCATGTTTTCATCAAAATTAAACATGTAAATGTCACGTTTAAGAAATTTACAATTTAATTGTAAACACGCGAAAGCAAGTAGTGGAGCAGAATGCATGCGATGGGTGCGTGCGGGGCGGAGAACCACCCGCCACCGCCGGCGCGCCGCCGCCCGCACGGCGACTATGTTTATAACATTTAACGTACGTAACACTATTAAGTATTTTGTGTCGTTTTTAATAAAAAATAAAAATGTTTTTATCAATGGAATCTATATTACATACAGTAAGTTGAAAAACGGGGCCTTCTGGCGCAAAGTGCGGGCGGGAGCCGGGGCGCGCTGCAGCCGGTAGTGGCGTGGCGGCTACTTGGCTGTCATCTTGTCGGTTGCCTATACGAGCGAGTTAAATACGAATGAATATATGATAGGTACTTATTTGATTTTACTGTGTTATTATTGTCGTATACAGTCTGACTGATTGATGAGATGACATATTCTAGTAGTTATTGGCCTACCTCGTACCGTACCTATCTCTTGCAAAGTTTAAAAACCGGCCAAGTGCGAGTCGGACTCGCGCAGGAAAGGTTCCGTACCAAAAACGGGAAAAAACACGTTTGTTGTATGGGAGCCCCTCTTAATTATTTATTTTAAATTGTTTTTAGTATTTATTATTTTAGCGGCAACAGAAATACATCATCTGTGAAAATATCAGCTGTCTACCTGTTGCCGTTATTAATTTCGAGCAAAAAAACGGCAAAAAAATCACGTTTTTTGTATGGGAGCCCCCGTTAAATATTTATTTTATTCTGCTTTTATTATTTGTTGTTATAGCGGCAACAAAAATACATCTTCGGTGACAATTTCAACTGTCTAGCTATCACGGTTCATGAGATACAGCCTGGTGACAGACAGACAGACGGACAGCGAAAGCTTAGTAATAGGGTCCCGCTTTTACCCTTTGGCTATGGAACCCTAAAAAGCACAATTACCTTACAGTAAAGAACGGTAGTACCTACTATAATTATGTAGTAAAGTTACTGGAGTAAGGAGTACCTAACACGACTACCGTACCGACAAGACGGTGACATAAATCTTGCAGTATTGAAGAAGGTAGTAAGTAACTGTTGTGAGGAAATTTTACTAAATACCTAGTTATTACTTGAAGTTTTCTGTACATATGAGCAATTAAAAAAAAGTAAAAGTAAGTACCCCACTTTAAATTATTATTTTATTTTATATGTTTTTTTTTACAAATTTCACTACAATTTAATAAGACATAATTATAATTAATTATAAATAAGACTAAAAAGGAACTTGGAATTCAAGGTATTTTCGCGATAATATTGAAACAAAACTGACTTTGTGGCGAAACTGGCTCCGTTGTGTGACTAAAGAACAATGGCAAACCTCCATACAAATTTTTGTTGACATATTTTTTATGCGTATTAGTATGAAAAATATGGTATAGTATAGTGCTTAAATTCCTTAATAGATTGACGTTAAGTATACGATTGCCACAAGTCTAGAAATAAAGATATTCCAGTTTGAAGTTTTTATCGTAGTCCTAATCCTAAGTCTACAGTGAATAGCAAACACTTGACACTGGCAGAAGTTACTTCCAAGAGGAAAGTAGATTGCCAAAACAAAAAAATAAGAAGAAGAAATATGTCAGTTTTTGCTGTTTCCTAATCAATCACAGTACTTGTTGTAGGGTTTGTGTTCCTAATAAACAGACATTTGAGTTTCTTTTTAGATTGATTTTTTCCCCTGACTTAGTCAGGACTTAATTATAATCTGAAAAATCTTATTAATTTATAATACGTAAATTCATAATAATGCAAGTTTAATACGCTAAATAATTAACTCAACAATTATTTCGCCATTGTTCTTTTATAAGCATAATAAAATGAAACTGTGAAACTAATGCGCCTTTTCAAAATTTATTTAGACTAATTATTATGTATAATTATAAAATATATCAATCAAATAATAATAAATCAAACTAGCTTCCGCCCGCGACTTCGTCCGCGTGGATATTAGAAAAAAATCCTTAGGGAACCTTTAACCAGGATCCGACCAACCGTTTTATACGCGATTAGGCGGGTCCCCACCAAGCGCGCTGCCTCGCGAGGCAAAACATTTGCGACGTGTGACAGGCCTCGCACGAGGCTGCGCGCTTGGTGGGGACCCGCGTAATCGCGTATAAAACGGTTGGTCGGATCCTGGTTGAAGGTTCCCTAAGGATTTTCTCTAATATCCACGCGGACGAAGTCGCGGGCGGAAGCTAGTTTATTACAATAATCAGAATTAGGTCCAGAGATATTAAGAGTATCACGTTCCCGTTTCTTTACTCTTTCCCGTTTCCGTCCCCGCCCCCGTTCCCGTTCCTGTTCCCGTGTCCGTCCCCGTCCCCTTGGGCTGAATCATGTCCACCGTGTTGGACTTCAAAACAAATGTCATTTTCGCATTCCTCATCCCATAAAACCTCAAGAACGACATCCACATCGGCTTTCATGTTTACTTACCCCATTTACCCCCTAACGGATGATTTTCAAAATAAGAAAATATGTGTTTGCCTATTTATTTTTAGACATGCTCCTACGAATTTTTAAGCTGTAAACTATGTAATGTCTATTTTATATTATTTTTCCATATATAATTTGGACGTTGTTAATTGAAAAGGTTCCAACCCACACAAAGTTAGTTTTGAGATATGATTTTTTTAAGTTCAGACTGTATTTCTTCTGAGATTATGTACTTTATCTTTTTATGATTTATTTTAATTAAATAATAAATTTCTAATATTTAATATATTTGATATTTTATCAAGTTTTGATAGATATGTTGTGATATTTGGACAAAAATATGACGTTGGATCGTTATCGCTAAATCATTATTTCTATAGCGTAAGGCTAGAAAAGTATTAAACAATAAGGATCCAAACTAAAAAAAAATAAATGAAACAGTGTGTTTATTACTTATCAATGGTTTTTTTATGTTTCTGAAATCAATTCTCATCTTTATTATCTATCTTTATAAAATTCTCACTAATTACCTTCAATTTGTAACAAAAGTAATAGCTTAACCGGTCCCTACCTACCTACCATATTCTGGTTAAGACATTAATTCTGTTACACGTTGTATATCTTCATAAAAGTGTCATTGAACACATAGAAAACATCTCAAAACAATATAAAGTCAACATATCTATTTAATATTTTTCTTTTTACAAAGTTTTAATCCTCATTTCACCCTTTTAGGGGTTGAATCATGTCACCATCAAAATAAATGCCATTTTCGCAATCAACATTCCATAAAACTTCAGTATCGACAATCACATCGATTTTAAGCTTTTTTACCCATTTGCTCTCTTAGGGTTGATTTTCGGAAATTCACGAAGTACGTGTTTGCTTGTTTGTTTTTAGATTTACTACTTTGAAGTTTCAAGTTGAAATGTTAATTTACATTTTTTTCCCATTCAAAATTGTACTCCCATTTAACCCCTTTAGGGGTGGAATTTCTTAAAATCCTTTCTTAGTGGATGCTTACACTATATGTATAAAATATCTATGTACATGTAAAAAAAAAACAAGTTTCTAAGTCCAGTGATTTGGGCTGGGCGTTAGTCTGTCAGTCACCCCACCCCTCCACTTTCATATAATAAAAATATCGGATCAAAATATATCGGCTAAAAATATCGATAAATCGAATAAAAAATATCGATATTTTTTCAACAAGCCTAGAGAATGCACGATAGATCGAAAACTTTTTAAACATAATAATATCCTTAGGGCAGGCAAAGAAACTAAAGTTTAGGCAGACATATCAAATTAATTTTTAAAATTAAGTTTCTGGTCAAATAATAAACTTTTAAAAGTACCTAATTAACCCGGATATTAATGACTGGAACGATTTAAGCAGTTTAGTTTAAAAAAATCAAATTAAATAATGAAACAAAAACATTTCATAGCACTTGAAACGTTTTTCCGAAATTATATTCCTTTATTAAATAAATCAGTTGAATTTAGCGATACTGATCCAAGTGACATGGATTGTTTCCAATTTAATATGTATTTCAAATAAACAATGATCCATGTTGTTTGGATCGTTTTCGTGATTTTTTTTCTTGTTTTTTTTTGCTGAATATGACTTTCTTTACAACGATCCAAGTAGTTTGGAGCGTTAAGTATGACAAAAATAATGACCTGTCATATAAGTGGGTTGGTAACATCTGAATAAAAAAACATATGACACTTGAATTTTACTTGGATCTTTGTCGTGGTTCAATAGTATTGACCTTAAGGAGTATTTTGGTATACTTAACTCATTTTCGATAAACTTGTGGGTTGGATCCTTTTCAATTAACAACGTCCATTTGTACCCCATTTTCACCCCTTTAGCGGTTAAATTGGACTTCAAAATTAATGTCATTTTCGCAATCACCATCCCATAAAACCTCAAGAACGACATCCATATCGATTTCTACGTTTACTTAGCCCATTTACCCCCTAAGGGGTTGATTTTCAAAACCACAAAATATATGTTTGCCTATTTATTTTAAGACATGCTCCTACGAAGTTTTAAGTTGTAATGTCTATTTTATATTGTTTTCAATACCAAATTTAAATCCAATTTTCACCCCTTTAGGGGTTAAATCATGTCGACCGTGTTGGACTTCAAAATAAATGTCATTTTCGCAATCTTCATCCCAGAAAACCCCAATAACGACATCCATATCGATTTTTAGGTTTATTTACCCCATTGCACCCCCATTTCATCACCATGGGGGTTGAAATTATACCAATACAATATGCGTTGCGTTAGATTTCCATCCATAAGCCTAAATTACAAATCTAGCGATTTCTACTTCAAAAATGAAGGATTATCTTCTAAACACAACTTCATCCCCCTTTTCACCCCTTTGGGGGTAGAATTTTGAAAAACGCTGAGACACGTATTTATTTATTTTCAATCATCAGCCTAAACACAAAATTTGAAGATCCTAGCTTCAAAACTGAGGGACTTTCATACAAACTTTCATCCCTTATTTCATCCCCTTAGGGATGGAATTTTCAAAAATCCTTCCTTAGTGGATGCCTACACTGTATAAAGTATCTGTGTGCAAAATTTCAAGTCTCTAGGTTCAGCGGTTTGGGCTGTGCGTTGATATCTCACTCAGTCAGGACTTTGAATTTTATATATATAGATAAAATAGCTTTAGTTTCAAGGATTAACACAAGTTTTTCGTTTTTTTTTGTTCTGTTATGTGACTATGTCACTTTTTAATGAGTTATTTTTTAACTTTACTTTAAAGACGTAATATTTTATGTGATATGTGTAGCTTTTTCGAAAAGTTATTACATTTATTGTAATCATATTTTATGGCCGCACAAATTTAAAAGGGAAAAATCGTGTAATCTTAATATATAAAAGAAGATACTGACTGACTCACGTGTCAATGCACAGCCCAAACCCCTGGGTCTAAAGACACCAAATTCGGCACATAGGTTCCTTATGAGGTCTAGGTGTGCAAACTCACTCCCCAAGGGGGTGAAATGGGGTCCAAAGTTTGTATGAAAATCCCAACAGTTTCGAAGCTAGGATCTTCAAATTTTGTGTTTAGGCTAACAATTGAATTTTAATATTCACGTGTCTCAGCGTTTTTGAAAATTCTACTCCCGAAGGGGTGAAAAAGGGGACGAAGTTGTGTATAGAAAATTCTTTATTTTCGAATCAAAAATCGCTTAATTTATTATTTAGGTTTATGGGTGTAAATCTAACGCCACATATATTAATAATAATAATAATAATAAAAATGCTTTATTGTACAAATAATTTGTAACAATCATTCCATCTGTCTTTCACAGTAGACATTTGTCTGTGTTATGGAAAACAAAGTCCTCTCCCAGCATGATACATTTGACAATAAAGACAAATGTTAAATAAACCATTATATAGCCACATATTCAGCCTACTGTTAGTATTTTAACCCCCTATAAGAAATGGGGTAATAAAATCCAAAAATCGATATGGATATCGTAATTAGGGATTTCTAGGATGATGATTGCGAAAATAACATTTATTTTGAATTCCAATATACGGTGGACATGATTTAACCCCCAAAGGGGTGAAAATGGGGTTTCAAATTTTGTATGGATAAAGAATATCAAATTGAAATTACAACTTTAAACTTCGCTGGAGCACGTCTAAAAATAAATAAGCAAACAATTATTTGTGATTTTGAAAATCAACGCCTCAAGGGGTAAATAGGGTAAGTAAACATAAAAATCGACATGGATGTCATTCTTGACGTTTTATGTGATGGTGATTGCGAAAATTACATTTATTTTGATGTTTAACACGGTGGACATGATTTAACCTTTAAAGGGGTGAAAATAGTGTTAAAATTTTGTATGGAAAATGATAAATCAGACACTCTTGTAGATGAGTGACTCACTTTGTCTGAGGCATAAAAAAATATAACGGGCGCTATTAAAAAACGGGTTTGACGACTTCCAACTAGGGCTTGCAAATATTCGATGAAATTCACTATTCGAATATTCGATATTTTTTAAGGAGGTATTCGAATATTATTCGAATATTTCTGTAAATTTTAAAAAATGGTTGTAATTAATAAATATTGTTTATTTTTCAAGTTAAACCTAAATGCTACGTTTAATGGGAAGCATTTTGGAAGATTTATCATCATTGACTTTTGCATTTTCCACACGTTTTTAGGTTTAACTTCTGTATATGGTCATAAATCGTTACGGGTTTTCAGTTCGATTTTTTAACTTTATAGTTCGTTTTTAAAACGTGTTTCTTTTTAGTTTTTTTTTTTGTCAATAAATATATGAATTCTGCTTTTTAGTCTTATCTATGTTTTTCCGTGGTATTTCCGGCTTCAACATCAGACCAAGGTCTAACACCCATCCGAATACTTGTCAAAATGAATCAATCGAGCCCAGACTCGAAGGGGTTGTGTTGTATGGTATTATTATGGAGTTTCTGTGCCCTTCTTCCGGCTCCATCACCAAACCCTGGACTTTATTTCTCAACAAAGTACTTATCAAGAAAAATCAAACGAACACTAAACTCTATGGAGTTGTATCGTTTTATTACAGAGTTCCTGTGACCCTTTTCCGACTCCATCATCAGACCCTGGATACTATCTCAATTTCAATTTCAATTTAATCTCCCATCAGAAAACTAGTCAAGACGTATCAAACGAGCCCAAACTAAATGGCGTTGAATAGTTTTGTTACAGAGATTTTGTGGCCTTCTTCCGGCTTTTATCATCAGACCTTGAACACTATTTTTTTTCCCAACAGAGTACTTATCAAGACAAATCAAACGAGCTTTTACTCGATGGATTTGTATGATTTTATTACAAAGTTTATGTGATCTTCTTCCGGCTCCATCATCTAGCCTTGGCCATTATTTCCCAGCAAAGTACTCATCAAGACAAATCAAACGAGCAAAAACTCGATGGGGTTGCATGGTTTTATTACAGAATTCCTGTGGCCTTCTTGCGGCTCCATCATCAAACCCTGGAAACCGTCTTCTATTAGAGTACTAGTCAAGATGAATCAAATGAGCCCAAACTAGATGGGATTGCATGGTTTTATTACACAGATCTTGTTGCTTTCTTTCGGCTTCATCATCAGACCTTGAACACTATTTATTTTCCCAACAGTGTACTTGTCAAGGTAAATCAAGCGACCTTAAACTCGATTGGTATGTATGGTTTTATTACAGATTTCCTGTGATCTTCCGGCTGCATCATCCGACCTTGGCCACGATTTCCGAACAAAGTTCTCATTGAGACAAATCAAACAAGCAAAAATCTCAATGGGATTGCATGGATTTATTACAGAGTTCCTGTGGCCTTCTTCCGGCTCCATCATCAGACCCTGGAAACCGTCTCCTATTAGAGCATTAGTCAAAACTAATCAAACGAGTCCAAACTAGATGGGGTTGCATGGTTTTATTACAGTGTTCTTGTGGACATCTTTCGGCTTAATCATAAGACCTTGAACACTATTTATTTTCCCAACAGTGTACTTGTCAAGAAAAATCAAACAAGCTCAAAATCGATGGATTTGTATGGTTTCGTTACAGAACTCCTGTGATTTTCTTCCGGCTTCATCATCAGACCCTGAAAACTATTTCCCAACAGAGTACTTGTCAAGACAAATCAAACAAGCCCAAACTCTATTGAGTTGTACAGTTTTATTACAGATATCCTGTGGCCTTCTTCCAACTCCATCATCAGACCCTGGAAATCGTCTCCCACCAAAGTACTAGTCAAGACGTATCAAACGTGCCCAAACTAAATGGCGTTGCATGGTTTTATTACAGAGTTTTTACGGCCTTCTTCCGGCTTCATCATCAAATCTTGTACACTATTGAATTTCCCAACAGAGAACTTGTCAAGACGAATCAAACGAGCCCAAACTCGATGGATTTATATGGTTTTATTCCAAAGTTCCTGTGGTTTTCTTCCGGCTCCATCATACGACTTTGGCCACTATTTCAACAAAGTACCCATCAAAACAAATCAAATGAGTATAAACTCGATAGGGTTGCATGGTTTTATTACAAAGTTCCTGTAGCCTCCTTCCGGCTCCATCATCAGACCCATGAAATCATCTCCTATTACAGTACTAGCCAAGACGAATCAAACGATCCTAAACTAGATGGGGTTGCATGGTTTTACTACAAAGTTCTTGTGGTCTTCTTTCGGCTTCATCATCAAACTCTGGATACTATTTCACAACAAAATGCTTGTCAAGACGAATCAAACGAGCCCAAACTCGATGGATTTGTATGGTTTTATTACAGATTTCCTGTGGTCATCTTTGGGTTCCACCATTAGATCAGCTCAATGACAGTATATTATTTTATTGTCTTCCAGTTCTGACTTCTAACCTGTTTTAAGTTTCAAGTATTTTGCTCATCAAGATGATGATCTTTCTTCAAGAAGAAAGATTAAAATCGTTTACTATTTCTGGACAAATAAAGAACATTAGGTCAACAAAGAAATAAACGTGAAAGTGAACGTAACCAAACGCTTCCTTCTAGCGCTATTCAGATATTTAATGAATGACTTTCGCCTAAATCTAACAAAGTAGAGAATATTCGAATATCACCGACTTGAGTATTCGAATAGCAAAATAAGCCAAATATTCGAAGTATTCGAATATTCGAATTGCAAGCCCTACTTCCAACCGACCTTCCGAAAAAGGCATCTGAAAAGACTGGTTATTGTACGCATAGGTATCCATCCATAGGGTGCAAACATAAAAGGATATAGGTTTTTCGGTCATGTTGCTACTACATAGTTTGCGCCGCGGATGTTTGGGCAAACCAGTACCGACAATCTGTTTATTTATGCGGCCTCCCATAGAAAAGTATGGGGCTACTTTACCCTTACCGATGGGTACTGACCTGTACTGACCAGTACTGACCAGTACTGACCAGTACTGACCTGTACTGACTAGTACCGACCTGTCCTGAAACCTGCTTTGTTATGCGGGCACCCATACCCTTTTTTTTGTATGCCTAAGAAAAACGAATTTACGCGCTTCCCTTCCCGTTGGTGATCGGGAAGGGGGCATGCAGAAATTGGTCGGGATGGTTTGAACGGCCTTCGCGTTTTCTCGAAAGTTAGCTGGAACTGGGTTTAGAAAGGTATACTGAGATATTTGAGATTAGGACATCACCTCCCTGAAAATAAGCCTGGCCGAAGTAATGTGCAAACTGGAGGCCTCAGACAACACCATCAGTGAGTTGCGTGCCCAAGTGGTGTTATTAAGCAACACCGCTGCGGTTTCAGGTCACATGAGGCCACAAATGTGAACACTTAACGTGGAGCGCAAAATGCTTCCATCTGCAGTTTGAAGTCGGTGCATATGGATGCGTCACCGGCTGCCACCGCAGCTAGCGATGCACCCCGCCCCGCCACCAGCTCCTCCGTTCCAGTGAAAACGTCACGCGTGAGCACGTCTACACCTCAACGTGCTTACGCTGCTGTTAATGCTACCAACAAGCCCGCTAATCATCTTGACCGGGCTACAAACAAGGGAAACAAACAAGGATCGGTCTCCAAAGCTGAGCAACCAGCGCCGCCGCGGAGACAGGATGCACGATGAGATGATGTTGGCTTCAAAAAGGTGGAAAAGAAGAAGAAGGCCTCTCGTCATATCGTAACCTGTGCGGCACTGCCCCGACTGAACACAATCACCTGCTGCGGCCGGCTATCCTGACAACGCCGGTGTACGTGTCCCGCCTGCATTACTCAACACAATCCTATGACATTGTGGAGTACAATCAGAATAAAAGCCAAATATACGCTGAGGGTCAAGCGGTTGGAGTCTCGCCATAACGTGAACTTCAATTCATTTGGGGTGAGGGTGCCGACTGAATATCTGTCGACCTTCATGAAGGAGGATTTTTGGCCGAAAAGGGTCCTATTCCGTCGGTTTAGAGGTCGACCCCTGGACACTACGTTGCGTAACACGTCGCCACCTTCTATACTGTAATATTATGTATGTAAGTCTGTAAGGTATTTATTTTACGGGCCTAATATTGGAAATGATATTTCTGTTGCCTGCAATAAATGATGATTATTGATGATGATGATTATTATTATTAACGGTTTGCCCACGATGTGGTTCTTGTAGCTGAGATAATGAAAGTCACTCATGTATCCTGGGACTCCTTTTGCCTCTCCTGTCTTTCCGGGTTGACGGACGCCTGACTGCCTGTGGTTGGATGAACAATCACCGTGGTTACCATGTTTTTTTAATCACAGTGAAAATTAAGATTGGGAAAGTTTCATTGATAAAAGCTCAGTGCAAATATTATAATGGAGAGAATAAAATTTCTGACATGACGTCAGTTGTCTGGTGATGGCGCGAATATAATGAGATTCATGCAGAACTTCAGATTTTATATACAAACCATGGGCCTGGATAAAACTGCGGAACCATGGAAAAAACAGTATTCCTTGACCACGCGGGCAATATAAGTATACAATACATTCGGTAAAATGGACCTGAACACTTTGAACGACTTATTAGGAAAATTTCAAGACTAAACGGCACCGCAAAAAAGCCTCATAATGACTAAAGCACAACCTCCTAACATTGAAACAAGAGAATGATGAAGTATTTGATAATTTTCATACAAAATGCGAAAAATTATACACTGGGTGAGTTAGAGTTAGAACATACATTAATGACGATGGTAATTGTCATAGGTAACAAGGAACCTATCCATCAAAGAATGATACTCTTAAACCAATTCCTGTTGCTTTGCTGTATCTGCTGGCTGGTATTGCTTCCGCGGTCGTTCGCAGGGATGTGGCTAGCTCTCTAGAGAGCTTTAAAAAAGAGCATGACCCACGGCACCCCTAACACCACCACGTGACGGTGACCCAGAGGCTTAAGAGTCGTCACAACTTTCACAAGGAAGTTACTCCTCTGGACGGGGAAGCTAAAGACACCCGTTTAAAGCTCTGGAAGGAGAAATACCTCAAAGACCCAAGTACTGAGCTGGCGGAACAACTACCCCCTGGCCATGGTCTACCTTGGGCAACTTGAAAGTCCTTAAATAGACTCAAGTAGGCCGAAGCAAGGAGAACATGCTCAGGTGGGGCTACAGCTCGGAGAGCGTATGTCTGTGTGGTATTTCCCCCCAGACAATGGCACATCTTCTGTCATGCCCTGCGTGTCCCAACACCTGCACACGCTAGGATCTTTACAAGGCCACTGATAATGCTATATCATATATCTATACAGTATGGAAAAATAATGACAAGTGAATGCTGTAAAAAATAGAGCTGAGTGCTAAGGAAATACTTAAAAAATTAGAGAAATAGATTGTAAAAGATGTGGTAAAAAACATGAAGTTAGAAATTGCTTTGCCTTTGGAAAAAATGTATAATATGCAGCATATACGGTCATTTTGTCAGAGTGTGTAGAAACAAAAATAAAAGAAAAATATATACCTAGAAAAAGGTAAATGCATTAGAAGAAGAAAATTCTGATAGTGACAGTGAAGGTATAATAGTAAGCAGCATAATATTATAGTATAGTATGAACAGCATTAAAGAGCAATAGCAAGCAACTTAAACAATAAATGGTCAAGAGATAGATACTGGATACTGTTAAACAGTTGAACTACGAAAACAGCTTTTATAACGTACAGCATAAAGACGGTTTCAAGATCAACATGTATTGTCTGACGTGCTGCTGACTGTACATATGAGCGACTGAAAAAAAAGTGTACCCCACTTTTTTTTTACAAATAACGATGGGATAAAGCGTCCCCAGTTCCCCACTCTTGTAGCACATGATGTCTATTTTACGCTCTTTCGTATGATATATGATAGAAAGTGCTACACTGTTGGGGACGGGGTCCATACATTTTTCCCATAATGTATTCTTTAACCATAATGTTAGTTATAGAGAAAACTAAAAAGGAACGCGAAATTCGAGGTATTTCGCGACAATATCGAAACAAAACTAACTTTGTTGCGAAACTGGCACCGTAATCCGTTGGGTGACTAAATTTAAAAGCATAATAAGAGAAACTGTGAAACTAATGCGCCTTTTTTATTAACTAATTTAATTACACATGGGATTTAAAATATAGTAAAATATCTCTAGTTTCAAGGATATCGTTTTTTTTTCTTCGGTTATGTGACTCTGTCACTTTTTGATGAGATATTTTATAACTTTACCTTAAAAACATAATATTTTATGTGATATGTGTCGCTTTTTTGAAAAGTTATTACATTTACTCTAATCATATTATAGTCGCACAATTTTAAAAGTAAAAATCGTCTAATTTTATACATTAACTCCATCAATTGGAAGAGACAGTGACATAATGGTCAGTTACAAAAGTTTTAAAGTTAACAAAGCTGCGTTTAAATTGTTTAAAGATGGCCTAAATACCTAATACAAGTAAATTATAATATAATATTGTATCAACTGTTTGTTATCCCAAAAAAAAAAAAAGTCGGTACTTTATTTGTCGGTACTTTGTTTGTTTTTAATAGCAAAATTTGGTCACATACCTGAGCAAAAAAACACTGATCACTTCAACAGTAAATCGACGCTGACACTAAAATCAGTTTTACAATGTAATTAAAATAGCGTCTCACGATAAAGGCCGAATAAAACGTTGCCATTTCCATCCGAAATTTTACACAATAATAAGATTTTCTTAAAAAAAAAGTGGTCACAAAACTGAATGTTCCGCTTCGTTCAAATTTTCGATTTTACTGTAACTATTTATTTTTGATAGAAATTATTAAAAATAAATTAATGAAACTTTTAACTAATATTTAAGCATTCAATAACTGACATTGACATTTGAAACCGCTCGCACACACTTTTCATTTCGATGGGTTTCATTTCAACGTTTTAAAATCTTCGTAAATGTAATATTTTGTGAATTATCAAAAAAATAGACAACGTAGATTATATATTTAATAATATGCTTATTTCACCTAAATAAACGAATTTATTTTGCTAGAAGTCATTCATAACAAAAATATAAATGAAGAAATCCGAGAGCCAGGGCGAACAGCGGGGCTACCTACACTTTTTTTTTAAATTGCTCAGGGTACTTAATCATTAATACCTGATAACCCGACCGAAACGAACGGACTACTTATCACTGACTTGACTATGGCCTATAATAAAATCGCGAGTGCTCGCGACTCAGGACAGCACGGTTTGATACACAAAGAAATTACGACCTTATTTTGCAATTAATAACGTTCGTATTGAAACGTAACTAAGAAAAAATATCATTTAAAGAATAATCGCAGACATTTATTGTTTAATTTGTTTCTTATAGTACTAATAATATTTTGAAGGCATCAATTAAACACTTTCGAAATAGTTATGTATTTTCGTTTTCCAAATATTAAAAATATTTGTGACTTAGTTCGAAAAATAGAAATCTGCAAAGACAATCTGTTTAATTTTTAACAATTTATTAACAGACAGTAAATACTATTCAGAATAAATTGTTGAATTACAGTTATCTATAATTTCTGATAAGATAAGCCAAAATATCTGCAACTTACTGAACCTTCTTTAATAACGATAGTCCCCATTGATCAATTAGTTTAATTTTGATTTATTTACCTGAAATGCAAGCGTCATATCATAACACTGGTTCTTTTACAAAGTTACTTATTATGCTGTAATTTTGAAATCAAAATGTTTGAAAATTTAGTTTTTCATTTTTTTTACTTTGATGCGAAGTTTCAAAATGTTTAATTCTGTTTATTTTTACTATAACTAACAATTCTTTATATCATAGAAAAACAAAATTACAGTTATTGAATTATTTCCAATTTAACCTAATTTTATTGGACTATTAACCAGCAGACCCGTGTGATATTTTGTGACGAGATTAATGTTACTACATCAACTTGCATAAATGCAGCTGCGCTACTCTTTGTAAGCTGCCGATATCGAAATACAACACTCTACATTCCAATACCTTGTTTGTTAAGTTAATCAAAACAATATGATTACATCACTTCTAATAAGAAATAATTTTGTCACATGATAATTTACTACCGATATTATTGAATTGAATTGCGTATTTACTAAACTTATACTGAAACAATAATCAGGACAAAATGAAAAATAATTTCACTATATAACTCGACACTAATAAAAAAATTTATAAGAATACTATTAGTTAAAATCAAATGTCTTTTCAATAGTACCAAAATAGCTATACCTAATCGATCTTTATTTTTCACTCTCTAAAACATATAATAAGATTATCTACTTAGATAACTTCACTACCAAAACGAATAAACTAAATTTATATCGAGCGTTTATTTACTTACGTAACAAAATTATACATAAATAAAATATAAGTATTTGTTAAACGTAAAAATTAGAGCGCAAACAAATTTTGAGTACGCAAATGTAATGAAATCTATTTTTTTTGTCAATGTCATATAACTAATAAATTCATAACTAAAATGTTGTCTCTCGGTATTATTATTGTCAGCAAACCTTGTAAGTAAAATGGATTTTCGAACTATGTTGTCTAACTTTCTCTATTTAAAATAATAAGCTTCTAAACAGAAAATAGTTATTAATTACTTGAAACTACATAAATACATAAGTAGGTACATAGCATAGACAAATATGTGCTAAACAAGAAAACCAAAAAATATTAATAAGATAGCTTAGTAATTCACAATTTCATAATGATAATTTTCAATTTCTCTGAACAAGTTACGTACTTTTTCTAAAGAAAAGTGGAATGTTTTTCAAATCTATTGAAGTTATTTTTAAATTTTGTTAAATGAGTATAAAACTACGTCATCATGAGAAATTGTAATTGTATTACTTAACTTGACTGAAGGAAAATAGTAATAATAATATCAAATATTAAAATATAAAATATCAATGTAGGGATAAAAGAAGGTTTTTAACAAAAAATAAATATAAACCCTACTTAACGGAAAAAAAACTCCTGTTTATGCCGTTTTTAAACCCTTTCGATAAAAAAAATATTTAAACATTACTTAGTTTACGATGAATAAACAAAAAAAAACTCAAACGATATTTAAATTCTTTTGGTTCAACAAAATCATACATGCAATATCACACGTGTCGCTATGTCAGCAATTTCGATGTCGTTCACATTGAATGCAATTACGAAATCCAAACAAAATTTTATCTACTTAAGCAAAAGATTTAATTTCTAAATGACATCCATTTATATCATTCTAATTGATTGATGTAATAAAACTTTCAAAATAATATAAAATACCATAGCTACAAAATGTATCTTTAATACTTCGAGACAAAAAAAAATTAAATCCATTATTTATCCTAAAATTATATTATGTGAACTCGAATTATTAATCAAACACAATCTCCACAAATGCAAAATAAAGTTACCTTTATCAACCACGCTGAATATCTGGAAAACTTTGGTACTTATACTGTGAAATAAAAAAATAAACTTGAATACCAACACCACTAAAAATAACTAACTTCTTATTGTTTTCTGTGCAATCAATCGTATAAATCAGAAACTTAGAAAAAAAATAAACATTATCTACGAAATATTTTTTTTTCTCTACTTTTAATCAAATTATGATACTTGTACTCCGAATATTTCTACCTTATCATCAACAACAATACCTAATTGATTAAACATGTTCATTAATTATTAAAAAAGGAGTACTATACCAAATAAAATATTAAGATCAAATTAAAATAAATTCTTCTAAATGTACTAAACATTTCATCATGTAAAGGGCAAATACATTTTAGTCATAATTAACGTTAACTTTATTTTGTCCAAAACAAAAACAAAAAATTCTTCTCAACATTTTAAAATTAAAGTTAGTATGTATTAGTTTACAAAAGGGACAAAAAAAATATCCAAAATAAACCATAAACTTGAAAAGGATCTTTGAGATAAAGGGATTTCTGGCTCATTTCCGAAGTTCCGTCTTCCGCTGCCCACTGCTTGGCTGCTCTCAGTTGGTAAATTCAGCTCCTTCCTCCTCTAATGAATGACACCATCATCTGCCGGCTGGTCCACATCCGACACCATCGTCTCCCGGCACCCTGCTTTATCTCTCCAACCTCATCAGCATCACAGCAACAACACTTTTTCATAATTTTTATTCAGATTGTTCATAGTGATTGCTTTGAGTTAATTAATTTACACGTGAAGAATTTATTTTCTTAATGATATAATACATATTTTTATTGACTACTAAATTTATTTATTGCTAATTAAGAGTTTTTAACTAGACTACATTTTATTTTAGTCCTTTATTTATTTTGGTAGCACCACATCACAAATAGTAACCAATTTATAGTCCATTTTATTTATTTCAATTTATAGTCCCATTCTTTTTTTTCACTTGATAACAAAACCGGCTGCACAGCGCCGCCAACTAGGCGGCACTGGCAGGGTCGCCATGCAAGGAGGCGACCAGGAGACGTGAAATAAAAGTAACTGACTGCGATCAATAACCGTTTATTGGTGCGCTGCATGCGCTTATATATTATGAGGAGAGATGAGTGTGTGTGAGTACATATTAATTAGTACACACACTACAAGATTCCGTACGGAAAAATCCCGCATATGTGGCAGGCCCATAGATTTTGTATGCATTTGCTGCGCTCGGAATTACATTTGTACGGAATTCTGTAACGGGATTCCGTCTGTGTGGCCAGCCTACTGCGGTGTTCCGCGAGCGGCGGTGTGTGCTACAGGCTTGGTTGCTGTATTCAGTCTAACAAAGTTTGTGGAAAAACGACGATGACAACATTAACCATTTACACATGCCTTCTTTATGGGTGGATAAGGATGAGCAATACCCCACCACGCGGGCCCAATGCGGATTGGTGGGTGTTAACGACTGCAAATGCAGCCGGGACCAACGGATTAACATGCCTTCCGAAGCACGGACGAACGCGATATAATAAATTTTTGGTCACCCATCCCATGACCGACCCTTGCAAAAGTTGCTTAACTTCCGCAATCGCAGGGCCAGGCGCTAAACCACAGCGCCACCGAGCTCCTCAAAGGCATATCATTTAGTTCGACGTTTCGGCAGTATGCTAGCACTTACCGACAGTGGGCACGAGGAGGATGAAGTTCCTGGCGCGCAGCAGCTGCTTGACGCGGCGCAGGTGCAGGTGCAGCGCGGCGGTGTCCAGCGCCAGCAGCGCGGGCGCGGGCATCGGCAGTATGCTAGCGCTTACCGACAGTGGGCACGAGGAGGATGAAGTTCCTGGCGCGCAGCAGCTGCTTGACGCGGCGCAGGTGCAGGTGCAGCGCGGCGGTGTCAAGCGCCAGCAGCGCGGGCGCGGGCATCGGCAGTATGCTAGCGCTTACCGACAGTGGGCACGAGGAGGATGAAGTTCCTGGCGCGCAGCAGCTGCTTGACGCGGCGCAGGTGCAGGTGCAGCGCGGCGGTGTCAAGCGCCAGCAGCGCGGGCGCGGGCATCGGCAGTATGCTAGCGCTTACCGACAGTGGGCACGAGGAGGATGAAGTTCCTGGCGCGCAGCAGCTGCTTGACGCGGCGCAGGTGCAGGTGCAGCGCGGCGGTGTCGAGCGCCAGCAGCGCGGGCGCGGGCATCGGCAGTATGCTAGCGCTTACCGACAGTGGGCACGAGGAGGATGAAGTTCCTGGCGCGCAGCAGCTGCTTGACGCGGCGCAGGTGCAGGTGCAGCGCGGCGGTGTCGAGCGCCAGCAGCGCGGGCGCGGGCATCGGCAGTATGCTAGCGCTTACCGACAGTGGGCACGAGGAGGATGAAGTTCCTGGCGCGCAGCAGCTGCTTGACGCGGCGCAGGTGCAGGTGCAGCGCGGCGGTGTCCAGCGCCAGCAGCGCGGGCGCGGGCGCGGGCCCGCAGCGCTCCAGCTCGCGCACGCGCGACGCCAGCCACAGCTTGCCCAGCCGCCGCAGCAGACCGCCCTCGCTCGACTCCTACAAATAACAAATACATATTCACAAAAGTAGCATTGATTTTGTTTTAGTGTTTGTTTTGTTTATAAAAGCTATTTTTGAAAAAGTTTTTGTTTCTTTTTTCAATTATTTTATTGTTCTAGTAGTGGCTAGAGCTCGCGACAAAAAATTCAAAAAAACGTGAGAAAGGTCAGGCCGCATTGTTGCGGAACGTGGCGAGTCAGCTCGCCACAAGTTAAAGTTGCCGCCATAACGCATAGTAAGAGTTCATTACAAAGTCTCATAATGAAGTTTGCATACTTCGATAAAAGACTTTGTAATGAACTTCTACTGGGCGTTATGTTTGTCAAAATTTTATAATGAAAACATTACCTGTGGCTTCTTACTGTTGTGCCATTCTCTGTTTCTTTTGTGATTCATTTTGGTATTAACTTTTGGTGCCTGATTTTTCTTTACATAATAAATTTTCATTGTTCTGTTAAACCGAATTCTGGGAACAATTTTTGCTATCTGATTTCCGAAATCAATGAAATTAAGGATTCTTATGATATTTTCTTCATATACCGATGGCTTATAACGTTCTAGAATTTGCCATTCTGCAGCATTTTTGTCGAATTTGCAAATATTAGTCCCACGTAAATGTACATCTTCCGGCAATGGTATGGTTTTGTATTCAAGTCTCAGATTTCTGACAACATGTTTAGCATAGTCTAAAACTTTCGATCTCTTGAAATCATTTATTTCTTTTGATTTAGGGCTAAAGTAATATGTGAGTATGTTTAGAAGATCAACCACACACTGGAAAAGTGCTTCACCACTATCGCCACAAGACAAAATCAGTTCTTTTTCTGTGAGGATCCAATCCTGAAGAAGTTTTATACTACACAGTAAATTGTTTCCAAGCAAAAAGCCTTTTATTTCATTCTCATTGAGCCCAAGATCTTTAGTTGTTTCATTTTTCAAAGTGTTGTTTGTAGGGTTTGATCCAATTTCCCCAGATTCAGTTTTATCAACTTCTCCATTAGGTTTTTCAGCTATATCTTCAACATCAGCACTATCAAGGTCAGAGACTTCACTCTTAGAGTCATCTTCAGACTGATAAGTGGATTCTGTAAGATCTTCATCTGAGCTGGAATTGTCAGATTCAACACCACTGCTCTCCGTTTCTGCGTTGCTCAAATCGGAGCTGCCTGATGAGGCAATTCGACGCCTTCGCCTCCTTTTACTTAACTTCTTTATACTTTTGATGTCTCCATTTTGTTTGTCAGTGCCAGTGTCTTTTTCAACTGCTGTTTCCTTTAGCTGAATATTATTATTGCTGGCTAAATCTTCAACAATACAATTTTTATTTGTATCATTGTGCTCTATTGTTGGTTCAATTGTTTCTGCATCTGGATTAGAATAATTTATATCTAAACCAACTTTAGGGTTGTATTTCCGAGCAGGATTCTTTAAGCCCATTGCTTCTAATTCCTTGAGGAATTTCTGCAAAAGTTGTGAAAGCAGTGCTAATGTGAATGCTTTACATGCAAATGCTGTCACCTCATCTGTCTCAATCATTTTTGCCAGAGTGAACAAACAAATCTGAACAATTTTATTTATAAGATTAGCATTCAAATATGATGGAGTTGTATTTTCCTCTTCGATTGTTTGGAGATATTCATTATAGTTTTCATTTATGTTAGGTAGAGGAGATTTTATAAAGTCCATACAAATTTTAAGTTGTTGAGCAATCATACTACATCTCTGAGGAATGTTAGTGTCATTTTTTGCTAAATACCATATTTCTATCAGGGATAAAAAGTTTGCAATGGTGTTTTGGATATGTTCTGCTTGTGTAGAATTTTCAATGTTTTGAAATATTTCATAACACTGATTATTTTTTTCAAATATCTTCATTAAATTTCCCATTGCACCACTAAATGGTGTTTCACAGCTCAAACAATGAATGTAGTAACAAACAGAATCTAAATTGAAATTTTTATCCATATACAGATTCCCCAACTGATTATAAGGCATTCCAGAAGTCAATTCAATTTGAGCTGCTTGAAGATAATAGCGAGCAGCAATTGATGGATCATTGAATGGGAAAATTTCCACCTGATAGCGACTTAGATCTCCCAAGTATATCAAACACATATGAATAGCAGAACGAGCAAATTGCAACTCCTCCTTGTTGGATGTTTCAACGTCTTCTTCCATTTCTTCATCTTCATTTAATATTGTGTAATCCAAGTCATTACACTTAACTTTCATCTCCGACTGTATTTTCGTTAGAAGGTGTTGGAAATGTCCAATCCCACAGATTATGTGGGTGTAGAGATCGGAACAGTCGGTCTCATTGTCAGATTCTCGTAACTTCTTGGCCGTAGAAACCGGCTCATAGTACACTTTTCTCCAAAGAAGTTCAAGGGACTTTTTTCCGGAGTTTGTTGGATCCAAAAATATCAGTTTCTCACAACTGTCTCTTAATTTTTGTCTTTGTAGTTCGAAACGTATCGAGAAAAGATCTGCTATACTATGACATGCTGTTGTTGATTCTCCGATACGTCTTGCTATGTCAGATGCATAGCTGTAAACACAAAATTAAATGATCAAGGCAAAACAGTTTATGTATTTTGTAAATTCAAATAAGAATTTCACATTTAACATCAGCGGTGCCTACAGCAAACTTGAGATTTCTTTATATTGATTTGTAATAACATGTTTTAAGTATTTCTAAATTCTTAGCAATTTTGAAGCATATGATTTCAAAGAAAGTTCGACCACTGCACTCTCATCTTAACATTGAATACAAGCATGTTTTCAAGCACAAATGTTTTCACACCATAGAATAAAGTTGTTGTCACACAAAGATAGTTTTCAACTTCTAATAGTATTGGACAGGAATAAAATCATGGTTGGACACTCTGACCTTGAAAGAAATATAATTTTTTAAGAGGATTTATCATAATCTTACCGATAAAGTTTTTTGGCTCGTTCATTGCGTTCCGCAACTTTAGCCTCTGTTAGGTCATTGCATCCGTTCTCCATTTTTCAAGTCATTTTTCTTACTTGTCAAGATATTGATATCAAATTGCTTTCTAGCGATCTCTGTACATTGACTTTAATAATCATGGGACTCATTTCTTCCACGACATTTTATAGTGACCTAAAAAATATGTGTAAAAACGTGAAATAATAAAATGACGGACGCGGGACGACATCATCATGTCATGAATGACATTCGCGTGACACACACCACAGAATAAACACGAAAATGCATCCAACACACTAATCATTGAATCATCGATCGCTGTCAATTACCATTCTTTTATGAAATAGGCCCCTGATACAATATTTAAGGATCACGTCACGGTATTTATTTACCTACCATGCGTGTAGGGTTCGCCTAGGGCAAGGGTCTCTAAACTACGGCCCTCGTGCCAGCTCCGTGGCTCTACCGCACGTGCCGGACTACAGCTGGGCCACAAAAAAAAAGTTGGAAATCTGACTTTTTGACTATGCTATGATTCATCTTCAGTCGATAATTTGTCTTGTCGACTTCAGTCGATAATTTGTCGGAATTTGTCGCCAAAAACCAGAATTTGTCGGTCTTGCGTTTAGGAGATACGTGTGGCTCAGCTGTAGAGACGTCTCTACAGCTGGGCCACACAGATCTCGAAAACGGAAGGTCGTAGCAAAAATCTGATTACTCGTCTGTGTAGCCCGTAGTTTGTCGGATTTTGTCACCGAGAACCAGATTTTGTCAATCTTGCGTTAAGGAGATATGTGAGGATACGCTGTGGAGACCTTTTTACCTGGATCTCGAGAACGAAAGGTCGTACGCGTATCCTCACATATCTCCTAAACGCAAGATCGACAAAATCTGATTCCTGGTGACAAATTCCGACAAACTAACAGCTACACACTCGAGTTATCAGATTTTCGCTACGACCTTACTTTCTCAAGATCCAGGTAGAAAAGTCTCCACAGCGTATCCTCACATATCTCCTAAACGCAAGATCGACAAAATCTGGTTCTTGGTGACAAAATCTGACAAACTACCGGCTATACATACGAGTAATCAGATTTTCGCTACGACCTTCCGTTTTCGAGATCTGTGTGGCCCAGCTGTAGAGACGTCTCTACAGCTGAGCCACACGTATCTCCTAAACGCAAGACCGACAAACTCTGGTTTTTGGCGAAAAAATCCGACAAATTACCAGCTACACATACGAGTAATCAGATTTTCGCTACGACCTTCCGTTTTCGAGATCTGTGTAGCCCAGCTGTAGAGACGTCTCTACAGCTGAGCCACACGTATCTCCTAAACACAAGACCGACAAATTCTGGTTTTTGGCGACAAATTCCGACAAATTATCGACTTCATCATGGCATAGTCAAAAAGTCAGATTTCCAACTTTTTTTTTGTGGCCCAGCTGTAGTCCGGCACGTCTCTACCGCCTAACTCGATTGCTTTGGTTTATGACGTCAGTCAGTGCACAGTCCGTCCTTGTCATCGTGTTATGATATGACAAGGACGGATAGAGCACCAGCCCCCCTGCACCCTCCGGCAAGCATTTTGCAAGCAAGCAGCCAACATACAAACACGCAAGCATGCGTGCAAGCATGCATAAAAGCGAGCAAGCATGTAAGCAAACAAGCAAGCAAGGAACATGCATGCAAGCATTATACTTCAGATTCATCCTCGATTTTAGTATATTAACAAATGTAGTATCGCTTGCATGTATCACCACTTAGCACGTTATTTTAAAGCAATAACCTAAAAAACCTAAAAAGAGAAGGTTTTTGACTTAAAATTGACAGATATTTTGACATTTCCGGTCCGAGCTATCCTCGTCACTACTAGACGCCAACCACTCCATTCGTTTTTCGTGCTTCGCCACGGACGCACGTATACAGTCTCAAAGTGAGACTTCTTTAGAATTATATTTTTACAGTGAAAATTAAACTATAGTTAAAATGCTTCGTGAAAATAGAAAAAGTTTTCAAGACGGAAGAGGACAGGAAGAAGAAGTCAAGACGGAGGTACACTATTAAATGTCGTTTACTTGGTTAAGCAGCATATTTTAATTTTTTGTCTGATGCGAACTTACCATACTGGGTATTTTCTGTCAATTTATTTATTTGTCTGATGCGAACTTACCATACTGGGTATTTTCTGTCAATTTATTTATTTATCTGATGCGAACTTACCATACTGGGTACTTTCTGTCAGTTTAGTTATTTGTCTGACGCGAATTTACCATACTGGGTACTTTCTGTCAGTTATTTATTTGTTTGATGCGAATTTACCATACTGGGTACTTTCTGTCAAGGTATTGTGTCTAAAAAGACATCAACTAAATATCTATTGCACTCGAGAAAGTCATACTGGACTATTTCACCGCATAGATAGGTCAGACAACGCAACTGCACTAACTACACCAACTCAAAGTGCCGCTGACGACGTGACATTGTAAAAAGCAGACTGCCCTCCAAGGTTGCCACGTCGAAACCGCTGCCGAGCACCGATCGGGTGACTCCGCCGTCCGCTGGATCCGCCGACATCACCTTCCAGGAAGGCGTCCGCTGTGCTGGAGCTGCAACAGCAGCCCTGACAATAGCGTTGCTCATCAGGTATGAGTTTTGATATCATGTTATCATGATATTCTTAGTGTTGAGTTGAGTTAATCCCAACGGTGTAATAGAGTACCATCGGTACTAAGTAAATTTATAGTTTACAAAACTGACAGAACTACCTAGCTATAAATGCTAAAACTTAAGAACTTAATGGAACCAGATATTGAGTTATACAGCAACTAGCTCATACCTGATACTTCAAACCTTTAATGTGAAATAGCTTAGCTGCTGAAATAGCTTAGATGCTGAAATAGCTTAGCTGCTGAAATAGCTTAGATGCTGAAATAGCTAGCTGCTGGCATGCCGATAGAAATTTCAATTAAAAATGGAATAACAGAATCCATACATTTTATTATCTATACATGCATAACTCATAAATGCAGTTAATGTTTGTTGGTTATTATATTATATAGTAAAAAAAAAAAAAACATTTGCCTAAACTAGGAAACATTGTATTTCAGGCGGGTAGACCTAATATGTTGAAGAACTTGTTAAATCACTAACTATTTAGTATGTTTCGTTCTAAGCTATGCCGTTGCACAAATTATCTCTATTACTTTTCAAATTTAATTTGTGTGAATTTGTACAAAATAATGTTTCTGATGTTAAAAAATATTAGCTACAAATACCAGTTATGTTTAATGTATAGTATTATGTAATCTGTGGTTTAAGGCAGCTTTCCAATACAAAACTATATACACCTTTTGTGTGACAGTATTTCACATTTTTTACATTATGTGGGGCATTACGACGTTCGGTTATACCGTACACGGTCAACTCTGTAGCTGAGGCTGTTTGCTTAAAAGACCACCGACAGTTCAGTCAAATATGAATGATGCATAGGCCACAGGCCTGATGCGAACGATCGAAAAAACTGTAAGTAAATCGGGCGCAGTACTCAATAAAACATTTTTAAAATTGATTTATATATTTATTTACCTTAAAAACGACAAACAAAAGACGTAGGCAGGTGTGCCACATCACCACATACTTCATTTCCGACGGCAAACGAACAGCGGGGCGCGGCGAGGAGGCCCCATCAGCGATTTGTTTTGTCAGGAAGGCCGATTTACACATAGCAGACTCGCAGACGGGCGTTATGGCCCATCTAATTGGTTGCCGATGATGCATTCATCAATGTTTGCCGTCGATCATCGTACGTGGGGTAAGGACACACATTAGGATAATGTATTCGTGAGGGTGCATGCTGGTGTGACATTTGAATGTATTCAGCGAATACAGGCAATGGTCGCCAACTACAGGCGCAAAAATTCACTCAACCGCTGGCGCCGGTAATCTTCTATGTATGGAAGTACCATTTAGCCGCGCTAGCAGGGCACCTAGATTATTAGTACATTTTTTTTCTTTGGTGGACTATATGAGTGTTATCTCTTTAATGATTCACTTTTGTACCATCTCCAGAGATATATTATAGTTTACCATTAATATGACTCAAATTCGGGCAGAATGCATTACAGTTAAAATACATATAAATAATAGTTTTGTTACATTTTGTTGAAGGTTCAATAGAAAGTGTTCGTTGTTCAAATAAAAAATAAAAACAGGTTGTCATATCAGATTTAGTTAAGAACTGTTTAAAAGTTAACTTAGCTTTTAGAAAAATTTACGTACTAAAAGTACGTAAAAATAATAATATCACAATTAAAAAACGCTTATTGTTTTTAAAAACACAGTCTAGAGATCCCATCACCTATAAGGTTTTAATTTTGATAAGGAAAGTGTTAGAAATACACGAATTTAAAATCTTAACTTTTGGGCATTGTAGTCCACACATTTTTATTATAAAACTACCGCCGCTGGCGTGACGTTGACGTTTTTTAAACAGCATGATTTCCCTGTTATTGGACGATATTTACTATAAGGGTCTCAAAACTCTTTATTTTTTATAAATTGAAGTTCATCTTTTTATACTCAATGTTTTTTTTTTAATATATATATACAGCTACCTTTGCAACTTTCCATTGTATTACAAATGTAATGGCAATTTTTGTCTTAAAAAGACAAACGATCACATAACTGCAAAAATCACTTATTTTATTACCTTTTTTATGAATTGATTAAACTGGTAGATACCGATTTGTCATCATATTATTTTACTTAGTTGAATGTTATCGATTTTTATACCGAATTAGAGACGTCTCTTTTGTGCCTTTAAACAATGTTTTTTTTTTTTTATTCATTTATTCAATAAACTTTA
The DNA here is from genome assembly GCA_928269145.1 of Agriphila tristella. Classification (NCBI taxonomy): domain Eukaryota; kingdom Metazoa; phylum Arthropoda; class Insecta; order Lepidoptera; family Crambidae; genus Agriphila; species Agriphila tristella. Next base: position 46,987,868 of record OV743433.1, read on the forward strand.
AATATACATATTTTAACACATTGCCGCACCACGAAAACCTCATAGGGTTTATCTGGGTGACAGCGAGTCGCTAATTTTACATATTTTGTTTGTTAGGTAAATAATACTGTTTAAGCTTAAACCGAAATGCTTTGATATTTTCTTTGTACATGATCTGTAGTTCACAGGGCAACTTATTTAGATAAAAAGGTATTAAATATCTGGAAGTTCTTTTCCCATACAAGTTGTTGTGTTTAGGTAGGTGGTACTTATTTAGGTAAGGCACTGCTCTCAAATACATAGGTCTTTTTTTTTCTATTACACAATCAGGATTGTAAGATTCAATTAGGATTTGGTATTCAATTTTTTCATATATGCTCATTACATTACAATAATTAAATAGCTTTTTCTCATCATTGTTAAGTTTTTTAAAAATATATTTGGGAGTTATTATTTTTAACATTTTTAGTTGTAGTCTATAGATGGAGTCAATGTATGTTGTGTATGTTCTGCCATATGTACCTAGACCATAACTAATAATCGAGTCCGCTAGGGACAGGTATAATAATCTTAATATTTTAAAAGGTAATTTATATCTAAGCACGTAAAGCTTACTAATAATGGATCTTAACTTATTACATACGTGTTCTTTGTGGGGTCCCCAGCAAAATCGACTATCAATCGTGAGACCAATGTATTTATGATTATTAACTACCTCTATGACAGAACACGGACACAAATAGCTTGTATTGTTTGAGTGCAAGCAAGCATGTTCATGAGCTTTCACGGTGGGTGTGATTGGTGATTTATTATGTGATGAGTGTATGTGTACTAATTTAGTTTTTTGAGCGTTTATTACTAGGCCGTGATCATGTGCCCACTTGCACATGTTTGTAAAATTTTGTTGAAGCAATTTTTGTGCTGCCTGGACATCTTTACAGGCCACCAAAAGACACGTATCATCTGCGAATTGATACACAGCCCCCGATTCTATAATGTGGCTCATATCATTGACATAAAGGAGGTACTCAGTTGGACCGACAATTGAGCCTTGAGCCGTGCCTTTGGTGGTCAAAGTTTTAGTACTAAATTGATCTTTTACTTTAACGGTCGTGTACCTGTTATTATGGTAGTCAACAAGTAGCTTCAACAGAGGACCCTGCACTCCATTTTCAGATAATTTATCATAAAGCTTGCTTAAATTAAGCATATCGAACGCCTTACTAAAATCAATAAAAATGGGGTGGACTAGGGGACACTAGTGGTCATATCAGGAATCACAAATTCTAAAATAATTGCATATCAATTATCTAGAACTGCCTGTTCTATTGCTTATGATATTTTATTGCCATTCTTCTTATGGTATTCAGTGCAGGGTGTTAAGTATTCTAGATGTTATTATACTGATGCTAAACAGAAATTATTCAATTCATTAATTCAAAACTAATAACCAGTTTTGTTTTGTTTTTTTTTTTTTCAGATTGAGAGTGAGTAAATTCGAATGCAAGTTGAATTAGGCAGTAGAAATCAAATGTAGTAGATTTTTTTTTCTATTTCTAGCATTTTTAGCCCAAAAACATTTTTTTTTATAACTTAACATTTAAAATGCTATTTTGGTTTAGTATTGTAGAAAGACTATTCTGACACCAAGCTACCTACTATTTTAATTCTGTTCCACCAGTTTCTTAAACTAGAGGTGATAACGATTGTGCCATCATGGTCGTCACAATTTTGAGCCTTAGTTTGGTACCTCTTATTCACATGGAAGGTACTTCGTCGTATCTTTTATTCTAATATAAAGTATTCACATCCTATAACTTTCAATTTCAGGGACGGAAATAAAATGCACAAATAAATTGGTTTTCACAACATTATCAAGGTGGTATTATTTTATAGGTAATGTTATTATTGAAGCCGCTGTCTGCTAATACTATCAGGAAGAACAGAGTTTGGTAACGGTTCGATTATTTAACAAATAATAATATAAACAGAATAAACAGATTTTCTTTTACAGAAGTGTATGTATATACATTTTTACTATTAGTATTAGATAATATTGCGTTCATTATTGAATAGACAAAATTGAGCTAATCTCAAGTTTGGTAAAGAATTTAACTACCTACGCCTTTGCGTAGACTCAATTATTCAAATACAATGGATATCTTTGATTACTTAAAACTTTATTTAAATATTTTTTCAAATTGGAAAACTTTGAATATTTTTCAATTTTGTTATTTTTTCAACTTTTTTTTTTTAATCTTAAAAATTTAACTTTGATTACCTTGCCTATTGCACAAAGAATGCAAACAATACAAAAAAAAATCAAGATTGTATTAGTAGGTATACACATTTATATTAAGTATAATAAACAGTTCATAATCATTTCTTATTTAGAAATTAAATTTTTATATGTAATGTAAATAATAGATTACTTACTTACTTACTACGCTGGCTCAGCGACCCGAAGTGGATCTTGGCCTCCGACATTAAAGTACGCCATTTCTTCCTGTCTTGTGCCAAGTGAGACCAGTCGGGCACCTCCAGCTCTTTCAGGTCTTTGACAACTTCATCTTTCCAGCGGTATCTTGGACGACCCACTGGGCGTCGTCCAGATGGTTGGCCAAGATACGCTCTTTTAGCAGCTCGATCTTCACCCATTCTCTCTACGTGCCCCAGCCAGCGAAGTCGGGCAGCTTTTATTTCCCCAATGATGTTCGGCTCGGACACCAGCTGTTCTATCTCCCGGTTAAACCTTTGCCTCCACTCTCCGTCATCGCCTCTTGTTGGTCCCAGTATCTTTCGTAAGATTTTTCGTTCTGCGACTAAGAGTTGGTTTTCCTCCCTCAAGGTTAGCGTCCAAGTTTCACACCCGTACATTAAAATCGGTCTAATGATCGTTTTGTAGATCCGGATTTTTGTAGCTCTGTTTATCAACTTGGATACCAGTAGTTTGTGAAGGGCTGCAGTGCATCTTAGCGCATTGACTATACGGATGCTGATTTCTTCCTCCCTTTGGTTAGTGTCAGTGACCGTACATCCAAGATATTTAAATTTACTAACGCCTTTGTAAGTCGTGCCTTTTACAACAAGATCTTTTCTCTTTGCTTTGACATCTTTGTATCTTTTCATATGTAGGTATTCTGTCTTCTCACGACTGATTCTGAGACCAAGCTGTTTCCCTTCCTCTTCTAATACCGCTGCCATGTCGGTCACTTCTTTCTCGCACTGCCCCAGTATGGCAAGATCGTCAGCGTAACCAATGATTTTGTGCCTTCCGTTCAACTCTACTCCCCCATCTGTCATTAAAACTTTTTGGACAGTGTATTCGAGAGCGATGTTAAACAGTATAGGCGATAAGGCGTCTCCCTGCTTTAGTCCGGTCACTACTTCAAACTCCTCGGTTAGTTCTCCTCCGACTCTAACTCGCATTTTGCTGGTGCTCGTGGCGACTTTGATCATTCTGACGAGTTTTGCTGGAAATAATAGATTGCTGAAATAAAACATTTAATGATAGCGGAGTAGACTCGTGTCCAACCAGTTTTAGCACTCAACGTACGCCAATACCTTTATAGCCCTAACAAAAAATGATATTATAGATGTTCCAGGTAACACGGCGGGATGGTTAATGACTCCACTATATTAGCAAAATATTAAAACATATTATCATCGATAATCAAACTAAGTTTTCCAAACCAACCTTGCATATTTTTTTTTTGTACCAACCATCTGTAGGTACCGTTTTTAGTAGTAATCATGCAAAACGTTCAGAATTATGTTATATGATTTTCTTTTCTTTTTTAAAAGACTAATACGCAAGAAATGATATTTCCATTTTCTTATTATAATGCTTTAAACATCTACATTTGTTAATATACTAATATCGAGGATGAATCTGAAGTATAATTAATGATTAAACGAACTTACCTGTAAGTGAAGTTCTATCATAATTATACGAAGGATTCATCCGAAGATATTAGTATAGAATCCCGCCCTCCCTACTCATTATTGTAAATTACAATAACTATCTACCCACTGAAGAAAATGAGGAAATATTAGAAGATTTGGACTTTAAACTAAATGAAGTGGTTGGCGTCTAGTAGTGACGAGGATAGCTCGGACCGGAAATGTCAAAATATCTGTCAATTTTAAGTCAAAAACCTTCTCTTTTTAGGTTTTTTAGGTTATTGCTTTAAAATAACGTGCTAAGTGGTGATACATGCAAGCGATACTACATTTGTTAATATACTAATATCTTCGGATGAATCCTTCGTATAATTATGATAGAACTTCACTTACAGGTAAGTTCGTTTAATCATTAATTATTAAGTTCCACCCGTTTCGCTTGCTCTGCTACGAGTGGTCAAAACACTGAACTAACCTAACCAACCAATGTCAAAGTCAAAGGTAAAGTCAAAGTAAAAAATATCTTTATTCAAATAAACTTGCAGCCAAATAATATTCGGTAAAATGTTGTTCTGGTGAAGTGAAAGTATGGCAAATAAGTTATTTGGCAAATGAAAAAAAGTCAAAAGAGTCTTTGGCCAATAGTAAAAAGTTATTTTGAAAATCGGTGAAACGCAGTTCGGTAAAATGAGACATATGCCAAATGACATTTCAATGATTTAAAAATATGGCAAACAAAACATATAGCAACAAAGATGTCGGTCAAATGAAATTAGGACAAGTTTTCGGACAAGTAAGGGCGGGTCCATAGCACATGTTTTGCTCTACACAATCAACAAAAACATCTACACAAAACATTGTTTCCGAAACATGTTTCTCTACACACGCCGTCCACAGCGATTGCGTTGCGTGGTTTGTGTGTAGACAAAACTTCAGTGTTGCCAATTTAGCATTTTATGTTAGCCTTTTATTAGCCCCGTCAATTGGTAATGCGCTGGAACCTTGTCACATTAACATCCACGTTGACGTGATCCGCAACTAAAAATGTCATGAAACAAGAAAATTCTAATAGGTAATCTAATATATTAATTATTATTGAATTTTTATTTTCAATAAGATAGGGTCTAGATATAAAATTTTTTTTTGTTTTGTTTTTGAGGTTAAAATCATGGCAGCCAGGCGCATTACCAATTGACGGAGATAGTATTTATCATGACTCGAAAATGTATGAAATAAAAGTGACCAACCAAAGTTTTAGGTATATCTGAAAGAAAATGTAACTATCAAGTGAGTTTGATAGTGACATTTTTTGTTTCCATTTTTTCTAGGAGATTTAGGTAGACCGTGTTTTTTTTCTTTGGTTTATTTTTTTACTTGACGCATCCATCCGGAAAACATGTCTAGTTTTGCCTTCTAATAAAGTGTTAATAAAATAGGTATAATTTTACATTTATTGTGATGATAAATTAATAAAACCTGTTTTGAGAATCAGTATTTTTACCGGTATATTTTGCATGTGCAAGTTGGTATACTAGCCCCGTAAATTGGTAATGCACCTGGCGGCCATTATTTTAACCTCAAAAACGAAAAACAATTGTAATTTTCTTATATACCTAGACCCTTTCTTATTGAAAATAAGAATTCAATAATGAATATACAGCGTGAAATTTTAATCATTTGGTTCCCGCCGTGGGGTGGTTCCACTCATGATTACAAGCAACTTTTACTACGGGGCCAACTCTCCTGCTCGCAAAAAAAAATCAGCTGTTCCATACAAAAGTGCAGTACCTACTCGACCTTAATGTATGGAACAGCTGATTTTTTTTTGCGAGCAGGAGAGTTGGCCCCATAGTAAAAGTTGCTTGTAATCATGAGTGGAACCAACCCACGGCGGGAACCAAATGATTAAAATTTCAGCGTGTATAATATTACCTCTTAGAATTTTCCTGTTTTTTGTCATTTTTATTTGCGGATGACGTTGATGTGTATGTTAATTTGACAAGGTTCCAGCGCATTACCAATTGACGCAGATAGTATTTCAGTATTTTTTGAGGGGCTTCGGTATTATTGACCGAGCGAGCACGAAGTGCGAGCGAAGCGTCTCTGCTTCAGCTTGGGCAAAAATTCTTTCGTATGTCCGGCTGTCTGTTCCAACCTACAGGTCGCATTTCTCAACCGATTCTTGTGAAATTTTGTGAGTAGGTTTGAAAATTATACAGAATTTTTTTGTCGAGCCAGTTTTTTTTAATTTCTTTAAAATGGCGGAGATATGTTAAAAAAACAGATTGCAGTCCGCTTTCCAGCTCTGCCTGTTCTTCTCTACAGGTCGCATTTCTCAACTGATTCTCGTAAAATTTTGTAAGAAGGTTTGAAAATGATGTACAATTTTTTTTATGGAGCTATTTTTTTTAATTTTCAAAATGGCGGAGATATGTTAATAAAACAGATTTCAGTCCGACTTTCCAGCGCTGTCTGTTCTCCTCTACAGGTCGCATTTCTCAACCAATTCTCGTGAAATTATGTAAGCAGTTTTGAAAATAACATAAAATTTTTTTTTCACGCCAGTTTTTTTAAATTTTTCTTATTGGTGGAGATATGTTAAAAAATCTTATTTCAGTCTGGCTTTCCAGCGCTGTCTGTTCTTCTCTACAGGTCGCATTTCTCAAGCGATTCTCGTGAAATTTTGTAAAAAGGTTTGAAAAAGATTTACAATTTGTTTTTGTTTAGCAAGTTTTTTAAAATTTTTCAAAATGGCAAAGATATGTTAAAAAAACAGATTTTAGTCCAACTTTCCGGCGCTATCTGTTCTCCTCTACAGGTCGCATTTCTTAACCGATTCTCGTGAAATTTTGTGAGCATGTTTAAAAATAATATAGATTTCTTTGTCACGCCAGTTTTTTTAAATTTTTCAAAATGACGGAGAAATATTAAAAAAACCTTTTTCAGTGCGGCTTTCCGGTGTTGTCTGTCTTCCTCTACAGGTCGCATTTTTGAACCGATTCTCGTGAAATTTTGTAAGCAGATTTGAAAATTATATAGTTTTTTTTTGTCAAGCTAGTTTTTCAATTTTTTTCTAAATGGCGGAGATAATGAAAAAAAAAAGCATATTTCAGTCTGGATTTCCGGCGCTGTATGTTCTCCTCTACAGGTCGCATTTCTCAACCGATCTCTGTGAAATTTTGTGAGCAGGTTTGTTAATTATATAGAATTTTTTTGTCCAGCCACATTTTTTATTTTTTTTTAAATGGCGGATATATGTAAAATAAAACTGATTTTACGGCTTTCCAGCGCTGTCTGTTCTCCTCTACAGGTCGCATTTCTCAACAGATTCTCGTGAAATTTTGTGAGCAGTTTTGAAAATGATGTAGATTTTTTTTCCACGCCACTTTTTTTATTTTTTTCAAAAATGGCGGAGATATGTAAAAAAACATATTTCAGTCCAGCTTTCTGGCTTTGTCTTTTCTCTTCTACAGGTCGCATTTCTCAACCGATTACCGTGAAATTTTGTGGGCGTGTTTGAAAATGATATAGTTTTTTTTAAGTAGAACCAGTTTTTCTAATTTTTTTGAAATGGCGGAGATATGTAAAAAATAATATTTCAGTCCGGCTTTCTGGCGCTGGATGTTTTCCCCTACAGGTCGCATTTCACAACCGATTATCGTGAAATTTAGTGAGCAGGTTCGTTAATTATATAGAATTTTTATTCGAGCCAGTTTTTAGAAATTTTCCTAAAAATCACCTATTTCAAAAAATGGTCAAAATTAGAAGTGTCATCTAGCTGCAAATATACATACCAAATAATATACCAAACAGCACGAACCCACTATGTGCTTCGAAAAGCTAAGCAGTGTGGGAAAAAGGGGTGGCGACATCTTTTAGATTATTTTTTAAACAACATACAATTCGAGCTACTTTTTAACGCGAGGTCTACAGCTCACGGAGCCACTAGTTTAATCTGGTCACACTGATGTTTTGTGTACGTGTTTTCCACCGAGCATGGAAAGCAAAAACATTGTTTCTCTACACAAAAATGATTCGCGAAACAATGTTTTGCGTCTGGACGTATTTTAAGATTTGGCGCCCTGAGGGCCTAGTACGAGTTGGGTTTTTGCTCTCACTTCACTTTGCGAATAGTTAACTATCGTTTTCTCTCTTTCACTCGTTCACTCACTCGCATGATTTCCTCTCTTTCACTCGATACTATTCGCAAAATGAGGTGAGAAACACAATTCGTAGGCCCTCTGGGCTCAGTGGCGGATCCAGGATTTTGGTTTTGGAGGGGCTTAACATAGCTGAGGGCAGGCTTTACCAAGGTAATCAACAGATTTGTTGGGTGGACCCAAATGATTTCTTGAGCCCCGTAGCCCCCCCCTGGATCCGCTAGTGCCTGGGCTAATAAGGTATGCCGACCCTAGGGTTATCTACCATCTACATACGGGAGGAAGAGGAATGAGGTTGCCTGTCTAGGATACACAAAACGCCTGATTTTTTAGAAAAAATCCTGTGTATGCTTAAAAAATGCAAATTTTTAGTCAGTGTCATCCAATAAACTTGTCATTTTGTTAATCTATAGCAAAAAAAATCTGCCGCGCAGTGCGATTTTTTGTCTGTTTTATCTGCAAATCTCACTAATCATGTAATATATTATGTGTAACACACGGGAAGAAGAGGATGTCTGTCCAGTAACACAAAATGCACACACACAACACATGCAACACACAACAAACACAAAATTTTCAGAAAAAATCCTGACTATACAAAAAAAATGCCGCGCAGCGCGATTTTTTGTTTGTTTTATCTGCAAATCTCACTAATCATGTAATATATTATGTGTAACACACACGGGAAGAAGAGGATGCCTGTCCAGTAACACAAAACGCCAGATTTTTCAGAAAAAATCTTGACTATACTAAAAAAATGTCGCGCAGCGCGATTTTTAGTCAGTGTCATCCAATAAACTTGTCATTTTGTTCATTTCAAAATTCTTTATTTCATAATATAAAAACAATATGTAGTATATACGATACGATATAATATACGATTTTTTTGTGAGTTCCATCCACTAATCTTGTAATTTTGCCCGACTATGAGTATTTAATAAAAAAATCGGCCGCGCAGCGCGATTTTTGTCAGTTCCATCCACTAATCTTGATATTTTGCCTGACTATAAGTAATAAAAAAACAGCCTCGCAGGGTGATTTTTAGTCAGTTTTATCTCTCTAATCATGTAACGGAAAATGAACATTCTGCACTGCAGTTCGTCAATAAAATGATTGGTATAACTAATTATGAAAGGCGCCCTAGCCTAGCCCCTCGCAGTCTGGTCAGGGCTGGCGCCCTGGGCCATGGCCCCCTTGGACCCTAGGGTAAATATACATATACATATGCGTATACAGCGACCTTAAAATGTACGGTACTCTATAGTATAGTCTGGCGATCGATGACTCAGCGGATAGTCTAACCTTGATGTATTGAATTGAATTGAATCTGTGTTGGTTGGATGGATATTGGATGACATGACATTCTTTTGAATGAATTTGTTTTGTCTTTTGTGTTTGTTGTAAAAATACGTGCATGCTGTAGCAAAATAGAATTATTTTGATTTAACTATAATAAGATTAAAGAACCGCACTATTTCAGCGTGTTAATATTATTGGGATTTAGTTTATATTCGTATTTAAATATATCAACACATTATAATAGTGATGGAAGGCGAAATTTGCGTTTTTCTGGGAATCAAAGTAAAACCAGGCCCAATTGAGCGTCATAAACTTGAAAATTTTGGCCTCGACAATACTGTTGACTGTCTTAAATCAGAGGCTGAAAAGAAGGCTAATGTACCATCTTCCTCTCTGGGTAAGTAAAAGTATAATAGAGGTAGCTCCCAATTATATAATCTTACAATCATGAGACCATTTGTAGCTAATTCCAACTCCAGACATCATTGCTCATATTGTGAAATGTCTACATATTTATTACAGAACTCATACATCATGGTAAAATACTGAAAGGCGATGCCACACTTCAGGACTGTGGAGTGAAGAGTGGTGAAATGATTCATGTTGTCAAGAAAAAGGTTCAGCCACCTCCTACCCCTCCGCCGACATATTCTGATGCTGAACTTCAACAATTAAATACTTCCCTGAGAACATTAGGATGTACTCCAAATGCCCCGGGATGGACCAGAGCCATGCAGGTATTGGTCGGAGAGTCAGATCTTTAATGATTTAATCCTTACTTCTTAATATATAAAATCGTAAACTGAATGACTGACTGACTGACTGACTGACTGACTGACTGACTGACTGACTGATCTATCAACGCACAGCCCAAACCGCTGGACCTAGAGACTTGAAATTTTGCACACAGATACTTTATACAGTGTAGGCATCCACTAAGGAAGGATTTTTAAAAATTCCATCCCTAAGGGGATGAAATAAGGGATGAAAGTTTGTATGAAAGTCCCTCAGTTTTGAAGCTAGAATCTTCAAATTTTGTGTTTAGGCTGACGATTGAAAATTAACAAATACGGGTCTCAGCGTTTTTCAAAATTCTACCCCCGAAGGGGTCAAAAGGGGGATGAAGTTGTGTATTAAAGAAAATCCTTCATTTTCGAAGTAAAAATCGCTAAATTTATAATTTAGGCTTATGGATAGAAATCTAAAGCAACGTATATTGTTTTTGTTAGGATTTCAACTCCAAAGGGGATGAAATGGGGGTGAAAAGGGTTAAAAAAACCTAAAAATAGATATGGATGTCGTTATCGGGGTTTTGTGGGATGACGATTGCAAAAATTACATTTATTTTGAAGTCCAACCACGGTGGACATGATTTAACCCCTAAAGGGGTGAAAATGGAGTCCAAATTTTGTATGGAAAAATAATATAAAATAGACATTACAACTTTAAACTTCGTAGGAGCACATCTAAAAATAAATAGGCAAATATATATTTTGTTATTTTGAAAATCAACCCCTTAGGGGGTGAATGGGGTGAGTAAACATAAAAATCGATATAGATGTCGTTATTGGGGTTTTCTGGGATGACGATTGCAAAAATGACATTTATTTTGAAGTCCAACACGGTGGACATGATTTAACCGTTACAGTTACAGTTACCGGACACTGCGTTGCGCAACACGTCGCCGTCAATACGTGATAAAGTGTAATATTTATAAGATTGTTTATTATTTATGTATGTTAGTCTTTAAGGTATTTATTGTATGGGCCATTGTTGCCTGAAATAAATGGTTAAATAAATAAAAATAAAAAATTAACCCCTAAAGGGGTGAAAATGGGGTCCAAATTTTGTATGGAAAAATAATATAAAATAGACATTACAACTTTAAACTTCGTAGGAGCAAAGCTAAAAATAATAAGGCAAATATATATTTTGTTATTTTGAAAATCAACCCCTTAGGGGGTAAATGGGGTGAGTAAACATAAAAATCGATATAGATGTCGTTATTGGGGTTTTCTGGGATGACGATTGCAAAAATGACATTTATTTTGAAGTCCAACACGGTGGACATGATTTAACCGCTAAAGGGGTAAAAATGGGGTTCAAATTTTGTATGGAAAAAGAATACAAAATCAAAATTACAACTTTAAAATTCGTAGGAGCACGTCTAAATATATATTTTGGGATTTTGAAAATCAACCCCAACGGAACGGAACGGAACGGGAACGAGACGGTAACGGGAACTAGAACGGGATGGGTACGGGAACGGGAACGGAAGGGGTACGGGACGAGTACGGGACGGGATCGGACGGGAACGGAACGGGAATGAAACAGGAACGTTACGGGAACGGAACGGGAACGAAACAGGAACGAAACTGGAATGAAACGGGCACGGAACGGGAATAGAACAGGATGAGAACGGGAACGGGAACAAGAACCGAACGGGAGCGGAACGGGAACAAGAACGGTAACGTAAGGCGTACGGGACGGTTAGGGGACGTTTATGGGACGGGAACGCAGCGGGAACGGAACGGGAATGGGAACGGGAACGAAACGTGAACGGAACGGGAATGGAACGGGAACGGAACGGGAATATAACGGGACGGGAACGGGAACGAGAACAGGATGGGAACGGGACAGGAACGGGATGGGAACGGGAACGGAAACGGAAGGGGTACGGGATTGTTACGGGACGTTTACGGGACGGGAATGCAAACGGGACGGGAACGGAACGGGAACGAGGAACGGGAGTGGGAGCGGGAACAGGAACGGGAACTGGAAGCCTTGTGCGAGGCCCGCCACACGCGGCAAATGTCTTGCCTCGCGAGGCAGCGCGCTTGATGGGGACTCGCCTAATCGCGTAAAAATGGCTGGCCGGATCCTGGTTGAAGGTTTCTTAAAAGGATTTCGTCTAATATCCACGCGGACGAAGTCGCGGGCAGAAGCTAGTAATATTATAAATGAGAAAGTCCGTTTGTTTGTTTATTTGTTTGTTTGTTACTCCTTCACGTCTTAACTACTGAACCGATCATTATGAAATTTTGCACACACATTGTCATAGGTACAGAAAAGGAAATAGGGTAAGTACAATTTATAAAAAAACAAAAATGTTCCCGAGGGATAGACAAAATATTATCCACGCAGACGAAGTCACGGGCGGCCGCTAGTAATACTATAATTCAACATGAGAGAACTTACTAGAAAAAATACAACTCGCACGGAAACCCGTGACCTTTAGATGTCCGGTCCAATGCTTGGACTGGATATCCAAAGGTCGCGGTTTCAATACCCATTCCAGAATTGATCTGCTGGTATGAGTCAATTTTTCTAGTATATTATTTAGTATTGTATAAAAATATCATTGTGAATGCAAAAATCTCTAATTTAAAAATGAGAGAACATATCAAAGAAAAGTAGCAATGTATCACATTGATCTGTCAAATCAAAGCTTACCTGCCTGCCTAGCATGACCACCGAAACACAATATGATAAACCCCGCGTTCCGAATCACGCTCACAGCGCTGTTAGCGTATAATCCATTAAATGAAGTAGGTACACAAATACCCTATTTGTATAATATTTTGTGACTATTTAATTTGGTCGGATACGCGCTCACAGCACTGTGAGCGTGATTCGGAACGCGGGGAAAGTGATATATCATGTTTAACTGTCAAAAGACAAACAAGGATTATGACAGTTGGATGTCGATTAAACGCTATATCACACAATATATATCAAGTTTCGTCAATCATGCTAGGGGGGGATGAACTTAATTCTTTTTAGCCGATAGACCTGCAGTTGCTTTCCTTCGTCCTCGGTCTAAATTGAGCATTAAAAGCACTTACATTTGTATTGTTACAGTTGCTGAATGATGAATCTGCCATGTCTGAAATAGTAGAAAATGCACCTTCTTTGGGTGAGGACTGTGCTACTTTGTCTTTACTCCATGAAGTGGAGTTGCTGGCGGCTCTTGGAGCGAATGTGCAAACGATGCGCCGCGGTGCAAACGCACACCCAGACCTTCCCAATGCACTGAGACACCTAATGCGTCTTGTTCGATCAAGTTCGAGTGCATCTGGTGCTACCGACACTGGTAATTCTCTTACATTGCTGTGTCTGTCAAGGTGCATGCGACAGTTAGTTACTTAGTTGTATGTAGTGCAAAGTTGTATAAATAAAGATTTTTTTATTTTTAATAAAAAAATTGATGTTGCAAATTTTTACTGGCTGAGATTTAAATTAATGTTAACAGCTCCAACATCTGGATTTGCTTATTCACTCGAAGCACTGTCCGAGGATGAAGATGCTGATGAGGAAGACAATGATGATGGGGAGAGGAATCCTATAACTCAGGAGCAGTTGGCTGCTGCGCTACAAGTAAGCATATAAACAAATTTTCATTAAATTAATGCTTTTCCTCACTAATTGTCCTATTTAGTCAAAAGTTTTTCACACAATAAGTGGTAATTTAAGAGTGTTGATTCGTCACAACATTATTATGATTTTATTAAACAGGCGAGCAGTTGTTGCAACTGATGGTGACTCTATTCTGCAATCTTTGCTTTATTTTACATTGCATAACACTATTTATCGAACTTTTTAGACCAATGTATTCTGCTTTTTTACACAACTATCCAAAACGGAGTGTATATGTGTTCAGGGTTCATGTATGTTTGTGGGTACAGGGTATGTGAGTTTCTTTATTCCACCATAACTTCTAAATGGCTCAACGGATTTGGATTTATGGGGTATCGTTAGAATCCTTACATCATTCCGAGTGACACTGGCTATATATTTTTTTTAAGTCAAAATGGCGACTGAAGGACGCCATTTTCAAATGTAAAAAAAATCTTTTTTTCTTCAATTAATATGGGCATCAAATGGAAGGCCATAATGAGCACATTTCAAAACTATATATTTTGTCACTAAAATGTGTGAAATAAAAATAATAAATGTGAAAAATATTAAAAACACGACTGCCCTGCCTAAAACGAACTAAAAAGATAAATAACAAGGTGTCCTACGCGGACCAAATAGAGGTTATTATAAAAAAGGCTGGTGTACGCAGTGACAAAAACCGCAGGGCATGTATGAAAAGATTGATGGATATGAATGAAGCGAAAGAAGTGTGCAAGGATCGTAGCAGGTGGCGATCCATAGTCTCTGCCTACCCCCATGGGAAACAGGCGTGAGTGTATGTATGTATGTATGTCATTGCAGTCGGGGGACCTCTTTAATTGAAAATTGTTCCACAAAACGGTCCCCCGACTGCAATGACACCTTGTTATTTATCTTTTTAGTTCGTTTTAGGCAAGGCAGTTGTGTTTTTAATATTTTTCAAATTTATTTATTTTTATGTGTATGAAGTTTCATTAAAATGGGTTTATTCATTTCGGGAAATAAGGAAAGTTTGTATGAAATGTCATGATGAATCAATGATTTTAAATATGACCCATTTTTAAATTGATTTGTTGTTTGATAGTATAGAAAACTAATTGCTTATATGTATTTCACAAATTATTATTGAAAAAAAAAGTGTTATTATAGAAGATTTTTTACCCTAGAGGACAAGAAAGAAAAACAAACTCCACACTGATAAATGATTTAATATGCAGGCTGCTACTGAGGGTGTTTCGGCGTCGGGCAGCCGCGCGGGCGGGCAGGAGAGCTTGCTGCGCCTGCTGCAGGCGGCCGACGACTCCGCGCGCTCCACCTCCTCCGCCACGGAGTCCGGTACGCCCACCGCCGCGGGTCGGTACCACAGATACACATACCTACTGACAGGCAGCCGCGCGGGCGGCCAGAGAGCGGCCGACGACTCCACACTCCGACCCAGTTCCACAGATTAATAGCGGGTGTAACGAGACACTCAACGAAGCCGAAGTCCACGCATTCCGCCCATCATCAGAATCATTTCTGTCTTTTAGATTATACCTGGGAAACCAATAGCTACGAAGTTATTGAAGGTCAAAGTCAAATAATTATTTTCTAACTTTTTATGAAATCTGATTTTATTCATTATTTCCTCATTTTAGTCTACAGAAACATTATCAAAATTTTATGTATTTCGTAAAGACGCGTTACATTGCGTGGTAATGTATGCATTTCAACACCAAAAAATTAAAATCGTTTCCCAGCAATAATTTTGAACAGAAATGGCCCTGATGATGGACAGAATGCGTAGACCTCGGCTTCGTTGAGTGTCTTGTTACACCCGGTATATAAGTCTGTACTGATACCGAAAGATGCTACATTCCCTGCACTTATTTATGGATAAGTATACTCGAACTATAGCCGCCTTCGCTGAGCCCAGGGGCCCTACCGCCTAACTCAAAGCTTTAACCAGAGCGATAGCTAGACTATATCCATCCTTGTCATATCATAACACGATGACAAGGACGGAAAGTGCACTGACGTCATAAACCAAAGCCAGAGTCAAAGCGAGAGAGTTAGGCGGTCCGGGGGCAGGAAGTAATTCCCATACTAAGGTGCCGCCCGAGCGCCTAAGTATGGGAATTACTTCCTTTCGACCCTTGTATAGCAACCTACTATTGATCTATGTTTAAAGCTTTCAAGATCCATCAAATAATTTTCTATTATTTTTTTCGTCCCAGGTTCAGGACGTTCAGTAATAACCCCTGAAATGTTCAGTGAAGCAATTTCTGAAGCTATAAACAGAGCCAGCAATTCGAGAAACTCTGCAGGAACACCAATGGACCAAAGCACTGCAGGTAGGTCACTTGAAGCAATACCACTACAGGCACTATTAATAAAGGGGAGAAAAATAAGATCATAATCTTGTGTGGCTTTCAATTTTATTTAAGAGAGCTTTCACATGATACCTATATACTCATAAACTTTGTCCAGCGATACAAGTATTTTTTCATACAAACAAGGTAATTTTGAAGCCTTGGTTTTCTGCAAGGGATGTGCCGTGCTGTGATCTGATGATGGCTATCCAGGGTGTAAATGAAGGAGATTCAGGTCGCTATACAGTACACACCCAACTGATCTGGGGGGGCCTTACAACCTCTTAAAACTTGCCAGGTTTATGAATTGCTATAGTTACATCTCTTTTTTTTTTTCAATTCAATTCAATATATTTATTGCTTGAAACTGTGTACAATGTTTTGCAGGTTACATTGCAGATTAGTAGGTAACAACAGTATACCCATAACGGGCTTGCAATATTTATCTTATAAACTAAAACTAATACATAAAACTATAAAATACGAAATATATTAGTGTTTAGATGCGTAGTACTCATCTAAAGTGTAAAATACATTATTGATAAGCCATTTTTTAAGTGCGTGTTTGATTTTTGGTAAATCTAGAGCCTTAATATCTGCAGGTAAATGATTAAATATTTTAATGCCCGTGCTGAAGGCACTTTTATGGTATAAATGGTTATTTATTCTTGGTATGCATAGGTCATGTTTATATTTATTGCGGGTATTGGGACGGGAAGTGATTTTATTAATAAAATAATTCGGATTTTGTTTTACAAAAATTACAGATTCTAGAATAAAGATGTTTGTCAACGTTAAATAACCTTTTTCCCTAAATATGTTTCTCAGTGTTTCATCAGAATACATATCCTTACTAATATTATAAATGCAAAAGTCCGTTTGTTTGTTTATTTGTTTGTTTGTTTGTTACGCCTTCACGGCCTAACTACTGAATCGATCATCATGAAATTTTGCATACACGTTGTCAGGGGTACAGAGAAGGATATAGGGTACCTTTCATCCCGAAAAAAGTATAGTTCCCGAGGGATAGCAAAAAACCTTTCCACGCAGACGAAGTCGCGGGCGGCCGCTAGTGATAAATAATTCATAAACACCTTTTTTGTAAGAGGAAAGTTGACTCAACGTTTACAGAACTTCCCCAGAATATAATGCCATAAATTAACAGCGGATAAACTTGACCAAAATATGCAGCTCTGGTTACATCCACCGATGTTGTTTCGGCTAGTATGGAAAGCGCATAACCTGTATAGCAAATAAAAGAGACGCACTGATAGCCATTCAGAAAACTGACAAGTCTTAAGAGGTTGTAATACGGGGGCTGCTCAGCATTCTAAAAGGGTCAGAGTTCTCAGTTTCTGGATTTCCATACATTTTAATGTTATTTACGCGGTTTTTTTAAACACATCCTTTAATCTTTTAGAATGCTGATCAGATCAGTTGGGTGTGTATAGCGATCTGAATCTCCTCTATTTACTCCCTGGATAGCCATCATCAGATTACAACACGGTACACCCCTTGCAGAAAACCAAGACTTCATAGTTACCTCGTTTGTATGAAAAAAAGGATGAGACAATGGAGACAGCCATGCTCGGCGTTTCCCTGCGTGATCGAATCAGAGACGAGAAAATCCGCAGGCAAACTAAAGTAACCGACATCGCTCGAAGGATTGCTCAGCTGAAGTGGCAATGGGCGGGACACATAGCGAGAAGGACCGATGTTGGTTGGGGCGGGGCGGTTCTGGAATGGCTCGCGCGCACCGGACGACGCTCCGTGGTTAGCCCCCGACAAGGGGGACCGACGGGAGGGTGAAGGTCGCGGGAAGCCAGTGGATACGGGCCAAGCAGGACCGATCGTCGTGGAGATCCTTAGGGGAGGCCTATACCCAGCAGTGGGTGTCGTGCGGCTGATATGATGATGATGATGAAAAGAAACACCTGTATCCCTAGACAAAGTTGTTGTGTATAAAGTGGTACCAAATAATGTGATGTGATGATCTTCTAAAACAGGTGTTAGTGTTGCTTAAACTGGACAACTTTCTCTAAGGAACACAGGTGGAAAAACGAAAAAAAAAAAATTTCATGCTCCCATACAAAACGTAATGGTCAGCTGACCGACTTAATATGAAAAGGCCTAAAAAATAGTTTTCGACCTATGTTCCTTGGAGAAAGATGTTCAGTTTAAGCAAACCACACCTGTTTAAGTAACATGACATCACTTGGTACCACCTTTTGGGTGTTTGGTAATAGCCTTATAAAGTCGAATATGGTAGATAGGGACCCTCAAACTGAACAACTTTTGCTATGGGACCAACTGGAAATCGCGAAAAAAAACAGCTGTTTCATACATTTTGATATTTTCGTTATTATGTTACATCTTATTTTTTTTCGCGATTCAGTTGGTACCATAGTAAAAGTTGTTCAGTTTGATGGTCCCCATTTACCATATTCGGCTTTATAAGGCTATTACCAAATTGTATAGGTGTTTTAAACGGGGCGGGGTCATAAAGCTTCACAAACGTGATTATTCAAAAATAAGACTAAAGTACAGTACGAGGCATATATCTTGAAATCGAGTGGAGATTGCGCGGAACACGTATTTTGGGCACGCGTTGCGGTGAGGCACGCGGGCGGCGGGAGAGGGGCGCGCGCTATTGGTCGCTCACAAAAGCACGTGCGCGAACTTATCCCCACTCCGTCGAAAAAATTTCAAGATATATGCATCGTACTGTATCTGTTCTAAACGTCGCTATTCGTGAATTCGTGATTTATATTCTACTTTTCTTATTTTCAGCATCATCGTCAGAAAGTCCAGTGGCCAGAGACGAGAATTTTGTGTCGCAGCTGCAACGCATGCATGAAATGGGCCTTCTAGATGATGCCCTCAATGTACGGGCCTTGCTCATTTGCTCAGGTAAACATATGAAGAGTCTAGTCTGTGATATTAATCTCGGGACGTTTTTCGCCCCCGGGAATACTACACAATAATGGCCTTATTAGTAAACGAAGAGTAAGTTTACACCCGGTCACAGAATAAATATAAATACTACCGTACAGAAAGGACACTCCGCCCCGCTCCAGAATCGATTACCTCACCCCACCCCGCGAGTTCGTGTGCCGAATCGTGTGCTCATTTAGTCGTGTTTGTCAACGTCAACTTATTTTGATATTCAAAGCAATGCGTAGTAACTTTATCTAGTACCACCCGGCTAGTTCAACTACTAGTGCACTTTTTAGGGTTCCGTACCCAAAGGGTAAAAACGGGACCCTATTACTAAGCCTCCGCTGTCCATCTGTCTGTCTGTCTGTCACCAGGCTGTATCTCATGAACCGTGATAGCTAGAAAGGTGAAATTTTCACAGATGATAAGTTCAACTGTTGAACTAGCCGGGTGCACTAGTGGGAGCGAAGGCAAAATGCACGGTAGCCCTAGACTTATACACACAGTTGCGAGTGTACAAAAACGTCATATGTTTATAACGGGGCGGTTGTATGGAGTGTCCGGGGTGTGACCCGTACCTTGATTACGTAAAGCTGTTGCTAACAATTCTCGATTGAAATAGATCGAAAGCGCGGTTGCATTGCTGCTTTAGTTAAGATAGTTGTCACATTGGTTCTTACTAAAGCAGCGATGTAACTGCGATTTCTGTCAGAGTTGATTGCAACAATTTTACATAATCAGGGGGCCGGTTTAACCAAAAGTATTGCTTAGCAATATCACTCCTTACGTTTCATGTCTCTGAGCCTCATATTCGTAAGCAAAGTTTTTGGTTAAACTATAATAAACTTACACTTAACTAATTACTCTTCATTATCAATTTATAGAAGTAAAAAGTTAGTACGGAAAGAGAACCGTCATGGGGTTTGGGCTTGATTACCGTTTGTGTCATGTTGACGCACTGACGTCCATTATACAAGTACGCTGGACAGGCTATTGTCATGAAATGACAGCAATTTTTTGTACCGATTTGAAAATCGCCATATTGGCGCTGAGAGCAGAGGGCCTAGTACGAGTTGGTTTTTTGTTCTCACTTCACTTTGCGAATAGTTAACTATCGTTTTCTCTCTTTATAATGCAACTCGGCATTTTTATATTATTTTCGAAGATGTTTTTGTTTGGCGTTCGTTCATACGACTGACGGAGCCAAATTTAAAGAAGTGCGGAGCTTCGCAGATATGATGTTACACGGGTGCCGCCCACATGCGACTTCTACTGGGGGGAAAATTTTTTTCTTTGTTCTGTGTTTTTATCACACTATTGTTCGCCATTTTGTTAGTGCTGTGCTCATGTCATCGTGAGTGTTCCCCAAGAAAACAAAATATCGTTCGCTTTTACAATTTGTAATACAAAAGACATTCTACAAAACATCACCTTTGATCGACCATTGACCGTAACTTGCACTTGCGAAAATAATTGTATCGATAAAATCACTATGCTGATTTCAAGTTTGACAATGCGCCCTCATAATTTTCGTGATTTAATTAAATTTAAATTAATAAAATAAGGACTCGTCCCGACTATGGCTGCTATAGTACACATTGGCTCCAGCCGTGCCACTAATGTGTTATCATGGCAGCCATATTTTTAAACAGCAGCCAAATTTTCACCGAAAACGGATTAGTCCATTAATTATTCATTTTAGTGCCTTTATCTCACGCTTTAGTCTGGTAGCAGTAACATAAAACAGAACTAACCCCAAAGCGATGTTGAGGGAGCATTTAAGGAGCTAAACCGTGACATAATGGTTGTGCAAGGTACTTTTATAGTGCAGATTGATTCTGTAATAGTGTTTTCGATACTGCTACAATACTAGTACTATAAAAGTTATTTTGACGCAATATTAGTGCAAAATAGATACATAAAAGTGACAGTAAAGTCGTCTTTAGTACTAAATAGTACTATGATCGCTTTTTTCATATCTATTACAGTGCAACACTTTAAAGATTCTTTTGTATGTCCTGTAAGTGTTCTAAGAGCTGCATCATAGAACTTAAATGCTCTTAAATATTATAGAACCAAAACGCTCTTTGGAAAACTTTTATAGCACAAGCAGTCACAACGGTTACCATTAAAAAAAAATCATTTATTTCAGACCAAAGTTTGTCCATTTTTGTTAGTAACAAAGGTACTTATTGTTATGTTAGTTAATGAAATTATTAATATTGTTATTAAGAAAAGTATCCAAAATTGTTCATCAATAGGTTCACCGATATGCACGTATTACGTGCAAATCAGTAAACCTACCGAGAACCGCAGAGTCCATCCTCTCTGCTATCATCTTTAGGAGACCGTTGGCGCTACCGCGCAACCGCAGCATCACCAAGGCAGTCTTTTTGCGCATGATGGTATAAAAATCGTCTACACCAGCATCCGCAAACATGCCCGATGCGCTGCATTTAAGGCCTACTATATCACTGTTTGGTGATAAAACCCCTTGGTTATAGAAACTTTTGTTACTTGGGTAGCCATCAAATGATTAAAGTTGCACTATAACGTAACAGTGCCGTCAACACACTGACATCCAGTATTATACAAGTACGCTGGACAGGCGATGGTCACCAATCGTTTGTTCCGATTTGAAAATCGCCATATTGGCGCTGAGAGCAGTAGATTCTATACTATGGCAGTAGTGAGTGTACACTGGAACTAATTAGTTCAAAGTACATTCACTACTGCCATAGTAGAATCTACTGAGGGCATAGTACGAGTTGTGTTTCTCACCTCACTTTGCGAATAGTTAACTATCGTTTTCTCTCTTTCACTCGTTCGCTCACTCGCATGATTTCCTCTCTTTCACTCGTTACTATTCGCAAAGTGAGGTGAGAAACACAACTCGTACTAGGCCCTCAGTAGATTCTACTATGGCAGTAGTGAATGTACTTTGAACTAATTAGTTCCAGTGTACACTCACTACTGCCATAGTATAGAATCTACTGCTCTCAGCGCCAATATGGCGATTTTCAAATCGGAACAAACGATTGGTGACCATCAGCGTACTTGTATAATACTGGATGTCAGTGTGTTGACGGCACTGTTACGTTATAGTGCAACTTTAATCATTTGATGGCTACCCAAGTAACAAAAGTTTCTATAACCAAGGGGTTTTATCACCAAACAGTGATATAGTAGGCCTTAAATGCAGCGCATCGGGCATGTTTGCGGATGCTGGTGTAGACGATTTTTATACCATCATGCGCAAAAAGACTGCCTTGGTGATGCTGCGGTTGCGCGGTAGCGCCAACGGTCTCCTAAAGATGATAGCAGAGAGGATGGACTCTGCGGTTCTCGGTAGGTTTACTGATTTGCACGTAATACGTGCATATCGGTGAACCTATTGATGAACAATTTTGGATACTTTTCTTAATAACAATATTAATAATTTCATTAACTAACATAACAATAAGTACATTTGTTACTAACAAAAATGGACAAACTTTGGTCTGAAATAAATGTTTTTTTTTTAATGGTAACCGTTGTGACTGCTTGTGCTATAAAAGTTTTCCAAAGAGCGTTTTGGTTCTATAATATTTAAGAGCATTTAAGTTCTATGATGCAGCTCTTAGAACACTTACAGGACATACAAAAGAATCTTTAAAGTGTTGCACTGTAATAGATATGAAAAAAGCGATCATAGTACTATTTAGTACTAAAGACGACTTTACTGTCACTTTTATGTATCTATTTTGCACTAATATTGCGTCAAAATAACTTTTATAGTACTAGTATTGTAGCAGTATCGAAATAGTAGTTTATGAAACTGACACATAAAGAGGGGTATTAAAACACGAGTGTGTGTTTAAAAACCGAGCCGTAGGCGAGGTTTTTAATAGTATCACACGAGTGTTTTAATACCTAGTTATGTGCAGTTTCATACACTACTTTATCTACACTCATACATTTGGGATTGAACCTACTAAATAAGAGATCAACGTTAGAAAAGAGAGAGAGACTTTGTTTGTATTAGCAAGGTACCTACCTTGTAATAAGTCAATTCCTTAGCTGCATCTAAACTAAAATATCGGGCAGAGTAAATTTTATTTCACATTTTAAAGCAAGAATAAAAAAAACCTACAAAATTCAGTAAGTATAACAAAATGTAAAAATTGAAATCAAAACTTTATCGGAAATGCTTGGCGCGCATTCCATTAGAAAAAAAAATTTGATCAGTGCATTTCAACAAACTAATCGCACTAAAGTCATCGATTACCATAGAGTACATTTTAATCATGAAAAATATGTGGGAAAATATCGTTGTTTTTTTTAATGTAGGCAGTGCCGTACTGCCTTCTTTTTGGATTTGCCCTGTATCGTAATGAGAAAAAAAGTTATTTTATGATGCAATTGACTGCATCGTAATGAGTTTATTTTTTAATTTTACCTATCCACGAAAATAAAGTACGTATTTATATTACCTTTTTTGAATTCATATTTGGAACATTACGTTGTGAGTGTAGATAAACACTATTACAGAATCAATCTGCACTATAAAAGTACCTTGCACAACCATTATGTCACGGTTTAGCTCCTTAAATGCTCCCTCAACATCGCTATGGGGTTAGTTCTGTTTTATGTTACTGCTACCAGACTAAAGCGTGAGATAAAGGCACTAAAATGAATAATTAATGGACTAATCCGTTTTCGGTGAAAATTTGGCTGCTGTTTAAAAATATGGCTGCCATGATAACACATTAGTGGCACGGCTGGAGCCAATGTGTACTATAGCAGCCATAGTCGGGACGAGTCCTTATTTTATTAATTTAAATTTAATTAAATCACGAAAATTATGAGGGCGCATTGTCAAACTTGAAATCAGCATAGTGATTTTATCGATACAATTATTTTCGCAAGTGCAAGTTACGGTCAATGGTCGATCAAAGGTGATGTTTTGTAGAATGTCTTTTGTATTACAAATTGTAAAAGCGAACGACATTTTGTTTTCTTGGGGAACACTCACGATGACATGAGCACAGCACTAACAAAATGGCGAACAATAGTGTGATAAAAACACAGAACAAAGAAAAAATTTTTCCCCCCAGTAGAAGTCGCATGTGGGCGGCACCCGTGTAACATCATATCTGCGAAGCTCCGCACTTCTTTAAATTTGGCTCCGTCAGTCGTATGAACGAACGCCAAACAAAAACATCTTCGAAAATAATATAAAAATGCCGAGTTGCATTATATAAAAGAGCAAAATCGATATCCACATATATCATTTAGCAAACGGGTGCATAAAATATCAGAGGCGAGCTTTATTTAAATAATTTTGATTTTAATTAAAAATTAAACTGATATTTTCCTTTTAAAATTCAATACAATAAATATCCACCTTTATTCGGTACACACTTAAGATCCATATTCCAACGCACAATTTGACATTTTCTTGAAGTTTCATAAACACTAAAATGTAGAATGGCGGAAATGTCACTCAATAGGGGAGACCGAGAAAAGTTGTGACTGTGATGAGTTGAAAAGTATTATCACCATAGCAAGAAATTGATAAGTAAATCATAAACGTCTAAGTAACAGTTGATTTGATACACTCACCACTGAAAACACGCAAAAACAGCACGGAATTTTAGTCAACTTAATTCATAAATAGTACGTAACAGGCGAGTGCGGGAAGCTAGCATTTTTATTGTCAAGGATTTTAATCATTCGAGGCAATTTAATAAAAATTGCTTCTCCTACAAGGCTGCGAGCTGCAGCCTTGTAGGGAAATATTTTTTTTAGTTAAAATGTAATTTAGAAATTGGTTCATGTGGCCATGTGAAACGACTGGTCATGCAGCTATAAAGTTTTATAAAAATAACGCTATATAGTTATTTTTTTATTAGGAATACTACATTCCTGAACTTGTGCGGGGCGGGAAGTAACTATTGAAATTAACTCGGTAGGTATAGGTGCCGGCAAATAACTTGGCAAGTTTTTAACGCGCATTCCTATACTTCTCTTTGTTTGCCCGATGTAAAAGAGCCCAGTCGCAATCTAGTCAGGTGTTGTTGTTCACAGTCACAGATCTCGCGTAAAAGTCCGTTCGCTCAGATAGTGTCGCCCTTTTATCTCGCCGCCTTTGCACGTGCCGCTTCTTGTCAAAGGATACCGCCGCATAAACAAAGGATACCGCGTGCGGCGTACACCCGCAGGTAAATTTGGATTTTGGCAGTTTACATAGAAGTGCCGTAAACTGCCGTAGGGAAAGGTTGTGTTTGTTACCGGTATTTCTGTCTCTGAACACAAGTGCTTGTGGGTGTACCGACACTATCTAAACTCTCTGAAACAAAGATTTCCCTTCGGTAGGTAGCAACTGTATAGGTAGTGGGATTCACCATTGAGGTATCTATCTGTAAGTGTTGCTTTTCGAAACATCCGATATAATTATTTTTTTTTGGGTTTCCGAATTTTAATTTCAAATATTTTTTGCCTAGTATGAAATAAGAAATGTCAGGATTCCACCGAATTATGAAATAGAGTTTAAACGAATTATTGATCTGAAAAATTTAGTATCGCTATTTAATATTTTAATTTGGTACCGCGAAGATATGTCTTAATTCCTTTTAGCTTTTTAATTTTTCAAAAATATAAATCGAAATAACTCCTTATAAGCCATGTTGCCTTGGTATTTTTGACTGAATATAACATTATTTCGTAATTGAATGTAAAATAAATATAGGATTTTGGGTTAGGTTCGGAATAATCGTTCTTTATTACTTATCTATCGATTCTCGAAAAAGACCTAGTCCAGTAGGACCACGGGTACATAGTGGTATACCGTGGTCCTACCAGTAGGTCAAATCGGTAGGTCCACCCCGCCCTTAATGCAACCAACCCGGTCTCCCTTATCTCATTAAATTTTCTTAATGTACTTTATGTATTAATAAATAAGGTGGTAAATCGCACTATTAAAATTAGCTTGCGCCATCTAGCGGCTAAGTAGCAGCATTATTATTATACGTATTATTTAATTTGGTACCAAGTTGCTATGGTAATACGACTGAATCTAAATAAATAAACTTTGTGATTTATGGCTTTCTGGATATTACACATTTTTACTTTTTATCCAATTATGTGTTCATAAAGTGTGTGTGCGTAGCATGTAACTATTAAGTGGGGGGCTTGGCTTCGATGTTTTATGTGTTTGTTTGGTTACACTGGTTTTCATACTAAATTGAGCTCATACTACTTCTATCTACTTCTATGTTCTGTGGATAAAAAGATCAAAATAGCACTATAAACATGTTTTGCTTTTCATGTATAGAGCTGATTTATTACCGTGAGAGCCTTTATGTAATGTTTATAGAATTAATCAGTGATAAAACTAGGGCCTATTCGGGGTTCTGTAAAGGTTTACAATACCATTATAGTGCTTATCATGAAATTAATTAGCACGTCCTAAAGCGTTCTCAGGACTTTTATAGTACCAAATTTTGTTACTTGGGTATCAAGATAGTCACACTATAATAATGCCGTATAGCATTGCCGTCAACATGACAAAAACTACTCTTGACTGCAAATTATGAAGTGACTAAACCAAACTCATAAACTTAGGTATTATAATTGTATTACTGCCGCAACGTACTAATTCCTTTTTACGAAAAGATGAGTTTCGTCGAGGACATTTTTTAATTAGGGTTCCGTACCAAAATGGTAAAAAAGGAACCCTTATTTATTATTATTAACGAAATTGTTACAGGTGACGTCAATGCAGCTATCAATTTGGTGTTCAGCGGAGCGATTGGAGATGATTAGCGGGAACTAAGGCGTCAATATCATGTCTTTGACGATTACAATAAAAAAATAAATTACTTAGATACCTACTTACATGAACATTTTATTTCGTCAATTCTGCATTTCCTTGAGTCGTGCTAAAGACTGTGGTTCTAGTTCTAGCCTTTTTTAAACTGCGATACCTCGCGGTAGAAATAATGGTTTTGCTCGCCGCTTCGCCACCTCTACCTACCAAGGCACTATTTGTATAGGAACTTCACTGTCCGCCCGGCCTCTAATGGGCCCTTCACACATGCACAGGCCTATCCCACAGGGAATCCACGTGGTGGTGGTAGCTATGAAGTACCTAGTATCTACTTTTGGGTAAAACTAAGACGAGAATGTTGGCACTTTTGCTTTGTTATCAAATTATCGAGTTATTTTGGTGTTAGGAACTTATTCCTAACATCAAAATAACTCTCAATAATTTGAACACCCAGGAGCAAAACAATACGGTATAATACTTATACCGTATTGTTTTGCTCCTGGGTGTTCCATGCAGTGTTGCCATTGTAATTTTTTTAATTGCCGTGTTGATCGGCGGAAAATAGCAAAAATTGCCGTTTTTCGATAGAATTACTGCACTCCTAAAAGAATTAGAGCATATGAAATTGCCGTGTTTGTATGATTGCTATACCGCGCGCGCGCACTAACTTATTAAAAAAAGCACCATTAACTCGAGCATTGAGAATGCTAAACAACATGTCTGATACCGTGGACATATTCGGTTGCTCACTGGACGCATTCACAAAGGCGGCATTATTTGTTATAATAATAGTTAATTTTAAGGATAAGTAATTATAAGTCTACACTATCGCATTAGGTTAAGAGCCTGTAATGGTAGATATAAGTTGGAAATAGTAGTTTATGAAACTGACACATAAAGAGGGGTATTAAAACACGAGTGTGTGTTTAAAAACCGAGCCGTAGGTGAGGTTTTTAATAGTATCACACGAGTGTTTTAATACCTAGTTATGTGCAGTTTCATACACTACTTTATCTACACTCATACATTTGGGATTGAACCTATTAAATAAAAGATCAACGTTAGAAAAGAAAGAGAGACTTTGTTTGTATTAGCTGTACCTAGCTACCTACCTACCTTGTAATAAGTCATTTCCTTAGCTGCATCTAAAATATCGGGCAGAGTTTAATTTTTTCACATTTTAAAAGCAAGAATAAAAAACCTACAAAATTCAGTAAGTACCTATAACAAAATGTAAAAATTGAAATCAAAACTTTTTTGAAATTCTTTAAAAATGGCGCGCATTCCATTAGAAAAAAAAATGAGATGAGTGCATTCCAACAAACTAATCGCAATAAGTCATCGATCACCATAGAGTGCATTTTAATCATGGAAAGTATGTGGGAAAATATCGTTGTTTTTTTTTAATATCACGGCACTGCCTTCTTTTTGGATTTGCCCTGTATCGTAATGAGAAAAAAAGTTATTTTATGATGCAGTTGACTGCATCGTAATGAGTTTTTTTTTTAATTTTACCTATCCACGAAGAAAAAGTACGTATTTATATTACCTTTTTTGAATTCATATTTGGAACATTACGTTGTGAGTGTAGATAAATAAATAAAAAATGATAAGTTCTGCCATAGAAAGCCGTAGCAAGGTTCATTATTGACCCCAATTGCCATTTACACGGCAATTGCCGTGTAAATGGCAACGCTGGTTCCATGTCTCAAGATGCTCAAGACGAAACTTGCTTGCTTCAGATGTTTTTACCAAAAATGTCACGTCACACTCCACCACAGTACTTTAACGGTCTATACTTATTTAAATTAATCTTATATTCAAATAAGGCTTTCGGTGGGACAGACAGACAGGACTTTAGTTCATTAGACCCACTAGTGCCACTAGGTCATCATGTCCTCATTTATTCATTCATGCAGTTTTGATTCCAGTAATATAAGTTAGGTACTAGATAAAAAAAACTACAGGTTTTTCAATGGTTTATTTACTTTTAATTTGTATTCATCAGAATATAATATGTAACTTCATTATGATTGGCTTACAAAACTATTTTCTTTATAATGTGGTTTAACCATTTTATTTATCACTTGAATTCATAGGCTGCTATTATTAATACTATGTATTGTTTATAGGCTTTTCCAGAAAAGCTAGCTTCTAGTAGCTACTACATGCTAATTGTCTAACATCAAATTTAAGGATATTATAATGAAATTGACAATCGTAAACATTTTATAAAGATTATTTGGTACCTAATGTAAATTACCTACAAGTTAATTTGTAGTTGCCAAGGAAATATATTAACCGATATTACCTATAAAGGTAATTTTAAACAACTTAATAATGTATATAATGTGCTAGTCAGCTAGATTGGGAAGAGAGAAAGAAGTGAAGGCATTAAACCTAATTAACGATTAGTCAGCTGTGATTACTATAGTGAAATAGATACCGCATAAAGAGATAAAAATAAGTATAAAGTAAATAAGTAGAATTACAAATATTTCTAAGTCATCAATAAACACTAAGAAGAAACTGGAATCGGTGCCTTCCGACTTAAAGAACATTGTCATACTCCCAATAACGACTCAATAAATTTATCGTAATTCGTACCTCCTAAATTGGATCACCAGTATAGATTATTATACACAGAAATAATTTTAGCTATCTTTGAGATAAGATATTGAACTAAATCAGTGTGATCTCAATCTATATTCTTCTTCTTTTTTAGAATATTGTCTTCATGGACATTTCATAACAATCTTGTAAAACTAATGTTTAGTTTTGAAATTCATGTTGCGCTTAGAAAATTTTCTATAAGTACTGTTATCCCCTTTTGAACGGCATTGCTCTCGGCGTTGCATGCGGCGAAAATACCAGCCAGCGTTGTTTGGGCTTGTTTCTCCAAATAATTCGTGCTCTAGTTTTTTACGGGCCTCATTACGAAGAAGAGCTCGTCTTTCAAACCAAGTAACTTCTTTTTCTTTATTCTTCATGTTATTTTTTTCCAATTTAGTGTTCATGTTTGCGTCATCAACTTCAGAATTTTTCTTAGTATTTTCGATTTCCAAAAACTGCGTAATGTAATTTTCTTTTTCGAAGTCTTTAGCCAAAAAGTTTTTATCAGGATTTTTCAAAACATATTCATTATCTTGAGATGAAGATATAGAAAAATCGTCATAATCTTTTAAAAATCCCCCTTTCATTTCCCATTGCTCATACTTATTCTTCCTTTTCTGTTTCTTGTGTAACTTTTGTCGATCATGTTTTTTCCTTTCTTGCTTATGTCTTTGACCGACATACCTATCATCCTTTTTTATCTCGTCTTCACTGATAGAATATCTCGAAGTGGTATCCAAATCCTTATTATTTTTCTTTTTGTTATGTTCTTTAGCTTTACTTTCGGACCTTTCAATGCTATTTTCTAATTTGGGAATGTTGTTTATTTTTTGATCCGATTTAAGAGAATCTGCATAGCTGATTTTTCTTTCTGATGGCGCATTTCTTGGGAGCTCACCTTTTGTGTTTGGTGTGATGGTACTATCAGAATTATGATGGTTTGTGACAGTAATTGGTATTTCAGTGATAGTTTCTAAAAACTCTACTTTTGTCGGTGTTTGTTCTTGTAATTTATTTTTCCTATGTTTATCAAATTTAGATTTTAGATTATTTTTCAAGTTTTTTATAGACTGCTGCTCATCTTTCATTCTCTTGACAATTTCCTGATCCAACCAACTTTTGTTTTGCTTATAAATATCTTTAAGTTTGTTAATGTCTTGTAAGAACTGTTTGTCTTGCTGCGACTCAACCAGGTGTAGATCTGTTATAAAACGATCATCATTATCAACACATTTTATTGGTTTGTCTGAATTAAGATTATTTATTGAATCTTCGAAGATCTTCTTACACTTGTTGTGTTTGGAAATCGATTCTGTACCTGACTTTCTTTGATGTGTCTTTAAATTAACTTGAGTCAGTTCTTTCAATTTATTTCGTAAATATGCATTTTCTTCTTGTAATTTATAAAGGTTAGATAAAATTTTATTGACTGAAGGAATGTTGTTTACAGTACAGTCATTTTTGGCTCCCCACATATGACCGATAGCCACACCCGCTGCAGTGATAACACTGCCTAAAACAATTATATTGAGCACTGTACTCAATCGCTTATTTCTTCTGTGGACATAAGTCTTATGTTTACTGTTACTGTCACCAAGGAAATCATCATTATTTATTGTCTCGTGCAAAATTTTATCATCAATAATATTTGATGACTTTATGGGAATAAATTGAGGTTTATCTTGATCTGTATGACTGCCATCTTCATATCTATCGTAGTTTATTTCATACGGCAAGGGCGATTCTGGTTCACTATCACTAATGATAGAGATTCCGTCAGTGTCGTCATCTTTTTCAACAATGGTTTCTCTTGTGTCTCTGAAACAAAAAAAACTTCGAATTTTATTATAGACCGAAATTAGTTAAAACTGGACATGTCTTATTCACACACCGGTACACACACACTATGCTCTATTCTGGTCTGAATGTAGAGACATTGATTGCACAAACATAAATAAACACCAGCCTTCCGGTGCATAAAGTCCATAGTATCATTTCGTCCATAGTATCATTATGACCAGTATAATTTCGTCTAGTTCATCAAATAGACCATAAGTATCATTTCGTCCATAGTATCATTATGACCAGTATAATGGACAACCTTTCAAAAATATAATATGTCGTTTTCACTTTGTATAATGAAAGTAGATACAAAATTAGGGGACACGTATTTTTTATTTAAACTTTTAATTGTTTTTTTGTATATTAAATCACTGTTTGAAATCTTACTCATTCTAAAAGAGCGTAAGTACATTGTCAGGAAGTTGAAATGTGTAGCTTTTGCCAAAAAAAAACAAATCTGATCTTATCTGTGACAATATGACACCATGATTTCGATAGTGATGTGGCATGGGATTTCTGTAAGTGATGTCTATAATAGACAACATTTTCATTTTGAGAAAGTCGACGTTTAAATGTCGTCAGCTTATATAAATATTTTCAGCTTTTTTTATATTCGCAGCAAGATAGCACTTCTAATTTTGATTTTTTTTCCAAATGCGGGATAAATTTATTTTTTAAGGCCAGTTTTTTTTAAATATATCCAATACTAGTGGCCGCCCGCGGTTTCACCCGCGAGGTTCCCGTTCCCGTGGGAATATCGGGATAGAAAATTATCCTATGTTTTAATCTAGGCTATCTACTATCTGTTTGCCAAATTTCAACCAAATCCGTTTAGTAGTTTTTGCGTGATTGAGGAACAAACATCCAAACATCTAAACATCCAAACCCACAAACTTTCACATCCTACTAAAACCACGCGGGTGAAACCGCGGGAGGCCGCTAGTCCTACTAATATTATAAATGTGAAAGTTTGTGGGTTTGGATGTTTTGATGTTTGTTCCTCAATAACGCAAAACTACAAAACGGATTTGGTTGGAATTAGGCACACAGAGAGTAGATGGCCTAGATTAAAACATAGAATACCTTTTTTCCCGATATTCCCACGGGAATGGAAACCACGCGGGTGAAACCGCGGGAGGCCGCTAGTCCTACTTAATATTATAAATGTGAAAGTTTGTGGGTTTGGATGTTTGGATGTTTGTTCCTTAATCACGCAAAAACTACTAAACGGATTTGGTTGAAATTTGGCACACAGATAGTAGATAGCCTGAATTAAAACATAGAATACTTTTTATTCCGATATTCCCACGGGAACGTGAACCACGCGGGTGAAACCGCGGCCACCCGCTAGTTTATAATATTTCGAAACCAGTTTCGGGACAGTTTTTTGGAATTTTGGATATATTTCGAAAAACTGGCCCGATTAAAAATTCTATATTATTTTCGAACCTGACCCCCTAGCCAAAGTTTGCAAACTATCGCTATCGCTTCGCTTCGAAACATGTATGGATTTGACGTTTTAAAATTCGATAGTTAACGAAACCTTATGTCAATCCCATACATGTTTCGAAAGCGAAGCGATAACGAAGATTTGCCAATGTTACTTTGGCTAGGCCCTCAGCTCAGAAAACTCATTTTGGATAAAAAGCACACACATAGTTTATAACCTAGCGGAAACTAGTCAAGGAAATTAAAAGAACACGTTAAAAATATCAATGTTTATTATTTTAAAGCGTTCACTTTTTTAACTCTTTCTAGTTGTCGCTGCAACCTATAAATAGCTAATTGCTTCATGTCGATAGCTCGCAGGCTCTCCGTGACGTGTTACGTTTTGTGTTTTGTTGGATAACGGTGGCGCCTAAAACAAAGAAATTGAGCTTGTAGTAGTACCTACATACAAAACATTATATTACAACTGATTTGAGTTTTCAAATGTAAATTACGTGATTATTATTTATTTACATAAAAGAAAGATGTGCCAAGCCATGTGATGGTTTTCTACTTTTTGTTTCCATCAAATATAAAGTAAGAAAGTACAATAAAACAAATATCGATATAGAAATGCACATCACTAGAAGAAATAATATAACCTTTACGACTTGTAATAAAAAATCTAATATTTGCAAAATCAGCAAGGAACTGGACACAAACGACTATTTGCACAAATTATTAGTATATTATAATAGTTTCAAGCTATTTACACTACATAAAAACATCTAAAACAATATAAACTTACCGATGAAATCATAATGTTTATTGATTATTTTCATTTCTTCCTGTGCGAGATTTATAGCCTTTAATCACACAAGACATCATTTCACTGGTAACGCACAAGTATCCCAAACAAAGCTATGACTTTCTTTTAAGTTTTTTACGAATATTTTATAAATTTCTACATTTTACTAGTCTGATCTAGACATGGGCGCCGCGTTAAAAAATTGCGGCGGCGGCGAACTGGCAATTTTAGGTCGGCGGCGGCGCGGCGCAGGCGGCGTGGATTTTTTTTTAAGATTTTTTGACATGAATAGGTATATGACTTTAGAGGACGCTGCATGATACAATTTAACACTTTATGTTTATTAGAACTCTGTAAGATGCAGAAACGCCACACCTGATTTAAAATAAGGCTCAAAGACTTCAGACCAGAACCAAGCTTACCAGATTTAATACTCCAAAAATATCTCGAACCTCAGCCTTTACGAGATTAGTAAACAGGAACAGGGCAGCAAGGCATGCCGAATGCTGACATTACAAAAAACTTGAAACAAGCGGTATGCTTAAAAGCTCTCCAGAAGTTTTAAATTCCTTCACTCTTGAGGGTAGAAAGGCCTAAGCCCTAAGCCACAGTATTATAAATAAGACTGTGCTGTGCCTAATGCCTGTAACATGTCAGGCGATTCTGTTGTAGGACATTCTTGAAGAACTAATAGATCTCACTGATTTCTGACTGAGCCACATCTGCAAGTTGGTTATGAGGGTTATTAAATTACAAATCGTATCGTAATCGTATCGAAATAAAAATAAAAAATAATACAAATCGTATCGCTTGCAAGTTTAACGACTTCCAACTTCCAACCAACTTCTTGAATAAGCTGAGTTCCGAAAACACTGGTTATTGACCATATCTATACCATGCGCTACGACAGGTCGTGTAGGGATTGGTCGAGATGGTTCGTTTTACGACCCTCGCTTTCTCTGGAAAGCCAGCAGGGAATGCATTTGGAAAGCACTACTGAGATATTTGAGTACAATAGTTTTCCGATCATGTGGTTCTTGTAGCTGAGACTTTGAAAGACCTGCACATGCACAGTTTTCCCCTGACTTAGGGTCTCCCACATGTCATGTCATGTCCCTTCCCCGACGGACGAACAGACTTCACGGACTTATATGCCGCGGGCGGATATTACGTAGTTACTTGTTGTATGGTCTGTGGCGGATAATCACGGTAGTTTGCGCAACGATTCCCGTGACTCCACTAGATGCCAATGCTACTTTGAGTAATTTGTAGTCAGATGACGTAGAATGGTTCGATAAAGCGTTGTTCCAAGATTCAAAAGGACATTGACTGATTTTAGAGGATAATATGGTCCACACTGTGTAGGTCCCACTGACCTTCAACCATCTCCCGAAGTTGGGACATGCATAAAGCATTTTCTAGTCGTAAAAAATCATACAGAATACTAAGAAGAATCTGCCATTTTACTTAGCGTTCGAAGACTATGAAAGCCTTCGCTTCGATCAAGGCATGGGATGTGCTGTGCAGTTTCTCCAAATGTGCCAACTACGAAAAGCTGTGTTGCGGTGCGGTCCTCATAAAAAAAAACAATACTTTGGTTCAATTCTCATAGTGATGGAAGAGTTCAGTTCCCATACTATTGCGACAAGGATAAGTTTTTTCACTGAAACTATTCATCATCATCATCATATCAGCCGCACGACACCCACTGCTGGGTACCGGCCTCCCCCAAGGATCTCCGCGACGATTGATCCTGCGCTGCCTATCCAAACTATTCACCACTGCGTTATTTTAAACTTTTTGTATCCGGACTGGAAAAGAACTGTGAAATACTTAACAAACCTTCGTTCGTTTTGCTGATATTTAAGATCTTAGAGGACTTGAACACAGCGCTCAAATATTAAGTAGTGCTTTACAAGAAACCAAGAAATATCTATTGGGAACACAACACTCGAAGTTGATGACCATTACGTACGTGCAAAGTATGACAAACACAGTCCAGTTCGATAAGTCCAACTTCTTAGAAAAAGAGATCTTCGTTTAATACAGCCCAAGAATACAGGATAAACAGGGCAGCATCATTTGGTAAGTTACGGTAAAATAGAGTCGTCAAAAACTGACATAAATATTAAAATTTGCGACAGTAAGTTTGTTTTTTGACCAAAAATCCACGCCGCACGGCAGAGACGGCGGCGGCGGCGGCGTGCCGGTAACTCAAGGCGGCGTCGCGCCGGCGCGGCGCCCATGTCTAGTCTGATCAGAAATACGCTTGAATGACATTCTGTCACTATGATTTATTATGACAATAGGTTTTATTTTTTAATGAATGCACAGATAATATAAATACAAGACAAATAGACTCAACTCAAACTTCCTGACATTCCCAATTTGGACTAGATTTTAGTTTTTTTTAAATAACGTAAAAAATACTGAACTAAAAATTCTGAAAAGAAAAATATGAGCTTAGAACACTAAAATCTCGAAATGGTTTTCTAATTTTAGTACTTTCTCAAAATGAAATGTTGTCCATTTCGTCTAGTTCATCAAATAGACCATAGTATCAATTCGTTCATAACATCAATTCGTCTAGCTATTATGTGTATTATAAATATACTTCACTTTTAATAATTTCGTGTTTTTATTAGGTAACTAAATGTAGCTTACATTCAAGTGAAAGAAAAAAAAATCACTTAAATTTTTGCTACAACGTTACCCAAAGTATACGAAAAACTAGACGTAATGATACTATGGACATTTTGATACTACACAGGTTGGTCAAAAGTTCTGTTACTGAGTTTCTTTATCGATTACTGGCCATTAAAACAAATGAAAAGAAAAAATAAAAATGACATATTATTGACAGTTTTATAAGCTATAATTCCATACCACACGTATATCATATTTTGTTTATTTCACCATGAAATGGGGGTTGAAGGAGAATCGTGTCGCTGTAATTGCTCTGCACAAATGTGGGCAGCCACCGAATATGATTTTCAAGTTGCTACAAAAGTTGAAAATCAACAAGCAATTTATTTATCGCACTATCCATAGGTACAGTAATACCTTGACCGTCGATGACCGAAAAAGATCAGGAAGACCACGCACCGTTCGGACACCAGCTGTGATCAAGGCAGTGAAGGCGAGAATCACGAGAAATCCCGTCCGGAAGCAAAAGTTATTGGCAATACAGATGACTGTGAAGAGAAGTTCCCTTAAAAAAATTATCAATGATGACCTTGGGCTTCACGCTTACCGTAGACGAAAGGGCCATCTGCTAAACGCACGATTGAAGGCTATGAGGTTAGCACGAAGTCGCGCTCTACTAAAGCAGTACGCACAAAACGGCCATCGAAAAATCTTGTTTACTGATGAAAAAATCTTCACATTCGAAGAAAATTTTAACCGTCAAAATGATAGAGTATACGCTAAGAATAGTAAAGAAGCCAGCATGATTGCTCCGAGGGTCCAACGAGGTCACCACTCCTCATCAGTGATGATTTGGCTGGGGGTGTCCTATTCAGGGCTAAGTAAGGTTCATTTCTGTGAAAAAGGTGTGAAAACTGGCGCTAGAGTCTATCAAGATACCGTTCTGGAACCTGTTGTCAAACCCTTAAGCCACACTTTATTTCAAAACCAGCCATGGGTCTTCCAGCAGGACTCTGCCCCTGCGCACAAAGCAAAATCTACACAAGCATGGTTTCGGGCTAACAAAATTGATTTTATCGCGCAGGAAGAATGGCCATCCTCCAGCCCAGACTTAAATCCTCTGGATTATGCCATATGGCAAGTTATTGAGGAGAAAGCATGTGCTAAGCCCCACATGAATCTCGACTCTCTTAAGCGCGCTATTCTCAAGGCAGTCGCAGAATTGGATATGGTGGTAGTTCGTGCTGCCATCGATGACTGGCCTCGTCGTCTAAAGGCGTGTATTCATGTCAGAGGCGGTCATTTCGAATAATTTTAATACATGATAATCTTAAATATTTGTGCTTTCATTTGGTATATAATTCATTGTAGCATTATTTGTAAATTTAGTATTATTCATGTTTTCCATAGTTACAGAACTTAGTAACCAACTAGGTATAGACGAAATGATTAAGTCTACAGTATCATTTCGTCCATAGTATCATTACGAACAGTATAATTTCGTCTAGTTCATCAAATGGACCATAGTATCAATTCGTTCATAACATCAATTCGTCTAGTAGCTATTATGTAGATTATAAATATACTTCACTTTAAATAATTTTGTGTTTTATTAGGTAACTAAATGTAGCTTACATTCAAGTGAAAGAGAAAAAAAAATGCATATTTCCAGGGTTGGATGATTTAAATCAAGTTGATTTAAATCATGATTTAAATCACGATTTTTATTGCATGATTTTATAAATAAAAATCACTGATTTAAATCAAAATCCGAAAAAGGAATTAATTAAACGCTGGGAGTGCATATTAATCAACTATAATGTTCGAAAACAATATTAATACAAAGTACGATAGGTGTAAACTATGTTATTTATAACAATCAAATATTAGATTTTTGTCTCAGTAAAAATATAACAATAATGATTAGGTACTTTCATTCATTACATGCAATGCAAGTAGCATAGACAGACAGATACAGATAATTAATTTTCGGAAATATAAACAAACTAGCTTTCGCCCGCGACTTCGTCCGCGTGGACATTCGGAAAATCCTTAGGGGACTTTTGACCGAGAAAAGTATCTGTTTTAATCCAGGCTATAAAATATCTGTGTGTGCCATTTTAAATCCGTCGTTTTTGCGATTGAGTTATAACATCTCTAAACATCCAAACCTTCACTAAATAACTTTTTAATTTTTGCAATCAACATTCCATTAAACTTCCATAACGATTTCCATAAAGATTTTTAGGTTTATTTACCCTGTTTAAGCCTCGATTACATACGCTGATTTAAGGAACCAATTTAGAGTTGCCACTTGTATAAATAAGTTAAATTTTAACAGTGAATAAGCACAAATGACGGAAAGGTCAACATTTTTTATGATTTTTTATTTTCAATTTTCATCTCCAATCTCAAACAATGTTTACTTTTCCGTTATCACTATAATCGATTCGATTTTAAAATTGATCTTATTCTACAATATTTTATTGTCAAGTACGGGTGGCAACCCGAAATTGGTTCCTAGCTAGGAAGCTAAATTGGCGTATGTAATCGAGGCATTCAAGAAGCATTACTCCTTAAGGGAAAAAAATCAGAAAGTCACAAAATACATATTTGCCTAATTTTTTTAATTTCTACTACGAAGTTGTAGGTTGCAATGACGATAAAATATTATTTTTCCACTGGATTGATGATATTTTTTATTAATTCCTGGGCCATTGCAATCATGGGCATAGAATAAAGCACTATTTTAAGACGCTGCTATAAACTATATTGTATGTCTTTCCATTTGGCGCGAATACATACAAATTCTGGGCAGTAGACACACGCGAACATGCTACATATAGTTGACCATGGGAAAAACATGGCTTTTCCAGATGAACCCCTGCTACCTGTAATGTTTGCCCTTGCGCTTTATTTATAGTGATAGCAAAGCTTAATTTGACTGGAAATTGAAGCCTCTTAAACTGGAATGGTAGGTCAGTGGGGATTATTGGGATTCGAGGTATCATCACACTTTTCCCTTTTCCTACACCCTGTTAAAATAGTGGCTCCGATGATATTTTGTCCTAATTGTGTGATACGAAGCCTCGTCCCATTACATAACCGGGGTGCATCTATATTTCGCATCAGCATGACCGGTACACATAATTTCAATTCAGTTTATGCGAGGGTACACCGGAAAGCTCCAGAGAATTTAAAAATTCAGCGGGGTATGAAGTGCTCTGTTCTGTGTCCATGATTGTATCTATAGAAATATACTGTTCTGTTTCTCCCAGCACCTCTTTCAAAATTTCAGTGTTTAGTTTGTTGACTATTTCATTTTTTGGTGCAAGAATTGCTCTTGCACAAAACCACTGATCACAGTTTAAATTATTTTGCAAGTCCGGGTAAACTTTAGCCATGAGCTCCAAATCAAATAACAAAATTCCCTTGTTAGTAAAACACAACCTTCAGCATCTGTTTCCAAACGTCCATCACCAATTTTCATTAGAGTCTCTGCATAAAGTCCCGAATCTACGTCATTATAAAGGTGTACTCTCATATTAGTTGTTAGACTAAATTTTTTCACTTTTTCCCATAAGATTGATGACTTGAGACAGGTTTTGATTTCATCTGCAGGTGTGCCCTTTTGGATCACCGGTAGAGTTTGTCGGAAGTCACCAGCCAGTAAAACTGCCATTCCTCCCATAATATCTGTACTGACTCGCAGGTCCTGAAGAGTACGGTTTAACGCCTCTATGGCCTTTTTGTGAGACATCGTACTTTCGTCCCACACTAATAGTTTACACTGTAGCGTAGCATCATACCTCGAGAGCTATTTTTGCTGAAATTGCAGATAGGTGACTCTTCTTGTGCAAGGTTTAATGGCAATTTTAGAACGGAATGTGCAGTACGGCCACCGTTGAGCAGTGTAGCGGCTATACCAGAGGAAGCTACAGCAACGGCTATTTTCTGGTCTTTTCTTATGAACGTCAATAATAAGTTCAGTAAAAACGTTTTTCCGGTTCCTCCAGGGGCGTCGAGAAAGAAGAGTGCACCCTTCCCTGACTCTACTTGACTTAATACCTGATGAAAGACGTAACTTTGTTCTGGAAGCAACCGCGGAACTAATTCGGTTACTTGCTGTTGCAACGCTGTGAAATCATAATTTAATTCTCGAGAAATTTCATCGTTTAAGTTATTTTCGTCTGATCGTCGAGGGCTCACCATTCCAAAATCTTGTAGCTTTTTCCCCGCCATTGTCATAACCTTGTTTTCAATCTTCGTCAGCGCTTCGTTGTAGATGTGATCATTAAAAGTCATATCTGCATGTAATTGCTGCAGCCGCCGCAAAATATCTTCCGCCATGTACTGTTCGTTTTTTCTGGATGAAAAGTACCCTATGTCCTTCTCTGTACCCCTGAAAATGTGTATGAAAAATTTCATGATGATCGGTTCAGTAGTTAAGACGTGAAGGCGTAATGGACAGTTTTTTAACTATCCCTCGGGAACTGTTCGTTTTTTCTGGATGAAAGGTACCCTATGTCCTTCTCTGTACCCCTGCAAACGTGTATGCAAAATTTCATAATGATTGGTTCAGTAGTTAAGACGTGAAGGCGTAATGGGCAGTTTTTAACTATCCCTCGGGAACTGTTCGTTTTTTCTGGATGAAAGGTACCCTATGTCCTTTTCTGTTCCTCTGACAACATGTATGCAAAATTTCATGATGATCGGTTCAGTAGTTAAGACGTGAAGGCGTAATGGACAGTTTTTTAACTATCCCTCGGGAACTGTTTGTTTTTTCTGGATGAAAGGTACCCTATGACCTTCTCTGTACCCCTGAAAACGTGTATGCAAAATTTCATGATGATCGGTTCAGTAGTTAAGACGTGAAGGCGTAATGGAGAGTTTTTTACTATCCCTCGGGAACTGTTCGTTTTTTCTGGATGAAAAGTACCCTATGTCCTTCTCTGTACCTCTGACAACATTTATGCAAAATGATGATCGGTTCAGTAGTTAAGACGTGAAGGCGTAATGGACAGTTTTTTTAACTATCCCTCGGGAACTGTTTGTTTTTTCTGGATGAAAGGTACCCTATGTCCTTCTCTGTACCCCTGAAAACGTGTATGCAAAATTTCATGACGATCGGTTCAGTAGTTAAGACGTGAAGGCGTAATGGACAGTTTTTTACTATCCCTCGGGAACTGTTCGTTTTTTCTGGATAAAAGGTACCCTATGTCCTTCTCTGTACCTCTGACAACATGTATGCAAAATTTCATGTTGATCGGTTCAGTAGTTAAGACGTGAAGGCGTAACAAACAAACAAACAAACAAACAAACGGACTTTCGCATTTATAATATTAGTAAGGACTAGCGGCTGCCCGCGGTTTCACCCTCGTGGTTCCCGTTCCCGTGGGAATATCGGGATAAAAAGTATCCTATGTTTTAATCACGGACGTAGCTATAGCTTTGACAAGGGGGGGGTCCACAATGTAAAATAACAGAGCTCAGAGAAAAAAAATACGGCTGCACAGCACGATTTTTAATCAGATTTATCTACTAATCTTGTAATTTTGCTTATTTATAGTGAAAAAACCGCCGCGCAGCACGATTTTTTGTCAGTTGCATCTACTAATCTTGTAATTTTGCTTGTTTATAGTAAAAAAACGGCCGCGCAGTGCGATTTTTAGTCAGTTTCATCTACTTATCTTGTAATCTGGCTTGTTTAT
This sequence comes from Agriphila tristella, assembly GCA_928269145.1. Classification (NCBI taxonomy): domain Eukaryota; kingdom Metazoa; phylum Arthropoda; class Insecta; order Lepidoptera; family Crambidae; genus Agriphila; species Agriphila tristella. The sequence goes on from OV743433.1 coordinate 47,029,753, forward strand.
AGGCAAAAAATAATGGCCGCGCAGCGCGATTCTTAGTCATTTTCATCAACTAATCTTGCTTGTTTATAGCAAAAAAAACAGCTGCGCAGCGTGATTTTTAGTCGGTTAATCCACTAATCTTGTTTGTTTATATGTATAAAAAAATGGCCACGCAGTGCGATTTTTAGTCAGTTTCATTCTTCGAGTCGTCGCTCGTCACCAGGCATCAAAACGATTGATAGTCGACCAGTTGTCGGGCGTTTACAGCGCCCCATACACGAGGGTGCAGTCGTACCGCCCTAGGGCTGCTCCTGGATTTTACAATGGCCAAATCTTAAACGGCACATGGTTGCGAGCGATGAAATTTCGACGAGATATTGCCAAGTTGTATAAAAAGTTATATGTAATGTATGTATTGCAATATTTATTCAAAAATAACAAAGTTGAAGCTTTAAAGTATATAATAACTTTAGTCTTTACGTTTTATTGCTAACACCCCAGTCATCTAAACATTCTAATAATTGCAAGGTTCTGCATTTTTGTGATGTCGTTAGGATAGATACCAAAAGTGTAAATTCAAATTTGTAACCCTGAAAGACCTGTGCTAACTTCGTAGTGATCAAAAAACCTCAACTTATTTCCGTTTTTGGGTACATACAACTTCTAAAAAATGCATTCTATGCAAAGTTGCCTATGACACTTTTAAAGAAGTTAAAATTACCAACAATAAAATTTGTGTGCAACCTCAGCTCTGAGTGTCGTCGTATAATATTTCGAGATAAACACTGCGGCGAACTAAGCATCTATCGTTTTCTCAATCGGCGCGGTGCATGTTTTTTTTTCTGTTGGACAAGTAAGATGGATATGAATGGGGGGGGTCCGGACCCCCAAAACCCCCCCCTTATATACGTCCGTGGTTTTAATCTAGGCTATCTACTATCTGTGTGCCAAATTTCAACCAAATCCGTTCAGTAGTTTTTGCGTGATTGAGGAACAAACATCCAAACATCTAAACATCCAAACCCACAAACTTTCACATTTATAATATTAGTAGGAAGTAGGATAGGATAAACACTCAAAACTTAAATTTACTCAAATAGTTTTTTCTGGTCAATGTGACATTATACTTTTTTTGGCGGTGTTGCCAGCACTATACATCAATTCTACCTAAATAGAAATGTTTCCCAGAAGAAAAACTAGGGTAATGGTCGCAAAACCTAATAAAAATCAAAAAAATCAAATAAATAAAAAAACATGTTTTTTTCTTAAAATTTGATTTTTTTGATTAAAATAAAAAAAACATGATTTTTTGCAACCCTGCATATTTCTTCTATAACGTTACTCAAAGTATACGAAAAACTAGACGTAATGATACTATGGACATTTTGATACTATAGACATAATGATACTATAGATGAAACGATACTGTAGACGTAATGATACTATGGACCTTATGCACCGGTACATAGCATTGTGTTCTCCCAGTCTGGTGCCAACTGGTAAGCAGGCGGTGATAGATGAACTTTTTTGTTCACAATGGGTAAATGCTTGGCTTTTATCACACCTATTTTCATAGCATGAACACTGAAACATATGATATATTGATTTATTCACAAAACTCTTAAAGTCTGTCATTTCACAGTTAAATGCGATAAATTGCTATTGCATATCTCATTTCTGTAGTCATGCTTATCGGTCAGACTATAAATTTGAATTGAAGATAGCAGAGCTTGCCCGGGCATATTCTCTGAACCATGGCAGGGCCTGGGTAGCCACCTAGTCTAGTTTCAGTTTCATTAACTCATCTGCACCTGCCGTATACCCCCCTACAAAATAATTAGCACCAGCGAAGAAAAGAGACAAAAGAAGAACATGTGAACAAGTTGCCAGTCTCATGCGGCCGGGTCGGCGTTGACGGAACGACTTAAGCTATTTTGAGCCAGCCTCATACAACTGGTTGGCATTAAAGAATTAACACTCAACTGCCAAAACACGTTTCGGTGGTGATTCAAGGGGGCATAGGGGAGCAGATATTTATTGAGAGAATCCTATACCTACCTTATGGTAGGATAATGAAATAACCTTCAGTCTATTTTAAATTATTGTTGTATTATAATGTTATTGTTGCAATAAATTGGATTGGATGATTAGTTGAGTAAACATCAATTATTTAATTGCGTATCTTTGTAAATGAAAGTTGTTCTAGATATAATTTCAAGGTTACTTCACAATAACTAAAAACAACATGATAGTAAATGGGACATGGCAACAGAATGTTTAATAAAAAAATACACACCTTACATCCATTGATGTATTCTCTGGAAATTCAGGGAATTCATCTGCATATGCTGGTACATGATCAAGCACGGTCCAGCTTTCTCCAGAGTCAGAATCGCTATGCTCGATAGGCCCGTCCATTTGTTACTATAATAAATAAATATTTACTTTTCAGCTTCAGATATCATGAGATAATCAAATAGGTCTTGTTGTTGTGAGTAGCTAACTACGATGTTTTCTTTATTCATAATAGTGTCGCCTACTCACCTTAAGACGGAAAAAAGATTTTATCGTCACTGTAGAAAGTCTAGGTACACAATAATTTTAATTTCTAAAATTATTAGTTAACTTGGATCATTTTTGTTATTTTTGTTTTTGAAATAATTTTACGTCAATGTCAGGAATCCGCCCGTGTGTTTATTTTGACAGTGTTTTGTTTTTATAATACAAAAAAAAAGATAGTGTTGGTTGACTGAAAATCATAGAGAAGATAAATATAGGTACCGGTACTGGGGCGATTAGCAGCTGCGTGGTGAATGGGGTATATTACATTGATCAATATTATCATCACGGTAGCACAAGCATTGAAATGAGCTATTACATTGCCGTCAATAATAAAATCATCAGTAGGCCGTTGAATTTACTGGAGTGAAATATCGTAGTGTTTCGTTGCTTATACCTACTTAACAAATTATAGGACGCAATGTAGTTTCTACTAAATACTAAAACGCTACGAAGGCTGTTAATTTATTATCTTCACGCCATCTTTTGTTGCATTTGGCTTCATATTATTATTTATAAAAGACAAACATGTTATGTGAAGGTTTTTATTTTTTTTCAACATCAGTCATTTTTAATGTCCCCAACCCCCTGCTGGGGCCAAGGCCTTTCTTATAGGAGGATAAGGAGGATGGGCTATAACCCACTACCTACACAGGACCACTGCGGATTGGTGGGTGTTAAGGTCTGCAAATGCAGTTGGGAGCCACGGCCTAATGTGCCGCCTTCCAAAGCACGGAGGATCTCGAGATAATAAATTTTTGGTCACCCAACCCATGACCAACCCTTGAGAAAGTTGCTTGACCTCCGCAATCACAGGTGGCACTAAACCATTTTGCCACCGAGCTCATCATTTGTTTTTTAACAGTATTTAAATAAGGGTAGTGTTTAATCGAGGAATAATAAATTCCCCTTTTGGGTATCAAAAATACTCAATATAGCGTACTGAAACACTAAGTGGGCAACGGACTGAGGGCGAATACAACAAATTAAAATGGGTGACTTTAAAACACAAATTGAGTAACTAGTTCAGAAAAATTAATTCAGAACGTTTGACCAAATTACTATTTGGGCGACAACCTAAGGACACACAAAACATTTAAAGTTTAATATATGTTTTATTTAAAAATAGTGATTATTATCCTAATCGAGATGATAAAAATACCATATTTGGCAGCTTAAATTAGTTATATAGTTACCTACTTGGTATAGTAGTTGCCCACTCAGTATTTTTGTCACTCACTTAAAATTTTCACTGCTTACTTAAATTATTTATCTCCCACATGTAGTCGCCCGTTTTACGTATTTTTGTAATCCACAGTTTGTCGCCCGTTTAGTTATTTTGTTGCCCAAAAAATAAACCGCTGCCCGGTTTAGTATTTAAGTATCCCATTAACAGTCGCTTATAATTATTTCCAGTCACCCAATTAATTAATTCCCTTTAAATAATGGTTATCTTTTGGAATTCACAAAGACGAGCACGTTTCAAATAAAATAATAAATTCCTTCAATGTATTTTTTGCTCATCATCAGCAATCAGCATCACCTTCAACGACAGAGCATAATCCGAGAAAACAGGGTCATCATCGTCATTACTCGGACATCGTTCCGGCGGAATGGTTCCGCCATGGTTGCGAGCGAAAAGGTACTGTCAGAAAAAAAAACCGCGAAGCGCTTACATTCACCGACGTCCATTATACAAGTAGGTACGTACTTTGTATAATGGACGTCAGTGCTTACATTTCAATGATATTAAGCCAGTAACGCGGATTTCAAGATTTCTGAATAAACTGTGATATTATCACGATACTGGCCATAAGGTACACTTTTACCGTGGAACGTCATCGGCGGCAGCGGTAAAAATATCGAGCGTAGAAAAAAATCGCTATATTTTTTTGTATCGCTCATAATATACTATCAATATTATCACGGTATCATGATAATATTGACATTGTAATATGCCCCAATAACAGTTTCGAGAAAAAAGAAACATTAAAATAATAAAAAATACTTTTTTACCATCGCCACTCTAAAAAGTGCGTTTAATACAACGATAAGGGTGATAGTGTGGCTCATTTCAACCAAACACGGTACCAACCGGCAGAAAGCATGAAACTTGGCATGCGTGTAGATTTTACGTATATAATAAAACTAGCTTCCGCCCGCGACTTCGTCTGCGTGGATAGTATTTTGTCTATCCCTCAGGAACCGTTTATTTTTTCAGGATGAAAGGTACCCTATGTCCTTCTCTGTACCCCTGACAACGTGTGTGTAAAATTTCATGATAATCGGTTCAGTAGTTAAGACGTGAAGGCGTAACTAACAAACAAACGGACTTTCGCATTTATAATATTAGTAAGGAAGTAAGGATATAGAAGTAGCAGCAAGCCGTAAAGTGATTTCCCCAAATTGCAGTTTTTATTTTTTTGATAAAAAACGGTAAAGGCTACAACAAAACTGTCTATGAACAATATATTTGTCATTTAATTTAAAATTTACAACATAGTACAATAAATCACTATTACGGCTGTATGCGTAATGCTTTTGCTCAAATAAAAAAATGAAAAGTTTGGCATTGGCAATGTCAACTAGTATATAGTAGTAATGTGGACAATGGGGAGGAAAAGCGCAATTTTATCCCGATAGGTGGCGTCTGGTCTTGGTACCGGGCCGCCTCAAAGAAAGTGTCAAAACATATGGGAATCTCTTGGAGTATTGCACTTTTTAATTTTATACTGAGAAAATTCCGCATTGTTATGCATGTAACTTGTAAATTATTGGAGTTCATCGATTTCCCAGTAACAAAAAAAATTATGGGCAAAAAAATATCAAATAAAAGATGCTTTTCCCTCGATTTTCTCCTTTGCTGAGCCTGAGAAACATTATAAATCAAAAGGAATGTTTCATGAATTTGATGAAGCTTCGCCAAAATAAAACAACATTTGAATTATAACAGCTTTGTTCTTTAATATTTCAACCTCAGCAGTTTCTAGCATATTTATAACTTGGATGAATTTGATAGGTATATCAAATATGGAATAAGCCCAATATTGGGGCCAAACAGAGAATTAATAGAATTTTATATGCCAGAGTCATTCAAGAAACTTAGAATAATAAAATAAATATGATAAAACGGTTCGTGTAATTTTGGATGGTACAGAAATTCCAGTACAGAAACCTGAAATTACTATTGCACAGAAGGCATCATCAGGCAACTATAAACACGGAAATTCACACTCAGTTGCTTTGTTAAAATTTAAATCATATGCTTCTAATCTGAAATAAAAAGATTACTTGTAAATCTTACACGAAATTTAAAGAAATGTAATGCTTGTTAGCAATTTTTTGTAAGTTGCTATAAACTTTCTTGCCTGTTGTTTTGGCTTTTCTTTTCCGTAATTCTTCTTTTATATGAGCTAAAGTTAGCATATAATACATTGTTTGTCCGCAAAACCGAAAAAAATACAATCTAAGAAAGTAAAATCACGTAATACACAGTCAAGACAATATAAGCTCAAACTGACAATTGTTCCAAAGAATGAAGCGCCATCTGTAATTCACTTTGCCTTCGCCTCCCCATTAGCCTCCATTGAGCACCATCATGTTCCGCCTAAACGGGAAATAATGTGTAGGCCAGTAAAAAAACACTGTATTGAAAAATTCAGAACCAATGTCACAAGTAAAATTGAAACATTACCAGAACCAAATTTTGAAGCCAATAACCTATATAATCATTTATTTAGCATAGTTCAAACTGAATTTAGTAAAACTTTTAAACAAAAAGTCATCAAATGTAATGATAGTACGAAATTTAGTGACTGGGCCACACCCGGCATATATAAGAGCAGAAGGAAATTATACGAACTTTATGCAGAGAAAGCTACTTCTAGTGATCCTAACTTCATTGAATTTGTCAAGAAGTATTCACAAACATTCAGAGAAGTCTGTATCTTAGCAAAGTCCAAGTACTTTGCAAATAAAATTAAATTAGCAGACAATAAAATTAAGGCTACTTGGAATATTATTAACAAAGAAACGGGCAAATCAAAATCCAATATAAATTCCTTCTGTTTAAAAACTGGTGATCAAACTTTTGAATCTGACAATGAGGTCGCTAAAGTTTTTGAAGATTTCTTTGCTAGAATACCTGTAGAAACTACCAGTACTCTTAGTGCTTGTCCCAACATCGCTGTCTCCCTTCTGGAGTCAAGTGTTGATAAGTGCAATGAAAGTTTTTCCTTTAAATATATAAATAGTGCAGATATCATTAAAGCTTTTAAAACAATTAATGTTAAAAAAACAGAAGATCTTTGGGGCATGTCAACAAGCATAATTAAATCAATAATTGATATACTAGCCCCTTACTTGGCTTTTATTTTTAACAAATGTATTGACGAAGGGGTCTTTCCTGATCTAATGAAAAATAGTAAATTGATTCCTCTATTTAAATCTGGGGATAAAAGTGACCCAGCTAACTTTAGGCCAATATCTATACTACCAGCACTTAGTAAAATATTTGAAAAAATTATATATTCCCAATTATTAGATTACTTCACATACAATAATATACTTCATAAAAATCAGTTTGGTTTTTCCAAGGGTAAAAGTACTACTGATGCTGGAATTGCACTTCTCAAACATATTCTTGATGCTTGGGAAGAAAAGCAAGATGTAATTGGCATTTTCTGTGACCTTTCTAAGGCATTCGATTGCGTTGATCATCAAACACTATTAAAGAAGCTAGAACATTATGGTGTCTCTGATAAATCAGTTAGTCTTATGAAATCGTATTTGTACAATAGAACTCAGAAAGTAGTGATTAATAGAACTGAATCTACTGGAGCCCCCATCAATATGGGTGTGCCACAGGGATCAATATTGGGCCCATTGCTGTTTCTAATTTATATAAATGACCTTCCCAACTACACGAATAATTTATGTGAAACAGTACTATTTGCGGATGATACTTCTTTAGTTTTTAAAGTAAACAGAGGTAATAACTGTTCGGACGAAGTAAATAGTGCCCTCTCTAAAGTTTCATACTGGTTTAATAGTAATAATTTAGCACTTAACCCCAAAAAAACTAAATGTGTTAAATTCTCATTACCTAATGTTGAACAGACAAAATTAAATATTAATTTGAATGACGATGAAGTCGAGTTTATCGAGAGCACAAAATTTCTAGGTATCACACTAGATTCTCGACTGCAATGGGATCCACATATTGAAGCCTTGTCAAGTAGACTTAGTTCAGCGGCATTCGCTGTTAAGAAAATAAGGCTTTTAACTGATATTGAAACGGCAAGGTTAGTATACTTTAGTTATTTTCATAGCGTAATGTCGTATGGACTGCTATTGTGGGGCTCAGCTGCCAGTATTGAAAATATTTTTGTACTCCAAAAAAGAGCTGTTCGCGCCATATACAATCTACGGCGGAGAGATACCTTGAGAGAAATGTTCAAAGAAATAAATATTTTAACTTTGGCAGGCCAATATATTTATGATAATTTAGTTTATGTAAGGAAACACTATGATTCATTTGCTAAGAACAGCAATATTCACCAGTTCAATACAAGAAATAAAGATAAACTTGCCGTTCCAAGATTTAGGCTTGCAAAAACTAGAGGTTCATTTATGGGGAAAGGCATAGCCTTTATTAATAAAGTTCCACAACAAGTGATTGATCTTCCTTTGCATGAATTTAAAAACCATGTTAAAAAAACGCTCATGGGTAAAGGTTATTATAAAGTAGATGATTATCTTAAAGATCTAAATGCGTGGAAATGATGTAACACATAACTTGCTAATAAGTACTTTGTTGAAGTTATATAATAAGTCTATGTTGTTGCCAATAATCCTGTCACCCTGTTGTATTGTAATTATCTGGTAACGATATATTCAAGTTTGTAAATATCGTTACTTATGGCTGTTACAGCTGATAAGTTTCTTGCGCCCGTTCTTCTTGTCAGCTAAAAAAGTCTGGAACGGGTGGTAGGAAAATATAGACGATTCAAAAGTACTTAATAATTAAGTTTATTTGAATAAAGCTTATTTGACTTTGACTTTGAGTTGTCATGTAGCCTCGATTAGAGTTTGCGCGCAAAACCTATTGTAACTACTGAGTTTTTGACCAATCAGGGATCACCATCAAAACTCGAGAGTCAAGGTCCAAACAAATTATCGGACGCGGCTTACTGCCGCGGCTGATCTGAGGTGTGCAAACTATCGGATGTAGTAGGTCGCGGACGTATCTGGGGCCTTACTATGAGCTCTTATAGCAGGACTTATATTGAACTGCTTTACTTTTTCGTACTATGACCTCAAAGGTTAGTATGAAAGCAGGCCTTAAGCGGTCCTGCATAAGGTCTACTTTTGAACTGAATGGTTTCTTATTTGCTGATGGTAAGCCCCCCGATAGTTTGCACTTCAGATCAGCCGCGGCAGTAAGCCGCGTCCGATAATTTGTTTGCACCTTTAGATTTTGCTTATATGCCCCCCGGTCCATAGCGCGTGTTTTAGTTTTGCCCTACACAATCAACACAACAAAACATTGTTTCGTGAAACAAAATCCTCATACGTTGTTGATTGTGTAGAGCAAAACACGCGCTATGGACCCGGCATTATTCATTTTTTATTGTGTAATGCCGGGTCCATAGCGCGTGTTTTGCTCTACACAATCAACACAAACATCATTCAACAAAAAAAACCTAACTTCATTTTTATGCAACGACTAATATAGGTACTAGAAAAAATCGACTCACCCGTTAGCGTGCCCGCAGACTGGACTTTCTATCGGGTTGGTTTTGAATGAATAATCGGCCGATACCAAATCGTTTTAGTGTGCGCACTTGCATACTTCTTCATACTGATTCTAACTATCGGCCGACAGTTTGGTCTATAGTTTGCGGGGACTCTAAATAGAAAAAGATTTTCATAAAACTTTTAGGATTTTTTATGGCCCATGGTTTCGCGTTAGAGTATATATTCTGTGCCATGGTCTAGTATTTTTAGAAGGTACCACTATATTCCCTCGTAGTCATTTGAGGAAGTAGATAGTAATGTGTCAAAAACGGCCACTTTTAGGCCCTCCGCTGCCTTGAGCGGGAGTGTCCGGACACGAAAGTGGCGGCGGCCAAGCGGTGGCGGGGCGGCGCGGCAGCGGAGCGGCGGCGGGGCGGGGCGATGAGAACGTGGGCACGAAACTTAGCGGTCGGTCAGCCGCGCTAGTAGTGTTGTGACAGCAGGCGCGGTCCGAAGGGGGGGGTCACGGGAGACATGACCCCCCCCCCAAAATCGTAAACGTCAAATAGAAATCTTCTATTTGACAGCAGTACCGATAGTAGGGCGATGCAAGCGGTGTGATTGCACTGGGCGCCCTCGTGTATGGGGCGCCGAAAACGCCCGACTACCGACCGGTCGACTATCAATCGTATTGTTGCCTGGTGATAGCGACCAAGCGACGAATGAAACTGGCAAAAAAATCGCACTGCGCGGCTATTATTTAATATAAACAAGCAGGATTAGTAGATGAAACTGACTAAAAATCGCGCTGCACGGTAGTTTTTTTCTGTAATAAGCAAAATTAGAAGTTTAGCAGACGAAACTGACCTAAAACTGCGCTGCACGGCCATTTTTAAGGTTCCGCACCAAAATGGTATTTACTATAAACAAGCAAGGTTACAAGATTAGTAGTTGAAACTGACTAAAAATCGCGCTGCGCGGCCGTTTTTCTTTACTATAAACAAGCAGGATTAGTAGAGGAAACTGACTAAAAAACGCGCTGCGCGGCGGTTTTTTACTGAAATAAACAAAATTAGAAGATTAGCAGATGAAACTGACTAACAACTGCGCTACGCGGCCATTTTTTTTCCACTAACAAGCAAGGTTACAAGATTAGTAGTTGAAACTGACAAAAAATCGCGCTGTGCGGCCGTTTCTTTTACTATAGACAAGCAAGATTACAAGATTAGTATGTGAAACTGACTAAAAAAACGCGCTGTGCGGCCGTTTTTTAACTAACAGGCAAAATTGAAAATCTTGGAATCGCATATAGGGGGCGCCCGTAGAAATATTACCCAGGGCGCTGGTAGTGCTAAAACCGGCACTGCTTCTATAAATTTACAAAATTTATTAGTGACCCCCCCCAAAATTTCAGGCTGCGACCGCGCCTGTGTGACAGATGGGCTAAATACCATTAAGGGCCCGTGGACCTACCGATTTGACCTACTGGTAGGACCACGGTATACCACTAAAGTAACTTCTTATTTTTTTTTATTTCTATTGATGTGTCAAATGTGATGTTGCTATGGAAACAATTTCTTGTTAAATCAATACCGAAAAATATTCAAAGGACGAAATATATCCTATGTCTAAAAATTTTATTTAGTTCGAAAAAATGGTCTAAGTATAGGCGTTAACTAGTTTCAAAACCGGATTCTTTGCTCATCTTGTGTTTTTTAAATGATGTCCAAGATGCCGACATCCATACTGAATAAATAGGTACTACCTAGTAATCAAACAGACACTATTATATTATTCAACACAACACTACTGTAATCGCGGGCTACCAAATCCAACTAGTTTGTTCATTTGTTTTCGTCGCTCTCCTCCCGCCCGTGCATCGCTCGTCGCCCCGCGCCGCCACCGCCCGTTTCGTGCGCGTCTCCATACTGTTGAATGCATCGCCGCCGCTCCGCTGTCGCGCCGCCCCGCCGTCGCAGTTTTCGTGCCCGGACACGGACACGCATAGATTAGAGCTTACTCATGCACTGCGCAAGCATCTGTCCGTCAAAAACCAGCAATCTATATTCCCGCGCCGTGTACCCGCGGCGGGATCCCGCTTAAGGCAGCGGACGGCCTTATTACCCACGACGGACGGAACGGAACGGAGGCGGTATATGCGTTGGGGGTTAGAGGTTGTGCGTTTGTTTGTTTGTTTGTCTGTTACCATTTTCCTCGGAAACTACTGAGCCGATTTCGATGCGGTTTTTTTGCTTTCAAAAGGTTTCATTTCAGAGCAGGTTCTTAGACATGTTTCATAGTGGTAGACCACCAGGGGGCTCTGCAGCAACCAGGTAAGTCAAGTTTGTCTATTACCATTTTCCTTGGAAACTACTGGGCCGATTTCAATGCGGATTTTTGCAATCAAAAGGTTTCATTTCAGAGCAGGTTCTTAGATATGTTACATGGTGGTAGACCACCAGGGGGCGCTGCAGCAACCAGATAAGTCGCGCTTGAGAAGTTCTCTAAAACTACTCAACTGATTTCGATACGGTTTTCTGTAATGGGTTTGTAGGTTATCGGCGATGGTTCTCAGATAGATGTTATGGTGTTTAACCGCTGGGGGGCGCTGCAGTTATCATTTTCTCATTTATTTCCAAAGCGGTTTGACCAATTTGGATGCGGTTTTCTGTAATAGTTTTGTAGTTTGTCGGCGATGGTTCTTGTTGTTATGGTGTTCAGCCGCTAGGGGGCGCTGTAGTAATCATTTTCCGAATGGTTTGACCAATTTAGATGCGGTTTTTAGAGTAGATAACGTATGAATTCTTTAAAAAGTTTAAAATTAAATGGCAAAATTAAAAATTTAAAAAACCCACGACGGTAAAAATTGTAACTCTTTATTTAAAAAGACTAAAATAAGTTTTACAAAAATCCCTCGACTAAAAGTGATGTAGGTACTATACATACTTTATCTACCTATTCATAAATTACAAACGCAAGAAAAATCCGTCGGGGGCTGCCATTGCCATTTCTCTAAAGTAACTATAACTGAATAGTAGATTGTATTACAAGGGAGCAAAATAATATTTTTACGGCGAGGGCGCTTTTTTGAATCCAGAGCGAAGTGAGGGATTCTAGAGTAGAATCCCGAGCATAGCGAGGGATTCTTCAGTAGAATCCTGAACGTAGCGAGGGATTCAAAGTATGTCGCCCTCGCCAAAAATATTTTGCGCCCGAGTCATATACACTTTTCATCCCCTTTCTATGAGAAAATAAATAGGAGACTGTGTTTATGTAATGGGGAGGCGAAGGCAAAGTGAATTACAGATGGCGCTTCAGTCTTTGGAACAATTGTCAGTTTGAGCTTATATTGTCTTGACTGTGTATTACCCCGGTCACTCACATGCGCGCAAAGGTTCGCGAATACATGTGTAGGACGACCTTCGCGAGTGACTTCGCGAATGATTTTCCATACAAAATGGAAAACATTCGTACAATGTACGAACCTTTGCGCGCATGTGAGTGACCGGGGTTACGTGATTTTACTTTCTTAGATTGTATTTTTTTCGGTTTTGCGACAAACAATGTATTCTATGCTAACTTTAGCTCATAAGAAGAATTACAGAAAAGAAAAGCCAAAACAACAGGCAAGAAAGTTTATAGCAACTTACAAAAAAATTCTAACAAGCATTACATTTCTTTAAATTTCGTGTAAGATTTACAAGTAATATTTTTATTTCAGATTAGAAGCATATGATTTAAATTTTAACAAAGCAACTGAGTGTGAATTTCCGTGTTTATAGTTGCCTGATGATGCCTTCTGTGCAATAGTAATTTCAGGTTTCTGTACTGGAATTTCTGTACCATCCAAAATTACACGAACCGTTTTATCATATTTATTTTATTATTCTAAGTTTCTTGAATGACTCTGGCATATAAAATTCTATTAATTCTCTGTTTGGCCCCAATATTGGGCTTATTCCATATTTGATATACCTATCAAATTCATCCAAGTTATAAATATGTTAGAAACTGCTGAGATTGAAATATTAAAGAACAAAGCTGTTATAATTCAAAAGTTGTTTTATTTTGGCGAAGCTTCATCAAATTCATGAAACATTCCTTTTGATTTATAATGTTTATCAGGCTCAGAAAAGGAGAAAATCGAGGGAAAAGCATCTTTTTTTTATATTTTTTTGCCCAATATTTTTTTTGTTACTGTGAAATCGATGACCTCCAATATTTTACAAATTACATGCATAACAATGCGGAATTTTCTCAGTACAAAATTAAAAAGTGCAATACTCCAAGATATTCCCATATGTTTTGACACTTTCTTTGAGGCGGCCGGGTACCAACGACCAGACGCCACCTATCGGGATAAAATTGCGCTTTTCCTCCCCATTAATGAAAATGTTCTTTATTTAAAAAAGACACGTGAAAAGTAAAAATAATTACAAAGGAGAATGGCAGGTGCCCATATATTTTCAGAACCACATAAAGGCTTAGCGTGCCAAGAAGTAAATAGCATGACTTTAATCCTCTATTAAAGCCTAATAAATTATGTAATCGTAAGATACACTTTAAAGCTGGGGATAAAAAGGTGATTTTAAAATCTAACCTCAAAACAGCACCTAGTAGGCAATTACTTTGGATACATAACCTACACAGAATGTTTTTATTTAAAAGCTTTAGGTGAGGCTGGTCATGAAATCTACAAATATTTAGTCATTAGCCCGTAATAGACCGTAAAAAAACGAATAAAAAGTATTTATGTTTTCTTTTAGAATAATCGATTTGTAATTAATCGATTATTCTACTTTGGCAGCACAGCTTAATATTGCCGTTCTTAGACTGCTGTCATGTTGGCTGTCTTGGAATATATTTACGTGACGTGATTGGTCCCCTGTCTTTTTTTTCAAGAGGGGCCAATATAACAATAATAAACCAAACCTCACAAAAGCGTTTTGTTTCAGATCAATTGCGTTTTGTTTCTAGCTAAGAAGAATATTACGATCATGTTTTTCTGAATGTTGCCTCCTTCTTTACGAACACTTTAAATTGAAAAGTAAACACCAAATTATGACCTTTAAATCTCATAAGGTCCGAATTGGGCACGCACAGTATTTATGAATTTGGAAAATGGTTCCCAGTTTGCCATTCTCCTTTATAGTTACCTTTGATACACTAGCGCGATTTTCAAAGGTTATTGTACTAAGTACGTAAGTATGTACTAATTACAAGAACACAGACTTAATGGGGAGGCGAAGGCAAAGTGAATTACAGATGGCGCTCAGTCTTTGGAACAATTGTCAGTTTGAGCTTATATTGTCTTGACTGTGTATTACGTGATTTTACTTTCTTAGATTGTATTTTTTTCGATTTGGCGGGCAAACAATGTATTCTATGCTAACTTTAGCTTATATAAAAGAAGAATTACGGAAAAGAAAAGCCAAAACAACAGGCAAGAAAGTTTATAGCAACTTACAAAAAATTGCTAACAAGCATTACATTTCTTTAAATTTCGTGTAAGATTTACAAGTAATCTTTTTATTTCAGATTAGAAGCAAATGATTTAAATTTTAACAAAGCAACTGAGTGTGAATTTCCGTGTTTATAGTTACCTGCTGATGCCTTCTGTGCAATAGTAATTTCAGGTTTCTGTACTGGAATTTCTGTACCATCCAAAATTACACGAACCGTTTTATCATATTTATTTTATTATTCTAAGTTTCTTGAATGACTCTGGCATATAAAATTCTATTGGTTTGGCCCCAATATTGGGCTTATTCCATATTTGATATACCTATCAAATTCATCCAAGTTATAAATATGTTAGAAACTGCTGAGGTTGAAATATTAAAGAACAAAGCTGTTATAATTCAAATGTTGTTTTATTTTGGCGAAGCTTCATCAAATTCATGAAACATTCCTTTTGATTTATAATGTTTCTCAGGCTCAGCAAAGGAGAAAATCGAGGAAAAAGCATATGTTTTTTGATATTTGTTTGCCCACTATTTTTTTTGTTACTGGGAAATCGATGAACTCCAATATTTTACAAGTTACATGCATAACAATGCGGCATTTTCTCAGTAAAAAATTAAAAAGTGCAATACTCCAAGAGATTCCCATATGTTTTGACAGTTTCTTTGAGGCGGCTCGGTACCAACGACAAGACGCCACCTATCGGGATAAAATTGCGCTTTTCCTCCCCATTCGCGCGCTTATGTTTTTTTTTCAGTTCGCCGCGCCGTCTATACAGCCAGTCAATACATACCAGCCGGCGGCGCGGCGATACATGTTCTAAATTCAAATCTCTTTTCCTCCCACTAAAAAGTTCTTACCAGAAAAGAGCTATTTTGGTCCCACTTTTATAGGAACAAAGCATCATTTTTCGAATAGAAGGGATGAAAAAATATTTGTTCATTTGGGGGCAGGTAATGGCAGCCCCAACGGATTTTTCTTGCGTTTGTAATTTATGAATAGGTAGATAAAGTATGTATAGTACCTACCTACATCACTTTTAGTCGAGGGATTTTTGTAAAACTTATTTTAGTCTTTTTAAATAAAGAGTTACAATTTTTACCGTCGTGGATTTTTTACTCTTGCTACTTCTAGCAGACTAAGAGGGAATGTAACGAATGAATCGAATGATACAGTTTATAAATACTAGACTAGTAGACTATGGGATGATGGGACCTAGACCGAGTTTTCACGTAAAGTTTTATTAAAATTGTGTATTAGAATTACTTACTATATTAAATGAAATTCACCGCGGCGCCACTTTCGGTCATACAACCGCCTTAAGAGATTTAAGTAGTTACAGTATGCGCAAAATAACTTGGCGGCTCGGAAGTTAACTGCAGGTGATATTTCGCGCAGGGTACATGTCGAGTTCCATAGTTCCGAGTGCTTCCGGCCGCGCCCCGTCCCCACGCACGCCTATATTCGTCTACTGCGCAGCGTTCCGCGCGAAGTTCAGAGCTACCAAGTTATTTTGCGCATACTGTACTTAGGGGAGCATGGGTACAGTGGATCTTGGGTAACAGTGGATAAAGTTCTGTATCATCTAATCTATGACACAAATACGCGCGAGAGTCCGCGACATTGCCGTTCTGACACTCCTCACATGTCCGAACCAGTCGCCATCTTAGACAGACAGCGGTAGGTCGCGACACCGTGCACCGGTGAACAAGTAAGCCAAAAATGTGTATTTTTCGTGTTTTTCTAAAACGTTTTGCCTTTTTAGGGTTTCGTAGTCAAAATGGCAAAAAACGGAACCCTTATAGATTCGTCATGTCTGTCTGTCTGTCTGTCCGTCCGTATGTCACAGCCACTTTATTCCGAAAGTATTAGGATTATACAGTTGAAACTTAGTAAGTAGATGTATTCTGTTAACCGCTTAACGAATTTAACACAAAAATAAAAAAAATAAAAGATTAAGGGGGGGCTCCCCATACATGGAACTGAAACTGAAAAAAAATGTTTTGTTCAAACCAACACGTGTGGGGTATCTATAGATAGGTCTTTAAAAATGACATTGAGGTTCCTAAGACGATTTTTTTTCAAAGTCAACCGTTTGAAAGGTAAACACTGCCTAAGTGGTAAAATGTGTGTCCCCCCCCCTCTAACTTTTGAAATAAGAAAGTAAAAATAAAAAAATAAAAATATGCTGTAGATCTTAATAAACACTTTCAACGAAAATTGGTTTGAACGATATATAATAATTAGTTTTTGAGATATAGTTTTTGAGATATAGATATAGTATATTGAGTTAACTTCAACTCATTCGTGGTGAGGGCGCCGACCGAACATCTGAAGACCTTCTTGAATGAAGATTTTTGGCCGAAGGGTGTCCTGTTCCGTCGTTTCCGCGGCCGGTTACCGGACACTGCGTTGCGCAACACGTCGCCGTCAATACGTGATAAAGTGTAATATTTAAGATTGTTTTATTATTTATGTATGTTAGTCTTTAAGGTATTTATTGTATGGGCCATTGATGCCTGAAATAAATGGTTAAATTAAAAAAAAAAATAGCACATTTTCCAAAACCGCAAATATAACTTTGTCATTCATACCAACACCGTGAAAAATAAAGTTATTTTTGCAGACGAAAAATAATACTGGTATCAAATATCGTATGGTATAAGGTAACTACGGAACCCTACGGCGCGTGGCCCGACACGCACTTGGCCGGTTTTTTTTTGTTTACTAGAATTTTGCAAGTTTTTATGATTTGTGATAATCTAAGGTTAATGTGGAGGGATTTTATCGCTTTTATCTGTTCATAAGTGGTTTTTTGATTGTTTCCAGATGTTAACTTTATGTTTGATTAAGAAAGTCTTCGAGATAATAATTAATATTTATGTTATTGATCTCGTGGCAATATGCCCATTTGTTTTGTTTTTACTGATTGTTTTTGTTTATTTTTAGAGGTTAATTATGTTAAATTAGGAAAGTCTCTATAAGATAATAATTTAATAATAACGATAATGTGCCTACAGTATTGTGATTCAAAGACTATAGTTCCTTTAAAACTGATTTGAAGTACACACTACCTATTTTGATACATAATTATATTGATCTTTAATTAACTATTATGTAAGTACATTTAGTTTATCAATCATCAATAAACAATTAATAATTAATGTAAATTGCTTAAAAATAAACACTATGATTAAAAAATGACTTTTAATCGATTGCAAATGGTTATATTCCAGTGTACCCCATACGGTCCATTGTAACCCATCACCTATATCCACTGTTACCCAATCATAGGTCACAGTGGATACTTTGCGATTTTTTAAAAAACTGGTTTACTTCATAACCAGTTGTTAATTGAGGTGTTTTGGCTTTAAAGCTGAATATATTTTCAAGGATTTTGTCAAAACACGTGCCAATTTGGGGTGGTAAAAGTGAAATTATAGTACTTACAAAAAAAAAGGATCCACTGAACCCCACTCTCCCCTACCTATGAAAGAAAATAAAAGAAGATAAAAGCGGTAGGATATTGAATGAAAAATAATCATTAAGTAATTCAAATTAATTTCTTTTAATTTATTTCAAATTGTTTATCACAGCTGAATGCTACAGTAACAGCATATCTAACGCCCGAGGTAACTTTTTCCACATAATGTAAATTCTCCTTGCCGCTAGTAAACATACTTACGCGACCTTTTCGTGGTTCAATAGTAAAATTGAACTTTTCATCTATGAACACAAATCTACCACCTTTAAAGTCAACACCATAGTGTCCAAGATATAGCAGAGTTGTGTAATGAAACGACTTGTAGGTTTCCTGGAAAGAGATTAGTTTTTTTCAAACTTGTAGCCACCACCTTGTAGAAATCTGGCTATCTAGATTTCATGTCATCTTCAGAATTATGGGTGTAGTGAGGAGAGGGGATTTAAACCCCCCTCCCCCCAAAATAAAGACTTACTAAATAAAATCCTTTTTTCTGTCAAGTATTTTTTTAACATGGACTGACTCCCCCTAAAGACTGGCCTGGCTACACCCATGGTCAGAATGGTTGGTCTCCTGTGGCAAATGGTTCTCAAAATATATTGCTACCTACACGAATTTAAGTTTTAGCTGAAGTTTTACTTCACAAATGAAGGTAGCAACTACATAGCAATTATTGATAAAACAAAGTTAATGAAATTAGGTATGCATCCTTCATACTAAACAAGGACCAGCCAAACTCACAATAGAATGGCTGGTCAGTGGTCGAAAAAATATTTATTATATTAATTTCTCTGAAAGTATTGCAAGTAGCAATTTATAAAGAAAGGTAGCAATTCGTGAATATACTTTGAAAACCATTTGCCACAGGCATCCAGCTTTTTTGACGCTGACGATTTCATGTTCACTTATGAAGTCTGTATATCAATTTCAACTCACTTTATCCACATGTGGGTGCCAATATTCATCATGGATAGTCACAGGTTTTTTGGCAGTAATTTCTGAGAAAAATGTTGGGGAAGTCAAATATAACATCGGCGGACTAACACCAAAATGATGTGCAACAGCAAACTTGATTTTTTCTTTGATTACCTAAAAACAAATCACTAATTTGAATCTTCACTTCTATATGAATAATAAAAATATGTGTAAATGAATTTAAACTAGTTACCCTGAATGTATTAAAGTCATCATCAGTAAATATTTGTTTTAAAGCTTCTATTTTATAAATATTGATGAAATGTTGACCCTTTGAAAGCGCTCCACTATGCAAGTCTAATATAGAAGCTCCACCATCCGAGCCTCCATGTTGGAAACCTTTCTTTGCTATTGCAAGCAATTTGTCTGCTTCACTTTCAGTGATCACTTGATCTGATACAAATCTCTTACATTCCTTTGGGTAACATTGTTCATACTTTTCAATTTCATTTAGGTGATCTGGAGAGCACTCGACTACTAACCCTTTTCCAACTAATACTTCAGACTGCCCAGCAAACGTTTTTACGCTTTCATCTTTTGAAGAAAAGTATACAATAATTAAAAGTGATGAAATTACCACCACTCGTGATAGAACTCTCAGTGAAATGTTGCGTTTGGAAATTGTCCTAAAATATAAAAGTTATGATTTTATGATTAGATCAATCTAACGACTTTAATGATAATATAATGAGCTAAAAGCGTTTTTCATTTAACAGTTATAATAAAAATCTCACGATTTTTTGCCGGTATCGTTTTCAACTTCGTTTGTTATTGATTTATCGATGGCGTTTTCTCTATTTCTTTTTCTTAGTTCTGACATGATTTATACCTGGAATATTCCTGTAACGAGAAATTGTATATCTTCAATCAAGCAAGCTCAACGATTTTTTATTTATTTTCCTTTTTCTCAAAACTCGCAAACTAATCAATAAAAATAAACAAAACAGCACACGTACGTCAATGGGTTACCTATCTTAAGATCGAATTTTGTGTTGGACGAATTACATTTTACCGTCAACTTTTCGACTATTTTCGTTTCGCCTTTTTTTACTTCGTCGAAATCATGGTTCCCACTGTATCAATTGACCTAATATTAATTCGATTTTTTTCGTTACTCCGACGTCTCATTTGGCCGAAAAACTTTTTACCGAGGTAATGCTCAGTCGAAAGAACGTTTCGTCGAAGTATTACATTCTCGAACATTCATTACACCACTGACTTATTTGCCATAATTTCAGTTCACCAAACGCCTTAAAAACTTGTAGCACATTATTTCCGATTCCTAATCTTCGTAGCGAGTTCTTCGTAGTATTTTCTCTATATATATATATATATATATATATATATTTAGTATTCTAATGTTATTAGTTAATTTCCAAAATCGTTTTAAACTGGAATCGGATACATTTTCGTGATGTTCTGAAAATTAATTATATTTTATTAATTTAAATTATTTTCTGTTTGACTCAATAAATATGCATACAAAACAACTACCAACACTCGATTCTAGGTAAACCAATATTTTCCCAAATTTTATTATTTATTATTTATTTATTTATTTCACAAGCTTAACACTATTTTTACAGGTTTAGACCTAATGCAATAGAGAAGCTATATTGATTAAATTCGAACATTATTAATTAATTTCATATAGTTATTTACATACAATACCTATAATTATTATTATACATTATTAATTAATTGTTATAAAACATTTAAAAATTTTAAGTACCTACGATAAATTGTCCTATATTATTAATTATTGTATTCATTATCATAACATATTATAAATAATGCAAATCTAGTGAATTCACACAAAGAACTGAAAAATATATCTTTTATACGCATGCAACATGCAAGCAGGCATGCAGCATGCAAGCAGGCATGCAGCATGCAAGCAGGCATGCAGCATGCAAGTAGGCATGCAGCATGCAAGTAGGCATGCAGCATGCAAGAAAGAATACAGCATACAGCATGCAAGCAAGCATGCAGCATGCATTCAAGCATTTTGGAGAGTCATTCTGCGAGTGGTCAAAACACTAACCTAACCTAACCTACTGGTAGGTGCATTAAAAGTTTTTCTTTATAGCGGGGGGCCCCAGGGGCCCTATTTTTGAATCGATCGGCTGGCGTCGAGCGCTCTTTTCTACTGATTTTCGTTCGACTTGTTGTTCGATTTGTCGAACGAAAATCAGTAGAAACGAGCGCTTGACGCCAGTCGAGCGATTCAAAAATAGGGTCCCAGGCCCCCCGACCCCCCTGAGCAGGGGGGCCAGCCCCCCTGCACTTCCCGGCAAGCATTTTGCAAGCAAGCACCCAACATGCAAACAAGCAAGCATGCGTGCACGCATGCATCAAAGCGAGCAAGCAAACAAGCAAGCACGGAACATGCATGCAAGCATTATTAAGCTCCACCCGCTTCGCTCGCTCTGCCACTACTGGTCAAAACACTGACCTAACCTAACCTAACCCACCAATGTCAAAGTCAAATTAAAAAATATATTTATTCAAATAAACTTGCAGCCAAATGATATTCGGTAAAATGTTATTCTGGTGAAGTGAAAGTATGGCAAATAAGTTATCTGGCAAATGAAAAAAAGTCAAAAGAGACTTCGGCCAATAGTGAAAAGTTATTTTAAAAATCGGTAAAACGTAGTTCGGTAAAATGAGACATATGCCAAATGATATTTCGATGATTTAAAAATATGGCAAACAAAACATATAGCAACAAAGACGTCGGTCAACAGTTTTCGGTCAAATGAAATTACGTCAAGTAAATTTCGGACTTGTGATCGGTTACCACGTCAATGTCACTGTCACGGGATGTGCCACAGATCACTAAAATACTGGTATGTGCCAAAGAGAATAATCATCACCGCTCTGTTTATATTCTGCATTCCAGCAGGCCAACCGCTAAGTCTTCGGTCACCAATGGTTGTTTGTGGATGGTGGGCAACATTTCAGTCAGCTTAATTAAAAAAAAACAACACGGCCGTTGAATGTTGACTGTGGTTGACTGCGTTTGCGAAACATATTTTATTATTATTTTTGATTATTTGCTCTAAATTTTCTGTATTCATTTGTGTTATAGCGGTTAAAGGCAGGATGTTCTAATATTATTATTTGTTGAGTGTCATTTTCATCGTGTGATTAACATTTACGCCATGTTTTTCGACGACGACGATGAGAGATTTCTGAATCCCGAAATCCTGCACGTTGTGCATCGTGAGCTCTGTATGTGTTTGCAACATTTCTAAGAGGTCATCAGAAATACACTCATTATGGATCCATAAGACTAATTACAAATTTTGTTTTAGATGCTATTACTTCCAATTTGGATATGTCGCCCTATTACAGTTCGAGAAATGTACCCACCCATACAGAAGATGGTATACCGATCAGAAAGTTGTACGTTTCCAACCTACCGCCTATGGTTAGTTCATAATAAAAGATGGTTCTTACATTTTTATTGTGGTTATGATAAACCTGTTAATTTTGCACCCTAAGTTCTGCAGGTGTCATTCCTCTGTCAATAAGCTTTCATACTGCTGTAAGGTAACATACATAGGGACATAAAAAGATACTGTTATTTATATTGTTTGATCTCTTGTTTTTAGTTCATTGTATTTTATATTATGATTCTGTACTTTTTTATTATTATTATTATTATTATCAGGCAAGCAGTTGTTATAACTGATGACGCCTGTATCCTGATATCTAAGCGTTTTGTTCACTGTTTATTTTTAAGATATCTGTCCAGTCGATTGAACTGATTTACATTTGAGGCAGTTACAACATCATCCAGAAGCTTATTCCATTCTTTGACTACTCTGTTGTTGATGAAGTTCTTGCATGGGTTGTTATGTGCGATGGAAGTACTTAGCTTGAAACTGTGGCCCCTGAGGTTATGGTTTTCATTACGTTTATACAAGTTATCAAAATCATGGAGGTCATAATGTCCATTAAGTATTTTATAAGTCTCAATTAGATCTCCACGGTTCCTGCGGTCGTTCTATGTTGTAAGTTTGAGCACATCCAACCGTTCCTCATAGGTTCACCGTTTCAGCGTTCTGGGGATTTTAGTGAAACTTCTCTGCACTTTCTCCAACTGATTGATGTCCTTGACAAAATAAGGACTCCAGACTTGAAATGTCTACTCCAAATTTTTTTACTTACTTTTTATTAAGAGAAAAACCAGAGTAAACTCTGGTTTCATAATTTGCTCCCAAGTTACGGCTACATACTAGAAGCAAGGGGGTTTCACTCCGCACTTAAACTTTTATACTAGCCAGTAGGCTCGCACTTAAACTTTTATACGAGCAGTAGCTCGCAGCTCACTCATTCGAGCCGCGCACAAGGGATGTCATTGTCGGTTGGGACAGAACTACACAACAAAAAGAAGCACTTCAGGAGTGCTTATAAATAGGCATGCAGCGCTGTGCAATTTATTGCCGTGCAGTGAGAGTAGCTTATTATTTGAATATCCCTCGCACATAATTATGAACTTCTGTACATTTAGTACTCTGTTAATTTTAAAGTATATCTAAAAATTAGAAGGGGATTTCAGATCACATGAATGAACAATATTTAAAGTATATCTAAAGTAAAAATTAAAAGGGGATTTTAGACTACGAGACGTAACTAATTTTACTAAGGGGCCAACCACGGAATCATGAAAAAAAAAACAGCTGTTCCATACATTTAGTCGAGTCGATGTTGTACTTTTCAATGGTACAGCAGATTTTTTTTTTCGCGATTACGTGGTTGGCCCCATAGTAAAAGTTGTTCATTCACATGGTCTGAAATCCCCTTTTAATTTTTAGATATACTTAAAAATTAATGGTGTATATTCTTTGCTAGAAGTATTGTTTGTTTGTAGACTACACGGACAGAGTTGTTCAATGTGTTTGCTCAATATGGTTTCATAAAAAGCTGTTGGTTGAGAGTGGATGACAAGGGGCCTAACAAAACTCCAACAGCTACTTACGCTTTTGTCACATTCAGTAATCCAGCAGACGCTCACAAGTAAGTTATCTGATTTTTTTTTATAAATTATCCCATCAAAGCATGGAAAATGAGACAATATTCCATTGTTGTTCCAGCCTGAGCGCCGAAAGCTGGGCAGGCTTTCGGCCCCTAGGGCTTTGATGAATTAAACTGTTACGTCTTCAGATGTTTTATCTCACGAAGGCTTGTTGGATGATGATGCAAACCTAACAACATTTGAAATATGAATGTAATTAGGCATGCACATGCACATTGTTTTAGTGTGCGTCTAAAACAACAGTTGAAATCATATGAACGTTGTTAGGCATGCACATGCACATTGTTTTAATGTGCGTCTAATAATTATAATAAAGCTTTTTATTTTCAAACCCTTATTTTCACAACTCAATATAACTAGGTACTATAACTAATTTGGGTTTGAATCCCCTTGGGTAAAAGCCTCCTCCAGCTCCTTACACATGTCTGTCCTGGGCCCTAGTTATCCAGTTGTTGCCCGCTACACTGACTATGTCGTCCTTCCAGCGCGCGCGTGGTGCCCACAGCCCGTTTTCCGGGGGGGCCTTTCCAATCGGTGGCTTTTAGGGTCCATTTACAGTCAGTGAAACGAGCAACTTTTCCTGCACATTTCCACTTGGACTTCAGTGTTCAGTGCATTCTCCAGAGTGTTCAACAACTTTGTCCTTTTCCTTATGTCCTTGTTCCTGGTCTGTGCATCTGCACATTCGTATTACACATACTAGAGTAATAGTATAAGTTATAGTAATAGTATCAGCCATACAGTAATATACTTGTGCACTCCTAATAACATTCATAGCTGACACGCCTTCGTGAAATAAAACAACTGCATCATTGTGTTTTCACAAACCATGTAGACGTATGATTCTTCAATAACTTTTACAGCTTTTGGATAGAGTTCTTGTATGAGCCAATAAATAAAGCTGCACTTAAAGCTTCACCAATAAGATCTGTTTTCACTTTTTGATTCAGTAACTTGCATGCATTGATTGTTATGAATAAGTGTTCAACTTTGTTTTCTTATTTTGAATAACAAATTTCTTAATATATTTTTATAGAGCACTTCAAGCACCCAACCATGAAAAGGTACTTCGAGGCCGCAACTTAAGAACATCTCCAGCTGACAGTTGGCACCAGCCTGCAGAAGAGGCTGACGGGCGAGTGCGCTGGAAGCCTCGCAGCCAGCGACGTGGAGGGGAAGAATTGTCACCTGCTTCTAATAGCACAGATACTCAAGGTTAGCTTGACATTACTAAACTACTATTATAGCACCCCTTTACCTGATAATTTGTACATAATACATTTTGTCTTTTGGAGTCATCAAACGATATCTACAGCTAGTTTGTTTTATTCCCATTAACTAGTGGTGGAAATGTGGGTACCTACAAATTATTATTTACTTATTTATTACACCCATTACCTTGTAATCAATATTTCTTAACACCAAAGCAGTCTTAAAAACTCTATCATTAAACAAAAACTTACTACTAATATACTGCAAATAAGTTGTTAATGTGTTTTCCATAATTACCTATTATTGTATATTTAAGTGTATGTATGTTTATGTAAGTTTATGATATTATATTATTTTATGTATGTTTATGACTTTAACTTTTCATTAATTACTTTGTTCCGTCCGTGCTATTTTACACCGCCCTCTTTTTCATCTACTGTCAATATCTCCATGCCTCGGGTTGCCTGGAAGAAATCGCTTTTAGCGATAAGGCCGCCATGTTTAGCACTAAGTTCTATTGTTAAGTCTTTCTATGTATTTTTCACTTTTGGTGTTGAATAAAGAATTATCTAATCTAATCTAATCTAAAAACTAATACTTCTCTAATATTTAGTTTTGCTTGCTTCCTTTAAGAGTTATTATTCAAGTATATATGAAGGTCTTTCGCATCTTATTGACACTGAAATTTCGTCTAATAGTTAAATAAATAACTCCGAAACTAACAGTCCTAGAGTTACATCATTGGGGCATCATCAACATAATTATGTTGGTGCAAAAGCTAAATGTATTCTGTGACATACTAGAGACATATATCTCAATTTCATAACTTTTTTCACCATTAGGTGGCCCTTCTGCCGAGTCTTCCTCAGATAACACAGAGGCTAATGCAGCTGAAGGGAATGATTGCACAGTAAGTTTTTTTGGTTTAATTTACAATAATTGCTACCTACTTTAACCCTATTTGATTATAAGCATTAAAATCCTGATAAGGGGCCATCCATAAATTACGCCACACGTTAAGGGGGAGGGAGAGGGTCGACAAAGTGTGACATTATGTGACAAGGGGGTGGGAGGGGTCCTAAATTTCGTGACGTCACATTTCAAATCATTTAAAATATAAAAAAATATGATAAAAAAATTTAAATAAAACAAATTTCGGAACTGCTGTTTTAATTCAATAATTATTTCTAGATGTAGAATTGTAAAATATCTGACGTCACACTAGGGACTACACACGAGGGCTCTCACAAATGTGACCAGCTGTGACAAGGATGAGGGAGGGGGTCAAAAATCATAAAATTCGTGTGACGTAATTTATGAATGGCCCCTAATCGTTTGGTATTATCATGTTTATTCTTATGGTTTTATCTCAAGAAGATGGTTTGGCTATAAATGTTGTTAATGCACATTATTTTAGTGTGCGTCTTCATAGTTCTATTCATAGCCGAACTGTCTTCGTGAGATAGACCAACTGTACCACAGTCTTACAATCTGTACAGTTGAGAAACGCCTTTGATGTCCGACGACACCGCCGCCTGTGTTACCTGTGTACGTACTGTCGCAAAAATGCAAGCGTTGTCAAAAAATAAAATAAAATTAGTGTGATTATTATTGTAATTATTTATTTACAATTTACCTATGTGTATTAATTACATTTACATGTGTTGCACTGTCAACTGCCATACATGATACTTTATTTTTACATAGATGTTTTCAGTTTTCTATTATTAAATTTAATGAGCTTGGGAACAGTAATTATATTTATTACCCACATTATGGGTCGGTGCCACTATTTCCATTGAGAATCACCATTAATGCTAACAGTGGCACTAACTTTTCCAAAATTGCCATTACGTTTAATGGTTGTCATTGGTCAATTCTTAAATAAATGGTTATAGTGGGACTGTTTTGAAAAAAAAGGAAGTCTAAGTATTACCATGCGGCGACTCTACCTTATTACACATACACTATTACATTTTAACTTAAAATATGTCATATTTTTATAGCCTTTCTACATACATCACATTTTTTTTTAAATTCGTAAAAATGTGGCCACACTTCTGGTATTAGTCGTTACATGTACTTATAAATAGATTAAAAAATAATCATATATGGATGTTTCAGTGCAAGAAAATTAGTAAATACCTAGTTTACATACTTAATTCTCTTTTTGTTCTAGACAGGAGATGAATGTCAAGAAAACGAATATACCTACAATATTTTGAATGTACTGAACAGAGACTGTATGACACATATTTTATCATACATTCCCATCAAAGATCTTATTAGATCAGAGAGAGTCAGCAAGGCTTGGCAGAATATGATACAGGAATATATTCAAAGTAAGTTTTTGTATATCTTCATTTCGATCCAAATACAACTTCCTACCATCTATTCTATAATGTGAATATAAAACTATTGAATTAATTTTACTAGAAATGTTATTGCATATGGCACAGGTGCATGTCGGCATTCAATAGGGTGGACAGAATTTAAGGAAAAAGCTTTAATTTTCAATTTATTACTTTTAAGTTTTGGTTTACGCATATTTTGTGAATATTTCAAAATGGGAAATTCGGATGATGATGATGATTTTTGGCTTTGCTTTGGACTCCTAAAAAATAAATGCTATCAGTCGCTTACAGGGTCATATCCTTGAGTGAAGATGGCAACAACAGTACCTTTTCTACAGTAAGCATAGATCGTGCCGTGACGCACGGGGCGTGACGCTGTAAGCTGCCGATGGCGTTACTATTTTAGGAGAGCATAGCCTTAAAGCGCCCTACTACCCACTACTAGCGCTGTCAATACATTTATTTTTATTACGTGTAAACCTCAAAGTGGCCACTTTCGGTTAGAATGGATTTTAAAACTTAGAAAGAATGAAAAATGTTGAAGAGTTATTCAAAAAATATTAGAGACAATTTAAGAGGGCATGGTGTTAGCTTTTTTTAATATTGACTCGTATGAGTAGTAAAAATAAATGTATTGGCGGCGCTAGTAGTAGGTACTACGATAGGAGTGTCCGGGTGTGATTAACGTGATCATACCCGGACACTCCATACAACCGCGTCGTTATATACAGATGACGTTTTTGTACACGCGCAACTGTGAGTGTAAGTATAGGGCTATCATGCAGTTTGTACTGTATTTGCTCGCGGCTATAATAAGTGTACCCGGCTAAAACTAGGTCCAGCGTTTTTACTGTTGTCTGTTAAAAAAAAAATAACCTCGAAATTTAAGGCTCACGCTCTGCTGCGCTTTGCGCTCGCCTTAAATTAATTTCTAACCTAACCCGGGACCTACAGGAGTAAAGCAGATTGGTTACACCTAGTTTTAGCCAACAGCTATCGGCTACACCTAGTTTTAGTCGGCTAAAACTAGGTTTAGCCGCACTTCGGGTATTAGCCGTAACATATCTATTCTGTGACGTGATAGTAATAAATGCGTGGTGGGTAGGCATCCGCACGTTCAAGACGTCGTGGTGGGTGCACTCGCAGTCGCGGCTGACGACGGCCGTGCTGCGCCGCGTGCTGCAGCGCCTGGGCGCCGCGCTGCTGCGCCTGCACATCGACCACCAGCTGTCCGCGCTCAACGACCGCACCGCGCACACCATCGGCAAGTTCTGCCCCAACCTCGAGGAGCTCAAGGTCACTACCGCCACTATCTACATTACGCCGCTCGTGTATAACTTGCGGCGCACATCGACCACCAGCTGTCCGCGCTCAACGACCGCACCGCGCACACCATCGGCAAGTTCTGCCCCAACCTCGAGGAGCTCAAGGTCACTACCGCCACTATCTACATTACGCCGCTCGTGTATAACTTGCGGCGCACATCGACCACCAGCTGTCCGCGCTCAACGACCGCACCGCGCACACCATCGGCAAGTTCTGCCCCAACCTCGAGGAGCTCAAGGTCACTACCGCCACTATCTACATTACGCCGCTCGTGTATAACTTGCGGCGCACATCGACCACCAGCTGTCCGCGCTCAACGACCGCACCGCGCACACCATCGGCAAGTTCTGCCCCAACCTCGAGGAGCTCAAGGTCACTACCGCCACTATCTACATTACGCCGCTCGTGTATAACTTGCGGCGCACATCGACCACCAGCTGTCCGCGCTCAACGACCGCACCGCGCACACCATCGGCAAGTTCTGCCCCAACCTCGAGGAGCTCAGGGTCACTACCGCCACTATCTACATTACGCCGCTCGTGTATAACTTGCGGCGCACATCGACCACCAGCTGTCCGCGCTCAACGACCGCACCGCGCACACCATCGGCAAGTTCTGCCCCAACCTCGAGGAGCTCAAGGTCACTACTTCTACACTAATGCCTCCTTCACTCGCTCAAGGTCGCGCGATAACCACCTACCGCTGTGCGTGCCTACGGAGGCACAAGTGAGCAGAGGGCCGCCTGTGTACAAGCGCGGCATCTTACTGCCCAAGTAGGTATTGGTGTCAATTCAGTTAGCACGACTTAACTAAATTGACAGGACTAAACTTAATTTTAGCGTTCTGTTCTTGTCTTTTCGATACAGAAAGAAAAGGATGGAAAACTAAATTTAGTTTAGTCCTGTCAATTTAGTTAAGTTGTCGCCAACCGAATCGACACCATTGTCTCTTTATAATAGTAACAATGTCAAATCGACATTACTGTGCCGTGTACAGATGCAAATTAAAAAAAAACGTTTTTCACATTATGATATACGCAGTTCATTTAAAAGAAGACAACCCTAACGTTGCGTTGTCAGAAAAGGTAAGAAAATGCGATAGAAAGAGAGACAACTACTAGGTGAATATAACTGTAGGTCATTAGCGCTGCGCGACCTGAATGAGGATCAGTAACAGGTTTGAATCCTATAGTTTTGTTGGTATAATATAAAATCATATTCATAGCTATGACACATAGTGAAAGATTTTTTGAAATCCGTTAAGAAATGGTTGAGATAAATATAAGAGTTTTGAAGGAAATGCCAAGTTCAATGCAATATGTGCTTTATCACGTACGACATAAAGTTCGCGTACGTCTCGATGACGTCATAAGGACCCCCCATAAAATAACAGTGTTTTAGCACATTTTAGCTCGTATAAGTTCACAGGTTTAGGAACTATCGTAAAAATTTCTTTACAGTTAATTATGTGGTGGCATAAGCTTTCTGATAAGCATACCCCGTTATCGGGCGTGCACGAACGATTCACAGACTAAAAAATCAGAAGCGAAAGACCTTTAGGGCCACCTATTTGCCTACGTTTTTCTACTCAAAAAACCTATTAAAGCTGGCCACACACAGACGTAATCCCGTTACGGAATTCCGAACGCAATTTCGACAATGTATGAAGATTCCGTACGGAAAAATCTCGCATGTGTGTGGCAGGCCCATAGATTTTGTATGCAGTTGCTGCGTTCGGAATCTCGTATGTACGGAATTCCGTTATTCCGTCTGTGTGTGGCCGGCCTTAAGGTGCGAAAATTTTCAAGCTCGCGCTCTCGTGTTCAGTAAAGGCAAATGTGAACTATATTTTTAGACAATACCTATAGATACATAACTTTAATTCTTCCTAAAATCTAACTGCACGAAGTGAAGGACGATATTTATTTTGAATCGTGTTTTTAAACGTATAGAGCTTATTTTGCTATAACAGTGCGGACCGTACTCACGCGCACGCGGCCGCCGCGCGGTGTCGGTTTTGACGGATGCCGACAAAGGCGCACAAAAGCCCGCCGCGCGGTGTCCGCTTTGACGGATGCCGACAAAGGCGTACAGAAGCCGGCCGAACGCCACTCGCGCGCGTGTTGTCTCACGCTCCGCGCCCTCTCCCCTTTACGGGTCATTTAGTGATCAATTGTTGTCTAATTGCATATCATTTTTATCTTAACCAACAATATGCCTCCGAGAAAAAAATCTCGTCACGTATTTATGGAGTTGTGGATAAAAGATTATCCGAAGAAAGAAAAATTTAGATAGCTTTGTAAAAAATAGTAATGTTCATAAACTCAATACAAGAAACAAGAACAAACTTGCTGTTCCAAGGCGCAGACTGCATAAAACCGGAAGCTCTTTTTTGTGTAGATGTATTACCTTTTATAATAAGATACCAGAACAAGTCACAGAACTGCCCTTGGAAAAATTTAAAAATACTGTTAAATCCAATTTAATGAGTAAAGGTTATTACACTGTTGACGATTATTTGAAGGATAAAAAGGCATGGGCATGCTATTGTTAATTATTACTCTAATACCTCAGTATTGATTAGAAAAAGTCCGGGGTTCTTTCATAGGTCTAGATGAAAGTCCTTTAATTAAACTCGAATCGTGATTTTCTTTTCTAAGTATAAAATTGTGAGAAGTATCCTACCTACTTAAAAACGTACTTCTGGCTTCTTGACTCGACGACTTAATATGGGTAGCTTTAGTATGTCATGCTCACTTCAAACATTTCTGCGGTGGTGTCATGTGAGGCGGGTCGTTACGTTCCCTCAAATATGGTTGAGCGAAGCGATGGCTGGTTCATGCGTCATGCTCGTGAACGGGTGCTGCCAGTGGGAATGGGTCTGCTTCTGTCTGCTTGTATTAAGGGCGTCGTATAACTCGTATATAAAAGATCTGTTTTATATTGTCTGTATGTATGGCACTTCTTACTCAAAAAATATAATTCTTAATAGCTTACCTTGTTTTGATTTATTTAATTGCAATATTTTTACTTTCTATAGTCAGTAGTTTAGTGAAAGACCTATGAAAAACTTTTGGATATAAATTTTCAATTCGATGCCTTAACATAGGTAGTCTTAGTATGTCATGCTCTCTTTAATCATTTCTGCGGTGGTGTTGTATGAGGCTCAAATATGGTTGAGCGAAGAGATGGCTGGTTCATGCGTCATGTTCGGGAACTGGTGCTGCCAGTGGGAATGGGTCTGCTTCTGACTACCTATCTTAATGCATATTGAATTGTATGTTTTTCTTTTATTTTTATTTATTGTAACAGCCTAGACTGAATAACAAGTTCAAACTTTGAATTTAGCTTAAAATCTGTAAATTGATTAAGAAATTTGAAACTCATTAAGAAATGAGCTAATTCAATAATGTTATTTATTTGTTAATCTTTGTTAATATAAAGTCTGGAAACGATATACATATTTGTAAATATCGTTCCATCTGATTGATAAAGCTGGCAAGTTTTTTGCGCCCATTTTTCTTGTCAGTTAAAAGACGTCATAATGGGTGGTAGGGTAAAAGAATTGACGATTTAAAAATGCTTATTATGTGAGCTTATTTAAATAAAATATATTTCACTTTCACTTTCACATCCTGAAATACAGGTAAACTAAAAAAACAATTTACTACAGATATATTCTCTCAGAGGTTGAACGGGATTAGGTAGAATTATCAAATTAATCAAAAATAGACCTTCTGTTGTACTTTGTCTTTGGCTTCGATCATTCGTGCACGCCCGATAACGGGGTATGCTGATAAGCCACTAAACAAAAATCGTTACTGATCCTCATTGCACTTTATTGTTTCGGAGCAAAAGTCGCTATTTATTTAAATGACTTTGCGGAGTGCTGCTTCTGTACTTGTACTATTAGTTATTCTGTGCCCTATATAAATTACACTGCTCATGTATAACCAACTTGCTCAGTTAAAGAAAGGAATTGAAAATGGCGGCGCTCCTATTTGCTTCTCGCTTACATAACACCTGCACTCATTAGTATCTGTATGGTGAAGACCGTACAATTCGCACAGTCAGCATTTCCTCAAAAAAAATATTTTGTATTTTTATTGATTTTGTATGTAAGCTATTATTTTTAGTTCACTATTGATATTTGTCGCATGTACTCTTGTAAAATCATTTATTGTCTATTACTTCTCAATAAACTATTCAAATCAATTAATTTATCATTTTCAAAGAGTTGTGTTGAATGAACACCATACAATACAGTATCACATGCCGATTTTCAATCCCTTTTTTAAATTAAATGACACAAGTTATATTCAAGACACACTACGACACTACTATATCCAAGTCTTTTTAATACCAAAAAGTAAATCAATATCAAAAAGTAAAGCATTAAATCAAGCAAATTGGTCTTAATTCTGCGTCTTTCTTATAGGTCGTCGGCATGTATACGAAAAACTGGAATCCTCTGCTTTATGGATGCAAGCAGCTAAAAAACCTTTCATTTGTATCGTGCAATAAAGTAAGTTTTTTAAATTAACGTACTTGTGTTTGGCATTGTTCTTAGCTAAATAAATAATTATTGTTTATTTTGCAGCTCACCGATTCAAGCTTAGTACAACTTGTGAAAAATGATTCTTGCATCGAAGTACTGACAGTTGCAAACAACACACATGTTACCGGTCTATTCCTTACCGGATCAAACGCTTCGAAACTGCATTCGTTATCGTTCTACAACTGCTATAGTTTACAAGGAACTGTTCTCTGTGCCGCTATAGACACTCTTCCTAACCTAAGGACTTTAAGGTTGGACGTATGTCCTGTAGCGATGTGGAAAATAATACCTATGATACTGAAAAAAGTACCACAGCTTGAAGAATTGTCGCTCAGTGAATACAATTCGACCGACTGTCCTGCGCCTAACAGCAATGACGCGTTCTGCGAATCATTGGCGTCGTTAACGGAATTGAAAACCCTGAATCTGAGCAGAAATATCTACATAAACAATGCTGTGCTGAAGCAGATAAGTCAAACGTGTACCAAGTTGGAGTCATTGAACATTTCCAGCTGCAATTCCATAAGAAATTTCTCTTGTCCAGGTATCTATTCTATTTATATTTTGTTTTATACTATTCACATTTTTAATAATTACATTAAAATTTTATCTTTGGTAATCTTTATAAAACATACTAAATTAGTTATTTTCTGTGATTTTTTTAAATATGCTTATTAACAAATGTTAATTCTTAGATTTGAGACTTTATAAAGGTTCGGTCGCGGGTTCGATTCCCGCCTGAAACAATCCTGGTGACTAGTCGAATTTTTCAAGTATATTAGTGAATGTTAATTCTTCTAATGGGCGATTTTCCGGCGAGCGCCCTTTACGGGGGGCTGCACCCCCGCCGTCCCCCTGCGTCTATGTTTACCCCGTTTTATGTATATTAATTGCCTTATCTAATATATAAAATCGTTAAACCAGAACGAGACAAAATGCGAGATGGCGCTCTACGAAACTTTTTTGACACGTTTCTCTTAAACGGCACAATATTTCTCGGGAATTTGTGTGTAATTCGATTCCTTGATGCCGGGAATCGCGAAAAACCCAAGAAAATATGACATTGGGTATAGAAATTTTGAAATATTAAGCAATATAAAATTGCAAATTTTCGTAATAATATAAGTAATATTATTTTCGCAGGGTTGCTTAGTTACCACTGACTGACTTTACATCTTAAAACCTGTTGATTTTCTCTGATTGTCTTCTCAATTGTCATGTGATTGTCATAAGAGCATGTAAAATTATTAATAATATAAAATATGAGATGTCGATTAAATATTCCCATCAGTGTCAATTAAAATTTAATAATTTCAACTGTGTATAAATACGATAAGAAGTTACGATGCGCAAATTATCGGCGAAAGCGCTATGAACTGTTTCGGCAAGGTTTAGTGAATATCTGCGTCCAAATGGAGAATTCGATTCCGTTCGCTCAGAATTTATACCAAGGAAGCTGCTTAGATTATTGAGACATATCAATAATCTAAGGGAAGCTGCAAGGAAG
Organism: Agriphila tristella; assembly: GCA_928269145.1. NCBI lineage: Eukaryota > Metazoa > Arthropoda > Insecta > Lepidoptera > Crambidae > Agriphila > Agriphila tristella. Next base: position 47,064,948 of record OV743433.1, read on the forward strand.
TCTGTGCTACGCTGCAACCGTATGGTACCGATACTCCTCAGTTTTTATTGTAAAGAGAGCTTAGCTCAGTACACAGAACGGCGCTTATTTTATTGACGAAAGCTTATAGGACGTGTAGTTCCACGGCGTTACCTGTGCTTGCTAGAGTTTAATTTGCTGAACTTGATATTTTTCGCGCGGGACCATTTGCGGAGGAGGGGAGCCACCTGGCTCCCAGGGAGTGCCGAGGACTAAGAAGAACCATTAATGAGAAAACCGTCGCTATTTGGCAGGAACGATGGGACTAGAGCGAAGGCGGATGCGAACTCTATAGATTCATTCTCGATATCGCAGTGAGGCTCTCCGGAGATTGAACTAGATTCCATCGTCTCTCAACTACTGACCGGACATGGGTGTATCAGGCAGCGACTTCGGAAGTGTGACACCGGAATAACCAAGCTAGCCACGATCACGCACTGTGAGATTGTTTGCTGTACGACGAAGCTAGACGCATTATGCTGAATTAGACCAAGACCCAGAAACTGGACCCGTTAATAACCAGAACCCCATCTGTTGCCGTGAAAACTGGGAAGCACTGCACGATTTCGCGCGCATCTGGCACACCATCAGAATCGTATGAATAGGTCTGAATTATTTTCGAGATAAGCGCGACGCGAAGTACCGTTTTGTGGAGCCTAGATCCAGATTGGAGAGAGTTATAAGAGATAGCCAAAAAGAAAGGACGGAAACAGAATTTGTGGGGAGTTATAAAAGTGCAAACGGGAAAAGCACTCTCCCAAGATTTAGTCCGTATACACCGAGAAGGTAGGAAGGACTAAGGCTTGGTGGGTAATTGCGTCTATGGTAGAGGTCATGTACTGTAGGTCCTAAACTGTTCATTTTCTGTAAATTAATTGTTACTAATTTGTAAATAATCTCTTAAACCTGAACATTATTTATTATGTAAATAACAATTTATGCATTAAAATCTTTTCAGAGCATAAACAGTTTAACTATTTAGTATGATCACTGTGGTTTTGAAAGAATAAATTGTTTGTCATAGTACACTATGATAATTGTTTTTCATAGCATAGAGCTATAGCTACTTACTTTGGAATTGGAGCAATATATGTGATGTTGTCAAAAAAAAAACTTAGGTTCGTCCACGCGGGCGGAGCCGCGGTCAGACTCTAGTTATAGTATAAAGCTTATACAAACAAATAGGACTGCACTACAAACTCTGACTCGCACAGACTATGTCAGTGTTGCATCTGCCTTTGCATTTACCACACCCTGGACGCTTCATACAACCGCGCCATTATAAACAGATGACGTTTTTGTACACTGTGTGCATAATGAACGATTCAAACCAACCGGCCCGCATCGCTACGTATTTTACTTATGCCAGAGGAAAATAAAGCGTGTAAACAGTAGTTAAATTTCATATTGCGGGCGGCGCCGACCGGCTGCCGCGGTTTCAAGCAAATATGGAATTAACTAACTGTAGAGACGCTTTGTTTTCCTCTGGCAAAGGTAAAATGCGTTCGTTTAGGCGCAGAACGTCAAAAGCGCAAAAATGTCAAGCCATCGCAAAACGTCAAAAGAGCAGAATTTCAAAAGAGCAAAACGTCCAAAGCGCATAATGTCCAAGGAGCAAAACGTTAAAAGATTAGAATGTCAAAAGAGCAAACCGCGCCAAAGCGCATAATGTCCAAGGAGCAAAATGTCAAAACATTCACCGATTTACCAAACCACCATGATTTAAAACTTATTTTGGTGAATTTTGACGTTTTGCTCCTTGGACATTATGCGCTTTGGACATTTTGCTCTTTTGACATTCTGCTCTTTTGACGTTTTGCGATGGCTTGACATTTTGCGTTTAGCGACGTCACTTGTCACGTTTCAGGCGCGTTAACTATGGAGTTAACCAAGAATTATCAAATATCTTGCGTAGTATCACGATTTAAGGGGCCGTAATAGGAAAACAGGGTTTGCGCGGGCCATTTTTTTATATAGAAAACATAAACTTGTAGTCACCAAAAAAATCAAACGACAAGCTAAAGAGTTTCTCTAGTTGCTACAGACATAAAATTGTGTATAAACCTTACAGATGATTGTAAAAAAAAAACAGAAAATCTCTAAAAACGCCTAAAAAGCGCTTGTCGCGGGCCATATTTTTGGCGTAAATAATAGCGGAAACGCATTGAATTTTAAATCAAAATACGCTTTAAGGTACTGTGCAGTACCTACAGTGATTTTTTTCCCTTAAATATACTTTTATTTTGTATAAAATAATGGTTAAACTTCTCTATTTTTTCGGCCGAAATCCCCATACAAATTTGTATAGCGCTGCGTTGCAATTATATTAGCCGCGCTCACGCACTCCGGAGCTCAGTGCCAGCCAGATCGTCAGAGTAGGAGCACGTCGCTTTGAGCCACGACCGCACCCGCGTATTCAAGCGTATCCATATACAAATCTCGTGCACAGTGTTTCGATTCACAATTTGCTTGATCAAAATTGTATAGTGGCAAGTATGAAAGTTATAGATTATGCTTCGAATTTACTGTGTAACTTATTATTATGAATAACTTCACGATATCTTTTATTATTTGAATTATTAGTTATTACTTGACTGGGTCCAATTCAGGGCCTGATGATGAAGCCGGAAAAAGACCACAGGAATTGTATGATAAAAACATGGTATGCCATCGAGTTTGGACGCGTTAGAATCGTCTTGACAAGTACTCTGTCGGGAAGTAGTTTCCAGGGCCTGATGGTGGAGCCGGAAGAAGGCCACAGGAAGTCTATGATAAAACCATGCTACACCATCGAGTTTAGACTCGTTTGATTCGTCTTGACGAGTGAGTACTCTGTCGGGAAGTAGTTTCCATGGCCAGATGATGGGACCGGAAGAAGGCCACAGAAAGTCTATGATAAAACCATGCTACCCCATCGAGTTTCGGTTCATTTGATTCGTCCAACTTTTTGTTTTTGGGCCGATTTTGATGAAACTCTGTTTTTTTAGGGTTCCGTACCCAAAGGGTAAAAACGGGACCCTATTATTAAGACTCCGCTGTCCGTCTGTCAGTCTGTCTGTCACCAGGCTGTATCTCATGAACCGTGATAGCTAGACAGTTGAAATTTTCACAAATGATGTATTTCTGTTGCCGCTATAACAATAAATATACTATAAATATAATAAAATAGATATTTAAGGGGGGCTCCCATTACCGCTATAACAACAAATACTAAAAACAGAATAAAATAAATATTTTAGGGGGGCTCCCATACAACGATCGTGATTCTGCCGTTATTTGATACGGAACCCTTCGTGCGCGAGTCCGACTCGCACTTGGCCGGTTTTTGTTACTATTTAGACAATAAAAAAGCAACGCAATAATATAAAAAAAAATCCAAGATGGCGGCCAACTTTTTTGTTTTTGGGCCGATTTCGATGAAACTCGGTTTTTAGTACTATTTCGACAAAAAACAGCAACGCAAGAATAAAAATTGAAAAAAATCGAAGATGGCGGCCAACTTTTTTGTTCTTGGGCCGATTTCGATGAAACTCGGTTTTTGGTACTATTTCGAAAATAAAACAGCAACGCAAGAATAAAAATTAAAAAAAATCCAAGATGGCGGCCAAATTTTTTGTTCTTGGGCCGATTTCGATGAAACTCGGTTTTTGGGTACTATTTCGAAAATAAAACAGCAACGCAAGAATAAAAATTGAAAAAAATCCAAGATGGCGGCCAACTTTTTTGTTTTTGGGCCGATTTCGATGAAACTCGGTTTTTGGTACTATTTCGAAAATAAAACAGCAACGCAAGAATAAAAATTGAAAAAATCCAAGATGGCGGCCAACTTTTTTGTTTTTGGGCCGATTTCAGTTAAACTCGGTTTTTGGTACTATTTCGAAAATAAAACAGTAACGCAAGAATAAAAATTGAAAAAAATCCAAGATGGCGGCCAACTTTTTTGTTTTTGGGCCGATTTCGGTTAAACTCGGTTTTTGGTACTAATTCGAAAATAAAACAGCAACGCAAGAATAAAAATTGAAAAAATCCAAGTTGGCGGCCACATTTTTTGTTTTTGGGCCGATTTCAATGAAACTCGGTTTTTGGTACTATTTCGAAAATAAAACTGCAACGCAATAATAAAAAAATAAAAATTCAAGATGGCCAACTTTTTTGTTTTTGGGCCGATTTCGGTTAAACTCGGTTTTTGGTACTAATTCGAAAATAAAACAGCAACGCAAGAATAATAATTGAAAAAATCCAAGTTGGCGGCCAACTTTTTTGTTTTTAGGCCGATTTCAGTTAAACTCGGTTTTTGGTACTATTTCGAAAATAAAACAGTAACGCAAGAATAAAAATTGAAAAAAATCCAAGATGGCGGCCAACTTTTTTGTTTTTGGGCCGATTTCGGTTAAACTCGGTTTTTGGTACTAATTCGAAAATAAAACAGCAACGCAAGAATAAAAATTGAAAAAATCCAAGTTGGCGGCCACATTTTTTGTTTTTGGGCCGATTTCGATGAAACTCGGTTTTTGGTACTATTTCGAAAATAAAACTGCAACGCAATAATAAAAAAATAAAAATTCAAGATGGCGGCCAACTTTTTTTTTTGGGCCGATTTCGGTTAAACTCGGTTTTTGGTACTAATTCGAAAATAAAATAGCAACGCAAGAATAATAATTGAAAAAATCCAAGTTGGCGGCCAACTTTTTTGTTCTTGGGCCGATTTCGATGAAACTGGGTTTTTGGTACTATTTCGAAAATAAAACAGTAACGCAAGAATAAAAATTGAAAAAAATCCAAGATGGCGGCCTATTTTTTTGTTTTTGGGCCGATTTCGGTTAAACTCGGTTTTTGGTACTAATTCGAAAATAAAACAGCAACGCAAGAATAAAAATTGAAAAAATCCAAGATGGCGGCCAACTTTTTTGTTTTTGGGCCGATTTCGATGAAACTCGGTTTTTGGTACTATTTCGAAAATAAAACAGCAACGCAAGAATAAAAATTGAAAAAATCCAAGATGGCGGCCAACTTCTTTGTTTTTGGGCCGATTTCGGTTAAACTCGGTTTTTGGTACTAATTCGAAAATAAAACAGCAACGCAAGAATAATAATTGAAAAAATCCAAGTTGGCGGCCAACTTTTTTGTTCTTGGGCCGATTTCGATGAAACTGGGTTTTTGGTACTATTTCGAAAATAAAACAGTAACGCAAGAATAAAAATTGAAAAAAATCCAAGATGGCGGCCAACTTTTTTGTTTTTGGGCCAATTTCGGTTAAACTCGGTTTTTGGTACTAATTCGAAAATAAAACAGCAACGCAAGAATAAAAATTGAAAAAATCCAAGTTGGCGGCCAACTTTTTTGTTCTTGGGCCGATTTCGATGAAACTGGGTTTTTGGTACTATTTCGAAAATAAAACAGTAACGCAAGAATAAAAATTGAAAAAATCCAAGATGGCGGCCAACTTCTTTGTTCTTGGGCCGATTTCGATGAAACTCGGTTTTTGGTACTATTTCGACAAGAAAACAGCAACGCAATAATAAAAAAATCCAAGATGGCAGCTAACTTTTTTGTTTTTGGGACGATATTGATAAAACTTGGTTTTTGTTACTATTTTGATAAGAAAACTCAGAAAACTTAAAATTTTAGGATGCGGCCAAATTCTTTAATTGTTTTTCTTTTTTTACAACCGAGTTACATCAAAATCAACCAAAAATCAAAGTCAAGTTAGTTCGCAGTCATCTTGACCTTTTGTCTTTGTTTACATTGCGTTATTCTTGTCCTTTATGGGAGAAATTAAGCTTGGGCAGTATTAAAGTACAGTCAGCGTCAAATTGATTGTTTACATTGCGTTATTCTTGTCCTTTATGGGAGAAATTAAGCTTGGGCAGTATTAAAGTACAGTCAGCTTCAAATTGATATGAGCGTCTAGAGTAGTCAAAATGATCTGAAAACAAAAATCTATTTGATCTACGCAGTTAGAATCATTTTATTGTTGTAAGCACACAAGGTGTTCAAAATATCTTACTACTCATTATTTTATATTCATATGAGAAGTCAGAGTGTTCAAAATTATCTTAGCAAACAAAGCTGTCAAAGTTATCTGTGCATATGCATTATAAAATTGTTGACGGATAGTTTTGACAGCTTTGTTTAATATTTTGAACACTTAGACTGCTCAAATAAATATTAAATAATGAGAAGTAAAATATTCTGAATAGCTTTTGTGCTTACAACAATATGATGATTCTAACTACATACATACACTCACGCCTGTTTCCCATGGGGGTAGGCAGAGACTATGGATCGCCACCTGCTACGATCCTTGCACACTTCTTTCGCTTCATTCATATCCATCAATCTTTTCATACATGCCCTGCGGTTTTTGTCACTGCGTACACCAGCCTTTTTTATAATAACCTCTATTTGGTCCGCGTAGGTTTTTCTGGGACGCCCTCGTGCAATCGTTCCTTCCACATTCGCACAGTATATCTCTTTCGTGATTCGCCTTTCATTCATCCTCTCTAAGTGACCAAACCACTGGAGCATTCCTTTCTCAATTCTTGTCACTATATCATCTTTCAGACCACACCTTTTGCGAATCACCTCATTGCTCACTCTATCACTCAGTTTTACTCCACATATTTTCCTCAACGATCGCATCTCTACCGCATTTATTCTGCTTTCATTCTTCTTCTGCCATACCCAAGTTTCTCTTCCATACATCAGTGTCGGTACCAGCACTCCGTTATGAATAGCCATTCGCGCCTTTGCAGAAACGGTTTGGCTACTCATAACCGAGTGTATAGCACCACTCACCGAATTTCCTTTCTTCACTCGTCTTTCTATGTCTTCCTCACTCTTTCCGTCCCTTGTGAACAAACTCCCCAAGTATACAAACTCACGGACTTGTTCCACTTTTTCGCCACCTAACATTACCGTACAGTCAGTCATTTCTTCATCTCTCTCAAACACCATCACTTTAGTCTTAGTTACATTCACTTTCATCCCTTTTCTCACAAAATCATCATTCATAACCGACATCATTTCCTGCAACTCTTGCGCAGAAGACGCAAGTATAACTTGGTCGTCATACTTGCGTCTTCTGCTTTTTGGCATGTTTTTAGCATCCTGCCGTGACCCTTTCCCTTTGTACAGCGGCACGACCACGGCTTTACGCCAATCTTCCGGCACTTTGCCACTGTTCCAACATTTATTAAAGATCAGGCACAGCCAGGACGCAACCAGATCTTTCCCACCTCTCAGCATTTCAACAGTAATTCTGTCATATCCTGCTGCTTTCCCTTTTTTCATGCTCTTCATTGCACTAATAATCTCATCCATATATATATCTCTTTCATCCACTTCTGTCTCTTCCTCGTCTTGATTCTAACTGCGCAGATCATTTTGAGTACTCTAGACGCTTATATCAGTTTGGCGCTGACTGTACCAAAACCCGAGTTACATTGAAATCAGCCCAAAAACAGAAATGTTGGCCGCCATCTTGGATTTTTTATATTTTTATTACTTATTACGTTGCTTTCTTGTCGAAATAGTACTAAAAACCGAGTTTCATCAAAATCGGTTCAAGAACAAAAAAGTTGGCCGCCATCTTGGATTTTATATAAATTTATTATTGCGTTGCTATTTTCTTGTCGAAATAGTACCCAAAAACCGAGTTTCATCGAAATCGGCCCAAGAACAAAAAAGTTGGCCGCCACCTTGGATTTTTTTCAATTTTTATTCTTGCGTCGCTGTTTTATTTTCGAAATAGTACCGAAAACCGAGTTTCATCAAAATCGGCCCAAAAACAAAAATGTTAGCCGCCATCTTGGATTTTTTTAATTTTTATTCTTGCGTCGCTGTTTTATTTTCGAAATAGTACCGAAAACCGAGTTTCATCTAAATCGGCCCAAGAACAAAAAAGTTGGCCGCCATCTTGGATTTTTTTTAATTTTTATTCTTGCGTTGCTGTTTTATTTTCGAAATAGTACCAAAAACCGAGTTTCATCGAAATCGGCCCAAGAACAAAAAAGTTGGGCGCCCTCTTGGATTTTTCTCAATTTTTATTCTTGCGTTACTGTTTTATTTTCGAAATAGTACCAACAACCGAGTTTCATCGAAATCGGCCCAAAAACAAAAAAGTTGGCCGCCATCTTGGATTTTTTCAATTTTTATTCTTGCGTTGCTGTTTTATTTTCGAAATAGTACCAACAACCGAGTTTCATCGAAATCGGCCCAAAAACAAAAAAGTTGGCCGCCATCTTGGATTTTTTTTAATTTTTATTCTTGCGTTGCTGTTTTATTTTCGAAATAGTACCAAAAACCGAGTTTCATCGAAATCGGCCCAAGAACAAAAAAGTTGGGCGCCCTCTTGGATTTTTCTCAATTTTTATTCTTGCGTTGCTGTTTTATTTTCGAAATAGTACCAACAACCGAGTTTCATCGAAATCGGCCCAAAAACAAAAAAGTTGGCCGCCATCTTGGATTTTTTCAATTTTTATTCTTGCGTTGCTGTTTTATTTTCGAAATAGTACCAAAAACCGAGTTTCATCGAAATCGGCCCAAAACCAAAAAAGTTGGCCGCTATCTTGGATTTTTTCAATTTTTATTCTTGCGTTGCTGTTTTATTTTCGAAATAGTACCAAAAACCGAGTTTCATCGAAATCGGCCCAAGAACAAAAAAGTTGGCCGCCACCTTGGATTTTTTTCAATTTTTATTCTTGCGTTGCTGTTTTATTTTCGAAATAGTACCGAAAACCGAGTTTCATCTGAATCGGCCCAAGAACAAAAAAGTTGGCCGCCATCTTGGATTTTTTCAATTTTTATTCTTGCGTTGCTGTTTTATTTTCGAAATAGTACCGAAAACCGAGTTTCATCTAAATCGGCCCAAGAACAAAAAAGTTGGCCGCCATCTTGGATTTTTATCAATTTTTATTCTTGCGTTGCTGTTTAATTTTCGAAATAGTACCAAAAACCGAGTTTCATCGAAATCGGCCCAAGAACAAAAAAGTTGGGCGCCCTCTTGGATTTTTCTCAATTTTTATTCTTGCGTTACTGTTTTATTTTCGAAATAGTACCAAAAACCGAGTTTCATCAAAATCGGCCCAAAAACAAAAAAGTTAGCCGCCATCTTGGATTTTTTTAATTTTTATTCTTGCGTCGCTGTTTTATTTTCGAAATAGTACCGAAAACCGAGTTTCATCTAAATCGGCCCAAGAACAAAAAAAGTTGGCCGTCATCTTGGATTTTTATCAATTTTTATTCTTGCGTTGCTGTTTTATTTTCGAAATAGTACCAAAAACCGAGTTTCATCGAAATCGGCCCAAAAACAAAAAAGTTGGCCGCCATCTTGGTTTTTTTTCAATTTTTATTCTTGCGTTGCTGTTTTATTTTCGAAATAGTACCAAAAACCGAGTTTCATCGAAATCGGCCCAAAACCAAAAAAGTTGGCCGCTATCTTGGATTTTTTCAATTTTTATTCTTGCGTTGCTGTTTTATTTTCGAAATAGTACCAAAAACCGAGTTTCATCGAAATCGGCCCAAAAACAAAAAAGTTGGCCGCCACCTTGGATTTTTTTCAATTTTTATTCTTGCGTTGCTGTTTTATTTTCGAAATAGTACCAAAAACCGAGTTTCATCGAAATCGGCCCAAAAACAAAAAAGTTGGCCGCCATCTTGGATTTTTTTCAATTTTTATTCTTGCGTTGCTGTTTTATTTTCGAAATAGTACCAAAAACCGAGTTTCATCGAAATCGGCCCAAAACCAAAATAGTTGGCCGCTATCTTGGATTTTTTCAATTTTTATTCTTGCGTTGCTGTTTTATTTTCGAAATAGTACCAATAACCGAGTTTCATCGAAATCGGCCCAAGAACAAAAAAGTTGGCCGCCATCTTGGATTTTTTTCAATTTTTATTCTTGCGTTGCTGTTTTATTTTCGAAATAGTACCAAAAACCGAGTTTCATCGAAATCGGCCAAAAAAACAAAAAGTTGGTAGCCATCTTGATTTTTTTTTATATTTTTATTATTGCGTTGCTGTTTTATTGTCGAAATAGTACTAAAAACCGAGTTTAACCGAAATCGGCCCAAAAACAAAAAAGTTTGCCGCCATCTTGGACTTTTTTATATCTTTATTATTGCGTTGCTGTTTTCTTGTCAAAATAGTACCAAAAACCGACTTTTACCGAAATCGGTCCAAAAACAAAAAAGTTGCCATCTTTGAATTTTTAATAGGTATTTTTAACATTGCCTTGCCTTTTTTGTCGAAATAGTACAAATGCGCGCGCTTCACTTCGCTTCGATTCACGCCCATTTTGAATTGACCCTTACATTTTGGTATTACGATAGGAGTGGCTCGGTAGAAATACCAAAAATGGTAGGTTCGAGACCACGGCGCAGATTTCACTAACTTAATTTCGTTGTTCTGGCCGAAAAGTAAAACCGGTTAGGTAATGAAAAATACCCATATTTTTCCAAACCGGTTTAAAAACCGGTTAGAGGAACAGAACCTTTTTCAAAAACATCCACCTATAATTTCGTCAAACCGGTTTAAAAAAATTACCAGTTTCCAAGCCCTGCGCCACAGACTAAGCAACACTGCCGTCATATGTCTAAAAAGCGGCTAACCCACATGTGGCCGTGTTTCACTTTTTTCATTCATACTGAGTAATTTTGAATTCTCTATCTTTGACTATAAGAACCATATTTCTAGCATTAATACTTTTGAAGATACGAAAAGCATGTCAGCCGCTAAGTGGCGGTTTTTTATACTAATCCTTTGCTAAAAAGCGGCAACTCAACAATACTATACTTAAAAGCAGTTAAAGCGCCATAACTTCCCAATCATGTATTTGTTTTGCAAAGCATTACTTGTCTAGAAATACGTTATCCTGTCACACTTATCTAGAAAGCAGTTACGATACTTTAACCGCCTAAAAGCCTTTTATAATTTATGAGTAATTATGCAATCTAACTTAGTTATAAAGCGGTTATTAGAAATATTTAGACTAAAAAGCAGTTATGCGACACTAACCGCGATCAAGATAAGAATCAATTTAGTGGATGTTTGATCAAAACTTGACTAAAAGTTCAACCACTGCTTTTTTACTAAAAATAAATAAAAAATGATGCGAGCGATCCTAAGTTATAAAGCGGTAAAGCCACAGTACTAAGCTATAAAGTGGTTATCCGCACACAAACATAAACCCTTTCCTTAGCTATAAGGAAGTTAAGTACTTTTAACTGCTTTTTAATTTAGCATATTAGGATAACTTCTATAACAGTTCCGAAATGTAGCAGTTATTGAGAATTACTTGGCTAAAAAGCAGTTAAGGTGTGGTTAGCCGCATTTTAACAAGTATTTCATGGTAAAAATAAATAAAATTACTTAACTACACAGGAAAAACTTAAATTACAAAATGCCTGAAAGACTTTTCAGGACCCGAAATGTCAAATTAGTCAGCCACTTAAAACTGCTACATAAGTTTATAAAATGTTTTGGTGTAAGTTGTATACTTTTCTAGAGAAATCGTTTCCCACGTTTTTTGACGTTTGTGCGAAATCAACTGTTTGGGGTTAGCCGCTTTTTAGACATAGGACGGCAGAACAATACTGGTACACTACGTGTTCCCGCTCACACACTCTACAACTACTTTATTGATTGGACTATTATTTATTAGGACTTATTATTATTAGGTCGAAATCGAATGAATCCACAATAATGTCAATTTGTTTTCTTATATTTTTTTTGTAGTCAATCTCATATTTTGTTTAAACAACATGTAGGTACCTATATCTTAAAACATTTCTTTACCGATAGGTATGTATTATACATTTTTTAATTTGTTCTTATTTGAGAAGTAATAAATTCATCTTCATCTTTATTAATTCGTATTCTGCAAAAAAACATAATTGTAAAAATATATTTAGAGTCGCATTGTGTATATATAATTATACAGGCATGAATATAATTTACTTATTGTTTTATTGTATCCTTGATTGATCTAAATATTTCGATTGTTCACGATCATGAATAATCCTAATTTATGTGTGAAAAAAAGAAGATTCATTCAATCACCATAAAAATATATTATGCATTTTAAGGACAGACCATACAACAAGATTTTAAGTAATTTAGGTCCTACAGGTACGATGTTCAGGGTTTGGTTAGATTGAGATTTGAGCGCAAGCGGACCACTGTTAAAGCGTAGATGTGTGCGTGAACCGCGCAAGTGCGTCGATCGCTGTGTGGGTAGCGCTTCGATACCTAATTTTCTCTCGCGCCCGCGGCGTAAGCGCCCCTTAAGGCAGTTGCTTGTGTTGTGGCGTCATTAGTTCCTCAATATGCAAGTTCATGCAGAAATAAATACACAAATCACATAATAAGTTGATAGTATATAGTATTATATTATCTGTGATAGTATACATATTATTGTATAACGGCGCGCATCAGAGTGTAAATGTTAATAAATTAGAAATGTCTGAATAACATAATTTTTTTGGAATCTAAAAATGAGTGCAATAGGAATGATGGATATCAGTGTTAGGTACAGGCGTGAGCGACGAGGGCGTGCGCGCGGTGTGCTGCAGCTGCCCGTCGCTCCAGGCGCTGGACGTGTCGTACCTGGGCGCGCTCACGGACGCGGGCCTGCGCGCCGCCGCGCGCCTGCCGCGCCTGCGCCGCCTCGTGGCGCGCGGCAGCGACGCGCTCTCCTCCGCGCCGCTCGCGCACGTGCTGCGCGCCTGCCACCACCTGCAGGTACGTGGCCGCCTCGTGGCGCGCGGCAGCGACGCGCTCTCCTCCGCGCCGCTCGCGCACGTGCTGCGCGCCTGCCACCACCTGCAGGTACGTGGCCGCCTCGTGGCGCGCGGCAGCGACGCGCTCTCCTCCGCGCCGCTCGCGCACGTGCTGCGCGCCTGCCACCACCTGCAGGTACGTGGCCGCCTCGTGGCGCGCGGCAGCGACGCGCTCTCCTCCGCGCCGCTCGCGCACGTGCTGCGCGCCTGCCACCACCTGCAGGTACGTGGCCGCCTCGTGGCGCGCGGCAGCGACGCGCTCTCCTCCGCGCCGCTCGCGCACGTGCTGCGCGCCTGCCACCACCTGCAGGTACGTGGCCGCCTCGTGGCGCGCGGCAGCGACGCGCTCTCCTCCGCGCCGCTCGCGCACGTGCTGCGCGCCTGCCACCACCTGCAGGTACGTGGCCGCCTCGTGGCGCGCGGCAGCGACGCGCTCTCCTCCGCGCCGCTCGCGCACGTGCTGCGCGCCTGCCACCACCTGCAGGTACGTGGCCGCCTCGTGGCGCGCGGCAGCGACGCGCTCTCCTCCGCGCCGCTCGCGCACGTGCTGCGCGCCTGCCACCACCTGCAGGTACGTGGCCGCCTCGTGGCGCGCGGCAGCGACGCGCTCTCCTCCGCGCCGCTCGCGCACGTGCTGCGCGCCTGCCACCACCTGCAGGTATGTGGTCGCGTGCCTGAAGATATGATCTCCGAGATAGATTTTGAACGCTGAACGAAAGTTGCACGATAGTCCCTTTAGGACTGAACCGATGACGAAGGAATAATATGGACCTGACATACCTACAAAAAAAGCGTGCATACCTTCTTCATTATTTTACATTCAAACTCAACTAAACATGGCGGCGTAGCTTAGTGTAGGTATATACACCTTATATAAACAGCATAGAGTCGAAATTGTAACATGTAAACGCAACACAATATGGCGGACACGGCACGCGTCTGACGTCACGATTGTCACGAATGCTTTGTTTGCAGTTTATGCCACTTCCATAGGTTTCCTTTTTCAGAGGACTGAACGGTGAGGCATGCGAGCGAGTCCTTCACTCTGTCGTGTAATTAGTTATTTGCGCGGCGCAGGAGCCGCGTGATTCGTTAGTTGCACTTCTAAAGAGATATTTAATGCATTAAATGATGTTAATACAGGAAGTGGACGCGTGCGGGTGCGACAACGTGTGCGACGAGGTGGTGGAGGCGGCGGTGGAGGCGCTGGAGGCGCGGCCGCGCGCGCTGCTGCTGCGGCTGGGCGGCACCGCGGCCGCGCAGCACCTGCCGCACGAGGTGAGGCCCCACCTGCATGTAGCTACCACCAGCTGGGCGGCACCGCGGCCGCGCAGCACCTGCCGCACGAGGTGAGGCCCCACCTGCATGTAGCTACCACCAGCTGGGCGGCACCGCGGCCGCGCAGCACCTGCCGCACGAGGTGAGGCCCCACCTGCATGTAGCTACCACCAGCTGGGCGGCACCGCGGCCGCGCAGCACCTGCCGCACGAGGTGAGGCCCCACCTGCATGTAGCTACCACCAGCTGGTCGGCACCGCGGCCGCGCAGCACCTGCCGCACGAGGTGAGGCCCCACCTGCATGTAGCTACCACCAGCTGGGCGGCACCGCGGCCGCGCAGCACCTGCCGCACGAGGTGAGGCCCCACCTGCATGTAGCTACCACCAGCTGGGCGGCACCGCGGCCGCGCAGCACCTGCCGCACGAGGTGAGGCCCCACCTGCATGTAGCTACCACCAGCTGGGCGGCACCGCGGCCGCGCAGCACCTGCCGCACGAGGTGAGGCCCCACCTGCATGTAGCTACCACCAGCTGGGCGGCACCGCGGCCGCGCAGCACCTGCCGCACGAGGTGAGGCCCCACCTGCATGTAGCTACCACCAGCTGGGCGGCACCGCGGCCGCGCAGCACCTGCCGCACGAGGTGAGGCCCCACCTGCATGTAGCTACCACCAGCTGGGCGGCACCGCGGCCGCGCAGCACCTGCCGCACGAGGTGAGGCCCCACCTGCATGTAGCTACCACCAGCTGGGCGGCACCGCGGCCGCGCAGCACCTGCCGCACGAGGTGAGGCCCCACCTGCATGTAGCTACCACCAGCTGGGCGGCACCGCGGCCGCGCAGCACCTGCCGCACGAGGTGAGGCCCCACCTGCATGTAGCTACCACCAGCTGGGCGGCACCGCGGCCGCGCAGCACCTGCCGCACGAGGTGAGGCCCCACCTGCATGTAGCTACCACCAGCTGGGCGGCACCGCGGCCGCGCAGCACCTGCCGCACGAGGTGAGGCCCCACCTGCATGTAGCTACCACCAGCTGGGCGGCACCGCGGCCGCGCAGCACCTGCCGCACGAGGTGAGGCCCCACCTGCATGTAGCTACCACCAGCTGGGCGGCACCGCGGCCGCGCAGCACCTGCCGCACGAGGTGAGGCCCCACCTGCATGTAGCTACCACCAGCTGGGCGGCACCGCGGCCGCGCAGCACCTGCCGCACGAGGTGAGGCCCCACCTGCATGTAGCTACCACCAGCTGGGCGGCACCGCGGCCGCGCAGCACCTGCCGCACGAGGTGAGGCCCCACCTGCATGTAGCTACCACCAGCTGGGCGGCACCGCGGCCGCGCAGCACCTGCCGCACGAGGTGAGGCCCCACCTGCATGTAGCTACCACCAGCTGGGCGGCACCGCGGCCGCGCAGCACCTGCCGCACGAGGTGAGGCCCCACCTGCATGTAGCTACCACCAGCTGGGCGGCACCGCGGCCGCGCAGCACCTGCCGCACGAGGTGAGGCCCCACCTGCATGTAGCTACCACCAGCTGGGCGGCACCGCGGCCGCGCAGCACCTGCCGCACGAGGTGAGGCCCCACCTGCATGTAGCTACCACCAGCTGGGCGGCACCGCGGCCGCGCAGCACCTGCCGCACGAGGTGAGGCCCCACCTGCATGTAGCTACCACCAGCTGGGCGGCACCGCGGCCGCGCAGCACCTGCCGCACGAGGTGAGGCCCCACCTGCATGTAGCTACCACCAGCTGGGCGGCACCGCGGCCGCGCAGCACCTGCCGCACGAGGTGAGGCCCCACCTGCATGTAGCTACCACCAGCTGGGCGGCACCGCGGCCGCGCAGCACCTGCCGCACGAGGTGAGGCCCCACCTGCATGTAGCTACCACCAGCTGGGCGGCACCGCGGCCGCGCAGCACCTGCCGCACGAGGTGAGGCCCCACCTGCATGTAGCTACCACCAGCTGGGCGGCACCGCGGCCGCGCAGCACCTGCCGCACGAGGTGAGGCCCCACCTGCATGTAGCTACCACCAGCTGGGCGGCACCGCGGCCGCGCAGCACCTGCCCCACGAGGTGAGGCCACACGATGAAACAACATTGTCGTTACTTAATTTTTTTGTTCTTAGGGCGGGTAACCATTTGGGATTCGCGAACCTCTCCGTGTACCTAGAACAGTGCGTCATAGCAAAAATTTTATTTTCTCTTTGGCTAAATGTGGTGTGTACGTGTGCAAACCAGGTTCGCATACGTTTTCGCTCACGTACCCAATATGGCGCTCTGTTGCAGCACAGGACAAAAAATATTTTGATGCAGGTTCACGGAGCGCAGACTTTCGCGAACCTAAGTGGGTAATACCTTTAGAAACTACAATGATGCGACTATATTAAGCCACTTGACATCCAGCGAATGGTTTAATTTATTTCGATGATTAACTTGTTCGTTTCGCAGGAACACCCAAAACATAAGTTGCTAAGAGTGAACATGGACGAAGACCTAAGCAACCCCAACCTGCGGCCCGACTTCGTGGACCAGATGATCGACTACAGCTCCGACGACTCGCTCGACGACATCTACGACCACGACCTCTACGAAGACTTCGACGACTTCCTAGGGCCAGGTAACTATGTATTTTATATTTTAGGTAGTTATGTATTTTAAAGTTATATTTTTAATGCAAAGGTTATACTTTAAGGATTTATTATCAGAATGCTAGAGGGTTGCGTACGAAGGTGAGTGCTTTCTATAGAAATGTATGCGTTAATAATTACGACATCATATCTATTACCGAGTCGTGGTTGCTGGATGGCATATCCGATGCCGAGCTGTTTGATAGTAGGTATTTAGTTTACCGGCGGGACCGTGAGTATGCTAGGTTGGGTATAACTTTAGGCGGTGGTGTATTGCTCGCGGTCAGGCGCGATTTCCCGGTTTTATACAAACCTGAATGGAACAGCTCAGCTGAGGACATTTGGGTCACTTTATTAATGAAACACAAGAGACCTGCGATTACATATAAAATGCATATTTGTACATTATATTTATGTAAAGAGGAAGGGGGTAATTCGTACAAGGAACAATTAAAATGTTTTTCTGACAAACTAAATGACATAATATGTGGTCATCCTTTGGACAAATTCATTGTAATGGGTGATTTTAATTTCGGCAATAATGTCCAGTGGGTAAGGTCGAGTGACGAGGCGTCAATGTTGCCGGTTAACTACTCTGCTGAATATCTATGTGATTTTTTCGATATCATAGATACTTGTAACTTAAGCCAATTTAATGGTGAATTTAATATAAATAATCGGGTTTTGGATTTAGTTTTTTCAAATGGATTATTAAACATAAAAAGCTGTGACAAACCTTTGGTCACGGAGGACTCACACCATAAGTCCCTTGAAATACAGGCTGAATTTGTTCAAATTCACGAACTGAGCGAGATGAGCCGAATGCAATACATTTTTTGTCGCGGTGACTATTGTGCAATCAAGTCAGAGCTCGACAGTATCAACTGGCATGAATATTTAAGT
Organism: Agriphila tristella; assembly: GCA_928269145.1. Lineage (NCBI taxonomy): Eukaryota > Metazoa > Arthropoda > Insecta > Lepidoptera > Crambidae > Agriphila > Agriphila tristella. Next base: position 47,082,536 of record OV743433.1, read on the forward strand.
ATTGGAACGTTAGATGTCGCAGTTACCAATTTTTATAACAAATTATATCATCTTCGTGATAAGTACATACCACAAAAGCGTATCAAGTCCAGCTCTTATCCGCCATGGTACAATTCAAGTCTTATCAAAGTTTTAAAATAAAAATTCAAGTATCATTCTAAATATAAAATATATGAAAATTTATCAGATTATCATGCTTTTTCCGTTTTACGCAAAAGAGCTTGTGAACTTGAGCAAGATTGCTTTGATAAGTACATCAAGCGTATTGAGTCCTCGATTATTGACAACCCTAAAGCTTTTTGGGCATTTGTTAAATCGAAAAGGAGTAGCCTAACATTTCCTAGTGTGATGTGTTATAAATCTGTGAGTGCTGATACCGGCGAAGGTATTAGTAACTTGTTTGCGGATTATTTTCTTTCCACTTTCTTAACAACTAGTCAACATCAACATACGGTTACTTCTAATATAAACACTGATACCGGCCCAAGTAGTATAGGTAATGTGGAAGTTGATCCGAATAAAGTGCTAAATCTTTTAAAATCACTTGATCAGGGTAAATCTGGTGGTCCGGATTTGATTCCGCCATTATTCATCGTCAAGTGTGCTGAGAGCTTGGTGACGCCTCTGTGTGTACTATATAAACGTTCTTTGTCTGAGGGGACTGTTCCTAAGGTATGGAAGTCTGCTTTCATTACCCCGGTACATAAAAAAGGTGACAAAAATGACGTAGAAAACTACCGTCCGATATCCAAACTTTGTCTTTTTGCCAAAATCCTTGAAAGGGTAGTCTATCAGGATGCATATTCTAGTTTAAGCAGTTCTTTTAATGACGCTCAGCACGGTTTTCTCAGAAAGCGCTCCACGACCAGCAACCTCGTTATAGCTAATGAATTTATAACTGAGGCAATGGATAATGGTGGACAAGTGGACGTAGTATACACGGACTACCAGAAATGCTTTGACCGAATAGATCATCGAATATTACTCTCCAAACTTTATGCTGCGGGTATACATGGCAACTTGCTTCGTTGGTTTACATCCTATGTTGAGAACCGTAACCAAGCTGTTGTTCTTCGGGGTTATGTGTCGCGGTGGACAGATATACCATCTGGTGTGCCCCAGGGGTCAATTTTGGGTCCCCTATTATTTATTATTTTTATAATGGATATAAGTAAATGTTTTTTAAACTCTAAAATCCTATTATTCGCTGACGACATGAAGATTCTCAAGTTAATTCGCGGGTCATTGGATGTTTGTGACTTACAACAGGATCTTCTATGATTTGAGCAATACTGTCTTCTCAACAAGTTGGATCTTAACGTGGAAAAATGTTTTTATATGACATTCACACGTAAGACGAATAAAATTGAATCCAGATACAATCTTTTAAACCACAATTTAACTCGAGTTGACAGCATTAGGGACTTAGGTGTGACACGAAGAACACAGTAATGTGAAGTACTTAGAAATTTATATTCGAGATGAAAGATTGAGAAAACAATGTAATAAATTTAAAATGTGTAGATATAAGAACCTGTATGGTGCAAGAAACTATAAATATATACTACCTAAAATTTTGAATAGCCTACCAAACGATGTACTTAATATTTACTTAAATAATCCAAACTTTAAAAAACATTTAAAAAAATATCTTATAAACACAAACGAAACTACCTACATACTCTAAGTCAAATGTAATAATGAATACAGGGTGCTTGCACCAACATTGGACACTTCCACCAACATTGGTCTATTCCAAATCAAAAAATATATAGAGAAAAAACAAATATTTAATTTTAAATAAAGCAATACTATATACATAATGACTAATGTTCGTGCGTGCACCTTATAATGTTAGTTATGCATGCTTTCTTTTCTATTTTCATGTTTTGATTTATACAATGCTTAAAACTTGCGAACTCTCATGGGCACACAAACCCTAGTGGTTTTGCCAGTGAGTAAATGTATAATAGAATCTGTATGTAATATGTCTTAAACAATAAACAATAAAAAAAAAAAAAAACATGATTCTAAATTAATTTTTAACGATCACATTGATCACATTGCTAAAAGGGCTTCCAAGGCTCTAGGTTTTGTAATGAGAATGTCCAGTGATCTAAAATCTTTGAAAGCAATCAAAGTGCTGTATTGTGCCTTCGTACGCAGCCATCTAGAGTACGCTTCACAGGTGTGGAACCCAATGTATAATATATACATTACGCGCCTGGAGAAAATCCAAAAACGATTTTTGCGATTCCTGGATTATAAGGCTGGGCAATATTCTGAGAATTACGAGCACCGCTGTAAGCGATATCATTTTCTACCTCTTCAAATTCGGCGTGAAGTAAATGACGTTTGTTTTATATCTAAACTTGTTAATGGCGCCATTGATTGCCCGGACTTATTATCTAAGATTGGTCTTCGCACTAACACTCTTGGTCTCCGTCGGCGTCCATTGCTTCATATACCATCAGCTCATACAAACTACCGACAAAACACCTTTATACTGCGTGGCTGTGAAACTTATAATAGGTATAGCAGTGAACATGACTTCGACTTATTTACGACTAGCCCGGCGACTATCAGGCGAACTGTAAACTTGCATTACTTTCGGCAGCAATTCCGTGTGGGTGCTCAACCTTAATTGTGTAATAACATTAGCAACACATTACTTTTTAGCTTAAATTTTTTTTTTCTAACGTCACTGATTTTTCCTTTTGGTTTAAATTTATTTTTAGTGGAAATTGGTACTTTTTTTTTTTCGTGCAAGAATTTGGTACTTAAATTAATTTTATTTTTATATAGGATACTATTGATATGTATATGTGGAGGTTTGTAATTGGCTTCGAGTAATTAATAATGTTTTTATATGCCTATAAAGCTGTAAACCTTCCTAAAATAAATAAAATAAAATAAAATAAAATAACCGCCTTGGTGGTCTAGTGTTTCGCCCACCCGTGTGTTCGGGTCCCGGGTTCGATTCCCAGATAAATAAAATAGTTTTCTGGCAGCACGGAAGTGCCCCCGCCAAGACGAGCAAGCGAAGCTCAAGGCCACTTTTCTCGAAGCGCTTCGTCGTTTTTTTTAACCTTCATATCTTGGGTTTGGAGTATACCAGATAAACAAAATTCTCGGAATATGATGTCAGTAGTAAACTTATTAAACATACAAAGTTTCAATTGCATAGCTCTTATAATATAGATTTTATTGATATCTAAAAAACCCCGATTTCGTCACTGACTCACTCATGATCATCAAAACTCAAAGGGTACTTCCTGAAGTCCTAGAAAACTGAAATTTGGTATGTAAGCTAGTATTAGTACACAAACAATTTTTGTTGTTTGTGTGTAATGGGAAAAATTTTACCCCGGGGTATAGATGGAAATTACCCCACTGAAAATGTTAGTCGGTAGAGCAAAGGGGTTGTGTGGATTCGCGTGGCTCAGTCATCCATGGATCAACTATGATTTTGGGCGCCGTTAATATCAATGAAAGTTAAAAATTAAAAGATAAATTGTCCACAGATCGAAACAAAGTGAGTTTAATAAATCAAACCAGTGTTTTCGTTGACATAAACATTTATTTAACATGTTGTATAATTAATACCAAGTTAACAACGATTCGCAGAAAATAAGTCATAAAAATATTTAAAACCACATGGGGTATAAATGGTTTAACGAAGAATCCGAAGGGTTAAAATGAAGTCACACATTTTATATTAATACATAATACCTTGAGAACACATTATAATGTTAAAACCGCACGAAGGGCAAATGGTTTAACAGGGACCCTTAACAGGTTAAAGTGAGACCATACATTTATTACAAAAACAATACCCTTGGGTTCATTATAAAATTAAAACCATATAAAGAAGTAGGGATTTTAACTATAGACCCTTAAAAGTAAAGGTGAGGGCATATCTATTCGTTTCCCGTTAGTCAGACAGATTAAGAGGCCGGTTCCGCATTTGAAATAAGTTTTCAAACGTCACCATATCTCTCAAGTTGGATGACCGTCAAGAACCGAACACATATGTACTCAAAAAAAACTTATGCTAAGATACCTATTACTTATCATCTTAACACCAGACATTCATAGTAAAATAGAATTATTTATACATTCTGGCTCATGGACCAGAGTTACGCTGAAGCTAAATAAATTTGAAACATGACCGTAGGTACATTTATTGGCTGTAGACCTGCTCCGGGTTGAGTTTGAACATGTCATCAAAACATCATTTTGTACTGGATATGAACGTTAATTACTTCACCGGGTACATACTACAGAATCACTGCCGCGATGATAATATAAGAAGGCTGAGGAATACCTTGGTTAGTTTTATAAATCCATGGCAATGGTACGGTTTAACCTGTGCTCGTCGCGCTGATTTTAATGAGACATCATAGCATGGAATTCTCACCAAGCCACTGCACAGACGACGTTACATCGAAACAAGCTCAAACCATAACCTTGGAAGTATTCCCTGGACCAAACTTGCGAGAAACATGGAAGTACTTATATCTTGAAATTTTGAGGTAAAACTGTGGAAACAACCTGGGAGAAACCTGGAAGCCCTGCAATAGAAAATCAAAGTCACCAAATTGTCCAACATTGAATATGAGGTTTTCCTTACAACTAACATTATAACAAGGTTGAGAAACTTACCAAATTTGGGCTTTAATTATCACAGGTTTTTATCTCATGAAAGACATGATGAAATATAAATTGACGAGCTGGAGCCCTGAGAACAATACGACACGAGGTTACAATCTGGATACCACTGGTAAAAACGGACAAATAATTAGATTCGTAATATTATAACACTCACCACTTAAAGGGATGCTCAACGCATCATTAAATTAATAGCGAAACCACTAAAAATCACCTAAAGCCGTGGCTCACATATTATTCAATCCCTGCATCTACACGACACAGGCGAAATACCCAGAATGAGACAAAGACTTCCGTTCCTCGAACTACGTCGGTCATTGTTGAAACGACTCGAAAAATCTAGAATGCCATAGACAACAACCTACCCCCCAGACAAAATACATTCTATGAACATATTTACCTTTTGTCTGAATATTAATATTAAAACGCTTAACTAGCATGCGAGACATGGGTATTTACATTATTTAATTAAAATAACAAATAGGATTTATTAGATTTTATTACCAAAGTGTAAATTAATTGGACCGAAACATTCAGTTAGCTGGAATCGGAACGCTAAACGTCACATCTGACAGTTGTCACTTGTCAACTGAAAAGACAGCTGTGAGATATGTAAACAAGAAAGTTTATTTGCTTTAATTATTGAAAAGTGCTAAAATTCTTTATGAATGATGTTTTAAAATGAATTCAAGTGAATGCTTTGTGATCAAAGTGGGCGGTATAATCGCCGACATTCGTTAAACTACTGGAAATTGACCCAAATAAAGGTAAAAATATCCATGCAATAAACTAACACTAAACACATCAAAAGCTATGTGAAAACACTATGTATGTTTTGTAAAACCCATCTAAACTCTTACCTACATCTAATACCTAATGTTCCTTGTCCAACCTAGAAGACTATAGCGAGAATTTCGCTATAAAAAGTACTTTAAACACAAGTGTTTGATACCGTAGGGATAGGTGTAAAAAACAGTGTTACATGTGTACTGTAATTATGAAGTTGGACCTTAACCCCCCCAACCACTTAACCCTCATAACTTAAGTTTGGATTATACCAGAAAAACAAAATTCTCAGGATATGATGTCTGTAGTAGACTTATTAAACATACAAAGTTTCAATTGCATAGCTCTTAAACTTTGGATTTTATTGAGATTATATTTTTCACAATTTTATTAAATACTAGCGGCCGCCCGCGGTTTCACCCGCGTGGTTCCCGTTCCTGTAGGAATATCGGGATAAAAAGTATCCTATGTTTTAATCCAGGCTATCTACTATCTGTGTGCCAAATTTCAACCAAATCCGTTCAGTAGTTTTTGCGTGATTGAGGAACAAACATCCAAACCCACAAACTTTCACATTTATAATATTAGTAGGATTCTAATAAAACATACAAAGTTTCAATTGCATAGCTCTTAAACTTTGGATTTTATTGAGATTATATTTTTCACAATTTTATTAAATAAGTATAGTTATTTCGTTGTAACGTTTTTTTCTTGATTGGCGGATTTAGTGCAGGCTCGGTGCACCCTTAAGTAAAAAGGCGTCGATAATAGAATAACAATATCACATTAATCAACAATTCTTCGTCACGATGTTTCAGATGATGAACTTCTCCTCGATCACGACGACGACGACATGAACAGAATATATGCGTACGGCATTCACGCGGCCGACATCATACTTCTGTAGGCCCCTTCTGCGACGCCTCTACTTACGTACGCGCTATACGTCTTCATAATATTAATTTAGAAGAAACTCATTTGTTTTCAGTGATTCATAATTTATTTTCAAAAGATATTGCAGCCGCAACTTTGGAACCGATTTCTTATTTATTTTACTTAGTGCTTTGTCATGTGCATGCATAATCAATTACCATAGAGAATTTTTTACGTGAATGCGAAATTTAACTTAATTATAAAGCATGGTAAGAAGTTGTGTGTTATCTAAATTATCGTTTTTTTGAATACTTATTATTTATTATACCTGTCTGATCGTAATGATTGATCTTCACACAAATAGTATACTTATCTGTGATGCAACAATACTGACTTTCAATTGGCTCGGGCTTATTCTAGTTAACCGCTTTATGTATAAAATATCTCATGTGTATAACTATAAGTGAAGTCTGAAGTATTGTGATAGATATAAATTATTTATGTACCTAACTTTTTTCTGTGTTATTTTGTAAATGAAAAAGTTGATTAAAGTTCTAGGATAACATCTCACATGTACCACTCAGTTGTATTATTCAAAGTTGTAATTAATTCTTATTTAATGGTATTTTTTTAAAGTTTTATAGTCCAGACTTCTTTAAAACCACAAGATAACCGAATGGTACAATTGGGAAATTAAAATTATCAATATGTACCAACTGCAATATTATGTAATAATACTCTTCTGTTCAAAAGATAAAATATTGTTAATGTTGCGCTTATCCATAAATAAGGTTCTTTAATAAAATAATCGATGTATGTAAATTAATGCTTAATCAGATTTGCAAATTAATTATTTGGGCTCCGTTTATGCAGCATCACCAGCGATTGCTTTTAATTACTTAATTTAACAAAAATCCGCAGTTACATAAAACTTGCGGATTTCCAGTGTCTTCGAAAACCAGTGCGATATACAATGACAGCTCTGTGAGTGTGCATTTGCTTCGTGTATATTATTGTTTGTCATGCACATTGTATTTTCGTTGTTGTGCTGCATGAAGGAGCCGATAGCATAATAATAGTGGTATCCATAGTCCATACAAACTCTACCTCACAGCAAAGAAGGACGCCCATTTCTAACCTGTCAAAATGTTGATTTTTATAAATTATCGTGTTTATAGAATTGTTATTTAATTGCCAACTAAAATAAAAATCGGCAAAACAGAAATAGAGAAAATTAATAATAAATGTTGGCAATATTACAAACTAGAACATATTGATTGACATGTTTGATTTGATGACATATTTTTCTGATTGCCAAATTAAAATTCAAAAAATACTAGTTATATGGTCAAAATTATATTATCACTATACCTTTTAAAAAAGCTATTTGACAGGTATGGGAATTGTTGTTCTTTGCTGCATACAAATTGAAGTGCACTTGTTATGTTTACGGTGTTGATAGTTTTGAATTAGTTCATGGGAAACACAAGTTCCTCTCAGATACCGGCTATAGTTATAAGTTATACAAAGGTTGCCTGCTTAATATACACATTTTTTTATCACCCTGTTGTGTTTACTGCTATTATTGTAATTTTATACACAACTCTGGCAAAACTTATCCTGTGCCTCACACTCGTTTATAAATGCTAAATTACTTCTGGCATATTATTTATTTTTTTCATTGTTGATCAGCATGATTGTTAGTATGATACAGTTGAGTGGAATCTAGATTGTTTTCACATTGTAATTTAGACAAGAACTTTTAAGTTTAGAATCCTTTTTCTGGAATTTTTATTACAATACTGTATCTTTATTATATTTCATTTTTAAGAAATAATGCATTGTAATCAAAGTAGTGATTTTTATTTCATTTTACTGAAGGATGATTTTGTTTTAATCCTGCAAAAATCAATGGTTTTATATTTTTTAAGGTTTTTAAAAATACAAATAATAAACTTGATTTACGAAGAGAGAGATTTTGTTGCTTGAGAGAACTTAGTTATGAATTATTCATTTACAGATATAAACTTTATTAGAGCTTAGTTTGATAACAAGAAAGCTTATTTATGTTTATTAGGGATGAGCCAAGTACATGTTTTGCTGAGTAACCGAGTACCGAATATATTGCCAGCTATATTTGTCAAACTCGGCCGAATTACATAGTCTGTTTAAACAGCTTTGGAGCTCAAAAAGGATAAATGGTACTGCCAAAGTTACTTTTCCTTATTTCATGAGTCTCTTTCATTTTAAGAACATTCGCTTCACGTGAATCGTGTTTTCGGCCGAATGTGAATACTGTGCATAATCAACGTTAGATAATAGAATGACCTAATGCCGATTATGCAAAGTCCCAACTACTAATAAACGTTATGTTAATTCAGCTACAATCAATTAATCAAATGACAGTACAAGAAAGGGATAAAGAATACCAAGGCTGTTTATTTTTTTTTGTTAAAATTGAAAGGCGTTATTTTGATTATTGAACTCTGAAGTTTCCGGGGGATCATTGCCATTCAATCAATGCCGAGTGTGAAGGGGTTTTATTTGTTATTAATTTGTTTTAGTTTCTATTTGTCTAGTATCAATTATGTTGGAGAAAGTGTTCGAGATTAGATTATTATAGAATACTAATATTTTCATAGTTCACATGGTAGTGATTTATGTTTCTTACAAGCATTGTCATAACTTCATGCATGCGATAGTTTGTGAAAGGGTCTTAGTTTTTATAATTGTTTTAACATAATTAGTAAGACATAAAATAAAACATTCTCTTCAACAGCAACTGTGCTTTCATTTCAACTAAAGTTTTAGACCTTTCTTTGGGGGTTTCAGTCATATGGTCTGTCGGTACACACGCGCACGAACCGAGGTTAAAAAAGTTACCCAACATTTAGTGGTGTGACGTGCCGGACTACAGCTGGGCCACAAAAAAAAAAGTTGGAAATCTGACTTTTTGACTATGCCATGATGAAGTCGATAATTTGTCGGAATTTGTCGCCAAAAACCAGAATTTGTCGGTCTTGCGTTTAGGAGATACGTGTGGCTCAGCTGTAGAGACCACTCTACAGCTGGGCCACACAGATCTCGAAAACGAAAGGTCGTAGCGAAAATCTGATTACTCGTATGTGTAGCCGGTAATTTGTCGGATTTTGTCGCTAAAAACCAGAGTTTGTCGGTCTTGCGTTTAGGAGATACGTGTGGCTCAGCTGTAGAGACGTCTCTACAGCTGGGCCACACAGATCTCGAAAACGGAAGGTCGTAGCGAAAATCTGATTACTCGTATGTGTAGCCGGTAGTTTGTCGGAATTTGTCACCAAGAACCAGATTTTGTCGATCTTGCGTTTAGGAGATATGTGAGGATACGCTGTGGAGACTTTTCTACCTGGATCTTGAGAAAGGAAGGTCATAGCGAAAATCTGATAACTCGAGTGTGTAGCCGTTAGTTTGTCGGAATTTGTCACCAAAAACCAGATTTTGTCGATCTTGCGTTTAGGAGATATGTGAGGATACCAGATATGTGGCCCAGCTGTAGTCCGGCACGTGTAGCCACGTGACGGACTACAGCTGGGCCACAAAAAAAAAGTTGGAAATCTGACTTTTTGACTATGCCATGATGAAGTCGATAATTTGTCGCCAAAAACCAGACCCCCTAGCCAAAGTAACATTTGCAAATTTTCGCTATCGCTTCGCTTCGAAACATGTATGGATTTGACGTTTTAAAATTCGATAGTTAACGAAACCTTATGTCAATCCCATACATGTTTCGAAAGTGAAGCGATAACGAAGATTTGCCAATGTACTTTGGCTAGGCCCTCAGAATTTGTCGGGCTTGCGTTTAGGAGATACGTGTGGCTCAGCTGTAGAGACGTCTCTACAGCTGGGCCACACAGATCTCGAAAACGGAAGGTCGTAGCGAAAATCTGATTACTCGTATGTGTAGCCGGTAATTTGTCGGATTTTGTCGCCAAAAACCAGAGTTGGTCGGTCTTGCGTTTAGGAGATACGTGTGGCTCATCTGTAGAGACGTCTCTACAGCTGGGCCACACAGATCTCGATAACGGAAGGTCGTAGCGAAAATCTGATTACTCGTATGTGTAGCCGGTAGTTTGTCGGATTTTGTCACCAAGAACCAGATTTTGTCGATCTTGCGTTTAGGAGATATGTGAGGATACGCTGTGGAGACTTTTCTACCTGGATCTTGAGAAAGGAAGGTCATAGCAAAAATCTGATAACTCGAGTGTGTAGCCGTTAGTTTGTCGGAATTTGTCACCAAGAATCAGACTTTGTCGATCTTGCGTTTAGGAGATATGTGAGGATACGCTTACGACCTTTCGTTCTCGAGATCCAGGTAAAAAGTCTCCACAGCGCATCCTCTCATATCTCCTAAACGCAAGATCGACAAAATCTGATTCTTGGTGACAAATTCCGACAAACTAATGGCTACACACTCGAGTTATCAGATTTTCGCTATGACCTTCCTTTCTCAAGATCCAGGTAGAAAAGTCTCCACAGCGTATCCTCACATATCTCCTAAACGCAAGATCGACAAAATCTGGTTCTTGGTGACAAAATCCGACAAACTACCGGCTACACATACGAGTAATCAGATTTTCGCTACGACCTTCCGTTTTCGAGATCTGTGTGGCCCAGCTGTAGAGACGTCTCTACAGCTGAGCCACACGTATCTCCTAAACGCAAGACCGACAAACTCTGGTTTTTGGCGACAAAATCCGACAAATTACCGGCTACACATACGAGTAATCAGATTTTCGCTACGACCTTCCGTTTTCGAGATCTGTGTGGCCCAGCTGTAGAGACGTCTCTACAGCTGAGCCACACGTATCTCCTAAACGCAAGCCCGACAAATTCTGGTTTTTGGCGACAAATTATAGACTTCATCATGGCATAGTCAAAAAGTCAGATTTCCAACTTTTTTTTTTGTGGCCCAGCTGTAGTCCGGCACGTTGTAGCGGTCGTAGCGAAAATCTGATTACTCGTATGTGTAGCCGGTATTTTGTCGGAATTTGTCGCCAAAAACCAGAGTTTGTCGGTCTTCCGTTTAGGAGATACGTGTGGCCCAGCTGTAGAGACGTCTCTTTGGCTGGGCCACACAGATCTCGAAAACGGAAGGTCGTAGCGAAAATCTGATTACTCGTGGGTGTAGCCGGTATTTTGTCGGAGTTTGTCACCAAGAACCAGATTTTGTCGGTCTTGCGTTTAGGAGATACGTGAGGATACGCTGTGGAGAACTTTCTACCTGGATCTTGAGAAAGGAAGGTCGTAGCGAAAATCTGATAACTCGAGTGTGTAGCCGTTAGTTTGTCGGAGTTTGTCACCAAGAATCAGAGTTTGTCGATCTTGCGTTTAGAAGATATGTGAGGATATGCTGTAGAGACCTTTCTACCTGGATCTCGAGAACGAAAGGTCGTAGCGAAAATCTGATAACTCCTATGTGTATTCGGTAGTTCGAGCGAATTTGTCGCCAAATACCAGAGCTTGATCGCCTTACATTTACGAGATAAATGTGATTTGAATGTACCTTCGCGAATGTACATTCGCGTACAACTGTGTTTGAAATAATTATACTACTTTAATGAATGCATGCATGCATGCTATCTAAGCTTCATGATGTTTTATTTCTTACAATATGCGGCCGCCATGAATTAGCTTTAACGGTCACCCATCCGACACCTGACCGGACCGAGTGTTGCTTATAAAACGTTACCAGCAACTAGGGACCGACCAAACCCACTTTTCACCGAGAATCGAGACCGAGATAAAAAAATAGTCTCGGCCGAGACCGAGACCGAGATTTTTTTTTTAAGTTACTATAAAATGGCAAAAAAAAGCAAATCGATGTACTATGGGCAACAGCGTCGCTTAATCAGTTTGCAACAAAATTCGCGTGCGCGTGTATCGCCCTTGCACGAACTAAACGTATTATTATATTATTTAAAAGCCCAACGGGTGCACCGATTTCTATGATTGAGGTGTCAAATGATTTGTCTTTTTATGTTTTATTATAAAAAAATATAAAACGTAACATTTTAACAGAAAACAGACAAAAAAATTAAAATATGTGAAAAAAATTATATTAGAGGGAAATTATTGTTTTTATTCAATAAAGATAAATATTTCATGTTTATTATGTTTTTTTTTATTATAAATCAATTCATTCTAAATCCAAATACGAAAACTGCATCGAAATTAGTCAAGTAGTTTTGGAGTTATATGCCGATTACTTTTATTTGATTTTATGTAAATTTTATATTTTGAAATAAAAGATCAATTATTATTATAAAATATAAATTTTTAATTCTAGAAATAACCTATTCTTTTTCTTCCGCTTCAAAGACATCGATCGAACTGAAAAAGAAAAAAAATCAAGATGAATGTCGCAATTAATAATTTATAACATAACAAAATATTGCTATAAATGCAATTCTTTCTTACTTTTGTTTCAGTCCTACAGCTGCCTTTGCAGAATTGCACGGAAAAGTATGTACAAGGCAGACGGACTCGTCGGCAACCACAATGCATTGAGTTGCAGCCTGATTACAAGAGCATTGGTCTAGTAATTTTAATTGAGACCAAGGTAGATGGACCCTAAAATGGTCAGACGTGACTGCAAACGTCTGACCATTTTAGGGTCCATCTACCTTGGGAAGATTTCTTCCATTAATAAAAAGATGGGCATGGGACTGGCACATCTAAATTCAAAACATTTCCCCATATATATAGCCCGCTTAAGCTGCACTCAGTGCATGTCGTCAAAGAGCAGCTGATGTAGGCGGAAGTCATAACATTTGCATGTGAATCTGAAATCAAAGTTTACATTATGTGAAACAAACTTAAGCAAACATTTACGCATAAATACGCGCCTTATACAGTAATGAAAATTACCAACCATTCCAAAACGCCAATTTTGTTTTCTCAGAGGGTCTCAAGGGATCTGCGATATGCTTGCAAAAGCAGTAGTTACTTCAGGATGAGACATCCAAGTTCAAACATGTTTTTTCCTTTTTTAAATTGAAGTAAGACTTGGTATCAAACCCTGTAAATGCATGAATGCCTCGAAGCGCAGCCGCAGTGGACATATCAGGATCCAAACAATGGCAATGTTCTGCACTGTCATATGTTATGATTCGCAAACAGACCATGTAACAACTAAAGGGGTTCGCAAGGCGTTGTTTGCCTCAAAAAAATCGGCTAACTTACTTCAGATACCCTTGAGAACAAGATGCACTGCGTGCTTCTACCAGTTACCTAGCAGGCCATATATGGCGACATGTATTGAATCTTTTTGGTATGGTTTAGTTACTTCACGGTGAGACATACAATCTTCAACATGTGTTTTCCCTTTTAAAATTAAAGTAAGACTTGGTATCACACCCTGTATATGCATGAAAGCCTCAAAGCGCAGCCGCAGTGGACATATGACCCAAACAATAGCAATTTTCTGCACTGCCATATGTTATAATTCGCAAACAGACCATATGACAGCTAATTGGGTTCGCAAGGACTTGTTTGCCTCAAAAAATAGGGTTAGTGACAAGCCTTCTTCAGATACCCTTGAGAACAAGATGCACTGCGTGCAGCTACCAATTACCAAACGGGCCATAATTACATGGTGAAATGTTTTGAATTTAGATGTGCCAGTCTCATCTCATGCCCATCTTTTTGGGATGGAAGAAATCCTCCCAAGGCAGATGGACACCAAAATGACCAGACGTGAAGGCGATTTGGTCACAATTAAATTACCTTAGACCAATCTATCTATCTATTTATAGCGGCCCTTCGTTCGTCCATCTTAGGGCATGGGCCTCCTCTAAAACTTCCACGATCTTCGGTCTGGAGCCAGTTGCTACCTGCTTGACTCCATAGGTCGTTGACCTATCTTTCAAGTGGACGACCTCTGCCTTGCTTAGTTTCTCTTGGCTTACATTCCAGTACCTTACTGGTTCACCTGTCGGTGTTTGTGGCGGTCTGCCTTGTACTCCTCAGTGCAAATTCTACAAAGGCAGGTGTAGGAATGAAACGTAACTTATAAATGCAATATTTAATGACGTTATAAATAATAATAATAATAAATGCAACATTCATCGTGATTGATTTTTCTTTCTTTTAGATCGCTCAATGTCTTTGGAGCTGAAGAAAATAGGTTTTTTCTAGAATGAAAAATTAATACCTATTTTATAAAAATAAAGAACCTTAATTAAAAAAATATAAAATTTACATATAATTACCCAAATTCTATAGGTAATGGTAGTCATTTGAGCTTCACAGCATTAGCCGTTTCAAATTAAAACTACCAAACAATCAACAAATAAAAGTAATCGGCATATAACTCCAAAACTACTTGACTAATTTCGATTCGGTTTTCGTATTTGGATTTAGAATTAATTGATTTATAATAAAAAACATAATAAACGTGAAATATTTATCTTTATTGAATAAAAACAATAATTTACCTCTAATATAAAAAAAATCACAAATTTTATTTTTTTTGTCTGTTTTCTGTAAAAATGTTACGTTTTATATTTTTTTTTATAATAAAACATAAAAAGACAAATCATTTGACACCTCAATCATAGAAATCGGTGCACACGTTGGGATTGTAGATATTTCTGAAAAAAAAATTTGAAGTGGCGCCATCTCTTATCCTAAGGGGTGAAACTTTTGCTGCTGCGGGCAAAAATGCTTATATTTGCCCCCTCTATCACTGTGCAAAGCGGCATGCTTTCTTTATGATTTGCAGCTTTTCGTCAAAAAGTGTCCATAAGACCTATGACTATAAGTAGGTACTAATAGGCCGAGATTCTCGGCCATTTTGGCCGAGACCGAGACATAATTTTTGGCCGAGACTGGCCGAGACTTTACGTTAGTATATATTTTCTTTGCCGAGACCGAGACCGAGATCGCGGTCAGACCTTACCAGCAACGCGTGGTTGTTGCATATGTCGTAGGATAATTGTAAAAATAGGATTTTTATAAAAATCCTAGTATGATTGTAAAATACCGGATAATTAGAATCTAAGACAGATTTTTGCAATCGTCCGAGTGATGTTTAGGATTTTTACAAAAATCCAGCGTATCTTAGGTAAATCGTCAATGATCATCACTTTGCGCACGCTGATTGGCTGACGTAAACGTTATGGGCTGACGGATGCTCTGATTGGCTAACGGCAACATTAATTGCGTCCATTGTTATTATTGTGATTATATTTTTCCAGTTTTTTGTTCAAATTTTACGTTCTTTATTAAAAAAAAACTGAGTGCTCAAATCAATCAAGAGACATTAATGTACAATGAGTGAAGTAAGTGAAGTGGATATTATACAAATGCTGGGGCTCGATCAGTGCAGACAATTTGGCGGTGAAGTATAACCGAAAAATAACTTTACTACACAGAGCTAAATAAAACCTCAATATTACAATAAAGCTCAGCTCAGCGTAAAGTCAAGTCTAATCTCGCAGTTACCTACCTATATGCCAACGTGATGCCAACAGTTAAGCAGGTCCCTTCAGACTGTGGGTTCCACTACATGGTTCCATCAGTGGGACCAAAAGGATTTCCAAGTCCTCGTGTTCCCACTGCTAAATATCGGTGGGCCCCCCCGATATTTAGCAGTTATTTGACTCACTGATGGAACCATGTAGTGGAACCTACAGTCCAAAGGGTTAGTAGGTAAGTACTTAGTAGTGACAGTTCACTTTAGTAAAGTTAATCACAAGAAAAGTTTAAAAAACATTCATCAAAAAAGTATTAACTATTCATTAAATTTATATTTTATAAATAAATTGCACATCAATCATACCATACTTTACGTTGTTTTCACTTGTTTTATTTTATTGACCATTTTCCTAAAGGTACATCGATAAATAACCAAATAAAACCTCATGAAACTCACTTAGCATGTCGCACTCATTAAATTACTACTTACATTTATAGGACAGATGTACGCGACTGTACGATACACCACGTATATAGAGTAGGAGACCAGATACCAAATGTTGTCGATACAATAAACGTTGAATACATCAATTACTATTCGAAAAATTAATTGAAATCTTTCATATTTCCTCACTAAATTCTTTTAATCATATAAATTTTGGATTTAATATTAACTATGTACATAAAATAATACAAAACAACTATACTGCTTACGCATTTTGGATTAGGCTCTAAGACTATAATCATAAAAAACAAACCCCTTATTTCTCTGGAAAGGGGTGTCGACCAAGTCTGTAACTTAAGGATAAACTCAGGAAAACTACCGGCTACACATACGAGTAATCAGATTTTCGCTACGACCATTCGTTCTCGAGATCCAGGTAGAAAGGTCTTTACAGCATATCCTCACATATCTTCTAAACGCAAGATCGACAAACTCTGATTCTTGGTGACAAACTCCGACAAACTAACGGCTACACACTCGAGTTATCAGATTTTCGCTACGACCTTCCTTTCTCAAGATCCAGGTAGAAAGGTCTCCACAGCGTATCCTCACGTATCTCCTAAACGCAAGACCGACAAAATCTGGTTCTTGGTGACAAACTCCGACAAAATACCGGCTACACCCACGAGTAATCAGATTTTCGCTACGACCTTCCGTTTTCGAGATCTGTGTGGCCCAGCCGTAGAGACGTCTCTACAGCTGGGCCACACGTATCTCCTAAACGGAAGACCGACAAACTCTGGTTTTTGGCGACAAATTCCGACAAAATACCGGCTACACATACGAGTAATCAGATTTTCGCTACGACCTTCCGTTTTCGAGATCTGTGTGGCCCAGCTGTAGAGACGTCTCTACAGCTGAGCCACACGTATCTCCTAAACGGAAGACCGACAAAATCTGGTTCTTGGTGACAAAATCCGACAAAATACCGGCTACACATACAAGTAATCAGATTTTCGCTACGACCTTCCGTTTTCGAGATCTGTGTGGCCCAGCTGTAGAGACGTCTCTACAGCTGAGCCACACGTATCTCGTAAACGGAAGACCGACAAACTCTGGTTTTTGGCGACAAATTCCGACAAAATACCGGCTACACATACGAGTAATCAGATTTTCGCTACGACCTTCCGTTTTCGAGATCTGTGTGGCCCAGCTGTAGAGACGTCTCTACAGCTGAGCCACACGTATCTCCTAAACGGAAGACCGACAAAATCTGGTTTTTGGCGACAAATTCCGACAAATTATCGACTTCATCATGGCATAGTCAAAAAGTAAGATTTCCAACTTTTTTTTTGTGGCCCAGCTGTAGTCCGGAACGTTAATTCCTGAGGAAGGTTTATGTGTATTATAAGTTGAGGTTTTATGTAAAGTGATAGAAAAATGAGGATACTTGTTAAAGATGTGGGAAAAATTAAACCCACTGGGAGCTTGCATCGAAAACGCTGTCTAAACCTTTTGAGCTATAACAAAATAATGTATGATGGAATTGTTTCTCTATTATAGGTCTACAAAAAAGTCTGCGATGGCATATCTCTATCTAATAAGAATAGCTTACTATAGCCATTTTAAGTTTTGATGGTCACAAATAATGTGGTATTTGGAAAGGTATTATTTAGATAACCACTTCGATGCGCTTCGTTAGTATGAAGAAAGACATCTTAAGCACTATTAATAATTCGGAAAAGAAACACATTCATTTAATTTAAATCTAAAGCATCCATTTGATTTCTTTATTTTAAACATCATTGACTAGAAATTAACATCATAGTTGTTGGTTTTTATATAAATGTTCCACCATCTTCCCATAATGCCGATATCTACTATTCTTGATGGAAAGCTAAAAATTGATGGCTTCATATATGAACACTGAGCTTTGTACAAGTCGCACCCATCATTCAAAGTTGAAGTGTACATTATAGAAGCGATGCCTAGACTTCTGTAATGTATTACATCTTCATTATAACATGTATCAAGGTAACGTAAGTGTTCTACAGCCACTTGGTTCTGGCATTGTTCACTGACTAAAACTACTTCATTGGCAGTTCTCTTTAGAGCATCTTTAAAGTCGACTTCATCAGGATTATTGCATGCCAAGGTAAATACAGTTACCAAACCGGCTGTCCATTTTAAAGATTTTATAGGGTCATCTTGAATATCTGTCCTTAGGTCTTGCAGCATTTGGCGATAGTCGATAACCAAATTTTTCCAGTAATCAGCCCATTTTTCCAATATCGTTCCTTTGAATCTTTCAGGAAACTTAATTTTTCCAATATGTGTAAAAGCTGAAACGTTTCTGTAGTTTTTTAGCATTTCAGAATTACTGTTGCTGTTTTTATAGGTTCGTAATTTAAGCGTTCTCTTTTTATTCGGGCGCGACAAATAGCAAGAAAGATAATAACTAAAATTGGATTTTACATTTATTATTTTTTTTTTATTTTTTTTATTAGTTTATTCATGACATAATAAATAAAGATAGAAATAGAATATAAATGAATGACAATGACAGTCACAGTCTTCTTCTTCTTTTTTTCTGATGTGGCAATCACTCCTTTTTACGTCAGGGTGATATTCCCCAACGAAGAATACTTCTGCCAGCTTCGGGTGTAGGAGGGGGAAGGATTTGGTGTTGGGCATAGGTCGTACAGTCAGTGCTGCCAGAGCCGATCAAAACTCTTGCCCACACAGGTTGTTAAAATTGCCCTTTCCGACACAAAATCGCCCATCACAAGGGAACAAAATTAATCTTTTTTTTTGTTGCATGGAATTTTATGCCTATTGTTTACTAATTTGAGGTCGCTGATTTCAAATCTACCCTCATTTGTTCTATAGCAGCTCTATTTTTTGAGGTACAGCTGTCAGACATATTTTTGTACTTACTAGTCACATTTAAACTTCAAATCAACCAAGCTGCTTTTTAAAAAAGTCTTTAATTTAACTATGTCTACGTCGAGAAATATCTGTAAAAACAATCCCAACTACTTTTGTAACATCTGTGGTGAATATAAATTCACAAATTGTAGATTAAATGTGGCGGAGTTCATAAAACAGGTGTTTTTTTATTACTTTGGGTTCACTTTGACATTGATTTTGACACCCGTAACAAATACTAGGTCCCTCATATGGCATGTAAAACATGTCTTTCGAGATTATGGGCAAATAAGAAAAGATCTAATTTTAAGTATCAAACACCAATGATATGGCGGGAAACTTCAAATCATCAAGATGACTGTTATTTTTGTGTGGTTAATATGAATGGGATTAATAAAAGAAACCGGTCAAAATGATTTTACCCTAAGTTGTTGTCTGTTACTCGACTAGTCCTGTACTCCATCGATGCGCCAGTACCCCAAGCTTCTTCATCTACACAAAATGATTACGACTAAGAATAAAAAAGCTCTTCTTCAAGTGATGAAAGTGGGACAACTGAATTTAACCCAGATATTTGAGCAAAGAGAAACTAAAAGTCGGAATTTTTGATGGTTCACAAATAAGAAGGTAGATAAAGGATGAAAACTTGAATAGTTTATTGAAATAATGCCTGGAATTAATTCGTTTGGACTGCACAAAATTTTCCAGGAAATAAAAAGGATGAAAGCTATGTGGAGCATATTGAACTGATTTTGTCACCCTTCCCGCAGCATGGTTGTAATATAAGCATCAAGGTACACTTCCTCCACAGCCATTTGGACCGTTTCCCTTAAAATTTTAGTGATCTGAGTGAAGAACAAGGGGAACAGTGCCATCAAAACATTCGAACTATGGAGAAACGTTACCAGGGTCACTGGGATGCTCACATGATGGCGGACTATTGTTGGACCTTTAAAAACAGCCCTCACAAACCAAGTCAAGCAAGAAAATCTTATAAAATATTTTTTTGTGATAAGTAGTGGTTGTTTCTCTGATGATTTTCTTAATAAAAATAGGTTTTTCTTTAAAATGTGTTTAAATTATGTCTCAATAACTAAAGCTGATACAAACAATCTGACTTCAGATCTGATATCAGCACCCCGAGAAAGTATAATATTAGTCATAATATTTCATGCAACAAAAATGCTGTTCCCTTGTGAATCGATAAAACAACATGTTGGAGAGATTATCGTATATTGAAGCTTTAGCCATTTAAACGTCTGGGCGACTATGTTTGACTGAAATTTTTTGGCAAAAAATGTTAGATCCCAGTCGATCTACATCGGTAAAACTGTTTTTATCTACGAAATCTTAAACGCAGGTGCTGCGCTTCGTTCCTACATGATGGTTCTATAGGAAGAAACGTATATGAATACCCAACCTAAGCTGTGATTTTGTGTTTTGGTACTTTGTGCCAGGTGTTTTCATGTGGTTTCTGGTTAGTGCTTTCCGCCCTTTTTTCAAAAAAATCCCATTGCCCATGGCGTGGGCAATTGCCCACGGTCTGGCAGCACTGAGTTGACAGAACAAGATAATAGGCATTCCAGCAGACTAATCCTTGAGTCATCGACCGCCATAGAGTACATTTTTAAGTGGTTATACAGGGTGTCCCAAAACTTTGCCACACGAAGTGGAAGTACGAAGTACCTTAAATATTAAAGGTACCGTAAAATGGGGGAAATAGGGATCCAGGTGTAAATTGGTACAAAACGTGGGAAGATATTTGAAGTCTATATACAGGATCACCGGAAATATGACGTATTCCTGCTAAGGGGTTATAGATGAGGTCAAAACAAATATTTTTTGTTTTATAACTTTTTCTCAAAAAGTTTATAGTTTTTGAGTTATTTGAAATTAAGTATTTTTTACCAAAAGTACGTTTTCAGACACAACAATTTAAAATAAAAGATAACTACTCATTCGATTCCGGTTTTTTATTATTTAGGGGTAGAAAACACTCTAAGTGTTGATAATAAATAAAAAAAATTACAAAAAGTACAGGTGTTTATAAAAAAATCAATCCATAAAAGCATTTTTTATTTTTATTTTTTCAGATTTTTTTGAAACGGCAGCAAATATCTTCAAAAAATTCCTAGTAACTAAGCGTGCATAATATTTTAAAAACATCACCATCTATTCAGTTTTCAGTTGAGGTATAAAACATAATAATAACTTAAATAAAAAATGAGACATTAAGACTTAAGTAAATTGCAGTCCCATTTCATGTAGCAAAAATTTCCTACTTTGAGCGCTTCGGAGGTGGCCGTAAGTATTATCCTACTTATATCAAAAATGTGGAAATTTGCTTGTTTGGATGATTGTTAATCAATCACGCAAAACGGCTGAACGGATTTGGATGAAATATGGCACACAGATAGTTTAAAATCCAGATTTAAAACATAGGAGGTTATTATTATCTTAGTTAAAGGGGAAGCTTTAACTTTACTAGGGATTTTCTCGAATGTAAATGCGGATGAAGTCGCGGGCGGAAGCTAGTTCGACATAAATGGTCGTGCTTACTAAAAATACTTTCGTCCGAGTGAATTTCGAGACAGGATTATTTTTACGCCGATGAGTTAAAATTTTTACAGACGGCATCAAAAAAAACCATGCATATCAGCCATTTTTAATGCCTTTATGCCTTCCTTTTGGATTGTGTTGTCGATTGGTCGGTGTTAACTCAATGTACCTTACATTGAGTTAACACCGACCAATCGACCGGTGATGTTTTTAAAATATTATGCACGCTTAGTTACTAGGATTTTTTTGAAGATATTTGCTGCCGTTTCTAAAAATCTGAAAAAATAAAAATAAAAAATGCTTTTAAGGAATGATTTTTTTATAAACACCTGTACTTTTTGTAATTTTTTTTATTTATTATCAACACTTAGTGTTTTCTATCCCAAAATAATAAAAAAACCGGAATCGAATGAGTAATTATCTTTTATTTTAAATTGTTGTGTCTGAAAACGTACTTTTGGTAAAAAAATACTTAATTTCAATTAACTCAAAAACTATAAACTTTTTGAGAAAAAGTTATAAAACAAAAAATATTTGTTTTGACCTCATCTATAACCCCTTAGTAGGAATACGTCATATTTCCAGTGACCCTGTATAACTGTAAAGCGGCGAGCTACGCACGCCGCGACTAGACTTTTACATAAGAAGTACCTAGGTACAAAGATAAAGGCATCTTTCAAGAAACCACCTACTTGTGTAGAATTTTGCAAAAACTAAGCGCGGGGAAGAGTCAAATCGCCACACGTCCCGGAGCGCGCGGCGCGCTTCGCACGCTGCGACTAGATTTCTACATAAGGAGTAGGTACAAAGATAAAGGTATCTTTCAAGAAATTACTCACTTGTGTAGAGTATTACAAAAAACTAAGCGCGGGGAAGAGTTAAAATTAAGTTTAGCTCTCGATAGAAATATTTTTTTTCTGACAAGCAGGTAGGTAGTCGTAGCGTAGTAGGGGGCGGCATAAATAGGTCTTGCACGCGGGCGCTCAAGCAGCTAGCGGCGGGCCTGCCTGCCTTAACCGTATGGTAGTAGGCAATGTTATTGTAAATACTGATGGATCGGCACCCTGATTACATATCTAAAAATAAACTATTTAGCGACCGGTTGCATTTGACATACATTGCCACTTTTCTTTGGTATGTTTTTTTAACCCAAAAAGAAGTAGCAATGGATCACGATCATCTGTGATGTGAACTGCAACCAGTCGCTAGATGGTTTTTAATTAGATAATCAGCCCGCCGGTCTTTATTAGAATCCTTAGTTAAATGCCTCTAATTTTGGGCTTGTAATGAAAACGCCGGGGAGTAAGGGGAGAACGGATTAACATCTTACCCGGCCTTAATGTCAACCTCACCTGCACGCGCTGGATGGCGACGGCGACCAATTGGCTTCCGTGGTGCTCCCTGCTGGATAACGAACGAGGCTCTGGCGACCGAATATTGGCGGTATAACCATACACCTGGCTGCGGCTAGAGGAGGCTATCAAGAGCCTTGGAGACCTAAATATCTCCTAAAAGAGCGATAAGAGAAGGAACTCTGAGAATAAACCGAGCGTGGCGGCACGCTCTGAGGCAGCAGCCCTGCCAGTCGCCTAGGACACTATGGGCTAATAACCTGTATGTCTGAAACTATTACTATTACTGAAACTCAAAGAAGGAATAAACGGACCGATTTAAAAAAAAAATGACCTTTTGCGCGAAATTACGGACTCTGATAGGCTGCTGGAATGTTCGCACGATGAGAGAAGAAAGCAGAGTACACCAAGTTGTTAAATATATGAGAGACTACAAGCTGGATATACTTGGCATTTCTGAAACGAGATGGAAAGAATTCGGAGAGCATAAAGTCGAAGACTTCACTCTGCTGTACTCGGGGAAAAGTGAGAAACACGAATACGGAGTGGGTCTCTTACTTACTAGAAATGCCCGAGATAGTCTTCTGGATTGGCAACCGGTTTCGGATAGAATAATAACTGCTCGCTTTAAATCTAAAATTAGAAATGTAACAATTGTGCAATGCTACGCACCTACAAACTCAGCGTCTTTAGAGATTAAAGAAGCATTTTACGACCAGCTTTCTGCGACAATGCGAACAATTCCAAAAGGAAATATTGTAATTTGTATGGGCGATTATAATGCTCAAATTGGGAACAGCAACCAAAACATAGAACCTTGGGTAGGAAAGCATGCATTGGGCGACCGAAGCGAAAATGGTAATATGCTTGTGGATTTTTGTTGCGAGTATGACATGGTGATCGGGGGTTCCATCTTTCCCCATAAAGATTGTCACAAGGTTACCTGGGTATCTCCAGACAGACGTACAGAAAATCAAATAGACCACGTCATGATTACCAGGAAGTGGAGACACTCGCTACTGGATGTGCGTAACCGAAGAGGAGCTGACGTAAATAGTGACCATCATCTTGTCGTGGCCATGATTTGCCTGAAGATAGCAAGGGTTCAAGGCAAATCAACCAAATTATCTCGGCGTTTCGATGTGTCTAAGCTGCAGGATCCTGAGGCAAAGCACCGGTTTGCAGTAGGTCTGCACAACGAGTTCAACGAAAAGAGGGCCGAAGGAGGCACCGTTGAAGAGCAGTGGGGCTTTTTCAAGAACACAGTGCGCTCGTGTTGTCAAAATTTTTTAGGCTTTAAAAACCTTGAGAAAAAGGAGTGGATATCCGCAAGTACATGGAAGAAAATAGAACATCGAAAGTCCATCAAAGAGAAACTAAACGCGGCAAAAGACCATGACACCAAAGAAAGTTTAGCTTATGAATATTTTATACAGGAGAGTGATATTAAAAGAAGTGCCCGGAGAGATAGACGTGTGAGAGCGGCTACTATAGCTCAAAGAGCTGAACAGGCAGCCAGTACCGGAAACAGTAGGGAGTTGTACCGCGCCGGAAGAGAGCTATGCAATAAACCTCTAGCTATAAGACCGGTAGCAGATAAAGATGGGAAGCTTCTCAGTGCGCAGAATGATCAACTGCGTAGATGGCACGAGCACTTCGCAGAGGTTTTCCTTGCGGTAGTTGGTGAGGAGGATGATCTCGAACAGGATAATGCGGAGATAGCTTGTGAGGTCCTGGACGTAAGAGTCGATCCTCCAGATAAGGCTGAAATCTATGCCGCCATAAAAAGCCTAAAGAGCGGCAAAGCACCAGGCAACGATGGCATTCCTATTGATGCGCTTAAGGCCAATGCCGATGCCACAGCTGATATACTGCTGCCGCTGATGACATCTATTTGGGAAACAGAGCAGGCACCCGTAAGCTGGAAAGAAGGCATCATCATTAAGCTACCGAAGAAAGGAGATTTGACTCAGTGTTCCAATTGGCGAGGGATCAACTTGCTGCCTGTTTGCTCAAAGGTTCTGTGCAAAATTCTGTTGAACCGGTTAACAAAGGCGGTCGATTGCACCTTAAGAGAAGAACAGAGTGGTTTTAGAGCGGGACGATCTTGCACAGACCAGATCAACGTTTTGCGTATGATTTTGGAGCAATGTAACGAAATGCAGCAGCCGCTTTACACTTTGTTCATTGACTTCGAAAAAGCATTTGATCGGGTAAAGTGGTCCAGTATATGGCGCATACTTAAACGAAGAGGTATACCAGACAAGGTCACAAAAATAATTAGATGCCTTTATGTGGGTTCCTCTTGCCGAGTGATGCACAACGGGCAACTATCAGAATCGATACCAGTGACTGCCGGAGTAAAACAAGGATGCCTACTATCACCGTTGTTGTTCCTAATAGTCTTGGATGACGTGATGCGCCGAGTAACTGACAAGGCAAAGCGAGGATTACCTTGGGTTGATGGGAATACCCTTGAGGATATCGATTTTGCGGACGACCTGTGTTTACTGGCAACATCACGTGATCATCTTCAGTGCAAGACCGACGACCTCGCTCATGCTGCTGCTAAAGAGGGCCTGCGCATAAACTGCAAGAAAACAAAAGGCATGCGCCTAAACACCTCAGATGTAACGCCCATACACGTTAATAGCGAGGCCGTCGAACAAGTAGAGCGTTTCACGTATTTGGGAAGCGTGATGGACCCCTTGGGAGGCGCAGATGCAGATGTAGAAGCTCGCATAAACAAAGCCCGAGCCGCCTATGCGCAGCTTAAACCTGTGTGGACGTCCTCAATAATAACACGCCGCACGAAAATAAGAATATTTAACTCCAACGTCAAGTCGGTTCTCCTTTATGGATGCGAAACCTGGCTCGTCAAAAATGAAGTCACCGCTAGGCTACAGGTGTTTGTCAACAAATGTCTTAGACGGATACTGGGAATCTGGTGGCCACGAACCATCTCCAATGCAAGGCTGTGGGAGTTAACTGACCAGATGCCGATAGACAAGGAGGTTCTTTTAAGGAAGTGGCGTTGGCTAGGCCATGTGTTACGGAGATCTGACAACCACATTCCGAAACAGGGTCTAAAGTGGCAAGCGCATGGCAAGAGAAAACCCGGCCGCCCTCGTACCACCTGGAGGCGCTCAGTTGAAAAAGAGGCTGCATCAATCAGTCAAGGCTGGACAGATCTTGAGGTAGCCGCACAAGACCGGAAGAAGTGGAGGTCCCTTCTGAGAGCCCTATGTCCCTAATAAGGGATAAGAGGATATCATCATCATCATCATCAATGAAAACGCCATAATCGTTAACACCAATAATTAATTATTTTAAAATGTATCAAACTTAGTCGCAAAAAGTTTCACGTTACTAAGCAGTTTATTAAATTTTTGTTCAGAAAAGTGCCCCCTGTCACAGAATAATGATACTACCAGTATTCCAATTTAGTACTAACGGCCGAAATGCGAGCCACACTTATGCGCCTCGAGTTCGGGCTGCTCTCGGGCTGCTACAGTGGCTACAGTCGCGAATGCGCCGCAGTGACGAACGAACGGTGGTTTCGTATTTTGTGATCACGATGGCGAATTGCAACTATAGAGTATATTGTGCTGTTTAAAATAAACCATAAGAGTTTAAATAAACCAAACGGTAAAAAGAATGATAATGTGTTACATTATTAACGTCAGACGAGTATAGCATCTGCGTCATCATAATTAAATCTAGTTCGAAGTCAATGATGCACAATGATTTACAATGAGCGGTTTTCAAAAGGCAGTTTAAGAAAAAAAGTAGTTCATAAAATAGAACTAGATGTCGTTGTACTTAGTAGGTAGCTTTTTATGAAAAATATGAAATGTAATTACTTTTTTATTATACGTTTGTTGAGTATGTGGTTTGTTGCTTTGTGCGTTACTTGTCCGATGGCGTGTTACGAAGAACTTTTCTATGACCAATATGACCATTAGTGGGATATAATATTTAAAAAATCAACTTAGTTGAAGTAACGCCATCTGTCGACATAAAATTATACTAAAATTCTCTGCTGTCAGAAAACCGCTCATTATAGTTTGTTTGTTTGTTACGTCTTCACGTCTTAACTACTGAGCCGATCATCATGAAATTTTGCATACACGTTGTCAAGGGTACAGAAAAGAATATAGGGTACTTTTCATCCCGAAAAAAGAATTGTTCCCAAGGGATAGCAAAAAAACTTACCACGCAGACAAAGTCGCGGGCGGCCGCTAGTCCTTACTAATATTATAAATGCGAAAGTCCGCTTGTTTGTTTGTTACACCTTCACGTCTTAACTACTGTACCGATCATCATGAAATTTTGCATTACATGTTGTCAGGGGTTCAGAGAAGGACATAGGGCCTACATAATTTCATCCCGAAAAAAAGTACTTTTCCCGAGGTAAAGCAAAAAAACTTTCCACGCAGACGAAGTCGCGGGCAGCCGCTAGTGTTTTATACAATTCATGAATTAAAAACTAAAAATAAATTAACAATAAGCAAAACGTTTGTAGAAAATTTCAGATTTCATATACCTACAATATCAAAAAAGGTTAGAACTTTCTTTGGGGAAAATAAATTATAAAACAATTTTTAAGCGTACCTAAGTCACCGGTGATCTACGCGGCGGCTTAAGTGTTAATAATTACAGATCACTTTTTCTATTTGCTTATTACCAAAATATCAAACCATATTATAAATTGTATATAACAAAATATAATTTAAAAGCAAAATGATAACCTTTTGAATTATTAGGCAACCTAACACGCTATCACCGTTATTTCTAAAATATAACATAAAATCACGAAATTAGAAACAAATTCAAGTAGGTGAAGATAGGTACTGTTAACTTTATTTCATCTACCTACTTGAGTTTGTTTCTAGTTTTGTACATAGATGCAGGCAGCCCTATCGTATGTTGACGTACCGCGCGGCTCAAGTTACGTATTTCAAGGACAGGCTCGAGTTAGAATACTGGGTAGTATCATTATTCTGTGGCCCTGTCCTGTTTCAGTTGTTTACCTATATAATATTTTATTGTGGTTTTACCTGGTTTTCCTTTTTCTTAGATTCTAAATAACAGTTTATCTAACTGTTTTTTGTAATCTCACAATACATATAGGTAGGTCTGTACTACCTCATTATTTATCTGAGGGCCTAGTACGAGTTGTGTTTCTCACCTCACTTTGCGAATAGTATCGAGTGAAAGAGAGGAAATCATGCGAGTGAGTGAACGAGTGAAAGAGAAAAAACGATAGTTAAGTTAACTATTCGCAAAGTGAAGTGACAACAAAAAACAAACTCGTACTAGGCCCTCAGAACGGATAAATCAAGAATAAGTGTAGTAAAACCACAGAATATATAATAGTACGTAATAGTAGTTTATGAAACTGACACATAAAGAGGGGTATTAAAACACGAGTGTGTGTTTAAAAACCGAGCCGTAGGCGAGGTTTTTAATAGTATCACACGAGTGTTTTAATACCTAGTTATGTGCAGTTTCATACACTACTTTATCTACACTCATACATTTGGGATTGAACCTACTAAATAAAAGATCAACGTTAGAAAAGATAGAGAGACTTTGTTTGTATTAGCTAGGTACCTACCTTGTAATAAGTCATTTCCTTAGCTGCATCTAAAATATCGGGCAGAGTCCATTTTTTTTTCACATTTTAAAGCAAGAATTAAAAAAACCTACAAAATTCAGTAAGTATAACAAAATGTAAAAATTAAAATCAAAACTTTATTTGAAATGCTTTAGAAATAGCGCGCATTACATTAGAAAAAAAAAGATGAGTGCATTCCAACAATTAAGTTATCGATTACCATAGAGTGCATTTTAATTAAATGAAAATATGTGGGAAAATATCGTTGTTTTTTTTTAATGTTACGGCACTGCCTTCTTTTTGGATTTGCCCTGTATCGTAATGAGAAAAAAAGTTATTTTATGATGCAGTTGACTGCATCGTAATGAGTTTATTTTTTAATTTTACCTATCCACGAAAATAAAGTACGTATTTATATTACCTTTTTTGAATTCATATTTGGAACATTACGTTGTGAGTGTAGATAAAACATTATAACCTTTGAGGAGCTTTTTTGTAACGTAGGTTGTTTAAATAAGAGACAATAATAATTGAGGAGTTTTTGTGAAATGTTTTTTCTTTGTGAATAGTGAGGACAGAAAATAGTAGATTATTGCATCGAGCACAAAGTAATTTATTATTGCACCGAGTGCCTGATTTAGAGGCACTCGGTGCAATAATCTAATAGGCACAAGGGCAATATAAATTACTTAAGGCGAGGTGCATAATCTGATTTTCTTTAAACTATTACCTATAGGAATAGTATCACACTTTATCGTTTCCAAAAATATTGTCAAGCAAAATTAACAAAGTTCCCGCCAAATCACTTTTTTAAATTTCTTTCATTTTTAAATGAGAGTTAGCAACAATCATTTTTTAAATTTGGAACAAGTAGGATAGAAACGAATAATGGGCATTTTTATAAAAGTTTGTACGGCGACCAAATGAGGCCAAAAAAATTATAATCGTGATATTGGTGTTTTTCTTTCTTCAGGCTGATTCTATTATATCTTAATTTGATTAAAACCACAAAAAACAAGACAAAAATGAGGTAGATCTTGGCAATCTTGCTATTTAAATGGTTAGCATTGTGTGTGTATAAAAAAGGCTAGCATTGTGAAACGACATTTAAGATTTAAGTACTATTCAAATAAAACACTAGAAAATAAAATAAAATTCAAAAACTACACCTGTTTACTAAGAACTTGTATCAATAATTGTCAATATTTGGTCAATCAGGCCTATTCATCAAGGGCAAAAAATAAATGCAAGGCAGCTTGGGATATCATTGGAGATAAAACAGAGAATGTAAAAGAACGTAACGATATTCAAAATATAATTATTGATAACACAACAATTGATGATCCATCTGATATTGCTGATGCATTCAATAAACATTTCATTGATCACGGAGTTAATAAAGGAGTTAAGAGTCTAAATGTAGCTTCCAATATAGAATCATTGCAAAATAGTTTGTTCCTAACCCCATGCAGTGAACAGGAAATTATCAAGATAATTAAATCCCTACGTAGTACGAAGTCAGTGGGAATTGATTCAATACCCACTTTTCTACTTAAATACTGTGTTGATCAGATTGCAGCTATATTAGCTTTTATCATTAACCTTTAATTTGAGCAAGGTTCTTTTCCTGAAGTCTTAAAGCTATTGTAACACCTGAACCTAAATTCTTTCATATTAAATAAATGAATAAAAATATTTAATTAAATTTATATTACATATGTAGTACAATACCTATTTATAACTAATATACAAACATAAATAATATGACATTACGTTGAATCGCTATGTAGCCTTCTAGACATTTTGGATTTTACCTACACTGCCCTACAGAAAGTTGCGTTCACTCGGATTTAGCATTACTGCCTGCAACATTCCATGCGTCTGCTATTGTTCTTGCGGTGACCTCATTTTCCCTCGCCGCTGCTATCGGCGAACGCTTGCCGGCCCGCGCCCCGCAGACCGATTTTTACCGCTTTGGAAGACAGTCATTTTCTTTCTCGCGAGTGCTACATAATTACACTCGAATCTAATTCTACCTAATAAACTTAATTATTGTGTAGTGATAAAACCCCATACTGGGTAAGTTTTGTAAGATTATTTTACGTAGTATAGTTTTATGTAGATGCCTACCTTCCATTTCCAATAATTTCGAAATCCACTTTTATAACGCTTTAATACTTAATTTAACTATTTGTCAGATGGATTTCGACATTATAAAAGAATTGTGTGAGTTTTGTTAATTACTGCTGAACGTTATTACGTAGAAATATTGTTTTAAATTAGTTTTATTTTGATAGTGAAACCGTTGTGCTAATTTCCAACTTTTAAATAATTCTTGTAGTTTGATTATTTATTACTTGTTTATTTTTGCCTCGATTGCCTCGCCTTGATCGCTGCTTAGTGCAACATACTATACCTGAGCTTAGCATGTAGCAATAATGCTGCGATTAAGGTGTTGCTATCAGGCTGGTGAATCAGACATTCCATAAAATGGCTGGTTTGACGTTCCAGGGTTCCAAGCACTACCTTGGACAAACCATTGCTGGCCGTGGTATTCTGCTGGAAGCGGTTCTCTACCTTGCCACTTCGGATGCCAATAGGACATCACTTCGCCTCGTCCATCGCTGCTGCAAGCCAGGATAGTAACGTTGTCATTGTCGGGACCTGATTCAGTGTGTGTAACCTAGACCCACGCTCTGCCACTATTTACTACAATATAATTTAAGTACTATTGTATAACTGCCGTTTTAATTCTACCTCCTATTAGATTACGCCACATTGGCGCCTGAAGGAGTTGGCAGCACACTGAATCGGGTTTTAGCAATTTGTAGCTTTACTTGGTGTTGGCTTTTCTTGGCTTTTTGTACCTCTCTTCGTAGTCAAGCCATTTTTGTGTGATTTTAACTGTCTAATTAAATCGAGACGTGGTAATTCCTTATATTGGTTGTAATTTTTTTTTTTTCCCAATCTACCTGTTGTTAATTTTTTTTTCTTTTATTACGGAATATACCACGTTTTGAGATTACTATTGATTGTGTTATGCCGCTTATCTTAGAATAACTGAAAAAGTGATCTTACAACACTTACCTAGGTAGATCAATTTTGAATTTCGTTAGTCGTTTTTTGTTTTTTTTTATTTTTATTTGTTAATTATGGCATATCCTATTAAATTTTTGTCGTTACAAAAATCGGAACTAGCTTATGAGGTGGAAGTTCGCGGTGTAGTACCTGCAGAATCCGTTCAGGAATTACGACGACAAATCGTAAAAATCTCAAGCGAATTTCCATCGGAAGAGATTTTAGAATCATTTTTAGAGCCGGCTAAGGATATTGATGGTGTTAAAGAATCTTTGGATAAAGCATATAATAATATCCGTCTACTAAATAGCGCGTTTGATAAAAATCTTTTTTTGAGAACAGAAAATCTTCTTAATCATGTGTATCATCGGATCAATAGAATCAACGCGACTACAGAACTGGCCGATGCATATAAAGAAGTTAAAGGTCGCTTTAAATCTTTTTACAAAACCTTGCTTCCTATGAAACCGCGCACACCAGTTACACCACAGACATCATCAACATCCTTGCCGCCTGAAAAACAAGTAGAAACCGCAGTAATGTCTGTGACGTGTGAACGTAATTTGCTGTCAGATATAGGAAAATTAAAATATTCTGGGAAGTCTTGTGCTCGTGCTTTTATCCAGAAAGTCGAAGAATTCGCTACTTCTAGAGGCTTACATAATGATAAACTTTTGTCTTTTATGTACGAAATATTTACTGATGATGCACTCCATTGGTATCGTTGTATGAAGGATAGCATACAATCGTGGGATGAGTTAGTGAAACTTCTTAAACAGGATTTTAGTTCAAATGATTACGACTACCGTCTTTTATCGGAAATCCGAGCTCGTACTCAGGGCGATAATGAGAATATTACGATCTATCTGTCTGTTATGCATGGAATGTTCTCTCGGTTAGATAAATCTATGAGCGATGAGGATAAATTAGAAATAATTCTGCACAATATTAGACCATGTTATGCAAGCACCTTGGCTTCAGCTACAGAAATTAAGAACATTGATCAACTAAAAACACTTTGCCGTAATTACGAAAGTGTCCAGTCTCGCATGGCTCTTTTTCATGAACCGCCTAAAGTTGGTGCTAACACTTTAGCACCTGAATTTGCTTTTCAAAGTACTTCATCGTATGGCAATAATAATAAGAACTTTAACTCAAATTTTCAAAAAAATTATAACTATAGGTCTTATTCTAATAAAAGCTATCCTAACAATAATCAGAATTTACCGGTCGCTTCAATGTCAGCGCCACATGATTCGAAGGATTCTAGAGATTTCAGGAAAGTTTATTGTCCTAGATGTAGGTCAGAATCTCATTCCCTGGGTCAATGTACCAAGCCTAGATTTCTCATTTGTTTTAAATGTGGAAGGAAGGATGTTCGCTATCCAGAATGTCCAGATTGTCACACCGATACAAAAAACTAATTTTGTCGGATCGAGGAAGCAGTGTCACGAGTAAGAAGCCTAATTTCAATTTGTCCGAATGGGAAGACTGGCTAGGAGTGGTATCAAAATTCTTTTCTTGCTATACTGTTTCCTCGGTTCGAAATAACAAATTGTCACGGCCATACTTAAACGTAATATTAGACAATAATACTAAAATTCTAGGCTTACTAGATACAGGTTCAGCTGTGTCAATTATTGGTAATGGTGCACACGAGAATTTGGCAGATTCTAACTTACAAATTCAAGCGTGTGATGAACTTCAATTCACTGCTGCTGGTGGTCAGGTTTTAAAACCTAAAGGAATGATCCAATTGAGAGTCACCTTTAAGGACCAAACTAGTTTCATTAAGTTTTATATAGTTCCAGATATTAAAGACTCTTTTATACTCGGTATGGACTTCTGGAGAACGTTTAACATCTTCCCTAACCATTTAGAAGCGGTCGAGTTAGTTATTGAATCAAACTACCTTTCTAATTTGGTAATTAACAATGAACCTGAACACATCTGCCCTTACAATCATCTAAGTGAAACCCAGAGGCGAACAGCTGACGACATTATCGCACAGTTTAGGGAAATTTCTTATGAAGAACGTGGGTTAGGTAGAACTTCTCTAATAACTCATGCTATTGATACTGGGGATGCTGCCCCCATACGTCAAAGATATTACAGGATGTCCCCTGAAAAGCAACGTGTTTTGGTGGAACAACTGGATGAGATGCTTCGGGAAGACGTCGTTGAGCCATGCGAAAGCCCTTGGTCATCCCCTGTATTATTAACACCCAAAAAAAATGGCGAGCTACGGTTTTGTCTCGATAGTCGGAAACTAAACGCTATCACTAAGAAGGATGCGTATAGTTTACCATACATAGCCGACATATTAGACAACCTTCGCGATGCCAAATACCTTTCAAGTATAGACCTTTCAAAGAGCTTTTGGCAAGTGTTAATAAAGGAGGAGGACCGCTGTAAAACTGCTTTTTACATTCCGGGTCGTGGTACGTATCAATTCAAGTCTATGCCCTTCGGTCTGACAAACGCACCAGCTACCCAACAGAGATTGGTCGATACTCTCTTCTATGGCCCGGAATTTGAGAATCTCGTGTTCGTCTTTGTCGACGACATTATTATTATTTCCCCTACTTATGAAAAACATATATATCTTTTAAACCGCGTCCTAGAAAAACTTAAAGCCGCTAATCTCACTATTAATTTTCAGAAAAGTCAGTTTTTTAGAGAAAAACTGAATTATCTCGGTTATGTTGTAGACTCTAAAGGACTACAAGCCGATCCTGCAAAAGTCGAGGCGGTTCTCAACTATCCAACTCCAACTAATCGAAAAGAAGTAAGGAGATTTCTAGGTATGGCTTCATGGTACCGCAGGTTTATTCCAAACTTTAGCTCCATTGCGGCACCTCTTAATAAACTAACATCCCAAAAGAAAAACGCTCCTCCTTTCTCTTGGTCTTCGGAGACAGATACATCTTTTAAAATACTAAAAGAAGCTTTAGTATCTGCCCCTGTTCTTGCTTGCCCCGACTTTTCTAAGCCGTTTGAAGTTCATACTGACGCGAGTGATTTTGGCATAGGTGCAGTACTCACTCAAACTTCAAACGGTGATCAAAAGGTCATAGCTTATATGAGCAAATCCCTCAGCGATCAAGAAAAGAAATACGGTGCAACTGAACGAGAAGCCTTAGCTGTACTGACTGCTGTTGAACACTGGAGATGTTACCTTGACAATGGAAAAAAATTCATTGTTTATACTGACCACGTTTCCCTAAAATGGTTTTTGAATTTAAATAACGCTACCGGTCGTTTGTCTCGCTGGGGTGTCCGATTATCAGCCTACAATTTAGAAATAAGACATCTTCGTGGTTCTGATAATGTTGTGCCAGATGGTCTATCTCGCTCACTTCCAGTCACCGCTATTGATTCGTGCTCAACCAACAATGCGTCTTTTCAGTCTAAGGATGATTGGTATTTAAATATTTACGAGGGCTGTCTAAAAGTACCTTCTTCATTTCCCAATTACAAGCTGAAAAATAATAAATTATACCGTTATAGAAAAAGCCTCAATCCCTTGACGAGAGAATTTGAATGGAAGGAAGTAGTGCCTTCTGAACTAAGGAAAAATGTTTTATCAGAAAACCACTCAGAACCTACTTCTGGTCATTTCGGAACCTTCAAAACTTACAAACGCCTTTGCCTCAGATATTTCTGGCCAGGGATGTATCGCGATGTAAGCAAATTCGTCGCAGACTGTGATACATGTGCCTCATACAAATTTCCTAACCACACTACACTGGGTACTATGGGCCGACCAAAAAAATGTTTCCGTCCATTTGAAATGATCAGTTTGGATTTAATAGGACCCCTACCTGTCAGTAGGAAACAAAATACATTTATCTTTGTTATTACATGTTGTTTTTCAAAATTCTGTTTGTTGTTCCCTATAAAACGTGCTACATCTGAAATAATAAGCCGATTACTTGAAGAGAATGTATTCCTTGTACATGGTATTCCCAGTACTGTTTTTATGGATAACGGCAAGCAATTCACTAGCAATATAATAAATAATTTACTTCACCGTTATAAGATACCTAATATTTGTTATACACCCAAATAAACACCACAAATTAACACCGTAGAGAGGTATAACAAAACTATAATGGTCGCTGTTGCCTCATTTGTTGAAAATGACCATCGTACATGGGATAGTAATTTAACAAAAATTCAATTCGCTTTAAACAGCTCAGTTAACGAAGTAACCGGTTTTACACCTGCTTTTCTTGTTTATGGCCGTGAATTAGTTAACTGTGGCTCACATTACCTCGATCCAGACTTAGCGGATGAAGTAATATTTTCACCACGTGATGAGTACGCTGAAAATCTCGGAGTCTTGCATAATACCTTCGATAAAGTTCAATCAGCCTTGTTAAAAGCACATTCTAGAAATTGCACTAACTACAACCTACGACGTAAAGAAATGGAATTTGGAGTGGGTGATGTTGTCTGGAAGCGAACTTACTACCAAAGTGATAAAGACAACCGTTTCGCAAAAAAACTCGCTCCGAAATTCCTCAAATGCCGTGTTATAGAAAAAAAGTCACCTCTTGTATATGTTCTTGAAGATTGTAACGGTAATAATCTAGGAACTTGGCACATTAAAGATCTAAAACTAAAACATTATAAAACATAGTATAAAAAATCTAATTCTAAAAATCTATTTCAAAAATTCAATAATCTCAAACATTATTACTTATAACCGTGATACCCGTCATACTTTGAGTTACGATAGCGGATTTTACCTAGGAAAAATCCTATCCTAAAAGGGGGGGTATGTAACACCTGAACCTAAATTCTTTCATATTAAATAAATGAATAAAAATATTTAATTAAATTTATATTACATATGTAGTACAATACCTATTTATAACTAATATACAAACATAAATAATATGACATTACGTTGAATCGCTATGTAGCCTTCTAGACATTTTGGATTTTACCTACACTGCCCTACAGAAAGTTGCGTTCACTCGGATTTAGCATTACTGCCTGCAACATTCCATGCGTCTGCTATTGTTCTTGCGGTGACCTCATTTTCCCTCGCCGCTGCTATCGGCGAACGCTTGCCGGCCCGCGCCCCGCAGACCGATTTTTACCGCTTTGGAAGACAGTCATTTTCTTTCTCGCGAGTGCTACATAATTACACTCGAATCTAATTCTACCTAATAAACTTAATTATTGTGTAGTGATAAAACCCCATACTGGGTAAGTTTTGTAAGATTATTTTACGTAGTATAGTTTTATGTAGATGCCTACCTTCCATTTCCAATAATTTCGAAATCCACTTTTATAACGCTTTAATACTTAATTTAACTATTTGTCAGATGGATTTCGACATTATAAAAGAATTGTGTGAGTTTTGTTAATTACTGCTGAACGTTATTACGTAGAAATATTGTTTTAAATTAGTTTTATTTTGATAGTGAAACCGTTGTGCTAATTTCCAACTTTTAAATAATTCTTGTAGTTTGATTATTTATTACTTGTTTATTTTTGCCTCGATTGCCTCGCCTTGATCGCTGCTTAGTGCAACATACTATACCTGAGCTTAGCATGTAGCAATAATGCTGCGATTAAGGTGTTGCTATCAGGCTGGTGAATCAGACATTCCATAAAATGGCTGGTTTGACGTTCCAGGGTTCCAAGCACTACCTTGGACAAACCATTGCTGGCCGTGGTATTCTGCTGGAAGCGGTTCTACCCCGTGTCCACTACCTTGCCACTTCGGATGCCAATAGGACATCACTTCGCCTCGTCCATCGCTGCTGCAAGCCAGGATAGTAACGTTGTCATTGTCGGGACCTGATTCAGTGTGTGTAACCTAGACCCACGCTCTGCCACTATTTACTACAATATAATTTAAGTACTATTGTATAACTGCCGTTTTAATTCTACCTCCTATTAGATTACGCCACACTATCTATAGTGAAACCGCTGTTTAAAAAACATAACAAGCACGATATGAAAAATTATCGGCCGATAGCTTTAATACCCATAATCTCTAAAATTTTAGAAAAAATCATGGCGAATAGAATTACAGGGTTCTTTGACAAACATAATGTTATATCTGAGGAGCAAAATGGATTTCAAAAAAATAAGTCTACTACCCTTGCATCTTTTTAATTACTAAAAATAATTACAGAAAATATTGATAAAAATATACCCATAATCACAATATTTTTTGATATGAGCAAGGCGTTTGATCAAGTTGATCATCAAATTCTTCTGGAAAAGTGTGAAAGGTATGGCATAAGAGGAAACAGTTTAAACTGGATCTCTAGCTACCTTTCAAACCGTAGCCAGTGCGTAGAAATTAATAGGATAAATTCGAGAAAAGAATTGGTTTCGTATAAATCTGCTTTTTTACCCAATACACGTGGAGTCCCACAAGGGAGCGTGCTAGGCCCACTCTTGTTCATAATCTATATTAATGACTTACCCAAAAACATAGGATATCAAACCGTTTTGTTCGCTGATGATATATCTGTATCTATACCAAAAAAAACTAGCTTAGATAATGATTATGAAGCTATTTTAAACAAAACAGTACAAAATGTAAATAATTGGCTAATTAAAAACAAACTTAGTGCAAACTACGACAAAACTAATTACATTCAATTTTCTAATTACAGAGCGACTCGATTAAAACCTAAGATAAACTGTAAAAATGAGGAAATTAAAGAAGTAGATGAGACTAGATTTCTTGGTATTACTCTTGATATGCACTGTAACTGGAAAGCACATATACACAGTGTGTGCAAAATTAAACAAATTCGTTTTCGCTTTAAGGAGACTAAGATGCGTAGCAGGGAAGAAAGTAGCTCTTACTGCATACCATGGCTATGTAGCTTCTGTACTGAGATACGGTCTTATATTGTGGGGTAGATCTCCTGATATCAATAAGGCTTTCATTATACAGAAAAAATGTCTAAGAGCTATTTGTGGCGCAGGCCCTATGGAGAGTTGTCGCCCTTTGTTTAGTGAACTAAAATTATTGACTTTAACAGGTTTATATATCATGGAAGTAGCAAGCTTTATACGACATCATCCAAAATTTTTTGAAAAGCTAAATTACCAAAATCCAAGACTCCGTCCTCGAGATTTACATAGACTTAAAATCCCGAAATCAAATAGTGCTTTATATAGAAAAAATTGTTATGCTATGTCAATTGCTATTTATAATAAAGTTCCTGAAGAGTTAAGAAAACTACCCACAAAATTGTTTCTGAGAAAGTTGCGCAAATGTCTGGTTGCTCTCGGCCCTTACTGCCTTGATGAATATTTCAATAGTAGATAGTAAAATGTTATTAAACTGTTTGTTCGTATGTAATGTATAGTATAGTAATTGTATTGTATTTGTATTGTAACATAATTTTGCATGCTGGAAACAGCTAATTGTGTGATTCCAACTGATCTCTATAACATCTTGTAATGTAACCACAATTAACGCAAATAAATATATTTCATTTCATTTCATATTTCATTTCATTTCATTTCATTTCATTAGTGACCTGAAATCTGCTTCCGCTGCGTTACGCATTATATGTTCCCGTTTATAGGTTAATTCAAAGAAAAATACAATAAACAACAGTTGTTTATTAAAAGAAATTCATCAATTTATCCAAAAAAAAATACCAAAATCATTTTTATATAATAGAGAAACATAAAAAATCAACTTTTTCTATCCTCTGAGAAACACTATGACAAAATTGACATAATAAAGTTTGGTTTATTTGGCAAAAAACGAGATCTGAATTAAAACTTACAGAATTAATTATTAATACTTGTATCAAGTAGGTTAATATTAATTAAACACATCAAACACAATCAATAACAATAAAATAAAATCTTAAATGATTTGCCTCAACAGGGGGACTATCACTCAGTGGAAGTGTATGGAAAAAATAAGGCATAGTTTACATAAAACACTTTGTACTATAAAAAACTAAAGTAATCTTAAACCCACCGAAACAAGTATCGCAAATGAAATCGTTATAACAGTCTTTGGGTAAACCATAGCAAGTTGAACAAAGGAAATTGTACATTCCATACATTTTTTCCATAATATCATTGACTTAATTGCGTTACTAATTACGGGGAATGTAGACGTGGGTTTATGTTCCGCTGAGTTACAAAAGCCCATCCACTGAGAGAATGTTTTTCAGCTGACGTAACGGATTTTAGGTTAGGTCAAGTCGTTGTTACATTTTGGTGGAAACAATGTCTATCTTAATCAAATTGCTATTATATACCGAAATTATAGACCGGAAATCTTAAAAATAATCTATACAACAGTGAAATAAGCTTACTTACCACGTAATCTTCGTAAATCAGTGGAATTTTGTAACTCACTCCATACGCAAAACTATCAGTTGTGACTTCCCATTCAAAACTGAACGAAAGGAGTACACATGATAGATCTTTTTTCTTTTTTAAAGGGTTGCTAGGTTTGAAAAAGCATCTTATGTAGTAGATTTTAATCGCTCCTTATGAAATATTTGCGTAACTAAGAGGAATTTTCCACAATGACCAATTTTTAGGTTTTGTATTAAAACAAGTTATTCAAATTATTTTGTATTACAACCAAATAGTAAACAAACATAAGTTAAAAGAACATTTGACGATCTTTTTAACAACACCGAAACTTTATAAATAATATTTTTTAAATTCAAATAACGAATATTAAAACTTTTGTATAACAAGATGGGACAATGGTAAAACACACATATTAATTCATTAATTTAAAATTTTTGTTTAAAATTAATGCTCTAAAAATATTATAATACATTCGTTAAGATTATTTAGAATCCTACTAATCTAACAAACTAATATTTTTTGTAAATAACAAATACAGTTTTAAGTTATATGCTAATTCGAACATGGGACAACGTCAAATAGTCATGTACAAACTTTTATAAAAATGCCCTAATACGTACGTAAAAAAAGTATTGATATCGGCTGGCTGAATAGAGCTAATCCTTAGAGTAAGACGGGCTTCTACAGAACGAACTTCGTGACAAACGAAGCCTTTTGTTGCTCGAAGGAGCTAATCCATTGAGATTGGCACCTTTTGGTGCGATTAAAAAAAACTGTGCAATACCTAACGATACATTTTTATTGCTCTAGAGCAGTGTTTTTCAATCTGTGGGTCGCGACCCCTAGGGGGGTCGCGAAACCTTAATTGGGGGGTCGCCGATAAAGGCAAGGTTCTAACACTACAATAAAAAAACAAGTTATTAACAGGCAAGATTACAGGGTTGTCTGAATGAAACTGATAAAAATCGCGCTGCGCAGCCGTTTTCTTTACTATAAGTAAACAAGCAAAATTACAAGATTTGTGGATGAAACTGACAGAAAATCGTGGTACGTGGCCGTTTTTTTGCTATAAACAGGCAAGATTACAAGGTTACCTGTAAATAAGCAAGATTACAAGATACGTGAATGAAACTGATTAAAAATCGCGCTGCGCGGCCCTTTTATTTACTATAAACAAGCAAGATTACAAGATTAATGGATGAAACTGACCAAAAATCGGGCTGCGCGGCCGTTTTTTGCTATTAACGGGCAAGATTACAAGATTAGTGGATGAAACTAACTAAAAATCGCGCTGCGCGGTCGTTTTCTTTACTATAACTATGACACAAGGGGGCGCTAGAATTTTTCAACTTGTAAAGGGGTCGCG
Organism: Agriphila tristella; assembly: GCA_928269145.1. NCBI lineage: Eukaryota > Metazoa > Arthropoda > Insecta > Lepidoptera > Crambidae > Agriphila > Agriphila tristella. Next base: position 47,123,998 of record OV743433.1, read on the forward strand.
AAATCAAAAAGATTGAAAAACACTGCTCTAGAGCATTAAAGACTCGCTTTGTACTGAGTTTTTAGTGTGATTGTGATGAAATTAAAGCATAGTTGGAAGAAAAAAATATTGATGCTCATAAATTATTTTATTAATTAATTTTTACGATATAGGTACCTAGGTTTCCTGAACATTGGTATTTTTTTATTGATTTCATGTCATCGGTCGTCGGTTCGATTCTCAGTTCTACCCTTTCCTCGTGGGCATTGACCCACCACCTTTAGCCGATCTCCTCTTGCGGATGTCGCTGCCTTCCTCAGTCAAGCTAAAGCTGTCCATCTCCTTTAAGCTTTTATCAGTTGGCATGGGTGATTCATCGTTACTTTCTCGAGCCATCTAGAAGATATAAAACATTTCAATATCCTAGATGTTCAATATCTTCAAGGACCAATAGATAGACCGCAACGTGCAGCTTCGTAGCTAGGGGCTGGAGAGGGGGGTGACTGTCAGGGGCGCAACCCGCAGGGGGCGCACTTTTCTGACCTATAGCTAGAAAATAAGTATAATGACGCAAAATACAAATTTTGCCAGAGGTGCTCATGATCCTAGAGATATTTAAGTCATGATGGACTTGGGGCGCAAAATTCAAATCTTGCCTACGTAGCTTGCAACGTGTAGTTATTCCAATTTTTCCTTGAGAAACTACTTACCCCCTGGCCAAAGTAAGATTTTAAAGAGCTTTCGAAAGCGATAATAACGAATACGATAGATTTATAGTTAGCGGTAGCTAAACAAGGTGTTCTAAAAAATAGATAAAATTAAAAAATAAGTAGGTACCATTGATATTGGTGATGAGGTCTTTTCTCCGCATTTAGACTCTAATTTGGTCTGTTATGCGTGAAACTCGGTAGTTACTAATTACTAATAAAATTAAAGTTATTTAAAAAAAACTATGCACCAAAATTCGCGAAACATACTTACCTACTACATGAATCAATAGCAGATAAATATGGTAATCCTAGGTTGGTGGTCCTCTATCTATAATAACCTCGCATCAGCTACGGTGAATTTTATTACGTGATAATAAACTTTATGTGGAATTTTTAAGATATGCCTCTCTAGCATGACCACTATAACACGATTTATATCGCGTGATATACCATTTTATGGACACTCAACTGTCAAAATCCATTGTTTTTTGACTGTTAAACGAGATCGCTACCTATATCATATCGCGTTTCGTTGGTCATGCTAGGTCATGTAGGCTGGTCTAGTAGTTTTAGAAGGTAAGTATATGGTTAGTATCATTACATTCCCTCGTAGCAATTTCTAGAAGCAGATAGCAAAAAGTGGCGGTTTTTAACACATGATAGCGAATGTGTTAAAAACGGCCACTTTTTACTATCTACTTCAACGAATTACACTTGTACTATTATTTATTCTGTGGAATTACTACGAGGAAATGTAATGATACCTTCTAAAAATACTAGACTATATAGGTATGGGTTCTAAAAACTGACGTAAAGTTATATTAAAATCCTTTTTTATCAACAACTTAATATCAAATTATTTTTGAATAGGATGCACCTTAATAAATAAATACCAAACATTTGTAAAGTTTTATTTCTTGTAAGAAATGGATGGTAGACACTCACGCGTTCTAAGAGCTGTTGATTATTGGCATTTATATCCGATACAGAATCCAGAGGTGGTTGGTAGTCTTCTCCCATCTGACTCAGCACCAGAGCACTCTGCATCACGCACATGGCCAAGACCATTAAATAAAACAAGTGTTTCATCTTGACTGGTCTCTGTGCAACATAAACGAAACTTGTGCCGCGTCATCTTTATATCGGTTCCTGAATGCCCTGCCACGGAAACCTCTCAGGAAGAACTGTAAAACAACATCCTGCGAGATACACGCGAGAGATACAAAAACATGTGGATGGATTAATTACATGACATGTCGTGCACATTGCAAATATGCAAAACGAGAATTTAAGTATATGTAATTAACTAGGTAGGTAGGTGTAGGTAAGTACTTCTATTGTAAAACAATGCTAATTATTGACCACATTTTTTCATTGTTTTGAACTAAGATTTTATCGCCTGAATTTTTATGCTTTAAATGGAATATTACATTACACAACAGCTAAAATATAGGGGATGTATTTAATAGCACTTTAAATTTGATGAAAACAGCTATAAAATTGGGGATGTAAGTATTTAATAGCACTCTAAATTTGATGAAAACAGCTATAAAATTGTACATCAGCACTTTAAAATAATGATAGACCTATAATTTAATCTTATCACTACAGAAATAATGGTTTGCACTTTAAAATAATAATAGATCTATAAATTAATATTATCACTACAAAAATAATGGTTTGCACAATAACTGTGACCCAACTCCGAAGTCAAACCATGTCAGACTAATGAGATGGCAAGTCTCACCAAGTCGGTTCTAGCGTTGTTGGTCGCAATGGAACCTAACCTCCTCCTCAGCTCCCCTCTCGATGCGCCCGCTCGTCGTCGCACCTAGTCGCCTGTTTACCAGTACTAATGTTATAAAATTAATTTGTATGGTGCAAATAGGGAATGCAATCCGGATAATCCGTAAACCGAAAAATCCGGATATCCGCACATTTTTACTAGACTTGCAAATCCGGATTTGAAAATCAAATCCGGATTTTTCGAATAATAAGAAATTGTTACAAAAAAAATTAAACAAGCAAGTTTCTCGGAAGTATTCCACTTACGAGTAGAGTAATCGAGCGAATAGCAAGTAAATATTGATAGCTGTGCTTTAAGTTGAATACTTTAGTTGTTATTCGCCCAATTGCTATTCACTCAGTTGCTTTAAGTGGAACACTTCGTTTCTCGCACTAGCTAGACGGTATATGCTATTTACACGACTGCCCAAAAGGAGTGTATATGTGTTTAGGGTTCATGTATGTTTGTGGGTATGTGAGTTTTTTCTAGACGACGCCATTCACGCGTCTTGCTAGTGCCGTGTCTCAGGTCTGTCACATTAAGTCCCAAAAAGTACGTTTGGTTGAACCAGCTCTCCTCCTGGTGTTCCTGCCGATACAACTCTCCTTCTTCATCGTCAATTTCTGAGTGTACTTGCAGTGTCTCTAGCTCGACCAGTGGGTCTACCGCGCAAGTGTCATTGGCATCGCTATCTGCTTCATTTGACAGATAAGTATGACACATTGCTACTTTTATACTTTGTATCACTTTCATTAGTGCGTGTGCTTCTTGTCGACTGGAAAATGTAAAATGACCATCATCTTCTATGCGAACTTCTTGGTTGTTTTCACTGGCGTGCCTAGGGTCTCTTCTTCCCGTTGGCGTGGTGGCGTATAGTCTTCCGGATGGTGCGCGGGTGACACTCCTCCTAATATCCTAAGGAACGAGTGGCTAATACGGCGCGCTTCTCAATCTCTCAGGGTTTTATCACATTAAGTCCCAAAAAATAATTTGTATTTTTCAAATTCTCATAAACTAAACAACATATTATGTTATCTAGTTTAATCATAGTAATATATTATTCTTCATTTGTATAATTTTATAAAGAGTATGATTTTTATTTTTATTTGCGCTTTTTCGACGTCTTATCGCGAGATTTTTCTAAGAGCCATAACATACTGGGACGCCATGGTGACATCGCCGGTGACGTGGCCATGGCTACCTCTGGCAACCTAGCGTAGCCAAATGAAGTTTCCAAATAAGTAGCCACTGACCTACGTGCATAGAAGAGATCGCTATATTATTGTTATCTGCGTCATAAAATGAAAAAGAATAAACCTAAAAAGTTATGGGTCCATCCTTTTATATCAGATCGAAGTCGAAGTGTTTTTTTTTAAACTATATGCAGATTATGAAAATATCCTTAATAATAATTGTTCAACTATGTGAGAATATCAATAACATCTTTTGATGAATTATTAAACTTATATAGAAATAAATTGATCAGAATATTCTTTAGATCTAGTACTTATCCCAAAAACATGGACGGTTTTGAATCTCTGCAATAAATCGTTCTGTATCGAAACTCATTGTTTTCGCACAATTCACAGCGGGCGTCCGTTCTGGCGGCAACCAGTTGGCCACTGAGTGAGGGAGGCATAACTTACTTGTATACAAAATACTGGCGACTTAGCTATGCGTTGCAGGTAGCCAGAGTATCCAGTTTCCGCGTAGGGGCCGGTCGATAGTGGCTACGCTTCCAAATTGGCGACGTTGCCAGACGCCAGCCAAGTGTGTTATCTGCCATACATTTCAATATGAATTGTTTGGATACGTAGCCGGCGGCGTCGCCATGGCGTCCCAATGTGTTATGGCTCTAACGCTTCGGAATAGAACAACTGTGTGTTTGCACGAGCGATTTTTTTTACCGTGCGATATTTTTGGCCCGTTCCACAGTCAGTCACATTGTGTTCTATTCGAAGCTTCAGAAATATCGCGTGATAAAACGTCGCAAAAGCGCTCATGCAAACGATCGCTTACGTCACCTACTCGCAAATCGCACGCGAATCATACACTATTTTAATTACATTTGAACAATAATAGGTAACATCATAATATTGTAGTATTTTATGACAAAAAAATATTGGATTTGATTAATATTGTCCTTTTCTTTGAATCCATTTACATAAATATAAGAGACATCACATTACTGAACTTATATGTACAGAAATGACTTATATTTATAAAAAAGAAAATATTTTTATAAAAATCCGTAATATCCGGATAATCCGGATTTGACGAAATATCCGTTCTTAAAATCCGGATTTCGAAATATATACGGATTTGCATTCACTAGGTGCAAAGTATTAATTTTAAAGCTAAACAATTAAATTGTATAGTGCAAAGTATTAATTTTAAAGCTTAGCATATTTATAGTGGAAACCATTATTTTTAAAGTGCATTCAATAAATTTTGAAGCTAAACATTTTAAAGTGTGATACATTATTTTTAAAGTGCAATTATATATTCCCCATAAAATTGTATATCAGCACTTTAAATAATGATAGACCTATAATTTAATCTTATCACTACAAAAATAATGGTTTGCACTATAACAATATTGTCAGCACTTTAAAATAATAATGGATCTATAATTAATATTATCACTACAAAAATAATGGTTTGCACTATAACTGTGTCACAACTCCGAAATCATTTAATTTCTGTCAAACCATGTCAGACCACAGAATACATAATAGTCAGACTATGAGTTGGCAAGTCTCATCAAGTCGGTTCTAGGCTTCTAGCGTTGTTGGTCGCAAATGTCGCAATGGAACTTAGCCTCCTCCTCAGCTGTGCCCGCTCGTCGTCGCACCTAGTCACCAGGGGGCCTACTCCCACCTTTTTTAAAAGTAAGCTTATATCCAGCAAGCTTGTTGCAAGCTCTTAATGATATTACTCAAATTCGTACCATGACCTGTACAAAGTAATATTACTTTATTCTCGCTAAGGAACGAATGATATAGCGAAGTTGTCCAATCCCTGCTAGCCATCACTTCAGTTTATTTGCTATGTTCGTATCGGAAACATGTTTTATCTCAGTGCACCAAAGGAAAGTAGGTATTCATTTTCGTTTTTAGTTTGAAATATTTTCTATGATTCAAACAAGAACACTTGTTGTGTTGTGTGCCACTCAAAATCTCGAAACTAATGTTGTTAACATAAACAACGGCCAAGAATGCGACACTAGGAGAATTTTGGTAAGTTACGTACCTATTTGCTTACTTTGTAAATTAATAAAATTTATATTTTAAAGTAAAATGTCGAACTTAAAGTAATTTTATGATTAGGAACCACATTATACCTACGTGAGCAATAAATTTCTGAAAATTTAGAGTTTTTAGGTAGAAATGTCAATTTTACAATAATTTTGACGACAACAGAAACAACTTATCAAACCCCTATTTAGTTTGGAATCGAATCTTATTTACCCCTGTAGGTCCCGAATATAGATTAGAAGGCAAGGGGGTTCTCCCTCTCTTCCCTTTCTCCCCAAACTTTTATTGGCGAAAAATAACACTAATTTGCCTGAAATTACTATTATTTTGTGCAAAATAAATTCATTAAAAAAGTATCTAGGTATTTGTTTCTGCGTTATCGGCTTCTAAAAACTCGATTATTTCAAATTAGCTATCCATCTGAAAACAAGTACTTGTTATCAAATAATAAATCAAATAATCCCAACTATTTTTACATTCACAATGAAGAACAAGATGTATAAAAACGTTTCACATACTGTTTATGACGCATTTTCAAATATCTAAATAGAATAACTCCTAATAGTTTTGATTCCGTTGATAAAAAGCAACTTTTTTAAGATTGCTAAATTCCTCATAATTTGACACCAAAACAATAATGCTAGCTGTCTAAAGACACGTCGTAGGTAGTACGAGTTTTGTGAATGGTTGAACGATGACGTCACAAAACTTCTAACAGAAACATTATTATAACAATCTTATTATAAGAAGGTCATAGTACGAAATAGCATGGTAAGATTGAATTAAAACTGCGCTAAGACATGGCAGTAGGCGCCCAGTCCTAAAGTTTTAAAATTAATTTGTATGGTGCAAAGTATTAATTTTAAAGCTAAACAATGAAATTGTGTAGTGCAAAGTATTAATTTTAAAGCTTAGCATAATTATAGTGGAAACCATTATTTTTAAAGTTCATTCAATAAATTTTGAAGCTAAACATTTTAAAGTGTGTTTCATTATTTTTATAGTGCATTTATATATTCCCCAAAATATAGTACTTATTATAGTAGGTACTGCATGCTCTTTGATTATAAAGTCTTCTTTTTTATATTAAGATAAATAAATACTAGTGTTGAGGCGGGATCTCTTCACCATATATTCAGCGAAAAGGGAAGTACTTCCACCGAGCTAGGTGTCTGTGCTCGGGGACCGCGGTCCAACTGCTTGGTGTTGGAATTTGTATTTATGGGAAGTGCTTAGAAATCTTCGATATCGTGAGTTAGGTCTCCATACAATACATTTTTGTCTCGATATTAGTTTGACGTAGTGCGACGTCACGTCTGCGTAATGTTTAGATATTGTACTTTTCGCTGAGGGCCTAGTACGAGTTGATTTTTTGTTCTCACTTCACTTTGCGAATAGTAAACAATCGTCTTCTCTCTTTCACTCGTTCACTCACTCGCATGATACTATTCGCAAAGTGAGGTGAGAAACACAACTCGTACTAGGCCCTCAGATCCTGCATTTCTTCGTCATTCGTTGATTGCTTATGTAGCGGTATAATCGCGCCGCTATAATGGGTTACCTCCATAGACATAGAAAATTTTTCGCTGCGCTCAAGAAGACCAACAAAGCGTGGAAAAGAGAAGTTAACATCATACGGACATGGTCTATGTAAAAAAGAGACAAAGGATCAAGTGACATGTGCCAACATTTTTTACAGTAAGAGCCCCTAGCGTCCCGCCTAGCAAATGAGCAATCACAGTTTGTTTAAAATATTTGTTAATCTTAATTAGAATTTAAAATGAAGGTATCGTGGTGCCATGGTGTCTTGAATGTGCTCTAAGTAATTGTGATGTGACAAAAAGAAACAATCCAAGTAATCACACTTTTCACAGGTAAATAAGATATTGCCATGCCACACATTTCTCTAAAACCAAATTTCGCTACATTTATTCGTTTATCGACGAAGAAAACAGTATGGAACATAGTTTATTATTTTCCTTTGCCATATTATAGTCATATTTTATGAATCTAAGTCATATTTATTTATTTATTTTATAATTTGGCACACAGACAGATAACAGTCATCACATCAACGAGTACATGCTTAAATAAAAAAAAATCTAAACTATTATCCAATAAAAAGTATGCACAGCATGGATATTAATACGATTTAAAAAAAGTTAACAATAACAAACAGACATGCAAAATTCATTAAAATTAAAAATTAAAATTAAGCAATTTGAATAAATTAAAATAGATAAGTTAACAATTGAATTTAAATTATAAAGTTTAAAAATGTATAATGATAAAAGTTAAAGTTAATTTTCAAATTCATTGCAATAAATACTAAAAAAAAACACACAAATTATTGTAAATAAGAAAATGTACAAATTAAATTAATTAATTAATTAATTAATTAAATGTACAAATTAAATTAAAAAAAAAAAAAACATATATCCTGAAAACAAATAATTTTAAAAAGAAAATGTAAAATTAAAAATTGAATAAAACAATACAAACAAACTTGCAAAAATAATTAAAATTGAAAATTAAAATTAAACAAATTGAATGAATTAAAATTGATAAGTTATAAAGTTTAAAAAATAAATAATGATCAGAGTAAAAGTTAATTTTCAAATTGATTACAATAAATAAATAAAAAATCCTTAAAACACATAAATTATTGTAAAAAAGAAAATGTATAATTTAATTAGAAAAAACCTTAAAAACATAAATTATTGTAAAAAAATTTAAAAATAAAAAAAAATAATTCAATCTTTATCTAAACACAAAAAAAGAAAATACATAATCATGGATTTTGGGAACCGGGCCCGAACAGATCTGAAATGCTCTTTTTGAACAAAGAAAAGTTGGAGTTGAACACATCAACATTTGAATTGTTTTTTGCCAGCTCATTGTAGGTTCTAGACATTCTGACTACTGGATTATAATAAGAGGTATTATTTCTGTAAACTTGTATAGAGAATGTATTCGGACGACGAGATCTATACAATGTGTTGATGGAAAACAGTGAAAGCAAAGCCGGCGCATCCATGTACGAGTGCAAAATCTTGTGAAGGCATAGTAAATCATATCTTCTGCGTCGGGCTTGTAAGGAGACAACGCCAAATTCTGATAATTTCTTATTATAGGTGTCGAGGGAGCGACCATATTTGAACTTATAACAGAGAAATCTCAAACATCTTTTTTGAACGCTTTCGATTCTATCTATGTGCACCGCATAAAAAGGCGACCATATAGGACAACAATACTCGAGGATACTTCTCACCAGACTATAGAAGAGACATAGCGTGCTTTGCGGTTTTTTTAAATCTTTAGTAGATCGTATAATGAACCCTACCATTTTGCTGCTCCTCTTAACGATGTGGTCGTAGTGAGAACGAAAATTTAATTCCTCATCGAACAGCACTCCTAAATCCTTTACAATTGTTTTCCTACACAAACTATGGTTCTGTATAAAGTAGGTGTGAAGTATTTTGTTCTTTTTTTTTCTGGTGAAGGACACAACACAACACTTGTCCACGTTTAGGCTCATTTTATTCAACAGACACCAATTTGAAATAAAGTTTAGATCACTTTGAAGAGCCAAACATTCCCTACCATCACCAACATTTGTAAAAAGCTTTAAATCGTCAGCATAAAGCAGTGCAGGGCATACCAATTGATCCACCAGATCATTGATAAATATATTGAAGAGAAGAGGTCCCAAATGTGAGCCCTGCGGAACTCCTGACGTAATGGGCACCGAACCAGAAGAATAACCCTTGACAGTGACGAGTTGACTCCTATTGCTTAAGTACGATGTTAGCCATCTCAGTAAACAGCCATGTATACCGTAATGAGAGAGTTTGAGGCACAGCAGTCGATGATCAACCCTGTCGAAGGCCTTGCTAAAGTCCAGGTATATGGAATCAACTTGACCACCAGAAGCAAAAACTTGACAAATATAATTCTTATATTCTAAAAGATTAGTTAACGTTGACCTTTTTTTGACGAAACCATGTTGGCTGTTTGAGAGAAAGCCGCTTAAGTGACTATAGAGACAGTCGTATACTAGGGACTCAAACAACTTGGCAATGCACGAGAGTATGCTAATTGGGCGATAGTTACAACAGAATGACTTGTCTCCAGACTTATAAATTGGTATGATGTGTGCTATCTTCCAACGAGTAGGAAAAATACCAGAATTGAGAGATTTGTTGAACAACAATGTAAGAGGGACAGAAAGTTCCTTAGAACACAGTTTAATAAACTTAGGAGGAAGCTCGTCTGGACCTGCCCCCTTCTTCTCGTCCAAGCCTTTAATCTTCCGGAGGATATCATCTTCTGTTATGGAAAAATCATGAAGTGTGGAATTACAGGTGTAAGGCATGTTCGGTAGGACACTTGGCTCTGGAGAAGAGGCCCCAGCAAATACAGATCCAAAGTATTCTGAAAATAGCTCGCAAATACCTTGACCATCTGAAGAAACCCTGTCCTCGAAAGTCATAGTTTCGGGTATTGTATCTCTGCCCTTTCTACCCTTAATATATCGCCAGAATAGCGCTGCATTCTCATCCAACGAATCCTCTACTGTAGACAAAAACGTATCGTAACACTCATCTATAAGAGACTTGCATCTAGTACGCAATAAAGCAAAGTCATCGTAATCTCGAGGATTACCAAACTTCTTATAGCGTTTGTGGAATTTAGTTTTATCTTCAATGCATTGTTTCAAACCATCGTTATACCAAATCGGATACCTGTTTGAAGTATTTTTAACATACGGCGTGTGCTTGGCTATGATTTCAAAAACTCTGCTGTAAAATTTAGCGACGCAGTCGTCAATATTAGAAGACGATAAAAGATTATTCCAATCTACTTCACTTAACTCAGATTTTAAACTTTCATACTTGCACTTATTAAAGTTATAACGTTTCACGAACTTAGGTTTAAGCGGTTTATCAGATATCACGTTAGGAATATCCAGAGAATATGCCAGATGATGACTATCCACTCGACACACAGGTTCAGCCTCCAAAACTTTAATGTCTGGAAGACTGGAGACAACAAGATCAAGATAACGGTTATTTTTATTAGGAATAGCATTAAACTGAGCTAAATCACATGTACTAATTGTTTCAAAGAGAAGGCATGCCTTGCCATCTCGAGGTTCTGCTGGTATAAGGGCGCGAGAATTATTTTGTGTTGACCAAGTGATGTTACCAGTATTAAAATCTCCCAATAACAGAAACTCATCCCTGTGTGTAGAATCAAGAATCAAACTCTGACAGTTATGATGGAACGCTGCACATTCATCAAGTGGTAAGTCAGGGGGCAGATAGCAAAGGCAAATATTCAACAATTGTTCCTCCTGGTCACGCGGCACAATAGTGAGCCAGATATCCTCGGCTCCGGTTTCCCAAGATGGTCGACGGACAACATTGATCTGTTTTTTAACGGCGACTAGAATACCGCCGCCTTCTTTCTTTAAAGAACAAGAACTAATTCGATCTCTCCTAAAAACATTATACCGATCATCAATCGATTCTGCATCATAAACGCTTTCGTCGAAATTAGTCTCCGTCAAGCACACAATATCAAAATCACTAATTAACAAGTTTAAATATATATCTTTAGTTTTGGATCTAGCTCTACCTAAATTTTGATAAAATATGTTATTTACTTATTAATCATAATGATTAATAAGTAAATAAGTACCAAATAAAGTGATCCAATAAGTAAGAGAAAAAAGCAAAAAGTAAGCACAGCAACAGATTAACGTATAGTCGCATTACTAATTTCCCAGCAAAAAGGTAAACAAAGGTGTTGCCAGAACAAAACAACACAAAAAGAAATAGTATAATGCTAAGTCAAGAAATAAACACACTTACATGGGTTTTCATCACAAACCTAATAAAAATAAATTAGATAAATATTCTGAATCATGAGTTTTGCGTCAAAAAGAGTAATATAATTTAATATTTCATAATAACAGTTTTGTAGTAGAAAACATTTTATGACGCTGTACACACATCAACTGCAAACCGTACACAGCAACCTTTGGTCTTTTTATAAAACTTCATTTAAATTAGTATTACGAGTAGTAGCTGTAGTAGTAATATTTGTCTTTTGGTATTGGGGGGGAACAGGCGGTGATGCTACATATTTTTGATAGTTTACATACAAGCAATATCTAAGTAAAGTTTTCTTATCAGTTCGTTTAAAGAACTTTTAACATCAAAAATTATGATAGGTTATAAGGATAAAATTTCTAATTACCATCCTACTTTAAAATAACCCTGGATGACATTATATTTATAATGACTCAAAATATAATATACAAATTAAAAAGTTTTAAAAGTGACCAAAGGTTTTCAATATCTGAAAATGTCACTATCAGGGTCAGTTTGTCAATTTGACAGTGACGTTTCTTTGTTTACATTTTTGCTGGGAAATTAGTAATGCGACTTTAATTTACTCAAAGAGTCCATATTTTTAATTAAAATTGCTCCAGCAGATTCATCCTTGCGAACATATATCTGGCCATATTTCACCCAAACGTATTTAAATTTAAGTTCCTTTGCTAATTTTCTGGTTGCAGCATGCAAAGATTTTTGTTCCGGGGATAGGTGTTCAGTGACAAAAATGTTGCATGGTTCCCCGTTGATATTAAGGTCTGAAGAAATTAGACCACGGCCTGGGTGAGCTTTGTTGTGACGATGAAATGCAGACAGCACCAAATCTCGCATGCGTGGTGTAGACAGGGTTACGACTATGTTACGTGGTCTCTTGGATGTCACATTGAGTTTAGCTACTCTACGGCAAGCGTTAATTTGACCTTCCTCTACTGGTGCTTTTATAATATCGCAAAGCTTTTTGAATATTGACAAGACATTTTCATTTTTGTGTTCGGGTACAGCTTGCAACTCAATGTTGCAGCTACGTGATATTTTTTCAATTCCAGCCAGTTTGGCGTTCAACCGCGCTAATTCAGATTGCAGCCGAGTATTTTCGCACTCAAGATGTTTAATGCAATCAGCACTTTTATCAATATCCGATCGCAGGGATGATTGCTCTGCGCATATAAAATCCGTAGTGGTGGTGAACTCATCCTTAATAGTCTTCAATGCAGACTCAGTTTCGCTCTTGACCATATCCTTAATGTCATTCCTTATAGCGACACGGAAATCTTCCATAAAATCAGATAAGGAGGTTCTAAGTTTCTGGTCAAGTAGAATACTTATCTTGTCCATCGTCACTAATTCCTGTGTAGGTGAAGTCGTATCAGAGCCCCTAGTGATTGGTGGAGGGGAGGGAGATGCGGTTGTGGTGCTGCGATCTAGGTTGTCACAGGACATATTCATGGAATAATCGGGAGGCAAATTATTGTGGCGCACAGGTGTGGTGTCGTTCGTCTGAGTGCGGCGAGTTACGTTGTTACAAATAGGACATATCCACGAGGAAGTGTATTCTTTTGTGAAAGCGAGAAATTGTTTTCTCTCCAAGCTTAAACACTGGTAGTGGTATTTGCCTACACAAAGTTGACATTTCAGGAAATCTTTGTTATTTATGAGTCTTTTACACGCGTTGCAGTTCATTATTTCGTTTTGTACTTATGTAAAAAAATATGAAGGAAAAAAAAAATTTTTTTCCAAATGATAAAAAAAAAGTCGCTCAGTCACTTTCACTATTTAGTGTTAACATAGTTTATCATTATAATAATTGTTCAAATAAAAACCACGATAAAAAAAAACAAGATTAAAAAAAAAGATTTTCTGGAGATTTGATCTCGCAACTTTCCAGTTCGTCAGGAGAAGACGCGTGCATCGCACCAAATTGCTCTAACAGTGGTTGTCCAATTTAAGCATTACTTGTGTGGCGTAACAAATGCGGCGAACAAGTTGCTTGAGTCCAAAGTCCAACTTTTTGAACCGATGACAAGTGGCAGCCGTTTGGGATTGTTTTATGTTTTTAGGTTAGAAGGCGATTATTTTCACTGATATATCACTCTTCACTGTTGCTTATATTTGCACGAATCACTTATTTCATGTGTTCTAGTTTATTTGTTTTGATTGGCGATAAGTTTGTTGTTGCACAGTTGCACTTTGATAATCACTTCTGTTTTTACAATTTTTTAGGTGTTCCAAGTCTCAAATCAGCAGGATAACGATTTCATTATTTAATTTCCATGAACCCTACACAAATATGTTACTTTCACTACACAAATTCCACTATAATAATTTAAATATTTTTTTAAATACGGCGACGATGTTTACGTTGCAGCGACATCTGCATATTTTACGTATCTCATATAAAATGTATGAAACGTTTTTCGGATCACCTGTTTATTGACATTGTTGTTCTTTGATATTCTATTTCTATGGTTACCTCATAGCCTTCTCTATTGTATGGTTACCTACTTATTGAATCAAAGCAAGAACTTTATATTTGGGGAATATATAAATGCACTTTAAAAATAATGTAACACACTTCAAAATGTTCAGCTTCTAAATTTATTGAATGGACTATAAAAATAATAGTTTCCACTTTAAATATGCTAAGCTTTAAAATTAATACTTTGCACTATACAATTTAATTGCTTAGCTTTAAAATTAATACTTTGCACCTTACAAATTAATTTTTTAGCTTTAGCACTTAGACGTCTAGGTGCGACGACGAGCGGCAGGTCGACCGCCGTTCTCTATTGCTTTGACTATTGCTTTGGTTTATGACGTCATCTTGTCATTTGCGACAATGCGACCGCCGTTGAAAGCTTTAGCAAGAAATAACCTCACTTTTTTTGAAAGCTTTATTCAAAGCAATGAACGAATGGAAATGTATGGATCTGACAGTTAACAGCGACCGCCTAAGATTTTCAAGATGGCGGTATTGCTTTCATGAAAGCTTTTCCATCTGTCATGAAAGCAGTAGCTATTTTTTCAATGTTTTCAATATTAATTCCAATGTTATTAGTTTTTGGCATTTTTATGGAGTTTATTTAGTGCGAAAATGATTTTTTTTCAGTTTTCAGTGTATTATATTGTGGATACTGCATAAGGTTTGCTATATTTTAACACGTTTATATTATTTTGTCGCTTTCACGTTTAAGGTACTTATTTATTTATTTGTTTGTTTTTCCTATTTTAGGTAAGAAAGAAATGGCGCAAATTTGTTGCTGGTTGACGCGGAGGAAGAAAGAATGAGGTAAATACTGATGCTGCGTAGGATACAGCTGAAGGAAGACATGTCCATGCAGATGTTGGAGCAAACCTTTGTCGATACCTTTCGCTTGGGAAAGGTTTCATGCGATGACACTTTGCGAAGATTTGATGCCTCTTTACATCCAACTCAAAGAACAACAGCTATTAAGCTAGAGATCAAGGTATTTATTATTGAAACACAATAGGTGATTTATATTATAAACGACTAAACTTTACATGTCATTAATATTACCTAAGTCATTGCATTGTTGTTACAGATCCTTGCTCCATTTCAATATAATGCCAGTTATCAGTGGTTCCTACCAAAAGTGTTTGGCAATGATTTTAGCCTCGGTCTGTCGCAGAGGTCAAAATCTGATTGTTTTACGGAGGTAACTGATGCACCAAATGCCATGCCAAGCCATGACTCACATTCAGAACCTATGCCCTGTGAAAGCTGGAATGCAAAGACTATATGAGATGGGATAGATCTTCTGTTTCTTATGTAAGTGCCATCATAAAACAATTTTATTATTATAAAAACGTGCCCCGTCTCGGAGCACGGAGCGACAGATGCGTGCAAGTACGTCAGTTTGTATAGATAACATGCAGGCACCCCACACTGGTGACGTGTCTGTGTGTCCCCAGTGTGAAAATTGCCTTAGCTTTTGCCGAAGGGAACACGGGGTATTATCAATACATTTATAAGTAGTACCTATTAAATATACAAAAAAGATACAACAATCTCTTATTATTTACAGACAAGAATCAAGAATGCCAAACCCAGCGAGGAGGGAATAAAAGAAGCAAGACTGAAATATGGCATTTGGGGCATGTCACCGATCACAAAATTCATTATGTATGTGACGATTTGATGGAACGTCTGTGACCTCATTAAATATTAATCTTTAGAAAAATGGCATGTTCATACATAAAGTTTCGCCATTTGAAGTTAAATCATTTTTATTGATATTAATTAGCTCTGCCTGTAATAATCACAATACTTTAGTTTCTTGTACATTCTTATCCAGGGGATATACTTTGGTTCCGAACGTATGGTAGTTTTATACAAAAGTTTCTAAATAAAAATCTTTTTCTACACAATAAATTTATAACTTCATTTCAAATACCTAATCTCTTACGTCTTGCTTGGCATGCGACGCGACGGTGGAAAGCGTATATTGATAACGCCAAAATGGCATTTGTGGGAAATGAATTTAAAAAGGTTTTTACATTCAAGCAAACAACATAGAAGTCTTTTCATTTTTACAATCCCACAAATGCCATTTAAGCATGAATTACAAGATTACGGGATCATTCCTTGTTTTAAAAAAACTCCCATTTCTTTTTAGTAAGTACTTACCTACTATGTCAAGGGAGAGTCGCTGTGACTCTGGTATAAAAAATCTCCGTAGTCACACGGTGCGGTACAGCTCCAGACAAAAGATGCGCAGTAGCTACAAACACTGTGTCTGTAGCTACTGCGCATCTTTTGTCTCAACTTTCTCTTGCCAATTTATTTGCCGGCAGCTGTAAAACGGTGTGACACGGGTCGGTCGAGCTCACTCATCATTTTGTTTGTACCTAACTGTAATCAATACAGGATTATAAGTTTTGTACCTTTAGGGTTCCGTAGTCAAGCCAACAAGGAACCCTTATTATAGTTTAAATAAACTTAGAAATTAAGTGCTTTTGAATTTTCCAAAAGCACTTAATTTCTAAGTTTATTTGAGTTGTTTACTACGGTGTAGCCTATAAGACACTGCACGTGGCCCGACATGCACTTGGCCGGTTTTTTTAAATACAAATAATTTTCTTTAAAATGATTCAGAAGTCACGGAACATTGCCGCTACTATGTACATTTTGTGTTATATTTTTTAAATTCTATAGGCAGGCAATTCATTAATTCTTCAATAAGGCAGGCGTAAAACGCCTGCCTTATTGTGAAGAGCAACGCCTGTAGTGGAATTTTGCTCTAGGATTGGAGGCAGGCGTCTTTGCTGATTTTAAAGATTTAATTCTGTGGAGATGCCATCCTAACAGTTTTTGTTGGTCTTGGTCTTGTTGAATCAAATCCAACAACACCATGATAAAACTAGCGGTAGCCCGCGACTTTGTCCGCGTGAACAGTTTTTTTTTCTATCCCTCGGGAACAGTACCTTTTTGGGGATAATAAGTAGGTATCCTAAGTCTCTCTGTACCCCTGACAACGTGTATGTATGAGGATCGGTTGAGTAGTTAAGCGTGAAGGCGTGACGTAACAAACAACAGACTTTGATATTTACTAAGGATGTTAGATCAAATCTTATGGCTCGGACCATCCACCTGTGGATGGGTGCTTACTAAATTTAGAAAAATAAATATAAACGTCGTTTTAGTTTGTGTCGGTACCTATGTCATTTTTTTGTTTGTCAATGTTTGTCTGGAGAATAGTAAAAGAAAATCAAAGGAAATTATTAAGTTTTTATTAGAGTTTACAAGTAATTTACATTAAGATGGATAGCCCACCGAAAGTGGCGCCCTCAGAGGTTTTTATTTAATAAGTTGTTATTAGAATATAATTTTAATAAAACTTTAACGTGGAATTTCTAGGGCCCATAGTCTAGTACCTATTTTTAGAAGGTATCAATACATTCCCTCTTATAGTCATTTATAGAAGTAGATAGCAAATATGTCAAAAACGGCCACTTCTAGAAGGGGAATGTAATGATACCGTTTAAAAATACTTGACTATAATATAGGTCCTTAAAAATTCCACGTAGTTTTATTAAAATTGTGTATTACAAATTCACCGCGGCGCCACTTTCGGTCAGGATGCCACCTTAATGTAACATTTCATCAGTTTTTATAAATAATAATAGTTGGATGGGTATTTGCCGAATTGGGATGCCGTAAAAGCATTTTCTAGTAATTATTCGATTTTCCTACAGGTATCTCCGATAAGTAAATGATCACAACTTTAAGGATAGGTAGAAGAAAAGTAAATAGGACTTATCAGTTCATTAGGACCGCTTCCATAATATCACTACCGTCCATGTTTAGCAAATGTTTAGGTTACGGAATCCCAACGAGACAGTTATACCCAACTAAAACACTTTTTATAAACTTAAAATAATTGAAACTAACGCAAGGATTTGTATTTGTTTGTGTTTCTCTTAGTTTATGATACATAAGGTTGGTCAGGAGGTTTTTAAAACGATTTGACATTTTACAATAGTCACGAGTTTTAAGAAACCTTAACAACCGTGTACGATACAAGGTTTTTCAATACATTTGCGAGAAAACATTATATTGTACGCATGCAAAAAGTTTGTTTTCAGAGTAAATTTAAATTCAAATTCAATTTATTTGCATTCCAAAATGTTACAAAGCTGGTTGGTAAATATTAAGACACAATTTTGGACCCTGTTGGGCACAGCAACTTAGATTAGAAGGGAAGCAAGGAAGTAAAGAAAAGCCTTTAAACCATTCAGCACTTAGATAAACAAAATGGTCAATAATTCTTCCAATCTTTTGTAATTTATTACAGTGCAGCAGGTAATTAACATTTATTGACAATTAAAAGAATTGATTGCTTCATTTTATTTATTCCCCTTATTTTGTACGTATACTCTTAAACATCAGCTTTCCGCATGCTGTACTTGCTGTCATCGAACGAAAGCACACATTTTAGAGCCACTGTATTGAAAACAAAATTATGAAATTAGATAAATCTGATGCAAGCTGGAGCTTTTTTAAATTAATTTTCTTCATTACTTTCTAATCTTTTGCCTTTAATTTTTTTTTGATTTTAGGAAACAAGTAAACAATGCAATGTGCTAATTCAGAGGAATATGGTGGCAGCACATTTTTTGAATTAATAAAATTTATCACTCAAAAATCATAGCGTGAAAATCATGTCGTCTGAGTTGCATCGTTGCATCGTTACCCCGGAAACTAGCAATGCGCGATTATGACTAATTTCAATAATCTAATTATCTACTAACTATTAACTTCAGAAATCGAATGTCTTTCGGAGACTAAAATATTGTGATGTAATAAATCGATTAATTCAGTTAGTAAGTATTATTCAAAATCGCGCATCTCTACCGGAAACTGCTAACTACTAGATTCTTCTAGCAGTTAGCAGTTTCCAGCAGCGATGCGACTCAACCATCTAGGGATAATCTGGGAGATAATCAGCTCCCTGATTATTCCCTATTTTGGTGTTCTTCTAGCCTCCGCTCCCCCGCGCGCCTCCTCCTCGCGGATGCACTCGTCCTCTAAATCCAGCCGAAGTCGCCGCTGTAACAATTGCATATCTTTTAGTAACTGCATGTTACAATGAATGGCAGGATAATTTGACAGATAATAGGGTAGCACATAGGTACTACCCCATTTGACTACTTTTGAGTAGCGTGGTTTAAAGCGGCGTCGCCACTAGGGCCGCGCGGCTCCGTGAGCCTAGCCGCGCCTCGCCATCGCCAGTGTGTACTTGTAAAAGCACGCAAGATCAGCCGCGCAGCCCTAGCGGGGACGCCGCTTCAGGTTAAACATTAGCACGTGACTCGCTATTGTAGTCACATAACGTGATTTCCCAGAATTGTTCCCGTTAGTTGTCGGAAAACGCAAAAAAAAATATTGTGTAAAAGCTAAAATCCTGGGAAACCATATTGTGTCTACCTTAAGCGAAATTTATTTTCTGCCATCTTGCCATTGAATGTTATATGTATTCCTCTAAGAGACAGTCACTATTTGGTCGGGATCTCTCGGCGGGAGGATGGTCGGCATCCATGCATGTTCTAATAACATTGTGCCTCCTCTTCGCTGAAACAAAATACACAATTGATTAACGTTACAGTCATCCTTACTTTTATATTATAAATGCGTAAGTCTGTTTGTTTCTTTGTGTTTGTTACACCTATCGGTACTGAAACGATCATCATGAAAATTTGCATACACATTGTCAGGGTTACAGAGAAGGACTTAAGGTAGATACCTCTCATCCCGAAAAAAGGGACTGTTCCCGAGGGATAGTAAAAAAAAACTTTTCACACAGACGAAGTCACGGGCGGCCACTAGTTTGTCTAAAAGTCCTCTATCTGCTAGTGAACGTCCGTCAAAATTAGTTCAACTATTTGGGAGATTAGAACCAGACGAACAGACAGAAAAATACATAATTATGTGCTAACCCTATCAAACTCGCAGTCCGACACTTGAATATTCTTAATTTGTAGATAGGTAAGGATTTTAGGTTTTGTGTTAAGAAATCCCTTTTGGAAATCACTTACGTGGATGGGCGATGGATGGGCCTGCAGCAGATGCAGCCTGCGACAGCCTTTCAGATGCAGTTTCATCAACTGAAAATGTAAACATACAGATTAAGCAATGCCAACAAAATATTTTCAAGTTTATATTGTTAGCCGTTTTGGCTGAGTGATGATGAGTCAATCAGTCAGAACTTTGTCTCTCATAAATTAAATTAAAAGGTTATCCTAACAAATGTAATCAAAGATGTGAAAGTTAAACAACAAATATATAGTGGACATATTCATTTTAAATTTGTAACATCTTTGACAATATTTGTACCTATTTACCTACAGTGAGAAATAAATTTTAAATACATGTACACTACTATAACACAAACATTAAATTGAATCAGTATCATATCAAATTGATGCAATAGTCCCGACTCAGCATATTTCTTTGCCAAAGACAGAGCACTGATATTTTATCGGAACCATTTCAGAAACAAACACTAATGATGGTGATTTAAGTAAAATTATAAAGATAAACCAAACTATTGTGGAAAATACAAATTAAGAATATATATATACCTAACCTATACATATTATAGATATAATACCTAAGTATACGTAACAACAAAACATGATATGATATGACATACATACAGGTATTCATAAAAAAGCATGTGAAGTGTCTGAGCCTGTGAATAACTACATCACAGAAGCTTCAGACACATCTTAGTAAAGGATCACTTACTTCTTACTTGTCTCCACTATTTGGCACTTGTACTAATTATTTATTCTATGCTTGGACTGGACGAATCAACCACTGGTGATGCCACCACCCACTGTATTTAAAATTGAGCATTTGTTGGTTAGCTTAGCCTGTGAGTGAGCCACCCAGTTGCATTGCTGCTCTGTTGTGTCAGGGACTCCATCCACCGACATCTCCAGCGTCTCAGACACTACGTGTTGCAGGCATCTAAAATGCGTAAAAAGAAACTGAAAACCTACAAAGACAAGCAAAATGTAAGTGGTTGGCCATGGGAAACCTTAACAACCGTGTACGATACAAGGTTTTTCAATACATTTGCGAGAAAACATTATATTGTACGCATGCAAAAAGTTTGTTTTCAGAGTAAATTTAAATTCAAATTCAATTTATTTGCATTCCAAAATGTTACAAAGCTGGTTGGTAAATATTAAGACACAATTTTGGACCCTGTTGGGCACAGCAACTTAGATTAGAAGGGAAGCAAGGAAGTAAAGAAAAGCCTTTAAACCATTCAGCACTTAGATAAACAAAATGGTCAATAATTCTTCCAATCTTTTGTAATTTATTACAGTGCAGCAGGTAATTAACATTTATTGACAATTAAAAGAATTGATTGCTTCATTTTATTTATTCCCCTTATTTTGTACGTATACTCTTAAACATCAGCTTTCCGCATGCTGTACTTGCTGTCATCGAACGAAAGCACACATTTTAGAGCCACTGTATTGAAAACAAAATTATGAAATTAGATAAATCTGATGCAAGCTGGAGCTTTTTTAAATTAATTTTCTTCATTACTTTCTAATCTTTTGCCTTTAATTTTTTTTTTATTTTAGGAAACAAGTAAACAATGCAATGTGCTAATTCAGAGGAATATGGTGGCAGCACATTTTTTGAATTAATAAAATTTATCACTCAAAAATCATAGCGTGAAAATCATGTCGTCTGAGTTGCATCGTTGCATCGTTACCCCGGAAGCTAGCAATGCGCGATTATGACTAATTTCAATAATCTAATTATCTACTAACTATTAACTTCAGAAATCGAATGTCTTTCGGAGACTAAAATATTGTGATGTAATAAATCGATTAATTCAGTTAGTAAGTATTATTCAAAATCGCGCATCTCTACCGGAAACTGCTAACTACTAGATTCTTCTAGCAGTTAGCAGTTTCCAGCAGCGATGCGACTCAACCATCTAGGGATAATCTGGGAGATAATCAGCTCCCTGATTATTCCCTATTTTGGTGTTCTTCTAGCCTCCGCTCCCCCGCGCGCCTCCTCCTCGCGGATGCACTCGTCCTCTAAATCCAGCCGAAGTCGCCGCTGTAACAATTGCATATCTTTTAGTAACTGCATGTTACAATGAATGGCAGGATAATTTGACAGATAATAGGGTAGCACATAGGTACTACCCCATTTGACTACTTTTGAGTAGCGTGGTTTAAAGCGGCGTCGCCACTAGGGCCGCGCGGCTCCGTGAGCCTAGCCGCGCCTCGCCATCGCCAGTGTGTACTTGTAAAAGCACGCAAGATCAGCCGCAAACTCGTGACTATTGTAAAATGTCAAATCGTTTTAAAAACCTCCTGACCAACCTTATGTATCATAAACTAAGAGAAACACAAACAAATACAAATCCTTGCGTTAGTTTCAATTATTTTAAGTTTATAAAAAGTGTTTTAGTTGGGTATAACTGTCTCGTTGGGATTCCGTAACCTAAACATTTGCTAAACATGGACGGTAGTGATATTATGGAAGCGGTCCTAATGAACTGATAAGTCCTATTTACTTTTCTTCTACCTATCCTTAAAGTTGTGATCATTTACTTATCGGAGATACCTGTAGGAAAATCGAATAATTACTAGAAAATGCTTTTACGGCATCCCAATTCGGCAAATACCCATCCAACTATTATTATTTATAAAAACTGATGAAATGTTACATTAAGGTGGCATCCTGACCGAAAGTGGCGCCGCGGTGAATTTGTAATACACAATTTTAATAAAACTACGTGGAATTTTTAAGGACCT
Organism: Agriphila tristella; assembly: GCA_928269145.1. Taxonomy (NCBI): domain Eukaryota; kingdom Metazoa; phylum Arthropoda; class Insecta; order Lepidoptera; family Crambidae; genus Agriphila; species Agriphila tristella. The sequence goes on from OV743433.1 coordinate 47,146,946, forward strand.
ATATTATAGTCAAGTATTTTTAAACGGTATCATTACATTCCCCTTCTAGAAGTGGCCGTTTTTGACATATTTGCTATCTACTTCTATGAATGACTATAAGAGGGAATGTATTGATACCTTCTAAAAATAGGTACTAGACTATGGGCCCTAGAAATTCCACGTTAAAGTTTTATTAAAATTATATTCTAATAACAACTTATTAAATAAAAACCTCTGAGGGCGCCACTTTCGGTGGGCTATCCATCTTAATGTAAATTACTTGTAAACTCTAATAAAAACTTAATAATTTCCTTTGATTTTCTTTTACTATTCTCCAGACAAACATTGACAAACAAAAAAATGACATAGGTACCGACACAAACTAAAACGACGTTTATATTTATTTTTCTAAATTTAGTAAGCACCCATCCACAGGTGGATGGTCCGAGCCATAAGATTTGATCTAACATCCTTAGTAAATATCAAAGTCTGTTGTTTGTTACGTCACGCCTTCACGCTTAACTACTCAACCGATCCTCATACATACACGTTGTCAGGGGTACAGAGAGACTTAGGATACCTACTTATTATCCCCAAAAAGGTACTGTTCCCGAGGGATAGAAAAAAAAACTGTTCACGCGGACAAAGTCGCGGGCTACCGCTAGTTTTATCATGGTGTTGTTGGATTTGATTCAACAAGACCAAGACCAACAAAAACTGTTAGGATGGCATCTCCACAGAATTAAATCTTTAAAATCAGCAAAGACGCCTGCCTCCAATCCTAGAGCAAAATTCCACTACAGGCGTTGCTCTTCACAATAAGGCAGGCGTTTTACGCCTGCCTTATTGAAGAATTAATGAATTGCCTGCCTATAGAATTTAAAAAATATAACACAAAATGTACATAGTAGCGGCAATGTTCCGTGACTTCTGAATCATTTTAAAGAAAATTATTTGTATTTAAAAAAACCGGCCAAGTGCATGTCGGGCCACGTGCAGTGTCTTATAGGCTACACCGTAGTAAACAACTCAAATAAACTTAGAAATTAAGTGCTTTTGGAAAATTCAAAAGCACTTAATTTCTAAGTTTATTTAAACTATAATAAGGGTTCCTTGTTGGCTTGACTACGGAACCCTAAAGGTACAAAACTTATAATCCTGTATTGATTACAGTTAGGTACAAACAAAATGATGAGTGAGCTCGACCGACCCGTGTCACACCGTTTTACAGCTGCCGGCAGATAAATTGGCAAGAGAAAGTTGAGACAAAAGATGCGCAGTAGCTACAGACACAGTGTTTGTAGCTACTGCGCATCTTTTGTCTGGAGCTGTACCGCACCGTGTGACTACGGAGATTTTTTATACCAGAGTCACAGCGACTCTCCCTTGACATAGTAGGTAAGTACTTACTAAAAAGAAATGGGAGTTTTTTTAAAACAAGGAATGATCCCGTAATCTTGTAATTCATGCTTAAATGGCATTTGTGGGATTGTAAAAATGAAAAGACTTCTATGTTGTTTGCTTGAATGTAAAACCCTTTTTAAATTCATTTCCCACAAATGCCATTTTGGCGTTATCAATATACGCTTTCCACCGTCGCGTCGCATGCCAAGCAAGACGTAAGAGATTAGGTATTTGAAATGAAGTTATAAATTTATTGTGTAGAAAAAGATTTTTATTTAGAAACTTTTGTATAAAACTACCATACGTTCGGAACCAAAGTATATCCCCTGGATAAGAATGTACAAGAAACTAAAGTATTGTGATTATTACAGGCAGAGCTAATTAATATCAATAAAAATGATTTAACTTCAAATGGCGAAACTTTATGTATGAACATGCCATTTTTCTAAAGATTAATATTTAATGAGGTCACAGACGTTCCATCAAATCGTCACATACATAATGAATTTTGTGATCGGTGACATGCCCCAAATGCCATATTTCAGTCTTGCTTCTTTTATTCCCTCCTCGCTGGGTTTGGCATTCTTGATTCTTGTCTGTAAATAATAAGAGATTGTTGTATCTTTTTTGTATATTTAATAGGTACTACTTATAAATGTATTGATAATACCCCGTGTTCCCTTCGGCAAAAGCTAAGGCAATTTTCACACTGGGGACACACAGACACGTCACCAGTGTGGGGTGCCTGCATGTTATCTATACAAACTGACGTACTTGCACGCATCTGTCGCTCCGTGCTCCGAGACGGGGCACGTTTTTATAATAATAAAATTGTTTTATGATGGCACTTACATAAGAAACAGAAGATCTATCCCATCTCATATAGTCTTTGCATTCCAGCTTTCACAGGGCATAGGTTCTGAATGTGAGTCATGGCTTGGCATGGCATTTGGTGCATCAGTTACCTCCGTAAAACAATCAGATTTTGACCTCTGCGACAGACCGAGGCTAAAATCATTGCCAAACACTTTTGGTAGGAACCACTGATAACTGGCATTATATTGAAATGGAGCAAGGATCTGTAACAACAATGCAATGACTTAGGTAATATTAATGACATGTAAAGTTTAGTCGTTTATAATATAAATCACCTATTGTGTTTCAATAATAAATACCTTGATCTCTAGCTTAATAGCTGTTGTTCTTTGAGTTGGATGTAAAGAGGCATCAAATCTTCGCAAAGTGTCATCGCATGAAACCTTTCCCAAGCGAAAGGTATCGACAAAGGTTTGCTCCAACATCTGCATGGACATGTCTTCCTTCAGCTGTATCCTACGCAGCATCAGTATTTACCTCATTCTTTCTTCCTCCGCGTCAACCAGCAACAAATTTGCGCCATTTCTTTCTTACCTAAAATAGGAAAAACAAACAAATAAATAAATAAGTACCTTAAACGTGAAAGCGACAAAATAATATAAACGTGTTAAAATATAGCAAACCTTATGCAGTATCCACAATATAATACACTGAAAACTGAAAAAAAATCATTTTCGCACTAAATAAACTCCATAAAAATGCCAAAAACTAATAACATTGGAATTAATATTGAAAACATTGAAAAAATAGCTACTGCTTTCATGTAGGCATGTCGATTTTAAATCGATTAATCGAAGAATCGATTTTTGAAGGTCCTAAAATCGATTTTTGAATCGATCTGAAACACTGAATCGATTCAATGAATCGATCCAAGAATCTCTGGAATCGAACCGATTCACAACAATCTAAAAATTTAGCTTTACCGGTTTTCAAACCGAAGAAGACAACAATATAAAAAAAATCGGCTGTACGGATTTAGATTCCTTTGTCCCTATGACAGGAGAATTAAAAAAAATTAAATATCAGTGTTGCTAATTTAGGTAGCATATTTTAATGCTAAAGGCAGATTTTCTTTCTGTCTAGCATTTTATTTTGTCATTTAGCACATAGCATATTTTTTAGCACATCATATTATAATGGACAGCAAGCAGCACGTCAGACTTATACTATCGATTTAAACTTAAAAATAACTTATGTTAAAGTTGCAATTCAAATGGAAAAAATACACCGATTTTTAAGTGCAGCTATGTGTACCATAAAATTTTCCTATTGTAAGTAATAACCAATATTTTTAAGTTTAGTTTTGTTGCCGGACCTACTAATAGTGTCAAGCTATCGCTAGGTACTGTTATTATAATTACTTATTATCGTCTTTACTAGGTATGTTAAAAAATCGATTAATCGAAAATCGATTCCACGACGGTCGATTTAATCGAAGATCGATTCTACTGCATTCGATTCGAATCGATCCAAAAATCGATTATTTTTTTCAGGAATCGACATGCCTACTTTCATGACAGATGGAAAAGCTTTCATGAAAGCAATACCGCCATCTTGAAAATCTTAGGCGGTCGCTGTTAACTGTCAGATCCATACATTTCCATTCGTTCATTGCTTTGAATAAAGCTTTCAAAAAAAGTGAGGTTATTTCTTGCTAAAGCTTTCAACGGCGGTCGCAAATGACAAGATGACGTCATAAACCAAAGCAATAGTCAAAGCAATAGAGAACGGCGGTCGACCTGCCGATGGCGTATATGCATATTGCCACAAGTTGTTTTCATCTTTCCATCTCATTTTAACAGTGGTCAGTCTGACATGGTTGGACAGAAACTAAATGGTTTCTGAGTTGGGACCAATGGTTGGGACACAGTTAAAGTGCAAACCATTATTTTTGTAGTGATAATATTAAATTACAGATCTATTATTATTTTAAAGTGCAAACCATTATTTTTGTAGTGCTAATATTAAATTATAGGTCTATTATTATTTTAAAGTGCTGATATACAATTTTATAGCTGTTTTCATCAAATTTAAAGTGCTATTAAATACATCCCTTTATATTTTCTTGAATTTAAAGTATCTACTGTGCAAATTATTCTGTGGTAGGACTAGGAGCCCGCAGGCACAGAATAATTATACTACCCAGTATTCTAACTCGAGCCTGTCCTTGAAATACGTTACGTAACTTGAGCCGCGCGGTACGTCAACATACGATAGGGCTGCCTGCATCTATGTACAAAACTAGAAACAAACTCAAGTAGGTAGATGAAATAAAGTTAACAGTACCTATCTTCACCTACTTGAATTTGTTTCTAATTTCGTGATTGTATGTTATATTTTAGAAATAACGGTGATAGCGTGTTAGGTTGCCTAATAATTCAAAAGGTTATCATTTTGCTTTTAAATTATATTTTGTCATATACAATTTATAATATGGTTTGATATTTTGGTAATAAGCAAATAGAAAAAGTGATCTGTAATTATTAACACTTAAGCCGCCGCGTAGATCACCGGTGACTTAGGTACGCTTAAAAATTGTTTTATAATTTTATTTTCCCCAAAGAAAGTTCTAACCTTTTTTGATATTGTAGGTACCTAGGTATATGAAATCTGAAATTTTCTACAAACGTTTTTCTTATTGTTAATTTATTTTTAGTTTTTAATTCATGAATTGTATAAAACACTAGCGGCTGCCCGCGACTTCGTCTGCGTGGAAAGTTTTTTTGCTTTACCTCGGGAAAAGTACTTTTTTTCGGGATCAAATGATGTACCTACCCTATGTCCTTCTCTGGACCCCTGACAACATGTAATGCAACATTTCATGATTTCATTTATTTCATTTATTTATTGCATGTCACAAAGTTTATAATGATGTTACATGTAGATAGATACAGATCATGTGACACCCTGATGATCGGTTCAGTAGTTAAAACGTGAAGGCGTAACTAACAAACAAGCGGACTTTCGCATTTATAATATTAGTAAGGACTAGCGGCCGCCCGCGACTTCGTCTGCGTGGTAAGTTTTTTTGCTATCCCTCGAGAACAATTCTTTTTTCGGAATGAAAAGTACCCTAGGTATATTTTTTTCTGTACCCTTGACAATGTGTATGCAAAATTTCATGATGATCGGCTCAGTAGTTAAGACGTGAAGACGTAACAAACAAACAAACTATAATTGTAAATCATTGTGCATCATTGACTTTGAACTAGATTTAATTATGATGACGCAGATGCTATACTCGTCTGACGTTAATAATGTAACACATTATCATTCTTTTTACCGTTTGGTTTATTTAAACTCTTATGGTTTATTTTAAACAGCACAATATACTCTATAGTTGCAATTCGCCATCGTGATCACAAAATACGGAACCACCGTTCGTTCGTCACCATAATAAACCGCTGCCCGGTTTAGTATTTAAGTATCCCATTAACAGTCGCTTATAATTATTTCCAGTCACCCAATTAATTAATTCCCTTTAAATAATGGTTATCTTTTGGAATTCACAAAGACGAGCATTTCAAATAAAATAATAAATTCCTTCAATGTATTTTTTGCTCATCATCAGCAATCAGCATCACCTTCAACGACAGAGCATAATCCGAGAAAACAGGGTCATCATCGTCATTACTCGGACATCGTTCCGGCGGAATGGTTCCGCCATGGTTGCGAGCGAAAAGGTACTGTCAGAAAAAAATTCGCGAAGCGCTTACATTCACTGACGTCCACTATACAAGTACGTACTTTGTATAATGGACGTCAGTGCTTACATTTCAATGATATTAAGCCAGTAACGCGGATTTCAAGATTTCTGAATAAACTGTGATATTATCACGATACTGGCCATAAGGTACACTTTTACCGTGGAACGTCATCGGCGGCAGCGGTAAAAATATCGAGCGTAGAAAAAATCGCTATATTTTTTTGTATCGCTCATAATATACTATCAATATTATCACGGTATTATGATAATATTGACATTGTAATATGCCCCAATAACAGTTACGAGAAAAAAGAAACATTAAAATAATAAAATTGTTTTAAAAAACAAAAAACCGACTTCAAAAACCTGCCTCTAAAAAGCAAGAAATAATATTCGAATCATTAGATACGCATTATCATTGTTATAATAACAACACGTCTATTGAAGTCGGGTGGGGCTGGAGTACAACTTCCTTTTTTTATTCTAAAAGCCCCACCCGACTTCAATAGACGTGTTGTTATTATAACAATGATAATGCGTATCTAATGATTCGAATATTATTTCTTGCTTTTTAGAGGCAGGTTTTTGAAGTCTGTTTTTTGTTTTTTAAAACAATTTTTTATTTTTTTATTTTTAGTGTAAGTACCTTCTATATTAGGTGTATTATTTGGTAGAAAAATCGGCTCAGCCAAACGTGAGATATTCGCGGAGAAACATACATTCATACAGGTCAAACTGAGAGAGAACCTTTTTTTTTGAAGTCGGTTAAAAAGACTATACTAAAAGTACCCCTTTCCCAACAAAAAGAAACATCTAATTCGGTTCATAAATAACAAAGTCGTCAAGTTAGTTGATGCAAAATCATAGTATTTTCAGGATTTCTCAAAAACTACTGAACCGATTTGAAAAAAAATTAAATGGGACCATCTCGCAAGAAAACTCAATCGAACAAAAAAAGAATCATCAAAATCGGTTCATAAATGACGAAGATACGCGCGAACAACGATAAAAAAAAAATAAAAAAACATACAATCGAATTGAGAACCTCCTCCTTTTTGTGAAGTCGGTTAAAAAAATACTTTTTTACCATCGCCACTCTAAAAAGTGCGTTTGATACAACGATAAGGCTGATAATGCGGCTCATTTCAACCAAACACGGTACCAACCGGCAGAAAGCATGAAACTTGGCATGCGTGTAGCTTTTACGTATATAATAAAACTAGCTTCCGCTCGCGACTTCGTCTGCGTGGATAGTATTTTGTCTATCCCTCGGGAACCGTTTGTTTTTTCAGGATGAAAGGTACCCTATGTCCTTCTCTGTACCCCTGACAACGTGTGTGTAAAATTTCATGATGATCGGTTCAGTAGTTAAGACGTGAAGGCGTAACTAACAAACAAACGGACTTTCGCATTTATAATATTTGTAAGGAAGTAAGGATATAGAAGTAGCAGCAAGCCGTAAAAGGGGGAGGGGCGTTTTGAGTCCCCAATTGCAGTTTTTATTTTTTTGATAAAAAACGGTAAAGGCTACAACAAAACTGTCTATCAACAATATATTTGTCATTTAATTTAAAATTTACAACATAGTACAATAAATCACTATTACGGCTCTATGCGTAATGCTTTTGCTCAAATAAAAAAATGAAAAGTTTGGCATTGGCAATGTCAACTAGTTGTCATGTAGCCTCGATTACATATCCGAATCCGGCACCCTGATTATCTAAAAAGAAACTATTTAGCGACCGGTTGCATTTGACATACATTGCCACTTTTCTTTGGTATGTTTTTTTTTAAACCAAAAAGAAGTAGCAATGGATCACGATCATCTGTGAACTGCGACCAGTCGCTAGGTGGTTTTTAATTAGATAATCAGCCCGCCGAACTCGAAGCGCATAGGTGTGGCTCGCATTTCGGCCGTTAGTAGATACTAAGTTAGAATACTGGGTAGGGTAGTATCACTATTTTGTGCCGCAGGAGCCGTAGAATAAGTAGAGGTATAGATAATATTCTGCGGTTGACAGATGGATGACAGATGTCAGATCCTGATGCTGATCTGCTTTTTTAACTTTTATCTACCCGCCGCCCGCCACAGTTACAGAAATTGAAATTAATTTCAGAACAGAACATCAGAACCGCCACTGAAATTGAGAAGTTTTGATTAAAATCTTTGCACAGCACGGCATAGACATATTTTACTAACTGTTGCACGGCAAATCTTGCAAGAAAGAGCAACCATCGAAAGTTAAAGTCATGGAAACCGCAAGCACTCCTGTAGTGGCTGCTGCTGCGGGCAAAGTATACAGGGTACCGAACCGCGTGGGTCGTGGTGTGCCGTTTATCATGGATGCTTACACCAATACCAAGAAGTGTTCATGCTACCGGGAGAAAACCATTGTTTTCTGCCGTTCTTGTGGGTACTACTGTAATGGACGAATCCGCTTGAAGTGTGAACAGCATCCGCGGGTAAGTGTAAAGAAAAGGAATTTTATTTATGAACTAGGATCTGCAATAAGAACCTGACTCTCCGACCAATAAATGATTGGGTCAGAGTGGAGTATTCTGTAGATATATTACTATAAGACCTTGGTCAGAGGGTATTCGTTTTTTAAAGTTACTCAATTTTGGAAAGGTCAGTTGTATAATAAGTAATAGCTTCACGAACCTGATTCTCCGACCCACTTGTCATTACTTTCTCTGTTAAAGCTGATAAGTTTCTTGTTCCTGTTCTTCTTGTCAGATAAAAAAGTCTGGAACTGGTAGGAAAATATAGATGAATAAAAAGTACTTAATTATTAAGTTTATTTGAATAAAGACACTGACTCTGCTTACTCTTATCACACTGTAATTATTAAATGTGATTAATAGTATGTTTAACATGTTTAGGTGACATTCCTGTTGGACATCGCTGAATGTCCACGCTGCAACTCAACGGCATTTTTGGATGAATACTTCAGAACCTCTTAATTATTTGTTCTATTATTGTTTCATTAATATTTAGTATAACATATGTTTCAATCAATTTAGGGGACATACAATATATTTTTTTATTTCTCAAATTGAATTTGAGTGAAAAAAATATTTACTTTAGTTCCTAATTCATTGCATTGATTGCTAAAACTTTATAATTAGTTATGTTAACAATTTAAATTCTAATGAGTTATTAGGTACCTATGTGTTCACTGTGTGACAGTAGTAATAACTATGTATGGAAATATTTTAAAAGTAAACATATCAAGTTTTTTGAGAAAAACTTATTATGGTTTCTTCTTTCTGTCTGATGACTAGCCTAACTTAATAACTCATTAGCTGTTAAGCTCCGCCCAAACCTGCGAAGTTTGTTGTGGTTGTGTAGGTGAGTAAGGCTCCATAAGATAACAAGGGCAACATTTGCATTTGATTTTCCCGCTTTACTGTCGCACAGGTTTGGCTGGAGCTCAACAATTTAACATTGTGCTATCACATAAGTTGTTAATGAAAATACCTGTTTAAGTAAGTACAAAAGTTTATGACTATTAAATAGACATTCTTGTAAACTTAAAATTACATGGTACTATTACATAAGTTGTTAATTAAAATACCTGTTTAAGTACAAAAGTTTACGACTATTAAAAAGACATTTCTTATTTAGATTTTGTGTTTTTATTTTCCTCATCTAAGTATGAATATTTTATTCACATAATGCAGGGGTGATATGCACACACAATTTTTAGCTGGTTAAGCGACGCTGTTGACCATAGTACCTACAGAATGAACTCATTTCATGTAGTTTATGCATTATGTCAAGAAATTGTATAAAAAATTATCCCAATGCCTGCAGAGCTTGAGTAGTTGAGCTACAATAAGTATCATGTAGTGTTTTTTTATAGTTAAAATCACGTGCCGGACTACAAAAAAAAAAGTTGGAAATCTGACTTTTTGACTATGCCATGATGAAGTCGATAATTTGTCGGAATTTGTCGCCAAAAACCAGAATTTGTCGGTCTTGCGTTTAGGAGATACGTGTGGCTCAGCTGTAGAGACGTCTCTACAGCTGGGCCACACAGATCTCGAAAACGGAAGGTCGTAGCGAAAATCTGATTACTCGTATGTGTAGCCGCTAATTTGTCGGATTTTGTCGCCAAAAACCAGAGTTGGTCGGTCTTGCGTTTAGGAGATACGTGTGGCTCAGCTGTAGAGACGTCTCTACAGCTGGGCCACACAGATCTCGAAAACGGAAGGTCGTAGCGAAAATCTGGTTACTCGTATGTGTAGCCGGTAGTTTGTCGGATTTTGTCGCCAAGAACCAGATTTTATCGATCTTGCGTTTAGGAGATATGTGAGGATACGCTGTGGAGACTTTTCTACCTGGATCTTGAGAAAGGAAGGTCATAGCGAAAATCTGATAACTCGAGTGTGTAGCCGTTAGTTTGTCGGAATTTGTCACCAAGAATCAGATTTTGTCGATCTTGCGTTTAGGAGATATGTGAGGATGCGCTGTGGAGACTTTTTTACCTGGATCTCGAGAACGAAAGGTCGTAAGCGTATCCTCACATATCTCCTAAACGCAAGATCGAAAAAATCTGATTCTTGGTGACAAATTCTGACAAACTAACAGCTACATACTCGAGTTATCAGATTTTCGCTATGACCTTCCTTTCTCAAGATCCAGGTAGAAAAGTCTCCAGAGCGTATCCTCACATATCTCCTAAACGCAAGATCGACAAAATCTGGTTCTTGGTGACAAAATCCGACAAACTACCGGCTACACATACGAGTAATCAGATTTTCGCTACGACCTTCCGTTATCGAGATCTGTGTGGCCCAGCTGTAGAGACGTCTCTACAGCTGAGCCACACGTATCTCCTAAACGCAAGACCGACAAACTCTGGTTTTTGGCGACAAAATCCGACAAATTAGCGGCTACACATACGAGTAATCAGATTTTCGCTACGACCTTCCGTTTTCGAGATCTGTGTGGCCCAGCTGTAGAGACGTCTCTACAGCTGAGCCACACGTATCTCCTAAACGCAAGACCGACAAATTATCGACTTCATCATGGCATAGTCAAAAAGTCAGATTACCAACTTTTTTTTTTGTGGCCCAGCTGTAGTCCGGCACGTGTTAAAATCTCAAGAAATCAATAAGTTATCAATATCAAAGAAGTGATAAAGATATTTTTAAATGCACAACAGGAGCATGCTTGGCCTTTACCTAACCTGATGTTAAGTGACGATAAGGCCGAAGGTGGAAGCGCACTACACTTGGTTTGACTAGAATTTATTTTTAAGATAATAAAACAAGCTGAAATAAGATAATGGTATTTTAATAATAAACTATATTTTTACAAACTGAAAGGCTAAAATCCGGAACTTTAAATTGAAAACCAACTAGGGACATCGGATCTGTCCTTATTACGTTCTATATAACTTTTGAAATTTTTCTTTGCTTCATCTAATGATTTCATATTCTCATCGTCTTGGTCTTTACTTTTTTCAAATATATTTGGGAATTCAAAACTCATATCTTTAGGCTGAAAAGGAATTTATTGGTTATGAGTCAAGGTTTTTAGGTATTACCATAATATTATTGACATAATAACAGACTGTTTACTTACCAAAGTAACAAAAGCAATTTTCATATCGTCATCTTTAATTACATATCCTTTTCCAACATCCCTTTTAAATTTTCCCAGGGTGATTTTTGTTCTTACGTCAACGACAGGAACATTATATATCTTTTCTAAATAATTTTTAATATCATATTTGGTCATTTCCATAGAACACTGAAAATTTACGATGTTAGGCAGCTGTTTGGGTATGGGTCGTATCAATTTCATCCAAAAGTTTGGTAAAAATACTCTGAGTTGTGGATTGCCTCGTTGATACAAAGGATACCTGAAAATTAAATAATGAGCTATCAAGACTTTAGAATAATTATTATTTGTTTTAAAATAGGTTATGATTATGAAATAGCGAGTTATTACCATCGCGTCGACATCCTGAGGAATAAACTGTTTGTGAGATAATGTTTGATAAACTAGAATGTCAAATAGTAGACCAATGGTTAAAAGTTGAAACTTTTTAATGATTTAATTATTACTTTCCTCTCAACAAACGAATAAAACAAAGCAAGAGTGATGATTTTAATAATAATTATTAAATTTAATTAAAGAAGTGATTTGATCTGTCACCTGTCACTGTCAACTGACTGCTGTCTTTTTTTTTAAAGGGATCCACAGACTACTATCGCCGTCAATTGGTAATGCGCTGGAACCTTGTCAAATTAACATACGCATCATCGTCATCCGCAACTAAAAATGACAAAAAACAGTAAAATTCTAATAGGTAATATAATATATTAATTATTGAATTCTTATTTTCAATAAGAAAGGGTCTAGCACCCATTTGCACTAAACTTAAGAATCGCCTAAGTCTTGTCTTAACTAACTTAAGACATTCTTAGCAAAAAATTGCATTGCACCAACCTTAAGACGTTCTTAAATCCACTTTAGGCTATTCTTAACTTACGGGCCCAATATCGATCGCCCAAGGCTTAAGAAATTCCTATGTTATGAATTGTAAATCTGTGGTTATAGCCTGTGGCCGTCAATTGTGACAAAAACAGAAATATTTGCTGAAAAATGGAAGATTCATGGAACATTCATTGAAATAATTGAATTACTAAACGACTCGGTGGAAAATCGCAAAAAATGCCGTATTTCAATACAATTGCTGCACTTATAAAAGAATAAGAACGTATGAAATAACCGTACTCGTATGTAAGCTTCTGGTATAGGCTGCCGTGTCAAAGTTAATTTTTGACCCCAATTACCGTATAATACGGCAATTACCGTACCATTGGCAACACTGCCGCGATTTGATTTCCATTTTATAAATTGACAGTTGATGACTTAACTTTTTCGGTCACCCTACCAAATAAAATAAACCAACGCCTTATCTTTCGTCTCCTTTTAACTCACGAATGAATCCATGTGATGTTATAACCAAAAAAGTTTTCTATGACCTATATTACTTCGCCGGTTTAAAAATCCATAAACAATTAATATTTACATTCGTTCATTCTTTCACTTAGCAAGGCGATGCCCAAGTTACGACGTAGTCTGTTAGTGCAAACAAAAATTTCAGCTCGGCATTTTTAGGCTGTTCCTAAGCTAAGAAATATCTTAACTAGGACACGCTTAACTTAAGTTTAGTGCAAACGGCTGTAGGTATATGAGAAAATTACAATTGTTCTTCGTTTTTGAGGTTAAAATCATGGCCGCCAGGCGCGTTACCAATTGACGCGGATAGTACCTAGAGTACCTAGGATGCTAACGAAGGGATCGTTAACGTTAAGCACAATTTAGATGGTTCATCAAAAGTGCTTCATTTTCGAAGAAAGGCAGTGAATAGTGAACAGTGAAGGTCCAAACAAATTATCGGACGCGGCTTATGGACGCGGCTTACTGCCGCGGCTGATAAGTGTGCACACTCTAATAACATCCTGCGTTCCAGCGGGTCTATCGGCTATTTACTCTTAACTTAAGGTAACCTGACTTCAGTCAAGCCAATGTAACCAGTCTTGCCTTCAATTTTTGGTATCGCGTAAAATTCATGTTGAACTTGAAGCCCAATTGACTTCAAATACAGACAACTATATTGAAGAGTGAATGATGTTATGAGTGCGTTTTGTGCATAATTTTTTTTTCCCAATTTTATCTTTTAAGTTCAATTTTGGCTTCAGATTGCGTTATTTTAATCATAAATCAATCAAAACTATGTTTATTGATCATAAATTTACCTCATAGTCTCGTAAACGTAGAGTTATCAGAAACAATATCACAGAATACATACAATATTGCAAGACAAAATACGAACTAAACATTTGATATTGTTCTGTGGCGAATTGGCGATATTGAGTACATTCCAGCAGACAAACCACTAAGTCATCGGATAGCCGAGACAGTATTCATTTTAATTAGGGAAAGAAATAATTATGTTTATAGTGTGTTACTAGCAGCCGCCCGCGACTTCGTCTGCTTGGAGAGTTTTTTGCTATCCCTCGGGAACAATACGTTTTTTCAGGATAAAGGTATCCTAGGTGTTTTTCTGTACCACTGACAACGTCTATGTACAATGTATGTACAATTGTACTATCCCCACAAATTGGTAATGAACCTGGCGGCCGTATTTTAACTTCAAAAACGAAAAACAATTGTATTTTTTTTATAAACCCTATTTATTGAAAATAATAATTCAACTGTTAATATTAACTTACCTATAATTTTATTGTTATATGCCATTTTTATTTGCTGATGACGTTAACATATATGTTAATGTGACAAGGTTCCATCAAATTACCGATTTGCGGGTATAGTAAAATTTCGTGATGATCGGTTCAGTAGTTAAGACGTGAAGGCGTAACAAACCAACTGACTTTCGCATTTATAATATTAGTAAGGATTTATTTTAACTTACCATGGTTAAAATTCTACTCTATTTATTGGCCATCGATCACTCAGCGATTAGCTTGCTGGAATGTACCCATTGTTGTTTATGTTTGAGGTTATAATCGGTTATATGTGTTTCCTTACGTTTTTTCGCGCGGGAACCTTGAACAAGAAGGGCGCCTTCTCTTGAAAAATTTTTCAAATAACTTTAAATATTGTTTATTTTGTATATTTTTTCTGTAAATAGTGTAATTTGTATATATTGGAGTGTAAATTCATATGTAATTAGTGTAAACTATGGGGAGAGTAAAGAAGAGGAAAAAGGATCCTCCTGATCGAACGGCGGGAAACTCCACGGGTGCCTCCTCTGAAACCTCGGATTCAGAGGATGATGCTAGCAGGAAGTACCAAATTTATAAAGTCCCTGGGTACTCTAGAAAGTACCCGGAAAATTGTAAAAAAAATGAATATGTAGTATTTCTCTCGCATTCAGATGAAAAACAATCGTTTACCGACAAGGATAGACTGGCCATTTCCAATGGCATCAGGAAACATTGTGTCACAGGTGTATTACACCTGCGGCCAGTTAATAAATTCAGAGTTGCAATTACTTTCGATGTTCCCAATAACGCCAATGTATTTTTAAATAACATAAAACTTTTAGATGAACTGTCTTTAAAAGCAACCATTCCTGCAGCTGATACAGAGGTGACTGGAGTTGTGACTTCAGTCCCAATAGGCCTGTCCAACCAGCGAATTTTTTCGTTAATCGGCAGTACACGCAATATTATCCAGGTCCGGCGCTTCATGCGACGAGTACGAAATGATAATGGGACGATTTCGTTTCAGCCGACGCAGACTGTCGCCGTCACTTTTGCTTCTACAGAATTACCTGAATATGTATACTTGGACAATTGGAGGCACGAAGTAAATGTATATATACCCCCCGTAAAGCAGTGTCTACACTGCTTACGCTTTGGTCATATCGCGAAATATTGCAGGAATGCCGAGGTTTGCTCTATCTGTACTGAGAACCATAATTATAAAAATTGTAAAGAAGACCCTAAAAATGCCAAATGCGTGAATTGTGGTGGCAATCACGTTGCCATTTCAAATACATGTCTTAAAAAAAAAGAAAAAATTGAAGAAAGTAAAATAAAATCAAAAGCTACAACTTTTTCAGCATTATTTAATGAATCATCCTTTCCACATCTACATGCAAAAACATTGGAAACCCAAATTCAAAATCTGACAAAATCTGATACATTTATGAATATTATTACAAGTGCTATAACTAAAATTATTTTAAACCAAAAAGATAATCCAATAAATCACACATCAATTAAAGAAACCCTGTTAAATTCATTTAGAAATAATAATAGTACTATCAAATAATGGATTATATCAATATAATGCAATGGAACGCCCAAAGCATTATCAGTAATAAATTTTTGCTTACTCAATTTCTTTATGACAACAACATTCACATAGAAATTTTATCTGAAACTTGGTTACAACCTAATAAAGTGTTTAATATTAAAGGATACAAAATAGAACGCAACGACATTGGAAGTAAACATAATGGCGTTGCTATTTTAATTCATAACAGTATAAACTATCAAAAGATTGATATATTTTTTGACAGTTGTTTACAAAATATATGTGTAAAAATTAATGTAAATAGCAAAGAAATATCGATTGTAAGTTTTTATTGTCCGACAAATTGTACTCCTTCGTTTGACAAGCATAAACTTGACGCCTTAGTGAAGTCAGTACCTAAGCCAATGATCTTCGCTGGTGATTTTAACGCTCACCATACATCTTGGGGATGTAACTCCACGAATTCCAGAGGTAGGGATATCTTAGAAATTGCAGATGATAATGACTTGGTCCTTTTGAATAATGGCGAGGCGACTACGGTTGGTTCTTTGTCGTGGCGTCCTAACGCCCTAGATTTAAGTGTCCGGGCACGAAAACTGCGACGGCGGAGCGGCAGCGGGGCGGCGCGACAGCGGAGCGGCGGCGATGCATTCAACAGTATGGCACAGTATGGAGACGCGCACGAAACGGGCGGTGGCGGCGCGGGGCGACGAGCGATGCACGGGCGGAAGGAGAGCGACGAAAACAAATGAACAAACTAGTTGGATTTGGTAGCCCGCGATTACAGTAGTGTTGTGTTGAATAATATAATAGTGTCTGTTTGATTACTAGGTAGTACCTATTTATTCAGTATGGATGTCGGCATCTTGGACATCATTTAAAAAACACAAGATGAGCAAAGAATCCGGTTTTGAAACTAGTTAACGCCTATACTTAGACCATTTTTTCGATCTAAATAAAATTTTTAGACATAGGATATATTTCGTCCTTTGAATATTTTTCGGTATTGATTTAACAAGAAATTGTTTCCATAGCAACATCACATTTGACACATCAATAGAAATAAAAAAAAATAAGAAGTTACTTTAGTGGTATACCGTGGTCCTACCAGTAGGTCAAATCGGTAGGTCCACGGGCCCTTAATGGTATTTAGCCCATCTGTCACAACACTACTAGCGCGGCTGACCGACCGCTAAGTTTCGTGCCCACGTTCTCATCGCCCCGCCCCGCCGCCGCTCCGCTGCCGCGCCGCCCCGCCACCGCTCGGCCGCCGCCACTTTCATGTCCGGACACTTAGTGTCCGGGCACGAAAACGGCGGCGGCGGGGCGGCAGCGGGGCGGCGCGACAGCGGAGCGGCGGCGATGCATTCAACAGTATGGCACAGTATGGAGCCGCGCACGAAACGGGCGGTGGCGGAGCGGGGCGACGAGCGATGCACGGGCGGGAGGAGAGCGACGAAAACAAATGAACAAACTTGTTTGATTTGGTAGCCCGCGATTACAGTAGTGTTGTGTTGAAAATATAATAGTGTCTGTTTGATTACTAAGTAGGTACCTATTTATTATTGTTTATTATTAATTTATTTATTACAATGTGAACTTACAGCTAAAC
Organism: Agriphila tristella; assembly: GCA_928269145.1. Taxonomy (NCBI): domain Eukaryota; kingdom Metazoa; phylum Arthropoda; class Insecta; order Lepidoptera; family Crambidae; genus Agriphila; species Agriphila tristella. The sequence continues at coordinate 47,164,331 of OV743433.1, forward strand.
CAAAACATTCACATTGGGCAATTTACTTAGATAAAAAATATTTTAAAATAAATATATCTAATAGGGTTAGTATGGATGTTGGCATCTTGGACATCATTTAAAAAACACAAGATGAGCAAAGGATCCGATTTTGAAACTAGTTAACGCCTATAGACCATTTTTTCGAACTAAATAACATTTTTAGACATAGGATCATAGACTTATTATATTACTATATATATCGTCCTTTGAATATTTTTCGGTATTGATTTAACAAGAAATTGTTTCCATAGCAACATCACATTTGACACATCAATAGAAATAAAAAACTTTAAGAAGTTTCTTTAACATACAATTTAGGTTAGTCACTACGATATTCTAAAAAGCCCTAGTCCAGTAGGACCACGAGTACATAGTGGTATACCGTGGTCCTACCAGTAGGTCAAATCGGTAGGTCCACGGGACCTTAATGGTATTTAGCCCATCTGTCACAACACTACTAACGCGGCTGACCGACCGCTATGTTTCGTGCCCACGTTCTCATCGCCCCGCCCCGCCGCCGCTCCGCTGCCGCGCCGCCCCGCCACCGCTCGGCCGCCGCCACTTTCGTGTCCGGACACTTACTCTTGTTTCTCCATCACTCTCTCTTTGTTGCGATTGGTCTGTACATAATGATCCACTTGGCAGCTATCACCTCCCTGTAATTATCAAAGTACTTATTGATAACAATGTAAATAATAATGTAAATAATAATACTCAAACTTGTGGTATCGATAGTAGACATTTGCCCATCTACTCTAATTTCAAATCAGTAGATTGGAAAATGTATACTCAAATTGCAGAGTCTTTATTATCAAGTTTTCAGGAACAAAACTATACACCCTTGGAAGCATATGAAGAGTTTTGCAAAAGATTACATTCAGCCGTTGAAAGGTCTCTTCCCTCAAAAACTCCGTCTTCTTCTTCGCTTAACCCCAATAGTATTAGGAAACCATTTAAAAAAAATCCTTTGCCATGGTGGAATAAAAAATGTTCAGAAGCAGTTTTAAATTCTAAATTAGCATATATAAATTTTAAAAATAATCCTTCAAATGAATCTTACATTGAATTCAAAAGACTTCAAGCTCTTAAAAAACTTACTTTGAAATCTGAGAGGTCTAATAGCTGGGTTGAATTGTGTAGTTCCTTTCATCGTTGCACTCCACTGTCTTATATCTGGAAATTTATGCGTAAGTTTAATAAAACATATTCCCACAGTATTAAGGATGATAGTTGGATTCCTCAATTTTTGCAAAAATATACTCCAGACTATGTAAATAATCAATTTGAATTTTCGACATCAAATTCTACAGACCCTTCAGATAGCTTCATGATTAAGCCTTTCTCATTACAAGAGTTAGAGTCTGCAGTTTTCTCTAGAAAGGATAGCGCTTTTGGCTTAGATGGCATTCCCTATATGATGCTTAAAAAACTCAGTATAAATAGCTTTCAAATTCTCTTAGATCTCTTCAATTATTTATGGTTGAATAATGAAATACCACAAACATGGAAGTCTGACTGTTTGGTGCCTATTTTAAAACCAGATAAACCCAGTTCAAACCCTGATTCCTATCGTCCTATTGCACTTACTTCTTGTGTTGGAAAAATCTTTGAACAACTTTTAAAACAAAGACTAGAATTCTATATAGAGCAAAATAATATCTTACCTGCTAACCAGTATGGATTCAGAAGGGGTACGTCTGCTCGTGAAAGTATTTGCCAATTTCATCTCGATATTGTAAATAGTTTAAATAGTGGAAAGTCTTTGTTGTCTGTATTTTTTGATGTTGCTGGTGCTTTTAATAGTGTAAATATTGATATTCTTTGTTCTGAATTATTGTCAATTACTATTCCGGCCAAACTGGTTAATTGGATACATAAATTTTTAACTGAAAGAGAAGTTTTTGTGAAATATAATTCTAAACTATATGGTCCAAGGAATGCCTCTGTTGGGGTTTGTCAGGGTGGCATACTTTCTCCATTGATATTCATTTTGTATATTCGTCGGTTAAATTTAATTCTTGGTCCTGATGTCAAAAATCTCCAATTCGCAGATGATCTGGTTGTTTATTCTTCTGGAAAAAATGAATCGGAAATTAGCAATAGCATAAATAAGTCTTTAGAGGGACTGTATAAATACTTTTCATATTTAAATCTAGATATTAATGCAACTAAATCAAAAGTGGTTGTGTTTGGAAAAAATAACTCTTCTCCAGGTGTTTATTATAACAAAGCTCCTATTCCCGTTTCAAATGAGGCTAAATTCTTAGGTGTAATATTTTGTCATGACTTAAAATGGAATAAATATGTTGATTTATTAAGTATAAGAGCTAACAAAGCCTTCAATATTTTAAAAACATTATGTAGAACATCTTGGGGTGCTGATCCTAAAATATTACTACTATTATATAAATCACTTATTCGTAGCCACTTTGAGTATGGGTTTCTCTGTTTTGCAGTTGATAGTAGGTTGGTTGATATTTTAGATAAAATTCAGAATAAGGGCATGAGACTTGTTACTGGAGCGTTTAAAAGTACTCCAATTAATACATTACAAGTTGAATGTAGACTACCTCCCATGAGTATAAGGTTTAACTATTTAAAAGAAAGGTTTGTTTTAAAATTATATAGTAAAAGTAACAATCACTTGTTCTCAAACTTGAAAAGCTTTCCTACCATATCTTGTCGCAAATATCCTTACATTCTTCAGGGTTTTACCCAGTTCAATAATTTTCTAAAAGATTTGCAAATATATCAATCAGAGTTGTTACCATGTTATCAAGGTGATTTTCATAGTAAATATCCTGCTATTAACATAATTATTGATCGCAATTTGAATTATAAAGAAGATGTTTACAATAGATTTTCTGAATTTATTGGCTTCAATTTAATTTATACTGATGGCTCAAAAACTGAGTCAGCTGTTTCATTTGCATTTTATGATGAAAAATTTAATTCTGGTTGTGGTTTTAAAATTAACTCAAATACAAGTATATTCACAGCTGAGGCTGTGGCTATTCTTGCAACTTTAAAACATATAAAATATAAAAATGGTGGTTGTCTTAAATGGGTGATAGTTAGTGATAGCATGAGTGTACTTCAAAATCTTAAAAATAACAAAGTCCATGCTAACACTAATTATATAATTTCATCAATCAAACAGCTTTGGCTAGATTTGTTCACAGATGGTTTTGAGGTTATGTTTATGTGGGTTCCATCACACTCCGGCATATTAGGAAATGAAAGGGCTGACTTTTTAGCAAGAACAATAACCGACTCTTCAGTCCCTATTCCAGACTCAAGTTCCAGACTTAATGTCTCTGTTCCATCCTCAGATATTGTTTCTCTTTTAAAGAAAAGATCAACAGATGTTTGGAAAATACACTGGAATCACGCAGTACAAGTAGAAAATAAAGGGTTATGGTATGCTACATTCAACATTCCCATAGGTTCCATGCCTTGGTTCTGCCAGGGCAATAATTACCTTTCTCGAAAGTTTTATACAACTATCCTGAGGCTTCGTTTTGGACACTGTCGTTTAAACTATCATCTGCATCGTTTAAAAATGGTACAGAGTCCCTCTTGTGATCATTGTAACTCCCAGTCAGAGCAATCCTTGGATCACATTTTCTTTAATTGCCCATCCTTTGGCATTCAGCGCCTTGTGCTGATGGATGAGCTGATCGAAATATACGGTTGTCCAGATTCGGTACCGCGCTCCATCCAGGCTCTTCTTGTAAATACTGATACTTTTCTACCTCTTTATAAATATGTTATAAGTACTGTAGGGCAAATTTAAATGTAAACATGTATGGTATTTTACTGTAATATTATAGATAAGTTTTTGGTGTAAATATATGTTTTGTACAAAATAGCGAATTCTAAAAATTTTGATTTTTGACAAATTCATGCGTCATGTCATCATTGGACATGTCAGATGGATTGGATGACTTTTCTTCTTTTGACGTTTATCGTTTATTTTGCTAGCTTTGTTGACAAAATATTCTTGGACTGACTATTATCGAAATATGACTTGAATTTTCTTCATGGATTGACCAAAAATAACTAAAGAATTAAACTTTAAAAAAACTACTTATGAAAAAATTTAACTAATGACGAGGCAGCATGGTCTATGACCTTAGCCTGTTCTACGGAACGAAAAAAAAAAAAAAAAAAAAAAAAATGTGTTTCCTTACAAGAAAATTTTATGAAATTGAAAAATAGGTGCAATTGTAAGTATTCATCATTGATTTCTTTAAATTCAATGACCTTTAGTTACTTTTTGTTATTTTCCAAGGCAATCATGGGGAAATGATTCAATAACGGGATCATACGTTATATTGATAAACATTTTGGAACTGTATCTTGTTTTACAAATTTTAGTTCGTATCCCTCGTTATATTGCGATTGTTACTCGTGTAACACTCACAACATTAACAAGGGATACTGACACTGATCAAAATTGTACGTTACCTACTCATAGAATACATTTACTCTTACCTACTGTATTAGTTGTCGCAAATGTCTATTGACTTAGTATGTAAACAGTGCTTTCATTGCATATGTTTCAGAATGCCTTGCCTGCGCACAAAATTGTAAGCAATGTCCGAAGGCAATGTCCCAATTGCCCGCGAGCGGGCCCTTCTTCCTTACATTCCACGACGCCCGCCCCAACGCAGGCGCCAACCCACCGCTCTCAAGGTAAAGCTTTTAATCCGCCTTTCCGTCAAACACATTGGGTTCACATATTTTTCGAAAGCTTGTAACTTTTAACACAACCCTAAAGATATAAATAGGTAGGTACTAATGACATTACTAGTGCACAATAAATTATCAAACAAATGAAGAATATTTCTATTTTACTAGCAGTGTCTGTAAAAGCAGTACCTATTTATTTTACTCAATGACTGATTATAATCTGCTTTTAGATTCATCATCTCCAGCGGCCTCCTACCTGAACTGTTCTAAAAGAAGGCTTCCGCCATAGAAGAGAGATTGATGGCTGCAGCGGTACAGACTCGGGCAGAAAAAATCTACCAATGAGAAAAGTGTGGCTACTACAGAATGAGCAGGCTGAAGTAAAGACTGAGCTATATGCATAATTTATTATAGGTAGTAATTAAACACATTGACTGTCAACCTACGAGTACACTCGTAGTCTGTATATTACTACGAGTATACTCGCTTGGCAGCCAATGTGTTAAAAAGTTAACTTTTTTATGTTTATTATTAAATTGACAATGTACTACTGAAGTGACTGATTTCAGAGCACTCGCGGTACAAAACGACATTTTAATTCCTAAAATTTTCTCTTTTGCTTCATTCTCGAGTGAAGCTGCAGCAGATCACTCTCTATTGTCAATTTAATGAGGGCGCAGTCTGCACACTAGCGCCGCTACTGAAACGAGAAGTGCTTAAATAAAGACAAAATTGTGAATCCACGACAAAGTGGCTACTTTTAGCAAAAAAATCAAACTAAACGACAGGCTAGAAAATATTGTTTAAGTGATAAAAAGTACCACAAAGCTTGTTCGGAGTGCACTACAGAGATAAAATTTACAATTTCGTCTTTATTTAAGCACTCTGATTCTCGTTTCAATGGCGGCGCTAGAGTGCAGACTGCGCCCTATTTTTACCCGACTACGGCGAAGCCAAAACGGAGAGTTAATGATTTTTAATTGATAGTTTTTAAATTGGAATTGAAATATATTTCATAAGCTTTAGTGAAGGCTGTGCTATGTACCTAATAACTATAGAGGTTTCAAAATAGAATACATATCACCCAAGTTATTTTTTTTATAATACTTATAACAGTATTGTGTTAAATATTGTTAAAATATTAAACTATAGTAGTACAGACTTTATGTTTAATAATAGTACACTGTACCTAATAATTATAGTAGTTTTAAAAAGGAATAATACTTAAGTTATTAAATTTATTATGTTTTTGAAAATGTTGTTTAATTATAACTACCTACTTATGTGAATACCTTTATATAGGTGGGAACTGAAAAAAGTAAAAACAATTATTGATATAAAAATTATCTTTATTCCAATACTTAAGGCTTTCATTCAACCTTTCCTACATCTCCTCCTAACACAGTACGTAATTCCTGACTGCCTTATTAATAAAGAATAAGTTTACAACCTGGCTAAACAGCAATATTGCTTGGCAATTTACCTCAGTATTAATAGGGCCGTGAAGTTTTATCATCTAGCAATATACGCTTTTAACTATAACTTGTGCGTATGCTAGCAATCGAACCCGGAGCTGCAGCAAATACTCCGGTTTTGTACCTACAATCAAAGACGTCAAGTGACGCCCTCATCTTAATTATTGCTTACTAAGTACAAAATGTATTAAATATTCACATCTACTGATAGAAGCTAAGGTGCTATAGTTTATTTACAAACAATAACCTCTGTAAAATGTATGTCATTATAGTTTTAGTAGGCAAAAGAGCAAAAAATGGCCACTTAGGCACTGTTTTTGGCTACTATTTAGCTTCAATCTCTACACACGTGAATTTTCGATACATTATGTAATTACTTAGCGAGAAATAAATTAAATTAAGTTGAGGGCGCCATTGACGTCTATAGGAGCCTTAGAGCTAAATCGCACTAGCGGCAGGTTATAGTATGTACAGTCCGCCGCAACGACACGAATGCCGGCCTATAGATTAGTGCTATGAGTGCCTAGCGACTGACTGTCCGGCGGAATGGGTTGGTCCTCGTCACACTGTTTCGGTCCTTACTAGTAAATAAAGGTACAGAATATAATAATACTAAAATTAAGGTTCTTATTGATTGTTGTACATACACGAAGAATTTGAATTATGCAAAATTATGACTTGATCCCGTAGTTCTGACATTCACAATCCACAGAGGAGTGGCTGGAAGGAAAGTAATCTACCTACCTAAGTTTGAAAGAAAACACAGATGGATGAGTCCCTTGCAACTTTAATACATTTATCATTAATGACGTATTTCCATTAGAAAATTAGTATTGTCTTGGGCATCACAATGGTCATTCACAGCATCCTTTATCTCTTCTCCGTTGAAAGACCTCTCCTCAAATTTTTCTGCACATGGATTTGCAGAGATCAACAGGCTGTAACATACAAATACATATAAATATTATGTACCTTATATTTGACTTAAAATGTAGAAGGATAGGGTATGACAAATCAATCATCTACGAAGATGCTGTGGCAATGATAATGACCAAATTTTTGTAAACAAATCACCTTATTATCGGCATGTGACGATGCACAGCATCTGTGGGAGAGTGCGCCGACTTCCAGTCTAGCTACATCCTGTCAAAGTAGTCAATTGACTTACCCTTTAAGCAGTTTTCCTGTCAAAAAATCGTAAAACAGACTTACTTCCGGTTGGCGCCATTTTTACTTTCACCTGTGGAGTCGTTGTAACGAAGTGTCCTCATAGCGTCGTTACTTCTCGTCGAAGCAACATCTATTTTGAAATACTACGAAATTTTTTCATGATTTCAAAGTGAAAAGTTTTTACTTATGTTAAGCTTATGCTTTAGTAATAGTAATTAACAGTGTCAGTGAAACAAACGCGTGCTTTGACCTCCCGAAACGCGCAGAGCGTGAGGTCGACGAAGAGTCCCTTCTTCCTAGCCATAGCAGACGTGCCTTAAAATTTCGACACCGTTTGTATAGCTGTAGCCCGGAGCCGTCCGCTGACGATTTTCGGACGCAAGGTAAAACACAGGAGACTTGGTGAGTCGAACTATGATTTAATACTACTTAATAAACTTCTGACTAAAATAAAAGTGTTACATTTGCTCATTGCTACAAGAGCTGTATTACGTCTTAGTCGATTTTGAGAAAATTTTGTCTAGAATGCGGCCAGTTTGCATGCAGTGCCTGCATCAGACGCTAATAATGGTACGCACACCTCAATGCTACCAACGTGGTACCTGTACCGGTGCCTTGGTCCAACTGATTTACAGCTTTTGACCGTCAATTGTATCGCTCGGTGGTCGATTCTGATACCAGTGACGTTGAATCCAGACTCTTGAATCCTGATTTCATAATAAAATAATAACTAAAAAAAAAAGAGAGTAAAATCCTACCTGCTCACTCAGAGCATATAAAGAGCCTAGGGTTTTAGAAAAATTTAGTAATATCGGAAAAATATTCGATACGATTTTGACTCTTAAAAGGCACACCCTGGTTTCGTAGACCTGGAGGTGAACTATTCAACTTGTACGGTTAAAACCGGTTGCTTTTTTCGGTAATAAGCCTGTCAATATCTCTACTAATAAGAATATTGCTGGTACGATTAACTAAGTTGAGTCTAAGCTTATTCGTCTTTTCAGTTCAGTCTTTAAATTATTTTGTTATTATCTGCTTGCCTGCCAATATATTGCTGGTATGATAAAAAAAATATATATTTGAGTCTTAAGTTTATTATTTCAAGTTCAGACTTAAAATTTCTTTGTTAACTTGATATAGAGATTGACTTTTAGCAGCGATTGATTTCGATTTGATCAACCTGTGATTATGTTATGTATGACCTCTTGTAATGTCTCACGTAGCTCATTTTTATTCTATTTTGAAGTGAATATTGTTGGCAATATTTTTTTTTTATTACATGGATGTACGTACAGACCTATGTAAGTTTCACCTACCTCCAGATTTTAGAAAACTAATGACAAGGTTATGTAAATAGTGTGCGGAAATAAGGGCATTATAAATATATCGAAAGCTGCCGGAACAGGAGCGTATCCTGAGCAAGCGGCTTAACAAAAACCTTCGTGAGGATCTGCGCAAGCTACCTCCATAGTGTAAGTACTTATTCGAAGAGAACAAATGAAGTGTGACAGGTCTCCGGATCGAACAGTAGTGCTGCCCATTATATTATTGCATGGAATTGCTTGAGTCAAAACCTTCGTTTGACAGGTTTCCAGTCACACACAGTGGCGTTGCCTTATCAGATGCTTTTTGAAGCCGTTGAGATTAGTTTCCACTGTGTGCTCACATTCTGAATACGAATGGAATGACGAAATGACCATTCGATAAGGTAAGGTGACTATCAATCACGCTAATATAAGACTAATGGGGCTGCCTCTGAGCGTATCGGAGGCAGTGGCAGGTTAGCTTCGGTGCTCCGTAGGCCCTTCTCGTCAAACGAGAATGCGCCTGCCATTTACCCCAAGCTTGCGCTCGTCCATCAGACAGCAAGTATTTCTTATAGCTTCGAAACGCCTCGATCGCCCGCTATGTCTCGGCTGATACACAAGCTTATTGAGCGAGGTATCTTGGAGGAATAGGATCGGTGACAAGTCGGAATCGACTTCATCTCACTCAACCAGGTTCCTGACGGAGAGGAGTGACACGGATCGTTGACCATTTAAACTGACCTTTCAGATACAGATTCCTCAGCTCTTTCAAAATAGGCGACTGGATGACGAAGCTTGACCCGTGAGGCCCAAGGGAGGTTCCTTCTGCTGGTCTACGACCACCGAGTCCTCCGAATGGTCTGTCTACCGCTTGGCCTATTGTGCGCGCCGAAATATTTCACCGCTTTGGCCAACAGGGTAGCTCAACACCTTCAGAAAAAGGTATGCGAATTACAGTCTACTTGTACTTCTCGCTAGTCAAACAGAATATTAGTAGATATATACTAGATAGATAGTAGTTAGATAGATAGTAGAGAATAGATACTATAGTCTCGATGAACCGAACCCAGCCAAAAGCTGAAATTTATAATACTGTATAAGAGATAGAACGCACTGCTTATCTTACTGGTGAAGAGTGATAAGTACTCATCACGCGTTGACCGCCAAGTTGCCCACGCGTCACCTGCGCGCGCTGCTCGTGCAGCACGACCTTACCTACCGTTGTCAGGAGTACAACTGCACCACACAGCTGCCACTGCTCACGTGTTTGTGTGTTGTGTGCTGGTCGCACGTCGCATTGGTATGTTGTCGCTACGGAGGAAATCAATTGGTCAAGGGTACTCTGAATCTCGCAAATTTTATTATTCCCAGTGACTGCACTTTCAACAAACGTAATACTCGCGTGTTACGAAGAGAATCTCCGAGCAGCCACTACAACATATCGGAACCAGTACAACGCCACTTAAAAATAACTACGTAAGAGTACTATCAGGTAGTGAAAAGTTTCCACCCTACTCTAATTCCTTGCAACAGATGCAGCAGACCACAATTGGAGTCGGGGACTCAGATTAGCATTGCAACCGCAAAGAGGACAAATTCACAGCGGTAAACCATATCAGGCCCTATCTTTAGATGACGTGACGACTTCTACTTCACCTTGACCGTTGGAACATTTTGATGACAGCAGAATACCTGCCAGATAAGTATAAAAAGGTACCATACAGGCTGTCTCGGGGCAGCCAAGCGTCTGGACGGCACCTGTTACGACCAGTGGTGAGCACCACGTTTTCGGAGTTCCTCCAGATCGAATTGTCGCAGCCGTATGAGAGTTGGAGAACTGAACTATCTACCACAAGATTGTTAGTATTATGCGGTGCCTTAAACAAGACCCACGTCCTGCTGAAGTCATTGTAGTTCTGACTAGTATAGGAATTTTGATCACAAAGCCTGATACCCTGCCTGTCCCACCACCTGGCAACCACCTGGCACCCATGGCAAGAGTGTATATCTGGTAGTAGTACCGCTTTGCTTCTATACTTCCTTCTACGAGCTCTTTATATTTTCATTTATTATCACAAAACCCACAACACAATCTTACAAATTTAACTTAATGCAAATAACGGATTTACATTTTGTTTAATACTATGTAAAATATAAGATTGCGAACTTAGAATCAGTTCTTAGACCAGATCGTTAGACTTCCACCACCTCAAGTTCGAGCTCTACGTTCAGAAAACTGGTGACGGGATAGTGTGACACAAAAAGACGTTGAATTTTGTAGAAATAATATTTAGGCCACAAATATCTTGAAGCTAAAGGCCCATCTAGCTAGATTCTTAGCATACCTGCCTTTTGAAGAGAATTTAGCTTATCGGATGATTTTATTACACAAATCCAGAGCATTATTGTTAGAAATAACGAATTAACATTTAAATTGTCATGTGTAATAATGTATATGTATTTTTTTTCTAATGAAACACATTGTACCTCTTCAAAAACAGCGAGCAGAGAATCCACGAGCCACCTGTCTTGGATTTGGGTGGTTTGCTTGCTTCGATACAATACAACATAATCCGACAGCTGCTTACATCACATTATTTGAAGCTTCACGCAAGGTTAGTGCCTGCTGCTTCTAACATCGGGTTGGCAGGCGCGTACTCAACCTCACTTTTCCAAGTGTATCTACGAGCCACTACAGCGATGCCATGCCGGCGACCACATCATCCTGAGTCCAGCTCTTGGGTAAAAGACGGACACAGTGTTTAACAGACAGGTTAAAATTAAAACATAGCAATATTAATATATTTCCTGTATTTGGTTGAGGTGAGTTATAAAACTAAGGTTTCAGAGACGCACAGGCGGAGGCGATGAGGCGAACGCAATAAGGCTATATTATCAATGTTAGAAGCGTGTGCACCTAGCCACCTCATGAACTGTAAGTAATCTACAACTAAATTAAACCATGTGAATGATGCAGTTATAACCGTAGCTGCAGGTTCCTTGGGCTCGGCCGTTGCCCCCTAAATTAGTACAATAATATTGTTTTTTCAACTAGTAGCCTTCATAGAGACGAAAAGATTGCTGCTCGAATTGATTTGATTTGAATTTAGTAATCAAAGCTAGCTTTTAAAAGTGGGTTATGCTAATAACTCTGATACAGAGTGACACATGTTATATCAATATTTCAATTTATTGAAATGTGTTTTCAGTTATCTCAAGTTAATCATGCCTTCAATAGCATCACATAGCGTCGTTTGGAGTCACCAGGAGTTAATAAACACGTCTCTCACAGATGCTGTGCATCGTCACATGCCGATAATAGTGCAAGTTTTACACAACAATAAAACTTGTATTATTGAGCAGAGACGATGCACAGCATCCCATTAAGGTCTCCTGGTGAGAGACATCTATGAGGACACTTCGTTACAACGACTCCACAGGTGAAAGTAAAAATGGCGCCAACCGGAAGTAAGTCTGTTTTACGATTTTTTGACAGGAAAACTGCTTAAAGGGTAAGTCAATTGACTACTTTGACAGGATGTAGCTAGACTGGAAGTCGGCGCACTCTCCCACAGATGCTGTGCATCGTCTCTGCTCAATAATACAAGTTTTATTGTTGTGTAAAACTTGCACTATTTTTAGTATTATGTATATAATATATTATATATATATCTTTATATTATGTATATATAACTATTTCACTAAATAAACATAAAATAAATGATTACAAAATTCTATCATAATAAAAATATTACCTACTAAGTTATGGTCACAAAATTCCATCTATGAAGTATAAGTATATAATATAGGTAAGGAAAAAAAAATTTTATAGTCTACCTGAGAACCAAAAGTGGCAGCCTTCTTCATGAAGCCACTGTCTCCCCTTCCAGCTGGACACATTCCACACAGGCACAGGTTTCATGACTCACACCACTAAATGTCACATCAAAATGTGAAGAATATGTAGACCTGCTTCATTCCTAAAAATAATTAATGTAATAATTATTATTTACAAATTAGATTTAAGGTAATTTAAAGTAAAGTGTTGGTCTGCGTAAACTAACAACAACAAAACAAAATTCAAAGAATGGCAGCGCTTTAGATTTCTCTAGTTGTGTGCCATCAATATCTTTCCTTCTTTGGTTGCGGTTGGAGAGTTAGGTTTGAGGCAGTTTTTCTTTCATATTTAAACATAATTGAACTGTATCGTATCAAATAGGTAATTAATGTTGTTAGCATACCTTTGTGTTGCTTGTGATCTTAAAAACATTTTTTTCTTAATACATATCTGACACACTCAGACATTGTAGTCTGCGAAAGGTCAAGGATCCTTGCACTACACGTTTTGTTGGTTTGGTAACCACCACTTAGATTTAATGCAATGCAGCCAAAATCTGAAAAATAACAAAAAAAAAATAGTCGTGTTGAGGTGAGTTCTAAGTATTTACCACATCAATTAACGTATAAAGTACTTTATGTAATTAATCTCCGGGCGTACACGGCTGTAGACCTTCAACTTCTTGGTAGAAACAAGGAAGAATTGGAGTACGAAGATATTCACTTTAAAATCTGTTTAAGGCTTCTCTCTTCTGCCACAGCACGGCAGATTGCTCGTTATTAAAAAATAATCGAGTAATTACTCTAATACAATCAATAATAATGAATATTAAGCTCAAATCTTGATAAAATAATCGAAGCCAGTGACTAATTTACTCTTGGCTTCATTTGACATTACAATCGGGCTATCACGGTTGACTTTTCTTTTTTAATTTTTACGCGATACCGATAACTGTCAAATCGTATAGGAAAATGAAGCTAAAGATTCACTCTTTAGCTTCGTCAAAAATATTAAGTTAAGGTAATTACGCGATACCGCAAGTTCAAGTAACCTGTCATCAAATGTCAAAACTCAAACCAATTGGGCTTGGATTTTTTAGCCGATAGAGCTGCAGATAGCTATCGGACGTCCGATGACGTCATATTAGTCTATGGTTACGTCCGCGACCTACTACATCCGATAGTTTGCACACCTCAGATCAGCCGCGGCAGTAAGCCGCGTCCGATAATTTGTTTGGACCTTGAACGACTTTTTGTATTTAGACACTAAATGTAAAATTAAGGTAGTATTTTTAATTTCTCACAAAATTTTGCGGCAACAGGTTGTGCGTGATAATTTTGATTTAAGATTTAAAAGTTGATTAAAGAGAGAAAAAATTCTTGTATGCATGTTGCATGATGCAGATTGAAAAAGTCTAAAAACGAAAATAGTGCAAGTTTTACACAACAACAAAACTTGTATTATTGAGCAGAGACGATGCACAGCATCTGTGAGAGTGCGCCGACTTCCAGTCTAGCTACATCCTGTCAAAGTAGTCAATTGACTTACCCTTTAAGCAGTTTTCCTGTCAAAAAATCGTAAAACAGACTTACTTCCGGTTGGCGCCATTTTTACTTTCACCTGTGGAGTCGTTGTAACGAAGTGTCCTCATAGAAGTCTCTCACCAGGAGACCATAATGGGATGCTGTGCATCGTCTCTGCTCAATAATACAAGTTTTATTGTTGTGTAAGGCTGGCCCCAGACCTACCGGTTCCGTTTCTTTGCTTTGCTGTGCTACCTTGCTTAAAAGACCGCCGGCCAACCAGGGTAATTTTCAATCTATCGCATTTTGGGACTAGACCAAATCGGCAAGATAGCCATTAGCTTCGTTTTATCAAATATCATCGCCTGGATTGCGAAGTAGGAAGCTTTTAGGAGATATGCCACCCTGAACATGGACTCCGATCGTTAAAAATAACTCGATCGCTTATTTATACAAGATGTTTGGTAAAGCCTTATAAAACTGAATATGGTAGATAGGGACCATAATAAAACTGAACAACTTTTACTACGGGACCAAATCTGAAATCGCGAAAAAAAATTAACTGTTTCATACATTTTGATAATTTCGTTATTAATTTTTGTATAAAACAGCAGTTTTTTTTAAAACGAAAACTAAAACTTCTCATCGCACCCCAGACGACGATATTTGATAACACCAAACTAATGGCTATCTTGCCAATGTGGTCAGGTCAAAATATGCGATAGATTGAAAATGAGCCTCTTGGCCGGCGGTCCATGGTAGAACAGCAAAGCAAAGAAATGAAACCGGTAGGTCTGGGGCCAGCCTTAAACTTGCACTATTATCGGCATGTGACGATGCACAGCATCTGTGAGAGACGTGTTTATTAACTCCTGGTGACTCCAAACGACGCTATGTGATGCTGTTGAAGGCATGATTAACTTGAGATAACTGAAAACACATTTCAATAAATTGAAATATTGATATAACATGTGTCACTCTGTATCAGAGTTATTAGCATAACTCACTTTTAAAAGCTAGCAAAATCAAATCAAATCAATTCGAGCAGCAATCTTTTCGTCTCTATGAAGGCTACTAGTTGAAAAAACAATATTATTGTACTAATTTAGGGGGCAACGGCTGAGCCCAAGGAACCTGCAGCTACGGTTATAACTGCATCATTCACATGGTTTAATTTAGTTATAGATTACTTACAGTTCATGAGGTGGCTAGGTGCACACGCTTCTAACATTGATAATATAGCTTTATTGCGTTCGCCTCATCGCCTCCGCCTGTGCGTCTCTGAAACCTTAGTTTTATAACTCACCTCAACCAAATACAGGAAATATATTAATATTGCTATGTTTTAATTTTAACCTGTCTGTTAAACACTGTGTCCGTCTTTTACCCAAGAGCTGGACTCAGGATGATGTGGTCGCCGGCATGGCATCGCTGTAGTGGCTCGTAGATACACTTAGAAAAGTGAGGTTGAGTACGCGCCTGCCAACCCGATGTTAGAAGCAGCAGGCACTAACCTTGCGTGAAGCTTCAAATAATGTGATGTACGCAGCTGTCGGATTATGTTGTATTGTATCGAAGCGAGCAAACCACCCATATCCAAGACAGGTGGCTCGTGGATTCTCTGCTCGCTGTTTTTGAAGAGGTACAATGTGTTTCATTAGAAAAAAATACATATACATTATTGCACATGACAATTTAAATGTTAATTCGTTATTTCTAACAATAATGCTCTGGATTTGTGTAATAAAATCATCCGATAAGCTAAATTCTCTTCAAAAGGCAGGTATGCTAAGAATCTAGCTAGATGGGCCTTTAGCTTCAAGATATTTATGGCCTAAATATTATCTCTACAAAATTCAACGTCTTTTTGTGTCACACTATCCCGTCACCAGTTTTCTGAACGTAGAGCTCGAACTTGAGGTGGTGGAAGTCTAACGATCTGCACCCCTAGCCAAAGTAACATTTGCAAATTTTCGCTATCGCTTCGCTTCGAAACATGTATGGATTTGACGTTTTAAAATTCGATAGTTAACGAAACCTTATGTCAATCCCATACATGTTTCGAAAGCGAAGCGATAACGAAGATTTGCCAATGTTACTTTGGCTAGGCCCTCTGGTCTAAGAACTGATTCTAAGTTCGCAATCTTATATTTTACATAGTATTAAACAAAATGTAAATCCGTTATTTGCATTAAGTTAAATTTGTAAGATTGTGTTGTGGGTTTTGTGATAATAAATGAAAATATAAAGAGCTTGTAGAAGGAAGTATAGAAGCAAAGTGGTACTACTACCAGATATACACTCTTGCCATGGGTGCCAGGTGGTTGCCAGGTGGTGGGACAGGCAGGGTATCAGGCTTTGTGATCAAAATTCCTATACTAGTCAGAACTACAATGACTTCAGCAGGACGTGGGTCTTGTTTAAGGCACCGCATAATACTAACAATCTTGTGGTGATAGTTCAGTTCTCCAACTCTCATACGGCTGCGACAATTCGATCTGGAGGAACTCCGAAAACGTGGTGCTCACCACTGGTCGTAACAGGTGCCGTCCAGACGCTTGGCTGCCCCGAGACAGCCTGTATGTTACCTTTTTATACTTATCTGGCAGGTATTCTGCTGTCATCAAGATGTTCCAACGGTCAAGGTGAAGTAGAAGTCGTCACGTCATCTAAAGATAGGGCCTGATATGGTTAACCGCTGTGAATTTGTCCTCTTTGCGGTTGCAATGCTAATCTGAGTCCCCGACTCCAATTGTGGTCTGCTGCATCTGTTGCAAGGAATTAGAGTAGGGTGGAAACTTTTCACTACCTGATGGTACTCTTACGTAGTTATTTTTAAGTTGCGTTGTACTGGTTCCGATATGTTGTAGTGGCTGCTCGGAGATTCTCTTCGTAACACGCGAGTATTACGTTTGTTGAAAGTGCAGTCACTGGGAATAATAAAAGGCTGCTCGGAGATTCAGAGTACCCTTGACCAATTGATTTCCTCCGTAGCGACAACATACCAATGCGACGTGCGACCAGCACACAACACACAAACACGTGAGCAGTGGCAGCTGTGTTGTGCAGTTGTACTCCTGACAACGGTAGGTAAGGTCGTCTGCGCGAGCAGCGCGCGCAGGTGACGCGTGGGCAACTTGGTGGTCAACGCGTGATGAGTACTTATCACTCTTCACCAGTAAGATAAGCAGTGCGTTCTATCTCTTATATAGTTTTATAAATTTCAGTTTTTGGCTGGGTTCGGTTCATCTAGACTATAGTATCTATTCTCTACTATCTATCTAACTACTATCTATCTAGTATATATCTACTAATATTCTGTTTGACTAGCGAGAAGTACAAGTAGACTGTAATTTGCATACCTTTTTCTGAAGGTGTTGAGCTACCCTGTTGGCCACAGCGGTGAAATATTTCGGCGCGCACAATAGGCCAAGCGGTAGACAGATCATTGGGAGGACTCGGTGGTCGTAGACCAGCAGAAGGAACCTCCCTTGGGCCTCAACGGTCAAACTTCGTCATCCAGTCGCCTATTTTGAAAGAGCTGAGGAATCTGTATCTGAAAGGTCAGTTTAAATGGTCAACGATCCATGTCACTCCTCTCCGTCAGGAACCTGGTTGAGTGAGATGAAGTCGATTCCGACTTGTCACCGATCCACTTCCTCCAAGATACCTCGCTCAATAAGCTTGTGTATCAGCCGAGACATAGCGGGCGATCGAGGCGTTTCGAAGCTATAAGAAATACTTGCTCTCTGATGGACGAGCGCAAGCTTGGGGTAAATGGCAGGCGCATTCTCGTTTGACGAGAAGGGCCTACGGAGCACCGAAGCTAACCTGCCACTGCCTCCGATACGCTCAGAGGCAGCCCCATTAGTCTTATGCTAGTGTGATTGATAGTCACCTTACCTTATCGAATGGTCATTCGTCATTCCATTCGTATTCAGAATGTAAGCATACAGTGGAAACTAATCTCAACGGCTTCAAAAAGCATCTGATAAGGCAACGCCACTGTATGTGACTGGAAACCTGTCAAACGAAGGTTTTGACTCAAGCAATTCCATGCAATAATATAATGGGCAGCATTACTGTTCGATCCGGAGACCTGTCACACAAAATCTAGAGGTAGGTGAAATCTTACATAGGTCTGTACGTACATCCATGTAATAAAAAAAAAATATTGCCAACAATATTCACTTCAAAATAGAATAAAAATGAGCTACGTGAGACATTACAAGAGGTCATACATAACATAATCACAGGTTGATCAAATCGAAATCAATCGTTGCTAAAAGTCAATCTCTATATCAAGTTAACATAGAAATTTAAAGTCTGAACTGAAAATAATAAACTTAAGACTCAAATATTTTTTAATCATACTGTAGTGGCTATCTCTCTCCATACCTTCCATACCACCATCATCATTCCTACACTGGTGACCCCCCGACGGAGCACATCAAGCACCTTCAGCAACGCAGCGCAGCCATCACTCCTCATACCTTATCCAGCATCTGCAGCAGTCACACCGCAAGCAGAAGCACAGCAGCCAGCACCAGCCTTCAAGGTTCCATCGCAGCATCATTGACGACGCTTCCTGGACCTTCGGCAACTCTCGACGGCATTATCCCGACCTGGTCTTCGCAGCCCACGACTGGAGCATCTTTGGGCCCTTACTCCGGCGACCTGTCACACACCACCATCATCATTCCTACAATACCAGCAATATATTGGCAGGCAAGCAGATAATAACAAAATAATTTAAAGACTGAACTGAAAAGGCGAATAAGCTTAGACTCAACTTAGTTAATCGTACCAGCAATATTCTTATTAGTAGAGATATTGACAGGCTTATTACCGGAAAAAGGCAACCGGTTTTACCGTACAAGTTGAATAGTTCACCTCCAGGTCTACGAAACCAGGGTGTGTCTTTTAAGTCAAAATCGTATCGAATATTTTTCCGATATTACTAAATTTTTCTAAAACCCTAGGCTCTTTATATGCTCCGAGTGAACAGGTAGGATTTTACTCTCTTTTTTTTTAGTTATTATTTTATTATAAAATCAGGATTCAAGAGACTGGATTCAACGTCACTGGTATCAGAATCGACCACCGAGCGTTACAATTGACGGTCAAAAGCTGTAAATCAGTTGGACCAAGGCACCGGTACAGGTACCACGTTGGTAGCATTGTTGAGGTGTGCGTACCATTATTAGCGTCTGATGCAGGCACTGCATGCAAACTGGCCGCATTCTAGACAAAATTTTCATAAAAACCGACTAAGACGGTAATACAGCTTTTATAGCAATGAGCAAATGTAACACTTTTATTTTAGTCACAAGTTTATTAAGTAGTATTAGATCATAGTTCGACTCACCAAGTCTCCTGTGTTTTACCTTGCGTCCGAAAATCGTCAGCGGACGGCTCCGGGCTACAGCTATACAAACGGCACGTCTGCTATGGCTAGGAAGACGGGACTCTTCGTCGACCTCACGCTCTGCACGTTTCGGGAGGTCAAAGCACGCGTTTGTTTCACTGACACTGTTAATTACTATTACTAAAGCATTAGCTTAGCATAAGTAAAAACTTTTCACTTTGAAATCATGAAAACATTTCGTAGTATTTCAAAATAGATGTACGACGCTATGTGAGGCTTAGCTATTGTCGTGTTCTACAGTTTTGTTTGATTGCCACTGATAATAGTAAGACTATGAAAAGCAGCCATACACAGATTTAAGACCAGATGAAAATGGATGGACTTTATCTGGTCTTAAATCTGTGTATGGTCACTTTCCATAGGCTTACTATTATTAGTGGCAATCAAACAAAACTGTAGAACACGACAATAGCTAAAATATGTGGTAAACCTCGAAAAATTAAAAAATATCGTTTTTGGAGATATACAAATATAGGTTACGGTGGGTTGCGATCTGTAAAAGTTGGGGTAAAGCATCTATAATTTTGTAATAAATAACTATATCACAACGGTGAGCGGTAACCTTTTTGGTAATTTAAATGTATTACGGGCTACTGTAGTATTATTTTTATAAAACTTTATGTGCTGTTTTCAGTGGTGAGTGTATCAAATCAACTGTTATTTAGACGTTTATCATTTACTTATCAATTTTTTGCTATGGTGATAATACTTTTCAATTCTTCACAGTCACATCTTTTCTCGGTCTCCCCTATTGAGTGACATTCCGCAATTCTATATTTTAGTGTTTATGAAAGTTCAAGAATATATTAGCGCATAGAGTAAGATAAAAAAATGTATTAGCGTATAGTTGGCAGACTCACCATGGAATTAGAAGGTTTTGACTAGGTCAAAAAATTGTTAATAAATAGTGATAAATAGTGAACTATAGCATATAAATAGTGATACTATGATTCAAAAGATATTTGAGTATCTTGGTGAGGCTGCAAACTTGACGTCAAGTTGGCAGACACCTTAAGAAATACAGTTCGTATCATTATGATTTATATGCCAAAAAATTGTTAGAAAATAGTGAATCGTATACGCAAAATTTCAATAACATTGCTTCAATACAAGCCGAGATATTACGGTCTCTAAGTGGGCTGCCAACTTGACGTTTCAGGCAATAGCGATTCCAGAGAAACAGGTACAAGTTTTAAACAAATAAATATATCAAAAAATTGTTAGTGAAATTGTGATTCCTGCGATATAAATAAAACAAAAATTCTTCATTGCTATTTTCTAAAAATCGAATGTTAACTTTTACATAATACTCTGAATAGGATGTCGATCAATATTGAACTTTGCTCCACAGGAATAAGGTTCCAGCTTTATTGCAATCATGAGGTGAGTACTATCAAGCAAAAAAGTGAGATTTCTATTTTTAGCCATATCCTCGAATTATTATTACACTTGTTTTTATTAATTAAATGTTGGTATCAAACAATAACGGTATTCATTAATAACAATAATATTTATTACAATAGCGCCATCTCTCGGAAAAGATTGTCAATTTCTCAGTTATAATTTAAAGTTAGGTGCCTATATATGTATTAGGTATTATTTTACTTATTTATTTTTGAAATTCAAAAAGGCAAATCATAGCGTGCCAACCACTTTTAGTCGTTGCGTCAACTGTCTTTTTTTACGAACGGTGGCTTTTGCGCCAACAATAAAGGCGATGATCGACTGTATAAAGACTACTCTTTAGTAGGCTGTGGTCAATACCCTACTCTTAATTCAATATTATTAATTCAGGAGAAACTATTAATATTTTCTACTTATATTACTTCCTACCTACTCACATACCAACTGATACTCATTTTACTATAAATCTCACCAGATAATAATAATAATATCTTTATTCTAACTCATACATAAATAGGTACCTAACGTTAAATTATAACTGAGAAATTGACAATCTTTTCCGAGAGATGGCGCTATTGCTATGATTGTTATTAATGAATATCGTTATTGTTTGATACCAACACTTAATTAATAAAACAAGTGTAATAATACTTGGAGGACATGGCTAAAAATATAAATCTCACTTTTTTGCTTGATAGTACTCACCTCACGATTGCAATAAAGTTGGAACCTTATTCCTGTGGAGCAAAGTTCAATATTGATCGACATCCTATTCAGAGTATTATGTAAAAGTTAACATTCGATTTTTAGAAAATAGCAATGAAGAATTTTTGTTTTATTTATATCGCAGGAATCACAATTTCACTAACAATTTTTTGATATATTTATTTGTTTAAAACTTGTACCCGTTTCTCTGGAATCGCTATTGCCTGAAACGTCAAGTTGGCAGCCCACTTAGAAACCGTAATATCTCGGCTTGTATTGAAGCAATGTTATTGAAATTTTGCGTATACGATTCACTATTTTCTAACAATTTTTTGGCATATAAATCATAATGATACGAACTGTATTTCTTAGGGTGTCGGCCAACTTGACGTCAAGTTTGCAGCCTCACCAAGATACTCAAATATCTTTTGAATCATAGTATCACTATTTATATGCTATAGTTCACTATTTATCACTATTTATTAACAATTTTTTGACCTAGTCAAAACCTTCTAATTCCATGGTGAGTCTGCCAACTATACGCTAATAAGAATATGTCAAATTGTGCGTTGGAATATGGATCATAAGCCCCTATTTTTTTTTATCTTACTCTATGATCATAAGTGTATAATATTTATTGTTATGAATTTTAAAAGGAAAATATCAGTTGAGTTTTTAATTAAAATCAAAATTAATTAAATAAAGCTCGCCTCCGATATTTTATGCACCCGTTTGCTAAATGATATATGTGGATATCGATTTTGCTCTTTTATATAATGCACCTCGGCATTTTTATATTATTTTTGAAGATTTTTTGTTTGGCGTTCGTTCATACGACTGACGGAGCAAAATTCAAAGATGTGCGGAGCTTCGCAGATATGATGTTACACGGGTGCCGGCCACATGCGACTTCTACTGGGGGAAAAAAAAATCTTTGTTCTGTGGGTACAGCTACTTCTATCTACTCTATGTTCTGTGGCTGTACCTATGTTTAGTCTGTGCAGCTGTCATCAAGCAAGCTGTCACATCAGAAATAATCGTAAAAATGGCGGTGGCACTGTCACCCGATCAAGAATTGGTAAGTTTTTTGCTATAATTTTTAAAAATTGACTTCATATTCAATTGCTAAATGGATAGATTATATTATTGAAAACATGATTTATTTAAAAAAGGATTTAAGCGGTTAATTCGACTTTACCGGTCACAACGTATCGCTAACAATTTGCATCGTCGTCTACCATGTCACCGTCACCAATGTTTGTTTTGATTCTTCAGTTTCGTGCTTGTAAATACGACATTATCAGAACCAAATTCTTTTTAATCTAGTCCTAAGTATATTAGTGTAAGTAATAGTTTGTCGCAATTAACAAGCAATTCGCTTTTACTGGTGTTCAGTAAGACTTGTTTGAACGATAAAAAAATGGGTGCAGGCGGAGATACCCGTTTCCGCTGAGCTTTGGAATTAATTAATGGTCTCACACAATGATTGTAGAGATCTAAGCACGTCAGTACTTTTCTGCTTTGGTTCAGATTTTTTTATTTTTATTTAAGCTTATTTAAACAAAAGGTTCTATGATTTCAACATACCTAAATTAGGGCAATTAATTCCTGCAATATCTACACATTCTTATTGAAAGACCATCCTGAACCTGACTCTCATCAAATGAGTACAGACAGGCCTCTTCTTATCTTTTCCATTTAATTAATCTCTTACCTATTTTTCCATATATTTCAGACTATTTTTGTCCTTTTCTTTGTTGTCTGTTAGTGACCGAATAGTGAAACTATTTCTTTCCTGTGTGTAGTAAAAAAATTAAATCGCAATCATTTCTTTTGTATTTTTTATAATACTGTACTCCTAGTGGCATTGTTTGGGCTGTTAAGAATTAAGATATATTTAATAAGTTTTATGAACTGGAATTTTATTATAATAATCAATTTCTTTTCATGATTATTTGATTAACAGTATCATTTATTATGTAGGTACTATGTAAGGTTCAGCAGCTGTATCAAGATGTCAGTACCTGGTTACAACCGAGCTAAAGCTCGGTTATTACTATTTGTTGTAAATGGTAGTGTTTAGGTTATAACAAAAGTGCTTTAGCTACTTGCTTTGGGATCAGAGCAATGTATGTGATGTTTTTTATTCTCAACATTACAGCACTTGTCACATAGAAACGCCATCTATTGTCTATAGCTCGTGAGCTTTGTAATAAGATGTTTAATTACATAATAATTCCGCGAGGCGTAGTAGTTAGTTTTTATGGCCTTAGCCGAGAGATGGCGTCAAAAAACGTATCCGAAAAACTGTGTTTAAAATTTGTATTGGTAATTTTTTTGTTTTGCACTATTGCTTCACAAGTCTCAGTAAAATAAAAACTCGAAAGCAACATTAACTATTTTTTTAAACTTGTCTAAAAACAATAAAAAATATAAATATATAAACTTGAACATATAAAAAAAAGTAAGTCACCGAGCGGGATTCGAACTCAGAACACTCGTTTCTTGTGGTCCGCGTCCTAATCCGCTGAACCAAATAGACATTGGCCGGCCGCGGACGAAATTAGTGACCATATTCTGCGTCGAAAGAAAAACGCATGAAAACGCGAAAACGCGCGTTTTCCCAAACATAAGACTAATCTAGATCGATTGTTTACCCCCGAAAACCCCTATATACCAAATTTCAGCGAAATCGTTAGAGCCGTTTCCGAGATCACAGAAATATATATATATATATAATATACAAGAATTGCTCGTTTAAAGGTATAAGATAATTCACCCCAAAATAAGTGTTTAGTTCATATAACTTCTCAGGTTTATAAGATAATGGTAAAAAAAAATTCACAGTTATTCATGTGGTATCATACCAGAAGTTAGACATTTGTGCAGTTTGTCGATCAAAAATATTGTAGATAACACTTCAGAACTAAAACAGCACAGAAATGTGGCACTGACTGACAAAACAAAAAAGCTATTCAAAATTTGGATCCCCACGTAAATATTGTACAAATTACTATTCTTTCCAAATTCAACTTAAAATACTAAGAAACAAAGAAGATAATACTTTGTACAAAATTACAACCTAGTTCGAAAGTGGGGCGTTATTTTGAGGTGCCGTTTTTGAGACTGACCAGACATCTAGCGTATTCTTGTTCGAAGGCAGCCACAGAATACAAAATGATGGACCCCCCCATTCATTAGAAAAATTCAAGATAACTAATTTTGTTCCGAACAGGAACCAAAATTTTAGGACCCACCTGGACAGAAACAGTACCTACTCCAAATGAAACTCCATAACATTTTACATTATTTCAGTAGAGCTATGTTGATGAGAAATAGCTATAATGATGTGGGCCTGGATCACTTGATTTTGTTTGTTGTATTGTCTTTGTCTTCTAACCGCCATGGGTGAGGCAGTTGAACCATCAAATTTATGCCACTGAGAGTTGAAAAAGTTTTGAATGTTAGTTATAAACCAATTCAGAAAGTTAGAGAGACAATAAATTTAATAGCTTTCATCAAATTCATGTATGTATTTTGCAGTCTGTCTGTCTCTGTCTGTACTGTTGTTTAAAGTTACTGCTGACCTGACTGATATAAATATATTAATACCTGTTATTTAAAAAAGGGAATTAATTAAATGGGTGACAGGAAATAATTAAAGGCGACTGTTAATGGGATACTTAAATACTAAACCTGGCAGCGGTTTATTTTGTTGGCGACAGAATAACTAAACGGGCGACAAACTGTGGGTTACTAAAAGAAATAAAAATGGGCTATATGTGGGAAACAAATAATTTAAATTGGCAGTGAAGAATCTAAATGAGTGACAAAATTACTGAGTGGGCGACTATTAAACTAAGTGGGTAACTATATAACTGATTTACATACATCTAAAATATATGCCAAATTTTAACAAAAATGGATTGTAATATCTGTAAAATTAAATAAATTATTATTTATTATTATTATTATTAAATGTTTTGTGTGCCCTAAGGTTGTCGCCCAAATAGAAAGGACCATGCCCATGGGTCTATAGAAGTTCCGGCCCACGGTACATCGTGGTGTACACAGACGAATTGTGTATTAAATGAAAGCATGGCATGTCAAAAACTCAATAAACTGAATGTTGGTTAAGAAAATAAGTCGCCTTTTTTAGATAAAACGACTTTTTTTCGTCAGTATGGGCACAATTTATTTCAACAATTTTCATATCAAAGGCATTTGTTTTATCGTTTTAGTTCAGTCAATTTTAACTAAATGTAATGTTGTTTACTTTGAATAAACTAACCAGAGCCACAGCCGTGACACACTCTGTACATGAGAGTTCGAGCGCCAGCGACCTTGAGCCAGAGCGTGTAAGCGCTAGGGTTGATACCGAAATGGAATTTAGACTTGTGGCAAAGGAAATTACATAGTAGGTATGTTAGGAAATAAACTTGTGCAAGGACATGTTAATGAAAGATAGGTTTGATTTATAATAAGTTTTTGTAATCTTTTAATTATATTAGGTAAGTACACATCATAAATTGCAACCTTTATATTTTATTTTCTGTTATTTATCATATAATCATTTTTTTAATCTCTTAACGTGTTAATGAAGGAAAGGTTTGATTTATAATCATTTTTATTAGGGTTCCGTACCCAAAGGGTAAAAAACGGGACCCTATTACTAAGACTCCGCTGTCTGTCTGTCTGTCACCAGGCTGTATCTCATGAACCGTGTTAGCTGGACAGTTGAAATTTTAACAGATGATTTATTTCTGTTGCCGATAAAACAGCAAATACTAAAAACAGAATAAAATAAATATTTAAGGGGGGCTCCCATACAAGAAAAGTCCTTTTTTTTGCCGTTTTTTGGTACGGAAACCTTTGTGCGCGAGTCCGGCTCGCACTTGGCCGGTTTTTTTATTTATTGTCAATTTTACCTACTTGCGAGTTTACGAGGTTTAATCGTCTGAAATCCTTATTTTCAGAGCTTTTTGTTATAATTAAAGTCAGGTTAAAGGAACGGTAAGGGCATGACTAATATTTCGTATATTTTAACTTATAAAATAGTCGATAAATATTTATTTTATTAAAATTCAAAATATGGTAAAGTTGCAATAGTAGGTCCCATCAACTATGGCAACTTTGACATATTTTTGTTATTTTAAAATAAGATATAAATTTATCGCTTACTCTATAGGTACCTACTTATTTTTCTGGATCACTGGGCAATACCAAGAAACTTTTATCAGGATTTTGTTTTTGGTTGTTGCCACAGCCATAAACACAACAATAACGCCCGCCGCCGGGCATGATTAATTATCTAACAATTAAATAATGTAAATTAAACGCGTAGTCAGTCCGTGCGAAATGCGGTACAATACGGATTGCGGTGGGACAAGCGAGCGGCGAGCGAAAGTAGAAAGAACCCTTGCCCGAGTAAGTCGGCGACTAGCGGCTGCACTCCCCGCGCGCCGCGCGCAGCCCCCGCGCGCCTCCAGACACGCACACATAGCCGCGAGCGATTTTACGAGCATACATGCGCGAGTGTCGTTTCTTTTCGCGTTAGAGTATATATTCTGTGCCAGAGCTGCTTCCAGAATCCAATGCATGCGAGAGTCAAGTGGGCATTTCCATTCCAGATGATCGTTATATAAAATAGCGGGGCCTAACTCCAAAGTTCGGGATAGGGTCGGAGACTCGGAGTCCATTAGCGTAAAATGGGTCAAAAAGTAAAGGATGCACGAGAAATACACACTCACTGCAAAACACTTCCAATACAAAACAAAACAACAAAACACAAACAAACGACAATCAAACGTTGTGACGTCGCCGTCGTCGTACTGTCACCATTGTCAAACTGAGAGTAGATCAGCCGAGTACGTAGTGCTGCCATTGTTCTATCGATTTTAATCTTGTTCAATACTGTTATAATCTAAAAAATATTTTATCATTTCACTGGTTTTAATAAAAACTATATTTTTTGAAGTTATACTCAGTCAAACAAGAATTGCCGTTACAAATAATGTTAGTAATTAATAATATATTTTGTTGGTATCGATTTTTATATCGCATCGATTGTTTACGAGATTTTTTCGTACCTCGAGCAACGTCACTCGCATAAAAATCTTTGAATTGTTATTAAAATGGTTTTGGTGATGGCGACTTTATTACACACTAATTCCAATTGCATTATTCATAATAAATTGAATAATGATTTTTAAATTTTATGGAAAGTTTGTACACGGTATTTTAAAGTTGGGCCGTAGATGGGCGTAAGCCTTTGGTCGCCCGTTCTGATAACTAGTTGCTCAGTTTGTATTTTAAAGTCACCCATTTTCAATTCTTATAGTCGCCCTCAATCCGTCGCCCACTTAGTTTTTTAGTACGCTATATTCAGTATTTTTGATACCCAAAATGGGAATTTCTTGTTATCCGATTAATACTACCCTTTAAAAAACGACCTATCTAAGAAATTATTTACTAAAGATATCGATTAGAATCCATCAGAAGATGTATGGGTTGTGTGTGGATTACTGTGGAATGATATGAATGTGAAGGGAGTTGATCAGGAGATGTTTAGTGAGAAGAGAAAGAGGCACTGTGCCGACCTCAAATAAATTGGGATAAGGAACGCGATGATGATGATGTGATGATTGAGCGAAATTTTAAGACTGCCGGTGGCGCGGTGCCTGATCTATCATAATCGATGTCATCATGATGTTGCAATCTTCAATTTTAAGGTTCCTTCCAAGAAATTAACAGAATCTGATATTGGATAAAACCAATAGTTTGTTTGCATCAAGAGTATATTTAGCACAGCACACGGACGTGACGCGGGCAGCATGCTATTTGTTTACTTAGGACTTAGGTATTTCCATCTACTTCATTCTTTAATTAGAGTTTCTTTAAAATATAATAATTTAAAGTGAGATTAAACTCATGTTCTTTCCTTATAATTTTATTTCGCCAGGTATTGATAATTTTGAAACTGTTATGGGAGTCGTTATTTTTCGGCCAAATAAGTTTTTTAAATAGCCCATTATGTACCACGGGCAAAAGCGTCGCTTACAACGCCCAAGGTTGAAACCGCTTGCACGCCGCGCCCTCACAACAACATGTTTAGTTGGTGCAGGGAGGATTCGCGAGACAAATTTAAGCGACGCTGTTGCCCATAATTACTATAACAGATTGGTACTACTAGGTTCATCAGAAAAATCATTTGTTCGCAGCAGAACGTTACATTATTAGTTCAAATAAATGAGTGACGACGGAGGAAGAGTTTGTATTAACAAATCTGCAATAATAAGATTGAGTATCATGCGGGCGGAGGCG
Organism: Agriphila tristella; assembly: GCA_928269145.1. Lineage (NCBI taxonomy): Eukaryota > Metazoa > Arthropoda > Insecta > Lepidoptera > Crambidae > Agriphila > Agriphila tristella. Next base: position 47,193,220 of record OV743433.1, read on the forward strand.
CGACGAACTGGATGTAGGTACTCCGGAATCTCCGGATGCGGTGGTAGGTACGGTAACGGGGATCCCTCGCCTCTGAGCTCGGACACAAATGGTTTGTGTTGTGTTGAGTTGACACATATAACTCCCGATCCGAGGCGAAGAACACCCATTGTGTACTTACCTACCTACTTGGCATTTACATCTCCTCATGACAAATTGAAAGTTTAAACGCATCAAAGTTTGAATTGAAAGTGACGAACGCATTCAAATTCAGCAAGCCAACAATTAATCAGACAAATCGATCGAGTTTAATTATTATAATTAGGTTTTTTACTGAAATCGGAAACTGCCCTTAGCCTGCAGCACTTGCATTGCAGGCAGGTCAACGAAAGACACCGTTATTTATTCTGTGAAGAGAACTGAGAGACTTCATTTTTTAATTTAACATGTTGCCTCAAACATGCGAGCAGTCACCGAGCAGTTATGTCTTTTAAAAATAACTTTTGCATTATGTACCCAAGGGCCCACAGTTTCTACTGCAAAAGGGAGGAAAAAGTATAAATAACCAAATCTTTTGCTATAGGTTGTTAAGTTCGCTAAATCCAAGTAAATACATAGTAAAGTAAAAATAATTTATTTGTATCAAACAGTACAAGGTTCATAATTAATTATATTGTATGTTCGGTTTCCCGTTTGTTGGCTAACCTAGAGACAAAATGTGACAAAAGTGATCACGAAGGCATGACCGCTTTGGCTTAGGTGAGGTGATACAGGATGTTGGTGTATTAAATTACTATCGTGTGTTTATTAGGCTTATCATCTGCTCTATGCATTTTAGTTATTCTCTTACTCTCTCTTTCTCTATTGCAGTTTATTGAATAAAAAAATCGAATTATTTATTCAATAAACTGCATCAACTGCAATAGCAAAATTTCGATTTGAATAAACACTTTCGAATCGTAAATTTTTTACCCTACCATCCATTCAAGACGTCTTTTAGCTGACGCAAGAAACTTATCAGAAGTAACGATATTTGGAAAATGCATCGATTGAGAAGGTATACCTAAATAAAAATTAAAGTATTACAATGGGTAACCAACAGAACAGAGAAGGAACCTATGAGGATGCTAAGGTGGAGGAGAGGATGATAAAGAGTTTGACGCGAATGGATAAAGTAAGGAATGATTATGTGAGAGAAATTTTAAAGATGGCACGGTGATAGAAAGTAAGGGAAACGTCTGGTTTGGCTTGACATGGATATGTTAGGTATATGAAAAGGTATAAAAGACTTGTTTCAAATTGATTGAAAGTTAGACGAAATTTCTTAATCTGTAGTGGGCGAACCAAAATGTTGTTAAGATTGAATGAATGGATTAATTTGTTTAGGTCGTGAATTCGAAATTGGGCTTATACATGCATCTAGCTAGGGTACCTCGTCTTTATGCATCCGCGGTGTAATACTACTACTTATACCCTTTTGTTTTCTGCATTGATGTCATCATTCATTGGTGTCTTAGGTAGGACACGAACTAAGTATCGGTCTGTTAGTTTCTGTCAACCGATAAAACAATAGGCTAAATACAAAATGAATCGGCTGCTGAAGTGCTGACAGTTGCGTGTTTGCGGCGCTGCGGCGTCCACGTCCGTCGTTGACTCGTCTGATCGTCCGCGATCCGCGAACCCCAGAATAGTCCGGTCATGGTCAACTTATTTATTGAAAGTTTTGAAAATTTTAAGTTAGAAAAGTAGAAGAAGTTAGAAAAGTAGAAATCAAAAGTTAGCAATTTTAAACATGTGCTTGCTTTAGGAGTTGATTATTTCATTTATTTCTTAGATTATTTGATATACAAACTCTTAATTAAATAAAGCTAATTGTTTCATAATTGCTACTATTTAGTTAGCTTTTTGAACTTGAAAGGTTTTATTCATCCAATAAATCAATATAATACGAAATACCCGACTGTACATAAAGCACATTTTAAAAATTTCTAACGGCGGCGGCGACGAGACTTCAATGTTTAAGTTGTCCATTCATTTATTAGTTTCGCACTTTTTAGAGTTTCAATTTCTCAATAGTTATAGCTATGCCTAGGATAGCTAAGATCTACCTTCAAGGATAAGTTGCTGATATAAGATTTCCATTATTGCGCGTAATGCTTTAGTTTGAAAGATTCGTTAAAATTGTCCTCTTTACAAGACTTATCCAGAACGGTTATACATATTGGAGTGGATTGTGATTTATGAGCTTGGAGTTCACCGACGCCGCTCGGCGCGGTTAATTCATAACGTTCCTAAACCGAATCACGACGGACGACACGTAGTCGCGGCTCCCGCTCGCGCCGCGACTGCACAGGAAACACATCCCGGAAGAATTAAGCCGCGCTCCCCGCTGCTTATTTGCATCCCAATACATAATGCACTCGTTACTCCACTCGTCACTTCCCACCCACACACCATTCCTCTACTCACAATCGTGTCTGCCGCTACTCAGTTGAACAAGAACGATTACGCTACTCTTATTATAGCGGTTTTAGTTCGGTATAAAAGAAATTGAAGATTTTGTTCGGTTGACAATTTACGGTAGGTACCAGTTCACAGTTCATAATGGCATCAAGACGAAAGTGTGACGAAATAGTGAAACGGTGTTGTTTAGTAATGAATTAAAGCCGTGCATAATGAATGACCATTCATTCATGGATGAAAACTGGCTTCTGATGATGGAGAGAGCGTTATTCCGGCGTTTGCTTCAATTTCTACGGGTATTTGATTTTCTTTTCCTTTGATTGTATTCTTCACATTTTATCATTTTTCTTTCATTTACTATAGGTACTCATTAAGTCTGAACGGTTAGAAAATTGCAAGAATCTTGCTTAAAGTTCAAAACCAAAACCCATATTGGTGTTTGAATCCTGATTTTAATTTAGCATCAGCTCTTTTCCATGAGTTATATTATCACACTAGCTTTTGCCCGCGACTTCGTCCGCGTGGACATTCGGAAAATCGCTATTTAACCTTTGACCGAGATAAAAAGTAACCATGTTTTACCACAGGCTATTACTATCTGTGCTATTCCAAATCCATTCAGCCGGTTTTACGTGATTGAGTAACAAACATCAAAACATTAAACTTCACATTTATAATTATTACTGTTCTCGTTCTCATTCCTGTTCCCGTTCCCGTATTATTTTTTCCATAAAAAAATTGAACCCCAGTTTCAGTTCTTTCGGTGTTGAATAATGTCCACCGTGTCTTATTTGTTTTTAGGAGTGAGTACTTCTAATCATATTATTTTTTCATAGAAAGCATGAACCCCATTTTACCCCTTTAGGGGTTAAAACAAAGCCACTATTTAGGACTTAAAATTAAATGCTATTTTCGCAACCAACATCCCATAAAACCTCAATAACGACATTCATATCGAGTTTGGGCTTTTTACCCCATTTACCCCTTAGGGGGTTGATTTTCAGAAATTTACGAAATATATGTTTGATCATTTGTTTATAGAAGTACTCCTACGAAGTTTCAAGTCGTAATGTCTATTTTATATTTTTTACATACAAATTTTTAACCCCGTTTGACCCCTTAAGTGGTTGAATAATGTCTACCACTAAAAATAAATGCCATTTTCGCAATCAACATCCCATAAAACCTCGATAACGACACCCATATCGATGTTGGGCTTTTTTTACCCCATTTACCCCCTAAAGGGTTGAGTTTCGAAAAACCACGAAACACGTGTTTGCTTATTTGTTTTTAGAAGTACTCACACGAAGTTTCAAGTTGAAATGTCTATTTAATTTTTCTTTTCCATACAAACTTTGTACCCCCATTTTAACCCTTTCGGGGTGGAATTTCCAAAAATCCTTTCTTTTTGGGTGTCTACATTGTGTATAGTATCTATGTGCGAAATTTCAAGTCTCTAGGTTCAATGGTTTAGGCTTTCCATACAAACTTTTTAACCCGATTTCAACCCTTTAGGGGTGGAATTTCCTAAAATCCCTTCTTAGTGGGTGTTTACATTGTATAAAGAAGCTATGTGCAAAATTTCAAGTCTCTAGGTTCAGTGGTTTGGGCTGGGCTGTCAGTCACCCCTTCACTTTTATATAAGAGATGATAGATCTTGTAAGGAATGTTCTATTGTTTTTTTTTCCAATCATTAGTAGAGGCGTATAACCACAAAATAAGAATATAGGACTGAACTAATAGTGGTGTCCAGTCCACAACATTAATAAAGTATACCTTTCCGTAACTGAAACTTTTGTTAAGAAATAACAGGAAGAATCCCAATATTTACTTAGTCATATCTCGTATTTTGGTTTTCCCTACGCATTTTAATATAGGTACAACATGTATTACAGTTATTTCCTTGGATTAGTCGACGCCAAGGCTAGGCAATTCTCACAACTAAGTACCTATATTGAGATACTTTTCAGCGAATTTTATGCAGCCTGTTCCACAAGAAACATAACTATTCAGTAGTTTATTTGTAATTATGAGATAATTTTCGTCTGACTCAAAGGAAAAAATGAATTTCGAGCTATTTACAGGCAAGGTGGATTTTTGAGACCTTAACCGTTATTATAGTAACAAGAAAACATGACTAGGAGACCATCCATATTTTTTTAAGATATTCTGAATGGCATTCTGATTTTGGTAAAACAGTCAGCAAAAAATTGCTAAAATACCGAAAAATTGTTGTGCTCATCAGTCCTATTTCACGCGGGGATCAAAAGACTATGGGATGGGACCATTTATGGTACGACTACTAGAAATTACAGAAATTGCCAAAACTTATCCCATAATTATTGTACAGAAAAACGATAAATCAACTCGAAATATTGCCAAACGATCCTATTTACTTATGATGAAAAAAATTCTTGATTCGCAATTGGTTGCGAATCGCAGTTGCGAAAACGGCCGAAGGGGTATTATTTATTACTGTGATCAAAAGACACTTTAAAGCCAACTGAAATTTAAGACGTTAGTACTATTATAATTATATTCTGTGATTTAAGTACAGAAACTACGGAAGTCACAACAATACCGGCTTCACACGCAGGCATAATATTCTACAACATTAGAACCTTAGAAGAACGTAGACATACAGCTTACGCAGACAAGGAAAATGAAAATGGCACGGGTTTACGCCTTTGTTTCGGTTCAGACAGACGCGGCTTCTAGGCGTTATTTTTCGATTAGAACTAAAAAAGTAGTTTTGTACTCCATTATGCTACAGAAGACCACCAGGCACTCAGGTGGAGTTGCGTTATTTACCTCAAATTTGTTTGAGGTTGTTTGTTTTTTGTACCCCTCTCTGGTGTGCCCAAATCACAGACAGATTGTGATAGTGTTACTTTACTGTGGACTGTGGTCTATATATTGTTGATAGTTTTTGGTAGACTGCTTCACAAGCTATAGACATACTTAACTTATCAACTTTGTCTAGAGTTCTGAATCTTCTCCATTCACTCCCTGGATAGCCATCAGATCACAGCACGGTACATCCCTGGCAGAAAACTAAGGCTTCAAAGTTACCTCGTTTGTATGAAAATAACACCCGTATTTCTAGACAAAGTTGATGTGTGTATATGATGCTGATTCCCTAATCTGTTTGTTTACAGGCAACCAAGGCATTCCTGGACGCACTAAGCGAGTCGGGGGCCACGTGTGTGTCACGCGCGACCGCCATAAAGTTTCTGTTCGCGCGCAAGTTCGATGTGTCACGCGCGCACGCCCTCTGGCGGCAACATGAAGCCACCCGCCGCCGCGAGGGCCTCAACAAATTCGAGCCCTTCGAGGATCCCCTTAAGACTGAACTGGAGACTGGAAAATTCACTATATTGGTGAGTCATACATACATACACTGACGCCTGTTTCCCATGGGGGTAGGCAGAGACTATGGATCCCCACCTGCTACGATCCTTGCACACTTCTTTCGCTTCATTCACATCCATCAATCTTTTCATACATGCCCTGCGGTTTTTGTCACTGCGTACACCAGCCTTTTTTATAATAACCTCTATTTGGTCCGCGTAGGTTTTTCTGGGACGCCCTTGTGCAATCGTTCCTTCCACATTCGCACAATATATATCTCTTTCGTGATTCGCATTTCATTCATCCTCCCTAAGTGACCAAACCACCGGAGCATTCCTTTCTCAATTCTTGTCACTATTATGATCTTTCAGACCACACCTTTTACGAATCACATCATTGCTCACTCTATCACTCAATTTTACTCCGCATATTTAACGATCGCATCTCATTTATTCTGCTGTCATTCTTCTTCTCCATACCCAAGATTAACTTTCATACATCAGTTCAGTGTCGGTACCAGCACTCCGTTATGAATAGCCATTCATGCCTTTGCAGAAACGATTTGGCTACTCATAACCGAGTGTATAGCACCACTCACCGAATTTCCTTTCTTCACTCGTCTTTCAATGTCTTCCCCACTCTTTCCGTCCCTTGTGAACAAACTCCCCAAGTATACAAACTTACGGACTTGTTCCACTTTTTCGCCACCTAACATTACCGTACAGTCAGTCATTTCTTCATCTCTCTCAAACACCATCACTTTCGTCTTAGTTACATTCACTTCCATCCCTTTTCTCACAAAATCATCATTCATAACAGACATCATTTCCTCCAACTCTTGCGCAGAAGACGCAATATATTTTTATCTTATTGACACGTTGATTTATCTTGTCTATTTAAGTGTATCGATAGTCTATCACAGGGTTCTCCAAACTACGGTCCGCCGCCGCCGGTCAGCTCCGGCCCGCGACTACCAGGCGGGCCGGTTCGTACCAACATAGGTACTGTAATTTACACTATGTTGGTATGATGAGCTAGCTAGGACCTGGCCCTTGGGACTTCGTAAAGGAGTATCTGGCCCTTAGGCTAAAAAGTTTAAAAAGTAAAAGCGACCCATCTATAATGCCGTCAATGTGCCGCAAGGTCTGTCTGCCCCCCTCGCATGACAACCGAAACATGACATATAGCGTTTTATCGACACTTAACTGTCAAAATCCTTTGGCAGAATTTCAAAATTGTTTACCATAGTGGCGTATAGCTGCTGATGATAGCATTTCATAATTCTATTAGCCGGTTAAAAAGTGAAAATTCAGAATGTTGCAATGATTCCAACTAGCTGATAAAAGCTGGGTTTTTCTAATATGATACTAGCTTCTGCCCGCGACTTCGCGTGGAGATTCGAAAAATTCCTTGGATAAAAAAAAGTTACCATTGTTTAATCCAGGTTATAAACTATAACTGATCAAATTTAATCTAAATTCATTCAGCCGTTATTGCGTGATTGAGTAACCAACATCATACATCAATTTCACATTTATAATATCAATAGGAAGAATTTTAAATCGGGCTTATGATAAGCTTTATTAGAGTGTGTCTTCAGTGGCGAAGGGTCCATACAAGCCGATTACCATCGGCTTACCTTTTAGAAATCCCAGCCCACCCATCCACTATGCAGATCACAACATTTTTGTAGAAGTAGGCTTACCTTCGCCACATTTTCACCCCTCGCCACTGTGTCTATATTGTTGTTTTTTGTTTCATGGCGACAGCCGACTCGGGACGCCACAGGCGCGGCGATAGCAGTCTTCACAGCCAACAAACACTTCCCTTCTCTTACAACCCATCAAACTACTTTACAGGTAAGTAACTTTACTTTTCACCTCTCCAGCACGAAAAGAGTGTTTTTGGCGCGTAAAAACTCGCAGCAAAATCGATTTTTGCTGCGAGCGTGAGACAAAGTGCTTTTTTAATTTCTAACAATAATAAAGAAAAAACAAATAAAGTGACAAGGATGACACTTGTAAAATTGATATGTGAGAAAAGGATAGATAGAGTGCTTTATGGTGTCATACACGGATTAAAAAGTAAAAAAATAAAATGCACGGAAATACCAAGGAGTTTTAAATTGACAATATGACAAGGATTGTTAAAAAAGAAGGTTGATAATTCGAAATAAAGAGTATGGAGGTAATGAGGTCACATGTATGAAACAAATATGAAATAAGAAAAATTAATGAAATTTATTAATAAATTATATGTTTTATGATTATAAATAAATAAATAAGACGGAATATTAATGAATAAGAGAAAAACACAATGTAATCAAAACGACCGACGGGAATCTACTTTACTGACTCTATGAATAGAATTTTTCAGCATAGGTTTGATTGAATTATTTTTGTGATAAATTACAAAAATGAATGCGTCCAACGATGAAGATAGTTTCCTAACTCCAAAAGAGTGTAAAGTGAACAAGTTTCTAACGCTGAATTAAGCTTTTTTACCAGGAAAGTCACGTGAAAATTTTCTCGCTGGTCGAGGTGAAAAGTTGTATGTTTTACACGAGACCAAAATGTTGTTCTGCCTCGTGCCTTTAAATCACTCACTGTGCTCAGTAGTCTATATTAGAATCACTCGCTACGCTCGTGATTCAATTCTAGACTACTTCGCTAGTACGTGATTTAAAGTCGCCACTCGCAGCACAATTAGATTTTGGTCACTTGTATAACAAATAACTATTCTTTATATTCTTAATTTTTGACGTAAGAACCGAGAATAAAAACGCGAATAGAATGCGATACCACCTAATTAGGTACCTCTGCTCTAGTGAGCACAAACAGCAACTCATTCCCATCTTCCAACCTAGCTATCTACTCCAGGTAGACTATCAGCCATTTTTGGTGTCCCCACTGCTGGGGCACAGGCCTTCCTTATGGGTGGATAAGGAGGATGGGCCATACCCCACCACGCGGGCCCAATGCTAATTGGTGGGTGTTAACGACTGCAAATGCACCCGGGACCAACGGATTAACGTGCCTTCCGAAGCACCCATCCCATGACCGACCTTTGCGAAACTTGCTTAACCTCCGCAGTCGCTGGGCCAGGCGCTAAACCACTGCGCCATCGAGCTCCTCTTCTACTACCACAGGTTGGATATTGGGATTTTTTTGTGTCATCTTCCAACCTAACTTACGAGTAGGTTGGATGATTGTAATAACGGGTGTAACAAGACCTTCAACGAAGCCGGAGTCCACGTATTCCGCCCATCATCAGGATCATTTTTGTCTTTTAGACTATACCTGGGAAACCAATAACTATGAAGTTATTGAAGGTAAAAGTCAAAAAATATTTTTCAATTTTTTTATGAATAGGGAATATGCATAAGTCACCGATTTTGATGAATTTGAGCTAGATCGCTGCGGACACTTATAAAAACATGATGAAACAGGAAAAAAAATAAAAAACATGTATTATTTTAGTTATATCACACGATGAAATCAGGGGAAAATAACGATATTTTTTTTTCATTTTCGGATATAATGCACTTTACAGTCAGATAGAATATCTAATAAGAAACAATATTTTGTATGACACATATGTACTTAAACGCAAAATTTAGGGGGATAATTGAAGATTATTGGCTAACTCCATATTAAACGCGCCGAAACACACCTGAAACGTGATGTGTGACGTCATCATTTTGTATGGAGCGTTTTCGGCGGGTGATGCTGCGCGCTAACTTCAAGTAACTATATCACGAGAACAAAACGCAAGAGAAAAGTTTTAATATTACAGTTAATTTTCTCACGCATTATACTTTTGATTAAGATTAAAAAAAAAATTGATGCATATTCCCTATTCTTATTTTATTCGTTATTGCCTACTTTTTTTCCAATGAAACATTATCAAAATTTTTAGTATTTCGCAACAAACAATGGCTTCAAAACGTCGTCACTCGATGTATCTCATGAGCACGCACATAAACGCTGCCTTTCAACTCGGCCGCACGCAGCTGTGTAGCATACACTCGCAGGCGCGGTCTGTTGTACGCGTTACATTGCGTGGTAAAGTATGCAATGCTTTTTTAACACCAAAAATCAAAATCGTTTCCCAGCAATAATTTTGAACAGAAATGTTCCTGATGATGGGCAGAATACGTAGACCTCGGCTTCGTTGAAGGTCTTGTTACACCCGGTATATCTATTAATTATTCTTGTTCCTAACTTCCAACCTGTCAAAACTGATAGTCGATTACCATAGGTACCGCATTTTTGACAGGTTGGAAGTTGGGAACAAAATAGCTAAGGAAATGTATTCCAATTATCCAACCTGAGGTAGGTTGGAAGATGACACAAAAAATGTCTTATTCCGTTTATCCACCCTAAAACATCCACCCTAGGACGGATGTTCGGAAAACGCGTGTTTATCTATCCACCTCATCATACTTGATAGTATGATGGGGTGTAAGTTTTCCGAGTATCCACCTTAGGGTGGCTGTTACAGGGTGGATAAATGGAATAAGCCAAATAATTCCCAACATCCAATCTGGGATGGATAGCTAGGTTGGAAGATGGGAATAAGTCCAAACAGCTAGCGAATTTTATTGTGTCAAAAACATTCATTGCTAGTGTCAGATATTTCGATTTTTTATCATTACCTATGATATATAGTTTGGCTTGAAAAATAAAAAAACTTGCTCTATGCGCGCTGTATTTGTTTTTTTTCTTTCCTGACGAATAAGTTAAATAAGAATAAGTTTGTAACTTGAGTACAATGTAACCGTACTGAAATCGAGGTAATAAGTGGGAAATGGGTTGTTGACTCTTGGTTACTTGTAAATCTCCATGGAGATTGCTCGAGGTTTTGGAACAATATCACCACCGCATATCAATCTCGCGAATGCTCATATGCCTCGCAGCAAAATCGATTTTTGCTGCGAGCGTGAGACAAAGTGCTTTTTTAATTTCTAACAATAATAAAGAAAAAACAAATAAAGTGACAAGGATGACACTTGTAAAATTGATATGTGAGAAAAGGATAGATAGAGTGCTTTATGGTGTCATACACGGATTAAAAAGTAAAAAAATAAAATGCACGGAAATACCAAGGAGTTTTAAATTGACAATATGACAAGGATTGTTAAAAAAGAAGGTTGATAATTCGAAATAAAGAGTATGGAGGTAATGAGGTCACATGTATGAAACAAATATGAAATAAGAAAAATTAATGAAATTTATTAATAAATTATATGTTTTATGATTATAAATAAATAAATAAGACGGAATATTAATGAATAAGAGAAAAACACAATGTAATCAAAACGACCGACGGGAATCTACTTTACTGACTCTATGAATAGAATTTTTCAGCATAGGTTTGATTGAATTATTTTTGTGATAAATTACAAAAATGAATGCGTCCAACGATGAAGATAGTTTCCTAACTCCAAAAGAGTGTAAAGTGAACAAGTTTCTAACGCTGAATTAAGCTTTTTTACCAGGAAAGTCACGTGAAAATTTTCTCGCTGGTCGAGGTGAAAAGTTGTATGTTTTACACGAGACCAAAATGTTGTTCTGCCTCGTGCCTTTAAATCACTCACTGTGCTCAGTAGTCTATATTAGAATCACTCGCTACGCTCGTGATTCAATTCTAGACTACTTCGCTAGTACGTGATTTAAAGTCGCCACTCGCAGCACAATTAGATTTTGGTCACTTGTATAACAAATAACTATTCTTTATATTCTTAATTTTTGACGTAAGAACCGAGAATAAAAACGCGAATAGAATGCGATACCACCTAATTAGGTACCTCTGCTCTAGTGAGCACAAACAGCAACTCATTCCCATCTTCCAACCTAGCTATCTACTCCAGGTAGACTATCAGCCATTTTTGGTGTCCCCACTGCTGGGGCACAGGCCTTCCTTATGGGTGGATAAGGAGGATGGGCCATACCCCACCACGCGGGCCCAATGCTAATTGGTGGGTGTTAACGACTGCAAATGCACCCGGGACCAACGGATTAACGTGCCTTCCGAAGCACCCATCCCATGACCGACCTTTGCGAAACTTGCTTAACCTCCGCAGTCGCTGGGCCAGGCGCTAAACCACTGCGCCATCGAGCTCCTCTTCTACTACCACAGGTTGGATATTGGGATTTTTTTGTGTCATCTTCCAACCTAACTTACGAGTAGGTTGGATGATTGTAATAACGGGTGTAACAAGACCTTCAACGAAGCCGGAGTCCACGTATTCCGCCCATCATCAGGATCATTTTTGTCTTTTAGACTATACCTGGGAAACCAATAACTACGAAGTTATTGAAGGTAAAAGTCAAAAAATATTTTTAAATTTTTTTATGAATAGGGAATATGCATAAGTCACCGATTTTGATGAATTTGAGCTAGATCGCTGCGGACACTTATAAAAACATGATGGAACAGGAAAAAAAATAAAAAAAATGTATTATTTTAGTTATATCACACGATGAAATCAGGGGAAAATAACGATATTTTTTTTTCATTTTCGGATATAATGCACTTTACAGTCAGATAGAATATCTAATAAGAAACAATATTTTGTATGACACATATGTACTTAAACGCAAAATTTAGGGGGATAATTGAAGATTATTGGCTAACTCCATATTAAACGCGCCGAAACACACCTGAAACGTGATGTGTGACGTCATCATTTTGTATGGAGCGTTTTCGGCGGGTGATGCTGCGCGCTAACTTCAAGTAACTATATCACGAGAACAAAACGCAAGAGAAAAGTTTTAATATTACAGTTAATTTTCTCACGCATTATACTTTTGATTAAGATTAAAAAAAAATTGATGCATATTCCCTATTCTTATTTTATTCGTTATTGCCTACTTTTTTTCCAATGAAACATTATCAAAATTTTTAGTATTTCGCAACAAACAATGGCTTCAAAACGTCGTCACTCGATGTATCTCATGAGCACGCACATAAACGCTGCCTTTCAACTCGGCCGCACGCAGCTGTGTAGCATACACTCGCAGGCGCGGTCTGTTGTACGCGTTACATTGCGTGGTAAAGTATGCAATGCTTTTTTAACACCAAAAATCAAAATCGTTTCCCAGCAATAATTTTGAACAGAAATGTTCCTGATGATGGGCAGAATACGTAGACCTCGGCTTCGTTGAAGGTCTTGTTACACCCGGTATATCTATTAATTATTCTTGTTCCTAACTTCCAACCTGTCAAAACTGATAGTCGATTACCATAGGTACCGCATTTTTGACAGGTTGGAAGTTGGGAACAAAATAGCTAAGGAAATGTATTCCAATTATCCAACCTGAGGTAGGTTGGAAGATGACACAAAAAATGGCTTATTCCGTTTATCCACCCTAAAACATCCACCCTAGGACGGATGTTCGGAAAACGCGTGTTTATCTATCCACCTCATCATACTTGATAGTATGATGGGGTGTAAGTTTTCCGAGTATCCACCTTAGGGTGGCTGTTACAGGGTGGATAAATGGAATAAGCCAAATAATTCCCAACATCCAATCTGGGATGGATAGCTAGGTTGGAAGATGGGAATAAGTCCAAACAGCTAGCGAATTTTATTGTGTCAAAAACATTCATTGCTAGTGTCAGATATTTCGATTTTTTATCATTACCTATGATATATAGTTTGGCTTGAAAAATAAAAAAACTTGCTCTATGCGCGCTGTATTTGTTTTTTTTCTTTCCTGACGAATAAGTTAAATAAGAATAAGTTTGTAACTTGAGTACAATGTAACCGTACTGAAATCGAGGTAATAAGTGGGAAATGGGTTGTTGACTCTTGGTTACTTGTAAATCTCCATGGAGATTGCTCGAGGTTTTGGAACAATATCACCACCGCATATCAATCTCGCGAATGCTCATATGCCTCATGGAAATGTGTTACGTAATTTATGTAAATTTACGATACGCTTCGTGTGCTGTGCTCCCTTTGGGTTGCATATCATACCTATTTGCATTTACTATTGCAACATGATGATGGTATGTTCTGTACTGTGATTCCAAAGGACTGCAAAAGGGCCTTTTATTGTAATCATATTTCTGTCACTTTAGCTGTTGGTCTTCCAATAAAAAACAAAACTTTTATTTTTTATTTAAAGCACAATAAATTACTACATATTGGGTCCTTACCTTACCTATTAAATTAGTGTGTTTTTTTCTCACACAGAGAGAACCTCATAACTTGATTTAAAATATTTATCAGTTGCTGGATATTACATCAAATTATGACTATAGCTGTCAACTATCAGCACAATTAAAGTATATTTATTTAGTTTTCTTAGTATTAAAAAAATACATTGAAAGTGACTCTTTTTTGTTAGCGAAAATGACCACTTTATCCGTTGTAACTTAGCCTAAACTTATATGTTGCCGAAGTTAGCTTAATGTTCAACTATTAGTACATAAAATTTTTGTTACAATAACGTTCACGGTTGTAAAATAAATTATGAAAATGTTAATATGGAAAATGCAACTTGTTAAAAATTCTTCATACAAAACATCAATTTCATAGGTATGTAAGGACCTAATAAACACACATCAACTTTGTCTAAGGATCAAGGTATCTTTTTCATACAAACGAGGTAACTTTGAAGCCTTGGTTTCCTGCCAGGGGTGTACTTTACTGCTGTAATATGATGATGAATATCCAGGGAGCGAATGGAGGGATTCAGATCGCTATACACACCCAACTGATCTGACCAGCATTCTAAAAGATAGAAACGTGTTCTACGCTATCATGCGAAAGAAAACTGCCTCGTTGCTCTTCAGGGTGCGGGCCAGCTCCAACTCCATTCTGCAAGTAATAGGAAATCGATACGATTCTCCTATTATAGCTATAGGGTATTTTCCAAATTTTTTAAAACTGCTTATATTTAAATATTGGGACGAACAATTTAACAGAAAAATAAAAATAAATTAATAAATGTCTTTTTTTCTCCATTAAACCAATTAAAGTCAAATTTATTTTTAATTGTTTTGAATTTACCGCCAAAACGCTCGGTTCAATGACATCTACTGAGTGACGTCAACTTTGTGTAAACTATAGAGTAAATTGTAACACAGACTATAAAGATATTGAAATTGTTTACACAAAGTTGACGTCACACAGCAGACGTCATTGAACCGAGCGTTTTAGCGGTAAATTCAAAAGCATTAAAAATGTATTTGATTTTAATTGGTTTAATGGAGAAAAAAGCCATTATTTAATTTATTTTTATTTTTCTGTTAAATCGTTCGTCCTAATCTTTAAATATAAGCAGTTTTCATAAATTTGGAAAATACCCTATTGTGTCCGGAAATGTATCACGGGCACAAAACTAGTGTCTAAGTAACGATAATACTAACATTAGGTAATAAGATATTAAATAATCGAAGTAAAATACTAACAAATCAAATATGGATGTTTCTAGTCCGAAATAAAAAAAATTTTTTTTTTATTTATTTTTAAAAAAAATCGGTCAAGAGCGAGTCGGACTCACGCACTGAGGGTTCCATACCATCATAATTGCACCATCAAACCACACTGCAGAGTAGAATAATAAATTAGTATTACAGTTTTAGGTCAGCGCTATCTCTTGACCGATAGTGGAACTAATGTTAACTTTTTTAGAAATTTGATCATTTCTAAAAAAGTGTGCTATATTGAGACATTGTTTTATTTTTCCTGTAATCTTTATATCAATTGCTATCACATAGAATTATTTCAGATTTTTCTCTTTGCAAACTTCGGAGATAAGGGGGGGGGGGGGGGAACGGTATTTTTTTTACAATTTTCATTATAAGTCGAAAACTATGCGGCCTAAAAAAAAAAGAAAAAATGATTGAAAACGTGCAAACGACGCTCTTTCATATGATACCCCACATGCCCTAGTTGCCCCACTTCAAATTTTTAAGACCCCTTTTCAGCCCCTGTTGTAAAAAAGATATTTTTATTTTTATTTATTTCTTATTTGCAAAATAGTTGGGCAAATGTCAACTTAAACTATTCCAAATTTCAAGTTGATACCATTAGTAGTTCTCGAGATATCCAGCTGTGACAGGACAGACAGACAGACTGAGTCACACCATAAGGGTTCCTTTTTTACCATTTTGGTACGGAACCCTAAAAACCGCGAAAAAAGCATTAAAATATATATATGGAATTTCTGAAACTGAGTACTCTGACCCTTCTATCTTTTAGAATGCTGATCAGATCAGCTGGGTGTGGATAGCGATCTGAAACTCCATTATTCACTCTTTGTGCCTAGTTCCAAATCACGCCAACAGCACTGTTAGCGTATAATCCATTAAATTAAGTAAGTACACAAATACCCTATTTAAGTAATCTTTTGTGACTATTTAATTTGGCCGGATTCGCGCTAACAGTGCTGTGAGCGTGATTCGGAACGCGGCCTTGGATAGCCATCATCAAAATTTTTTTTTTTTTTTTTTTTTTTTTTTCCTGTGGCAACACCGACGGCACCAGTTGTCAAATTTTGCTCCCGTATTTAAATTTGAAATATTTTAATTATTAGCATAATAATTGTGGCTAATTCCATTGAATCACGTAACATTTACGTATAAAATTAAGTGTAGTGAACACCAACAGTGAGTTGTTTGTGTATTTTGTGTGTTTTGTGACGTCGAACTACGGTCACTTTCACTTACCGGTATGACATGACATTGCATTTTTATCTGTAAATCATTGTTATCTCTTTCAAAGTAGTAATTTTTGTATGTGCTTTTAGTCTAATCTGTTCAGTTTATAACTAGTAAGGCTACATTTAAAGCCGATAGTGTAGTGTTATCATTTGGATAACCTCACTATAGTTGATTAAACAACCCCTTGGAATTACTTAGGTTTAACAAACACCTTTTTATTTTCACAATGTTGACCCGTAAGGCCGCATCTCGCCAGGAGGAGGCTAAACTCCATCAAACCCTACAGGAACTAAAGGCCACCAAGGAGTTGGTTAAGCAACTGCATTTGGAAAGAGATGAGAATGAAAAGGAATTGTTAGATGTGCTTCAAAGCAATACACAACTCAAAAAGGAAATGTCTGAGTTACATTTGTCACAACAGAATATGTTTGAGGAACGTAATAGGTTACAAACTTTAATCGATGGGTTCGACCAGTGCAGAGATGAGTATGAGAAGGCCCTCAGACTCATCTCTGGACTGGAAAAGCAGCTACATGACGCTAATAACCGTATTTATAAGTTAGAGTCAGAACAAAACCAAGCGGTAGTCACTCAGAACTTGAGTCTTTACGATGAGTTAGTCGGCTGTGACCCAAAACTTGTTTCTCCCTCACTTAACCATAAGCCAACAATCACAATTGATTTAACTTCTGAAGACTCAATTAATTGCACTATGAGTCAGGCAATGGTTGGTTGTAGTAGAAACAAGCTAAAGAAATATGTAAAAATTAACAAGTATATTTCAAAAACAAAAAAGTTACTAAATAAGCAGAAACACTTTTTCAAAAATATTAGTTACATTAGAGAGCGTAGACAACTAATTGAAAAGCTGGATACATGTCAAATTATAATCAATGAGAATAGACTGACATATGAAAATAACATTGCTATGTTAAATACTAAAATTCACTCATTACAGGAGTCATTATCCAGGATGACCCAAAATTATGACCGTTCCAAAAAAGAGATAGGGGAATATATACTGGCACTTAAATGTTTATCCACCCCCTCTCTGTCAGAAAACCATTCAACCCATAATGATAGCTCCTTAGCGTCAGGCCTAGATGCTCGGGACCATTTACAAGACCAAACAGTGTATGAGCCCTTAATCTCAGAACATGTAAATATTTTAGCAAGCACAAGTGAAAATAATTCCTTTGCCACTAACAAATGTTCAAACATTATGTTGTGTGATGAAATTGGAAAAGATTTAGGCTACTTATTCAATAATCAATTGGGAGAAAAAGTTTTAAATTATTGTATACCGGGTGCGACCCTACATGACATTATGAGAAAAGTAATAACTTTAAACTTAAATGAAAATACCAATTTAATTATATTAGTTGGTCAAAGAGGTAATGTAAACAAGAAGGATCTCATTTCATACTACAATAAGTTATGCAGTTTAAATATAAATAAATTTGTATTGTTTACACTACCTTACAGTGCTAGCTTGCCACAGGAAGAAAATAATATCAGATATAATTTGAATTTAACACTAAGCAATATGACTTATTATAATAGTCAGAGATGTCACATAATAGACATAAATAAATTAATATTTAATTTTAAATTGACAAAAGATAAATATTATCTTACAAATTATTTTAAAAGACAAGTAGCTTTAGCGCTATCATTTTATTTTAAACATTTAGCCAAGAACTTGGCTATCACTTCTGCTTCTATTGAGCAGAATAGTTTTGACATTTTGAATGTGACCTTGGAATCCGTTCCAAGTAATAATAATACAATTTTTACTCCTGCTCCTATTGAGCAAAAAATTGTTGACATTAAAAATAACACTTTGGCATTTGTCCCAAGTAATTCTTTTATTAGTAATTTAAATTACATAATAAGACAATAGAGGAAGTCTCTAGCCGTGTAATGACTAAGGAAAAGCCTAAATATTTAACTATAGTTCACCAAAACATTCAGGGCTTTTCTGGCAAAGAATTAGAGTTAGAACTTTTTTTAACATAAAAAAATGTTAATATTTTATGTGTCACTGAGCACTGGCTTAAGGAATATGAATTAATTACAGGATTTCAATGTTATAAAATTGCTAGTTCATTCAGTAGGAAATCCACCACTAGAGGGGGATCTTTGATAATTTTGCAAATCAATATGAATTTTAAGGAACGAAAAGATGTGATATCCCTCTCTATTGAACAACACGTTGAACTGTCATGTGTGGAATTAGATCAGTTGATAATGATTTGTGTGTATCGCCCACCAACTGGTAACTACCCTCAATTTGAGTCCGCTATGGAGGACGCTCTAAAATTAGTCATCAAAAAGAATAAAAAAATTGTGGTGTGCGGTGATTTTAACGTAGACATCTTAAAGCCGTCCTCAATTGCAAGTAGGTTTCTGAATTTGTTTAAGTCCTTCAATTTAGCAAACACCTTTTGTGAACCTACAAGAATCACTGCTACATCTAAAACTTGCCTAGACAATATTTTTAGCAACTGTAATGTACTTGATAAAGAAATAATAAATTGTATTCGTTCTGACCATAGCGGACAAATAGCTTCCCTTGAGCACCATCATGTTCCTCATCAGTGTAATATAATTTGCAGACCTCTAACTAAAAATAAATTGGAAAATTTTCATAATAATGTCACTGCCAAAACTCTTTGCTTACCTAGTAATGATAATCCCAATACTCATTATGATGATTTATTTAATTTAATTAAAGTAGAATTTGATAAAACATTTAAGCAAAGATCTATTAAATCCAAAGACTTTAAAAAGAAATTTAGTGATTGGGCAACACCAGGCATATATGTTAGCAGAAATAAGTTGTTTGAATTATATGGTCAGAAAACAATTTCAAATGATCCCGAATTTCATGAATATGTAAGAAACTATTCAAAAATGTTTAATAAAGTATGTACTTTAGCAAAAGCAAAATGTATATCTACAATAATTCATCAGTCAGATAATAAAATAAGAGCCACTTGGAATATTATAAATAAAGAGACTGGGAAAACTAAAAATAATGACCGTGAATACTCATTAGTATCAGACAATAAAATTATTGAGTCAGATGAAGGAGTGGCAACAATTTTTCAAGATTTCTTTTCTAAAATACCTATTGCAACTACCAGTAATTTAAATTCATCTCCAAAAATTGCTGTCTCCCTCTTGGAATCATGTGTTGATAAGTGCAATAATGTATTTAAATTTAGACATATCAATAGTGATACCATTCTTAAAACATTTAATTCAATAAATATAAAAAAGACTGAAGATCTCTGGGGCATTTCAACTCACATAATTAAGTCTATAATAACGACCATTGCTCCCCATCTTGCTTTTATTTTCAATAAGTGTGTTGATGAAGGGATATTTCCAAACTTAATGAAATATAGTAAAATCATCCCTCTTTTTAAATCTGGGGACAAAAGCGATCCCGCTAACTTTAGACCTATTTCCATTTTGCCAGCACTAAGCAAAATTTTTGAAAAGATCATTTATGATCAATTATTAGCACATTTTCTTATCAACAAACTACTTCACGAGAAACAATTTGGTTTTACTCGTGGTAGATGCACAACTGATGCTGGAATTGCACTTCTCAAACACGTCTTTGAAGCATGGGAGAGTAAACAAGATGCAATTGGTATATTTTGTGATCTCTCTAAAGCATTTGATTGTGTCAGTCACAGTACTTTATTAGATAAATTGGAACATTATGGTGTAACAAAAAATGCAATAAGCCTTATGCAATCGTATCTGTCGGCGAGAACCCAAAAAGTTGTTGTAAATAAAACAGAATCCTATGAAGCACCCATTACCATGGGCGTGCCGCAGGGATCGATATTGGGTCCATTGCTTTTTCTTATTTATATTAATGACCTTCCTTACTATACTAAAAACTTATGTGAAATAGTACTGTTTGCTGATGATACTTCTTTAATTTTTAAAGTTGATAGAGGATGTAACTGCAGTGACGATGTAAACAGCACTCTTTCCAAGGTGATGCATTGGTTTACTATTAATAATCTGAAGCTTAACTCTAGTAAAACTAAATGTGTAAAATTTTCACTTCCTAATGTGAGGCAGGTTCATATGACTATACATGTAAATGGCGAAGCAGTCGAATTTGTTGACTCAACAAAATTTTTAGGTATTACTATAGACTCGCGGTTGCAATGGGACCCTCATATCGATATCCTGTCAAGCAGACTTAGCTCTGCTGCCTTTGCAGTTAAGAAAATAAGGCTTCTGACCGACATTGAAACAGCAAGATTGGTTTACTTCAGTTATTTTCATAGTATCATGACCTACGGTTTGTTGTTGTGGGGCTCAGCTGCTAATATTAATAACATATTCATCTTACAAAAAAGGGCAGTGCGCGCTATATACAACTTACGGTCTAGAGATACTCTTCGTGACCTATTTAAAGAAATTAAAATATTAACGGTAGCTTCCCAATACATCTATGAAAATATAATGTATGTAAAGAAAAATTTAGATAGCTTTGTAAAAAATAGTAATGTTCATAAACTCAATACAAGAAACAAGAACAAACTTGCTGTTCCAAGGCGCAGACTGCATAAAACCGGAAGCTCTTTTTTGTGTAGATGTATTACCTTTTATAATAAGATACCAGAACAAGTCACAGAACTGCCCTTGGAAAAATTTAAAAATACTGTTAAATCCAATTTAATGTGTAAAGGTTATTACACTGTTGACGATTATTTGAAGGATAAAAAGGCATGGGCTTAGCTTTTGCATTGTTAATTATTACTCTAATACCTCAGTATTGATTAGAAAAAGTCCGGGGTTCTTTCATAGGTCTAGATAAAAGTCCTTTAATTAAACTCGAATCGTGATTTTCTTTTCTAAGTATAAAATTGTGAGAAGTATCCTACCTACTTAAAAACGTACTTCTGGCTTCTTGACTCGACGACTTGATATGGGTAGCTTTAGTATGTCATGCTCACTTCAAACATTTCTGCGGTGGTGTCGTGTGAGGCGGGTCGTTACGTTCCCTCAAATATGGTTGAGCGAAGCGATGGCTGGTTCATGCGTCATGCTCGTGAACGGGTGCTGCCAGTGGGAATGGGTCTGCTTCTGTCTGCTTGTATTAAGGGCGTCGTATAACTCGTATATAAAAGATCTGTTTTATATTGTCTGTATGTATGGCACTTCTTACTCAAAAAATATAATTCTTAATAGCTTACCTTGTTTTGATTTATTTAATTGCAATATTTTTACTTTCTATAGTCAGTAGTTTAGTGAAAGACCTATGAAAAGCTTTTGGATATAAATTTTCAATTCGATGCCTTAACATAGGTAGTCTTAGTATGTCATGCTCTCTTTAATCATTTCTGCGGTGGTGTCGTATGAGGCTCAAATATGGTTGAGCGAAGAGATGGCTGGTTCATGCGTCATGTTCGGGAACTGGTGCTGCCAGTGGGAATGGGTCTGCTTCTGACTACCTATCTTAATGCATATTGAATTGTATGTTTTTCTTTTATTTTTATTTATTGTAACAGCCTAGACTGAATAACAAGTTCAAACTTTGAATTTAGCTTAAAATCTGTAAATTGATTAAGAAATTTGAAACTCATTAAGAAATGAGCTAATTCAATAATGTTATTTATTTGTTAATCTTTGTTAATATCAAGTCTGGAAACGATATACATATTTGTAAATATCGTTCCATCTGATTGATAAAGCTGACAAGTTTTTTGCGCCCATTTTTCTTGTCAGTTAAAAGACGTCATAATGGGTGGCAGGGTAAAAGAATTGACGATTTAAAAATGCTTATTATGTGAGCTTATTTAAATAAAATATATTTCACTTTCACTTTCACTTTCAGATCACAGCACGGTACATCCCTTGCAGGAAACCAAGGCTTCAAAGTTGGATGAGAAAAACATCTTGATCCCTAGACAAAGTTGATGAGTATATTTGTCGTTAGTAAATGCGTATTGTGTGCAGGGCGTGGTGTACCAACTGGACGTGGCGCTGCAGTCTCTGGAGACGCAGCGCGCGGGCCTCGTGTTCATCTACGACATGACCGACTCCAAGTACACCAACTTTGACTACGAGCTGTCCCAGAAGATACTCACCTTGCTCAAGGTAAGAGTGCTTTATATTACCCACATAGATATGCGTACTGTAAGGATGGTATATTTATAGGCTGTATCAGCTAGTAGTAAGTGTCTACTCTGTGTGTATGTAAGCCTTTTTAGAACAGTTAGTTGTTTCAAATCGTGGAAACGAAAAATAAATTAAAAAAGAAGGATTACGTACGACGTTATTTTATTATTATTTATTTCACAAGCTTAACACTATTTTTACAGGTTTAGACCTAATGCAATAGAGAAGCTATATTGATTAAATTCGAACATTATTAATTAATTTCATATAGTTACTTACATAAAATACCTATAATTATTATTATACATTATTAATTAATTGCTAATAAACATTTAAAAATTTTAAGTACCTACGATAAATTGTCCTATATTATTAATTATTGTATTCATTATCATAACATATTATAAATAATGCAAACCTAGTGAATTCACACAAAGAACTGAAAAATATATCTAATTTACAGTGAATCCTATTTAAAATCCTCATCGCTCGTGTCAGTGGGGCTTTGCTTAATAAATTAGTTCGGCCGCGAGGCACCGCCAGTAGCGGAGGCAAGCGCCGACGCTCCACATACCTATTCGGTACACATAATCCAATACGACGCAGAACCTCCTCATTATATATCTTACCTCTCAACAATTTAAACACATACAAAACTAATGCCAAGTTCCTTCTTGCCCCCAGTTCATTGTACCCCACCATACCCAAGATGAACAAGTTGGGATACAGCAGAGGATAAAAAGGATACACTCCATAAAGTCTCTTATAAAGATATCTAATAAACTTGTTTTGTATGCGTTCTAGCATGAGGCTATATTTAGTTTCACTAGGGGCCCAAATAACTGAATTTCCCTCTAGTAAGCTTCTGACTAAAGCATTGTATAATGCAATTATTGTATTTATATTAGTTAAACCATTCGCCCTACGAAGAATGAATCCCAGGTTTCTGTAAGCTTTTTTACATAAACAAATTATTTGTTTCTTAAAATTTAAGTCAACGTTAAAATTAACTCCTAAGTCCTTTACTTCTGTAACTCTCTGTAATGTTGTCCAGTTAATTTTATATTCATGATGAATAGGAGTAGCCTTTCGAGTATATGAAATGGTAAGACATTTTGAAGTATTAAATTGCAATTTATTCTGCTCACTCCATGCCACTACGTTGCTAATATCCTTTTGCAATAATACACAGTCATCAACGCCATTTATCGGAAGAAACAGTTTTAAGTCATCAGCAAAAAGTAAGCATTTTGCCTTGTCGACTACTTCCGGCAGATCATTAATCATTATCAAAAATTGGAGAGGGCCAAGATTACTTCCCTGACTTACTCCAGAATGGACAAAATATGGTTCTGATCTGCAACCGGCATACTCCACGTACTGCTGCCTATCGGTCATGTAACTAGCCATAAATTGCAATAGATGGGGTGTAAAACCGACGCCAGCTAACTTCCGAAGCAATACATCATTATCTACAACATCGAGATTTATGTCTTGAGAGGGTCTGATTCCAACCGGCGACGTGTTAGGTTGTCCGAGATCATATTAGAAATTGTTATAAAATAAGTTCAGTTGAAATAAAAACATAGATTCGAACAATACCTTCCTTAATTATTAATTTGAGTAAAGACCTGCTAGAGGTCTTTACAGTACCATGGGCAACAGCGTCGCTTGAACACTCCTAAGGTTAAAATAGCTTACACGCCGCGCCGCAACATACGTTTAGTTCGTGCAGGCGTGATACGCACGCACACAATTTTGTTGCTAACTGGTTAAGTATCGCTGTTGCCCATGGTACCTCAGTGGCAGGGCTGAAATTATGGCGAATGTAAGCCGTTCTACTAAAATGGTATGATCTGTGGATTGGTGGGGTGGGATTTCTAAAAGGCAAGTCGATGGGAATCGGCGTGTATGGACCCCTCGCCATTGGTACCTACGTCCGTCATTTGCCGAAGAAAACTTTTTATTTAAACATTTAAATTATGTGTAACTGCTATCAAATAATCCGCTGCTTCATTCGAGAATGAATGGCAACGAGAAGAGTGCTTTCTACTGTAAAGCGCTCTGACGTTAGTCACTTCTGTCGTACATTGTTAGATTAATCGCATTGTTAAGTCATAGAATAGTACATTGTTCACCGAGAGGAGAAAGAGATCGGGAATCGCACTTTCTATCGAGTGATACATAGTGCTTTATACTACACCTACGAGGAAAATAAAAAAACTAAATCTTTACTAATTGAAATTTATATTGAAATCGTCATAAGTTTTATTATATTTTTTAATTGATTTCTGTGGTAAAAAGTTATCAATCAGTATTTTTGCTGTTTCCTTCAATAGGGTATTTTCCAATTTTTTGAAAACTGCTTAAATTTAAAGATTGGGACGATCGATTTAACAGAAAAATAAAAATAAATAAATTTGTCTTTTTTTCTCTATTAAAACAATTAAAGTCTAATTTATTTTTAATGGTTTTTAATTTACCGCCAAAACGCTCGGTTCGATGTCGTCTACTGTGAGACGTCAACTTTGTGTAAACAATTTTAACACCTATTTAGTCTGTGTAACAATTTACTCTATTGTTTACACAAAGATGACGTCACACAGTAGACGTCATCGAACCGAGCGATTTGGCGGTAAATTCAAAACTATTTAAAAATAAGTTTAACATTAATTGGTTTAATGAAGAAAAAAGACATTAATTATTTTTTTATATTTTTCTGTTAAATCGTTCGTCTCAATCTTTAAATAAAAGCAGTTTTAAAGAATTTGGAAAATACCCTATTGCGGCGGAGCTAAAAAATCTTCATCATCACTATCACTACTTATCATTTTGATAGTTTTATTTTACTTTCTACGAAAACTGAATCCTCAAACAACACACAAATTGAAAATGGCGCCAATGGCGTCTGCAATTTTCACATGTTCTTTTTTCAAATTGTTTATCCTGCCGCCGCAGGGTCGCACTGCCAGCCCGACACCATCCGACACACAGCTAGTGACCAGTGTCA
The DNA here is from genome assembly GCA_928269145.1 of Agriphila tristella. Taxonomy (NCBI): domain Eukaryota; kingdom Metazoa; phylum Arthropoda; class Insecta; order Lepidoptera; family Crambidae; genus Agriphila; species Agriphila tristella. Next base: position 47,218,856 of record OV743433.1, read on the forward strand.
TTTTGCGAACTTGGAGATAAAAACTCTCTGTAAAAACTTTTTGGCTTTTGAAATTTAGGTTACCGGCGCGTAGTCTTACCCAAAATTAAAAAAGAAAAACCACATAAGAAATGGATTTTCATACACTTTTCTCTCCCGCTCAGATGCGTTTTCTCCCCGCATATTTGTTCGATATGCAATGACGTACTTTCTACCGTAAATTTGATAAAGTATCAAGGTACTTTTCGAGCTGGTGTAGTATAAATACAATTTGGCGATATAAGTGTTGGTAATAAAATGAAAATAAAGTGGCAGGTGTTTGGATTGTTGCGTACTTAATTAAGTATTCCGTGGTACTAGTGTTTCGTAATCTTATTAATTCGATCACTTAAATAGGTACCAATTATAATATACCACACGCTGTGTACAGTGTTATGTAAAGAAAGCGACCACTGCTTCCGCATTTCATCGGGGATTAATTTTGGTACCTAGTGTTAATTTCGGTATGCTACTTCGCAACTATAAAGAAACAATCTAATAAGCGACTGATCGCCCTTTGGGTTATTCCAGGGAATTTCAATAAGCCTCTGAAATGAACGATATAAAGGGTCTAGCAGGCTAAGCGAACAAGCGTGGCCCCCATAAGGATCTAGCTCCTTTTAGGTGGAGTACTGGCAGGACCTAAGGGGCACTGTATGCTTAATATCAGCTCCCGATCTTTTATTTTAGAGATTATATTGACAAAAAATCAAGGTAATTATTAAACTGTTTTTTTGTATGAAATAGCATGCTTACAATGTTACTATGCACGAAATTATTAAAGCGACTAAGCAGAGCAATTTGAAATATAAAGTTTTGAATTCAATCCTTGCATTGGTATTGAAGAAATCTTGCATGTTATAAATCCTGAAAATCACTAAATTATTACGCTGCCAGTAATAATAATTCAGTTTTGTAAATAAATGGGATTCTTACATGTTTAGAAATCACAAAATTTACTTATGAGATTCCACTTTTAAATCCAAGTCATGTGTAGCAAAGTTAAATTAATTTAATTAGTAAAGTCTGAGCACCATGATTTATGTCTTGATTAGAGGAGCATTGATTTTATAAATTAGCCTAATATAGTAGTGTTTGTTTATTAAACGACGGCAATATTGGAAATGTTGAATGGTTTCTCCGCGCTTATCTATTAATCTAATCAAATGAAAACCTTAGGACTGTTCTCAAACTGGTAACCAGGTCACAACTCGTGATATGTTTACTACAATTCCAGTTTTATCCAATTAATTGATAGGGGAACTTTCAAAAGTTCCACGTTTTACTACGGCACTTATAATAAGCTTAGTTAGGCTATTATAATAAGGCATTTTGTGATGATTATGAATAATGAGGCTAGGGCCTCATTTGTGCATTTAATATTTTTTCAAGTACCAAACGTATTTGTGATTTATTTTATCATAAAAAAGGATTATAATTTTATTATTAACTATTATTTCGTTTCAGCACAATTTAATCACACTAAAAAACAAAATGTCATTATTCGTTTTACGTACTTATCTGTCGCGAATATTTAGAAAACCAAACTAAACTTAATTGTTTACAGTAAGTATTTAAAAAAACATTGTATAGGCACAGAATATATAATAGTACTAACGTATAGGTTAAACTTTTTAAATAAATTGAAAAATTGTCATTAAAAAGGAAATCCTTTCACTTTTAACTCGTATCGTGCAACAAAAGGGGAAAACGGTCCATAGAGCTGTAATTTTCCAATAAGGCAACTCATCGTGTAAATGAAAACCCGTAGCTTCGTTTCCCGTAGCCGTGCATGGGCGGATGAGCCGTAGTTGTTTCGTAGCCGCCCGCCCGACTCCGCCGCCCGCCGCCGCGCGCCCCGCCAAGCCAAGTACCAATACCTACGTCAGTCAGGCCCCTACTCGCAACTAGAACGCACGTATCACGCGTCCACGTCGCGACATTCACTTACGATTTTGCGCATAGTACCATTACTAAACAAATTAGCGCTTACCTCATCGTCTGACCGCTCATAAACAACACTAAGATACTAAAACGATACTCTGTGGTTAATGAATGCTCGGCAAACAGGTGGCGATTGCATATCAGTGCTATTATTGGGTGTCGTTGCCGCGAAGTGGTATTGCAGTGCCAGTGTCTATTAGCAGTGCTAGAGGAAGTGCTTCCGAGCGTGGAGCTCACTCTGCCCACTCCGATGACAGACCATAGTGGAGCTACATTCGATCGATAGGGCAAACAGCTGAGTGGATTACAAACCGCTGCCCGCATTATCGAGGTGAGCGCCAATCATGCCATAAATTCCTCCTTTATAGTCAGTCCCTTTACGTTCAATATCGTTAACATTGGAATATTACGTCTACAGGTGTCGCAACAATCATTATTATCAAAGTACTTACTTGAATGAATGTTGTGAAATAAAATATATTGTTTACATTTTTATCTGTGATATGAGTGATATTGATTAAACACATTATTGGTTGACATGTGATTTCAGTATATTATAAGATTGTTAAAAAAATTGGATCAAAACCCTAAAATGTTATTGTGTTATGATACTTCAGCGATTTCGTTCGCGTGGACGTTCGTAAGATCCCTTAGGAACCTTTGACTGAGATAAAAAGTATCCTAGATTTTAATCCAGACTATAAACTATCTGTGTGCCAAATTTCATTTAAATATGTTCAACCGTTTTTGCGTAATTGAGTAACAAACATACAAATATCCAAACTTTCACATTTATGATATTATAGTAGGATAATTAAACGTCATCTGAGCGAATGTGACACAATCACAAAAACAATTCTGATGAAAACTGCGCACTAAAGTTGTCAACATTGTTTATTTGCATGAAAACCATTGTCGCAATTTCAGATAAATCGTAGTATTTACGCTAGAAAATATGTGCTAATAAGTTAGGAAGAAAGTATGTTTTGCAAAACAAATCACATCTGTCCCATCGATACAATAGTTTTACAAAACATCTGGAAATGTTGTGGTGCATAAAACACACAAGATTGGCCCGGAGCAGGTGTTCTGATTACTGGTGTGTGGTCATACACGTCACTGCCAAAACATTTGGCGCCGATGCCAATCATGCCAGTGCGGCACATAAAGAAAATGTCCATACTCCAACAATACTGGTCCTTCCTCATCTCTGTGAATCCGCCTCTGCGGTCGATTGATTCGCCCACCCGTCTAAGACGCAGGGGTCCCGGGTTCGATTCCCGGGGGTGTACAATTTGTAGTCGGTTTGGTTGATTGTAGGGCTTATTACAAGTCCGTCTGGCTAGCTACAACCATCTAACCTAAGTCTGGCGACAACAACAATTTAAAGTTCCGGCAGTTAGAGGTAAGATAGCCAGTTCCTCAGTGATGAGAATTCCGGGTGTAGTGCGCTTCCACCTTCGACCTTATCGTCACTTAACATCAGGTGAGGTGAACCGTGCCCCGTTGTGCATAAAAATAAACTGATCCATACAGTACACAGTCTATCCATAAATCCAACTTTAGAGGAATCATTGTTCTTTTTAAAAAGAACAGAACACATTTTCTGAATACCTTTTTGTAACAGGAACAGGAACTCCATTTAGACATCGTCCTTATTCTTTGCAGGATGTTTTCAAAGGTAACAAAGATACGTATTATAAAATGGTAAGTAAGTGGTGTGTAACGTTGCGTAACTCTCGGTTTTGCAACAAAGAACGATATACAATAAAAAGTCACTGTCCTGAATGAACACAAGGTAGAATCGTCTCGAAAATAGCATTCTTGTAGTTCTTGGGAAAGTAAATCTGAAGCCTATACTAAGCTCTTATATTAAACGTGTTCCTTGTTTCTGGGACCTTCGTCACACTGACAACACCGTTACTGAAGTAATTTATCATTCATATGGCGTGTGAAAGGTTGATAGGCGCGCTAATGAAATTTCATTTGAATTTCCTAATTGGGTTCTGTGTACATTCTAAATGAATATTTGTTTTTTCAATAGGGTTTGCCTTTTAGTCATTAAATAGACAAAAAAATGTGAAAGAATAAAATAAATTGGATGAGATTTGAATTAATAACAATAAACCAGTGGATTTCGACAAACTGTTATACTTTAAAATGTTTTAACACGATGTTCACATAATGCGAATGTGAAAATTTGATGCGATTTTTTGGCAAGTTGAAATTTTCAAAATGGCGAAGAAGTATGGTTGTTGAAAACGAAAAAAAAAACATATTTCAGCCATTTTATTCAGTTTTAAGATATGCAAAGACAGTCTCGCGAGGTTTGAGCCGCGTATTTTATTTATGTACGTAACTGATATCCTGATTCCCAAATCTATAAAAAAGCGTTTGAAGAAAACTACAAATCAGCTGCACAAACATTGGTGACTTTTGGTTCCGGTTAGATTAGGAAGACGCGAGCGGCGCGGCGCTACCGTTTACGATGCGATCAAAGGCAGTCTCGATTCTTCAAGGTTGACCAAACATTATGCGTAGCTCGTGTTTATACTATCTTTATTCGATTCAATTAGTGTGTGGATCAACTGTAGTTAGTAGTAACTACACCAAGCAAAGTTTTCTCACAATGTTTCTACATTTTCATATTCATATTTTGTGGTTTTATGACTTTATTTATCCTACCATAATACACTGGCCTGCAAAACTAAGTACTACAAAGGTCTATTTTCATACAAACGAGGTAACTTTGAAGCATTGGTTCTCCGCCCAGGATTAAACGTGGTGTGATCTGATGATGGCCATCCAGGGAGTGAATGGAGAAGATTCAGATCCCCATACACACCCAATTGATCTGATCAGCATTCTAAGAGCTGTAAGGATAAGAGTTATCAGTTACAGCATTTCCATACATTTTAATGCTATTTTCGTGGTTTTTTTAAACATATCCAAACAGCTCTTAGAATGCTGATCAGATCTATTGGGTGTGTATGGGGATCTGAATCTTCTCCATTCACCCCCTGGATGGCCATCATCAGATCACACCACGTTTAATCCTGGGCGGAGAACCAATGCTTTAAAGTTACCTCGTTTGTATGAAAATAGACCTCTGTAGTACTTAGTTTTGCAGGCCAGTGTAGATAAACTGAATAAAATTTATAATGCGATCCGATGACCAAGTCTATGTTAATCAGACTGTTAGAGCAACATGTGTGAATAATGTTGTATGTACACATGTATGACGTTGTTGTAAAGTATGCCATTTGACTTGTAAGTTAACAGATTTCTCTAAGTTGAATTCGGATTTCTTCGTTGCAGAGAAGATGATAGAGAGCTTTGAAATGCGGGTGTAAACTGCTCAAACATGTAACTGCTGCACTTTTATGACATGATACAATTTAGAATGCAACTGTATAGGATTGATCATCATCACTGGCATATTCATTAATGAATGAATGTGTGTGTGTCGATATTGACTGAATCGGAATCTCGGAGGGGCCTCGGTGGGCGCGACAACCTGTCCTCAAGAGCAAGGTCATGGCTTCGAGACAGCTCGGGTCGGCGGGTCCATCGCGTGTAGGATGTTATAATGTCCACAATTCATTATTCATTAATTTCCATGCCTTTAGACGCATAATACCACATACGCAAAATCCCAACTCGAGATTTTGTGGTGTTTTGTAGATTTGTAGAAAAAAGACGTAAAATACCAACTACGTATAATCCCATAAACGCAAAACACCACCTGGGACTTAGAATTATTTTGCCACTCAAGTGGAGTAGCCAAAGTACTATTTCGCTAAGGTTCCTCTGATCACGGAATTATAACCTAGCTTATGGCTAGGTTAGCTATAATTCCGTGACTATGATTAAAACTAAAAGTACCAGGTTAGCATGAATGTAAAGGAGGTCTTATCATACTTGTTCATCAGATTCGGTCAGCATAATTATTCCCCACAGCCCTCAACGGGATTCCTAACTGCTGGAGACTTCGTCTTTAGGTGCTGGTAGCAAATCAAAGTACAGAAAGTAGTTTTTTTCAATCAGTCAATTACGAAAAAGTTGGTGTTATGCGTAAATCAAAGTTGGTGTTCTGCTTAGTTGGTATTTTGCGTTTATGGCGTATTGCGTAAAGGTGGTATTATGCGTCTAAAGGTTTCCATGTCGTCCAAAATTTAGACGTGTCTTGCTTCTTCTCTTACGATTGCATATAAAATCTTAGAATATCGTAGAAGTGTCCAAACCACTCAGGCCTGTATTTTTAAACCGCTCTCAATGTTGAGAGCTATCTTAGAACATACATGAAATGCTGTTCTTATAAGAAAGCATGATCTCAAGATAGCTCTACGTTTGAGAGCCGTTTATTAATATGAGCCAAGTTGAACGAAAAGAAACGTTTATTTTGTAAAGGAGGAAAAAAGAATTTTATCATAATATGTTTTTCCGTAAAATGTATTAAATACTAAGTATAATTTTCCTAGAAACGTGGCTGACATCGAGCGTGGTGCGTGGTTGTTTATTTAGAATTACTATCTATACTTGTATCTCGAATATCACGTGTTTGTAGATATCTATCGATTTGTGTCAATGTTATTGCGTAGCTTTTACATTACTCATATTTTTAATGAAAGGAAGTTTTTTCTATCTCATCAAAACTGCCGAGTTCAATCGATAGCTTTTATCTAAACTTTCGTATGTTTAACTAATTGTATTTGACCTTGATGGGTACAACTTTGATTAGTTCTCTTTACTACGTAAATTAGGTCTAGTTTGCGACTTTGTTTACTTGAAGAATTTTCGAAGTAAACAAGGAACTTTTTACGGTGAGTGGGTATGGTCAGGCATCGTTGAGATTCTGATCTTTTTTGCGCCGTGCATCGCTCAGATCTCGTTCTAGTCCAATCAATGAGGATATTTGTTGTATGGCGACTTCCGAATAATTCTCCCGTCAATGAAATTTGGCATGTGATGAAGTTAGGTAATACAAATTACAGATGAACAATAATCCAATATATTTTGTTACGAGAAGTTAGGTATTTTTACCTAAACATGAAAATCGCTTATATCTCTCTGTGAATATTTCCTCGGGCTAAAATACGTTCTGTATACGTACTTATGTATTAGTTAAAATAAGTATGTAAAGAAATCCAATATTTTTTCGATTTCAGAGATACCCCAAATTTAAATTTTAATATTTTTCAATATATCTTCTGTTGAAAAATTTATTTGCTGATTATTATTTGTTAATATGTTTTTATACCTTTAATATATAGCTTTGTTCAGTAAGCCAATAAATTTTCTTCTTTAATCATATTTTTTTTATTTTTTGGTCTAAAGATGTAATGTGAAAAAATTGTCGGTCCATTTTTATACGTTTATGTATAAAAATGATTAAAGAAGAAAATTTATTGGCTTCTGAACAAAGCTTTATATTAAAGGTATAAAAACATATTAAAAAATAATAATCAGCAAATAAATTTTTCAACAGAAGATATATTGAAAACTATTGAAATTTAAATTTGGGGATCTCTGAAATCGAAAAAATATTGGATTTATTTACATACTTATTCTAACTAACACATAAGTACGAATACAGAAAATATTTTAGGCCGAGGAAATATTCACAGAGAGATATAAGCGATTTTCATGTTTAGGTAAAAATACATAACTTCTCGTAACAAAATTTATTGGATTATTGTACATCTGTAATCTGTATTACCTAACTTCATCACATGCCAAATTTCATAGACGGGAGAATTATTCGGGTTGCATAAGCCCCGTTGATTGGACTATTCGGTTACCTTGAAGTCACGTGGAGGCTGATTCATGATCGCGCAGTCATCTCGCCGGTCGCTAGGGATAAACAATACAACAACGGCCCTCTATTATGTGCACTTTAGTATTACGGTCTTCGATCAAGAATATCCTAGAATTAGATAACGCTTCACGAAATAAAACAGTACGCAAAAATGGCACCTCAAATAGCGTCCCACTCTTACAAATTTGGCGCTTATTTTGTACATAATCACCTCTTATTTTGTACAAACTCACATTTTATATCACTTATTTTGTACAAAAACACATCTTTTATCACTTACTTTGTGCAAAATAAGCGCCCAGTTTGTAAGTGGGACGCTATTTAAGTGCCATTTTTGAGACTATGACCGGACATCTAGCCCCTAGATGTCCGGTCATCATCTAGGTCTAGGCCCTAGATGTCCGGTCATAGTCTCAATTCTAGGGTATTCTTGATCGAAGATTACGGTATATTCCTTCGGTTCATTTGGCATATTTGAAAAATTATGAAATCGGTAGCATAAAATTAACTAGTGTCTGGTTTTAACGACGATTGCTCAGTGACCGGAGTTAAATGATGGCTGCTTAAATGGGTCAATAACTCTTAACTTGCCGATCTTCAAGTTTTCAATTAGCTCTAACGTTGGAGGTTAGGTTTGGTTCGGTGCCGGGATGATTAATATCCGGCCGGGGAAGGTCGCGCGCCCGGGTGACGTCACCTCCGTAGGTGCTCTGCTTCCGGTCGTTGCCGCACGCGCACCTAATTAAAATGCATAGCTGCTACTGTTCGATATTCAAAGCTTATCTTCCTTCCATGCGGTACTGTTTTAGTTATATCCACGTGTGAATTGCGCAGTCAAATAGTATGTACCTAGTTGATATTATGAATGGGTGACGTGATCACCTGGTGCGCAGTATGATAAATAATATCGTAAACATTTTTGACGCAATATTTAAAAAATATTATTTATTATTTTGTGATGTCATATTGACCTATTCAATATGAGAAGTCAGATTGACATGCGATTGTGTTAGTGCAAAGTAGTTAGTAGTTGGTGCAAGCGATAGCATCCGTTGTGTTGTTTATCTAGTCTAGATCACACAACGAGCGCTTTATTTACAATACATAGGGTATGTATATAAATATTATTTTACTTTGCTGCCTTATATAACACAACTTATAATAAAAAATATTTCTAGTATGTATTTAAACTTAACATTATTTTTACTTACGCAATTAATGCAATTATGTACTGCACATTAATTACCGCAACGCAACTGGCGTCGTATCTTATCTTCAATCTCCAACTTTCTCTTGTTCATCATCCAAACCCTTTCATGAATGTAAATTGAAACATATATTTAATGAAATGTTCATTCATTATACTCATACTCAAGTCATTAAGCGGTCTTCTCTGACATTCATTCAAATGTTGCGGTTCGATTCGATATTCGCGGAAGCCTAACATTGCCTAAATGTCGTACAAAGAATATAAGTAAGAATAAACGAAGAATAAGTTTATACCTAGTTTAACCAAAAATATTGCTTAAAGTCTGTCTATCCTTACTTGTTTTATTTAGTAAACAGTTTTTGACAGTTGTCATACGTCTTTTATACTTAAATCTTTAATTTAAAATATGTTAGTAATTTTATGAATTTGTATAAACAATTTATTTCGTAATCTATGTGTGGAATACCATTTTTTGTATTTTATATATGGTTATTTCAATAAAGAGTTGAGTGAAGATTGTTTACCATATAAGACAAGTAAGGATAGACAGACTTTAGTAATATTATTACTCCTTAAATACGTTTAACGTCGCAAAGCATCATACTAATTGTGTTCTAAACAGTCCAGGGGGGGTATTACAACCTCTTAAAACTTGCCAGGTTTATGAATTGCTCTAGTTACATCTCTTTCTCGCTGTATAGCAAATAAAAGAGATAGATTGCTATCCAGTCAGAAAACTGCCAGGAAATAAGTGGTCATAATACGGCCCCAGGACGGGCTCCACTATGCCGAAGTTACGCGACCGAGTTCGGCCTAGTCTGCGCCTGCAATGTTTTGTGAATGGCTAGAAACACATCTGCCGAAAATTAAGTGTTTTTTTACACAATAAAAACGTTGCCGTCGATCTTCGGTCGCGTAACTTCGGCATAGTGTGTCTAGACCATAATTCCGGTTCACTTCCGTCCGCCCTTGCCATGTTGTGACTGGGCCAAACATCCTATAGGCTTCGAACGTTTCGATCGGAAGTGCTGCCCCGAGTCCCTCACTGCAAGCACATAAACTTCGAAGCATATCCACTGCACTGCTGCCGTTTGATTTAACTTGAAGTGACGATATCCTCGCCTGATTTCGCATCCTTAACTGTAAATCGCATCTTCATAAATAGGTAGGTAATTTTTGAAATTCAATCATAGCGTAATACACGTTGGCAGACATAAGGTGCAGTTTTCATTGAACAATAGGGAACATGCATAAGTCACCGATTTTGATAAATTTGAACTTGATCGCTTAAGACACATATAAAAACAAGATAGAGCTGAAAAATAAAAAATAAAATAAAATATTTTAGTTCTATCACACAGCACAGGGGAAAATGACGATTTTTTTTTCATTTTCGGATATAATGCACTTAACAGTCGGATAGAATATCAAATAAAAAATAATATTTTGATGACACATATGTACTTAAACGCAATATTTAAGGAGATATTTAAAAATTCTTGGCTAACTCCATAATAATGCGCCTGAAGCGTGACATAAGTGACGTTACTCATGTTGACCGTTTTGTATAGAGCGTTTTCGGTGGATGCTGCTGCGTGCTAACTTCAAGTGATTATATCACGAGCTTAGAATAATTACACCTAGAAGCCGTGTCCCCGTATGTAAAGTGAGGCAACTTATACTGAGCCAAAATGGCTCAGTTTTCAGATTTATATCCTTCATACGTTACCTAATCGTAACTAAAATCCAATAATATAATAATTAATCTCTTTAAGGTAGAGAAATCGAAACTGTTTTGTACTTATTAGTTATGATTATGTAATAATCTATATATATAAAATTCAAAGTCCTGACTGAGTGAGATATCAACGCACAGCCCAAACCGCTGAACCTAGAGACTTGAAATTTTGCACACAGATACTTTATACAGTGTAGGCATCCACTAAGGAAGGATTTTTGAAAATTCCATCCCTAAGGGGATGAAATAAGGGATGAAAGTTTGTATGAAAGTCCCTCAGTTTTGAAGCTAGGATCTTCAAATTTTGTGTTTAGGCTGATGATTGAAAATAAATAAATACGTGTCTCAGCGTTTTTCAAAATTCTACCCCCAAAGGGGTGAAAAGGGGGATGAAGTTGTGTTTAGAAGATAATCCTTCATTTTTGAAGTAGAAATCGCTAGATTTGTAATTTAGGCTTATGGATGGAAATCTAACGCAACGCATATTGTATTGGTATAATTTCAACCCCCATGGTGATGAAATGGGGGTGCAATGGGGTAAATAAACCTAAAAATCGATATGGATGTCGTTATTGGGGTTTTCTGGGATGAAGATTGCGAAAATGACATTTATTTTGAAGTCCAACACGGTCGACATGATTTAACCCCTAAAGGGGTGAAAATTGGATTTAAATTTGGTATTGAAAACAATATAAAATAGACATTACAACTTAAAACTTCGTAGGAGCATGTCTTAAAATAAATAGGCAAACATATATTTTGTGGTTTTGAAAATCAACCCCTTAGGGGGTAAATGGGCTAAGTAAACGTAGAAATCGATATGGATGTCGTTCTTGAGGTTTTATGGGATGGTGATTGCGAAAATGACATTAATTTTGAAGTCCAATTTAACCGCTAAAGGGGTGAAAATGGGGTACAAATTAAATATGGAAAAATAATATAAAATAGACATTACATAGTTTACAGCTTAAAAATTCGTAGGAGCATGTCTAAAAATAAATAGGCAAACACATATTTTCTTATTTTGAAAATCATCCGTTAGGGGGTAAATGGGGTAAGTAAACATGAAAGCCGATGTGGATGTCGTTCTTGAGGTTTTATGGGATGAGGAATGCGAAAATGACATTTGTTTTGAAGTCCAACACGGTGGACATGATTCAGCCCAAGGGGACGGGGACGGACACGGGAACAGGAACGGGAACGGGGGCGGGGACGGAAACGGGAAAGAGTAAAGAAACGGGAACGTGATACTCTTAATATCTCTGGACCTAATTCTGATTATTGTAATAAACTAGCTTCCGCCCGCGACTTCGTCCGCGTGGATATTAGAGAAAATCCTTAGGGAACCTTCAACCAGGATCCGACCAACCGTTTTATACGCGATTACGCGGGTCCCCACCAAGCGCGCAGCCTCGTGCGAGGCCTGTCACACGTCGCAAATGTTTTGCCTCGCGAGGCAGCGCGCTTGGTGGGGACCCGCCTAATCGCGTATAAAACGGTTGGTCGGATCCTGGTTGAAGGTTCCCTAAGGATTTTCTCTAATATCCACGCGGACGAAGTCGCGGGCGGAAGCTAGTGGACAATAAAAATCTGAAAACGGCGCCATTTTGGCGTTTTTAGTTGCCTCACTTTTGACAGCGCGCTTTGTAGGAAATTATCGTTCTAGGTGTGATTATTCTAAGATCACGAGAAAAAAAACGCAAGAGAAAAGTTTTAATATTACAGTTGACTTTCTCACGCATTATACTTTTGATTTTGATACAAACAAAAATTGATGCATGTTCCCTATTATAAGGTGCAGTTGTAATTGAGATGTCCCGTTGTCCTATTACGTAACTTGGTTAACGCTGATCTACAAAATTTCGCTTCACAAAAATATACTCAGCCAGCTTAATCCTCGCGATCGAAATGGGACGGCAGATGGTAAATCGCGTCGCGGCAGCTGCATGCACGCACATTTCTTTACGCGCATCAGCCGTATCCCCCACTTATTGTGTTTTATGTTCTACTGTTCTCAGGTAGCTATCGACGAATGTTTTGTAAAAGCTGATTTTATTGTCCCATTTCTGAAAAACACAATATTGATGAAGTGGCGACGAAACGATCTATGATGCTCTATTACATCAGTGTAAATTGATTGAACATTACGTCATAGTTGAGCGTATCGTTCGAAGTCGTGGTGTTTGCTCTATGCAAGCTCTATGCCCTCAAGCAGTGAGCTAGGCCACTAGTTGTGTCGCATTGAAAAACGGGACGCTACTCCTGACCTACATTGCAACGGGGTTGTCCGGGATTGGGATATCGCCAACTGTACTTTCAAACAACATCCAAAATTATTATCTTCCATAAAGAATTTTACTCGTTGAATATTGCGGCTCCGCCCGCATGGATTTATAGCTAGCACTGCATAATGGCTAACTTATACATGGCCGGAATATCTTACTCATCATTGGAATAAATAGAAAGATTTAAAATCACACTGACAGTATCGTAAGGTTTATTAAAACATCGACTGTGTTTACTTTTACCACAGAATATTAATAGTACTAACCTTTTACTGAGATCGTAAGCAACATTATTACAGTATAGCATAGCAATCGTGAACTATATACATACTTACGGTTTCTCTTTGAATCTATAAGTGTGACATCATTTGAATTACAAATCGCTATATCGACAGTGTCAATAAGTTTATTCACTGTCGCCGTGAGCTGAGCAGACGAGTGCCATATCGTCTCAACTCAGCGTGACGTCACACACGGCTCATCAGTTTATTATTAATCGTTAACGTCGGTTTACCACCTCCCATTTGTTAAGGGTGATAGAGTGTGGGTGTTTTGATTGTATTAATTATTTGTGCCTCTACTATTTGTCAAATGCTTTATACCCAGTTTTTATAATAGGTAGGATTGAAACGTAAAAAATGTGTAGAGCATTTTCCTTAGCTACAAATATCACAGAATATAATAATAGTCTTAATATTATGAATGCTTAAGTTTGTGTGTGTGTTTGTGTGTTACCTTTTCACGACTAAACGTCTGGACGGATTTGGATGAATAACCTGGTTTAACATAGGCTACTTTTTATTCTGATCAAAGGTTCGGGAGGGTCTACGCGGACGAAGTCGTGGGGGCCGCTAGTTTCGTAATATTACGCAACGCTCAGCAAACAATATAAAAAAAAAAACAGGAAAAATAGTAAAAATATGGGAACAATAGATATTATAAGATATCCACGATGCGATAAGAAACGCATCAGAATGATGGCTTTTCCAAAGGACTAAAAACTATAGGATCGATAGATGGCGTTGATAAATTAAGCACTGTCAACTGTGGCGCGTTCAGACCCTACGCTCCGAGTGCAACCAATCGCTCTAACGGCGTATCAAACATTAGAGCGTGACGTTCGGTTGACACAACTTAGGTTGCCCTCGGAGCGTAGGTTCCGAACGCGCCTCAGTTGACAGTGCTTAATTTATCAACGCCATCTATCGATCCTACAGTTTTTAGTCCTTTGGAAAAGCCCTCATTAAGTACTCGTGTATTTTCTGATACGAGTATCGAACGAGCAGCAGTTGGCTGAAGTGAAAATTCAGTGGCATTTCATTCGTTCAAAGGTCAGCTTCGGGTGCGGCTCGTGTCGCCGGCAGGCTCCAATGGCGCGTTGCGCTCTGCTCTGATACACGTGCAAGCATCACACCGGGTTCCGAATAAAGCTTAAGGTCGCCGAGCATTCTACTTGAATGATTGCAATAAAAAAAAAGAAATGAGACCTTTTTCTAACGAGCTTTTTAGAGATCCCACGTAGGAAATATAGATGACTAGCGACTGCCCACGACTTCGTCTGTGTGGAAAGTTTTATTGCTATCCCTCAGGAACTATACTTTTGCGGGATGAAAGGTACCCAATGTCCTTCTCTGTACCCCTGACCCTGACAACGTGTATGTATTTCATGATGATCGGTTCATTAGTTAAGACGTAAAAGCGTAACAAACAAACAAACGGACTTTCGCATTTATAATATTAGTAAGGATAAACAGTAAGTTTGTGAAGTATTTAGCTCTAACGTTAACTGTGACGAGGAAAATAATGTATTGAGATAATCGAGATAAACACGATATCACTGAGTACGTACGATTGCATACATTGTTCTAGCTAGGCAATCTGTTGTCGAGATTCAAATATTACGTCTTTCAAACTTTTCCGATTGGCTTTTTGCCAGTACATTAGTTTTGTTTACGAAATTTTTACCACGTCGTTTAATTTCGACACTGTGGAGGTAATTAGCTATGCCAACGTCCGTCGCCGTGGCAAAGTGATGTATATTATAGTTGTGTGGCTCATCGCCGGTCTCATTACAGCGTGAATAAGCGTTAGTTTGCCCTCTGAGATGGAATGGTGTAGCCTCCTTTGAAGCTTTTAAAACCACGACTATGAATCGGGAGTGAGCTGAGCTCTCACTGCTCCTGCCGCTTACTGCGCCTACCAATGTTTGTGTTGGACAGTTTGAAATTATGAAGTTCTTTTACTTGCAGCACAGTCTTTATAATAGGTACTGTGCTTGCAGGTCCCATTGAAAATTAGCTAGAGAGTTAAGAACCTTATACAATATCACGTTAGGCCTGTAGTCTCAAAAAAGCTGACTACAAAATCTTTTAAAGTCAACGTTATAGCATTTTGTTGCCCTGTCAATTCGTTTTGCACACCTGGCTTGCCGTTTTTTAATTAATGTTTGGATTAAAATGTGACGAGGGTCTGCATTGCATCAAGCGTGGCCCAATTCTGTACTTTTTAATGGTTACAAGGTTCGATGGAATCCTTACTCGTTTTGCCCGTTTACTTTCAGAATGAAAATTCCTGAAAAAACACTGTTTCAATTTAGTATGTAAAGAATTTCTGTCGTATCGAATGAACCGCCCGCCCCTGAGTTTCGGCCTTGGGGAATAAATCAATCAATGGACAATTTGCAGTACTTAAGTTCACCCTAGTTTTGATGTTAGATGCAAAATAAAAACAAGACGTGTGAATATTGGAAAAGAACTCGTTTTTTAGTGCTTAGCATATAACAATAAAAAAACATCAGTGTTTGAATACTAATATATAGTTATAGTAATCTTAAAATCCAAAGTGTTCATAGAAGAAAGTGCTGGAGTGTGGAGTGGAGGTGGCGTGCGGCTGAGAGCTTCACTCGGTCGCCAAGTTTGTGTTGTCGGCCACACGCGACCTACTTTTTGTTTTGTGCGACTCTGCAAGTCGACCAGTCTTTGTTGAACTTATATTGAAGCTAGAAACGAATATACTAACATGTCTTTACTTACTAGTTTAGAGTTTAAAGAAATCAGAAATGTTCCTAAGGAAGTCTTTAAAAAGGCCGGGACACTAAAATAACTCGAGATTAACACACTGAATAGAAGCGTCGAAATCGGGGACTAGATAACAAATTGGTGAACGCCGAATAGTTATTATTATTTGATTGAGATTTATGTCTCGTCTGGGGAGTGAACCTGCACCGGTGTTGACGTCATATGCCGTCTAGACTGCTGACTCGACAAGGAAGTCTCGGGACGTTGATCTTGTTTTAATAAAATGCATTCTTGTTTTGGTGAAGAAGGACCAGAGTAATGGCAGAATATTGGATAGACTTGATAGATACGAGTACGAGGGCGGATTGATAAGTCCAATGACTTTGAAAAGAAGAAATACTTTTTTCATTATTTATTTTTGTATCTTAAAAAGAAACTGCTTAAGGAAACTTTACACTACCAAATTTTTTTCAAATTCGGCAAATTATTACTTTTGGAAACAAAAAGCTCAAGCGACTTCTAACTTTTCTTAATGAGTCTGTCGACCCTCTCGGCGGCACTCATGACATCAAAGCTCATCGAATGAAGATGCGAATCCTTCCTATTCTCTAGATGAGATTTTTTCTCCTACCAAACATGAATAAATGTCTTGGCGGGCAAAGATTTTTATCAAGCCAAAGGGTGGTGTCTGAAATGGGCCCTCATTTCAGTTACCAGTTTTCAGGCGATGAAAGAAAAAAATAATGGGTTAAAGAGGAACTTCGTTGGACTAAATACGCAGAGCTACAATAAAAATATGTAAAGAAATTAAACAAAATATTCCGAAAAAAAATTAAATAAATTTAAAAATATTAAAAACACGACTGCCCTGCCAAAAACGAACTAAAAAGTTAAACAACAAGTGTCATTGCAGTCGGGGGTCCTTATTATGGAACAATTTTTGACCAAAGAGGTCCCCCGACTGCAATAACACTTGTTGTTTAACTTTTTAGTTCGTTTTTGGCAGGGCAGTCGTGTTTTTAATATTTTTTAAATTTATTTAATTTTATTTCACACATTTTAGTGACATATTATAGTTTTGGAATGTGCTCATCAAGGCCTTTCATTTGATGCCCATATTGTAATAATAGAAGAAAAAAAATTTTTTTTCACATTTGAAAATGGCGTCGTACAGTCGCCATATTGATTTTTTCTAAAAAAAATATTGCCAGTGTCACTTGGAATGCTATAAGGATTATAACGATACCCCAATTATCCAAATCAGTTCAGGCATTTAGAAGTTATGGTGGAATAAAGAAACTCACATACCCACAAACATACATGAACCCTGAACACATAACACTCTTTTTGCTTTGGGCAGTCGTGTAAAAAGTGTCTCTTCATTACAAAGTCATGGACCTATCAATCCACCCTCGTACTTAATATCCTATGAGTAATAGCTTTGAAAATTCAAACTAAAAACGTAAACGTGAAAGGTAGAAATTTTATCAATATTTGGAGTGGTACCTAGTCTGACCTCCGTGCTATAATTTGATGGATGAAAAGGGAGCCGGGGGCAATGACCTCGCACCCCTAGTTTTCTTGATGTTCATGAGCCTGCCGATGCACACCCCAAACCACTTTGAACGGGACAGATCTTTATACCTAATCGAATTCAAGGCATGTGTCCAATGCAGCGAGTAAAATCGTGGTTTAATACGGCTTCTATGTGTTTACAAAGATAGTAGGTATTGTATTTACAAAAGTGCCTTATAGTGTAGATTTATTAAAATTTTATTTAGGGGAGTAGTTTAAAACCATGATTCCTGTACTGCTTACTGTATTATTTTTATTTTTCGTCCATGAATAGGGAGGAACTTTTTTTCTAACCAAATATCTATTCTGTGACCAAATGTTGAGTCCACTTTTATTTAAATTTTATGTCCACGTTTCATACGTGTTGAAGTAGTGGAAAATGTTAATTCTTTGAAAGTTTTATCTATATGATGCTACATATTGATGAAAAAGATCCTTTGGCTGCGTACGGCGTACCGATGTCGTAATTAACCAACATTCTCGTTGTATTTTCTGCTATATGCTATTATAATAAACAACTGTTTTTCTCCGTTATATTTTATTAATATTTTTGGTCCAGGTCGTGAGGGTATCCTATCCTATCCCGTCTGTAGCTATAACTTACGCTACGCCCGTCTTCGTAGGGTAAAAGTACGTTCCTCTGAATTTATATGTTCAATATTTCGTGCTACCTTTATCCGAGAACCGTCTTAATCTTCACAACCATCTCGTGATTTGAGAAATCTTGATGTAATAGTGAAGTACGGTGTTGTACTAGCTGAGTTAATTAAAGAAATAAATTGAATTTTATCAGGTAAGTTAAGTACAAGTTAGAAATTTCTGTAGAATCTTCTACATTTTTCATAGCTACTGCCTTATGACTGACGTTGTTACATAGGCACAGATTGCGCTCGGCAAGATTTGCCGGTCAGAATTAATTTTACTCTCTGATGCGCGCGACAAATCCTCGGACCGTGAATATTTATAAGGGTTATTTTCATTCGGGTCTATAACTGGAGTTTTAGGCAGGTTTAGTGGATTGAAGGTAATTCTTTAAAGATGAATAAGCTCATAAAAGGGGACTTGTTATAAAAAAACCTATTACGATACAGTGAGTTTATCCGTTTATAAATATTACAGTAATGTTTCTTATTTCTTTTATCTAAAGTATAAGTATATCAGTTATAAGCAAGTGTCTCAAAGTTCTGTAAAAAAATATTGTAGCATTTTAGCAACCTTGTGCTTTGCTACTAACTGCTAGATAGGTAATTTTCAAGCAATTAAATTCGTAATAATTTATATCCGGCAAATAAAGAAGCTGATGATGCAGTTTCCAGCGACGTTCACAAGGTCAAACACGGACGTAAAATCACAGCACTTCGCACGTATTATTTATGAGTAATGAATAACAATTCGCCGTGTTCCTAATAGCCCAACACTATTTGCTAGTCTAGAAAATAGCGATTCGGCTATATTTAAGGTGCATTTTCTCACGCATTAGTCTTTGTCTCGGCAAAATTAAGTTTTTATTATGCTATTGTTCAGCATTTTATGAATATTCATTTTGTGGCTCTTTTTAGGAAAAACTGCGCATCTACTTACTTACCTGTTTTCTTATATGTAACTTTTTTATACTTGTTTATTGTGTCGGGATGTACGTCAATTTTTACACCAATTAAGGATTAGATTATTGTTTCAGAATTGGTGTAACTAAACAATACTAACTATACAGATAAACGGATATAGGGTCGATTCGGTTGGCACGATTTAACAAAATTGACAGGACTAACCTAATTTTAGCATTCTGTTTTTGTCTTTTCGATACAGACAGAAAAAAGAGGATGGAAAACTAAATTTAGTTTAGTAGTGTCAATTTAGTTAAATCGACACCATTATACAACGTGTTACAAAAAAACTCCGGTTGATAGGGAACCATCAAACTGAAAAACTTTGACTACTTATAAGGCCAACTCTGAAATTGCAAAAATATCTGCTGTTTAATGAAACAGCAGATATTTTTGCGCTGCAGTTTAATAATGCATTTTGTTATATTTTCGTTATTAATTTTTGTATGAAACAGCTGATATTTTTTTCGCGATTTCAGAGTTGGTCACATAGTAAAAGTTGTTCAGTTTGATGGTCCCTATCTACCATATTCGGCTTTAGCGGTTTTTTTGTCACACGTTGTGTGATTAATCACATAATCTAAATAAAACCTCGCCACAGCCGCCATCTTGTTTTTCCCAAATGTCACAATTTTTCCCCAGTTCCATCGGTTCCATCGGGGTTTTGCACATTTCCCCCAACACCATTATCCCTTTTCCACCTCCTTCTGGGTAGTACAATTATGTCAATCATTTAGTGAGTGAGTATGTTCGTTTAACTTATTTTCCCTTTTGTTTGTTGCAGGGTGGATACCCGGCGAAGTTGAAGAAAGTGTTGATAGTAACGGCGCCGCTGTGGTTCAAGGCGCCGTTTCGTATCCTGCGCCTGTTCGTGCGCGAGAAGTTGCGCGAGCGCGTGCACACGGTGAGCGCGCCGCAGCTGGGCGTGCACGTGCCGCGCGCCAGCCTGCCGCGGCAGCTAGGCGGGCAGCTGGATCCCGACCACGCCGCCTGGTCAGTATACCATCACTAGAGATGAAAACATCCAGGAAAGATTCCACTTCTAAGGAAGTATTCCTGAAACCCGAAAACCAGCAACTTTGGAAGTTTAAAAAATCTTTTTCTGCTTACAATTAGGTACATTAAACAGCACGCGGGGCTTCCACAAAGTGTCAAATTTTCTCAATCAATTTCAAAATTAAGTAAGTAATTTAAGGTTCCAAATTCATTTGAGATTTTTGACAGTTTTGTATAGCTTGATGTGCTGCTGTCCGTACGATAATTTTGTCACATTGAGATAAATAATTAGATACAGTGAAATCCGCCATCTTTGGCCGCTTTTTGCACATAATCGGCTATAACTACGAAAAAATGTAAGACAAGGACTAGTTTTTTGATTTGTAAACCATGATGTTAGACACGAAAATTGCTAAATTTATGAGTTTTAATTACCAAAAAAAGATTTTTTATTGTCGAACAAAGTTACCTCGATTTCCTGCCAACATTTGCCACTGCATATATAACTCTTAAACTATAGGTACTTATAATAACACAGTAAGTAAGGTTCAAAGTATCCCCAGTTTTTCTAAGTAAATAAATATATTTTGTAAACTTCCAAAGTTGCTGTAATTTTGGAAGTTATTCGGAAGTATTCCTGAAATATTCCTATGTTTCGTAAACATTCCGAAGTTTTCACCATTAACCACCGCCATTCAACACCATCCATTACACCACAATGCACAAGATGTAACCAACACCGTTGAGTTTACAATAAGTACACAAATTATAAAACTAATATCACTGTTATATATTGAGGTAAGCTGCAAACAATAAAAAAAGATTGCTTAAATTGTGGAAAAACAAATAGATAAACGAGAAAGCAATTTTATAAAAACTTGTTAAAATACACTGGCCCGTGATACAGTCGTCGCCGTCAGATATATTGTAGCAGACAAGGTGAATTCTTGACATTTTATATTGTTCAGAAATATTTACTACTAAACAATTTTAAATTACACTACGTACAAAAACCAAACAAATAGTTGTGTGTATAGAAATTATTGACATGTATCTGCTCAGGAATGATCAGATATAAGTAATGTGTATGGAACTTGTCTGCTATAATATATCTGCCGGCGACTGTACGTACTATGGGCAACAGCGTCGCTTAACCAGTTAGCAACAAAATTCGTGTGCGCGCGTATCGCCCCTGCACGAACTAAACGTATGTGACAGCGGGCGCGGCGTGCAAGCGATTTTAACCTTAGCAGTGGTTAAGCGACGCTGTTGCCCATGGTACATGTATGTTAAATGCCAACATCATACAAGAGGTTTTCAAACTACCGGATTTCGTCTACCGGACATTTCAAGAATCAATTATTTTTTTCTAGCCCCTAGCCTTTTAGCCCCCAAAATTTTCAACTCACTTTTTCACTTTTGGGCCCTTTACCCCATGCAAGCCTCCGACGACGCCCACACAGATTTAAACTTAACCTACGTATTCACGGAATTATGGATTTTACGTACTAAGCATATCCCAGCCCGAGGCTCGTAGTTCAAACATTATGTATGCCTTCTAAATTGATCTTTGAAAACTGTTGACGTCGGAAAAATATTCTTAAATTGTCTTAAAATACGCTCAAGTCGTAAAAGGGTTCCGAGGAAAGTTTACGACCTATCCGACGAACTTGGAGTGTACTAATAAAAGAAGAGTGAAGGCCTTTTCGTAGGTATTGTACTTGTTACGTGCAAAAGTAAAAAGAAACATCACTATCAAATATGCACATAGGAATTTGAGTCTTAACTAATTCATCTAGTTAGGCCGGATTACTTGTCCACATTCATACCCTGCTGACGTAATTATGATTTGATAACCGAACCATATCTGTATTGCTAAATAGGACAATGACTTCACAATACGTATGCCATTAGCTCTATATGCTACCTTTGTCGCCCACGTGAGCGACCGATGCGGATACGATGTTGTAACGAGTCATTACGGTCGCATTATCTTGAAGGATAAAATGCTACGTTTTTGTTGCAGGCTGGAACACTGTAGAAACTGCTATACAAACAACATACAGAGCTCGAAGTTGGACGGAATTATTGACGAATATGTAATAAGCAACCACATACCTGGAGCCAAGCCGCAAAATGGTAATATGTTATTCATTTTAAACTTTACTAACTGCGTTATCTTTGTTTTGATAATTTTTCTTTGATCTAAAATACAAAATATTTGTTTTGATATTGCAACGATTTCAATTTTAAACAGAGTTCATAATAAGATTTAATTTGCCCAAAAACGAAAAAGAATTTGGAATGAGATAACTTTTCAATAAATAGCGTTTTATTGACAGATAATGTTTGTTTTAAGGTATAATAGAGCACGGTGTCGCATGCGACATGACGAGCGACCGCGCGGCGCGGCGGTGCGACAACGCGGCGGACATGCACATCAGCGGCGACCCGCCCTACACCTGCGACACCAGCCCGCTCAGGTCACTTTGCCACTTTGTCGCAACGACATTTTTCATTTTTTCGCATAATTAGTCGAGTGCACCCATCAGACACTACCAGGAAGTTGATTATTCAATCAAAAGCCCGTATCTGTTGTTTATTTACCCTGCCTGGTTCCCACCGGCCGCGCGGAATCTTGATGCTCAGAGCACTGACGACGCGATTCAGCGTTTACAAAACTACGTGTATTTATTCAGAACTAAATTTATATTAACATATTTAAATTACTTATTTAATGTGTCCTTATTAATTTATAATCTTATTTTCACACTTTGCAATACTGTTCATTCATAAAAAGTATTATTGTGATTGTAATACAAATATTTTCTTCTAATTGTGAAAACTTTTTAAGAAACACTGTACTAATGTTTAAGTAAAATAGCCGTTTGTTTTCCATGAAATAAAAAACGAATACTTGATTACATTTTGATTAAATAAATAAATAACGCTTTAGACAAGCAAAGCTTATAAGTATTATAGTAAAATTGTCAATGGATAGAATTAACAAATTAACATCCATGACTCAGAAAATTACTTATGCTCATCACACAAACCTTTGCCCTTACCTGGATTCGAACTCTTTGACTCAAAAGGGTCGCCCTTACAACAAACGATCGTTAAATAAGAGAAATTGAAAATGTAAAACTTTTAGACTACGAGAAATGGCATTGCATCAAAAATACTTGAACGTTGTACACCAAATTACCGGATAGGTACTTGTGCCATAAAGTTGGAGATTTACGATTCCCCTTTATGGACGTATTCGAGGGAACCGAACAATCAACTTGACACACTTCTCAATGCAGGAAGACAACTCTTATAGTGAAATAAAAAGTAACGCGGCGGCGGGCGGCGTGTAACAGTCCAATAAACGTGCGAACATTTGCAGGGCTATATGGTTATCGCTACGTCCTTAATTGAAGTCGAAACGTAGAGAGACGACAACAACGCTTCGTACGTTTCTGCGTTAGTACATTGTTTTTTTTTATGTAATTAGTTCAGTAAAATTACGGGTTCGCAAAACATTAAATGGTAATAAGCTGTAATTTTGCAATCTGACTTTGATGTGTTTATAAAAATCTAATATAAACGAATCCAACTAAATTTACGAATACAAAAAAATACAGCGTAGTTGTAACTTTTTTTTTGTTGGATTAACATTCACAATCAAATTATAGTTCCAAATCAAGCAAAAAGTAAAGAAAGTATGTAATTAGCAATTTTGCTAAAGCAATTAAATAAATTAATATTTTGGTCAGTAAAGTAAAAAAAGAATTAGTGAAAAAATGACAGCTATCCATTTAATCTAGCGATCAAAAGAAGAAAGACCGCTATTGCAAATTATTTCTATTTCGTCATACTAGCGTCCGTAATTTTACTGAACTATATCGCTAGTTTTGAGGTTCACAAGTCACTGAATAATCTGAGAGATTAAAAAGGTATTTCAATGTATTTAATAGATAGCGTATTCCGTATGATTATTATAATAATAGTCATAGTAATTTAATTAGTACATAGAACAAATGTTATAGTTAGTACTTGATAGATTTAGTAATTTTATTTTATTTTCACAGAAATTCACATGGCTACAATGGCGACATGAAGGGCAGGCACATAAATTCCGGAGATGAAGATGACTTAGATATAAGCAGTAAGTAATATAGATTAGTATTAATTAAGTTCCGACCTCCATTATATTAGTATTTCTTGAGAAGCTCCATGGCGCAGGTTTTGATTCTGTCCTAGTGACCTATTTATTGAATAAAAGGCATGTATTTGTACGCCATGCGTGCACGTGGCCATACATATTAGCTAGCATGTTAACTTTATGATGTTTCAACTATTTACTGCTAAAACAGTATTATTTAAAATCACGAATATTAGGCAGTAATTCGCCCACCGGTCCTATCTCACCGACTCGTATGATTTTTTACCAAAATACGAGAATTTCGAATTAATTATCTTGCTGAAATTAGCTGAAGTTCTACTATGAATGCAATCATCCGACTGTACTCGGATATTCGGTTTCGTTTCTATGATATGAGTACCATCCGAGTGGCAGTCAAGAGTTGAAAGTAGTTATTGAACCTACTTTTTAACCTGCACAGTAAAAACTTTTACCTCTAATGTCTATCAGTTTACTTTACATAGACACGTCAACATTGTCAACGTCAAAGATGACAGGGCTTTGTGTTGTTTGTAATAAATAACAATAACCTTGATTTCACTATGAATTTTAATTGTCCAGATCAAAAAAATATGGGTATGTGTATTCAATAGTAAGTAACTTAATTATTACGAATGGGTCAGTTCATGGGAATGAAAAAAAGAGCGACGTTAGGTAAATTTATATTTTTTTATTTATCTAAATTTGAGTATGTAGGTACCTACTCGATATAAAACGGAAATCTCGTGACGATAAAGTTTACGATTATTGGTTTCGATTCGAACGAGGTTGACGCTTGAAGGTAAATATCGTAAAACGGATTTATTTAAAACCTCGGAACGTTTTACTTGTTAGTTAAATGGCGTTTTTGTTAGTGTTGTTTATTTTATGTGAGTCACATGCTGTTTATTGTTTATGATTCTTATGGTCAATTGATATATCTGTGATTGTTCTCGGTACTGAATAAGATAAAGTTTAATTAGTGATTCGTAATAAATAAACAAAGAAGTCCTAAAAGACTACGTTTCCGACAGATGTGCAAAGAAGCATTGTGAGAATCTAGCGAAGTTGTGAAACGGTGATGGTTTTCCACCAGACTTGTGCGAGGATGCGAAGTATAGCTTTGACACGGTGTGCGAGCGTTGCGTGAATGGGTTGCGATCACATCTACCTCTAATGCTAGGGCCACACTACCGTGATATGCCAACAATTATGACCATTGATGAACCTTATGAGTATAGGAATAAGGAAAATTATGGCCATAATTATTGCCATATCACGGTAGTGTGCACGTAACATTACAAACGGTGTCTATTGACTGGTGATGTACTACACGCCACTACACGGTATAGCATACTTCCTCGCTCGCGTTTTTAGCAAAAGTCCTCGTTTGCGTCTTTCCCATATATAGTGGTGGCTAAATAATTAAGGACGCCCCAGTCGATTTTCAAACAAACGAGGTAACTTAGCCTTGGTTCTCCACCAAGGATTGACTGAGCTGTGATCTGATGATGTGGGTATATTCAGGGAGTGAATAGGGGGAAGGTTATACACACCCAACTGATCTGATCAACATTCTAAGAGATGTTTAAAAAACCGTGAAAATAGCATTAAAATGTATGGAAATCTTGACCGGTTCAGACCATTTGGGTGTGGAATCTGGAAGGCTAATTTTTCCGTCGTCACACCAAATAGATTCTTCGACGATACCACAAATAGAGTGTAGTTAGTACCTACCTACTATACGCCCAACGCACACACACATGGACTCGTCTCTCATCGATCGACAACACTGCGTCACCCACTTGAACTCGTTTGAGATTCGTCTGAGATTCCAGTTATTTCGTGTCGGTGAGAGGGTGTTTATGGTGTGAGTTGCTCGAGCGCACGTTGTACTAAGATTGTACTATTGTACTCTCTCTGTTATGTGGTGATTGATACAGAGTATGTTGTGTTGTGGCAGCGCGCGGCACGTGGTCGTCGGGCGAGGCGTCGCCGGGGCTGTCGGACGAGGAGTGCGGCGGCGGCGGCGGCGAGACGCCCGCGGCGCTGCTGGCGCGCGTGCGGGCGCTGCGCCGCCGCGGGCTGGCCGCCGAGTACGAGGAGATCCGCGCGCGCCCGCCGCACGGCACCTTCCACCACGCCAAGTATGTATGTAGCTATAGTGCGAGGCGCCCGCGGCGCTGCTGGCGCGCGTGCGGGCGCTGCGCCGCCGCGGGCTGGCCGCCGAGTACGAGGAGATCCGCGCGCGCCCGCCGCACGGCACCTTCCACCACGCCAAGTATGTATGTAGCTATAGTGCGAGGCGCCCGCGGCGCTGCTGGCGCGCGTGCGGGCGCTGCGCCGCCGCGGGCTGGCCGCCGAGTACGAGGAGATCCGCGCGCGCCCGCCGCACGGCACCTTCCACCACGCCAAGTATGTATGTAGCTATAGTGCGAGGCGCCCGCGGCGCTGCTGGCGCGCGTGCGGGCGCTGCGCCGCCGCGGGCTGGCCGCCGAGTACGAGGAGATCCGCGCGCGCCCGCCGCACGGCACCTTCCACCACGCCAAGTATGTATGTAGCTATAGTGCGAGGCGCCCGCGGCGCTGCTGGCGCGCGTGCGGGCGCTGCGCCGCCGCGGGCTGGCCGCCGAGTACGAGGAGATCCGCGCGCGCCCGCCGCACGGCACCTTCCACCACGCCAAGTATGTATGTAGCTATAGTGCGAGGCGCCCGCGGCGCTGCTGGCGCGCGTGCGGGCGCTGCGCCGCCGCGGGCTGGCCGCCGAGTACGAGGAGATCCGCGCGCGCCCGCCGCACGGCACCTTCCACCACGCCAAGTATGTAGGCTATCGGTGTTCTTTATTTCTTTACTAAGTCAGGATTTTACATATCAGTAATTTTTTGTCCACAATCAACAATAGGGTGAAAAGATGATTACTAGAACTATTTATTTACCCAACACTTTTGTATTATACGCAGATACATGAGGTTACAATCACAACATTCTATCATAGGCGTAGCTAAGATCACATCTTTCCACTTGCTCAAATTTTTCATATTTCTATCCCTTCATTCAGGTACTCTACCTGGTCCTTAAAAGTATTTTTAAAGTAGGCAACTCATTATCGACGGCGAAGTAACTCAATTTCAGTAATTCAACTTGTTGTGCCCAGATTGCCGAGTAACCTCGCCAAGAACCGGTACACGGACGTGCTGTGCTACGACCACTCGCGCGTGCAGCTCTCGCAGACGGACCCCGACGACCCCACCACGGACTACATCAACGCCAACTACGTCGACGGGTACAAGCAGAAGAACGCATTTATTTGCACACAAGGTATGAATTTTCTTTTACTTTTGCTAGCCATACCAGGGGGTCTCACTCCGCGTTTAAACTTTTATATTAATATTTAGAATGAACTGTTCTCGCATCTCCTCGCCCGGTGGAAAATGGTACTTAAATGATGAGGTACAAGAATAATTCTTAACCCCTAGCCTGTCAGATATGATCCATTAATAAGAAGTCTAGTTAATAGGCAATAATTACGTAGTGCCAAATTAAACTAACTAAAGGATCCATGTTGAGAGATTTAATTATGTACCTGTATAGAACATCTTATTACTTCCAATCCTATCGAAATGTCTTTAAATTACTTTAACCACGTCTTATAAGGAATGTCAGTATTTTTATTTCTAGGCAGATCTACGTATGATTACTTATAAAACTTAATCATCAACCGGTTCTAAAATAAACATAATTTATCTTAGTATCATAATTTTCCTCGTAAAACCACACTTAAATTGAAACAGAATTAATGCGCAATTGCTAATATTGTGGGCGATTCCTAGAAGAGCGGTGTTTAGATCAGATTTCTTGGAATGGCATTACTAGGAAAGTTCCAACCAAGTACCAGCCCTAGTACATTGTTTTTCTTTGCTAGACAATTCGTAAATATCTGTTGTTGTCGTAATGAGTTATTTTATTTAGAACTTTATAAAAATAGAGTTCCAAGTAAAGTTTTTTCATAGTTTAAAAATAAGTTGTAGGTGTTGGTTACTTCACCGAATGACATTAACCACAATAGAATTTCTAATATTAAACAGTGTGGGCGTTGTAGCGTTGTAAATTGAAGTTTGTCTCATTTCCATGAACTACTTAGTGGTTGGCGCGTAGAACTTATATGCTTTATTTGAGTAGAGCCTATATATGCGTGGGCAAATTTTCCATGGGTGTGTTTTGTTAGCATAGCAAAGGGGTGGCTCGATAGATGTGACCTGATTAAACGACTGTCACGGATTCGAGTAGTATTGTAAAAGCAAAACTTCTTTAATGACATAAATAGTTGAAAATCCTATTATAGAGATAACCTGGATCATCTAGTAAATTTTTTATGACATCTTGACCCTTGGTTTTAATATTTTGAGTCACTAGTTAGGGCGCTGTACTTTTCAAGCGTTCGTTGTAAAGATTACACATACATTAGACAAAAGGGGAAGGAAAGCAGAAGCAGAAGGCAAAGGGTACCTCTAGACTTGCCTGATCGAGATCAATACATTTATTGCTTATCAATATGGTTTATTGATAGGCAATAGATGAATCGATCTCGCCTGGCCTGCATACCCCGCAAAGTTTTGATTACTGAAAGCTATAACGAACTTCGCAAAGTAAAGATGTATGGGATTGACAAAAGTTAATAATATCGCTTTAAAACTTCAAATCCAAATGCAATTTGACCAGAGGGGTCGGATCACAAATTATACACCGTCATTTTGTAGTCGTTTTAATTAACTTAAGGGAGTGTTCTACTAACAGAACTAAACATTTTTGCCAAAGAAACATGGGTCGAAAAACGACAAAAAAATTAGACATTCCCAAACTAATAAAATGTTTTAGCTGTCTAGTTAGTATGTGAGACCCAAAATTTTTTGTCGTTTTTCGACCCATGTTTCTTTGGCAAAAATGTTTATTTTCATTGGTACAACACACCCTTAAGTTAATTAAAACGACTACAAAATGACGGTGTATACATAGTTAAGTCAACTGTCCACATACAGACGGAATTTTGTTCAGAAATTCTGAAACTAAAATAAAAATTCCGAACGGAAAATTACCGCATGTATGTGGTAGGTATATTTGTATGAGTTAGTTGCGTTCGCCATTCCGAACGGAATCATTATCTCGTTTCGGAATTCCGAATCAAAATTCCGTCCGTACAACCCGCGTAGTTAAACAATGGAATTGAAAATGGCGGCTCACCGCGCTTGCCACAATGAGTGGGAGTGAGAGAGCGACAGGTGTGCCGTTTACTATCTGCGCGGGTGAATGAGGCGGGACTCAGTATTAAGGCTCGGTTATGTGGAAACATTTGTCACTGTTTTTTTCTTTACGTGTAAAGAGTATGGAAAATAACCTCACTTCTGCACTTTTTCGATATATTTCGTTGTTTTTTCATCATAATCTTTAGCACAAATATCTTTCTCAAAAAAGTTATTTGAGCAACAGTATGTTGTATGTTGATGTAGAATTCAATACGTTTCCGCTATAATTTACGCCAAATATATTACCCGCGACAAGCACTTTTGATGATATTCTGTTTTTTTCTTACAACCATCTGTGAGGTTTATACGCAATTTAATGTTTGTAGCTACTCGATAATCTCTTTAGCTTGTCGTATGTTTTTTTTGTGGCTACAACTTTACGTTTTCTATATAAAAAAAATATGGTCCGCGCAAACCATGTTTTCCTATCATGGACCCTTAAGGTCAAACCGCACTACAGCGGAGCGGCGCGGCGCGGACCGACGCGGCCAAATATTTTGTATGCAAACTGCATTTAAGCAGCGCCGCACCGTGCCGCTATAATGCGGTTTGCATCGTTGCTACTAATAGAAATAATTTTGGCCGCGTCGCACAGTGGGAGACTTACATTATCTAGCCGATGAAAAGTCATTACAAACATGTGTAAAATAAAAATATAAAAACTACCACAAACGATACCTCTTTAGTTGATAACATACTGGCCATATTATTTTCTTTATTTTTTTTAGTGTGTTTTGACATATTCATGGTGTTTGACGAGAGTAGACTGTGTCACGTTTCAAATGTAAGGCGTCATGCAAAGTTTAAATTTGAGGTGTCCTAAATATTTTGTAGGAAAACAAAGTTCATTGATATGGAATTAACTAATACGAATATGTAAAATAATTTAATGTGTTTATTTTATATTTCAGTTGTAATAATCTGTATTTTCAGACTATTCAAAGTACATAGCCACAGTTTTATAATTTTGCTACGTTTAATGGTCTACAAGAACCAGGATCGGTCAGGATCAGCCTTAAATTTGTATCTATTTATTGGATACTTTTATCAGGTCTCCGGGAGTGTAAATATTAGCTGCCCAAATCTGCCCGATTTAAAAAAAGATAGAAAATGGTAAATAGGTACAAATAAATTCGACCATTTCCTCAACTACCGTGCTGCTTTGCAGCAGCACGGTAGGTGAAACAGTTGAATTACGAAGAAAAGCTCTTATTACGTACGGCTTAGACTGCGTTCAGACGATAAAGCACGACCCGATCTCAACCCGAACTCAACTCAAACTCAACTCGAACTCAACCGAAGCCCACTCCTTGCAATACAGCGCTTACAATTTTGAGTTTTATGGCACATTAATAAGCTACGTTATTTTTCGTCGATGCAACTGCACCCGCCACGCGCTCTACCCGAACTCAACCTCAACCCGAACACAACCCGAACTCAACTCAAACTCAACGCAAACTAACCCGTACACACCTCAAACTCACCTGCACATTACTCAGGGGCTTATTTATGTGTCATAAGAATCAAAATGCAAGCGATGTATTTCAAGGTGGGCTGCGGTTGAGGTGAGTTTGAGTCGAGTTTGGGTTGAGGTCGGGTCGTGTGTTATCGTTTGAACGCAGCTTAAAAATCTGTCTCAAGGTCAACGTGCCTTTGACTGTGCATCGAGAGTTTTCAAATAAAAAGAAAATTATGTAGTAGTTATTTAAATTTATTTTAAAATAATTGGTATGAATCTATAAATAATACTGAATTTTAATTCGACTCCGACGAAGAACTTGAAGTTCTCAAATGCTGACGCTTTCGTTTCCGCTTCCGCTTTCGCTTACACTTACCATCACCGTAACCGTCACCATTCCCACCCATCCCTTCATCCCCCCTCTCCCCTACCCCTTCCCTGTGTAATTTTAAATCGTCATCGTTTGCCTACACACAAAATTTTGACATCCTAGCTTTGAAACTAAGGAACTTCCATACAAACTTCATCCCCTGAATTTTCCAAAATCCTTTCTTAGTGCTCACCTACACCATAAAAGGTATCTACCTATACTCTCCAAAAATGGTGTCTCTACTTTCAGCCGTTAGGGCTTTAGCTGTATCCCAACAATCAATCAAATAATCAAACAATCAATCAATCAATCAACTAAGAGTTTTATATGTATAGATAACCATAAGGAAAGCTATTTGAAAAACAAATATGGCAAACTGCTATTCTATACATCGATTCGGGGTTTTACGGCATACCCCAAGGACTAATACTTTTCATCGGCCAGATCAGTCAAATCTCCCACTGTGCGTCGGTCCGCGCCCCGCGCCGCTCCGTTGTAGTGCGGTTTGACCTTTTAGATTGAATGTTACGCACTCGTCGATCAGGTCCACTACCGAAAACATTCGGCGACTTCTGGCGGATGGTGTGGGAGCAGAACACGCTGGTGATAGTGATGACGACGCGCGCCGTGGAGCGCGGGCGCGTGAAGTGCGGCCAGTACTGGCCGCTGGCGGCGGGCGCGCGCGCCGTGTACGCCGACTACGCCGTCGCCAACGAGGCCGTCGACGCCGACGACGACTACACCGTCACGCACCTGCTCATCACCGACCTCAGGGTATGTTATAAGGCCACTTGATAACTGACATTAATTATTCACATTTTAGTTAATATTTTGAAAATAAATGTATGATGTGAGGCGAAATGATCTTTTCAAATACCATATCGATGTTGAAAGTTTATATTTAATATTTAAATTGATTTGTTATTGTACATTACCTAATTTTTTAATTTTTCTGAATTGCATTTTTTATTTACAAATATTTTTTTGTCACTGATTCTTGAATAAATTTAATTTTTTACATTTTTTAATGAAATTCAACCAGGTGTCGAGGTGTGAAAAGATAATTTTAAGTTTACTGAAGTGAGTTTGAGTAAGCTATGTAGTCATCATTATATCAGCGCTGTTCACATTCAGTGGCTTCCCGTGACCTTCACCCTCACGTCGGTACGGAGCGTCATCCGGTGCGCGGTCGCCATTCAAGATCCTTTCTGCCCCAACGGCGATGGCCGTTGGGGCGGAAATTGGCGGCGTTCTTCTTTTTTTTTTTTTTTTTTTTTTTTTCTCCGTTGGATCTGCAATCAGTGCATTCACTTTAAGCAGATGTGTTGCATGCTTCTCTCATTCAGAGTGTGTCCCCCATCGAGAACATCTACTCATAATTCTCTACACTATAGGATGTCTTTCCTTTTAAGGCGTTTAACATAGCTTGATATTGTGAGCTGTCGTGCAAGGGTATTGGGGTGGGCTTCTAGCCGTTTCCTGTATGTAGTCTTAATATTAGTGATTTCCTCTCTTACTGTGAGCATTTCCAGATGTTCGTGGATTTCAGCATTAGTCACATACCAGGGGACGTTACTGATTGTTCGGAGAATTATGTTCTGCATTCTTTGTATTCGTATGATGGAGGAGTTACAAGCACTACCCCACAGTTGAAGCCCGTACATCCATATAGGTTTCAGAATCGACTTGTACACCAGTAACTTGTTGTCTACCGACAGTTTGCTGTTTCGGCCTAGCAACCACAGGAAGCTTTTGTATTTAATGTTCAGTTGATCTCGTTTCTTCTTGATGTGCTCATTCCATGTCATACGCCTATCAAGATGAAGACCAAGGTATCTTACAGAGTCCTGGTGAGGTAGGGTGGCATGTTCTAATTTCACCGAGGGGCAATTACCTTTGCGTAGGGTATAGGTAACCTGCACTGATTTTGAGGTACTAGCTTTAATCCTCCAATTTCGAAGCCATTTGGTTGTCTCGTCCAGGCCTTCCTGTAGGATTTTTGAGGCTGTTACTGGGTCTCTGTGACTCGCCATGAGTGCGGTATCATCGGCGAATGTAGCTGTAGTTATGGTATTCGAGCAAGGGAGGTCAGCTGTGTAAATGGTGTAGAGTACAGGGCCCAGCACTGACCCCTGAGGAACACCAGCTTGTATTTCAAAGAAATTCGATGTCGTTTCCCCTTCTTTGACCTGGAACAGTCTTCCTGAGAGATAGGAATTAAATATTAGGAAATAGCTGTGTGGAAGGCAACTTTTAATTTTGCATAGCAGGCCCTTGTGCCAGATTCTGTCGAAGGCCTGTTGTATATCCAAGAAGACTGCAGAGCAGTATTCTTTTTCTTCCAGCGTCTTTCTTATCTTGTCGCAGACTCTATGGACCTGTTCCACAGTAGAGTGTTGCTGTCTAAAGCCAAATTAATGGCTAGGTATGACGCCATTTTCTCTTAGTATAGGAAGAATCCGCCGGAGAAGGAGTTTTTCGAAAATTTTGGATAGTATCGGGAGCAGACTTATAGGTCTATATGATGTGATGTCACTTGGTGGCTTTCCGTCTTTATAGATCATAGTTATTTGGGATACTTTCCATATTGCAGGAAAATATTGAACTCTTAATATCCCATTACATAATATAGTGATGTAAGTTATAGCTTTTCGGGGCAGTTGTTTAATTATTTCTTTGGTTATTAGGTCAAAGCCCGGCGCTTTTTTATCCTTTAGCTCCTTTATTACTCTCCACACTTCTCGTGGTGTCACGGGTTTTGGCGGTAGATCCATTTGGAAGTCTTGGTTTAGGGTAGCATCTACTTGTTCATCAAAATCTTTATCCATAGAATCATTTGGGCGGAACACTTTTGCTATATGTTCAGCAAATAGGTCTGCTTTTTGCTGTGGTTTTCTCACCCATCCTTCAGCGCACTTCAGGGGTGGTTTAGCAGCTTGTGGTCTGTCATAACCCTTAGTTATTTTCCAGAGCGAGTAGTTTGTAGACTCTGTAGCCGTTAGATTTTCTAGCTTTTCTTGTAATGAGTTATCATGCCAGTTTTGCAATAGTGACTTGAGATCTTCTGCAGCTCTGTTAAAATTTGTTTTATCTTCAGTAAGCCTACTTAAATGCCAAACTCTTCGAAGTCTTCTCTTTTCCAAAACAGCCTTTTTTATTTCTAGAGGATAGTTATTTACTCCACTACTGTTGCGGGTTTGGATATCAGGAGTGCTTATCCAGCATGCTTCCTGTATGAGCGTCGTTATATATTTAGCTGCTTCGTCTATATCTTCAGGTGTTTTGAGGGCCATTTTCATGTTTATTGATTCCTCGATGTGCTCTCGAAATATGTTCCAGTCTGTGAGTTTATTACACAGCCTTATTGATCTTGCCACCTCTATAAGGTTGGTACTAACTGTCAAGAGTACCGGAGTGTGACCTGAGGAACTATCATAACAGGACTCAGGTTTCATATACAACTTCGTTAGACCTTTGGCGATGAAGAAGTCTATCAGATCTGGCACCTTCTTTGGGTCAGTTGGCCAATTAGTAGGTTCTCCTGTGGATATGGTGCTTAATTTGTTTTTATCTACGCTCAGTTTCAGCTGTTTGCCTCTGGTATTCGATAATCTGGAGCCCCAGGAAGTATGTTTTGCATTCCAATCTCCGCCCACAATATAGCGGTGTCCCAGAGTGTCAAAGAAGTCGGAGTACAATGACTCAGTCATATTGTGTTTAGGTGGGCAGTACACTGCTGATACATTTATGTCTCCTGTTTTATCATGAACAGTAATCGTGGTAGCTTGGATATGCTCAGTTTCATAGTTAGGCATTTGATGATGTTTAATAGACTTTTTTATAATGATGGCTGATCCCGCATGGCTTGTACCGTCTGGGTGGTTTGTAATATAGCAGTGGTAGTCTGGAAGCCTTATTATGGAATTAGCTTTGCAGTGGGCCTCAGAGATAAGGAGAATGTCTAGTTTATGTTGAGACATGAATAGTTTAACTTCATGAGTATTAGGCGCAAGGCCATTGATGTTCCAGGCCGCGATCCGTAATGAGGTCATTTTGTCAATTTGTCGACGAGTTTAGCTATGAGGTTCATAAGAGTGCTCATTTGTTGAAGGATGATATCGAACTTTTCAGTCTGTCTTATAATGATTTGTTCTAGGGTCGCGTTTATTTGGCCTGTGCTGTGAGTATTATCAAGAGAGTTCTGGGAGGTGGTGTCTATCTGGGCTCGTTTTACGGTTTCTGCATAGGACAATCTCTGTTCTCGATTCTTAGGCTCTGTATTAGTATTCGGATCGATCATCATAGGTGTTTTAGATGTGGTTTTGTTTGCTAGTGGTGGGATATATTTTTTTTGTTTTCTAGCTTCGATTTCCTTGTAGACTTCGCATCCCTTGTAATTAGCTGGATGTGAAAGCTGGAGTGGCGGCGTTCTTCTAATAAAATTAATTGTTTTATTTTTTTCACGAAATGCAACCTTTTCCGTGAGCTGTTGTGGCCTCGATGTGAATGGATAATTTTCAATTTACTAAAGTGTGTTTTAGTTAGTATACCTCGCGCGACGAGTTAAGAGCGCTCGGCAGTGTGGAGCGGGTATGCGCAGTATCATGCGCATACCCCCTCTACATTTGCCGAGCGCTCTTAACTCGCCGCGCGAGCTGTACGTTGTGTTATTGTGTATTTGCACTTGGTCGATGTAAACAGTAGTGTTGTGTTGATATGCAGACGGAGCAGTCGCGGCGCGTGTGGCACGGGCAGTACACGCGGTGGCCGGACTACGGCGTGCCGGGCGGCGGGCGCGCGCTGCCCGTGCTGCGCTTCCTGCAGCAGGTGCGGCGCGCGCAGCAGGCGGCGCTGGCCGAGTGAGTATGCCGCACTAGCCTGTACTAGGGCGCGCCGGGCGGCGGGCGCGCGCTGCCCGTGCTGCGCTTCCTGCAGCAGGTGCGGCGCGCGCAGCAGGCGGCGCTGGCCGAGTGAGTATGCCGCACTAGCCTGTACTAGGGCGCGCCGGGCGGCGGGCGCGCGCTGCCCGTGCTGCGCTTCCTGCAGCAGGTGCGGCGCGCGCAGCAGGCGGCGCTGGCCGAGTGAGTATGCCGCACTAGCCTGTACTAGGGCGCGCCGGGCGGCGGGCGCGCGCTGCCCGTGCTGCGCTTCCTGCAGCAGGTGCGGCGCGTGCAGCAGGCGGCGCTGGCCGAGTGAGTACGCCGCACTATAATAGGTAGACCGGTTAAATGAGACCTCGCCCGCGGGGCACAGGGGCGCGGGGGGACGAGAACGGGGAGTGCGAGAGGTGCGGGGGCGGGCCAGGCGCCATAGTACGCTGGCGACGAGGCTAGCGGATCGCACGTGTTGAAAGCAATGACGATGGAATAATATGGACCTGACATACCTACGAAAAAAGCGTGCATAACTACTTCATTGTTCTCCATTCAAACGCAACTCAACATGGCGGCTTAGCTTGGTGTACATAAACCTTATGTAAACAACATAGATCGAAATTGTAACATGTAAACGCAACACAATATGGCGGACACGGCACGCGCCTGGTGTCACGAATGGTTTGTTATTGCAGTTTATGCCACTTCCATAGTTCCTTTTTCTGAGGTTGAAAGTTGCAAACAATTTGTGAGATTATACATGAGATTACATTCTCAAGAGGCGTCGAAATATTTTCGAACATAAAATTAATAGTCAGTAAAAGCAAATGGATTTTAACGTATACGAATATTTAAGAAAAAAACTGTATCCAAATCCTGCTGCAATGAAATGAAATTATTGATTTATAATTTTGATTAATCCTACTAATATTATAAATGTGAAAGTTTGTGGGTTTGGATGTTTAGATGTTTGGATGTTTGTTCCTCAATCACGCAAAAACTACTGAAAGGATTTGGTTGAAATTTGGTACACAGATAGTAGATAGCCTAGATTAAAACATAGAATACTTTTTATCCCAATATTCCCACGGGAACGGGGACCACGCGGATGAAATCGCGGGCGGCCACTAGTCTTGCATAATAGAATAAATTGTCAATAAGTTTATTACCCAATATTGTATTATGTTATAGTCATACTCGTAGTTGGTTCCATTAAAAGGACATCAGGCACATGAGACCCAAAAGTGTATAAACATAGTTCTGTTATCTATAAACACTTTATGTTAATAGAATCATAAAACAGCAGCAACATTATTTTTTTACTCCTTCATTTAGCTTTAATTAATTATTGAAAAAAACAAAAGCATATCAATGAAACGGACATCTTTGTCAGCGATTGCACACGTCTCCCCTGGGTATATTTGTTCTGTGGCACAAGTGATTGCGCATTAAAAAAAAATATCTGCCGGCTGTCAGTCAACTGTTAAAAGTGTTTTGTTACGTGCGGTGCGACATATGCACAGAACTCGTACATTGTGGTGCTAATCTGTATCACTAATGTTAATATGTGCACACTACCGTGATATGCCAATAATTATGGCCATAATTTTCCTTATTCCTATACGCATAAGGTTCATCAATGGTCATAATTGTTGGCATATTACGGTAGTGTGGCCCTAGCATAACGCAGCTAACGAAACGTGTTGTCGTGGTGGTGTTGCTATTTAGTGTCGGGATTACCAAAAAAAAAACTTTCAAACATAAATAACTCTTAAAACATAAATCTTCGTAAAAATCTGAATATTTTCTATGAATTACTAATTACATGCCTGCATTTTGGAAAATACAGAAATGTTATACATTCTTTGGTTTTTTTCTATGGGACTCTGCCTGATGTCCTTTGTAGTCCTTAATTAATCCTACTAATATTATAAATGTGAAAGTTTGTGGGTTTGGATGTTTAGATGTTTGGATGTTTGGTCCTAAATCACGCAAAAACTACTGAACGGATTTGGTTGAAATTTGGCACACAGATAGTAGATAGCCTGGATTAAAACATAGAATACTTTTTATCCCGATATTCCCACGGGAACGGGGACCACGCGGGTGAAACCGCGGGCGGCCGCTAGTCTTGCATAATAGAATAAATTATCAATAAGTTTATTACCCAATATTTAATTATGTTATAGTCATACTCGTAGTTGGTTCCATTAAAATTTTGTAGTCCTTATATAATCCTACTAATATACTTGTACTATTATGTATTCTGTGCTAATATTAGGTCTTTACCTATGAAATTGCCGTTTTGTTTGAAAAAAGTTAAAGTAATTTTTTTTCGAACTTATTTATTTCTTTTATTTAAAGTAATCACCCCTGCAATCAATGCATCTTTGCCAACGCTGTGGCAGTTTCCCTTCCCTTCTTGAAAAAATCAGCTGGACGGGAGACAACAAACTCTTCAAAGGCGTTTTGTACTGCCTCCCGGGAATTTTTTTCCCGCTAAAAAGTTGTCCAAATTTTGGAAAAAGTAATAGTCGGTAGGCGCAAGATCTGGTGAGTATGGCGGATGAGGGAGAGCTTCCAAACCCAACTCATGCAGCTTAGAGACGGTCTGTTGTGCAGTATGGGGTCGCGCGTTGTCGTGAAGTAGCAGTGGGGCACCCATCTATCAAGCTTTTTTATCTTGCCAATCTGTCGCAAATGGACCAATATTGTTTTGATGCTAACATCAAAAGCTGCTGCCAGCTCAGCTGTAGATTGCGATTCATCTGCTTCCACAATCGCCTTTAATTCATTCTTGTTGACCAAAGTTTCCGGACGACCACGAGGTTCATTTTTCAAGTCAAAATTCCCAGAACGGAACCGAGCAAACCAATAACGGGTTGTACGTTCGTTTGTACAGTTCTCTCCGTAAACGTCGTTGATGATACGTGTCGTTTGTGCCGCGTTGGTGCCACGACGGAACTCATATTCCATAATTACACGAAATTTCGAAGTATCCATTATGAGAAAAAATTTTGAAATGTAATAAAAATACAACGCTAATCAATAAACAAAAGACTGATTTTGTAAATAGAATGTCATATTTTTAAAACAAAATTAATTTGAATTTAGAATTCATAGCCAATCAAAACTTTTTTTTGTTTGAAAAAGTCTGTACTGCAATACGGCAATTTCATAGATGAAGACCTATTATTATAAATGTGAAAGTTTGTGGGTTTGGATGTTTAGATGTTTGGATGTTTGTTCCTCAATCACGCAAAAATAACTGAACGGATTTGGTTGAAATTTGGCACACAGATAGTAGATAGCCTAGATTAAAACATAGAATACTTTTTATCCCGATATTCCCACGGGAACGGGAACCACGCGGGTGAAACCGCGAACGGTCGCTAGTATTCTAATAAAAATATCACCCACTTATTCACCGTTAACCACTGTGACGTCACATATCTTAAGAACTGCCCAGTGCACATTTCGCCTCTTGTGTATTACGCTACGAGCGCCCCCCGCCCGCACCCCTCGCACTCCCCGTAGTCGCCTCCCCCCGCACCTCTGTGCCCCGCGGGCGAGGACTCATTTAACCGGTCGGCCTATAGCCTAGAACGATTTTTCTCTTAATGAGAATCAGTAACGATTTTTGTTTAATGGCTAATTAGAAAGCTTATGCCACCACATGATAAACTTTGAAATTTTTTTTTCGATACCCTGAAACCTGAGAAGTTATAAGAGCTAAAATACTGGTTTTTTGGAGGTCCCTATGACGTCATCGCGACGTACGCGAACTTTATGACATACGTGATAAAGCACTGAGCTATTGCATTGAGCTTGGCATTTCCTTCAAACCCTTTTAACTCAACCATTACTAAACGGATTTCAAAAATTCTTTCATTAGGTTTCATAGCTATCAATATCGTTTATGCGCATTTGGTCCACTTCGCATTTGGTCCACTTGCCGAAAAAACGTCCACTTCGCATTTGGTCCATTTCGCGGAACGTCCATTTCGCATTTGGTCCATTTCGCGGAACGTCCATTTCGCATTTGGTCCACTTTCTAAAATTTCCTCCTTTGCGAGTACAAAACACGTTTACCTAATTGTTAAATTAAATAAGTTAACTTTCTCCATATTTATGTGATCCTGGTACTTTGGTGACGTACTAAGAACAAGATAAAAACAAAATATATATCGAAAAGCGAAAATAGAAGTAAAAATACTCCATAACAGAATATAAAGCATATTTATGTGAAAGTTGACTAAATGGGAAATGGACGTTCCGCGAAATGGACCAAATGCGAAATGGACGTTCCGCGAAGTGGACCAAATGCGAAATGGACGTTCCGCGAAGTGGACCAAATGCGAAATGGACGTTCCGCGAAGTGGACCAAATGCGAAATAGACGTTCCGCGAAATGGACCAAGTGGACCAAATGCGCATGAACGCTCTTTCGTTATACAGCGATAAAAACGTTTTGGCATCACTTGTCCGTATCTCATTCGAAACTAATTTTTTTCATATTGAAAGATTTATGGCCGAATACTCAAACGCAGCTTAACTTTGAGCGGCTCTCAAACAGCATGCTGTCTTTGTCATATCTTTGACATTTATTGTGACAGGACGACGTTTGAGAGCCCCTCAAAGTTAATTAGCGTTTGAGTATTCGGCCATTAGTTACCTTTACGTCGAATATTACTTATTATTACGAATTTTCATATTTTTTTATCATTGTTGGTGAATAAAATAAACAATGTTTTCACTTCCAGCTTAGGGGACGCGTGGGCGGGACACAGTAGAGGACCCCCAATTATCGTTCACTGTTCTGCGGGTATTGGACGGACAGGTATGTTTTTATATTAGCTGAATTTTATCCTAGAAAAACAACTCAATCCTCCCGAGCGTCCTCCCAGATTGTGAATAGTCATGACGTGAATTCGAGTCCCATTAAAGTACATAGTTAGAGATAAATTAATTTTTCTGGCATAAAATAGCACCTCAGAAAAATCTATTTACTTTAATTTCATAATAATATGACCGCGGAACTACTAACACCGCGGTACAAGATTATACTAAACTGTGTTATAACGTCTACATTACTGCGCGGTGCCGCGCCGTTCAAGATCTACAAACCTGCATCAGTTGAGCCGCGCAGTTTCTGAATGTATTCATGCCTATTGGCAGGATGACTATTTTTTTATTTTATGTTACATAAATTACCTCTCAAAAAAAAAGAAACATTGGTAAAAGAATTATTTCGCTAGCGTGAAAACTGCCCGAGATATCACAGTTTGCAATGCACAAAATTGGACTCACCCGAAAATGCTCCATACTAATGGCTACTAAGTTATGGCGTCACGATTGAGTAGTTTTTTTTTTATATTTGACAACATCACATACATATTGCTCCAATTCTAAAGTAAGTAGCTATAGCACTTGTGTTATGGAAATCAGAAACAACGGTGGTATGACAAACACCCAGACCTGAGACAATATTGAAAAGTTCATTTTCTACATTGACCCAGCCGGGAATCGAACCCGGGACCTCAAGAGATGGTGATGCCTTGAAAACCGGGGCGTGCAAACCACTCGACCACGGAGTTTGTATGCAACGCGTAGGAAATTTGTTCGGCAGCTATATTAAATATTGTGTTTATCAAAATGGTTTCTTAGACAAATTTGCTATAAATTTTACGGACTAATTAAATGTATTATTTATTTTTACAAATTTTATACTTTTTAAATGGACTTGTCCGCCCAACTTTGAAAGGTCATAAAACAAATAATACGCAATATATAAAACCAAGATGTATACAAGCTACTCTAAAAGTTCAATATGTTTACGATTTTTATTAGTATTTCGTTATTTTATTCATTAGTCATCATCCCAATTGCCTCCTCCGTGTCCATTCTCAATGCCAGACTGCCACGCGTGCATTCGCTATCATGTGAATGTTCCCTACCGCGCGACGACGACGCTCGGCACCGCGTGATCATATAAACTTAGCCTTTAAACTTTAATCTATCATCCATATACAACGTGTTACAAAAATATGCCGAATTTGGTAGATACGGAATATCAAACTTAACAACTTTTACTATGGGACAAACTCTAAAATCGTGAAAAAAAATCAGCTATTTCATACATTTTGATATTTTCATTATTAATTTTTGTATGAAACAGCTGTTTTATTTTTTT
This sequence comes from Agriphila tristella, assembly GCA_928269145.1. NCBI lineage: Eukaryota > Metazoa > Arthropoda > Insecta > Lepidoptera > Crambidae > Agriphila > Agriphila tristella. The sequence continues at coordinate 47,261,423 of OV743433.1, forward strand.
GGCGATTTCAGAGTTGGTCCCATAGTAAAAGTTGTTCAGTTTGAGGGTCCCTATATACCATATTCGGCATATTTTTGTAACACGTTGTATAATCAAATCAAATCATTTTTACCATTGCCACTCAAAAAAGGTCGTTTAATTCAACGATAAGAGTGAATAAAACGCTGTTTTATTCACCGAGTGAATAAAAATATTTTGAATTTGGAACAAGCGCGCATCGTATGAATTATGTACAAAAAAAACGTGCTGAAAGTATGGAGCTATTCCATAGATAAAGCCTTAGTTATACAATTAAATTAAAAAAAATATCCCGCCAATTTTATTTAGGTTCTTTTTAGTGTCTTATCTTTGGGTTCTTTTCTAAAAAAATATCTCGCCAAATTAATTAGGTTTTCTTTTCTTTATATTAGAGGGAGATTAGATGTTCAGTCTTGCATCAGTCCATTCCATCAGTCTGGTACGATCTTCAGTCTGTAAAAAATCAAAATCTATACAAACTGATGAAATGGACTGATGTCAGACTGATCATGTAATTTCCCTCATAGCATGGTTGTTTTATGTTCATTTGAAAACTTATAGTTTCACTATTTTCTAATGGTTAAATTACCGATTACCTATCTAAATAATAAAATTTGAGAACTATAAATAGGTCAAGGAACATTTATACTCACAGGGAGAAATAGGTACTATAGGTGTAAGTACTGCTATTATGTTTTCTCGCAGTCAATGGTAAAAAGTAGAGTACACAACTCGTGAAAAAAAATTTCATCTCGGTCCTTTGTATCCCTCGTTTCGCTCAGGATTCTACTTTTGAATCCCTCGCTACGCTCGGGATTCAACTCTAGAATCCTTCGCTTCTCTCGGGATCCAACACAGTACCTCGAACTAAATTCCTTCTTTTTTCACTTGTTGTATAATCTACTATTATTTGCTTGATTATGGGTGGATTACATTATGTGATGTAAAGAAAATTTTGGCTCTCCATATTCAACCTTACTAGGCATGAAAAATTCGTTAATTTATCTAATCAATTTAAGTACGAATCTTTCACTACGAATAAATAAAATATAAATGTAGGTATTTGTTTTAATCCATCATCCATATTTACTACGAATATATAAATGTATTCGTATGTTTTTAGGGACGTTCCTAACGTTAGACATGTGCACGATGCGGCTGGCGGCGGAGGGCGTGGTGGACGTGCGCGGCACGGTGGAGCGCGTGCGCGCGCAGCGGGCGCACTCCATACAGATGCCCGACCAGTACGTGTTCTGCCACCTCGCCGTGCTGGAGTACGCGGTCAGTATATTAATACTAAGTAGCGAACTAAAATCTATGGAAGTATCAATATATCAAATATAGTTTAAAAAATAAAATAAATTAAAAAAATATTAAAATCACGATTGCCCTGCCAAAAACGAACTAAATAATTAAATAGCAAGTGTCATTGCAGTCGGGGGATCATTTTGTAGAGCATTTCAGGGCAGTCGTGTTTTTAATATTTTTTTAATTTTATTTTTATTTCAAACGTTTTAGTAACAAATTATTTAGTTTTGGAATGTGCTCATCAAGGCCTTTAATTTGATGCCCATATTGTAATAATAATAAAAAAAAATTTTTCTTCACATTTGAAAGTCATCGCCATATTGATTTTTTTTTTCAAAAAAATATAACCAGTGTCACTCGGGATACTGCAAGGATTCTAACCCATCCAAATCAGTTTAGGCATTTACAAGTAATAGTGGAATAAAGAAACTCACATACCCACAAACATACATGAACCCTTAACACATATACACTCCTTTTTGGGCAGTCGTGTAATAAAAATGGCACCACGGGATCGAAAAAGTACAACCCGCTCAGCTTTAGTCCGGCTAGCCACGAACCCGGTGACTGACGTTAGCGTTCTTAACAATAATTGCAGTTTATATTGTAAAGAAAAAAGAGAAAGAGAACGTTTATTAGAAATGACGTCCTGTGTAGTCAAATGGTGTAAAAGACGCAAAGAAGGCAGTAAAAAATATGCAGAAATAACGTATCATATTTTTTCGTAGAAATATAGAAAATATCAATGAGTATACAAATTATGGTCGCTTAAAAGCAACCAGTGCTCAGACGCTTTGTGCCGCATAATATTAAATGACAACATTTTTAACTCCATCCATTTAGTTGTACTTTTCGTGTGGTGCCATTTTTGAGCGCAATGCTTGTTCCATAGATTTTAGTTCGCTGATACTAAGCCCAGGCCCGCCGCTAGCTGTTTGAGCGCCCGCGTGCAAGACCAATTATGCCGCCCCCTACTACAAGTGGGTGATTTCTTGAAAGATGCCTTAATCTTTTTACCCACTCCTTATGTAAAAGTCTAGTCCGCGACTAGACTTAGGAGACGGAGGGGCCCTATATTTTAATCCTTCGGCTAATTTTCTCATGTCAAATGTCGAACGAAAATCAGTAGAAAAGAGCGCTCGACGCCAAAAATTTAATTTTTAATTTATTATTTAAATTTATTAATTATAGAATTAATTTAAAAAAAATATTTTATATTTTAAGGGGTAATCTTTAAATTAAATTTGCCAGCCGAAGAATTCAAAAATAGGGCCCCAGGTCCTTAATGAAATCCGAGCGCAGTTCGGTTTAAATTCTTAAAATCAAGTCTAGATCCCTATCTATCACCGGCTCACCGCTGCCAGAACACGATGCGAAGCGGTATAGGCAAGAAAAATAAAATCATGCCCCATCTTCGACCCTAGCTTCTTCGACGCTTGGATCGGTCGATTTGCCGCCCCCCTAGACGTGCCGCCCGCGTGCGGTGCACGCCTTTCACGCCTGCTTGCGGCGGGCCTGACTAAGCCTGTAATACGAACTAGTGTAGTAGATGATAGTTTTTGTGCTAAGAGTACAGCGTAAAGCTACGGAGCGACCGGCAGCGTACCGAGCGAAGTTTCCTCTCATTGCGTGGTTGAATCAATCACTCCACAGTGGTAAATGGGGATGCAAACTGAGGAACTAATGGCGCCACAAGCGACTGTCCTAAAATCGTTTGGTTGGTTTAACATTTGTCAAATGGCATTTTTGGCTTATTTTTACCAATCAAACCCATTGATGATTGGATCATTGCCATATCAAAGCCTCTGCTTTTGCTATTCCCATTAGTATCACTTCATAATAATTCACATTCGCGTTACGGTCGCTCTGTTGCGTGGCTGACCCAGCTAGCTTAGCAAATGCACCACGGTTATTAATTGACGATATTCGTTTCGTGGTGTCTGTCCCGCTCACATTAGTATGGTGTGAGCGAGATGGACAATGTGCTAATGCGATAAAAGTGATGACGAATTATTAATATTTTATTTTTATCATGAAATTGTGGTCCAGTGATTAGCAGTCACTTATATAATAATTAACCTTATTTAAACAAAATTTGCAATAATCAGTGCTCTATATTTTTTATTACATATAATTTATTTATAGGAAGTTTAATAGTTACAGTAACAGAATAGTTAAAAATAAGACCTAATTACTAAATTCTACCAATAGCAAATATTGTGTTTTTTTTTTAAGTTATATAGCGACAATAAGGATCAGTAACAGGTTTGAATCCTATAGTTTTATTGATATAATAAGTTAATCGAAGGAAAGATAATACAAAATAAATACATAATCACTTTACCAAACACGCACGTAAACAATGATAATGGCGCACACATACTACTAATAAAACTAAATTCCTTCCTTTCGACGACATCCAACATCTGCTTCCGATTCCGAAACAAATCGAACAAAATTATACCTACTTCTTAATAAAAAATATCTGATTTGCGATATATTTTCTTGTATTATTCTTATTTTGTTTATTTTTCATCATAAATACCCATTCATCTCTCCAACAGAAAGAGAAAAGAAACTTTAAAATCGCTTCAAATAGAAAGACAGAAAACTTAAGCTGGCCTGCTGCGGATTACCTCTCACTATTTTCAACCAAAAGGCAAGCGACTGTGTGCATTGGTGAGAAAGAGACAGAGTAATAACAATCAACCGTTACCCGTGGCAACCGCGCCAAGACACAGTACGAAAAGGAAAGCTAAAGGATGTTGGCTTGCCTTGAGGTTTTGTGTGACAACGAATTTGATACTACTTCCTTGCGTGCTCCTTGCGCTCGGCGCGGTGCGCGAGTGTTTTTCGCCGAGCGTTTTTACACTTAGAAACCCATAAATATTAACCGTAGGCATTACCGAAATGGTGAAAATTATTGAGTAATAACATGTATGATAATAATATGAACTGCATGGTGGATCGGTGGGGTGGGATTTTTGAAAAGGTAAGCCGATGGGAATCGGCTTGTATGGACCCTTCGCCACTGATAAACACATATAGATAGCTATGAAACCTAGTGAAAGAATTTTTGAAATCCGTTGAGAAATGGTTGAGTTAAAAGCATAGAAATAGAATGTCAAAGAACAACAATGTCAATAAACAGGTGATCCGAAAACGAAAGCATACATTTTATATGAGATACGTGAAATATGACTGAGATTCATAAAATATGACTAAATATGGCAAATGCAATTAATAAACTATGTTCCATACTGTTTTCTAGGGGCTCTTACTGTAAAAAATGTTGGCACATGTCACTTGATCCTTGTTCTCTTTTTTACATAGACCGTGTCCGTATGATGCTAACTTCTCTTTTCCACGCTTTGTTGGTCTTCTTGAGCGCAGCGAAAATTTTTCCATGTCTATGGTTAAAAGGGTTTGAGGAAATGCCAAGTTCAATGCAATATGTGCTTTATCACGTACGACGTAAGGTTCGCGTAAGTCGCGATGACGTTCATAAGGACCCCCAAAAACCAGTATTTTAGCTCTTATAACTTCTCAGGTTTAAGAGATATTGTGAATTTTTTTTCACAGTTAATCATTTGGTGGCATACGCTCATAATTAGCCACTAAACAAAAATCGTTACTGATCCTCATTCGCAATGCACCCATGTAAAAAGACAAAACTATTATAACAAATAAGCATGATGACTATTTTTTATTTTATGTTACATAAATTACCTCTAAAAAAAAAGAAACATTGGTAATAGTAGTTTATGATACAAGGTTGGTAAGGAGGTTTTTAAAACGAGATTACGTTTTATAAGCCCGAGCCGCAGGCGAGGGTTTGTAATCGTCACGAGTTTTAAAAAACCTTAACAACCGTGTGCCATACTACGTTTTTCAATACATATGCGAGAAAACATTATAGGTACTACTGAAATTGTAATCTGTCATATAATAAAACTGTAAATTCTAAATATTTGTGCGCGAATTACGCAAAAACCGCTAAACGAATTTTGATGGATTTATCACAATTTAGTAGATTGAGGTCCAACTTAAAATTTAAGCTATGTTTCATCAAATTCAGGTGGGTGGAACCAGGGAAACAGCTTGAACTCTCCGTAGTACTAGCTTTCATACACTAAAGTATCATTTTAAACTGGTTTTGCCAAATTTTTCTACTGTCCACGCGGACGAAGTCGCGGGCGGAAGCTAGTAGAAATTAAAAAAAACGTTCGTAAACAAAACGCACGGCGCCGGCGTACGGTAAAATCAACTTTCCGCACGCTGTACTAATCCGTAAACAAAAACGCACGGCGTGAGGTAAAATCAACTTACCGCACGCTCGACTGTCATCGTAAACTTAAATTTTCGAGCAACTGTATTGAAAAAGAATTATTTCGCATGAAAACTGCCCGAGATATCACAGTTTGAAATGCACAAAATTGGATTCACCCGAAAACGCTCCATACTAACGGCTACTCAATAGGGAATATGCATCAATTTTTTTTTTAATCTTAATCAAAAGTATAATGCGTGAGAAAGTTAACTGTAATATTAAAACTTTTCTCTTGCGTTTTTTTCTCGTGATATAGTTACTTGAAGTTAGCGCGCAGCAGCACCCGCCGAAAACGCTCCATACAAAACGGTGACGTCACACATCACGTTTCAGATGTGTTTCGGCGCGTTTAATATGGAGTTAGCCAATAATCTTCAATTATCTCCCTAAATTTTGCGTTTAAGTACATATGTGTCATACAAAATATTGTTTCTTATTCGATATTCTATCTGACTGTGTGTATACTAGTGTATTATATCCGAAAATGAAAAAAAAAAAATCGTTATTTTCCCCTGATTTCATCGTGTGATAAAACTAGGATTATACATTTTTTTTATTTTTTTTCCTGTTCCATCATGTTTTTATAAGTGTCCGCAGCGATCAAGCTCAAATTCATCAAAATCGGTGACTTATGCATATTCCCTATTATGACCTCACGCTTGAGTAGTTTGTATGCAACGCGTAGGAAATTTGTTCGGCAGCTATAAATATTGTGTTTACCAAAATGGTTTCTTAGACAAATTTGCTATAAGTTTTATGGACTAATTAAAGGTATTATTTATTTGAGTAAATTTTATACTTTTTAAATGGACTTGTCCGCCCAACTTTGAAGGCTCATAAAACAAATAATACGCAATATATAAAACCAAGAGGTATACAAACTACTCTAAAAGTTTAATATTTTACGATTTTTATAAGTATTTCGTTATTTTATTCATTAGTCATCATCCCTATTGCAGGTGATGCACGGGTACCTGGAGTCGGCGGAGCTGTCGGGCTTCGAGGACGACGCCGACGAGTCGGAGTGAAGCCCGCCCTGCGCGCTGCTCTAGCGCCCGCCCACCACACAATGATGTTCCAACTAACAGGGAGATTACATACAGTCTAACATCAGTCTGGATCATCAGCACAGAAAATACAACGTGTTACTAAAAAAAACCCCTAATGCCGAATATGGTAAATAGGGACTATCAAAATGGACAACTATTATGAGACCAACTCTGAAATCGCAAAAAAACGGCTGTTTCATACATTTTGATATTTTCGTTATTGATTTTTGTGTGAAACAGCAGATTTTTTTTCGCGATTTCAGAGTTGGCCCCATAGTAAAAGTTGATCAGTTTGATGGTCCCTGTATACCATATTCGGGATTAGGGATTTTTTTGTAACACGTATAACGTTAACGTTATACCATAACATTAACATAATTAATAGCTAAACTAAAATATGGTAGATATGGTAGACCATCAAACTGAACAAATTTTACAGTGAAGCCAACTCTAAAATAGCTAAAAAAATCTGTTGTTTCATACAAAAATTAATAACGAAAAACATACAGTTAACTTAATAATCTCTTCCTTTTTTGAAGTCGGTTAAACATATGAAATTATATGAAAGGTTAATTTTTTCGCGCGATTTCAGTTTTGGTCCCGTAGTAAAAGTGTTCAGTTTGAAGGTCCCTATCTACCATATTTTGGTTTAACCATTAATTCTGTTACACGTATTATAGTACTAAACGTACACAAGGCGCGAAGACAAATAATAAGCTACTCTCGTCATACGGCAATAAAGTACAATTTCAAATTGCACAGCGATGCGTGCATATTATAAGCGCCTCCGAAACGCTTCTCTCTATCACGTAGTTCTGTCTCGACCGACACATGACATCCCTCGTGCGCTAGCTCGACTGAGTCAGCCGCGAGCAGTAGGCTAATATAAAAGTTTAAACGCAGTATGAGTGAGACCCTGTCACCCAGTGTTTCTCTCAGACAAAATTCTCCAGGGGGGCAATGGAGAAGTTTCATGATGTTAAAACTTCATAAAATTTAAATATAGCCTTAAATTAATATACCTATGTCCTATAGTGAAAAAAAAATTAAATCCGTCAGTAAATGGTAGAGTAATAAATAATTGCGTGATGCGATTGTAAGGGCGTGACGTCATCCTATCTGTTGCTTGTATGGCGGTGGCGCGGCCGGCCGCTGAAGATGTTCCGTAGATGACTGATTTTTAGAGATAATTTGATAGTTCTTTCACATCATATCAGCCGCACGACACCCACTGCTGGGTATAGGCCTCCCCTAAGGATCTCCACGACGATCGGTCCTGCGCTGCCCGCATCCACTGGCTTCCCGCGACCTTCACCCTCCCGTCGGTCCCCCTTGTCGGGGGCCTACCCACGGAGCGTCGTCCGGTGCGCGCGAGCCATTCCAGAACCGCCCCGCCCCAACCAACATCGGTTCTTCTCACTATGTGTCCCGCCCATTGCCACTTCAGCTGAGCAATCCTTCGAGCGATGTCGGTTAGTTTAGTTCTCCTGCGGATCTCCTCGTTTCTGATTCGATCACGCAGGGAAACGCCGAGCATGGCTCTCTCCATAGCACGCTGGGTGACCTTGAGCCTCCTTATGAGACCCATAGTTAGCGACCACGTTCTTTCACAGTTGTATATAATTTGGCTTTAATTTTAATAATAGCGGATAAAAAAAGAACTAGGAAACTTATCCATTAAGATGTTCGGGGGAACGCTGCTTTTATTAGTCTGAAAAAATTCAAAGTCTCTATAGACTGATGTCGCACGACACCCACTGCTGGGTACAGAAAGACAGATGGAATAGACAGGCGCCAGACTGATTATGTAATCTCCCTCTAACAGTGATCAGTGACGCACGAGCGTTGTAATTTCAGTGACAATAAAACTGATAAACAAGTGCCTCCATTGAGGATACCGTACCGGTCGCCGTATTCTCCATTAACCTCGAATAGCTTTCCACTCGGCTGTCAAGCTCATTGGCAGTCTCTAGCAAATTCCTTCAAAATGCGTAAGTTGTTAAGGCGACATTATATGAATCACTAGCGCCACTCCTCTAAAAAACAATAATTACCGTCGTGTAATTACACAATTTATTAAAAAATTCAAGCTGATGGTCCCTTCGCAAAATATCAATTGTTATTTATAAACACAAACTTGACACATAATAGGGTATTTTCCAATTTTTTGAAAACTGCTTAAATTTAAAGATTGGGACGATCGATTTAACAGAAAAATAAAAATAAATAAATTTATGTCTTTTTTTTCTATTAAAACAATTAAAGTCTAATTTATTTTTAATGGTTTTTAATTTACCGCCAAAACGCTCGGTTCGATGTCGTCCACTGTGAGACGTCAACTTTGTGTAAACAATTTTAACACCTATGTAGTCTGTGTAACAATTTACTCTATTGTTTACACAAAGATGACGTCACACAGTAGACGTCATCGAACCGAGCGTTTTGGCGGTAGATTCAAAACTATTTAAAAATAAGTTTAACATTAATTGGTATAATGAAGAAAAAAGACATTAATTATTTTTTTAATATTTTTCTGTTAAATCGTTCGTCTCAATCTTTAAATAAAAGCAGTTTTAAAGAATTTGGAAAATACCCTATTGTGGTTTTTCTCTACGAAAAACAAAACGACTGCCGCTTTTAGCTTTTTTCACCACTAAAACTGCAAGCAATTATTAATTGTCACTGAGTTGGTTATTTTTATAAATAACAAAATTTTGATAGGGGACCATCAGCTTGGATTTTCGATAAATTAACTGCAACTGAAGGAAATTGTGTATTTACTCGGTAATTTTTTTTTTGTGGGAGTGGTTGCATATCGGGTGTAACAAGACACTCAACGAAGCCGAAGTCCACGCATTCCGCCCATCATCAGGATCATTTCTGTCTTTTAGACTATACCTGGGAAACCAACAGCTACAAAGTTATTGAAGGTCAAAGTCAAACATTGTTTTTTTCAAAAATTTTAAGAAATCTTATTTTATTCGTTATTTCCCAATTTTTGTCTACAGAAACATTATCAAAATTGTATGTATTTCGTAACAAACAATGGCTTCAAAACGTCATCACTCAATGTATTTCATGAACACGCACATAAACGTTGCCTTTCAACTCGGCCGCACGCAGCTGTGTAGCATTCACTCGCAGGCGCGGTCTTTTGTACGCGTTACATTGCGGGGTAGTGTATGTAATGCTTTTTTAACCTAAAATTATAATCGTTTCCCAGCAATAATTTTGAACAGGAATGGTTCTGATGATGGACAGAATACGCAGACCTTGGCTTCGTTGAGTGTCTTGTTACACCCGGTATAATGTCGCCTATAGAATTAATTAATAGAGAGTTAAGGGCGAGCTCGCCGGCAGCGCCTAGTGTAAGAGTTAGTGAACGAAGCACGAACGGGACGTTCCCGAGTGAGCCTCGTCGATCGAGTATTTATTTTGCATTATAAATCTTTTTGTAACCAAATAATATTTCCGTAATTATTTAGAGTTTTATTTATTTAATAAGAAATATGGCTGTGTGAAGTTTTCGTCTGTAATTTGTATAGTTATATGTTTCGTCGATTTCAAACGATTACATGCCACTATTGGATTTATTCACATAAATTGTGTACTTCGACGTCGCGAGTTTGATACGTTTTTATAAGTGGAGGTGCTGGTAGTGAAAATCGTTCATGTCTCGACTGTCGTTTTCATTGACGAACTTCATTGTGGTAATGTTAAATTTTTGTATTTGCTAAATTTGCCGTCTCTCGGATTGTGCACTGAATCATGTATGATACGAATTATTATATGACATAATTTGTAGGCAGACTATTTCACTCTTGCAGCTCGAGTGTATTGTATGAAATATTTACACAGTTCGTCGCTATATCGTATTTTATAAAAATCTTAAGTGGATTAAATTGAATGAATTATTAAACATTATATACGAAATTAGGTATATGCGCATGAAATTAGCAACAAATGTATTTTTTTTAATATTCAGTCAGCGCCGAAAAAATAATCTGTGCATTGAGACCTACAAAAATACCTAATCATTTGACAAAAATCTACCTTATCTCAAGACATTATGGTGCTCTTTCGTTCAGACAACAAATGAAAGTGCACCTTAATGTCTTGAGATAAGGTTGACTTTTGTCAAATGATTAGCTATTTTGGTTAGTAGTTTGTACGAGATCATTTTGGCGCTGACCATACAATACGTCGTCAGGATCACTAGCAGACAAGCTACTTTTAGTATCGGCTATCGACGATTAGCTGTTTTTCGGAAGTCAGATGCAATGCAACGCATAAAGACAGCAAACGAGCGACTGAACGCTACGCCTCGCACAATCGTTGATACCGCGACCAAACGCATCAAGTCGCCTAAACACGATACAGCATCAAAGACGATCACCGATACTACAAGTAGCATGTCTGCTAGCGCCCTTACGAACGGCCGTGACTAACGAATGAACGGTAACGACCGAGCACTGCAATGTTCTGGGGGCTTACCATCAGCAAATAAGAAGCCGTTCAGTTCAAAAGCAGACCTTAAGCAGGACTGCTTAAGTGACTAGACACACTATGCCGAAGTTACGCGACCGAAGTTTGGCGGTAACGATTTTATTATGAAAAAACGCGACGTAATTTCGGCATAGTGTGTCTAGACACTTAGACCTGCTTTTAAACTAACCCTTGAGGTCATAGTACAAAAAAGTAAGGCAGTTCAATATAAGTCCTGCTATAAGAGCTCATAGTAATGCCCCCTCTTGAAATAGTATTTATTTTTTACGTAATAGCGATCGTTGAGTGTGTGACGACGCGAATCCTAACGATATTTACGGCACTAAGATACATACGTGTTTTAGATTTCAAATGATTATACAGCGTGAAATTTTAATCATTTGGTTCCCGCCGTGGGGTGGTTCCATTCATGATTACAAGCAACTTTTACTATGGGGTCAACTCTCCTACTCGCAAAAAAAAATCAGCTGTTCCATACAAAAGTGCAGTACCTACTCGACCTTAATGTATGGAACAGCTGATTTTTTTTTGCGAGTAGGAGAGTTGGTCCCATAGTAAAAGTTGCTTGTAATCATGAGTGGAACCACCCCACGGCGGGAACCAAATGATTAAAATTTCAGAGTATATGTTTTTATTAGCAAGTTATTGTTTTAACTCAAGTATCACTGAAGAGTGAAATATTCTGCACCTATATAGACTGAGTAACGTTAATATGCTCCAGAATTTTACTAGCGGCGTTATTATTTTAAAGATTATTAGTCGCTATCGCACATTAACTAAAGCGTGATGAAATATTATGAATTAGCTCATGTTAAATCTAACGGAACTAAAGTATAATAATAAAACGAAATATTTACACAAATTAGATAAAATATTAGGAATGGCAGAATCTTATTTATTTTTAAAGCCATATTAGCGACATATCTATAGAGAACCAATATTTCAAATCACCGTCCTCTCGCGCAACTAACATATCGCCGTAGTCGCCTTCAAGTATATTATTTTATGTTTCGCTGCACAACTTGAGCGTTCAACTCTCCTTCGTATCCATGTAATTACTTGAGTAAAACTTGCAATTTTTAAATGCTTCTAATATTCTATTTACATGCAATTTATAATATAGATTAATCTTACATGCACCATAAAACTGCATTTAAAATTAATTATACAAGGTGTTTGGTAAAAGCCTTATAAAGCCGAATAGGGACCATCAAATTAATCAACTTTTACTACGCACCCTACTCTGAAATCGCGAAAAAAATCAGCTGTCTCATACAAAAATTAATAACGAAAACACCAAAATGTATGAAACAGCTGATTTTTTTCACGATTTCAGAGTTGGTCCCATAGTATAAGTTGTTCAGTTTGATGGTCCCTATCTACCATATTCGGCTTTATAAGGCTTTTACATTTTTTTTTTCATTTACACCTTGTATAAGTACTATAGATTGCATGTGAATATATTAGAAACATTTGAAAATTACAAAAGAGATGTCCCAGCGTTGCCCCAGTTTCATTTTATTTAATTACTTTCATAATTAAAAAATGCTAATTACATATTATTTAGGTATAGTATCAGTCAAGAATATTTTTATATTTAGAAAAAAAATTACAAAAACATAAGTTGTTTTCTGAAGTATTTTGTGAAAAAATTGTAAGTAAATAGTACACTTATGATAAAAAATTGAGATTTAAAAGCGTTTTAACTTAAAAATCCCACTTTTTAATGCAAAAAATAATTATTAATCTGATTCTAGAGTAAAATACCTACTCTGACATACTACTTTGATTAAGATGCGATAGATTAAATTTTTTGAGAATGGTGGGGCAAATGACATAGGCGCGATGGGACATGTCCTTTTACTCAAGTCATTACTCGGTTACTCGTCTATAGATACGAGGGTCAAACCTAGTGAGCTATTCACCTTGGCTAAGGAATCCGACATCAAAATTATGGAGCATACTTTCTAGGTTGGGACAGTTTTCTGTTGCAAAACGATATTGAGATTTGTAACTGAATTTTTGATGGCTTTTTACGGTGTGACAATTTTCGCAACAGAAAATAGTGTCTTTATCTAGTAATATTAGATTAAAGTTTCTCTTATTATTTAAGACTAATAAATTGTTAATCTGAAACAACTGTTGATGCTGTATCTGTAAATATTATTTTCTGTTATATCTAAATTAAAAAAAACTTGTGTAATAAAGAAAAAACTTGTAATATATTTAAAACTTAGTTTTCTTTGTCCCTTATACAATAATAATATAGAACTAAATACTACTTCATGCCGTGTAAAAACGCCATGTGTATGTATGTAATATGTGTACGCACCTGACAGTTCATCAACCATATAATGCCTGTGTTATAAAAGTTAACATTCTATCAAAAGTGCTAACATTAATGAACTCTACCTTGGTATGGTAGGGTATCATGCAAATAAAATGATTTTAGGGATCGTTCACACAAGCGATTTTATTCAACGCGCGATATTTTACCGCCCACGGGAAAATGATCCCTATGGCCACGCCGTATGGTAACTTTTGCAGTGTAACGTCGTCATCGTCCGTGCGAACACCCATCTGAGAAGTCAACTAGGAAAAGATACCTTATGGCCTGGCCATAAGGTACCTTTCCCGTCGGCGGTAAAAAATAATCGCTCGTCGTGTGAACGAGCGATTAATCTATACCCCTGTGTACGCTAACTTTAGTTGTTTAGCTATACGCCTAGCACAGGCGCGTTGTTTCCCCGCACGAACAGCATGGGCGGCAAGTCCAGGCTGAGTATCTCCAGCCACGCCATGTATAGTGCAGGTGACACGGCGCCCTGGAACAAACTACAATAAGCAAAGACTTCGTAACAATTACTATTTTACCACATAAAAGGGAGACTACAGAAGTAAGGCTTAGCTACGCGCACTCGAGCAACGCACACACTTCAGCTCGTGATGGGTTGTGCCGTGGTGATTTAGCTCAGAGTGCCTAGTATGAGTTGTGTTTCTCACCTCACTTTGCGAATAGTAGCGTGTGAAAGAGATGAAATCATGCGAGTGAGTGAACGAGTGAAAGAGAAGACGATAGTTAACTATTCGCAAAGTGAAGTGAGAACAAAAAACACAACTCATACTAGGCCCACAGATGAATACGAATCTCGGTCGGTGAGAGCTGCGTGTGTGCGTTGATCGAACGATTTCATAGTTTCGTACTAAAAATATACAAGAAATGTATACCTAATGTATAGGCACAGAATAGATTTAAGTCTATAGGTAGGTACCGGTTGTGGTATAAATTTTGGATGTTTCCAAATACCTACTTATATTTTTATTTAACGCCGACAGTACGAGTTACATTGTCCAGCCATTTTTAATGTCCCTCCTGCTGGGGCACAGGCCTTCCTTACTGGTGGATAAGGACGACTGGCTATAACCCACCACGCGGGCCCAATGCGGATTGGTGGGCGTTAACGACTGCAAATGCAGCCGGGACCAATGGCTTAACGTGCCTTCCAAAGTACGGAAGAGCTCGAGACAATATATTTTTGGTCACCCATCCTGTGACCAACCTCCGCAATCGTTAGGCCAGGCGCTAAACCATTGCGCCACCGACCTAGCTCCTTAATTATAATAATTAACAATAAAAATATTAGGAAGCTTAGGTACAACTAAAATTTTAGTAATAGGGAATGTCCGAAAAAAATCAAATTGGCGGAATATTTTTCTATAGGCAGAAATAAGGTCCCTTAGTAATAGAAAAAAGTTTCAGAAATTACGGTTGCGTAAAAAAATTTTTTAAAATCAAAGTCTCTTTGACTTCACAAATGTATGAAAGTAACAGCAGAATGGAATTATACCTTTGCCGCTAACTGCCACAACCACTACACATATTAAAAAAAAAAGTTTTGACATTTTGTCTTCAATCTTTTTTTTTAATACCATGTTGTGGTTGTGGCAGGTGGTGGCAAAGGTATGATCTCCATTCTGCTGTTACTTTCATACATTTGTGAAGTTGAAGAGACTTTGATTTTTAAAAATTGTTTCATGCATCCGAAAATTATGAAACTTTATTCTATTACTAAGAGACCTTATTCCTACCTATAGAAAAATATTCAGCCAATTTGATTTTTTTCGGACATTCCCCATTGTAGAGTTAACTTACTCTTTTAGCCATCGGCAGAGACATCACAACCATTTCAGCCCCAGAAGAGTTATCTAATACTAGTTCCCGCAGCCGCAGATATCTACTAGTTTTTGCATGTTGATTTGACAATTCCTCCTCTGTGACACAACATTCTGGAAATGTCGTTGACAATTTACAAATAGGTTTGTTCGGTTCTTGCATTATTTTCGTCAAGTCAAGTAATTTCGCTAGGAAGAAGTATAGTTCAGTGCCGGATTAAGACTACTTGGTGCCCTAAGCAATCCACGCCTGTGGGCCCCCTAGCTATAAGGGTTACCATCTACGTAAATGAAGATGCATGTCTAGAATATATGCATAAAATTCCTGTTTTTTTAGTTAAAAAAACGGCCGCACAGCGCGATTTTTGTTAGTTTCATCCACTGTCAGGAAAATGGCCGCGCAGCGCGATTTTTTGTCAGTTTTAGTATTTTTTTTCGGTGCCAATTATGGTGCCCCCCAGACGTGATGCCCTAAGTAGGTAATTACTTAATTTGTTTTGATGATAGTGCAGTGCCAAAGTGGCGATGGCGCCATCCTGCCCCCCTCTAGGTAGGTATGTTGTAGTTTTTCGCACTTCAGCAAGGCATATTTTAATAATTTGGTACTATTCCAATTACCGACAGGCTGATTATCTAAGAAACCACCTAGCGATCCGTCTCATTTGACAGATGCATGTGATACATTGCTACTTCTTTTTGAGAAAAAAAAACATACCAAAGAAAAGTAGCAATGTATAACATTCATCTGTGAACTGAAACCGGTCGCTAGGTGGTTTCTAATGGGGATGGCAACGCAAAGCTAATTGTAGATGTCGCTGCGTACGCTTGTTCCTAAGACAGTAGACGTTCAGAACAAAATGTATGGGAAAAAAGGTATTTATTTTGTGGTTTTTTTACCGAAAAAGACCCATATTTACCCAAAATGGATATAAAAGACTATTTTACAATGCAAATGCTGGAATTTAAAGCCAAATTAAGACGATTTAATTTTTACAGAATTTATATTTTTTTTTATATCCATATTTTTCTGAAAGGAGAATGGCAGGTGTCCATATATTTTCAGAGCCACATAAAGGCTTAGCGTGCCAAGAAGTAAATAGCATGACTTTAATCCTCTATTAAAGCCTAATAAATTATGTAATCGTAAGATACACTTTAAAGCTGGGGATAAAAAGTTATTTTAAAACCTAACCTCAAAACAGCACCTAGTAGGCAATTACTTTGTATACATTACATAACCTACACAGAATGATTTTTATTTAAAATCTTTAGGTGAGGCTGGTCATGAAATCTACAAATATTTAGTAATTAGACCGTAATAGACAATTACCTACTACCTGTCTATCATTGACCTGAAACATAGTATGATAACGATAGGTAGGTAAATCGGCGTCAATTGGTAATGCGCCTGGCGGCCATGATTTTAACCTCAAAAACGAAAAACAATTGTATTTTTTTCATATACCTAGACCCTTTCTTATTGAAAATAAGAATTCAATAATTAATACATTATATTACCTATTAGAATGTTACTGTTTTTGTCATTTTTAGTTGCGGATGACGTTGTTTTTCTAAATGTTGCCTCCTTCTTTACGAACACTTTAAATTGAAAAGTAACCACCAAATTATGACCTTTAAATCTCAAAAGGTCCGAATTGGGCACGCTCAGTATTTATGAATTTGGAAAATGGTTCCCAGTTTGCCATTCTCTCCATCATTTTTAAAGCCTATTACATAGAATTTAAACATTTGAAAGCTTAAGAAAACGATTTTTAAGTAAAAGTCCTTGGTTTTCATAGTTCTCGTGGAACACGTTTAATAGTTTAATAGTAATGATTTAGCACTTAACCCCAAAAAAACTAAATGTGTTAAATTCTCATTACCTAATGTTGAGCAGACAAAATTAAATATTAATTTGAATAACGATGAAGTCGAGTTTATCGAGAGCACAAAATTTCTAGGTATCACACTAGATTCTCGACTGCAATGGGATCCACATATTGAAGCCTTGTCAAGTAGACTTAGTTCAGCGGCATTCGCTGTTAAGAAAATAAGGCTTTTAACTGATATTGAAACGGCAAGGTTAGTATACTTTAGTTATTTTCATAGCGTAATGTCGTATGGACTGCTATTGTGGGGCTCAGCTGCCAGTATTGAAAATATTTTTGTACTCCAAAAAAGAGCTGTTCGCGCCATATACAATCTACGGCGGAGAGATACCTTGAGAGAAATGTTCAAAGAAATAAATATTTTAACTTTGGCAGGCCAATATATTTATGATAATTTAGTTTATGTAAGGAAACACTATGATTCATTTGCTAAGAACAGCAATATTCACCAGTTCAATACAAGAAATAAAGATAAACTTGCCGTTCCAAGATTTAGGCTTGCAAAAACTAGAGGTTCATTTATGGGGAAAGGCATAGCCTTTATTAATAAAGTTCCACAACAAGTGATTGATCTTCCTTTGCATGAATTTAAAAACCATGTTAAAAAAACGCTCATGGGTAAAGGTTATTATAAAGTAGATGATTATCTTAAAGATCTAAATGCGTGGAAATGATGTAACACATAACTTGCTAATAAGTACTTTGTTGAAGTAATATAATAAGTCTATGTTGTTGCCAATAATCCTGTCACCCTGTTGTATTGTAATTTTCTGGTAACGATATATTCAAGTTTGTAAATATCGTTACTTATGGCTGTTACAGCTGATAAGTTTCTTGCGCCCGTTCTTCTTGTCAGTTAAAAAAGTCTGGAACGGGTGGTAGGAAAATATAGACGATTCAAAGCTTATTTGACTTTGACTTTGACTTTGACAAACGTACGCAGCGCCATTTTGACAGTTGCCTTCCCCATTAGATAATCAGTTTGCCGTTTTTTCAGTTATAATAAAGTTTGCTTTCGATCATTTATTCCTGTGATCGAAGTTTGCGAGTCATAATTAATTAATAACCTCTGTTATCCTCCGACTTGTAGGGGCGCACACAGTCTTCAAAAAGGTCCCAACTCGTAATCTTCGGCGGCTCAAGGAGTCCAGTTACCATTTTTAGTTGCGTATAGTTTATTCGGTACGTGCCGAGCAGTTTTTCAATACTGTCGAGTAGAGATAGCAAAATTATAAAGTTCGATTATCATAAGATAAAATTATACTAATACTAGCGGCCGCCCACGACTTCGCCTGCGTGGCAAGGTTTTTTGCTATCCCTCGGGAACAATGCTTTTTTCGGGATGAAAGGTACTTACCCTATGTCCTTCTCTGTACCCCTGACAACGTGTATGCAAAATTTCATGATCGGTTCAGTAACCTTTCATCTCGAAAAAAGTAGGTACCTATTGTTCCAGAGGGATAACAAAAACAATTTTAACGCAGACGAAGTCGCAGGAGGCCGCTAGTTAAATTATAAAACTGATAAAAAAAATACTGCTGTGCTGATTTATAACTCCTTAAAAAAACTTAAAAGTATGAAAAAAATCTATAAGGTAAAAACCTTTTCTGTGATTCTTTCACGTCGGTGTTTTGATTCGGCAGCGCGAATATTCTCAAAGGCATTTTGTCTTTCATTGCACGATTAGTTATAATATATGACAATAGAATAGTGAGACCACCATCGTCATAAAGCCACCACGTGTCGATACAGTTCGTCTGAAATTAATTGATTACTGTTTATATCAATAAACTAAAAACATGCAAAAAAATAAAAAGTAGAAGAGGTAGGTAAGGTACACACTGTGTCGATGTGCAGCGGCTTATAAATGAATGATTTGTATGGCGCTCGAGGTTTCAGAATATTGGGATTACTATCTCTGTACGTCTCGTGAGGCGTAGTTAAGTTCAAAACTTTATCTTGACTTTCTGAAATAAAACCAAGCAGTTAGTAGGTACTAGGTAGGTAGGTATCACAATAAATAACGTTTTTTGTGTGCAAAGTAAGTACTTGCTTATACATACACATACAGATTGTCTAGTACTTAAGATTAACAAACAGACATCTAATGCGGCCAGGCCTTGTTATGGGCCCTCCACACTGCACAGGCGGCCGGAGAGACCGAGAGGGATAGAGCAACACGAAGAAAGGGGAATGTTGTCAGTATGTCCCTTTTCTTTGTATTGCTCCGTCCCTTTCGGCCGCCGGCCGCCTGTGCATGTGGAGGGCCCATTGGTGAGCCTGAGAATCGAGATCTCTTACGAGTTTACGACCACAATAGCACCATACATTTTCATGATCATCGAAGCAAAAACGTAGGCCTTAACCTCGCTTAAATGATAACCACCTTCTCGTTCCAGTTTGTCCAGTTGGAAGTCAGAGCTGGCGTGCATGGCGGAGAACTGTGCGTGCGTCTTCTGCGTGTCGCGCCGTTTCGCGCGCAGCTCTGACGGCGACGGCACCTCCTCCAGGAAGCGAGGCGCGCGAAATATACACACTGCCAGTTGACGCTCGAACGCATACCTTAAAAAATGCATATAAAGTGTTGACTGAGCAAATGTTTTTAGGTCGCAGTTGTTAGGTATCTACCGAGTGTACTTACCAAGTATAAAAAGAATCATGTCTGCAGCATGCATACCTACAGCGCTCAGCAGAAATACGGCCACTCAATTCAATCGTAAATTGTCTCCGAAATTACTAGAGCACCACCAATGCCCCACCAACTAAAAAATCTAGACAATCTAGATTTTCTAATAGGTACCACCGCATCACTTTGTGGGACTCGACCCTAACTGGACATCCCTCTACTGGCTTAATACAATTATAAGAAAATTAATACCTACCTAGAAATAGAAATAGAAATAGAAATAGAAATCATTTATTTGCGAATACTGAGTATACAAGTTGTTACAAAAATAATACTATTTAGGCAGTTCTACAGTATTTGCCTTATTAATGTAGGCATGCAAATATTTTGTAAAAAAAAAAGAACTGAATAAAAGACTGATTATAAGCAATTTAAAGCAGGCACATTGATTAAAAATTAATAATGTCAAAATTACATAAATGTCAATAAAAATAATAAGTATAAAAAAAAGTCAATAAATAGCTAAAACAATCATTCTAGAAAAATAGTATAAGATAAATTATTAAAATGTCATCACTATTCATCAGCTTATTTCGCTACAAGGTACGGTCAGAAAAAAAAATACAATGTCAAGAACTTTTCTGATCTAAGTACTCTTTAATCGAGTAAAAACCCTGTTCTGAAAGCCAGGAAAACAAAGATTTCTTAAAGATATTTTTCTCTACGGGTAGTTCCCTTAAGTTCAGTGGTAATTTGTTATATATTTTTATAGCCATGCAGTAAACATTTTTTCTGAAGAAAGCTAAATTAATTTTAGGTATACATAATTTGTTTTGTCTACATTGTCGTGCATTTGCATTTCTTTGATATTGGGTGACAAAAAGTTCGGGATATCGCTTTACAAAAAGACATAACTCAGCTATGTACATACATGGCAAGGTTAATATTTTATATTTTCTGAACCACGGTTGACAAGATTCCCAGCTTTGTATACCAGAGAGTGCTCTAATACAACGTTTTTGAGCTTTAAATGCCCTTTCAAAATCTACACTATTTCCCCAGATTACTAAGCCATAGCGGAGTGCGGAGGAGACATAATATATCCATGATATGCTTGCAATGCACTTTGCATTGATGCGACTCTTTTGATTCTATTCAAGGCGAAGACAAATTTATTAATTCTTTTACATACACTATCAACTTGATCTTTCCAACTTAAGTTTTCGTCAATGATTATACCTAAAAATTGAGTGAAGTTTACTATGTCAACGTTTTCATTTTCATGCTTTATGTCAAGATTTAGTTTTTTAGCCTTATATGTACGAAATTGTATAGCCTTAGTTTTATTGATATTTATTTGTAAGTTATTTCTGTTCATCCAGTCATGAATATCATTAATTGTATTGTTTATGTCAGTTTCTAGCATATCTACGTTTTTGTTTTTAAATAGTAAAGTACAGTCATCAGCAAATAAAAAGCAGACATTTTTTGTTACATCAGGCAAGTCATTAATGTATATTAGGAATAGCAGCGGACCTAATATGCTCCCTTGTGGAACGCCATTTTTTGTCTGCCTAAAGTCAGATCTAGCTGTGATTTTTACATTATTTTCAACTCTTACTATCTCTGTACATTGTTGACGGTTTTTAAGATAACTAGAAAGCCAATTATTTGCGTTTCCTCTCAGACCGTAATCAAAAGCCTTTTTTAACAAAATACTGTGTTTTACACTGTCAAAAGCTTTTGACATATCTAAAAAAAGAGCCAGGTTAGGAATTCCATCATTAACAGCTTCAGATATTTTTTTAATAAGACTAAAACATGCTAGCGTAGTAGATTTACCTTCTTGAAAACCAAATTGTTCATTTTTAATTATATTATTTTGTTTCATAAATGTCAATATAATTTTAGCAAAAACCTTTTCAAATATCTTTGCAAATACAGAGTTAAGCGTAATAGGTCTATAATTGTTCATATCACACTCATCTCCTTTTTTGTGTAATGGTTTTACTACAGACAGTTTTAACCTGTCCGGAAATATGCCATTTTCCAGTGATAAATTTATGATATGTGCCAATGGTACTGAAATTTTTTTAGAACAAGATTTTAATGCGTCTATACCTATATCGTCATACCCTACCGATCTTGTGTTTTTAAGACTTAATATTATACGATTGACGTCGTCATGAGACGTTGGAAACAGATAAATGCTATCTCTGTTTACAACTGAGTTTGATGTTTTAGTGTTTTTAGTTAGGTCTTTGTTTCCAGTTTCAATGAAAAAGTTATTAAAAGCAACCGCAATATCTTTCAAATTATTATCCTATGTATAGTCTGTGAGGTGAATGCTAAAATGTTTGTTTCCAAACATAAGTGTTATTACCTAAACTATAACTGCCTACCAGGGTTGTTTCTTGGTTATCTTCAAATAAGGTCCTTATCTACACAGGTGCCCCCCCCCCCCTTGGAAAGTCTCTGCGCCCCCCTGACGATGTGCAGAATTTCGTTGTAAGTAGGTGAGAGAGGCGAGTGGTGGGGCACGCCTACGCGCATTTCGGCTAACTTCACAAACGCATAATGTTTTTTTTTTTAATATAATGTTCTGTTCACCTTAAAATCTCAACGTAAGACAGCAAGAGATCTCGAGGGCCATCGTGCCAATCATCTTTGAAGCCCAGAAGTAACACATTCGGAGAGAAACGGCCTAACCCAGTGCACTGCATCAGAACTTTCGCGCCAGTCTCCAAATCCATATCTTCAAGATACACATAGAAGGCTCGGAACTTGTGTACGTAGAGCCAGTGCTCCATGTTTCCCTTGTGCTTCTTATAGTCAGAAGGTAGTAGTGATTTCTGAAATAGGCAAAGTGATGCTTGCGATAAGGTTGTAAAGATGGATGACAAAATTTTAAAACAGACCGCCACTTTTGAGCTGATTTGGAGCTGGAGCGGTCAGTGTAGGAAAATAAAATAAGGTAGTCCACAATGAATCCTCAGTTGACGAAACTTTAAAGTATGATAAAGTAAGTAGGTAGCATAAAGGCTCAATTACACTATACAATTTTAAGCAAGCGATTTTAAGACTGTCTTGAAAACGACTAAGAATGCGCGCATTTACACCACACAATTTCTAGCACGCTCGGCCGTGCTTACTGTCATAATAAAAGAGAAGGCAGTAAGTCTCTAATGTCTTTTTCAATCAACGTAGTATTGGAGTTATTTACATTGTAGTTTTTATTTGTTTTATTTTCTGTTTTAGTTCTTTAAGCACCTACCTAATACCAAATTCCTTTTCTTTCATCGTTGTTTGTTAAGAGGTTAATTATAAATATTTTCAATTTGCAGTCGTCGTGTCAAATAAAATTTTAGGTAGATACCTATCTCCTTACTTATATATTAATCAATCATTTTCAACTATTATCTACCTATTAGAAACCTACATAACATTAATATCTGACTAGGTTGAAAATTCGAAAGGCTCACGAATATAAATATTTTACCTAGTAGGTATGAAGTAGTAGTAGGTATATTTACCTAGTATCATTTTATTTAAGTAGATAAAAACCTCTAATGTGTAGGTACTTACTTAATGCAAATTGCAAGAATCGTATCAAACAAAACAAGACTGTCGCTCTTATGAATAACTCGACGGACACACACCCCGCACCGCACCGCACCGCACACCAACGCGAACGCGACGGCTCGCACGCGGGCCGCGACAGCGGCACCCGCCCGCCCCTCGGCGTGACCCACCCCGTGCCACGCCCGCCCACGGCGTCCGGCTCAGAAGGTGCACATCGTCGTTGTTGTCGGTCGCGCACGTATCGACCTACCTAGATATCGCGTTATTATACGTTACACTATTTCCCAACAAAGTACTCGTCAAGACGATTCAAACGAGCCCAAACTCGATGGGGTTGCATGGTTTTATTATAGAGTTCCTATGGCCTTCTTTCGGCTCCATCATCAGATCCTTCGACACTATTTCCCATTAGAGTACTCGCCAAGACGATTCAAACGAGCCTAAACTCAATGGGGTAGCGTGGTTTTATTAAAGAGTTCCAGTGTCCTTCTTCCGGCTCCATCATCAGACCCTGGACACTATTTCCCAACAAAGCACTCGTCAAGACGATTCAAAGGAGCCCAAATTCAATGGGGTTGCACGATTTCAATATTAAGTTCCTATGGCATGGCCTTCCAGCTAAATTATCAGAGCCTGGACCTCATCTCCTTTTAAAGTACTCATCAAGACGATTCTAACGAGCCCAAGCACGATGGGGTTGTATGGTTCCATTATAGAGTTCCTGTGGCCTTCTTCCGGCTCCATCATCAGATCAGCCCAA
Source organism: Agriphila tristella (assembly GCA_928269145.1). Lineage (NCBI taxonomy): Eukaryota > Metazoa > Arthropoda > Insecta > Lepidoptera > Crambidae > Agriphila > Agriphila tristella. The sequence goes on from OV743433.1 coordinate 47,285,664, forward strand.
TGATACCATAATATTGCATTGCCTTCCATTTCTGACCTATGTTCAAAGTTTCAAGTCTCTAGCTCATCGGGAAGCTAGGTAGGTAGATACTTACCTAGTATAAAATACTCTTTTCTAAAATTACGGACAAACAAATAAACGAACCTACTTATAAATATTAACAGTATAAATAAATAAATAAACAAGAAAACGTCCATATAAAAACGTGTTTAAAAAACCAACATTCCTTTTTGAACTTATCTTATACTGTGGCAGTATCGTCTATCTGTCGCGAGTCAGACAGAGTCTGTCTCTGTCTGTCACATTACCTCTACACGTTGACATTGAGAACGCCTTTATGCCTTAGGTATAAAGTTGGTTTTTGTAGTACAACTGTTACGTCTGACGTGCCGTCGTAGGTACAGTTAGACTGTCTTGAAATCGTGCGTGCATTTAGACGACACAATTTTAAGAATCTTATTACCGAGCGGGCTAGGCCGCACGATTTTAAGGCCCGTATTTATAAACCGCTCTCAATACCGATCTCAAGAGCGATCTCAGCTGATACGCTCTCAAGATGTGAACAGCATCTTAAGTTGCTTATTAATTAATAGTCAGATATCAAGAGCGTATCAAATGAGATCGATCTCAGCTCTTAAGATCGATCTTAAGAGCAGGATCTTAAGTACACATTGGTTTTTATATAGCCACTTGACATTTTTGAGTTGAGATTTAATGATTGACGTTTCGTTTAAGCTTTGTAGAATAATTAACTCAAACTATAAAATTTAATTATTTTATAAATATCAAGTTAAAGAACCATGTTTGGCCTTTCGAAGTGTTTGGCGGACTATATAGAAGACTGAAGTCTTGGCTTAAGTATGTTATTCTGTGGCTGTATAATGCAAATGTGCCTTTGCCTTTTCTGTTTCATGAACAAAAAAAAACAGAGAAAATTGGCGGGATATCGTAATAAAATTGTTATTAACCAATACATTTCGTAATTTATGTAATTTCGTAATCACTATCATCATAATGATTAACTTCATTTATTATATTTTGAAACTTCATAGTTTTATCCACGTAGATAAGTACAAACACATACGTAACAGTTCAAAATAAAATAACCATCCCGCGCGCGCGCGCTCTCAAGTCACGGTTTTGCAGCACTTGGCAAACACGCTCTCAATCGTCATCTCAAGAGTGATCTCAAGTGCAGAGTTTTGTTTATTAATATGAGTGATCTCAGTTGATACCACGAACTTAAACCTGAACTTAAGTATGATCTATTAATTAAAACAGCATCTCGAGAATGATCTCAAGATAGCTCTCAACGTTGAGAGCGGTTTATAAATACGGGCCTAAGATTCTTACTGTCTTAGTCCGTTTACACCATGCTTAGTCTTGAAATCGCGTGCTTAAAATTGTGTAATGTAATTGAGCCTTAAATAAAACGTATTTTGCAAATTATAAAAAAAGATAAATTCTTATATCGTTAAAATCTTTTGTAGGAAAAAATTCTGCATAAAATGTCTTTACCAAAAGTACCTGGGCTACCTAGTTCGTTGCTGGTTTACTCATGAAAGGTATGAAAACAATATGTAAAATATAAAAAAAACTGAGCAGAAGACACTTAATTTTGATGTATACCTAAATGGTATAAATACTCAACTTCGTTTTTTTTTTCTTTTATACCTATATTTGTAAATAGGTTTTGGCTCATTCATATTATATTAGTTATATTACTGATACCCACAGCAAAGTTTTACTGACTGAGGATTTTATGTTAGGGTCTTCATACAAAAAATCGCTTCATTTCTTACACTACAAGGCACACTGGAGGAGCGGGCTTAAGACGCCAGCCAGACCGAAATAGACTGTAGGTACTCACATCGGTGACGTGTCCCACGATCATGAAGGAGACGCCGGCGGTGATGAGCGCGGCGAGGTCGAGCAGCGCGCGGCGCGCGGGCGGCGGTCCGCACAGCACCAGCGGCTGCGGGCTGTACTCACATCGGTGACGTGTCCCACGATCATGAAGGAGACGCCGGCGGTGATGAGCGCAGCGAGGTCGAGCAGCGCGCGGCGCGCGGGCGGCGGCCCGCACAGCACCAGCGGCTGCGGGCTGTACTCACATCGGTGACGTGTCCCACGATCATGAAGGAGACGCCGGCGGTGATGAGCGCGGCGAGGTCGAGCAGCGCGCGGCGCGCGGGCGGCGGTCCGCACAGCACCAGAGGCTGCGGGCTGTACTCACATCGGTGACGTGTCCCACGATCATGAAGGAGACGCCGGCGGTGATGAGCGCGGCGAGGTCGAGCAGCGCGCGGCGCGCGGGCGGCGGCCCGCACAGCACCAGCGGCTGCGGGCCTTACTCACATCGGTGACGTGTCCCACGATCATGAAGGAGACGCCGGCGGTGATGAGCGCGGCGAGGTCGAGCAGCGCGCGGCGCGCGGGCGGCGGTCCGCACAGCACCAGCGGCTGCGGGCTGTACTCACATCGGTGACGTGTCCCACGATCATGAAGGAGACGCCGGCGGTGATGAGCGCGGCGAGGTCGAGCAGCGCGCGGCGCGCGGGCGGCGGCCCGCACAGCACCAGCGGCTGCGGGCTGTACTCAAATCGGTGACGTGTCCCACGATCATGAAGGAGACGCCGGCGGTGATGAGCGCGGCGAGGTCGAACAGCGCGCGGCGCGCGGGCGGCGGTCCGCACAGCACCAGCGGCTGCGGGCTGTACTCACATCGGTGACGTGTCCCACGATCATGAAGGAGACGCCGGCGGTGATGAGCGCGGCGAGGTCGAGCAGCGCGCGGCGCGCGGGCGGCGGCCCGTACAGCACCAGCGGCTGCGGGCTGTACTCACATCGGTGACGTGTCCCACGATCATGAAGGAGACGCCGGCAGTGATGAGCGCGGCGAGGTCGAGCAGCGCGCGGCGCGCGGGCGGCGGTCCGCACAGCACCAGCGGCTGCGGGCTGTACTCACATCGGTGACGTGTCCCACGATCATGAAGGAGACGCCGGCGGTGATGAGCGCGGCGAGGTCGAGCAGCGCGCGGCGCGCGGGCGGCGGCCCGCACAGCACCAGCGGCTGCGGGCTGTACTCACATAGGTGACGTGTCCCACGATCATGAAGGAGACGCCGGCGGTGATGAGCGCGGCGAGGTCGAGCAGCGCGCGGCGCGCGGGCGGCGGCCCGCACAGCACCAGCGGCTGCGGGCTGTACTCACATCGGTGACGTGTCCCACGATCATGAAGGAGACGCCGGCGGTGATGAGCGCGGCGAGGTCGAGCAGCGCGCGGCGCGCGGGCGGCGGTCCGCACAGCACCAGCGGCTGCGGGCTGTACTCACATCGGTGACGTGTCCCACGATCATGAAGGAGACGCCGGCGGTGATGAGCGCGGCGAGGTCGAGCAGCGCGCGGCGCGCGGGCGGCGGCCCGCACAGCACCAGCGGCTGCGGGCTGTACTCCTTCACGTGGCCGGCGCGCGACGACAGGCTCACCAGCGTCGACACCATCTCGTGGTACTTGGACGCGTCCCGGCTGCTGCCCCAGCGGGCGTCTTCACACACCAAACATATTCAATTCAAATTTTATTGCATATAAAGTACCATAAACTATATAAGTATACTAGCTTTTGCCCGTGACTTCTTTCGCGTGATTAAGATAGTTTCGCATTTATTTGGAAAGTCACGCACGGATTACTAATATACATAGGTACTTATAAGTAGACCTCATTTCACACATTTAAATTTCATCCAATCCCTTTCTTAATGCTCACCTACACCATGAAAGGTATCTACCCTCCAAACATGGTGTCTCTACCTTCAACCCTATAAAAATCCTATATAAACTGGAACAACTTGTAGCAACATGCATAACGGGAGTTTTCCAAAACCCTCTCTTAGTGCTCGCTCACCTACACCATGAAAGGTATCTACCCTCCAAAAAATGGTGTCTCTACCTTCAGCCGTTAGGGCGCTACGCCTATTCTACAATGAATCAGTGAATCAATTAATTTAGAGTTTTATGTGTAACTATATTTAGGTAGAAATTATGGAAATACATAGGTGGAAATTTTATAGACAGAACATCATGGACCCTGTTTAGGCTCTACAGGGTCCATAATGTCCACACCAGTGTAGTAGGGTATTAGCAATTGAAGCAGGAGAGTACGTCTTACATAACACCTCTAACCACAGAATACATAATAGTACAAGTCTCTAACGTTATTTTTCAAGCTTGAAGAGTTTATGATGATGATATTTCACCGTTATTTACAGTTGGTATAGGGATACCAAACCAACTTAGATGTAAGTGGGTATTTTGAATTTCGTGTTGATCTTCTACTAACAATTGGAAAGGAATCGGAAGGTATGATTGTGGTGAGTTTCAAAAGCCTCTTTAGGTATTCCACATCATAATCTATCCATTAGTTTGGGAGCATTTAGAACACCCCTCTTTTTGCGTCGGGGGTTAAACATTAATTAAGAGGGCGCATCATTTTATTTTATTACTTAATAATTATACTTGATTGTTTTGCTTACCTGGTTTTCTGTACACAACGAGCATATAGAGTGTGAGAAATAGCAGGACTGTGACCAGTGCCATCACCCAGCTTAGCAGAATCATGATGATGACGCAAAATATGAAGCCCAACATAGACAGCCAAGTATTATAATACTGTAAAGTTGCAGAAATTAAAAAAATATCATGTTGAGGCAAAAATACATTAAACATTTTCACTTCACTACCAGCAATGGTGACATGAAATTATCTGAAATAATAAAATGATGATAAATTTTAACCTTGAAAGAGGGGCGCCAGCTGATCGCTCTAGTAAATCCCGCATGAAAAGTGCAGAAGTTGATAAGCGCGTACGAGGCCAAGTAGAAGTTGGTTATCATCGGTGCTATAGTATTCAAGTCCGCTGAAAACAACTCCATTTTTAGATTCAATAAATCAACTTTTAATTTAACTTGGGGTAGAATGATCGGCCACTTGATAAGACACGGCAAATTTATTACAAATATTATAGAAGGAAAAATAGAGGAAAAGAGAGGAAGAGGAAGACCATGAAGAGCCTACATGGAACAGGTGTGAACGTCGTGTCTCATCAAGAAACCAAGGGACTGGCTTTGAACAGAAACGAGTGGAGAAAGCTACACAGACAAGAGCGTGGCTCTTAAGTTAAGAAGAAGAAGCATAGGTATTCGGCTTTAGGGGTTTTTTGTAACACGTTGTATAAGGTACACGTTGTAAATTTGGAGAGTGGTTACAAATGCACCTTGTATACAGAAATATGACATTGGTTTATAAAAAATCACTCTTACCAATAAGGAGGAAGAGTAATGAGACGCAAAACGTCAGTACGTATCCTCGGTAAGGCTCGCCGGAGCGTCCATAGGGTTTGGAGAAGAATATGAGTCCGGGGTAGATGCGGTCGACGCCGAGCGCCTGGATGAGCCGCGGCACCGACAGCAGGTTGGTGAGCGCCGTCGACAGCGTCGCCGCCCAGCACCCGCCGTAGATGAAAGGACCCCATAATGCCATTAGATGCATTATCTGAAAGCGGGCGTGTGCACTCTCACCTAATTGTGTGTGTGGCCATTAAAACCCAACAAGTCAACAACCATGTAGGCGTACAATTTATAGCAAGCATGACCCATGTTTCTACGAGAAAGTTGTTCTGTTTAACTTCATGAAACTAACTACTGCAAGCATTTCAATGTCACCGATACGTAGTCGAGTCCATTAATATGTTGGCACGTTTGAAAGGAACGCCACGCGTTTGGGTACTCAGGCTATCCATGGCCGTTTAGCGCCCAACCCAATTAAGTTTGGGTAGAATCATTACCGATGGCTGGTCCAGCGGCAAATGGTCTTTGAAGCGTTATAAAAACCTTATAATCGTTGTGCAGGCCGTAGGGGCAGTTGGGCGCGCACTGGCCGAGCGTGCCGCTGTGGTGGTCCTGCGGGCTGCCCGAGGCGTCGCGCCGCGCGCCCGCGCCCGCCAGCACTGCCATCGCCAGGTACGTGCTCGTCGACACGCCCAGCGCTACCAGCGTACCCCGGGGGATCGCCTTCGCTGGGTTCTGACAAAATACGAATTAAGATACGCAGATTTTAGTAGGAAATTTAGAATAAAATTACAAGTGATGCGTAGGTGCGTTGTTCACTATGGGTGTCAAGAAGATTATAGTCAAATCATATAAATTCTGCAATCATGCATATCATCATGTCATCACACAAACACGTCGTCCACTACTGGACATAGGCCACTCCAGGGTGCACGCTACCGAACATGATCCGTGGCTACTTTCATCCAGCTTTTGCCAGCCACCTTGCGAAGATCGTCGCTCCACCTTGTCTGAGGGCATCCCGCACTACGTTTGCCGTGCGGATACGCGGTCTCCACGCAAGAACTCGTCTGCCTCAGCGGCCATCGGTTCTACGGCTAATATGGAAACTCCGAGCATAGCCCTTTCCATAGCTCGCTGCGCGACTTATCCTTGAATGCATTTGTGAACGATTTGGGGGATATCAAATCCCATTGTCTCACACCTCGATAAAAGGGGATATGCTTAGTCTGTTGGTTCTGCAGTTGGACGGCCATGGTTGCGGCATTGTAAAGACACCTCAACACTTGGATATATCTCCAATCGATTTGGCATCGTTGCTGGGATTCTAGAACAGCCCAGGTTTCCATAGAGTCAAATGCCTTCTCATAGTCCACAAAATGCTAAACACAATGGTGAAAGGCCGATTATATTCTTCAGACTTCTGTACCTATAATCTGCCGCACTGTGAGTACAATCACAGGTATGCGATCACGGAAATTAAAAGAAAATAAAAAGTCTACGAAAACGTCTAGGTAAAATCTTAAGTTCTTCACTTCAATCGTGAGAAATTTGGATTGACACATGCATCGCATTCGTCGATGGACGGCAAATTATGGGCATCGTATACTACCGATATGTCTACTTCTTATACAAGTGTAAGATGAGATTTTTTTTATTTTATTTATTTATTTATTAACACAGTCAACACAGACACAATATCATGACAGGACAGGACATATCCCAATTCGATAAAGTGGTCACTACTGCTTATAGACACTTTGGCGAATTCACTCAAAGAACACGAAAAAATATCAATACTTTGGGAAATTTCGTTGAGTGTGTGCAGAGCGCGTGTGATTGGGGCTTTATTTAGCAAATTAGTCCTGCCTCGCGGTACCACCAGCAGCCGTGGCTGTCGCCTCCTCCCCACATAATTGTCAGGTCGTCAAATGTCGAATGCAGCCCTTTTAGTAGTACTTAGTTATTTACTAGGTAATAGAGCCGGCAAACACTACAAGATTTTCCAATGAGCTGTTATTCTAACCATAGATAGGTATTACCTTGTACTATTATTTATTCTGTGGTATTACATAGTTCCTATTTCACCTACCTTGAGATCCCCGCATATGTTCGCACCAGACTGGATACCCGTGACTGCCGGGAAGTATATCGCGAAAATGCTGATGAAGTCGTGGTCCTTGTGTTCACTGTACCGGAAGTCAGGCTGCCAATTCTCTTTAGCTGTCATTACTGTAATTTTATAATAAAATTATCTTAAAATAAAAATATTTAATTACTAGTAAAACAGAACTTTATATATAACTTAATAGGAAATAAACAGTTATTATTTTAAAATTAAATCGTCGTTACTTACAATTTAAGCCGGCAAATCCTTTTGCCTGCTGCAATTCAGAAGACGGTCCCATGCAAGCTCCTATTATGTAATTCAATATTGCCAAAACAATAATAACTATCAGGAGGTTCTAAAAAACAAAAGGATTATATTTTTTTTGCTTAGCCAACTACTTACACTTTGAAATTTATCCTCAAGAAAAAAATATAGCAACATAAAAGCCCAAACTCGTTTGGTATTGCGGTAAATTGTTTTCAAGTTTCGGCTCTATTCCTCTATGTTAACATACACCGTCATTTTGTAGTCATTTTAAAGCTGTCTAGTTAGTATGGGAGGACCAAATTTTTTTGTCGTTTTTTTTACCCATGTTTCTTGGGCAAAAATGTTTAGTTTCATTGGTACAACACACCCTTAAGTTAATTAAAACGACTACAAAATGACGGTGTATAAAATTATCGTCTTTTTGTACTCATACAGTGTCAATAAATATTGTATTTAATTAAAACTCGTGATACCTGAGTCCTCGACGCCCAGTCCATACCAATAGCGCATATACAGCACATAGCTAGGAGAGCGATGGCACCCACGATGCGGATATCGTTGGCACCATTGTCGACCACCTTCAGGCCGTGCGACTTGAGCAAGTCGTTCAGAGACTCGCAGAAACCTATGGTGTTCATGCTTGCGGCTACGGCGTTCGCAAACGCGAATATTATGCCAACTGACGCACCCAGCTCGGCTCCCAAGCTCCGCGATACTAGGTAGTAGACGCCACCTGAAATCGAAAAGGCAAATAGAATTTTTCCCTAAAGGGTATCCCTTTTCCCATCCACCACACGACACGATACGCCACAAATGATACGAGAGTGGATCCGGCTTAAATACGAATTTATTGCTGATTTTAGAACTGCTAGCGCATTACGTAAGTCTGTTGCTAACAATTCTTGATTGAAATCAATTGAAATCGCAGTTGCTTGTCACACTGGTTCTTAACTAAAGCAGCAATCTAACTGCGATTTCTGTCAGAGTTGATTGCAACAAAGTTAGATAATTACCCCCCTGATAAAACTTAGTACCTAGCTGTTTCGAATAAGCGTTTGTGTTGATTTTGATGCAAAAATTATTTGATGCATGTTCCCTATTCGAAACAGCTACTAAATACGTTCTATCAGTTTGACATGTTTTATTTTATTTTTTATTTTATTTTATTTATTGAACATTGTTACCACAGCATTTACAGAACATTAACGCAGGTGTAATTATACAATACATAAGCCAATTACGGAAACAACACTTTGTAGACAAAATATATAAATGGTTACCAAAAAAATATTATTTTAAACAAATATTAAGTTTAAAGTATTTGTAAAAGAAATTTAAAAATAATGAGAACATCTAAATATTTTATTATGTATATTGTCTCATGATAGGTGTGTGTGAATGTGTGCGTGTGTATATGTGTATGTTTGTGTGTATTTGTGCATGCGTGTTTGCTTGCCTCCTTCATAAATAGAAACAGCAGGTAAAAATAAATTCGTTCGCACTGTAAGTAGTGGGTATGTAAACATAGTTTTAATTTTTTACAAGGAACCTTAAATCGAAACCATTTCGAGGTTTTTCTGACATCGTAAATATACAGAGTGTCCCAAAACTTTGCCACACGGAGGGAATGTACCTTAAATATTAAAGATGGGAAATTTTACTGAAAGGAGACTTCATTTTGATTTTTAAAATAATTGGATCTGCACTCAAAGATTTTCGAAAAATAGCATGCCTTAACCAGGAATCGAACCCACTAAATTAGAAAAAAAACAAACTTTTATTTTTACGATACCGATCGAAAGGGTTACTCATTAGGACTATTTTTTGTTAAGTAAAACAGCTTCTTAAACAAAAGGAAAACCATGAATTTTAACATTTAAATTTTAATTATTTCGTATTGTATCATTTTGTACCTATAGGAATGAATGCGACTGTATATTTTTATCGGATTTTTCAATCAATTATTTAACGGAATAATGTGGAAATACCCCGTATTATCGAGAAAAAGGATTAATAAATGATATATTGACATCCCTTTGCGTGAAAAAGTAAAATAGTGTGATTTCCTCTTGAAAAAACATAAGCTGAAAAGTCTTCTGTAAAATATTTATTTTTAGAAAAAACATGAACTATTAACTTTAGAATCTGTTTAATAAAATAAAGTTTGGGTTAAAGTTAATTTATTTCAATAGGGAATATACATAAGTCACTGATTTTGAGCTTGATCCTTGCGGACACGTATAAAAACGTGATGGAACGATTGAAAAAATAGGGGAAAATATTTTTTTTTTTCATTTTCGGATATAATGAACTTAACATTTAGATAGAATATCGAATAAGAAACAATATTTTGTATGACACTATGTACCTACTTAAACGCAACTCCATAATAAACGCGCCTGAAACGTGACATGTGACGTCACAAATCATGACCGTTTTGTATAGAGCGTTTTCGGCGAGTGCTGCTGCCTGCTAACTTCAAGTAATTATATCACGAGAAAAAAACGCAAGAGAATAGTTTTAATATTACAGTTGATTTTCTCACGCATTACACTTTTGATAAAAATATGCATAAATTCCCTATTTCCAATAAAACTTTAAAGAAACACACCACTGTAATCGTTTAGACTTCGCACGTAGAAAAAATTTTTGTTTGGGCATTTCATCTAGGGCTGCCATCCGTCCGGGTTTCCCCGGATTTGTCCTAGTTTGGAGGGCGTCCGGGGAGCGTCCGGGCGGGGTTCTGATTGTAGTCCGGGTAAAACCCGGACTATAATTAAAGTCCGGGTTTTGGATCAAACTCCGCTCAAAAAAGTACTATATTCATTCAGCGCACGCGCTACCCGGCGCCTCACTTCACTACGCGTGGTGCACCGCGCAGCCCGCAAAAATCGCGCTGCGCGGCCCATTTCTTTTTTTGCTATAAACAAGCAAGATTACAAGGTTAGTGAATGAAACTGACTAAAAATCGCGCTGCGCGGCTTTTTCTTTTACGGGCCCCTGGCTTTTGGGCATTTATTTTGGCCCACCAAGAGTGCAAAACTACTTAACCTGGACCCTGGCCCTCCACAAAATTGGGATGTTGACTAATGAATAAAATAACGAAATACTAATAAAAATCGTAAACAAATTAAACTTTTAGAGTAGCTTGTATATCTTTTGGTTTTATATATTGCATATTATTTGTTTTATGACCCTTCAAAATTGGGTGGACAAGTCCATTTAAAAAGTATAAAATTTATTAAAATAAATGATACCTCTAATTAGTTCGTAAAATGTATAGCAAATTTGTCTAAGAAACCATTTTGATAAACACAATATTTAATATAGCTGCCGAACAAATTTCCTACGCGTTGCATACAAACTACTGAGGCGTGACGTCATAATTCAGTAGCCGTTAGTATAGAGCGTTTTTGGGCGAGTCCATTTGTGTGTGCATTTCACACTGTGATATCTCGGGCAGTTTTCAAGCTAGCGAAATAATTATTTTACCAATGTTTCTTTTTTGAGAGGTTATTTATGTAATTTAAAATAAAAAAGTTGTCAACATCCCAATTGTGTTGGACACCCCGGCTCTACATCATAACTAGTAAAACACATTATTTTATGCGAAAAAAGGCTTAAAATTCAATTTTTTTCAGTCAAGTATTGGGTAAAATGTATTTTTTAAAAAAGCTAGAAGTTAATAAAAAAAACAAATGTCCGGGGTCAAGGCTTCAAAGTCCGGGGTTTTTACGCTTCCGGTCCTGGGCGGCAGGTTTTAGAGATGGCAGCCCTAATTTCATCGGACGTTCTGATCCGAGGAGACTCGAAATCCAGCCACTTGATAACGAAAAGAAAGAATAGACAACAACGCACAAATTGAGATGCATGGAGACAAAATAGATATTGGTATATCGCCAATATATTCTGTGATATCGCTGCTAAATATTAATAAATAAAAGATCCTTGCCTCCTTGTACTGAGCCGTTGGTGCATATGGCGCAGAGCGAGAGAGTGGTGATGATGCACACGAGGGTCGCGATCAAGATGATGAGGATGCTGAGGCCGATGCCGGCCTGCGCCACGATCCACGCGATGCGCAGGAACAGCATCACGCCCCAGATGTTCAGGAGACACGGGATTAACACGCCCTGCACATCAGCCATTTACGTCTCTACACGGGCACAGCCATAGCCTTCTATATCTTCCAAGCCCTGAAGTTGAGCAGAACGGCAACATCGCATGTGGTCAAGCACATAGTTTAAAGTTATTTTAAAAATTATTTATTATTTGTTTTTCCTGTATTATCTATGTTAAAACTAGTTGTAAATTGTGATGTAAGATTATTTCAATAAAGTTTTATATTTATTATTAATATTTATTTATTAGAACATAAGGTTTGAGTCAAATTATTTGAACTTTTCGGGGGTCCTTTAGTACGATGAGCATTTTGATCTAAGCCTCCTCTAGCAATAAATCTTACATCATTGGAAAGGTATTTAAATTTGAAACACTTAATTGTAATACTATAATCGTCAACTATTAGTACTTTGAGAGTTATAACGCTCTAAACTTGACCAATTTTTTTAACATTAATGACCTAAAACTCCGAAAATACTAACAATTAATAGAAAGTATGTTTGCAGCAAATATTTGTCATATAAAAACCTTTCTTACGATATATCATTCATTTCTATAGGTGTGGTAGATCAACTCCCATAGACAATAAACCACTTTTATACTTTAATAACCTTTAACTCCAAAAGTATTAACAATTGATATAAAGTATATTAACAGCAAATATTTGTCTTTAAAAGACCTTTCTAATGATATATCACTTATTGCTAGAGGGCGTGTTAATCAACTCCCTGCTGAAGAAAATCAACAAAAAAGATGACATCTTTGACAGCCATTTTTTCCTAGTTAACATTGATATTTTTCTTATTGTTTAATATACTAAGCATTTCAATAAAAGAACTAAATTATTTTCATATTTTAAACCTCACACGATTACTATGAAAAAATATATCGACCTCTTAAAATTGAAATATTCCCATACATTTAGTATGGAGACTGGCGGACGACATGACCACGAACTGACAGTAACAGACGTTGCCAAACTTATGTTCACGGCTTGGAAATATAGGGAGCCTTAAGGCTATGGCACAGCCTTAAGGCTCCCGTACGTGTAAAGAGTATGGAAAATAACCTCACTTCTGCACTTTTTCGATGTTTTTCGTTGTTTTTTCATCATTATCTTTAGCACAAATATCTTTCTTGAAAAAAAGTTATTGGAGCAACTGCACAGTACGTTAAAAAAAGTGTATTTTAATGTGGAATTCAATACGTTTCCGTTATTATTTACTCCAAAGATATGGCCCGCGACAAGCGCTTTTGGTGATATTCTGATTTTTTTCTACAACCATCTGTTAGAGTTATACACAATTTTATGATTGTAGCAACTAGATAAACTCTTTAGCTTGTCGTATGGTTTTTTTTGTGGCTACAAGTTTACGTTTTCTTTATAAAAAAATGGCCCGCGCAAACCATGTTTTCCTATTACCGCCCCTTAATACGGACATAGCCATTCTTAATGTCCCCACTGCTGGGACACGGCCGTACTTATAGGTAGATAAAAAGCTAGAACGGGCCAGAACCCTGTAAATACAGCCGAGACCATCCGAGACCAACGATAGGTACCTACCTGAATCCATCCCAACTTGATGCCATAGGTGGTCAGTTCTGGCGTCGCAATTTCCTTCGCGTGGCATATCGGGCCGTGGGCACTGCCGTGGAGGTTCCGCTCCTGGCGATGGAGAGGAAATACATTCAATGCACTAATCACGAATAGGTATCTTAAGGCTTTGAAAAACAATTAATAATATCGTTAAATTACCGCCATTGGATTGGTGGAAGTTCGCGAACTTCCGCGCTCCACGAACCTAGAACAGTGCACCATCATAGCAAACCCCGGACACTCTTCAGTACTTATACTAATTCTGTGGCCATAGCAAAAAAATGATCACTTTGGCTATACTTATGGCCGATTGCACTAAACTTAAGAATCGCCTAAGTCTTTTCTTATCTACAACTCGACCAAGTTAACTTAGCGAATGACAGCTACATGACGGCTAAGTTTATGACACCGTTTTAATTTGGTCATGTTGTAGTTAGGAAAAGACTTAGGCGATCCTTAAGTTTAGTGCAATCGGCCATTAGTGTGTACGTGTTCGCTCACGTACACACTATGGCACAGACCATACAACAAGTAGTGCACTATGGCCATCTATGGCGCACTGTTGCAGCACAGGATACCCCCTACACATTTTTTTTGGTGCAGGTTGCGGAGCGCGGAGGTTCGTGAACCTAAGTGGATGCTACCATTTTATAGAAACTTTCAAGTTGAAATTGTTAATAAAAGGAAATGGGTATTCTAATTTAAGCAGGGGGTCAATCCTGCGAATGTTAACGTCGAAATCGTGGTTCAGTGGTGTTTGAATGGAAATGCTTTTTGACACAGTTCCCGAAACACATTGTGTTTCTTAAACCCTAAACGGAAACATATTATCTCGATTTTGGGTTAAAGAAACAAGTAGGTACCTACTGTTTTAAACTATTAGATTTTTTATGCATTCACAATGCTATTTTTATATTAAGATGACTAATAATTGAAAAATATTAGAAAAAATCGACTCACCCGTAGCATCCCGTCTGAGTTGCTACGGGTGAGTCGATTTTTTCCAATATTTTTCAATTATTAATCATCTTATGTAGGTACTGTGCCAAAAAGCAGTACCATTCAAACACCATTGAACCACGATTTAGCAGACTTGACCCCCAGTTCTTTTGGAAATGATTACTGCGACAATTCTAGGCAATCTACTCTAATCGATTGTTTGAGTATGTAGTAGACTGATGACTTACGGCAGTAAAACGTGGTCGCTAACTATATGGGTCTCATAGGAAGACCTCAAGGTCACCCAGCGTGCAATGGTGAGGAGCCATCTTGGCGTTTCCCTAAACGTGATCGAAACAGAAATGAGGAGATCCGTAAGGAGAACTAAAGTAACCGACATCGCTCGAAGGATTGCTCAGCTGAAGTGGCAGTGGGCGGGACACATAGCTAGAAGAACCGATGGGTATTGGGGCGGAAAGGTTCTTGAATGGCGACCGTGCTCCGGATGACGACCGTCCGTGGGTAGGCCCCCGACATGGTGGACCGACGATCTGGTGAACGTTGTGGAGATCCTTGGGGGAGCCCTATAACCTGCAGAGGGTGTCGTGCGGCTGATATGATGATGATGATAATGTAGTCGAGAAGGAACCTTAGTGAGCCTTGACTCGATATCCTCAAGCTTGGTGGTGGAGACCGACGCCGCGCCGCCCCCAGACGGCTTGCTGTCGAAGCTGCCGCGCTGGTACGACGTAGACGTCGCGACGTCTTGCAGACGCGTCGGCGATTTTTGTGCTGGAAGATTTTTATATTATAGCAATAAAACAAAGTTAAATATTACATTCTTGCTTTTATTATTTTTGGATTGAGACGCTCGACGGCACAGTTGCTTAGCGCATTCATCGTTCGTGCTCCCATAGTCCAGCAGTTGGGACATTGAAATGGCTCACGATAAACATTGTTTAACTAGCGACCCGCCCTCGCTTCGCTACTAGTGTGGAATTTGACACCATGTATTATACATGTAAGTAAACCATCCTCTTGAATCACTATTAAAAAAACCGCATTAAAATCCGTTGCGTAGCATACATATGGGATGATGGGACAGACAGCGGGAAGCAACTTTGTTTTATACTATGTATAGTGATTTTTATTTCCTTAATGTGCTCCCTCACCGGGAGCATTCACGTGTAGGTACTGTAACATAGATTCGTCTTTGAGCATTACATTACAATAATACCTCCCTGACTGACGAGCATTCGCTCGGTTCTCCTCCTTCACTGATGTAATGCTCAAATCTGTAATTATGCTCCCGATGAGAGAGCACCTTTAAATAAAACCTGACTCATACAAGTGGGCATTAGAAAGAATCTGCTGATTGGATATTCAGGCATAGTTTTTCTTTATTATATGAGTAAACTGTAGAATCCACGACCCTGCGGCGACCGACGGCCGCTTCACATTCCTTTTCGGATCGTTCGGACGATCGGTATTCAGTTTGAAATACCTACTGGATTTTTCTCAATTTATTATAAGTTTTATGTGTGTATAATATGTTACCGTTAGAGTACGGAATGCGTTAATCTGCAGATTAACTAGTGAATCTGCACATAACTCGTCGAGTCAGTTAAAGTGCGATTTTTTTCTCAAAGTAGACGATTTCCTCCCTTTAACTAATTAGGTAATCTGCACATTAACGGATGCTACACCGTTAAAGTGCGGAATACAGTGAGTGAAATAGCCAAGGCTTCAGGAATTTGAGGAATTTAAGTAAAAGACCTATATTGAAAGTTTATTTTACAAAAACTTCGTGTGTCAGTCAACCCCCTTTTATGTTATTACCGAATCTATTTCCGTACCTACTGTAACTGATCCATGGTCGTTAATCTGCAGATTAGCTAGGGAATCTGCAAATTACTTAGTTAAAGTACGAAATAAAATATTTTTTCGCACTTTAACTGATTCGACAAGTGAATCTGCATATTAACTAGTTAATCTGCAGATTCACTGATTTCCGCACTTATACGGTGACTTATAAAGGTCATGGCACACTATAACGGCACCGCAACTGCACAGCAACAGCACGGCGTCACCTCGAATTTAGGCTACGGCTAGCCGCCAGCGCGCCGTAAGCACGCGGTCGGCTCGCCGTAAGCGCGCGAACCGCGCGCAGTCCGCGCGCCGTCCGCGAGGTGTAAGCTTGTATACCGCGCGAGTTTGGGTACTATGTATTCTGTGGTTTGGGACTGTTCTCCTACAGTCATGTGTCCGTTGAACCATTAGCCAACATAACTTTTCATCGGCGAATGTTTCTCTTAAATATCTTTCACCTATGAATTTTTACTCTGCATTATCTTTTGCCAACGAACGTTTCGCCGGCAGTTGCTTCAACGGCGCTTTTCATCGCCAGACGCAAACAATATAATAAATGCGAAAGTAAAGTAACAGATATAAAATTTGGATACAAATTAAAGCCGTCTAGCGATATCGTCCTGCATTTTATTTTTGGATTACAACCACACACCCCGGTCATTATTATTAAACTTTTCTTGAAAATTAATTCCTTGATACTACACATTTTTTTTCCTTACGATAGATTAATAACATTACAGTATAAGCCATTACAACAGAAAATTTCAGTTCATATAAAAATGTACTTATTCTGCTTCACGAAAAAATGCGGGTATCTTCAACCTATTGATTATTAAAAAAAATTATCATAACGTGTCTGGCGATGAAAAGATCATTGTCAAAATATTGCCCAGGCAAAACAATTGCCGTGAAAGCAACTGCCGGTGAAACGTTCGTGCCGGCGAAACGTTCGTTGGCAAAAGATAATGCAGAGTAAAAATTCATAGGTGAAAGATATTTAAGAGAAACATTCGCCGATGAAAAGTTATGTTGGCTAATGGTGCTAAAAGGCGACCGTAAAAATTGTAATAATTACAGACCAATAGCAATATTATCTAGCATAGAAAAGATAATTGAAAAATGTATCATCAACCAACTCAGTTCCTATTTAAGGTCGAACAACATCTTAAATGACTGTCAATATGGGTTCCAAAAAGGTAAAAGCACTGTTTCACTAATAAGTAAATTCACAAATGAAATTAATGAATATTTGCATAATAAAAAAATTGTTGTTTCAGTGTTCTTTGACTTTAAAAGGGCTTTTGACGTTTTGGAACATGACACCTTGATTAAAGCCATCGAAGAGTGCGGTGTCAACACCCCATTAAGCCCATGGTTCCGTGAGTACCTTTCCGAACGGACTTATTGTGTCAAGGTGGGTGGCTGCCAAAGCTCGCCCAAGACGGTGCTGTGTGGCGTGCCGCAAGGATCAGGAAGTGGTCCTATCTGCTTCCTGATGCACATCAACAGCTTGCCCAATGTGGTACAACACTGTTCCACATACATGTTCGCAGACGATCTATGCATACTTAGAGCCGGTACCGACTTGAGCGAGATTTGTGAACTTGTACAACAGGATGTAAATAATATAGTCAAACTAGCTTCCGCCCGCGACTTCGTCCGCGTGGATATTAGAGAAAATCCTTAGGGAACCTTCAACCAGGATCCGACCAACCGTTTTATACGCGATTAGGCGGGTCCCCACCAAGCGCGCTGCCTCGCGAGGCAAAACATTTGCGACGTGTGACAGGCCTCGCACGAGGCTGCGCGCTTGGTGGGGACCCGCGTAATCGCGTATAAAACGGTTGGTCGGATCCTGGTTGAAGGTTCCCTAAGGATTTTCTCTAATATCCACGCGGACGAAGTCGCGGGCGGAAGCTAGTTTATTACAATAATCAGAATTAGGTCCAGAGATATTAAGAGTATCACGTTCCCGTTTCTTTACTCTTTCCCGTTTCCGTCCCCGCCCCCGTTCCCGTTCCTGTTCCCGTGTCCGTCCCCGTCCCCTTGGGCTGAATCATGTCCACCGTGTTGGACTTCAAAACAAATGTCATTTTCGCATTCCTCATCCCATAAAACCTCAAGAACGACATCCACATCGGCTTTCATGTTTACTTACCCCATTTACCCCCTAACGGATGATTTTCAAAATAAGAAAATATGTGTTTGCCTATTTATTTTTAGACATGCTCCTACGAATTTTTAAGCTGTAAACTATGTAATGTCTATTTTATATTATTTTTCCATATATAATTTGTACCCCATTTTCACCCCTTTAGCGGTTAAATTGGACTTCAAAATTAATGTCATTTTCGCAATCACCATCCCATAAAACCTCAAGAACGACATCCATATCGATTTCTACGTTTACTTAGCCCATTTACCCCCTAAGGGGTTGATTTTCAAAACCACAAAATATATGTTTGCCTATTTATTTTAAGACATGCTCCTACGAAGTTTTAAGTTGTAATGTCTATTTTATATTGTTTTCAATACCAAATTTAAATCCAATTTTCACCCCTTTAGGGGTTAAATCATGTCGACCGTGTTGGACTTCAAAATAAATGTCATTTTCGCAATCTTCATCCCAGAAAACCCCAATAACGACATCCATATCGATTTTTAGGTTTATTTACCCCATTGCACCCCCATTTCATCACCATGGGGGTTGAAATTATACCAATACAATATGCGTTGCGTTAGATTTCCATCCATAAGCCTAAATTACAAATCTAGCGATTTCTACTTCAAAAATGAAGGATTATCTTCTAAACACAACTTCATCCCCCTTTTCACCCCTTTGGGGGTAGAATTTAGAAAAACGCTGAGACACGTATTTATTTATTTTCAATCATCAGCCTAAACACAAAATTTGAAGATCCTAGCTTCAAAACTGAGGGACTTTCATACAAACTTTCATCCCTTATTTCATCCCCTTAGGGATGGAATTTTCAAAAATCCTTCCTTAGTGGATGCCTACACTGTATAAAGTATCTGTGTGCAAAATTTCAAGTCTCTAGGTTCAGCGGTTTGGGCTGTGCGTTGATATCTCACTCAGTCAGGACTTTGAATTTTATATATATAGATTATATATATAGATGGTGTCATGACAATGGTATTGTAATAAATCAATTAAAGACACAAATGTTAATAATAAGGTCACCTCATAGTAATAACAGGAATCTAAATGTAAATGTTAAAATTGTCACTCATAGCCACGACTGCATCCATAAAAACACTAGCATAACATGTCACTGTAAACCTATTGACATAGTTCCTCATGCAACATACTTAGGAGTAATTGTTGATGAATTTTTCTCATGGACTGTACACATTGACCACATATGTAATAAAATGCAAATTTTATTGGGTAAATTCTATCATCTTAAACATAAAATACCATTAAATATTTTAAAATGCTTGTACAAGGCCTTAGTGGATACAGTGATGTCATACGCTCTCGATAGTTATGGTTTAACTTATCCAACACACATAAAAAAACTAGAATCTCTACAAATCCGCTTTCTTAACCCATCACTTCCCAAGCATCGAAAACGTTGAAATTTTTTGATGAAATCTTTAAATTAAATTCATAATAGATTAAGAAAAAACATTTTGACAAAAAATTAAAAAAAAAATTACCTTCCTAGCTGAGTCAGCCTGTCCTATAAATATGACAATGGGGACATGTGATCAGAAATAATGAAAGTGAACAATTATAAGAAAATCAGCTTTATTTGAAAACAGTGACCACAAATAGTTTAAAATATAAGCTTATTTTGTATGATAAGGTATAAAACAATCACTGCAAAGTGTTTTTTCACATTTAACACAAAAGGTTAGAGGTTTTTTTTTACAACCTTGTCCTTGGCAACGCCGCTGTTTGTCCCTCTTCGTCATATAGTGACCAACATTATCAAATCTAACAGGTTGTAAAAGAACTTCTGAAGAACCTGGTGTAGGTTTACTTGCCTTGCCTTCCGATTTTTTCATCCAAGAATAACAAACCCTTCGTCTAAAATCCAGCAGAGGGATGTTCTCATCTTTATTTATCTGGTTATAAATAATCCATGCATTCACTAGGTACATGTCTAAAACACGGATGACTAGAGGCCAATACCATTTTTTACCTCTAAAGCGGATTGGATATTTAGAAATCAGCCAATCATGTTTATCCACTCCTCCCATGTTTTTATTATAATTATGAATAAGCCTTGGCTGATTCACGGCTATTTTGGACTTTTCTTTCTTTGAGTACCTATTAGTTTTTACAAAAGGTTCAACAGTATCAAAATTAGTCAAAAGACATACTACATTGTTGTCATGCCATTTCACGCATAATATTTCATTATTTTTATCAAAACGATGATCGGAATAACCTCGGTCTTTCTTTTTCATCTCTTGTTTGGTCATGATAGGACATTTCTTAGTCCTATTGTCTCTGACTCTCCCTGTAGCTCTGAACCCTTGAGATCTCAAATCAATCAACAATTGCATGCTGGTGAAAAAGTTATCGAAGTAGACTGCATGTGCTCTGGGATCTGTACATACTGCAAGCAACTTTTTTACTACTGCTGAACCCAAGCCATCACCAGTACTCGCAGAGATTTGAGCATCCTTGCCTGTATAAAGGGAAAAGTTATAACAATATCCGCTGACTCCACACAGTGCCCAAAGCTTATACCCAAACCTCACTGGTTT
Organism: Agriphila tristella; assembly: GCA_928269145.1. NCBI lineage: Eukaryota > Metazoa > Arthropoda > Insecta > Lepidoptera > Crambidae > Agriphila > Agriphila tristella. The sequence continues at coordinate 47,306,652 of OV743433.1, forward strand.
ACCTTTTATAAATTGTTTGATTCCATGGTGACCAAAGTATTTGACGATCATCTCATCAACTGCTAAATTGGATTCAAATATCCCAAATTTTCGGAATGATACATTAGCTTTATCGATAAATGGGCGAATTTTGAAGGCTTTGTCTGTATTATCAATTCTTGTGTTGTCATTGAAATGTAAATAGGATTTAATTTTGTCAAAACGATTACGAGACATTGCTCGTTCAACAAATGGAATGTGTACATCATCATCTCTAGACCAATAAAGTTTACTTTGAGGCAAGTGGTGATACGAAGAGAAAAACAAAATTCCTATAAAGACTTTTAACTCATTTACAGTTATATTGAAGTTCAAATCATTTTTATAATGTTTGGCGTAGATTACGGTTTCCTGCACAATATATTCTAGAATATCATCACACAACAAGTTTTCGAATATTTCTACCGCTGATTTCCCTTCCAACTCCGTAATCATATTTTCTAAACATTTTTGAGCAGTATTAGATTCCGGCTGTATTTCAGAATATATTGGTTCACACTTACGCCAACTGACTGTCTTGCTTGTCCGAGATGTGGTTTGAGTCGGATGATCTTCCTCGTCGTTATCAATTGTACACGAAAATTCCACTTGACCAGCTACATCTGACACTGGCAAAACTCCCATATCGTCGTCAGGACCTTCTTCTATGTCAGTCATTTCATCTACTTCATCCGGAGGCAATATAGCAACTTCAATGTCATTCAACTCACCATCACTACAATCTTCAATATCTTCAAGGTAGTCTATAATTTCAGACACCTTCAAAGCCTTTTTATACTTTTTTTTTACTGGATCCATGATCTACAAATAATGAAAAAAAATATATAAAGCTACACGTTTATCGATACGAATACAAATAGGTTTATTGTTTAATATTTGATAAAGAACAAAATTTAAATATTTTTTCTTACCTTTTTCAACGTTATGAACAATTCAATTTTTTAACTCTAGTTCGATAAATAATCACAATCGTGTCACGAGATGTAATGTGTTCGGCGTAGACTTAGCGACTAATGTAAACACAAGCAAGACCCGCAAGAAGAAACAATTGACACGTTTGAACCAGTACTTAGCGTAACAGGATCGAACACGCTTTCGGGGCAAATTGTACAGACATGTTCCCAGTGTCATATTTATAGTACGGCTTAATTCGAATGTATACCACAAGTTCCCAAATTATATTTTGTTTTTGATTTTATTTGTTTTATATTTGGTAGAGATCTCAAAATCAGTTTAATGTACTTTGAAGTTGGTAACCTTTTTCTTTAACGGTATTTAACATCGGAACTTAATGCTCTACTTGAGGTAACAAAATGATCAATTTGAAAAAAATACATTAAAATTACGTAAACGTTTTTTACAGCGAAAAAAATATATTTTATTAGAAAAATATTGTAAATATATGATTTTCATCAGAAATAATAAAAATAAAATACCTAACATGTTAAAAAAAAATACGAAAATAGTGTCTTAAAAATAGGACAGTGGGTAGGAATAGGTTAAATTATTAGTCAACAATAAAACAAAAAATAGACATAAAAATAACTACTACGAATTATTTAAAGTATCTAAAATTCTGCCAGCCAGTGTAAAACACAAATACTTATTACTTTTAAACAACTATAGCTATCGTGAGCGTTTGACACCACTTCAACACGGGCACGCGACACGAGCCGCGACGAGCGGCAAGTACAGTGTGCCGCGAGTTACCAGTGTGTACGGCGACAGAACCTTAGCAAAGCGTGTACCCTACCTGTTAAACAATCTGCCTGATGATCTCTTAACATTAAATACTAAAAAACACTTTAACAATTACCTTAAAAAACATTACCTATTTAACTCCTAAAACAAATTACTTTGTGTTAACTACCTTTACCTTAAGTATGAGTTAATGTTACTTAAATGTTAAATTTGTTAACTTTAGTTTAAGTATGAGTTTATGTTAATATAAAATACTTAGATTAAGTAATGTACTCGCAGACAAACCTGCTGTTAGGTTTTGCGAGGCAAATTGTAAAATAGTGTACCTAACTCTTTAATAAATAATAATAATAAAAAATAATAATAATGGTTCAACGGACAAATGACTGTAGGAGAAGGAGAACAGTTCCAAACACATACCGCGCGCCGGCGCCGGCCGCGAGTGCAAACTATTTTGTTACCCGACTGCAAAGAAAGGGTTATGTTTTTCGAGCGTATCTTGTATGTAAGTATGTTTGTATGTAATATTCTTTATTACCTCATATCTTTTAAACGGCTGAATGGATTTCTGTAATTAAGATATCGTTAGATTTGTCTCGTCAGCCCAAGTGTTCTTAAGAAGGTGGCGTTATAAAAAAAACAACATGGCGGCTGTACGGTACTAATATACGTAGTGGAAAAAAAATTTTTTTTAGAATACTGCAATATGGGTGTCAAATTAAAGGGCTTATTGTAAGGATTTCAAAAAGGTATATCATGACCGTAATATATAATAACTAAAAAGATATAAATAAAAAAATAAATTATAAAAATAAAAAAACCCGCCTGCATAAAAATACAAGTCCACTGAAAAGATGGAAACAAGATTAAATATTAAAGGCAACTTAATAACATGCAGTCGGAGCCTCGGAGGCATATAATTCAAATCATTCATAACGTCACTTTCTTAGTGCATGCCTCCGACCGCATGTTATTAAGTTGCCTTTAATATTTAATCTTGTTTCCATCTTTTCAGTGGACTTGTCTTTTTATGCAGGCGGGTTTTTTTATTTTTTTGCATAATGATTCGGTTCCTGTATCAGCCCAAGCTGTTGGTGTCAAAGGTTTGTATGTCTGAGCTATACCCATACACTTTATCATAGCTATACCATAAATAAATCAGTGACCTTCGGAATTTGTTCGCGATTGGAAGGTGAACTCGCGAACAGTTATAAGTCTATGTGCTTAGCTGATATTAATGATACATCATCATTAGGTATTACATTTTACATTCCTAGGTATTACCTAAGGGTATTACATATAATCTACATATCTGTACTGTACTAGGTGGTCTCGTTGGTGCTATTGGGCCGAGTAGGATATTCGAAGAAATTATTTGAAGAAATGTCAATACTAACCATTTAATCCCAACCTGAAGTTAGTATCCGACATTTTTAAACTTTATTCTTGATTGTTTAGAGCTTTCGATTGAGTTATTTACCTATACTCTTATTATTTGTTATGTAGGAAAATTATTTCTTGACATTCTAGCAGAGCCAAAGAGAAGTATTTTATTCACTGACGTCCATTATACAAAGTTCGCTGGACAGGCTTTTGTCATGAAATGACAGCAATTTTAGGTGCCGATTTGAAAATCACCATATTGGCGCTGAGAGCAGAAGTTTTTACTACCTATGGCAGTAAAAAGATGTGAGTGTACTTGGAACTAATTAGTGAATTAATTAGTTCCAAGTACACTCACTACTGCCATAGTAAAAACTTCTGCTCTCAGCGCCAATATGGTGATTTTCAAATCGGCACAGACGATTGGTGACGTTCGCCTGTCCAGCGTACTTTGTATAATGCATGGACGTTAGTGATTTTATTTTATTGCTTTACTTCAGGGATTCCCAAAATGGTTGATAGGGTCTGAGCTCTGAGGTAGGTATCAGTTCACTTTGGAAAAGAAGTCTCTTGCCCAAAATAGTTTGGGAATCCCTGGTCTTATAGTCTATGTCTGAGTTTTTTTCAGAACTCGTAAATATTCAAAGTGGAAGGTGGCGAAAGTGCCTCGTACGAGTTGTGTTTCTCACCTCACTTTGCGAATAGTATCGAGTGAAAGAGAGGAAATCATGCGAGTGAGTGAACGAGTGAAAGAGAGACAATGATAGTTAACTATTCGCAAAGTGAAGTATATTTAAATAACATCTAATGCTGCTGATAGGCAGTACAGAAGGCCTATTTTGTAACTCAACTGACAGCTTAAAATGATCATCACTGATCTAACTTGTAACTACATTGCTGCTACAGTAAAAAGCAATGTTATGACTCTCTACAAAAACCCAGCATACTACTTACAACTTAGATCAGTGATGATCATTTTAAACTGTCAGTTGAGTTACAAAATAGGCCTGCTGGAGGGGGTTGGAGGAGGCCTTTGCCAAAAGGCACACTGAGCGGCTAGATGAAGCTGTACCTACTTGAAACTAATAAGTTCCAAGTACACTCACTACTGCCACAGTAGAATCTACAGCTCTCAGCGCCAATATGGCGATTTTCAAATTGGAACAAACGATTGGTGACGTTCGCCAGTCCAGCGTAGGTACTTTGTATAATGGACGTCAGTGGGTTTCATCGGATACTTCCTATGACGTTATGTTGGCAGTACCGTCATCATTGTAATTTTACTGCACCAAGCCAACGATCTTAGAACCTACTTTTGGCGCTCATCAGCCATTTTTAATGTCCCAACTGCTGCGGCACAGGCCTTCCTTATGGGTGGATAAGGCGGAGTAGACGTATTAGATTAGTATAGTAGAACAACGGTGGAAAGTCCAACCTGCCTACTTAGGTATTGTCTAATTTTCTCTATCGCAATCGCTTTCAAGATGTGTTCCATTGATGCTTCTTTTTGGCACAAATAAAAACGTTCCAAAGAAATTCAGCAATGTGTCACCACAGAATACATAATAGTACAAGTGTCACATCGATCTGTTAAATGAAAGCGATTGCGAAAGATTTTGGAATTAGAGATATAAAGTCGTTTTTTTTACTTTTTTCGGAAAAGTCGTAGAACCATAGACATAGAAAAATTTTCGCTGCGCTCAAGAAGACCAACAAAGCGTGGAAAAGAAAAGTTAACATCAAAATATGAATATAAGATTCTTGGTTAACATCATACGGACACGGTCTATGTAAAAAAGAGACAAAGGATCAAGTGACATGTGCCAACATTTTTTTACAGTAAGAGCCCCTAGCGTCCCGCCTAGCAAATGAGCAATCACAGTTTGTTTAAAATATTTGTTAATCTTAATTAGAATTTAAAATAAAGGTATCGTGGAGCCATGGTGTCTTGTGCTCTAAGTAATTGTGATGTGACAAAAATAAATAATCCAAGTAATCACACTTTTCACAGGTAAATAAGGGGGCGTCCATTAATTACGTGAGGCATTTAGGGGGGGGGAGAGGGTCGAGCCTAATCTCACGCAATCTCACGTGGGGGAGAGGAGGGGTCTCGGCAAATATCACTTATTTTTTTTTTCTGCAGGAACAGTATCGTGAAAAACTAGGTTAAATAAAGTTAAACATTTTTCATACCAAAATATGGCTAAAACCTAAGAAATGATGTTTATTTAAATAAATGCAAAGCAAGCAAGCACAGTTTAACGTAATCACACACAAAATACACGTTTTGAAAAATCTCACGTGAGATTTATAGAGGGGGAGAGGGTCGAGCCAAATCTCACGACATCTCACCAAGGAGGGAGGGGGGGTCGAAAAATCGCCAAAAATCACCTCACGTAATTAATGGACGCCCCCTAAGATATTGCCACACATTTCTCTTAAACCAAATTTCTCTACATTTATTCGTTTATCAACGAAGAAAACAGTATGGAACATAGTTTATTAATTTCCTTTGCCATAATAATAGTCATATTTTATGAATCTAAGTCATATTTTACGTATCTCATATAAAATGTATGCATTCGTTTTCGGATCACCTGTTTATTGACATTGTTGTTCTTTGACATTCTATTTCTATGCGTAGAACAAACGTTGTTGTTTATGATGATGTTAGTAAATCTAGGTAGATACTCCTGCGGTTATTATTTAGTGATTTATACAAATTATGTTTTGTCAGCGATTGGTCAGCGATGTCGGAGCTTTTAAAAGCAGATAATAATATGATCATTTTTATCGACAAAACCCCCCACATGTTGGGGGGTTCAAACAACAATAACTAATATGCAATTCAGAACAATGATTTTGATGTCGTTTTGAAGATAATATTTCAGTTATAAAATGTAAAATATTGCACATTAATGTCCTAGTTTTTGAGATCTGTAAGAAAACTAAAAAAAAGCACACTAATTTTGGATCAAAATTTACTTTGATAATGTTTTATGACCTATTAAATTTATTTTTATTTGAGGTCTAAAATAAAAAGTCAAATTTTAATAATGTTGGGAGAAGGGATAGACCCCAACATTGGTCAGGTTTTGTCGATAAAATTGATCATAATATCTAGCTTTAAAAGCTCCGACATCGCTAACCAAACAATATGTTTTAAAAATTAAATCTTTTAATATCTATGAATGTAGGTAGGTACCTATCTATAAGTTTAAGTAAGATAGGCGATCAATACAAAAACACAAATTCATATGATTAATAATTTATTTCACATAGAAATTGTCTTTCCCTTTTAATAATTAATCTTTCTAATATTATTATAAAAGCTTTGAAATATTTTATAAATATCTCTAATTATAAAATCCAACATTTGTTAAAAAGGTTAGTTTAATTGAAAGTTAATCTTAGTAGCCTAAGGTTAATGTTATGTATTGTAAGGTAGGTAGGTAAGGGGGCGTCCATTAATCACGTGATGTTTTTTTGGCCAATTTTTAACCCCCCCTCCCCCCTGGTGATGCATGGTGAGGTTTTACGTTAAACCCCCCCCCCCCCCTCTAAATCACGTGTAATTTTTTTGGTACAAAATAATCTTAACAATTTTCAGTACGAATATGTCGCGGTGGGCGGGGAAATCGTCCTGGTGATGTTTAGTCAACAATCACACGCAGTTTTCGGTTAAAAGTCACGCGTTCAATGAAAAAATTAATACACGTGATATCTCACTACACCCCCCCGACCCCCCTTGTGATACTTCGTGACTTTTTCAATGACCCCCCCCCCCCCCCCTTTCGAGGCTCACGTGATTAATGGACGACCCCTAATATGTCAATTAATATTTATTTTATTTGTAACAAGTGGAACGTTTCTTATTCAGTTGTAAATGAGTAGTAATAGATGTTTAAATAGAAGTAAGAAACAGCAATTTACACAATAATTTATTTCTAAAAATAAAAGTATTATAATTTATTATAATAAAAGTAGTATAATAATTAAGTATTGATTTTTTTAGATTTTAGGCATTTACAATGCTATTATTATATTAAGATAATAAATATATTAGTAAAATTACTAGAGAAAATCGACTCGCCCGTAGCAGCTCAGACGGGATGCTACGGGCGAGTCGATTTTTTTTTGGGTTTTTTATCTGATATATATTTTTTTCTAATATATTTATTATTTTTAGGTATTTTACCTAATATATTTATTATTTTAATTAATTCAGTATTTAAAATTACATTATATACTTACCTAAATTGGTAAAAAATTCATGTACATTATTACTTAAGTATCCTATCGTATAACTATCACATTTATCTTAAAAATACTAAACTTATTTAGTAAGTACCTAGAACTATAAAATATAAAAAAACGTTTATAAATAATAATACTCATTGCGCTTGTGATACTTATTATGATGTGTAGGTAAGTAAGGATGATATTATACTATTTCGATGTGGAACTTTCATGGATCTAAATTTTTCTAGGTAAGTACTTATTTCAAACGCCCGTTGAAGTTTTATAATCGTTTGTAAAATGTCTAGTATAGGAAAGAGAGAGCTTTTTCACAATTTTGAATACTTACAGTTTAGATTGCTAAAAATAATAAAATAATGTTAAAAGGACATCAGGCAGAGTCCCATAGAAAAAAACCAAATAATGTATAACATTTCTATATTTTCCAAAATGTAGGCTTGTAATTAGTAATTCATAGAAAATATTCAGATTTTTACGAAGATTTATGTTTTAAGAGTTATTTATGTTTGAAAGTTTTATTTTTTTTGTAACCCCGACACTAAATAGCAACACCACCACGACAACATGTTTCGTTAGCTGCGTTTGCTAGGGCCACACTACCGTGATATGCCAACAATTATGACCATTGATGAACCTTATGCGTAAATTATGGCCATAATTATTGCCATATTACGGTAGTGTGCACGTAAGATTAGTGATACAGATTAGCACCACAATGTACGAGTCGGAACCAGAGGGCCTAGTACGAGTTGTGTTTCTCACCTCACTTTGCGAATAGTATCGAGTGAAAGAGAGGATATCATGCGATTGAGTGAACGAGTGAAAGAGAGAAGACGATATTTTACTATTCGCAAAGTGAAGTGAGAACAAAAAATCAACTCGTACTAGGCCCTCAGATCAAACGGAAAATCTGTGCATATGTCGCACGTAACAAAACACTTTTGACAGTTGACTGACAGCCGGCAGACATTCTTTTTTTTTTAATGCGCAATCACTTGTTCCACAGAACAAATATAATCAGTCCAGACTTGTGCAATCGCTGACAAAGATGTCCGTTTCATTGATATGCTTTTGTTTTTTTCAATAATTAATTAAAGCTAAATGAAGGAGTTAAAAAATAATGTTGCTGCTGTTTTATGATTCTAGTAACATAAAGTGTTTATAGATAACAGAATTATGTTTATACACTTTTGGGTCTCATGTGCCTGATGTCCTTTCTACTTCATACATACACTTATACAGGGTTATTTGTAAAACACCAACAACATCGCAGGATTAAGATTACTAATATCATAAACGACAGCATTTGTTCTAAGACTTAAAACAGACAAAAAAAAAATTTTTCATACAAATATCCGCACCCTGATTATCTAAAAAGAAACTATTTAGCAACCGGTTTCATTTGACATACATTGCCACTTTTCTTTGGTGTGTTTTTTTTAACCCAAAAAGAAGTAGCAATGGATCACGATCATCTGTGAACAGGGGGGTAATTACGTAACTTTGCTGCAATCAACTCTGACAGAAATCGCAGTTACATCGCTTCTTTAGTAAGAACCAATCTGACAACTATCTTAACTAAAGCAGCAATGCAACCGAGCTTTCAATTGATTTCAGTCGAGAATTGTTAGCAACAGCTTTACGTAATCAAGGTACTGCAACCAGTCGCTAGGTGGTTTTTAATTAGATAATCAGCCCGCCGAACGGCTGCTGATCGAGCTTTGTTTGGAAAGTCGATTTTTTATTGTTTGTTTTCGGAAAAGTCATGGAACAAAATGTTGTTGTTTATGATGTTAGTAATCTACTCCTGCGAGGTTTTTGGTGTTTTAAAAATAACCCTGTATATTTTAAAAATAAGGTGAAACCAAATTATTTATCGAAAAAAATTTTTTCGTCTTTAGCTGCTGACTAATAGGTACATTTTGTATGGTAGTATGAAAATTTAGTTTTCGTACTTCGACCTGGGGCCCTATTTTTGAATCGCTCGGCTGGCGTCGAGCGCTCATTTCTACTGATTTTCGTTCGACAGCTCATACATTTGAGTTGATTTGTCGAACGAAAATCAGTAGAAACGAGCGCTCGACGCCAGACGAGCGATTCAAAAATAGGGCCCCTGTTCCTTGGAGAAAGTTGTTCAGTGCAACACTATCACTTGTTTCAGTATTGTCACAGATACCTACATAATAGTGGTATTGACATAATTTAGTTCCACTTTATACATTACCTACTAGCGGCCGCCCGCGACTTCGACTGCGTGGAAAAGTATTTTGCTATCCCTCGGGAACAATACTTTTTTTCGGGATGAAAAGTCCCCTATGTCCTTCTCTGTACCTCTGACAACGTGTATAAAAAATTTCATGATGATCGGTTCAGTAGTTAAGACGTGAAGGCGTAACAAACAAACAAATAAACAAACAAACAAACAAACGGACTTTCGCATTTATAATATTAGTAAGGATACTGTGATTCATACGTCTGGTCCATATACATATTTTAATAAATCTATGACTACCTACTTACCTAAAAAATATACTTATTGAGATTACTTAATTCATTATAAAACACTGACATAAAATAAAATGCTGCCAGACAATAAGTACAATAATAATAATTTACATTAATTTACCTACCTACCTAATACTTAATAAATGTTGGGTTCTTAAGACTTTGGTTTCAAAGTGCGTAAGTAAGTACTTCTTAGTTATCGTGATGAATAAAGATGTCACTTGTACTTTTTGATTGCCTACTATTAATAAACGCAAAAATCTAGTTGATGATATATTTCACGTAAGAGACAAAATATCACAATTGATAACATTCTCTAATCTTTTATAAATTTGAGATTTTAGCATTCAATGCTATTTTTATTTTATACTTATACAGGGTCATTTGTAAAGCACTAACAACCTCGCAGGAATACATTACTAACATCATAAACAACAACATTTTGTTCTACGACTTTTCCGAAAACAGACAAAAAAATGTCCGAACAGCTGATAGAGTTTTGTATGAAAAGTCGAATTTTTTGGGCTGTTTTCGGAAAAGTCGAATAACAAATGTTGTTGTTCATGATAATCTACTCCTGCGAGGTTGTTGTTGTTTTACAAATACCCTGTCCTGTATACTTGTCACCGGCAATGTATGAAACGCAGGCATTGTATACAATGCCTGGCCCTTTTAGGCAATGTATGAAATGGAATGAATATTATTGTCTATTTCACACATTACCTAGGCATTCTATACAATGCCTGCTGGTCCACCGGCAATGTGTAAAATAAAAAGATATTGATCGAGGGGGGCTCGGGGGGGGGGGGGCTCGGGGTGGGGCTCGAGGGGGGCTTGGGGGGGCACGAGGGGGGCTCGAGGAGGAGTTGAGGGGATCTCGGGGGGTCGAGGGGGGCTCGGGGGGGTCGAGGGGGCCTGAGGGGGGCTCGAGGGGAGGCTCAACGGGGGCTCGGGGGGGGTCGAGGGGGGCTCGGGCGGGTCGAGGGGGGCTCGGGGGGGCTCGGGGGTCTCGAGGGGGGCTCGAGGGCGGCTTACTGTGTTTGGAACCGAACCTGCTTTACTCCTGTAGGTCCCGGGTTAGGTTAGAAATTTAAGGCGAGCACGTAGCGCAGCGGAGCGTGAGCCTTAAAGGCTTACGCCCATCTACGGCCCAACTTTAAAATACCGTGTACAAACTTTCCATAAAATTTAAAAATCATTATTCAATTTATTATGAATAATGCAATTGGAATTATTGTGTAATAAAGTCGCCATCACCAAAATCCATTTTAATAACAATTCAAAGATTTTTATGCGAGTGACGTTGCTCGAGGTACGAAAAAATCTCATAAACAATCGATGCGATATAAAAATCGATACCAACAAAATATATTATTAATTACTAACATTATTTGTAACGGCAATTCTTGTTTGACTGAGTATAACTTCAAAAAATATAGTTTTTATTAAAACCAGTGAAATGATAAAATATTTTTTAGATTATAACAGTACTGAACAAGATTAAAATCGATTTAGTAATCGATTCCAATAGAACAATGGCAGCACTATGTACTCGGCTGATCTACTGTCAGTTTGACAATGGTGACAGTACGACGACGGCGACGTCACAACGTTTGATTGTCGTTTGTTTGTGTTTTGTTGTTTTGTTTTGTATTGGAAGTGTTTTGCAGTGAGTGTGTATTTCTCGTGCATCCTTTACTTTTTGACCCATTTTACGCTAATGGACTCCGAGTCTCCGACCCTATCCCGAACTTTGGAGTTAGGCCCCACTATTTTATATGACGATAATCTGGAATGGAAATGCCCACTTGACTCTCGCCTGCATTGGATTCTGGAAGCAGCTCTGGTTAGTTTATTCAAAGTGAACAACATTAGGTACATTTAGTTAAAATTGACTTCGAGTGACTAACGGCCGAATACTCAAACGCTACTTAACTTTGAGCGGCTCTCAAACAGCATGCTGACTTTGTCATATCTTTGACATTTAATGCGACAGGACGACGTTTGAGAGCCCCTCTAAGTTAATTAGCGTTTGAGTATTCGGCCATTAAACAATAAAACCAATGCCTCTGATATGAAAATTGTTGAAATAAATTGTGCCCATACTGACGAAAAAAAAGTCGATTTATCTAAAAAAGGCGACTTATTTCTTAACCAACATTCACTTTATTGAGTTTTTGACATGCCATGCTTTCATTTAATACACAATTCGTCTATGTACACCACGATGTACCGTGGGCCGGAACTTCTATAGACCCATGGGCATGGTCCTTTCGAGGTTATTTTTTTATAACAGACAACAGAAATAAACTTATTTTACACATTGCCGGTGAACCAGCAGGCATTGTATACAATGCCTAGGCAATGTATAAAATGAATATCATTTCATACATTGCCTGATCGTTTCAGGCATTGTATACAATGCCGGAGAATACACATTGCCGGTAACATACTTACTAAATAATATTACTAGAAAATATTCGACGGGCGGGAATCATTGCAAGAGCATTGAAGTAGACATCCAAAGATCGCGGGTTACCGCGATCTTTGGATGTCTACTTCAATGCTCTTCCAACTGAGCTACCGAGTCACTGATGATGGTAGTGAATTTATTTAGTACCTACCTATTGTATAACATTCTCTCTATTTTTTTTGTAAGAATCTCTCATTGATAGGTAGCTTTTCCCCTAGGCAGATTTTGTACCTACAATTATGTATTCTGTGGTTTTATATTTGTTCTTTAGCAAAATATTGGTGTAAGATTTTGAATTATTCTTTTTTCTAACTAAAGGACTGTATTGAATGAATTAAAAAACCTTAAGCATTATAACTGGCTTGTTACATGTGTGCAACCATACATTTCATTTGTCATCACAAAAATATTTAATATATATTGCACCTAGGTAGATAGTTATGGCACATTCAGTAAAACTAAAACTTTGTTGTTAAAACCAATCCTAAACATGCGAGTCAACAAACAAATTGTACAATTTTTTTTAAAGATGGTTTGACTGGCACTAAATTTTTCTTATTCACTGGAAATATAGTTAACTTGCAAGTCAGAGAGCGTAGGTATAACATAACTTTAAATTAAAAATTATTCTAAACGGGCAATATTTTTGCTGAATAAAGGTTGGGGTGCGCCGCTGGTGTATGTGGATAGCGCAGGACCGATCGTCGTGGAGATCCTTGGGGAGGCCTATACCCGGCAGTGGGTGGCGTGCGGCTGATATGATGATGATAATGATGGTGATGATGATAATGATGATGATGACTATATCAGCCAAATATTGCAGTAACTATGTTGCCCGTTTAGGCACCTCTAAGAATATACAGTTGGTAGGGACAAATGTGTACTAAGTAAATATGATGGTTACGAGTAAAAGGTGAGCACGGAGGTGTGGTTGCCGCGCACGAACAGCATCGGCGGCAGGCCGCTGCTCAGCACCTCCAGCCACGCCATGTACAGCGGCGCCGACACCGAGCCCTGGGAATGGGAAACCAAACGACCGGTATTAATACAAGCTTATTTTTAGTTAATACAAAACCTCTCGTGGGGTTGATCAGACCAAAAAAAATTTGCTGTTTCATTCATTTCGATGGAGTAGGACTGTACTTTTGAATGGAACAGCTGTTTTTTTCGTGATTTCGAGGTTGGTCCCATAATGAAAGTTGTTCAGTTTGATGGTCTGATCAACCCCACGAGAGGTTTTGTATTAACTAAAAATAACCTTGTATAGGTACTGGACACACAAGATCACCTCCTTGAGAGTTAGGTATGCGTATTTTCGCCAGCGCGCTGATCTGCCCCCCTAGCCAAAGTAACATTTGCAAATTTTCGCTATCGCTTCGCTTCGAAACATGTATAGATTTGACGTTTTAAAATTCGATTGTTAACGAAACCTTATGTCAATCCCATACATGTTCCGAAAGCGAAGCGATAACGAAGATTTGCGAATGTTACTTTGGCTAGGCACTCTGGTCCGCATGCAGGCTGCCCGCATTCTATCATTTTATACATGTTTTTTTAGTAGGTATCTTGCGGGCAACACGCGCGCGGAACGCGGTTGGGCTGCTAACCGGATGCGGATGGCATTCTTCTGCCTTCAGTGTCGTTTTTATAGTGACGCGGGCCGCAGGCATAGTCACTAACGCATCTTTGTGCACGAGTTAAGTCACTGGCAACACGCACGACACCGCAGCGGCAAACGAAATCGTTGTCCTACGTGTGGCTCGGAGCGTGCTATCACACGCATGCGGACTAGATTCGCCAGATTTCGCTTCCGGGCGAAAATACACATGCCAGGAAAAAGGCCCTCACTCATTATCTTCCACTCTAAAGCGACAAAGACTGCATTTTTTGCTTGTATAGAGTCTATATGGATCTTTAAAGTAAAAACTTAGCTGCAATTCAATCACTAGGCAATGTTACGTACCTTCCTGGGCATGGGCAGCGACATGACGACGAGGCGCGCGGCGCGGGAGTTGGCCAGCAGCAGCTCGCGCAGCCGCAGCTGCCGGTTGGTCTTCTCCGCGAGAGTCAGCAGCTCCGTTTCACTGATGCGGCACTCTGACGAAATGGCACAGTTTATAAAAAAAACTATTTAAAGTCAACCAAAAACATCTTGAAATGAAACATCGTCGCCAGACCAAACAAAAAGTAATCACTGTGGCCAGACTTTCAGGGTACTTAAGGATTATGCAAATATGAAATTAAACACGAAGTGAATTTTATCCCCTCCGTCCATTAAGATTCCCTACTAGACTCCCCTGTGGATATTATGTCCACATAGATCCTTATGTAAATATGTGTATCTCTCTCATCGCACCTTCATTTGTCGTTTCTGAAGTAAACTTAGATATGAGGTCATCGAAGAACTTCTTTGATTCTTCTTGAGGCGCCTCCATGATGTCCTGCACCATCGTCAGCGAAGAGTAGTCGATGCGGAACTTCGACAGCAGGTTGGCCATACTGCACACATTGAAAAGTTATTATTACTTAGATAAACATAATGCTTGCAAAGTAAGCAATGGTTACTGGTATGTAGAAGAAAAGAACGTACATGAAAGGTTGATGAAATTATTCGTCACTCCACTAAAATGTTAGCGTAGAGTCCACGCCGTAGACTAAACAAGGCTAGGGCGAGTAAACAACATTGCGAATGTTACGTAATATCTATAAGGCTGAGCTAATAGAGCCAAAAATCGAAGGCGTTTCTGCCAGTGCATATTACAGATAAACATAATTAAGTACAATAATGTCGATCGTGAATCTAGAAAACAAATCCATCCTACATATGCATGGGAAAGTCTCCGATCCGATTCGGTTATTGGTTCACAAAAAGTCGGTCGTGAGTACACAGCTTCGGCATCACCATCTACCATGAGTTGATGCAAACTGATTTCGCTACCGTAAACTAGGATATAATGCTCACAGCCAATGCGAGTGAAATAGAGTTTATTATAATATGCCGGATCCATAGCGCGTGTTTTGCTTTACACAATCAACAAAAAAAGCATGAGGATATTATTGAATGTTGAGATGTTTTATTGATTGTGTAGGGAAAGGGTATGCGGTATGTAGAGGAAATAGTTTGCATTAACTCTTGGTAGGGCCACAGTACAGAAACTTACTTTCTTTCCTCAAGCTCCAGCTCATGTCGACGATTGGCGAGCGCGAAGATGCGCAGTTTGCAGTTGGCCCACGCGGACCGCTGCGAAATGATGTACGGCAGCAAGATCGTCAGCCCGCCGTCGTCGTACAACCACCACACGTCTATCGACCCTGGCTCCTGACAACACAAGGAAAAACGACTTACAATATCGGCACCCTGATTATCTAAAAAGAAACTATTTAGCGACCGGTTGCATTTGACATACATTGCTCCTTTTATTTGGTATGTTTTTTTTTACCCAAAAGAAAAGTAGCAATGTATTACGTTCATCTGGGAACTGCGACCGGTCGCTAGGCGGTTTCTAATTAGATAATCAGCCCGCGGGTCATTTTGAACTTACCATCCAAATTTCAAGGATGTGTCCAATCCATGAAACTAAACAACTTTCTCTAAGAAACTTTGTATCAAATTTTGCCACAAAATTTTGGTCGTCCCATGCTAAATTGATCACGTGATCTCATTGATTTGTATGGATAGTCGTTTTTTTTTACATATTTGGCCATGTGTTCCTTAGACAAAGTTGTTCAGTTTCATGGACTGAACCCACCCTCAAAATTTGGATGGTAAGTTTAAAATGATCCGATATATTTAAAGATACAGAAGCAGGAAAATAAACTAACATTAAATTAGCTTAATATAAAAGTAATTTAAATAGGTAGGTAGTTGAAATAAATTGACGGAATGTAATATTGCATTCAGTTAAGTAGGTAAATGTATATGTTACCGGCAATGTGTATTCTCCTAGGCATTGTATACAATGCCTGAAACGATCAGGCAATGTATGAAATGATATTCATTTTATACATTGCCTAGGCATTGTATACAATGCCTGCTGGTCTACCGGCAATGTGTAAAATAAGTTTATTTCTGTTGTCTGTTATAAAAAAATAACCTCGAAATTTAAGGCTCACGGCGCTCACGCTCCGCTGCGCTACGCGCTCGCCTTAAATTTCTAACCTAACCCGGGACCTACAGGAGTAAAGCACCCCGGCCCCGAGCCCCTCTCAAGCCCCCCCGAGCCCCCCTCGAGCCACCCTTAAGCCCCTAAAGCCCCCTCGAGCCCCCCTCGAGGCCCCCTCAAGCCCCCCCTCGAACCTCCCCTCGATCAAAATATTTTTATTTTACACATTGCCGGTGGACCAGCAGGCATTGTATACAATGCCTAGGCATTGTATAGAATGCCTAGGTAATGTGTGAAATAGACAATAATATTCATTCTATTTCATACATTGCCTAAAAGGGCCAGGCATTGTATACAATGCCTGCGTTTCATACATTACCGGTGACATATACATGGTTATTTATAAAACACCAATAACCTTGCTGGAAAAGATTCTAACATCATAAACAACAACATTTTGTTCTACGACTTTTCCGAAAACAAACAAAAATAACGACTTTTCATACGAAACTCACGGACATTCGTATTGTCTGTTTTTGGGAAAGTCTTCGAACACAATATGTTGTTGTTCATGATGTTAGTAATCTACTCTACCCTTACGAGGTTGTTGGTGTTTTGAGGTGTTTTACAAATAACCCTGTATAGGTAATAGGGAATATGCATCAATTTTTTTTTTTATCAAAATCAATAGTATAATGCGTGAGAAAATCAACTGTAATATTGAAACTTGTCTCTTGCGTTTTTTTCTCGTAATATAGTTACTTGAAGTTAGCACGCATCAGCTCCCGCCGAAAACGCTCTATACAAAACGGTGACGTCACACATCACGTTTCGGTGTGTTTCGGGCGCGTTTATATGGAGTTAGCCAATAATCTTCAATTATCTCCCTAAATTTTGCGTTAAAGTAGATATGTGTCATACAAAATATTATTTCTTTTTCGATATTCTATCTGACTGTAAAGTGCATTATATCCGAAAACGAAAAAAAATATCGTTATTTTCCCCTGATTTCATCGTGTGATAAAACGAAAATAATCATTTATTTTTATTTTTCTTTCTGTTCCATCATGTTTTTACAAGTGTCCGCAGCGATCAAGCTCAATTTTAGGAAAATCGATGACTTATGCATATTCCCTATTAGTGTACCACTCCTAATTTTGCTCACCTGTTTCCTCTGGAATATTGTCATTAGTGACAGCTGGTCTTTAGAAATCTCCACGCCGTTAGAAGCTTTGTAGATTATCTGACGGTGGATGTCAGTAGCTTTCTTGTCTTTTTTCTTTTCTTTTGATTCTTTTTCTGATATCGTGAATGATCGTGATGTCGTTAAAGTCAATAGATCTGTAATTTAAAAAAAACTCAGGTATAAGTAGGATTCATCATCTTTCTCATTACTTTTCGATTCCGCTGTCCCCATGTCCATCAGTCTTTTTTTATCTCCCCAATGCTGGGGCACAGCCCTTCCTTATGGGTGGATAAGAAGGACGGGCCATAACCCACCACGCGGGCGCAATGCGGATTGGTGGGTGTTAACGACTGCAAAGGCAGCTGAGACCAACGGCTTAACGTGCCTTCCGAAGCACGGAGGAGCTCGAGATAAAAAATTTTTGGTCACCCATCCCATGACTGACCCTTGCGAACGTTGCTTAACCTCCGCAATCGCTGGGACAGACGCTAAACCGCTGCCTCACCGAGCTCTTCAAGCTGATAGTGTCGTCCAAACAGTACAATGGTAACCGTTTCCAAAGTACCAAAATAACAGGTTTTTGACATTAATTCGATCCTGACGTGAACTCGATCCCGTCGAGAACTCAAGAGTAAGATGCAGGTCCTATAAACGTATCATTTTTTTTTTATTATATTCCTCACTAATCAAATTGTGTCTACTGGAGGGCAGCGAGTCGGAGGATCTAATATCGAGGTCAGACAGTGTCGACGTGACTTTAATACGATCCTGATGTGAACTCGATCCCGTTGAGAGTAGGGGAGCAGGTCAAAACAAAACTTGTTTTGAAGACTGACTGTTAACGTGACTGAGCAGTGTGAATGATCCCTAAAACGTATCAAAAATGGTATATATAGTTTATTTCCTCACTAGTCAAATTTTGTCTGCTGGTGGAGGGCTGCGAGTCGGAGAATCTAATATCGAGGTCGGGAGTCGACGTGACTTTAATTAATTCGATCCGGATTGAACTCGATCCCGTCGAGAGTAGAGGGGTAGGTTCTAGTGGATCATTCACACAGCTCAACGGTCAGTCAAATTATAATACAAGTTTTGACAGTCACCGGCAAATCAAACTTGTATTGAAGACTGACTGTTAATGTGACTGAGACGTGACTGAGCTGTGTGAATGATCCGCGTATCAAAAATAGCATGGGCGTAGCGAATGGGGGGATTTGGGGGGGGGACTCTCTCCAGACATACTTAGTAAAATCCTTTTTTAACCCGTTTTTATTAGCTTGCTTTCTCATTTGTGTGTTTGTTTGTTTGTTTCTCCACAAAGTTTGCGAACGATTTTATACTAGCTTCCCGATAAGCTAGAGACTTGAAACTTTGAACATAGGTCAGAACTGAAAGGCAATGCGATATTATGGTGTCATCGAGCTGATCTGATGATGAAGCCGGAAGAAGGCCACAGGAACTCTATGATGAAACCATACAAGCCCATCGTGTTTGGGCTCGTTAGAATCGTCCTAACGAGTACTCTAATGGGAGACGAGATCCAGGGTCTGATGATGAAGCCGAAAGGCCGTGCCATAGGAACTCAATATTGAAAACATGCAAACCCATCAAATTTGGGCTCGTTTGAATCGTCTTGACGAGTTCTTTGTTGGGAAATAGTTTCCAGGGTCTGATGATGGAGCCGGAAGTAGGACACAGGAAGTCTTTAATAAAACCATGCTACCCCATCGAGATTGGGCTCGTTTGAATCGTCTTGATGAGTAGTTTGATGGGAAATAGTGTTCGAGGATCTGATGATGGAGCCGGAGGAAAGCCATAGAAACTCTAGAATAAAACCATGCAACCCCATCAAATTTGGGCTCGTTTGAATCGTCTTGATGAGTTCTTTGTTGGGAAATAGTTTCCAGGGTCTGATGATGGAGCCGGAAGTAGGACACAGGAAGTCTTTAATAAAACCATGCTACCCCATCGAGATTGGGCTCGTTTGAATCGTCTTGATGAGTAGTTTGATGGGAAATAGTGTTCGAGGATCTGATGATAGAGCCGGAGGAAAGCCATAGAAACTCTAGAATAAAACCATGCAACCCTATCGGTCTTGATAAGTGCTCCGATAGGAGATGGTATATTTTTAGTCTTAGCTTGTTAACTAAAAAGCAGAAAATAATAATTTACTGAAAAAAAGCTTTTTTTAAAAACACGTTTTTAAAACGGACTAAATTATTACAAAAAAAATCGGGCTAAAAACATTGAAACGGACTAAAAAGTAAAAAATAATTTCTTCGGTACATATTTATAACCCTACCTACAGAAATTTTAAACCTAAAAACGTGGGGCGCATGCTAAAGACAATATGGATGATAAATTTTACAAAATGCGCCCCACGTTTTTAGGTTTAAAATTTCTGTAGGTAGGGTAGGGTAGGGTTATAAATATGTACAGAAGAAATTATTTTTTACTTTTTAGTCCGTTTTAATGTTTTTAGTCCCGATTTTTTTTTGTAATAATTTAGTCCGTTTTAAAAACGTGTTTTTAAAAAAAGTTTTTTTTTCAGTAAATTATTTTTGTCAATATTTTTTTTAATATTTCGACTGACCTATAGACATAGAAACAAATTTGTTGCGCTCATTCTATGGACTGACCCTTCTAAAAACCTGGCCTCGACCACTCTCCCTTCTCTGAAAAACTGGTCTGGCTACGCCTATGAAAAATGGTATCGTTATTTCCTTACTAGTCAAATTGTGTCTACTGGAGGGCTGCGAGTCGGAGGATCTGATGTCGAGGTCGGAGTCAGCGTGCATGATTTGCGCGGGCCCGCGGCGCACGCGCAAGTCGCCGCTGCCGCTGGACGTGGCGGTGAGGCCGCCGCACGCGCCCGCCGCCTCCGCCAGCGCCGCGCCGCACTCCAGCCCGCCCGACACGCGCAGGATCGCCACCGCGAGCCGGTTCTCGAATGCTGTGCTGTATTACAAAGTTTTGAATTACGTCATCTATCCCTTTAGACCCTGCGCATATTGAACCACTACACTAGTCGCAGCCACTAGAGTTTGGTCAACGAAAGATGAGACTCGGTTGGAAATGGATCTAATTTTGAGCCTTATTTTAAGGTTCAACTTCCAATAACTTAACCTCTAAACGTTAATTTAACAGGGAAAATGGCGCAGCCGTATCGAGCGCGCGCACGCCCAGCTCAAATCTGTGCCCGTGTACTTCATATTGAAACTTACTGTAGAACCAGAGAATAGATATAAGTACTACCGTACAGAAAGTAAGGAGTGCTCGGGGTGTGGTAGAACTGTAAAGTAGGAGTTAAGGTCTTCTGCGGGCGCCGTGGTCCAGTCGGCCTTGTACCCCATGAGCAACACGTTGGGCGCCAACCGGACTACACCCACGCCCAGTTTGAAGCTGCGCCCGTGCACTTCATTTCAGAATTATTGAAACTTACTGTAGAACTGTGAAGTAGGTGTTAAGGTCTTCTACGGGCGCCGTGGTCCAGTCGGCCTTGTACCCCATGAGCACACGTTGGGCGCCAACCGGCCTACGCCCACGCCCACTATGAAGCTGTGCCGTGCACTCTATCGATTTCATAATTATTGAAACTTACTGTAGAACTGTAAAGAAGGACTTAAGGTCTTCTACGGGCGCTGTTGTCCAATCAGCCTTGTACCCCATGAGCAACACGTTGGGCGCCAACCAACCTACGCCCGCGCGGCCTGCATCAGCGCGTGCGCGCCCAGTTCACAGCTTAGACCGTGCACTTCATTGCATAATTATAGAAACTTACTGTAGAACTGTAAAGTAGGAGTTAAGGTCTTCTACGGGCGCCGTGGTCCAGTCGGCCTTATACCCCATGAGCAACACGTTGGGCGCCAACCGGCCTACGCCCGCGGCCTGCATCAGCGCCCGTGCACCTAGCTCGAAGCTGAGCCCGTGCACTTCGCTGCAGAACGCGCGCACCTTGCGCTCACGTAGCCATTCGTCACTAGTGCGTAGGCGGGATGAACGCTCTTTGTAGGAGAGCTTTTTCTGTGAGAGAACGAAGATTGAGTATGGTGTAAAAGGGTAAAATAACTAATGTGCATAAAATGCTTAAGGTATCTAACGTATTTCAGTTGATAAGGATTAATACTCTATCAAGACTGTATCCATTTAAATCTTTCCAATCTACCGCGTTGTATGTAATCAACTTTTTGGAAGATACAATGGGTAGATAGAGTAAGTTATTCTAAAAAGATACATATATGCCAGTGTAAAAGAGGAACAAATTCTTGATACATTATTTTGTTATAGCTCAAAAGGTTTATGCAGCGTTTTCGTAAGCGTTTTCGATGCAAACTCCCAGTCGGCTTAATTTTTGCAAACTTCTTCAACAATGGTTATCGTCATATTTCTACCAATTTACATAAAACGTGATAATACCTCAATTTATTATACACTTAAACTTTCCTCAGGAATCACTCTATCATTTGGTGAAAACCAGTGTTACTGATGGTGTTTGTGTTTTTTTAGGGTTCCGTACCCAAAAGGTATAAACGGGACCGTATTCAATTTAAACAGTGACGTGATTAATAGGTAGACAGTAGAAATTTTCCCAGATAATGTTGCCCACAAACCTCAGAAATGTCCCCGACGATCATGAGCGAGCCCGCCTTGGTGACGAGGCTGCCCAGGTCGACGAGCGCCGGGCGCGCCTGCGGGATGCCCGCGAGCACCAGCAGCTGCGGCCAGTAGTTCTTCACGTGCTCGCCCGTCATGGTACCCCTGCGTCTTATACGGGTGGGTGAACCAAACCCACAAACCTCAGAAATGTCCCCGACGATCATGAGCGAGCCCGCCTTGGTGACGAGGCTGCCCAGGTCGACGAGCGCCGGGCGCGCCTGCGGGATGCCCGCGAGCACCAGCAGCTACGGCCAGTAGTTCTTCACGTGCTCGCCCGTCATGGTACCCCTGCGTCTTATACGGGTGGGTGAACCAAACCCACAAACCTCAGAAATGTCCCCGACGATCATGAGCGAGCCCGCCTTGGTGACGAGGCTGCCCAGGTCGACGAGCGCTGGGCGCGCCTGCGGGATGCCCGCGAGCACCAGCAGCTACGGCCAGTAGTTCTTCACGTGCTCGCCCGTCATGGTACCCCTGCGTCTTATACGGGTGGGTGAACCAAACCCACAAACCTCAGAAATGTCCCCGACGATCATGAGCGAGCCCGCCTTGGTGACGAGGCTGCCCAGGTCGACGAGCGCCGGGTGCGCCTGCGGGATGCCCGCCAGCACCAGCAGCTGCGGCCAGTAGTTCTTCACGTGCTCGCCCGTCATGGTACCCCTGCGTCTTATACGGGTGGGTGAACCAAACCCACAAACCTCAGAAATGTCCCCGACGATCATGAGCGAGCCCGCCTTGGTGACGAGGCTGCCCAGGTCGACGAGCGCCGGGCGCGCCTGCGGGATGCCCGCGAGCACCAGCAGCTGCGGCCAGTAGTTCTTCACGTGCTCGCCCGTCATGGTACCCCTGCGTCTTATACGGGTGGGTGAACCAAACCCACAAACCTCAGAAATGTCCCCGACGATCATGAGCGAGCCCGCCTTGGTGATGAGGCTGCCCAGGTCGACGAGCGCCGGGCGCGCCTGCGGGATGCCCGCGAGCACCAGCAGCTGCGGCCAGTAGTTCTTCACGTGCTCGCCCGTCATGGTACCTCTGCGTCTTATACGGGTGGGTGAACCAAACCCACAAACCTCAGAAATGTCCCCGACGATCATGAGCGAGCCCGCCTTGGTGACGAGGCTGCCCAGGTCGACGAGCGCCGGGCGCGCCTGCGGGATGCCCGCGAGCACCAGCAGCTGCGGCCAGTAGTTCTTCACGTGCTCGCCCGTCCGCGCCAGGCTGTGCGCGCTCGACAGTGCCGTCTTGTACATCTGCGCTTGAGTGCTGCTGCCCCAGTTTACATCTAAATAAAAAAATGTTTAAGATTATCAGGCCCTTAAAAGCAAGGAAAAATATACGTCCTTTCGTTTCTAATTCGAAAATATAAAAAAATTGGTAAATACCCATACTTAACATTGTTAGCATTAAGTCCACCATTTGTTTGTATTTTGTATACTTGAATTTAAAAATAAATATTTTGTACAACTACAGGGTGAAATCGAAAACAGTCGACAAATTTTGTGATGTGGCTAGTGACTGTCAAACTTTGTCTATGGCAGCGGTTTCCGAATTCTTTAGGCTACGGAACCCTTTTTGGTTCACTGTTTTTTTGCGGAACCCTAGATCACGTAAAAAGTAAACTAGCCAGGGTTGCCATAATCAGGGACAGAAAGACTGTGGACGCGCGAAAAAATTTTAGGTCTATTTACTAAATGTACGTTAAAATAATTAAAACTAGCAGTAAAGCTATTGTAACTGGTAAATGAAGGACATGTTAAATGTATGTGAAAGTTTGTAATTAAAATACTCAAAATCAATGGAAACAAACGGGTGGGTCAGCAAAGTAAGAGTAAAATGAAAAAAGGAGAACTACCTAACTGAAGGGAAAAAAAATACTTTTGATTTAATGTTTTAGGTATTTTTATTTTGACTCGGTTTCCATGCATATTTTCTATTGCTACGGGCCTCTCTTATTAATTCCGCGTAATTTTTATATTTACTTACGAATTTCGAACAAGACATGTCTTTTGCAATTCTGCTTTGATTAAATCCAGAGCAACGATTTCTGACAATAGAACATCATTAAAAACCTCGCTTAACATAAGCATTTCAAGGCAGTGTACTTAAAGCAGTATGCTTATATTAAAGCGCTAAATACAACGAAAAATAAGGCATTTAACTTGTTGTCCTTTATGCTTTTAAAGATTTGGACCCATTTTTTATGAACACTGATTTTAATCGCGTGTTATCATCAAAAATCTGGACTAAACTAATGGATGGTCGGTACGCGGGACAGTATCATTGAAATCGGTCTTTATACCTAAACTCTTGAATTTTCGCGGAACCCCTGAGTGAGAGCCTCTCACGGAACCCCATGGTTCCGCAGAACCCCATTGGGGAACCGCTGGTCTATGGGACCAACATAATCAGAACAAAAAACGTCAATATCTACTCGACCAAAATGTATGGAACAGCTGATATATTTTTTTGCTCTGATTAAGTTTATCCTTTAGATCAAGTTGTTTAGTTTGACGGCCATTACCCACACCACATTTGTCGACTGTTCAAAGAACCACTCTGTATAGATATGCTTGTAATATCAGGATCTATGAAAAAGAACGGCTTTTCGTAGCTATACCGAGTTCAATAAAAATGATGTAAGTAAATAAATTAAAGGTAGCTCATTAAAAGTATTCACTCAAAGGGCGGCCACACTCTCCTAACAAAAATGACTAAGAGATCGACATTTTGACCATTTGAGCCACCAAATATTTATCAAGTCACCGTTTAACCCACCAAATATAAATCATTAATAATTTTAGCTATCCTTGGCGATAGACCTTAGGAAAACTAGGTAAGAACGCTAAAAAGACAGGTGCTTGACTTAATATGGATTCCGGATATCGATGATAAAACAAATAATATATTCTGTGCCTCTGCTGTAGAGGTTGTAATGAGGAAGTAAAGTAAAAAATCAACAAAATCCGAAAATACCAGTGGATGTTCCATAATGCGATTAGGAAATGGAATTGCAAATTGCACGAGGTACTTTTACAACGTGATCCCGCACGCGTGATCGAGATTAAGGGATGATGCAATCGCTGCACAAAATTAGGCCGCGGCTATTCTTGTTTCTAGGCACTCTAAACATCAGTGAAAGGGCTGTAAGCAGTAATCAATCAAATTTTATCGCTTTACGTTACTTTTTTAGATTTGTTTCAATCATAACAAAACATAAACATTCGCGCAAAGTGAGTGTTTTGTATCTTTCTTGGCACTTACAATTAAAAACACAGTGCATTATCTCGAGTTCCTCCGTGCTTCGGAAAGCACGTTAAGCCGTTGGTCCCGGCTGTATTTGCAGTCGTTAACAGCCACTAATCCGCATTGGGCCCGCGTGGTGGGTTATGTCCCATCCTCCTTATCCACCCATAAGGAAAGCCTGTGCCCCAGCAGTGGGGACATTAAAAAATATGGCTGTTGGTCATGGTCAATCCCAATTGGCCATATTAATAAACGAAGAGTTAACGAAAAAATTGCTTAGCAATTTACTCCTTAGGTACATTTGATGTCTCAAATCCAAACCTCATATTCATAAGCAAACTTTGTGGTAAACTAGATGTAAAAATACTGTTCGTTTATTTGAGACCATTGTGTACAAACCAGGTTTGCGGTAATGCACAATGAGGTAGAGCGTGAAGAAGATGCCGAAGGTGACCAGCGACATCACCCAGCTGATCAGCAGCATTATGGCCGCGCACATCAGGAACCCGAGTAGAGACACCCACACGTTAAAGTACTGCAACAAATTCATATAGTCAGCACATTTATATTAAGTATACTTGTAAGTACTTACTTGAGGGTAAGAAAGAATTATCCAAACAAACTCTTGGACAGAAACTAATTAGATGCATCACCTGAATCCTACTAATATTATATATGTAAAAGTTTGTGGGTTCCGATGTTTAGATGTTTGTTCCTCAATCACACAAAAACGGCTGAACAGATTTGGATGAAATTTTGTCACAGAGATAGTTTATAGCTTGGATTAAAACATAGGATACTTTTTATCCCATTCAAAGGTTTTCCCGAATGTCCACGCGGACGAAGTCGCGGGCGGAAGCTAGTTTTCTATACAGCAGACATGAACTCTGATTTAAGAAAAAAACAAGCGCTTTGTAGCTCGTAGCATTTTTGCTACGATATTCTTTTACGGTTGTCTCGTTGGGATTTTAACGTGAAAAACCTGTCCAAGTAATTTTAAAAACTAAAACTATTTTTATTTTAAGAGTACTTACGTATACTCATCGTGTTCTTAATTGCATAGTTCAGCATCAATTAGGAACATGAATCACATCACATTTCAGATGCCATGGAATGAAAAGGAATTCAGATGAAAAGATGTGCCAACAATATCCTATAAGTACATAGTGGATTTGAGTGTCTTACCCTGAAAGTAGGTCGCCAACCGAGCGGGCGCACCAGCGCTGCGTGGAACGTGCAGAAGTTGATTAGCGCGTAGGAGGTCAGGTAGAAGTTGGAGATCAGCGGCGCTATGGTGTTCAGGTCAGCTGTACGAGAAAATAAAGTAAAATGGGGTTAAAGTTGATAGGAGCTCATTGGCGCAGTGGTTAAGCACCCGGTGGCCCTGCGATTAGCAACTTTCGTAAGGGTCGGTCAAGGGATGGATGACCAAAAATTTATTATCTCGAGTCTCGAGTTCTTGCGTACTTCGGAAAGCACGTTAAGGCGTTGCTTCCGGCTGCAGGCAGTCGTTGACACCCACCTTAGAGCAAGACGGGCTTCTGTACCAAGCGTTGCTCTAAGACACCCACCAATCTGCATTGGGCCTTCGTGGCGGGTATGGCCCATCCTCCTTATCCACCCATAAGGAAGGCCTGTGCCCCAGCTAGAGGTGGTTAATATAGCATCTAGCGCCATATTATAGCGTGCTATATTTACATAGCGCATATAGCGCGCTATGTAAGTAGACGTTATGGCGCTATGAATATCGCGCGTGGCAACAAGTAGCATCGTTGGCTGGACGGGGGCGCGGGCATTCATCGCGTGCGCGCTGTTGCTACCGGACACGTTATGCGCGTTTCTTTCGCAGCACGCTAGGTACGAGTATAATATCGCGCGCGACCTTATATTTTATTAGTTCGATTAGGACTTTTATAACACAACAGTCAATTAGTTAGTATTATTTAAAAGCTATTTAGCTAAGCAAAGTTAGTGATCGAGAGATATGGTAAAAACAACCGAATTTCAAACGTCAATTAGGTCGAAAATCGCTTCAACCTGTTTTTTTAACTAGAAAATATTGTCTAGTGATCACAAGTTAGAAAAATAAGTGCAAGCGATTTTCAGCCTTATTGACAATTATCAAAATCACGGTTTTTAATGAAATATCAAAGTTAGTAAACGAGAATACGGCAAAAAATCAACCGAATTTCAAACGTCAATAAGGTCGAAAATCGCTTGCACCTGTTTTTTTTAACTAGAATACATTGTCTAGTGATCACAAGTTCGAAAAATGAGTGCAAGTGATTTTCGACCTTATTGATATTTATCAAAATCGCGGTTTTTAATGAAAGACCAAAGTTAGTAAACGAGAATACAGCATAAAATCAACCAAATTTCAAATGTCAATAAGGTCGAAAATAGCATGCACCTGTTTTTAACTAAGTTTTCCTAACTACGCTTTTTTCCGATATTAATTTGTTTTTCCGAAATCGTATAATTCAATTATAGACACTTCTAAGCCCGAACAGTATGAAATAAAGTTCATTAGTTTACATTACTGCTTTATTTTATATAAGACTAAATATATGTATCGTATTAATAAATAACATTTTTGTAAAACGCGCGATCTGTCTAACGAACGACGTGTGACGTAACGTGTTGCGAAATCCAACGTGCTGCATCTAACGCGCCAGCCAGCCGCCCACATGCTACCTGATAAATAGCGCGTTATAACATAGCGTATTTAATAGCGCGCTAGAAATCAATAGCATATAGTCTGTAGCGTGCTGTTGCTTTATAGGCGTTATGAACAACTCTAGCCCCAGCAGTGGGGATATATTGAAGCAGTCAAATTGTTAGCTTAGAAATAAGAGCTTATTTACTGTCTACTAACAATTTTGCATCACTGTTGTTTGGCTAATGGATAAATTAGCATTGATAGCATTTTCATAAATTTTCATACCTGTTAAATGAAAACAGCTAGGAACGATTATTTGAGCTTTTTATTTAAGTAGTTATAGATATTTTGGGTCCATTCCTTTTTTATTGTTTATTCGAATCGGCATTCGGCATTCCAGTTTTTGCATTTGAAACATACCTCTTACGTTTTTAGGATACCTTAACAGCATTTGTAATGCTAAATTAAATCCCAGTGAAATTAATAAAGAGTTCATCCAAATCAAAGCTATTAAAAACACCTTTTATGCTAAAGTCGTTCATAGTATATAGGTAGGTGTTGGCACGAGTCAATGAGATCCAAAAATTGCTTCTGCACATTAACTGTCACCGCTCAAGATCAGAGGCTTGTAAAATACTAACCAATAAGAAGAAAAACAAGCGACACGAAAAACGTGAGCACGTAGCCTCTGTAAGGTTCTCCGAGGCGTCCGTATGGTTTGGAGAAGAATATGAGCCCGGGGTAGATGCGGTCGACGCCGAGCGCCTGGATGAGCCGCGGCACCGACAGCAGGTTGGTGAGCGCCGTCGACAGCGTCGCCGCCCAGCACCCGCCGTAGATGAGGGGACCCCATGCTGACATTAACTGCATCACCTGGGAAACCAGTGAAGTGCTTAACGAAGAACGCAGAATGTATATGGAAACATATTAACGCATTGTACAGGCTATACTTGCACGAGTTGTCAATCACGCAGTCCCAACCCAAAGCACTAGTGTTGGTGATGGTTCTGGTCGAAAACACCATCGATTTTTGTTTAGTGACTACCTAATGGCACCACATGAAACTGACATTTTGACTCGCATCATGACGTCATAACGGTGGTCGTACTAAAATGCACATATTTCGGTGCGCTTGGCATTTCCTTCAAACCCTTTTAACTTGAAAATTACTCGAAAACAGGTGTATTTCTAGATATTTTGCTACATGGCCATAAAGTTTCAAATGATTTAACAGACCCATTGAATTCTCTATTATTACCGAAATACAATCGTCTCTCGCAGTAGCTCGCATGGATCAAGGACGATGGGCGAGAAGGATCCGTGAATGGAAACCATGGGCAGACAAAAGACCACGAGGCCGCCCTCCAAAACGATGGGTTGAAGCGGGACACAACTGGATGACGGAGGCGCAAAACCGGACACAGTGGAAGAATTTGGGAGAGGCCCCTGTGTACAGAAATGGACCCAAAGAGGCTAATGATGATGATGATGATGACAATCGTCTTCGGTAATAATGGAGCAAAAAAAATCCAGCAAAAGTTTCTCAACCAAGTCTTACCGAATAGCTGTTGTGCAGACCGTACTTGCACGCGTTGTTGATCACGCAGTCGCTCAGGGTGCTTGTGTTCGTGATAGTCCCGTTGAGCAACAGCGCCGTCACGTTCCCGCTCGCGTCCCGCAGGGCTCCGCCGCCGGAGAACAACACCATCAGGGCGTAACTCAGCATGGAGATTAGGAGAGCCAAAAGAGTCCCTTTGGGGATCGCTGATGCTGGATCCTGTACAACAAAAACAGAGAATTTATAATCACTATTTAAGGCTCCGTACCGATTTTGCCTCTGACTGCCGCTCTCTCGCTCGCACATTTCATGTTTTCTCAAGATTTTGTAAATCTGAGTGCGTAAATGAAAAATGTGTCTCGGCCACTTTTCGCAATAGGTATAAGATTACTGACATTTCAACATATATTTCAGTTTCGAGTTGCTGAAGTACAAAAAGTTATCGTATTTGTCAGTTCAAATAACTGTTAGAAACGATAACTTTTTGTACTTTAGCAACAAAAAACTGGAATATATTTTAAAATGTCTGTAATCTTATATTGCGAAAAGTGGCCGAGACACATTTTTCAATTGCGCACTCAGATTTAAGAAATCTTGAGAAAACATGAAATGTGCGAGCGAGAGAGCTGCAGTCAGCGGCAAAATCGTAACGGGCTCTTAACGAGAACGGTTGGAGGGATCTCTTCCTAAGGAAACCATTTTGATGTCTATCTTTCTAATCATTGATATGACCTTGAGTTAGGTACCCATACATGTAATTTTTTGTGAATATACTGTAACTGTTGTACTAGGTATATAGTACAGCAGTATTCAGGAGCTCGGTGGCGCAGTGGTTTAGCGACTGCGGAGGTTAAGCAACGTTCACAAGGGTTGATCATGGGATGGGTGACCAAAAATTTATTATCTCGAGCTCCTCCGTGCTTCGGAAGGCACGTTCAAGCCGTTGGTCCCGGCTGCATTTGCAGTCGTTAACACCCACCTATCCCCATTGGGCCCACGTGGCGGGTTATGGCTCATCCTCCTTACCATCCAAAAGGAAGGCCTGTGCCCAGCAGTGGGGACATTAAAAATGGCTGATGGACACTTTTTCGCTACGTTATGGGTTAGGTTAGGTTAGAACTGTGACCAGCAAAAAACATCATAAATGGGATTATTAGTCACATTGGGACGATTTTCCCAACTCAAATGAATTCATATTAATTTCGTTTATAGACACAAGTATAACTAAACAAACGTACAATTTGTTTATTCATTTAGAACTCAGGTAATTGGGATAACCCGAGGTCAGCAGAAGGGAAGGGTGACTGTCCTAAATTCTCAACAGCGTGACATTATATTCGATAACACGTGTCCATTATAATGACGAAGTAATGTGTGTTGTTTGCCGTTCCTTAACTTCCTACGCAAATGATCGGGAACGTTAATTCAATCCAATTTACTCAGTAGCACCACAGAATAAATAATAGATAGGTATAGGTTCTACCGTCTCAGTCAGTACCTAGTCAAACTTATCTACAAAATGAAACTTGAAAACTTACCGACGTATTATAGACAAGTAAGTAATGGACTTGAGTAAAACTTCTAATATTATTTTCTCATGCAATTTATAGAATAAATAGGTATACAGGGTCACTGGAAATATGACGTATTCCTGCTAAGGGGTTATAGATGAGATCAAAACCATTGAAAATTCAATGATCAAAAAATCAAACATTTCAATGATCAAAACAAATATTTTTTGTTAAATAATTTTTTCTCAAAAAGTTAGTTTTTGAGTTAATTGAAATTAAGTATTTTTTTACTAAAAGCACCTTTTCAGACACAAAAATTTAAAATAAAAGATAACTACTTTTTCGATTCCGGTATTTTTATTACTTTAAGATAGAAAACACCCTAAGTGTTGATAATGAATAAAAAAAATACAATAAGTACAGGTATTTATAAAAAAATCAATCCTTAAATGCATTTTTTTTTTTTATTTTTTCAGATTTTTTAGAAACAGCAGCAAATATCTTTAAAAAAATCTTAGTAACTAAGCGTGCATAATTTTTTAAAAACATCACCATCTATTCAGCTTTCAGTTGAGGTATAAAACTTAATAATAACAAGACTTAAGTCCCATTTCATGTACCAAAAATTTCCTACTTCGAGCGCTTCGGAGGTGTTCGTATTATCCTGTGAAATTTTACTATAAATTGCATACATGTGAGTATCATTTATTTAGAAGCATTTGAAAATTGCAAGTTTTACTCAAGTCATTACTTACTCGGAGTTACTCGTCTATAGATACGGGGTTAAAGTCTGTTATTTGGATAAAATTATGTTTTGTTGCAATCAGAAAAGGAAAGGAAAAAATTAACATTCAGCTCTCAAGCTTCGTCAACAAAATTACAATTAACGGAGAATTTTCAGTGTTGTTTGTTTTGTTTGTTTGATAATCCATTACCGATTGCCATTTAAGGCGTTACTCACGAACCCCAATTAAGAAAGTGTTTACCTCCAGTAGCTTTTAATTCTAGTTATTGCAACGTACGTCGAGAATAGATCTGAATCATCGAACAACAGCCACCACAATTGGCTCCAATGACTGTTCTCGTTACCAATCCATTTTGGTAAGTGGTAGGTATATTTCCGAAATGCCCGCAGTCAATAGATATAAAACGTCTTGATTGCATGAAGCATCCATTCGATTTGCTTCAATTCAGGAGCTTATTGAACAAATAACATTGTTAAAGTGTCATGTCAGTTCGTCACTTTATTTACACGATTAGATTCATAGCTTTGTTTTCCCGTGACGAAGAGTGATGTCATTGTCTACAATACCTGCGTGAATACCTGAAAAGCTATTATCATAAAATAATTACGTAGTTGGTATTATTGTGGTTAAAGAATACTTTTGAAGTGGTGACGTTGCATTGGGCTCTGACGTCACGGTTTGTCACATATGACTACATTCGAGTGGTATGTCCTTTGTTGACGCAGCCTAGCCACGTGGCGCTCGTGGCTCCGCTCAGGGATCAATTACGAGGCCACCGATATGGATAATTATGTTGCTACTTTATTGATTATTATCTACTACTTATAGTTTTGAAGTTGTTCATTACAGTATTATTTATATTGTCTTTTGTTCAGGGGAGGTAAGGTCGGCTGAGCCAGATATCGAGATATCGGTTGGAGTTAAAAGTACAGTTTTAAAGTAGGTAGCGCTGGGATAACGTTTTAAAATAAAAATAAAAACACGTTAGAGGCCTTGAGACGTGTAAATAATTACAAAGTCTAGTCTAGAACAGTAAAACAATAAAGAATACATATTAAAATGCAATATTTTCAATGCAATTCGCAAACGCAGCCGGCCTTGGTTTCCAGCACCGTGAAACTGTAACGAATTTTCCACTATTTATAAATATCTGAGTAGGTAGGTGTATTTTATTAATAAGTTATTATCTATATAGAACAAAAACTTGTGTAAAATAAGGAGTTTTCGTTGCAATATGGTTAAACGGTGGTCTTCTCAGAAAGTGATTGTTCAGTGAGCAGTTTCCCCATTATAATGGGAAGAGGGCGCGACGTGGGCGCGCGCCCTCCGCTCATGAAGCACTTTGACGTCAATCAGCTAGCCATCGAGGCTGCCGCCTGCGCAAAACTAAGTGACGAAAGATTAGGGGGCACTCATCATAAAATTTTGCTATGGGCACCCCATTTGTGCCCATAGCTAAATTTTATGACTGAAGACATTTTGACCGTTCAACCCACCAAATATTTATCAAGAAAAAAATTGCAAGTAAAACTACATTTGGTGCAAAGTTTCAAATCTGTTTTCCTTGGCGGTCGACCTTAAAACCTCTCGCGATCGACTGTATGGTATGATAGAAGTCTATCCGCATTTCAAGGAAAATAATACCGTTTTTCCAAAGAAGTTATCTTAAAAATGAAAGCATTGCTATTGATGTAGACTTTAGTATTACAAAGCAAAATTCTTAAATTGGTGCCGTATAGAGAGAAAAACATAATAAATTATCAGGTATTTTAAAACGAAGACAATCTGTTCGAGTGGAATTTCAAATTTGCTTGTCAGAGATATTTTTTCACAAACGTTTCAGCTGTAACAAAATACTATATCTATGAATACGCCTCATATTTTTTTTAATTATTGTTTGTATTGTCAAGGAGTTCCCTATAGAGAGAAAATTAAAAAAAAAAATTTTAATCACAGAGAAATAAAATAATAAAAAATGCTCAAATCGGTACACTTTGACATGTTTTTTTACTGGTATTTACAGATACTAAAGTATTTTTTATTTTTCTTAGGAATAATGGGGTATTTGTCTATTGTATTGCGTGTTTTGTATATACTGATATCTATATAATAATTTAATAGGAATTTTCAAAGTTCGCCCTCATTACGGCTCGCGCAGAGTTGTTTTTAAAAATGGAACGTGATGCGCGTCTACACCCTTTGTTTTCATTGAGAGACGGAGCATTTTCAGGTCTTCCTACAAGAGCAATCAACATTCTGCCGCCCGCCACATTAGTTGTTTAGTTACACTTTAAATAGTTGTTTTAAATGATTCTTCGTTAAATCAATACTACATTATTATTACTTTGTTCATTTTTATTATTATTTTTGTATGGTCTGTGGTTCTATTTAATTAAAGGAAGGAGATCGGCAAAAATGTGCCTAAAAATTATAGGAATCAGAGGGCCTATTACAAAAAAGAATCACAAATCACGATAGTCGGTCGTAATTCGTTGTTCAATTTAAGTACTTTATATTGAGCGAACCTTATTCGTGAGAATAGTGCCACGGGGTGGAAATATTCATACGCTTATCGCGATGCTTTTTTGTAATAGGCCCGCTGAATTTAACTAAAATTATTAGTGTAATTTTTAATAACTTGTGGAAAATAACCGACTAATGAGTCTTCGGGGAACGATTTCATGTAACTATTAACAAGCTAGTTGATTACTTGTTTCCAAGGACGCGTATAGAAGGACATGTTGCCAGTAAAAAAACTACGTGTTGTCTCGATTAGTTTAGTATAGTACGTATGAATTATTGTATTTTTTTCTATTTAATACTAATAACTTAAATATTTATATACCACTTAAACAGCCTTAAATAAGTGATTTTTTTACTTCTATTCAATCCTATTCCATATTTTCACCTTGTATTCTACCTACAACAAACTCTTTGCTATTCCGTAGATTAGATCTATATACACCGTCATTTTGTAGTCGTTTTAATTAACTTAAGGGAATGCTCTACTAATGAAAATAATCATTTTTGCCAAAGAAACATAGGTCGAAAAACGACAAAAATTTTTGACTTTCCCATACAAATACAATGTTTTAGCTGTCTAGTTAGTATGGGAGGACCAAAATGTTTTGTCGTTTTTTGACCCATCTTTCTTGGGCAAAAATGTTTAGTTTCATTGGTACAACACACCCTTAAGTTAATTAAAACGACTACAAAATGACGGTGTATAATTGTTATATTGATGGAATCTTCTCGTCTAGATCTACAAAATCGTATGTAAATCAACAGTGTAACAGTCAGGCCCAAGGTGCTGACTGAGATGAGAACGTTGCCAATCTCCTTTCGAATATGATTATTACCTTGAGATCTCCAGAGATGTTGGCACCTGCCTGGATGCCGGTCACCGAGGGAAAGAAGATGGCGAACACGCTGAAGAAGTCCTGGTTCAGGCCCTCGCTGAACCGGAAGTCGGGCCTGAAGTTCTTTTCAAACGTTGCCGCTACAGAAAGAAAACAATATTAACGATGAAAATACTTAACTACCTAGAATGATTTGTTCCGGATTCGTCGTATTCCAAATTCGCCGTATTCCAGATTCGCCGTATTCCAGATTCGACGTATTCCAGATTCGTCGGAATACAGTCGATGACATAAGTATTTATTTATTTATTTACTTAAGTATTTATTTAACGAAAAGATACAAAAACAGCATAAAATACATTACATTTAGTTTAAATATGAATTAATCTGTATCATGTTCGTAATAAACAAAAATACAAAATTGACTTATTTTACAATTTATCCATTTCAGTAGTTTATTTTACGTGCAAGTCGGACTCACGCACGAAGGGTTGCGTAACAAAATCATCCGGATCATCAGTCATCCGGATTTGTTTACAAGAAATGATGAAATAATTCGTAAATTTCCTACAAGGTATCCAAATAAATTAAGATTACCAATGATGAGAACGAAATTCAGATCAAGGAGCTGTTATTCCATGGCTATCAAAATATTTAACAAGATTCCTGATAACTTTAGAGATCTGCCTTTTAATCGATTTAAATCTATATTAAGGACATGGCTAGTGAATAACTGTTTTTATACGATGACTGAATTTTTTAATTTTAAATGCTAATAATTTTGTAAATTTATAATGATTTGACTTGTAATTTTGAATGATATTAATGTTGACATACTATATTTATAACTATTATAATTTGCATGCCAGCTCCTGGTGAATGTGATGTGACTATATGAAATATATTACTTAAGACCCTTATGTACCGCATTCTAGCAAATAAATTCTTGATTCTTGATTCTTGATTCTTGAAAAAACAGCAAAAAAAAACACGTTTGTTATATCATAGTTATATGGGAGCCTCCTTTAAATATTTATTTTATTCTGTTTTTAGTATTTGTTGTTATAGCGGAAACAGAAATTACACCATTTGTGAAAATTTCAACTATCTAGCTATCATGGTTCATGAGATACAGCCTGGTGACAGACAGACAGACAGACAGACAGACCGATGGACAGACAGACAGACAGACAGACAGACGGACAGCGGAGTCTTAGTAGTAGGGTCCCGTTTTTACCCTTTGGGTACGGAACCCTAAAAATGGTAAAGCGCCAGTGTTATCGATTGTACTACGACGAATCAGGAAATCGTCGAATCTGGAATTCGGCAAATTTGGAATACGACGAGTCAGGAACATGACGAATCCGGAACAAATCCTTAGAATAATGAAAAAGTACGAAAACAATACGATTCTGACTAGATACATTATCTCCTCGGTCTCTTCACATTTTTTTTTAATTTTAGTTTTTTGGCATTCACAATGCTATTTTTATACTACAGGTACTAAATATATACTAGAAAAAATTCGACTTGTCACCAGGCTTGTCTCAGGCGGGAATCGAACCCGCGACCTTTGGAAGTCCGGTCCAATGCTCTTACCAACTAGTGGCATCATCGTCGAAATTCTCTTAGTATATATTTATTTTATTTTATTTTATTTATTTATAACACACATCTATCTTTACAGGTACACCCAATGCGATAGAGTAGACAAAATTTAAGATACTTAACTAATATTATTGTTATATGGACAAAATATTATATGATTATAAAAATAAAAACTAAATTATCTTAACTTTGACTGTAACACAGCACAAACAGAGTAACTTTTGTGAACTCATCCAATGAGCAACAAAATACGTCAACAGTATTGGCAACAATATTTAATGTTCGCAATGATCGAATAAGAGGTGCTTCTTTTAACAAGTTGGTGCGCCCGCGCGGTATAGCAAACAATGGTGGTCGCCGACGTCGCCACACATACCGGTCCGGCACAGAAATGCTTATCGCCTGCAGTACCACTTGGTTATATGTCTTACCCCGTATTAATTTAAGTATATAGGTAGTCAAACCTAGCTCTCGCCTCACCTCAAGTTTATTGTATCCCACCATTCCTAGTACGAATAATGTGGGATACATCAATGGGTAGAATGGATATACGCCATAAAGTTTGTGATAAAGGAATCTTATATATTTATTCTGTATCCTATATATCCCACTCTTACGCATTTCATCAATGTGTTACCAATGAATTACCTCGACATTCAATTGTTACTTATATTACACACGTTCCAGTAGGTAATTAAATAAAAATCGCCGTAAGGGTAAAAAAATGCTGTTTTTCACATCACCTAATTTTTTAAATATAATAAAACACAATCGAAAAATTTACTCATGTAAAATTATATTATATTTACCTATGAGTTAGATAACTTCGTTATCTAAGATTCAGCTGTTCCATTATTGTCTTAATAGGCAGGATTCTCTAAATGTAAGAATTTAGTAGTAAATAGAGATGCTACAGAATAAAAAGACTAAGAATAGCATACCGCTGAAGCCTACGAATCCTTGGGCTATCTCCTCTGTGTCCTTGGGTCCCATGATAGTGCCCACGATGAAGTCCACCATGGCACCCACGATTATCGCGATCAAGAAATTCTGTTGACAAACAGAAAACATTGAAAAATTTTATAAATGAAAGAAAATCCAGAATTTAAAAGTTTATACAGGGTCATTTTGTATTCACCACCCAAATTTTGAGGATGTGTTCAGTCCAAGAAACTGAACAATTTTCTCTGGAAGACAATGGCCAAATAAGTAAAAAAAATTGACCTACCAATCAAATTAAAGAGATTACGTGATCAATTTAGTAATGGGATGGGATGACCAAAATTTTGTGGCCAAATTCGACATATGTTTCTTAGAGAAAGTTGTTTAGTTTCATGGACTGGACACACCCTTGAATATTATTTTGGATGGTAAGTTCAGAATGACCCGATATAATATTCATTGAAGTAAATCAGTGTTTTTCAACCTGTGCTGTGGGCATAGATATGCTGTGGGTGACATTTGTCACGGGTCATTCCACGTAGTTGTTGAGCGACATGTTCGGCAAAATGTGACTGGAATTGTCACCTCCTAATGTATCGAAAGCTTGGGAGAACCTGTCTGGCTGTATTATACCTACATGTAGGGTTTGTTTACCGAGTGCGTGAGTCCAGCCGGCCGGTGCGGTGCCCTGTCATTAGGCTGGCCCCAGACCTACCGGTTCCGTTTCTTTGCTTTGCTGTGCTACCTTGCTTGAAAGACCGCCGGCCAACCAGGGTAATTTTCAATCTATCGCATTTTGGGACTAGACCAAATTGGCAAGATAGCCATTAGCTTGGTTTTATCAAATATCATCGCCTGGATTGCGAAGTAGGAAGCTTTTAGGCGATATGCCACCCTGAACATGGACTCCGATCGTTAAAAATAACTCGATTGCTTATTTATACAAGATGTTTGGTAAAGCCCTATAAAACTGAATATGGTAGATATAGCCTAGGAAGTAGTGGCAAAAGGTCAAAATTTTTCATTAGATGAATTCACTTGGCACATATTTAGCTTAGGTAAAACTGAGCTGATTTAGCCCGGTAGCCATCCTCCCCCCCTTGGCAGGTAGTGGGGGGTGATATTCAAAGTTTCACGCCGCCGCACTTCAGACAAAAAATCATATCTCCTTCAATATACCTATCACCTCGACTGTGGTATCATTTTATGATAAATTAGGGATAGGGGACTCATTTTTGAGACATTTCATGTACAGTTTCATAGAAAAAAGGTAAAATATAACGGATAGTATCAAAATCTCTTTGCTATTTTTTTTATTTAAGAGCCGGTATCTTCGAAAATACTAATTTTGTGCAAAGAAAAAAAATATTGTATTAAAGCAAATTTATCCAGCTTTTGAAAAATATATACTTTATATATAGGTATCGTACAATGTCTATCTGAAAAAAAATCGAACATGGTATGCGACGGTGTTTCCCAACGTTTCCAAGAGCCAGTATTAGATGTTTTATTTCATGCAAAATGTATAGAACACAAACTTAACTCTGTAGCAAGCATAAAGAAATTCATTTTTGAGTCATTTAATTTTATAGACATTGAAAAAAAAAATATATTGCTAAAAGTATCAAAAAATGTTTTGCTATTATTTTTATTCAACAGTCAGTATCTTTGAAAATACTAATTTTGTGCAGAGAAAAAATTTTTTGACTTAAAGTACACTTATTCAGCTTTAAAAATATGTATAATTTAAATATAGTTATCTTACAATGTCTCTCTGAAAAAAATCGAACACAGTATGTGACAGTGTTGCCAAGAATTTCCAACTGCAAATATAAGTTGGTTTTTTCATACAAAATGTATAGAATACAAACTTAACTTTGGTATATTTTGTCGCTTATGTTCTTACGGTCTTACAATCTCTCTCAACTATCCTACGGTCTAATACATACTTAGATCTTTTTGCGGAAGTCATAACGACTATAGAAAAAAATTGACATACGTGTTCTCAGTACGAGCAAGTCATAAAACGACGACGCGACGTGGCGTCAAAAGATTAGATCTCAAAACGACCCAGGTAGGAAAATATTCTACCAAATTAAGTCTAAAGTGCAAATAATGTTTAAATTATAATTATTAGGTACCCCAAGGACCTAGGCATATAAATATATCGTAAAAATGAAACTACTGTTGCATTAAGTATTTTTATACACTTTTGAGCTGAAAAAAATTATTAACAGGCTTATTTTCATACAAACGAGGTAACTTTAAAGCTTTGGTTCTCCGCTCAGGATTAAACGAGATGTTATCTGATGATGGCAGTTTAAAGAATGGATGGCGGAGACTTATAATGCTAAAGAAATCGAACGGATTAGATAAGTCATTTAGCTCAGGGTTGAACTTAAAAAAATATCAAGCGAAAATTTTTAAGTATGGAAAATGTAACACTCAACACTCTAGACGGTCTCTGGTGTAAACGACTCTTCTGATCCGTTGGGTTTCTTTTGCGATCTGTGCCTTCTCCATTCACTCTTTAAATTGCCATCATCACATAATACCCCGTTTAATCTTGGGCGGAGAACCAAAGCTTTAAAATTACCTTGTTTGTATGAAATAGGGCTGTTGTTCCATTTTTCTGCTCACGAGTGTATAAAAATACTCAATGCAACAGTAGTTTTATCTTTACGATATATTTGTATACCTAGGTTCTTAGGGTACCTTTATTATGATTTAAACACTTTTTGCACTGTAAACTTAATATGGTAGGATAGGACGTTTTCCTACCTGATCGTTTTGAGCTGATCTTTTGACGCCACGTCGCGTCGACGTTTTGTGACTTCCTCATTCTGAGATCAAGTCTGTCTATTTTTTTCAGTTGTCGTTATGACTTCCACAAAAAAATTTAAGTATAAATTAGACTGTACGATAGCTGAGAGAGACTATAAGACCGTAGAAACATAAACATCAATTGGCCGCAAAGTTAAGTTTGTACTCTATACAATTTGTATGAAAAACCAACTTAACTTGAAATTAAAGACGTTTGGAAACACCTTCGCATACAATGTTCGATTTTTGTCAGATAGATATTGTATGATAACTATATATAAGTTTGTATGTATTTAAAGCTGAATGAATGTACTTTAAGATAGTATTTTTTTCCTTTGCATAAAATTTGAATTTTCAAAGATACCAACTGTTGAATAAAAAAAATAGCAAACTGATTTTGATAATGTCGTCAATATAGTAAAATATATCACTTTTTTTCTATGAAACTGTACATTAAATGTCTCAAAAATGGCTTCCTCATCCTTGATTTATCACATTATGATACCACACTCAAGGTGGTAGGTATATTGAAGGAGATATGATTTTTTTTCTGAAGTGCGGTGGCGCGAAACTTTGCATGCCACCCCCCCTTACCTGCCAAGGGGGGGGCGGATGGCTACCGGGCTAAATCAGATCAGTTTTACCTAAGCTACATATGTGCCAAGTGAATTCATCTAATGACAAATTTTGACCTCGCCATACATGAGTGCCACTACTGACCTAACTAATAGGGACCATAATAAAACTGAACAACTTTTACTATGGGATCAAATCTGAACTCGCGAAAAAATGAATTGTTTCATACATTTTGATAATTTCGTTATTAATTTTTGTATAAAACAGCAGTTTTTTTTTTAAAACGAAAACTAAATCTTCTCATCGCATCCCAGACGACGATATTTGATAACACCAAACTAATGGCTATCTTGCCAATGTGGTCAGGTCAAAATATGCGATAGATTGAAAATGAGCCTCTTGGCCGGCGGTCCATGGTAGAACAGCAAAGCAAAGAAATGGAACCGGTAGGTCTGGGGCCAGCCTTATTATGCGCGCGTCCCGTGAGTGGGCGGCCACGTTAATAAACCTGTAGGGGGCGCTGG
This sequence comes from Agriphila tristella, assembly GCA_928269145.1. Taxonomy (NCBI): domain Eukaryota; kingdom Metazoa; phylum Arthropoda; class Insecta; order Lepidoptera; family Crambidae; genus Agriphila; species Agriphila tristella. The sequence continues at coordinate 47,348,504 of OV743433.1, forward strand.
GTGAATGAAGACGTACAGAAACGCTCCTGACTCTTGACTGCCAAATGTCTGTTATTACAGGCACGCGAGCCTTTAAACTTTAGGCCTAAATCTAACTATTATAGATAAAGCGTTCAAACTCATTTTTAGATAATTGTGGCAATCCATTTTATTAATTAAGTAAGCATAAATGACTGGGTACATAACGTTTGCTCACAGCTTAACCTGCAGTCCAGTGGTTTGATAATATCGAAATAGATTAATGCAAAAATGCAAACCAACATAGAGGCCAGCCAACTATTGTTAGTCAAATTCCCGCATGAAAGAAAATTCCATGCGTACGAAGCTAGTTTCCTATTTTTCTGCTGTTATATGTTTAGGCTCTTTGCAAGTTAGACTTTTTACATAAATCTAAATCTTTAGTAAAAAACAAAAGTGTGTAGTTAAGTAGCAATTTAATTTCAGCTCTGTAATTTGTTTGGAAAATCTGAGTTCCAAGAGGTCATTGGACGTCGATATCCGATGAACGTTCAATGACGTCCATAGAACACCGCGGACTTAAATCAATGACAAAGGGATCAATCTTGTTATTTAAAAATATCATGTTTTAATTATATTTTAAGCATGGTCATACATTATTTGGTTTTCTTTTATTCCTACAATTTAGCATGGTTTAGCTGAACTCTTCGGTCCCAATGATGAATCTGCTGTAGATTTTTAAGTAACGGAACAACTATAGAACATCATTAAAAAACTGAGAAAAACGGAAAACGAACAATAGGTACCTACTATTTCCAATTTCTTATGGTCATGTTGTAACGTAGATAATGATAAAAAAAGATTTACAGACTTTTGTCAAGTTACTAGCAAAATCGTATGAAAATAACATATCAAATCAATCCACTGACAAAACACGGTCTAAGCTAGACAGAAATAACTGAGTTGTTTATGTTATGAATCTATTTTAGACAGAAATACACATTTGTTATTATAAACTCAATAACTACAGATAATGTAAATAAAATATACGTAAACCAGCCATGCCAGTTCCTGTGATCAAACGTAGCGTGCATAGGTACAGAAATCTTTTTTACAATTATTAAACTGACTACCTATCATTTGCCTAGCGGCGCCTCGGCGGCGCTGTTAAAACGTTAAGCCCGCCGGTAGTAACGATCAATTGCGATTGTCAATTTTTTCGTCAATGCCATTGTTGAAGCAAATGAAAATCGCTTCAATGGGGATGGCGACGCAAAGCTAATTGTAGATGTCGCATCGTACGCTTGTTCCTAAGACAGTAGACGTTCAGAACAAAATGTATGGGAAAATAGATATTTATTTTGTGGTTTATTTTACCGAAAAAGACCCAATGACACAAAATGGATATAAAAGACTATTCTACAATGCAAATGCCGGAATTTACAGCAAAATTAAGAAGTTTTTATTCTCACAGAATGTATCAATTTTTTTATATATCCAGATTTTTCGGAAATATGTAAGTGCCAACATTTTTAAGGCCTATAACACAGAATTCAATCATTTTAAAGCTTAAAAAAAACGTTTTTTTTTAAGTAAAAGTCCTTCGTTTTCATAGTTCTCGTGGAACAAGCGTACGCAGCGCCATTTTGACGGTTGCCTTCCCCATCGCACGCGTAAACGATCAATTTTCGCATCAATGGGCGTCAATGACGTAAAAATTGACAATCGCAAATGATCGTTACCGGCGGGTTTTAAAAACAATATTTAAGGTATGTATTTCCCCATTTTTAAACGATAAAATACTTACCTTATAGTATTTAACTATAATCCGCGTCAATTGGTAATGCGCCTGGCAGCCATGATTTTAACCTCAAAAACTAAAAACAATTGTAATTTTCTCATATACCTAGACCCTTTCTTATTGAAAATAAGAATTCAGTAATTAATATATTGTATTACCTTTTAGAATTTTACTGTTTTTTGTCATTTTTAGTTGCGGATGACGATGATGTGTATGTTAATTTGACAAGGTTCCAGCGCATTACCAATTGACGGGGATAGTACGTAACGATACTTTTTTCGAATATTTTTATTTACTTCGTAAAAAGGAATCGTTACTTAGCCTACAAATTTATTCTGCAGTTTTAATCAAAGATGGCTCATAATTTTGTCTACATTTAATAGTAAGCAGGAATAAGCAAACAAAATAGAAAACATGCTCGTCAAAAATAGAAGATCCTATTCGATATTTTTATTGATTGAAGACTTCTAACAGAAAGTGTAGGGTAGGTGCACCAGTGAATGAATACCCCCCAGTGGATGAACAAATGTGTTATTTTTCTATAAAATAAGAAATCTTTTATTTTCTACTTGTAACAGCATTTTTTTATGAAAATTCATACTTTATTACCTTAACTGGCTGCACAGGCGACTATGTGTGTTCCGTAGTTTCTAAATGGCGACTGCTCAAAGTGGACACGTTGTGTAGTGTTACTGTTTTTATGGACCAGTACTAAGGACTATGGTGCGACAACATATTTTGATAATAGCTTTTAAGATGATATATGATTCATTCTACAAAGAAAATTAGTTTCTAAGGTGTAATAATGATTATTTCGTCTAATAGAAAGCAGATGGTAAAGAATTACATTATTTTAAACAAAATATAGGGGTGTTCGAGTATTGGATCAAAAAATTGAGAAATATCTAGTTAATGAACCAGGTGTTCATTCATGATCCTATGAATGAACACCTAACTTATTTTTTGGTTTAGGCTATTTACTTTTAAAGGAGTTTGTTCATATTTAGAGGATAGCTATAGTAAATCATTGTCAATCTTTGGACCAGTCTTCGAACTAGGGTTTTCATTCATTAGTTTTTAAAATTTTAAGATTTTTCTATAGTATATGCCTAGTTCATTTACTGATTATTAAAAACTAGTAAATGAACTATATATTTCTTAATATTTACATTAATTATTTTTTGTTTTTAATTTAAGACCACTTCTAAAACAATTAGGATAACATAGCTGATGCGAACAATCAAAGCAACATGGTGGTAAATAATTAGGTCAAATTTCTTTAATATTGGCTGTCCTTATTAGTTAAATAAACTCTTCGACCTGACTCTTCAACTCATGAAACAGAGACGTGAAGTGAGGATACAGGTCATACAGAGCCCCAGGAGCATCCGGAGGATTCCAGGAAGGAAAATAGGCAAGCCTCGGGAGAGGCCTATGCCCAGCACTGGCTTGGGTATCGTGCGCCATTTAGAAATTAGGTTTCTTTTGATTTTTTATATTTGTAACGAGTTTGTTATGCTATAAAATATCGTGTACAGACATAAATTAACGATTTCTGTTTACATCCACCATATGAAACAACTAGTAGTTCATTTATTGGATTTCAAACGTTCGTTAACTGAATTTTGCCGTTCATTCACTGGTGATTTGGGGTACTTTTATGTAAAATTCAGATTATCTAAATAGCTATAAGCATTTCAGACATATTGATGATATAATATTGAACATTAATAAATTCTGAATAGTATGTAGTAAGTACCATTATTATAGCAAATTCATCCAGAAATAGGTACTCGTAATTTTTTAAGTTTCAAATCGCCTTAAGGGTTCATTCACTGGTGCGCCTACCCTAATTCAATTCAATTTCAAAAAATGTAATTCAATTCAACTTGTAGAAACCTTATGACTATTCGGCAAGTAATCATTTTGTAATTTTATGAAGGTGATGGGTTTCTGGATAAAGATGCTATTTTGTAGCTGATAGGGATTACCTTGGGGATTACGCAATAATTGTTTTTAAATTTCTCAACTAACCTGTGCTTTGCTCTCCCAGTCCATTCCCACGGCACAGATGATGCACATCACGACCAGCGCAATCGCCCCCACGATCCTTACATCATTCACTCCATTGTCAATGATCTTCAGCCCATTGTTCTTCAGAAGGTCATTTAAGGAGTCACAGAAGCCGATCGTGTTCATACTGGCGGCCACGGCGTTGGCGAACGCGAATATTATACCCACAGATGCGCCGAATTCTGGTCCTAATGACCTGGATATTATGTAGTAGATTCCGCCTGAAAGAGAACGTTAGTTTTAACATAATCTAATTGTAGATGATAGATAATTCTGCAAAGAGTAAGTGAATATTGTGTACAAGCAATGCAAATGAGAATGTTGTTTTTCTCGTGGTTCCCTATAGTTGGATTGTAATTTGTCCAGTTTAGGAACTACTCATAGGGCTAGGAGCGTTTCCTCTAGCTCCTACTACAATTCTCCTACTGGTAGGAGCCCAATGAGGATCAGTAACGATTTTTGTTTAGTGGCTTATCAGAAAGCGTATGCCACTACATGATTAACTCTGAAGAAATTTTTGTGACATCTCTTAAACCTGAGAAGATATACTGGCAGAAATTAAGAAATGAAAACCTGCCAGCGGAGATGATTGAGATGTTCAAATTTTGGTACACTAATCAGGTTAATGTTGTTAGATGGGCGGGAACCTATTCAGAATCTTACAGATTGGAGTGCGGTGTGAGGCAGGGGGGGTTGACCTCACCCAAGCTGTTCAACTTGTATGTGAACTCTCTAATCGAGGAACTCAGTAGGACCCATGTCGGTTGCCATATAGACGGAATATGTGTTAATAATATAAGTTATGCCGACGATATGGTCCTGCTGAGTGCCTCGGTATGTGGTCTCGTAAAACTGTTAACAATTTGTGAAGTGTACGCCACTAAACATGGACTAAAATACAATGTGTCCAAAAGCGAATGCATGGTCTTTAAGGTGAAAAATTCACCTCCACTTTCTATGCCACCAGTAAAGTTATGTGGGACGCCATTAAAAAGGGTGGATCAATTCAAGTACTTGGGGCACTTATTACAGCCTGACCTTAAAGACGATGCCGACATTGAGCGGGAACGCAGAGCGCTGTCTGTGAGAGCCAACATGATAGCCCGCAGGTTTGCTCACTGCTCCGTAGAGGTGAAAATTACGTTGTTCAGGGCTTACTGCACCTCCTTTTACACGAGCAGTCTGTGGGCTGACTTCACGAAAAGACAGTACAGCGCTTTGCGTATCCAGTACAATAACGCGTTCAGGGCGCTGATGGGGCTGCCTCGGTTCTGTAGCGCATCAGGGATGTTCGCGGAGGCTCGTGTGGATTGCTTCCACGCCACCATGCGCAAGCGGTGCGCGTCCCTGGTGCGCCGGGTCCGGGCCAGCGCTAACAGCGTTCTGAACATGATCGCGAGCAGGCTCGACTGCAGGTACATTAACCATTGCTGTATGGTTCATGTGCATATAAATGTTTAGTGTAGTTGCGTCTTTTTTGTATTGTAAGCTCATTACTAATATTAGATTTAAGTATCATTGTTACTAACCTTTGAGTGAGCCTAAGTAGCTCGAAATAAATGAATTATATATAGTTACATACAAGATACGCGCGAAAAACATAACCCTTTCTTTGCAGTCGGGTAAAAATCAGATAAGATGAATTTATTTCATTAAAATTCTGTAAGTACCATTTTTCAAAATCCAGAAAATAGTGCTACCGGGACTCTGTGGAACTAGCTCTAAGAGTTTACCTCCTTTCACTTCTCCATTGGTGCAAATGGCGCTCATGGAGAGCGTGGTGATGACGCACACCACGGCGGAGATGGCGATGATGACCAGCGACATGCCGATGCCCGCTTGCGACACCACCCATGATATCCTCAGGAACAGCATCACTCCCCAAATGTTTAGGAGGCATGGTATCAGCACACCCTGGAAATGAGGTTTTGGTTGCAAACATTTTATACGTAAGTATATTCATTTAACCAGTAAATAGTAGGTAGGTCGGAAAAGACCGCGGCCTTTTTGAAGCATGAATTTTAGGAGTTATATTTCTGACAATAAAAGAAACTTAGGCGGGAATGTAACAAGAACCTTTATTCAAATTCTATGTAATATACACGCTGAAATTTTAATAATTTGGTTCCCGCCGTGGGGTGGTTCTACTCATGATTACAAGCAACTTTTACTATGGGGCCAACTCTCCTGCTCGCAAAAAAAATCAGCTGTTCCATACATTGAGGTCGAGTAGGTACTGCACTTTTGTATGGAACAGCTGATTTTTTTTTGCGAGCAGGAGAGTTGGCCCCATAGTAAAAGTTGCTTGTAACCATGAGTGGAACCACCACACGGCGGGAACCAAATGGTTAAAATTTCACGCTGTATTGTTATACGGATCTTGATGTGTTTCATGACACTCTTTCATCGTTTAAAAATAAGTTGACTACCAGCTTTCAATAACATATATTTTTTCTTTTGTTTTTTATTTTTAATTAACTTATTTTTTATCTTAAATGAATTAGTTTTTTTGTAATTTTACCGATTTTATTTTATTGATTGATTTTATTTTATTGTCCATCAGCCATTTTTTGATGTCCCCACTGCTGGGGCACAGGCCTTCCTTATGGGTGGTAAGGAGGATGGGCCATAACCCACCACGCGGGCCCAATGCGGATTGGTGGGTGTTAACGACTGCAAATGCAGCCGGGACCAACGGCTTAACGTGCCTTCCGAAGCACGGAGAAGCTCCAGATAATAAACCTTTGGTCACCCATCCCATGACCGACCCTTGCGAACGTTGCTTAACTTCCGCAATCGCTGGGCCAGGCGCTAAACCACTGCGCCACCGAGCTCCTTATTTTATTGACTTGTTTTTAATTTATTGATTTGATTTTAATTTATTGGTTGGATTATATTTATTGATTTAATTTTAATTTATTGTCTTGATTTAATTTTATGATTTGATTGTATTTTTTTTATTTTTCTGAATATTTTTAATGACAACAATGTTTTTTTTATAACCTGCTAATACTATGACTTATTTTTTTTTTTTACTTACATAAACTAAATTTTTTGTAATCTTTTTGATTCGATTTTTGAATTAACTGTATTTCTTAATTTTTATTAGTATTTTACTTATTGTCATGTGTGCATAATAATTTCTTTTAATTTATAGTAACGATGATCAAATGTATTTTGTCGACACTTTAATTGTTGTATTTACAGGTATATAGCATAAGTTTAGTCTAGTTAGAACACTAACTGTTGCTTAAATAAACAAATACTTAAACAAATTGTTTGACAGCTGACTTTTTGGTAATAACGGTGAAATTGTCTTGCTTTTTCAGATTTTTATATTTTTTATTAGATACGTTTTGCATTTTTTTTTTCGATTAGTGTGCAGACCCTTAAAAAATGAATGCTGTTAGTTCTCAAAGATTTGAAAATGTCAATGGAGAAGATGTTTTGTCGAATTCTACTCCAAAAAATTGGTTCAGCAGCTTCAAGTCTGGTAATTTTTATGATGAGGATATTGCTTGCTCTGGTACCTATCTTTATTATTTTTACTACAAAAAGGCCGCGAGCTTTTCCGACTGCCTAATTAATATTGGATAACAAAAATATCTTACTTGAATCCATCCTAATTTGATTCCAACGGCCGGCGTTGGCGATTTTGTGTCTCTTTGGTCCTTTCCGTCCTGAAACATTAATCAAATTGAAACTTTCCTTCACTCACAAAAAACAAAGACATTGAAAAACACAAAAAAACCTGAAATCTCTAACTATCGTAGTAAGTATAGTACGAGGGCTGCTATTTATGTATCCGGAAAATTAAAAAAATAACAAACATCTATCATCTATTTGGGTTTTATTGCTTTTAAATTTATTTGCCATGATGATCCATGCACTTCTGGATACAATCAAACCAATTCTCATAGCACTTTTTCCATTCTGATTGAGGTATCTCCAAAACATGCATTTTGAACGCATCAACGGGTTTCGACTCATCTTGGAACACCCACACCGTTAACTGTTGTTTAGTTTCGGGGTCCTACGCATAGATCCAGGATTCATCACCTGTATAGATGCTGTAAACAGCAGTAGCCGCACCACGATCGTATTTTTTTATATTTTTTTGCACCAATCGACACGAGCCTGTTTTTGATCAATTTTAAAATTGTGCGGAATCCAACGCAAACAACTTTATTTTGCAACAAAATGTTTGTGTAATATCTAATGAATGCTCGTCATACTAATGCCCAGGGACGCGTCTATCTCATAATATGTAACATTACGATCTTGCATTATTAGTTCTCGCACAGCATCGCTGTTTTGTGGAACAACCACCGATTTAGGACGACCTTCTTTAGATTCGTCCGTGAGCATAGACCGTCTACGATTAAGCTCACTGAACGAGTGATTTACAGTGGTCATCGATGGTGCTTCGTCCCCAATAATCGAATTCAGTTGTTAGATGCACTGTTTTTGAGTTGGTCCACGCCGAAAATTGTAATAAATCATCGCATGAAAATTTTCACGATGTAAATGCATGGTGATTAAGACAAGCAATTTTCAAAATGGCGCCACAATGGAAAAACAATTGAAATTTACATGGAACAATAGTTATTTGTTATACAAGTGACCAAAATCAAATTGTGCTACGAGTGGCGACTTTAAATCACGAACTAGCGAAGTAGTCTAGAATTGAATCACGAGCGTAGCGAGTGATTCTAATATAGACTACTGAGCACAGTAAGTGATTTAAAGACACGAGGCAGAACAACATTTTGGTCTCGTGTAAAACATACAACTTTTCACCTCGACCAGCGAGAAAATTTTCACTTGACTTTCCTGGTAAAAAATCTTAATTCAGCATTAGAAACTTGTTCACTTAACTCTTTTGGAGTTAGGAAACTATCTTGATCGTTGGACACATTCATTTTTGTAATTTATCACAAAAATAATTCAATCAAACCTATGCTGAAAAATTTTATTCATAGAGTCAGTAATTCCCGTCGTTTTGATTACATTACGTTGTGTTTTTCTCTTATTCATTAATATTCCGTCTTATTTATTTATTTATAATCATAAAACATATAATTTGTTAGTAAATTTCATTAATTTTTCTTATTTCATATTTGTTTCATACATGTGACCTCATTACCTTCATACTCTTTATTTCGAATTATCAACCTTCTTTTTTAACAATCCTTATTTAAAACTCCTTGGTATATCCGTGTATTTTATTTTTTTACTTTTTAATCCGTGTATGACACCGTAAAGCACTCTATCTATCCTTTTCTCACATATCAATTTTACAAGTGTCATCCTTGTCACTTTATTTGTTTTTCCTTTATTATTTTAAAAGTGGTGTTAGAAATTAAAAAAGCACTTTGTCTCACGCTCGCAGCAAAAATCGATTTTGCTGCGAGTTTTTACGCGCCAAAAGCACCCTTTTCGTGCTGGAGAGGTGAAATAGTTATTTGTTATACAAGTGACCAAAATCAATTTGTGCTGCGAGTGCCGACTTTAAATCACGAACTAGCGAAGTAGTCTAAGTCTAGAATAACTATTTCACCTCGACCAGCGAGAAAATTTTCACGTGACTTTCCTGGTAAAAAACTTAATTCAGCATTAGAAACTTGTTCACTTAACTCTTTTGGAGTTAGGAAACTAACTTCATCGTTGGACGCATTCATTTTATGTAATTTATCACAAAAATAATTCCATCAAACCTATGCTGAAAAATTTTATTCATAGAGTCAGACAAGTCAATACAGTCAAGTAGATTCCGGTCGTTTTGATTACATTACGTTGTGTTTTTCTCTTACTCATTAATATCCCGTCTTATTTATTTATTTATAATCATAAAACATATAATTTGTTAATAAATTTCATATTTGTTTCATTACATGTGACCTCATTACCTCCATACTCTTTATTTCGAATTATCAACCTTCTTTTTTTAAAAATCCTTATTTAAAATTCCTATCCGTGCATTTTATTTTTTTACTTTTTAATCCGTGTATGACACCATAAAGCACTATATCTATCCTTTTCTCACATATAAATTTTACAAGTGCCATCCTTGTCACTTTATTTGTTTTTCCTTTATTATTTTTAAAGTTGGTGTTAGAAATTAAAAAAGCACTTTGTCTCACGCTCGCAGCAAAAATCGATTTTGCTGCGAGTTTTTACGCGCCAAAAGCACCCTTTTCGTGCTGGAGAGGTGAAAACTATATTCTACCGATAAAGAGTTAAATTTTCAAATAAATATAATTACTTTTTAAATATTGTTTTGTAAGTGGCCAATTCCGGATACATAAGTAGCACCCCTCGTAGATCCAAAAATATGATGAAGCAAAAATCTGTCGAAATGGAAATAAAGGATTTTTCATGACAACATAGTTTTCCATATTCTGCGTTAAAAAAACGGAAAAATGTATCTCACTCATCATAGTGTTAATTTCTGTGTAGGTATAATAGCGCTGTTGTTAATCACAAATTAGATATGTTTAGTGTGTATGTTCCCTCGTAAATGATGGTATTCATGGCGTAATTATCATGACACAGTTGATGACTGGCAGGTGACATGTTTGCGCACTCTGATGGACGTCGGATGGCCTGCGTCTGCGCCGGTTTATTTCATAAAAACGTGTATGTACTATAATATTGTCCGTGCGACAATGATTGTTCACAAATGCACATATAAGTATACAATACATTACACACGTGACGTTTACGACAGTGCAACATCAGAACGCGTAAAATCATTAATGTTATATTTACTGAGATTCCTAAACGACAAATAATGAAATATAGGTATATAAGGTATTTTATCTACACTCACAACATAATGTTCCAAATATGAATTCAAAAAAGGTAATATAAATACGTACTTTATTTTTGTGGATAGGTAAAATTAAAAAATAAACTCATTACGATGCAGTCACCTGCCATCATAAAATAACTTTTTTTCTCATTACGATACAGGGCGAATCCAAAAAGAAGGCAGTGCCGTAACATTAAAAAAAAACAACCAATATTTTCCCACATATTTTTCATGATTAAAATGTACTCTATGGTAATCGATGACTTTAGTGCGATTAGTTTGTTGAAATGCACTGATCATTTTTTTTTCTAATGGAATGCGCGCCAAGCATTTCCGATAAAGTTTTGATTTAAATTTTTACATTTTGTTATACTTACTGAATTTTGTAGGTTTTTTTTATTCTTGCCTTAAAATGTGAAAAAAAAATTACTCTGCCCGATATTTTAGTTTAGATGCAGCTAAGGAATTGACTTATTACAAGGTAGGTGCTAATAAAAACAAAGTCTCTCTCTCTTTTCTAACGTTGATCTTTTATTTAATAGGTTCAATCCCAAATGTATGAGTGTAGATAAAGTAGTGTATGAAACTGCACATAACTAGGTATTAAAACACTCGTGTGATACTATTAAAAACCTCGCCTACGGCTCGGTTTTTAAACACACACTCGTGTTTTAATACCCCTCTTTATGTGTCAGTTTCATAAACTACTATTATGGGTAAGCAACGTGTTACAAAAATACCCTTAAAGCCAAATATGGTATGCCGTGATGGTCCCTATTTTGGGCATTAGGGGTATTTTTGTAATAAATTGTATTTAGGTATTTTAAAACCCATTGGCATCAAACCGACGACAATATTGTCGTATACATACATACATATGTAGGTATATAAATATCGGTTCTAGCTATTATAGATTTGTACTGTGTTGTGTACCTGTTGTATGCACTGCATGCCACCTTTACAAGTATTTAAATAATTCATACTTATCATTATTTCATTTATAGATATTAGACATGATAATATGAATACGAAAGGGTTAAATGTTAGTGAAGCTTAAAACGGAATGCTTATTCTGAAAAAAAGTTTATATGTTATTACCAAACTGAGTAATGTATAGTATGGTTTAAATTAGTTGGTGTAGCACAGTCACAATCTTCTCGAGTGGAGGCCTAGTGTCGTCGGTTTGCGAACCGGTGAACTCCGGCGCACTCCAGCGCACACCGCACCATCCACCACGCCTCATTATCTACTGTGGTTGACGTAATCAACAGCATATTTTAATTGGTGGCAATCAACTTGGTTTCTTATAAAAAATCTTTTTAGATGGCTGATAAAAAACTTGTTTAAATATACATTGATGATCGTATTAGAGTGTAAGTAGTAAAACTGATTAAGTATAATTTATTTATTTTTAGTTGAATGTCAAAGGTATTTGTGTAACTGTTTATATTGAATTTCCTAACAGTAAAGGTAAAGGTACTATCCACATGTTTAAGCCGTGACAAAGAAATAAACTTCATAAATTTTCAGTGGAAAACTACCTGAACGTGCTAATGTGATGCATTACCGACTTCACTTAACGGACGTAGGGTAGGTAGGTATAGCGACCCAGATCGGGGGTATGCCGCAAATAACCTGGGCCATTCATGAAATGAATTATTACGTCAATTCTCGAACGCACTAGCAAGAACGCCTTGTGACTTCATCAATTTGATTGGAATTTGAAAAAAATTGCTTAAGATTCTGGCAAGGAGTTTGATTCTTTTAAGTAAATGTGTCATAGGACTAACTCTATCGTTATCATGAAGGGAGCAATGACATACGAAAGCTGAACAAAAAATGTAGAGACAGATCTCTTCTCTACATTTTTCGTTATGAAGTCATCTCTGAAAATGTATACTAGTGATCAAATAATAGGTATACGTATTACGTAGTGATTATTATCTCTGTGGGTATCATGTTTTATTATTTTTAACACATTCTTAGCTTAATTTTTAAGGAAATTGTAATCTCGGCCCACTTTGCAACTCAGAATCGATGTATGTCATATCATAGAAACTTCAAATTCGACGAATTTGATTGTTTATACTGGGGTGTCCCAAAAGTAAAGAGACTAATTTAACTATAAATTTTTGCTCAAAAAATTTAATATGTGCTGTTCAGTTTAATATACAAATTAACGCTAAATATACAAATTTTATCAATCTAAATTGAATTTGCTCCATCAATGACTTTGTATCCGATTTTTTATAAATTAATCGCTGCTTATCTCGTCCCTACTTTTCAGCTTTTCATGACGCTGCGGCTACCTCTTTTGGTTAATCTACCGATCTATGTTTGAAATATGTCAATGTTTTTGGCTTTTCTGCATATTTTTTTATTACTTTTTAGACAATGCCCAAAACTTTTTGATACCTTGAGCTAAAAGGAACATAAGCATTGTTTTGTTTAGTTATAATAAATTCGACATCCAAAAACTACAAATTTTGAGTGAGCTAGATAGGCAACATGTCTTTTGACGCACTTCTTGGTCTTAAACTTATTTGGGGGTGGTTAATTTCACAAAGGCTTTCAAGCCTAACTATCGAACTTTAATTCACATTCACATTTGACTAAGATATTTTTCCTTTATCCACCGCAGTCTCATTGATGTTCAAGGTGCCTCCTCAAAAACCTTTTTTCCCGTATTCATGTTTCGATTAGTTGCTATTGTACATCACCTTCTCGAAATCTTTTTAAAATTAGTCTCACTCGTTTCTACATAATGTAATGATTCTATAGATACTATATTCTCGAAGCTTCTTTTTGAATAAAATTATGAACTGTCGCTGATTTCTCAATACGCCGATAGTTATTATGAATAATATCTATGAGCAAACGGTTCTTGATTGTCTCGTTTCAGTTTCAGAAGATAAGTAGAAATTTGTAAAACGTCACTATTTGGACATATTAGTTACCAGTGGTTAAGATGGTAACATTTTTTTCCTTTTCCTTAACTTTTTTTGTAACCAGTATGAGCATTGAATAATGTCTCTTTACTTCTGGGACACCCATTAATTATTAATTGCTCGGATGGGTAGCATTCCGGAAGCTTCGAAAAATCTTCGCGTCCGATTTACCTCAGTGTCTCAAGACGAAAGTCTATGAACAGTGTGTGTTGCCAATGATGACTTACGGCAGTGAAAGTGGTCGCTAACTATGGGTTTCATAAGGAGGCTCAATGTCACCCAGCGTGCAATGGAGAGAGCCATGCTCGGCGTTTCCCTGCGTGATCGAATCAGAAATGAGGAGATCCGCAGGAGAACTAAAGTAACCGACATCGCTCGAAGGACTGCTCAGCTGAAGTGGCAGTGGGCTGGACACATAGCGAGAAGAACCGATGGCCGTTGGGACTGAAAGGTTCTGGAATGGCGACCGCGCACCGGACGACACTCCGTGGGTAGGCCCCGACAAGGTGGACCGACGATTTGGTGCGCGGTCGTGGTTTGCCGCTGGATGCGGGCAGCGCAGGATTCATCGTCGTGGAGATCCTTGGGGGAGGCCTATACCCAGCAGTGGGTGTTGTGCGGCTGATATGATGATGATTATGATTATTTATAGCGTCAGTTTTCGTAAGTTTCTTTATCTCAAAACTAAGTACCTATGGGCACAAAATAGTTGATCTGTGTCTATATTTATAACATTATGTATGTTTATGCCATAGTGTAACGATATTTTAATAGAAGGAAGCCAAAAACATGCAAATGGCTCGTTAATGAGTAGGTTTACGCAGATTATGTCAAAAATAATGAGATTCTAAACCTTCAGTTCGAATAATAATGATGACGCCAAAATACAAGTCACTTATCATCGTACTTCTCACTAAGGGTCGAAGAGTCTAGGAAGGTCTATTAGTAGCCACCAAAAATAATCAAACATCATCTATCGCAAATCGCAAGTAGGGGAAGTACGTACAAAATGACATACATGGGTAAAATGACACACTGCAGTTTATTCAAAACTGGCGGCCAGCAACGAGGTGTTTGACATCGTATCACGTGAAGTGGGCCATTTTAGCAATCCTGTCAAAATTTTATCGCCCTCGGCTCAGTCGCGCCGGAGTGACTGGTACAAATGTGTTTTCTGCCTATAACAACTTTTTATGCTCATTACTCTCTTCAGACTTTTGGTAGGTTTTACGTTGTTTTCTTTCAATATTGTAACTTAAATCGATGCGTTGTAGCTTTATGTTGCGATATGTATTAAATTAAAATTCAATAATAGTTGTGCTCAGTTAACTCTTTACTCTTTATTCATGTCACGTATTATTGGACAAAATGACATACTTTTACTCCGGACAAAATGACATAAAGTTTGTCCATACAGATTTAGGAAGTTTAAATTTTTATTTAGAAATAATATGCTGCGCAACTAAAAAAGGTAATCTGAACGTCAAACGTATTCTTGAATCTATGCAAAAAGCGAACGACGATTATTGTGCTTGTATTTATTGTAACTATAACTAAATTTAATTTTTAGCGTTCCCTAGCTAGATAAGACTGGTTCAAACACATGTCATGTGCTCACGTGCTAATGTTTGTAGGAAGATCCAAAATTTTATTTGTAACCTTTGTGCAACTTTTTTGTTTTGTCAATATGTGCATAACAATATGTCATTTTGCCCGTATTATATGTCATTTTGCCCGTATTCGACTTTTTGTTGATTGAGCTCTAGAATTCCAATGTTATTATTTCAATTAATTTTTAAGTTTAAATTACTGTAAGGCAAATAACTAAAGATGAATTTAAAAATGAACGAATTCTTATAATGACTCTATTTAGAAAGAAATAGCAACAAATAAAAATACTATGTCATTTTGGACGTACTTCCCCTACCTCTACGAATCTCGTCTTATAACTTAAGCATATGATTATGATCATACGAACTACAAGAAAATAATCCAGTAATTATTACGAGCTATTCACTGGAATGAGAAAATTTCGATTCTAGCAGGGCCTCCCTACCTCCTCGGTGATCAAGTGGTCGCCGTGAAGTTCTCCTAAGCTTGGCCTTTTCAGGGCCCTCTTAGAGTTTCTGTAGTTCTCCATTCTAGGCAGGGCCTCCCTGGTGAGCTGCGCGAGGGACCGCTTGCGCCGCCAGCCCGCGTCGTGTAGCCACGTGTCGGGCTGCGCCGGCGCCGCCGTCTCGGAGGTGCGCAGCGGCCGGGAGATGATGCTGGCTCCCATGTGGATGCCATTCTTTTTGTTCTCATTCTCCACAGTGGATACCGTGAATCTGTAGGGAAACATATAATTATACTTATTCGTTGAAACGTGCGAATGTTGTGAACGCATTATGCAGACTTCCAATATCTGTAAAAAAAGGTTCTATTCCTCCCTTTTCATTCTTACCCATAATAGGGCATCGGAAAAGGCTCTGTATAAGTTTTAGAAATATGCACAGTCAGCAGCTACCCTTACTCTAACAACAACATGTTAACATTTAATTAAATAAATGGAACCATCATCACTTTTTAATTTTCTAAATGTGTAGGAAAACTTTTTCCTCCAGTAAGGGGAAATCCAAAATGGCCGACCTTCACCAATTGTTTAGGGAATGTACTATTGCTCACCTCACGCGGTATATTACCTATTCCCTTCCATGCTGGTCGGTGGACTACCGAGAACTTGTTTTATAATCCACTTCTAGCAGCTTTATGGAGATGTAGAGATTTGAGATGTTTGCTCGAAACCTCATAATTTTTTTCAGCTCTATAGATACCTGAAACAATAAAATTGTTGGTTACAATAATGCCTAATCAACATTTTCTTATTTTTATAAAGCTACTTGCATTTGGAAATTTGGAATTTGGAATTTTCAACTTAATTAAGTTTGCATTCGTCAAGTTTTTTGTGCCTACTACTTACAATTTTAATAACGTCATTGTACAAAATGTAATGTTTGCCGGTGCTACTTGAAAAAAAAAACAACTGTATTAATTATATTTTAAACTAGCGACCCGCCCCGGCTTCGCACGGGCACAATGTAGTTACTAATGTGGTGTCAGTGTGAAGTTATTGGACTGTTTATATATACGACGTATGCAACTTACGCAAGGGGTGTTATAAGTTTGACCTGTGTGTGTGTGTCTGAGGCAACCTAGCTCCCAAACTTATGGACCGATTTTGATGCGGTTTTTTATTCATAGTTTAAAAGATCTAAGCATCAATTTCGCCACATCCCTCAGCGGCTTGGTAGCATAATTGGTAGTGCATTGGGCCGGATTCCTAAGGGTGCGGGTTCGAATCCCGTCTAAGTTGCTACGGGTGAGCCGATTTTTTCTAATATTTTTCATTATTTATTCATCTTAGATCTAAGCATACTGACGGCGGGACTTCTAAACCATTGATCCGATTATGATGAAACTTGTTCAGCTTACGACCGATAAGGTCCCTGCTAAAAAACGGAACATTACAATGCGCATGCCGGGTGCAGCTACTTCTAAATAAAAATATTATGTTGTTCATTATCAGGATTATCAATCTCGATCATCCAACACTTCTCTATATACTACATTTCTTGTCATGTTATCCGGTTGCAAAATAAAAAGGCTATTAGTTGGGGAATTAGTGGCAGAAGGTCAAAATTTGTCATTAGATGAATTCACTTGGCACATATGTACCTTAGGTAAAACTGAGCTGATTCAGCCCGGTAGCCATCAGCCCCCCCTTGGCAGGTAGGGGGGGTGGCATTTAAAGTTTCACACAGCCGCACTTCAGAAAAAAAGTCATATCTCCTTCAATATACCTACCACCTCGAGTGTGATATAATTTTATGATGAATCAAGGATGAGGAATTCATTTTTAAAACTTTAAATGTACAATGTCATAGAAAAAAGGTAAAATATTGACGATAGTTTAAAAATAAGTTTGCTATTTTTTTATTCAACAGTCGGTATCTATTAAAAATAATCATTTTGTGCAATGAAAGAAAATATTATCTTAAAGTACATTTATTCAGCTTTTTAAAAATATATACTTTTTATATAGTTATCTTTGAATGTCTATCTGAAAAAAAATCGAACATGGTATGCGACGCTGTTTCCAAACATCCGCGATTGAAAGTTAAGTTGGTTTTTTCATACAAAATGTATAGAGTACAAACTTAACTTTGCGTTCGGCTGCCGCTTATGGTCTTACGATCTTATTGTCTCTTTTAACTATTTTATGTTTTGATGCATATTTAGTTCTTTTTGTAGCAGGCATGAGGAATTTATTTTTGGGACATTTAATGTATAGTTTCATTGAAAAAAAAATATGTTGACCAAAGTGTCAAAAATCGGTTTACAATTGTTTTTGTTCAACAGTTGGGTATCTTTTAAAATGCTAATTTTATGCAAAGGAAAAAATACTACCTTAAAGAACATTTATTCAGCTTTAAACTAATACAAACTTTATATATAGTAATCATACAATTTTCATCTGAAAAAAAATCTAACATGGTATGCGACGGTGTTTCCAGATGTCTGCGATTGCAAGTTAAGTTGGTTTTTTCATACAACATGTATGGAATACAAACTTAACTTTGCGTTCGACTGCCGCTTATGTTCTTACGGTCATAAAGTCTCTCTCAACTATCTTACGGTCTGATACATACTTAGATCTTTTTGTGAGAGTCATAAAGACTATATAAAAAAATAGACAGACTTGATCTATGTATAAGAAAGTCATAAAACGACGAAGCGTCGTGACGTCAAAAAATTAGATCTGAGAACGGTCAGGGAGGAAAATGTCTTACCACATTAAAACTAAAGTGCAAAAATTTTTAAAGTTTTAATAGGTAGGTTCCTTAAGGACCTAGGCATATAAATATACCGTAGAAATTAAAATATTTTCCATTGAGTATTTTTTGTACACTCGTGAGCAAAAAAATTAAATCACAGACCAATTTTCGAACAAACGGGGTAAACCTACAGCTTTGGTTCTCTGCCCAGGATTGAACGAGGTGTGTGCTGATGATGGCAAATTAAAGAATGAATGACGGAGGCTCATTATGCTAAAAAAAATTAACAGATTAGATGAGCGGTTTAGCTCAGGGTTGAACTTAAAAAAATATCAAATGAAAATTAAGAAGTATGGAAAATGTAACACTAAAAGCTCCAGACGGTCTCTAGTGTAAACGACTCTTCTGATCCGTTGGGTTTCTTAAGCAATCTTGACCTCCTCCATTTACTCTTTGGATAACCATCATCAGACCACACCTTGTTCAATCCCTGACGAAGAACAAAAGCTTCAAAGTTACCTCGTTTATATGAAAATTGGACTGTGATTAGGGTTGCGTTCCTGGGTTCCCATTTCTGGGAATTACCGGGATGTTTTTTAAACCCGATCCCGAAAAATATGCGCCAGGATACCCGGAACGACGGGAGTTTATATTGCGGTTAAAAAGTTTAATAACTATTATATTATTTAAGCGTTTCGTTTTACATTTAAACAAGAAAATATCAATGACATTGTGACCGTAAATTGTAGCAGAGGGAAAAAACAAAAGCTTTTAGAGACAACTAATACGATAAGTATTAAAAGACCCTTGACTAAGCCAGGACCTCCATATTCTGCCCACCATCAGGATAGTTTTTGCATACCTGGGAAATCAAAAGCAATGAAGATATTGAAGGTAAAAGTAAAAGAAAATTAAATATTTTTATTTAAATATATAAACGTTCTTTTTAATTGTTGTCCATAAATCATTATCAATATTTTAAGTATTTCGTAACAAACGAATGCTTGCAGTGTTTTATTTAACACCAAAAAAGAAAATCATTAACAAAATTATTTTTTAATTCTCTTATTTTGATATACAGGGTGTTACAAAAAAAACTCATAATTCCGAATACGGTAGAATAGGGACCATCAAACTAAACAACTTCTTCTATGGTACCAAAATGTCGAAAATACCCGATTCCTGGGAATTCCCGGGAATTGCAAAATGTATATGAAAATGAAAGGGTGTCATTATTGTACCAAAAATAAAAAACACATCTTAGATTTATCATATTTTAATTGAAAAAAACAACTTATACCTAGGTACTTAACTTATTAATTGTAGACGCTTCGCTTGGAAACAGCGTCGCATACCATGTTCGATTTTTTTTCAGATATACATTGAACGATAACTATACATAAAGTATATATTTTTCAAAAGCTGAATAAATGTACTATTAGATAAAAAAAAATTTCATTGCAAAAAAATTGTATTTTTACAGATACTGACTGTTGAATAAAAAAATAGCAATTTTTTTTTGAAACTATCGTCAATATTTTACCTTTTTTCTATGACACTGTACATTAAAAGTTTTAAACATGAATTCATCATCTCTAGTTCATTATAAAATGATATCACACTCGAGGTGGTAGGTATATTGAAGGAGATATGATTTTTTTTCTGAAGTGCGGCGGCGAGAAACTTTAAATGCCACCCCTCCCTACCTGCCAAGGGGTGGCTGATGGCTACCGGGCTAAATCAGCTCAGTTTTACCTAAGCTACATATGTTCCAAGTGAATTCATCTAATGACAAATTTTGACCTCGCCATACATGAGTGCCAGTACTGACTGGACTATATTCTGCGAGCTGACTCTCGAGCAGCACTCGATTTAGTTCAGTTGTGTAACGTTGCAAATTTTTTAACGTTACATTTCTATAAAATAGTTATTAATTTTCTTCAAAATCGTTAGTTGAAAAGAGTGTACTTCTCAAGCCTCACAAGAGATGGCGTTAGCAGCCTGAGAAATCAGGAAAATATTTCAAGTTAGACTCAGTTCCTGTCTGTGGTTACACATAAAAAAAAAGTTAAAAGTCGGTGACATCATCTGTCAATGAGACAGCTAGCTGGTAAATGTCAGTTGATTGAAATTTGAGTCATTTTTGATTTTTTCCTCGTACCGACTGGAGGTTGAAAATATGTGAGGCGTGGGCGAAGCCCCAAAGCAAATCCCGAATCATCGTATCCTCGGTTATGAAAGGATGCCGTAAATTGTTAAATAGTAGATTGTTATACAAGACGCTAAAATGACCCATTGCATACGAGGTAGTTTTATTCCCGAGCTTTAGCGAGGGAATAAATAGAAACCGAGTTACAATGGGTTTTAGCGTCGTGTGTTACACTCTACTTTTCACTACGATTGCGAAAAAATAAAATCCAATATTAAATACCTATAGTTTATACTTCCGTAAACGAATCCACTCGTTTTTTAACCGACTTCACAAAAAGGAGGAGGTTCTCAATTAGATTGTATGTTTTTTTTTTTATCGTTGTTCGCGCATATCTTCGTCATTTATGAACCGATTTTGATGATTCTTCTTTTGGTCGGTTGAGTTTTCTTGCGAGATGGTCCCATTTAATTTTTTTTCAAATCGGTTCAGTAGTTTTTGAGAAATCCTGAAAATACTATGATTTTGCATCAACTAACATGACGACTTTGTTACTTATGAACCGAGTTAGATGTTTCTTTTTGTTGGGAAAGGGGTACTTTTAATGTAGTCTTTTTAACCGACTTAAAAAAAAAGGTTCTCTCTCAGTTTGACCTGTATGAATGTATGTTTCTCCGCGAATATCTCACGTTTGGCTGAGCCGATTTTTCTACCCAATAATATACCTATAATAAAATACCTAATATAGAAGGTACTTACACTAAAAATAAAAAAATAAAAAATTGTTTTAAAAAACAAAAAACCGACTTCAAAAACCTGCCTCTAAAAAGCAAGAAATAATATTCAAATTATTAGATACGCATTATCATTGTTATAATAACAACACGTCTATTGAAGTCGGGTGGGGCTTTTAGAATAAAAAAAGGAAGTTGTACTCCAGCCCCACCCGACTTCAATAGACGTGTTGTTATTATAACAATGATAATGCGTATCTAATAATTTGAATATTATTTCTTGCTTTTTAGAGGCAGGTTTTTGAAGTCGGTTTTTCTATCCTCCACTTCATAAACTTTTCATACAGTATATAAATAAATGATTTGTGCTTGACGGCAAAATATTAAAATTATTTCTATCCTATTACTTACTTAAAGTCACACAATTCAATCAGTTTGGAATTAGAGAAAAATTCTAAAGATTTCGCGCCAGTGCCTTTTTTAATTTCTACTGTAGCAGCTAAGAAACACAATGCACGCATAGAGTATAAATAAGTCTATGATTTCACCGAAGAGATCGCTGCTTTTAGTTCCATTTTCAAAAATCGAGCGAGTTTTTATTCGTAATTATGAATAAAGACTTTTTCGTTTTAGTAGGTTCATTGGTAATAGACAAACATTAAAAAAGAAAAAACTTTATCCCCTAGGGGTATTTATGCTATTTTATCCTGACTCTTGTACCTTATAATGACGGACTTTTTGAGCAAGAGGAGTGAAAAAAATAATTTTGGTAAGTAAATCATCTGCCCACTCAATGTATTTTTGAGAAAACAGAAATAGTGATCGTGATTTCAACATGTGCTTTTCAGGGTAGGGTGGGAAGATCACGGAAACATACTAGCATTCTCCACAAATCAACAAAAATAGAAATGCGGTTTCCGTAGTAAGTATTTTTGATCTTTAAATTTGTCAATAGTTGAATCGCCACATGTGGGTTCGATATCCTAACCAAAATGTTTCTCTTTCAGATTGGGTGTTTTTACTTTTGTATTCTTATTTCTTTGCTTTTGCCCCTTTGGCGATGGATCCATGAAGAAGAAGATTCGGGTCTCCCACAACCTTTGGCAAAGACCAAGCCACGGTCCACATGGACCATCTTTTGAAAGGAGGAAATGAGTAGGCTGGCTGTAGCCATTGGTATGTTGCCGCTTTCATAGTACCCAAATTAAGGATTCTTCAAGGTTAGTCCACCAAATCCGGCCGATGGACGCTCAGCCCTTTTTATATGCTATTACCCGCTGAGTCACCACCGTCCGGGCTTTTGAGTCGTCTACCAAGATGTTTTTCCTTCAGTTTAGGGTTATTTCAACTATTTTCATTAGTACAAGTCGGGATTATTTTAATCGCAATCGCGAACCAACATAAAGCGACCCCGCCTGGGCTTATATATTTGCAATACTTAAATTGATATATATTTCTCCACTAAAAGTTACCTTCGTATAAACCGCTCATAGCATTCAATGTATTAGAGATAATTTTAAGAAAACCATCGATGTGGTGTAAATTAAGTCTCTAGCTACGTACCATAAGATAATCTAAGTGAAGGTAACTTTTGTACTTATCTAAAACAAATAAACGAAGGCGTTAAGACAATGTACCTCTTTTATTCCTATCCCAATGTCAATTTAAGTATTCCAGCTTAACGTGTTTAAGAACGTTCATATTATCATACTTTCATTTTAAATACTTTTTACAGTTTTAGTTTTCAATCTGGTAAAATATCAGTTATCATTATAAAGAAAAACACAGTTTTCAGTTGGTATTGTTTAGTAAAGTTTTCTCTTCTAAATGTACAACTTTTTTAATTTTATAGCTTTCGAACAAAATGACCACTGAATTTGACCTTCTATTTTTAGTGTATTTATCTTAGGAGTTAATGCAAACGAACAAATAAATCAGAACAAACGAAAACAATAATAGGAAAACAAATTAGTAATAAAATTTATCAAAAATTTATTCTGTACGGATATAGAATAAACCTTCTTTATTTTAGTTTATTTATCTTAGGAGTTAAACCAAACGAACAAATAAATCAGAACAAACGAAAACAATAATAGGAAAACAAATTAGTAATTACATTTATCAAAAATTTATTCTATACGGATATAAAATAAACCTTCTTTATTTTAGTTTATTTATCTTAGGAGTTAAACCAAACGAACAAATAAATCAGAACAAACGAAAACAATAATAGGAAAACAAATTAGTAATTACATTTATCAAAAATTTATTCTATACGGATATAAAATAAACCTTCTTTATTTTAGTTTATTTATCTTAGGAGTTAAACCAAACGAACAAATAAATCAGAACAAACGAAAACAGTAATAGGTAAACAAATTAGTAATTACATTTATCAAAAATTTATTCTATACGGATATAGAATAAACCTTCTTTATTTTAGTTTATTTATCTTAGGAGTTAAACCAAACGAACAAATAAATCAGAACAAACGAAAACAGTAATAGGTAAACAAATTAGTAATTACCTACATTTATCAAAAATTTATTCTATACGGATATAGAATAAACCTTCTTTATTTTAGTTTATTTATCTTGGGAGTTAAACCAAACGAACAAATAAATCAGAACAAACGAAAACAATAATAGGTAAACAAATTAGTAATTACATTTATCAAAAAATTATTCTATACGGATATAGAATAAACCTACTTTATTTTAGTTTATTTATGTTAGGAGTTAATGCAAATGAACAAATAAATCAGAACAAACGAAAACAATAATAGGAAAACAAATAAGTAATTTAATTTATCAGAAAATTTCTTCTATACGGATTTAGAATAAACCTTCTTTATTTTATCTTAAGATTTAATGCAAACGAACGAAAGAATCAGATCAAACGAAAACAATAAAACCAATGTAAACGAATCCTAACAAACGAAAACAATAAAACTAATGCAACCGAATCAGACAGAACAAACGAAAACAATAAAACTAATGGAAACGAATCAGAAAAAACGAAAACAATAAAACTAATGCAAGCAAATCAAAACAAACGAAAACAATTTTCAAACGAACAAAACCATAGCGCTATCTAATTTAACCAGACTGATGGGGGCGCTTTATTACCGACAAATCTTTTTTTTAAATAATAAACGTTTCATTAAACTAATATTACAGAAAATCAATAAAATTAGAAATGAAACGCTTTGTACACACTCCTATACTAAGTGACATTATTGTAAAGGAAGTGCCTTCATCTCTCATCGGCGAAGATCATTACTTCATACAATTTTTTTTTATAAGAACTCCCTCAACGATCAAGCAATGCTTGACAAGCACGTAAATGCTTGTCAAGCAGTTTATGGTTTGGGAATAGACAATGATTTTCTAATAGTCATTAGCGAGAGTACATTCATAAAGGTAGGTAGTTATACTCTTTTTATCAAAAACAAAATTTAATTGACAGAATTTTCCTTTAACAATATCACAAAAATCTTTTTCTGTGTTTGTTTCGCACGTTTACTTATTTCAGTTGCTCCTTTCCACCGTTTCCCAACAAAAGAATAAGGGCCCGGATAGTTTTACAGATTGGGTAGAGATTGTTGGTGAAAATGTGTTGACAAGTTAAAAGAATGGGGTCTGCAACCAGCACCTTCGCCAGCAGGATAAGGCCTGTAGGCGTAGTACCTTCCCTTCACTTACCGGCAAATTCATCGTGTAAGTTTTTTTATGTAGGTACTAGGTAGGTACCATAGTAGAATCAAATTACTACCTCCTTGATTTAGGGTGCGTTTCCACTGAAGCACAATGGGAATCGTCTTGTATGGACCCTTCGCCACTGGCTGTAGGTACATTAACATTAGTATACCTAATACTACTAGGTAGGTATACTAATGTACTACACAAACACGGTCAGGGTACCTACTACCTTCGAGCAACAAAGGCTTCGTTTTTCACGAAGGGAGATGCCTTAGCGATTAAACTCTATTCAAATTATTCTGGCATTTTTTGCGGGGGGGGAAAATGCACACAAGTGCAGTTCCGCATACCCACATACAAAAACAACACTGTAATGACGACACTCACACATAAAAAATAAAACAAAACAGCAAAAATTTGTGTACGGATGAGTCACACATCAAAATATGACACGTTTTTGACATAAAGGGCTGGGCTCAACTGTCGATGCAGCAATATCGATAAATTTTGAAAAAGGAATAAAGGTAAAAAACTCAAATTTACGTACTTATTAATCTTTATTATTTTAATTATCTTTATTTATCGGTTAAATCATTATTTACATCATTATCTCATCATCTCATCTTATTAACAACATTAGATATCTTGTGAAGTATTTCATTAATTTTAATATGTAAAAGACAATCAGTTAGGCGATTGCGTAAAGTCAATCGTATTCATTTGACAGTTCATATTGTATCATAACATATGTCATCCCGTATTAAAAAACAAATTACATCCGATGGAATACGATATGAACTGTCTGATCAAAAAAAATGTGTTCCGGCAGTTAGAGTTTTAAGTTTCATAGACGAAAAAAAAACATGTACCCCCTGTACCCGGGTTGATTTTTTTTTTATATTATAGCTACGTTTATATAAATCAATTTTAAAGTGGTTTGAAGCAGCAACCTAAAGCAACCTATTTACTTTTTTTTTAGAAAACCAAGTGTCCATGCCGAGAAGGGAGTTTTATGAAGAATGGTTGAAACACCATAAAAATGATAAAATTTTTGTTTATTCAATTATATTTCTGTAAAATTAGAGTTAAAAGAGGCAACAGAAGAATGCATAAGAAATATAAAATTAAACATATCTCGGGTTTCTTCGAAATTATCAGAAAAATGGCTGCAGTGTGGAAAAAATCGTGAAAATTTTAACGATTCTTAAGTTTAGTGCAATCGGCCATACGTGATGTGAGTTTGGTTTCAAGTTTTGAAAGTGATTCCGATTTTGATTGATACTTATGTCAAAAAACAAATAAATATATAATTTATAAAAGTATTCAGTATTTGGTTAAGTAGGTTAATATCGTATAAACCAGCCGGGCTAGGATGAGCGCCGTGACTATTTCTCGACATTTATCTCGCGATATCTGTCGCGCTCACATGAATGCAGAGCAAATCATGCAAAAATCTTGCAATAAATTTGACGCAGAATCAGTGCCAGATTGACCAAAACTTTATCGACAAACATTATTATAACGGTAACATCACTAAGTTGCCCATCGCCGAGAACTCGGATTTATCTAGCGACAGATCTGAAATTTGTACGGACGAGCCATGGACTAGTAGATCCGATGTCACTGAACAAATTTGACAACTAATCAAGAAAAAAATATACGAATTTAATGTTTTAATGTAAACAAATAGCAATAATACGATAAAAAAATACTTTCATGTAAAATGTAACACCGTCTTTTTGTATACTTGATGTTCCAGACCTCTTTTAACAGCATAAAACTCATCAATTCGACATTTTAAACAGAGCAGCGTTCACATGCGCGACTGGACTCGGTCTAGAAAGAAATCCGGGCGCAACTGGTTTTACTAACGCGTATGCCCATTTGGGCTTGTACTTCGGCAGAGGGGAAACGCTTCGTATGGCTTCTCTTTCTGTAGAAGCCCGTCTTACTCTAAGCCTACTACGTTAGTAGGCACCCTGACCGTGTTTGTGAATGAATAAATATGTATTAAGAAATAAGAATATGAACAATTTTGAATAAAATTATCCCTAGGCATAAACTGAGAGGAATAAATAAAAACATAATGACTCTTTCACTTAATTGTTTAATTTTGTGTCCTTTTCTTTTCTCCCTTTTGTAATTATGTTTTTAACTGTTTTGTTCTAGTTATCTCTTATAACATTTGAAACGTTTGTTCTCATGTGTTAGTTATTTTCTTCGGAAAAAATACTAATAGGTACTAGTGAACACGGCGTTTAGAATGTGATAAAAGATAATTAGAACAAAGCCGTAGGTAGGATTGCTAGATTAGGTACAAAAAAAAAAGTATCAAGAAAATCGCCGATCAGAGATGGCGCTTCAAAATGAGTAAGTTTTAAAATCGCCAGAGGGCTCTCTACCCCTATTTTTTTTATCTTACTCTATGGATAATTGTGTCCAAAATGAAACGTCAGCTCGTGCAGTGACAACTGATATTTATTTTTCTTATAATATTATTCAAATGCACTAAGAAGTTTTAATTCCGATGTCGAAGTCTATCACCAAAAAAGTAAACGTCATGCGTCAGCTCGTGCAGTGACAACTGATATTTATTTTTCTTATATTATTATTCAAATGCACTAAGAAGTTTTAATTCCGATGTCGAAGTCTATCACCCCAAAAGTAGCTTTCTACCACTTTTTAACCCTGTTAGAGGATAAATTAAAAAAAATACGAAACACGTGTTCAATTAATTTTGTGAAAGAATGTCTATGCCAAATTTCAAGTCAATCGGGCCAAGGAATCGCGTTCCCCCATACAAACTTTGCTACCCTGTTTCACCCCCTTAGGGGTTTAATTTCGCGAAATCCCGTCTTAGTGAGCACCTACCTCTTAAAATGAACCCCCATGCAAAATTTGAGACTCCTATCACTTGTAATTTCTGAGATTTCGTGATGAGTGAGTGAGTGAGTGAGTCAGTGATTTACTCTTTTATATAAGTATATAGATGCACAAAATAAAATGTAAGGGCGAGCGTCATATAAACAATTGACGATCGCTACTACTAAAAAAAAGAAATCATTCCCAAAGAGGTTGCATATCTCTTTGGTGTTTGTACTTTGAACAGTCACTTTTCTTCACGGATGCAGCACTGCACAGATCTTGAATTTTTTTTCTACGGAGTGTGGGGATAAGTTCGCGCATGTGCTCTTGTGAGCGACCAATAACGCGCGCCCCTCTCCCGCCGCCCGAGTACCTCACCACTAGGAAAGCCCAAAATACGCGTTCCGCGCAATCCCCACCCGTTTTCGAGATATGCTGCGTATCAGTCGCGCGTTCTGTGTGACATACCTACCATAGCTTTTCATACTTTACAACATCGTTTGCCGTCACTCTACGCAACGCAACGCTCTGTAACTGTAACGCACACGCATTTGATTTGATTCATATCGTTGGTCTAGATGTGACACGTCGTAACTGCAATTTTGAGTATTTTTTGCTTTTAATGCCAATTTAATGCAGAAAGATTGACAAGGTGTTTCTGGTGGAAACTTGTAAGTGCCTACTGCAAATTAAATCTTTTAACACCAAGAAAGACCCGTAGTGACAACTTGTAACAAACGTTGATAACATTTTCTTCTGGTTCCTCGTAAAAATCCTAGTGAATGTGAGACCCCGTTTGTACATACGTTTAAGTTATTACTTATGTCTACGCTTTGTCAGGTTCATTTAGTGAGAACTAATTTTAAGAGACATTGTAGTGTAACCTCGTAATACTATTTTTTTCTAATTATTTTTAACAAAGTAAGTAAATAGTATTTTATGATTAAATTAGTAAAATAATTGAAGATTTGTAGTAGGTAAACTCAAGCATGGAAGTTGTTTTTAGTCTCTCCTGTAAAGTTGGTCAATCCGCATAAATACGAGCTGTTAGACCCACGTTATATTATTACACGAGACCAACGGGACCACCAAAATTAACATTGACATTGTTTTGTAAAGTTTTGTTCGAATATTATTTGAACTGCATTATTAATTGCATTCACAAGTGTAAATTATCGAATAAAGTTAACTAGGTATTCGGTAAACCTATAAGATTATCTATCACTAGTGGCTCTCTGAGCTGTAGACCTCGCGTCATAGAGTAAGAAAAAAAATAGGGGCCTCGCGGGCCTCGCGTTAAAAAGTAGCTCAAATTGCATGTTCAAATAACACAGAGTAGATAATAATATTAGTTTTTTAACTAATAAGTATCTATCAATACTATGCAAATAATATAGGCAGCAGTGGCGAGGGGTGAAATTATAGCAAAGGTAAGCCGCTCTACAAAAATGTTATGATCTGCATAATGGATCATTGGGGTGGGATTTCCAAAGGTAAGCCGATGAGAATCAGCTTGTATGGACCCTTCGCCACTGAGGCAGGTTCTGTCACAAAGTCACAACCTTATTTATTTTCGAATTTCAAATATTGGCCATAAACGTCTTGATTGATGAACTATAGTCTTCTAAAAATAAAAATACTTTGCGCCGCTATCAAAAAAGTTTTGTAACATTTTTGATTATTTATCGAAACTATTGAAATTCGAAAATTTTCGAAAAATTGGCCCGACTAAAAAATTCTGTACAAATATCAAACCTGTTCACAAAATTTCACGAGAATCGGTTGAGAAATGCGACCTGTAGAAGAGAACAGCCAGCGCCGGAAAGCCGGTCGGAAATAAGTATGTTTTTTCTACATATCTCCACCATTTTGAAAAATTTCGAAAAACTGGCTCAACAAAACAATCCTATATAATTTTCAAATCTGCTCACAAAATTTCACGAGATTCAGTTGAGAAATGCGACCTGTAGATGAGAAAAAACGGAAAACCGGATTTTTTTTCAATTCCACCAACTGCAACACATTTCTGCTCTTCCACCTTGTGAGGTAAGGTTTCATGCAACGGGAGCTTGGTCTATTAGACCAAGATTGAAAGTCAGCTTCCCACTCATTATGGCATTCGATTACCATGGATAAACTACGATTTTTCTCATTTTAGTTAAAAATTAAAACATAAAAAGTGTAAAACTCTAAAAAGTCGATATATATGTGACTTTAAATTATGCCATTCAATTTCCTTCAAATCATTATTTAAAGTTATTATGAATTTACCATGTATGCTCTAGTAATAAACCTAGCTGTCTATGTTTACTATACCTACCTCACATATAATTAAAAAAAAACTGTTTTTTCTTCCTCTTGTAAAATCCAATCCAAATGGATAATTACGCAATTTGAAAATTAAACCGATGATATTTTACTTCAATAACAGAACTTTCGTATTGATTAGGAGTTTGTATTTAGTTAATTTATTTCCACAAGGATTTTTTTTCTTTGTTCTCTGTTTATTTTCATGAAACGTTACTACCGAGATTTTTTTTCAAGAAGATAAATTTTTTTTAAGGGTAAAAAGATAACTTTTTTGATTGTTGGCTATAATGCTACGACTCGTAGCACTCAAATATTTTTGCTACGATAAAGAGTATTTAAGAAATGTCGTAGTTCGTCGTTTTTACTTTGACAACAAACATACTTACTGATGACTGTCTATGCTTACGCTAGAAAAGAGTATTACACAGAGTTTATTTCTCAAGCAGATCTCATTTTTTGTCAAACCTTTTTTGATTGTTGGCTATTTGAGAATGCTACGACTTGTAGCAAATATTTTGGTTACGATGTAGTATTTGAGAAATGTCGTAGTTTTATTTTTTTTACTTTGAGACTAGTGATTGTGTAGTCCATAGAAATAAATACCTACGCTAGATTTTATGTATATTCTATAGACGTTTTTAATGAATCGATTTGAAAATTATTTCTTGCTTTTTTGGAGCCGTTTTTGAAGGAGGTTTTGCTTTCTTTAAAGCTCTTTTTGTCTAACCTTGGGGGCTACTCAAATGGCCACTTTTCTATTCGTTCAGTAACTAAAAATTGAAAATAAGCCATAAACTGCACAAATTGCGTGTCGTAGGCTTGTCAATTCCATACAACACAAAAATGTCTGTGATTTACATAAACATTCGACGTGTGTCTTGATCGTTTGATTGCTTATTTTTAAGCTTTAAGTTAGCGAATGAATTGAAAAGTGGACATTTGAGTAGGGGGGCTTTTTTGATTGTTAGCTATTTGAGATTGCTACGACTCGTTCGTGGCAAATAAGTATTATATTTGGCTACGATGTAGTATTTGAGAAATGTCGTAGTTTGTATTTTGTACTTTGACACAAACTTATGCTTAAAATTGAGTTAATATCGGGAACCCGCTCCAGGCGGCCCTGTATTACTACTGTACTTGAGCTGCCTAGAAGCAACACACACTTCTTTCACAACTCCTTTTCTGTTAAAGATTGCACGAACTTTGTGTCATTCAAATCCAGCGCACCATTGAGATGAGAATCAAGAGATAGTAACACCTTCTCTTTTTATGAGTATTGTAAATATTTATATAAGTATTTATCCTTACTAATATTATAAATGCGAAAGTCCGTTTGTTTGTTTGTTACGCCTTCACGTCTTAACTACAAAACCTATCGTCATGAAATTTTGCATACACGTTGTGAAGGGTACAGAGAAGGACATAGGGTAACTTTCATCCCGAAAAAAAGCACTGTTCCCGAGGGATAGCAAAAAACTTTCCACGCAGACGAAGTCGCGGGCGGCCGCTAGTATTTTATATGTATTTTTTATTTATTTATTATATGTATGTAGTACTTTTATATTATTATTTGTCTTCATATTAATAAAGTAAATATTTTTTTAAAGTTTATTGTTCTCTTTCTTTGTTTATTCTAACAATTTTGCACTTTGTGTCACCTGCTGACTTATTAATTCTCCAACAAGTTCTGGGTTGGCTGGAAGAGATCTCTTTTAGAGATAAGCCCACCTTTGCTCTCATTTTTTGTAACTTGTATGTTTAACTGTGTTTTAGTGCAATAAAGAATATATATATAAATTAATAAATATTTTCCTGAATCTGTGTGTAGTCCATAAAAATAAATGCTAACGCTAGATTTATCTGATAAGAAATTATTATATTTCTTTTCCACCGCTTTCTGTTATCAGCAATGCTGGTGGCATTCCACTGCAGCTGTTGATGAGTGAAAATATTTATTAACAGCTGTATTTGTATATTTTATTTGCAAGTCACTTGATTTATACAGGTGTTACAATTTATAGTTAGAACATTGTGACGTCCCGTTGCACTGCAAGTTTTGATTGGATCGCTGTAGAGTTTTGCTGTAGCTTATCCTTGAAAAAAACTTTTAATTTATAATAGGTTTTTTTTCTAATCAAGAAAGTTATCCTGGAAAATTAAGTTCAAAGTCGTGTGGTCGTGTTGTTAGATATTAATCATTGCAAGCAACGAAATGTCTATATTTATTTAGAAAATCTCAACTTGTTTGGGAATTTTGGTAGTATGTGATGACGTAATAAACTCCACGCTGGGAGCCGAGAAAAGGTGATGGTGAGTCATCGAGTTGACTCGTCTGAGCTTTGCGAGTGGGTCTCGGTTCTCGATCGCCGTCGGGCGCATCGCAACGCAACGCAAGTATCGCAACGCGAGTGGCCGAAGGCTTTCGCGGCGGTGCACGCCGGTTTGCGCCGGTTCGCCCCGGCCGCGGGAAGTCCAATCCGCCAACGCACTAGGGCTGTGTTTAACGTATTACGCATACCGGAATAAAATTTTATTTTATATAAAAATTCATTATTAATTTTTGTATGAAACAGCTGATTTTTTATTCGCGATTTCGAGTTGGTTCCATAGCAAAAGTTGTTCAGTTTGATGGTTCCTAATTCCTATCTACCATTACGGCATTAGGGGTTTTTTGTAACACTGGTATATAACGAATCAAATTTCTTTAAGTCTTTATTTTATACCTCTTACTACAGTGTCCTTGTGTGTGAGTTGGTCAGTATAGTATAGAATTAGTGAATCAACAACGGAACAGTCAATAAATGAACACACAATTTGTTAAAAAAGATAATTAGAGACAGCTAGACTTCACACGAAGGCATTTTTATAAATATTTGGCGTTTTTCAATGCGCTGCGACAATTGGGTTGGTAAACTTTTCCAAAACTGTTGTGAATTATATATTTACTGGTAGCTTTTGGCTTTGGAGTCAGAAATAACCGATTGCGGATTTTTTATAATACTTCATTTTAATTTAAATAATAATTTAAAATTTAAATTTACAGCATAGTACAATAAATCACTATTACGGCTGTATGCGTAGGTAGTGCTTTTGCTCAAATAAAAAAAATGAAAAGTTTGGCATTGGCAATGCCAAATTGTCAACTAGTTGTCATGTCAGTCACAGTCCGCTCAAATAAATAAAATAAATGTGAGTAAATTTGTAGATATACATATATTTACGTGATCATCACAAACATATAAAGCTCTCTGAAGGCAATTTTCCTGTTTAATCCTCTGCACCACGTCTCTTTCAAAGCTATGGGAATTGTACAAAATTTGTTCTGCGGATGGTAACATATATTTATTTCAAACAAAACGGAACAAAGCAGTGTAGGTACTTCATCGACGTAATAAGCTGGACAATGGATTTCTTCAAGCTGATCCATTTCCTGTAACTGAACAAGAAAAACACTAGAAAATCACAATAAATAAGCTAAAAAACAAACAACAACATTTTTATTTATATTTATATTTATTATTTATGTCACCGTCTGTAAAATCTGTCCTGTCAATCAGTTTTTTAATCAGTAAATGCAAGGGAACTTCGTGTTCAGCCGTTCGTTTGATATTTTATCGCGATAATAATATAAAAAAATATATTTGGTTAACAAGGTAAAATAAAAAAATCATAATATTATTTTCTTTATTCTTCAAACTTGTGCTATCAAAAAAAAATATGAAACAATTATCTTCGAAAAAGTTTACCAACCCAATTAATGTCGTGTTATCAAATATAGTCAGTAAAAGAAAGCAAAAATAATATTAATAAAATATTTTATGTGAGACGAGGTGAGCACCCTAGTTTAAGAATTTTATCGGTCAATGAGAACGAATAAATTAATGCAGACTCATTCGATTACGACTCAAAACATGCAAATTTTTACCAATAGCACGTGCGGAATACTTTCATATCAGTTGATTTGCATTAACCAGTAGGTGGAACATTTTCTAACTATTCTGTTTACTCCCGCTGGGATCCCATCTCTTTTGTTAACAATCAAACCAATCGTGTAGTTGTAAATGGAACCGATTATCATAAAATGCTTTTAACCGTCGTGTGTTCAAAGTTGAATATCCGTCAATAAATACAACTTTTGCTAGACGGTTTAGTCCATTTAAAGATCACCTTGTCTATAACAGAGTGGTCAGCTGCTGTGATATTAAAAGATGCACTGTAAATGCAGCAAATAAAAAAGTCACACAGTGGCTGACTACTATGTCATATGACGCGACGGAAAGTCTTATGGTCAAGATCGGGGTGCTGATTATCTAAAAATAAACTATTTAGCGACCGGTTGCATTTGACATCCATTGCTACTTTTCTTTGGTATGTTTTTTTTTACCCCAAAGAAAAGTAGCAATGTATTACGTTCATCTGTGAACTGCGACCGGTCGCTAGGCGGTTTCTAATTAGATAATCAGCCCGCGGATAGGTAATTGAATAGCTATATATCGCAGGTTTGAGACACATTAAAAATGTAATTAATTAAATTGTTTACTTATATATTTTAAATACTTATATTGTATATTATATTTCTTAATTATTGTTATATGTATAATATACTTATCCATTCTTTTTACTTATAATTTATTATGAAATATTAATAGGTATGTTATTATAAATTATCATCTTAATTTACTTAAATACCGAACAAATAAATTTTGATTAAAATATAATTGTTAAACGTAACCGGTACCCACAGTACAGGCTTAGCCTATTGTGGGACCATTAGATATAGTTGAAATTGTACCACATTTCTGTCAATAAACACATTTTAATTTAATTTAATTTATAACATATTTGCTCATAAAGGGTCTCTTATTACGCCAATTTCAATATCGTATTGTATCTCATTACGAACTTGTGCGGTAATGTAAAGTAAAACGCACGGTTTATCAAGATGCTTCGTCTAAAACGAACGGTACTTTTTTAAATCTTAGCAAAGAGTTTTTATATCAGAATCTTTTCTGATGCGTCATGTGGGATTGACCTCTTGGTCAACATTTTATGAATAAAATTTAGTTTATATAATCTATTTTTCAATAAAAATTTTTTTTTAAAATTTTTGAATATTTGTATCAAATGAAAGGCATTGATGATCACATTCCAAAATTATATAATTTGTGACTAAAAATTTAAGAATATTTTTTTTTCCTTTGTTGAATATGGGTATCAAATGAAAGGCCTTGATGAGCACATTCCAAAATTATATAATTTGTCACAAAAAATTGAAGAAAAAAAATATTTTTTTCGATTTTTTAATATGGGTATCAAATGAAAGGCCTTGATGAGCACATTCCAAAATAATATAATTTGTCACTAAATTTAAGAAAAAAAATTTTTTTTTACAATTTTTGAATATGGGTATCAAATGAAAGGCCTTGATTAGCACATTCCAAAATTACATAATTTGTCACTAAATTTTAAAAAAAAAGTTTTTTTTCAATTTTTGTTTTTTTACTTTATTGTTGTTTGATTTCCTCACAATCGAAGTGAAAGGCAGAAAAATCGACCGATAGAAACTAACAAGTGTATCAAAATTTCATCATTATGGAAAACAAGCAAAAATGCAAAGTCCGAGTTTTATTTATTTCCTCGCAAATATGTTATAAAACGTCGTATGACATACGTGCGCTTTGATAATTATAGCCTCTGCTTTCTTGTAGCCCTCGCCTACGGCTCGGGACTGATGGATGAACTGAAATCTAATCTGAATGAATCATCGGGCTAGCAATATCGCCTCAGCTGTAATTTTCAACTTACCGCACTTATATCATAATGTACTATTAATACTGCCTGCCTATCATGACCGATTTATATCGCGTGATATAGCGGTTTATCACGTTTAACTGTCAAAAGACAAAGGAATTTGACAGTTAAGTGTCGATAAAATGCTATATCACGCGATATAAATCGGTCATGCTAGGCAGGCTGGAACGCTGTCATTTATTTTTTTTGCCATTGCTTTAGTATAATCGTTGAAAATGTGTGTCTTCATACAATCGTTTTTCCGGTCCCTCTCACTTTCATTCGACGCATCGCATGCCTCAAGGCATGCAATAGCACATGCCCTATCTTCTCAAAAAACGTCTTTTTATGACAGAAAGTTGAAGTGAAAGCGCACGGTATGCAGGCAATCAAATTTTGAATGCGTTTGACGCAAGTTGAATTGAAAGTTGAAAGGGAAAGCGCATGGTTTGGAGGCAAATTGCATGCGTTTGACGCAAGTTGAAAGTTAAATTGAACGCTGAAGGAAGACAGATCAAAACAGAATCGCGCCACAACTACCACAACGATAACTGAACACTGACACAGAATATATGACACTGAGTACAATATCTATATATATAAAATTCAAAGTCCTGACTGACTGACTGAGTGAGATATCAACGCACAGCCCAAACTACTGAACCTAGAGACTTGAAATTTTGCACACAGGTACCTTATACAGTGTAGGCATTCACTAAGGAAGGATTTTTTAAACTCCATCCCTAAGGGGATGAAATAAGAGATGTAAGTTTGTATGAAAGTCCCTCAGTTTTGATGCTAGGATCTTCAAATTTTGTATTTAGGCTGATGATTGAAAATTTATAAATACGTGTACATCGTTTTTCAAAATGCTACCCCCGAAGGGGTGAAAAGGGGGATGAAGTTGAGTATAGAAGAAAATCCTTAATTTTTAAAGTAAAAATCGCTAAATTTATAATTTAGGCTTATGGATGGAAATATAACGCAACGTATATGGTTATTGGTAGTATTTTAACCCCTATGGGGATGAAATGGGGTAAATAAAGCTAAAATAGATATGGATGTCGTTATTGGGGTTTTCTGGGATGACGATTGCGAAAATGACATTTATTTTGAAGTCCAACACGGTCGACATGATTTAACCCCTAAAGGGGTAAAAATTGGGTTCAAATTTGGTATGGAAAACAATATAAAATATACATTACACCTTAAAACTTCGTACGAGCATGTCTAAAAATAAATAGACAAACATATATTTTGTGGTTTTCAAAATCAACCCCTTAGGGTATAAATGGGGTAAGTAAACATAAAAATCGATATGGATGTCGTTCTTGAGGTTTTATGGGATGGTGATTGCGAAAATGACATTTATTTTGAAGTACAACACTGTGGACATGATTTAACCGCTAAAAGGGTGAAAATGGGGTGCAAATTGTGTATGGAAAAATTATATAAACATTCCCGACGACATTACAACTTTGAAATTCTTAGAAGCATGTCTAAAAATAAATAGCAAATATATATTTTGTTATTTTGTAAATCTTCCCTTAGGGGGTAATTGGGGTAAGTTAACATGAAAATCGATGTGGATGTTGTTCTTGAGGTTTTAAAATGACATTTATTTTGAAGTCCAACACGGTGGACATGATTCAGCCGCAGGGGACGGGAACGGGAACGGGAACGGGAACGGGAACGGGAACGGGAACGGGAACGGGAACGGGAACGGGAACGGGAACGGGAACGGGAACGGGAACGGGAACGGGAACGGGAACGGGAACGGGAACGGGAACGGGAACGGGAACGGGAACGGGAACGGGAACGGGAACGGGAACGGGAACGGGAACGGGAACGGGAACGGGAACGGGAACGGGAACGGGAACGGGAACGGGAACGGGAACGGGAACGGGAACGGGAACGGGAACGGGAACGGGAACGGGAACGGGAACGGGAACGGGAACGGGAACGGGAACGGGAACGGGAACGGGAACGGGAACCGGAACGGGACCAAACGGGAACGGATAAGGGTAAAGAAACGGGAACAGGATACTACTAATATCTCTGGACCCACTTCTGATTGTTGTAATAAACTAGCTTCCGCCCGCGACTTCGTCCGCGTGGATATTAGAGAAAATCCTTAGGGAACCTTCAACCAGAATCCGACCAGCCGATTTTATGCGATTACGCCGGTCCCCACCAAGCGCGCAGCCTCGTGCGAGGCCTGCCATACGCGGCAAACGTTTTGCCTCGCGAGGCAGCGCGCTTGGTGGGGACCGGCCTAATCGCATAAAATCGGCTGGTCAGATTCTGGTTGAAGGTAAGGATTTTCTCTAATATCCACGCGGACGAAGTCGCGGGCGGAAGCTAGTTAATAAATAATAATCCAAATGACAAAAAGTAGGTAGTAAGCGATATTGTTCATTGACGGAAATATAAAAGACAATCGATTTTCAGATCCGATTTTCGTAACATGTTGCTGATACAGTTAACGGCAAATTTCTTGAACGAGGATCTATACGACGATCGGCAGGCTGATTATCTAATTAAAAACCACCTAGCGACCGGTTTCAGTTCACTGATGAATGTGATACATTGCTACTTTTCTTTGGTATGTTTTTTCTTACCCCAAAAAGAAGTAGCAGTGTATCACATCCATCTGTCAAATGAGACCGGTCGCTAGGCGGTTTCTAATTAAAATAATCAGGCCTGCCGTCTTGCGCTGCTCGCTGCCAGCCTTTATTTTGTTATTTTAGATTTTTTTAATCAGTCATGATCACACAGTGGAGTTTGAGGTCGCAATAAGCGGTTTTCAAAAGGCAGCTTAAAAAAGTAGTACCTAAAAGACGGCTAGATGTCGTTGTTCAACTAAGTACGTAACTTTTTAAGAAAAAAGCAAAGGATTTTGTCAAAATGACAGTTAATTTTTCTTCTTCTTATTTTTGTTATGGCATGGTTATGGCAATCTACTCCTCTTCAGGGAGTAATTTTTCCCAGTGTCGAGTGTTAAATAATTCAGTGGTATACTCAATTACTCAGTTGCTAGGAAAAATTAAAAGAAAACCTACCTAGTTGAATAACGCCATCTATCAACATAAAAATAAACTAAAATTCTCAGCTGTCAGAAAACCACTCATTTATTAATTTAATTTTTAAGAATGAGCAGCCCCTGTCTTGTACTTGTACTATTATGTATTCTGTGGTCTTGTGTTGCGCTCGCCGGCACTCGCGAAGGCTCAAGTGTATCCTCCTTGATACTGTTTCTAACTTTCTACTTCAAGATAACATTAATAAGACACCAATGTAACGTGGCTTATTAATTGTTATCTTTATTTCTTATCTATATGGATGCCGTATTTACATGATTGCCGTGATTGAACACTAAAATAACACATTCAAAAGTTACTGAAAACTTTTCTTAAAAAAACATTACGGGCGAAAATTTTGTTCTAAACCATCAGCCATTACAAATTTTGTCTTATAAGGTAAATTGATTGTGTCCAGTTTATTGTCTCATCGGGCTACTACAGTAATGGGAGAATACGATGAAATGCGATCGATATTAGCCGCACCGCACCCATGCTTGAACGTAGCTAACTAATACGTAGGTATGTATCTGCTAATACGTACCTGTTGCATTTTGTTTGTTTATTTTGCGACATTAGCACGTTATTATGGATGAATGAATGCGAGCTCTTGTAATAAGGGCTTTTCAAATGACAATAAGCTATATGTATGTAAGTATGCTCGATAGATGGCGTTGATAAAAATGTATGTCTCAAAGTTTTTTTTTACTAATCTTCAAAGAGTACTCAACTACTCAGGTAGACAGGCAGATGTAACCCTCGTCAGAAAGCGAGCGTTAACTTGCCTCTTTGGTACAGGCCGTTTATTTTTAAAAGCCAATTTTGACTCATCTCTTTATCAACGCCATCTAGTAAGGCAAATAGTTACTATTTTTATTTTTTAAATGTCACTTTGAAAAGCCCTCATTATAAAGGAAAAAAAATGTAAAGAGATTTCGCACTTTAGTCCACACGTGCTGTATTTTTTATATGTATGATTTTAGCTATCTTCAAAAAAATGCACGTTGCATGACCTAATAAATAAGATCTGTCTACAGAATAGTAGATCTGTAGCCAAAATCGAATCAACAAACAATATCAAAACGATTAAGTATCTAAAAATTACCGACCTGCAAATAATATCAATCGACAAATAAATAGATCTATTTACTTAGGTATCTCCAAAATAGAAGATCTAGACAAAATTAATCCCCTACCGCACATATTATTATTAGAACGTTCCTTTCACTTCGTTACACGCTAGGACTCGCTAGGCTCTAGGCGCTAAGCAAGCCGCCTGTCAGTGCGTAAAGACTTTTTTCATTGCACCCCTGTCCCCTTCATAGATTT
This sequence comes from Agriphila tristella, assembly GCA_928269145.1. Classification (NCBI taxonomy): domain Eukaryota; kingdom Metazoa; phylum Arthropoda; class Insecta; order Lepidoptera; family Crambidae; genus Agriphila; species Agriphila tristella. Next base: position 47,388,870 of record OV743433.1, read on the forward strand.
CATAGAAACTAAGTTATTTTGGTGGCAGCCTCGTGCAGAAGCTATAATGCTATGAAACGACGATTAAAGCGAATGTGCAACAAAACTGCCTTTTTCTGGCTACAAGGAAAATCTTGTGAATAACTGAACGAGCCGCACAGCCGTTTTGTTGGTTTGGTAAGCCTGACTAATTTTGCCATTTATAATGAAATTTTGCTCATACATAATTATGTAATATGCTTATAATGTTTTCTAAAAGTGATTAAGAGCAACAGAAGATATTGCTATAAAAATCATTATAAGCAAGGAAAACTTCAGCAAAAAATAAGATTTTTTTTGCGGAAATTGAAAGATTGTAAGTTTTAATTTAAGGATATTACACCTAATAATAACTAGTAAGGTCAAGAAACTGATTATTTTTTCCTGTTTTTCCTCGCTTTACTGGCTAACTAAGATACGGGTTATTTTCGAACTGCATCGGTACTTACATTTAACGATTTGTTGTCATTGCAACATGAAATGCATGCTATGCAGCAGTATAACGTATCTGGGATATCGAAGGGGATATGTACAGGGTGTCCCAAAACTTTGCCACATGGAGGGAAAGTACCTTAAATATTGAAGATAGGAAATTTCACTGAAAGAAGACTTCATTTTGTTTTAAAAAATAATGCGAACTGCATTTAAAGTTTTTTTTTTAAATCGCATTAATTCTTATACAAATTGATACAATACGTAGTAATTCAAATTTAAATGTTAAATTTCATGGTCTTCCTTTTGATTAAGATGCTGTGTTACTTAACAAAAAATAATCCTAATAAGTAACTCTTTCGATCGGTATCGTAAAAATAAAAGATTGTTTTTTTTTTCTAATTTGGTGGGTTCGATTCCTGGTTAAGGCATGCGATTTTTCGAAAATGTTTGAATGCAGTTTCAATTATTTTAAAAATCAAAATTAAGTCTTCTTTCAGTAAAATTTCCTATCTTCAATATTTAAAGTACTTTCCCTCCGTGTGGCAAAGTTTTGGGGCACCCGGTAGGTAAACTCGAGAGCAGAAAAATCGCACAATAGGCCTATTTTCATACAAATGAGGTAACTTTGAAGCTCTGGTTCTCCACCTAGGATTAAAGGGGCTCTGATCTGATGATGGCAAATTAAAGAATAAATGGTGGAGGCCCATAATGCTAAGGAAACCTAACGGATTCGTTGAGTCGTTTAGCTCAAGGTTAAACTTAAAAAAAATACAAACTAAAATTACATCAAAAGTATGTAAAATGTAACACTACAAACTCCATACAGGCTCTGGTGTAAACAACGCTTCTGATCCGTTGCGTTTCTTTAGCGATCTGAGCCTCCTCCATTTATTCTTTAATTTGTGATCATCAGATCAGAGCCCGTTTAATCCTGGGCGGAGAACCAGAGCTTCAAAGTTACCTCGTTTGTATGAAAATAGGCCTGTTGTGCGATTTTTCTGCTCATGAGTGTACTTATCCGAACATTTTATTACAATGTGACTTGTTGATTTAGTAATGTCGTTTTAAAAATTGCATTAGTTATAGTGGCACTACTTTATGTAGTTTTTGACACCAATGCCACATCGTTATGTGTTCATTAATTTCAAAAAAATTACAACTAGTAATGGACTTTGGTAAAAGGGAGCTGCTTCTGTCAACAAACTGTAATAGGTGTAATTAGTCATAGAGGTGACACCATTTACTGCAATTTACTGAAAGAAAACATGCTAGGTACCTATGTAATGTCGTATTTTTATAAAATTAAATTTTTATATGCATGTAACATTACTAGCAGCCGTCCCGTCCCCCGACTTTTTTCAATAGTTTTTTTAGCATCTAAAATCTAATATTATCTCAACTCTTTAAAAATTTACAACCACAATAAAAAGTTTACAGCGCGATATATAGACTTAATGTTTAATGTAGATGTAAAGCATACTTTCATGGCTCCTTGAGGCTGGAGATTATCTATTTAAATACTTAAGCCTCATGTAGACCAAGGACATACCTAGCTAAACAAACTATAAAAGATGAAATATTTTCCTTGTTTTCGAAAATATTAAAAACTAGTGGCTCCATAAGCTGCAGACCTCGCGTTAAAAAGTTGCTCAAATTGTCGCACTCTTAATAATACAATGCAAATGACCGAATTCGAAATTTTGGTAAAATCAGTTTAAGTAAGATTCTTACCTTTTAGAGCATGCTCTACAATCTGGTAAAAAAAACACCTTTATTCCTTAAGCAACAGAGTATAAAAAATTGAGTCTATATTCATGCCCTAGCACTATATCTCAGCCAAAATGCCAAATAGTGACCAACCAACCCACTTTTTTCTTTGTTCTGTGAACCAACCACTTCAATGTTGCGCTGACTGCAGTGGGAGACAGATATCAACGATCGATTTTCAAATGCGTCGATATTTTATTAAAAATGAAGATAAGTTTTTAATAAAAAAAATTAAACAATAGTAACCTATTTTAAATTAGGTCGCCGTTTTATCAAAATTGAAAGAAAAATAGATGACTTTTTAGTATTGAGTCGATATATTTTTAAATATATATATTGTTACCACTTTTTAATAGAAATTATAATATCAAAGTAAATACCTATATTTAAGATTATGTGCCCAGTTTTACTTTTGAGCTACGCCTGATAACTTGGTTGAATGCTCTAAGCCTGATAGTTTCAATTTTATAGAAGTTTTCAAACAAAATCATTATTTATGAATAGTTTTTCGTTGATTCCCGAAAGTTTGCGATTTAGGAATCGGTCATTGTTTTATTTTTAGTGCGTTGTATGTTTTTTAAAAACAAATAACATTCAATTTAAAATATTTATCGATTAAAACTAGTTTCATCAGTTGCGATGAATTTCCATTTTTTTTTAAATAGTAATACCAGGCTCCATACTAAAACGTTACATGCCGTTTCATTTACATTAGTATTTAAAACGAATAGTAGAGTAGCTGGACAGGCGAGTTTGTGATTTTGTTAATATTGTTAAGAGTTTTAAGCTATTGGGTCAACTTTTAATATCAAAATTGGTTATGATAGGTATCAATAAAGAAATAATTTCTAATTATTATCCCACTTTAAAGTTACCCTGGATGACAATACTTATTATGACTCGATTATACACATTCATTTACCTATGAAACAAACTAAAAAGGTATACAAGTGACCAAAAGTTTTAAATATCTGAAAATGTCACTTTAAAGGTCAGTTTCAAGAAGCTTATACCCACAATGGAGATTGCACGCCTAGTATCATAGTGAAGATTGAAAAAAGACTCTTTAGTGACGTCACGGCGTATTGCTATCTCCTTCTTTTCGTTTTACAATACGTTTTCGTTTCTCACGAACGAACGAACGACGAACAACGAACACGTATTGTAACACTAAAGAAACATTTTTTCTATCTTCACTATGACATATGGCCGTGCAATCTCCATTGGAGGGAGGTATAAGCTTCTTGGTCAGTTTGGCAATTTGACAGGACGTTTCTTTGTTTACTTACATTTTTGCTACGAGATAAGTAATCGGTCTTTAACTCTTTTATGTATATTTCTTGGTGTTAAATAAAGTATATCTAATCTAATCTATATTTTTTATATGCATGTACCTACACCGATTACTCGAAGACGGCTAGACCGATAGAAACTTAGAGCATTAACCAAGTTGAAATGATTTAAACAAAAGTTGTTACATGTTGGTCGCCTATTTTTGAAATTTTAAAATCGGTTCAGTAGTTTTCAGGAAACCATGATAATGCCGTCGTTTTAGTTACCATTATAATTAATTTAGACGGATGTTCAAGTATAACTTCTTTGTTATGAACCGATTTAGATGATTCTTTTTAAACTGACTTCAAAAAAAATAGGAGGTTCTCAGTTCGGTTGATTTTTTACCATTGAAAATGGTTATCAGATGCAAATCGCCTGAGACGTATTTTTGACCATATCTCCCAGGATTTTGAGAGGATCGAGATGAAAATAGTACCAAAAGTTGAGGAATTTATCGAGACACGTGTGAACGTTTAAATTTTAAAAATCTACTGGTAACTTTCTTTGAAATTTTGCAAAATTCCAAAAATTCCGGGTTTTTTGGGGGGTGTTTGTTTACTAAATTGTAAATATTTCGGAAAAAAAACTGACTTAAGAAAAAATGAAAAAAAGAGTCCTAGGGTATTAGTTTAAATACCAAATGGCAAAATAATTTTTAAAATCGGTAAATAATTGTGACCCGTAGGTGGTGGTCCCTTTAGATTTGAAATTCTAGAAAAACGGGTGTTTCTGTACATAAAAAGTTATGTAGCTTCTATGATTATTGACCGATCATGGTAAAGGTATTGAAAGATGCGGAAGCAGACGAGAAGTGCATTAGTTGATTTTTGTGAATCGGTTAATAATTAATGATTAAACGAACTTACCTGTATGTGAAGTTCTATCATAATTATACGAAGGATTCATCCGAAGATATTAGTATATTAACAAATGTAGTATCGCTTGCATGTATCACCACTTAGCACGTTATTTTAAAGCAATAACCTAAAAAACCTAAAAAGAGAAGGTTTTTGACTTAAAATTGACAGATATTTTGACATTTCCGGTCCGAGCTCTCCTCGTCACTACTAGACGCCAACCACTTCATTTAGTTTAAAGTCCAAATCTTATGATATTTCCTCATTTTCTTCAGTGGGTAGATAGTTATTGTAATTTACAATAATGAGAAGGGAGGGTGGGATTCTATACTAATATCTTCGGATGAATCCTTCGTATAATTATGATAGAACTTCACTTACAGGTAAGTTCGTTTAATCATTAATTATACTTCAGATTCATCCGAAGATATTAGTATATTAACAAATGTAGATGTTTAAAGCATTATAATAAGGAAATGGAAATATCATTTCTTGCGTATTAGTCTTTTAAAAAGGGAAAGAAAGTCATTTAACATAATTCTGAACGTTTGACATGATTACTACTAAAAACCTTACCTACAGATGGTTGGTACAAAAAAAAATATGCAAGGTTGGTTTGGTAAACTCAGTTTGATTTATCGATGATAATATATTTTAAGTGCAAGGTTGGTTTGGAAATCTCAGTTTGATTATAGATGATATTATGTTTTAATATTTTGCTATTATAGTGGAGTAATTAACCCGCCGTGTTACCTGGAACATCTATAATATCGTTTTTTGTTAGGGCTATAAAGGTATTGGCGTACGTCGAGTGTTAAAACTGGTTGGACACGAGTCTACTCCACTATCATTAAATGTTTTATTTCAGCAATCTATTATTTACAATACATATAGGAATTTAATTTCTTTCTAAATAAGAAGTGATTATGAACTGTTTATTATACTTAATATAAATGTGTATACTAATACAATCTTGTTTTTTTTTGTCTTGTTTGCATTCTTTGTGCAATAGGCAAGGTAATCAAAGTTACATTTTTAAGATAAAAAAGTTGAAAAAAAGAACAAAAGTGGAAAATATTTAAAGTTTTCCAATTTGCAAAAATATTTAAATAAAGTTTTAAGTAATCTAATATATCCATTGTATTTGAATAATGGAGTCTACGCAAAGGCGTAGGTAGTTAAATTATTTACCAAACTTGAGATTAGTTCAATTTTGTCTATTCAATAATGAACGCAATATTATCTAATACTGATATTTAAATTGTATATACACTTCTGTAAAGGAAAATGTGTTTATTCTGTCTATATTATTATTTGTTAAATAATCGAACCGTTACCAAACTCTGTTCTTTCTGATAGTATTAGTAGACAGCAGCTTCAATAATAACATAAATAATATACCTGTAAAATCATACCACCTTGATAATGTTGTGAAAACCAATTTATTTGTGCATTTAATTTCCGTCCCTGAAATTGAAAGTTATAGGATGTGAATACTTTATATTAGAATAAAAGGTACGAAGAAGTACCTTACATGTGAATAAGAGGTACCAAACTAAGGCTCAAAATTGTGACGATCAGGATGGCACAATCGTTATCACCTCTAGTTTAAGAAACTGGTGGAACAGAAATAAAATAGTAGGTAGCTTAGTGTCATAATAGTCTTTCTACAATACTAAACCAAAATAGCATTGTGAATGCTAAAATCTCAAATTATAAAATAAAATGTTTTTGGGCTAAAAATGCTAGAAATAGAAAAAAGTCTACTTTATTTGATTTCTACTGCCTAATTCGACTTGCATTCGAATTTACTCACTCTCGATCTGAAAAAAAAAACAAAACAAAACTGGTGATTAGTTTTTGATATTTTAATGAATTGAATAATTTCTGTTTAGCATCAGAATAATAACATCTAGAATACTTAACACCCCGCACTGAATGCAATTAGAAAAATGGCAATGAAAATATCATAAGCTGCCTGTTCTAGATAATCGATAATATGCAATTATTATTTTACAATTTGTGATTCCTGATATGATCACTAGTGTCCCCTAGTCTACCCCATTGTTTAAAGACACAAAAGAAACGTCTCTAATTCGGTGTAAGTATCGATGATATTCAACTAAGTAAAATAATATGATGACATACCGGTATCTACCAGTTTAATCAATTCATAAAAAAAGGTAATAAAATAAGTGTTTTTTGCAGTTATGTGAACGTTTGTCTTGTGAAGACCATAATTGCCATTACATTTGTAATAGAATGGAAAGTTGCGACGGTAGCTGTATATATAAAAAAAAATTGAATATAAAAAGGATGAACTTCAATTAAAAAAAAAATTATAGGTTTTGAGACCCTTATAGTAAATATCGTCCAATAACAAGGAAATCATGCTGTTCATAGCCAGGCAGCGGCGGTAGTTTTGTAATAAAAATGTGGGCACTACAATGCCCAAAAGTTACGATTTTAAATTCGTGTATTTATATCACTTTCCTTATCAAAATTAAAACCTTATAGGTGATGGGATCTCTAGACTGTGTTTTTTAAAAACAATAAGCGTTTTTTAATTGTGATATTATTATTTTTAGGTGCTTATAGTTTTACTTAAGTACGAATTTTTTTCTAAAAGCTAAGTTAACTTTTAAACAGTTATTAACTAAATCTGATATGAAAACCTGTTTTTTTTTTTGAACAGAGATCACTTTCTATTGAACCTTCAACAAAATGTAACAAAACTATTATTCATATGTAATATAATATAACTGTTATGCATTCTGCCCGAATTTAAGTCATATTAATGGTAAACTATAATATATTTCTGGAGATGTTACAAAAGTGAATCATTAAAGAGATAACACTCATATAGTCTGCCAAAGAAAAAAAAATGAAATAATAATCTAGGTGCCCTGCTAGCCGGCTAAATGGTACTTCCATACATAGAAGATTACCGGCGCCAGCGATTGAGTGGACCTTTGCACCTGTAGTTGGCGACCACTGCCTGTATTCGCTGAATACAGACAAATGCCACACCAGCATGCACCCTCATGAATACATTATCCTAATGAGTGTCCTTACCCCACGTACGATGATCGAAGGCAAACATCGATGAATGCATCATCGGCAACCATTTGGATGGGCCGTAACGCCCGTCTGCGAGTCTGCTATGTGTAAATCGGCCTTCCTGACGAAACAAATCGCTGATGGGGCCTCCTCGCCGTGCCCCACTGTTTGTTTGCCGTCGGAAATGAAGCATGTGGTGATGTGGCACACCTACCTACGTCTTTTGTTTGTCGTTTTTAAGGCAAATAAATATATAAATCAATTTTTAAAATGTTTTATTGAGTACTGCGCCCAATTTACTTACAGTTTTTTCGATCGTTCACATCAGGCCTGTGGCCAATGGATCATTCATATTCGACTGAACTGTCGGTGGTCTTTTAAGCAAACAGCCTTAGCTACACTATAGTTGACCGTGTACAGTATAACCGAACGTCGTAATGCCCCACATAATGTAAAAAATGTGAAATACTGTCACACAAAAGGTGTATATAGTTTTGTATTGAAAAGCTGCCTTAAATCACAGATTACATAATACTATACATTAAACATAACTGGTACTTGTAGCTTGTATATTATAACTTGTATATTTTTTCACATCAGAAACATTATTTTGTACAAATTCACACAAATTAAATTTGAAAAGTAATAGAGATAATTTTGTACAAGGGCATAGCTAGTAGAACCATACTAAATAGTTAGTGATTAACAAGTTTCTCAACATGTTAGGTCTACCCGCCTGAAATACAAGGTTTCCTAGTTTAGGCAAATGTTTTTTTTTTTACTATGTAATATAATATAATAATATAATGACCAACAAACATTATGGATGAATATGAATAAAATGTATGGATTCTGTTATTCCATTTTTCATTGAAATTTCTATCCGCATGCCAGCAGCTAGCTATTTCAGCGGCTAAGCTATTTCACATAAAAGGTTTGAAGTATCAGGTATTAGCTAGTTGCTGTATAACTCAATATTTGGTTCCATTAAGTTCTTAAGTTTTAGCATTTATAGCTAGTTCTGTCAGTTTTAAACTATCTTAGTACCGATGGTATTCTATTACACCGTTGGTGTTAACTCAACTCAACACTAAGAATATCATGGTAACATGATATCAAAACTCATACCTGATGAGCAACGCTGTTGTCAGGGCTGCTGTTGCAGCTCCAGCACGGCGGTCACCTGCCTGGAAGGTGGATGGAGCGGACGGCGGAGTCACCCGATCGGTGCTCGGCAGCGGTTTCAACGTGGCAACCTTTGAGGGTAGTCTGCTTTTTACAATGTCGAGTCGTCAGCGGCACTTTGAGTTGGTGTAGTTAGTGCAGTTGCGTTGTCTGACCTATCTATGCGGTGAAATAGTCCAGTATGACTATCTCGAGTGCAATAGATATTTAGTTGATGTCTTTTGAGACACAATACCTTGACAAAAAGTACCCAGTATGGTAAATTCGCATCAAACAAATAAATAAACTGACAAAAAGTACCCAGTATGGTAAATTCGCATCAGACAAATACATAAACTGACAGAAAGTACCCAGTATGGTAAGTTCGCATCAGATAAATAAATAAATTGACAGAAAATACCCAGTATGGTAAGTTCGCATCAAACAAAAATTAAAATAAGGTAAAAGACCAGTGTGGCAGTTACGCCATCATAAAGGTAAGCAGACAATTATGCTGTTTAACCAAATGAACGGCATTTAATAGTGTACCTTCGTCTTGACTTCTTCTTCTTGTCCTCTTCCGTCTTGAAAACTTTTTCCTTTTTTTTTTTCACGAAGCATTTTAAGTATAGTTTAATTTTCACTGTGAAAATATAATTTTAAAGAAGTCTCACTTTGAGACTGTATACGTGCGTCCGTGGCGAAGCACGAAAAACGAATGAAGTGGTTGGCGTCTAGTAGTGACGAGGAGAGCTCGGACCGGAAATGTCAAAATATCTGTCAATTTTAAGTCAAAAACCTTCTCTTTTTAGGTTTTTTAGGTTATTGCTTTAAAATAACGTGCTAAGTGGTGATACATGCAAGCGATACTACATTTGTTAATATACTAATATCTTCGGATGAATCTGAAGTATAATATTTCAGTCGCGTCGAAGCAGTCAGGGGCATCGATCGTAAAAATAAAAAGGTACCTAGTGTACCTTAGAAAAATTATAAGATTTTGCTTTTGATTTTATTTAGTTTTTTCGTAAATTTTTGTATTCATTTTCAATGCTCCGATTCTTGCGGGAACTGCGAAATCTGTGAATTTTTTAAATTATCTGTGTGCAATCCAAGCCGTTCTGCCGTGTTGTGTGAATGAGCGTATTATATTTTTTGAGAAATTGATAGTAGGTAGGTGTATTATTTTCATGAATATAGGACTACCTGTTCATAGCCAAGAAATTTATTCCTTACAGTACCTAGATTCACCAAATAGTTTGCATAAAATGAGATATTTTAGAATCTCAGTCAGATATAAATAGGTAGGTACCTACGTACTTATACTTACGGCCATATTTATCTCATAGCATAATATTTATAAACATCGTGTAGGAAATCAAAATCACGCAAGCTTTAGGCACCGAGTAAATAAAGAAAATTTTTTTTTGATATCCTCATTCCATTTTGTATGAATCAACAATACAACAATGAACCCAAAATGGGAAAAACAGCAGTCTGTTAGGTAAAAAAAACTTAAAGCATTCATTACCCCTAAATATTCGAAGCCCCAACCCAAGTAAGTTCATATTCAAAACTAGCTTCTGCCCGCGACTTCGTCCGCGTGGATGTTAGAGAAAATCCTTAGAGAACCTTCAACCAGGATCTGACCAGTAATTTTTACGTTTCCCGTTCCGGTTCCGGTTCCCGTTCCCGTTCTGTTCCCTTCCATTCCCGTCCCTTTCCTGTCCCGTTCCCGTACCCCTTCCGTTGCCATTCCCGTTCCCGTCCCGTTACCGTCCCGTTCTCGTTCCCGTTCCCGTACCGTTCTCGTCCCGTTCCGTTCCCGTTTCATTCCCGTTCCGTTCCCGTTCCGATTCCGTTCCCGTTCCCGTTCCCGTTCCGTTCCGTTCCCGTTCCGTACCCATCCCGTACCCCTTCAGTTCCCATTAACGTTCCCGTTCCCGTACCGTTCTCGTCCCGTTCCGTTCCCGTTTCATTCCCGTTCCGTTCCCGTTCCCGTTCCGGTTCCCGTTCCCGTTCTGTTCCCTTCCATTCCCGTCCCTTTCCTGTCCCGTTCCCGTACCCCTTCCGTTGCCATTCCCGTTCCCGTCCCGTTACCGTCCCGTTCTCGTTCCCGTTCCCGTACCGTTCTCGTCCCGTTCCGTTCCCGTTTCATTCCCGTTCCGTTCCCGTTCCGATTCCGTTCCCGTTCCCGTTCCCGTTCCGTTCCGTTCCCGTTCCGTACCCATCCCGTACCCCTTCAGTTCCCATTAACGTTCCCGTTCCCGTACCGTTCTCGTCCCGTTCCGTTCCCGTTTCATTCCCGTTCCGTTCCCGTTCCCGTTCCCGTTCTCGTTCCCGTTCCCGTTCCCGTTCCCGTTCCCGTTCCCGTTCCCGTTCCCGTTCCCGTTCCCGTTCCCGTTCCCGTTCCCGTTCCCGTTCCCGTTCCCGTTCCCGTTCCCGTTCCCGTTCCCGTTCCCGTTCCCGTTCCCGTTCCCGTTCCCGTTCCCGTTCCCGTTCCCGTTCCCGTTCCCGTTCCCGTTCCCGTTCCCGTTCCCGTTCCCGTTCCCGTTCCCGTTCCCGTTCCCGTTCCCGTTCCCGTTCCCGTTCCCGTTCCCGTTCCCGTTCCCGTTCCCGTTCCCGTTCCCGTTCCCGTTCCCGTTCCCGTTCCCGTTCCCGTTCCCGTTCCCGTTCCCGTTCCCGTTCCCGTTCCCGTTCCCGTTCCCGTTCCCGTTCCCGTTCCCGTTCCCGTTCCGCTTCCGTTCCGTTCCGTTCCGTTCCGCTCCCGTTCCGTTCCCATTCCCGTTCCCGTCCAATCATGTCCGTCCGTCCAATCATGTCATGTCCACTTTGTTGGACTTCAAAATAAATGTCATTTTCGCAATCACCATCCCATGAAACCTCAAGAACGACATCCACATCGATTTTCATGTTAACTTACCCCATTTACACCCTAATGGATGATTTTCAAAATAACAAAATATGTGTTTGCCTATTTATTTTTAGACATGCTCCTACGAATTTTTAAATTGTAATGTCTTTTTTATATTCTTTTTGCATACAAAATTTGAACCCCATTTTCACCCCTTTAGGGGTTAAATCATGTCCACCGAGTTGGACTTCAAAATAAATCTAATTTTCGCAATCACCATCCCATAAAACCTCAAGAACGACATCCATATCGATTTTCATGTTTACTCACCCTTACCTCCTAAGGGGTTGATTTTCAAAATCACAAAATATTTGTTTGCCTATTTATTTTTAGATGTGCTCCTAAGAAGTTTAAAGTTGTAATGTCTATTTTATATTATTTTTCCATACAAAATTTGAACCCCATTTTCATCCCTTTAGGGTTTAAATCATGTCCTCCGTGTTGGACTTAAAAAAAAAAATCATTTTTGTAATCACCATCCCATAAAACTTCAAGAACGACATCCATATCGTTTTTTATGTTTACTTACCCCATTTACCCCCTAAGTGGTTGATTTTCAAAATCACAAAATACATGTTTGCCTATTTATTTGTAGATGTGCTCCTACGAAGTTTAAAGTTGTAATGTCTATTTTATATTATTTTCCATACAAAATTTGAACCCCACATTCACCCCTTTAGGGGTTAAATCATGTCCACCGTGTTGGACTTCAAAATAAATGTCATTTTTGCAATCGTCATCCCAGAAAACCCCAATAACGACATCCATATCTATTTTTAGGATTTTTTACCCCTTTTCACCCCCATTTCATCCCCATAAGGACTGAAATACTAACAATAGCAATGTACATTGCGTTAAATTTCCATCCATAAGCCTAAATTATAAATTTAGCGATTTTTACTTCGAAAATGAAGGATTTTCTTCAATACACAATTTCATCCCCCTTTTGACCCCTTCGGGGGTAGAATTTTGAAAAACGCTGAAACCTGTATTTATTAATTTTCAATCGTCAGCCTAAATACAAAATTTGAAGATCCTAGCTTCAAAACTGAGGTACTTTCATACAAACTTTCATCCCTTATTTCATCCCCTTAGGGATGGAATTTTCAAAAATCCTTCCTTAGTGGATACACTATGGCCTACACTATATAAGGTATCTGTGTGCAAAATTTCAAGTCTCTAGGTCCAGCGGTTTGGGCTGTGCGTTGATAGATCAGTCAGTCAGTCAGTCTGACTGATCTATTTTATATATTAAGAATACTGGTTCGTGAACACTACTTGAGTTCTATACTTTAAGTTCATCAAATCATGACCTATGCTATGCCATAAGTTTATTTATTCTTATGCCTATGCTATATTATTATCTTATGTGTATAAGTATATTATTATATAATATTCATATAGGTATATATTATTATTACAGCAATTAAGATTATTTATGTACCTATGTATTGCTATGTATGTTTATATTGTTATTGTAGCTAAATCCTTATTTATATCCTAGGTATTTTAACTTAGTTATCCATTTTTTTGCCGCCACGATTTCTTTCTTTAACACCCTTTCCGGTTGGCTGTTAGAGAATGCCTTAAGGCATTAAGTCCGCCAATTGTATTTTCTTATGCAATAAAGTTTAAATAAATAAATAATAAAGTAAAACTCGGTCCTTGTACCATAAAACAACAGTACCCCTAGCACAAACATGTATTGAGAAAAAAAAGTACCTACTATGGAAAATATCATTTCGCTTTTTGGCGGTAGATGGCGCTGTACCAATTTCCCATACAAAAATATTCTATCGAATGTTTTTACGCGCGTTTTTTTTTCGATAGCTTTCGTGCTGTAAATTCCAAAAATAAATATCTTTCTTCCAAGTCAAAAATAATTTACACCCCTAATACCTAATTCAAGAACAATACTCAAACGACCCTTGCCTACACGAACGCACTGCGTTGAAATAGAGCTCTGTGATTGGTTCGTTTGTTTTACGAGTTACATGTGATTGGTAGTGATGGGGACGCCTGTGTCCGCGGTCACGTCGTCGTAAGATAAGACAGTAATTTTGAGCATAGGTAGGTACTTCTTGAATGATTGGAGTTACCATGCAGGTCTATAGGCCGACCGGTTAAATGAGTCCTCGCCCGCGGGGCACAGAGGCGCGAGGGGAGATGAGAACGGGGGTTGTGAGAGGTGCGGGCGGCAGGCGTTCGCCGCCCGTCGCCCGCATCGCCCCCGTTCTCGTCTCCTGTGCCCCGCAGGCTAGGACTCATGTAACCGGTCGGCCTATAGTAAGTACCTAATTCTTATTTCAAATCTCGTAGAAAGTACATAACATTATGTATGACCTATCATGTCAAAGTAAGCTATCCAGAACCAAAGATTTTAATCTTCGCCCAAGTAGTTCTTACTTTTTGGTTGTGAAATAGACCCTAACTTAAATGATAATTGCTTGCAAAAATAAAATATGCATAATTTTCTGTAAAGATTCACAGCCAGTGTACCCCAACAACCCAACTCAGGTAAGTATATCTACCTTTCGGAGTCATAAATAATAAATGAGTATAATTACGCTCCGACCATGTTATGTATACGGCTACCTATGTCAGATAATAAATTGTTAAATATAATAATAGAGTGTGTTCATATACCAACAACCTTCCGGTATATGTATAATGTTAACTGTCTCTTGCGCTATCACAAAGGACATCTGCCGTGCAATTTCAGCACGTGACTTACATTTAAAAAAACATTGTCACCATGTATTGCCTCTACGTCATATGACATCACGATGAAATGCATGGCACACGGTCGGAAAAGTTGTGCTTAGCGAGGATCAGAAGATTATCCCAAAAAAAATTGCCCGGAAGCTTGAGAAAATCTTCCACTTCCGGTCAAAATTTTAAGAATATATAAACGTCATGTGACATCTGTAAGAGACCCGTGTCATCATTTAGTTTTCAATCGTAGAGAGAGAAAACATAAGTCTGTCAGTTCTGAAATGAGTAAAAAACAAAAATTTTAAGTTTAAGGTATTCCGGCCATTTCGGAACTGACAGACTTATGTTTACTCTCTCTACGATTGAAAACTAAATGATGACACGGGTCTCTTACTGATGTCACATGACGTAAATATAATCTTAAAATGTTGGCCGGAAGTGGAAGATTTTCTCAAGCTTCTGGCCAATTTTTTCTGCGATAATCTTCTGATCCTCGCTCAGCACAACTTTTCCGACCGTGTGCCATGCATTTCATCTGATGTCATATGACGTAGGCAATACTGTCGCGGGCTCACGGACTAATGCATCCGACATTATGTTATGGTACCTATTTTCTGTCTTTTACTATGTCTAAGCATTACGTAATTACCTGCATACCTAATGATTAGACACTTGATACTGATTTATATATATCACACCCAATTAATAATGTTAGCAACCGAAACCAAGTAAGTAATAAACTTCTTTCTTTTTTTTATTAATCTTGTTTTCAAAGCCAAAATTACACGAAGGAATTGAGTTACCTACACGCTACCTACATGACAGTCTACAATCTAAGTCTTACAATGCAATAAAATTGTACCGCACGAACAGCTATAAAAAAAAATAACGAGTGTAAAATCACTCGATAGTATGGGAAATTTGTACAGAGCGCCATCTATCGCCGAAAAGCGAAATTAAATTTTTCATAGATAATAATAATTACTCTATCAAGATCAAGTACCTACCTACTTTTACGCGCGGTTTTTTTATGGATAGATGTTCGAACTAGGGGTGCCTACTGAAAACAACCGTGAAATAGTGAAATAAATTATAAATGCTGTTTTATACAAAATGTGTAAATGCTATTTAAAAAAAAAATATTCAGCTCTAGTGTATGAAACAATTAACTGAAACCATTAAGAATAAATAAAATATGCTAAAACTATTTTATTTCACACCAGCAATCCTTGTTTAGTTTCACTAATGAAATGTGATCAATGTTTTGAAGTTTAGAAGTCTTTAAGCGAACAAAGCAAATCAAATCAAACATGTTTATTCGAAGTAAACCTTTACAGGCGCTTATCGACGTCATGACAAGATAAGTGACAAACAATTTATATAAACCAACGTTTACTTATACTATTACAACTTATTTATAATATAAGTATATATACTTAAACTTATATTAAATCACCAGCACAGAGCGTCAATTCTATTTCCACGCGGATTTATCTGCAATATAATCGGCAACTTTATAGTAGGCCTTCTTTATTAAAGCTTTCTTTATGAAAATTTTGAATTTAGAGTCTGTCAGAGCTGTGACATCGTCGGGTATTTTGTTATAAAAACGAACCCCGCAGCCTAAAAAGGACTTGCTGCTTTTTTTGAGTCTGAAAAAGGGAATCGTTAATTTATTCTTATTCCTAGTATTATAGCGATGAACAGCATTTTGTTTTTCAAAGAGGTGTAGATTTTTCCTGACATACATTATGTTAACAAATATGAACAAGGAAGGTAATGTCAATATATCGATACTTTTAAATTTATCTCTCAATGATTCGCGTCGTTTCATATTATAAATAAATCTCACAGCCCTCTTCTGTAGTATAAATATCGAATCTACATCAGCTGCCGACCCCCAGAGTAAAACACCATAAGACATAATACTGTGGAAGTAAGCGAAATAAACTAATCTAGCCGTAGCTTCATCTGTTAATTGTCTAATCTTTTTTACTGCATATGCAGCAGAGCTAAGTTTTTTTGCAAGCCCTTTAATGTGTTGACCCCACTGTAATTTGCCGTCTATGTTAATTCCCAAGAATATGGAATTTTCAACTACTTCTAAACTTTTCCCGTCCATTTCTATACTAATTAGATAGGAGATTAGGAGATACCTGACTGTTTGTGGGTGAAAATTTTAGGCACTTCGTTTTTTTAGCATTGAATGAAAGATTATTGGTAGAGAACCAATAGGATACCTTATTTAAAGTTTCGTTGATATTACTTTCACCGGCTTTGTAGTTCCTTCTATCCAAGGAAAAAGTTAAAGAGGTGTCATCGGCAAATAGTGTTATTTGTGACATTTCCTTAACCATAAATGGAAGATCATTTATGTATATTAGGAACAGAAGGGGCCCAGGGATTGACCCTTGAGGTACACCCATCCTTACAACTGATCCATCAGACACTACCCCAGCCACGCCTACCTTCTGATTTCGGTTCGTGAGGTAGGAAGATAATAAGTCCAGATCAGTTCCACGAAAGCCATAATGATATAATTTGCGAATAAGGTTGACTCTTAACTCAGTCACTCATCTGATGTCAAGAATTTTCCTAACTTTTTCGGATTTTATAAAAACAACAGTTTTCTGTTATTGTCAGGACCATAAAAACGTTTCATAGATATAAGAAAGCTTAAGAAAATCTATTGGATAATAACAGAACTAAAATATCTCAACCAACAATCGAATAAAACTTGTCGCCACGCTGGCCTTCCGAACGAAGCTTTTGCCACATGAGTAAAGAACTTTTGCCACAGAATACCTTTACATTGTAATAGTAGGTACTAATACGCTTTTGCATCGCGATAACCTAATGGTAAGTCCCGTGGCGCACTCCATCGATCTGTTTACGTGGTTTTCCTTGACCCTTGTTAAGAAATAAGGACAGTCTACTAGTTCGGAAGCACTTTTCCTCCCAACCAGCCAACTGAGCCAACATCACCAACACGGTTTTTACGTAAAAGCAGTTTAAGGAAAAGTTTTAATTAAAACCAGCAGTAGTTGCTGGTAGGACATGAAATAGACTACAAAATAATAAGTATTACCTAGTTTTTATAAAAAGTTTATTTTGAAAAAAGAAATATATTTAGCCCGCATGCCCGCCCGCAATAATATGCACATGCACACATGTGTGCATGTGCATATTATTGCGGGCGGGCGGGCGGTGCATCTTGCATATATTGTTTGCGGAAGTAAGCTAAATATATTTCTTTTTTCAAAATGGTTTGGGACTTCCGCCAAGTGACGCCTGATTCAATCAAATACTTAAAAAGTTTATTACTTAGGTAACTTTTTATACAGCCCCCATAGCATGACCACTAAAACACGATATGATATAGATATAAAAGACAATGGATTTTGACAGTTGGGTATCGTATCGATAAAACGCTATATCAAGGGGGGCAGCGGGGCTACTCAAATGGCCACTTTTCTATTCGTTCGCTAACTTAAAAAATACAACAATGTCTGTGATTTACATAAACTTGCGACGTCTGACTTGATCATTAATTGCTTATTTTTAAGATTTAAGTTAGCGAACGAATAAAAAAGTGGCCATTTGAGTAGCCCCCCTGGCATATTTAAAAGGGAAAATAAACCTTGCGCTTGCGGCGCGTTCAAAATGTTTTCATCCCTTCTATTCGAAAAAGGATGCATTGTTCCTATATAAGTGGGACCAAAATAGCTCTTTTCTGGTAAGAACTTTTTAGTGGGAGGAAAAGAGATTTGAATTTAGAACATGTATCTTTCAAAGAATTCGAACGCCGCCGCCGGCTGGTATGTATTGACCATAAAGTTAATATTAATTAACTTTATGGTATTGACTGGCTGCATAGACGGCGCGGAGACTAAAAAAAAACATAAGCGCGCGAATTAAGTCTGTGTTCTTGTAATTAGTACATACTTACGTACTTAGTACAATAACTTTTGAAAATTGCGCTAGTGTATCAAACGTAACTATAAATTTGTAATAATTTTTACTTTTCACGTGTCTTTTTTTTTAATTACATACATAAACACAGTCTCCTATTTATTTTCTCATAGAAAGGGGATGAAAAGTATAGTATATGACTCGGGCGCAAAATATTTTTAGCGAGGGCGACATACTTTGAATCCCTCGCTACGTTCAGGATTCTATTGAAGAACCCCTCGCTACGCTCGGGATTCTACTCTAGAATCCCTCACTTCGCTCTGGATTCAAAAAAGCGCCCTCGCCGTAAAAATATTATTTTGCTCCCTTGTAATACAATCTACTATTTCGTACTTTTTTCGTAGGAAAATCTTCTGCATCAAAAATAACTCAATCTTGATTTAAACGAAACGTTCAAAACGAAAACAATGTTTGTCTCTTAGGTGCCTATCTATATTACAAGTACCTACCTAGTTGTATTTACTCGCAGCTTTAACGAAGTTTACAATCCTGGCTGTCGGTGACCACTCCTACTGGGAAATCAATTATACTAATCAATAAATTAGTGAGTCACTGGTATTTTCGGCCGACCGGGATCAGAGTATCGACAATATACTCCGTACTTCCAGCAATAACGACGCATTCACTTCATGAATCATAGCCGATTCAGTTCCGATGGCCCGAGTTATTGCGCCTTTCAGCAGAGTTTCTATGTACTAGGTAAGTACTGTATTTTTACACACAAGCAGCGTCTTTCATGAAATAACCTCGTGCCATATTTATCTGAGATTCATTCGGATATTTACAAAATATGAAGATGATTTACAGTGTTACGAATAAACTTTCGATCAAGAAGCGATGACCATCTAAGATATTTGGAAATGTTGCTACGGGTAAATCATGTTTAAACCACATTTAAGAATATTCAGATGCTATTTAGCAGATGGTTTTAGTTACCTAACCCCTTTATCTTTAACTTTATCGGAGGTTTAACTTTTTTTTTATTTTTTTTTATTTGACAACATCACATACATTGCTCCAATCCCAAGGTAAGTAGCTATAGCACTTGTGTTATGGAAATCAGAAACAACGGTGGTATGACACACACCCAGACCTGAGACAATATTGAAAAGTTCATTTTCTACATTGACCCAGCCGGGGATCGAACCCGGGACCTCAAGAGATGGTGAACCGGCGTGCAAACCACTCGACCACGGAGGTCGTCAATTTAAATTCGTCAACTTTATCTTAGGGGTCCACATAAATTAACTTTGAACCAGATAATGTGGACCCAAAGTTAAACCTCCGGAAACAGCGGTATGAACCGCTGTTTCATCTCAAAAACGGGGCGGAAGTCGACTAAGACGGCTGTATTCTTTTCCTTATTTTTTATATACATAAATTAATTTGCACATCGAACTACTCGATATAATATGTTGGACTATTTTTATACCTAAGCCGCAATGTAACCATGTTCTGGCAAATAAATTATTTTTTTATTATTATTTTTTTATTGACGATAGTAAAAAATATTATTTTATATTGACAAAGGACTAGGTATAAATAACTCATTATAGAACTAATTTTTCTTTGTGACTTCTGAGATTGGTCCAAATGGATTGGTACCTAACTAACCAATCCATTTGGACAAATGCCCCACAGAGAGCAACGCGAGCTTTCGTACCCCGTAAAGCCACTGACAGAACAAATAATTATTGTTTCCCATTTTACCCCTATCGTTATCTCTACGGAAAAACACTAACTTTATTTTGCAAACATAAGATATGCAAAGTTTTCTTTAAATTAAACAACAATAAAATATGTGTCTACATTGAAGATATTTAAAAAAAAATTGCCTTTAGTCTGACTGGTACGAGGCAGTACGAGCATCACGCAAAAATATTTCACCAAATTGGATCCATTTTTCACAGTTGTGTTTTTGAAAGTCTAACTTAAAATCAGGGGGCTAATTGTCTAATTTCAAAATCTATCGCAATCGCTTTCAGGATTTGATACATTGATGCTTCTATTTGGCACAAATAAAAACTAAGCAAAGAAATGCAGCAATGTGTCACATCCATCTGTCAAATGAAAGCGATTGCGATAGATTTTTAAAGTTAGACAATAGTAGCCCAGGTGTATGTTTCATTTTTAACCGACTTCAAAAAAGGAGGAGGATATTATTTTAAATAATATCCAAAAAAAACAAATCCATGGTTAATAACGTATTAGAATTAACTATATCGGAGTCTCAAAAATAAACAGGTACATGGTGTAAATCCCGATAAGTATAGTTTATTCTAATAAAAGGAGGAGGTTCTCAATTCGCTTGTATATTTTTGTTTATCGTTGTTCGCGCATTACTTTCGTCATTTATGGACAGTTTGATGATTCGTTTTTGTTTCATTGAGTTTTCTTGCGAGATGGTACCTACTTACTAAAACGTAGTGATTACTTGCTCAGTGGTACTTACCATTTTTTTTTCATATCGGTTCAGTAGTTTTCAAGTAATCCTGATAATACCTACTATGATTTTGCGTAAACTACCTTTACGACTTTGTTATTTATGAACCGAATTAGATGATTTTTTTTTTGTTTGAAAAGAGATACCTTTAGTGTAATCCTTTTAATTTCATTGACACTGGACTTTCGACTTCGAAGATATCCAAGGGAACTCCTTAAACTCAAATAGGATATGTATAGTGATTGAGATATTGGTAGGTTTATGACAATCCAAAACAAACCGAGCTATAATGGTCTGCGACGTTCTAGAATAGACTTGTACTACGAAGGCACAACTCCTTAAAAACAACAGGGTGAATTTGGAAATTGAGTTATAGGGATTTTGAAAATAAATAATTTTAAAACATATATTACTCGCTCACTGACCACAAAAAAGTTGAAAATAAAAAATCTTTAAAAAACCTCCTTTAAAAACATCAAAAACAAAAAACAGCTTCAAAATCGAATAACACCGACTAGAACAAAGTTCACACGGACGAAGTCGCGGCCGGCCACTAGTTACTTATAATAAAACTCTATATTCTAAATGTTTGTGCGTGAATCACGCAAAAAACGTTTATTTTGATGGGATTTTCACAGTTTGTTAGCTTGGGGTCCAACTTAAAATCTAAGCTATGTTTCACCTAATTCGGGTGGGAAGAAATGAAAAACAGCTTGAACTCTTCGTAGTACTGACATTCATACAATAAGGAGATCATTTTAAACTTGTCACTTTATTGTAAGTCGCGTGCAAAAAAGGGATATGTACTGGGGATTTTTCTACTGTCCACGGAAGAAGTTGCGGGCGGAGGCTAGTATTAAAAACTGGCCAAGTGCATGTCGGGCCACGCGCAGTAGGGTTCTGTAGTTAGGTACCTTATACCATACCATATTGAATACCACTATCAATTTACGTCTGCAAAAATAACTTTGTTTTGTATAAATGACAAAGTTATATTTCGTCGTTGCGGCTTTAAGACCTCCTATGTGTCACTTTTGTCGAAATCACTTTTTTGTACTGGTTTAATTCAAATTTTGGCGCTCCGTCGAAAGCAAAGACTCTCATGTGAATATGTTTTTTCAATCGCTATTTATTTACCTTTTACCTTTCAATATCTCCTGAGTGCTCGCTCAATAATTTTGGCGCTCCGTCGAAAAAAAAATCTCATGTGAATATTTACCTTACTCAATATCTCCTAAGTGCTCGCTCATTTAAAGTTGGCATTTAAAATATCTTATGTGCTAAAATCGCAGAAGTAACCAAAGAAATGGCTTTGTGTCACCAAACCGATTATACAAATCACTGAAAGCAAGTTTAAACATTTGCAGGAACTGAAAATGGTTATCAATCAAGATTAGGAACCATCCTTTTTATAATACTCTGCAATTTAATCCCGTTTCTAAAAAATATTAATCTCTTAGATTAGCACGATATAGCACTGGGTCCCTCAAAAAATAATGTGTTCCATATATTTATTTTATTTTTTATGCATTACCATTGTAAACTCATTGAAATGATAATATATTAAAAATAAATAACTTGCTTTAATCTCAATTCCTAACATACATTTAACATCAAAACCTCTGATGGGATAAAAAACGCGCAACCAAAACCTCTCATTTGTCACGTTGAATTGTTTTTATTTTTTTTCTACTACAATTTCTCTTTTATTTAAAATGACAATAGCAATGTAAAAAACATAAAACCATCTAGTTATCACTTGTATTTTTTGTTGAATTTAGTTTCCTTATATTTTTTTCAGTAGACGGTTTTTATTGATTATCTCGCAAAAGTGAATTTTACACATAGGAGGTCTTAAAGTCGCAACGACGATTTGCGGTTTTGGAAAATGTGCTATATCTCTAAAAATGATCCCTATATCTCGTTCAAACGTTCTCGTTGAAAGTATTTATTAGGAAATACAGCATATATTTTTTTACATTTTTCACTCTCTTATTTTAAAAGTTAAAAGGGGGGACACACATTTTACAGACAGACAGACAGCACGAAACTATAAGGGTTCCGATTTTTGCCATTAGGCTACGGAACCCTAAAAAAAGACGCTTCGGCCCACATGCATCTCGTCTCGACCGTCGGTCGTCGCCAAAAACTGGTTGGGGTCAAGCGAATGCAAAATTATTATTTATCACCAAAATCTATACCTACTCCGTCTGTATGCTATCGCTAAGGAATTTCTTTTAGACAATGAGTTACCTTAAATGTGATGAAAAGTTCAGCCAGGCAATTATGAACTTTCTAAAAATCTATAAAAAATCAAAACTTAATAAGGAAATGAAAATTTAAGTCTTTTTCGGAACGTTTTGACTTCCATGGTGAGGTCATCAACCATGGAAGTTGTCCATCAGCCATTTTTAATGTCCCCACTGCTGGAGCACAGGCCTACCTTACGGGTGGACAAGAAGGACGTGCCATAACCCACCACGCGAGCCCAATGCGGATTGGTGGGTGTTAACGACTGCAAATACACCCGGGACCAACGGCTTAACGTGCCTTCCTAAGCACGGAAGAGCTCAAGAAAATATATTTTGGTCACCCATCCCGTGACTGACCCCTCCGAAAGTTGCTTAACCTCCGCAATCGTTGGGCCAAGCGCTAAACCACTGCGCAACCATGGAAGATGGCCCTTGTTTTTAAATGTTATTATATTTAAATGATTTTTTAATTAATACTTTATTGACTTTAATTTTTCTATTTCATTAATATTCGCGTTAGAGTATATATTCTGTGTTAATATTGTAATTTTTTATATTTATGGACGTTTTGCATAATTCGTAGTTCACAAAACTTAATAAATAGTTATTTGATAATATTAAAATACGCTACCTAAATATCTTTATTGTTGTTTATTAATTAAACAATAGAAAAATGTCGATGAAAACATTTTAATTGCTATTGTAATTAATATTGTAATATTGTTTAAACGACCAGACTACCAAAACAAGAACTTTACTTGGCGATTAAAATTAACAATATGGACCGTGATTTGCTCCAACTTCACTCAAGAATGATATGGAAAAGAGAAAATTATACAGATTAAAATTCGTCGTTTTGTACCGCAAGTGCTCTGAAGTTGGTCACTTCTGTTGTACATTGTTAAATTAATCGTAAAGTAGTAAAAAAACAAACTAAACATTGAAACAAAATATACTTTATAGTTTTTTCTTTTATTTTTTACTTACTTCCTCAACTTCAACTGCTTTTTATAACACAAAAATCATTGTTTCCTCTTCCAGACACTACACCCACTTGTTCACTCTACACAAAAATAAAATAATTAGTTCACTGTATTAAGCACTGTTAATTTTCTATAGATATAACATTAAATGTTTACAAAGCTGTTGTTTTAATCGGATATTATTTGTTGGCGGTAGACGTTTTGCACGCGTCGAGTTTTCGCGAGGAAGAAATCGCAACGCGTCCGTAGCGGAGCGCGTCAATTCGCTCATAGCCCCGGAAAGCCTTAGCGGCGTCTCTTTTTAAATAGGAATCGTGGCGCCCTTACATTGCCACTGAATAACTCTTAATTGCACCAATTTCATTCTAGTTAGGACAAGATTTCTTCCAGTTTCAGTGGAGACGCAGCGTCACCCGCCCAAAGAGACGTTAATTATTCGGTGAACTGCTAATTATATCTAGTCTGGATCCTGTATTTATTAGAGCTACCATACACTTGAAAAGTCTTATCTTTGTTTAATTGTTTTATCGCCTGCTGTTACCATATCGTTCACATTGTCTTAAAAGATGAGTGGTTGTAACAATCGTCATAGGAAAATTAATTACTTACAAGACTTCGTAAGTTTCATATTTTGTAAGTGTGTATCATAATTTCAGAAGCAATCACCTATGGTGAATGGAGTTTGATGCTCATTGTCATTATCATTATCGTCAAAGGCCATAAAAAGGCCATAAAGTTCATGTCCATACATACCTCCTTTGACGTTACTTAGAAATACTCAACTTGGAATCAAAACTTAATTAACATTAAGTAGATACCTACTTATATGGAGGAAAATGACAATTAGGTACCTTAGTACTTAGCCAATAAAGATCAATCAATCAATATATTTCTTTGCTTGAACAAATAAAGATAAAGCAATAAAGATCAAATTGCAAATATACCTAAACAAATTCAATAAGTATCCACATCGCTATAACAAAAAGTCTTTTTTGATATCTTGGAGTATAGAACGTAATAAAATTGATGTTAATTAGATCCTTAGTTTAATTTAGTTGGTATTTACACTTTTCTCTAATTAGGTATAGAATAGAGGCTCATAACAGCCAAAGATTATAGCAGTTTTCCTATTTAATTTGCCATTTCCATAAGAAAACTGAAAAGCTTAGAGCTGTTGGTTGAAGCGGAGCCCACGACATAAACGCTCGAGCGACCGAAATGACAGATTCTCAATAAGGAGTTGGCGATTCAGGAGTTGGCGAATCGGGAATTGGCGAATCAGCCCCCCTAGCCAAAGTAACATTTGCAAATTTTCGCTATCGCTTCGCTTCGAAACATGTATGGATTTGACGTTTTAAAATTCGATTGTTAACGAAACCTTATGTCAATTCCATACATGTTTCGAAAGCGAAGCGATAACGAAGATTAGGGAATGTTACTTTGGCTAGGCCCTCAGGAGTTGGCGAGTCAGGAGTTGGCGAATCAGGAATTGGCGAAAAAGGAAGTTGGCGTATGTGGAAACAGTGGGTTGGATGCTCTAAGCTGAAAAGTGACTCACTGTAAAATTCAAAGTGCCCGCGGCCATAGAATACATAATACTCTAATAACTTTCTTAAGCTTCCACAATCCACATGAAATTTCACAAAAGTTGACATAAGGAAGCCGCGCAAATTTTTCTATGAGCATCGAATGCGAACAATCTATTTTTTCCAAATCTGTGAAGGAAGGCAAAGGATTTTTAATGTTTTTCGTAAATAGTTAGTTAATGTGTTTATCGTTTAAAATAAAAATATTTTTACCTAGTATAGCAATAACTAATAGTTATTGCTATTGTTATTTTCGGGGATATTTTGTGCGCATGTTACGAATCCGACACAAATAAATCACAATTTCGTATACCTAGACCTAAATATATTATTTGTTAGTGTAAAAGTATCATAAATCAAAATGTAATAGTAGGTAATATACTTCTTGTTACAAGTTAATTGACCCTGTAACTTAAGAACATCACTACCAGAA
The DNA here is from genome assembly GCA_928269145.1 of Agriphila tristella. Lineage (NCBI taxonomy): Eukaryota > Metazoa > Arthropoda > Insecta > Lepidoptera > Crambidae > Agriphila > Agriphila tristella. The sequence goes on from OV743433.1 coordinate 47,414,804, forward strand.
ATTATCAGCTCAAAGAGAAATTAATTAATCCCGACTGAAGCCGATCTCCTCTGGTGCAGAGCAGTCGCTGAAATTGCTGAAATATAAGAAGATAGTTAATAAGTTTAGGACGACCGCGACCGACTGTTTACAAAGTCACTGTAATAGGAAATATGCATAAGTTTTTGATAAATTTGAGCTTTGCGCTTTGCCGCCGATTTTAATAAATTTGAGCTTGATCGCTGCGGACACGTATAGGTATAAAAACATGCTGGAACAAAAAAAAAAATTATTTTAGTTTTATCACACGATGAAATCAGGGAAAATAACGATATTTTTTTATCATTGAGAATATCGAATAAGAAATAATATTTTGTATGACACATATATGTACTTAAACGCAAAATTTTGGGAGATATTTGAAAATTCTTGTCTTCCATATTAAACGCGCCTGAAACACCTGAAACGTGACAAGTGACGTCACAATTCATGACCGTTTTGTATAAAGCCTTTTCGGCGGTTGATACTGCGTTCTAACTTCAATCACGAGAAAAAAAACGCAAGAGAAAAGTTTTAATATTACACGCTAGTAATATAATAAGTAGACGTGTGCACTAGGGCATGGAATACCGGAATGATTTTCATACCGGTATTGATACCGGTATTGATACCGGTATTGAAATTTCAAATACCGGTATACCGAAATTTCGGTATTTTTTCGGTATTTTTTTTAAATACTGCTAGTTACTGTTTAAATGATTCCAAGAACGATTATTAAGTCTAATTTGCGGAAAGTGATTAAAGCTATATGTCAGAAACACTCAAACTATTTACCAACTCCCTAGAAACAACAAAAGGTATTAAGTATTAATAAGTATTAATCCTAGGTATTAAGAACTACAGACCCATCTCACTTCTGAGCCATGTCAATAAATTGTTTTCAAGAGTCCCTACGAATCGTCTCGTTCGCAGGTTCGACGAATTCCAACTTCCCGAAGAAGCTTGTGCTATACAGAAGACCGGGGAGTATATTCTGCCACTTTGCGTGGCGTTCGTGGACCATACTCCACATTACAAAAACATTAACGTCATAATCGTGTTCCAATCAAAGGCTTTCTCATAAGAAAACCGTTGATTGGATATAGAAACCTGGGCGGTGTTGCAGTCGGTCCTAAGGTGCCAAGTGGACTACAGGTATATGGAGGTGTTGAGGTACTTATACGAAAATGCCACCATGTCTATCCGAGTACAGAACCTGAGCACAAATCCTATTCAACTGCAGTGAGGTGTGAGACTTCATTATCATCATCATCAGCTTATCATCGTCCACTGCTGAAGATAGGCCTCCCCAAGTGCACGCCACTAAGCACGATCAGCGGCTAAACACATCCAGTTTATGCCAGCCACCTTTCGAAGATCGTCGCTCCACCTTGTCTGAAGGCGTCCCACACTACGTTTGCCGATACCTGGTCTCCACTCAAGAACTCGTCTGCCCCAGCGGCCATCGATTCTACGGCTAATATGGCCGGTCCATCCGGTGGGCTATGTCAATCACTAGTTCTCTGTCGGATCACCTCGTTCTGGACCCGATCCCTCAGAGAAACTCCGAGCATAGCCGCTTCCATAGCTTGCTGCGCGACTTTAAATTTGTGAACCAGCCCCACAGTGAGTGTCCACGTTTCGGATGCGTATATCATGACAGGCAGGAGGCACTGGTTGAAGACTTTCGTCTTTAGACTCTGTGGAATAGGCGACTCAAAGACTCGACGAAGTTTCCCATATGCTGCCCAGCCCAGCTGTATCCTTCTGTTGGCCTCTCTCTCGAAGTTGTTTCTACCCAATTGCAATGTTTGCCCGAGGTAGACATACTCGTATTTCGTAACAACTTCGAGATGACCACCTTGTACTGCAATGGACAGGTGTGAGACAGGGAGATGTTATTTCTCCGAAACTGTTCACAGCTGCGTTAGAGGACATCTTTAAACTCAGACTGGAAAGGACTCGGCATCAACATTACCAGCACCTTCGTTTTCCGATGATAGAATTCTTATGGCTGAGACCTTGGAAGACCAGGGGCCCTATTTTTGAATCGCTCGACTGGTGTCGAGCGGTCGTTTCTACTGATTTTCGTGCGACATCTCATACATTTGAGTTGATTTGTCGAACGAAAAACAGTAGAAACGAGTGCTCGACGCCAGTCGATCGATTCAAAAATAGGGCCCCTGAACACAATTCTTGAAGATCTCCGTAGTGCTTCCCAAACAGTGGGTCTCGGGATGATCAGGTTGTACCCGCTCCACTCCTGTTCATGTTGGGAACACTAGCCTTGAATTTATTGACTATTACGTATACTTAGGACAGGCAGTCCAGTTAGGTAAGTCCAACGGTCCAACTTCGAGAAAGAGATCTCAGATGGCAGCATTCGGGAAGCTTCGAAAAATCTTCGCATCCGATTTCCCTCAGTGTCTCAAGACGAAAGTCTATGACCAGTATGCGTTACCAGCGATGATTTACGGCAGTGAAACGTGGTCGCTAACTATGGACCTCATAAGGATGCTCAAGGTCACCCAGCGTGCAATAGAGAGAGCCATGCTTGGCGTTTCCCTGCGTGATCGAATCAGAAATGAGGAGATCAATAGGTGAACTTAAGTAACCGACATCGCTTGAAGGATTGCTCAGCTGAAGTGGCAGGGGGCGGGACACACACACACACACACACACATACACGGGGGCGAGAAGAACCGATGGTCGTTGGGGCGGAAAGGTTCTGGAATACCGACCATGCTCAAGACGACGTTCCGTGGGTAGGCCCCGTTAAGGTGGACCGAAGACCTGGTGAAGTGAAGGTCGCGGGAAGCCGCTGGATGCGTGCAGCGTAGGATCGATCATCGTGGAGATCCTTGGAGGAGGTCTATGCCCAGCAGGGAGTGTCATGCGGCTGATATGATCCCCCTTTTTAGCGAAGTACCTAAAATGCACGATGCCTATGATACTAGCTAGCGTGTAGTGTTTTGCGTAGGTGTTTTTTTTAATCGTGATTATTCGTGATTCGTGTCATATAAAAACGCATCTGCAGTATGAACAACACTATAAGCCATAGAAATTGAGCGTTTTGCATAGTCTTTAAGCACTGTTGCAAAAATAGATAACTTTTTTCAAAATACCGAAATACCGGTATTTTGTCCTCAAATACCGGTATCAAAATACCGAAAAAATTTACCGGTATACCGGTATTTCGGTATACCGGTATACCGGTATCCATGCCCTAGTGTGCACCGATCATTTTGACCACGCCGCCGCCGCCGGATTTATCGTCGGCGTCATCGGCGTCAAAATCAAAGTGTTACATGCAAGGCCGTCTTTAACCTATTTGAGGCCTTGGGCACATTAGGATAATGGGGCCCCTATGACCTTGACTTGGGTTACCATCAAAGTAGGATGGATGATATATGAGGCACAAAATGACAGATTTTTTAGAAAAAATCTTATCTAGCAATAGCAAAAATCGGCCGCGAAGCGCAATTATTAGTCAGTTTCATTCACTAATCTTGTAATATTACCTGTCTTTATTGAAAAAAACGGCCGCGCAGCGCGTTTTTTAGTCAGTTTCATCAAATAATCACGTAATTACCTATGCCTGTCTAAATTAAAGAAAAACGGCCGCGCAGCGCGATTTTTATACTTAATCAGTTATATTCACTAATCTTGTAATCTTGATAAGAACAATTATTGTATAATCCATAAAAGTAACTATTTTAGAATTTAAAGTTAGTGATTAAAAATCTATGTGGTTAGAAAAGGATTTTTTTTTCGTAATGCAAGAAACAAGGGGCCCCTATCAATCGCGGGGCCCTGGGCAAGTGCCCAGAGTGCCCAGTGGGAAAGATGGGCCTGGTTACATGTGTAAGAAGCAAGTACAAAAGCTAACATAACGTACATCTTGCTCATAAAATTTTATTCCTTTTCTCTCTTTTTTGTACTTGTTTGATTTTTGCCATCATAGAGGTTATTTTGGTATTGAAATTTTGATTCTATAATTGCACCTATTTAGTCACCATTATCATGTCAGCCGTACGACACTGGGCATATGCCCCCAATCAAAGGAGCTCCACGACGATCGGGCTTGCGCTGCCCGCAGTCAACGACTTCCCACGACCTTCACCCTCACGTCGATCCACCTTGTCGGGGGCCTACCCACGGAACGTCGTCCGATCCGTGGTCGCCATTTTAAAACCTTTCCGCCCCAATGGCCATCGGTTCATCTCGCTATGTGTCCCGCCCACTGCCACTTCCACCGATGCTTGCCGAATGCTGCCCATCCGAGTTGGATTTGACGAGAGATCTCTTTCTCGAAGTTGAACTTACCTAACTGGACTATCTGTCCTAGGTATACGTAATGGTCAACAACTTCGAGTGTAGTGTTCCCAGCATGAGCTGGAGTGGGTACCTACAGCATGGGCGTTCGACAAGATTTTCGTTTTATCCATGTTGATGCTAAAACCCACTCTTTGGGAGGCACTACGGAGATCTTTGAGCAATTGTGCATGTTTAGGTCTTCCATGGTCTCAGCCATAAGAACTATATCATCGGCAAAACGTAGGTGTGTTAGGCACTGGTTATTAATGTTGATACCGAGTTCTTTCTAGTCCAACAGCTTAAAAATGTCCTCCAATGCAGCTGGGAACAGTTTCGGAGAAGTAATGTCTACCTGTCGCACATCTCGCTGCAGTTGGATGGGATTTGTTCTCTGATTCTGTACTCGGACCGACATTGTGGCATTTTCGTATAAGATGACGAACACAGGTGTTAAACGCGTTTAAACTAAACATGGTGTTGAGTTTAAATAAATTTAATACCTGTGTTCCTTATCTAATTACTTAATGCAACGCGAAAGATTAAAAGTGTATTTTTCCGTATAATTCAATACCTCGATATACCTGTCGTCCACTTGGCACACCTGGCTGGAGAGACTGCAGCACTGCCCAGGTCTCAACTTTTAAGAACAGAATCACCTTACTTATGTCCCATGTCTTCGACGTTCTGTCCCCGAAGATGACGGAATTGCAATACTTCTGGTCTGGAGGACTTTAAGTATCAGCTTACTACCCGCTTTCAAAAGTTCTGTAGTGATGCGGTCGTCTCCCGCCGCCCTGTTGTTTTTAATCTGCTTGAGAGCCATACTGATCTCGTATATGCTGACGTCCGGGATATCTTCGGTATAGTGTCGGACTGTCGAGTAAGCTTGGCTCTGGGGTCTTTAGTCTTGCTTTTAACAGGTGTAGAATATAACTGCGTATAAAAACTCTTGGGAGATCCCTCAGGTTCAAGCTTCGATGAAATGATGCGCCGTCGTCAGTTTGTATTTATTATAGACAAATAATTCATGTCATGATATAAAATCGGGCAACAAAGGATTTATTTGATCTCTATTAAGCATGGCATCATATAGTGTCGATTACAATAAATAAATGAAAAGACGTCTTTTATTCTAATTATTTTGACCATCCACGCCGATCACGCCGATGACGCCGCCGCCGCCGCCGGCAATTTAGACACCAGACGCCGCAGCCGGTCAAATGACCATCGGCAGTATATATTCTGTGCCATCGGCGCACAGTCATGTCTAATAATAAGTCAGTTGATTTTCTCAGGCATTAAGTATACTTTAGATTTTGATAAAAAAAAATTGATGCATATTCCCTATTATAGTGACGATGACGCAACAGTTTATAGCTGTGGGCATAAGAATAAACATAGAACGGACTCTTCTTTGTGCGAGTCCCAAATGCCGCCATTTATATAACTACTTCCCCCTTCACGTCGCTACGCCCCGCTGTCGTCCAAGCGTGTTTGCCAGGGTTGCTTACTGTTAAATATTGCTTACGTTTAAAGATCATATCGCTAAAATATGAGTTTTTCTTTAGTTTAAAATCATTATTTTATTCTAGTTAGTAGATACAAAAATGAAATAATCACTTTTTCTGGGTAAGTAAGTACTTACCTACTCCTGAGTTTGTATAAACAAAGTAAATACCTAAACATTTAGTATGGAAATTAAATTAAATTTTGAACAAAAATGTACTTCTAAAACATTTTTAGGTTTTGATCTGCTTACTGTTTCGTTGTATTTCAACACGTAACGAAACCCAAACCCAATTATGAATATAGGTAGGTAGATATTTTCTTCATTCCTTTTATTTTATATTTTGGCACAGAACTTGTGTGAAGATGTTTTTTTCACAAATGTACATCTTTTTTGATAAATACTCACGTCAGGTCCTTTTTATTAATAAGGTACTACGAAAACGAAATAATATTTTGATAATATTAATTAGGTACTTACCTCATATCATCTTTGGGAAAACTAAAGAAACTTAATTGTGGCATTGTTTTCGAATTGTTTGCACAACCAAACTCAGCACAATAACTTGGCGCCATTATAATACAATTTAATACTTAGATTTACGCACAGAGAAAATTACGGAACGCAAAAACAGGCAAACGCGCGTGCGGCGACGCCGGCCGTGACAGACAGCCCGACTGAGTATTCTGTTTAACAGACGCGGTAATATCGTGACCTTGAGCCCGTTCGGAGCGGGAGTGTCCGTTCTAGTAAGTTTTATTTATTCTTATGCTGTGGGCATGGACGAAAACTGTGGGTGACTGACGCTGACGACTGAGTAGCATCAGCCCCCTACTCAAATGGCCAACATTATATACGTTTGAACGCTACGCTTACTATTAAAACAAGCAACAGACGATTAAATCACAATATGTTGACAACTTAATTAAATCACAGACTTTGGTGTATTGTATAAAATTGACAAGCTTACGGCAGGTAATTTTATAGTTTACTGCTTATTGTAGCGTTCATAGAATGTTGGCTATTTGAGTAGGGGGAGAATATTCTGTGGTAGCACAGCACCACAAAGTGTTGTGGTGCAGATGCCGAATAATAGGAAATATGCATCATTTTTTTTATCAAAATCAAAAGCATGCTTGAGAAAATAAACTGTAATATTAAAACTTTTCTCTTGCGTTTTTTTCTCGTGATACAGTTAAGTACCTACTTGAAGTTAGCACGCAGCAGACCGCCGAAAACACTCCATACAAAACGGTCATGATTTGTGAGTTTGTGTCGTCATGTCACGTTTCAGGCGCGTTTATTATGGAGTTAGCCAAGAATTTTCAATTATTTTCAATTATGCCTAGGCATTGTATACAATGCCTGAAACGATCAGGCAATGTATGAAATATGATTCATTTTATACATTGCCTAGGCATTGTAGGTATACAATGCCTGCTGGTCTACCGGCAATGTGTAAAATAAGTATATTTCTGTTGTCTTTTATAAAAAAATGACCTCGAAATTTAAATTTCTAACCTAACCCGGAACCTACAAGAGTAAAGCAGGTTCGATTCCAAACTCAATGAGCCCCCCTCGAGCGCCCTCGAGGCCCTCTCGAGCCCACCCCGAGCCCCCCTCGAGCCCACCCCGAGCCCCGCTCGAGCCCCCTCGGGCCCCCCCGCCCTTGAGCCTCCCCGAGCCCTCCTGGAACCCCCGAGCCCACCCCAGAGCTTTTGTGTCTGCCCTCCAACCAACTAAGATCAAAATCTTTTTATTTTACACATTGCCGGTGGACCAGTAGGCATTCTATACAATGCCTGGGCATTGTATACACTGCCTAAGTAACAGGCGTGGTCCGAAGGGGGGGGAGGGGTCACGGGGGACATGACCCCCCAAAATCGTACACGTCAAATAGAAAAATCTATACATATAATAAAAAGGAAGATTCTAAATGTTTGTGCGCAAATTACTCAAAAACCACTAAATGGATTTTGATGGGATTTTCACAGTTAGGTAGCATGGGGTCCAACTTAAAATCTAAGCTATGATTCATCTAATTCCGGTGGGTAGAACCTGGGAAACAGCTTGAACTCTCTGTAGTACTAGCTTTCATACACTAAAGAGATCAATTAAACTGATCGCCTTATTGTTAAATCGCGGGCAAAGGGGATACCTACCTGGAGATTTTTCTATTGCCTACGCCACTATAAAGAAATTTCTCTACCGTGTCCACGCGAAGTCGCGGGCAGAGACTATAGAGAATAAAAATACTGTGCCCGAGGGATGGCAAAAAAACTTTCCACGTAGACGAAGTCGCGGGCGACCGCTAGTCTTCTATATACAATACCAACAGTACGGCGGTACAATAGCGGTGCGACTGCACTAGGCGCCCTCGTGTGTGGGGCGCCGAAAACGCCCGACCACCGGTCGACTATAATGCTATAATTCAATCGTACTGTTGCCTGAGGGCCTAGTATGAGTTGGTTTTTTGTTCTCACTTCACTTTGCGAATAGTTAACTATCGTTTTCTCTCTTTCACTCGTTCACTCACTCGCATGATTACCTCTCTTTCACTCGATACTATTCGCAAAGTGAGGTGAGAAACACAACTCGTACTAGGCCCTCTGGTGACGAGTGACGACGCGACGAATGTAACTGACTAAAAATCGCATTGCGCAGCCATTTTTTACTATAAACTAGCAAGATTAGTCGATGAAAATGACTAAATATCGCGCTGCGTGGCGGTTTCTTTTTTTTTATTGTAATAAGCAAAATCAGAAGACTAGCAGATGAAACTGAATAAAAACTACGCTGCGCGGCTGTTTTTTACTGTAAACAAGCAAGGTTACGAGATTAGTAGTTGAAACCGACTAAAAATCGCGCTGTGCGCCCGTTTTTTTTTTACTATAATCAAGCGAGATTACAAGATTAGTAGGTGAAACTGACTAAAAAAACTCGCTGCGCTGTCGTTTTTTACTATAAACAAGCAAAATTACAAGATTAGTAGATGAAACTGACTAAAAATCGCGCTGCGTGTCGGTTTCTTTTTACTGCAATAAGCAAAATTAGAAGACTAGCAGATGAAAGTGACTAAAAACTACGCTGCGCGGCAGATTTTTACTATAAACAAGCAAGGTTACAAGATCAATAGTTGAAACTGACTAAAAACCGCGCTGCGCGGCCGTTTTTTTACCATAAACAAGCGAGATTACAAGAGTAGTAGGTGAAACTGACTAAAAAAACGCGCTGCGCGGTCGTTTTTTACTATAAACAAGCAAAATTACAAGATTAGTAAATGAAACTGACTAAAAATCGCGCTGCGTGTCGGTTTCTCTTTACTGTAATAAGCAAAATTAGAAGATTAGCATATGAAACTGATTAAAAACTGCGCTGCGCGGCCGTTTTTTACTATAAACAAACAAGGTTACAAGATTAGTAACTACTAATAAAAAAATTGAAACTGACTATGAATCGCGCTGCGCGGCCGTTTTTTTTGTTATGAACAAGCGAGATTAAAAGATTAGTAGTATAAAACTGACTAAAAATTGCGCTGCGTGTCGGTTTCTTTTTACTGTAATAAGCAAAATTAGAAGATTAGCAGATGAAACTGACTAAATACTGCACTGCGCGGCCGTTTTTTACTATAAACAAGCAAGGTTACAAGATTAGTAGTTGAAACTGTCTAAAAAACGCGCTGCGCGGCCGTTTTGTTTACTTTAAACAAGCAAGATTACATGATTAGTAGGTGAAACTGACTATAAAAAAACGCGCTGCGCGGCCGTCTTTTAATTTAACTAAACAGGCGAAATTGAAAATCTTGGAATCGCATATAAAGGGTCGCTCCGTAGAAACGCTCGGTGACTTACTTTTGTTTTTTTATATGTTCAAGTTTATACTAATACCTACCTATAATTTTTCAATATTTATTGTCTTTAGACAAGTTTAAAAAAGATAACAATGTAGATTATCACCTAAACACCACCATCCATACTATATATAATATTATAAATGCGAAAGTAACTCTGTCTGTCTGTCCGTCTGTCTGTCTGTTACGCCTTCACGCCTAAACCACTGAACCGATTTAGATGAAATTTGGTACAGAGGTAGAGTAGAGCTCGAGAAAGGACATAGGCTACCTTTTATTGCGAAATAAGGGTTGGAGGGGTTGAAATAGGCGATGAATGGTTGATTGTACCACAGAATAGAGAGACTACAGATGTTATGCCACTATCATATTTATTAGGTACCCATTTACATACTTTTACACTACGAGATAATGTTGTTTAAACGATTACCATGAGGTAAATTGACAGAACGAAATTCAAAATCAATACATAATTCAAAATCCATACTTAATCCATACCTACTTATATTATAAATGCGAAAGTAACTCGGTCTTTCACGCCTAAACTACTGTACCGATTTTAATGAAATTTGGCACAGAGATAGAGTAAAGCTTGAGAAAGTACACAGGCTACACTTTATTACGAAATAATGGTTGAAAGAGTTAAAATAGGGGATGAAATTGTATGAGAGGAAAAAAAAGGGGCAGCGCGCTTGGTGGGGACCCGTTTGATCACGGAAAAACAGCTGATCTGATATTGATTACTTAATTGAAAACATTGAATTGAATACTATTTATCCTGGTTAAAGGTTCTCATAGGATTTTCTCGAATATCCACGCGGACGAAGTCGCGGGCAAAAGCTAGTATTACAATAAATAGTAATAACCGAGCAAAGCTCGGTCGCCCAGATATTATAATACCTACTACATATAATACTAGACCTACAGTGGTAACAGGCACGTATCCAGACTTTTAATTCGGGGGGGGACAACTGCATCCCGCAAACCGGAGAGTCCCTCGCCCGCTAACTTTGGATTTAGTCCTGTACCGTGGGTCCGGTATTTCGGGGGGGGATAAATCCCAACTATCCCCCCCCTTGGATACGTGCCTGAGTGGTAATAAGTAGATAGGTGTCTATACTCAATTGTACTAACACGGTCATCATTTATGCAGACTTAATGGGAAATAATTGATGTTAAATGTTGGGACAATGCCAATAAACCAAACAGACCTCCTAATTATAATACATACGAACGGCTTTTAAATTAGTGGGAAGATCGTTTCTCTCTCGTGCCTTGTGCCTAAATCAATACCTAGTCTGGTTGAAACTCAGAACATGGGTTGAAAGCGCTTTTGTAACTAAGGTGGGTGAGCCATGTAAGGCCTAGGTCTTTGTAAGGCCAATATCATAAAATCCCAGTTAATATTGTTTGATGGCAAATTCAATCATCGCACACAAAGATCTGACCAATCCAAAGCTACATACGCGGCATCGTCTTACTGGTCGTGCCGCCATTTTGCCGGTAGGTAGGTATACACCATTTTGCCACATATGCATTTTTTGTTAATGTCCGATTTTGGTCTCATAGTAAAAGTGGTTCAATTTGATGGTCACCACAGACCTGGTGATGTTCCCTATCTACCATACTCTGGTTGAGCCATTAATTCTGTTACACTTCATTGTAGAGAGAGGCGTCGTTCGCTCTCTCTTGAACATACATACCATAGACTTAGAAAATTCCTATGATACATACCTACACTTCAGACTTGTCATCCCGTGACCCCTAGAAAGGTCTCGGTAGTAATATAACATCAATGAAATTTTGCTAATAACTTCATCTTGGTATATAGGTAGTACCTAGAAGTGAGGTTCTACCTACAGAGTCCGCCCAAATGGATGTCCTTTATTCTTATGGTCTTACCTACCCTTCCAAGGGGCGCTCTTGAAAACTGCACATTTCATGATTCTACCTGGAATCACTTTCAGACTAAGATGATGAGCCATTAAATGGCTACAAATTTTGTAGCATAGCCTATCTACCATCTGAAAAATAGCTAACAAATAGGTATAATAAATAAGTATAGGTATATGTATGAGCAAGAACACAACAATGACTGTTTTTCCTTCTTTAAATCTTGCTAGAATACAATAGTGTGTAGTCAATTGAAAGATGACGTTTTGTTTACGTACCTAATGAGTGGAGTGACACAGTTCGGTAAAACCTATATAAATGATTTAAAGGTGAACGAAGGACTTGTACTATTCTGTGACGAAGGTAATATAGGTATAATAACACGCACTCGCGAACTCGACTCGATTTGACTAGCTGGTGCGAAGAAGCAAAAAAAACCGTGACTAAAGTAAGGTAAAAAGAAGCTTATTATTGTAGCAATCCTACTAATATTATAAATGTGAAAGTTTGTGGGTTTGGATGTTTGTTCCTCAATCACGCAAAAACTACTGAACGGATTTGGTTGAAATTTGGCACACACATAGTAAATAGCCTAGATTAAAACATAGGATACTTTTTAATTCGATATTCCCACGGGAACGGGAACCACGCGGGTGAAACCGCGGGCGGCCGCTAGTAAAAAATATGTCAGTAACTAGCGGCCGCCCGCGGTTTCACCCGCGTGGTTCCCGTTCCCGTGGTAATATCGGGATAAAAAGTATTCTATGTTTTAATCCGGGCTATCTTCTATCTGTGTGGCAAATTTCAACCAAATCCGTTCAGTAGTTTTTGCGTGATTGAGGAACAAACATCTAAACATCCAAACCCACAAACTTTCACATTTATAATACTAGCGGCCGCCCGCGGTTTCACCCACGTGGTTCCTGTTCCCGTGAGAATATCGAGATAAAAAGTATCCTATATTTTAATCCAGGCTATTTGCTATCTGTGTGACAAATTTCAACCAAATCCGTTCAGTAGTTTTTGCGTGATTGAGGAACAAACATCCAAACATCTAAACATCCAAACCCACAAACTTTCACATTTATAATATTAGTAGGATTCCAAATTATGGATAACTAATAGGTGTAATATTCTTTTGAAATTTGAGATTTTTGCATTCACAATGCTATTGTTATACAATACAAAATAATATACAAGAAGCAAATCCGACTCGCACCAGATCAAAATTCTCGGACGGGAATCGAACCCGCGACCTTTGAGACCTCTGACCGCTGAGTGACTCGGTAGCTCGACCTGTACCTTGATTACGTAAAGCTGTTGCTAACAATTCTCGATTGAAATCGATTGAAAGCGCAGTTGTATTGCTGCTCTAGTTAAGATAGTTGTCACATTGGTTCTAACTAAAGCAGCAATGTAACTGCGATTTCTGTCAAAGTTGATTGCAACTAAATTACAAAATCACCCCCCCTGGAGTCGATTCCCAGACCCCCCCTGGGAATCGAACCCGGGAGAACCACCAACCAAACCGTGTACAAATTGTAGCGGTAGGGCTTATTTCAATTCCGCCTGGCTAGCTACCACCATCTTACCTAAGTCTGACACCATAAACACAATTTAAAAATTGTTGTGTTCCGGCAGTTAGAGGTAAGAGCCTTCAGCCTTATCGTCATCAAACATCAACAGCAGCTTATCCTACTAATCCTACTAATATTATAAATGTGAAAGTTTGTGGGTTTGGATGTTTGTTTCTCAATCACGCAAAAACTACTGAACGGATTTGTTTGAAATTTGCCACACAGATAGTAGATAACCTAGAATAAAACATAGGATACTTTTTATCCCGATATTCCCACGGGAACCACGCGGGTGAAACCGCGGGCGGCCGCTAGTATTATAAATGTGAAAGTTTGTGGGTTTGGATGTTTAGATGTTTGTTCCTCAATCACGCAAAAACTACTGAACGGATTTGGTTGAAATTTGGCACACAGATAGTAGATAGCCTGGATTAAAACATAGGATACTTTTTATCCCGATATTCCCACGGGAACGGAAACCACGCGGGTGAAACCGCGGGCGGCCGCTAGTTTATTATAAATAAATCTTTATTTCTTCTCTCACATACCTAATGCATACATTATACTTTACCTACATTCAACTACAAAGCTTAGTCATCAAGAACCATATAATGGTAGGCTATGTGAGAGACTGGTCTCTGTGCTAGGAGAACCTGTGTGACGGATGACCTGTGTAGGTAAACGCAAATCTGCCATACAAAGGCTGTAAATATACGTTTTTGGAACATTCTTGCGACATTACATTATCCATTCGAGTCAACCAACCATGACGTCAATTTCAAATGTTACGTGTTGATTCTGAATAATTAGTAAATCCATGTATGGTTAGGTGTGAAGACAAAAAAGGGTCGATGGGTAAACAGCAGCACGACGGACGGCCGCGGACGTCGCGGCGGTCGCCGGTTCGCGGTGGATCGAGCCGGTTGGGGCCGCGCGCGCGCCGGCGATGTGCTGTGGTGTGGCTGTACGAAGTCTGATGGGTAATGCACTTCCATTAACGCAGCTATGTTATAATAAAGAGCTCGTCATCATTATTTGCAACATTCTAAGACAGAGTCAATGCTGTATACTTTTAGCTCAAAGTGTCCAATTTTGGCTAGAATGGGTTTTAAAACTTACAGAAAGAATGAAAACTATGAAACAATTTAAGAGATTATTACACGAGCTTTTTTAATTCGCTTGGTTTAAAAATAAAGGTAGTGACGGCGCTATACAGTGTGTGGCCTAGAATCGGGGATAATATTAAAAACGGAGCCTCTATAGGTCACTAGTAATTGAATCATTAAGGTCCCAAGTATTTTCTGTATTATCCCCGGTTCTAGGCCACACACTGTATAGTTGTACTACCAACAGCGCCTTAATGGTTTTATTGCGAAAAGTGGCCACTTTTAGTTTCAATGGCGGCGCTAGTGTGGTGTAAATCACTTTATCAGCAGGGACCGGAAAACCCCCTTTTTTGGTTAAGCCAATTGTTAGGGAAACCCAAATGATAGTTTCCCTTTCGATAGGGTTAGTGGACGATATGCTTATATGGAACGTACCCATACTACGTGACCCATTTTTTACACTTTTTGACCCCCCTCCCCGCCTTGGTGACCGCCCGTAGTATATACCGACACCCCCCCCCTCCCTAGTTTTCACGTAGTAATTCATAGATAATGCTTTTAAAGAATTTATGACAGAAATTAAAAAAAATTGCTCAGATTTGTCTTTTTATTAGTACGGCGCTTACCACGTAACGCCAAGTGTGTGCCATAATTTTACATACAATTACACGCGAAAAAAATGTATCAAAAAGAAAAAAGCTCGAAAAAGAACCAGATTTCCATAGAGGATATTGACTACGTGACAAAACCTAGACCCCCCTCCCCCGCCCCAGTGACCAAGCGTGGTATTTTAAGGACCCCCTCCCCCTCCTTAACGGGTCACGTAGTATGGGTACGTTCCCTTACCGTATTGATAGAGTTTTAGAAAACAAGTCTATGAAATACCCAATCAAAAATTCTTTTAACGGTAAGCTGTTTATGAAATACCCAATCAAAACCCCTTTAACGGTAAGCGGTTCCGGTTCTTCGACCCAGGTGGGACTAGGGTATAAATTACTTGAACACGTTTTAAATCCCCTTTATCTATAGGGTTTCCCCGATAGGGTTTTCGGATTCGGTAAGTGCTTACTGGGTTACCCTTTCGATAGGGTTACCGTATTGATATGGTTTTTGAAAACAAGTCTTTGAAATACCCAATCAAAAACCCCTTTAACGGTAAGCGGTTCCGCAGGCTGATTATCTTATTAAAAACCACCTAGCGACCGGTCATAATTACGGAATCGTCGCTGTCAAACTCGATTTCGTACCACCGATCGAGTTTCTACGAGTGCTGCCTCCAACGGACAACTAAAGAACTAAAATATACGAACACTTGCAAGGAAATGCTCCGAAATTCGTATTATCTAACTCAGAAACCGCGACGCGATCGCGACGATTTCTTCTGTCAAACAGAAACCAGACAAAACGTAATTTCTGATTGGTTTTCGTTAAATTCTTAGAAATAAAATTGCTATAATGTAAAACAAAAGGCCTGTCCTTTAATATCTACACGGAATTTGCAATTTTGAAGACGACAAAATGTAAACAAAATTCGAAGCGAAAACAAAAAGGTTATGTTCACAGAGCACATATGGTCAGACACATACACAGTCACAGACTACTTTCGGTAAAAAGACTTTTCAGTCGCTCCCACCGGTTGCCAGTGGCGCTAGTTTCTATGGAGATCTTCACGAGCATAAACTAATCAGCGATCGCATAAATAATACCAAATCAGTGACTCGGTCGCGCGACGATTTCGAAATAATTCAGGAATCGAGATCGGTCGCTCATTTTAGATAATCAGCCTGCCGGTCCTTGTTAATCAGATAGTGTTTCAGTGATCATGCTAAGGGGTCTGGGGTGGTGATTAAAATGAGAAGAAAGTTTTGTTGACACAAGATACTTTATTGTGTACCCATGATCATTTTATTTGTCACTTAACCTAAAGTGTTTAACCGTCTATTTCAGAGGAATGAACCTGGAGCTGTGGGTGGCACCGATACCTGGCCTACCGTGCTTGACAGGCTTGTATGTGACGGAGAACTCGCCGAGGTAGTGGCCGATCATCTCGGGCTTGATTTCAACCTTTAAAATAAGAAAAAAGGAAAATAACTTTCGGAGCCAATAACAAAACATGCACCATATTTATCGTTTTAAAATTATTAGGCATTTTAATAGCTGTGTTGCTACTTGACTTGTGTAATTTAATTTAGTTTAATAATGGTTAAACAATACTAGTTTTATAGTAGCTTTATAATAGCAGAAGATAATTAGGTTTTCAGAAATATTGTTTGGGGTAATAATAAGTAGTATGTAACATACTTAATTATTGTAAAATATAATCATTTTTAGGGTTCCGTAGCCTAAATGGCAAAAAACGGAAACCTTATAGATTCGTCATGTCTGTCTGTCCGTCCGTATGTCACAGCCACTTTATTCCGAAAGTATTAGGATTACACAGTTGAAACATGGTAGGCAGATGTATTCTGGTAACCGCTTAACAGTTTTAACACAAAAATAAAAAAATAAAAGATTAAGGGGGGGCTCCCCATACATGGAACTGAATCTGAAAAAAAATTTTTTCTTCAAACCAATACGTGTGGGGTGTCTATAGAGAGGTCTTCAAAAATTGCATTGAGGTTCTTAAGACATTTTTTTCTCAAAGTTAACCGTTTGAAAGATAAATACTGCCAAAGTGGTAAAATGTGTGTCCCCCCCCCCCCCCTCTAACTTTTGAAATAAGAAAGTGAAAAATCTAAAAAAAATATGTGATCTTAATAAATACTTTCAACGAAAATTGGTTTGAATAATGTATAATAAGTAGTTTTTGAGATATAGCACATTTTTCAAAACCGCAAACATAACTTTGTCATTCATACCAACACTGTGAAAAACAAAGTTATTTTTACAGACAAAAAATTATAGTGGTATTAAATATCGTATGGTATAAGGTAACTACGGAACCCTACGGCGCGTGGCCCGACACGCACTTGGCCAGTTTTTCTAATTTAAGCCTTCTATAAAAACAATTGTTGTAATGATTTAAAATAAACATAATCATATCAAGGAACAACAATTTAAACAGAATATTGATATTGAAAATATCTTCAGATAAGAATTAATTACTTGTTTAAAAGTTACTGCAAGTTTCATTACATAATTAATTATTATGTATCATGTATCAAAAAACCCTGTGGCGCATGCTACACGCTCGATATTTATCGGCAATATTTATCCCGATACATATCGAGTAATATTTTGGATCGGCTGGGATGCTATGCTACACACTCGATATATATCGGCGTCATTCAGTCTCCATTTCTCACACTGGGTAGACCATACGCGTACAGGAGCAAGTCAGTGCCAGCCTGCCAGCAATGAGTGATAAGATAATGTATCTAAAATTCTAAAGCTTGTGTTGCTATCATAATGGCTTTGAAATTAAAGAGACGTCTGAATAGAAAAAAATGGACCAAATATTGGCTTTATTTTTTTGTAAACACTCAGCAGCTGTTTGTATGCCTTGCTACTTTTCACTTTATTAAGCCACTAACCAGAAAATTTAATTTTAATTAATCAAATATTTCTTTTTTTGTGGCCATGAGTTAATTTCTTGAGACAGAATGACGATAAATATCAACTCCAAGACTACACGCTCGATATCTCGATAATTATCGCGCTATACTCGATATAGATCGTGGATTTCTGGATTTTTAGAAATCTGACGATCTGTATCATGATCCGATGATACACTGTACTTCACAGTCGATAAATATCGTGATCCTGGATCGAGATCCAATTATCACGATAAATATCGAGCGTGTAGCATGCGCCTGTCAGCCTGCCTAGCATGACGATTTATATTGTGAGATATAGCTTTTTATCACATTTAACTGTAAAAAAGACAAAGGAGTTTATTCCTTGATATTGTTGTTTATTTTAAATCATTACAACAATTTATGTTTATCAAGAAGGCTTACATTAGAAAAATGATTATATTTTACAATTTAAGTATGTTAAGTACTACTTCATATTACCCCAAACAAAAATTAATGGTTTTTTTATATAACAGCTTGCCCAGTCACGAAAATTTGTTACTAATGGCCGATTTCAATAATCTACAGTTAAGAGATAGGCTTACTATGGATCTTTACTTTATCGTTACTAAGCAGTTATTCCCCGTCATTTATAATCTAAAATCTGAAATATCTAGGCAACAAATCTTTAGTAAACTTCTCTTAGGTTATTGAAATTGGCCATAAATTGGTTTTTGCAGCTGAGCAAGCTGTTACATGAAAATTATTGGAACAGATAAGGTCAAGTATAGCCCGATTCAACTTTATGACTTCTGTGAACATCATGTGAGACAATTCGCAGAACACAAATTCAATGTAAATAAATATCACTACTTCTGATTTCTGACAAAGCTGACAAGTTTTTTTGCACCCATTTTTCTTGTCAGCAAAAAGTCTCAAATGGGTAGGAACATATAGAAAATTCAAAAGCATTTACCCTCATATCTATAGACAAGTATTGACTTGAGTAAAACTTGCTATTTTCAAATGCTTCTAATATTATATTCACATGCAATTTATAGTATAATTAAACTTAAATACAGATTTAGTGCAGCTTTGGTGCATTTAAGATTCATTGATACTACAAATTGCATGTAAATATATTATTAGAAGCATTTGAAAATTGCAAGTTTTACTCAAATCATTACTTACCCATATATTTTGAATAAAGAATTTTCATTTTTATTTTTCAATGTGTGTAAGACGTGGGGTGAGGCACGGCTACGCACATAGTGGCTACCTTCACAGCGGCCAATAAGGTTGAATCGTATTATAAATTACTAACTACTGAGCTTTGAGAGATAATGAAAACTGTATCAAGCATTTAATTACAATAACTTCATTTTAATTCACTGACCTGGTTGAAAGTCTTGCCATTGTAAATGCCCACGATGGAGCCTACCATTTCTGGTACAATGATCATGTTGCGGAGATGAGTCTTCACGATTTCGGGCTTCTCATTCGGAGGAGCTTCCTGCTTGGCGCGACGCAACTTCTTCACTAGAGCCATCGGCTTCCTTTTCAGCCCTCGAGCGAACCGCCGGCGGGCACGGGCGTGCATGAGCTCCATAAGTTGCTCACTGAAAGTTAGGTTATATACTAGTTAAAACATCTCTGATAAACAAATAACTTAAAGAATACATTTTCGGTAAGGGTTCCAATTCCAAATGATACTTAAAGTACTACCTGTTTGATCAAAAAATACTCAACAAGATGAGCCAACGAGCTGGTATCTGTACCACTAACGTTAAAGGTATGTATGGTTTGTATTGTAACTTTACTTACTTGGGCATATCAAGAAGCTGATCAAGATCAACTCCTCGGAAGGTAAACTTCCTGAAGGTACGCTTCTTCTTGATTTCCTCAACCTGTAAATAAATGTAAACATAACTACACTTTCATGGAAATATCACTACAAAGTTTATTCCTAGTGACACTATGTTAACTCGCACATTTTGATTTTTGTATTGATATTATGATCAGCACGATAAACTAAGATTATTGTCATTTCACAAACCTCTGCCATGTTTCCTATTTGTTTGACAGACCAAAAAGAAAAACCAAGAAACTTTGGTCAATCGACAAACAAGGCAGAAAGAAAGAAACTAGAGATGGGTAGGTCCGGTTGGAAACGCATCAGTGGACCTGCATCACATGCCACAGTGATAGATGTACATCCAACGACCAGTTGGATTCCGCTCACCCCGGAACGGATTGCACAGCGGTTCGTAGAGTAACTTATCGGTTGTGGAACTGAATCACGGGATTACGGACCACGGGGGGAGGTGCGGTGCGGCGGGGAGGTGGCGGCGGGCCGGAGTCGGAGTGGGACCGCGCGTAGGGATATGCATCGTTCGTTAGCGCGGGTGTGATTAATTCAATTCATTTCAAATTACTCCTGTTCTCAAATTATCTAGCTTCAAACTTGTTGTTAGGCGTATTTATTTTAGTTTTGTTTTTCATGTAGTAAGTAGTAATAAGTATTATAGGTATTCGATTTTTCACCATGAGTGTTTTTGTTTATGTTTTATCATTAGATTTTTTTTAGATATTATGTTACCAAATTACGGGATTTTTGATTTTTTTTACTTTTTAACTAGAGATTATTGGTAATTCATGATTATTACAAAATATATAGGTAGAGTCTGGCCAGCGAGTCGTGTCATCTCAAAAACGCGGCAAATTTGAAAATTTTGTAGCTGTACACACTTTAAAAACTGCGATATATCAATTTGATACTTACATAATATATTTTTTTTGTTGGGACTTTTGATCACTTTTTTCAATATAATAATATTAGATAGCTGAATACTACAGAGATTTTACTAATGAAGCTAAAAGGATATTTAAATAAAACTACGTTTTATGTGATTATACCATAATATTTATTCAGTTTCATAATCAAAATCAGAATCCAAAAATCCTTCCCTGGTGTACTCCACATTCTTTCATTAATATTACCCTCCTTTTTTATTCTTTGTAATGTTCTTACACTTACTCCTGGAAAAAATGGTTCTTGGTTACAACTTTAAGAGATAATAATATGATAATTATTATTACAATCAAGTTAATTTTGTAATCAAACCTGTCATATTGGAGATTAAGGTCACATATTCTTTGTCATATTTGATCAACTCGTTATTTTCAATATCTTTCAGATCTTTAATTAGGCTCTTGATCTTTAATTTTCCAAGTTTATCATCATGCCAGCCGTCTAGAAACAAATAAGAAAAGGAACGTAAAAAAAACTACGAACTTAATATAACGCAAATTATGAAAAAATAATGCAAAGTCGGGTGAAAGAAAAAGTACCCATATTTAAAGTATCAATATTTTGAGACGCGTACCTGCTGTTGAAACAATATCATCAAAAATCCGTTGTTTTTGCTCTAGTAGTTGTTCTGAATCACGTTTTATTCGGTTACGGTTATTAAGCATGTTAAACAACATGCTTCGAACACTGCTTTTAATAGGTTGTGACATTGTAACAATAAAATAATTACGCTTCGTGTTTATAAACAGAAATTATTACGAACTGTTTGACAGCTTAAATAATGTTGCCATCCCAAAGATGGAAAAAATATCTAATGACACGACTCGCTGGCCAGACTCTATGAGACTGATTTGTCCCATACTATTTTTATTTCTTATTTATCCTGTTCAATCCGCATTCCGTCCCAATTCCGACTCCGCCTTAGGGGATAGAGGTTCACGATCACGACGGACAGTTAGTCTGCCGCCGGACCCATATGGGTCCGACGGACACGGGACCTGGATGTACATCACCAGAGCTGGATGTACATCCTGATGCAATTCCTAATTAAAAGCGGACCTATCCATCTCTAAAAGAAACGTCAACGTCAACAAACGTCAACGTCTAGCTAGGGATACGCAAAAAGTATCGCTACCTCAGGTCAGGGTATCGATACTTTTGTTTCGATACCTATCTATCTGCCTTTCGTTCACTCGTCTTCGGAGTTTTCGATACCAGTACCTACAGTATATTTATCGCGTCACGTAAAAAGATCGCTGAACAACAAGCAAATAATGAAGAAAACTATACTGTTTTTTAAAGACAAGATACAGTACAGACCTACATTTTCGCTCACCTCAAGCAAAGGCACTTCTCTCAAATCGTTTTGTTTTTTGGTAAGAACAATATCTTATGGCCGGTATACATTTTGATTAGTGTTTAGTGCGAGTGGCTCGTTTAGTGTTTAGTGTTTAGCAAAAAACACGTTCGGACAGTCTCTGTTTAGTGTTTAGTGCGAGCGAAGTACAGTGTTTAGAAGCGCGTTCTATTTTTTCTGCGAGTAGCTCCTCCCGCGCGTCCCGCACGTCCCGCCTTCACCCCTCACTTGCAGCTAAACACGCACTAAGCACGTCTGGACAGGACTGTTTAGTGTTTAGTTTATATCAACAAAGCCTGTACTAAACAGCGTATGCTAAACAGTATGGGACATCACCTACTAAACACTAAACAGTGCACTAAACACTAAGCACTTTACTAATCAAAATGTATACCGGCCATTATGCATTAGAAATTCAAACACACAACAAAAGAATCACAGCGTAAGGAAGACGTCATTTTGATGTTGTTTGGCTGTTACTGACAATCAGTTCTCTAACTTTCAATCTGATGAAACTCAACTTTAAAGGTTGGCAGCCCGCGACATACGACATGAGGCCGCGACATGTTGCCACTTCATGTCGTGACGACTACTGGTTTGTAAATGAGGGCTTTTCATTTTCAAAGTGGCATTTAATAAAATACTCTTCAAAGCCTAAAAATAGTAACTATTTGCCTAACTAGATGGTGATGATACTCTTCGAAACTTAGTAAAAAAATGACATTGACTTGACACCCATTTTTATCAACGCCATCTATCGAGCTGTATTTTTTTGTCATTGTGAAAAGCCCTCATTGAATTTCAATGAAGTACCTTCCGAAGCGCGTGACATGAAGTCATGACGTGAGGTCGCGACGTGTCGTCCGACCGCACATCTAGTGCTGCTGAAGTTGGAGCTACAAAAAACTCCGATTCGATGTAGGACTGACGGGTACCTACATTGACTTTTTGAGGTTACCTACTTATTTATTGTAAAAATATGAAAATGAATGAAGAACTTTTAATTTCTTCTTCACAAAGAATTTGAAACAAGTAATTCTTCGTCCGAACTATCCATCATCTACTACAACACAAGCACGGCCTCAGCATAGGCTACCGTCGACTACTGGCTTCGATTCGTCTATGATGGACCCAAACAGAACAAATGTGACTCAATTTGACTGTAATGGACGCCATACACCAACCTTTAACAACATAAAGCTTTGTCCAGATTTGTATCATCTTGACGATCAAAATCAGGCGTATCGTATCGACTATTTGTATCCTAAGTATGGACGCTCATTTCGACTGCATCGTATCACTATCTCCATTGGCCCAAAATAGGCTTAATAACCACGTCCACACTTTAGGCCCTCCGCTGCCTTGAGCGGGACACGCGCGCGGGGCGACATAGATTAGAGCTTACTCATGCACTGCGCAAGCATCTGTCCGTCAAAAACCAGCAATCTATAATCCCGCGCCGTGTACCCGCGGCGGGATCCCGCTTAAGGCAGCGGACGACCTTAGGATACTGTATCTTGTTAGCGTGTCAGCAACGCGTATCGTGTTTGTGGACGCGTACATTTTTCTCGTATCTTTTCTTAGGGTTGCCAACTTTATTTGTATCAAATATAGTATTTTCAAGATTATATTGTGTAAAAATATAGTAGATGGCGAAAAAAATAAAAAAATATAGTAGGTTGCCGTTTTGTATGGAGGATTTCAAAGAAGTTGCATTTTTTTTTCATACCTACTTAAGTACCAACCAACATTTATAATTTATTCGACAACATTAATACAAGTGTTTATCAAAAAAAAATATTATGCAATTACTTATGTGCATATAAGTATTTTTTTTTTGCTTTTGTTTTTTCATTTGAAATAATATAGTAGTTTAGCCTACTATAAGAAAATTTTTTTTTTTTTTTTAAATATAGTAGGCGAGACCTCAATACTTATACTTAGTAGGATACTATATTACATAGTAGGGTTGGCAACCCTAATAACACTATAATTGTCCCAACTCATTATAAAAACGCGAGAAAACAAAAAAAAAACGCGAGGAAACAAAAATGTATGTCATTTACCAGCGGAGGAGGGAGCGAAAATGTATATAAACACCTACAAACTTGTCAAAATCGTGTAGTGGCATTGCGTATCCCCTTTGATGATCGGGCAAAAACCGCCTCGAGATGGATCGTGGTGTATCAAATAACAAAGTCGTATCATGACACAGTATCAAAATGCGTTCATACTAGGTAATACTGCCGATCATGATACACGAATCCGATACGAAAGTCTAAACGCAAAGCCTTGTTCTGATACGCGGTTACATACGGATCGGGGTGTATCAGGCCCTCCGCTGCCTTGAGCGGGACACGCGTGCGAGGCGACATAGATTAGAACTTACTAATACAGTGCGCAAGCATCTGTCCGTCGAAAACCAGCAATCTATATTCCCGCGCCGTGTACCCGCGGCGGGATCCCGCTTAAGGCAGCGGACGGCCTCAGATACGGTGCGTGGCATGATCGCATATCGTTTTGTGTCCAAACTAGCCAAATGATACATGTCGATGATACGCGACAGAGATCTGTACCTTGATTACGTAAAGCTGTTGCTAACAATTCTCGATTGAAATCGATTGAAAGCGTGGTTGCATTGCTGCTTTAGTTAAGTTTAGTTGCCACATTGGTTCTTACTAAGGCCCTCCGCTGCCTTGAGCGGGACACGCGCGCGGGGCGACATAGATTAGAGCTTACTCATGCACTGCGCAAGTATCTGTCCGTCAAAAACCAGCAATCTATATTCCCGCGCCGTGTACCCGCGGCGGGTTCGCGCTCAAGGCAGCGGACGGCCTTAAGCAGCGATGTAACTGCGATTTCTGTCAGAGTTGATTGCAACAAAGCTACGTAATTACCCCCCTGATACACTAAAATTTTACTAGTCTGGACAAAGCTTAATATGCATTGCCGATTTACCGAACCGCATTCGTGAGATAAGAATCGAGTAAGTATAGTATCGATACTAATGACATTTTGTGGGGTATTGTATTACCCCTATCAGTCAACGTCAACATAGCATGACAAACTGACAGCGACAGCAGAAAGTCAATGTTGCCAAGGTGGATAGACTTAGGGTTGCTATCTATTATCTTATTTCATTATCTTATCTTGGGCGGTTTCAAGATTTTTTTCATTGAAGGATTGTTCTCGAGTGGTTTTTTAAGGCTTTTATTATACGTAAACAACAATGCCCCTCTATTCTTTGAGTAGGTAACTGTTCAACAGGTTTCATTCTTTCCATTATTAATATTATTATATTATCCTCGGACGAAGTCGCGGGCAGAATCTAGTACTTATACTTATAATAGTATTCTACAGGTAACGTCTTACGTCACAGAAATTAGCGTATAGTTGGCAGACTCACCATGGAATTAGAAGGTTTTGACTAGGTCAAAAAATTGTTAATAAATAGTGATAAATAGTGAACTATAGCATATAAATAGTGATACTATGATTCAAAAGATATTTGAGTATCTTGGTGAGGCTGCAAACTTGACGTCAAGTTGGCAGACACCTTAAGAAATACAGTTCGTATCATTATGATTTATATGCCAAAAAATTGTTAGAAAATAGTGAATCGTATACGCAAAATTTCAATAACATTGCTTCAATATAAGCCGAGATATTACGGTCTCTAAGTGGGCTGCTAACTTGACGTTTCAGGCAATAGCGATTCCAGAGAAACGGGTACAAGTTTTAAACAAATAAATATATCAAAAAATTGTTAGTGAAATTGTGATTCCTACGAGATAAATAAAACAAGAATTCATCATTGCTATTTTCTAAAAATCAAATGTTAACTTTTACATAATACTCTGAATAGGCTGTCGATCAATATTGAACTTTGCTCCACAGTAATAAGGTTTCAACTTTATTGCAATCGTGAGGTGAGTACTATCAAGCAAAAAAGTGAGATTTATATTTTTAGCCATGTCCTCCAATTATTATTACACTTGTTTTATTAATTAATTGTTGGTATCAAACAATAACGATATTTATTAATAACAATCATAGCAATAGCGCCATCTCTCGGAAAAGATTGTCAATTTCTCAGTTATAATTTAACGTTAGGTAGTATCTATTTATGTATTAGGTAGAATAAAGATATTATTATTATTTGGTGAGATTTATAGTAAAATGAGTATCAGTTGTTATGTGAGTAGGTAGGAAGTAATATAAGTAGAAAATATTAATAGTTTCTCCTGAATTAATAATATTGAATTAAGAGTAAGGTATTGACCACAGCACAGCCTACTAGTCTTTATACAGTCGATCATCGCCTTTATTGTTGGCGCAAAAGCCACCGTTCGTAAAAATAGACAGTTGACGCAACGACTAAAAGTGTAAGGGTTGGCACGCTATGATTTGCCTTTTTGTATTTCAAAAATAATTAAGTAAAATAATACCTAATACATAAATAGGCACCTAACGTTAAATTATAACTGAGAAATTGACAATCTTTTCCGAGAGATGGCGCTATTGTTATTAATATTATTGTTATTAATGAATATCGTTATTGTTTGATACCAACGTTTAATTAATAAAACAAGTGTAATAATAATTCGAGGATATGGCTAAAAATATAAATCTCACTTTTTTGCTTGATAGTACTCACCTCATGATTGCAATGCAGTTTGAACCTTATTACTGTGGAGCAAAGTTCAATATTGATCGACAGCCTATTCAGAGTATTATATGTAAAAGTTAACATTCGATTTTTAGAAAATAGCAATGAAGAATTCTTGTTTTATTTATATCGTAGGAATCACAATTTCACTAACAATTTTTTGATATATTTATTTGTTTAAAACTTGTACCTGTTTCTCTGGAATCGCTATTGCCTGAAACGTCAAGTTAGCAGCCCACTTAGAGACCGTAATATCTCGGCTTGTATTGAAGCAATGTTATTGAAATTTTGCGAATACGATTCACTATTTTCTAACAATTTTTTGGCATATAAATCATAATGATACGAACTGTATTTCTTAAGGTGTCTGCCAACTTGACGTCAAGTTTGCAGCCTCACCAAGATACTCAAATATCTTTTGAATCATAGTATCACTATTTATATGCTATAGTTCACTATTTATCACTATTTATTAACAATTTTTTGACCTAGTCAAAACCTTCTAATTCCATGGTGAGTCTGCCAACTATACGCTAATTCACAGAATATAACACTATGCAGATATTAGACGGTCATCAAAAGTGCTTCATTTTCTATGAAAAAGGCAGTGAAGTGAATAGTGACCAGTGAACGACTTTTTGTATTTAGACACTAAAGCTGGCCCCAAACCTACCGGATTTATTTCTTTGCTTTGCTGTTCTACCTTGCTTTAAAGACCGCCGGCCAACCAGGGTAATTTTCAATCTATCGCATTTTGGGACAAGACCAAATTGGCAAGATAGCCATTAGCTTGCATCGAAATGTAATGTTATCAAATATCATCGCTTGGATTGCGAAGTAGGAAGCTTTTAGGAGATATGCCACCCTGAACATGGACTCCGATCGTTAAAAATAAATCGATCGCTTATTTATACAAGATGTTTGGTAAGGCCTTATAAAGCTGAATATGGTAGATAGGGACCATAAAACGGAAAAACTATTACTATGGGACCAAATCTGAAATCGCGAAAAAAAAATGAGCTGTTTCATACATTTTGATAACTTCGTTATTAATTTTTGTATGAAACAGCAGTTTTTTTTTTAAACTAAAACTTCGCCTCGCAACCCAGACTACGATATTTGATAACACCAAACTAATGGCTAACTTGACAATGTGGTCTGGTTAAAATATGCGATAGATTGAAAATGAGAATCTTGGCCGGCAGTCCATAGTAGAACAGCAAAGCAAAGAAATGAAACCGGTAGGTCTGTGGTCAGCCTAAATGGATAATGAATGTAGTATTTCTCATTTCTCACAAAATTTCGCAGCAACAGGTTGTGCGTGATAATTTTGATTAAAGAATTAAAACTTAATTAAAGAGAAAAAAATGCTTGCAATCACTGCTTGTATGCATGTTGCATGATGCGAATTGAAAAAAGTTGAAAGAAGCATAGTCAAAACCGGTATCTTAATAATTTAATAATAATAAACTTTGTTCATCAAAGTTTTCTGTCAAAGCAGTCTTTTTTCATTGGCATTATCGCCTTGAAGTTGCGTTAGACACCCTCACTCATGAAATAATTAATTTGACTTCTCTGTGGCCCCTTCCGATTTTCTATATGGGCAGTGTTTCTTTCAGACAAAATTCTCCGGGGGGGCAAATAAGAGGTTCATGGGAGCTCGTTCGTCGATCACTACACTAGTTTGCCCCAGGGTTCGAGGATATATATCAATGGATATATATCATGATATATATCCGATATATATCAAAGGAATTTTTGTGATATATATCAATATAAAAATAGTTAAAAATTTGACAATATTATGTAGATTTTGCTCTTGTATTACTACTTAGATGGCGTTTATGTAGAGTTAAAACATGCTATTGTTTTGTTTTGCTGTATATAGTAATTGCAACTTGAATTTCGCGTGTTTTAATACCAAAAAATATGATAATATTGACGTGTGACGTGTGTGCTAGCTATGAATATCACTATCCTATTGGTGGTGAGGTGAGTAATAAATATAAATAAAAAAAAATTGAATTCAATAATTTCATTATCTCCACATTTTCCACAACTCATATGGTGATACTAATGATTTTTTTTCCTGATTTTTACTAATTAATTTAATTTGTCACATAAGTACCTAAATAAAACAAAAATATTCTAGTTTGCTTAAAATAATTGATTATGTTTATAAAACACATATGCAATCAGTATACCTCAATAATACAATAAAATAATAATGAGGCTGTCATACAAAATGGTTATAAAATCACATTTTTTATATATATCGGATATATATCACATTTTTGATATATATCGGATATATATCATAAATATCCGATATTTTGATATTTATAATAAATATCGGATATTTTCGAACCCTGGTTTGCCCGTCTACCTACACTAAACACATTTTTCTCCGGGGGAGGCACTAAAGCTGCTCCGGGGGGGCAGTAGTACCTGAAAGAAAGACTGTATATGGGGAGAAACTAAAAAACAATAACTAATAATGAAATTAATGCCATGTTTAAAAAGGATATCTTTTTTATTATCAGCTAGTGTTAATGATATTTTCATCTGTTGATCTTAATAATCTAGATAACCTTTTACCAATTAACTTAGGGTACATTTTTGTTTTGATTAAAAATTCTTTTGACTGATGTGTTACAGCTCCATTTTCTAATTGATAATTGCAAAGCACATGCAATGGTTGCACAAGTTGGTCCCTGTATATTGGATCTCTTTCCAGGACTGACAATGTTTCCGCAGCGGTTTCTAAAGTACTTAAACACCCATCTGTAGGTTGTGTGCGAATAATATAACTGCTAGTAGTACTAGACAAAAGTTTGACTTGTTTTAATGTATGCAATATTGGGCTTGAAGCATATATTGCTTTTGCTTGAGGCCAAGTTCCGTCAAGTATAACAATGTTATATGAAGTATTAATCACTTCTAAATCTCTTATATCAATTGCTGTTTTGCTCGGATATAGAAGTACTGTATTCGGTTGCAGTAATATATCTTCTAGATCATCATGTCTAGGTTGAGGAAATTTCTTTCCTTTGAAAATAAGGCACTTGTTTTCTGCTAAGCCCAGCTGTAACATAGGTGCAGTCCTGAGACATCGCTTTTCCTCTGCTGGATGCTGTAACAAGATTACTGTGCTTTGAGGATCGAGGCGTTTAGGAGGCAAAGCTAAGCACCAGCAAACAACTTTTGGTCTCCTGAAATACAACGTTAACATTTATTCTTCACTTTTAAAAACAAATACAAATATTCCACAGTAAAAAGTAAGAATAATAAATTAATTACTTGCAGTTACTGCATAGTTCACGCATAACAGGTGGATCTGCCGGAATGTTGGACAAATCTTCCCACACTTCATTTTCATCCATTATTTTACTCTCTGAATCTCTGTTTCCACAAAGTAATCCAATCCAAGTCAACTACTCAACATTGTGATCAACATACAATATGTAGGTATGTCATAGTATCGGAGCAAAGGCGATTAAATTAGCAAACAACACATACATAATTATTTTAAACTCAATAAAAAGTCCGATTATTATAATATATTTTATTAGACTCCTCTCCTTTTATTTAGCAAAAATCACAGACGTAATAGAGAACAAGTTGTAAAAATGTACACACACAATCGACGCGTTCCGAATCACGCTCACAGCGCTGTTAGCGCGAATCCGACCAAATCAAATAGTCACAAAGTATTACACAGATAGGGTATTTGTATACCTACTTCATTTAATGGATTATACGCTAACAGTGCTGATGGCGTGATTTGGAACGCGGGGAATAAGTGGCAAAAATGTACACAAATAAATGTCACTGTCACTGTCAAACTGACCTTGATTTGATAGTTACAAATGGGTGCATTCCAACCAACAGTCAAGACGCTGAGTCATCGGTCGCCATAGAGTACATTTTAACCGTAAACTTAGCGACAGCTACACGCGTGGTAAATACTGTGATCCATCAAGTATTTGCGGTATGCGTAACCCTAGCAAAATATTGCGTCTTAGAGAAATGACAGCAGGGGCCTTACTATGAGCTCTTATAGCAGGCCTTATATTGAACTGCCTTACTTTTTCGTACTATGACCTCAACGATTAGTATGAAAGCAGGCCTTAAGCAGTTTTGTTTAAGGCCTGCTATTGAACTGAACGTTTTCTTATTTGCTGATGGTAAGCCCCCTGATATTACAGATAATTAGTTCATAGTTTTTTTAGTTGCAATTTGTTCGACTGGAACTCATTGATGGATTGGCAGCTGGTAGGCACGTGCTCGGCCAGGGTTCTGAACATGGCAGCTGCCGATTTGATTCGGCGGCGGCGTGACATAATTCGGCGTTGCCGCCGACGCTACTTGTGGGTTGTTGAGGCATGGGGCCTTACTATGAGCTCTTATAGCAGGCCTTATATTGAACTGCCTCACTTTTTCGTACTATGACCTCAAAGATTAGTATGAAAGCAGGCCTTAAGCAGTCCAGTTTAAAGCCTGCTTTTGAACTGAACGGTTTCTTATTTGCTGATGGTAAGCCCCCAGGGGGGTAATTATGTGACTTTGTTGCAATCAACTCTGACAGAAATCACAGTAACATCGCTGCTTTAGTAAGAACCAATGTGACAACTATCTTAACTAAAGCAGCAATGCAAGTGCGCTTTCAATCGATTTCAATCGAGAATTGTTAGCAACAGCTTTACGTAATCAAGGTACTGGGGCCTTACTATGAGCTCTTATAGCAGGACTTATATTGAACCGCCTTACTTTTTCGTACTACGACCTCAACGATTAGTATGAAAGCAGGCCTTAAGCAGTTTTGTTTAAGGCCTGCTATTGAACTGAACGTTTTCTTATTTGCTGATGGTAAGCCCCCTGTACCTTAACTTCTTCGCTATGAGTGTTCTTTGTTAAACATCCAACGGCCCGACACGGCACGGCACGGCAGCAATGAGGGCTTTTCAAAATGACAAAAAGCTGTAGGCTCGCTCGATAAATGGCGTTGAAAAAAATTGGGGATTCAAAATACTACCAATTTTGACTTCCCTTTTACCATCAACGCCATCTAGTGAGGCAAATATGTAGTTACTTTTCTTTTTTTTAATGTCAATTTGAAAAGGGATGTTTAATGACCACCAAAAAAACAATCGTTACCCTTTAGGGTAGGGCTGTTTACAGCCTCATCCAAAAAAAATATAATATGTACAAATAAATGAAACCTGTACTAAAATCTTTCGGGCTATTTAAGTCATGCCTGCACTACAAAAACTTTTCATAACCCAAAAAGGCCACGCGTGCACCAAATTTTAACTAGCAAAATTTTGTGTCATTTCTACCCAAATATATCACTACGTTTGCCATAAAATGTATGCATATAACCAAGTATATTGTATTGATGGCAAATTGGTTGAGTATAAGATTTTAAAACAATAAAATTGTTACCATACAAAGGAGTGTGATGTTATGTTATTTGAAGACTGATTCTTCATTAATATTTTTAAATAATTATGACCATACAAATGACTGTTTAATGTTGGTTGTTTGAAGACTCATTTACCACTAAGATTAAGTTTTTTGAAGATCCACTCTTCATTAAAAATTTAAAACTACACTAAGGCACAGAATACATAATAGTACAAGTACAGAAGCTCCACTCCGCGAAGTCATTTAAATAAGTAGCGACTCTATCCCATACACAATAAAGTGCAATTCAGGTCGCACACCGCTCCCTTACCTACAGTTATATTCACCTAGAAGTTGCCTCTCTTTCTATCGCGAAGCTCTTATCTCTTCTAACACTTTAGGGTTTCTTCTTATAAATAATAATTAAATAATAGGTAGGTACTTAATTTATTACAAGTTATGTGTTTGCGAAATAAAATGTGTAGGTACTTAAATACGTTTCAAAAAAACCTAGGCTAGATACAGTCAACACCACGCAAACTATACATGCTAACTTTGAGGCAATTTGCTTTTTTTACGAAATCAAATTTGTCCTTAATAATTTACTTTATTTTGAAAGTAGGTAAGTAAGTACCTACCTACTCGTAATCTATAAATTATTATTTCAATAAATAGTTGGGTGAAGATTATTTAGCAAATAAGACAAGTACGCAGTACTACGTAACGGATACTAAATACTAACTAGGTAGTAGACAAGCAGTATTCTTACGTTTCGATGTCATTTGGAACTTTTGGAAGTGTGAAAAACGTTAGGTTCGGATTCTTTTTATTATTAGTATTAAGGCAGCCCATTGCGTTGTAATATGCCTTCATTTTGGTTTTATATCACAAACGTGAGAACGAACGACCGACGCGGCAATATGCGAACGCGACGAGTGACGTGACTATCGAAATCGAACTGCTAACGTGCGACCCAGCCGGCATGCGGCAGCCTCTGAAATTAGTCCGTCTGGACGGACCCGCTGGCTATGGCTACTTGTAGCTTCGTACCTAAGCCGCGGAGTGCGCCTAGCTTGACTAAGGTCTGCCTTATTAAGTTTTAAGTTTATTTGTATGTAAACTGCCGCTTTAAATGGTAGCCATTAATAAATGAATGCAAACTAATGTTTTTTTGGGGGCCGCTATATTATTAAAAGCTCTAAGGCCGTCCGCTGCCTTGAGCGGGACCCCGCCGCGGGTACACGGCGCGGGAATATAGATTGCTGGTTTTTGACGGACAGATGCTTGCGCAGTGCATGAGTAAGCTCTAATCTATGTCGCCCCGCGCGCGTGTCCCGCTCAAGGCAGCGGAGGGCCTAAGAAGCTCAGCTTTTAGTAAACATTTTACGGTAGTATCGGTAAACCTTTAGAACTTCATTTATATGTTTTGGGTAAACAATGATTTTTTGGATATTAATTTACTTTATTAGGATAAAATTGTGTAAAATATTTTGATGAAATTTTAAAATGAAATGCGAGTACTTATTTGGTGCATGCGTGGCCTTTTTGGGTAGCTCAGCGATTATTCTGAAGATACTTGCTTTTTTTAGGTTAGCAGACTTTACGCTTATTGGTGATAATTTCATATTAAAATGGGGATTAAATTCTGGTAAGTACTTACGATTTTTTGGGCGTTATATTTCATTATATCTGGTGATTGCTTAAACCTAAGCCATTTGAAAACCCCTCATTATAAAAGCATCTTTCGGCGTCGCCGCTGCCGTGCCGGGCCGTGCCGTGCCGGGCCGTCCGCAATTATAAAAGCGCACAATGAATATCTACCACTGAACTATTCAACACTTGACACTGGCAAAAATTACTTCCAAGAAAAAAGTAGATTGTTAAAACAAAAATAAGAAGAATTAAGGCGGGTCCATAGCTCGTGTTTTGCTCTACAACAAAAACATCTACACAAAACATTGTTTCGCGAAACATTTTTGTGTAGAGAAACAATGTTTTCGCTTTGGAAAACACTTACACAAAACATTTTGCGCCAGGCAAGCCACTAGGTCATCGATCACCTGACCGATTATTTTAATCGATGCATTATGTGGAATAGGTTTTTTGGGGTGGTTTTTACAGCCGGTGGCGTACATTGCCGGTTTTGTAACAAATGTGTCCAACAGAGGACCTTTCCAAAAACATCAACGAACTTTAACGAGCTTGTCAGCTTGGCGAACGTTTGGAGGCGGTATTACAGTCCGATTACGAATCTCCTAGCAAAAATGGTAACAAAAAATTACACTGTCAAACTGACCTTGATGGTTACCTTTTCAGTTAATGTATATAATATAATAATCGCATGTTTTGCTCAACAAAATGTTTTTGTTGATTGTGTTGAGCAAAACATGCGATATGGACCCGCCCGCGGGCTGATTATCTAATTAGAAACCGCCTAGCGACCGGTCGCAGTTCACCGATGAACGTAATACATTGCTACTTTTCTTTGGGGTAAAAAAAAACATACCAAAGAAAAGTAGCAATGTATGTCAAATGCAACCGGTCGCTAAATAGTTTCTTTTTAGATAATCGGCACTCATCTAAAAATAAACTATTTAGCGACCGGTTGCATTTGACATCCATTGCTACTTTTCTTTGGTATGTTTTTTTAACCCAAAGAAAAGTAGCAATGTATTACGTTCATCTGTGAACTGCGACCGGTCGCTAGGCGGTTTCTAATTAGATAATCAGCCCGCGGGTGCCGAAGAAAACGACGGAACGCGTCCAAAGCGAAGCAAACCAAACCACTAAAACGTAGTGATTATTATGATCGTCATCTCGTGTGTGCCTTACTCCTTCAGGCTTGTGAGCTTATAAATCCTTCAGTGACGGATAAACAATTTCTTATTTTGGTATTCAGAACAAACGTAACGCTAGAATTTATGAATTATTGACGTTTGAACATGGTCCTCACGAAATGACACTGAAGATCATGGATGCTGGAAATAACAAAAACTAGCTAACGAAAGTGCAGTTTCACTCCATAGATGCTCAGTGACGCAAAAATAAATAAGATTTAACATTCGAAAACCATACAAAACAGAACAGAACTCATAAAATCGTTGTTTAAACGTGGCACACACGGAACCGTATGTGCCAGTTTTCATTTGTCAAAATATCTACAACTAAACCCTTTGGAGTCAAATTAAGCAGTCTAGCAGCGTTACGTTTGATAAGTGACAGCATATAACACTTTAAATCCGTTCGCGAAACAACACATCAATAGAAAAAGCAAAAACAATATTTCGACCCATCAGACTGTGTGGCCCACAATTAATACCGTTACGTTACGTGAATTTTGCGTCACTTAAGATGTAAAGTAGTTAATAGTAATAAGAATTTCCGTCACTGAGGATCTAGCTTTATTTGGAACCAATCACTGCAGTAGTTTCAATACAATTTGTATGAGATTTTTAAGATAGGGTGACAACAGTGTACGCACGTTGATGGACAGAAAGGATATAACCGTTCTGTTAATGAGGGCTTTTCAATCAAAATGACAAAAAACTGTCTGCTCGATAGATGGCATTGATAAAAATGTATGTGTCAAGGTGATTTTTTTAATAACCAAGCCTCGAAGAGTACTTAGGTAGGCAAGTAGATGTAACCCTGAAATGTTTCTTTCTGGGTAGATGTCAGCCAGCGTTCGCTTAAGCCGAAATTAGATGGTTCATTTTTACGTTTATTTTCGATGCTTCATTAGTGAAGCATCGAAAATGAAGTGTCTAATTATGAATTCATCTTTAATCACTGATGTGCCTTTTTGATGAAAGTCACTAGACGGCCGTTTGCTTTCATCGGTATCTGCCTTTCATCAATCATCGGCATCGAAAATTAACGATAAATGAAACGTGTAAACAGCGCCATTCACTGCAGTGAACGGCATGTCGTCAGCCACGTTTTCATTTTTATTTTAATATGCCTTTATTTTTCGTTTTTCGAGGTTTTTCAACCTGCATCAGACAACATGCATTCAAGCAATGCATGCAAGCATTTTCTTGCTCTTTAATTAACTACTAATTCTTTAATAAAAATTATCACGCACAACCTGTTGCCGCGAAAGAGGAAAATAGTAACAGACAAACATACAAACACACATGCAAACCCTTACCCCAAATGCATATACCGCCTCCGTTCCGTTCCATCCATCGTGGGTTGTAACGATACGCTGCAGTCTCAGTAAACATCAACACGATACGATGTCCGCAAAAAAATACTTCGTGGTCACC
The DNA here is from genome assembly GCA_928269145.1 of Agriphila tristella. Taxonomy (NCBI): domain Eukaryota; kingdom Metazoa; phylum Arthropoda; class Insecta; order Lepidoptera; family Crambidae; genus Agriphila; species Agriphila tristella. The sequence goes on from OV743433.1 coordinate 47,451,099, forward strand.
CTAGGTGATCTACATACTAATTTAAATCTCAAATTGCATCGTAAGTACTGCAGTAATTGGTTCCAAATAAAGCTAGATCCTCAGTGACGGAAATTTTTATTACTATAAACTGCTTTACAACTTAAGTAACGCAAAATTCACGTAACGTAACGGTATTAATTGTGGGCCACACAGTCTGATGGGTCGAAATATTGTTTTTGCTTTTTCTATTGATGTGTTGTTTCGCGAACGGATTTAAAGTGTTATATGCTGTCACTTATCAAACGTAACGCTGCTAGACTGCTTAATTTGACTCCAAAGGGTTTAGTTGTAGATATTTTGACAAATGAAAACTGGCACATACGGTTCCGTGTGTGCCACGTTTAAACAACGATTTTATGAGTTCTGTTCTGTTTTGTATGGTTTTCGAATGTTAAATCTTATTTATTTTTGCGTCACTGAGCATCTATGGAGTGAAACTGCACTTTCGTTAGCTAGTTTTTGTTATTTCCAGCATCCATGATCTTCAGTGTCATTTCGTGAGGACCATGTTCAAACGTCAATAATTCATAAATTCTAGCGTTACGTTTGTTCTGAATACCAAAATAAGAAATTGTTTATCCGTCACTGAAGGATTTATAAGCTCACAAGCCTGAAGGAGTAAGGCACACACGAGATGACGATCATTGATTATTTCCTCTGTGCAAACCACCACCAAAGCACAAGAAAGAAAAGAAGAGTTGAGTTGAGTTGATTTTAGATGGCAGCACTAGTTTTGATATTTTGTCATTTTGTCGTTTTATCATGTCAAGGAACTTTGAATTGACGGGTTTTTGTCTTTATTATGTGATTAATTACTGATTAGCGTAAAATTATTGCTATCTTATAAACAAAAAAAACATTATTAAGTTTGATTCAGTGAAATGTGAATAATAACCCTAATTATTATGATATAAAAGCGTATAAGTGATGACGCCATTTTGCGCGGCGGATCGTATATCTATTTACGAATATATTCTGTAAAATATCGTGCGTCTCGTTCATCAAGCGACTCAAATTAAAAGAGGAAAAGAATAAGCTATAAAATTCACTGACTTTCTCTTTGAGGTATGTTTATGTATTTGTATGTATGAGATATTTTATATGAATGATTTGTAAACATGGAGTCCGAGTGTTATGAAGTACCTAGTTAAATAATTTGTCGTTTGTGATGCTAATAGTGTTTTTCAACTTGGTTAGTACCTAAATAATACAATTTTAAGTGAAGTGACATTATTGCGCATTCTGGTATTCAAACTATTGTGGAACAGCGCATAAAAATGTAAACGTAGCACTTATTTGGCGCCAATGTCTCGAAAGACCGTTATGCTTGCCTGCCAATAAACTCTTAATTGTTTTCGTATGAAATGATTGTGGATTTATACATTTTCTATACAATATCTTCAGTAGCGTAATATACAGTTTGGGGTGACCGACACCACGAAGCGGCCCTAGCGCGTCTCAAAACTGGTCTCCCAGTCGCAGTGTCTGTCGTCAAATCTGTCATTGTATAAGATTCCAAAATAATCCGTAGATATCTATAAAAAATATCAGTGCACCCATCGTGCTTATATGATTTTTCGTGGTTTTCCAGACTGCTACATAATTCGTGGACATCTTGCTAATGAAATGAAGACAACATTGTTAGGAACATCTTGACCAACCTTGAAGTAAGTACAAATTGATATGAATCACATTGCATGCTGAATTTATGACTGTTGTACATACTATAAAATAAATTTATTTCTTTCAGCAATGGGCACGGAGTTGCCAAAAACTCAAGACTCTAGTGGTGACTCGGATTCTAATTGTGATTCTGAGGTAAGTTTTTGTTTACTGTTCTGTTAGTGTTACTACAAATTCACAAAAACATCCAAATTAATCAAATTCTTAACCTGTACTTATGTCTAGTATTCACTTTTCACTCTGACCATTTTGTTGTGATTTGCAATCAAAAGTGGGACTTGGGACTATCTAAACTTAAAGTAGTATATTGGTTAGTAGTAAGTCTGAGGAGCATGGTGGCACAGTGATTTAGCATCTGGCCCTGCAATTGCGTAGGTTAAGCAAGTTTCGCAAGGGTCGATCATGGCATGGGTGACCAAAAATTTATTATCTCGAATTCCTCCATGCTTCGGGAGTCAAGCCTTTGCCCAGTCAATGAGTAAAATGCTTTTCTTTGGTGTGAACTATAGATTTTGTAGATGTATAAAGATTAATAAAAATTATTAGTTTGATAATTTAACTAGGATTAATATCATGATATGAATGTCATAATTTTTCGATTCTACCTCCTAGTGTTGATTGACTTATTTGAACAAAAAGTAGTTATTGTGACTAAACTATAATAGTTAAGTTAGATATGTACTGACTTTTTTATGGCTAATGATGAGAACTGTAACATACAGTACATTACTTTATGTTTTATCAATAGTTTTCACAGGGCATGCCAAATATGTATATACTTTTATATGAAAATTTTTGTTACCATGGGTTTAATTATTGCAATTTCATAAGGATCATTTAAAAAAAAAAAGATTTTTTTGAAAATGAAATAATGTTGCTCGCTGATAATGTAGCTTTCTATATGTGAAAGAAATTTTAAACTTGGATCAGTAGTTTTTGAGTTTATCCATTACAAACATAACATAAACAAATCTTTCCTCTTTATAATATTTATAAAGAGTATAGTTGTTCTATCTCACAAAGGCCGTTTTGCTATGAATGTTGTTAGGCTAAGATTGATCTTTAGTGTGCGTAATGCGAGAGCGTACAGACACACACTAAAACAATGTGCATGTGCAGTGCACTCCAATCACATCCATAGCAATACGATACCCCGATACCCTAACACAGTAAAGACCTGCTCTTCAATTTTTTATCTAAAACGTAGTAAAAATCACTGCTACTTACTTGAAAACATAATAAATCGGTTGCCTCAAAAGTGATTTCAACGAATGTGAAAGTGAATTGTTAATGGGGAGGAAAAGCGCAATTTTATCTCGATAGGTGGCGTCTGGTCTTGGTACCCGGCCGCCTCAAAGAAAGTGTCAAAACATATGGGAATCTCTTGGAGTATTGCACTTTTTAATTTTATACTGAGAAAATGCCGCATTGTTATGCATGTAACTTGTAAAATATTGGAGTTCATCGATTTCCCAGTAACAAAAAAAATAGTGGGCAAAAAAATATCAAAAAAAAGATGCTTTTCCCTCGATTTTCTCCTTTGCTGAGCCTGAGAAACATTATAAATCAAAAGGAATGTTTCATGAATTTGATGAAGCTTCGCCAAAATAAAACAACATTTGAATTATAACAGCTTTGTACTTTAATATTTCAACCTCAGCAGTTTCTAGCATATTTATAACTTGGATGAATTTGATAGGTATATCAAATATGGAATAAGTCCAATATTGGGGCCAAACAGAGAATTAATAGAATTTTATATGCCAGAGTCATTCAAGAAACTTAGAATAATAAAATAAATATGATAAAACGGTTCGTGTAATTTTGGATGGTACAGAAATTCCAGTACAGAAACCTGAAATTACTATTGCACAGAAGGTATCATGAGGCAACTATAAACACGGAAATTCACACTCAGTTGCTTTGTTAAAACTTAAATCATATGCTTCTTATCTGAAATAAAAAGATTACTTGTAAATCTTACACGAAATTTAAAGTAATGTAATGCTTGTTAGCAATTTTTTGTAAGTTGCTATAAACTTTCTTGCCTGTTGTTTTGGCTTTTCTTTTCCGTAATTCTTCTTTTATCTGAGCTAAAGTTAGTATAGAATACATTGTTTGTCCGCAAAATCGAAAAAAATACAATCTAAGAAAGTAAAATCACGTAATACACAGTCAAGACAATATAAGCTCAAACTGACAATTGTTCCAAAGACCAAGCGCCATCTGTAATTCACTTTGCCTTCGCCTCCCCATTAAATAGACAGATACTAAAGAATTTGTGAAAATATTGTGTTAAAACTGGCGTCGCCGAACACGTCCATGACCTAGGACAACCCGTGGCTTGCCCGCTGAGTTACAACAACGCTGCTGCAGCGCTAATCGCGGTAAATATTCACTGTACGTCCCGTATCTGCAGCGCTTTTTTACGCCTGGCACACTCAGCACGTGACTCTGCCGAGGCACAGTTTTAGAGCATTATAACGCTACTGCGCTTAACAAGATTTTTTACATTAAACGACGTGCGCTGCGGGTGCGCTGCTTTTGCTGCACTTTGGCCGGACATACCGTTTGAGTCAATTTAAATATCTCTTGGACTGTTTGCCTACCTGCGATAGCTAAATAAAAATAAAAATGAACTGCTTGGCATGTAACAAGGTCGCTCGTATTGATGAACAACTTAAGTGTACTGCTTGCAAGGGTTGCTACCACTATAAATGCTGCAATTTGACCTTATCTTACTACAAAGACAATTTGACTGAATTGAAACGACACTGGAAATGCCAGTCATGTAAGCAGGTTACGCATCGCAAAGACGACAACACGTCCGTCCGTAAGCAGCTTTTGTCACCGCCAGAGGACAAAGCTGACATGTCCTGTGACGAAATAACACCGCCCACCACGGTTTTGTACAATGCAACACCGTCATCTTCAGCAACAATAACATACGATCAATTCAGTGCTCTTTTGGACTCAAAACTATTAAATATGAGAGCTGCTATTCGGGAGGACATTAACTGCGCTATAAGTAAGCTAAAGGCGGAGTTTACCGAGACAACTGACCATTTAGCCGCATTGCAGTCTGACATGCAATCTGAATTAGACATTGCGACAAAGAAAATTTCTAAAATGGAAACAGAAAAGTCTGTTCTAGAATCTCAGATTAACAAATTAAATAATCGTATCTCCACTTTAGAAAAAGTCTCTCGGGGCTGCAACTTTGAGATACAGTGTGTTCCCGAAAAGAAAAGCGAAAATTTACTTTCTATAGTACACAATCTCTTTACTGAAATAAAAATCTCACCTAGTGAGCTAAATATCAAGTCTGTAAAACGTGTGGCTAAGATTGATAAAAGCTCTGAAAGGCCTCGCGGAATACTTGTCTCTTTACCGTCGGAGCGCGACCGAGACATCGTTATTTCTGCTGCTAAGCGGTACAACAAGATCAACAAAACTACCCAGCTAAATTCTTCCCATCTAGGAGTTCAAGGCGAGAAGTGCCCTGTGTATATTTCTGAGCATCTTTCACCAGAAATCAAGCAATTACACGCCGCAGCACGAGCTACTGCCAAAAAAATGTCTTATAAATATGTCTGGGTAAGATATGGACGAGTCTACGTGCGAAAAAACGACGATTCCAGTGCTATACATGTTAAAAGTGTAAACACACTAGACACTCTGAAATAGTTTGTACTTGACTTGCTTAAAATAACCCTTATACTTTTATTTAATTTTAAATTTAATAATATTCATGGATATCTTTTACCAAAATGTGAATGGAATTAGGACTAAGCTTACTGATATTTATCTTAACACATTAAATAGTAACTTTGACGTCATATGTCTCACAGAAACAAACTTAAATGCGAGTGTGTTTGATTCTGAAGTGTTTGGTGCTCAGTACACTGTATTTAGAAGAGACCGCCACTCGTCTTGTAGCTCTAAGGGTGAAGGCGGTGGTGTATTAATGGCTTTTAAGGATTCATTTGATGTAATTAGGCAAGTGAGTTGGGAAAGTGATGTGGAAGATATATGGGTTACTATCTTTCCAACCTGTAACACCAGCCCTAAGCTCCATGTATGCTTGTGTTATCTACCACCAGATATTTCTCGCGACAATTTGCAAGCTTTTTACGACAATGTTTATAAAAATATATCTCGCGGTGAGGATAACGATGTGTTTTTGCTTATTGGCGATTTTAACACCCCAAATTTGAAATGGTCATCTTGCGTAGAAAATAATGTAATGAAACCTGAAATTTCTTCTGACTTTAAATCTAACTGCCTCACTGATACGATGAACCTTTGCAACATAGTCCAGTTTAATTCCGTCTATAACGCGAATGATCGCCTTCTTGATCTTGTGTTTTCAACTTCTGAAAACGTTACGGTAATGTCTGAGGAACCCATTAGTCGGATTGACTCTCACCATCCACCATTGAAAATTGTGTTAAAAGAACATCCTGAATTTAAAAAAATGAAACCTGCCCCACAAACTAGATATAATTTCCGAAAATGTAAGTATACCGATGTGAAACGAGAACTTGCTAGCGTGGATTGGTCTGTCCTGTCGGATGAACCAAATATTGATTCTGCTGTCTGTGTATTCTATAGTATCCTAAATAAGTTAATCGCTAAATACACACCATTGTTGAGTAACGCCAACAATACATACCCAATATGGTATACTCGCCCATTAATAAAGTGTCTTAAAGATAAGAATAAATACCATCATCGTTTTAAACAGTTTGAGAACCCAAGGGACTATGATGCTTTTTCTTCACTGCGAACGAGATGTAAACACCTTACAGATTCGGCGTACTCTAATTATATATCTTTAACGGAGGAAGGTTTACCTGACAATATTAAGGCATTCTGGAATTTCGTGAACAATAAAAAGGGTGGTTCTGGCATGCCACAGACGATGACCATGGGCACGGAATCATCTTCTGACGCAGAAAAAATATGCGAACTTTTTTCCCAACATTTTGGTTCAGTTTTTGACGACTGTCAACCTACCAATACCAACCAGAATACAGCCGCTGACGATGATTATACTTCTTTTATACATGAAAACTGTGGCAGTATGTGTAATATAGAACTGAGTCAGGACAAAATTTTGGACATTTTGAAGAAACTAGATAAACATAAGGGTTCAGGCTCTGATGAAATCCCCGCTATCTTTTTCTCCAATTGTGCGGAAGAGATCTGTGAACCACTGACGTTGCTGTTCAATATGTCCCTAAAGTCGGGTGTTTTCCCTTCTGCTTGGAAAACAGCACACATCATGCCCGTTCACAAGACCGGAAGTAAATCAAGTTGTGAAAATTACCGACCAATCAGTATTTTATGTTGTGTTGCTAAAGTATTTGAATCTGCATTGTACGATCATTTTTACTCACAAGTGATACCATTTATTTCTACCTATCAACACGGATTCATCAAGGGGAGGTCCACTGTAACTAATTTGTTGGAGTATAGAAATTACTTGTGTGAGGTGTTTGCTATGGGTGGACAGGTTGACGCCGTGTACACCGACTTTACTAAGGCTTTTGACAAAGTAAATCATTCACTTCTTTGTAAAAAGCTGGCAAAGTTTGGTGTGCACGGCAATCTTTTACGCTGGGTTCAATCCTATCTCAGTAACAGAAGCCAGCTTGTCACTCTCAAGGGATTTAAGTCTTCACCTGTTTTAATTAAATCTGGTGTCCCTCAGGGCTCGCACCTCGGTCCGTTATTTTTCGTCATTTACATAAATGATCTTATTAGGAAATTGTCTAGTCCATGTCTTCTGTATGCAGACGACTTGAAAATATATAGCATAATTCGTGATTCATCTGACTGTGGTAGACTACAGAGTGACATTAACACGGTTCATGAGTGGTGTGAGCAGAACTATATGCACCTCAATATCAAAAAATGTTTTGTCATAACTTTTACCAACAAAAGATATTTACATTCTCACAACTATCAACTCAACAAACAGTTATTAGATAAGAAGACAGTAGCTAAGGACCTGGGTGTGCTGTTTGATTCTAAATTAACGTTTCGTGAGCATTATGAGTACATAAAGAAGAAAGCACTTCAATTATTAGGCTTCATTACTAGGTGCACTAAAGGTTTTAAACAGCCTCAAAGTTTTCTCACAGTCTATTATAGTCTTGTTCGTACCATTCTTGAATACGCCTGTGTCATCTGGTCGCCTTGCTACACTGTTCACTCAGATAGTATAGAGAGCGTGCAGAGAAGAGCCCTCAGAATACTCAGCTTTAAATGTGGTCATGGGCGCAGTCTTAATTCTTACAAAGAGAGACTTGATAAATTCAAGGTAACGTCTTTACTTTCCCGCCGTAAGGAACAGGACCTTATTCACTTGCATAAAGTGCTGCACGGATACTTTGATTCCCCCTACCTTTTGGGTAAGTTGGACCTCACCACGAAGCGCAACCCTCGTAGATTTACTAACACGTTTTCCTTAAAAACATACAAGAACAACACCTCGTTTTATAACCCTCTTATAAGAATGTGTCGACTTTACAACGAGGTATCGGTGGTGGATACTAGCATAGATATTTTTGATCCAAGACCCAAATCATTCAGACTTACGGTGAAACGACTTGCACTCATATAGATTAACTCACATTCCCATATCGCTTCAGTATTTAGTTTATAACTTTATGTAGGTATTAAAATTTTTTTTTTCTCTTTTACTTTATATTTAAATTCTAATTAAGTTAGTACTAAAAATATTATATATTTTTTTAATACGTAGGTAATTACTGTTTAAAACAACATGGAATGATGTGTCAACATATGTAGGATTTCAATCTGGTACAGAACTTTATTGTTAAATTGTTATTTGTTTGTAATATGATTGTTATCTGTTTTGTTGTCCGCATAATAAATAAAATAAAATAAAATAAAATAAAATACGGTCTTCTTGAGATAGAAGAACTATACCTTTACATATCTCTGTAACACTTGGTTTAGCTCTGTGCATATAATTATTTAACATTAGCTAATTATTTCACAGCATAGCAGCTCCAGCAACTCATCTGGAAGTGATTGGGAGTGCTCTGATGCGAAACAGGGCTCCGCTCACAAACCACACTTCTCTGTCACTTCATCTGAAACTGGATTGAAACTAAAAATTGCAGCCATTCCACCAAGAAAAGTTGCTTCTGAGAAAAATTCCAAAGCAACAGTTAAAAAGAAGACCACTGACATAACTCCCAAAACACCTAAGACCACCAAAGACAAGCCTGCAGTGAAGAAAAAACTGAAATCACAATTGACATCAAGCTCCAGCTCAGATTCATGTAGTAAATGCTCCACAGATTCATCAAGCGATGATGACTTGCCTCTAAAGGCCGTGTCAAAATCCTTACAACCTAAAGGGTCACCAGCAAAAACGTCAGCTAAAAACATCAAGAATACAAATGAAAAAAGTGACAGTGAAGAAGATAAAAAGATTGACAGTAAAGACAATGCATCAAAACTCAATAAGGACAAAAATACAAAAACCAGTAGCCCTGTTGTGAAAAAGACTAAAAGCGATGAAGTTGGTGATGATGTGACGGTGAAAAGAGGAAGAGGACGGCCAAGGACTAAGGTAAGTTAAACTGTATTTTTTTTAAAGTAATGCTATTGTGTCGCTGGCAAAGGAGAAGGGGCATTTATGACCTCAGCCAGACAAATTCCCAGATTTTTGTTATCAGTTAATGTAACAGTCCCAGGGCGACAACCGAGCAAATACTATTTATTGTAATATTATGGTGGTGTTTAGGTGATAATCTACATTGTCATCTCAAACACTAACTACATTATTTTAAACTTGTCTAAAAACAATAAAAATTAAATGAATATTATATTTAAACTTGAACATACAAAAAAACAAAAGTAAGTCACCGAGCAGGATTCGAACCCGTAACACTCGTTTCTTGCCGTCCGCGTTTTAACCCGCTGGACCAGACGAATAGTGGCCGGCAGGACAAAATTAGCAACCATATTCTGCGTCGAAAGAAAAACGCATGAAACTCGAAAACCCGCGTTTACCCGAACATAAGACTAATCTAGATTATTTACCCCTGGAAACCCCCATATACCAAATTTCAGTGAAATCGTTTGAGCCGTTTCCGAGATCACAGAAAAGTTGTATACATACATACAAGAATTGCTTGTTTAAAGGTATAAGATAAAATTCCAGTCAAGTTAACTCAGCATCTGAAGCAAAAGCGATCCCTCTCCTTTTCTCCTTGCATCACGCCACCGCACCACTTCAATTAATTATCGATAAATTATCGCTAACAAGTGTATTAACGCTACTGGCATGTCGACGGTTGCGTAAAGCAAGGAGAAAAGGTTGTAGAAAAGGTATGTACAACCCGGGGCCGTACCGGCTAACTTACATGGCTATCGTAATCGCTTTCATTTGACAGATGGATGTGATACATTGCTACTTTTCTATGGTAAGTTTTTATTTATGCCAAATAGAAGCAGCAATGTGTAACATCCATCTGTCAAATGAAAGCGATTATGATAGCCATGTAAGTTAGCCAGCCTTTCTATTGTCTAATTTCAAAATCTATCGCAATCGCTTTCAGGACGTAATACATTGATGCTTCTTTTTGGCACAAATAAAAACTTACCAAAGAAATGCAGCAATGTGTCACATCCATCTGTCAAATGAAAGCGATTGCGATAGATTTTTGAAATTAGACAATTAGCCCCCAGTACGGCCCCAGGTGGGGGCTTATTGTCTAATTTCAAAATTATCACAATCGCTTTCATTTGACAGATGGATGTGATACATTGCTGCATTTCTTTGGTTAAGTTCTTATTTGTGCCAAAAATAAGTATCAATGTTCTTTCAAATGAAAGCGATTGCGATAGATTTTGAAATTGGAGAGTAAGTGGGATGGTTGTACATAACTTTTATATTCAATATCAGTGTTTAACAAATATTATTATGTTGCTTTAATTTTTGGTCAGGCGTCGTATGAGCGATTTTTTCCGGATGCGTCATGTTGTTCCTGACTCGTCGTATTCCAGACTAGCTTCCGCCCGCGACTTCGTCCGCGTAGATATTAGAGAAAATCCTTAGGAAACCTTCAACCAGGTTCCGACCAGCCGTTTTTACGCGATTAGGCGGGTCCCCACCAAGCGCGCTGCCTCGCGAGGCAAGACGTTTGCCGTGTGTGGCGGGCCTCGCACGAGGCTGCTTGCTTGGTGGGGACCCGCCTAATCGCGTAAAAACGGCTGGTCGGAACCTGGTTGAAGGTTTCCTAAGGATTTTCTCTAATATCCACGCGGACGAAGTCGCGGGCGGAAGCTAGTTTATTACAATAATCAGAATTGGGTTCCCGTTCCCGTTCTGCTTCCCGAATCATGTCCTGAATCATGTCCACCGTGTTGGACTTCAAAATATATGTTATTTTCGCAATCACCATCCCATAAAACCTCAAGAACGACATCAATATCGATTTTTACTTACTTACCCATTTACCCCCTAAGGGCTTGATTTACAAAATCACAAAATATATGTTTGTCTATTTATTTTTAGACGTGCTCCTTCGAAGTTTAAAAAAGTACTGTCTATTTTATATTCTTTTTCCATACAAAATTTGAACCCCATTTTCACCCCTTTAGGAATTAAATCATGTCCACCGTGTTGGACTTCAAAATAAATGTTTTTTCGCAATCGTCATCCCAGAAAACCCCAATAACGACATCCATATCTATTTTTAGGTTTATTTACCCCATTGTACCCCCAATTCATCCCCATAGGGGTTGAAGTTCTACCAATAACAATATACGTTGCGTTAGATTTCCATCCGTAAGCCTAAATTAATAATTTTGCGATTTTTACTTCCAAAATAAAGGATTAACTTCTAAACACAACTTCATCCCTCTTTTCGGGAGTAGAATTTTGAAAAACGCTGAGACACGTATTTATTTATTTTCAATCATCAGTCTAAACACAAAATTTGAAGATTCTAGCTTCAAAACTGAGGGACTTTCATACAAACTTTCATCCCTTATTTCATCCCCTTAGGGATGGAATTTTCAAAAATCCTTCCTTAGTGGATGCCTACACTGTATAAGGTATCTGTGTGCAAAATTTCAAGTCTATAGGTTCAGCGGTTTGGGCTGTGCGTTGATATCTCACTCAGTCAGTCAGTCAGGACTTTGAATTTTATATATATAGATTCGCCGTATTCCAAATCGACGTATTCCAGATTCGTCGTAACGTAATACAGTCGATGCCATATTTTTTATTTATTTAGGTATTTATTAGTTTATTTAATGGAGAACGCCATCGATTTTTGTTTAGTGACATATCCCATAGCTTATGGTGCCACATGAACAAATGTTAAGAAATTTTCGCGATAAGTATCTCATAAAACAGAAAAGTTATATGGTCTTGAACAGGGGTGGCCAACTTGTTTAGGGCTGTGATCTACATTAAAATTTCCGGGCCTATTGAGATCGACTTATAGCATTTTCATTTTTGGGGTATTTTTTACTACAAAACCGTCGCACCCGCCTCCCGTACCGTTTTGTTGCTACTTGCTTTGCGAAGCACTTTTTGTTATGTTTCTCGCGATCGACTGCAATGTCTCCAGAGATCCACTGGTCGATCGCGATCGACTTGTTGGCCAACCCTGATCTTTTGATACTTTAAAACTGATATTTTGACTCGCGTTATGGCATCATAACGCGGGTGGTGAACTTTACGTCGTACGTAATAATGCACATATTTCAGTGCGCTTGGCAATTCCTTCAAACCCTTGTAACTTGAAAACTACTCGCTTGACTTCAATGAAACTAAAACAGGTGTATTGCAAGACATTTAGCTATATTGCTATAAAATTTCAAATTTTTTAAAATTTTTTTTTAATTTATATTTCAATCTTACACAGCTATCATTACAGGATAATCCCAATTCGACAATGTGGGCAACTTATTTTTATATTATAATTCCTACTTACTATTACTTATAATAACTTACATAACTAACAATATATAAAACTACTCTTGCGAGATCACCCAAATTGCTTGAGAAAATATCAATTCTCTCATGTACTTGATTCACTAGAATTATTGTTCGGACTAGAGGCGTTTTCGCCAGTAGATTGGTTCTAGCCACGGGCACGGCCAGCAGTGGCGGGCGGCGCCGCCTGCACACGTATTGGTCTGGCGCGCTCAGCTGCAGCCGACGCAGCACTCCCGGGTTGTGCGTCAATCCCGCGCAGTAAATTCACCACATATCCGGCTAATGTAAACTCTCGCCGCACTCTGAGCTCGTTGTAACCTACCATACCTAGTACGAACAGTGTGGGGTACATTAATGGGTATAATGGATACACCCCGTACAGCTTGAAGTATAGATGCCTCGTGAATTTGTTTTGGACCCGTTCCAACATCACCCTATACTTCTCTTCGTGTGGAGCCCATATTACTGCCCCGTACTTCATATGACTCCTGACTAGTGCGTCATACAATACTTTTAGAGTTGTGATATTAGTGAACCCCTTTGACTGTCTCAAAACAAAGCCTAAGTTTCTATACGCCTTCTTACAACTGATATAACAGACCCTTGACCTTCTCCATTGTAAGGCACACCAACAGCATGATATACAATGCATTTTGGTTCAAATATTATTAATCAATGTTTTTTGTTTCATTGTTGTTTTTTGATCATGAAATAGTTATTTGTTATACAAGTGACTAAAATCAATTTGTACTGCGAGTGCCGACTTTACGAACCAGCGAAGTAGTCTAGAATTGAATCACGAGCGTAGCGAGTGATTCTAATATAGACTACTGAGCACAGTGAGTGATTTAAAGGCACGAGGCAGAGTAAAATTTTGGTCTTGTGTAAAACATACAACTTTTCACCTCCACCAGTGAGAAAATTTTCACATAACTTTCCTGGTAAAGAGCTTGATTCAGCATTAGAAACTTGTTCACTTAACTTTTTTGGAGCTAGACAACTATCTTCATTGTTGAACACATTCATTTTTGTAATTTATCACAAAAATAATTCGATCAAACATATGCTGAAAAAACAAAAAACCGACTTCAAAAACCTGCCTCTAAAAAGCAAGAAATAATATTCAAATCATTAGATACGCATTATCATTGTTATAATAACAACACGTCTATTGAAGTCGGGTGGGGCTGGAGTACAACTTCCTTTTTTTATTTTAAAAGCCCCACCCGACTTCAATAGACGTGTTGTTATTATAACAATGATAATGCGTATTTGAATATTATTTCTTGCTTTTTAGAGGCAGGTTTTTGAAGTCGGTTTTTTGTTTTTTGAAACAATTTTTTATTTTTTTATTTTTAGTGTAAGTACCTTTTATATTAGGTATATTATTATAGGTATATTATTGGGTAGAAAAATCGGCTCAGCCAAACGTGAGATATTCGCGGAGAAACATACATTCATACAGGTCAAACTGAGAGAGAACCTTTTTTTTTGAAGTCGGTCAAAAAGACTACACTAAAAGTACCCCTTTCCCAACAAAAAGAAACATCTAATTCGGTTCATAAATAACAAAGTCGTTATGTTAGTTGATGCAAAATCATAGTATTTTTAGGATTTCTCGAAAACTACTGAACCGATTTGAAAAAAAATTAAATGGGACCATCTCGCAAGAAAACTCAATCGAACAAAAAAAGAACCATCAACATCGGTTCATAAATGACGAAGATATGCGCGAACAACGATAAAAAAAAAACATACAATCGAATTGAGAACCTCCTCCTTTTTGTGAAGTCGGTTAAAAACTTTATTCAAGAGTAAAGTTAGTAAAGTTGATTCCCGTCGTTTTGATTACATTACGTTGTGTTTTTCTCTTATTCATTAATATCCCATCTTATTTATTTATTTATAATCATAAAACATATAATTTGTTAATAAATTTCATTAGTTTTTAGGGTTCCGTACCCAAAGGGTAAAAACGGGACCCTATTACTAAGACTCCGCTGTCCGTCTGTCTGTCTGTCTGTCCGTCTGTCTGTCTGTCTGTCCGTCTGTCTGTCTGTCTGTCTGTCTGTCACCAGGCTGTATGTCATGAACCGTGATAGCTAGACAGTTGAAATTTTCACAGATGATGTATTTCTGTTGCCGCTATAACAACAAATACTAAAAACAGAAGCACTCTATCTATCCTTTTCTCACATATCAATTATAAAAGTGTCATCCTTGTCACTTTATTTCTTTTTTTTATTATTTTAAAAGTTGGTGTTAGAAATTAAAAAAGCACTTTGTCCCACGCTTTTTTACGCGCCAAAAGCGCCCTTTTCGTGCTGGAGGGTGAAAAAAATATTTGTCTATTTAAGTAGGTAGTTTATTCTATACCGCGGGCACAGAGGCGCGAGGGGAGACGAAAACGGGGGTCGTGAGAGGTGCGGGCGGCAGGGGTACGCCGCCCGTCGCCCGCATCGCCCCCGTTCTCGTCACTCCTCACGCCTCTGTGCCCCTCATGTGACTCATTTACTGGTCAGCTTATAAATATTTTATTGTGTGACCATTTCTCACACAGCTCAGTCACGTCAACGGTCATGTGACGCGTCGGTCACCGGCAAGTCAAAAGTTGTATAGAATTTTTTGACTAGCCGTTGACGTGAATGAGACGTGACTGAGCTGGTGAATGATCCCTTAACCTGCCCTCCCTAGCATGACCGACGAAACACGATATATTTCGCGTGATATAGCGTTTTATCCACTGACCTCCATTTTAATGGAGTGGAGTTTTATCCATACCCAAAAATGCTTGTAATATGGTCATTGTATTGACAACCTTCTTTGATCAAAGTCGAGGTTGCCGTGCTCCTGCGATAGTGACGCAACAAAGTTGTATGGGATTTCATTATTGTCGAGTTTTAGCCACCAGCAATTTCCTTTGAGAATCCGTTATTGTCGAGTTTTGTTTCAACCATAGTTAGGTGAAAAAGTACGTCGTTCATATTCACTTTTCGCTCGCACATTAAACGCCACACCTATCGCTCTCTCAGTCACACTCGTTGTGGTAAGCGCCGTGAGCCGCCATTTTCAATCCCATTCTTTATTTGCGCGGGTGTTGTATTGTTGTAGATGATGTTTTTGTACTTTTTTTTATTTTTTTTACTATTTTTCCTTTTTGATATTTTTTACTTTTTGACTTTTTACCTTTTTGACTTTCTTGCCTTTTTACATTTTTAACATTTTTGTCATTTTGGACCAAGTCTTGTATAGTACTTTACTCAAAATGTCAAAAAGTAAAAAAAACAAAAATGTCGAAAATGTCAAAAATGACAAAATTGTCAAAAAGTCAAAAATGGTTATTTTGGTAATTTTTGACATATTTGTCATTTTTGACACGTTTTGACATTTTTTGCTTTTTTGACATTTATGAGTAAAGCACTATACAAGACTTGGTCCACAATGACTGCACTGTTGGCCACGCTATAATGGCTTCAAGCTGAGCTTAACTCCGCTCTCGGCCTTCAAGCTTGGTCATCATTGCTGTCCGCGCTATAAAGGCCTCGACCTCCGGTCTCGGCCTTTATTCTAGCTTGGCCATCAAGGGCTGCAATGCTGACGCGCTGTGACGGCCTGGACCTGCGCTAAGCTACGCTATCGGCCATCATCATCGCGCTGCCAGCAATGCAGTCATTATTGACCGCGTCAGTAATGTACTATTTTTAACTTGAAAATTATATGACGATTTGGCGTTTTCTGGACCATTGCGGCCCTAACGCATAACCCATAATATGCACATGTACAAAAAAGTCCCCATCTACAGCAGCACCACCAAGCGGAATTAATTGTCTGTCATCCTACCTTTGTCTCTCAAACTTGACTTTTATTTTTATGCATTAGGAGATAGTGTTTGGCGCCTTCATCTCACCTGATGTTAAATGACAATAAGGCCGAAGGTGGAAGCACACGACACCCGGAATCCTCATTACTGAGAAACTGGCTGTCTAACCTCTAACTGCTAGAATACACAATTTTTAAATTGTTGTTATGGCGTCAGGATATGTTTAAAAAACCACAAAAATATCATTAAAATGTATGGAAATGCTGTAACTGATAACTCTCATCCTTACAGCTCTTAGAATGCTGATCAGATCAATTGGGTGTGTATGGAGATCTGAATCTTCTCCATTCACTCCCTGGATGGCCATCATCAGATCACATTCCGCTTAATCCTGGGCGGAGAACCAAAGCTTCAAAGTTACCTCGTTTGTATGAAAATAGACCTCTGTAGTACTTAGTTTTGGAGGCCAGTGTAGTCTGCCAGCTGACATGATATCCACTTCCAAAGTCCTAGCATGCTAACACAATAGTTAATGTAAGTGAAAATATTAGTAAAGCCCAAGATTCAGGAATATGTAAGTATTTAAAATACATTCAAAATGCAAATGCAAAATACCTATATTTATTTTGCATTTGAAATGCTTTATTTTTATAAAAGTACTTTTTTAAATAGTATTTTTATACTAGCTTCTGCCCGCGACTTCGTCCGCGTGCATATCAGAGAAAATCCTTAGGGAACTTTCAACCAGGATCCGCCCAGCCAATTTTACGCGATTAAGCGGGTCCCCACCCAGCGCGCTGCCTCGCGAGGCAAGACATTTGCCGCGTGTGGCGGGCCTTCCCGTTCCCGTTCCCGTTCCCGTTCTCGTCCCGTTCCCGTATCGTTCCCGTTCCGTTCCCGATCCTTTCCCCTCCGTTCCCGTCCCGTTCCTTTATCGTTCCCGTCCCGTTCTCGTTCCCGTTTCGTTCCCGTTCCGTTCCGTCCTATTCCGTTCCCGTTCACGTCCCGTTCCCGTCCAGTACTCCTTCCGTTCCTTTTCCCGGTACCCTTCCCGTCCCGTTCCTGTCCCTTTCCCGTTAAATTCCCGTTCCGTTCCCGTTCCCATTCCGTTCCCTTTCCGTTCTCGTTTCATTCCCGTTCCGTTTCCGTTCCGGCCCGTTCCGTTCCCGTCCTGTTCCCGTTCCCGTGCCCGTGCCTATTCCCGTTCCCGTTACCTGGATGTGCATGTCCAGGTCCAGGTCCATGATGTGTCATGTCCACCGTGTTGGACTTCAAAATAAATCTCATTTTCGCAATCACCATCCCATAAAACCTCAAGAACGACATCCATATCGATTTTTTATGTTTACTCACCCCATTTACCGCCTAAGGGGTTGATTTTCAAAATCACAAAATATATATTTGCCTATTTATTTTTAGATGTGCTCCTACGAAGTTCAAAGTTGTAATGTCTATTTTATATTATTTTTCCATACAAAATTGGAACCCCATTTTCACTCCTTTAGGAGTTAAATCATGTCCAGCGTGTCAGACTTCAAAATAAATCTCATTTTCGCAATCACCATCCCATAAAACCTCAAGAAAGACATCCACATCGATTTTTATGTTTACTCACCCCATTTACCCCCTAAGGGGTTGATTTTCAAAATCACAAAATGTATGTTTGCTTATTTATTTTTAGACATGCTCCTACTAAGTTTAAAGTTCTAATGGCCATTTAATATTTTTTTCCATACAAAATTTGTACCCCAATTTCTCCCCTTGAGGGGTTAAATCATGTCCACCGTGTTGGACTTCAAATAAATGTCATTTTTGCAATCGTCATCCCAGAAAACCCCAATAACGACATCCATATCTATTTTTAGGTTTACTCACCCCATTTACCCCCTAAGGGGTTGCTTTTCAAAATCACAAAATATATGTTTGCTTATTTATTTTTAGACGTGCTCCTACGAAGTTTAAAGTTGTAATGTCCATTTAATATTATTTTTCCATACAAAATTTGAACCCCATTTTCACCCCTTGAGGGGTCAAATCATGTCCATCGTGTTGGACTTCAAAATAAATGTAATTTTTGCAATCGTCATCCCAGAAAACTCCAATAACAACATCCATATCTATTTTTAGGATTTTTACCCCTTTTCACCCCCATTTCATCTCCGTAGGGATTGAAATAATAACAATAAGCGTTGCGTTAGATTTCCATCCATAAGACTAAATTATATATTTAGCAATTTCGACTTCGAAAATAAAGGATTTTCTTCATTACACAACTTCATCCCCCTTTTGACCCCTTCGGGGGTAGAATTTTGAAAAACGCCGAGACTCGTATTTATTAATTTTCAATCGTCAGCCTAAACACAAAATTTGAAGATCCTAGCTTCCAAACTGAGGGACTTTCATACAAACTTTCATCCCTTATTTCATCCCCTTAGGGATAGAATTTTCAAAAATCCTTAGTGGATGCCTACACTCAACTACACTGTATAAGGTATCTGTGTGCAAAATTTCAAGTCTCTAGGTCCAGTGGTTTGGGCTGTGCGTTGATAGATCAGTCAGTCAGTCATTCATTCAGTTTACGATTTTAAATATTAAGATTTAGTACTTATTTGTAAAATGCAAAAAGATTTTACTTTTTTATTTATTTATACTAACTAGCTAAAGTTAATTTTATTATGGTATAAAGCGCCGATTAACCAATTTCGGGCTCGCACCCGTACTTGACAATAAAATATTGTATAATAATAAGTGAGATTTTAAAAGCGAATTTACACTATAACGGAAAGGTAATCATTGTTCAAGATTGAAGATGAGAATCGAAAATAAAAAAAAACATAAAGTTGAAGTTTCCGTTATTTGTGCAAATTCACTGTTAAAATTGAACTTATTATGCGGGTGGCAACTCCAAATTGGTTCCTAACCAGGACAGGATGCTAGATCGGGATATGTAATTGCGGCTTAAGGTTTCTTAGAGACCCGTCATTTTATGCTGAAGAGCTGAAGTAGTATGCTTTTTTATTTTTTTAATCTGTGACTAATAATCTGCTTTACTTTTTCACTTAATAGTCTGTGATATCTGTCAACCAAACGACAGATCAATGCCCTATCGGAAGTCAAATTAACATTTCATTTTCTTAATTTCGTAAAAAGTAAAATAAAAATGGTTTATGCAGCCACGTTTTTACATTTCATAGTGACTTTACTGCCCTTTGAAAATTTAATGTGGATAACGGAACGTTTTAAATGACTCGTTGTTTCCGTAGTGTTTCCATATCGAAAAATATTCATAAACAAATATATTTTTTTCTATATGCGCTAAAAATAAGACTGAACTTGAACCATGTAGAAACTAGTGGCGTTAAAAAGTAGCTCAAATTGTATGTTGTTTAAAAAATAATCTAAAATATGTCGCCACCCCTTTTTCCCAAACTGCTCACGAGAATCGGTTGAGAAATTATTGGTTTTATTTTAAGACCAAATTTAATCGTATGCAACTCGCTAAGCTCGCGATTCAATTTTAAACTACTTCGCTAGTTCGTGATTTAAAGTCGGCACTCGCAGCACATATTGACTTTGGCCACTTGTATAACAAATAACTATCGTCTGATGTTTTTATAGGACTTATTTTATCTGATAGACTATATAAATAATAACTACCTACATACATAAAATATATCGAAATCTTTCATAGTGAAATGAACAAAATAATGAGATAATGTTATAATAACTGTTGAGATTTTGTATACCTAGTCCCTACTAAACATTTTATTGTAAGTATTGAAGAAAGGAAGAATAAAAAAAGAACTTGTTGGTACTAAAAGACCCCTTGATTTTCTTTGTTACATTGTAATATAAAATAATCCGGTTTATTTCTTAACAGGGTTCTGATAAAGACTGCTACCTTTATTCTTGTTTACCACACACCCCTTCCGAAGTTGCTTGTCTACTCAGCCATATAACCCCATAATTTATTAATTCGTATTATGGTAGCAGTATTATACTATACACGCAGTCTTTTGAAAGAGATTGTTGCAATATTAGTGTGAACTTAGTATTTATTTTGCCACTTTGCGTAACAAGAAGTGGCAATATATTTAACTATTACTATCTACAATCGTAGTGCTTTCATCGTAGTTTGAGTGTTTTTAATTTATTCAAGACCACAAATCAGCATCATCATCAAAATAAATAAATTGTTGTGTGTAAGGTAAGCTATAGATACAGCACAAAGAAGAAATAAAGCCACGTTAATAGTTTTTTATTTATTTAATACAATTTTCGTAATTAGATATGCTAATGCAAGATGTTTTAAATAAGACAAATAGTAGTGGCCCAAGTTTAGTGCCTTGAGGTACTCCTACATGTTTACTTCTTGTGTAGACGAGAAACTGCAAATTTTCAAATTCTTCAGCATTCGATTGTTATTACGTATGGATTGCATTTTTATTAAATTAAATAGCGTGATCTACCTTATCAAAAGATTGCGAAAAACGGTATAATAAAGATAGTCAATCTGAATGCGTATGTATTTTTATTTATGTATAATATTATTATTTATATTATATTTTAATCTCTTCTCTCATAAATGTGGTAAATTATTATTATTATTGTGGTAATGATATGTTACATAAAATCGTGTATTGTTCTCTTTAGAACTCGACAACCAAAATATAGAGTTCGGATGGATAATTTAGTTTCATCTCATCCGTTTTTATGAACTGGAATTTATGATCGCTGTTTTTTGAGGGAGAAAGACTGTATTGTGTCTCTACTCTAGCTGAATAAAGGTCGTAAACAATAATAAGTAAGGAATAAAAAAAAGATGGATTTTGAATAATCTTTACCTATTTCATCATAATAACAAACCGAATTCAGACTTTAATTTTCCGCAACACATTTTTACATTGAAGCAACTTGAGCTATGCGATATTTATCTCGCATTACTATTACTAAGCTTATGAATCTCATAATAAAATATTTCTCACCTCTCCAGCACGAAAAGGGTGCTTTTGGCGCGTAAAAACTCGCAGCAAAATCGATTTTTGCTGCGAGCGTGAGACAACAACTTTTAAAATAATAAAGAAAAAACAAATAAAGTGACAAGGATGACACTTGTAAGATTAATATGTAAGAAAAGGATAGATAGAGTGCTTTATAGTGTCATACACGGATTAAAAAGTAAAAAAAATAAAATGCACGGATATACCAAGGAGTTTTAAATAAGGATTGTTAAAAAAGAAGGTTGATAATTCGAAATAAGGAGTATGGAGGTAATGAGGTCACATGTATGAAACAAATATGAAATAAGAAAAATTAATGAAGTTTATTAACAAATTATATGTTTTATGATTATAAATAAATAAATAAGACGGAATATTAATAAATAAGAGAAAAACACAACGCAATGTAATCAAAACGACGGGAATCTACTTTACTGACTCTATGAATAAAATTTTTCAGCATAGGTTTGATTGAATTATTTTTGTGATAAATTACAAAAATGAATGCGTCCAACGATGAAGATACATACTTGTCTAACTTTAAAAGAGTTAAGTGAACAAGTTTCTAATGCTGAATTAAGCTTTTTTACCAGGAAAGTCACGTGAAAATTTTCTCGCTGGTCGAGGTGAAAAGTTGTATGTTTTACACGAGACCAAAATGTTGTTCTGCCAGTAGTCTATTTTAGAATCACTCGCTACGCTCGTGATTCAATTCTAGACTACTTCGCTAGTTCGTGATTTAAAGTCGCCACTCGCAGCACAATTTGATTTTGGTCACTTGTATAACAAATAACTATTGTCCCTAATACAGTATGAAAAAACTTAATGAAACCGTAAGAACGCGCCAGAACGCTTGCCCCAGATACTATTTTCGTTTCACCTCTACCTACATTAATCTTACAGCTGGTGCCTATGCTATGTGCGTATTTTGTTTTTAGCAGACTGAATACTTATTCATTCAGTTGTTTAGTTCAGTTGCTGATCTTGTTTGATTTTACCCTTAGATTTTATTTGATTTATAGTCTAAACTTTAGTGTCTGAACATCGATTCCCGTCCCGGATGAGCAAAAACTATTTCTACAATTTGTTTCGGGTCAAGGTAGTAATGAATGATGTCGGTCGCGTCGTGTCATTGTGTCTGATTTACATAGCACAAGTTATTTGGCTAATTAACTTGCCATAGGATCAGAAAAATGTAACGTGATATTCTATCTAGATCCGAGATCTGAAAAGATAGTTGAAAATATTATGTGTTGTTGTAGGTTATGGTTGCCAAATAGATTTAAATACCTTATTGAAATATTTGAATCTTATCTGAGCAATAAAATAATCATACTATATCTGTGGTGTGGTTCTGGTTACATTTAATTAATTAACACAATAATTTAAAATGTTTCCGCATTAGTTGTGATAGTGTAAAGTGGTAGGTGGTGCAGAGGTGGCGTCGCGAGGGGTAGGTGTGCAGCATTTAATTAAGGCGGTGGGTGCGCTTGGCTCGCGTGCCGGCCGCCACCGCCCGCGCCGCCGTGCACTTCCGGCGCGCCTCGGGGGCGCTGCGCTTTTTCCATGCGTCAGGGGAGGCCGAGGAAAGCGCGACCGGTCGTCACCCGCGCTGAGGAATTAAAATTTTTCACGTAAACTGGTTTGATAGCGCTTACGGTGGCAGAGTGGGGATCGCGAATACGCGCCGCGCGGTCATTAGCTGGCTCGAGGTGAAGCGCGCGCGCGTCCCGCGGTCCCGCTCGCTACGTATACGTCCGTCCCGCGCAAACTACGCTCGTTAGGGACCCTATGTACACAAATACAATGCCAACCATTAATTGGCTAGTGAAGTGATGTGTTTAGTGTCTCGGTTAGTGATTGTTAACTTATAGTTATGTGAAAAGTTTAGTATATTTGGCCGATGTTTATATCTTTAATGGATTACTGTTACTTGGGAATTATTATAATTTGCTTGAAAGACTAATCGAACGATATTTTTTTGTCTTTACTTATTGTTATAATACTAAATCAGTTCATTATTTCGTGATCGTATTTTATGGTTAGTGACAATGATTTTATGCAAAACAAACACTGTGATAAGCGGTTTGAGAACGTCGGCTGGAGGCGTGAGAGGGGTGCGGGCAGCAGCCAAATTACCCTTATCAAACATTTAGCGCGCCTCAAGGTCGGACGCGAGCGTTATCAGCGGTCTCGTTGCCAATGGATTTGTTCCGTGATTGCGCGCATCGGTGCAAATTGCTTGCTCCTCTATATTTTTATTAACACGTTTTTATTGGGTCGCTTTCTTGTTTGTTTGTTTTCATGTATGAAACGGAACATAAATATGATTTATCTGTTTACTTGAAAGCCGGTTTCTGTATGCATTTTCATATGAATCAAAAATAATATCAACGAAAATTATTACCTAGACATAATCAGGTAAAATTATGATAAAGATTATATTTTATTAACCTAAACCCAAGTAAAATCGATTGTTATTTTCAATACCGTTTTAATACCAAGTAGCAGAATGTCCACAATAGTATTCCCTCGTATTTTATAGTGTTTGGTTTTTACCGAATTCACGCGAATAGTGTGTAATATAGATCGCGACCCAGTTACTCTTGATTGAGGATAAAGAAACAAAAATAGATCATCAAAGCAGTGAACAGAGATTCGAGTTGGTGGACGATAGTGGAAGTAGTGAAGTGAGAAGTGATGCGGGCATGATGCGACACTCGGCGAGCGCTGCGGCCACTTGGACGGCGCCCGGCGAGGTCTGGGAGTACGTCAGCCAACTAGTCAGTTCCTACCACGACCAGCATAATTGCCAGGTACAGCGAAAGGGGAGATCAACCCCTAAATAATGCAATATTCGTAAACTTTACAGCCCCGATAGCTGACCCCAAGGTATGCGAACTGTACGAACATAAACAGAATGTGCTTGATTTAATAAAAAAATCAGAAAATGACAATTTAAGTAGTTATGATGATGAGGTGATCGATCACTCCCAAGTCCCACCCAAAATTCGACATCACAAAGATGTACGTCACACAATAAAAAAATACGTCTTTGATATAGTATGTATTTTGTTGCACCTTACTCTAAGCATATTATGAAGAACGCTTCATTAACTTAAAGACTGAATCAGTTTTTGTAATAGTACATAGAAGATAGATGGGAGGGAACACGTCATGTCAAAGCTTGCCTTGCAATGAATGCAATTATCACACCTTGATAATTGCCAGAGTTCAGCAGGCGCTCCTAACATTACAGCACAGTATACAATATTATGCTCCATGTAATCAACAAGCGTTATCTACCCGTGGCATACGAAATTCTACATTTCGCTTAATACATGTCAGTGTACATAAATGCAATGTCATTGTCAGCATTTATGTTATGATTAAGCTGTAATGTAATGTAGATATCTCAAATCGACTGATTAAGATTCAGTTACATACATGACTAATACATTATTTGTATAGCTCTTAACATTTGACTTGTGTTCGTTGAACTCATCTATTCGAATAGTAGGTAGCTAAGCGATGAAGTGCCACGTAATAGACAGATCAAAGTTGGTTTATTTGACCGTGAAATTGCGATCGAGCAAGCGTGACCGCTTCGCGTGCTTTTATGAATGCTCCACCTCAATCAGCATGTCGTCGTTGTTATTCTCGTGTGTTAATTCAAATCAAATATAAACTTAACTATTTGAGAAAGGCAGCCATATCGAAAATCATTATCCAATAAATTAATATGTGTTCCGGCTTTACCTGATTTGAATTGAAACGTTTATTTATTACTCTCTTAAACTTAACAGTCGTTCATTGCTCATAAAACTATAAATTTAAAGTCGACGCTCGATTCAAGGTCGTCTTCAAATTTAAAGATATCATTTCGATAACCCGAATGTCTTGGTCGTCACCCATTAGCTTATAAAAAACATTTTTTTAAGCCGAATCAATCTAAATCTGTTTAAATATAGATTTTTTTGTTAATGACGTGATCGTTTGCTAGCGGCGGGTAACCAATTTTGTCTCTTTGCTCATTTTGACCACAATATTTGTTTTTAAAATAGTATCTGTCAGTAAGAAAAGATCTCCGACCGATCAGTCTCTTCAACAAATCATTAGTAAGAAGGAACAAGAGCCGGCATCAGTAGGGTTCCAGTACACTGGTTTTGTTGAGTATTTATCAAATTGGGCGTTATCAATAATTTTGATATTACGTATGGTACGACGTCTAATATTCACGAGATCGTTAAAGTCAGACCAACTAGTCTTCGACACTGTAGTAACTCTGAAAATCTTCCCAAAAACTTTTTGTGTAACGTTAGTACTTCTTATAACTTCCGCATAACTTGCAATATATGGATTGCATTGCATTAAGGTATCTAATGCTTAAGGTTATTACACCTTCACTCATAAATTCTTATTTATAGAAACATAGGAAGTGAATGTACCTAAGACGGGTTCTTGATTGATGTCGCTCGCCATTAAAGCTTTTGCAAATTTTATCATCTCTATCTAATAGCTAACGAGATTACGGTATCCTCGGATATATATTTTCTTGACTTCTGCTGTAGTAATATTCTATTTGTCAATGTAAATTATCTTATTGTCCTTAATAATGTATTGTTTTATAAATGTTATTGCAGGTTATTGTTTGCCTATGCTCCGTGATTGCGATCAACTGTAATGACTGATTACGCAACATGTACAGTTGGATCTAATGTCGGCGATGATTCAATGCAATTTATGAACGCTTCTACTTCTTGATATTAATTTCATACAACTAAGTCACTATTACGTTTAAAATATATCGAATATTCTGAATTTTTGAAACTTTTAGTAGTTTTTAGCATCTTTTTGAAATACCGAGGTAATACGATCTTATAATTAATAGTTGTATTGTATCTGCGGTATTTGACGAGTGCTGAATTTGCAGACGCTTATGACTGTGCGGGCGATGGTAACTAAAACCGGTTGGACACCTTTGTCGATGCACAACCGCTGCCTTTTGGTGACATCCGCAAAAAGTGCGCAGTGGAATGCGTCGGAGTTTGGCAGGGTTTTTATTGATGTACGCATGCCGTACTTAACCATCATTTGTCCTTATTTCGACATTGCTGCGAAAACTCAGAGAAAGTAACTATTTAGTAAAATGAATGACTTCGTACTGATAAAACGTCTTTGTTCAAAAGATTGAAACAGATGCAAATCATAATGGGCTTAATTAACTTTTTTATATATCGTCATCATGATACTTAATGGACGCATCATCTGTCCTTCGTTTTAAAAATAAAATCCACGGCCCCGCTACGGGTTGGTTGTTTTAGTAATAAAATTGTCCTCATGTGTCAATTCAATGTTTTACAAGGGTATTCTCTCAATTGTCTTGGACGTTGACGATATGTCGACAACTTTGTTACAGAGATTGATGAAAAGGTAAATAAGTTTGCATTTATTTCTGGTTTTGTATTGTTTATCAGAAACTTGCTCAAAACTAAATTTAACTTAAAATAATGTCATCTGTACTGCATTAACGATGAAACATTCAAAGATCATGTTTGTATTTGTTGCGTATTGATGCTGTGGGAAGGGTGCACCAGGGATCGGGATAATCCGGTCCAACGGCCCATCTTAGCTAACGTCTTTTAATAAAGCCCTAACGACAACTGCACGCCTTACTAGGGACGCCAACCTGCCCTCAATGGCTAATCGTATAAATCAAACGCGTTAAGTACATTGATACGAATAGAAACGTAATAATATTCCCACACTTGACAACTGGAGAACATTATCCACATGGTCGTGATATGACGCAATAACCGCTAATTATAATAATATAGTTATCAATATATAAAGACCGGTTGATTGTTGAACAACCCTGGCTCCTGGTCAGGTAATGCAAAACGAGACTCGGGAATAAATCGTTTACATGGTTGTCGGCGTAAACTGGTCTTGCTGGCGTCCATGCCGCGCGGTGTCGCTCAGAGGTAGGAAGCGACGCTTGATAACTAGAACCACACGCGAGTCAGATGCGTCGGCGGTGGTCGCTCTTACTAATTTGGGCCTATTTGTTTGGTCAATATAGTGCTTCCCACTTCCAGACCCTAATGATCTTGGGTCACTACTTTTGTGAAATGTTATATCTCAAATGTCGGGTCAACTTCGGCATGCTGCTATCGAACTTTTTTTTCTGCATCATAGAAGTTATAGCCAAAATGCTTTTTTTTAAAAACTACTTCCCATGTAAAAGCCATTGTCCTATTTCCTACCCTTTGATGATAGTTTGAAATCTGAATATGATGCTATTTTTAAGAAAATCATTTATGGTATATCAAACTAAAATATTTTGCTGGTTTCTCTCACATCATAGTGTTCGTTTACTTTACCCGCTTAAGTATTACCACAGCACCCATAATCAAACATAGCGATTGGCACACCGATACCGCATCTGATCGCGTTGTACGCACCAGCTTAAAGTACATTAGTGTTGCTGGTACGGCGTGTATTCGCGGCAGCGGTGAACTTATCTCGCCATTAGAGTTATTATGGGCCGGTATCTCGTCCATCGCACCGCTTCGATTGTTTCTGAACGCGCCACAGTCTCCTGCACTCCTACCATAATTGACCACTGTTTACTTCTACTACGAGCAATTATTTTAAAAGTCTGCAGTTTTTAAAATTTTAAAAACTAATACTTACGCAAGTCTACTCTTAAGATTCTTGAACAATGAAAAGTTTTTGTTCACCCAGAAATCGGTTCAATTTGCATAATTTTTCGTACCTACGGTATAAAGCAAACCTACATTTTTATGGCGTATTTATTACGGAGTTAACGATCAAGCAATATGAGCAACAGCAGATGTATCAGACATGTTTCAGTTTTTTTAATTGCCATTAATCATTGGCTTACTGCGGTTTTATTATTTCCAATTTCATCCGCTGGTCAAATTATATGATTATTTGCTTGTGCATGCACTAGTTATTTATTAATGAATTGAATCTGCGACGTCAAGCCTTTAAAAGGCATGCGTATAGATAACATCGGATGATCGTTGCCCACGCTTACTTTGCTGGTTGCTCCTGTCTCGTTACTTGTGATTAAGGAAATTGAAATGAACAGTATCAACCCGTCATCTTGTACTTAATTTAGCACATTCTTTTAGTTGTTAATTGAACGTATTTGAGTCGTGTACGGTACTACTGTAGAGATAGATATATTTTATATAAGTAGTGTATTCCAATTATGATTAAATTTATCCATTTTCCATAGTTTAAATTTATGATCAACAACATTTATTCAGAGACTTGGACTTAAAATCCATATTTTATAACATATTTGCTTATATTTGATAACGAACGAGTAATCAGTATTCATAGCACAGAGCGTATTCTTGTTTTAAAACTGTCTGTTTAACTTCTGATGATGACCTTGCTGTCGCAGTATTGAAATAAACATAGCTATTGTTCCACGTCATTCATGTGTCGTCTGAACAAGTACTTAGTCGGTATTAAATTTACTTTAACTTGTAAATTAAAGTGTGCAAGAGAAGGCTTAATCTTCGATAAACTTTTGGAATGATAATGATTTATTGGCTCAAGCAAGACTGTCTACATAGCGTATAGTGTGAAATTATGTAATTGTATATCGTTTTATAGTATGTGCCAATTGGCAATGTTGATTAAATCTTCGTTGTATAGATTTTATCTTTGATTAGTGTGGTTGGGTTCAGTCGGTACCGTCCTTGGTCTGGCATCGGCTCAATTAGCGCGGGCGGCGATAGGAACCGCCCGTCCGCGTGTGTCGGCTCGTGGGAATGTCTTGATGCCTCCCCCTCCTTTTTTACACACCTGCACTCTTCGTTCTTATGCATTTTGGCGTCTAAATATTTTAAGAAATTTATTACTATTTCAAATATTATCTTCTGGCTCCGACAATCAATAATAATTGAAAATATAGTTATCTAGAAAAATTATCGGGTTTAAATAATTTGCTATGATTAGGATTAGGACAATCTTCAGACTCCTCGAGCAGAATGAATCAATTTAAGATCCATCTCCATTGTGGGATCAGAAGGTCAGAAATCAGGATAAACTCTTTGTGAGTTTATTATTTGGATTCCATATTACCATATTAGCCAGATCGCGGTTGATGTTGCAAGAAATGCATTCGTGAGTAATATAGCCCGGTAGTCTTGCTTGAGTTTTTTGTTGTTTCAGAGACAACTAGTCCTAGTAGAGGTTTGGCTCGAGAGTGAGCAGGCTGTGGTCAATAGCATATCTAACTTTCCAGAGATTCCCTGAGGATTGGTAGACTAGTTGGATACATTTGCTGGGCTTCCTTCGTCCATTGCCTGTCCTCACTGTAGAGAGAGGAAGACTGATCCCTTCAATTCGCGTTGGTAGCAGAAAAGAAAACTGAAAAGGGCTAAGCTATCATACGGATTCACGGTTATTAGATGTGCATAAAAGGTGGCATAAGGTCGCTTATAATACTCTCTAATGGCCCCTCTGCCTGGTTACGTAGACTAGTAGTACATAATTTCCAACGTAACCTTAATTTTTTACACTCCACGGCTAACACCCTAGTCTCGTTGGTTTTTGCCGTTGCTGCCGCTTCGTCCTTTTTGTTAACGGCTTTAGATTTTAATTACTATTATTTAAATGTTACTTTAGTTTTCCTGTTGCAGTAAGTAACATAATAATATAGATTGTGAACTCGTTGCATAATCATAGTTCGTGATTAGAATGGCATTTCCCGTTTGCTTTTGAGAATTTGAGATCGCACATGCAAGTGCACCAGTGAATCGTGAACACGGTTAGAGGTTCCATAGTGTCGACGACCGTAATCGTGTTGCAGTTATCGTAGTCAATTAATCTTGCACTTCTGCGACTTCTGACGTGCAGTCCTGATTCCGTGGTGCAGTGACGAGGCTCGGCAATATTTTACACATGATTAGAGCGGCACTGTATGGGTAAGCAAATTGCGCCGACGCGACGCGCAGTCACGATCTGAACCTCGCCGGAACCCGGGAGAGTTTCTACGGAATTCCGACGTAAATGCTACATAGATATTAATGGCAGTCTGTATCTTTCTTGATTTCCCAGCAGGACCCGTTTATAACCTATTGTGTTTAGTTTTAAAACATTGCTGATGATGACTGATTAGACGTCCCCTCTTACCTGTTGCGTTCGTATAGCTAAATCTTCTCATTCTCACAAGGATGTAAGTTGTTTAGTGGGGAATAAATTAATGCGGTCGGTATTTATTCAAATTAGACATCGTTCTTCGGCAGATCGTATCGTGTAACGGATAAGGAAGTCGTGGCCACGCTATCGTGTCATCGCCGGCTGTATTGCCACTGCTCCTGGGGTGTATCATGGAAATATTTTTTTTTTAAGATTCTGAGACGGTTGAGAAAGTTGTCCGATATTTTCGAAGTTCCTGAGATGGATTTATATTAGACGTTGATATCAACAAAACCCAAATTGTGGATTGCTATAATAACAAAATAAATTATTGACTGCTGAACTATTGCTTAGTATCTACTCAATGCTTTAATCAACACTGTTTACTAGATCGGCTCCTTGCAGAAAATTGACACAGTTCCTTTATTGATTGTTTTATGGTTAGGAACAAACGTGCCTGTTAAGTTAAATGTACTTCAATAAGTAGGAAAATAATTTATGCAAGTAAAATAATTTTCTGATAAGTGAGGTTCAGGAGATCTGTGCCACAACAAACATGCTTCGAACACAACACAATACAACTCCATTAAATATGAAAGTTATTATAGATTATTACTCGAGGTTTTCCGTTTGTTTCGCACCCTAAATTTGTACGCCTTAATTAAGTATGGTCGGGATCTGTAGATTATGATCGCGGTTATGGTAATGGTGCACCTAATTCTGAGTCACGGGCGGATCGGCCGGCGCCGGTACGGCTCCCGACGACGCCGCAACACCACCGGCCTGCGTCCGCGTGCGGTGCACCGTGCATAGGTGCTCACTCGCCTGGAACCAAACCAACTCACCCTCAAACCAAGTCATTTGTTTACCAAAAACACCGCCGATCACCTAAATATCACTCGTATTAACAATAAGCTTGTAATTAGGTGCAGTAGCATCTAGATCACATGATGGGATTGATAATTTAGTAAAATTATTAAATCCTTCATCAGATCTAAGTAAACCTTTTGCTAAGTAACCCGCTATTTTGATTAAGATGTATGTCCTTTACGCTAATCCACCACTTAAGGGTGCACCGAGCGTCCACTAGCGCCGCCAATCAAGAAAAAATCATTACAACGAAATAACTATGTTTAACAAAATTCTGAAATATATAAAAACTAGTAATAGTTATAAACTGTTTTTGTATGCGTTTTTTTCCTGGTTTAAATGTGTTTGTGTAGTTAAAACCTGGATTAACGCCTAAAGTGGCCACTTTAGGCGTTAATCCAGATTTTAACCACACGAACGCATTTAAACTTAGAATTTTACGCATACAAAAATAGTTTATAACTAATACTAGTTTTTATATGTTTCAGAATTTTGTTAAACATAGTTATTTCGTTGTAATGATTTTTTCTTGATTGGCGGCGCTAGTGGACGCTCGGTGCACCCTTAACACTAAGTTGTCTGATTACAAGCGTTTAAAAGGATTAGACATCGTCGTACTTTTTATATTTTAAATAACCACTTGTGCTCACGAAACGTGATAATGCGATTGAGTGACATCTTGTCTAGCATCTGTCTGGAATACAAATAACACCTTAGCTTTTATTATTAAATAATCTTTAAAGAACTTGATTGTGTAAGTTACTGATTCCTTAATACACTAATTGGTCCAATCATTCAATTCTACAAATTCTCTTTACGGTCCACTTCTGCAGTAAATATTGACCATAATAAGATTTCGGTTTAACTTTCCTGTATATTTATGCAACCAAAATTAACAATATGTGTACGTTTTCCATGTAACCGTTCATAAACATGGTAACCCGATAGGCGACTCGATAAATAACCCTGATTATCGAATTATGTATCAACGTATCATGGTTTCATTAATCATGCGGTTACCGCGCGTGCCCTACAATTGACATCTAGCAGTAATGTACCTTCACAGTCGTTACTCACTGTATAAAACTAAACTGCATGTCCGCTGCAAATACCTACTTCGATAAAGTACCTAATGACGGACGACCTCGCCTCGCTCAAATTAATCTCACTCATCTCGTCTGATTACAGAAAACCAGGCAACCTAAAAAGTATACAAATCGTTAACTAGCGTTAATCACTCTGTGTGTATGTAACGTATCAGATGTGTTTTTTGGAAATTCCCCTCTTCAGACATAGGTCACTAAAATCATGAGATGCTTGCAATGCATCAAGATTCGGGATAGAACCAATACTCGGCTCTCTGCCAAGGAAATAAGGCTTTCGCCATCACCAGATGGCAAAGCGCTTACCCGTTATCACGCCTGATGGTAAGGGATAAGGGATGGGATGGGATAGGGTAAGGGATGATGCAATCTATGATGAAACGCGCTTGCCTAGAACCTAGAAGATACCTATCCATTCGCGACTTTAAGGCTCCCAGATTGTACCTATCTGGAAACACAGACACAGGCAAGGAGTTTCTTTCTCTAGCGGCACGGATGATAAAATTTGAAGCAAAATGCTTAGTGCGAGTCTTTTGAATATCCACTAATACAGTGGTGCTGATTCGTACGTCTGATGAAAGAAGAGAGATGGCGGAATTAGGTTGTGCAATTCCACTGCACACTCGCCTAAATGTATCTGATAAAAAACTGATAAGCTTGCTAAGGACCGACCGAGATCTCGGTCTCGGTCTCGGCCAGTCTCGGCCAAAAATTATGTCTCGGTCTCGGTCTCGGCCAAAATGGCCGAGAATCTCGGCCTTTTGGTACCTACTTACGTAAGCCTGAGATTACACTCATGCGCTTTCGTCTTACACTTTCCTCTTCGCTGAGGCATGCGTCATTGGAATTAACGCATGTTATGCATGCTACAGGGCATACACTGACGCATTCCTCACAGTAATTAATCAAATTAAATCAAGATTTGTTGACTTCTGTCATTTGGTAATTTGCTGTCGACTTTTAATAGGTACTACATATATTCAGTTTTACAAATGTGAATGTTATTTTAATTGTCTTTTATAGTGGTTGGCGTACAGTACAAGCTCAAAATCAATGGATAACCGCAAATCGATGTACAGCATAGCCGTTTGGGACAAGTATACTTGAATTCAAAACAATATTTTGGGCCCGCATTTCTTAAAATTTCTTCCCTTAGGAGAGGAGTTATGGTGTTATATTTCTTTTTGTATGGGAAAATTGATTTTTTTCTCCAACCTATCATGTGTGGTATCCAATTAAAGGGCTTTCTGAGCCACATCGTTGCATTTCAGCCACTTGTTTTAAATTATAGCAAACAATTTTTTTTTTATTTTTCTAAGTTTGGGCTCCTACATAGAGATGGGCGTTATAAACCATAAATAGTTATTGAAACTATGTATTGGTGAAATACCGAAAACTATGTATTGGTCCGCGGTGAAACTATTTATCGACAGAAACACGTTATTGTAACCAAACGTTTAGATATTCAATACCTGACCTTATTACAATACCATAACGTTTCTTAAAAATACCGTGTTC
Organism: Agriphila tristella; assembly: GCA_928269145.1. Lineage (NCBI taxonomy): Eukaryota > Metazoa > Arthropoda > Insecta > Lepidoptera > Crambidae > Agriphila > Agriphila tristella. The sequence goes on from OV743433.1 coordinate 47,485,293, forward strand.
GTTTCATGCGATTCAGAGTGCTTTTGTAATATAGGAAATAGCGCCATCTAACCACCTAACATGAAATTATAATCACTGATAATGTGTTTTTTGTTTCCTAAATAAATTCTGAAATTTCAGATTTTAGGCGTTCACAATGTTATTTTTCTATTAAGATAATTTATATAACAGTAAAAATACTAGAACAAATCGACTCACCCGTAGCATCACGTCGTATTTCGAAACGTATATTTTTTATGATTCTTTATTTAAAACAAAAATATTGATAAAAAAGAATAAAAGGAAGCAAAAAACACCAAAACAAATCTGAGAATTTAATATTCCATAGTATCTATAAGTCCCTAATTATTTGTAAACATAGGTGTCAAGAAAATACCAACACCGTATCAAAAAACTAGTTATTTCGGTGCCGCTGGATTGGAAATACCGTACAATACCTCCGATAAATAGTTTTGAAAACCGTTATCGAAAACCAATACATAGTTTCGGTTCGGTATGCGAAAAACCCGTTATTACCCAATACTACTCCTACAGATACGATATGGTTTAAATATTTTTCATAAATATATCTCAAATGATATGTAATATTCTCATATCTAACCTCAAAAAGCAATTTTGTAAATTTTGACATTTAGTATTTTTATTTTTTGGTTTTAATGATTACAAAGCTTTTACAAAGTGATTATGTATGATAAAAAACATATTTGTTATGTAACCTATCGTGTGTGATATCGAATGAAAGGGCTTTCTGAGCTGTTTCTAAAAATATATTTCAGCATGTTCAGAATTACATTTCAGCACTTGTTTTAAACTAAACCAAAAAATCTTAACAAAAAACTATGCTTAAGTTTGGGCAAAAATTAGAAAAAATAATACTAAATGTAAATATTTTCAAAATGGATTTCTCGAGGATTGATATGAGTGAGTATAATATTAAGTATTATATATCTTTTTATTTAAGATGTATTTTACAAAAAAATGTTATGAAATATAAGAACCGGCTTAGCAAGCTCTTCCTTTCAATATCATACACGATAGGATTTAGAAAAAAAAGATGACACCATAATAAATAACTCATCTTCTAAGGAAGGATTTTTTAAGAACTGCGAGTCCGAAATATTGTTTTGAGCTCAAGTAAAAGTGCCGTACCAAACGGCTTTGCTGCACATGGATTTGCGGATTTTTTTGCGTACACCTAGCACTATTATGATTAAATAAAGAATTTTAATTAAATTAAATGTGTTTTTCATCAATATTCGCCATTTTATAGTAACATTTAAAAAAAATCAAAAATCTCGGTCTCGGTCTCGGCCGAGACTTTTTTTAAATCTCGGTCTCGGTCTCGGTACTCGGCGAAAAGTTGGTTCGGTCGGTCCCTAAAGCTTGCAAGTCTTGCAACCATAATTTTCCTTAATTTGTCCAATTCCAATAATGATTAAATTAACAAATGAGAAATTAAAATTACTAGGTACATCATAACGATGTGTTAGTCTTCCTTCTGTAAATTCCTTCGCGACTTTTAATTTTTGTGTCTTTCGTCGTAGCTAGGAAGTTGTTACTGCCGCTATAAACTCTAACGTTTCGTGTTTCGGATCTAAATAAAACAAGATTTGGGTTTAATGTAAGCAGATGGACGGCCATAAATTATTGCGTCTGTGTAAACTGCGCGTTAATTGTGAAAACTGTAAACGTGTCAGTCTTTCGGATGGGTGTGCGAAACTTAGTATTGATTCAGTTGAAGCGTTGTGAACTCTATGAAATCTGCAGTTATCTTAAATTCAATATTTTATGCTGTCCTCCTACTTAGGACATTATGTTTAGATGGTTTTTGGAATAATTTTCGAAAAACTTGATTAGTGTTTAAATTTTTTGGTAGGTACGGTAGGTTGATTGTAGCGTAGGTTTGTTTTGTCAAACGTTTATTGAAAATGTATTTACTTAATTTTATTATTGATAGTTTTTTCTTACGAAAAAATGTAACATAATTTTTAATGTTGAAAATATCCCGTATGTACATTAAGAGCTTTAATAAATTGTCAAAATATCCGCGGCGTTCGTTGGTTTGGTCGTTGTTTTGCCCTTGCGTTTGCTCGTTTTATTTTTTGGACCCGATTTCAATATGTTCATTGACGTGATATGCATATTTTGCATGTACCCTTGAGTCAACGGATGCCTTGTCAAAAGATACTACATTGTTCGTGGGACAATATTATTTGCAAATGTAATATTGTTGCCGAGTGATTTTGTTTGTTTTTACACAAATCGTTTGTGATTTAAGTCGTATTTGCCATGAGCTAGCCATATGCCACAAAAAATAGAGGCAGACAATGAGGTTCGCACATTCGAAATATCGAGGTGACTGAACCCTTATACAGAGAGTCTATAGTTTTTGTGACTATCGCTCTACACTTCACAAAAAGTGCTATAAATAAACCGTCTAAAGGTCGGAGACCAATGAGTTTAATTTCCTTGCAAAAATACGGGCTAAGTATAATTTGGCGTATGCTAAGGCTAACCCGTGACAACGTCGAAATGCAATATTTCCTACTTAAAAGATGAGTTGAATAAATTAATCATAAAATAGTAAATAATATTATTCTTATTGTTTTCGAATTTTAAATTGATAGCTTTGATGAAGAGTAACACCACGTGAGTAAATAAAGATGACATTTCTTCAATAGCCATTAATATCAAAATAAATTTCTGTTACTGATTATATTTTTTCCAAGGACACATACTTTGTAAATTATATACCTATATTAGTGTCAGTTGCCTATTTATTATTCCGTCATAGGTCGGTGGAAATTTAATTTATATAGTCAACCATCGATATGTATCATGAATATAAATGAGACTTGAGACAAAAACAAGATGTGTTTGAGGAGAAATAATAAGAGCCGATCGTCTAGCCGGCATCGTCCTTGAGTGCAGAAATCCTTGATGAGTACAATCAACTGCCACCGGATAGTCTTCTCTGTTCAGGGCTGTCAATTTAATCGTTTATAGGTCGTAATATTTGAATAATCTTAACACGCAAGTTTGCAAGTTTAAAATTTTCAATTCGCGTGTTTTTTGCATGACGAATCATTAGTAGCCGACACCTAGGTGGAATTTGCTACTGTAAAATTGATTAGAAAGTCAAGTCAATATGTAATTAAATAAATACTAATATAATCAATATAGTAGGTATCTACTTCGCATAAAACAAAAATTGACATGCATTGCGAAGGTGGTGAAGAAGGAGAAGATTGTTGCCAAATATTTAAACAGTTGATTTTTTTTGCTAATCATTTAGATTAATGACAGATCAAAAAATACTTCCCAATAATTAAGATGTTGCTATTAAAATAGTATAACAACCCTACGTGCTCGTTGCGTAGGTGCTAGGCAAGTGTGACGAGAAAAACTAAAACTGAAAATAAATAGGCGCGAATCGCCTATTAACTGGCGGTCACTGGCGATACTCTACTCGATCCGATGTCCACTATCCGTATTAGTAACTGGACGATTATACGCACGCACTTCTCGTAACAAAAAAAAAGTTGCCAGTTCAGCTGGTTCGGGTTTTTTTTATATATTTTTTTTGAATCGGGAGTAATAAATAAAACATATGATATTGAAAGGGATACGTATCCCTTTTTAACACCACCACAATTAATCCATTAATTTCATTTGACACAACGTTCACATAGGTTTTTGGGTATTTAGGATTAATTGAGTAACAGGATGAGTCTCTCTCTTGTTAGCAGTGCAAAATACCATAAATACTAAGCAAAGTCAAGGCAAAGTACTCTACAAATGCTCGTTTCTATTGACAAACCCTTGTTGCTTTTAGATTTGAAATTAGAGAATCTAAAGTTTTTATAGCACGTCTTGAGATTACAATGACATCATTAAATAAAATTTAGATTCAGGATATGGTATAAATGACATTCGATTTGAATTGAATGAATGTATTTCTCCTGGACGAAGATTTCCGGCAGCCACCATTTATCTCCCCGCGTATTATATTAGCGAAGCGAGTGCGTAAATATGTCACGCTTAAAATTCAGTCGCAGTTTAAATTGAATTTAAGTCAAGCCACGACCTGTCAACTTATCGAATATAAATTCACTTAATAATCGTTACCAATTACGTGAGCGTTCGGCCTCGTACTATACTATCAACGTTTACAGAAATGTTATTACTACGGACGATTACTGCGAAGGATTAAGATCTTTTTGCGGCGGCGTGTAAGGGAGAAAATGAGTTGTCAACCGAAAGCCAAGTTGGTCTTTTTAGTAGAGGAATGGAGCGCTTATGAGGCGCGCCGGCCGGTTCACTGCTCGCACCATGAGATATGTTGGACGTTATGAAACCATCACTGACTAACTACGAATAACTGATTTGGAAACCTGGACGACTTCGTTATTGATGACGGAAATGTTTGCTTAGTTGTAATGTTTTCAAAGAAGAAAGTAAATGGTTCTAAGTTATGACAAAAAACCCTACCCCAACTCACCGTATAGATTACCTTTTGAGCGTACCAGCTGCAGGCTATCTTGATAACCGTTCAATGCCGATTGCCGATGTTCGATTGTCTGTGACTATCAAGTCAAGTTCACGGCCTGTCCGATTTAGTTCTTCAACGTTTCCCCTTCTATTTGCAGTTTTATTAAGTGATTGTAATTTATTAATTTTGTTTTGAATATTACAATCTAATTCTCTAGTTATTTTCCGTTAATTGAAATGAATCACATTTTCATAACAATATACTGATTTTTTGTTATGTTTTCATATATTTTTAGATGTAAGTAAGGATACTTTTCAAAGAAGCTGGTTGCATGACGACGATGGTTATGTCATAAACACCACTCTATTCTCAATTATCCTGGTTAGTTATTATAGTTAGTACAAACTTGGATAGTTCTGCAATAAAACACAAACCACTTTAATGTTGCTCGTTCCTAATGTCGAAACAGTTCAATCACGACAAGCTTGTTCGGAACGTAGAGGGCCTTTCCATTTCCATAGTTTCTTTTCATCGCAATGTGAGATCTTGGCTGAGTATTGTTCTTGACATTTGGCGTGGGGTCGTTGATCTGTTCAATCAACTGTTTACCGAAGACGTTGGCTAATGGCGAAAATAGATTTCTACTTAATTTATTACGCCTCTCTTCTCTTCCATTAAAAGTTTGATGTAGCTGAAGAAATAGTTATCGGAGTTATACAAAGATACAGATCTCCAAGTATAAGTAAGTACTTGAAGAGAGAAATGCATAGTTGCGTCAACTAGAGATCAGACCCTGTCATCTCATAATAAAGAATTTACTCCGTAAGAAATTATTTGCTTGTTCAAGACTTGTACTATTATCTATTATTTATTCTGTGCTATTATGTAATCTGTAATTCAGGAAAAAGATAGAAAAAAGCGTTTTAAAATGCGTACGTAGGTCGTAAGTAAGTACGTTTGTGGTTACAATGTCATTGCAACTAATTATTGTGTCTATATACAATTTCTCGTTCATTCTTGGATTCTGGTTAATTTTAACGATCTCACCACCGATGTGGTGAGTTCCTTAAAATTAACCAGCTAGTGAAAACTGGCTCAATGGCCTGTCCTCACATACAATTTGATTTGTTGGAGTAGGTACTATTGTGTTAGATAAATCTTCACCAGATCACGAGGTCATTAATGCGATATTCGTGTCGGTACCGACTCATTGTGTACCGTTACCCTATTGTCGATTCAAATGCACCAAGCTTTCATATTTGTCTGTCGCGGTTGTATGATTTAGTTCCGTTAAACAGATCTCAGTCAGATAAACCAGTAAACGATAAGTGCTGTTGATAGAACACTATTAATAATAATAACATTTCCTTTCAATTCCTTTGGCATATCGTGAAAATTAAATAAATTGATCACAACTTCACGTGTTAGTTGAGTCCCAGGCCATGTGTATGATAGTGATCTATTTAATTAATCTTCTTCGAGTACATAAAAGGACAGATCGTGTATTGGGAGAATAAATAGTATAATGCAGTTGAATGTGCTTCGGACTTGATATTGTAATAAAAAAGTGGCCTGGGAGTGCGGGTGGTGGCGGCGTCGCGCCAGTGGTTTATAGGGTAGCTAGCCACGTCGTTTGATATGCGAGCCGTGATAACGCTGGCCACACGACACTTGCTCAACCCCTTCTAGTTCCGAGGGCGCTCGCCCTTCCGTCTTATTGATTAACACCCTCGGACAAATCAACCTAATGATGGAAACAACGCGCGCCCGTCGACGCTTGTTATTAATAACGTGTGCTCGCCGATACCTGTTTCATAACGCGTACAGCCAATATACTATTATTGTGTTTGGAAATCGCGATTATGGTCTGTTGCCATTTAGAGAACTAGTAAAATGAAATAAGAAAATATTCAATTTAAATTTAAAATCTTCCGTTAATTAATCTAGATGTTCTATTATTTATATTCGCTATATCGATTGTTGCTTATTTAATAATGCTTCTGTACTTTCTTGTTGAATCACAATTAGATTTAGAAATACTAGGTAAGGTCATTGTACCGACTTACTCAACTTCTTCCGCTTTGCTAAGCTATTGTCGTAAATTCACTTTATTTTCTCAGTGAAACTTTTCCATTTGTTTATTTATTCGCGAAACTTCACAAAGTCTCATACAGGCTTCTTGATACTTTTAATAGAAACAATTGGACTTTGAACTACTTCCTTTCATTTATGTATTTCTGTTGCTTATAAAATTCCTATGAAGTAAGTGATTCGTGTTAGATGCCGATAAGTATTATTAATCAGCTTAACCATGCGAGCGAGCAAATTACACAAATCGGGCGTGTGTTAGTCAAGTCAAATATAGTCGTGTAGTAAATCCTCGCTTTCATTGTGGTATCGAGAATCGTGAGTTGTGCATTCATTCTTGAAAAGGCAAACCTGGTATAGCGGGACAAATACCTGTTTGCATGGTATACAGAGATCAATGTTATTGTATAGAATGCACGAGAGATTGACTGGTCCATTATATAACTTTGGTGTTTAAGTGTGGCTCATTTTTATGTACAAGAATCAAAGTTTATAATTCATCTTAAAATTGATGAACAAGTTGACGTTGACGAACAGAATTGAGTCATAATACGAGGGGCATGCCAAAAAAAACTAGATACTCAAAAAATATAATATTTATTTTACTTCAGATTCATCCGAAGATATTAGTATATTAACAAATGTAGTATCGCTTGCATGTATCACCACTTAGCACGTTATTTTAAAGCAATAACCTAAAAAACCTAAAAAGAGAAGGTTTTTGACTTAAAATTGACAGATATTTTGACATTTCCGGTCCGAGCTCTCCTCGTCACTACTAGACGCCAACCACTTCATTCGTTTTTCGTGCTTCGCCACGGACGCACGTATACAGTCTCAAAGTGAGACTTCTTTAAAATTATATTTTTACAGTGAAAATTAAACTATACTTAAAATGCTTCGTGAAAAAAGGAAAAAGTTTTCAAGACGGAAGAGGACAAGAAGAAGAAGTCAAGATGAAGGTACACTATTAAATGCCGTTCATTTGGTTAAACAGCATAATTGTCTGCTTACCTTTATGATGGCGTAACTGCCACACTGGTCTTTTACCTTATTTTAATTTTTGTTTGATGCGAACTTACCATACTGGGTATTTTCTGTCAATTTATTTAATTATCTGATGCGAACTTACCATACTGGGTACTTTCTGTCAGTTTATGTATTTGTCTGATGCGAATTTACCATACTGGGTACTTTCTGTCAGTTTATTTATTTGTTTGATGCGAATTTACCATACTGGGTACTTTCTGTCAAGGTATTGTGTCTCAAAAGACATCAACTAAATATCTATTGCACTCGAGATAGTCATACTGGACTATTTCACCGCATAGATAGGTCAGACAACGCAACTGCACTAACTACACCAACTCAAAGTGCCGCTGACGACGCGACATTGTAAAAAGCAGACTACCCTCAAAGGTTGCCACGTTGAAACCGCTGCCGAGCACCGATCGGGTGACTCCGCCGTCCGCTGGATCCACCGCCATCCACCTTCCAGGCAGGCGACCGCCGTGCTGGAGCTGCAACAGCAGCCCTGACAACAGCGTTGCTCATCAGGTATGAGTTTTGATATCATGTTATCATGATATTCTTAGTGTTGAGTTGAGTTAACACCAACCAATACCATCGGTACTAAGATTGTTTAAAACTGACAGAACTAGCTATAAATGCTAAAACTTAAGAGCTTAATGGAACCAAATATTGAGTTATACAGCAACTAGCTTATACCTGATACTTCAAACCTTTTATGTGAAATAGCTTAGCCGCTGAAATAGCTAGCTGCTGGCATGCTGATAGAAATTTCAATGAAAAATGGAATAACAGAATCCATAAATTTTATTCATATTCATCCATAATGTAAAAAAAAAAAAAAACATTTGCCTAAACTAGGAAACCTTGTATTTCAGGCGGGTAGACCTAACATGTTGAGAAACTTGTTAATCACTAACTATTTAGTATGGTTCTACTAGCTATGCCCTTGTACAAAATTATCTCTATTACTTTTCAAATTTAATTTGTGTGAATTTGTAAAAAATATTGTTTCTGATGTGAAAAAATATACAAGTTACAAGCTACAAGTACCAGTTATGTTTAATGTATAGTATTATGTAATCTGTGGTTTAAGGCAGCTTTCCAATACAATACTATATACACCTTTTGTGTGACAGTATTTCACATTTTTTACATTATGTGGGGCATTACGACGTTCGGTTATATCGTACACGGTCAACTATAGTGTAGCTAAGGCTGTTTTCTTAAAAGACCACCGACAGTTCAGTCGAATATGAATGATCCATTGGCCACAGGCCTGATGTGAACGATCGAAAAAACTGTAAGTGAATCGGGCGCAGTACTCAATAAAACATTTTTAAAATTGATTTATATATTTATTTGCCTTAAAAACGACAAACAAAAGACGTAGGTAGGTGTACCACATCACCACATGCTTCATTTCCGACGGCAAACAAACAGTGGGGCACGGCGAGGAGGCCCTATCAGCGATTTGTTTCGTCAGGAAGGCCGATTTACACATAGCAGACTCGCAGACGAGCGTTACGGCCCATCCAAATGGTTGCCGATGATGCATTCATCGATGTTTGCCTTCGATCATCGTACGTGGGGTAAGGACACTCATTAGGATAATGTATTCATGAGGGTGCATGCTGGTGTGGCATTTGTCTGTATTCAGCGAATACAGGCAGTGGTCGCCAACTACAGGTGCAAAGGTCCACTCAATCGCTGGCGCCGGTAATCTTCTATGTATGGAAGTACCATTTAGCCGGCTAGCAGGGCACCTAGATTATTATTTCATTTTTTTTTCTTTGGCAGACTAAATGAGTGTTATCTCTTTAATGATTCACTTTTGTAACATCTCCAGAGATATATTATAGTTTACCATTAATATGACTTAAATTCGGGCAGAATGCATAACAGTTATATTATATTACATATGAATAATAGTTTTGTTACATTTTGTTGAAGGTTTCAATAGAAAGTGAAAGAAAGTGATCTCTGTTCAAAAAAAAAAAAAACAGGTTGTCATATCAGATTTAGTTAATAACTGTTTAAAAGTTAACTTAAGTACGAAATTTTTTCTAAAAGCTAAGTAAAACTATAAGCACCTAAAAATAATAATATCACAATTAAAAAACGCTTATTGTTTTTAAAACACACAGTCTAGAGATCCCATCACCTATAAGGTTTTAATTTTGATAAGGAAAGTGATAGAAATACACGAATTTAAAATCGTAACTTTTGGGCATTGTAGTGCCCACATTTTTATTACAAAACTACCGCCGCTGCCTGGCTATGATGTTTTTAAACAGCATGATTTCACTATTATTGGACGATATTTACCATAAGGGTCTCAAAGCCTATATTTTATTTTATTTTATTGAAGTTCATCCTTTTTATATTTTTTTTTTTTATATATATACAGCTATCGTCGCAACTTTCTATTTTATTACAAATGTAATGGCAATTATGGTCTTCACAAGACAAACGTTCACATAACTGCAAAAAACACTTATTTTATTACCTTTTTTATGAATTGATTAAACTGGTAGATACTGGTATGTCATCATATTATTTTACTTAGTTGAATATCATCGATACTTACACCGAATTAGAGACGTTTCTTTTGTGCCTTTAAACAATGGGGTAGACTAGGGGCACTAGTGATCATATCAGGAATCACAAATTGTAAAATAATAATTGCATATCAATTATCTAGAACAGGCAGCTTATGATATTTTCATTGCCATTTTTCTAATTGCATTCAGTGCAGTGAAATCATATGAAGTAGACTTTTTTCTATTTCTAGCATTTTTAGCCCATTTTATTTTATATACATTTTATTTTATAATTTGAGATTTTAGCATTCACAATGCTATTTTGGTTTAGTATTGTAGAAAGACTATTATGACACTAAGCTACCTACTATTTTATTTCTGTTCCACCCGTTTTGTTAAACTAGATGTGATAACGATTGTGCCATCCTGATCGTCACAATTTTGAGCCTTAGTTTGGTACCTCTTATTCACATGTAAGGTACTTCTTCGTATCTTTTATTCTAATATAAAGTATTCACATCCTATAACTTTCAATTTCAGGGACGGAAATTAAACGCACAAATAAATTGGTTTTCACAACATTATCAAGGTGGTATGATTTTACAGGTATATTATTTATGTTATTATTGAAGCTGCTGTCTACTAATACTATCAGGAAGAACAGAGTTTGGTAACGGTTCGATTATTTAACAAATAATAATATAGACAGAATAAACACATTTTCCTTTACAGAAGTGTATATACAATTTAAATATCAGTATTAGATAATATTGCGTTCATTATTGAATAGACAAAATTGAACTAATCTCAAGTTTGGTAAATAATTTAACTACCTACGCCTTTGCGTAGACTCCATTTTTCAAATACAATGGATATAAATTAGATTACTTAAAACTTTATTTAAATATTTTTTCAAATTGGAAAACTTTAAATATTTTCCACTTTTGTTCTTTTTTTTTCAACTTTTTTATCTTAAAAATTTAACTTTGATTACCTTGCTTATTGCACAAAGAATGCAAACAAGACAAAAAAAATCACGATTGTATTAGTATACATATATTATTTATATTAAGTATAATAAACAGTTCATAATCACTTCTTATTTAGAAAGAAATTAAATTCCTATATGTATTGTAAATAATAGATTGCTGAAATAAAACATTTAATGATAGTGGAGTAGACTCGTGTCCAACCAGTTTTAACACTCGACGTACGCCAATACCTTTATAGCCCTAACAAAAAACGATATTATAGATGTTCCAGGTAACATGGCGGGATGGTTAATTACTCCACTATAATAGCAAAATATTAAAACATAATATCATCAATAATCTAACTGAGATTTCCAAACCAACCTTGCACTTGAAATATATTATCAACGATAAATCAAACTGAGTTTTCCAAACCAACCTTGCATATTTTTTTTTGTACCAACCATCTGTAGGTACCGTTTTTAGTAGTAATCATGTCAAACGTTCAGAATTATGTTAAATGACTTTCTTTTCTTTTTTAAAAGACTAATACGCAAGAAATGATATTTCCATTTTCTTATTATAATGCTTTAAACATCTACATTTGTTAATATACTAATATCTTCGGATGAATCTGAAGTATAATTAATGATTAAACGAACTTACCTGTAAGTGAAGTTCTATCATAATTATACGAAGGATTCATCCGAAGATATTAGTATAGAATCCTACCCTCCCTTCTCATTATTGTAAATTACAATAACTATCTACCCACTGAAGAAAATGAGGAAATATCATAAGATTTGGACTTTAAACTAAATGAAGTGGTTGGCGTCTAGTAGTGACGAGGAGAGCTCGGACCGGAAATGTCAAAATATCTGTCAATTTTAACTCAAAAACCTTCTCTTTTTAGGTTTTTTAGGTTATTGCTTTAAAATAACGTGCTAAGTGGCGATACATGCAAGCGATACTACATTTGTTAATATACTAATATCTTCGGATGAATCCTTCGTATAATTATGATAGAACTTCACTTACAGGTAAGTTCGTTTAATCATTAATTATTTATTACTATTATCTATTCACTCTGAGCCTGTATACACTTTTTCATGCATTAAACCACTTGAAAAATACTTCTGAGCACTCTTTTCCAGATACCTTAAAAATTTCGAAATTATAGGCAGCTAGTGCATCTTCCTTGCTCTAAAATCTCTTGTCTTTAATTTTTTCTTTAATTTTGGGAAACAAGTAAAAATCGCAAGGGTTTAAGTCAGGGGAATATGGTGAATGAGGTAGGATAGACAATTTTTTTAATTAAAAATATCAAGTGTTCTGGCGGACGTGCGTTTTCGTGGTGCCAAAAAAGGTGCCGGATTCCTGACTTCGGCCACTTGTCACACCAAGCTGATAATACTGCTGGGGCCCAAACTGACTCATACCACTCAGAATTAACTATTTTTTGTTCCTCAAGCACCAAAGTAGCAATTGACCGGTCTTACAAAAAAAACGAGGCAACCATTTGTTTCTGCGAGCTGTGCGCAGGGCGACATTTTGTTGGTGTTGGTTCATCATCAAAGCACCATACAGTCGATTGTCGTTTTGTTTCGGGGTCGTAGTTATACAGCCATGATTCGTCCTCGGTAAGTATATCGTATACGTTTTTTTTCTCGCCTCCGTCGAATTTATCTATCATAAATCGACACCAATCTACCCAGCGGTCTTTCTGCTCATCGCTCAGTTTGTGCGGCACCCATCTCGAACAACGCTTACGGATAGAAAGGCGATCGTGAATAATGGTTTGTTTCACTGCTGATCCAATACCCAGTTCTCGCTGAAGCTCTACATATGTAATTCATCGATTTTTCCGGATCAATTTTTCAACTGCTTGAACATTTTCTGAAGTGACTACGGTTGCCGGCCGACCTGGCTTCAAAGCTTCCCCGTCCTCTTTTTAATTCAGCTAACCAAATAAAAACTGCTGCTCGTGAACAAGCAGACTTACCAAAAGTAGTAACCAGAACATCAAAACATTCTTGGGGTTTTAACCTTTTTTATAATCATAAAAAATCATAGCGCGTAAATCACGTCGACTGATTTCCACTGTTGCAAGCAAATTCCTGCCAGATTTTTACAAAAAATAGGCATTTTTAAGAAAAAATAATTGAATTCAAGTATGTTCCATATTTAAATTAATCGCGAAATAACCAGTGTTTACGATGGTGTATAAGTTGCCAGTATCAAATTATTAAGTAAAGAGTATCTAATTACTTTTGGCATGCCCCTCGTAAAAGTACAAAATTATACCATCTACGGTTATTGCGTAAACTGCTTTTGTCGGCTACTTATTGCTAAATATGTTCAGAGCATTGCGCCTAAATAATGACCTAATCCCTTGAAAAGACCTGATGAAATGTAGTTACATAATTAAAGCTTAACTAAATATAGATTGAAATAAATAAATATAAATTAGCTATAGTAAATGTTACCGACTGATTACATACTCGTATAAATGAAACGAAAATTCAAGAACTTGTGTCCCTGTGTAGGTATTAAATTATAATTTTTTTATCTGTTTTGTTGCAGTTCGCGTCACCGGCTGTGGAGAACAACGCTTGCGGCAGTAGCTCTTCATCGTCATCGTCTTCGTCTTCATCCTCTTCATCGTCATCATCTTCCTCGTCCTCCGACTCGGACACCGCGGATGCCGCAGTTGGCTCCGCTCAGGCTTCTGCCGATGATTCTAGTGCGGCTCTCGCTGCCGCTTGCCAATTACAGGTTAGATGTTATGATAAATTGAAAATTTAAAACATATTTTATTTGAAGGATATAATAACACACTTGATTTAATGTATTATCACTATTATTGAAAAGTTAAAAAAGCACTATTAAATATCTCACCAGGTCATCGACGATGCGGACCTGGCGGAACTATTTCCAGAACAAACATCGAGCGCGCCGGCGCAACAGCCCAATTTCCCGGCCTTTGCCGTGCACAATGCGTCACCAGACAATGACGATAAATCCATTGTGGATAACGGTCAGTTAAACACTAAGATGATGTAAATATCTACTTAATTTGAATTGTACCTATATTAATTAACTTGCGTGTTTCTTGTAGGGGATGGATCAAGTAGTGAAATGGAGCTTACTCCTCAGTTGGTTACTGCTGCGATTCAAAGAGCAACAGCGGACTCCTCCAGTTCAGAAAATGAGTGTTCTAATTCAGACGTAGTTCATCAGAACACAACGCATTATGCATCTAGTTTGCTGCAACAATTCGTTGCACAAACACAGCTGCTAAGCAGTACTGCTCCGTTGACACCTATTAGCGGTACGACTGCTCCTTCACTGTCATGTGGCCTTAATACAAATCCAATAGAAGGAGTTGGGTCTATTAGCGACTGCGTTCTTGGTCAAATAAATACTTTGCCTGAAATAACACCGATAGCACCAAATTTCTTAAGCAACACTCAGCATCTTAGTCCACAACAAACTGAAGAACTGTCTCAAATTAATAAAGACTTAGAGGAAATAACTTCAGTGACCGATTCTGTTGATATTCAAATACCTGATCCTAGTCTTGACGACTGTGTTGATAACAACGATTTCATGAATCTTGATATCTCGCAAGGTGGTTCGGAAATAGGTAGTGCTAGTGATTTGTTAAAAAGTTCTCCGATTACCGTAGTTAGTACTGATATGCATTCTATGAACCAGATCGATGTTCAAAAACTAGATACAATCAGTACAAACTCGATTGAATCTCAAGAAGACGTAAAAAATGTGATAGTAGAGTCTAGGCGGAAAAGGGGTAGACCACGCAAAGTAAAAAAAGTGGAAGTAGAGTACGAAAATAAAGCTGTGGAATCTCAAAAAGAAGACAAATCTGCTGTTAATGTAATGAATTTCCATAATAATAATGATCCACCGAATGTATCTCCAGACTCCGGGATACTTTCAAATCACAACTCTCCTACACATTCTCCACTAAGACGGCATGAAGTCGATGATACGCATAACAGATTAAGTAGAAAGTCTATACAAAAGGAAAATACCAGAGACATGAGAAATATGAGATCTAAATCTAAAAGCAGAACTAGAATATCTAACAGATCGGACTCGAGTGACTGTGATTTTCAGAAAAAAAAGATTGAAAACGAAATTAAACAAATAAAAACAGAAGCACCGTCGCCGGTTCCCCTTCCGCTGAAACAAGAACCAAATAAATTTGAAAAATCAAAAAGGAATGATCAAAAATTGGACATAGCTGCATTAGATAGGATGTTATATGCAACAGATAGAGTGTTATATCCTCCAAGAAAAAAAGTGGGTCGGAGACCACAAAATAAAACAAAATCTAATAAAAGTGCTCCTAAAACGTTAAAGGATAAGAATCAATATGATTCTGGTGATACAGACGATGATACAGTAACAGCTAATAGAGCTGTTCTGTCAGGAGTCTACGCTAAAAGAAAAGAACTGAATAGTAAATTAGCCAGTTTACCAAAGAAAAGCAATAAATCTTTTGCAAATACTTGGAGAGATGCTCAAAGTGAGAACGAAGCTGTGGCAGATGACCCTTTAGATCCAACTTGGAAGCAAATCGATTTGAATCCCAAGTATAAAGATTTACTATCGGGTTACAAAAGTGATCATGACTTCAAACCTTATAAAAGTTGTAGTAGATTGATAGAATCTGGTTATAAAAGTGATTATGGCTGTAGATCAGGTTATAAAAGTGATTACTATCGTTCTGGTTATAAAAGTGATCATAAATCTGGTTACAAAAGCGACAAGTCTGGCTATAAAACTGACTACAGTGTTCGAAGTACAAGACGAAAAACACGTAAATTTAAGAAAACAAGATCAGTTCGAGATCGTTCTTATTATAAGAACCAAAAACATTTTGTTTCCGATCAAGAAATCTTACTATTGACGAACAAAACCTTTAGCAGTTTAACACTCGGCCACAGTTCCAGTGATTCCGAATGTGAGAGCTACTTACGAAAGCCTAGCGCCAGTCCAAAATATATAAGTGTATGTACCAAATATCCATTACATTCGCATTATGACTTTGGATATTCTAAAATGAGCAAAAAGCAAATGTTGAGGCCCAATGCTTCCGATCCCTTCGCTCCGGGTCCTGTATTCAGCGGATTTCAGCAACCAGTAACTACTTACAATATATTTAAAGTTAGTCACAATAATAATAATACTCTGTTAAAATCCCCTTCAAAAGGAAATTCTGTCGGACGACCACTACCTTCACTTAAACCTGTTTTTACTCATAAATTTGGTTCATCACCGATTTGTACAGTTGCCAAATCAGGTTCAAAGAAAGATACCGATTCCAATCTAAAATATCTTACAGGAACGCTTTCGCCTAAAAATCGTAAGTCATCGAAAAATGTTAACTCGTCAATATCAGCAACAGGAAAGAAAGAAAATATATCAAAACCTATTCCAATTGTTTTTGAGAAAGCTAAAAATAGTTATGTTCCGAATAAATCTCTAGCCAGAAATGTGTTTCTTAATTTCAAGAAACCACACTTAAGACCTTCTTTTCACATAAGAAAACATAGAAGAACTGTAGTGCTCGCGCCACCTAAAATAAATCTGAAGCCTATTGAAAGGCCATCAAGAATAACAGTTAAAACAGAAAATAAACATCATAGGCATCGTAGCAAACGAAGACATCGTTCCAGATCAGTGTCTAAATGTAGAGAATCATGTTCCAAAGTGATCGATCTAGTTGATCACAAATTTGGTCAGGACTTGGATAGCCTAGTTTCAAATTTTATCAAACTATGTCAGATAGCGCCAAAATTAATCAGTAGTCCTTCTCAAAGTCAGCTTAAAGCAACTGAAAAACCACCAACAGAAGTTCCGCCCCCAAAAGTTGTGAAAAGAGGATCTAAGAAACGGAAAACATCAGATAATCAAGAAATTACCACCCCCACATCAAAACGTCGTCATAAAAAACAATTAACAGAATCTCAGAGCAAAGGAGGTAAAGACACAAATGAACACAAACTACCGCTTAAAAAGAGGCACTATCACATTAATTCTGCTACTTCACTGAGTCTTAGTCTGGTTACGGCTGATTTTGATGAAAATTCCAAAAACGGCACAAGTCCTGAAAAATTTCTATGCACTGAATCTGATTGTTTGGGTGAAATGGCAAATAATGTATCCGAAGAATCACCAAAAACAAAAATATCTCATGAAAAACAAAAGAAAACCACAGAAAGTTCAAAAAATGTTGTCAGTCCCATAACACAAGAAGTAAAGAACCAGAATCATGATTCTGCTAAAACTGCAAAAGTAAATTTTTCATCAGAACCAGTAGTCAAAGTAGATGATTTAAATCTAGATGAAGCTAAAATCAGTCATCTTGATGAGCAAGAAGACGATTTAGCAATAAAAAAACCAAGTGCAGAGCAATCGGAACTATCAAAAAAGATTTATGAAACATCAGAAAAGCTAAAAGCAGTCCACAAATTGGTTCATGATTTAGAAAAATCATTGCCAAAACCTAAAGAACTAGATGTAAAAAGCGAGTCATCCAAACAGGAAACGCCAAGAATGTCGCCGAGACATGAAACCAAATCGTCGCCCATGAGGAACTCAGCACCAATAGTAACACCTAAAAAACGCCACAGGCTAGAAGCTGATAAGGTAGTTCCACATTCAAGCTTAGATCAGGTTGTTCAATCACTATCCAAGAAGTTGTCAGAGGATAAAGACCGAGCGAATGGAATTCTAACGTCAAAAGATACAAATCAAAGTTGTGCAAAAGAAGAAGTTAAGGAATCGGAAAAATCTGACTGTTCATCAACAAAACATTGTGAACAAAGTGTTAACGATTCTACAATAATTGATCCTCTCAAAAGCATGTCTGCTAGATCTATATATAAAAGTTCCTTGCCACCTGCCCAAAAATCTGAAATAATGACAAGAAAGAAAAATAGACTTGAAGGTTTAACTAGTAATTTGGTATCAAAAATAAATCCAAGCGCAGCGACGAAAGTTTTGGATACACTTCTAAATAATAATATACGAAAATCTATTGAATCACGTATATTAGAGAAAGAAAAAAACTGTAGTTCAGATATTTCAAATAAATTGCTTGATGATAAAATAAAATGCAAGGAAGTGTCTCAAATCAGTACTAGAGCCACTGTGATAAAATCGCCTGTCTCGAAAGGAAAAGTTATTGATTCGAAAAAATCTAAAATTTCAGAATCCGTCTTAGATCAAACAATCATAGTCAGTGTGGACAAACCTACAGGAATCTTCGAACCATCTGTTGATTTGGAAGACCAAATTCCTAAGTCATCTATTTGCGTAAGTAGTGCTTTATGTGAGAGTAATAAAACAAAATCAAAAGTGAGGAATCCAGATTTTAAGAACACTAATGCTTTGTTATCACCAATAGATACAGAGTCTGAAATTCCGTTGGCTTTAATATCAGAAACTCCTGATCCAATCATTAGACCTAAAAGAGGAGAATCGATAGCTTCTGTTTTATCAGACAAGATACAGGAAACTGCTGGTGGTCATAACTTACGACAGACTAAAAGGAATTTAAACAATGAAAGTGATGATGCAAACGACAATAAAAAGAAAAAGATTTCTAACAGTATCATTAGAGAAAGCAAACTAGTTTTGCCATCGAAATTATTAGTCCCAAAAATTCAAGCTGAACGGTTGCCGATAGTTGATACCTTAAATAAGGTAACAGTTCCTATAAAAAAATCGGAAAATAATGATTCAAGCGATGGGAAAGTTATTGAAACCGCAAAGAAAAAGACAAGGCGTAGGAAAGCAATCAATAGAACAGGCTTTCCAAGTGTAAAGAAGAAAAAGAAGAAAATTGAGTCAAGTAATCATACGATGGCATCTGATAGCCATTTCACCTCTGAAGAAACTGACAATAATTCGGCATTTGAAAGAGTACCTAAAGATGGAGAAGCTATGAGAAATTTCGTAGAACGAACTTCTACCAAGAAACCAGAGCTTAAAGTTGTTTTAAATAAGGATGATTGTCCTAAACAAGGTCGTTTAACGGTAGTTGCTCTTGAAAAATTACAAGGAAAAGAGATCACTTCAGATTCTTATACTAAAGTTATTAATAAGGTACCAAGTGTGGCAGACAGAAAAACTGCTAGAACTTCGATTCTCCGGGCGCCTGCGTTACAGTTAAAACAAAATAAAACCGACAAAGAAGTTAAAAACCACATCAATAAGTGGGAAGTTTCCAGTGAGACCGACAGCATTCCGTCTTTGGCTAGTTCCACTGGCAATGATCCAGAAGATAGTATACCTTTAAGTCTTTTGAATTTGAAAGCGCATCGACCGGCTAGTAGATTAGACAATTTGGAGCGCCTTAAACGCAAAACGAGAGCAATGTCACCATCCCAGGAAATAGAAGAGATATTTTCAAAACGAAAAGTGGTTGAGAAGAATAACAAAGTTGCACTCAGGCCCAAGTCTAGTTTAGCTATTTTGTGCCCTAGTGAAAAAAGGCTAACGCGAAGTTCGGATAATAATAATGTGGATTTAAAAACTAAGAACAACAAAAAGACCGACACTAAGAAACCGTTAACAGAAATAGTCACTGAAAAAATTAAACCGGGCAATATAACTACTAGAAGAAAGTCACGGTCGTGCCAAGCAAATAAGAGAATGCGCGAAGTGCACTCAAGTTCTAGAGAAAGCTCTCTTGACACAGTAATCAGTAGAAAACTGAATGTTAAGTCACGGGAGCCTTCTATAGATACGATTCGTGATCATGACGAAAACGATCCTTTGCCACTCAATGAAAAAGAAATAGATTTTGAAAAGAGCATCGACAACCTTTCAAAGAACGTTATATGTAAGAAACGTGTCGCTTCTTCTCGTGATGATAGTCCAGCAAGCAGTGTCGATAACAGAGAAAAACCCGTTGTATCGAAACGTAACCCCAGATTGCGCAAGAAGTTTTTGGTGGCTGGTCTTTTCTCAGACTATTATAAAGAAGAGTAAGTTATTTATAATTATTCATAAAAAAAAATTGTGATTTGTGATTAAGTAATAATATTAAACTCTTTATTTCTAGCCCTAAACCGGATGGCAAAGGAAAAAATCTTGTAACACAGACTGAATTTCCCCCTGGATTATTGGCACCTCCCCCATATTGTGAACGTTGGGTGCGTAGAAGACAACAACATTTTACATTGCCGTATGATATTTGGTGGCAGCAACATTATAATCAGCCAGTACCTTCATGGAATTACAAAAAGATCCGTTCAAGTAAGTTTGGTAAAATTGAAGTCTGTAATATCACAGAATAGATAGTAGTATAATATGCGCAAAATAACTTGGTGGTTCGGAAGTTAGCCACAAGTGATATTTCGCACAGGGTCCGTCCATAGTTCCGAGTGCTTCCGCCCGCGCCCCGTCCCCGCGCAAGCCCTGTATTCGTCTACTGCGCAGCGTTCCGCGCGATACTAGCGTACAGAAGTTGCACTCCGCAAAATCGTTTAATTAAATTGTAACTCTTGCTCCGACACAATAAAGTGCAATTCAGGTTACACAGCGCTCCCTTCGCTCTAAAAGTAGTTGCCTCTCTATTGCGTAGGTCTCATCTTTTCTGACGTATGAAATTTGTCCTCTCAGTCCTCTGAGAGGACAAATTTCATCGAGCGCTTTATACTCGCGTGCAGAGTAACAGAGCCCTGGGGCCGTATTATGACCTCTTATTTCCAGGCAGTTTTCTGACTGGCTATCAATCTATCTCTTTTATTTGCTATACGACGAGAAAGAGATGTCACTACAGCAATTTATAAACCTGGCAGGATTTAAGAGCTTGTAATACGGCCTCTGGTAATATTTTGTTTTAGAATGGAATAGTGAGTAACAAATTATTTTTTATTTCAGATGTCTACTACGATGTGAAGCCGTCTACTGATGAATGTGAAAGTGTCGCATGTAATTGTGTTCCATCATCAGGTTGCAATGAAGACTGTATTAACCGTTTAGTTTTTTCTGAATGTTCACCACAGCTATGTCCATGCGGGTAAGAAAACTTCAATGATAATAACAATTTTAGTTAAGAGATAAATAAGATAAGAGTTAAACTTTTTCAAATTCCAGTGACAGGTGTAAAAATCAACGTATACAGCGCCACGAATGGGCCCCCGGTTTGGAGAAATTTATGACTGAAAACAAAGGGTGGGGGGTTCGAACAAAGCATAAAGTACCTTCTGGAGACTTTATTTTGGAGTATATCGGAGAAGTAGTTTCTGATAAGGAATTTAAGGTGAGTTTACATTAAAAAGATTCTCATGATTTCTGGAGTTCGTCTGTACTTTATAGCACATTTTTGTATTGTTTATAAGCAGCTTGCGGGACTGTTTAGCATGTGTTTTTTCGCTGTAATGGATAATTTACATTAAGAGTAGTATAAAGTTCTCTGATTCATAATATTTGGTCATTTTATTTCATTATTTAGGTAGGATAGAACAGATAATAGCTAGAGAAAGAGGTATCTCTACACAAAAAAAGCGTGTTTTAAATAACGATGTAAGTTTTTAATGGTTGAATTGAAAATAGGGAGCTTGTAATTAAATCTCAATCTACCTTTATCGGAAAGTGCGGTGTTTGTTTATTTTTCGAGTACAAATGTAAAACGCTTTATATTTAAATCTTCCGTAAAGATTTCCAATTCAAAAATTGGACACTTGTACTTGATACGCACTTATAGCTTTTCGCGCTGTGCTAAGGGTAATGGCCCAAGCTTACCAATAGTACCACAGAATACCTAATAGCACAAGTACAGAAGGTGCACATTGTTAATTCCCTACAATACCTAGAAGTTGTTTCTCTTTCTATCACATAATCACCTTTTCTTACGACATCAAGGGTGGTCTTCTTTTAAATGAACTGTGTAGTACTTATATCATAAAAGAAAAAACCGGCCAAGTGCGTGTCGGACCACGCGCCGAAGGGTTCCGTAGTTACCGTATACCATACGATATTTCATACCACTATCATTTTTCGTCTGCAAAAATAACTTTGTTTTTCACAGTGTTGGTATGAATGACAAAGTTATATTTGCGGTTTTGGAAAATGTGCTACATCTTAAAAACTAATTATTATATTTCGTTCAAACCAATTTTCGTTGAAAGTGTTTATTAAGATCTACAGCATATATTTTTTTTAGATTTTTCACTTTCTTATTTCAAAAGTTAGAGGGGGGGGGGGGGGGGGGACACACATTTTACCACTTTGGCAGTGTTTATCATTCAAACGGTTGACTTTGAAAAAAATTCGTCTTAGAAACCTCAATGCCATTTTGAAGACCTATCTATAAACACCCCACACGTATTGGTTTGAAGAAAAAAAAATTATTCAGTTTCAGTTCCATGTATGGGCAGCCCCCCCTTAATCTTTTATTTTTTTGATTTTTATATTAAATTCGTTAAGCGGTTAACATAATACATCTACCTACCAAGTTTCAACTGTGTAATCCTGATACTTTCGGAATAAAGTGGCTGTGACATACGGACGGACAGACAGACAGACAGACATGACGAATCTATAAGGGTTCCGTTTTTTGCCATTTAGGCTACGGAACCCTAAAAAATGATTGTACGCACTATGGTTAAAGAAAACCTTACAAAAATATTGGAACATTTTGGTTAAAGTACGTCGCTTGCGATCGAGCTAAATAACGAGTGCACGGCAGCATACTGTTTTGGCCCGACCGGCCGAGCCCGCCGCGTACTTATAGCTTCATACCTAAAGTGCGGAGTGTCACTGGCCTGATAATACTCCATAGGAGCGCATGGCAACTCGTTACGCGCGCGACACGCACCACTACTGCCTCCACTTGGACGGCGGGTTGGTGATCGACGGACACCGCATGGGCGGCGACGGGCGGTTCGTCAACCACTCCTGCCGCCCCAACTGCGAGATGCAAAAGTGGACTTCTAATGGTAAGCGGGTTGTATCAACGACTACACTTATGTCAACGCGACACCACTAGTGCCTACATTTGGACGGCGGGTAGTGATCGGCGGTTCGTCAACCACTCCTGCCGCCCCAACTGCGACATGCAGAAGTTTACTGCCAACGGTAAGCGGGTTATATTAACGACTAAACTTACGTCAATGTGACACGTACCACTGCTGGCTTCACATGGACGGCGGATTTGGTGATCGACGGTTCGTTTACCAATCCTGCTGCCCCAACTGCGAGATGCAGAAGTGGACTTCTAATGGTAAGCGGCCATAATACTTACGACCAATAGGAGTTCTATTAAACGGCAACCATTCTCAAGTAATTCAATAGTTACTTATAAATTTAAGTAGAACAGACTTCAATGAGACATAAGTTGAATAAGAAACGATAGTCAGTTTTCATTTTGTTACCAAACACGTTATGAGGTGGTGTGCTTTCCGTTTTGTAACAATGTATTGCAACTTTTACTTGTTATTAAACTAAAAAGCAATTTTGAAAAATTGGTCTATTATTATGTTTTAGGAACGTTTAGAATGGCTCTGTTCGCTCTGCGAGACATAGAACCAGGCGAAGAATTGACTTACGACTACAATTTTTCGCTGTTCAATCCAGCAGTTGGACAGGTACTTAAGATACTTATCATTGTAAATAAAAATTATTCATTCCCAGTGTTAATTACCCGAATTTCATTGCAGCCTTGTAAATGTGACTCTGAAGACTGTCGTGGTGTTATTGGAGGTAAATCCCAGAGGATCACCAAGCTCCCTGTCAAAACTCAATCTCGAACACCGTCAAATACTTCCAACCAATCGCAGGCGTCGAATCAACCGCGCGTCGGTCGCCCAAGGAAAGCCGTCAAGTGTAATAAAAAGTCTGAGCAGCAAAGTGTCACCGCTTGTGATATAAAGAACATGACCATCTTGAAGTATCAGCAACATTTGAACAAGCTGTGGCAGGAGCCACAGATGAAACCGCTGACGGCGAAAGAGAAGAACTTGGTCAGGGAAAGGCACTGCTTCTTGTTCAGAAATCTGGAAAATGTAAGTTTTATTCACGTAGTACGTGTATAAACATAAACGATTTGTTTTACTCGTGGTAGATGCACAGCTGGAATAGGGAATATGCATCAAAATTTTTTTTTATCAAAATCAATAGTATAATGCGTGAGAAAATCAACTTTAATATTGAAACTTGTCTCTTGCGTTTTTTTCTCGTAATATAGTTACTTGAAGTTAGCACGCATCAGCTCCCGCCGAAAACGCTCTATACAAAACGGTGACGTCACACATCACGTTTCGGTGTGTTTCGGGCGCGTTGAATATGGAGTTAGCCAATAATCTTCAATTATCTCCCTAAATTTTGCGTTTAAGTAGATATGTGTCATACAAAATATTATTTCTTTTTCGATATTCTATCTGACTGTAAAGTGCATTATATCCGAAAACGAAAAAATAATATCGTCATGTTCCCCTGGTTTCATCGTGTGATAAAACGAAAATAATATTTTTTTTTTATTTTTCTTTCTGTTCCATCACGTTTTTACAAGTGTCCGCAGCGATCAAGCTCAATTTTAGGAAAATCGGTGACTTATGCATATTCCCTATTGCACTTCTCAAACACGTCTGAGGCCTGAGAGGGTAGACAAGATGCAATTGGTATTTTTTGTGATCTCTCTAAAGCATTTAATTGTGTCAGTCACAGTACTTTATTAGATTAATTGGAACATTATGGTGTATCAAAAAATGCAATACCTAAGCCTTATGCAATCGTATCTGTCGGCGAAAATCCAAAAGTTGTGGTAAATAAACCTCACATAAAATTCATAACTGCTAGTCTTAGATCATATTTTACTTATCGCAAACAGGTTCGTCGCATTCGAGACCGCCTATCAATCGGATTACCACCTTCGCCGCCGACCAACGAATCAACGACTCCACCTGCTCCTCTCCCCGCCCCAGTCCCCGCCCCTCTCCCTGCCCCCACTCCCACTCCTACCGTTTCACCCAACGTCAACATAAACGTCAACCCTCTCGCTCTACCCGACACTATGAACCCATCAGTATTCCTCTCTCGTTTGCGGGCAATTCGAGCATCAAAGGAAGACACAGTTAAGAACCTCGTCAGATTAGTTGATGAACCGTCTCTTGATAAGAAAGAGCGCCTGAAGAAAGTCTTCCAAGCGTTGTACAATGCTGTCACTTCTGTAAAAGGTATAGTTTATTCAGTTATTAACAGATTTTTATTTAATTAAGGGGCTATGTAAAAAATAAAGTGTGCGAGATAGCAATGAGAAAACGTCGCGCGCCAAAACGAGACCGATTTGGTAGATTAGGCGAAAAAATAAATAACGATAGCGATTAAAAAGAAATGCTTCTATACAATTGTGAATATTTATGATACACATTATTTAAAGCAATTTCAACGTCGTTTCCAAGTAATTTATGATTTTTTAAGAGGTATTTTCGAAATTAAAATGTATCAAGCCAAAACCACTGAATCGTGTTTCTGGTTCAATAGGTGTCTTGAGAAAGATATAAAGAAATATATGTCTTAATTTCAGAACTGTAGAATCTTTCAGCGACCTATGGCATTAAATCAAAAAGTGTATTTTTTTTATGTATCCCCTTAATTGTATTGTAATTTATTCTAATTTTCATTTTAGATGCTAAAGATAAGCTCCTCTGCACACCATTCTTGAAGTTACCTGAAGCTAAAGACTCTAATCAAGGTACCAGCGATCTGTCAACTATAGAGGAAACCATATCGAGTGGCAGTTACGAGTCGGTCGCGCAATTCGATGCCGATATGAACTCTGTGTTTAACGTAGCTATGAGAGAGCACGGAAGGCAATCGGCGTTGGGCAGTGCAGCTGGCGTACTCAAGAAGGTAATAAAAATACTTTGATACACTGATTTTGTGGATGGAGATCTTGAAACTTACTGTAAACTTATTTCTCAGGCTTATAACTCGGCTAAAACCGACTGTGCTGAACATCTCACTAAGATACTTGGTCCTGAAGAGCCGCTGCCGGCTGGTTTCCTGCAGAAGACTAAATCTGGTAAGTTTTAAAAAGAAACTCCTAAGGAATCTTTATTTTTTTAAATTCGGCAAAAGATTATTTTTGGAAACAAAAAGCTCAAGCGATTTCTAACTTTTCTTAATGATGACCCTGTCGACTCTCTCGGAGGCTACAATCCCCGCGTTCCAAATCACGCCAACAGCGCTGTTAGCGTATAATCCATTAAATTAGGTAGGTACACAAATACCCTATTTGTGTAATATTTTGTGACTTTTTAATTTGGTCGGATTCGCGCTCACAGCGCTGTGAGCGTGATTCGGAACGCGGGGAATAAGATTACAAAATATTCAAAATATTCCGAAAAAAAGTGTTTCTTCATTACAAAGTCATGGTCTTATCAATCCACCCTCGTATACTAATATTATTGTGTTCAAAGAGCGAATGATAGGTGACGTAAAGTTGTATCGTTTTACAGTTTATTTAATAGCGAACGCGCGAATTGTCTCTTGAATCGCGCATCCGACATGCTGCTTACTGCACAACGGTTAATTCACGATTCGCAGCATCACATGAAATGAACGTATTCACTAGTCGTGTCGTCGGTCGCCGTTCCTCGTGGCCAGGCCGTAATCATAATCAGAGGGCCTAGCACGAGTTGTGTTTCTTACCTCACTTTGCGAATAGTATCGAGTGAAAGAGAGGAAATCATGCGAGTGAGCGAACGAGTGAAAGAGAGAAAACGATAGTTAACTATTCGCAAAGTGAAGTGAGAGCAAAAAACCAACTCGTACTAGGCCCTCAGACATTCGCGCGAGTGGCGAGGCGGGCGCGGCAAATGACAAACTTGCATGATGAGTACTAAGCCAAAGAATAGTACTGTCAAACAGGCCATTTTTGTTTGCGTTTCGCTTCCACTTCAGGGTGTAGGAATGTGCAAGAAAAGGAACAAAGATCAAAATGGCCGTTTGACAGTACTTGTGCGAGCCCCTGCTCGAGGCTGTACACTATGTCAATATGAGATTATGTCACAATGTGAGGTGACTGACGTCACGGGATGTGGTATTCGCGCGGAACAATAATAAACGTCAATACAAGTTGAATGTCTTTAATGCACTGTCGCAGTATTACAGAAATTGTCGCATATGCAAAATTATTAGGTTGTGCAACATTACCGCGGTTCTGTAAATTATAATAATAAGCAATATTTAAAATGGCTTGTACAGTACTATTCTTATTTGGCGCGCATAGTACAGTAAAGTCGCTATTCGCCTCGTCATTCGCGCGCTCGCACGGGGAACGATATTTCGGACGCGCGTCAAAGGGCTCTATAACAATGTACTGTATAGTCGCGTGCGAGCGCTAAAATCCTTTCTTCGAGTGACTCGCGCGAGTGGCGAGGCGAGCACGAATTGAGCGTGATTGTAGCAGGGTCGTTGGTTTTGGTTGTTTGTTTTTCAGTTTATCGTTTATAAGGGGCAGATAAGATATTTTTCTTCCAACTATGCTTTAATTTCATCACAATCACACTAAAAACT
This sequence comes from Agriphila tristella, assembly GCA_928269145.1. Taxonomy (NCBI): domain Eukaryota; kingdom Metazoa; phylum Arthropoda; class Insecta; order Lepidoptera; family Crambidae; genus Agriphila; species Agriphila tristella. The sequence goes on from OV743433.1 coordinate 47,512,976, forward strand.
CAGTACAAAGCGAGCCTTTATTTCTCTAGTCTAGAGCAATAAAAATGTATGAAATTTCATTGTTGCACAGTTTTTTTTTATCGCACCAAAAGGTGCCAATCTCAATGGATTAACTCTATTCAGCCAGCCGATATCAATACTTTTTTTTTACGTACGTGTATTATTCGTTTCTATCCTACTTGTTCCAAATTTAAAAAATGATTGCTCCTACCTCTGATTTAAAAATGAAAGAAATTCAAAAAAGTGATTTGGCGGGAACTTTGTTAATTTTGCTTGACAATATTTTTGGAAACGATAAAGTGTGATACCACAGAACAAAGATTTTTTTTCCCCCAGTAGAAGTCGCATGTGGGCGGCACCCGTGTAACATCATATCTGCGAAGCTCCGCACATCTTTGAATTTTGCTCCGTCAGTCGTATGAACGAACGCCAAACAAAAAATCTTCAAAAATAATATAAAAATGCCGAGGTGCATTATATAAAAGAGCAAAATCGATATCCACATATATCATTTAGCAAACGGGTGCATAAAATATCGGGGTTGAGCTTTATTTAATTAATTTTGATTTTAATTAAAAATTCAACTGATATTTTCCTTTTAAAATTCATAACAATAAATATCCACCTTTATGCGGTATACACTTATGATCCATATTCCAACGCACAATTTGACATATTCTTGAACTTTCATAAACACTAAAATATAGAATGGCGGAAATGTCACTCAATAGGGGAGACCGAGAAAAGATGTGACTGTGAAGAGTTGAAAAGTATTATCACCATAGCAAAAAATTGATAAGTAAATGATAAACGTCTAAATAACAGTTGATTTGATACACTCACCACTGAAAACACGCAAAAACAGCACGGAATTTTAGTCAATTTAAATAGTACGTTATAGGCGAGTCCGGGAAGCTAGTATTTTATTGTCAAGGATTTTAATCATTCGAGGCAATTTAATGAAAATTGCTTTCCCTACAAGGCTGCGAAGTCTCAAGAAATGAGAGGAAAAAAATTCTTAGTTAAAATGTAATTTTGAAATTGGTCATGTAGCCATAAAGTTTTATAAAAATAACGTTTTATAGTTATTTTTAGATTTAGAATACTACACTCCTGGGGGTCAATTCTGCTAATGTTAACGTCGAAATCGTGGTTCAGTGGTGTTTGAATGGTAATGCTTTTTGACACAGTTCTTGTTTTTTAAACCCAAAACCGAAACACATTGTGATTCTTAGGCTCGTATTACAGAATCAAACTCAAACTCAAATCTCTGCTTGAGTACAGTTAGATAGGGATTGCGCTATATGCGATGAATAGCACCATACCTTTCTAACTGTACTCAAGCAGCAAGCAGTGCTTGAGTCTCGTCCTGTAATACGGACCTTAAACCCAAAACGGAAACACATTGTATCTCGATTTTGAGTATAAGAAACAAGAACTGTGTCAAAAAGCACTACCATTCCAACACCACTGATCCACGTTTTTGACGTTAACATTAGCAGACTTGACCCCCTGAACTTGTGCGGGGTGGAAAGTAGCTATTGAAATTAACTCGATAGGTAAAGGTGCCGGCACATAACTTGGCAAGTTCTTTAACGCGCATATACTTCTACGCCTATACTTTTCTTTGTTTGCCCGATGTAAGAGAGCCCAGTAGCAATCTAGTTTGTAGACGCCTAGCGCCTGCACCTTGAAAAGGGATGTTGCACTTGACAGGTCGTAAGAGTTGGTTTATCTTCCTCGTCGGCTTGAGGTCTTGATAGACACACTCTTCAGAATACCTACAATCTTGTCAATGACACCTTTCATGTAAGGTAGAATGGCAGGTCGTCGTTCTACTATGGCTGGCTTGACATGGTTTCTGGGTTGGAGGGGAGGCGTGGTACTGGCAGTTTGTTACTTCGCAGAACGTGCTTGACATGCTGAAGCTCAGCTGTCAGGTCTTGTTGGTCACAGATCCCAAATACAAATAAATAAAAATAACTTTATTTGCTGTAAATAGGGTGATTACTTATAATTCCCGCGTACTCTCCGAAACAAAGATTTCCCTATGGTAGGTAGCTAAGCTAACTGAAAAGGATGGTGGTGGAATTCACCATTGAGGTATCTATCTGTAAGTGTTGCTTTTCGAAACATCCGATATCCGATATACATATTTATTTTATTTGGGTTTTTGAATTTTGAAATTCAAATAATTTTTGCCTAGTAATTAAGAAATGTCAGGATTCCACCGAATTATGAAATAGGGTTTTCACGAATTATTGATATGAAACTTAGAGTAAGACGGGCTTCTACAGAAAGAGAAGCCATACGAAGCGTTCCCCTCTGCCGAAGTACAAGCCCAAATGGGCATACGCATTAGTAAAACCAGTTGCGCCCGGATTTCTTTCTAGACCGAGTCCAGTCGCGCATGTGAACGCTGCTCTGTTTAAAATGTCGATTTGATGAGGTTTTTGCTGTTAAAAGAGGTCTCGAACATCAAGTACACAAAAAGATGGTGTTACATTTCACATGAAAGTAAATTTGTATCATATTATTGCTATTTGTTTACATTAGAACATTAAATTCGTATATTTTATTTTTGATTAGTTGTCAGATTTGTTCAGTGACATTGGGTCTGCTAGTCCATGGCTCGTCCGTACAAATTTCAAATCTGTCGCTAGATAAATCCGAGTTCTCGCCGATGGACAACTAAGTGATGTTACCGTTAAATAATGTTTGTCGATAAAGTGTTGGTCAATCTGGCCCTGATTCTGCGTCAAATTAATTTGCGAGATTTTTGCATGATTTGCTCTGCACTGGTGTGAGCGAGACAGATATCGCGAAATAAATGTCGAAATAGTAGATTATACAAGATTGAAATCATATCTCTTTCAATATACCACCTCGAATGAGGTACCTATTATATTATGATAAATCAGGCCATTTTTGAGACATATATGGCCGATTGCACTAAACTTAAGAATCGCCTAAGTCTTTTCTTATCTACAACTTGACCAAGTTAACGAGGCAAATGACAGCTACATGACGGCTAAATTTATGACACTGTTTTAATTTGGTCGTGTTGTAGTTAGGAAAAGACTTAGGCGATTCTTAAGTTTAGTGCAATCGGCCATGAATGTACAGTTTCTTAGAAAAATAATGATATATTTTACTATATTGACGACATTATCAAAATCAGTTTGCTATTTTTTTATTCAACGGTCGGTCAAAATTCAAATTGTTGGGTGGCAGTACTGTCATGGAGCGATGTTCTGTCTCGAGCTTTTTGTATAAAGCTCGAGCGTATAAAAATGACCTCTTTGTTGTTATTCACCCCATCGTAAAATGATTGAGTTTGTAACCTTTATTCCTTTTTCCGTATCGATATTGCTGCATCGACAGTTGAGCCCAGCCCTTTATGTCAAAAACGTGTCATATTTTGATGTGTGACTCATCCGTACACAATTTTTTGCTGTTTTGTTTTATTTTTTATGTGTGAGTGTCGTCATTACAGTGTTGTTTTTGTATGTGGGTATGCGGAACTGCACTTGTGTGCATTTTCCCCCCCCGCAAAAAATGCCAGAATAATTTGAATAGAGTTTAATCGCTAAGGCTTCTCCCTTCGTGAAAAACGAAGCCTTTGTTGCTCGAAGATATGAAACTATTTAGGATAAGCTAAGTGAAGAATGTTAACCAACCCGGTTTCCCTTATCTCATTAAATTTTCTTAAAGTACTTTATGTGTTAATAAATAAGGTGGTAAATCGCACTATTAAAATTAGCTTACGCCATCTAGCGGCTGAGTAGCAGCATTATAAATATACGTATTATTTAATTTGGTACCAAGTTGCTATGGTAATACGACTGAACCTAAATAAATAAACTTTGTGATTTATGGCTTCTGGATATCATACATTTTTACTTTTTATCCAATTATGTGTTCACAAAGTGTGTGTGCGTAGCATGTAACTATTGAGTGGGGGGCTTGGCTTCGATTTTTAATGTGTTTGTTTGGTTACACTGGTTTTCATACTACATTGAGCTCATACTACTTCTATGTTCTGTGTGTGATACTATCTGATTTTGAGTGCTTCGGCTTCGAATTAAAATGGAATCATCTAGCGACACATTAACTCCGGAAAACATTCTAAATGAAGCCGACAATGTTATAGAAAATGAAACTCTTTGATATGAGTTTCTTTTATCTACTATTCCTATAGGTAATAGTGGAAAGAAAAGCAGATTATGCATCTCGCCTTAAGTAATTTATATTGCCCTCGTGCCTGTTAGATTAGAGCCCTCGTTAATGTATTTTTATTTTATACCAATTGAGTTGAAAGCCTTGCTAATATGATGCAAACTTTTGCAGAGGAAGTAATCATGTGCATATGCGGTCTTCACGTCGAAGAAGGACTGATGGTTCAATGCGGGGGCGCCAAATGTGGCGTGTGGCAGCACGCGCGCTGCATGCGAGTGGCGGACACGCGCGCGCCGCACTACTGCCACCACTGCCGCCCGCACCAGGTACAGTTATCATCATCCCCAACAAGCAAAAACGTCGCATAAGTCCTGACTTGTACGACTTTAAGTCGGATAACAGTCTTATAATAGTAATGAGATGACTGCTAGGTCCTATAGACGTCTTAAATTTAACCTTTTAGTCATGCGACAAATATGTCATAATAATCTGGTCATAGCAACGTCGGCACGACTAAATTATACGACGTTATATTAAAGTTTTAGCTTAAACCTCTGTACGACTTGTAGTCGCATTTGAGTCAAGTTTCGACTTTTAAATGACGTTTAACAAAATGGCGGCTTTACTTGGTCTTCAAATAACCTTAAAATGACTTTTTGTCTTTAAAACGTCATATAGAGATTAGTGTGCGACAAAATTAACATGGCTGACATTTTTAGAATTAAATATAATTTTATTAATACAATTTTTATGTTTTAAACGCAAAACTACGAAGGGGCATGAAAATATGAATAGTATTTACATAGGTATATTATCATAAAATTTTAATTCCCAGACGAACTAAACGGTATGAGAGACAAACACAGTTAGCAAGATATGAAAGTTAATTAATACTCACCATTTATTACCTTGTAATGGATTTATTTTGCACTCAGATCTCGAAACATAACCACAAACACGAGTCACTGACGAACATTAAAAATCAGTCGTAAAAGTGTTGTTACTTGACTCATATACAACGTTTTCGTCATTCAAAAACATCTGTATGACCACAATATAACGAAAGAGTCGTTGTAAAGTTTTGATGCGACTACTGTACGATGAAAGTGGTAATCTTATGACTTTTGTATGACCATTAAACAACAATGTAGGTCGTATAAATGGGGCCCTTTTCGCGTTGAGCAAACGTTATTATAACGTTAGTGTGACCTATCTTTTGCGACCAGTGGTAATATGATAACGTTTGTAAAACCATTGTACGACGTAAAATTGTTAGTTGGGTCATCATATCAGCCGCACGACCCCCACTGCTGGGTATAGCCTCCCCCAAGGATCTCCACGACGATCGGTCCTGCGCTGCCCGCATCCAGCGGCGCACCGTGACCGCGCACCAGATCGTCCGTCCACCTTGTCGGGGCCTACCTACGGAGCGTCGTTCGGTGCGCGGTCGCCATTCAAGAACCTTTCCGCCCCAACGGCCATCGGTTCTTCTTGCTAGGTGTCCAGCCCACTGCCACTTCAGCTGAGCAATCCTTCAAGCGCCGTCAGTTACTGTATTTCTCCTACGGATCTCCTCATTTCTGATTCGAGCACGCAGGGAAACGCCGAACATGGCTCTCTCCATCGCACGCTGGGTGATCTTGAACCTCCTTATGAGCCCCTTAGTTAGCGACCACGTTTCACGGCCGTAAGTCATCACTGACAACACACACTGGTCATAGACTTTCGTCTTGAGACACTGAGGTAAATCGGACACGAAAATTTTTCGAAGCTTCCCGAATGCTGCCCACCCAAGCTGGATCTCTCTTTCGAAGTTGGACTTACCTAACTGGACTGCCTGTTAGGACAGGGGTATACATAATGGTCAACAACTTCAAGTGTCTTATCCATATTCATCCTTAATATAGATAGAATAAAGCCCCAAACAACCAACTCAAAGCTCACAAAAAGTGCTCACTCAACAAGTGTTTCATCCGGGTCTTTTTAACCGAACTCGCGCTTCTTCCTTGAGTGATATACCTAAAACTCAGGAATTAACAACTGACATCCCACCGCAAGCCACAGCTGTCATGCCGCAACCAACACCCCCTGATTGGCAACGTATCCCTTCATCAAAAAAGAGGAAACGAGCTGAAACACCACCTCATAGTAATACCACTCCTACCTCAAATAGGTTTCAAGACTTACCTTTAGACTCCAATGAAAACTTACCTGTAGGCCCTTCAACAAACAAGCCTCCTCCGATTATTTTATATGGAATAGAGGATATAAATAAATTAAAAAACTTAATTGAAACAGTAAGCAGTAAAGGCAACTTTGTCCTAAAAATCGTGAATAAAAACTTGATGCGGATTCTAGTCCATTCTGCTGAAGAGTACAAAAAGATCATCACCCTAATAAGGGAGAACGGTCTCATAGGACATACCTTTACAAGGAAGGATACTAAATGCTATAGATTCGTCATCAAGAATCTTCATCACACTACTCCTCACAGTGCTATTATTGAGGAAATCGAAGCAACTGGAAATAAAGTGAGGGGAGAGATAATAAACGCTCGTTACGGACCAGAAAAAGCGCCAACATCAACTTTCTTCATTAATATTGAACCCAGCATTAATAATAAAAATGTTAAAAACATTCAGTACATCTACAACCAGTCCGTCAAAATAGAAGATCCTCGCAAAACAAATACGATTGTTCAATGCCATCGTTGCCAACAGTATGGACACTCCAAGAACAATTGTATGAGACCGTTCAGGTGTGTCAAATGCGGTGATGGACATAAAACTTCTGACTGCCCAAAAAAGGACAGGAATTCACCTGCAAGGTGCGCCTTATGCTCCCAGGCCCACCCTGCCAACTACAAGGGTTGCGAAGTCTACCAACAAATACAAGTGAGACGTAAAAAGCTCAACCATAGCAATGCGCTGAAAAAGACAGACATAAACACAACTACAACAAACCCACCTGAGCAGCGCCTAACAATTGACTCCATTATCCCGAATACTTCAAAGACTACGTTCCCTGCTCAGCCAGCATCAAGCTCGAAATCTTACGCAGACATAGTTAAAAACTCCGCTGAAGAACGATCAATCAACAATACTGTTGAGCTCATTATTTTAAAACAAAGCGAAAAAATGGATATACTAATTCAACAAATAAGTTCCCTCGTGGGACTTATCACCACCCTGATAGCCAAACTGTCACCATGACCTCTCTACGCATAGCCACGTGGAACATCAATGGACTTGCACCTAACACACTTGAGCTTGAGACTTTTATCTTGAACAACAGACTCGATGTCGTCCTTATCTCAGAGTCACATGCCACTTTGAACACGTCCATAAATATTAGAAATTATTGTACCTATGTTACTCCCCACCCTGATGGTACTGCTCACGCTGGAACAGCTGTGGTGATCAGAAACAATCTCAAACATCATCTACTTGAGCCATATGTAACGGAACATATCCAAGCGACCACAGTCGAACTGACAGATAGAGCTGGTACAATAATTGTATCAGCTGTGTACTGCCCACCTAAACACAAAATATGTGAACAAATGTTTACTCACTACTTCAACACACTTGGGCAACGCTTCATAGCAGGCGGCGATTGGAACGCTAAACATAAGTTTTGGGCCTCGCGAGTTACGTTGACGAGGGGTCGCGAACTAAAACTGAGCATAGACAATGAACGTCTTCAACCAATATCTACAGGAGAACCAACATACTGGCCATCTGATCCCCGAAAAAAACCTGACCTACTGGACTTCTTCATCACAAAGAATATCTCCCATCTTTACACCGCAATCGAATCTAATCTAGACGGCTCGTCCGACCATACACCCGCCATCCTCACTCTAAGCTCTACGATTATTACGAGAGAACGCAACGTAAGAAGTCTTTATAATCACAGGACTGACTGGGATGCATTTCGTGACTACCTTGAGAGCAATCTTGACCTTAGGCTTCCTATGAAAACTGCGGCAGATGTAGATGAGGCATGTACATATATAACCAACCAGATCCAAATTGCCGCTTGGAAAAGTACGCCTACTCTTGACCATGGCACGAAACCAAACTGCCTACCAGCCATAATAAAAGACAAAATTCAAGAAAAAAGACGATTAAGAAGAGTTTGGCATCAGTCTCGCCTTTCCTCTGACAAAACTTGTTTCAATAAGGCTATCAAGGAGTTAAAAAAGTTACTGGAAGACTCAGCAGACCAGTCTCTCAAAGACAAACTGGAACACATAACTGCTTCGGGCAAAGGCGAATACTCTTTGTGGAAAGCTACACGGAATATCAATAAGCCCCAGGAGTCATACCCTCCAATTCAAACCGGATTAACATGGGCACGTACAGATACAGAAAAAGCAGAAGCTTTTGCAAAACACCTGCATTCCGTCTTTCAGCCAAACGAATTCCCAGACCAGGATGACTCGGAGATTGATGCTGTTCTGGATCAAGACTTTCAACTATGTCTCCCCCTTAAGCCAACATCACCAAGAGAAGTTTTCGCGGAAATAACTAAAATGTCAAATAACAAATCACCTGGTTACGACTACATCTCTGCGAAAGTACTGAAAGAAATTCCCAGAAAGTGCTTGGTCTTCCTAACTTCATTATTTAATGCCACAATGAGAATAGGTCATTTCCCGACTTCTTGGAAGATATCACAAATTATAATGATCCATAAGCCAGGTAAACCACCAACTGAATGCGCTTCATATCGACCCATCAGCCTTACACCTGTGCTGTCCAAATTATGGGAAAAAATTATCCTTAAAAGATTAAAGGACTGCTTAGAAGAGAGTAACTTGATTCCACAACACCAATTTGGGTTCCGTGAACAACACTCCACCGTTCAGCAAGTTCATCGAGTCTATCAAACAATCAGACAGGGCCTAGAAAAAAAGGAATACTGCTCAGCTGCGTTCATCAATGTCCAACAGGCTTTTGATCGTGTTTGGCACAAGGGACTATTGAGCAAGATTAAAAATCTACTACCTCATTCGGTATATCCCATAATCAAGTCGTACCTTGAAGACAGAATATTTCAAGTAATGTATAGAGAGGGAATGTCTTCATTTTACAACGTCCGTGCTGGTGTTCCCCAAGGATCGGTACTTGGCCCGATACTCTATAACATCTTCACATGTGACCTACCACAATCTCCAAAGGTGACCCTTGCTACATTTGCGGACGACGCAGCCTTCCTTTCGTGTAGTTCTGACCCTGACTTAGCTAGTGCACAACTCCAGAATCAATTAGATGACACAACTGCATGGCTGAAGAAATGGCGGATCAAAGCGAGTGCTACCAAATCTCATCACATTACTTTTACTCTGAGAAAAGGTGACTGCCCATCGGTTAACCTTGGGGCTGACAAACTGCCGCAAACCTCTTGCGTTAAATACCTGGGTTTCCACCTCGACCGCCGTATGACCTGGAAAGACCATATAAAACACAAGCGCGACGATTTAAATCTTAGATTCAGGAATCTGCTTTGGCTCCTAGGACGACAATCCACTCTGTCTCTGAATAATAAAATAATGATCTACTGTGCAATTCTAAAGCCTATATGGCTTTATGGTATTCAGCTGTGGGCTACTGCTGCTAAATCAAACATCCAGTGCCTTCAAAGAGCCCAAAACAACATCCTTCGAACTATCAGTGGTGCCACATGGTACACCAAGAATTCCGAAATTCACGAATATTTGGAAATACCTACAATTAGCGAAGAGATAACCAAATATAATAATAAACACAAGGATCGCCTTTGTGCTCACCCGAATCCTCTTGCTAAAGCGTTGGTGGAGATGAATGCAAGTGATGTCAAAAGACTAAAACGAAGAAATGTGTTTGATTACTAAGAGAGGCTGAAGCATTGGCTTTCTTCACTCTTTAACGTGAATAGCTCCCATCACAATTACTTATAGTCTGGCGACTGATTGTATATTAATATTTAAAAAAAAAAAAAAAAAAAAAAAAAAATATTCATCCTGAGACCCACTCTTTGGGAAGCACTACGAAGATCTTCGAGCATTGTGTTCAGGTCTTCCAAGTTTTCAGCCATAAGAACTATACCATCGGCAAAACGAAGGTGTGTTAGGTACATACTGGCCATCAATGTTGATGCCGAGTCCTTTCCAGTCTAAGAGTTTAAAGATGTCCTCCAACGCAGCTGTGAACAGTTTCGGAGAAATAACATCTCCCTGTATTATTGTTTATCGAGGGTTTCGACGATGGATTCGAAATGGTGGCCGACGAACTGTTCACCACTGTACAACAAGGAACTCATTTCTTCACCAACTAAAATAAAAAATATAAATATAAAAACGGCTATTATAAATCGAAATTTCATTCCAGGTGGACCGTGAAATACCTTTAGACGACTACACAGAAGAAGGCCACCAGTTCTACCTGTCGCTAATGCGCGGCGACCTGCAAGTGCGGCAAGGCGACACCGTGTACGTGCTCCGCGACATTCCCATCGACGAGAAACACCCTGACGTTAGCCAAAAAAACGGGGATAAGATCGACTCACCGAAGACCAAGCGAGTGGAGAGGAAGAAAGTCAAGAACATTGGAAAGGGAAAATCTGATGATACTGCCCAGAATAAAGTGAGTGTAGCTATACTATTTTGTATGGGTTGGATGACCACACATCAAAAGAGATGAATGATAAAACTTGAATAACTTGTAAAAATAACTTTTGCGTAATGAAAATGTAACTCTAATTGATGAGTCCGAGTTGAAAGCGGACTGACTATTCTGAAATATTAAGTAAATATTAAAATTACAATTTATTTGTAGCTTTGTTCAAGTAAGTGATCAAATAAATTTAATATATTATTAGAACTTTGGTTCCTCGAGATAAATAGACAGTTTTGTATGCGTGTGCGTCGCCCCATGAGCGAACTGAATTTCGATTAAGAAAATAATGTCCGGTCAGTTTCAAAAACGCTACCTCGAAATAACGCCCCACTATCAAAATGAGAGCTTATTAGTACAAAGTATTATTTTTGGTCCTTACTATTTAATAGTAATTTAATTTGTATCCTGATAAATATTCCAATCGATTGGAATTTCAAAAAGGGTTTGAACATTTTGGCATAGTGGTAACCATAATTTTTGATATTAACAAGGAAAAAAATCAATTTAAAAATGATAAAACCTATGTACATCGATAGAAGATCTATAGATGAACAAAAAATGTTACATGATATAAATCCCTAAAGCGCAACATTTTCGACATTTGATAGCCTATCTTAAGCCTTTTTGATCGTCTATAGATCCTCTATCGATATACAGGGTGTCCCAAAACTTTGCCACATGGAGGGAAAGTACCTTAAGTATTGAAGATATGAAATTTTACCGAAAGAAGACTTCGTGTTGTTTTAAAAAATTATACAATCTGCATGGAAAGTTTTTTTTTAATCGCATTCATTCCTATACAAATTGGTACAATACGTAATAATTCAAATTTAAATGCTAAATTTCGTGGTCTTCCTTTTGTTTAAGGTGCTGAGTTACTTATCAAAAAATAATCCTAATGAGCAACCCTTTCGCTCGGTATCGTAAAAATAAAAGACTGATTTTTTTTCTAATTTAGTGGGTTCGGTTCGTTAAGGCATGCTATTTCTCGAAAATCTTTGAATGCAGTTCCAATTATTTTAAAAATCAAAATGAAGTCTTCTTTCAGTAAAATTTCCCATCTTCAAAATATAAGGTACTTTCCCTCCGTGTGGCAAAGTTTTGGGACACCCTGTATACAGGTCTCATCGTGCGCCGCTATTTCCGAAATATCCGTCAAAAACAAAAATTATGGTTACTACTATGCCAGCCTCTCATACTAATTGGTTCAAACCCATTTCGAATCACTTTTTGTTGTCATTCGGTGCCATATTTACGTGCTGTTTTTTAGTGAAGCAGTAACTAGGATATTCTTGATCAAAGGAACTAAATCAATGTCGACGCGGTGTGCAAACGATTTAAAAAATAAATACCTTACGGAGTTGTTAAGCGTCCTCGACATCGATAATACCTGATGCTTAACTAAGCATAAGGTATTATCGATGACGAAGTCTTCACTTTTGAACTAAAACAATATATTCTCGCATTACCAGGACGGCGAAGTCCGCAAGCACACGTACCAAACAATCGGCGAGATCGCGGTGTCGGAGTTGGACATATTCCGCGTGGAGCGCCTGTGGAAGCACAAGCACACGCACGAGCGCTACGTGTACGGCCACCACTACCTGCGCCCGCACGAGACCTTCCACGAGCCCACCAGGAAGTGAGTCTGTCTGTAGTGTATCTAGTTGGGCCGCGTGGAGCGTGTGCAAGCACAAGCACACGCACGAGCGCTACGTGTACGGCCACCACTACCTGCGCCCGCACGAGACCTTCCACGAGCCCACCAGGAAGTGAGTCTGTCTGTAGTGTATCTAGTTGGGCCGCGTGGAGCGTGTGCAAGCACAAGCACACGCACGAGCGCTACGTGTACGGCCACCACTACCTGCGCCCGCACGAGACCTTCCACGAGCCCACCAGGAAGTGAGTCTGTCTGTAGTGTATCTAGTTGGGCCGCGTGGAGCGTGTGCAAGCACAAGCACACGCACGAGCGCTACGTGTACGGCCACCACTACCTGCGCCCGCACGAGACCTTCCACGAGCCCACCAGGAAGTGAGTCTGTCTGTAGTGTATCTAGTTGGGCCGCGTGGAGCGTGTGCAAGCACAAGCACACGCACGAGCGCTACGTGTACGGCCACCACTACCTGCGCCCGCACGAGACCTTCCACGAGCCCACCAGGAAGTGAGTCTGTCTGCAGTGTATCTAGTTGGGCCGCGTGGAGCGTGTGCAAGCACAAGCACACGCACGAGCGCTACGTGTACGGCCACCACTACCTGCGCCCGCACGAGACCTTCCACGAGCCCACCAGGAAGTGAGTCTGTCTGTAGTGTATCTAGTTGGGCCGCGTGGAGCGTGTGCAAGCACAAGCACACGCACGAGCGCTACGTGTACGGCCACCACTACCTGCGCCCGCACGAGACCTTCCACGAGCCCACCAGGAAGTGAGTCTGTCTGTAGTGTATCTAGTTGGGCCGCGTGGAGCGTGTGCAAGCACAAGCACACGCACGAGCGCTACGTGTACGGCCACCACTACCTGCGCCCGCACGAGACCTTCCACGAGCCCACCAGGAAGTGAGTCTGTCTGTAGTGTATCTAGTTGGGCCGCGTGGAGCGTGTGCAAGCACAAGCACACGCACGAGCGCTACGTGTACGGCCACCACTACCTGCGCCCGCACGAGACCTTCCACGAGCCCACCAGGAAGTGAGTCTGTCTGTAGTGTATCTAGTTGGGCCGCGTGGAGCGTGTGCAAGCACAAGCACACGCACGAGCGCTACGTGTACGGCCACCACTACCTGCGCCCGCACGAGACCTTCCACGAGCCCACCAGGAAGTGAGTCTGTCTGTAGTGTATCTAGTTGGGCCGCGTGGAGCGTGTGCAAGCACAAGCACACGCACGAGCGCTACGTGTACGGCCACCACTACCTGCGCCCGCACGAGACCTTCCACGAGCCCACCAGGAAGTGAGTCTGTCTGCAGTGTATCTAGTTGGGCCGCGTGGAGCGTGTGCAAGCACAAGCACACGCACGAGCGCTACGTGTACGGCCACCACTACCTGCGCCCGCACGAGACCTTCCACGAGCCCACCAGGAAGTGAGTCTGTCTGTAGTGTATCTAGTTGGGCCGCGTGGAGCGTGTGCAAGCACAAGCACACGCACGAGCGCTACGTGTACGGCCACCACTACCTGCGCCCGCACGAGACCTTCCACGAGCCCACCAGGAAGTGAGTCTGTCTGTAGTGTATCTAGTTGGGCCGCGTGGAGCGTGTGCAAGCACAAGCACACGCACGAGCGCTACGTGTACGGCCACCACTACCTGCGCCCGCACGAGACCTTCCACGAGCCCACCAGGAAGTGAGTCTGTCTGTAGTGTATCTAGTTGGGCCGCGTGGAGCGTGTGCAAGCACAAGCACACGCACGAGCGCTACGTGTACGGCCACCACTACCTGCGCCCGCACGAGACCTTCCACGAGCCCACCAGGAAGTGAGTCTGTCTGTAGTGTATCTAGTTGGGCCGCGTGGAGCGTGTGCAAGCACAAGCACACGCACGAGCGCTACGTGTACGGCCACCACTACCTGCGCCCGCACGAGACCTTCCACGAGCCCACCAGGAAGTGAGTCTGTCTGTAGTGTATCTAGTTGGGCCGCGTGGAGCGTGTGCAAGCACAAGCACACGCACGAGCGCTACGTGTACGGCCACCACTACCTGCGCCCGCACGAGACCTTCCACGAGCCCACCAGGAAGTGAGTCTGTCTGTAGTGTATCTAGTTGGGCCGCGTGGAGCGTGTGCAAGCACAAGCACACGCACGAGCGCTACGTGTACGGCCACCACTACCTGCGCCCGCACGAGACCTTCCACGAGCCCACCAGGAAGTGAGTCTGTCTGTAGTGTATCTAGTTGGGCCGCGTGGAGCGTGTGCAAGCACAAGCACACGCACGAGCGCTACGTGTACGGCCACCACTACCTGCGCCCGCACGAGACCTTCCACGAGCCCACCAGGAAGTGAGTCTGTCTGTAGTGTATCTAGTTGGGCCGCGTGGAGCGTGTGCAAGCACAAGCACACGCACGAGCGCTACGTGTACGGCCACCACTACCTGCGCCCGCACGAGACCTTCCACGAGCCCACCAGGAAGTGAGTCTGTCTGTAGTGTATCTAGTTGGGCCGCGTGGAGCGTGTGCAAGCACAAGCACACGCACGAGCGCTACGTGTACGGCCACCACTACCTGCGCCCGCACGAGACCTTCCACGAGCCCACCAGGAAGTGAGTCTGTCTGTAGTGTATCTAGTTGGGCCGCGTGGAGCGTGTGCAAGCACAAGCACACGCACGAGCGCTACGTGTACGGCCACCACTACCTGCGCCCGCACGAGACCTTCCACGAGCCCACCAGGAAGTGAGTCTGTCTGTAGTGTATCTAGTTGGGCCGCGTGGAGCGTGTGCAAGCACAAGCACACGCACGAGCGCTACGTGTACGGCCACCACTACCTGCGCCCGCACGAGACCTTCCACGAGCCCACCAGGAAGTGAGTCTGTCTGTAGTGTATCTAGTTGGGCCGCGTGGAGCGTGTGCAAGCACAAGCACACGCACGAGCGCTACGTGTACGGCCACCACTACCTGCGCCCGCACGAGACCTTCCACGAGCCCACCAGGAAGTGAGTCTGTCTGTAGTGTATCTAGTTGGGCCGCGTGGAGCGTGTGCAAGCACAAGCACACGCACGAGCGCTACGTGTACGGCCACCACTACCTGCGCCCGCACGAGACCTTCCACGAGCCCACCAGGAAGTGAGTCTGTCTGTAGTGTATCTAGTTGGGCCGCGTGGAGCGTGTGCAAGCACAAGCACACGCACGAGCGCTACGTGTACGGCCACCACTACCTGCGCCCGCACGAGACCTTCCACGAGCCCACCAGGAAGTGAGTCTGTCTGTATTGTATCTAGTTGGGCCGCGTGGAGCGTGTGCAAGCACAAGCACACGCACGAGCGCTACGTGTACGGCCACCACTACCTGCGCCCGCACGAGACCTTCCACGAGCCCACCAGGAAGTGAGTCTGTCTGTAGTGTATCTAGTTGGGCCGCGTGGAGCGTGTGCAAGCACAAGCACACGCACGAGCGCTACGTGTACGGCCACCACTACCTGCGCCCGCACGAGACCTTCCACGAGCCCACCAGGAAGTGAGTCTGTCTGTAGTGTATCTAGTTGGGCCGCGTGGAGCGTGTGCAAGCACAAGCACACGCACGAGCGCTACGTGTACTGTTACATCCCTTTGATGTATAGTTAGTTGCTGACGACCCTGGATAATATTGCTGATCCAGCGTCTGGGAGACCAGTTGGACGCGCTCGCTTCCCGAGCGCCTCAGTCTCATTCCATCCTCCGTGACGGCTGCCATTTCGCGAAATTACTAATTCCTCGTTTAATTTCAAATCCTTTTTTAAAACCCAAATTGAGAGACTCGTCCTAACATCTGGTGGCAGCGTCAAGGGATCTTAAAAGGTCCTCGGTCCGTCTCCGTTTCAAAGTTCTAAAATCCATAAAAAAGTGCGTGAATTTACGCGTATATGCAAACTCTATTTTCCTCTGTGTCTGTGTCCAGTGAAAACTCTGTATCCAGTGTAAAAATCTACTTCTATATCCTGCATAAACTTACCTCTGTGTCCAGTGAAAGAAAAACGTATAAACAGCGTAAATCACACGAGTCTCGTCTCTATCCCTAATAATCTCCGTATCCAGTGTGAACTTACCTTTATATCCAGCGTAAACTTACCTCTGTGTCCAGTGAGAGAAAGCATATACTTTACCTGTGTTACCAGTGTCCAGCGTAAACTACACAAATCTCATCCCTGCATCCAGTAATCTCCGTGTCCAGTGTGAACTTATTTCTATAAGCAGTGCAATTCCCCGGTGAAAATCGTCTTATCCCTGTAAACAGTGCATAAACTACGAGCAACAAACCCTTGCAAAATCCAGAATCCAGATCCATAATCAGTACCATCGTCGCAGCCGTCCGTCGATTACATCATCAGTGGCCTACAACATTGTTGCAGTATTTCTACGAAGTCATAGTGCATCCGGCCGATCGTAATGAATCTTATCGCAGCTTTAACCGTTGTCGTGTTCTACGAACTGTGAGTCGTATTTTTGCTTATTGACTATTGTAAACAGTGACTTTAATCTTGTTATAAGTGAAGAACTTAAATTCATATTGTGCTAAATTAATTTACTATCTCGTTTTCGTTGTTAATTTGAAGAATACTATATCTTTGTTAAAATGCCTGAAACTAAGTCAGACCCAACTCTGCAAATACCCATCAATGTCGATTTGCCCGCCGATACTGATGACGAAAGGGCCCCTAGCCCTGTAGAAAAACAAAAGAGAGGGAAAAAAGTTTCCACCCCTCAACTTGAAACATTAGATTTAAATATCATTTTAAAATTTATAAAACCATATGATGGCAGTAGAGAAACGTTGAATTCTTTTATTATCAATTGCAATAATGCGTATGAATTAGCATCAAATCAGCAGAAGCCCATTCTTTTCAAATATATCTTATGTCAACTCCAAGGAAAGGCGGAAGTTGCCTGCTCAATAAAAGAGTTTCAAACTTGGGAACAACTCAAAGAATTTTTAAAAACCCAATTCAGTGATCGCAAACACTCTTCACACCTTCTGATGGAATTACAAGAGAGCAAACAACTTCCGGCCGAAAACGTAAGCCAATTCGCTCTTAGAATCGAAACACTGTTATCACAATTACTCACCGAAATCTCACTAAGTAACTGTAAACTTAAAGAACTCCCAGGCCGTACCGCGGCTATGGAGGAACTTGCCCTCCATCACTTCCTAATGGGTTTACACCCAAGAATCTCTAACATAGTCCGATGTAAATCACCGAGATCTTTAAATGAAGCCACTAACTTTGCAATTTCAGAGGAAAGAATCCAACAAACCTTATATAAAAGGAGCATTCCCGAAGCTAGACGCGATAATCGCCCAACAAGAATGAACAATCCTACTAGACCCTTCCAGCCACAAAGGCCATTCTCAACCGCTCCGCAAAATCGCAACCCTAACTCCGCTCCTAATTTTCCTACCAGTTCCAATACAATCACGTGCCGGTACTGCAAGGCTCCCGGTCACTCTATTGAGCAGTGCCGAAAGCGAGAATATAATAATAGGTTCCGGTCCTCGCAACCATCCTCTGGTCCTGCCCCGTTCCGCCGCGTCAACTTCAACGAAACCGAACCTCAAGGTTATGACGAGGTCGATGACCACTACGACCAGTCACAAGGTTTAAACTAGAACCCGTCTCGTTTAGGTGTCGCCCGAGACGCCATCTTAAAAAAGACACCACTATTCCAAGAAAATCCACTGTATCCACTGAATCCACTGTATCCGCTGAATCTATAAAAAATAAAACCGCTGTATCCACTGAACCCGCTGTATCCACTGTATCCACTGAATCTACAAAAAAGAATTCCACTGTATCCACTGAATCCACTGTATCCACTGAATCTACAAAACAGAATTCCACTGTATCCGCTGTATCCACTGAATCCACTGTATCCACTGAATCTATAAAAAATAAACCCACTGTATCCACTGAATCCGCTGCATCCGCTGAATCTGTAAAAAGAAAATCCACCGTATCCGCTGAATCCGCTCAACCTACTAAATCCATCCCTAAATGTACTAAAACAAATACTAATTCTACCAAATCCTCTGAAGCACGTACCAGTTTCACTGAATCTAGCAATCCTACCAAACCCACCAAATCCATAACTACAAAATCTGAAGAGATCTACGAAATCACGCCTGACCCTTCAATAAAATCATTGCCTTACGTAATTGTTAACTGCGAAGCGACAGTACTTCCACTGACCCTCCTTATAGACACTGGTTCTTCTATAAGCCTAGTCAAAGATTCCACTCTCAAACCCAATCTTCCTCTCCAGAAGGAGATTCTCAAATTAAAAGGTCTTACTACAACAACGTCACAAGACGATGTCATTCCAACTCTAGGCTCACTCAATTTACAATTATCACTTAGTGACAAAAATCCCAAATACCGTCTCACTCACAAATTCCATGTAGTAAGCAACCTAGATTTCCCTTATGATGGTATTATCGGTAACGATCTTCTGACCGAATCTAAAGGAAACATAGACTTCACCTTCGGCATCCTTACTTTAAAGAATTCTTACATCCATATCTACTTCTCGGAGCCCCATTATACAATCCCTGGCAGAACCGAAACTGTCATCGAATGCTCAGTCTCTAACCCTGAGATAAAAGAAGGGTTAATCCTTGATCAAAATTTATCAGAAAATCTATTGATTGCAAATTGTATTGTCCATGTCAAGGAAAACAATAGAGTAAACATATCTGTTGTCAATACCTCTGAAGAACCTGTTACCATAAAATCAGATCTTAAACTTAAACTCGACTCTCTCGACTCTTTCGACTCTTCAGAATTCGTAGACCCACCTATAGGAATTAATCATGTCAACACTTCATATAACGGTTTTAAACGCACAGAAGAAGTTCTAAAGCAACTACGCACCTCACACCTCAATAAAGAGGAAAAGAACGCTCTCTTACAACTATGCTCTGACTATTCCGATATTTTCCACCTCCCAGGGGAAAATCTTACCCATACAAATGCTCTCAAACATGAAATTAAGACAACAACAGACATCCCAATACATACTAAGACCTATAGATTCCCTGAAGTCCATAAAGCTGAAGTACGAAAACAAATTGACAAAATGCTAGAACAAAACATCATAGAACCCTCTGATTCCCCTTGGTCATCACCTATCTGGGTGGTACCCAAGAAACTCGATGCTTCCAATACTCAAAAATGGCGCGTAGTAATTGACTACCGCAAACTCAATGACGTCACAATTGGTGACACATATCCCCTTCCACAAATTACCGAGATATTGGATCAACTCGGTAATAGCAAATACTTCTCTACCCTAGACCTTGCCTCTGGATTTCATCAGATTAAATTAAATGAAGCCGACAAACCTAAAACAGCCTTCACAGTCCCTGAAGGGCACTACCAATTCTCCAGGATGCCATTCGGCCTTAAAAACGCCCCTTCAACCTTTCAAAGGTTAATGAACACAGTCTTGTCTGGTCTCCAAGGCATTAGATGCTTCGTATACCTCGACGACGTAGTCTGCTATGGACACGACCTAAAATCCAGCATCGGTAATTTAACAGAAATCTTCCAAAGAATCCGTAATTTCAATCTCAAATTACAGCCAGACAAATGCGAATTCCTAAGACGTGAAGTCTGCTACCTGGGGCATATAATCACTGAACAAGGCGTCAAACCGAATCCCGAAAAAATCAAGGCCGTAATCGCATTTCCTACTCCAGAGTCCGCTAAAGACATAAAGTCATTCCTCGGCCTCGTTTCGTATTATCGTCGTTTCATTCCGGACTTCTCCAAAATTGCCAAACCCCTTACTCAACTTTTGAGGAAAGATACTAAATTCAACTGGGAAAACCAACAACAAGTCGCTTTTGACACTCTGAAACAAAAATTGACCACTGCACCTGTCCTTTGCTATCCCGACTTTACAAAACCATTCGTACTTACCTGTGATGCCTCTAACCACGCCATCGGCGCTGTTTTATCCCAGGGTCCCATCGGTAAAGATCATCCTATCGCGTATGCATCCCGAACTCTAAATAAAAACGAAGTAAACTATTTCACTATGGAGAAAGAACTCCTCGCAATTGTCTTCGGATGCAATACATTCCGACCATACCTATATGGTCAAAAGTTCCAAATCATTACAGACCACAGACCCCTTAAGTGGCTTTTCAATCACAAAAACCCTAACAGCAAGATGCAGCGCTGGCGTCTGATGCTCGAAGAATATGAATACGAGATCATTTATAGGAAAGGTAGACTTAACTCAGCCGCAGATGCTCTTTCCCGTTATCCCGTAAATCCCGTCATTCCAAATCAACCTGAAAAAGAAAATCCTAACCCTGACTCTACCGACGCCAACAACGACAACATACAACCTCCATTCAGCCCGCTGACTCTCGATGATCTTGGCGTCAATCTCCCTGCTACTCCTGACTACGACAGCAGCAGCTTACCTCAAATAGACTTGTTAGACGACGATGACGATTTCCCATTCAACTACAGCCCCACTGATCCTACTAAATCTAGCAAAGTAAAATCTCCAAAATCTGATAATGCGCAAGCATCAACTAGTCGAGAAAACTTACCTGATCCAACTCCTTCGATTTCAATGCAAGATCCTGCCATACCTGCTATTTCAAATCCTGAAACTCAAGAAAACTTACCCGACTCGACACCTTCCACTTCAGCCCAAGATCCTACTATATCTGCTACTCCAAACCCTGAAATCCAAGAACCTGAACAAGCTCCACTGAATCCTGAAAGCTCACCTGCGCAAGCTCGCGACTCTCCTCCAGCTCCCGATGATACCTACACTAACGACGAATATTCCAAATTCCTGAAAGAAATTAACAATAAAAACAATCAATTTAACACTAAAATCACTGAACATAACCAGTCCCTCACCAAAACCCATTGTAAAATCATCCTAATCCCTACGTCTATAGACTTAGATGAATCCAATCCGTACTTACCAGAAATCCTAGGAAAAGTGACAGATGAAACACGTTACAAAGAAAAACAATTGTACTCTTTCGAAAAAGTTCAAACCAATGATAACAAAAGTACTTACTTTATTTTCCCTAAAGTACACCATTTCGATGAATGCACTTATCCAGAGATTTACCGAACACTTAAAAACATTAAAACTCATTTAACCTCAACCGAAGACAACATTTCCGAAATTGCTATTTCTGACTTTAGAAATCCATTCCAAAGTCTATCTTTTGCAAAATTATATAACATGATAGTGTACATCTTCCACAATACTAATATACAAATAAATATTTATCACGATAGTATAATTTATCCAACTCTCAGTGAAATTAAAAAGATTCTAAAAGAAAATCATGATCTTCCCGTTGCAGGACATTTAGGCTGCAACAGGATGCTTAACCGTATCAAAGAGAAATTCTACTGGAAAGGTATGAAAGGTGACGTAGAAAACTATGTCAAAGCCTGCACTTCATGCCAAGAGAATAAAGCCCTTCGACAACTCAATCGTGCTCCAATGCAGATCACTACTACCAGTACCAGCCCCTTTCAAAGATTAGCTCTGGACATCGTCGGTCCTTTACCCGAGTCCGGCCCTGCCAAATTGAAATATATAATGACTCTTCAAGATGACCTCACGAAATTCTCCGTAGCTTATCCTCTCCGCAGTGTCTCCTCAGAAGAGACCACTGATTGCCTCGTTCACTTTATTTCTCTGTTCGGAATTCCTCAGACTATCCTCACCGACCAAGGTACCAATTTTACAGCTGATCTCTTCAAAAAGACTTGCAGCTTCCTGAAAATCAAACAGCTGTGGTCTACTCCATATCATCCCCAGACTCAAGGAGCTCTCGAGAGGAGCCATTCTACTCTTAAAGAGTACCTTAAATCCTATGTAAATGATAATCAAGATGACTGGCCACGATACGTTTACACAGCAATCTTAGCCTACAACACCGCTACCCACAGCACTACCAACTTTTCACCATACGAACTATTGTTTGGGCATAAAGCCTTCATTCCCGATTCCCTGTATAGCCAAGACCTCACCACATATCCTGACTACGTCAGAATGCTTCAACATCGCCTTAAACTGTCTTGGGAAAAAGCGTATCAAAACATACAACATTCAAAAGAAAAATCCAAATCCTACTATGATGCAAAAACTCGATCTATCCGATACAAAGTAGGTGATTACGTCTACTTGAAAAACCATTTGAGACTTCGTAAGGCCCTCTCTCCGATTTGGAAAGGTCCTTACAAAATCCTTGCCGTTCACGGAAACAACACTGTAACCTTACTAGTAAATAGGCGCCATGTGAAACATCACTTTGACGAAATTAAATTAGCAGGCGTCTTTCCCAGTAGTCCCTAAGATTAGGAATAGCGTATTTTATTCTTTAGTAATTCTACTATTTTACATGTTACTATTACATTTTTATTATTATACTATAATTAACCTTCTATATCCTTAGTTTTATTAATATAGCATTAGGTTTTTATAACAGTCGTTATATAACTTAATTTTATTTTCAGTGTGCCAACCTCAGTAGCAACAAGTTTTGTAGAACAAATCTCATCGAGTCCTGGCTTGTATTTCGATTATGTGGGAAAGGTTAAAATCAAAAACGGTAATTTAAACTTAATCATCCCGATAGATATTACCCACATACAATTACACATTGAAAATATAAATTCTGTGTTAGAAACAGTTACGTACTTTTGCAATAAAACAAAAGAATTTGACGAATCAGAATGCGAAAATATAATAGAACCGCTAATTACCCATTATAAAAATATGGTTAAAGAATATTCATCTATAACCCATTTAATTGATGACAGATTGAAACGCAGAGCTTGGTTTGGCGGAATAGGTACCGCTTTTAAACATATATTCGGCACCCTAGATGAGGATGATGCAGAAAAATACGATAGCGCTATAAATTATGTACAAGATGATCAGAAAAGGATAGCTTCATTAGTAAAAGAACACATATTAGTCACAAGATCTACATTAACCAGATTTAATGAAACTATTGTAAGATTGAAATCTAATGAAAATAACCTTAACCTAGCTATCGATAAACTTTCTGTAAAACTTAAATATTTATCCAATAGAACAGATCATTTGTCAGTAATGTCCGGTTTAAACACAGTTTATAATAACTTAGAAGCATCCATCCTTACTTTGTCTTTCCAAATTGAAGATATTACAAATGCTATTTTACTTAGTAGAGTGAATATCATTCACCCATCTGTAATAACACCACAAGAATTGTACAAAGAATTGACTGATAATTATAAATATTTACCTAACGAATTAGAATTTGTTGTACCTCTGGAATTGAAACTTATCCATAAAATTATGAATATGTCAAAATTAATTAGTTATTATTTAAATAAGAAAATAATGTTTATACTTACAATTCCTCTTACAAATCCGCTTGAATTTTATTTATATAATAGTATTCCTTTTCCAATGCCTCATAATGTAACAAATCCAAATTCATTCAGTGTTATAATTCCTAGTAGCAAATATATCGCCATTACTAAAGATAAGACCCACTATTGTAATGTAAATGATATCGATTCTTGTCAAACTATTGACCATCAAAATTATCTATGTAAAATAATGAACATATTTCCAACATCTGCCAACCCCAATTGTGAAAGTGAATTGTTATCAAAAGTAGTTTCATCCCTTCCGGAATATTGTAAAACAGAATTCGTTAATGGCGAATTGGATATTTGGAAACCAATTCGTAATAATAGATGGATATTTGTACAGTCAAAATCTAGTAAATTAACAATAGATTGTCTTCACTCAGAACCGATTGATATAAAATTATTAGGCACCGGAATTGTATACATACCTATCCACTGTAAAGCATATTGCAAGAGTACTAGACTTTTACCCGATTATAATGTTTTGAATGTAACCATACCTTCCATAAACTCAGATTTTAATTTAATTAATGATTCTTGTTGTAGTATAAGTAAATTTAAAGAAGTAGCGAATAGTGTTCCCTTGTTAAAGTTAAATAACATAGATTTAGAAAATTTACCCCTAACACAAAATTTAGATAAAGATATGATACAAGATTTAAATAAAATAATAAATAAACCTCATTTCATCCAATACGGGGCACACTATTCTACGCTTTTAATATTTATCATTATAATTGTAATTTCATTTTGTGTATTTAAAATATTTAGGAAAATAAATAAAACTGGCAGCCTTCACCGACAAATGGAAATTCCAAAAGTAATGTTTAAAAAGAAAATTACAAAACAAGATGATAAACAATCAGAACATGAAGTTACAGAATTAGTAGATATAGAAGTAGAATCTAAACATATAAAAGCTCCCCCTTCTCCAAAAACACGCAGACAAATATAAACCTGAATACATAATTATATACATAAATAAATATATATTATAAATAAATAAATAAATATTATTAATAAATAAAATAAATATGTAATTATTTTAACTTTGAATTACTTAGTCATAAACTTCAGAATATTGATCCTGAAGTTTATTTTTCCATGGGGGGAGGTGTTACATCCCTTTGATGTATAGTTAGTTGCTGACGACCCTGGATAATATTGCTGATCCAGCGTCTGGGAGACCAGTTGGACGCGCTCGCTTCCCGAGCGCCTCAGTCTCATTCCATCCTCCGTGACGGCTGCCATTTCGCGAAATTACTAATTCCTCGTTTAATTTCAAATCCTTTTTTAAAACCCAAATTGAGAGACTCGTCCTAACAGTACGGCCACCACTACCTGCGCCCGCACGAGACCTTCCACGAGCCCACCAGGAAGTGAGTCTGTCTGTAGTGTATCTAGTTGGGCCGCGTGGAGCGTGTGCAAGCACAAGCACACGCACGAGCGCTACGTGTACGGCCACCACTACCTGCGCCCGCACGAGACCTTCCACGAGCCCACCAGGAAGTGAGTCTGTCTGTAGTGTATCTAGTTGGGCCGCGTGGAGCGTGTGCAAGCACAAGCACACGCACGAGCGCTACGTGTACGGCCACCACTACCTGCGCCCGCACGAGACCTTCCACGAGCCCACCAGGAAGTGAGTCTGTCTGCAGTGTATCTAGTTGGGCCGCGTGGAGCGTGTGCAAGCACAAGCACACGCACGAGCGCTACGTGTACGGCCACCACTACCTGCGCCCGCACGAGACCTTCCACGAGCCCACCAGGAAGTGAGTCTGTCTGTAGTGTATCTAGTTGGGCCGCGTGGAGCGTGTGCAAGCACAAGCACACGCACGAGCGCTACGTGTACGGCCACCACTACCTGCGCCCGCACGAGACCTTCCACGAGCCCACCAGGAAGTGAGTCTGTCTGTATTGTATCTAGTTGGACCGCGTGGAGCGTGTGCAAGCACAAGCATATTTGATAGATATTTCTAAACCATATTCCCTTTCTACTGGGTAACAGCGTCGCTTAACCAGAGCAACAAAATTAGTATGTGCGCGTATCGCCCCTACACCACAGAATAACTAATAGTACAAGTACATAATCAGCATTCGGCAAAGTCTTTAAATAAATATCGACTTTTGCTCCGACGCAATAAAGTGCAATTCAGGTCGCCCAGTTCACCTAGTAGTTGCCTCTCTTTCCATCGCGTGCTCTTACCTTTTCTGACGATGCAACGTTAGGGTTATCTTCTTTTAAATGAGCTGCGTAGCATATTATCGTAATGTGTAAAACGACAATTGTTTATTGGTTTTTGATTTTGACATCCGTTCACGGCACAGTAATGTCGATTCGACTTTGTTACTATTATAAAGAGGAAATATCTATACAGGCAGTAAGATGCCGCGCGATTACACAGGCGGGCTTGTGGCGGCCTTCTGCTCACTTGTTCGTTCGAACGAACGGCTAGCGGTAGGTGCTTATCGTGCGACCTTGAGCGAGTGAAGGAGGCCTGCCTGCACGAACTAAACGTGCAAGAGATTTTACCCGAGTATAGACACACTACGCCGAAATTACGCGACCGAAGTTCGTCAATATTACGCCTGCAATGCTATTTGAATGACAGACGATACATTACGCCGAAATTACGTCGCGTTTTTTATAATAAAAGCGTTACCACCGATCTTTGGTCGCGTAACTTTGGCATAGTGTGTCTAGACACTAAGGAGTGGTTAAGCTACGCTGTTGCATGGGACTTTAGAAAATTAAGAGTAATGGTTGATTTCAATAGAGCATTAAAAATGAACTACGTTACGTTCATTGATTGTACTGTGTTGATGTTATACTTAATTTTATTTTGTTTTTAGGTTCTTCCACAATGAGGTGATGCGAGTACCGTTGTATGAAGCAGTGCCCATTGAGCTGGTTATGTCACAGTGTTGGGTTATGGACCTCAACACCTACTGCAAAGTGAGTATTTTATTTTAAAGACTTGTTTAAGGCTCCGGCCAAACTGACGCGAGCGAATCGCGCGATTGGAGCATTTTGACAGATTTTTATCACGTTACTCAAAGCAATAGCCATAGCCATAGTCATTGCCATAGCAATTCTCTAGCAATTTCATTGACAATAGCTATGGCTATGGCTATCGCTTTGAATTACGCGATCGCAATCGCGAATTTCGCGCGGAATTCGCCTCAGTTTGTACGGAGCTTTAGTATTGTAATTGACGTTCACACCCGTATTCACAATCACACGCAGTATGAGGCAAACATCTTGACACTATCGACGGAGTGGGGATTAATGAGAATCAGTAACAGGTTTGAATTCTATAGTTTTATTGGTATAATATAAAAACATATTCAGCTATGAAACTTAGTGAAAGAATTTTTGAAATCCGTTCAGAAATGGTTGAGTTAAAAGGGTTTTGAAGAAAATGCCAAGCTCAATGCAATATGTGCTTTATCACGTACGACATAAGGTTCGCGTACGTCTCAATGACGTCATAAGTACCCCCCAAAGTAACAGTGTTTTAGCACTTTTTAGCTCGTGTATCTTCTCAAGTTTAAGAGATATCGTAAAAATTTCTTCACAGTTAATCATGTGGTGGCATAAGCTTTCTGATAAGCCACTAAACAAAAATGGGGAATATATAAATGCACTTTAAAAATAATGTAACACACTTTAAAATGTTTAGCTTCAAAATTTATTGAATGAACTATAAAAATAATGATTTCCACTATAAATATGCTTAGCTTTAAAGTTAATACTTTGCACTATACAATTTAATTGCTTAGCTTTAAAATTAATACTTTGCACCTTACAAATTAATTTTATAACTTTAGCACTGGTAAACACACGTCTTCCAGTCTTCAAGTTAGGTTCCATTGTGACTTTGTGACCAACAACGCCAGAACTTACCTGACATTGGTCAGTCTGACATGGTTGGACAAAAACTAAATGGTTTCGGAGTTGGGACCAATGGTTGGGACACAGTTAAAGTGCAAACCATTATTTTGAGGTGATAATATTAAATTATAGATCTATTATTATTTTAAAGTGCACACCATTATTTTTGTAGTGATAATATTAAATTATAGGTCTATTATTAGTTTAAAGTGCTGATATACAATTTTATAGCTGTTTTCATCAAATTTAAAGTGCTATTAAATACATCCCAACAAAAATCGTTACTGATCTTCATTCGCACATGTGGACTTGCGAGCGACCAATAGCGCGCGCCTCTCTCCCGCCGCCCGCGTACCTCACCGCTACGCATACACAAAATACGCGTTCTGTGCAATCCCCACCCGATTTCAACATGTTTGCCTCGTATTGTACCAGCAGTATGTAATGTTCAATGTACGAGTAGCATTGATTCGGGATTAATTCTTCAACGCCTAGACCAATATCGCTTAATGCTCCGTTATGCGGAATCACTTGTCTCTGTCTTTTTCTTTACGAGTAAAGAGTATGAAATTACCTCACTTCTGCACTCTTGCGATGTTTTTCGTTGTTTTTTCATCATTATCTTTAGCACAATTATCTTTCTTGGAAAAAAGTTATTGAAGCGATTACACAATACGTTAAAGTGTATTTTGATGTAGTATTCAATACGTTTCCGCTAATATTTACGCCAAAAATATGACCCGCGACAAGCGCTTTTGATGATATTCTGATTGTTTTTTACAATCATCTGTGAGGTTTATACGCAATTTAATACTTATAGCTACTAGATAATCTCTTTAGCTTGTCGTATGTTTTTTTTTGTGGCTACAACTTTACGTTTTCTATATGAAAATATGGCCCGTGCAAACCATGTTTTCCCCTCATGCACCCTTAAGTCTTTCCGTTAACGCACGCGCGGACGCATGAAGCCGGCATAGATACGGCATCGATTAACCGCTTTTTTCATACATGTATGTATATCTGTATGGGCAACTTTATTTTATTGACAAGTCTAATAAATTTGTAATACTCTGTGATTGCTTGCGAAATTCTCGGGTTTTTCGTGAAAAACGGCATTTTATTTCCATATTGCCTGCCCCCCACTCCCAAAGGGAACCACCTTTTTTATACAATGCGGCAGACGCAGAGAAGTTAACCATGAAAATTAACTGTATTGTTTACCTGCAGGGTCGTCCGGTGGGCGCGGCAGAAGCGCACGTATACATCTGCGAGCTGCGCGTGGACCGCACGGCGCGGCTGTTCACCAAGGTGTCGCGCCCCAAGTACCCCATCTGCACCAAGCCCTACGCCTTCGACACCTTCCCGCATCGGCTGAAGGCCACGCGCACGTACGCGGTCAGTATACTATACGCACGGCGCGCTGTTCACCAAGGTGTCGCGGCCCAAGTACCCCATCTGCACCAAGCCCTACGCCTTCGACACCTTCCCGCATCGGCTGAAGGCCACGCGCACGTACGCGGTCAGTATACTATACGCACGGCGCGCTGTTCACCAAGGTGTCGCGGCCCAAGTACCCCATCTGCACCAAGCCCTACGCCTTCGACACCTTCCCGCATCGGCTGAAGGCCACGCGCACGTACGCGGTCAGTATACTATACGCACGGCGCGCTGTTCACCAAGGTGTCGCGGCCCAAGTACCCCATCTGCACCAAGCCCTACGCCTTCGACACCTTCCCGCATCGGCTGAAGGCCACGCGCACGTACGCGGTCAGTATACTATACGCACGGCGCGCTGTTCACCAAGGTGTCGCGGCCCAAGTACCCCATCTGCACTTTTAAATCTGGAGATAAAAGTGACCCAACTAACTTTAGGCCAATATCTATACTACCAGCACTTAGTAAAATATTTGAAAAAATTATATATTCCCAATTATTAGATTATTTCACATCCAATAACATTCTTCATAAAAATCAGTTCGGATTTTCCAAGGGTAAAAATACTACTGATGCTGGAATTGCACTTCTCAAACATATTCTTGTCGCTTGGGAAGAAAAGCAAGATGTAATTGGCATTTTAATTTTACTTAATAATTAAGTTTATTTGAATAAAGCTTATTTGACTTTGACAATATTATTCTGTAACGCCAACCAGAGGATCTCGATGATGCAGTGGTTTAGTGACTGGCCCAGCGATTGCGGATGTTGAGCAACTTTCGCAAGGGTCAGTAATGGGATAGGTGACCAAAAATGTAATATATCGAGCTCCTCCGTGCTTCAGAAGGTAAGTTAGGCCGTTGGTCCCGGGTGCATTTGCAGTCGTTAACACCCACGAATCCGCATTGGGCTCGTGTCCAAGCCCTTATGGGTGGATAGGGATCCACCCATAAGGAAGACCTGCTCTCCAGCAGTGGGGACATTAAAAATGGCTGATGGTCAACGCCGACCAACATGACACTATAGTGCGGCCGCTGAGAGAATGCACTTGACGAATTTATCAGGGTCCTTATGTCAACTGAATAAAGTATAGTTTCGCGTATCTTTTTTTACTAATATTAATAGATTTAGTATAGTTGCAAAAAGTCGAATCTTTATTGGTTTTGGTAAAAGAATAAAGAATAATCGGAAATTTATTTTACAGCCCCACGAAGTATCGCCTGAATATTTGAAACCCAGGGGCAAAAGCGCTGCACCTGCCGATAAGAACAAAAATACTGCCAGCAAAGACACCAAGAAGAAGTCTACGTCTCTGGCTCTGACTGATAATGCTAAGGTAATTTTCATTTATCATTTTATTTGCAAAAAATTCGTATTAGCGAAGCGGCCCTGAAAAACGCATGTTCTAATATAATTACGACACTATTCTGTGAAATGAATATTTGGCGTTGAATCGTCGTATGTTGTGTCAGACGCTTAGTATTTAACGCGTCATTTGTTTCGACCTTTTTACATTTTAAGCACGATAGTTCGTCGGTCTGTCGTTCCCCAGACGTGTCGCATCGTGATGGTTTGGCGATGCAAAAGCGACGTAACGACATACGAATTCTTAGTAAATGATGTTAAATGTCGTCGTGAATGTGAAATATCTTGTGAATGCTTATCGTATCGCGTGGCTAGGCGGCGAGTCGTATCAAAACTGTCTGGATAAACCGTTCGATCAAGAATACCGTAGCTAGTTGTCTGGTCAGCTTCAAATACGAAATCTCGTTATAACGCCATATTTTCAAACTGGGAGCATATTGACACAGATAAAACTGCGCTCTTTTGAGTTAGCAGATAAGGCATAAATTAGTTTTATCTACACTCACAACGTAATGTTCCAAATATGAATTCAAGAAAGGTAATATAAATACGTACTTTATTTTCGTGGATAGGTAAAATAAAAAAAAACTCATTACGATGCAGTCAACTGCATCATAAAATAACTTTTTTTCTCATTACGATACAGGGCAAATCCAAGAAGAAGGCAGTGCTGTGATATTAAAAAAAAACAACGATATTTTCCCATAATATACTTTTGATGATTAAAATGCACTATATGGTAATCGATGAATTAGTGCGATTAGTTTGCAGGAATGCACTCATATTTTTTTTTCTAATGGTATGCGCGCCATTTTCAGAGCATAACAAAAAAGTTTTGATTTCAATTTTTACATTTTGTTGTACTGAATTTCGTAGGTTTTTCTTTATTCTTGCTTTAAAATGTGAAAAAATTTAATCTGCCCGATATTTTAGTTGTAGCTAAGGAAATGACTTATTACAAGGTAGGTACCTAGCTAATACAAACAAAGTCTCTCTCTCTTTTCTAACGTTTATCTTTCATTTAGTAGGTTCAATCCCAAATGTATGAGTGTAGATAAAGTAGTGTATGAAACTGCACATAACTTGGTATTAAAACACTCGTGTGATACTATTAAAAACCTCGCCTACGGCTCATTTTTTAAACACACACTCGTGTTTTAATACCCCTCTTTATGTATCAGTTTCATAAACTACTATTAACTGTTAGACGCTGTAGGTCGTATTTTTCATTTACTTATTAGTTTTGTCTTCTTCTTCTTCTTATTTTTGATTTGGCAATCTACTTTCCTCTTGGAAGTAATTTTTGCCAGTGTCAAGTGTTGAATGAATAGTTCAGTGGTAGGTATTGTTTCAGTTTAAGTTTACATTAGAATGCGGGTGCATCGCATTCAATTGCTGCTTGGAGCATTTGGCACCAAGTATATCAAGACAGTTTACTCGGTTAGTTCTGCCGAGGTAGCCACCACTGCAATAAAAGTCTCAGCTTCACACAACCACGATCACGCCTATTTTAATTATCCCACATATTGTTCAGTTGCGTAGACACTTGTACCACAAAACTGCACCAATTTTAAGACACAATATCTAGACACTAAACTGAACCAGACAAAATGGCGCCAAAAACTCGGTCCACCTTGTCTGGGGCCTGCCCACGGAGCGTCGTCCGGTGCGCGGTCGCGCTTATCTCCGTTTGCCTCGTATTGATAAACGTGCGTTTACCCCGCAGGGCGGCGGCGGGGAGTGCAGCCGCGGGCGGCAGAAGGAGCGCGTGAACGGCATCGCGCGCGCGCTGCTGGCGCGGCTGGGCGGGCGCGCGCTGGACGCCTCCTACCTGCTGCAACCGCGGCGCCGCGCCTCCTGACCGCCGCGCCGCCACGCCTGCCCCGCCTGCTAGCACACACGTGCCCCGCTAAAGGTTTACGACCTCCAACACTGTCTGCGTCCCAGGTGGGAGCGGCTGCGGGCTGCGGGGCGCCAGCATGTAAAAAACAAACGACTAGTATGAAATACCAAAGAAGACGCGCGGGCACGTTCTAATCGAGAGCGGCAACGCGAGCAGGCAGCGGCCCACAGCGTCTTGCCGCTCATCGTTTAAATGTTTCTATAAAAAAATCTAGTTTATTCGTAGAATCATGACGAGTGACAGCCATTTGCACTAAACTCAAGTTAAGCGTGTCCTACTTAAGATATTTCTCAGGTTAGGAACAGCCTTGAGCTGAAATTTTTGTTTGCACTAACGTCGTAACTTGTGCATCGCCTTGCAAAGAGAATGAATGAATGAATGTAAATAATTAAATGAGTATGGATTTTTAAACTGGCGAAATAATGTAGGTCACAGGATATTATTTTAGTTTAAACTTTTCATTGATTCATTCGTGAGTAAAAAGGAGTCAAAAGCTAAGGCGTTGTCTATTTTATTTGGTAGGATAAATTCACAGGGAAAAGAAAAAGTCAAGTCAGTCAACTGTCAAAAAACAAAAATAACTATTTACTCTTTGCTCACAATCACAATGCCACAGACTATAACCACTGATATAGGAATTTCTTAAGTTAGGCGCTCGATATTGGGCTCGTAAGTTAAGAATAGCCTAAAGTGCATTTAGGAACGTCCTAAGGTTAGTGCAAAGCATTTTTTTCCTAAGAATGTCTTAAACTACTTAGGAAAAGACTTAGGCGATTCTTAAGTTTAGTGCAAATGGGTGTAAGTCTCAAAACTTTGTATAAAATATGTAACTTACCGAATTGACGTCTCTCGTAATTTAACGGGTGACTGGTCATCAATAAAATATCAGAAATAAAATATGTAAGCTGCATTCTAAAATTTGCACGTCGTAATTTTTTTATGCAGAGACATTTTAATAAACGTTTTTATCGCAACACTATCGCATGAGCAATGAACAGGCAGCCCGCACCTCTGTCAGGACGCGCCCGCTCCCACCTGGGCCGCAAACTTAGTACGATCATAGTGCAGTTGCGACGGCGACGATGTTAAACGTAACAAACGACAGTTCCATATGTTTGATTATATCGAACTCGTCGCAACCGCGCTAAGCTCACACTGTAAATGAGCACAGAGGCTTGATAAAAAGTGCCTCCGATGCGCGGACGCACGCTTTGAAGTAAAATGTATGGAACTCTCAATAAAGGAAACGTTCTTTTATTTTTAAAGAGACAAAACGAGATTTAAATATTATCAAAGATTAGTTTACAACATCCGAGAATCAAACAAAAAAAAATTAACATCTCAATCTTATGATTATGATGGAGATGAACGATTGTATACCTTTTTGACAGCTTCCGTTGAAACACACTTTACGTAAAAGGAGATATTGAAATATTTTCTGATGAATAAAAAAAGTTGAAAACTGAGATCTTCCTATAATAATCTACTTATAAACTCATCTTCTACCATTTAATGTTAATCGACTTCATTGTGTAGTCATCTATCTTGAGCTATTTATTGAACACATTGAAAGAGACGATTATCTTAAAAATATGTGGAACGGAGACTGTTATGAAACCGAATATCAAAATTTGTTTAGCTGTAGCAGCGCAGGTTCGTTTGTTTGTGGTCAAACTATATTTTAAAATTTTCTTAGATTTTCGATGTGTATATTTTCCACAATTTGTAATTATAGAGTACCATCATGACTCAATTGAATATTGATGTAGTGTAGTGTACCTAAATGTGTAGGAATAATTAAAATTAGATATTCTACTAATGAAAACGTGTAAATAGCGTGTACAAATCCAAATGAAGAAAATGTAAATGGTATTATATTATATCTATCTGAGCTAGATAATACGTATTAATAACGAGATCTAGCGATGCCTTGCTGTGGATTCGTGCTGAGAAATTTAAAAAAAAGTGAAAGCTTATGTTATTTTTAAGCTTTTGTTCACTAATTATGAAATTTCTAAAAGGAGAAATATCTTAATAATGTAACGGATCTTGCCAAGACGTACTGTGTGCAGTGGTCCTTACTATTTTGTTGGTTTCTTACAACAAAATTGTCCTACACAATATAATTATTTTCTTCAACCGATTTCGAACATTATGCCTAAGAAATAGAGTTCAATATTAATTGAAATACATTATTATGTAAAAAGCCACAATGAACTTCAGTAACCTGATTCATTCAAAAGGCTTGAAATGTGAAATGAATCTCTGATAACAGTGTGTATTATATTGAAAATTGCTACATTTTTAGAACGATTACGTACCAATATTTTTTGACATATGTATTATTATTAGATCATAGTTTAGTTATGGTCAGACTTGAATCTTTATAACTTATTTGCTTAGTACTAAGGTATAAACTTATTATAAGTTAGTTTTGTTTGACACGCATTTGATATAGGTAAGTGTGCACGTACTGTCTACATAATAATATAGTTTTAAGTTGATATGCTTATGCTTTGTATATTGAAAATGACATAATCGAAATCAACATAATATACATGTAGTGTATAGGTATATTTTTGCATAAGATGTTTAACATAGAATAGAAGGATAATTTAATAAACAATTAGTAGTATGTTATGTATGGTTAACGATAACTGGTGCGTACTGAACTGTTGAATGTTGAAGAGGTTTAATAGAGGTTAGAAAAAGACCAGTTGTTTGGAAGGTTGTTAATTTAATGTTTAGCGTAACTTATTACCGTGTTAGTTTCCGATTTATTCATCTTCCATTAGAGTATTTTGGTGAATAGATATTTTCTGGTCATTCGCACACGTACAATATGTAGGACATACTATGGTGTACTAAAATCTCTCTAAATTTATTTTTTTATTCAATAAGTTGTATATATCGAGTAGGTTAGGGTGGTTGGTTGTTTTTTTGAATTCAAATTGGTAATATATTGTACTTTTTGGACATGTTGTCTACGGAGGAGTTTCTCTGCTTTGTTTATTTATAATTGATTGCATGCCGTGCAGTTTCTATCGCTAGCCTTTACATTTATTGTGATTACAGAGAACAAAGTTGTTTTTGTTTCTAATTTATTTGTAAATTACTGTTAATCTTTACACTTCTCTTTATAAGCTTTTGATGTATTTTATAAGACTCCTTTACTTTTCGCGATTTGTTTATATTGTTTGGTTACTTTGATCCAGGTAATAAACATTTATGGAAGGAGAAACAATATATTGATCCCAAAATTTATTCTATAATAATATTACGTGCTATTCTTGCCTGTTGACATTGTAATTCAGATTTTAACTATGAACTCTGTCAGTTTACTTAATATTATTTTCCTTATTGGTAGATAGAACATTTTATTGATAGAGAAATGAATAGGACGCACTCTATAGATAAATTCACTATGGATAATTTAATAGGTAATTGTTGACAGTAAAGTAGAAACAGAAAATAAAATATTTTATACTTGCAGTTTAATGCAGTCAGTTGACAACACATTTTCAAACAAATATTGTAGTTATATCACTTTGCCCTATAGATAAATTAACAATTTACCTACCTATAACCTGTACCATATTATTCTATTTACCATAACAATAATATCAAATAGATATGAATTCAACTCATGTACTTAATTAGCAAAATAGTCAATAGTGTAATAGCTATAGGAATTTATTACCTTTGATTGCTTTTCGTGTGCTAGCTTTAGTATTACAAAAGTTCTCGAATCACCTGTATTTTGGGATCAAAATTATTTAATCACCGAATTGGCAAACCAAATTTTATTTCTGTAATATCTGACATATAGCTATACTACACAATTCAACATACTAAAGTACTTTCTTCACCTTAACTATTTTGATGAACAAGTCGATATTACAGAAATGCATGGATTCTTGTTACAACTCATTTGGTATAATGTGCAGCTTTATTATTTATATTTAGGTATTGTTTAAGATGCCATTTGTTGTAACTCATGTTTTATTAATAAATACTTTTGGATCATAATGTCATTCTTTCATTTTTAAGTACCTTTCATCCCGACCGACCCGTGGTCACACTGTTTTACCACACCA
The DNA here is from genome assembly GCA_928269145.1 of Agriphila tristella. Lineage (NCBI taxonomy): Eukaryota > Metazoa > Arthropoda > Insecta > Lepidoptera > Crambidae > Agriphila > Agriphila tristella. The sequence continues at coordinate 47,549,593 of OV743433.1, forward strand.
GTGTGACCTACGTGACTACGGGGATTTAGTACCTAGTCAAGTCACACAGACTCACCCTTGACAAAGAAAGAAAGATAGACTTATTTATTAGAAAGAAATATTCGTAAAACAATACGTTATCAGAGTACCAAAATCATGCCAAAATCTCGTAAATAGAAAGTTTACTTCCTTTTTACCCGACTGCAAAGAAAGGGTTATGTTTTTCGCGCTGACTTTTTGACTATGCCATGATTAGGGTTGCCAGGTCGTCTAACCTAATAGCCGGACAGACCAGCCAGTTTGGCCGGACATTTGGGTAAAAAAGCCGGACACCCTAAATTAAAAAGGTTTTTTTCTGAGTAATAATAATACAACATTTTTTTACGTAATTACGTAAAACTAGGCTTTTTTGAACATTTACCATAAATAAAACTTCTTAAATTCTTATGAAATAAAATAAAATTGAAAAACGAACCAGTCTCCTTTATTACTTCATTCATTAATATTATCATTTCCGAAGGGAAAACACAAAATTAAAATTAAGAAAACAAAATTGAACAAAACAATACTTCTTACGATTGTTACGTAGGTATGTTCTTACGCAACAGCTCTACAGCTGAGCCACACGTATCTCCTAAACGCAAGACCGACAAATTCTGGTTTTTGACGACAAATTCCGACAAATTATCGACTTCATCATGGCATAGTCAAAAAGTCAGATTTCCAACTTTTTTTTGTGGCCCAGCTGTAGTCCGGCACGTCTAATATACGTAGTGGAAAAAATTTTTTTTTTAGAATACTGCAATATGGGTGTCAAATTAAAGGGCTTATTGTAAGGATTTTAAAAAGGTATATCATGACCGTAATATATAATAACTAAAAAGATATAAATAAAAAAATTAATTATAAAAATTAAAAAACCCGCCTGCATAAAAAGACAAGTCCACTGAAAAGATGGAAACAAGATTAAATATTAAAGGCAACATAATAACATGCAGTCGGAGGCATATAATTCAAATCGTTCATAACGTCACTTTCTTAATGCATGCCTCCGACTGCATGTTATTATGTTGCCTTTAATATTTAATCTTGTTTCCATCTTTTCAGTGGACTTGTCTTTTTATGCAGGCGGGTTTTTTAATTTTTTTAACACGTTTTTTTTAACCGACTTCATTTTGAAACGGAGGTTATCTATTCGTCGCGTATATTTTTTTTTATATATAGGGTAGGGTGGTCGATGATGAACCAGAGGTACTAAATGAACCGGCCATATTTCTCGGAAACGTGACGTTGCCAGTTGGTGCAAATCATAGTAAGCAAGCCTCTAATAGAATTGCCCCTCCCTCCCCAGTCGCCAGCGAGCTAGCGCAAAAGACACGCATTCGCGTCGTTGGTATGCATATTTTACGTAAAAAATTAGAAAATAATAGGTGAGTATTATTTGGTTTTATTTCGTTTGTGATAATAGTAGCTTTAAAGTGGTTAATGTGATAGATTGGTTGCTGTTTGCGCTTTTTATCATAGTAATGAAAATAGGCTTCACGTGGTTTTACAAGCAGTTACATAACTTTAAAGTGTATAAGTGGGGGGTGGTACAGGATAAACCAATTTGAAGGAGTACTTAATGAACCACTGGTTCATCAGGTACCAACTGTGTTTCTTATAGTCCCATCTCTGGTAAATTCGTTACTTACCCCCTGTTTTACCTTTTAGAATGCTTTATATGGTGTTTCTAATGTTTTTCCTCTTTTTTATATTATAGGATAGGATGATCTAAAATTGATAGACATTTCCCGATGCCAAAAAATGAGACTTTTTGTATCATACTTACTTAAAACTAAAAAGTTAAATTCGAGAAAAAAAAATATTGTGTCAAAGGAACCCGACACAGCAGGTGTTAACACTGCTGATTTAAAATGAAGATGGCAATATTCGTAGATTGCCTATTTACAAATTTACAGTTGATATGTCACTTTTGAATGTACGTTACTAAGCTAATTTTTTCCGCTTAAATTTGTATAAGAGAGAACAGACTTACAGAAATGATAATTATGGTGATAATTAAGGTAATGTTGATTAAAATACGATGTTTAATTATTAGTTGGTTAAAGTTTAGTAAACTAAACTGCTCTCAGATGTGATTGTTATGTTTAAAACGCTCTCTTAGGGTTTACAAAGTCAAATATTGTATGGTTTTATTACAGTACAAGGATCTTTATTAAATACTTGACACTAAAAACATAGTTTTATTTCATTATTAAATAAGAAATATCAATATTATGCTTGTTGTAACAACCATGGTTCACTAAGTCCCCCCTTGGTTCATTCAGTACCAGCCCCCGGTTCAACAAGTACCACCGGGTGCACTGAATGAACGATTTCTCATTTTACATAAAAAACAAGATTTCACAATACAGCCTAGAGTTTGGACAATAATAATGTACTTCTTCTACAGCCAATAAAATTCTTTATGATTGTAACCAAAAATCATATGAATCGGACTTGGAAAACCCGAGTTACAGCTCTTTAAAATTTGGGTGGTTCATTATAGACCACCCTACCCTATGTACACCGATTACTCGAAGACGGCTGAACCTATTGAAATGATTCAAACGAGGTTTGTTCCCAAGTTGGTTTTCAAGTAATCTTGAAAATACTGTCGTTTTCGTTACTATTTTATATGAATTCAGGCGGATTTTCAACCATTACTTTTTTGTTTATGAACCGATTTAGATGATTCTTTTTTTGTTTGAAAGAAGACACCTTAAGAATGATACCATATTAATTTCATTGGTATTGGATTTTGAAGATACACGAGGGAACTCCTCAAACTCAAATAGGAACTGTACAGTGATTGAAATATTGGAAGGTTTATGACAATCAAAAACGTACCTATTTTATTGTCAAGGACGTTCTGGACAAGGGTTGAACTGCGAAGTAGACATGGGCGCCGCGTTAAAAAATTGCGGCGGCGGCGAACTGGCAATTTTGAGTCGGCGGCGGCGCAGCGCCGTTTTTTTTGAATACGTTAATGGCTTTAGAGGACGCTACATGATACAATTGAACACTTTACATTTATTTAGAACTCTTTAAGATGCAGAAACGCCACACCTGATTTAAAGTAAGGCTCAAAGACTTCAGACCAGAACCAAGCTTATCAGATTTAACAGTCCAAAAATATCCCGGTCGTCAGCCTGTATGAGATTAGTACTGCTTAAGCAACTAAACAATAACGGCAGCAAGCAAGGCATCACAAAAAACTTTAAAACAAGAACTCCAGAAGTTTCAAATTCCTAAGCCTTAAGGCACAGTATTATAAATAAGACTGTACCTATTGCATGTAACAGGTCAGGCGATTCTGCTGTAGAACACTTGAAGAACAAGTAGATCTCACTCATTTCTGCCAGAACCACATCTGCAAGCTGGGTATGAGGGTTATTAAATTACAAATCGTATCACTCGCGGGTTTGATGACCAACCAATTTCTTGAATAAGCTGAGTTCCGAAAAGACTGGTTATTGACCATATCTATACTAGACGCTACGGCAGGTCGTATAGGGGTTGGTCGTATAGGGGTTGGTCGAGAAGGTTCGTTTTACGACCCTCGCTTTCTCCGGAAAGCCAGCAGAGAATGCGTTTGGAAAGCACTACTGTCTGAGATATTTAATTATAACAGTTAGCCGATCATGTGCTTCTTGTAGTTGAGACTTTCAAAGACCTTTCTTTACCTGCACAGTTTTCCCCTGACTAAGGGTCTCCCATCCCACGTGTTGTGTCCCAGGACACACACTTTGCCTTCCCGGACGGACGAAGACTTCACGGACTTATATGCCGTGGGCGGATAATCCATGGTACTGTATGCGCAACAATTCTCGTGGCTCCAGCAGTTGCCAATGCTACTTTGAGTAATTTGTAGTCAGATGACGTAGAATGGTTTAAGGTTCTGTAACACTTTTGTATGTACCGCAAATTCATGAATGTCTTTTTTACTGATGGTTGACTAGTATAGAATGCTGTTAGCATTAAGTCCGCCTTTGTACCATACTTTGTGTATTGTTGTGCAATAAAGATTAATAAATAAATAAAATAAAAAATGGTTCGATGAAGCATTGTTCTAAGACGATTCAAAAGGGCATTGACTGATTTTAGAGGATATGGTATGGCCCACACTGTGGTAGCAAAGCAATATGCGAAGATAAGCCGTACATATGGTGCGGTCGCTTTTTACCCGACTGCAAAGAAAGGGTTATGTTTTTCGCGCGTATCTTGTATGTAACTATGTAAGTATGTTTGTATGTGTGTTTGTATGTAATATTCTTTATTACCTCATATCTTTCAAACGGCTGAATGGATTTCTGTAATTAAGATATCGTTAGATTTGTCTCATCAGCCCAAGTGTTCTTAAGAAGGTGGCGTTATAAAAAAAACAACATGGCGGCTGTACGGTACTAATATACGTAGTGGGAAAATTTTTTTTTTTTAGAATACTGCAATATGGGTCTCAAATTAAAGGGCTTATTGTAAGGATTTCAAAAAGGTATACAATATATAATACCGTAATATATAATAACTAAAAAGATATAAATAAAAAAATAAATTATAAAAATTAAAAAACCCGCCTGCATAAAAAGACAAGTCCACTGAAAAGATGGAAACAAGATTAAATATTAAAGGCAACATAATAACATGCAGTCGGAGGCATATACCTATAGTAATTCAAATCATTCATAACGTCACTTTCTTAATGCATGCCTCCGACTGCATGTTATTATGTTGCCTTTAATATTTAATCTTGTTTCCATCTTTTCAGTGGACTTGTCTTTTTATGCAGGCGGGTTTTTTAATTTTTTAGTGACCTTTACAATAGACTATTTGACTAATTTTGGAAAACCATTTTAAATTATTTCTTATTACGTAATAGGCGCACCACATTGATATTTCAGGAAAATTAAATAAATAAATATAAATAAATAAATATTTGACAACATCACATACATTGCTCCAATTCCAAAGTAAGTAGCTATAGCACTTGTGTTATGGAAATCAGAAACAACAGTGGTATGACAAACACCCAGACCTGAGACAATTGAAAAGTTCATTTCCTACATTGACCCAGCCGGGGATCGAACCCGGGACCTCAAGAGATAGTGACGCCTTGAAAACCGGCGTGCAAACCACTCGACCACGGAGGTCGTCAAATTCAATGTATTTCATTGAAAAAATCTATGTTAAAGTTTAAAATTTTAAAACCGCGCCATAAACGCTATGGCCATAGAATACATAGTCTATGGCACTTGACACGTGACTTGTTGACGTCACAAGCCTGTAAACATTGTAATATCCCAAGGAAATTATAAGTACTAAAATACGTACAACAGGAAGGTGCACGCCGTATTTCTGTGTATACGAAAATTAGAGATGGGCCGAATGTGGATTTAACCGAATACGAATTTCGGCCGAACATTCGGTTCACAAACGTGCCGAATTCGAACTTCGGCCGAAGTTCGGCCGAATTTCGGTAATTTTGACCGCGATTTTGCCAGCATGACATATCGAGACTTGTTTAGACACGCTTTCCTGTGCCGTGCCGCGCAGCCCGCCCGGCCGGACATTTTTCATTTATTAAGGCGGTTGTATGAGCGAAAGTGGCGCCCTCAGAGGTTTTTATTTAATAAGTTATTAATAGAAAAAGATTTTAATAATGTTTATCGTGGAGATTTTAAGGTCCATGGTCTAATATTTTTAGAAGGTATCACTACATGCCCTGGTGGTCATTCGTAGAAGTAGATAGCAATTGTGTCAAAAACGGACACTTTTAGCAGTTTTGCTGTCTACTTCTAGCAGTGACTACGACACTACGAGGGAATGTAACGGTACCGTCCAAAAATACTAGACTGTGGGCCATAAATCTCCACGATAAACATTTTTGAAATTGTGCATTAGAATTATAATATTAAATATAATTTACCACGGCGCCACTTTCGCTCAGGGTTATAAAAGATTTTTGTAATAGGGTATATGATATTAAGTCGTCAAAAGATAATTAATAATATGTGTTGATTCTTTATAGTGTCAAAATATAATTAACAATTTCTGTTGAAGTCTTAAGAAATTCTTAAAAATAATTCTTAAATGTATTTGAGATTTTTTCCCAGTTACCTAAGACAGTAAATCAATACTAATTGGCACAGAGTTATATCCGAGAGATATGATTTTCTTTTTAGAGATACTGGAAAACGTTTACAAAGCGATTTACTATGTGTGTACAATTTAAATTGTAATATTAGTTAGGTACTAACTTAGATTTGTTCAAATACTCAATAATGTTACTTCACCAATATAATTCCGAATTTCGGCCGAAATTCGGCTTGATGAACCGAATTTCGGCCGAATGCCGAAGTTCGGTTTGGACCGCCGAACTTCGGTTAAACCGAACTTCGGCCCATCCCTAGAAAATACACTTTATCCTTAAGACATGAAAGTTTATATTACAATAGAAAAAAATTGCGGTCCAGTTGAGATAGCAAGTACGAGGCGAGGGTGTCTCTTTCTATAACAGGGATCCCCAAACTATTTTGGTCAAATGACCCCTTTTCCAAAATGAACTGTTACCTCAGACTAGAGTTGCCAACCCTACTAAGTATATAATATAAATTATCCTACTATATTGCGGGCTCGCCTACTATATTTTTTGAAAAAATATATAGTATGCAAAACTACTATATTTTTCAAGTGAAAAAATTTAACAAAAGAAGCAAAGAAAATAGTGTTTCAATTAGGAGGTCTTTTTTGCTGGGGTAACGCACACGGGTAAAATCGTTCGTTAGTTGAATTAATCGTAGGTGAGTCGTGCTGTAGGCATTTCGTTCATTAGTTATAACAAAAATATGTAAAACGATCTTTAGTTATTCTAACTAAACAATAGTTCTTTTGGCCGGAGAATAGTTGGAATAGGTTTAGTTATTATAATATGTAACCGAAATAGGATCGATTGGCATAAATCATTTTTGGGTAATTTAGCGTTTTTTTGCTAACTGTAAACTTTTCCAAAATCTGTGAATGCAGTTCAGAATATCTTAAAAAGTTATGGATGGACTCCAAGGAACGTTTTCCTGTAAATATAACGGCTTAAGGCGCTAATTTTTGAAAGATTAAGCGCGTGAAGCTACTTATCATGGAAAAAATATATAATGTACTTGGAATAATACACAATAGATTTAATTGAAAGCATTTGTAAAAATGTTACCACCTTTGATGTAAAAAAATATTCCGTGGACCCTGTTTCTGGTCCTATTTGCAAAATATCTCGGAAACAGAACATTCGTTAATGTAAAAACCAACACATAAAAATCGGCGATGTTAATACCTACCTTCAATCTTAATTGAACAGATTTTTTTTACTAACTTGAAAGTGAAGAAATTTAATAAAAACATGTAAAAATTGAGAATTCGGTGCTACTTCTCAACGCAACCGCCGCGTTGGAACGCGCACTGATTTGAACCCAAAGTGAGTATTACGCATCGAAATTTACATACATTTCAATGGTATTACGTTCGATTTCACACCATCACGGATCGACCCCCTTGGATTGAGGCATGTTAAACCGTGTCAAAAATCCACCCTGTGTATCAAGTTACAGATTCTTATGGTAAGTCTAGTAATGTATTAATTTTTGTGTATAAAAACCTTAATTTTAATTATGTAAGTACTTACGTACGGAAAATAGCCGACGACGAAGTACGAACGACCTGACGCCTTGACAAACTATAGGAGCAATAAAGTTACCTTTATAATCAGCACATTGCTATGTTCTCTTATGCAGGGGTTTCTGAAGCTTCATTATATTATTATTAACTTATATTATTTCTTATTTAGAAATTAAAAATGAATTTTAATGATTTAAACGTAAAGGCACTAAACGCATTAAAATTGTATGAGTTTGTTAAACCGTCCCAACGATTGCCATTGGTTATATTAGTTATCACCAGCTATGCTGAATATCTTTGAAACTATTAATGGCAGGATTTTTTAACATAGCCACCAAATGGCACCAAACTGGCACTATATCCTAGCATATAGTGCCATTTTGGCTAGCCACAAAATATTTCAAAAACCAGGCGGTATCCCGCCATCTTGACATTGACTGTTACTTGCCTGTGGTCCCCCAGTCTAAGTTCCCCTAAGCAAATATTTTAGCCTGTGGAACACCCAAGGGGAACAAAGGGGTAGGTACCATGGGAAAATTATACCGCCCGTGGTATCCATAATCTTTTTTTGTCAGATTGAAATGTTTGAGATGGAGTACCATGGACAATAAAAATAAAATATTGTTATTCAGGGGGTTCCACGCACGGGCGTGCCCTTCCGTTCACGAGATCCAGGCAGAAAGGTCTCTACAGCATAGGTATTCTCACATATCTCCTAAACGACAGACCGACAAACTCTGGTTCTTGGTGACAACTTCAACAAACTACCGGCTACGCACACGAGTAATCAGATTTTCGCTACGACCTTCCGTTTTCGAGATCTGTGTGGCGCAGCTGTAGAGACTTCCCTACAGTTGTGTCACACGTATATCCTAAACGCAAGACCGACAAACTCTGGTTCTTGGTGAAAACTTCAACAAACTCCCGGCTACACACACGAGTAATCAGATTTTCGCTACGACCTTCCGTTTTTGAGATCTGTGTGGCGCAGCTGTAGAGACTTCCCTACAGTTGTGCCACACGTATATCCTAAACGCAAGACCGACAAACTCTGGTTCTTGGTGAGAAACTCCAACAAACTACCGGCTACACACACGAGTAATCAGATTTTCGCTACGACGTTCCGTTTTTGAGATCTGTGTGGCGCAGCTGTAGAGACTTCCCTACAGTTGTGCCACACGTATATCCTAAACGCAAGACCGACATACTCTGGTTCTTGGTGACAAACTCCAACAAACTACCGGCTACACACACGAGTAATCAGATTTTCGCTACGACCTTTCGTTTTCGAGATCTGTGTGGCGCAGCTGTAGAAACGTCCCTATAACTGTAGAAACGTCCCTACCACACGTATATTAAAACCATCGAGTTTGGACTCATTTGAATCGTCTTGACGAGTACTTTGTTGGGAAATAGTTTCAAGGGTCTGATTATGGAGCCGGAAGTGAGCCACTGTAATAAAACCATGCAACCCCATCGAGTTTGGGCTCGTTTGAATCGTCTTGACGAGTACTCCGATAGGAGATGGTATATTTTTAATCTTAGATCGTTAACTAAAAAGCAGAAAAAAATAATTTAAGTACTTACTGAAAAAAATCTTTTTTTAAAACACGTTTTTAAAACGGACTAAATTATTACAAAAAAATCTGACGAAAAACATGAAAACGGACAAGTAATAACAGACTAAAAAGTAAAAAATAAATTCTTCTGTAAATATTTATAACCCCTATACCTAGGTACCCTACAGAAACTTTAAACCAAAAAACGTGGGGCGCATGCTTAAGACAATATGGATGATAAATTATACAAAATGCGCTCCACGTTTTTAGGTTTAAAAGTTCTGTATTTTTTAGTAATAATTAAGTCCGTTTTAAAAACGTGTTTTAAAAAAAAAGTGTTTTTTTATTTTTTTCATGCAACCGAAAATTCTGAAACTATTAAGGGAGCTTATTCCTACCTACTCGTACTTATATGTAATAATTAATAGACCTCATTTAGGCATCATTTAGTTTTCAATCGTAGAGAGAGTAAACATAAGTCTGTCAGTTCTGAAATGACTAAAAAGCAAAAAAAAAAGTTAAAGGTATTCCGGCCATTTCAGAACTGACAGACTTATGTTTACTCTCTCTACGATTGAAAACTAAATGATGACACGGGTCTCTTACTATGTCACATGACGTAAATATAATCTTAAAATTTTGACCGGAAGTGGAAGATTTTCTCAAGCTTCCGGCCAATTTTTTCTGCGATAATCTTCTGATCCTCGCTCAGCACAACTTTTCCGACCGTGTGCCATGCATTTCAGCGTGATGTCATAATATATGACGTAGGCAATACTGTTGCGGGCTCACGGACTATATAATATTCAGCCAATTTTTTTTTTTTTCAGTCATTCCCCATTTTCTTTTTTCTCAGTTTTTCTCTCGCTCGTGTATTGACAAGGTAACATTACCGGAAATTGCCTGTTCGTAATACCTAGGACGTAATCTTGTAAACAAGAAAAGTGGTAACATAGTAATATTATCTGAGTTCTAGCCTTCATAAATGTTTTTTTATGTAAGAGAAATAAAGGCCCTAGCAGACATTATGCTACTTTTAGCATAACGATTAGCGTTTTTGCGATTGCATCGATGCTGCATCGCGTATTGGCGACTTTCTGCGTTCAGACGCAGTATCAATAACGTGTGTTTCAGCGATAAATAATAAATCTGCAAAATGTTTATAATGCCATACGTTTTCGAGTCAAGTTGCAACGTAACGGATCACTGTCTATTGACAATTTAATCGCAGGTAAGTTATGTACCTACTGAAGAACATAAACTTATTGTTTCAAGTGTATTTACATCCGGCACGCATACTTGTGTTTGCGACCCCGCCCGCACGCATCGCACATCGCACGGGGCCGGAAGCCGACGATTCTCGACAAATATCTGTCGTGTTAGGTTACCTTATTTCTTCCTAGCACTGCTACTTTATCTTATTGTAAACTTCCACTCGTTTAGACAAGACTTAACTAAATATTATTATCAAAATAAGGTAGTAACTTTGTTGTAGGTATATTAATGTTCACTGAAATAATGCTGATTCAAAATAATATTTGAATTCCAGCAAGTAACATTTCGATACTGTTCCATAACGGATACTGGAGACTGGAGCCTTTAATAACGTTTCTTCTAGAAAGCAAAGCTACGCCTGACGGTTATTATTTATAACGGAACGGACGGAGTAAGTTTTTTTAAAGGATTCAATCAAATTATCTACTTACATATAAATCTAAAGCTGAAAATATTACCTATAAGTTTACATAGTTATAAGTAGGTAGTTACTTAGTCGTAGTCATAACGGATGTTCATTTATTGTATTCTATTTAATTTTCAACAAGTGCAAGTTGCACCGAGGTCAGCGCCCTGGAAGAATTTTCCAAGGCGATTGCACCGCAGTCTCGCTGCATGAGTAATGTAGATCATAACAACGAAATTATTTCATAAAATCCAATGATTTAGGGTCGAGTCTGCAGGACGTTACACTGAGCAATCGTGCGCTGTCGAGGCTCAGAGCCACTCACAATCACAACTTGCCTTTTACGATCCTTCGCCGCACGTACAAATAAACACACGTTTTACTCTCCGTGTCGCGGATTTATGTGTTAGACTAACCCTCCTCGCTTTGTCGAGGGATGAAAACAGTCTCGTTAGTGACTTCCCGGTTTCGAAGCCTCAACCTACCTTTGTGGGACAATTATGCTCAGGTGAGTAATCTTATCAATTTCTACTTAACGAAAGGAAACGAAAACATTTAGGTCACATGCTCTCACTTTTACCTATCACATTACTACAAAGTTTCGTAATTATTCACAGCCATGAATGAGGTTTATTGTTATTTTAAAATAAAACAAAGAAAAAATAAATAAGTGTATTTGTTATTAATTCATACATAATCAATATTTTATCGTTCAAGTTATTTTTATTTCACAGATATACGAGTTACCGCGCCGCCGTTATAGTAGAAGGGAATTAGTGGCAGAAGGTCAAAATTTGTCATTAGATGAATTCACTTGGCACATATGTACCTTAGGTAAAACTAAGCTGATTCAGCCCGGTAGCCATCAGCCCCCCCTTGGCAGGTAAGGGGGGGTGGCATTTAAAGTTTCACACCGCCGCACTTCAGAAAAAAAGTCATATCTCCTTCAATATACCTACCACCTCGAGTGTGATATCATTTTATGATGAATCAAGGATGAGGAATTCATTTTTAAAACTTTAAATGTACAATCATAGAAAAAAGGTAAAATATTGACGATAGTTTAAAAATAAGTTTGCTATTTTTTTATTCAACAGTCAGTATCTATTAAAAATAATCATTTTGTGCAATGAAAGAAAATATTATCTTAAAGTACATTTATTCAGCTTTTTAAAAATATATACTTTATATATAGTTATCTTTGAATGTCTATCTGAAAAAAAATCGAACATGGTATGCGACGCTGTTTCCAAACATCCGCGATTGAAAGTTAAGTTGGTTTTTTCATACAAAATATGGAGTACAAACTTAACTTTGCGTTCGGCTGCCGCTTATGGTCTTACGATCTTATAGTCTCTTTTAACTATTTTATGTTTTGATGCATATTTAGTTCTTTTTGTAGCAGGCATGAGGAATTTATTTTTGGGACATTTAATGTATAGTTTCATTGAAAAAAAAATATGTTGACCAAAGTGTCAAAAATCGGTTTACAATTGTTTTTGTTCAACAGTCGGGTATCTTTTAAAATGCTAATTTTATGCAAAGGAAAAAATACCACCTTAAAGAACATTTATTCAGCTTTAAACTAATACAAACTTTATATATAGTTATCATACAATTTCCATCTGAAAAAAAATCTAACATGGTATGCGACGGTGTTTCCAGATGTCTGCGATTGCAAGTTAAGTTGGTTTTTTATACAACATGTATGGAATACAAACTTAACTTTGCGTTCGACTGCCGCTTATGTTCTTACGGTCATAAAGTCTCTCTCAACTATCTTACGGTCTGATACATACTTAGATCTTTTTGTGAGAGTCATAAAGACTATATAAAAAAATAGACAGACTTGATCTATGTATAAGAAAGTCATAAAACGACGAAGCGTCGTGACGTCAAAAAATTAGATTTGAGAACGGTCAGGGAGGAAAATGTCTTACCACATTAAAACTAAAGTGCAAAAATTTTTAAAGTTTTAATAGGTAGGTTCTTTAAGGACCTAGGCATATAAATATACCGTAGAAATTAAAATATTTTCCATTGAGTATTTTTTGTACACTCGTGAGCAGAAAAATTAAATCACAGACCAATATTCGAACAAACGGGGTAATCCTACAGCTTTGGTTCTCTGCCCAGGATTGAACGAGGTGTGTGCTGATGATGGCAAATTAAAGAATGAATGACGGAGGCTCATTATGCTTATAAAACCTAACAGATTAGATGAGCGGTTTAGCTCAGGGTTGAACTTAAAAAAATATCAAATGAAAATTAAGAAGTATGGAAAATGTAACACTAAAAGCTCCAGACGGTCTCTAGTGTAAACGACTCTTCTGATCCGTTGGGTTTCTTAAGCGATCTTGACTTCCTTTATTCACTCTTTGGATAACCATCATCAGACCACACCTTGTTCAATCCCTGACGAAGAACAAAAGCTTCAAAGTTACCTCGTTTATATGAAAATTGGACTGTGATTAGGGTTGCGTTCCTGGGTTGCCATTTCTGGGAATTACCGGGATGTTTTTTAAACCCGATCCCGAAAAATATGCGCCAGGATACCCGGAACGACGGGAGTTTATATTGCGGTTAAAAAGTTTAATAACTATTATATTATTTAAGCGTTTCGTTTTACATTTAAACAAGAAAATATCAATGACATTGTGACCGTAAATTGTAGCAGAGAGAAAAAACAAAAGCTTTTAGAGACAACTAATACGACAAGTATTAAAAGACCCTTGACTAAGCCAGGACCTCCATATTCTGCCCACCATCAGGATAGTTTTTGCATACCTGGGAAATCAAAAGCAATGAAGATATTGAAGGTAAAAGAAAAAGAAAATTAAATATTTTTATTTAAATATATAAACGTTCTTTTTAATTTTTGTCCATAAATCATTATCAATATTTTAAGTATTTCGTAACAAACGAATGCTTGCAGTGTTTTATTTAACACCAAAAAAGAAAATCATTAACAAAATTATTTTTTAATTCTCTTATTTTGATATACAGGGTGTTACAAAAAAAACTCATAATTCCGAATACGGTAGAAGGGACCATCAAACTAAACAACTTCTTCTATGGTACCAAAATGTCGAAAATACCCGATTCCTGGGAATTCCCGGGAATTGCAAAATGTATATGAAAATGAAAGGGTGTCATTATTGTACCAAAAATAAAAAACACATCTTAGATTTATCATATTTTAATTGAAAAAAACAACTTATACCTAATTGTAGACGCTTCGCTTGGAAACAGCGTCGCATACCATGTTCGATTTTTTTAACCGACTTCAAAAACTTTGAAAAGGAGGAGGTTATCTATTCGTCGCGTATATTTTTTTTTTATATATGTATGTACACCGATTACTCGAAGACGGCTGAACTGATTGAAACGATTCAAACGTTATAACATGAGGTTTGTTCCCAAGTTGGTCCCATTTTTTGAAATTTTGAAATCGGTTCAGTAGTTTTCAAGTAATCTTGAAAATACTGTCGTTTTCGTTGCCATTTTATATGAATTGAGACCGACTTTCAACCATTACTTTTTTGTTTATGAACCGATTTAGACAATTCTTTTTTTGTTTGAAAGAAGACACCTTAAGAATGATTCCATATTATTTTCATTGGTATTGGACTTTGGATTTTGAAGATACACGAGGGAACTCCTCAAAATCAAATAGGAACTGTACAGTGATTGAAATATTGGTAGGTTTATTATTGTCAAGGACATTCTGGACTAGATTTGAACTGCGAAGACCCAACGGAACACCTGTGGACATTAAGTTACTCGGGGTTTACCATTGAAAAATGTGAAACATTGTACTTAACGTTTTATATTATAAAATCATCGCTTACATACCTACCACAAAAAAGTTTAAAATAAAAAGCTTTAAAAAAAAGTAAAACCTCCTTCAAAAACCTTAAAAAACAGCTCTATAAAAAGCAAGAAATAATGTTCAAATCGATTAATTAAAACACGTCTATTGAAGTCGGGTGGGGCTTTTAGAATATAAACATCACAATAAGTAAAAAAAATACTTCCAGCTCCACCCGACTTCAATAGACGTGTTTTAATTAATCGATTTGAACATTATTTCTTGCTTTTTATAGAGCTGTTTTTTAAGGTTTTTGAAGGAGGTTTTACTTTTTTTTAAAAGCTTTTTTTCAGATATACATTGAACGATAACTATACATAAAGTATATATTTTTCAAAAGCTGAATAAATGTATTATTAGATAAAAAAAATTTCATTGCAAAAAATTTGTATTTTTACAGATACTGACTGTTGAATAAAAAAATAGCAATTTTTTTTTGAAACTATCGTCAATATTTTACCTTTTTTCTATGACACTGTACATTAAAAGTTTAAACATGAATTCATCATCTCTAATTCATTATAAAATGATATCACACTCGAGGTGGTAGGTATATTGCAGGAGATATTATTTTTTTCTGAAGTGCGGCGGCGTGAAACTTTAAATGCCACCCCTCCCTACCTGCCAAGGGGTGGCTGATGGCTACCGGGGTAAATCAGCTCAGTTTTACCTAAGCTACATATGTTCCAAATGAATTCATCTAATGACAAATTTTGACCTCGCCATACATGAGTGCCAGTACTGACTGGACTATTATGAACTATTTATTTATAATCTTCCCCCGACCACAGAATATATACTCTAACGACCCCCGACTGCAATGATACTTGTTTTATTAACTTTTTAGTTCGTTTTTGGACACCTATACGAGTATAGTCGTGTTGCATAATAAAGTTTTAAATTATTTATTTTAATTTCATACATTTTAGTAACAAATTATATAGTTTTGGAATGTGCTCCTAAAGGCCTTTATTGATGTAAAATTGAAGAATTTTTTTTTTCACACATTCATTCGCTTAACGTTCAGAGATCTTTTTACGTGACGCGACAGGACGCGATCTATAAGATCGTGTCACGTAAATCGTGACATCGTATTTCTAAATGAACTCGGTATAGAATAGTAGACCATACCGGAGTTCAATTACGTAACGAATACGATGACAAAACTAAAAGAACTCTTATGGTCTGTTTCACAGCTTCAGAATAGCATTACTTCTCCTGATTTACCTATTAAAAAAATCTTTATCTAAAAGTTATCTGTTAAGTAGGTTAATTGAAACTAACTGGAACCTATTGCTGCACGGCTAGCACAACTTATAATAAAGTGACATAGACCGCGACTCGACAAAATTTCTCGCGACTCGACATAGGTTTGTCACTTTTCGTAGCACAACTTTACAGAGTGAGAAAATCACCGTTGCTATGCGACATGTATGAAACGGGTACGTATCAGAATGTCTAAAGTTAAAATGTCTAAGCTTAAAATGACAAAGTTCAAAATGTCAAAAATTAAAATTCAAATGGTTTAAAATGTCAAAAATCATAATGTTTAACTTCAAAATAGCAAAATTCAAAGTATCAAACGTATCAAATACTTGACGAGTTAAAATATCAATGTTCATTAAGTCTAAGTTCACAATGATTTATTTGAATCGGGTTGGATCTTAAAACGAATCGCCTTCTTTGAGGTTAATTGAGTCTGTAGAGGTGACTTCGGGCTTCGCCTGAAATGCTTTATAGCAAATTTAGCTGCCGGAAATGAGTCTAAACTAGTCTACTGGGACTTAGAAACCGTAGACCGTAGGTCATGATATACCTAGGTACGAGGAGCGTAGCGACGAGCATGTTAGGTTGACATGAACCCAGCGCGCGAGCCGAGCGAGCGAATTGAGCGTGCCGCGGTAGCGGCCGGCGAATCGCCAGAAAAAAATCTATTTCAAACTCAATTGGTGGATTTTGTTCGCCGGCTATTGAATCAGTGACTGGCACCGGCTACCGAATCAGGGAGCGCGCAGCTATG
Source organism: Agriphila tristella (assembly GCA_928269145.1). Taxonomy (NCBI): domain Eukaryota; kingdom Metazoa; phylum Arthropoda; class Insecta; order Lepidoptera; family Crambidae; genus Agriphila; species Agriphila tristella. The sequence continues at coordinate 47,566,410 of OV743433.1, forward strand.
GTGATGTACACCGGAGGCACATGCACGCAATTATTTAACCTAATTATTAAATGAAAAAAAGGCATAAGTAAATTCTATACGTCATTATATGTATTTGGACTATTAGACATTTTAAGTTTTGATCATTTAAACTTAGACATTTTTATTTTAGACTATCTGACCGTTTGACATTTTCTGTCAAACGTTCATCGTTCATCTGGCCGCGCAGCGCGATTTTTAGTCATGACCTCCATGACCCCCCCCCCTCCCCCTGGATCCGCCCTTGCATTCTGATACGTATACCTCGCGCGACGAGTTAAGTGCGCTCGGCAGTCTGGAGGGGGTATGCGCAGTATCATTTTTTAATAACAAATTCCTACTGCGCATACCCCCTCTACATTTTCCGAGCGCTCTTAACTCACCGCGCGAGCTGTACCCGTATGAAACAGCAGATTGTTTTGTTGAGTTGCAGATTGGCCCCATAGATTTTTAGAATTTTCTACTTATCTATTAGATGGCGTGCCAGTTTACTCGTTTTAAAATTGCTATCTAATTGTTGCGTGGTTGATTCGTCCAAGATTGTTGCCTAGTCCCAAACTAACAAAGCTTTAATATGGGTGCTTTTACTATGGTTCCCTATGTATTTGCATAAAAATGTAAGGCATGATATGTCTTAGCATAATATGATTTCGCCGAATGATGTTTACGCATAATATTACTTAGTCATAACAGCTTATGCATATTTTTTTTAGGCATAACTAATTTAAGCATAATCATGTTTCAGCATAATATTCTTTAGCATAAATTTAAACACGCATAATGCGCACAACGCGCGACCCCATACTGCACAACAGACCGTCTCTAAGCTGCATGAGTTGGGTTTGGAAGCTCTTCCTCATCCGCCATACTCACCAGATCTTGCGCCTACCGACTATTACTTTTTCCAAAATTTGGACAACTTTTTAGCGGTAAAAAAATTCAATTCCCGAGAGGCAGTACAAAACGCCTTTGAAGAGTTTGTTGTCTCCCGTCCAGCTGATTTTTTCAAGAAGGGCATCCATAAACTGCCACAGCGTTGGCAAAGATGCATTGATTGCAGGGGTGATTACTTTGAATAAAAGAAATAAATAAGTTCGAAAAAAAAAAACTTTAACTTTTTTCAAACAAAACGGCAATTTCATAGGTAAAGACCTAATATATTAATAAAAAAAATATAAGGAAGCTAATTTTAAACAAACATTTAAATTTTCATTTTTATTAAGACTAATTTTTAAAACAATAGTTTGGCCGGCCTAAGGGTTCCCGCGCATGGGCCACTGACCACAACCACAAACCGCCGCCACTGACCTATTCCTGTAGTTTTCATACATTATTATAAACTCGGTGCACACGGTTGACGCTGGTAGTCGCCACACGCTACAAATCGTCGCTGCTCGCTTCTTGTGGCCGGCACTTGCCACTTACGCTAACACAAACGCAGGCACACGCCACTCGCGCGATACTTCACCCTTTCTACCCTCTCTCCCTTCGCTTCAGTCATCCATTCAAAACGAATGGTAGCGACCGCAAGTGTCTACTACCGACCACAGGATTACTAATAATGTTTGGACAAAAAACGTTTCACAAAATATCACATCGCAAACTATTTTACGCAAATTTTCATTTGGCAAAACAACTTATCGCAATTTTTCAGTAACAAAACTCTTTTTGGCAAATTATTATTTAGCAAATAATTACTTGGTCAAAGTTTCATTTTACCAAGTATTATTTAGTCAAATATATCGTTTGGCAAAACATTGTGAATAAAATGCGATATGTAAATTTGCCAAAGATTCATTTGGGAAATGAAACTAGTGCGATACGTTTTTTGGGAAGTGAAAGACCAAAATTAATTTGGCCAAACGGAAGAACCCCTCGACCACAAGCGTCTGTCGCGCGCTTCAGCTACTTTGTTTGTAGCCACTTCTAGCTTCAGGTGGCGGCGTTTGGGGGCTGTGGTTACTGCCCCCTCTAAAATTACATGTCGGTAGGCTATTCAATTTCATACAATACAACAAAACAAATGTCTGTGATTTACATAAACTTGCGACATGTGACTAGATCGTTTAATTGCTTATTTTTAAGCTCTAGGTTAGCGAACGAATAGAAAATTGGCCATTTGAGTAGGCCATCTGTAGGCTAATTACGTAACTCTGTTGCTAACAATTCTCGATTGAAATTGATAGAAACCGCAGTTACATTGCTGCTTTAAGTAAGATAGGTTGTCACATTGGTTCTTTACTAAAGCAGCAATGTTACTTCGATTTCTGTCATTGTTGACTGCAACAATAGTACATTACATCCGAGAACGGGAAGCCAGCGATTGCATTGTCGAGGATGGTTTGAAGCCCGAGCCGCAGGCGAGGGCTTTAATCATTCGAGGCAATGCAAGTAGCTTCCAGTACAAGGTTTGTATAATACTTTACTCACGAAATGCGAGGAAATACAATTTTCTTTGTAAAAATGTGATATTAAAATTGGTTCGCGTGGCCATGTTTACTGACCGGTCATGCAACCATAAAGTTTCATAAAAAGAATGCTAGCTGATAAGTTCTACCGATTTGAATTTGGAACACTTACTTCCCGCACTCAGTGCGGGAAGTAAGTATTGAATTTCATTTCCGCACTGAATTTCAAATTTAGAATGTGATGAACCAGACCCCCACGGAAATGTTGAACGCCCCGCATTCTTTTTTCAAATGGAATGATAACATTTCAGAGCATAAGTGAGTAAAGTTACAAAATCAAGGGGCTGGTCCCAGTGCCGGATTTGTCAATAGGCAAGGGCCTAGGGGGGCGGCAGACCAGCAACGCCATTCAAAAAAAGAGGCAGCTGGTACTACAGCCTAGGGCGGCCAAGACAGTGAATCCGGCACTTGTGGTCTGTGTGCGAAGACCCTAACACAGTGTCGTGCGTGGTAAGGTGTCCGTCGGCCGTCGCGTGACGCGAGGGAGCGCGGCGGACGCGCTGACGGCTACCGCCGAAATCGCCGCCGCAGCCGGAACACTTCATGCTGCCGTTATTGATAAATTGCTCACGCGTCAATTTGAGCCTAATGTGCTATGCAGCCCGATACTGACACTTAACAATGTCACTTATAGGACTAAAGATAGACAACATTGTTGTTCCTATAGCTGTAATTTGGGTGGTTTCCTGGTAAACGAAAGAAGAGTAAACATCTAAATTCTTTGTGTTTGTGACATGAATCACTTCCTTGATCGTGTACTGATAAGGTGTCGATGATTTTGTGCCTTAAGACCTAATATCAACTAAATGGTCCTTAGAAGAAACGAAAAATAACGTCATTTTATTTGACAATTAAGAAAATATAATAGTTTGATCTTATTAGGTAAAACTCTTATCAAATGACAATACGTAAGTGGTGATAATAATAATTGTTCTAGTTACGTCGCGTCGCGTAGGAGACGTAGTACCTAATCAGTTTTCAAATATTTTAACTTAAATAGTTCCTTTCTGATAAGAGCTCATAAATGTTTGAAATCACATAATTCTTTGAACTGGCATTGCGCTGGCATGGCAGGTATATTGTAGAGCTATTCTGTAAAAAACGTGGTTACAACAACACTCGAATCAGAATTCACTTTAACTACATAGCAAGTGATTGCGGATTCTTCCTTTAGTCTAGTCACAGAATATATAATAGTACTAACGTGTCTAGTGCTTTTATATACCTACTAACTAATGTATTTACAGAAGAAACCTATGAGATTGTCAAAATCAATAGCTCACAAATTAAATACTTTTCGAGAAAGTAGGTAGGTTGTTGAAAAAACGCACAGACAAAGATTTTTTAATTTCTTTAAAAAGTTTTACACATTTCAGCTATTTATGTACTTTTCAAAGCCGTGGATTCAGCAATACCACAGTTGTATGTAAGACGGTCTTCCTCGCGCTCCTCGCGTACGATCGGCACGTCTGAGTTCTTTATTTCACCATAACTTTAAATGCCTGAGGTGCAGGGGTGCGATTGCGTAAGGTAATCGTATTAATTTGACAGTTCATATCGTATTCCATCGGCTGCAATTTGTATAGGATGACATATAATTATTATGATACAATATGAACTATCAAATGAATACGATTGACTTTACGCAATCACCTAGCAGATTTTAATGTGTGAGGTAGCACCCCGAGGGACGCTGGGTATTTTTTTTAAACGTCAATATCTCGGCTGCGTGACGCCATTTTGTAATATGAAAAACATTTTTCTTCAATTTTTTGGGTATCAAACGAAAGGCATCAAGGCCTTTCACAGGAAGCATATAGCACAGCACATTCCGAAACTAGATAATAAATGAAAATAATGATTTCAAAAATATTAGGTCTTTACCTATGAAATTGCCGTTTTGTTTGAAAAAAGTTAAAGTATTTTTTTTTTTCGAACTTATTTATTTCTTTTATTCAAACTAATCACCCCTGCCATAAATGCATCTTTGCCAACGCTGTGGCAGTTTATGGATGCCCTTCTTGAAAAAATCAGCTGGACGGGAGACAACAAACTCTTCAAAGGCGTTTTGTACTGCCTCTCGGGAATTGAATTTTTTTCCCGCTAAAAAGTTGTCCAAATTTTGGAAAAAGTAATAGTCTGTAGGCGCAAGATCTGGTGAGTATGGCGGATGAGGGAGAGCTTCCAAACCCAACTCATGCAGCTTAGAGACGGTCTGTTGTGCAGTATGGGGTCGCGCGTTGTCGTGAAGTAGCAGTGGGGCACCCATCTATCAAGCTTTTTTATCTTGCCAATCTGTCGCAAATGGACCAATATTGTTTTCATGCTAACATCAAAAGCTGCTGCCAGCTCAGCTGTAGATTGCGATTCATCTGCTTCCACAATCGCCTTTAATTCATCATTGTTGACCAAAGTTTCCGGACGACCACGAGGTTCATTTTTCAAGTCAAAATTCCCAGAACGGAACCGAGCAAACCAATAACGGGTTGTACGTTCGTTTGTACAGTTCTCTCCGTAAACGTCGTTGATGTTACGTGTCGTTTGTGCCGCGTTGGTGCCACGACGGAACTCATATTCCATAATTACACGAAATTTCGAAGTATCCATTATGAGGAAAAATTTTGAAATGTAATGAAAATACAACGCTAATCAATAAACAAAAGACTGATTTTGTAAATAGAATGTCATATTTTTAAAACAAAATTAATTTGAATTTAGAATTCATAGCCAATCAAAACTTTTTTTTTGTTTGAAAAAGTCTGTACTGCAATACGGCAATTTCATAGGTAAAGACCTATTATTAAAAACACGGCATGACTGCCCTTCCAAAAACGGACTAAAAATTAAATAAATACAATCATAACAACAGTGTTATTGCAGTCGGGGGACCTCTTTTAAGTTTTTTAGGAATGAAAGTTGACCATAATGTATATTTCTTATAAAAATAAGTTAATATTCAAGATCTCAGCTTGTAACACTGTTTATGAAAGCATTTCATGAACTAAGTAATACAATATTAGCATTAGATAAAGCAGATAATATAAATTTAGATCAATAACGGTAGCTCTACACGTGCATGTCCGTGATCATCATGCAAACACTACCACCAAAGAGTAAAAAAATTGAATACCATTAAAGTTATTACATAGGTACCCTACTACTTATTAGAAATTTATTGCAACAAATAAATAAACAGACATATTCACTTCGCTCGGCACAGTCGTCATAAGGTACTGGCACCCTGTAAGGCCCACCTAATTTCAAAACCTTGTGAAATGGTCAATTTGGATATTATAAAGAAAAAACATAAATATAAAACTAGGGTATTTAATTGAGAAATACAATTTATAAAAAAATGCAATATTATTTCGATGTTAATAGAAAAAATCACCATTTTTTAAAAGTTGATGTTGGGCCATCTTAGGAAGGTGGTCACCTAACAAGGCCCGTAATATATTAATTTAAATCTATGCTTTACCAACATCTAAACTTTTTTTTCTTTTAATACTGATCGAGAAATACAGTTTTCATATAAAACTAATAACAAAAGTCTAAAATATTACCCATATTTTGGCTATGGGCCATCTTAAATCTATTAAAAATTAAAGTTATTAAAAAACGACCATATGTTTATTAAATTGAATATATCACACAAACAGAAATTCATCCGAATAGTAGGTAACAGAAAAATAATCAAAAAGTTCTTTATTCGGTGATTAATTTTCGATGACCTTGGTACGTGGGCCAAGTTAGGGGTATTGAAAAATCGACTTACATTTACTTTAAAAAACCTAACACAAAAGCATGAATCCACCAAAAAATGACATTTAATTGATTATTTTGATTATAATGACTTATAATATATTTGATAATTGCATTTAATGCAAAAAAATAAGCATTAAAAAATCATAATTTAGTAAAAATTAAAAAATCAAACTATTCAACACGAAATTCTTAACCAACTTATTTTATATTTATGTTATTTATTATATAAATTGTTTCTATAATACTTAAAACACTTTTAATTGGAAATAAAAAAGTGGGCTATCTTTTGGACCAATGGGGTGGGCTTTCATAGGAAACTTTACCCCAGTTCAATATAAATTGTAATAAAAAGTAACAAAAATAAGAAATTAATAAAACTTACCGATAATTTGATGGCAAACAGATTAAAAATGTAGTTTAACTTGTTAAAACAAAGAAAATCTACTTATTTTTGCAAATTTTTAATAAAAACTTACTCTTCTAAAGTTAGAAAACGTGTACTAGTTAGACGCAACACAGCAAACCGTTTGCCATATAAAAAATGGCAGCTTGCTGATAGTCGGATGAAGTTGCAATATTGTTTATGGCTGCAGCCGCATACACCCACGAGTTTTTAATTAGATTGGACAGCCAAAACTGTTAATTTTTAAAGGTGGGCCATGATAAGAGCCGGGCCATCTTAGGTCACAGTACCTTACTCGTCATTTAGTTTTACGCCTGAGACAGCAATGTTGTAGTTATTTCCGTATTCAACTAAGTAATTATAGGCCACCCTTAGCTTTCTTATAAGGAAAATTGGAAAGTCAAGTCAAATAAATATTACCTACAATAACGAGTTATTGTACCTAATTGTGCCTTATCTCAAAATGAGCGTCACCCAACAACAATGAGTTTTGAAACAAAAGATATGAAGCCTAATATTTTTATGAACCGAAGGGAGGCAGGTATTAGGTATGTACACACACATCGCTACTCGTGTCATAAAAATCGGCACTTTAGCAGCACAAATCACACTTAACTGTGATCCCAACTCAAATAGCATTTAAAATGTTTTTACGCAGTATTTACCGAGAAATCTTCATTGTTGATTTGTATATTATGACGAGGCTTCCATCATAATATATAGAGTGTCGCGGCGGTCCCTCCACCACACTCTCTCGAGAGTGTTTCAGAGGCGACTCTAGTATTAAGTTTTCATTTTCACCAAAAGTTTTTGTTCATAGCCACATCTGTGGCGGAACACCCATCGACCGAAGCAAGCAGAAGAGGCACATCAGACCGACCGGTAAGTAACTAAATACCAGCTGCTAATTGGTGGATCACGACTTCCACACGAGTTCCCTAACCAGCCCGCAGATTAGCACGCAGGTTAGTCACACCCGAACATTGCACAACCCAGCAGGATAAAATATAAAATTGTTTTGCTAAAATTTCCAAGAAAAATAATTAACTACAAAACAAAGCAAAAACTTCTGCGCTAATAATGCGGTGCAAATCTTTTTTATTTATTTTTGAAGTTTGAATGATTACCTACGTCAAATATAAAAACAAAAATTTTTGATCCAAAGTTATACCTACGTAATCAAATTAAAACAAAACTGCATGCTGAACATTTTAAGTCATCAATACATCATCATAGTCTGACCCGTATCAATGTTGTTTTTGTTGTTTTTCTCAAATGTTTTAACATTATTGTATGGTAAAGTGACCGGAAAGGGGTTCGTCGACGTGTCTCTCTTATAACAAAATATTGTTATTTTATTAATTCGTGACCTAACCTAAACATGCCTAACTTAAATACTGTGAATCGTTTTCGCTAAATAAGCATTATTTAAAATTACTTATTAATTGTAATTTGAGTTATTATGTGAACCGCGGTAATGTTTCATAATGACGCTTTAATTATAACTTTGTGCATATTATTCTTCGGAATTAGGCAAGGATTTAGGTTAACGTTTACTTTAGTGACGAGTAATACCCAAGTCAATATTGTATGCCAAAAATGTTGACGACATCATTTACGCTCAAATGATGCAAACAAGCATTAAGTGCTGTTTTCGTGCGGTTTTGGATGGAATGGTAGTCTATTTATATAATCATTAACAAAAGCAAAGACTTTCTCTGATCACGCGATTTAAGTAAATAAGTAAACACTTAAAACATGTGGGTAACTGGGTAGGAATAAAAATCATTAATAAGAAGACAGACAGCGCTTGGAAGCAATTTGTAAACCAACTTTCAGCTATATTTTTTCTGAATAATTTTGAATTCCAACCATCATTGTGGTTTATACGTATTATGCGAAGAAAAACATTCCTGAAACACTGAAAATTTTCCTGAGTGAACGAGTATGTATTTACTTGATTTTCTATAACAAGTGTTACTCAACTGTTGACTTAGCGAGTGGCTGACAGCATCACAGCATCCTTCAAGTTTATCTCGACAGGGAGCCGCCGTGTTGGCGAACATCTCAAGCAGTGATAAACCGCAGTCTCATTATTCGTCAATATTAGATTCGTACATAAACTTGCATTTCGAAATATCTGTATTTAACATCTTCTACTTAATTAATGTAGGTATATTGGTTTAAATAGGTATAGATTGCTTATAAGCATTGTGTAGGTAAATAGTTAATAATAGGGAATATGCATCCATTTTTTTAATCAAAATCAATAGTATAATGCGTGAGAAAATCAACTGTAATATTGAAACTTTTCTCTTGCGTTTTTTTCTCGTGATATACACTCGACGTCAGAAAAACCGCACCTCTTCGAAAATAAGTTTAGACTTGGCCACCTGCTATTGCTAGCTAACGTTTTATTGTGTAAATGTTAATATCTATTGAAAGTTAATTTAATGAGCTTTCAATTAATAATTGTTTGATTTAGTTAACATAACAGTTGCTTTAATTGAATGCTTAAAACGTTATTGCTTGCGCCGCCATAAAAAGGAAATAAAAGGGGTCAATACAGGAAATGCGGGTAAATGCGCTATCGAGATGATAGAGAAAACACATTTCAACAGTTCAATTAAAAAAAGGAATACCTAAGATGGATACTATTGCCCATGAAGTTGCTCAAATATTGCAAAAAAATTAGGCAATTCAATGTTGCTCGGAAACTAAATCTTAGTGATTGATTCCGTTCGACGAGTATTCCAACGGTTTCTAGAGACTGTTAGCTACGTTCGAAGGGGAAGAAGTATATAACAACACTTACCATTAAATTAAATAAGATTAAATTAACTAAAAAGTATCAAATAAAATTTTCTGTAAATATTTATAACCCTATACCTACAGAAATTTTAAATCTAAAAACGTGGGGCGCATGCCAAAGACAATATGTATGATAAAACTTACAAAATGCGCCCCATGTTTTTAGGTTTAAAATTTCTGTAGGTATAGGGTTATAAATATTTACAGAAAATTTTATTTGATACTTTTTAGTCTGTTTTTACCAGTCCGTTTTAATGTTTTAGTCCGATTTTTTTTAATAATTTAGTCCATTTTAAAAAAGTTTTTTTTTCAGTAAATTTTTATCAATGAATTTAATATCGGGTCATTCTGAACTTTCCATCCAAATTTCGAGGATCTGTCCGGTCCATGAAACAAAACAACTCTCTCTTAGAAACATGAGTGTCGAATTTCGCCACAAAATTTTGATCATTCTATACTAAATTGATCACGTGATCTCTTTGATTTGTATGGATAGTCGATCTTTTTTTTACATATTTGGCCATTTGTTCCTTAGAGGAAGTTCTTCTTCTTCTATTTTTATTTTGGCAATCTACTTTCCTGTTGGAAGTAATTTTTGCCAGTGTCAAGTGTTTAATAGTTCAGTGGTAGGTATTGTTTCAGTTTAAGTTTACATTAGAATGCGGGTGCATTGCATTCCAATGCTGCTTGGAGCATTTGGCAACAAGTAGGTATATCAAGAGAGTTTACTCGGTAAGTTCTGCCGAGGTAGCTACCACTACAATAAAAGTCTCAGCTTCACACAACCAATATCGCGCCTATTTCAATTATCCCACATATTGTTCAGTTGCGCAGACACTTGTACCACAAAACTGCACCGATTTTAAGACACAATATCCACTATGAATCAATTTTTCAAATAATTAAAATAGACACCAAACCGTACTCGATAAAATAGCGCCAAAAACTCCTTAGAGAAAGTTGTTCAGTTTCAAGGAATGAACACATCCCCAAAATTTGGATGGGGGATACAAAATGACCCTGTATACAATATGTTTCAAAAACCCTGTCCGATCCTGAAACAGGTGATAGTGTTGCTGAAATTGAACAACTTTCTCCAAGGAACATAGGTTGAAAAAACGACAAAAAAAAATTCGTACTCCCATAGGTACAAAATGTTGGTCAGCTGACTGACTTACTATGGTGGGACGAACAACATTTTTTTTTCGACCTATGTTCCTTGGAGAAAGTTGTTGAGTTCGAATAACCCTATCAGCTGTTTCAGGATCGGGCAGGGTTTTTGATACACCCGTACATAGAGCATGGATAGAGCGTAGGTAAAATGAAATAAAAAGAAAGAGTTCAACTCTGATTTTGTATTGCGTAGAATTCTGGCAGCTGTCATTCGATTACGCCCTAGTTTTTTGTGACCGCCACCAAAACCTGATACAAACGAGTTTCACGTGGCTAGGATAAGTAATTAATTCAGTTTTATTTGTTTTGTTTCGGTTTACTTACCGTGACTTTAAGTAGCATGCAATTATATTTTATGTTTTGATGTTAGAAAAAATACAGAAATTTCATTATGATATTGTTTCTGATCTTTGAAGCTAGAATGTTGATTAGAGTTTCATTTGTTTTGTGCTCCCCTAGCCAAAGTAGCATTGCACTTCTTTGCAAATTTTCACTATCGCTTCGTTTTCGTTTCGAAACATAATATGGTAGGTACCTATTGACATAGGTTTCGTTAACAATCGAACTTTTAGAACCATACTAGCGAAGCGATAACGATTGCAAATGTTACTTTGGCTAGGGGGCATATCAGTTGGATTTTATATCGATATGGATCTCCTCCATTTACTCCCCGGATAGCCATCATCAGATCACAGCTCGGTCAATTCCTGGCGGAGAACCAAGCCTTCAAAGTTACCTCGATTGTATGAAAATCAACTGGTGTTTCTAATTATTCGTCCATGGTGAATGCATGCATAACGTTAAAATAAAGGTACGATCATCTTAGTGAATTAAATAAGTATAATTATGTTTATTCACCGATCTGAGGGTTAGAGAGGTCAAAAGAGTAGTCACAATCACAATTTATCAATAATTTATAATTGCCCGCGCTTCCTGGCTGTAGTACTAAAAAGTACATCCTTGCCATTTATTTAATCATTCTGAATTGGTTCCATTTATTAGAGCGAGCATGCTTATTGTAATTTGGCACAAACATGGTTATAACTTGATTATAAATACAATTACCTACCTATTTTATACACAGTTAATAAAACAGGTAGGTAATATAATAATAATTGGGTAAAAATAATGATTGGCTGACACCTAAAGAAGCGCCGGCACATGGCCGGCACCAACTACAATTCAACTAAATCAAACATGAAGAAATACCAAAGCAAATCAATACATACTAACATATGATTAATCTATAATAAAAAATATCTCTGTAAACTAAAAAAAACTTTTAAATATAACTGGTAATTATTTAAAAAAAATACTATAGGCACATGTACTGTTTATTAAATATTATCGTACACGCCTTGCGCCATACAAATAAAAATTAAACAATAGCTTTTAATGGAACAAGTGCAATAAATTATGGTTTCCATTAATAACATTGCGGAAAGGGAGTCAATAGTCACACAAAGAAGTTATCAAACAGTATAATGTTAAATGAAAATTCAATGATTCATAATCATAAGCCTACGTCATATGACATCACGATGAAATGCATGGCACACGGTCGGAAAAGTTGTGCTGAGCGAGGATCAGAAGATTATCGCAAATAAAATTGGCCGGAAGCTTGAGAAAATCTTCCACTTCCGGTCAATATTTTAAGATTATATTTACGTCATGTGACATCAGTAAGAGACCCGTGTCATCATTTAGTTTTCAATCGTAGAGTAAACATAAGTCTGTCAGTTCTGAAATGACTAAAGAACAACAATTTTAGGTTTAAGGTACCTATTCCGGCCATTTCAGAACTGACAGACTTATGTTTACTCTCTCTACAATTGAAAACTAAATGATGACACGGGTCTCTTACTGATGTCACTTGATGTAAATATAATCTTAAAATTTTTGACCGGAAGTGGAAGATTTTCTCAAGCTTCCGGCCAATTTTATTTGCTATAATCTTCTGATCCTCGCTCAGCACAACTTTTCGGACCGTGTGCCATGCATTTCATCGTGATGTCATATGACGTAGGCAATACTGTCGTGGGCTCACGGACTATTAGGTATAATTGTTCAGTGTTATCTACAGAAATCAAGTTAAGGCACAGAATATAGGTGGAACCAAATTATGTAACATTACTGAAACAAGCGATATTGTTGCATAAACTGAACAAATTTCTGTAAGGAACATAGGTCAAAAACGAAAAAAATATTTCATACTCCATTAAATACATAATGTATTGGTCAGCTGACCGACTTCCTATTAAAAGACAAAAAAATGGTTCCTTGGAGAAAGTTGTTCAGATTAAGCACCATTATAATCTGTTTCAGTATTGTTAAATAATTTGGTTTCAGTACTAAACGTTTATATACGTAACGGGGAAAACCCCCGAGCGGGACAGGGACGTGCTATGCACCATGCATTTTCCCCCATCCCGTCCGTGTTCTCGTCGCGCATATTTTTTTTAATATGCAACATTGTTGTCAAGAAATCGCCCCATTCCGTCCGGCACCCTGATTATCTAAAAATAAACTATTTAGCGACCGGTTGCATTTGACATACATTGCCACTTTTATTTGGTATGTTTTTTTTTAACCCAAAAAGAAGTAGCAATGGATCACGATCATCTGTGAACTGCAACCAGTCGCTAGGTGGTTTTTATTTAATTAAATAGCCCGCGGGAAAAAATACTCCAGCGATCCTTGGTGGACGGATGAAAAGAAGGAGAAAGTTTGCATTGTTGCATCACGGAATCGCGACCACTTTCTTTGACAACACTGTATTTATCTAAAGAAACACTTCTCAAACCTGTATTAATTTTGTAAATTGATCTTTATTTTTTATTCTGGTTAAATGGTAATTAATTGACAGCCGGTACTCAGTAATGGCTATAGTCTTTATAATTTATTTAGAAATCGAGTTCCGCTGAAGGCTGTCGTTGTTATTATGATACAAAGAAAAAACTAAATTTTAAGTATCATGGAAACCATAAAGTTAATACACCGTCATTTTGTAGTCATTTTAATTAACTTAAGGGAGTGCTCTACTAATGAAAATAATCATTTTTGCCAAAGAAACATGGGTCGAAAAACGACAAAAATTTTGGACTTTCCCATACAAATACCATGTTTTAGCTGTCTAGTTAGTATGGGAGGACCAAAATTTTTTGTCGTTTTTTGACCCATGTTTCTTGGGCAAAAATGTTTAGTTTCATTGGTACAACACACCCGTAAGTTAATTAAAACGACTACAAAATGACGGTGTATAATTAACTTTATGACAGAGACACACAACTCGTCTTCGTCTATAGGTATTATATAATTTACCATAAAGTATTGTATACTTACTATTTGAAGTTCAATAATAAAAACAAAATTGTTATAAAATAGTAAAGATTAAAATTGGTCGTCCAAAAATCCATTTGAGATTTCTGACTTAGGAATCTTCTACCATCTTCTGCAATCATTTAACAAATAGGTCAATGTTATCATTGCATTAATTTTTATGTTACGGTCCAATACTGGAACAAGATTAATTAGCTATAACGTTGCAATTTTATTAGCAAACATGACTTATTTTTTTAAATTCCAATGCGAATTACGGTACGAATAATATCGAAGTGAAAACCTTCTATGGGTGTCACTGTTTGTCAAGCACGTGACATGACAAATGATGACTAGGATGTCTACTCAAAATTCTTAATTAGTACCGCGTGACACTTATTTAGATTTTTTTTTAAATAATTTTGCTCATCTGGTAGTATACCGTATATGGCTTGCGTATGAATTTACCCAAGAACTTTATATGAATATGAATATAAGATTCTTGAATTTACCACGCCCGTAGTACATGTAGAGTCTACATGAATCTAGGTATTAAGGGCGTGGTAAATTCATACGATGTCTGTAAAGTCTACACAGGTCTTGATAATGTGTACAAATGAAAATGAGTGTTACTATACTTAATTTTATCGACGCTAAAGATATAAAAATCTACATATTTTGTTAATGTTATTTTAAAGTTATTGTCCATTTATGGTACCTAGATAACTATACCGAAGTGTGTTTTCCATATTTTGTGTCCATTACAAAAAAGCTTTTTTGAAAAATACTTAGTAAAATTAGTGGCTCTGAGAGCTGTAGTGTACCTAGACCTCGCGTTTGTGTTGATTTTTTTCGAAATAGCTGAAATAGATTTTTTTCTCGAAAAACTGATTCGAAAAAATAACCTTATACAATGTATGTGAATCAATTGATATTAAGCTAACCTGTCAATCCCATACATTGATTCTACTAGCGTTAATTTTAGTAGAATGGCTATTTGAGTAGTCCCTCTGATTGTTACAGTAGACTTAGAAACGCTGGATTTTAGTAGATTGCCATTGCCATCAAAAAAACTCGAAAGTATGACAAAGTGCATGGCTGGTGACGGAACGGTCTAGTGGGAATAGTGTCATAGTTTTCAATACAAAGAATATTTTTTTACCTATTGACGAAGAGAATGTTGTCCATTTGAGTATAGGGACGGGCTGAACAGCCCCCTTGGCCAAAGTAACATTTGCAAATTTTCGTTATCGCTTCGCTTCGAAACATGTATGGATTTGACATTTTAAAATTCGGATTGTTAACGAAACCTTATGTCAATCCCATACTGTTTTGAAAGCGAAGCGATAACGAAGATTTGGCAATGTAGGCCTCAGATGGGGTTGGCCATTATAGATGAGATGAAAAAAATAGTCATTCGCTTAGAAAAAAATCATGGGCAGCAAATAATTCTACTTTGTCGACATTGTTTGAAGGAAATGATGGATATTGTCATCTATTTTAATTTTCGGACGGCACTAACTTCTGGTCTAATTTAAAAAAAAAACTGTCAAGTTAACTGGAACTTAATCATAACCTGTGACACTATATGTAAGTAGTTATATTTTGTTTGGGTGTGACCCTCGGTCGGTCTGTGCGGAGAGCAATATGGCCTCGTGGTCCGATCAGCCGGGGACCGGTTCACCAAGGTGAAGGCTCGTCAGGTGACCCGCCATCGTGCGGCGTAGATCACATTTTGTTTGTTTACTAGTTACGATCAATGTACCGTTGGACTTAACTTGAGCAGTTACAGCATCAATCAGGATCATGCCTTTTCAACAAACATGGATACATCCTTTAGTTTCTAATCAGATAATGTTATTCTTCTAGTTGTTTAAATACGGCGTTTCGTGAACCAAAGATTTCCTTTGGTAGGATTGGTCCCCTTTTTTTCCATTCGGATCAACTGAACCGACCAACTGGAAACTGAACAACTATTTTACTTCCCAACAGGACAACTATTGGTCCATAGGACCCAAGATTGGATTTAAGAAGTGGAGCCACCATGATTCTTTGAGTAATTTTTTTTGAAGTTTTGGCCTTCAACCCAATCTTAATCAAGATTGGGTTGAAGGCCAAAACTTGATAGATTTATTGTTTAACCACTATTGTTGTTAACATTTACTATGCCAAGTTTGATATCATATTCGTATGAATTAAGGGTGCCGAATTCATTTTGGATTCATATTTGCACGTCACCGTTAGTAAATATGTAAATTTAAATAATCAAATCGATACTTGTTTGTGATAGGTTCAAATTGTAGCTTTAGTTAGCTTTACAGAAGTATACCTACAGTAAATATAAGTACTTTACCATTGACTTTACCTAAAAAACTTTTTTTTAAATACTGACACAAATGCCATGATTTTCCAGCAGCACACAGGGCTTCCAAGGTTGCACTCTTGGGTAAAACTACTCTCAACTCAAGGGACCTAACAATATGAAAAAAATGTACTTAGATATGCGCACTTGATATGTTTGCCTTTTTTGTGACGATATTGACTGGTAGGTAGATCTTGTTTTTGACCGCGCGAGCGTGAAGCGCTGCTTCAGCTTGGGCAAAAAATTTCGTATAGTATGTCCTTCCGGCGGATGTCTGTCCGTTTGTTCTCCACTGGGTCGCACTTATCAACCGATTCTCGTGAAATTTTGTGAGCATGCAGGTTCGATAATTAGGTATACTTAGAGAATTTGTCAGGCGAGCCAGTTTTTCGAAATTTAATTTTTAGAGATATAGTCAGGTGGGGTAAGTGAACCACCGGGGTAAGTGAAACACCCAACCATATCTAAGAAACTATCGTAGTTTATTCTCATAGCGATGTGTCGGTAAAGCAGGAATGACGAATTACTTCCCTTAATACAACACAGATATCGCTGCGATCATTAAACTAGCTAGTAAACCAAAAAGAAATTCATTAGATGTCAAAACGCAAAACACGATGTTTTTTTGATAAATCTTTAAAACTGGACCCAATTTTATGAGAATTTGATACATTTTGGATATTAACGGTTAAGCATGATCCTTTTGTCCTGTTTTTAATTAAATGGACACAATATTTAAAGCTATTTTGGCCACTGTTTCACTTCCCCCTCGTCAGGGGTAAGTGAAACACTTCTTAGCTTTTATATTCTTTTCGTGATTTTGTTGCTTAACGCAAGTCTTTAGATATTTATATTCATACCGTTAAAGGCTGATTTAATTAGGAGTACATTGCCTATACAGCTACTTTAATTGCGAGTTTTATAGCTTTACTACACCTTGTTAAATAAAATAAAAATAAAGTATGTTTCACTTACCCCACCTGACTATATGTAAATAAACATATTTCTGCTGTTTCGAAATAATGATAAAAATGTAACAAAATTTTAGAAAAAAACTTTTTTTCGTTTTGTTCAGTGCGAAGCAAATTTTGAGACTCAAAAGTTTAAAATCAAAACATTTCTGGCCAATATTCGAAATTTCAAAATACTATACAAGGGGTCGCGGCGGGACGGCCCAAAATTGACTCAGAAGCGGGACGTCCCGGAAAATCCGGGACGGTTGGCAAGCCTTGTCACACTATTATGCAATGATTGTTTATTGATTTTGTTATGTAACACCGGAGTGGTGTTTATAGAAATATTGTATTTTTTACCTTCATTATTATTTAAAAAAAGAAACCAAGTTGACATGCTTACACAAAAGCTGTTTTAATAGAATATCATTAGCTAGTGTGCAGACGACTTGCTGCCTACATATTTCAAAATAATCAATGCAGACAAAACCTATCTTTACTATGTAATACTTACTTGCTGTAGAACAACTTAATTGTAGTTTGATGAAGCATTTTTAAGTTTGTCGTCACGGTCGCCGCATGCGCAACATAAAGTTAATTCAATTGGCTCATTAAACAACTATAAAAAATTTCGTCTGTAGGTAATTATATTTTTAACATCTTCAATTATTATTATTCTAGAAAATTACAATAACTTTTAATTGAACTTTAACATTGAAAATGAAGTAGAAAAGCAGAACGGTTCGCGTTTTTAGTAAAAAAATTATTCAACTTAGTGACGTTGCTTTAATATTTTTTTAAACAACTACTTACCAACTAACTTGTTTATTTTCGAATTTTTTGCTGATACTTGCCATAACACACCATACTTACAATCTTACCGTTCTATTCATAAAAAAAACTTAAAATAGTGTTATAGTAAATTTTAGTTAAAATGCTCCTTTCATTATTCATACACGTATTAAAGGAAAAAAACCGGCCAAGTGCGAGTCGGACTCGCGCACGAAGGGTTCCGTACCAAAAAACGGCAAAAAAACTCGCGTTTGTTGTATGGGAGCCCCCCTTAAATATTTACTTTATTATATTTTTAGTATTTGTTGTTATAGCGGCAACAGAAATACATCATCTGTGAAAATTTCAACTGTCTAGCTATCACGGTTTATGAGATACAGCCTGGTGACAGACAGACAGACGGACAGCGGAGGCTTAGTAATAGGGTTCCGTTTTTACCCTTTGGGTACGGAACCCTAAAAATGCATTGGTCTTATGTCGTTTCGACGAAACCATATTTGACTGATATCTACATACCTACTTCCAAAAATTAGAAAACAATAACATCTGTAAAAACAATAAATATCAATATGTTGTTGTATAATGACGTGAAAGCTATCACCTATGTCACTTCAATCACCTGTTATGTAGTCGGCCGTGATATTTACTAAAAAAATGGGATAAATTAGACAGCACCAATATGATCAACTAGCTTTTGCCCGCGACTTCGTCCGCGTGGACATTCGGAAAATCGCTGTGGAACCTTTGACCGAGATAAAAAGTATCCATGTTTTACCACAGGCTATAACTATCTGTGTGCTATTCCAAATCCATTCAGCCGGTTTTACGTGATTGAGTAACAAACATCAAAACATTAAACTTTACATTTAAAATATTATTACTGTTCTCGTTCTCATTCCTGTTCCCGTTCCCGTATTATTTTTTCCATAAAAAAAATTGAACCCCCGTTTCAGTACTTTCGGTATTGAATAATGTCCACCGTGTCGTGTTTGACCGTTTGACCTTAAAATAAATGCCATTTTCGCAATAAACATCCCATAAAACTTCAATATCGACATCCATATAGATTTGTTTGCTTATTTGTTTTTAGAAGTGAGTACTTCTAGTTTAGTTTCACGTCAAAATGTATATTTAATATTATTTTTTCATACAGAGCATGAACGCTATTTTACCCCTTTAGGGGTTGAAACAAAGCCACTATTTAGGACTTAAAATTAAATGCCATTTTCGCAATCAACATCCCATAAAACCTCAATAACGACATTCATATCGAGTGTGGGCTTTTTATGCCATTAACCCCTTAAGGGTTTGATTTTCAAAAATTTACGAAATTCATGTTTGATCATTTGTTTATAGAAGTACTCCTACGAAGTTTCAAGTCGTAATGTCTATTTTACATTTTTTCAATACAAAGTTTGAACCCCATTTGAACCCTTAACGGGTTGAATAATGTCTACCACTAAAAATTAATGCCATTTTTGCAATCAAAATCCCGTATAACCTCAATAACGACACATATCGATGTTGGGTTTTTTGTACCCCATTTACCCCCTAAAGGGTTTAGTTTCGGAAAACCACGAAACACGTGTTTGCTTATTTCTTTTCAGAAGTACTCCTACGAAGTTTTACGTCAAACAGTTTGTTTAGTATTTTTTTTCATACAAAACATGAATCCCATTTTACCCCTTAAGGGGTTGAAACATAGCCACTATGTAAGACTTAAAAATAAATGCCATTTTCGCAATCAACATCCTATAAAACCTCAATAACGACATCCATATCGAGTTTGGGCTTTTTACCCATTTACCCCTTAGGGGGTTGATTTTCAGAAATTTACGAAATATTTGTTTAATCATTTGTTTATAGAAGTACTCCTACGAAGTTTCAAGTCGTATTGTCTATTTCATATTTTTACAAAAAAAAATTTAAACCCCGTTTGACCTCTTAAGGGGTTGAATAATGTCTTCTACTAAAAATAAATGCCATTTTCGCAATCAACATCCCATAAAACCTCGGTAACGACACCCATATCGATGTTGGGCTTTTTCACCCCATTTACCCTCTAAAAGGTTGAGTTTCGGAAAACCACGAAACACGTGTTTGCTCATTTGTTTTTAGAAGTACTCATACGAAGTTTCAAGTCGAAATGTCTATTTAATTTTTCTTTTCCATACAAACTTTGTACCCCCATTTCAACCCTTTAAGGGTGGAATTTTCAAAAATCTTTTTTAATAGGTTTCTACATTGTGTAAAGTATCTATGTGCGAAATTTCAAGTCTCTAGGTTCAATGGTTTGGGCTTTCCATACAAACTTTTTAACCCCATTTCAACCCTTTACGGGTGGAATTTCCTAAAATCCCTTCTTAGTGGGTGTTTACATTGTATAAAGTATCTATGTGCAAAATTTCAAGTCTCTAGGTTCAGTGGTTTGGGCTGGGCAATAGTCTGTCAGTCACCCCTTCACTTTTTATAAGAGATAATAAAGTTCTTGGGCAGTAATGATTTTCAAGTAATTCCATAAGGCGGTTATATGACCGAAAGTGGCGCCCTCAGAGGTTTTTATTCAATAAGTTATTAATAAAAAACATTTTAATAATGTTTTACGTGGAGTTTTTAGGGCCCATGGTCTAGTATTTTTAAATGGTTTCACTACATGCCCTTGTAGTCATTCGTAGGAGTAGATAGCAAATATGTTAAAAACGGCCACTTTTAGCAGTTTTGCTTTCTACTTCTAGCAGAGACTTTGAGGTTATGTAACGATACCGTCTAAAAATACTAGACTGTAAGCCCTAAAAATTCCACGTAACACATTATTAAAATTGTGTATTAAAATTATAATCCTTACTAATATTATAAATGCGAAAGTCCGTTTGTTTGTTACGTCTTCACGTCTTAACTACTGAACCGATCATCATTAAATTTGGCATACAAGTTGTCAGAGGCACAGAAAAGGACATAGGGTACCTTTCATCTCGAAAAAAAGTATTGTTCCCGAGGGATAACAAAAAATCTTTCCACGCAGACGAAGTCGCGGGCGGCCGCTAGAATTAAATAAAATTCACCGCGGCGCCACTTTCGCTCGGGGTACCACCTTAAAAGAAGCTTATAGGCCTTTCATAACTTTTTATGAATAAGGGGGCGTCCATTAATCACGTGATGTTTTTTTTGGGCAATTTTTAACCCCCCCTCCCCCCTGGTGATACATGGTGAGGTTTTACGTTAACTCCCCCCCCCCCCCCTCTAAATCACGTGTATTTTTTTTGGTACAAAATAATCTCAACAATTTTCAGTACGAATATGTCGCGGTGGGCGGGAAATCGTCCTGGTAACGGTGAGTCAACAATCACACACAGTTTTCGGTTAAAAGTCACACGTTCAACGAAAAAAATTAATACACGTGATATCTCACTACACCCCCCCGTTCCCCCTTGTGATACTTCGTGATGTTTTCGATTACCCCCCCCCCCCCCCCCCCCCGTTTCGAAGCTCATATGATTAATGGACGACCCCTAAGACGGTTAGTTTGTAAGAACGTTGTGTGTTGTAGTTTGTAAGAAGTTGTTGTTTTGAACCACTACTGAAGTAAATGTTCAAACATTTTTTTCACCTGTGTTTACAATGGTTGTGCGTGAATTTGCATAATAATTAATGAAAGGCCTATTATTAATATTAATTGTAGTTCGTTTTGAATTGTATACTGTAGGTGGAAAAATTCACATTTTTGCTACCTACATATTAACTGTTTAAAATAATAAAATATTTAGTTTATGTTGGGCTACGAAGTTTTAGAATAAATGTCTCTAGTCAATGTTTACATTAATTGAGATCATTCATGAAGAAAAGCACATTTTTTTCAAACAGAAACCAAAAAACAAACAACCAATCAAACAAACGAGAAAGCAACCCAATAAAAACGTGTTAAAAAACCGGCCAAGTGCGAGTCGGACTCGCGCACGAAAGGTTCCGTACCACAGCAAAAAAAAACACGTTTGTTGTATGGGAGCCCCCCTTAAATATTTATTTTATTCTGTTTTTAGCATTTGTTGTTATAGCAGCAATAGAAATACACGATCTGTGAAAATTTCAACTGTCTACCTGTAGTCATCAATATCGAGCAAAAAACGGCAAAAAAACACGTTTGTTGTATGGGAGCCCCCCTTAAATTTATTTTATTCTGTTTTTAGTATTTGTTGTTATAGCGGCAGTAGAAATACATCATCTGTGAAAATTTCAACTATCTAGCTATCACGGTTCATGAGATACAGCCTGGTGACAGACAGACAGACAGACAGACGGACAGCGGAGCCTTAGTAATAGGGTCCCGTTTTTACCCTTTGGGTACGGAACCCTAAAAACGTGTTAAAAAATAGTATGTTACTAAAGCAACTGTTTTGAGTATATTTTCATACAATGAGTGCGATTTTTTTATGGATTTTTTTTGCCGCAAATGGTTGATTAAGCTCTATATTTTCCTACCACCCGTTCCAGACTTTTCTAACACAAGATGACGGACGCAAGAAAGAATGTGCTTGCAGGATTATTTTTTTTCACCTTATTATCATACCAACTTATAAAATATTTTTTCACTATTACTCATTAGTCTGTTAGTAATTCGCCCAAAAAAACGTAATATATTTTTCTATTATTGTCCCCCCCAGGACTGGGGGCCAGGCCCCCCCTGGAAAAGATCTCTAGGGCCCGTATTTATAAACCGCTCTCAATACCGATCTCAGCTGATACGCTCTCAAGATGTGAGTAGCATCTTAAGTTGGATATTAATTAATAGTCAGATATCAAGAGCGTATCAAATGAGATCGATCTCAGCTCTTAAGATCAATCTTAAGAGCAGGATCTTAAGTTCATGATGGTTTTTATACAGTAACATGACACTTTTGAATTAAGATTGAATGGTTAACGTTTCGTTAAAGCTGTGTAGAATAATTAGCTCAAATTACAAAAAAACAATAATTTTATAATTGTACTTTCATAAATTAGTGCAAATCATTTTAGAAAAGTGGTAAAATGTAATATTTATTTAAATTATTTTATTTACACATAAATAAAATATCACTTTATTTTACTACGTCAGTTCAAGAAGACTCTAGTTTTGGATTATGTATTCTGTGGCTGTATGATGCAAATGTGCCTTTGCCTTGTCTGTTTCATGATAAAAAAAACGGAAAAAATTGGCGGGAAATTGTAATTGTTATTATGACTAATACATTTCGTAATTTATGTAATATCGTAATCAATATCATCATAATGATTAATTTCCTTTATTAGATTTTGAAAATCTATAATTTTTTCCACGTACATAGGTACAAACACATACGTAGCAGATCAAAATAAAATGTCATCCCTCTCTTTTTGCATCGGGGGTTAATAACTTCCCGCGCGCGCACGCTCTCAAGTCACGGTTTTGCAGCACTTGGCGAACAGGCGCTCAATCATCATCTCAAGAGTGATCTTAAGTGCAGAGTTTTGTTTATTAATATGATTGATCTCAGTTGATACCACGAACTTAAACCTGTACTTAAGTATGATCTATTAATTAGAACAGCATCTCAAGTATGATCTCAAGATAGCTCTCAACGTTGAGAGCGGTTCATAAATACGGGCCCGATATACCTACACGTAATGTCGGTAGTAAAACAACCTCGTATACCTATAGGTTATTTTAGCCCCTTGTACAACAATCTACTATTTTAATTAGGTACCTACCTATTAACTTTTCGTTTGTGTAGATTTCTTGGAAAAGATAAGTATGATCCTACTTATTTTTTTATTTTACCGTTTCGCAAAATTTAATGAGTGTCCCATTTAATGGGTGTTTGGTAGTTAATCTTTTATTACAATTCTTAGGAGATATAAAATGCACTATGCATAATATTGTAATAATTTTATTACTTCTTGTGCTACTTATATAACGTGATGTGCAAACAACACGACGATGTGTGTTTAACAAAAAATTATGACGTGCAGGAAAAGCTGAATTTATTCAAGTGGGTTTTATATACCTAGATACATAACGAATATTTCTTTGTGTAGGAGTTATAACCTTAAAATATTTCAAACTATTGGAAACTTAGATGTATACTATGTATTTTATGTTTTATGTATATCGTATAGTACCTACTTTATAATTTCATGTAAAGACTGACACAAATATAATGGGACCAAATCCTGGGACCACGAGAAAACAAGGGTAACTTCTCATCAGCAAAACAATCAGAATATTTTACCACAAAAAAGAAATTCTGCTATTTTTTGCCATAATAGGCATGACGATTTTTTTTTTATTTTATGTTACAAAAATTACCTCTCAAAAAAAGAAACATTAGTAAAATAATTATTTAGCTAGCGTGTAAACTGCCGGAGATATAACAGTTTAAAATGCACACAAATTGGACTCACCCGAAAACGCTCCATACTAACGGCTACCCTAGTTATGACGTCACGCCTAGGTGTTTGTATGCAACGCGTAGGAAATTTGTTCGGCAGCTATATTAAATATTGTATTTATCAAAATGGTTTCTTAGACAAATTTGCTATAAATTTTACGGATTTATTAAAGGTATTATTTATTTTAATACATTTTATACATTTGAAGCCCAACTTTGAAGATTGATAAAACAAATATTACGCAATATATTATTATAAAACCAAGGGGTATACAAGCTACTCTAAAAGTTCAATATGTTTACGATTTTTATTAGTATTTTGTTATTTTATTCATTAGTCGTCATCCCTATAATACTTACCAAACAACCTACTGCAACAATGTTGTTGGGCGTAAGGCGCGAGATTTTCCTACTATCATAAGAAAAGCGTTTAGCTAACGAGGTTCGTGAGCATTATCTGTAATTATGTAAAAGTAATTACTGATAAGCAAAAGACAATACAGGATAGTGGCGAAAGAAGTTTAAGGTCAGAATAGTGGACACGATATAGTTCAATTGATGTGCTGACTGAAGCAATAGCTCTTATCTGTCATTTATTTAATTACAGAGAGTAATTCTCTTCAGGTTATCCTCATTTAAGGTCTTGATAGCCAATTAGAAAGGTGATGTCCTTAATGGAGTCCTTAGACAATATTATTGACAAGAATAGGTACTTCGATGTCCGAGTGCATCAGTTTATACAATGTCGTAGCATTTCGTATAAATCGGATCTTTGTAATAATCCTAGTATGATTGTAAAGGACTGGATAGTTAGAATCTAAGACAGATTTTTGCAAATCTAATCGACAGAGTGGTATTTAGGATTATTGAAAAAATCCAGCGTATCGTAAATCGCGAATGACGATCACTTTGCGCGCGCTGGTTGGCTGACGTCAACTATGCGAACGTTTCTGAGTCCTTTATTGTTATTGTTTTGATTACTGTCAGTGTTTTTAGTATTTTGGTTCAAGTGTCGCAAAGGGTGTGTGTATAGCGTGCTGCCTGTCGCTTCTGAACCCTTAGTTGCGGCGCGCCAAAAGTTGGATTCATTTTCTTTATTTTAGTCACAGTTCTAACCTAACCGATGTCCGATTATGACCTTTTCAGGGTATTCTTTTTTTAAGAGTCATATTCTGACCAATCAGACTGAAGTGGCTTTTATTCGAATCTTAGATTATCCAATCAGCATTCAAGTTTCCAATTGTCTGCAACATACTGTGATTTTTACAATGGTCCTTAAAATTGCTCGGACGACTGCGAAAATCTATTTTAGATTCTAACTAGAATTATCCGATCCTTTACAATCGACTTAGGATTTGTGCAAAGATCCGGTTTATTTGATTATCCTACGACATACAGAAAACGTAACAAAAAAAAACATCTGGCAAGCTAAAGAGTTTGATTAGTCGATGATACAATCGAATTGAAGATAAACCTTGTAAATGAAGGTAAAAAAAAGTGAGTAATGATGATCCTTAGGGGACCTATACTTGGAATAAAAAGTACCTATTCTGTTATAATTTCATCAAAATCCGATCAGCCGTTTGGGTCCCCACCAAGCGCGCTGCCCGGACGTTTTCCGTTCCAGGCGGGCCTTGCACGAGGCTGCCCGCTTGGGGTGGGAACCTATAGATCAGGGGTGCCCATTTTATTATGGGGTTCCTTGTTGATTTGACTACGGAACCCGAAAATTTTTTTTGTTTTTTGACACAAGTTTGACATTTCTGCATAACAATTTTTATACTTACTTACCTACGTTTTATGAAGTGCAGTTGCCAGTTTTTTTTAATACTTCTGTGGTGATGGTGAAAGGACTGTGTAGTAATTTGTATTGGTTATTATAACATTATTATCAAAAGATAGCGAAATCGTCAATACCTAGGTATTATATTATAAGGTCGTAGCGGACTTTTCCCGTTCCCACTAACACAACACAAACAGGTTACGTTTACATTATTTAGTCAAAGCAAAAAGCTTAATGAATACCGAATTATTTACATTTAGTTATTATGGTGCGGTCACTAAGGTGCTAAGCACATCAAACTCCACATATTTTTTACGGCACTTAAAAATTATGAAATAAACATCAACACTTTTTAGGATGGTACTATGGGCAACAGCGTCGCTTAACCAGTTTGCAACAAAATTCGTGTGCGCGCGTATCGCCCCTGCACGAACTAAACGTATGTGACAGCGGGCGCGGCGTGCAAGCGATTTTAACCTTAGCAGTGGTTAAGCGACGCTGTTACCCATGGTACCTACCTTATTGGTATAATAGTACATTACGATATTAGTGCGTTATAACCAATACGCACGTATATCGTACGACGTTTTTTAACACCCTTGCGAGGAAAAAGAAAAAAATACGCCAAAAGTACATTTTCGGAAAATGACTTGGCATTTTTCATTTTTTTCCACTTCAAGAAATTTTCATACGTGGTTATGTATCTATTCAGTCCTTGGATATTGACGGCAGCAACCTATCGCATGCGGTTCGCGCTTCTGTTAGTATATCCGGTGGAGTTGAAGTAATATATTGCTCATCTTCATTATTGAAAGTTGTCATGTTTAGATATTCACAATACAAGTACAAAGAAAAGAAAATTTGAGAAAAATGGCGCGAGGATTATTTTCTGCCGTGGCTGCGTGAAAATGTTGGCAATGACGCTAGAGCATGCAGCCAAGTTTTTAAATTACCGAATAAACTATTTTATTTTTATTTTAAATAAACTCAATCTGTGAATGCACACTGTCTACTGAATGGCGCCGCGCGGCGATTAGTTCGAAATTTGAATAGCAACATGTAATGGTCCCCCCCGAACTCATACTACAAAGATGTGTGATGATGCTAATATGATGAGACCTAACGATACCTAACTTAATTACCTAATAATACCTGGTGATGGTATTTTTTTGGATCCTAGTTCTTACTGTTTTACTATATGGATTGGTGATATTCTAACCCTAGCATAGTTAACCTAACGCATACCTAACTACAAATCCCATTCATGTTGATTAGCCGCTAAACGGCTTCCGAACTAACCATCCCTACTTGTGATTCCATTAAATGTTTTATCTATGTTTTGCCTAGTTTATTTTCCCTAACCCTATTTTATTGCATGATAGAATAATCTAATATTAATGCTTTTGTAAAGTGTGAAATGGGCGCGTAATGTCTAGTGATATTTTCCAAGTTGTAATCCGTAATTACCCTAAGTTCTCGAATATTGCTGGGTGGATATAAATATTAACTTTACATGACTAACTTTAATTATTTATGCTTCGATAGATAAGGAACTAAGAACCTATTACTAAAAGAAGGAAATTACTTTGCCTGATTTTCCTACAGAATAGAAATTAAGATATTAATTGCTCATTCCAAATTGACCCAACTTCATACTAATCTGTTACTTTGTTTAATGCTTAGAAATAACTATGTTTATCAAATAAAATACCGATCTATTTTATTACGGAGGACCCTAATCCATTAGATTTCTACCTTATGATGTCATGGTCATGCTATATCAACTTTATTGATAAATTTATTACTAATTAGTTATAACTTCAACAATGAATTACTAGTGACCGCCTGCTGTGTTAATGAAAATTTGAGAATTTACCTATTTTACTACTATACTATCAGTTATAAAGAATCTATTATCTATGTCAACAATGTTTCAATTCATATCTTTGGATTTACTTGACAAATTTTAATAATCATAGCCGGCCCAACCGCAGTTTTAGAAAATCTCTAGAATTTGTTAACTTTCTAACTTTAAAAGGAATAATGTTATATAAATATCTTGGAAAAGTATCTTAGGGTTGCCTCTCACCTAGTTTTCTATGTTAATGCCAGAACCAATACTGAAATTATATTATGAAAATCTGAATGTTTGCTTTTATGATTTATTTCTTTATTTCTATTCGTCTAATTTGATGTATAGATGTCCTAGCTCTGAACAAAGGATATGAAACCAACGCTCTGACTACAATGTGAGTTTAGTAAGTATATTTGTAACGTTAAGTATGTGCTTAAACAAATGAGGCTTCGCTCATCACTATTGGATTGCATAGTTGGTCGTTGCCTATCTTCAGTTTAATGTGTTTTATACCCAAGGAAGAATGTAATCAGACGGTTTCCTAGTTAATGGTATTGATTCCTCATCTTATAACAAAAGTATTCGCTTTTATTACTAGGCCTCAATTATTCCTGTTATTACAGCTATTACTTAATAAAATTACTACCAAATGGATATTACTACTCTTTTGATATAACCAGGGAAATAGAATTTAAGTTTGTAATTTTCCTAAATAAGCTTACTTTAATCTCATACTAATTCTTAATATTTGTTACTATACCATGGAGATTTTAATAGTCCTCTAGCGAGTAGAAATGGAGATACTATAGGAAAGAGATAAGTGTTTCCAACTACATACCGCTGAATGAAGTAAGTATGAACAATGTTGATAGAAATTGGTCAAAGTGAATTTATGAGTTAATTGGAGTATTGTTATAAATTAGTAGGGTAGAAGAGGGTATATCGAGCCATAATAGTCAATAGGGTAAAAAGGAGGTAACTCGAGCTATAAAGAAGTTAAGTTTGGGTAATTCTACTCCGCTACCAAATATTAGTTTATTTGTCATATACAACGTTATTCTAAGTAATGTAAATCATCCAATGTCGACTTAGTTTATCAAGATAAGAGGTAACTCGAGGCCAGTTAAGGAGTTATAGTCGCCTGAATCAAGGTATGGATAAGCCGTCTTCGTCACTGATTTAGAATTTATTTGCTATCTTTAGTGTTATATATTCAAGATAGATTGTAACCGGGTGGTTTCCTGGCTAATGGTGACAGCCCCAAATTCCCCGCTGCCACGGTGAACCTCGACTTACCAGACTGGACAGTTCTCCCCCAGTGTCCAGCCAATTACAATCATTCTTTAATTTAAGTAAAGTATATGGTCGATAGTCTAAGTTTGTCTGTATATTCCAACAAAAAGAGGACAAGCAAAATGCTCCAAGCGATTTCCCAGTTTTTCACAATTGAGATATTCTTTTCTCGAATGTGATGGCCAGATCAAATTTTTTTTTCTCTTTTTTTTCTAAATTCTGATTTATCTTATATCAACATAAATTCAATCTTACAATTTATGAACTTAAAAAAAGGGAATAAGTACTGGAAAATCTAGGGATTTCAGAAGGAAAGTTTATTAAATTTAGGGACATATAATAAATAAATACTTGCGTTAAACCTTTCCTACTTTTGAACAATAGCTTTGGATTGCATTGTCATAATGGCATTGAATAAATCTTCTTATGATTATTGTGTGAATAAACTTGATATTGATTTCCTTTAAATTGAGTCGACTGTTAAATTTGATTTAGAATATTTAACTCAGAGAATACTTTGATTCCAGTAATCGTGAACTTAACATATTCACCAATTTAATTGATACTTTCATGGTATATAAATGTTGGTCAAAGTATTGTTTAGTGCTACATACCGAGCATTATTTTGTTAATTTGTGGAAGCTTACTCAACATTGTGTCTTGTGATATTAATGAGTTGGAATTGACATGGCTCAAATAATATCACGGGTCAACATTACACCCAGACTTTTATTTAGCATTCATGCACATTTATTACCAAAATATTTTATTTTATTTATAGTCAACAGATTGAATCATGGTCAAAATTAGTAAAGTCAGCCCAATTCAAAGATATTACTTCTGTTATGATTTGATAGTCTATTAGTTAATTAGATTGTGCGTCCAGCTAGCTTTAGCACAATAATAGGTAGATGTTTTTCATTCACTGAAATTTATTTACAATGCCACTTCACAACACCCATAGATGCCACAACACTACCTATTCTCTGGAATTACTGAGAATTTAAGATAACAAATTCACTAATACGTTCCCATTTAACCCTCCAACTTGCTCGCATTTACCTGCCTATGACACAACCTAAAATTTATCATAAATTTTAATTTACTTTTGTCATGATCCGCCATGTTGTTTATCATAATTAGCTTGGATGAAATGCATCACTTAGTGAACCAATAGCGGCCATTTTGTAATGCACTTTGCAATTTTCCTATCGATGAATAATCATTCGGCCATTTTGTTGAATTATGCCTAACTTATCCTACAACAATTTCGAGTCTAGAATGCTAATTTTACATTGTGACGACCTACCTAACTAGATTTTCACTCGTTCCACATGCCTGCCTAGCAGATTATACGCCTATTCCGCTCTATTGACGACCATTCAAAACACCAGTATCACAAGCCCCCCCAGGTTTTGTGATACTCTACCTAATTTTCGCGCGATTAACCCTACAATTGACCTATGATTTTACCTGCCTAATTCAGACTACATGAGAATTTCCTATGCCAATTTTCGTGGTTCTTACCAGCGCCACACGTCGCCCCGTTCCTGTACAGTGTGAGCAAGCATACTCCCTAATTTCGCTAACAGCTTGACCGTGCTAATGGTGGGGAGGTAGGACCACCATTAGGCCCTAACCAAAGGAATAATGAAAACCTGCTCTAGGGGCTTAAACGGAAAACAGAACTACGTTCTAACGGCAGCACTTGATGAAGCCTTTTTCCATATTAAGTCACGCAGGCTTACATTATGTGACTAACTAGGCAGACCAACGAATTGGCCGCCCGTTTATGACGCCACAATCATAAACTTCAATTTACCTAGTACCCCCCCGAAAGTCCATAGCGAATCGCCCCAGCACGACACAATCCTATTTTTAATTATTCAAGATAAAAAACTCCCTTCCCACATTCCATTTCAAATGAAATTAGTTTTAGAAAATCTATTTTCAATAATTCTTGATATTACTTGATACAGCCGTGCAAGACCTATACACATAGACTTTCGTTTCTTTCACTTATTTGCTGACTATTTCTGTCTTGAGTTAAATAAAAACTTGTTCAGCAGCCATCTTACAGAGGGAAGTGTGTTTGCGTCTTCTTCGGTAGCAGTCAAGGAAAGAGGACCGGCTCCCCCGCGCCCGGCCTTATATACATGCGGAAAAGTTACCTCTGCGAAAATCTTGATGACGCTTAATCTTATTGGTTCTTAATTTTTTAGAGTGCCCTGTCACTAATTTTCTAATTTACCCAATAATAGGGTAATTTCTCCCTGAACTAATCTACCTATCACGTGAATATAATAATAGGAACCCGTAATTACTTCGATACTGACGATAGTTATAATTATAAATATAATTAGTTTTGCTTATTCTAGAATTTACAAAACTCCTCACATACGCAAATATTGTTCTAATTTCCTAATGACACAATCGATTTAACCTTCCCTGTACGTTTGAATACATCTTTTGGTCTATCGCTATTCTAACCTCCCAAGAAAAATCTTATAATAAATAAATATGTTATCTGACCGCTTTTATTATTTCCAATCGACGCATAGCTTTATTTAATAATAGCAAAGAATTGATAACAAGAACCCAATGATATTATGCTTAACCAACCAAACTTGGGGTATAATAACGCTAACAACGAATATTACTCACATACGTAACCTACTGTTGTATATGCCCTATTTTGTCGCCTCATCTTACAATTTGTCTCTTCAGTCACTGAATGAGTTTATCTACATACTATGGTATTTTAAAAATATTTCAAAACCCTCTCTGTCTCTAACTTTTCTTTCTTGTGCAAAAGTAATGGCATCATTTTTATTTCTTCATCTATTCGCCGTTTCTATCGTTATTTCTAGCCCAAAGTCACTTTTACTGAAAGGTAACCGTTGAATATCCTTCCACATAACATTTAATCTATTCATATATCTATTATTTGTGAGTAAAGGATTTGTAATCTCCAAGTATTATTCAGAAAATATAAAATCAATTAAAGTTTTTATTGTATTTGCAGGTTTACTATACTGAATATATGGATATCATATTTCTTACTGTAAGATAATCAACGTCGTTTATAAAATCTAAGCATATGTTTTCATCTATTCAAAACAAAGGAACATTTGATCGCTTATTGATGAATCGAAAATACACCAAGTCTCACAATTTCGAATATACTAGCCTTAAGATGAATCCAGCCCTTAACACCCCCGATCCATACATACATACGCGACCTCTTTTGCCGTTCCCCTGGCACGGAACCTTGCTCGTGAGTCCGACTCGCACTTGGCCAGTTCTTTCCCATATTATATTACTAAGGGTACTTTATAGACTCTAACTGGTAACATTTAATTTTACACGTCACCATTGCGAATTATGATTGGCTACTTTAAAATCTGGCGCCATGTAGCTTAATCTTAGGAAAATCCACGCCCACACATAATCCGAGCTCCTGATTGGCTACCACAAACATTTTCCCTTCGTCTTTTTGTTTATAAACAAAGGAAAGCCACGATCCATTCTACGGTATGTTGTTTTTATGTCTAGTTCCTTTTACAACTTTTTACTAGTTATCGTTTCTATTTAATGTTTATTTATTACAAATATAATCATTCGTATTCTTCCTTTACTTTTAATATTAAATGATTTTACTTTATTCATAATCCCAAGCTTAATTTACAAATAATGTTTTTTGAGATTTGCTGAAAACGAAACGCGATGTGTGTTTACACCAAACCTAAACATATTTTACACATTTAGAATAACTAAATTATTATTTGTTTATTTTAATATTTTATAATCATTCGACTTCCTTTTTACCTTTAAAATATTAATTGATATAATTTACCAAAGATTATTTCGTTCTCTTTTTTTTCTTCTCTTTAAAATATAGAGTGATTTTTCTCTATGGATTATCACTTTAGTTCCAAAAACGGCCACCAAATGTCAAATGCATTTGTCTATGTAAATGTCAGCGAATTGTTTATTATCGTTGAAACATATTTTCAGGTTAAAGAAATCCCGCAAAAGTATCCGTTTTTTATATAGAAATATGATATTTCGTGAATGTTGTATTTGCAAATCGCAGTCATAGCCTACAATTATCTGTGATCAAAGAGTTTGTGCTACGAGAATACTTATCGTAAAGCCAGACAACATTTAAAGACATCCCAAATTGCATAAACAACCCCTTTTTTATTAAAATGAGAATAAACATCCCTTCAGGTAAGTTATTCAACGAGTTTATTTATTGATTCAATCACATAACTTTATTTATTTATTGTTTACAACCATTTTTTCCAACCCTGGACTTCTTTGTATCTCGCAGATTTACAAGTTATCACTAAATTAGGAGTTAATTGAAAGAAATGGAGTCTCCAAGGCGATAGAAAAAGGTAATACATTGGAGGCGATGGGACCATTAAGGAGCAACAAAATATCTTTCCCAGAGCCGATTCATAGGTCAGTAACCCCTCTTATTTTTATTTTTATTAAATATTTGAGAAAAAGATAACATGTTCAATTTTGAACTGTTACAAACAGCGCGCTGCTCACTAGCTCCAGCTAGTCGTGCGGCGGCGATCAGTTCCATATTTGAAATGGCAAATAATACTGTTACGGAATTTGTATGGACTACGAGTATAACTTAACTATTTGCTTTGATAACACACGCGTTTTTTATGACCCGCTTTACATATTTAAAACCGGTGGAATTACATCAGCTTTACGAGCAAGGGTGTTAAAAAAATATAGACGGTACAGTACGAGGCACGTTTCTTGAAATCGGGTGGGGATTGCGCGAAACGCGTATTTTGGGTATGAGTAGCGGTGAGGGGCGCGGGCGGCGGGAGAGGGGCGCGCGCTATTGGTCGCTCACAAGAGCACATGCGCGAACTTATCCCCACTCCGTCGAAAAAATTTCAAGATACGTGCCTCGCACTGTACCTACTCCCTTACTATCTTACTATGGGCATCTATGGGACCAAATCTGAAATCGCGAAAAAAAAATCAGCT
This sequence comes from Agriphila tristella, assembly GCA_928269145.1. Lineage (NCBI taxonomy): Eukaryota > Metazoa > Arthropoda > Insecta > Lepidoptera > Crambidae > Agriphila > Agriphila tristella. Next base: position 47,600,827 of record OV743433.1, read on the forward strand.
GTTCATACTTTTGTATGAACGGTTGATTTTGTAACAACGAAAATATAAAAATTTATGAAACAGTTGATTTTTTTCGCGATTAACGAAGGCATCCTATTCAATGGATGGGATGGGATCTTTGTGGAGATTAGATTTAAATAATGATTCTAAGTATTTTAAAATAAAAGTATTCCAACAATATCCAGGCCACGTTTTTGATACACTTTAAAAAAGAGGTACTAACTATATCAACTTAATCGAAAAAAATGAGATGAATAAAGTGTTTAGGAGGGTAGGTAGGTTGTAAAAATCTTCCATTGAAACTCGTTATAGTGTCATAGATATTTCTAACATTATTTTGTACCTATTAGTTATTGCTTTCTCTGTGCTATTTACGTAAGAGGATTCAAATTTTTCACGCAACCGAAATACTGAAACTTTTTTCTATTACTAAAAGACCTTATTCTTAGGTACCTATAAAAAATATTCAGCTAATTTGTTTTTTTTCGGACATTCATTTCATTCCCCATTGTTTGTATCATACGGGGGTTTTATCTCTATGGCAAGCTACGGGTAGATAAAAAATTAAGGAAAATTCTAGATAACGGGTAACGATGGATTCATTGATTCATAACAAAAATATAATATGCTACCAAGTTAATTGATTAATGTTATGAGTCTGTTCAACACAAAACCTGTTTCAAAGATCATCATTAGTCTTAACTACTCATAAAAGGTAAATAAGATTTCGCTTACCATGTTTGTCGTAAGTAGGTACTTCTTATGGAATACCCAAAATATTTATCGTTTACACGCGATGTTTTCACAGTTTTTTTTTGTACGTAATTAACCACAACCTCTTGTGATCATAACATCGTAATCATTAACGGACTTAATAATAAACGAAGAGTAAATTTACACCTGGTTTTACCAAAAAATTGACTTAAGGTGCTCCCTCACCGGGAGCATTCGCGTGTAATGTAACGTTACAGATTTGAGCATTACATCAGTGAAGGAGGAGAACCGAGCATTACAATGCGCACCTTGTAATGATACAATGTGTAATATCTTGATACAACTTGTAACATCAATGCAAAAGTCGAATCTATAATATTACATTACACGCGAATGCTCGTCAGTCAGGGAGGTATTATTGTAATGTAATGCTCAAAGTCGAATCTATAATGTTACGTTACACGCGAATGCTCCCGGTGAGGGAGCACCTTTAGCTATACTTATTACTCCTTTACTGTCTTATTCAGAGATGTTTAACAAAACTGGGGTGCAAGACTGTTCTAACAAAACCTGGTTTAATGCTTGTAAACCAATCACAATGCATCTTTTAATCCTTAAACGGTGGGACTAAACGTTAAACTGTCACTCTGAATACGATTTGCGCTAAAATGGCGTTAGTCCGCAGTCTAACGTCATGTTAACTTTAGCCCTAGTTTAACGAACGCGCTCTGAATAAGATAGTTAGCGCATTCAAATAATGCTCTAAGATTACTCCTTACATTTGACGTTTCAAAGCGTCATATTAATTAGAAAACTTTTTAGTTATACAGTATAGCCCAAAAGTTTTTTATGAATAATTCATTAGAAAACTGTGTAAACTTTAATCTTTGTTTAATAAGTGGGTATCGGCCGAATACTCAAAGGCTTCTTAGTTAAAATATAGGTCTCCTAGCTTGACTTTAAGGAAGCTGTCAGTGTCAGTATCATAGAGTTTCTGTCAAATCTGTTATATTTTTTGAATAAGGTGAGGTGGCCTTAACGGGTTGGCCGTAAGGGTTAAATCTCACTGAAAGAGCAACAGCACTACCAACGACTTGTTGTTACGTATACCTACCTAATTAAAAAACAATTAACGAACTTCGTAAACTCAGTGATCGTGTCGTGTAGATGGATCGGAGTTCGACCGGAGGTCATGCAAAACTCGACCGGAGTCGGACCGGAGCCGGGCCGGAGCTCGACCGGACACCACACCAGCCAACCCAGAATAGTCTGGTGCCCACCCCAGAATTTTTACTAACAACCTGAAAAATTAACAAATCTTTACACAAAAAGAGCATACTGGAGGGTTTAATTGGTCCAAGACTGGAGGCCAGACCTCTCCTGGAAAATATCTCTAGATACGTCCATGCTTACAGCCTCCAAAACATGAGTCATTACTAACTCGAGAAGAGTTTTGTAATATAAAAAATGACATAAGTAATTAGAATGTAGACAACATTTTTGTTTTCATCTACCGACTTATCGAGTATTCAAACTATTTTTTTGCGAAAAAAGTTTAATTTGCTAACCCATTAGGCTGTTAATGTCCAATATAATATAGGTACTTACTGAATTATATTATACAAGGTGTTTGGTAAAAGGCTTATAAAGCCGAATATGGTAGATAGGGACCATAAAACTGAACACCATTTACTATGGGACCAACTCTGAAATCGCGAAAAAAAATCAGCTGTTTCATACAAAAATTAATAACGAAAATCTTTTTTAAAAACACGTTTTTATAATGGACTAAATTAATACAAAAAAAAAACGGACTAAAAACATTAAAACGGACTAGTAAAAACAGACTAAAAAGTAAAAAATAAATTCTTCTGTAAATATTTATAATCCTATACCTACCTACAGAAATTTTAAACCTAAAAACGTGGGGCGCATTTTGTAAAATTTATCATCCATATTTTCTTTAGCATGCGCCCCACGTTTTTAGGTTTAAAATTTCTGTAGGTAGGTATAGGATTATAAATATTTACAGAAGAATTTATTTTTTACTTTTTAGTCTGTTTTTACTAGTCCGTTTTAATGTTTTTAGTCCGTTCTTTTTTGTATTAATTTAGTCCATTATAAAAACGTGTTTTTAAAAAAGATTTTTTTTCAGTAAATTATTATTTTCTGCTTTTTAGTTAACGAGCTAAGACTAAAAATATACCATCTTCTATCGGAGCACTCGTCAAGACGATTCAAACGAGCCCAAACTCCATGGGGTTGCATGGTTTTATTACAGAGTCCCAGTGGCATTCTTCCGGCTCCATCATCAGACCCTGGAAACTATTTCCCAACAAAGTACTCGTCAAGACGATTCCAACGAGCCCAAACTCGATGGGGTTGCATGGTTTTGTTATAGAGTTTCTATGGCCTTCCTCCGGCTCCATCATCAGATCCTCGGACTCTATTTCCCATTAAAGTACTCGTCAAGGTGATTCAAACGAGCCCAAACTCGATGGGGTTGCATGGTTTTATTACCAAGTTCCAGTGGCCTTCTTCCGGCTCCATCATCAGACCCTGGACACTATTTCCCAACAAAGTACTCGTCAAGACGATCCAAACGAGCCCAATCTCGATGGGGTAGCGTGGTTTTACTACCAAGTTCCAGTGGCCTTCTTCCGGCTCCATCATCAGACCCTGGAAACTATTTCCCAACAAAGAACTCGTCAAGACGATTCAAACGAGCCCAAATTTGATGGGGTTGCACGGTTTCAATATTGAGTTCCTATGGCATGGCCTTTCGGCTTCATCATCAGACCCTGGACCTCGTCTCCCATTAGAGCACTTGTCAAGACGATTCTAACGAGCCCAAACACGATGGGGTTGTATGGTTTCATCATAGAGTTCCTGTGGCCTTGTTCCGGCTTCATCATCAGATCAGCTCAATGACACCATAATATTGCATTGCCTTCCACTTCTGACCTATGTTCAAAGTTTCAAGTCTCCAGCTCATCGGAAAGCTAGTATAAAATCGTTCGCAAACTTTGTGGAGAAACAAACAAACAAACATACAAACAAACACACAAACGAGAAAGCAACCTAATAAAATCGTGTTAAAATAGCGAAATGCATGAAACAGCAGATTTTTTTTGCGCGATTTCATAGTCGGTCCCATAGTAAAAGTTGTCAAAAGTTGTAATCTACCATATTTGGCTTTATAAGGCTTTTACTAAACACCTTGTATTTCTTACTCATCTACTCAAAACGTCATTAATAAATTTTATAGTCTAGTCAAGAATCTATGTACTTAATAACAGATTTATTAAAGTCTCAGACCAAATAAAAAAAGTAAGACGGAGTCTTCCGAACGAAGCGGTGAGGCGTGTAAAACTACGCCATGGCTGTGTCCATACACAGTTCATGCACACACGTGTAACGAAACTACGCCTTTCCATATAAAAGCCTGCCGCCCGGCCCCCGCCCGCCCCTTGTACACACACATGTCAAAAACCGGCCTCACTTCATTGTTCGCAACGCTCCATCTTTCTTTTTTATTTGATCTGAGATTAAGGCCAGTATATTCCAAAAACTCTATCTCTGTCTTTTTCTTTACGTGTGAAGAGTAATGAAAATAGCCTCACTTTTTCATTTTTTCAATGTTTTTGTTGTTATTTTGAGCACAAAGTCACTTTTTCAAAAAGTAACCGTTGAATATTCTTCTACATGTCATTACCTATTTTTCTATATATTTTTCGTGAATAAGGGATTGCTAAACTATGGATTGATAAAATATAAAATTAATGAAAATTTTCTTTGGCTTTGCATATTTTTTTAGTCGAGTGAAGATACGAATATCGTATTTTTAACCGTAAAACAATCAAGATCGTTTATGAAACTTCAACATAATATTTTTATCTGCTCAAAATAAAGAATAATTGTTTGTTTATTTTTGAATCAAACATTGATAATTTGGAATATACTGGCCTTAAAGGTTTGTTGTTTAAAGTTAGTCACTGATCGAATTATGTTATCTGGCTCACGTGCGGCCATCTCATCACCAAATTGAAGACATTAAGATAACATGGTCTAACTATTTTTATTACATAATCTATTTTAACCTTAGTTTTATTATGACATGTATTCAAAATCATTATTCCATACTTAACAAATAAACTACATAAAATCTATAAGAATTATTCTGGACGAAATATTGGTCATCTCCATCACCCATCTTTTTGATGATCAATCAAGTATTAGCTACAATATTATTAAGTAGTTACTAACTTATTCATTAAGTGGGAACGTTAATTGCCTTTGTAATATTTAATGTCTATTTACATTATTTTTCCCGTACCTCTTCATAATTGTTGAACTTGTATCTTAATGTGATTAGAAACGAGCAATATTTTTGAAATATTTATCGTATAATAAAGTGGAGTCGTGATAATGTCGTACGATTTTATGTTGAGTCGTAAAAACTTAAAAAATCATTTTAAGAATCTCTTATTAAATACAAGGTGTTTGGTAAAAGCCTTATAGAGCCGAATATGGTAGATAGGGACCATCAAACTGAACAACTTTTACAATGGGACCTACTCCGAAATCGCGAAAAAAAAAACAGCTGTTTCATACATTTTGATATTTTCGTTGTTATTTTTTGTATGAAACAGCTGATTTTTTTTTTCGCGATTTCTGAGTTGGTCCCATAGAAAAATTTGTTCAGTTTGATGGTCCCTATCTGCCATATTCGGCTTTATAAGGCTTTTACCAAACACCTTGTATATCCGGGCTTTGAATCTTGCTGCTGCTACTAATTACTGCAACTAAATGTAAATTCAAAGCACTTAGTATTTATTTTTAATGGTGCCGTTATTAGACAATTTACTTACACTTATAATTTTAACAGGCTTAATTTATTAATATAATTTATTTCGACTAAAATTATGAAAAAAGTTGAATTTGCCAATACCTGTCATGTTTTGATAGAAGAAAACTATAAAATATTTCCGTACCTACTTTTATATAATCTAAAATAATATTTTATTTATTTGCAAGTTGTTTTTAATCTGTAACAAAAAATAAGGGTGAAGATTAGTTAATAACAATAAATGTATGTGCTATATTAATAATAATAATAAATGCTTGGACAATTTCACACCTAGTACATATTTTATTTTAACGAAAAACTGAAAGGTCTCTTATATAAGTCTGGCATACGATAACGCAAGAAATTATGTATTAACGGCGTATTAACTATCTGTTAAACTTGTGTAAATGTTTGGTGCCTGTGAAGGCATAACAAAACTATAAATTAATCAGAATTGTTTTGTTCCTCAATAATGTATGATTTACGTGGTTTCATTGAAATGACTGCCTCACATGCAATAAATTAATAATATTGACGATAGCTGGTGACAAAAATATTATAATCAATTTTTTGAATATTTAAGTACCTACCGGAAAAAGAATTTCAGTGGGAAAAATTACAGTCGATATGACTAGACTAGACGTTAAAAATAGAGTTTGGTCAACGAAAGATGAGTTTCGGTTGGAAATTGAACTATTTTTGAGCCTTATTTTAAGTTTCCAGTAACTTAACCTCTAAACGTTAATTTAACAGGGAAAGTGGCGCCTCCATTTCCGGTTCATCTTTCGTTGACCAGACTATAGTTGCAAAGAAAAAATAAAAATTGTTTTTTCAAAAACATTTTTCAAATCTATTAGATATGGAGTAGACCACACAGTTAATGCATTTCTGTCATTTTTCAAATAGAAAAACTTAATCCTAATTTCAATGGTCATGCATGATCCACTAGTTAGTTTCATCCTATTGGTTAAATAAAACGTTTGTCTTCTTCGGAAGACTTCTTGTTTGTGAAAACTATTTTCTTCTTCGTCTTCACAAACGATGTTCTTACATTTTGATAACATCCTAAAATATTTATTTCAAAATCGAAAATTACACGTTGACGACACCTTGAATTGAATTATTTTAGTCACATGAAGTCCACTATATTAATGTCCTTGCTCTTTGTGACAGCAATCAGTCAATGTAGCAGGAACTGAAGATCGCAACCTTAAAATAAGTTAATAAACAGAAACAATATCAGGTGGGGAGCATTAAGGCTGTACTGTTTTGCTTGGAGGTGCAAAACGTAGCGCGCCCGCGGCTCGGCTCCACAGTCACGTCGTATATCTTTCTAGACGCACGTCTAACAATATCCAACAAAAACAACAGACGATCAGCCGCGTACGACCTCCGCCGCGTTTCGGAAAAACGACGACCAAAACGAGCTATAAGCTAACTATTTTTTTTGTGTTTTTTGCAAATTGCAACCGTGGAACCTATGCTGACTCTAAGGACAGACAGTGACGTGATATGGTTCCCAAAAGTGATTTTTGATAGCAGTTTATTCGATTGTTTGTGACGACAGCTTTTACTGAACAGTTCTAAATATTTCAGCAATGCTTGGAAATTTGTGTTATTAGTTTAATTTTGTTTTGTATAATCAACGCTTCGATTTCGGTAAGAAAATTTTGTATATTTCCTAACTTAATTGTTATACATATTTGAATTTTTTAAATCATCAGTCTTACCTTTTTTTAAACGTAGTTGTATTTTTTTGCATATGTTTTATAACTTATTACTATCACTATACTAAAATAAAAATAAAAACGTTAGAAATAGGTAGGAACCTTTTCGGAGGATTTCTTTTAATCGTTATTTTACATTTTTACTTCGATAACAGATGCAAATTTTGAGAAGTGCGACATAACTAAAATAGAACTTACCTACAAGAGTTGATACTCTTAATACTTTCGTCTTAATAGACGAAAATTAAAATTAATTTAATTTGTTCATTCCATAGGGTCACCTAAAACGTGGGCTTGCAATAAAAAGTAGAGCCTCTCTGTAATAATTTCTTATATTAAGAGATGGGTCAAGCAAGAGAGCCGTAAAAATATTTTAATAAACAACAACAAAAACTCCTTATTTTCTTAAAAAAATAAAAAGTTCTTTATCTCTTTTTACCCGACTGCAAGAGGGTTATGTTTTTCACGCGTATCTTGTATGTTTGTAAGTATGTTTGAATGTTCTTTGTTACCTCATATCTTTCAAACGGCTGAACGGATTTCTGTGATTAAGATTTGTCTTGACAGTCCAAGTTTTCTTAAGTAATTTATGTTTTCTTTTTCATTTTTGCAGTGTAGCGACTGCGAGAAAGTGTGTTTGTTTATTTTACATCTTAATAGATCAAGTTTTAGGTAGAATGACCGGTTTCCGACAACCTACTTTTTCCGATGACTAATTTATGAATACTTACCCCTCATTGTAAAACACTTTGCAAGTAGGTTTTTGTAGCTTTGTCAAAAAAGCAGTTGCATAAAAATAAATTTTATTTCTTTTTGTAAACAATTACATTACATTTGCCGATGAGGTAACTGTATGGCCAACTATGCAATCAAATTCAGTTCTATTTAAAAAATCTGCTCTAGGGTGGCAAGCAAAGTTTTCCATTGCTTGGTTTATTTATCCATTATAATATTCTAAATCACACTTGTGTTATTGTGTATGTATGTATAGTATTTTTATAAAAAGCCGTGCGAATAATAACTTTTGCGCTGAGCGGCCGGCCGCGGTGTCTTCCATATGAAATTATAATTTGGCAGGATACTAACTTCAAAATTAAAAATTTCTTACAGTTAATTTTGTGATTTTCAAACAATTTTTTACTTTTCCTATCTTACTTGACAAACAAGGACAAACTTTTTACACAAAATATAGACCATATTTTTCTAATGAAAAATACAAATGGAATGATTTATTTTGTATAAAATAGAATAAAAAATATTTTTCTTGAATTTTCATTTTTAAACTTTCATCCACTCACTCCAATACCTAAGAACAATATATAAGTAGGTATCGACGTTATACTAGTTAACAAAATATTTTTTCTTAATGAAGAAAATTTTACAAATTGTCCAAAATGGTTAGCGACCCAGACTTCTAAGATTTCAAGGTTAGGTTCAGGATTCTAAATCATTTACCTGATTTGCGATTCTCTTCACAGCATCTGATAAACCAACAAAACGAAAACAAACAGTGTGACATCATTTCGTCATTTTTTTATTATTATACAGAGTTGAAAAAACACGTGGTTTTGTTATAGCATAGATAGACAAGAATATGTCTGTCACAGGTTTAAATAACAAGCTTACTATTCTGTTTTCTTCCAAAATCCGATAACTCTATGGGTTATTTCTGAAATCATATGTGATTTCAGAAAATTATGAAAAATGTGTTTGCTGATTTGTTTTAAGTTTCCAATCATAAGCCTAAATAAAATTTAGTACGTTTTGCTTGAAAGTGAACTTCATCCCCCTTTTAACCCCTTCGAGGGTGGAATTATCAAAAACGCTAAGGTAGATAAATTTTAATTTTCAATCGTCAGCTTAACGACTATATTTGAAGATCTTGACTTCGAAACTGACGGATTTTCATAAAAACTTTCATCCCCTACTTTACCCTCTTAGGGGTTAAATTTTCCAAAATCCTTTCTTAGCGGATGTCTACGTCCTAATGACTATTTAATAGCGTAGCTTGATCCGTCCAGTAGTTTGAGCTGTGCGTTGATAGATCAGTCAGTATCTTAGCCTTAGATAAATTGGTCATGTTTAATTGCCCCAATCGTTTGCTATATATGGATCAAAGTAGAAAATTCCTTTATCTGAGTTTTTTGGTAGTTTATGGGAACAAAATTCCGTCAGACTGCAGCTTAACAATAACAGCTAGACGGCATTCAATATCGTCATCAATAGTGTTTGATTGTGAAACGCGTTGTATCTCACGAGATTTAACGTTGTAAAAAAAAATCCACTCATTTGGTTATGTTTCTGTGCCCTAATTGTAAATTATTTTGTTTAAATTGCCCTAAAGTTTTCGTGGATTAGGCAAAAAAGAAAACATTCAAACGGGCTCCAACTAAACAATATCCGGCCAGATTGCATCTTTCAAGGATCGTCATCAAAGTGTTTCAAGCCTATCTCACGAGATTTTACGTGGTAGTAAAATTTCACTGACAAAATATGCATTGGATATTATGTTTATGTGCCATTCATGTTAGCTAGATCAAAAGGAAATGAGTTTTTAAAAAATTTGGTGTAAAAGTAACCACCCACACGTCCCACACAACTAAACAATAAACAGCCAGACTCCATCTTTGAAGGATCGTCATCATTCGTAAATAAGTTTTTGTGTAGCGTTTCTCACGAGATTCTAAGTGGTAATTTTTTTTACTAGCAAAGTATGCATCGGATATTGCCTTATATGTTTGCAAGATCAAAAGAAAACGACTTTTCCTAAAATTTCAGTGAATTAGGCGAAAAAGTAACCACCCAGACATCTACACAATAACCAACCTGCATCTTCAAGGATCGTCATAAATAAGTGTTGTGAAGTGGATCCCAAGAGATTTTAAGTGGTAGAAAAAAGTTTACTAACTAAATATGTATTGGATTATGTTTATGTACCTTATTTGTTTGCAAGATCAAAAGAAAATGAGTTTTACTAAGTTTTCAGAAGTAACCACCCAACCCAGACAACTAAACAATAACCAGCTAGACCGCATCTTTCAAGGATCGTCATAAGTGTTTGTGAAGCGTATCCCACGAGATTTTAGGTGGTAGAAAAGAAAGTTTACTAATAATATATGCATTGGATACTATGTTCATGTGACATACATGTTTGCTAGATTTCAGTGAATTAGGCGAAAAGTAACCACCCAGACAACTAAACAATAACCAGCCAGACATCTTTGAAGGATCGTCATCAATAAGTATTTGTGAAGCGTATCCCACGAGAGTCCGTCCGGGCCTCGCCGAACAACGGCCGCCATTGTTGCCACTTTGTATGAGGGACCTTGGCATAGGATATGACACCGTCATACTACTTTCATGTGATTTTTCAATTGTATAATCCTAATAGGCAACAACCAACACATAGATGAGGGAAACGCGACGTTTTTTTGCGATAAAGTTCTTACAGTCTTTCCATTAGAGTTACAATGGGTAGTTTTTAAATTTAATTTTATAGGCACTTATTTTTATAACAATGCAGAGATCTTGATAACTATTATACCTCTTTATATAAAATAGAGTACAGAGGCGGTGCAGAGCCCCTATAATATGAATAATAAAATAAAAAAATGATACTTAGTACCTACTTGTTTACTTATTTAATTTAATAAGAACTTTTTTTATTTTCATGGTTAAACAAGGGTACAATACCATGTATTAAAGAAGGTCATAACGATTTCCTCTTCTTTATGACTGCTCTATCACTGAGATACTTTAGTTTAGAGTTAGACAACCTAAATAGAATTTAACCAAAATCCAATGGTGGGCGGCTTAGAACGGAACTGAGGCACAATCATCTACTTAGCCAGCCCGACGATTATCTGACCTAAATCATGCGCATGCGACTATTCGTCCCACTAGAGGCGTAAGTGTTAATTTACAAATATCCAAACGTTTGAACGAAACAGTTCACCTAAAACTTAGAGGCAACACGAACGAAAGTGGTTATCCTAGTTATTGTGTAGTATCTACTTTCAACATTTTTTTTACCCAAAAACTGAGATAGATGATTGTCCTGTCGGGCTTTGGGTCATAAAGTCACAAATGACAATTTTCTTTAGATAAAGTATCAAAGGTCTTAAATAGTTATTAGGTACCTACTTACAACATTTTTGGTTTTATAACCCCAAAAATTTAGATTAGGTGATTTTTCTATCAGGCGTTGGGTCACAAAGTTGTAAATGTCAATTATTTTCTTTAGATAAAGTATCTAAGGTCTATCAAAACAAATGTCTCAAAGTAACATTTGCACATTTAATTAAAAACTCACAATCAGCCGTCAGTGATATCTCATCTAGGAACATGCTATTGTTGCAGCTGCGTTTCCTCATACTTTACGTTTTTTTTACTGCAAAGTTATGTTAAACTGTAAATATAAGTAAACCTATAGGAAATAGAAAAAAAAAACAGAAAAATAAGATATATCTATATGTATCTTTTAAAATATCTGCGCTTAGGTACTTACCAATCTTACCATATCATAAAAAAATGTTTTTTGCAATTTTCAATTACTTATTGATATATATTTTTTTAATATACTTATAGGTAGGTTGTTGAAAAGAAATAGCGTTATTAAAAAATATTGAAAAACCACTGAGGTAAGTATAACAGTGAACAAAATCTTCTTTCGTAGCTTAGATGAAAATTAACCAAATTAATTACTCATTACCATTCGCCCTTTTTACTTATTTACTTACTTTATAAAATAGTACAGACAGTCAGCAGTGAAAGTCGATTAACGCTTTGGTACTTTGTCATAACAACTTTTTTAACAGGTGGCTCACGGTTTGAAACATTAGTCAATAAAGTTACTATGACAAAGTACTAAAGTGTTAAACAATTTTCGTTGCAGACCGTACTTACCTATAAATGAAACCTGTGACGTACGTGTATCTAGCACTTTTGAGAAGGAAATGCTAGCCAAATGCTGAATTTGCCTAGTACTAATAAAGCCTATAAAAGCAGTTAGGCACACTTTTTTGAAGCCAGTAAAGTACAATAATAAATCTAATCTACACACTTGTTTATGAATTACAATGGATTTCAATACTAAAGTGATTTTGCACCTGCCAAAAAAGAACAATCTAGAATCATTAATAAAGTCTATGTTCTTTCATAAGTTTTCGTGGATTTAATTATTTTTAATGTTAGGCTCATTTCGTGTCTAGGTATTTATAGAATATCATTAATTTAAAACATCTGTAAATTATGCGGCGTAAAGCCAGTACAAATGAGAAATAGTTTTATATTGAAAGAAAAACTCTATTGTCTTTTGTAGGCACTTGCTTAAATAATTGGGATAATTTATTACATTTCCTTTGTTTCAATTTCTTAAAATAAACTTAAAATTTTCTAGAAATGTTCTAGAAATTTCCTACGTGACGAAGTTAATAGAAATAGGTAGGTACCTACTTACGGCAAGTATTGAATATTCAAAGTCAGAGATTTTGCAGAAATGGTTTGAAATTCAAAGATATTAGATTTAATTCTAATATCATTGATGAAAGTTTACAGAAAAATAATTTCCCTAGTGTGATTGTCGCTAAATTATTTATAAATGACCACAACAATATTTTAACTCAATATACCTAAACAGTTGAAAAACTCTCTGACGCTTATCTCTACAAAATAATGTAATTTGATTGTCATTTGACATGGCGTCGATGAAAAGAGATGAGTAAAATTGGCTTTTAAAAATAAACGGCCTGTACCACATAGGCAAGTAAAGCTAGGGTTTCCCAGGATAGCGGTGCCGTTATATTACGGCCGTAATTAGCGGCGTTGAATGTTGTCTATGTAAACAATAATATGGCGACACCGTAACGTCAGAAGCCGCACCGTATTGTTTACATAGACAACGTTCTACGCCGCGGCCGTAATATGACGGCACCGTCATCTTAGGAAACCCTTTCTGACATCTGCCCAAAGAGAAAAATTTTAATGTTACATCTGCCTAACTACCTGAGTACTCTTCGAAGATTATTAAAAAAAATACATTGTGACATACATTTTTATCAACGCGATAGATCGAGCCTACAGCTTTTTGTCATTTTGAAAATCCCTCATTGGAAAACTAAAACTTTGTACTTACTGAAATCTTTGAGGTTATAAAAACTCTATCGTTCCGTCCGTAGCTTGGTTGCAACTTAATCGGGTTAAAGTTTAACCAAACAACTACACCCAAAACGACGGAACTCACACCAGTGTCCTGTGTCGTCAGTTGGTGAGAGCTATGTGTGTGTGCGTTTTGCGCGCGTAGTAGGTATAGTCAGCAATGAAAGTAACTTAACGCTTTGGTACTTTGTCACAGCAACTTTTTAACAGGTGTCTCACGGTTTGAAACATTATTTAAAATAGTTACTATGACAAAGTACTAAAGTGTTAAACAACTTTTGTTGCTGATTGTACTAAGACTGACTTCTGTGTGTTTCGCTTCTGTCCTCTCTGTATTTTGTGACTCAACATATTATTATATTTATTATCTGCTATGTTTTAGTTTTTCAGTTAGTTTTGACCTTGAACTATTTTCGCAATAGTTAGGCATCTGCACCACACCTAGTGTACCGCGCCATGTTGCGTGCCTTCTAATAATCCTAGCTCTGATTTATATGAACATAGGTACATGAATTTATGACTATTAATCATCTACTGAAATAAACTAACATTAACTAAGAACAGTGACAGACGGACGAGTGACATTCACACAACGTGTTACAAAAATACCCCTAATTCTGAATATGGTAGATAGGGACCATCAAACTGAACAACTTTTACTATGGGACCAACTCTGAAATCGCGAAAAAAACCGCAACCGCATTAGGGATATTATTGTAATAAAATAAACCGACGAAATACCGCATGCTGATTTTCTTGTGGTTTTGTGTGGACTCTCCACAGACCGTACAACAAATACACTCGCGAGCAAAAATGACAGAGCTCTATTTTTTTCATACAAACGAGGTAGGCAGTAGTAGCAGGTAGGTAACTTTGAAGCTTTGATTCTTCGCACAGGATTAAACGGGATGTGATTTGATTATGAACATTAAAAGAGTAAGTTAGGACATTAAAATAGGAGAGTCGTTTAGCTCAGGGTTGAACTTAAAAAATAACAAGCTAAAATTACATCAAAAGTATGGACACACCGTAACATTCAAAAGTCCGTACGGTTTTTTTAAACGACTCAACCACCACTTACGATTTAATTTTATCAACGCAATGTTTAAGTATAGCAAAGATTTTCCTTAAAATTTTCAGTGTGCTTTTCTTCCTGCAACATTCAGTTCATAGGTAACTAAAAGTAACAGGAAGTTAATATGATTTTTTTCACGGCTGCGTTGGTTGGTATAGGGAAGAGTTCTATGAAAAAATATCTTAAATATTATTTTATTTTTATTTTAGGAATTCACAATGCTATTTTTGCAGAGAAGATGAAGGGACGGGACCCGCTCCGTCCCGTCTGAGGTGATAAGGGTGAGTCTATTTTTTCTAGTTCTTTTTTCTAATATATTCATTAATTATCTTCTTTATCTTATTTAAGATAAAATTAAGAAGATAATTAATGAATATATTAGAAAAAAGAACTAGAAAAAATAGACTCACCCTTATCACCTCAGACGGGACGGAGCGGGTCCCGTCCCTTCATCTTCTCTGCAAAAATAGCATTGTGAATTCCTAAAATAAAAATAAAATAATATTTAAGATATTTTTTCATAGAACTCTTCCCTATACCAACCAACGCAGCCGTGAAAAAAATCATATTAACTTCCTGTTACTTTTAGTTACCTATGAACTGAATGTTGCAGGAAGAAAAGCACACTGAAAATTTTAAGGAAAATCTTTGCTATACTTAAACATTGCGTTGATATCTATTATATTACCTCTACCTTAGACCTCTACCAAATACAATTGAAGGGTTTTTTACGAAAACTATGTGAACTGGCACTTTTTTGCAATTTCTTGTTTTTTTCAAAAATTACGTATTCAACTTGAAATCAAGTGCCAAAATTTTGGTACTTTTGCATAAAAAATTTAACTGTGAAAGATTTTTTACAATAATAATGTACTAACTACACGTACTTACGTAGTTTTTGTAAAAAAGAGAATTGAAGAGAAGGAAAATGTTATGAAAAGGGAAAAGTTTTTTCAAAACGTCATTTCCTACAGAGATTTCAAAACGACATTTCCTACACAGATTTTAGTGTACTCACATAATCCTAATAAAGTTAATGATTTAACAAACTGTCAAAATCTCTAAAAACTTAAAAAGTGTTTTTTTAATAATACTTATAATTGGAGTGGCAGAAGAGAAAGATACAGATGTTGTGGAAATTGACAGCGAAGAAAAATAAGACTTGGGTAATATTAAAGGAAGATTGATATCATGATCCTGTGATATTTTCCACAAAAAATTGTTTAAAAAATCAAAGAACCTGCCTCTAAAAAGCAAGAAATAATATTCAAATCATTAGATACGTATTATCATCGTTAATAATAACGTCTATTGAAGTCGGGTGGGGTACGATGAACGATCAACTTCCTTTTTTTAACACGTTTTTATTAGGTTGCTTTCTCGTTTGTGAGTTTGTTTGTTTCTCCACAAAGTTTGCGAACGATTTTATACTAGCTTCCCGATGAGCTAGAGACTTGAAACTTTGAACATAGGTCAGAACTAGAAGGCAATGCAATATTATGGTGTCATTAAGCTGATCTGATGATGGAGTTGGAAGAAGGCCACAGGAACTCGATGATGAAACCATACAACCCTATCGTGTTTGGACTCGTTACAATCGTCTTGACGAGTACTCTAATGGAAGACGAGGTCCAGGGTCTGATGATGAAGCTGAAAGACCATGCCATATTATTTTTTAGTTCTCCTCTGTCGCGGTCAATAAACTGTTTTTCTTTCTTTCATGCCATAGGAACTCAATATTGAAACCGTGCAACCCCATCAAATTTGGTCTCGTTTGAATCGTCTTGACGAGTTCTTTGTTGAGTACTTTGTTGGGAAATAGTGTCTGAGGATCTGATGATGGAGCCGGAGGAAGGCC
This sequence comes from Agriphila tristella, assembly GCA_928269145.1. Classification (NCBI taxonomy): domain Eukaryota; kingdom Metazoa; phylum Arthropoda; class Insecta; order Lepidoptera; family Crambidae; genus Agriphila; species Agriphila tristella. The sequence continues at coordinate 47,617,206 of OV743433.1, forward strand.
ATAGGAACTCTATAATAAAACCATGCCACCCCATCGAGTTTGGGCTCGTTTGAATCGTCTTGACGAGTTCTTTGTTGGGAAATAGTTTCCACGGTCTGATGATGGAGCCGGAAGAAGGACACAGGAACTCTTTAATAAAACCACGCTACCCCATCGAGATAAGGCTCGTTTGAATCGTCTTGACGAGTACTTTGTTGGGAAATAGTGTCTGAGGATCTGATGATGGAGCCGGAGGAAGGCCATAGGAACTCTACAATAAAACCTTGCAACTCTATCGAGTTTGGGCTCGTTCGAATCATCTTGGCGAGTGCTCCGGTAGGAGATGGTATATTTTATTTTTAGTGGTAGCTCGTTAACTAAAGAGTAGAAAATAATAATTTACTGAAAATAAAAAACTTTTTTAAAACACGTTTTTAAAACGGACTAAATTATTACAAAAAAATCGGGCTAAAAACATTAAAACAGACTAAAAAGTAAAAAATAAATTCATCTGTAAATATTTATAACCAACCCTATCTACAGAAATTTTAAACCTAAAAACGTGGGGCGCATGCTAAAGATAATATGGATGATAAATTTTACAAAATGCGCCCCACGTTTTTAGGTTTAAAATTTCTGTAGATAGGGTTGGTTATAAATATTTACAGATGAATTTATTTTTTACTTTTTAGTCCGTTTTAATGTTTTTAGCCCGATTTTTTTGTAATAATTTTTATTCTAAAAGCCCCACCCGACTTCAATAGACGTTATTATAACGATGATAATGCGTATCTAATGATTTGAATATTATTTCTTGCTTTTTAGAGGCAGGTTTTTGAAGTGGTTTTTTTGTTTTTTAATAAATTTTTTATTTTTAGTGTATTAGGTAGCGTAGATATATTATTAGGTAGAAAAATCGGTTCAGCCAAACGTGAGATAATCGCGGAGAAACATACATACATACAGGTCAAACTGAGAACCTTATTTTTTTGAAGTCGGTTAAAAAGAATACACTAAAGGAAGCCCTTTTCCAACACAAAAAACTTCATCTAATTCAGTTCATAAATAACAAAGTCGTCAAGGTAGTTAATGCAAAATCGTAGTATTTTCAGGATTACTTGAAAACTACTGTAGGTACCGATTTGAGAAAAAAATCGCAAGAATACTCAATCGAACAAAAAAAGAATCTTCAAAATCGGTCCATAAATGATGAAGATACGCGCGAACAACGATAAAAACAGTAAACAATCTAATTGAGAACCTCCTCCTTTTGATGAAGTCGGTTAAAAACAGCATAACTTTTAAAATTTTACAAAAACTGCATAACTTTAACTTACATTTTCACAATTTCTGGAATATTGGTATAGATAATAATGTTCTCGATTATAATTTCTATTCGATATACCCACAAAAACAAAAAAAAAAAAGTTAAAATTAAACCGTAAGACGGGAGATGGTTTTTTGTCTCTCCTGTTTTTTTTTTTGTAATTCAGTTATGGAGTTTTTGTAAAGAGTTAATTACTTTAACACATCTTAGCGCCACGCGGCTCTAGCGCGCTACCAAAAATTTCGCTAAACATAGGAAAAGCCACAGCCCAAGCCGTACGTACCTAAGTGATAGAGAGGTGTTTTTTTTAAATGTGGGCTACATTCAACTCAATACCCTCAGGGCTTTTCAAAGTGACTTTTACAAAAATAGTAACTATTTGTTTCACTAGATGGTGTTGATGGAAAGAGAAGTGCCATAATTGGCTTTTAAAATAAACAGCCTGTACCAAAGAAGCAAGTAAGCGCTCGCTGGCTGACATCTGCCAAAGAGAAACATTTCAGGGTTACATCTGCCTGCCTACCTTATAAGCTTAGTAAAAAAAACATAATTTTTTATCAACGCCATTTACCGCGCCTACAGTTTTTTGACATTTTGTAAAGCCCTCATAATGAGAAAAGACTCCAAAAAAGTGGAACTTTTTTTGACATTTTCGCAATAAAAAAAAACCGAAAAAATATTTTGTGATTTTTTTTAATTTTTCTTGAGCTTCATCCCGTTATCTTAAGCAATATTTTCCTTTACAGATGTTAGCTATCAAAGTGATTTCGTATTGGAATAGACTGTAGCAGACAGACAGTGCTACTGTAGCATACATGTTTTTTTGATCGCTTCTGTATAGCTTCTGTCATCGAAATACCTATTATTTAATATTTCGATGAGCTTCTTATTTGGTATTTGAAGTAGACTCGGTACATACTTCAAATAAGTTCAATAGAAGGTTCGGGTCATCGAATTGATTCTACTACGGTCGGTCAGTGTTTTCCGCTGTCATCACCGGCCGATGGCTGTTTCCCGCTCATTGTTCGGAAATCATTCAAATGCGTGTAAAAAACCGCGAAACGTAACGATGACCATTTTACATTAAACATATATTTTCTACAAAGAATTTACTTAATGGAATCATAAATAAAAAAAATAAAAAAAAAATAACTTGGGCTAAAAATAAATTCTTAATAACAACAATAGGGAACATGAACAGGTTACCTTATTGAAATAATGCCTTTTATTAAATAATGATATTACAATCAAATATGAGGCGACTTTTATCTTCTCATAGAGGGTGATGAAAAGTAGAGTGTATCACTCGGGCGCAAAATATATTTTTGGCTAGGGCGACGACGTACTTTGAATCCCTCGCCGTAAAAATATTATTTTGCTCCCTTAAGCTAGGGTTTCCTAGGATAGCGGTGCCGTCATATTACGGCCGTAATATAGCGGCGTTAAATGTTGTCTATGTAAACAATATGGCGACACCGTAACGTCAGAAACCGAACTGTATTGTTTACATAGACAACGTTCTACGCCGCTAAATTACGGCCGTAATATGATGGCACCGTCATCCTAGGAAACCCTAGCTTTATGGTACAATCTACTATATTCCTTTTAACCACTTTGTTACACTAAAAATGTAGATACAATGTAGATCTTCTTAAAGCGGTCAGTAAACGGACGAAAATATTGTTTTTTGACATGAAAAGTTTGAATGCTATATAGGTAGAATGTTAAAGTTGACTTCGAACAAATCTAAATAACTTGAAACTAATAGTAGCATTGAGGGAGTGACATAAAATACAGGAGAGAGATGTATGAAGATATTTATAGTAACCCGCCGATGGAAAAGTTATAATAATCACCAATTTTTAAATATTTTCAGCGCTCTGTGTAAGTTTAAATGTATAATTACGTGTAATTACGGACTCATTATGAGTATTTGTTTGTATATTTCTACGGTTAGTTCTTCTATAAGTCTAGGAGCAGTCTAAAACTTAAAGATTATCGAAAAGTCTGCCGAGTTTCAACTTAAAAAACAGAAAAATCAAAGTAAGGAATTTCGTCTTGTACTTTCTGTTGACGTAATTTGGAAGATATCGATGTTCGTGTGACATCATGAATTGGGGTTCGCCATTTTGACCCAATGGGGATGTAAACTGAGGAACTAATGGCGCCACAAACGCTTGTACCAAAATTGATTGATTGGTTGTTTCAAATGCCAAATGTCATTTCTGACATATTTTAACCAATCCAAAGTACTGTCTTAGGAACAAGCGTACACAGCGACATCTACAATTAGCTTTGCGTTGCCATCCCCATTGGGGCTCGATTTATCTGTTTTAATTTGAAACCCGGCAGTTTTTTCGATAATCGATTCGTTAGCCGGTACGGCCCTGGTCCCTTTACTTGTTCAGTGTACCTATGTTTTGAAGTTTCGGCCAAAAATATATCTGCATTTATTTTTTTATGATCAACTTTCATCCATCCAATTGTTTCCATGTGAAGGTCAGAGGAAACATAGGTAATTAATATTTTATTTATGCACGTTTTACGGTCACGAGCAGTAGATTATGAAGTCAGTTACCCTAGTATTAAATTTCAAAAATCTATACTTTTTTTATTTATTTATCATTATCAGTATAAACATAAATACAGAGAAAATACAAATTTAAAAAGCACTACGTAAACCACTGAGGTTTATAGTGAGTGCTATTAGAGCCTACAAGGTCGACACTTACTAATAAAAGCATAAAAAATATGAGTAACATTAAAGAAATAATGTTATCTTTAGGTTTAGGTTACATTTATGACACACGTTGTAACACACACAATTTACCCGTTAACTCAAGTAATAATTTATTTACCTAAAGTATGTGTTATATTTAAAACACTAGTCATTACGTTAATAAAAAAAAAAAAAGATTTTTAATTATAGTAATGATTAAGACAGTTAATGATTTTAAAAAGTGACTTTTTAGTATAGCGTAATCCGCAATTCAGTAGGATCCGCATCTGAAAACCTCATTACGCTAATCTGAAAAATTTGTCACTTAACAAAACTGAAATACCTAACTTTAGTAAGACATTACACCTTTTTCATTCGTTTCATAAGGTTTCCTCTTACAGACTGAAAAATGATACCTACTAATAATAAGTTATCCGAAAATAATTCAAAAATATAAAATTATTAAATAACCTATCAATCATATCGTAAAATTAGGACTGAATAACCCTATGCTCAAATTAATTAAAAAGTGGTTGTGCAAATTCGGTCTGACTTCTTTGGTGTAAAAAAAAATAAAAACCGAAAATGGCGCGCAGACATGTAATTATAAAAAATAATCTTAAAAAAACTATACGTGGAGTTTTTAAGACCCATAGTCTAGATATAATGTCATTACATTTCCTTGAAGTAATTTCTAGAAATAGATAAGTAGCAAAACTGCTAAAAGTGGTAGTTTTTGACACATTTGCTATTTAGGTACTTCTACGAATGATACTTCTTAAAGTATAGGGTCTGATAAGTTAAACGTTTAATTCTATTTAGATCGTTTTTAACCGACTTCACAAAAAGGAGGAGGTTCTCAATTCGATTGTATGTTTTTTTTATCGTTGTTCGCGCATATCTTCGTCATTTATGAACCGATTTTGATGATTCTTCTTTTGTTCGATTGAGTTTTCTTGCGAGATGGTCCCATTTAATTTTTTTTCAAATCGGTTCAGTAGTTTTCGAGAAATCCTGAAAATACTATGATTTTGCATCAACTAACATGACGACTTTGTTATTTATGAACCGAATTAGATGTTTCTTTTTGTTGGGAAAGGGGTACTTTTAATGTATTCTTTTTAACCGACTTCAAAAAAAAAAGGTTCCCTCTCAGTTTGACCTGTATGAATGTATGTTTCTCCGCGAATATCTTACGTTTGCCTGAGCCAATTTTTCTACACAATAATATACCTATAATAATATACCTAATATAGAAGGTACTTACACTAAAAATAAAAAAATAAAAAATTGTTTTAAAAAACAAAAAACCGACTACAAAAACCTACCTATAAAAAGCAAGAAATAATATTCAAATCATTAGATACGCATTATCATTGTTATAATAACAACACGTCTATTGAAGTCGGTTGGGGCTTTTAGAATAAAAAAAGGAAATTGTACTCCAGCCCCACCCGACTTCAATTGACGTGTTGTTATTATAACAATGATAATGCGTATCTAATGATTTGAATATTATTTCTTGCTTTTTAGAGGTAGGTTTTTGTAGTCGGTTTTATGTTTTCTATTAACAACTGATTAAATAAAAACCTCTGGGCGTCACTTTCGGTATTCAGGCCAGTTTTTCGGAGGGGGTCGAGGCCAAATTTTGGGGGGATCGGTCCACGTAAAAAAAACTATTGGCAAAAAAGGATTTTACTTAGTAAGTCTTTATTTCGGAAAAGGGGGGGGGGGTGAACCCCCAAATCCCCCCCTTCCTCGCTACGCCCATCGAATACGCCTTAATAATGAGACCTTTGTTTGATCAGCATGTTTTGTCGTTGCAGACGAGCCGAGCGCCGTTCGAAGCCAACCACAAACCAGTGAGGTGTAGTTAGTAAGTAGTCCACGCCGCCGACATCCCCCGCCGCCCGCCCGCATAGGATGGTAGAAACTGACCCCGGGCCTAAGAAACCTCACAGTAAGTACATCTGCGCTAACATAAGAAACATAATAACGGGTATAACAAGACCCTCAATGAAGCCAATGTCCACGCATTCCGCCCATCATCAGGATTTGTCTTTTGTCTTTTAGACTATACCTGGAAAACCAATAGTTATCGAAGGTCAAAGTAAAAAAAAAACAAATTTTCTTCGTTATTTCCTAATTTGTATCCAAAGAAACATTATCAAAATTTGTAGTATTTCGCAACAAACACTGGCTTCAAAACGTCATCCATCACTCAATGTTAGTATCTCATAAGCACGCACATAAACGCTAAACGCTGCGCTGCTTTTCAACTCGTAGCATACACTCGCTCGCAGGCGCGGTCTATTGTACGCGTTACATTGCGTATGTAATGCTTTTTAACACCAAAAATTAAAATCGTTTCTCAGGAATAATTTTGAACAAAAATGGTCCTGATAATGGGCAGAATATGTAGACCTCGGCTTAGTTGAGTGTCTTGTTACGCTATACGCATTTTCAGCATTGTGTGGATATTAAATTTTGCAAATCCACATGCATGATACTAAAAAAGGCTCTTTTAGGGTAGGTACGCCCATTCTGTGGGTCCTGCTAGAGAGCTAGAGAGTATTCAAAATAGGCTGCTATATTTACCACCAGTTATTGAATCAGTCACTTGATGAATAACTGTTATCATGAATATTTAGTTCGATTCAGTTTCCGGTGTGGAAAATCAGCTAGTCAATAATTTTAAGATTCCTGACAACTCATTCACTGACGCAGTCTTTCTGAAAAACTTTAGTCATTAAAAGTAGCTTCAGCGATTATGTTAAATTAGAACATTTAAAGTAATGTTAAAAGGATACGGTACTAATGTGACGTAAGGACGCGCGTAAAACAAAGAATCTTTGGCGCAGTTAAATCATGTTTGCATTGTAATGAACTTCGTGAGTCAGTAAAATAAAAACAATAGCATGGAATAAGAAATCGACTGACTAAACGCATCTGTCTAAATAATATTTTTCAAACGTTAAATAGGTAAAATTAATAATTAAAATAATATCGAGAGTGCCAGATCCTTTTACTGAGTTTAGATTTCTCCGACGTAAAGCCTCGCTTTCACTTGCATTTTTGTACTACTTACTTTATTTTGAACTTGAACTTGTTTCTTGCGAATACTTGAATTATTTTTAGAACTTGGATTGTTGTATTATCAACTTAAAAAGTTAATGTTATTTATCTAATCTAGTTCCAAAACGTCGAGTGAAAGACGTTGTATTCCGAAAACGGTTTTTTTTTTTTATTTAATTTGAACAAACAATATAAATAATTCCCAAGACCTTTAAGGTTTTAAGCATTTTAAACTTAGTTAGGTACTAACTAACATTGTTGCATTCACAATAAATTCTATGTGTGAAGTATAAGTACTAAGACAATAAATTTTATATAGGTAATAACATTCTGTTAAATTATCTGTCTCCGACCACTTAGGTTGGAGATTGTGGTTCTTTTCAAGCAGATTTAGATAATTTAACTCTATTAGTTGTATAGAATGATGACTACCTTTACAAGTTCTTTGAAATTTATTTCAGTTTATCTGTTATTTTTCTCAAGTAGGTACTGTGATGCTAATGACTTTAACACGCCGCGTTGCTAACGTTACAATGCCTCAAGGATCAATGCTCGGCCCATATTTTTTCTTAATGAACAGCTATTAAACATCCTTTTTCATCAGCTTTGTGACATTCACTTTTAGTTCAGTACAAAAGATTTATCAATGAGATAGAACTAAGTATATGACCGTGATACATGTATGACTTATGATTTTTAAAATCACGTGAAGACCTTGCTGAAATGGTGTGTTTAAATAGATATAGAAAAGACCACAATCGAAATCTTCCATAGAATATTAAGAAAAATATGAGTTAGATAATACAAACAAAATTAATTTAGTTTTTAGATTTAAATCATAATCACATCTAAAAAAAGAAAAAGTTGAAATGAATAATTGACTAGAATGACATTGGGCATTTTAAGGACGACAGTCTCCAATAGTGACTGAACTGTCCTTAAAACGCCCTATGATGTCACTGAGTGTCACTGCTAAGCATTTTATTTAATAAAAGTATGTCTCATACTGAAAGTTTTTTCTTCTCGACTTCACTATCATTATCACTCAGGTGCTAAACTTGTGTGTTGCGGTCATATAACACCGTACCTAAGTACTTGTCTGTTGAACTAACGTATTTTTCCATTTTCGTAAAGAGATTTTATAGTCTGTAAGCCCGCGACAATATTGCCTACGTCATATTATGACATCACGATGAAATGCATGGCACACGGTCAGAAAAGTTAAGCTGAGTGCGGATCAGAAGATTATCGCAAATAAAATTGACATGACTTAAATACACCGTCATTTTGTAGTCGTTTTAATTAACTTAAGGGAGTGCTCTGCTAATGAAAATAATCATTTTTGCCAAAGAAACATGGGTCAAAAAACGACATAAAAGGGAGGATCAAACATTTTTGTCGTTTTTTGACCCATGTTTCTTGGGCAAAAATGTTTAGTTTCATTGGTACAACACACCCTCAAGTTAATTAAAACGACTACAAAATGACGGTGTATAATCTTAAAATTTTGACCGGAAGTGGAATATTTTCTCAAGCTTCCGGCCAATTTTATTTGCGGTAATCTTCTGATCCTTGCTCAGCACAACTTTTCCGATCGTGTGCCATGCATTTTCATCGTGATGTCATATGACATAGGTAATATTGTCGCGGGCTTACGGACTATTATGTTCTCTTTGTTTTCCCCACGGACTATCTGGACTCGTGTTTCCGTTAGTAAATATATCTACTTAGTTGCAGAAACGTAAGTAGGTAGAGGTAGATTATTGTTTGATATCGTAGCCGAGTGGCCACAACACAATTATTACCTACCTATTAATTTTCTTTAAATGAAGAGAGTTGGAGGAATAATATCTTCAGAGCACTTGCCTTGTCGAAACATGGACTTTCCCAAAGGTCGGATCAAGGTTCCACACTCAGGATTTTGTATTTTTCTTACAGGATTTTGAACATATGACACAGGTTGGTCAGGAGTAGAATATTGAAAAATTGCCACACCTTTTCAGGACAATAGTAGCTTCGCACACAATACAAGTTTTAGCGTAATCGTATTATTTTGCACGATATATATTGTAATCGTGGGTTAAAAGATAACAATTACCTACCCTACGGCTCGTGTGCGAAGGCACTAAGTTTCCGTGTTACAATGTAGTTCATTGATTATAAATATTATAAGGTGCCAATTTCATGACACGTGCGGAGAGAGACATAGGTACTTAACGATAGTAGGGATGCAATCAAAATTACGGTGTTGATATGAATAAACGCCATAATATTGATTACGACGTGACAATACGCTTATTTCTTAGCACGTGTTGTAGGTCTATCACATCATTTTGTGCATGTGAAAGAAAGTCTGAGCTAATTTGTATGAAAAATATTTACCACTAAGCTTTGATTGCATAACGAGTTCAATAATATGTAGCACCATTGACAGTTCATAAACCTTATGCCTATGTAAATAGTCCTTTATGATCAGAAAGCCTAACTTGCAGAACGTCTTTAAAGCAAAATGTCTAAAATCAATGTTAAGGTTGTTATAAAAAAAATCACAGATCTCGTGCCTTTCACGACCTTCTGGTACATTGAAAATGAATTTATTATTTTATAAAAATTATATTCCTTTGTTTGAATTAGTACTTACAATACTTTGAAATCACAGCAAAGCCATGAACAATTTTGGATCTGCTTTCTTGTGGTTCGTGTTTATGAAATTCATATAAAAATATTTCATTAACTAAAATATATAAAAATTCTAAGATTTGTTTGGAAGCTCTCGGCTTCGCCTCGGGCTTCAACTACGTCAAACCTCCATAGCAATTCAGCGAGCGACGCGCATCTAAGAGCCTGTCCAGATGGCGCGTATCGACGCGCGCGTAAGAACTCGCGCGTTTGCTAGGTACTAGAGCTACATACATCCCGTCCAGAGATGCTCTCGCGCGTTTCGTCACTCGCGCGTAAAACGCGTGCAACGCGCTTGACTCTCGACTCGCGCGTTCAACGCGCGAGAGCCGCGCGAGTCGAGATACTCTGGCGCCATTGCTGCGTCCAGTATTACGCGCGAGTCCGCCGCGAGTGGACGTATTTGAACTAATTATGAAGGTTATTTTGTTAATTTGATTCTCAATTTAAGTTTAAAACAATAAATATTATTACCTCAAAGTAATCACGAGTTTTTCTTCTGCAGTAACAATATCCCGTACAACATAATTTTGACATACGAAAGTAGTTGAAAAACTTTTCACTGTGTTCTCTGAGCTTTGGGTTTAATGTTATTAACATACTATGCGTCATTCTGTCACGTAGAATTGGATGCACGTGAAATCGTCGAATTTCTCTCTCCATGTTATTAACTGACTGAGTCTGTTCCATAAAACTCGCGCGTAGGAACACGCGCCAATCGCTGTATGTGGACGTGGACGCACTACAAATAGAATCGCGCGAGTCGTTACGCGCGTAAAACGCGTCTTCTGGACAGGCTCAAGGAACGCGCTTCCCGAAATTACGCCAACATGCTACATATTGTAGCCCTCGTTGATACATTAGCCCAGGAGCCACCAATCCTGAAAGCTCCGTGACACGGATTCTAATATTTTAACGTTTAGACGAACAAGATTTGCTTGGTCGGCGTGGATTTGATTAGCCGGAAATATTTTAATTAAATTATTTATTATTAAATTTCCATATTTTTTTTCCGTCATCACGGATTTTGATCAAACTTATATAGAATTTTGTGTGAAATAATATGTTCAACAAGAAAAAATCCGGCCGACCAATGATTTTAAGCCGGAAAGGTCACGCATACCTATTTGAATGATGTGATAAAGGTCAAACCGCACTACAGCGGAGCGGCGCTGCGCGGCGCAGCACTGCAGCGGAGCGGCGCGGCCTCTCCTAAACGCACTATCGCGGCAGCGGAGCGGCGCGGCGCGGCTCAAATTGCCAGACGTGGCAAGATTTCATTGAAGTTGGACGCACGAACGAAAAGGGAACGCTCGGTCACGCGTTCCCTAGAACGAATTTCCAAGGAACGATTTAGCAACACAACCTCATATTTTTTATTTATTTATTTGTGATGAGTTATGATTATGATGATTTATGAAAAGATCACGTAAAATACCACTTTGTAATTTAATCAAAATTTGTACACTGAAATATCAGTAGAAATAGATATTTCCAAATACCCTCTATAGACTGAAGCTCGATAATGAAGAATATTCGGCCGCGCCGCGCCGCCAGCTATACCGCACTAGCGGCAGCGGAGCGGCGCAGCGCGGCGCGGCGCGGCAAAATATTCTTTTGCTCCCAAATCTGCAGTGCCGCGCCGGTACGCGCCGCGCCGCGCCGCGCCTCTCCGCTATAGTGCGGTTTGCATCATTGCAATCAATAGAAATAATATTTGGCCGCGCCGCGCCGCGCCGCGCCTCTCCGCGCCGCTCCGCGCCGCTCCGCTGTAGTGCGGTTTGACCTTAAGGGGTAAAATTTATCCATTATCACGGAAACCTTTTTCGGTTTTTTTAAATTAGGCGTTTTAATGTCACATTTATAACTATCTTGGTATGCGTGCTTACAAACTGCCGAAAGTATCGCGCATAACAAATTTTATTGTGTGAGTGAGGATCATACTGTTATAGATTTCACTTACTTGATGACATTTCTTTTAGAGTCCTTCTTCTACCTCTGGTCTCTTCCTTAAGTTTTTAACTATTTATTATACTAATTAATATGGAAAAGAGGAAATACAGGAAAAAAATTATTTGGGTTGATTATATAATACATGAAATTATTTAGAAAACAAACATTTTAATACATATGCCTCACTCACTCTTTACAGAAATATAGAAACCGTTAAAAAGCGAAGAGTTAAAATTTGGTATGCGCGATACTTTCGGCAGTTTGTAAGCACGCATACCAAGATAATTATAAATGTGACATTAAAACGCGTAAATTAAAAAAACCAAAAAAGGTTTCCGTGATAATGGATAAATTTTACCCCTTATCACACCATTCAAATAGGTATGCGTGGCCTTTCCGGCTAAAAATCATTGGTCAGCCGGATTTTTTCTTGTTGAACATTATTATTTCACACAAAATTCTATATAAGATTGATCAAAATCCGTGATGACGGAAAAAAATTATGAAAATTTAATAATAAATAATTTAATTATAATATTTCCGGCTAATCAAATCCACGCCGACCAAGCAAATCTTGTTCGTCTAAACGTTAACTTTTATTTTTTATTAAAAATATTAGAATCCGTGTTACGGAGCTTTGGGGGCGTCCATTAATCACGTGATGTTTTTTCGGCTAATTTTTGACCCCCCCTCCCCCCTGGTGATACATGGTGAGGTTTTACGTTAACCCCCCCCCCCCCCCCCTCTAAATCACGTGTATTTTTTTTTGGTACAAAATAATCTCAACAATTTTCAGTACGAATATGTCGCGGTGGGCAGTTTTCGGTTAAAAGTCACACTTTCAACGAAAAAAATTAATACACGTGATATCTCACTACACCCCCCCGTCCCCCCTTGTGATACTTCGTGATGTTTTCAACTACCCCCCCCCCCCCCTTTCGAGGCTCACGTGATTAATGGACGACCCCTTTCAGGATTGGTGGCTCCTTACCTACATAATTCATCCATTCATGTAGCCTTAAAAGTAACGACACCAAGGCGATGTCGCACTCTGAGCGAAAATGGGGGCTATAGGTACTGAAGCGATCGAAAAAACATTTTCAATGTTAAAGGTTAAGCTACAGGGCAAACCCTTAACTCGATCGTCTTTGTTTAGGGTCAAATTGTAGCTGACTAAATAATTCAGAGGAGTTTTTCTCAAAATTTTAATATCATTCTTCGTTTCCAAAATATCGAGCGCCAAAATAAAAAAATCGGAAAAAAAATAGATTTTTTCCACTATTTTGGCCTATATTGTTTTTCGTTTTTTATTTTTACGAATAATTCTTTTTGCACCTTGCAGCTCTCGTAAATACGCGCCTTTTGAGTCTTTTTTGAATATCATATCTTCACAACCCTCTGAGAAATAAGGGGATCGCACTTTTTCGTGAAATCGGAGCCTATACTGAAGCGAACGAGAAGACATTTTCAATGTCAAAGAAAACATGCATCGTGACAATTTAACGGCTCCTCATAGATACATAATCATCATCGAAGTGAATAATGAGTAATAAATAACTCATTAACTAATAGTTTTGCGAAGTGTTTTGATTTGAGTCATTCAACTTGCTACGATTTTGACATCTTGCGGTAGAAAGTTTTTTCATACAATACAACTCCAATTTTTGTGGGTAGGTTTAGCCACAAGAATATAATTTGTTAAACAGACACGTTTCCGAATATTACAATATCATTTTTCATTTCAGATTGTGATGTAAAAAGGGATCATCAGTTGAACGGGCCAAGCTCCAAAACAGCTGAACTCGGTAAGATATTTATTTTTATTAGTTTTGAATGAGAATGTAAACTTGTCTAACTGCCAAAACGGAAATGACAAAATGTGGAGGTAAAGTATTGTTTTTTAATCGATAAAATCATTTTCTCATAATCTGTTTTTATGATGTAACGTCTAGTGTGGTTTAGAAACCACAATGCTACTTCGATTTAAGCAATATTGATTTTATTTTAATTTTTGATTGATTTTTTTACCATTTATTTATTTTTCAGTGCAGATTGATTTTATTTTTATCCTACTTAACCATCTAATACTTAAGGTATCTAGGTACTTGCGATCGCGAAATAAATTATTTTATGACTGTATCGGCCACCTTTTGTCCTGAAACTTTTTATGTACTTCCTTACAATATAAATTTCCATTCCATAGCTTATATTGATTATGCCTCCAATCCAAGAAACAATAATCGCATTTCTGTAAATTTTTCAAGGACCAACACGGAAGTGAATTCAATCACACTTTATTTTTCATTGTCAAATATCGTAAAGTTTACACAATTTGTTATGTCTTTAACATAGTAGGTATGCCTGGAAAACTATTTGATGCATGCAGTTCGAATTAGATTGCGCACTTTTCAAGTGAACAATAAATTGCGTAACAAACAACTATTGTCAAGTATAACAGGAAGCACGGATTTGTTTTTTATTTTTCCTATACCAACATCATAAGATCTTTAATGTTTTTATTCTAAAAACTTATACTAGGTACTTCCATATTGAACACCAAATTATTTTAATTAAAAAGATAATAAAATTATTAACGGTCGTTACTTATTTGTTTTTAAATTGAATTGAAAAATGTAGCTATGCTGTTTTGTTTGCGTGGTTTTGCATATTTTTTGCAATTTAAATGTAATTTTTAAGTAATAACATTTTATATCCTCGCATTTCTTGAGAAAGTCACTGTACAAGTCTTGTGCGGGTAGCAATTTACATTGCCTCGAATGATGATTACCTCCCGCGCTCAGCGTCGGAGCTAGGGTTATGAGCGCTCTGGCATGCAAGATTAAATTTTTGCGCCGCAAGACAAATTTCTAAGGATAATGAGTGGCCCTGGCAAGATTTGAATTTTACACCCCAAGACTTATACTTAGACTAGACTTATTTTCTAGTTACAGCAAAGTGCGCCCCCTAGAGGGTTGGGCCCCTGGCAGCCGCTTACCTTACCAGCCCCTAGCTACGAATCTGCCCGAGCTCGCCTGTAATGTTACTATTATTGATTTCTTTTGTGTTTCAGGTGTCATCCCCTCGCTGAAGACACCAGCAAAGGCAGACCCGGAAAAGGGAGGCTCAGAAAAAGCTGACTTCGAACGGGCTATCGAATTAACCGGTCAGTTATACTTTAGATTTTTTATTTATACAGGGTTATTTGTAAAACACAAACAACCTTAAAGGAGTAGAACTAACATCATAAACAATAACATTTGGTCTACAACTTTTCCAAACACGGACAAAAAAAATCCAACTTTTTCAGCCTAGCCGTGGTCTAGCTAGTGGTGCGCCCACCCGTGTAAGACGCAGAGGTCACGGGTTCGATACCCAGGGGCGGGGGGGGGGGGGGGGCAGTTCGGTTGGTGGTAGGGTTTATTTTAAGTCCACCTGGCTAGCTACCACCATCTTACCTAGGTCTGTCTGACGCCTTCCTCCTCAGTGATGAGGATTCCGGGTGTAGTGCGCCAAGGGGAAGGCCAAGTGCTACAGTATCCCGTTGTGCATAAAAACATTTATGTGCCAAATTTCATCCAAATCTGTTCAGACGTTTCTGCGTGTTTAAATAACAAACATCCAAACTTTCACATTTTTACGAAATATTAGTAGGAACTAGGGAAAGTGAGTGACATGTCGTGTCATTCTGAACGTACCATCCAAATTTCAAAGATGTGTCCATTCCATGAAACTGTACAACTTTCTCTAAGAAACATGTGTTGAATTTGGCCACAAAATTTTGGTCATCCCATGTTAAATTGATCACGTAATCTCTTTGATTTGTATGGAAAGTCGATTTTTATTTTACATATTTGACCATGTGTTCATTAGAGAAAGTTGTTCAGTTTCATGGACTGAACCAGGCACGTATCCAGACTTTTAATTCGGGGGGGGACAACTGCATCCCGCAAACCGTAGAGTGCCTCGCCCGCTAAATTTGAATTTAGTCTTGTTCTGTGTGTTCCGGATTTCGGGGGGGGATAAATCCCAACTATCCCCCCCCCTTGGATACGTGCCTGGACTGAACACATCCTCAAAATTTGGATGGTGAATACTAAATGACCTTGTATTTTCTGTATTTACTTCCTCATGTTACTTCAAGAGGTAGGCTCTTGGAGTAACATGAGCGTTATCGAATATGCGTTATTATAAGTATTCCGGTATGAAGGTGTTTGTGGAACGTGCGTGAAACAACAGGCGGTTGTAAACAGATATGGGACCAGAAGGCGGGCCCAACGCGTCATTTTATGAATGAAGAATGCCCAGTTAGCGTTGCATTCTCGTGTAGTGGCGCGATGTGGTGACCCTTGGAGTAGGGCTACCACCAGGCGAATACGGAAATTTAGCTCCGCCAATTAGAAACAATAGGGAGTTTGATAACTCGAAAATTTACAAAATGCTCTTAATAAAAGGTATTTTATTTTAAACTTAGGTTAATCCTTACTTAATATTATAAATGCGGAAGTCCGTTTGTTTGTTACGCCTTCACGTCTTAACTACTGAACCGATCATCATGAAATTTTGCATACACGTTGTCAGGAGTACAGAGAAGGACATAGGGTACCTTTCATCCCGAAAAAAAGTGTTGTTCCCGAGGGATAGCAAAAAACTTTCCACGCAGACGAAGTCGCGGGCGGCCGCTAGTCTTAAATAAAACTTTGATACACCTTCTACGATTATTAGTAAAGATCCTTGATTTGTGTCGTGAAGGCTGTTTATTATTTGATTACCTTTGAATAGATTATGTGTAATATTACGATTGGAGTTGCCTCGGTTTACAAATCTTTATGCCTTCCACTTAAAAAAAACTTTTTCAACAATATTTCCGATCAAAATCGGTACATAAAAAATACCTATACTTTTAAACAAAAAAAGAATTTCTAAAACCGGCTTATAATTGACAAAGTTATTTAGGTAACAAACATAAAAGAATAAGTAAAAAATGTAAAACCAAACTGAGAACCTCTTCCTTTTTTTTGAAGTCTGTTAAAAACCTACAAAGTTATCTAGAGTTCATTCAAAATCATAGTATTTTCAGGATTACCTTTTTGAAAATTACTGAACCGATTAGATGGTGTCACCGTAGTAATATCTTTTGGTACCTACTTATCCCTTTTCAAAAAAATTATCATCTAAATCGGTTAATAAAAACTAACGAAGCGTCAAGGTAGTTCATCCAAAATCATAAGTATTTTCAGAATTAGTCGAACACTACTTACTGGACCGATTAGAAAAAATAATAATGAATGGTAGATAGATACCATCTCGAGCGAATACCTACGCTTCGAATGAAAAATAATTTTGAAAATCGGTTCATAATTCGAGGATATAACGAAAACTAAAAAAATGATGGCGAACAACAAAATTTTGTAATCCTTTCAGTCTTTCATCATTTTTCATTATTATTTTTTTATTATAGGTAGGTACACTTTACGAGATAAAAAGTAAAAACGCTTATTTTTCTCTCGGTGCTGGGGAAACCCGCACAGTGCCATCCCTAGCGTGAAGTAAACATGCTACCGTTTCTTCGAACGACACCGAATGCTAGGTGTCTGTTTACACTTGTGCAGGATATAAAGGAACGTGTAGCGTGATGTTTTGTCACACTCGTCATATAAATACTTATTATACCTACCTACTTATTAATGTTTGCAAACAAATGCCACTGGCATTCACGTGTAGCCAGATTAGCAAATTGATGACTTCCTCTTCCTAAAATTTGTGATTACGAATGATAATGTTTAAATAACGCGTATCATAAACCAGCTTTGCTTGTGTACTAGGAAATGAATTAATTAAGAAGCACGCATAAAGTGTGAGATAATTATGGGAAACAAAAATCTTTGTTAGGTAGGTACCTAAATGAAGCTTTTAGAGAACTACATTATGTAGATAACAGAAGTGAAGAATATTTGCCTGTTTAATATTTTACTTGAACAAAAATGTACCAGAAGAAGTTTGGTTTTTCTTAGTAATTAGATAGGTACAGCTCGCGCAAAATAACTTGACCCAAACCATAGACAATGAGGCCTGCGCAGTAGCAATTTTCAGTACAAAAATTGTAGTGCGCAGGTCACGTGGTACCAAAAATTGGGTCAAGTTATATTGCGCGAGCTGTAGATAGGTATTTATTTAGATCACGCGAAAACATTCAATGATTTATTTAAAACCAGTTTATCTGCGAACTTAACGTGTTTTGATACAGTTAAGTAACTGATGGTCCTATTTAATAAACGTGACAATTTATTAATTGTCATGACAATTTGGAAATTTGAAAATACATAAGGCACTCTGAAAATTTTGCTACAGAATAAATAAGTAATAGGTAGTACAAAAGTGTTTTGCGTATCTAGCAACTCACAAAGAAGTAATTGAATATAGTATGTCATGATTTTGAAACCTTAGAACTCATTCATGAAATTAAAACAAAAATTGACCGGAAGTCGCCAGTCTTTAATGTTTTTTCACCTCTCCAGCACGAAAAGGGCGCTTTTGGCGCGTAAAAACTCGCAGCAAAATCGATTTTTGCTGCGAGCGTGAGGCAAAGTTCTTTTTAACACTTTTTTTTTTAATTTCTAACAACAACTTTTAAAATAAAGAAAAATAAATAAAGTGACAAGGATGACACTTGTAAAATTGATATGTGAGAAAAGGATAGATAGAGTGCTTTATGGTGTCATACATGGATTAAAAAATCAAAAAATAAAATGCACGGATATACCAAGGAGTTCTAAATAAGGATTGTTAAAAAAGAAGGTTGATAATTCGAAATAAAGAGTATGGACGTAATGAGGTCGCATGTATGTAACAAATATGAAATGATAAAAATTAATGAAATTTATTAACAATTTTATGTTTTATGATTATAAATAAATAAATAAGATGGGATATCCTACTAATATTATAAATGTGAAAGTTTGTGGGTTTGGATGATTAGATGTTTGGATGTTTGTTCTTCAATCACGCAAAAACTACTGAACGGATTTGGTTGAAATTTGGCACATAGATAGAAGATAGCCTGGATTAAAACATAGGATACTTTTTATCCCGATATTCCCACGGGAACGGGAACCACGCGGGTGAAACCGTGGGCGGCCGCTAGTTAATGAATAAGAGAAAAACACAACGTAATGTAATCAAAACGACGGGAATCTATAAAATTTTTCAGCATAGGTTTGATCGAATTATTTTTGTGATAAACTTAGAATAATTACACCTAGAAGCCGTGTCCTTGCATGCAAAGTGAGGCAACTAATACTGAGCCAAAATGGCTCAGTATTCAGATTTATATCCTTCATACGTTACCTAATCCTAACTAAAATCCAGTTATATAATAACTAATCTCATAAAGGTAGGGAAATTGAAGCTGTTTTGTACTTATTAATTATGATTATGAAATAATGGACAATAAAATCTGAAAAAGGCGCCATTTTGGCTGTTTAAGTTGCCTCACTTTTGACAGCGCGCTTTGTAGAGAATTATCGTTCTAGGTGTAATTATTCTAAGGTGATAAATTACAAAAATGAATGCGCCGTTCAACGATAAAGATAGTTGTCTAATTTCAAAAGAGTTAAGTGAATAAGTTTCTAATGCTGAATTAAGCTTTTTACCAGGAAAGTCACGTGAAAATTTTCTCGCTGGTAGAGGTGAAAAGTTGTATGTTTTACACGAGACCAAAATTTTGTTCTGCCTCGTGCCTTTAAATCACTCACTGTGCTCAGTAGTCTACATTAGAAGTTCGTGATTTAAAGTCGGCACTCGTAGCACAAATTGATTTTGGTCACTTGTATAACAAATAACTATTGTCACAATGCGAAGTTCGCCGCCCGTAGCAAAAATTCAATTTACGTGAAAATATTAGGGTGACGATTTTTAATGTTTTTGAAACTTCGCTCTCTCCGCAAGGTTTATTGCATCACTTATAAAAGATTCACTTCTAAATACTTACTTTAAGAATAGGAAGCCCCTTATTTGAGTAACGTAAAACATTGGTATGGCGAATGTAATCGTTTTCTTGTCTCTCCTATGATGGAATTGGTGAAGGTTAGCATTCAAATGCGATCAATGTGCAATATTGACTATATTGTTACATGATTAATTGAAGGAAACCGGCATATTATTACCTATTGGATAATTTGAGGATACTTAAACCAACCAACCGGCATATTAAACCAACGTACCTACATAACTTCGACGACCTCCGTGGTCGAGTGGTTTGCACGCCGGTTTTCAAGGCGTCACCATCTCTTGAGGTCCCGGGTTCGATCCCCGGCTGGGTCAATGTAGAAAATGAACTTTTCAATATTGTCTCAGGTCTGGGTGTTTGTCATACCACCGTTGTTTCTGATTTCCATAACACAAGTGCTTATAGCTAATTACTTTGGAATTGGAGCAATGTATGTGATGTTGTCAAATATAATATAAATATAAAATATAACAAAAAAATTTAAAAAATATTCATCAGCATTTCAGCAGCAAAGTTAGGAAACTTTGTTGCCGCTGGATTCTTCATGAACTCGGAAAGAAAAAAAAGGTCTCGAATTGATTGATGTAAAAAATATGTTGCTAAAATCCGAACACGCGGTCTGTTAAATATATCCTAGAAGATAAAATATGGATATAAGTAGAAAGATAGCAACATTCTTTTACATGGATGCTCGAAGTCAACAGATAAAATTAGAGTGACGAGAATCGTAGGCAAGGATTTGGAACGACACATCCTATTGAACGATGACGATTTTTCAGTGCATTCCGCGATGAGAAAAAATTCACAGATTTTGCAGTCCCCGCAAGAATCGGAGCATTGAAAATGAATACAAAAATTTACGAAAAACCAAAATCAAATCAAATGCAAAATCCTATTATATTTTTAAAATTACCTAGGTAGTGCCTATTTATTTTTACGATTGTGACACTCGGCTCCGCCTCGTGTCACAAAAGCGCCCGCTGACTGCCTCGACCCAGCAGAAATATTATTAACCGATTTTCAAAATTTCAACGAATGCACTTCTCATCTGCTTCTGCATCTTTTAACACTATTACCATGACGATCGGTCAATAATCATAGAAGCTACATAACTTTTTATGTACGGAAACACCCGTTTTTCTAGAATTACAAATCTAAAGGGACCACCTACAGGTCACAATTATTTATCGATTTTCAAAACTGTTTCACCATTTGGTAGCTAAACTAATACCCTAGGACCCTTTTTTTAATTTTTTTCTTAAGTCAGTTTTATTTTTGAAATATTTACAATTTAGTAAACAAACACCCCCCAAAAAACCCGGAATTTTTGGAATTTTGCAAAATTTCAAAAAAGTTTCCTGTAGATTTTCAAAACTCAAACGTTCACACGTATCTCGATAAATTCCTCAACTTTTAGTACTATTTCCATCTCGATCCTCTCAAAATCCTCGGAGATATGGTCAAAAATACGTTTCAGGCGATTTGCATCAGATAACCATTTTCAATGGTAAAAAGTCTGTTCGGCTCTGAAAAGTTGGGAGTTCATGATCCATTCCGCCTTATATACGCCGCATTTTAGACCTTAGGTACATCTTACGATTCCTTCATTATCCTAGTACTTTAAGTAAATTGTTTTATTTATGAGTTGCTCAAAACTTTCAGAGTAGAACAAACTACCTAACTACTCATAGCGGCCGTTTCCTTGTGGCTAAACTAAAATGCCAAACTAATTTGGCCACGAGGAAACTTAATTCCTTGTAGCCAAACCGTAGTAATAGTTTAATTTATCATCCGCCTGTATGAAGGAAAAACTCTGTAGTATCGTCTCTCTATAGTCTATCTTATCTCTAACTGCCGGAACACATGCAACAATTTATGGCGTCAGACTTAGGTAAGGTGCTGGAAGGCGGACTTGAAATAAGCCCTACCACCAACCAAACCGAGTACAAATGTACTCCCTTCCTGGGAATCGAACTGGGACCTCTGCGTCTTACACGGGTCGGCGAATCACTAGACCACAGAGGCGGTTAAAAATTATAATTTACTAATGGCTTAGGTATGTTTAAATGATTACCGTCATACTAACATAACCTAACCCAGAATTAGTAAATGCTCACCAAATCTTCTTGGGGACCCGCGCGCGGGGCGATATAGATTAGAGCTTACTCTGCACTGCGCAAACATCTGTCCGTCAAAAAACCAGCAATCTATATTCCCGCGCCGTGTACCCACGGCGCACAGTGGGGCCAAAGTGAGTGATTTGCGGCGGAAATTATAATTATTTATAAAAACCTTTTTAATGAGTTGAATATCTTATAACTGTTGTTACCATGTCATTTTGAACCTACTAGCGAACGCACCGCGGTTTTACCCAAGGGACTTTCTTCTTACAAACTTTACAAAGGAACTCTACACTTATAATATTTCTTAATATTACTTTTATAGCAAACAGTATCTATTTATATTTTATTTATCGTGTTCTTTACTGCACTGAATTAAAAATAAGAAAACTTTCTATGGAAATAACAAATTTATTTAGAATCTTCATCAGATATCGGGTTTTCTGTTTCTGAATTGTTTTCGGATATTGGACAATCAGGGTTGGAAAATAGTTTGATAGCTTTACTATCAAATGGATATACTTTAGATTTCTTTGTGACCCTCTGGCTCGTAATAACTGGGTCTGATGATATCAACATTCTATTAAAAATGTCGGTCGATTCACGCGGAGAAAGACTTTTTTCAATATGTCTGCAGTTGCATGGTCACCAGAAGCGCGAGCATTCATTTGAGCAGCAAAAACTAATTCACTTGTTGAAGATTCCCTCAATCTGATTACTCTTTCCCGTTTTCTACGATCACTCAAAGAATCAAAACCTATTTGTGGACGACCAGGTCTGATGGAATGTACTTGTGAATACTTTTTGAATGTCATTGTTTCTTGAAGCCATTTCGATTCGTTTCTTTCAAATACTGACTTTGTGCGGTTACATTTTGCCCATTTATATTTGAAATCCGATTTGAAATGAGACATTGTTTTTT
Organism: Agriphila tristella; assembly: GCA_928269145.1. Classification (NCBI taxonomy): domain Eukaryota; kingdom Metazoa; phylum Arthropoda; class Insecta; order Lepidoptera; family Crambidae; genus Agriphila; species Agriphila tristella. The sequence continues at coordinate 47,639,985 of OV743433.1, forward strand.
TTAGCTCAACTAAATGATTATTATTAGGTACAATTAGTTTTTAAAACGAGGTAGTTCAGAACTTCTTCCATCTTCTTATCAAAATTTTTGAATTGACTGTTAAAATATACTTCACATAACTTCTCTTTAGTGCACGAAAATGATGACATCTTGACCCTACAAAGAAAATCATTTTTTCATGTGGTGAACCCCTATTTTCAGTTGGAATTACTTAGTAATGTAAATTAAGAAACCACCCGATATTACAAAAAAAAATAAAAAAAATATTTTAGGCAAACATCGCGAACATTTTTATTAATTTTTGGTAAGCCAGTAAACCAATTTACAATTTTAATAGGTAATTATATTCCGATGTTTGCCTAAACAAAAAATGTGGCCAATCTAACATGTAACTTATTTTTTTTAAGACCCCTGCCAGTCTCACCCTGTTATTTCTATAATACTCAGCTAATCGACTTGTTTTAAATATAATAAAAAATTACATACCTATAGGTATCAGAAAATCACCAACCTTAAAGAGCACCAATCCAGTTAACTATTAATATTAAAAGCTAAAAGAAAGCAAAACACTAGAATTGAAAGAATGATGTTTGTCTTATCACAGATAATATAATACTATACGTCTTATGCACGAAATTATAAAATTAGACGGTTTGTTGTTACCAATGTGTCATCAGTAAGTGACTAAAACAGGTCATATCCGATGTAGTACACATTCAACTGATTACAGTTGTAGGTAGATTTATAAAAAGTGGGTAGATTTATAAAAAGCGGGTTGTTTATTAAAACAACCCGCTTTTTATAAATCTACCCACATTTTAAAAAATCCACTTCTCGCCGGTTGTTCCATATACGTGGCCCACGTGGCCCCACAGTGCGGCGGGATCCCGCTCAAGGCAGCGGACGGCCTTAAGGATTTGGTGGGCATTTAGGTACTATTTTTGGAGAGAAAAATGTTTTTTGGGTACTTACGAGTATGCTAACTAAAATATTAATTCCCATTTACAATTACTCATCACGTTTATTGAATACGTGGTAGAATATAAACTAATCGATGTGCGCTGTTGCAGGATATGGAAGGTTTCACTACATGCTGCTGGCAGTGTGCGGCCTCGTCAGCACCTCCGAGGAGATGGACGTCATCTCGATGTCGTTCATCCTGCCCTCCGCGCAGTGCGACCTAGACCTCACTACTCAGACTAAAGTGAGTACCTACTACAGTAGCCCAGTAAAAATCTACATTTAAATCGCAAAACGCGATGTAAAGCTGCATTTTTGGTATGTTATTTGGACCCCTTAAGGGAGTGTGGAACCATGTTTTGCAAGCAAAAAAAAGTTGTGCTCGCTGCGTTATACGTGAAAAACTGCATTTTTATTCAGTTTTTGCAGTTTTATTAAAAAACTATGAGCTTTTGACATTAGTTGCCAACATCATTTTGAAAGTGTATTAAATTTCAAACAATTAAAGCTAACTTTCAGCTCTGTATGTCGAATAGTTTTTGAGATATGATGCTTGAAATATCGACACTCACCGGTATATCATTATTTATATCGTTATTTTCATATAAACATGCTCACTTCACAGTCTCATAAATAAAAAAGGTTGTGCATCTCTGCAATGATTTGTATGTTGATAGATTAGTCAGGTGCTCATTTTTCGAATTAAAATGTCAAATAAGTATTGATACCTCTCAATTTATCCAAAAAGAGGAAAAGGTAAACCAATTTCCTCGTTCCATACAATGATATATGGTATTAAAATTATGCATTGCTTTATTGCATTTTTGGCGAAATTGAGAGATGTCTATGCTTATTTGACATTCTTGTTCGAAAAACGAGCACCTTCCTAAACTCTTAAACATACAAACCATAGCAGAGATGCGTATACTTTTATATTTATGAGACTGTGAAGTGAGCATGTTTGTATGAAAATAACGGTGTAGGCGGTTAGATATGCCGGTGACTGTCAATATTTCAAGCATCATATCTCAAAAACTATTAGACATACAGAGCTAAAAGTTGGTTTTAATTGTTTGAAATTTAATACACTTTCAAAATGATGTGGCAACTAATGTCAAAAGCTCATAGTTTTTTAATAAAACTGCAAAAACTGAAAAAAAATGCAGTTTTTCACGTATAACGCAGCTAGCACAACTTTTTTTGCTTGCAAAACATGATTCCACCCTCCCTTAAGGGGTCCAAATAACATACCAAAAATGTAGCTTTACATCGCGTTTTGCGATTTTAGGAAAAACATTTGTAAGAATTTACTGGCCTACAGGTACTGTTGTCGGTAATGACGACACCACGCCACGGTCAAGAGAATGAGGATCAGTAAAGATTTTTGTTTAGTGGTGTGGGGTCGTGCGTGTATCAAGTAACGTACGCTAAGTACCTATGTAGAGAACAAGCATTTTTGTATTTAAGTTTCAGTCGTGTATGACGCACGACCCCACAGTGGCTAATTAGAAAGCTTCTTAAACCCTAGAAGTTATAAGAGCTAAAATACTAGTTTTTTGGGGGTTCTTATGACGTCATCGCAACGTACGCGAACCTTATGTCGTACGTGATACTGATAACATATTATTGCATTGAGTTTGGCATTTCCTTCAAACCCTTTTAACTCAACCATTTCTAAACGGATTTCATAAATTCTTTCACTAGGTTTCATAGCTATCAATATGTGTTTGGATTCAAACCTGTTACTGATCCTCATTGAAAAATATATTGAATGTTGACAAAATCAACGTGTCGTACGTCCAGATTTATTTTTGAGATCATACTTTAGATGCTCTTCATAAAGAAACAGCATCTGCTGCTACAGCAGAGTTGGTCCCATAGTAAAAGTTGTTTAGTATGATGGTCTCTATCTACCAATTCGGCAATAGGGGTTATTTTGTAACACGTTGTATACCTAGTTTATTTACAAAAAATAAGTAGCTCTGTAAAATATACTTAGTTCGTTGTAGTGATAATAGGCAAAATAGCAAAAAGTGGCCACTTTTAGACTTTGCAGTTCAGTACCCTTAGCACGAATAGCCATCGAGAAATCTTACGCGCGTAAGAAAATACTACTCGAAAACGTACTCGATTCGAAAGCTAGCAAAATCGGCAGCACGAATTTTACAGAGCTGGCTAACGTCAACTCGATAGTAGCGATAAATAAAGCTAACCTGACACAATCCAATTATCAATCCAATTGAAGCAAGGTGCGTTCAAAAACCATGTTATATATCTATGTAAATCATAAATATGTAAATTAAAATTCAATCAAGTTGTTTATCATCATAATTTTACATTTATTATTCTTATTATTAATAATAAAACTGTTAACAATATTAATTTCATTTAATAACTTAAATTAATTTGCAAATATTATAATAATTTTTAAAATGTGCATGATTTTGCCCATGCTTTTGAACGGTCATTGCACCTTGCCCGTGATTGGTTTGAAAAAGAAGAATGTCGCTATTCTTTCTCTCTTTCTTTCTCATCCTGTGATTTAATGAAAAATATAACCTAAAATAATAAAAAGCCGTGAAGCCATTTCTTTATTTTGTTTTTGTCTAAAATGATTTATCTGTGTCGGCTAATAAATACCTAATACAATTGCGAGGAAATGATATTATGATGACCGAGGAGTAAACTACAATGTTTCATAGTTTCATCAAATTGTTCTAATTGAAGATGTTTTATGAACTTGAAGAATAACAATGGAATATCGTCAATGAATAATAAATTGTTTACACATAAACAATAAAACCTTTGGACGTGCTATGAAAATATGTGAATTTCATCGGAATTAGTGCCTATAGTGTTTGAAGATTCGACAAATTAGAGACTTTGTTAAGTTTGCATTGTTATACCTAGTTAGTTTTGGTCATAGTTATATGATCTTATTTTTTTAATATCTACTTAATGAAACATAATTAATTAACTGTATCCAAACTGTGTGATGTGTTGTCTGAAAACAAATATTATACGTATAACACCGTATTCTATAGTTTTATTTGAGTTTTGTAGGTAAGTTCTAAAATATTGCTAAAATAAAGGTATGGTGGGTGTGGGGGACACCGTGGATAGCGTAAAATGACGAGATTTTTATTTTACAAATTTCTATGTCTAATGAGAACAATTTAAGTAATATTGCCTGTGGATAATTCAGTAGACATGTCATAGTTCTCAAATTAAATTTTTGTTACTACATACATGCTTTTAAAATTTAATAATAAATAACACAAAGTCGCTCGGAAAGTCTCTCACTGAAAAAATGTCAGTGAGTAAGTTGTCGATAGCCAGCTTGCGAGTGTCTCGATACCGTATGTCAAAAGTGGGTTCGTGCTACCGATTTCTATACAAGTTGTAACTTTACTATTCGAACTCGATTCGAAGGCTGCTCGATACCGTAAGTCAAAATGTTTCGTGCTTCCAAATCTTAGTTCCGTTTACGGACGTAGTGGCGCTGTACTAATTTCCATACAAAATTGTGAGATTCGAGTAATTTTACGCGCGTTATTTTTCTCGATAGCTGTTCGTGCTAAGGGTACAGTACCCTTAGCACGAACAGCTATCGAGAAAAATAACGCGCGTAAAATTACTCGATAGAGAATTCTCTATGGAAATTTTAATTTCGCTATTCGGCGGTAGATGGCGCTGTACTAATTTTTTATACAAAATTGCACTATCGAATGATTTTACGCGCGTTATTTTTCTCGATAGCTGTTCGTGCTAAGGGTACTGAGTAGCTTACTTGACAGATGATTCGACAGTTGTGATATGAAAAAAAATGTCAAATCATCTGTCAACTAAGCTACTGGCTACTCATCATAACTTACTTCAGTGAAACAGGCCCTTAAAGTTTGTCTACAAGTGAGTAAAAATTTACCCACTTGCCTATCGTTTAACAGTTGCAACAGCAAAAGGGTTCTCTTATCTTGTCTCTGACCTTGTCAAATAAATGCTAATTGTCTCGTGGGTATGTTATTTAATGTTTTCTGCTTCTATTGTTTTGTTTAGTATTCTTATTCTTAATGTAAACTAACCACAAGTTTGTTCAAATTGACATTGAATATTAAAACTTTATGACAAATCAATATTTCCTCATTTTTTGTTACACGGTCACGGTTGACTCTGTGTCTATTCAAATAACATACTCGGATACGTGTCAATGAATGGAGTATCATTTATTCGAATTCGCATACAAATTAGAATGATAAAAATAATGATGTCATTGCGATAGTCAATTTCACAATGTGCAAATCACGCAAGCAGTGACTTACCCGTCGCGTGGGTATTTTGGTCACTTTTGGGGTTATTTTAATAGTATTTTTTCAGGAAGGACACCTATAATATTCTAACATTATGATATTTTTTAACTAGGATACCTATACCTAAGGCTATAACTCGCCCCCCAATTCGTAATACTCAAGCAAAAACATTGAATGTAACACCTAACACTTTTTCTCACACTCGGAAAGTGATGTACCTACCTAACATTGTGGGTGCAAAACATTGCTTTCCAATTTCAAATTCAAAAAATTGAACTGAACTTGGTTTTGTTCTTCGTAAAAAATTCAGACTCTACAGCAACTCTATGTCATTATAGGTAGGTATAGTTACCTTACAACCTTTATTAGAGAGTGAGTGGGAAATGCACTTGCGTAAGCGTAAAGTAAAAATTACGGTCTCGAATGGGGTTTCCTCAAGGTTTTCTAGTGCACAAATTGTCTGCGTTGCTCCAGCCTAAGTGGCCGCTTCCACTTACCCCACTGGCTGCACTGTACTAAGTATTACTTACATTGTGACTGTGACTGCGCTGTCATTATTATGTACTTTTTTATTCAGGGATGGCTAAACAGCATAATCTTCATCGGAATGATGGTGGGCGCGTACGCGTGGGGCTCGGTGGCGGACTCGCTGGGCCGCAAGCGCGTGCTCATAGCCATCTCCGTGATCAATGCACTCGCCATCGTCGCCTCCTCCTTCAGCCAGAACTACGAGCTTTTCATGCTCTTCCGCTTCATTAACGGTGCCGCGTAAGTTGTTCTCAAGCTTTTTTTACACCAAAATGAGGGCTTGGACTTGCTGGGCCGCAAGCGCGTACTCATAGCCATCTCTGTGATCAACGCGCTCGCCATCGTCGCCTCCTCCTTCAGCCAGAACTTCATTAACGGTGCCGCGTAAGTTGTTCTCAAGCTTCTTTTACACCAAAATGAGGGCTTGGACTCGCTGGGCCACAAGCGCGTGCTCATATTCATCTCCGTGATTTGCCCACTCGCCATCGTCACCTCCTCCGTCAGCCAGAACTACGAGTTGTTCATGCTCTTCCGCTTCATTAACGGTGCCGCGTAAGTTGTTCTCAATCTTTTTTTACACTAAAACGAGGGCTTGGACCCGCTGGGCCGCAAGCGCATGCTCATAGCCATCTCCATGATCAACGCGCTCGCCATCGTCGCCTCCTCCTTCAGCCAAAACTAAGAGCTGTTCATGCTCTTCCGCTTCATTAACGGTGCCGCGTAAGTTGTTCTCAATCTTTTTTTACACTAAAATGAGGGCTTGAACTCGCTGGGCCGCAAGCGAGTGCCCATCGCCATCACCGTGTTCAACGCGCTCGCCAACTCCGTGGTCTACGCGCTCGCCATTGTCGTCTCCTCTTTCAGCCAGAACTACGAGCTGTTCATGCGCTCTTCTGCTTCAATAACGGTTAACCGATTTCCATATTATTAATGTTGTCTTTACAATTTATATGAAACTAGCGGCCGCCCACGGTTTCACCCGCGTGGTTCCCGTTCCTGTGGGAATATCGGAATAAAAAGTATTCTATATTTTAATCTAGGCTATCTACTATCTGAGTGACAAATTTCAAGCAAATCCGTTCAGCAGTTTATGCGTGATTGGACCCACGCGTGAAGACCCATCCAAACATCTAAACATCCAAACCCACAAACTTTCACATCAGACAATTTACTTTTTCATTTCTTTTTAAGGCTTGGTGGTTCAGGCCCAGTCATCTGGTCTTACTTCGCCGAGTTCCAGCCCAAGAAGAGGCGTGGTGCTATGTTGAGTTTCATGGCTGCTTTTTGGACTCTTGGCAACTTGTTTGTCGCTGGCTTGGCTTGGATCATAATCCCTAGTGGTAAGTGACATTTCCTATTGTAATTTTGATGATTTTTCAACGCCCAATTTATGAAATCGTGTTGATTCTAACTACAAACGATTCTAAGTATTTAAAATTGTATTGTTCCAGGAATCGGAGGACAATCCGGCACCTTCGTCTATAACTCATGGCGTATCTTCTTGCTCGCGATGTCGCTGCCATCTTTTATCGTGGCAGCTCTCCTTTTCCTGCTTCCTGAATCTCCCAAGTTCCTTATTTCTACCGGCCGCCATGATAAGGCCCTGGAAGTTTTCCAAACAATCTACCTCATGAACACAGGACGCAGCAAGGAAGAATATCCAGTCAAGCAGATCCTAGTCGACGAAATAATGCATACCAAGCCCGAGAAACAAATCGAAGCCACGAAAGAGCCAAAAGAACCCAAAAGTAAAATAAGAAGAATGTTCAGCGACATCGTCGAACACAGCAAACAGCTATTCGTACCACCTATACTCAAGTTCACAATGATCTCTATTTCGATCAACTTTACATTCCATATCGGGTTCGTATAAGGGATTTAGCCTATTTCTGATAGCTTTCATGTAGCGCCACAACTGCGGAATGTTCGTCTCGCCCCGCACTTTCCGAAGTTCTGGCGCTACCCTTGGTTCTTCATTGATTATGTGAATGCTGGGGCACATGATTACTCGGCTGTTCAAAAATTTCTTCGCTTGGTCTTAATAAAGATTTTTACTATGTATTTTCTTTTCAATTATAGATGTATAGGTAGAATTAGTTTCCTCACGATTTGCTCATTACATCCAGTTACTACGGCCTCATGATGTGGTTCCCCGAGATGTTCAACCGGTTCGACGAGTGGTCGCGCACGCACGACAACGCCGAGGCGGACATCTGCCAGGTGACGCGCTACGTGACGCAGCAGGGCACGCACTCCTCGGGCGCGCAGTGCGACGCGCACATACACTCGGACGTCTTCATGGATTCGCTCATCACCGTCGCAGCTGCCATACCATCCAACATATTCGCCGTACTAGGCATGGACAGACTGGGAAGGAAGTTCTTTTTGGGTAAGCTTATGATTGTTTCTCGTCATTGATATCTTTTTAGGAAAAACTAGAAACAAAAAGAATGTCGAATGGGGACATAAAACAGATTTGCCTTGAAATTTCTTATTTTGCACAGTCGAAACGCCCATCGCTGGTGGACGGGACGTTTTATTAAAAATTGTAGATACTCAGGCCCGTATTTATAAACCGCTCTCAACGTTGATGAGAGCTATCTTGAGATCATACTTGAGATGCTCTTCTTATTATAGGAATAGTATCTCAGGTAGGTACCTAATCTCTAGTAGAATAGCAAAGATTTCGAATTCAATCAAACTCTTGACCATGTGTAGTTTATTTTTTTAATGCAACTATTTTACTAAAATAGAAGTAGACCATTTCTATACTACCTAGATGTACATGACATAGGTTATTTCTTTTTCAGTCCATTTTAGATATCAACGCTCTCGCGGATTAATTCGTTTCCCGTAAAAGTATGAGGAAAAAGTTTTATAATTGGTTATATTCAAACATATTAAATTGTCCAGTGTTCGCAACGTTCTCGGCGGGCCTGTGCTCCGCGGCCATGTACTTCGTGTACAACAAGACTAACAACCTGATCGTGAGCGCCATCTTCAGTTCCGTCATCTCGTGCGGTAACGCATCCCTCGACTGTCTCATCACCGAAGTCTTCCCTACCAACTTACGGTAAGACATCACCAATACCAACAATCTGATCGTGATCGTGAACGCCATCTGTTCCGTCATCTCGTGCGGTAATGCCTCCCTCGGCTGCCTCATCACCGAAGTAGGGAACTACCAACTTGTGGTAAGACATCGCCAATACCAACAACCTGATCGTAAGCGCCAACTTCAGTTCCTTTTCCGTCATCTCGTACGGTAACGCCTCCCTCGACTGCCTCATCACCAAAGTCGTCCCTAACAACCCGCGGTAAGACATCACCAATACCAACAACCTGATCGGGAGCGCCATCTTCAGTTCCATCATCTTGTGCGGTAACGCCTCCCTCGACTGTCTCATCACCGAAGTCTTCCCACCAACTTGCGGTAAGACATCACCAATATAAGTAGGTAGGTACTTCTTTTTGGTTACTCAAGTTCAAGTAACTTCCTTTAGTTAGTCCTAACTGTTAGCTCAAGTTTAATTAACTTCCTTTAGTTAAAACATCTTGTATATTAAGATTTTAAAATAGAAATGTCCTTGTTTTAAATTGCGCTAATTGTAAAATCTACTTACATTGCAGCTGAAAGTGTCGACAGGGTCATTGAGAAAAGTTGCGTCATTAAGAAAAGTTAGAAGTCGCTTGAGCTTTTTGTTTCCAAAAGTTACGTAGTAATAATATGTGATAATAATAGTGACTTTAATAATTTGAAGGCGTGAAATACATAATTTTATCGACAAAAACACCAACATGTTGGGCTCTATTCCCTATTCTGTTGGAATAGCCGCCATTTTAAATTTGACTTTTTATTTTAGATCACCCTGCCGAAAAATATTAATTGATCCGGATTTAGAATTTCTAGAGTTATAAAAAAATATTGTTCGAAGTTGGTTTTACCCGACTGTTTTTAACTGAAGTCATGGACTTAATAATCATTGAACATTTCCAGCGCTACGGGTGTGGCCGTGTCCATGGTGGCCGCTCGGTTGGGCGGCATCATCGGCAACGTGGTGATCGCCGCGCTGCTCGACACCTACTGCCCCGCGCCCACCTTCATCGTGGCCGTTCTGCTCGCCAGCGGCGGTCTCATGTGCCTCTTCCTCCCCAACACCACGCGCCAAGCGCTGCAGTAAACGTCTGTCCACCGTAGGACGAACGGAACTAGCAGTGCTCTCGCGATCAACAGCGTAACCACAGCAGACTGAAATAAACTCATTCTCAAATCCAGCAGCAACGGGTCTAATGTCGAGGTCTAATGACTTTTGAGAGTTAAGTGGGGCTAATCCCAACTGGCTATCCCAATCAGGATTATGACACATGGATTTTTTTCTAAGTGTCCTAGCCACACTATGCCGAAGTTACGCGACCGAAGTTCGGCGGTAACGCTTTTATTATGAAAAAACGCGACGCAATTTCGGCATAATGTACGTTAGTCATTCAAATAGCATTGCAGGCGTAATATTGCCGAACATCGGTCGCGTAATTTCGGGATAGTGTGTATAGACATTTACATGTGAGTGGAAAAAATTGGGAAGTGGAAAAAAAACCACGTATCCCAACTAATTGGGATAGTCAGTCAGGATATATGGAATAGCCCGTGAAGTGTAGATTTGTTTGTCAGGCAAGCGGGCTGGATTTAAAACATAATCTGTAGTTACGCTACTGATCGCTTATCATCGTCATCGAACTTTATTATCACCGATGTAACTAATTTTTCAATGTACAATATTGTATTTAAAAGAGCTAATTTATGGAATTGACGATTCCTAGATGATGATACATTGGACTGTTGTAGGTAGTTATGAAATACGTTTCGTTGACTACGCGATACGATGTTCCACATCTTGTTAGAAGTATTATAGATTAAGAGTCATTCATTATTTTGTTGTATATTGCAACTATTTTCATATTACGAATTTATAATTAGAATTGTTACCGTAGTTTGTAGTATAGTGTGTAGTGAATGAAAACTGCGAGTTGTGATAAGATCAAATAAGATCAACAGTACAAAATATAGTACTAAACGTTTATAAGCAAGATATTTTCATAATTTTAAAGATTCTTTCAGGTAGACATTGTATATAATTGCATTTTAAAAATGTTGTAAAAACATAACTTCCGGACTACATTTACATACCAATAATGTACAATCAATATGTTGCACCATTCAAGTAAATCATAATGACTTGCTGGTTGTGTTTTATTTTTGAAAATTAATACTGTTCCCGACTCAGACCTCAATTTTATCATAAAACTAGCCCTACTGCCGCGTGCACTTGTAACTAGCTCAGACCAAATAAAAAAAGTAAGACGGAGTCTTCCGAACAAAGCGGTGAGGCCTGTAAAACTACGCCTTGGCTGGTCTACATACATAGTTCACGCACACACGTGTAACGAAACTACGCCTTGGCTTTCCATATAAAAACCATGCCGCCCGGCCCTAGCCCGCCCCCTTGTACGAACACATGTACCATCAAAAACCGGCCTCACTTCATTGTTCCCATCTTACTTTTTTATTTGATCTGAGGTAACTAGTATCATCATATCAGCTGCAGGACACCTGATATGTTGATGATACCACTGCTGGGTATAGGCCTCCCCCAAGGATCTCCACGACGATCGGTCCTGCGCTGCCCGCATCTAGGGGCTTCTCGCGACCTTCACCAGATCGTCGGTCCATCTTGTCGGGGGCCTACTTACATCCGTCATCCGGTGCGCGGTCGCCATTCAAGAACCTTTCCGCTACAACGGCCATCGGTTCTTCTCGCTGTGTCCAGCCCACTGCCACTCCAGCTGAGCAATCCTTTGAGCGATGTCGGTTACTTTAGTTCGCCTGCGGATCTCATTTCTGATTTGATCACGCAGGGAAACGCCGACATGGCACTCTCCATTGCACGCTGGGTGACCTTGAGCCTCGTCAGTAATTCAAATAGCATTACAGGCGTAATCATGCCAAACTTCGGTCGCGTAATTTCGGCATAGTGCGTCTAGTCACTGAGTCCATGATCGTTATTACTAAGAGAATAAAGTTGAACTTGTCTGCATATAAACATCACACGCAAATAAGTTCAATCTTATTCTCAAAGCAATAAAATTCATATAGTCTGTTGTAAAATTATACGGCCTAAAGCACGTGGACGCACGTGACGCTGTCGCATTCGAGTACACGCTAATACGAGCGTACACGATGTACGCGAAAGCACGCCACGCAGTAGCACTTAAGACATACATTTCCGTGTGTAAATGTGTGTTCAAGTCTAAAAATCTGACAAAATCTGTCGAGTTGGAAATGAGAGAACCCTAGGGACTGAACACAGTATGCGTTTTAATGGTAGTTTGTACTATGCGATTCATGTGCACAATACGTAATCGTGTCAAACTAAGGGCGCCTTCCTCACCGGATTGGTCTGTACCGAGTTCACAAAAAAATACCGAAACTATAACGTAGTTACCGAGCCAGTGAGGTGCTTATTTAACTTCAAGTACTGAAGTGAAGTTGGTTTGACAGGATGACGTCACTATAATTCTTCACCGTTCGGTAGTGTAATGGGTATTGCACTACTAAAGAGCTGCACCAAGCCTGACACAATATTAAAAAATATCCACAATAGGAGTATTATGTAGAGGTACATAAGTAGTACCTACATTTAGGTATTATCTCATATTACAATGATTACTCATACAATTCATTTGTACAAGTCATCTTTTAATCGCATTGTAGTACAAGAGGAGAGCTAAAATAAAAGGAGGTGTCTGAAACAGGGCTTTATAACGTTATCAATTAACAGTAAAAATAACGTTACGTAACGTTATTTTTAATATGATACCTTGATAACGGTTTTTTTTAACGATACCTAGTAACATAACATTAATTTAACGTTATTTTATAACGTTATTTACCTGATAACGTTAAAAAATAACGTTATTTATAACGGTAATTTTATAAGTATTGCGTATTGTAGGTTGGTACCTCTACTATCTAGTACCTACCGCAGAGACTGATCACGTCACGGCGGTATCAACGTCAATTACACATTGCTTTTAAATATTTTTATACAGTGACATAATAACGTTATCAAGGAACGAAAAATTAACGTTAAAATTCTGTTTTACCGTTATAAATTTTACCGTTATTAATGTCCGGTTTTAACGTTATTTTTTTTAACGTTACTATTTTTTAACGGTATTTGAAGCCCTGGTCTGAAACTTTTTTCGAGCTTTCTAAACTTCACAATACGTAGTTTAGATTTTTATGGACTACCATAAGGAAAATAATTTAAAAATATGTACGGTCTCTTGATACCGATTTCATTGGTCTGTGTATGTATGTGTCGTAGGATAATTGTACAAATAGGATTTCTACAAAAACCCTAGTATGATTGTAAAAAACCGGATAATTAGAAGATTCTAATTATCCGGTATTTTACAATCATACTAGGATTTTTGTAAGACAGATTTTCTTAGAGACACACGAGACAGATGTCTTAGATAAGACAGATTTTTGCAATCATCCGAGTGATGTTTAGGATTTTTACAAAAATCCAGCGTATATGATCTTAGGTAAATCGCCAATGACCATCACTTTGCGCGCGCTGATTAGCTGACGTCAACGTTATGGACTGACGGATGCTCTGATTGGCTAACAGCAATATTGCTGCGTCCATTGTTATTATTGTGACTATTATCCCCGTCAATTGGTAATGCGCTGGAACCTTGTCTCATTAACATCCACGTTGGCGTGATCCGCAACTAAAAATGTCATGAAACAAGAAAATTCGAATAGGTAATCTAATATATTAATTATTATTTTCAATAAGATAGGGTCTGGGTATATAAAAAATTTACAATTGTTTTTCGTTTTGAGGTTTAAATCATAGCCGCCAGGCGCAATACCAATTGACGGGGATAGTATTGTCAAATATTTATTTCTCCAGCGTTTTGTTCGAATTTTAGGTTTTTTATTTAAAAAAAAGAAAACTGAGTGCTCAAATCAATCAAAGTGAAGTGAGTGAATTTGATATTATACAAATGCTGGGCTCGATCAGTGCAGACAATTTACTGGTTAAGTATAACCGAAAAATAACTTTTCTACACAAAGCTAAGAAAGTTCTATAGTGCTCGTCAACATGTTTGTGCAAAACCTAGTTCAAACTTTAATTGAAGAATTTAATACGACAAAATTACGAAATAACCCCAAAACCCATCAGCAATATGTTCTGGATTGAAGATGTTTTAAATCGTCTGTTAGATTATCCAATCAGCATTCATGTTTACAATTGTCCAAAACATACTGGGATTTTTACAAAAATCCTATATTTTTTTCGGACGATTGCGAAAATCTAAGATTTCAATTATTCGGTTCTTTACAATCGACCTAGATTTTTGTAAAGATCCGGCTTATACGATTATCCTACGACATATGCACCGGTCGGTATTGCTATTTGCTAGGCGTGCACTTTGGAGTTTTTTTACATAACCTATCTACAGAGTTCAATAAATTTTGCGCACCGTCATAGCAATAAGCTGAACTACAGTTTTCCAAAATTTCTGCTTTCAATAAAAGATATTTTTACGATTAAAGTTTATTTAATAAAACTACACAGAGGTTAATAACTAACGACTCCATTTTCGTCCGAACTAGATTCCGACATAGATCATTCAAACAAACCAATATGTGCCTTAGACATAATGTTTAAAAGTTACTGCAACAATATTGTACTTACAATAAAACTACATATTGATATAGTCATTCTGCTCACTAGAACTGATGTCCCCGCATCACTTTATAGTTTTCTGCATTTCTTTCTTTTTTTGGACACAAGCAAAATTTTTATTTCATGTACAAATTCGAAAACTCACAATATGCCAAACTTTTCAGACGTTATAAAAATATGATATACCTAAATTTTTATATATTACAGTTACAATCCAACAATATCGTAGTTCAATTTAAATTTACAATTGTAATTCCTTAACCTAACCTATATAGTGTTATGCTGCAATGCATTATAATAATCGCACGTCAGAAAAATAGAGAGACACTCTACTTTTCTGCAATCTATTATTATTTTATATACAATCCTCATTTGCGGGCATTTCAAACGCGACGCAAAACAACGTAGCTTTTCACAATAAGCGAAACATTAACAAACTAAATCACACTTCATCCCACCATGAATATTAAAAACCTTTGATTGAATTACACTTCTAATAAACCATACAGTGTCACATACATTCAGAAGTGAACATACACCGAAAGACAAGTTAAAACTTATTCTATTGCACATTTTATATCATTGTAAAAATTAAGAAAGTTTATTCAAATAAATAAATGTATCAGTATTGATAGCTATGCAACAGAACCCAAATCAGTTCGTTTAACTGTGACGAGACATATCGCTAATGGATAACTGAATAGCGGGTTGTAACGGGATTTCCGAAGACGTTTCTGAAGTGTCCGATCCTGGAGTCAGTAGACGACGAGACCACTGCGTTCCGTCTTCCATCTCAGACTCCCGCACGTCGATGGAGGACGGCGACCCGGTCGTGGAGTCTATAGAGGACACCGTTCGCTCCGCGACGTCATCTGTCAATATCGGCATGGACTTGCCCACTGCGTCCTCGTCCGATAGTAGGGGCATCGAAATGGGACCGCCCATCGGCACCTCCATGTCTTCGGTAGTGACGAAAGTCATCTCCGTGTTAGGAGAAGACAGTAACGACGACGTTCTATAATTCGTCCCGCACAGCGGATCGGTAGTTTTAGGCGCTATCCTAGGATCGGTCACGGTGATAGGTAACTCGAGAGACGTCGGAACCGTGTGAGGTGTGACGCCTATAACGGCGAGACCGTCCTCCAAGTTCGACGGGACCGTCGTCGGCTCGCAGTCCACCTTAGAGGGCACTTCGACCGGCGTCATGATCGGCTGATTCAGCGTGGTGCTGGTTTCTGAAACGCGGCAGTGTACGGACACGTTCGCGTTTAAGTCTCTAAAATCCGGTGCTTCGTCACGTGGAGGGTCCGCGTGGAACACGTCGCTATTCGCGAGCGCCGCCTCTAGGATGTCTCTACGCTCCGGCTGCTGCGCGAGCATCGGCAGCGGCTCCACCGCCATCGGAACGAGTTGGTTGTTCTCGAGGACGAGCGGTCGATTGTCGATAGGAGTGAGCGTTCCATTATCCTCCACACAGAGGTAGAACGAGCCCGGCGGCCCTCCGAAGTGCTCGCCCGGCACGGCCAGCAGCTGCCCGTCCGACAGGGGCGCGGGCGCGGGCGCGGGCGCGGGAGGCGCGGCCGGTTCGACGGCTGCCAGCACGGGCGGCGGCGGCGGTGGCGGTACCACGGCCGGTACCACAACCGGCTCCGGCTGGGGCTGCCGGACGATCGACGTCGACGGCAGCATCTCTTCGAAGTTCTCCAAATCTACGAAAGGCATGGTCGTCGTGACCGATACGGTGTTCGAGACAGACGGTCCCACTGTGGTCACGGCGTGGCTGGATAGGGGCGTCAAGGCCGGAAGCGACACCATCGAGTGAGGCACCGGAGCGATGGCTATTTCTTGTTTGACTTTCTTCATCGGCGTGGGCGACTCCGTCACAGTCTTTCTTATTCTTTTCTGGACGATGCTCGGCGGCTCTCCGGGAGTGATCGCGATCGTTTTCTGATAGACCGGTTTCGGTTTGCTCTCCACGGGCACGGGAATTTTTTGAATAAAATGTCCAGTCCTTTGAATTTGCTCAAATTGTGATGCGGTGAGTTGAACGACGGCTCCCGACTTTTGTTGTAGCAGTATCAATGGTTCAGATGTGGTCTTTTGAATGGCTTGTATAATCTTCTTAGGTTCAGCCGGTACGATTCGTTTTGGGAGCGGTCGTATTTCAGGCATGGGAGCTATATTTTGTGCTGTGGTAGCCACACGACCTCCGACGATTAATTGACCTTTCGATGTGATTATGGCGCTCTTTTGTTTAGGCACGATTCTCGTTTGCGTTATTTGTGGCACTGAAGTAACTACTTGTTTTTGAGTATTGGCGGCGTTCGTTGTTATTCTATGGGTAATTGTTTTCATCTGTGATGTATTTTGTTGATGCTGTTTGTTTGGAAACAAGATTTTTTCATGTTCCGAAGTTAAAACTATCCTAGACTGTGCTCCTTGAGCATTGGTTATAATCATAACTGTATTCCCAGGACCACTGGCATCAGAGGACGACGGTATCAACTTTGCCGACACAGGTTTATTGTCATTGGCATTCATGGCAGTGTCGGGAGTTTTTGTTACTAGAACATGAGCCTTTCCAGTTTGTGGATCTATAACTATTTTTTGAGTACGACCGGGACGAGGTGTATTAGCCGTTGGCAATAAAATAAACTTTTCAGCTTTACCTTTATTTTGAGTAATGGGCTGAACTAACGTTGGGGCCGGTTTCAGTTCTTTCATTGCTGGCTCAGATTTGGTCATGATGATTTTTTGTTTGCCTGTAGTTTTATCTATTACAAGCATAGGTTTCGCACCTCGCAACTTAGACGATTTTGAGATAATGTTTGGAGTGGTAGTAGCTTTATTCACTTCGCTCACAGGATTCATCAATAAAGTTTTCGGTTCTAACTTACTAGCACCCGCATTCACTACCACTTTATCCGATTCTACTACAGTAGATTTTGTTTTAACGAGTTTGGGGGGATTAGGAGAATTTGTTATTAAATTTCCATCAGACATTACGATTGGCATTTTATCTATACTTTCTGGAGTTAAAAGCTCGTCGGACAGAACTATAGGCATAGAATTTATGTCAAATACACTATCGTCAGATGTTACAGACTCTTTTGTTGATTTTGCTTCCGTAAATTGCGATATTAGTGAATTTTGACCTCTATTCTTTTGGACTTTCGTTGGCATTTTTTGTACTTTTCTAACCTTTTGTTGTACAATTGTGACTTTGTTTGCATCTGATGGCTTATCTTGAGATGTTTGTATTGTGAAAGTCTGCACTGATGAACTGTCATGTTGGGGCTTATTGCTTCGAGATAGAATTATTTTCTCTGACGTACCAATTTCGTTAAAGTTATTTAACAGAGCTTTATTAGCGACAGCACGACGTATTATCACAGGAGACTGCGATTTACCTTTTAAAGATTGTTTAGCTACATCAAAATTAAGAATCTTTTCTTTACCTGGAATAATGATTTGTTTGGTTGGAGTTTTCTTAATTATTTTTGGTGCAAATGGTTCTTCCAAAATTTTCAATAGTTTTGATGAAGTTGTTTCGTACTTTGCGGATTTAGTATTACTCAATTCATTACTGTTTTCACTAGATAGAGATGCTACTTTTTGTTCGACTGTACTGATTTTATCTAGACCATTATTCGGTTTTACAGTGATTACCTGTTTTTTAGGTATTTCTTGAGAATTAGTATTACTTTCAATAATATTTATCTTATGATCTACAGATTCTGACATTTGTACTAATGACTGAGCAGCATTCAGATTTTCATTTTCTTCCAGTTCTGACTCAAAACGAACATTTATATTTTCACTATCCGTAATTAAATTGTGTTCAATACTATTTCCTGGTTCAGAAGGCTTTATTGCCTCCAATTTAGCATCGTGAACATTATCGGCAATCAGAACATTGTTTAATTTATGATCTTCGCTTACAATAGAAGTTGGTGTTAGAACGTTTTCGATACTTTTTGTATGTATTGCAGTGGCAGGCAAATTTATGAGAGCTTCAGCAATTTGCAGGTCAGATTCAGAAGGAACAATGGTGGTTTCGACTATGGTTTCTGAGGGACATTCCTCATTAATTAGTTCAGTTTCCATGAAAACTTCATTAATATTCTCTTGAGACACAGTTTCGATCTCACTTGCATCTTGTTCCTCATTTAGACTTTCTTGAACAATTTTTTGAGCTTCCTTCTGAATTTCTATGTGTTCTGATTCAAATGGAACACTGTTTTCATTGTCTTCGATTATATTTTCATTAAATCCATTTAAAGTATTTATTGTATTATCTTTATTGTCATCCTCAAACAAATCTTCTGGAGGGTCGTCACTTATAACTTTAGTTACTCTATCAGTATCACGTGATACACTCAACAAGGCATCTACTGCCGACGCGGTAGATTCATTCATATATGGCTGTTCAATATTCCCCGACGTATTTTCCAAGACTTCTTGATCCTTCTGGCTCTCACTCTCACTTAATAGAATTTCCTCTGAAGCAATTTCAACACTTTCGCAAACTATATTATCATTTTGAACAACAACATTGGCTTCTGATACATGGGCTTCTAATACATCAGTTTCTGATACATTCGCTTCTGATTTATTAACTTCTGATTCGTTAACTTCTTCAATAATAGATTCCTTATTTACGATTTCATTGCTTTCAACGATTTGTTCTACTGGCAGAGGAGGATTGGGAGGATCTTTGATTAAAGATGATTTAGTTTCTTCATATGCTACTTCATTAATTGGTTTTATTTCTTGTGTGGGATAAAGGACATCTTTCTTTAGATTAGGTGATACACATATTTCATTACTTTCGTTTGCGTGCCCTGGTTCTGTATTAATGCAATCAACCGAAATACTTTCATGAATTGTGGGTTTCTCAGAAGATAAATCTGTATGAATGTAATCAATCGAAAGACTCTCATTTATTGTAGGCTTTACAGAAGATAAGTTATCTTTTATAAATTCCATTTCAGTTTTCTCTTTTTCACGCAACTGAGCAGCTTCAGCTTTCATTTTTTTAAGCTGTATTTTAGGTGCTAGTCGGGCAACTTTGACATGCTCTATTGGGGGCGATTCTCTAGCTTCTGGCGAAGATACAGCGTCTGATCCATTGATTTCACTCTCTGACATATCCATTCTTTCTACCGCATTTAGCTGCTCAGCAACATATTTTCCTATGGCATCTTGACTTCTAGAGTGTCGGCTCCGAAAAAACGTTTTCGTTTTAAAAATGGCTTTCGTAGGCTGTGGATCAGATGAAGCTTTTTCTACACTTCTGGTTGGTTCAGGTGTAGTAGAAATTTGTTTATCGGGGGACTTTACGATCGAAGGCTCAGGAAAATTTTCCTCTACTTTTAAAGGCTCCGGGACCGACGGAAGCTCGGGTACCGTAGTTTTGTTAAGCAGTTCAGCAACTTCTCTAGCCACTTCGTCGTCGTCCAAACTGAGACTCTTCGTCTCATCTTTTCGTTTCGACGGGTTCTTAACCCGCGGAATCTTCCTACCTACACCGGCTTCAACAGGCCAATCTTCGTCTTCACAAAATTCATATTTCGAATCACTTGTAGGTTCCGGCTTTTCTACGGGCGTTTCCTCCGCTTTCTTCTCGACAGGGGATGAAGTTTCAAGTGGGACCTGAGAACCGGGCAGTTCAACCGGCGTGGGGACCTGAGCGCCAGGCAGTTCAGCCGCCGTGGGGACCTGAGCACCGGGCAGTTCAGCCTGTGCGGGAACCTGAGCACCAGGCAGTTCAGCCAGCGTGGGGACTTGAGCTCCGGGTAGTTCAGTCGGCGTTGGCACGGCCGGAGACTCGGCTGCCGCCGCCACCTCGGGCGACGCCGCCATGTCCATTGCCGTGCCGTCATTTGATTCATCGTCGTCCACGTCGTCCCAATCAGCTAAGAGACTACTTTTAATTTCTTGATCAGTTTTAAGCTTTTTAGCAACTGTGTCTGCTTTGGACTCGTTGCTTGTACGCTTTTTTCCTGCGGATTTTTTTACTGCTTTTTCAGTTTTCTCTTTACGCGGTCGCGGAGCTTTGGGTGTCTTAGATGTACTCGGGGTGGATTTTGTGGTTTTCAGGACTTTTTTCTTTACAGGTGAAGGTGTGTATAGTGTGAAGGTTGCACTGTGTGTTTTATTGTGTAAAATTAAAACATTAAGGCGCGAAGTGGAAAACGAACAAGCATGACAAGAATAGATACCGGAGCTGGATACCGTTGGTGTAGTACTAATTAGGGGCTTCTCTGGAGTTTGTGGTGTTTGCTCTTTTTGATCCTTCTGGCTCTCACCCTCATTGTTATCTTGTACTGGCTTATCTTCTGTTCCACTTTCTGTGATTATAGTGGACTCTGCTGGTTTGCTAGGTGTAGATGAACCTTGCAGTAAAATATGCACCTTGTAATCTGTTTTTTCTTTTATCTAAAAAATCAGAAAAATAATCATTACTTTAAATTCATTCATAGAATAACCATACAAAACTTTGTCAACTAATGCCAAGTTATAAGTGTTATCAAATAATGTAGGTATAGTCCTACGCGTATGCAAAAAAAACCGCAAATCGATGTACAGCAAAGCCCTTTGGTACACGTATACTTGAGGCAAAAACAAAATTTTGGACCCGCAGTTCTTAAAAATTCTTCCCCTAGGCTTTCCTTAGGAGTTATGGTGTCATTTTTTTTTGTATGCGAAAAAAATTTTTTTTTCTATAACCTATCGTGCATGGTATCGAATGAAAGGACTTGCTGAGCCGGTTCTAAAAATATATCACATCATTATATTTCAGCCACTTGTTTTAAATTAAACCAAAAATCATTTTTAAAACATACCAAGTTTGGGCTCCTTCAGATCCGATTTGGTTAAATTATTTCTTGTAAAATACACCTTAAAAGTTACATAATATCCTCATATCAAAGCACAAGAAAGTAATTTTGAAAATATCTAAATTTAGTTTTTTTTTTAATTTTTGCCCAAACTTACGTTTGTATGGGATTTTTGGAAATAGATTTTTGGTTTAATTTAAAACAAGTGCTGAAATGTAATTATGTGATATATTTTTAGAAACAGCTCAGAAAGCCCTTTCATTCGATATCACACGAAATACGTTTTAGAACAATTTTTTTTTTAAATTAAACACTTTGTGAAAGCTTTGTAATCATGAAAAATTAAAAAAAAATATAATAAACAATATCAATATTTTCAAAATTGCTTTCTTGAGTTTAGATATTAGAATATTACATATCATTTGAGGTATATTTAATGAAAAATAATTCAACCATATTGTATCTGTAGGAGCCCAAACTTGGTATGTTTTGAAAATGTTTTTTTGTTTAATTTAAAACAAATGGCTGAAATATAACGATGTGATATATTTTTAGAACCGGCTCAACAAGCCCTTTCATTCGATACCATACACGATAGGTTTTGGAACAGAATTTTTTTTTTCCCATACGAAAAAAGGATGACACCATAGCTCCACTCCTAAGGGAAGAAATTTTAAGAACTGCGGGTCCAAAATTTTGTTTTCACCTCAAGTATACATGTACCAAACGGCTATATTGTACATCGATTTGCGGTATTCCATTGATTTTGAGCTCGTAGAAAGCCCAGAAGTAACATCATTATGACTGGCAAAACATATTACCCATTTACATGAAATAAAATTTGGGTTTTAAGAAAATGCTAATAATAATAATAACAGTTATTCATCTGGTATCATAGGCTATTGGAAAAGTCACTAAACAAAAATAGTGACTGATCCTCATTGCTTGGGATGATTAGTTCAAAAGCAATATACACAATTATGTTTCCCAGCACTTACAGCATTCAATAAAAATGTATGGCACCTGAAGGTCTAAAATAGTCTAAATGACCTTCTTTGTGCTTTATTTATAGTAAAAGACAAACTCTCTCTCAATCTTGTCATTAGGATCTCTCGTTAAATGAACATTAAATATGGTAAATTGGTATAACATAACATTCATAAATTATTAGTAATGATTGTAAAATTCTTACCTTTCTCAGAGGTGTTCTTGTTAATTCTACAGATTTTCCTCTACCTCTACCTGTAACATCCAGTATTATTAAGGTATAACAAAAATAAATGTGTTTAAAATATTTACTCTGGTCAGCTCAGGACAAGTTTAAAATAAACATAGTTATACCACAGATAATAGTACTAAACGAACAGAAGCCCATCTGGGTGAGGACAAGCAAATAATAAGCTACTCTCGCTGCACATTTATAAAGTACAATTTCAAATTGCACAGAGATGCGTGCATATTATTATAAGCACATCCGAAGCGTCTCTTTCTGTCGCGTAGTTCCGTCTCAACCGACACAAGACATGCCTTGTGTGCTGGCTGTCAAGGATAAGAGATTTGACATTATGCACCCAATGTAGTTTTACATATGCAGTTTTTTTTCTTGTTAAATATTTGGTAGGTTAAATGGTCAAAATGTCGATCTCTTTGTCATAAATCTTTGCCAAGTCAATCTCCTTAAGAAAAAGTATGGGCACCCCTGGTATAGGTCTACTGAATGAGCACACCAGCTCTATCATCACATCCATCTACCAAATGAAGCCGACATTAGTGATGTTGATGACACTTGCGTGGTAGAACCACTGTTACTGGCAGGCAATAAGCCAAGCCACAGGTTTAAATCCTGCTGTATGTGTATGTGATGAACATAAAAAAATATTTCCTGAGCGATTATTATTTAGTTTAAAATTCTTTCTTATGAATTCTATCTGTTAATCATGTTCGGGACTAAATGGTTACAAGAGGCTAAATTCAATAAATTACTTTGAATCTAAAGGCTTATTATAGAATCATAGCTATTACGATAGCATATAACGATAGCTGCAAAATTTATGAAATGGGTTTAAAAATGACTGAAACATAAAATCAGACAAGAATCTTGTTAACCCTTCAAGCCGGACGAAATGAGAAACAATAGATTTTCCATTGTTGTCTGGCCTTATGTGGCTGCGTTTAATGAATTAACTACATCTAAATGAACATACCTTTTTTTGCAGAGCTTGGGGTTTTGGAAGTACCACCAAAAAGGCCTTCATACGCCTTTTTCTTTTTGTACTCTTTTTGAAATTCATCTCTGGTAAGTATCTCTATATCGCCACCAACTGCCGTTTCTGCTCGAATAATGTCCTCGGGAAACTTTTCCATTGGCCCACTACTAGCTCGATACAAATCTAATAAAAAGATTACAATTTTCATTACCATTCTACAGTAAGTAAATTTTAAACAAAGTTGTATTTGTTTTTCACTTACGTAATCCTTTTGTGATGAATTCATCTTTTCTATCGCAGTTATATTTATTTATTGAATTAGCATTCTTGACATATTCGCTGAAAAGTATTTAAACTTATAAATGATTCTCAAAAACATAAGGATGACTGATTAGTTGATTACAATAAAAAAACCAAAATAGAACTAGCTTAAACGATTCCGAGACCACACGTAATATAAGATTGTACTTATAGAAGACAGCTTTGGTGTAATAAGCCGTAACCATATTTCTGCTGGGATAGTCTCTAATCAATGTACCTAAGCACTCTTATTTTGACTTTAGTACAAAATCTTAAAAAAGGCAACATGAAATTATTCTGTGGTAAATTATCCTTTCAAAAAGATATGTAAATAAGCATGAACAAAGACCTAGCTATAATTTTTTTGTTTATTGATACAAAAGGATTTCTGCTGGATAAGGTTTTTCACACTTTATTTGTAAACTTACTAAGTATCTTCTTGAAAGAACTTTACGACTGCTATTGGAGGTTTACGAAATGAAGGCAGGACATCTGGAGGAAGCTTCTCAGGGGCGACGACCTCACCAGGCCACCAGCATGAACCCAACTTCACCCATACCACTTCCCCGTCCAAATAGTTAATTTCAGCCTGTTCACACATCACCACTTAGATGTTCAGACAAAACGCACGACCATATTTTGTCAACTATAGCCACTATGCCGACTGCAACTATTACAACAGCAATTTCATTTCATCAAAACATGTTTCTATCATCCACACTATTTTATCATCAAATAGGGTAACACAATTACTATTTATCAATAAATGCCTTGGATTTGTCAAAACGTTAGCAAAATAAATTGGTTGTAAATATCACCGACGACTGCGTACGAAATAATTTCGTAGATTGGATTGTTGGTAGCCCTGGCTAACGTAATACTTATTTACGAAGAATTGGTTTATAAAGCTAATTATGGCAAAAATCTGATTTTATTATTTTCCTCCAGACAAAGATTAAAAATTGTAATTTGGGAATATATTTAATTAAAGAGTAGTTGTAAGTTTTAGCCGGAAGATAAAATTATGGATGGCGTCAGCAAATACCAACATTAAAATATTTCATTGCAGTAGAATAGAATGTTGCCATGATATATTTTTTCAAATGGGTTTTTGCTCTATGGTGTCTATGGCCGATCAAGCCAAAGGCGGCCCCTAGACGACACAATATAACATTGCGCAATATTTAACCCCCTGTAGACTCGTGTGTCATTTTTTTAACTCACTACTCCAATCCAAGATTCGGAACGACCAAGAACTTTAAATGTCATTATTAGTACAAAGTCTTCGTTTTCTATTTGGAATACGAATAATCTAAACTTTCCTATAATCTAAATCAAATAAAAACTGTTTTTTGAGAAGCTATGAACTTTAAAGTTCTTGGTCGTTCCGAACCTTAGAGTGTGTTAAAAAAAATATCACACGAGTCTACAAAGGGTTAAAATATTGTGCAATATAATTGATCGTCTAGGGGCCGCCTTTAGAGACCAAGCTTGGCAAGCCTGTAAAGGTGCGGGCACATTTGTCTGACACCACGTGTTAACACGCCGTATTTATATGGACGTGGTTATTAAGAGTGCATACATTTACTATGTCATCTGACGGCGTGTTAAGGTCGCTGTATACGGGACGGGAACGGAACGGGGACAAAGCGGGGAAAATATCGTTTCATAAAAAATGTATAAGGCTGGCCGCAGACCTACCGTTTCTTTGCTGATCTACCTAGAACAGCAAAGCAAAGAATGAAACCGGGAGGCTAGAATGCCATACAAAACGTACTACTCATCACAGACCTATCGACCCAAACCGGCAAGAACGCCCGGTCAGCAAGCCACCGGCCAACATCGCCGGTAAGAACGTCTTCACCGGTAAGAAAGAGGCGTAGCCTACGTGCTGGCTCCGTATATGGTCACACACAGCCCGGTTGCAACCCGGCGCCGGTGCCGGCGATTTGTAAGCGTCAGAACCGCTGGACCAAAAGCGATATTGAATGTTTAGAAAATACCGAAATGCAGTACTTTTTTGCTACTTTTTAGTACCTAACTTTAAATATTTAGTACCTCGACAGACAACCACAAAACGTGTAAAATACTTTCTTTACACTCTCTGGCCACTTATCCAGACATTCTGATTCTGACGTCAGCTTGTATGGACCACTTTTTTATAATTTTAAACAACACAACTAATTTATCTCTTTGTAAAATTTAGTACCTTTTAAGTACCATAACATATATTTTTTTCAATTTTTTTTGGCATAAGTATAAAAAAAAATAACGCATGGAAGATTTTTAAAATTGATATTTAATTTGACACAGAAACTTTGTAATAAAACTATACAACCCCATCGAGTTTGGGCTCGTTTCATTCATTCTGCTAAGTAATCTGTTGGAAGGTAGTGTCCAGGGTCTGATGATGGAGCAAGAAGAAGGCCACAGGAACTCTGTAATAAAAGCATACAATCCCATGGAGTTTGGGCTCGTTTGATTTGTTTTGACAAATACTCTGTTGAGAAATAGTCTCCGGGGTCTGATGATGGCAAGAAGAAGGTAAGGCAACCTATGTAAGACCGGATATGATATGAGATGGGTGACTGTGGGACTGCAGTTACGAATATTAAGCAACTCTTGGAAAAGCCGGGTAAATGGGTGATCGTTTAGGACTGCGATAACGAAAGTTTCGTTATCGCAGTCCAACGGTCACCCATCTCATAACTGGCATCTTCAAAAGTAGCTTTACTTACAGTCATTATTCTAGACCTAAACAGTCATCCATCTCATACTCGGCCTTTCCTAGAGTTGCTTAACTTTCGTTATCGCAGTGTCACCAATGTCATATCATATCCGGTCTTTCTTAAAATTGCCTTACCTTCTTCTTGCTCCATCATCAGACCTCGAACACTATTTCAGTCTCAACAAAGTACTTGTCAAGACAAATCAAACGAGCCCAAACTCCATGGAATTGTATGGTTTTATTACAGAGTTTATGTGGCCTTTTTCCTGCTCCATCATCAGACCCTGGACACTACCTTCCAACAGATTACTTAGCAGGATGAATGAAACGAACCCAAACTCTATGGGGCTGTATGGTTTTACAACAAAGTTCCTGCGTCAAATTAAATATCCATAATAAAAAAAAGTTCATGCCTAAAAATTTTCTTGTAGGTACGCAAAAAATTTGAAAAATATATATATGGTAAGGTACTTAAAAGGTACTAAATGTTTACAAAGAGAAACAAAACTTTTGTTGTTTGGAACTATGGAAAAAATGTTGCACAGTCAACCTGACGTCAGAATGTCTCGCCACTTTCCATACACATTTTGTCGCTGTCAATCGAGGTACCTACTAAATATTTGAGTTAGATATCAAATAGTAGCAAAAAGGTATTGCATTTTGGTATTTTCATAACATCTAATATTGCTTTTGGTCCAGCAGTCCTGACGCTTACATTTATGACACAATTTGATTTGAGAGACGACATCTCTCGGTGAGCGCTAGATTACGACTGAGCGCGAATCAAGAAAGCCCGGCGACCGGCGTGTGTGGGGCGATGATCCGGTTTCGATTCTGTTCTATCAGAATGGAAACCGGTAAGCAAAGAAACGGTAGGTCTGGGGCCACCCTAAGAGCATGCATACGTAGCGGAGGCACGACGGGGCCCGGACGGGACGGGAACGGAACGGGAAAAACTCCGTCGGTGGCACATCGCCGCCCCGTTCCGTTCCCGTTACGTATGCATTGAAACTCCGTTCGCACTTAGGCTCGTATTACAGAATCAAACTCAAACTCAAATCTCTGCTTGAGTACAGTTAGATAGGGATGGCGCTATATGCGATGAATAGCACCATCCCTTTCTAACTGTACTCAAGCAGCAAGCAGTGCTTGAGTCTCGTCCTATAATACGGACCTTAGTGATGTGTAATGCAAAGCATCCTGGTGGATTTTGGATTTTAACACTAATGACATTTTGATATTCAATAATGTTCTGTGATGCGTGCATTGTATCGTAATACAATATTCTATCTACTTATTCACTAAGTAGCAAAACTTTAAATTACCTATACCTGAACAAGGTTTTGATTCAAATAAATAGTTTTCAACATATTTTTCAGAGGCAAGACCGGCATAGAATAGAGTTCTGCCCCCGTATTACAACCTCTTAAAACCTGCCAGTTTTCTGAATGGCTATCAGTGCGTCTCTTTTATTTGCTATAGAGCGAGTTAGAGATGTACAGCTTGACCATAAAGAGTTGACAAAAATTGAGGGCGCCACTTTCTATGTAAACACGTCAAAATCACGAATAAATTGGCAACACTTACTAAATTTTGTACTGAAAAATTTTAGTTACTTTTTATTTCATTTCAACTCTTTATGGTCAAACTGTAGGTATACCAATTCATAATCCTGGCAAGTTTTAAGAGGTTGTAATACCCCCAAGGGTTCTAATCATTGTATCGGGGAGGAAAAGCGCAATTTTATCCCGATAGGTGGCGTCTTGTCGTTGGTACCGAGCCGCCTCAAAGAAACTGTCAAAACATATGGGAATCTCTTGGAGTATTGCACTTTTTAATTTTATACTGAGAAAATGCCGCATTGTTATGCATGTAACTTGTAAAATATTGTAGGTCATCGATTTTCCAGTAACAAAAAAAATAGTGGGCAAAAAAATTTAAAAAAAAATATGCTTTTTCCTCGATTTTCTCCTTTGCTGAGCCTGAGAAACATTATAAATCAAAAGGAATGTTTCATGAATTTGATGAAGCTTCGCCAAAATAAAACAGCATTTGAATTATAACAGCTTTGTTCTTTAATATTTCAACCTCAGCAGTTTCTAACATATTTATAACTTGGATGAATTTGATAGGTATATCAAATATGGAGTAAGCCTAATATTGGGGCCAAACAGAGAATTAATAGAATTTTATATGCCAGAGTCATTCAAGAAACTTAGAATAATAAAATAAATATGATAAAACGGTTCGTGTAATTTTGGATGGTACAGAAATTCCAGTACAGAAACCTGAAATTACTATTGCACAGAAGGCATCATCAGGCAACTATAAACACGGAAATTCACACTCAGTTGCTTTGTTAAAATTTAAATCATATGCTTCTAATCTGAAATAAAAAGATTACTTGTAAATCTTACACGAAATTTAAAGAAATGTAATGCTTGTTAGCAATTTTTTGTAAGTTGCTATAAACTTTCTTGCCTGTTGTTTTGGCTTTTCTTTTTCGTAATTCTTCTTTTATATGAGCTAAAGTTAGCATATAATACATTGTTTGTCCGCAAAACCGAAAAAAATACAATCTAAGAAAGTAAAATCACGTAATACACAGTCAAGACAATATAAGCTCAAACTGACAATTGTTCCAAAGACTGAGCGCCATCTGTAATTCACTTTGCCTTCGCCACAGCCGTGACACACTCTGTACATGAGAGTTCGAGCGCCAGCGACCTTGAGCCAGAGCGTGGAAGCGCTAGGGTTGATACCGAATTTAGACTTGTAACAAAGGAGATAACATAGTATGTTAGGAAATATAAACTTGTGCAAGGACATGTTAATGAAAGATAGGTTTGATTTATAATAACTTTTTGTAATCTTTAAATTATATTAGGTAGGGTAGATACATCATAAATTGCAACTCTTATACTATATTTTCTGTTATTTATAATAAAATTAATCTTTAACATGTTAATGAAAGATTTGATTTGTATTTTTATTTATTTATTGTCAATTTTACCTACTTGCGAGTTTACGAGTTTAATCGTCTGAAATCCTTGTTTTCAGATCTTTTTTTATAATTAAAGTAAGGTAAAAGGAAGGGTAAGGGCATGACTAATATTTCGTATATTTTAACTTTTAAAATACGAAGATACTTTTATCAGGAT
The DNA here is from genome assembly GCA_928269145.1 of Agriphila tristella. Lineage (NCBI taxonomy): Eukaryota > Metazoa > Arthropoda > Insecta > Lepidoptera > Crambidae > Agriphila > Agriphila tristella. Next base: position 47,669,780 of record OV743433.1, read on the forward strand.
TTTGTTTTTGGTTGTTGCCACAACAACAAACACAATAATAATGCCCGCCGCCGGGCATGATTATCTAACAATTAAATAATGTTGCGTCACGTCGCGTAGTCAGTCCATGAGAAATGCGGTACAATGCGGATTGCGATGGGCCAAGCGAGCGGCGAGCGACAGTAGAACCCTTGGCCGGGTAAGTCGTCGACTAGCGGCTGCACTCCCCGCGCGCCGCGCGCTGCCCCCGCACGCCTCCAGACACGCACACATAGCCGCGAGCGATTTTACGAGCATACATGCGCAAGTGTCGTTTCTTTTCGCGTTAGAGTATATATTCTGTGCCTTCGCCTCCCCATTCCCATGGTAAAAAAATAATTGACGAGCGGTTTTCAAAAGACACGTTAAGAAAAAAAAGTAGTACATAAAAAGAACTAGATGTCGTTGTACAACTAAGTAGGTAGGTTTTTAAGAAAAAGCAAAGGATGAAACGTGATTGATTACTTTTTTATCATACGTTTGTTGAGTATGTGGTTTGTTGCGTTGTGCGTTGGTTGTCCTTTGGCGTGTTCCGTCGAACTTTCCTTTGACCCTTAGCGCGAATAATTTTTAAAAATCTACCTAGTTTAGTTGAAGTAGTTCCATCTATCGACAAAATTTTACTTAAATTATCAGCTGTCAGAAAACCGCTCATTAGATAACAAAAGGTACTTAAAATCTTAAGTCGGTTTAGAAAAATACTTAAATCGGTTTAGAAAAAATGGAATTGTATCAATTGAGATTGAAAATATAAAATTAGGATGATCGTCATCTCGTGTGTGAGCTTCTCTCTTCAGGCTTGTGAGCTTTTAAATCCTTCAGTGACGGATAAACAATTTCTTATTTTGGTATTCAGAACAAACGTAAAGCCTCAATTACATACGCCGATTTAGCTTCCTTACTGGGGATCCAATTTCAGATTGGAAACGATGCCCCGAATTGGATCCTAGTTGGGGAATTTAAGGGTTGCCTCCCTAGCCAAGGCTATATAGGTAAGGCAAATGAAACTTTGATCATGCAGCCAAGTCTTCAGTCATATTTTTTTCTTTAGTTTGCATTTCTGCGGGTGTATTATTACGGGCACGTAATTTGGCAAGACAAAAGATGCGCAGCAGCTACAAACACTAAACTCGGTGCATCTTTTGTCTCATCTTTGTTTTACCAAGTTATTTATGCCGGTACCTATATCACATTCAAAGTAACCCCTAGATGATCAAGCATGGCTTGTCAATAATTTACATTGCATTACCACCACCACTACCATTTGAGTGCGTACCAAAAATTCAAGATGGGGGCCAACTTTTTTGTTTTTGGCCTGATTTCGATGAAACTCGGTTTTTGGTACTATTTTGGCAAGAAAATAACAACTCAATTTTTCAAATAATAAAAATCCAAGATGGCGGCCATCTTTTTTGTTTGTGGGCTGATTTCGATGAAACTCAGTTTTTGCTACTATTTTGACAAGAAATTAACAACACAATTTTTTAAATACTAAAAATCCAAGATGGCGACCATCTTTTTTGTTTGTGGGCCGAATTCGATGAAACTCAGTTTTCGCTACTATGTTGACAAGAAAATGACAACACAATTTTTCAAATATAAAAATCCAAGATGGCGGCCTACTTTTTTGTTTATGGGCCGATTTCAAAGAAACTCGGTTTTGTTACTACTTTGACGAAAAAATAACAACGAAATGTTGAAAATAATAATAAAATCAATATACCAGCCAACTCTTTTATTTATGGGCCGATTTTTCAATTTTTCGATTTCGATGATGATGACAGTAACAATAATGTTACTTTTTAAGTAGTTAGTACCAAAACCCAAGTTTTATTAAAATCGGACCACGAACAAAAAAATAGGCCACCATCTTGGATTTTTAATATTTTTAACATTGCCTTGTTATTTTCTTGTCAAAATAGTACCAACAACCGAGTTTAATCGAAATCGGCCCAATAGCAAAAACGTTGGCCGTCATCTAGAATTTTTGAATATTTTTAACATTGCGTTGTTATTTTCTTGTCAAAATAGGACCGAAAACCGAGTTTTATCAAAATCGGCCCAAAAACAAAAAAGTTGACCGCCATCTTGGATTTTTTGTATTTAAAAAATTGTGTTGTTATTTTCTTGTTAAAATAGTACCAAAAACCGAGTTTCATCGAAATCGGCCCACAAAAAAAATGTTGGCCGCCATCTTGGATTTCTTAATATTTTCAATATTGCGTTGTTATTTTCTTGTCAAAATAGGAACAAAAACCGAGTTTAATCGAAATCGGCCCAAAAACAAAAAAGTTGACCGCCATCTTGGATTTTTAGTATTTAAAAAATTGTGTTGTTATTTTCTTGTTAAAATAGTACCAAAAACCGAGTTTCATCGAAATCGGCCCACAAAAAAAATTTTGGCCGCCATCTTGGATTTCTTAATATTTTCAATATTGCGTTGTTATTTGCTTGACAGAATAGGACCAAATACCGAGTTTTATCGAAATCGGCCCAAAAACAAGAAAGTTGACCGCCATCTTAGATTTTTAATATTTTCAACATTTCGTTGTTATTTTTTGCCAAAATAGTAACAAAACCGTGTTTCATTGAAATCGGCCCACAAACAATAAAGTTGACCGCCATCTTTTTTATTACAGAGTTCTAGTGGCCTTTTTCCGTCCAGCTTCATCATCAAACCATTTCCTATCAGAGTACTCATCAAAACCTACCTTTACATTTCCGTTAATAGTGAAAACTCATTGTTTAATCTATGTACAATAATGTTATTGTCAAGTACTGGTGACAACCCTAATCAGTGAAATCATGTCCTAATTGGGGCATAGTGTGATCGCTACATCCAATTTGGGTTCCTAGATTGGATCCCCAGTAAGGAAGCTAAATCGGCGTATGTAATCGAGGCTTTACGCTAGAATTTATGAATTATTGACGTTTGAACATGGTCCTCACGAAATGACACTGAAGATCATGGATGCTGGAAATAACAAAAACTAGCTAACGAAAGTGCAGTTTCACTCCATAGATGCTCAGTGACGCAAAAATAAATAAGATTTAACATTCGAAAACCATACAAAACAGAATAGATCTCATAAAATCGTTGTTTAAACGTGGCACACACGGAACCGTGTGTGCCAGTTTTCATTTGTCAAAATATCGACAACTAAACCGTTTGGAACCAAATGAAGCAGTCTAGCAGCGTTACGTTTGATAAGTGACAGCATATAAAACTTTAAATCCGTTCGCGTAACAACACATCAATAGGAAAAGCAAAAACAATATTTCGACCCATCAGACTGTGTGGCCCACAATTAATACCGTTACGTTACGTGAATTTTGCGTCACTTAAGATGTAAAGCAGTTTATAGTAATAAGAATTTCCGTCACTGAGGATCTAGCTTTATTTGGAACCAATCACTGCAGTAGTTTCAATACAATTCATGATACAATTTGTATGAGATTTTTAAGTTAGGGCGACAACAGTGTACGCACATTGATGGACAGAAAGGATTTATGTAACCGTCCTGTTAATGAGGCCTTTTTCAATCAAAATGACAAAAAACTGTCTGCTCGATAGATGGCATTGATAAAAATGTATGTGTCAAAGTGTGTTTTTTAATAACCAAGCCTCGAAGAGTACTTATGTAGGCAGGTAGATGTAACCCTGAAATGTTTCTTTCTGGGTAGATGTCAGCCAGCGTTCGCTTAAGCCGAAATTAGATGGTTCATTTTTACGTTTATTTTCGATGCTTCACTAATGAAGCGTCTAATTACGAATTCATCTTTCATCACTGATGTGCCTTTTTGATGAAAGTCACTAGACGGCCGTTCGCTTTCATCGGTATTTGCCTTTCATCAATCATCGGCATCGGAAATTAACGATAAATGAAACGTGTAAACAGCGCCATTCACTGCAGTGAACGGCATGTCGTCAGCCACGTTTTTGTTTTTATTTTAATGTGCCTTTATTTTTCGATTTTCGACGTTCTTCAACTTGCATCAGACAACATGCATACAAGCAATGCATGCAAGCATTTTCTCGCTCTTTAATTAACTACTAATTCTTTAATAAAAATTATCACGCACAACCTGTTGCCGCGAAAGAGGAAAATAGTAACAGACAAACATACAATCACACATGCAAACCCTTACCCCAAATGCATATACCGCCTCCGTTCCGTTTCATCTATCGTGGGTTGTAACGATACGCTGCAGTCTCAGTAAACATTAACACGACACGATACGCTGTCCGCAAAAAAATACTTCGTGGTCACCCTAGGTGATCTACATACTAATTTAAATCTCGAATTGCATCGTAAGTACTGCAGTGATTGGTTCCAAATAAAGCTAGATCCTCAGTGACGGAAAATTTTATTATTATAAACTGCTATACAACTTAAGTGACGCAAAATTCACGTAACGTAACGGTATTAATTGTGGGCACACAGTCTGATGGGTCGAAATATTGTTTTTGCTTTTTCTATTGATGTGTTGTTACGCGAACGGATAAGTGTTATATGCTGTCACTTATCAAACGTAACGCTGCTAGACTGCTTAATTTGACTCCAAAGGGTTTAGTTGTCGATATTTTGACAAAAACTGGCACATACGGTTCCGTGTGTGCCACGTTTAAACAACGATTTTATGAGATCTATTCTGTTTTGTATGGTTTTCGAATGTTAAATCTTATTTATTTTTGCGTCACTGAGCATCTATGGAGTGAAACTGCACTTTCGTTAGCTAGTTTTTGTTATTTCCAGCATCCATGATCTTCAGTGTCATTTCGTGAGGACCATATTCAAACGTCAATAATTCATAAATTCTTGCGTTACGTTTGTTCTGAATACCAAAATAAGAAATTGTTTATCCGTCACTGAAGGATTTATAAGCTCACAAGCCTGAAGGAGTAAGGCACACACGAGATGACGATCATCCTAATTTTATATTTTCAATCTCAATTGATACAATTCCATTTTTTCTAAACCGATTTAAGTATTTTTCTAAACCGACTTAAGATTTTAAGTACCTTTTGTTATCTAATGATAATTTAATAAAGTTGTTTTCACAACACTAGCACGTTACTACCACGTCAACTGTCGCGACTAGCACGTTGTGTATGCATTAAACTCCCCGTCAGGATCACCTTTCGTCCCCGTTCCGTCCGGGGTTTTTCCCGTCCCGTATACAGCGACGTTTAACGCGTGGCATCAGACGATTGATGTGCCCGCACCTTAATTGTGACATTACGTATAGTGCGAATCATGAAAGATGACCATAAATGGCGCCCATCTTTGCATCATAAAGACTTAATGCCTCGATTACATACGCCGATTTAGCTTCCTTACTGGGGATCCAATCTAGGAACCCAAATTGGATGTAGCGATCACACTATGCCCCAATTAGGACATGATTTCACTGATTAGGGTTGTCACCAGTACTTGACAATAACATTATTTGTACATAGATTAAACAATGAGTTTTCACTATTAACGGAAATGTAAAGGTTTTGATGAGTACTCTGATAGGAAATGGTTTGATGATGAAGCCGGACGGAAAAAGACCACTAGAACTCTGTAATAAAAAAGATGGCGGTCAACTTTATTGTTTGCGGGCCGATTTCAATGAAACTCGGTTTTTGTACTATTTTAACAAGAAAATAACAACACAATTTTTCAAATACTAAAAATCTAAGATGGCGGTCAACTTTTTTGTTTTTGGGCCGATTTCGTTAAAACTCGGTTTTTGGTCCTATTTTGTCAAGAAAATAACAACGCAATATTGAAAATATTAAGAAATCCAAGATGGCGGCCAAAATTTTTTTTGTGGGCTGATTTCGATGAAACACGGTTTTTGGTACTATTTTAACACGAAAATAACAACTCAATTTTTCAAATACTAAATATCCAAGATGGCGGTCAACTTTTTTGTTTTTGGGCCGATTTCGATAAAACTCTGTTTTTGGCCCTATTTTGACAAGAAAATAACAACGCAATATTGAAAATATTAAGAAATCCAAGATGGCGGCCAACATTTTTTTTTGTGGGCCGATTTTGATGAAACTCGGTTTTTGGTACTATTTTAACATGAAAATAACAACACAATTTTTTAAATACGAAAAATCCGAGATGGCGGTCAACTTTTTTGTTTTTGGGCCGATTTTGATAAAACTCGGTTTTCGGTCCTATTTTGACAAGTAAATAACAACGCAATGTTAAAAATGTTCAAAAATCCAAGATAACGGCCAACTTTTTTGCTATTGGGCCGATTTCGATTAAACTCGGTTGTTGGTACTATTTTGACAAGAAAATAACAAGGCAATGTTAAAAATATTAAAAATACAAGATGGTGGCCTATTTTTTTGTTCGAGGTCCGATTTTAATAAAACTTGGGTTTTGGTACTAACTACTTAAATAGTAACAATAATCATCATCATCGAAATCGAAAAATTGAGAAATCGGCCCATAAATAAAAGAGTTGGCTGGTATATTGATTTTATTATTATTTTCAACATTTCGTTGTTATTTTTTCGTCAAAGTTTCGAAACCAAGTTACAAAACCAAGTTTCTTTGAAATTGGCCCATAAACAAAAAAGTTGGCCACCATCTTGGATTTTTTGTATTTAAAAAATTGTGTTGTTATTTTCTTGTCAACATAGTAGCGAAAACTGAGTTTCATCGAAATCGGCCTACAAACAAAAAAGATAGTCGCCATCTTGGATTTTTAGTATTTGAAAAATTGTGTTGTTATTTTCTTGTCAAAATAGTAGCAAAAACTGAGTTTCATCTAAATCAGCCCACAAACAAAAAAGATGGCCGCCATCTTGAATTTTTGGTACGCACTCAAATGGTAGTGGTGGTGGTAATGCAATGTAAATTATTGACAAGCCATGCTTGATCATCTAGGGGTTACTTATAATGTGATATAGGTACCGGCATATAACTTGGCAAAACAAAGATGAGACAAAAGATGCATCGAGTTTAGTGTTAGTAGCTGCTGCGCATCTTTTGTCTCATCTTTGTCTTGCCAAAATACGTGCCCGTAATAATACACCCGCAGAAATGCAAACTAAAGAAAAAAATATGACTGAAGACTTGGCTGCATGATCAAAGTTTCATTTGCCTTACCTATATAGCCTTGGCTAGGGAGGCAACCCTTAAATTCCCCAACTAGGATCCAATTCGGGGCATCGTTTCCAATCTGAAATTGGATCCCCAGTAAGGAAGCTAAATCGGCGTATGTAATCGAGGCTTAAGATAGAATAATATTTCATATACATTTAGATATAATAATTTTATCTAAATATATACAATATTATTTTGTCTGAGGTCTTTTCTTTATGAGTTATGATGCGAAGATGGGCGCCGTTGGTGGTCATCTTTCGTGATCCGAACTATAACGTACCTACGTTCGGCAACTAACGTGCTTTATGCCAACATTAGACGGTTCATCAAAAGTGATTCATTGTACTGTGACAGATGGATGTGATACATTGCTACTTCATTTTGGCACAAATAAAAATTTACCAAAGAAACAAAGCAATGTATAACATCCATCTGTCAAATTACAGTTAACATGAACTTCAATGTTTTTAGCCGATAGACCCGCTGGTATGCTCTTGCAAGCGACAAATAGCGCGCGCCCCTCTCCCGCCGCCCGCGCCCGTCACCGCTATGCACGCCCAAAATACGCGTTCCGCGCAATCCCCACCCGATTTCAAGTTATATACCTCGTACTGTAGTATGGGTACGTTCATCCCCACCCGATTTCAAGTTATATACCTCGTACTGTAGTATGGGTACGTTGAACTATGTTCAGTTCTACATTCGCAGGGTTCGTAACATCATTCACAATATAGTTTGTTACAATACAATGTACGCCACGTCGCGTCGTCGCCGTACAATGTAATATAGAAAATAAAATAAATAAAGGTCGCCACAACTATGAAAAATTATACTATCTGGTGACAGCCTTTGCAATCGTGTGCGTAACCCAGTGAGTCTCCGGATGGGGGATATGGTTGTGCAAGGGTTGTGCATTCTGTTTTGTTCGCTATTTTTAGTTACTAATATAGTTGAAGCCGATTGTTACTAACATATTTTATTTTATTTATTTTTTAATTAAGTGTGTTTTAATAATGTGATAATGTATGTAATAATAATAATATTGAATTGGAATTTGTAAATTGTAATTTTGTTAATATGGACCATGGTCTGAAATAAAAGTATTTTATTTTTATTTTTTATTTATTTTAACACACCGTCATATGATATCGATTTTATTAGTAAATGTTTGCACTAGGAGACTGGAGAACACGTATCTTATTTATAACACGTCCATATAAATACGACGTGTTAACACGTACTGTCTTATTCAGAGTGCGTTCGTTAAACTAGGGCCAAAGTTAACATGGCGTTAGACTGCGGACTAACGTCATTTTAGCGCAAATCGTATTCAGACTGACAGTTTAACGTTTAGTCCCACCGTTTAAGGATTAAAAGGTGCATTGTGATTGGTTTACAACCAGGTTTTGTTAGAACAGTCTTGCGCCCCAGTTTTGTGAAACATCTCTGAATAAGACAGGTAGCGTCAGACAAATATGTGCCTGCACCTTAAGAATTAAATCAGATCAATCAGAAATTATGTTTGAAATAAAAAAGAAAATGAAAAGGCTGTATGCAGTGGCGGATCCAGGATTTTGGTTTGGGAGGGGCTTAACGTAGGTGAGGGCAGGCCTTACCAAGGTAATCAACAGATTTGTTGGGTGCACTCAAATGATTTTGGGGGGCTTGAGCCCCTTAGACCTCCCCCCCCCTGGATCCGCTAGTGGCTGTAAGGTACAGTACCTTCGTCCTTTTGGAAAAAAGGTTCGCAATGAAAAAAGCGCGGGAACTTTGATTGTAGCGCAGCGTACTATCCGCGTCAATTGGTAATGCGCCTGGCGGCCATGATTTTAACCTCAAAAACGAAAAACAATTGTAATTTTCTCATATACCTAGACCCTTTCTTATTGAAAATAAGAATTCAATAATTAATATATTATATTACCTATTAGAATTTTACTGTTTTATGTCATTTTTAGTTGCGGATGACGATGATGTGTATGTAATTTTGACAAGGTTCCAGCGCATTACCAATTGACGGGGATAGTATAATAATAAATATTATTTTACTCTTTACGTAGCGTGGTGGCTGGTGGGCCAAGAATTTTATATTGTGGATGATTGTACGCATATGTATTGTCATGTCGTTACGTCAACCAGCTTTAAAAAAATGAATATAGGTTACTAATTTTTATTCTTATTTATCTAAGAATCGTGGTATGATCTAATCTGAGGGTCTGCCTGCAAAGAGTTAGTCCGCTGCTTGCTCTAAAGTAACTAATTTGTGTTCTGTACCTATAACTTACTAGACTAGAATGAGTACCTACTATACTATACCCCTCAATTGGTAATGAGCTGGAACCTTGTCAAATTAACATACATATCAACGTCATCCGCAACAAAAAATAAGAAAAAACAGGAAAATTCTAATAGGTAATATAATATATTAATTATTGAATTCTTATTTTCAATAAGAAAGGGTCTAGGTATATAAAAAAATTGCAATTGTTTTTCGTTTTTGAGGTTAAAATCATGGCCGCTAGGCGCATTACCAATGGGGAATGTCCGAAAAAAATCAAATTCGCTGAATATTTTTCTATAGGTAGGAATAAGCACCCTTAGTAATAGAAAAAAGTTTCAGAGTTTTTGGTTGCGTAAAAAAGTTAAAAAAAATTAAAGTCTCTTCGACTCAAGAAGCTTATACCTCCCTCCAATGGAGATTGCACGGCCATATGTCATAAGCCTCAATTACATACGCCGATTTAGCTTCCTTACTGGGGATCCAATTTCAGATGCCCCGAATTGGATCCTAGTTGGGGAATTTAAGGGTTGCCTCCCTAGCCAAGGCTATATAGGTAAGGCAAATGAAACTTTGATCATGCAGCCAAGTCTTCAGTCATATTTTTTTCTTTAGTTTGCATTTCTGCGGGTGTATTATTACGGTCACGTAATTTGGCAAGACAAAAGATGCGCAGCAGCTACAAACACTAAACTCGGTGCATCTTTTGTCTCATCTTTGTTTTACCAAGTTATTTATGCCGGTACCTATATCACATTATAAGTAACCCCTCGATGATCAAGCATGGCTTGTCAATAATTTACATTGCATTACCACCACCACCACTACCATTTGAGTGCGTACCAAAAATTCAAGATGGGGGCCAACTTTTTTGTTTTTGGCCTGATTTCGATGAAACTCGGTTATTGATACTATTTTGGCAAGAAAATAACAACTCAATTTTTTAAATAATAAAAATCCAAGATGGCGGCCATCGGTTTTGTTTGTGGGCTGATTTCGATGAAACTCAGTTTTTGCTACTATTTTGACAAGATAATAACAACACAATTTTTCAAATACTAAAAATCCAAGATGGCGACCATCTTTTTTGTTTGTGGGCCGATTTCGATGAAACTCAGTTTTCGCTCCTATGTTGATAAGAAAATGACAACACAATTTTTCAAATATAAAAATCCAAGATGGCGGCCTACTTTTTTGTTTATGGGCCGATTTCAAAGAAACTCGGTTTTGTTACTACTTTGACGAAAAAATAACAATGAAATGTTGAAAATAATAATAAAATCAATATACCAGCCAACTCTTTTATTTATGGGCCCATTTCTCAATTTTTCGATTTCGATGATGATGATTATTGTTACTTTTTAAGTAGTTAGTACCAAAACCCAAGTTTTATTAAAATCGGACCACGAACAAAAAAATAGGCCACCATCTTGGATTTTTAATATTTTTAACATTGCCTTGTTATTTTCTTGTCAAAATAGTACCAACAACCGAGTTTAATCGAAATCGGCCCAATAGCAAAAACGTTGGCCGTCATCTTGAATTTTTGAATATTTTTAACATTGCGTTGTTATTTTATTGTCAAAATAGGACCAAAAACCGAGTTTTATCAAAATCGGCCCAAAAACAAAAAAGTTGACCGCCATCTTGGATTTTTAGTATTTAAAAAATTTTGTTGTTATTTTCTTGTTAAAATAGTACCAAAACCGAGTTTCATCGAAATCGGCCCACAAAAAAAATGTTGGCCGCCATCTTGGATTTCTTAATATTTTCAATATTGCGTTGTTATTTTCTTGTCAAAATAGGAACAAAAACCGAGTTTAATCGAAATCGGCCCAAAAACAAAAAAGTTGACCGCCATCTTGGATTTTTAGTATTTAAAAAATTGTGTTGTTATTTTCTTGTTAAAATAGTACCAAAAACCGAGTTTCATCGAAATCGGCTCACAAAATAAATTTTGGCCGCCATCTTGGATTTCTTAATATTTTCAATATTGCGTTGTTATTTTCTTGACAGAATAGGACCAAAAACCGAGTTTTATCGAAATCGGCCCAAAAACAAAAAAGTTGACCGCCATCTTAGATTTTTAATATTTTCAACATTTCGTTGTTATTTTTTGTCAAAATAGTAACTTTTTGTCAAAATAGTAACAAAACCCTGTTTCATTGAAATCGGCCCACAAACAATAAAGTTGACCGCCATCTTTTTTATTACAGAGTTCTAGTGGCCTTTTTCCGTCCGGCTTCATCATCAAACCATTTCCTATCAGAGTACTCATCAAAACCTACCTTTACATTTCCGTTAATAGTGAAAACTCATTGTTTAATCTATGTACAATAATGTTATTGTCAAGTACTGGTGACAACCCTAATCAGTGAAATCATGTCCTAATTGGGGCATAGTGTGATCGCTACATCCAATTTGGGTTCCTAGATTGGATCCCCAGTAAGGAAGCTAAATCGGCGTATGTAATCGAGGCTTTATCTTGACTATGAAACTGGCCGTGCAATCTCTATTTGAGGGAGGTATAATATAAGCTTCTTGAGAAAAAAGCAAAGGATTTTGTCAATTTGACAGTTAATTTTCTTCTTCTTATTTTTGTTATGGCATGGTTATGGCAATCTACTCCTCTTCAGGAAGTAACTTTTGCCAGTATCGAGTCGATAATTCAGTGTTATACCACAGTAGGTATTATAATCACCTACCAGTAATCTGACTCCTTTGCATGGGCGTACCCACGTTGGGGCAAAGTGGGGCGCTTGCCCCACCCTCTACCCTGACTTTAAGCTAAATATTTACAAAACTATTTATTTAGGTATTAATTTCATTCAAATTCTAAATTACCGCGTGACATAGCCTTCTTATAGTTGTCAGGATTTTATTATTTTATAAACGGTTTTCTTGATAAAACTGAATTGTTGTATAGTCCTCGTATGTGGGAACAGAAAAATAGGGCACAGAGCGAGTTGGTTGCGGGTGTGTAATGTATGACCTAAATTTACATGCACTAACGATCAGAGGATATAATAACATTTCATATAATTTCATTTGACATACCGATCAAATAATATAACATACGGTTAATATAATTTCACTTGACCTAAATACATGTGATATAAAAATTATTTGACACAATAAACATTTGATCTAATTAACAGATGATATAAAGCACATTTCATATAACATTCATTTACTCTATTCAACATTTAAAATAATTTTATTTGACCTATGATTTAAATGATATAAAAAAAAAGCATAGCCCTAAAATATGATTTCATTATTTATGTATTTTTATCTACACCCATGCCTTAAATGGCAGGGGATAAAGGGATTATGGAGGCATAAAGGGATCTGAAACAGTTAGCTTACTGCCAACATAACAGTATCCCTCCGCTGCGAGTGGTCAAAACACTAACCTAACCTACCTAGTGCATTAAGATTTTCTTTGTAGCGGGGGGCCTGGGGCCAGCCCCCCTGCACCACCCAGCAAGCATTTTGCAAGCAAGCACCCAACATGCAAGCATGCAAGCAAGCATGCAGCATGCAAGCAATCATGCAGCATGCAAGCAAGCATGCAGCATGCAAGCAAGCATGCAGCATGCAAGCAAGCATGCAGCATGCAAGCAAGCATGCAGCATGCAAGCAAGCATGCAGCATGCAAGCAAGCATGCAACATGCATGCAAGCATTGTGGAGCTCCGCTCGCTTCGCTCGCTCCGCTGCGAGTGGTCAAAACACTAACCTAACCTAACCTACTGGTAGGTGCATTAAAAGTTTTTCTTTATAGCGGGGGGCCTCAGGCCCCCCGACCCCCCCGAGCAGGGGGGCCAGGGATAAATAAAGTCCATAAAGGGATTATGGAGGCATAAAGGGATCTGAAACAGTTAGCTTACTGCCAACATAACAGTATCCCTCCGCTGCGAGTGGTCAAAACACTAACCTAACCTACCTGGTGCATTAAGATTTTCTTTGTAGCGGGGGGCCTGGGGCCAGCCCCCCTGCACCACCCAGCAAGCATTTTGCAAGCAAGCACCCAACATGCAAGCATGGAAGCAAGCATGCAGCATGCAAGCAATCATGCAGCATGCAAGCAAGCATGCAGCATGCAAGCAAGCATGCAGCATGCAAGCAAGCATGCAGCATGCAAGCAAGCATGCAACATGCATGCAAGCATTGTGGAGCTCCGCTCGCTTCGCTCGCTCCGCTGCGAGTGGTCAAAACACTAACCTAACCTAACCTACTGGTAGGTGCATTAAAAGTTTTTCTTTATAGCGGGGGGCCTCAGGCCCCCCGACCCCCCCGAGCAGGGGGGCCAGCCCCCCTGCACCCCCCGGCAAGCATTTTGCAAGCAAGCAAGCATGCAGCATGCAGGCAAGCATGCAGCATGCAGGCAAGCATGCAGCATGCAGGCAAGCATGCAGCATGCAGGCAAGCATGCAGCATGCAGGCAAGCATGCAGCATGCAGGCAAGCATGCAGCATGCAGGCAAGCATGCAGAATGCAGGCAAGGATGCAGCTTGCATGCAAGCATTGTGGACATTGCTGCGAGTGGTCAAAACTCTAACCTAACCTAACCTACTGGCAAGTTACATGCATGCTTGTATGCTTTCTTGCATGTCTAGTCATTGTTATGTTATAATATATGTATGCTAATAGATGTTAGGACATTAAACATTAGTGGATTTGATAATCAAGCAAGCATCATAATAACAAAAGCTAGTTATTTCTATTTTATAGTAAAAGTTGATTATAACATGTAAAATTAGATCAAATGATATGTATATGAAATGTAAGTTAGATAAAAAAGCAATATATCAAATGATACTTATGGGATATAAACGTTAGAGCAAATGTAAATATGGCAAATAATAATGATGACAAATGAATAATAGGTTAAAAAAAATTATGTCATTTATTTTTAGGTCAAATAAAAATTAGATGAAGTCAACGTTAGTGACATTGAAATTAGATTAACTGTTTTTATGGCAACCGAATCGCACCCGTTGGTTGCGCTAGTTCAGAGAACGGCAAGTCGCGCCTTGTGAGGATTTTTCATCGCGCTTGGACAAAACAAAATCATTATACCATCATTTTTCCAAACCATAATCGCGGCACGGCCTAGAGCGCGCGACGCGCTTCTCATGCCCGCCGGCGCCCCACGACTAGGCTACACCATCAGTGATTGTAATGATTTTGTCCAAACCATCACCGCCGCTCGGTCCGGAACGTGCCGCGCGCTTCGCACGCCACGTATAGGCTACACCATCATTGATTGTAATGATTTTGTCCAAACCATTATCGCTGCTCGGTCCGGAGCGCCCGGCGTGGCATTTAGGCTACACCATACACCATCATTGAATGTAATGATTTTGTCTGAACCATCATCGCCACTCAGTCCAGAGCGCGCCGCGCACTTCGCACGCTGCGTCTAGGCTACACCATCTTTAATTATAATGATTTTGTCAAAACCATCATCGCTGCTTGGTCTGGAGCACCCGGCGCGCTTCGCACGTTGCGTTTAGGCTACACCATACACCGTCATTGATTGTAATGATTTTGTCCGAACCATCGTCACCGATCGTCCCGGAGCGCGCAGCGCGCTTCGCACGCTGCATCTAGGCTACACCATCTTTGATTGTAATGATTTTGTCCAAACCATCATCGCCGCTCGGTCCGGAGCATGCAGTGTGCTTCACACGCCGCATTTAGGCTACACCATACATCATCATCGATTGTAATGATTTTGTCCAAACCATCATCGCCGGTCGGTCCGGAGCGCGCCGCGCGTTTCGCACGCTGCGTCTAGGCTACACCATCTTTGATTGTAATGATTTTGTCCAAACCATCATCGCTGCTCGTTTTAAAGCGCCCGGCGCGCTAAGGCTACATCATCATTGATTGTAATGATTTTGTCTGAACCATCATCGCCGATTGACCTGGAGCGCGCAGCACGCTTCGCACGCTGCGTCTAGGCTACACCGTCTTTGATTTTAATGATTTTGTCCAAACCATCATCGCCGCTCGGTCCGGAGCGCGCAGTGCGCTTTGCACGCCGCATTTAGGCTACACCATAATATACCATCATCGATTGTAATGATTTTGTCCAAACCATCATCACCGCTCGGTCCGCAGCGCGCAGCGCGCTTCGCAAGCTGCGCCTAGGCTACTCCTTCTTTGATTGTAATGATTTTTTCCAAATTATGATCGCTGCTCGGTCTGGAGCGCGGGACGCGCTTCGCACGCTGCGTTTAGGCTACACCATACACCAAACCATAATCGCTGCTCCGTCTCTTTGCCTATTATTTATTTCGTCAGGTTTCAGTAGCGCCGTGTAAGCCCCTTCTTTTTGAAACCGGTTAGTAATTATAGTTACAAACTAGTTTGTGACAAAGATTCGTACACGGTACTACCAAATTTATTTGAAACCTACACAAAACGCGGTGTGTGTGTTGTTTCGGGATATTATTGAAATGGCTAGCAATTCGAGCGATGAGGAGTTATTACTTCTATACTACATCAGACTGCATCCCACTTTACTCCAAGCTTTCTCGGTCACATCCCAACGCGAATACTCTTTTAATGTGTAATTACACAGACACATATGCTTTTCCACTTCTTGGACAAATTGTATATTTACTAATGGTCATTAATTTTCACTGAACCGCAGCATAGTTTCCAGTTTCCATTAGTAATCAGTCGACGCGCGACTGCATGACCGGTCGCTGGGTGATTAGTTACTGACGCGTTCTAAACCAGTTTGTGATTGGTAGCGTCGTGTACGGAGCGCCATTGAAATACTAGTGCTGTGACATTTTAGTAACTAGTTGGTGATTAGAGTTTGAAACTAGTTTATTTTGAGTAGCGCCATGTAAGGCTGCATCCCGAATCACACTAAAATCGATGACAGCGCACTAAAATGCGTTCCGAGTTGGTGATTTTGTATGGGTTTGACAGATAACGTGAGCGCTGACTTCGATTTTATCGTGATTCGGAATATAGCCTAATGCCTCGATTACATACGCCGATTTAGCTTCCTAGCTAGGAACCAATTTCGGGTTGCCACCCGTATTATATAATAAAATATTGTACAATAACATCGATTTTAAAATTGAATTAACACTTAAACGGAAAAGTAAACATTGTTTAAGATTGTAGATGAGAATAGAAAATAAAAAATCATAAAAAATTATGACTTTTCCGTTATTTGTGCTAATTTACTGTTAAAATTGAACTTATTTATACGGGTGGCAACTCTAAATTGGTTCCTAGCTAGGATGCTAAATCGGCGTATGTAATCGAGGCGAAGGGCCTAGTGAAGATTGAAAAAAGGTCTTTAAAGCCTCGATTACATACGCCGATTTAGCTTCCTTACTGGGGATCCAATCTAGGAACCCAAATTGGATGTAGCGATCACACTATGCCCCAATTAGGACATGATTTCACTGATTAGGGTTGTCACCAGTACTTGACAATAACATTATTGTACATAGATTAAACAATGAGTTTTCACTATTAACGGAAATGTAAAGGTAGGTTTTGATGAGTACTCTGAAAGGAAATGGTTTGATGATGAAGCCGGACGGAAAAAGGCCACTAGAACTCTGTAATAAAAAAGATGGCGGTCAACTTTATTGTTTGTAGGCCGATTTCAATGAAACACGGTTTTGTTACTATTTTGACAAAAAATAACAACGAAATGTTGAAAATATTAAAAATCTAAGATGGCGGTTATCTTTTTTGTTTTTGGGCCGATTTCGATAAAACTCGGTTTTTGGTCCTATTCTGTCAAGAAAATAACAACGCAATATTGAAAATATTAAGAAATCCAAGATGGCGGCCAAAATTTTTTTTGTGGGCCGATTTCGATGAAACTCTGTTTTTGGTACTATTTTAACAAGAAAATAACAACACAATTTTTTAAATACTAAAAATCCAAGATGGCGGTCAACTTTTTTGTTTTTGGGCCGATTTCGATTAAACTCGGTTTTTGTTCCTATTTTGACAAGAAAATAACAACGCAATATTGAAAATATTAAGAAATCCAAGATGGCGGCCAAAATTTTTTTTGTGGGCCGATTTCGATGAAACTCGGTTTTTGGTACTATTTTAACAAGAAAATAACAACTCAATTTTTTTAATACTAAAATTCCAAGATGGCGGTCAACTTTTTTGTTTTTGGGCCGATTTTGATAAAACTCGGTTTTTGGTCCTATTTTGACAAGAAAATAACAACGCAATGCTAAAAATATTCAAAAATTCAAGATGACGGCCAACGTTTTTGCTATTGAGCCGATTTCGATTAAACTCGGTTGTTGGTACTATTTTGACAAGAAAATAACAAGGCAATGTTAAAAATATTAAAAATCCAAGATGGTGGCCTATTTTTTTGTTCGTGGTCCGATTTTAATAAAACTTGGGTTTTGGTACTAACTACTTAAAAAGTAACAATAATCATCATCATCGAAATCGAAAAATTGAGAAATGGGCCCATAAATAAAAGAGTTGGCTGGTATATTGATTTTATTATTATTTTCAACATTTCGTTGTTATTTTTTCGTCAAAGTAGTAACAAAACTGAGTTTCTTTGAAATCGGCCCATAAACAAAAAAGTAGGCCGCCATCTTGGATTTTTATATTTGAAAAATTGTGTTGTCATTTTCTTGTCAACATAGTAGCGAAAACTAAGTTTCATCGAAATTGGCCCACAAACAAAAAAGATGGTCGCCATCTTGGATTTTTAGTATTTGAAAAATTGAGTTGTTAATTTCTTGTCAAAATAGTAGCAAAAACTGAGTTTCATCGAAATCAGCCCACAAACAAAAAAGATGGCCGCCATCTTGGATTTTTATTATTTGAACAATTGAGTTGTTATTTTCTTGCCAAAATAGTACCAAAAACCGAGTTTCATCGAAATCAGGCCAAAAACAAAAAAGTTGGCCCCCATCTTGAATTTTTGGTACGCACTCAAATGGTAGTGGTGGTGGTAATGCAATGTAAATTATTGACAAGCCATGCTTCATCATCTAGGGGTTACTTATAATGTGATATAGGTACCGGCATAAATAACTTGGTAAAACAAAGATGAGACAAAAGATGCACCGAGTTTAGTGTTTGTAGCTGCTGCGCATCTTTTGTCTTGCCAAATTACGTGCCCGTAATAATACACCCGCAGAAATGCAAACTAGAGAAAAAAATATGACTGAAGACTTGGCTGCATGATCAAAGTTTCATTTGCCTTACCTATATAGCCTTGGCTAGGGAGGCAACCCTTAAATTCCCCAACTAGGATCCAATTCGGGGCATCGTTTCCAATCTGAAATTGGATCCCCAGTAAGGAAGCTAAATCGGCGTATGTAATGGGGAGGCGAAGGCAAAGTGAATTACAAATGGCGCTCAGTCTTTGGAACAATTGTCAGTTTGAGCTTATATTGTCTTGACTGTGTATTACGTGATTTTACTTTCTAAGATTGTATTTTTTTCGGTTTTGCGGACAAACAATGTATTTTATGCTAACTTTAGCTCATATAAAATAAGAATTACGGAAAAGAAAAGCCAAAACAACAGGCAAGAAAGTTTATAGCAACTTACAAAAAATTGCTAACAAGCATTACATTTCTTTAAATTTCGTGTAAGATTTACAAGTAATCTTTTTATTTCAGATTAGAAGCATATGATTTAAATTTTAACAAAGCAACTGAGTGTGAATTTCCGTGTTTATAGTTGCCTGATGATGCCTTCTGTGCAATAGTAATTTCAGGTTTCTGTACTGGAATTTCTGTACCATCCAAAATTACACGAACCGTTTTATCATATTTATTTTATTATTCTAAGTTTCTTGAATGACTCTGGCATATAAAATTCTATTAATTCGATGTTTGGCCCCAATATTGGGCTTATTCCATATTTGATATACCTATCAAATTCATCCAAGTTATAAATACCTATGTTAGAAACTGCTGAGGTTGAAATATTAAAGAACAAAGCTGTTATAATTCAAATGTTGTTTTATTTTGGCGAAGCTTCATCAAATTCATGAAACATTCCTTTTGATTTATAATGTTTCTCAGGCTCAGCAAAGGAGAAAATCGAGGAAAAATAAATAAATTAAAAAATATTAAAAACACGACTGCCCTGCCAAAACGAACTAAAAAGTTAAACAACAAGTGTCATTGCAGTCGGGGGACCTTATCATGGAACAATTTTTGATCAAAGAGGTCCCCCGACTGCAATGACACTTGTTGTTTAACTTTTTAGTTCGTTTTGGCAGGGCAGTCGTGTTTTTAATATTTTTTAATTTATTTATTTTTATTTCATACATTTTAGTGACATATTATATAGTTTTAGAATGTGCTCATCAAGGCCTTTCATTTGATGCCCATATTGTAATAATGGAAGAAAATAATTTTTTTTTCAAGTTTGAAAATGGCGTCGTACAGTCGCCATATTGATTTTTTCTAAAAAAAATATAGCCAGTGTCACTTGGGATGTTGTAAGGATTCTAACGATACCCCATTTATTTAAATCAGTTCAGGCATTTAGAAGTTATGGTGGAATAAAGAAACTCACATACCCACAAACATACATGAATCCTGAACACATAACACTCTTTTTGCTTTGGGCAGTCGTGTAAAAAGCATATTTTTTTGATATTTTTTTGCCTACTATATTTTTTGTTACTGGGAAATCGATGAACTCCAATATTTTACAAGTTACATGCATAACAATGCGGCATTTTCTCAGTATAAAATTAAAAAGTGCAATACTCCAATTATACTTCCTTTGCTTCGTTCTCGAGATTGGGATAACACTTGTAGTACCGCGTACCGGCTCGCCATTCATCCACTAATAGTTTAAATTATTTACATTATGTAGTTTGGTATTAAAAACAGTTAATAACAAACCTAAAAAAGAAAATAGTTGTTCTATTGGATCTTTTCCGCGGGACTCGTTTAGCCGCCAGAGGCGCTGTCTTCATTCGCGTTTCTAGTGCCGCGCCGTTCACCACGCGCTCCTAATATTTTTTTTTTCAGTTGTTATATTACGTGCATTTTCCAGTGTTTTGTTATCAGGATGCCTAAGCGAAAACACTCGGAAGATGAAGAAAGTGAGAAGTTGTGGAGAAAACTTCGACGTATTGAGAAAAAATAAAAAAAGCGGAAAAATCATTCTCGTCACAACTCAAGTTCAAGTGATTCATCAGCATCGAACGATAATGCAATCCCGTCGATAAATGAAGGTTGCTTAAACTTTTGCTAGTAACAATACGACAATATTATTGTCTTGCATTGTGCATAACCCCTTTCATATTATGTAATTATGATAATGTGGTTATTGCCTTGCATATCTAATATGTGTACATCTGACATGGATGTTTCCAAAAACTTATCGCTACAGTGTATAGTTCGAGTGACTATTACCGAGTAGTTTCGATTTACTTATTCACCCGCTAAGGCTAGTGTATAGTTTGTTTGACTATGCCGGCTTTTTATTGATTTTTTATTCAATTACTGTGTATAGTTCATGTGACTATTACCGAGTAATATTAGAACAACCCACATATAGACTTATATTTTTTTCCCTACCTGCGTTTGTTTTTTGCATATTCCAGACGTAGAAGGCCTACTACTACCAATGTAGGTATCAGTTTCACGGTGAAACCGAGGATCATACACCCGCAGTTTCCGATGAGTGCCCACCACCAGTGCCAGACGAGACGTACACTTACGTCTGCCGACCCCACGCCGCCGGCACCGGCGCCCGCGCCTCCCACACCGTCTGCGACTTCCTCCGAACCCGCTACTGGTGAGAACAAATTAACACCTGACGAGGTACCCCTTGATGAGGAAATTTTATTTTTTTGGGGGAGGC
Source organism: Agriphila tristella (assembly GCA_928269145.1). NCBI lineage: Eukaryota > Metazoa > Arthropoda > Insecta > Lepidoptera > Crambidae > Agriphila > Agriphila tristella. The sequence goes on from OV743433.1 coordinate 47,691,061, forward strand.
CGCCAAAAAAAAAAAAAAAATATATGGGCCTAAACTCAAAATGAAATAGCGTACAGATGAGAACATGTCGTCACGTCTGGGGTAACAAGGGACGTAAGAAAATACCTTTTGGGAAAATATTTGACACCAGAAAATTGTAAACTGGTTGACCCTCCGACTTTAAACCTAGAAGTGAAAGCTGCGCTTACTGATACCCTTCAGAAAAAAGATACCGCTATCCAACATTAGCAAAAGCAAATCGCAGCAGCGGTATCGTGTTTCGGTTTAGCTGTTCAACGAACACTTTCATCGAGTCATAAGGACCCTGAGATACTACTAAACTACTGATTGAGGCTGCTCGCATTATTGGTGAGGTGCAACACCCTGGATCAGTACTGAGACGGAGTTACCTATATGTGCTCCTTTATAAAGAAAGAGGTTAAAGAACATCTCGATGACACTCACATCGATAAGCATCTCTTTGGCGAAAAACTTGCAGACACACTGAAGGCTGCCAAGTCAATAAACTTGTCAGATCCCGATTGGATCTGAAATTAGGGCTAGCACTTCAGCGACTAGACCATTGCAGAAAAATAAACCCACCGGTCGACCTGTAAACTCGAGGGCCCCCGCCACGACGAGCAGGCTGTCGTCGGCGGGGAGACGCGCCGAGGAATCTGCGCCTGCGTACGCGCCTCAGGTTCCGGCGCCACATCCGCGCGCCGAGCGCCCCCGCCGCTGCCGCCTCCTGCGCCGCGCTCACAGCAGCGCCGCCTGAGAGCGCCCCGCCGCTAGTTACGGTATGCCGATCAGGTCGCCTTAAATTATATTTTAATCAATGGTGTAATATTACTGACGGACAACCCAATTATTATCTCGTGGATACAGGGTTACCAGATACCATTTACCCGAACTATACATCAAACACAGGTTCCGTTTGAACCTGTTTTCTCAAAATCCGAGCTCAGATTAGTTATTGATGCAATTAATGAGTTATGCTCATCTGGGGCTGTGACAGAGTGTCAACCCTGCGAGGGCCAGTATATTTCCTCTTATTTCCTTGTAAAAAAAAAAAAAGTATTGGAAAGAATAGATTCATTCTGAATTTAAAAACACTCAATAAATTCATAGATAACTACTCAACATTTTAAATTAGAGGATTTGAGGACTACTATAAAGCTCATTAGTAAAAACTGTTATATGACATCTATTGATTTGAAAGATTTTTTGTACCTATACATAACTACTCCAAAAAATTTTTACGTTTTAATTTTCAATCAAAAACCTACCAATTTAATGTTTAACCATTTAGGTTAAATACGGCACCTTTTGTGTTCACCAAGCTAATGAAACCGGCTATGTCTCACCTTAGACCATTAGGTTTTTCAGTCTACAATATACTTGGATGATATTTGTTGTATAGGAGATACATACCAAGAGTCCAAGAATGTTTAGAAAATACTATCCATACAAGGAACGTCTTGAAATCTTTAGCTTTTGCAATAAATGTAGAAAAAAGTTTACTTGTCCCAGGTCACATATGTCAATATCTCGGTTTCATAATCGATAGTAAAAAATTCCATGTGCGTCTCCCTGAACAAAAAAGGACTTTTAATAAAAAAGTTTTTTTTTTAAATATAACGAACTAGTTACTATTCGAAACTTTGCTCGTCTTGTAGGACTACTTACTTCCGCATGCCCTGCCATCCAATACGGATGGTCCAACACAAAAAAAAAGAAAGGTATAAATACCTAGCCTTGTTAAAATATAAATATTATGACAGCTACTTTAACTTACCTTTAGATGAAGTTCGAAGTGATCTGCAGTGGTGGCTAGAAGCATGCTCCAATTCCTCTAATTCTATAAGAATGGATAATTACGTCATGGAAATTTTTACAGATTCGAGCAAAACTGGGTGGGGGGTAGTATGTGGCGTCGATACCGCCAGTGGTCGATGGAGCAATTCAGAGAGTAGTCTCCACATAAACTGTTTTTATTTGGGCTACAAATTTTTGCAAAAAATTTACGAAATGCTCAAGTTTTGCTAAGAGTAGATAACACGACAGCTTTTGTATACGTAAACCGTATGGGCGGTATTAGGTTTCCCTACCTTAATTAAATAGCAAAACGTATAATGGCAGTTTTGTGAAGAACGTAACCTCTTTGTGTTCGCTTCGTATATAGCATCCAAAGATAATTCTGTCGCTGACGCAGAACCCCGTTGGTGTCACCAGGACACGGAGTGGATAGGTACTAAGCGATGATGATGATTTGGTTCACCTGATTTTGATTTATTTGCCTCAAGATTAAATAATAAATACAAACTTTACGCATCCTGGAATAGAGATCCAGGGGCATTTGTTATGAATGCATTCACAATATCTTGGAAAAATATTAGTTTCTATGCATTTCCCCCCTTTTCTATAATTCTAAAAATATTAAGAAAAACAATAACAGATAAAGCTGAAGGCATCGTTATCCCTCAGTGGCCTACTCAGCCTTGGTACCCACTGTATCAGCGACTTTTGATATCAGATGTTATAACATTCCATTCGGAAAGTAATGCCTTGATATTTCCTCTCCACAGCAACCAGCCACACCCCAAAATTGTCCTGATGGCAAGACAGTTGTCAGGTCGCCGTTCTTGAAAGGGAATGTACTTCCTCAGTCCATAGATGTTGTCTGTGCGCCCCTTTGTCCCGTTATCAGATAACACAATGCGTCAATATATTATTATTATTATTAGACAGGCGAGCAGTTGCTGCAACTGATAGTGCCTGTATCCTGCAATCTTTGCTTTATTTTACTTTATTTAAGTTGGTGTTTGTCTAATCTATTTTTAAATTGGTTTAAGTTGTTGGCTGAGACTATTTGTTCTGGCAAATTAGTCCACGCTTTGAATATGAATGCGCTTTTCGGAAACGGTTTGTCTTTTTGTAATAATCATAATATAGATCCATATAACTCCTCCATAGAATCGGTAATAGAATTCCTAACGGAAATTTATAATCGAGGTGCTCAATATGGCACATTAAACAGCTATCGTTCGGCGTTGACTTTGATCCTGGTCTCGGGTCAGCTCTAACGATATTGTGTCTAGATTGTTTAAAGGTTTTTATCGACTTCGTCCCCCAATGCCTAGGTATAACTCTACTTGGAATACATAGATCTATCGTTCTGGACTATTTAGCAAATTTTTATCGCAACTCCGAAATTGATTTAGAAATACTAACCAAAAACCAAAAAGCTTGTCACACTACTGGCTTTAATCACTGCACAAAGAGTGCAAACATTACATCTTATCGTTATAAGTACTTAAATAATATAACTGTAAGAAGTAACGATGTTTCAATAAAAATCCCAAATACCTACTTTAAAAACATTTAGATTGGGTTCAAAAAACAACCAGACTTAGTTATTCCTTTTTATACAATTACACCAGAGATCTGCCCAGTCGACACATTGATTAAATATTTAGATAGAACGAAATCCTTGAGAAGTAACTCTAAAAATTTATTTATTAGTTTTAAAAAACCACCAGTCAAACGCTAAGCAGATGGATTAAAGATACGCTGTTTGAAAGTGGTATTGATACCTCGGTTTTTTCGGTTCATTCGACAAGACATGCGTCCACTTCAAATGCTAAAAAACTAGGCGTTCATATTGACCTTATTAAAAATACGGCTGGTTGGAGTGGAAATTCTAAAGTCTTTGCACAGTTTTATAATAAATATATAAATAACACTCGCTGTAACGATACTCGATAATAATTATCTACATTGAAAATATAGTTAATTTATTATGTCATTAATTTGTAACTAAACTTATAAAATCAAATACAGAAGAAGTGTCTTATTTTGATTTTGTTTCCTTTTTACTTTTCTGTTCTACTTTGGTCCACTTAAATAGTTCGTCGTTGCTTTCAAAATCTACAAGTGTTATCCCAATCTCGAGAACGAAGCAAAGGAAGTATAATTAATGATTAAACGAACTTACCTAAGTGACGTTCTATCATAATTATACGAGATGCTTCGTTCGAAGAGATTGGTTCCCACCCACCCCGTATCCCAGGACGAACTATTGTGAACTTTCTTTCAACTAAATGAAGACAGCGCCTCTGGCGGCTAAACGAGTCCCGCGGAAAAGATCCAATAGAACAACTATTTTCTTTTTTAGGTTTGTTATTAACTGTTTTTAATACCAAACTACATAATGTAAATAATTTAAACTATTAGTGGATGAATGGCGAGCCGGTACGCGGTACTACAAGTGTTATCCCAATCTCTTCGAACGAAGCATCTCGTATAATTATGATAGAACGTCACTTAGGTAAGTTCGTTTAATCATTAAGAGATTCCCATATGTTTTGACATAGTCGGTCATGCTAGACAGGCTTAGTATTAAGATAAAAGAGACAGATGTTTTCATAATCTTTGTATTTTCTTAATTTAAGACAACATTAAGTAATTAATCCTAATTAAATTTAAGTTCGCCAATCATTCTCTGAGAACCTAATAAGTAAACATAGCAAAGAAATGTTTTGGTTCAAAAAGGCTTTTTTATATGTTCACACGTAGATATTTATCTTTTCTTTTGTAGGGTAGTAAGTAACAGATCATTATATATAGGTAGTCTGTAGCTGGGTACGACGGCCGATGACGAGTTGTGTAATCGTAGTACGATTGCCGACGGCCGATGACGAGTTGTGTAATCGTACTACGATTACACAACTCGTCCTCGGCCGAAGTATGCTCGGGTTAGTACTATTATATTATATTCTGAACTCGGGCAGGCGTCTAAACGTGGTCAAAACCATCAAAACTATGAGAGCGTGTACGTACACTACCTACGTGGCAGGGGCGGGCGGTGCGCCCCGGGCCCCACCCCTGTGATGGACCCCGGTTTGGCATAGAAAAAAAATTAAACTGACTAAAAATCGCGCTGCGTGGCCTTTTTTCTATATACAGGAAAAATTACAAGATTAGTGGATGGAATTGACTAAAAATTGCGCTTTTTCTATAAGCAGCATTTTGTTTTATTCTAATCTAGCGCAAAATAAAAGGGTACTTAAAATCGAAAACCATTACGAGGTTTTTCAATTTCTGACAACGTGTCTCTTACGTGTCTCTTGTGATACGTGATTTCTAAATAACAAATAAAAACACGACAAAAATTTTGAAATGTTGTCAATTGGTAGTTCCACTGTCCTTTACAGTAGAATCTTTGTATTGGCCTTATGTTATATATTTACACAATACACATACTTTTTTTAATAAATATCTTTCACATTTTTGTGTTAAAACCATGTTGCATGCATGCATGCATGTTGTTAGCATGTTGCTATTTATTTTGCTTTTGCTTGTAGTAAACTAAAAAAAACAGGAAATTCGTACATTTGATCAGTCAGTGCCTAAGGAAATAAAGAGTGTCATGCATAGGTACTTTAAATAGTTTCTTTTTATCTTATTAATTTATTACTGTCAAATCGAATTGCCCTATGTTATACAGAGTGATTAATTGAACAGTGCACAAATTTTACTTATACCGTTAAACTGACCAACTTTGCCTATGGGATCAACTTAGTCAGAGCATAAAAATTATCAGCTGTTCCATAGAAAACGTCAATATGTACAGTCAGTGGCACGAATCATGAAAATTTTTCGACGGAGTGGGGATAAGTTCGCACATGTGCTCTTGTGAGCGACCAATAGCGCGCGCCCCTCTCCCGCCGCCCGCGCCCCTCACCGCAACGCATACCCAAAATACGCGTTCCGCGCAATCCCCACCCGATTTCATGATTCGTGCCACTGACTGTACTTGACCAAAATGTATGGAACAGCTGGGGGCTTACCATCAGCAAATAAGAAACCGTTCAGTTCAAAAGCAGGCCTTAAACAGGACTGATTAAGACCTGCTTTTGAAGTAACCTTTGAGGTCATAGAACGAAAAAGTAAGGCAGTTCAATATAAGTCCTGCTATAAGAGCTCATAGTAAGGCACCAGGGCCCCTATTTTTGAATCGCTCGTCTGTCGTCGAGCGCTCGTTTCTACTGATTTTCGTTCGACATATGACTCTATTTCGAACGTTTGAGCCATATGTCGAACGAAAATCAGTAGAAACGAGCGCTCGACGCCAGTCGAGTGATTCAAAAATAGGGGCCCTGATTATTTTTTTGTTCTGATTTGTTGGTCCCATAGACAAAGTTGTTCAGTTTGACCTCTCTATATTGGTTTGACGGTCTAGCCACACCACATAGTGCACTGTTCAGAAGAGCACCCTGAATATATAAAAAAAACAGTTGTACAACAAAAACGTACTCAATTAAATTATGCTCTTGGTGATGATTATGTTTTTATGTTTATCCTGCATACTGGCGCACGATCTTCGCCCACTGTTGCGGGAAGTTCCGTTGTACGTAGGATAGTGTGCGTTGGATCTGTTTGGTCTCTTGTGGGGAGCACTGCGGGCAGGCACCTCGCAGCACGAGCGGAGCCAAAGCTGAAGGAAAAATAAAATTTATGTAATATTTTTATTTAATCGAACAGTTAGCTAAAAACTCTTGTTGTTTTCGGCAAAAACAGCGTTTCGAAGATAAGCTCCTAACTTTTGAATTTAGAGCTGTTATGATTTTTTTACACTGATATCAGTGTTATTAGCACGGACGGTAATTTTGTGTCCGAGCCGCTGTGTACGTGTACCGAGCCTTTGAGGAGCTCGGTGATTAATTCACAGAATAACTAATAGTACAAGTGTTTAGTGCCTGGTGATTGTGGAGGTTAAGTATCTTTCGCAAGGGTCGGTCGTGAGATGGGTGATCAATAATGTATTATCTTGAGCTCCTCCGTGCTTCGGAAGGCACGTTAAGCCGTTAGTCCCGGGTGCATTTTCAGCCATTAACACCCACCAATCCGTATCGGGCCCGCGTGGTGGGCTATGGTCCATCCTCCTTATCCACGCATAAGGAAGGCCTGTGCCCCAGCAGTGGAGATATTAAAATGGCTGATGATCATGAGACCTTTGTTACAGTAAAATAATTTAATTTAAGTAAATATATACCTATATGACTTAGTAAGTCTATGACCAGTGTGTGTTGCCAGTGATGACTTACGGCAAAGAAACGTGGTCGCTAACTATGGGTCTCATAAGGAGGCTCAAGGTCACCCAGCGTGCTATGGAGAGAGCCATGCTCGGCTTTCCCTGCGTGATCGAATCAGAACTGAGGATATCCACAGGCGAACTTAACGAACGAAGGATTGCTCAGCTGAATTAGCAGTGGGCTGGACACATAGCGAGAAGAACCGATTGTGTCAGACTTAGGTAAAATGGTGGTAGTTAGCCAGGCGGACTTGAAATAAGCTCTACCACCAACCAAACCGAGTACAAATTGTACCCCCCTGGGAATCGAACCCGGGACCTCTGCGTCTTACACGGGTGGGCGAACCACTAGACCACAGAGGCGGTTTTTGAATGGCGACCGCGCACTGGACGACGCGCCGTGGGTAGGCCCCCCACAAGGTGAACCGTCGATCTGGTGAAGGCCGCTGGATGCGGGCAGCTTATATAGGACCGATCGTCGTGAAAAGCCTTGGGGGAGGCCTATACCCAGCAGTGGGTGTCGTGTAGCTGATATGATGATGATGAAGTAAAGTATGAATGCGAATGCGAACTTACTTTTCAGTCTCTTTCCGATCGGGTCGCAGGGTGCTTCGCCTAATGCACATTTAAGTTGTCTCTGGATGAATCGTTTGTCGTTGAGCGCATCTTCTAGAGCAGTGTCGGAGACCGGCGGCCGTGGAGTTTGCGCCTGCGCCATGCACGCACACACGCAACCGCACAGCACAAGTAAATAGGAGATCTGGAAAACAAATCAACGGAAAGCTTAGAACTTTTTATACATCAAATGTTTTTTTTGAAATATCTTACAGTATTTTTTAGAAAAGAGCTTTGTGATTGGACTATCGTACTTTTAGACAATTTTGAAACTTACACTCAGGGGCCTTACTATGAGCTCTTATAGCAGGACTTATATTGAACTGCCTTACTTTTTCGTACTATGACCTCAAAGGTTAGACCAAAGGCAGGCCTTAAGCAGTCCTGTTTAAGGCCTGCTTTTGAACTGAACGGCTCAAGGATGGTTTCTTATTTGCTGATGGTAAGCCCTCCTAGGACTCTGATAAGTGGTTGGGTCCAACTTATGCGTTGACTTGTTTTATTAAGCCAACATTGTTAATTTTAAACATTTTGATAGGGTTGTGTGCTCACTATATTCTATCAGACTCTGTTTCGAAACGACGTTTATAACATTGCTAATTGACTAGACTAGTGCTAGCGCGGTTAACAAAGTGTTGTGTTAATGCGAGTTCACTCACGTGCTCGCTCAAAAGAAAATCCTACGAACATACAAACATTAAAATTTATGAGTTGCGATAATTTCGTTACATCCGAGGCGTCCACTATACGGAACTGTTTGATTATAGCTGGGTAGGTTATAACAGGGTTATTTGTAAAACACCAAAAACATCGCAGGAGTAGATTACTACGTAGGTAGTAGTAAAAAGTAAAAAGCATCATAAATTCATAAACAACAACATTTTATTTTGTTCTACGACTTCCGAAAACAGACAAAAGAAGTCGACACTTCATACAAATTAATGTCCGTAAAGCTGATCGAGTTTTGTATGAAAAATATTTTTTTTTTCTATTTTTTGTAAAAGTCGTAGAAGAAAATGTAGTGTTGTTTTATATGATGTACAGCTCGCGCAACATAACTTGACCCAAGATGGCGCCGATCTGCGCAGGTACAGACGCTCACAAAAATTTTAAGAGCGAATTAAGTTTAGTTAGTAAAATTAAATAAAGAAATACCTAGTTTTACTTATTTATTAAATCTTTGAATGTGAACAATGAAAATGCAGCGAGTACGATCATACTAGTTAATCACGAATTATTTGTTTGAATCTGGCCTTTAGTTAATCCACTAGAATCCTTTTTGATAAAACAATATACGTTATAAACCATTTGTCTCGTTTGTCGCTTCAGAAATGTATTGCATAAACGACTTTGCGGCGGCATTTTAACGTTTGAAAAACCACACATTAAACTTAGCACTCGACTGTCCTAGGCTCAATTACACTATACAATTTTAAGCAAGCGATTTTAAGACTGTCTTGAAAACGACTAAGAATGCGCGCATTTACACCACACAATTTCTAGCACGCTCGGCCGTGCTTACTGTTATAGTAAAAGAGAAGGCAGTAAGTCTCTAATGTCTTTTTCAATCAACGTAGTATTGGAGTTATTTACATTGTAGTTTTTGTATTTGTTTTATTTTCTGTATTAGTTCTTTAAGCACCTACCTAATACCAAATTCCTTTTCTTTAATAATTGTTTGTTAAGAGGTTAATAATAAATATTTTCAATTTGCAGTCGTCGTGTCAAATAAAATTTTAGGTACCTATCTCCTTACTTAAATATTAATCAATCACTTTTTTCAACTTTTATCTACCTATTAGAAACCTACATAACATTAATATCTGACTAGGTTGAAAATTCGAAGGGCTCACGAATAGAAATATTTTACCTAGTAGGTATGAAGTAGTAGTAGGTATATTTACCTAGTATCATTTATTTAAGTAGGTAAAAACCTCTAATGTGTAGGTACTTACTTAATGCAAATTGCAAGAATCGTATCAAACAAAACAAGACTGTCGCTCTTGTGAATAACTTGACGGACGCACACGCTGCACCGCACCGCACCGCACACCAACGCGAACGCGACGGTTCGCGCGCGGGCCACGGCAGCGGCACCCGCCCGCCCCTCGGCGTGACCCGCCCGCCTCTCGGCGTGACCCACCCCGCGCCACGCCCGCCCACGGCCTCCAGCTCAGAAGGTGCATATCGTCGTTGTTGTCGGTCGCGCACGTATCGACCTACCTAGATATCGCTTATTATACGTTACACTATTTCCCAACAAAGTACTCGTCAAGACGATTCAAACGAGCCCAAACTCGATGGGGTTGCATGGTTTTATTATAGAGTTCCTATGGCCTTATTTCGGCTCCATCATCAGATCCTTGGACACTATTTCCCATTAGAGTACTCGCCAAGACGATTCAAACGAGCCTAAACTCAATGGGGTAGCGTGGTTTTATTAAAGAGTTCCAGTGTCCTTCTTCCGGCTCCATCATCAGACCCTGGACACTATTTCCCAACAAAGCACTCGTCAAGACGATTCAAAGGAGCCCAAATTCAGTGGGGTTGCACGATTTCAATATTAAGTTCCTATGGCATGGCCTTCCAGCTAAATCATCAGAGCCTGGACCTCATCTCCCTTTAAAGTACTCATCAAGACGATTCTAACGAGCCCAAGCACGATGGGGTTGTATGGTTTCATTATAGAGTTCCTGTGGCCTTCTTCCGGCTCCATCATCAGATCAACCCAATGATACCATAATATTGCATTGCCTTCCATTTCTGACCTATGTTCAAAGTTTCAAGTCTCTAGCTCATCCGAAAGCTAGTTTAAATTGTTCGCAAACTTTGTGGAGAAACAAACAAACAAACACACAAGCAAACGAGAAAGCAACCTAATAAAAGCGTGTTAAAAACAACCTACCTACCTATAAGTTTCAAGTCTCTAGCTCATCGGGAAGCTAGGTAGGTAGGTAGGTACTTACCTAGTATAAAATACTCTTTTCTAAAATTACGGACAAACAAATAAACGAACCTACTTATAAATATTAATAGTATAAATAAATAAATAAACAAGAAAACGTCCATATGAAAACGTGTTAAAAAACCAACATTCCTTTTTGAACTTATCTTGTACTGTGGCAGTATCGTCTATCTGTCGCGAGTCAGACAGAGTCTGTCTCTGTCTGTCACATTACCTCTACACGTTGACCTTGAGAACGCCTTTATGGCTTAGGTATAAAGTTGGTTTTTGTAGTACAACTGTTACGTCTGACGTGCCGTCGTAGGTACAGTTAGACTGTCTTGAAATCGTGCGTGCATTTAGACGACACAATTTTAAGAATCTTATTACCGAGCGGGCTAGGCCGCACGATTTTAAGATTCTTACTATCTTATGAAGGCCACACACCATCCAATCGATCGTCCAATCGGCATGAAACTACCGATTGGATCCAACCAAACTGACCGTGTGTGGCCGTGGATCGGTTGGACGATCGAACTGACGGAAAAATCAAAATGTCTGGATCATGCCGATTGGATCATGCCGATTGGACAGTGTGTGGCAGTGGGCAATCAATCGTATGATTTTTTTAACCGACTTCAAAAAAGGAGGTTCTTTATTCGATTGTATTTATTTATTTTATCATTGTTCGCGCGTATCTTAGATATTTATAGACTGATTTTGATTTTGATGATTATTTTTTTCTTTTAACCGATTTCAAAAAAGGTAGGTTCTCTGTTTGACCTGTATCCGCGATTATCTCACGTTTGGCTGAACCGATTTTAATGCCGTTTTCAGAAAAGTATTTGTTAAATTTAGGAGAAGGTTTTAGTATTTTAACCGACTTCAAAAAAAGGAAGTTCTCAGTTTGACCTGTATATGTATGTTTGTCCGCGATTATCTCAAGTTTAGCTGAACCGATTTTGATGTGCTTACCAGAAAAGCATTTGTTTCATTTAGAAGAAGGTTTTGGTATTTTAACCGACTTCAAAAAAGAAGGAGGTTCTCTTTTGGATTGTATATATATTTTTTATCATTGTTCGCGCGTATCTTCGATATGTATGGACCGATTTAGATGATTTTTTTTTAATTTCAAAGAATTTTCTTGCGATTTTTTTTCTTTTTAAAATCGGTTCAGCAGTTCTGAATTCAAGTAATACTATGATTAACTACCATGATGACTTTATTTATGAACCGAATTATATGATTTTTGTTGGAAAATGGATAGACAGCGTGAATATGGAAATTGAGTTGAGCAATGACATTAGCATTTTGAAAATATATAGAGTTAAAAAATATTATACGCATAGCTACCACCAAAAAGCTGAAAATAAATAAGCTTTAAAAAAATAAAAATCTCTTTCAAAAACCTAAAAATAAAAACAAAAACAACTTTCAAATTAAAATAACAATGATGAAACATTTATTATATACAATCGAATTATAAGAACCTCCTTCTTTTTTTGAAGTCGGTTAAGAAAATCATACGATCGATCGCCACTGCCGATCGGACAGTTAGAATTGATCGTGTGTGGTGTGTATGGACGAGCTGCAGATTGGATCCAATCGGTAGTTTCATGCCGATTGGACGATCGATTGGATGGTGTGTGGCCTGCATTAGTCCGTTTACACCATGCTTAAGGCCCGTATAGTCGAGCGTCGTAGGCACTTAGCGCTACCTCCCTCCCCGCGGAGCGAGCCGCGCGAACGCATTTTCAAATGAACTCTCTGTGTTCTCTGACCCCGCAGACCAAGCCACAGAATATAGATATTTACTACGTGCAGAAAGGACACTCCCCGCCCGCGATTTCATGTGCCGAATCTAGTGCTCTGTCAACTCTCATGCACTGCGTGAACGCGCAATATTTATTTTGATAATTCGAACTAAATAATTATGTTTTTTATGTTTATGTATTGTTATCAATAATGTTGTAAATCAATAAATAAGTATGATGGGTATGGGTACTTACTAGGTAAAAAATACATTTAACACACACAATAAAATTATAGGTAGCTAGGTAGTTAATTCGAAGTAAATAATTATTTTTGTTTATTCGAATATTATAGTTCGAATAGGTACTTGTTGTATGGTCTCTGAGTTTGAATTAACTACTTGAATGTGAATAAACAATGAATTCATTGAGTAAATTCGTTAGTGGAGTGTCAACTCAACTGCCAATATAATTATCTACAAATAAGTACCTAAACATATTTTAGCACTCACAACAAGCTTTTTTTGTGTAACCGATATTTTATTTTAACTTTTTTTTTAATAATTTGCCGATGAAAAGGGACCTCCAAAAACGAGTAATCAAATATTAGGGTCAATTCATGCTGCAACCGAATCGAAGCGCATCGAATTGTTTGATGCAAAGCAAATTCACTCTTATTGTGTTATACTTCCCAGCAACACCACCATGGCGTAGAGATTTTTAGATAACCTCAAATGAAAGACCATAAAATGTACCTAATTGTACCCTAACTCAAAAAATTGTACCTCTGATAGTTTCAGTGAAAAAATCACTTGATTGTGGCGTTTCCAGGAAGTATACTTCCTGGCAACGTGACACTGTACAAGATTCCAATTGATCTTATAGTAATGGCCAGAAATTGTACTTAATTTGTACCCCATTCAATAAATGAAACATGCAGAGTTTCGATAAAAAACATTTTTAAATCTACTCTTATTTGACCTGCAATACATGCAACGGACGTTGGGAAGTATACTTCTTGGCGACGCCACGCTGTACCAGATTCCAATTGATCTCATAGTAATGGCCAGAAATTGTACTTAATTTGTACCTCATTCAATTATTAAAACAGGCAGAGTTTCGAAAAAAATAATAAAAAAATACTCTTACATGATTTGATCTGCAATACATGCAATGCACGTTGATATTGATATAAATTGATGTTTGGCTAAGGAATTATTATGCATTATGCAGTAGTAAGACCATAGAGGCAACCGCCTCTGTAGTCTAGTGGTTTGCCCACCCGTGTAAGACGCAGGGGTCTCGGGTTCGATTCTCAGGGAGGTACAATTTGTACTCGGTTTGGTTGGTGGTAGGGCTTAAGTCAAGGCCGCCTGAATAGCTACCACCATCTTACCTACAATTACTTACAATTAATTTGGTACAAATTAGTGACATTCATTTGGTACTATTAAGTACAATTTATTCGGTACCATATAGTACAATTTTATAGGTACAATTTGTACAATTTATTTGGAAATTAGTAGTACATTTTAGGTACTATTTGGTGCCATTCATTTGATACTAATAAGTATAATTAATTTTGTACCATATAGTACAATTTATTAGGTACTATATAGTACAATTTATTTTGTACAATATCGTACAATTAGTAGGTACTATTTAGTACAATTAATTTTTTATTAGGTACTATTTATTACTATTAATTTGGTATTGATAAGTACAATTTATTTGGTACCATATAGTACTATTTATTAGGTACTATTTATCTATTCATAATTTTTTTTTGTACAAATACATAAAGTAAGGTAGAAATGGCGGACTTATACTAAGAGCATTATCTATAAGTCAACCAACAGCAAACCAATAAACACGAATGTGGAACAAACAAAGAAAAATGATATTCACATGCATACAAAATACATTAATACATACCATTAAATACATCTAAATATTATAAAAGAAGATACTGATTGGTGACTGACATATCAACGCACAGCCCAAACCGCTGGGTTTAGAGACTCCAAATTTGGCACATTGATTCCTTATGAGGTCTAAGGGTGCACTAAGAAAGAGTTTTTCAAAACTCACCCTCTAAGGGTGTGAAACGGGGGTCCAAAGTTTGTATGAAAGTCCCTCAGTTTCGAAGCTAGGGTCTTCAAATTCTTCGTTTTTGAAAATTCTACCCCCGAAGAAGTGAAAAGGGAATTAATTTATGAATAGAAAATTCTTCATTTTCTATGTAAAAATCGCTAAATTTATAATTTAAGCTTATGGATGGAAATCTAACGCAACGTATATCGTTACTGTTAGTATTTCAATACTTATGGGGGTGAAATGGGTGTGAAATGGGGCAAATAAACCTAAAAATCGATATGGATGTCGTTATTGGGGTTTCCTAGGATGACGATTGCGAAAATAACATTTATTTTGAAGTTCAACACGGTGGACATGATGTAACCTCTAAAGGGGTGAAAATGGGGTTCAAATTTTGTATGGAAAATAGAATATAAAATTAAAACTTTAACTCTAAACTTCGCAGAAGCACGTCTAAAAATAAATAGGCACACACATGTTTTGTGATTTTGATAATCAACCCCTTAGAGGACAAATAGGGTAAGTAAACCACGTTTTTTGGTTTAAAATTTCTGTAGGTATAAGTTATTAGGGTTATAAATATTTACAGAAGAATTTATTTTTTACTTTTTAGTTTGTTTTTACTTGTCCGTTTTAATATTTTTAGTCCGATTTTTTGGAATTATTTAGTCCGTATAAAAAAGGTGTTTTTAAAAAATACTTTTTTTCAGTAAATTATTATTTTATGCTTTTTAATTAACGAGCTAAGACTAAAAATATACCATCTCCTATCGGAGCACTCGTCAAAACGATTCAAACGAGCCCAAACTCGATTGGGTTGCATGGTTTTATTATAGAGTTCCATTGGCCTCCTTCCGGCTCCATCATCAGACCCTGGACACTATTTCCCAACAAAGTCCTCGTTAAGGCGATTCAAACGAGCCTAAACTCGATGGGGTAGCGTGGTTTTATCAAAGAGTGCCTATGGCCTTCTTCGGGCTCCATCATCAGATCCTCGGACACTATTTCACAACAACGTACTCGTCAAGACGATTCAAACGAGCCCAAACTCGATGGGGTAGCGTGGTTTTATTATAGAGTTCCTATGGCCTTCTTCTGGCTCCATCATCAGATCTTCGGACACTATTTCCCAACAAAGTACTCGTCAAGACGAATCAAACAAGCTCAAACTCGATAGGGTAGCGTGGTTTTATTATAGAGTTCCTATGGCCTTCTTCCGGCTCCATCATCAGATCCTCGGACACTATTTCCCAACAAAGTACTCGTCAAGACGATTCAAATGAGCCCAAACTCGATGGGATTGCACGGTTTCAATATTGAGTTCCTTTGGCATGGCCTTCCAGCTTCATCATCAGACCCTGGACCTTATCTTCCATCAGAGTACTCGTCAAGACGATTTTAACAAGCCTAATCACAATGGGGTTGTATGGTTTCATCATTAAGTTCCTGTGGCCTTCTTCCAGTTCCATCATAAGATCAGCTTAATGACACCATAATATTACATTATATTTCAGTTCTGATCTGTGTTCAAAGTTTCAAGTCTATTGCTCATCGGGAAGCTAGTTTAAAATCGTTCGCAAACTTTGCGGACAAACAAACAAACGAGAAAGCAACCTAATAAAAACGTGTTAAAAAGGTAAAATTGATTTGTAATTTTAAATGTATACCTACTCAAAGTAGAGTTACTGTTATTAACTAAAGTTGATAATATAACTGCTTTTCTTGGTCTATACTAGACATGTGCGCCGATGGTCATTTGACCGGCAGCGGCGTCTGGCGTCTAAATTGTCGGCGGCGGCGGCGTCATCGGCGTAATCGGTGTGGATGGTCAAAATAAGTAGAATAAAAGACCTTTAGAAGCTTTTCAATTCCGTCATCGTTGAGGGCAGAACGCCGAAGACATGGAACATAAGTGAGGTCATTCTGTTCTTTAAAAAGGGTGACAAGGCCCTCTTGAAGAATACGAATCTTACGAATCGTTGTGCTCACAAGTTCGACGACTTCCAATCTCCCGAACTAGCCGCGTTCTGAAAAGGCTTTGGCACCATATACCACATCCATACGCTGCGGCAGGTTATACAGAAGACCGAGGTGTATAAACTGCCACTTTGCTTGGCGTTCGTGGACTATGAGAAAGTTTTTGATTTGATTGAGACCTGGGCAGTGCTGCAGTCTGGTGCACCAATAGGACCAAGAGGAGGAAGGAAAGGAAGGAAGAGGTGTTGAGGCACTTATAGGAAAATGTCACCATTTCGGCTCGAGTACAGAATCAGAGCACAGATCCCATCCAACTACAGCGAGGTGTGAGACAGAGACAGAAGTTATTTCTCCGAAACTGTTCACAGTTGTGATGGAGGATGTCTTGAAGCTCTTGGACTGGAAAAGACTCGGTATCAACATTAATGGCCAGTACCTAACTAACACACCTTCGTTTTGCCGATGATATAGTTTTTATTCATGGAAGACTTGAACACAATCCTCGAAGTTATCCGTAGTGCCTCCCAGAAAGTGGCTCTTAGAATGAAGATGGATAAGACGAAAATCATGTCGAGTGCTCATGTTGTACCCACTCCAGCTCATGTTGGGAACACTACACACGAAGTTGTTGACCATTACGTATCCCTAGGACAGACAGTCCAGTTAGGTAAGTTCAACTTCGAAAAGAGATCTCTCGTCGAATCCAGCTCGGTTGGCCAGTATTCGACAAATCTTCGAGTCCAACTTACCTCGGTGTCTTATCTCAAGACTAAAGTCTAAGTTGTGTGTGTGTGTGTTGCCATTGTTGACTTATCGCAGTAAAACGTGGTCGCTAACTACAGGTCTCATAAGAAGGCTCTTACCCAGTGTGCAATGGAGAGCCATGGTCGGCATTTCCCTGCGTGATCGAACCAGAAATGAGTATATGCGTAGGAGAACTAAAGTAACCGATATCGCTCGAAAGATTGTTTAGCTGAAGTGGCAGTGGGCGGGACAAATTAGCGAGACGAACCAAAGGCAGTTGGGGCGGAAAGATTGGAATAGCGACCGCGTACCGGACGACGCTCCGAGGGTAGGCCCCCGACAAGGTGGACCGACGATCTGGTGAAGGTCGTGGTGCGCCGCTGGATGCGGGCCAAACAGGACCGATCGTTATGAAGACCCATGAGGGAGGCCTATACCCAGCAGTGGGTGTGGTGCAACTCATATGATAATGATGACTAAATACTATTATAAAATCATAATAAGAAAAACCTCTATAGTAACAATCAAACTAATACAAAAAGAGAGGAAAAGAATAAAATTTTATGAGATTTCAACGGGGAAGTACCAATCGCTCCTAACTGAGACTTTTTTGAGAAATTAACTTCCTTTAGGTGTTGAATTCAAAGGCATCATTGTTAAGACTAGGAGATATTGGCACTTCGCCGTCGATATGTAGATGCAAGTTAGTTTAGCTTTTGTACTTGTTTCTTACAATTGTACTCTATGGTACAAAATTAATAGTACTAAATAGTATCTAATTAATTGTACTAAATGGTATCTACTAATTGTACTATATGGTACCAAATAAATTGTAATAAATAGTACCTAATAAACTGTACTGTATATTACCAAATGAATGGCACTAAGTAGTACTAAATTAATTGTATTATTATGGTACCAAATAAATTGTACTGTATAGTACATAATTAATTTTATTAAATAGTACCTAATAAATTGTACTAAATAATACTAAATTGATTGTACTAATTAGTTTGTAATTAGTACTTTATTAATTGTACTATAATATGTTACCAGATAATATGTACCAAATGAATGCTTTTATATAGTACCTATAAAATTGTACTATACGTTACCAAATAAAATGTGCCTAATAGTACCTCATAAATTGTACTATATGGTGCCAAATTTATTGTACAAAGTAGTACCTAATAAATTTTAATCTATGGTACAAAATATATTGTACTAAATAGTACCTAAACTACCTTCTAATTGTACTATATGATACAAAATAAATTGTACTACATAGTACCTAATAAATTGTACTATATGGTACATAATTAATTGTACTTAATAGTACCAAATGAATGGCACCAAATTAAGCCCTACCATCAACCAAACCGAGTACAAATTGTACCCTCCTGAGAATTGAACCCGGGACGTCTGCATCTTACACGGGTGGGCGAACCACTAGAGCACAGAGGCGGTTGCCTCTGAGGTCCTACTACTGCATAATGCATAATAAACATCAGTTTATATCAATAACAACGTGCATTGCATGTATTGCAAATCAAGTAAGAGTTTTTTTTATATCGAAACTGCATATTTTAATTATTGAATGAGGTACAAATGAAGTACAATTTTTGGCCATTACTATGAGACCAATTGGAATCTGGTACAGCGTCGCGTTGCCAGGAAGTATACTTCCTGGCAATGCCACATCAAGTGCGTTTTTCTCTGAAACTATCAGAGGTACAATTTTTTGAGTTAAGGTACAATTAGGTACATTTTATGGTCTTTCATTTGAGGGTATTTAGAAATCTCTACTCCATGGTGGCGTTGCTGGGAAGTATCACACCGTTGACTCGTAGGTAAAGTCGTGATTGGTTGACACTTGATTTTGAGCCGTGCATCCTCACCGGCCAACGTACATAATTATTTTTCTCCCTTCAGCAGACAGATTCACCCAGGTGATTTATGTGTACCCTTAAGTAGATTAATGCACCCAGGCTAAAAGCAACCTCATTATCACCAGCCTATTCATGTTTCAACTGCTGGGGCATATTAGGCAATAGCCAGAAGAACAAATAATGTCGGGGAAAAAGTGAAGTTCGCTAAAATTTGTAGTGATTACTAGTAAAAAAAAAAACAGGTGCAAGTGATTTTCGACCATATTGACATTTATCAAAATAACTGTTTTTAATGAAACAACAAAGTTTGTGAACAAAAATATGGGAAAAAAACAACCGAATTTCAAAGTAAATAAGACGACTAACGCTTGCGCCGATCTCGGCAGCAAGCAGCAGTGCGCTCCAAGTTGAACCGTAATGTTATGACCAAAAGGCTCAATTTGAAGTGAACGGAAAATTGTCGCGACCGCATAGCTGTGCGGAAGCATACTTTTAGGCTGCGTTCAAACGATAACACACGACCCGACCTCAACCCGAACTCAACTCAAACTCAACTCAAACTCACCTCAACCACAGCCCACCATGAAATACATCGCTTACAATTTTGAGTCTTATGACACTTTAATAAGGTCCTGTGTAATGTCCAGGTGAGTTTGAAGTGAGTTCTGTTTGAGTTCGGTTTGAGTTTGATTTGAGTTTGGGTTGTGTACGGGTTGAGTTTGAGTTGAGTTCGGGTTGAGCGCGGGGAGGGTGCAGTTGCATCGACAAAATAAAAAAAGAGCTTATTAATGTGTCATAAGATTCAAAATTGTAAGTGATGTATTTCAAGGAGTAGGCTGCGGGTGAGTTGAGTTTGAGCTGAGTTTGGGTTGAGGTTGGGTCGTGCGTTATCGTCTGAACGCAGCCTTACGGTACAGTCTACGGCATGCTGGGCTTCCACAATGTGTCAAATTACTTCAATCATTTTTAAACTTTAAGTCGAACAGTTTAAGGTTCAAAATTCATTATAGATTTTTGACAGTTTTGTACTTATAGCTTGATATGCTGCTGACTGTACTTAGTTTTCTTCTTCATCTTCCGATATAAGTAAAATCATTGCAAAGTCAACCATTTTATAAATTATACGATAGGTATATTTTTTTTTTATATTTTATTTATAGATAAGTATTTATTTCTTAAAAGTCATCAAAATTAATTACGCGTTCGCTTGTACTTGGTTGCTGTATCCAAATACCTACCTACCTACTCTATGCATTTACAAATTAAACTAAATTGGTAATTTACACTAAATAAAATTTTACACTTAGATTACCTACTGCGTTTCCAAGTCTTATACTACTCTTCGAGTATCTAAAAGATTCTCAATCGACTAGACGCGAGAGGGGGAACACAGCGCGGCAGCAAAAACGACACAGGTCCTACGCCGACGACGCCTCGCAGGCTACTAATCCAAGATTCGTCGTGCGTTTTATTATATATTAATTTTTAAATAAACATAAAGTCACTTTTTGAAAAAGTAACCGTAAAATATTCTGCTATATGTCATTACCTTTTTTTCTATATATTATTTGTGCGTAAGAGATTTATAATCTTTAAGTATTATTCAAAAAACAATGAAAATATTCATTGTCTTTGCACATTTTTATAGTCGAGTGAAAATACGAAAATCGTGTTTTTAACCGTAAAATGATCAAGTTCGATTATGAAACTACAACATATATTTTTATCTGCTCAAAATAAATAATGCTTGATTGTTTAAAACTGAATCAAAAATAAGTTAATTTGCAATATACTGCCCTTAAGGCTCAATTACATTACACAATTTTAAGCACGCGATTTCAAGACTAAGCATGGTGTAAACGGACTAAGACAGTAAGAATCTTAAAATCGTGCGGCCTAGCCCGCTCGGTAATAAGATTCTTAAAATTGTGTCGTCTAAATGCACGCACGATTTCAAGACAGTCTAACTGTACCTACGACGGCACGTCAGACGTAACAGTTGTACTACAAAAACCAACTTTATACCTAAGGCATAAAGGCGTTCTCAAGGTCAACGTGTAGAGGTAATGTGACAGACAGAGACAGACTCTGTCTGACTCGCGACAGATAGACGATACTGCCACAGTACAAGATAAGTTCAAAAAGGAATGTTGGTTTTTTAACACGTTTTCATATGGACGTTTTCTTGTTTATTTATACTATTAATATTTATAAGTAGGTTCGTTTACTTGTTTGTGCGTAATTTTAGAAAAGAGTATTTTATACTAGGTAAGTACCTACCTACCTAGCTTCCCAATGAGCTAGAGACTTGAAATTTATAGGTAGGTAGGTTGTTTTTAACACGCTTTTATTAGGTTGCTTTCTTGTTTGCTTGTGTGTTTGTTTGTTTGTTTCTCCACAAAGTTTGCGAACAATTCAAACTAGCTTTCGGATGAGCTAGAGACTTGAAACTTTGAACATAGGTCAGAAATAAAAGGCAATGCAATATTATGGTATCAGTGGGCTGATCTGATGATGGAGCCGGAAGAAGGCCACAGGAACTCTATAATGGAACCATACAACCCCATCGTGCTTGGGCTCGTTAGAATCGTCTTGATGAGTACTTTAAAGGGAGATGAGGTCCAGGCTCTGATGATTTAGCTGGAAGGCCATGCCATAGAAACTTAATATTGAAATCGTGCAACCCCATTGAATTTGGGCTCCTTTGAATCGTCTTGACGAGTGCTTTGTTGGGAAATAGTGTCCAGGGTCTGATGATGGAGCCGGAAGAAGGACACTGGAACTCTTTAATAAAACCACGTTACCCCATTGAGTTTAGGCTCGTTTGAATCGTCTTGACGAGTACTTTGTTGGGAAATAGTGTAACGTATAATAACGCGATATCTAGGTAGGTCGATACGTGCGCGACCGACAACAACGACGATGTGCACCTTCTGAGCCGGACGCCGTGGGCGGGCGTGGCGCGGGGTGGGTCACGCCGAGAGGCGGGCGGGTCACGCCGAGGGGCGGGCGGGTGCCGCTGCCTCGGCCCGCGCGCGAGCCGTCGCGTTCGCGTTGGTGTGCGGTGCGGTGCGGTGCGGCGTGTGTGTCCGTCGAGTTATTCATAAGAGCGACAGTCTTGTTTTGTTTGATACGATTCTTGCATATTGCATTAAGTAAGTACCTACACATTAGAGGTTTTTATCTACTTAAATAAAATGATACTAGGTAAATATACCTACTACTACTTCATACCTACTAGGTAAAATATTTCTATTGGTGAGCAGCCGTGTCCTGGGTTTTCTGTTCCTAAATGTGGCAACCCTTGTTACTTTACTTCTTACTTGAGCTAGGGTTCCGCCCAAAAACGGTGAACCAAAAAGGGTTCCGTGGCCAAAAGAATTCGGGAACCGCTGAGTTAGAGACTTGAAACTTATAGGTAGGTAGGTTGTTTTTAACACGCTTTTATTAGGTTGCTTTCTCGTTTGCTTGTGTGTTTGTTTGTTTGTTTCTCCACAAAGTTTGCGAACAATTTAAACTAGCTTTCGGATGAGCTAGAGACTTGAAATTTTGAACATAGGTCAGAAATGGAAGGCAATGCAATATTATGGTATCATTCGGCTGATCTGATGATGGAGCCGGAAGAAGGCCACAGGAACTCTATGATGGAACAATACAACCCCATCGTGCTTGGGCTCGTTAGAATCGTCTTGATGAGTACTCTAAAGGGAGATGAAGTTCAGGCTCTGATGACGAAGCTGGAAGGCCATGCCATAGGAACTTAATATTGAAATCGTGCAACCCCATTGAATTAGGGCTCCTTTGAATCGTCTTGACG
This sequence comes from Agriphila tristella, assembly GCA_928269145.1. Classification (NCBI taxonomy): domain Eukaryota; kingdom Metazoa; phylum Arthropoda; class Insecta; order Lepidoptera; family Crambidae; genus Agriphila; species Agriphila tristella. The sequence continues at coordinate 47,713,970 of OV743433.1, forward strand.
AGTGCTTTGTTGGGAAATAGTGTCCAGGGTCTGACGATGGAGCCGGAAGAAGGACACTGGAACTCTTTAATAAAACCACGCTACCCCATTGAGTTTGGGCTCGTTTGAATTGTCTTGGCGAGTACTCTAATGGGAAATAGTGTCCAAGGATCTAATGTTGGAGCCGAAAGAAGGCCATAGGAACTCTATAATAAAACCATGCAACCCCATCGAGTTTGGGCTCGTTTGAATCGTCTTGACGAGTACTTTGTTGGGAAATAGTGTAACGTATAATAAGCGATATCTAGGTAGGTCGATACGTGCGCGACCGACAACAACGACGATATGCACCTTCTGAGCTGGAGGCCGTGGGCGGGCGTGGCGCGGGGTGGGTCACGCCGAGAGGCGGGCGGGTCACGCCGAGGGGCGGGCGGGTGCCGCTGCCGTGGCCCGCGCGCGAACCGTCGCGTTCGCGTTGGTGTGCGGTGCGGTGCGGTGCAGCGTGTGCGTCCGTCAAGTTATTCACAAGAGCGACAGTCTTGTTTTGTTTGATACGATTCTTGCAATTTGCATTAAGTAAGTACCTACACATTAGAGGTTTTTATCTACTTAAATAAAATGATACTAGGTAAATATACTTACTACTACTTCATACCTACTAGGTAAAATATTTCTATTCGTGAGCCTTTCGAATTTTCAACCTAGTCAGATATTAATGTTATGTAGGTTTCTAATAGGTAGATAAAAGTTGAAAAAATGAGTGATTAATATATAAATAAGGAGATAGGTACCTAAAATTTTATTTGACACGACGACTGCAAATTGAAAATATTTATAATTAACCTCTTCACAGACAATGATTAAAGAAAAGGAATTTGGTATTAGGTAGGTGCTTAAAGAACTAAAACAGAAAATAAAACAAATACAAAAACTACAATGTAAATAACTCCAATACTACGTTGATTGAAAAAGACATTAGCGACTTACTGCCTTCTCTTTTACTATGACAGTAAGCACGGCCGAGCGTGCTAGAAATTGTGTGGTGTAAATGCGCGCATTCTTAGTCGTTTTCAAGACAGTCTTAAAATCGCTTGCTTAAAATTGTATAGTGTAATTGAGCCTTTAGTCTTGAAATCGCGTGCTTAAAATTGTGTAATGTAATTGAGCCTTTAAAGACACTCGCGGGTGGTGAGCGGGCGCGCAGCGCGCGGCACATCCGTAAGGCCGTCCGCTGCCTTAGGCTGGCCCCAGACCTACCGGTTCCGTTTCTTTGCTTTGCTGTGCTACCTTGCTTGAAAGACCGCCGGCCAACTAGGGTAATTTTCAATCTATCGCATTTTGGGACTAGACCAAATTGGCAAGATAGCCATTAGCTTGGTTTTATCAAATATCATCGCCTGGATTGCGAAGTAGGAAGCTTTTAGGAGATATGCCACCCTGAACATGGACTCCGATCGTTAAAAATAACTCGATCGCTTATTTATACAAGATGTTTGGTAAAGCCTTATAAAACTGAATATGGTAGATAGGGACCATAATAAAACTGAACAACTTTTACTATGGGACCAAATCTGAAATCGCGAAAAAAATGAACTGTTTCATACATTTTGATAATTTCGTTATTAATTTTTGTATAAAACAGCAGTTTTTTTTTTAAAACGAAAACTAAAACTTCTCATCGCACCCCAGACGACGATATTTGATAACACCAAACTAATGGCTATCTTGCCAATGTGGTCAGGTCAAAATATGCGATAGATTGAAAATGAGCCTCTTGGCCGGCGGTCCATGGTAGAACAGCAAAGCAAAGAAACGAAACCGGTAGGTCTGGGGCCAGCCTTAAGCGGGATCCCGCCGCGGGTACACGGCGCGGGAATACAGATTGCTGGTTTTTGACGGACAGATGCTTGCGCAGTGCATGAGTAAGCTCTAATCTATGTCGCCCCGCGCGCGTGTCCCGCTCAAGGCAGCGGAGGGCCTTACCATGGTTACGCGGGGAGCAGCCGCCCGCACTTCATACCCCCTACCCAGTTGCGCCTAAAAATCGTACGACGCGCAGGTTCAAGTTATGTTGCGCGAGACTTATCCTGTGAGGTTGGGGTGTTTTAAAAATAACCCTGTATTGAGTCTCTATTTAAACTATTGCCACCTACTCTGTAACAATGTCATTTGAAAACTTAGCGACAGAACTATCATGAAATCAGGTACCTACCTACTTACCTAAAGGTTTACTTAACACAGATTCTGACAGCGGGTGCAATTTGAGGGCCGTTTCCTAGTCTAGCAATTCATGTCATAGTCGTTAGCTTTGCGTAACAGTGACATAAGTAATGGGTGCACCATTACACACCATTACCACTTCACAAGCATCAATATGGTTAGCACAATGGTCCCAATTTGCAATAATTTTATAGTAGAGACCTATACGATACAAGCATAAACCTGCGTATAATCTCAATTTCTATTCATTTGAAAACTTAATGTTCATCAATGTATATGTTTGCATCCTTGTGCCAGTGACCTCATAGTTAGATTAGAATTAATTGTTGCTGGGATTTAAAACACTTATATATGTCGTAGGATAATTGTACAAATAGGATTTTTACAAAAATCCTAGTATGATTGTAAAATACCGGATAATTAGAATCTAAGACAGATTTTTGCAATCGTCCGAGTGATGTTTAGGATTTTTACAAAAATCCAGCGCATCTTAGGTAAATCGCCAATGACCATCACTTTGCGCGCGCTGATTGGCTGACGTTAACGTTATGGACTGACGGATGCTCTGATTGGCTAACGGCAATATTGTTGTGTCCATTGTTATTATTGTGATTATTGTCAAATATTTCTGCAGCGTTTTGTTCTAATTTTACGTTTTTTATTTAAAAAAAGAAAACTGAGTGCTCAAATCTATCAAGAGACATTAATGTACAATGAGTGAAGTGAGTGAATTGGATATTATACAAATGCTGGGCTCGATCAGTGCAGTCAATTTAGAGGTTAAGTATAACCGAAAAATAACTTTTCTACACAGAGCTAAGAAAGTTCTACAGCGCTCGTCAAATTGTTTGTGCAAAACCTTGTTAAAACTTTAATTGAAGAATTTAATTCGGCAAAATTACGAAATAACCCCAAAATCCATCAACAATATGTTCTGACCAATCAGATTGAAGATGTTATAAATCGTCTCTTAAGACTATCCAATCAGCATTCAAGTTTACAATTGTCCGAAACATACTGGGATTTTTATAAAGATCCTAAAAAATTCTCGGACGATTGCAAAAATCTATCTTAGATTACAATTATACGGCTCATTATAATCGAGCTAGGATTTTTGTAAAGATCCGGCTTATACGATTATCCTACGACATATACAAGCAACAAAACACATTCAAATAAGTAGCGGGTACCTAGTACCTAGTAAGTACCTACAGTTACTTATGTACCCTCCCTACCTATAGGTAGAGACGTAAGTACCTTAATCTTATACCTACCTTTAAACGAGCAATTATTTTTGTATGTATCTGTATGTAGGTATCTGAGCTCTAACGATTTCGCTGAAATTTGGTATATTATGTGGGTTTTCGGGGGTAAACAATCGATCTAGATTAGTCTTATGTTTGGGAAAACGCGTGTTTTCGAGTTTACATGCGTTTTTCTTTCGACACAGAATATGGTCGCTATTTAACGGCTCTTATTTGCTGATAGTAAGCCCCCTGAGGGCAGGGTGCTTGGTGTCCTACTTGGAATGTGCTCAGACAGACACTCGATTGTTTCAATAGTTAATCTAATAAACCCATAATATCATATGGGATGGATATAAATGGCGCTAGTGTGCCGTAGTAAACATAGTCTCTGTACATTATTTAATTATAAAAATACTAAAACATCATAATTTTACAAAGTTTTATATTTATTAACAATACCTAAAGTAAAGTGACAACCACAAGTGTTCTCAACAAGTACTATTTAAAAGTAATCGAGGAATTCAACATAAACAGATGACCTGGTACTTAGCAATTGATCTGAAGCTATAAAGAAAAAAGGGTGAAGCTGAGTTTTAAAACCAATAAATTAATACCATAGAAGGTTAGTGATCAATAATACTATAAATATTTACATTAATTTTGTGTATTAATTGCATAAAAACAAAAGGCAGCTGTTACATACTTTGAATGTCGAAACTGCTTTACCGACATACCTACCTACACGAACTACTGACCGACTGATCTACATTATTGATAATTATAACCCTGTTACTATAACAAAAAAAATAAACCAAAAAAATGGATAATATTACTTTAAGACGAAAGTTAATACGATCGAAATCTAATTTAGATATTTCTAAAACTGATAATAACATAATGAACTCCACGATATTAGACTCAACAATGCTAAGTATTCAAAGTGAACCACAACACAATGACATGTCAAGGAATGAAGATTTATTATCGGAAATCGAATCACTTAAAAATACATTGGAAAGAGCGGAAATAGAAATTGACAATTTAAGCTTAGAAAATAATGAGTTAAAGAAGACAAAAAGTAGGCAGGAAAAACAAATTGACGTATTAAAATCACTTACCACGGAAATTGGACAAAAAAGTATTTCTATGACTCCGATACGACGAAAAATTTTGTTTATGAATTGTAGCAGTTTAAGAACTTCACCATTACACTGCGATAAATCAGTACTTTTTAACAAAACACCACAACATCACAGACAGAACACATCGATTCACCATAGATCTGAGCAAACTAAAATAATAGAAAATATTGACAACAACAATTGCGTGCGTAACTCATTGTCGATAAATACACCAACCAATGCAGAAGATGGCGCTAGTAGTAAAACAAACATGACATGCAATGGGGAGGCGAAGGCAAAGTGAATTACAGATGGCGCTCAGTCTTTGGAACAATTGTCAGTTTGAGCTTATATTGTCTTGACTGTGTATTACGTGATTTTACTTTCTTAGATTGTATTTTTTCGGTTTTGCGGACAAACAATGTATTCTATGCTAACTTTAGCTCATATAAAAGAAGAATTACAGAAAAGAAAAGCCAAAACAACAGGCAAGAAAGTTTATAGCAACTTACAAAAAATTGCTGACAAGCATTACATTTCTTTAAATTTCGTGTAAGATTTACAAGTAATTTTTTTTATTTCAGATTAGAAGCATATGATTTAAATTTTAACAAAGCAACTGAGTGTGAATTTCCGTGTTTATAGTTGCCTGATGATGCCTTCTGTGCAATAGTAATTTCAGGTTTCTGTACTGGAATTTCTGTACCATCCAAAATTACACGAACCGTTTTATCATATTTATTTTATTATTCTAAGTTTCTTGAATGACTCTGGCATATAAAATTCTATTAATTCTCTGTTTGGCCCCAATATTGGGCTTATTCCATATTTGATATACCTATCAAATTCATCCAAGTTAAACATATGTTAGAAACTGCTGAGGTTGAAATATTAAAGGACAAAGCTGTTATAATTCAAATGTAGTTTTATTTTGGCGAAGCTTCATCAAATTTATGAAACATTCCTTTTGATTTATAATGTTTCTCAGGCTCAGCAGAAAATCGAGAGAAAGGCATATTTTTTTTGATATTTTTTTGCCCACTATTTTTTTTGTTACTGGGAAATCGATGAACTCCAATATTTTACAAGTTACATGCATAATAATGCGGCATTTTCTCAGTATAAAATTAAAAAGTGCAATACTCCAAGAGATTCCCATATGTTTTGACACTTTCTTTGAGGCGGCCGGGTACCAAAGACCGACGCCACCTATCGGGATAAAATTGCGCTTTTCCTCCCCATTGCAAAACACTGACAAAAAACATTGAATCGACGACACTTTCGAAACAAGAAGTCAAACAGACGGACATGAAAAGAAAAATTGTTATTCTTGGAGATGAACAAGTTAAGGATTTATCCAAAAATTTGCATGACAGCCGAGCTCTTAATTCTTCAAATAATGCATACACCGTAACTTCTTTAGTGAAGCCTGGAGCAACCACGTCCCAGATATTGAGTACCTGTGACTACCTTAAAGAGACTTTAAATAAAGACGATATTATTATATTGTCATTTGGTAGTAATGATAAAAATCCATATCTACTATTATCAGAGTTAGGGATAGCACTGTACAAACTCCGTAATTTTAAAATATTTATATTAAATGTATTGTTTAATAATTATTTAAATATTGACCTTTTAAATTATAATATGCGAATATTATTGAGACATTATAATAATAGTATTTTTATAAAATTGGATTATTCAAGGATGTACATACAGGAGCTTTGCTTTAAAATAAATATTGAAATTGATTACTTACACTATCAAAATGAATATCTGTTGCCACACAAAATTAAATCATTTTTACAAAATAATGCTAATAAAACTTTAAAATTAATGTCTAAAAATACTAAATTAGAATCTAATATAAATTTAAAACAGAAATTAGTAACTGATTATTTTCAATCGGATAAAAATAATTTATTTCGTACCTCTAACTAAATTTACTTTACTTCACCAAAATATCGCCAGTATCCTCAGCAAACAAGATATATTTGAGGTGTCTCTTAATGAGTTGAAGAAGGAGATAGGAAATATTGACATTATCTGCTTGTCTGAGACATTTGTAAAAAAAGGTTCAGAACAAAATTTAAATATTAAAAATTACAAATTAGCTGCTTCTTTTTGTAGAAACGAGCGTAGGGGTGGCACCTGTATTCTATTAAAAAATAATATAGATTTCAAAAAAATCGATATTTCGCAATCCATGCCTTATGTCTTTGAGTGCTGTGCTGTTGAACTAATACAGTATAAACTTATTATAATATGTGTCTATAGAACTCCAACTTCCAAGACCGAATTGTTCTTGCAACAATTAGAATCAATGCTAAATACAATAGCGAGAAAACGAAACAAACATATTATACTGACTGGAGATTTAAATATTGACATGTTACAAGACAACAATAATAGCAAAAATTTGACAAGTATATTAAGTAACTTTAATCTGACAAATCACATAGATAGACCCACGAGGAAGAAAGCATGCTTAGATTTAATAATTAGTAATTTATCGAATACAAATCCTAAAGTACACATACTCTGCTTATCAGATCATGAAACCGGTCAAAGTTTATCATTCCATTTAGAGTCGTCCTTAAAATACAAGAAAAAACTAAATTCTTGGTTTGAATATAGACGCGACATGAGTAAAAGCAATAAAAATAAATTTATGGAATGTATTTCGTCCTTGTCATTTAATGAAGTACTGGAACATAATGATACAAATAAAGCATTTGTGTCATTTCATAATCTGGTAATACTATTTTATAATTTATGCTTTCCAGTTATAAAGATTAAAAGAACAAATAAACCAATCAAAAATAATTGGCTCACAAAAGGTTTAAGGCGGTGTTGTGTACAAAAAAGGAAACTTTATCTTAAATACCGACTGTCATCAAGCAACAAGGTACATAATAATCGACGCTACCATTGTTACACTACAATTTTGAAAAAATGTATACTACAAGCACAGAGAAATACGAATGCTCACTACATCTCCAAATCAAAAAATGTGTGCAAAGCATCATGGAATATAATAAAAAATTGTGCACAAGATAATAAAACAAAAAATGACATTAAACGAATAAAAGTAAATGATAATAATTATATTGACAGACCGATTGACATTTGTAATGAATTTAATAATTATTTTATAAATCTGACCAATAAACATTTTGACATTAATAGTAATAATGAATCATTGCGTAAAATTGCATTTAATCTTAACACTATATATTTGACACCTATAAATGAAAATGATGTATATAAAATTATAATGAAATTGAAAAATACTAAATCTACAGGATACGATAATATTAACACCGACATTTTAAAACAAAATGCTAAGTACTTTGTTCGACCGTTGACGCACATTATAAACCTATCTCTTGAACAAGGTATATTTCCTTCTGACCTAAAACTGTCCATAGTAAAACCTCTATACAAAAGTGGAAATCGTGATGAATTAGGCAACTATAGACCTGTTGCTATGTTAGTAATATTTTCAAAAATAATTGAAAAGGTTATGTATGATAAAATCTACACATTCATCACTAACGAAAAAATCCTTAGGAATGAACAATTTGGTTTTAGGAAAAATAGATCTACAACCTTAGCCTGTTTTCACTTAATTAAAGAAATCACACAGAGCCTTAACGATGAATTGCATACATTGGCAATATTTTTAGATATGAGCAAGGCCTTTGATTTTGTGTCTCATAAGCTGTTGCTAAATAAGCTTGAAAAATATGGCATCAGGGGGAACGCTTTGTCATGGATAGAGAGTTATTTGACTGATAGGAAACAGTTTGTACAAATAACAACACTTTCTGGCAATGTGAAAGAAAATTACTCCTCGGACCACTGCTTTAATAGATGTGGTGTTCCGCAAGGTAGTGTGCTGGGGCCACTATTATTTTTACTTTATATAAACGATCTTCCAAATGTAATAGACCAGAAGTGTATCTTGTTTGCGGACGATACAACAATTATTATAAAATCTAAAAATAAACAAGAATTGGCGGATGTAGCTAATGTAAACTTAAGTAATATTATAAAATGGCTAGAGGAAAATAACTTACACCTTAACTTAAATAAAACAAAATATATACATTTTAAAACACATTACAGATTAAACATAAATTATGACATCAATTATAATGGCAATAAAATAGATAATGTAAATAATACAAAATTTTTAGGCATACACATTGATGAAAACTGTAACTGGAAAGCTCACATAGAAATGCTAGTTAGTAAAATTGATAGGTATGTTTACGTTTTAAAGAGGATTAGACAAGTAGCTTCTAGAGAAGCAGCCCTCCTAGCGTACCATGGATATGTGTCAAGTATGCTACGGTATGGGCTCATACTTTGGGGCAACTCTGTTGATGTGCAAAGAGCTTTCAAGATTCAAAAGAAATGTGTAAGATGTATATGTGGTGCAGATTATTTAGATAGTTGTAAGCCCTTATTTAAAACATTAGAAATATTATCTTTACCCTGTCTTTACATCTTTGAAATGAGTCTATTTGTAAAAAAATATGACAACTTATTTACCACTAATTGGCATTCACAATACAGAGGTAGACAAGGAAATAAGTTGCTAATACCTAATAAAAGACTTGGACTATATTCTAAAAATGCGTATTGTATGGCAATTACCATTTATAATAAATTGCCTAACAAAATGACTGAATTGCCGTTTAATAAATTTAAAACAAGTCTGTTTCATTTTCTACTAGATAAAACATATTATTCTGTTAAGGAATTCTTAGAAGATAAATTGACTAATAATTGATTTGAATAATGAATTGTTGACATCCCTAAGTATTATATTAAAATTGATTGAATTTAATAATAATGAGATTGCATTGTATTGACATTTAAATTAAGTAAGTATGACTAATAATTCTGTTTGACATTGAATAAGTTGACATCCCTAAGTATTATAGTAAAATTGATTGAATTTAATAATAATGAAATTGCACTGTATTGAGATTTAAATTAAGTATGTATGACTAATAATTCTGTTTGACATTTAATAATTATGATGATAATGACAAATATTTGCACGTCGACAATATCGACAAGCCATGCTGTACTATTATTTAATTTGTCACCTGTAATTTTTACCATGTCTTGGCAAATAAATAAATATTATTATTATTATTATAATTTTTCTCTTTATTACAAACTACCTATTAGAAAATACAAGAAAGAAGGACATATGTACTTACTTACAAAGAAGAAAGAATACTAATAGCAGCAATATCTTTCAGGTATAGGTGCAAATTAATAAAAGGAGGACAAATATGTCAATCGATATAACCATGCAAGCCGTGAACATAAGTTTGGCAACGTCTGTTACTGTCAGTTCGTGGTCATGTCGTCGGCCAGTCTCCATACTAAATGTATGGGAATATTTCAATTTTAAGAGGTTGATATTTTTTTTCCTAGTAATCGTGTGAGGTTTAAAATATGAAAATAATTTAGTTCTTTTATTGAAATGCTTTGTATATTAAACACTAAGAAAAATATCAATGTTAACCAGGAAAAAATGGCTGTCAAATATGTCATCTTTTTTGTTGATTTTCTTCAGCAGGGAGTTGATTAACACGCCCTCTAGCAATAAATGATATATCATTAGAAAGGTCTTTTAATGACAAATATTTGCTGTTAATATACTTTATATCAATTGTTAATACTTTTGGAGTTAAAGGTTATTAAAGTATAAAAGTGGTTTATTGTCTATGGGAGTTGATCTACTACACCTATAGAAATGAGTGATATATCAAAAGAAAGGTTTTTATATGAAAAATATTTACTGCAAACATACTTTCTATTAATTGTTAGTATTTTCGGAGTTTTAGGTCATTAATGTTAAAAAAATGGTCAAGTTTAGAGCGTTATAACTCTCAAAGTACTAATAGTTGACGTTTATAGTGGTACAATAAAGTGTTTCAAATTTAAATACCTTTCCAATGATGTAAGATTTATTGCTAGAGGAGGCTTAGATCAAAATGCTCATCGTACTAAAGGACCCCCGAAAAGTTCAAATAATTTGACTCAAACCTTATGTTCTAATAAATAAATAATAATAATAAATATAAAACTTTATTGAAATAATCTTACATCACAATTTACAACTAGTTTAAACATAGATAATATAGGAAAAACAAATAATAAGTAATATTTAAAATAATTTTATACTATGTGCTTGACCACATGCGATGTTGCCGTTCTGCTCAACTTCAGGGCTTGGAAGATATAGAAGGCTATGATATAACGAATGTTTTTTTGATGCACAAGTTTTATTTGTGAAAATTTATTTTGTCTCCACCCAAAGTTCCACCACACTGTTCTATGGACCTGGGGCCTTATAGTAAGCTATGAGTTCTTATAGCAGTATTATATTGGACTGACTTACTTTGTCGTACTATGACCTCAAAGGTTAGTTCAAAAGCAGGCCTTAAGCAGTCCTGTTTAAGGCCTACTGTTTTTGAAATTACTAGCTTATGGGTGGTTTCTTATTTGCTGATGGTAAGCCCTGTACGGTTTAGGGATTACGCTACATAAAAGAATCGCAACTCACGAGCACGTGCCCAGAAACTTAATTCAATGGAATGAGTAACACTGTGTCATACATTTGTCAACTTCGATGTACAGGGGTCAGACCACAGGAAAACCAACTGACTATTGTTATCATAAAATACAATTATGTAATGAGGATCAGTAACGATTTTTGTTTAGTGGCTTATCAGAAAGCTTATATCACCACATCATTAACTGTGAAGAAATTTTTGCGATATCGCTTAAACTTGAGAAGTTGCACGAGCTAAAACATGCTTAAACACTGTTATTTTTGAGGGTCCTTGTGACGTCATCGCGACGTACGCGAACCTTATGCCGTACGTGATAAAGCACATATTGCATTGAGTTTGGCATTTCCTTAAAACCCTTAATAACTCAACCATTTCTAAACGGATTTCAAAAAATCTTTCACTAAGTTTCATAGCTATTAATATGATTTTATATTATATCAATAAAACTATAGGATTCAAACCTGTTACTGATCCTCATTGTAATAATGCAACAAAATTTCGGGTTAAGTAGGTACCTACATAGTTGCATTCCTAGAAAACTATTTTTTCAAATTGTGCAAAAACATAAAAAGTGGAATAGTCAAGTTTTGAAAAGTACCTCCTCATTTATACTCCTCATTCATAGGTGTTTGAAGTCCTGGCAAATATTTGATTTCACCAATGGACAATACGACAAATAAATAACATGCCCTGCTTATGAAATAATTATTTTAGTGTGCTATGTATGTGTCTTAAGAAAAGCACATCCCTACTACAAATATAAATATTCATTATTTTGTTTTTCAGTTTTATGACCTAGTTCTAGTTGTCCGACTTTTCGATTGTTTCTCAAGTAACGGTACCCTATTATAGAAACTTCGGAAAACAAAAAGATGAAAAAAGGAAATAAATCAGTCCAACAAACGCCTTGGTTTCAATGAAACACTTTATCAACTGTGTTAGGTACCGAATATACTTACATAAATCAAATCTTACAATAGAATCCTATAGTAAGATATTGATGTTAAACGTCACTTATTTACATTTTAATTAGTGAGTTTTCTATGCAAAGAAAAGAGTAGGTCCTACCTAGGTATCCTCGTATATGATGGTAAAAACTCAGGACTTATTTTAAATTGTAAGTGTTCTGTTGGTCGCTACAAGGCCCGATATAAGTTATGCAGTAAGCGTTGCATCAAGAAACCTAGAAACACCTACAAAACTTGATGTAATCAGAGTCAAACGAATCTTTAGATACCTTAAGGGTACCATAAACAATGGACTTGTTTTCGCAAAAAGCCGGGAAAAGAAGCTAATATGTTTCAGTGACGCTGATTTCGGTGGCGACACCTCTACGGGACATTCAACTTCGGGGATGATTTTCTTGTTTTCTGGCCCTATTATGTGGAAAAGCCAGAAGCAACCAACAGTTGCAATCTCGTCAACGGAGGCGGAACTTGTTGCCCTAACTGAAGCTGCGAGAGAAGCTTTATGGCTAAAAGAACTTCTAGAGGAATTAGTTGGTGTGATTGAAAAGTCAGTCATTTACGTCGACAATGAGTCTACCATCAAGCTCTCTGAGAATCCACCTTATGAGTTCCACAAAAGAACGAAACATATAAAAATTAAGCGCTTCTTTATTCGAGAATGTCTGCAAAATGGAGACTTCGTTATCAAGCAAGTCTCCACAGATCTTCAACTGGCAGACATGTTTACAAAGCCACTATTTGGACCGAGGCTAAACATGCTCTGCCACAGAATAGGACTGCAAGACTGAATTCCAAAGAAAAAAGTAATGCGGGTGTGAAGGAGGATCTCCTTGCTTGACTTTATGGAGATCTCCGTTCTAATTCGTTTGGTTTGCATGTCAATTGTTGTCCGTTTTGTCACTTAGAAAAATAAGAGCTTTGATAAATAAAATACTTTGATGTGAATTCAGTTTAATGGTTTTACTGTTTAAATATTATTCTTCACACCTTCTATAAAGGCTATGGTATAATTCATGTTTCTGAAGTGTCTTTATATTCTACTGATATTTAAGCATTTTGGTCAATTTACAAAATGGTATAGGTAATAGGATACGAGATCATTTCATAAAGTAATAGTTCTTTCTTCTCGTTATTTCTTTTCGCCCTCTAAGTTATTTTTAGTTTATACAAAACCTCTCGTGGGGTTGATCATCATCAATCTAAACAACTTTCATTATGGGACCAACCTTGAAATCGCGAAGAAAAAATCAGCTGTTTCATACATTTCGTTGGAGTAGGATTCAGGCGCGGTCGCAGCCTGAAATTTTGGGGGGGGGGGGGGTCACTATACAAACAATAATAGGTACAATTGTTTTTTAATTTGTAAATTTATACAAGCAGTGCCGGTTTTAGCACTACCAGCACCCTGGTCGATATTTCTACGGGGCGCCCCCTTTATGCGATTCCAAGATTTTCAATTTTGTCTGTTAGTCAAAAAACGGCCGCGCAGCGAGTTTTTTTGTCAGTTTCACCTACTAATCTTGTAATCTTGCTTGTTTATAGTCAAAAAACGGCCACGCAGCGCGATTTTAATTAAGATTCTACCACTAATCTTGCAACCTTGCTTGTTAACGGGAAAAAAAAATGCCGCGCAGCGCAGTTTTTAGTCAGTTTCATCTGCTAATCTTCTAATTTGGCTTATTACAGTAAAAAAACAGCCGCGCAGTGCGACTTTTAGTCAGTTTCATCTACTAATCTTGTAATCTTGCTTGTTTATAGTAAAGAAAAACGGCCGCGCAGCGCGATTTTTAGTCAGTTTCATCTACTAATCTTGTAATCTTGCTTGGTTATAGTAAAGAAAAACGGCCGCGCAGCGCGATTTTTAGTCAGTTTTATCTGCTATTCTTCTAATTTTGCATATTACAGAAAAAAACTAACGCGCAGCATGATTTTTAGTCAGTTTCATCTACTAATCTTGTAATCTTGCTTGTTTATAGTAAAGAAAAACTAACGCGCAGCACGATTTTTAATCAGTTTCATCGACTAATCCTGCTTGTTTATATTAAAAAATTGCCGCGTAGTGCGATTTTTAGTCGGTTTCTTTCGTCGATTGATAGTCGACCGGTGGTCGGGCGTTTTCGGCGCCCCACACATGAAGGCGCCCAGTGCAGACGCACCGCTTGCATCGCCCTACTGTCGGTACTGTATAGAAGATTTTTCTATTTGACGTGTACGATTTTGGGGGGGGGGGGTCATGTCCCCCGTGACCCCCCCCTTCGGACCGCGCCTGGTAGGATTGTACTTTTGTATGGAACAGCTGATTTTTTTTCGTGATTTCGCGGTAACCTTGTATATTGACATGGTAGGGGAAGAATATTAAGGTGCCGGAATAATGGTTTGCAACAATACAAGTAACCGGTAACAATATAAGATCATACTATCCCCACAAATTGCTAATACGATGGAACCTTGTCACATTAACAACCACGCACGTTGATGTCATTCGCAACTAAAAATTACATGTTACAATAAAATTATAATAGGTAATTTAATATATTAATTATTGAATTATTTTCAATAAGATTGGGTGTCTAGCTTATACAAAAAAAAGTTTATTTTGAATTCTGTTCAGAATACAAACACCAGTAAACTCATACATTAAATGGAAACAATTTCTTAAATGGACTTAAGTACATACCTACCTAGCTATGAACAGGTTCTCAATTCGATCAATTTCTCAAAAAAATATAATATGCACATTTACACAAAAACGGCTGAACGGCTTTGGATTGGCACGCAGATAATATTGAGTGTTTTACCGGTCAAATGTTCATCAAGGTCACGTGGACGAAGTCGCGGGCATCAGCTAGTTTTCAATAAGATAGAGGGGTCTACTGTCTAGCATAAGTATACAAAAAAAAGTTTTTCGGTTTTGAGGTTAAAATAATGGCAGCCAAGTCCATTCCCAATTTGCGGGGATAGTATTTCCAGATATAAGTACCTAAGCACCTAAGTTACCTACCAACGTTATTTAGGTAGCCCGTCATCAAAACTGCGCGGCCATGTAACACATTGATGGCTAAACCGAGTTCAAATAAAACCGCTAAAGTAATTTTCTCACGAAGCTTCCCGTAGTATGGCTAGGTCGTGTTTATTGTGAACTCGACTAAATTGTCGTCCTTCGCCTTCTTTTGAGAAAATTGTTATATAAATAACCCTACATAACAAGTGATGGTCAACCTTCCAAGACGTAATTTGCGGGTGAACAAAACTTTGTTGCACTTTTCTTGTATGACAGTCGCGTAATTTCTGTTTTACTTTTGTTCTAATAACCTCTTGTTACAATAACTAAAAATACATCAGTGGCGAGGTGTGAAATAATGGCGAAGGTAAGCCGTTCTACAAAAATGTTATGATCTGCGTAGTAGATCGGTGGAGTGGGATTTCTAAAAGGTGTCAGCAGTGGAATCAGCTTGTATAGGTAGACCCTTATGTACACTGAAAAAAATATGTAGGTTACGTACTGCAACCACACGAGTCACGAATACCAAAAAATTGTGCCAACCAGCAGTGGGGACATTAAAAATGGCTGGTGGTTAACTATAAATACTAAGTATAAAGTACTGCTAGAGGTACCTATTTGTTTTCTCGTAGTCAATGGTAAAAAGTAGAGTACACAACTCGTGAAAAAAAAATTTCATCTCGGTCCTTTGTATCTCTCGAACTAAATTCCCTTTTTATTCACTTGTTGTATAATCTACTATTATTAATATGTAATTGTTTTTTAAAAAAAATAGTGAAAACTTCTAAATGTTTGGTAAAGTTTTCATGTTTGTCCTATTTTACAATAAGAACTTAAGGTAACCTAAACTTTATTAATCTTTTGTTCTAACAAAATTCTAGTAAGAGAGAAGCCATGTGAATAACAGAGATTTAAATGATTAAAACCTTCGTTTACTACCTAGGTACGGTATTATGATAGAAGTTCATAAACAAAATATCACAAAGAGGATAAAACATTTATTTCTTTCCGAGAAATGTAAAATAAATTTAAAGAAACTAATCAATTGAGTTAATGGTTCCACTAGTGTCATATAAGTACCTATGTACTACAATCATTCAGAAACTGGCTTTACACGTTTTAATGTAAACACAAAGGTTAAAGTTAACACGCGAACTCTACCTGCTATTAAATACTATTATTAAATACAGAGTTCAGTATAAAATTCGATAACCCCTTCAGACCTAAATTACGAGATTTTATTAAAAAAAAGTAATAACTTTTTACATATTTTGGAAATTTCACGTCATTCATAAAGATTTGGTTTAATTTACAATTGTTTAATTGTAAAATGTAAACTGTAACAAAAATAAGCACTGTACTCTACTTTCACTAGGTTATTATGTTACGCTAATGTCTTCAGCATTTCCTCAACTTACCTTACCTACTTAGTTTTTTTTTAGACTTGTTACGTCAATTTGGAAGTAAACAGCATCACCACGGGATTGGATTGCTTGATAAGGGTTATGCACCATCGCATCACATCATACTTCGCCACAAATTAAGACTGCGTTATACAACTGGCGCCTAGCACAACACAACTACAACGCAGCGAGTTGAGAAGTATGGCGTGCGTTTGATTTTGGTTATTGACTAAATAAACATGCAATCAGTAATCACTTTAGTATTGTAATAACAACTATTAACTGGGGCGTAAAAGAACTGACGATGACGATAATAAATATAGGTACCTACCTAAGTTAAGTATACGTACCAATACCAATAACATTATTATATTATTAATTTTACCACTGAAGTTATAAAAACAAAACTTAAATCACTTTTTATGCACTGCAGATATTTTTTCAAAACTATTCAATATAAATAAGAAGTAGAGTTTTACTTAGTTTGAAGTTGTAGGTACTGGAATTTAAATGCTAAATGTCCTTATAATTTTAGGATGTCTTTCTTTACACTTCTGATAAGTTAATTTATCTTAATTATTAATTAACTACTACCTAAGTAATTTATCAGATCCCAGTATTGTGTAGACATAGGCATTGTATTTATTTTTCTCAGAAAACAATCTTAATCGTTTTTTTCTATAGTTTCGTCAAATCTTCTCTTTCTGGGAAGAGATACTATTAGGTATTCAGGGAAAAGATAAAGACGCGTTTATGTCTTATGTATGCAGTAATAGAAATTCACTTATTGTTTTGACTTTGTTAGATAGTCATTAAATGATGAATGTAGGAAGTTATTGATATCAAAGAGTGGAAGGTCGCTAAAACTAATTTCAATCATAATATACACGTAAGAATTTAGGCTACGAGACTATGAGGTCAGTTCAATGTTATGTTAATAAGCATCGTATATAAATGTAGCATTCGAGACTTTAATTTTGATTTTAAAACATAAACGTTAACAGACTTTCGAGAAAACTTAAGCATTTTACCAGTAACAATAATAGCAACACTATGTGAAAACTTTTTCGTTCTAACGCATGACATTAGCTAGGGAGGTCGTTCGTTATTTAAAACATGGTTTGCATACTTAATGATTGCTTAAAAGTTAGGAGACCAGTACTAAACTCAGTGTCCTTCGTTAGTTCAACATTCTACATGCACTTTTCCAAACATTTGTCGCGTTAAGGAAAACTTTAATAAACTTTATAGAGAAACTGCAATGTGCAACATACCTGCATCTTTCCGTGAAAACCAGCTCTGCACTCGAGACTTTTACTTTCTTTGCACCGAGTGTTCCTAACGATTGACCCGGATCTCAGAATTATGATTTCTAAAGTATTTCACGAGCAGTGAAGCGTTTAAGGCAGCGACTTGGTGGCGAATGCTGCGATGCCGTAACCTCTTACTTAACTCAAGCAATATCCCCCCTTTTAACTTGCTGTTGCATCGAGCCACTGCTCGGGCCGTATTCGCAAATTTGTTCCGTTTTCGTTCGCAACACAAGTGACGGATATAAAATTTATGTCGTTTCTCGGTACTCGCTTAGAACTGTGTCAATGTATCAAGTAAACACCTGATTAGCTAGCAAAACTTTATTTATTTACATAGTCGTTTCAATATTTACCTGTTCCAAAGTTTCTAGGTCATAAATAACAATAATTTTGTGTTCCAATTACAATAG
The DNA here is from genome assembly GCA_928269145.1 of Agriphila tristella. Lineage (NCBI taxonomy): Eukaryota > Metazoa > Arthropoda > Insecta > Lepidoptera > Crambidae > Agriphila > Agriphila tristella. The sequence goes on from OV743433.1 coordinate 47,732,240, forward strand.
TCATGATTAAAATATAAGCACAAGCACAAATATTTTTTTAATATTGCAAATAATTCTCACTGAGCTTGGACCGTCTTCAAACAAACGAAAAGACGGGTTATGCAAATTCGCAAGAAAATTGGTTTTATTTGTTTTAAACGTGCGTCAACTTTTTTCTCACACACGACTTTAAGGAAACTTAAAATAAGTGATTATTTTATTAGGAGATACCTAGACACCTGGATAAAATTAAAAAGTAATTATTTTTATAACTTTCCGTGGATTTCTCATATGTATCTGTTAAATAGTATGCTAAATTAAGTAAAATTAACTTGAGGCTTCTTTAAAAAGTGTTTGCTTTGACAAGGTTTTAAGCTCATATGGACGAAAAGTACAAAAGTTCCAGGAGCGATTGTTTGTATAGACGGTATGTCAATACTAGTCGTAGTGTTGTTCATCCGTACTGGCGGACCATCTTGGCCCACTCCCAGGGGTAGTTCCTCTGGATGAAGGCGAGGGTCCGGCGGATCTGGCGCGTCTCTTGGGGTGAGCACTGGGGGCAGGCTCCTCGGAGGACGAGAGGAGCTAAAGCTAGAAAAGAATATAATATATAGGTCATTTTTCATTTCTTTAGAACAGTGTTTTTCAATCTTTTTGATTTCGCGACCCCTTTACAAGTTGAAAAATTCTGGCGACCCCCTTGTGTCATAGTTATAGTAAAGAAAACGACCGCGCAGCGCGATTTTTAGTTAGTTACATCCACTAATCTTATTATGTTGCTTGTTAATAGCAAAAAACGGCCGCGCAGCGCGATTTTTTGTCAGTTTTATCCAGTAATCTTGTGATCTTGCTTTTTATAGTAAAGAAAAGGGCCGCGCAGTGCGATTTTTAATCAGTTCAGCGCCCACGACTTCGTCTGCGTGGAAAGATTTTTGCTATCCCTCAGGAACAAAACTTTTTTTCGGGATGAAAGGTACCCTATGTCCTTTTCTGTACCGCTGACAACGTGTATGCAAAATTTCATCATGATCGGTTCAATAGTTAAGACGTGAAGGCGTAACAAACGAACAAACAAACGGACTTTCGCATTTATAATATTAGTAAGGATGGTGATAGTGGAGACCCGTGCCCAGCTGTGGGATAAAAAGGAGCCTATATCGATCACCAATACCCCATCTGTCCGTATACAATTTCGTCAAAATCGGTCCAACGGTCTTGGAAAACGTAAGGCAGAGTTACTTTCGCATTTATAAAATTAGTATAGATTTTTACTTTTCGCTCATAAAAATATGAACTTTTGATTTTAATATAAAGGGCCTAGTAGCGATTGAAAGTGATTCAGAAATAACTATGTGACTGACAAGTTATAAATTAAGCAGAACTTTATGGTCGATATTATTATGTATGATTGATGATAAACTCTCGTAAAAATATGTTTCACTTTATATATTTAAGTCGTTTGTTTGAAAATTCATAGAAACGAATGCTATTTTTAAGTATAAGTATTATCTAAAAAGTAATGGGTATTAATCTTATTCCCTTTATTAATCAAGAATGTACAGTAAACATTTCAATATTTCATAATAAGTTATAATTGAAGTTGTTTGTGTCACAAAATTATAGTATCATGGAAATAATTAATGCGTGTACGCACGCGTTTTTGTGAGTTCGCCGGAAAATCAAGTTTTTTCCAGATTTTTTGAGACTACTTATTACTTTTTTTTTAACTTTTAACTGCACAAACAAGTTACTGACTTGATATATTTCCAGTTTAGATAAGTATACTTAAAAATTAAGGGTGTATACCTAAGTTCTACGAGATTAGAGCTCGAAAAATGAGTAGGTAATTTTATAGCGTATACAAATTAAATAAATAGGTAACTACGACTATTTTTAATAATTTTGGTAATCACTAAAATCATTGCCATTAAGATCGAATCGAATTGAATAATGAAGGAATTAACTAATTTCAATGACATAATCATTACTAGGTCATCGAATAAGTTCATAGATAAATTAATTACTATTAACTAAAACCCTGTCGATTCTGTAACCAAACTCGCGACTCACTTCAAACCTCTCTTTACTTCGCATTAATTTGTTATTAGAAATTAGCTGAATTTAAGCCATTTTACCGATTGCAAAAGGATTTAGGTAGCTACCGTTGCGATCTAAAATCTTTTGTGATTAAAAAAATAGCCTAAATTCCCGCGAAGTGAAGTGAAGGTCCGAAGTGAGATGCGAGTTTTTTACAGAATCGACAGGCTTCCTGTGAGGAATCTGAGATGATTATGTCTGAGGGCCTATTACAAAAAATTATCACGACAGTCGGACGCAATTCGTCGTTAAATTTATTTGATATTGAACCTTATTAGTGACACGGAGCGGGACGAACATCGAACGCTAATCACGATGCTGTTTTGTAATAGGCCCTCTGAGACAAACATAATATGGACAATAAGTTCAGTATAATGTAAGGTACAGTCTGGCAAAAAAGAACTTAAGTGGCTACCTAACTATAAAAAAATATAGGGGAGCCACTTTATTTGTTTCTTAAATCAGAAATGACTCATAGTGTATAAAGTTAATGTTACTTACTTCGTAATCTTCTTCCGACCATGTCGCAAGGACCTTCTTGCAGGGCGCACCTGAGATGCTTCTGCATTGTGGCCCTGTCAGACAGGATGCGGTCGAGCTGAGCGTCCGTCATTTGAGGAGCAGCTAGCGCGGAGACTGCGAGCACGCATAGCACGGCCACTAATATGGTTATCTGCCAACAATATTCAATAACGTACTAACGGTCAGCAACGAAATTAGCTTAACACTATGGTACAGACAGACGACGGCACATCAGACGTATCATGTTGATCTTAAGAACGCCTTTATGCCCTACGTAATGGAAATTACGAATACGAATTTTAAACTTAGGTTAGGGCAGGCTTTACCAAGGTAATCAACAGATTTGTTGGGGTGGACCCAAATGATTTTGGGGAGGGCTTGAGCCCCTTAGCCCCCCCCCCCCCTGGATCTGCTAGTCTTTGGCTACTTTGTCATATAGCTTAGCTAGACCACAGAATAGATAAAAGTACTACGCTAGATCACAGTATAGATATACTGTGGCTAAACATCCGCACGCGCCGGGGCGTGGGTTGACAATGTTTGAAACATATCAAAAAAGTTGCATCAAATACGCGTATTCACGTAGAAAGTGGGTGGCCAGCGAGCGGTCGGTCCACGCTGGTAGTTGGCGCAGGCAGTCGGTACTGAGTATCCATACAGTAGCGGCCCAGCACTGATCGGATAAAATCGGTGTTGGTTTGGCTTAGTATGGAGGCTCGGTACCGACTGCCTGCGCCGACTACCAGCGCGGTCCGGTAAGATAAGCGCTGGTAGGTCGGCTCGACCAGCTACCGCTTCCTACGTGAACGAATACGCACTAAAGTGTTAAGTGACTTTCGTTGCTAATCGTACCTATATTTATTACATTTTAGCCACTTAAGGGCACACCGAGCATCCAGTAGCGCCGCCATTAAAAAAATAACTAAATAGTTTAATAAAATTCTGAAAAATATAAAAACTAGTATTAGTAGTAAACTATTATTGTATGCGTTTTTTTTCTGGTATAAATGTATTTGTGTAGTTTAAACCCGGATTAACGCCTAAAGTGGCCACTTTGGGCGTTAATCCAGATTATAACTAATAACTACTAAACTAACTAAACTAAACTAACTAATAAAAATTATCACACATAAAAATAGTTGATAGCTAAAATACTAGTTTTTATATTTTTCAGAATTTGATTTAACATAATTATTTCGTTGTAATGTTTTTTTCTTGATTGGCGGCGCTATTGGACGCGCGATGCACCCTTAACAGTATAGTTATTAATTATGTCTCCAGTAGGAAATTGCCATATTTAAATTAACCCCTGAAACCAAAAATTTATGACTAAGAGATCGACATTTTGACCGTTTAACCCATCAAATATTTATCAAGAAAAAATGCACAATTAAAACTAGGTACATTAGGTGCAAATCTGTTATCCTTGGCGATCGACCCTAAAAAAACCTCTCGCGATCGACCACCGTTTGGGCACCTCTGCTAATACGTAGCTAAAAAAATTATATTCATTCATTTGTTTTTGTAATATTAAAATACTTACGTACGACGAAAAGACATCAACGCGCTCAAATTTTTCGATGAACTTTTTATTAGGTAAGTACACCTACTTGTTTATTTATTATCAAAACGTTTGTCGTGATTTATAGAGATACTAGTGGCTCCGCAAGCTGTAGAAAGTACCTATGTCGTTTAAAAATTAATCTAATAGATGTCGCCACCAGGTTTGTCTTTTGCTTATACAAGGTGTTTGATAAAAGCCTTATAAAGCCGAATATGGTAGATAGGCACCAACAAAATGAACAACTTTTACTATGGGACCAACTCTGAAATCACGAAAAAAAATCTGCTGTTTCATTCATTTTTTTTATATTTTCGTTATTATTTTTTGTATGAAACAGCTGATTTTTATTCGCGATTTCAGAGTTGGTCCAATAGTTGTTCAGTTTAATAGTCCCTATCTACCATATTCGGCTTCATAAGGCTTTTACCAAACACCTTGTATACTCGAATATTCATTAATATGAATGTCCCATAATGTCTCATCACATCATAAAGTTGACGGCAAGAAATCTTTTGGTAATACCTGCGTGTTCCTTTACTTTTATATCAGGAAGACAATACCAAAAAATACGAAATGGAACCAGTTTGCGAGACAAAGCGAATGAGAAGTCGATATAAAAATTGAAGGTCACTGTTTACGCGCTTTACTCGATTCTTAATAAAAGAATAGTTTCCATTTTTTCACTCGGTTATTGTACTCTGTCTGTATAATAAACAGGCAGGCAGTATTGCACAAAATTTAAAAGAACTCAAGACTTCGATAGTCCGATTGGCGATTTCTAAATTCTTTAGGTAGCGATTAAGCAAAATGAGAAACATAAAAATATTTATTGTTATTTTTCACTAAAAGTCTAAATTATTATAATTACTTATTCTTCATTTAAAGACAAGGATTATTCCACAAAATATCGTTTTAAATATCTAAATACCTTCTGCACATTTTCTTATGCATCACATGTATGATTCATATTTAAAATTGTGTCTAAGCAAATAGAATTTAGTTAAAACACATAAGTACCTACACTATGATGATAACATTAAACCTTAAAATAAGTTTTTAACACATACCTGCAATCTTAGGTCCAACAATACCGAGTAGGTAATAAAAATACGAAAACGAGTCTAAATACCGTTTTAAATATATAAATACCTTCTGCACATTGTTTTCTTATGCATCACATATGATTCATATTTAAAATTGCGTCTAAGCAAATATAATTTAGTTAAAACACATAAGTACCTACACTATAATAATACTAAACCTTAAAATAAATATTATACACATACCTGCATGATTGCAATACCGAGTAGGTAATAAAAAATCGAAAACGAGTCTCTCTAATTTGGGTGTCTCCGCGGCGAATAGGGACCGACTGGCTGGGCCTGGGCCAATGATCCAATCATCATATTAGCCACGTCGGGAATGCTCCCCCCTTGTGACGTGATCACTTTGAGGGCTCCGATAAGCCATTAGGACGGTCTCGTCCCGCGCCTCTTACAATCTTTAAGTGACTCCAATAGACGACTATTATACGCATTTAGGATTTATGAGAAGAGAAAGGGGGCTTTAAATATATCGTCATATTTTAATTATGAACAGTTAATATTATTACGGGTGGGTTTGACTTGACAGCCAGGAATTCAAGGGTAATCACTATTCTATATACAGCTACTTGTTATATTTTTATAATAACACTTTACATATAAATACGCACATTATACTTACTTAAACACAATTAGAATACCGTTCGTACGGATCCCTAGTTTTGTAGAATTTATTTTTTATCTCTGGGAGTTATAATAAAAGCGCAGTCTTGCAGCGCAGAGCGGTTGGATAGTAGAAACTGTACATACAACGAGGTGAGCACTTTCTACGAAAACATTTTTTGATCCTATAGTAGAAAATAATGAAAACTTTATAACTACAGCGTGAAATGTTCCCACAGTGGGGTGGTTCCACTCATGATTACAAGCTACATTTACTATAGACTAGGGCCCAACTCTGATATCGCGAAATAAAAATAACTGTTATACAAAAGCGCAATACCTACTCGACTTTAGTGTATGGAACAGCTGATTTTTTCGCGATATCAGAGTTGGCCCCATAGTAAAAGTTACTTGAATGTATCTATATATATGTATATATCCTCTCGAAATGAAATGACAACCAAAACTACAGCTACTGATTTATGTAGGCCTAGGCACAGAATACATAATAGTACAAGTGTGTAGCTGCAATATCATAAATAGATAGTGTGATAAGAAGTCCATAAGAAGTCCAAAAAGAAATGGAGATAAAACTCCACCTTGCGGGACTCCGGCATTGAGATGCGGCGGCAGCAGAATGGTTCTCCATTTAGCCTGTTATTCTTCCTTCGTCGGGTAGTGACTCGGAGAAGATATCTCCTCCATTCTGCTCCCTATCAAATATTTGCCTACAGCAGCAGAATTGTTTATACAATCAAAGTTTATCAAATTAATGGAGTTGACTGCCATACCCTTAAAATCATCCACGGTCCTAAAATTCCTATAGGGGGCCATCCATAAATTACGTTACATGAATTTAATGATTTTTGACTCCTCAACTCCACAACTCAACAACATACTTTTTTTTCTGTGCTTTGATTCATTGAAAAAAAATATTTGGCTGTGTGTAATTTGCATGCTGTGTGCGCTCAATCTTTTAGAATAACTTACAAGTTTTTGTAACGACTTTAATCTGTCTGGTCAGGATTTCTTGAAGGGTCCACGGAACCCTTAGAGGTGAGGTCCCTAGTATGTGTGTCAGGGGTCCGCAGTTATAGGTGCCGGCATATTATTATAACTTGGCAAGACAAAGATGAGACAAAAAATGCGCCGAGTTTAGGTTTTCCTATTATAAAAAAGTACTTTGTGGTTTGTAGCTGCTGCGCATCTTTCGTCTTAAATCTTTGTCTTGCCAAGTTATGTGCCTAACTACGCTAAATATGAAAATGATTTATTTTATAGGCTTGTTTTCTTTTCCTAAAACATTATTTGACAGGGGGTCCCGGGTCCGTGGAATAGTTACTGAAAGTGGTCCGTGACTGCAAAAAGTTTAAAATACACTGGTCTAGGTAGTCTAGGTACCTGCTTACTCTACGTACAGACAGACGATAAATAATTTATCTTTATTATCTTTTTTATTATTATTGATAAGAACAATATGTGGTGGACGCATTGTGGTTTCCGTATCATTTCCATGAAATGTATTGATGATATTTTTGTAATAAATCATAATTTTATATTGGTAACTTCTGTTTAATTTACATATTACCTAAGTAAGTAGGTAGTTAAAATCGCATTGTATGTAGGTACCGTCAACGGCACGATGGCAAAGAAAATATACACTAACGCGACACTGGGCTTCCACGACAGCGTAATGATATTCAATCAATTTTATACATAAACTAGCTTCTGCCCGCGACTTCGTCCGCGTGGATATTAGACGAAATCCTTTTAAGGAACCTTTAACCAGGATCCGGCCAGCCATTTTTACGCGATTAGGCGAGTCCCCATCAAGCGCGCTGCCTCGCGAGGCAAGACATTTGCCGCGTGTGGCGGGCCTCGCACAAGGCTTCCAGTTCCCGTTTCTGTTCCCGCTCCCGCTCCCGTTCCCGTTCCCCGTTCCCGTTCCGTTCCCGTCCCGTTTGCGTTCCCATCCCGTAAACGTCCCGTAACCGTCCCGTACCCCTTCCGTTTCCGTTCCCGTTCCCATCCCGTTCCTGTCCCGTTCCCATCCTGTTCTCGTTCCCGTTCCCGTCCCGTTATATTCCCGTTCCGTTTCCGTTCCGATCCCGTTCCGTTCACGTTTCTTTCCCGTTCCCATTCCCGTTCCGTTCCCGCTGCGTTCCCGTCCCGTAAACGTCCCCTAACCGTCCCGTACGCCTTACGTTCCCGTTCTTGTTCCCGTTCCGTTCCCGTCCTGTTCTTGTTCCCGTTACCATCCTGTTCTATTCCCGTTCCGTTCCCGTTTCATTCCAGTTTCGTTCCTGTTTCGTGCCCGTTCCGTTCCCGTTACGTTCCTGTTTCATTCCCGTTTCGTTCCGTTCCTGTTCCGTTCCCGTCCGATCCCATCCCGTACTCGTCTCGTACACCTTCCGTTCCCGTTCCCGTACCCGTCCCGTTCTAGTTCCCGTTACCATCTCGATCCCGTTCCGTTCCGTTCCGCTCCGCTCTGTTCCGTTCCGTTCCGGTCCGGTCCGGTCCGGTCCGTTCCGTTCCGTTCCGTTCCGTTCCGTTCCGTTCCGTTCCGTTCCGTTCCGTTCCGTTCCGTTCCGTTCCGTTCCGTTCCGTCCCGTTCCGTTCCGTTCCGTTCCGTTCCGTTCCGTTCCGTTCCCGTTCCCGTGCCCGTGCCCGTGCCCGTTCCGGTTCCCGTTCCGGTTCCCGTTCCCGTTCCCTGGATGTGCATGTCCAGGTCCAGGTCCATATGTGTCATGTCCACCGCGTTGGACTTCAAAATAAATCTAATTTTCGCAATCACCATCCCATAAAACCTCAAAAAACGACATCCATATCGATTTTTATGTTACTCACCCCACTTACCCTCTAAGGGGTTGATTTTCAAAATCCCAAAATATATATTTAGACGTGCTCCTACGAATTTTAAAGTTGTAATTTCGATTTTGTATTATTTTTCCATACAAAATTTGAACCCTATTTTTACCCCTTTAGGGGGGGGGTTAAATCATGTCCACCGTGTTGGACTTCAAAATAAATGTCATTTTTGCAATCGTCATCCCAGAAAACCCCAATAACGACATCTATATCGATTTTTATGTTTACTCACCCCATTTACCCCCTAAGGGGTTGATTTTCAAAATAACAAAATATATATTTGCCTATTTATTTTTAGATGTGCTCCTACGAAGTTTTAAGTTGTAATGTCTATTTTATATTATTTTTCCATACAAAATTTGGACCCCATTTTCACCCCTTTAGGGGTTAAATCATGTCCACCGTGTTGGACTTCAAAATAAATGTCATTTTTGCAATCGTCATCCCAGAAAACCCCAATAACGACATCAATATCGATTTTTATGTTTACTCACCCCATTTACCCCCTAAGGGGTTGATTTTCAAAATAACAAAATATATATTTGCCTATTTATTTTTAGATGTGCTCCTACGAAGTTTAAAGTTGTAATGTCTATTTTATATTATTTTTCCATACAAAATTTGGACTCCATTTTCACCCCTTTAGGGGTTAAATCATGTCCACCGTGGTTAGACTTCAAAATAAATGTCATTTTTGCAATCATCATCCCACAAAACCCCGATAACGACATCCATATCTATTTTTAGGTTTTTTTTAACCCTTTTCACCCCCATTTCATCCCCTTTGGAGTTGAAATCCTAACAAAAACAATATACGTTGCTTTAGATTTCTATCCATAAGCCTAAATTATAAATTTAGCGATTTTTACTTCGAAAATGAAGGATTTTCCTTAATACACAACTTCATCCCCCTTTTGACCCCTTCGGGGGTAGAATTTTGAAAAACGCTGAGACCCGTATTTATTAATTTTCAATCGTCAGCCTAAACACAAAATTTGAAGATTCTAGCTTCAAAACTGAGGGACTTTCATACAAACTTTCATCCCTTATTTCATCCCCTTAGGGATGGAATTTTCAAAAATCCTTCCTTAGTGGATGCCTACACTGTATAAAGTATCTGTGTGCAAAACTTCAAGTCTCTAGGTCCAGCGGTTTGGGCTGTGCGTTGATAGATCAGTCAGTCAGTCAGTCAGTCAGTCAGTCAGTCAGTCAGTCACGGACGTATATAAGGGGGGGGTTTTGGGGGTCCGGACCCCCCCCATTCATATCCATCTTACTTGTCCAACAGAAAAAAAATACATGCACCGCGCCGATTGAGAAAACGATAGATGCTTAGTTCGCCGCAGCAGTGTGTATCTCGAAATATTATACGACACTCAGAGCTGAGGTTGCACACAAATTGTTGGTAATTTTAACTTCTTTAAAAGTGTCATAGACAACTTTGCCGTAGAATGCATTTTTTAGAAGTTGTAACCCAAAAACTGAAATAAGTTGAGGTTTTTTGATCACTACGAAGTTAGCACAGGTCTTTCAGGGTTACGAATTTGGATTTACACTATTGATATCTATCCTAACGACATCACAAAAATGCAGAACCTTGCAATTATTAGTATGTTTAGATGACTGGGGTATTAGCAATAAAACGTAAAAGACTAAAGTTATTACGTACTTTAAATTTCAACTTTGTTATTTTTGAATAAATATTGCAATACATACATTACAATATATAACTTTAGATTATTGGCTTAACCGACTAAAAATCGCGCTGCGCGCCTGTTTTTTTTTTTGCTATAAAAAAGCAAGATTTATAGTTGATGAAACTGACTAAGAATCGCGCTGCGCGGCCATTATTTTTGCCTATAAACAAGCGAGATTACAAGATTAGTAGATGAAACTGACTGAAAATCGCGCTGCGCGGCCCTTTTTTTTGTTACTATAAACAAGCAAAATTACAAGATTAATAGATGAAACTGACAAAACAATCGCGCTGCGCGGCGATTTTTTTACTATAAATAAGCAAAATTACAAGATAGTACTTAGATAAAACTGATTAAAAATCGCATTGTGCGGCCGTAATTTTTTTTTCTGTAAACAAGCAAGATTACAAGATTAGTAGGTGAAACTGACTAAAAATCGCGCTGCGCGGCCATTTTTTTGCTAACAGGCAAAATTTAAAATCTTGGAATCGCAGATAGGAGGCGCCCTGTAGAAATGTCGCCCAGGGCACTGGTAGTGTTAAAACCGGCACTAGCAGGCAATGTTTAATTTGTAAATGATAGATTTAATTGGCGTTAGAGCTCTGTTATTTTACGTTGTGGACCCCCCCCTTGTCAAAGCTATAGCTACGTCCGTGCAGTCAGTCATTCAGTTTACGATTTTATATATTAAGATTAAAAGCTATTAAGGTTAAAAAAATTACAACTTTTGGCAGTTTTGTATAACCTCATGTGCTGCTGACTGTACAATGCGATTAAAATAACAATGTACCTACAAGTACAACCACAGATAATAGTAATACTTAATAATAAGAAAAAAAGGAATAAGAAAAAAAGATTACTTAGGTGGATTTACGGGCGTGCGTGACCACAGGCGCGACGTTGCTTGCCATTCTCCTCACATGGCATCGAATAATAATTTCGATGCTCCATGGATGGCGGGCGGCTTGAAGAAGGCTAGTCTAGTGCGATGGCCATACATTGCATGGTAGTCATGGTACAATAATTTTCATATATGATAATGGCTATAGTCAAGTCATTTCAGAATGAAGCTGTTCTTTTAAACTTCCCGCGCCATAACTACAATAACTTTAAATGCAATAATTTCCACTTGTGATTACGTTTGAAAAATAGAATATTAACGTTAAAAACTTACAAAAAAAGAATATAAAATTAAAATTGGATAAAAAGAACCTCAAATGATTGTCAAGTTGTCCACAAATCACAGATTATTACGTTTCTTCCTCTTTGTGTTTTTTTTATTAGTTGGGGGACTAGTTTGCCACTGATAAAAATATAAAATATATTTTTCTTCTGGCAAACTATCACAGCTGTGGTGACATTCTTTGTATTTTAACAATTTGCGCTAATTACGATCAAATAAACTTCTAAATGTCTAAAATTAAGACTAAAAGTTAACGTTAACTAACGTAAAAATCAGTAACTTAATGTGTTTTTAAAATACAGAGTGTACGGATGCCTAATTAAGTACTTGTCATTCAATCATATGTTGCTAATTAGTGATGTCAGTGTTTGTTTACTAATGATACTTTCGGAGAAGCAAAAAACAAAACATTTTGTATAGTTATCGTAATGAATATTTCGGATTCAGTGGGAGAATCTTCATCAAAACGACAAGAAAATGGCGACGCTTCGTCTACTGCTGAGCGCCCACTCAAGAAAGCACGTTTTGCGTGGCAAGTTAAAGGCAAATATCATCTGAAAAATGAAACCAGTGACTCGAGCCGAACGATCTCTTCGACGTTAAATAACAAATCTAACATAGCTGGACCGTCTTCAGAAACTAAAGACTGTTCCAATAGCTTTGTTGGTAACACTGAACAAAATCTAGAGATACTGGGCGACTATCTGTTGAAACAAGATTTCAACACCCTAGACTCTGTAATCACAGATACTGACAAATCTCTCCTTACGCCGAGTACAAGAATAAGTACAGATAATTTCCAGTACCCCAGATATATTAGCTCGTATGACAATAATAGATCTAGTTCCACTTTCACTACAAACAGTAGTGATAGTGAACATGCAGTAATACCTATGTCCATGGTGGTTTCAAACAGCTACTGTGAAGACCAATGTATAGCCCGCTGGCAAGCAAGACAGGTAATTATCTTAAAAACACTTATTTTTAATCAGTTTATAAGCGCCCTCACAGACTACAGACTTTCTATCGACCAATAGTTGGTCTTAATATGAAGAATCAGCTGATACCTAATCGTTGTAATGTGCGCACTTGCATTCTTCATACTGATTAAAGGGCCCGACCCAACTATCGGCCAATAGAAAGTCTGTAGTCTGCGAGGGCTCTAAATTAACATAAATTATAATAACTTTCAGATGGCTAAAGGTTTTGTGGACAATACAATCAATCGCGTACTAGACTCATGGACACACCCACCACTTCCACCTGATATGGACAATTCAAGATTTCTGGCTTTGGATGTCGCAGAGTTCATTAATAATTTACCAGGAGATAACACTATAGAAAATGAGGGGATCCTAATGGCGATATCAGCTCACGGTTTACAAAATACCTCAAATTCTAACAGTAATAGTAACAGTGAGAATGAAGAACAGAATTTGAACAGTTTGAATAAGAAAAATAGATTTTTAACACCTTCAAGCAGTCCAGTGCATTCCGATGATGAAGTCCTTAATATAGAATCCAGTAATAAGCTTGAAACTGAAGTCCCTTTGTCTGATTTGTTGTGGCCGTGTGAAAGTATAAAGAAAGATAATGATATGGATCAATTTGCATTCTTCCCAGATTCGTCCAGTTCTTGTCAGTATTTTACTGCCTCTGGAAATATCCATAACGGAGGTGAAGAATTTGATGGTGATGAAAACACTTTAAGTAATCATTATGATTTTATGGATGCAGCTGTTGCATTTGCTATACAAAACAAGGGATTAACTACATTCGGAACAGATTATGGTTAAGTAAATTGGGAATTTTACTCCATTAAATCTTTTTCATTCTTGTGATAGAACACTGTGGAATTATTCAATATTTTTTCAAATTATTTTTTATTTTAATAATTTAATGCTCACCTCAACATGACATTGAGTCCCAAAAGTTTTGCATTAAAACATTTTTATTATACTTTTGTTGTCTCTGATTTAAATTAATATTATATTATTCATGATTGGTGTAATGGATAAGTTTAAATCTTAATATAATATATAACTATAAGCACAAAACTAAAGTACATGTATGCTGTAATATTGAGAGTGGCGTAAATGTACAGTCTGCGATAGAATAATCATTTTTATTTTATTAATAGTCAAATAATTTACATTATAAACTTTGTTACATTTATATTTACTATAAATATCTCATGTAAATAAGATATGATCTGCTTTTTGAATGTGATAACTAGCTCCATAAAAGAGATATTTATGTAAACTTAGTACAAAAGCTTCAGTTATATCATATCTTATCAATTGACTGACCTTAGGTGGAGGCAGTGTTTGATTCAATTTTAAAATAAAATGCCTGTCGATTGTTAATATGCAATTGTAATAAATTAATGTTACCCACTTTGTATTCCTTTGTAAACATAACATTTTACAATTATGTGCCTAACTATGATCTTGAAAAACTCCTCGATTTAATTTATACCCTTATATCAATGTATTATGTAATTTTATTTAGACAAAGTCTACACAAATATTGTTTATTGAAATAAAATGATTATAATATTTCTTTAACATAGATTTTAGTGTACAAATGTATGCCATACTTAATTACAGTCAATATAATGATACTCGAAACTTACTTTCAATTTCGTAGTTCCTAATTAATTTCCGATAGATCAACGCCTAGGAAGTTTGGTAGGTACCTAGTAAGAATAACAGTGAATTCATCATCCTAATGCCAATTTAATACACTTTTTCTTTGTATATTATTATATAATGCGTTAGTTGGCTCAGAACAGAAAATACCTCTTTTTTTCTGGTGACGCTAGCGCCCTCTTTCGTCATTCTATTAAAGGGCAATAGCAAAACAGTTATGATTTCATGAGGCCAGACTTCTAAATTTTTGTATTAATTTAAACTTGACCTTGATACGTTTACGTGTTCCTGAGAAAAGGGCTTCATTATTATTTATAAGGGTGGCCATCAGCGAAGGCTGATGGGTGATCAGTCACCTTGATTGGTACCATTTCCCCAAATCCCCTGAAAGCTGAGAGCAGGGGGAGGCAGGCTATCGTTTGCACTACATTTGACTCAATCTCATTCATTTGAGTCAAATGTCGAACGAAAATTAGTAGGTAGAAAAGAGCGCTCGACGCCAGCCGAAGGATTCAAAAATAAGGCCCCTGTAGGTACCACAGAATACATAAGTCCTGTACGCTTGCAGTACCTGCTGAGTTGACTTACCGCAAGAATCTTATATTCATACCGTTAACTGCTTTAGATCCTCTTCCTTAAGCGTGTGCCGTGATGCCACAGAATAAGGTCCTTCTTAAATAGTGCACATAATTTTAAGGGGTCAATGTAATGCATACAAACAACTTTTACTATGGTACCAACATTGAAATCGCGAAAAAAAAACGGCTGTTCCATAGAACATTTTAAATAAATAGAATAGATCATATGGAACAGCTGTTTTTTTTTTTTCGCGATTTCAATGTTGGTCCATAGTAAAAGTTGTTTGTATGCATGAGTACATTGACCCCTTAAAATTATGTGCACTATTTAAGAAGGACCTTATATAATAGGTGATGCGTACATCGGGCATTCTGCCATGAAGTGGTTGCTTGTTTTTTTTCTCTTTCTTTACATTTTGGGCAGATGGGATCCTCTGTCCATTTGATCAAATTTTGAAAAAACATTATTGCTCTGACAGATGTCTGTTTAGTGGACAGGTCCTTTCAGAACTCTATCGTTCTTATATTTCTCCTGCTTCGTTTCAGCTCTCTAGTTTTCTCTTCTTGGCAACTGATTTGATGAAACTATCTACAGTCCTTTCTATTCATCCATCTTTGGTTGGTTTCTTTGATTGTTCTAATTTCGATATAATGTTCTTAGTAATTAAGGGTAATATGCAGTCTTAGTTCAGGGCCAATGAAGAAGAAAAGGGCTTGCTTGACAGACAGAAAATCGACAACTCAAGAGATTATAGCAGTGGTTCATAACATAACCTTTTCAATATTAAGATGATTAATAAACTTATACTTATAGAAAAAAATCGACTCACCCGTACCACCTCAGACAGGACTCGAACCTGCAGCCTTGGTATTCCGGCCCAATGCACCGACCAATTATGCTAGATACAGAGTTCAATATTGTTACCCAACCTATTTGGGAAAGGGACTTCGCCCCCAACCTGGGAGGGTCCCGTTTTTGAGGTACACGGAACCAATTCGTATCTACCGAACAATTTCCTCCAGTCTAGACTTATTTTTTAAAGATGGGTGTTAGAATGAAATAAAATCCCTTGATAACAATTTTATTATTGCTTGTTATTATTCACATAATACAAAATAAACTATGCACAAGTATAAGACCACTGACGTCGTTCTATTAGACTTCGTAAAAATATTCTTATAAAGAACTTGTTATCATTCACAACAGTTGCGTCGCAGATTTAAGTAACACGTAAGTAACATTTACATGTGAAGAAATAATATAATACAATAGAAGCAGTCCCCGTGAACCAATTGTGATGTTCTGGCGGCAATTAAAGTTATGTTATTTATTACATTCATGGCCGAACCACACATTATAATCTAATTTATAATTAACTGTACAATTTATAGGCAACATTAGAAGATACAATTTAAATATATGTACAAATTGATAGGCATTTATTTTATGCCTAAAGTCGCGACGGGGCGACGCAGGCATAAAAATGGATGTAGCTACGGCTGTATTGGATGTGTCATTTGCCCAAAATTAAGGCTGTATTGGATGAGTCATTTGCCCAAAACAAAGTTGAGGAAACAAAATGTATTTAATTATTAAGGCTGGTTTACAATAATTTAGCTGTACATGGCTGTACCTCTACTCTCTGCTAACAGCTAAGATAATGTAAACCAGCCCTTACTCAGCGGGTTTTCCTTTAGCAAAGCCAACGAACGAGGCAAGTTTTAGTTGTGCGTTCTGTAAACTGTCCACAATAACAAACATTGTGATTTTATTTATACATCTTGCCAAAATAAATACTACCGATGTCGTGCAACTTACAGTTGAATGGTTAGACTACAAATATAAAAAAAATTATGTGTATAGTCAGCGGCAAAATGATATGAGCATTCAAACCTACCAAAACACCTGAAAATTTGACAGAAATCAACCTTATCTCAACACTTTAAGGTGCACTTTCGTTTGTTCTCAGACAAGAAATGAAATCTTGAGATAAGGTTGATTTGATTCTGTCAAATGTTCCAGTATTTTTGGTGGGCTCATGCTCAGATAATGTTTCATGCTAACATCAAAACGTTACAGTGTTATATACACCAGAGGTGCCCAAACGGTCGATCGCGAGAGGTTTTAAGGTCGATCGCCAAGGATAAGACATTTTGCACCCAATTTAGTTTTACATATTATTATGCAATATTTTTTCTTGTTAAATATTATTTGGTAGGTTAAATGGTCAAAATGTCGATCTCTTAGTCATACATTTTTGCCAAGTCGATCTCCTTAAGAAAAAGTATGGGCACCCCTGGCCTACACACTGAGCCGGTGAGCAAAGCCGGCGGGCGGATTCACCTGAGCCTGGCAAGAATTTGTACCGTAAATAGGCCGCCAGCGGCCAGTCAGCAAGTATTGTGCCGTCAGTCCCGCCAGTTCAGTGTGTAGAAGACATTATGTGACTAACCATCATAACACAAACCCGATTAGTAGTCTTCATCTAAATACATGTCATGGTGCTCCAATAAAATATAAACACAAAAAAAATCTGAAGGCAAGGCTAGTTTTCTGACTCATAGGCTCGTATTATAAAATCAAACTCAAATCTTTGCTTGAGTACAGTCTTTCTTTGCTTGAGGATGGTGCTATATGCGATGCGATGAATAGCACCATCCTTTTCCAACTGTACTCAAGCAGAGATTTGAGTTTGATTCTATAATATAAGCCTATGGTCCACTTGAATTATTTGTATAATTTATCCTATGTCCTATTTAGTAAACAGCTTTCGACTTGTCATACGACTTTTTTTTTAATCGTTATTTAAAAATAAGTTGTCTTAATAAACTTTCTTTCGTAATCTATATGTGGAAAACAAGTGGAAAACCATTTGTTGTAGTTTATGATTGTTCTTTTCAATGAAACGTTTAGTGAAAATTGTTTCCTAAATAAGACAAGCGATAGTCTTTATGTTTTATGTTTGTTTGTTTTCAAGTAACCTTGATGTGGACAGACTGATGCATATGTATCTTTAATTCCTTCTCTGTCGTCCAAAAGGCACTGTTCAAGTGACTCATAGAATTAGCAATCCATCGTTCTACCGAACAACACTTCTTTGTGACAAGAGATAAGTAAATAGATGTGTACGCTGTACACATGCCACTCGTATTCAGAAACAAGTCACTATGAATTAGGTCTCACAGTGCTCGCGGACGCACATCGTCCCAACTACCAATCACACTTTACACGTAAAACAAACGAACCAATACCAGAGCTCTATTTCAACGCAGCGTTCTCATAGGCAAGGGTCGTTTGAGTATTGTTCTTGAATACGGGTGTAGTGCTAATTTCAGTCTGTCCTTAAATTTTAATAACAACGATGTCAGTTAATTATTTTTGTAACTCACTTGAAGTAAAAAAATCAAAGTAATAATTGACAACATTTCAAAATATTTCGGTACATGTTTTTATGGATATAATGAAATTTTTTTTCTAGGGTAAATTACCCTGGCTGGCACCACTGTTTTTTTTAAATAGAAGGCAAAGAGACTCATCTCAGACTCCCTATATCGCCTAGATTTTAGATTTTTTTTAATTAACGTCTTAGATTCAATAATCTAAGATTAACGTAAAAAATACTGATCTAAAAATTCTGAAAAAAAAAATATGAGCTTATCTCGAAATTTTAGTACTTTCTCAAAATGAAATGTTGTCAATTTTGACAAAAACCTTTACACTATTTATAAGGTCAACAGCACAAGTATTAAAATGACTTTTTTATACCTTAACTAGTATAATATAAGGTTCAAAATTTATTGAGTTTGACACATGTGTAGTGGCGACCCAACATGCTGCTGACAAATACTCAAACAAGTAGAAAACACAATTATTAGCTGTATTTTAAAAGACGTTATTATAACTGGACTAAAGTGTTCATAAATATAAATATATTTACTTCTACCACAAAGTAAGTAATATAACAAACAGCAAAGTTATTTAAGAAATTTAAGTGCCAATTTTGCCATTTCCATGTTCGTATTATGTACCTTACATAAACATTATTATAATATTCAAAAAGGGTATACTGGGCCAGTTTTATGATGTTTTAATTCGCGAGGCATAAGCTCAGCTTTGCATTTGAGTGAGTGCACACCGATGACAATCGGCTTGAGTTTTTTTTTGTGTACAAAACAAACTTATTAAATTAAAATTTTATTTTAAACGGGCCTGACGCGACGCGCGTCTCCCGCCCTCCCCCACCATGCCGCGCGCAGGATATTACCCACACAGATGCAAAGCTGAGCTTACGCCCCACGAATGACGAACTGTACGTCCGTCACGTGTATTTTGCACCCACTCTACTCAGTTCAGTTAAGGCCGAAGCCCACCAGACGCGTACGCGTAGGCGTGTACGTGCAAGTTACACTGAGCTGTACTGCCTATAACTATACGAAAGATGGTAAACCGCATAACGCCGCAACGTGCACGCCCAAGGCAAGCGGCAAACTATTGTCTTATTTGGTACGCAAACATCGCCCAACTATTTATTGATAAAAAAATCATAAAAAACAAAAATGGTTTTCCACGCATAGATTACGATATATATAGAATACGATTGTCCAAGTAATAATCAAAGATTGTTAAATAAAATAATATTAATTCCGGTCTGCATACATGGATTTCTATAAGTACATTAAGTATTAGTAATTTTCATGTCAACCTTAAATCGTTATTTAAAAATATGTTGTAATAAATAATCAAATTGTCAATACTAAATTGGCAATTTCTTGCGTAATTTATGTGTGGACAACCATTTATTGTAAATTGATTTTTTTAATAAAGAGTTGGGTGAAAATTGTTTACCAAATAGGACAAGTAAGTACAATTATATTCTATTGGACAAGTAAGGATAAACAGACAGACGTTATAAAATGTATGCTACAATTGAGAGTTACAAAATCGTGAGTGAATGCAAGAGCATTACACCCGTATTCACAACTTTACTACGAGGTCTCATACTGCACGCGAACGCATCACAGGGTACCAAAAACCTATTTCATGTACTATGGGCAACAGCGTCACTTAACCAGTTAGCAACAAAATTCGTATGCGCGCGTATCGCCACAGTTTTAATAACTACTTCTTTATACTGTGGTATCGCCCCTGCACGAACTAAACGTATGTGGTGACGGCACAGCGTGCAAGCGATTTTAACATGAGTGGTTAAGCGACGCTGTTGCCCATGCCATGGTACATACAACACTTGAGTCGGGACAGAATGAACGCTATATGCGTCCAAACAAAGGAACGCACAGGTAACACGCGATTCTACCAATGAAACTAAACATTTTTGCCAAAGAAACATGGGTCGAAAAAAACAAATAATTTTGGTCCTCCCATACTATCTAGACTAGACCCTACCTATAGACAGCAAAAAAATTCACAGATTTTACAGTCCCCGCAAGAATCGGAGCATTGAAAATGAACACAAAAATTTACGAAAAACCAAAATCAAATCAAATGCAGAGTCCTATTATATTTTTAAAGTTACCTAGGTAGTACCTATTTATTTTTACGTTTGTGACACTCGGCTCCGCCTCGTGTCACAAAAGCGCCCGCTGACTGCCTCGACGCAGCCGAAATAATATAACCACTTTTCAAAATTCCAACGAATGCATTTCTCGTCTGCTTCTGCATCTTTTGACACTATTACCATGACGATCGGTCAATAATCATAGAAGCTACATAACTTTTTATGAACGGAAACAGCCGTTTTTCTACAATCCCAAATCTAAAGGGACCACCTACAGGTCACAATTATAAATTGATTTTCAAAATTATTTCGCCATTTGATAGCTAAACTAATACCCTAGGACCCTTTTTTAATTTTTTCTTAAGTCGGTTTTTTTTCCGAAATATTTACAATTTAGTAAACAAACATCCCCTAAAAAACCCGGAATTTCAGGAATTTCGCAAAATTCTAAAAAAAGTTACCAGTATATTTTCAAAATTAAAAACGTTCACACGTGTCTCGATAAATTCCTCAACTTTTGGTACTATTTTTATTTCGATTCTCCCAAAATCCTCGGAGATATGGCCAAAAATACGTCTCAGGCGATTTGCATCTGATAACCATTTTCAATGGTAAAATTTAATTAGTATGGGAAAGTAAAAAAAAAAATCGGTTTTCGACCAATGTTTCTTTGACAAAAATGTTTAGTTTCATTGGTAGAACACTCCCTTAAATTAATTAAAACGACCACAAAACGACGGTGTAGCAACGCATAGTGTAGTTTTTGTTCTATGGTGTAGATCAAGAATCTTATATTCATATTCTATGATACGTCTCGTCAAAAAATGACACTGACAGAGCAAAGAGAATATTATATCACTGGAAGAGAGTAATTTATTTCGTATGCAGAATAGATTTTTTAGAAATGTTTTTCACCTAAAAGAGGGCCGCATGAAATGCAGTGCGATCGCTAATTTACTAAAGAGCGTTCTTTAGCAGTTGACTATTTACTTAGACAAGTATTGTGAATACGGGTGTAAATACAATATAGAAATTGTATACGACATTCTTTTATCGGAATATTAGTGGATACGACTACCTTAGGAACTCGCCACTTTCGTTACAGAATACAAAGCTGGGTGAACCCCCACCCAGTGTTAAGGAGACCATTAAAGAAATTGAAACTTTCATTACTTCCTGCTTTGACAGTACAAATCGACTTTTAGCATCTGTAGCACACAATGGACTTTTCAACCTAGTATGTTCACCAAAGACCTACCAAGAAATACATAAGAAAACATGTTTTTTATGCCATTATATTTTATTTTTATAAACATGAATTTAATAACTTCCAGTTTGTATAAAAATGTATACAGCATCATGAATACCTCCTACCTATCAGTAGTCGTATTGTATTCACAAATACACACACTTAAAAACAGTTGTTTACATAAAGAAATCTTTGTAAAAAATTAAATGTTAAATTAAAAATAACTGGGCACCAAATTAATTATAAATATTAATAATAAAAAAGTAGTATAGTAGTCAATTTAATGAATCTAAAAACAATAATAAATATTCATAAAAATTGTTATTAGTAAACATACTGACTACCTATCAATATGTAAATAACCACGTTTTTCTACATTTTTCTCTTTTTTAAAATGTAATAAATAAAATATTTTTTAGTTTATATTTTTATTTTCTATTGTGGTCTATCTCGTCCCAAAATAGCAGGTAGTTATTTAAAAAATTAAAATATATATTCTTTAAAAATAATGTTTTTTTGTATTTTTTGATCTTATGAAAGTTGACTTTGAATAACAAGTCTATATTATTATGCTCTTATGCATTTTAAAGTTATTTACTATCGCCTTAGAAGATGTCTACGAAATTAATGACATTCAGGTTTATTAAAAATTACCTATGTAAAAAAAATTAACTAGCTGAACGCTACACACAAGTTAAGTCACAACCGCGCGAATCTGTGGAGCCGATTCGCCGACACTTTATAATCTCAAATATTATAAAACTAACCACATATTTACATTCCTTACTGATAAAAAAATCTCCAAAATTTTTAAAAATTGACAAACACATTAACACTCTTACTTTTAACAAAGCGTATGGATTCATTTTATGTACAAGTTAAAATAATGCGCATAATATTACAAGCAAAATTAGGGCACCGAAGTGATAAGTACGTCATAATAACTACCGCGAAACTACCGAACACCTAAAGAGTACTGCGAGAAAATTGGTGGCACCGCAAAGGCCCGACCAAAGTTCTATGCAGAGCTTTCGACCACGGGCCACTACTGTGGCTTCAAGGATTGGCTGTACATATATAGGTCACCACTTATAAGGCGGAAAGTGTTTTAACCTACTTACTATCTATTAGATATTTACAATATGCACAGAGACTAAAGCGGCACACAACAGGCAAAACTTCTTGATCATATTGCTTAACCTCAACTTTTGTGTCTAAGTGCTGGCAATATTTTCATACTGAAAATATCACATTAAATTGCTTTTAACAGATATGCCTAACGCAGGAACATACGCCGTGAAATTTATGCAAATTGCAATTTCACATGATGCTCCCGAATTACAAATAAATAAGCGATAAATCATTACAGACTAGACAACAGGATCGTCTGTATCTCATATAAATTGCAAAATCAATTCAGCAAATTCACAATTTGGCAAAGATTCTTTAAATATAACTCAAGTCTTCAAAACGCAAAGTTTCTTAATTTTAAGTTACTATCCAACATGAGATCTTTCTAAGTAAGACTACTCACATATCGATTACTTTTCCAAGCAATTTAATCCGATTCCTTACCATTAGTGTCCTTTTAGCTAATGAAGTGAAATAAATAGTTGTGATGAGTTAACGGCTACAGACACAGGGACTAGATATTGCCTTTTTACTGACAAACATTTTCTTACAACTCACGTCATAAAAAAATGTCCCAATTTGCCTAAGTGTATAAAATAATTGCAACTCAGATGGGAGGCATTAAGAGAGGCGAGGGGGGCGCGGCGTAGCGCTATGGCTTGAACTTTACAAGAGGTATGTTCTTAGACTGCAAACACTTGTCACAAACCCACTCCGCATACACTTCCGCCGTCAACAACTGGAACGCAGGCTCTGTTAGACCCGTACACCCTCTGGAAAAAGTAATAGGCTCAACATTACCAACATTGAGGTAACTTACTTTATCACCTTACTTTACCTACAGTACGAGGCAAACATCTTGAAATCGGGTGGGGTTTGCGCATAACGCGTATTTTGTGTATGCGTAGCGGTGAGGTATGGGGGGTGGGAGAGGGGCGCGCGGTATTGGCTGCTTACAAGTGCACATGCGCAAACTTAGCCCCACTCCTTCGAAAAAGTGTCAAGATGTTTGTCTCAATCAAATAAGTTATGCATAATAATGCTGAAAATTTTACTTGATCAGTGTAATAATATTTTTTTATAGTTAAGAGTGTCCTGATGCTTAATTATATATAAAAACTAGCAGCCACCCGCGACTTCGTCTGTGTGGACAGTTTTTTTGCTATCCCTCGGAAAAGAAACATTTTTTCAGGATGAAAGTACCCGGTCCTTCTCTTTATCACTGGCAATGTGTATGCAAAATTTAATGATGATCGGTACAGTGGTTAAGACGTGAAGGTGTAACAAACAAACAAACAAATGGACTTTTGCATTTATAATATTATATAAGGATAATGCAAATCTTACCTATGGAACCAAAAGTTACATCCAGATTCACACAATATTGCTTGATCATTATCATGAACTTCTTTGTGACATACTCCACAAGGATAGATCGGTGGAGCATTCGGGTTTTGGGGATTAAAAACCATTGGTTGATCTGGTGGATACACTTTTCCTGCACTCACAGGCATCGGTTTTGGTCCAAACATTCCCATTCCCTGGCCCATGGGACCTACACCTTGGCCTCCCTGAGCTGACATGTGCATTATCATTCCTGCTAATGGTCCACAATTTCCTGAATTACCTGGACCTGGTCCCATTCCCATCGAACCGTTCCCTCCCATTCCCATAGGCCCTCCGTGACTCATATGACCCCCACCATACGGAGGCCCAGGTCCCATAGATGTCATTGGTCCATTACCACCCATAGGTCCACCTCCCATCGCTGAGCCCATTGGACTTCCATGTCTCATAGGGCCACAATGGCCAGGCCCCATTCCGCCGCTTTGCATTGGGTTTGATGACATAATAGAAGTTGTAGGTCCCATTGAACCATTTGAACAGCTTGGCCCCATTGGTCCATTCATTCGAGGTACATTCATGCCTGGTCCTCCACCTCCCATTGGACCGTTCATAGGCCCATTCATTGAACCACCACCAAGAGGGCTATGCATCGGTGGACCCATAGGGCTGTTGCTCATGTGGCTCCCAGCCATAGATCCCATATTCATCGGACTTCCCATAGGACCCGAAGACATAGGTGAACCCATTGGCATAGAATTCATAGGGCTCATAGGACTACCCATTGATCTTGAATTCGGTCCCATTCCAGGGCCCATACTGTGGTTACTCATTCCCATATTTGGTCCCCCCATTGGCGACATTCCTCCCATGTGACCCATTGGACTCATGTTTCCCATGGGGCTTATTCCTCCTCTAGGTGGCATTTGTTGAATCATAGGGCTCATACTATGTGGGGAAGGACTCATGTGTCTCATTGGAGGTCCACCCATACCATGCATAGGGCCCATCATTCCCATGGGGCCATTTTGACCCATCATGGGCCCGTTTTGGCTCATCATCGGGCCATTATGGGAGACTGTAGAAGGAGAGTCATCGAAAGGATTTGAAGCAACGATAGTATCACCATATCCAGTCAGAGGTGGTGGCAGAAGATCTTGTGCAGTAGGTGGGGGTTGAGGAGTGAGGGCATTGTTAGCATTAGATGTTTTTCTCCGCTTTTTAGGGTTACTGGGTGCTGAAACCGGTGGTGTTGGAGTATCCATAGGAGGCTTAAAATCGGGAGGTCCTAACCCAGGGCCTGGCAGCCTGTAGGATGGCATTCCAGCCAAATTGTGACTCATTATGCTGTTATTGGTTTTCAGCTCTAATAACCATAATGATGTGTTGCCGATTTAGAGCTCAAGATTCATTTTTAAGGCACCTCATAGTAAGGAGAAAACGCAATAACGTGCCGGAAGACTGGTCGTGTCTATTTCTGTAACAAAAAAAGTAATATACCATCTTAACCTCAACCCATCAGCAAGACACTATGGCAGAAAGATTTGGGCAAATGAAGCTCTCATAATGATTATTTTATCAATTTCGGCAACAACGGTAACGATTTCCAAAGACATCAGTCACTTTATTAACCTGACTTATTACGAGCTCTAAATAAAATCACCGTGAGTAAACTATTAGTTCCTTAGTGTTTTTAACACTAATACTAAGCATCGCTAATAAAAAAACTTACAACATTATCAATTTAGCATCAGAATAACTGATTATTTTTTTTGTCCTCCTCAAGACTCCAAGGCAGGCATGCAACATATGACAAATACCAAAAATAACGCACTTTTATCGCTTAGTTCTTTGTAGTCACAGATAGTTTCTTGCCAGATGGGTATTCTGGCACACAAGAAATACACTTTTTACAAGAATTATGTGTCCTTTGAGAGATTTTAATATTTTACGACTCACAATATTCCAAACAACACACGCCACATTCACGATGTATTTTTGACAGAAAATATCCGCCAGAGGGCGCTTTTGGTAACCATTTTACTTTTTGTACGCAAAGGTATCTAAAGCATTCAGAAACACTTTCATAAAGACACAAAAAAGATTACAAAGTAGATTTTTTCTTTTTATTACATTAGTAATAACAAATATTCAAGATATAATAAACTGCGATGGAACATGGACAGAGGAAATAATCACTCAGAGTTCAGAGCTCGGAAATTTTTTATCGCTTTGTTTCGACGTTGTTCACACGAGCGCTTTTTGTAGGCCTAGTTCCAAATCACGCCAACAGCAACAGCACTTTAGCGCGAATCCATGTAGTTACAGAAACCCTATTTTGTGTAATATTTTGTGACTATTACAAGTATGAGGCAAACAAGAATCTTATATTCATATTCTGGAGGCAAATATCATGAATTTGGGTGGGGATTGCGCGGAACGCGTATTTGGGTTTGGGCATGCGTAGCAGTTAGGTAGGCAGGTGGCGGGAGAGGGGCGCGCGCTATTGGTCGCTCAAGTCAACATAAGACATAACATAACACTCACAAGAGCACATGCGCGAACTTATCCCCACTCCGTCGAAAAAAATTCAAGATATATGCCTCGTACTGTAATTTTGGTTGTTCGCGCTCAAGGAAATTATAAGTACCAATTTCCTTGATCCTCATACATATTTTTTTGTTGAATGTCAGTTTTTCTTGATTGCGTAGAACAAAACACACGCTATGGACTAAAACGCTAGTTTTTTTACATTCTCTTTGCTATGGACCTGGCATTAAATGTATAGTGGTGATCGATGAGTTAGCGATACTGTTGGAATGCACCCATTGACATTGACAGTACAAATGTTATTTATTACTCTTTGAAAGAGACTGACAGTTGTTTGTTTTGAGGTTATAAAATTTTAATTTTAGGTTCCGAAATTAAAATAGTTCGAGTTATCAATTCTAATAAAAATATACATAGAAAAGCCATCACTATGGCTCTTAACAGGCTATTTGCTAATTTAACTCTTACGTCTTCACTCGTTTGTCGACAGCGACTACATGTCTCCGCTATAAACTTTGCAAGCAAACCTAATGTTATTAAACCGAAACCAGGTTTCGGTAAAGCATACAGACGTATTGTGCATTTCCCCGAAGAATACACTGTAAAACCTTTAGAAGTTACGAATTTGGCTGGAAGAGATCCTGTTACTGGTTAGTAATTGATGTTTTAACTCGAGGCTTCTATGATAACTAGATTTTGCCCGTGACTGTGGGAACAACAACACCTTTCCAAATGTATCTCTATACCAAAGTATAATAACAGAGAAAATAATCACTGGTATAACTCTAATGCCTCTAATGCTCTTTGTTTAGTTAGAAATATAAAAGTATCTGGATGTTCAGTCTAATATCCTTGCTTTTTGTACTTTTCAGGTAGAGTAGTTGCAAAGGGTATTGGTGGAGGTATAAAACACAAATATCACTGGGTATCATGGGTCAGAGATGGTCCAAAAGAAGGCCCACCCCAAGAGGAGAAAGTCATTCAGGTAATTCACTTATTTAAAACTGATTAGCGTTATTTTTAACCTGTCAAGTCACACAAAATGAGACAATAGATTTTCCATTGTTGTTCGGCCTCATGCAGCCACCTCTTGTATAATGAATTAATGTTGTGTAAATTTTTTTTTGCATTTGTGTTATAAATTTATAATAGTTTTCTAATTGCTTGCTCTTAATTGTGCATCTTTACTAATATTATAAATGAGAAAGTCCATTTGTTTGTTTGTTACGCCTTCACGTCTTAACTAGTGAACTGATCATCATGAAATTTTGCACACACATTGTCAGGGGTACAGAGAAGGACATAGGGTACCTTTCATTCCGAAAAAGTACTGTTCCTGAGGTATAGCAAAAACCTTTTCAGGCAGACGTCACGGACGGCCGCTAGTTAACAATAAAATTAGATGACTGAAGTGATATAGACTGATAAAGATATTTTATGTTTATTAGATAATGGAAGATGGCTGCAGGACCTCACACATAGCACTGGTTGCTATCGGAGACAAACTGAAGTACATATTAGCAACAGAAAACATGAAGGCGGGAGACATATTGAAAACTTCCCGAGTATTGCCAAGGATACCTGGTCAGATGCTTTTTGTGTACCCATTTGCTTCAATCAAGAATACCTTAAGCTTTGTCCAGACTTTTATAATTTTGGCGTATCAGATCACCGTATCTTTACCATACATCGCTAGTTTGGTTGGGCGTGCGTTGATATTACTTCAACGCACGCCCAACCAAACTAACGATGTATGTTAAAGATACGGTGATCTGATACGCTAAAATGGACTAGTCTGGACAAAGCTTTAGATGTCCGTTCAGTCTCAAAAATGGCACCTCGAAATAACGAATCACTTTCAAACTGGGTTGTTATTTTGTTCAAAGTATTCACTTGTTTGTTTTACTATTTAAAGTTAAATTTGGAAAGAATAGTAATTTGAACCCAGATAAAATATTCATGTGAAGGTTTGAATTAAAAATTTTTGAATCGCTTTTTCTTTTGTCAATCGGTGCCCCATTTGCATGCTATTTTAGTTTAGGAAGCGTTATCTAGGATATTTTTGATTAAAGACTATTTTGTATCTTACTTATATTTTTTTTTATTTCAGTTAGAGCAAATGAAGGAGATGCCTATGTGTTAGGAGCATTGCCTACTGGTACTTTAGTGCATTGCATTGAAAAGGAGCCAGGTAATTGCCATTTAATTTTATCTTTTTATAGAACTAATATTTTTTGTACTTTGCACATCCGCAATTTTTACGCTACAATATGACTTTTTTTTTTTGTTCAGTACTTAAACATACCAAAAAGTAAATCATGTTTTTTGTAAAGTTGATGCATGCAAAGGTTTTGTGTCTACAGGGTATGGTGGTTTGTACGTCCATGCAGCTGGCACTTATGGCACTATTCTTAGAAAACAAGACGACAGGATAATTGTACAGATGCCATCGAAAAGGCTGTTCAGTTTTGATCAACACTGTATGGCTGTTGTTGGTTAGTAATGGCATCTACTTGTTTATATTAAAAAACTCCAAATATTTTTTTCCCTTACTATCTGTTGTTTAGTATTCATTCTTACCCTCGTATTTATGGACAAGTAATGATTTGAGTGGGAGGGAGGGAGATAATGAGAGGGAGGGGGAGGGGCCGATCTGATTTTGATGAAATTAAAACAATACTTACATATTTATCCTAGCTAAAGGTTTTCTAAGGATTTTCCTGAATATCCACGTGGACAAAGTCCTAATATAATTTGTTTACATATCACATTGATTACAGGAAGATTATCAAATGTGGACCACGGAAACACGCCTATTGGGTCTCCTCAAAGGAACAGGTGGCTCGGCAACCGCCCTCGATCCGGCCTTTGGCAAAGAAAAGATGGCCGACACGGAAGAAAGATCAGACCTCCGAAACCAGTCAAGGAAATTGCTTATGATAAGCGTGCTAAATTACCCGCCATACAGATGACAATGCAGCCTTAGAAAATCGTAACTTGCAATTGCAACAAGATAAAATGGTATAATATCTTCAAAGCAGAATATCGCATACTACTATACCTGCCAATTGGTAATGCGCCTGGCGGCTATGTTTTTAACCTTAAAAACGAAAAACAATTGTAAAATTTTTATTAACCTATACCCAGGGAATGATAACGTTATTTTTAAGTATAACGTTATTTTTTACATTTTTTAGCGTTAATTTTAAAATTAACGTTATGTCAATAAATAACGTTAATTTAGATAACGTTACATTGAAATTAACGTTATTTCAGTAAATACCGTTAATTTTAACGTTATTTCTTACTTTTTTTACCGTTAAGCTTTATAATTAACGTTATTCTAATTAATAACGTTATTTTTTTAGCGATAATTTTACCGGTATAATGTACCGGTAAAGTTTAACGCTAAATTTAACGTTAATTTTACCGGTAAACTACTTTTAACGTTATTTTTACCGGTAAATTTACCGATAAAATGTTTTAACGGTATTTTTAACGTTATTTTTACCGGTAAATTTACCGATAAAATGTTTTAACGGTATTTTTAACGTTATTTTTTATTTATCGTTATATTTTTTTAACGGTATTTCAATCCCTGCCTATACCCTATCTTATTGAAAATAATAATTAATATATTAGATCACCTATTAGAATTTTCTTGTTTTATGACATTTTTAGTTGCGGATCACGTCAACGTGTATGTTAATGTGACAAGGTTCCTGCGCATTACCAAAAGACAGATTTGTTTTTGTATTGAAAAAATTGTGGTATTCAATCTCATTTTGCGGTAATGTTAGCATTCTGTTACATTTAATCTTAATGAATTTTCTTCAATTAAATAAGAATTAGTTAAATTAATATAAAAGGTACTAGTAGAAAAAGTGTATTTTTATTCAACATCTTATCAGAAATAGTGATGCGCGATTATTACTAATTTCAATAATCGAATAAGTCTTACTAATGGTTCCCTATGTATTTGCATAAAATTTTAAGGCATAATATGTCTTAGCATAATATGATTTCGCCGAATGATGTTTACGCATAATATTACTTAGTCATAACAGCTTATGCATAATTTTTTTAGGCATAACTAATTTAAGCATAATCATGTTTAAGCATAATATTCTTTAGCATAAATTTAAACACGCATAATGTTATTAACGCATATTTTAATAAACAAAAAAAATGAATACACTTCGAAACACACATTTAAAAGCTATTGCTAAAAATTTACACTTGAAATAAATCTAAATAATATTTAGATTTATTTCAAGTGTAAATATTGTTTGTCACATGCATGGCTAGGGGTATGTATTTACAATGCTGAAGTTGAAAACACCGAATTTTACAAGACCTATGGACGAAACACCGAAAATCAAATGGTCAAACGGTTGTTTGGCTGTACGTTTAAAATCACGAAATGACATTTTAACTAAAATACTAAATCCCGAAGCTTTAAAAACTGAAGGTTAAATTGAGGGTTACATGCCAGCAGGTCAGTTCTGGCACTTCGCCGACCGCTGCCGCGGCACGCTCGCTTCGCTCGCTCGGCTTGTGCGTTGTAGGTCGCAATGAAACTTAACCTCCTCCTAGCTCGCTACGCTCGCTCGTCGTCGCACCTAACAGACTTTTGGGATTTTGAACTATCGGCATTCTAACTTTCGGGATTTCGAACTATCGGTCATTTAATAATCGATCTTTTGAGTTTCGGTCTATCGGATATCGACATTTAGGATTTTCGGTATTTTTTTAATTAATTAAATTTAAAATATGGTGTTTTATACGTCGATATTTCGTGTCCTACATCTTGGCATGGACCACTTTGAAAACCGCAATTCTGACTACATGGAAAATTTCTCCCCAATTAGTCCTAACTAGTCCTACTTTTTCGGAATTAGTCCCAAAAAGGACTGAAAGATATAAGCGATTTAAATGGTCCATGCCAAAGCAAACCTTCATTTTGGCAGGGACAGGCTATATCTAGTGAACCATAACACCTAGCCAGGATCTGATTATTCAAAAAAAAGTCCCTTTTTTATGGATCTCGCAACGCCTAGAATCAAAATGAAATGAAGCGCCGTTCAAAAAATATAAAGGAATGATTTGGTCCATGCCAGAATCAACCTACATCTTGGCGAGGACTTTTGAACCAGAGAAAATCTGCTTGTTGAAAACGATTCGTGTAAATTAGTCCCAATTAGTCCCAAAGCCACAAAATTAGTCCCCCTTTGGTTTAGGAGATAATCGAAATTAAAATTTGGTTTTTATAGTACAGGAGCTGACTTCCTATTCAGTGACGATGTTTTGTAACTTGTTTTTTTGGCGTATTTGTGTTAGAATAACGAAGTGTAATTAGTAACACAAAAGTATATCGTAAAGTAATACGTAACATTTCTCTCAAACTCAAATCTTTTAAAGTCATAAAATAAAAATGTTTTCTCAGAGATATTTTGATCCTGGGGCTCCTGGACTATATCAAAATAATGTACAGTCGCGGACAAAATAATTTCAAAAGAAGTATAAAATGGTATTGAATTTTAAAATTATATTGCTTTCTTTCGAAATTATTCATATTTGGAGTGGCGAGATTTTCTTCCTTCAATGGGTTCACTTGAAACTTTGTACCTATACAGGGTTATTTGTAATTCATTTAAAACCTCTCGTGGGGTTGATCAGATCAAAGAGAATGTAAAAAAACTAGCGTTTGATCAGACCATCAAACTGAACAACTTTCATTTTGGGTTATTTGAAGCCCTGCCTAAAACTTTATTCCGTTCCGTAATGCGCAGTGTTCTGATTGTAAAATTTAATGTTCACAGAGACTGTGCATTCCTGCACAAAGAGCCGCAAGATTGGATGCTTAATGTTTTACAATCTGAACACTGCGCATTACGGAACGGAATAGTTTTTATGTAGGTGCTTAATTAATTTTTACTGTACGCTTTTGTACGTGACTGTACTTATACAAAAAAACGGAATTTCTCCTAAACCAAAGGGGGACTAATTTTGTGGCTTTGGGACTAATTGGGACTAATTTACACGAATCGTTTCCAATAAGCAGATTTTCTCTGGGTGACCTGGTTCAAAAGTCCTCGCCAAGATGTAGGTTGATTTTGGCATGGACCAAATCATTCCTTCATATTTTTTGAACGGCGCTTCATTTCGTTTTGATTCTAGGCGTTGCGAGAGCCATAAAAAAGGGACTTTTTTTTGAATAATCAGATCCTGGCTAGGTGTTATGGTTCATTAGATATAGCCTGTCCCTACCAAAATGAAGGTTTGCTTTGGCATGGACCATTTAAATCGCTTATATCTCTCAGTCCTTTTTGGGACTAATTCCGAAAAAGTAGGACTAGTTAGGACTAATTGGGGAGAAATTTTCCATGTAGTCAGAATTGCGGTTTTCAAAGTGGTCCATGCCAAGATGTAGGACACCGATATTTCGGTCGTAAATACATTAAGTAATATGAAATTTTCGGCATTTTAATACATACCCCTCTTGCAAGAAAATAAATAAGTACGTTACGTAAAATTGTTTATTCTTATTGTTTTTAATTTTTATGTCTAAATAATATTAGGCGAACAGACAATATGCCTAATAATATTATGCGAAAACAAATTAGTCCAAATGATTATTATGCTTATATAAATAGTATGCCAAAAAACAATTATGCCAAAGTATTATTATGACAAAAAAAAATTATGCCAAGTCCGTTATGCCAAATCAAATTAGGTATAAATCCATTATGCGAAAACAAGGGATCCCCTTACTAATTAATTAGTAATACTTTTGAGAAGTGGCTCTCAGTGGCGGTACCCCCATACAAGCCGAAAAGCCCGGCTTGCCCTAACAATAACTTACTTACACTACTAATGAATCGTAATTAATAACAACAAAACAATATTATTAACGAATGTTAATTTTCAATAATTATTGATTATTTGTGGTTATTGACCACAAATTCATTTTTTACAACAACTGATCGATAGACAAGTCGCTAAACTGCGTTACTTTCCTCAACAAACCCTACAATTGCATTTCATCTCCCTCGCACTCGTTGGCTTGCAACCGGGCTTTGCGATCTGTATATATCCACTCTCTTCTTACTTCAACAAAACTGCTACCGCATCATATGCATACTGCTGTAGGTACTATAGATTCTATGAGAAATACAGAAGCCAACCAAAAGCCTGGCATGCGTCTGAAGTTAACGCAGATCGTACGCGCTACGCGCTGAGCAGTGTGAAATTGCTTCAATCTGTGACGACAGCTGTTTTGAAACAACAATTGTTTTGCCTTTATTAGTGTTTTTATGTTAAAAATGAGTTAAAACTTCAGTTTAATGATTGATAATGGTCCCTTGTGATGGATTGAAATGTTTATTAACTGTTGTGTGATCTATGAAAGTGTACCTACGAGTCGAGTCGATTCCAAGAGAAATACAAAATAACGTAAGTAATAAACCTTTTCATTTGAGTATTTTGCAAAGAAATATAATATTCTTCAATGTATCGTAATATTGTAGTGGACTCTTTACATTGTTGGTTGTTCTTATAAAAATAAATAAGTAAGGTTAGTTTTGCGTCTTTCATTTGAACGACAATATAAATGTTTGTTTAGAAATGCAGGGGATAGGATTGGAATTGTCTATCAGGGACGCTATTATTTTGTGAAATGATTTAGATATTTATTATGAGTGACATATTTTAAA
This sequence comes from Agriphila tristella, assembly GCA_928269145.1. NCBI lineage: Eukaryota > Metazoa > Arthropoda > Insecta > Lepidoptera > Crambidae > Agriphila > Agriphila tristella. The sequence continues at coordinate 47,766,590 of OV743433.1, forward strand.
CGAGAAATTTAGTTTTGATTACACAATAATTAAAGGACAAGGCCAAAAAAGTACATTCCATTTACACACATATAGTAAATAATATTGTAAAATAAAAATAGAAAAATGAATTTACACGTAGTTTTGAACCTCTCTGAACTTGTCAGTTTTTATTTCAAAATAATAAGTAATGCAAGGTGAATTAAAAGTACCGTTTATCAACTGCCAATAAAGTACATTCCACTTACACACACGTAGTAAATGGGTAATATTGTAAAATAAATAAAAAATGAATTAACACGTAGTTTTGAACCTGTCTGAACCTGTCAGTTTTCATTTCAAAATAATAAGTAATGCAAGGTGATTAAAGTACCGTTTCTCAACTGTCGCCATAATGAACCATAATAATGGACTTTCAACACAAGCATACTACTTTGTAGACATTGTGATATAGACGACGCCAATGCTCTTATTAGAAACATTTTACTAAATGAAACGGATTTTTTACATATTTTATAATCACCTTTTGAATAATGTTGCCCGTCAGCTTTTTGAATATACTTTGTTATTATTGTTCCATTTTTTAGGACTATTACCCAGTATAATAAATGTTAGTCAATATACAGTTGCAATCCTTAATTCAGATGGCTATTACATGCCTAGTAATTCCAAAACCATATCAGTTTACTGTAATAATTCGCTACTGTTCGCCATCAAAAGCGCCTTGCGTTTTTTAATAGCAAAATCATATTATTAACATCTGATTATAAGGTTTCATGAAACTGTTTAAGTCTAGTGTGTTGTAATGACAAGTTCTTTGATTTTTTTATTTACAGCAATTGAATGTGCCAATATTCTTAAATATAAAACACCAAAAATCATAGGTGTAAATTAAATTTGATAACAATGCAAACGCCCATACAAATATTGGCCATGTCATTTGATAAAGTCACGCCATCTAGCATTTTGTGTCGAACTAATTTATGATATAATTAAAGTACGCTTAAGGGTTGTTGGTGCTTTTTTGAGAGCTATCTATAAATTCGGTTAGATGTCGCTGGGCGGTGTCGCATCGATATTTTAGTAAAGATCATCGTATGAAAAAAAAATCTTAAATTAGTAACGAGAAATTGTGGGATGCATGGGTTTTTTGCTTGCATTGAGCTGATAAAAAAATTGCTTGTTTTGAGGGTTCGGGCTTGCTCTACTATGTAGGCCTGAGCACGCCACTGGTGGCTCTACGCATAACTATGACTTAAAATACAAGCATAAAGTTCATTATCGCTTGGCGGTCGCGAAAGTTACTAATCCAAATGTAACTCATTATCATCAATGATATTGAAAGAAAGTTGTAAGTTTATACAAAAATCCAAAATTAAAAAGGCAGTTGCCTCCTTTTAAACGATTTGATCCGGATTTGTCATGTTCCTGATTCGTCGTATTCCAGATTCGCCGTATTCCAGGTTCGACGTATTCCAGATTCGTCGGAATACAGTCGATGAGATATTTTTTTATTTATTTATTTAAGTATTTATTTAATTATAAGGAAAAAAACAGCATAATATACATTACATTTTAGTTCAAATATTAATTAATCTGAAGCATGTTCGTATAATAAAAAAACAAATACAAAATTGACACTTATTTTACGGATAATTTGTCCATTTCAGTAGTTTATTGTATTGTGGGACCATTTCTGACGCGCCAGTGTTATTTTTGTACGTATTACGAGTACGACGAATCAGGAAATCGGCGAATCTGGAATTCGGCAAATCTGGAATACTGTTATGTCTTTTTCTCTCTCTTATTGCCTTTTGGCTTAAGAAACAGTAAGTAATAAATAAACTCATGCGAATGACTCACCTTAATGACAACTCAAGGGAAAATAAATAAACACTTAACGTACAGTCAACAGCAAACTACAGTTTTATTGAAATATGGTTGATTCTATACAATAATAAACATCAAACGTTGTAATCGCAGATCTGCAAATTTACACGGTGATTTGACACGAAGAAAAACGAAGCTATGAATCTAATCCTTTTCCCAAGGGGTTATTTTAAAAGGTTAAACTTAAAACTACTCGCAGAGCGTTATGTGGGTAAGAATTGCCTGCCCTCGGATATCAGAAATGTGGTAATTAATCTAACATAAATCTAGCTCGTAGGTTGGTACTCGAAGGCCTAAGTACGGATAGCTGGATTCTTATACTTCGGTTAGTGTAGGGGTTAAAAAGATTTGAGAGCTAATTGGTACCTAGTAGAATATCTCGCAGCGAGTCTGTTTAGTAGCGAAACGCTTCGATGGCTGCTTTCTATTAATTATGCCTCGGAGCCGTGGGTGAGAAACCAAAGTCCGGTTTCTTTCAACTTTTTCCGCTTAACTGGGGTTGGATGGACGACAGAGCAGTGGTTGACTCGTGGCTGGATACGTACGCCACTCTTCACCTGCGGCTCCTTGATAACAATATATTTTATATGGTTTAGAATCCGGGGGCTAATTGTCTAATTTCAAAAATCTATCGCGATCGCTTTCATTTGACAGATGGATGTGACACATTGCTGCTAATCTTTGGTAAGATTTTATTTGTGCCAAAAAGAAGCATCAATGTATCACATCTTGAAAGCGATTGCGATAGATTTCGAAATTAGACAATAAGTACCCCGGTCAATCAGTATTCCTCCTTCGATCGGATATCACGACACGAATTAGAACTCTTCTCGGCGGCTTTTATTAGCCAAAACCCTCTTGGCGAAATTCTATTGTGCCGACGAAAATTACAATGAATAGCTGCAAGATATTATTTAAATCAGGAACAATTACGAATCCAATAACTTTAACAGCGATATAAATATAAAATGAAATTCTTTCCAACCGAAAAATTTTGTATCCTATCAATCACAGCTGATATTCGCTGCGTTCCAAGTCTCGCGCCATCACGACGCATTCCGACTTCCTGATCGATGAGCGTGGACTGGACTGACATCGCGCCGCCGAAAGCGACTTCAATCGGATCGGACTTCCCGAAAACACGGTCAAACAACCTACTTACGACATTACGGACAAAAAAAAATACCATTTCAGTTCAAAAGCAGGCCTTAAACAGGACTGCTTAAGGCCTGCTTTCACACTAACCTTTGGGATCTAGTATGAAAGGTAAACAATTGAATAGAAATCCTTGCGATAAGGGCTCATCGCAAAGGCCCCTGAAGTGGGCGAAGGACGACCATAAGAAATACGATCTTAATCTTTCTTTTTTTTTTCGTCGATGAAGTCGATGCCGCGAAATTTCAAACGGACTTTTTACGGAAATAAGGAAAAGGACATGAGGCATACTGCCAAAAAATAAATTTTATCATTAATGGAAACAAACTACCAAAAAAACTTCCCCTTTAAGGGAAATCGACAAAACAACAAAAAAAACCACGCTACATTAGCGTATAGTTGGCAGACTCACCATGGAATTAGAAGGTTTTGACTATGTCAAAAAATTGTTAATAAATAGTGATAAATAGTGAACTATAGCATATAAATAGTGATACTATGATTCAAAAGATATTTGAATATCTTGGTGAGGCTGCAAACTTGACGTCAAGTTGGCAGACACCTTAAGAAATACAGTTCATATCAATATGATTTATATGCCAAAAAATTGTTAGAAAATAGTGAATCGTATACGCAAAATTTCAATAACATTGCTTCAATACAAGCCGAGATATTACGGTCTCTAAGTGGGCTGCTAACTTGACGTTTCAGGCGATAGCGATTCCAGAGAAACGGGTACAAGTTTTAAACAAATAAATATATCAAAAAATTGTTAGTGAAATTGTGATTCCTACGATATAAATAAAACAAGAATTCATCATTGCTATTTTCTAAAAATCAAATGTTAACTTTTACATAATACTCTGAATAGGCTGTCGATCAATATTGAACTTTGCTCCACAGTAATAAGGTTCCAACTTTATTGCAATCGTGAGGTGAGTACTATCGAGCAAAAAAGTGAAATTTATATTTTTAGCCATGTCCTCCAATTATTATTACACTTGTTTTATTAATTAATTGTTGGTATCAAACAATAACGATATTTATTAATAACAATCATAGCAATAGCGCCATCTCTCGAAAAAGATTGTCAATTTCTCAGTTATAATTTAACGTTAGGTAGTACCTATTTATGTATTAGGTAGAATAAAGATATTATTATTATTTGGTGAGATTATAGATATATATTATTATTAGAGTAAAATGAGTATCAGTTGGTATGTGAGTAGGTAGGAAGTAATATAAGTAGAAAATATTAATAGTTTCTCCTAAATTAATAATATTGAATTAAGAGTAAGGTACTGACCACAGCACAGCCTACTAGTCTTTATACAGTCGATCATCGCCTTTATTGTTGGCGCAAAAGCCACCATTCGTAAAAATAGACAGTTAACGCAACGACTAAATGTGTAAGGGTTGGCACGCTATGATTTGCCTTTTTGAATTTCAAAAATAATTAAGTAAAATAATACCTAATAAAGCGCATTCGCTTAGATAGTGTCGCCCTTTCATCGCGCCGCCTTTGCACGTGCCGCTTCTTGTCAAAGGATGCCGCCGCATAAACAAAGGATACCGCGTGCGGCGTACACCCGCAAGTCAATTTGGATTTTGGCAGTTTACATCGAAGCGCCGCGCCGTAGTGAAAAGTTGTGTTTGTTGACTCTGCTACATATACTAAAAATGTTTTTCATCCTTGGGAGGACAGTGAAGTGCCTCAAGATGAAACTTCAAGTGAACCAACAAAAAAAAGACGGGTGTTTTGTAAAACATGTAAACACAAAAAAGTGTAGATAACGTAATTAAAAAAGAAAATCGATATTTTGGTATGGATTTGGAACGTGATGAAGTTGATAATGACTCCGACACTTCAAGTGATGAAAAATAGCAGGTAGTCTTATTTTTTTTATTTAATTTTTCATTAAAATTCTCTTTCCACCTCGCTTGTGTGTATTATTTGTATTCGTATTTTTTTTCAATAAACGCAAGTAGGCACTGACACCGTAATCTTAAAAAAAACACGACGCTCGCCCCCCTTCCCCCCACCCGCACACTATGGTACAATGGTACAACTTAAATAATTATCGAAACCGATAACGATATTGTTTACCGTTATCAGTAACATTACCAAAAACTTGCCGGTATGCCTGTCTCTGAACACATTTGCTTGCGGGTGTACCGACACTATCTAAACGAACGAGCTTTACATAAATAGGCACCTAACGTTATATTATAACTGAGAAATTGACAATCTTTTCCGAGAGATGGCGCTATTGTTATGAATATTATTGTTATTAATGAATATCGTTATTGTTTGATACCAACGTTTAATTAATAAAACAAGTGTAATAATAATTCGAGGATATGACTAAAAATATAAATCTCACTTTTTTGCTTGATAGTACTCACCTCATGATTGCAATGAAGTTTGAACCTTATTACTGTGGAGCAAAGTTCAATATTGATCGACAGACTGTTCAGAGTATTATATGTAAAAGTTAACATTCAATTTTTAGAAAATAGCAATGAAGAATTCTTGTTTTATTTATATCGTAGGAATCACAATTTCACTAACAATTTTTTGATATATTTATTTGTTTAAAACTTGTACCCGTTTCTCTGGAATCGCTATTGCCTGAAACGTCAAGTTAGCAGCCCACTTAGAGACCGTAATATCTCGGCTTGTATTGAAGCAATGTTATTGAAATTTTGCGAATACGATTCACTATTTTCTAACAATTTTTTGGCATATAAATCATAATGATACGAACTGTATTTCTTAAGGTGTCTGCAAACTTGACGTCAAGTTTGCAGCCTCACCAAGATACTCAAATATCTTTTGAATCATAGTATCACTATTTATGTGCTATAGTTCACTATTTATCACTATTTATTAACAATTTTTTGACCTAGTCAAAACCTTCTAATTCCATGGTGAGTCTGCCAACTATACGCTAATCACGCTACAGTAGTCCCCCGCCACGCAAGAATTCACGCAGGGAATTCTCTGGACGCCCACGTCCAAACCACACTGCTCCATCGCCAAAACAAACCTACTTTGCAAAAAGCAATTCATAACAAGCCCAAGTAAATGCTTGTCACCCCTGACATCAATTTTAAAATTAAAAGAACCAAAACTTATACTGACTCGACTGTTGTGTTATACAAATGCCAAATTAAAAAAAAACTGATATAAAATATATAATAATTGACTCTATAGTTACATAGGTACTCAAACTAACTAAAAAAAAAGGAAACATATTCCAGTAGAAAATGTATGTGATCGTGTTGAGGTTGCCCATATGCTATACTCTATTCTGTAATACCTTTACTAAAGCTCTCCCCTTTTAAATAAATCAAACCCGCGTGTCAGTTTTTCACATTGCATCGGCTTGTCAGTCCTATTTTATTGTCCTGAAAAAATGCTTGATGGGCACTTGCTTCTTAAGCGAGCGATGTTGGACAAGCCCATGATCTTATCGTGTGATACTTGACAAGCCATGACTAACGAGACACGCTCGACTTCCCTGTACTACTTTAAAATAATGACAAAAATTTAGACTGTCAATCGATGGAATAGACGTATCTTAATTTGTCTATGCCAACATTACTATACATGACTATGGTAAAATTGCCAAAAAAAAATTATCAACAACCCGACTACAAAATGTGTCGGCACCCTTACGATACAGATAGAATATGATAAATATGCCAATCTTTAATTTTTTTTCTTAAATTACCTCAGTCTAATTCCCTTCAAGCCTCCAGGTAAGACTGACATAAAAGAAAAACATCAAACTAGACAAGCCCCAACACAAACACCCGGATCACATACACAATAAAGCAACCAAATAGATACGCGTAGTACGTAGTAAGATAGTAGGTGGCGCTAGTGCTGCCTTGTAGTCGTTTGAATCCGCACTACAAGATAGACCGCGCAAGGCGTAAGTAAAATGGTATATCATTCAAGCACCACCTACGACCGTTTGAAATCCGCGCCGCAGGGTAGCACTGTAATGAAACAATAGCCTATTAATCAGATAAATAAAAAAAAGTAATATATAGTATGTACGTATGTAAAATGGTAGTTGGCGCTATAAATGCCCAATGGTCGTTTAACTCCGTCCCACAGGGTAGCACCGTAATGACCAGCAACCGAAATCCATGTAGTACGCAGGTAATGTAGGTAGACTGCCCTTTGTGGCCGTTTGAAATCCGCACCACAGAGGTAGCCCCCGGCTAACGTAATACGCGGATCCGATGTTAGATGGCGCTTTTACTCCCGTAAGTCGGCTCTTACGACACGCAGAGAGTGGAGTACTGCGGTGTGAGTATTCTGCACCGCCCACACACGGTGTCCTAAAGAAAAAGAAATAAAAATAAAAATGATAATATAATTTGTAAAGTCTGTTCATCCTTACTTGTCTTATTTGGTAAACAATCTTCACCCAACTCTTTATTGAAATAATCATTTATAAAATACAACAAGTGGTTTTCCACACAAAGATTACAAAATAAATTGTTAATTATAAATGTCAATTTCATAAAGTTACTTACATATTTTTAATTAACGATTTAAGTTTAAAAGACGTATGACAACTGTCAAAAACTGTTTACTAAATAAGACAAGTAAGGATGGACAGACTTTAGCGCAGCGCTTTCACGTTAAAATGTAAGGTAAAAAGTAATATTTGTAAGCAACCGCACGACACTCACACCCTGGCAACACTGTTCGTACGAAACCCTAATCACTCCCCGCGTCTATGGATTTGAAGTCTTTCACGTGCCATTTGCCTATAAATTTACCCCTCTCGTCCTCTAGCTCATATACCAGGGGCGAAAGCTTCCTAACTACACGGCAACGCTCGTATTTTGGTGCCAGTTTCGCAGCGAAGTATTTATTCGCGGCGCTCTGTTTATAAGTTCTTTTCCAGACGTAATCGCCAACGTCGAAAGACACATCTCGACGTTTTCGATTATAATACTTAATGTTACGACTGTGAGCCTTAATAAGTGATTCTTGGACTGTTTTATATATGTCTTTGAGGTAACCTAATTTCGAGACATAAGCATCTCTAGGCGCGCAGACTAACTCATTGACATCTTTAAAATCATTATAAATTTTGCCGTCGGCTATAGCTTCGCGACCGTGAACTAGCATAAATGGCGTATAAGATGTGGATTCGTTCATCGAGGTGTTCATCGCGAATTGGATTCTATGTATATTAACGTCCCACGTCCTATGATCGTTCTCCACAAACGATGAGATCGCCGTAATCACGGTACGATTATAACGTTCGACTGGATTTACCTGAGGGCAGTATACTGGCCCCAGGTGTATCTGGGGTATGTTGTATTTTGTATAAAGCGCTTGCAACTCATGACTTACAAATTGTGAACCGTTATCTGAGATCACGGTTTGCGGAATGCCGTGAACTAAAAATACGTGATCTTCGAGACGCTGCGCAATAACCTTCCCTGTCGCTCTTCGCAACGGAAACAACATAACATATTTTGAAAAACAACAAACCACCACTAATAAATACGTGTTTTGCTGCCTCGATAACGGATAGGGTCCACATAAATCGATACTCAAACATTGAAAGGGGCGACAGCAGACTTTGGGTTCTCCCATAAAGCCTGGCGTTGCTTGCGAGCTATGTTTATAAGCGTTACAAGTAGAACACTTTTTAATGAATTCGGCTGTATCCTGGTACATACCAGGCCAAAAATATCTCAATTTTAAGCGTTGATAGGTTTTAGCGACGCCTAGGTGTGCCGCGGTAGGTTTAGAATGATTTTCCTGGATAATAGTCTCTCTCAGTTCCTTGGGCACTACCTCCTTCCATTGGAAATCTCCACTCAGTTTGTTGTTGGATTTAGTAAAACGATAAAGCCTACCATCTACGAGCTGAAAATTAGGACAAGCCCGCGGCTTTTCGGTACAACGTTTAATAATATTTAGATACCAAGGGTCTTCTATTTGTGATATATCTATAGACCCCACAGGCATAGATCGCGAGAGGGCGTCAGGTACAATATTTTGCGAACCACTGCGGTGTTCGATAGTAAAATTATATGGAGACAACCTACAACCCCATCTTGCCAACCGCCCGGCAGGACTTTTAAGATTTAAAAACCATTTCAAGCTTGCGTGATCTGTAATTATGCGGAACGGCCTGTCACTTTCCAGATACGGGCGAAAATGCTCAACAGTTAATACGACCGCCAATGCCTCGCGTTCGGTCGCGGAGTAATTGCGTTCGGCGGGCGCAAGAGAACGGCTAAAATACGCAACCGGGTGCTCCTCGCCATCGATCAACTGCGTAAGTGTACTTCCTATTCCGTAATTGGACGCGTCACAGTGAACGGTAAACTCTTTCGTGAAATCTGGACATGTTAAGACAGGAGCATTGGTCAGTGCCAACTTGAGGTCCGCGAATGCACGTTCTGCCTCCGGCGACCAGCTGAACGGAGGGGCACCCTTACGTGTTGACGTCAGCGCGTTTAACGGCCCCGCCCGGTTACTGAAATTTTTAATAAACCGCCTGTAGTAGGATGCCGTACCTAGGAAGCGTTTAACGTCCTTTCTGCAAGTAGGGGTGGGAAAATCTACTATCGCCCTCACCTTATCCGGGTCGGTGCGCAAGCCATATTCATCGACCACGTGCCCAAGATACTTTAGCTGCCTCCTAAAAAATTGGCATTTCCCTAGGTTAATAGTTAAGTTTGCATCTTTTAATCTATTATACACTTTCCGCAATAACTCCAGATGTTCCGTCAAAGTTGAGCTAGTTAATATAATGTCGTCCAAATAACAGCTTACATTATTCGCGAATTCAGGCCCCAAAATCCGGTCCATCAATCGCTGCTGAGTGGCCGGTGCTGATGTCAACCCAAAGCACATAACTTTAAAATGATACAGGCCGCGTGAAGGCACTGTGAATGCGGTCTTTTCACGGCTCTCGACGCCATCTAGCGGAATTTGCCAATAAGCCGATTTTAGATCTATTGTCGAGATGTATTTCGCGTTCTTTAGTTGGTCTAGTATATTAGTCACGTAAGGTAGAGGATAAGCGTCGTGTTTAGAAACGGCATTGAGTTTTCGGCTATCCAAGCAAAAGCGAGTCGTTCCGTCCGCCTTCCGCACTAAAGTGACGGGATTATTCCAAGCACTGTTGCTAGGTTCCACCACATCTTCCGCCAGCATTTGATCTAGATGTTTGTTCAGTTCTGCCAACCTATCCGGCGACATCGGGTAGTAGCGCTGTTTAATTGGCGGATGATCCCCGGTGTCTATTTTGTGCGTTACTAAGTGCGTCCTACCAAGCCCTTTTTTCTCATCTGAAATACTTTCAAACTCGCGAATAACCCTATTTGCCTGTTCGCGTTCGAACTCCGACAGTGACTCGAAATCGATCAAAATTTTGTCCGTCGTAGCTATCGCACTGACATGCTGATTACCCGGTAAGAACTCACTATCCTTCAACAGTGACAAAACATCTGGCGCTATTTGAAATTCTTTCCAAAAATTTATACCCAACAACAATTCAGTGGAGACTCCTGGAATTACGTAAAATTTTATAATAGCGGTCCGCTCGTCTACTGTGACTGGTAAAAACATATACCCAGTAACAGGTGAAGCTGAACCGTTAGCGGTTTTAATTATATCTAAATCGGTAGATTTATGGAGAGTGCCCAAATCAGTAAAATATTTGATAGCGTTTCCGCCAATTATAGAAATTTCAGATCCCGAATCCAGCAAAGCTCTAAAATTTATATCATAAATGGTAATTTTTAAGTAGGGTCTGGTATCCCTATTTTGACATACGTGAGTCGGCGACGAGTGACATTGACACTGACGTTTGGAAATGGCACCTGACATTGACGTGTTATTTTTTCCATTTTCATAATAAAAATCTTTCAGGAATTTCAGCCAATGTGTCCACTCTTGCGCTGATGTTTTCGCCCACCGCCGTCGGCTCACGCCTGCGCGTTTTTTGGCGCAGATACAAGCTTATCGGAGGCCTTACGACAATTCAAACAAGTCCTCGCAGTCACATCTTTTTCGCCACATTTATAACAAACGACTCGGAAAGGCGCTTTGCAACTCCTCAACGTATGCCCTGCCACCCTACAGCGCACGCAGAAGTCTGCATTCGGGGCCTGAACTGCGGCTACCTTTGGCGCCGGGCGGCTGTATCTGTAGCAGAGATATTCACCAACTATGTTTAAAATTGAAATTGTCAAACTAAGTTAGTGGAAAAAAGTAAGTAGGTATATTTAATTTCAATTAACTAGTAAGTAATTTACTTTCTAAATCTGCGGAAAGTGTATTGTTAAGCAATTCCAGCCAAAACAATACCCCTTTTTTACTATATTTAAGAAATCCTATATGTTATCCTAACAAGCTGTTACTTTACTACCAATATTATTCTGTAAAGCAAGTGACCCTAAGTAGGTACCAATACTCAACTCTCAATGTAAAAAAAAAAATGAATTAATAAAGTCTTGTCTTTTAAATCAATGTATCAATTATTTTAAACACAGGCTATCCTCTGACAACCCTAAAAATACAGAGCTGCTTTTCTAGTTAAAAAAAGAAGATTTTTATGTATCTGATATCCCACAAGCTAACAAATTTACAATTTGGCAATCCTTCTTGTAGAAAATGCATATACAGTCTTGGACAAATATAATGAATGAATAAATCTCAGTATTTTAACTCAATATAAAACCATAGGTAATGTAATAATCATGCAACTAAAATAACTCCACATTCCTGATATCACTGGGTTTCCTGTTGAGCTTAATAAAGTTACTTGACCAACAAAAAAAAACAGAAACACAAAAATTGTAGTAAATAATTTATTTCAGGCAATCCTTATGTCTACACAGGTTCGGGCGCCAATTGTTATGTCTTTTTCTCTCTCTTATTGCCTTTTGGCTTAAGAAACAGTAAGTAATAAATAAACTCATGCGAATGACTCACCTTAATGACAACTCAAGGGAAAATAAATAAACACTTAACGTACAGTCAACAGCAAACTACAGTTTTATTGAAATATGGTTGATTCTATACAATAATAAACATCAAACGTTGTAATCGCAGATCTGCAAATTTACACGGTGATTTGACACGAAGAAAAACGAAGCTATGAATCTAATCCTTTTCCCAAGGGGTTATTTTAAAAGGTTAAACTTAAAACTACTCGCAGAGCGTTATGTGGGTAAGAATTGCCTGCCCTCGGATATCAGAAATGTGGTAATTAATCTAACATAAATCTAGCTCGTAGGTTGGTACTCGAAGGCCTAAGTACGGATAGCTGGATTCTTATACTTCGGTTAGTGTAGGGGTTAAAAAGATTTGAGAGCTAATTGGTACCTAGTAGAATATCTCGCAGCGAGTCTGTTTAGTAGCGAAACGCTTCGATGGCTGCTTTCTATTAATTATGCCTCGGAGCCGTGGGTGAGAAACCAAAGTCCGGTTTCTTTCAACTTTTTCCGCTTAACTGGGGTTGGATGGACGACAGAGCAGTGGTTGACTCGTGGCTGGATACGTACGCCACTCTTCACCTGCGGCTCCTTGATAACAGTATATTTTATATGGTTTAGAATCCGGTCAATCAGTATTCCTCCTTCGATCGGATATCACGACACGAATTAGAACTCTTCTCGGCGGCTTTTATTAGCCAAAACCCTCTTGGCGAAATTCTATTGTGCCGACGAAAATTACAATGAATAGCTGCAAGATATTATTTAAATCAGGAACAATTACGAATCCAATAACTTTAACAGCGATATAAATATAAAATGAAATTCTTTCCAACCGAAAAATTTTGTATCCTATCAATCACAGCTGATATTCGCTGCGTTCCAAGTCTCGCGCCATCACGACGCATTCCGACTTCCTGATCGATGAGCGTGGACTGGACTGACATCGCGCCGCCGAAAGCGACTTCAATCGGATCGGACTTCCCGAAAACACGGTCAAACAACCTACTTACGACATTACGGACAAAAAAAAATACCATTTCAGTTCAAAAGCAGGCCTTAACCACTCGATTGCTTCGCGGTACTGTAGTACCGCAAGCAAAAGACGGTCCTTTGTCGCGCGGTGCTGTAGGACCGGGTCGATCGCTGTTCGATTTCTACCAATTTGGTAGGTTTTTTTTAGGCGGCCACACCAAAACCTCTTGGGCTGATTTAGATTATGATTTTGGCAACACTAATATCGCAAAAAAAAGTAGAAAAGGCCTGTGATTGGTTGAAAAAAAGAATTTTGAAGAGTTTCACGTCAGTTGACGCCATACTTGTTTTTTCTGTGTGAAGTGCTCTAATTTGATATGCCGTAAGTATTTTGTTAATTTATATTTCTGTTTGATGTCATATATTAAAAGAATCGTCATATCGTGATTTATTCGATCATATAAATATCTCGTCACAAATTTAATGTCTAGTGTTAAAAATCATAACAAAACCGTAGCCCGGTAAATTTCTTGATGTATTGTTTCTGTTTACAACAACATTATGTTATAATTTAGATTGGTTAATCAAAGAATTATCCGAAATAAGATAATAATACTATTAGTGAACAGTTTCAAAGTGGTTTCAAAATATAACATTCATCTGTTTACACAGGATGATTGATGCAACGCAAAATAGTGAGTTTTTATTACGCCATTATCCACGGTCAAGGTAACAAGGTCCTGTGGGACCTTGAAACAAACTTGCATTTTGGCAGGGCTGCCTCACACGCTTATTATTTTCATATTAGGTTGTGTTTATGTTGTTTTTATACATTACCTAGTGAATGTTTTTTTTGGTTTTGGTGTTGGTTATTGTGATTGGTGTTGGGTGTCTAGTTATAATTTTTTAGTCCACATCCATTTTATATTTTATGCTGTGTACAGTGAAAATCGAGGAGAGTGAGGCAGGGGACGAGGAAGAGGAGAACTATTAAAAAAAAATGTGACTATAAAATTAAAAATATAATAAAAAAAAATTAAGTACCTACCTAGTTTTATTTAATGTGTGCGACAACCCTGAACTAAACTCGGCTACGCGCGGCCATCTTGGCAGCGAACGGCCCGTACGCCAGCGCCCGGCAGCGCGGAATTGGATTATTTAGATCGAAATTTTACATACATTTCGGAAGAATCTTTCCTATGCATTGCATACTGTTAGAAACTGCAGGTTTTGCTCTTTCTGTACATATAATTAGTACAAGGTAATCTTGATCCAAGTTTAACCAATCAACGCTTGTTACAAAAACACAATTTTATCATTTATAGTGGGCCGCTTTAATGTTATAATTTTTTACAAAGATACTTTCCTTAAGAGTCTCATCTTTTTTTACAAAATATGAAAGTAGAAATCTGTATCTTTCTAAAGTATATTTTATTTTTGTCACAAGCCTTCCACAATTGGAATAAAATACTACGAAACAGCGCTTAGACTCAGCAGCGAATTAAGACGCGCAGTAAAAATTTGTGCGATATACAAACATTATTAAGACCGTTGAATTGCTTCCAATTCATAAAAAAATTGGCATGTACGGAAAGGGGTATTATTCTAGTTTTTAATTATGTAAAAAAAAACACTAGTTATCGATTTAGATTTAATATTAAAAATCAATTCCCATTACAAGTCGTGAATTTTCTCTTTAGCTAAATTCACGAATTTTTTAGAAATTATTTTACCATTACAGGTACTCGTTTTTTTTTCAATACTTATAGCTTCATCCATTACCTATACAAAATAGAACATTATTTGTTCGTATACAAACAGGAACGGGTCATAAAAACGGTTTTAACGCAGCTGTGCAAGTGCACTGCTGTAACGCAAAACTGCGTGACAAACAAGGAAATTGCGCGCCGGCCGCGCGACAAACGAGTGGTTAAACAGGACTGCTTAAGGCCTGCTTTCACACTAACCTTTGGGATCTAGTATGAAAGGTAAACAATTGAATAGAAATCCTTGCGATAAGGGCTCATCGCAAAGGCCCCTGAAGTGGGCGAAGGACGACCATAAGAAATACGATCTTAATCTTTCTTTTTTTTTTCGTCGATGAAGTCGATGCCGCGAAATTTCAAACGGACTTTTTACGGAAATAAGGAAAAGGACATGAGGCATACTGCCAAAAAATAAATTTTATCATTAATGGAAACAAACTACCAAAAAAACTTCCCCTTTAAGGGAAATCGACAAAACAACAAAAAAAAACCACGCTACAATACGACGAGTCAGGAACATGACGAATCCGGAACAAATCTTTTAAACTAACGTTCCGCAGTATTGCCGTGGCGCTAGTATCAAATCAATAAAATAAAATATCTACACTACTAATTAATAATGCATGTTAATGGCCATTCGAATTATTCGAATGATTGAGATAATCGAACGATCATTCATAATCGCGCATCGCTAATCGGCGGGCTGATTATCTAATTAGAAACCGCCTAGCGACCGGTCGCAGTTCACAGATGAACGTAATACATTGCTACTTTTCTTTGGGGTAAAAAAAACATACCAAAGAAAAGTAGCAATGGATGTCAAATGCAACCGGTCGCTAAATAGTTTCTTTTTAGATAATCAGGGTGCAGAAATAGATGTCCTTACAAAACTCAGTGATATTTGGCTAATTTAAAATTACTTATTGATCGTGTTCGTTGCATGTCCTCATTTATTTGAGTAGAGGTATTTGTGCACTACTGTCAATGAAACGACGTAAATAAGTAGCACAATTTAATGATTATTCGAAACATGACAAAGACTTAGCTTTTAAAAAATTGATTTATCACTTACACAACTCCATTATACATATAAAAGAGATTATTTAAAAATATCACATTGAATAAAGCTTTTAAAGACATTAATAATAACTATTGTTTAAGCTGCTGTGAAGGGCGTTAAGTAAAGTGGATATTTTTAGTTTAATCTTCATCATCATCATCATCAGAAAGTGCTAACATCTGAAACAAAATATGAACTTTATACAGTGTCCCAAAACTTTGCCACACGGAGCAAAAATACTTTATAATTAAAGATAGGAAAATTTACCTAAAGAAGACTTCATTTTGATTTTTAAAATAATTGGAACTGCATTCAAAGATTTTCGAAAAAGCGCATGCCTTAATCAGGAATCGAACCCACCAAATTAGAAAAAAAAAATCATTTTTTTATTTTTATGATACCGATCTCGGATTATTTTTTGCTAAGTAACACAGCAACTTAAACAAAAGTAAGACCATGTTTAACATTTAAATTTTAATGATTACGTATTGTATCAATTTGTCTAGGAAAGAATGCGATTTTCAAAAAAATCTTTGATTTGAATGCAGTTTGCATTATTTTTTAAAACAAAACGAAGTCTTCTTTCAGTAAAATTTCCTATCTTCAATATTTAAGGTACTTTCCCTCCATGTGGCAAAGTTTTGGGACAACCTGTATATGCAAGTAATCCAGTATTTTCGTAACTATATTAAACTGATGCGGTTTTACTGCGGTGAACCTTATGCGTATAGTAAAGAGAATGCAGAAGTTTCCTAGTTTTTTATTATTCGCTATTATTAAAATTAAGGCCAAATTATACACAACTGTGTAAGAATTATCAAATTATCTTTAAAAATGAAAAAGTTACAGGACGTGAAAGTTACGATTTGACAGATGAGCGAAAGATAATTTCGCTCATCGGGAACCAGTCGCCTGACGTCATCTACGGAACATCTCCAGCGGCCGCGTGAAATTTTAAACATTTGGTTCCCGTAGTGGGGTGGTTCCACTCATTATTTACAAAAGTTGCTTGTAATCATGAGTGGAAGTGGGGTGGCCACTGCGGGAACAAAATGATTAAAATTTTAGCTCGGTATTTTGTGTTGATTTTTTAACCAGAATCAACTTACATCTGTCATCTCAGCGGTTAAATGCAGTTCCGATAGTCCGGTAACATCTTCCAAATAAGTGCCACTGTTGAAGACATTAAGCAAGAACTGTATTCCTTCCTCCTTATACTTGTTTACTACAATGTCGGAGCAGGCTATGCACTGCTTGAATTTGGCACAAGTGGGTAGCACACTTTGGAAGGAGTGAAGGAACCCTCTAATGGAGTGGGGTATGGGTCCTAAGACTCCTTGCATGTCTGGAGGGAGATCGTTTGCCATATCGGTGGTGAGGTTGTATACTGCTGGGGCTTCTACCCTGCAATAAAAAAAATAGGTTTTTATGTGAGGGAGGGAGTAAAGTAGCATTATTCACGCCTGAACCGACCGTGTACTTCAACACAGCGTTGAGCGTTCAGTTTAAAAAAAAAAGCATATAACGCCCTGTTCTTAGGCCGGGTTTGCACCTGCAAGATAGCTTCTGCAAGAAGTGTCCCACAGCCTGTCAGACAGTAGCTTAAAAGTGTTAATTAATAGCAAATGCACTGACGACAGTTTGCTACGCGTTCACAAGCTGTGTGACAGGCTGTCAGTGTAAGTTCTCGCAGAAGTTTTTGCAGGTGTATCCACCTTAGAGTACCATCGCGACCTTAGAGTAATTTTACGTCATTAGGGGACACGAACTCAAGATTGACAATGCTTGACTGGGTAACTCACATCACAGAATACCTATATAATAAGTAGTAGGTACTAAACGTACAGAAACCCATCCGCGCGAGGACAATCAATTAAGTACAATTTCGAATTGCGCAGCGCTGCGTGCCTATCATTATGAGCACCTCCGAAGTGCTTCTCTTTCTGTCATGTAGCTCTGTCTCAACCGACACATGAAATCACTCGTGCGCTGGCTCGACCGAGTCAGCCGCGAGCGAGCAGTAGCACAGAATATATATAAGAAAGGAAACTCCGCCCCGCCCCAGAATCAATTACCACACCCCGCCCCGCGAGTTCGTATGCCGTTTCGTGTGCTCGTTTAGTTGTGTTTGTCAATATCAACTTATTTTTATATTCAAAGCGTGTTTGTCAAATGTCTAGGCATTTTGATTATTAAAGCAATGAGTTGTAACTTTATTTACCAAAAAGTTCGAATTATGAATTGAACGCCGCCCGCTCATACAGTACAAACTGCACGGTAGCCCTAGACTGTGTCCGGACACGAAAGTGGCGGCGGCCGAGCGGTGGCGGGGCGGCGCGGCAGCGGAGCGGCGGCGGGGCGGGGCGATGAGAACGTGGGCACGAAACTTAGCGGTCGGTCAGCCGCGCTAGTAGTGTTGTGACAGATGGGCTAAATACCATTAAGGGCCCGTGGACCTACCGATTTGACCTACTGGTAGGACCACGGTGTACCACTAAAGTAACTTCTTATTTTTTTTTATTTCTATTGATGTGTCAAATGTGATGTTGCTATGGAAACAATTTCTTGTTAAATTAATACCGAAAAATATTCAAAGGACGAAATATATCCTATGTCTAAAAATTTTATTTAGTTCGAAAAAATGGTCTAAGTATAGGCGTTAACTAGTTTCAAAACCAGATTCTTTGCTCATCTTGTGTTTTTTAAATGATGTCCAAGATGCCGACATCCATACTGAATAAATAGGTACTACCTAGTAATCAAACAGACACTATTATATTATTCAACACAACACTACTGTAATCGCGGGCTACCAAATCCAACTAGTTTGTTCATTTGTTTTCGTCGCTCTCCTCCCGCCCGTGCATCGCTCGTCGCCCCGCGCCGCCACCGCCCGTTTCGTGCGCGTCTCCATACTGTGCCATACTGTTGAATGCATCGCCGCCGCTCCGCTGTCGCGCCGCCCCGCTGCCGCTCCGCCGTCGCAGTTTTCGTGCCCGGACACTTACAGACACAGTTGCGCGTATACAACAACGTCATCCTTACTAATATTATAAATGCGAAAGTCCGTTTGTTTGTTTGTTACGCCTTCACGTCTTAACTACTCAACCGATCATCATGAAATTTTGCATACACGTTGTCAAGGGTACAGAAAAGGACATAGGGTACCTTTCATCCCGAAAAACGATACTGTTCCCAAGGGATAGATAAATAACTGTCCACGCAGACGAAGTCGCGGGCGGCAGCTAGTCTGTTTATAATGGCGCGGTTGTATGGAGTGCCCTGGGTGTGGCAGGAGGCTGAGTTAATATAAACGACGCCATTTCTAATCCCATTCTTTACAATAATAATAATTATGTACCTCTTGCTATGCTGTAACAATGCGACGAGTAGTTCGACCGCAAGCGCGCCCGCCACCGCCGCGGCGCCGGGCCGCGTCACCGTGCACTGCTGGTCTAGGGTGCGATCTTTTAACGACTGCAAGTTAACAAATACAACTTTACTGCATTTGAAATAAAGGCGTTTTATTAGCAGCAACCGTCTGGGGTTGTGGATGAATAAAATGGGCCGCGTCTATAGGGTGCGATCTTTTACGACTGCAAATTAACAAATACAACTTTGCTGCATTTGAAATAAAGGCGTTTTATTAGCAGTAACTGCCGTGTGGATGAATAAAATGGGCCGCGTAAACTTGCACTGTTGGTCTAGCTAGGGTGCGATCTTTTAACGACTGCAAATTAAGGTGGGAAATTAAGACTTTACTGCATTTGCAATAAAGGCGTTTTATTAGCAGCAACTGCCTGGGATGTGAATGAATAAAATGGGCCGCGTAACCTTGCACTGCTGGTCTAAGGTGCGATCTTTAACGACTGAAAATAGACTATTTGACTAATTTTGGAAAACCATTTTAAATTATTCCTTATTACGTAATAAGCGCACCACATTGATATTTCAGGAAATATCTATGTATTTCATTAATAAATCAATGTTAAAGTTTAAAATTTTAAAACCGCGCCAAAAACGCTATGGCTCTGGACACGTGACTTGTTGACGTCACAAGCCTGTAAACATTGTAATATCCTTAGCCATTTGACAGTCATCAATCGCGGATCTAAGTCTATGGTCGTGTCAAACGCCTGAAGCCATATTTATTTACAGGCATGTGACGTCATCAGTCATCTTAGAGCGTTTTTGCCACAGAAAAAAATTCAAAAATTATTGCATTTTTCTAGGTGAAATTAATCAATTAATAGACTTAATTCAGTCCATATAATAGTTGAATATGTTTTTTTACGCCATTATCTGTTAGGATGACCACCATTTGTAGTATATTTTCAATGTTGTCAAATTGTCTATTAAGGTAGGAAATTAGACTTTACTGCATTTGCAATAAAGGCGTTTTATTAAAAGCAGCTGCCTGGGGTGTGAATGAATAAAATCGGGACGCGTCACGTCACCGAGTACCTACTGTTGGTCTAGGGCCCGTATTTATAAACCGCTCTCAACGTTCTCGAGCTTTCTTGAGATCGCGCTCGAGATAGTCTTCTTATAGAAACAGAATCTCAATCTCAGGTATAATCTCAAGATAGCTCTCAACGTTGAGAGTGGTTTATAAATACGGGCCTTAGGTGCGATCTTTTAAGGACTGGAAATTAAGATAGGAAATTAGACTTTGCAATAAAGGCGATATTAGCAGCAACCGCCTGGGGTGTCGACATTAACCATTTTAACCATTAACCACTACCTGGGGCACAGACCTTCGTTATGGATGGACAAGGAGGAATGACCATGACCCACCACGCGGGCCCAATGCGGCTTGGTGTGTGTTAACTACTGCCAATGCAGCCCGGCCGGACCAACAGCTTTTAACATGCACAGAGGAGCTCGAGCTAATACATTTTTGGTCACCCATCCCATGACCGACCCTTGCGAAAGTTGCTTAACCTCCGCAATCGTAAAGCCAGGCGCTTCATTCTTACGTTCATTTTCGATGCTTCATCAGAGAACCATCGAAAATGAACGTAAAAATGAACCATCTAATTTCGGCTTTAGATTAAAAACAGGTATTAAACGCGCTTAATACCTGTGTTAATAAACTAATAAAATGCAACGCGAAAGTTTAAAAGTGTAAAATGACAAAGTACCTTTACAACTTTCGTTGGTAGTTTCAGAGATGAGGTACTTCCTACATCCAATCTTACATAGGTACTTTACAGATACCGGCACATAACTTGGCAAGACAAAGATGCGCAGCAGCTACAAACACTAAACTCGGCGCATCTTTTGTCTCATCTTTGTCTTGCCAAGTTATGTGCAGGTATCTGTACCTCCGTATAATATCAATGTAGATTTGAAAAAAAAACTTACATTACCGGGAGCAGTGACGTCATTACAAAAGTAGCAGCCTAGCTGCCCTCCTGGTATAAAAGTATTTTCGTGGGTAGTTTCACCAGCTGATTTCGGATTGCTAATTCCATGTCGCATCACTAAGTAACTGTCGAAACCTAACGCCGCATTTATTGTTATCTAAAAAGAAGTATTCATATAAAATATCATTTTATTTTCGATCTTACATTAGTGGAAATGTAAATTACATGTATTGTAAATGTAAATTAATTAAGTAAATGTAAATTAATTAAGTAAAATTAAGTGATTAAACCTTAGAGAAGGGAAGTAAGGGGAGCAGGCATACCTACGAAAACAGCGTGCATACCTACTTCATTGTTCTCCATTGTAATGGAACAAAACATGGCGGCTTAGCTTAGTGTACATACACCTTATGTTAACAGCATAGAGTTGAAAATTGTAACAAGTGACAGGAACAAAATATGGCGGACATGGCACGCGCCTGACGTCACGAATGCTTTTTTATTGCAGTTTATGCCTGCTCCCCTTACTTCTCTTCTCTAAGGATTAAACACACCAAATAGAGATCTATGCAGATTTAAGGCACAATTAAAGCCTGTCGTGTATGATAATGATTATGTAGATAACCATAAGTAAACAGTCAGGTCTAAAAATATGTATAAACAGTTCAAAACTGTCTCACTTTGTTGTAGTTGTCATTGATTTCTTTTCAAAAAAAGTAATAGCTTTTGTGTTAGAGTGAAAAAGTTCTTAACTGTATACATAATTTGTAATGACTAAACATACATAATTAATCACACTGGCCTGCAAAACTAAGTACTAAAGGTGAGGTATTACAACCTCTTAAAACTTGCCAAGTTTATGAATTGCTATAGTTACATCTCTTTCTCGCTGCATAGCAAATAAAAGAGATGCATTGATAGCCATTCAGAAAACTGGCAAGTTTTAAGAGGTTGTAATACGGGGGCAGAGGTCTATTTTCATACAAACGAGGTAACTTTGAAGCATTGGTTCTCCGCCCAGGATTAAACGGGGTGTGATCTGATGATGGCCATCCAGGGAGTGAATGGAGAAGATTCAGATCCCCATACACACCCAATTGATCTGGTCAGCATTCTAAGAGTTGTAAGGATAAGAGTTATCAGTTACAGCATTTCCATACATTTTAATGCTATTTTCGTGGTTTTTTTTAACATATCCCCATACAAACCCAATAGATCTGATCAGCATTCTAAGAGCTGTTTGGATATGTTTAAAAAAACCACGAAAATAGCATTAAAATGTATGGAAATGCTGTAACTGATAACTCTAATCCTTACAGCTCTTAGAATGCTGATCAGATCAATTGGGTGTGTATGGGGATCTGAATCTTCTCCATTCACTCGCTGGATGGCCATCATCAGATCACACCACGTTTAATCCTGGGCGAAGAACCAATGCTTCAAAGTTACCTCGTTTGTATGAAAATAGACCTCTGTAGTACTTAGTTTTGCAGGCCAGTGTATTTAAGTATCTTCACATGTATAGATAAGACCAAATTATCACAGCATAATTATAGTGATAACTAGCGGCCGCTCGCGACTTGTCTGCCTGCATGGAGAGTTTTTTTGTTATCCCTCGGGTACAATACTTTTTTCAGGATGAAAGGTACCCTATGTCCTTCTCTGTACCCCTGACAACGTGTAAGACAAATTTCAGGATGATCGGTTCAGTAGTTAAGACGTGAAGGCATAACAAACAAACAAACGGACTTTCGCATTTATAATATTAGTAAGGATAGTAAGGATAAAGTATACGTTTGTACCTTTCCAAAATGAGCTGCGAGCAGGGTTGGCAACCACCTCGCTTCTCGGGTGTCTAGCAGAAGGAATATGACGTCATGCTCTTTGATCGCCTCTGTGATCAGTTCAATGTTAGCTATAGTTTCAGCCTTCAGTGATTCTCCAATAGGGTGGCCCGGCATCGGTATGTGAGCGACGATGCCTTTGCTGTGCTAAAACACAAAGAAATAATCGTCAAGGCACGGTAATGTTATCTCTTTACCACTCTTTACAGTATTTTAACTCGACCCTTTCGACAAAATCGACAAAAGATGATCGTAATGAATAAAAGGTTGCATACTCTCAGGCATGGACGAAAAAATATATTTTTCGTCCATGTCTCAGGCCAGCTATGCAATACAGATTTTTCTTCCACAAAACATTCGTTCGTCCCTGCGGCGCATTCGCGACTGTTATGTGTACCGAGTGCAAACTGAATTCAAGGCGCGTAGGTTAGGCTTGCATTTCGACCGTTTGTATTAAGTTAGAATACTGTTAGTCAAGGTCAGCTAGCTCAAAGAGAAATTGCCTCATTTGACGTTGAATGTGGTTGAGCTCAACTAACAAGACTTATTCAACTGGAGTTTCAGTTTTAAGGTGGCATTTCGATGGAGGAGCTCGGTGGCACAGTGGTTTCGCTAAACCACTGATTTCGCAAGGGTCGGTCATGGGATGGGTGACCGAAAAATTATTATGTCGAGTTCCTCCGTGCTTCAGAAGGCACGTTAAGCCGTTGGTCCCGACTGCATTTGAAGCCATTAACATAACACCCAGCAAACCGAATTGGGCCTGCGTGGTGGGATAAGGCCCGTCCTCCTTATCCACTCATAAGGAAGTCTTGTGCCCCTGCAGTGGGGTCTTTAAAATATGGCTGAGGCGACCGCGCGACGCACTGCTTAGTATGAATTTGTATGGAGCTCTAAACAAAGCAAGCGACCGCGACCCGCGACCAATTCATACTAAACAATGGGTCGCAATCGCCCACATCGGAATGCTAACTTAACTTTAGACATGTTTAAGTTAGTAAATAGATTGTGGACAGCGATATTAGGTAATGAGCCGCCTGTCTTAGAGTAATCGAAAGAAAAACGTCCTACTTTTTTTGGTCCTCTTTTTTATACTGGGTTATTAATGGTACTTATAAAAAGAAAATAAAAAAAACGGCAAAAAATCACATTTGTTGTATGGGAGCCCCCCCCTTAAATATTTATTTTATTCTGTTTTCAGTATTTGTTGTTATAGCGACAATAGAAATACATCATCTGTGAAAATTTCAACTGTCTAGCTATTACGGTTCATGAAATACAGCCTGGTGACAGACAGACAGACAGACGGACAGACAGACAGACAGACGGACAGACAGACGGACAGCGGAGTCTTAGTAATAGGGTCCCGTTTTTACCCTTTGGGTACGGAACCCTAAAAAAACGGTAAAACTTACTACAGAAGGTAGAATAAGCCTGAGATTATCAGCTGCTGCCTCAGCCTTCTTCCTTCCACCATTGAGCGAGTCCTGGTAGTTGAAGAGAATTTGCCTTGTTGGGTTCGAATATGACACTTTACCATTGTCGATAAAAGTCATGTGACGAAATCCCCATGCCTGTAAATTTTACATAAATTATTTATTCCGTAATTTATTACAAGTCGTTAAACTATTGTAAAATTAGATTTAATATAATAGATAGAAAAGAACAATAATTCATATTGACTTTTTCGCGATTCATTATCAGCCTCTGTGGTCTACTGGTTCGCCCACACGTCAACCCGTGTAAGCCGCAGGGCTCCCGGGTTCGATTCCCAGGGAGGTACAATTTGTACTTGGTTTGGTTGGTTTGCTTCGGCTTATTTCAAGTCCGCCTGGCTAGCTACCACCATCTTATCTAAGTCTGACGCCATAACAACAATTAAACAATTGTTGTGTTCCGGCAGTTAGAGGTAAGATAGCCAGTTCCTCAGTGATGAGGATTCTTCCATCTTTGACCTTATCGTCACTTGACATCGTGAGTAGTTTTGATGACTACTTTGACGCCATTTTGCTCATACTATCACGAGTACTCAAAGCGCACTTTGATCAAAATTTTAATTAAAGTAAACTTGGACCCAGTTCTTCTTTTCTCAAAGCCTGCTTTGACAAAGTAATTTTAATGATTACTTTGATCGTGTAAAAGCAATCAAAGCGCACTTTGACGTCGGCGACACTATCAATCAATCATAGTTATATACCAATAAATTCCGAGCCACGTGACATCCAAGAGTACCAGCTCCAAGTAAAAGACACTTCGTGGTCTTCATGATGTCCACATCTATATCAGGAACCAAACGCCATTTCATCAGCTTGATGTTTAGATCTGATGCGGTATCTGCTAATCTGAAGCAAATTAATTATCAATACCAGCATGCTCCCCACGAGTGCCTACCCAACCTACTATTTGTCAATAGTCATCTCGCAATGTTTGTCCCATTTATATGAGTGCCGTGCCGAGTGAGCGGGCGGGACTTCGATCAAGAATTCCCTAGATGTCCGGTCAGATTCTCAAAAATGGCACCTCAAATAGCGTCTCACTTACAAACTGTGCGCTTATTTTGCACAAAGTAAGTGATAAAAGATATAAAATGTGAGTTTGTACAAAATAAGCGCCAAGTTTTTAAGTGGGATTCTATTTGCAAAAACGTCACTGTGTAGCGTCTGTGTAATAGGTAGTTGAAACGCGGTGCTTGTATGGAGTGCCCGGGGTGTGGTGTAGGGCATTTATGTGATTCCGAGCTGACAAGTGAGTTTCAACCCTAAATCTACAACTGGGCCCTTTCTTTTTTAAGAATAGAAAATCCATAACGTGATGTGGTGGTTGGATTATTATTTAATGGTATTTTCAATGATTAATATATCAAATGACTTACTTCACAGGATCCATGGATGATGACATGTTAGCAAGTTTAGGTCCAAAGTTGCCTTTATCATTTCTTTCCCAACCAACCCAACCTGCACTCTCTACCGATTTCAGATTCTGAAAGAATAAAGTTCTTTTAGTCATTCATATTACGAGAATACTATTAGCAAAAGTGGAAAACTTAATATTTTATTTTTACCTTAGGTACAATGGAATGAATGTTACAAACAAAAAGCTATAACGTACTTATAATTGTTATTTGTTTAGATGTAATTTTGATATTTGGTCATAAGTGAATCTCCCAAGCATTATAAAAAATATAATAACTACAAACTAAAAGGAACAAACCTGTGAGGCTTTTGTAGAGAAAATAAGGCTATTTTCAATACCATCATTAGAGTTACATCTCAAGCCAATTATTTTCATATCCGAGTTACGAAGACTCGAACAGTAATTAAATAAAGCCGCTAAAAATAATCGAAGCGACCAACCAGGGTTATTACCATTACTCGAGTCAGCAAATGTGAAATAAGTGTCAGTCAGATCTGTATCAAAGTTTTTTGAAACATCTTTTCCTTGAAAAAATTGAGACAATGTAGAAACAGTAATGTCTTTATTAGTTTTCTTGACAACAAAGAAACACTTTTGTTGAGTGTCCAGTGACTTAAAAGCTTCTGCTAGGCTTTCAAGCTCATCTTTATTGAAATGTAAAGAAATACTTTTACTCTTTTCCCGTAAATATATTGTAGGCTGGCATGGAGCTGGGAATGCAAACCAGTAAAAGTAATTGAATTTTTTGAGATCCTGGAAAACAAAAACATGGTTACTTCATCACAACTCTTTTGTTTTTACTTATATCTCAGGGGTCAACAAATGGCGGACTGCGGTTTAGATCCGGACCGCCGGCCAATGATTTTCAGCCTTGGTTGCTAGTTATCGTCTACCAAACAGACAGTGATTTATATTTGTTATAAATGGACCCACACCAAAACTAATTGGTGATCCCTGTTTTATCGATTCAAGTATTTGAATTACAAATCAATCAAAGTAGATAGGAATTAATACTTACAGCAAATGATAAAACAATAAAATTCAGTAAAGATGAAGGGTTGGTGATCCACTCTCCTTTCTTTATATCCTCCCACAACGTTTCACCAACAGTGTTGAGCAATGCTGCTTTATCAATGTTTTTAAAGTCCTCAATTGTATTTTTATTTAGAACTTTACCAGTCACATTCAGGTAATGTTGTTCATTTTCTGGAGTGCTATAAAGATATTTAAAAAATGTTATATAGGTACTCCATGCACTAAAATAAGTGTTTCTGTTTTTTTGGTTTGGTTGGTGGTAGGTCTTCAAGTCTGCCTGGCTAGCTACCACCATCTTACCTAAGTCTGACTCCATAATGGCCGGTATACATTTTGATTAGTGTTTAGTGCGAGTGGCTCGTTTAGTGTTTAGCAAAAAACACGTTCGGACAGTCTCTGATTAGTGTTAAGTGTTTAGTGCGAGCGAAGTACAGTGTTTAGAAGCGCGTTCTATTTTTTCCGCGAGTAGCTCCTCCCGCACGTCCCGCCTTCACCCCTCACTTGCAGCTAAACACGCACTAAGCACGTCTGGACAGGACTGTTAAGTGTTTAGTTTATATCAACAAAGCCTGTACTAAACAGCGTATGCTAAACAGTATGGGACATCACCTACTAATCACTACACACTAAACAGTGCATAACAACAACTAAAAAAATGTATTACAGCAGTCACAGGTAAGATAGCCAGTTCCTCAGTTGTGGTGAGGATTCCGGGTGTAGTGCACTTCCACCTTCTGCCTTATCGTCACTTAACATCACATGAGGTGAAGGTCAAGCACTATCCCGTTGTGCATTAGAAAAACTTACCTATTGAAAGAGGTCCCATCTACTTCAAAAATAGGGCCTAGGTCATTTCGGTAGGTGAAACGGCCGAATATTGGTTTCGAACTCTCGTTCAACTTGTCTACATCCAGCTTCAGCTCCGTTAGTGTATGCCAGAACGATGGATGGACGAAGGACATAAATGGAACATATTGTATTATTTCTCCTTGTTTATCTGAAGACATGATTGAGTCTTCGGCCATAGGTCATCAAAATGTTATCAGCGGTTTATATAGTTGAAGAATTCTATTTCAAATAGTTAAACTTTTCTAATTGTGTTTATAAGGTAGGTAAAATGGAGTTTTTTGATTTATAATTTGAATGGTGACCGGGGCGCGGCAGCGAATGTTTGTGTGTGTATGTAAATTAGAAATATCATTTAGAATCAGAATCACACAAATAAAATCCCATTTATTAATATTTAAAAACACTCAAATCACTTTGCAAAACACAGCACTGCAGACAGTGCAGAGTGCAGTGCAGGCAGACAGCGAGCGGCTGACAGCGCGCTTGCTTGACTAAACTGTCAATGTCAAAAACAGCTGTAAGCTGAAGGAATGGGTACATTCATAGCCTTCTATATCTTCCAAGCCATGAAGTTGAGCAGAACGGCAACATCGCATGTGGTCAAGCACATAGTATAAAATTATTTTAATAATTATTTATTATTTGTTTTTCCTATATTATCTATGTTTAAACTAGTTGTAAATTGTGATGTAAGATTATTTCAATAAACTTTTATATTTATTTTTATTATTTATTTATTAGAACATAAGGTTTGAGTCAAATTATTTGAACTTTTCGGGGGTTCTTTAGTACGATGAGCATTTTGATCTAAGCCTCCTCTAGCAATAAATCTTACATCATTGGAAAGGTATTTAAATTTGAAACACTTTATTGTAACACTATAAACGTCAACTATTAGTACTTTGAGAGTTATAACGCTCGGAACTTGACCAATTTTTTTAACATTAATGACCTAAAACTCCGAAAATACTAACAATTAATAGAAAGTATGTTTGCAGCTAATATTTGTCATATAAAAACCTTTCTTATGATATATCATTAATTTCTATAGGTGTGGTAGATCAACTCCCATAGACAATAAACCACTTTTATACTTTAATAACCTTTAACTCCAAAAGTATTAACAATTGATATAAAGTATATTAGCAGCAAATATTTGTCTTTAAAAGACCTTTCTAATGATATATCATTTATTGCTAGAGGGCGTGTTAATCAACTCCCTGCTGAAGAAAATCAACAAAAAAGATGACATCTTTGACAGCCATTTTTTCCTAGTTAACATTGATATTTTTCTTATTGTTTAATATACAAAGCATTTCAATAAAAGAACTAAATTATTTTCATATTTTGAACCTCACACGATTACTACCAAAAAAAATATCGACCTCTTAAAATTGAAATATTCCCATACATTTAGTATGGAGACTGGCCGACGACATGACCACGAACTGACAGTAACAGGCGTTGCCAAACTTATGTTCACGGCTTGCAATTAAAGAAGGCTATGGTACATTACATAGCCTTCTTTAATTGCAAGCCGTGAACATAAGTTTGGCAACGTCTGTTACTGTCAGTTCGTGGTCATGTCGTCGGCCAGTCTCCATACTAAATGTATGGGAATATTTCAATTTTAAGAGGTTGATATTTTTTTTCCTAGTAATCGTGTGAGGTTTAAAATATGAAAATAATTTAGTTCTTTTATTGAAATGCTTTGTATATTAAACAATAAGAAAAATATCAATGTTAACCAGGAAAAAATGGCTGTCAAATATGTCATCTTTTTTGTTGATTTTCTTCAGCAGGGAGTTGATTAACACGCCCTCTAGCAATAAATGATATATCATTAGAAAGGTCTTTTAATGACAAATATTTGCTGTTAATATACTTTATATCAATTGTTAATACTTTTGGAGTTAAAGGTTATTAAAGTATAAAAGTGGTTTATTGTCTATGGGAGTTGATCTACCACACCTATAGAAATGAGTGATATATCAAAAGAAAGGTTTTTATATGACAAATATTTACTGCAAACATACTTTCTATTATTTGTTAGTATTTTCGGAGTTTTAGGTCATTAATGTTAAAAAAATGGTCAAGTTTAGAGCGTTATAACTCTCAAAGTACTAATAGTTGACGTTTATAGTGGTACAATAAAGTGTTTCAAATTTAAATACCTTTCCAATGATGTAAGATTTATTGCTAGAGGAGGCTTAGATCAAAATGCTCATCGTACTAAAGGACTCCCGAAAAGTTCAAATAATTTGACTCAAACCTTATGTTCTAATAAATAAATAATAATAATAAATATAAAACTTTATTGAAATAATCTTACATCACAATTTACAACTAGTTTAAACATAGATAATATAGGAAAACCAAATAATAATTAATTTTTAAAATAATTTTATACTATGTGCTTGACCACATGCGATGTTGCCGTTCTGCTCAACTTCAGGGCTTGGAAGATATAGAAGGCTATGGTACATACATAGCCTTCTTAATTTCCAAGCCGTGAACATAAGTTTGGCAACGTCTGTTACTGTCAGTTCGTGGTCATGTCGTCCGCCAGTCTCCATACTAAATGTATGGGAATATTTCAATTTTAAGAGGTCGATATTTTTTTTCATAGTAATCGTGTGAGGTTTAAAATATGAAAATAATTTAGTTCTTTTATTGAAATGCTTTGTATATTAAACAATAAGAAAAATATCAATGTTAACCAGGAAAAAATGGCTGTCAAAGATGTCATCTTTTTTGTTGATTTTCTTCAGCAGGGAGCTGATTAACACGCCCTCTAGCAATAAATGATATATCATTAGAAAGGTCTTTTAAAGACAAATATTTGCTGTTAAAATACTTTATATTAATTGTTAATACTTTTGGAGTTAAAGGTTATTAAAGTATAAAAGTGGTTTATTGTCTATGGGAATTGATCTACCACACCTATAGAAATGAATGATACATCATAAGAAAGGTTTTTATATGACAAATATTTGCTGCAAACGTACTTTCTATTAATTGTTAGTAATTTCGGAGTTTTAGGTCATTAATGTTAAAAAAATTGGTCAAGTTTAGAGCGTTATAACTCTCAAAGTACTAATAGTTCACGATTATAGTATTACAATAAAGTGTTTCAAATTTAAATACCTTTCCAATGATGTAAGATTTATTGCTAGGGGAGGCTTAGATCAAAATTCTCATCGTACTAAAGGACCCCCGAAAAGTTCAAATAATTTGACTCAAACCTTATATTCTAATAAATAAATAATAATAATAAATATAAAACTTTATTGAAATAATCTTACATCACAATTTACAACTAGTTTAAACATAGATAATATAGGAAAAACAAATAATAAATAATTTTTAAAATAATTTTATACTATTAGCGTATAGTTGGCAGACTCACCATGGAATTAGAAGGTTTTGACTAGGTCAAAAAATTGTTAATAAATAGTGATAAATAGTGAACTATAGCATATAAATAGTGATACTATGATTCAAAAGATATTTGAGTATCTTGGTGAGGCTGCAAACTTGACGTCAAGTTGGCAGACACCTTAAGAAATACAGTTCGTATCATTATGATTTATATGCCAAAAAATTGTTAGAAAATAGTGAATCGTATACGCAAAATTTCAATAACATTGCTTTAATACAAGCCGAGATATTACGGTCTCTAAGTGGGCTGCCAACTTGACGTTTCAGGCAATAGCGATTCCAGAGAAACGGGTACAAGTTTTAAACAAATAAATATATCAAAAAATTGTTAGTGAAATTGTGATTCCTACGATATAAATAAAACAAGAATTCTTCATTGCTATTTTCTAAAAATCGAATGTTAACTTTTACATAACACTCTGAATAGGATGTCGATCAATATTGAACTTTGCTCCACAGGAATAAGGTTCCAACTTTATTGCAATCATGAGGTGAGTACTATCAAGCAAAAAAGTGAGATTTATATTTTTAGCCATATCCTCGAATTATTATTACACTTGTTTTATTAATTAAATGTTGGTATCAAACAATAACGATATTCATTAATAACAATAATATTCATTACAATAGCGCCATCTCTCGGAAAAGATTGTCAATTTCTCAGTAATAATTTAAAGTTAGGTGCCTATATATCAGAGGTGCCCAAACGGTCGATCGCGATCGACCGGTCGATCGCGAGAGGTTTTAAAGTCGATCGCTAAGGATTACAGATTTGACACTTTGCACCTAATGTAGTTTTACTTATGCATTTTTTTTTTCAAAAACTGTCAAAATGTCGATCCCTTATTCATAAATTGTTGTTAGGTCGATCTCCTTAAGGAAAAGTATGGGCACCCCTGCTATATATGTATTAGGTATTATTTTACTTATTTATTTTTAAAATTCAAAAAGGCAAATCATAGCGTGCCAACCACTTTTAGTCGTTGCGTCAACTGTCTATTTTTACGAACGGTGGCTTTTGCGCCAACAATAAAGGCGATGATCGACTGTATAAAGACTACTCTTTAGTAGGCTGTGGTCAATACCCTACTCTTAATTCAATATTATTAATTCAGGAGAAACTATTAATAATTTCTACTTATATTACTTCCTACCTACTCACATACCAACTGATACTCATTTTACTATAAATCTCACCAGATAATAATAATAATATCTTTATTCTAACTCATACATAAATAGGTACCTAACGTTAAATTATAACTGAGAAATTGACAATCTTTTCCGAGAGATGGCGCTATTGCTATGATTGTTATTAATGAATATCGTTATTGTTTGATACCAACACTTAATTAATAAAACAAGTGTAATAATACTTGGAGGACATGGCTAAAAATATAAATCTCACTTTTTTGCTTGATAGTACTCACCTCACGATTACAATAAAGTTGGAACCTTATTCCTGTAGAGCAAAGTTCAATATTGATCGACATCCTATTCAGAGTATTATGTAAAAGTTAACATTCGATTTTTAGAAAATAGCAATGAAGAATTCTTGTTTTATTTATATCGTAGGAATCACAATTTCACTAACAATTTTTTGATATATTTATTTGTTTAAAACTTGTACCCGTTTCTCTGGAATCGCTATTGCCTGAAACGTCAAGTTGGCAGCCCACTTAGAGACCGTAATATCTCGGCTTGTATTGAAGCAATGTTATTGAAATTTTGCGTATACGATTCACTATTTTCTAACAATTTTTTGGCATATAAATCATAATGATACGAACTGTATTTCTTAAGGTGTCTGCCAACTTGACGTCAAGTTTGCAGCCTCACCAAGATACTCAAATATCTTTTGAATCATAGTATCACTATTTATATGCTATAGTTCACTATTTATCACTATTTATTAACAATTTTTTGACCTAGTCAAAACCTTCTAATTCCATGGTGAGTCTGCCAACTATACGCTAATTTTTATACTATGTGCTTGACCACATGCGATGTTGCCGTTCTGCTCAACTTCAGGGCTTGGAAGATATAGAAGGCTATGGTACATACCAGCAGGTTAATCGCTGGTTCATCGATCGCCATAGAGTAGATTTTAATGTAGTAAATTAATTTTATATCCTTATTCTTAATTTAGTATTATAAAGCGAAAGTGAAGGTCGAAACAAATTATCGGACGCGGCTTATGGACGCGGCTTACTGCCGCGTCTGATAAGTGTGCACACTCTAATAACATCCTGCGTGCCAGATAGCTATCGGACGTCCGATGACGTCATATTAGTCTATGGTTACGTCCGCGACTTACGTCCGATAGTTTGCACACCTCAGTGTATTTTCATAGTCCCAGATACCAATCAAGGTCCAAACAAATTATCGGACGCGGCTTACTGCCGCGGCTGATCTGAGGTGTGCAAACTATCGGATGTAGTAGGTCGCGGACGTAACCATAGACTAATATGACGTCATCGGACGTCCGACAGCTATCTGGCACGCAGGATGTTATGAGAGTGTGCACACTTATCAGCCGCGTCCATAAGCCGCGTCCGATAATTTGTTTCGACCTTCAGCCGCGGCAGTAAGCCGCGTCCATAAGTCGCGTCCGATAATTTGTTTCCACCTTGAAGGTCGAAACAAATTATCGGACGCGGCTTATGGAAGCGGCTTACTGCCGCGGCTGATAAGTGTGCACACTCTAATAACATCCTGCGTGCCAGATAGCTATCGGACGTCCGATGACGTCATATTAGTCTATGGTTACGTCCGCGACTTACGTCCGATAGTTTGCACACCTCAAGGTCGAAACAAATTATCGTACGCGGCTTATGGACGCGGCTTACTGCCGCGGCTGATAAGTGTGCACACTCTCATAACATCCTGCGTGCCAGATAGCTGTCGGACGTCCGATGACGTCATATTAGTCTATGGTTACGTCCGCCACCTACTACATCCGATAGTTTGCACACCTCAGATCAGCCGCGGCAGTAAGCCGCGTCCGATAATTTGTTTGGACCTTCAGTGTATTTTCATAGTCCCAGATACCTATCAGCCGCGGCAGTAAGCCGCGTCTGATAATTTGTTTCCACCTTCAGTTTGTTTGTTATGCCTTCACGTCCTAACTACTGAACCGATCAACGTGAAATTTTGCATACATATTGTCAGGGAGTGTAGAAAAGGACAGAGGGTACCTTTCAACCTGTAAAAAAGAACGAGCGGTCGCTAGGTGGTAAAGAAATTTACAAATCATGGTTATTTACTCTGTGATCAATGACTTAGCAATTGGTCTGCTGGAATGCACCCATTGGTTATTTTTTTAAATTCTCTTTTTGTAGAAAAACCAAAGAATCTACGCTCATACAGCCACATTTTATGTTCGTCATTTCGGGTGTACCTTACTCCTTCTGGCTTATGAGCTATAAAATCCTTCAGTGACGGATAAACAATTTCTTATTTTAGTATTCAGAACAAACGTGACGCTAGAGTTTATGAATGATTGACGATTGAACAAGGTCCTCACGAAATGACGCTGCAAATTATGGATGCTGAAAATAACAAAAACTAGCTAACGAAAGTCCAGTTTCACTCCGTAGATGCTCAGTGACGCAAAAATGAATAAGATTTAACACACAAACATCACTCAAAACAGAACAGATCTCATGAAATCGTTGTTCAAACAAGGGCCACACGAAACTGTGTGGCCCAAATTTCATTTGTCAAAATATTGACTATTATACCATTTGGAGCCATATAAAGCAGTCTAGCAGCGTCACGTTTGATAAGTGACAGTATACAACACTTTGAATCCGTTCGCATAACAACACATCAATAGAAAAAGCAAAAACAATATTTTGACCCATCAGGCTGTGTGGCCCTTATTCAAAACCGTCACTTTACGTGAATTTAGCGTCACGAATGTTGTAAACCACTTAATAGTAAAAATAATTTCCGTCACTGAGGATCTAGCTTTACCTGGAACCAATCACTGTAGTACTTACGTTGCAATTCGAGATTAAAATTAGTATGTAAATAAGCTAGGGTGACCACGAAGTCATTTTTTGCGGACATCATATTGAAGTTTACTGAGACTGTACGTAGTGAGCGTACCTATCGTAGCATTAGGACGTACCAAGTATATAAAACTGCAAAAAATGATTCAACAATTTGTGATTTATTAACGCTAAAGTGTGACACATTAAAAAAGTTGACAATAGTAATGTCAAAGATATCACAGTCCAATCACAATATGAATAAATGATTTGTTGATGATGATGATGATGACGATGATTTAATAGGGATTTTTAAGTGATCTGAGGTATTTAGTACTAGTCTTTTAAATTGTAATATTTTTAGACAATGTTTTTATGTACTGGCTCCAAGTCAGTTTCAATGGACGAAAATGACAGAAACTAGGTTTTTACACTACGCAAACTAACTTACATACAATAAAATTGAGTTTTTAAAATTTTAAATCAGATTTGTCAGTTCTGAGTTCAATTATTTATATCCGCCACAAATAATCGAATCCTACTAGTATTATAAATGTGAAAGTTTATGGGTTTGGACGTTTGGATGTTTGTTCCTCAATCACGCAAAAACTACTAAACGGATTTGGTTGAAATTTGGCACACAGATAGCAGATAGCCTAGATTAAAACATAGAATAGTTTTTATCCCGATATTCCCACGGGAACGGGAACCACGCGGGTGAAACCGCGGGCGGCCGCTAGTTTCTAATAAAAATGGATCGGCAAGATGTGACACAAAACGCAAAAATAATAAACTTTTTATATGCTATGTCAATGAAAAGCAATGTTTTAGAATTTTCGAAGGTTTTTCCCCAAAAAATAAGCTAGCGCTATGCGTCTGTCCGTGCGAACACATACTTAGCTGAGAAATCATGTGACGTTCCAAGAGAAAAGGTATCTTATGGTTAGGCCATAAGGTACCTTTTCCCGTGGAATGTCACAATTATGTTCCATTCGAAGCATTTAAAAAAACCGCGCGATGAAACGTCAAAAAGCGCTCGTGCGAACGATTCCTGGCTTGTTGAAAAAACAACGATAATTATATTGATATTTTTAATTCGATATATGCATATTTTTTAGTTTTTAACGGATAAAATATTTTGATCCGATATATCTATACAAAACGATATCTTTTTTTGCTATCCCTCAGGAACAATGACAGGCTATGTGCGCTATGTAAATATAGCGCTAGATGCTATATTAACCACCTCTAATCCCGATAGGTGGCGTCTTGTCTTTGGTACTCGGCCGCCTCAAAGAAAGTGTCAAAACATATGGGAATCTCTTGGAGTATTGCACTTTTTAATTTTATACTGAGAAAATGCCGCATTCTTGTGCATGTAACTTGTAAAATATTGGAATTCATCGATTTCCCAGTAACAAAAAAAATATTGGCAAAAAAATCTTCTTATATAAAAGTGAAGGGGTGACTGACATATCAACGCACAGCCCAAACTACTGGACCTAGACTTGAAATTTTGCACACAGATATCTTATACAGTGCAAGCATCGACTAAGGAAGGATTTTTGAAAATTCTATTCCTAAAGGGATGAAATAAGGGATGAAATTTTGTATGAAAGTCCCTCAGTATTGAAGCTAGGATCTCCAAATTTTGTGTTTAGGCTGACGATTGAAAATTAATAAATACGTGTCTGAGCGTTTTTCTAAATTCTACCCTCGAAGGGGTAAAAAGGGGGATGAAAATGTGTATAGAAGAAAATCCTTCATTTTCGAAGTAAAAATCGCTAAATTTATAATTTAGGCTTCTGGATGGAAATTTAACGCAACTCATATTGTTATTGTTTGTTTTTTTAACCCCTGTGGGGATGAAATGGGGTAAATAAACCTAAAAATAGATATGGATGTCGTCATTGGGGTTTTCTAGGATGACGATTGCGAAAATGACATTTATTTTGAAGTCCAATACGGTGGACATGATTTAACCCCTAAAGGGGTAAAAATGGGGTTCAAATTGTGTATGGAAAAAGAATATAAATTGACATGACAACTTCAAACTTCGTAGGAGCACGTCTAAAAGTAAATCGGCAAACATTTATTTTGTGATTTTGAAAATCAACCCGTTAGGGGGTAAATGGGGTAAGTAAACATAAAAATCGATATGGATGTCGTTCTTAGGTTTTATGGAATGGTGATTGCGAAAATGAGATTTATTTTGAAGTCCAACGCGGTGGACATGACACATCATGGACCTGAACCTGGACATGCACATCCAGGGAACGGGAACGGGAACGGGCACGGAAACGGGACTGGATGGAACGGGAACGGAACGGAACGGGAACGGAACGGGAACGGAACGGAACGGGAAAGGAACGGAACGGGAACGGAACGGGAAAAGGGGACGGCAACGGGTATGGGACGGGAACGGAATGGGAACGGGAGGTGAACGGGAAAAGGGTACGGGAACGGGTATGGGACGGGAACGGGAGGTGAACGGGAAGGGAACGGGACAGGAACGGACGGGAACAGAACGGGAACGGAACGGGAACGGGAAGCATAAAAATGACTGGTCGGAAGGTTCTCTAAGGATTTTTTCTAACATCCACGCGGAAGAAGTCGCGGGCAGAAGCTAGTATCAAAATAAAGATGCTTTTCCCTCGATTTTCTCCTTTGCCGAGCCTGAGAAACATTATAAATCAAAAGGAATGTTTCATGAATTTGATGAAGCTTCGCCAAAATAAAACAACATTTGAATTATAACAGCTTTGTTCTTTAATATTTCAACCTCAGCAGTATCTAACATATTTATAACTTGGATGTATTTGATAGGTATATCAAATATGGAATAAGCCTAATATTGGGGCCAAACAGAGAATTAATAGAATTTTATATGCCAGAGTCATTCAAGAAACATAGAATAATAAAATAAATATGATAAAACGGTTCGTGTAATTTTGGATGGTACAGAAATTCCAGTACACAAACCTGAAATTACTATTGCACAGAAGGCATCATGAGGCAACTATAAACACGGAAATTCACACTCAGTTGCTTTGTTAAAATTTAAATCATATGCTTCTAATCTGAAATAAAAAGATTACTTGTAAATCTTACACGAAATTTAAAGAAATGTAATGCTTGTTAGCAATTTTTTGTAAGTTGCTATAAACTTTCTTGCCTGTTGTTTTGGCTTTTCTTTTCCGTAATTCTTCTTTTATCTGAGCTAAAGTTAGCATAGAATACATTGTTTGTCCGCAAAACCGAAAATAATATAATCTAAGAAAGTAAAATCACGTAATACACAGTCAAGACAATATAAGCTCAAACTGACAATGGGTCCAAAGACTGAAGCGACATCTGTAATTCACTTTACCTTCGCCTCCCCATTGTAAACTATGTTTACCTAGGCATCATCATCACACTCATTCAGAGATCGTTGTAAAAATTCATTTGGAATCGCAGAGTAATTAAGAAAGACATGACTGATCGAGTCATTTCAAATCTCGAAATTGAATTAACAGCAACCCACGATATATAATATTTTGGATCTACATTTCTGTATCTACTCGTAAGTACCTATTGAGACCCTCGGCTTCGCCTCGGGCCTCAAACTAAAACCTCTTATCTGTTCAACTTTCGCTCAAGATTCGTTTATCCGTTTACCTACACTCAAAAACTCACTACGACGCCTAGCACGTGTACTGGAGATAATAGCGTCATCTCTTTTGCTCCTACAGTAATTGCTAACACTACTTTCTCTTTCGTTTTCACATAATAAGCGACGTCACTTACTTGAATATGGACTTATGGAGACATTTCAGCGCAGTCACACTATGGTACCGCCGTGCCGCCGTATCTAACGATTTAAATCTTTGACTAGATCTGGAATCAGCACTTGCTTCACGCTATTCGCGTTATACCATCTGTTAACCTAGGTACTAGAACTTAATTAATATCAATATTAAGGTTTAACATTTTTCATTATTTTTTAGCTTTAAAGCAAATAGACAATACAACTTATTTTAATGGTATGGTACAGGAATGAAACTTGTTTCCAAGTAAGTATAAATTTTATCATTACGGTTGACTTTTACTATGGCACCAAAAAATCTTTGGTGCCATCTAACGCCAGAAAAAAATCGTTAATTTTTTTTGGCTTCAGTGCAGTTGTAATTTTTTTTCACCAGGATAGATTTTTTGGTGCCTCAGGGCGACTTGCACGAAACTTTCTTAAATCTCGATTTTGTTAAAGCTAGATTTAGCTCTAAATTCGGCTTAACTTAAATCCCACCAGGGTTGTATTGCACATCCTAAATTACATTCGACTTAACTAAACCAAGATTTAGCTCATCATTCACTCGCCATTCATAGAAAACAAAAAAAACAGATGGTTACAAAAAAGGTCAAGCAAGCAAATGGTTTGACAAACCATAAAAAAACGTAGGTATAAATAATGGGGTCGAAGTTTCATCCTTTGTTATTTGTTTTATAGTTAAAATTGCGGGCGAATTTTAGTAGGTATTTGGGAAATAACGAATAATTTTACTAGGGAGGAATGGTTGCACCGTGTTTACTTAGCTAACCGGAATCTTTTCAAGAATTCGTCATCTTGTAACATGTTAAATATAGGTATCACCTCCAATAAATAAAGACAGTTCGGGAGAAAAACAGGGTTTCTAAATATTGCATGATATCCTCGTCATTGTCTGATATAAAATTATGACCATTGTACGCTGACACAGCTAATAAATCCAATTTTACGTAATATCAGAGAGATCAACCAATAAACAATAACGTCATCTGACAATAAAATCGAGATTTAACAACTTTAAAATATCGTCTTCGTCAGATAGTAACGTAACTCATCATCGCTATCACTCAAATAATTCAGAAACATGCACATTTCTCGCAATAATAATTCACAATATATAAAATCAACAAAATTCTACACCCACTTAAGCCAAGATTAGGAATTTAAACTGCCGACCACGCCGGTTTAAATTTAAATCTAGTTTAACTCTAAATCGACGCCATGCAATACGATAAGTTCACTCGTGCAAGCCGCCCTTAGTAAACTTCAGCCCTAATGATAATAAGAAACAAGTTTCATTCCTGTACCATACTTTTAAAAAAATTGGGCCAACCCGTCAAGGGAAAAGTTGCATTGTCTTTTCGTTAATAACAAATCGCCATAAATTTAGCAAAAAAATTTTTAGCTTTGAAATATACAATAATTTACAAACTTCAATCGTACTACGTATAAGTATAACCATTATCCCGCGCCGCGCGCGTCGCCCATTGTATCCCGACATTTCGCTACATAAAGGATAAGCTACAGCCCAGACCGTAAAAGTGAGGGACATATACTATTTTCTTAACGTAGCCCAACTCTATATCTCTAGGGGCTTTTTTCATTTTTTCGATATCGCTTTTCGTTTTTGAGAAATTGACGATTTAGTGAGAAAAGACCCCGAAAAAGTGTGTCATTTTTCTACATTTATGCGATTATCGAAAAAAATTTTAGACTTTTACAAAAAAAATTTTTACCATATTGTAGCCCTTGCCAAGAGGCATCTTTTGACATATATCACATTTACGTAGAACCAAAACTCACGAGACCAGGGCGATGTCTCACTTTTGCTGAAATTGGGTACCTTACTGAAGCGATCGAAAAAACATTTTCAATGTTAAAAATCGTTACGGATCCTCATTGTTTTTCAAGATGAAAGGTATACGGCCCTGCACGTAACTTGGCAAGATAAAAACGTGACAAAAGATGCGCAGTAGCTACAAAAACCAAATTCGGCACATGTTTTGTCTCATCTTTGTCTTATACCCTACTAGCGGCCGCCCGCGACTTCGTCTGCGTGGAAAGTTTTTTTCTATCCCTCGGGAACAATACTGTTTTTCGGGATGAAAAGTACCCTATGTCCTTCTCTGTACTCCTGAGAACGTGTATGCAAAATTTAAAAAGGCGTAACAAACAAACAAACAAACGGACTTTCGCAGGTTTCATTGAACATGCATTATATTAGCAACTTAAGTCGCTAGAATGCAAAGCTGTAAAACTAACTAACTAACAGGACAATTATAGGGTTTCTGTCCATCAACGTACGAACACTGTTGTCACCCTATCTTAAAAATCTCATACAAATTTTATCATGGATTGCATCGTAAGTACTGCAGTGATTGGTTCCAGGTAAAGCTAGATCCTCAGTGACGGAAATTCTTTTTACTATTAAGTGGTTAACAACATTCGTGACGCTAAATTCACGTAAAGTGACGGTTTTGAATAAGGGCCACACAGCCTGATGGGTCGAAATATTGTTTTTGCTTTTCCTATTGATGTGTTGTTATGCGAACGGATTCAAAGTGTTGTATACTGTCACTTATCAAACGTGACGCTGCTAGACTGCTTTATATGACTCCAAATGGTATAATTGTCGATATTTTGACAAATGAAATTTGGGCCACACAGTTTCGTGTGGCCCTTGTTTGAACAACGATTTTATGAGATCTGTTCTGTTTTGAATGATGTTTGTGTGTTAAATCTTATTTATTTTTGCGTCACTAAGCATCTAGGGAGTGAAACTGGACTTTCGTTAGCTAGTTTTTGTTATTTTCAGCATCCATAATTTGCAGCGTCATTTCGTGAGGACCTTGTTCAATCGTAAATCATTCATAAAATCTAGCGTCACGTTTGTTCTGAATACTAAAATAAGGAATTGTTTATCCGTCACTGAAGGATTTTATAGCTCACAAGCCAGAAGGAGTAAGGTACACCCGAAATGACGAACATCACATTTTGAGTCATAGGTACAATACTATTAAATTAACTATGTACAACTTAAGTGACCAAATTCAGAGCGCTTGCGAAAGATACAAAACGAT
This sequence comes from Agriphila tristella, assembly GCA_928269145.1. NCBI lineage: Eukaryota > Metazoa > Arthropoda > Insecta > Lepidoptera > Crambidae > Agriphila > Agriphila tristella. Next base: position 47,808,740 of record OV743433.1, read on the forward strand.
GCCGCTTCTTTTGTACATACTTAAATTAATAGCATTGTACTATTTAAGTACCTAAAGTAGTACTTCGTTGTGTTGTTTAACACACCACACAATATAAAATTAACGAAAAATAAATATTTTATGCACGTCGGTCGTCGCCTTCGTTATCACATCACGTCGTCGACATCACACCTAACAATGGGCTAACTACGAGGGTGGATCCAAAAGTTCTAAGCCCGACCATGAAAATGAAAGAAAAGTGGGTCTGAAATAATTTTTATTTTTCGACATAGTCTCCGTTTAGGTCAATGCATTTCTTCCACCGGACCTGCAACTTGTTTATACCTTCGAAAAAAAATGATTCCTGAAGGTTCTCAAAATAATCATTTACTGCGGCTATCACCTCGTTCCTGTCCGAAAATTTCGAACCACCTAAGTGTTTTTTTAAATTTGGAAATAAGTGGTAGTCTGAGGGGGCTAAATCCGGCGAATAAGGTGGATGGGGCAATATTTCGTAGCCACAATTATGGATTTCAGCCATTGTTTCAGCTGAAGTGTGAACCCGGGCGTTATCTTGATGGAACAACACTTTCTTCCGTAACATACCCGGCCTTTTTTCTTTGATTTCTTCCCTTAGTCGTCGTAAAAGGTTACAATAATAACTTGAATTTATAGTTTCGCCCTTTGGTAAATAATCCACGAAAATAATTCCCTTTGCATCCCAAAAAACTGAAGCCATGACTTTGTTGGTCGACAAAACAACTTTGGCTTTCTTTGGAGTTGGAGAGCCAGATCTTTTCCACTGCTTCGATTGTGGCTTAGATTCAGGAGTACGGTGGTGAACCCAGCTTTCATCCATGGTAACAAACCGGGATAAAAAATCCTCTGGATCTACCTCAAAAAGCTCCAAACAGTCACGGGAAATTGTGAAACGAACTCATTTTTGTTCAGCTGAAAGCAATCTCGGAACCCAACGAGCAGAAACCTTATGGAACCCTAATTCTTGAGTTACAATATTTTGTACCCGATCATAACCAATGCCTGTGATCTCAGCTATCTTACTGATGGTCAATCTTCGGTCACTCAGAATAAGATCACATATTTTTTCAATGTTTTCCTTCGTGGTAGAGGTTGAAGGCCTACCGCTCCTGGGGTCATCTTCAATACTCTCCCGACCCTGCTTAAACTCAGCCACCCACTTTTTTACACTGGAATACGATAGAGCTGACTCACCAAAAGTGCTCACCATATCTTGATGAATATCTTTTGGTGATAGGCCTTTTTTACTGAGGTACTTGATCACTGCTCGGTGTTCAATTTTCTCCATTATTGAAAAAGATGTCAGATAGCATCAAACAAATGATCACAAAAAAAATATGGCTTGCAGTATCGGAACAAAACTTCGCACATTTACTATTGAAGAACCATACTAAAGAGTGAGGGTAAATTTACAAAACTGTCAAAGCTATTTCTACGTTAGGCCACGAATTTTTGGATCCACCCTCGTAAAACGTTAGTTTTTTATCACTGATAAACCGGCGGGCTGATTATCTAATTAAAAACCACCTAGCGACTGGTTGCAGTTCACAGATGATCGTGATCCATTGCTACTTCTTTTTGGGTTAAAAAAAACATACCAAAGAAAAGTGGCAATGTATGTCAAATGCAACCGGTCGCTAAATAGTTTCTTTTTAGATAATCAGGGTGCTGATAAACTAAAATCTATCTCGCTGCCCCTTCAAAGAGAATGTAAAAAATTATCACACACTGTAACTGGCAGATAAATTTTATTTTTCTGTGTATCTATTGAAAAGACTATCGATATTCGAGTAATGTCAATCACCATAAAATAATTTTGATAAGTCAATGACATTTATTGGGAACTTTTAGATTTTGCCAAATATTATATTAATATAATAAGTTTATTTCAATGTAGGGGCCCAGTATTTATTTGGAAGAAAAACGAAATTATTGTGAATTGTCTCCCACTTGGGGCTCTTAAGGTGAGTTGAAATAATACTTAGGTCTGCCACAAGAACACAAACGAAAATTCCGAAAAACACCATTGAAATCATAGACTTATTAATGTCGAAATGTACACATTTAGATGTGCTATAGTTTTTCGTTTGTCTTAAGCTATATACGGTACTACCCGAGTTACGCGTAGTTGGGATACGTTGCCCACTGGCAGCAGCACCCATTCACGAGCGCGAACCAGCTACCGTTTCACTCAACCATATTGAAGGAAAACGTAACGACCGGCCCCACACGACACCACCGCAGAAATTGAGCAAAATAAGTTTTGTATAACTTTCTAGATATTTAATAAAAAAAATAATCGCACGAAATTAGAAACTATTTGTTTTAAAGCTATTCTTTTATTACTGGATTTTACAAAGTATCTTTATCCCGTTATGAACCAGTCTCCTTTTTTTTACACGACTGCTCAAAGCAAAAAGAGTGTAGATGTGTTCAGGGTTCATGTATGTTTGTGGGTATGTCAGTTTCTTTATTCCACCATAACTTTTAAATGCCTGAACTGATTTGGATAAATGGGGTATCGTTAGAATCCTTACAACATCGAGTGACACTGGCTATATTTTTTTTAGAAAAAAATATAATGGCGACAGTACGACGCCATTTTCAAATGTGAAAAAAATAATATTTTCTTCTATTATTACAATATGGGCATCAAATAAAAGCCCTTGATGAGCACATTCCAAAACTATATAATATGTCACTAAAATGTGTGAAATGTAAATAAATAAATTAAAAAATATTAAAAACACGACTGCCCTGCCAAAAGGAACTAAAAAGTTAAATAACAAGTGTCATTGCAGTCTTTGATCAAAAATTGTTCCATAATAAGGTCCTCGACTGCAATGACACTTGTTGTTTAACTTTTTAGTTCGTTTTTGGCAGGGCAGTCGTGTTTTTAAAATTTTTCATAATAATGTCGCAAACTCTCAAGGTGTCCATTACTGGTGCCATCACCCTAATAACTTCCTTTCTTCCTTGGATCCTGCTTTTTTGTTGCAGATTCAGCAATCTGATATGGCAATCAATTCTTTTGAAAAAACATGTGATAAAATTGAAGTTAAGTATTCTTCAAATAATTCAGGAGAAAAATTACCGCCGAGTAAATTACATGAACTATCTATGTTTTCGGATGATTTTTTAAGTAGTAACGATAGCAGAAGTAGCAATATCAAGAAAAGAGCGAATGCTAAATCACCTTATTTAACTAACAACAATGTGCAGTTACATTCAAGGGCTAAAGAAAAAAAAGATACGCACAAGAGAGCGACAAATATAGTTTCCTCTTTTCCTTTAGCCACTAACATTTACAAAGCTAACTCCGATGAATTCAAATCTCAAAAAAAGGGCTGCAGGAAAGTTAAGAAGTCTGTTCTGACCCTTCCTAATGAGCCTGTTTCTGCCCCTCGTGTATGCACAGTCAGCGATATGAATGACTCAGAGTGTTCAAATAACAGGAATGGCAATAAAAAATTGAAGGTGAAAAGACGTTTTCAGCCACTGAAAGGGAAGACGAGAATAATTCGGAACAAAGATTACGAATTTTACGATAGAGATGCTCGCTTCTGTTCGCAAATGAACATAGATCTAAACTGCAGCTCTACAGACGTTATAAAATTCACTGGAGATTGCAAAAGGGGTTCTAATAAATATCGCTCTCAAAATAAACTCCAAACTGAAAATAATTTGAAACCACACGATGTTTGGGCAGTGCTCAGGAATATTAATAGATTTCAGTTTCAACCATCACCCCCCATGTCTGATGATGATAGTATTCAGACCCCAGTTAAGAAGAGAAGGAACAAGAGAAGAAGTAGTATAAAAGATAGAGGGTAATATTTTTATCTATGTTTAAATAAGTGAGATTTTAGTTAGATTTTTCAGTAAATAAAAAAAAATTAAAGGTAAGGTAGCAAGAACTTCCCCAATTTAATAGTTTCCGTTTGATTTATGGAATAAAAATGGTACCTACTAATAAATATTGGATTTATTTTATGTTTCCAGAGTAATTGAAACTTGTCGTACCGAAGAATTTTCAATCATTTCAAGTTTCGATTTTCAAAGCAAGTCACCAAATTTTTCACAATCGTCAAGTTTCGATCGCATAACAGTTATAGACAAGCAAGAAGAAGTCACTCAGTTCCAAGAATTAGAAAGTACCGGAAATAAAAGAAACAATTTCAAATCAGGGACTAAACGCCTCCCTTTTACTAGGAATCAGAACAAAAATATTTTGAAAAGCAATACCAAGGCAATTTCTACGAGAGAACCTAGATATCACTTGCAAAGTGACAATAGCAATAAAATTGACAAAGTAAAAGCAGAAAGCATTAGAAAACAGAGTGATTTAAAAGAGGCTTCTAAAAATAACAAGATCACTAATGATTCGATTCATGCGGTTGCCGCTATTGCTCTTGGTAAGAATGAGGATTTCAAACAAAATGACACAGAAAATGATAATGAAGTGACCGATGAATTTAAGACGTTTGAAGAATCTCCAGGACGAGTAATTACATCACGTTTACAAGATCCGTTCTGTAAACTAGCAATTAAAGGTAAAAGAGTCCAACTCCTAAATACTTTTGGTTCCTAATTTCCTATTGTGACAAAGGTAAAGAATTAAACGTAAAATATACGTTTTTTTTTAAATCAAATTACCATTATTTATTAAGGTGCTCCCTCACCGGGAGCATTCGCGTGTAATGTAACGTTACAGATTTGAGCATTACATCAGTGAAGGAGGAGAACCGAGCATTACAATGCGCACCTTGTAATGAACAAAACGGGCATACATCAGTGAAGGAGGAGAACCGAGCATTACAATGCGCACCTTGTAATGATACAATGTGTAATATCTTGATACAATTTGTAACATCAATGGGATAGTCGAATCTATATATTACATTACACGCGAATGCTCCCGGTGAGGGAGCACCTTTAAGGAATTACTCCTCTCACTAAACTAAAATAAACTTTTTTCTTTGACAACTTTTGGAAAAAAAACGCGTTTTTAACTCTATATTTATTAGCATAACAAATGCTTGTTTCTTTTATTTAGATTTCCATTACCTATCTCTTATGGTCTACTCATTTCTAAATATTTAAGACAGCAAACAGGAAATCAGTGGTAATGGAATTGATTGTGAACAGTATGCTCAAGGTATTGATCATGATAATCTTTTTCGTACTTTTAGATGGCGCTGACAGTATGGATGTGCCAATGCCAACTGATCAACAATTAAAAGGCATAACGAAGGTGATTCTAAGTAGAGGGCAAAATGTGACAAGCGTAAAACCCAACGAAGTCCAAATGAGAAAGCCTCGCTTATTGAAAACAATGCCAAGCTCTTCAATAATGCCAAGATTAACAACAGCTGAAATCAAAAGACAAATAGCAAAAATGAAATTCCCAATTGTAGTTTTAGGAAAAGATCAACTTGGTGTGACTTCAATACGAGTTGCAAAGTATGAGCATCCTCAATTTGAAGGCTTAGAACAACGAATTTGGCCATTTATGCACGATTGGTATCCAAATAACTTGCCAAACAAAGAATGTTTTTCTGAAAAGAAAGTGAAAACTGCTCAACAAGGAGCTGAACGTAAATCAGTATCTAAGACTAAATTAAATATACAACAAAGGGATAGCAAAGCTTTTTCCTGTAATACAAAAACTGAGATAATTAATAATAAACCAAATCAGGAGTCTACTAGATATTTAAACTTACCTAAAAACGAACCTGAATCAAATAAAAGGAAATTTTGGAAAAGATCCGTGCCAACATATGAATTGAGCCAAAATAAACAACAATTTCCAAATAAAACAAAACCGGTGCAACAGCTACAGGACACTATGCTAAGGTTTCTGTATAAAAAAAAGTCAGTTAAAAGTTTAGATGAACAATTGAGGGCAAGCAGAAATAACAGTAGCACAAAAGATATTCCAATGCCTGTAACTGAAATTATGACACCCCAAAATTACGAGAAGATTGATGTCAGCACTGAAACTATGATGAAATCTGACCATGTTACTTTGAGTCCGCCTAAAACGTCTAGTATAAAAGTATTAACGGAAGCAAACAAGTTGCCAGCGATAACAAAACAGTCGTGTGCAAAAGGGAAGTGGGCCAGTGAGTTTATTGAAAATATTATAAGAAAAATCCGAAATGGAGTTTATTACAATCAAGAAAATATCTATGTAAATAAAACACTTCCCCTGTGTAAGTTTAAAACTCATTACCGGGCCGCCTATATCCTTGTTCTTTTTTAGTAATTAAATAATTCCAATTAATATTGATTTACTTGCACAGGTTCAAAAGAAGTTTCAATACAAACATTGTTGACTGGGAAAGATATATGTAAAGACGTTTTCGACGAAAACAAAGACACAAAGAATGTTGATGATAAGTTTTCAAATCTTGAAGTCTTCGTTGACCATACAAGCAATGTACTGCCTGGCTTTGACAAGAGTCCTCCAGAATTAGAAATTAAAACTATGAACGTGAAAGAAATTTTAATTCGACATTGTACTACTAATGTCACTGTTCAGTTTGATGTTACTCATTTATTGGAATCGGAATATCGAAACAGACCATCATCCTCTCTAATTCCTCTAGCAGCAAACGAAAACCATACCAAAATATTTAAATGTAAAAGAACTTTATTGAATGCTGTTCTACCAGCTGAACTTTGTAGCATTATACCAAAAGTTTTAAAAATTATACTAGATTCTGCCAAACTGGCGTCGCTCCCAATGATAAAACCATATCAAAAAGCTTCAAATTTATATACAATTACAGAACTAAATCGTAACGAAAATCTAGATGTTCTTAAAGGTGCACTACCTACATCAATTGGTTTATCACTAGAAATTAAGAAACTTTTTGTAGGAACATACCCAGATAAAATAACAGGAACGGAAATTATTAGAATGAGCAAACTACTTGAATTTGAAAATATAAGAGATTGTAATATTAGAAACATACTTCCGATGTCAAAGTGCATACAACAGTTATTGCCACTTAACTATCGTCCTATATATTTCATCAGGTTTAAACCATTAGAAATGAAAAGTGACAAAAAGAACCCTACATGTACAGCATTGCAGTTGTATAAAGCCCCTGAGCAGCATTTAAAAACCCTTGAAAATTTGAAGACTACGCCGTTTGGCAAATGTACAATTAACAATTTGCTAAAGCAGATGTGGAACCAGAATCTTATAATCCGTTTTAAAATTTCTATGCCACTAAGTTCAAGGTTTGAAAATAACCACAACTTTGTGAGTATTCAAATAATGTCAGAGGCAATTGTGCGTAAAGAAGAAAGTACCACTAGCATCAGTGATATAAAAATAAATTCTCTGTTTCATGTGTATTTACAACAAAACGAAATTGGAGTCGAACGTAATACAAAAACAGAGAGGCCCATGAAAATGATTCTGGACAAAAGTCACCCTACGGAACAAAATGTGATCAAAAAAGATTCACAAAGTTATTTGAGCTGTAATAAAAAAAGAAAGATGAGTTTCGTAAGGCTTTATAAGAAATGTAAATCAACTTCTAACATATCAGGGGAGAGGTGTAGTACTTCTCTTAATAAGATCAATAATTTAGACGACTTCTTTCAAGCTCTTGGATCAGGAAAAATGATGTCGAGCGTATTTGATGGTAACATTGGTAAAAAAATATTATCTTCAGTATCAGAAGTAAGTAAAGCTTAAATTAATGTATTATTTATTAACAGAGCCCGCTTCCCCGAAACTAATTTCAATTTCGAATTGGGATTATCCTGTAATAATAGCTGTGTTAGATTGAAGTATAAATAAATAAATAAATTTAACTGTAAACAATTTAGATGCAAAATTGGACAACGGGTATAAGCCAAAGGCAAGCTATGCTGTTGCTATTGCTGACTAATAAGAAGGATACTCCTAATCTTGTGAGGTTTCGTCCTCTATTGCTCCAGGCGATAGCGGTCAATCGCATCACGCGAGCATCTGAACTAGATATGGAAATAGATGTCATTGAAAGAGAAAACTTCAACCGCTTTTCTAAGGTGTGTTGGAATATTTACTTATTTTTTAAATAGGAGAGGAAATTACTATGTTTTAATACCATCCCAAGCCAGTCTTTTCTTTGCCTAACAACGATTGGAACGCAGAATGATTTATTGCGTATACGTACGATGCTCAATAATAGATGTGTCGTAGGATAATTGTACAAATCGAATCTTTACAAAAATCCTAGTATGACTGCAAAAAACCTGATAGAATCTGAGACTGATTTTTTGCAAAAATCCAGCGTATCTTAGTAAAATCGCGAATGACTATCATTTTGCGCGCCCTGATTGGCTGACGTCAACGTTATGGATAGACGGATGCCGATGCTCTGATTGGCTAACGATTGGCTACCTATAGTCCTATAAGAAATCATGGTCTGACCAATCAGGCTAAATAGGCTCCAATTATAGAATCAAACTCAAGGCTTTGCTTGAATAGCCCCACCCCTTTCTAACTGTACTCAAGCAGAGATAAGAGTTTGAGTTTGATTCTTTAATACGAGCCTTAGATTATCCAATCAACATTCAAGTTTCCAATTGTCCGAAACATACTGATATTTTTACAAAGATCCTAAAAATTGCTCGGACGATTGCGAAAATCTATCTTAGATTCCAATTATCCGGTCCTTTACAATTTTTTTGACCTAGGATTTTTGCAAAGATCCGGTTTATACGATTATCTTACGACAGATTCGTAGTGTTGTGTGTGAATGCTTGACTTATAAAATAAGGTCAAATAATTTTATGTGGGTTTACTCAGACAATATATTCAGTTTTGGCAAAATCATTTTTTTTTATAGCTAGCTAGGTACTATGGGCAACAGCGACGCTTAACCAGTTTGCAACAAAATTCGTGTGCGCGCGTATCGCCCCTACACGAACTAAACGTATGGTTGTGACAGCGCGGCGTGCAAGCGATTTTGACCTTAGCAGTGGTTAAGCGTCGCTGTTGCCCATGGTACCTACATTCTTATTTTTTTAGTGTATCATACGTAACTAACTTTACTAAGATATGCAGTTTCTAACTTACGAGATGCTAGGCAGTACTTAACTTAATGTTTTTTTATTATTTTTGTTTGTGCAGTTCCAAGGAATACCCTATAACATAAACACAGCCGAAAACCCTGACACACTTTTGGAAGAACTCTATTGGATCGCTAAAACTACAGTAAGATTTTAATTTATTGCGTTCATCTCCATCTCCCTTATGTTGGACTGATTTATTTACACAGTCCTTTTCCTTAAACATAAACTTTAAACTTGAGATAGTGTCATCTAGTTTGGAGGAACTCTATTGGATCGCTAAAACTACAGAGAGATTTTAATTTATTGCCTATATCTCCATCTCCCTCCTCTAAAGCAAATAATCGTGAAGAAACGACGCCTAAGAAAAAATTGGCATTTATAGCGCTTGCCCTCATATAAATCCACATACAACAAGGCTGCAAAGGAATTATAAGAGACTTTAAGAAGCTCTGTGAATGATTCCCATACGGAAAACATCCGTAGGCTGTCTTCTACAGGATGTGGTGAGTATTCTCTCTGGAAAGCCACATACATGTTAGAGAAGCATCAACAACCATAACCACCTATAAGTTCTCCAACGTGGGCTAGAATAGAACAGACTTGGAAAAATCTGAAGTGCTTGCTGAGCACCAATCCTAGAATATTAAAACCGAACGAGCAAATATCTGATGAGTCAGATCAAGATGATACTCAATAGGGACTTTTAGATATGCCTGCCGATCAAAACAGTCTCGCCAAAGGAAATTGTACGGGAAATAAAAAACTTGACCCTAATAAAGCTCCTGGATTTAATCTTTTCGCTCCTACGGTACTCAAATATCTGCCCAAGAACGTTATTACGTTTTTAGTCTGTTTAATGCCATCCTCAGGACATCTCATTTTCCAACCCTCTAACACGAAACCTTGTCATACCAACCTATAAACTTGACTCCCATTCTCTCAAAACTATGGGAAAGAATATTCCTTACCAGGCTTCTACCCACCATGAATGAATGTTGTCTTACATCGGCTCACCAATTTGGTTTTCGAAAAGCGCACTCCATGTTTGAACTAGTTCACCGAGTCACACGATACGTCAGAGCTTAGAAAAAGAACTATTTTGCTCGGCAGTTTTCATTGACGCACAGCAAGCCTTCGATCGAGTTTGGCACAAAGGATTACTGGCCAAAGTAAAAGTTAATGTACCACACTCAAATGTTCTTTCTCATCAAGTTGTATCTGACGTATCGGTACTTCCAAGTTAAGCAAGGAGAAGCTATATCGAATTTTTATAACATAGAGGCGGGAGTCCCACAAGGTTCAGTTCTTGGACCGGTGCTGTACACTATTTTTACGCACGACCTTCCGACGAAAAAAAGCTATTTTTCTCGGCAGCTTTCATTGACGTACAGCAAGCCTTCGATCGAGTTTGGCACAAAGGATTACTGGCCAAAGTAAAAGTTAATTTACCACACTCAAATGTTCTTCTGACGTATCGGTACTTCCAAGTTGAGCAAGGAGAAGCTATATCGAATCTTTATAACATAGAGGCGGGAGTCCCACAAGGTTCAGTTCTTGGACCGGTGCTGAACACCATTTTTACGCACGACCTTCCCGTAATGGATAACATCACCACAATACATATACATATAAGTTTTTTCAAACAGTAGAGGAGCTAACGTCACTTAGGTCCTTTTGTCATTGCATTTCGTTGGATCGCTAGAGTTGGCATTTTCCGGCCGTCTCGTGGAATGCTACGCGCGAACGCTATGGAAACAACTGCGACGCGATGTCACAACCCTGACCAAAGTACTGCGAACTTTGCTTAGAGCTCTTAGAGTGACGTCAACCGTCAAATTCGAACGTTTCCATGGAGCTCTCATACTGTTTGAAAAAACTTATATATGTACTGTGACATCACTGTTGCAACTTATGCTGACAATTTTACCAATCATAACCAACAGAAACAGCTCGACGAAACTCACAAGTGGCTCTGTAAATGGCGTATTCGTGCAATGCTACTAAATCTCACCGTGTCACTTTCGCTTTGAGGACAGGAAATTGCACCCCGGTCAGACTTGGTAGCGACACCTTACTAACAATGTCAAATACCTCGGATTTCGGATTCCACCTTGACCGACACCTCACATGAAAGAATCATATCAAAAAAGACCTTGATCGAGCCATATTAGAAATGACACAAAGACCACCTCCGCAATCACCCAAACCCTCTCAATTACAGAGTTGATAGACCCGACAATGGTGGAGAAAAGGCTAAAAAGAGACCACGTAATTAATACACTTCACTATACTCGTTCTTTCTTCCTTCCAACCAATTCGCTAATGGTCTGGCGATGGCGACCGATCGCAAATAGTAAAAGATTAGAAAAATATTGTAAATAAATGATTTTATTATTATAATAAAAATCTCTATAAGGTCTCCCTTATGGAGATTTTTATTATAATAAGCTTGAGTGAGTGCTTGACTGATTTATAAACTCATGATTTAAGATAGGGTCATCTTGTTATGAAACTGAATTAGTGTAGGTAATTATTATTACCTACTACGGGATGACTTGGTGGGTGGGGTCGTTATGGTAATTCAACTATCGGTTACCCCTCGCTCAGAGTCTGGTAAAGTAGTAGGGCAGGGCTCATGTTTGGAGGGTTATTAAAATACGAACAATTTGATTGCAGGCTTCAGATTACCAAAAGCCTTTCAACGAATCTTCAGAAAAACTCCTAAAATCTCTTTTGGAAAAGAGGAAAAATCAAAATCCGTCTTATTTGCGAGTGATGGCGCGATATGTCGGCTTAGGCCTGCTGAAGTCACCTAGGAAAAAACAAATTTAAATTGTCTTTACTTGTTCATGTCAATCAGTTAGTAGGTACCTAATCAAGTAGTTTGTATTGTGTCTTGTAAAATTTGCAGTAAATTACCGTTCTCGTTTGTATTGTCAATAATTTTATTTAATAAAGATATTTATTATTATTACACACATTATTAGAAAATTATGTTAATTATTTCTTCCTTCTTCCTTCTAAAAATACTAGACCATGGGCCCTAAAAACTCCACGTAAAACATTATTAAATCTTATTCTATTAACAACTTATTAAATAAAAACCTCTTTCGGTCATACAAACGCCTTAATCCATTACGGGGTTCACATTAACACTAGCGTAGTAGTGGGCGCGGAGAGATGTATTTTATAGGGTTCGCTCAGTTCACCCAGAAATCATCCGAAATGGAAACGGAAGCTTTTAATACCAAATTACCGAATCTATATCGAATAATCACCGTTAAAACTGTTTCTATGTCCATCTTCCACAAATGTGGAACTCAAACTGAACCGGGGGCTAATCTATCACAATCGCTTTCATTTGACAGATGGATGTGAGACATTGCTGCGTTTCTTTGGTAAGTTTTTATTTGTGCCAAAAAGAAGCATCAATGTGTTACATCCTGAAAGCGATTGCGATAGATTTTGAAATTAGACAAACTATAAAAAACTTAACGCGCGTTGTACGCTTGTCATCTTAACGTACCCTTAGGCGCTGCGTGGCTCATTTGTTTTACTTTAAACAAGCACCGCGCACCCCGCAAAAAATCGCACTGCGCGGCACATTTCTTTAACTATAGACAAGCACCGCGCATCCCGCAAAAAATCACGCTGCGCTGCTAATTTTTTTACTATAAACCAGCACCGCGCACCCCGCAAAAAATCACGCTGCGCTGCTAATTTTTTTACTATAAACCAGCACCGCGCACCCCGCAAAAAATCACGCTGCGCGGCCATTTTTTTTTGCTATAAACAAGGCTATCACTTTCGAGTTAGGTGGTCAAAATTGCCGCGACCGAATTTACGTCAGTTTGTACGAAGCTTTAGGGTCGGCTCATGCTGCGCGAAGCGAAGCGCACGAGTCGCGCGAATGCGCGCGGCTTCGCGCGCAATCCTAAGCTTTGAAGTTTTGAACATCAGTTGCCAGTTGACAAGAGTTTGTGAATACACGTATTAAAATAAAAAAATCATATCGTGTACTTACAAATTACAACTAAAATAGTTGATGATTAAGCTATTATAATTACCTACTTACTTCTATCGGAAGTTGAGGAACAAGGAAACCAAGCGAGTACCGTAAACAGTTGCAACTTTGCACTAATTTATGGTTTTTTTATTACGTTCCTTTCGTGTTGGAAATTTATACTAGCGACCGCCCGCGACTTTATCCGCGTGGATAGTATTATGCATATCTCTCGGGAACAAACAGTTCTTTTTTCGGGTCGGGAGGAAAGGAAAGGGACCCTATGTTCTTTTCTACACCCCTGTCAATTTGTACCTATGCAAAATTTCACGATGATCGGTTGAGTCGTCAGTTAAGACGTGAAGGCGTTAAAAAAACAAAAATTAAGTTTGTCATCCAAAATGAAGATCTCACCAAGACCTTTCATTTCTTCAAAGACACCATCAGTCTAGGATGAGTACTTTTCGAGATATTGCCGTTTTAAGTTTGTCAGATGACAGCTGTCAAACTCAAAACAATAATATCTCGAAAAGTACTCATCCTAGATTGGTGGTGTCTTTGAAGAAATGAAAGGTCATGATGAGATCTTCATTTAAGATGACAGCGTTCAAATTTACGTTTGGCATCCAAAATAAAGATCTCACCAAGACCTTTCATTTCTTCAAAGACACCATCAGTCTAGGATGAGAACTTTTCGAGATATTGCCGTTTTAAGTTTGACAGCTGTCAAACTCAAAACAGCAATATCTCGAAAAGTACTCATCCTAGGTTGGTGGTGTCTTTAAAGAAATGAAAGGTAAGGTCATGATGAGATCTTCATTTAAGATGACAGCTGTCAAATTTAAGTTTGTCATCCAAAATGAAGATATCTTCATGACCTTTCATTTCTTCAAAGACACCACCACCAATCTAGGATGAGTACTTTTCGAAATATTGCGGTTTTGAGTTTGACAGCTGTCATCTGTCATACTTCAAAATCGGCCCATAAACAAAAGTTGGCTGCCATCATGTATTTTTTTTGATATTTTTAACATTGCGTTGCTTCTTGTCAAAATAGCAAAAAAAAACAGAGTTTCATGGAAATCCGCTCACAAACAAAAAAATACAAAAAGTCCTAGAAGACGTATCCCGAGCTACCAAAAGTAACGTAAAATGTACAAAAGTTTATATTCTGGCAACACTGATGCGAAGAGAAACGCTCGATTCGCTGGAATGCGCGCGCATTCGCGCGAAGTTCTTTCATCTACAAAGAAATTTGAGCTTTATGTTATTGATGATAAGGATGAATTTGCTTTGCATTACACGATGCGCTTCGCTTCGCTTCGCGCCCAGCATGAGCCGACCCTTAAGAGCTTATTAGATCATCCTGAATTAAGGATACGGAATTCAGAGTCCGATTTAGCACGAGAAATTCAGTCGCCAATTAGACCGTCCTGAATAACGGATCCGATATCACAGTTTAACGATCATACAGTAGTTACACGAATGTACTTGCGCAGAGCAACGGAGGCGAAAATACAGTGACCGTAAAAATACATGTAGGTAGGAGGTATAGGTAGGTAGTAGGTACGTGTCATTTTCAATGCTAATCTGAAGTAGGTACTAGTACGTATTTTGCGAATAACTCATCTAATAACATACCTATAATTAAGTTTAAAAGCAAATACCAACAGATGACAGCTGTCAAGATTAAAACAGCAATTTTTACGACTTTTAAACGATTTTTACACAAAATATAAAAAGTATAAAAGATTAAGGGGGGATGGAAATGAAATACATGGAACTGAAACGGGAAAAAAATCATTTAACCCCTTTAAAAATGACATTGAGGTTTTTAAAAGTATTTTTTCTCAAAGTCAACCGTTTAGAAAATATACACTTTCAAAGTGGTAAAATGTGTGAGTCCCCCCCTCTAACTTTTAAACTAAGAGAGTGAAAAATAAAACAATAAAAAATGTTGTAGATCTTTATAAACACTATTTACGAAAATTGGTTTGAATGAGGCCCTCCGCTGCCTTGAGCGGGACACGCGCGCGGGGCGTCATAGATTAGAACTTACTCATGCACTGCGCAAGCATCTGTCCGTCAAAAACCAGCAATCTATATTCCCGCGCCGTGTACTCAAGGCAGCGGACGGCCTGAGACATATTTAGTAGTTTTAGAGATATAGCACATTTTCCAAAACCGCAAATATAACATTGTCGTTTATACAAACACTATGAAAAAAAAAGTTATTTTTGCAGATGAAAATTATAGTGGTATTAAATAAGGTATGGTATATTAATTAATTAATTAATAATTTATTTATTTTTTTCAGATAACAAGATCCATAATATTATACAGTCATTCATACAATAACAAAATAATTCAAATAATTCCTGGTGCATGCATACATTAGATAATAAGTATTAATCACAAATTAAAAGTCATATTAATGAATTAAAATTTTAAAATGTCAAGATGTCAAAATGTCAAAATTGAAATTAATAAGAATAAAATACAAATTCATAGTAAGTAAGTACCTAATTAAAATAAACAAATCAAATAAAGCTTTAAATGTCAAATACCCATATGAAATAATTTTACAATGTCAATAATTAATTTAATTTTAAATGGAATCTAATTGTAGATAAAACATTGTACACACACATTTTGTCACTTATTCAAAATTTCCTCACCGGTACAGCCACTGAGATGTGTTTATCACAGCAATGCCGGATAAACGGGCAATCCAGCCTGTCTGCTATCATTTTTAGAATGACGTTGGCGCTGGCCCGCACCCTGCGCACCAATGACGCACACCGCCGGCGCATGGTTGCATAAAAACAGGCGGTGCGCGCCTCCGCAAACATGCCCGAGGCGCTGCAGAATCGGGGCAGCCCCACAATCACTCTAAACGCATTGTTATAGAGGACACGGAGGGTGCTGTAACTTCGCTTAGTGTAGTCCGCCCAAAGGCTGCACGTATAGAGTGATGTGCAGTAAGCTCTAAATAGCGTTATTTTGACCTCCTGTGAGCATCGCGCAAACCTTCGTGATATCATATTTGCTCTTATCGATAGCGCCCTCCGTTCCCGCTCAATGTCTGCGTTGTCTTTAAGATCTTCTGTGACTATATGTCCTAGATACTTAAACTGAGTAACAAAATCCAATGAGAAACCATTCAGGCGTACCGGTGGTATGTTCTGTAGACATTTTGTACCTGCCCTGAAAAACATGCACTGACTTTTCTTAACATTATATATTAAACCATGTTCACACGCATACTCTTCACATATCCGTATCAGCTTCCTCAGACCACAGACCGACGCGCTCAACAGCACCATGTCGTCTGCGTAACTTAAATTGTTGACACTAATTCCGTCAATGTGGCAGCCGACATGACTGCTGGTAAGTCTGACGATTAATTCATCGATATATAGATTAAACAAGGTCGGAGATGTTAAGCCGCCTTGCCTGACTCCGCAATCGAGGCGGTACGGGTCTGATACAGCCCCTGCCCAACGGACGCTGTTAGACTGGTGCGCGTACCAGTATTGGAACAAGCTGATTAGCTCATGGGGTAGGTTTCTATTTCTGAGCTTGTCCCATAGAAGGTCGTACTGGACCAAGTCAAACGCCTTGGACAAGTCGAGGAAGCAGGCAAATACGGGCGTCTTGCGGTCTGTGTAGTATTTGACGGAATGCTTAAGGCCCAGTATCGCAGTTTCGGTAGACAACCGAGGTCTAAAACCAAACTGATTATCATTTAGCGTCACGAATCTATTTAACTGTGCATTAAGCAGTCCGTCAAAGACTTTGGCTATAATGGTGGCAAGAGAGATTGGCCTGTAATTACATTTGTCAGCAAGGTCACCAGTTTTATTTTTTACCACCGGCACAACCACAGTCTTCATGAAATCATCAGGTAGGTATGAATGACCCACGCACAGCGAGTAGAACATAGCCAACACTCTAGCTATGTGTGGCCCAGCGTACTGCAGGTGCTCAATGCTCAAGCCGTCGTGACCCGGGGACTTACCTCTTGATATGAGCCTTATAGCTTTGGTGACATCCTTTGCAAGAAACTTAGTTCCTATCATCAGACTGTTCATATCAACACCCTGCACCCCTCCTTCTGCCGGTCCCAATGGCGAGCTCACTGAAAAATAATTCTTAAAAATATTCGCAATTTCCCTGGGATCGTTCATACCGTCGACACTCACAGGAAGACCAGGCCGTACATTAACTTTACTAGTATCCTGCCAGAAGTCTTTAAATTTACCTTTGGAGTGTTTTTCCGCAAGAGAGTCCATTTTTATTTGCTCCTGGTGGTCTTGGCACCACTTAAGTCTGGATTTGAAGACACGTCTACTTTCACACATTTGATTGTAGATAAAACCGGACTTTGGTCTACCGCACATCACCCATTCGTTAAACTTTGACCTGGCCTCCCCGTGAGCCCCGCTGACATGCTTATTCCACCCCACTATGCGTGGCCCACGTTTGACCCCCGTCGCCTTGCCTCTCCGACTCGTCGCCACAGCAGATTCATGTAAGGCAGTTACAATGTCGAGGTAAAGCTTGTCCAGAGTATGCCTGTGGTCATGGTTTTCACAGTAACAATCAGCACAATTTACACAGTCTACAGGAAAGTCAATCAATCTTAATCGTTTATTACACTCTTTGGTATATAAAATAGTTTATCTACACTCACAACGTAATGTTCCAAATATGAATTCAAAAAAGGTAATATAAATACGCACTTTATTTTCGTGGATAGGTAAAATTAAAAAATAAACTCATTACGATGCAGTCAACTGCATCATAAAATAACTTTTTTTCTCATTACGATACAGGGCAAATCCAAAAAGAAGCCAGTGCCGTAACATTAAAAAAAAACAACGATATTTTCCCACATATTTTCATTGATTTAAATGCACTCTATGGTAATCGATGACTTAGTGCGATTGCACTGATCTCTTTTTTTTTCTAATAGAATGCGCGCCATTTCTAAAGCATTTCAATTAAAGTTTTTATTTCAATTTTTACATTTTGTTATACTTACTGAAATTTGTAGGTTTTTTATTCTTGCTTTAAAATGTGAAAAAATGGACTCTGCCCAAGGAAACGACTTATTACAAGGTAGGTACCTAGCTAATACAAACAAAGTCTCTCTCTCTCTCTTCTAACGTTGATCTTTTATTTAGTAGGTTCAATCCCAAATGTATGAGTGTAGATAAAGTAGTGTATGAAACTGCACATAACTAGGTATTAAAACACTCGTGTGATACTATTAAAAACCTCGCCTACGGCTCGGTTTTTAAACACACACTCGTGTTTTAATACCCCTCTTTATGTGTCAGTTTCATAAACTACTATTGTTCATCACTTTTTATACCCCACAATATGTTTTTGTTTTCAATGTTAATATTAGGCAAAACTTTGGGACTTAGTAGCCTTAAGTTACAGTGTATAATTAGTGGGAGATGGTCCGACCATCGAGGGTCGTAAATCACATTAGCGCTCACAACAGACTGCTTCGCCGAGTGAGTAGTAATACAGTGGTCCAGCCAGCTGGTGGTCCCGTGCACATCACTAATAAAAGTAAAAGTGCCCGAATCTAACCCTAGTAAATCTACATCTACACAACACCATAGCTGGTCTTTACAGATGTTAATAAGTTCGTCATAAAACAACTCACCCGGGTCCGCATTAAAATCGCCTAAAACAAATACAGCATCAATTCCATACTCGTCAATAATCGCACTCACCACACTCAAGCAATCCGTAAAATCCGCTAAATTGTCTATAGAGTTAGTCGGCATGTAAACACTCATTATTATCACTGGTCTGTCACACGTTATGATTTTTATAGCACAAATGCGATCATTATCGCATTGCAACACTGACACTTGTTCAAACGCACTATGACGCCACAATAGTGCAGTTCCTCCGTAAGGACGACCTCTCAGGATGCCCGTGGATGTATCAACCGCAGACGTCGCCGTGTAGCCGAAACCGCTATCGATAGTGCCTATGTACGGTATGTCGTGCGGCAGCAGCCAAGTTTCCTGCAGACATATTATATCACATGTACGGCATAAGTCTCTAATGTCGTCGATGGAGCGCTTTACATTTTTACAATTGAAAGTCGCAAATTTATAAGGGCTACTATCCATTAGTTTGTTTGATTGACAGGGCCGTTTTCTCCGCGTCTGTGCTCACATGACGAGCAGCATTCGTTTTCTTATGTTTATAATTAACAAAGCGTCGAAATATTACTCCCGCGGGCCACAAACTTTCATCCATATATCTTGATAAATTGGCCTCTGCTATTAAAAACTTGTAAGCTTTGTGTCCTCTTTCAACTTTCATGTTTATTTTCTCGAGATTCACAGTTTCCTTTGTTTTATTGTATATATGTTGAACGATATCTTTTTCTGTAGCAGAGGTATGTACGTTTGTTATAAACATCGGAATTTTATTCTCAGCTGCTTTAAAAGTACACTCTAGGTCCCTTGCAACGCCTGACTTTCCTGAGAAACGATAATTTGTTTTCTTTTTACGATACGTAACATTTTGCCAACCTTCACTGTTTGTATTATCATTCGTCGTAGTTTCGCGTTCACACAACGAGCTCCGGTGGGCTTATCAACAGCGGTCAGCTGCTGAGACTGAAGTGAAGTTGGTCTCGGTGCATCTGACGTCATCGGCGCTGGCGACCGCGCTCCCCCTGCGCCTTCACTCGCCGCCCGTAGACAATCAGCCGGCCGTTGCAACTCAGTTAAATGGTAACTACGGAACCCTACTGCGCGTGGCCCGACACGCACTTGGCCGGTTTTTTTTTAATTCAAAAAAGCAAATCACTGATTTATTATGCTCTTGTACACTTAGTTTTGTCGTTGCGCCAACTGTCTATCTGAACGAACGGCGGCGGCTTTTTTTTCACCAACATAAAAAGCGTTGACTGACTGTATACTCTTTAGGCTGTGGTACTACTGTATCGGAGCAGAGCGTCCTGGGGTGCGTTCCTAAAGTTCGCTCGACGACGCTCGATGACATAGTACGCGTTCTAAAACCACCGAGGCGATCGTCCGACGATCACTCTTACCGTTCGTAAATGTCGCCCGGCGAACGCACCGGTCACCCCACGAAATAGGTGGGTGAAATTCGCTCTGACGTTTTATTGGACAGTTGACACGTCTTCTTTGTTTATAAACATTGGTTTTGGAAAAAAGGCGGGAAACGTTTGACTTGTCGGACGCGTTTTTTGATGTGAGATTTTGTTTAATTAATTTATAGTGTTATTGGTGATCAGAATTACTTAATTTTATCTTATTGTATCTATTGGACATATCAAATCTTTCTCCAACTGGTCAGAAAATAAGATAATAACTGGATTAGATAATTCTTGTATACATGTCGTTCGTAAACGTCGGATGACGAACGTCGCACGCCTCGGAGTGAAGGTCCGTCGTCGAGCGAACTTTAGGAACGCAACCCTGAATGCGATTACACTGTCCTAAGTGCTTCCGATTTAGCATCCTTAAGGGTGCACCGAGCGTCCACTAGCGCCGCCAATCAAGAAAAAATCATTACAACGAAATAACTATGTTTAACAAAATTCTGAAACATATAAAAACTAGTAATAGTTATAAACTATTTTTGTATGCGTTTTTTTCCTGGTTTAAATGTGTTTGTGTAGTTAAAACCTGGATTAACGCCTAAAGTGGCCACTTTAGGCGTTAATCCAGATTTTAACCACACGAACGCATTTGAACTTAGAATTTTACGCATACAAAAATAGTTTATAACTATTACTAGTTTTTATATGTTTCAGAATTTTGTTGAACATAGTTATTTCGTTGTAATGATTTTTCTTGATTGGCGGCGCTAGTGGACGCTCGGTGCCCATTTTCTATCCTAACTAGGATCCTACCTTCCTGAATGCAATTACACTTTCTGAATTAAGGAGCGACTTCATTCCGGATCCTTAATTCAGGATGATCTAATAAGCTCTTTACCCCGGTCACTCACATGCGCGCAAAGGTTCGTACATTGTACGAATGTTTTCCATTTTGTATGGAAAATCATTTGCGAAGGTCGTCCTACACATGTATTCGCGAACCTTTGCGCGCATGTGAGTGACCGGGGTTAGTGTAGTGTACCACAAGGGCAAAGCTTCGGCCATTGCTGTTTGTTTGTTTGTAGACCCTGTATGCAGCGGCCATAAACATTTCAATGGCAGCGGCGACTTTTTTAACGCGTGATTTTTTACCGCCTTGTTTTGACGCTGTTCACGCGAACGTTTTT
Organism: Agriphila tristella; assembly: GCA_928269145.1. Classification (NCBI taxonomy): domain Eukaryota; kingdom Metazoa; phylum Arthropoda; class Insecta; order Lepidoptera; family Crambidae; genus Agriphila; species Agriphila tristella. The sequence goes on from OV743433.1 coordinate 47,830,134, forward strand.
TTTTCAACGCCCTTTTCTCCCAAGTGCGTCCAGTATGGCTAGATTAGGCGAAAATCTCCACGATTAAGCTCACTACAATAGTCTCTATTTTATTAGTAGTAATTTATTTTTGTAATCAAATGTTTGAAAAAACCATGGTCTATAGATTTGATTGGATTTACTGCGTTCGGAATTATTCAGTTTCCCTCGTGTATGGGCGAGAAAGGGGGAGAATGCAACTAAATAAAAAAATATAAGTAAGATTTTACGATTTTTTATTGTTTTTAATAAATCACTTTTGCGGCGCACTCTGGTTTGAGCTCTTGGAATCGCGCATAGAAGCCGATCGCCTGCGTTTCAGCTCTTCTTGGCGCCGAACCTGTAAATAACACAAAATCGTTTAGTTAAAAAAACAAAATATGATGAAATTGTGTTTGTCTATTTCTATAGTAAGAACCGATGGCCTGGGGCGGGGCGGTTCTGGAATAGGGATGTTGAAACGATATCGATATTTTTAGCCGATATATTTTTATCCGATATATCGATACAAAATAACCAATATCGAAAATCGTATCAAAAACTATATTTTATTTATTTATTAGCATCACAGTCACTTTAGGTCGCTAGAATTCAAAGCCGTAAAAGATTGGAATGAATAGAAAAAGACATCTATACTGTATAGTCTATGACTTGTGTTTTTGTTTGCGCTGCGCTGCGCTGAATTCCAGTAATATGTGGCCTGTACTTAAGCCGCGATTACATAATCCCGATCTAGCATCTTAGTTAGGAACCGATTTCGGGTCGCCACCTGTACTTGACAATAAAATATTGTAAAATAAGTTCGATTTTAAAAGTGAATTTACACTATAACGGAAATGTAAACTTTGTATAAGATTGGAGATGAGATTTGCAAATAAAAAATCATAAACAATGTTGACCTTTCCGTTATTTGTGCAAATTCACTGTTAAATTTTTACTTATTATATGGGTGGCAACTCTTATTGATTCCTAACTAGGATGCTAGATCGGGATATGGGATCGCGGCTTTAGGTTAGTCTAGCTTAGCTTAGTAAGCAAATGTCGCTGATTTAATACCTTAGCTTATATCAAGCATAAACCAAGGGGTAAGACACAGCACTTCACTCTCACAGCTAAATACGATTCTCACGCAAAGCACGTGGTCATATGGTATTAGCTGTAGGCCTCAAAGAAAACAACTGTGGTTTGGTTGCGAGTTCAAAACAGCATCATTTCATTATCAATATGGTTTAAAAACTACGCTGAATAAACTTCTTACTTAACACTAATTTTAAACAGGGTAAAAAACCTTCATTCTCAGTAGATCCATTGGCCAGATCCACAATGGATCTAGTGAGATTTTTTTTTCTAATAAGATCTATAATGGATCTAATGAGAACTTAAATCTCAGAAGATCCATTGTACAGATCCATAATGGATCTAGTGAAAGGTTTTTTCTTAGTTGATCCATTGGCCAGATGCATGATAGGTAGATCTAGTGCAGTTTTTTCTCACGACCGACCCATAGTCACACCATATAGTGTCAGGCGATAAAGTTTACCTCCTCTAAATCTATGCTACCCTGGTACTTTGGTAACGTAATTATTTTTAAAGAAGAGAATGATCAATTGCAGCTTTCAAAAAAGGATTGAAAATGAGCGATAGCATGTGACCGAGAAGATAATATGTGCGACGCCCACAGATTAAAGAGTTTTTCCTCCCCATAAGTCGCATGTGGGCGGTACCTGTGTAACATCAAGTACCCATAGCTCCTCAATCCCCATACCATTATCAATTCTGTGCCCATACTTTGAATTGAAGTTCTATGAGATTTAAGTTCTCATTAGATCCATTATAGATCTTATGAGACAAAAAAACTCACTAGATCCATTGTGGATCTGGCTACTGAGAATGAAGGGTAAAAAAAGCCATATTAAAACATTTTAACATATCAATGTATGGTGTGCACAGATTTTCAAAGAAAAATACTTCGTATTGTACAAGCGCTCTGAAGTTAGTCACATCTATATTGGTAAATAAATGGCGGCGGGATGTAAAAAAAATCTCCTGCTTGATGGCGCTGCTGTAAATGGAGACCTGTTGCGTGCTTTAAGGGATATTTCCCGGTTATTTATCCATATACCAAATATAATGATTAATAATAATAATAATCATTATTATAAAAGTTGGACAGTAAACCGATTAAAGATCGAAATGAAAAACGAAAATTAAATGTGTTGGAAGAGAAACTGATATTTACGAAAATTCCCTTCCATCATCCAAAAAGTGAAATAAAGCAAATACAAAATGACAAGTCTACACCTACACTAGAGCGCCAAGTTGTGCTTATTGCGCTGGTGGACGATTTGTGAATCACCACAAATTATCCTGCCATTGCATCGAAATGGGGATAGCAACGCAAAGCTAATTGTAGATGTCGCTGCGTACGCATTGTTCCTAAGACAGTAGACGTTCAGAACAAATCTATAGGAAAATAGGTATTTATTTTGTGGTATTTTTTTACCGAAAAGGACCCACTGACCCAAAATGGATATAAAAGACCATTCTACAATGCAAATGTTGGAATTCAAAGCCAAATTAAGGCGTTTCTATGCTTACTGAATTTATTATTTTTTCTTAATATCTAGATTTTTCGGAAATTTGAAAGTGCCAACATTTTTACAGCTTATTACACAAAATTTGGTCATTTTAAAGCTAAGATTTTTAAAGTAAAAGTCCTTTGTTTTGATGGTTTTTGTGGAACAAGCGTACGTAGCGCCACTTTGAGAGTTGCCTTCCCCATTGTGTTCAGCGCATCATCTCGCGCGAAGTTCCAAGCTTCCAATAAGATTAAAACGTGATAGTAGCCAGCCAGCTTACCTTGGACTCCTTCTTCCTCTGGGCCAGCAGTTTGGCGTAGTCGTTCTCGGAGGCCTTGCGCTTGGCCATGCGCTTCTTCTTGAGCGCCAGGCGGTGGCGTCTGCGCTGCAGCACTACTGGAGTCACTAGCCTCTGGATTTTGGGGGCCTGGTAGACAAAATAACAGAATAATGTAATGGATATAATAATTTTTGAGCTCTTTTGTGTGGAAGTTTGAGCTACATTCTAAGGTACCATACCATGACCGTGCTAAGGAAACATATTAGGCAAAAAAATCTTTGTGTTGAAAAATATGACACTATTCCCAGTAGACCGTTCCATCTCCGGCCATGCACTTGTCATACTTTTCAATAAAAAGAATCATTTTTTGCCTGTCAAGTTCCTAGCATTCCATGATATGGGATGGTGTAGTAGACAGATACCTTTACAGGACACAGGATCTGCTTGATTGTTTTGGCTTTAAGGTCTGTATTTATAAACCACTCTCAATGTTGAGCACTATCTTGAGATCCTACTTGAGATGCTCTTCATATAGTAACAGCATCTCAGGTATGATCTCAAGATAGCTCTTAACATTGAGAGCGGTTTATTAATATGGGCCCAAGGTGTGAAAGCACAAAACTTAAGAATTGCCTAAGTCTTTTCTTATCTACAACTCGAGCAAGATAACTAGGCGAATGACATCTACACGACGGCTAAGTTTATGACACCGTTATAATTTGGTTGTGTTGTAGTTAGGAAAAAGACTTAGGCGAGCCTTAAGTTTAGTGCAATCGGGCATAAGACTCATGCAGAAAGTGACAACTACGTAGAAATCATTATAATATTTTTTTATGATTTTACAAGTGAATCTAGATAACATTTTAAAAGTTGCCCAACACCAACCTCTGATATGTAACTTAACAAGCAAATCTCTAACAATAGCTTTAAAAAATGATTTTTTTGTTAGCACAATGTAAAAGGAGACAGATAAAAATCTGAATCTGTTGCTCAGTGCTAATATAATATGCCCTAATGCTGCTGATACTAAATTATTTTAAACTTAGTATCAATATTAAAATCAGGGCCTTCTTAAAGCTTGTTACAGAAGCAATAAACAAAAAGAACAATGACCACTTCCCATACAAGCATTGACCTGTCAAATAGCTTTCTTTAGTTGATGTAACGGTAAAACCATCGTTTCTTCACTAGAAATGGCTCTTCTGGCAAAACTATTGTTTTATATATTGGAACGAATTGAAATAGCTTATCTAAGTTATGAGTGGGAGTTGATAATAAAATATTATTTGAATAGTTGCTATGATGACCATAGAACACTAGCACGTATTGAATTTTAATTTGGAATTCAGAAAAATATGTAATTGTAAAATCTATGTTCTAGTTGTAATTGTTGCTAATCTTTATTACAAATTTTCTCAATTACAATAAAAATACAATTGTATGAGCTATATTACTTCTCCAAACACAATAATTGATGAAAAAATCATTTTGACAGGTCAGATCAGAAATGGGCATTCTTTTTTGATTTATTTTCACATACCTTATATCTCGGTTTGGCATTTTCCTTGCCCTCCTTTGGCGGGAGGAGACGCTTAACAACATAACGACGGACATCATCCTCCTTGGTTAAATTGAACAGCTTGCGGATCTTGGAGGCTCGTTTAGGGCCAAGACGACGGGGCACATTGCCATCGGTCAACCCAGGGATTTCCTACAAAAATAATACATTAAATAGAATAGAAATAAAGGATATCAGGACCCATATTTATAAACCGCTCTCAACGTTGAGAGCTATCTTGAGATACCTAAGATGCTGTATCTATAAGAGCATCTCAAGATAGCTCTCAACATTGCAAGTGGTTTCTAAATACAAGCCTAGGACTCAGTAACTAAGTTATATCAGTTGATATGTCAGGTAAATTTAAAATGTTATTGAATATCAAATTCATAAACAAATTTTAAATATACCTATTTCACTATACCCTGCCGCATATAATTACTAAGATTTGAAGATCTTAGAAACAGTAAGAACAGGGATTGTGGTGTATTCTGATCATCAATAAAGATAAAGGTTAGTTATCATCCTTTATTAAATAAGGCAAATCATGAGTCTGATTTTGTATTAAGTATTTTTTTATTTTTTTGTATTTTTTATTTAAATTTTGTATGTTTAAAAATTATTGCATGACTTCAAAAGAATATTGTATGAAACAAACACAACTTACTTTCATTTTGAAATTCTAAAATTACATTTGTGAAATGTTATTTCACAGTTCACCATAATAAGGCATGGCTCTTGTTTTTGTTTAAACAATAATAGTCATAATACAAATTCCATAGTTGTTCCATGTACAATACAATTTATTAAACAATGTACGTGCAACTGAAGTGGCTAGTGCTTGCAGCACAAAATTGACAAATTTTAATATGTGTAAAAAATTACTGTTTTCCATACATTTTCGAGTGAAGTTGCAGCTTATAAAATAAAAATAAAAAAATAATAATAATAAAATTACAAGGTTTTAATTGTTTCATTTGCATAAATAGTTGCTCACCTGCTCACCCTTGCGTACAATGACGAGGGCCAACACTGAGAGGTTAGCATCAACGATGCATCCACGAACTGATTTTCGTTTCCTCTCTCCGTCACGACGCGGTCTGTAGCAAGAGTGACCCTTGGACATAAGCAGACGGACACGGCCTGAAATTTTAATACAATATTATTAAGTATTACATTCTGTTACTGAATGTAAATTTATTATCACATTGCCTTTGCTAGTAATAGTTTAGATATTACAGTACAGCCTATTTAATTGTCTAATTTCATAATCTATCCCAATCGATTTCAGGATGAGACACATTGATACTTATTTTTGGAACAAATAAAAACTTACCAAAGAAATGTAGCAATGTTGGTATCACATCCATCTGTCAAAAATGAAAGTGATTGTGATAGATATTGAAATTAGACTATAAGTACAGTATGTGGCATATATCTTGAAATTTTTCGACAGAGTGGGGTTAAGTTCGCACATGTGCTCTTTTGAGTGACCAATAGCGCGCGCCCCTCTCCCGCCGCCCGCGCCCCTCTCCGCTACGCATGCCCAAAATACATGCATTCCACGCAATCCCCACCTGATTTCAAGATATATGCCTCGTACTGTACACAAGTTATAATAAAATTATATCATTCATGTCATTATTTTTATGATTTTGTGTTAGTGTTTAGCACATTGTAAAAGGAGACAGATATCAATCTGAATCTGCTGCTCAGTGCTAATTTAATATGCCCTGATGCTGCTGGCTGACACTAAATTATTGTAAACTTAGAATCAATATAGAAGCCAGGGGTAGAACCATGATTAATTAGTACAATGCTTTAAGTTGTGGACAATAAAGGTCTAGACCTCCCACATATCCGCAGGCCTACCGCAAACTCAAATTGCTTTCAATTGCTTAAGTTTATGACGTCAGTGTACTGTCCATCCTTGTCAGCGTGTTATGATATGACAAGGACGGACAGAGCATTGCTATCGTTATGGCTAAAGCTTTGAGTTAGGCGGTAGGGCCCCAGGGCCGTGCCGTGTCCAGGGCCGAAGCTATGTTGGGCGTCTCTATGTTCTACATAAAGGACCAGCGTATTTTAAACTGCGGATCGTAAACGAAGTCGCCGATGACGGAGCTCAACGTATATTTGTTTCACATACAGAATCTTAGTACCACCAACGTAACTTAGGCCCCTGACACGTCACGGCCCGGATATGTGTAGAAAGACCTTAATGCAAGTTTTTAACAGGTACTTACTGTTGGTGAGGACACCCTGTTTCATGGGGAAACCTTGCTTGTCGTTTCCACCAGCAACGCGTACTACGTAGCCCTTCCATTCGTCGCCTAGTAGGTCCGCTTCAACTTCCGCGCCCATGCGCTTTTCATAGAATACACGGAGCTTGTGCTCATCGACCACTTCAAACAACTTTTGACATCCCGTTGCCGGGTAGGAGACGTTCAGCTACAAAACAATTTAGAGGTTATAAACAACACATCGTTGAAACTTTGTTAATAACATTAGCTTATAAAAGTAGACCAATTTTTAAAAGATATTTAAGCTTTAAAAGATTTAGTTTTTCACAGTAAAAACAAATTCGACACATGAAAGTTTCACTTCCACAACACGGAACCACAAATCATTTTATATCTTGGAAATCATGCAACTTGTTGAATTACTTTAGAAGTAAATATCACAATTGATATATGGTGATATATTTAAAAACCGTATTTGGAATGAATAACAGCAAATAAAGTAATAATTTAAGTAAAAACCTTCATGACTGCGGTTTATTCCTTCGAACGTCAGCCATGAAAAAGAACCAGAGACTACTATGCAATAGTGAGGTGATTTCTTGCTTGATCGAAGTTAAGGTCCGACCAAGATCTCGGTCTCGGTCTCGGCCATTCTCGGCCATGAAATATGTCTCAGTCTCGGTCAAATAGCTGAGAATCTCGGTCTATTGGTATCTCCATCCGTAGCCCTGTGATTACATTCACGTACGCTGTACGCTTTCGTTTTGCTGTTTCCTCTGTGTCATTGGAACTAACGCATGCCACAGGGCATCTTAATCAAATCAAATCAAAATATTGATTTCAGTTATTTTGTAATTTATTGTAGACTTGTTGTACCTAATGCACTTGAGTGATGTAGTGATAAACATGGCGGTCTAACAGTTCTACCACGCTAAAGGTCCCCGGATCGATTCCCGGCTGGGCAGAAAATTAAATTTTAATTGCTGTGACGGGTCTGGGTGTTACTAGGTATAATAAGTATATGTTAAAAAAATATTATTGTTCTTTATGATTAAATGAAGAATTTTGATTAAATTAAATGTGGTTTTTTTTCATTAATATTCGCCACTTTATAGTAATAGCACAGTAGCCCGTAGTACATTTAAATTACCAAAAAGGTTACCGTTCGCCGTTGTGATATAATTATTTGTTACGAAATTATAGATACTTTAACCCAAGTTTTACAGATCGCAACCCGCCGTAACCTATGTTTGTATATCTCCAAAAATGATATATTTTTATTTTTCAAGGTTTACCACATGGTTTAGCTATTGTCGTGTTCTACAGCTTTGTTTGATTGCCACAGATAATAGTAAGACTATAAAAAGTAGCCATACACAAATTTAAAACCAGATAAAGTCCATCCATTTTCATCTGGTCTTAAATCTGTTTATGGTCACTTTCCATAGTCTTACTATTATCAGTGGTAATCAAACAAAGCTGTAGAACACGACAATAGCTAAACCATGTGGTAAACCTCGAAAAATAAAAAAATAAACATTTTTGGAGATATAGGTACGGCGGTAGGTACGCCAAATATAGGTACGGCGGGTTGCGATCTGTAAAACTTGGGTTAAAGTATCTATTATTTCGTAATAAATAACTATAACACAACGGCGAACGGTAACCTTTTTCGTAATTTAAATGTACTACGAGCTACTGTACTATAACATTTAAAAATGTACATAAAACTTGGTCTTGGTCTCGGTCGAGGCTGCTTTTTATTCTCGGACTCGCGTACTCGGTCTGGGTTCTCGGCGGAAAAGTGGGTTCGGTCGGTCCCTAAATTCACCACACTATCATAATGTTCTCTATGGTCAGCGATGAATCATCAACTTCTGAAGCGCGGCTTATGGACGCGGCTTACTGCCGCGGCTGATAAGTGTGCACACTCTAATAACATCCTGCGTGCCAGATAGCTATCGGACGTCCGATGACGTCGTATTAGTCTATGGTTACGTCCGCGACTTACGCCTGAAGGTCCAAACAAATTATCGGACGCGGCTTACTGCCGCGGCTGATCTGAGGTGTGCAAACTATCGGATGTAGTAGGTCGCGGACGTAACCATAGACTAATATGACGTCATCGGACGTCCGATAGCTATCTGGCACGCAGGATGTTATGAGAGTGTGCACACTTATCAGCCGCGGCAGTAAGCCGCGTCCATAAGCCGCGTCCGATAATTTGTTTAGACCTTAGTTTGCACACCTCAAGGTCGAAACAAATTATCGGACGCGGCTTACTGCCGCGGCTGATCTGAGTGCCTAGTATGAGTTGTGTTTCTCACCTCACTTTGCGAATAGTAGCGTGTGAAAGAGATGAAATCATGCGAGTGAGTGAACGAGTGAAAGAGAGAAGACGATAGTTAACTATTCGCAAAGTGAAGTGAGAACAAAAAACCAACTCGTACTAGGCCCTCTGAGGTGTGCAATCTATCGGCGGGCTGATTATCTAATTAAAAACCACCTAGCGACTGGTTGCAGTTCACACATGATCGTGATCCATTGCTACTTCTTTTTGGGTTAAAAAAAAACATACCAAAGAAAAGTGCCAATGTATGTCAAATGCAACCGGTCGCTAAATAGTTTCTTTTTAGATAATCAGGGTGCGGATGTAGTAGGTCGCGGACGTAACCATAGACTAATATGACGTCATCGGACGTCCGATAGCTATCTGGCATGCAGGATGTTATTAGAGTGTGCACACTTATCAGCCGCGGCAGTAAGCCGCGTCCGATAATTTGTTTGGACCTTGACGGACCGGCGGGCTGATTAGCTGATTAAAAACCACCTAGCGACTGGTTGCAGTTCACAGATGATCGTTATCCATTACTACTTCTTTTTGGGTTAAAAACAAACATACCAAAGAAAAGTGGCAATGTATGTCAAATGCAACCGGTCGCTAAATAGTTTCTTTTTAGATAATCAGCGGTGCGGTCGCGGACGATGAATGAAGTGTGGACGATGACAGTGGGGAGGAAAAGCGCAATTTTATCCCGATAGGTGGCGTCTTGTCGTTGGTACCGAGCCGCCTCAAAGAAACTGTCAAAACATATGGGAATCTCTTGGAGTATTGCACTTTTTAATTTTATACTGAGAAAATGCCGCATTGTTATGCATGTAACTTGTAAAATATTGGAGTTCATCGATTTCCCAGTAACAAAAAAAATAGTAGGCAAAAAAATATCAAAAAAAATATGCTTTTTCCTCGATTTTCTCCTTTGCTGAGCCTGAGAAACATTATAAATCAAAAGGAATGTTTCATGAATTTGATGAAGCTTCGCCAAAATAAAACAACATTTGAATTATAACAGCTTTGTTCTTTAATATTTCAACCTCAGCAGTTTCTAACATATTTATAACTTGGATGAATTTGATAGGTATATCAAATATGGAATAAGCCCAATATTGGGGCCAAACAGAGAATTAATAGAATTTTATATGCCAGAGTCATTCAAGAAACTTAGAATAATAAAATAAATATGATAAAACGGTTCGTGTAATTTTGGATGGTACAGAAATTCCAGTACAGAAACCTGAAATTACTATTGCACAGAAGGCATCATCAGGCAGCTATAAACGCGGAAATTCACACTCAGTTGCTTTGTTAAAATTTAAATCATATGCTTCTAATCTGAAATAAAAAGATTACTTGTAAATCTTACACGAAATTTAAAGAAATGTAATGCTTGTTAGCAATTTTTTGTAAGTTGCTATAAACTTTCTTGCCTGTTGTTTTGGCTTTTCTTTTCCAAAATTCTTCTTTTATATGAGCTAAAGTTAGCATAGAATACATTATTTGTCCGCAAAACCGAAAAAAATACAATCTAAGAAAGTAAAATCACGTAATACACAGTCAAGACAATATAAGCTCAAACTGACAATGAGGGCTTTTCCAAAGGACTAAAAACTATAGGATCGATAGATGGCGTTGATAAATTGTGCACTGTCAACTGAGGCGCGTTCAGAACTTACGCTCCGAGTGCAACCAATCGCTCTAAGGGAGTATCAAACATTAGAGCGTGACGTTCGGTTAACACAACTTTGGTTGCACTCGGAGCGTAGGTTCCGAACGCGCCTCAGTTGACAGTGCATAATTTATCAACGCCATCTATCGATCCTACAGTTTTTAGTCCTTTGGAAAAGCCCTCATTGTTCCAAAGACTAAGCGCCATCTGTATTGAGGGCTTTTCCAAAGGACTAAAAACGTAGGATCGATAGATGGCGTTGATAAATTAAGCACTGTCAACTGAGGCGCGTTCAGAACCTACGCTCCGAGTGGAACCATTCGCTCTAACGGCGTATCAAACATTAGAGCGTGACGTTCGGTGGACACAAATTTGGTTGCACTCAGAGCGTAGGTTCTGCACGCGCCTCAGTTGACAGTGCTTAATTTATCAACGCCATCTATCGATCCTACAGTTTTTAGTCCTTTGGAAAAACCCTCATTCACTTTGCCTTCGCCTCCCCGTTGTCTTATGTCTTGGTGATCTGTGTTGTCTTGTCATTCACACAGACTACGTAGAAAAAAGCGCGGGAAATCTTCAACTAAGCGGTTGTGTCTTTTGGCTTTTTTTGATTTTTTCACTTAATTCTTTGTAAATAGTAGGATCAGATAGTGTAAATATTGTTTATATAGTGTATATATTTAGTATTAGTGTTTTTGTATTATATTTGCAGCGATCTAGTGAGTTATTAGATCTATACTTTTATGAATGATCCGGAGGACCCTGGGGGGACAGTCCCCCAGGTTTCTCATAATGTAATTGTACCATTCGATGAAAGTGTGGGGGGTATGGACACTGATGGTTCTCTTTTTGACTCTGACGCTTCTGTAAATAACCCAACAAAACGTAAAAGAGTAGCGTCACGTAAAGTTTGCAAACATTGCAACAAAAAGAGGAGGCATCATAAATTTGCTTCTAATGTTTTGACTGAAGTTGACTGCCATTGCGAAATTAGTGAAAATAATTCACCAAAAGCCTTTAAGACTCCCACTATGTCCTCAGCACCACAAACACAAACAATCAATCCAACTCTTGATTCATCAAACAAGTCTATGACGCGCCCTGTAGTTGGTAGGGAAATATATGAGGCAACTGATGCATCTCCATAGAATGTGCACATTCAAAAAATACAGTCTACGCCAGATGAAAATGTATCTTTGCATCCAATCTCTTTTGGTCGATTCTTAAAAAAACATAATTGCCAAAACATTGTAAATGGATCTCTGAAAAAAATTGGTAGAAACAGACTGGTAATTTCATTTGTTAAATATGATGATGCAAATAAATTTCTTACTAACCAGGCCTTAAAGGACAGTAATTTCAAAGCGTTTATACCCATTTTTTCTGTTACTCGTATGGGTGTTGTAAGAGGGGTTCCGATAGATTGGTCTGAAGAAGAAATCTTACAAAACATTTCTGTACCTATGGGCTGTGGAAATATTTTAAAAGTTAGGCGCATTAACAGGAAAAATTCAGTAAATGGTAATGTCACGTTCACTCCTGTAGAGACAGTAGTACTCACTTTTGATGGTCAGGTGCTACCGAAAAGAGTGTTCCTGTGTTATAACTCTCTTCCTGTAGACCTCTATATTTTTCCCACTGTCCAATGCTTCAATTGCTGCCGCTTTGGCCATATAAAAAGTCAATGTAGATCAAAGCCTAAATGTTTTACGTGTGGAAATGACCACTCAGGTGAGAGTTGCCAAATTGATGAAGATGATGTTACTTGCTGCCTATGCTCTGGATCTCACTATGCCACCAACTGGAAGTGTCCCGAATTTGCCAGACAAAAATCAATAAAAGAGTCTATGGCCAATAATAGCATTTCTTATGCTGAAGCACTTAAGCTTCACCCTCCAATCACAAAATCATATTCTGAAGTTCTTACATCCTCCATTGCTCCCCAATCACAAAGGTATAACTAACTCTAATTCCAATAAAACTACATCTTACAGAAATACAGTCTTTATTCAACCTAAATTACATAAAATTAGTTCTAAAGGCTATGACAAAGAAACTCATGACATTTTAACTAAAGATTATAATATTCCATTGCCAACAGTTGGTACCTTAAATGAAAATAACCCTTTCTCCAATATGTCGACTAGAGACCTTATTATTGCCTTGATAAATTTTTTGTCCCAAACAGAAAACCTGTCTGAACCGTCCAACGCTGCACCTAAAAATATAAATATTGTAAATAAACAACAAAATGGATCATCTGTCATCAATCCTTCAGTGGAATTGCCAAAGTATTAATAATAAGAAAAGTGATTTACTTCACTTAATTAATGTATATAAACCTGTAATTATAGCATTACAAGAAACATGGATTAAGCCAAATAGTATTTTTAATGTTTCTCATTATTTTCCTTTAAGAGAAGATCGTTCAGACTCCCATGGTGGTGTAGCTCTACTAATTAATGATTCTGTTTCCTTTCAGCTTATTCCTATTACCCATAGTGTTAACCTGTCAATCATAGCCGCTTCTATTAATAATATCTGTTTTGTTTCACTATACATACCTCATCCAACATCCTCTGTGTACAATGAACTCGATACCATCATCTCTCAACTCCCAAAACCCATTTTTATAATGGGAGATTTTAACGCTCAACACCAAGCATGGGGCAGTGTCAAATCTAACTGGTGTGGTACCAGAATTTTAGATTTTTCAGAACTAAATAACTTTTGCATCATAAATACAGGACTTCCAACACGGCGAACATTGCCTCATGAAGGCGACAGTGCGCCCGACCTTACAATTTGTAGTCCTAATCTAGCTTCCACCTTTACTTGGAGCCCACTATCTTCGACGTTTGGTAGTGACCACTTTCCTATTTTAATTGAATTTCCTTCAACTATAATAAAAAATCAAAGTAGACGACCACCTCGTTTGAAATACAAACTTAACCAAAATGACAGTGACAGTGACAGATGGGTAATGTTTATGGAGCAAGTTGAGCTAAAGGTTTCTTCCCTTCCTTCTATACAAGAAAACAACCGGACACAGAGTGCCGAGGCTTTTGCCTCAGTCTTGTTAGAAGCAGCTGACGAAGTTTTTCCAAAGAAAAAAACAAATGGGTATATTCCTTCCCCCCCGTGGTGGGACAGTGAATGTACAAGAGCAATAAAAGAGAGAAAAGAAGCCGAAATAAATTATAGAGATAATAGTTCTTCCGAAAATTTTGATAAATTGATACAAATAATGAATCAAATCCGCAGTCTATTTAAAAAAAAGAAATGGGAAGGTTGGAGGACCTTTTGTTCATCTATATCACCTGACATTTCTCCTTCCGAGGTTTGGAATAACATTCGTAGGTTTCGATCTGTCTTTAAAGAACGAGTCCCAAAATGTATTGATGAGGGTGTAGCCGAAAAATTTCTGGACAAATTAGCTCCGCCATTTGTTCCTCAAGAACTGATACTATCATCACCTCAGTTAACCTGTCGCAGTAGTATAGAGGACTTAAATAATCTTAACTTGCCATTCACTTTGACTGAGTTGAAAGGTGTGCTGTCCTATGTTAAAGATTCAGCTCCTGGTATCGATGGTATTCCATACTCTTTTCTAACTCATTTAAATGACAATAGTCTAATTTACTTGTTAAATCTTATTAATTCTGTTGTGATGTCTGGCAAAGTCCCACCTTCATGGAAAATCCAGGAAATTATTCCTATTTTGAAATTCAACAAGCCCTCATTAGATCCTAATTCATATAGACCTATATTCATATAGGCTCTCTCGTCAGTCCTATCTAAGTTGGCAGAACACCTAGCCAAGATCAGGCTGGAGTGGTATGTAGAAAGTCAGGGGCTGCTGGCTCCGAGCCAATATGGGTTTAGAAAAGGAAAGAGCACAATGGACAGCCTAGGCATTATCACTACTGATATAAGATTAGCCTTTTCAAATAACGAATTTTTACTTGTAGCTTTCTTACACATTTCTGCAGCATATGACAATGTTGATTTACAACTTCTCAAAGATAAATTAGATAAGCTTCAGGTCCCACACCTATTGAGTAGTTTTATCATTAACCTCCTTTCAGAAAGGCAAATACAAATTAATTTTAGTGATTCAAAGGTAAAATCTAGACTGACGTGGAAAGGCCTGCCACAGGGTTCTGTACTCAGCCCAATTCTATACGCCATATATACTCATGACCTTGAATTTTCCATCGCTGAAAACGTGAATGTGTTACAATATGCGGATGATTTAGCTATCTATGTATCTGGCCGATCTATATTTAAATTAACATATTTGTTAAACAACGCTCTGAAGCTTTTAAAAACTTGGTTGGATAAAAACGCATTAAGTCTCTCTGTAAGTAAAAGCTGTGCAGTTTTATTTACTAAAATGCGCAGTCCACCTACATTTTCAATTTTTTATGACGGTCAATTAATGCCCTCAGAAAATGAATTTAAATTTTTAGGTTTAATATTAGATTCGAAATTAACAGGTTTACCACACTGCTATTATGCTTCGGCACGATGTGAACGATTACTTAATATTTTGCGATGTCTTTCTGGTGTTTGGTGGGGCGCCCACCCTTTTAACCTTAGGCTTCTTTATAACGCTATCATCAGAAGCATCCTGGATTACGGGACTTACTTTTTAGAGCCGTGTAGCTTAGTTGCCATAAGTAAATTGGATGATATCCAATCTAAATCACTACGACTCATAGGTGGAGCTATGAAATCTAGCCCACTAAATGCTCTTCAGGTCGAATGTGCAGAACCCCCACTAAAGTTAAGAAGGCAAATGTTGTGCGACAAATTCCTCTTCCGCGCTTTTCAATTTTCGAACCATCCTCTATACAACAAATTACAAGAATTATCAGAAAAAATTGAGACCTCTTCTTTCTGGACCAATAAGCCTCCCCCATGTCTAGTCGTGAGTTTTCGTAAATTTATCTCCCTGCAAGCCCCTACTCACCGATCACAATACCTTCCTTTGTTCTCTGCAAACTACCCAGCTCTGGTTCTTGAACCTAATGTCCTCTTTAGTTTAAACTGTTTAAAAAAATGACCAAAACCCTGATGCGACCCTAAGACATCTTATGGATAGTGACTGGCCGGACTGGCATTATTTATATTGCGATGCATCTAAACACTCTGATTCTGGTTCAGTTGGAATTGGTGTCTTCCATCAGCAATATAACATCCATCAAAAAATTAAACTTCCACCTGAGACATCAGTTTTCACTGCAGAATGCTTTGGAATACTAAAGTCACTAGAATATGTCCTAATAGCAAAACTTAAAAAAACAATTATATTTTCGGATTCCAAGAGCGCTCTTCAATCTCTTCAAAAATTTCCATTTAAATCCTGCTTAGCTTCTGTTTATATTATAGAGTGTAGACAGCTGTTATTAACTTGTAAAGAAAATAGATATGACATTCTGTTTGCGTGGATACCTGGCCATCATAACATAAAAGGAAATGAAATTGCCGACAAGCTTGCCAAGGACGCAATAAATTCTGGTGATATCTTCCCTTATAAAAATATAGTGCCGGATCTCATTTCTCTTCCCAAAGAGAATTTATATGTCTGTTGGGAAGATAAATGGAATACTACAAGCCTTACTAAAGGAAAAGCTTATAAAAGAATTCAACAAACAGTTCCTCTTAAGCCATGGTTCTCTAAAATACAGTTAAGTAAATTTGCTACATCCAGTCTTATCAGAATGCGTTTAGGTCATGTTTGTACTGCATCCCATCTTTCTAGAATAGGAATCCGCAACAGCAGTGTATGTGCTTGTGGTGCTGGTGACGAGGACCTAAATCACATTTTCTTTCAATGTTCGCTTCATGATTGCTCCTCTTTTTTAAATTCCCTTGTGTCCCTCCGTATTCCTCTCCCTACATCAATCCCAACCCTGTTGAGCTGCATAAATCCAGACTTGTATAGTTTAATTTCGAAATTTTTAACTGAAAATAATATTAAATTATAACCTTCATTTATATTACCTACTTAATTACCTTTATGTAAATATTATACTATTCATTATTTTTAATCTATCTATTTCACTAATTATCCTGCCCCTGATCCTATTATTTTTCCAAGATCTTTCCTAAATTTCGATCATTTCCTTTATTATTAAAATTCCTTGGTTTCCCTACCTTTACTACCTACTTGATATTGGCTAATGCACAAACCGTGCGAGCCAGAAAAAAAAAAAAAAAAAAAAAAAAAAAAAAAAAAAAAAAAACAGACTACTTGGTGCATTCCGATTCAGGCTAAAATCACTTTCAGCGTTGATCACGATAAAAAGCGTACCGAATCAGATAATCGCGCTTATGACAGTTGGGACTATCAATGATTCGGAACGCTCGTGAGCGCGCTCACCGATGTCTTGACCTACATAACCTCAATATAAATTTAAAAGTTCAGAATTTGGACCTTTTTGCTTTATATATGATCATATATCTTCGACTATTACTTCCATGTTATGCGAAAAGAATTGACAACAAATTTTGAACTTTCATTTAAATGCCCCTGAGGTAAACAAAACAAACAAGTGTCACTTTTGACAGAACGCTCACAGTGATTATGCCTCGGAGCATGGGCGGCGTAATCGCAAGATGGCGGATGTTATGACGCAATCAATGACGTCACACGGGCCAGTGTTGCCAGACCGTGGGCAATTGCCCACGCCATGGGCAATTTTAGGATTGTTTTGAAAAAAGGGCAAAAAGAGCGGAAAGGTCTTGGAACCGGTAAAATATGGGCAATTTTGGAAATCACGGAACTCACTAACCAGAAATCACATAAAAACACCTGGCACAAAGTACAAAAACACAAAATCATAGCTAAGGTTGGGTATCCATAGACGTTTCTTCCTATAGAACCATCTAGGAACTAAGCCCAGCACCTGCGTTTATGATTTCGCAGATAAAAACAGTTTTACCGATGTAGATCCACTGGACTACATTTTTTGCCAAAATTTTTCGATCGACCATAGTCGCCCAGACATTTAAATGGCTAAAGGGCGGGAGCTTTCGAAAAATTAAGATTGTTCTAATTACAAACAGGGACGTATTTATCCTAGAGCCCAAGGGGGCCATGGCCCAGGGCGGCGCCAGGCTGCGAGGGGCGGCGTGAACCGGCCCTCGCGAGCTTAGGGACGCCTTTTGAAATTATTCGTGAGAAAAATAACAATTTTTTTACAACAATTTAAATTACTTTTAATTTAAATTACAACGATTTTTTTTACATAGTAGATGAAACTAACTGTAAATCGCGCTGCGCGGCCGTTTTTTTAACGTTTTTACAATAGAAAAGCAAGACTACAAGATAAGTGGATGAAACTGACAAAATTCGCGCGATTTTTTGTCAGTTTCATCCAGTCTTTTTTATAACTTTTATAATTACAAGATTAGTAGTATTTTTATTAGTGAATAGGGTTCCTGTTTTTTTACGATAAATAGCGTCAGTCAGCCGCCCCCAGAGCTTAGCTTAAGGGCGCATTTCATAATTAGTTATACCAATCATTTATTGACGAACTGCAGTGCAGAATGTTCATTTTCCGTTCATGATGTTACGTGATTAGTGAGATTAGTAGATAAAACTGAAAAAAAAACTCGGTGCGCGGCCGTTTTTTTTGTTACTTATAGTCAGGCAAAATTACAAGATTAGTGGATGGAACTGACAAAAATCGCGCTGCGCGGCCGATTTTTTTAATAAGTAGGTACTCATAGTCAGGCAAAATTACAATTTATTTACTGAAGATTGACAAAATTACAGGGTTTTTTAATGAAAAAGATTAAAAATCGAGCTGCGCGGCATTTTTTTTTAAGTTTAGTATACACAAGCATCCTCTTCCTCCCGCACGTAACCCTAGGGGCGGCATACCTTATTGGTCCAGGGCGGCGAATCTTACAATACGTCCCTGGGTACAAAGCGTGTCATTATACGAAAGTTTCCCCCCTACATGTCGTTGTTTTAACGATTATGGGCGATTTTGTGTCGGAAAGGGCAGTTTTAACAACCTGTGTGGGCAAGTGTGTTGATCAGGTCTGGCAACACTGACACGGGCTGTCGTTATCGCGCTCACGGTGATTCGGTACGCAAATCAGCGCGATGAAATCGCTGTTGGCGTGACTCGGAATGCACTAGTAGGATGCTAACGCATTCATTCATTTGTCATCTGTGTGTGGCTGACTATGGAGAGCCCGTGCGTGCGATAAAAATTAAATTGTAATATTTATGTATTAGGTTTTTATAAATTCACAAGTGCTTTTAATTGGATTTTACAAAGCGCAAGTTTTTACTCTTAAATAATTCGGATCACTGTTAGAATATTCATTTTGACATTATATTCTACTACTCGATTTCTCAAAAAAAAATTTGCTAAAAATGAGCAATGAAGAAATGGCACTGTTGGCTCATCGGCAGCATGTTAAATACTTTATGAGATTCTTAAATGTTTTGCCATCATCTCTGTCTTCACATGACACAACAAGGTAAATAATGATAACTTTGTTCATAACCTTAGTGATACATAATATTTTTGTTTATCAACTTTCCAACAATTTTACATTGCTATGATGTGAAATATTGTTTTTTTTTATATAGATACTCATAGAAATCTTGTTATTGTATTGATTCTATTACATAGTCAAGTTAATTATTATAGTAGGTCAAACTTAGTGAAATTATACTGTATGTTATGTTGGTGATTTATTTTTCACATGTTGATCTAATAAGCTACTGATTTGTATGTAACCATGCCTATTAATCTGTATATCTTCAGAAATATAAAATGGTTACTAAATTTTAAACATGGTAACTAAGAATAATAACTATAGATCTAATCGGGTGCATATTTAATTTACCTAAAGTAATTTTTTCTCCAACACATTATGGAAATATTTGAAAAATTTAAAATGTGTTTATTCCCTGAGGTTTAAAAAGCCCGATTTGACACCTTGTTACAACATAATAAGCATTGCCGGATTAAGACTACTTGATGCCCTAAGCAACCCACGCCTGCGGGCCCCCTATAAGATTACCATCTACGTAAAGGAGGATGCCTGTTTAGAATATGCACAAAATTCCTATTTTTTTAAGAAAAATGCTATTTTTTGTTCAGTTTCATCCACTATTTTTTTGTACTCTTGTCTTGCCTGTTGCCTATGGTTAAAATAAAAACGGCCGCGTAGCGCGATTTTTCTGTCAGTTTCATCAAGTAATCATGTATAGTAAGTCGTTTTACATGGCCACACAAATGAATTTGAAATAAAACATATTTTTTTTAATCCTTACAAAAAAAGGTTTTTCATTTTTTTTGGTGCCGATTATGGTGCCCCCGCAGACGTGATGCCCTAAGCAATTGCTTAATTTGTTTAAGGGTTAATGCAGCACTGATAATAAGGTTGTGTTTGCTTCGTCAAAAATCACTAAGGTAAAATAGTGAAAAGCTACCTTAGTACCTATGTTGTAACTGTGCAACTGTCATAATATCAAATTGGGTTTTCTTCATTACATCTCAGGAGTATACACTAAAGTTTGTTTATCCCGGAATCTGTGGTTTTTTTTTAAATCCTTGGATTTTTTTTAATAACATATACTTAGGGCTTTAGTAATAATACCCAACATCTGAACTGAGGTAAATAACGCATCCTTAACATCCAATCTCGAATAATAACAAACACTATAAACGACATGTAACATTTTAGTATGGGGCCTGGTATACCTATTATTGATACAACTAGTTATAATTGATAGAAAACGTCAAATTGTCTTTAAATGTATACTTTCGGAGATATTGGGACTTAAAAAATATCTAGATAGAAAGAAACACTTCAATTTGCAACTCCCAGACTATTTTGCTCCGAATATCTCCGAAAGTATACATTTTATGACAATCAATAATTTGTGTTTATTTTGATGTTGGAATCGATAATTCCCACTAGTTTTATCAGTTGCTAAGAATTTCCGATCTTTTCTAAATGGCAGGTATGCCAATAAGGTTACATGGTCTTTGACCAAATATTTCCCAATCTATACAATTTCTTCATCAGATATTTTTTTGTCAGTGTCCTCTTTTTCATGAGTCAAATATTTCCAATAACTATGTTTCAGAGTAACCATTGCATACTTCTCTGTTGCGGGCCTAGATGTGCTGGGAGCAATTCCTTCTGTCTCTTTGGAGCTGAGATCTAGAATAATTGAATGGATCTACTTGTTGCAAGTGCCACCAAACAAAGAAAGTGAGTATTATTACACAACTGCCCAAAAAAACGAGTGTATGCGTGTAATGCGTTCAGTCCCCTTAGCATGACCGACAAGACACGATATATATCGCATGATATAGTTTTATCGCCATCAAACTGTCAAAATCAATGGGGAGGAAAAGCGCAATTTTATCCCGATAGGTGGCGTCTGGTCTTTGGTACCCGGCCGCCTCAAAGAAAGTGTCAAAACATATGGGAATCTCTTGGAGTATTGCACTTTTTAATTTTATACTGAGAAAATGCCGCATTGTTATGCATGTAACTTGTAAAATATTGGAGTTCATCGATTTCCCAGTACCAAAAAAAATAGTGGGCAAAAAATATCAAAAAAAGATGCTTTTCCCTCGATTTTCTCCTTTGCTGAGCCTGAGAAACATTATAAATCAAAAGCAAATGTTTCATGAATTTGATGAAGCTTCGCCAAAATAAAACAACATTTGAATTATAACAGCTTTGTTCTTTAATATTTCAACCTCAGCAGTTTCTAGCATATTTATAACTTGGATGAATTTGATAGGAATATCAAATATGGAATAAGCCCAATATTGGGGCCAAACAGACAATTAATAGAATTTTATATGCCAGAGTCATTCAAGAAACTTAGAATAATAAAATAAATATGATAAAACGGTTCGTGTAATTTTGGATGGTACAGAAATTCCAGTACAGAAACCTGAAATTACTATTGCACAGAAGGTATCATGAGGCAACTATAAACACGGAAATTCACACTCAGTTGCTTTGTTAAAATTTAAATCATATGCTTCTAATCTGAAATAATAAGATTACTTGTAAATCTTACACGAAATTTAAAGAAATGTAATGCTTGTTAGCAATTTTTTGTAAGTTGCTATAAACTTTCTTGCCTGTTGTTTTGGCTTTTCTTTTCCATAATTCTTCTTTTATCTGAGCTAAAGTTAGTATAGAATACATTGTTTGTCCGCAAAATCGAAAAAAATACAATCTAAGAAAGTAAAATCACGTAATACACAGTCAAGACAATATAAGCTCAAACTGACAATTGTTCCAAAGACTGAAGCGCCATCTGTAATTCACTTTGCCTTCGCCTCCCCATTGTCTTTTGACAGTTAAACATGATAAATCACATAGATATAGTATATTAAAAAGGGGTAGATGCGCCACCGAGCGACCGGGTGTAAGGGATAGATATATTATGACGTCAAAATATGGGGCTGCCATGATCGCAAAAAAAATACCCTAAAATGTAGTTGGAATCGTTACAGTACTTGAATTCCGTAGTGAGTGAAAGTCAACATTTTGACTCGCTAATTAAACAAAGTATTGCAAGCGAAATCGCGAAAATAAGTGGTCCCGACCAACCACTCCTTTTGTCCAGACCGATCCTAAATTATGCCCAGGCTTAACAGCTATATAACAGAAAAAGTTTCATTCGAATCCATTCAGTATTTTCGGAGATTAGCGTGTTCAAACAGACAATCAATTTTTTTTTAATATAATATGTAACTAGCTGATGCCCGCGACTTCGTACGCGTGGACTTTGACTTGCGCATGCATATGAACTTATGTAGTTACATAAGAAAATACTTGTAGCAGTGTTATAATTTTAAAAGTTACTAAATCAACAAAAAATGTTCATCAGGCTGAACAATTTTTGCTAAGGTGTCATTTTTATATTTTGTATAGTTTAGCTGGACCATTATGGTTCTGCATCAGGTGTTCCCAGATCATGGATTTCTATACCTCAACAAAAAATACTCATCTGGCTGAACAACTTTTGCTAAGGTGTCATTTTTATATTTTGTATAGTTTAGCTGGACCATTATGGCTCTGCATCAGGTATTCCAGATCTCCAATTTTTATACCTCAACAAAAAATGCTCATTAGGTTGAACAACTTTTGCTAAGGTGTCATTTTTATATTCCGTATAGGTTAGTTGGGCCATCATGGTTCTGCATCAGGTGTTCCATTTTCCAAAATCAATTATACCCTAAGTTATGCCCAGGCTTTAACAGCTATATAACAAAAAAAAATTCATCCGAATCCGTTCAGTATTTCCGGAGATTAGCGTGTTCAAACAGACAAACAAACAGACAAACAGACACACTTTTTTTTCAAATTCCTACTCTACTAATGTATCCATCGCCCCAAAAATTTTTTTTGAAATATATGTAATGTACAGACACACTTTTTTACTGTTTTATTATAAGTAAGGATGTACAGACACACTTTTTTTACTGTTTTATTATATGTAAGGATAAGGATGTACAGACACACTTTTTCTACAAATCAATTCGTGTGTACTTATGCCAATTCTTTTTTCCAGTTGCTTCTATCCATTTCTCACGAATTTTATCTTCCGTCGGAAATCTGGAAAAATCAAATCGCTCTAAATTCCCTGAAATATGGGGTAATTTTTGGGGAAAAATTTCTATATGGGTAGGCATCCGGAAATCGATTTATAAACCTACTGATTTTAGTGGACGTCAATGCTAAGCTGGCTTCTATTACGTAGATTAATACGCAATTTTCCTGGTTTGCATGTCAAATGTTTCCGAGGTTATTTTTAGAAATAATTTTTAGAGTTTTCCTATTTATCAGGTTTTTCATGATATAACTAATGATTTAGCTCAGAAACTTGGTTCCTGTGAGGTTTGAGAAAGAAATACGTGATCAATATATAGAAAACAGTGTACTTACGCATGAAATGTAACACCCGCTTCTTTTCTTTATTTGTTGCTTTTGCAGCCAAATATTGAACACCCCACCATTTTGTTGGCTAGACACAAACACTACACATTCGATTTATAATAAATTTTATGTATAAATTAGGTAGTAATCCACAAAACCTTTAATTTCTTTGGCACTTTTGATATAACCTCACTTGTTTGTTTTGCCTAGTTGAACTGTGCCTATAACCCGACCATGAAAAAAAGTCCGGTCGGTGATAGAGATAAAACATGAAACTCTTCTTTATTTCCTCCTATAGGAATCTCAATAAGACGATCTCGCTCTATCAAAGCATGTCAGACCCTTGATAAATCACTATATCACATCATGTTTTGGTGGTCATGCTAGGCAGGCAGGGTTCATGTATGTTTGTAAATTTCTTTATTTCACCATAACCACAGAATATAAAATAGTTTTGATGTATGGGGTGTCATTAGAATCCTATCCCGATTGTAAATTTTTTTAATCAATATATGTACGACGTCACTTTCAAATGAGAAATTTTTTTTTTTCTATTATTACGATATGGGCATCAAATGAAAGGCCTTGATAAGCACATTCCAAAACTATATAATTTGTGACCGAACTGTGTGAAATTAAACAACTGCCCTGACAAAACGAATTAAAAAGTTAAATAACAAGTGTCATTGCAGTCGAGGGGCCATTTGTGGAACAATTTTAATGAAAGAAGTCCCCTGACTGCAATGACACGTTTTTGACAAGGCAGTTGTGTTTTTTTTAATTTATATTTTTTTCTAGTCAGTGCAGAGCCTACTACTATAAGCCTAAAGGTGCTTCCTCACCGGGAGCATTCGCGTGTAATGTAACATTATAGATTCGTCATTGAGCATTACATTACAATAATACCTCCCTGACTGACGAGCATTCGCGTGTAATGTTATTAGATTCGACTTTGAGCTGTACAAGTTGTATCAAGATATTACACATTGTATCATTACAAGGTGCGCATTGTAATGCTCGGTTCTCCTCCTTCACTGATGTAATGCTCAAATCTGTAACGTTACATTACACGCGAATGCTCCCGGTGAGGGAGCACCTTAAGGTTTTGTACTATGCAGTGCGCAAATTTCGAATAATAAGTCTAGAAATAACATTAGAACTAAATAAAACATGAAAACAGCCAGAAGACATTATAGCCCAACTAACATTAGTAATATTTAATTTACAGTTTAACTGCGTAACATAACAATGTTTGAACAAATGGTTGTTGTTTAAACAGTAATTTGGTGTCCAATTTGATTGATTATGGTTTATTGTCTTGGCCATGGAGATCTCGACGACCGACGCAGTCGGCCATTAAGCAACTTTCGCAAGGGTCGGTCATTAGATGGGTGACCATGGTCCAAGTCTGCTATTGTTAACGTCATAATCGTGTTTCAATCGTGTTTGAGTTGTAATGTCACATTTCTTGTTTCTTAAACCCAAAACCGAAACACAATTGAAAGACGATTACGACGTTAACATTAGCAGACTTGGGCCCTAGAACTGTAGTTTCTCGAGCTCTTCCGTGCTTCAGAAGTCACGTTAGGCCGTAGGTTCCCTCTGCATTTGCTTAGTCAACACAACACCCACTATACGCCTGTAGCACAGAATAGAAGTGCCTGTACCACACTTCCGTCGTGAAATCGTACCAGCGGCACCACAGCATTTCCGCCATAGTTTCGCTAAGAGTTGTCTTCTATCGACGACGATATTATGAGGACCACATCTACGCAGCGGTTTGGCGTCATTGCTTTCGCGTATGTCAACGGTCGGAGCCGATCGTATGACGCCGTGCCATAAAAATCTCAAAAACCGGCCAAGTGCGAGTCGGACTCACTCACGAAGGGTATCGTACCAAAAAAAAAACAACACGTTTGTTGTTTGGGAGCCTCCCTTAAATATTTATTTTATTCTGTTTTTAGTATTTGTTGTTATAGTGGCAACAGAAATACATCATCTGTGAAAATTTCAACTGTCTACCTGTTGTCGTTATTAATATCGAGCAAAAAACGGCAAAAAATCACGTTTGTTGTATGGGAGCCCCCCTTAAATATTAATTTTATTCTGTTTTTAGTATTTGTTGTTGTAGCGGCAACAGAAATACATCATCTGTGTAAATTTCCACTGTCTAGCTATCACGGTTCATGAGATACAGCCTGGTGACAGACAGACAGACAGCCGGACAGCGGAGTCTTAGTATTAGGGTCCCGTTTTTACCCTTTGGGTACGGAACCCTAAAAATCGTGAAAAAAATCTATGCGTTAGAACAGGCTTTTCGCATTTGTTTCGCTCGTCGAACTCATGGCGGACGGAACCTACTGCGGTGTTCCGCTGGCGGAGTTTCTTTAAGGCCTAATAGTCCGCATGGTCAGCTTGGACCAGAGAGGCCGTAGAAAGGCAATTTATGGCGCTAAATTGAGGAGCCCTTGGCCAATGAGAAAAAACAACTACTAATTACAATAACTTTTAATATGCCGCAAAAAGTCTGAAGAAGGGTTTATTATCCTACTAATATTATAAACTAGCGGCCGTCCGCGGTTTCACCCGCGTGGTTTCCGTTCCCGTGGGAATATCGGGATAAAAAGTATCCTATGTTTTATTCTAGGCTATCTACTATCTGTGTGCCAAATTTCAACCAAATCCGTTCAGTGGTTTTTGCGTGATTGAGGAACAAACATCCAAACATCTAAACATCCAAACCCACAAACTTTCACATTTATAATATTAGTAGGATGTGAAAGTTTGTGGGTTTTGATGTTTGGATGTTTGTTCCTCAATCACGCAAAAACTACTGAACGGATTTGGTTGAAATTTGGCACACAGATAGTAGATAGCCTGGATTAAAACATAGGATACTTTTTATCCCTATATTCCCACGGGAACGGGAACCACGCGGGTGAAACCGCGGGCGGCCGCTAGTTATTATAATAGTTTGCATTGGGGTCTGGGTACTTATTGTCTAATTTCAAAATCTATCGCTACGCAATCGCTTTCATTTGACAGATGTATGTGATACATTGCTACATTTCTTTGGGAAGTTTTTATTTCTGCCAATAATAAGTGTCTATGTATCAAATCCTGAAAGCGATTGCGATAGATTTTGAAATTAGACAATAAGTAGGTATACCGCCCGGCACGTAACTTGGCAAGATAAAAACGAGACAAAAGATGCGCAGTAGCTACAAACACTAAACTCGGCGCATGTTTTGTCTCTTTGTCTTGCCAAGTTATATGCCGGCACCTAAACCCTAGTTTGAGGGCATCTGTTATAAAAAGGGGATATTGAAAATGGCTGGTAACATCGAAATACTTGTCCTTATTATTATCACATTTATTTTGGTGGATATAGGACAGGCAGATTTTTTATGTATACACTTTCCTTTCCAATTTACTATACAATATTTTTTAAACATAGACGGTAGACCCGAGACAAATTGCGTGCGAATTCTTCAAATATGCTCATAATGTATCTTGTAAAATATTTTTTTGTAAGAAACAACATCTTATTTATTTTCATAGTATTAAGTATACTAATGTCGTGCCGTGTATGTGCCGGCCTAGAATAGCACTACCCCCTATCATCCCGTGGGTGTCGTAAAAGGCGACTAAGGGAGCATAGCCTTCAAGAGACGGGCAGCAGCGTCTCCAAAAAACCTCGGCCTACTGCGATCGCCAACCCGCCTGCCAAGCGTGGTGATTATGGCAAACCCCCCCCCTCATGCACAATAGATCAAAAAATTGGCCCCCAGTCCCCGGCAGCCCCGCTATTCCTAGCTACGGTAGCGGCTACGGTAACGGCGGGGCAGGGGGTGCTAAGAATCCCCGGGTGCGGCTCGGCTACCAAAAACGACGACAACTGCACCTGGCAACCTATAACACGCGCACACTAAGGACCGACGCGAAGTTAACCGAGTTGGAAGAAGTTATCAGCAAGGTACACTGGGACATTATCGGGTTATCTGAAGTCCGAAGAGCGGGAGAGGACTCGATAATCCTCAAATCCAGTAACTTGCTTTACTACCGGGAGGGCGACCAACAGTCCCAAGGTGATGTCGGGTTCATCGTCCACAAGTCCCTTGTCAACAACGTGATTACCATCGGAAGTGTGTCGACCAGGGTGGCGTACCTTATACTCAGAATATCCAAACGGTGTTCGCTGAATGTTATACAGGTTTACGCACCGACCTCGACACACCAAGATGACGAAGTGGAGGCTATGTATGAGGAGATCTCTAAAGCCATGCATAGCTACAAAACCCACTACACTGTTGTGATGGGGGACTTCAATGCAAAGTTGGGGAAACGATGCGGTGATGAGCTGAGAGTGGGGCAATTTGGAGTTGGGCAACGGAATGACAGAGGCCAGATGCTGGCTGACTTTATGGAGAAGGAGAACCTCTTTATGATGAACTCCTTCTTCAGAAAACCGGAAAGCCGGAAGTTGACCTGGGTCAGTCCGGACGGTAAAGTCAGAAATGAGATAGATTTTATCATGTCGACGAAAAAGCAAATATTCAATGATGTCACTGTGATCAACGCTGTTAAGACGGGGAGCGATCACCGATTGGCACGTGGCACATTGAATATCAACCCAAAGCTGGAAAGATCTCGACTGATAAAATCAACAATTCGACCATTGCCGGCCCATATTCAAAACCCCGAGAGCTTTCAACTCGAACTCCAAAACCGCTTCGAAGCCCTTGAGAACAGCATAGATGTGGACGATCTGAACAACATGGTGGTGGATACTGTCCGTACGGTAGGGTCCAAGCTCTTTAAGACCCGCCGTCCCAAGATAAAGAAACTCTCCGACCACACACTCCTACTCATGGATCAGAGACGTAAAATGAGGCTCCAGAGTTCAGTAGATGCTAATCGTAATCGGCAGCTTAATAGACAGATATCTAAGTCTTTGACGAGCGACCTTCGCCAATTTATCGTATTAAAGAGGCCATCGAGCGGAATAAAGGCTCCAAAGTGTTCGCAAGAGATCTGTCTATTGGGCAAAGCCAGATGACGAAGCTGAAAACTGACGACGGACCCATCATTTCATCAAAGCCTGAAATTCTGAGGGAGATCGAGAGCTTCTATGGGCAGTTATATTCCACGCAGACACCTGTTGAAAGCAAGGCTAAAGACCCCAGAGCCAAGCTTACCCGACACTATACCGAAGATATCCCGGACGTCAGCCTGTACGAGATTAGTATGGCTCTCAAACAGCTGAAAAACAACAAGGCGGCGGGTGACGATGGAATCACTACAGAACTTCTGAGAGCGGGCGGTAAGCCGATACTCAAAGTCCTCCAGAAGCTCTTTAATTCCGTCATCGTCCAGGGCAGATCGCTAAAGACATGGAACATAAGTGAGGTGATCTTGTTCTTTAAAAAGGGTGACAAGTCCCTCTTAAAAAACTATAGACCCATCTCGCTTCTGAGTCATGTCTATAAGTTGTTTTCGAGAGTCCTTACGAATCGTCTCGCTCGCAAGTTCGACGACTTCCAACCTCCCGAACAAGCCGGGTTCCGAAAAGGCTTTAGCACCATAGACCACATCCATACGCTGCGGCAGGTTATACAGAAGACTGAGGAGTATAATGAGCCACTTTGTTTGGCGTTCGTGGACTATGAGAAAGCCTTTGATTCGATTGAAACCTGGGCGGTGCTGCAGTCTCTCCAAAGGTGCCAAGTGGACTATAGGTATATCGAGGTGTTGAGGTACTTATACCAAAATGCCACCATGACGATCCGAGTACTGAACCAGAACACAAATCCTATCCAACTGCAGCGTGGTGTGAGACAGGGAGACGTTATTTCTCCGAAACTGTTCACAGCTGCGTTGGAGGACATCTTTAAGCTCTTCGACTGGAAAGGACTCGGCATCAACATTAATGGCGAGTACCTAACACACCTTCGTTTTGCCGATGATATAGTCCTTATGGCTGAGACCATGGAAGACCTGAACACAATGCTCGAAGATCTCCGTAGTGCTTCCCAAAGAGTGGGTCTTAGGATGAACATGGATAAGACGAAAATTATGTCAAATGCCCATGTTGTATACCCTCTCCAGTTCATGTTGGGAACACTACACTTGAAGTCGTTGACCACTACGTATACCTAGGACAGGCTGTCCAGTTAGGTAGGTCCAACTTCGAGAAAGAGATCTCTCGTCGAATCCAACTCGGGTGGGCAGCATTCGGGAAGCTTCGAAAAATCTTCGCGTCCGACTTACCTCAGTGTCTCAAGACGAAAGTTTATGACCAGTGTGTGTTGCCAGTGATGACTTACGGCAGTGAAACGTGGCCGCTAACTATGGGTCTCATAAGGAGGCTCAAGGTCACTCAGCGTGCAATGGAGAGAGCCATGCTCGGCGTTTCTCTACGTGATCAAATCAGAAACGAGGAGATCCGCAGGAGAACTAAAGTAACCGACATCGCTCGAAGGATTGCTCAGCTGAAGTGGCAATAGGCGGGACACATAGCGAGAATAACCGATGGCCGTTGGGGCAGAAAGGTTCTGGAATGGCGACCGCGCACCGGACGACGCTCCGTGGGTAGGCCCCCGACAAGGTGGACCGACGATCTGGTGGAGGTCGCGGAAAGCCAGTGGATGCAGGTAGCGCAGGACCGATCGTCGTGGAGATCCTTAGGGGAGGCCTATACCCAGCAGTGGGTGTCGTGTGGCTGATATGATGAAGTATACTAATATTTGACACAGTCAGCCGTCAATATTATTAAAATGATCATTTTGAAACTATGATAACAGGAGTCAGGAGTCTTTAAGAGTAAATAAACTCTGTTTATCGCATATAGGATGTAGGTAAGTAAATACAATTAAACTATATAAAGCTAAGTACTTATCTAGTATGGTAAAGAAATGAGACATCAGAAAAGTCATTTCATTCTTCATTACCTGCACGTATGTATATTTATTTTACAACCATAATCAAAACTCCACTACCGTTTAATGAGCGTATTAATATAAAGCCTTTTACGGTATATTAAAATGTAAACAACTTTATAATAAAATAAAACACTTATTTTTTATTACAATATACCATGAATGCGTGTATAAACGATGGTAATTTAATTACTAGAAATCGTAAACTTTTGTGTAACTTAAACGGCAGAAGTTAATCTTTATTCATCTGATATTAAAATGTAAATAAACTATTAGCATTGTTCTTAAAAAATAGGTAGGTATTGTTTCAATGTCATATACTCGTTAGTAGCAAGATAAGCAAACAGAAACTACCTACTGACTTCATATAGTAGTATGATAATGGGTAGCCCTAATAAAATTTTAATCTAAAAATGTGAAAAACCAAATAATCCGGAGCAGCCATTGTGATTCCGCTAATTTCTATCATAAAGGTTACAGACTGTATTTCATCATCATCATCACATCACCGCTGCTAGTGTGCTCACGCTTTCCGGATGAATGAGGAAAATAGGTCATAGATAGCCAATCACATGATTCCAATATGGATTGGCTTGCATCAATAACCTTTAAAACATCGCTTTCGAAGCACGGATATAATTATCCGTAATCTAGTGGCTGACCAAATACGCTAAATTTCCTGTTCTGACTTCTGACCCCCTAGCCAAAGTAACATTTGCAAATCTTCGTTATCGCTTCGCTTTCGAGACATGTAAGGATTGACATTAGGTTTCGTCAACTATCGTATTTTAAAACGTCAAATCCATACATTTTTCGGAGCGATAGCGAAAATTTGTAATGCACTACGATCTTTAACTCGCCCGCGAAGCGTGGAGATATGGCAACATTATCTTATTGTAGATGACCAACGAGGAGCTCGGTGGGGCACTGGTTTAGCGTCTGGCCCTGCGATTGCGAAGGTTAAGCAACTTTCGCAAGGGTCGGTCATGAGATGGCTGACCAAAAATGTATTATGTCGAGTTCCTCAGTGCTTTGGAAGGCACGTTAAGCCGTTGGTTCCGGCTGCATTTGCAGTCGAATCCGTGTTGGACCTGCGTGGTGGGCTATGGCCCATTCTACTTATACACCCATAAGGAAGGCCTGTGCCCCAGCATTGGGGACATTAAAAATGGCTGATGTCGAAATGACCAACTTCCTGAAGTGGTCTCTGAGGGCCTTTTATGATCAATCTTAAAACCTTGTTCCATTTGTGTATTAAAGTTGTGATGACTCTTTAATATTTTTGGTTGCAGGTGGTGACATGTCTTCGTGTGGCTTCCAGGGGTCGTCGACTGTCAACATTGACTTGGACGGCGCCAACAGTCATTATAAATGCGGCCATTTGGCCATGACTTACACCGGGTTGTGTATTCTGTTGGCGCTTGGCGACGACTTGTCTAGGATCAATAGGAAAGCGTTGGTTGCAGGTAATTATAAATAGCATATTGCCATATAATATATAATAGTACTAGACATACAGAAGCCCATCCGAGTGATGACAATCAAATAATAAGCTACTCTCGCTGCGCGGCAATAAAGTACAATTTCAAATGGCACAGCGCTACATGCCTATTATTATAAGCACCTCCGAAGCGCTTCTCTTTCTGTCGCGTAGTTCTGTCATTATTATCGAATGCGACAACTTAACCTATCAACGCAAATACTGCAGTTTTTTGCTGCAAATTAAAATCTGTTTACACAATTATTTTTGTAAAGGTATTGCACACAAACAGAAACCGGTTCGGAAATAGACGATTTCGATCCGTTTTCGAGTTGATATATTATTATGTTCAGTTTGTTTATGATGAGAGATCTTACTTATTTCTATGTTAGTCATGTAAGGCAGCATATTATAACCTGTAGTGTAGGCCTAGCATGACCAACAAAACACGATATTATATCACGTGATATAGCGTTTTATCTCGTTTAACTGTCAAAAGACAATGGATCTTGACAGTTGAGTGTCGATAATATGCCAGATCACACGATATATATATCGTGTTTTGTTGGTCATGCTAGGGGGCTGGACCTTATTTAATAAACCCTTCTGGATGACTTTGTCATTTTCTTAAACTCAACACTTTTTTTACTTGTCTCATTATTAACTCGGCTCTTTCTTAGTTGGTATTTTTCTTAAACATGTCAATTTGTCACCCGTCATGACAACTTTATATTCATTAAGTCAGCCATTTTGAATATAGAACAAACTCCTTATAGCTACACCGCAATGTAAACCAAATTGTCATGAAAATTTGCAAATTGTCACGTTATTAAATAAGGCCCTGGGTACTCACTGTCCAATTTCAATCAAAATCTATCGCAATCGCTTTCATTTGCCAGATGGATGCGACACATTGCTACATTTCTTTAGTAAGTTTTTATATGTATGTGCCATAAAGAAGTACCAATGTGTCTACTGTCAAATAAAAGCGATTGCGATAGATTTTGAGATTAGACATTAAGGCTCGGTTGCACCTTACTTTAACAGTACATGATACAAGCTTATCTGAGCCAGCCCCCCTAGCACGACCGTCGAAACACGATATACATATATCGCGTGTTATAGCGTTTTATCGACATCCAACTGTCAAAATCCATTGTCTTTTGACAGTTAAACGTGATAAATCACTATATCATATCGTGTTTCGATGGTCATGATAGGCAGGCCGTGGTCAAAAGTGGAACTGAGGTGTTATTAGGTATTGTTACCTAGGTAACGCAAAAGACGACAGCGACGCTGTTACCGAGTCAGATAAGTTTGTACCTATCTGTTAAAGTTAAGGTTAAGTCAACATAGTGCAACCCAATAGGGAATATGCATCAATTTTTTTTAAATCTTAATCAAAAGTATAATGCGTGAGAAAGTTAACTGTAATATTAAAAGTTTTCTCTTGCGTTTTTTCTCGTGATATAGTTACTTGAAGTTAGCACGCAGCAGCACCCGCCGAAAAGGCTCCATACAAAACGATGACGTCACACATCACGTTTCAGGTGTGTTTCGGCGCGTTTAATATGGAGTTAGCCAATAATCTTCAATTATCTCCCTAAATTTTGCGTTTAAGTACATATGTGTCATACAAAATATTGTTTCTTATTCGATATTCTATCTGACTGTAAAGTGTATTATATCCGAAAATGAAAAAAAAATATCGTTATTTTCCCCTGATTTCATCGTGTGATAAAACTAGGGTTATAATTTTTTTTTATTTTTTTTCCTGTTCCATCATGTTTTTATAAGTGTCCGCAGCGATCAAGCTCAAATTCATCAAAATCGGTGACTTATGCATATTCCCTATTATGTATTCTGTGCAATAAGTACCCTGGTTGCACACCTTTATTCCCATCTGCCCCCTTCCCTTAAAACTCCGCCACCTGGGTGGTGGTTGGCACTAATAGGTGGCGTTCACCACTCCGGTGGTCGATGGCACCTATTTATTCCCATCTGCCACCTTCGAGTTGCCATGGGGGTAGCATGCCATGTTCCAGATCTCCGATTTTTATACCTCAACAAAAAATGCTCATCAGGTTGAACAACTTTTGCTAAGGTGTCATTTTTATATTCCTTATAGTTGGGCCATTATGGTTCTGCATCAGGTGTTCCATTTTCCAAAATCAATTATAGATCATTACAGCTATATAAAAGAAAAAGTTTCCTTCGAATCCGTTCAGTATTTTCGGAGATTAGTGTGTTCAAACAGACAAACAAACAGACAAACAGACTTTTTTTTCAAATTCTTACTCTATTACTATGTCTCCATCGCCCCAGATATGTATTTTTTAAATACGTATATGTAATGTACAGACACACTTTTTCTACTGTTTTATTATATGTAAGGATATATGTAAGGATTTAACCACCACCCCGGTGGCGGAGCTTGAAGGGGGCAGATGGGAACAAAGGGTTGCATACTTCCTAAAAAAAGTCTGGAACGGGTGGTAGGAAAATACAAGGTATTTGGTAAAAGCCTTATAACGCCGAATATGGTAGATAGGGACCGTCAAACTGAACAACTTATACTATGGGACCAACTCTGAAATTGCGAAAAAAATCTGCTGTTTCATACAAAAATTAATAACGAAAATATCAAAATGTACGAAACAGCAGATTTTTTTTCGCGATTTCAGAGTTGATCCCATATAGAGCATGCAATACCGTTATATCGTTACCGCAATTTCGCGAATTTCCCGCTGTTTTTCAGTACCGCAAATGCGAGATTAGAAATGCGAATTTTGCGGTATTAAAAACGAACCGTAGATAGGCAAAACCCCGCTATGAATCGCCGCAAGTTGGTCGGACGGGCGGGATACACTTTTGGTAACTCAAGCTCACATTGCGTCGAGGATTTTCCGAATTCCCTACAACGAACTAAAATTTGTTTGTATGTAGTATAAACCTAGTCTCAGTCAGTCAGCCACACTCGCAACGACTCGCAATCGGAAGACGGACAAGTATGTATTTGACTAATCTTTCTTATTTTATTTGTTTACTTCGTAAGTGTTATTTGTTGACTAATGTCAAAATAATTATATTTTCACACAAAAAAACTCACACTTTTGTTGTAAAAAAAGAATACTACAATTTAATGGTATTGAATTCAAATACTTCAAAACTTCTAATACAGTCTTATTTTTATTAACATTTTTATTTTTTCACAACGAGTGTAGAAGCTGATAGAGCATTTTCGGCTGTTGGATATGTCGCAGGCGTATTGTATATTTCGCCGTATTACATAGCGTATTACATATCAGTGCAGTGCGGAGCGCGGTCGGAAACGGACGTGCTCAAATTGCATTAGTGCGAATTGTTTCTAATTCACGTTTCGCGCGGCATTTGCCGCTGCGCGCTATCACTATGGGTTCCCAGCAACTCATAGTGAACGAAGCCTTGGCTTTTATTCAAAACGCCATCGATACTATGGACGAGGTCAGCATCGTGCAGATCTGCAAATCGAACTTCAAAGAAGATGAGATTTGCAGTGGCAAGGCGCTGCTGTTCAGGAGCATCGGGAAAGCCGATGCGATGCCATCTCGACGAAGGGATGGAGGTGAGAAGAGTCTCCAGGACATCATCACCTGTCTAAAGGAGACCGATCCAGACGACGTGCCAACTTTCGTGGCGAAGGAGCTGCACAAGCTGCCCCCCGTCACTTTCGACCACGTCGACGTCACCAGGCTGCTAAAGGATATCACCTCCCTGAAAGCGTGCCTGGCAGAAGTACAGTGTAAACTAGTGGCCTCAGATAACATCATTAGTGAGTTGCGAGCCCAAGTGTTGTTGTTAAGCAACAACGCTGCGGTAAGTAGGTCACCTGAGACTTGCTACGTGAACACTCGTCGTGGGGCGCAAAATGCATCCATCGGCAGTTTTGAGTCGGCGAACTTGGATGCGTCACCGGCCGCCGCCGACACAGCGCGCGATGCGCCGCGCCCCGCCGCCGCCCGCTCCACCCCGGCGGAGACGTCACGCGTGAGCACGTCGACCCCTCAACGTGCATACGCTGCAGTCACCGCTGCTAACCGACCCGCTGTTCAACAACTCGAGCGGGGCACCAATGAGGGAGACAAACAACGTCGACCGGTCTCTAAGCCTGTGCATCCACGGAGACTGGATGAAAAATGTGACGAGGACGGCTTCAAAAAGGTGGAAAGGAAGAGGAAGCCCACCCGCCGTAACCTTTGTGGCACCGCCCCGACCGGACACAACCACCTGCTACGTCCGGCTATCCCGACAACGCTCGTGTATGTATCTCGCCTGCACTACAGCACGAAGCCTGATGACATCGGAGAGTACATCAGAGTTAAGACCAAATTCAGTCTGAGGGTCGAGCGGTTGGAGTCCCGCCACAATGTGAACTTCAACTCATTCGTGGTGAGGGTGCCGACCGAACATCTGTCGACCTTCATGAAAGAAGATTTTTGGCCGAAAGGTGTCTTGTTCCGACGGTTTCGCGGTCGGATACCGGACACTGCATTGCGCAACACGTCGCTGCCCTCTATACGTGTAAACAAATAGATTAATTTTTAACAATTATGTATGTTAGTCTGTAAGGTATATATTGTATGGGCCTAGTTGCCTGAAATAAATGGTTAAATAAATAAAAAAAAAAAAAATAGCACCTAGCTGTTTTAAAAAATGGCGCCGTATTGTAATGCGGCGGATTAAAGATACGCCGTATTCAAAACGGCTGATCAAAAGTACGCCGCATTGAATACAGCGCTTTGCGATTTTCAATACGGCTAGCCGTAATGTAATTGGGCGGTTCATAAGCCGCTTTTCCGTCAGTTTTTAGTACAAATTATCAACACTCGCGGCGCTGGCCTACCATAACAATAAAAATGGCGTCAAGTGCGGATATTGCATCGAAAATAAGTAAGAATATGGATGAATTAAATGAAGAAAACGTGCCAAATGTGTACAGATAATTGCTTTAAGGACAATTTTTAATGTGCAGTTAAATAGTTTCTACGCAGCTCAATGCGGATGTGTGAAAAACCGTGGATCAAAGAACGAGATTATAACTGCTAAGGTGGCAATGGTTTCTGGTGCTGTGCGGAATCCTACGCAATATTATTGGTGTAAAAAAATCAAAGTCAAATAAGCTTTATTCAAATAAACTTAATTATTTAGTACTTTTGAATCGTCTATATTTTCCATCCACCCGTTCCAGACAGTTTAAAATACAACATAATGAGTGCAGCCAGTGAAGATTAAAGAAACATATTTCGGAAGACCCTACTTTTTGGGCAGTGGCCAAAGAACAATATTTTGATACATTACATTTCCAAAAAAAGTTAACTTTTAAAAAGATTTAAAATTATTTACACCAAAAAAATTTGGTAATTGTTTTAGTTAGTCTAACTAATATTTTTGTACCGTATCTACTTATTTGATAGAAGTAGTACTTATACATTCCTTAAAACTAATAAAAAGAACACGTTTCCTACTACTTAAGTACTAGGTGATTTTGAAGTTACTTAAACCTACCTTTTTTCATAATTATTAAAATTAAATTATTTTCAATTAAGCACTGTTTCATTTTGTTAGTGTGGTCACTCTACAATAGAACTTTGATACGAAACGGCTAAACGTGCTCCGCCGTATTGAACAACGTATCACATTGTCAATCTGGCGTATCGTTGACTCGCCGTATTACAATACGGCGCCGTTTTCTAAAACAGCTAGTTGCTATATAATACGGCTAAATGTACAATACGCCTGCGACAGATACATTTGTATTAAATTAGAAGTCCCTCATGATAGCAATTGATTAACGTTAACATTTTCAATCAAAGATTAGCGTTGTGTGTGATCAGTGTGATTAATTTTAACTCATGGTAGCTTTATTTATAACCCCCATTTAACTGTTTAATAATTTCGTAATATCGCAAATTTTGCGGTATTATATTTCCGATACCGCAATATCGGGGTATTGCATGCTCTAGTCCCATCCCATAGTAAAAGTTGTTAAATTTGATGGTCCTTGTTAGTCACTTTATAAAGCTATTACCAAACATCCTGTATAGACGTTTTAAAAGTACTTAATAATTGAGTTTATTTGAATAAAGCTATTTTTGACTTTGACCTAGGTGTGAAAGCCCTACAGACGGAGGAAGGCAATTTTTCGGCCACTCTGTCCGGCTGCGAGTCAGACATGCGGTTCGTGTACTGCGCCGCGTGCATCAGCTACATACTGGACGACTGGTCCGGCTTCAACGTCGACAGGGCTACCGACTATATTCTTAAATCTATTGTGAGTATATCTTCCTGAACACTTAAGAAACTGAGCTATAGACATGTTCAGGGGCCGTACCGGCTAACGTATCGATTATCGAAAAGTCTGCCGAGTTTCAACTTAAAACAGAAAAATCTTAGTAAGGAATTTCGTCTTGTACTTTCTGTTGACGTAATTTGGAAGATATCGATGTTCGTGTGACATGAATTGGGGTTCGCCATTTGGCCCAATTGGGGCTCGATTTATATGTTTTAATTTGAAACCCGGCAGTCTTTTCGATAATCGATTAGTTAGCCGGTACGGCCCCAGAATTTGATATCGGTTCTCTGAAGCGGAGAGTTGCATCATATCGTTCTAAGCACAAAAGGTGTTCAAAATATCTTACTACTCATTGTTTCATATTTATATAAGAAATCAGGGTGTTCAAAATTATCTTATAAAATTATTATTATCTTAATTTTGAACACCCTGACTGCTCATATAAATATGAAACAATGAGTAGTGAGATATTTTGAACACCTTGTGTGCTTATAACAATATGATGATTCGAACTGCGTATATCAAATTGCTTTTAAGTTTTTACAATTTGACTCTGTACTTACATTTTTGATTCAATATTACCACAGTGCACGTCCAACCAAACTAGCGATGTATCACGTTTAACTATCAAAAGATAATGGATTTTGACAGTTGAGTGTCGATTAAACGCTATATTAAGCTATGTATATCGTGTTTCGGTGGTCATGCTAGGGAGGCTGACACGTTAAAATGTTACAAGTGTGGATCCATTAATGCAGTGCCATACTGTACTTAACATTAATATTATTTACTTTTTTAATTTTTCAGAACTACGATTTCGGCATAGCCCAGTGTCCCGAGTTGGAATCCCACGGTGGCACCACATTCTGCGCTCTAGCCACACTCAGTCTCACCAACCAACTAGACAAGTTATCCGAAGACCAAATAGAAGGCCTCAAACGATGGCTCCTCTTCAGGCAAGTAGACGGCTTCCAAGGAAGACCAAACAAATCCGTAGACACCTGCTACAGCTTTTGGGTAGGTGCCTCTTTAAAAATACTAGATATTTTACACATGAGTAACTACGCAAACAATAGAAGATACGTTTACGAAACGCAAGACTGCGTTGTAGGAGGTTTTTCTAAATGGCCTGACACTTGTACGGATCCTATGCACACATATTTAGGGCTTGCGGGACTTAGTCTAATAGGCGAGAATGGGCTTTTAGAAATTGTACCGACTTTGAATATTACCAATAGGGCGTTTGAACACCTGAAAACTGTACATGAAAGGTGGGCTAGTGAAACATAGTCTTGTTCCAAGATTTTGTACCTAAAAAGTTTTCCAGATTATAAAACTATGTTGATTTTTTTAAAGATCTTTTTTGTGTTTTGTTTATAATATAATTAACATCTTAACCATGTTATATATATACTTAATTCACATTTTTTTATTAATTTGGCTAAAAATCTAATTACAATAAAAAACATTCTTCTCTTGAGATTACTTATAAATAAAACACAAAATTGATCATTGTTATTGTAATAATTTATTTTTTAAACATGTTTTGCGAATTTATGTGATGTATTTTTGTTTTTATTTATTCATTATTTCACAGTAAATGTAATTAAAAAAAATTGTATTTTTTACAGAAATGTTGATTTAAAATTCTTATCTCTTTTCCATAATAAAGAACAAAAAATACCAGTTTTATAATAATTATACTATGTAAATACACTGCCAAGATCTTGCTAATTATAATAGTTGTAAAAAATGTATTAAGAATTCCGTTATTTTGTATGACAATCGAATTATTTTAAAGATGAGTTTGCAATACTAAATTCATTATACTATAACCTTCAATATTTTTTGACAATCAAAATTGTTTCTCTGCAGTATTATTTTCGAATTTCGCTATTTTTAGGTATGCATGTAATTATTCTGTTTATTAAAATATTAAGTACTTAAAAGGGTATTTAGAAAAAAATAGGTGCTAATACAAAACTAGGTACCCAGTACCAAGCGACTTGACGTAGTAATACAACGACTTATTATATTGTATAATCCGCGCCATTAAAGTAAGGAATCTAAAATGGCGGCAATATCTGACCGCCTCTTTGGTCTAGTGGTTCCCCCACCCGTGTAAGAGGGTTCCTGGGTGCGATTCCCAGGGGGGGTACAATTTGTACTCGGTTTGGTTGGTGGTAGGGATTATTTAAAGTCTGCATGGCTAGCCACCACCACTTACCGAAGTCTGACGCCATAACAACAATTTAAAAATTATTGTGTTCCGGCAGTTAGAGGTAAGATAGCCAGTTCCTCAGTGACGAGGATTCCGGGTGTAGGGCGCTTCCAACTTCGGCCATATCATCACTTAACATCAGTAGGCCTATTTTGTAACTCAACTGACAGGTTACAATGATCATCACTGAACTAAGTTTTAAGTACATGCTGGGTTTTTGTAGAGAGTCATAACATTGCTTTATACTGTAGCAGCAATGTACCTACAACTTAGATTAGTGATGATCATTGTAACCTGTCAGTTGAGTTACAAAGTAGGCCTGCTGGTGAGGTGAAGGCCAAGCACTATCCCGTTGTTTATAAAAAATATAGGGTAGAGTCTGGTCAACAAAAGATGAGAGTTGGTTGGAAAAGGAACTAATTTTGCGTCTTATTTTAGGGGTCAGTTTTCAATAACTTAACCTTTTAAACGTTAATTTCGTAGGGAAACTGGCGCTACCATTTTAGTCATCTTTCGTTGACCAGACTCCAGCTGTTTCAGTCATACATCTGAAACCAAATTATAAATCGCGTGAGATTGCACGATGACTGCCGCCATTTTAGATTCCTTTAATGGCGCGCGTTATAATTCAATACTTTATAGTACAACATTGGTGTATTCCACAATGTGCCATACTTTAAGAAAAATGGCTGAAGAGGTTGAGTAGTTAGGATTTTAAATATATCGCACAAATTAAAGTTACTAGACTTTTTTATGTAGCTATATCTATTTTAAGGTTTCATATCATTGTTGTTCTGATCGGTACCTCTTTTGGGACTTTACCATCAGCTATTGCGCGATGCAAAATGAATTGTTGAAGTGAGACAGCACTAAACATAAACGTTTAAAAATATCAGCTGTTTTTGGTCTGCCCGTGCTCTAGATTGGTATTGGCAAAGAATACTCTATTGGTGTAAGGTTACCAGATCTAATAATGAGATTTCCCGACTTTTCCCCTGACTTTTCAAGAAATTTCCTGACATTTTGTACACCTACATTTACATTCTTAATTTAGTTGATTTTTGATATTTATTTCTCACCAAAATGATTAATAAATTATGTGTTTTTATTAAGTATGTACTTACACTTTTTGGGATTTCAA
The DNA here is from genome assembly GCA_928269145.1 of Agriphila tristella. Taxonomy (NCBI): domain Eukaryota; kingdom Metazoa; phylum Arthropoda; class Insecta; order Lepidoptera; family Crambidae; genus Agriphila; species Agriphila tristella. Next base: position 47,871,878 of record OV743433.1, read on the forward strand.
AAATCTCTGCAAACTACAGTTTTTCCCTGTTTTCCTGACGGTAGCCTAAAATTCCTGACATGTCAGGAAAATTCCTGACATCTGGTAACCCTATATTGGTGTGATTCAAGTTCTCTCTGAACAATCGCATCTTATTTTTCAATTGGGTATACAATTTCAAAACTAAAGAGATAGCAGCGCTGTTGAGTAGATTCTCAAATCCTACAGCTGATACTCTATCTAAAGTATGGAGTATCAGCTTGAGGATACTGATATACTATATGTATAGCAGTGGCAAAGGGTCTATACAAGACGATTCCCATCGGCTTACCAAAAATTTTTTGTTTCGGCTTACCTTTAGAAATCCTACCCCAACGATCCACTACGCAGATCATAACATTTTTGTAGAACAGCTTATGCTTACCCTTCGACATTAATTCATCCTTCGCCACTGTCTATGTATAGAGATGTTAAAGAAAGTAAAAAAACAAACTATTTTGAAAAATGTCAATCCGGGTAGGTACAGTGCGACCATTATACCTATTTATTTTGAATACCCAATAGCGGCGCCACTTTCCCTATTAAATTATTTTAAGAAATCTAGCCTTTGTAACCTATTTAAGACGCGTCAATTCTATGTAAAGTTTTGTATCTACTAGTAAAATTATGATATTATTTTACAATCCATAAGAGGTTTCAGTTAATACTTTGAATGAAAGACTGCATGGTGGTTATATACCTACTGAAGCTCAATTTACTCGTGTTTCCAATGGATAATGTCTGAAAAAAATCAAATTGGCTGAATATTCCTTATGAGCAGGAATAAGCTTATATAAAAAAGCCCTTTTGTTCGAGTTACCTTAAATGCAAGGTGCCAATGAAGGCATTATAATACTTGAAACAAGAGGTTTGCTTAGGAAGGCAGTCTAAACGAAAGATGACGATTTCAGAACTTTTGATTGAGTGAAAAAAAAAGCCCTTTTATCTTCGCAAATGAACGGAAGTATCTGCAGAATGGAAATTATTCCCTAATCACCACATAAAAAAAGGCAACTGTGTTTGACATAAAAAAATGCCTACAGATTTTTTTTAGTTTTTTAGAGTTTTTTCACGCCATCAATTTTAACTTTTTCCTATTTTAGCTTATTCCTACATAAACAAATGATCAGCTATTTTGACTTTTTTCAGACATTTCCAATTTCTTCCTTACTTTCTATTATAAGACAAGTTGTTCAGTTTAATGTGAAGATCATGCTAGGGTGGCAATATCGCTTAAATCTTATCCATACTAGAAATAGGGCCCATCTAGGGCATAGGCCCTAGGGGATAACTATAGGCGTATCTAGGGATATTTTTCACGGGGTCTGGCCTTCAGTGGTCTATTTTCGCGTAAAAGTTCTTAATTTTTCAGCCTTAAGTAACAATTACTATTCTGGGATGAGCACGGCCCACCCAGCTCCATTCCTACGCCCTAACCAGCCTTTACTCGACATTATAAACGTTTTGTTATTTTCTCAAATCTCACTATAAATACTGTTTATCTATTAAAATGTTGTGTTTGAATACCGGAATGTGTAAAAAACTACAAGCATGACTTATCTAATAATGAAATCTGTCTGATTAGTGTAGGTATTGCATTTGTGATTATAAATTACAATCTAATTCCACACAAACCCCAGCTACCATTAGTTTTTAGACATTTGTATACGTATACAATATTCAATAAAATCATAAATTAAAATAAGTTTTTTTACGTTGTAAATAAAATGCATCAATGGCTTATCGAATGTTACGTACGTCTATCTGTGCATTTATTTATTTAGTTGCATTTATGAAAATATAATGAAAGTTATTAAAACATGTGTTTGATTTTTCTACCTTCTATGTATACTCAACGGCACCATACTATCCGCGTCAGTTGGTAATGCGCCTGGCGGCCATGATTTTAACCTCAAAAACGAAAAACAATTGTAATTTTCTCATATACCTAGCCCCTTTCTTATTGAAAATAAGAATTCAATAATTAATATATTATATCACCTATTAGAATTTTACTGATTTATGACATTTTTAGTTGCGGATGACGATGATGTGTATGTTAATTTGACAAGTTCCAGCGCATTACCAATTGACGGGGATAGTAGTACCTATACACCGTTATATAGACTGGACGAAAATCCTAAATATCCGCTTCCTTCACCGTTTAAACGGCATTTTGTGAACCATTTGGGCAACATGACTTCCGATGTAAAAAAGGCTGCTGAATTCGATTCTGAATGTTGCCAAGCCGAATTTTATTTAATTTTTTTCAGGCGTGTTTTGCTCTTATAATGACTTGATTCAAGAAAATTGCTCTATATTTCTCTACAGAAAATCCTCTATAGAATTAAAAATATGAAGATTTGCCTGAGAAAAAAAAAACACTGGTAAAATAGCCTAGTTATTTCACTAATATAATGTAATAAACATGTTGAACATTTTTGTCTAGTAACTGTGTTAAAAAACTAATTTGCATCATGCGGCGGAATTTTCTCAGCCATTTTTTTTTCTAAAATCCTCTACAGTATTAAAACTAAAGTTTACCTCAGAAAAAAAATACTGGTGAATAGCCTAGATATCTTACTATATAAAATAATAAACTTGTTAAAAATTTTTGTTTAGTAACTGTGTTAAAAAAATATTTTGATTCGCGCGGCAGCATTTTCTATAAATTGTTTTTTTCGAAAATCATCTACAGAATTAAAACTATGAAGATTTGCCCGAGAAAAAAATACTGATAAGTAGCCCAGTTATCCTTCTATATAAAGTAATAAATAAGTTAAACATTTTTGTTTAGTTACTGTGCTAAAAAAAATATTTTGTGTCGCACGGCGGAATTTTCTCAAATTGTTTTTTTTCGAAAATCCTCTACATTATGAGGATTTGCCCGAGAAAAAAAATACTGGTAAATAGCCCAGTTATATCACTATATAGAATAATAAACTTGTTAAACATTTTTGTCTTGTAACTGTTAAAAAAAATAATTAGTGTCGCGTGGCGTAATTTTCTCTCCTACTTCCGGTACCCGGACGGACTTCCGGTTATCAAAACCCTATGCCAGGACACCTCACACGACGAATCGAGTTCTAATAAGATAAGGCTCCATTTTGGCCGCATTCTTGAATTTTGGGCAAAGGAGCCAAAATTGGGCCTGGCAACATTCAGATCAGAACCGAATTCAGCAGGCTTTTATACTTTGCAAAAGTCATGTTGTTTCACAAAATGTCGTTGAACTTGAAAACTTTAATTTAAACTACCAGTCTAATAAAGAAACCAATGAAACTAAATATTTTTACCAAAGACACTAATACTAAATAATACACGCTGAAATTTTGATCATTTGGTTCCCGCCGTGGGGTGGTTCCACTCATGATTACAAGCAACTTTTACTATAGGGCCAACTCTCCTGCACGCAAAAAAAAAAATCAGCTGTTCCATACATTAAGGTCGAGTAGGTACCTATTGCACTTTTGTATGGAACAGCTGATTTTTTTTTGCGAGCAAGAGAGTTGGCCCAATAGTAAAAGTTGCTTGTAATCATGAGTGGAACCACCCCACGGCGGGAACCAAATGATTAAAATTTCACGCTGTATACTAGAAAAAGTATATATATTTTTCTATTATTATTTTTCTATATTTTTCTGGTATATTATTTGGTATTGTATAAAAATAGCATTGTGAATGCAAAAATCTCAAATTAAAAAAAAAACAAAGAAACATTTAAGATAGATAAATACGTCAAAAATGTGGTCCTCCCATTTTAACTAGACAGCGAAAGAAAACATTGAATTAGGGGAAAGTAAACAAAAATAGTAGATTGTTATACGAGGGTCCAAAGGAAGCAATTCCCATACGAGATATTTAGACGCCCGAGCATAGCGAGGGCGGCTATAGTTCGAGGATGGAATTGATGACTTTTATCCGAGTTATACACTCTACTTTTCATTTCGAATATAAGGAAAGTAAAAAAAGTCTTAGTTTTTCCAAAATGTTTATTAATTAAAACATTTACTTAGTAGCTACATTGCTAGACCTTATAATTATTTTACTAACTTACCTACCTTACCTATTTAAATTTAAATGAAAATTAGAACAATTTGTGAAATTTAAAGTTAAATTCGTGCTTGGAATATTTACAGTTTGATATATTATGGTGACAGATTTGGCTTTGTTGGATGCCTGTAAAAGTTGTAGAAATTCTTTGGTCTTTGATTAGACGGTAAGTCCATGGCAGAGACTCTCCTGGAGTAGTTGTTTAAGGCGAATTAAAGCGTAGTTTTATTGTTTCTTTTATTTTGTTTGAACTTTTTGTTTTAGTATAAACTCATTTTTAGTAAAAACACAAACAAAACTTTAATACGGCCCACACAGCACAAAGAACAGAGTTAGGTATCCCTCCAATATTTTATAGTTTTTCTTATTTAAAATTTGGAACACGCTGCGTCCGCTCCGCTGGCTGTTTATTATACCATGTTTTGTTGTTGTTTGTGAATGCGCCCTAATAAAAGGCTACAACTTTTTTTAACTATTTGTTTTTGCCGATGAGGTAACTCTATGGTTGACTATGTAACCAAATTGAGTTCTATTTTTAAATTACTTTTCATCCCTTCTATTCGAAAAATGATGCTTTGTTCCTATATAAGTGGGACCAAAATAGCTCTTTTCTGGTAAGAACTTTTTAGTGGGAGGAAAAGAGATTTGAATTTAGAACATGTATCTTTCAAAGAATTCGAACGCCGCCGGCGGCTGGTATGTATTGACTGGCTGTATAGACGGCACTGAAAAAAAAAAACATAAGCGCGCGAATTAAGTCTGTGTTCTTGTAATTAGTTAGTACATACTTACGTACTTAGTACAATAACTTTTGAAAATTGCGCTAGTGTATCAAACGTAACTATAAATTTGTAATTATTTTTACTTTTCACGTGTCTTTTTTAAATAAAGAACATTTTCATTAATTACATAAACACAGTCTCCTATTTATTTTCTCATAGAAAGGGGATGAAAAGTAGAGTATATGACTCGGGCGCAAAATATTTTTGGCGAGGGCGACATACTTTGAATCCCTCGCTACGTTCAGGATTCTACTGAAGAATCCCTCGCTACGCTCGGGATTCTACTATAGAATCCCTCACTTCGCTCTGGATTCAAAAAAGTGCCCTCGCCGTAAAAATATTATTTTGCTCCCTTGTAATACAATCTACTATTTACACCCTAGGGTGGAACGAAGAGTTTTTGACCCGCTGCTCAGTTTAAATATAGGTACATCACTTTCCGAATATGAGAAATGAAATAGTAGATTGTTAATTTGCCGCTTTGTCGATGTTATCTTTTGAGGATAAAGTTTAATTAAATTGATTGCAAAGGGAAGATGCGTTGGGTTGGGTTTAAAAAATGGTAGGTAGGTTATGAATGCCCCTCGTTATTTTCATAAAAAGTTTTATAACTGGCTAACAGCTTGTGTACGTAGACACAAACCAATTGTATTGTTTCCTATGCATTTTGTTTTTCAATCAAGATGATAAAAATGTTTGGATTTCGTTCAGTATAGGTTGGTAGGTACATACCGAAACAGTGATAAAATTGATAAGTTTTTTATCCGTGCCTACCCTGTCTAAAATCTCTGTGCACGCCACTGGTTATACGAGGGTCCAAAGGAAGCAATTCCCATACGAGATATTTAGACTATAGTTCGAGGATGGAATTGATGACTTTTGCCCGAGTTAAACACTCTACTTTTCATTTCGAATATAAGGAAGGTAAAAAAAACTTAGTTTTTCCAAATTTTTTATTAATAAAAACATGTAAGTACTTAGTAACTACATTGGTAGGTTATAATAATTTTACCAACTTACCCTACCCTACCTATTTAAAAATTGAATATTAGAACAATTTGTGTTTAAAGTTAAATTCTTGCTTGGAATATTTACAGTTTGATATATTATGATGACAGATTTGGCTTTGTTGGATGCCTGTTTGTAGATATTCTTTATTCCTTGATTAGACGGTAAGTCCATGGCAGAAACTCTCCTGAAGTAGTTGTTTGACGCGAAATAGAGCGTAGTTTTATTGCTTCTTTTATTTTGTTTGAACTTTTTGTTTTAGTATAAACTCATTTTTAGTAAAAACACAAACGAAACTTTAATACGGCACACACAGCTCAAAGTCACAGAGTTAGGTATCCCTCCAATATATTTTATAGTTTTTCTTATTTTAAATTTGGAACACGCTGCGTCCGCCGGCCACTCCGCCCTATGTTTTTAATTTTGCACTGGCTGTTTATACCTTGTTTTGTTGTTGTTCGTGAATGCGCCCTAATACAAGGCTGCAACTTTTTTTTAAACTATTTAACTCTATGGTTGACTATGTAACCAAATTGAGTTCTATTTTTAAATTACTTTTACACCCTAGGGTGGAACGAAGAGTTTTTGACCCGCTGCTCAGTTTAAATATACATCACTTTCCGAATATGAGAAATGAAAAATATATTTCTTTAGCAAAAATTTCTAGTTTCATTAGTAGAATCACCTTAGGGGATAAGGCATGAAATACACCACAGATAAATATACTAGATACACTATCGGCAAAAACGTCCACATGTTGGGGTCCTACCCTACAAGTATAAATAAGTAATAGTAGTAGTAGTAAGTCCTACCAGTTATAAATAACAGACGTCCGTCTGTTTTGAGAGGAGAACAGACGGAAGCCGAAGGACAGACACTATATAAGCATTTTTATCCAAGTTGAAACAGACGCTTCGCGCTCGCTCGGTTATTCAGCGAAAATATTCAGCCGTGTGGAGGATTTCAGAGTTTATAATGATAAATTGTCCGGGCTAATAAACGTTGTCTAAAAAAATTGGTAGTAGATACTAATCAGTAAAAATTCCAACAAAATAGGTACGTGTTTATTTTCGTGAAAAATCTAATTTCCTCATTTTAATTAAGAAAAAATATCATGGAAATTTTTCGAAGCATCAAACAGCGGCTCTCAAACATATCAAAGCGTTCCAATCAGAGTAGAGCACCGGGTATTTGCCCAACATGAGGGGTCGCAGCGAAATTATTAATTCCTCTTGTAATTACTTTTTAATAAGTTGTCAGAATTCATTAACAGCTAATGACGTTGTCGTGATGAGTCCAGAGTTCCATAGACAGTTTAGCGCGTCACAATGGAATTTAATGGAAATTGAAAAGTTCCTTTTCATCGAGATTGGGCTGGAGATTATTTTTTGTGCGCTACCTACCCGGATTACTTGAAGTAACTTTTGATGTTTGAGACTTTGAGAGCCTTCTTTTGTGATGCGATCTTTTTTTATTTGTAAGACAAATTAGAATTGAACAACCAATCGATAAATAATACTCTGTCTAAAGAGAGACAGGATATTAATAGAGTTCGTGTTAGCATCCATTTTTTGCCCGTGACACTACTGCGTGGCAGTACTTTATTCTTATGGCACTACCAGTAGTTTTTCGCACGGACAATTTTTCTTTCCCGTGACTCTACCAGTAGTGCCACGGGTAAAACTATAGGTACCTCCCATGACACTACTCGATGCCAGTTGTGCCACAAAAATCTAGCTTTTAAGCAGGTGTACCTAGGTAGCTAGCTAGGTATATTCTTTATGGAGGAGCTAATGATTTTACTACCTACTTACCTACCTAGTCTATTTTTCTCGTCAACATCGTAGTATCTAGGCATAAGGTATTAGCCGTATTAGGTAATTAACTACATATCGATTTAGAAAAACTTGCACTTAATGCTCGAACTAAGTAATTTATTTTTCTTCTTGTTTTGTCTAGTCTAGACCGTGAAGAAAATTTTCAAATATGTACCTTCCAATTAGCGACTCACTTAAACGAGTTTGCAGATAATCTAACCCTCTATTTATAGTTTTCGGTCATAAATCTTATTCTAGACATAGATTATTCCCAAGAAACAATGATAAACAACCCATCTGAAAAACGAAACGTCCTAATCACGTCGCACTCTTAAGGTATCCGAAATGAGCCGAAAATATTCTTCTTCCATTAATTAAACAAGAAAACAGATCGTCTAGATAAGGCTCTATAAATCTAAATGATGAATAGATGGGCTCACCGGTCGGATTCGAATTGTAAATTGCTTATTTGTGTGTATTTGTGGTGGAGGGCCGCCTGATAAAATGTGCTGTGACGTTTTTAGGTCCACGACAGTCTTGTATCGAGGCTTTGCAGTGATTAATTGGGCTGTCGGCAATTGTAAATGTTGCCGCGATCAGGAACGAATCGTTAACGATGTACAAATAGTGGGGATTCAAAACACATTTTTCGGATTTAGGGTTGAAAGGAAAGTAGCGGTGTTGAAATTAAAACATTGGAGTTTTACACTCGGGTTGAAGGTAAATGTAGTGGAGTTTTTTTTTGTGGAAATGGTAGGTCTTTATGTTGGGTAGTAAGATATCAAGCAATAAGCATTTCCACTAAATACTTATAGGAAGTTTTTGACAAACTTCTTTGGTTCCACAATATTAACTTCTTTTCAGCAGACTCGTTTATTATTAGTAGTTCAGCACCACTTTGGAGAAGAAACCCATCTTAGTGCAAAATGCATTTATGCAAAATGCATTATGCAAAACGCATTAATGCATTACTTAGAAATCTTACAATATCAGTTATTGTATACAATACTTACTTACAATATCAGAAATATCAACTTATTACAGTTAAATACTTTTGATAATATATAAGTATTTAAAAACTACTTGTTTATAAATGCATCATTTCTAGATTTCCCAATTGAGTTTTGCATGAATTCCCATTAATTGCAATTTATTATGCAATAAGTAAGTAAACCCTATGCCAGGAACTCAACAGTTCATAGGTCCATATAAAGTAACTCCTCAATTCCAATGATGGCAGTAACCCACAGACTGTTGATCTAGATTTGCTAAGTAGGAACAGCTTGACGTCGCTCAGTAGAGTGGCTCAGTATTCTGCGGCTCAGTCCCATTGTGATCCACGCCTGCAGGGTGGCCAGGTAGATAGCGTCTAATACGCCAGACACTTAAGTACAGTCAGCTACACAACTAAAGGTGTTCATAACAGCTGGTTTCCATTATTACGTCAAAGCTCAAAACTTATAAGACATGAAATTATCCCTATACTGACTCACTTTTTTAATCTATGTTTTAAAACAGGGACTTTCCCCACATTGTTAAAACAATCAATTATTACACCAGTGCACAAGGGTGGTGACAAAAATGACGTGAATAACTATCGTCCTATATCTGTTTTACCAGTTGTATCTAAGATCCTGGAAAAGTTACTCAATACAAGATTAATAAATTATTTAACTACCTTTAATATATTATCATCAAACCAATTCGGTTTCAGAAAAGGAATATCGACTGAAGACGCAGTTACATCTTTAAGTTCCCTTATATCAGATCAGCTTGATAAAGGAAACAAATGCTTATCTATTTTTATTGACCTAAAAAAAGCTTTTGACACGGTTTCGGTTCCCATCCTTGTGCACAAATTGAAAAAAATTGGAGTCAGGGGTACCACACTATCGATTTTTCAAGACTATTTGAGTAACAGAAAGCAGAAGGTTAAACTTGATCATCACACTAGTGACTATGTCGATGTGCACTACGGCGTACCTCAAGGTAGTGTACTCGGCCCTACACTGTTCTTGGTGTACATAAACGACTTATGCACTATGAACTTGTTAAACGCTAAAATGTTTACTTATGCGGATGATACTGCCATTGTCTTTTACGGGCCAAGTTGGAATGACGTTAAGTCGTATGCCGAAAGTGGTATGGTTTTGGTTGCTAAATGGCTTAAGCAAAACCTGCTTACACTAAATACTTCGAAAACTAATTATATCTGTTTTAGTATAAGAAATAATTCACAACCGGAAGAAACGTTCAATGTCAAAATACATGATTGTAAAGATGTAACAAATAATATATGTATGTGCCCGTCCATAAATCGCGTGAATCAAATAAAATATTTAGGTATAGTAATTGATCATAAATTATCTTGGTATCCACAAATTGAATTGATATCTTCTAGAATTAGGAAATTTATTTGGTTGTTTAAAACATTAAGATACGTAGTTCCAACACACACAAGCTCTAGAAATTTACTAAATGAAATATATATTGCACTAGTACAATCGATAATAACCTACTGCATACCCGTTTGGGGTGGAGCTTATAAGACACATTTTATTGAAGTTGAAAGAGCTCAGCGAGCATTAATAAAAGTTATGTATTTTAAAAAACGGCGTTTCTCCACTGAGGGACTTTATGAAATTAGTAACTTATTGTCTATACGTAAACTTTATATTGTCTATACAATAACAAAAATACACAAAACTATAGTATATGATCCGAACATAGAAAAAAGAAGAAGAAAAGATGTTGTCATAAAGATCCCTACCACTAAAACTGTTTTTGCTAAAATACAATACGGAGCAAGATCAGCTCGTCTATATAATGAGGTAAATAAAAAAATAAATATTTACAATAAAACATATCATGACTGTAAATTTACTTTAATAACTTGGATCAAAAATCTTAATTATGACGAGATTGAATTATTACTGATATAAATAGAGAAAGAAACACACACACACACACACACACACACACACACACTACACACACACACGTAGTTACTGAATATTTTGTTTTAATGTACTTACCCACTAGTTTTTTTTTACATTCTCTTTGCTTACCCTAAGTCAATCTGTAAACTTTTAATTATTTTTTGTTGTTTGTTGTTTTCTTTTGATAAAAATCGCATGTAAACATTATTCAAATGTCACAACTATAATGTTATATGAAGAGCAGAGCCTTTTGACACAAGTATATTTATGCTTAAAAGGAGACTCTGGCCACTTGCTACTGTTATGATATTTGAAGAGTAAATAAATATTTTTGATTTTTTTTTTTTTTTTTTTTTTTTTTTTTTTCACTAATTTATTACGCTTTAATCTAACTAACCTCAAAACATAAAAGCTACACACCGTTATTTTTAAAGTATATCTAAAATGAAAAGGGGTGTTCAGAGTTTCAGACAAATCGATGTTGTACTTTTCTATGGAACAGCAGATTTTTTTTCTTGGTTGGCCCCATAGTAAAAGTTGTTCATTCACGTGGTCTGAACAACCCTTTTCTTTTTACCCGACTGCAAGAGGGTTGTGTTTTTCGCGCCTATCTTGTTTGTATGTAATATTCTTTATTACCTCATATCTTTCAAACGGCTGAACGGATTTCTATGACTAAGATATCGTTAGATTTGTCTTGTCAGCCCAAGTGTTCTTAAGAAGGTGGCGTTTTAAAAAAACCAACATGGCGGCTGTACGGTGCTGTTATACGTAGTGGAAAAAAAATTTTTTTTTTATAATACTACAATATGGGTGTCAAATTAAAGGGCTTTTTATAAGGATTTCAAAAAGGTATATCATGACTGTAATATATAATAATTAATAACTAAAAAGATATTAATAAAAAAAAAATAAAAAAAACCCGCCTGCATAAAAAAACAAGTCAACTGAAAAGATGTAAACAAGATTAAATATAAATAATAAATAAATAAAATGCAGTCGGAGGCATGTCGGAGGCATATAATTCAAATCATTCATAACGTCACTTTCTTTATGCATGCCTCCGACTGCATGTTATTATGTTGCCTTTAATATTTAATCTTGTTTACATCTTTTCAGTTGACTTGTCTTTTTATGCAGGCGGGTTTTTAATTTTTTTTTTATATATTAGATATTATACTTAAAAAACAATGGTGTATAGTATAGCATTTAAGTTTGTTGAGGTTAGAATAAGGGATTAATAATAATAAATGTTTTAGTATTTACCTAATTAATTTATTATTATTTAAACCGGAGCTCGAATATAACGGAAGTTTTACGTTATATTTAAAAACCTACCACGAGAATAGCAAATAAATGACTAAAGAAAAGGCTTTTACTTTTTACGGCCTTACTTTATATAAGCCTCCAGTACACACAACAGCATCAGAACAGTATTTTTTTCGGCTGCTCTTCATACTTAAGGTTCAGACCATTATTTTTCGATTTAGAAGAGTATTAAACCCATACAGTGCAATGAAATGTACTTTCGTAGAGCAAGAATTTTGCCCTTGAGCACAGAAATCGCGAGAGTTCAGAGGCCTTTAATGTACTAAGTAAACTTTCAGCGCGACTTGCGCATGTTTCTTCGCGACCGCGTAGGTATTCTTTACTTTTAAGTTTGAAGTGCGCAAACTTGTTTGGGTGCGGCGACCCACGTTTATTTATTTCTTTAATCCTTATTGCTAATTATAAAAATAAGCAAATGGCGGACTCAATGCTAATAAAAAGGCAGAAGTACTGATTTTTTATATCTATATTGGATTCCTGTGACTTAAGTTTACCGCCAAATTCTTCAATAGATTTTGAATTCTTTCTGTCATACATCACCGTATAAACATCAATTTCAAGTAGATGCCAGACTGCCAGTTCTCCATCGCTTCAGCCCCAGCGCTCTCCAAGCTAAGTGTTGCTGACTGTATTTAGTTAGTTTAGCTTACCGAGACTGTCACAATATCTAGGACCGACAGACGCTTAGGTATTGGATTAAAATTACAACTCTGAGCTAGCTTTGACCAAGATCTAGGATATACCTATCATTGGCGATGAAGTCAAAACCTTAATTCGTATGTTTTAAAATTTTTACAGGAGACATAAAGATGCATAGGGCTCTCCATGCGGTAGGTACGGTTTTCCGCCATCCGGATAGATGTCTGCATGTCGGTTTGGCAGACTTCCTTAACTACGTCGGTCCATTGGATCGGTGGTCTACCACGGCTCCGTTTTCCTTCCACATGGCCTACAACGATGTGCTTTTCAAGGTTTTCCAGTTCCCGTTTGGCCAGGTGTCCGAAATACTGGAACGCTGCATGCACCTAAATATGTAGGTGCCTATGCCAAAGATTTCTATGTTGTAATTCAGAATTTTGACTATTCGCAGTTTTAGACAAGTTTCAGTTCAGCATATTTTAGTAGAGAAGTTTCCTCCGAAAACTTAATTTAAGTATTAAATTAGGAATACTAATTACCTGGGTTTATGGTTTATCTTTTTGAGATTCAAAGATTATCGCGTCGCGTTACTTGATCAATTTACATGTAAATCTGATTGGAGTTTATAAAATAGAAGCATTTCCTTGTCAAACTAATTGAGATCACGTTACTAGCTCTAATCTTCAGTCACTTCAATCAACCATTTATTCAAAATAAAGTCTGTCCGTCTAGAAGTTAAATTCATTTGATTAACAACGGATCTTGTTATTTTGATTACGAAGATTTATAACGTTTCTCGGAGACTTTTCACCCCTCACAGCGTCATAATTAATAGCAATTTATCCTTTTCCATGTATTTAATTATACTGTGGACCCGACAAAAAGTTTCTTTAGGCCAGTAAATAATTTACCGCTAAGTTGGTGACAGTAGGGCGATTAGCGTAGCGTTTGTAATTACTATGAGAATTCCACTGCGTTGGGTCACAATATATAAACTGTTAGAGATAATAGGGAATATGCATCAATTTTTTTTTATCTTAATCAAAAGTATAACGCGTGAGAAAATTTACTGTAATATTAAAACTTTTCTCTTGCGTTTTTTTCTCGTGATATAGTTACTTGAAGTTAGCGCGCAGCAGCACCAGCCGAAAACGCTCCATACAAAACGGTGACGTCACACATCACGTTTCAGGTGTGTTTCGGCGCGTTTAATATGGAGTTAGCCAATAATCTTCAATTATCTCCCTAAATTTTGCGTTTAAGTACATATGTGTCATACAAAATATTATTTCTTATTCGATATTCTATCTGACTGTAAAGTTCATTATATCCGAAAATGAAAAAAAAATATCGTTATTTTCCCCTGATTTCATCGTGTGATAAAACTAAAATAATACATTTTTTTTATTTTTTTTCCTGTTCCATCATGTTTTTATAAGTATCCGCAGCGATCAAGCTCAAATTCATCAAAATCGGTGACTTATGCATATTCCCTATTGAAGACGTTCTTGAGCTTAGGAGTGCTTATTCTGCACACTAGCGCCGCCACTGGAAAAAAAAAATCATAATACTCAAATAAAGACGAAATAGTGAATTATCTCTCTGGAGTGCACTCCGAACTAGCTTTGTGGTACTTTTTATCACTCAAACAATATTTTTGGGCCTGTAGTTTAGTTGAATAGACTTTTATTGCTAAAAGTGGCCACTTTTCGCAATAAAAGTCCATTAAACTAAACGGCAGGCTAGAAAATATTGATAAAGTGATAAAAAATACCACAAAGCTAGTTCGGAGTGCACTCCAGAGAGATAATTCACTATTTCGTCTTTATTTGAACACTATGAATTTTTTTCTAGTGGCGGCGCCAGTGTGCAGACTGCGCCCTCTTAAATTGGTTGTTTCTACGAGTCTCACGACCAATACCGTAAGCACAGTCTTATAATACTGTCCTGCAAGTGCCAAATCAGTTTTAGAATTTTTGTTAAATTGCAATTAAAAATAAACCAGGATGTGAAATTTTGTATGAGAGTATCGTTTTTTACAGCAGGAACAATATTTTTAAAGATTGATCTTTATGTATAAAAACTATAGTCTACTATGCTACTTTAAGTACCTACACCGAAGCGAAGTGAGGGCGGGTTGCTAGTATATTATAAAGAGTAGCTTAGATAGATGAAGGTAGTCTCTGAAACTACTCATCCGTTTTAAAAAAAACTTTTAGCATTAAAAATCTACACTATCTTTAGTAGGTAGTACAGTCTTTTTATTATTTTCAAAAATCCTACTGTAAGTAGAATTTCAGCCGAATGAAGTTGTATAAAATTAAAATATTGTAATTAGAATGTTTCATACATCAACCCGTACAATGTAAGTCGCAAGAATTACCTTACTGCGTTACACGTACCTATACGTATACGTATGCGTTTCTACAAGTATACATACGCAAAGTAGCTTCTGACGACGAGACAAGCGACCGTGAAATTGCTGCCAACCCTTCCAAAGACAATGTAGAGTCGCATCCAAATTGGATTATAAAAATAAGAGGCTGTGGCTGTGGGGGCACCAAATGAGTTTCATTTAATTTAAGTACTTAAATATGTGGTTCCTTAACAAGTACAATAACTTCATTTATCATTTCACAATCCTTGAGATCTTGTGTTGCTATTTGCAAGCTCGTGCTTAAAACCCAACATTTTAGTACCTCTTACAGGTGATTCTGATGACAGGGTCTTGTAGCACCTACAGTCCTAGATGCTTACTACCTAAGTACAAAAAAGTTATTTATAACGATTAAAATATAAAAGACTACTGAATTAAATTAATAATTAACTTGCTGTCCATCTAAAACAAGGTTTAGACTAGCGAGTTCTTTCCGCAATAATTTCTTTAAGAAGCAAGTTCTACGTCTCTACGAGCTGCAACACTGTAAGAATTTAGCTTGCAACACCTATTTACACAGTGGAATCAGCTCGGAAGTCAACTTTTGCAAATTTTAATTGACAAAACCTTCGAGTTTAGAGCAGCAACGTTTTAAGTAAAAGAAATGTAAGCATTTGACTTTGAGCGTCATTGCAACTTCACCTTTCTTAATAACATGGCGTACATAGAGTTGAACTGTGCTTTTATTATGTAGGGCATAAAGACGATCTTAAGTTGAAGATGTTACGTCTGATGTGCCGTCGTCTGTACATTTACAAAAGTGGCCGTTTTAGGGTTGTTTATAAAACCAGAAGGAAGTAAAATACTGTTTTTGAAAGGAAATTAATGAAAATTCAATTTCAAAAGATGATTGAGGGTGAGAAAATGTAATTACCTCTACTTATTTTAAAGATCGATTCTGCCACAGTGTAAAAATTACTTATAATTTAACATAAAAGATGTTTAATGTTAATTAATGCAGACTTAGTATTTACGAATGTTGTCTGCTTGAATTTTGTTTTTTCTATCCAATATTTAATCTCGATCACTTTTTCATCATGTAAAAAAGTCAAATAGGTACTTACCTAGTAGGAACAGCCCTGACTGTGAGAAATGAACGTTTAACCAGTGATAAAAGGAAAGTTTTGTTTAAAAGGTCTTGAATGTGTTCTGGGAACTTTGTATTTTTTTTACCTTTGGGTTGGTTTATCCTTTGAATTTTCCTTATTCGCGCAAGCACGCGAAGTGAAATGCGCTGCTCATTACAGTGAGCGCCAAAAATGAATTAGTTCTTTGTGTAACTAGCTTAGAAAACATAGAGACCTATTATGCTTATTTACATTTTACAATATAGAAAATGTGGTTTGCATTTTTATAAAAAAAAAAATTTTTTACGCTTAGAATCTGTAGTTAGGCGCGTGAAAATTCATGTTAAATTACTTATTATTTATTGGTGTAAGTAGGTGTATGTTATTTACAATATATTATTGTATCTAGGTATTTATAAGACGCAACTAAACTACCGTGTATTGTATTTGTGTCATCTTGAAAAGTTCTGTAGTATACTTACTTACCTAATACATATTAAAAGCTCCGAAAGCTTCTGAAGATGTTCAGAGCGTTCTTACATTTGACATGAATGTCCAGAATGACACGAAAAAATTGTTTAAGCTTTTTCGATGGCGTGTCCCGTTGACTCTACGAGGCGTTATGCATATTAAATGTTCTTTAGGTACTTACTGCAATTTCAATTTAATTAAGTCACTTTATGTACACTGAGCACGTAATTGTGTGGCAGATTAAATAATTTAAATTTATTCATTACCCACGTCAAAAGCAGCACTATGTGCTTATGAGAGTTTTAAAGAACTCATTTCACTACTTTTATAGAGCCAGATGAGTTTTTAAAATACAAACGACAGTACTTGGGATTTTTATTCAAGCGCGAATGCCAACTTTTATTTCGGTATATTAAAGTTTCATAACTTTAGTGGAATTTTAATAAAACGTAGGCAATTTCATTTGGTGACAAAATTTGCGGAATAGGTATTCTAAATGCAAATCTGGCTACATTAAGCGGTGCACTCTGGTTGGTATGACGGCAAGAGTAACTCCATTTAAATACGGTTAACGCAGTTATAGTCAGATATTACAGTTTAGTGATACGTAGCAGAGTAACTTTGTAAGTATTTTATGATGATGATATTCCTTTTCGATCGCTATTAAGAGGATTCAGTTATTTTAATAGCGATTTGCATGCTGGATTTGGTGACCAGGGTAATTCTATCTGTACTCGACGTCAAAATCCATTGTCTTTTGACAGTTAAATTACAAGCGATAAATCGCTATCTATATCATACCGCGTTTCGGTGGTCATGCTAGAGGGGCTAGACTTACTTCTGCCTGCCTAGCATGACCGATTTATATCGCGTGATATAGTGTTTTATCACGTTTAACTGTCAAAAAGACAACGGAGTTTGACAGTTGAGTGTCGATAAAATGCTATATCACGCGATATAAATCGGTCATGCTAGGCAGGCTGAATTAGGTACAAATGAACGATAATGATGAGTTCGTAATTTTTTAGGCTCTACAAGACTGTACAGAATAAAGTTATGTTAGCTATTTCTAGCAAATGAAAAATTGAAATTGGGGTTGAAGTACCTACTTATGAGTAAGCTAATACATTTTAAATAGCCGATTTTTTCTCCAACGATGACGGCCAACTATCAGCCTGCCTAGCATGACTGATTTATATCGCGTGATATAGCATTTTATCGACACTCAACTGTCAAATTCCTTTGTCTTTTTGACAGTTAAACGTGATAAAATGCTATATCACGCGATATAAATCGGTCATGCTAGGCAGGCAGCAATAAAAATATTTCTTTTATATGAGACTCCTTTTTTGTTAGCAGAAATGACCACTTGATTTGTTGTAACTTAGACGATACTTATTTTTCCACATAACACATGTGGCATTTGTTAGACGAGAGTTTAAACATTTGTGTGTTCATGATTGTTAAATAAATTAAGAAAATGTTAGTGGAAAATGCTATACAAAACGGTAATTTATACTGTTTGTATACTTAAACTCCTAATATATTAATGTACACATAGTAATTAAGAATTAAGTTTAACTATAGAATGAAAATTAACATTGTGATAAGAAAAACTCGTAAAGAAAAAATTTAAAATTTCGTTCTGTGAGAAAACCCTACCACACCATACTGTTTTATTCAGAGGTCTTATTAACGAATGAAAGCCATTTACAAATAATGTGCTCACTGGAACCGTAATGGAATTAGAATTCGTATCTACTAAGAATTATCGGAATTTAAAATCCGTCGGCCAACGAGGAGGCGCTCGATGGCGCAGCGGTTTAGCTCCTAGTTCAGCAATTGCGGAGATTAAGCAACTTTCGCAAGGGTCTGTCATGGGATGGGTGACCTAAAATATATTATCTCGAGCTTCTCCGTGCTTCGGAAGGCACGTTCAGCCGCTGGTCCCGGATGCATTTGCAGTCGTTAATGCAAATGCATCCGGGACCAATCCGCATTTTGCCCACGTGGTGGGTTATGGCCCACCCTCCTTATCCACCCATAAGGAAGGCCTGTGCCCCAGCAGTGGGGACATCAAAAATGGCTGATGGTCGGACAACGAGTATCATCTTTAATGAAGACTATACTGCTTTCCTTTGTCAACAAACCTTGATCGAATAAACTACCAACAAACGTGGAGCTTTTTCGCTTAATATTTTTAGATTAACTTTCAAAGTGATTGAGAACAAAAAATTGGAATTGTTACTGAGAAAACTCTCAGCAAAGGTCAGAAGACGAAGTAACATGAGTACTGTTGGATTTTATTGCGACCACTCACGCTTTACGCCTGGCTACACCGTTTACTGCTTCGTGAAAATAGCTGGAAAAACTGAAATTAGAGATTTTACGTCTGCTGGGAAATGAAAGGATTTCATAAAAACAGGATTTCTATATTTTATTGAAATACTTACAATATTTGTTTACATTATAACCATAAGTATAATATCACAAGCATAAAAACGCGTTACATGACTCGGTAAGAATCGGACTGTGTACAAAAAGTTGCTTTTTAAATTGCGCGGAAATTTTGCGAATGCTATTTAAATACCTCTTCTCATGTTTTAAATCTGACTTATTGATTTCTTTTCATTTATGATATGGATAATATTAGATTACAAAGCAAGTACTTACCTAATATAAAACAACTTTATTGTTACCTTGATAAAATTATTTTGTGAGCGATGTATTAAAACCTCAAAACTTTTTGAAGAGCGAAACAATTTTTAAAAACAAGAGTTCTATAAAGATCTTTTAAGAGTCCCAAGTTCGTCGTTTACTCTGCTCGTGTGTCCCAAGAGGTTTGCTTTGTTGAAAGCCCGAGGGGCGAGCGTTCTATCGGCACTTTTTCAAGACACGAAAAATGCATTTGCGATCCGTCATAAACGTTTCTTCACGGTGGTCTGGCGTACGTGAGCGGTCGATTTACTGTGACTAGAGGCCATCTGTACTAAGGCCGGCAGGTTTAGAGTAGTGGGAAGAGGCTTTTAAACTAAAATTCTTGATGGTGGTCTTATGGATATTTTTGTTCTTTATCTGAAAGGCTTTAGAAGTGTGTTTTCTTTAAAAAATATAGTACTTATAGAGAATTCAAAAGTGCGCGTACCTACTGAATGGTGGCCGTGTCATGTCAACTCTCTCAAGACAAAGTTCGGTATATTTGTAAAAGTGATGTCAAATTTTGCTAAGAGAAAATGTATGGGACTGACATAAGTTTTCATTAACTCTAGGTTCATTAAAAATGACATTTTTATAAAAAGTAAAATCTAAATATCTTTACTTTTTGTAGTCCGTTTACAACTGTGAGTTTTGTTGTAAACGCTTTTTTATACAAAATTGAAATAATTTAGCAAAATATTGGAACGTTGCAGAAGAGCACCTATAGGCTACTAAACTAGTATTTCGTAGAAAAATTAAATACTACGAGAGCTGGCGAAGTCGCGGACAAAATCTTGATATATAATAAAATTATCTACTGAAAACTTGCTTTTGCTGAAATAAAACACTGGATACTAGCGCGGTTTTATTGAAAGTACTTTGGTAATTAGTTGGTATTTGGTTTGATTTTTGATTTTCACGACGTTACGGCACCTTTGCAGCTGCCGTGGGCACGGGGGACTGAAGCTAATCGTGAGTCTACCCTCAAGCGATGAATTTTTCAAAGACGTTCAGATATTAATATTTATCAAAAAAAAAATGGTTTAAGTTAGTTTATAATTTAATTTTGTGAATTAATTAATGCTAAAAAGAGAGAATCTACTGAAACTACCACCATTTCGAAAAATTGGTAGGCCCCTCCAAGAAAGAAATGGCGAAAGAAAACTTGGAGAGGAAAGCCGACCTCCGTATTTTATATTTATTAATTTATTTGTAAAAAGAAATAACCGTATCATTAGATCTTGCAGTGTGTTTTTGGGGCTTTAGCTTGTGAATGATGGGGTCCCAAGCTGGTAGAATTTTCCAACATCGTTGCTTTATTTGCTGGTTTACAGAGAATTAGACATCACTGATCCTATTGTTTGATATGACATTATACAAGCTATAAATTGTATATCAAGGTTCAAAGTTCAAACACATACTCAATAATATGAGCAACAGATTGTCTGTGCCAGTAACAACTACATGTTAGTTACTTTAAACCCATTATGCGACGAGATTACCTATTAATATTACTAATTCGGAGTGTAACAAAGCTAATTATTACCGGCTTTACACAATGGTCTGATTAGATTGTGTTCGCAGATGGCGCGGCGGTTGCAATCAGCGGAGCTATAAATCAGTACTGAGATAATATTAGCGAATGTGTTACATTATTTGGAAAGCAGCGGAAAAAAGTTAGTGCGATTTTTGATATTAGTATGATGGAAAAATCACTAATTAGTTAATACTAATAATAATAACTAATTCATCAAAATACTGAGCAGAATGAATAGAAAAATATTTGTTATTCTTCAATGGGGGATGACACAAAATTTATCCCGCTTGGTGGTGCTACTGCTGCTGGAGACCTTTGTACGGGCATTTACCCCCGATTTTCCCATTTATTTTAGAGAATATCAAAAAAATTGTTGATACTAATAAATAATTATTATGGAACTCGAACAGTAAACTAATTATAGATTGAAGAAATCCAAAAAGTGCTGGAAGATTTTTTTTTATTTACAATATCCAAAAATTGATAGCAAACACAGCAAACAACAAAATGACAGGTCTACATCTACAGTAGTGCCAAGTTCGCCCACTGGTGGATGATTTGTTAGTTAGCAAAATTATCCTGCCTTGTCCACCTCTTCCTTGCATCACAAACACCATAATCGCGTAGCAACTGTAGTAGCACACGTAGCCGGTGTGTAGCACGTAGCATGCTACGTAAATTTCGTAGTGCGCTCTGTGCTACGTGCTACGTACGACCGCGCGATGTTCATGGCGGCCGATCCGTTTAAGGCCGGCCATCCACAGACGTAATCCCGTTACGGAATTCCGAACGGAATTTCGACAATGTATGAAGATTCCGTACGGAAAAATCACGCATGCGTGTGGCAGGCCCATAGATTTTGTATGCAGGTGCTGGGTTCGGAATCACGTATGTACGGAATTCCGTAACGGGATTCCGTCTGTGTGTGGTCAGCCTAAAGCTCGGTTACGCTGGAACATTTGCCTCTGTCTTATTCTTTACATGTAAAGGGTAAGGAAAATAATCTCACTTCTGCACTTTTTCGATGTTTTTCGTTGTTTTTTCATAATTATCATTATCACAATTAACTTTCTTGATTAGAAGTTATTGCAGCTACTTTACGTACGTTAAAGTGTATTTTGATTTAGAATGCAATACATTTCCGCTATTATTTACGCCAAAAATATGAACCTACGCAAGTGCTTCTGATCATATTCTGTAAACCTTACAGAATATACGCAATACGCAATTTAATATTTGTAGCCAATAGTTTGTAGTCACTAGAGAATCTTTTTAGCTTGTCGAGTGATTTTAAATTTTAGCTACAGTTTTTCAACAAACGCGTGTAGCATCGCTATCCGCTCTTACAACGGTGCCACCGTGTGCCACGTATGGCTATGGTGACATTTGACGAACGTGATGCCTGTGCTGTGCTGTGATATCTATTTGGTGAGCTACGTAAGCTAAGTAGCATCCTTCGGCGTACATATTGTATGCCGTAAAAAAGGTTAAGACTGACAATATTCCGCATTTTGTAGCAGATATAAAATATTTCGCAATGCCATTTTTTTAAATACGTGATAGGTAAATTATTGTTACCATTAATCATTTTACCAAAAGCCCGTAAGCTTCTACCGGCGACTTAACAAAACTAGTAATCAGGATAAAAAGTATAAGTACTTTGTGTTATTCCAGCTTATAAACAATCTGGGAGCTGATTGCGTGATAGAGTAAAACATCCAAACATATAACAACTTTTACATTTATAATATTAAATAACGATAGAAGTAGGCTATTCATTGTAAGCAAAGAAAACTAGGAAAAGCAACCTGCTATAGCTATATGTTAGCACCTGTGGAAAAGACCAAATGGTATTTTTTCAGTGAATTCTAACATCAAAATAACAATATGATTGAATTTGCTAAACAGCCTTAAAAAATATTTACTAACTTAATAGTTAATTAATTACATTATAAGGCTGAAAATTAATATTCCCAACAAAAGGAACATTAATTCGATAAGAGAAAAGCCTACCAAGCTTCTTTGTGTAAACTAAACAATATTTGGGACGTGTAATAACCATACGTTTCCTTTACCGACACAAAATATCATTACATAGTTCCGTTCAAAGTAAACCGAACTTCGTGCATATTTAAAGTTCAAACTTAGGGGCTTAAAATATCGTCAAAATACGCACAACATTTTGTTAGTACGAAGTAAATTACGGAAACCGCACGCAAACACGTGGGTACACAACAAACTAAACGAACGAATTATGGTGTGTACTTGAATCTGACGGACCCATATAATGGGTGAATTTAAACTATATAAAATATTTTAGTGTACAGTCGAACAACGAAGAGCAAGGCTAACAGGTCGGGTTTTAATTTTAGTGGTCTTTAAGTTGTCTTCCATATTTAATCAAAAGTCATAATTATGTAAATAACAAAAACATCAGAAAAAAATAAAGCTTTATTATATTGATCAGTTATTGGGCCAAAAAACTAATGGTGGCGACGTAGGGTTACCAGATGACAGTAATTTTCCTGACATGTCAGGAATTTAAGGCATCTGTCGGGAAAACAGGGAAAAACTGTACCTAGTTGTCATGAATTTTTGATATCCCAAAAAGTGTAAGATTTGTAAATCATTTTAATGAGAAAAAAATATCAAACGTCAACTAAATAAATAATGTAGATGTATAACGAAATTTCAGGAAATTTACTGTAAAGTCAGGGAAAAAGACAGGAAATCTCATTATTAGATCTGGTAACCCTGGCGAGGGAGACGAACTTCTAGTATTTGTTTTAATGGTCATGCAATTTATTTGGCTGTACGTGTGATGGCAGACTACAGTAAGGGTGGCTGTGATGATGTGATTTGCGATATATGGACTTAAGAAATAGTAAAAAAAAAACGCGCAACGTACTCATAGTTTTTTTTCTATGAGTCTTACTTTCATTTAAAGAGCAAACTTTGAGTAAAAAAGAGACAATGGAGAAAAAATCACGTACAAACAGATAATAATATAAAAACTAATATAAAGTGTTCTGTCACAAACAACACAAGCCCTGTTTGTATGAAAAACATTTGTATTTATTATTCACTCGCACCTTTATGTTTGTTTTGGTCATTGTTCGCCGTTTCAAACAAACTTTCCGTATAATTTTATTACGATGTAAACTAAGCAATTATTCTGACCGCGGAACACGAAGCAACATGTGTACGGTGCGTGTGTTATAGTCTGTGTAGACATGTAGACATTGCGTGCGTTATATACTGTGTTTGGTGTCGGAGGGTATAATGTGTGCGCGGGTGCGAGTAATTGCTTACGAAACGCCCCGAACGCGTTTAAAACTGCTAATTTTCAAAATTTTCCCCGACATCGTTGGAGTTAATGGCGGATGCTAACCTTAATGTTGTTTTACGTGAGTATCGATGTTGCGTACATACTCTTTTGAACAAACTTTTTAACGTATTGATTACGTACGTTGAAAGTTTGAACGAGTGTTATCGGTGGAGAGTATACAGAAACACAAAGAGACTGAAAATAATAACCGTAAATCTGAAAAGGTTGTTCATAACTCAAATGTTGTCTATGAAAATAGAAATAATAACAGGAGTTGTAATCTTTGATTCTTTTACTCGACATTGGCAAATGTACTGATCGTACGAGCCAGAAAAAAAAATCTTTGATTCAGTTTGTAAATTGAACTTAGGTACATACTGAAAGGAATTAGAAAAGAAAATCGTAGCTGTATATTCAGCGTTGCAGTATATTGACTAAAGGTAAATTAGCAAGCGAAGCCATTAAAAAAATACACGACGACGGATTCCATCGCTCGCTTCGTAAAAACATAAATCTTAAAACTTCATTACTTACTCCGCCACAAGTTGGTTTTTCCCGCAACAAGGCTGTGATGTTTACGATTTAAAAGGTTTTCGACGTAAAATATTACTGTTGGCAACACTTTTTGCCGTCCCGAGCTAATGCTCGAGACATTCGGTTGGTAGAAAGCCGCGGATTTGTGTCACTAGGGATACAACTTCTGAGCTACTACAACTTGAGAAAAAAACATTTATCGAAAACTTAAACAATAAATGACGGGGTCTGCGAAAGCCTTTCATTGATGTAGACTTTATAAAGATCGACTTGGGTTTTCCGCCGATACAGATTTTTGCTCCATCAGTCGCTTATTTTACGTATTTTCCTGGAGTTTAGCAGGAAAATACTTTACTTTGAATTATGAAACTGGTATATACTTTAACCAGGTTTATCATGTTCAATATTCACTCTCGACCGAACGTTGTACTAAGAACAGAGTCGCGGCAATCGTTAGCGGAAATTTCGATCTACTGGAAATGGTTGTGAAAAAATGATCTAGGTGTAAAAAAACACGAAAAAATTGCCTGGCCTGGAATGTAGCCTAGTTTTTTTACATTCTCTTTGGTAGCAGGTGCGAAAAGATAGTTCATTCTGATGCTACGTGTGCAAAAACGAGTAATATACAATTCATATACAATATGTACACAATTCGATATTGTGTAAATATCGAAACTTAAGTATAATATAAATGTCGAAGAGTGCAAAAAAGTTTTTGAGTGGAGCTGAGAGAACTGCTTGAAAAATATATCCCGTGGATAGCATCAAACCTTAGTGGTTTAAAATTGTAATTAAAAACATTGTTATTATCTTGTTTTTTAAAATGGTAAATAAAGAAAAAAATATGTGTAAGATGATGTATACAGTTATAATTTATCTTTAAATGTTACGTTTAACAACGGGTTACCTAACTCTAACAGTGGTGTAGGTATTGCAAAATCATGCAATACAATATTATGCGGAAATATCAGTCTATTTTCTTTACTACTTAAAAATATTAGTGTAGTTTGAGCCTTGTGTTGTGAATCGGAGACACACCAAAAGTCAACCTTATAGAGTTGTAGGTACAAGTGTATACACTTGTATTTTTCTTGATATCTCGAATCGATAAACAATTCATCGTTGAGTCTGTTTTGATGGTACTCTTACACCCACTTGCTAACTTAACTGGTTTAATAATGAGGAAACATTTTAAGCGATGTATATCTAAGCAAAGAGAAATATTTAAATAAGGAACTCAAAGTCGTAAGGAACATCGATGATAATTTAATTATACAAATTGTAAATCCCAAGGATCTCTGTAAGTGCTTATTTATGCTAGGAAAGACCAAAAAGTTTGAAATGCATGCAAATTACAATTCAAACTGGAGACTGCGAGATAGAGCGGCTGTAAGTACTGATGGTCCCAAACTTAACTTGGATTATGTTTCCAAATTGGAATTATACTAAGTTTAGTTGACGATATCCAATTATAGCGTACTTGGATCACTTTAAGTTGGATGTCTCACTTGGTGAGCGGAGCTCGGAATTATATTTGTTTAAGGATCATTGAGAATGAATTTGATTAAAAGGGACTGCGAATCTGTAGACGTATTAGTCAATGGATATTGTAATTCCTAATAGATCTACATATACCTATATATGGTCAACTGTTTCCTCTTGGATTATGGGTATTTGGACGTACTTGACGTGTTCTACGTACCTATAAGTAAATTATGAAAAAAAACTGCATATTTCTACTTTTCTCAGTGCTTTTCCAGCAATGTATAGTATTAGGTCCATACAATCAATGAAATTAGCAATGGTATTAGATAGTTTATAAGTAAAATCATATGCGGAACAGGCAGGACGAACACGAATAACTACTGCGCAGTAGAGCTTAGCTAATATAATATAGTTAAATATATTAATGAACAATAAACTAATTAAATTCAAAATGCTTACTTATCCGAGAAGATTTACCGAAACAAGGTGTAGCACGTAACGCAGTCACGTCCTTGGATTAAATTGCTCACTCCTCGTGATAATATGTACGTGCTGCACTCACGGATTTAAATTACACCCTAAGCTCGGCATTACCGAACCTGTGTACTAACTCTGAGCATCTTGTGCCTTGTCGAGAGTAGCTTTGAGGCTTGTGATCCCCTTGGCGTTGAAACCCTAGTATAGGTTACCTATTCATCTACCTAATTTATACCATAAACAATGACTCCAGGTACAACAATAACACGGATAGAGCAAAGAGCAGGGATAGCGTTTTTCCCCCCTGAAATTCTGACTTGGTCAGCCAAAACTGGAACTAAGTGTTTTTACGTACTTATTTTACCTAGGTTACGCCTTCGACTACATAGAAGACAAACTGTTATGCCGTCACCGATGTGAAACTAAGTCACAAAAAATAAATAAATTAAAAAAATATTAAAAACACGACTGCCCTGCCAAAAACGAACTAAAAGGTTAAACAACAAATGTCATTGCAGTCGGGGGACCTTATTATGGAACAATTTTAGATCAAAGAGTTCCCCCGACTGCAATGACACTTGTTGTTTAACTTTTTAGTTCGTTTTGGCAGGGCAGTCGTGTTTTTAATATTTTTTAATTTATTTATTTTATTTCACACATTTTAGTGATATGTTATACAGTTTTAGAATGTGTTCATCAAGGCCTTTCATTTGATGCCCATACTGTAATAATAGAAGAAAAAAAATGTTTTTTTTCACATTTGAAAATGGCGTCGTACAGTCGCCATATTATTTTTTCTAAAAAAATATAGCCAGTGTCACTCGGGATGCTGTAAGGATTCTAACGATACCCCATTTATTCAAATCAGTTCAGGCATTTAGAAGTTATGGTGGAATAAAGAAACTCACATACCCGCTTTGGGCAGTCGTATAAAAAAAAAATCAGCTGCTGTTTTATATAAAAATTAATAATAATAACAACAAAACAAAAAAAATATCAACAAAATGTATGAAACAGCCGAATCTTTTTTCGCGATTTTAGAGTTGGTCCCATAGTAAAAGTTGTTCAGTTTGATGGTACCTTTCTATCAAATTCCGCATTTGGGGTTATATTGTAACACGATAAGCTATTCTGGAAGGTTACAGGGTTACATTATATAAAGTTACAGTCTGTTGTTTTGTACAGCAACTAAGTAAGACAAGGATGGAACTTAAGAACTTGAAATTGACAAAGCTAACCTCTGGTCGTGTGGGTCCCACGGCTCACGTCTTTGTATTAAATTACTGTGCAAGTCTGCATGCACAGTCGGCGAGACCACAACTTGTGACTGCGACTCGACTATACGCCAGGGCATAAACGACAGTTATTTACTTACTTGCCATCGAATTTTAAAGTGCTACCTCCCTGGGAAAATTTGCCTGTAACGTGACAGTCACGGATAACTCAGGATTGCGGCCGGATTTTGAAAATCTCAGGAAATGTCAGGATTTTTAGAATTTTCAGTAAAATACAGTAGGTACTATGCTTGCCAACCGTCCCGGATTTTCCGGGACCGTCCCGTTTCTGAGTCAATTTTGGGCCGTCCCGCCGTGACCCCTTGCGGGACGCCTTTTGTCCCGGAAATCAGTTTTAAAGTCATTAATAGGAGAAAAATTCGCTGCGCGGCCGATTTTTTTACTATAAATTGGCAAAATTATAAGATTATTTGATGAAACTGAATAAAAATCGCGCTGCGCGACCTTTTTTTCTATAGACAGGCATATTTATAAAAAAACAGGCGTTTCGTGCATCCTAGACAGACATCCTCCCTTACGTAGATGGCGACCCTAGGGGCGGCATACCTTATTGGCCTGAGGCGCCGAATCTTAAAATACGTCCCTGGGCTTGGCTTGCACTGCACCACATATTAAAATTAGTTTTGACCAAAAATGCAGCGATATTTATAATTACCTACGTTTATTACAAAAAACTTGTGAAAATGCGCAAAAATCTCAAAAGTAAGTTGGCAAGTATAGTTTTAAATTAAGAAAATAACTTAAATTTAATAATTTAAAAATGTTGTCATAAGGATTAAAAAATATCTACCTTTAGATTTTTCTAACCATTTTGTATGTGGTGTGTTGTGTCCCGCGTAATATACCCTAGTCCCGGATGTCGAGCTAAGTATTCCCGGAAATGCCTTTTTTGGAGTTGGCAAGCCATTTCAACATTTTAAATTATCTTTTTAATAAAAAGTTAAAGAAACTTAAAGTTATACTTCTAACTTTTGTAATAAATTGCACATTAATAATTAAAATCAACAAAGTACTGATTAAGTACTAATAGAAGGATAAATAAGCTTTCTATTAGTACTTAATCAGTTCTATCATATTTGGGCAGGATTTTTCAATGGGAATCGGGCCATTTCTCCGGGCCTTTGATTTTTTCGTCTGATAACTCTTTTCGAGCATTACACCCGTCAATGAGTGGAATCTACTATAAGTATACCTTGGATTGTTAAGGATTATTAGAGCGCCTTTAGATAGAGCAATACGACACTTGAATTTAATGCAAAATGACGTTAGAGTTTAAAAGAGATGTTACTCGTATACCTATGAGGTCACTAGATTAGGATATAATATTTGCGCCATGCGCGCCATCCCGCGCATAATATTTACACCATGTCTATAAATCAATTGTAAAGAATAGAGTTGCTGAATCGTCGTCAGCAATTCAGCATCGACAATATTCTGCCGCCCCAACTAGGTAATTGGATACCGCTCGTTATAATTAGCATTACATACATTTACGTATTATAACGCACTCTCCTAATAGAATCGCAGATGTCGGCAAATCCTCGTGTTGGGACCTCGTCGGTCGCCGGAATTAACACAATGCAGCCGCTAACTAATTGGATGTCGCTCGCTATGTTTGCGACTGAATGTGGATGTCCTTTGAAATTAGTGGGTACTTGTAAAATTATTGTAGCTTTACTTATTATTAACAGATGATCATGATTCATGACAAAAGGTATATTGTAAGTT
This sequence comes from Agriphila tristella, assembly GCA_928269145.1. Classification (NCBI taxonomy): domain Eukaryota; kingdom Metazoa; phylum Arthropoda; class Insecta; order Lepidoptera; family Crambidae; genus Agriphila; species Agriphila tristella. The sequence continues at coordinate 47,901,519 of OV743433.1, forward strand.
TCGATAAAAAGACAATAATATAAATTTTGTAATAATTTATACTCGTAATTTGATTACTGTTTTTAATTGTTAAAGCACTCTTAACTTTAGGTTATATTTATATCTAAATGTAAACAGTAGGTTTTTTTAATTCTTCCTGCCCTTGTTTCAATTTATTTGGGAGTGTCGGTGCAGCTCGACTTCCTTCCATACTATGTTTTTAGCGGTCTTCTACTACTGATGTATAGCGCATTTATCCATCATTCAAAGTTTGTCTCAATCTGTGTTAGTTGCTTATAGTGAATGTGTTTCATCTCTTCCCAAAATGTCCATCCATACGGTTCCTCTTCATCTTACTGATTCCTTATTTTATCAGTTTGTGTTAATACTTACATCCTAAAAAATCACATCTGTTGCATGTAGGTGGTATCATTTCATCCATGTTTCACGTCTCAAGATAACCTCCAAAGGTGTTGTATTGTACCTTTAAGTCTATTAAATTAGTTTGTGCTACGCTAATCACTACCGACATGTGTCAACGACAGCCTTAATATACCAGCTACTAGATCCAGAGGTGTATCGATGTTTCAGTACCTGTTTTTGAATTTCAGGAACTGGGATATAGTAGGCTCGAATAACAGCTACGTCACAGTGTACCGTGTCACAAATACTGTTACCAGTATCCAATTATTTGGCGCCGCTAAATTGTGAATCCTGGCGGGTGTCCCGGCGCTCGCCGTGTCCCGGTATTGAATTACCGTCTGCGCTGTGATACATGAATATTTGGCACCAACTATACATGTTTCGTAGCACGAAAAACTAATTGAGTGCGAATCGAACCGACCGACAATCGGTGACTGGTTTTTTGTCGCTACAAAATGAAACTTCGGTGTAAGATGTGGAAATGCTAAAGAAGAAAATACGTCACTGTGAAAATTATAGTTTTCTGTATCAAAGCAATTTATTTAGCATTGAATTTAGCTTTGGAATACATCTCTTACTATTGAGTCAGCGGTGCCGAGAGTTGTACTAAGCGCATGGGTTCACTTCACACAATGCATTTAACCGTCCAATTATCTACCTGCTCGTAATTGAATCAGTTTTCTCTGAACTCAGAAATAAAAATAGGATACTACCGTGAACCAAAATGTAGGTTTCATTTGTAGCTTAAATGTTTCAAAACAAAAATTAAAGTTTTTTGAAACATAATGACATTCTAATTTCAATTCATTCATTCAATGTGACTAATGCTTCTGCATTAGTTATGATAAATATTGACACTTATAATAAAAATTATATTTGTAAAACCCTGAAAAATGTCTACCGAATTAAGTATTTCATCTTCAAATGTTGCGACATAATTATATAACCCTGAAATCCTTTAGTCGTAATCTGTGATTTAGGTGATAAATGGTACCTTTCGCCAGTTGTTACATTAATTGACAATATGGCGACAGTTAAATTTAACCCCAAGTTAGTTGTTGCTCCTGGGTGGCTATTACCTACGTGTAAGCCAACCACACGTTTGGTTTAGTTGTAGACAATTATATTATCCTGTCGATAGAAATTGCTTTCATACCTAATATTAACTTGATTTTCAATGATTAGAAACCAACTTTATAAAGGAGAATGCTGATCCAAAAGTGGAATGGAGTCGCATTGTAAAAAAATACGAAAGAAATAAGTTACTATACCCACAACCATCCGAGGTTTTGATTAAATGATCAAAAAGTATAATCATTACGCTCATTTAGAAGTAAAGTAAAGCTTACTAAACAAGCTCATTAATGGGTGTTCTAGTGTTAATCTACATGAGCTATTTCTATTAGAATTTTCATATTTGCGTACCAATCTTTCAAGACTAAAAGTTAAAAAACGTAAATAACCCTTTCCTTGCAGTCGGGTCAAAAGAGGGCTCCACACTTGCGCTGCGAACCGCGGCCGCGAATCACGGGCGCGGTTCGCGCATGAAAACGGTGCGAAAAATATAGCCCTCCAGACTCGCGCGTGAACCGCGGCCGCGAATCACGGCAACCTTAGTGCGGCAAACAAGTCCTTTGACGCGGACCAAAAAACCGCCACCAGACGGGGAACGCCGCGAAGCGCGAACGCGAAGACGCGAAGACCATACGCGAAGCCGCGAAACCCTCCACACTCGCGGTTCGCGGCCTTCGCGGGCTTTCGCGGCGCGAGTGTGGAGCCCTCTATAGAACGTAGGTAGTACCATCTGTAGTAAAACTAACAAATGAAATAAATTTACTAAAGTCACTTCCGTCGTCACTTAGAAATGGAATGTTTGTTTGCTCCAAAATAAGTGTGAAAATTAATTCTGTCTTTTAAGCAGAAGCGAGGTGTCTTCAATCAAGATGCGAAAATGTAGTTAACTTACGGAAACGCTAACGAAGCAACGACGTACCCATCCACATTTCGTGTTACATATGAGTGTACTCGTTTGTTAACAACTGCTTGTTTGGTAGAAAATGTAAAGTAAGTACTTTTAGGGATTAAAAAATGAGAAGTAAATTAATAGTAACAATGTGAAATTTTAATTATTAACGACCAGCAATCGGTTCTCATTTCTGATTTTCCTATCTTCGATTTTCCAGTGGACAATTATTATAAATAGCTGTGTGGCGTCCAGCAGAGTAGAACACTACTAAACCAGCCCTACACAATTTGAGATGTCATAGAAGGCGACTAATCTAATATCTTCGAAGATCATAAAACGGGCAGCGGTGTTTTCTGATAAAAGCAGACGAAGCCATATAGCCACAGTTCATACAACAATACTACGTATAATTTTTGTGCCTATAGACAAGTGGCTTTCTACAATTTCAATAGAATAGACATTTGAAATGAAAGAAAATGAGGTCCAGCGGTGCGGATGATCTGATGAGACATTTGTGTGTACCTGATTGACGTAAACAGCTTTTGACAGTTGTCATTACGTCCTTTAAACTTAAATCTTTAATACAATTTTTTTATTATTATTAAATCAAATCACTTTGTAATCTATGTGTGGAAAACCATTTGTTGTATTTTATAATTATTTTTTCGTATAAAGAAGTGAAGATTGTTTACTAAGGATAACCATACTGTACACAGTAGAATACCATACGGAACACTCGAAACAAATTACCGTCTTACTTGACCCGCCCTTTAAAAAACAATGGTTCCTCCTAAAGGCACATTTCAGCCGGAATGCCTGTTTTGACGTCAAATATTTGCTTCAAAGGAAAATTGGAACTGTGATCGTCGGAGCTCACTTTAATCAACTGAGCAAATTAAATTAACAAGAAATAACCATTGAAAAGATTCGGACTATATTACGATGTCCTGAGAATTCGAGACAGTCGGTGTGCCGTTTGCGGAGGGAACGCCGAGGAATTAAATGTCTAGCGAGCTACTGCATTCCTCTGGAAGGTGAAATTACACAATTGGAATCAGCACTTTTACATTTGGCGTAAAACGGAGAAGGGTTGGGTTAGCAAAGACTTATAAAGCGCGTGTTGAGCAACGAAAAAAAAAATTCAAAAAGTGCCCGCTGACTGCCTCGACGCAGCCGAAATATTATTAACCGATTTTCAAAATTCCATCGAATGCACTTCTCGTCTGCTTCTGCATCTTTTAACATTATTACCATGACGATCGGTCAATAATCATGGAAGCTACATAACTTTTTATGTACGGAAACACCCGTTTTTCTAGAATTCCAAATCTAAAGGGACCACCTACAGGTCACAATTATTTACCGATTTTCAAAACTATTTCGCCATTTGGTAGCTAAACTAATACCCTAGGACCTTTTTTTCATTTTTTCTTAAGTCAGTTTTATTTCCGAAATATTCACAATTTAGTAAACAAACACCATCTGCATCTGATAACCATTTTCAATGGTAATAAGTAAGAAAATTGTCGTGTGTGGTATTATTACAAAAAGCACACATACCAAACTGCGCGTGCTGCACTTGTACTATTATGTATTCTGTGGTGCTATACAATAGGGAATATGCATCAATTTTTTTTAATCTTAATCAAAAGTATAATGCGTGATAAAATTAACTGTAATATTAAAACTTTTCTCTTGCGTTTTTTCTCGTGATAAAGTTACTTGAAGTTAGCGCGCAGCTGCACCCGCCGAAAACGCTCCATACAAAACGGTGACGTCACACATCACGTTTCAGGTGTGTTTCGGCGCGTTTAATATGGAGTTAGCCAATAATCTTCAATTATCTCCCTAAATTTTGCGTTTAAGTACATATGTGTCATACAAAATATTATTTCTTATTCGATATTCTATCTGACTGTACCTATAAAGTGCATTATATCCGAAAATGAAAAAAAAAATATCGTTATTTTCCCCTGATTTCATCGTGTGATAAAACTAAAGTAATACATTTTTTTTATTTTTTTTCCAGTTTTATCATGTTTTTATAAGTGTCCGCAGCGATCAAGCTCAAATTCATCAAAATCGGTGACTTATGCATATTCCCTATTGTAAATATATCTTTGATCAACATTTTAGTTTTAGATGAAGTAAGTATAACTGACAACTATTAACATATTCTGTGGATATAATAAAATTTAATTTGCCCTGTAGTTACTTTGTATGATATAATGATTATTGGAAACTTTGCTTTTCACTGTTTTATATTATGTGGTAAAACTAAATAGTATTATGAACTTGTTTGTTTCCAAAATAAAAAATCAAATACTTATAACATGACCAATCCATTATAAACTTTCTAAGTTTTTGTCACTGTCCCTGTTTTTAAACTACATTTTTCTTCTAATATTAACTACCTATCTATCAAAAAATAATAGATTCAACCACGATCTTATTGTATTAGTAAGCGCACTTTGAAGTCGAACTAATCGAAACTCCAAGCGCAGACACTGGACAAGTCCAAGCAAGTGATTACTTAGCATTGAATCCTGATATTAATATCGAAGAGCTTGAACGAAATTCTCGCTCGAGCACAATTGAAATTCGTAACTTACCTTCGAATATAAAATTAAAAGAAGTTGATTTAATTGATTACACAATTCGAATATTTAATGAATTATCATTAGAGGTGCCAGTGTCTGATATTTATGATTTTCGCGTTATCCCTACCAAATCAGTTAACAAATCAATAATGGTGAAGTTAAATTCAATTATATTGAAAAATAAAATCCTCAGGGCTTACAGGGACTACAACCGCCTTAACACCAACAGTAAACTGAACACTTCCTCACTTGGAACTGATTACCCACAATTACCGATATATATATCAGAAAATCTAACGTTCCGAGCACGCAGATTATACCATCTGGCACGGGAATTTTCTAAGGAAAATAACTTCAAGCATTGCTGGACGGCTAATGGAAGAATTCTTCTCCGCAAAGAAGACAACACCAAACCTATAGTCATATCTAATGAGACTCAACTTACCAACCTTCAATCAAAAAACTGAATTCCAGCACGTTTTTTCCATTTTTCTTTAATTTTCTTTTTCTAATGTTAAGATTATATACTAATACTACTACGCTAGTTTTTATGATAAAAAATAAACAATTAAATCCCTGCATACTAAAAAATATTTACCTAAAATTCTACCATTTAAGGAAGAATATTTGGCTTTTCGATTCTTTTTGTATCATTTGTGCTATTTCTACAAATAGACAATTACTTAGCTTCTATAATAATGTAAACATATATCTACCAGATTACTTATCTTTAGACACTTGTATAATTTTATGCTCATATTATAAAAGGCAACTATCAAAAAAATACAATTTCTTTTTACGTAATTGTATGCTTGTGGAATTACGGTTCATCAATGATAAAAGGATATTTTTACTTTTCAACATAGTCGATGTTCTAGTTATAAGTTCACTTCATCAACACATAACAAAAGTTTACACTAAACAATCACCACACTTCACAGCTACACACATTAAACAACTATGGCATGACTACAAAGTGTTTTTCTTCAACTTTCTCTCGCCATTTACAATAAAATCAGTAGGAAATTATCGATTAAAAGAAATGTTATTCACGTGTTATTTAGAGCCCTTAATGCAACCCGAGAATCAAATCAGAAAACCAGACTCATTAACTAATTTATCTAATTTGTTCTTTAACTTACTTTTCACATTAGATAATGGCTAGTCACATTATTGAAAATATTAGTCTGAGTCTGGATTCTTTTTCGGTTGCAAAACCTATTAAATGTGACATTGAAAACGTGAAATCTCACATACAAAATGGGCCTTTAATTAACTCATTAAAAATTATCTCCCAAAACATAAGAAGCCTTAATTGTAACTTCGATAACTTCTGCACATTGCTACATAGATCAGGAATAAACTGGGACGTTATAATTTTATCTGAATGCTGGCTATCGTCGTCTAAATTCATCCCTCCCCTTGACGGATATATTCATGTTTCCACGACAGCTAACAGAACCCAAAACGAAGGTGTTGTGATCTATTATAAAAATACTTTAAATATTGTAGTTGAGGAGCCCAACACCAACGACGCTAATTGTCTCTTATTAAAGCTAGATCAACATACTTGTATCTTAGGTATCTATCGCCCTCCTGGTATATTAAACACTACTAGATTTGTCAACTCCGTTGACTCACTATTAGCAGAAGTTAGGAATTACACAAATATAATATTGTGTGGTGATATAAATATAGATATTTTTCCTAACACAAGTGATTCACGTTCGTATGAATACCTAAATATTTTAGCCAGTCATTGCTTGCTTCCTGGTCACACTATGGTTACCCATGGCAAGACGTGCCTTGACCATATGATGCTTAAAACGAATTTAGATTCCACCTGTTTTGTAATAGAAACATCCATTACGGACCATGAATGTGTTGCTTTGAACGTCAATTTAAATCCTAATAAGAGGGTTGTGGAAAATACCAAGATAAACATTGATTTTCCTAATCTTGACAAACAAATAGCATCCATTAATTTTAACCAAATTCTAAACTGTAATGATGTTAATATTGCCACGGACTTATTGATTAAACTTCTTAGTACAGCCTTACAACAAAATTCAAAAAGCATTTCTACCCCACACAAACAAAAGATTAGTAAACCATGGATGACAAAGCGTTTGTTAAGATGTCTAAAAACAGAGATTCCTTACATAAAAAAATAAAAAAAGATCCGGAAAACGATGTATTAAAAGTCACGTATAGAAGGTATCGAAATTTTTGTAAAAACATATTGAAAAAAGCTAGGCGTGATTATGAGAAGCAAGAGATTGAGTCAGCAATGAAAGACAAAAAGAAACTGTGGGAGGTTGTCAAAAATATTAGCAATATAAAAAAAGTTAATGATCATTCCTCTTGTCTACTGTCCTTAGTGGACCCTGAAAAAAGCGTTAATGAGGTGAATGGGTTTTTCGCTAGCGTGGGTAGTAATTTAGCCAAACAAATTACAAATTCATCATCGCCTCCTCCTAACTATGTCGCTGACGACACAATACTGTCGCCTGTAAATTCATTTACATTGCTGCCCACAGATGAATCTGAAATTCATTCAATTATACTTGGGCTAAGAGATAACTGTGCGGTAGGTAGTGATCAAATCTCCGGTAAGATCATAAAGCGATATAGCTGTTTCCTTGTTCCACCTATAACTCACATATGCAACCTTGCAATTTCAACTGGTGTTTTTCCTTCAGCTTTTAAAACAGCACTAGTGAAGCCCATCCACAAGGCAGGGGAGCGAGACTGTGTTAATAATTTCAGGCCGATTTCTATTCTTCCTACTTTATCGAAAATCCTTGAGCGCATCATGAACAAACAGTTGATAAAATTCCTAGAGACCAACAACCTTCTTTCGGATTCACAATACGGTTTTCGCTCAGGCAAATCGACGAGTGACGCTGTGCAAAATCTTACTGATCTTATTATTTCGAACCTGGATCGCAAAAAGAAATGTCCGACAGTCTTCCTCGATATAGCTAAGGCTTTTGACACAGTCTCGATCCCCCACCTGTTACGGAAACTAGAACTGTTGGGTGTTAGAGGTCTACCTCTTAAACTCTACGAGAGTTACCTTACTGACCGGAAGCAGAGAGTTAAGATCGACAGATGGATAAGTAATGAGCAAACCGTAACCTGTGGATTGCCACAAGGAAGTATAAATGGTCCAACCTTATTTTTGGTTTATGTAAATGGCTTATGTAATATGAAGCCTTCGGGTGGCTCTGTCTTCACTTTTGCGGATGACACTGCCCTGTTCTTCAGTGGCGACAGCTGGGATGAAGTATTTAATTATGCACGGAATGGTCTAAGAGATGTCTGTATGTGGCTCCAAAGTAATGCCCTATCTCTAAATATTACTAAAACTAAATATATGGCATTTGCCCACAAGAAGAATCTACTCCCCCCGGAAACATTGTCAATCAGCCTTCACTCATGTCCTCCGAATTCTCCCAGCTGCGCCTGTCCTTCCCTTCAAAGAACAGAAACTATAAAATACCTCGGTGTCACACTTGATGAAACATTGACGTTCAAACAACACATTGAACTCTTGGTCACTCGGCTGCGTAAACTTATTTACATATTTAAAAATCTAAGACATGTCGCCAACAGACATATAATAAGAATGGTGTATTTTGCCTTCTGCCACTCATTAATAGAATACTGTATCACTTCATGGGGTGGAGCGGCAAAAACTCACCTCATCGAATTGGAAAGGGTGCAGAGAGCCATTCTTAAGGTGAGTGGTGGACTCCCCTATCGCTTTCCCACATCTGAGCTTTACAGGAAGTGGGATGTTCTAACTATAAGGCAAACCTTTATTCTTAATGTCACACTCAAAAAACACTCCCAACTCCCTTACGACCCAGAACTAAACAGGGAAAAGCGTAGGAAGCACCATGTTTGCGATATTCAATCGGTTAACACGAGCCACTCAAAAAGATTTTTTACATTCCTCGGCGCCTTTCTTTATAATAAAATCAATAAAATACTAAGTATATACCCCCTACATAAAACGTCCTCCAAATCTGTAATCACCAAATGGCTCAAAACATTAGACTATGATGACACTGAAGATTTCATTCATCCAATAACCTAGAACTGATCAAATTAACTTAAACAATGCGACAGAGTTGATGACGTACAGTGATTAAATGCAACTTTAAAATACCTAATGATTAAAAAAAGAAAAAAAAAACAGCTTAAATATGCCACACTGCTGGCGCTCTGAAGTGTCACTCCAGTTGTACATTGTTAAATTGATTACCTACATTGTTATGGACCTTACCTAATGGACTGTCATGCCATAACTAAACATATTTACAAACTTACATTACAATATTATACTCATCACATCATGCACGCACTCACACTCACACACGATACACACACTCACACTCACACACTACATCTTACTTTTGTCACAGAATATTAATAATAGTCTTTGGTTGCCTTATTGTTTTAATACTACCATAGCCTTCTTTAATTGCAAGCCGTGAACATAAGTTTGGCAACGTCTGTTACTGTCAGTTCGTGGTCATGTCGTCGGCCAGTCTCCATACTAAATGTATGGGAATATTTCAATTTTAAAAGGTCGATATTTTTTTTCGTAGTAATTGTGTGAGGTTTAAAATATGAAAATAATTTAGTTCTTTTATTGAAATGCTTTGTATATTAAACAATAAGAAAAATTTCAATGTTAACCAGGAAAAAATGGCTGTCAAAGATGTCATCTTTTTTGTTGATTTTCTTCAGCAGGGAGTTGATTAACACGCCCTCTAGCAATAAATGATATATCATTAGAAAGGTCTTGTAAAGACAAAAATTTGCTGTTGATATACTTTATATCAATTGTTAATACTTTTGGAGTTAAAGGTTATTAAACTATAAAAGTGGTTTATTGTCTATGGGAGTTGATCTACCACACCTATAGAAATGAATGATATATCATAAGAAAGGTTTTTATATGACAAATATTTACTGCAAACATACTTTCTATTAATTGTTAGTATTTTCGAAGTTTTAGGTCATTAATGTTAAAAAAATTGGTCAAGTTTAGAGCGTTATAACTCTCAAACTACTAATAGTTGACGTTTATAGTAACACAATAAAGTGTTTCAAATTTAAATACCTTTCCAATGATGTAAGATTTGTTGCTAGAGGAGGCTTAGATCAAAATGCTCATCGTACTAAAGGACCCCCGAAAAGTTCAAATAATTTGGCTCAAACCTTATGTTCTAATAAATAAATAATAATAATAAATATAAAACTTTATTGAAATAACCTTACATCACAATTTACAACTAGTTTAAACATAGATAATATAGGAAAAACAAATAATAAATAATTTTAAAATAATTTTATACTATGTGCTTGACCACATGCGATGTTGCCGTTCTGCTCAACTTCAGGGCTTGGAAGATATAGAAGGCTATGATACTACTCGTAGTTCCCTATTCATTGTTTTTTATTTTATTTTCTATTCTTAAGTCGTCACATCAACTTATTGGTTACTATTGTTACTGTGTTATGATCATAACTTATGATACACAACTATATGATAATTAAGTATGTTTTTAATCCAAGGTGGGAGGCACTGGTGACCTGTATTACGGGTTTAAAAAAACCTATTTCCGGCGCCAGTCTCTTACACTAAGGGTTATTATTGCATTCATCGTATATGACATCATAGTAATTATACCTGCATTTTGTATCATCTAACATTGATGTAATGTAACCTTTGTGTGAAAGACGAATAAATAAATTATTTATTATTTATTATTATTATTATTAGAAATCAGTTTCAAGCAGTTTTGTTCCGTGCTTAAAGTGCTATCAGACATCTACTTAGTATTCCGCTTCGATATAAACACAGCTTTGATTTCTAATTTTTAAAGTACTAACGTAATAAAGTATACCTACACTATGAGATCTTTTAATTTAACTAAGTATGGGTACAATGGTACAAATTATGAATATCAATAAACCTAAGTATTTTATTTACTATCCCCGTCAATTGGTAATGCGCCTGGCGGCCATGATTTTAACCTCAAAAACGAAAAACAATTATAATTTTTTTATATACCTAGACCCTATCTTATTGAAAATAATAATTAAATAATTAATTTATTACATTACCTATTAGAATTTATTCGTTTCATGACATTTTTAGTTGCGGATCACGTCATCGTGTATGTTAATGTAACAAGGTTCCAGCGCATTACCAATTGACGGGGATAGTACGTATGTACTTACTCCATGTCTCATTTTAATCATTTGAGAAAGTAGAACAGATTTTTAAAATCAATGCATCAATTCCCAGTTGGGAAGAGGTCAAATCATAAAGTTGAACTTCGTATTTTAATTTATGTAAGTTGCTAAAAACATCACATGATTTAATGGACGACCCTTATAGCCCAGTAAACGAAAAGGTGTAGAGGGAAATGATTGGAACCACAGATAATATATTTGAACACAATTTTTGACTTCGTAACTTTGGACTAGTTAGGAGGGGGAACATATCAAAAATCAAAATTGTGTTTTAAGCATTTCCCTCTAAATTAACCTTTTTTTGAGCTTTCTTTTTCTGAACTATTATACGGAATGAAAGTATGCGTAAACATTTATTCGGTAAATTGATAATTCTGCCAAAAAACCTTATTCCATAGTATATTATGACTTAAAATTATTATGCATTCACATATTATGGACCCATGGACCAAATGTTATTTTACCTTTTCACCATCTTTGTAAACAATATAAAAGAAAATGTGAATGTTATTTCTTTTTGTTATGTCACTGCTTGAAAGTACACACGACAGCAGGTCAGGTTATACAGTTAAACTGCGAACACACTTTTATTATGTAGGGCATAAAGGCGTAGGCGGTCTCAACTCAAGGTCAACATGTATAGTCTGAGGTGCCGTCGTGTGTACATAACGCATGTAAATCTATCAAAATCGAATGATCGTGTATCAATCATCTGTAAACATCTATACTTAAATGAAACTTAGATTTTTTATAATAACATTTAGGTTGTACAAAATTTTGTGCAAGAAGGGTATAAGCGTACTTTACCTAAAGAAAATTTTAGTCTGGTTTTACAGCTGATATCGTCGTACATGGCTCCATTCGTACATTGACATAACGAGCTCACAGGTTCTCTCAATTTGGCGGATTGCTTCCATTGACAGCCGAATGCGAGTTGTTAATCTTCACTAAATTGAGATTCGACATTTTTCACTCGTACGTACTACTCAACTACATGTAACCAAACGGCCTAATACGAAAACAGGATTGCGAGAATCGAGCGATGTTCGTCATTCGATTGGACTTTATACCTGAGTGAGCTAATAATATCACGAACAAACGTCTTCCGATTATCGTGATTTAGTTTTCGAAGTAGACCCACAGCCCACAGCTTTATTCTGTGGAAACAATAAATTTCGCTCTAGGCAATACTATGAACAAACGATTCGTTTAGCAAATTGAAAGAAGGATAACGATTAACGTTACTATAAAAGGCTACTTTTTTGATATCAAATATTGTAAAAACATTTTTCAAAAGCTGTAAAAAAATAGTTTGGATAAAAAAGGATTTATTGGTATACATGATGGAAGAATGCTTTTATATTTATTGGCTCGTAGCCGATCTAGAGCTTAACCAGTCATGGATTTTTTTTTATTAAGTTACTAAGTTGAAATACAAATGAAAATATTTTAAAAAAGATTAAGCCTGAAAAAATATTTATAGATACAGATATACTACTATTGAGGTTTGTAAGACTCAATGTTTTGAAGAATACATATTATCGTTTTGATGATACTCGCAAAACTACTAATTAATATTTTTTTAACGTCAACAAATCATTAAATGATTTCAATTTTAATGAGAGCAATGATATCAACACTTGATTGAATTGAATAGAATAGAATTGACGTTGGAAATTTAGAAAATACATTTTATAACCCTTTTATAACGTCAAAAATTACTTCATAATGGGTAATATAAAGTTGTGTATTCTACTGAAAAATTTTCATACATTACTTGGCTTGTAACAACTTATTTTTAAAATCAATATGGTGTAAATTGTAATTTGTTTCTTTCCCACAAATAAGTATTTAATTATAGTCAGGGTATTTTCATAAAGTCCGATTAAGTTTAAATAACAACATTTTATTTTGAGAAAGTACCTACTAAAATTAGTAAACTATTTAGAGATTTTAGTGTTCTAGGCTCATATTTTGCTATGTGCGTTTGCTGCAAACATATAAATTCTGTTTCAATGTTTTTAATAAATCTAAAATTATTTTCAGTGTTTGAAAGACGGGACACAGGAGTTCCGCACGGGTTTTACTTAGTTTAAACTCCTGTAGTCCATCATTTATATAAATTTTATTGAAACCATTGTTTCAAAAAATGATTGAAACTTTATTGAATTGACGAAATTTTGTACTGCTGGCCTACTCAAATATCACTGTAGAATAGAATTTATGGGATTGACATGAGCTAAGCATTAGCTTATATCAATTCCATACATATCCATTCTATTCTACTACCATTAATTTTAGTGGAATGGCCATTTGAGCAGAGGGGCTAGGCAGCATCAAAACTGGCGGAAAAAATGTAAAAAAATAATTTTAAGAAAAAAAAAACGAATATGATTAAATAAGTATAATCCTAATGAAAGCGAAGATTGATTACAGTACCGCTGAAGGTTTCCCGGGTAATAAATTGTCGAAGTTACGTGAGCCAACTTTGTATAATATCCGGCTACACTGTTGACTCCTAACACTTCGCAACATCTCAATGGAATCTAAATTTAACCAATTTTATTTACCTTTATAATATATTAATTATATATAATTTTCGCAGAAAAATAAAAGAAAACACTTCATATTAGAATCTACAGGTATCAAACCTGTAACAAATGATGTAGGTATAAGAAAACAGAAATTAGAAATGGAAAATTTAGTTTTATTAGAAAAAGTTTTCAGTAATTGTTATAAATAAAGCAATACATAAAATTTATCAAAAGGAAAACAGCAACCCAAATTCTGTGTTCATCGAAATAATTGAATTGACCAAATTATATCAAGCGAAGGGAAATAATTTTATTTTTAACCAATGATAGAAGTGTGTGAACTGTGACCACACTATTTCATCATCAATTGTACACCTGTAAATATCTAGTATAAATTACAATGTATGCATTAATTTTATGACACTAAGACAGAACTCGAGAAAATAACTTCAAAAATTATTACCATGATAAAAATAGCTAAAAATTACTATTATCTAATTGCGATATTGACAAACAATAATTATGAATCATAAATCTAATGAAACACAAATTTATAAATTATTATTGTCGTAATTAAGTAAGTTGAGAGGGAGTAACGATGTGGTGTCGTTATGAGACAAGTTGCCTCCTAAATAGATTTATGTGTGGATTATTAAGGCGGGTTGAGGGAAGGTTAATAAGGCCTAGTTCTCATCCTCGGAACAGCTAAGGATCTTGTTAATTGAAACGGGCGGAAGTTTGCCAGTACAGGTAAGGCGATGACAGCGATAGTTAAGCGTAACTGGAGTTAGGATTTGAGTAGCGGCGTACAGAATTGTAACTAATTTAGGGGCATACGTCTCGTCTCATCTCGGGCTACAACATAAGCTGCTAAATTATGTGCCAAATTACATTATTTGAGAACCAATTAACTCTTAAGGTCTGATTAGACAAATCCTATCCTAGGTATAACATACTCGTTTATTCTGCCTGGTCCCTTGTAAAGAAACAGAAACGTCATCAGCGGCTTAACATCAATAAATTGTGTACTGCTGACTGCAGCTGCTCTTGCCTAGCCTGTGGACTGTGGTAGAGTATGTCGCCACAAAATAATGTCGTTCTTTACATTCACCAAAAGTAGGTAAATAACCCATAAATATAGGGGTCTGGAAAAGACTCACCACCAGCCATTTTAATGTCCTTGCCATTTTAATGCTGGGGCACAGGCCTTCATTATGGGTGGATAAGAAGGATGGGCAACTCATCACGCGGGCCCAATAATAATAATAATAAATAATAAAATATTTATTTAACACACACGATAAACATTTACAGTATACAATATTTTAGGTGCGAGGGTACATTAATAATTCATTCTACGGTGCACTAGTTCGCACTCCAGCGCGGGTATCTGAGCGCTCAGTCAGTGACAATGTTTTGTTTACAATATCGATGCGATGTGCACGCACACGCTGCGCAGCGCTGCTGGCGCGCGAACCGGTTGACAAATTACAAGTTAGACTACTTAAACTTCGAACCTAAAAATTTAACAAAAAGTTGTGTAATTTTGGTACTTAGTAAGTAGTTTTCAGTAGTAGTAAATTGTGAGACATAATTTAAATAATACCAATATATTGGATACAATACACTGGCACCCAAACTAGGCCTGGCCTATGCTTCAGGTGCCAGATCCTTCCTCATGTCGCTTGTTGATTATTTAATTTAGCAAGTGAGTAATACAAAATACATCATCACAAGTGTTTTGAGAATATAATAAAAAATACTAATTAATTTTTAATTGAATTGAATCGCAATACATATAAGGACTTTTATTAATTTTCCAAATTATTTTAACTCAGGATAATACCTGTAGCCACATACATAACTACAAGATTAGTCAGTTATTTCACAACTGAAAAAAGATGTTCGGTTTCATCGTACGTCAGACTTTTAAGCCACTCTGTCAATTTAATTTTCAGATTATGCTTGTTAAGGTGATGGAATTTAAGAATTTGATTAATTTTGTTATATAAAAAGTTACTGATGTAGAAGGGAAAACTATGTATAAAAACTGTTCTGGATGTAAGAGTCGGAAAGACTGTGTAATTTCGACGTTTTTGTGGTTGATTGGATGTATATTCTAGTTTCTTATGTTGTGATAAAATAATTTCTAGTATAAAGAGCTGTCTCACCGATAGTACTTCCGATACCGCGTAAAGCTGGACTGTGGGGAAACGAAAAGGCTTGAAGAACATAACTTTAAGAACAGCACGTTGCGCTCGTTCTACTTTTAGAATATGTGATTTTTTTGCTCCCCCCCATGCTTTAATACAGTAGGTCAGGATGGATTGTACTAGCGCATAGTAAACAGTTTTTAGTAATTTCAGATCGGCAAAATGTCGCAGTGTCTTAAAAATGAAAATTAGTTTGCGTGTCCTCTCCGTTAACATTTGAATATGTGGGATCCAGGTAAATGTTTGATCTAAAAAGACTCCGAGATATTTGATAGAAATAACGCGTTGAAGAATTGCACACTGACATGAGAGATTAGGCGGTATGTCTATACAAGTATCAGTACAAGTGTGGGCTGTAATCTGAAAGGTAGCATCTGGGGTGTTATTCGATGTTATGCCAAATGTTATATAATTCGTTTTGGATGCATTTAACGTTAACAAATTTTCACGAAGCCAAACCATAACCAGATGAAGACCTTTTATAGCCGCGGCTCTAGTCTCCTCCCATGTTTCTCCATGAAAGACCAGTGCAGTATCGTCAGCAAAAGTAAACATTTTACAGTTATTAAGCTGTAAGTCACACAGGTCATTTATATAAATTAGGAAGAGACTAGGGCCGAGAACACTTCCTTGTGGTACCCCGTAGGTGACAGGAGAGGCTAGACTGGTGAACTCACCTATTTTAACCCGTTGTGTTCGTTCTTTCATGTAACTTTCAAACAAACGAAGAGTCTGCCCACGAATACCAATTTTTTCCATCTTATCCACGAGTAGGGGGGCGGAGACCGTGTCGAATGCCTTCGCCAGATCCAAGAAAATACCAAGACATTTATTTTTTTGATCTAACTTATTACCAATGTAGTTTGTAATACCAGTAACAGCATCATCTGTAGACATACCAGCTCTAAAGCCATATTGGTTAACAGATAAGAGTTTTCCTTTCTCCAGAAATGACATTAATCTCCTATTCATAACTTTTTCTAAGACTTTAGATAGTGCTGGCAGAACTGAAATAGGTCGATAATTATTGACACGGTCTTTGGCTCCCGTTTTGTGGATAGGATGTATAATAGAAATTTTAAAAATCCGTGGGAAGATTCCAGTGTTTATGGACAAGTTTACGATGTGAGTTAAGGCAGGGGATATGCAGTTCTTACAGATTTTTAACAGTTTATTTGAAATACCATCAAAACCAGTAGCGCTGTCATTCTTAAGACTATTTATAATATCTGAGATTTCATCAATATCAGTTTCATACATGACCATTGAATTAAGTGAAGAAGCTACAGGTGAATGTGTGTATGTGCTGTTAATGGTAGGTCCGGTAGATTTAATTTTTTCAGCTAATAATTTCCCAATTTCGGCAAAATATTTGTTAACGTGTTCAACAGAGTCTTGTGGGGTATCTGCTATTCTTAAGAGGTCACTTGGTATTGTTTTTTGTTTGTTGGTGTATACAATAGATTTGATAGTCTCCCATGACCTTTTCGGATTATTTGATTGCTTTTTTAACTGATTTTGATAATATAACTTTTTAAGTCGCTTTAGTAAGTCAGTGCAAAAATTCTTATACCTTCTGTATGTTATGTTTAAGACTATATTGTTGGGGTCTGCTTTAGTTTTCTGGTGCATCCTATCACGGTTACGTATACAACGTAGAAGACCCGGCGTTATCCATGGCTTAATGCAGCGCATTCTATGAGGAACTAATATTTTTATAGTGTGCTTAACAAGGTAGTCAGATAGCAGCCGGACAAGTTGCTCTGCAGCCCAATTAACGTCCTGGGTATTTAGGATCTCCTCAAAGGAGTTTGCTTCCATGTCAGAAAGGATGCCTTTGTAATTGATTTTGTTAACTATAAAACTTTGATTTGAATTTGCACCGCAATTACCTAGATTTAAACACGAAATAACTGCAGAATGGTCAGTCAAGGGGGCTTTCATAACAAAAGTAGTTACAGGATGCTTTGTTTTGATCATGGCATGGTCAAGACAGTTCAAAACTCTCGTGGGAAAAGAATGACTAGGTAATATTCCGTGATATGCTAGTAGATTTAGATAGTCACAAGAATTCGGATCATTATTATTAGGTTTAATATCAATGTTGATATCACCCATTAAGAAAATATTGGTTGCTGACTTATGTTTTGACAGTAGATTGTCTAGTGAGTTAAGAAAAGCGGTGGTATTTCTTATAGATGGAGATCTGTAGAGTGCAATAATAAGGGTGTTTGGGGTTTTTATTGTTAAGCAGCTAGCATCACAGAAACTAGGTTCCTCCACAAGACAGTCTAAATTTATCTTGGTGTAAATCACAAGACCATCATTTTGGTTAAAGTTATTTTTTGTATAGTGAATATTATAGTCGGCAAGTGTTGGTATATTAGGCGTACTTGAGTTCCATGTTTCGGTTAGTATACAGACATCACAGTCTATGTCCATTCTTACGAGTAAAATTTTGAACTCATCAATGTTGCAATTAATACTTCTAATATTTTGGGTTATGATTTTGAAAGGGTGAGCAATTCCAGATTTTTTAATGATGGATTTACACAATTCCGGATCACATAAATGTGAACTCCCTAAATTAATTGCATCAATGTCATTAGTAATGCAATTATTTATGGGCATCATTTTGAATGTTTGCTAACAATGACTTAAATTTTGACAGATTAACTTTAGGTCCTGAGGTTAATTTGTGATCAAATTTAAAAGTATTGGCATCTAAAACTTTTTTCTTATGTATTGCTGAGTAAATCCAATTTAGCACAAGTATAAAAAAAGGTATATCAGTATTAATAAAATTCGCATTTGAAGTCTTATCTACACAAAATAGAATGCACATAATAATATCATTTAACTTACTTGGTAATAAAGAAAAAGTAATAAAATTAGAAATAAAAGCCGACGATAGTCACTTAGGGTCTTTAAGACTTATAATGTCCTCTTCTTTCTTGATCTCAATATGTGGAGAGCCATCAGACTTACGCAGAAATACTTTTCCATTACTCGTCCAGCAATATTTGTAGCCTGCGGATGCTGCCAGGTCACGAGTGAGGAATAGTAGTCTTCGACCCTTACTTGTGAGGCCCTCAGATACGTAAATAGGAACAGGATTTCCAGTCATACCAATATGCTTTGTGTTGAGTCTATCATTTGGATGGTCTCTATTATATCTTTTGGTAGATGATACTATTTCCTGCTTTTTGGCCGTTCGTGTAAGGTCAGCAACAATAGTAAAATGCCCGGCCTTTCCTTTGATGCGGAAAATATCCTTTAGTTCAGTGGGCTCAAAGTCAACTCCAATAACTCTACAGGTATTTTGTACAACATTGGCAAGTTCAGTTTTGTCTTCATTCTTTGACTGACAGGGAACATTTCTAAATTCAACCGTAGTTAACTTCATAGACCTTTGCATATCTTCAACCTTAGTTTCAAGAGAAGAAATATACAGAAGGTGCTCCTTGCGTTCCTTTTCCAAGGCATCTACTCTAGCTGAGATAGAGTCGTACTGGTCCGAGAGAAATTGTAGGGATTTTTCTATTTCTTCATTTGATTTTTTAATAGCAGAGTTCTGAGCTTTTATTTCAGCTACATCATTTATGAGCTTGTTTAGGTTCTCAGTTTGACTTTTACACATTTCTTGTATCATAAATTTGATTTCGTCTTTGAATTTATCGAAATGTTCTTCACAACATGCTTCTCTAGGTCTCTTTGATCTTTGAGTAACTTTTCTAGGTTCACGTTCTTGTAAGTTAGCTATGTCGGAGTCTGACGCCGTATGTGGAATAGTTTTACCAGTCGGAGGGCTTCTTGGTAGGCGACTCATATTATTTGAGTTATTTCTCAAGTTCGAAGTTTATGCAGTTGCTCTAGTAGAGGTGTACTCAGTCTCGCTGTTTTACCGCACAAACTACGTTGGCACTGCTCGCACTCGAAGTCGAGTCTTCCTTGTCTGTTATGCGCGCCTAGTACTAGCACTGTTTAAATTTAATGAAATTAAGTTAAAAATAAACTATTTTGAATTTAAACGGAGACAATAAACACGTCTACTTTCTGTCGTGGTCGAGACGGAAGGGCCAATGTGGATTGGTACCTACCTGTTAACGACTGCAAATGCACCCGGGACCAACGGTTTAACGTGACTTCCGAAGCACGGAGAAGCTCGAGATGATAAATTTTTGGTAACCCATCCAATGACCGACACTAAACCACTGCGCCATCGAGCTCCTCTGGAAAAGACTATTTAGTTAACACCGAAACCCATGTTTCTGCGGGTCAATGGGAATTCGAAGCTATTGTTATGATAAGTTTTTACAAAAGCATGGCCAGAGAGTTTAGCCAAGAAGTACAAATTCAAATCCGGGCAGGATTTGAATTTGTACTTCTTGGCTAAACTCTAGGGACTTCATATACTCTTTTAGTAGTTTAAAACTAGTAAGTTCTTTTGAAATCATTGTTACACATATATCGCCTTACTAATAAAGTTATAGCAGATGTGGATGGTTCTCTCTGTCAAACTATTAAGTTTGACATTAAAAAGAATGGGACAAAACAAGGTGTAACTATACAAGTATACATCTGTTATACAATCTTTATTAGTAAGGGCGTAATAATAAAAATCAACATTCCAGTCGAACGTTGAAAAGAATACCACCTCTTCCGGGACCCAAGCGACATATAGAATTCCTGATAATCCCCGAAGAAATGCTAGACAGCCATTTGAGTTACAAGTCGAACCTGCGTACAATTCTCGATTCGCCGGATGAAAAATGCGAACGTAGGTACTCTGATCAATAACCGCACATAGGGGGTGTAACAAAATATAAAAATATTGTCGAGCTTTGTAGGTTTTATTATATTTCCCAACACCGTGGGAAATTTTAGTTTCGCTGACAGATATTGAGTTACCGGCGTTTCAAATAAAAGCGCGGTGTTTTTGTGCCGTGTACCGTGTCGCCTCTCCTGGCTTGTCGTTCCCTTTTGGGACCACCATTTGTTCCCTGGCTGGTGTCGTTGTTATTTTTCTTGTGACGATGTCGGTTTACTGTGTTTTAACATGTAGGGCAAGTGAAAGTGACGTAAGTAAGGAGCACTAGTAGGGAATTGACTTAAAGAATTGGAATTTCATATTTTTATTTTTAGTGGTTAATGTTTTATTAAGTTGTACGAGTAAAGTAAAAAAGTTGAAATCGAATGTCGTTGGACGTCTACATTTACTACGACTTTTATTTCATCGTTCGCCCAGTAAACTACTACCTATAAATTTTCATAAGGGTCACAAATGACATGGAGGGAGACCACATGGTTTCGATCTCAAATTTACAGTGGGACGACCTTCCCTCTAACTGACTCAATAAAAAAAATGTGATATACAATACGTACAACTAGGTCACAATATATGGCTACAACGATTCGTCGTTGGTAGGAAGTAATACGGGAGAAAGAATCATTCATTTCAGCGTTGCAGTTACAATGGAAAGATAAATGGAAAAAACAAAAGGAGGTCACCGGGCATTTTTGCCGGGCACAAAACAACTGCGCATCATTCCCTTCTAACCAATGATTTGCTAAATGTCCGAAGTAATTAATGACTGTTTTGTCACAGAACATTCGAATGCGGTTGCGTGTTGATCTGCTTAATTAGTAATGCGACTATCGGCGGCCTTATCACCAAGGAATAAGGGCGTATTTGGGATAACGTGATTTATTACTTTAACATGTTTAGACAAGTGTGACGTTTACAAATGGCACACAGATGGACATGAGGTTTGATCGCAAACGACATAATTGATGGGTTATGTGGAAGCTGTGCCATGAGTTGATGGTGTTTGGAGAAACATTAGGATTTTCCCTTCGGAGGAAACTCGGCGAAGATATATATATATACGGTTCAGTATAGTTGTCAGACAATGTATACAGTGTAAGATTGATGGGTCAGTTCGGATATCGGATGCTATTAAAGGTAGAGCAACCATCCTTCTATTTTTTTTAAAACCTATATCTCTTGGATTACATTTTTAGATTTGTCATTTTGATATAATTTAGGAAAATAAATAAGGCACCATAAAAAGTATTTACGCAGATGATTGAAATATTTACGAGTAGTGACGCAATGGTTTATCGCCTGGTCCAGCGATTGCGGAGGTTAAGCAACTTTCGCAAGGGTCCGGTTATGGGATGGTTGACCAAAAATGTATTATCTCGAGCTCCTCCGTGCTTCGGAAGGCACGTTAAGCCGTTGGTCCCGGCTGCATTTGCAGTCGTTAACTCCCACCAAGCCGCGTTGGGCCCGCGTGGTAAAAAAAATGTGTTTATTGACAGAAATATGGTACAATTTCAACTATATCTAATGGCCCCACAATAGGCTAAGCCTGTCCTGTGGGTACCGGTAAGACATGGTGGGCTATGGCCCATCCTCCTTATCCACCTATAAGGATGGCCTGTGCCCCAGCAGTGGGGATGGGGACGTTCATCTCCAAAACGTAACCTTCGCAGTTTCAACAAGCTTTTCAAGCAATTCATTTGGCATTGAATATACTTTCATATTATGTAAGTATACTTTATTCAAAATTGTATTTATTAATAGGGGCTTAGGTTTAAGCAATCACCAGATATAATGACATAAAACGCCAAAAAAATCGTAAGTACTTACCAGAATTTAATCCCCATTTTAATATGAAATTATCACCAATAAACGTAAAGTTCGCTAACCTAAAAAAGGCAAGTATCTTCAGAATAATCGCTGAGCTACCCAAAAAGGCCACGCATGCACCAAATATGTACTCGCATTTTATTTAAAAATTTCATCCAAATATGTTACACAATTTTATCCTAATAAATCATTGTTTACCCAAAAAATATAAATGAAGTTCTAAAGGTTTACCGATACACCGTAAAATGTTTACTAAAGGCTATTTATACAAACTCAGGAGTAGTACTCACCCAGAAAAAGTGAATATTTTATTTTTGTATCTAAGTACTAACTAGACTAAAATAATGATTTCAAACTAAAGAAAAAGTCATAGTTTAGCGATATTATTAACAGTAAGCAACCCTGACAACAGGTCTGGATGACAGCGGGGCGTAGCGACGTGAACGTGAAGGAGGAAGTAGTTATATAAATGGCGGCATTTGGGACGCGGACAAAGTAGAGTCCGTTCTAGTCAGATGCCGCGAGACTCAACCAATTTGCCTTCAATATAATCTACTTGGTTAATGCATATATTTTATGGCAAACGTAGTAATAAATTTGGGTAGTAATGACACAAAACTTTGCTAGTTAAAATTTGGTGCACGCGTGGCCTTTTTGGGTTATGAAAAGTTTTTGTAGTGCAGGCATGACTTAAATAGCCCGAAAGATTTTGGTACGTTTTATTTATTTGTACATATTATATTTTTTTTGGATGAGGCTGTTTTTTTCGGTGGTCATTAAATTTCATCCCTTTATTAGGTCTTTCTTTACCAAAGAAATTAGCGCTTGCATTTTCCATATTATTTTTTAAAATTTATTTAACAACCATGAACGCTAATGTATTAAAACTTTTATGTTTAAATTGCATTTTCCATATTATTTTTTAAAATTTATTTAACAACCATGAACGCTAATGTATTAAAACTTTTATGTTTAAACACTATAACGTTTGCCACTTACTTAGGTTAAGTAAAAAAATAAGTTTTGTTGGCTAAGTTAAAACAAATTATAGTGGTTAGTTTTGCTAACAAAGAGGAGTCATTTTTAAGGTACTTTTATGTTTAGAAAACTACCGGTTTTTTTACTATTGATAGTATTCTATTATGGTCATTATTCGATATAATATCAAGCAATTTATGAAAATATTTTTAATCATGGAGGTGACGAGGTTCTCTACTTGTGTGAAAAAATCGTCTATTTCATAGGTAAAGACGTGTTAAAAGACCCATTATTTATTTTAGTTGATGAGATTATTTACACATTTTTAATATTCTTGCAAACGTTTAATATTCTTGCAAACGTTAATTATTAAGTTACCTTACCTTCTTCCAATGAGTTGTTGTTATTTATCACGGAGAAGCTAGTCTTTGACTTAGAGCGGAATGAATTTAGGAATGAATTAAATATTTGACAATATATTTCAGTTTTTATTAAAACGATTGTAAATTTATGCAACTATTAAGTACTTTCATATTTTTTTTTCATAAGTATAGTCCGTAACAGAAAATCGCCGGAAAAAACTTTTTCTGTAAGTACAGTCACGTAGTATGCACGTTAATTATCGTAATTTACGATAATTAATACATACTTCGTGTATACTATACTTACGAGTAGATACAGAAAAGTAGATCCGCGATTATTTATATGTAATTGGCCTGTAGCTAACTAACATTATCATTAAGTACTTTGTTGTTTTACTAATCGTTGTATTTTTGGGCAGATGACAACATTTCTCCCCAAGGATAATTTTTAAGGCAGAGATAACTAATAATATTTCACGATCAAAATATCAACTAAGTTGCATTGGTACAAAAATCAATAATCTACTAAGTAATATTATAAATGTGAAAGTTTGTGGGTTTGGATGTTTGTTCCTAATCACGCAAAAACGGCTGAACGGATTTAGATGAAATTTGACACACAGAGAGTTTTTTACATAAGATATTTTTTATTCCGATCAAATGTTCCCTAGATACTTTTTTCGAATATACCAAGTCGCGGGCGGAATCTAGTTAAGACATAAATTTCACGTCACACTTTTCCGCTAATCACCAAGCCGCGACCTTAACTAGATTGTTCGCGTCGCGTTTCAATTTGAACACGTTACGGCTAATTTACCCGCCCCACTCACCTGGGGGTCGCTTGTCGGACCTGTCAAATGTTCCCCCAATGGGATTTCAATCAGACTTTTCAAATATTTGATTTAATTAAGGTTCAGTTTAAAAATGTTTATTTTTAATCGGAGCCCACTTTTTTGTGTAGTTGCAACGGTCGGAAGTTGGTTTACGTCGGAACATCCACTCAGATGCACGGAAAATTCAATCAGTTTATTTTCATGTACACACCTACATACGTTCAAAAGTACGTGCTACAATTTTAAGTAGGTATCGTCACGAGCAGTAATATATGTTGACAATATCTAACCTTGTCACATTATATTATTGAATTACTTTTTCAGGCAGCTTTATTAGAGATTTGCTTTGAGAAACAGAAAGAGGGACTGAAAAGGTTCATAGGGTTAACTCGTGGCTGTCAGAGATTTTGTAGCGGATGTAGTATTCTACAAAATATTTGGTTCTAGTATTTTTCATACGAAATTCGGCAGTTCAAGTTGTAACGGTTGCTAAAAACCTACTACTTATAATTAATAATTACTGTCGAACTTTTCTTAAAAATTCATTACATCACTTCACCTGTGGAATGTGGGAAGTTCTGACCTCTGCCTTATTCCAAATCGCGACTCGGAACGCGGCCGTATTGTCACACTGTGACAGACGATGTCATTGTCTATAATGACATCCACCTTCGTTATGTCAAGCTCGACCAATAGGATAAGACCGGGACTTCTAGATCATTCTCGCTGTTTTGAGGTGCTTCTCGATATTTATCTTGCTATAAATACGAACGATTCGCAAAAATCCTTTGCTTCTTTTCAAAACATTCGTAACCTTAACAAGTTACCTACATTAATTTCATTTCATTTCTTTGTGTTGTGCAACCCCGTTTCTAGGGGTCGTACCTACGGGCAGGAGTTCCCCTACCGGACCCTCTCCTGCGCCGCCTACCACTACACCTCCGGGCACCTACCTGCCCGAGTCACCACCTGCTGCTTCCGGCCTACCCCGGAGCAACACCACGCCGAGCCTGCGCATTCGCCTCACCTTGAGCGCGTAGCCCTCGTGCTGCACATGCGCTTCTGCTTCCGTTAGGCAAAACGCAAGCTAAGTGCTTTTTATACTACAAGGCGACTACCACGAAACGAAGATCTGTGTACCCCCCTTGAGACCTTTTTTTTTATATATCTTGGTAAATTGTAACATTGACGTTTCATTTACCACCTTCTGCGCACTGGTCGTGCTTCACACTTCCAGCTGTGGCAAAGTTATAGAGTTACTTAATCTGTAGACGTAGAGTAAATCATAACACATACTTTTACAAGAAGTATTAGGTACCACCTGTAACACGTAAGATATTCGTACAAAGTATCAGAATTCTTGGCTAAGGCATCGTTTATACCGAGTATAATTTCCAATACATCATTGTCCCAATGACTGATTCGTGCATAATATCGTTTTGAGAGCAGCATTCATTAGGAGGGCGAGGTGACATTTGTCTAGCGGGCGCCTAGTAAGTTGGAGTAATCCGCCATTTGTCCCCGCCTAGGGACTTCCTACCAGCGTCGTAGCTAGGGACTGTCAGGGGCGCACTTTACTGACCCACAGCTAAAAATAAGTTTATCTTTCTAGGAAATAAGTCTTGGGGCGAAAAATAGTTCTCCCAGGCACGCTAATCATATCAGCCGGACACCCACTGCTGGGTATAGGCCTCCCCCAAGAATCTCCACAACGATCGGTCTTGCGCTGCTCGCAACCAGAGGCCCTGCGACCTTCACCAAATCGTCGGTTCACCTTGTCGGGAGTCTACCCACGGAGCGTCGTCCGGTGCGCGGTCGCCATTCCAGAACCGCCCCGCCCCAACAGACATCGGTTCTTCTAGCTATGTGTCCCGCTCACTGCCACTTCAGCTGAACAATCCCTCGAGCGATGTCGGTTACTTTAGATTCGATCACGATAAGGAAACGCCGAGCATGGCTCTCAATTGCACGCTGGGTGACCTTGAGCCTTCTTATAAGACCCATAGTTAGACACGCACATTACCTTAGAAATAAGTCTTAGGGTGCAAAATTCAAATCTTGCCAGGGGCGCTCATGACCCTAGCTCCGTCGCTGCTTCCTACAACCTGTGACAAATTGGGCGAGGAGGCTGAGCGATGTCACGCTAGTAGGCTTTGTAAATATCGTGTATTTGCATAATACAACTTGTTTTATAACGTGTAAACAGGATACGTCGCCGTCAAAACACGGAGACGTAATAACTTGGGCTGTTTTATTAAAAAGTTAAAAACCAACTTTTAGAACTGCTGCTGGATTATCAGAGTTTCACGTCTTTTAGTTTTTATTTCGCGTTTCTGGGATATTTAATAAAGTTAACATGAAGTTGTTTTAGAAATCATCTTTCTTATTTTGAAAGTGTAAGATACGAGAGCCTGTATTTCATTCAATAAGTCCGTGACTTTTTGAATGAAATATAGGTTATTGGGTAACGAAATATTTTTTTTTCAACGTAGTCTCCCTATGAGCTCTATACACTTTGTCCAACGTTTCTGCTATTTTTTTATCCCTTCCAAAAAAAATTGACAAAATAGGTATTTTTTTGAGATGACTTCATCGTTGGAGTCAAATCTCTTTTCATCGAGCCATTTCTTTAGGTTTGGAAACAAGAATTAGTCACTCTAAGCTAGATCCAAAGAATACTGTGGATGAGGGAGCAACTCCTAGCCTAATTCATGGATTATTGGCATGGAAACTGCACATGTTTGCACCCTTGCAATGTCCTGGTGGAAATGAACTTTTTTCTTGGCCAAATGCAGCTGATTTTTTTTTCAAATTCTTATTGAATCGATCCATTAAGTTGTCATAATATTCGCCATTGATTGTTTTACCCTTTTGAAGGTAGTCGATCTGGATTTTACCGCGTGAATCCGAAAAAACGAGTGAGTCCCATCCACCCCGCACCTTGATTATCTAAAAAGAAACTATTTTAGCGACCGGTTGCATTTGACATACATTGCCACTTTTCTTTGATATGTTTTTTTTACCCAAAAAGAAGTAGCAATGGATCACGATCATCTGTGAACTGCAACCAGTCGCTAGGTGGTTTTTAATTAGATAATCAGCCTGCCGGTGGCTCACGGTCGCCATGAGTTTAATGGTTGACAAACCCGCACCCTGATTATCTAAAAAGAAACTATTTAGCGACCGGTTGCATTTGACATACATTGCCACTTTTCTTTGGTATGTTTTTTTAACACAAAAAGAAGTAGCAATGGATCACGATCATCTGTGAACTGCAACTAATCGCTAGGTGGTTTTTAATTAGATAATCAGCCCGCCGATTCACCCCGAGAAACTCACTGCTTTGAGTGCTGTTTGGTCTCTGGTGGGTTGTGGTGGATCCACGCTTCGTCCACGATTACGAAACAGTGCAAGTAGAGTCAGCATAGGAATTTTTTCGTCAGACGAATCATCAGTCAAAAAGTAGGTATGACAAAGTACTAAAGCGTTAAGTGACTTTCGTTGCTGATAGTACTTACCTGTTTCTCATCCATGTTCAAATGTGCACTTACCATTATTTTTTAACTACAAAATTTTAATCTTTCCGCAAAGAGCTTTTAAAAGAATATCTAACAGTAAAGCAAACTGTTATAAGCTACTTATATGGTTAAGTGGTCCAGCCACTTTTATATGAGTTCGCTTTTATATTCGGAATCAGCAAGATAAGCGCTCTTATACAAGTTTTTATTGCCCTAGCTCTTAAAGCCTGCAGTGATTGCGTTAAGGATTATCTGAATGGCCTGATATTTTATGGTAATAACATAAAACGAGTACCTACTACTAATACCTAATACACCGTCATTTTGTAGTCGTTTTAATTAACTTAAGGGTGTGTTGTACCAATGAAGCTAAACATTTTTGCCCAAGAAACATGGGTCAAAAAACGACAAAAAAATTTGGTCCTCCCATACTAACTAGACAGCTAAAACATTGTATTTGTATGGGAAAGTCCAAAATTTTTGTCGTTTTTCGACCCATGTTTCTTTGGCAAAAATGATTATTTTCATTAGTAGAGCACTCCCTTAAGTTAATTAAAATGACTACAAAATGACGGTGTATAGGCACCTACCTATAATTTATATATGAAAAGTTTGTATGTTATTCAAGCACGCAACAACGGCTCAACGGATTTGGATGAAATTTAGGATACAGTTTAAAACCTGAATCAAAACAGAGGATACTTTCATCCTAGTTTTAGGTTCCCTAGGGATTTTTTGAATGTGTACGCGGGCCAAGTCGCGGTCGGAAGCTAGTCCTATTAATAAGTATTATAAATGAGATAGTTTGTATGTGTGTGTGTGTGTGTTTGTTACCTCTTTAGGCCTTCACTTATTACTAAATATTATTACTATATAGGTACTTACCTACTTATGTTTGCGACATGTGATTCAATTGTTTGCTCACGTTTCAGCTTTATAGTCAGCGTAGCGTTTAATCGAACAGAATGTTGAAGTCCTTTAACCATAAAACTGACATGGTTCCTACTCGTACTTTTCATTAGTTCGAATCTCCGTGGTGACTCTTACTTAGACCCCGTTTTATTTTATTATTCCAGTAACACACACATTCCAGTAGAAGTACATTGCCTGGTATGTTCATTAATTTTAAAAGAACGTCAAACACACTACGTAATGTACTTCGACTTTTACTGGAATAATGTAAGCGGGGTCTTACTCTTCAAAAATCTTCACAAAATATTTAACTGTACTTGGACATTGCTATGCAAGTCTTTAATGTTTAAGGTCACTATTATTATTATTTACTTACTTAAATGGCTTATCTACTATTCAATCATCAAACTGTAGGCTCGGATTAACCCTGCACGGGTCGAATAGTGTTAGAAGGATTATTCCCGGTTTAGGTCAATGAGACCGCCCAGTGACAATCTGGATATTCTCAGTAACAACAATTACGCCGCTTCTGAAGGTCCTATTGAATAATTCAATTCAATTACATAAGCACTTTCCTATAAGGGACGGTCCGGGTTGCTAGCCAGCGAATTGTTTTGGTCGTAAGGAATTTGTTTAAAATACCTCGTTTCGAATAAAATAAGCTTACACCTTCGTTGAACCAAAAAGTTTGCTAGTATAACCATGACGCCTAAACGTAAATAAAAGCAATATATCTGGTTTAGCCAGAGTATAAACTTATTTCTCGTTAATTAATAGAACCGTTTAAGTGCTGTTAGAGTTGAACGAGAGAATACTAAAGTAAAAATATAACTATCAGAATCTATACTTCTTATCCAATATGTCGTCGTCGGAATAAGAAAAAAATAGTGATAACCATAAGGGTGGCAAATATTGGACGTGTGTGTCTATCTTTATATGTAAAATAATAGTAAATGTGGGTTAACTGACAATAGTTTTCATGACGTTATCTATCACATTCATAGTACATTTTTTAGTTTGCATCAGACTGCTTGAACCATCTACCTACACCATCAGTCCTAGGATTATTCAAAGCGCGTATTGCTGCTGTAGATCAGGGGTTCCCTTACTAACTTATTTGAGACGTGCCCCTTTTCTACCAAAAAAAAAATCCCTCTACCTAGACAATTTTAAGTTAATGACAGGTTAGAAAAAAATGACCCAAAACAATGACAATGAACTACGCAGGTGGCCCGCACCCACCAGTAGAAAGTCTCTGCACTTTGAAAACCCCTGCTGTAAATGATAGCTACGATGTTAATTTATAATAACTGATAATAAAATAACTGAAGAGTCATGAAAGATACTGTCGTTGTCTGTCGTCTGTCGTCTGACTCTTCACAATCGACAGTGTGAAACTGTCCTAACCCCCCGGTTATTGCGGTGTGGCACTTTCTTTGTCCTAAATCAATGACACTGATGGATTGAATATTACCAGGGAATTGTCGACTCTATGCAAACATTACACCTGTCCAGTTTTTAGACGTTGATCTATCGCTGTCTTGCGGAAAGTTTGGATTTAGACGTTGTCTCCTACGACGAAAGTGAGAGAAATTATTCAATGTCGAAATAAGAAAACTTTGGAACAACAAACCTACTTTCTTATAATTTCAATAAGAAAAACAATAATGTGGAACGGAATACCTACCAAAAAAACTACATTACTTATATGTAGGTGGGTACAATGTTTATTTACACTTGCCTAAAAACGAATATGTACAAAAAATCTTTTTTTTGCTGCAATCGATAGTAGTGAAACTATAGGTATAATGTGGACGATAAAAAATTTCAGTATCATGTCTACGATACCCTTATTCAATTAAGTTACGATGTACAAATTTTATTCGATGATAACAATTTGGATTTTATACACGAGCAATTCCGTCTGTTTGTCAATAAAAATACGTAAATAGCGTTCGAGCGCACATAAAAATGACATAATCGTCGCATAAAATGAAAGGGTGCTAATAAAAGGACCCTTTTAACGAAAGATATTATTTACTGTTGCAATATCAAGGCCATTCGTCCTCAATAAATCCTTAGAGCTGATTTTATTGCGTTATTCGGTGAGCGCCGAAGTAAGTAGACCATTCCAATATTATATTTTGACACTTTGTCAACTTCTGTACCATTTGTATGCGGTGTGATAAGAGGGAAGTCAGTCAAAGATTGCGGGCCAGTTGGGTGAATATAGCAATACGAATTCTCAAGTGTTTCGCAGTGTATTGGATGAATCTCTTCAAAATCTATCTACATATTCACCACAGATACCATTTTACTTTCAAACAAACAAACAATATTTTAGAAAGACTGCAGCTGCAGTTTAGATTATTTGAGTAAATACCTACATTATTATATACCGTAAAAAAAATTACGAATAGTATGTCATATACAGAATACAGAAGGGGCAATTAAGAGGTTCGGGGGAGCTCGTCCGTCGATCACTACACTAGTTTGCCCGCCTACACACACCACACATTTTTCTCCGGGGGGGGGGGGGGGGGGGGGGCACTAAGGCTGCTCCGAGGGGGCACCGCCCCCCCGAAATAGTACCTGAAACACTGATCGTGTATCTTTCCAAAACTCACCGTAACTTGATAATTTTTATTATAAAATGTAGAATACAATCCTCAGAGTGGTGAACAAAAGGTTACTTGTAAACGATCAGTCAACAGTTGTATAATCACCTCAGTCAGTATTAAGCTACTTAACATGAGCTTACGCTTATTTGGGAGGATTTACTCTGTATAATCAGCTTGAACGTGTATATAACGGCAACTTTACTATTTTCCAATTTATTGAAGTTTGGCCAATTATTCAATAAGTAAATTTTCTTTTCATCACAAAATGCTCTTTCTCAAATGCCAAGTCGCATTCGTGCTTTCCCATTTGCACATTTAAGTAACATCTGTTGTTAGTTGACATTTATATTGTTTTACTTAATTATATTTTTAAGGAAAAGTTTGAATTAAACAATCGTAGAATTTTAGTTATAAGTAAAGCTACGATCCTTATCTACTTATTCAATTTGAAAAGTCGAATTGATTTTAAGTGTGTCCAAAAGAACAATGATATCAAACACACGCCATTTAATTTTCAGATCCAAACCTTCCTGATACAACAAAACCCCATCCGAGTTTTGGAATGCGTTTCAAATATAACATTGCTTTTTTATCCTTATTGCTACTCGATCTCTTTATGGCCAACCATCTCGTTTTCATCCCAGAATAAACACATTTTTATTCCGAACTCATGCTAATAAAATGCAAATTTGGCCCTTTCGGCTTAGGGTTTAGCAATTTGCAACAAACGATCCCTATTGAATTTTATTTGATTTCCTTAATTGCTCGACATTGTTGTTTGCAGTAATTCTTATTCAATGGTGTTTTAATCTAATTGAGCGTATTGTAGTTTTATGTTTACAGTTACGTACTTATTCTTTAAATTTAAATCACTACATAGTATAATACAAAGTCGCTTCCCGCTGTCTGTCCCTATATATGCTTAGATCTTTAAAACTACGCAACGGATTTTGATGCGGTTTTTAGTAGGTATATATGTATAATATCATGGTGTCTAATTCCACACTACATTGAAGCGAAGCGAGGGCGGGTCGCTAGTTAAGGATAAATTCGAGAATGAGCCTTTTCTATCATGAATTGATTGAAGTCGGAAGCTGTTTCTTTTAAGTTTTTTTTATAAAAATCAATAAATCAAAACACAAAGAAGTGGTATAATTCGAAGTATTCTGTTTATACATTTCTGTTTTCCGACAGTAAATTACTTGCGATAATTGAAGTATTTTCAAGTATTCTTTCAGCGCAATTTTTTTCTGATGAATCCACTTGAGAACGTTTTTAATATCGGATTGTTGAAAGTCAGTCGAACACAACATGTTTACGGACATAATTGCGAAGGTAAAACATTCAAACATTGTTTGCAACTCGTAATTACAGTGAACAAAATGGGATGGCGGGGACTATTGAGTTTAATACTTAAAGTAATAATAGTAAATAAGTCATCAAACTTCATTAAAACTCAATAACGTAACCTTCTAACGGCGGGCACATAATATTTATTTATTTAAAGGCACAATTGCTTAACTTTTTTCAGTTAATAATACATATTTATTGTAATTATCACGAAAGAAAGCAAATTTACGATTTACTTTGACAAATTATACTATGGAAAGATGCCAAATGTGAACTTTTAAATTGGCCCTACTTTTAGTATTGTGAATCGGTGAACTACGAATGCTCTTATAAATAGTACGTGAGTTATAATTAGTCTGTTTATCCTTACTTGTCTAATTTGGGAAAAAATCTTCAATATTTATTTTCAAAATACAATTTAAATGGTTTTTTTATGACAATTTAATTTAATAGGACTTTTTAAGGACAAGATTTATAAGACAACTGTCAAAAACTGTTAACTAAATAAAAAAAGTAAGGATAAACAGACTACGCAAACAATTTTACCGCTTTCAAATAGAAAACTTAGAGAAGTATGGATTGTAAACAATTAAAGATTTCACAACACCCACTGCCACAGACTGCTTATAAAGGTACTGCTGTGCTGCCCACTTCTGGCCTCCAACATTTCTTGGTATTGCTTATATTTCATGCCATTTTTCAAATTATGATTGTACATTTTAGTTTATTTTATTTTATAGAATTAAATCTAGTGCGCCTCCACGGTTTTCATATTTCATTGCAGAACAATGAGTTTACATTTTATGCCAAATGCGCGGCGCGATTACGCACATATATCCGAAAATATGTCAAAATACCGCACTATAAAAATGTGTAGAGTATTATTAAAATTAATTTTGAATTAAGTGGAAGTAAAGTAGGTACCGATTGAGGAGCTCGATAGCGCAGTGGTTAAACGCCTGGCCTGGCCTAGCGATTGCGGAGATTAAGCAAGTTTCGCAAGGGTCGGTCATGGGATGGGTGACCAAAAATTTATTATCTCGAGCTTCTCCGTGATTTGGAAGGCACGTTAAGCCGTTGGTCCCGGGTGCATTTGCAGTCGTTAACACCCACCAATCCGCATTGGGCCCGCGTGGTGGGTTACGGCCCATTCTCCTTATCTATCCATAAGGAAGGCCTGTGCCCCAGCAGTGGGGACATCAAAAATGGGTGATGGTCAAGGTATCAATGCTGTATGCATAAAGTCATAACGTAGTGGGTACGAAACATACGATTATGGCAAGTACCTATAGTTCGAATCACGAAAGATGACCACAAATGGCGCCCATCTTTGCGTCATAACTCATGAAGAAAAGACTTTAGACAAAATAATATTTCATATTCATTAGATATATCAATATTATTTAAATATATGAAATATTATTTTGTCAAAAATTTTTTCTTCATGAGTTATGACGCGAAGATGGGCGCCATTTGTGGTCATCTTTCATGATTCCAACTGTAAGCAACACACGAGTGCCATCGAACTGGAGAAAACGCCGCGTGCACGAAATATATGCGGAAATCGCGAACGTGTGAGCATGTTAAATAAAATCTCTTTAAAAATTAAAAGTTGAGTTAAAATTGGACAAGGCAGATAAATCGTAGAGGTCTTTTCAACACACTTGCTCGTAAAGTGAGCCCTAATACATCGCTTTTAGGGCCATAAACTGAGCTATAACAAACGCGTGCAATTATATATAAAACACTAGTTGGTTATAGAATTAACCCTACAAAGTTAAATAGGTACCTTACTGCAAGTTCTATGCGAGTAAACAGAGCATTCCCAATTTAACCGGGTAATACAGTTATTAACATTGAAAATGTTTTTTCGATCGCTTCGGTAAGGTACCCAATTTCAGCCAAAGTGAGACATTGCCCTGGTCCCGTGAGTTTTGGGTCTACGTGTATGTGCTAAATGTCAAAAGATGCGTCTCAGCAAGGGCTACAATATGGTGACAAAAAAATTTTGAAAAAGTCATAAACTTTATTCGAAAATCGCATAAATGTAGAAAAATGACACACTTTTTCGGGGTCTTTTCTCACTACTTAAATCGACAATTTCTCAAAAACGAAAAGCGATATCGAAAAAATGAAAAAACCCCTAGAGATATTGAGTTAGGCTACCTACTGAAATTAGTATATATCCCTGACTCTTACGGTCTGGGCTGTAGCTTATGCTTTATGAAGCGAAATG
This sequence comes from Agriphila tristella, assembly GCA_928269145.1. NCBI lineage: Eukaryota > Metazoa > Arthropoda > Insecta > Lepidoptera > Crambidae > Agriphila > Agriphila tristella. The sequence continues at coordinate 47,936,975 of OV743433.1, forward strand.
TTGGGATACCGCGGGCGACGTGCGCGGCGCGGGATAATGGTAATACGTAGTAGGTACGATTGAAGTTTTTAAATAATTGTATATTTCAAAGCTTGTAATAGTGTTTTATATTTTGTATTTTTTATTTATTTCCACATTTTTTATAAATAAAAAAGTATTTAGATATATATTAAAACCATAATATTGATTAGCTCTAGCAGGTCAACAGATGGTATGACGTGAATATCTATATTACTAGATTAGGAATCAGCTCTCGCTTCACGCTCTAGCGTGAAGCGAGAGCTGATTCCTAATCTAGTCAAAGATTTAAAAATCGTTAGATACGGCGGCGCGGGGCGGTACCATAGTGTGACTGCACTGAAATGTCTCCATAAGTCCATATTCAAGTAAGTGACGTCGCTTACTATGTGAAAACGAAAGAGAAAGTAGTGTTAGCAATAACTGTAGGAGCAAAAGAGATGACGCTATTATCTCCAGTACACGTGCTAGGCGTCGTAGTGAGTTTTTGTGTGTAGAGAAACGGATAAACGAATCTTGAGCGAAAGTTGAACAGAAGAGAGGTTTTAGTTTGAGATCTACTAGATCCAAAATATTATATTGTGGGTTGCTGTTATTTCAATTTCGAGATTTGAAATTACTCGATCAGTCACGTCTGTCTTAGTGACTCTGTGATTCCAAATTTTACAACGATCTCTGAGAATGAGAGTGTGATGATGATGCCTAGGTAAACATGAGGGTTGTTATCGCACATTCGAGTGATGATGAAGTCGGCGCGAGAGTCTCGCATGCTGCATTTGATTTTGATTTATTTTTTTATGAGGGTTAATTTATTTAGAAATTCAGATGTTTTGGTTATACATAGTACTTAGGTTACCTTTCAATAAAATATTAATGTCTTTATGAAAAGAATAATAACATATTTTGTTAAATTCATTAAATTCATTTTCAATGTACCAGAAGGTCGTGAAAGGCACGAGATCTGTGTTTTTTAGTAACAACAAAGAGGTTTTACGCCGCCGAAAATTCATACACATTTTTGGAGTAAAGAAATGTGTAAGTTCTTAATTAAGTCAAACAAATATTTATTATTATCAAATTATTCATAATTCACAATATTTTGTAATAAAATATTAAAATATTTGCATTTTATCACTTAAAATTATAATTATAAAGTAGGCTGTATGTTGGCAGTATGATCACTCATCCCTTTGTTCGCAAAATATTCTTGCATTGGTCGTGTGAAAAAAACAAAAAAAACCCTACGCGCCTTTTCCCATCATAATTATCATATTTTGTTTTTGTCGTATTTGTTGCTGTGTGGTAAATTACTTTGTTTTTTCCTCGCAAGTGTGTTGAAAAACGTCGTATGAAACTCGTGAGCTCTTGCTTATTGCACACTCGGCTGAGTTACGGCCTCGCCTGCGGCTCGGGCTGCAACCCACAGCCTTGTGTGCAATGAGCAACCTAAACTTGTCTCATAATGTACTATTATTTATATGTAGGTAGAGCCTTTAAATGTAGAGGTAATGTTTTATTTAATGTTTTTGTTAAGAATCGTAGCCTTTGTTGTTTGGCTGTTTGGCACATTATTAAAATAGAATAAGGTCTTTATAAAATGCGTATCATTTGGAATAAAAAGGGTTTTGTTTATATAAAACCCTTTGTAATTCATTTTACAAAAATATATGTAATCGAGATACTCAAATGAAGATTTCAATTTCTTGTTTACATGCCCGGAAAAGGGGTTAGGAAAATAAACGTGTTTGCACTATGTCGGAAGCATAATAATTAAAATCTTCGCTCAGTGAACCGTTAACGACAAAGAACAGAATGTTAATTACCCATTACCATAAGAGAGCTACACAAAAGCATTCTATTTGCAATTACTTACAAGGAACTAGTACTTATAGCCGAAAATTTAATCAAGGATTTTGTTAAACTTACACCAGATAATTAGAGGCTCGTATAAAACGCAAGCTTTGCGTTTAATTAAAATTTTGTTGAACCTTTGGACTAACAAAGGTTTTACCTGAAGAAACAACTTCGTAAAGTTTCCGTTTCGACGCGTGATCGTCGAAGTCTGCGTCTCGAGGAAATCTTTAATGTTACTTGTAGTAAGTTCTGTAACTTTATTTTTCAAGAAATCACGTATCCGCAGAGAGATATAAATTGGCTATATCTGTCTGGGCGAGTATACGTGGCGAGCGTCATTCTCGAAACGGATTAGAGTTGAAAATAGTTATAATCTTTGTTCAGACTACGTGCCGTCTTTGTAAGAAGAAATCTCGCTTCTTGAATGCCCTTCATCGCTGGCTAACGAGGCAATTCATAAGCTAAATAATAATCGCGGAAAAAAGAAACATTCTGTGTAATGTAATTTTTTTCTTGTTGCGTTTTCCGGCGCTCGTGATGTGCGCGTGATGGCGGTGATTTAGTCTTATTGTAGAGGTATTTTTTCATTTGGAAGTTTTAGACGTTTAGCTGTATAAGAGAGATGATTAATTTCAGGCAAAAAGAGCATGTTAACATTGAAAAAACCGTTTAGGTACAATAATTATGTGACCATTGTAGAAAACTCATGCAAATATCATTATAAAATTAGATCAACAATATCCCCTTAAAAATATTAAGTTATCATCGCGTAATACATTAATAGGTACTTAATTAGAGCTATAATACATCTATAATAACAGGTGATCATAGCTAAGTTATGACTTACAATAAATTAAGTTGCCAACACCTCTCAGGATTAATTCAAAATTCTTGATATTTTGAACTATAAGTTCACAGAATGAAACATCGATTTTAGGAGTTCCACGGATGGACCTGAAGTGAATAAGTTCGTTCGTAGAAAAGTTTTTATTTTTAAATGTCAGTAAAGCCTCGATTACATACGCCGATTTTAGGAACCAATTTCGGGTTGCCACCCGTACTTGACAATAAAATATTTTAGAGTAAGTTCGATTTTAAAATCGAATCTACACTATAACGGAAAAGTAAACATTGTTTAAGATTGGAGATGAGAATAAAAAATGAAAAATCATAAAAAATGTTGATCTTTCCGTCATTTGTGCAAATTCACTGTTAAAATTTAACTTATTTATACGAGTGGCAACTCTAAATTGGTTCCTTAAGGCTCCCTTACGCGAAATTATTTGACTCTGTCTTTTTCTTTACGTGTAAAGAGTATGGAAAATAACCTCACTTCTGCACTTTTTCAATGTTTTTCGTTGTTTTTTCATCATTATCTTTAGCACAATCATCTTTCTTGAAAAAAAGTTATTGGAACAACTGAACAGTACGTTAAAGTGTATTTTGATGTAGAATTCAATACGTTTCCGTTATTATTTACGCCAAAGATTTGGCCCGCTTCAAGCGCTTTTGGTGATATTCAGATTTTTTTCTACAACTATCTGTTAGAGTTATACACAATTTTATGATTGTAGCAACTAGATAAACTCTTTAGCTTGTCGTAAGATTTTTTTGGTGGCTACAAGTTTACGTTTTCTTTATAAAAAAATGGCCCGCGCAAACCATGTTTTCCTATTACCTACCTTCAAAAAGTTTGCATCGTCATTGTTTTTTTCATTTTTTTAAATCTTATATTGGGAGGGCGAAGGATTTTTTCATGCAGCGAGATCTTCAGATGTTTTAACACTGGCAAAAACTGCCCGTATAAGTTAGATCTTGCCAGCACAATTTTATTATCATTTCAAAATTCTCAACTCTTCCATTATATTTTAAAAATAATTATGATTTTATGCTACGTTTGTATGAAAGCTGGGTGTTGCGGGTTAGACAATAAAGTGGAATTAAACGGATTCCCGACGGCTGTATGAGGAAGGGTGTATTTTATGACTGCAATAATGGAGACGTTATTTAAACTGCTTGGCTCAATACGTTTATGTTCAGTTTTTCGAAAACATAGTTAGATTTTTCTGTTGTTGTTCAATTTATTAGGAAATACTCAAAACATTACTTTATGATAAACTAAACTCAAAATTAAGTGGAATATTAAGGGCTTTGTATCTTTGTATTCGATTGGAGGACTCAAATGCAAAATATTATCAATTTGCCTTTTACAAGTTTACTCATCTTACCTTCTGTAACTAACTCTTTTAGTCAATAACCAATAACATTTTATAAAACTGATGCTATAAGTATAATTGATTCACTGTCATTCTAGCTTGTCAAATTTTTGTTTTTCGGTGACTAGCATCTTTAGCATAGTAGCACAGAATAGATGTAAGTACTACTATACAGAAAGGACAGGACACTCTCCGCCCCGCCTCAAAGCCATTGCTTTGAGTATCGTCGTAACTTTTTAGGCGTGTTTATCAACTGTCAACTTATTTCGATATTCAAAGAAATGTGTCTTACCATAGCCTTCTATATCTTCCAAGCCCTGAAGTTGAGCAGAACGGCAACATCGCATGTGGTCAAGCACATAGTATAAAATTATTTTAAAAATTATTTATTATTTGTTTTTCTTATATTATCTATGTTTAAACTAGTTGTAAATTGTGATGTAAGATTATATCAATAAAGTTTTATATTTATTATTATTATTTATTTATTAGAACATAAGGTTTGAGTCAAATTATTTGAACTTTTCGGGGGTCCTTTAGTACGATGAGCATTTTGATCTAAGCCTCCTCTAGCAATAAATTTTACATCATTAGAAAGGTATTTAAATTTCAAACACTTTATTGTAAAACTATAAACGTCAACTATTAGTACTTTGAGAGTTATAACGCTCTAAACTTGACCAATTTTTTTAACATTAATGACCTAAAACTCCGAAAATACTAACAATTAATAGAAAGTATGTTTGCAGCAAATATTTGTCATATAAAAACCTTTCTTATGATATATCTTTAATTTCTATAGGTGTGGTAGATCAACTCCCATAGACAATAAACAACTTTTATACTTTAATAACCTTTAACTCCAAAAGTATTAACAATTGATATAAAGTATATGAAGAGCAAATATTTGTCTTTAAAAGACCTTTCTAACAATATATCATTTATTGCTAGAGGGCGTGTTAATCAACTCCCTGCTGAAGAAAATCAACAAAAAAGATGACATCTTTGACAGCCATTTTTTCCTGGTTAACATTGATATTTTTCTTATTGTTTAATATACAAAGCATTTCATTAGAAGAACTAAATTATTTTCATATTTTAAACCTCACACGTTTACTATGAAAAAAAATATCGACCTCTTAAAATTGAAATATTCCCATACATTTAGTATGGAGACTGGCGGACGATATGACCACGAACTGACAGTAACAGACGTTGCCAAACTTATGTTCACGGCTTGGAAATGAAGAAGGCTATGGTCTTACTTACCACAAAGTTCGAATTATGAACTGAAAGTCGCTCTTACAGTACAAACTGTACGGTAGCCCTAGACTTACACTCACAGTTGCGTGTGTACAAAAACGTCATATGACGTCATCTGTTTATAATGGCGCGGTTGTATGTGTCCGGAGTGTGCTAGCAGTCAACGGCTTTAAGCTTTCTCCATATCAATTGATGTACCTTACTGAAATGTCGAAAACCATCTAAGATGTGATTCCTTTGAAAATTGGTTCACATTTTTTCTACGGTGGCATTATCAAAATAAACGCTATCCTTAATAGGAGATACTGGAATCGTCGCGACAATTTGAATTATCCCTAATTGGCCTTCCGGGTCCCGGCCTAATCCCGTCGTAATATTATTTCACTTTCTAATCATTCTAATTTCAAAGTTGTCAGCTTCGAAATTAAACGTTTTTCCTTAAGAAACAGCGTTATTTTCGTTGTTATATTTTCGAGTTCGGTTGGATGGTTTAAGATTTTTAATAACGGTAACGGTTTTTAAAGATCTGGCTTGGGACTTAAAATTAACATAACTTTAAAATGTATCAGAGGTAATTGGGTAGCTATATCTAAATGTTCGTTTTTGTTGTGATATTTGAGTTGTTGGCAACAACTTGTTGCTGAAGCGACGATGTCAAATGTGAATGATGCTACTTTTTTTTCATGCTATGCAAATGTGAGCTTCTGCTATTTAGTAAAAGTAGGTACTATCTAAAATTACTATCTCATTCATAAAAGTACGACACTTTGAATAACGGAAATTCACTATTATTGTTACGTGGCTCGTTGCTATAAGCGCCTCCACAACTTTATTGACATTTTTATGTTCCGTTGCACGAAATATTTCCCCACAATTTTTGTTTAGTTTCTGCATCGGACAGTGATAGATAGTCTTCTGAAATAACGGGTTATCCAACCCAAATATTTACAAAACTCCACCGAAGATGCGGACAATGATACATTGCTTTTAAAATGTTTCTTATAACCAAGTTATGCATTGTTGATTTTGTTTACGAAAGACATCATTGCACGCTTTTAAATTGTATCAAAGTGATTATTTAGAAATAACGGCCTTATCACAAAAGATTTTAAAACACTGATCAACAAGTGTTCAAGTTAGACAATTTTTAAGTGTGATGCTGTCACTTTTTTGGCAATATGGTTTGAAAGATACGGCATCACATTAAAAGGTGTCTAAATTAAACAGTGTTTTAAAATGTTTTGTGGTATGGCCGTAACGATCAACAAAGTTAACAGCAAAGACAACCCAAAGTTAACAAAAGAATATGTGGGAATTGTTCTTTCGAAAAAAAAAAATGTAAGAGATTCGATATTTGTGAAAGATTTGACACCCCTAGTAATGAAGATGAACTTGTTGATATATAAACGTAGATAATAAGACGTCACTTACTTACGTGTAATTTTTATTATTCAAATCCTCGCATCTAATTTATTATTTAAATATGTATAAAAAATAATAAAAAAAAAACAAAAAAATATTGTACTCTTTGATGTAGATGTAAAGTTAAATCTCTTTTTGTTTTTTAGAAACGACAAGTATTCAAACGAGTTTTTGGCGCCATTTTGTCGAGTACGGTTCGGTGTCTATTTTAATTATTTGAAAATTGATTTATAGTGGATATTGTGTCTTAAAATTGGTGCAGTTTTGTGGTACAAGTGTCTACGCAACTGAACAATATGTGGGATTATTGAAATAGGCGCGATTTTGGTTGTGTGAAGCTGAGACTTTTATTGTAGTGGTAGCTAACCTCGGCAGAACTTACCGAGTAAACTGTCTTGATATACTTGTTGCCAAATGCTCCAGGCAGCATTGGAATGCAATGCACCCGCATTCTAATGTAAACTTAAACTGAAACAATACCTACCACTGAACTATTAAACACTTGACACTGGCAAAAATTACTTCCAAGAGGAAAGTAGATTGCCAAAATAAAAATAGAAGAAGAAGAAGTATTCAAACAAACGAAAGAGTATTTTCCGATCTTCTTTTCTTCTCATGACTACTTTATCACAGTTTTCACGAATCTACTGAATCAATGCGCTAATGCAATCGATGGCGAACAGGAGAGAAGTCTGTTCCAGCGTTTATAGTTTGAACCTTCTTTTCATGACGCAGTTTTGTACAAAATATACTATAATGAAATAAAATAATACAGATTATAATGGTGAAAATAAATATAGTTCGTAGTATAGTACAGCAACAAAAATCTATGCAAGCATAAATAATGTTAATGTATGTTTCTTTACCTGATTTTTTACAAAGTGCACGTTTCACCATAAATCAAAACTAAAATTCATTTTTTGCAGTAAAATTATAGTTCCTTCTAGAAACTGACCACAATATTCAGTAAAAGTGTCCCAAACTTTGCCAGACAGGAAAGTATCTTAAATATTGATTAAAGGAAATTTTACTAAAAGAAGGTTTCATTGTGTTTCTGAAAATAGTGGGAACTACATTCAAAGATTTTAAACCCCATTCGATACTATACATTGATACAATACGTATTAATTCAGATGGTATTTCTTTTATTTAAGGTGCTGTGTTACTCAACAAACTACGAGTATAATCCTAATGAGGTAACCCTTTAGAAAGACGAAGAAGAATTCCTGGTAAAGGCAGGTGATTTTTCGGAAATCTTTGAATGTAGTTCCACTTTTTTTTTAAATAAAAATGAACAAATTTATAACTTTAATATTTAACGTACTTTCCCTTCGTGTCGCAAAGTTTTAGGACATCCTGTATAATATAATAAAAAAAACTTTTTCTTTTATGTGTTATGTAGTTAAAAATGTAATTTCATGGCCGGCGCAATTATTTAGGATGCGAGCTTCTTTTATTTTGTTTACATTTGTATTTTTGTACCCTCCACTCTTTTAGGCACTTCGCATCCTTAAATCTCAATGAAAGTACGCATACTTAAACGTCAAAGGAATACTTTCATTTGAAACAGTATAAAGCCGAGTTCTTGCAGCGAACTAAACAGTCTGGAAGTACATTCTTCACTCTTTTAAATTGTTAACAATTTAAATGTACTCACAGCCTTTGATTTCCTATTCCAGTGTTAACTCAAGTCCCTCATTTTCAACCGTTTGGAAAATTTTCAAAGAAATTTCGCTTATACTATTTTCGCCGTCCGTTGAGATTTCAAAGAGAAGTTATCTAAAACTTTAATACATTTTTACAAAAAAAGTTATTAGTGTAGTGCGACGTGTAGCCATAACATTATTTTTTATTTCACCAATTTAAAAAATCGTTGCCCCGACTAAATGTAAGTTTTTATATTAAGTGGCAGCTTTATTACCAGTTTGGTATTAAATTTGTTAGGACTAATTAATTTAAATTTTCTGGGCCAATCCTTCTTATCATAAGGAAAACCTGTGCCCCAGCAGTGGGGATGGGGACATTAAAAATGGCTGATATGTTGAACCTACTAGACATAGATTTCATAAACCTATGTTTATTTAACTTTGAAAACAAAAAGCCAAAAAGATAGGTATACTAACTTATCTCGTAATAATGTTATAGACTTGCCATAGATTTTATTTTACAGAATTTAATTAATGTGCCTTTTCTAATGAACCAAATGCAGCATTGTTCTCATCTACTTAGTGACAGTCACGTGGTTAAAATTGCAAGTAGAAAGCAATCTAGCTAAAACGAGACTGTCTGCTTCGTATCAAATTTCAAAATACCTTATTAAGAAGTTAGTACACTATCCAATTAAATAGCTTTTATGTTATTAAAAATTTGGTATGAATTTGACTGCATGAGGGGTAAAGGGGAGGAGAGGGAGCATATCGTGGGAGATAACGAAATTACCAAAAGCTAATAACTGACATCCAACTCTAGTGAGTTTGGAGCGACTACGAAACTGGGCGTGTTTAAGACGAGTTTTGAAATTAAAATTGGTTAAGGATGTTATCCAGTTGAAGTTAGTTTGACTATTTTGAGGGAACAATTTGGTGTTTAAATACACTTTACTAGAAAGACTAGTTTAGAAGTTAATGTTAGAGAATTTTAGATACGCTTTTCACTAAGTTAAGTACCTACGTTTCCGGAATACGTATAGTTTTGTAAAACAGAAAACCATTTTGTGTGTTACCTCTTCGATGTAGCGCACCATCATTATTGTTCGTTCAATGTTCTACACTTTCACTATGTATGATGTCTTTATCAATGTTACCGTGCTACAAATTTTGATAGTCGATTTGATTTAGTAAAAAAAACATCCTAAACACAGATCCTACTTGTAATTACAGATAGTATCAACGTTCGTCGTTCAATTTACGTAAATGTTGGCATCAGTTTATGAACTAGGCCCTTTGAATACGAAACCACGTGTCTTGCAAGGTCCGACAAGAACATGCTAATTAAACCACTTGTCGGGTGGTTTTCTTTAGGTATACCTACCTGTACCAACCAGCCTTTAGTTTTTCTGATTTCGGTCATAAAAAACCCAAACCGGTTTCCTACAAGGATTTTTTTTTCACATTGGCAACTGGTTATGGACCTACGGTTTCGTACACGGCCAAAGAGAACCTTCTATGATCTCATATCTGTTGATATCGAAATATCGTCAGCCATACAGTAGGTACATTATTATTTAACTAATACGCGGATCTCATACACAAACTGCTTACGGTCCTTGGCACATATTACCTGGTTTATTGCTATAAAATTACCGTTTTTTTTTCAGGATATAATGCAGCGTCTGTTCGGAGTCACTGTTTATTTCTTCCAAACGATCGGCTTCCAAATCTTCATGCTAAAAGGCAGTGGTAATATAGACATTAACGTTTTACATCCAAAAGCTTTTAGCTCGTAAATATTTTCTGCACGCCATTTTACAACGGATAATATTTTATATCAACAACAAAGTGTGGATCGTCTGTAATTTTATATACGCGTAAAACAACGTTACTGCCACGCAAAGTTTTTCTGTACTTCTTAAGAAAGGTGTATGAAAACAGCTAGCTGAGCGGCTACTGTTCCAATGCTTATTATATAGAAAGTATATAGTTTTCAGCGTGCTAAATATTTTAAATACAGGGACGGATACCGTTATCTAAATTTTACCGGTAAATTATCAAAACATTTCGATAACACCACTATTTATCACGAGCTTTACTAAAATATCGATACTTGAACGTTTTTATGATAACGTTAAAGAATAACGATAACTCCGCGCCGCTGCCGATTTATTAATACATCCAGAAAAGTTATATTGAAACAAAGTTTATTTATTTCAATGATTATATAAAGTTAATTTTATACAAAATAATATAAGTACCGGGTGTAACATGACCCTTAACGAAGCCGAGGCCTACGTATTCTGCCCATCATCAGGACCATTTCTGTTCAAAACTATAGCTGGGAAACGATTTTAATTTTTAGTGTTAAAAAAGCATTGCATATTAGCACGCAATGCAACGCGTACAACAGACCGCGCCTGCGAGAGTATGCTACACATATGAGTGCGGCTGAGTTGAAAGGCAGCGTTTATGTGCGTGCTCATGAGATACATTGAGTGATGACGTTTTGCAGCCATTGTTTATTACGAAATACTTACAATTTTGATAATATTTCTTTTGACGAAAAATAGGAAATAACGAATTAAAATAAGATCTCATAATAATTTTGAAATATTTTTTTTACTTTGACCATCAATAACTTTGTAACTATTGGTTTCCCAGGTATAGTCTTGAAGACAAAAATGATCTTGATGATGGGCGGAATGCGTGGATTTCAGCTTCGTTGAGGGCCTTTTTCCAGCTACCACCAGTTCACAAATAGGGAGGCCCCTCCAAGAAAGAACTGGCGAAAGAAAACTTGGAGAGGGTTGCCGAACTACTTACTTTTAACATTATGAACATAACTACTTTTATATTTATTCACAAAATGAACTATCCTGCAGTGTGCGTTTTACGGCCCAATACTCGAAGGATTCTTAAAGTTTAGGTCACCTTATTTTCAAAATAGTTGAATAAATAATGAAAAATAATGAAAAATATTAAAAAAAATCGGCTCACCCGTAGCAACTTAGACGGGGACTTTATCCGGTCTAAGTTGCTACGGGTGAGCCGATTTTTTCTAATATTTTTAATTATTTATTCATCTTAATATAAAAATAGCATTGTGAATGCAAAAATCTAAAAGTTCAAAATAGTTGACAAAGACAGAAACTTTATGAAACTGACAGCTTCTTTTAAAGCTGAGGAAATCTTAGCCAAAGATTTTAGTAACGAAAGCATTTGAGTATTTGGGCATTAGAGTGGGTTTATTTATACCTAAGTAAAGAATTATGGAGTCCCGTGCAAGATTTGGTGGGAGGTTGCGTAGCTAGGATGTGTAACTCCTCCCTCAATCTAGGGATCTAAAACGAAATATTTTCAATGTAATTACTGCGGATTAGCCAAATATTATGGCGATTCCCTGACCGAAAGTGGTGCTTTTAGAGGTTTTAATGTAATAAAGTTGTTTATAGAAAAGCATTTTATATAATAAACCTTTTCGTGGAAGTTTTAGGGCTCATAGTCTAGTGTTTTTAGAAGATATCATTACATTCCCTCGCAGTCATTCGTAGAAGTAGATAGCGAATGTGTCAAAAACGGCCATTTTTAGCAGTTTTGCTATCTACTTCTAGCAGTGATTGTGAGAGGATGTAATGATACCCTCTAAAAATACTAGACTATGGACCCTAAAAATTCCACCAGAAGTTTTATTAAAACTGTGTTTTAGAACTACAATGTAAAATAAAAATTCGGTCACTTTCGGTCACGAAAGCGCCTTAAAACGTACCTTAAAACATAGAAAAAAAAGATTTACAAATTTAATTAAAAATACTTATAAGAGAAGGCATATACAAACATCTATGTAAATATCGTTTTAGGCGTACTTACTCAAAATAGATTATTATGAGGATTTATTCAATGGATGCTGTGTTTGACGGTTTATAAGCCGTCTTCAAAATTGTGAAGTACGACCACGATGTACTAATAATCTGAAAAATAATGATATTTTTAAATAGAGATAACAAAAACAGAGGACCTTGCAGCAAAAGGGGGGCAAATACAAATTTTTGCCGTAACTCTTTTTTTCACCTATAATTTATACAAAAAAATGACCTATCGTTTGATGCATGAACGAGGCAGATCCGACGGAAAACAAGCTCGCTATAACAAAATTTGGATCTGCCACCCTATTTTGTTTGGTGCAAGAAGGTGCTTTATTTCTTAATTCAGGACAGTTTTGTAATTTAGACTTGCCTCCTTTTTGCTGCAAGGTCCTCTTAGAGAGAAAATTACGTTTTCATCCCTTCTATTCGAAAAAGGATGCATTGTTCCTATATAAGTGGGACCAAAATAACTCTTTTCTGGTAAGAACTTTTTAGTGGGAGGAAATAGTAGATTGTATTACAAGGGAGCAAAATAATATTTTTACGGCGAGGCCGAGCGTAGCGAGGGATTCTTCAGTAGAATCCTGAACGTAGCGAGGGATTCAAAGTATGTCGCCCTCGCCAAAAATATTTTGCGCCCGAGTCATATACTCTACTTTTTATCCCCTTTCTATGAGAAAATAAATAAGAGACTGTTTATGTAATTAATGAAAATGTTCTTTATTTAAAAAAAGACACGTGAAAAGTAAAAATAATTACAAATTTATAGTTACGTTTGATACACTAGCGCAATTTTCAAAAGTTGTATGCAAAGGTACTGATTGAAAGAGTGATGCAAAAAACTGATCAGAGTATTTGGGATGTGCAAGCGGGATTCAGAAAGGGAATGGGATGCACGGATCAGGTCTTCTCCTTGAGGTGCTTAACCGAAAAACACCTGGCTAAGCACAAAAAGGTTTACTGTGCCTTTGTGGACCTGGAGAAGGCCTACGATCGAGTTGACAGGAATGAGCTATGGAAGGTGTTGTCCGCCCAACAAGCAAAAACGTCATATAAGCTCTGTCTTTTACAACTTTAAGTTGGATAGCAGTCTTATAATAGTAATGAGATGACTTCTAGGTCGTATAGACGTCTTAAATTTAACTTTTTAGTCGTGCGACGAATATGTCATAATAAACTGGTCATAGCAACGTCGGTAAGACTAAACTATACGACGTTACATTAACGTTTTAGCTAAAACGTCTATACGACAACGCAATAGTCGTACTATGGTCGTACTACACAGTGTCTTGATAAGTTATAGGGACTCTAAGGTACGGCGTAATTCATCTGATTTATTTGCTAACAGTTACTTATACCTACAATTATTCATAGTGCCATATAAAAAAGTTAACTCAAAAAAATATATTAAGGTTTTCTCAATATTATGTTTAAAAACCATGTTTTACATTGTGTGTTCTTTTTATGATAATAATTATAGATTTATTGAAGTAAGGCGAAATGGTTTGATATCATTGTGTACTTCCTACCCCTACCATAAATATCCCGTGCTATTAAAATACTATGAAATAGACAATACTCACCACTGGATTGAAGATTATAGTGGCGAAAATTATGAATACATATTATGTACTTTACAACTATTTTTTCTGAATTGGTTACTACTAAAAAATAGACTTCTTATCATTTTTATCAACGTGTTATTTTTTGTTTTAAGGTATGAATGGACACAATCATTCGTAGTGGGGTTTCTTGAATTTATTTATTTTTCATTAATGTACAAATTAAGACTATATTATGTTTTTAACGGTATACTGTTTAGGTACAAGATCCACCCGCAGGTACATTGTTATATTACGTATGAACCACTTCATCATACAGATTATTTAGTATTTTTCTGTGACTTATGTGACTCAAATGGTTGTGAAATATATATTGATTACGAACTCCGGAGTCATGCGCCTATATGTTCGGTCAAATCACATAAACATGTAATTTCGTTATACAACGAGTTGGGCAGAAACATGATTAACAATGACTGATTCTAAGACTCCTTTAAATATTTTTTACCAAAATGTTAATGGTCTCCGAACAAAGTGCTTAAAGCTATATAACAGTATATTGTGTAATGACTTTGACATCATATTACTAACAGAAACGTGGCTCCAGGATGATATTTTGAGTCCGGAACTATGTGATCCCAGATATGACGTTTTTAGAATTGATCGTAACCTAGTCCAAACAAAAAAGACAACGGGAGGCGGTGTAATGGCGTGTATCAAGAGTAGGTTTAGTGCTCAGAGTACATTAAAATTTCATACAAATGAAAATACTGAGTTGCTTTGTGTTACTATGCCCGCACACAGCTTAGGAATGAAATCTAACTTGCATATAATTTTGGTGTATATACCTCCGGAATCAAACAGCATCCCGGCGCAGTTAGAAGAAATAAAATCATTTGTCGCAATGGTATGCCAACAAAAACCTAACGATACATACTTACTTGCTGGGGATTTTAACCTTCCGTGTATTAGGTGGTGGGATGACCATTATGAATTACTTAGTAATGTTGGGTTGGTTATGAAGGAGGCAGCAGGGGAGTTTATTGAACATATGACATACTTGGGCCTCAGTCAATACAATTACATTCCGAATAAAAATGACCGTTGTCTTGATTTAATTTTCTGTAATGTGAATTCTATGGTTGCTCAAGAATTATTGCCTCTTTTAAAGGAAGATGCTCATCATCCAGCCTTAAATATATGTATCACGGACCTCTTAATAGAACCTTTTGAGGAACAATCCACACTACGTCGTAATTTTCACAAATGTGACTATCCAGTTATTATTGAATACTTAAAACAGATCGATTGGGATGCTCTATTAAATGTAGAAACAATTGATGAAGCCTTAAGCAATTTCTATAATGAACTGGAAGTATGTTTTGATAAATTTATTCCACTTTCAGAATAGAAAAGTCATAAAACAAATTATCCTATTTGGTATAGCTTTTCTCTTATAAAAATTATCCGTGAGAAGATCAAACTACACAAGAAGTGGAAACGCTACAAAAACCCTCGCGATTATGACGAGTTTGTCAGGCTTCGTGAACGTGAGCACCTCGTTCAACGACAATGCCATTCTAAATACTTAGGTAATATAGAAAATAATATACGTACCAACCCAAAAGCATTTTGGTCTTATGTCAAGTCCAAAAGAGGGAGTTGTCAGTACCCGAAGCGGTTCACGTATGGGGGTGAAACGGTGACGGAGGGTCCAGCTATTTGTAAAAAATTTAATGACTTTTTTAACAGGATGTTTTCTCATCATAGTACTATTAATTCAAATGGCCAAAATGAGGTGGGTCAAGATATAAATTCTAACGTTATAACAAATGCGACTGTAACCGTGGACAAAGTTGAAAAACTATTAAAAGGTCTTGATGTGAATAAGGGCGCTGGCTGCGATGGCATACCCCCCGTCTTTCTTTTCCGCAGCGCTACTGCTTTAGCCTATCCAATAAGCATTTTGTTTAATTTATCACTAAAGAGTTGTGTCTGTCCAATGATATGGAAAAGGGCTCACATAGTTCCTGTTCACAAAAAGGGATCTAAAATGGAAATAAATAATTACCGACCGATTTCTATATTAAATATATTGAGTAAACTACTGGAAAAAATTGTTTATGATATCATCTATGCCACTCTATCAAACAGTATTTCGCATCACCAACATGGATTTCTAAAGAAGAAATCGACACTATCAAACCTAACTGAATTTAGTAATTATGTATTGCACGGGATGGAGAGGGGTGGGCAGGTTGACGTGATCTACACTGATTTTGAAAAAGCTTTTGATCGTGTGGATCACGTCATCCTGCTAAAAAAACTCTATAGGCTGGGTATTCGCGGAGATCTGCTCAGGTGGATCGAGTCCTACCTTAAGAACCGTTCTCAAGCAGTTGTCATGGGTGGATTTAAATCAGACTATATTCTTGTCCCATCTGGAGTGCCGCAGGGTTCGCACCTTGGCCCTTTGTTATATTGTGCGTATATTTTTGACATTTATGAATGTTTTCAGCATGCAAATCACCTGCTATATGCAGATGACAAAAAAATCTTCATGAAAGTTGGATCGTACTCGGACTATGAACTGATACAAAGTGATCTAGATGCTTTGCAAATATATTACAAGAAAAATAATATTACGGTAAACATTGACAAGTGTCAAATTATCAGCTTCACTCGTAAGAAACAGCCTATGTTATTTCCATACAACTTTGATGGAAAATCCATTGCGAGGACGGACACTGTTAGAGATCTTGGCATTTATCTAGATTCAAAATATGTTGGAATTACATAAAAGTAATTTAAACGACTAACAGCCAACCGCACATTCTTTCACGTAGGGCACTTATTAAAATATATAATTATAAAAAAAAAAAAAAAAAACTTCTTACTAAGATAAATGTACTACTTACACATAGTTTAGAGATTAACTTTAGAATAACAATTATATAACACTCATTAATTTTTATAACCTACAGAATAAGTTTCTTGATTTTTAAGAAATAGAAAAAGTATTATTATTATTATTTCTTATTATGTTTATTTAGTTAAATTTAATTTTTAGTTTTTTGCTGGGTACTACTTACCTATCCTTTGTTTTAGCCTCATAAAATGTTGTGAAACTCTGTAATTGGCTTAAGAGTTAAGTAATAATATTATAAGCTATATAAGATACGATTGTAAAAAAAGCTGTTGAGTTTCTAAATAAATACTTAAATACTAACGTTACAGTCCGTTAGACGTTTTCAACTGACCAAATTAGGTGTTTGAAAAACCTATATACGACCTTTATATAATGTGGCAGTTGTATACACGTTTTTACAGTGACGTTTATAAAACTATCACTTGTTATACACTATTTTGTTATACAGCAGTCAATTTGAGACATCTATATGACTTGGTGGTTTTTTACGACTCAAATATAACTTTTGTATTACGTGATGTCCATTTAATGCCATGCCCTGTCTTTAATAAACCTTGTAGTCGCATTTGAGTCAAGTTTTGACTTTAAAACGACTTGGCCGCCATATTTACGGAACATATGATAAATCAATTACGAAAATTGGAAGCAAGAAATTCGTGGAGAAAACAAAAAAACGTAGTGGAGCTTTCAAAAGGAAAGTAAAACGAAATTTCCTGTTATTAAAAAGTACAACAACAACAACTGTGGCATTAGTCACAAATGTTGAAGAAGAAAAGTGTACAACACATGAACAACAAGAAGGTTCAGTATCAATATTTATTTTATTTACTACCTATAAAAAAATATTGTTTATGATTTTTTCCGATATTGAATTTTTTTATCAGTAGGTAGGTAACTACCTAAATGTTGAAATGATTTATGTTCTTATATGAATTAATAATTTGGATTACAGTAGACGTTGTTTAAAGTGTTCCTGGTGGATCCGCTGTGGTAACATAATTATGGTAAGCTTTTTTCGTAACGTATTACCTACCAGTAGGTACTAGCTTCCGCCCGCGACTTCGCTAGCGTGGACATTCGAGAAAATCCTTAGAGATCCTTTAATCTTTTAATCATGTTTCAGATAAATTTAGATAAGTACTTGAATATAATCTGCACTGAACTTATACAATGACCAGTTTTTGCCTGAAAAAAAAATTTAAAATAATTATTTTGGTTAATATTGAGATAATCAAAAAAGGGTTTTTAATTTTTTAAAGAACCCTAATAGTTAGCGGCAATGGCGTATTGTATGTCTTTACTTGGTCATCAAATAACCTCAGAACGACTTTTTGTCTTTATAACGTCATAAAGAGATCAGTGTGCGACAAAATTAACATGGCTGACATTTTTAGAATCAAACATAATTTTATGAATTAAAATATTATGTGTTAAACGCAAAACTACGAAGGGGCATGAAAATATGAATAGTATTTACATAGGTATATTATCATAAAACTTTAATTCCCAGTCGAACTAAACGGTATGAGAGACTTTCAGTAAGATAATATGAAAGTTAAATAGTACTCACCTTTTATATCCTTGTACTTATTGATTTATTTTGCACTCAGATCTCGAAACATAACCACAAACACGATAGTGCAGTATTTAGTGGCATAATTTGTATGGGGACCTTGCAGATCGTCAACAAAGGAAGCCGCTTGGCACAGGCGTACTTTGTGGTCATCTGAGCTGATTTAGCCCTGTACCCACGTGGTACCACCATGGTGGTAGCCAGGGGTGGGGGGGAGAGGTCCCTTCTACCACGCTGCACTTTTACATCCATATCTCCATAAGTTTAGCAAATAGGTCGTGTTTGGTATCGGTTTCATATAATTCAAGGACGAGGAATTCATTTCTAGAACAATTTTTACACTCGTTCATAGAAAAAACAAAAGTTCTGCACAAAATAAGAAAAATAAGAAAACTAAAATCTTACAAAATCTATGCCTACTAATAAACCACGAGATTGTGCATTATAAAAAAAATATGATTAAACAGCCCTGTTTATCTTAAATATATAAACATCAACTTTTTCGCACAAATTATATTTATAAATGTGTCAAAAAAAACATTTGCGACGCGCGGCGGTATTTTGGCGCAGTATACTTAGATAGGATTTATTACTTATTGTTTAATAATGACACAAATAGGTCGTGTTTGGTATCGTTTTCGTATAATTCAAGTACGGGGAATTCAATTCTGCAACAACATTTTTACTCGTTCATAGAAAAAAATAAAGTTCAGCGCAAAAAAAGAAAAATAAGAAAAAAAAACTTACAAAATCTATGCCTACAATTAAACCACGAGATTATGCTTTATCAAAAAATATGTTTAAACAGCCCTATTTATCTTAAATATATAGACATAAACTTTTTTAAAGAAATTATATTTATAAATGTGTCAAAAAAATCAGTTGCGCCGCGCGCCGGTATTTTAGTGCAATATTTTTTTTATTTGGATTTATCACTTATTGTTTAATAATGACACGGATTAGTATTGGTAGTCCCATAATTTTACTTTAAAAAAGAGTTAAAGTAATAATTAAGTAAAAAAAGTGATTTTACCTACCTAGTTGTAACTAATTTTACTGGCAGTTTCCGCTGCATCCACATAGTTTGGCGCGCTTTATTTCTCTTTTTAAACAATCGCACCTTCCTGCGCATTTTTGCTTACACTTACACCTTGTTAACTCCATGCAAGCTGTGGCTCCTGCCGGTAGGGTGGTCCACACAGGCTCCCATAAACCATTATTTTTGGCCCAACCCCAATCTGCAGGACATGGCAGGTTTTGGGTTGGTTTTAAAAGTTGACCCCATACATTCCGCCCTGATAAATCGCTCGCAAAATATGGTTACACAGGGTGTCTCTGGTTGGTGGGAGATTCTCCAGCTGCCTGTCCTTTTTCGTGAATAGCACTTTTCTGCATTGATTAATATCAAAAGCATTGAGCAATATCAAGGACATGCATTCCAACATTTCCAACAATAACTTAAATCACAAAAGCCAATCACCACGTAACTTACTTGTCATACAATGCAATGATAATTATCAATTCCTGCCTTGCCATGCAATTGCAGCTTCATTAAGTAACCAAAATAAGTACCTATAGTATTTTCACACTTTAAAATCTAAAAATAATTTAGCTATAGTTTAATACAGTTTATCTTCTAGGACCGGAAAAAGCAGAAGTATTGCCATTGTTCCACGCCTTTTCCAGGTGTGATACTGTGATACCGTATCGTCTTTTGCTGGTAAAAGGAAAAAAGCGCTTTCAAAGCTTGGGGCGCTTATCCAATAAATAAATCCGATAAATACTCGTACGTCAAAGAAGGAAATGTGGAGCAGGCATTGCCAATAAGTACCTATTAGAAAAAAATGTCATTGCTTTGTAGGACAAGTAAGTTACGTGGTGATTGGTTTTTGTGATTTAAGTTATTGTTGGAAATTTTGGAATGCATGTCCTTGATATTAATCAATGCTTTTGATATTAATCAATGCAGAAAAGTGCTATTCACGAAAAAGGACAGGCAGCTGGAGAATCCCCCACCAACCAGAGACGCCCTGTGCAACCATATTTTGCGAGTGATTTATCAGGGAGGAATGTATGGGGCTTAACATAATGGTTTATGGGAGCCTGTGTGGACCACCCTACCGGCAGTACCGGCAGGAGCCACAGCTTGCATGGAGTTAACAAGGTGTAAGTGTAAGCAAAAATGCGCAGGAAGGTGCGATTGTTCAAAAAGAGAAATAAAGCGCACCGAACTATGTGGATGCAGCGGAAACTGCCAGTAAAATTAGTTATAACTAGGTAGGTAAAATCACTTTTTCTACTTTAATTATTACTTTAACTCTTTTTTAAAGTAAAATTATGGGACTACCAATACTAACCCGGGTCATTATTAAACAATAAGTGATAAATCCAAATCAAAAAATACTCCACTAAAATACCGCCGCGCGGCGCAACTGATTTTTTTGCCACATTTATAAATATAATTTCTTTAAAAAAAGTTTATGTTTATATATTTAAGATAAATAGGGCTGTTTAAACATATTTTTTGATAAAGCATAATCTCGTGGTTTAATTGTAGGCATAGATTTTGTAAGTTTTTTTTTCTTATTTTTCTTTTTTTGCGCTGTACTTTATTTTTTTCTATGAACAAGTAAAAATTTTGTTGCAGAATTGAATTCCCCGTACGTGAATTATATGAAAACGATACCAAACACGACCTATTTGTGTCATTATAAAACAATAAGTGATAAATCCTATCTAAATATACTGCGCCAAAATATCGCCGCGCGTCGCAATGTTTTTTTTGACACATTTATAAATATAATTTGTACAAAAAAAAGTTGATGTTTATATATTTAAAATAAACAGGGCTGTTTAATCATATTTTTTTTATAAAGCACAATCTCGTGGTTTATTAGTAGGCATAGATTTTGTAAGATTTTAGTTTTCTTATTTTTCTTATTTTGTGCAGAACTTTTGTTTTTTCTATGAACGAGTGTAAAAATTGTTCCAGAAATGAATTCCTCGTCCTTGAATTATATGAAAACGATACCAAACACGACCTATTTGCTAAACTTATGGAGATATGGATGTAAAAGTGCAGCGTGGTAGAAGGGACCTCTCCCCCCCACCCCTGGCTACCACCATGGTGGTACCACGTGGGTACAGGGCTAAATCAGCTCAGATGACCACAAAGTACGCCTGTGCCAAGCGGCTTCCTTTGTTGACGATCTGCAAGGTTGATGCCACTAAATACTGCACTACGAGCCACTAACGAACATTAAAATTCAAATCTCTTTTCCTCCCACTAAAAAGTTCTTACCAGAAAAGAGCTATTTTGGTCCCACTTATATAAGAACAATGCATCCTTTTTCGAATAGAAGGGATGAAAAGAGATTTGAATTTAGAACATGTATCTTTCAAAGAATTCGAACGCCGCCGCCGGCTGGTATGTATTGACTGGCTGTATAGACGGCGCGGAGACTAAAAAAAAAATATAAGCGCGCGAATTAAGTCTGTGTTCTTGTAATTAGTACATACTTACGTACTTAGTACAATAACTTTTGAAAATTGCGCTAGTGTATCAAACGTAACTATAAATTTGTAATTATTTTTACTTTTCACGTGTCTTTTTTTAAATAAAGAACATTTTCATTAATTACATAAACAGTCTCTTATTTATTTTCTCATAGAAAGGGGATGAAAAGTAGAGTATATGACTCGGGCGCAAAATATTTTTAGCAAGGGCGACATACTTTGAATCCCTCGCTACGTTCAGGATTCTACTGAAGAATCCCTCGCTACGCTCGGGATTCTACTCTAGAATCCCTCACTTCGCTCTGGATTCAAAAAAGCGCCCTCGCCGTAAAAATATTATTTTGCTCCCTTGTAATACAATCTACTATATTTTCTAGTGTTTAGTATACACTTGACTTTCTTAACAAATGTAGGATTTGTTCCTCATTCACCCCACATTCCAAAAGACTATTATTATTTGCAAGTAATAATTTACGAAAGTTATTATTTATGTTAACTAATAAGGTACTGTACCTTTGTAAAACTTTCATAGCAAATCGTAGAAAATTTATAAGCTGTCAATTTTTGATATTTGTGTGATCTGAAAAAAAAGGAATGGACAAAAGTGTAAAAGAATCGCAATCATAAAGTTACATAAGAGGATTTAAGACGACGAATCGGGAATTTTGGCGACAGGGATTTCGATTTTCCACAGCAATTACAAAACATATGAAAGTGATATTTAATAAACTAATTCTTCATTTCATTGACTTCAATTTGTCAGTTGCAGAAACACGATTCGTTAACTTTTATAACAGAGAAAAAAATATCAAAGAAACCTCTTTAAAAACAGAGATTTGCATTTTAAGCGTAAACTAGACCGATTTAAGCCTCTAAAAGGCGATGTCATTATTTTCTCATATTATACGAAAATAACAAATAAAACCAGCAGATTTTTTTTTCGCGATTTCAGGGTTGGTCCTGTAATAAAAGTTCTTCAGTTTGATGGTCCCTATCTACATATTCGATATCAAATATTTTGAACTCTTAGTATTAATTATTTAATTAACTTACCTTCTCATTATAATAAGCAAAAACTTCTTGGATTTCTCATCCATGTTATACCATTTGCTCAGATATGCCGTTTCACCAATTTTCCTACTCTGTAACAATAACATTAGTATTAACGTCATTGCTCTATAAAAAATTATCGCTTTTCTTATTATAAGCAAAAATTTGTAATATCTATTGCTAGCAAGTCACTTTATCGGCAGTTTATAATAAGGTAAAAGGTATGCATAGAAGAGTATACTAAAATCCTAACATTCGATATTCTGTTCTGTTAGAAAAATAGAAAAAAAATATTACCTCATGAATTAAGTTCTCTCCAAAAATACTCATTAATAGTATTTGAAGTAAGACAGAAATTAAAAACAGGCTGCATCCAGGCAGTTGAGTCCATTCACCCATCTAAAATTTAAAGAAACAATAATAATAATAATAATAATAAATAATAGTTTTCATGTAGAAAATCGTAATTTTATATTATGATAATTTTATAAAATTACGTAATCTTATATTTTGATAATTTAATTAAATTCTGAGCTCCGGATCTTGTTAGCTTTTTAAAATATCTCAACAATAGACTCTTACTTTTTACAGATTTTATTGAACTTGCGATGTTTTTATTATTTTTATTTTATATACTCAACCTATATGTATATACCTACTCACAGTGAGATTAAATCCTAGGGCACATATTTCAAGTGAACCAACTAAAACATTAAACAGATTTGGTAAACAAAATATTTCTTCCAAATCTTCACTCAATCTGTAAAAAAAATTGAATAATATACTTCATTTGAAAATTAAAATTAGATAACTACAGAAGCAACCTGAATTCTCTTACAATTAATAAATTAAGTCTATTATTATCTTATTTCTAATATCAAACCCGTGTGAAGTGAGGTGACTTTCGAAGTGAGTTAAGCTAGGGATTCCTAGAGTAACAGTGTCGTCACATTACGGCCGTAATTTAGCATCGTAGAACGTTGTCTATGTAAACAATACGGCGCGGTTTCTGACGTTACGGTGTCGTCGTATTGATTACATAGACAACATTCAACGCCGCTATATTACGGCCGTATTATGACGGCACCGCTATCCTGGGAAACCTTAGCTTTACAAGTTTCGTTCAGAATAGCACGGCCGATTATTGTGTACATCGTATTGTTTCAGTTAATAAAAATAATCACTGCATGGCCTAAATTCTACTAAAATTATTAATTAAATCATAACCGCATTATCAGTCAAAATGCAGTTTTTCATATACTTACGAGTCTAATTTTATATGCTATCAAAACCGGCAGGAATATTTTACGATTTCATTATCACGTACACTTCATTGTTTCTGCGATGGAATCAAACGCTTTATAAACCAGTGGAATTTGACCCTGGGATGCGTACTTACTTCAGAATATTTTGATGTTTTTTTACAATATCTCTCAACCCATGAGTATTTGTTTCATCTAAACATCTTATGTCTTCAGTTAAAAGGGCAAAATTGTTGCAAATATGAAGAGTCATCACGCAATAAATTGCATCTACTGTTGTGAAATAGAGCACACAAATATAACCTGAAAAATAGTCAAAGTTAAGAAAAAATTATTACAAAGAAATTGCAAAAAATCACTGTCGTTTTTTTTGGAATTATTGTTTGCTTTTTCAAAATAAGTTCCACTTGTGTTATGGCATTCAGTTAACCACTGATATTCAAAACATTAAAGAACAGTTTCATATTTGTAGATGCCTGGGTAGTAAGTAATAATATGGGTACTCTCATTACTATTACTGCATGTAAATGCAATTATGGTTAAAGTCAATTAAGATTGGAATTGGATTTCTGGAAATTGAATCGATCAATATATAATATAAGAGCACAACCAAAAAGCTTAAATGCTAAATTTAGATATAATATAACAATCAAATTACCACTTAAAATAGAGTAGAAAAATACAAGACACCACGTCGGCCAGGTGTCAGTAGAAAATGGCACCAAAACAGCATACGATAAGGCAAAAACTATTTTATTAGATTTAAAATAAGTGTAAGCTATGATAATTAGAGAAGAAAAATTATAGACCGAAACCAAAACCACATTTAGTACAAAATAATACTTTATAAGACTCTTCATGACCAGTATTTTGTTCTTGACGAGTTCTTTTGCTGCCCTATTTTCGAGAATGTTGAAATAAAGACTTTCGAGGGCTTTAGTAAGTTGATATATTTTTTGTTTCTTAAAAGCGATACTTATCATTTTCAATACCGATAGTAAGCCAATGCATGTACATGGTATCAATTCTGTTATTTTTAGTAAATTATCTGAAGAAAATTTCACAAACAGAAATCCAGCCTCCGCTATTGTCATCACCATTAAAATAAGCAACAGAAAGTAGAATCGAAAATAGATCTTCGAATCGTCGAAGGGGATTCCTATCACCCAAAAGTTGATTTTTATTTGTTTCACTAAATCCTCAAATGGCGGAAAATCCATTTTAAATTTTCACTTCTGTTGTCTATCACAGTGAATCAAAGTTTAGCTAGTTACAGTTTTAGTAAAAAGCTTAAATGGCTTCATATAACAATTACTTAATTGCTTCTAGGGTTGTCCGTCTACATAAACCCACAATTTCACTGTTTTTCTGTAAACCTATATTTTTGTTAATTTCTTTTATTTTTAAACCACTTTCAAACGTTAAAATCGTTCCGACAGTAACTTGCTTGTTTAATTTGGCAAAATTAACTTCAATTTTATCATTTCATTTGTAGGTTTTCTCTACCTCAAAAGGAATAAAGGAACTCTTATAAAATCGCCATGCCAAAGAAATTACTAACTGAATCTTAGAGAAATATTTGTAAATATTTTTTAAATTGAAACGACCCTATTGTTCTATAAATGTTACATTAAAGAACGACGAAACCGCTTATTCAAGCTAACAACGAAGGCAAACAAAGGCTGTGTTCTCACCGAGCGTAAAGTTACATTAAAAAAAAAGTACATCGCAGGTCCATCGAATCCCACCACCTATAGTTATGAGGTAATTTGTGGTGTAAACCACAAACATTGTCACACTGTGTCCATACAAGTTTAAAATTAATTGCATGTTTTCTGTTGGAGAAAACAGTGCAAAATTTAATGAAAAGGATAACCGTAGTCACAGAATACATAACCGTAGTCGCCTGCCACCTCCAGCCTGTTGTTCGTGTCGTGCGTGTCTAGAACAAAGTGGCATGCGACTACGGTTATTCTTTTTATTAAATTTTGGAGTCGAATATTTTCTTGTTTCGTACTTTTTAGAGCACGATTTTTTCTTAAAGTAGACTAAACAGCCAATTTCCTATAGTTATTTAAGTACGATCAAAAAAATATTTGACATCTCCGGAGATTCAAAAGAGATTTGTAAAAGCTTGTATGGAATTTGGTACCACTTGTGAGCACCATTTTTTCCTAAAGATATCGTCCCTAGAAAGAGGTTACTCATTGGATTTTCTTAATAATATACCAAATAATGCGGCAAATAAATTTTAATTTCGGCATAAAACTTCAAATGGAAAGCCATTTTAAAAAAGCATTGGAATACGCACTTAAACGTTAAATGTCATTTTAAAAGCCGCGACGCGACGAGACGGTAAAATAAAAAGTAAGAACTTGTAGAATATGATGCCGATGTTACCAGTTGATTCTATTAAGTAGTTTTGATGTTTTTAAGGCTATATATTTTGTGTATGTCCTCCGAGTGGTACCAAATCCTTACCATCTCCTTTAGCGCGGAGTTGATCCTGAGGTATAATTTATGTTTCCGAACGTAGGTATCCTTTATGTGTCACACTGGTAATGGTGTATCAATAAAAAAGATACTGTCAACATCACATGTTGAAGTCGCAAACATGAGTCGTATTCAGAGACACGTTTTTTTGTTACTATATAAAAAGACAATCGGATAGTTAGTTTAATATACCTACCTACCTATTTAAATTTTGGGCCTTACGAGGATAACCTATTCTATTTGTTTTAAAATAAAAAGTTTATTATTATGAATTCTTCTTTACTATTTGTATGTTATCAAGTCATTAACAAAAAAGACTTTTCGATTTTATAACAAATTAATACCTACGTTCGCACCTGTTTTTACTGCAATTACGGAGTACCAATGAAAATACATTGTTATCGATATTTCAACCAGTGTTTAATCTGTAGGTACATAATAGATTGGAAATAAATCACTTGTTTTTTTACATTTTTTTTATTTTCAACTGAACTAGTATTCGTTCTTGGGTTTGTGCTGCGTCTAAAGTCTAGTTGGACTGAATGACTGGTGCGAGTTGTCTGGAATTAATTTGTACTTCTCAGCAGATTTAAGTGCATAATAAACAAAAAAACCGGCCAAGTGCGAGTCGGACTCACGCACGAAGGGTTCCGTACCAAAAAAGGCAAAAAAACACGATTGTTGTATGGGAGCCCCCCTTAAATATTTATTTTATTCTGTTTTTAGTATTAGCTGTTATAGCGGCAATAGAAATACATCATCTGTGAAAATTTTAACTGTCTACCTGTTGTCGTTATTAATATCGAGCAAAAAATGGCAAAAAAATCACGTTTGTTGTATGGGAGCCCCCCTTTAATATTTATTTTATTCGGTTTTTAGTATTTGTTGTTATAGCGGCAACAGAAATACATCATCTGTGAACATTTCAGCTGTCTAGCTATCACGGTTAATGAGATACAGCCTGGCGACAGACAGACAGACGGACAGACAGACAGACAGACAGCGGAGTCTTAGTAATAGGGTCCCGTTTTTACCCTTTGGGTACGGAACCCTAAAAAGTATCATTTATTATTACACAAGTTTTCCCCATTGGCTTAAAAGGATACAAATAATATATCCATGACGTTTACGCCATTCTGTTAAATTCTAGTGGCTCTGTAGAGCTGCTCTAGACCTCGCTTTTGTAAAAAAATCCACACTTTTCGAAATGGCTGAACATGAATTTTCCCCATTTCACAGCCATTTTGAAAAATTTCGGAAAACTGAATCGACAAAAAATCCATATTATTATAGAACCCGCTCACAAATTACACGAGCATAGGTTGATAAATGCGACCTGTAGAGGAGAACAAACGAACCAGCCAGACAGGCGGATGGACATGCGAATGCAGTTTTGCCTAAGCTAAAACTGAGACGGTTCGCTCGCGCTTCGCGCTTGCTCGGTCAGCTATAATACCTTTTGACACTTTTTGCCTTTTGCTGTTGAATGTTCCTAAAGCTTTGGGACTAACTAAAAAGGAAAGTGTCTCAAGAAAGTTGCTCTAATACTAGGTAATACAAGCAAACGACGCTATTACCGATACAGCACTGAACTTATGACACAAGAATACTTCAAAAATGCAGAATTGCATCGCATAATTCTGGCATAACTGCGCAGATTTAATCGTCTGAGCAAACATATGGACGCTCCTGCTAAAATATGCTTGCAATACTTCACGGACTTAGTAAGAACGCCTACAGTCAGCCCAAGTGGAAATTTTGCAACTATTACTTAGCTTTAAGGAGATTTGCTCCTTAAAGTCCGGAAAGATTTACTGTACGTGTTAAAATGAGAAATGTTACATTGCATTATTGTTGTACTAGCGGCCGCTCGCGGTTCCACCCGCATGGTTCCCGTTCCCGTGGGAATATCGAAATAAAAAGTATTCTATGTTTTAATCCAAGCTATCCACTATCTGTGTGCCAAATTTCAACCAAATCCGTTCAGTAGTTTTTGCGTGATTGAGGAACAAACATCCAAACCCACAAACTTTCACATTTATAATATTAGTAGGATTAAATACAAAAATATGTACCCAATCGAAAACAAGTAGTGTTCAAAACTTTCCTTCAATTTTATTCGTTTAATTATAAAAATTGTGTCCCCTTCTTTGTGCCGCAAAACTATTTTTCTAATAGCACGAGTATGCAGTGCAGTTTTCTAAGAAATTCAATTTCATAAAAAGACACGAAGTGAAGGCTAGGTGCCTAATATTATTATATAGTGGGAGTTATTTTATAGCGCCAATGCTGCTTTTAGAGATGAGTCTTTTCGGTAGGGAGGTGCGAAATTTTCAGCACAGATATGTGGATTTATTTCTTGTAAAGTTTAACTTTAATTTCATTGTCATTTTTCATAGATTGTTTCAACACTCTTAATAAATCCGTCGATTTGAATTTATTACATAAGTGTCACGAAGGCACATAGGTACCCACGTTTCACAAAATAGATGTAAAATTATTATTTTTATTAAATAAGCACCATGTAAATAGTTCAATATTATTTATTTACATTATTATATTTATTGGACTATTTTTAAATCACAATCACATATTTTTTAATATGTTATCTTTTTAGTTACTATGTAACTGGTATCAGGTGTAAAAAAAACTATTTTATCTCAACAGATATAATACTTACTAGCCTTTGTGTGTCTGTGCGGAAAGAGAACCATCATGGGATTTGTGCTCGATTACCGTTTTTGTCCTGTTGACGGCTGATCGAAAGATTTCCTGCAAGGTACACCACTAGTTCTCGAATCTCATTGGAGGCCACAAAGACGTCGGCTTTAACCGCGATAATCTCCGCGCAGTATCACCCGCCACAGTAAAGGTATTATGCAAATGCTGCCGATAAGCGCACCGTCCCCGACCTATGTATAAAATTAAATTGCACTACCTTGATGACAGTGCGCAAACTACAACGGTATAGTGTTCAAGTGATGTTGGGTTGGGGAATTTGATTGCGGTCAACGTTATGTACAGTAGAAGCCAGTAGCATTTCAACCGCATATACGGAAGGGCTGTCTACATGGTACTACAAATCAGAGGTAACTCAGAAATAAGGTTTAGCGATGAGCATCTTCCGAATGTGTGATGTGCGTGAGCGTGAGGTACACGCAGCGTGTACGCCATGTACTTACATAAACGTTGCAAATGATTCCACTTTGCTTCACCAAGACGTGTCCCCACCGGTGAATATAAGTATCAACAAAAAGTGAAAATATAGAAGTAACATTCTCCATCGACTGTACAATTTCTGTCTAAGCAAATATGTATGTCGTAAAGTGAATCTATCGTATAGCTAATCTGTCTTAAAGAAGCTAACAAGGGCACCAGTGGGGACGCTTGGTGGGGCAAACTGGACAAAGTGGAATAATCCCTCGTCGCGTGCTCACGCGTGTGCTGCGCTGCGTTTTGTAACAGCAATTTTATTAGCAACTAGTGTCCCGTCCACTGATCCGCAACGACACCTCCGACACATTTTTGTAGTTTTTTTTAAATACGATGCAGACCGGTGAACGCATTTTGTAAGTGTTCAAAAAATTCTACAATCAGCTATCTATATGGGTGCGTTGCGAATGTTGCGGCACGTTCGATGTGGAGCAATGGATGCTAAGCTCAAATGCACCCTCGAATTTTACTAATGGAGATTCGTAACACGAATGGTTAAAGTTAATAAATAAAATACGTAGTGTAATGGGTACACCATTACACTACGTATTTTATTCAATCAATTTTATTCAGTCAGCGTCCAATTGATATGAGCGTCTAGAGCAGGGGTGGCCAACCAGTCGATCTCTGGAGACAGTGCAGTCGATCGCGAGATTCGCGAGAGACATAATAAAAAGGGCTTTGCTTGTGGTAGCAAAGCAAGAAGAAATAGAACTGTAGCGGGGGGCGGCGTTTTTGTGGTGAAAAATATCCCAAAAGTGCTTTAAGTCGATCTCAATAGGCCGGAAAAATTTAAAATCGATCGCAGCCCTAGACAAGTTGGCGACGCCTGGTCTAGAGTAGTTAAACAATATGGCCATTCTAACTGTGTAGATCAAATTGATTTTTATTTCGTTTTTCAGATCATTTTGACTACCCTAGACGCTCATATAAATTTAAAGTTGACTGTACCTGTTATGTAAAAATAAAATTAAAAACAAAATGTCTTTCCTGGATTATTATAACTATACATTTTTTAAATTTTCAGTGAAAACGATATCGGCTTACGTAAAAAATTTCATTAAATATTCCGTGTGAAGCAACTTTTTAGTAATAAAATAATGTAAGATTTCATTTAGTAGTAAAATGTTCACAAAGTCATTTTCCAGAACATTTTTAATATTATATGACATCAGAATCGGACACACTCAGCTATAATGTAAAAGAAATATAACAGGAAAGCCAAAAGTAAATGATGAATTTATTGTGTTTATTAGTGTAGCTTTGAAAGTAGTGCAGACATTTAAATAACTGGGCCACATCATCACGGAGGACTTAAAAGATGACGAAGATATAGAGAGGGAACGCAGGGCGTTAACGGTGAGAAGTAATATGCTTGCCCGCAGATTCGCTCGATGTACTGCAGAGGTGAAAGTGACGCTATTTAAAGCGTTTTGTCAGTCCTTCTATACGAGTGGTCTGTGGGTGACATATTCACGGCGATCTTATGACATCCTGCGTGTTCAGTACAACAACTCCTTTAGAATGCTGTTGGGGCTGCCATGGCGCTGTAGCGCCTCAAAGATGTCTGCAGACTCGAACACGGATGGGTTTCATGCTATTATGCGCAAAAAAGCCTGTTCCCTACTACAGCGACTACGTAATAGCGGCAACAGCATTCTGAAGGTGATTGCTGCCAGACATGATTGCCCCATTCAAAGACACTGGGTCGAAATTGCAATGGGGCTTAAGAAATGAAATGTTATTACTGAAATAAGCTAACAATACTAACGTAGGATTAAGTAAATATTGTTACTAACATATTACTAATAATCTATGGATGTCTAACGTCTGAAATAAATGTTATATTATTATTATACATATTATTATTATATTATATTATAATAAATATTATAAGCTTTAATTTGAATTAAAGCCCAGTTTTGCCATATCGGACGAATAATTTCACACAAATTCTGTTCCAGCCAGGACATAGTTGTTATCCGAAAGTTATGAAACGAGCCCATTTTCTGTTTGTCAATGATAAGGAGTTCAGCCTGTCGATTCTGTAACCAAACTCGCATCTCACTTCGAACCTCACTTCGCGTGAATTTGTTATTAGAAATTAGGTTACGTAGGGGAGGGAGGGGGTTGAGCCTAATCTCACCCAATCTCACGTGGGGGAGAGGGGGTTCTCGGCAAATATCACGTAGTTTTTTTTCTGCAGGAACAGTATCGCGAAAAACTAGGTTAAATAAAGTTAAACATTTTTTATACCAAAAATATGGCTAAATCCTAAACAATAATTTTTATTTAAATAAATGCAAAGCAAGCAAGCACAGATTAACGTTTTGAAAAAATACACGTTTTGAAAAATCTCACATGAGATTTATAGGGGGGGAGAGGGTCGAGCCAAATCTCATGCCATCTCACCAAGGGGAGAGGGGGGGGGGGGGGGGGTCGGGCAAAATCACCGCACGTAATTAATGGACGCCCCCTTAGCTGAATATAAGTTACTTTACCGATTGCAAAAGGTTTTATAGTCCTCGATACGTTCATGGCACGCGGGGTCGCAATTCAAGGGAGCGCGGCATATAGCTACTCAGTTCGCACATTTTATGACCTCGCGTGCCACGAACATTCTCATGTAGCTACCGTAGCTATCTAAAATCTTTTGTGACTAAAAAAAACAGCCTATCATTATCTCATTTATGATTTAAAATTCCCGCGCACCCAAGTAACACATTGGCTGATCAAGTGTCGAATTATACACCTACATAAAGTTAAAAGTGTGATTAAAGATGTTTAAAGGTTTTCGTAGCTTCTCAAGGCTGATATATTGCATTTGAAAAAGTTATTTATTCAATAATCTGTAAAAGGCACTCCAGAAATACTTAATTAAGCTATGGGCTATTTAAGAGTTCATAATACATGTTTTACTATGTTTGCAGCTGAAAAGCGGCGTAAAGAAATTCTTCTATAATGTTTTTTGCTGTTGAATGGTCTAAAATTAATCCGTTCTAACACCAACTGGTTAACAGTACGTCTTAAAGGTATTGTAAAGTTAGAAGCTGTGCATTGATCTTGAAGGCATCTTTTATGACGCTTTTGAGCTACATGTGGTGTAATATAATACCACTGTAAGGTTGTCTGGTTAAGATCATTAAGGAAATACTTTTAACAGCCTGTTGCTGCTGAAATTACGCCTAAGTAGAAAATAATAACTCTTCAAGCTGAAGAAGTGTATGAAATCATATATTTATACAGCTTTATTTGAGAAACTGTTGTAAACCATTTTTCAAGGGCTTTGTAATTCTCAAAGAGTTAGAATGTAATTTGTCTATACTTTTAATCAGTTTTTGACACCCAATTACACCACATTAAAGTTCGTTGCTGTTATTGACTCCATTTAACAGCTTTTCTACCTTATCTGTTGCAAAATTTATTATTTTGGTTACTAGCTAGTCTTCGAATAAATATAAGACTATACCTACCTATAAGATAAATGTTTGTTGGAGGATAATTTTCTTTTTGGTAGAGGACCCCTAATTTGCTGCAAGAAATAATTGTTGAAATACAATATAACTCATAAGTCATTAGAACGGCATTTCCGGAATCTATATATGAACTAAAAGTATAAATTAACGTCTCTTATACAGAACACGAGCAGTCTATGGCTGATTAATGGTATTTTGTTCAGCAAATAGTGTCACAAGATAATATTTTAACGATTAAAGCTGAACACCTCATGGACGCCATAACTAACCTAAAAATAGCTTTTTTTATTATTTTTTAAAACATTATTAGCTGCAAGAATACGCCTTAATTTGAGCTCTTACTTCATAGGCAATTTAAAGAAACCATTTTTACTAAATATCTCTTTTAATTTTCCATCATAATAGATTAAAACTTTTGCACTCGTGATTTGTCCACATATTTTCTAAGTTAAAATCTAATTATTCGAAGGGCGCATGAAAATTTTGTAGTTAATTGGTATTAACTTCACGATGTAGTTGCACTCACATCCTGAACGCATTTGTATAAACAATGTGTTCTAACAAAAAATATCCCAGTAAAAATGGTGGACGATGATGGAAGATTGAATATAGTTAACTTTACACCATAACTTTTAACAGTCCTTCACATACTTAATTTATTTTAAGAATACTTGCTAAGAACAAAGACGTTAAAAAAGTTTGAATAGGGAGTTGCAATAGGTTAGAAGCTGTTTAAGAGCTGGTTGGGGGAGTCCTGCACAGTATTAAACTTTTTACATTGCCTTATTAATGCTCTATTAAAACTTAAATAAGCCTGACCGATGCTTCTCTCCAGCCATTGTAATACCAAAGGCTGTATAATTTGGGGCCCTTTTTAGCTGTTTAAGCGCTTAAACAGCTTAAGTACAGCCAAATTGGAATACCCTTAAACAGCTTTAAGATTCGATGGCAGCATTAATTAAGCACTTATGCAGCATTTGTGTGCTACTTGGGCAGTGTTATGAGATTCGAAGTGAGGTTCGAGTTTGGTTACAGAATAGACAGACAGGTTATGTAACATGAGTAGTAGGTATCAATCATGTCCAAAAATTCACAGATTTTGCAGTACCCGCAAGAATCGGAGCATTGAAAATGAACACAAAAATTTACTATAAACCAAAATCAAATGAAATGCAAAATCCTATTATCACCGATTATTAACCGATTTTCAAAAAAAAAATCGCCATTTTGTAGCTCAATTTTTTTTTCTTAAGTCGTTTTTTCCGAAATTTTAGAATTAAGTAAATTCCTCAACTTTTGGTACTATTTCCATCTCGATCCTCCCAAAATCTTCGGAGATATGGTCAAAGATACGTATCAGGCGATTTGCATCTAATAACCATTTTCAATGGTAAGAGGGAAAAAATGCCTCCGTAGTAAGTGGACAGATTCGCAACTGGACAGATACAGTATTACCTACCGGTACGGTAATAGAACTAGCCTACCAAAACGGCGCGTAGATAACATAGCTGGCGTGGCACATCTATTTTTTACCGACTTCAAAAAAAGGAGGAGGTTCTCAAGTCGACGGTATTTTTTTTTTATTATTTTTTTATGTATGTTTTAACATAGCTTCGTCAGTTGTTACCCGATTTGTACAATTCTTTTTTTTATCTCAAAAACATAGTTCGTGTGTGGTCCCATAAATTTTTTTTCAGAGATCTGGCCAGTAGTTTTTTCATAATCCTGAAAAATATCAATTATTTAGCTCGCCATCGCACGAGTTTTTATGGAATTTCGGACATAACATCTTTGTTTATGAACCGATTTAGATGATTCTTTTTTTTTTTGAAAGGGTATACTTCAAGAGTGGTCACAATTTAATTTCATCGTTATTCGTCTTCGAACTTCGAAGATACACAAGGGAACTCCTCAAAGTCAAATAGTATATGTAAAGTGATTTAAGTTTTGGTAAGTTTATGGCAATCCAAAACAAACCAAATCATGGTTTGCGATGCAACGTTCTGGACTAGACTTGGACTACGAAGACCCAACGGAACTCCTCAAAAACAAACAGCGTAATTTGGAAATTGAGTTCTGGGCATTTTACCATTGAAATGTTATAATATAAAGTAAAACAATATTTACACGCTGCGCTTACATACCTATCACTAAAAAGTTGAAAATAAAAAAGCTTAAAAAAAAAAAGAAAAACCGCCTTCAAAAAACAGTTTTCAGGTTTTTTTAACTTGACCTTTGTTAGAATCGAATCCAAAAGGTTTTTAAATTTATTGTTTTGTTGTGTAAACCTGTGTTTACACAATCAATACACAAAGGCATAGCTACTTGTCCAACGATGTTGCCTTTGAATCCCACGCGCGCATAAATTGTTGTTTTAAATTCACCAGAAAATTCTATTCAGAATTATTTTTGCGATAGAAGGTAAGGCTTTACGACAAAATATTGCCGGAGCTTACATGCTTTGTCCGTATTTTACATGTATGGTGAATTGTACTAAGCAATAATCGTATATTATGACGAACGAGGCTCAGGTGCGTCATTGGGTAGCTCGGTAAGTTATAAGGGTATAGATTTGAAAATGCTGTTCAAATCCGATGAAACCATCCATTTATAGTTTGTTTTAGAGTTTAACACGATCTTAGAATATTTTTTTGCATTACACAGGTAATTCAGGTTAGGTACCAAAAGGATTAATTAATAGTTTTTGTGCTGTTATGCTAACTAAGAAAAAAATACCGACATTTTCTTGGTTTGCATTCCGCTTATAGGAATTACTATCTAACTACATTTACTCAATTCGTTTCCAAATCTCTTCTAGTAAAACTTCATCGTGGAAAAACAAGTCACACAGAATTGTCATCCCTAAGGAGCCACTTTATCTTAACTTGGGAACGAAAATAGCTTCCCTCGTGACGGCTTGCTTAATAGTGGAGCTTAAGGATCCATCGCACTTTACCGTGTACGTGAAGAATACCAGGAAAGTGACCTTTGCTTAGCTTTAATGGACGATGAAGCTCGTATTTGTACAATAAAAACAACTGGAAACCGAAACACATCCAACTAGGGCTACAGGAAGTCACGTGACAAATTTTCAGGTTGTCTTTAGTCCATGAAACCGAATCAATTTCTCTTAGAAACATGTCCATGTCCATCAGCCATTTAATGTCCCCACTGCTGGGGCACAGGCCTTCCATAAGGGTGGATAAAGAGGACGGGCCATAACCCACCACGCGGGCCCAATGCGAATTGGTGGTATTAACGACTGCAAAAGCACCCGGGACCAACGGCTTGACGTGCCTTCCGAAGCACGGAGGAGCACGAGATAATATTTTTTTGGTCACCCATCCCATGACCGACCCTTGTGAAAGTTGCTTAACCTCCGCAACCACTGCACCACCGACCTCCGTAGAAACATACCTGGGTCATATTATTCAATTGCTCTATTTATATCATCAATGTTTAAAAGCTGAAACCAAAGAAGCTTACAAAAATAACCTGATTACAGCAGAACTTTTCGAAATAAACAGAAAACACGGAACTTTTCAGGAAGTTGTAATGGGTGAACCGCAATCCCTAACCGTATTAAAAGTTTGATTTTGTAATCGATAAATAATCAATTCCACTATTCGGCTTCTTGTTCTATTCAGATTTTAGCAATCATAATGGAAATCACTCATATTTTTGCATTATTTATGGAAACCGTGAACTTCCGTGGTCGAGTAAGTTGAACACCGATTTTCCCTTTTTTCGCTAAATGGCAGATTCTGTAAATGGCAGATTCTTTAAACGACAGATATTGTACAGTCAGACAGCAAAAACAAAAGTTTTTTGACATGGGTTTTTTTTGTAAACATTGGTTTTGACCAGAATTTATTTCAATATTAATAATGTTTTGATGTTTATATTGGTGGTGGTTAACCTTCTCCATATTTATGAGATCCTGGTACTTTGGTGACGTATGGTTGAACGAAAAAATAAAGTTAATAATTTTCTTTTCTGACGGGTCGGTCGGGATTATCGTGTGTCATTATTTCCGTTTACATTTTTTTGATAGAGCCTAATAATAATAAAAAATATCTTAAGAATTAGAATTTTGTTTGGGACTGTACTTCTGCCATTTAGAGAATCTTCCGTTTACAGAATCTGCCGTTTGTAGAATCTGCCATTTAGCGAATAAAGGCGATTTTCGTGGTATCGCTATCTTTTGTCCGGGTCTTTTTACAAAAAAATATGTTCTACCTTGTCTCAATTCTGGGTGTTTGTGGTACCTTACTTGTTTCCGCTTTTTTTTATACACAACGGGATAGTGCGTGGCCTTCTCACCTAATGTTAAATGACGATAAGGCCGAAGGTGGAAGCGCACTACACCCGGAATACTGGCTATCCTACCTCTAACTGCCGGAACACAACAATTATTAAATTGTTGTTATGGCGTCAGACTTAGGTAAGATGGTGGTAGAGCGAGGCGGACTTGAAATAAGCCCTACCATCAACCAAACCGAGTACAAATTGTACCCCCCTGGGAATCGAACCCGGGAGCTCTGCGTCTTACACGGGTGGGCGAACCACTAGACCACATAGGCGGTTAAAACTTCCAAAACACAAGTGCTTTAGCTACACTTGGAGTCGGAGCAATTTATGTGATATGTGATGTTGTCCAAAATATGTTTTTGGTGAAAGATTTTGGTCAAGGGTGTTACTGTGCAAAAAAAAATTACACTGAGTTCAATCATGATTTATATTCGTTTTACGTTTAACATGATTAATCTTGAAAAAATATAATGAAATACCAAAAGTTCACAATTTAATAAAAAGGTTAGACGTGATTAACTTGGGAAAGTCAATTTTTCAGATCAGAAGTTGATCTATTAGGTAATCTGCATCTGAAACACGATTCAAAGTCATAATAAACTTTATTTAAATAAACTTAAAACTAAGCACTTTGAAATCATAAATATTTTTCGGCCCATTCAAGACCTATTTAGCTGACACGAAACATAGGCACAAGATACTTAACAAGAGTAACGATGTAATTCATTCAACAACAAACTTGGGAAAGTCAATTTTTCAGATCAGAAGTTGATCTATTAGGTAATCTGCATCTGAAACACGATTCAAAGTCATAATAAACTTTATTTAAATAAACTTAAAACTAAGCACTTTGAAATCATAAATATTTTTCGGCCCATTCAAGACCTATTTAGCTGACACGAAACATAGGCACAAGATACTTAACAAGAGTAACGATGTAATTCATTCAATAGAAGTCCAGATAAACTACCAAATGCATGTTTTTATGGTTCCGTAGCCTAATGGTAAAAAACGGAACCCTTATAGTTTTGTCATGTCTGTCTGTCTGTCCGTATGTCACAGCCCTTTATTCCGAAACTATTAAGACTACACAATTGACAACATTTAAAAATTTTTATCCTGTTTTTTTATTTGTTATTTAGAAATTACTGATGAAAACAAGAGACACGTAAGTAGGTGATTATTGGGCGTTCTGGAACACATTCACTCCAGGTCTCTCACGTCCGTTCGATCCCTGTCGTGAAGTGTTCCAAACTGCCCAATAATCACCTCGATCGCTGTAGTAAAAACTGTTTCAGGAAGACCAGTTAAATGTATGAAAATATGGTTAAACTCCCTAGTTCCTACCTACTCGCGATGAATAAATATAAAATATACTTTATGTAAAACTTACATGCTGCTAAGCTCACTGCACACCAAATCATTTGTATTGCACTCATTATAATATAGTAACACTGATTTATGCACGATGCTTAAACCGATAATGGATCACACTCGGCGGCTGACATTATGGAACTTATCGTTTTGTTTTAGACCGATTGTTCGTGTCAGTGGCCAAATTTGGTCGATGGCACCTGAAGTCGAATTTCGATCATAACGCTTAGGAAAATATCATTCTTCGGCCGATTGCTCATGCCCATCGCCCATTGGCTGGTGGCACCTCAGAAATGAATTTCCATCACGATACGATACGATTAAGAACATCGGATAATAGTCAATGCCAAAGCTGAGGAAATTATCATTCTTCGGCTGATTGCTCGTGCCGTTCACCTAGTGGTTGTTGGCACCCAGATATGATAATTCCAAAGATAAGGCAAATATACCTCCAAAGAACTCAACAGGTAACTGGTGCCGGTGACCAAATTAGGTTGGCGACACCTAAAACAACGAAAAGATTACCACTTTATGCTGCCATCGAGAGATGGGTGACCGCCCATCTATCCAGTTCTCGGGTTTTCTCATAACCTGCACTGCACTGTTCACTTACGCGGACGACAAGACTATGACTCGAATGCAAGTGCATTGCGTCATGGTTCAAACTGTGTGATTGAAAAAAATCGCACATAATGCATTGAGTTAAGGAATGGTTTAAATTGAATATTATAATTCACTTATCACGTTTATCAATGCAGTGGTATTGACTTTTGTAAGGTAAGCAAATAGGTAAGCCACATTACCACCGTGAGAATAAATTCGCAACATAAACTAGTTAGAGCACACGGTTTGTCTCGTTATTTTTATATTTATTATCTTTTAAGGTTTTTGATTTAATTTTTCATGAAATACAATCATTGATTTCATAAACACATATTCTCTGAATATCGTCAAAAGGCCCAGTTAATAATAAATAAAATAATCAGTTTCGTTAAAAGTGTATTTTTTTCTTTTGGGCACAAATTGACTTTTAGATCTCTTGTAAAACGAAATAACAAAGGTTATTGGGCATATTTGACCCACTTGATGAATGTTTGCGTACAGAGACCAAACCAGTTTCAAATTGAAGTTTCAATCCCACTTTTCAAAATATGTATTATTTTTTTATGTACCGACCGGCAGAAAAAAAGTTATTTTACATTAAGTGTTTTATTGTATGTTTAATGTTATTAAACTTTTGTTAATAAAACAGAAGTTTTTACTTTAAGCATTGTGAAAATGTGTGGTACAAGCATAATAAACGTTTTATTATCTTTATTTATTTTATTTTTAATTAAAGTGCTGTGACATAATGATAAAAAATTAAACGTGTCCTGCAAGAATGTGACCCATACCACTGAGTAGCAGACACATTTATCTACATACCTAGCCCGATTTAGTTTGTGTACGCTGTAGGTCAAATGTTCGAACAAAATGCCCAATGACCTTTTTGTTATAAGTATGAAATATTTATGCAAAACATCAGAATAAGTTAAACAAAGTCAATAAATTAATCCGTTGATCCATTTTTTTTACATAATACTTTTGAAAAACATAAGTTTTTGTCATTAAGGTACATAAAGCTTAGTAAACTGTGCTAATTACTGAAATAAATATTTTTACTTAAACTTGCTTTCTGATATCAATAAGCTAAAACAAACGATGACAAAAGCGCAGCGAACTTAATGATAATTATAAAATATATAAAACATAGTTTCATAAAACATCTCAACTTTTCTGAACCATTATTGTAATATTATATCTGAGGGAATCGAACCCGTTGAAGTTTAATTTACTACCACCGCTAAGCCAGTCGATTATAACCAACGATGCAGATTTAGACCTTAGCTCTGATAAAGCCGTGTGTACACAATGCAGCTTTGTTTTGAATTACAAACCTATTGTAATATTAGTGCGCTTACGGATATTATTATATAGTTTCATAAAATTAAACATGCTTCTGGTGTTTGATTTTATTTGATGATTGCGATAAGTCGCATGGTTATTATCTCTGACTTAAATGCATGCTGTGGGTTCGAGTTTGTGTGGATATTTCGTGATGAAGATAAAATTTTGCATTTTTTAAGTAGTCATTGTTTTTAGATAGGTAGTTATTTAAGGATGGCTCACGTTGTTTTAGTAGCTTCTTAGTTTTTAAATGCCTACCTAATCATTCAAAACTTCATTACTTCAAGAACTACGAGAAATTCGTACTTATTTAATTTAACTTTATTTAGATATCATTACAAAATAATCATTTAAACTACTCAAATACCTCAAATACACAAATGTGAAAATAAATCAATAGAGTAAGACATTACCATTTTAACCATTATGTACATAGCCTTAACTACATATTGTCGGCTTATTTGAATATCAAGTTTGCGACATTAAACTGATACTACTTCCGTTCCGTAATATAAAATGTTTATTTTGCAAATACTTAATAATTACAATTAACTTTGGTAAAATATGTAATAACGATTTCCAGTGGTTGTAAACCGTCACGTATTTATATTTAATACATTATATTTTAATAGAAAGTTTGGAACTAAATAATCCTGAACAAATTTAGTGTGAAGTTTAACTTAAGTATATCATTATCACATGAGGAGTGACAAGAACCTGTAAAACAGTTTCAGGTCCAGTTTATTTTATAAATTTTTGTGGTGCTCTGTCAAATAAAATATTTAATATTAAAAAAAAACAAAAAGTTTCGCATTTTTTTTACTTACAATATAATTTTCCATTAAACTGAAGATTTTTCAAATAATAAACACACGAATATAATAAAATGTTTTTCACTCCTGATTAAGAAATTATTGAAGATTCAGCAAAAACAACCTATTTAAAACGATTTCCGATCAATAAGTGTCACAAATTGTGGTGCTGCTCCGTCACTATTAGCAAAGACACTCTGCCTCTCCGTCACCAGCGGTTTGCCAGTCATCCATCCGACTGCTCCATCCTCTCTCTGCGTGAGCACTCTGCCAGCCCCTGCCGAGCGCCAGCGCCCCGCCCGCCCACACGCTGACCATCAGCCAGCTGCTCTGCCATCACCGCAAGCTCACTGTATAACTCACACGAGCAAAACGAGGATCCGTGCTATTGCCATAATGTTCGTAAGTTGTTATTTTACTAAATGATTTTCTAGTGATGAATACTAATCCGATAAGGTAAATTTGTAAACGTGCTTAAGTTACTATCGTGTTTGTGTGAAAAGTTTTAAATCTCGATCTTATTGCTTTACCACAATGATATCAAACGCGATGGTAACGTTTGCATATTTGCAAACTTACACTCGGCCCTCTGTTCAATTTGAGTTTCAAACGTAACAAATAAAAAGGAAATATTTTTTTATCAAATCTAAATTCATTCGGGAGTAAATTTTATCTTAAATTCTGTAAATTATTAATTATCTAATGTTAGTAATAATAACTTGCAGGTCGGACTCCGAATACTACAACAATAAGGGCAGCAAAGGCGCCAGAAAACAGGTCGTGGAAGATTTCGTCGAATCGGACACCGATGGGGAAACGACTTCCAAAGTAACGTATGTATTAATTAAACTTACTTACACTTTAAAATTTAAGTCTTAGATTGTTATTATTAAAATATCACTTTTATAGTTACATTTACAACAATTACTTAGGT
Source organism: Agriphila tristella (assembly GCA_928269145.1). Taxonomy (NCBI): domain Eukaryota; kingdom Metazoa; phylum Arthropoda; class Insecta; order Lepidoptera; family Crambidae; genus Agriphila; species Agriphila tristella. The sequence continues at coordinate 47,979,715 of OV743433.1, forward strand.
ACTTATATTTTTTCCTTTACATTTTACATACTTACTATTTTATGGCTAAGTTTTTTCAACATGTAATCTTGACGTACACTATATTTTAAGAGTTATGATATGATATGTGATGTGTGCGTATCTTTGGTCGTTTATTTATATCCAGTTTTTTTTTTAGTTCCAAGAAAGAGCCGAAACCTGCAAAAGCGGTAAAAAGGAAGGCGCCAACATCAAAAAAGTCATCTGCACCGGCTGCAACAAAGTCAACTGGGTGGCAAATTGACTCAGACAGTGAGGAAGAGGCGGTGGCTCGACGACGAGGCAGCGAGAGCCAGCCCTTGCAGTCGTGCTTGTCGCGGCGTGTCGCCGACGGGGTCCTGCGCCGCACCGCCCAGAGAGACGGTGATACTTACATTGAAGTAAAGGTGTACAACACCAAAGACATATTGAAGGTGGAGCCCAAAGATCGCTGGGAACAGGCGGTAATCTCCCTGAAATATCGAGCAGATTCCGATGCTCCAGAGTTGATTTCACTTAAGGAGGCGCTCAAGCTCTGCAAAAAAAACTTCACCGAGGAAGGAAAATTTTTTAGCTTTAAGAAAAAGTAATAACTTAGTTATAGGAGATATTTTTTTTTATTAACTTCTATATTTTTAGGATATTTTTTTTGTATTTTAATTTTATAATATATTATTTAAGATACTTAAAAAACTTAACTTAGTAGTACTAGTACTAAATAAATAAATAAAATAAATAGATAAACTTTAACAAACATTTACTTATTATGAGTTAAACTCTATTCCCTAAAAATAAATAATATTTGGTTTATACATATAATATTAAAAAATAAAATACATAAGTACATAAGTAGGAATTATTATACCTATTCAACCAGTCCATTCAATAAAATATCACTGATTTTGGCAGCTTAGGATAATAATTCGCTTTTATTATATTCTTCCTACTACCTACTTAACGATATGGCAAGCAAAACAGTGTATTGCACAGTTTGTGACATATCCGTTAAAAGTAAAGCATTCTCAGCCCATTTGAGAAGTAATATCCATAAAAATAATAGTTCCATCGAAATAAGTGACGGAATTGAAAAAATAAGCAGTGCATTTCGAAGTCGAATCGCATCGTACAGGGTTCGAGCGCCGACGATGGCTGATAGCGGTGACGACACGGATGACGTCAGCGTGTGTCCGCCGGCTGAGTTCCTGTCTCAGCTTCGCTCTCGCGTGCATAACTTGTTATCTGCAAGACAGGCAACCTATAGTTCTATTAAGGTGAATTTTGAATTTTTCGCCGAGTTTAAGTTACCGAAAACAAGCGCTAGTGAAATCAAATCATTTGCTTTTGGTCAAAATGTTGTGTTGCATCATAATTATGATTTTAATGATCTGTTTTCAAAAATTGTTAGCTCCATTGTAACAAGTATTGACGAATTTGAGGAAAAAGATAGCGGTTGGTCTTTTGTAAGAAATTTATACTTAGAAGTTAATATCAACAAGTATAATCCATTGAGAGCCGCCCGGTTTATTGAGTTGCCGCGAAATTTAAAACTAAAGCATGCTTGCATTAACATACAAAATAATGACTCCTTCTGCTTTTTATGGTGCATAGTAGCCGCATTGTTTCCAGCTAAGAACAATGCACACCGAACATCTTCATATCCTCACTTTGAGAATGTTCTGAATATTCAAAATATGACGTATCCAGTTGGGTTTTCAGATATTAAGATTTTCGAGAAAAATAATCACCAAATCAGCGTTAATGTGTACGGTCTCGCAAACAAGTCTAACATTGTTGGACCTCTCTATAAAACGCAGAGCAAAAAGAAACATCATGTCAACTTATTACTATTAGAAAAAGGTGAATTTAAACATTATTGTTTAATAAAAAATTTGAGCAGATTACCGAGACCTCAGTTAACAAAACATCACGGAAAAATTTTCTTTTGTGACGATTGTATGATATTTTTTAATAGCGAACAAAATTTGAATACTCATATTTGTAGCGGTGTCCGGACGGTATTGCCTGATCCAGGCACTGTTATTCAATTCAAACATTTCGATAGAATGCAAGATATGCCATTTGTTATATATGCGGATTTCGAATCCTTATTAGTGCCTGAATCAAGTAGTGATGGATTGCTCTCGAATAAAACATCCATTTTGCAAAAACATTTGCCTGCCGCATTTGCATATTACGTTGTTTGTTCGTATGATAGCTCTCAAAATAAATACATGTCATATCGTGGTCAGGATTGTGTTGAAAAGTTTCTTGAATATCTTGGCGAAGATGTAACTAATATACACAAAATTTTAAAACAATCAATTCCAATGACTTCACTAACATCTGATGAGCAAAAGAGCTTTGATGATTCAAAATATTGCTTCCTTTGTGATCAGTTATTGTTCGACGATAAAGTTAGAGATCATTGTCATTTGACAGGAAAGTATCGTGGTGCAGCTCATGCTTACTGCAACTTGCAATATTGTGTACCAAAATTCATTCCAGTATTTTTTCATAATTTATCCGGGTACGATAGTCATTTATTTATTCGGCAGTTGGGAGCGACACCGGGTAACATTAAAGTTATAGCAAAAACTAAAGAAAACTACATATCATTTACAAAGTTTTTTAGTGTAGGACGTGAGGAATACATGCCAGTTAGATTTGTAGATTCATTTAAATTTTTAGGCACTAGTTTAGAAAAGCTTGCAGGAAATTTAAATAAAAATGATTTTTTTCACTTACATCACTTTTTCCCTAAAATGGAACATTTTGATTTACTTAGACGTAAAGGTGTGTATCCATATGAGTATATGACAAATTGGAATTGCTTTGATGAAGACAGGTTACCACCACGAAAATGTTTTTACAGTAGTTTAACCGGTGAAACTGTTTCAGAGTCAGATTATTGTCATGCTCAATGTGTTTGGACAACGTTCAATTTGAAAAATCTAGGCGAATATACTGATTTATATCTTAAAACGGATGTCATTTTACTTGCCGATGTTTTTGAAAATTTTCGTCAAACTTGTAAAATTAATTACAGATTAGATCCTGCATTTTACATGACGGCACCTGGCCTAAGTTTTGACGCAATGTTACTTAAAACTAAAGTAAAATTGGAACTTATAGAAAATCTAGAAATTTTACGTATGATTCAAAAAGGAATCCATGGTGGTGTGTGTTTGTGCTCTATTAGATACGCTAAGGCAAATAACAAGTACATATCAAATTACGATCCGTCTGTGCCCGATAATTATTTACTGTACATTGATTGTAATAACTTTTATGGTTATGCAATGTGTTCTTATTTGCCTTATTCAAATTTCGAACTCATAAGCCAAACGGAAATTAGTGAACTTAATATTCTTCATGTACCTAATGATTCAGAGTTTGGTTATATCTTAGAAGTAGATTTAGAGTACCCAGAGCATCTACACGACTTGCACAATGACTTACCTTTTTGTCCCCAAAAATTTACACCACCCAGTTCTAAAAACCCTAAATTGATTCCAAATTTGTACGATAAATTTTACTACGTAATTCACTACGTGCATTTGAAAACGTGCCTCAAACATGGTTTACTGTTAAAAAAAATTCATAGAGTAATTAAATTTAAACAAAGCCCATTTCTTAAGCAATATATAGATTTGAATACGGAACTGCGTCAAAAGGCTAAGTCAACATTTGAACAGGACTTTTTCAAATTATTAAATAACAGTATTTTTGGGAAAACTTTAGAGGATACTGAAAAAAGATTGAGCGTATATTTAGTCAATAAGTGGAATGACACCAGAAATAAAACGAAAAAATGTTATACAGCTGAGCAATTAATTTCAAGGCCAAATTTTCATAGTTGTACGGTTTCCGCATAAAATTTTGTAGCTGTGCAAATGAAACCTGATTCAGTGATTTTAGATAAACCTATTTACATAGGATTCACTGTTCTCGAAATATCCAAAAATCACATGTATGATTTCCACTACTCTATTACAAAACCGTTTTATGGTTCCAATTTAAAACTATGTTACACCGATACTGATAGTTTTTTGTACTCTATCGAGGCAACGGATATTTACGAAGACATAAAATCCAATTTTAAACAGTACTTTGACACAAGCAATTACATGGAAAATAATCAGTATAATATAGTTCCGAGGAACAAAAAGGTCCCTGGATTATTTAAAGACGAGATGGGAGGGCAACTTATCACTGAATTCGTGGGTTTGAGATCTAAGTTATATTGTGTAAAAACTCAAGACAAAGAGATAAAAAAGGCAAAAGGGGTAAAAAAATCTGTAGTAAAAAAAATGGATTTTAAAGATTATAATAAAGTGCTTCTTCTTAATAAGTCACTTAAAAAGAAAAATGTATTATTCAAGTCTTTGAAACACGAGATTTTTACGCAAGCCGTAAACAAAGTTGCTGTTGACGACAGCCAGCATCCGGCGCCGAAATCAAGAAAATGCGTCGATTTTGTGTCCCATTAATTTAAGCCAATCAAAAGGGCTACTTTAACGCACGTAAGCCAATCAGAAGGGCTACTTTAACGCACGTGGCGTGACGTCATAGATTAGGCCACGCCTTTTGTAATTTTCCATAAGAAAAAGTTAGGAAAATATTTTTAAGCTTTGTAATGCTTAACCCCTTTTTATCATGTATTCATCCCCTTCTGATTTCCCTGAACGCCCTGCAAAGTAAGCTATGCGCCATAGGGCCTAATTGCATATTAACGATGACCTTAAATTGTATAATTTGTAGTCGCAAACGTAGTCGCAACGTAGTCGCAGAGAAGTAACAAAGTCGCAGAAAAGACATAGGAGCGTTTAGTAGTCATCGTTAAAAGTAATAGCAGAAATTCAGCGAGTGAGCAAAGATTCAGATAGATTTGAAAGTTAAATTCCGTGTTTTAATTCGTAGACGAAATATTCGTAGCTAAAGTCGTATAAGTGTTGCATATTAGAGTTGTTATATAAAGTCAAGTGTTTCGAGATTGTTAGTTAAATTCACGCGTAATTTTCAGTGTTCAATCGCATAGAGTGTTTTTCCGATAGTGCTTTTTATTTGTTAGTTAATTTCAATTGTATTCTTCGAACTTGTTAGATAGATTCAGTGTGCGAAAACAACCATCAATATCAGGGAATAAACTGAAGTTTTATTCCACAACCGGCCAGTGTTTTTATTTCATACAGTCCACAGAAGAAAGGCTCCAGCGTATATCTCAGTGGTTTCACAGAACATTCCTAGTTTCACAATCTTGGTTTCACAGTCTGACTGATTGATATACGTTTGGTAGCAGCTTAGATAGAGTCATCGATAGGGTCCTTGTACAGGGTGAACCGAAGTAGCTGGTCACCATACAGGGTATCGGCATCGTGATACGAACTCGACGTTCTGAAGTAAGTCGGAGCGTCCACAGATCGATCCGATCGCCAACAGTTTGGTCCATCGAGTGCCGGATAGTAAAGAAGAACTGAGAAGATGGTTGTTACGACGCGATCTCAGAACGGACGGGAAGCCGAGGAGCGACGTGTCTTTGACCAACCGCCGCGGTCACCGTCGACGTCTAACGCCAACGTAGGGCCGCAGACCCGCGATACTACCGACGCGAACGAAACGCTGCGCCCGCCGCTGAGCGATGCCATCGGCGTTGCTACGCAGCCCGCGCGACTCGCGACTACCACATCCGCGCCGCGTTTGCCTATGCCGAAGCATGTACGGTACCCACGGCCGGCGCGATCAACGAGATCGACGGCCTCCGCCGTCGCGAAGTTGAGGTACGAGGCTGAGACACGCCTCGCGACCATCCGTCGCAAGGAGCTGGAAATCGAAGCCAACCTCGTGCGTAAAAAGCTAGAAGCAGATGTTGCAGAGTTGGAAGATGAAGCCAGTGATCGAGACTCCGAGCCAATGGAACGCGATGAGCGCGTGCAGGAGTGGCTCGACAAGACCGCTGTCGAGGATACCATACGGGGGGAGAATCCCCTACACGCCGCGCCCCACGCCGCCGACGCCGCCACCGCCGTCGCGCCGGAACCAGTGCGTCCAATTGACGCGTCCACGCCTGCACCGAGGCAGGCGCGGATTAACTGGCCCGCCGCGAAGGAGCGAGGGAGGAGCGCCACGCCGAGGGGACGAGGCATCGAGCAGTTAGCAGACACGCTCGACCGTATGCTACGCGACAGGCCGCCACCGCGGCAGGCGACGGATCTACCAAAGTTCACTGGATCGCCGCTAGAATGGATGCAGTTTTCAGCGGCGATGAGGGAGACAACTGCAGTTTACAAATTTTCACCGATGGAAAATTTGGCGCGATTGCGCAATTGTTTATCGGGCGCCGCTAAGGAGACAGTGGCGTCACTTATGAATACTGCGCAACATCCAGACGTTATTATGAAAACTTTGGAGCAGTGCTACGGGCGACCTGAAATGCTAGTCAACCTGGCTTTCGAGGAGCTTCGCCGACTACCGCAGGCGGGGAGCGCCGCGACCGACTTGAATACGTTTGCGGTCAAGGTACAGAACGTCGTCGCGGTGTTGACCAACGTCGGCAGAGGTTATTTATATAACCCGCAGCTGACTGAAGAGGTGCTTGAGAAGCTGACAGACAATCTGAAGAGCAGGTGGTACGACTATGCGGAAGAAGATCAAACCCAAAGCCCCGACTTGATCAAAATTTCTCAATTTTTGATGAGGGAAGCCGATCGCGCCCTCAGGTACGGGTTCGTTCGGACGAGTCACCCACCGCAGCCGCCAGCGAGGAGGGAGCCACCACGCCCCGCCGCCCCGGCCGCCCGGCCGGAGCAACGAAGGAGGCCTGTTTACAACACCGTGGCTCCCAACGACGACGAAGAAAGGAGATGTCCTGTGTGCGCCGAAGCGCACCAGTTGACCGGCTGTCCTAAATTCAGGGGGCAGCCCTACGCGGAACGATGGGAAACCGCGAAAAGAGTGGGGGTCTGTTACAGATGCCTGAGCAGCCGCCATCGGCGCGTCAACTGCAGGAAGGGTGCCTGCGGCAAGAATGGATGCAAGCGGCCACACCACCGCATGCTGCATTCGGACACCGCTGCTGACGTCGGCGCCGCCGGCGCCGCGCCCCATGCCCCCACCAACGTCGCCACCGACGACACCGCCGCCACCAGGGCGGCCCCGGACGCCGCCGCCACCAAGACCGAGACGACCACAGCCGCAAGCACGGATAACGATGCCGTGAAATTGAAGATTTGCCCAGTGACGATCACGGGCAAACAGGGCAGCGTCGACACGTATGCGCTGTTCGACGAGGGCTCAACGGTTACGTTGGTGGACGAGGACCTGGCGCGGCGGGTGGGCGCCGACGGGCCGCTCGAGCGGCTCGACATCAGGGGCATCAACAAGGAGCAGCAACACGCGAGAAGCCGTCGGGTTGAGGTGTCCGTCAAGGGCACGCATCACGACCACGCACACACCATCACCGCCAGAACGCTGGCGGGATTGAACCTGACGTCGCAGTCGATCCCAGCGAGATTGCTACGGCTACAGCATCTGAAGGATCTGAGCGCCGACCAGGTGGTATATGGGAATGCCAAGCCGAAAATTCTTATCGGCACGGACAATTGGGAGCTTATCGTAACCCGCGAGCTACGAACCGGGGGGCCGAAGGAACCGGCCGCCAGCCGGACTGAGCTCGGATGGGTGATACACGGAACGGCGCCGAACCGATCGCTTCGACGCATCAACAGCGTTCTACACATCACCACCGGGCCTACGAGCTACGGGGACGAACAATTGTCGCAACTAGTCGAACGTCATTTCGAAATCGACTCGTTGGGCGTCCTACTCACCGCGCAGCACGTCAGGGAGGAAGACAAACGTGCCGTCGCCACCTTTGAACGTACGGTGGCGCATGAGGACGGACGTTACACGGTAGGGTTACCGTGGCGCAGGGACGACGTGCAACTGCCGCCGAGCTACAACGCAGCCCTGAAGCGCCTGAAAAATTTAGAAGCGAAATTAGATCGCCACCCAGAGGAGAAACAACAATACCACAGCCAAATGGCCGGCCTTATTGAAAAAGGGTACGCGGAGCTTAGCAACGAGTGCGAGCGAGATAGCAAGAGGGCGTGGTATTTACCCCACTTCGCCGTACGGAATCCAAACAAACCTGGGAAATTACGTGTGGTATTCGACGCGGCGGCGAAGACGAGCGGAGTTTCACTCAACGACGAATTATTAGAAGGGCCGGACCTGCTTCAATCGATACAAACGATTATGTTTCGATTCCGAGAGGGCGCCTACGCAGTTACCGCAGACATACAAGAAATGTTTTTGCGCGTGAAAATTCGTAAGGAGGATCAAGCCGCGCAGCTTTTTCTTTGGCGCGACCAACCGACGGACAAGCCGACCATTATGAAAATGACGTCGATGCTTTTTGGCGCATCGAGTTCGCCATTCCTTGCCCATAGCGTGAGGAATCACAACGCGCATCGCTGCGCCGGCACGCACCCCAAGGCGGTACGGCCAATTACGGAATCGCATTACATGGACGATTTCGTCGAGTCATTTAATGACCGAAAGGAGGCGAAGGAAATAATCACGCAGGTGGATGAAGTACACCAGAGAGCGGATTTTCATTTAAGAAGCTGGACGAGCAACTGCGCGGAGCTAATCGATGGAATTAGCGACGACCGCCGTGCCGCCGCCGGAGAGACGCCGCTCGCCGAAGGAGAGAAAATGTTGGGGCTGCGTTGGAATGCGGGAACCGACCGCTTAAGTTTCAACACCGCGCTGCACAAGGTGCCAGACGCAGTAAGAAACCGCGCACGCCCACCAACCAAAAGGGAGGCGCTATCGGCAGTGATGAGCATTTATGACCCGCTCGGTTTGCTTAGCTGCTATACGATAGCGGCGAAAATAGCGCTACAGAAGCTGTGGCGCATCAAAACCGGGTGGGACGAGCCGCTGCCGCCAGATGTCGCTACGGAGTTCGACGCGTGGCTGGCGAGTTTACAAGAAATCGACCGCCTACGCATCCCCCGCTGTTACGACGGGGGGAGGGAGGTACGCCGCCGCGAGCTTCACGTATTTTGCGACGCGAGCGAGGAAGCGTACGCCGCCGTCGCTTACTGGCGGATAAACTACGGGGCCGACAGCGAGATAGAAACCGTACTCGTCGCGGCGCGAGCCAAGGTCGCGCCGCTGAAGGCGCAATCGGTGCCGAGATTGGAATTGCAAGCGGCGATCGTTGGGCTGCGCCTAGCGAAAACAATTAAAGAGGCTCACCGCATCAAGGCAGATGACACGATATATTGGAGCGATTCACAAACCGTACTCCATTGGATACGAAACGGGAGTAAGAAGTACACTCCGTTCGTTGCGCACCGGCTCGGCGAAATCACCGAGTCATCGCACCCGCGGGAATGGCGATGGGTGCCCACGCATCTAAACGTGGCCGATGTCGCGACGCGCGCCGGCTACGTCCCGGCTAAAGAGAATGATAGATGGTTTACTGGGCCCGCATTCCCGAAGCGGCCGAAATCGGAATGGCCACGCCCACCGGAGGAGAGAGGAGACGCCTGCATCGCAGAGACAGTCTACGTCGCGGTAGGCGGCGATCGCAGCGCCGCCCTACCGGACATCGAACGATTCTCGTCATATGATCGTTTGATCGGAGCGACGGCTCAATTAGTATTGCTGTTCGCGCATCGCTGCCGCGACAAAGCGGCGGCGCTAAGCAACGAGCACGTTCAACGTGCTACGCACCTGTGGCTGAAACAAGCCCAACGGGATTCCTTCGGTCAAGAAATCGAAAACATAGAAAAGAAATCCGCCGTGCCGCGAACGAGTCGGTTATATAACTACGACATCGTATTGGAGAAAGAATTATTGCGGCTCAATGGGCGCGCAAATAAAGCCGACGTGTCAGAGGCTACGAAGCGGCCAATTATTCTCGACGGACGCCACGCATTTACGCGACTGCTCATCGAACGAGAACACCGCCGCGCCGCCCACGCCGGGAATGAAAAAATCGTGAATGACATACGACAGAAATATTGGGTGCTGCGGCTCCGCCCCACAGTACGAGCGATCGCCGCCACATTGAAAGAGAAGGCGCCCAAAGAAGAGACGCTTCAAACTCTGCTCGCTGAAGCCGAGCACACGGTCAACTCACGACCGCTGACCCACGTGTCAGTGAACCCTGATGACCCCGAGGCATTGACCCCCAATCATTTTTTGGTGGGATCATCGACGGGCCTCCCATTCACCGGACCCTGCGAAGAATCCGATCGCCGCACATGGCGAGCCGCGCAAGCGCTGGCCGACGGATTCTGGCGCCGATGGGTACGAGAATATCTGCCTACACTCGTACCGCGCCACGACGAGCACCGCCGCCGAGACGAGGTGAAAACAGGCGACGTAGTCATTGTCGCCGACCACACGTTGCCACGTAACACATGGCCGCGTGGCGTTGTGGCCCGCACTTATCCGGGCCCCGACGGCGTGGTGCGAATCGCCGACATCGAGACAAGGGCCGGCACGTTCCGCCGGCCTTCTTCCAAATGCATCGTGCTTCAATCCGCACCCTCCTGGGAGCACAGGGAGGGGACGCGCTGCGAGCCGACGGGTACACTCCATACCGCACTCTCCCCGGACCAGCGGGAGAGGACGCGCTGCACATCGGGCTGTCTTCCAGACGAAGAGGCTACGGACTGCGCGCCTTCGCCGGGGGGAGGATGTTGACGACAGCCAGCATCCGGCGCCGAAATCAAGAAAATGCGTCGATTTTGTGTCCCATTAATTTAAGCCAATCAAAAGGGCTACTTTAACGCACGTAAGCCAATCAGAAGGGCTACTTTAACGCACGTGGCGTGACGTCATAGATTAGGCCACGCCTTTTGTAATTTTCCATAAGAAAAAGTTAGGAAAATATTTTTAAGCTTTGTAATGCTTAACCCCTTTTTATCATGTATTCATCCCCTTCTGATTTCCCTGAACGCCCTGCAAAGTAAGCTATGCGCCATAGGGCCTAATTGCATATTAACGATGACCTTAAATTGTATAATTTGTATTCGCAAACGTAGTCGCAACGTAGTCGCAGAGAAGTAACAAAGTCGCAGAAAAGACATAGGAGCGTTTAGTAGTCATCGTTAAAAGTAATAGCAGAAATTCAGCGAGTGAGCAAAGATTCAGATAGATTTGAAAGTTAAATTCCGTGTTTTAATTCGTAGACGAAATATTCGTAGCTAAAGTCGTATAAGTGTTGCATATTAGAGTTGTTATATAAAGTCAAGTGTTTCGAGATTGTTAGTTAAATTCACGCGTAATTTTCAGTGTTCAATCGCATAGAGTGTTTTTCCGATAGTGCTTTTTATTTGTTAGTTAATTTCAATTGTATTCTTCGAACTTGTTAGATAGATTCAGTGTGCGAAAACAACCATCAATATCAGGGAATAAACTGAAGTTTTATTCCACAACCGGCCAGTGTTTTTATTTCATACAGTCCACAGAAGAAAGGCTCCAGCGTATATCTCAGTGGTTTCACAGAACATTCCTAGTTTCACAATCTTGGTTTCACAGTCTGACTGATTGATATACGTTTGGTAGCAGCTTAGATAGAGTCATCGATAGGGTCCTTGTACAGGGTGAACCGAAGTAGCTGGTCACCATACAGGGTATCGGCATCGTGATACGAACTCGACGTTCTGAAGTAAGTCGGAGCGTCCACAGATCGATCCGATCGCCAACAGTTGCTCTATCTTCAAATGACGATAAACGCATTGTACTTAAAGATAAAATATCTACATTGTCCTGGGGACATAAATCAAGCCTTTTCTGAGATTTTTTGTTTGGACTGGTTGAAAAAATAATAGAGTACCTAGTGAACACTTTATTGTCAATTTTTTAATACTGTTATTTAAGTATATTATAAGTATAATTATCAATATGTGTGATTCGTTTATAAATCGTGAATTCAGAATTAAAAGAGCAGTGTTCAGCAAAATCTATGCTTATTTTTGTATCACTTTACAGTCTAAAACATATGTTCTGTATCCTTGTAATAAGTAAATAAATGAATACAAATTTTATAATATATATTTTAGTATAGGTACGTTAGTAATACTTTAAATAAATAGTATGTATGTAAGTTGTTGTTTTATTCTGAATCTAATTACCTTTTACCATTTTACTTCATAGCCAGCGAGGATTTATAAAATATAAATGACAAAAAACAAGTTCTAACTTGTCTAATTCTGATTGCATCGCGGCACGTGTTTGCCGCTTTGTCAGCAATACGTTTCCACTTACATAACATAATAAGGTATCGACATCAGGAGCAAGTTCTAACTTGTCCAATTTTAGGAGCTGTGTCAGCTATAGGTTTACATACAAACTCACACGATCACAAATCAAAGGTATAAATATTCGTGTTAACTGCAATTGTATATTTATTTTCATAAGAACATCGAAGATGGTAAGTTGCTTTTTAAATATAAGTTGAATGTATTTACACAATAAATATAGGAATCTGTTCGCTTTTAAATATATGACTCATATTATTTGTTTCAGGCCATGTCAGTGAACACCGAGCTTCTCGTAGAAGACCTGCGCTCACCATCTCCGGTCTTACAAAACGCGCAGGACCCTCTAGAAGGATGGACGCAGATGATCCCGCCTTGGGTTGTAGAGCCACCACACGAAGAAACGCCGTTGGTGCTCAAAATACGGAAGGCGGCGTATGACACGCAGAAGAGGAAGCGAAAGAAGAGATCGTCCTTCCTCAAGCACTCACACAACACGCAGCAGTCCTTCGTGGTGAAGAGCCCGCCGAAGAAAGGACGACGTCTAATTAAAATTGAGATAGTAGACCTAGAGCAAGAAGCGCTGGGTGACTCGTCGGAGGATGCCCTACTGTCTGCGCAGTATGTGGTGTCGGAAGACATGGACCAGATTATGGACCAGGCGGAAGGTCTAATAAGCAACATATCAAAAAAAATATGTGGTTACAGCTATAGTTTTTAAAGCTTTGAATCAAATTATTTTTGTAAATTAAAGTTCTCATGTAGGTTTTATGCGTAACATCTCTAGTTACTTATAAACCTATAGAGATACATTTAAAGATAATACCTACTTACATTTAAAATTTTTGAAGGCTAGATTTAGTTGTACAAATGTAAAAACATTTTTTACTGTGTAATTAAGGTTTATTAAATAAGAATGTAATAAAATTACCTTTTAATGAATTAAACTTTAAAGGAATTATGTCGTTTTATTTCTATATAAAACGTAATTAGGTAGGTAAATGAAAAAAAGATTTTAAATGTACACTTATTTATTTATTGAAAAAATCATACATTGGTATTTTATTTTCTAATATCCATTTTCTTATACAAATTACATTTTTCAAAGCACAATATTTTATATGGTTAAAACAATTGTATGCAAACATATCTTTACAGTAAAGTTTACTTAGAGTTTCTAGATTAGGTATACCCTTAACACTAATATCTAAAACATTTTCATGACCACATAATTCACGCACCCATTTAACTTTCTCTTCTCCTTTCACTATGATTTTGCGTTCTCTAAGGTAAGGTTTAATGAGTCTGTTAAATTCTCTGTAGTCAATATATCCCTCACTCCATCGGTATCCTCTGTTTCTTTCTATCCACCAAACATGTTTCCTTTCTTCGAGAGTCAGTGTAGAGAATGGATATGGAGGTTTAATTAAAAAGATTTGAGTGTGTTCAGATGTGCCTATAACTAATTCTTTTAATATGAATTCATTTTTATCATTTTTAAAACCTTGCACATCCAATTATAATATCTTTATTCATGATAGTTTTTTAACGATGTTACTCAGAGGCTTATATTCAAATATGCAGTCGTTCAGTATAAGGCAATATGCGGCGGTCTGATCAGGTATCTCTTGATCTGCTTCTATTTCCACACGAACGTCAATTGATCCCTTTAGCGTTTCGTGTTGGCGAGAACAGTCAACAACAAATAAGGGGGAAATTTCTTTGAACTCTTTCAAACTCAACAACGGCTCTGGTCTACGACCATGATAAGACTGCTGAAATCTTGCATACTGTTCGTATATTAACGAAAACTTGTTGTCAGCAAAATTAATATTCAGTCCTTCATAAGGGTAATATGATGAATTTAAAAATAATCTTACATCACGAATAAAGCAATGATCGAACTCTGCCATAGACTCTTTCGCATTATGTTTACGATTAGTTTGAAAAGCAATAACTACAAATCGTGGTTTTTCAACCTGTGATGAGGTTTTAATAGACCAAGCGTGTTTACGTGTTTTGGGTAGTAATGGATACTCATACAAGTCCCAATTACGAAATGCTACTGTAATGGGACGATCTTTTTCTAAATGCTTTAATAAATTAATTCTTTCGCGGTCTGATACTTTAATGTGCGGAACTCGCCAGACAATTTTATTTATTATTATATCCTCCACAACTTCATCGGTATTTAGTTTTAAAGCATTGAGATTTGTATTGCTTCTCAATAGTACTAACTCATGTTTACAGTTAATTATAATTTTTTCATAATCCTGCAAAGCCTAATATTTTGTTCAGAGGTATTGATGCAGAGAATACTCCATTGTTGACATTGGTCGTACCTGTAGGTGACCAGCCCCAAACTTTTGCACATTTCGATTCGTTTTCATTCAACGAAAGATAAGATTTTATAGTTGTAGAAATCCCTGCATTTTTTACCTTATCTATTTCTACACCATTTAATTCATAACGAATATCTTGAAAAAGAAACAATGCTGGGTTATTAACAAAATGCACACTTGTCACTCTTTCTTTTTGTTTAGTAGTACTGTTATACTTATACACATTGACTACGCCCTCAATGTACAAACTGCTGAGTGCAGGTAACACATACAAATCTTGCTGATTAATAGGTATTCGTATTTCATCATTCTTGTTAAAACTCGTTACATATGGTTTATACGAATGATATTCGAAACTTTCAATGCTGTTATCGTACGATGCCGGTTGAGTAATATTTAAAATATTCATTTTAACAAGCCCAGTAGTTTTAAAAAATCCTTATTGCTTTTGGTTAGCTTCTTATTTAAACGAAGCGGTGTTCTTTTCTGAGAGGATCTTTTAGAACTGACTTGAACAGTAGATGCGGATGGGGTTTTATTAAAATTTATCATTTTTTTCTAAAGTGTAAATACAGCTGTACTTCTTCACCACGTAAGTTGATCTGCTTATTTTCAGCGTCTAACAACCTTATGTTAATAGCGTTGATTGAACTCTGATTGACGGGAAAATAAATTAAGTTTTTAGGTATTTCGATGATTCTATAACCTGGTGGTACGTTAGGCACAAATTCGTAAATAATGTGACTTGCTTTCCCGTTCACAAATGACCCGCTGATGACATCACATTCGATGCGCACTACAGTTGTTGATAAAATGCTGACAGGATACCGAGACTCAGTGCTTATATTAGCTTTTATTGTATCCATACCAAAGCCCAAAATTTTACCAAGAGAATCATTTTTATCGAAGTACACATTTTCGGAACAGTATATACAAGTTTTTAATGTATTATTATTGCAAGTTAATTTTAGCGCAGCATTTTTAATGTTACTTTTCAAAAAATCACAAATATCTTGAAGTTCATAGGACCCTTCAGGTATTTCGATAACTTTATCACTACCGTAATAAAATTTATTATTTCTTTCATCTATGTTCGGGATAGAATTAAAAGTTGAAAAATATAAGAGCCCACACTCATATTCTCCGCGTAATTGCAAGGTTGGCGAGTAATTTGTTATTAAAGATTCTCCTCTGCCAGTTATTGACACAGTGAAAGACATTTTTGTACTGATAAGTTTTTTAATTTCATTATCAATTTAAATGTTATTTCCAATAGTCTCTTAAAACTTTTAAACAAAGATGACCACAGTTTACAGCTCCAAACTTTTGATACTGTACATAATTATAGTTTATAGACATGTACCTTAAATAATTTATCAATTCTAACGGTGGCTTAAGATTGCCAAAACTATCAAAATATTCACAGTAGTCATTATGCTTAACGTAGGCTACCCAATGGGTTCCGGGATTATCAGAACTATCTAAATTTATTATAGCACACTCGATCTTTCGTGGTTTTAAAGGTAGTGCATCTCTCATGAAAACTCCTCGAAAGTGTGGAATATCAGAAGCATGCTCTAATATATCTAAATTAGTGAGAGGGCGTCTGGGTAGCCGTTTCATTCGTTTTTTGAAGGATTCAGATATAAACCAGCTCCTTTTTTATGAGGCTTGATATACAGTCCTTTTCCTAAAGCTACAGCTTCCATCATCTTGTTATGCCGTTCAGATTCTTGAAGATTTTTCTGAGCAGCCTTGTAATCATTGACAGCCTTTGCTATACCTGCTGCACCTCCAGCAAGTGAACCTAGAGCTGATAATCCAGCGAAGATTGGAATAAGAGGTAAGAAACCTCTACTTTTTGGAATAGGAATACACCGTGGCAACCGTATTCCTTTTTTATTTGTAAACAATTTTTTGGCGGCTGCATGTGCGTATTTTATAGCTGTACGATTGTCTTTAGATTTTAATTTTTTTATTTGTGTTTGTATTTTTTTTACAATTGACATAAAAGATCGAACACCAGCACCAGCTTTAAGTTTTGCTTTCATTGCATTTTTTACAATCCATGAAGCTACTTTTTCTCGTTTCCCAGCATCCTTTGATTTCAATCTTTTCTTAGCCATATTCAAAAGTTGTAAATCAGCTTTATGTCGAACACTCAAATCACTGTTATTATAGGCGATATCGTGATACATACAAGCTTCATCTAATTTATTTATACCTCGATCACCTCTTAGTAACCGTTTTTTAAGTTTTGTTCCGGGGCCACAAAATTGATAACCAGGGATATGTAACTCAAACGGTAAGTTATTTATTAAGTCGTTTATGATACCACTTCCTTCCTTCATTGATGTTCTTAAAGTGAGTTCAATCTAATTACATCGCTTCATTTATATTACAAAACTAGCGCATTTTTATCAACCCAACTATTCTCTTTATCGCTGAGACCTAACCATTTTACAAAAAGTTTTCTACCTTTTCTTTTTATAACTTTTTCGATGAGATAAAGATCAGGAAATTTAGTTCTTTGTAATTCATATTCGTAGAAAGATCCTAAAATCCTCTGTTTGTGTTTATCTTCTAAATGGTAAGTAGGTGGATTCGTATGATTTACCTTAATTATTACAAATATCTCGGTGGACCAGTTAGGGGTGTAACCCTTGTAAAAATCTCCTTTATATTTACTAATACGAACATGATCACCAAGTTGAAACTTAGGTTTGCGATCTATCTTAGGTCTTTGTGATTTAATAATGTTAGACTTTATAACCATCTGGTTTTCTTTGTTGACTTCAATAGGTTTAAATTTAGTTATACGGTGAGTAGTATTATTATAGTTTTCTACAACTGAATTTAAATTTTGCCCCAACCATTGGTAATGACCGTGCAAACTAAAAAGTTTGTAAATTTTATGTTTTAAAGTACGTATTACTCGTTCTACAATAGAAGCTTTTTTTACAGAGTAGGTAGAATAATGATTTATATTATATTCTTCTAATAATTTTTTGAAAGTATCATTATAAAATTCCTTGCCTAAGTCAGTTTGTAAATATTTAGGTTTTCGTGATGAATTTGTTAGTATCTCTTGCAGCGCATGTGTCACACATTGTTTGTCTTTTGATTTTAAAGGATTTACCCACACATATTTTGATAAAGTATCTATTACTATCAAAATGTATTTGAATCCTTTATTGGAATGTGCAAATTTCTGGAAATCCATAAGGTCAGCTTGCCATAAATCATCTATTCCTTTTATGATTGTACATCGCCGCGGGAAATTTCTTCTTGCTGCTTTGTGAAGTTCATTGACGATGTCTTTTTTACTCATTTTTATTTTTTAGTTTAATCAAATTATCTATCTCTGTTTTAGTATAATATAAATTACCCAAACGATTTGAAGTCACCTTTTCCAAGTTATTGAGATATTTTTTAACATCAAGAGATACTTTTTTTTTTTCGTCTCTTAGTTCATGAACTGTTTTATCTAAATAAGCTTTATTTACTGCTTCGTCGTCTTCGTCTGGAGACGTTAAACCTTTCAATTTTGATGATTTTAAATCGTAGTGTCCTGTATCTGACTTCACTTATGTATCGCTGAAGGTATCAATATATTCTGCTAATCGTAGACGCTTATGAACATGATGGCCAAACTTGTCAATGTTCATTGCTGCTCTGATGACTTTTTCATACTGATCCATTTCCCTGTCAAGCGTTCTTTATATTTTAAATTCTTGATTATTCCTGCTTCCCACAGTTCTTCAATAATTGCGACAATTTCATTGTCTAAGCCAGTGTTACCCGCATCTCGTGAGGCGAGTAATATTTTTAATCGTTCTACTAACTCATTCGGATCATCCCAATAAACCAAATCAGTATTCTTTTTAACTTTTTTTAGTACCTTAATACCTTCTCCATGCGAAAGACTCTCCACACTTGTAGTTGCATTTCTAGCAAACTTAAATAGAGGTTTTATGACGTTCATGTACTTAAAACCTTTATTGCTGTTTATTGGTTTGGATGAATCATAATTGCGTCTGTGTGCATTGGTTTCTAATAAAAGTAGTTTATAGGTATGTAAATCTTCTTCAGTAGTTATATCTAAATTTGGTTTCTTTTTAAACAAAAGCTCTTTCAATCCATCTGTTTTATTCAATGTGTACGTTCCTATTTTTAAGATGTTGCCATCATCATAGACGCGGGTTTTACCAAGCATCAATTTTCCGCGTTCGTTTCTGATTCCAAAAGGTATATTACCCATTACATCCGAAGATGTTGACCACGATAGTGTATGTTCTTTAACGTTTGGCGATGACTGCAAAGACTTGAATGACCCCTCGCTGATATTGTGAGTTTCAGAAGGCGATACTGTAAGCGTTTTGTTTTCGTGTAAGTTGTTATCAGATTTTATTTCATCTTCTTCACTGTAATCTTCATGAAAATCTTCACTAGATGAGGACGAACTATCGAATTGATCAGAAGGCATAAACTGTTTTTCATTCCCTTGATGCTTTTCTTCATTTTTATTTGCTAACAAGTTAAGTGGTTCGACTATGGGCTTAAATATGGTTTCCAGGGCAATATTATTCGAATTTTTTGCTTCCTTTATCATTTCAACTTTTCTTTTTACAGCCGCAGCAGATTTCACGATTTTTTGCTTCAGATTTTTCTCCATTTTAGATAGGATACTGCTTGGTTCTGAATCACGAATGAGAGTGATTTATTCGTAGTGTAACAACCTGTTATGTATTTTAGTCCAGTATTATAAATGTATCAAATGTCAATCTGTAGCATCCGTTGTTTCTTTCACAATCCTTATTTATCACAAGATAATTGTAAGGCTTATTCCAAACAGCTGAGCACATTTTTCGAAATTGGGCCCAGGACATATCAGAACCAACATGTTCATCATAAACATGTTTTAAATTAATATCATCTTGTTTAAATAATATAACAAGATTTGCATTGTCCCTTACAAGCTGTTTGGGTATTTTAGTATAAGTCTGATTTATATAAAAACAATCAATGTTCTTATGACGTCCCATTGCAAAATAATCCCTTATGTTACTTTGATTTTCACAAGCAACGTCGTCGAAAATGATAATAGAATCAGGTAAAGCCTCATGCGGACTCAATATTTCACTATTATGATTATATTTATTATATGATATTTCGGGTACCC
Organism: Agriphila tristella; assembly: GCA_928269145.1. Lineage (NCBI taxonomy): Eukaryota > Metazoa > Arthropoda > Insecta > Lepidoptera > Crambidae > Agriphila > Agriphila tristella. The sequence goes on from OV743433.1 coordinate 47,999,517, forward strand.
TATCTAAAACTTTTTCTAGAAATAAGTATTTTGTCTGGTACAAGGATTTTGAATAAACATACAGGTTTCGAAAATGAAGACCCTCTTTATGCAGCAATAAACTTATGACTAAATTTGTTTTCCCACAGTTTGATGGACCACAAACGACACAGCGTATTGTATTTGGTAGTAATCTACCATGTCGATTTGAGTCAGTCGGTAACGGAGAACATAGGCACTCTAACTTTAAAGATTGTTTTTGTTTTACAAACTTCATTATCAGCTGACAGTTCTACAAGACTATAGAGCTACGAGGTTTGCAATTGAATGCGTTTAAAATAATGATGCATAGATATTATATAAACAGACGATCTAATTTCACAGAGGATGCCAATCGTGCAGTTTCACTAATCTTTTATAAGAGCTCGTGGAATTAGGTGATGTGGCATGGAAATATTATAGAACAGGCCTTCACTGGCTAACACGATTTTTAAAACTGATTACTGGGCTTCCTGAAACAATTTTTACTACAGCGATCGACTTGATTATTGGGCAGTTTGGAACACTTCACGACAGGGATCGAACGGACGTGAGAGACCTGGAGTGAATGTGTTCCAGAACGCCCAATAATCACCTACTCACGTATTTTTTTCTTTTCCAATTTTTTTATTTTAACTCAACATAATATTCATTTGAAAACTTATTTATTCTAAAAGAGCGTAAGTGCCGTTTAAAGGATTTCTGGCGGACATTATCCTTTGCCCATATGAATAAAAAAATCATTTTGACGTCAACCTGCCAACCTAATCTATGGACGCTAATGACGTTTGTTTGTTTATCTTTTGCTCGAGGTAGTCAAAGCGTGGGCGAGCCGGAGGATCTTTTAAAAATACAATTTTTAATATTTTAGGACGTTTATTCGTCACAAAAGACAGCTAAAGACTAGTTCTTATTCTAATACAATTTCATCTCATGCACCCAACTACCTGGGCTTATCGGTTCCGGCCGCTGACTCAGCGTCTGGATTTCTAGAAGATGTTTTGCCGACTCGGGGCGATAGTAGAGTCAGCGGACGTAACTCTTCCCTCCTTAAGTTCGAAGTTATCTTCTTTAAGAGAACTTCGAAGACATGATTTAAACAATTTCAAACGATACTTATGAACTAGGAAACAGAGCAGTACAAAAATCAGAATATAAACTATCAGAGTCCAAACGCTCACAGACTTCACTTTAATGACCATATTTTCACATTCACTTCTTTCACTGGTTCTCTTCTTAATGGCAAACGATAGGAGTTTCAGGTCTTCAAGATCAACACCTTCCAGGTCCAGAGGCTGCGAAGATGCTGCTTCATCAGGTAAGTATATTGTAGGTTAGTTCATTATTGGTAATTTAGTATATGTAATATTTTCTGTATTGATCTGATGTATTTTCAGGATTATGTCTGAGATCTTTACTTCACAGGCCGGGTCATCCAGAGTATAAAGGTTCCTTGAATCTTTTGACGAGATGCTTCTCCGTCACAGCTGCTGGTAAGTAACTCTTCATCTCTACTGTAGAGTATCCATCTGTTAGTTTGTAGTGGCTGAACTTTAACTTTCTCTATAACTACTGGAATCTGTGTGCATGACGTCACGTTTTCAACGTACGTAATCAGGTCGTTGATGCAGGGGTCCTGGACGAACTGGTGCGTTACATCGTTGGGGCAGAGGAAGTTGAGCTCGTCGATCTCCTGGCAGGGCTGATAGAGCAGTCTGATCTTCGACCCTTTCACCAATAGGTAAGGATTTTTGGGTATAATGACGACGGTGGATTTACGGGATAACACAGGTAAGGGAATCAGTTTATAATAGATATAAGTATCTTTCTCAATTAAAGGTATTTCCAACAGGTAGGTGATTTGACTTCCCATAAAATAAGCTTTTATAGTAATGCTCTGCTCTATCTTAACTAAATTTCCTAAACTAGGTGTATATACTAACTTTTCTATCTTACTAATATCTTTTAAAACACTTAAAAGCTTGTTAGATTCTATTATAGATTGATGCAAAATACCTAATCTACTTAACGCAAAACTAGTCTCAATTTCGTTCAATTTAGTATAGATTACTTGAAAATTGTGAAAAAGTAAATTATATGTATTTAAAATCTGAACTTCAAAATGTTCTCTTTTCAAACCTCTACTTATATTCTTAGCAACTTTTATAATTTCTTTATTTAGTTTATTTAAATCGTTATTTAATTTTAATGTAGAGTTAGTTAGAACTTGCACAGTTTCAGTGATCAACGTCAATTTTTCGTTACTTGAACTCTGTTTGTCTTTTACTTCTTTTATCAATTTATTATATTTTATGGCATCATCATGGTCAAGATTACCGGTAATGAATTTAATAAGCGATCCAAGTGGATCTACTAGACCACGTCTAACTCTAATAGATGGCGCAATCTGTTCTAACTTGTTGACTGTAGCTAATTTTATATAATCTACTTGCTTTCTTATATCTACAAAATTATACGTAAAATTTGTTTCAAACTTATCTCTAATTAACTTATCTAATTCGGAGAGCCGATCGATGTTGAATTTCAGGTCTTCTTTAATAGGCGTGAAGTCCAACACCTTTGCGATTATCCATTTGTCTTTACTAAGTACAGCAACGCCATTTCTTAGTAGCAGGATTCCAGGGTTTCTATTCAACTCCTGCAGTTGAAGTGCCTGGAGATGGATCGTCATAGACGCCACCAGGAGGACGCGGACGCACCTGTGGAGGTCGTTTGACATTCTTTATTGGAACTTTTGTATCGCGATTTCTAATTTGTATGGGTACTATGTTTCTAGTTGCTTCGTTTGTAACCTTAGCTTTATGGTAACGAGCTTTGTCTTTACTGCTTCTTTTATTAGTGTCTTTAGCAAAAATAGTATCACCAGGGTTTATATCAAATTCTGTTTCGCCACCTCTTTTCTCTATAATATTCTGTTTTCGTTTGATCGTCTGATTTGTTATGTGTTTATACAAAAATTTTGTTCTTTTCTTATGTTCCCTAACCAATTGCTGCATGTACTCCTTTTCAAAGTCCATATCGAACGCATGTCTAGAGTCGGTATGTCCAAATAAAACTTCAAATGGGGTTAAGTTAGTGGTAGAATGGATAGAATGGTTGTATGCCATAACGGCGTAAGTCATTATGGAAGCAGCGTCAGTGTATTTTTGTTCGTACTTTGCAAGTCTGTAAATTTCGGTTATTGTTGAGTGGAACCTTTCAATGAGTCCCATGGAATTGGGGTTATTGGGTGTGCCAATGTGAAGTTCTACTTTGTATAGGGAAAGAAGTTCTTTTAAGAGAGCATTGTTAAACTCTGAGCCTGGGTCTGAGCTGATCTTAAGAGGAACACCATAGAAAGAGAAATACTTGATAAGGGCCCTAGTTACTTCTGGAGTTGATCGGTTCGGAAGTTCAAATGCTTGTCCTAACTTGCTAAATGCGTCAATTATTGTCAAATAATAGCGTGATTCTATAGAGAATATGTCAATAAAGATTTCTTGTAGTGGTTTAGTCTGCGTTTGTGTCAGTTGAAGTTTAGGCTTTAGCGGTTTTCGGTCATACTTCATCCTTCTACAGGCTTCACAAGAATTTATGAAACTGGATATGGTCTGTTCCATATTATGCCAAAAGTAAGTACGTCTAATGTGAGTCAGGGTTTCCTTTATGCCACGGTGGCAGGTTTTGCCAAGGTGATATTTTTCTACTATATCTCTCTGTTCTGATTCGTTATCTACAAATACTACTCTTTTAGTGCATTCGAAAAATTGGACTTGTTCCTTTTTAAATAAGAATATTACCATTTCAGTAAACTGTCGCTTATGTCTGTCATCCTCAAAGTAGATAAAATATTTTGTGTTATTTCGAATGTATTCTTTAAGAAACTGTTTTACAAGATCTGGTCTATTTACGGGCAAATGTACTTCTAACACCTTTTGTCTTTCTCTGGATATGTATTTTACTGCTAATTTGTCAATGAGCCAAGTATATACTAAAATCTGGTTGGGTTTGGTGTCTATGGCCTCATTCAGAATAGGTATACCTTGAGACTCAGTATCCTTTCCTGAATGAACTGTATTACTATTTGATTTACTTGAAGCTGTCAAAGTTGAACTTGAAGGACATGGTATAGAATAAGGAGATTTAACATTACCGGACAACGTTCTTTCTGAATCTGAATCTGAAATTACTACTGTTTTTTCCGAATCGGAATCCGAAATGGACATGGCTTCCTTTTGTTGATTTTGTTCTTTACCTAAATTCACTATTTCTTTAGTAAGCTCTTCTATATATTTATTTCTGTCTTCATCTTTATCAACGTTAACTTTTGTAGATATATTATCTTCATTACCTAAAGCATTAGTTTTTATACGCGAAAGAGCATCGGCATTGCTATTTTGTTTGCCACTTTTGTGAACAATGTCGAAATTATATTCAGATAGTCGTAAGCGCCAACGGGTGAGTCTACTGTTTGTTTCTTTCAAGGTATTTAGCCAAGCGAGGGGTTTGTGATCGGTAACTATTGTAAATTTGTTACCGTAGAGGTATGGACGGAAGTGTTTTACCGCCCAAACTATGGCAAGTAATTCCTTCTCAGTGACACTGTAACGCGTCTCGGCATCGTTTAGCGTGCGGCTCGCATACGCAACTGGTTTGTCGCTGCCGATCGTGCCTTGGGACAGGACTGCACCAAGAGCAAACTCGGAAGCATCTGTAGTCAGTATATACGGTCTGCTAGGATCAGGGTATTGAAGTAAGGGTGAGTTCACAAGTAATTCTTTGCATTTCTGAAATGCAGCTATGTATTTTTCATCATTAATGGGTTTTACACCTTTTTTCTTTAATCGTGCTGTCATTGGTTGGGTAATTTTTGCAAAATCTTTTATGAAACGGCGGTAATAGCCAATGAGTCCTAAGAAGCTTTTTATTTCTGTAGTTGTACGAGGCAAAGGATAATCTAAAACAGCTTTGATCTTATTGTTGGGTTTCAAACCGTCATTAGTAATCGTATGTCCGAGGTATAAGACCTCTTTCCTAAGAAATTCTGACTTGTCTAGTTGGATTTTTAAATTGGTTTGTCTCAATCGGTCAAATACGGTTCTTAATTTTGTCAAATGCTCTTGTAAACTGGAAGAATATACAATTATATCGTCCAGATACACAAGACAATGGATTCCTTGCAAGCCACGTAACACGTTATCTATCGTTCTTTGAAATGTCGCCGGCGCTGTCTTCAGCCCGAACGGCATACGGGTGAATTCGTAATGTCCTGAGTTTGTGGTGAATGCTGTCTTTTGTCTGTCTTCTTCTGCTACCTCTATTTGGTGGTAACCGCTAGCCAAGTCGAGAGTAGAGAAGTAACAACTGCGTCCTAGTTTGTCAAATAAGTCTGTTATGTTTGGGAGAGGGTACTTGTCGTCTATTGTAATTTCGTTAAGACGTCTATAGTCAACTACTAAACGGTATTTCTTTTCATTACTAGCATCTGCTTTCTTCGGAACCAAATGTACAGGAGCACTCCAGGGTGAGTGAGAATTGATAACTATATTATTTTCTAGCATTTTATTTACTTGTTGGTTTATTTCATCGTTAATAGCTTGTGGCTGTCTATATGGACGTATATAGATAGGGTCTTCGTTACGTGTTCGAATATGATGTTTAACCTCGTTGGTAAAAGTTAAAGGTAGTTCATTGGAATGAAAAATGTCTTTGTACTCTAGACAAAGTTTAGAAATAAGTTCCTTTTCTTCTGAATTCATGTGGTCCAAACGTAGCTTTTCAAGATTTTCAGTCAGTATTTTGTCAACGTCTAAGTCACTGTTATGGTCTATTTTATTAAGTTCACACTTTTCACCGTTATATTTAGTTACAATAAATGGACTGGTAACTGTTAATGTCATTTCTGTTTCTAAGGTGTTTTGGATAATGGTTGTAGCAAAACCATTTTTACAAGTTACTAAGGCGGCTGGCATTCGCACACCATCACAAAATAATTTATAATCCATTATAGCTTCACCATTTTCTACGTTAGTTGGCAATCTAACTCTCTGTTCGCAACGCGGAGCTAATTTAATTGTAGTAGGGTAATTGTATATAATAGGTATAGACGACGAATTTGTAAAAAGTATTTGACTTTTCATATCTATTTTAGCATCTAATTGTTTCAGTAGGTCACTTCCTATAAGTCCATCATAATGACTGTCTACTTCATAAATGTAAAATTTGTGTGTTTCAGGGTTATTAAATGTTGGGAATAATGGTATAACTATAACTTCATCGTGCTTGCTGGAGGCGTGTGTGCTGATGACTTCAAAAGGTTCGTATTGTTTATAGTTATTATAATATTCGTTCACTTTTCTAGGACTAATAAAAGATCGCGAACTTCCGGTGTCTATCATTAGTTTCGCATTTATCTCGGGAATATTGATGTAAGGTAACTTTAATGTATTACAATTTAGATTTATTATCTCGGGTTTTGGTCTGAGGCACCTATATGAAAATTTTCAACACTTTGGACAGGGGCATCATGACTATTTGGATCAACGACGCATTCGTTCAATTCGACGTTTTCCAAGTACTCATCATACTCATTGTTACACATATTATCATCGTACTCATCATTCATGTAATTAGGTTCTATATCTTGAGATTCGTTTAGATTATAAAGTTCATTCATACGAAAACCTTGAGGTTTTGCAGGTGGAGCTGTACGCATGCTAACGTCAGTGGATTGTTGAGGTGGTAATCTTTGTGGAGGTTGGTAACCGAATTGTTGACCTTGGTTGAAGTTTGGTCGGTAACCGAACTGTTGACCTTGGTTGAAGTTTGGTCGGTATCCGAACTGTTGACCTTGGTTAAAATTTGGTTTATAGCCGAATTGAGGCTGATTCTGATTTAGCTGGGGACGATACCCAAACTGGTTGAACTGGGGTTTATAGCCAAATGACTGTTGTGGCAACTGCGATTTATAATTAAATTGTTGCGGTTGTGAAGCAGGTAATCTCATCTGTTTACTTGGTGGAATACCAAATTTAAATTTTGGTTGATTTTGCTGCTGATTAAAATTATTATTAGGATTACTATTTGGTGTAATTCCAAACTTAAATTGCTGTTGTGGTTGAACGTGAGCTGGAGTAAAATATGGTTTCATTCCAAATTTATCTACAAATGGATTATGGTTCATAAGTTGTGGTTTTGAATGTAAAATATTTTGTGATTTCAGCATTTTATTTTTGGAATTATATTGGTATAAGAAATTAACTTCTTCAAGTACTATGCTAAGCGCCTTTTCAAGAGAATCGCATCCTTTTAGTCGCACAATGCGAAGGAGATCCTCAGGTAAATTAAATAAAAACACATTCATTGACATATTATCATAAATAGTTGTCTTACTTCGGCGTAAACTCGGATCATTTATTAAATTCACTTTGGCAATCAAAGTGCTTTTTACGTACTGAATTCTATTACAAAAATCAAGATATGATTCGCCACTGTTAATTTTCATAGTTTCCAATTCTATAGCTATACACTCTTCCGAACGTGGATCACCGAAATGTTGTTCCAACGCTATCTTTAACGCGGGCCATGTATCTAAATCTTGTCGTTCACTAATAAGATTAGCCGCTTTCCCTGTTAATCGAGATGTGATTACATGAAAAACGTACAAATCCTGAACTTCGTTATTTTCTAAACGGCAACACTGTATAACATATTCGCACTTTCTTATAAATAAATTTAATAACTTTTCATCTCCGTCAAATATAGGAATTATGTTAGACATTTCCCGGGGAATTTGCACTATTCCTTCCATTTTGCAATAAAATAGAGAAAACAAGTGATGTATTAATTATTTAAAATATAATCTAAAATTATTTTTGATGTAAAAAAATAATGTTTTTCGTAAACTATTTTAGGTAAGTAAGTACTTAATTTTCCTTTTAAAAAAAATAACGTTTCTTTGTAAAAATCTTTTGTTAAACTTTACTTAAATCTACTCTAATAGAAACAATTAAAAGTACTTCGATTGTCGGAAATAACTTTAACCACTTCCTAGAAACTTATAACTATTATAGGTGAAAATGATTGGGAAAAGACTGGAAAAGCGATTTTAGGTCTACTCACAGACTGCCCATATCACTCGTTGAGTCTTAGCTGTAGATCCTTCGGAGGTCTCGTCGTGTAGAGCACCCACATAAAGTTCTCGACTTATTTGTTTGGTTCGTTGGATTTCCGTGGAAAACGCGTGAAAACGTTCGGCGCGATACTAAAGTTGAGTATTTTCGCGACGCGGAAATCCTACCGGCTGCGCCAGTCAAAGCGTGGGCGAGCCGGAGGATCTTTTAAAAATACAATTTTTAATATTTTAGGACGTTTATTCGTCACAAAAGACAGCTAAAGACTAGTTCTTATTCTAATACAATTTCATCTCATGCACCCAACTACCTGGGCTTATCGGTTCCGGCCGCTGACTCAGCGTCTGGATTTCTAGAAGATGTTTTGCCGACTCGGGGCGATAGTAGAGTCAGCGGACGTAACTAGGTTGTTTTCCTTTATTGTCGCTATTTTTACCTTATTTTCAACAATAATAAATAAATATATACGTAAAATAGATTCCATAATCTCATGTGTAGTTTCTGCCTGCAAAAATACTGTGATGAATGCCCAAACAAACACTGTTTTACGTGCCAAACCAAAGTCTACACGTTTACAGGTGGTGTGTTGCTTTAAAGTTTTATGGAAATTGAAATTAATGCACTTCAAAACAAACTGTATTTATTAAACAAGTTCAAAGTTATTTCTAAAAAATAATATGTTTCGCAAAAGAATTCAACTTCAGCAGCATGATGAAGTTCACTTTGGTAACGTTGCGACTGTCTGCTATCAAAAATCCTTCAGAAAACTTGATATTATATTTTGATAGATGTTAAATTTAATCAAAATACTGATTTAAGTTAAAAATATCATGAATACATTCAAAACAAAACGAATAAAAGTGAAAAATATTTTGATTCTTGACACAGACTTTGACATACATTGTAAACTTGACAGCGACAGCCGACAGTTTTTATGATGATTATTTTTTTTAAGATAAAATCACACAACTTTTTTATGCAAAGGAGTTAAATTTTGATTATTCCTTTATCTTGATGATACAGTGTTTTTTCCACATATTTCGTTAAATAATTGATCAATAGCCCCGAAAAATTATGTACGGTGTCAGAAACTGAAAAACCTCGAAATGGTTTTCGATTTAAGGTACCTTGTAAAAAATGAAAACATGTCAATTGAAACTTGGTAGGTAGATGTATTTTGTAAACCGCTTTACGATTTTTACATAAAAAAAATTAAAGATTAAGGGGGGATTCCCCATACATGGAACTGAAACTAAAAAACATTTTTTTCATCAAACTTACGTGCGGGGTGTCTATAGATAGGTCTTTAAAAATGACGTTTAGGTTTCTAAGACTATTTTTTCTTAAAATCAATTGTTTGTAAAATATACTCTGCCAAGGTGGTAATTAACTTTTAAAATAAGAGAGTCAAATATCTAAAAAAGAAATATGCTGTAGATCCTAAAAATACATTCAACGAAAATTGGTTTGAACGAGATTTAGTTATCACTATATTTATAATTTTTAGAGATATAGCACATTTTCCAAAATATAACTTTGTCATTCATACAAACACTATGAAAAACAAAGTTATTTTTGCAGACGAAAAATGATAGTGCCATTCAATATGTATGGTATGGTATAAGGTAACTATGGAACCCTACTGCGCGTAGCCCGACACGCACTTGGCCGGTTTTTATGCTTGAATTCCTCAACCAGTAAAACTCTGCCCCATGTGTTCCACCAACGAACATACGAATGCAGAAAATACTTTCCGCCATGTTGGAACTTCGGCTTGAGTTCCGAAAGCAAATACAGAGTACAAAAACTTCGGCCAACGCTCGCGGACAGAGTTTGTTGTTGACTCGTCAGAGAACCGCGGAAACTTTTTATGGAAATCTTCGGAAAAGAATGAAATCGCGCATTTTGTAAAACTTAAGTTTTTGCGTGAAACGAACATCACACATTTGAATCGGTCGATCTGAAAATTTTCAGAAGAAAATTGTGAGAAATGTGTAGTTGGTCTACAGCAGCAGTTTTAGAATTTCTTCTGATGTTTCTTTTAAACTTTTTTCAACCTTTTTAGAGGAAAGAAAGCCATTTGTAGATTTTACTAAAAAAAACTGTTTATTATTATATACTTCACATCAGTGGCGAGGGGTGAAATTAAGGCGAAGGTAAGCCGCTATACGAAAATTATGAAAAATTTTATGATTTGCATAATGGATCATTTGGGTGGGATTTGGGATTTCCAAAGGTAAGCCGATGGGAATCGGCTTGTATGGACCCTTCGCCACTGCTTCACATTCACACACACACATACACACATATTTTCTCAAAAATCTGTTTTCTTTAAATATAATTGGTAAGTTAGACAGGACAAAGCTAAAACATTAATGACAATTTGTTAAACCTGAGATGTACTGTACCCTAGCTCTTAAAAGTCACCCAATAAAATTGCCCCCTGTCTTTCTAAACACGAAGAAACTCTATAGCTACCGCTGTCCCTAACAAGGGATTATTTCCTCGCCTAAAGGGAAAAAGAGTGCGAAAACTTTAATTAAACAAGTTTGGTGAGAATTGAGCTCGGGACTTTGTAAACGGATAATCGAAGCCATTGGAGCCACCTGAGAGTGGGTGTTTCGGTGGTTGACAGCACAATGGAGCGAAGTGGAGGGAAAGGTGTGGATTTGATGGGTGCATTGCTTGTATAAACTAGTACAATCTAAACTGCCAAATTCACATTGGTACTTAATGGAAACACAAACATTTTATTTCATTTTAATGGAACTAATTTAAAGATCTCCAATGCTGGAGCACAGGCCTTCCTAAAGGGTGAATAAAGAGGAGGCCATGACCTATCACGCGGGCCCAATGCGGATTGGTGGTGTTAACAACTGCAAATGCAACCGGGACCAACGGATTAACGTGCTTTCCGAATCAGGAAGGACCTCAAGATAATAAATTCTCTTGGTCACCCATCCCATATCCGATCTTTGCGAAAGTTGCTTAACCTCCACAATCACTGGGCCAGGAGCTATATACCACAGCGCTACCGAGCTGCCTCTGTTAATAGCAAATAAAAAAAGCATTTTTAGATTTTAGGCATTTACAATGCTATATTTTCATATTAAGATAATTTATTTTAAACGAAAAAATTAAAGAAAAAAACAACTCACGCGTAGCACCTCAGACGGGCGAGGCCTTCAAGGACGATTATCCACCTATCACGCGGGCTCATGAGGATAGGTGGGTGTTAACAACTGAAATCCTCTTAGGACCAAGCAACGGCTAAAAGTGTCTTTCGAAGTACGAAGGAGCTCGAGATAATAAATATTTGGTCACCCATCCTTTGATCCCAACTTTCACAAGCGCCTGTGTGAAAGTTGATTAGCTGCTGGAATGCGCTAACCCACTGCGCACATTGAGCTGCTTATTAATTAGCACAATGGTACACATAAAATAGTGTATCCAGTGCTAACACTGGATTTATGTATAGTGACTCAAATAGGTGCCTCGTGAGAAATTAAAAAATATTCAGCTAACTAAATTTACAAAATGCGTATTTATGTACCATTTTGTGAATTGTGCCGGAAGTCAGTAATCGACAAAAAACTTTATAAAGCATTTATAAATGCTACCGATTATATTTCACGAAAATAATACGCAAGAACGCTGATAAAAAAGATAATGCTTATAAACCTTACTGCCAACGGCGGCACAGAATATATACTCTAACGCGAAAAGAAACGACACTTGCGCATGTATGCTCGTAAAATCGCTCGCGGCTATGTGTGCGTGTCTGGAGGCGTGCGGGGGCAGCGCGCGGCGCGCGGGGAGTGCAGCCGTTAGTCGCCGACTTGCCCGGCCAAGGGTTCTACTGTCGCTCGCCGCTCGCTTGGCCCATCGCAATCCGCATTGTACCGCATTTCTCACGGACTGACTACGCCACGCGACGCAACATTATTTAATTGTTAGATAATCATGCCCGGCGGCGGGCATTATTGTTGTGTTTGTTGTTGTGACAACAACCAAAAACAAAATCCTGATAAAAGTATCTTCGTATTTTAAAAGTTAAAATATACGAAATATTAGTCATGCCCTTACCCTTCCTTTTACCTTACTTTAATTATAAAAAAAGATCTGAAAACAAGGATTTCAGACGATTAAACTCGTAAACTCGCAAGTAGGTAAAATTGACAATAAATAAAAAAAAATACAAATCAAATCTTTCATTAACATGTTAAAGATTAATAAATTTATTATAAATAACAGAAAATATAGTATAAGAGTTGCAATTTATGATGTATCTACCCTACCTAATATAATTTAAAGATTACAAAAAGTTATTATAAATCAAACCTATTTTTCATTAACATGTCCTTGCACAAGTTTATATTTCCTAACATACTATGTTATCTCCTTTGTTACAAGTCTAAATTCGGTATCAACCCTAGCGCTTCCACGCTCTGGCTCAAGGTCGCTGGCGCTCGAACTCTCATGTACAGAGTGTGTCACGGCTGTGACGGCGGTTAAATGCGACGTGGCTGTTGGGAACATTACCAAAAGCTAGCGGAACTCAATAACGACAGAATATTTGATAGAATTTTTATGAAGTTTTGATGGCTGTTTAGCAGTTTGGTAGATGGAATTTGGTTTCAGATATGACTCCTTTGGTTCTTTTATGAACTTTAGTGCTAAATATGCATAGAACGGTTTTCAGGTTACCTATACAGTGTGTGGCCTAGAACCGGGGATAATACAGAAAATAGAGATTCTCTAGAGTATTAGTGTTTATTCTGAAAAGTTTCCAGTTGAATAAAACCCATACGTTACACACAATAAAAATTTAAAGTTACAAATCATAATCAGTGTATTATTCCAAAACGACATTATCGCTAACGTTTAGAACTTATCGTGGTACAGGGAATAATAAAAAACTAACCGTCATGACATTATCACTATCCACTAGAAAATTTACTTTTAACTCCTTGAATAGAACCGTAAGATTTTATTTAAATTAGTTGGGACCTTAATGATTCAATTACTAGTGACCTATAGAGGCTCCGTTTTTAATATTATCCCCGATTCTAGGCCACACACTGTATATTACTAATTATATTGCTTTTAAGGAGTTGGAATACCTACTTAAATCTTTGCAAAATAAATATAGTATAGTACAGTTGTTTTATCTCACGAATGCAGGTCCGCTATGATTGTTGTAGGCGTGCACATGCACATTGTTTTAGTGTGCGTCTGCACGCTCTCGTATCACGTACGCACACTAAAATAACATTATTTTAGTGTGCGTGTCTGATACGAGAGCGTGCACATGCATGTGCACGTCTAACAACATTCACAGCGGAACCCTTCGATCATGGCTGAACCGCATTCGTGAGATAAAACAACTGTAAGTATAAAGATATCCTTGTAAATTATATTTTTTTCCTCAACATAATACTATTCTGTGAGATTATGTGCATATTGTCATTTTTAACCGACTTCAAAAACTTTGAAAAGGAGGAGGTTATCTATTCGTCGCGTATATTTTTTTGTTATTTTTATGTATGTACACCGATTACTCGAAGACGGCTGAACCGATTGAAATGATTCAAACGTTATAACATGAGGTTTGTTCCCAAGTTGGTCCCATTTTTTGAAATTTTGAAATCGGTTTAGTAGTTTTCAAGTAATCTTGAAAATACTGTCGTTTTCGTTACCATTTTTATGAATTGAGACCGATTTTCAACCATCACTTTTTGTTTATGAACCGATTTAGACAATTCTTTTTTGTTTGAAAGAAGACACCTTAAGAATGATACCATATTAATTTCATTGGTATTGGACTTTGCATTTTGAAGATACACGAGGGAACTCCTCAAAATCAAATAGGAACTGTACAGTGATTGAAATATTGGTAGGTTTATTATTGTCAAGGACGTTCTGGACTAGAGTTGAACTGCGAAGACCCAACGGAATACCTGTGGACATTGAGTTACTCGGGGTATACCATTGAAAAATGTGAAACATTATTCTTAACGTTTTATTTTATGAAATCATCGCTTACATACCTACCACAAAAAAAATTAAAATAAAAAGCTTTTAAAAAAAGTAAAACCTCCTTCAAAAACCTTAAAAAACAGCTCAAAAAAAGTAAGAAATAATGTTCAAATCGATTAATAGACACCGACTTCAATAGACGTGTTTAAACACGTCTATTGAAGTCGGTGGGGCTTTTAGAATATAAACATCACAATAAGTAAAAAAAATACTTCCAGCTCCACCCGACTTCAATAGACGTGTTTTAATTAATCGATTTGAGCATTATTTCTTGCTTTTTATAGAGCAGTTTTTTTAAGGTTTTTGAAGGAGGTTTTACTTTTTTTAAAAAGCTTTTTTATCTTACTACATCTGCTTGATGCTGGCGTCTTGAAAGGTATCTGACGTAGTTACGATTTTTTTATTTATTTAAAATCCGTTACTGTATTTGCGGCACTACATAAAAATCATCTTATTTTATTACTTATTACAATAAATAAAAATAGATGTTCTATTTCTTAACCACTGCTGTAAAATTTTATTTGTTTAACCAAATTATCAGTGACCTATTTCCGTTTCGACCTAACGTTTATAGAAATAAGGAAGCAATTTCCAAAGTGAGGACAGACGAATGCTATTGTTACTTTTGTATACTAAATAAACATTTACAAAGTGTAGACATGCAGAGTGCATGCAGTGTATTGTAAAAACAATGTTTAGTAGTCATTAAACCGATAACTTTACCATAAACCCTTTTTTTTGCAACCGTTTATTTTGCAAAAAATCTGAAAATCTCAAAAAATATTTAAAAGACTTTATACGAGTAATTTCATTAAATAATGTCAATGAATTGTTTTACAGTCTACGTGCTTTCAATTTAAAATTTAATTTATGAGTCGTATTTACAATTTACACATAATTTTACGACCGCTTGGTGCAGTGGTAGCGATCCTGTCTCTCGTCCTAACGGTCTTGAGTTCGTGTTATATATTCTTATTTATGTATTTTTGCCAGTTATTTGGTTACCATAGAACAGGGTTTCTCAAAGTCGCGTCTCCCTAACAACTTGCGAAAATCTTCACGCCCGCCCTAAATAAAATTTGGGTAGGTAATTTAGCTCTCTAGTAGTCTATCTATTTTATGAGTCTAGTATTTTTTTAATTACCTATCAAATACTTCCCCTTGGTACAAGATTGCTTTGATTTGTCCAGAATACTTATTTATTTAATTTTTAAATATACTTGCATAGCAGCCGCCCGCAACTTAGACAGTAAAATTGTTCTTCAATCGATGGATAGAAGAACCCGATGAGGACCAGTTATTTTTTTTGTATGAAAGTTATGTCCCTTTTTGTATACTCCTAACAATATGTATGCAAAATTTCACGTGAAAGCATACAAATAAAAATTAACTTTCACATAATTTTTAACTCTTTTATAAGGCAGTGACCATAATATAGACACCACGTGGGGATTTATCTCAGGTAAATTAAGTCTACGACGCGCGTCGTTTTTCGTCCAGATAATCAAAACATTTGGCGAATCGAATTGTAGTAAAATAACTTTTTTGTAACTCTATCATTTCATTGAATATTTTATTTTATAAAAAAAAAATTTTTTAAGAAAAAATTAAAACTTGAGTCTTGCATATCTTATATAGGTAATAGATTTTTATTTTCATACCTTCAGACGTTTTTTCTGCCTTATTAAGATAAGTAAGTAGTAGTACCTAAAGATAATGATAGGATTAAACGAACTTACCTGAAGTGAAGTTCAATCCTGATTATATGAAATACTTAGTCCAAGATATATTAACTAATGTAGTACTTGCTTTTTCCACACTCTCGATACGCGAATTTCAAAGCAAAAAGCTGGAAACAAAAAATCGCCACCTGGCAACACTAAATGTCGAATGTCAATATTTCAGAGCCCCTAGCATAGCAACCCAGCCAGGGAAAATAATTTAATTACGTAAGAAAAATTAAATTAAGGGTGGGCGGGATGTTCTATTCTAGCTTTTGGATATAAATTTTCAATTCGATGCCTTAACATAGGTAGTCTTAGTATGTCATGCTCTCTTTAATCATTTCTGCGGTGGTGTCGTATGAGGCGGGTCGTTACGTTCCCTCAAATATGGTTGAGCGAAGAGATGGCTGGTTCATGCGTCATGTTCGGGAACTGGTGCTGCCAGTGGGAATGGGTCTGCTTCTGACTGCCTATCTTAATGCATATTGAATTGTATGTTTTTCTTTTATTTTTATCCTAGACTGAATAACAAGTTCAAACTTTGAATTTAGCTTAAAATCTGTAAATTGATTAAGAAATTTGAAACTCATTAAGAAATGAGCTAATTCAATAATGTTATTTATTTGTTAATATAAAGTCTGGAAACGATATACATATTTGTAAATATCGTTCCATCTGATTGATAAAGCTGACAAGTTTTTTGCGCCCATTTTTCTTGTCAGTTAAAAGACGTCATAATGGGTGGTAGGGTAAAAGAATTGACGATTTAAAAATGCTTATTATGTGAGCTTATTTAAATAAAATATATTTCACTTTCACTTTCACTTTCACTATCTTGGACTAAGTATTTCATATAATCAGGATTGAACTTCACTTCAGGTAAGTTCGTTTAATCCTATCATTATATTCCATACTTAGTCCAAGATATATTAACTAATGTAGATGTTCAGAGAAGAACATAATATTTTCAAATTACAATTGATTTATTCAATATTCATAATCAAAACAGATTATGACCACTTTCTGTCTTAAACTTTAAATTAAATCAAATTAAATTATTTAATAGCGCTTTTTAGCAAACAACACCTGGTTAAGATGTTCAGATAAGAACATAACACTTTAAAATTACAAATGATTTATCGTTTCAAGATTCATAATCAAAACAGATACCTATGTATGACAATTTCTGTCTTAAATATGTATTTAAATTAAATTAGATTATTTACTACCGCTCTAGCAAACAACATTTAGTTAAGATGTTCAAAGAACATAACACTTTAATATTAGAAATAATCTTATGTATTGTCTCAACATTCATTAATCAAAACTATTTACTTAGTTATGACTTATAACAACTGTATATATATATATATATATATATATGAAAGCAAACGAAATTATTCAATACGGCTCTTTGTAGAGTAGTAGTCTGTTTTGATGTGCTAAAAAGTTAGACGACCTAGGAGACCAACCCACTGCTCTAATGATAGTGTCTGCAGAGAGACCTTATGGACACATGAGGTTGCAGCATGGCACCACCGCCCAATATCACTTGCTTCAGCCGTTTACTGTTGGACTGGTAAGACTACACGAGATGGTGAGGTCTGTTGAAAATAATAAACAAATTATCGGATGAATTATCATTCCTGTAGTTATTTCCATAATATTGTGTAAGCGTTTTAACGGGACATATTTCGGGTTGACAGTGAAATAAGCTAAGATTACTTAAAGTTGAAGTCTATAAGGAGCTAATATTTTTATATATCTAATATTTATATAAAAAAAAATTGACATCAATAGCTGTTTTTTTTTTTTATTTTTTTTTATTTTTTATTTTTTTTTTTTTTATTAATGGAATTTATAGTCTGGAGCCTCGGGCCAGTGCCAGTACTAACAGTATATCAATCTTAATGGTGAGCCTTTCTAAGCTTAAGTTATTCAATGGGTACATTGGTACATAACAGCTACAAACATATGATAGAACTCTAGAAGGGTCCTACACACTGCTATAGGTTTTTTTTTTTTTTTTTTTTTTTTATAACCCTTAGCTCTAGGGTATAAATGAGACCATGAAATAGAATCGAACAGCGTAGGGAATATTTTTCAACTAATCATTTCTTAAATTTATTATTTTTCATACATAATAATTCAATGAAGTTAAGACTACCTATGCAAAACACTTTTATGTGAAATATGGCAAGGTCACATTTCCGTACCTCTAAATGAAAATTTTAGTAGTAACTAGTAGTATTTGTCAATGAAAGCTTAACGTCACCTTTACGTTTGTGATCATTAATAATAATAAAAAGAAAATGATGTAGGTATATGCAAAAATAAAGAATCGTTATAAGGATAATAACTTTGAAGTAATTTAATTAAGATTGATAAAATCTCCACAAGTATGCATTTTTGGACCACAATGTTCTAGGAGTTTTTGATAATTTTGACCCATAGAATATAAAAATTCCATAGAAGCTACATCTGACACTAACACTACCATAAAGACATCATTAAAGGGTGGCTGTTGCTCTGTCTGTTTAAATTTTTAAAACAACCTTTAAAAATAAGTAAAGGTAATGTATGAAAGAAAAACTTTCAACCAATTAACAGTGAATGTATCAATATTCCACACAGATGGATCCCTGTGCCAGGATATACATATACATGCACTTACACATTTGATGTTAACAACCGATGCAAAGAGTTATAAATGTCAGACTTTCCCAATTTCATAATTATAACATTGAAGGCTTCAACTGATAGTTACACTTAATTACTCGGGACTCATAATTAGCATTAGTATAGTTTATTGATTTTGTGTATGAAACAAAAATCCATATTTTCTAGTCACACGCACCACTGCCAGATCTGTATTGCCAAACCATGGATACTGATACTGAACTCGCCATAGTCTGTTGACATATAAAATTGCAGTGGTGTTGCCTACTAGTTGATGCAAAAAATGTAGTTAATAATTCACAATAATTGATATGAAAGTCTAGTTCTTTATCAGACCAATGTCCTCTAGCACTCTGGCCGTTGCAAAACGCGCCCCAACCAGTGCCTGACTCCCAAAAGATTTAAAACTATATTGCTTTATCTTACTAATAGCAGTAGTAATATTTCTTGTTCACCATAGTGAATCCCATTTAACGTGTTTATTGCATAACTATCATAGTTGCCTCCGGAGGCTTCAAGGGCTGAAAATAATAATAATGATAATTCTCTTTCTAAGGTCTTTGTGTAGGTACTTATACAAAACCATAATATGCAACCGCCATACAAACCAAAACTAAATTTCCTAATAGTTTAACAAATTCTCTAATTGTACAGCTTATCAAAACCTGAGAAATAAGATTAAATAATCTTTCACTCTGGCTGGAAGCATTCAGGAAACTCCTTTCTCTATTAATAATGAAACCTAATGTGTCAAATACAATAATTATGACATTATGTTATTATTTTTGAGCATAGATATAGTATATTAAAAAGGTTTTTGAGACATTCCTCATATGACAATCCCAGTGTCATTTAAAAACAGTACAATGTGTATGTTATGTTATGATTATACTCTTATTTCTTAGACGTTCTACTACAGGTTTAGGTAACTAAGTAAAAACAAATGGAATTGATGTTAGACCAAATGGCAGGCAATTCAACTGAAATAATAATGAAATGAAAGATGAAATTTAAAATTAAAAGTGTCTGTGATTTATTTGAACTGGCACTAAGAAGTAGGCATTTTTCATATCTATAGTAGTCATATAGTCTCCGCTTGTTAGTAATTTGCACACATTCCTAACATCTCCTAATTTAAAATGAGAAGCCTCTATAAACTTAATAAAGGCTCTTAAGTTAAGTATGAACTTGTGAGTCCATAACTTTTAAGCACAGTAAAAATACTTGAAAGAATTGACTACAGACTGCACAACGATATTGGACCTAATTTAAAAATTTCTTTAAAAAAGAATTAACTTCTTAGTTAAATTAAAATTATTATTGCATGGTGAATAGTTTTGTTTAGGTGTATCTGTAAGAAGGATATGATAAACCTTTCTTATCCTGCAATATGACAGGATCCTGTGTTAAATTTTCCCAACATAATTAAAAATATTGCAGTCTGCCTTGCAAATTTTACCTCTACGGGTAGCAAGATCGGCTTGATGTTGGTATCCTCCTCCAGTTGTTAACTTTGAGGTTAAAATCTAAATTCTTGTCCAACAATGGGCTGAAAAGCTACTTTGTAATATTGGTATATTATAATTTAAACAACAGAGCAGTCTTATAGCATTGCTTGAATTCTTGACAATAGTCATAGTGTATCAAAGTTTGATTTAGTCATTATTTCTACTGTTTGACATATTATTATAGTGGCAATAGCATATTCTGTATCCTTGTGTCAATGAACCTGTAAAATCTATGTTAAGCTTGTATTAATTTTCCAATTTTCAGGAAAATTAAGTTCTACAAAATCTTTTCCCATTCTTTGTTTTTCTGTCAAGATGTTTTGAAATCTTAATAAGTAGGTATACTGTTTGTGTTGATCACTGTTTATGGGAATGTTCTCCATGTTCTCCATGCTCTCATTCAACTTGGACTAAAAGTAAATAGTCACAATTATGATAAAAGAAACAATATTTGGTTAATAACCATTACGTCTGGAGGTCTATGCAACGATTTCTCCACACTTTTAGAGCTTCAAGAACAATGAATAACATATGTTAGCGTAACCCGCTTAATTTGTATTTTATTTTCACAGATTATTTTTAAATTGGAAATTATTAGTCGACTTATTGAGTTTGAAATATGGCAACACGGGCGTATGGCAATATCGAGGCAGTCAACGGGAGGGTAGGACGACTAGCGGTCGTGTGGCTGTCTGGCGAGTGAATAAACAAGATATGAAAACGGAAAGTGTATACTAGAACAGAATGATCAAAACAGTTTATTATCGGATCCTCTAATCAAACTAAACAAATTGTATGCTTCAAAAGTGAGTACGTCAATAATTTCAGAAGCGGGAACCAACATCTTGGCCCACAGGTATGTTTCTTAAATACAATTAAGCTAGTTTCTTTAGGCTGGCTCAAATTGAGCTGCCCAATATGAAAAGTCACATAAATATAATATTTAAAGCCAACACAACCCATTGAATTTAGAAATGCATGAGTTATTTGTAGAACTTACAATTTCTATGGTTAAAATCCAGTATTTACCTTCGACATAATAAAGAAAGACTTTAAAGTTTAACTTTAAAACTTCTTAAAATAGTTGTAATACTTGTTAGGAGTAAGCGCTTATTAGTCTGCGGCCTAAGTATTAGTGCATGAAATTGTAACCTTTACATTGCTGTGAAACAAAACTTACTTAAGATGCCTCTAAGATAAAACTAGTAGGTTATCAATTGCTTACTACAAAAACTCACTGTGTTATAGTGGAATAACCACTGACTTGTTGACTACAAAATTATAAGTTTTCTTGTCGGTAATTACGACAGTATTTTCTGGTGTACATACATTAGAATCTACATAGATAATATTTGTACAACTTTGTAGCTGTAGACTATTATAGGCGATATTGCTTTATAAATATATTTTTTCATGATTCGCACAATACTTTAAAGTTCTACTTACTGCTAATAGTATCTAATTCTACGAGTTAGTACTAGTATCTGCTCAGAATTTGAAAATATTCCCTCAGCAGAAATTAAAGTACCTAGGATACAAAATTACAGAAAAAAAATAATTTCAATGAAAGAATTATTAATGAAATTTACCTCTTGAGAAAGTAAACATAAAGTAACAGATTAATTTCATCCATAATGGTAGTACCTACATTAGATATCAGGAAGTATAATTCTAACCATGAATTAACTTATCTTGTGGAATTATTTTGAAGACATTTTCTCACAATTTCCAAATTAGTTATTCGGTGGGATACTACTTTCTTTTATTGCTTATAATTCTTACTTTTATTGATTTAATTGTCTTTATTGTACAATATAATGGTACAAAAGGCGGGATTAATGTTAATAGTATTCTTTACTAGTCATCCAGTGAAATATACGTTCCGCGAAATGGACCAAATGCAAAATGGACGTTCCGCAAAATGGACCAAATGCGAAACGGATATTCTGGGAAATGGACCAAATGCGAAAGAGGTGTTTTTCGGCAAGTGGACCAAATGAGAAGTGGACCAAGTGCGCCTAAACACTACTCTACTCAACGTAGTGATCACTCCGCCTATACAGGAAATATGCTACTGAATGTAGTGATCCACCCAGTGAAATATCCTACTTAATGTAGTGATCACTCCGCCTATACAGGAAATATGCTACTGAATGTAGTGATCCACCCAGTGAAATATCCTACTTAATGTAGTGATCACTCCGCCTATACAGGAAATATGCTACTGAATGTAGTGATCCACCCAGTGAAATATCCTACTTAATGTAGTGATCACTCTATTTATACAGGAAATATGCTACTCAATGTAGTGATCCACATAGTGAAATATCCTACTTAATGTAGTGATCACTCTATTTATACAGGAAATATGCTACTCAATGTAGTGATCCACATAGTGAAATATCCTACTTAATGTAGTGATCACTCTATTTATACAGGAAATATGCTACTCAATGTAGTGATCCACATAGTGAAATATCCTACTTAATGTAGTGATCACTCTATTTATACAGGAAATATGCTACTCAATGTAGTGATCCACATAGTGAAATATCCTACTTAATGTAGTGATCACTCTATTTATACAGGTAATATGCTACATAATGTAGTGATCATTCTAATTATACAAGGAATATGCTACTGAATGTAGTGATCCACTTGTGAAATATGCTACTTAATGACTGTAGTGATCACTCCATTTATAAGTTTGTAAGCATAATTTAATGCAATATTAAAATTGTTTTTATACTATTTTAAATTAAGCTTTGGGTTATCTGCTGCAATTTAGTTTACATGTTTAACCTGCGATACTATGCTTAATTTTGCCGTCTTGAACTAGGTGTATCAAGCTTACATAATTATAGGCAAAACTATTGTCTGTGGGTGGGCCTGACGAACTGTAACATAGATTTTTATTCTAAAACCTATTTTGAGCCCCAGTTTCTCACAACTATAGAAACCTTTGTGGTAGCTTAGTTGCCACTACACTTAACTTCTATTATTTGTGAAGGGAAAATAAATAAACATTTTTTATTTTTATTTTATTATTGATGCAGGAAATATGCTACTTATTGTAGTGATTCATATTGTGAAATATGCTACTTGATGTGGTGATCACTCTATTTACACAGGAAATATGCTGCTTAATGTAGGTGGTGATCCGCATAGTGAGATATGCTGCTTAATGTAGTGATCACCCGTTTATACAGGATCAATGCTAATTAAGAAATATATATATATAAAAAATAAAAATCAGATTTACATCTCTATAAGATTAGTAACGTTAAAACACTTTATGAGCTATATTAACAATGTTTTCCTCTATGAAGCATCTGATGTTGGCTTTGGTGAGCTGAAAGATCGATTAATGCAGTGATCCAACCAGTGAAATGAGCTACTTAATGTGGTGGTCAATGGTCACGCTGTTTATACAGGAAGTATTCTGTCTGTTGTAGTGATCCACTAATTACATGGAAAAAAGGATCTACTACTATAAGTGTAGTGCTTGTGCGGATGCTGTATGGTATGGTAGTATGGTATGGTACGGAGGAGGTTAGCCATTAGTAGGAAGGCCAAAGTGGAAGATCTTCCTCCGGGCTGGGTAGTATTAGCCCGGGGATCGCGGTCCAACCGACGATGGTTGGCAGTTGTATATATGCTGCTTTATATATGCTGCTTCGCTGACATAACTCCGTTAGCGAGATGTAGGTTACTCCATTTGTTTCTCCATACTACGAGGTGCTATTCCTTACTAATCTTTGTGTTTATACGACACTAGCGCCAACTAGTCACATAGTGATGAATCTTGTTGCAACCATGTGTTGGTATGTGCGGCGGTACGGTAGATGCCGCTACATGCTCATTCTCTTTATTAACAAAGATACTACTTATTGTGTAGTGCTTTGCATGTATCGTGAAATATAATACCATATGTAGTGATAATTCTAGCGACATTTACTATAAGCTTACATTTGGGTTGTTTTGAATAGAAATATGAATGTGTAAGTAGTAACTTCAGTAAAAGAAAAAGGGGTTTCAAGTTAGACATCTCAAGAAAGAAAACAAAACATTAGAAATAGTTTTCAATTCAAGAGACCCTAAGCTGATTTTCAATTGGTACCTTTGTTTCTTTCTGACAGCTAAATGTCCTATTTAAGTGAAATCAGGACACACGCATATAATAAATTATTATTTTAATCCTTTTACCTAATATATAGGTAAAAGTGAATGTTTATTTGACTTAAATATCTATACAACACATGTTGACATGTGATGACAATGACATAGGTATACAACACACTCATTTGTATACGACACAAATATAATTTTCGAATATATTGTATAAATAAAAACCTAAAAATAAGAGATTTATAAGGATATAGTTGAAATACTAGAATATCCTTATAATCATCTTAATTTAACATAAATTCTTTATTTATCTGAATATGGTCAATACAGTTGATGTTTTGTAATATGAAATTATAATCCTCACATTCTACTGTTATTTTGGTGTAGAAACTTAAATCAACTTAAGAAGTGGTAACTTCTTGATTATTTCATTAATTCTCACAAAATTATAACTTACATGTTACACATAATAAATAAATCGAAATAAACTTAGTCAAACGACTGTTTTAGGAAACTATGATTTTGGATCGGATGTTTTGGGAAACGGATTGAACGTTCCGAAAGGATTCATACTACAATAAAATGTCAGAATAATAATATTAGAAAATTACAGTATAAATTTAGTAATTTCGGTATAAACTACAAAATTTATAATTTGAGAAATTATTTACTGTATAGGTAGTATAATGAGTACATTTTTATCTGTTAGAATCCAACTGTTTCTGAAGGATGGCCAAACGGCCGTACAAGCTGGACTTGGTAATCAAACGTATTGATGGGAATCTTTGGATTAGGAATCTTGTCACATAATATTGTTCCAAATAATTAGCTGTGGTAAAGTGTTTCGTTTAAAACTTTCCAAATCAGAGATGTTGTCTTGTAACAACTATATTTTAAATCATTAATTTGAGTGAATCTTAAGAGCTACAAGAATGTAGCTGTAGCTATTATTTTACTGTGTAGCTATGTAGCTATATAATAAAATAAGAAGTAAAATAAAATGACAAAAAAAAACAACACAAAAGACAAAAAAAATATTTAATAAAACGCAGACTTATCCTCATTTGGTAGTCAGTGGATAGACTGCATGCATTGAACATATAAATCTGTGACTGTAGAAAAAAAACAATGCGCTAAGTGCAGACAGTATCATACGCAAGAACGCGGAGTGGAGCATAGCGCAGCGCTATTGTCAAAAGCTATTGTCTATGATAGTAGCCGTTCAGAAGCTATAATGAAGTTTTCCTTTAACGTATCTAGCTAGACCTACCATATTATAATGATCGGATCTTTTATGAACACATACTGCTCAGAACTATAAGTTCATGGTGTGTGTTGTTTGCGTTATCCGTAATAAACAGAAACAACGTATTTTGCTCCATTTTGTTATGACAAGTTCTTAAGGGTTTCTGGCAACTTATTATAAATACGTATTGCCAAAAAATTTTTTTAATACAATGTTAACCTTTGAGATGGTATGGTATACACAACATTTGAATTTTCGTCGCATATAGGTAATTGGCAATGTTATTTTAGCAATAAATAGAACTTTATTTACATTTATATTGCAGAAATTGCCAATTCCTAAATACGTATTCTGATATAGTAGAAAAAGAATACCAAGGTCCCAGGATAAGGGCTTGTTAGAATCCAAGTCACCGGCCTCGCATGCATATCTAATGCATCTCTTTTGTAATTTAAAGGTTTTATCCACATCAACAGAGTAATCCTATAAAATAATTCCATAACGCAGTACCAATGCTACATAGTCATGGTAGGCTGCAGTCTTGGATGCTGTTTCTTTTACTCACCTTAACCCAAAGAGGAGTCTGTCAATTTTGCTTACCATCAAATCTATCAAACTTTCCAACCACACTCGTCATCGATTATGACACCTAAGAACTTTGTCATGGTTATTTCATAACTTTTCTCGTTATTATAATTAATGTAGAAGTTATTTCTTTTGTCATATATTTTGTTTTATCTATATTTATTTTAGGTTGTTATTATTCAACCATTTAATAACCTGCCATGGATAGTGATTGCGACTTCTTTCAGTTTAGATTCTCACAAGTTCACAACCTTTTATAATAAGTGTTGTGCCATCGGCAAAAAGAATACGTTGCTGCTTTGTTATGTCAGAAAAAGTCATTCATATAGATTAGAAAAGTAGGAGGGCCTAATACATTTCCTTGTGGTACTCCCACATTATTTATACTGTACGCCGACAAATAGTTTATGTCCCCTATTTTTAGATATTTGAGATCGTCACTCATTGTCGATCGTCCCTTAGATAACTTTACTTTAAAATATGCATCCTCATATTAAAACTCTCCGTGATTTTCTTAATAAGATGAAAGCAAGCCAATTTTATGGATCTTTTATGGATCCTTGATTTCAAAAAGGTATTAGAATTAGAAAAGTTATATAACTTGTCTGCAAGTACTATTTCAAAATACTTCTGAGAGTACTGATTTTAGGGTAATCGTCTATAATTACTAACTCTTCCTTCGGTCCACTTCGGTACAGTGGCTCAATGACCGAATACTCTATCAAATAGAGATGGGAAATAAATAACCTTGGAGAACATATACATTCCATAACTTGTACTAATGGGATGACTATAAACCCTACAGTGTTACCTTTATCATTTGGTTAGTTATACCATCATATCCCATAGGTAAAGTACTTTCAAGGCCCATCATTATGTTGTAAACTCCCTTTTTTATCTGTCGACCTGTGAAATTGTATATCAGTTATAACATCGTCTTTAGTAATCATTATCAAGATAATTTTACTTGTCAATATTTATTAAATGTATTAAATTCATTGCGAATGTCATTTGGATTACTACATGAAAATTTATTATTTTACTAATTCTATTTAGCCTTTATTAGAATTTCAATGATTCAGTAATTCAATATTTGTACTGGTTACGTTTCTAATAATATTCTGCGATGCTGCTTTTCATACATCGTTAGACTTTGTAATATAACGCATATTATTGTGCTTCTGTGATTGAGATATATTTTCTAAGTGTAAAGTATATGAGAAAAGGTTAATTTGACAATGTGAGTCGAGATATTAGATACTTAGGACTTTTATTCATGTAGCACCTTCAGACACATTTAGTTAGCCCTTTATTTTTAACTTATTTATTTATTTTGTTCTGACTTATAGAAAATATCAGAATAGCCTTGCAAAAGTGACTGATGGCCATATCCGCAATTCGTCTTCCAAGTACATCATTATATTATAGAGAACTTATAAATTCTCTAAATGTTTCTATGTTTCCCTTACTCATATCCCATACGTTTTGATCAGTAACTTAATCGTTCTAATATTACTTTTCGGTGATTAAATCCAGTCAGATATTTTTCGAGTTGCTTATGTTATATACTTAGCTTATTATTTATTTATTTATTTTTATTACTATTAAACAGAAGACTAGTTATGTTTTATAGTTTGTATATTATCAAGCAACAATTATTAAAGTTCCAATCACCGCAAAGTGCCTATGATATTTTTATCTCGTTTTATAGACAGCCGTATCAGTAAAGATTCTATTCATATTAAGAAATCCTACATGTTTGTAGTAGTTCTATAAATGTTAACTATAGTGCACATTTACTGCACATCATTCAAAAGTGTATAAAGTGGCCACCGGAATTTCAAGCGTCCTATTTCTTAATAGTATATACATGAACGATCCCTACGTTGTTACTTTCTACAACATTTTGCCGCAACTTAATGGTTGGGTATATGAAGGTGTTGTTCTGAATTATTCTTTATTTATTTATTGAAAAGGTTTGCCGACATTACAATTTAATGAAGTTTGACTTCTTTTATAACTAATTGTAACAAATTCTTACAGGAAAGAACAATAAATGTTTCGGTGAGGCAAATGACATTAACCTCACCTACCTCTTTAGTAAGCTCACTTATAGTAACTGTAAATAAGTCTTCTTCACTTGTTACGCTCTGAAAGAACACAGTCTAATGTTTTTGTTATGTAAAAACAAAAAAAAAACAAGTTATAAGCATTTATGATTTTAGAGTCTGATTTGGTGAAAGGAAAAATACCTATTGTTTTCTGTAGTTACTAAGCTTTTTATAATTACCCTCATTTTTTTAATGTTACACAGTTTACTCCGGCAGCTACACTTTCTGCTAAGCATTTCCTTTACTTTGTGCGATGCTGGGGAATTAGACATATATTGTAAATAATCAAGTTCCATTTATCAAAAAAAGCAAATCACTTATAAATGTCTATTGTTTACATAACTGTCATTGTGTGATTATAAAATATGCAATTGTCATATTTTGTCAATAATTTTATATTGTAATTGAATAACTCTTTTTTTAAATATTTAATATATATCTTAAAATTATGTAGTTTATACAATGCGACACATTGTTGGAAGAACAATAAGGTTTCTGTCGTTTGCACCTAACGTTAATATTACAATGTCATTTGCACCTAATTAATGCTCTAACTGAACCTTCACAAACTGTTTAAGATCTGACAACAGGATACATCTTGTATAACCATAGTTATGTTCCATGCGGATCGTCATTATTATGTTTCCGAGGATCACCTACCTATGTATTTCCTCTATCCTACTCTTTATAGTTTCTTGATCCGTAATCTCTAAAGTACCTATATATTTCAATGAGTTTATTTCCATACATGGGAAGTTATAAGATGTATGTAATTGTAATAGTTTTCACTTTGAATGCTTTTGTATAAGCAATAATGATAAATCTATGAATGATCTTGCCATGTAATATGTTACATATTAACAGTTTTCTCAAAATGAAATCAAAAACATTGTTGTTTCTACTATTATGTATTTACTTAATTTTATGTTTTAATAGTTATTATTCCACCATAAGATTACAGAATAATCAATGAAATTAATAATAATAATGATAAACAATGAAATTCATTAGTATTACAATAGCTGTAATTTCCGTACGATTATCGAACTAGACTAGGTGGTTTTAGTTGTGAATATAGTTGTAAGTTTAGATCATATAGAGACTCACAATATTATTGTGGCTACCTACTCGAATGGCCGGGTTGGAATAGGGACATTCCAAAACCAGGACGGCCGTCTGTTAGCGTAACCCGCTTAATTTGTATTTTATTTTCACAGATTATTTTTAAATTGGAAATTATTAGTCGACTTATTGAGTTTGAAATATGGCAACACGGGCGTATGGCAATATCGAGGCCGTAGACAGAGAAACCTATAGACAAATTGACGGCATCTGTCGCATTCACACACGAAAGAGACAGACTTATGCACACGTCTTGCATAGAAATGGGACAGAGCGATATGATTTTCTGTCTCATACTACGTGCCGGTTTTCTCATGTGTAGCAAACTAGTTTGCTAAACAAACTTTTGACAGTTCGTCGGTGCTTCTTCGTAATCAGAAAGAAAAAAGTGTTTTGTGAGATAATTCGTTGCGGTGTCTCTTTCTAAAGTAAATTATTCAGTTGTTAGAACAATCATACGCTTAATAAATCTGTGAAAATGGTTCGATGTTGTGTAATAGGTTGTAAAAGTACCAGTGATTGTAAACTTTCAAATATATCATTTCACTCGTAAGTATTGTAGATTTTATCAAGTAATATCACAGAATACATAATTAATATGCATTAAATTCAATTGTTATTTTAAATTTTCATTATAGAACAGTTTAATATTCGTTTAAATTCAATCTGAACATGTCTAAAGTTCAAGTAGAGTATTTTATAACCTAATCACTAATTTGGATTGTGTTGCCAGTACTCTACGTTAATTTGCCCATTTTCAAATTGCACCATACGTAAATCGTTTATAATACAGAAGCTAAAATATGATTAACCTTTACAGATTTCCTAAAAATTAAACAGTACGTACTCGTACCTACCCTATGGATTGATGCAACACGCCGGACAAATTGGGCCCCAAAAAAATTTTCAAGAATGTGTAGCAAACATTTTGAAAAAAATAAATGTTTTGAATAAAGAAAAGAAGAGAAAGAAGAAAGTCACTGTTCTAATCCCTCTATTCCTATGCTATTCCACTTGTGGTAATATTTTTTTGTTACATTTGTCTCATTTGTTGTAAATATGTTGGTTGTTATTATAATTTAGTTATTATTTCAGGCTCAAGAATTTTAAGTCACAGTGACAACAGCTGCTGTAAATTTACCTCCTTAAAAGAATAAATTGTAATGTGATTGCATCAACTTTAAAAGTAAGTTTAAATTTACTTATAAGTATGTAATAGTTTTTTGCAACAAATATATATATTTTTTGTATGTTATTATAGTTTAGTTACTATTTCAGGCTAAACAATTTGGAATTTTACTCTCAGGGCGTTAATAGATGTTTTGCATCAAAAAAGCATTGCAAACAGTACCACGCAATGTAACGCGCGCAACAGACCGCGCTTGTGTGCGTCGTCATGCCCAAAGAGTAAAATATGGTCGCGCTCGTGCCGTGCTATGCTACACACCGAGGCGTGCGGCCGAGTTGAAAGGGGAGGCGAAGGCAAAGTGAATTACAGATGGCGCTTAGTCTTTGGAACAATTGTCAGTTTGAGCTTATATTGTCTTGACTGTGTATTACGTGATTTTACTTTCTTAGATTGTATTTTTTTTGGTTTTGCGGACAAACAATGTATTCTATGCTAACTTTAGCTCATATAAAAGAAGAATTACGGAAAAGAAAAGCCAAAACAACAGGCAAGAAAGTTTATAGCAACTTACAAAAAATTGCTAACAAGCATTACATTTCTTTAAATTTCGTGTAAGATTTACAAGTAATCTTTTTATTTCAGATTAGAAGCATATGATTTAAATTTTAACAAAGCAACTGAGTGTGAATTTCCGTGTTTATAGTTTCCTGATGATGCCTTCTGTGCAATAGTAATTTCAGGTTTCTGTACTGGAATTTCTGTACCATCCAAAATTACACGAACCGTTTTATCATATTTATTTTATTATTCTAAGTTTCTTGATTGACTCTGGCATATAAAATTCTATTAATTCTCTGTTTGGCCCCAATATTGGGCTTATTCCATATTTGATATACCTATCAAATTCATCCAAGTTATAAATATGTTAGAAACTGCTGAGGTTGAAATATTAAAGAACAAAGCTGTTATAATTCAAATGTTGTTTTATTTTGGCGAAGCTTCATCAAATTCATGAAACATTCCTTTTGATTTATAATGTTTCTCAGGCTCAGCAAAGGAGAAAATCAAGGAAAAAGCATATTTTTTAAATATTTTTTTGCCCAATATATTTTTTTTTACTGGGAAATCGATGAACTCCAATATTTTACAAGTTACATGCATAACAATGCGGCATTTTCTCAGTATAAAATTAAAAAGTGCAATACTCCAAGAGATTCCCATATGTTTTGACAGTTTCTTTGAGGCGGCTCGGTACCAACGACAAGACGCCACCTATCGGGATAAAATTGCGCTTTTCCTCCCCAATGAAAGCGTGTGTGCGTGCGCATAAGATACATTGAGTTCTGACATTTCGAAACCATTGTTTGTTACGAAATATTTAAATTTTTGATAATGTTTCTTTGGACTTAAACTAATGTATGATGTTTAAAATTTGTTTTAATAAAAAACTATATTGTTCTTAATTGGACCTTCATTATCATCATCATATCTGTTGATTTCCCAGGTATAGTCTAGATTAGAAGACAATAATTAAATGGTCCTGTCCTGATGACGGGCAGAATACGTATGCTCAGAGCTGGTCAAAGGTCTTTTAACGCAATTTATAAAAGTGGTTTCATAAGTAATGTAATCGTTATTAATGAAAAATAAAAGCATTAAATGTTTTATTTGATGAGTTTGTTTTGTTTCGAGTTTTCTAAATATCCCTTCTAATTCTCCTAAATCTCAGCAGACGTTCAGACGCATTAGGACCACTTGCGGAAAAGGCGTCTCTTTCGTATTTGGTCCATTTCGCAGAACGTTCATTTCGCATTTAGTCCACTTTCTAAAATAACTCCTTTGCGAGGCGAGGATTGATATTTTTTTGTTTTTCATAAATATGGAGAAGGTTAACTTCTATATTTTCAATCACTTCGATATTTTTCTTTTCTTCGTAATACGTCACCAAGGTACAGTACGAGGCATATATCTTGAAATCAGGTGGGGATTGCGCGGAACGCGTATTTTGGGCATGCGCAGCGGTGAGGGGTGCGGGCGGCGGGATAAGGACGCGCGCTAGGTCGCTCACTAGAGCACATGCGCGAACTTATCCCCACTCCGTCGGAAAAATTTCAAGATATATGCCTCGAACTGTATTAGGTACAGAGAAAAGAAAAACAAATTAAAATAATTGAACTTAACCTTCTCCACGTTTATGTGATCCTGGTTATTTCGTGACGTACTAAAAAGAAAAAATATCACAAAGTGAAAATATGGAACAAAATTCTCCATAAACGAATAGATTTATGTAAAAAGAACAAAAACAAAATAATTTACCTTCTCCCATATTAATTTACGTGAAAGTTCATCAAATGTTAATTAAACGTTCTGCGAAAAGGACCAAATGCGAAACGGACGTTCGGCGTTCTACGAAATGGACCAAAATGCGAAGTGAGTGGACCTAATGCGCTTGAACTGAACGTAGTAGGTTTAAATATTATTGCAGATTGCAGACATTTGTTTTTTACTTAGTGCATAAATCTGGGGTAAAATTGTTTATGTAGCAACACCATCTGTTTATCGTCCTGTCTCACACGCGGCCACGCTGAGCAGTCGTCTATAGGTTTCTCTGTCTACGATCGAGGCAGTCAACGGGAGGGTAGGACGACTAGCGGTCGTGTGGCTGTCTGGCGAGTGAATAAACAAGATATGAAAACGGAAAGTGTATACTAGAACAGAATGATCAAAACAGTTTATTATCGGATCCTCTAATCAAACTAAACAAATTGTATGCTTCAAAAGTGAGTACGTCAATACATAATTGTTGAATTTCAGAACAAAATTCTTACTTGACCTTACTATAACCTAGTGTGCTTTTATCCCAACGGGATAATGTATGTACAATAGTAAAGAAAATTTGATACCTACTAGCTATCGGTTTATACCTTCTCAAGGAGAAGTATTGTTTTATCCCAACGGGATTGCATATGTACAATAGTTAATAATATTTGATACCTACTTGGCCGATGCCAAGTAGGTATTAGCTTGGCCGGTGCATACCTTCTCAACGAGAAGTATGTTATTATCCCAACGGGATTGCATATGTACAATAATAAGGAATATTTGATACCTACTCGGTATCGGTTTAAACCTTCTCAACGAGAAGTATGCCATTATCCCAACGGGATTGCATATGTACAATAGTTAAGAATATTTGATACCTACTTGGCATCGGTTCAAACCTTCTCAACGAGAAGTTTGTTATTATCCTAACGGGATTGTATATGTACTTATAGGTAATAGTAAAGAATATTTGATGCCTACTCGATATCGGTTTATTCCTTCCTTCCCAACGAGAAGAAAACATCGCTGTAGCACAAGGATGTTTATAAACAAATCCAGCTATCATCCACCCATCGGGCCTCGCATAGTCGCAACGCGATAATGCGTACAATTACTTTGCTAGTTTCTATGTTTTATGTTATTACTTTGCAGGTATTCATGTTTTAACAGAAATCAGTTTATCAACATAATACAAGCTTCCTAGATGGTAAAGAAGATGAGAACTCAAAATACTTACAATCTTCCGGCTATACCTACTGAATCTTATCGTTTATACTTTTGGTGTTTTTTCCCAAATCTTTGAATAGTTTTTTCTGTCGAATCATCTTCCGACTTTCGTTTGGGCATGATAATCACATTTTAACACAATATTACACAAAATAACAATGAAATTCCTAAATAAAATCCCGAAGGGCACAATCGCGTGCGAGCGCGAAAAAACAATTGACATTCGACATTTAGTGTTGCCAGGTGGCGATTTTTTGTTTCCAGCTTTTTGCTTTGAAATTCGCGTATCGAGAGTGTGGAAAAAGCAAGTACTACATTAGTTAATATATCTTGGACTAAGTATGGAATATAATTCGGATGTGATAACGAGTGACGTAAAGCCAATACATCATAAAGACCATTACTTAATTATTCGCACTACATTTCATTTGAACAATAATAATGATAATGATCTACATTGTCATAATTCTAACGCCAACTTAACGAGCTTATCAGTCCAAATATCGTATCACCCTAAATAGCGCAAATTTATACAGTTTCATCGGATTTGTGGCTATTGTTATTCATAATTGTAAATCGTATGCGTGTTTCTGTTTGCCGGACATGCCGCAATCACATCCAATACCGACATTGTAATCAATATAGCATTTGGCTATTTGCGTCCTTATATTAGCTTTTGCTTATGAATAATAAGCTGCTGTCTGATGACGTACTTAGTAACCATTACTGACGAATTTATGCATTTTACGTTCTAAACATGCCTTCGCAAATGCCTTATTTAATTTAGACATATTCACTTATGTTACATTTTGTGAGTATTGGTAAAGAAAATTAAATCATAACTGGTTGATTCCTCAGTCGCATTAAATCTATGGTGGTTTTAGGTAAATATGCTGCCAGTAGTGAGAAGCATAAGTTTTAACTTGAATTTTCTAGAGACAAACATTATCCATCAGCCATTTTTGATGTCCCCACTGCTGGGGCACAGGCTTTCCTTATGGGTGGTAAGGAGGATGGGCCATAACCCACCACGCGGGCCCAATGCGGATTGGTGGGTGTTAACGACTGCAAATGCAGCCGGGACCAACGGCTTAACGTGCCTTCCGAAGCACGGAGGAGCTCGAGATAATAAACTTTTGGTCACCCATCCCATGACCGACCCTTGCGAACGTTGCTTAACTTCCGCAATCGCTGGGCCAGGCGCTAAACCACTGCGCCACCGAGCTCCGCCACCGAGCACAAACATTATAGTTTGCTTTAAACAGCGTTTAAATATAAAACTATATTACTATATTACTCTGACTATATTACTCTGACATATCTAAAGAATGACCCATTGGCAGCTACAGCAGATGGTCTTGCCAGGTTTCCCACAAAACTTCCTAAAGTCTGCCCTCATAATCGCTGGGTTTTTAGTGGGTTTGCCTTCTGTCACCCGCTGGGCTCCAACGTCCGGTGGGTGCATGTAGGACAGCCCTACATATCCCTCCACCAACCCAAGTGGCGGGATCCCAAGTGGCGGGAGTGCGTAATCTGCATTTGTCTAGCACGAAGTAAAAAAGGATCCCAAGGATCTCTACGAGACGATCTGCGCTGCACTGTACGGCTCCATCAAGTGCCTTCCCGCTACTTACAATAGTTCGTCAACCCCATAAAGTTAATATACCTGATGGAAGGTGTAGTAACTTTATGGTCAACCCACATTTTTGGATCCGAGACTTCATCGGGGTACGGCATTCCAACAAAAATAAAAATTATTGGCTTAATTTTTAATAGGAGATTAGAACTACGGGTGTCGAGATGACGAATCCGGAACAAATCGAGCGGTCGACAGACATTTGTAATTTTTTATAAAATTTGCGGTAGTAAATAGTAAAGAATATTATGCCTGCACTGCAACACGCGATTTCAATATTGTAAGTGGATTATTATTAGTGAGCCAACGCAAAATCGCTTGTGATGCATGAATATGATTTTATAAGAGGAAAATCATTGGACAAAAACTCTTTGTGGTAGAGTGCGGCATAACGTGTGGCGCAATTGTATTACGTACTTATTGTAAAATTTTACGCTGATATATTATTTTATTATTATGTTACCTTTTACGGATACTAAAGCAGTTTTACTATATTTTGATTTGGCTTTTTTAATGTTATTGTTATGAACATAAATTAACAATTTTAAACTTTTAGATTTTTGCATTCACAATGCTATTTTTATATTAAGATGAATAAATAATGAAAAAATATTAGAAAAAATCGGCTCACCCGTAGCCGTCTGAGTTGCTACGGGTGAGCCGATTTTGTCTAATATTTTTTCATTAT
The DNA here is from genome assembly GCA_928269145.1 of Agriphila tristella. Taxonomy (NCBI): domain Eukaryota; kingdom Metazoa; phylum Arthropoda; class Insecta; order Lepidoptera; family Crambidae; genus Agriphila; species Agriphila tristella. The sequence goes on from OV743433.1 coordinate 48,035,811, forward strand.
TTATTCATCTTAATAAATTAACAAATTACTATTAAATTATCAAAATTTTGTTGTAATACTTGTAACTACTTAAAAGTTCCCTTCCGGAAGTAAACCTTAGGTACATTACCTTAGGTAAACATTAAGTAGGTACTGAATATAAAAAATAGAGCGAGCGCGAAATTCTTTCGTATGTCTGGCTGTCCATTTTTCAAAGCAGGTTCTATAATTATATGGAATTTATTTTGAGTCAGTTTTTCGAAATTTTTCAAAATGGTGGAGATATGAGGCCATTTCGAAAAAATTATCAAAAATGTCAGAAACGCGAGGTTTACAGCTCTACATAGGCACTAGTACTTTCATTTTACCACCAGCTATAGCCAAAATTGTATCCAACCCCATGTTGACATATCCACAACAATAGTGCCCAATGTCACCAAGGAATAATGAAGCGTTGTTCAGACTGTAATCTGTGTGAGTTTACAGCGCATGCGCGCAGCATCCACGCTATCCCTCTTCTCACACGCTGCTGTTATCAAACGAATCACAACCGTAGTTTGTAGGCGATTGGGTTCGCTTTTGTTTAGAGTAAAATCTGGAGTGAATTTCATCGCTAGACGGAATGGCAATAAGGTATCAGGATTCGGATTTTTTTAGATGTCTCCGGATCGTGATGAAGGCGGCACGTATCTCTTGCGCGTATTTCTTCAAATATTGTTTCGTTACGCGTTATTGAGACGTTCGCTTTTTTGTGACGGAAATAAGTGTTTTGTTCTGTGGGGTGGTTCACATTTTGTGATTCAAAGTTTGGAGAACACGGATTTAACAATCGGACGTAAGTTGAGATTTGTTTATATTTTGAGTTTACTTTTAGAATTCTTGGACGAGAGCGGGTTAGGGTATCGTTTGTTTAAGTTTTAAACTAAGTTTCAATGTTGCTTGGAAGTTATTTTTTTAAAATTAAATATTATCTTGTGTATGTAAGTTCTGCTCATATAACGTCAAATTTTAAGTAAGTTTACAACAAGAACAATATGCAGTTGAATATAATTAGCAGACCAAATGAATAGAAAATTTATGTTATTAAGGCGACCATATCCCTTAAGTGGTGTCCTAATCTTAATTAAATTTATTGCTCGCTAAGTACATAATGTATCGAAAATTCAAATGTGTAGATTTAAGCTAAGGTTCTATAGTTTATTTACAAATATTAATCTCAGTAAAATATATTTCGTTGTAGTAGTAGTAGTATCAGGCAAAAGCGCTTAAAGTCGCCATTTTTGCTCTTTTGCCTTCTACTTCAACGACGAACTATCTTTACTAATATTGTAACTGCGAAAGTCCGTTTGTTTGTTTGTTTGTTTGTTACGCCTTCACAAACTTCACTGAACCAATAATTATGAAATGTTACATATACACGTTGCGGGGGATACAGAAAAAGACATAGGATACCTTTCATCCTGAAAATAGTGTTGTTTCTAAGGGATAGCAAAAAAACTTTCCACGCAGACGAAGTGGCGGGTGGCCGCTAATAATCAAAATTTTACTGAGGTTATTGTTTGTAAATATGATCTGTAAATATAATAGAACCTTTAGCTTCAACCTGTACATGTGAATTTACAATACATTATATACTTAGCGAGCAATAAATTCAATTAAGATGAGGGCGCTACTTGAAGGTTATAGGGGCCTTAATATAATATAACACCTATATAAATGTTGGCACTACTTCTTAATCAAAGTGGTGTTAACAGAAGTGGGACCTACCACAAACCCCCAGACTTGAGACAATAATAGGGAAGTTTGTTAATACTCATAAAAGTGTATGGTTTAAATGGTTAGCAAATATTCGCATTTTGGTGACCAGAAAAATATATTGGTCAGCCAAAATGGTTAGTTGGTAACCGATATTTTTGTTTTTAAGTATACTAACTGTTAATTAAAGTATGCACCATAAAATAATTATACATTGACCGAGCGAGTGCGAAGCGTCTCCGTCACAGTTTGGGCAAAAATGCTTTCGTATGTCTTCTGTTTGACTTTTTTACAGGTCGCATTTCTCAACCGATTCTCGTGAAATTTTGTGAACAGGTTCAATAATTATATAGAATTTTTGGTTGATTCAGATATTCGCTTTTTTTTAAACGTAATAAACATATTTCACGCATTTCGAAAAGTGATCAAAAATGTCACTGACGCAAGGTTTACTTTACTGCTCACAGAACCACTAGTTTATTATACACGTTTAATTTTAAGTATAGCTAAAAATGAAATTAGTGTATCTCTTCCCTATTCTAACCGAGTACCTATGTACAGTTAAAAGTTTCAATTTTTAATAATTGGCCAAGATATTGAAGTGTTTTATGTTCCAAAATTTTACTGATTTCTGGATTTAGAGTTCATTCACAGATTACACGCCTGTAATCAAAAGAGATTACCTACGTAAGTAATGAAAATAATGAATCTACGCATACGTCTTGCTATTTTTGTGAGTTTGCCGATTAATATTTTTTTTTCGATATTTTTAAAATATTAACTTTTAACTGCACGTTCATATTCAGAAACGTGGTCTGATATCCCTATTTAATTTTTAGATATACTTACTTGAAAATTAACGGTGTATAATAATGAATAACACGTAATGTTGGGGTTTTGGACGTCAGAAATGGCGACAATTTGTAAACCGGTGTAAATCTACTGGTCACACCAAACTTAATTATAAGTAAGTATTCCAAATAATTAAGCATACTTGTGAAGTTTAACTTAAATGAACATAAGATGTCTTTGATAAATTAATAATAGAATCCCAGTCGATCTTGTAAAGAACAGAAATATTGAAGTTCGGCTTTCATTATTATCCCTTTCTCATAATGTATTTAAGTCTGAGAATTAATAATTCTACCTTTGAAATTACGACTTGAGATTTAAGCAGAGGATTATTTTAGATTAAATGGAGTTTAGGTTAATTAATACCATTGATTTTCTATTGAAGAGGTAGTGGATAATCTGTAAATACTTTAGGTACTTCTCTAAAACTATGTTTGAATAAAAAATTACGAATGTCTTTTTAAGACAAAAATTTATCAAGATCGCAGCGGGTTAAAAGCTTATATCTTTAAAAAAATGGAGGAATATGCACTGGCGCAATCTAAATTTTTATGACATTTTATTTTGCACGACTTTAATTGGAGCAAAACAATAAAAAAAAAATTATCTTATTTACATCAAAAGGCAGACATAAACGCTATTATTACGGCCTCTGTCATCGTAAATATCTACACGTAGCCTGCATTCGCTTTTTATGATATATTACTTAATATCGTGATGGTGTCGTTACTTCCCTCTGATTTATGGAAACATGAAAACATATTAGAAGTATGTAATATTATTATAACGGCAAATAGTTATTGTCAATTCTTTTAAATACATTTGATATGGATGTAATAAATTACTCTGATTACTATAGCTACGTAGTAAAATAAACATTATTTCTTAGTCGATCTTCTTATCGTTGAGGACCTTTGGTGTTAGAGTTTATCAAGCCGAGGTTTCTATCAGATGACAACAGCTAGACCGAGCGTTGCTTAAGCAACGTTTGTCATCTATCGCAACTTTATGTATTTGACTTTGAAATGTTTGTGCAGTTTTTTAGTTCCTTAAAAACTTTTAAGATCAAACTAACAACGCGTGGCTTTGATACAGGTCACCATTATGAACTTTTATTATCTAAGTATTTAATTCTCTTCGATATTTATTTCATTTCAACATTTTTGTGAGGAGCTCGGTGGCGCAGTGGTATAGCGCCTATCCCAGCGATGGGATGGGTGACCAAAAATTTATTATCTCGAGCTCCTCCTTGCTTTGGAAGGCACGTTAAGCGGTTGGTCTCGGTCTCGGCTGCATTTATAGTCGTTAATACCCACCAAGCCGCATTGGGCCCGCGTGGTGGGTTATGGCCCATCCTCCTTATCCATCCACCCATAAGGAAGGCCTGTACCCCAGCAATGGGGACATTAAAATGGCTGATGATGATGATGATGATATTTATTTCGCCACAAAACATGGTCTGTAATTTTAAGAGTGTTGACGAAATACGGACATTTCATACAGAAATTCAAGTCCTTACTTTTCGAAATTTTAATCAAACTTCATGCACACTACAGAGTATTATATTGGTCTAAAAAGTTTATTAAAAACATTTTCGATAAAATAGTGTTAGTTACAGCTAAATTACCCCGTTTTTTATTTTTTTCTATAGAAACCGAAATTTCCAATAAGACATTTTAAAAATGATTTAGACCTATGTATATCCTGCTTTTGCGTAGGAAGTTTCTTTAAAATCAGTTCATTAATTTCGAAAAATATGGACTAAATTTTGTATGTAAAACCGTTGTCGTCAACGCCCTTAACTTCCAGTTTGACTTTCAAGTTAACTTGAAAGCAATGCAATGTTGCATCCAAACCGTGCGCTTTCCCATTCAGCTTTCAATTTTTCTTGCGTCAAACGCACGCAATATTGATTGCCTCCAATCTATGCACTTTCACGTTCAATTTTCTGCCATACTTTGACGTTTTTTGAGCAGATAGGGCTATTGCTTGTCCTGAGGCATGCCTCTGTTGAAAGCACAAAGAAGAAAGCGAAAGTGCACAATCAGCGTGCGCTGTTAAATACAATAAGGCATCATGCTTGTGTTAAGGTACAGAATACATAATAGGGTTAAGGAACGAGGAAGTGACTCTGTCTTGATATGCCATCAAGATCTTGTTCCTATTTCATAACTGTTTTGCAGTGGCGAGAGGTGAAATTATGGCGAAGGTAAGCCGATCTAAAAAAGTTGTATTATTTGCAACGTGGACCGGTGGGGTGGGGTTTCTAAAAGGTGAGCCGATGGGAATTGGCTTGTATGGACCCTTCGCCACTGGCTTTGGTCATAAAAAATAAAAATACAATTTTGACCTCTTTACCGCATGTCTTTCACGAATGGTTAGTTCCGTTCAACTTGTACGCACAAGCAATCAAGAAACCTCTACTTACTTTAGTTTCTCCTACCAGCAAATAGACCAATAAGGCGATGGAATTGCGAGTGGAGCCAACAAATTGAGTTACAGTGTATTTTTCTCGACGCAAATTCGAGGGTTTCGCAGTCCCGGTTAATTACAATTTACGAAAGACGTATAGCGACGTTGATTCTCGTAAATAATGCTGCGAAAGGATGAACACGGGAATCATAATTAAAATCTACCGCCGGCTGTTCGGTTAGGCGAAAAACTTCGTCAGTTTTTTTTATTATTGTATTTATCTTTTTATAAACCTAGTAAAAAAAAAGAATGGTTTGGTTAGGTACTGAGAGTCGAATGAGATGAATTTAGGAATTTGAAATAAGAAAAAGTAACTAGGTACTTACTTAATTCAACTTTCGCTATTTGTCCATCAGCCATTTTTAATGTCCCCACTGCTGGTGCACAGGCCTTCCTTATGGGTGGATAAGGAGGACGGGTCATAACCCACTCTGCGGGCCCAATGCGGATTGGTGGGTGTTAACGACTGCAAATGCACCCGGGACCAACGGTTTAACGTGCCTTCCGAAGCAGGGAGGAGCTCGAGATAATAAATGTTTGGTCACCCATCCAATGACAAACCCTTGCGAAAGTTGCTTAACCTCCGCAACCGCTGGGCCAGGCGCTAAACCATTGCGCCACCGAGCTCCTCTTATCACTTTCACTACTATTCGTATTAAATTTCAAACTTTGGTAGCTAATTATTTTAATTAAAAGTTTGATTACCTACTTAATTACTTATGCACCAAAACATTTTCTTACAATCTTTCTAGATTTAAAAGTTAATAGTCGAGATTTGATTCCAGTAACCTAGATTTATGGTGTCCAAAAAAGCTTCAAAGTGTTTGTCACAAAAATGAATTCCGTAAACAATAAAAAGAGCAAAATATATGTAGCAGCTTGAGTCGCCACGGTACTGACCACTGGAGCTTTGGTTGGGCACTTTGCCAGACAAAAGTGTTGTATCGAGGGGCTTCTCACAGGGAAAAAAGAACTATGTGACAACACGAGAATCTCGTCTTTTTGTTTCGATACGAACATGTCTAACTTTATGAGATTCTTTTGTTTAGGAAATAGTGGTAGAGAAGATATTGATAGTAGGAAGTAGGGAATTTGGGATGTTATTTTGGAATTTTTAAACATGGTATTTCAATTTCAAGCTAATAAAAGAATAAAAGTTAACGTAGATTTTAATAGGTATTACCATTTTTTTTTTTATTTTCTCTCATATCTTACGAAAACAGTTTGAAAATACATTCTCGGGATCTTTCATCCTAATTAAATAAGATTAAACAAACAGACCCCACTCCGATTCTTAGTAGAAGTGTGAACATAACGACAAAACAAACGAACCGAAAGTGAGGCCGAGAAAAAGGTAAATACCTACCATTTTTCTGTTGACAAAATTCGTGAAAATTAAGTTAATTTCTTTTCGCTATAGAAACTCATTTCGGTAAATGAAACAAACCTTTCCTCTTGAGCTTAGTACAGAAGAATTAAAATACCCATAATGACAAAAACCTTTGCGAATTTAATTTAAAACGAGAGGTTTGTCCTAAAACGACACGAAAGTAGGCTGTAATTGGTTAAATGAACACGTAATATGATAATCAAATCGACATAATCCGTTGTAAGTACCTACAAACGGATTATTTTCCCGTGTATTATTTAAATACACATATTTTTTTACAGTAAGACAAGTACTATTTATTACTTAAATTGCTGATATTTTTAATTTAAGAGTTCTAAAACTTTAAGCTTACTACGAGTAGTTTAGAGTGTATTTATTTTCCAATGTTTTTAGTTATAATTTTAAAGATATTTTAATTCAAAATTTTTCTTATATTAATTCCAGCAAACACCCGAACTTATCCAATGAAAAGACGATTACATTAGGTACGTCAGTTACCCGGATTTGGGTACCCGTAATAAAAAACTGATTCGGGTAACAAACACAGTCTAAATTCTAACTCAAGATTAGTCTCGTACCAGGAAAAACCTGTATCTTTGCAAGCAAATAAAAGTAGATTTATGGTCTGTACAGTACAGTAGAAATTTAATTGAAATACAGGACTCGGGTAACAAACACAGTCTAAATTCTATCTCTCCCTAGAGTTAGAGTTTAGTCTTGTACTTGTAAAACCTGTGTCTTTGCAAGCAAATAAAAGTAGATTTATTGTACAGTGGAAATTTCATTTAAAAATTTTCTTTCAATTAATATTAGATTGTCGATCAGCAGATCATTTCGACATATGGCTTAAATCCATTCATGATAACATAATGAGTAAGAATAAGAAAAAAATGATGAGTTCATTCAGAAAATGATGCCCATTAACTTAATACAAAAATACGTAGATAATCGGACTGACATAAGAGAACGTTATTGCAAACAATATTCAGCGAATAGCTGCGTTTACGAGCAAAAATAAAATTTTCCAATACATTTAAAATGTTTATCTGGCTAATAAAAAATACAGTCAAACAAAAACATAAAACATATTACTGTCTCAACACAAATTCTCTCGATACGAGGATAAATACCATATCCATACAAAGGTTGTTGTTGAAAAATTTTAAGCACCCATAAATTTTACTCGTACGGATAACAATTCAAATATTTCCTCTGTTTGTTTGTTCAAAACTGGCTCGCCCGTTTTATTGTGGTGTGTGATATGTTGGGAAAAAGAGGAAATCTAATTTTCCGGCTAGCCAACTTCTTTTCCGTTCGTTACCTCGTGTATGCGACACCAAGTCTTCATATTTCATCCAAACCAGTGCGCGTTCACGTTCATCTTTCGTCTTCAACTTTCAATACTACACACACACACACACTACAACAGTAGGTTTATTAAAATGATGCTATTTAATATTCAAGCTTTTATAATAATAATAAGTAGTCGGAAAATACGCGGCCATTTGAAATAAAGCGCAAAGCGAGATAGCCATGAGAAAACGTCGCGCGCGGGAGCGAGACCGATTCGGCAGATTTGGTGCAAAAATCACTAATAACACCCGATTGCACTAAACTTTAAGATCGCCTAATGTATACGATTCAAACAGACCGGCCAGAGTCGGTTTCATGCAAATATGAAATTTATCTACTGTACACGCTTTATTTTCCTCTGGCAGAGGTAAAGTGCGTTGCGATGCGGGCCGGTTGGTTTGAATCGTACATTATTCTTTTCACTAACTACAACACGACCAAATTAAAACGGTGTCATAAACTTAGCCGTCATGTACTTAGCTGTCATTCGCCTAGTTATCTTGGTCGAGTTGTAGATAAGAAAAGACTTAGGTGATTTTTAAGTTTAGTGTTTTCACACATAAATCGATTTGTAGTCAATTACTATAGTGGTTAAAGAGAAATAAATGCTTCTATACGATCATTTAAAGCTATTTTGACTTCTAATGTTGTTTCTAAATAATTTCGATTTTAAGAATTTTCAAGAGCTTTTTTCGAAATTAAAATGTATCAAGCCAAAATCACTGAAACGTGTTTCGGGTTCTCTACGTGTCTGGAGAAAGATATAAAGAAATAAATAGGAATCTTAATTTCAGATTTCTAGGATCTTTCTGCGATCTATGGCATTACATTAAAAAGTGCCAATTTTTTTATGTAAACTGGCAATACTAAACTTAGGTGGGAATGTAATATATTGTTTGACAGCTGACTTTTTGGTAATAGTTTCAAATTTTAAATATTTTTTATTAGATACGTTTGGCATTTTTTTTGATAAGGGTTCCGATAATAAATAAATGCTGCTAGTGATCAAATAAAGATTTGTAATGTTAATTTTGCTTTTTTATTTAAAACTTTAAAAAAATATCATACGTTATCTACTCTAAAAACCGCATCTAAAGCGGTCAAACCGCTCTGGAGATAAATGGGAAAATGATAACTACAGCGCTTCTAGCGGCTATAACACTATAACACCTATCTGAGAACCATCACCGATAACCTTGGACGAATTAAATTCGTCCAAGCCGATAACCTACAAAGTCAAAACTATTACAGCAAACCGCATCGAAATCAGTTCCATCCGTCTCGTGACTCGTGGGTAAAAATAGTTTTTGCGTCTCTCTAAAGCACAATCGTACTAAAAGTAGCATAACATAATTATTAATTTGTCATTTTAACGTTTGTTCTGTAATTTTCATTCTTGCTAATTTCATCCCTACTAATGATCGGAAAATTCGGCGTGACATGGTACTAACATTGTTCAGTGAGTCGTACTTAAATCTTCTCGAGTGCTGTCACTTGAAATAAATTGTTTGTTGTAAATTCATATTTTCATATTATAAATAGATATAATTTGTCAAATGGGATATTTTAACCACTCCTCACATTGAATTATTTTCTTATACCTTTTACGAAATGCATAGCATACAAAAGTAAATTAGTGGTCTCAAACTCAGAGACAGTTTTAACTCTAGTTAAAACTTATTCAATTAGTAAGTACGTACAAAATTTACATGAAATTAGCAATCTACTTTAAGGGGAAATTTTGTGAAATTGTTAATTAAATAATTTGTAGAAGATACCTATTCTTTTTTATTAGTGAACTTGTTTTTCATCTAATAAATGATTTTGATTATCGGTGGTTTGGTTAGTCTATCATCATTACGTTTTAATACACTCGGCGTCAGAAAAACCGCACCTTTTCTTCAAAGTTAATTTAATCCCATATAATTTAATGATAAGTGTTATTATATACTTCTTCCCCTTCGGACATAGCCAACAGTCTTTACAAACCGTTGGAATACTCGTCGAACGGAATCAATTACTGAGATTGATTTTCCGAGCACATTACATTGCCTAATTTTTTTGCAATATTTGAGTAACTTCATGGGCAATAGTATCCATCTTGGGTATTCCTTTTTTTAATTGAACTGTTGAAGTGTGTTTTCTCCATCATCTCGATAGCGAATTTACCCGCATTTCCTGAATTGACCCCTTTTATTTCCCTTTTGTGGTGGCGCTAGCAATAACGCTTTAATCGTTTAATTATGGTAACTGTTATGTTAACTAAGGGCTGATTTTTCAATGCCTAGATAAATTTTATTCGCTTGATAACGTATTAAACCGCCAAATTGACAGTGTTTGTCATTCGCTTGTCTGTCAAATTTTTTCAATACTATTTATTTTATTTGGGTAATAATTTAACTGACTGATATCTTTTATCTGGCGATTGAAAAATTAGCCCTTAATCAAACAATTATCAAAAGAAAGCTCATTAAATGTACTTTCAATAGATATCAACATTTACACAATAAAACGTTAGCTAGCAATAGCAGATGGCCAAGTCTAAACTTAGTGTCGAAAAGGTGCGGTTTTTCTGACGTCGAGTGTAGTTACGTAGGTAATTTATCATGACGTAACTATTCGTGTAAGTAGAGTCTTTTGTTATGCGGTATTCAATAATATTCATACATTAGTAAACAGAACGTGGACGCATCATTCAAGATCGACAACCGTGTATTTAAGTAGTCTGTGACTTAAGGTGCTGGCACATTTATCCGATTTACTTGTTAACACACCCTGTTTTATATGATGGTGTTATAAGATAACTGTACTTCTACTTCATACATTTATGAAAACTTAAACACGTAGGTAACGTCAGACAAATGTACCAGCCCCTTAAACTTTTATACTTAATACTTAATAACTGCGCATTAAATGAAAACAGACTCAAAGGGCCCTTTACGTGTTGAACCCTTGTCTCCACGCAAACCTTACAAAAGAACTGGGTTTCATCCGAAAAATTTCAACCCGAGATACATAATAATAATAAAACATTTACTTCAGATATTAAATTACATCCATATTTGTTAGTAACCGATCCGTACGATAAACACAAATAATACTTTTGGAGGATTGTTTTCCTTCATGTGATATTTAAAGTTCCATTGTTCAATGAAATAATTTTCGTATTATAGATACCTAATAGCAAAACATTAACCCTAATACAATCAAGAATTACACGGGCTATTACCGTTGGGCGTAGCTGCTGTTGAACCCGCGTCAAAACTTTTTCAATTATGGCAGATAACATACGTGGCACTGGTGAACATATTTATTACGGAAACTTCCCTTATAACAGCTTCAGAGTTGTTGAGGAGTCTTGACGGTAACTCTGCAACTGCAATTGTGTTCGTATCGACTATTATTGGCTATAGATAATGTATACTAATTAATTGGTTGTGTTTTTCTTGTTTTCTTGGTCTTTGAAATATTTGTTCTTTGCGGATTATCTTTACTTGTAGGTGATTACAATAACTAATTTCTGAGGTCGTATTATGACCTCTCATTTCCAGGCAGTTTTCTAACTGGCTATCAATTTACTCTTTTATTTGCTATACAGCAAAAAAGAGATGTCACTACATCAATTTATAAAGCTTGCAGGTTTTAACAGTTTGTAATACGGTCTCTAGTAAGACAGAAAGTCTATCTTTGCTTAGTTACTAAGCAACCGTTGTTGTTTTTCATTAATAATAAATCTAGAGCCATTTGTAATTATAAATGCCTTAGTGAATAATGAATTATTATGAATTTAATTTATTGAATGCGACAATGGTAGCTGTAATAATAAAATAAAATTTCAAAATGTAACTGTATCATCACTTTCTATAAACTTAATTATTTGATTTCTTATAACAGCTAAAATATTTGCTAAAAGTAGATGAAAATTAAACATCATAAGCGGTTACTTTGAAATATTTGGCCAGAAACTTCAAAAAATTACTGCGACTTCTTTTTCATCAAATGCGGGCCACATGAGGCCGGACAACAATGGTACCTAACGGGTTAAATCGGTTTCATTGTTTGGTTTCCATAGATAACCCACTCATGAATAGTCCTAGCTCAGAATATATTGGATTCGATAAGCAATACAAAGGAAACTAGTGCTAGCGGAATCAATACCACCGCAGACTGCACTGCCGCCTGCAGATAGGGTTGCCAGATGTTACTTATACGTATAAAATCCTGACAAAAAGCCTGATTTCTCCTAAAAAAGTCCTGACATTTTGCTACGTTTTAGTTGCGCTGATTATTAACTCTAAATGTACCTAGTTGATGGTTAACAATAAAAAGAAAAATAAATAAAGCTTAATTTCCAAGGTGAAGATAAGATGAATAATCTGAAAAAACTCTTGATATTTTCCAATTCCGGTCGGCATCCTAACATGGAACCTAAAAATCGTGACGTCTGTTAACCCTACCTGCAGACACCATAGGCACAGAATATTATACTCTATGGGCGCATTATCACTGTCATCTGCGGTTTACCGAGAGATTATATTTCAATATAATTATATCTCGAAGATATGGTATAGTGGGTTAGTGCATCGTCCAGGCAACAGAAATAGGTCGGTTCGACCTATTCCTGTTGTCCCATATTGGAGGATATCGGGAAAAGAGTTTTTTTTACTTACTTTTTCTACTTTTTCCCGATATCCCCCAGTGGGAGACAAAAGTGGGGGACATCGGGAATAGGCCGTCGGTCACGGGATAGGTGACCAACGAGCTCCTTCGAGCTTCGGTAGGCACGTTGAGCCGTTTGGTCTTGGCTATATATTTGCAGTCATTATCATCCAGCAAACCGCATTGGGCCCGTGTGGTAGACTATAGCCCTTTCTTCTTAATTGACCGAGCGAGCACGAAGTGCGAGCGAAGTGTCTCTGCTTCAGCTTGGGCAAAAATTCTTTCGTATGTCTGTATGTTCTCTTCTACAGGACGCATTTCTCAACCGATTCTTGTAAAATTTTGTGAGCAGGTTCGAAAATTATATAGATTTTTTTCTCGAGCCAGATTTTTTAAATTTTCAAAATGGCGGAGATATGTAAAAAAAACAGTCTTTACGGCTTTCCAGCGCTGTCTGTTCTCCTCTCCAAGTCGCATTTCTCAACCGATTCTCGTGAAATTTTGTGAGTAGGTTTGAAAATAATATAGAATTTTTTTGTCACGCCACTTTTTCGTTTTTTTTCAAAATGGCGGAGATATGTAAAAAAATCATGTTGCAGTCCAGCTTCCCGGCTCTGTCTTTTCTTCTCTACAGGTCGCATTTCTCAACCAAATTTCGTGAAATTTTGTTGGCAGGTTCGAAAATCATATAGATTTTTTAAAATTTAGACAGTTTTTCAAAATTTTTCGTAATGGCGGAGATATGTAAGAAAAATATATTTCAGTCCGGCTTTTTGGCGCTGGATGTTCTCCTCTACAGGTCGCATTTCTTAACCGATTCTCGTGAAATTTTGTGAGCAGGTTTGAAAATACTATAGATTTTTTTTGTCACGCCACTTTTTCGTTTTTTTTCAAAATGGCGGAGATATGTAAAAAAAACATATTGCAGTCCAGCTTCCCGGCTCTGTCTTTTCTCCTCTACAGGTCGCATTTCTCAACCGAATTTCGTGAAATTTTGTGGGCAGGTTCGAAAATCACATAGATTTTTTAAAATTGAGACAGTTTTTCCAAATTTTTCGTAATGGCGGAGATATGTAAGAAAAATGTATTTCAGTCCGGCTTTTTGGCGCTGGATGTTCTCCTCTACAGGTCGCATTTTTCAACCGATTCTCGTCAAATTTTGTGAGCAGGTTCGAAAATTACATAGAATTTTTTTGCCACGCCAGTTTTTTGAAATTTTTCATAATGACGGAGAAATGTAAAAAAACATATTTCAGTCCGACTTTCCAGCTCTGTCTTTTCTTCTCTACAGGTCGCATTTCTCAACAGATTCTCGTGAAATTTTGTGGGCAGGTTCGAAAATCATATAGATTTTTAAAAATTTAGACAGTTTTTCCAAATTTTTCGTAATGGCGGAGATATGTAAGAAAAATATATTTCAGTCCGGCTTTTTGCGCTGGATGTTCTCCTCTACAGGTCGCATTTCTTAACCGATTCTCGTGAAATTTTGTGAGCAGGTTTGAAAATAATATAGATTTTTTTTGTCACGCCACTTTTTTGTTTTTTTTTCAAAATGGCGGAGATATGTAAAAAAAACATATTGCAGTCCAGCTTCCCGGCTCTGTCTTTTCTCCTCTACAGGTCGCATTTCTCAACCGAATTTTGTGAAATTTTGTGGGCAGGTTTGAAAATCATTTAGATTTTTTAAAATTGAGACAGTTTTTCCAAAATTTTCGTAATGGCGGAGATATGTAAGAAAAATGTATTTCAGTCCGGCTTTTTGGCGCTGGATGTTCTCCTCTACAGGTCGCATTTTTCAACCGATTCTCGTCAAATTTTGTGAGCAGGTTCGAAAATTACATAGAATTTTTTTGTCACGCCAGTTTTTTGAAATATTTCAAAATGACGGAGAAATGTAAAAAAACATATTACAGTCCGACTTTCCAGCTGTCCATTTTCCTCTACAGGTCGCATTTCTCAACAGATTCTCGTGAAATTTTGTGAGCAGGTTCGATAATTATATAGTTTTTCTTTTATTTAGCCAGTTTTTCTAAATTTACCAAAATTCACCATTTCGAAAAAAGTTTAAAATTAGAAGCTCCATCTAGCTGCGAACATACCTACCAAATAATACCAAACAGCACGTACCTACTACGTGCTTCGAAAAGCTCGTGAACAGTGTGTGAAAAAGGGGTGGCGTCATCTTTTAGATAATTTTTTAAACAACATACAATTTGAGTTACTTTTTAACGCGAGGTCTACAGCTCACGGAGCCACTAGTTATATGGATAATAATTTAATAGTCCGTGAGCCCGCGACAGAATTACCTACGTCATATGACATCACGATGAAATGCATGGCACACGGTCGCAAAAGTTGTGCTGAGCGAGGATCAGAAGATTATTGCAAATAAAATTGGCCGGAAGCTTGAGAAAATCTTCCACTTCCGGCCAAAATTTTAAGATTATATTTACGTCATGTGACATCAGTAAGAGACCCGTGTCATCATTTAGTTTTCAATCGTAGAGAGAGAGTAAACATAAGTCTGTCAGTTCTGAAATGACTAAAAACAAACATTTTAAGTTTAAGGTATTACGGCCATTTCAGAACTAACAGACTTATGTTTGCACCATTAGTGGAGCAAACGAAACTAATTAGTGCCACCTGCACCATTGATGGTGCAAGGCAATGGTCCATACACGGTACAACGGGGAAATTTCAAAAAGTCATTTTTGACATAAATTACAGACATCCGGTTTTGATTCTATACAACTCAATTTGTTACATACCTACTTCAACATACTTAGATTCTATGTGAACATCGTCTAGACAAGGTATCGTTTCACAGTCCATCGCTTCCCAGGAGGGTAGCTGACAAACTGAGCCATGAATATGCTCATTAAGTTATTTTGTTTAACATTTCTGGGAAAAAATATTTTTAGGTACACTTATTCATATTATTTTGAACCAATTATATTTGCTTTTATATAAAAGTAAACAATTAAGTGGATTTGTTATTATGACTACAAATACCATAATCAAACATATCGTTTTTTTTTCTAAACAGCCAAGATTATAAGCATCCCGAGAAAAGTAATAAAATAATACAGTGCCACCTGCTTGAAGTTATCACTTTTGAGATTTATTCCGGATTCATCATGTTCCTGACTCGTCGTATTCCAGGTTCGCCGATTTCCTGATTCGTAGAAATACGTACAATCGATAACACTGGCGCTTTACCTTTTCTAAGTTTAAAATTGCTTGCACGTCGTGCCATCATGATGCGCTTGTCAGAAATGGTCTTACAATTAAATAAACTACTTAAATGGACAAATTATCATTAAAGCAAGTGTAAATTTTGTATTAATTAGTTTTTTAATTACGAACATGCCTCAAATAAATATTTGGACTAAAATTTAATATACAATATGCTGTTGTTGTACCTTAATACTTAAATAAATAAATATGTCATCGACTGTATTCCGACGAATCTGGAGTACGACGAGTCAGGAACATGACGAATCCGGAACAAATCACTTTTGAGAGACGTTAATTCAATTAATGTAAGTACCAATAATGTACATTTTAATTATCTCAACAAGCTCTCTCTTGAAATCTTTAAACAAATGAATTGCTCACTTATAGCTTGTTCACTGAGTTTTAAAACTCTTTTTTTGTACAAAACGCATAAACATCATGAAAAATGATTACTTTATACGTATATTTTAAATTAATTATACCTGAGTGGTACTGTATTATTTTTCTATCATGTATTTATAGGTATTTTTTTTGCTTCTATGTAACAATACATAAAGCTTGCGTACACAAGTAACTACATATTTTATTGAATTGAATGTAATTGTTAGTAAGTAAATAAATACGAGAGCCTTCATTTTGTTTACTTTGTTCCACAAGAACTTGATTTAGCTGTAATAAAATTTATTGTATTTGGGAACGAAAACTTACTTATCAAGCAGATTGTTTTATTACTTTCTCGAGTAAATATATATTTATATTTTGGACAACTGAACTAATTTCATGGGATTTTTAAATGATGAACTTAAGCTATACTTAATTTTATTTAGAACTAGCGGCCGCCCGCGGTTTCACCCGCGTGGTTCCCGTTCCCGTGGGAATACCAGGATAAAAAGTGATCTATGTTTTAATCTAGGCTATCTACTATCTGTGTGCCAAATTTCAACCAAATCCGTTCAGTAGTTTTTGCGTGATTGAGGAACAAACATCCAAACATCTAAACATCCAAACCCATAAACTTTCACATTTATAATATTAGTAGGATTTAAAATTTGGTCACTATATGATGATATTTTTTCCAAATTACATTTCTAAAATATTTTGCATTTTTTTTTCACAAGTAACAACGGAATTAATTTAACAGTGTAAGTACCACAAAAGCGACTAACTTCAGAGCGTTTGCGGTACAAAAAAACTTATTTTAATATGTAAAATTTTCTCATTGCCATACATTCTCGAGTGAAGTTGGAGCGGATCACTGTATATTGTAAATTTTTTGCATATGTCTGTGGTAAATGAACTACGCCGAAACTGTGAACAGAACAAAAAATACTTAGACAAGAAAGTAAAGAGCTAGCAAAAGAAAAAATATAGCTTTTTCTAGCCAATGCATAAGTAAAAATAAAACAACTTCTACTAAACATTTCGAAACAGTTTTTAGTGTTGTTTTTATTCAGAAATTTTCTGAGGAGGGTCAGAAACTAGACAAGTTTCTAACGGTGTTCGCGTATCCAGTACCCTTACACATACTTCAATCACTTACTTGTTAACAGAGTTCTAGCCAAATGATTTGAAGATCAAACTTGGATAGGAAACTTAGGAGAATCTCAAGTTGCTGTCAACCCATGTTCAAGCAAGATTAGGATTGTGAAATGGACATCAACAGAACTCATGCATATTGTGGAAGTCTGACAGTGAGTTCGCACATGTAAATAGAATAATGAACAACTTCTGCTAAAGTTTTTAAAATTACTTTTGACCCTTCTCAATTGACTACTTCTAGAATTACAATACGAGGCAAACATCTTGACATTTTTTCGACGGATTGGGGATAAGTTCGCGCATGTGCACTTGCGAGCGACCAATAGCGCGCGCCCCTCTCATGCCGCCCCACCGTACCTAACCACTACCGCGCAATCTACGCATAGGTACCCGAAATACGCCTTCTGCGCAATCTCCTTCCGATTTCAAAATGTTTGCTTCGTACTGTACCTGTGCGCATTTAGGATATCGCATTTGAGTAGCAATTGCATTTGATCTAGATAATTAATTATCATTTATAGCCAAAAGGCGGTCAAAGTCTTTATAAATAAAGACCCTTATCTTTTTTTGTGTAAGTACCCGACAAAATGCATTTTTGCATCCCTTCACCCGCAGGTGAGCAGGGGGTTCGTATATGGGGCTCGCCAAAAGGGGGCCGCAACATTTTGCATTGCGCCCCCCCGCGACCGCCTGCCGTGCTCCCACCCAATAAATTAAGGCCCTTATCACACGGTGTCTTAAAAGTAAAGAAACGTTTTAATCTAACAAATAAAAATAAAATCTTAGTTACTCGTATTTTTCAAGTTGTCACAGCTGCAAGCGGTCTGGTCAAAAAAAGATCCGTTACCACCTAAGTATCGTGTATTTCCTGAGCTCGCCGTCAAGATGTGAAATTCAATCTTCTTGATGGTGTACCTTGTTCGAAATCCATTCCTTGATGCTGCTGAAAATAACTTCCAGCTAGAGATTTTATTTCGTAGGAATCTAGTAATAATCTTTGTGTTATTATACAAGGTGTATTTGTAACCACTCTCCAAATTTTGAGGATGTGTTCAGTCGATGAAACCGAACAACTTTCTCTAATAAACATAGGGTCAAATATGGAAAAGAAAAATTGACTTTTCATACAAATCAAAGAGGTCACGTGATCAGTTTAGTTGGGATGACCAAAATTTTTTGGCGTATTTAAACACATGTTTCATGAAAAGTTGTTAATATAAATTAAATACGTCTTTGTCTCAAAAAATATTCTTGAGAGAAACTCGTATTTAATTTGTATCAGAATGTGTAGCAGAATGAAACAATGACACCGTTTTCAGAGCACTGATTATATTTGACGAGCTATAAAATATCAAGTGGAATCATTAACTACATCTAAAAAGTTAAGATAACAAAAAAAACACCAGTGTGCTTGATAATCATCCACAGAGGCAGTACCTACTATGATTACAACACAGACTTTTTTCATTTGTAATGAGGGCTTTTCAAAATGACAAAAAACTGTAGACTTGATAGATGGCGTTGTTAAAAATGTATGTGTCAATGTGTTTTTAATTAGGCTTCGAAGAGTACTCAGATAGGCAGGTTGATGTAACCCTAAACGTTTCTCTTTGGGTAGACGTCAGCCAGCGATCGCTTACTTACCTTTTTGGTACAGGCTGTTTATTTTAAAAGCCAATTTTGACACTTCTCTTTCTATCAACGCCATCTAGTGAGGCAAATAGTTACTATTTTTAATTTTTAATGTCACTTTGAAAAGCCATACTTATTAGTTTGAAGTGTCTTTTTAATGAACAAGTTTTTTTAAATAGTTTGACACAAACTCACCGGAAACGACATATGCGCATAAGTAAAGGCATGCAACTAAAAGTATTGAAACGAACTAGCAAATTACAAACGAGGAACCCAAGAACGCTTACACAGCGTCGCGCAGAGATAAAGGGAAAAGTTTGACACAATCACGTGGGGGACACAGTAATTTTTCACCGACTACGGGGGAAATGAAATTATCTGGTGCCGCACTTTCTTCGACTTTAAAGCGATAAAAATGGAAAGAAGTCCTTCACATTTTAAGTCTGGAGCCATTTGTTTAGTGAACATTGCAAAAATAGGGTATTTAATGTTTACATTAAAATTGTTTAAAAAAAAACAAAAAACTGACTTCAAAAAACCTACCTCTAAAAAGCAAGAAATAATATTCGTAAAATCACTATTGTCGGGTGGGGCTGGAGTACAGATTCCTTTTTTTAATTCTAAAAGCCCCGCACGACTTCAATAGACGTGTTTTTATTATTACGAATATGATTTCTTGCTTTTTAGAGGTAGGTTTTTAGAAGTCGGTTTTTTGTTTTTTTTTAACAATTTTTATTTTTTTACTTTTAGTGTTTTACCTTGTAGGTATATTATTTAGATAGTAAAATCGGCTCAGCCAAACGTGAGATAATTGCGAAGAAACATACATACATACGGGTCAAACTGAGAACCTCCTTTTTTTAAGTCGATTAAAGAACTACACAGATGTCCCTCTTCCAACAAAAAAATAATTATCTTATTCAGTTCATAAACAAAGAAGTAATACGACCATTATCATCGAGGTAATTCACACAAAATCATACTATTTTCGTGCTTTTTTCAAGATTACTTGAAAAGTACTGAATCGATTTCCAAATTTTAAAAAAATGAGACCAACTTGATAGTTTACCTAATGTAATAACGTTTGAGTCATTTCAATCGGTCCAGCCATTATCGAGTAATCCGTGTACATACACAAAAAAAAACAAATATACAGACGAACAGAGAACCTCCTCCTTTTTGGAAGTCGGTTTAAATAAAAAAAAAAAAAAATATTCAGTATCTTTTAAGTACATTACATAACATATGGCTGAGGCCCCTTTTAAGTATAAAACCTGTGTTAAGAGCCCCGCTCCTTCTAAGATTACAAAAGATACATTCGTTGTTTCAATTTTACATTTTTAAGTAACTGCTAAACTAAAAATATAATATTTTTTTTAAGTTTTAAATGTATTTCAATGTGCGTTTATAAAATAAGATAATGCCCTTAGTTATAGTTACAAACAAACAAATTGCGTGGAGTTGGTTTTTTGTATAATCATGTGGGTTGTGTGCTAGTAATAGTAAATAGTATTGATTATTAGACTTCTGTAAGCAGAGAGATGTTTTTCAATAAAGTCTGTGTCAACAATCAAAAATTCCTAGTAATAAGATTGTTATTTAAACGTACACAACAAACAAGTTTGCTTTTACTTAAGTTAGAGGCAGTACTAGTATTTACTATTAAGAAAAAATAATGGTTATTTATTATTAGGTAATATCTTTATACAGTTATCCATTTAGCTTTGTAGAACACGTTATAGTGAATTTATAAGTATAAACAAATGTATTTTGAATAAGAAAACTTTTGAAATAGGTACTTCATGGAATTTAAGGGTTTGAATACACATTATAATAATCTAAGTTAACCGACATCGCTCGAAGGATTGCTCAGCTGAAGTGGCAATGGGCGGGACACATAGTGAGAAGAACTGATGGCCTTTGGGGCGGAAAGGTTCTGGAATGGCGACCGCGCCTTGTACTATTAGTTGTTCTGTGACCGCGCACCGGACAACGCTCCGTGGGTTGATCTCCGACAAGGGGGACCCACAATCTGGTGAAGGTCGCGGTGGGTCGTGGTGCGCCGCTGGATGCGGGCAGCGCAGGACCGATCGTCGTGGAGATCCATTTGGGGAGGCATACCCAGCATTGGGCGTCGTGCGGCAGATATTATGATGATGATGATGATGATAATGATCTAACTCCGTAAAATCAATTTAATATTTCAAATATTCTCACAGCATAACTTCACCACAGACAAATCCCTATTCGTAACTCAAGTTAGGATTTGCAAAATTTATCAGGGTCCGAGATCGGGTACCTACTAATTACTTTTCCTAATGGGCCGGTTTTTGGTCCGACATAAATTGAATTCTGACGCGGGACAACATTATACGGGGAACGAACTGTTTATTTATTTACCGCAACGTACGAGACCTTTCAAAGGGAATTGAAACGGTGAAATAGAGGACTGGCCTTAAGAAATTTTGGCTATTGTGCTGTTATGTAAACTCTACGTAGTTAAAATAACTTGTGTTTAGTTTGTCACAAAATATTTATTTTACCTACAGTTTTAACCTTTCTCTATTTGCAGCGCTAAACACGCACTGCGCGTTTTTTTTTTAATTTTCAAGTGCCTAACTCCTTAAGTATCAATAGAATCAAAATTTAAAAAATGAATATTTTAAATTGTTTACTTCCTTTTCTAGCTAAAATGCACCTAAACGAAGATATAAACGATAATCTGAAGAAAGTGCCGGTTTTTTTAAATATGGCGGCGAACTTGGAGGGAGGAGGGGGGGATTGTGCATACTTGCTAACCATTCTAGATAACATATCAAAAATTTTAAACTAATACTAGACCGTTTGTAAGGTTTCTATTCACTGGATTAATAGAAAAGAGAGTGCAAACGCGCATCGCTACTGATTCGCATATGCATCGCACTCGTAGAAGGCTTCTAGATGATGATTTGATTTTAAGACATCACCATATCTTTACTGTAAAAGTAAATTGTTTGAATCCTATTAATCTAATGAAGTATGTAGGTCATTGTAGGTAACTAGAAAGTTAAACTACTACTTTATAAAAATTACCGGAATTGTACCCAAAGATTAAGAACTTAGAAAATACTTAATAGTGATAAATTAAAAAGACAAGTTTTTATCACAGTTACTTACAGTCTCTGCGCTAAACACTGTCTTATTCAGAGATGTTTCACAAAACTGGGGTGCAAGACTGTTTTAACAAAACCTGGTTTAATGCTTGTAAACCAATCACAATGCACCTTTTAATCCTTAAACGGTGGGACTAAACGTTAAACTGTCACTCTGAATATGATTTGCGCTAAAATAGCGTTAGTCCACAGTCTAACGCCATGTTAACTTTGGCCCTAGTTTAACGAACGCACTCTGAATAAGACAGAAAGTGTATACCTACCTAATGTTATTTTATAAATACTTATCACAAGTTCAGACATAAAACGCAACTTCGTCGAATATCTATACTATTAATAGGGGCATCTAAAAATAAACAAAGTAACTTGTAAACAGATGTCCTCTCATAAAGAGTTAATTATCTAAGAATCAACCCTAGTCGCGACGGAAATAGCTCCCCTGAGAAACGATTTGTATCATCTTAGTTCTGTAACTCAGTAATGATAAATTATATGAACGCGGCGAAGTTGCAATACAACAGGAGGTCAATTACCTACGTGTTTTTTTGGACTAATGTTCTTATTAGATTTGGAACACAGGTTTTAACGCGATTTTAACTAAAACATAGGTGTTGAGCACCTACCTTTTCCCGACGTTTCGACCGAGTTGCATCGGCCGTGGTCACGGGCTGACTGAAACCTGTGTTCCAAATCTAATAAAATGCAACGCGAAAGTTTAAAAGTGTAAATGTTCTTATTGTTTCGGATGTGACTGGATGATAACGTGCAGGTATCAATGCTATTCTCAAGTCAACTATCATTATACGTATTATTCTTGCCAGTTAAATGACATTTCAAAATGCTTATTATGTTAGATTTTTGAAAAAAGTATGTTGATATTAAATTATTATTTTGATCTGTATGCTTTGTATTATTCATATAATGCCGGCTCCACACTCGCGCCGCGAAAGCCCGCGAAGGCCGTGAACCGCGATTGTGGAGGGTTTCGCGGCTTTGCGTTCGCGCTTCGCGGCGTTCCCCGTCCGGTGGCGGTTTTTTGGTCCACGTCAAAGGGCTTGGGTGTCGAAATAAGGTTGCCGTGATTCGCGGCCGCGGTTCACGCGTGAGTGTGGAGCCGGCTTAACACTAATAAAGCTTAGCGTCAACATTTCGCATCGAACGCAACGTTCGCATCGCATCAAATAGATTTTAGTACGTACATACTAAATACTTTGTATATGGGATATCATACAAGTGCGACCAATGATCTGTATCGTACAGAACTCATTCACACTGCCATCTTTTGTCGAACTACACGTGTGTGTGTGTGCCCGTATGTGTGTTTTTTCTTTTGTCCTGTTTCCGCGCACCACCGCCAGCCTAGCTTGTCTGTCGCATACCTACTTTTACTTTTAGATGATGCTTGGAAAATAATTATTGTAACTACTTGTAACTGTCTTACCTACATTCATGATTAACAGTGACGAATGCGTAGTGTACGAACAAACCTTTCTGGTTTTTGTTGCACTATTTAGATTAAGGTAAAAATGTAAATTTGTTTATTTAAATAAATAAAAAAAAAAAAAAAAAAATCGGCTGATAAGGAATTTAGTAACATGATATGAATTCGGTAAGTATACGAAGGACGCCTAAAACAGAATTTTCTTCGCAGCCAGAACCTTTTGTATACTCACCTATGGTATAATCTGAAATGTTTACTTCGTAACCTAAGTAACTGCTCAATAAAAGTATCTCATCATCATCATCCTCCTGTCCTTATCCCAATTTATTTGTAGTGATGTCTACACAAAATAAAATTTTGCGCTCGTAGAACGACCACTATTGGGGTCGGCGCAGCATGTAATACATACTGCATTAGGTTTTGACAAAGTTTTACGGTCGGCCGCTTGCCTGACACCAACCCTCCTCGGGAATGCTGTTGTTGACAGTTTCCTCGCTGCCATTCGAGTGAACCTTTGTGCGATGGTCTGTACCGGGTCCCTAAAACTTCCCTCTATCGCCTTCTACGATACCCACGGGATGAGATGGGACAGTCCTATTCTTAACCGGAACTGTGCGGCTAAAAATAAAAGTATCTATATTATGCTTATTACATTACAAGGCGCTATCATTACGGGTTTCCGAACCGATATGGCGTAGCTTTTTTGACATTCACAAGTACTTGTAATATCCTAGACTGAATAAAAACAAAATCAGTTTTTTTTTCACAACGTGATAGTGCGGCCTTCACCTCACCTGATGTTAAGTGATGATAAAGCAGAAAGTGTAATGCACTACACCCGGAACCCTCAAAACTAAAGAACTTGGCTATCTTATCTCTAACTGCCGGAACACAACAATTTTTCAATGTTAGACGTGTAAAACAAAATAAGCTATATCAAATTTCAACAGCTCCTAGTAAAGTCCTGTGGGAATAAAAGCTCTTTTTATAGTTTCTAGTGTTAATTGACCACATGCTGACATTTATGAGCATTCAAATTCACATTAGGCGGGGACATCTGGCGCCACTCGAACTAAAATAAAATAGAAACGTTTATTTTGTAAGAAAAAGTTTAGATGGGTAACGGTAATAAAATTAAAATAGGTGACAGTTTTGTTTGTAAATATAACTCTCAAAGCGTTTTGAAATTGTACGAATTTATTTTATTACTATCAAAAATAATATAATAACTTAAACAATTACACCTAGAACGATAATTCTCTACAAAGCGCGCTGTCAAAAGTGAGGCAACTAAAACAGCCAAAATGGCGCCGTTTTCAATTTTTTATTGTCCACTATTTCATAATCATAAGTACAAAACAGTTTCAATTTCCCTACCTTTATGAGATTAGTTATTATATAGTTGGATTTTATTTAGGATTAGGTAACGTATGAAGGATATAAATCTGAATACTGAGCCATTTTGGCTGAGTATTAGTTGCTTCACTTTTCATGCAAGGACACGGCTTCTAGGTGTAATTATTCTAAGGATAATAATTTCAATTTTCACCTTCGCATAAAAATCATAGCCTAAAGACGACTTAAAAAGTATTTTTTTCTCTTTGTTGTTTAAATAATTTAAATGAAAACAGTAACTTTGTTGAACTGCCTATCACAACGTAGGTATCTAAATTGGAAAAGTTAATCGAGGTATTTATGATTTGTGTATTCTAGTGTTCATAAGAAAGTGACCCTGACATTATTTTCGACCAATAATAACATTCCATTACTCAAAAATTTTCTCTTTGCGACTATGTTTTGGTTATAAACAGTCAGGTCGATAGTAGCTGAGCTATGTATAGAGCTAATCACTGCGTTGCTATTGCAAGTTGTAATCAACTGAACAACTACAATATGATACGACATAGTACTTCAGCTACTTCTGAGGCGATATTACAGAATATTGCTTCTTCGTCTAAGCCTTATCTTGATATGGCTTAGACAACGAGACTCCGTTATTGCCATGTTGACCCTTAGGTTATTACCATCAGTAGGTACACGTAAAGATCCCATAAAAGGATTCACTCTGCCCGCCCGCTGATCCCACTACAGAATCTCAGACACACACCCATTTACGGAAGGCACCCCATTACATGAATGGTGGTACTTGCGTGAGCAATTTTATTTTATGTCGTAACACCATCTACATGTTTTTATTGCCCAATGCTACTTATGGAGGCACTTCCTTAACAGAGTTTAGGGCGGGCATTAAAATTTGACGAGGTTCTTGTTTAGCATTAAAACAACAGTATAAATAGTATGGATTTGGAGAAAATTGAAAACAACGCTCATTGAATTCAATTACTTTTGCGGTTGCAGTTAGCTGTAATAATAACTTTTAAAATTAAGGCTGATATTTAGATATTTTAATGCAAAGTTTTCCTATTTTTATTTAAATAGTAATCCATAATCGTTATCTTTATTAAATACAAGGTAGATTCTACCTCAACGAAAATACCTAAGTTAAGAATTTCGTGATTGTATTCTTAACCCGGCGTAAATGAAACAAGGTTTTAACACCTGCCATTCAGGAAATAATGCGTCAACCTTTGCAAATCACTGCTTGGATGACATTACTGATGTACTTGGTTGACTAGGGCGTATTCCTTTACCTTGGATCCTAGTCTACGCGGCAATGTCGAATAAAATAAAATACATAATAAGATATTTTGGATAAGATCGCAAAATGGTGAAGATAAACAAAAAAAGATCTTGAAATAAAAAAAATAATAAATGAAATCTTCAGCACTAAACTTAAGTATATTTTGCAATCGTCGAAAGCTCTATGGCAAATGAGTAGATATTCAGCGAACTAAAATCTATGGAAGTGTAATTGCAATCAAATACTTAATGCTTAAAAAATAGCACCACGGGGCTAGAAATGAAACCCGCGTCCAGTGACAGACGTTAGCGTTCTTTACAGTAATTATTGCAGAATTGGTGTAAAAGACGCAGAAAAAGCAAAAATATCATTGACCTGAAATTTAAAAAATATGCACAGATATCGTACCATAAGTAGAAATTAAATATTTTTTCGTTTAAATATAGAAGAAGTATACATATTATGGTCGCGTGTTCAGTCGCTTTGTACTGCATAACTAAATGGCAGATTTTTTAGCCCCGCCCATTTGGTTGTAATTTTTGTGTGGTACTATTATTTGAGCGGTATGCTTGTTCCACAGATTTTAGTTCGCTGTAGATATTACAGTAACGGCCTTGCCATTCATAACGTGGATTGCCATAATTTCGTATATTGCAAACGTCTGATGTCTGAAGAATTATGCGATGACGAATCGGTGTATTTGCAAGTACAATAAAGTTAGAACAAGACGAATATCGTCATTTTTCAAGTCGTGTGTAATCGTAGGTGTTTTATCTTCGAAGATAAATCCTAATTCATCAGCGGAATATAGAAATACTGAACTAAGATTCATTTTATGTTAATGTTAGGATATTATTATCATTTTTTTAGTTTCTTAATAGTTTCTTAATTATATCTTTACTTGACAATTTATATTTCAACGTCTTAGACTGAAAACCTCGTAAGTGTAAAAGTAGAAACTTTTCGCCCTCAGGACGACTTTGTCATTTTCTTAAACTTGACAGTTTCCAAACTTGTCTCATTATGAACTCGGCTCTTTCTTAGTTGGTCTCTTTCTTAAACTTGACACTTTCCTAACTCGTCTTATTTTTAACTTGGCTCTTTCTTAGTTGGTCTCTTTTGCAATATTGACACTTTCCTAACTCGTCTTATTTTTAACTAAGAAAAAAAGAGACCAACTAAGAAAAAGTCGAGTTAAAAATGAGACAAGTTAGGAAAGCGTCAAGTTTAAGAAAATGACGAAGTCGTCCGGAAGGACTTTTCGGTGTTGGTTTATGCACGATCTAACTCCTGAGGATGCCCCGGGTTGGGGCGAAACGAAACACGTGTAGAGTAGCCTAATTGGTGAAGGTGCAAGGTGTGTTGCTGTCTTGCTAAATGCAGGTATTGTGCACTGATATTTTGTGGTGTGCATGTGCATATTTTTGCGGGCGGGCGGGCGGTGCATCTTGCATATATTGTTTGCGGAAGTAAGCTACATATATTTCTTTTTTCAAAATAGAAACTTTTCAGGAGGAAGAAAAAACTGCGTGCTGTAAATTTTTTGTACGGGGGCTTGTATGTTTTTTTATTAAACGATGTTGTTACGAGTATCGAAATAACAAATTAGTGAGATCAAGATTATGCGTTCCGAAGTTTTCTTCCTAAAAAAGCAATAAAAAAATTAATACCAAAAATGCATTTCCGAGGTTCCGACTCTAAGGCGTCGATTTGTAGTTAAGTTTATCAATAAGTACATATTTTAAAAAATTTGTGTGACGCATGTCGTGACGTTTTTAATTTTATGTTAAGTTCTAACAAAGCCCGAAATATTAAATTTCGTTTATTTTCTTGTATTGCATAATGAAACCAAGTATCTTTGTTTCAGGTATCCCAAACAACAGAGCAGGTTATCATGGAAAGTGCTAAATGTATCGACTAATCAACTTTTATACTTGATCGTAAAACTGCCATAACTATCATACGCAGTGCTTCTTGTTTCGAGTGACAAAGTGGCGTGTTTGTGATGTTTCGAGCGTTCCTCATAAAAGGTGGCGTTGCCAAATACATTGTCGCCAGTGAGGATGGGCCATAAAAACAGAATATTTTCTGTGGGAGACAGAAACATGATTCTGACTATTTATACCGCATTACTTTTGTGGAGGATCAATTGCGGCGTTGAGAGCACGAAAGGTAAGTGAGCGTTTTTTTACTTTTTACACATTTTTTTAACAGAGCTCTGTATTACTCTGTACACTTGTTTTATCTCACGAAAGCGGGTCGGCTTATGAATGTTGTTAGGCGTGCACATGCACATTACTTTAATGTGAGCTTAGAATAATAACACCTAGAACGATAGTTCTCTACAAAGCGCACTGTCAAAAGTGAGGCAACTAAAACAGCCAAAATGGCTCCGTTTTCAAATTTTTATTCTGCATTATTACCCAATCATACCGAATAAGTACAAAACAGTTTAAATTATCCTACATTTAGGAGATCAGTTACTATATTATTCACGAAGCATTTTAGTTACGATTAGGTAACGTATGAAGGATTTATATTTGAAAACTATTAAGCCATTTTGGCTTAGTATTAGTTGCCCCATTTTGCATACGAGGCTTCTAAGTGTTATTATTCTAAGAATGTGAGTAATACGAGAGCGTGCAGACGCACACTAAAACAATGTGCATGTGCACGCCTAACAGCATTCATAGGCGACCCGTCTTCGTGAGATAATTGTCACACATCATAATAATATAGAATTTTTATGTATAGATATGCGTGATTAATATCAATGCAATTATTCGTCATAGACTGAAAAAATAAAACCAGCATCAAGATACTAAACAAAACAATGTTTATGATCACAATTATTGTTATTCTTGGATGCGCGGCTTCCGCAATTCGTCGCCACGGAACGATTTGTTTTATTGCTCATGCATTTCAAACACGTAACGAATAAATTCCTCGCGACAGAAACATAACAGTGACGACTCAATATTTTTTATGTAACTTTATTCCTGCTGGATCATAAATTCACAATTAAATTAAATATTTATGATGGTGAAGAATGAAAATATTTTCTAAATTGTTTTTTGTCAATCTGGGTCTGTCTGTAGGATATTAATATCGCTTTTAAAGCCGTTTATAATCGTTTAGGCGCATATGGTCCACTTCTCATTTGGTCCACTCGGTCCATTTCTCATTCGGTCCATTTCGCGGAACGTCCATTTCGCATTTGGTCCATTTCGCAGAACGTCCATTTCCGATTTGGTCCATTTGGCAGAACGTCCATTTCGCATTTGGTCAACTTTCACATAAATATGGCATTTAGGCGCATTTGGTCGACTTCTCATTTGATCCACTTGCCGAAAAAACGTCGGGAGAAGGTTAAAAATTTTGTTTTTGTTCTTTTTACATACTCCTATGTATTTTATGGCGAAAAGTTTCACTATTTGATATATTTTTTCTTCTTTTTTCTTCTTAGTACGTCACAAAAGTACCGGGAACACATAAATATGGAAAATTTTAGATAATATATTTTCAGTTTTTGATATATTTTTTGGTTTTTCTTTTCTTTTCTATAAAAAAAAAACACCAAAAACAAAACGTAATGGAAAATAAACATTTTACCAATTAGATAAACGTTTTGTGCTCGCAAAGGAGGAAATTTTAGAAAGTGGACCAGAAGTGAAATGGACAAAATGCGAAATGGACGTTTTTTCGGCAAGAGGGCCAAATCTCTAATACAAAAAAGGACCAAATTTTGCCTCTTCAATAAGATAAAGTAAAGTAACTATGTATCTATAGATCATCCACGCGCGCCCGTTTAACTTATGATAAAATACCTACCTGCTTCGGAGCAAACTGTCAAATGTATTATTAAAACAAGTGCACAATGTGCACTGTATCCTTTGCAAAACAAAAGAGGGGGAGAAAATTTTAAACTAACAGCGTTAAGCAATACCACTGTTTCAAATAAAACGTTCCCACATAAAGAGGAAAACGTAGCGCAGAACGAAAATGGTTCTACATGAAATGTAAAAAGTACTAATAATTCCATCGTGATGCGAAAAATGTCTGGGTAAAGCTCAAGCATAGTTTCTTGAGTAAATTCACGCTAGCTCAGATAAGCTCACTACGTTTTTACGGCGGTGTCTGAGCGGTGTTGCAAAGAAACAATTTGAAAGCTTTTTATATATTTTTGGCCATTCAAATAGAATTGTGAAAAAGGCTTAACACACTGTTGAAAGCTTTCTTTGTTTAATCTATTTGTTTATTAAATTATATCAAAGCAAAACATACAAAACTGTAGCTGTATAGGTAGTCACCACACGTTATATCATTACGTCACATTACTCTTGCAATTTATTTCTGAAACGAACTGTAAGTAATTTTGAAAGTTGCAATTGTAAAAAATATCGTTACATTTTCATTAAAAATGTTAAATTGGCGTCAGATCGGTTGTGCTGCAATCCTTGCATGGCAAATGACAATTTGCACAAGCAAACATTGTAGCGACGCGACACGCCCTCTGGCGAAATATACGTGTTACAAAAAAACCCGCTATTCTGGAAATGCCATTGACTGACTATAAATAAAATTGGAAAAATATATTGCTGTTCTTTACTTTGACTTTTTAGCTTATAGCTAAAATAGTAGAACAGCGCCATTATTTCAATTTTATTAATATAGTTAATGGCATTTCGGCATTACTGTTTTTTTTGTAACACGTTTATTTCATATAATCTTAGTTTACTATTGATAATAAAAATAAATGTTAATTATATTTTTAATATATTGTCAAGTCTATTTTTGTTTTATCTTATATTAACTGTGGTTTTATGTTCCCCTTAATAAAATTAAGATTGATTTGAACACACACCTGGGATCCGTGTAATTGACGAATCTATTTTTCCTTCTTACGTTACTAAGACGTAAATTTAATACTTAAAACAATATTTTGCGAGAAGATATTCTTTGTTTTTTCTTATTATAAGTTCAACATTGGCTGTATGCTGCTCGCCTTTGATATACACTTATGAAAGAAAATTCGTGAAAAATATTATGCAATATCATTTTAAATAATAATATGCAAGCTCATTTTGCGTTTGATACGTACTTTAAATACGTAGTTCTTATTTACGCTACGAATAAAAATTTTACAGTTTTGATATTTTTCTGATTTTTTAAGTCATGTCACATTTAATCTGAAAAAAAAACAACAGAATCTATCGCGTTTCTTGAAACTGACACCTTTTCTTCAATACAAAACTTTTGAAACTCTTTAATATTTTATCTAAGCCTTGACCTTTTAAACAATAAGGACGATCTTTATAGCCAAACAAAGCCATAAACTTGTCTAGTGGATACAAATCTGAATTGTGACGGTATAAAGCATTCATGTTGAACAGCGCAGGACGCGAGGTGCACCCGAGGGACCGACAAAATGTAACGAACCAACCCCCCACTATCCTTTTATGTCCCAGATACATTTTTCCCAGCAGAGGTGAGGCTTGTCTTCGAATAGATTATTTATGTTGTCACGCATTCTCGGGAATGCGTGTTGATTCCCACATTCTTGGGAAAAGATACCGTTATTTCCTATTAATGTGTCTCTACCGATACGGGAAACCATTAAATCAATCACGGCAAGCTATTATTAAGGGGATATTTTCCACGTCGCTTGCTTACCTGCGGGAAAAAGTTGGTGGCTTGGGCTTTTCACTAATTCGGAATTTAAATGCATGAGATCGAATAGGTTTACGAAAAGAGGATCGGACTGACTTTTTCCGATTGCCACCGCTTATGTATTTAAAAGAAAAATGGGTGTCCTGGCCGTTTCTCAGCGTTCACAAAAGAGTGTTATCAAAAGCATCACCGTCGGAGATTTACGTGGGCGAAGACACCTTTGTGCACGGCTTCTTACCCATTTTCGTATTGCAAAACGTACGGGGAGCTTTTATTTACTTACTATTCTCGTTTATACACCGTTCATTTTTAAGTATATCTAAACATGAAATGGGGATATCAGACCACGTTTCTGAACATGAACGTGCAGTTAAAAATTAATAGTTTGAAAATATCGGAAAAAAACCTTGATTAATCGGCAAACTCACTAAAATAGCAAGACGCGTGATTACTTACGTAGGTAAACAAGATAGTCTCTCTTAATTACGCGCGTGGAATTCTATGAATGAACTGTAAATCCTCGTAAAATGTAACCTGTAAATCCTAAAGTAAACCTCAATATCTTCACCAATTATTAAATATTGAAACTTTTAACTGTACATACTCGGTAAGAATAGGGCAGAGATACACTCATTTCATTTTTAGATATACTTAAAAATTAACCGTTTACCGTATACCATTTTATAAACACGTAGTAAAAAAGTTTTCTAAATGATTTTAAATATTTGGGTCTATATGATAACTTTCGAAATAAGGTACTTAAATTAAATATAATACTTAAAATTTTTAGTCATTTAAAATTAGCTTAGGTACTTACAACCTTAGAATAATTACACCTAGAAGCCGTGTCCGCGTATGCAAAGTGAGGCAACTAATACTGAGCCAAAATGGCTCAGTATTCAAATTTATATCCTTCATACGTTACATAATCCTAACTAAAATCCAATAATATAGTAACTTATCTCTTTAAGGTAGGGAAATTAAAAATGTTTGTACTTATTAGGTATCATTATGTAATAATGGACATTAAAAATCTGAAAACGGCGCCATTTTGGCTGTATTAGTTGCCTCACTTTTGACAGTGGTTTGTAGGGAATTATCGTTCTAGGTATTATTATTCTAAGCTTACAACATTATTCTTGCAATAGACATCTAAAATTGTGTTCACTACCCATAAACTATAAAAAGTGTTGCTCAAATATTCAAAATCATTTAACTTTTAGTATGAAAAAAAAACCCATACAGCGTCCATTCTTTGTACCTACGACTCCCGTGGCATTAATATTTCATTCTCGTCATCTAAGCATAATATATGGGTGGTGTGAACACAACAGATGTCTAGTGCAAGAATAGTGCGGTGCCATGAAAGGCACTAGGGTCGAGAGTCGTTAGGGCGCGAAAAAAAGGTCTCTTAATTGTTTGCACATTTCGCCACCCTTTGCAGCACGCGCTCGGTCTCTCGAGGCTTACTGAAGATCCCGGGGGTTAAAGCTTTTTGATGAAAAAACTATCGATAGGAATACGAAAGTCGCGAAACAGTTTATCTTTTGTTTTTTCTTTTGTGCCATAAAATGTTTCTCTTTGGGCAGATGTCAGCCAGCGAGCGTTTACTTTCCTCTTTGGTACAGGCCGTTTATTTATAAAAGCCAATTTTGACTTACCTATCTCTTTTCATCAACGCCATCTAGTGAGGCAAATAGTTACTATTTTTATTTTTTTAATGTCACTTTGAAAAACCCTCATTGGTTCAAGCAGGTTCACTAAAACTAAAATTACATTTTAAATTGAGCACAACAATACGAATCTGGAAAATATAATCGTTCTCTTGATTAATGAAATAAAGTTTCAAGTTATTGTATGGTGAGACGAAGCGGCAAAAGTCATAACTTTTAATCGCCTAATTACGTAATAAACTTTATATTTGAGGAATCGAATTTGAAAAACTTTCAACAATTTAACTGTCGTCCAAATTAAATAAGATGGATGGTAAAATTATCTGATATTTAACATTAAATATTACTTAGATATTATTAAAGTAGGAGAATTCCTAAAAAGTACTCTTATTACTTACTTGATGACTTAACTAAATCCAACTACATATTTTTAATTACATCTACTCTTATTTTTTTTATGAATAGTGTGGGTTTATCATTTTTTATGTAGGTAAACCCTATCGATAGTTCCCGCACTGTTTAAAATGCACATGTGCTCGACATCTCATCAAATGCACCCATTATGTTTGCGAATCGTCATTGTATTGCAAAGTGGCTCTTCTCAATCATTTCCACCCCTAAAGTGTAGAGTTCCTAAAAGGAAATTACTTTCCAACCCTCGGACGTCCATTTTCTGAAGTATTTGTGTTCCCGTGATTGATTTTGTTAAAAATTTACATAGTCGTAAAAGAAAGTTGTTCCGAAGGGCTTCAGCTAAGGTAATCTTAATTTAATTTGTGACGTTTTATTGAAGAGTTCGTGTTATTTAAATTCGACGCTGTTGTGTTTACTTCCGCTGCCGAGTTTAGAACATTTTTGAGATGTTTTGAAGTGAAGTTGTCTCGCTCTTATTTCCTTATATTTTTCATTAAAAGGTACTGACATCAAAATGAAGATTTTTGTGAAATGTATTAGGCACAAAGTATGCACGGTTGATTTATCGTCGTTTTTGAAACGGTTTAGATATTTTTTGGTAAACAAATGATATGCTGCGTGTGTAAAAGCGTAGGTAATACATCCAAAGATTTAAGTTGTTGAATACATTTTGTAGATTAATAATGCAATTTGATTGTGTGAACGCCATTATTAAAAAACAATTACAAAAAAAAACTGACAAACGTGTTTTGCTTCATTTAATTAAAATTATAATATTTTTGGTAGTTTTATAAAATAATGTTGATTCATTTTTCAAATTCTGTAGTCCTCTAGAAAACTCATTTTATGATTTACAAAGTCAAATCTCTCCACTTAGATTTTTATTTGAGCTGCCAAAACCGGAGTTTGAAATTTAAATTATAAAAGTCAAGTGATGAGAAAGTCCTCGAAAAACTTGGAACTAATTTGTTTTCAAAATTACTATTTGTTATGCAAATCCACAGCAATCATGGTAATAAGTGGAGTTACTAATTTGTAAAACGCCAAAACTTTATCTTGGTGTTAAAGTAAAATATGATTAAACTTTTGCTCATATTTATTTAATGGACTTTAATTGTTTTTTGTGATTCAAAAAAGTAATTTTGAATTACGCTTTGCTTTAGTTTTTCTATTTTTCTTGAAAATGTTTTGATAAATCTAAAGATTGAAATTACTTTAATTGTACTATGTTCGTAATCAATTTTAAAAATGAGTTCGTAAATATCGTCGTTGACATCACATACATAAGATTTCATCATAAAATAATTCGATAAAGCACTTGTGTTAAATAAGTTGTGCCGACATAGCCACTTGAATTTGAGTCCTCTTTGATTTTGACTAAAAAAATATTAAACTTGGAACTATACTGCATTTTCATCGCATGGAAGCAAATATGTAGAAGTGATATTTACATAAATTACAATAAATCAATAGTTTAAATTTCATCAAACCCACCAGCAATCGATTTTGAAATTGAGTAATGTTGTGACGTAACAATATCGAACTCCGTCAAAGGGTCTTCTCCATGGCATTGCTAATGACATAATCAAATTGCGCCCCTGCACATCTGTGCCATACATCCGAGGGACACCGCGCAGACAATACGCACGAATAACCCCGATAATAGGCCCGATACAGGGGCCTGGGGTGATTTATTACACCTTAAACGGATTGCCAGACGAAGATTCGCTATATCAATGTGTTAATAGAGAGTCCCCTAGTCTAGGGTGTCTCTGCGCCCCTGCCGAATTTGTTTGATAGGGATTTTCGTGATGTGTTAATTAGAATTCCGTTGTTTAATACTGAATCATTTTGTCTGGGTGTATAGACCTATTTGTTTTGACTAAAAGTCATACATAAATAAAAAAATATATATCTTGTTAATTATCGTCAGTCAGTTCCAACCGGAAGTACCAGATTTTTATGCTGTGATGCGCTTTTGCAGCGCTTCGTTATTAAGACGCGTGCGTTGCAGCTCCAATATCCTCCTGGCGACGCTGTCTGAAAGGTGGGATTCACCCATGCTGCGAACCTGGGTGGGCTATCACTCTCTCGCTAACGACGGGAGGGCCAGGCCCTA
This sequence comes from Agriphila tristella, assembly GCA_928269145.1. Taxonomy (NCBI): domain Eukaryota; kingdom Metazoa; phylum Arthropoda; class Insecta; order Lepidoptera; family Crambidae; genus Agriphila; species Agriphila tristella. Next base: position 48,071,789 of record OV743433.1, read on the forward strand.
ATATTAATGTCTTTTGTTTTTAGATATAAGATACTAACAAAAGCTTATAAGTTTAATATGTACCTACTTACAAAAATGGAACCAGTTTTCTGAATTAAATGTTATTATTATCATTATTATTATAACTAACTTGATGTTAACGCGCTATCCAAAAACATTAATTGATAATCTCTAAATTCATGCATGTTTGCCGTTTCTCTGTAGTAATATGTAGTAACGCAGATTTTTGGCAAAGTGCCCATTTCGAAGGTTTATTGTAAGTTTCTTCGAGAGACATGACCCACTATCGTACTTTACAGTAAACTTTTAGGAGTAGACACACACGTGATCACTTACGGGTACTTATTGTGCCAACCATTTTCTTACAAGAAAATACTGGCAAACAAATAATGACGACAGAAAGTGTTTTATAGAAAACTCAGTTACCAAAGCACATAATTCTGTTTCAAGAGCTTTAGAATCAAGTTTTTCCTGCCCGGCATCACATTAGATTTATCTGCTTCTGACACTCGGAGATATTAGGTATTCACTAGTGCGAGATAAACACCTCGGCCGAAACTGCACTCTACGGCATCGGTAAGCCAGTTCTCGCCGAGTGATATTCTTGCTCCAGTGAATATTGGTGGCGGAAAGAGATAAAGCTATGGAAAAATGTAAAACCGGATTCTCATATATAATATCCTGGCCACGTACCTACGCACTGCCAGGCGGTTTGCTTAGCACCTAGAGCCTAGCGAGACGCCTAGATGAGCTAAGTAAAAGAAATTCACGAATGTTTGCAACCGGCTGCACTGCTCTCGTACCTAGGCGCGAGGCATAGGGTAAGCCACTATGCGCTAGGCACTCAGCAAGCCGCCTGCCAGTGAATACGTAGCTTAAGAGTTTTCTTTAAAATTCAAGTATCGGTGTAGGCCCTCCAATTTTGCAATGAATAATAAAGAATCGTACTGTGCCAATGTGAACGGCTCTTAGTGTCGATCGAGTGCGTTCATTACGCTGCTGTGCCACCGCAGCCTAATATATGGCCCTCGTTGTTGCGAACTAACAATGCCCCGCTGGGTAACGGCCCGTTTTACTCGACTCTCACTTCCCGTTACACAAAAGCGAGCGAAAAACTGGACTACTTAGTGATAATTTACGGTAATGATGTTTGGCCTCGAAGTATTAAATTTTGCAGTTTATAAATTGTTTTTGTTTCTGAGGATCCGTAACGATTTTAGTTGAGAATGCAGATTTATAGAGCTAAGAATTCTATAGCATACAGTGCAAAAATTTTTGTTCTACGACAAAAATTGACGAAGATATGATCATATTACTTGCGCAGTTCGCTGATCGGGAGGCGCGGTCCGGCCCGACGGCTGTGATGTCACACGGTTCGAGTCGCTCTAAGTTTATATGAAGTCTATATGGCCCCCGACGCATTGTGGAGGCGATCGTTCTCAATTATTAAGATAGAATAATGAAAATAGCATCAAAAGATGCGCTACTAAAAGTTATAGGCCTTTTACTGTAAAAAAAAATGTTGTTAAATGTTTATATACAGGGTGGATTTTTAAGACGGTACATAAAGGGTAGGTACCTTAACCGTTATAGTTACAGGTAAACGTTCCTGGGAGACCTTACATAACTTTTTAAGATATTAACTGCATTCACAGATTTTGGTAAAAGTTACCGTTAGCAAAAAAAATGCTAAAATACCATAAAATAAAATTTATGCCAATCAATCCTATTTTGTGTGGGGATCAAAAGTAGTGATGAAAAAGACTCAAGTCTTTTAAGTCTTAATAAAAAGACTCGCCTCCGTTTTACGCGACTCAAGTCTAAAGTAAAGATTCGACGTTCGAGTCTTTTTAAAAAGACTCAGTTGTATGTTAAAAGACTCAAATGACTCGAGCTGTTTTTAAAAAGGCTCACGACTGAGTCGTGTATCCAAATACTTAAAGCTCAACCTTTAAGCTTCCTAAAAAAGTCTAGAAATAAAAAATATAGACGATTCAAAAGCGCTTAATAATTAACAAGTTTATTTTAATAAAAAGATTTTGGCAAGAAAATAACAACGCAATATTGAAAATATAGAAAAATCCAAGATGGCGGTCAACTTTTTTGTTACTGGGCTGATTTCGATAAAACTCGGTTTTTGGTACTATTTTGACAAGAAAATAATAACGCAATTTTTAAAATACTAAAAATCCAAGATGGCGGCCAACTTTTTTGTTTTTGGGCCGATTTCGATGAAACTTGATTTTTAGTACTATTTTGACGAGAAAATAACAAGGCAATTTTTTAAATACTAAAAATCCAAGATGGCGGCCTACTTTTTTGTTTGTGGGCCGATTTTAATGAAACTCGGTTTTTGGAACTATTTTGACAACAAAATAATAACGCAATGTTGAAAAAATTTATAAATCCAAGATGGCGGCCAACATTTTTGTTTGTCATTGAAATCGGCCCGATTTCGATGAAACTCGATTTTTTGGTACTATTTTGACAAGAAGCGAAATCGGCCTACAAACAAAAAAGTTGGCCGCCATCTTGGATTTTTCAATATTTTAAACATTGCCTTGTTATTTTCTCATCAAAAAAGTACTAAAAATCGAGTTTCATTGAAATCGGCCCACAAACAAAAAAGTTCACCGCCATCTTGGATTTTTAGTATTTTAAAAATTGCGTTGTTATTTTCTTTCAAAATAGTACCAAAAACCGAGTTTCATCGAAATCGGCCCACTAACAAAAAAGATAGCCGCCATCTTGGATTTTTCAATACTTTCAACATTGCGTTGTTATTTTTTTGTCAAAAAAGAACCAAAAACCGAGTTTACCTGAAATCGGCCCACAAACAAGAAAGTTGGCCGCCATCTTAGATTTTTCAATATTTCCAACATTGCGTTGTTATTTTCTTGTCAAAATAGTTCCAAAAACCCAGTTTCATCGATATCGGCCCACAAACACAACAGTTGGTCACCATCTTGGATTTTTAGTATTTTTTTAAAATTGAGTCCTTGGCCCTCGGTATCGGATTTTTTTTAGGTTTTATAAAGTATTTTATTTTATTTTAATTCTTTTTTTTTGTTTCAATTTTTTCCTAATAAATAGTAGATTGTACAACAAGTGCATAAAACGCATCATTTTACCCGAGATGTATTATATGTGGATAGTCAAGTCGAGGGTAAAATGGGTTTTATGTACGAGTTATACACTCTGCTTTTCACTTCGATTGTGAGGAAATTAAACAACAATAATGTAAAATTAAAAAGAAATCTTCAAGTTAAGTGACAAATTATATATTTTTGGAATGAGCTCATCAAGGCCTTTCATTTGATACCCATATTCAAAAATTAAAAAAAAACTCACTTATAATTTTTTTTATCAAGGCCATTCAATAAAATTGATAGCCATTTTCAGAAATAAAAAAAAAAGTATTATAACACAACAAAAAATGAAGAAACAGAATTAAATAACAAGTTAATTCAACGAAGTTAAATTGCGTGTGTGGCTGTTTACCTGACGACCTTTTGTCTTAAAGTCTGAGACTTAGACGAAGATTTTACTTTATGCACTAGAGCATAAAAAGCGATTTTATGCAGCCTATACCTAACATAAAGACGAACTTTACGAGCATGAGAAGTGAAAAAGTTATTTTTTGTTTATTTTTAATTTTAATCAGATCAATGTGCTGAATTTTGTGAAATGTATCAGTCAGTCAGTATGTTGGTTGTTTACCAACCTCTCATGACTTATGACTCCCGAAGCCACAAGGCTCGAGTCTTTTAAGTCCTTTAAACCTTTTAAGAAACGACTCAGCTTTCGAGGCCTGAGGTAAAAGAGCTCGACTCAAATTAGTCTTGAGCTTCGAGTCTTTTGACTCAAGACTTAGGGTTTAAAAGACTCGTCGAGTCGTAAGGCGTTCAAATGAGGCGAGTCTTTGCAAAAGGACTTAAAAGGCTTGAGACTTTTTTATCACTAATCAAGAGACTCGATGGGGCCATTTAAGGTATGAGTACTAGAAACGACAGAAATCGCCAAAACTTTTCTCATAGATTTTGTATGGAATAACGAAAAAAACCCGATTTTGTTTATTGCCAAACGATCTTATTTCTTACCGTGATCAAAATACTCTTTAAGGCCAACTGAAATTTGAGTACAGAAACTACTTTTTAACCGACTTCAAAAAAGGAGGAGGTTCTCAAGTCGACGGTTTTTTTTTTTTTTTTTTATGTATGTTTTAACATAGCTTCGTCAGTTGTTACCCGATTTGTACAAATCTTTTTTTATCTCAAAGAACATAGTTCGTGTGTGGTCCCATAAATTTTTTTCAGAGATCTGGCCAGTAGTTTTCTCATAATCCTGAAAAATATCATTTATTTAGCTCGCCATCGCACGAGTTTTTATAGAATTTCGGACATAACATCTTTGTTTATGAACCGATTTAGATGATTCTTTTTTTATTTGAAAGGGTATACTTCAAGAGTGGTCACAATTTAATTTCATCGTTATTGAACTTCGAACTTCGAAGATACACAAGGGAACTCCTCAAAGTCAAATAGTATATGTAAAGTGATTTAGGTTTTGGTAAGTTTATGGCAATCCAAAACAAACCAAATCATGGTTTGCAATGCAACGTTCTGGACTAGACTTGGACTACGAAGACACAACGGAACTCCTCAAAAACAAACAGCGTAAATTTGGAAATTGAGTTCTGGGCATTTTACCATTGAAAATGTTATAATATAAAGTTAAAAAATATTTACACGCTGCGCTTACATACCTACCACTAAAAAATTGAAAATAAAAAAGCTTTTTAAAAAAAAGAAAAAACGCCTTCAAAAAACCTGAAAACAAAAACAGCTTAAAAATTAAATACCTCTAAAAAGCAAGAAATAATATTCGAATCATTCGTTACACATATCAATATTAATAAAACACGTCTAATGAAGTCGGGTGGGGCTTTTAGAAAAAAATGAAGTTGTCCTCCAGCCCCACCCGACTTCAATAGACGTGTTTTATTAATATTGATATGTGTAACGAATGATTCGAATATTATTTCTTGCTTTTTAGAGGTATTTAATTTTTAAGCTGTTTTTGTTTTCAGGTTTTTTGAAGGCGGTTTTTTTTTTTTTTATCTAATGTTGTAAAAGATTGTGCCTGCGTGTGAAGACGATGTTGTGTGTGACTTACGTAGTTTCTGTACTCAAATTTCAGTTGGCTTTAAAGAGTATTTTGATCAAGGTAAGAAATAAGATCGTTTGGCAATAAAAAAAAATCGAGTAAATTTTTCGTTTTTCCGTACAAAATGTATGGGAAAAGTTTTTGGCGATTTTTGTCGTTTCTCGTACTCATACCTTAAATGTTCCCATAGATTCTTTTGAACCCCACATGAAATAGGATCAATTGGCATAAAAAGAATGTTTTTGGTATTTTATCACTTTTTTGCTAACGGTAACTTTTTTCCAAAATCTATGAATGTAGTTCGGAGTATCATAAAAGTTATGGAAGGTCTCCCAGGAACGTTTTCCTGTAACTATAATGGTTAAGGCCTTTAATGTACCGTCTCAAAAATCCACCCTGTATATAAAAATTTAACAACATTTTTATAGTATTATAGGCCTTTTAGTAACGAATCTTTTGATGCTATTTTCATTTCTCTATCTTAATAATTGAGGACGCTAGCCCCCATAATGCGGCGCGGGCCATATAAACTTCAAGCTACTCGGACCGTGTGACGTCGCACGCACGGCCGCCCTGGCTGCCCGTCGATAAATGTTGGCTATATAAAATGTGTTATAAAATTGCAACGGATGGACCGATTTCGACGATTTAAAGACTACATTGATGAGAAAGCTTAATGAAACACTTTTATGTTAGTTTTGAGTTGATTTGTCGACCTAGTACTGATCCTCAAAGCTTTTTTATCAAGCAAATTTTTAATATATCAATCATCTTCCAATAACTAAACTAGCATTGATATCACAAAAAGAGGGAAGTGGTTTCTATTCGATAAAGTTACTATGCTGAATAAGTCCACAATTATCACCCTTTGTAACGGCATGTATGCAAAGTTTGCTACATGTATTATGTATGTATTAAACAGAAAAAAGAATCGCAATCACATAAAACTTTCAATACCGACTAATGGAATATCTTGAGCCTTATAGCAGATGAAAGCAAAAATATGTAGAGAGATTAGGGGGATACAGCGTCAGTGGAGCCAATATAGGCATTGATGCAAGATATAAGCTGATCTGACACCTCGCCGAGGGTGTTCGCCCACACACGAATTTGATCTATAATGCCATAGCATCAGCAGTATTATGCAACATAACCATCCAGATGTTAGCAATTAAAATTTTGAATATATCGATTAGAGTGCAATATTTTATTACATTTTTAACACACTTGCTCATAAGTGAACCTTATTACATCGTTTTTAGGGCCATAAATACAAGCGTAATGAACTAGTGGCTCCGTGAGCTGTAGTAGACCTCGCGTCAAAAAGAAGCTTAAATTGAATTAGTACCTTACTGCAAGTTTTAAGCGAGTAAACAGAGCAATTTTCAATTTAACCGGGTAATACAGTTATTTTACCATTGAAAATGGTTATCAGATGCAAATCGCCTGAGACGTATTTTTGGTCATATCTCCGAGGATTTTGGGAGGATCGAAATGAAAATAGTACCAAAAGTTGAGGAATTTATCGAGACACGTGTGAACGTTTAAATTTTGAAAATCTACTGGTAACTTTTTTTGGAATTTTGCAAAATTCCAAAAATTCCGGGTTTTTTGGGGGATATTTGTTTACTAAATTGTAAATATTTCGGAAAAAAAAACCGACTTAAGAAAAAATGAAAAAAAGGGTCCTAGGGTATTAGTTTAGCTATCAAATAGCGAAATAGTTTTGAAAATCGGTTTGTAATTGTGACCTGTAGATGGTCCCTTTAGATTTGGAATTGTAGAAAAACGGCTCTTTCCGTACAGTAATATAATAAGTCTATGTTCCGTACATAAAAAGTGATGTAGCTTCTATGATTATTGACCGATCGTCATGGTAATAGTGTTAAAAGATGCAGAAGCAGACGAGAAGTGCATTCGTTGGAATTTCGAAAATTGGTTAATATTATTTCGGCTGCGTCGAGGCAGTCAGCGGGCGCTTTTGTGACACGAGGCGGAGCCGAGTGTCACAATCGTAAAAATAAATAGGTACTACCTAGGTAACTTTAAAAATATAATAGGACTCTGCATTTGATTTGATTTTGGTTTTTCGTAAATTTTTGTGTTCATTTTCAATGCTCCGATTCTTGCGGGGACTGTAAAATCTGTGAATTTTTTCTCGTTACAACAAAGAGGTTTTATGCCACTGAAAATCCATATACATTTTTGGAATGAATAAAATATGTAAGTATACGTCCTTAATTAAGTCAAATAAACATTTATTATTAAACATTTATTCATAACATAATTCACAATTATTTGTTATAAAATATTAAGTTATTTGTGATTTTATCACTTATTATAATTTTGAAGTAGGCTGTATGTTCACTCACCCCTTTGTTCTCAAAATACTCTCGCAGCGCTGGGCGCGTAAAAAAAAACTAGCGCGACTTTTCCATATTAATCATGTTTTGTTTTTTATGGTATTTGTTGCTGTGTGGTAAATTATTTAATTTTTCTTCGCATATGTGCTGAAAACGTCGTATGAAACTCATGAGCTCAGCTCACTTGTATAATAATCTTATATCTTTAAACGAGCAATTCTTGTATATATATATATATATTTCGGTGATCTCGGAAACGGCTCTAACGATTTCATTGAAATTTGGTATATGGGGGTTTACGGGGGTAAACAATCGATCTAGATTAGTTTTATGTTTGGGAAAACGCGCATTTTCGCATTTTCATGCGTTTTTCTTTCGACGCAGAATATGGTCGCTAATTTAATCCGCGGCCGGCCAATGTCCATTTGGTTCAGCGGATTAGGACGTGGACCACAAGAAATGATACTGAGTTCGAATCCCGCTCGGTGACTTAATTTTTTTTATATGTTTGTTCAAGTTTAATTTTTTTTTTATTTTTATTGTTTTTAGACAAGTTTAAAAAATGTAGTTAATGTTGCTTTCGAGTTTTTATTTTATTGAGACTTGTGAAGCAATAGTGCAAAACAAAAAATTACCGATACAAATTTTAAACACAGTTTTTCGTAGACGCCATCTCTCGGATGATGGCATCAAAACTAACTACTACGCCTCGCGGAATTATTATGTAATTAAGTTACATCTTACGAGTTATGTAATAAGAGAAATTGACAATAGATGGCGTTACTCTGTGAAAAGTCCTGTAAGGTTGAGATTACGAATATCGAAAAACATCACATTCTCGTACATTGCTCTGATCCCAAAGTAAGTAGCTAAAGCACTTTTGTTATCACTTAAACACCACCATATTACAATAAATAATAACCGAGCGAAGCTCGTTTCGCCCAGATATTATTAATAATATACCTACCTACTATTTAATCACACCAAAGCAGAATCACTTAAATAGTTAACTATCAATAAATTCTAATAACTATGGAATCAAATATGATTAAATTAGCAATAGCTCTGCTTGATTATCGTTATGTTACGTAGGCCGCTGCCATTGAGGGTGTTGGTTGTCACAATGTTCACGCTTGGCAGTGCAGTGTCAGCGTCGTCGGTTGGAGATCAGCGTTGGACTGCTTTCATAGAAAAACGCTCATGTCCATTTTCTGGTTCATGTTGGTGCATCTAACACCCCCGTGAACCAGAAATGACCTAGTAGAGGCCATTACTTAGTTGCCTTTTACGACATCCCTATCTGTTAAAGGTTTGACTGCCGGACGCCGCACAGCGTAATTCTGCGTAGCGTAGAATATATAGTTATGAAAACGTCAGTTTAATTAGATTTGTGCGTCGATGTGGAGAGTGAAATATTGTGCACAGCACTGTGTATCATCATTACAAATCAATGACATATTAGTTTATCACCTAGTCTATTTTGATCATCAATTCTTGTTTGTTTACGCCTAGTTTGTAAATTCTGGTCCCATGGAAGTAGACTCTTATATTTTCTAGCTCTGTAATTTGAGTAAGATTCATAAACAACAATATCTACTGATTTAAATATTTTAAATAACAATTTACAACTTTTTGTATCTTTGTCGCGCTGGCATTTCATACGTGCGTTACGAATGCCTATGTGCAACACAGATTATCACTCGATTAAAATGGTGAAAACCGGCCAAGTGCGAGTCGGACTCGCGCACGAAGGGTTCCGTACCAAAAAACTGCAAAAAAACACGTTTGTTGTATGGGAGCCCCCCTTAAATATTTATTTTATACTGTTTTTAGTATTTGTTGTTATAGCTGCAACAGAAATACATCATCTGTGAAAATTTCAACTTCCTAGCTATCACGGTTCATGAGATACAGCCTGGTGACAGACAGACAGACAGACAGACAGACAGACGGACAGACAGACAGACAGACAGACGGACAGCGGAGCCTTAGTAATAGGGTCCCGTTTTTACCCTTTGGGTACGGAACCCTAAAAAGGAAAAAAAAAACTGAGCGATTTTTTTTTCTACGGAAAGCTATGTCCTAGTATCAACATTTCGAATTTTTAAGACCCCTTTCAGTCCCTGTTGCAAAAAAACAATATAAGAATATTTTTATTTCTATCTTATTTGCAAAATAGTTGGGCAAACGTCATTCATCTAAAATTATTCTAAATTTAATGTTGAAAGCATTTAGTAGCTCTTTAGATAACCAGCTCTGACAGACGGACAGATAGACTAAAGTCTCACCATTAGGGTTCCTTTTTAGGGTTCCGTACCCAAAGGGTAAAACCGGGACCCTATTACTAAGGCTCCGCTGTCCAACTGTCCGTCTGGCTGTCTGTCTGTCTGTCTGTCTGTCTGTCTGTCTGTCACCAGGCTGAATCTCATGAACCGTGATAGCTAGACGGTTGAAATTTTTACAGATGATGTATTTCTGTTGCCGCTATAACAACAAATACTAAAAACAGAATAAAATAAATATTTAAGGGGGGCTCCCATACAACAAACGTGTTTTTTTTTTTTTTTTTTTTGCCGTTTTTTGGTACGGAACCCTTCATGCGCGAGTCCGACTCGCACTTGGCTGGTTTTTACTATTTTGGTACGGAACCCTAAAAATTGCCTACAAATATGATCGCTATAAAAAGTTACACACACAAAGTATTATAAATACAGCCTTTATACGTATTACGCACATTAAACGCATTATATTCTCAATATACTTAAAAGCCTAAAAATGTATCATGGTACTCGTATCCCTAATATGCTGAGATTTTTTCTTAAGCCGGGATTTACGAGAAATATCTGCGCAATACAGATCCAGGTGCTGAGAGTTCGGCAATAAATATTTTTTCCCGACATCACTTAAAGGAAGCCAACCAGAAATTATATTGGAACATTTCGTATTTTCGCTCGTACCAATTCGTAAAAAAATAAAAGGTTTTCTTATCATTTGCCATGTATTAACCCTTCTTTTTATTATGGTTTAAATTTTTTGTTTTTGGGTAGAATCAACTTGGAGAAAGAGGACAGAAGGATACAGCTGGGCTGGGCAGCATATGGGAAACTTCGTCGAGTCTTTGTGCGTTACCTATTTCACAGAGTCTAAAGACGAAAGTCTTCAATCAGTGCGTCCTGCCTGTCATGACATAAGGAACCGAAACGTGGACACTCACTATAGGCCTGGTTCACAAATTTAAAGTGGCGCAGCGAGGTATAGAAAGGGCTGTACCTACTCGGAGTTTCTCTAAGAGATTGGGTCTGGAACGAGGTGATCCGTCGGAGAACTAAGATGATCGACATAGCCCACCGGATAAGCAAGCTTAAGTGGCAGGCAATGGGCCGGCCATATTAGCCGTAGAACCGATGGCCGCTGGGGCAGACGGGTTCTTGAGTGGAGACCGCGTATCGGCAAACGTAGTGTGGTGTGGCAAGGTGGAGAGACGATCTTTGTAAGATGGCTGGCAAAAGCTGGATGAGAGTAGCCGCGGATCGTGCTCAGTGGCATGCACTTGGAGATGCCTAAATCAGGCAGTGGACGATGATAGGCTGATGATGATGAAATTTCAATTACCTAGTATTTAAAACTATCGGCTAAACCCATTTTTATATTTGGATCCAACTGAATTTGGATTAGATTGAATCTAATTTGCCGAATCCATAAAATCTTAAAAAATATCATTTTCTATACCACCTTTATAGATTTCGATTATTTTATCACGATGAGGCGATTAGTTTGTATTAACTGATCAACGACCCATCGACTCCACGTCAGTGGTTGTCGCGTTCATTAAAACAGACGTAAATAATAATTTGTTCAATATATTTAAAATAATACAACTTTTAATAGATGTCATTAAACCTCGAAAATTGACACTATCTTAGCCGCCTTTATAGCTCTCGATTATTTTATCACGATGAGGTGATTAGTTAGAATCGACCGGGCGACGGCCCATTGATCTCGCGTCAGTGTTTGTCACGTAATTATAACACAGACGTACATAATAATTTGTTCAATATTATTAAAATAATACAACTTATTATAGACGTCAGAAAAACCTCGAAAATTAACACTATCCTTACCGCCTTTATAGCTCTCGATTATTTTATCACGATGAGGCGATTAGTTAGAATAGAATAGCAACTAATTACAGATATTAATAAAACTTCGAAAATTAACACTATCTTTACCATCTCTATAGCTCTCGATTATTTTATCACTATGGGGCGATTAGTTAGAATAGAATAGCAACTAATTAAAGATGTTAATAAAACCTAGAAAATTAACACTATCTTTGCCGCCTTTTATAGCTCTCAATTATTTCATCACGATGAGGCGATTAGTTAGAATCGACCAGGCGACGGCCCATCGATCTCGCGTCAGTGTTCGTCGCGTTCATTACTACACAGGCCAGCACCACAGACTGATATACGAGCTTCATTGTCACGAGCTAACTACTCCATTCTGGCTAACGGCTGTTACAGATATTGACCCCATTCTTCAGCTACATCACTAGTATGTTGAATTCAATCAGGATGATCGGTAGCGTACAGTAAATTTGTTCAAATAATTGACATTGACCCTGACTCTACAATATAAAGATGAATAAAAGGCATATTGCAACTTAATAACGCAATAAGACTTTAATTATTATGGTTACCGACGTTTACGTAGTCAAATAATTGATACGTTGACCTCTCTTTAAAGGTACTTAATAAAAAGTAAAGAAAAAAGATAAGCGTAAACGCACACGGACAACTTTTTGTAGCTGCGATTTTTTTGGTCATACTTTTGTAAGCGATTTTGTGAGCTACTTTTTGTAGCTCGTGGGCGTTTAAGTATTGAACTCTGAATGTTCTATAGGTACTCGGCGACAAAAAAATCGCTCGTGGGCGAGAAGCTTAAGAGAAAGGACAAGATGAAAGACGAGTTTGAAAAATCATTTGAAACCAATATACAAATGAAACAAAAGACGGAAAAATAATATTCAACTTTCCTAATGAAGTATTCTACGTTGTTATTTACCAAGGCTTTTAACAAATTATGTGTTTTTTTTTCAAAAACCTTCTTATTTTTATGCTACATTTGACAGGACTTAAGTAAGCCTAATTTCATTACGTGTTAAAAGTCTGCCGCATGATAGATGACTTGCTCATCGGCAATAACGGCCGCGTAGATAGATTTCTGGATTATCTACCTTATTTAATTATGCCCACGGATGTAATTCGCTTAGCAAGCAGGAGAACAGGGATGACGAAGGGATTACCTTGGAATGTGTAAAAACCTTTAAATGAAAATTAATTTAGATGTCCTTGCTAAGTCTCATTAGGGTCTCATACTGTCCACTGAGGGATTATGAACCTGCTTTATTTGTCGGGTTCGATACCTTAAAAGGAAAAAAAAGAAATCTTATAGGATCACTTTGTTGTCCGTCTGTTTGTCAACACAGTCTTTATCTCGAGAACGCGTGGAGGTATCGAGTTGAAATTAAAACTATATACTCAGGTCTACAGTTTCTTGAAACTGAATCAAACTTCTAAGTAAGTTAACGTAAAAAAAGATACGGCCGTTTATTTAGCAAAAACGCATATTTCGACACTCTCAAGGAAATCAAAATGTATAAGGTACTTTCCGTTGACCTAGAACTATGGAATTTGGCAAGTATTTTACCATTGAAAATGGTTATCAGATGCAAATCGCCTGAGACGTATTTTTGGACATATCTCCAAGGATTTTGAGAGGATCGAGATGAAAATAGTACCAAAAGTTGAGGAATTTATCGAGACACGTGTGAACGTTTGAATTTTGAAAATCTACTGGGAACTTTTTTTGAAATTTTGCTGACTGAAGAAAAAAATGAAAAAAAGGGTCCTAGAGTATTAGTTTAGCTACTAAATGGCGAAATAATTTTGAAAATCGGTAAATAATTGTGACCTGTAGGTGGTCCCTTTAGATTTGGAATTCTAGAAAAACGGGTGTTTCCGTACATAAAAAGTTTTGTAGTTTCTATGATTATTGACCGATCGTCATGATAATAGTGTTAAAAGATGCAAAAGCAGACGAGAAGTGCATTCGTTGGAATTTAAAAAATCGGTTAATAGTATTTCGGCTGTGTCGAGGCAGTCAGCGGGTGCTTTTGTGACACGAGGCGGAGCCGAGTGTCACAATCGTAAAAATAAATAGGTACTACCTAGGTAACTTTAAAAATATAATAGGATTTTGCATTTGATTTGATTTTGGTTTTTCGTAAATTTTTGTATTCATTTTCAATGCTCCAATTCTTGCGGGGACTGCAAAATCTGTGAATTTTTTTTACTGCAAGTACAGGGAAGTCTGAATACTATATATTTTTAGTTTTTATGTAATTAACTACAAATTTGTACGGAACCCTCGATGGGCGAGTCCGACTCGCACTTGTCCGGTAAAAATATTGTATTTAGATGCTCATGGCACATGGTCATAATGACTCAAGCTAGGATTGGTCTTATTTGAAGCCGATGTTCGGGTTGTCAGGTATACGACCTACTTTTTGAAGCTGCAATAATTGCGGCGATTTCCTGCAACATTGTCAGCGATTTTGTGAGCGACTCAACGCACACGTCCGTCTTTTTTCGCGTGTCATAGGTCGTGGCCCGGCCACGGTTCTAAAAAAGGCTGTTGTTATGTCAGTATAAGTACTGTACGGGAATACAGTGGTACTGGTTTTTTTCCTTTTGGGTACCATAAAGTACGTACTCGTACAGAATACTGACATAACCACAGCCTTTTTTGGCACCGTGGCCGGGCCACGACTTATGACACTTTTTTCGCTAGCTGAAAAGCCAATGTTGTCAATTAGTCACTGAAAAACATTCAATTTGCTTGTCTCTCAGGATTAAGAAAGCTATTTTACGTAAAAAGGAAAAATAACATCCGATCGTCTAGCTAAGTACTGAAAGGTAACATGATTCTATCTTAGACATTGTTTTGATAATTTATTAGAAATAATTGTTTACAAACAACACTTTCCAGCTATTTCTAATTAGGTATTTCATGATAAAATCTTGTTTACTTTAAACAACTTTTTTTCCTAAAACGTGCCGGTCACTTATTAAAAACTGAAAACACAAAAAAGCTGTATTATGTGTAAATAATGTGACACTAATAATTAGATCATTTATTAATATTATTATTCTTTTTAATTTGAATATATTAATTACTTTTCACATTATACATTAAATTATTCATTAATCATCGTAACCTTAATTTTTCTCAAAAGTCCGATCAGACATTAAATTATGCATAATCCATACCTTGTCTTGTTAAATTAAAATCCTATCAGGCCTACAGAAATAACAACTCGCTCGCGGCGAATACTAATGCTTTGATTATCTTATCTTATCCTATCTTCATTCGAGTCGCGCTATCGGCCTTTGACTTCTAATAAACAAAACTTTTGATGGATGTAAATTTGGCCTTTTTTATTTAAATTGAAGATGGTAAACAGGCTGTCGGAGTTTTTAGAGGCGGTGGCTGTAACCTGTCATGCTGTCACCTGCAAAAATAATTTTATAATATGAAGGATTAAAAGAAAAGTTAGTTAAAGTTTTAGATTTTTATACAAATTCGGCCTCAGATGGTAAAGCTAGGGTTTCCTAGGATGACAGTGCCGTCATATTACGGCCGTAATTTAGCGGCGTAAAACGTTGTCTATGTAAACAATAGGGCGCGGTTTCTGACGTTACGGTGTCGCTGTATTGTTTACAAAGACAAAATTCAACGCCGCTATATTACAGCCGTAATATGACGGCACCGCTATCCTAGGAAACCCTAGCATAAGCGGTCACTATATTACGTTGATTTTTAGGGTTTCGTACCCAAAGGGTAAAAACGGGACCCTATTACTAAGACTACGCTGTCCGTCTGTCTGTCTGTCACTAGGCTGTATCTCATGAACTGTGATAGCCAGACAGTTGAAATTTTCACAGATGATCTATTTCTGTTGCCCTTCTAGCAACAAATACTAAAAACAGAAAAATAAAAATTTAAGGGGGGCTCCCATACTAAAAACGTGTTTTTTTACCGTTTTTTGCTCGATATTAATAACGACAACAGGTAGACAATTGTAATTTTCACAGATGATGTATTTCCATTGCCCCTATGACAACAAATACTAAAAACAGAATAAAATTAATATTTAAGGTGGGCTCCACACAACAAAGGTGATTTGTTTGCCGTTTTTGCTCGATATTGATAACAACAACAGGTAGACATGAATAAATAATGAAAAATATTAGAAAAAATCGGCTCACCCGTAGCAACTTAGACGGGATGACGGGCTACGGGTGAGCCGATTTTTTCTAATATTTTTCATTATTTATTCATCTTAATATAAAAATAGCATTGTGAATGCAAAAATCTAAAAGTTTAAAACAGGTAGACAGTTGAAATTTCCACAGATGATGTATTTCTGTTGGCGCTAAAATATCAAATACTAAAAACAGAATAAAATTTATATTTAAGGGGGCTCCCATACAACAAACTTGATTTTTTGCCTGAATTTTTGGCACGGAACCCTTCGTGCGTGAGTCCGACTCGCACTTGGCCGGTTTTTTTAAGTAAATGTTACATCGATTGCAGTCGAAGTACAATTATTATACAGTCGCAATATACTAATATTGGTATATAGGTAGTATAATGCGACATTTGAATTTCATATCTACAGCATCGTAATATTATTGGAATTGGACCTATATACCCCTCTTCTACATTTCTAAAAACAATTTAATCTACCTACTACTTAAACAGAATGCATTTTTATTAACTTCGAATTTCACAAATTCTTATGACGAGTGACTCTTAAACTGTTGCAGGGCTTAACAGTGTCTCCCTAATTTTGTAATAAGTAGGCAGCTTTTTCGATAAAGCATTTTCATTACCTGCTTCTAATGAATACAGCCTTTTATGGAGTGTAGCAACACCATATTATACTAAAGCCGGTACCAAAGCGCTGCTAATCCTTTCTTTTGTTATTAACGAGTTGTGGTGTTGAATGAAAGTGTTAGAGGATATTAAACTGATTGATGACTTCACGCGGGGATCCGGGCTTCGTTGACGTTAAATATTTCATCACTCTTTTTACCGTAACACCCTGGTGAAAAATTGTGGCGATATTTTTAGATACATACAGATTCACGTTAAATATTTTCATGACCTTTTTAAGGGTTGTAGTTTTTTTATTTTCTGATAATTCTTGTCTTAAATGTATAAAAAAGAGTTTATAATAAAAAAGAGATTGCCTCCACCTATTAAAAATCCCATAAATGTCTTTTAGAATATAGAGTTAGTAGTAAAGAAAAGCAAACTTATCAATTTTTAGACAGGTGCCAAAGGAAATAACTTCTGCGTTTCTGCGTATTTTGCAGCAAAATATTTATGAACTTTTGGCAATTAATAATACTGAAATAATAACCAAATACTATATTGAGTTTCAATTGTCAACTTTGTTTATACAGGGTTATTTGTAAAACACAAACAATTTTGCAGGTGTAGATTCCTAACATAATGTTTGTTCTAGGTACGAATTATCCGAAAAAGACAAAAAAAAATGACTTTCCATTCTAAATGTCCGGACAGTTGATCGAGTTTTGTATGAAAAGTCGATATTTATTTTTGTCTTTTCCGAAAAGTCGTAGAACAAATGTTGTTGTTTATGATGTTAGTAATCGGCTCCTTGGTGAATCTACGTTGTTCTTAACTTCCTGCGTCACTGTCTGAACTCGAAAATCTTTAAAAATCCAATGCATCACAAGGCATAAATCAAAAATATGCCATCATTTACACTATAGTACAATAAAACATTGCATTTATTTGCATATTTTCAATTTATTTATTGTGATGCATTGGAAGTTCAGACAATGACGCAGAAAGTTAAGAACAACGTAGATTCATTCACCCTCCTGCGAGGTTGTTGATGTTTTTCAAATAACCATGTTTAAATTATGAGTTTTCATATTGATATAAAACTAAATTGAAATTCACCCCGTTTCAGATAGCAATGTCAACGTTAATTAAACGTATAATCTTGTACAACCTTCGAAAATGTTGAGCACTTTAGTACTGTGTCAAATTAAATAACAGAAAAGGCGAAGAGTGACAGAGACATGTAAGTACAACAAAGTTTCAATATGATAAAGTTCTAAGAATGCTCAACATTTTCATGGGCCGACTGTACTTCCACGTAAGGACAATTTGGATTTCCCCCAATACTTACGTAGGTACATTATTACTTATCAAGTATTCAGTTCACATCCCCAGTTATACTCAGTGACTCTTTATTGTTCCTGCTGGATATTAACTTTTGCAAATAAAGGTTATCTAATATGATGACCTCTTTTCTGCCAGTAAGGACATAAAAATATTTATAAACGGTGTTATTACAACAGTGTCACCGTTATACAGGTGTTTTTTTTGTAATAACACTTTTTTATAAATTATATAAGTAAATAATAATGTGAAATCGATTATGGAATTCAAGCAACATTCATAACCGATTAAACCGATCAAAAATAATGGATAAAATTAAGATATTTTCCTAAAATAAGTAGAAATATTACTTATTATCATAAAAACATTTTATTTACCTCAATAAAATTCACAAAAACAATAACTTGTACTTATGATAAAGTATAAATCCCTAACTTTGAATTACAACCAAGTTTTTGGATTTCAAAACTTTATAAAATCTCAAGGTTTGCAATAAGAGAGTCCAAAACCAAGATAAGTACAGCTTTATAGTAAAAAATTGGCTTCCCGAGTCCTGAAGGGTTTCTGGCTAACTCAGATAAAAAGGGTGAACAATTTATAAAGAAAAAGAAGCGGACACTTTACCTCCTAAGGCTGGCTCCAGACCTACCGGTTTCATTTCTTTGCTTTGCTGTTCTACTATGGACAGCCGGCCAAGAGGCTCATTTTCAATCTATCGCATATTTTGACCAGACCACATTGGCAAGATAGCCATTAGTTTGGTGTTATCAAATATCGTCGTCTGGGTTGCGATGCGAGGTTTTAGTTTTAGTTTTAAAAAAAACTGCTGTTTTATACAAAAATTAATAACGAAATTATCAAAATGTATGAAACAGTTAATTTTTTTCGCGATTTCGGATTTGGTCCCATAGTAAAAGTTGTTCAGTTTTATTATGGTCCCTATCTACCATATTCAGTTTTATAAGGCTTTACCAAACATCTTGTATAAATAAGCGATCGAGTTATTTTTAACGATCGGAGTCCATGTTCAGGGTGGCATATCTCCTAAAAGCTTCCTACTTCGCAATCCAGGCGATGATATTTGATAACACCAAGCTAATGGCTATCTTGCCAATTTGGTCTAGACCCAAAATGCGATAGATTGAAAATTACCCTGGTTGGCCGGCGGTCTTTCAAGCAAGGTAGCACAGCAAAGCAAAGAAACGGAACCGGTAGGTCTGGGGCCAGCCTTAATTACCTTCGTATTAAATTTATTATGACACCCCTACTGAATTTTCAAATCAAATTAAAAGAAAAGTTTGACGCTCAACAAAATTTACACTCTTGGAGTAAATATATTATTTTGATTTTAATTAGAACTTCGAAGTTGCTGAAAACTGATATTTAATTAAAACTACGAAAGTACCTAAGATAATAGTTACTTAATAAACGCTATCTTTAAAGTAGAACTAAAAAGTTTTAATTCAGATACTTATTTGAAAAATTATCAATCGAGCAGAAAAAATATTTATTGACATATAAAATTTGACCTTTTTAGAGGTTTTTAGAATAATCATAAACATTGATCAATAAACATAATTTAACCTGCCTTAAATTTTATTAGGATATCGTATCAAAATACTAGTTATTTGCAAAACAAACTATGTCAAAATCAGCTATAATTGTTGCAAAACTGAAATATGTATTCAAGTGATATATTTTAATTAAGGATTAATATTGCACACATCCCTATTTTTTCCTTATTAAGGACTTGTTATTACATCTTTGTTCGTGATATTTTTAGCATTATCACGAATATATCCGAAATTGCGCCAAACAACTAAGCAAATGATTAGGAAAATGGTGGTATGATGAAGGTAGCGTGAGAGAAAATCTCGGAAATTGCTGATTAAGCGAAAATAGGAAAGTAGTATTTCTCATGGATATCACTTAACAATAATAGGAGTGTAATTTGTAAGTAGTGAGTTTCTGATTATAAGATATATTGTTTCCATTAGGGATATAATAATATCCAAAAACCACTCAATTATTTTTGTAAACAATGTTATTAATGTTTCTTTTTCTTTTAAGTCTATTAAGTAATTAAATTGAATGAAATGAAACTCGGTTTACTATTTTGTTATAGTCTAATTTCAAGCATCATTTTGTTTCATCTCACTCAAACGACTACTACCAGTGTCCTGTTTATCAAAACTTACAAGTCTTGTACTTTTTAAAGACAAGTATTTTCCTTATGAAAATAATTATACAACAAAACCATTTTTCAAAACACGTTAAATTAAACGCTACAAATGTTTTTGTTTATTTAACTAATATGTTTTAGTGTATTAGTGATCTCGTTAATAAAAAAAATCAAAACCTGTATAAAAACTTACAACTTGTAAAAAACTCAATGGAAAATCTTGAGTTTTTCTAAGAATGTCCGGCGACACTCCATTCCATCTGGCAATTTGTACAAGTCTGTACATGAATTTGTAATTTTTTTCCTGTAAAATATACTTGTAGACTTATAAGGGCACTGGCAGCCAAGAAATATAGAACTGAAAACAAAACTAAAAGTGCAATAGCTGCGATTCTCTTCTTTTAGTTCTAAATCATAGAGTATCCCATAAAGCTGGGGAACCTTGTTCCACTAGCTTAGATCATAAAATCAAATGACTTAACCCCATATTGATACAAACCTCTAAAGGCAGATCGCGTTTCTTCCACATCATGGCCGAATTCTTTTTACTTTTTTATACGGATTTACATATCTTGTGCTTAATCGTGCGTCCGAAATCACATTTCGGAGTTATGAAATAGCGGGATAGGGGTGGGAAGCCACGCGAAAGACCAGGGTTCGCAAATAATTTTGTTGTTTGCGAAACGGGATGGTTTTATTGAGTTTCATTTTGTTCCCTCGTTTTCTTAGCCGCGTAGCTTATTGGGAAAAATAAAGTAGTTTCACAATGTCTCGAAATGGTTTTCATTTTACACTTTTGAGATGATGTTAGGTAGTTGAAAACACTTACTAAATGCAGGGAAGCTTAGTTGGTTAATAGTTATAGGAATAGTAAGTATTTAAATGGCGCAAAGGGTTGTGCCTTGACTTTTTTTGACCGAGTGAGCGTGAAGTGCTGTCGAAGCGTTTCCGTTTTAGCTTGGGCAAAAATGCTTTCGTATGTTTGTCTGTCCGGCTGTCCAGCTGTTTTCTTCTACAGGTCGCATTTCTCAACCGATTCTCCTGAAATTTTGAGAGCAGGCGTTTGCAGCATTTTAATAACTAGGTTAATAGAATTTTCGTATTGATTTAATTTTTTGAAATATTCAAAATAAAAGGCTGAAATACAGCCATTTCGAAAAATGATCACAAACGCGAGGTATACAGCTCACAGAGCACTAATCAGTACAATTTATTAAAGATGTATAATTATGAAGCATTATTAACAACTTAGATTCGCACTAATGCTCGATGGGAAGTATAAATCATTTTAAAGTTCTACTGTATGTATAGGACGAAATATGAACGTCAAAAAATCAACGTATAACGTCCTTCGTTCGAAGCTTAAACCCAGCTTAATCCCCATTATATCAAAATTACTTTTGAACATATAAGTATGCCCATTGTTTCGCGTCAAATTTTTTAACATGACTCGTGGCTTCGTCGGGTTAAATTGAAAAAGTTGGTAACCCTGCTGGGGGCATATATCTGGTCTAATTTGAATAGGCGTAGGGTCGGCCGACCGTCCTCTCTTGACTGAAGGCCGACAGTGTCACATAAATTACTGGTGTATATGTCCAGATAGTATATCACTCGCTGGATGAGCACAGATAGAAGCCGTAAAAATGTAAGTAGGAGACGCTAGGAACTGGAATTGAATGTTATGTGGTACTGTTCAATTAAAACAAAAGACTGCTGAAGTCTTTTATGATAGGATTTATTTTTGGGTTAAACTATTATTATTCGCATCTGGAACTGCAAAACAACGATCCTGCAAAATCTAAATTTGAGCAAATAATAGTAGTTTATGAAACTGACACATAAAGAGGGGTATTAAAACACGAGTGTGTGTTTAAAAACCGAGCCGTAGGCGAGGTTTTTAATAGTATCACACGAGTGTTTTAATACCTAGTTATGTGCAGTTTCATACACTACTTTATCTACACTCATACATTTGGGATTGAACCTACTAAATAAAAGATCAACGTTAGAAAAGAGAGAGAGACTTTGTTTGTATTAGCAAGGTACCTACCTACCTTGTAATAAGTCAATTCCTTAGCTGCATCTAAACTAAAATATCGGGCAGAGTAATTTTTTTTTCACATTTTAGAGCAAGAATAAAAAAACCTACAAAATTCAGTTAAGTATAACAAAATGTAAAAATTGAAACCAAATTTTATCGGAAATGCTTGGCGCGCATTCCATTAGAAAAAAAAATTTGATCAGTGCATTTCAACAAACTAATCGCACTAAAGTCATCGATTACCATAGAGTACATTTTAATCATGAAAAATATGTGAGAAAAGGAAAATATCGTTGTTTTTTTTTTAATGTTACGGCACTGCCTTCTTTTTGGATTTGCCCTGTATCGTAATGAGAAAAAAAGTTATTTTATGATGCAGTTGACTGCATCGTAATGAGTTTATTTTTTAATTTTACCTATCCACGAAAATAAAGTACGTATTTATATTACCTTTTTTGAATTCATATTTGGAACATTACGTTGTGAGTGTAGATAAAAAGGTTTTAAGCATTTGCCGTTGCTGCTTTACCATCTAACCAGAATATCGTATAATACTTACTAGAATTGTATTTGTCCAAATTTGGTCAAAATGCCGTTTGTTTCATTTTACTTAGAAGTAATGAAAGTATAAAATTGATATTGAACATTGTAAACACAATTTAGTGTCAAGGAGACTGAATGTCTATCTAAATTATAGCAGTTTGGTTAATTTATAAATAAAGATAATAGAATAGAATAAAGCCTAACCTACCTTTTTGATATCTTATTTCGCATTCATCAATTTTAACCCTTCATTTCTAATTTTGGTAAGCAGATTAGGAAATAATGTGAAATTTGAATATATTCTCGGAGGAACTGCAAATCCCTCGCTAAGCGGACTAGGATAATTTGAATTTAACTTGGATTGAAACTATGCGCGGGAATAGTTTGTTTTATAATCGAGTCTACTTGGAATCTGCTATCCTGAATTTGAAATTAGAATTACTTATCTCTGGCTTTATGTAAATTTTAAATTTTCATTTCATCGTCAATTATCGCTTTTTATCGACAATCGCTTGTAAAATCTAATCGCAAACCTAATTTCAATGAGGTGGTTATTCTATTTTACAAGCGATTGTTGAGAAATTGCACGAGGGCGTCCCAGAAAAACCTACGAGCGATTGCACGAGGGCGTCCCAGAAAAACCTACGCGGACCAAATAGAGGTTATTATAAAAAAGGCTGGTGTACGCAGTGACCGCAGGGCATGTATGAAAAGATTGATGGATATGAATGAAGCGAAAGAAGTGTGCAAGGATCGTAGCAGGTGGCGATCCATAGTCTCTGCCTACCCCCATGGGAAACAGGCGTGAGTGTATGTATGTATGTATGTATGTATTGTTGAGAAAAAGACTAAAGTTGCCTGCCAAGTCGACTCGTGTAAAAACCACATTAGGATAAGAAAAATTACTGAACACAATTTAAGTCCTAATCCTACTAGCACAGGGTAATTTTTTTTTTTGAGTTCTAACTACTGATAAGTACCTAAATATCATTGCTACTAACACAAATTTCAATATTCCTATTGAAAGCGAATAAACCATCATTAACTAAACTATCACAAAACGGTGTTCTGCTCCTGAAATATTCAATTACATAACTTTTAACTATAATATGGCTTCAGATTCATTGTTCACGTAATTTGACAAGAATAATACTGTTTTATTGGTACAAATTCTAATACAAAAAAGTGTATTTGCAGGCGTATGACGTATGACGAACTGAACAAAAATTTTGTCTGCATCGAAAAAACTTTGTGATTGTCCAAAGGTACTTGGTGTAGGTAAAATGCAATTTTAGAAGTCCAGTAGCCACGCTTTTGATAGGACGCCAAATATACCTTTGCGTAGGTAAGGTCTAATTACGAGGTAAGGTCTAGTATATGGAGGTGTGGAGACCGAAACGTGATTTTTAACAAATAACAAAAAGCCTGTCTACGTCGATCTGTCAGTTTTAACATTTCAAAGTAGACAAAACCCCTCTCTAGCAATAAATCGGTCCGAAAATCATCTGGCAAAAGTCTGTTGCAGATGTGCAGCGTAACTTTACCATCAAGCTTCTCAAATTATTAATAACTTTCGTATCTCTTGTTTCCAGTGGTAAAAAGCAACATGCGGCATCAGACAACGTCGCCACTTTCCCGAGTGGGCCCGACAGCCTCCTTGAGGGACGCTGAGCCTGACTTTCTCGGGCCCATCGAGAACGTCACAGTAGCCTTGGGTAGAGAGGCAGTGCTCACGTGCTCCGTGTCCGATTTGGGGGACTATAAGGTAATTTATTTAAAATTATTTCGCTACTTTCCCTAGTGGGTCCAACATCCTAACTCATGGACATGAAACGGACTCTTTGGGCTGCCTTTCCGCGGGCCAAATCTACCACTTTGACTAACTAGAAATGTTTGTCACTGTCTATTTAATGAACTTAGCCTCATTGCAAATTACTTAGACTGAGTTCGAAGAACATAAGGCTTAAAACATGATTTAGTTAAAACGTTATAGATATTATTTAGATCTATAATTTTGTAACAACTTTAATTTTTTTACCAATGTTGATTGATTGATAATTCTTTTTTCATTCCTTTTTGCTATTTACATGTAGCGTTAAAACGATATTGAAACTATTAGTTCCTTTTCACTATGAAATCTCATTTTTTACGCAATAAATAAGGATGTAGGTCGTAAGGAAAGTCTGTTATTATCTCGCAAAATAATGTTTCTCTAAGCTCCTAAACGGTAGGTGAAATCTTTTCCTCCTCTATTTTGTTAGGAAATTTTATACGCACCTACGACTAAATTGGAACCATTTTCCCTGTTTTCGAAGTCGAAGTTATAAATGCTATATCTAATATTATGCGATATCTGATCTAATGCTATATCTGATATTATTCGCTTTTTGACTTTTCTCCACCGATCGTCATGTGAACTGTTCTAGCATATACGTATCACCCGATCAAATGCTTTACTATAATCGGTGTAGATAGCATCAACCTGAGCTCTTACATTCATCTACCCCGAAACAAAGTCAGTGAAAAGCATGGGTGTCGTATGTGGCATCGAACGTTGGCTTATCGAGTGTCACGATATCGACAACGGTGCATCGATTGTACGCTATATCTACGGTACTCCACATCGACGAGTACGTCATATCGATACTTGCAGCATCGAGGGACAAGGCATTCAGTGTCATCATATCAATAATTTGGGGCTTAATATATCAAAAATTATATTAATCTCATATTCATATAAATAAAACCTATAAAGTTATTTGGTAAGCATTTAACAAACATACAAAACATGTGGGTAGTTGAACTTTTGTGCGTTCCTTCCATTTCACTAAAATCGCGCAGTGATATATTATTATTTTATTATAGGATTTATTTATTAGGATTATAGGAGTATTTATTTAATTATAAGATTTAAATACTCGTATGAAATGAGTGTATTTCATGACTTCGACGACAAAACTGCGCATAACACGATCGCGACAGCTTGTTACTGCCGCTACCGTGGTTGCGACAGAAGACTACTGCGCATATCGTCATAGCGACTGAACTCCACTGCGGCGCACCCTACTCCGATGTAACGCTACTTCGACAACCCAAAAAAGCGATGGGACAGTCCGGCAGTGCAACAAACGGTAGGTAGTGTTTATTATTCTTATATTCTCTACCTCCGCAGTACCAATTTTTTTTAAATTAGAGGGGTGGGGGGAACACATTTTATCACTTTGGATTGAAAAAAAATCGAGAAAAAATCTATCTACAGACACTGCATGTATAGGTTTGATGAAAAATAGTTTTCAGTTTCAGTTTCATGTATGGGAAGATTGGGAAGCCCCCCTTTATCTTTTCCTTTTTTTTATTTTTGTGTAAAAATCGTACAGCGGTTTACATATACCTACCAACGAACTAAGAATATTAGTTCGTTGATTTTTACACAAAAATAAAAAAGTAAAAGATTCCCATACATGAAACTGAAACTCAAAAAATATTTTTCATCAAACCTATATACATGCACTGTCTATAGATAGGTCTTTTCAATCCAAAGGGATAAAATGTGTTCTCCCCCCGCCCCTCCAATTTAAAAAAAAATGGTACTGCGGAGGTAGAGAATATAAGAATAATAAACACTACCTACTGTTTGTTGCACTGCCGGACTGTCCCATCGCTTTTTTGGGTTGTCGAAGTAGCGTTACATCGGAGTAGGGTGCGCCGCAGTGGAGTTCAGTCGCTATGACGATGTGCGCAGTAGTCTTCTGTCGCAACCACGGTAGCGGCAGTAACAAGCTGTCGCGATCGTGTTATGCGCAGTTTTGTCGTCGAAGTCATGAAATACACTCGTATGAAATTGTATAGGTTTTATTTATATGAGATCAATATGAATCTTTGATATATTTAGCCCCAAATTATTGATATGATGACACTGAATGCCTTGTCCCTCGATGCTGCAAGTTTCGATATGACGTACTCGTCGATGTGGCGTACCGTAGATATAGCGTACAGTCGATGCACCGTTGTCGATATCGCGACACTCTATAAGCCAACGTTCGATGTCACATACGACACCCGAAAATGATAACCTCAATGCTTTTCGCTGACTTTGTTTCGACACCGTGGGGTATAGAAAAGTACAAAGGATACCTTTTATCCAGAAAATAGTACGGTTTCCGATGGATAGAAAAATAACTGTCCATGCGTCTGCTATAGTTTGTTGTTTTTGATAATAAGTACAGTATAATTTTATTGACAAAACAGTAAGATAACCTTCATAGAGTGACGAGACAAGCATGGCATGGCGTCTCTAAGGTGTCAGGGGCCCAATCCTGCTATTCTGAACGATAAAACCAAAACAAATCCGTTGTTATTTAGGTTATATTTACCTAAAAATCTTTGATTTAGCTTTAGATTTTTTATTTAAATTGTCCAAAATTGCATCCTAGGCTCCCTAGCCATAGTTTTCAACGAATTTAATAAAATAAAAGCGAGTATTTTTCTTTAAAGGAAAATGGAACAGTAAGGATTCATATTCACTTCTCAAGCTTACGCACTCACTAGACATGAAATAAAACAATTGGTAGTTTCAGTAGATTCTCTCTCTTTAGCATTAATTAAAAAACAAAATTAACTTAAACCAATTAAAAAGATAAAAAAATTGTAAAATATTAATTTCTGAACGTCTTAAAAAATTCATTGCTTGAGGGTAGGCTCACGAGTAGCTTCAGTTCCCCGTGACCACGGCAGCTGCAAAGGTGCCGAAACGTCGGGAAAACCAAAAATCAAACCAAATACCTAATATAAAAATTGTTTTGTTTCAAGTAAGGCTTCAGTTTTAGTTTTATAGTTGAAAATTAGCGTGATTACAGGTACATTACGGCTTAACCACAAACACCTAGATCAGAGAAAATGTAATAAACAAAACATGACATGTAAGTACACGATTATTATACTCTACTAACATTTCACACGTAACAAGAATTTAGGGAAACAAATTTTCCGCAAGAAAATATCTTGCTAGTTTTTCCAACCCAATGTTTCACATGTAGGAACATACACGAACAAAACCAAAAGTATTCCTTTTATTTGTCACCAACGTTTCTTACAACAAATATAACACCCGCGAGAGAAAACACACCCAGCCAATATTTCACATACAACCAAACATGTCTCGAAGGGACAAAATTAATGATCCCTCAAATCGAAACTCTGGCAACATTCCGTTTACTCTTTCCACGGTGTTTTTTTTTCTGTCGTGGAAGTGGTCGGTAAATAACCTACGTTTATTGATGATCCATTTAGTGTCTTTTCATGACAAACGAGTTTCTTTCTCTTTGGAGGCTATCTATCACACTAATGACGTTTGAGCACTGTTCTACCTATGACCTGACGACTCGCCAAATATTACCATCGAGTCTTTTTCTTTTGGCGTGAAAAGTAATCACAGTCCAACATTGTTCGTATAGGCCTATATCGTGTATAATTTATTTACCCTTGTCATTTTTCGTTATTACTTTTCTGATGATCGAAATGGAGAAGTGGCTGAACCAATGAGCGGTTTTCAAAAAGCAGTTTAAGAAAAAAAAGTAGTACCTAAAAAACGGCTAGATGTCGTTGTTCAACTAAGTACGTAACTTTTTAAGAAAAAGCAAAGGATTTTGCCAATTTGACAGTTAATTTTCTTCTTCTTATTTTTGTTATGGAATGGTTATGGCAATCTACTCCTCTTCAGGGAGTAAATTTTGCCAGTGTCGAGTGTTGAATAATTCAGGGTTATACCATGGTTATACTCAGCTGCTAGGAAAAATAAAAAAAAAACCTACCTAAAGTAGGGCCACTTTAATAGGCCACATTTGACATATGTCAGTCCATAGTGTGATTTGTCAAAATAAATCCTAAATTTGCTTTATTTCCTGATTATTACAATAAATATGTATTGTGAACTGAAAAAAGTTAAGCAATTATGCCTTTGAATAAATAAATATTGTGTCCCCACTGTTAAAAGGTTACGTTGTTGAGTTTTCATGAACTGTCAAATGTGACCTATTAAAGTGGCCCTACTTTAGTTGAATAACGCCATCTATCAACATAAAAATAAACTAAAATTCTCAGCTGTCAGAAAACCGCTCATTACTTAGTCTGTAACCTTACAATGAACATAATACAATGCGCTTGTCTTAAGAGCCCGACCTTACAATAAAATATGTATTGACCCTTGTTTATTTCAAAATAAAGAAAAAAAAAAAATTAAAATACTCAATAAGGTTTTGCGATAATAATAAAAATGTATTAATTAAGACGAAATTCAAAAACGTGTCACTTTTAATAAAACCAACGCTTACATTTCTCTACTACAAATGTAATATTATTCTGAGTATTATAATTTACTTATACAATTATCTGAGTTGTTTCTTCAAACAAACAAGGGTTACAAAGCTACGAAAATTAGGATGCATTGGGTAAATTAGTGTCTCGTTAAATTTGGATGGTGACATTAATTGAAGAGCTTATTGGGGACAAACGACGTAAATCTATTTGATTGTTAGAAATATGACTGACGGCAGCTAACATTTTACATTTTACAGCGAAAATGGTTATCAGCTATGCAAATCGCCTTAGACGTATTTTTGGCCATATCTCCGAGGATTTTGGGAAGATCGAAATAAAAATAGTACCAAAAGTTGAGAAATTTATCGAGACACGTATGAACGTCTGAATTTTGATAATCTACGGGTAACATTTTTTGGAATTTTGCGAAATTCCAAAAATTTTGGGGATGTTTGTTTACTAAATTGTAAATATTTCGGAAAAAAACCGACTTAGGAAAAAATAAAAAAAGGTCCTAGGGTATTAGTTTAGCTATGAAATGGCGAAATAATTTTGAAAATCAGTTTATAATTGTGACCTGTAGGTGGTCCCTTTAGATTTGTAATTGTAGAAAAACGGCTGTTTCCGTACATATAAAGTGATATAGCTTCTATGATTATTGACCGATCGTCATGGTAATAGTGTTAAAAGATGCAGAAGCGGACGAGAAGTGCATTCGTTGTAATTTCAAAAATTGGTTAATATTATTTCGGCCGCGTCAAGGCAGTCAGCGGGCGCTTTTGTGACACGAGGCGGAGCAGAGTGTCACAATCGTAAAAATAAATAGGTACTACCTAGGTAACGTTAAAAATATAATAGGACTTTGCATTTTATTTTTGGTTTTTCGTAAATTTTTGTGTTCATTTTCAATGCTCCGATTCTTGCGGGGACTGTAAAATCTGTGAATTTTGTATAGTCTTTTGCTAAATCATATGTAGTGCGTATTCCTAAAGTAATATTTTTTTGTTGGTAAAATCCTTCCGGAGCGTTAGGACTAAGATGTTAAAATGACCAAGGTGTTAACAATAATGACAGGGGTATTCCGAGTGCCTATGCTTGAATTTCATACTCTTTGTTATTTAATTTTACATAGCTTGTCAAAGCATAGGTAATTAATTTATATCAGCCATATGACACCCACTTCATTAACCAAAAACTTTAAACCTCAGTCCAAAATCTACTTAGATACTTGCCTTTTATCATCTGCTAGACATGATATAGCATATCTAAAAGTTAGGTAACATCCTCAAAGTGTTGAATTTATTAAAATAAAAAGTATTTACAACGAACGAAAAATAAAAGTTCCCGAATGAAAAAGGATATAAACATCGGAATCATCTTTTGACTGTCCAAGCTCACGATATTAATTTCAGTGAGGATTGTATAACTTTTTGTTGTATCCATTTCTCTCCTTCTTTGGCAACGTCGCAAAATGTACAGTTTGATTAAATTCTGATATGAAAGGAAGAAGCAATTTAAAAATGAATCCTATGAAGTGGCAGACTCATGATTTTTAATTTAAAATCCTGAATTATTCAACTAAACATAATAATTTTGGTATAAGATTACGATTTATCCGAATGAAATCTAAGAATTGATCAGACTTAGATAGTTAACAGTTATAAGAATGAAATAACATCAAAATTTATAATACAAAGTTTTCAGCCGCATATTTTTTGAAGTGGGCACATTTATCTAATTTAGTTATGCTAAGTAATATGGTATTCTTAATCTAGAAAATAAATTTGGATTAATGGAAGTCAAGTAACTTCTTCAATAAAATTATTTCTGATACTGATCTGTAAGATTGATATCGATAAAATAAACGTTTGTTTGAAAAGTGATTTGGAACACCAAGGGTATTGTCATTCTATTAAAACAACCAAAAACAAATATTGTATTATGATTAACGACTCCAAAAGCAATTTAGCAGGAAAATATGGGAGCTTAACTTAATAACTGACTCGAACTGGGAACAAAACAAAAGTTTATCTCACCTTCGAAAAGTTACGAGCTAAGCAAATACGCAAGAATTCCCAAGTTGTGCTTTACGACAGCAAACGAGTGGAGCGGTAATTGTGAATCTGGCGGAGTGTGTTTCGTAAATTAATGTACAATTTTTTGCGTCAACTCCAATTTGCTGATGATTCGCCGTAGGCCCGCTGGTGCCCATTGAATCGGCAACATTTGCATATCCAGGCGTTATCTCATCAGGCCTATCTGATTCTTCGTTCTCGTCATAATACAAACTTTGTGAAAAAAAAATGTTTCATCGTGGATTAAAGGTACGATACTGTAACGTTGCGTTCTGACACCAAGTTTAAATTTTGGCGCGGAAGCGAAATGGTAGTTTTCAGTACCTTACAGGAATTGGCACCTCCCCCTTAACGTCATTGGCGGACGTGTGTAGCAGCCGCAACTTTAATAAATGTCTTTTCGAATTTTTTAGTATTTGAATAAGGTTTTGAAATGAATAAACATTGGAAAACAGAACAAAGTCTCTCAATATTCGCTTCAGTTTGGCAGAGAATTTGACGATAGAAAATGGCGCGTGCGGCGTGTCATGATTTCGACCAATACGAATATAAGATTCTTGATTTCGACGAATAGCAACAACGCCCAATAGGAAGGCTGATTTTGGTGCCGCGGTGTTGCCATTTCGCGTCACATTCTTCTATCTGACACTTTTAATGAAGTTATGCACAAACACCTTTTTGCTGATTGAAGCGTCGAGTGACAGTTCTTTGTGTTTTGTCCAAAAGATTTATAGTCGACAAAACACAGGTATTTGTTTATGTAGGTTAAATTTTTATTTACAAAAATATTTGGTCAATTTTTAATTTCAAGTTATGGTAGGATTTGGGAAAACGGAACGTTTTGGAAGAAGTTTCAAAACGAGCAAGGGCAACACCAAGCAAGTTTTCAGATTTTCAGAAAAGAAAGATGACAGTTGTGATGAACGAGATTTCATTTGGTTATTTTATTTAACGCGGCGAGAGTCGCTCGCATAATAATTTATAGTCAGAAAACGCTACTGAGGTAAGTGCAGTTTTATCTGTTTAATGCAGATGTCGCAAGACGCCAGGAACATTTTTTTGAGGTTGTTCTTATTACAGGTAGAACCACTGGTCACTGGTTTGAGGGTGTGCCAGATTCTCAAATTTTACTTGCTGTGGTTGAGTTCGGCCAGGCAAAGTTTCAAACGGGTGGTGGGAGCAGGCGGTTTGAACACCCGCTAAACAGGATTCTGTTCAGCGAAAACCTGGTAAGAATCTTGGAAATATTATTTCCCACGCCACGCCGCCATGCCGCATAGCACAACGTGTTCGTGGTCGGTTTTCCAGTTTGCTAATCATACATATTTTGTTACAGCTATGGGAAGTTAATTTTATTCGACTCATCGTTTTATGAGAATACCCTACTTTGGGACGGTGTCCATCCACGGCCACGTCACCGGCCTGAACGAATTGCTGTCCACCGAGTCCTAATTTCATTCAAGACTCACAGGAGCATTAATAACTAGAAGTTGTCATCATATCGGACACATGAGGTCGGTGTAACTTTCACTACAATTTAGCTCTTTTAGTGAACCGTGGTATCTCCATGTAGGGCTCGGTTTCTTGACGTAGAACTGTTACCTTTTGCGGCCCAGCGCACACCAACCAAATCGTACCCATGTAAAGCGACCCCTAACGCTAAGCTAGTATTTTGGAATTTTTCTTATGTAAGGTGTAAACCAAATTTTAACAATATAGACCATTAAACCCATACCATCTTTTATTTATTTTTGTTTACTCCTTATATTTAATTTTCTTTGCTCCGTGGCTCTCATCGGGCAGTATTCAAAGAGAACCACGTGGCAAATGGCGCCCACATTTATTTAAAGATATTGTTTGGTGTGTGTTGGTCAGAAATATCCCCCATCTTTCTCATATCTGGGCCCGGACCGCAGGGAATATTGTGTGTGTAAGATTTGTCCTGGCCCACACCTTTGGCTTACTTATGGAATGATTTTAGTACGATTGAAAGATTGAGAGAGGGTAGGAGAGAGTAGGGGAGTTTTTTTTGTTTTAATAAAAGTTTACAGTCGAGTCATATTATTTTTTTTTTTGATTTTGAAAAGAGGGTAGGTATATATTTTTGCTTAACTTAGAATCATATTTTTGAAAGTATTTGGTAGAGTCATTATGTATTTTGTGTAACTTAGAGTCATAATATATTTTTCAAACAAGAATATTTAGTTCATAATTATTGAGCGAACAACATTTAAGATATTTTTTTTGTGCTTGAACAACATAAAGAATGTTTTTCAATTTAATAAATTTCTTTGGAACATTTTATAAGGAATTTGTTTTTTTTTAACAGTAGCGGCATAGATTTAAATTGATTTTTAGGATTGGAATACCACGCGTTCTAGTTTTGTAATTTTATGTTGTGGTGTGCTGCTATTGTGAATGTTATAAAGTGAAAAAAAAACACAAGTGTGGTTGTTTCATTTCCTTTAATTTTTAAGTGTTAAGCTTTTGTTCCATTTTTTATGTTATGTGTTATATGTATTTATAAAACTAAGATTTATATGTATAGGTATCTACCTACATGTTTCATGTTTAAAAGTTAACTTCAAGTTATATTGTTTTTATGTAAAACTGTAACTAAACAGACATAAATATCAGATTTTACATTTGGTAACAAACTAGTGTGTGTACACATTCATACTTTCAAAGGAAAGATTTCAGTTTTCAGATTAAAACTTTATTTTGTTTTTAAAATGAATACATTTTGTTAAATTTAAAAGTTCATACAGTTGGTTTATAAATTTGATACATTTTGTTAAAACTACCTACATTTTATACATTTAGGTGATAAATTTACAAAATATTACAATATTGTACAAGCGGTGTGTCGTTGTGGTCAATACAATTACAAATAATTTTCTTGAGTACTGTGTTTTCTCTGATTTAGTGTTTGATAATTTAATATTACCTTTTATTTAAATTATTTGTGAAGGAAATACCACCAGTTCTTAACGATGGATTTAGAAATTTTAGTACATTCTCTTTTAAAGGATGAACTTACTTATGAAGTGACAATTAGGTCTGAAACACCGACTTCTACGGTTCCTTTGTTGAGAAAGCAACTAAAACAGCTTCTTATTGAGTGTCCCTCTGAGGTAATCACAGAAACAGAGTTTGAAAGTGGTTCGGAACTTAAAATTATTTCAGATAAAATTAAAGAATTAAAAGCAAAACTTAGTGAAAAATCTGTTACAGCACATTGTTTGAGCAGATGCCGTGGTTTGGTACGACACTTACATCATAGGCTTTTGCGAGTTGTGTCGGATGACCCTGCTGTTTTGTCACAAAAGGCAGAGTTGTCTGGCGCAATTGAGTTTTTATTGTCAGTTTCTGAAAAGTTTTTCTTGTCAACAAGAGCACAGCATCCGGATCAGAGCGATACCCAGGTTGAACCGGTGCCAGTAGTAGCAGTTGCAGAATGTTCTGGTGATAGGAATGTGGCAAAGTGGAACTTGAGATTCAACGGGACCACAGACCCACGCTCATTTTTGGAACGTGTCGACGAGCTCCAAATTTCATATGGTGTTTCTGACGGCAAGTTGTTCAACTCAGCCGCTCAGTTGTTTTCAGAACAGGGTTTGCTGTGGTATCGTGGCATTAAAAGTCAGGTTGACAGTTGGGCAGAACTGAAATCTTTGTTGCTCGAAGAATTTGACCCGGTCGATTATGATTACAGGTTACTGGGTGAGATCCGTTCACGAACACAAGGAATGGAGGAGCCAACACACATTTATTTTTCAGTAATGGCATGCCTATTCAACAGACTGAAATCACCACTGCCGGAGGAGAAGCAGCTTGAAATCCTTTTGCATAACATCAGACCGTATTTTTCACAACAGTTAGCTTTGTTAGATATTACTACAATTTCCGATTTAAAGACAAAATGTCGTAAACTTGAATCTGCTCGCCAACGTTCGGATTTTTTTGTTGAACCGACTAAGTCGAATTTGCTGAGTCAAGAATTTTGCTATAAGGGTAAAGCAAAACAAGTTAATTATGTAGCAACACACAACACCAGTAGACCGCCAACAACATCACAACAGTTTAATTCTAATTCAATGCCTTCTGCAAACCAACGAGTGTGTTATAAATGTGGCAAGGGTAACCACAATTTCAGATTATGTAAAGTGACACCTCAAAATATAAAATGTTTCAAATGTGGCAAAGTAGGTTTTACTGTCACATCGTGTCCGAACTGCAGTAAGGGCACAAGTTTTAAAAGTTCACCACAGACAAAAAACTAGTTGGTGAGAACCGAGGTAATAATTTAGTGGATAGTGAGGGTAAATTTAAATCTTTTCGTAGCATCGCTTCGGTTCTCTTCGCACCTAGTGAAAATGATGTTAGGCCTTATTTAAAATTTAAAGTGAATGATTTTGAAATTATTGGTTTATTAGATTCAGGTGCTTGTATCTCAATTTTAGGGAACAATGCACATAAACAATTTATCAAGTTTGGGTTTGAACTTCAGGAGCGTGTAGACAGGTCGTGTAGTGTTGCAAATGGAGTTCAACTAGAATCTTTAGGGTTTATTTTTGTACCGGTTACTTTTGGTAAAATTAGCCGGGTAGTGAAATTTTTGGTGATTCCTAGTATAGTCACAGAGGTGATACTAGGTTGTGATTTTTGGAGATCTTTCGATTTAGGAAAGAACATTTTTGATCAAATAGATTATAGGAACGCTCCTAAATCATTTTTTAATAATTGTAGTTCAATTCACTCAGAACAAATAAATAGTATTCAGTCGTATAATAGTTTGTCTTTTAGTCAAAAAGAATTGGCTGATTCAATGGTGAAAGACTTTGAATCAATTTCTTCAGAAAGGATTGGGTTAGGAAGGACCCCTCTAACTGAGCATGTTATTGATACGGGAGAGGCCATACCTATTAGGATAGGTCAGTATCCGTTGTCGCCGGAAAAGAAGAAAGCCTTAAATGACGAGTTGGATAGAATGCTGGAATTAGACGTTGTAACACCTAGTGAAAGTCCGTGGAATAATCCCGTTCTATTAGTTAAGAAGGCGAGTGGCGATTGGAGATTCTGTCTTGACTGTAGGAAGCTTAACGCCGTTACCAAGGGCGATGCATATGCTATTCCGTACATGCCTCAGATACTTGACAGCCTTAAGGAGGCTAGGTACTTATCCTCGATAGATTTAAGCTCCAGTTTTTGGCAAATTCCACTCCAAACTGAGTCGCAGGATAAGACTAGTTTTACTGTTCCGGGAAGAGGT
The DNA here is from genome assembly GCA_928269145.1 of Agriphila tristella. Lineage (NCBI taxonomy): Eukaryota > Metazoa > Arthropoda > Insecta > Lepidoptera > Crambidae > Agriphila > Agriphila tristella. The sequence goes on from OV743433.1 coordinate 48,108,030, forward strand.
ATCTTCAAATTTAAGGTGATGCCGTTTGGACTCTGCGGAGCTCCGGCTAGACAGCAACGTTTGATGGATAGGTTGTTGGGTCACGGGTTCTGCAGTGATATTGACAACGGAACAGTTTACTGTTACGTTGATGACATTATTATCTGTAGTTCTGATTTCCAAACGCATTTACTACTTTTAAAACGGGTGTTTGACAAGCTTAAGGAAGCTAATTTATCTATTAATTTTGCAAAATCTAAATTTTTCCGAAGTTCTATTAAATATTTGGGTTACGTTGTAGACGAATTCGGTCTGAGAACGGATCCGGAGAAGGTTTCCGCAATTTTGAACTTTCCTACTCCAACTTCAAGTCGTGAGGTCAAAATGTTTCTTGGAACGTGTTCCTGGTATAGACGGTTTATTCGTAACTTTTCGACTATCGCCGCACCACTAAATAAGTTGACGTGTAGTGGAAAGAATGCGCCACCCTTCTCTTGGTCACAGGAAGCCGAAGAGTCTTTTAATACTTTGAAAGACGCCCTAGTTACAGCACCGGTTTTAGCTGTACCAGATTTTGGTAAGCCTTTCACTGTACATTGTGATGCATCTTCATATGGGTTAGGAGGAATGTTATCTCAGGAAATTGAAGGACATGATCACCCTATTGCATTTGTAAGTCGTTCTTTAAATAAAGCAGAGAGAAATTACAGTGCTACAGAAAGGGAAGCCTTAGCTGTTTTATTTTCGGTCGAGAAATTTGAACCTTATTTGGGATCTCGTCCTTTTAAAGTTGTCACGGATCATTCATCTCTTAAATGGTTTACTAAGCTGGAGAACCCTTCAGGTAGACTGGCGCGTTGGTTTTGTCGACTGTCTCAATTCGATTTTCAGGTTGAGCACAGGAAAGGCACAGACAATGTGGTTCCAGACGCGTTATCCAGACTTATGGACGCTAACACCTTAAACGTGATCAACTCTGTGGAGGACGAGTGGTTTGATAAAATTTTTAATGGTTGTAAGTCGCATCCACTTAATTTTCCTAATTTTTGTGTAAAGGATGGTAATTTGTATCGTTTTTCAAAAAGTAAATTTAGTTTATTGAGTGAATTTGATTGGAAGCTGGTAGTACGGAAGGATCAGAGAGAGGCCATTATTAGGGAGAACCACTGTGAACCAACAGCGGCTCATTTGGGAGTTTTCAAAACCCATAGACGCCTTTGTCTACGGTATTATTGGCCAGGAATGTACAAAGACATCGTTGATTTCATTAAACACTGTGACACTTGCGCCGCATACAAACCATCACAGAAGGCAACTCCAGGTTTAATGGGTCAACCGAAAGTCTGCCATAAACCATTTCAGGTATTATCCGTGGACATCGTCGGTCCAATGCCAAGGTCTCGTTCTGGTTTTGTTTATCTTTTGGTAGTTACCTGTTGCTTTTCTAAATATTGTTTAATTTTTCCAATGAGACGTGCTACTTGTGCGGAGGTGGTGAAAAACTTGGAACAACGCGTAATTTTAGTACACGGCGTTCCAGAGACTGTAATTGCTGATAACGGAGTGCAATTCACAGGATCTGAATTCCGCCAAATGCTCGAACGTTATAAAGTTCCGAAACTCCATTTTACCCCGCGTTACACACCTCAAGTAAATTTGGTTGAAAGATACAACAAAACCATAATGACAGCTGTTGCTTCTTACGTTAAAGATAATCATCGTACATGGGATGAACAATTGCCAAAAATTCAGTTTGCAATTAATAGTGCCGTGAATGAGTCCACTGGATTTTCACCATTTTTTCTAGTACATGCTAGGGAACCAGTCATTAGTGGTACCTTTTATAGGGACACAGATAAGGAATACGAACCTGGGGTACCTAGGGACGAATACGCCGGTGAATTTCACAATTTAAAGACCATTTTCGAAGAGGTACGCGAGCATTTATTAAAAGCCCATGCTGAGAACACCACTCACTATAACTTAAGAAGAAGAGAGGCTAAATTTTCTGTAGGTGATGTTGTGTGGAAGAGAACATTTACTCAGAGTGATGCGCAAAAATTTAAAATGGCAAAGTTGGCACCTAAATTTGAGAAATGTAGGGTCAAAAAAGTTTTATCGCCTTTGGTGTATGATTTGGAAAGGGTTTCTGATGGTCAATCTATAGGTTCTTGGCACATTAAGGATTTAAAAGCTTAGGGCACTTATTACATCTTCTCTAGTAGTGTGTCAAATACACGAAATTTGGCACACGAAGCGTATGTCTGTGTGTGGTGTTTACAGTTATTTTCACTGTAACACTTTTGGTTTGCATGGTGAGGTATGAAAGGACAAATGGTGATGAACGAATGAATGACGATTGCATGCGGAGGAATTTGGGTGTGAAAGAGCAGGGAATTGCCGGTAGCCAAGCTATAGGTAGATGGAGGACTGGTTTAGTTTTTTTGTGTGGTTCAATCTCTAATGAGTTAGAATTCATTTTTTGTTACGAGTTTCGAATCTATTTTTTTACCTAGGTGTAGATTCGGGTAAATCTTGATATTTTTTTTATTTTTGCTGTTTGGCAGGTAGTGAAACTTATATTTTTTTTTCCAATTCATACTCCAATTTTGAAACGACTCGTTATGGAAGAAACCGGCATGTTTTTTTCTGCTATTTGGGTGACTGAAATTTATGTCACAATTTTTTTTTAATCTTGAATATTTAGTTGTTGTACAGTCACAACAACTGTAGGCATTTGCGTATTTGGTGAATGCTACAATTTTTTTAGGAGCGTAGTTTCGTCTCCTTGTTTGGTTTACAACTTGGTTTTGAGTTGTAAATGTTTTGTTTGTGCGGTGTTGTTTTGTGTTTTGTCTCGTTAAGTGGAAGTCCTGTGTCGTCAAATGTGATGTCACTAGGGTGACGGGTTGTACGTCCAGGGTATATATATATATATTTTTTTTGGGTTGTCGGTCGACATGGTTCGTTGAATCGTAGCATTCAATAGATTTTTTTTTCTAGGTTTGTGTTAGTAGTAGGATTTGTAGTTTGAGGACGCTGAGGGCAGCGCCTTTTTTTCAGGAGAGGGGGTATTGTAACGTTGCGTTCTGACACCAAGTTTAAATTTTGGCGCGGAAGCGAAATGGTAGTTTTCAGTACCTTACAGGAATTGGCACCTCCCCCTTAACGTCATTGGCGGACGTGTGTAGCAGCCGCAACTTTAATAAATGTCTTTTCGAATTTTTTAGTATTTGAATAAGGTTTTGAAATGAATAAACATTGGAAAACAGAACAAAGTCTCTCAATATTCGCTTCAGTTTGGCAGAGAATTTGACGATAGAAAATGGCGCGTGCGGCGTGTCATGATTTCGACCAATACGAATATAAGATTCTTGATTTCGACGAATAGCAACAACGCCCAATAGGAAGGCTGATTTTGGTGCCGCGGTGTTGCCATTTCGCGTCACATTCTTCTATCTGACACTTTTAATGAAGTTATGCACAAACACCTTTTTGCTGATTGAAGCGTCGAGTGACAGTTCTTTGTGTTTTGTCCAAAAGATTTATAGTCGACAAAACACAGGTATTTGTTTATGTAGGTTAAATTTTTATTTACAAAAATATTTGGTCAATTTTTAATTTCAAGTTATGGTAGGATTTGGGAAAACGGAACGTTTTGGAAGAAGTTTCAAAACGAGCAAGGGCAACACCAAGCAAGTTTTCAGATTTTCAGAAAAGAAAGATGACAGTTGTGATGAACGAGATTTCATTTGGTTATTTTATTTAACGCGGCGAGAGTCGCTCGCATAATAATTTATAGTCAGAAAACGCTACTGAGGTAAGTGCAGTTTTATCTGTTTAATGCAGATGTCGCAAGACGCCAGGAACATTTTTTTGAGGTTGTTCTTATTACAGGTAGAACCACTGGTCACTGGTTTGAGGGTGTGCCAGATTCTCAAATTTTACTTGCTGTGGTTGAGTTCGGCCAGGCAAAGTTTCAAACGGGTGGTGGGAGCAGGCGGTTTGAACACCCGCTAAACAGGATTCTGTTCAGCGAAAACCTGGTAAGAATCTTGGAAATATTATTTCCCACGCCACGCCGCCATGCCGCATAGCACAACGTGTTCGTGGTCGGTTTTCCAGTTTGCTAATCATACATATTTTGTTACAGCTATGGGAAGTTAATTTTATTCGACTCATCGTTTTATGAGAATACCCTACTTTGGGACGGTGTCCATCCACGGCCACGTCACCGGCCTGAACGAATTGCTGTCCACCGAGTCCTAATTTCATTCAAGACTCACAGGAGCATTAATAACTAGAAGTTGTCATCATATCGGACACATGAGGTCGGTGTAACTTTCACTACAATTTAGCTCTTTTAGTGAACCGTGGTATCTCCATGTAGGGCTCGGTTTCTTGACGTAGAACTGTTACCTTTTGCGGCCCAGCGCACACCAACCAAATCGTACCCATGTAAAGCGACCCCTAACGCTAAGCTAGTATTTTGGAATTTTTCTTATGTAAGGTGTAAACCAAATTTTAACAATATAGACCATTAAACCCATACCATCTTTTATTTATTTTTGTTTACTCCTTATATTTAATTTTCTTTGCTCCGTGGCTCTCATCGGGCAGTATTCAAAGAGAACCACGTGGCAATACTTTTATTATTTTAACTTTCATATGTTGTGGATAATGTCCGGTCTATTTGACAGATCATTTTATAGAAATTATGTTTCATTCTTTAATGGATCTAGAAGATAGATGCTATCCGAAACCTTTGAAACTGATTCTTATTGTAAGAATCATTAGGTAAATACAAGGAGAGCTGAATATGGTATATAGACTACTACGCATACAAGTCCGTAGAATTTTATTATTATAAATAAAAAACTAATCATAATTCCATGCAATTTTTTTTACTAAATGTTATCGCATGTATTACCAGTTTCTATGTTACCGGCAATGTGTTAAATTCAGGTATTGTCTACAATAAAATAGTTTTTTTTTACTTTCGTTAAATATTGTATTAAAAATCGAATCGCCTCCTCATTGAAATTAGGTTTGCGATTAGATTTTACTAGCGATTGTCGATAAAAAGCACTATTTGACTAAAATCGACCAGCAAATTCCTTCCAATCCAACTCGATCCGTCTAAATACCACATTAATGAAATAACACAAAACCTTAAAAAATTATTATTGCACTCATAATTTAGAGATTTTTTTTTGTTTGGAAGTAATCCTGAAATCGCAAAAAAACTGCTATATCAGATACATTTTCGCAAAGTTTGTTTGAAAGTATGAAATAGCATTGTTTTTCATTCAAACAATAATTAAGTACCTTTTTAGGTCACCATATTGTTTGCTGTTGCATACCGTAAAGTGCGTTAATAATTCAGTGAAGATTGAAAGCAACAAAGCGGAATAATGATTGCCAATTACTGTCAAATGTATCACTTTATATATTTTGGCTTATATAGGCCAAAAATAATAATAAAATGCATCCTAGTTCGCTGATTATATTCTCAATTGATAAACCAATTTAGTTAATTAATAAAATGTGTTTACTTACTTATTTAAGGTTGATGATGTTCATATTATTTTAAATAATCTTATAATATTTATTATCCTACTATATCCTACTTATATTATAAATGTGAAAGTTTGTGGGTTTGGATGTTTGTTCCTCAATCACGCAAAAACTACTGAACGGATTTGGTTGAAATTTGGCACGCAGATAGTAGATGGCCTAGATTAAAACATAGAATACTTTTTATCCCGATATTCCCACGGGAACGGGAACCACGCAGGTGAAACCGCGGGCGGCCGCTAGTACTTAATACTTAGAATAATTACACCTAGAACGATAATTCCCTACTAAGCGCGCTGTCAAAAGTGAGGCAACAAAAACAGCCAAAATGGCACCGTTTTCAGATTTTTATTCGCCATTATTAATCATACCTAATAAGTACAAAACAGTTTCGATTTCCCTACCTTAAAGAGACAGTATAAGTTGTCTCACTTTGCATACAAGGACACGGCTTCTAGGTGTAATTATTCTAAGACTTAATAGTTATCAAACCATTTTTTAATAAATAATCATATTCGACTTAATTCAAAGATGTTCCAAATTACAGTATTACATTATAGCTTACAATTGCACGTAGGTATGCATTTACTTCGTCTATTTATTTTTTCGGTTTCATATTTATTATGCAATGCTCTTAAATCTTCTTATAATATTATTTTTTAGAGAATAAAGATTGATATAATACTATATTATATCAATCTTCACTATAACTGACATATTTAACATAAAAAGAGATCAAGCATTCCCTAGGAAGATGAAAATTCATAAGGCTGAGATCGAACGGTCCCTCTTCAGAGGTAGCTAGCTCAGCGTTTTCAGTTTTCTATAAGGAAACCTTGCATTTTATGCAAGAACGCTGATCTGATCATACTTTTATATAACATTCTTTCTATCGTGTTTCGACTTGAGCTAATAAAGAAGCTCAGCTTTACTTTGAAAAATTTGAAACCTTAGTGGAATATATTAGGATTAGAACAAGTAATATGATAGAACCTTTTTAAGCTCTTATAACGTTCAAGAATTTGATGAAAATAAACCTTTAGGGATCTTTGTTTTGATGTCTTTATGTACCTTCTTAATTTCTTTTAGATTCTAGTCTAAACATCATGTTCTTAGAATTTTTAACAACTTTCTTATTTTTGAATGTTGACAGGATCAGAATATTCCATTAGTAAAGTTGTTTTAATTTAACGAACATTATCAAATGTAACTAATTTTATAAACTAACATTTTACCAAATATTTAAAGTTTGGAAATTAATCTTAGAACTCTTTCTGTCTTTTTTTTATAAGTATTTTTCCAGATAAATGCATTTGAATACACAATGAAACAGTAACTGAAAATGATCGAACTGTTTTGCGGAAAACGAAACGATACTTCCGACTTCGCCATTGAATATTTCCCGAAGCCCATATAAAAAGGAATCGAGAAAAAATACAAACACATTTGCGGCCGAATAATAAGGGCAAGTATAAACATTCTTTAGAAGATTTGTTATGACTTCAGGACTTGTTTGTTTGTGCATGAACGTAAGTGTTCATTGAGAAAAGAATCCTTTGAAATTCCTTTTTCAATCGATTTCAGTGTGACTGTAAATGTCGCACCCAATATCCATTTGCCCGTTCACTGTATTTTGCAAACCATATGATAGAAAATTTGGACAAAATGTTTTTTAAGGTTTTGACTTTTGTAGAAAATTACGTTTCTAATACGTGAGTCGTTTCTGTTTCGTGAGCATTACATAACTATTTCCAAACATAACTGCCTATGATAGGTATGCCTTACAATAGTCGGTAGGTAATCTACCAACTCTGTTCTGACATAAAATTATGCAAGGTATGTAGTATGTATGTAGTGAAGGGAATAATTTAATTGAAAATTTGACAAAGAATAGTTTCTCTTGCTTAACACTTCTTAAAACTCACGTTTTATCAATAACTAGCGGCCGCCCGCGGTTTTGCCCGCGAGGTTCCCGTTCCCGTGGGAATATCTTGATAAAAATATTCTATGTTTTAATCTAGGCTTTATACTATCGGTGTGCCAAATTCCAACTAAATCCGTTTAGTAGTTTTTGAGTGATTGAGGAACAAACATCCAAACATCCAAACCCACAAACTTTCACATTTATAATATTAGTAGGATTAGTAGGAAGTAGGACATTACAATGTTATTGTACATTACAAATTTTTTATTAAAGCAATTTTACATGTGGCTTAAATATTCCATCAAAAAATACTTATGTATTACAACATTTACATGTGTTTTAAATATTCTATTAGCAACGTTACTCACGGGCATTTGTTAAAGTCGTTTCGGGTAAAAGCCGTTGAGTTACTTCTGGCCATTCTTCTTGTCAAGTAAAAGACGCCTCAGAATGGTTGGGTGGCAAAAAAGTCTACGATTCAAAGGTGCTTTATGTATAATGAAGGAAGTTTATTTTCGTTCTTTAACCACTAAGTATATTAGAGAGTTTTTAAAGCAAATTAGCAGCCAACAAGCATTAAAAAAAACCATTACATACATTTAATTTGATGAGAGATCCTTATCCACAGTCTTAGAAATAAAAATATCAACTTGTTTCTACGAAAAATTTTGTCGTTTTGACGTTGTTTTGCGAATTTAGTTATGAATTAAGTTGGTTATGATAATGTAATGTAATGATACATCAATCTCTAACTTAACGCTATAAATATGAGAACAGTACCTTGATTACGTAAAGCTGTTGCTAACAATTCTCGATTGAAATCGATTGAAAGCGTGGTTGCATTGCTGCTTTAGTTAAGATAGTTGTCACATTGGTTCTTACTATATAAAGCAGCGATGTAACTGCTATTTCTGTCAGAGTTTATTGCAACAAAGTTACGTAATTACCCCCCGGCTCTGCTGATAAAATTTTGACACCTTTGGTATATTTTGTATTTTATCCTTACTAATATTATAAATGCGAAAGTCCGTTTGTTTGTTTGTTTGTTACGCCTTCACGTCGTAACTACTGAACCGATCATCATGAAATTTTGCATACACTTTGTCAGTGGTGCAGAAAAGGACATAGAGTACCTCTCATCCAGAAAAAATGTACAGTTCCCGAGGGATAGCAAAAAACTGTCCACGCAGACGAAGTCGCGGGCGGCCGCTAGTTATTTTATAAGTACAATTGTTACAGTTTAGTTTGTTGTGTTTTTGTTTCATACTACATGATGGACAGAGATAATTAAAATCAAATTTGAGCAAGTATTAAAATTCATGGAATACTTAAATAGAAAAACATACTTAAAACCCTTATAAAATATTTGTTCCATTAAACACATTCAGTAGATCGATTTCAGTTGCTGCCTGTGCAAGTTCATAAAAGTATATTGCCTAAGAGCCTTATCAATGGAAATCGACTCATTACTATGGATCACTGAACATCAAAGAGCCTAATAGGAGTCTAAAGCTTGTTTCCATCGCCGGATTAAAATAAGCTGAAAAGGAACAAGAAATTCGGTAATTGAATAACACTTTTTGGATCTCTTCCAGTATTTATACATTCGAATTTAGCGTAATGTGATTTCACTTGATTCTGACCGGCCTAATGGAAAAATTCACTTTATTATATCGCTTTTTCCTTTCCCTATCCAGTTGTATAAGTATTTGATTTACCTTTTATTTGGTTTTCTGTTTTATGAAAGTGGAGAGATGCCAAATTTTTGCCTTTGGGCTTTTGTCTGCTTACAAGTGAAAGAGCGAGCCGATATGAATAGTAAGAAATTGTTTCCCTTTTACCTGATTTGATTTTTAAATAAGTAATACCTTTTGTATCATATTTTTGATTTCTTTGAATAAGCTAGTCTTTTAATAGTAGGAGGTGAACGTATGAATTAGCAATTAAAATTTCGTCTTTATACCGGGTGTAACAAGACCCTTAACGAAGCCGAGATCTACGTATTATGCCCATCATCAGGACCATTTCTGTTTAAAATTATTGCTGGGAAACGATTTTATTTTTTGGTGTTCAAAATTATTGCAGATGTCGTGGCCATATCGTAGATTTCCTCACTTCATTAAATAATAATAATAATAATAATTATATTTATTTCAAATTAAAAGTTACAAATATCCTCTTACATATAAGATGGAACATAAAAAATAGATTTTATAACTATTAAGAGGTTAACGTTGACAACCGTACTAGTATGAACTGTGTCACAGCTGTCAGCGTCTCCCACCCGCCCTGGGTCAAGGACTATCTACTACATTTTACAGAGAGAAAAAACCCATGAAAATAACAAAATTAAAATATAATACAACAAATCGTCATCTGTTACCATTTTTACAAAAAATCACTATTAAAAACCACAAAATGTGTGTGTGTGTGTATGTGTATGTGTGTGTGTATGTGTGTGTGTGTGTGTTTGTGTCTGTGTGCGTGTGTGTGTATTTGTGTTATTTAAGTAGAATTTCTTCTGTTTCTTTATAGTTTAGGTTAAGTAACCATTGACGTACTATCTGCTTACATTTATAAGGTGACAATAATACCATGTTATTAGCCCTATTTGCCAGATTGTAAATATGGGAACTACAAGCATAGAATTGTCGTTTGGCAACTGCTGTTCTGTGTGACTGTATTGGACAAACTCCCTTATTCTTGCGCTTTGGCAAACAAGCAAGGTTTATATCTTTATGTTTTCTTAAGATTACATTCATAATAAAGAGCTTTCTTACTGTTAGGACTGGACATTCACTGTAAAGTAGATCTGTGCTGTATCTTCTCGGTTTACCAAGCATGACTTTAAGTATAGCCCTTTGTGCACGTTCTAAAGGGAGTAAAGTAGAGATTCCAACACCACCCCATGTAGTTATGCAATATTGGATTAGACTCTGAGCAAGAGCATAGTAGACGCATAACAGTGTTTCTGAGTCAGCCGAGTTCCTTAATTTTCGGAAAACAGGTATTAGTTTCCTCATACGCTTCGTTAAATTTTTTATGTGTTCCGACCAATTCATAAACCTATCAATAGTTATACCCAGATATTTTATATTAGGGACTCTATCAATATCAGGACATCCACACCCTCCATCTAGACTGCATGAGTGAGCTCGTATACGAAAACAATCTGGTGGTTGTGTGTCAGAACGAAGTGAAAAAGTAATGCACTTGGTTTTAGCTATGTTCAAGGTTAGTAAGCTATAGTTTAACCATTGCATTACTTCTCTAAGAACTGTTTCAGTGCGACTTTGAGCTTCATTCCAGTCTTTGCCATGAACTATCAAAGCTGTGTCATCAGCATAGGTGACCATTTTGCAGTAGGGTAAAGTTTTTTTGCACAGGCTGTTGATGTACGCTAAAAACAAGGTTGGTCCTAGCACGCTACCTTGTGGTACGCCAAAATGCAAGTTCATGTCTTTACTACTATACGCTCCAATTTTTACGCATTGAGTGCGATTAGTAAGGTAGCTACTAAAGATTTCCAGTGCAGGCCCGCGTATCCCAATTGACTCCAAGCGACATAGCAGAAGATGGATCGGGACAGTGTCGAAAGCCTTTGACAAATCTAGGAACACTCCTATGACCTTTAATCCACTATCAAGATGTTGAGCAATCGTGTCTGTGAGAAGCAAAGTAGCATCATCGGTGGACCTGCCCCTCACAAACCCGAACTGATTATCGCCAAATGCTCGAGAATTTCATGAAATGATCGCATTTCATGAAATGAGCAACTTAATTTGACCAGATCATTAAATCGTCAACGTTTTACGATTTTATCATCCACGTCTGGCCGGATCGTATAAATAGGGTAGGGTGTCAATAAAATATATCTTTATTATGTAATAATTGACAAATGTAGAGTAATATCAGTTAAATAGAAACACAATACTTTAGCTAGCATAGATTATATTTTAATAAAATAAGTGAATAATTATGTTACTTAAGAATAAAGAACCTAATAACCTGTGGCGATCCAAACTCCACGGTTTTTAGGGTTCCGTACCCAAAGGGTAAAAACGGGACCCTATTACTAAGCCCCCGCTGTCCGTCTGTCTGTCTGTATGTCACCAGGCTGTATCTCATGCACCGTGATAGCTAGACAGTTGAAATTTTCACAGATTATGTATTTCTGTTGCCGCTATAACAACAAATACTAAAAACAGAATTAAATAAATATTTAAGGGGGGCTCCCATACAACAAACGTGTTTTTTTTTTTTGCCGTTTTTGGTACGGAACCCTTCGTGCGTGAGTCCGACTCGCACTTGGCCGGTTTTTTAGGGTTCCGTACCCAAAGGGTAAAAACGGGACCCTATTACTAAGACTCCGCTGTCCGTCTGTCGGTCTGTCTGTCTGTCACCAGGCTTTATCTCATGAACCGTGAAATTTTCACACATGATGTATTTCTGTTGCCACTATAACAACAAATACTAAAAACAGAATAAAATAAATATTTAAGGGGGCTCCCATACAACAAACTTGATTTTTTTTGCTGTATTTTGGTACGGAACCCTTCGTGCGCGAGTCCGACTCGCACTTGGCCGGTTTTTTACATTTTGCTCGGTTTTTGCGTGACTTGCATAATACTCGAGAACCTTTTTTTATTTATTTTTATTTATTAAGTAATCTTTATTGCACAACAATACACAAAGTCATTCATATCATTCACATTTCCAAAAGAAAAGCTTGAGCGTTTCTTTTAAAAGAGAATTTACTAGGAGATCGCCTGATAGTTTCAGGGAGATTATTCCAGAGGCGGGTAGCTTGCAGCGTAAAAGAATCAGACATATAGGCAGAATAAAAGAGAGGAGTGGAGAGAGCAAGAGAGTTGGCGTAGCGAAGGGGACGATCGTGAGTACCTATCACAGAGATACTGAAATTTGCATTTCAAGTATTCTGGAGAATGGGGACTGTTGAGGATGGAATAGGGTGAGCAGACAGAGCAGCCTTCTGTCTGCGTTGACGGATAGGGAGCCATTTCATCCTGCCCTTTTCATTGTAAACTCTTTTGTTATTACTTTCTTCCTCATTTAATAACGAATTATTCAGTTTTTCACTGCGAGAAATAACATTGTCGTCAGCGGCCGCCATCTATACACATAAACAAAGCGCTTGCAGCGCCTCCACCAGTAATTAAAGTAACAATTTTACGATATGATCAAAATAATCTTGACCATTTCATGAAGTAGCCGCGCCGCGCGCGATCAGTTGCCCATATCGAGAAACGATTTCTTATTATTGATCTGCCCAAGTCACATCATGATGTGGCCAAGAGACAGTGAAACATTTCATGAAATGCGATCATTTCATGAAATTCTCGAGCATTTCATGAAGTGAGCAAATCTACGACATGGCCACGACACATACATTACCAAGCAATGTAACGCGTACAACAGATTGCGCCTGCGAGTGTATGCTACACAGCTGCGTGCGGCCGAGTTGAAAGGCAACGTTTAGGTGCGTGTGCATAAGATACATTGAATAATGACGTTTCGAAGCCATTGTTTGTTACGAAATACTTACAATTTTGATAATGTTTTGTTTGGACAAAAATTAGGAACTAACGAAAAAAATAAGTTTTTTTTACTTTGACCTTTAATAACGTCGAAACTATTGGTTTCCAGGTATAGTCAAGACAAATTTGATCCTGATGATGGGCGGAATGTGTGGACTTCGGCTTCGTTGAGGGTCTTTTTACACCCGTTATAATTCACTCAAAATAAAACAACAAAGTAAATTACTACGTAATTTGTATAATAATACGTAACAAGTCATTTGAAATTGACATGTTTTGATTGAATTTCGAATAAATCAGTATTATGCAGTGCCAATCTGACTGCGCTGCTGCCAATATATTATGACTATTTTGACCGCTAACTACCCACTAACTAACCACTGAGTTCACTGTCAGTTGTTTAAATAATACCTTTTCGACGAAAAACCACTGTGCAGTATTAAAAACGATTGCAAAAGGTTTGTGAATTATGTTTGAAAAGATTCAAAAATATACAAATAAAAAAACAAAATTATTCAGTCGTTTAGTGTTAATTTTCCGGTGCTGTATGCATGGTTATACCCTTTGAATGCTCTAAGGTTATTCCAGAGGAGGTCGGTGGCGCACTGGTTTAGCGCTTGATCCTGCAATTGCGGAGATTACTCAACTTTTGCAAGGTTCGCCATGGGATGGGTGACCAAAAATTTATCATCTTAAGCTCCTCCGTGCTTCGGAAGGCACGTTAAACCTTGGTCCGGGCTTCATTTGCAGGCGTTAACACCCACTAATCCATCTAAGGCCTGTGCCCCACCAGTGCAGTGGCGACATTAAAAATAAAATGGCTCATAGCGTTTGCATAGTACCCTAACCTTACTTCCATATTCGGCTTTATGGGGGTATTACCAAACACCCTGTCTAAAGCTCAAATTAACCCCAAACCACACTTATACCGCCTCTCTGGTCTAGTGGTTCGCCCACCCGTATAAGATGCAGGGGTCCCGGGTTCAATTCCCAGGAGGGAGGTACATTTGTACTCGGTTTGGTAGGTGGTACGGCTTATTTCGAGTCCGCCTGGCTAGCTACCACCATCTTACCTAAGTCTGACGACATAACAAAATTTTAAAAAGGGATGTATTTAATAGCACTTTAAATTTGATGAAAATAGCTATAAAATTGTATATCAGCACTTTAAAATAATGATAGACCTATAATTTAATCTTATCACTACAAAAATAATGGTTTGCACTATAACTGTGTCCCAACTCCGAAATCATTTAATTTCTGTCAAACCATGTCAGACTAATGAGATGGCAAGTTTTATCAAGTCGGTTCTAGCGTTGTTGGTCGCAATGGAACCTACCTCCTCAGCTCCCCTCTCGATGCGCCCGCTCGTCGTCGCACCTAGTCGTCTGTTTACCAGTACTAAAGTTATAAAATTAATTTGTATGGTGTAAAGTATTAATTTTAAAGCCAAACAATTAAATTGTATAGTGCAAAGTATTAAGAAGTTCTGTCAATAAAGGCTTACGCCCATCTACGGCCCAACTTTAAAATACCGTGTACAAACTTTCGATAAAATTTAAAAATCATTATTTAATTTAACATGAATAATGCAATTGGAATTATTATGTAATAAAGTCGCCATCACCATAACCATTTTAATAACAGTTCAAAGATTTTTATCCGAGTGACGTTGCTCTAGGTACGGAAAAATCTCGTAAACAATTATCGATTCGATATAAAAATCGATACCAACAATATATATTATTAATTACTAACATTATTTGTAACGGTAATTCTTGTTTGACTGAGTATAACTTCAAAAAATATAGTTGTTATTAAAACCAGTAATAATGATAAAATATTTTTGGGATCATAACAGTATTGAACAAGACTAAAATCGATTTAGTAATCGATTCCAATAGAAAAATGGCAGCACTGTGTACTCGGCTGGTCTACTGTCAGTTTGACAGTATAGTGACAGTACGACGACGGCGACGTCACAACGTTTGATTGTGTTTTGTTGTTTTGTTTTGTATTGGAAGTGTTTTGCAGTGAGTGTGTGTTTTCTCGTGCATCCTTTACTTTTTGACCCATTTTACGCTAATGGACTCCGAGTCTCCGACCCTATCCCGAACTTTGGAGTTAGGCCACGCTATTTTAAATGACGATAATCTGGAATGGAAACTGCCCACTTGACTCTCGCATGCATTGGATTCTGGTTAGTTTATTCAAAGTAAACAACATTACACTTAGTTAAAATTGATTTCGAGTGACTAAAACGATAAAACAAATGCCTCAAATATGAAAATTGTTGAAATAAATTGTGCCCATACTGACGAAAAAAAAGTCGTTTTATCTATAAAAGGCGACTTATTTTCTTAACCAACATTTAGTTTATTGAGTTTTTGACATGCCATGCTTTCATTTAATGCACAATTCGTCTGTGTACACCGCGGTGTACCGTGGGCCGGAACTTCTATAGACCCATGGGCATGGTCCTTTTGAAGCTAAACATTTTAAAGTGAGTTAAATTATTTTTAAAGTGCAATTATATATTCCCCTTTTAAAAATTGTAATGATCCGGCAATTAAAGGTAAGATTGCCCGTTCCTCAGTGATGAGGATTCCGGGTGTATTGCTTCCACTTTCGGCCTTATCGTCACTTAGCATCAGGTCATGTGAAGGACAAGCGATATCCCGTTCTGCATAAAAAAATAGGTAGATATTAGTCCAAAGATAAAATTGTAAGTAAGTATTTAATAATGCCCCTTCGTTGTTCTCAGGTGGCCTGGATCCGAGCTGACGACCAGACCATCCTCACTCTTCACACGAGGCTGGTGACACACAGCTCACGGTACGCTGTCACCAACGACTCCCCAAGGTCCTGGCAGCTCCACATCAGACCTCTGAAGGTGGAAGACCGGGGTTGCTATATGTGCCAGATCAACACAAGTACGATGAAGAAACAAATAGGATGTGTTGATGTTTTAGGTAAGTTTTTTTATGCTTGGATAATTTCTCACAACGCCATCTAGCCCCAAACTAAGCAAAGATTGTGTTATGGGTGCTAGACAACTAATATGCTACTCATATACTTTTTAAATATATACTAATTAAACATAGGAACAGCCAGAACCGGCACAGAAATTAAAATTCATCATTTCAGTTTCTGATTGACCGGGAATCGAACCCGGGACCTCTGCGTAGTAGACCGGTGTGTTGACCACTGCACCACTCACGTCGTAAAGTAGTTTTTTTATTTATATTATTGCAAAAATATTTCGACCATTTCTGTCTATTGCATGTATGCATTATTTTATGTTTGAAATGTGAAAATGTGAAAAAGGCAAATAAGTACAAGGTGGAGATTGACATTTCAAAAATGTATTGTTACATATTCATATTTCATAAGAAATATCAAGCTCTTCACATTTCAAACTAAAAAAAAGCTGTCAAAGGTTAAACTAATTCAAAGTGGAATTAGACGTCATAATAAAATATTCAATTTACTTAAAAAAAATTTTTCTGACACAGTACATATACCTAATTTGTCAAAATTACAATCATATTACAGAAACTACTGACGTAAGTAGTTTTGAATCTTAGAGTAAGACGGGCTTCTACAGACGAAGTTTTGAATGAATCTCTATTTTGCTTCGATGAAAAAATTGTAACTAGATATAAAAAATCCGTAAGAACAAATTGCGGTTAATGAAGAAAAATGTTAGTTAAGGGTTAAGAAAAGCAAGAAAACTACCTATTAGTTTTAGAAACCTTTTCATGAGGTGTAAAAAGCATAAAAGCAAAAAAAATGAGTTTTGAATTCAATTAGACTCTACTGAAATTACTCTGTATAAACAAGAAAAGCGACCTTATAAAACGTGGTAATAAATTAAAACACATCTTCTAGAGCCTTAATAAAATTTATACTAAGCAAATTAAAGGGCACGCAAAATTATACTTTGGAAAGACATTTACTTCGTGCTTAGTAAAATCTGTAATCTTGCTTTTGATAACGAATTTTACGATGTATCAAATTTATAAGATTTTCATGACTTTGTCTTAAATAGGATTTATATTACATCATGGTTTGAGTGTATTTAATTAATTTATATTCTACTATTACCTACGTAATTTTCGTGTATTACACTTTTGAGGGCAAATATTAAACAATGTATTTGAAAGTGATGTTAATAAGCTTGGAATAATAACACCTAGAACGATAATTCCCTACAAAGCGCACTGTCAAAAGTGAGGCAACTAAAACAGCCAAAATGACGCTATTTTCAGATTTTTATTGTCCATTATTACATAATTATACCAAATAAGTACAAAACAGATTCAATTAGTTACTATATTATTGGATTTTAGTTACGATTAGGTAACGCATGAAGGATATAAATTTGAAAACTGAGCCATTTTGGCACAGTATTAGTTGCCTCACTTTGCATACGAAGACACGGCTTCTAGGTGTAATTATTCTAAGTTAATAAGTAAGTAGTAAAAACTTATTCACTTCAATTCTAAAACAAAACATTAAAAGTACATATTTTATATCGCGGTTTTATTAATGTTTTTTGTTATTTTGGTTCGATTTACGGATTTCCCGAAGTTCACGTCAAGAAAAGCAAGAACAGCGAAATTGTTTCAGAAACAGAATAAAGCCGCGTCGCAATAAGTATATTTATTTCAATATTACCAATTTAATAATATCCTGAGCGAATGTTACTATATTGCCGTATAATACAATATTTACATACGAAATCGCTGAAGGCTGGCTACAGAGTTCATATTTGGCTTCATAATTATGCCTTTGAAACATTTCCAGCTGCTTTCTTGGCAGTTCTCCAAAAAATATCGCAAGCGCAATAATGAGGTATTCACATGAGCACATTTGGTAACTTAATATAATAATATTAACCTACCATTAATTAAAGAGAGTTACGTATCAAGATTACGTCTTTATTATATTCGGATATCATTTTTTATTTGCTAGAAGTAAAGTTTGACTTAACTTTTGTTCTGAAGCCAAAAGTTAAATTATCAAAATTATGAAAAATTTAAGGTTAAGTACGTCTTGAGATAGGATACCTACGAAAAAGTTCTCTTTTTCTCTTTCAAACTCTACTTTACAAACACGACTGTATATTTTTCACGCCCAATTTTATTTTTTCATAGTCCTTGTTATTCTACATAAAGGCGTCTAGTTTTCTGCAGGTTAAACTTCATCTTTCTTATTTCGCTAGAGGCAAAGCTTAAACACTCCCAGTAGGGTTGCGTAAACTTACCGCATCAATTCGCCATTACAAAACAACTGACTATAAATCTTCGCAGCAAAAACCTGGTAAATAAATAAGCAGCTCAAAGGAACTGTTTCCCCGTTCTGAATAGTGATGTGGAATGTAGTCTGGTAACAACAACTTGTTTGGTAGCCTACCGCTAGACTATCGTAGCCTTCGTAGGTTTCAATAATTATTTTTTTGCCCTTATATTTACAAAAGTTTTATACGTTATAATAAACTAGCGACCCGCCCTCGCTTCGCTTCGGTGTAGTGTGGAATTTGACACCATGTATTATACATTCATCTTGAATAACTCGATCTATTTAAAAAAACCGCATCAAATCCGTTGCGTAGTTTTAAAGATCTAAGCATACATAGGGACAGACAGTGGGAAGCGACTTTGTTTTATATTACCCACCAGCAACGCTACGGTTTCTTTGGATTTATCTTTGTCTACATTCTAAATTCTTAATTTCAGTGTATTTTTATACACAACAGTTTCTAAGTTAGTTGCCAAAATATATCATCAGAAACAAAGCTGATCTTTAATTGGTAGTCCTCGTGTCTCATCTTCACCACAATGGTTTAATTTATATTATTATTTCCTTAAAATATACTACAGAATTGGCAATAAGAAGAAAGTAAATTACTTCCTTTATAGCTTTTTTGTAATGCTGTAAGTAACGGCAATTATTTTATTCGATATTGTTAAAAGACGCTCTCGTAGTTATAATAGTTATTAATGCAACTGTACTATAATACCTAATTATGTACAGTTGCATACAAGACTTTATCTACACCCATTTTTTTATTTTTATTTGGAAAAAAACAGACAATATTTTAATACATATGGATTAAAAACACCCATGATGTTTATCTACACCCATGATATGTATGTATCCTCTATAAAGGTTTTGACTTTGACTTTGTCTTTGACTTTGACTTTCCTCCCCCTCCTCGTCATTATGTCTTCCGCGAGAGTGTTATAATGTTGTACTGAATTTCATAATGCAACTCTTCGCGCGTGGGCACGTGGCGCAACAGGGCCTCCTCCCGCTCGCATACTGTAATGGTGGCAGTAAGCTAACCGTTGCAGAACCTTTTACA
This sequence comes from Agriphila tristella, assembly GCA_928269145.1. Classification (NCBI taxonomy): domain Eukaryota; kingdom Metazoa; phylum Arthropoda; class Insecta; order Lepidoptera; family Crambidae; genus Agriphila; species Agriphila tristella. The sequence continues at coordinate 48,127,438 of OV743433.1, forward strand.
GAGGATTTAATGCATGGGTGTAGATAAAATTACAAATTATAATTGTAAATCTACCTTTTAAGAAGTTATCTTCCATAGCTACCATAGGCTACCGGTAGCCTACAGTACATTATTACAACACTAGTTTCCGAAATGGGCAAGCGGCTTAATAGTCGCGCTCTCACGTACGTAGTTGTAATGGTACATCGCTCGTTTTGTTCTGAGGTAGTGATTTACGGACGAAACATTTTGTCCGTGAGCACTATACTGGGCATTCCGTTACTGTATGTGTCGTAGGATATTCCTACAAATCTGATCTTTACAAAAATCCTAGTATGATTGCAAAGGACCAGATGATTGGAAGATTTCGCAATCGTGCGAATTTGTTTTAGGATCCTGCTAAAAATCTTGTTTCGGCCAATTGGAAACTTGAATGCTGATCGGATAATCTAAGAGTCAATTTAGTCTAATTGGTCAGAACATGACTCTCTTATAAATAGCTATTAACCAATCAGACCATTCGTCAGTCCAAAACGTTGATGCCAGCCAATCAGCGCGCGCAAAATGATGGTCATTCGCAATTTACCTAAGTTACGCTGGATTTTAGTAAAAATTCTAAACATTACACGGACGGTTGCAAAAATCTGTCTCAGATTCTAAATATCCGGTTTTTTGCAATGATACTAGGATTTTTGTATAGATCCGATTTGTACGAATATCTTACGACATACAAGCTACATTCCGAATTATTTTTGTCTTTTATGTGGATATTGGCAATTAAAGTTTGTGGTGGAATTGTGACTTAATAGTGTGAAAAGTTTATTTATAAATGTTGTTTAAAAAAAACACATTGCACACATACCTTATGGAAAAGCTCATGATATCTATTTTGTATCAAAAACAAGACGTATAATGCCACTCACTAGGCACATTATCATAAGATAGCCATACACTATGCATAATAGGATTTTATAAAAAAATATTTTATTAATAAAACATCAAACACGTGTAGCAATTTAGATCATAGGATATTATTTTTGTGATTAACCAAACTCCAAAGTATAATTCTCAAGAAATCTGTTTAGCTAAAAGTAATTATCTCAAATTGCTGAACATTTGTATTCGACAGATGAAGTCAAGGCCTAACTGTCTACAGTCTAGACACCCATTAAGAAAATTGTTTCAAATTGAGGGTAATTTCCAGAAATAACTAAGGAATACGGATATTATAATTAGTGCTCCAATTGTTCAAAGGTACAAAATAAGTAACATTATGAGATAATTTCAAGGTGACTGTAACATTTGTTTACCGAAATAGGAATTGTTTGCTTCTAATCACGTTTAATGAAGCTTAAATTTTGCTTAATCTATTTATAGTTTGATCTCCGCTTATTTCAAATCGATTTCGCATTGCGCGATACACTAACTTATTTACTTACTTACATGTATAAGACCCGTTTTCACCATTCACTAAACGGGTCTAAGAGAAAAAAAAGCGATTCAAATCCTTTTATCAATAAATTAAGCCCTAAATTTCAACGTTCAGCATAATAAAATGTATCATTTGGACATATCTAAACTTGTAACCGCCCTATGAACATACATAATATTATGAAAATAACAAAGTTCATGATCAATGTCCACCATCCATTGAATAATGCAGCGAAATTAAAACAATTTAATGTTCGATCCATATTGGTTTTCATTTCAGGCTAATTTGCATCAAAGACCACTTTGGCTCTGCAATTTCGATGTAAAACGTTCTTTATTATCGCTACGATAGTAATTTATTGAACATAATGCGTTGTCAACCGGAGTAGGTAATTAATTTTAATTTGTAACCAAATATTTATTAAAGTAGCTGTATCGTACAATTTATGGGTATCCATGCAATGAACAGGAAAAATTCAAGTTAAGGTAATTATTTTCCGCTGAGATTATTTATCTCTTGAGAGGTAAACGTAAATAGCTACGGCGAGGGCAGCTTTTTATGAAATTTTCCATAAAAAATGTATTTGCATATTATTTGGTAATGGCTTCTTAATGGTTTTGTTCAATCTCCGTTATTGATTGACAAAACTTGGCCTCGTGTTAAAAATAATATGATTGGTTTTTAAAACGTTTTGGGTTGGAAAATATGAAACTACGAAATCCATGCTGTAATTTATTTCCATTTTCAGCTTAATTACTTTAGTACTTAGGGATTCTTTCGGTAAAGATACACAAAAAAGGAATAAGATTTTTGTTTAGAAATTTTCCGTTTTTTCTTTTATTGCGTAGTTGCTAGGTGAAATGAAAAAGGAATTTCTAGTCTAGTTTATGATTTGTTTTAAAGGCCAAAGGTCCAAGTTTCGGTACCAATAATTGATCTGATGTCTGGCAAAAGTTTAAAGATACCTAGCATGTTATCTGAGGCCGTATTATAAGCTCTTAAGGGTCGGTAGTAGGCAAACGTGTTCTGCGAATGTCAGAACATAACTTTACATAGAAACGTAACGAAAAAAAAACATCTGGCAAGCTAAAGAGTTTGACTAGTCAACGAAATAATCGAATTGAAGATAAACCTTGTTGACGATAAGGGTAAAAAAATTAGAAAAGGTGTAAAAACACTGTCATATTGTCATAATTTTGGCGTAAATAAGAACAAACACCTAATGACTTTTATTTATTTGTAGACTTCAAAGACCAAACCTACAAAGATAAATCTGTTTTCCATAACAATACTTCTGTTCTAATTAAAAAAATCACTAAATTTTAGATTTTTTTAAAGTATGAAAATTTTAGATGGAAATATGTAAATTCACACAAAAACAATTAAAACATATAAACATTCTGTGGGTTTTTTATTTATTGTTATCCATACAATCAAATTGAAATTCATTCATTGAGATAGATATGATTATCAGTGTAATATTGGAATTTCATTAATTTGTTTATCTACACCCATGCTTTAAATCCTCTATAAAGGGTTCCGAAATGGTTAGCTTACTGCCAATATTACAATATCCGAGCGGAGTATGTAGCGCTTCTCCCCGCGCATACGCCCGATGAGTTACATTATGTAATTCAGTGCAACATTATAACACTCGTTCGAATGATATAATGACAAGGAGGAGGAAAGTTAAAGTCAAAATTCTTTATAGAGGACACATATTTATTATGGACGGTGTAGATCAAGTCTTGTATGCAACCGTGCATTATTAGGTATTAAAACCATGTGATGCCATTATCACACTCGAGTGTGACGAACCCACATTCGTGTGTTAGGAACCTGAGGGGTATTAATTAATCCTCCTCAGGGTATTATAGGACACCTCTATAAATAACTATTTTTTTGTCCAGTGCCTCCGAACATAATGGATGAAGGTACCAGCGGGGATCTGGTGGCACTAGAAGGTCAGGATGCGAGCCTCTCCTGCAAAGCTGGCGGACGGCCCCTGCCACGTATACTGTGGCGAAGAGAAGATGGCACCAATATACAGCTGAGAAATGAAGTTGGGGAACTGAGAAAAGGTAAGACATAATGTTACTCGTAACTAAGAAAATATTAAGGGTAAACATTACCACGTGACTCACTATTGTAGGCACATATCGTGGTTTCCCAGGATTTAAACTTTTACCTTGCAGCGAAAATTTCTATGGCTTTTACACAATATATTAATTCATAGTGTTCCGACAACTAACGGCAATTGTTTATTATGAACTATGTTATAAAAGCAAAACTATTTCATTAAAGGCAAACCAATATGTTTGTAGTATTTGCCGAATATAACTTTAGCGTGTAATTAGTCACTAATTTGTACACACTAAAATTGTATTCGATTTCTTTACATAATAAATTGTATACTACTACTTTCTAACCTTTTTATTAAGATGTTCAATAAAAAAATTATTTTTGTTTATATTAAAATATGTGAAACAAAAACAAAAAGCTTTCAAGAAATCATACGTATAGATTTTTTCCAAATAATATTACAAAAATATCTATAACTGAATAACCTTTAAACTCTTAATTGGTTCTTGTAACTACAATAATGTGTACAAAATTTTAATTGGGACTTGAGTGTTCTTTAATAATTTGTAATTTAAATAAAATATTGTTTTATGAATATTGAAACTCGATTAAAATCCATAAAAAAATAGTCTTAGAATTTCCAAACCATTTTACGGTCACCGTTCTCCAATAAAGGTAACTTTCACGAAACAAACTCTTTTCGAACTAAATTGCTCATTAGGTTTTATTCACAACGACTCTAACAACCGTCTGATTAGTATTTATTGTCTGCCCTCAAATAAATCGCGTAATAAAACTTCATTTTCACCTTCTGGCTAACGTCGTTTGGCCAGCAATTAGTGATAAATTATGTACCGAAAATTGGTGGCCATAATATAACACTAATTGGCGAAGAAGAAAGTTCCTTGGTCTCGTTATGATAGAAAAAGTATTAAAGTAAAATAAATGTCGTAATGCCGACAGTAACGACCCGAAACTTTGGCGAACTAGGGGCATTGACAAACAAAATGACTGTTAACTTTTTCTATAGCTACGAAGAGAATTGCTCGCTTTTCATTATGAAACGAGTAGTTTCTTTTGACGCCATGGTAAGTCGTATAGGTATAGTTTGAGTGCTCATAATTCGCTCAAAATAAAGAAAGCTCACTGTAAATACTGCAAAAACTAAAGTCCAAATCTGTATAATCCTAAAAATTGGTAAACATAAACAAAACATCGTTTAGAATAGTGGTTTAATCACGTTATTTTATTAAAATTATCCCCAGTTTCAGAGAGGAAAGAAATTATTCAATCGCGTTACATTTATTACGTTAAAATTATTTCTTTAGACTAACATAATTTTGCTGAGGTTACCGTTCGCGGTGGTTTTATGAATATTCATTAAATAATTGTTTTCCGCACAGTAAGAAGCGAAATTGGGGAGCGGAAGATTTTTTAAAACGCTCTTGACATCGTCGGTTTACGGTTCCGAGCTTATTTTTGTGTTTCCAGCTATTACTCATTTTTTCTGGCAAAGGCCCTTGTCGCCTTTGCTTCTTTGCTTTTGAATTTCAAACAAATTAATTATACACTCATGTGCCGTAAAATTTTTGGAAAAGCCCTTTTCAAGTTAAGAAAAAAATAGATTTTCATTTGTATTTATGGGTACACTAGTTTATAATATTGTGATTAGAAATACATATCTCTGAATATGGCATTGAACAACATAACTAAGCCATCAGATAATCGGCAAAAATCTTAATTATTCCAATGACCGTATAGAATACTAGATCGGATTGCCACAGGTCATGAATTTAAGCCCTCTTAAGCACTTTGGTGTTTACTATGTTTATGACCTACAGTACAAACATTTTATTTTAACTCTGATACGTCTAAAATACACACCGAAGATGCAATTGAAAGTAATTGATAAAGCTTAGTTTTTGCGACGGAACTAAGCACGATTGGTCTTATTTAGGGGATACGAAAACCGGATAACGTAACCTGTATGTAATGGTTACCTTTTTTAACAGTGGACATGTTCATGGGGCCTAACTTGAACTTAACGAAGGTGGAGCGTCGCCAGATGGGAGCATACTTGTGCATCGCATCGAACGACGTACCTCCCTCCGTCAGCAAACGTATCATGTTGAGTGTTAACTGTAAGTAAAAAATATGTAACAAGAAATAAGATCACCATAATCACATTTTTAAGATCCCCACTGCTTGAGCATTCTTTCCTTATGGATGTATGTTGCTGCAGTCGTTAACATCCTTCAATATTTTTTATGCTGCACGTATATTAATAAAGATCTAACTTGCGTCAAACACCTTAGAATAATAATACCTAGAAGCAGAGTCCTTATTTATGTAAAATGAGGTAAAAAAACGGCGACAAAATGGCTTGGTTTTCAGATTTATATCCTTCATACGTTACCTAATCGTAACTAAAATCCAATAAAATACTAATCCCCTAAGGTTGGTCCCAGATCTACCGGTTTCATTTCTATGTTTTGCTGTTCTACTAGAACAGGGCTGCGTTTCGAGTTTCGAGACTCAGAGTGCGGTTGTTTGGTTGTTTTTGTTGTTTTAACTTTAGATGTCATTAGTGATACAAAATCTTCGTTTTCCAATTAGAATACATAATTTAAACTTTCTTATACACTAAATCAAATAAAATCTGTTTTTTTGAGGAGCAACCATGTTCTTTTTGAAACTTAGGCACAAAAACATCAAAATATAAAATAAAGTCAAATGACGTTGACAATTTTTGTATAGATTAACGTCAGAGCGTTTTTCAACGACCGATTTTGATGGTTAAAAAGTTGCAACGCACTAATGTTTGGAACACCGTTAGAGCGTAAAGTTTCATTCGGAGCGTAGGTTCTGAACGGACCTTAAGCAAAGCAAAGAAATAAAACCATTTTCGGTTTCATTTCTTTTTTCAGTTCAGCCAAAATGTAGGAAAATTTAAACTTTTTCGTTCTTATAGGTCCGCTAAGGTAACGTAATAAAGATAAATCTGAAAACTGAGCCAGGCTCACTTTTATTTGCCTCACTTTTGACAGTGTGCTTTGTAGGGAGCTATCGTTCTAGGTTGTTATTATTCTATATTCTGAGATAGTAATACTTTGCTTCATACTGTCTCTTTCCTCCACAGTCCAACCTTCAATAGTGGTAGCGACGAAGGTGATAGGTGTTCCCACAGGATCCCACACCAGACTAGAATGCTTCGTAGAAGCTTACCCTCAATCCATTAACTATTGGTTGAAAGGGGGCGAAGAAATGATTCTTGCAGGGTAAGAAACTTACTCATAAAACCCATCAAAAGAAAATTGATTTATTATTTAAAAAACTAATTTATAATAGGGAATAAGCATCAATTTTTATCAAAATCAAAAGTATAAGTAATGCGTGAGAAAATCAACTGTAATATTAAAACTTTTTTATTGCGTTTTTTGCTCGTGATACATTTATTTGAAGTTTGCACGCAGCAGCAACCGCCAAAAACGCTCCATACAAAACGGACATGATATATGACGTCACATGTCACGTTTCAGGCGCGTGTACTATGGAGTTAGCCAGGAATTTTCAATAATTTTCAATTATCTCCCTAAATTTTGCGTTTAAGTACATATGTATCATACAAAAAATATTTCTTATTCAATATTCTGACTGTTTATATACTAAATTATATACGTTTGACTGCATATATACGAAAATGAAAAAAAATATCGTAATTTTTTCCTGATTTCATCGTTTGTTAAAACTAAAATAATACATTTTATTTTTATTTTTCTGATCCATCATGTTTTTATAGGTGTCCGAAGTGATCAAGCTCAAATTTATCAAAATTGGTGACTAATGCATATTCCCTATTCTAGCATATATTTTTATTACCTTCCTATAATTACTTTTGCTCACAAAGATCTCTTTTAGATATAACTCCTCCATTTTTCAAAATTTTCCTAATATGTCTATGACGGTACTCATAACTATGCTAGTGCATAAAGAAGTATAATACTTTCAGGAAAATGTTTCACCTTTGAAAATTATTGTTTTGATTTATGGAACAATTTTCAACTGTATATATTTAGATCTAAGTATTCTTCACGTGGTTTTACTTACTGTCCCATTTTTGTTTCAGAGAAAAATATGACTTAACAGAGGAACGTATTTTTACGTATCAAACTAGAATGGCAATGACTATAACAGACTTCAGTACAGAAGATTCTGGCACTTACACTTGCGTTTCAACTAATACTATTGGAAAAGCTGAAGGAACTATAAGACTTTATGGTAAGATTAGTATAGATTAAAGAAAACGCAATAATGTTTTTAAAGTATGATTGTGTATTATCCAAAGATTTAAATCATTGTGCATCAATATGCCAATACACTAGAGGTTCAGTTTATTTCAGTTCAGGAATCAGTTTCTAAAATGACTTTCGAAGATGAAAACTGATTACAAGAAAAAAAAATAGTAGGAATAAAAGAAAAGTTGCTAAATACCGAAAGAACAACGGTAAAATAATTATTGAGTTAATTGTTAAGCGTATTAAAATGACATTGTTACGAATTGACATATTATAAATTAATAAGATTTTTCAGATAATCATTAAGTCCTGACCAAGTTAGTCTCTGATCTCTTGAGATCTTACCCATGTGACTGTTGACTAGTGTTTGCCAAAGAATTTCGATATTCTGCTATTTCGCTGTGGACTAAGGACTACGATAAAAACTTCAAACTGGAATATCTTTATTTCTGGACTTGTGACTAGAGATTGCAACCCGGTATGTTTCTCAACCCGGCCGGGCCCGGTAGCATTCGTCGCCAACCCGGCCCGGGCCCGGCGGACCCGGCCGGGTTGATATAATAGAGACAAAACCTATAAAGTACTTTATGAAAATTTGCTGTATTTGAATGGAAAAAGACAATGATTCAAGGCTACGAATCAATATTTATTTCAAACTAGCAAATCAATAATAATCACCATAATCACTCACTCAAAGTCTCAAAATCACTGGTTTAATACAGAATTGATTACTTTTTTACTGTCTTATGGACGGAATAGTAACATTAGTTTTAGTAATTATTATCTATATGACGGAGTCAGGATAAGGTTATTCACCGCCGAGCACGAAATAATAGTTTCTTTACAATACACAACCTCTATTCTTACAATCAACATCGAGTTACCTCAAAATAACGGATGATCGAACAGATTCACACGGATTCAAGTCGGTAAACGCGGCAAGTTCGACACAGCGAGGTGAACTCAAAATGAACGACCGTTCACTACGGCTGCCTGTAACAGAATGTACCCCGACTACCCCCCGATCGCGCTCTCCACATTTTCCCGCCTCCGGAAACGTCAAGACTGTCAACTGTCAAACTGACAAACATCAAACCTGTCAACTGTCACACGTCCTGCACAGACCACACACTCGCTGTATCGACCTTACCCAAGTGAGCTACTTGACGTTTCCGACTTGATAGTTACGACTAAACTCAATAGATGGCGCTAGAGGTGCCAACAATCTTGAGCAGCACAGTGCTCACGCTCCGACACGGCCATCTTGACATTTCACACGTCCTCGTGTGAGGTTGCTGGTGAAGATCCTGCAAAAGGAGATAATACCTGAACAGTAAAATGTTCAAACGCTCGGCCTTCCTGACCAAAAGGGTCAGGTCTTGTAATACCACAATTTGTATACCACAACTTTATTCAAAATCATAACATTGCTTACTCAAAATCCATAGGTACCTCATGAAATAACAGTGATGAAAGTAAACGTATCAAAATAACTATTCACCAAAAATTCAACAAAACTCATCAGACCAATCTTTCCAAATCAAACTAAAGAGATTATGTAATCAGTGTAGTATGCAATACTCTACAATTCAGATACACCCAATGACAACCTCTATCCGGTCATCACCCAAAACAAGGGCTACCTCCATCCGGTACCCTTACACAACACAGCGCCTCTATCCGGCGACTCAACAGCGATCGCTTGCATCTTTGAGCTAAACGCACGCCACTCACAAGAGTGGCCGCACTGCGACGGGAAATCAGGCCCGATTTACGCCTACGACTACGAATGCACGAAAGATGTAACCAATCTGAGCGACTTGCATACTATTGAATAAACAATCACAAAAAATTAGTATTGTTTGAACTAATTAAAACTAGTTGAAGGTCCAGCCCCTTCGTTTACTATCATCACTATCATCATCATCACCACCATCATCACCATAATAACTAATGATAACTTTTTACAGCCAAATATGCTGGAGGGCCAAGTACCCAATTGTTTTTTTTTTTTTTTCAAACAATTGAATTATCAATTTACTGTGTACCACTTTAGTCCGGCTATCCCTGTAGCTCATAAATTAAGTCATCCCTGTGACTCCTCAGAACCATCCCTGTGGCTCTTACACATTTGATTATCCCTGTGATCTCACACATAAGATCATCCCTGTGATCTTACTCAACAAGATGACTTAAGAGGACACAATAAAATAATCAGTTAAGACTCAAAATTTTCAGAACACTCCGAATCGCTGATGTCATTAGGTACTTGTCCCTCAGGCATCTTTTTTTTTAACCTATCATGTGCGTACTTGTAAGTACGCTTTGAGTTTAGGGCTTTTAAAACATAACGATCGTTATCAAGTATTTCTATGACTTTAACCGGCCCCTTGAACTTCGGGTCTAACTTTGTTAAATCAGGAAGTAAATTAATTTCATGATTATGAACAGTAGTGACTAAACTGAATTTATATTCCTACATAGCAACAGCTGCTTACTCAAATTCACCACACTATGACTAACAGTGTACTAACAGTGTACTAACAGTGTACTAACAGTATACTAACAGTGTACTAACAGTGTACTAACAGTGTACTAACAGTGTACTAACAGTGTACTAACAGTGTACTAACAGTGTACTAACAGTGTACTAACAGTGTACTAACAGTGTACTAACAGTGTACTAACAGTGTACTAACAGTGTACTAACAGTGTACTAACAGTGTACTAACAGTGTACTAACAGTGTACTAACAGTGTACTAACAGTGTACTAACAGTGTACTAACAGTGTACTAACAGTGTACTAACAGTGTACTAACAGTGTACTAACAGTGTACTAACAGTGTACTAACAGTGTACTAACAGTGTACTAACAGTGCCGTAACACTGCACCAACAGTAAACATGTTCAGAAACATTGATGCATCTACCAACTGTTAGCAGTGAATTCGAACAGAAAAGTGGTTACATTACAACAGAAAAGTACTAACATTACATTACCACAGAATAAGACATTACTAAGAAAGATTTTATTCTATTTCCTTATTTTTGCACTAAATTTCAACTACAATTTCTAATGAATGAAGTCACCAACAACAAATCACCTAGCCCTTTTACTCTTTAGTTTAACTCCTTTCCCTTGAAAACCTACTTTTGAAACAAATAAAGACTTCAATCTGGATCGTTTTCTTTGTCATAATCATAACCAACAGAAATACTTAGTGACTTTTCAGTTGTAAAATAAAATCAAAATAAAATTGTAACGACTGACCTCTATAAAGTGACCTTGTAGATTCGCTATGCTGGCTGCGCCGAGTAACAGGATGCTCTCAGCTTGTAATGCTGCACTAGCACCCGCCACAGAGCATCGCCATTACCATTGCATCGCTGTCGCCACTGCATCACCGCTTGCGCTGCTAGTTGCTTTGCTCAGCTCCACAACTGTTGCCGCTGCCTGTTGCACCGCTGTTGTCTTGTGTTGTGAAGCACCTGAAGCAGATAATCATAGGCGCATTTGGTTGTTGTTTGACATGAGAACAAGCACTAGAAAAAGTGGAACGATCACATGACCTGTTATCCTTGGAATCAGTCGGTACTGTGCGATGTACTGGAATGCTACACCTTAGCATGAACAGCTGCTTGAAATCACACCGTGTCATCCATCACCATAGCTTCATTACGTCGTTATGATCCAGGCACGCACGTCAACATTTTTTTTCTCTCGGGGTCGAAGTCAGGAACGAACATTGGCACTCAAAGTAAGCACACGCATCGCTTGTAATGTAACAAAGCAATAATATTGCGATTTGGGCAATAGACGCCACTTTTCGTCGATCACATTAATTTTCCGTTGCTTGTGTCTCGTTATCACACTTCATATCGTTTGATTCACTTTTCTCACCACGTGGGACGTTTGATTTACATCCCGCTTCTGATGACGGAGTCAGGATAAGGTTATTCACCGCCGAGCACGAAATAATAGTTTCTTTACAATACACAACCTCTATTCTTACAATCAACATCGAGTTACCTCAAAATAACGGATGATCGAACAGATTCACACGGATTCAAGTCGGTAAACGCGGCAAGTTCGACACAGCGAGGTGAACTCAAAATGAACGACCGTTCACTACGGCTGCCTGTAACAGAATGTACCCCGACTACCCCCCGATCGCGCTCTCCACATTTTCCCGCCTCCGGAAACGTCAAGACTGTCAACTGTCAAACTGACAAACATCAAACCTGTCAACTGTCACACGTCCTGCACAGACCACACACTTGCTGTATCGACCTTACCCAAGTGAGCTACTTGACGTTTCCGACTTGATAGTTACGACTAAACTCAATAGATGGCGCTAGAGGTGCCAACAATCTTGAGCAGCACAGTGCTCACGCTCCGACATCTATATATATAAAATTCAAAGTCCTGACTGAGTGAGATATCAACGCACAGCCCAAACCGCTGAACCTAGAGACTTGAAATTTTGCACACAGATACTTTATACAGTGTAGGCATCCACTAAGGAAGGATTTTTGAAAATTCCATCCCTAAGGGGATGAAATAAGGGATGAAAGTTTGTATGAAAGTCCCTCAGTTTTGAAGCTAGGATCTTCAAATTTTGTGTTTAGGCTGATGATTGAAAATAAATAAATACGTGTCTCAGCGTTTTTCAAAATTCTACCCCCAAAGGGGTGAAAAGGGGGATGAAGTTGTGTTTAGAAGATAATCCTTCATTTTTGAAGTAGAAATCGCTAGATTTGTAATTTAGGCTTATGGATGGAAATCTAACGCAACGCATATTGTATTGGTATAATTTCAACCCCCATGGTGATGAAATGGGGGTGCAATGGGGTAAATAAACCTAAAAATCGATATGGATGTCGTTATTGGGGTTTTCTGGGATGAAGATTGCGAAAATGACATTTATTTTGAAGTCCAACACGGTCGACATGATTTAACCCCTAAAGGGGTGAAAATTGGATTTAAATTTGGTATTGAAAACAATATAAAATAGACATTACAACTTAAAACTTCGTAGGAGCATGTCTTAAAATAAATAGGCAAACATATATTTTGTGGTTTTGAAAATCAACCCCTTAGGGGGTAAATGGGCTAAGTAAACGTAGAAATCGATATGGATGTCGTTCTTGAGGTTTTATGGGATGGTGATTGCGAAAATGACATTAATTTTGAAGTCCAATTTAACCGCTAAAGGGGTGAAAATGGGGTACAAATTATATATGGAAAAATAATATAAAATAGACATTACATAGTTTACAGCTTAAAAATTCGTAGGAGCATGTCTAAAAATAAATAGGCAAACACATATTTTCTTATTTTGAAAATCATCCGTTAGGGGGTAAATGGGGTAAGTAAACATGAAAGCCGATGTGGATGTCGTTCTTGAGGTTTTATGGGATGAGGAATGCGAAAATGACATTTGTTTTGAAGTCCAACACGGTGGACATGATTCAGCCCAAGGGGACGGGGACGGACACGGGAACAGGAACGGGAACGGGGGCGGGGACGGAAACGGGAAAGAGTAAAGAAACGGGAACGTGATACTCTTAATATCTCTGGACCTAATTCTGATTATTGTAATAAATGATTTATGATTTATGATTTAAACTAGCTTCCGCCCGCGACTTCGTCCGCGTGGATATTAGAGAAAATCCTTAGGGAACCTTCAACCAGGATCCGACCAACCGTTTTATACGCGATTACGCGGGTCCCCACCAAGCGCGCAGCCTCGTGCGAGGCCTGTCACACGTCGCAAATGTTTTGCCTCGCGAGGCAGCGCGCTTGGTGGGGACCCGCCTAATCGCGTATAAAACGGATGGTCGGATCCTGGTTGAAGGTTCCCTAAGGATTTTCTCTAATATCCACGCGGACGAAGTCGCGGGCGGAAGCTAGTATATATATAAAATTCAAAGTCCTGACTGACTGACTAACTGACTGACTGAGATATCAACGCACAGCCCAAACCACTGGACCTAGAGACTTGAAATTTTGCACACAGATACCTTATACAGTGTAGGCATCCACTAACGAAGGATTCTTAAAAATTCCATCCCTAAGGGGATGAAATAAGGGATGAAAGTTTGTATGAAAGTCCCTCAGTTTTGGAGCTAGGATCTCCAAATATTGTGTTTAGGCTGATGATTGAAATAATTAAATACAGGTCTCAGCGTTTTTCAAAATTCTACCCCCGAAAGGGTGAAAAGGGGGATGAAGTTGTGTTTAGAAGAAAATCCTTTATTTTCGAAGTAAAAATCGCTAAATGTATAATTTAGGCTAATGAATAAAATCTAACGCAACGTATATTGTTACTGGTAGTATTTTGACCCCTAAGGGGATGAAACGGGGGTGAAATAGGGTAGATAAACCTAAAAATAGATATGGATGTCATTATTGGGGTTTTCTGGGATGACGATTGTGAAAATGACATTTATTTTGAAGTCCAACACGGTGAAAATGATTTAACCCCTAAAGAGGTGATAATGGGGTACAAATTTTGTATGGATAAATAATATAAAATAGACATTACAACTTTAAACTTCGTAGGAGCAAGTCTAAAAATAAATAGACAAACATATATTTTGTGATTTAAAAATTACCCCCTTAGGGGGTAAATGGATAAGTAAACATAAAAATCAATATGGATGTGGTTCTTGAGTTTTTGTGTGATGGTAATTGCGAAAAATACATTTATTTTGAAATCCAACACGGTGGACATGATGCAGCTTCAGGGGACAAGGACGGAGACGAAGACGGGGACGGTGACGGAAACGAGAACGAGAACGGGAACGGTACCGGGAACGGGAACGGGGACGGGAACGTGAACCGGAACCGGAACCGGAACCCGAACGGGAACGGGAACGGAAAAGTGTAAAGAAACGGGAACGGGATATCTACCAATATATTTGGACCCAATTCTGACTGTTGTTATAAACTAGCTTACGCCCGCGACTTCGTCCGCGTGAATATTAGAGAAAATCCTTAGGAAACCTTCAACCAGGATCCAACCAGCCGTTTTTACGCGATTAGGTGGGTCCCCACCAAGCGAGCAGCCTCGTGCGAGGCCTGCCACACGCGGAAAACGTCTTGCCTCGCACGAGGCTGCTCGCTTGGTGGGGACCCGCCTAATCGCGTAAAAACGGCTGGTTGGATCCTGGTTGAAGGTTCCCTAAGGATTTTCTCTAATATTCACGCGGACGAAGTCGCGGGCGGTCGCGGGAAGTTTAAGTAAGCAGGTCTTTCTCTTTACTCCTTAAAGTGTCTATTTGAAAACATAGTATCAGAATAAGAAACTAATAACGCAGCTCAAAGTCAAGTACTAAACTTATAAACTTAGATTATAATTAGATAGATAAATTTTGGTAGCTTTGTTGGTTTAAATAAAACAAATTCTTATTTGCCAAAAGCAAAATATTATGTGTTTTCTTAAAGTTTAGCTATTAAAACCAGTGAGTGTTACCAATATTCTATGAGTTGGCTCTCCCGCGCCGCGGTTTTTATACCTACCGGGTCCGGTGACCGGGCCCAGTAAGAATGGCCGGGCTCGGTGGGTGTTAAAAAGGGCACCGGGCCCGGGCGGGCCCGGCCCGGCCGGGCCCGGTTTGCAATCTCTACTTGTGACAATCGTATACTTCTATAACATATTATTCATACTAATACCAAAGAGAATGTAAAAAAACTAGCGTACGCTTTAAGAATATGTCAACCAAAATTTGTATAGAGATTTGCCATTGTTCTTTCTGCAAGCTGATAACGTGCACTTTTAGACGAAGTCGCGGGCGATAGCAAACATACCTAAGTTTAATAAGTAACCTTTGAATTGCTTCCAACAGAAATAAAAATAACGACCACGACGACGACCACGAGCACTACAACTACAACAACTACCACGACCACTACGACGACGACGACGCCTCCGCCGACCACTACTGAGTACTTCCCACCTCGTGAGTAAACAATACAGACACGATTCATAATAACGATGAAGATATCATTGTAAATTGAGTAAAGCTTTTTCTCAATTTTCGAAAATATGTTTTATTCATACTTATTGAATCAATAAAAATTCCTTGAGCCTCTTATGTACTAGTCAATACATTTTTTTTAAACTTGTTTTAGGGTTCGTAGTGCCACTGCAGCCTGCAGAGCAAAAGTTTTACACACCTGATGTAACAACGTATGGTAAGTTACGAAAAAACCATGCATACATTTCCACCCACATAGAAACTTGATAATGAAATATATATATCTAACGAATTTTAATAAAATGCCATGACATGTACGGTACGAGCTTTAAGATTTACTTTTCACAAAGCTTGTAAATCTAAATAAGCACAGAAAAACAAAATCATCACACATCAGACAAAATATAATTTGCTCATTTGTGATTTTTTCTTTATAGATACGATGCAAAACGTAATTGAACAGTCAGTTCTCGACAACAATTGGCTGCCAACTGTCGAATCGACGGGATGTCACAGCCATCAAGCCTTCACGCTCCCCACTTTAGTGCTAATATCAGTGTTGCCATACATAAAATATGTTACTTTTAGTAGCTTTCAATTCCTTCTTCATTCGATTAATAGGAGCAATATTAAATTTATTTCGCACGTTTCAAGATGATAAGTTATTTCCACCTTATTTCGTGATATAAATATGTCAATTTAGTGCACGAAAAAAATGTTATCCTTTTTCCTGTTATTATCAAAAGAAGTAGATAGGTAACAGCTTAAACTAAAAATGAAATTTGAAAATGACAAGTTAAAGAGATAAAAGTACTTATACTCGTATCATAATTATATTCTAGAACAGAAGCAGAAAATTGATCTAAACACGTACACTATTGGTGGGGGTATATATATTTAATATTTTATTTAAATCATGATTCAAAGTGAAAACATGCTACTTTAGTTAGGGATGTCGAACCTTTATGTATAAACGTGCCATATTTCTAAAATGTTAATGTTTAATGAGGTCATAGAGGTGCCATCAAATCGTTGCGTAATGAATTTTGTGATCGGTGATGTGCTCAAAATATTCCGTCACGTGCCATTGGTTCGCCATCCCTTCTTTAGGTCCTATCTACTTCTTTTTTTACATTGGGTACGATGATTGTAATATAACGTTTTTGCGTTTATGCAATATGTAAACTAAGACTTATGTATGTAAATAAAACGATTGTTATTAAAATTAAGAACGTTTCGTTTTAAAAGTTGTGAGTAGGTTTGAGAAAATTGAGCTTTTGGTCTGGAGTTTTTCCAGTCTATTAGAAATCTTTTAGTTGAGACTGCTCTTTTTATCTGTTTTCAATTTTGATTCAGTTTTTATGCCTTTTAGCATACAAAAAAACAGTTTTAGTTTACCGTTTTTGCTATAAAATCTGGAAGGAAATTTTCTAGTTTTCAAATATTAGGATAAATTCGCAAGGGTCGACTGGAGCTCATAAAATTCTGTTGCAGTTAGTCTGAGTTGCAAACGCACAATTTTATGAAAGACGCCCATATCTTATGAAATACGTATGTATTTCATCAATGGAACAGCGAATCTATCGACTAAAAATAATGAAGTTTATGTAAACTTTGATTTGATGTGACACATTGCTACTTCGTTTTGGCACAAATAAAAACTTACCTAAGAAAACTAGCAATGTATCACATCTATCTGTTAAATCAAAGTGATTACGGTAGCACTGTAGAGCCCCTGGATTTCGTGTGCGCCTTTCAGTAATATTTTTTTAAGGTATTTGAATATCACATTTTACCTCATAATTCACTATGATTTTTAGTTTTTGTTAATGAGTATTAACAAGAACTAAAATTCATAGTAGTAATACAAGTGTATTAACTGTATGTGATATTTGGCAACTAAGAGAAATTAATTTGATATTGAATAATCAATGCTCGATGCTCATTCAATAAACAAAATTATATTGCAAAACGTAATAAATGATATTGTGATTTACGTCGTTTATCGTAATTATAGTGAATTGTGAGATAATAAGCTTTTCCGAGCTCTACATTTCAATTTCCAGTAAATTGAAAGTTCTCGACATAATTACAAACCAATTTTATTTTATGTACAACGTAGTAAAAAGTAAACAAAATATTTTTTGTTATTTATCTTGTTTTTGTTTCGCAAAATAGTTTTGCGAAAAGTACATATTGCTGCCAACGAAAATATGTAACCACTACAATATAATAATCATAAAATGGCATATCAAATAATAATGTAAAAATAGAGATACATTTGTATATAGTTGTACTAGTAAACCAATTTTAGATATAGAAAAGAATGAATGAAAATAAAACAACTTAGTACGTAAGAAAAAGCTTTTGTTTTTTCTGACTAATTTAATGAGAAAAGTTAGATACGAAACTCCCTCCATTACATTTGCTTTGGAATTAATGTTGTATAGTTTTGTCATACAAATTGTGAACATATTTTATGTACAAACAAATTAAAGCATAGGCAACCACAAAAATACTGAAAAAAATATAACTTCGAACGTTAGACCTCTTTTACGTAAAAAAAAACAGAAAAAATGATTGAGAGGGATCGAAATGAATTTGTTCTCCTTTTTACGTAAAATGTGGGATATCACGAACCTGCTTTTTTTATTGACTACTGAATCGTAATATTAAATTCTCAAATCTAGTAACTTTACAACTTACTTACTTACATTTTAACGGGCAAGTTAATTTGTTGCTTTTTAGATCTTTTACTTTTTTAAGAGCGTTCTACTTTAAGATACAATCTTATAAAATTTCGTCTCTGTACTTCGCTAAATTAAATTGTTTGTAAGCGTTATTTAGTTTTAGGGAAAATGTTATGTAAATATTTGAGTGACCCACAAAAAACCATGATATTAGGTAGGTATTAAAACTTATTTGTAAATTACCTGCCAAGAATATTACGATTGTAAATAATAGCATTAAATAAAGAATTTATAAGTACTTCAAGTGTTTAATTTTATACTTCCATTTTGTAATACAAAATTAAAGGTTTAAAGGCGATTTTTGAACAAAATTTGCAGATTTTTATGTAATGCCATAGGTTGCTGAAAGATCCTACGGATCTGAAATTAATTTAATAAATATTTTTTTATCCAGACACATATTGAGACAGAAACACGATTTAGTAACTTTGGCTCGATACATTTTAATAAAAAGTTTAAAGTTTGAGATTATTTAGAAACAACATCAGATATTCAAGTCGAAATTGCTTTAAATAATTTGTATCTTCAACATTCACAATCATGTGGAAGCATTCCATTTACTTATCAGTATCCTTATTTACTACGAATTGATTTCGTGATTTTTTTCCACCTGATCTGCCAACTCGGTCTCGCTCCGTCGCGCGACGTTTTCTCTTTGCTATCTCGCTTTACTGATATAGTGCTAAGAAGATTTTTTTTAAATATTCATGTGATAATAACAGCTACTACACACTGTTGGTGGCGGTTGACGCGGGCATGCCGGGCCAAACCAACGGCGGGTAAAACCGTTGGCTCATTGCTTAGGAGCCATGAAAATATTGTACTTTGATTGCTTCATACTGATTTTGATGAAGTGTATTTAAAAAGAAGTGGGCTGTTTCTACTGTCCTACAAAATTCTTTCTATCTGCGTCATTGAGACAAAACAAGAACCTTGTACCCAAACTATATTGATCTTTGAAATTAACTGTTACAAGAAAACAACACTTTATTATTCCTTTGCCTATTTTTCAATGCTGGAAGTTGATTCCCCGGGCAGGCGCTTTAGTTACGGTCAGTTACAGCTAGAACCCTATATTTTAATACTTTTACAACAGGAGAATATTATGTTGCAAGTTTTGTGATATGTAAGTATAAGTGTATATTATTAAAGTCGGGGTTATTTGTATAACAACAACTGTTTCAAAGGAGTAGATTACTAAGTCATCATAAACAACATTTTTTTACGACTTTTCCCAAAACCTTAGAGCAACGCTGGCTTCTGTTGTAATGTTATTACCGTTAGGAGGTCTTTTGTAAACGTTCCCAAGAATGTAGACTAATGGGAACTATAAAAACTAATACTTATAAATAGGAAACTCGTGTAATTATAGGAAACGGTAGGGAATCGAATGTACCTGTAGGACATTGAATGTAGCTGCATATCCTTACCGGCGGGCATGTCCGCCGGGAAACTATTACGATTAGGGTTTCGATACTGCTCTTTCTTCGTGTAGCACTTATTTTTATCAATTATTTAATATTTTAATTTCATGTTGTAAAAAATGGTTTATTTATAAACAAAGGTATGTCACCATAATTGTCATAGCAACGCGCTAACTTTTTAATTCGATGTCAAAACTCTAGATTTTTAGCCTAGCTATGGTTAAAACCTCGGTACAATACTGTTCTGTATTCGTAAATTCGAATGTAGAGTAGAAATTAAAAAAATAAAATATCGACGGTATAAAAGCGCGGTTGGCAGCTCAGATGACTCAGTCCTTCCACGAGGTTGTCCGTGTACACCATAACCTATAGCTGCCGCCCTATTTCTACTCTACGTTCCATATTCTACCATATCATTGTAAAAGTAACCAAGTTTAAAATAAGGGCATAGCGGCTTCTTCGAGGCACGGTCCTCGACCTTCGGCGAGAACCATCTCAGTGAATAACGGCACGTCTTCGAGGCACGGTCCTCGGCCTTCGGCGCGAACCACCCGGACGTCGTGCACCTATCCCACCTGTCCTATCGAGGGGACTCTACGTCGGACCCCTGGGCCTTATGCGCGCCCTAACCGCGCCGTTACCCTAGCCAGTCGACTACGCTGCTACGTGCCCAGCGACGTGTCCTGGAGTGCCCCTACGTGCTCTGCGCTACGACCCCATCGCTACGTCCTGCGTCCCCACCTGCACTGCCTGCCTGGACCTGCTGAGGCCTCCATCTGACCACCGGGATCCAGCGTGCCAACCTCGTGCGCCTCCTTCACCTACCTGGCCTGACGTTCCCGTGCCTTCGCCGTCCCGACCTGCTTCGCCTTAACTTAATCCCACCTCCGTTAGTCCTACTTGCTTAGCTTAAGTTAGCCATAATTAGTTAGTTGGTTAGCCTATACCTAAATAATCCTTGTACCTGCCTAGGACGTGACATTTTACAAATAAACCCTTGAATTGCAGCTCTATCTTTTTATTTCGGTTCCTTCCTCTAGCTTTCTTCCAAATTTTGCTCCGTTACCTTCCGTAACGTGACACTGTAAGGAAGCTCGTGTTACTCTAAGCCCAAAACAGGCAAAAAAATTCGACTTCCTAAACAAACGTTCCAACAGCTGATCGAGTTTTGTATGAAAAGTCGTTTTTTTTGTCTGTTTTTGGAAAAGTCGTAGAACAATATATGTTGTTGTTTAAGATGTTAGTAATCTACTTTGAAGGGTTGTTGGTGTTTTACAAATAACCCTGAATTAAATTATAGGCTTTAAATAGTCAGATCGGGATGAAATTCGGAAAATTATTTATTAATACCAAGCTCTCACCTGCGACTTCGTCCACGTGGAGACTAGGGAATTTTTGATCAGAATACTTTTAGTATTCTTTGTTAGTTAGAAGCGCTCATGGTGGAACTTGACAGACTGATCGTAGTTGATCATGTTTGTCAAGCAACGCTCGGTCCGGTCGGGCGTCGGATGGGTGACCGTTAGGTGGCATAACAACTGAGCGCTTCCGTGCTTCGGAGGGCACGTTAAACCGTCGGTTCCAGCTGTTGTCATCTGATGACAGTCGTTAAGCCAAGCTAGAGGCCTTACACACGGCTTGATAAACTCTAACACCAGAGGTGGCCACTAAACCTCATACGATAAACAGGTTATACACTATCTGTATGTAAAATTTCGAACAAACCCTTTTTTGAGTGATCAAGTGACAAACAACCAAACTGTCACATTTGTAGTATATAAATTGACATCCGCTGATGGATTTTTGATAATTCCTATGGGAATTGAAATTCCAGACAGACCAAGTTGCGAGCGAGAGCTAGTTCCATCACAATCTGACCCAAAATATGATTATCTGATGTGATATGAATGGTTTTTGCACTCCGGCCACTGAATCCTTTCACGCTATTTGTGATGCAAATACTGGGGCAAAGATGAATTAATATGCTAATTCATTTGCCACCACATGAGTTCAAATGGTATCTATTTAACTGACCATGTCACAGCATAATAAACTTTGATTTTCATTAACAGTAGGACAGGAACATTATTTGCGCTTTTTTAAGCAGCAAAAAGTTAGGTATGATTAATTTCTTTGTCCACATAGACAAATGTCATAGTTATAAGGCCTACCTGAGCAGTATCCGCTACCGCCGTGGGTAGCGGTACCTAATCCCGACCGATATCCCGCCGGGTATTTAGTATGGATATTCGCAGCTGTCGCGAAACCGGAACCGCATTCCTAACGGTTATGCGAAACGTACCTACAGCATTTTCGGCGAAATTTTTACTCCCCCCGTGGACGCACCCCGAGCCACCCGCCCGCAGCGATCGCGTCGCACGCAGGTACCGCCTAAGCTCCGGCAGCGGTAAAATTCCGCTATAATTTGAACAGCGCGTTATCCGCCTACCCACTGGCATATCGTGGATGATTACCGGCTCCAGTAGCGGATACCACTCAGGGGACCTATTACAAAAATAACGTACGCAATTGCGTAACGCAGTCACTTGGCCACGATAATCGTCCGCAGTTCGTCGGTTGTAGTTATAACAAACATTTTGAACTTGGCTATCGTAGCCCATAGACTACTGAACGAACGATGTCGGATACGCTAGAGAGAAACTGTCAAACTCACGCAATCACTTCGCGATATCGCATACGAAAGTGATTTGTAATAGGAAACAATCAAAACGAAGCACGGACGCAGCTACAGCTTAAACTTTTCGTAATAGACCCCCAGATTTAAGTAGGCCTTTAAACAAATTTAGAAACGAAGACGTATTGTAGCATGAGTCTCGATAATGAATCGTGGCAGAATATTAAATTTATTATAAAGTTAGTTAATGAGCAGATAAAACAATCTAAAAACTTGTGGCTCTGTAGAGCTGTAGACCACGCGTTTGTGACGGTTCCCTATGTATTTGCATAGAATTTTAAGGCATAATATGTCATAGCATAATATGATTTCTCCGAATGATGTTTATGCATAATATTACTAGGCATAACAGCTTATGCATATTTTTAAAATATTAACTCTGATTGTTTTTGATTTTTATGTCTAAATAATATTAGGCGAGTTGACAATATGCGTAATAACATTATGCGAAAACAAATTAGTCTAAATGATTATTATGCTTACATAAATAGTATGCCAAAAAAATTATGCCAAAGTATTATTATGACAAAATAAGTTATGCCAAATCCGTTATGCCAAATCAAATTAGGTATAAAAGCATTATGCGAAAACAAGGGATACCGTTTGTGACATATTTGATAATTTTTCAAAATGGGGAAATATGCTCTAAAATTGCTTATAAAATCTGTATAATTATAGATCCTGCTCAAAAAATCACGAGAATTGGTTGAGAAGTGAGACCTATAGAGGAGAATAAACGGACAGACGGACATACGAAAGCATTTTTGCCCAAGCTGAAGCGGAGACGCTTCGTTCGCTCTTCATGCACGCTCGATCAACAAATAAAGTTTTGTATAAAAATTTATGGTAGACACTTAAGATTTTTAATATGTAAATGTCAGGATAATCATGGATTTAATTAATATCTTCCACAAACATAGATCACAGCAGATAATATTTAAAATGTAAATCGGGACAGAGAAATGCGCCGAATTCAAAGATTTTCACTCAGAAAATCTGTCAAAGTGTTGCGACACAAATGGTGCGAAAGAAATGATACGACGTCGCTTTCTTAATTATGATGTTGCCCCAAGTTTATAAGGAAAATGACAAAAATCTGTGAGAGAACCATTTATAATTTACAATAACGGACTTGTCAGAGGGTTCTGTCGCAAACATTTCTTTGTTTAGCTCAGCAGCAAATTCCATCAAGGAATCCATCAATTAAATTGTTTATTGTTATGTCAGCGGAATCGTTTATCCTAAGTAATAAAAAATTAAGAAAACATTGTTTCAAGTAATCACTCTAAGTGATGACTAAGTAATCAGGTTATTTTTTTTATTTTATTTAATAATGGCGCTCTAAATAATGTAGATTGAGACTAAAATGGATGATTCATTGGATGATGCTATTTTCAAAACTTTGAGGGCTTATTAAAAAAAAGAGTCACGATGAGCGGACGATGTTCGTCGTTCGATTTACTTATAATTTCAGAGGCAAACTGGCAAAAATTCCACAGGGTGTAAGTTTAACGTTCCACTTATTTTAGCCGGTCTAAAATATCCGCTAAAAGCCTCTTAATATTTGAGGAAGTTCATTTTTATTTCATTCCCTCTCCCGAGATTACTATTTGATTTCTTAATAGATAAGGTAATTGCTCCGAAATGAATGTTTTTTCTGATAATTTTAAGAACAACCAAGTCTAATATTTATTTTATTATGGGCTACGATGTTTATCTGTCTGTATTTTTTTATAAAGCCTCGTCCATATTAGGGCACATTTTATTGCGATACAAACGTGCTAATGTGGACGAGGTGGTTTCGGCACAGGGTATCGGTGTGCCGATGCTTACTTCGGCAAGAAGCAAAGCAAGCGCGGAATACGCACTAAACGCAACTTTTATGCGAGTCTTGCGTTAGTTAGTCACGATAGGTATGCACACCAAATCGGTTGCTGTATGGGTGGGTACTCA
Organism: Agriphila tristella; assembly: GCA_928269145.1. Taxonomy (NCBI): domain Eukaryota; kingdom Metazoa; phylum Arthropoda; class Insecta; order Lepidoptera; family Crambidae; genus Agriphila; species Agriphila tristella. The sequence continues at coordinate 48,152,031 of OV743433.1, forward strand.
CTTCGGTTCGCGAACCTCCGCGCCCCGCGAATTTGGAACATTGCGACATGTGCGGACCAGGTTTGCATACGTGATCGCACATGTACACACTATGGCACCCTGTTGCAGCACAGTTTAAAAATTGTTTTGGTGTAGGCTCGCGGAGCGCGGAGGTTCGTAAACATAAGTGGGTACCCACGGTAAGGCTGCATTCAGACGATAACACACGACCCGACCTCAACCCAGACTCAACTCAAACTTACCTCAACCGCAGCCCACCTTGAAAAACATCGCTTACAATTTTCAGCCTTATGACACATTAATAAGCTCCTGTGTAATGTTCAGGTGAGTTTGGGTTGAGCTCGAGTTAAGTTTGAGTTGAGTTCGGGTTGTGTTCGGGTTGAGTTAGAGTTGAGGTCGGGTTGAGCGCGGGGCGTGTGCAGTTGCATCGACAAAATATAACGGAGCTTATTAATGTGTCAGAAAACTCAAAATTGTAACAGTGGGCTCCGGTTGAGTTGAGTTTGAGTTGACTTCGGGTTTAGGTCAGGTCTGACCGCAGCCTTACTGTAACTCTATGCGAGTTCCACACGTGCTGTTTCTGTTTGCGAGTGGCGCATTCACCACGTCATGACGCACTCTAACATGTCTTAACCCTAAACACACCGCACGCTATTTAGCACCGAAATTGTACAATTTAAACAAGTTAATTCGCTAACAACATTCATATTCGTGACACGACCCGCTCACATATATCTGAGTCTTGAATAACAGAGGCCGAGACAGAAACAAAGCAGAGATGTTATCGCATTCACCTTCACAAGCCATGACTTATGTCCGCAAAGATTATTTGGATTGTTCAGGATTTCAGATATAGTGGTCTTGATACAGATAAAGTTGGATGATATAAAACTAGAAGACCTACAAAATCTCTATCTATGCTGGTCTTAAAAAAATATTGATATTCTTTAAGTGACAGTAATAGAATTAAATATAAATATTATATAGACTCATTATAATCTTTCATAGAAAATAAAAAACCTCTTTAAATTAACGGTGTTTCAGTACAAAAAAAGAATTAATTAAAACTTTATGAAATTGGTCACATTTGTGTATCTCACAAATTTAAAACGTAAGCAGTACTTTAGTTTAAATAATTAAATAACAGCCTCTAGCATTTACCTTTTGCTGAACATTACTAAAATACTATACAAACAACGACTAGGCCACAAGAAGTGGAAATTAAATTTATACTTTGTGTTTGCCGCTTTTGTGTTTTTGACAATGCAATAAAACGCTTTATTTACTCACAGTTGTTTGAAAAAAAATTGGACTGTGTATACATGGTCTGAAATGCCAAAATAATAATGAGGTATTTCTCGTATTTTATGTACAATAAGGTTTTAATTAACGTTTGTTTTAGCTTAACATTGAAGGTAGATACATAAGACTAAATTAGTGTAGCATTAGGTATCTTAGTAGATGTGATAGACTAGGAAGTAGTTTAAAAATAAATAGAAAGTACAGTGTTGCATAATATTCTAATATAATTGTCATATCGAACATATCGCATATCTAAATTTAATTTTTAGTTGGTATTAATTTAATAAAGAACATAATTATTATTGTTACAGATACATTACATAAGGGCGTATTGTACAGTAGCGTATTTGGTTCTTAGTTTTTATTTATTTTGTTGATAAAATGGTGGGGAAGAAAGATTAGATATAAGCAGTTCCAATACGACACCTGTACAGTATATACACTACAGAAAAATAAAACCTAATAAAAACGTGTTAAAATAGCAGTTATTGCTTCATAGATCCTCTGTGTACTAAGACAATACATTTTCAAGAGTGACATACAATTATTTCACGATTAACCGTCGCTGCTTTCAGATATTTTCCACGTCAGGAAAAGTAAGGGAAACAATAACACTAAAATTTGTACAATCTTCTTCTTCTTGTTATTTATGTGTTGGCAATCTACATTCCACTTGGAAGTAATTTTTGCCAGTGTCAAGTGTTGAATAGTTCAGTGGTAGGTATTGTTTCAGTTTACATTAGAATGCAGGTGCATTGCATTCCAATGCTGCTTGTGCTTGGAGCATTTGTGACCAAGTATATCAAGACAGTTTACTCTTGTAAGTTCTGCCGAGGTAGCTACCACTACAATAAAAGTCTCAGCTTCGCACAACCAAGATCGCGCCTATTTCAATTATCCCACATATTGTTCAGTGGCGTAGACACTCGTACCACAAAACTGCACCGATTTTAAGACACAATATCCACTATGAATCAATTTGCAAATAATTTAAATAGATACCGAACCGAACTCGATGAAATGGCGCCAAAAACTCCCATTTGTACAATCATTCTGTGGGCTAAAGGTCAAACCGCACTAGCGGAGAGGCGTGGCGCGGCGCTCTGCAGACTTGGGTGCGAAAGAATATTTTGTCGCGCCGCGCCGCTCCGCTGCATTGCCGCGCCTCGCCGCTCCGCTGCAGTGCCGCGCCGCTCCGCTGTAGTGCGGTTTGACCTTAAAGGAAATATTTAGCTTTTTGAAAAAATATGTTGCACTACGGCTAGAATTGAACCAATACACACTGACAAAAAGCGTATGAACTACTATTATTTCAAACTGAGTAGTGAATATAAAAATTGATATTTTATTTATATATATGAGTAATAATAAATAGGTGATTCTATTTCAGTAACAGAGTGATGAGGGGTTGTGCTTTTAGCAAATGTGATTGAATTGATTAAACTTCATAGTTACGTTACGAAATTGTTACATTCTAAATCTCCTCAAGATCAAACAGTTTCAAATAAATCAACACGGTCATATTTTGGTTCTACTTTTAATAAATAAAGCGGTGCAGGTTTTGGGTAATGGAAAAACAGAAACGACACAAACACGCAGACTCGAAACAAATGTTTGTTTTATCGGCTCGCTATCAATCCGATGCGTTGGTCGAGCTACTGCCCACCGCATGTTGACTCTCCGTTACTTTTAACTGACTGCAGAATATTAAGCGAAAAGTTAGTGACCGAAAAGATAAATAAAAGTGAGAAAAGTACATGAAAGAAAAAGTAAAATAATGCGACATTATTGGTCGTAAAGAAAGGCGATTTTCTGATCATGCATGTTTGTTGCAGGATGCAGGCCCGTGCAGGTTGTGTTCTAATGAACCAAATTCGTTGTTGACTCTATTCACGCTATCAATGAATATTTTCCTTTTTCGCTAACCTCTAACAAGAGAAAACTTAGTGACTAAAAATAAAGAAATACTCAAATGGAAAAGCGAGAAAATGCAGAAAAAGGTAAAGTTTCTAATTAATACTGATTTATTGGTCATTAAATCATGCGGATATTAAGCCATGTGTGAATTCTCCAACCTGCATTCTTTGAAAGAAAGTGTATGTTGTCGAAAGGTTGGTTAGAACTAGAACCAATCTAAATCAATCTAATCTAATAAGTATCATCTGTCACAAAAATTTCAGAAGCCATATGGCTTACGAGCTTCATATTTTTCTTACATAGACATTAAAAATACTAATTCTTATCATTAAAGATAGATAAATGTCCCCATAAGTGTCATAGAAGGTATTTTTACCATAAAAAATCTCTATTTTTAACCGACTTCAAAAATTTTAAAAGCAGGAGGTTATCTATTCGTCGCGTATATACCTATTTTACTATGTATGTACACCGATTACTCGAAGACGGCTGAACTGATTGAAATGATTCGAAAACATGAGGTTTGTAACCAAGTTGGTCCCATTTTTTGAAATTTTGAAATCGGTTTAGTAGTTTTCGAGTAATCTTAAAAACACTGTCGTTTTCGTTACCATTTTATATGAATTCAAACGGATTTTCAACCATTACTTTTTTGTTTATGAACCGATTTAGATGATTCTTTTTTTTGTTTGAAAGAAGACACCTTACAGATGATACCATATTAATTTCATTGGTATTGGACTTTGAATTTTAAAGATACACGACGGAACTCCTCAAAATCAAATAGGAACTGTACAGTGATTGAAATATTAGTAGGTTTATGACAATCAAATTAAGTTAAGGACATTTATTGTCAAGGACGTTCTGGACTAGAGTTGAACTGCGAAGGCCCAACGGAACTCCTGTGGAAATTGAGTTACTCGGGGTATACCTACCATTGAAAAATGTGAAACATTATATCGTTTTATTTTATAAAATATTCGCTTACATACCTACCACAGAAAAGTTTAAAATAAAAAAGCTTTTAAAAAAATGCAAAACCTCCTTCAAAAATCTTTAAAAACAAACTCTATAAAAAGAAAAAAATAATGTTCAAATCGATTAATTAAAACACGTCTATTGAAGTCGGGTGGGGCTTTTAGAATAGGTATAAACAATACAATAAGTAAAAAAATTACTTTCAGCTCAGTAAAAAAAATACTTTCAGACTTCAATCGACGTGTTTTAATTAATCGATTTGAACATTATTTCTTGCTTTTTATAGAGCTGTTTTTTTAAGATTTTTGAAGGAGGTTTTGCTTTGTCTTCCGTACCAGTCTTAATAATAAATACTATTAGTTCGCAGCTCGTGAAAGTTTTCGCGATCACAAAGGAAAATATGGTTTGCTTCATAAGTTTCTGGGTTGCAAAGTTGTGCAAGGCATTAATTTTTCAAGTTGGATAAGCACCACTTTTTCAGTAACATTCATTTTCAACATCTTTTAATTTGATGGAGTAAGGGATGTTTGAAGATTGTGATAGAAATAGGTATATTCTTTATCGCACAAAAAATATTTTCTTTTCTAGTCAAAGTCAAAGTCAAAGTCAAATAAGCTTTATTCAAATAAACTTAATTATTAAGTACTTTTGAATCGTCTATATTTTCCTACCACCCGTTCCAGACTTTTTTTAGCTGACAAGAAGAACGGGCGCAAGAAACTTATCAGCTGTAACAGCCATAAGTAACGATATTTACAAACTTGAATATAACGTTACCAGATAATTACAACAGGGTGACAGGATTATTGGCAACAACATAGACTTATTATATTACTTCAACAAAGTACTTATAGTAGCAAGTTATGTGTTACATCATTTCCACGCATTTTGATCTTTAAGATAATCATCTACTTTATAATAACCTTTACCCATGAGCGTTTTTTTAACATGGATTTTAAATTCATGCAAAGGCAGATCAATCACTTGTTGCGGAACTTTATTAATAAAGGCTATGCCTTTCCCCATAAATGAACTTCTAGATTTTGCAAGCCTAAATCTTGGAACGGCAAGTTTATCTTTATTTCTTGTATTAAACTGGTGAATATTGCTGTTCTTAGGAAATGAATCATAGTGTTTCCTTACATAAACTAAATTTTCATATATGTATTGGCCTGCCAAAGTTAAGATGTTTATTTCTTTAAACAATTCTCTCAAGCTATCTCTTCGCCGAAGATTGTATATGGCGCGAACAGCTCTTTTTTGGAGTACGAAAATATTTTCAATACTGGCAGCTGAGCCCCATAATAGCAGTCCATAAGACATTACACTGTGAAAATAACTATAATATACTAACCTTGCCGTTTCAATATCAGTTAAAAGCCTTATTTTCTTAACAGCGAATGCTGCTGAACTAAGTCTACTTGACAAGGCTTCAATATGTGGATCCCATTGCAGTCGAGAATCTAGTGTAATACCTAGAAATTTTGTACTCTCAATAAACTCGACTTCATCGTTATTCAAATTAATATTTAATTTTGTCTGCTCAACATTAGGTAATGAAAATTTTACACATTTAGTTTTTTTGGGGTTAAGTGCTAAATTATTGCTATTAAACCAGTATGAAACTTTAGAGAGGGCGCTATTTACTTCGTCCGAACAGTTGTTACCTCTGTTTACTTTGAAAACTAAAGAAGTATCATCCGCAAATAGTACTGTCTCACATAAATTATTCGCGTAATTGGGAAGGTCATTTATATAAATTAGAAACAGCAATGGGCCCAATATTGATCCCTGTGGCACACCCATATTGGTGGGGGCTCCAGTAGATTGAGTTCTATTAATCACTACTTTCTGAGTCCTATTGTACAAATACGATTTCATAAGGCTAACTGATTTGTCAGAGACACCATAATGTTCTAGCTTCTTTAATAGTGTTTGGTGATCAACGCAATCGAATGCCTTAGAAAGGTCACAGAAAATGCCAATTACATCTTGCTTTTCTTCCCAAGCGACAAAAATATGTTTGAGAAGTGCAATTCCAGCATCAGTAGTATTTTTACCTTTGGAAAATCCAAACTGATTTTTATGAAGAATGTTATTGGATGTGAAATAATCTAGTAATTGGGAATATATAATTTTTTCAAATATTTTACTAAGTGCTGGTAGTATAGATATTGGCCTAAAGTTAGCTGGGTCACTTTTATCCCCAGATTTAAAAAGAGGAATCAATTTACTATTTTTCATTAAGTTAGGAAAGACCCCTTCATCAATACATTTGTTAAAAATAAAAGCCAAGTAAGGGGCTAGTATATCAATTATTGATTTAATAATGCTTGTTGACATGCCCCAAAGATCTTCTGTTTTTTTGACATTAATTGTTTTAAAAGCTTTAATAATATCTTCACTATTTATATATTTAAAGAAAAAGGTTTCCTTGCGCTTATCAACACTAGACTCTAGGAGGGAGACTGCGATGTTGGGACAAGCACTAAGAGTACTGGTTGTTTCTATTGGTATTCGAGCAAAGAAATCTTCAAAGACTTAAGCGACCTTATCGTCAGATTCAACAGTTTGATCACCAATTTTTAAACAGAAGGAATTTATATTGGATTTTGATTTGCCCGTTTCTTTGTTAATAATGTTCCAAGTAGCCTTAATTTTATTATCTGCTGATTTAATTTTATTTGAAAAGTACTTGGACTTTGCTAGAATACAAACTTCTCTGAATGTTCGTGAATACTTCTTGACAAATTCAATGAAGTTAGGATCACAGGAAGTAGCTTTCTCTGCATAAAGTTCGTATAATTTCCTTCTGCTTTTATATATACCGGGTGTGGCCCAGTCACTAAATTTCGTACTATCATTACATTTGATGACTTTTTGTTTAAAAGTTTCACTAAATTCATTTATGAATTTAGTGAAATGTATGATCGGAAAAACTGTATGATCGGCATGCCCCGGTGCGTAGCGTCAAAATTAAACACCAACCTTCCCCGTGGCTAACTGAAGACATGAAATTATTACTGGAACGTAAAGCAGTCGCTAAAACGAAATATAAATGCAGACCAACTGACTCTAACTGGGACAAATTTGTTGCCATTCGTAATCGCTGCAATAGGGTGTGTAGGAAAGCACAACGCCACATGTTTCATAGTTCCGTTGAACATGGAGACCCAGCTAAAGTCTGGAAATTTCTTAATTCAATGGGCATCGGGAAACAGCGTCAAGCTGCTATTTCAAGTAACACAGATATCAATTCCTTAAATCAACATTTCTCCTCTTCGTCTCAGTTTGATGACATCACGAAAACTAACACTTTGCAAACTCTTTCAACACTTCCCCGCCCTACACATGATCCCTTCTCTTTTAATCAACTTACTGAATGTGATGTTAAAAAGAGCGTTTTGTCTGTAACATCTAATGCAGTTGGTAGTGACTGTGTAAGCAGGAAAATGATAGTACTTATCCTTGACGAAATCCTTCCTGTCCTTACTCACATTCTTAACTTCTCCTTGTCTAGTGGTGTCTTTCCAACGATGTGGAAGGATGCCCAGCTTACCCCACTTCCTAAAAAACCGAAACCTTCATCCTGCTCTGACTATCGCCCGATATCCATACTTCCTTTCCTATCCAAAATCCTAGAACGTCTTGTCCATAACCAACTAAGCCTATTCCTTTGTAAAAACAAACTGCTGAATCCCCACCAGTCTGGTTTCCGTCCAGGTCATAGTACTACCACTGCACTTATCGACATCACGGATGACATCAGGTCCGGAATGGAGGCTGGAAAATTAACAATCCTATCGCTACTTGATTTCAGCAATGCCTTCAACACTGTAGACTTTGATGTTCTTCTCGAGACTCTTCGCTCTATTAACATATCTCCATCAGTTGTTGATTGGTTTCGCAGTTACCTGCTTGGTCGTCGGCAGCGGATTCGCACGGAAAATTCCTTCTCTTCCTGGTGCCTTACCACTGCCGGTGTACCGCAGGGTGGCGTTTTATCTCCTCTTCTTTTCGCTATATTCATTAACTCTATTTCCAGTCAATTAACTTCTTCCTACCACCTTTACGCGGATGATTTGCAAATTTACTCACAAGCCACTGTGGAAGATATCTCCTTAGCCATTGATACCATTAATGCTGATCTAGCAAAAATCTGCGAGTGGAGTAGAGCGCACGGGCTGATGGTCAATCCGGCAAAAACTCAAATAATTTTAATTGGAAGTACCAGATTAAGATCCAAAGTAGACTTTTCTCAATTGCAACCTGTCACCTTCAACGGAACTAATCTGCAACTCAGTGATCAAGTTAAGAACCTGGGCGTATACTTCGACCGCAACCTGAGTTGGTGCGTACAACTTCAGGAGGTGAGCCGAAAACTTTTTGCCGCCGCCGGATCTTTGCGTAGGCTTCGAAACTTCCTGCCAACTGCCACCAAGATTGCGCTAGCACAGTCCTTACTATTGCCCATACTAGACTACGCTGATGTTAGCTATCTCGATTTGTCAGAAGAGCAACTTAATAAACTTGAGCGACTTCAAAACTTCTGCATAAGATTTGTATTTGGACTTCGCAAATACGACCATATCTCTGAATTTCGTACTAAGCTCAGGTGGTTGCCAATTCGCCTTCGCCGGAATACGCACATACTGTCTTCATTATATAATATTCTTTTTAATCCTACCACTCCTTCTTATCTTAAAAATCGTTTTAAATTTGTAAAAGACTCCCATTCCCGCTTCTTAAGATCATCAGAAAATCTGCTACTGGAAATGCCAAAGCATTCTACATCGTTTTTCGACCGATCCTTCTCAGTCCAGGCTGTCCGCCTTTGGAATGCATTACCTGTCACAATAAGAGCTGCACAGACAATTCATAACTTTAAAAAACTGGTAAAAGAGCACTTTCTTTCCTTGTAGCTTGTCAATAACTTCGTACTGAAATTCTGTTTATATTGTAGGTATATAGGTATTAGTTATATTAGTATTTATGTAGGTTTATTATATAATATATATATCAGCTATTAATTATGTATGTAGGTCTGTCTATTTAGTCATATGTAATATGTGTATTATTAACGTTTCAGAAATTCTATAGGTCTTCGTAGTACGCACACTTTCTTTTTTAACAACTACCTTATCGTATTTTAATTTTCTATTCCTGTCCATCCTAAGGTTGCCTGGAAGAAATCGCTTTTTAGTGATAAGGCCGCCAATTGTATGTCTCCTTTGTATTTGTGATTTTCTTTTTTTATGTTCTTTTGTGTGTACAATAAAGTATAAATAAATAAATAATAAATAAATAAATTCAGTTTGGACTACGCTAAATAAATGGTTATATAAGTTATTGGCTTCAAAATTTGGTTCTGGTAAAGTTTCAATTTTACTTGTGACATTGTTTCTGAATTTTTCAATACAGTGTTTTTTTATTGGCCTACACATTATTTTCCTTTTAGACGGAACATGATGGTGCTCAATAGAGGCTAATTGTCCACTATGGTCGGACTTAATACAATTCAAAATTGATTTTTCAAGTACATTGAGTACATTAGTGTGCGATGATACTACAATATTTGTAAAAAATATTCCGTTTGACTGTAACAACAATTTCTGCATATTCTGATGCATTTACTTACTAAATTGATTATTTGTATTGCCGTGTAGGTATTTTTGTACCAATTTTATTCAAATTATTGAATAGTGTATTTATTTATCAGAGATTTTATTAATTATTTCCCTCAATGATAATTTCAATTGTAGCCTTTCACTGAAAACGTTCAACAACGTCATATTAAAATCGAGTTTAAATATTGCTTTCGCAAGCGCTAAAATGTATAAGAGTGAATATCAGAGTAAAGTGGGCAGATATTCACATGGGTCAATTTTAGCTAACCATGACTGTCGATTTTAGTCGATAAGTGTTTAAGGTCTGAATTAATAAAACAACAATGGTCTGTAGAAAAACAATTCTACTTTCTGTTTTTACAAAATTAATGTTGTAAAGGTTGTACAGAAAAAAAGGCGCGAACGAAATCAGTGACAAGTGACAGCTAATGTCAAACTTTTTTTTAAACTTGGGCAATGTGACGCTTTCGCTGTCATGTATGTAGTCGCCGGTGTGTACCTAAGTAAAAATATGTAATAAATAATTAACACTTAGTTCCAGCTTTGGCCAACGGGATACCGAGTCAGATGTTTGTTTAGTCACCTGCGGTAGGCCGCAATCGAAAATCGACTGTGTAAATGGCAAATTTACACAGTCGATTTTCGTCATGTGGCAATAGTCGTGCGGTAAAAGCTAAGGGTAAAAGTCATGCGGCTTTAATCACCTGTGTAAGCCCCACATGACTCCTTGCAATACCTACGTTTTTTATAGAACTACCAGCCTCCTACTCAAATGGCCAACTTTCTATTCGTTTGAACGCTACGCTTACTTTTAAAGCTTAAATATGAGCAATAGATGATTAAATCACATGTTGCAAACTTATGTAAACCAGAGACTTCGATGTATTGTATGGAATTGTCAAGCTTATGGCACGTAATTTTATAGTTTATTGCTTACTAGCGGCCGCCCGCGGTTTCACCCGCGTGGTTCCCGTTCCCGTGGAAATATCGGGATAAAAAGTATTTTATGTTTTAATCTAGGCTATCTACTATCTGTGTGCCAAATTCCAACCAAATCCGTTCAGTAGTTTTTGCGTGATTGAGGAACAAACATCCAAACATCTAAACATCCAAACCCACAAACATTCACATTTATAATAGGTATTAGTAGGATTTTAAAGTTTTAATAGTAAGCGTAGCGTTCAAACGAATAGAAAGTTGGCCATTTGAGTAGGGGGGCTGATCCTTTGTGTTGTCAATATGTTAAGCTATTTATTTTATATAAAAGTAAACAGTAACAACAATGTTTATTGTATACTCCATTTTCAAATGAATATTAAAAAATTATAATTTACACGTAACACGACACTTTTTCTAATACTTACTCGTGTTAAAATTTGTTTTATTTTTAACAAGCACAATCTCATCCGGACACTGGATACCAAATCTCAATTTATTCCATGTTCAAATACGGCATTGCCACAATTAAGGGATGACGCGTGAAATCCCACAGTCAGCACACCGTATCCCACCTTTTTGCGTCAATAATAAATATGGATTCACCACAGAGAGAGGATAATTGTTCTATTTGTTGGCCCCGGTTGAGGAGGGTCGGTGGCCACTCAACCCCTAATTTATTTATTTGGAAAGTGTCCGGGTGACATGCATGTAGGTAACTTGTCCCAGGGTCAGCACAAAATGTCACCTGATTTGGCCGTGTCTATAAAGATTTCATTGTATTGTAATAAATTTAGCGGTAAGGGATAGTACCTTTGATTCATTGTTTTGTTCGAAGCATAAATTATTAAAAAGTATAGGTAAGTTTTATGGTTCTATCGCGTTGTAACCATGTGAATATGTTAATTCGTGTTCTTGGTGATCATGTTAATTCACTTATCCGATTTCCACGATTTCCGCGCATACATATTTAATTTATTAAAGGAGTTTGATCTTTTATTTGTTCATTATCACAGAATAGAGAAAGAAAAGTCTTTACCTTTTCCCCATGGGGTAATATACTAGAAAAACAAAAATTGTCTCGATACACACACTTAAACAATACTCGATTCCTTTCTAAGGATAACTTCAGAATCGATTGTTGTTTGGTATGAATGTAAGTTGAATGTCGATTTGATTTTATTTACTTTGAGATATATTCCTAACTAATTAGTTAGGAAATACAACAAAATAAATAAATTTATTTATTTGTGGTTGCACTTTTTTTTACAGATGTTTTATAAGTTAATTTATATTCGATAGAACAAATCATTTTGTGAGTCGCAAATCAATGAAAGCAACTCAACATCAACTAAACTGTCATTTAAAATAGCAAATTAAAAGTAACTTAAATGGCATAATTAAATTCTTTTTTAAATGAAAATATTTCTGCTGTCTACTCCAGAACCATCTTAATTTCCCTTGGTTTAGTTATTAAATAAGCAAAACGATTAAATTCCAAGCTCGGCGATTTAAAAAGAACTGGCCTACTTTAGTAAGAGGTAACTTTTTACCTAATAAAGTGTAGATGTTAATCTGTTATCCTTCCCTAAAAAAAGCGGCAAGTTAATTAATTAGTCACTTTCTTGATTTTTTACTCCGACTCCAACACTCATTATACAAAAATCGTGGTGCAAACTATGTCAAGGTTAATTCCGGATTGCGATAAACAACAACATTTCACAGAAAGTTTTGCCAACGTAGATATGTAGAAAAGGTTTACCTTTTCTACAAACTACGTAAACTTCAAGTATACCTTGTAGGACACCTCGTTAACATAATAGGGTCTGAGTTCAATTCAGTAAAGAAATATATCTGCTGAGGGCATCTCCGGAATCTATAGTACAACATTTTTTTATGTAACTAACGAACACTCAACACGAATAAGGAATCTTGAATAAATGGGTCAGTTTTTTCTTATTGGATAACAACTGACTTTCTGGATACAAACTCAAACGGAAATTGGAACAAAAATAAAAAGCTCAATCCAAGTCAAGTGGGAGAGTATTTTTTTTTACTTTGAGCAAAAAAAGGTAACCTGGCATTTCCATAACTTTTTTTTAACGATACATAACGATTTTTTTGTTCAAACCAAAACTTAATGTCAAAAAATGACAAGTAAAAGTAAAAAATAATTTCACCTTCACTGAAAATCTTCATTTTGGTTTATAACTCAAAAACAGCGCGATTGAACATTATAAATTTTGATATTACCAAAGACAGATTCATATCATAGAAGTCAAATACCTCACTCCGCAAACGTCTTTTCCGGAAAGAGAGAGAGCCTAAATCGCACCAGCAATTTTCTCTATTTACGTAACCGCTTTGCTGGCATATCTATAAATTAGAAGTGGCTCAGTGAAAATATTTTTACTGCACGTTGCAAGCCGGACACTAACGTCCAGTAAGACATGGTAAGACATCGTAAGACCTCCCTCGGTAAATGGAGTGGATTTTGTGCTGCCTCGTTAACTGCTGACTTAAGACCTTACGCCATTTTATTTTTCACTTTTCCTCCCTCCTGAAACTAGTTGCAAGATGCAAGATGTAAAGAAGTTGTTTTATTTTGATGGAATTTGAGCTTTGCTGTTGTTATACATTAAATACCGTTCTCTGTAATTTTAGGTCTTTAGCTACGAAATCGGCGTTTTTATTTACAGATTTTCGATCATTGTCCAAAGAACGAACATAAAAAAGTGCCAGCTACAAAATGACTAAAGTGGAGAGAAAATATTTCTACAGTTTACCACAGAAACCGACAGCTATTGAAAGAAAGTCATAGCCAATAAAATATTCATTTTTGTAAATGAACATAATGCCTTAAATGCTTTCAAAGTTCAAAGAAAAGAGTAAAATCATGATGGACGTAGCGCGAAGATGGGAAAAAAAATCAAGAGAAAGATTTGAAAAAACGCAGTATCATTCTGTCAAAATGAATAATATGTATGTAGAACGACAGATAGTGAAGTAACTTTTTTAAATGAAAAAGCTTTATTCATTCTTAATGTTTTGTATGCGTTTATCACTAGTAACCGATAAATGTTAATTTATCGCAAAATAATTTAAATCTAAAGCAGTAAATAAAAAAAAGTCAACGTGCAACACCGTCATTGCTATCCAATACCTAACTATAGAATTTGGAAAGAATAAAGTTGCTTTTTGAGTGGTTTACATAGCTCAACGAATTCTTGAGACAGTTCCTTAAAAGAAATATAAAATGCCAACAAAATCTAATCGGATTCTGATAATTCTGTTATCATAACCTTACTGGGGTTTTATCAACTGTGTGCAGAGCGAGTTTCTACCTCATCGCAAATGCATGTGATAAACGATTCAACGAAGTCGTGACTTCAATTCGCTTCCCTTAGTTTCATATCAGAATTGGAAAATGGATGGACCCTGAAGCACTCTGCCGCAGTCTCCGCCACGATTACTGAATACGCCAACTTAAATTAACACCTACTTATTCAAAGGAATTTCATAAGAAGATATTGGATCGTTCAAACTTCTTAAATATTTCAATGAAAAAGTATTTTGTTGACATTAATACTGTCTTATTCAGAGTGCGTTCGTTAAACTAGGGCCAAAGTTAACATGGCGTTAGACTGCGGACTAACGCCATTTTAGCTCACAGTTTAACGAGTGACAGTTTAACGTTTAGTCCCATCGTTTAAGGATTAAAAGGTACATTGTGATTGGTTTACAAGCATTAAACCAGGTTTTCTTAGAACAGTCTTGCACCCCAGTTTTGTGAAACATCTCTGAATAAGACGATAGAGACATAAGAAGATGAGCTCTACTTAAGCTTTGTTAATTTTTCATGCATAAAAGCACAATTTGAACTTTCAGTTTCATTCAAAGAACTACATAACAGAGATAATTTGACTGAGCGAGCGTGAAGCGTCTCTGCTTCAGCTTGGGCAAAAACGCTTTTGTATGTCCGTCCCACTGTCCTGCTGTCCGGCTATCCGTCTGATCGCCTCCTCAGGTCACATTTCTCAACCGATTCTCGTGAAATTTTGTGAGCAGGTTCGATAGTTATTTTTTTTATTTTTTTCAAAATAGCGGCAATATGTTTAGTTTAAGTGAGGTCGTAGCTCACAGAGCCACTAGTTTAATTTTATGATAGGTAAAACGATAAACGTGCAAATCGCTACGTAATAAAAGTTTATGATACAAGGTTGGTAAGGAGGTATTTAAAACTTGTAGACCAGGTGAGTATTTATAATCATCACGAGTTTTACAAACTTTAACAACCGTGTACCATACGACGTTTTTCAATACATTTGCGAGAAAATTATAATAGGTAGGTACCTACTGAAATTGTAATAGAAATATAAAAAAACCGTAAACAAAAACGCACGGCGGCGTGCGGTAAAATCAACTTTCCACACGCTGTACTGTAATCGAAAGCACATATTTTCGAGCAACTGTATTAAACAGAGTATTGTACTAGTTATGATATATACTATTTTATTATTAAATATAACTGAAAACGTTACAATCACAAATTTCCAATTTCCAATGAAAAATCCGCTGTTGTGATACAATCACAGAAACGGATTTTTAATTGGAAATGGTAGCATGAATCGTGTTATTTTGATTTGAAACACGTAATTACAACGCAACATCATAAAACATTTTAAAAGACATTATTGTTTTTACAACACTGTTTTTTAGATTCTGTTTTGTAACAGAAATCCTTTGAAAACCATTGAAACATCTGAAAGTCGAAAATATTGGACTCATAATTGAAAAATAAATGTATTATATACAATATGTCTTCTTAGACTGTAATTACCTATTTCATGCTTAAGTTTACGGATTCACATGATATTTTTAATGTTTTTCATCTCGTCGAATGTGTGCAAACGGGAGCTGATCAATAACCAATCAAGACTGTTTGAACTCCATCGCTACAGTATTTTAAGCAATAATAAATCCCTGTGTGCCGTGTGCATTGCTGTTGGCGAGTGAGCCATTGTGTATTTTTTGATTAAGAGCCCTATCGCACTAGGGCACCATGGTTGCGCCACCAGCGGGTGATTCACTTGCTGTCCCTGAATTGGTATCACAAATACCAGATAGCTTCAAGGATAGTCAATGAAATATTTATTGCGCAATAGGGAATATGCATAAGTCACCGATTTTGATGAATTTGAGCTTGATCGCTGCGGACACTTATAAAAACATAATGGAACAGGAAAAAAAATAAACAAAATGTATTATTTTAGTTTTATCACACGATGAAATCAAGGAAAAATAACATTTTTTTTTTCATTTTCGGATATAATGCACTTTACAGTCAGATAGAATATCGAATAAGAAACAATATTTTGTATCACACATATGTACTTAAACGCAAAATTTAGGGAGATAATTGAAGATTATTAGCTAACTCTATATTAAACGCGCCGAAACACACTTGAAACGTGATGTGTGACGTCACCGTTTTGTATGGAGCGTTTTCGGCGGGTGCTGCTGCGCGCTAACTTCAAGTAACTATATCACGAGAAAAAAACGCAAGAGAAACGTTTTAATATTACAGTTAATTTTCTCACGCATTATACTTTTGATTAAGATTTAAAAAAAATGATGCATATTCCCTATTGGTTAGCGGACAGGGCATTCTGCTCAAATGATGAATTCTTGAAATATGATGACAAGTAGTTGTCGCTTTTTCCATAATTTTCATATTTTGTTTTTGTCGTATTTGTTGCTGTGTGGTAAATTACTTTTAATTTTCCTCGCAAATGTGTTGTAAAATATGAAACTCGTGAGCTCTTGCCTATTGCACACTTGGCTGAGTTACGCCCTCGCCTACGGCTAGAGCTGCAACCCGCAGCCTCGTGTTCAATGAGCAACCTAAGCTAACTTGTCTCATAATGTACTATTATTAATTTTGTTTATGTTTGCATGATACTTAAGTTGGCTAAATAGGTAAGCTTCTGATTCACTATTAAGATCTCCGTACTTCGGATTAGTACCCTATTTAAAGCAAGTAAAGATATTTCTATTCGTATTTGCGCAACCAAACGGACACCATGAGGTACCCTCCATATTACATTTCAATTAATAAATGTAGGTACACATTTTGTTGGTAGCACGACTGGTTGCACCGCCACTGGTATCATAGTGAGATATGGCTTTAAACCCCACAAAAGAAGTCGCGAGTTTTGTTGACTTTGGCTCAAATTACGTCGCCGACGGACGTCAAAAAAGAAATGTCCATTAAACAGTAATTGAAAGACCTATTCAATTTTTTATTATGTTTATTGTTGTCGCTGTTTGGTGAAAGACATTTTCCGTAATGGATTTCGCATTTTGGTATTGTTGCTTTATGGATTAATGAAGTTAAAATAAATTATAAACCTATTAATAGCATTTTGGCTGACCAGTAAATAAGGCTAGCTTCCAGATTGTAAATAAGGATGAATTTCACCAATTTAACATCAGATTAAAATATTAATTAACAGTCACAATTATTTTTAATATTTAAATGAAGTCTTCTTTCAGTAAAACTTCTTATCTTCAATATTTATGGCACTTTCCCTCCTTGTGGCATAGTTTTGGGACACCCTGTATATAAGTCTGAAGTCTATTCCAGAGAGGGACTTTAGGAAAATGACCACGTGGCTCTGTGGGGCTCTAAAACGGCTGAAAAATATTTTTAGTTTAGAAAATTAGGTAGACTAATATTTTTTAAAGGCTGATGCAGAATCACAGTTTTTTAGACTTTAAAGATAAACTAGTTAGTAGTGGAGATGGAAAAGCGTTATCACTAATTGAGACCAGCGATATAATATGTTTACAAAAAAACGGAAACAATATTGCAATTTCAATTTCCAAATGTTTTTTGCACGAATGAAAAGCATTCAATGGAGAAAAGGATCGGACTGAGTTTTCCCGATTGCCACCGCTCTTAGCCAGCGTTGCTCTAAGGAGAAAACGTATTAAATGATTTCTTTTTAGGGTTCCGTACCCAAAGGGTAAAAACGGGACCCTATTACTATTTTTTTTATTTTATTTATTTATAATCAGGCAACAAGGCCCATAGATATATACCTTAAAACTAAACATATATAAAAATATAAAACAATTGTGTTAGTTAATAACTTAATGGTAATGTTAGTAAAGAATTAATTGACACTATTTTCTGTGTCGAATCGGGGGCACAGGGCAATGTCCCTCGGAAGCGCCTGTACACCACGCCCTGCGGCCAGAAGTCCTCCTTCATGAAAAGGTCCAGCCTTGCTGTCGGGATGCGCACCACAAACGCCTTGAAATTGGTGTTATGGCGCGACTCCAGAGGCTGAACCCTCAAACAAAAGTTGCTTTTCTTCTTGATGTACTCTATCACGTTCTGCACGGTGGTGGTGTGGTGCAGGCGGGACAGGTACACGGCCGTGGTCGGTATGGCAGCTGGCAGCAGGAAGTTGGGCTAAGACTAAGACTCCGCTGTCCGTCTGTCTGTCTGTATGTCTGTCTGTCTGTCACCAGACTGTATCTCATGAACCATGATAGCTAGACAGTTGAAATTTACACAGATGATGTATTTCTGTTGCCACTATAACAACAAATACTAAAAAGAGAATAAAATAAATATTTAAGGGGACTCCCATACAACAAACGATTTTTTTCCGTTTTTTGGTACGGACCCCTTCGTGCGCGAGTCCGACTCGCACTTGGCCGGTTTTTTCTTTTTTTATGCACAACGGGATCGTGCTTGGCCTTCACTTAACCTGATTATGTATTCCTTGGTTAAGTGACGATAAGGCCGAAGGTGGAAGTGCCGAACCTGGAATCCTCATCACTGAGGAAAGTTACCTCTAACTGCCGGAACGCAACGTTTTTATTGTTGTAATGGCGTTAGACTTAGGTAAGATGGTGGTAGCTAGCCAGGTGGACTTGTAATAAGCCCTACCACCAACCAAACCGAGTACAAATCGTACTTCGGACTTCCCCTGCGAATCGAACCTGGGACCCCTGCGTGGGCGAAGCACTACACCACAGAGGCGGTTGAATTTCATTGAAATATTTTTGTATGCGACTGAATGCTTCTCTTGAACAGTGTTGGAAAATGTACAAATTGTCCAAGCTCGTATTTTACAATTTCCCACAAAGAAGTTTTCCCTGAAATTCGATTTTACCTCTAGGCTTTTACACAGAGTTTGGGAAACTTTTCGCTAAGTCCTGCGCTTTTGTAATGAAGCAGAATAAAGGAAAATAACATTATTTCAATTTTATTTTATTACAAATGTGATAAACTTTTATTTAAAAACTTTGGTTAATATTTTGAATACCTTTATTAGTTAGATTTGGAACACAGGTTTTAACGCGATTTTAACTAAAACATATAACAATCGCGTTAAAACCTGTGTTCCAAATCTAATAAAATGCAACGCGAAAGTTTAAAAGTGTATATAGCAAACCGCTACGGGTCGGAAATTGCAAAACAAGTACGTCATCTGGAATTTTTGCGGAAAAGAAGTGCAAGAATAGAAACATCGTTAACATTTTTAAAAAAGTGTCGCGATAGTGATGTTCTACCGCCGTGTGTTCGTATCAAACCACGTAAGGACATTCCTTTTTCGCAAAAAATCTTGACAAACGCGAGTGTGCGTCTCCTAAAACAATTAATTCGAAATAGGCACAGTGAATTGGACAGTGTAAGAAAGGAGTTATGCGAGTTACATTTGAAGTGTAGTTTTATTTTATCGCGGGTGGATTATGATGTGTGTGAACGAGTAACGTTTTTACAAGCTAGTCGTACTTACGAACTTTGCAGTATTGGTCACGAACGGAAATTATCAAAACTGTTACGGCGTCAAGTTACAAGTGAATCATCAAATCAACTCAAGCACACAGTGGTGAATCTTTCTCGTGCAAGTTAAGATGAAACTACCTTTACTATCTTGACCAAGGGCTTAAATTTCGTTTCAACTCCGAAACGAATACCGTTTGAAAGTGTAATGAGGATCAGTAACAGGTTTTTTTTTTTTTTTTTTTATTTTTTTTTTGTCATTTTCTCCCCGCTTTTTGGCAGGACCTTTTTTGCCATTTTTCGTGCTTTTATTTCTGTTTTCTTTCTTTTTTTTTTACTACAGCTTTAAAGCTCTACTTTATATCATTTTTACTCTTTTCTTTTTTACTCTGATATTACAATGTTTCATACTAATTAATACAGTCTTTTTCTTCTTATTGTTCGTGTTTTTACATACTGTTTTATATTTCTTCTTTTAAAAACTTTAGCTCTTACTTGTGTATGCTTAAATTCTACTATACATATACCATTTTTATTTCTAATGTTTCTTACATCATATTATTTCTTTACATTTTATTGCCATGTTTACATTATGCTTAATTTCTACTTTTCATTTGTTTCTTATTTTAATATATAACATTCTCTTAGTTTTACAGTCTTATAATTATATGATTCGTATGTTTGTTGTTTTCCATAAAACTGTATTGCATTATTATAATAAATGTATCTGTTACCTAATCTTTATTTCTTGTTATTACAATGTCCGCCACTTTTTTGGCATATTCCATAAATAAAATTCTTTCTTTCTTATTGTTTATTATTTGCTTTAGGGTGTCTTTGCTCAGTTTTGTATCAATTTTCTGTTGCAGAGTGTGCCTATCAATGCTATGAATTGGACAGTCTAGTATGATGTGAAAGATGTCCTCGATCGCTGCCGGGTCACAAATACAGGAGGGGCTGTCCCTGCACTTGAATCTGTGCAGGTATGCACAGAATCCTCCGTGGCCGGTCAATATTTGTGACGCTAATCGATCGATGAACATCTTCCTCACCACACCGTAGGCTACCACCCCATCAGGGAAAAAGACCTTGGTGGTCTCAGCCGTGTTTTCAGATCTATACCTGCAGTCCCATTTCTCGATTGTTTCCGCCCGGATGTGGCGTTTAACAAACGAGACAGGACCGCAGTCATAGTCCGATTTGGTCTCAGTAACAGGTTTGAACCCTATAGTTTTATTGATATAATATAAACACATATTGATATCTATGAAACTTAGTGAAAAAATTTTTGAAATCCGTTTAGAAATGGTTGAGTTAAAAGGGTTTGAAGGAAATGCCAAGCTCAATGCAATATGTGCTTTATCACGTACGATATAAGGTTCGCGTCCGTCGCGATGACGTCATAAGGACCCCAAAAAAAACAGTGTTTTACCTCTTATAACTTCTCAAGTTTAAAAGATATCGTAAAAATTTTTTCACAGTTAATCATGTAGTGGCATTAGCTTTCTTATTAGCAACTAAAAAAAAATCGTTACTGATCCTCATTGGCAGTGTTGAGGAAACGATAGTACGTAATAAAATTCCACCAAGTGAAGCGGATACCTTAAGGAAGGACGTCGCGGTAATTTTACGGAAATCGAAGCTTCCATCATCTAACATCACTGTGGAGGAGCGTCAAGCATTAAAAAATATCCGTGATAATAAGGACATTTTAGTGCTTAAGGCCGATAAGGGAAACGCCACTGTAGTGATGAACACATCTGATTATGAGCAAAAAATGGGTGAGTTGTTACAGGACAAAAAGGTATACAAGCCGGTTACATATAACCCTACGGCCAGAGTAACTCGAAAAATACGAACTCTGATATAGGACAACAAGGACCTATTCACAGAAGACGAGTACGAGAATTTATACAGAACAAAGCCACACCAACCACCAAAATTGTATGGCCTGCCAAAAATACATAAGTCCAACGTGCCGTTGCGACCAATCGTAAGTCAAATTGAGTCTCCTACTTACGACTTAGCAAAACATGTTGCGTCAGTATTGCAGCCACTTGTGGGAAAAACACCGTCTTTTGTTAAGGATTCACGGCACTTTGTGGAAATCATAAAGGGCCTCACTTTGGAACCATGAGAAATGATGGTGAGTTTATAAGTAGAATCGCTCTTCACCAATGTTCCAATTAAAGAGTGCCTTGATGTGGTGATGGAAATAATGATAGACAAAGAGATGCCTCTCAACTACGTCGACCTACTTAAGAACTGCTTAGAAGGAAACTACTTCATTTTTCAAGGTCAAAGGTACCTCCAAATAGATGGTGTCGCCATGGGAAGTCCAGTGGCCCTAGTACTGGCCAATATTTGGATGAAACACTTCGAAAAAAGTGCGCTAAACATCGAACCTAACAACATACGACTTTGGAAAAGGTATGTAGATGACGTATTCTGCATTTTAAAAGGCAGTGAGCAGGAAGTGAACCACCTTTTGCAGCATCTCAATTCTATTCACCCTAATATGAGATTCACTTACGAGCTAGAGGTTGACAGGACGCTGCCCTTCTTAGATGTCAAGATCTCCGTGAAGCCTAACGGGTCCATATCACATTGTGTTTATCGCAAGCCCACACATACGGACAGATACCTACACGCAATGTCACATCACCACCCCCGTCATTTGCAATCTGTTATCACTTCCTTAAAGAATAGAGCCTATGACCTTTGTGACCCTGAACATTTAGAGCATGAGCTGATCCATGTTCAGGAGGTACTTAAGAAAAACGGATATCAAGTGCACGGACGACATAAACTGCCGAGGAAAAAGTGTAGGCATCCCGAGGTTAGTAGACAACCAGCCTACATGCCTTATGTCAAAGGAGTAACAGATAAGATCGGCCACGTTTTACGTGAATACTCTGTACCGACAGTGTACACTCCTGGCATAAAGGTCAACAACATATTGGGTACACCGAAAGATGTCATACCATTACAAACACCTGGCGTGTACAAGATAGACTGCAGCTGTGGTAGTTGCTATATTGGTCAGACGAAACGAACTATCACCGAAAGAGTCCGTGAACACATCACAGCTGTAAAAAACCGCCAAACTAATAAATCAGCGATTGCAGAACATTTGCTGGAAAGTGGCACAAACCACTGGATTGAATTTCATCGCACGCAGGTTCTTTCCACTGATCGTCATTTTTATTCACGAGTCGTACGTGAAGCAGGGAATCATAACGTTATTTTTTAATATAACGTTATTTCTTACTTTATTTACCGTTAATTTTAAAATTAACGTTATGTCAATAAATAACGTTAATTTAGATAACGTTACATTGAAATTAACGTTATTTCAGTAAAAAACGTTAATTTTAACGTTATTTCTTACTTTTTTACCGTTAAACTTTAAAATTAACGATATTCCAATTAATAACGTTATTTTTTTAGCGATAATTTTACCGGTATATTGTACCGGTAAAGTTTAACGCTATATTTAACGATAATTTTAGCGGTAAAATATTTTTAACGTTATTTTTACCGGTAAATTTACCGATAAAATATTTTAACGGTATTTTTAACGTTATTTTTTTAACGGTATTTCAATCCCTGACGTGAAGCGATTGAAATTAAAAAACATCCGAACAACTTCAATCGGGAAGATGGACACAAATTATCTGCAGTGTGGAATCCAGTCATTACAAACGCATTACCTCTTTGTTCGCGGTCGGCTAACTACCAGATACGGCTATGATACAGAATAGGGACACCGTTAGTATTGTGTGTGGCGGTAGTTGGAAAAGCTGTTCGACGGTGGATGAAGATTCCACCAATGCAGATGAGGAGGCGTAACACCGCAACTCCAGTCAGCCCGTGACCACGGCCGATGCAACTCGGTCGAAACGTCGGGAAAAGGTAGGTGCTCAACACCTATGTTTTAGTTAAAATCGCGTTAAAACCTGTGTTCCAAATCTAATAAAATGCAACGCGAAAGTTTAAAAGTGTATATACCTTTATTAGTGTAATATGATTAAATAATGATTTTATATTAGTAAAAGGATTATCTTTGTTTTTATTTTGTTTATTACACAAAAAAGATGATTAAAATATATACAAAAATAATCATTCCCTGATTCAAGACTTGAAATAACTTGCCCAAATTATATCTTTATAACATTGTAATGAAAACAGATGTACTTCAAACTTTTTGTAAAAGGTAAGTGTCCTCAATATATTCGATACGATAACCATTCAGATTTGAACATTTCACTGATTTTCCTTAGAAATTTGATGAACAGATAGATAAACTGAAAATACAATATTCTATCAGAAGAAAAAAGGTTATAAATTCTAGACATAAACGCGACGTTGGGAAACGGTGCTAAAGCTAGGGTTTCCTAGGATGACGGTGCCGTCATATTACGGCCGTAATATAGCGGCGTTGAATGTTGTCTATGTAAACTATATGCCGCGCCGTATTGCTTACATAGACAACGTTGTACGCCGCTAAATGACGGCCGTAATATGACGGCACCGTCATCCTAGGAAACCCTAGCTTTACACTTTTTTGTGGAAGCTCTAATCGTAAGATTCATAATTGTAGAGCTCAGAAAATTAACAAATACTCTAGTTTATGATGTACTCTTACAATATATTGTTTTAAATTTCCATGGTTATTGACGTTAATAGAATAAACTATGTCGGGATTTACACCATGTACCTGTTTATTTTTGAGACTCCGATATTTCGGCGCAGTTGCATGTGCCATGATCACGGAAGAACTGTCGATTGTTGCGTGTGACGGATTTTAAGTAAAGCTTTTTTCCAATAATTGTATTTTTGGCTGTATGAACATTTGCCTTTGCCTTACACGTTCAGATAAATAATGTTTGGTAATAGTATGATCAAATCATGTATTGTTTAACTTTTAATTTTGATTCAGTTCTTATAAAAATAATGTAAATATCTTATACATATCTTAGCAAGTTTTAAATAAGTTACCATTTATTATATTTGATAATTTCACGATAGTTAGTCGTAACGCCTATCATTGGCTGAACGTATTTTCAAGAATTTAAGCAAGTAAGACTACAGTAATGAATATAACAATTATTGTAATTTATTGGGATTTAGTTTCAAAAAGATTACAACGTAATTGTTTTATAAAATATTATCTCTGATATTACTTTTTCGTACAAATAGTATAGTCGATTGTGATTGGTTGAAAAGTGGTGTGAGGGGTAAACTTTTTGTGTTTAATTTAGTGGGTATTTAAGGAATGGAAAATTGAGCATACGTTTCACTTTTAAGTTTGGAGCACTACGGGATTTAAGTTAAGTAAATTCTTCATTGTATTGTGTTATTTTGAATTAATTGTTTTGTGTGTGAGTTGATTGTTTTTCAAAGGCTATCCGCTGTTAATTTTCATTCCCAATTTTATGATTATTCCGATTATTTGTAGTAATAATAAGTAAAGTACATTATAGACAGATTTCTTTTGCATTTGCTTGGTAACTAGTATCATAGTTTAATAAAGAGATTAACTGATAACTTTAAGTTTATATTGTTGTAGTTTGTAACGATTTAATTGTAAATATCTGATTTGATAAAGCTGACGAGTTTCTTCCGCCTGTTCTTCTCTCAGCTAAAAAAAGACGTCCGAACAGGTGGTAGGTTAAAAGAAATTGGACGATTCAATTTAATAAACATTACTTTACTTAAATTGATTTATTTTGTTTTAATTCTCTCCATGTTTCTGACCATTTCTGACATCAGAAGTGGGTATCAACTCGGTCCATTTACAAAATATTAACACCAATTCCTGATGATTTTCAGGGTGGATGCTGACGAGAACTCGCTCCGCTGCCATTGCGATCCTGAGACCTGAGTAGCAGCCAGCTGGTGTCAGTGAAAGAAGAATGAGAAGTAAAGGAGAAGTCTTCAGAGATCTTCCTTCAAAGTCCGCTAGCCGGTAAGGCCATTAGTGGCTGTTTTAATAATTTATTTTACGAGGTTGCTACTTTGCTAGTTCAATACTTATTTATTGTTTTGATGTGGAAAAAGAATAAAATTTGTTACGACGAAATTAACATCAAATACATTGAGAAATCAATATTGGCTAAAGATGTTTATAAAATTAATTTGTGACGGTATTTGTTATACTGATGTGATTTTATCAAAAGCCTGAGTAATTGGTCTGGCGTCTAAGTAAATGCGATTAAAACTTGTTTAAATTGTTCATTTGTAGGTACGTTATAAGTAGGTAGATCTTTTTATACTAAGTCTGTATAAAGTTTACAATGAAACATTTAGGTTTGTAGATACTTTAGCTTTAGAAAATTCAAATTTTATTGAAGCACAGCTATTTACTTCTGCACTAGTACAAAATATTATTCATTGCTACCAAATTTTTAATAGTTACATCATTTCTTAATTTCTACTTTCTACGTATGTTTCGAATTGCAAAGTAGGTAGTAAGATTTAAGTAAGAATTTAATGTTTTTCATTTGAGGGTTTATTTTGTTTTTCTTATTTAAAGCAGAGTGTCTTTACTTTTGAACTTTACTTACCCTGCCACAGTATTTAGCATTCTCATTCTATTTTAAATTTATTGAAAGTTTTTATTTTGGGTAGATATCGTATTCTATTATTTATTTTTTCGACCAACAACGTCGAGTGGGTAGTACACTGGTTTTCATGGTGTCTGTCTCTCGAGATCCCTGGGTTCGATTCCTGGCTGTCTCAACTTAGACGACGAACTTTTCTGTAGGCGCTGTCTTGGGCGACACAAATGCTTTTAGTTTCTTTATTTAGCATCGGAGCAATGTATATAATAATATTTCTTTTACTTAGAAAAGTTATCTATAAAATAGAATCCCGCTCAGTAATGTTTGCGCAGAGTAATCCTAGCATTATTGAAAATTCAAATAATGATAAGCAATTTATGTGTAACTAAAAAGGCTGATATTGTTTCTTTTTAATTTGTGCTTTCTTCCGATAAGAAATAAGCTTAAATGCTATGTTCACACTGTTATGCTAATGTTCACACAATAACACAATTATTAATCATAATTACTTAAAAATTATAATTAATAACTGTACTTTATATTAATTACTTTTTACCATTGCTTTATATATTATTGCTTTATATTTATAATTTTGGTAAAAATTTGATAAATTTTCAATTATTTTGTTATTGATAACACGACAGTTAGTCAACCTGTTCAGGTGTATAATCTAAAATATATAGATTTAGTTAAATAGTTTAGGTTTGATTATGTTGTCTCCTAAGTCACTAATCTTGCTACGCCAAGAAGTCAAAAGTTTAAAATGTATGATCGATGTCATTCGGATTTATTATTTACTATTGGGTGGGTTTAAATTGCAACAGACAAGTATGTTTTGAGTAATTTATTCAGAGACTTTGGTTTGTACCCAAGTTCATGATAATATTATATTTTAATTTTAGGTTTTGATTTTAGGTTTTGATTTTAGGTTTTGATTTTCGGTTTTGATTTTCGGTTTTGATTTTCGGTTTTGATTTTCGGTTTTGATTTTCGGTTTTGATTTTCGGTTTTGATTTTCGGTTTTGATTTTCGGTTTTGATTTTCGGTTTTGATTTTCGTTTCTGATTTTAGATTTAAGATTTTACTTTAGATTTTATACTTTTGATTTTGATTATAGATTATATTTTCGATTTTTGGTTTTGTTTTTAAAATTAGGATTTTTGGTTTTGTTTCTCAGATTTGATTATAGGACTTGATTTTCGGATTTGATTTTCGAATTTGATTTTAAGATTTGATTTTTGGTTTCGATTTTCAGTTTTGATTTTCGATCTTGTTTTTAAATTTAGATTTTGATAGATTTAGATTTTGGTTTTTATTTTGAATTAGATTTCGGGTTAGATTTCAACTTAGATTTCAATCAAGGATTAAGTCTTAACCTTGAAAATTAAATTTCGATTTTAGTTTTTTTTTATTTTCAATTTAGATTTAAATTTCGATTAAGGTATAGATTATATTAAGGGTTCGATTTTTAGGTTTCGATCTCGATTCACATTTTGCTGATTTCGATGAACATTATTATTTGGATTTACATTTTGATTTTATTTACATTTTGATTTGGATTTACATTTCGATTTGGATTTAAGTTTCGATTTGGATTTACATGTTGATTTGGATTGATATTTTGATTTGAATTGACATTTTGATGAGGATTTAATTTTTATGAGGATTTTCGTTTTTGATGAGGATTTTCATTTTGATGAAGATTTCCATTTTGATTAGGATTTTTATTTTGATTAGGATTTTCATTTTGATTAGGATTTTCATTTTGATTAGGATTTTCATTTTGATTAGGATTTTCGTTTTGATTAGGATTTTCATTTTGATTAGGATTTTCGTTTTGATTAGGATTTTCGTTTTGATTAGGATTTTCGTTTTGTTTAGGATTTTCGTTTTGATTAGGATTTTCGTTTTGATTAGGATTTTCGTTTTGATTAGGATTTTCGTTTTGATTAGGATTTTCGTTTTGATTAGGATTTTCGTTTTGATTAGGATTTTCGTTTTGATTAGGATTTTCGTTTCGATTAGGATTTTCGTTTTGATTCGGATTCTCGTTTTGATTACGATTGATTCGGATTCTCGTTTAGATTACGATTTTCGTTTTGATTTGGATTGTCGTTTTGATTTGGATTTGGATTAACATTTATATTTTGATTACGATTTCCATTTTTATTTCGATTTCGATTTGAATTTACATTTTGATTTTTATTTAGATTTATATTTTGATTTTGATTAACATTTTGATTTTGATTTTTATTTACATTTTTTATTTATAAACATTTTGATTTTGATGTATATTTTGACTTCGATTTACATTTTGATCTTAATTTCCATTTTGATATCCATTTACATTTTACATTTTAGTTTCGATTTTGAAATTTGATTTTGAGAAAAATTTTGAGTATTTGAGTTTCAATTTACACTTAGTTTCGATTTATATTCTTATTTTGATTTTGATACTGGTATCGATTCTGGTTTTCGATTTCGATTCTGTTTTCGATTTTGTTCTGTTTTCGATTTTGATTCTGATTATGATTTAGATTCTGATTTCGATTCGGATTCTGATTTCAATTTAGATTCTGATTTTGATTTGGATTATGATTTCGATTTGGATTATGATTTCAATCTAGATTATGATTTAGATTTGGATTGTCTTCGATTTAAATTATGACATCGATTTATATTATGATTTTGATTATGATTTCGATTTACATTATGATTTAGATTTGAAAATTATAATAATGATGATAATTATGTTAATGAGGATTATTAAGATAGTGACGAGTGATGATTATAATGATGATGGTTGAAGATAACGATGATGATAATGATGATGATAATGGTTATGATAATTTATTTGCAAATTGATGAAGCCACATGATCGATCTTACCAAATACTTGTTCTAGTAGGTTTGTTTTCTGATCATATTGATTGATTAAAAATAATTGACATTATGATGAGTTATATTGATAGTGTGTTTATCTTGCTGCTTGTCCTATTTAGCAAACAGCTTCTGAC
The DNA here is from genome assembly GCA_928269145.1 of Agriphila tristella. Lineage (NCBI taxonomy): Eukaryota > Metazoa > Arthropoda > Insecta > Lepidoptera > Crambidae > Agriphila > Agriphila tristella. The sequence continues at coordinate 48,181,176 of OV743433.1, forward strand.
AGTTGTCTTCGTCGACTTATATTATATAATATATGTATATTGTCTTATTAAATCAGAATTGTCACTAATTATTAGTTAATTTCTATAGTAATATTTATGTGTAAAACCATTAATTGTTATATTTTATATCTAATTGCCATTTCTTTTTTTTTCAATAAAGAGTTGGGTGAAGATTTTTGTTAAATGGGACAAGTTGGAGATTTTATTGGTAATAATCATGATGGTCTATTTCTTTTTGACTTATGACTGTAATTGCCCACCGCCCAGGGGTAGCGGTAGAGTGGGGGTGTTTAGCCTGCGGGCGGAGGTTTGCGAGCCATGTTTGAGAGGTTTGCGAGCCATATTCGAAAGGTTTACGAGCCATGTTTGAGAGGTTTGCGAGCCATGTTGGAGAGGTTTGCGAGCCATGTTGGAGAGATATGCGAGCCATGTTGGAGAGATTTGCGAGCCATGTTGGAGAGATTTGCGAGCCATGATGGGGAGATTTACGAGCCATGTTGGAGAGATTTGCGAGCCATGTTGGAGGAGTTTACGAGCCATGTTGGAAAGGCTTACGAGCCATGTTGAAGTGGCTTGCGAGCCATGTTGCAGAGGCTTGCGAGCCATGATTAAGAAGCTTGCGAGCCATATTTGACTGTGACTTTTTTTAAGACTAATGCCCATTGTTGGCAGTAGTGGTTTTAAGTGACTGTTCTGTAAATTTTAAAGACCATTATGATTGTTATTAATATACCTAACATATAAGTTTAAAATTGTACTTCGGGAGCGAAGTACTTGTCAGAATGGCCGTGACGGATTTTAAGTAAAGCTTTTTTCCAATAATTGTATTTTTGGCTGTATGAACATTTGCCTTTGCCTTACACGTTCAGATAAATAATGTTTGGTAATAGTATGATCAAATCATGTATTGTTTAACTTTTAATTTTGATTCAGTTCTTATAAAAATAATGTAAATATCTTATACATATCTTAGCAAGTTTTAAATAAGTTACCATTTATTATATTTGATAATTTCACGATAGTTAGTCGTAACGCCTATCATTGGCTGAACGTATTTTCAAGAATTTAAGCAAGTAAGACTACAGTAATGAATATAACAATTATTGTAATTTATTGGGATTTAGTTTCAAAAAGATTACAACGTAATTGTTTTATAAAATATTATCTCTGATATTACTTTTTCGTACAAATAGTATAGTCGATTGTGATTGGTTGAAAAGTGGTGTGAGGGGTAAACTTTTTGTGTTTAATTTAGTGGGTATTTAAGGAATGGAAAATTGAGCATACGTTTCACTTTTAAGTTTGGAGCACTACGGGATTTAAGTTAAGTAAATTCTTCATTGTATTGTGTTATTTTGAATTAATTGTTTTGTGTGTGAGTTGATTGTTTTTCAAAGGCTATCCGCTGTTAATTTTCATTCCCAATTTTATGATTATTCCGATTATTTGTAGTAATAATAAGTAAAGTACATTATAGACAGATTTCTTTTGCATTTGCTTGGTAACTAGTATCATAGTTTAATAAAGAGATTAACTGATAACTTTAAGTTTATATTGTTGTAGTTTGTAACGATTTAATTGTAAATATCTGATTTGATAAAGCTGACGAGTTTCTTCCGCCTGTTCTTCTCTCAGCTAAAAAAAGACGTCCGAACAGGTGGTAGGTTAAAAGAAATTGGACGATTCAATTTAATAAACATTACTTTACTTAAATTGATTTATTTTGTTTTAATTCTCTCCATGTTTCTGACCATTTCTGACACGTGCGGGTAGATGTTATTGGCAGACGAATCGGTCTACCCTCCGTCTAGTTCTTTTATTACTACGTTCGATACCGGTACCACTGTCTGGAAACTCACTATTCACTCGAATTTGTTCTCGACACACGACACTCACTGTATCTGTACGCGAAACGGCACTTTTTTTATTTTTGTTGTTTTTACACAACCGGACTACTGGATTCCAGACACTCGATAATTTAAACCCATCCTCACGATTGAAATTTTTGTATTTGGTAATTTCAATCGCTTCCCTGACCATTCTTGGTATGTACCTGAAATAATCTGGGGGTTATGTAACTCGATCCAGTGATTTGTGTCCGAATGAATTAAATGTTCAGCAATGGCCGATTTCTGCGTATCGTTGTTTTGGACAGCTTTTATGTGCTCCTTTATACGGCATGCTATTGTGCGTTTAGTTTGGCCGATATATGAGCTACCACAACTGCAGTCGATCTTCTAAACGCCAGGTTTCTCCAAAGGAAAACTATCTTTCGGGGACCGTAGACATTGCGATACCTTTTTACTCTTACAAATATTGATTTAAGAATCTAGGTACTTGAATTTAAAAAAAAAGATTTGTTTACCATTTATATTTTCTGAATGTGTTTGACATAATTATGCGCATGCTAATATCACTTTAATACTTAAATTGTTTCCACCATCACCTTTAGCTAAGCCAGCTGCTCGTAAATGTGTTAAGAAAGTCTCAGCTTAGTTTCAACAAAAGTGGTAGGTTATTTTTGTTAACTTAACAAGGAGTCCCCTTAATTTGGTGTAATATTTTGCATCTTGGTAACGAATCGAAAGCGAAGCGTATTTAATTAAATCAAGGAATACTTTTTTTTACATAATATTGTCTGTAAACACATTCATTGCCGTTTGATTTAGACAAAATAGAATCTTTAAACAACATTAAACTTTAACAAACATAAATCATGTGAACTTTGATATTAAGCTAGGTACATTCGCTAATTGTATTTGTCAAACCACACTTCCGATTCAGAAATCAAATGACGCGTTACAAGTTCATAAAGACTTTTTTCATCTATACCTACTGACTTATTGTGAAAACCCCACACATTTATCGAAATTTTCATATTTTAGTACTAGTAAAAGGAGAAAAGCGGTATGAAATGCGAATAATAAAGTAGGTTCCAATGTTGGCATGTTGCCTACAGCTCACGGTCTATAATCATTTATGTATTGTCGCGGCTGCTATAAGAAACTATTATAATAGTCTAAACAAAGAATAACCTGTTTCTTAATAGTTTCAGTCAATTATTTGACGTTTGACTTGAATGATTAGTCTATTGTTTAATTTTTTTTGGAATTTAAATCTATAACGAACTGTATTGTTTTAAAACATTTTTGAAGTTTGAAATAAATAAGGGGTTAAGGTTGCCTTCAATTAAGCTTAAAGCCGAAAGTAAGAGTACGTTGGAATTAAATTTTCATAAAAAAATACCTGTAATTAGCTCCAACCTGTATTTAGAGTAGTTAACCAACTTATTATTATAGATAAACATTATGATATCCTCGATATTAACGTGTTTTTTTATAAGCTGTAAACTTTCTTTATCTTCAAAACTAGGCAGTATCTAAAACTAAATACCTACATCATCCAAACTCTTTAAATCGTCTTCTCAAGCACATTTTTTATCAAATAGCTTAGTTATACCATTCGCCGAACTCGATTTGTTTCCCGCTCAGTCAGCACTAATATCGAGTGCATGATTAGAGATGCAGCAGGCACGCAGCCAAACTTTGGGCGTACTTTATAGTCTACCTACATTCACGAATTCACGTCTCCCAGACTTTGAACAGCTGGTTCACCTTCATCAGTTAATGTACCATTGTATAAGACTAAGCGTTCTATTTTGTCTTAGTGTGCCTCTGTTATAATTTTATGGTTGTATCATATCAAAAACGTTACCGCTTCTGTGGTTTAGTCTGTGGTATTAAGACGCAGGAGCCCCGGGTTCGATTCCCAGGAGGGTAGAATTTGTACTCGGTTTGGTTGGTGGTAGGGCTTATTTCAAATCCGCCTGGCTAGTTACCACCATCTCACCTAAGTCTGACGCCATAACAATATTTTTTTAAATTGTTGTGTTCCGTCAATTAGAGGTAAAATAGCCAGTTCCTCAGTGATGAGAATTCCGGGCGAAGTGCGCTTCCACCTTCGGCCTTATCGTCACTAAACATCAGGTGAGGTGAAGGAAAAAACGTTTTGTATGGGAAGATAAGTACCAACTCTGCTTGAAACTGATGGCTCACATTTCTTTTAGTTATTATACTGTAGAAAGGAGTGTCTTAAAAATGTGGAAAATATTTTATGTTTTCAATGTGCTTAGAACAAAAACGTACGAAATATATAAATCGGTTTATTACTTTTGTACTTATGTAAACCGTTTTAGGACTGTAACAGAAGCAGGGGGCCTATTACGAAAATAACGTACGCAACTGCGTAACGCAGTCACTTGGCCACGATAATCGTCCGCAGTTCGTCGGTTGTAGTTATAACAAACATTTTGAATTTGGCTATCATAGCCCATAGACTACTAATCGAACGATGTCGGATACGCTAGAGAGAAACTGTCATACTCACGCAATCACTTCGCGATATCGCATGCGAAAGTGATTTGTAATAGGAAACAATCAAAGGATGCACGGACGCAGCTGCGTGTGTCGCATTAAACTTTTCGTAATAGACCCCCAGGTGATAACAGGATAGTATAAAATATTTTTTTAAGTAACAGAAAATATTACATAATATTGATACTACATTGTTCCTACCCTAACACAAACAAAAATTCAATTTCCTTTCTTATCGCAAAATTATATATTAAGACAAAGTTTCAACTTACTCCAGGCATTCACAACATCAAGATCAAACAAACTCTCAATTGAGCTTACGCGAAAATAACAAAAGCAGATGAATAAAGTAAACAAAACAGGAAAGGAGGAAAAAAAGAACTGGCGGGGGAAAATAAAAAAATCATTGGATAACAAGCAGAACACAAGTATTCGAGCGCCCTCGATGTTGAAGTCAGTAGCGCGTACAAATCCGGGTTTGCGACGAATCGAGGGCTCTTGAAGGATCCAAGAGCCGTTCTAATGGGGGGACTGTCCACTCTATGACATTCTGAGGCTACATGTTTTGTGGAAGGCAGAACTCGTGATGAGATAGGAATGTACGATCGTGATACGGAGTAACGAATGAAATGTTTTTATCAATGCCACTGATCGTATGTAGATCAAGGCCTTTTTTGTGTAAGTAAATATCTTAGAATAATTTTGCTAGGCTTCATATATAATTTGTGAATCTGAGGGATGACGTATTTGGCCTAATTTTAATAGGTTTGACTTTGTTATATAGTTACTAGTAATTATGTTCTTGGCTGTTATTGACCCTTAACCAATAAAATAAAATAAATAAAGGCTTTTAAAGATCTAATCTATGACATTCTGAGGCTACATGTTTTGTTGAAGGTAGAACTCGTGATGAGATAGGAATATACGATCGTGATACGGAATTTCAATGAATAAAAAGTTTTTACCAATGCTTGTAATCGTATCTAGATTAAGGCTTTAAAAGATCCACTCTTTGATATTCCGAGGCTACATGTTTTGTGGAAGATAGAACTCGTGCTGAGATAATAATGTACAATCGTGATACGGAGTTTCAACGATAGAAAAGTTTATAATAAATACTACTAATCGTATTTAGATCGAAGTTTTAAAATACCACTCTAGGACATTCCGAGGCTACATGTTTTGTGGAAGTTATAAAGATTACGTGATTAGTTAGGAATGGTACACTCGTGATACGGAGATTTAACGATTGCAAAGTTTTAATCAATCCTAATAATCGTATCAAGATCAAGGCTTTTTAAAGGATCAACTCTTTGACATACCGTGACTATATTACTTTGTGGAAGGTAAGAAAGACCACCTGATTAGATAGGAATGTACGGTACGATCGTGATATGATCAAAAAGTTTTAATCAAACCATCGTATCAAGACATTTTAAAGGATCTATTCTATGACATTTCGTAACTACCTGCATGTTTTGTGGAGGGTATAAATATTATTGAAAAGTATAAACAATTGTTAATTAATATTCAACGTATTAAAAATATGTATACTTCAAATCCAGTTGTAAGAGCTACAAATTACTAAAACCACTAGCGGCAGAACTGGCATAGCGAGTAAGTAGATAAATAAATGTTATTTTCAGTTCGTCAGCTGTACTGTTAAAATGCAAATTCCGTTCTAAACTGTTAACTGACCTAATTTTAAATTAATGTAAATGTAATTTACAAATCCACGGTTACAGTGTTATTGCTTTCACTGTCTATCACTTTGGAAATAAGGTTCCCGTTTTCCTTTTAAAAGTGTTGGAATACTAACTTACTAAATTTTTGCTTTTCATCATCACTCTATCTACCAGTGTATGCAGAATGTTATAAAATTTTAAGTCTGTTTTGTTTTAACTATTGTTTGTTTCTATCGGCTTTCACAAAAAGCATAAATTTTGGGGCATTGTCTGATGTTCTTAATCACGATAATTATTTTATGTCATTTGGGTTTTCGTTTCTTGTGAGACGATAACAATGATAAGCGTAAACGCACATGGACTACTTTTTGTAGCTGTGATAATCGCGGCGACTTGTTTGGCAATACTTTTGTAAGTGATTTTGTGAGCGACTTTTTGTAGCTCGTGGGTGTTTAATTCTGAATTAGAACATTACATACTTAACGACAAAAAATTGTTAAAGAAAGAAAAGATACGTGAAATGAGTACCTACAACTAATATTGTTAAATCAAATAGTTGATCTTCAGCATAATTCTCTCATGAAACCATGAAAAGTAACATTATATTTCACAGGCATGTCGATTATTAAAAAAGCATTCAAACGTATTCATTGAAAAAACCACATCGTCTTTCGGGTATACATTTCAAACGACTAGATATTTTTGAACAGCTAGAAACCACGTCTTTATAACTAAGACATTCTCATAATAAAAGAATATTCAATATCCTTTTCTCGCCGTGCTCTATTTCAGCGTTATACGTGACATTTTCGTATGCAGCCTGCAAAATCTTTGGTCGTGCTGTAACCGTCCAAAAGGCACCAACGGAACTAGATGAACACGGCCTATGAAAGAGACTAAAACCTAAGTGGAACCCTAATAACCTACAGGACAGGAGTACAATCAAAATCCGCTTACTACTTACCGTTGATTATAACTAAACTATTGGAACCTAATTTTACTGGATTAAATAACCTCCAAAATGCAATTTACTAAATTTACTTTATTCAACCCTAACTAACCTACAAAGAACCTTACTAACAAGCTTTGTGTGATCTGAGAGGACCTGTGAATGTCTAATGGAGGAACCCTGGATGTGATAATTAGTGAACCCAAATTCTTTTAAAAGTGTGATTAGTATTGATTTTCATTTTCCAATAGAAGTATTCGCTTTTATTACTAGATTTTAATTATTCCTGCTATTACAATTATTTCTAAATGAAAATACCACTAAATGAAAATTATTGCTCTATTGATATAACCAGAGAAATAGAAATTAAGTCTGTATTTTTCCTAAGTGAGTTTACTTTAATTTCATATTAATTCTTAATATTTGTCATACTACCAAGGGAAACCCCATAGTTCTTTAGTGTCAAAAATGGGAATACTATAAATAGAGAGGAAAACGTTCCCAACTACGTTCCGTTGATGAAGTAAGTATGAGTGAAATAAACCTACGTTGATAGGAAATGATCAAAGTGAATTTATGAGTTAAATGGAGGTTTGTTATAAGGTAAAAGAGGGTATGTTCAACCATAATAGACTGTAAGGTAAAAATAGGTAAGTCGGGTTATAGAGAAAAGTTAAATTTGGATAATTCTCTTCCGCTGCCAAGTGTCAAATTATAGGTCATGTATGACGTTATCTTAAATAATGTAAATTATCTATTGTCAACTTAATTCATTAAAATAAGAGAGATAATTGGAGATAAGTTAAGAAGTTATAGTCGCCTGAGATCAAAGTATAATAAAACCCTCAACGCTTTTAAATAAGGATTCTTTTACTTTCTTAAGTTATTGTACAAGTAGTGGATATGCAATTGTGGTTTTGCCAGCTAAGGTACGAGCTCCGCCCCGCTCTATACAATGAGTCTCGTCACCATACGTGGACAACTCCCTTCTGGCCAGCCAAATTGTTTTCATGATAAATTTACTTAGTAAGTATTACTATATTAAGGTATTTGGTCTTTGTCAGTCTGTTTCAACAAAAGAGGACGGAGCAAAATGCTCCCAAGCGAACTATCAGTTTTCACAATGAAGAATTCTCCTTCAATTGTGATGGCTGAATTACAATTTTTTTCTTTAATAAATAATTCTAGTATGAATGTTTAACATTATAACAGATGGACACAACATTACTATCCATTTACTTGGGACACTGATAGTTCTCATATTCTGAAGGAAAGACAATTCTAAACAAGGTAATAAAGTTCTATGACGGATTCTTCATACTTTAATCTCGGCTAAATTATAAATATACAACCATAAACCGAATTGACTTCAGTTCATTTCATTTAAAGTTAAAGGCGATATTTCAATTAAATGTTGAGTAGACTAGGCAATATTTGATATCAATAAAATTCTATTTCTTTCATCCTCAAATTGAGTTGGTTGAACCTAGTTGTAATATTTGAACTCAGATAATATGTTGAACTTATTATTTGTGAATTTAATGTATTCACTAAATAATATAATATTTTCATAGTAGGTAGATACTTTTCAAAGTATTATCTCACTGTTAGTCATAACCTTCATTCTGTTAATTTGAAAGGTTTACTCAAACTATGATCTAGTGTTCCATAAACTGTGATTCAACATTAGTCTAATGGTAACACGGGATTATTCCATACGCCCAGATCTTGTTTCAGTATTCCTCCCACAATCACAAAAACGGATTATCTCAACTGTAATCAACCATTTGGAAACCAGGCTCAATTCAACCAATCCAATTCAAAGACGAATAATTATTCTTTATTTATGATTTAACTTTCACTATTAAATCATTATCCAATGTTAACAAAAGAATTTGTCTAGCTCTAATTAATAGTAAATCAAACTGTAGGTACTACTGAAGCTTGCAAAGTCTACTCAATTGAGCACATTATAATGATTATTCACAACACTGTGTCAAAGCATTAATAGATCTTTGTTAAGGCGCCTACTATGGAAGATTGATAATTTTCCTTCGGATCGGTCAACTTGTGGGTACTTACTGGAGCTTGCAAAGTCTACTCAATTGAGCACATCGTAGTAATTATTCACAACACTGAGTCATAGCGTTAATAGATCTTTGTTAAGGCGCCTACTATGGAAGATTGATACTTTCCCCTCGGATCCTATCCAGTAGTTTCACATAACCTTTCGTCCACTATATTTAACACTTCTGCGCTTCCTAGATTCCGTTCCTAAATCATCCTACCTCATCACAACCTAGTCAAGTTCCTATGTACCACTGAATGACCTGCGGCAGCCATCTTGTTGGTACCATTCTCGACACCACCTGCCTATGTCTCGCTTCGACAGCCATTTTGTCGTACACCAACCTATTTGCGGCCTTCCTAAATCCGATACACTACGAAGTGACCTACCTCTCCTTCGCCTATATAAGAGTTCCTAGCTTATCTAACGTTACTGCTGTTACCTTGCTGACAGCTCGACCTTCTTGAGAACGTCCAATCTTTTACCAGCATCCAAGTTTCCCTCCCGCCTTGAGATGCAAACCTAACCTACTGTTCCTACGCGCCTAACAATGAATTTATAAACCTAATGAGTTTACCTGCCTACCAGCGACTAAATTTAGATTTCCTATGCAGTATTTGTGATGCTTACCCCATCACCGAAGCCCGAATCTGTACAGCGTGAGCAAGCATGACTCGCCTAATTCTCTCCTAACAGCTTGGACGTGCTCAGCGCTGGTGGGACGGGACAGCGCTGAGTCCTGACAGAAGAGGATTAACACCACCAAGTCATATCCTCCACGATTGGGCGAGGAACACTCCTGCGCGCCGTTCGGTTCGTTGGCTCCCAAGCGAGTTGGCTAACTTGGTGATATTAAGTGACTGAACTAGGTGTCTTTTAACAGAACCCGCATTGCACGCCACAGAGCAATGCTACATTACCTACCCCTTTGAGGATTGACCGAACGCCCCTTAGAGACACAAAACTATTGATATTTATTCAAAATCAAACCCCCTTTATCGTTCCCCAACTGCTTATATAAATTTCAAACTAATTTGATTCGGAAACTTCTTCGATTTATTGGGAAATTTACTTTACTTTATGAACATTCGCAACCAAAATCTACCTACTTTAATTTCAAGCTTACTTATACCATATAAGCCCTAATTAAAGCGTATATGCAAGAGACTCGCACCCGGTTGCGGACCTATACGTCAAAACCTCAAATAAGCACTTTCTTCCTGACTTCTTGCTGTTTTCTTGCGTTATAAAAATACTACTTGTTCGAAGCTATCTTACAAAGAGGGTATTGACGGCTTCTACCGAGGTTCCACTTGATGCTACGTTGACGACGAGGAAAGTAAAGAGAGCGATTTCCCTCGAGCCGCGTCTTTTATAACCCCCCCAAAATGATTCACTCACTCCAGGAACCTCACCCCACACGATCTAAGCATCCTTTTTTTCTACCTTCATTTCCCTACTTTACATAAATTGTTCCTAAAATTTTCCCTTCTCCTTCAAAAACGGGGAGAATTCAGTTTTGTCTTACTCAACTTGTAAATACAATATTTAAGTTACTAATCTTACAAAATGAACCCCTATACTAATCAATAATTCCAACGTACAATTCAACTAACTAATAACCTCCTATGTTCAAGATTCTCTATACTCAAGCGCACAATGACGCTCCATTTTTAACCAAATTAAAATTAATCTGTTACCTAAATATTTCTCTATACTGATATTTCAGCTACATTTGATTTAAGCAATTCATACAATTGTATGAAATAACGTTTCAATCATAAATAAATCAACAAGTTTTCCCCCTTACATCATTTCTAACAAAACCAACAACTTTGAGTAATATTCAGCATATTTATCCAGAATCATATGAAATTATTGTACTATAATCATAGAACTCTGATTAATACGAATTTTATATTCACAACAAATTGAACCTCCCATATGCTACAATTATAATCCAACCTTTCAATCTTTTTATCTCGCCTTCCCCAAAATATCATAACCTCTAGAATCAATTTGCTAAAATACGTATTACAACATTTTCCATTAAGTATTTGGTCCAATTAAACCTAAAATTTCCGTTCAATTTAGCATCACAATGTTGGTACTTTAAAAACCCTAACTGGCAACACTCTTCCGACTACTTTTACATTTTCTAAATGCCTACCCTCATTTGAATTACAAACCTGCAGCATAAAATCCCGCTTTCGAAGGAACTTCATATCAATCTTTCTTCGTACAACACCCAACGACAAGACAAACTTTATTAGGCTCCATCCACATTTCCCATGAAATACTTTCTTATTACACCTTCAATAACTATTGTTTATGTTTTTTTTAATAATATTTCTAGATTTATCCTTACAATATTTCTATTAATTAATTATCTCCCCTTTTATTTTACAATTCGAGTTTTCAATTTACCACTAAACTGTCAACTAAACTCCGCCCAGAATAAAACATTGTTCCATTTCTTTTCTTTCTCTCTGTATTACCTCTGAACATCAAACCATATTATAAAATCAAATTAAACTTCCATTTTAATTTAAAATCTCCAATTTAACTGTGTCATGAAGCAAAGGCATGGTATAACAAAATACCCTTATTTAAGCAAATACCGCCTACAATTAACGAAATGTACTAGATCCGCTACAAAATTCTCCAAGCCAACTAAACTTGCATTCATCCCCCAAATCTGACTAATGTCTAATATTTCCTAAAACAAAATTTAAATTTACAACTATGATTTGGCAAAAGATATGGGACTTGCCTTGCGACCCTCAGTTACCATCTGGCGATCGATTTCTCATCGATTGATCCACTGGAACGACCTACTATATTTAATTTCGTTCTTTAGCTAAAACACATCACGTGGTGTGACACTACTGACAACTTACAGAAATAATTAACACCGAATTCAATCCTTTTTTAAGTAATCTTCTAAAATAAACTATTATAATGATATTCGAGAGGCTCTAATAAAATTTGATAAATAAACAATAATAAATATAAATAAATTTTAGGCCTATTAGCGTCGTTACTTAGACAGAGACTAATATTTGAATTTTAGCGCCGTGAAAGATTAAAAGAACTTCCGATATTATTGCTAACTCAAAACCTGAACTAGTCTTTATTATAATAACTTGTTCGATAGTTAAATAATATTATGCTCAATATGAAACAAAATTCGAAAAATATTTGAGACAAAATAACATGTTCAGTTTTGAACCGTTACAGTGCGAGTAAACAAGTTTTCACGACTTAACTTCTTATGTGATAGTTGAGTATTCTTGTAAAATAAAACGTAGAAATAACTTTAAAAAGATAGATACTAATATATATTTTTCAAATTATGTAACCACTATAATTTTTTTTATTTTTACTACAAAATGAGTCGCTTAAACCACGAAAACAATAAAAGTAAAATTCAGTTAAAAGCGAGACTCGGCCAAAGAGAGACACGTTGTATGAAAATGTAGTAAATTGTAGATACTCGTAGTTTAACGAACAATATAAAACTGATTTCACAGCAATTATTTATTGTTAGATAATTACGCATGTTAACAGATGAGTTATGTTAAGAATGAATTATTCCATAAAAATTCAAACAGCAGTGCGCGCCAAAGTAATTTGAGGTCATGTGTTAAAATGCAAAAATTCATAACACATACGACCGAAATATCAACGTATAAAACACCTATTTTCAAAATACCGAAAATCCCAAATGTCGATATCCGAGAGACCGAAACTTGAAAGATCAATGATTAAATGACCGATAGTCCAAAATCCCGAAAGTCTGTTTAGGTTCATTAGGTAAGTGCGACGACGAGCGAGCGTAGCGAGTGCGGGTAGGTTCCATTGCGACCAACAACGCACGAGCCAAGCGAGCGAAGCAAGCGTGTTGCGACAGCGGCCAGCGAAGTGCCAGAACCGACCTGCTGGCATGTAACCCTCAGTTAACCTTCGAGAGTCTTTTAGGTAAAAGGTCCTTTCCTGATTTTAAACGTACGGCCAAACAACCATTCGACATTTGTATTAATTGTAATACATACCCAAGTACATGAATCGTACATCAATGAAGGAGCAATGTTGTCAACAAAATAAAAATAAAAGCTTACATTTGCTTCTAAAATCTTTATTCCTAGTAAGTATATGAAAGGCAGTAAGTTTCGAAATGAACTTCATTAGCAGTCTCTTGAGCAAGACTCACTCCACTACGCTGCAATTGCATTTCACTAATTATAAGGTAGAAGCATTTTAGGAATCACAAGTAGGTAAGTACTACTGGCAGATTTATTTAACCCTTAATCAAAAGTACATACTCAACTCATAGATAAATTTACTGAAAAAAATACTTTTTTAAAACATTTTTTTAAAACGGACTAAATTATTACAAAAAAAACGGACAAGTAAAAACAAACTAAAAAGTAAAAAATAAATTCTTCTGTAAATATTTATAACCCTAATAACCTATTACCTACAGAAATTTTAAACCTAAAAATTTTAAACTTAAAAACGTGGGGCGCATGCTATAGACAATATTATGGATGATAAATTTTACAAAACGCGCCCCACGTTTTTAGGTTTATAATTTTTAGGTTTAAAATTTCTGTAGGTAATAGGTTATTAGGGTTATAAATATTTACAGAAGAATTTATTTTTTACTTTTTAGTTTGTTTTTACTTGTCTGTTTTAATATTTTTAGTCCGATTTTTTTGTAATAATTTAGTCCGTTTTAAAAAAGTGTTTTAAAAAAAAATTTTTTTTAGTAAATTATTATTTTATGCTTATTAGTTATCGAGCTATTGGAGCATTCGTCAAGACGATTCAAACGAGCCCAAACTCGATGGGGTTGCATGGTTTTATTACAGAGTCCCAGTGCACTTCTTCCGGTTCCATCATCAGACCCTGGAAACTATTTCCCAACAAAGAATTCGTCAATACGATTCAAACGAGCCTAAACTCGATGGGTTTGCATGGTTTTATTACAGAGTCCCAGTGCCCTTCTTCCTGCTCCATCATTAGACCCTGGAAACTATTTCCCAACAAAGTACTCGTCAAGACGATTCAAACGAGCCCAAACTAGCTAGTTTAAAATCGTTCGCAAACATTGCGGACAAACAAAGGAGAAAGCAACCTAATAAAAACGTGTTAATAAAATAATAAAAAAAAGAAATGTAAGACAAACACTCGACGGTTCGGTTTGACTTAAAATTAAAATGTTTACGTACCTATGTAGTTAAATTGTTAAGTTACTTGCTTAACTTAAATATATTATTCTGACCAAAGTAGAAATCAAAGAATATACAATCAAGATAATTAATAATATTACAAAAAAATAATAGAAAAATCGACTCACCCGTAGCACCTCAGACGGGACAATACAATTAGTTAAATTACTTATCTCCAAAACTAAAGTTTTAAGAAATCATGAAAGAAATAGATATAAGTAAACTTATAAAATACCCTTAGGATCGCAAAGTCTACAGACTTGGAAGAACTTAAAAACTCTGCTAAGACTCTTCTAGAGCTATTTAACTTTCTTTATTTAGGCGAAATCGTTAAAAATACTTTTTCAGAAAAGGTAACAGGCTAAAAAAGATCAAGCGAAATAAGCGAAATGCGTAAGCCGCGGCACGGCAAAATGATTTATTTTCACGGAAATATGATTCAACTAGCTTCCGCCTGTGACTTCGTCCGCGTGGACAGTTATGCTTCTATCCCTCGGAAACTGTACCATTTTTGGCCTAACCCCGTTGTCCCCCACTGTTTGACCACCACTGGTGCATATCTTATACCTTTAAACGAGCAATTCTTATATACTTATTTATTTATATGTATATTTCTGTGATCTTGGAGACGGCTCTAACGATTTCGCTGAAATTTGGTATATGGGGGTTTTCGGGGGTAAACAATCGATCTAGATTAGTCTTATGTTTGAGAAAACGCGTTTTTTCCAGTTTTCATGCGTTTTTATTTCGACGCAGAATATGGTCGCTAATTTCGTCCTGCCGGCCACTGTCCGTCTGGTCCAGCGGGTTAAGACGCGGACGGCGAGACTCCCGCTCAGTGACTTACTTTTGTTTTTTTTATAAGTTCAAGTTTATCTATATTTAATTAATTTTTATTGTTTTTCGACAAGTTAAAAAAAATGTAGTTAATGTTTGAGATAACAATGTAGATTATCACCTAAACACCACTATATTACCATAGTGCTTTTGACAAGGTATATACAAAATTTTACGATCATGGTTGAGTATTTAAGACGTGAAAGCGTAACAAATTAACAAACAGACTCACTTCCGCATTTATATTAGTACGGATGCCTGCGTTACAGGTGGCGGGTATCAAAAGACTTTTGTTTCCTTTCAAATATGCATACCTTTCGCGATTCTCGCAAACCAATCCTTTGTAACTGAAATGTACATAATTAATAAGCTCCTTGTTTTGTTTGTCGTTCTATATCTGAAGAGTTGGAGTCCCTTTGAAAAGTTCAATAAGAATATTTGACGAATATCTTAGATTTTAAGTTATTACTTATGCAGGTTGAAATCTAGGTGATTGGATTTTTTTTTAAATTACGAATCTAACCGCGGTACTGATAACTTTAGGACAAAAGTCTTTAAAAGTGATCAAAATTCAAGGTGAAATAAACGTAAAAAACGCAAGAAGTCATGAGTAAAAGATGACTGAGGCTGCATATAGAATAATTTTGGATAACAAAACTATTTTTATCTCTTTCTTATTTGCAAAATAGTTGGGGAAACGTCGTCATCTAAAACTATTTCAAATTTCAAGTTGATAGCATCAGTAGTTCTTGAGATATGCAGCTGTGACAGACGGGCAGACAGACAGCATAATCGTTCCTTTTTACCATTTTGGTACAGAGCCCTAAAAATATCAATATGTGCAGTCAATAAATCTGTATGCTACAGATATATTAGTTTTTTCAAAACAGTCTGACGTTAACTAGATAAAACCGGGGCGCTGGATGTTGGCCTCCCCGCGGCGCGCCCTGGTAACGGACTAGTACACGGTAACGCAGTGTCTAGTACCGGCTAACAACATCCCTTGCGAATAACTGTGACCATTGCGCAAGCAGCTACGAACATCATGACTGACTGCGACGAAGATTTTATCAATCAATTCATGCCTGGCGGGGTTCACTGCCCCGTTACGGACTCCGAAGATGATGGTGACCCTGTGGCCTACGGACCCTCTGTAAAAATAAAAAGCAGTGCCGCAGAAATCATCAACTTGATTCAATCGAATCCAAAGAGCCTTACCAAGGCTCAGAAGGCTCGTGTCGTTCAGTTGTGCCAGATGACTATCACTACTTGTCTGGCCAACTCTACTAAACCTTATCCAACGGAGAAAACAGCTACCTCCGACGCAACAACACCTGCAAACACCTCCGATTCAACAACACCTGCAAACGCCTCCAATGCTTCTCCTGGCCTCACTGCTGAAAACATATCCGAGATTGTCCGCTCTTCTATTAAGGAAGAGCTGAAAAACTATCCCATCTTGCAGCAAAAACCTGAAGAGACGAGACCCATGTCCTATGCCGCAATAGCGTCTAAATCAAAAGGCAACGCAAAACCAACTGCACCTCCTGTCTCCAAACCCGCTATTATTGTTTCACATGTGAAAGAAGACGCCACTCGTGAAGACACCATTAAGTCCTTCCGCTCCGCAGCGGACTTCAAAACGCTCAACTTTGCTCCATCGAAAGTCCAGTCACTTTCGAAGCGCAAGTTTCGAGTTGAGTTCGACTCGGAGGAGCAGTGCTCTGTGACTTTAAAGCGGCTGGATGAAGACCCAAACATCAAAGCCGAAACAGCGAAAAAACTAATGCCCATGGTGGTACTCAAAGGTATCTCTAAGGATATTCCTAACGAAGATTTAAGTCACCTAATTCTCCACCAGAATCCTACTATCTACGCTGCGATCAAAGAGGAAAATGACCTCAACTTTAAATTTGAGCGAAAAAATCGAAACGACAAATTATACAATGCCGTTTATATAGTCTCACCCCCTGTTTTCCGTGCTATACTGGATCTCGGCAAGGTCAACGTTGACTACCAACGGGTTCATGCCGAAGAGTTTAGTCCCTTCCTTCAGTGCTTCAAGTGTCTGCAGTTCGGACACACGCGAAATAGGTGCTCAGCCTCAGCCGAGACATGCTCTCATTGCGCAGGCGCGCACGAGCTCGAGAAATGTCCGGCCAAGGATGACGCCAAAAAGTCCGTGTGTCTTAACTGCAAGACGCACAATGAGCGGTTCAAAGGAAGGGACAACACCCAACACCGCGCGACGTCAACCAAATGCCCACGCGTAAAAGCCTTGTTAATCAAAGTCCAACAGCGAATCGACTATGGCACGGAAAACTGTACATAGTTCAAATATTTAGTTCATTCCGAATATTTTTCTCTTTTTAGTTATTGTTTACTCATTATTTCTTTATATCGATAACTTTTAAATTTATATTCACAAACCTATCTTTTTATTATAATTCAGTATTAATTAATTCCGTTCAAACTAATTGTATTTCTCTTTACATCAGATCTATAATTCTCATTACATTAGCCGTATCAGAGGGCGGCAGAGCTGGAATGTTCGTATCCAATAGCGATGTCCAACTTTGCTTCCCACCTGGAAAGAAAACACTGTATCTGGTATGATTTAACTATTCTCATTTTGTAAACCAAATAAAATTAATAAAAAAAAAAAGAAAAACTAGATAAAACCGTTTCAATTTCAAGATATTATTTTTCCCAACCGCTGATTTAGTTTAATAGTCAGGCAGAACCAGAACTAAACTTAGGTGGGGAAAACTTTTACCCCATCCATCCCAGGCAGCTTATGTAGTACTAGCAAAGCTTGTTTTTGTTCCCGGATAGCTCGAGCTACTTGCATAAGTAAGCGAGGTCGTTACCTCTTTAAGTTTTACTAACTGCGTTAAAGACTGCACAGGGGAACGAGCAGTTAAACGGAAAATAATAAGAAAATGGCGGTCTAGTTACGGCAAATATTTAGTCTGAAGCTCAGTAAAGCTTGTAGTTTGGATACTAATAACGAGTCTTATTTTTTTATCTATATACATAGTTAGATATGATATGAGCCATTAATACAACCATTATACTGGAAAAAAGTTTTGTTCATCCCAGTTTTTTCTTGATTTAGGAAAATTTTATTTCAACTCTCATAGTAGGTTCACACGCGCGCGTTCAACTCTACATTCAACATGCACATTCACATTCACGAGCGTGTAAACGGTACGCCCGAGCCCGTGAACGCGCCTGTGAACGTGAATGCCGCGAATCGGGCAAGTGTCGGTTTTTTGGCAAAGTTCAAAGGATGAATGTGCGGGCGCCCGGTGACTGTTTACACGCGCGCGGGCAGTCAGTCTCTCCCGCGCTTTCGCGACGAGTGGATCTTCATTCAACGTTACTAACAAAGTCGCTAGGTACGATCGGAGATTATAACATGGCGGAATGGTCAAACGAGACAATTTTGACGTTCCTGGAATATTACCAGGAAGAAGAAGTATTATGGAACCCCGGACATAAATTCCATAAGGACAAGAAAAAAATTCACGATGCTTGGACGAAAATTCTTCTTTGCCGTCGTTCATAATTTTGTTTCTTATTCCAATAAAAATAAGTTAAGCCAAAGGATATGGCAGCAACAACACCGAGATCCTCGCTGCTCGCCATTCTGGCACTGACTGACACGACGGCGTGCGTGTGAACAGCTTGAATGTCCGCCGGCCCGGGACGGGCTGCATGCCGCGCAGCCCGCCAGGCAGCCCGCCGGGCTGCACGGCGCGCGTGTGACCGTAGCATCAACTGCATGATAAGTGTCGGTTACCACAAAATGAAAAAAAAAACTTTTCCCAATTTATAATACAAACTTGATGTAGACATCGAAAACACCGCTAACAACCACCACTATTATGTATTGTTGTATTATGGTCTGTGCAACCGATGAACGTCAAGCCATTTACTTTTCAAAGCACTGACCTTATATGGAGAAGATTCTCTCTTTTTAGCATTAATTATTTCACAAAATTAAATTATTAATTAACTTAAACCATTTTTTGTTAAATAGGTATTAATTTCTGAACGTCTTTAAAAATTCATCGCTTGAAGGTAGGCTCCCGAGCAGCTTCAATCCCCCGTTCGACAACGGCAGCTGCTGCAAAGGTGCCGAAACGTCGGGAAAATAAAAAATCTAACCAAATACCAACTTATTACCAAAGTACTTTCAATAAAACCGCGCTAGTATCCGTTAAAAAGAGTTTTGTTTTATGGCTAATAAACACGTAAGCTTGAGAAGGTCAGTGTTTCAAAGCCAATTTTGACACTTCACTTGTCCATCAACGCCATCTATTGAGGCAAATAGTTACTATTTTACTTTGAAAAGCCTTCATTAAGATTAGTGAAAAGTACTCCTTTTTATTTTGCTCATTATAATAATTGAATAAGACATTTCCCATCTTTTTTCCCCTAAAAGTCTCGCATCAATCGTTAGGACGATTTTAATAAAAAAATATCCTTATTTTTTTTTATTGCCATTTGTATTACAAGTTTATTTAGTTCCAATTTACCCATTTCCGCAACCAGCCCACAGTGTAGGTAATAAGGTAATGCAAATATCATTAGAGTTCGGCTATAAATACCAGCTTGCGCGCCATAACCCTCCATAGCCCGCTTAAGACTAACGTGAAATTAACCCGAAACTGTAGCAACACAGATTACCCCTCCGAAGAGTTTCTGAGAAAGTCTTTCAACAATAAATTCCGTGCTTACAGAAAAACGGTTGGATTTAAATCAAAAGTGTTTGCCGGCAAGCAAATTTTCATAATTATGTCTTTACCTATTTTATAATAATGATGATGTCTTTAACCAAAATCTTATTTGACTCTCTCTTTCTTTTTCAACTCTTGATAAAGAAAAGCTAATTGGTGTACATATCTACCTAACGCCTTTATTTTCTTAAATAAAAAACTAAACTACTTTTTGTTTGTTATTAAACCGTTCATTCTTCTTTCTTTGTCAGATATGTTGTCGTTTGATGCCCACTGCTGAGCGTAAGCCAATTAGTTTATCACAAATAGAACCATCAATGATTAAAAACGCTACATACAAAAATTAGTAATTTTGTGCTTCCTCAAAACAGAAATCTCAAAATACAGAATTTCATATAAGAAATTTCAATAAACCCGGCAAACAAACATCAAAGGATAAAACTTCATTACATATTTCAGACACAATGTATTCGGATAAGACGTATCATCATGAGTTATATTAAATCCTCTTAAAAATCGTCACGTTATCGCAACCGTCGCGTCGTATTTCCCCCGACATATTAAAACCGCGGTCTAAATTAAAATGTAAAACTCAGCCGAATTACGCCCTTGTGTAAAGTGAATAAGATAAATGAGAAGAGGCTGGAGCGCCATTTAACGTAAAACGTATCACGCAGATAAATTAACCACAACGTTGATTCGAATGGGGTTTCATGGGATGTGCCCATTATGTCGATTTAGTGTCGAAATAAAAGCCTACGTAATTTAGGGTTAATGAAAATGACGCTTTACAAATATTTGACTGTGGAATAAAATTGGATCTTCAATTAGGAAAGAGCCTTGCCGTTGAGGCAGGATGTGCCTTTAAGCTGATTTTAAATTTGTTTGTTTTACTTTGTAATTATAACGAAATTATTTCCCAACCTTGTGAACAATGAGATACAATTAACAAAGATAACAAATAATAAATTTCTCTTATAAATTTTCCTTTTTGACGAAATGTTATGTTATTTTCCTCCCCAATTCAAAACATTTTATAAAATTCATTGCGTAATTTTCAAACCCAAAATATTTTAAATTACGTCATGATGTGGTATTTGCAATTACAATAAACAAGGGCACTTTAATCATTTTAATAGTATTCTTTCTTCTTTTCATTTATTAAATTGTTAAAAACCTTCATTCGCAAATAGAATCACAATGGTAAATTAACAGGAACAACTAAAAAAATTCAAATTTAAATAACATAAACATGTTATTAAAATGTGTAATACCTAAGCTTAAATATATCGACGGAAGAAAGCGATTTTGTCGTATCTCAAAATATCTAGTTTTACACCAGAGCCAAAAAACTATTTCAAAAAATCATAATTCCTAAATTAATAAACATAGGAACTTGAACTTTGGATCATTTTTATATCGATCTAAACGTTATTTGATACCGTTAATTGGAATGTCTTAAAGTTACTACTTCATTGATTTTTTACTAGTTACGGCAATTGATGATTTAATATCGAGCAGCGGAAATGCTGTATCTGTAAAGTGAAATGTATGATGAATTGAAATAGATACAAGTTTTCAGGCTATGGATCTGCTGTATCTCAAATATGAACTATACGAAATGTGGCTTTTTTGCTGTATGATGTTTTAATTAAATTCGTTTATAAAAACAAAATGTTTAAAATGCAATTAGCATTATAGATGTTATAAAAATAAAATACTGTTTCTTTTTATTATAAATGTTTTTATTATAATTTCTATAATGTAATGAATGACACAAAAAAGTCAGTACCTATGCTATAATTTTCCTCTTCTTCATTTGTTTCAACAATCAGTCTGCTTTACTTCCTACTAGCGGCCGCCCGCGGTTTCACCCGCGTGGTTCCCGTTCCAGTGGGAATATCGGGATAAAAATACTATGTTTTAATCTAGGCTATTTACTATCTGTGTGCTAAATTTCAACCAAATCCGTTCAGAAGTTTTTGCGTGATTGAGGAACAAACATCCAAACATCTAAATATCCAAACCCACAAACTTTCACATTTATAATATTAGTAGGATTCTTCATTAGTTTCATCAATCAGTCTAATATACTTCCTCTTTATCATTAGTTTCAACAATCAGTCTGCTATAATTCCTCTTTATCATTAGTTTCAACAATCAGTCTGCTATACTTCCTCTTTATCATTAGTTTCAACAATCAGTCTGCTATACTTCCTTTTCTTCATTAGTTTCATCAATAATTCCTCTTCGTCATTAGTTTGAAAAATCAGTCTTCTATACTTTATCTTCTTCATTAGTTCCAACAATCAGTCTGCTATACTATCTTCTTCATCAGTTTCCTCCAAAGTATCCTTTATTTTTTGTCGCGTTTTAATTGCAAATATTCATAAGAATGAGTTTGTGGATTATGAGAAAGCCTCTGATTCGATTGAAACCTGGGCGATGCTGCAGTCTCTCCAAAGGTGCCAAGTGGACTACTAGGTATATCGAGGTGTTGAGGTATTTATACAAAAATGCCACCATGTCGGTCCGAGTACAGAACCAGAGCACAAATCTTATCCAACTGCAGCGAGGTGTGAGACAGGGAGATGTTATTTCTCCGAAACTGTTCACAACTGCGTTGGAGGACATCTTTTAAATCTAATCGACTACTAGTCTAAGGGCTGGAAAGGACTCGGCATCAACATTAATGGCCAGTACCTAACACACCTTTGTTTTGCCTATAATATAGTTCTTTTGGCTGAGACCTTGGAAGACCTGAACACAATGTTCAAAGATCTCCGTAGTGCTTCCCAAAGAGTGGGTCTTAGGTTGAACAATTGAACATGGATAAGACGAAAATCATGTCGAATGCCCGTGTTGTGCCCGCTCCAGTTCATGTTGGGAACACTAAACTTGAAGTTGTTGACCATTATGTATATCTAGGACAGGCAGTCCAGTTAGGGAAGTCCAACTTCGAGAAAGTGATCTCTCGTCGAATCCAACTCGGATGGGCAGCATTCGGGAAGTTCCCGATCTTCGTGTCCGATTTATCTCAGTGTCTCAAGGCGAAAGTCTATGACCAGTGTGTGTTGCCAGTGATGACTTACGGCAGTGAAACGTGGTCGCTAACTATGGGTCTCATAAGGAGGCTCAAGGTCACCCAGCGTGCAATGGAGAGAGCCATGCTCAGCGTCCCGGACCGACGATCTGGTCGCGGGAAGCCACTGGATGCGGGCAGCGCAGGACCGAGCGTCGTGGAGATCCTTGGGGGAGGCCTATACCAAGCAGTGGGTGTCGTGCGGCTGATATGATGATAATGATGATGATGATAGCAAAATACTATTCTTGAAGTTATACCATAGTAGATAGTATGCTAAAATAAACAAACTTCCAACTCATTTTACTGACAATAGGTCAAATTTTAATATTCTATTATTTACTTAGAACATTGGACCGAATATCCAAACGTTGCGGGTTCGAATCCCAGCCTGAGCATCAGACAAGTAATTTTTTTCCTAGAAAAGAAAATTTTAACTTTAATAAATAAAGCGATTCACAATGCTTAAATAAATAATAAAAATGTATTCTATTACTTAGCCGAACTTCTAGGGCTTTATTTTTTTTATATTTTTGAACGCTTACGTGTTTAAAACAAACTTTTTTAATTTTTTTTTTCAACAACAAAAACTCTTTTTCTCAATATTGGGGTCCACACATAACTGCGCGTCTGGTTAGAGTGGCGTAAAACAAAACAAAAACAAAACTATACTCTATTCTTACGATGTAAGTACGATTTTTGCTATTAATTAAATGTTTGAAATGTAGTAACTGTTCGAAAAACACACACCAGTTCGGACTAAATTGCGGTATCTTTGGCAACGTAAAATTTTTGGACGGCTGCAATGCTGTATCTCTTAAAAATCTACGTTGGTAATAGAAAAATAATGTTGTAACTGTTTTTTATACTGGACTTATTGTCATATCTATTTTATTTTGAAAAGTAGCGATTTTTCCTCTTTTTACAGCAATTTGTCGTGTAAACAGCAGAAAAACTAGAAAAAAGCCAATGGCGTATCATAAATTTTTTTCATCGTAGAAAGACGAGACATAGACCATTCGACGCGGCTTTTTTTTCTTATCAACGATATAGTTATATGTTATTTAGGCCAATTTTCGAGATACAGCATTTCCGCTTTCTGCCGTCGATATACTAATTAAATATGAAACTTATAAAATAATAACAAGATACGTATTCCCTCTTCTCGGACAAAGACTGTCGAGTTAAAATACCGCTCGGCACGGCTGCTAGTCAAAGCGAAAAACTCTTTGGCTCCAGAAATTATTCATTAGCCTTTACGGCATAAAGGCTGACAAGACTGGTCTCAACAATATAGCTGAAACACAAGTTCCGTTTTCTATAATCATTAAAATAATGTTTGGCAAAGCGTTATCAAAGGGAGCTAAAGTTGCGTTTCCTATTGTCAAAATAATTAGAAATTAATGAGTTTGGGAAAACACAAAATCATACAAAATGAAAGGGAAATCACCAAGGAGCGAAAAAAAATCAAATTACTATTTAGAAAAAAAAATTAAAAAGTTTCAACAATTTTGACATTTAGTCAATTTTTTTTTTAAAAACTTGTTGTGTTTGTGGCAGGTGGTGGCAAAGGTATAATCTCCATTCTGCTGATATTTTCGTACATGTGAAGTCGAAGAAACTTTAATTTTTTTTACGCAACCGATTATTCTGAGTATTTTTCTATTACTAAAAGAGCTTATTCCCACCTTTAAATAAATATTCAGCCGATTTGTTTTTTCGGACATTTCCCATTTAGGCCTCTGTGGTCTAGTGGTTCGCCCACCCATGTAAAACGCAGGGGTCCCGGGTTCGATTCCCAGGGGAGGATACAATTTGTACTCGGTTTGCTTGGTGGTAGGGCTTATTTTAAAGTCTGGCTAGCTACCGACTTACCTAGGTCTGACGCCATAACCACAATTAAAAAATTGTTGTGCTCCACCAGCTAGAGGTAAGATATAAAGTTCTTCAGTGATGAGAATTCCGGGTGTAGTGCGATTCCACCTTCGGCCATATCGTCACTTAAAATCAGGTGAGGTGAAAGCCAAGCACAATCCCGTTGTGCATAAAAAAAACTAATGTAGAGGTGCGTCCAAATCCGCAGACGTGTTAAACAGTGCGAAACGCTCGCGCGGTTGCATAGATACCATAACTTGCACCTTCCTCCACCACTGAATTTCGAATCAGAAAATAAAAAGGGAACAAGTCGCAATTTTTATTTATTTATTATCCTACTAATATTATAAATGTGAAAGTTTGTGGGATTGGATGTTTGGATGTTTGTTCCTCAATCACGCAAAAACTACCGAACGGATTTGGTTGAAATTTGGCACACAGATAGTAGATAGCCTGGATTAAAACATAGGATAGTTTTTATCCCGATATTCCCACGGGAACGGGAACCACGCGAGAGAAACCGCGGGCGGCCGCTAGTATTATAAATGTGAAAGTTTGTGGGATTGGATGTTTGAATTTTTGTTCCTCAATCACGCAAAAACTACCGAACGGATTTGGTTGAAATTTGGCACACAGATAGTAGATAGCCTGGATTAAAACATAGGATAGTTTTTATCCCGATATTCCCACGGGAACGGGAACCATGCGGGTGAAACCGCGCGGCCGCTAGTTTCAAATAATGTTAGAATGGAACCCACAAGCAGCTTGGCAACGAATGCAATAATCGTATCGACTTGCTAAGAAAACCATTTCGCTGCGATGTAATATTATGAAAACGATAAATAGCCACTTTAAACCACGCAATGTTATAGCACAAGTTACAAATGTGGCAAAACTGGAATTGGATAATAAATCTATTTGTTTTACTTCCTATTTTTAATTTTATTGGTTCTCAACCTTGCGAGAAGAGCAACGGTGAGAAATTGAGTTATTTCTCTCCGACTAAGAAACCAGTACCTACCTATAAGAATATATTAAAACTCTACCTTTTTAGTAATTTTATTGTTATTTTTTTTCAGAAACAAATACTAATTTGCCAGAGGACTGGCCTTGTCCTTGGAATTCCGGCGTTATACCATTTGTTTTTGATATGTTTTCAGTGAGTGAGTATGAACTCGCTTCGATTTATTTGATGCTTAATTTATTGGAAGTTCCGATGAATTGCGATTTTATTACACTTGTGCTAAATTTTATTTTTCTTTTGAAACCCGTTGGTATTTTATTTTATGAATGATTCTAACAGTTTCTTCGAATTCATTGATAAATCCATTTGCATATAAAAGCAATATTTTATTGCAGTATATGATACGCTTGGAAATATAAGTTATACTGAATCAATTTTCTCGAGCAAATGCAAAAAAATATATTTGTAATTTCGTTTACTCTAGTTGCGTTGCGTCCCGTTTATTGGTAGGTACACTTAGAAAGTAATTTCTATTGAAAGCTTATAATAATATTTATTGAAAAATACTTTTTACTCAAAAATGCAGTTGGCCATATTGGCCATTATTTTGACAACCTTCTTTGAACAAAGTCGAGGTTGCCGTGCTCCTCCGATGGTGACGCAACAAAGTTGTATGGGATTTCATTATTGTCGAGTTTTAGCAACCAGCAATATCCTTTGAATATCCATTATTGTCGAGTTTTGTTTCAAACATAGTTCGTGAAAAAAGTACATTGTACAACCCACGCAGTTAATGAATGAGATTACACTCGTTGTGGCAAGCGCCGTGAGCCGCCATTTTCAATCCCATTCTTTATTTGCGCGGGTGTTGTATTGTTGTAGATGATGTTTTTGTATTTCTTACCTTTTTTATTTTTTTGTCATTTTGGACCAAGTCTTGTTGCTTTACTCAAAAATGTCAAAAAAATAAAAAATGTCATAAATGTCAATAATGTCAATAATGTCAATAATGTCAATAATGTCAATAATGTCAATAATGTCAATAATGTCAATAATGTCAATAATGTCAAAAATGTCAAAAATGTCAAAAAAGTCAAAAATGACAAAAATTTCAAAAATTTCAAAAATGACAAAAATATCAAAAATAACAAAAATTTTCAAAGTGACAAAAATATCAAAAATATAAAAAAAATAAAAAATATCAAAACTACCAATAATGTCAAAAATTTCAAAAATATCAAAAATGACAAAAATATCAAAAATATCAAAAAATTCGAAAATGATCATTTTGGTAATTTTGGACATTTTTGTCATTTTTGTCATTTTTGTCATTTTTGTCATTTTTGTCATTTTTGTCATTTTTGTCATTTTTGTCATTTTTTGTCATTTTTGATATTTTTGTCATTTTTACTTTTTTGACATTTTTGAGTAAAGCACTATACAAGACTTGGTCCACAATGACTGCACTGCTGGCCACGCTATGATGGCCTCAAGCTGAGCTTAACTACGCTCTCGGCCTTCAAGCTTGGTCATCATTGCAGCCCTTGCTGTCCGCGCTATAAAGGCCTCGACCTCCGGTCTCGGCCTTTATTCCAGCTTGGCCATCAAGGGCTGCAATGCTGACCGCGCTGTGACGGCCTGGACCTGCGCTAAGCTACGCTATCGGCCATCATCATCGCGCTGCCAGCAATGCAGTCATTATTGACCGCGTCAGTAATGTACTATTACTCTTAGTACTCGTATTATTAAGTATTAAGAAAGTGGCTTCTTTCGGTATATTTTAAAACAAATAAAAATAATTATAAGTCTTGAGAGTTACTTAGTTATTCAATTTTAATTAAATATAATAACTTCTGTTTTTTTATATTGACCTATATATAGAGTTAACCCATATTTTTTTACTACCAGGTCCAAACCGGCTTAGGAGCTTAGTTAACAAGGGACATGATTTCGTAGAGGCGAGATCGTGTCTTAATTTTGAGGAGTTTAACCCAATCGAATTAGCCAACAAGAGCAACTTTACTTACTTGTTCTACACTTACTCGGGAGTTTTGGAGGGTTGCTGCCTGCCGTTTTATACTAGGCCAATTGGTCGACGGGTAATGTTATTACAAACAATAAAACGTGTTACAAAAATACCCCTAATGCCGAATATGGTTGATAGGGACCATCAAAGTGAACCACTTTTACTATGGGACCAACTCTGAAATCGTGAAAAAAAATCAGCTGTTTCATACATTTTGATATTTTCGTTATTAATTTTTGTGTTTGTGGTTTGGCATTAGGAGTATTTTTGTTACACGTTGTATATAGTCCATGAGAACGAACGTGGCACGCGAGGTCATAAAATGTGCGAACGGAGTAGCTATATTGCGCGCTCCCTTGAACTTATAGGCCTTATTGGAGGGCTCGGACTCATTTCAATTACACGCGCAACTCTAATGACTGACGTCACTGACGCGTTTGACGACCCCGCGTGCCACAAACTTTGTCATGGACTATAGGATCTATAATAATAGTAATAATAATAATCATCATTTATTTCAGGCAACAGAAATATCGTTTACAATATTAGGCCCATATAATAAATACCTTACAGACTAACATACATAATATATTATATCTTAACTAATTTACACGTAAAGAAGGCGGCGACGACGTGTTACGCAACGCAGTGTCCGGTAGCCGACCTCAAAACCGGCGGAATAGGACACCCTTCGGCCAAAAATCTTCCTTCATGAAGGTCGACAGATGTTCAGTCGGCACCCTCACCACAAATGAATTGAAGTTCACGTTGTGGCGGGACTCCAACCGCTCGACCCTCAGCGTATATTTGGCTTTTATCCTGATGTACTCCACAATATCATCGGATTTTGTGGAGTAATGCAGGCGGGACACGTACACCAGCGTCGTCGGGATAGCCGGCCGCAGCAGGTGGTTGTGTCCAGTCGGGGCAGTGCCGCACAGGTTACGACGAGAGGCTTTCTTCTTCTTTTCCACCTTCTTGAAGCCATCATCATCGCATCCTGCATCCTGTCTCCGCGGCGCTGGTTGCTCAGCTTTGGAGACCGATCCTTGTTTGTTTCCCTCGTTTGTAGCCCTGTCAAGATGTTCAGCGGGCTTTGTTGGTAGCGGTAACAGCAGCGTAAGCACGTTGAGGTGTAGACGTGCTCACGCGTGACGTTTCCGCCGGAGCGGCGGACCGGGCGGCGGGGCGGGATGCATCGCTAGCTGCGGTGGCTTATAACTTCTAGGGTAATGTATCATGTATCGGCCACTACTGGGCATAGGGCTTAACAAGGTATCTACACAGTACACGACAGTGGATTCCAGATCGTGAGTCAGTCCAGTCATCCGGTTGGTCGCCATTCAAAAACCTTTTCGTACCAATGGCCATCGCTTCTTTTTTACTGTGTCCCGCTTATCTGAGAAATACTTCGAGAATTGACATTTGCTTAATTCAGTTTCTTCTCAACTTTTATTTGATCTTGCATTAAATCTACAATCATATTAAATAGGTATAGTTCTAGAGAATTTCACATCAAAATTTTTCCAAAACATCTTTCATAGCAGATCATGTACAATGGGCAACATTAAAATCTATTGCACACCGTACCGTCACATCATACTTTTAGTTTGTGCAGGGGAGATATTAGGGTTGCCAACTTTTTTACAAAATAAAAAGTATATAGGTATAAGTATATAGGTAAGTATAAGGTCAGAAACGAAAAATTAAATTATTTTAGAAAAATGAACGGTATTTTATATTTTTTTTGTGCTTTGAATACATATTTCTTATTATTTCTCTTTACTTATCAACAAACTGGGCGCTTATTATGCACAAAGTAAGTGATAAAAGATGTGTTTTTGTACAAAATAAGCTTACTCGTGTTTAGTAAAAAATAAGCGATATAAAATGTGAGTTGGTACAAAATAAGAGGTGATCATGTACAAAATAAGCGCCAAGTTTGTAAGTAAGACGCTATTTGAGGTGCAAGTTTTGCGTACTGTTTTAGTTCGTAAAGCGTTATCATCCTTACTAATATTATAAATGCGAAAGTCCGTTTGTTTGTTTGTTTATTTGTTTGTTACGCCTTCACGTCATAACTACTGAACCGATCATAATGAAAATTTACACACACGTTGTCAGGGGTACAAAAGAGGACATAGGGTACCTTTCATCCCGAAAAAAGGAACTGTTCCCGAGGGATAGACAAAATACTATCCACGCAGACGAAGTCGCGGGCGGAAGCTAGTTACTAATATAATAAATGCAAAAGTCCGTTTGTTTGTTTGTTTGTTACGCCTTCACGTCTTAACTACTGAACCGATCATCATGAAATTTTGCATTCACGTTGTTAGGGATGCAGAAAAGGACATAGGGTACTTTTCATCCCGAAAAATGGACTGTTCCCGAGGGATAGACAATTCAGTTTCGACGCGGACGAAGTCGCGGGCGGTCGCTAGTCTAGGATATTCTTGATCGAAGTTCGTAAGCCTCATTACCTTCGATCATCTAAAAAACGAGGTCTGCGCTGCACCATGCGCCTATAAAGTAGTGTTGGACGTTTACGTTTTGAACAGATCTATGGATACCAGTGACGCTTGCTGAAAACAGTATTTTTGTATACTTTTTTCTTGTTCAACAGTTTAAAGTATAATGTAGTGCAAAACAGTATTATACTATTTTAAACAGTATAGTTGGCAACCCTAGGCGATACGCGCGCACACCAATTTTGTTGCTAACTGGTTAAGCGACACTGTTGCCCGTAGTACCTACATCCTAAACAAAATAAATTATTTTTTTAATTTGCACTTAACTATTGTTCCAGCTGGTGGTAATAACTCCCGTGTGCACAGTACCAGCAGAGATCGGACACGTCACCTTCCACGCCATGGGCCTGTACCATGACAAAGGTTCAGCATTTGATGGCAATGAAGCCAAGGCCATTATGTTCCCGCCACATTGCACGCAACAGTTAAAGAACTTGACTACTCAGACCAAATAAAAAAGGAAAGACGGAATCTTCCAAGCAATGCACTGAAGCCAGTTTTTTTATGCATTAGTGTGTGAGCCGGTGTTGCCATAGTATTCATATTACCCCAATGTAATAAGGATAATGCGTTATGAAATAATAACGTTATATCACATATTAGAATCAAAACGCTATATCACGCTACACGCCTGGTACTGTGATCCATCAGTATTTATTCAGGGCCTATTTCATAAAAGATTAGTTTAGAATTATTACAGATTAGAATTATGTTTCTTATTAATTATAAAACATAATTTTACCCCAATAAACTACTACTATGGTAAATTACTGTACTTTTTCATTCTTTTATGAAATAGACGCCTGATAAAATAATACTGATGGATCACAGTATTCACCACGCGTGTAGCCGTCATTCACCTAATGATAGATAGATAAGGTGAGCTTCTTAAAGCCAGGGCAGGGCTGTGAGTAGCCCGCTTTAAAAGTAGTGGCGGAAGTAGCAAGGAAATAGGAAAAATGTAAAAATAAAACTAACAGAATAACTAAAGTTTCGTGTAGGTATTTAAAGCGAGATGTTTGTCCTGACATGTTAGGCTTTTTTTGTCAGCATTCCGGCCGGACATAGAAAATGTCAGGCTCTTTTGGATTATTCACATTATAGAAAACAAATCTTATAAATTAGCTTTAATATATTTATTTTTCTTTTTTGTACCTAACAATCAACTAGAACATTTACAGTAAAACAATCAACAAATTTTCAACAAAACAAAACAAGCCAGATTCATAGATTTATTGTAATATTAAATATCATATGACTTAATAATTTTTTTATAAACAAAGTTTGAAACCTTTGGATATGCGTTTTTTTTATACGACGTAACCCTTTTATTGTGTAGTACAAATCGTCGCTCTCAAAATGAGTTGAACAAACTACGCTGTGGGAAGATGGAGGATGCCAGAAAGGATCATTCCGACTTTCACGAATGACCGCAATCCACATCTCTTTTATATTTTCATCTCGATTTGGAAATCTAAAAAAGAACGTAAAACGTTAAGAAGTTATACAATTAATTAGTCCTTACAATATTCAGTACAGAGCCTAATCATCAAATTTTTATACCTTTACAAAAAATATACTTACTTACCTACCAGAACAAATAAATAAATAAACATTTAACATTTACAAAAATGTACTATTTCACACACACGGTCATCTGAATTACTAGCTAGGCGAAGCCTGTACTATGGGTAACAGAGGCTAATAATTTTAGTTTATTTTTATGTTGATAGATGGCGCTATTCAATTAGGGAGGTTTTTTAATTTTACTACCAGGGGCCCTACCGCCTAACTCAAAGCGATAGCCAAAGCGACAGGTATGCTCTCCCCGTCCTTGTCATATCATAACACGATGACAAGGACGGAGAGTGCACTGACGTCATAAACCAAAGCCAGAGTCAAAGCGATAGAGTTAGGCGGTAGACGAGCTTAAGAGGAGTAGATTGCCAAACAAAAATAAGAAGAAGAAGATTAACTGTCAATTGACAAAATCCTTTGCTTTTTTCTTAAAAAGTTACGTACTTAGTTGAACAACGACATCTAGCCGTCTTTTGGGTACTACTTTTGTTTTTTAAACTGCCTTTTGAAAACCGCTCATTATGCTTTATCATTATTAAGAAATAATTCTACCCTAATAACTAAAAATGTATAAATAAATAAAAAATAAAATAAAAAAAAGAATGAAAAAGTACAGTAATATACCATTGTAGTAGTTTATTGGGGTAGAATTACGTTTTATCATTATTAAGAAATAATTCTACCCTAATAACAACAATGGTAAATTGTTGTAGTAAATTTACTATTTTTTATGAAATATGCCCCTGATTAAATACTGATGGATCACAGTATTTACCACGCGTGTAGCAGCAGAAACAGAAATAATTAACGCGCTATTTTTAACAAGAAACAAATAACGTTATGATACATTCCATGTTACCCAATAATAAGTTTAAACTATAACGTCTGGCATGGCAACACTTGTTGAGGTTTTGTGTTTCAAGTAATACCTTAATGTTTATTTTGAATTAGTGAAAATATTAGTTTCCAATTTTACTTACGTGTGAAATGTGATTCCATCATTCTTTTTATGTATTGATGATTCGTTTTTGCACCCTTTCACTACACAATTCGGCATTTTCTTTGATGAAATGTATAATTTATTAATACGTCCGCTTCGCACGCTGGCTGTTAAGAAACAGCGTAGTTTCGTTACATGTGTGTGCGTGTAACTGTGTATGTACACGCCATAGCGTAGTTTTATCGGCTTCACTGCTTCGTTCAGAAGACTCCGTCTTCCCTTTTTTATTTGGTCTGAGCTTGACTATGTATCAAACATGAGAAGATGAAGTTAATGGTCTTTACACATGTCGCGATTTAAACGAGCAAATAAAGGCGCTCTAATTTGCGTTTGTATCTACATTAATACACCTTTACATCATACTGCTCGGCAACTAGGATTTACTAGTATAGTAAGAGGCCGTGTAAGTTGGCATGTGCAACACAGGGCATTGTATAGATATAACGTTCCATTTTCAAATCACTTTACAATTCAAGCTATGTCAAACTCCTTAGTGAACCGATTTCTTTTCTTATAAAATGACGAAACTTTTCACTAAAATTTAAAATGATAATAATAATAATGACTTACAATTATGAGTGCTTATATTGATAGTAATAATGATATAGAGGAACCAATAATAATAATAATAATTTCAATTAACTATAATATATACTTAATTTGTATAATTTAAATTATAAGTAAGTAAGTGTTTTCAGGGTCGTTTGTTTTTTTAATGAAATTTGAATTATTGATTTTATACATA
The DNA here is from genome assembly GCA_928269145.1 of Agriphila tristella. Classification (NCBI taxonomy): domain Eukaryota; kingdom Metazoa; phylum Arthropoda; class Insecta; order Lepidoptera; family Crambidae; genus Agriphila; species Agriphila tristella. The sequence goes on from OV743433.1 coordinate 48,214,865, forward strand.
TTTTTAAATTCTTCATTTTTTTTCTCTAATTTCTAATATTTACTTGTATACACGTCTGTGTCGTCACAGGCGACCACGCGCTTACTGGGCAAAAACTGAAAATCAGTGCTTTGCTTTCATTTAAAAGCAAAGGCATCGCTGAGTTTTTGCCTTTTTCTGTCTCGATGCGGCACACAGTTCAGGGGGGCTACTCAAATGGCCACTTTTCTATTCGTTCGCTAACTTAAATCTTAAAAATAAGCAATTAATGATCAAGTCAGACGTTCGCAAGTTTATGTAAATCACAGACATTGTTGTATTGTACAGAATTGACAAGCCTACGACACGTTATTTTGGTGTTTATGGCTTATTTTTTATTTTTAAGTTAGCGAAAGAATAGAAAAGTGGCCATTTGAGTAGCCCCGCAGTTCTTTCTTTTTTGATATGTTTCGTTATAATTTTGACATTTATCATCTGTTTGCTGTATGTGATGGAAATAAACAATTTATCTATCTATCTAAAAACAAAAACTATGAAAATTCAAGCTATGCAAAACTGCTTGGTCAAACAATTTTTTATTTTCATAAAATCATAAGATTCATTTTGAAAGTGCGAAAAAAAACAGCTGTTTTACATTTCGGTGGAGTAGGCATTTTACTTTTATATGGAACAACAGATTTTTTTTCGTGATTTCGAGGTTGGTCCCATAATGAAAGTTGTTCAGTTTGATGGTCCTGATCAACCCCACGAGAGGTTTTTGTGAACTAAAAATATCCTTGTAAATGTTTTATTTATCTCGCATGAATGATGTAAAGTAGTATGCTTACCTCGGTTGTAAGTAGGCTGCGCTCGCACGGGCGCCAAATTGGATCTTGTTCTGTAATAGCTCACTTACGTCCCTTGTGTAACAAACTACTATTTTACTCCAGCTCAATTATAAAACGGCGTGTGCATAGGCACTAAATAGTTATGAAGTTGTGCTATTTCATAAGTAAAAGATTTAATAAAGGTAACTTTTTTAATCTAGTCTTTAATTTTATGTCTGTATAGTATGAAGTATAATATTTCAGTCTTACATATATATGGTGTTTTGCAGAAAATATAACAATATTTTAAAGGAATATGTATTAACGAATGTTTAAGTTGATTGCTGATGCAAACATAGCTTATTTTATTATTACAGTATTTCCATAAAAAATGGTAGTTTATTCAGTTAAGGTGGCACCCTAAGCGAAAGTGGCGCCGCGGTGAATTTTATTTAATATTATGATTCTAATACACAATTTTAATAATGTTTTACGTGGACTTTTTAGGGCACACCGTCTAGTATTTTTTGACGGTATCGTAATTTCGCCGGCCGTTTTTGACACATTTTCTATCTACTTCTACGAATGACTACGGGGGCTTGTAGTCGTACCTTCTAAAAATACTAGACCATGGGCCCTAAAAACTCCACGTAAAAACTATTAAAATCTTTTTCTATTAATAACTTATTAAATAAAATCCTCTGAGTGCGCCACTTTCGGCCATACAACCGCCTTAACTAACACAATATTAATAAAGTGTTTTAATAATATGTCACAACTCACAAAGATTGAATAACAAAAGAGTCCGAGAAACGTTAAAACAATATTTTCTCGAAATTAACAAAAGACGGGCGGTCCTGTAATTCATGAAACAATGACATTCGTTTCATATACAAAACAAAACCTCGTCGAAATCCCAACGCTCTGTGAATGAAACATCAAACAATGTCGGTGCTTCGAACGTATTTGTCCAACTTCACAAATTAAAACGTTGAAGAATTACAAAATAACGCTCGTTTCAATTTCTGAAACAAACAAGTTGATATACGTTATTGGTCCTTTTTAACCGACTTCAAAAAAAGGAGGAGGTTCTCAAGTCGACGGTATTTTTTTTTTTTTTTTTTTTTTTTTTATGTATGTTTTAACATAGCTTCGTCAGTTGTTACCCGATTTGTACAATTCTTTTTTTATCTCAAAGAACATAGTTCGTGTGTGGTCCCATAAAATTTTTTCAGAGATCTGGCCAGTAGTTTTCTCATAATCCTGAAAAATATCATTTATTTAGCTCGCCATCGCACGAGTTTTTATAGAATTTCGGACATAACATCTTTGTTTATGAACCGATTTAGATGATTCTTTTTTTATTTGAAAGGGTATACTTCAAGAGTGGTCACAATTTAATTTCATCGTTATTGAACTTCGAACTTCGAAGATACACAAGGGAACTCCTCAAAGTCAAATAGTATATGTAAAGTGATTTAGGTTTTGGTAAGTTTATGGCAATCCAAAACAAACCAAATCATGGTTTGCGATGCAACGTTCTGGACTAGACTTGGACTACGAAGACACAACGGAACTCCTCAAAAACAAACAGCGTAAATTTGGAAATTGAGTTCTAGGCATTTTACCATTGAAAATGTTATAATATAAAGTAAAAAAATATTTATACGCTGCGCTTACATACCTACCACTAAAAAGTTGAAAATAAAAAAGCTTTTTAAAAAAAAGAAAAAACCGCCTTCAAAAAACCTGAAAACAAAAACAGCTTAAAAATTAAATACCTCTAAAAAGCAAGAAATAATATTCGAATCATTCGTTACACATATCAATATTAATAAAACACGTCTAATGAAGTCGGGTGGGGCTTTTAGAAAAAAATGAAGTTGTCCTCCAGCCCCACCCGACTTCAATAGACGTGTTTTATTAATATTGATATGTGTAACGAATGATTCGAATATTATTTCTTGCTTTTTAGAGGTATTTAATTTTTTATATGAAGCTATTGGATGCCTCCAGGAAGAAACAAGTGGCCAGTGTATGTTGAGCTTTGGTTCCCCCCTTTTCTTTACATTGTGCTGGTGTAGCGAGGTATGCTAAAGGTCTCGTGCACTGGTTAGGTTATTGTCCGCTTCGAGTACGTTTGCTGGTTCGACGAACACTTTGTTTGGTATTCTATCTTGTGATCCCTAAACCAAAACGTGTGATCTCGAGATCTGTTTTTCGTGAATGCGATAGACTTAATAAAAATACAAAACATTTCTAACGAAAGGCTTGGAATTCTAAACACAGTATGTTATTTTGTTTGTGAAGCTATAAAATAGCACTTTACTTGAATGCATATGCATATTATTGAAATACAATGCGTTGATTACATGCTTGGAAATTGCAATCGGTATTTTTTATCATCGGCTAACACTTGAGTAGGTAACTTCTTTTCCATGGGGAAAGAAGTTCTAAAAAAACCTCTCTCTTCTTATAAACTTAATATAACTGTTTGTATAAAAGGTACTAATGAAATGGAAATAAACCTTTATTATATCTTTCGATCCACACCGGTGGAGCCTCGTCGGTGGATCGTAGAGGAATGAGGGTATTTTCCGATGAAAAACCTTGATTTAAAATACAAATGAACATGATTTTCAGCATGAACTGAAACCTTAATGATATACGATAAAGGTAACGATGGTACTTATTGATGGTTTTCGAAAGCTTAACCCTCTCATATGGCTGATTTAATCTTTTAGTCGTGAACGGTACCCTTAAAATGGTAGCAATTAGCAATTTGTAAAGTCAAATCAGCGTTAATATCTCAGTAAAATTGATCCCTCGTTGACACGAATTATGACATCAGAGAACTTGTTATTTTGAAATACTTAACTTTTGAATTTCATGTTTCATTTTGCTCGGGCTCACATAATATCAAAAACATGAAACACAAAACGGACGTCGTAGGTATAGCGTACATTAGTTTATAATTTGTCTTGTTGAAGGACATTGCAAAATACCTAATTCATAACATTTAAGTAACATTTTATGTTTTAAACCATGACAGAGTAGGTAATTAATTTAGTTAATATACTTATTTGTATATAACGGCTCGTATATTAGAATAATTTCGACTCCGTAACTGTAAAAAATTCAAGACCTTTTGGAATTAAGTCGGATAAGCAGCCAGTTGTCAGCCGCTGTCTATACGTTATTATCGGCTGCTTTGGATAACTACCCGATAACAACCGTTGTTTTACAACTACTCTGCTTTCGTTCTATAAGTAATTCTAAAGCTTTATATGGATATACTACATATATCAATAGTTATACCAACCCGTCAAATGTTGATCATGCGTACTGTCACGCGAGCACATTGTTGATCCGAAAACGTATGTTGATCCGGGTGGTTTTTGTTGATCCAATATACTGTTTTCATACCTAATGTGGCTCCGGTCGGATCAACAATTTACTCCGACGAGGTTTGGGATAAGCAAAGAAAATGTTGATCACATATACAAATCCACTCCGATAAATGTTGATCCGATTCAAATGAACCAATCAGAAGGCGGCAAGTCTCTCATTGGACCCTCGAACCACGGGACTAACGGAGCGACGACGGCGCCGTGCACGGCGGCGGGCGGCGGCATCTGGGGTGGCGTTGTCGAGCGTTGATCCCAATTAACCCATTTTATTAACAAAGAACTCAATGTTTTTTGCGATTACTAACTATGAAACTCTGCTCGATGTTTTCATGTGTTGTGAATTATGTGTTTTTATCTAATTCCGTAAGCTGTATATATTTTTGTCAATAATTTTCTCTTATTTTAACACGTTTTTATTAGGTTGCTTTCTCGTTTGTTTGTTTGTCCGCAAAGTTTGCGAACGATTTTAAACTAACTTCCCGATGAGCTACAGACTTGAAACTTTGAACATAGGTCAGAACTGGAATACAATGCAATATTATGGTGTCATTGAGCTGATCTGATGATGGAACTGGAAGAAGGCCACAGGAACTTAATGATGCAACCATTAATGATTTTTTTTGAGGTTATGGGTTTTATTTTGCTTCCATTGGGTTTTGTTTTGCTTGCCAACAGCATGGACGTATTGGTCGAATACTAGCACTTTACCTAAAGAGCATGCGCCGTCGGATACTAGCGATAAGTCTGATACAAACAGTGAAAATGACTTCCCGATACCTAACTCTCCAAGTTCATCTTCATCTCCACCACGATCTATTGAATCTTCATTGGAGCGCATGCATATTTTAAGCAGTCCAGAACCGGATGACTCTCAATGTAGTGACAACGAAAACAATAATCAATCTGATATACAACAATCCCATGCAATTACAACGCCAATTTTACAAGAAATATGTCCCAACTAGCTTCTGCCCGCGACTTCGTCCGCGTGGATATTAGAGAAAATCCTTAGAGAACCAGCCATTTTTACGCGATTAGGCGGGTCACCATCAAACGACTTTGTTGAGGTATAAAAATCGAAGATCTGGAACACCTGATGCAGTACCATAATGGTCCAGCTAAACTATACAAAATATAAAAATGACACCTTAGAAAAAGTTGTTCAGCCTGATGAGCATTTTTTGTTGAGGTATAAAATCAAAGATCTGGAATACTTGATACAACTTTTGAAAACATATAATAAAATAGTAGAAAAAGTGTGTCTGTACATTACATATATTTAAAATATATATATCTGGGGCGATGGAGACATAATAACAGAGTAAGAATTTGAAAAAATAAGTGTGTCTGTTTGTTTGTCTGTTTTAACACGCTAATCTCCGGAAATACTGAACGGATTCGAATGAAACTTTTTTGTCATTAGCTGTTAAGCCTGGGCATAACTTAGGGTATAATTGATTTTGGGAAATGAAACACCTGATTCAGAACCATAATGGTCCAGCTAAACTATCTTTATCCTTATCCTTATATCCTTATACATAATACATAGTCAAAGTCAAAGTCAAAGTCAAATAAGCTTTATTCAAATAAACTTAATTATTAAGTACTTTTGAATCGTCTATATTTTCCTACCACCCGTTCCAGACTTTTTTAGCTGACAAGAAGAACGGGTGCAAGAAACTTATCAGCTGTAACAGCCATAAGTACATATAATCCTTACATATAATAAAACAGTAGAAAAAGTGTGTCTGTACATTACATATATTTAAAATATATATATCTGGGGCGATGGAGACATAGCAATAGAGTAAGAATTTGAAAAAAAAAGTGTGTCTGTTTGTCTGTTTGTTTGTCTGTTCGAACACGCTAATCTCCGGAAATACTGAACGGATTCGAATGAAACTTTTTTGTTATATAGCTGTTAAGCCATTATAACTTAGGGTATAATTGATTTTGAAAAATGGAACACCTGATGCAGAATCATAATGGCCCAGCTAAACTATACAAAATATAAAAACGACATTTTTACAAAAGTTGTTCAGCCTGATGAGCATTTTTTGTTGAGCTATAAAAATCGAAGATCTGGAACACCCGATGCAGAACCATAATGATTCAGCTAAACAATACAAAATATAAAAATGACATCTTTGCAAAAGTTGTTCAGCCTGATGAGCATTTTTTGTTGAGGTATAAAAATCCAAGATCTGGAACACCTGGTGCAGAACCATAATGGTCCAACTAAACTATAAGGAATATAAAAATTACGCTTTAACAAAAGTTGTTAAGCCTGATGAGCATTTTTTGTTGAGGTATTAAAATCAAAGATCTGGAACATCTGATGCAGAACCATAATGGTCCAACTAAACTTAACAAAATATAAAAATGACATCTTTGCAAAAGTTGTTCAGACTGAAGATCTGGAACACCTGATGCAGAACCATAATGGTCTAGCTAAACTATACAAAAAAAAATTACACCTTAGCAAAATTTTTTCAGCCAGATGAGCATTTCTTGTTGAGGTATAAAAATCGAAGATCTGGAATACTTGATGCAGAACCAAGTTTAATTTAATTGTATGAACATGTGTTTACAAAAATTCGAACATCATCTGATGTGGAAATCTAAGAGATCAGATTAAAGTTTTTTAACCTAATATAATAACATAAGCTGGGCGTACCTCCACGTGGTGAGAAGGCGGTGACGTTTGGGCCCAATTTTTGATATCGACTTGCCTAAACTGGCTAAAACTTTTTGTTTTGTGTTGATGTGTTTGCAATAATAAATATAAAAAAGACTTTTAACATTATAACACTGCTACAAGTAATTTCTTATGTAACTACATTATTTCGTATTTATATGAATACGCCGGAGTCATAAAGTCCACGCGTACGAAGTCGCGGGCATCAGCTAGTAATATAATAATACAGTAGAAAAAGTGTGTCTGTACATTACATATATTTAAAATATATATATCTGGGGCGATGGTGACATAGTAACAGAGTAAGAATTTGAAAAAAAAAGTGTGTCTGTTTGTTTGTCTGTTTGAACACGCTAATCTCCGGAAATACTGAACAGATTCGAATGAAACTTTTTTTGTCATATAGCTGTTAAGCCTGGGCATAACTTAGGGTATAATTGATTTAAGGAAATGAAACACCTGATGCAGAACCATAATGGTCCAGCTAAACTATACAAAATATGGAAATTACACCCGAGCAAAAGTGTTTAGCCTGATGAGCATTTTTTGTTGAGGTACAATCATCGAAGATCTAGAACACCTGATGGTCCAGCTAAACTATCCTTATGCTTACATATAGTAAAACAGTAGAAAAAGTGTGTCTGTACATTACATATCTTTCAAAAATAAATATCTGGGGCGATGGAGACATAGTAATAGAGTAAGAATTAAAAAAAAGTGTGTCTGTTTGTCTGTTTGAACACGCTAATCTCCGGAAATACTGAACGGATTCAAATAAAACTTTTTGTTATATAGCTGTTAAGCCTGGGCATAGTTTAGGGTATAATTGATTTTGGAAAATGGAACATCTGATGCAGTACCATAATGGCCCAACTAAACTATAAGGCACACAATAATGACGCTTTAACAAAAGTTGTTCAGCCTGATGAGCATTTTTTGTTGAGGTATAAAAATCGAAGATCTAGAACACCTGATGTAGAACCATAATGGTCCAGCAGTTTACAAAATATAAAAATGACATATTTGCAAAAGTTGTTCAGCCTGATGAGCATTTTTTGTTGAGGTATAAATATTAAAGATCTGGAACACTCGATGCAGAACCATAATGATCCAGCTAAACTAAACAAACATAAAAATGACACCCAAGCAAAAGTTGTTCAACCTGATGAGCATTTTTTATTAAGGTACAAAAATCGAAGATCTGGAACACCTGATGCAGAATAGACATGGGTTGTAACAGGGTAAATTGCCTACCTGTTACAACTGTTCCTGTTACACTAAAATAACAGTTTCAACATCCTGTTACAAAAAAAAACAGCCATGTCGTAACAATTTGCTTCCATTGTTCCGCCTGTTCCGTGAAACAAGCGCTTCTTTACTCTAACCTAAGGACTACTGACATAATGAAAAGAGACAAAGCTTGTTATTTTTATCTATTATGATCATAAACTGTTATTTTTTCTGTTAAGCAAGACTAAACTTTATTACAATTAAGTAAAATCTAATATTATAAAATTTATTTCCATCGCGGCACACAAGCGTCATCTAGTTTTTATTGGGTAAACCATCATGTCATAATGAACTTGCTTGCAGCATTACTTACATTCAGTATTTCACTTTAATTGCGATAGATGGCAGAAGTTATCATAAATTCACTAAAGAAATTTAAATACCTAATAAAGATAAAGAAAGATTGTTGTTAAAAATACAGGTGCAAGCGATTTTCGACGATATTGACATTTGAAATTTGGTTGGTTTTTTTTCGCATATTCTCGTTTACTAACTTTGCTTGTTCATTAAAATCAGTTATTTTGATAAATGTCAGATAGTGTTTTTTTAACTAATGATCACTAGTCAAATGTTTCCTTACCTTCCCTTTTTTCCCCTACATCATTTTATTCTTTCGGCCGTTGCCTGTGCCCCAGCAGTGGAGACATATAACCCGCGTCAATTGGTAATGCGCCTGGCGGCCATGATTTTAACCTCAAAAACGAAAAACAATTGTAATTTTCTCATATACCTAGACCCTTTCTTATTGAAAATAAGAATTCAATAATTAATATATTATATTACCTATTAGAATTTTACTGTTTTTTGTCATTTTTAGTTGCGGATGACGATGATGTGTATGTTAATTTGACAAGGTTCCAGCGCATTACCAATTGACGGGGATTATAAATGGTGATGATGATAATCATGAAATACCAGGTGATTGAGGTCTACTGAAGGAAAATTCTAAATTGCGAAAAATTAACCCCAATCTGGGAACCCTGATCTTTTCCTTAACTCCCTGGCAGCACTAGATGTCCCATTTCCTACTCGCATATCCTACTTTGCCTAATGCCTCGATTACATACGCCAATTTAGCTTCCTAGCTAGGAACCAATTTCGGGTTGCCACAATAAAATATTGTAGAATAAGTTCGATTTTAAAATCGAATCTACACTAAAACGGAAAAGTAAACATTGTTTAAGATTAGAGATGAGAATTGAAAATAAAAAATCATAAAAAATGTTGACCTTTCCGTCATTTGTGCAAATTCACAGTTAAAATTTAACTTATTTATACGAGTGGCAACTCTAAATTGGTTCCTTAAATCGGCGTATGTAATCGAGGCTTAAGAATGCATCCATTCCACGTAAATAATAAAGTGCTTTAACATCCTTTTTAGGCGATAGCTACACGCGTGGTAAAATATACGGTGATCCATCAGTATTTAAATCAGGGGCGTATTTCATAAAAAATAGTTAATTTACTACAATACTTCACCATTGTTGTCATTGGGGTAGGATTATGTTTCTTATAAATTATAAAACATAATTATACCCCAATAAACTACTACCATGGCAAATTACTGTACTTTTTCATTCTTTTATGAAAAAGACCCCTGATTCAATACTGATGGATCACAGTATTTACTACGCGTGTAGCCGTCGCTTTAGAATCTCAATAAAATAAAATTATTTTATTTCAATTCACCCCGTTTACCTACCTTTTAACATAACATTGGCAAAACAGTCAAATTCCATTGCGACAAAAAACAAACATAGGAACAGATAACACGATTAATTTACAAAGTCGAATGTATTTTTGATATGGTCGGTTTATATAACAGGTAAAAATAACAAGCTTTGTCTCTTTTCTTTCCATATGTTAGAGTAAGATAGCGCTTGTTCCCACGTAACAGGCGGAACAATGGCAACAGTTGTTACTTTGATAACAGCTAGGTACAGGGAACAGTGAAGACGGCGAGAACAGTCTGTTTCGCCTGTTCCTTTGAACAACAGTTATTTTATAGCGCTCGTAACAGGGCGAAACAGTTACATTTAATTATCTGTTGTTTTTAACTGTTACAATAAATACGCCTCACGTCTAATGCAGAACCATAATGGTCCAGCTAAACAATACAAAATATAAAAATGACATCTTTGCGAAAGTTTTTTAGCCTGATGAGCATTTATTGTTGAGGTATAAAAATCGAAGATCTGGAACACCCAATGCAGAACCATTATGATCCAGCTAAACTATACAAAATATAAAAATGACGCCTTCGCATAAGTTGTTCACCCTGATAAGCATTTTTTGTTAAGGTATAAAAATCTAAGATCTGGAACACCTGATGCAGAACCATAACACTGCTACAAGTATTTTCTTATGTAACTACATTAGTTCATTTATATGCATACGCCGAAGCCATAAAGTCCACGCGTACGAAGTCGCGGGCATCAGCTAGTCCTTAATATTTGAGGAGCTTTTTGGTATTGTATTGCTTAAGTGCCGTAGCCGTGTATGTGCCGGCCTAGAATAGCACTACCCCCTATCATCCCGTGGGTGTCGTAAAAGGCGACTAAGGGAGCATAGCCTTCAAGAGATGGGCAGCAGCGTCTCCAAAAAACCTTGGCCTACTGCGATCGCCAACCCGCCTGCCAAGCGTGGCGATTATGGCAAACCCCCCCCCTCATGCATAATGGATCAAAAAATTGGCCCCCAGTCCCCGGCAGCCCCGCTATTCCTAGCTACGGTAGCGGCTACGGTAACGGCGGGGCAGGGGGTGCTAAGAATCCCCGGGTGCGGCTCGGCTACCAAAAACGACGACTACTGCACCTGGCAACCTATAACACGCGCACACTAAGGACCGACGCGAAGTTAACCGAGTTGGAAGAAGTTATCAGCAAGGTACACTGGGACATTATCGGCTTATCTGAAGTCCGAAGAGCGGGAGAGGACTCGATAATCCTCAACTCCGGTAACTTGCTTTACTACCGGGAGGGCGACCAACAGTCCCAAGGTGGTATCGGGTTCATCGTCCACAAGTCCCTTGTCAACAACGTGACTACCATCGGAAGTGTGTCGACCAGGGTGGCGTACCTTATACTCAGAATATCCAAACGGTGTTCGCTGAATGTTATACAGGTTTACGCACCGACCTCGACACACCAAGATGACGAAGTGGAGGCTATGTATGAGGAGATCTCTAAAGCCATGCATAGCTACAAAACCCACTACACTGTTGTGATGGGGGACTTCAATGCTAAGTTGGGGAAACGATGCGGTGATGAGCTGAGAGTGGGGCAATTTGGAGTTGGGCAACGGAATGACAGAGGCCAGATGCTGGCTGACTTTATGGAGAAGGAGAACCTCTTTATGATGAACTCCTTCTTCAGAAAGCCGGAATGCCGGAAGTGGACCTGGGTCAGTCCGGACGGTAAAGTCAGAAATGAGATAGATTTTATCATGTCGACGAAAAAGCAAATATTCAATGATGTCACTGTGATCAACGCTGTTAAGACGGGGAGCGATCACCGATTGGTACGTGGCACATTGAATATCAACCCAAAGCTGGAAAGATCTCGACTGATAAAATCAACAATTCGACCATTGCCGGCCCATCAAAACCCCGAGAGCTTTCAACTCGAACTCCAAAACCGCTTCGAAGCCCTTGAGAACAGCATAGATGTGGACGATCTAAACAACATGGTGGTGGATGCTGTCCGTACGGTAGGGTCCAAGCTCTTTAAGACCCGCCGTCCCAAGATAAAGAAACTCTCCGACCACACACTCCTACTCATGGATCAGAGACGTGAAATGAGGCTCCAGAGTTCAGTAGATGCTAATCGTTATCGGCAGCTTAATAGACAGATATCTAAGTCTTTGACGAGCGACCTTCGCCAATTTAATACGAATCGTATTAAAGAGGCCATCGAGCGGAATAAAGGCTCCAAAGTGTTCGCGAGAGATCTGTCTATTGGGCAAAGCCAGATGACGAAGCTGAAAACTGACGCATCATTTCATCAAAGCCTGAAATCCTGAGGGAGATCGAGAGCTTCTATGGGCAGTTATATTCCACGAAGACACCTGTTGAAAGCAAGGCTAAAGACCCCAGAGCAAAGCTTACCCGACACTATACCGAAGATATCCCGGACGTCAGCCTGTACGAGATTAGTATGGCTCTCAAACAGCTGAAAAACAACAAGGCGGCGGGTGACGATGGAATCACTACAGAACTTCTGAGAGCGGGCGGTAAGCCGATACTCAAAGTCCTCCAGAAGCTCTTTAATTCCGTCATCGTCCAGGGCAGAACGCCAAAGACATGGAACATAAGTGAGGTGATCTTGTTCTTTAAAAAGGGTGACAAGTCCCTCTTAAAGAACTATAGACCCATCTCGCTTCTGAGTCATGTCTATAAGCTGTTTTCGAGAGTCCTTACGAATCGTCTCGCTCGCAAGTTCGACGACTTCCAACCTCCCGAACAAGCCGGGTTCCGAAAAGGCTTTAGCACCATAGACCACATCCATACGCTGCGGCAGGTTATACAGAAGACTGAGGAGTATAATGAGCCACTTTGCTTGGCGTTCGTGGACTATGAGAAAGCCTTTGATTCGATTGAAACCTGGGCGGTGCTGCAGTCTCTCCAAAGGTGCCAAGTGGACTATAGGTATATCGAGGTGTTGAGGTACTTATACCAAAATGCCACCATGACGATCCGAGTACAGAACCAGAACACAAATCCTATCCAACTGCAGCGTGGTGTGAGACAGGGAGACGTTATTTCTCCGAAACTGTTCACAGCTGCGTTGGAGGACATCTTTAAGCTCTTGGACTGGAAAGGACTCGGCATCAACATTAATGGCCAGGGGGCCTACTCCCACCTTTTTTAAAAGTAAGCTTATATCCAGCAAGCTTGTTGCAAGCTCTTAATGATATTACTCAAATTCGTACCATGACCTGTACAAAGTAATATTACTTTATTCTCGCTAAGGAACGAATGATATAGCGAAATTGTCCAATCCCTGCTAGCCATCACTTCAGTTTATTTGCTATGTTCGTATCGGAAACATGTTTTATCTCAGTGCACCAAAGGAAAGTAGGTATTCATTTTCGTTTTTAGTTTGAAATATTTTCTATGATTCAAACAAGAACACTTGTTGTGTTGTGTGCCACTCAAAATCTCGAAACTAATGTTGTTAACATAAACAACAGCCAAGAATGTGACACTAGGAGAATTTTGGTAAGTTACGTACCTACCTATTTGCTTACTTTGTAAATTAATATATATTTTAAAGTAAAATGTCGAACTTAAAGTAATTTTATGATTAGGAACCACATTATACCTACGCGAGCAATAAATTTCTGAAAATTTAGAGTTTTTAGGTAAAAATGACTATTTTACAATAATTTTGACAACAGAAACAACTTATCAAACCCCTATTAAGTTTGGAATCGAATCTTATTCACCCCTGTAGGTCCCGAATATAGGTTAGAAGGCAAGGGGGTTCTCCCTCTCTTCCCTTTCTCCCCAAACTTGTATTGGCGAAAAATAACACTATTTTGCCTGAAATTACTATTATTTTGTGCAAAATAAATTCATTAAAAAAGTATCTAGGTATTTGTTTCTGCGTTATCGGCTTCTAAAAACTCGATTGTTTCAAATTAGCTATCCATCTGAAAACAAGTACTTGTTATCAAATAATAAATCAAATAACCCCAAATATTTTACATTCACAATGAAGAACAAGATGTATAAAAACGTTTCACATACTGTTTATGACGTATTTTCTAATATCTAAATAGAATAACTCCAAATAGTTTTGATTCTGTTGATAAAAAGCAACTTTTTTAAGATTGCGAAATTCCTCATAATTTGACACCAAAACAATAATGCTAGCTGTCTAAAGACACGTCGTGGTACGAGTTTTGTGAATGATTGAACGATGACGTCACAAAACTTCTAACAGAAACATTATTATAACAATCTTATTATAAGAAGGTCATAGTACGAAATAGCATGGTAAGATTGAATTAAAACTGCGCTAAGACATGGCAGTAGGCACCCAGTACCTAACACACCTTCGTTTTGCCGATGATATAGTCCTTATGGCTGAGACCATGGAAGACCTGAACACAATGCTCGAAGATCTCCGTAGTGCTTCCCAAAGAGTGGGTCTTAGGATGAACATGGATAAGACGAAAATTATGTCAAATGCCCATGTTGTACCCTCTCCAGTTCATGTTGGGAACACTACACTTGAAGTTGTTGACCATTACGTATACCTAGGACAGGCAGTCCAGTTAGGTAGGTCCAACTTCGAGAAAGAGATCTCTCGTCGAATCCAACTCGGGTGGGCAGCATTCGGGAAGCTTCGAAAAATCTTCGCGTCCGACTTACCTCAGTGTCTCAAGACGAAAGTCTATGAACAGTGTGTGTTGCCAGTGATGACCTACGGCAGTGAAACGTGGCCGCTAACTATGGGTCTCATAAGGAGGCTCAAGGTCACTCAGCGTGCAATGGAGAGAGCCATGCTCGGCGTTTCCCTACGTGATCAAATCAGAAACGAGGAGATCCGCAGGAGAACTAAAGTAACCGACATCGCTCGAAGGATTGCTCAGCTGAAGTGGCAATGGGCGGGACACATAGCGAAAAGAACCGATGGCCGTTGGGGCAGAAAGGTTCTGGAATGGCGACCGCGCACCGGACGACGCTCCGTGGGTAGGCCCCCGACAAGGTGGACCGACGATCTGGTGGAGGTCGCGGAAAGCCAGTGGATGCAGGCAGCGCAGGACCGATCGTTGTGGAGATCCTTAGGGGAGGCCTATACCCAGCAGTGGGTGTCGTGTGGCTGATATGATGATGATGATGATGATGATTGCTTAAGTGGCCGATAATTGGCATAATTGGCTAGTCTACCCTACATTAAATTGCATACAAAATGGTCTATGGCATAATCTTGCTAAAGTGAACAGTTCCAGAGTTACGGAGGGCTAAGTAGCAATTGTTCCTTACAACAGCGCGTCCTGCAACTCCCCGGGAATTACTTTCTCGCATAGTGAGCGCTTGCAAAAACGAATGCATTCGCAAATGCGAGTGCAGAAAGAGTTGTCTAAACTGCTCAAGCATATGCGATAATTGCTGAAGCATAGGTTGTGACAACAGGGACTGAACTGAACTGACGAACATCATAGACAAAGATTTAGAAGAAGAGGGTGCTATGTTTGAAGAGGACTGAATACTGATGACGATTGATGATGAATGATTAAAGAAGGTCGCATTTAACACTCGAAACTTCTATTCGTTTTATTAGTTCAGAGTGGGTTTCTCCGTACCACAGGTTTATGTGGCCAAGGCCTGTGGAAGCCTCTTTTCCCTTAAAAAGTAGCACCCCTTGAGAGGGTGGTGATGTAGTCATTTCTTCAAGGGTTTATCAATAACATACCACCAGCCACTAAAATCGCAATTTGTTTTTACAAAACACAATCTGTATAATTTTTTTTTTCAAATATCTAAAAAAAAACGAATAATTGCTACTTACGTCCTCCGTAACTCTGGAATCATTCACTTTAGCAAGATTATGCTATTGACTATTTTTGTTTGATATTTAATATAGATTATTTTTGTCCTTGCCATTGTTGCGCTAAATCACATAGTTTTCCAAATATTTAATAAAAACAGATAAAACCCATCTTCTCCCCCCCTCCCCCCAAACCCGACGCACAAAATGGTGTAACTTTTTAGCAAACAATATGTGTACTTTAAAGAACAATTAGGAGCTATAATGATACTTTAACTTTGGATGTCAAGGTCTGGGTCTAATTGCACCATACTATAGGTACCTACCAAATTACTTTTGAAGAAAATATTTTGGTAAGCGACGAAAATATAAAATTATGAAAACACTCTAGCTAAGAGCCTAGGACCTAGGAGGTCTGGATCTAGAGGGCTGATTTTTTTTGTCGATTTGCGCTACAAATCGACGCGGGGCGGTGAGAAGAATAATAAGTATGATGTTTAGAGCAATTTTTTTAATGAAAGAAAAATTAGTAGTTGGGTACCTACTTACTCATCCTACTAATATTATAAATGTGAAAGTTTGTGGGTTTGGATGTTTAGATGTTTGGATGTTTGTTCCTCAATCACGCAAAAACTACTGAACGGATTTAGTTGAAATTTAGCACACAGATAGTAGATAGCCTAGATTAACACATAGACTACTTTTTATCCCGATATTCCCACGGGAACGGAAACCACGCGGGTGAAACCGCGGGCGGCCGCTAGTATTTATATCTAGGCACTTTTTTGCAAACATCTTTTGTTAATGTCAAAGTATTTGTAAGCAGTGTTCTGAGTTTGCCGTCCCGGATCATGCCGGATTCTGGGCTATGATGCGCATTAAGCATACACATCTCAAAAAAAAGGAAATAGAAATGGTTTTTATAATAATTAATAAATTATTAAAACTAATGTGGCGTTAAAATGTTATAAATAAAATAGTATCTCAACATATAATATCGTGTCAATTTACTATCCGCGTCAATTGGTAATGCGCCTGGCGGCCATGATTTTAACCTCAAAAACGAAAAACAATTGTAATTTTCTCATATACCTAGACCCTTTCTTATTGAAAATAAGAATTTTAGAAATAGGTAGGTAAAATGAAACTTTGACCAAGTAATGATTTGCTAAACAATAATTTGCCAAAAAGAGTTTTGCCAACTGAAAAATTGCGATAAGTTGTTTTGCCAAATGAAAAATTGCGTAAAATAGTTTGCGATGTGATATCTACACTCTTTGTGTTTTTGGGCAGTCGTGTAATAAAAGAATAAGAAAAACCCATTGTTTTATTTATATTTATAATACGAAAATGTCAAACAATTATAACCTCAAAACGGCTCCTTAAGATTGAGATTTTTATTTTCTCCCGCATTATATTTAAATGATATTCTCCCCACAGAATCACTAGAAGAAATCTATAGTATATGGGTAATTTCATCAAAGCGCATCATGGCCTAGCTTGTATAGATAAATCGGCATCATCCAATAATGAACGTAAGTAGGTACCTAGTTGCGCGAGAATAATCAAATCTAACATCAAACTCCAGCTCAGTTGCTGCTGCTTGCGCGCTGTTGCCGTACCCGTCCGCACTTGTCAACCGCGCGGCGCGGTCATGCAACGTCGCTTCGCAGCCTAGCATTATCAGTATTGGGCATCGATAAAATTATCGATACTTTATACTAGTATTTTATATTAGCGATACAAGTATCGGTAAAAATCTCAGTTATTGATGCCGTTATCGATATTTTCTTT
This sequence comes from Agriphila tristella, assembly GCA_928269145.1. Lineage (NCBI taxonomy): Eukaryota > Metazoa > Arthropoda > Insecta > Lepidoptera > Crambidae > Agriphila > Agriphila tristella. The sequence goes on from OV743433.1 coordinate 48,232,338, forward strand.
AAAATATCGACATTCAGAAAATACCGGTAACCGGTCCCTGTCGCTAAGTACATAATGTATCGAAAATTCACATGTACAGATTGAAGCCAAGGTTCTATAGTTTATTTACAAACAATAAACTCAGTAAAACATAGTTTGTTGTAGTAGTAGTTAGTTAGTAAAAGTGCCAAAGGTTTTAATTGTCTTATCTTATCAAGTCGCTACAATACAAAAAGTTTACAGAACTAAAACATAAAATTTTACATATTTGACAATTTTTATCATCGAAAATCCCTAATACTTCTAAACGGATTATCATATTTACACAATTTCTTTTGTTCTATCCGTTTAAGACCTAAACCTATCAAATGACACTAAAAACAACACGTGCTTCTATGTAAAATCTATTCAAAGGTCAAAATGCCCTCGGATCAACGTTAGTCAGCAAGATTGTGCACGCGCATGAATATAAAACGGATTAACATTTGACGCATCGGTGTAATTTCTGGGACCGTTAACGGATCAACAAATATCTTTAATTTGCGTATTTGTTGATGACGAGTATCTACATAAGAAACCGATGCTGATTGGCGGACGACCCTACTGTGTCAACACCGGATCAATGTATATCGGATGTATTCGTGGGGAGCCAATTATATACGACGAAAAGGTGGATCAACATTATTTCTAAAATTGTACTGGATCAACATTTACATAGAACGGTTGAATATATATAAATATATATATACCAAGGTTGCCTGGAAGAAATCGCTTTTTAGTGATAAGGCCGTCATTTGTATATATCCTTTAAGTTTGTACTGTTTCTTTTTGTTTGTTTTGTGTGTATGTATACAATAAAGAGTACCTATATAAATAAATAAATACTTGATGTCACTAACGTTCATTAAATTAATTTGAACTTTATAAAATCAAGAAACATATTCATACATACGCAAAACGCAATTTAATAAAGATATTTCACTGGAAATATCACATAAAAAGAATTGCAATTTTCACAAAATAGAATTGGTCTGGAATTTTATAATTTAGTTTATAGCATTTTTTGCAATGAACACATTCGTTATTATCAACATTTTTTACAACTCAATATCTTTTCAAATGCTGTCTTATCTCTCTCTTAAATAAGAATAATAAATGTGATTATTCCAGCCACAAATAGAAAAATACTTTTCTTAAATTTAGACTGACGTTGACGTGTGTTACTAAAGATAAAATAATATAAGTCAGTACCTAAATTCAAATAAACGAAAAAATAAAAATTTAACTTTTTTACTTATTTAACCTGACAGAAATAAAAGTAGTATATAATTTAAACTTATCTTGTTACATTTCAACTTAATGTTTACTTTAAGAGCTTAACAGTTTGCTTTTATCTCAAAAAGACATCAAATAAAAAAGGTATTTCAAAATCTTTGATTCATCGTAATATCAGAATAAAACCAAAAAGATATTTCGTTTTTAAAGTGTGCAGAACTACATGATAAGTCTTGCAATATAAATTCCAATGAATTTTTCAAACTCAATTTTGACCTGTTAATAATATTTTTTATTTATTCTGGAATTTGGTAGTAAGTTCAATAAGTAGATATTTTATTTTCCAATTATTTATTTTTCAGACATACTTACCTAACTAGTACGGGTATGAACACTTAAATAAACTTCAATTAATGATTTTCATATTTTAAATTAAATCTTTATTTAATTTTAAACTTTTAGATTTTATGCATTCACAATGCTATTTTTATATTAAGATTATTAATATAGTTGAAAAATATTAGAAAAAATCGACTCACCCGTAGCAGCTCAGACGGGACTCGAACCCGCACCCTTAGGATTCCGATCCAATGCACTAACCAATTCAATGGGGACTCGGTAGCATAATTGGTTAGTGCATTGGGTATAAATAAATGTGAAAGTCCGTTTGTTTGTTTATTTGTTTGTTTGTTTGTTACGCCTTCACATCGTAACTACTGAACCGATCATCATGAAATTTTGCATACACGTTGTCAGGGGTGCAGAAAAGGACATAAGGTACCTTTCATCCCGAAAAAACGTACAGTTTCCGAGGGACAACAAAAAAACTGTCCATGCAGACGAAGTCGCGGGCGGCCGCTAGTTAAAAATAAAACCGATCCACCAGGGGATCGGTTGCAGGGGATCGGATGGGAATAAGTCGATTTACTTAATTTTATAAAGATGTGAGTTGATTTTGTCACGGAATGCAACGAACATCGTACGCTTATTGCGATGCTATTTTTTGTCATAGGGCCTCTGTTATTAGCCATCTGCTATTTAACTATTAACATTAATAATGTGCTGTTGGTTTTCCATCAAATAAATAAAAAAAAATGTAATGTAGGTTAATAAAACAAGGCAGTTTAATAGGGTCTGGCGCAAACCCTGGCTCCACTTGCGCCAGCTAACGAATTTGCATACAGCTTGTTTGTCGCAAATTACAGAACTTGCAGCACAAATTAAGGCCAAGCGTGTGTTATGGCAAAGACGGCATTACATGACATATACCTACGCCGTATATAATATTACAATGTATATTATTATGACATTGTGGTTGTATAGGTATAAGAATATAGTAAAGTTGTTTATAATAATTTTCAGCATCGCACAAAGCTTAAAATTCGAGAGTAAAATTTAAATAATATGAACGTATAAATATTACAGACACAATATATTTAGCAAACGTGTTAGTTACAAAAACTTTTACTCCCATAAGAGATAAAAATTCTATTAAAAATACCATTTATTTCAGACCAAATTTTGTAATTTTTTTTAGTGAGCAAATGTATTAACTCTTCGAATATTAGTAAATATTTAAAATGTTTTCTAACATGTAAAATGTTATGGATGAAGAAAACAGTATGGAACATAGTTTATTAATTTCCTTTGCCATAACATATTCATATTATATGTATGTAAGTTATATTTTACGTATCTCATATAATAATGCATATACATTCGTTTTTCGGATCACCTGTTTATTGACATTGTTGTTCTTTGGCATTCTATTTCTATGATCCTATGATAAAAAAAGCTTATTCTTTATTATCCACATTTATCTACTACCTATCTAGGTATTACAAACGAAGGTAGAAAAGCATTATTTTTTTCCGGAGTATCATAATGAGAAACCCAAACTACATAATTATTTCTGTTTAGCCAAATGTTACAGTCTTTTCACGGTGACAGCACTGACCAATAACAATATTGACTCTATCGTGTTAAAATGTACCTAAACTGATTTACGAATCTGAACCTTATAAAGTTAATATTACGGGTGAAAGTGTTATTCAGTATATAGGCTAGGTTAATGTTTAGGCCTGCACATAAAATCCAACGAGTCGGTTGCGCTATATGAAGACTAGAATCGTTTTATTTAACTGTTATTCCTATTCCAAGTAAAATACTTCTAAATATGAACAAATATTTCATTAGCAGTAAGGATACTTACTTTTTTTCTAAAACAAACAAAACACAGATAGGTCAAATATTGCAATTTAACGAGACGAAATAAAAATATTTACTTAATCACAACTTTCATATAAGTATTACTTTCTTGTTTGCCTCTATATTCTTATTGAAAATTTTGATTTTTAGGCATTCACAATGCAGCTATTTTTCTATTAAGAGAATTAATATAATTGAAAAAAAAAATACTAGAAAAAATCGACTCACCCGCAGCCTGTCTGAGCTGCTACGGGTGAGTCGATTTTTTCTAGTATTTTTTCAATTATATTAATTTTCTATATCCTTATATAGGAAAGCACAAATTGGTTAACAAATTCGTTAACAACACTATCATTTTATTGTGTCTCAATGTTCACAAAAAACAGTATTTTTGTTTACAAACAAATATAAAAAACTTAATCCTAAATACAGTATTTACAAATAATACAATTCCTCCAGAGCATCCCCACGAGGCATGGTGCCCAAAAGGCTGGCAACATTTCCCCTTTGGATGGCGAGGCTTAACCTCTGAGCGAAAAAGTTACCAGCCCTGCGGTCCCCGGTGGCCTCGCAGAGACGTCTGGAGAGTTCTTTTATAAAAGATTTAGCTTTTGGACCCCACGGGCCCATTGTTTCAAAGGCTATGGGTATGAATATATAGTTGCCCCCGAGGTCCCGGTATTTGTTACATTTCCGTGTTTCGGCGTTTGCGGCAGCCGAACCCGCACAACTGACAGTTGCCTGAAGATGGGATGGGGCCAATGTGTCGACACTGGTCGCGTCCCACACCAGGCATCTGCCTTGTCTCCATGGGATTAAGGTCAACCCGTCGGGTCTTTTGCCATCGGAACGAATCAGTCCATTGGGTTCCAACGTTGCCGGAGTATTTACTGTGGCAAGAGCCCGACGGATCGCCTCGTTGAGGGAAGCGTGGCGTGGTATGCGACCAGCGCTCATTTGACAAGACAGGCCGTGGTGTCCCAGCTCGGTGACAGTTTCACCACATCTGCAGGTATGGGTCTGGGTATTATTGACACCTAAGCGCAAATTGACCGACACGGTCAACGAAGAGTTGTCTAGTAAGGTGCCGATGTTGGGTGATGGTAAAGCGTTCAACCAAAGACCGGATTCTGGTTCAAAAACTGCACGCAAACGAGCGCGGTCAACCGAATCTGAGCTAGTATTTAGGAGATCTTGCTGGACTGTCTTGCAGAGGGGTTCATCCCATTGTCTTTGGGAGGCGGGAACAATGGGTAATTCCTCGAGACAAGCAGAGGACCATTCATTTCTCGCTTCTGACAGGCCTGCCACCTCTACTGAGCCTGACGATTGGCTGATGATTCTATTAAATAGGTCTGAACAACCAAATGAGGACGATAAGAATGCCGGGAGCGACACTGCAACCACGCTGCGAACCCCTATGCCGCCAAAACGGATCGGCAGTGAAGCCTGGGCCCATGCTCTATCTGTAAGGTGAGAATTTAGCACTTTCGAAAGCGTATCTTTGATATGCCCATCTACTGTATTGAGTAGGTTCTTGTATTTCCAGAGATGGGAGCATCGCAATACGTAGGTGAATTTCGGCAAGAAGAGGCAGAATTTTATTAAGGTAAGGGCCATGTGGGAATTGATTTTCAAAAGACGATCGGATAATTGACGGAAACCTTCAATTTGTGTCTGTATGAATGGTGGGATGGATTCGTCTAACAAAGGTGCGCCCAATAACTGTAACGACTCCTTTGTGACTATTTTGATGTTGGGGGCCACCGTAGTAAATTTACTGATGATGGTCTTTCTTTCGTCTGTGGGGAGATAAAGTGGGACGTAGAGTTCGCATTTACTGGAATTTAGCTCCAAGTCTATAGCAGAAAAATGTGCAGTAAGACTGATAAAGTCGTCTAAAACTGTGTCCGGCTCACCCCCTAAGGTTCCGTCGTCCAAATACCAAGTATTGAATTTAGATTTTAGACTTGTAATGGATGGATGGATACCAAGGCTGAAAATTGCTGGGCCAAGGGGATCACCTTGCTGACAGCCCACCGAGGATTTTAGGAGATGTTGTTTGTATACCAGGTTTGAAGGCTGACCATAACACTGCCATAGGTAAGGGTAGAGGGATGGAATGTGTTCTCTCACTTGTGTCAAAAGCGCTCCGCGGTCAACGGAATTGAAGGCGTTTTTTACATCCACTTTCAGAAGAATTTGATCTGTATTATTTTGCAAGAACGTACGCGGTGCATGTACTGCGGCCTCACAACCGCCTTTAGAACCAAAACCTACTTGGTTGGGTTGAAATCTTTTTGTAATGGTGGGCATGATGTGCTTGCAAGAGATCTTAGATACGATTCTTCTGAAAGTGGAGCCGACCGCGATTGGTCTGATGCCCCCATCCTTCTTATTGAGGGCGCAAAGGCTAGCGCCATATAGGATATTTGTTATTTCATCCGGTACCCTGCCCGACAACATTAAATTGGCGAGGGCGGCTAGGCTCACCAGCAGGCTGCGGCCCTTATCGCCGGATGAGACGCACACCAGATCTTTTAGGTGTTGTGGGGTCATTCCGTCCAGTCCACCGCTGGAGCCGCTCTTAAAAGACATGATGGCTGCTAATATGTCATCTGCCGAGGCGAGGGGTGTGTCATTGACGGACAGTAGCGGAGGTTCTGGCATCTTGCAATGGACGGAGGGAGAGGGATGCTTGGATGCTAGGGCATGTAATGTCTCTTCATTATTGGGGGCAATTGTATCATTTGAAAAGAGAAGTTGGCTGGCCCCTCTCAAGTCACCGTCTCCGACTTTGACTTCAACTCTTTTAAAGATAGTGTTTGTTTTGCTGCTCTTGATGTTTTCGGAGTCGAATTTTAATTGTAGGTCGAGAGGACGCAAACAATTACTTTTCATCTTAGATGTAAGTGATTTTGGTTTGGTACGGTCTTCCTTGCTTACGTGGAAAGTACGGTAGGAGAAGGTAAATAACTCCTCCCAACTGCTTTTGCTGTTGTCCGCAACAACCTTGTCCAAACAGTTCTTAAGGGATGAAGCCACGCTCGCGCGGGCACCGCGGGGCACTCGCTTCACTAGGGGACATTTATTTCTGAGTTCGCCAAGAACTTGCCAGAGTGGGCGAGATTCGGAGGAGGAGTCACGGTCAAATGATTGACTCGACCTCACATTTAATGCTAATGGCTTAGGAGCTTTGTCAATTTTATGTGATTTGCCTAAGTGAATATTTAATCCTCTCTTATTGTTGAAATAGCGAGGTTTGGTACAATGGGGACATAGAAAATAGCTACCCTGAGAGCAGCTAGACGGCTGCCGGGTCTCGCTAGGGGGTATCATATCAGGAGATGATAATGGCTGAGACATCTTTTATCAAAGTATCGTGCAACAGGTAAGTATTTGTGCTTCGTACTTGATTCAAAACTTGTTTACTCTTACTGATCTCTGGCGTGAACGGCTGCCGCGCAAAGGTTTAAAAGATGAATTACGGGAAACACTATAGAAAACATAGGAATTTTAAATACCTTCATCAACAAGTATTACATATTACGAAGGATTAGAACACAACTTTAAAAAAAAAATGATAAGTATTAGGTACTTGGAACTGGGTAGGTTATTAACAATTTTTTTAAAATTTCTTTGATGTCATGGACGACAACTCGTGCAGTTATAGACATTTAAAAGAATAAAAGATAACAACGAGCAAAAGTATAAAATCTTACATAAATTAATCTTTGGTGTCATTGATGACAACTCGTGTAATTTTAAGCATTTAAAAAAATAAATCAAACAGAAGAATAAAATTTTACAAAAGTACTTAGGGTAATTGATGACAACTCGTGCAATTTTAAGAATTTAAAATAATAAAATCAAACAGAAGAATAAAATTTTACAAAAGTATTTAAGTAGTGTCATTGATGACAACTCCTGCAATTTTACGCATTTAAAATAATAAAATCAAACAGAAAAATAAAATTTTACAAAAGTTTATAGGTAAGTATTATAAGGCATCCATACTCATTCAAACAGGTGAGGTTTCTCAGCTCGTGTCAAAATTTATATTTTGTATACGAACAAAAGAATAGAAGCCATCCTATTTTTAGGTAATATTAAATAAAAAATTTGACCCTTAATTTACCTTTCCGTAGTTCAATGACTTTAGACAGCTGTCATAAAAAGACATTGGGTTTCGTTTGGGTTTTTAACAGTCCACAAGAGAAACCTGTGTAGGCAATAAAGCGGTACCCCTCGTTATGACTAAAATATTAATGTCTTCTAAAATAGGCATGCCATTGGACATTGGACTCCGAATAGTCAAAGTAAATCCCTCTACCTGTATTCGAATGAGCGTACATAAAGGAGGATAAAATTGGATTCATTATTGATTCAAAAAGGTCAGCCCGGGTGATATTCAATCCGCTCCATGTCGTGGTGAGATTGCGTCGTTTGCCGCCAAATAACTGTGTAATTTTGTATATTTTTTTTACCTGATACAATCCAATTGTTTGCGGTTTGCTGCGGCTTTATTCAATTGGATGAGTTTGTTATTATGGAAAGTAACTTATCTGCGCAAATCAAGATTGAAATTTGAACCTGATGTTTTTAAGGTCAAATTCTACATTCTGAAACTCATTGAGGGTTTATCTAATTTCCATGACAATTATAATGAAGAAGGTAACGCAAAGTCACATAAATATGGTCTGAATAGAAGACCGAGTTGGCATATATTTCACGGAATACTTAATCTTTAAGCCGCTTTGATATTTTATCAAACCTCCGCGAGCAAAGGACCGGACGTGACAAAATTATGGGGGTCTCGCTGTACATTGTACAACATACAATTTTCTGTACAATGGGTGAAACGATGTGCTTTCGAAATTTTCACCGGCATGAATTAAGTTTTGGGTGTAGAATTTTAGTATCCAAACGGCATTAATAAATGAAAGAGGCAGAGGAAGTTTCGGAAAAGTATAGTATGATATTAAATATACAGGGTCATCTAAACTTACCAGCCTTTCCAGGATATGTTCAGTCCATGATACTGAAAAACTTTCTCTTAGTTACACAGGGCCAAATATGTAAAAAAATTACTATCTTATCTATACAAATCAAAGAGATCACGTGATTAATTTAATATGGGATGACCAAAATTTTGTGGCAAATTTCGACATATGTTTCGACATATGGAGAAAGTTGTTCAGTATGCACTGGACACAACCTTGGGATAGTAGGTTTAAAATGACCCTGTATAAAAATTGAAAAATTATAAAGATATGAGTGAATAATGTAATAATGTTTGACTGGGAAAGATGGAAGAAAACTACGAATGACCCAAAATTTAGATATTCGTGCAATTGAAGGAAAAAGAAGTAATCATCATTATCGTATTATCATTATCCTTATCAGACATTCAGGCCTTCCTCCATGAAGAAGATGGTGACGCCGGCCCAAAGCGGATTGACGGGTATAAACGACTGCAAGTGCAGCCAGAAACAACGGCTCAGCAAGCCTTCTGAAGCACAAAGGAGCTAATGATAACAAAAAATTTTTGGTTACCCATCCCATGACCGAGCCTTCCAAAAGTTGTTTAACTGATCGAATCTGCTAACCCACTAGGCGTAGTGCCACGGTAGAAACTGTATTGAACTCGTTTATTTTTTATTTAAACAGAATACAATATTTTGAATGCCTTTTTTAAAGGTCCTCCGAGAAATCTGCACTCCAGGATATCCTACAAACGAGCTAGGTTAAGTCATTGCTCTCAATAATTATGTTCGGAAGGAAGCACAAGCTATTTGCCGTCCCACAATGTCGAGCTGGCTGGGTGAGCTCCAGATATTTTATAAAAGGTTATAAAGGTTATATAAAATAAAACTTGGAATATGAAATCGGAATTTTATCTTCTTTCAAAGTGAAATAAACGGTTTGCTTAAACTTATCATGAATTTACAAGCACATACCTCTAATTATTTTGAAACAAGATAGAAAATCCTATATTTATAAATATTATATTATTTACTATGACAAAGAGTTCCCTGCCAATGTTATACAGAGTACAGTTATTTACTAAATTCGAACACGAGTTTATTGTACCTATCTGTTGATTAAGGACTAAGTAAAGTGATAGCCAAAAATCTTCATCATAAATCGAACGAAATTAATTCCGATTCCTAGGAATAAGGCCCAAAACTATGTAAGTATCCTGAGACCGCTTTGATTCTCCAGAAGTTTCTACATTTTTTTTATTTATATTTAAAATACTTAGTAGCACTGAAAATTAAAATTCTTAATTTTATTTACCCACTTACACATTATGCTTGCTAGTATCGTCATTCTAATGTAACAAAATGATTTTCAAACCATACCTCGGGCTGCCAACTACACTGTTTAAACAGTTCTGTCTGTACTGTTCACTACATTATACTTTTTACTGTTGAACAAAGTATACAAAAATACTGTTTTCAGCAAGCGTCATTGGTATCCATAGATCTGTTTCAAAAGTAAACGTCCAATAGTACGTTATAGGCGCAGGGTGCAGACCTCGTTTCTTAGATGATCGAAAGTAATGACGCTTGAGCTAGGGTTTCCTAGGATAGCGGTGCCGTCATATTACGGCCGTAATATAGCGGCGTTGAATGTTTTCTATGTAAACAATACGGCGACACCGTAACGTCAGAAACCGCGCCTTATTGTTTACAGAGACAACGTTCTTTACCGCTAAATTACGGCCGTAATATATGACGGCATCCTAGGAAACCCTAGCTTTACGAAGCTTTCAAAAATGACACCAATTGATTGAACGCGAGAAACACTTAGAAATATGTATTCAAACCACTAAAAATATATAATACTGTTAATTTTTCTAAAATACTCCTTATTTTTCTTTTCCGACCTTAATATACTTTTAATTTTGTCAGAAAAGTTGGCAACCCTAACCATACCCATTTCATCACAATTTACATTTTTTTCACGCGGTCAATGTTATACGGTCACGATCCGAACAAAGGTGTACCTCAAAATGAATTTTAACTATTCAGTTTGTATGCAACATGTTAAATCTGAACAAAAAATTCCATTTATGTGGATTAGATTACAATATAAAAATTTGGATTGGTTCGCTGTCAAACCAAAGCACTGAATTTTTTATATAGAATAATTTGGACATACTTACTATTAAAATTCATGTGTAAATTGTTCAAAGATCGATCAAATATAAAAATACGATAAATAAAACAAAGGTGGGATTTATAAAACCTGACATTTTAACATTGAGTGAGTGAACTAGCGAGTCTTAAAATTCGAAGTAAAAGTATGGAAATAAAACTAGGTACCCGCACTAGGTGATTAAACATCTATGGTTAGTTTAAACACGTCTTGTATTTGTGATTTTAATCTAATACGAACTTAAAAGTACCATACTTGCAGATGTTTCATTGTTCATGTTGATATGGTGTAAAGAACATTAACGTTACGTATATAGGTACATTGACTAAAGGGTGTCTAATCACCCATGTCTACAGGGTGATTTTTAAGTCACGTGACAAATTTTCAGGGCAGGCAGTGTTCAGTCCATGAAACTGAACCATTTCCTCTGAGAAACATAGATCGAAATACCTCATAAATGGGCCATCTTATACTAAGGCGTTATTACTCTGCTTTGTATGAATAATTAAAAAAACATTCATTTTTCGACCTATGTGTCTTGGAGAAAGTTGTTCAGTTTAATGGATTGAACACATCCTGAAATTTTGTCACGTGCCTTAAAATCCCCACCTATATTACACCACAACGTAAGTACTTACATTACACTGATGAAAACTCAACTATCGCGTGTATTACACAATCATAATATTAGTACAGATTATGCAAACGCCGTACCCGTCATCGCATCCACGCAAGCCTCGTTTGTCATGATAATCTTCAGGAAGGTGCAACCGTTTCAATTTACATATACATTTGCTGATTTAGCGCGAGAGTATCTTGTTGTTTTACTGCGGGATGCTTGCTATTTACCAGCCTTCTGGCTGCGTTGTAAATGCTCGGATTTAACAGACGTAAATAAGATAGGGTTGACGAAAGTGAAAAAAAATCGATATAGGTATCAATTTTTAAAAAATATCGAACACTTTCGGTATATCGGGAAAAAAACGATATGCACCCTGCATATCGTTTTTTTCCATAGTTACCATAGCTCCATAGTTACCCGTTAAAATTTGTTTTCTTATATGTATGGAAAACTGCAAAGAATAATCCTTTATGAAAATAGACTATTGTTCACTTCTTAAGCTTACGCGCTCACTAGAAATGAAGTAAAACAAGTTTTAACGGATACTAGCGCGGTTTTATTTAAAGTACTTTGGTAATTAGTTGGTATTTGGTTTCATTCTTGATTTCCCGACGTTTCGGCACCTTTGCTGCTGCCGTGGTCGTGCCGTGACCACGGCAGCTGCAAAGGTGCCGAAACGTCATCCGTTTAAAAGTGTTATATTTCATGTTTAGACTATTGTTTTCTATAAAAATACCTGACATTAATGGGCAAAAGCATAACTCAATTTAGGTCTAGGGTTGCCAATATGATGTTTGTCATGAAGACGTGTTTCAATAAAGTGGCGGTTTTCAAGGGATATAATAATTTTCTAAGGTTGTTTGCATGGTACCGCTGTACAGCGGAACTGCCGGACATACGAAAGCATTTTTGCTCAAGCTGAAAAGAACGCTTCGCTCGCTCGGTCAAAAACATAGATATTTACTACTACTACTAATGTTATTCAAGTATTGAAATTATCATAGCATTATTCAAAAACTAATGTGCATCGTTTTATCGATACACCGATAAAATATATATCGATATTTTTTTGACATCCCTAAATTAAGAGGAAACGTCTCACTTTGCGTTCTGCTGGAAACGTATATGATGTAGGTTTCGCATCTGACGTGCTTATAATGTTATATTGTAGCGGAAAATACTGAAATCACATAACTCAGATGAAAATTTAGAGGTGATCTTTGTAGCACAGAGCTATTTATTTACAGATATACTTTTAGGGGGTTCTATGCCACAAAAGGGAACACGGAATCCTTATAAGGTCGCACTTGGTTGTTCTGTCTGTTAATAGTCTTCTCAGAAACATGCGGTTTCGCATCTGACGTGCTTATAATGTTATATTGTAGCGGAAAATACTGAAATCACATAACTCAGATGAAAATTTAGAGGTGATCTTTGTAGCACAGAGCTATTTATTTACAGATATACTTTTAGGGGGTTCTATGCCACAAAAGGGAACACGGAATCCTTATAAGGTCGCACTTGGTTGTTCTGTCTGTTAATAGTCTTCTCAGAAACATGCGGACCTATCAAATTATAGTATATTTTAAAAATAACATGGGCTGAATGGCATTATTATAAACTAGCGGCCGCCCGCGACTTCGTCAGCGTGAAAGTTTTTTTGCTATCCCTCGAGAACAGTACTTTTATTATGGAAATCGCGTGGACACGGTAGAGAATTTTCTTTAGCGTGGCGTAAACAATAGAAAAATCCCCAGGTAGGTATCCCTTTTGCCCGCGATTTAACAATAAAGCGACCAGTTTAAATGATCTCTTTAGTGTATGAAATCTAGTATAACGGAGAGTTCAAGCTGTTTCCCAAGTTCTTCCCACCCGAATTAGATGAAACACGCCCAGGTTTTAAGTTGGACCCTATGCTACCAAACTGTGAAAATCCCATCAAAATCTGTTCAGTAGTTTTTGAGTTATTTGCGCACAAACATTTTAGAATCTTCTGTTTTAATATACAATGTAACCCTTAATTTCTGACCTACCTAATGTACTTACAGCAATCTTTATCTGTGCAATCGTCGATTGATCCTGAAATCCATTATTGTTGTTGTCACCGGTTTTTGTTAACAATGAAGTTATATTTATATATTTATAACTCAATTTCCCATGATTATTAATAAATTATACTTTATAGACTATTTGTTGTTCCCTACATGAACGGTAACCTAAACTCAATTGTTATCATGGAACTCATTAAGCGTGCCAACAGCCACGTTCCCTACATCCGCTGATTCTGGAATTACAGGAACTTCCTAATTGAATTGCAAAATACCAAATTTAAATGACAGTTTCATCCTATTATTAGCTATCCCCTACTTTTTAACACGTTTTTATTAGGTTGCCTTTTCATTTTTTGTTTCTTTTTTGTTTGTTTGTTCACAAATTAAAAAAACGTTTTTATACAGCTTCCCAATGAGCTAGAAAGCTTAGAGACTAGAAACTATGAACATAGTCCAAGTTTATCCACATTTTGACTATTGGTGTGTTTCGAGGTTTGAAATTATAATATTTTTATTTTGTTCGTGCACCTAAATGGTACGTTTCGAGAAATAGTATAAGTGCGCTTCTTTGGGTGCGTTTGAAAATGGGTGCGCTTCAAAGAATATCTCAAGTTTGGTACCTACAAATACTTTCATCTTTAATTTCATCCTTAGTTGCCTTAGTAACTTATGAAAATGTAGAGTTAATCATAATACCCTTAACTTAACTATATTAATATTGGCTTTAGAATTGAGCATCTAATAATTATAATTCAAATATCTTAAGCAATAAATTCATTTACCAAGAAACTCTTGTAATTCAGAAATGCTAATTAATATTTTAATGATCAATCCTAGCTAGTTTTATAAAAGAAGGAAATATTATTATTTATTTATCCACTCTAAAATATTACTCGAAAGACTCTCAGTATTAAAATATTACAAATTCATGATTTTTAATAAATAAAAAATCTGTATAGCTTTCTTAATACTTTTAAAAACTTTTTCACTCAGCCGATGACTTTAGAGTTAACGTAACCTCCGATTAACCTTTGTAATGTGGTATTTACATGAGTGACTAAAGCCGCATGACTTTTGCCGCACGGCGAAAATCGACTGTACAAATGGTAATTCGGCCTAGGCCGCAGGTGACTGAACAAACTTATCTGATCCAGTGGCCAAAACTGAAACTACGTTATAACATAATTTATTGATACAAAAGCTGTGGGTTATACGCCATCAACTACATAGACGACAGCGACGCCATCACCGATTTAATAGTCTGCTAGCATATTCTATGGGATGCTCATCTGAAGACTCCCCCTGGACCAAAACAGCACCGAGAGCGTAGCTACTGGCGTCCGTTTTTAATATGAATGGTTTATGCTCGTCCGCCTGTCGCAGTACAGGAGCGGAAGCCAATTGCTGCTTGAGAGTATTATAGGTATATGCATTTTCTTGTTCAGAACCCCAAATCCATTCAGCTCTCTTCTTTGTGAGTTTTGTAAGAGGTTGCGCAATGGCTGAAAAATTCTTAATGAAGCCTGCGATTCAATTTCACAAGCGACTTTCTACCGTCGCGGGTGACTAAAATCGACCCATGTAAATAGCCCATAAAACTTTATTTAATATTAGAGGCTAGATATTATATTAATTTGATGCAATAATTTCAATAATAGAATAACAAATAGCTAATGCCTCAGCCCGCTACGGCTAATATTAAAAGCCTTGTAGTGGTTAATCCTTACTAATATTATAAATGCGAAAGTCCGTTTGTTTGTTTGTTACGCCTTCAAGTCTTAACTACTGTACCGATCATCATGAAAATTTGCATCATCTTTCAAATTCGTTCGTTCGATCGTTCTCAGGGGTACAGAGAAGGACATAGGATACTTTTCATCCCTTATCAAAACAATATTGTTTCCGAGGGATAGTAAAAAAACTTTCCACGCAGACGAAGTCGCGGGCGGCCGCTAGTATTTCATAATTTACCGTCAAATTAATGGTTATTGATTTTATATTCTTTGTTCTTTTTAATAACCTAATTTTGGAAACAGCCCGTACTGCACTGATTCTGTTTTGGTAGGTAGTATCATACCTCTACTAGGGTAAGAAGATGTATTGTGGTATATGTCCATCTCATACTCAAATTGGTATCTGTATAAGTTCTACCAGTAAGCAGATGGTAAAAGATACATGAGTGAATGAAGCTGCAATATTAATAATGGAGAATTAATAAAATATTGTAACAAGATCTGTTTTGCTAACAGCCACGCTCGTTCATTACTCCGGAACGAATGCACTGCCAGGCGGATGTCGTTAGATTGCGATAGTATGGACACACCCCCGTCACTCCATACAACTGCGCCATTACATACAGATGACGTCAGATAACGTTTTTGTACATGCTCAACTGTGTGTTAGTTTAGGGCTACCGTGCAGTTTGTACTTTATGAGCGGCGTTCAATTCATAATTCGATTTTTTTGGTAAATAAAGATACAACGCATTGCTTTGAAGTTGACAGTTGAAAAACACGACACACGACTAAAAAGTTACGACGCATTGCTTTGAATATCAAAATAAATTGACGTTGACAAACACGATTTAACGAGCAGACGATCCGGCACTCGAACTCGTGGGCTGGGGTGAGGTAATTGATTCTGGGGCGGGGCGGAGAGTGTCCTTTCCGTACGGTAGTACTTATATCTATTCTGTGGTATGGACACTCTTGTTAAAAACAAAAATGTGCTTGAGATTATTTTGGGGATTACTTGGGATTACTTTGGGGAAGCTATATTGTACCTATACATGTACCTTAAGGGTGTCGCGCTCCACTAACGCTGCCAATCAAAAAAATAACTAGGAATTAACGCGTACAAAAATAGTTTACACTAGTTTTTATATTTTTCAGAATTTTATTAAACATAGCCTTTCCGTTGCAATGATTTTTTCTTGATTGGCGGCGCCAATGGAGGCTTAGTGTGCCCTTAAAATGTCAAAGATAAAATCCGATCACGGTTACAGCTTCTTTAATTTATAATAAGATAAAGTAGCTATTAGAACTCGTTTAAAAGTCGCTAATAGTGATATTGTTTGTTTAATAAATACATAAATAAGATTACCCCAGGGCCATAAGTGAAAAAAATCAAAGATTTAATTTTTCATCAATGATACTTGCATACCTTGCATAAATCAATGTCCAATAGAAATTTTACAAAATAATAGTTATGTTATCTTTTATACTTTGTGGTATTATGTTTTATAACTAAATAATACCCGAATCTTTGATATTTATTTCTTCCTTCATTCACGCAAAAAATAAGGCAACATTTTATCTGTGACTTATATCAGCTGCCACCATAATCATTGCAACTGAGTAACCAATAAAACTATTTTTCCCGGAAAAGACCATTTTCCCGCAGCTTCCGAGGAATTGACACAATAAATGCTATTTTATGGGGCAGTCCACCCTAATATAGACGAATGAATTGTAACTTATGGTGAGAAAAATACGGCTGTCTGGCCGCGCCAAGATTATTAATCAAAAGCATTTGATATCAGAAAAATATGATTTTTCCTGGAAGGTCGCCATCATATTTTAAGTGTTTTTCCATACAAACTGAAATGAATAATGCGACAGCATAGACGATGTGAAAAAGATTTTTTTTACTCGCAAAGACACGCGGTGACAATTTAATAAATTGAATGCTTTATTTTAAATGAGTAGCATATTTTTGGTTTACTTTTTTTTGTTTAAAAAAAATCCTCAGTAACATATTGGTAAGTCGTAATAAATAATAGGTCTTTACTTATAAGTTTGCCGATTTGTATGTAGTATAGCATGTGTATTTTCAAGAAGTTGCGTTTTTCATACTAGCATTTTCTTTGTTCATTTAACAACCGTGAGTGTTCGGATCTGCAACTTTATTTCGAAAGACGCAAGCTCGATGAATGATTGCTCGAATGAATTATTGACCGACGAACTAGTGGTCGAGGAGTCGCTGTCGTCGTCGAATCACGCAAGTTCGATGAACGATTGACGAACGATGACGAACATTAGGTGTAAGAAATCTTAAAAAAAATCGATTTAAACACCGATTTTTCTTTAATTAGTTCATTCTAATCATCGATATTCGAAAGTATGACAGTTCGAGTAACAATTTCTAGGTAAATAGTTAATTCAAGCAATCGTCAATCGAGCTTGCGTGATTCGAAACAGCGACTCCTCGACCACTAGTTCGTTGGTCAATAATTCATTCGAGCAATCGTTCATCGAGCTTGCGTCTTTCGAAATAAAGTTGCAGATCCGAACACTCATGTAATAAAACTTTTCTGTACTAATGTTTGAACACTATGCTAACTTATTCCATTTAATAAGCGAAAAAAAAATATTGGCTAAGTTACAACTCCTCCGGTCACACCTTTTTTTGCTCACAAAAGAAAAGACACTTTCAAGATCTTTTTTAATGTTAAAAAAGACTTTTTTAGTGATAGTTGACTATAATACTAAACAATATACTAGAAAAAATACGACTCGCACCAGATCAATTCTCGGACGGGAATCGAACCCGCAACCTTTGGATATCCGGTCCAATACTATTGATCTGGTGCGAGTCGTTTTTTTTCTAGTATATTATTTAGTATTGTATAAAAATATCATTGTGAATGCAAAAATCTCAAATTTAAAAATGATAGTTGAGTATCATGGTCATAATTCGATATAAGTAATATCAAGATATTGTTAAATATTTTAAATCATAGAAGTTATTATTTTCTCTGAATGTGACAAAATATCATCAATTCATAGG
This sequence comes from Agriphila tristella, assembly GCA_928269145.1. Lineage (NCBI taxonomy): Eukaryota > Metazoa > Arthropoda > Insecta > Lepidoptera > Crambidae > Agriphila > Agriphila tristella. The sequence goes on from OV743433.1 coordinate 48,250,425, forward strand.
TAAAGACCTAATAGTTCTGTTAATGTGATTTTATTCTGGTGGTTTATATTCATGAGGTTTTTCTCAATAGTGACGTAAAAAATGGCTCCTGATGAATCCTGTTTTGTGGCTGCCTCTGTATTCCAACGCGACCTCCGTGTGATCTAGATGGGTGACAGTGATAAGAATTATCCTTTTCTGGCTTTTTCCCATTTATTTGACCTCGTGTGTTTTACTGTGAAGAGGTGCACCTTTCATAGAGGTGAATGACCATTGTGAAAGTAGTAAACGGACCCAAAAGAAGGTTAGCTTGAAATTGACCAACGAAATCAAACTTTTGTCTTTTAAAAACTTTTACTTAAACCTTTTAACACGTCGTGGTATTGGCAGTTGAACTGATTCTATTAACCAACTTCAAAAAAAAGGAGGAGGTTCTCAAGTCGACAGTATTTTTTTAATTTTTTTTTATGTATGTTTTAACATAATTTCGTCAGTTGTTAACCGACTTATAAAATTATTTTTTTATCTCAAAGAACATAGTTTGTGTGTGGTCCCATAAAATTTTTACATAGATCTGGCTCGTAGTTTTTTCATAATTCTCGTTGATAATTCTGAAAAATATCAACTATTTAGCTTGCCACCGAAAAAGTTTTTACGGAATTTCGGACATAACATCTTTGTTTATGAACCGGTTTAGGTGATTTTTTTACCATTGAAAATGGTTATCAGATGCAAATCGCCTGAGACGTATTTTTAGCCATATCTCCGAGGATTTTGGGAGGATCGAAATAAAAATAGTACCAAAAGTTGAGAAGTTTATCGAGACACGTGTGAACGTTTGAATATTGAAAATCTACTGGTAACTTTTTTTGAAATTTTGCGAAATTCCTAAAATTCCGGGTTTTTTGGGGGATGTTTGTTTACTAAATTGTAAATATTTCGAAAAAAAAACAGACTTAAGAAAAAATGAAAAAAAGAGTCCTAGGGTATTAGTTTAGCTATCAAATGACAAAATAATTTTTAAAATCTGTTTATAATTGTGACCTGTAGGTGGTCCCTTTAAATTTGGAATTGTAGAAAAACGGCTGTTTCCGTACATAAAAAGTGATGTAGGTTCTATGATTATTGACCGATCGTCATGGTAATAGTGTTAAAAGATGCAGAAGCAGACGAGAAGTGCATTCGTTGGAATTTTGAAAATTGGTTAATATTATTTCGGCTGCGGCGAGGTACTCAGCGGGCACTTTTGTGACACGAGGCGGAGCCGAGTGTCACAATCGTAAAAATAAATAGGTACTACCTAGGTAACTTTAAAAATATAATAGGACTTTGCATTTGATTTTGGTTTTTCGTAAATTTTTGTATTCATTTTCAATGCTCCGATGCTTGCGGGGACTGTAAAATCTGTGAATTTTTTGATGGAAAGGGTATACTTCAAGAGTGGTCACATTTTAATTTCATCGTTATTGGACTTTGAACTTCGAAGATACACAAGGGAAACTCCTCAAAGTCAAATGGTATATGTAAAGTGATTAAGATTTTGGTAAGTTTATGACAATCCAAAACAAACCAAACCATTGTCTGCGATGCAACGTTCTGGCTGGACTAGACTTGGACTACGAAGACACAACGGAACTCCTCAAAAACAAACAGCGTAAATTTGGAAATTGAGTTCTGGGCATTTTACCATTAAAAATATTATAATATGAAGTTGAAAATAAAAAAAAAAAATAAAAAAAAGAGAAAACCTTCAAAAAGACCTGAAAACAAAAACAGCTTCAAAATTCTCTAAAAAGCCAGTTATAATATTCGAATCATTCGTTATATTGATATGTGTAAAGAAATATTATTTTTTGCTTTTTAGAGGTATTTAATTTTGAAGCTGTTTTTGTTTTCAGGTTTTTTTGAAGAAGGTTTACCTTTTTTTTAAGTTTTTTTTTATTTAAAAACGAACACTACTTTTACTCGCACAACGAATCTTAGCTATTAGATTTTGATGTAGCTAATATTTTTTGTTATTTCTTAAAATATTTGCTCATTCGCATAATAACGGAAAATCACTTTGAATTCCTGCATTTATGCAGTTCTGTGAGTCCAGGAAAGGATATCCCTGTTTCCAAAGCGGTACTTGCGTACGCTCTTCATGCATCCGGAACGGAACGGGCATGCATTCACATGCAACAGAAAACAATAACTATGGTGGCGCTATTTATGCTTAAAGCGCTTTTATATTCTGGCACTGTATAGGTATACAACGTGTTACCTACATAATTAATAGCTAAACCAGAAAAGGGTAGATAGAGACCGTCAAACTGAACCACTTTTACTATGCGACCAACTCTGAAATCGCAGAAAAGAAACATTCAACTCTTTCATACATTTTCATATTTTCGTTATTAATTCTTGTATGTAAAAGCTGATATTTTTTTCGCCATTTCAGAGTTGGTCCCATAGTAAAAGTTGTTCAGTTTGATGGTCCCTATCTACCATAATTATTCTGGTTTAGCTATTAATTCTGTTACACATAGTATATTACTGTTAAGTACGGTAAGGATATAAATAGAATCGAGTTTGAATCTTCCAACGCTTTCCAACACACTTTGTTTGTAAGACGGTTGCGATTCTTACTTAATTCTGAAATATAGGTAGGTAATCGCATTTTAAATGCATATTTTTTGTGGCGATGGTATTAAATGAATTACAGTTTCTGTTCATGCAAAATCGATGCGTCGCGCATCACTAATTTTACATCATACTGCTCGGAAACTAGGATTTACTAGTATAGAGGCCGTGTAAGTTGGCATGTGCAACACAGTGCATTGTTTTTTTTCAGTAAAAAGTTTAGTCATTTTAATAAGAAAAGAAATCGGTTCACTAAGGAGTTTTGCATAGCTTGAATTGTAAAGTGTACTTTACAATTAAAGCATTCACACTATGCTTAACTGATTTGAAAATGGAACGTTCTATCTAAACAGTGCACATGACTGGCCAACCAGTATCACTGCCTTTTAATAATTGTAACAATGTTACTATTAATTTTAATAAATATTTTTTTATAAATATTTTCTCTCTAATGAAAAAATCATGTTGTCATACCAATATAAATGTTTTATTTACCTCGCATGAATGATGTAAAGTATGTAGTATGCTTACCTCGGTTGTAAGTAGCTATTACACCCTCGTACTATATTCGCCCTCGCTCGCTTCGTTCGCTCGGGCATCTAAATATCTCGGGTGCACTCGATCCATTAGCGCCCTTTGCGAGCTTTGGATCTTGTTCTGTAATAGCTCTCTTACGTCCCTTGTGTAACAAACTACTATTGTCACATCCCTTGCTCGCTAAACCGGACGCAGCAAGCGACGTTTTCCGTCTTGCTATGGCCGTCGCGCGTCGTGTCGCACGCAGTGAATTGAAAAGCTCATCCGAAAATTAGTTATTGATGTTGAAGCAAACAGAATTCTATACAAAAATTATAGATCGCGCGTGTAAAAAAATTGGTGAAACACAATTCATAAATCTGTAGCGAGTAAAAACACGCGGCCCAGCCGCCATTTGTATGTGAATCGTGTGCTCATTCAAGCCCTACACTTCACCATTACATTTCGATGCACTTCACGCACACAGTTGTGCGTGTGCAAAAACGTCACTGTGTAGCGTCTGTGTAATAGGTAGTTGAAACGCAGCGCTTGTATGGAGTGCCCGGGGTGTGCCAGGACACCAAAGTACAACCCACCTTGAGCATCGTTCGCCGCTGGTTGTTGAGGTTACCTCGAGATATTTGTTTGAGGGGACAACGGTGGAACTTCAATCGGGTAACCGTAGCGGTGTAAACACATTTGATTATGAAAAACGTGAAACATTTTATTTTATTTTACATACTTACTTAAGTATTGGCAACAAATTTAATAATCATTATAAAATAATATTACTTAATGTAATAAAATGAATCGCTCTGGACAAAGTTTAACTCTTAAAAGTCTTATAAGTAATAACTAAAAGAATTAAAGTGGCATTCGGAAGGGAGAAATGACAAATGCTCCCCAGGGCCCATTCTAAACTCGGACAGAAGTGTAGGCCGGGGCCCCGGGGCCTACAGCCACCGCAAACTTATTCCTTGAACCCGTTATGTTTCATTTGGGCCACGGCAAATGATAAAAGTGCGGGGCCCAGATGTTTTCCCTTTTTCGTTAAGTGGAAATACTCCAACTACACAGACGTTCTTTCTAGCAAGGGTTCCTCACCAAAAAAAGCGAAAAATCACGTTTGTTGTATGGAAGCCCCCTTAAATATTTATTTTATTCTGTTTTTAATATTTATTGCTATAGCGCCACTGACACATGGACGTCAGTGTTTGTAAAAGGATGCACATTATGATGTTCACGTTATATAAAACAAAGGCAACACATCTTTTTACTCTGCGTCATATTTACATAGTGCATGGAGCACAATACATAGCATCACATCACAAGCTTCTCGGTAATAGTTACATAAAATTAATGATGCAAACCCTAGCACATACACACGGAACATACTGTCGTATTTTCTTAATACTACACTGGCCTGCAAAAACTAAGTACTACAGAGGTCTATTTTCATACAAACGAGGTAACTTTGAAGCATTGGTTCTCCGCCCAGGATTAAACGTGGTGTGATCTGATGATGGCCATCCAGGAAATGAATGGAGATGATTCAGATCCCCATACACACCCAATTGATCTGATCAGCATTCTAAGAGCTGTAAGGATAAGAGTTATCATTTCCATACATTTTAATGCTATTTTCGTGGTTTTTTAAACATATCCAAACAGCTCTTAGAATGCTGATCAGATCTATTGGGTGTGTATGGGGATCTGAATCTTCTCCATTCACTCCTTGGATGGCTATCATCAGATCACACCACGTTTAATCCTGGGCGATGCTTCAAATAAAGAACCAATGCTTCAAAGTTACCTCGTTTGTATGAAAATAGACCTCTGTAGTACTTAGTTTTGCAGTCCAGTGTATGTATTTGATACCTAGATGCTTAATTATATTACAAAGTGCATAAGGTATTAAGTATCTATACTACGCGTTCTACGTAACTTTCTTTATTCTTTAATCCTTATTCCTTTAGATTTCGTTTCATTTATTTATTTATTAATGTTTAGTTGCCTTATGCACTCATATTTGCACCAAAGCGTTAATTTATAAAAACAGTTAGTTACTTGAGTCTAATATTGCTATTAACAATTTTATGAAAAGGTACACAGCCCCCCTAGCATGACGACAGAAACACAATAATATCGCGTGATATAGCGTTTTATAGACACTCAACTGTCAATATTCATTGTCTTTTGACAATCACGTTTCGGTAGTCATGTTAGGGGGACAGAAATAACATCTAGTTGCTGAAGCTGAGCGGTCAGATCGTTGAATAGATCAAAGTTTACATCCGTTTAAAAACTTTCACTTAGACAAAAAGATCTAACTACCAAACGAAACGTTATATGAGACAGATTGCCGAGTTTATATTATATCAAAACTGGGCATAAATAAGTAATAAAAGAATTAAATCGAGGGCAGTATGACTTCAGTCCCAGGGGCCGCGTCACCGAAACACGACGAAAAGTACGGAGCGTTAACCCAAAAACCTTTTTGGTCCATTTGGGACAATGAATAAGCGTAACAAAAGAAGTCCACTCGAGAATGTTTGATTTAATAATTACCAAAAGTCACACACTGAAATGAGGCAATAATTGTAATTTGTTTTCATATAAATGTGAAGAAAAAACTGCTACCCATTGTTGAGTCACACTTCCGCGTAAACTTTTCATTATAACAAAACACACGTATCTAATGTGTTCACTTGCGATTGTTTTGTTTTATTTATTTTTGCCTTTTGTGTCTTTTCAAGATCCTTAACCATAGATTAGGTATACCTATAATAGAAAATGCAACTTCTTTAATATAACAATTTTTAATACAAAATAAAAATAACTTATTAATGACCCATTAGTTTCTTTTTCATCGATTGTACTTTTACTGTTTTGAGAATCTGTTATTATAAGAATCTCATTTTTTACGAATTGGCTATTTTACGTTCCTGTTATTATGTACCAAAAGGGCATAATTCAAATGTTTTCCATTTTTTTTTCATATAGACTTAACTTTACAGTACTTAATAATTAAGTTTATTTGAATAAAGCTTATTTGACTTTGACTTTGACTTTGACTTTAAAAGATGAAAATTTGTTCACGGCACTTAAATGTGAATTCAACTTTTACTAGTTTCAAGGAACGTGAAACTAAAAATTAAATTAATAAAACTTATGTTGATGCAAATTTCTTTACAGTGTTTGTTCTTGAGCACTTTCTTTGCCTACAAAATGTTCTCTCGAGCGAAATGTTATTTTCATCAACTTAATGCAAAAATACATCAGCGGGAAATAAGATGAAAACTTCTGGTTACCGCAGAAATCCATTTCCAAGTTAAACAGATCTTTTTGTTCGTATTTTTTGCTCATTGACTGGGGAAAACTTTTTTTCATGTTATATTTTTCAAGAATTATCACTCTAGTGGCATTAAGGAAGTTCAAGAAACGATATAAAAGGGGAAAAGTTATTTTCTTTGAAGCGAAATGAATATTTTAAAATGTACGTAAGTACTTACTAGATTTTTCATCGTCCAAGATTTTTCAATTTCCCATGTTCGTTACATACAACACTTTGAAGTATAAGTATTTCTTTTCTCGATTTTTATTTCAAAAAGCATCCTTTAATTGCGTTCATAACAATAGAAGATGCTCCGAGTAGCACTTATATTAAAACAGAAAAACTATTCTTTATTATTTCTTATTACTTTACTTCATCTTTACATATTAATAAGAAGTAGATACTATGACACCTTCAACTTTTTCTATTCAATAATACTTAAAGAATTATATTTTATCTTATTATACACTCATTAAAGGCGACATTTTTTTTTAATTACGATAGGTAATAGACAGTTGCTTCATAACCATTTAATTTACAAAACGAATTGGTTAAATATTGACTAATTTAGGTAACCAAATTTTTTTAGATAAAACACGTTCCAGCTAACAAAAAAGCAATAACTTTTTTATACACATACCCATACGATTATTTAATCAGACCAAAGTACACATTTTATTACAGAAATATCTTGACAAAACACTGGAATAAAATGTTTCTTAAGCGATGTCAAAGTGTCCTTATTTCTCTTTAATATAGTATTTCATTATGCAAACTCGGGGCTAAAGACAAGCATGTCTCGAGCAATTTCCTTGAGATATTTCATGTCATCACTTTGCCTCTATCTTATTATTAGTAATTCTCTAGTAGTCAAATAGAAGAAAAGAGTATTTTTAAATCGTTTATTCGTTGAAATAAAATTAAATACGAGTATTTGACTAATATTCTTCTTTGATCCTTATACAATAAAGAGAAGAATTTGAAGTGAATCCTGTAGAACAACCACAAAACCTGAGTCAAACACATTTTTTTTTAATGTTGGTCTTTTGTTTGAGCTATTTGAACTGATAATTGAAAACTCGAAATAATGTGAATTTGTGTATTTCAAAATTTCGCCAACACGAATATTTAGAAAAAGACATTGACAAAAACAAGTACCTATTTTTTCGAGGGATAGAGTAGAGATAGAGAAATAACTGTCCAAACAGAAGAAGTCGTGGACGGCTGCTAGTATTTGACTATTTACTAGCGGCCGCGTGCGACTTCGTCTGCGAGGACTAAGTTCTAGTTGGCGTATAAAGGTGAAACAAACCATAGACAATGAGCCTTGCGTACTAAACATTTTTGTACCTAAAATAGCTACTGCGCAAGTCACGTGGTACTAAAATATGGGTCAAGTTTTTTTGCGCGAGCTGTACTTGAGAATTCCCAAGGTTCATGACATTGGCTATTTAATGTTTTCTGTCACTTCTACGTAATATATCTATGTATAAGTATATGTGTTCTATATCTACGTAGTAAATAAGTTTTTTATTTAATATGTCCATTAGTTGCAGACACTCATACACCTACGTCACTCATACAATATGTATGCTGCTCTGAAAATTGAACTACTAATTTAAATGTAAAATGGAGCATTTTCATTCTGTCAGTAACAGGGCCGTTTAAAAGCTATTTAAATTTAAAGCTCGGGCGAGAGATTTCGATACTATGAGCTCACGTACCTACGTAAGATACTTTGCATGAAATGAACCCAAATAAATAAATATAGTTATGGCTTGAAAACCATATTGATGGATCAAAAATACTTAAATACGCTTTAGTAACAGTGTTAAAAAAACCGGCCAAGTGCGTGTCGGGCCACGCGTAGTAGGGTTCCGTAGTTACCGTATACAATACCATATTGAATACCACTATCATTTTTCGTATGCAAAAATAACTTTGTTTTTCATAGTGTTTGTATGAGTGACAAAGTTATATTTGCGGTTTTGGAAAATGTGATATATCTCTAAAAATTATCACTATATCTCGTTCAAACTAATTTTCGTTGAAAGTATTTATTACGATCTAAAGCATATATTTTTTTTAGATTTTTCACGCTCTTATTTTAAAAGTTAAAGGGGGGGGGGGGACACTCATTTTACCACTTTGGCAGTGTATATCTTTCAAACGGTTGACTTTGAGAAAAAATAGTCTTAGGAACCTCAATGTAATTTTTAAAGACCTATCTATAGACACCCAACACGTATTGGTATACCGAAAAAAAAATTTTCAGTTTTAGTTTCATGTATGGGGAGCCCCCCCTTAATCTTTTATTTTTTTATTTTTATGTAAAAAACCTTAAAGCGGTTCACAGAATACATCTACCTACCAAGTTTCACTTGTGTAAACTTAATACTTTCGGAATAAAATAGCTGTGACATACGGACGGACAGACAGACGGACGGACAGACAGACATGACGAATCTATAAGGGTTCCGTTTTTTGCCATTTTGGCTACGGAACCCTAAAAATCATTTTCCTATTTATACTGATGCACGAATGTTGTAAGTACATAATTCATCAATCCATAAGTGGGATTTCCTCGAATCTTTGCAGGCGATATGCTAGTCGATTTTAGTTGACTAGCGCTTTTTTTATCGATAATCGCTCGTAAAATTTAATCTTCATCTCATTGAAATTAGATTTTACAAGCGATCGTCGATAAAAATCGACTCAAATCGATCAGCAAGTCGCCTGGAAAATCGATCTTAGGTAAATGCCCCCATTACTTAGCAATGCCCGTAAAACTTAAATTAGTTAATTAACATTTGTAGGTAGTTATATTATAATCTTTTACAAACTAAATAAATGTGACCTATATTAGGGCTTATAAAGGCATAACAAACACATAAAAAATAAAAACCTTTTAAAAGTAAAAGATCTAAATTCAAAATTAGATTAGCAGACAAAGATTTGGATTGCGTAAGGTTTGGATGGCAGTTATGCGGAATCCATATTGTGTTGTGTAGAATCACGAATATGAAGAAAAGCGATTGTCAAGAACGACAATCGCTTTTCTTCATTATTATGTTATATTATAACATAGTATGTATGTAGTAGGTTCATTGAAATAAAAATCTAACCCGATCCACCATTCATAACAAATTAAACAGCCGTTTTTAATCCCGGAGTGTCATAACACGATCCAATTTTCACGTTCATCAGTTTTATTGGTTCACGAGTGGTGTACCTCCATGTCATCCCATACTGACCTTTCTCTTATTCGGCCCTCGACTCAGCCATTCGTGAGTGTCACACGTGACTACACTCTCTCGATTTACGATTTCACTTAGAACCCATGGATTCGATTATTTCAATTCGTTACACTCGATTCAGGGCATAAATTTGATTGGAATCGCTGGGCGCCGTAATTTGTACAATTAAATTAGTGCTGATTATGTTGACCATGCTTAGAAAGTGCGTAGATCGTTAGACAGGAAATAAAAATAAAATAAATAATGTCTCGAATTCAAGACACTGCCTTCGAGTTTCTGAAGTTAAATAAGTTATCGTATTTGCCAGTTAAAATAACTGTTAGAAACGACAACTTTTTGTACTTTAGCAACAAAAAACTGAAATATCTTTTAAAATGTCTGTAATCTTTTATTGCGAAAAGTGGCCGAGACACATTTTTCAATTACGTACTCAGTTTTAAGAAATCTTGAGAAAACATGAAATGTGCAAGTGAGAGAGCTGCAGTCTGCAGCGAAATCGCTACGGGCTCTTAAATTGTTCAGATAATGATACAAGATTCATAAATGAACACCTCCAGCCAGTCTAGTTGAAGGAAGAAGTCTTTGATTCATCAATAAACTACTTTTAGAAAATTATTTACATAGTGTTTCGAGAGCCCTCCATAGAGGTAATGTACAAATGTCCATCAGCCATTTTTATGTCCCCACTGCTGGGCACAGGCCTTCCTTATGGGTGGATAAGGAGGACGGGCCATAACCCACCACGCGGGCCCAATGCGGATTGGTGGGTGTTAACGACTACAAATGCAGCCGGGACCAACGCCTTAACGTGCCTTTCGAAGCACGGATGAGCTCGAGATAAAAAATTTTGGTCACCCATCCCATGACTGACCCTTGCGAAAGTTGCTTAACCTCCGCAAGCGCTGGGCCAGGCGCTAAACCACTGCGCCACCGAGCTCCTCAATGGACTCCTCATTGGAATGTACAAATAAGGGTAAAGAATTAATATTATGCCCTTTTCAGGGTCTATGATGCCCTTTATATTCCTATCATTAGATGGCAATTATGCCATAGTACCTATAAATTACAATAAATAATTGAATTTCATTTAATTGAATACAGATACCTACCTACAGAAAACGTTATTCATAATCCGTTTAAGTAAACACAAGATCGAGTTTTATTAATAGTTCACATTGCCATATTTCTCTCCTCCATAAACTTGAACGATACGATGCGTTCATTAAATTCTTACGCCTTTCTAATTCCATTTACCCTTATCAAACGCATCTTACAAGGAAAACGCAAGCCTCTTATCAGTCACTTCCTGGCTTTTATTTTTATTTCCCACACCAAATTATTGTACCGTGTCATATGTACCGAGTTTCACTCGTATCGGATAAGGGTCCTTACCTTTGTCAGAAATAAAGAGATATAAAATAATTCGAGTACAAAGAAATAAAACGTAATATCAAAAGTCCCTAAGCCGGCATTATTATCTAGTAGGCAGTTTAATTCTGGCTTAGTGATTATTCTTCTCATCAGTAAAGATAACATTTACATAAAATTACGTTCTTATTTCCATACGGGTTCAACAGGTCTTGCGAGAAATGGTTTTTTTAGCAAATTAGTGACGTTACCAATCCTTGAGTACGTGTACAGTTTTGCACTTGACAGCTTAATTTTCTTTTTAAATTTGACTAGCTTAATTTTATATTTGTTTTTTTGCAACTAATTCATTTTAAACTTGAGTATTATTAGTCAACATTCATATCCTGTTGGATACGAGGATAGTAAAGAATTATGGAGATTTTGGTGAAATTTCGTATAAAGGAAAAATGAAAATTAGTGATTAGTAAGCTTGGATTATATTCCCTAACAGTAAGTTCGTACTTTACTTTAGTACTTTGTCATATTAAAATTCTGAACTTCTATTGTAAGACCTAACATCTGACAAAAAAGTTGCTATGTCAAAGTTCTGAAGTGTTCAGTAAATTTTGTTACTATGTTTCTGTGCGCAAACTGATAAGACAGTATTTTTGTGATAAAATGTAATGTTTGTTTATTATAATTTACTGTTTAAGTATATTTGTAAAGCTTCATGCAAGGAAATGAAAGCCTCAAGTTATAGCTTTTATGTACAATAACCAACAAAAGTGCGTCAGTCAGTCAAAACTTTAGTAATTTTTTAGTTATTTTTTTTTCTTTTTAATTTTGCGTCTGTATTAGAAAACTATTATGCTTTAATATTTTTAACCGACTTCACGAAAAGGAGGAGGTTCTCAATTCAATTGTATGTTTTTTTTATCGTTGTTCGCCCTTATCTTCGACATTTATGGACCGATTTTGATGATTATTTTTTTGTTCGATTGAGTTTTCTTGCGAGATGGTCTAATTTTTTTTCATATCGGTTCAGTAGTTTTCAAGAAATCCTGAAAATACTATGATTTTGCATCAACCACCTTAACGACTTTGTTATTTATTAAGCGAATTTGATGTATTTTTTGTTGAGTAAGGGGTACTTTTAGTGTAGTTTTTTTAACAGACTAAAAAAAAAGGTTCTCTCTTAGTTTATGTATGTTTCTCCGCGAATATCTCACGTTTGAATAAGCCGATTTTTCTATCAAATAATATACCTATGCTACCTAATAGAGAAAATACTTACACTAAAAATAAAAAAATAAATGTTTTAAAAAACAAAAAACCGACTTCAAAAAACCTGCCTTCAATAGAAGTGTTGTTATTATAACAATGATAATGCGTATCTAATTATTTGAATATTATTTCTTGCTTTTTAGAGGCAGGTTTTTGAAGTCGGTTTTTTGTTTTCTAAAACAATTTTGAAAATAAGGTTGGTGACTTATTATTGGAAATGCTTAAATTTTATAGAGGAAGACATACAATGCGAAAAAATATATGAAATGTATCACCTTAATTTAAATAAAGAAATCAAAGTTAATTATTTCAATCTCACACCATTCTCCGATTGGCGTTTGCAGTCACGTGATTTTGAGCATTATTTTAAACACTTTAAGTAATTTGGTAAACAAGTATATAATTTATTTCGCATATTTACTAAATATGTTTTTTAGTATTTTAATATTCCCTTTTACAGTTTGAACATAACTTTTTAAATTTGCGATTCATGTCACCATCCATAGTGTACCTAATATTATATTGAATTAAAACAAGATTGCTCAAAAGCTTCATATGTATTATTATTCTGATGAAACATTTTTTATTTGAACTAGCACAAGCAATTTAAAAAGGTTTTACAAATAACCACAATCAAGACAACTTTGTAACTTGGAAAACTATAATAACAACCGGGTCTGTGTTTGAGTGTACACGGCGCAAGGGTGAAAATAAATTAGCTATCATGACTAAATTGAATATTGCATTTTGCTACATTTTGCACATCGCCTGGAGGCTTTTATTTAAGAAGTGGGGTTACGATGTTTACATTTTATGGCTGTGCAGGATTGAGAAGATTATAATTTTCCATAAAACATCTTACGGAGAGTCGAAGTGAAAATATTGTTTTGTTAGCGAAAACTGAATTGCAGATAACTGCAATATAAAGTATAAAGTATCCAGTGTATTTCATGTGGATAGTTTCGAAGAAGTGAAAACCAAATTTACTGAAAAGACTTTTATTTTATTTTTTCTTGTAATAATGGCGAAAGTAATCGCCAAGCACGCCCATTGGCCGAACAAATTTTAGTAGAAAATAACGTACTAATTGACTTTATGTTAAATATATGTATTATTGCTTACAATTAGCGTGGATTCTTAGCAAACAAAAACTGCATATCGACTGCTAAATGATTTCATTTCTTTCTTATGTTAACCTTCACGAAATCATAGTATAATGTAACCGAATAGTTGATCTACGGTGAAAAAGAAAATCTAGGTAATCTGATAAATTACCTAAGCCTCTTTCAGTTTCGTATTATAATAAATTCCTTTCAATTCTAAACAAATTGAACTCTCTTAAAAGAGTTCTGGTATTGATTCTGTGCGGGCTGTAAGCTTTTGAACATTCCAAAATACTCTTAAACCCTTTCAAATTACTTCAGGGATATAGTCTGAGGAAAAAAATTGTTTTCCTTGATATTTTCTGAGGAGAAATACTGAGAATTATTGTGTAACTGTAGTTTTCTTTAGGTTTGATAAAAGACTAATGTTTAATCATTTATAGAATAGAAATATTAAAATATTATTAATCATAATTATATTCCTAAACTTGACAATACTAATTAAACACAATAATTGTGCAACGCCTACTATAAATACTGAGTTATTTTTCCGTTAAATTACGTTTTAGCTCATAATAATTCTATGATCCTTATCTGCACCCAGCTTGAAAAAAGCTTTAGGTACTTTTATAATAATTATTCTCTTCTATCTTTCAATGCTGTGGTTTATTCGTCCAAGCTTAATGCGTATTTCCTTATTATTAATTATTTGATAAGTTAACACAAACGTATGAAGGACAAAGTTAAGTCCTATGGAGTTGAGATTTTACCATCAGTGGTAATGAATTTCCCAGACTACCGACTAAACAGTACAAGTTCGGTAATTAGTATGGAGTGTTTAATTGCCTCAAAACTCGCTCTTGGTGCGCGCAAAAGCAACCGATTGGCTCTTGTGCCATAGTATTTTGAGAACCAGTATCTCAGTATTACATATTTCAAATTAACTGGTTTGTGTTTCAGCTCCGTTTAGGTTCAGCTAACCTACAAAGTTTTATTAAAGCACTAGGGGCCGCCCGCGGTTTCACCCGCGTGGTTCCCGTTCCCGTGGGAATATCGGGATATAAAGTATTCTATGTTTTAATCTAGGCTATCTACTATCTGTGTGCCAAATTCCAACCAAATCGGTTCAGTAGTTTTTGCGTGATTGAGGAACAAACATCCAAACATCTAAACATCCAAACCCACAAACTTTCACATTTATAATATTAAGTAGGATTTTTTTCGAGTGACGAGAAGTGTCTGGCAGTTTTGATTTATTTATTATTATTATTAACAATATTCTGGATAGAACACATAACAATCATCAAAGTCAGTAATGCTTTACTATCAGCCCGTTAGAAAGGGCATAACACTACCTACTCTATCCCGCTTGTTAATCAGAAAATAAGAAACATCTGGCGGACCAGCGTGCCTAGCATGACCGATTTATATCGCGCGATATCGCATTTTATCGACACTCAACTGTCAAATTCCATTGTCTTTTTGACAGTTAAACGTGATAAAACGCTATATCACGCGATATAAATCGGTCATGCTATGCAGGCTGGGATCTTAAATACATGTTATCCAAATACATTGTGTTTTTTAACAATCTTCTATCCATCCATGAGAATAGCTCGTGCCCCAACAGTGGCGACATAAAAAGTGACTAACGATTAATATTAACGCCTGAATTAAAATATTGCTTACTGACAGAATAGTCAACTATGGCTGCTACTTGTTTTGCATGGATTTGAATGAAAAAGGAAAAATACTGCGAGCCAGAACAACGATTTTAGTTTTTAAAACTGCATTCGCTATTGGGTTTCATGCTGAACTTTATTGTGAAGCATCTGCTGCGAGAATTCTTTGTTGTAAGAATACAAATAAGGAGATAGTATTCCTTTAAGCATTTTTTAATTAAAACTGAAGACATTGAGAAAAGGAACGTAAAGAAATTCACGGACATGTGATGACGAAACAGTTGGTAATTCTTTCATAATATGTTGCAATTGTAAAAATTGCTAATTGGTTTGAAATTTAACAATTAAAAATAACAGAAATAACTTTTTGATACCTAATTATATCAGATGCAACATAACCCGAATCGAAGGGTGAAATCTCACCTAACACAAAGAAACAATCATATACCTTAACGACAACACGGGCGTTAATTAGTATGTAACTGAATAGTTTATTCACATGTATGGTCAATGCCGTCCACCTTTAGTCCATCAGCCATTTTTAATGTCCCCACTGCTGGGGCACAGGCCTTCCTTATGGGTGGTAAGGAGGACGGGCCATTAACCCACCACGCGGGCCCAATGCGGATTGGTGAGTGTTAACGACTGCAAATGCAGCCGGGACCAACGGCTTAACGTGCCTTCCGAAGCACGGAGGAGCTCGAGATAATAAATTTTTGGTCACCCATCCCATGACCGACCCTTGCGAACGTTGCTTAACCTCCGCAATCGTTGGGCCAGGCGCTAAACCACTGCGCCACCGAGCTCCACCTTTATTAACATCTAAAAAATGAAAAAAATATCAGTTCGAAGTAATCAATCGTCGTACACATTCAATTCTTTTCCGACAACCCTGAACCAAGAACGTCGAAGACAAAAATATACGCAAACAAATTTCAGTGAACCCGGCCAAGTTCTAAACCCATTTATGTATCTTTGAGCCTTTAACGAAAAAAGTTTCGTCATAATTCCATTCTAAGTAAAAAAGTAAACAAACAGAGTAAAGAAGGCAATCAAAAGTTGGGTAAACAACTTCTCGGCGCTTACGTGAAGAGGGCCCCGAAATGTTATAATATTACGGTAAATCCAGGAGCCAGAGTATTCCGAAATAAGGTCTCATTTGATGTAAGTAAAACAAATTATGGGCCTTTATTTAAACTTTTTAGTTAGAAATTTATTACACAGCAACGTGTAACAGAATTAATGGCTAAACTACGGTAGGTAGGGACCATCGAACTCTTAGAGCTTGTGGTTGATTGCTCTAAGATCGAACTGAACAACTTTTAGTATGGGATCAACTCTGAAATCGCAAAAAAGAACTGCTGTTTCATACAAAAATAATAAAAAAGGGTCTAGTGCTTTCATGCTCTCACAGAGTATTGGACCAGACTTCCAAAGGTCCCGGGTCCGATTTCCACCTGAGACAATCCTGAGGGCCTATTACAAAAAATAATCACGATAGTCTCTGAAGCAATCCGTCGTTCAATTTACTTGATATTTAACGTTATTCGTGATTTAATTGTGCCACGAAGGGGGACGAGCACTATACGCTTATCGCGATGCTTTTATGTAAAGGCCCTCCGATGACGAGTCGAAATTTTGCTAGTATATTATTTAGTATAAATTATAGTACAAAAATTGCATTGTGAATGCTAAAATCACAAATTTAAAAATAAACTTTTTCATTATAATGGGTGGCGCAAAAGTAAAGACCCTATTTGGTTCAGCTATAACATTTTTTCTAAATTAGAAAACTAGATTTAGGTTTTTTTAAATGTATATTTGTGCCATTAAATTTCGTACCATTAGGATTTAAAGATGATGTCTTTTAAATGGTGACCTCCAGAGTTGATACACATTTGAGCCCTATTTATGACATTTTGCATAACTTGCCGTAACACTTCCTGCGATATGTTCGTTATTTCTTGACGAATGTTTTCTTTTAGAGCTGCGAGAGTCTGTGGCTTGTTCACATACACCCGAGATTTCAAAAAACCCCAAAGAAAGAAGTCTGGACTGGTCAGATCGGGTGATCTTGCAGGCCAAGGCAAATCGCCAAAACGAGAGATAACTCGGCCTGGAAAAGCGTCCCTCACTAAATCCATATTTATTCCACGTTCTTGGGGAGTAAAACGGTCCATGTTTATTTTCAGTGTATTTTATATTTGTTCACTACACAATTTTCAACAACAGAATGACAGAAAATGTCATATAAAAAAAATAAAAGTATTTTCTTTAGTGCCAGTACTTTTGCGCCACCCGTTATTAGAACAAAATTAGTCCAGAAAGGCTACATAATACTTTGCCGGCGGCACGGCCGGAGGCTTTTATTAAAATTGTAATTTAAAGTGTGTAGTAGTAATTCAAGAAAAAATATGCAAGATCAGCCGAAGATTAAAAAGTGTAACGTAATATAAGTTTTCAGAAATATAATAGGATTATTAGACTGAAAGTTGATCTATTTTTTCTGAAAAACATTTATTTGTTTTGATGGGATGTGATACCTACTTGTATTCGATTCGACTGGTATAGTGCACAAAATTGCCTTTTTTAACCGAACGAATAAATGCAGAATGTCATTACACTTCAGTGTAAGCCGATGCAGATTGTGTACATCGGCATTTAAATGAAACGTTTTGTTTTCAGATTTACAAACGAATTTGTAGCGCTTTTAGTAGTGTAATCGTGATGTCTATTAATTTAAATTAACCAATTTCAATTTCAATTCACTTTATTGCATTCCACAATGATAACAAGATGGTAGGTAGGTAGGTAGGTAAAATAACAAAGTACATTGTAGGCCCTGAATATGATATGATATAACATTTATTTCAGACGTTAGACATCCATAGATTATATTAGTAATATGTTAGTAACAATTTTTACTTAATCCTACGTTAGTATTGTTAGCTTATTTAAGTAATAACATTTCATTTCTTAAGCCCAGCAAGTAGCATTTATCAAAGAGCAGTTTTTGTTACTTTTTTAGGTATATACTGTAGCTTTTAAAGAAAAAAGCTTTTATTATATACCTGCAAGTGCGCTTTTATTTCAACTTCAGGGACAGTTCCATTAATGATAGTGCCATAGCCTTCTATAATTCCAAGTCGTGAAAATAAGTTTGGCAACGTCTGTTACTGTCAGTTCGTGGTCATGCATGTCGTCGGCCAGTCTCCATACTTAATGTATGAGAATATTTCAATTTTAAGAGGTTGATATTTTTTTTCGTAGTTATCGTGTGAGGTTTAAAATATGAAAATAATTTAGTTCTTTTATTGAAATGCTTTGCATATTAAACAATAAGAAAAATATCAATGTTAACCAGGAAAAAATGGCTGTCAAAGATGTCATATTTTTTGTTGATTTTCTTCAGCAGGGAGTTGATTAACACGCCCTCTAGCAATAAATGATATATTATTAGAAAGGTCTTTTAAAGATAAATATTTGCTGTTAATTTACTTTATATCAATTTTTAATACTTTTGGAGTTAAAGGTTATTAAAGTATAAAAGTGGTTCACTGTCTATGGGAGTTGATCTGCCCCACCCCAGAAAGGCTTTTATATGACAAATATTTGCTGCAAACATACTTTCTATTAATTGTTACTATTTTCGGAGTTTTACGTCATTAATGTTTAAAAAATTGGTCAAGTTCAGAGCGTTATAACTCTCAAAGTACTAATAGTTGACGTTTATTGTCATACAATAAAATTTATCAAATTTAAAGACATTACCAATGATGTAAGATTTATTGCTAGAGGAGGCTTAGATCAAAATGCTCATAATACTAAAAGACCCCCGAAAATTTCAAATAATTTGATTCAAACCTTATGTTCTAATAAATAAATAATAATAAACATAAAATCTTTATTGAATCACAATTCACAACTAGTTTAAACATAGAAAAATAAATAATAATTAATTATTAAAATAATATTATACTATGTGCTTGCGATGTTGCCGTTCTGCTCAACGTCAGGGCTTGGAAAATATAAAAGGCTATGATACTGCTTATCAGAATCTGGAACCAACTGTCAATACATTTACAACTATATATTTAACTTAGGAATGAAATGCTACCAACTTTATTACCAGTTATGGTTTGAGGTTTAATTTTTTTTTTTAAGAAAAACAAAAGTTGAATGAAAAATAATTAACATACACAATTAAAACATTAATCTGAAAATCGTCCACTAAACTCTGACCTTTCCAAGATAGAAGAATGTTAAATACAAGTGATACAAGTAAGTTGAAAGAATGCCCAGATTTTACCCACAATTTAAAACATTCATTTGCAGAAAAAACAGCCATACTCTAGAATATGTAGCCTAAAACAGCTGCGTTTCTTTGAAAGCACTCCAAAAACTAAAATTTATAGTGTGCTCGTGAAATCGGTGAAGTGTAAATCACAAGATACTGGACGTCCGGGTGGTATCTTTTAAACAGTTCTGCATATGAAATTATGATATACAGCTTATGAAAATTCCTACTGACCCTTCCGAGATATAAATCATGGATGGATAGGATTACCTCGACTGTATTTTATGTCGCGTCCAAGGGCCTGGAGATGTGAAATATGATGTACTTAGTCTAAGTAAGGCTCAAATGATGAATTATTTATCATTTTCATGACAAAGAAAATTTTCGTAGAATAATTTTATTTTAGTTATTTTCTCAAGTTTTGTGGGAAGACGGAAGTATTGTATAAAGATGGTACACGAATATGGTTTGTGTACCATATACCGTATACCTCTTTTGACGACCTGATTGGTGCAGTGGTCGACATGCCGGTGTAACGGTTCAAAACTGAACATGCTATTTTGTCTCAAATATTTTTCGAATTTTGTTTCATATTGAGCATAATATTATTTAACTATCGAACAAGTTATTATAATAAAGAGTAGTTCAGGTTTTGAGTTAGCAATAATGTCGGAAGTTCTTTTAATCTTTCACAGCGCTAAAATTCAAATATTAGTCTCTGTCTAAGTAACGACGCTAATAGGCCTAAAATTTATTTATATTTATTATTGTTTATTTATCAAATTTTATTAGAGCCTCTCGAATATCATTATAATAGTTTATTTTAGAAGATTACTTAAAAAAGGATTGAATTCGGTGTTAATTATTTTTGTAAGTTGTCAGTAGTGTCACACCACGTGATGTGTTTTAGCTAAAGAACGAAATTAAATATAGTAGGTCATTCCAGTGGATCAATCGATGAGAAATCGATTGCCAAATGGTGACTGAGGGTCGCAAGGCAAGTCCCATATTCTTTGCCAAACCATAGTTGTAAATTTAAATTTTGTTTTAGGAAATATTAGACATTAGTTAGATTTGGGGGATAAATGCAAGTTTAGTTGGCTTGGAGAATTTTGTAGCGGATCTAGTACATTTCGTTAATCGTAGGCGGTATTTGCTTAAATAAGGGTATTTTGTTATATCATGCCTTGCTTCATGACACAGTTAAATTGGAGATTTTAAATTAAAATGGAAGTTTAATTTGATTTTATAATATGGTTTGATGTTCAGGGATGATACAGAGGGAAAGAAAAGAAATGAAACTATGTTTTATTCTGGGCGGAGTTTAGTTGACAGTTTAGTGGTAAATTGAAAACTCGAATTGTAAAATAAAAGGGGAGATAATTAATTAATAGAAATATTGTAAGGATAAATCTAGAAATATTATTAAAAAAAAACATAAACAATAGTTATTGAAGGTGTAATAAGAAAGTATTTCATGGGAAAATGTGGATGGAGCCTAATAAAGTTTGTCTTGTCGTTGGGTGTTGTACGAAGAAAGATTGATATGAAGTTTCTTCGAAAGCGGGATTTTATGCTGCAGGTTTATAATTCAAATGAGGGTAGGCATTTAGGAAATGTAAAAGTAGGCGGATGAGTGTTGCCAGTTAGGGTTTTTAAAGTACCAACATTGTGATGCTAAATTGAACGGAAATTTTAGGTTTAATTGGACCAAATATTTAATGGAAAATGTTGTAATACGTATTTTAGCAAATTGATTCTAGAGGTTATGATATTTTGGGGAAGGCGAGATAAAAAGATTGAAAAGGTTGGATTATAATTGTAGCATATGGGAGGTTCAATTTGTTGTGAATATAAAATTCGTATTAATCAGAGTTCTATGATTATAGTACAATAATTTCATATGATTCTGGATAAATATGCTGAATATTACTCAAAGTTGTTAGTTTTGTTAGAAATGATGTAAGGGGGAAAACTTGTTGATTTATTTATGATTGAAACGTTATTTCATACAATTGTATGAATTGCTTAAATCAAATGTAGCTGAAATATCAGTATAGAGAAATATTTAGGTAACAGATTAATTTTAATTTGGTTAAAAAATGGAGCGTCATTGTGCGCTTGAGTATAGAGAATCTTGAACATAGGAGGTCATTAGTTAGTTGAATTGTGCGTTGAAATTATTGATTAGTATAGGGGTTCATTTTGTAAGATTAGTAACTTAAATATTATATTTACAAGTTGAGTAAGACAAAACTGAATTCTCCCCGTTTTTGAAGGAGAAGGGAAAATTTTAGGAACAATTTATGTAAAGTAGGGAAATGAAGGTAGAAAAAAAAGATGCTTAGATCGTGTGGGGTGAGGTTCCTGGAGTGAGTGAATGATTTTGGGGGGTTATAAAAGACGCGGCTCGAGGGAAATCGCTCTCTTTACTTTCCTCGTCGTCAACGTAGCATCAAGTGGAACCTCGGTAGAAGCCGTCAATACCCTCTTTGTAAGATAGTTTCGAACAAGTAGTATTTTTATAACGCAAGAAAACAGCAAGAAGTCAGGAAGAAAGTGCTTATTTGAGGTTTTGACGTATAGGTCCGCAACCGGGTGCGAGTCTCTTGCATATACGCTTTAATTAGGGCTTATATGGTATAAGTAAGCTTGAAATTAAAGTAGGTAGATTTTGGTTGCGAATTTTCATAAAGTAAAGTAAATTTCCCAATAAATCGAAGAAGTTTCCGAATCAAATTAGTTTGAAATTTATATAAGCAGTTGGGGAACGATAAAGGGGGTTTGATTTTGAATAAATATCAATAGTTTTGTGTCTCTAAGGGGCGTTCGGTCAATCCTCAAAGGGGTAGGTAATGTAGCATTGCTCTGTGGCGTGCAATGCGGGTTCTGTTAAAAGACACCTAGTTCAGTCACTTAATATCACCAAGTTAGCCAACTCGCTTGGGAGCCAACGAACCGAACGGCGCGCAGGAGTGTTCCTCGCCCAATCGTGGAGGATATGACTTGGTGGTGTTAATCCTCTTCTGTCAGGACTCAGCGCTGTCCCGTCCCACCAGCGCTGAGCACGTCCAAGCTGTTAGGAGAGAATTAGGCGAGTCATGCTTGCTCACGCTGTACAGATTCGGGCTTCGGTGATGGGGTAAGCATCACAAATACTGCATAGGAAATCTAAATTTAGTCGCTGGTAGGCAGGTAAACTCATTAGGTTTATAAATTCATTGTTAGGCGCGTAGGAACAGTAGGTTAGGTTTGCATCTCAAGGCGGGAGGGAAACTTGGATGCTGGTAAAAGAATGGACGTTCTCAAGAAGGTCGAGCTGTCAGCAAGGTAACAGCAGTAACGTTAGATAAGCTAGGAACTCTTACATAGGCGAAGAAGAGGTAGGTCAATTCGCAGTGTATCAGATTTAGGTAGGCCGCAAATAGGTTGGTGTACGACAAAATGGCTGTCGAAGCGAGACATAGGCAGGTGGTGTCGAGAATGGTACCAACAAGATGGCTGCCGCAGGTCATTCAGTGGTACATAGGAACTTGACTAGGTTGTGATGAGGTAGGATGATTTAGGAACGGAATCTAGGAAGCGCAGAAGTGTTAAATATAGTGAACGAAAGGTTATGTGAAACTACTGGATAGGATCCGAGGGGAAAGTATCAATCTTCCATAGTAGGCGCCTTAACAAAGATCTATTAACGCTATGACTCAGTGTTGTGAATAATTACTACGATGTGCTCAATTGAGTAGACTTTGCAAGCTCCAGTAAGTACCCACAAGTTGACCGATCCGAAGGAAAATTATCAATCTTCCATAGTAGGCGCCTTAACAAAGATCTATTAATGCTTTGACACAGTGTTGTGAATAATCATTATAATGTGCTCAATTGAGTAGACTTTGCAAGCTTCAGTAGTACCTACAGTTTGATTTACTATTAATTAGAGCTAGACAAATTCTTCTGTTAACATTGGATAATGATTTAATAGTGAAAGTTGATTCATAAATAAAGATTAGTTATTCATCTTTGAATTGGATTGGTTAAATTGAACCTGTTTTCAAATGGTCGATTACAGTTGAGATAATCTGTTTTGGTGATTGAGGAAGGAGTGCTAAAACAAGATCTGGGTGTATGGAATAAGCCCGTGTAACCATTAAACTAATGTTGAATCACAGTTTATGGAACACTAGATCATAGTTTGAGTAAACCTTTCAAATTAACAGAATGAAGGTTATGACTAACAGTGAGATAATACTTTGAAAAGTATCTACCTACTATGAAAATATTATATTATTTAGTGAATACATTAAATTCACAAATAATAAGTTCAACATATTATCTGAGTTCAAATATTACAACTAGGTTCAGCCAACTCAATTTGAGGATGAAAGAAATAGAATTTTATTGAAATCAAATATTGCCTAGTCTACTCAACATTTAATTGAAATATCGCCTTTAACCTTGAATGAAATGAACTGAAATCAATTCGGTTTATGGTTGTATATTTATAATTTAGCCGAGATTAAAGTATGAAGAATCCTTCATAGAGCTTTATTACCTTGTTTAGAATTGTCTTTCCTTCAGAATATGAGAACTATCAGTGTCCCAAGTAAATGGATAGTAATGTTGTGTCCATCTGTTATAATGTTAAACAATCATACTAGAATTAATTATTAAAGAAAAAAAAATTGTAATTCAGCCATCACAATTGAAGGAGAATTCCTCATTGTGAAAACTGATAGTTCGCTTGGGAGCATTTTGCTCCGTCCTCTTTTGTAGAAACAGACTGACAAAGACCAAATATCTTAATATAATAACATTTACTAAGTAGATTTATCATGAAAAACAATTTGGCTGGCCAGAAGAGGGTTGCCCACGTTCGGTGTCGAGATCCATTGTATAAAGCGGGGCGGTGCTTTGTACCTTAGCTGGCAAAACCACAATTGCATATCCACTACTTGTACAATAACTTAAGAAAGTAAAAGAATCCTTATTTAAAAGCGTTGAAGGTTTTATTATACTTTGATCTCAGGCGACTAAAACTCCTTAACTTACCTGAAATAATCTCTCTTATCTTAATGAATTAAGTTGACAATAGATAATTTACATTATTTAGGATAACGTCATACATGACCTATAATTTGACACTTGGCAGCGGAAGAGAATTATCCAAATTTAACTTTTCTCTATAACCCGACTTACCTATTTTTACCTTACAGTCTATTATGGCTGAACATACCCTCTTTTACCTTATAACAATCCTCCATTTAACTCATAAATTCACTTTGATCATTTCCTATCAACGTAGGTTTATTTCACTCATACTTACTTCATCAACGGAACGTAGTTGGGAACGCTTTCCTCTCTATTTATAGTATTCCCATTTTTGACACTAAAGAGCTATGGGGTTTCCCTTGGCAATATGACAGATATTAAGAATTAATATGAAGTTAAAGTAGGCTCACTTAGGAAAAACACAGACTTAATTTCTATTTCTCTGGTTGTATCAAAAGAGCAATAACTTTCTTTTAGTGGTATTTTTATTTAGAAATAATTGTAATAGCAGGAATAATTAAAATCTAGTAATAAAAGCGAATACTTCTATTGGAAAATGAAAATCAATACTAATCACACTTTTAAAAGAATTTGGGTTCACTACTTATCACAACCAGGGTTCCTCCATTAGACATTCACAGGTCCTCTCAGATCACACAAAGCTTGTTAGTAAGGTTCTTTGTAGGTTAGTTAAGGTTGAATAAAGTAAACTTAGTAAATTGCGTTTTGGAGGTTATTTAATCCAGTAAAATTAGGTTCCAGTAGTTTAGTTATAATCAACGGTAAATAGTAAGCGGATTTTGATTGTCCTCCTGTCCTGTAGGTTATTAGGTTTCCACTTAGGTTTTAGTCTTCTTTCATAGGCCGTGATCATCTAGTTCCTTTTGTGCCTTTTGGACGGTTACACCGGTCTAATACCATGCAAGTGGTCCCGCGGGTTTGATTCTCGACCGGGTAGCAATTAAAATGATAAATTTTAATTTTTGTGACAGGCCGTGTGTTGCTATGCACAATAAGTATATATTTAAAAAGTATATCAGTTGTCTACTAACCACCCATATTACAAAATTAGGCTTAGTTTGGGGCTAGATGACGCTGTGTGAAATTGTCATAGGTATTTATTATTATTATACGTATATCTAAATCGGGGATTTTAGAAACTGTAACAAAACTATCTGTCTATAAAACCAGGTATAATAAAATTAATCTTATTCATTATTAACTTGAGTAAAATGTTTGTAAGTTGATACTAAAAAAAATATTGTCAGCCAGATAAAAAAATGTTAATTAGAAATTAGCAGTACTTAATAAGTTTCTTAAATCTTAATATCTTAGTACGTTCATAATTAAGAAATAATTAAAAATGCTAATAATAAAAAAAAATGCAGACTGTGAAAACAAAATCACTAAAGACATAATACTTTGATTACCTACAAAATAGAGAAACTCTGATGAGCGCGGATATTTTAATTTACTTAATTAAAACATCGAATTTAATTATAAGGTTGTAGCCCCGACCCTGTCCCAAAGGACTTTCGTGAATCAGCTATTCCATTAATATTAAACGACTTTAACTGATACGGTATAAGGTTTGAAATCATTTAACTGTAAATGTATAAAAGAACTGTATTCGTTAGGTGTTACTGCCAAGTAATTTGTTTAAGATAAAATACAGAATTCACATTCACAAGACAATATATAGATTATAAACAACATGTTATTTAAGGCTAAACTAAACAACAACTACCTTTCCAAACAAGTAAGATAATATATTGACACATCATTTTTATTCGTCCCAAACAGACTAAGCAAAGCTTGTACTAGGTTAGTTTAAAACCGGATAGTAAGAAATAAGAATAAACATCAATGATTCGAGAATTAGTGCTTGCTCATCACACATGCAAATTCCCATAACAGGGTTCTAACCTGGGACGTATCTCAAATGGCAGAATCACTGTCCCTGTCTGTTGTCAAAGTAATCGAAGAACGCTGGTTGTCTTGAAATAAAATTAGGTACTACTTATACCTCTAAAGTCAAACCGAACGCCACACTGCAGACGAAAACTCCTTAGTATTCGCAAATTGTAACAAAGTTGGGAGTTAATAGACAAGTTGAATCTCATTCCCCTAGGACCGGGTCCACCTGGCTATCCCAACTTTGGTACCCCGGCTAAATAAAGCAAGCGTAATTCAGACATACTATTTTAAACGTCTGAAAGTGAAAAATTTTTGGTAGGGTGAAGAAGCTTCAATATAACAATACACCGTTAGAAAAGAAGTTCTGAAAAGAATTACAATACTTGATGTGATGGCTTTTATTAGTCTTTGCCTTGCCAGTTTTAAAGTAGGTAATCAAACAAAACTACCGAATTGCCACAAATGAAAATAAAAAGTTGCTGTAATTTCGTGCTTACTAACTACTTATACAATGTTGCCGTTTCGTATAATTTGGGTTGAAATGGCTTTTTATACTGCACACTGTCTCTTATCCTGCACCATAAATATAAGATTGCTTTGCATTATAAATCGAACATTGGCAGTTCTTAATTTAGTACCATTGTTGGCAACCCACAAAACGGTAGTTTTATTTTATCTGTGGCATGGCAACATTACTCTAGGCGCCATTTCTTACGAACCCAGCCCGCCATAAATTTGATTTTGTAGGTATATTTCTAATAAGCTATGACCATTTCAAGGATGTTATTATTATACTAAACATTGCCATAGGTTCTTAGTTCAAACCATTTTTTTAGTTAGATGGTTCCAAAATATTTCAGATTTTGGCTGTTGATTGACGATTTTTGACGCCTTTGACATATTTAATTTGATACCTTGTTGATACCTTTTTACCCGTTAGATAAAAAAATACCTGTATGTATGTATATTTGTAAATCATCTCGTTTTAATAACACAATGAAGTAACAAAACTTTTGAATGAACATTCAAATCAATATCAACAACAAGAACTGCATTACATTACTCAACTTAATATAAATTATTATCAAAGCCACGAAATATCAGAGTGGGAACAATCTGGCGCTGATTACCATTTAGAGAATCGATTTACTTAGAAGTTGCAACACTTGCTACAGACTTCATGAATACGACGTGAACTGGTGCACTAGGTACAGCCAATGTAGCTTAAACAGCTTAAACTTGACCGCAATAACCTAGATTGTAAATCTTTAGCAACATAAGCACTTGGTAAGCAATTTGTACCGTTTCAATACTAAAATGCAGACTCGGGGTTGGCTTTAGAAATGGGGCGCCTGATTTTGGATTGAAATATATCGCATTTTGTAGAGTTTCGAAAGGCCTTTCAAATGATAAATATACTATCGGCTCGGAAATTTGTATTTATTTTTTATTATTATTTTAGAGTTAGTGTAAAGAAACAAAATTTATGACATGTGTATGACAAAATGTCAGTATTTCGTATTATTGCATGAAACGCAACACGCAGACGATTAGGTGCGACCACAGAACAAAGGATAATTTTTCCCCCGGGTAGAAGTCGCATGTGGGCGGCACCCGTGTAACATCATATATGCGTAGCTCCGCACATCTTTGAATTTTGCTCCGGCAGTCGTATGAACGAACGCCAAACAAAAACATCTTCAAAAATAATATAAAAATGCTGAGTTGCATTATACAAAAGAGCAAAATCGATATCCACATATATCATTTAGCAAACGGGTGCATAAAATATCAGAGGCGAGCTTTATTTAAATAATTTTGATTTTAATTAAAAATTAAACGGATATTTTTCCTTTTAAAATTCAAAACAATAAATAACCGGCTTTATACGTCATACACTTAAGATCCATATTCCAACGCACAATTTGACATATTCTTGAAGTGTCATAAACAGTAAAATATAGAATGGCGGAAATGTCACTCAATAGGGGAGACCGAGAAAAGTTGTGACTGTGAAGAGTTGAAAAGTATTATCTATCACCATAGCAAAAAATTGATAGGTAAATGATAAACGTCTAAGTAACAGTTGATTTGATACACTCACCACTGAAAACACGCAAAAACAGCACGTAATTTTAGTCAACTTAATTCATAAATACACTCGGCGTCAGAAAAACCGCACCTTTTCTTCAAAGTTACCTAATTTAATCCCATATAATTTAATGATAAGTGTTATTATATACTTCTTCCCCTTCGGACATAGCCAACAGTCTTTAGAAACCGTTGGAATACTCGTCGAACGGAATCAATTACTGAGATTGAGTTTCCGAGCACATTACATTGCCTATTTTTTTTTGCAATATTTGAGTAACTTCATGGGCAATAGTATCCATCTTGGGTATTCCTTTTTTAATTGAACTGTTGAAGTGTGTTTTCTCCATCATCTCGATAGCGAAATTTACCCGCATTTCCTGAATTGACCCCTTTTATTTCCCTTTTGTGGTGGCGCTAGCAATAACGCTTTAATCGTTTAATTATGGTAACTGTTATGTTAAATAAATCAAACACTTATTAAAAGAAAGCTCATTAAATGTACTTTCAATAGATATCAACATTTACACAATAAAACGTTAGCTAGCAATAGCAGATGGTAAAGTCTAAACTTAGTGCCGAAGAGGTGCGGTTTTTCTGACGTCGAGTGTAGTACGTTACAGGCGAGTGCGGCAAGCTAGCATTTTTATTGCCAAGGATTTTAATCATTCAAGGCAATTTAATAAAAATTGCTTCTCCTACAAGGCTGCTAGGGCTTAATAAGTATCGATAATTTAGGATCGCTATTTATCGATTTCAAATAAATGTTATATTAAATATGAAAAAATGAAATATTCAGTCAAAAGTACCAGGGCAACATAACTTACGAGGAGTGAATTTAATTTGGTACCGCGAAGATATGTCTTCATTTCTTTTAGCTCTTTAATTTAAAAAATATATAAATCTTAACAACTCCTTGTAAGTCATGTTGCCTTGGTATTTTTGACTGAATATAACATTATTTCGTAATTGAACATAAAATAAATAATTATAGGATTTTGGGTTAGGTTCGGAATTGGTAATCGTTCTTTATTACTTATCTATCGATACGGACACTACGATATTCTAAAAAGCCCTAGTCCAGTAGGACCACGGGTACATAGTTGTATATCGTGGTCCTACCGGTAGGTCAAATCGGTAGGTCCACCCCGCCCTTAATGCAACCAACCCGGTCTCCCTTATCTCATAATTTTTTTTTAAAGTACTTTATGATATAATGAATAAGGTGGTAAATCGCACTATTAAAATTAGCTTGCGCCATCTAGCGGCTGAGTAGCAGCATTATAAATATACGTATTATTTAATTTGGTACCAAGTTGCTATGGTAATACGACTGAATCTAAATAAATAAACTTTGTGATTTATGGCTTTCTGGATATTACACATTTTTACTTTTCATCCAATTACGTGTTCACAAAGTGTGTGTGCGTAGCATGAAACTATTAAGTGGAGGGCTTGGCTTCGATGTTTAATGTGTTTGTTTGGTTACACTGGTTTTCATACTAAATTGGGCTCATACTACTTCTATCTACTTCTATGTTCTGTGGGTGCGACTACAAGCGAGCCTAGCGAGTGAGGAGGAGGTTTTGCGATGCGACCAACCAACGCACGAGCCGAGCGAGCGAAGCGAGCGTAACAGAAAGAACTTAGATGTAAGAAAAGTGGTGTTTTGAGGTACGGATTTTGAAAATCATCTCTGTGATTATTAATTTCCGCGAGGCGAGAGTGGCACTGGGCTGTTTTCCACTCCCCCCGCCCCTAACCCCTCCTATTCAAATTGAAATTATTTTTTCATTCTAGGCTGTTACAAGCTGTTGTGAATGTCATAGAAGCTACGCCATCTGTTCGCAAACCCTTAGCGGGAGACCTTGTAACGAGAAGAACGCGCAAGAAACTCGTCAAGGGCTGCTTTTTTCTCCCTGTATATTTCATACAGAGTCGTCAACATTGAAAAATGACCTCCACATTTAAAGTGAAGTTAGTTTCCATCACAATAATTAACAAAAATTTACACGCTATCTATCTCAATCCTCATTCAAGCGCCCTATTTCTTAAGATGGCCACAGACTCGCACTTGCTTATTTTGTGATGAGAATGGAACGTACTGCTTTTGCTTTTATAAAGCCAGTTGATACTTAAAGCAGTGATAGCAGTCTGCAGTGTTTTTATTGATGATCGTAAAATCCTTTTGAGACCAAAATACCTGCAGTATTTCTGAATATAGTGCAGCATATTTTATTTTCAAAGTGTAGTTGAGTCACTTGATAACGTATAATAAAAAGGAGTATAAAATTCAAAAAATTGCTATCTTGTTAAATATTTAACAAGTGTAATGCATTAATTAATATCTTAATTCTAATCTAATTAAAATAAATATCAATTTCAATTTCAAAAAAAAAACTTGTAATGACAAAAGACTGTGCTAAACTTCCAAACATATTAATAGTAACTGTTCCATAAAATTAGAATAATTCCTAAAAATAAATATTGAATTAAACTATTATTTGATTATATTGTTACGATGCACTCAGAAAAAAAACGTCTAACAAAGCGACAATAAACGCTTTGTTAGAATTTTATTGTCACCCCACGTAAGTGAATTGTTGCTGCAGCTATGTGGCCATTGTGCCAATTACAACTTTTTTATTGTTGAAAAAATTTTTGTCATTTCAGCAAAAGAAACATTGATCCTATGACTAAGTATGTGTACTTAAACGGGGTAGCAACGGTACGTTGTTAATTTATCAACGTTGTAATGTGATGCTGTAGCAAAGTATAATCTATCAAAATAACAGTTGTTACTATGTTTAGGTAGTGTTGTTAGTAAAGCAACCTTTTTAACTAACAAAATACAAATAGTCATCTGCACAAAATAGCCTATATAAGATTACAATAATGACATTGTCGCAATCGCAACCTGTTTTGTCTACCTGGCAATTTATTTATTAATCGAGTTAGTTTGTTCTTGTTGTTGGTCAGAGTAAGACGCGTGTTGTGCGGTCGTGATTTATAATCAAAAAAACTATGAGCTGCCGCACATTGAGCCACTAGTCGTGGCCACTAAGAGACCACAAGCTGCGGACGAGTATTTTCGGCGCAAACCGAGCGTCCGAGTGGCCGCCTTCGAGCCACAAGCTGAGGGAGTGGCCCGCGCTCGCTACTTCTTATGGAGGACATACAAATTGCCTGGTTATGCAGGACCTGGAACAGTGCGTTACAAGTTGCCCAACTATGGAGGCTGGAACAGTGCGTTACAAGTTGCTCAACTATCGAGGCTGGAACAGTGCGTTACGAGTTGCCCCACTATGGAGGCTGGAAGAGTGCGTTACAAGTTGCCCAACTATGGAGGCTGAAACAGTGCATTACAAGTTGCTTAGCCACGGAGAACCTGGAACAGTGCAGTAAAAGTTGCCTAGCTATGGAGGACTTTGAAACTTATACCACCTAATTCTATTGTTGCGATTTATACCTTTTAGCTCACAATATTAGTTTTTCGTTTATTTAATTGTAGTGGAAACATAAATAAATAGTTTTATGATTGGAATATTCATATATTTTCATTTTTACCTTCTCATAATCATTTTTCTTTGTCATTATGCCTTTTGCAATCACAGTAAAGTAACATTGCCTGTCTTTATCCCTGCACTATACTTTGTTAGTGGTACACCATGGAAAAACTGATATTCCTCGTATCTTCTGCCTTTATTATTACAGAGTATGCATATTGCGTATCTTGACCGGAGTTCTCTGGCACCATGTAAATGCAAATGCTGCAATGCAAATATGTGATGTACAATGAACTCCGTTCAGGGTACGCATATCCCTGGAATAATATGCAGAAGCTTCGGGGAGTATCAATTTTTCCATGGTGTACCACTAACAAGTGCAGGGATCGAGACCGGCAATGTTACTTTGCTGGGGTAGCAAAATATATTCGACAAAAGTGACTTTGTTGGAGCAGCAACAGTGATGTTGATAAAGTAACAAAGGAAGATTGCTAGTACAACTAAAGAAAAGTAGATCTAGGGACAATTTGCTTTTGTCATTTTAGCAAAATCCTTTGTCATCAGAACAAAGGCAAAAGCAAGTATTGCGATAGGATCAATTTTAGCATTGTGACTGCATCAATTTCACTTAGATAGTATGACAATTTTTAATTGCTATAACATCAATATTGGCAACTTAGTTCCATTAGCAATTTAAAAAATGACAATAAAGACGTTGCTCTTGTAACTATTTACCTTTGACGGCTCCCTAGCATCAAAGTTTTTTTGTTGCAATAGCAATATTTTTTTCTCAGTGTGGGGTTATTCCGTATTCATCCCATGACCTCTAATCCCACTCGTTATCTTTTCTTTATTCATCCCAAATCGTGTTCTTAACTGCAGTTCAACTATGTTAAAAAAATAAAACAATAGTAGTAGGTACCTCTAAATACACAGAGTTGCAGTTCATACAACAATTTTGCAAACTAACAGAATATATTAATAAGTTAAACTTCATTAATAAGATATTAAGATCTACAATGTTATAATACAAACAGATTAGTACATAGTTTTGATTTATTCACGTCCCAGTCAACAATGTGAACTTGTCTTAAGAAATCCAACAAAATGGTGTTTCATTATGGATGAATTCGTTTAAGCTACGGATAATTTAATCAGTTGTAAAACTATAATAGTTCTAAACTTTTAGATTTTTGCATTCACAATGCTATTTTTATATTAAGATGAATAATAATGAAAAAATATTACAAAAAATCGACTCACCCGTAGCAACTCAGACGGGATTCGAACCCGCACCCTTAGGAATCCGGCCCAATGCACTACCAATTATGCTACCGAGCCAGTTTAAAATTATATGACTGTTTCACCTTAATTGATTGTCTAGCACCTGTAATGGGGCTGCCTTCAAATGTCGAAGTAATTCTCTTCACATTGGTGAGATGGCGCTGATCTTCAGCGGAAACGTAAACAGTATTAGAAAATTTCGACAAATTCATTGGTGGCTCGGTAGCATAATTGGTAGTGCATTGGGCCGGATTCCTAAGGGTGCGGGTTCGAATCCCGTCTGAGTTGCTACGGGTGAGTCGATTTTTTCTAATATTTTTTCATTATTTATTCATCTTAATATAATAGTTCTTCTTTAATCTGGGATTAACAAGAATACCTATTAATTAAAATAGCTCGAAAGTAAAGGGTTGTAATGTAGCCCTAACCTAGTACAAACACGTATCAAGAAAAAAACCAGTGTTAAAGTACTCGATGTAGAGTTATTGTCTATGGAAAATCTCATTTCGTTTTTCGACGGTAACTGGCGCTTTACAAACCCATACAAAGTTGCTCGAATTTTTAACGCTGGTTTTTTTCTCGATATCTTCGTACTACGGGTACCTCAGGGACTCTTAAATATGCGGTCAGTATTCGTCCCACACCGAGACATTATAAACTCATGTACCTATAAGGTTCAAAATCATGTAAATCGATCAGCGAACATCGTTCATCATTTTTGTAATAGGCCCTCTTGGTTCAAAAGGTAAAGTTTTAAATTTTTAATGTTTTGATGTAGGAGGTAGAATCTCTAAAAAAACTATTTTTATACGGTTAAGGATAAAAGCTCAATACATTGTCAAAACCATAGACAGAAAAATTTTCGCTGCGCTCAAAAACTGTAATTAAGTACCACCCACCGTATTATAATAGCCATGATAATACTTGTAAAATGTCAAAGTCATATATATCCCAGAGTTTCACTCGGACGGTCATTTTTTAAATACGACTGAGGCGGACCTAGGGAACCTTGTATCGGCATTATTGAAACTTCTCCAGTTCTCAAAGGTCTCGCTTGCCAAATATTCCAAACGCTTTCCAATATTGGCGGTGCCGAGTGCAGTTTGGCTAAAAATCCAGAAATGGAACGGAAATTGGTAGGGGTGTCACAGCGCAATATAATCGTAGTTGTGCAGCCGAGCAAACAGTTCGGTTGCAGCATGCACTCGCTTCGTGGGAGTTTTTCATTGCTCTATGCCTCAGTTTGAGTTACTGCTGAAATAGCGGTGGAGCAAGCGATGTTTAGGATTACGCAACTGAGCTACAGACTGATATGTTTACTTAGAGGCTTCAATCGCATGAAATGTGAAAAATTGCAAAAAAATGAAAAGATTTAAAAAAAACCGGATAAAGTGCGAGTCGGACTCTTCCACCAAAATTCCGTATCAATTTGTTGGTACTTAAATAAAGACTATACTTTTTATGATTTAATTAAAAAAAATCAGATTTTTCTTTACAAGTTTTGGTTCCCTTGAGTGTCGAAATATGCGTTTTTACGGAATAAACGGTCATATTTTTTTACGTAAACTTAGAAGTTTGTTTTTTCACAGCTTCAAGGGACCGTAGACTTGAGTATAGGGTTTTAATTTCAACTCGATACCTCCACGCGTTCTCGAGATAAGGGGTCTTGACAGACAGACAGACTAACAACTAAGTGGTCTTACAAGGGCTTCGTTTTTTTTCCTTTTGAGGTACAAAGGAAGATATCTAGAATTTCGTAAATAATAGGCACCACTTGGCAACAAAGGTAGTTACCTAGGTACTTACATTTCTAAACATTTTACTATTATTAACCGACTTCACAAAAAGGAGGAGGTTCTCAATTCGATTGTATGTTTTTTGTTTTTTTTTTATCGTTGTTCGCGCATATCTTCGTCATTTATGAATCGATTTTGATGATTCTTTTTTTGTTCGATTGAGTTTTCTTGCGAGATGGTCCCATTTAATTTTTTTTTAAATCGGTTCAGTAGTTTTTGAGAAATCCTGAAAATACTATGATTTTCATCAACTCACATGACGACTTTGTTATTTATGAACCGAATTAGATGTTTCTTTTTGTTGGGAAAGGGGTACTTTTACTGTAGTCTTTTTAACCGACTTCAAAAAAAAGGTTCTCTCTCAGTTTGACCTGTATGAATGTATGTTTCTCCGCGAATATCTCACGTTTGGCTGAGCCGATTTTTCAACCCAATAATATACCTATAATAATATACCTAATATAGAAGGTACTTACACTAAAAATAATAAAATAAAAAATTGTTTTAAAAACAAAAAACCGACTTCAAAAACCTGCCTCTAAAAAGCAAGAAATAATATACAAATCATTAGATACGCATTATCATTGTTATAACAACACGTCTATTGAAGTCGGGTGGGGCTTTTAGAATAAAAAAAAGAAGTTGTACTCCAGCCCCACCCGACTTCAATAGACGTGTTGTTATAACAATGATAATGCGTATCTAATGATTTGAATATTATTTCTTGCTTTTTAGAGGCAGGTTTTTGAAGTCGGTTTTTTGTTTTTAAAACAATTTTTTTAATCAAATAAACTAAATCTAACCAAAATACAATTTTAATACCTTTAATTATTGTTTTACAGGATGCCTTAATTTGTGGGATAAGCGGTGCACGCAGGAGGATAGAACTATTGGCTTACCACGTCCATAATTTTACAAATTGTACATTCAGGTTTTATTAAAATAAACTATTTAATATTGTATTTTATTTTCTTGCAATCGCAGTGAAAAGTAGAGTTATAACTCGGTTTCTATTTATTACCTCGCTAAAGCTCGGGAATAAAACTACCTCGTATGCAATGGGTCATTTTAGCGTCTTGTATAACAATCTACTATTGTTCCTCAATCACGCAAAAACTACTGAACGGATTTGGTTGGAATTTGCCACACAGATAGTAGATAGCTTAGATTGAAACATATGGTTCTCTTTATCCCGATATTCCCACGGGAACGGGAACCACGCAGGGGAAACCGCGGGCGGCCGCTAGTTTTATCATAAAATAATCAAAGATTATTATAATAAAACAAATAGGAAACGCTCCGTGCGAGTAATCCTCACCTACACTACACCTAATCACGTTAACAACTCAAAACTTGATGGTGAATGTTTGTATGAATCTCGTAGTTAAATATATTGAGCAAAAGAGACGATGGGAAATATCTAGAGGTAAAGTCACAAAATACTCCAATAAAATAAAATACGGTGTTGGGTATGAACAAAGCCCCTAGTGCCGAGCACATGCCATGCATTAATAGTGAACGATGAAGCAAAATTTTAGCTTATATAGTCAACCAAATTTAATCCTAGGCCACCATAAAACCTTGACTTTTATGATAAGATTATTCTTTACTACATGGTGATTTCTGAATAGTCTAAGTCTAATTTTTTTGTTTGGTTTAGACCGTCAATTTGAACAACTTTGTCTTTGGGACCAACTTAATCAGAACAAAAATAAATCAGCTGTTCCATATAAAACCTCAATATCTACTCGACTGAAATGTATTAAGCTGGTCCCATACACAAAGTTGTCTCGGTCTTAGGCACACTACAAAATTTGACGACTTTTATCATTTTGAAAAAAGAAATATATGTAGCTTACTTCCGCAAACAATATATGCAAGATGCACCGCCCGCCCGCCCGCAATAATATGCACATGCACACCACAAAATATCAGTGCACAATACCTGCATTTAGCAATATGCATCTTGCTAAATTTGCGGAAGTAAGCTACATATATTTCTTTTTTCAAAATGGTTTGGGACTTCCGCCAAGTGACGCCTGATTCAATCAAAGACTTTTATCAATTTAATCCTTATCTGTCTTATTCAGAGATGTTTCACAAAACTCGGGTGAAAGTCGATTCTAACAAAACCTGCCTTTCTATTGTCTAATTTAAAAATCTATCGCAATCGCTTTCAGGGTGTAACACATTGAAGCTTCTTTTTGGCACAAATAAAAACTAACCAAAGAAATGCAGCAATGTGTCACAGCCATCTGTCAAACGAAAGCGATTGCGTCAGATTTTTTGAATTAGACAATTAGCCCCCTGGTTTTATACTTAGATCCCAGACTAGCTCGTATGATTCCGCTTGTAAAATAATCTATCCTTAAACGGTAGGACTAAATGTTAAACTGTCACTCTGAATACGATTCGCGCTAAAATAGCGTTAGTCCCATAAAGTTAATATACCTACGGAATAGAGGAACAAACATGAGCTGTCAATCGAAACCGAAATTGATTTACATTTGTGTGTGTATTTTTTTTATGTATTAGTCTCAGTGATGTAATCTTGTCACTATTGATATAAATATCGATATCGATAGTATTAATTAACAGCCATAGATTCAAAATAAATGGGATAGAATTTTGCACGGGTGTCCTAAAATTACGATTCTGATATGAATTAGGACTATTAGAAAAAGTTTAGGAGATATTTAAAATCATTTATTTAACATAAAAAAGATAAGAAGAATGTTTTCAGTTCGTTACAGTTAGAAGTTGATTGAGATAATATCCATAGATTTAGAACGCTCAAGTAGACGGACAATGGTGCGAGTGAGAAACCGTTTCTTACGGCTTATGCGATGTGCGAGAAAGAGTTGAAAAGAAAGACAGCAGAACCTAGTTTGACTTCATTTATCATCTTTTATCATCTTGGTGAAAAGCGTCCACACGATTATTTTGTTATTTTGATTGCGATCGGGTTGATTTGGCTCTTATCCATACTAATATTATAAATGCGAAAGTAACTCTGTCTGTCTGTCTGTCTGTTACGCCTTCACGCCGAAACTACTGAACCGATTTGGATGAAATTTGGTACAGAGGTAGAGTAGAGCTCGAGATAGGACATAGGCTACCTTTTATTGCGAAATAAGGAATGGAGGGGTTGAAATAGGGGATGAAAGTTTGATTGTACTACAGAATAGAGAGACTTCACAGAAGTTATGCCACTATCGTATTTGTTTAGTACCCATTTACATACTTTTACACTTCGAGATTATGTTGTTTAATCGGCTACCATAAGTAAAATTGACAGAACGAAATTCAAGATCAGTAATACAAAATCCAAACTAATCCATACTATACTAATATTATAAATGCGAAAGTAACTCTGTCTGTCTGTCTGTCTGTTACGCCTTCACGCCGAAACTACTGAACCGATTTGGATGAAATTTGGTACAGAGGTAGAGTAGAGCTCGAGATAGGACATAGGCTACCTTTTATTGCGAAATAAGGAATGGAGGGGTTGAAATAGGGGATGAAAGTTTGATTGTACTACAGAATAGAGAGACTTTACAGAAGTTATGCCACTATCGTTATTGTTTGGTACCCATTTACATACTTTTACACTTCGAGATTATGTTGTTTAATCGGCTACCATAAGTAAAATTGACAGAACGAAATTCAAGATCAGTAATACAAAATCCAAACTAATCCATACTAATATTATAAATGCGAAAGTAACTCTGTCTGTCTGTCTGTCTGTTACGCCTTCACGCCGAAACTACTGAATCGATTTGGATGAAATTTGGTGCAGAGGTAGAGTAGAGCTCGAGAAAGGACATAGGCTACCTTTTATTGCGAAATAAGGGTTGGAAGGGTTGAAATAGGGGATGAAAGTTTGATTGTACTACAGAATAGAGAGACTTCAGAAGTTATGCCACTATCGTATTTATTAGGTACCCATTTACATACTTTTACACTACGAGATTATGTTGTTTAA
This sequence comes from Agriphila tristella, assembly GCA_928269145.1. Taxonomy (NCBI): domain Eukaryota; kingdom Metazoa; phylum Arthropoda; class Insecta; order Lepidoptera; family Crambidae; genus Agriphila; species Agriphila tristella. The sequence goes on from OV743433.1 coordinate 48,289,474, forward strand.
TCGACTACCATGAGTAAAATTGACAGAACGAAATTCAAGATCAGTAATACAAAATCCATACTAATATTATAAATGCGAAAGTAACTCTGTCTGTCTGTCCGTCTGTCTGTTACGCCTTCACGCCGAAACTACTGAACCGATTTGGATGAAATTTGGTACAGAGGTAGAGTAGAGCTCGAGATAGGACATAGGCTACCTTTTATTGCGAAATAAGGAATGGAGGGGTTGAAATAGGGGATGAAAGTTTGATTGTACCACAGAATAGAGAGACTTCACAGAAGTTATGCCACTATCGTATTTGTTTGGTACCCATTTACATACTTTTACACTACGAGATTATGTTGTTTAATCGACTACCATAAGTAAAATTGACAGAACGAAATTCAAGATCAGTAATACAAAATCTAATACTATAAATGCGAAAGTAACTCTGTCTGTCTGTCTGTGCGTCTGTCTGTTACGCCTTCACGCCGAAACTACTGAACCGATTTAGATGAAATTTGGTACAGAGGTAGAGTAGAGCTCGAGAAAGGACATAGGCTACCTTTTATTGCGAAATAAGGGTTGGAAGGGTTGAAATAAGGCATGAAAATTTGATTGTACTACAGAATAGAGAGACTTCAGAAGTTATGCCACTATTGTATTTATTAGGTACCAATTTACATACTTTTACACTACGAGATTATGTTGTTTAATCGACTACCATGAGTAAAATTGACAGAACGAAATTTGGTACAGAGGTAGAGTAGAGCTCGAGATAGGACATAGGCTACCTTTTATTGCGAAATAAGGAATGGAGGGGTTGAAATAGGGGATGAAAGTTTGATTGTACCACAGAATAGAGAGACTTCACAGAAGTTATGCCACTATCGTATTTGTTTGGTACCCATTTACATACTTTTACACTACGAGATTATGTTGTTTAATCGACTACCATAAGTAAAATTGACAGAACGAAATTCAAGATCAGTAATACAAAATCCATACTAATACTATAAATGCGAAAGTAACTCTGTCTGTCTGTTAAAAATGTTGTCTCTGTGTGTCTGTGTTTAAAGTTCTCATGGGATTTTCTCGAATATCCACGCGGACGAAGTCGCGGGCAAAAGCTAGTAACTACATAAATCAATAATGGTGTCGTGTTCTGTGTTGAATTGTTATTTTACTTACGACAATAACCCAAAGAAATACTTATTTCACAGGTAAATATGATTGTACAAGTACCATTTTCATATTTTAGTTGAATATATTCCCAAACACACTAAGTTATATATATATATATATATATATATATATATATGAATGGTTCTTTTAAACGCCTATTTCCTAAATAAAGGCTGATTTCTAAACATTATGACTCTATAAACGTAGGATGACACTGTGCGTCTAGGCTTTATATTAACCTGTAACAAAGACAGAAATGAGTGTCTATTGAGTGAGTTAGTGAATATGCTGCTATTAAAATTGAAGCTGAAATTGCAGTTGTAATACTTACTTAGAAATAAAATAGTATTATTATTTTATAGTATAATTTTATTAATGCTTACCGGAACAAACTTAGATGGAACTGCAGATTTTTTCAAAATCCGACAGGTATATTAACTTTAGGTATATAACACCAACTACGAAAGTAAAATACGTAGTAAGCTTTATGTGTCGTTAGCTTGTTGCTTTCAGCTTTTGCTCTGCAGGGAGAAAATGGCGTCGCATCTGGAAATATTTTTCCTCAAAATGCTTACTGCATAGATATGAAGTTTTCTTTGGAGTCCAGTTTGGACGGCCAATTAATGTAAGCCATGCATTTTTTGTATCTAAGTTGGTAGGAAATCTGAAATATAGTTAAATTACTTATGATGGTATTCTAATAGTCAGAAACTGATACCTATGGATCGGCTTAAGTATCTTAAATGGGATTACATTCCAAGATGATTATTAACTAAACATCATATAAGTACTTTTACAACAGTGAAACATATTCGTTTACCGCGTGATGCGGCGTGATAGACAATCGACAAAAAATATCGATAACTTTATGCACCCCTACTGTAAAATGAAAATTATTTCTTTACACAAAATATTCGTTAATTTTGCATTTTGTCTAGCCGATCTTTGCTTCTTACAAAAATGAGTGTTTACAGAAGAGAATAATCACACTCAGTGCTAAAATTTCGAAACGTATTGGCAAAAATAAACACAAAGTTAGGCGGGGTCGATTTGGAATAATTTACCTGTGAAATGAACATTTTTCTGGGTTATTTCGATGTGTTGTACTACAATCAATCACTGAACAGGGCACCATGTTTCCGAAGCATTATTTCGCAAAAATGTCCACGATTTCAAGAAAAATCGGAAATATTTTCAGAACTCAAATTCTCAGCGGGCTGATAAGTGCTGACAAACTGTCAATCAGTTGCGAAAAAGAGTTCTGCACGTCATAATCACGCATTTCTTTTTATCACACATGTTGCTGATTAGTGACATCTCGCTTGCTCAGCCCTTTGTCCCTTGCCCTATTCCGCTAGGTAATATTAACTTTATGGTTAGTCCGCAGTCTAACGCCATGTTAACTTTGGCCCTAGTTTCACAAACGCACTCAGAATAAGACAGTAAGTATATGTTAAGATTCCACTGGCCTATGAATCAAATTGTTTGACTGTGCCATCCTTAATGTCAGAAATTAATAGCCATAAAACGTTTTCCTCCCAATGTCGCTTCCGTGCTTACGCAAACCGCAGCCTTTTATACGCTGTGGCTTACGTTGTCATTTTTCAAACGCCCCTTAGCGGATAGGAGTACACATTAATCGAAGAGGGTTCAACGACTGCTCGTAATCATGAGAGGGCTCTTTGCATAGTCTTCAACCACTCTATTATTAAAGATTAAGAATTTTGAGTTTTTGGCGCCATTTTATCGAGTTCGGTTCGGTGTCTATTTTAATTATTTGCAAATTGATTCATAGTGGATATTGTTTCTTAAAATCGCGCAGTTTTGTGGTACAAGTGTCTACGCAACTGAACAATATGTGGGATAATTGAAATAGGCGCGATCTTGGTTGTGTGAAGCTGAGACTTTTATTGTAGTGGTGGCTACCTCAGCAGCACTAACCGAGTAAACTGTCTTGATATACTTGGTGCCAGATGCTCCAAGCAACATTGGAATGCGATGTACCCGCATTCTAATGTGGGATTAGAATTCTTAAACAATATCTACCACTGAACTATTCAACACTTGACACTGGCAAAAATTACATCCAAGAGGAAAGTAGATTGCCATAACAAAAATAAGAAGATGAAGATTAAGCATTTGAAAAGTTGATAATCTTTCTTAAATTCTGTCAATAATGGGGTATTTGGAGTTATCATGGAGCGACTTGGCCGGCAACTATCGACAATCGCTTGTAAATTACAATCGCCACCACATTGAAATTAGGTTTGCGATTAGATTTTCAAAAGCAATTGTCGATAAAATACGCTAATTGACTAAAGTCATCTGCCATCGCTCCATATAAATACCCCATAAGTGAGTATAATTATTTCTCAATTTTAGTTTATTCTTTATTCTTAAAAATCAGATCAAATGCTTTGTTTGGTAAGAACTGTTTCGCATTTTAGTCAAATAACCAATTATAAAAAAACGCTGACTTTTATAATAGACCGAATTTTAAGATCCAAAGGTCACTTATATATTTCGCGTTGAAAGTTATAGCTATATAAGTATACCCCGAGATCCCCGACCAGTATACCCCGACCATCGAGATTGATAAGTATTTACGTTGAGGGCCGAGATTTGGACCCGGTCGGATGACCAGCAAATCCACCTATTGTTAAAGGCCTACTACGGAAAACCAAACCACAATAATCGGACAACCTTCGTTCCGCATCGTTCAATAAGGTTCAAAATTAAGTAAATCGAACAACGAACTTCGTCCGTTATCGCGATTCTTTTTTCGTAGTAAGCCCTCTGGACTCCGAACAAAAGAAGCCATAACAAAAGTCCACACCGAATGAAAGCAAATCCCTCGAAATACCTTTTATCTTCTTTTTAAATATAAAGGCTACCCTAAAGCCAGTTTTTGTGAACGAAATTTCGGATTCAGTTACGAATTTGTAAAAGATATTATATGTCAGAAGTCCAGAGAACGCATTCTTTACTGACAAGCCTTTTATAAAAATGTGAGACTAGTTAAAATAATTGTTATTTCTAAGACACATTTAAAAAAACAACGTCATACTTTTGAAAGAATATTTCAATTCCATTGACCTGATTTTTTTTTAAATTCTCATATAGGTTTTATTTTTAACTCGCGTTACGCTAGTAAGATATTCTATTCTACTCTTTTTATTCTACTCGACTCGAGTTAAACATTCGACTTGATATTCGACTCGGGTTAAACGTTAAATTATTAGATTTTATTCATAATTGTACTATTATTTATAAGCAAATTAATCCTGAATTTCTTGCAACTGTAAGTTCAACATTGTTTATACAACCAAAGAGGTAAAAACTTCGTTGGTCTGAGTACCTATGCAGAGCTACAAAAAAAATATGTAGAGAAATAAAAAAAACAATGCCAGATTTGTATCTTCTTTCCAAAGTCGGGCGAAAATCATATAGAATGACCATTGTAACGAAAACAAAACAAAAATGAAATACGTAAAAAAAATAACAAAATGAAATATTAAGGCATATTCACAAACTTTATTTATTTTTATTATTCGGTTTATTAATCAAACCTATATTAAAGTCAAAAGGACATAAAAAAGGAACATTGTGAGATTCTCTTAAAGACGTATTTTTCGACTCGAAAACTATCATAAAGAAAACAACTTACCATTGTGAGTGCGGCTTTTGTTCATTTTTGTAATTTCATTTTTGTGACGTAAAAACGTGACAATAATCATAACAAAAATGAAAAAGCCGCCTGGATTGGAAGTGGCTTCAAATATTTTGGCCTCAACAGGAATGTCAATAAGTTATAAGCACTTTGCATTTCAATAACGGTTGATAATAAAATATCTATACAATAAATGAAATGTTATTATTCACTTACCTGAATTATTTAGCTAACAAAACATAATCGACCAATAAAAGTTTGAATTTTGATCGCCGACATAAAAGACATAAAAGTGTACGTAATTGGCTAATCTGAGAGCCAGTTTTTCAATTTGATAAGTAATTAATATTACTAAATTTGGTCGTGAGAAAAATGATCAACAAAAAAGAATAAAATAGTGGACATTGATTTGGACCCCAAATTTTAACTGTAAATGAAATGAATTAAAGTTACTATACCTCTACAGGAATTGCAAATTTTAATTGTATTGTCTTTACAAAAATTAAACACATATTGGAATATTACAACTAGTATTTTAATTGAAGCGTTTTTTGTGACAAATAATTTTGTATGGAGATAATTACTATTCGATGTAAATATTTGAAAATATTTGCTAAATACTGATATTTATATTTCCCGGATAACCATTCACATAGAGCATCGCAGATATACAACAGTATTTTTTTTATATACCGTGTGCACAAATTTCGATGTCAATTTGGTCATTTTAAATGATTTTCTCGGCTGAAGTGACAATGGGCGGGACACATAGCGAGAAGAACCGATGGCCGTTGGGGCGAAAAGGTTCTGGAATGGCGACCGCGCACCGGACGACGCTCTGTGGGTAGGCCCCCTGACAAGGTGGACCGACGATCTGGTGAAGGATGCGGGAAGTCACTGGATGCGGGCAGCGTAGGACTGATCGTCGTGGAGATCCTTAGGGGAGGCCTATACCCTGCAGTGGGTGTCGTGCGGCTGATAAGATGATGATGATGATGAAATGATTTTCACCCAGTCATGAACTTATCAAACCACTCTCATATTAGAACAAGCATTACGATTGCGTTCATTGAGATGCATTTGCGTCCGATTTCGATTGTGCTAAATTAAATATGCGCGATTGAGCTACTGATGCGATGCGCATCGCGTTTTAGCAAATGTATGAGCGTATGGCATCCAACCCTGTGCGGGGTGAAGCATTCAGTCGCTGCATATGCTTCCGAAAAGCAACTATGCCAAAAACCGTGTGTGCTAACAGTAATACTGCTCAAAGCCCATTCTGCAGTAAGCGATAAGTAACCCAATCTCGTGCTCAACTGCTTGACAAAGCGTTATAAGGCCTGCATTTGAGTCTGTGGCGCATAGAATCAAAATTACGTGACTCAGTGCATTAGCACTCGGGCGGTTTTGGCACCGATTTCACCCACTGCGAACTAATTTCGAATTTGTTGAAGAAACGATTCCGTGCTAACTTACGGGATTTCTACGAAACGTTGTTTGGAAATTCTTTAGCTGTTCTTTTAACTGCTTTTGGAGACTGCGAATCTTTTTAGTACACTATAAAATATGAACGAGGATAGTGCTATATCATGTGGGGGTTGAATAATTGACAATAAAAAATGGGTACACCGTAATACTGCATGACCACATATATGTGTGGGGAGGGGGCCAAGAAATAAGGTGAAAATTCCTACATTATAAGACGGGTCCTTCTGTACTGTTACTTCATTGGACTCTAAAAAGTATTTTTAATCCACAACAGAACGGATAAGGTATAAGCGATTGGAGTAAGAGATGTGTGTCTGTCGCCATTTATATCGGAAATAGCTGGGACGATTTTGAAACGGTTTTTTCTTTTCAAAACTGTCAAAAAAGAGACACATTTCCTTGTCATATAAAATTAACTAATACATAAGTTATGAAGCAATTAATTTTAATATGAAAAAAAATACCTAGTTTAAAAGAAGATTTTCTTAACACTAAGGAAACTCAAAAGATTTACTTTAAGTATAAAAAATATCACCAAAGAAAACTATTTGCCAAGAACGACCGCCACTTTACGAGCAAATTCATACTAAACTGTTTATTGCGTTATGAAGTTTGGGAGCAGATAACTTTATAAGTTTCCTTATGGGTATGACTATGGGTACGATCCACTATATAAAATGTCGGGAGAATGCTAACAACTATTTTAATATAAGCTACCGTAAAATTTAAGTACCTACTTACGAAAGTACTTTTTTAGTAATATGAAAATCTCATCTGATCGGAGTTGATGATTTGAGGCTAGGAGCATTTATACGCATTTTACGTAGAAATAAGTTGTAAACAAATCGCTTAAAAACCAATACATATTCTTCGACAGATACTATCGCTTATGAGGCACGGTGACTTTCTAGGCGACTTTAGTCGAATAGGGCTTTTTGTGGACAATCGCTTGTAAAATTTAATCACAAATCTGTTAGTCGCATAAGGCTTTTTATCCTGATTTCAATCAGATAGCGATTTTATTTTACAAGCGATTGTCGATATATAGCCCCAGCCTACTAAAGTCGCCTAGTAATAGCATGTCACCCGGAAAATCGACCCGTGTAAACCGATTCCCCATTACTTTGAGCTTCGTAACCTTTGTTATGAAAATCAAGGGTATATACATATCTTGTCTTCCAACAATACCCTGAACAAAAACCACATTTGGTGTCAGATTATAAACAATGAAAAATAGTATCGGTATTTACTATGCCGTCGTAGGTATTCTATTAGTTAATGGATTCTATAACTTTTAACTTATAGTAAAGCAATAAGGGAAGCAAAATGGACCCCTAAGCGAAATTTTGGCTCAATTTGACGAATTTTACTATGATTTCTAAGACTCCAAAGCTGGAAAAACAATATGCTCCAGTGACATAATACTGTTGATTATTAGAATCCATACGTAATTACAAAAAAACAATTGGTATGGAAACATTATGGTTAAAACATTTTTTGCTTAGATAATCACAAATTTCTTTTGCGTGCCATACATGTCATATCGGCCGCGTGGTGTGTAATCTGACGTCACTATTCTGACACGTTTTGTATGGGGATGGGGCGTTTTCACGCGGCCGCCGGCCGCCATGATGTCAACATTCAAATCAAAGCATATCATATCTCAGTAAATATAGATCGCAAAAAAATATATAATATTTCACTGATATTTCTTCTACGATGCACTAATTTTGGTCACAAACACACATGTCAACTTCAATGTTTTTATCATAGACTTAAAAAAAATGTGGAATATTAAGTTTATGGTTTTTATTAATTCTAGCGAAATATATTTATTCTTATTCTTAGCATAACACCCTAAGTGAGTTATTAAACAATAAAAAAGTTAGCAAAGCAATATTTTATTTTCCGTCTGATTACTTCAAAAGTTAGTCGCATAACTTATTTAATTTCGCAAATCCATCCATCAAAACAGATTAAAGTTTCATAATATTTTAATATCTTCGTTACGAAATCCCATGATTAAATGGTTGTTTATTTGACACGTTTGTTACAATTTGCTCGTTGAAATAATTAAGGATCATGTAACTAAATTAGGGCAGTAATTTGATTTGTTTCCTTTATGAATTATTCAGCAGCGTCATTGATGTAAACAAATTAACAAGGTAAATATTTAATCAATTATAGTATTTTGGGCGTTATATTTTTTGGATTATTATGTTATCCATGGTTATAGTGAGGGCTTTTATTATTTATGTTTAATTTAAAGAGGCACAACTTACATGCAAACATTTGCAATTTTGCGTTTTCTTTTATTAAACGACAGAAATACTAAGTATTGCTAATTTATTTTTTGAGCTGATCAAGGCGCTAGAAATAGTACATTATGAGACAAGTTAGCTTAGGTTGCTCATTGCACACAAGGCTGTGGGTTGCAGCCCGAGCCGCAGCAGGCGAGGGCGTAACTCAGCAGAGTGTGCAATAAACAAAAGCTCACGAGTTTCATACGACGTTTTTCAACACATTTGCGAGGAAAATATTAAAGTAAATTACCACACAGCAACAAATACGACAAAAACAAAATATGATAATTATAAGGGGGAAAGGCGCGCAGGTTTTTTTTTTGTTTTTTTCACACGCCTAATGCTAAAATATTTTGCGAACAAAGGGTTGCGTGAGCATACAGCCACTTCAAAATTATAATTTTAAGTGATAAAATGGAAAGATTTTAATAGTTTATAACAAAATATTGTGAATTATGAATAATTTGATAATAATCGATATTTGTTTGACTTAATTAAGGATTTACACATTTATTTATTCCAAAAAATTATAAGAATTTTCAGCGGCATAAAACCTCTTTGTTGTAACTAAAAAAATAACTGTATTAGCCAGTATTGGGAATGCTCTGTTTACTCGCATAGAACTTTCAATAAGGTACTTATTTAACTTTGTAGGGATAATTCTATAACCAACTAGTGTTTGATATATTATTGCACGCGTTTGTTATAGCTCGGTTTATGGTCCTAAAATAAAAGCGATGTATTAGGACTCACTTTACGAGCAAGTGTGTTGAAAACAAATTAACAAGGTAAATATTTCATCAATGATAGAATTTTGGGTGTTATATTTTTGGATTATTATATTATCCATGGTCCTAGTAGGGCTTTTATTATTTATTTTATTATTTAAAGACACACACAACTTACACGCAAACATTTGCAATTTTGCGTTTTCTTTTATTTAATATAATGACAGAAATACTTAGTATTGCTAATTAATTTTTTTAGCTGATCAAGGCGCTAGAAAAAAATATAACTGTTCTATTGGTACAATAACTAATGAAGTAGTTTAGTTATGACTATTTTTTCAGTTTATTTCATGAGTTCGACAAAAGTGATACCTAGGTACTTATGTTTATACCCATTGAATACGATGGTGACACAATAGGACTCGTAACAAATATAGGAAAAGTTTGTTTTCTAGATCCAGGAATCAAAACCAAGACCTATGATGTCCGAGCCACTGAACCACAGAGGATCTCGTAGAACCTTTATCGTGAAAAAAGAACTCATAACTTCCGCCAACTGACCATGCTTAATACCTCAGATAGGACGTGCCACATACTCCCAACTACGCCATAAAAATGGCATACCGCTTAAAATATGTAAGCACCAAACTTTACTAGACGCTAAAGTGGCCGTAGCGTTGTAATGTCAGTCATTACTCTTTCAACTTCATCCCGATGTTTGCCAAATGGCCTGACCAAATCGTCCATAACACGAAGTTTTCCTTTTTCGACCGTTTTATGTAGGGAAATTCAATTTCTATGACACGGAAGCCCCCTTTTAGAAGGAATGTTTTCGTAAGCCAAAACTTTAGATAGTTTTCAACAAAGTTTGGTGTCGTCGCTTATCTCAATTATGCCAGTTAGAAATACTGATATTTCGAAATAGCTCTACTTTCTTATTTGCTTTCAATACCAACACTAACATGCGGAACGAAATATATTTATGTTTTTTATTATTTTGCTTTAAACGTGAATATACCGTTTTATGAAAATCTTTTGTGAATGAAAGTTTAGTCAACTTTTAAAACTAAAATAAATAACAGCATAATCAAAATATTAATTAAAATGTATCCAATATCCATAACAACCTATCCTTTAAGAGAAATCAGTAAATTTTGATATTTTTACATGAAACCTAAGTACCTACTCCTTTGATGGAAATCCTTGATATTTCTCAGATCTTTTTTTTATTATTTCTCAAGGATCGGACTGATCCTTTCAGTTATTACTTCCCAGTATTTCAAAGACTTAAAATTCGTGTTTTATTGATAGCGTAAATGTAAACTAATTTTAAACAGAAAATTACAAGCTAAGTTACTAAATCTGCAAACCAGCAAAATGGAACACAAAGGCATGGGAACAAGTTTCATAATTGTTTCAAGGGAAATATATTAAGTAAGTAATTAGACATAATAAATAGTACATTATAGCAATTAGAGAGGATTCTTGAGCTCAATTTTGTACCAAAATTTAAGGCGCAGTGTCTCCCTTGTTTATAATCTTCCAAATAGTATTAGTGGTAAAATATGTAGTGCTAATTTCTATTTTGTGGTAGTGGTAATACATTGCAGCTGTGCCTATACATTTTAAAATACTTTTTGATAGTTGATGGGAAAATGCCACTTTCGAAACTATTTTAAACACCACCATTGAGAAATAGACTGTCTCATTCAGTCAAACTAGATTAATACTTGAACTGAAGGGTAAGGGGAAATAAGGAATAGAGTCAGTAAGAAAAAACTTCTTTCCTTTTTTACATCATGCCCTTAAACAATGTTTGTATGATTTTTGATTTTTTTCCTAGAAAGTGAGACCATGTCAGATATTGCGCCGTGACAAAGGAGTTTCAAAAAGATAATAATATGGTAATGTTGTCATATCGTAAATTTTCCGTTGCATAATGACAATGTTTCATATTCCTTCACAAATAATGATCCACATCTTACCCTTAACATCGGAACTTATGGCCCTGCTTGGTGTGCTAATGAGCTAACCGGTTTCCTTGGCAAGCACATATCTCGGTCTTAACTCGCGAACTAAAACAACACTTCGGCAACTGCATACCCCGGTGGCGGATACATTATTTGTTCTAGTATTAACTAACGCTCCTTAATTAGGAAGTATGTTTGAGAGTTACTTACTATTATCGGCAAACATTTTGCAGATTAAACAGATTTTGGATGCAATTTACATCATTAAGTAAGAATTGGATAAGTAAATAGCTTACACATAAGTATACAGTAAGTATTTGTGTCTACTTTTTTGTGTTGTTGTTTTGTGTGGTGTATGTGTTGCTGTAAAACAAGAACGTTTTTTCCACTTGATACCCCCATTTAAGCCCCCCGGGGTGTCCATGGAAACTCGCACTATTACACTTGAACCCCCTTGGGTGTCCACGAATACTTGTGACACTTGAACCCCCCAAGTTAACCTTCTCTAGATTTATATGACCCTGGTACTTACCTAGAATTAAAAAATGTTGTTTACCATACCAACTAGTCTGTTCACGGAAACGAGTTAGTAGAGCGCTATCTCACTCACACAGTTTTTTAACTGTGATTGGTCAGTGATAAACGCTACATGGTATACATTAGGGATGTTCGATCCGGGTACCTTGTATCGATATTCTGGATCGCAATGGATCGTAATCCATTGTATCGATCCATGGATCGATCCATTAAAATTGATACGATTTTTTGGATCGATCCAGTATCGAATTAAATATTTTATAAAAGTCGAATTTTTAATCACACTTTATTATAAACGTGATATAGGTACCTACCTAATGTATTTAGTAATGTTTAATAAATTAATAAAATATTTTTAATTTTGCCAATATTTGCATTTTAAAGTAGTTACGCAAAAACAAAATTAAAAGTTGCTTGTTGTCAAAGTGAACAAAACGTTTAAACGAAGTAAAAATTGCTCTCAAACTAAACAAAAAGCAATATAGAGTGCGTTTCATCGGTAATAACTTATGGCGTTATGTTGGTACCCAGTAAATTTATTTTTCATCCCTTCTATTCGAAAAATGATGCTTTGTTCCTATATAAGTGGGACAAAAATAGCTCTTTTCTGGTAAGAACTTTTTAGTGGGAGGAAAAGAGATTTGAATTTAGAACATGTATCTTTCAAAGAATTCGAACGCCGCTGCCGGCTGGTATGTATTGACTGGCTGTATAGATGGCGCGGAGACTAAAAAAAACATAAGCGCGCGAATTAAGTCTGTGTTCTTGTAAATAGTACATACTTACGTACTTAGTACAATAACTTTTGAAAATTGCGCTAATGTATCAAACGTAACTATAAACTTGTAATTATTTTTACTTTTCACGTGTCTTTTTTAAATAAAGAACATTTTCATTAATTACATAAACACAGTCTCCTATTTATTTTCTCATAGAAAGGGGATGAAAAGTAGAGTATATGACTCGGGCGCAAAATATTTTTGGCGAGGGTGACATACTTTGAATCCCTCGCTACGTTCAGGATTCTACTGAAGAATCCCTCACTTCGCTCTGGATTCAAAAAAGCGCCCTCGCCGTAAAAATATTATTTTGCTCCCTTGTAATACAATCTACTAATTATTGCGATGGAATAAGGTTCAAAATTGAATAAATTTCCGGGGTACCAACATAACGCCATAGGTAATAACCGATGAAAGGCACTCTAATAGTTATGATGAATTTGATGGTACATTGAAATATGATATGGCAAGTATGGCAAAGATTTTTTTTATAAAAAATATGGATCTCTTCGTCGCCCGCTATACTATACTATTTTAAACAAAGGAAAAACCAAGTATAAGATAAATACATCATACGATTTTTTCGATCCGATCCGCTATGTATGTGTATCGATCCGCCAAAGGATCGAATGCTATTGTATCGATACAAAAATCGAATGGATCGTAACGCATTGTATCGATCCACGCAAGTATCGGATCGGATCGAACATCCCTAGTATACATACACAGTAAGAGTACTTTTTAGTCTACTCATACTCCCCGTACTGTGCAGACGTGCTCTTACTTGTGACTGATTGTTTTAATAAATTGAACAATTCTAAACTGAAAGCTCAATTCCAAAAAATCTAAAGTGAGGTTTTAGGGATATAATATTGCGCATGATAATTGACAGCCCTAGGCTTTAGGTGTCAACGGAAACCTAAATTAGAAATATTAAAGACCGAATTTTCATATTCCGAATAAGATAATAAAGGAAACTTAAAAGAACCAATATCGGAGCCAGGTTTTTATTGGAATTGATTATAGAAATGAAGGGAATGTCAATAGAGCCTATAGCTCCAGTTCTCGATTTTATTTTCTTTCGGACCTCGGAACAGACAGGTAATTATTCTAAGGAAAATCGAGCCTTTGTAATTTCACGTGTCAGTGGCTCCGGATTGGAGTGTTAAATTAGAGGGTAGAATCGAAGGCGGCGGTAAACAAAGTAACCATGTTTATACGAGAATCGGCGTGAATTCGCAAATATTTTTTGTAACTCAATAACAAACAAACAAAGCTTAGAATACCAGAAACCTTAGAGGCTTAGAGTGTGAGATTACAAACGAATTTCGCTAAGCAACGTTTTGAATAGTTTTTGAATATTAATATTAAGCATTTCGTTTCGAATAGACCAAAAGGCACTCTATGCGTCAGCTAGCATCGCCAATACATTTGACTTTATTGACCATTAGCCATTATTATTATTCCCACTGCTGGGGCACAGGCTTTCCTTATGGATAGACAAGGAGGATGAGCCATAACCAACTACGCGGGCCACTAAACAAAGTAACCATGTTTATACAAAAAAAAAATATTTGAAGAATCCGCGTGAATTCGCAAATATTTTTTGTAACTCAATAACAAACAAACAAGCTTAGAATACCAGAAGCCTTTAAGGGCTTAGAGTGTGAGATTATAGACGAATTTTGCTAAGCAACGTTTTGAATAGTCTTTGAATATTAATACCAAAGGGCATTCTATGCGTCAGCTAGCATCGCTAATACATTTGACTTTATTGACCATCAGCCATTTTTAATATCCCCACTGCTGGGGCACAGGCCTTCCTTATGGATGGATAAGGAGGATAAGCCATAACCCACCACGTGGGCCCGGTACGGATTGGTGGGTATTAACGACTGCAAATGCAACCGGGACCAACGGCTTAACGTGCCTTCCGAAGCACGGAGAAGCTCGACATAATAAATCTTTGGTCACCCATCCCATGACCGACCCTTGCGAAAGTTGCTTAACTTCCGCAATTGTTAGGCCTGACGCTAAACCACTGAGCCATCGAGCTCCCGGGGGCCTATTTTCGCTAGGATGTTGTTTCATACCCTTTTATGAAATAACATCCTATCTCAAAACACGAAAGCAAAACTATAAAAATGTTATTATTTAAAATTAACTCGAGGACATTCCACTTTTGCTGTACGGTCCGACAAACTTTACTCATACGCGAAACACATTTTGAAATACGAGTAAAAATACTATGAATGAAACTACCTACACTTCTCTAGAGAGTTTCGTCATTAAAAAAGTAATAAATTAGGTAGGTAGTAAGTAAAAACGAGAAATGATAACATAACGTTTATGTTTTTAAACCAAGCTAATTTTTTTTAGTAATTATAGCATTATAGTACGAGTAAATTAACACTTTGATGTAAATCAAGGGCAACTTTTTTTTGTAGGTACTC
Source organism: Agriphila tristella (assembly GCA_928269145.1). Lineage (NCBI taxonomy): Eukaryota > Metazoa > Arthropoda > Insecta > Lepidoptera > Crambidae > Agriphila > Agriphila tristella. Next base: position 48,304,566 of record OV743433.1, read on the forward strand.
GTATAATAAGTAAATGATTATTGTACTCGTGTATCAAAATAAAATTACAAAAAATTGTTTTTGGACACCAAACCACTTCGTGGTTTTTGGATTAGGTGAGATCATTTTCTAGTTCTGGAGAACTATACCTAGATTGTACAACAAGTGCATAGAGTACACTAATTTGAAAAATGATTTTTTTGTACGAGTTATACACTTTGCAATTTACTTCGATTGTGAGGAAATTAAACAACAATATTGCAAAAAATGCAATATTACATGGATTATGTATAAAAATTAAGAAACAGAAGGAAATAACAAGTTTATTCAACGAAGTTTAATTGCGTGTGTGGCTGTGTACCTGCCAACCTTTGTCTTACAATCTGAGACTTAGACGAAGATTTTACTTTATGCACTAGAGCATGATAAGCGATTTTATGCAGCCTCTATACCCAACATAAAGAGGACCTTTACAAGTATGAGAAGTGAAATATGCTTTTTTGATGTGTTAAAGTATTAATTTCCTTTCTCCACTGTCTAATAACTCTGATGAAGAAACTGTAATAACATGATATTCATCTAACCGGGGCCTATTGGCACGTCCGCTATTTTTAATTGAGCTTCCATACAAGTAGACTTAGGGCTGCCAACGATTTCTTGGCAAGCCACAATCTTAAGCTTAGATATCGTGTGCCTGGAATATTACAAATTCATTACCTTAGGAAATCTGATCGAAATGAAAAAAAAGGAAGACGTGAGTGGGAAGTTTTATGTCTTTATTTGGAGTTACTTATCTCTATTAGGTGAACGCGTCTGGCGATCTAGACCGCCGTTTTTATATTGAATTGAATGAACTTTTTCTCACTTATGCTCTGAAATGTTATCATTCCATTCCAAAAAGGAATGCGGGGCGTTCCACTTTTCCGTGGAGGTTGGTTCATCACATTCTAAATTTGAAATTCAGTGCGGAAATGAATTTCAATACTCACTTGTGCGGGAAGTTAGTATTCCGAATTCAAAACGGTAGAACTCATCAGCTAGCATTATGTTTTGAATCTTGGTTGCATATATCGTATGAGTGTTCATTTAACATGGCCACACGAACCAATTTAAAAATCACCTAAGACAATTTTATTTCCTCGCATTTCGTGAGAAAAGCATTATACAAGCCTTGTACTGGATGTACGATTTTTTATTTACAATTTGGTAAAAGCTTTTATATTTTTTTATTCGTAGTAACTGACAGCCAGATTAAGATGAAAATTTTATCCAAAAATAACGATACTAAATTTTCAAAAAAGGTTGGTCCATGGAACTTTCCTCAAATGAAGGAATCCTTTTGCTTGCAGCTGTTATTGAAATCTACTTAAAAACACAACACGGATGCAATTGAAACAAAGAAGTGACGTTCGGTATAAGTAACCACAAGCCGGAGTACACAGTATAAGAAAGAATACAGTAGAGAAACTTCTTACTATGTTTTTTAAATTCTTATTGTTACTTGTTAAACACGAGGTGTATCATCCTAAACTATTTTAAATAAAGTTGAGTTAGGAAATACAATCCAATTAATTTACAATACATGTATATATGACAGTATATTAACGCAGCTGCTGCGCATCAGTCGCGCGTTCAGTGTGACAACGACATTTGCACGCTACGCGACGCAACGCACTGTGCCTCATTCGGTTTGACCCAGGCTTAAAAGTCTAATACAAGACGTAGGTCAGACTAAGGTCCTGTTTCAGCCTGGGTCCGGTCGATCACTCGTCAATATCCGGTCCATACATACACGCCTGTTGCACACTTCCGCCCGCGGAACACCGCAGTAGGTTCCACCATTGACGAGCGAAACAAATTCAAACAGCTTGTTCCAAGGCATAGATTTTTCACACTATTCCACCCGATCGGCTTCGACCGTTAATACACGCAAATGTAATATAAATGACGCGAAACCGCTAAGTACGTACTCATTTATCATCGTCCGTCGGTCGATAGAAGACAACTCATAACTATGGCGGAACTACCGCGGTGCTGCTGGTAAAGTTTCGCGGCACAGGTATGCTGTGTAATAAGTGATATTCTACTCAGTCGCCAAACGTACGCCTTACGAACTTCGCCTACTGACAATCTATTGTGCCAAGCCAAGATCCCAATAAGCGTTCCGCAGTAGTTGTCCTCCAACTTAATGCATTTTTCATGTCGTGACGGAGTTCGCAGTACGACTGCCTCCGCTGGCCGATACACCGCATATATCCACCGAGGAGTTTCGATAAACTTTCAAAATTCTTCAAACGTTACACTTTAAACTTCGGCACGTATCGAGCACTGGCTTTTGATCGGGTTCCGATTTTCTGTCTGCTGCGTTTTAAATACGAAAATAATATCTCGTATGTGAAAATAATATTAAATGAAAAATAAATAATGTTGGATAACTCAAACCACTCATAACTATGTAGGCTATGCAGAATTTGTATTTCGACGACTAAAACATATAGAATGGGCACAAAATACTAATAGACTATTTTATAAAATAGGTAGGTACTTAAGAATTTAAAAATTATTAATCGAAAACAATTTATTATTTATTTATTAGTTCTGTACACACAAACAATTAGAAATGGACAGAATTATTGTACAAACGCACAGCTTATTTCACATTGAAATTTCTTCCAGCAGGCTTTTGAAGGAATATTGTGAAGGGCAGTCTGTGAGTACCTCAAAATATATATAATAATAGCACATACATAAGTAAAATATACGACCTACACGTTAATAATCGTACTACTGCTAAAACTACTTGGTAAGACTACTGGGAACAGCGGCCTATAATAAGGACAGATGTGAATACATGAATTGGACAATTTTCAGGACAAGTACTTAAATAGTGCTTTTTCATTCGTTATTTTAAAAGAGATCATCAAACAACCAAAATTAGAAAAACCTTTGGTGTAGTAACAGGATATGCTACAAAATTGCAATCAAATTTCCTAATGTATTAAGTTAATAACTTAGAAACTAATCAAGAATTTACTTGACCAAGAATAATGTATTCAGGGTCCGATCGGTCCCATTAAATGGTGAGCGTTTGGTTGGCGAATCTATTCAAACTAACACTTAACTACAAAAAGTAAATTGATGCTGAATCTATGTAGAACTCTCCTAGGTTCAGAACTGAAGCGCAGTTCGGTTTGCTGAATTTAGGGAAATAACGAAATACTAATAAAAATCGTACTCGTAAACATATTAAACTTTTAGAGTAGCTTGTATACCAGCTAGTTTTATATATTGCGTATTATTTGTTTTATGACCGTTCAAAGTTGGGCGGACAAGTCCATTTAAAAAGTACCTACTTATAAAATTTAATAAAATAAATAATACCTTTAATTAATCCATAAAATTTATAGCTTTGTCTCAGAAACCGTTTTGATAAACACAATATTTAATATAGATAGCTGCCGAACAAATTTCCTACACGTTGCATACAAACTACTCAAACGTGAAGTCATAACATAACTGAGTAGCCGTTAGTATAGAGCGTTTTCGGGTGAGTCGGGTGCGGGTCTGCGGGTGCGGGTCTGCCGGGTGCGCACCAGTCACTGTGACCTCCCTGCTCCCGCCCGCAATCGATCATATACTTATAGAATTTAAAGTTGCAAAACGTTGCATTTGTGTTGGTGCAATTTATATCCCGCCTAAGCAATGCACCGATGTTTATTGCACATACCTAGAAATGTTAGAAAACCATCTACTAAGTGTAACTTCTTGTATAACAGATTTTTTCATTATTGGAGATTTGAATTTACCAAACCTTCTTTGGATAAATAATCATGATTCGTATAAACAGCGGCCTTGTAATACCGATTTTAACCTGTCACATGCATGTATAGATAACTTTATGGCGGCATTAAATTGTCACCAATTAAACACTTTGAGAAATCATAATGACCATATTTTGGATTATTGCTTTACAAACAAAAGTGGTTGTGAACTCTTATCTGCACCTAAACCGCTAATACCAATTGATGCTCATCACCCACCTTTTTGTGTATTAGTCCCATTTGAAGAAAGCGATAGCCATGTGCGTCTTAAGCCATGTTTTCGGTATTGCTATAGAATTGTAGATTACGATAAAGTTAGGCAAGAATTATCTAAGGTAAACTGGGACGAATTATTTTTAAATAAATGCGCTGAAGAAGCTGTTTCTATATTTTATGAAACTATTAATAAAGTTATTGAATGTTATGTACCAAAAAAAATTGTCAAAACTTCTAAGTACCCTATTTGGTTTACCTCAAAATTAATTAATCTATTTAACAAAAAAAATCGAGCTTGGATAAAAATGAAAAAACATAATAACGAGTCAAATAATAAAGTATTTTCAATACATAGAAATGATTTTAAAGTCTTATCGGAAAAATGCTATAAAAAATACATGGCGAGGGTCGAAGACAGTATACAAAAGAACAGTAAATACTTCTGGAACTATATGTCACAGCGCCGCAATTCTTCCTCAATGCCAAAGACTGTTCATTATGATGGATCTTCTGCTAACTGCCCAGATGAATCTTGTAATCTGTTTAGTAGGTTCTTTCATTCTGTGTTTCAGCCGTCGTCTATGTCTGAAGATTTCAGTATTAATAATATTCATATACCACAGGATTCTCCGGATTTTGTGATTAATGACATCGAGTTGACTAGGTTGGAGGTGTGTAAGGCATTACAAATGTTGGGTATTTCTAAAGGTGCTGGGCCTGACAATATACCTCCAATCTTTTTTAAAGAAACTGCTGCTGAAATTGATTATCCACTATGTTATCTTTATAATAAATGCTTAAAGGAGGGCGTAATACCTAATGTCTGGAAAACTGCACGAGTAGTCCCAGTACATAAGGATGGATCAAAAAATGATGTCACGAATTACCGTCCCATTTCCATATTATCCGTGCTTGCCAAAGTTTTTGAACGATTAGTGCATAACGCTATCTATCCTCATTTGCACAATGTTATCTTAGAGGAGCAGCATGGTTTTGTTAAGCGGCGTTCTACAACAACTAACCTCGTCACGTATACATCATGTTTATTTGAGGCTCTAGATACTAATAGACAAATTGACAGTATTTATACTGACTTCCGGAAGGCATTCGACGCGGTTGACCATAGAATATTGTTAGAGAAACTGGCCTTTAATGGTATACGCGGTAATTTGTGGAGATGGTTTAAATCGTATGACACTAACAGAACACAAAGAGTTGTCATTAAGGGTTCAGAATCCGAGGTCACTAATATCACTTCCGGTGTTCCACAGGGCTCCATATTGGGTCCTCTCCTATTCGTGGTCTTCATTAATGACGTTGGAAAATGTTTCAAAAACAGCTGCTTTTTGTTATATGCTGATGACCTCAAAATATATCGTTTTATTGATACAGCCGTGGACCATCAGTTACTACAAGATGACCTTGATAGATTTACCCAGTATTGTTCTCACAATAATTTAAAACTAAACTTAAGTAAATGTAAAACAATTAGTTTTTCTAAAAAAAAGGTAATAAGCAACTATACTTACAAACTAAGTGGTACAGATATTATTGAGGTCAGTAGCATAAGAGATTTGGGAATCACCCTCGATTCTCCTCAATAGACTCCATATAAATGGTCCAGAAAAAGTATCTGCGTCGAGTTGAATACAGATGCTATCGGAAGCGTATAACGTATAAGTTACTTTAAAAAAAATATAAACTGCTAGACTTAAAATCAAGACGCTCTCAGCTTGACGCCATGTTACTATATGACCTGTGTAATAATAAATATGACTGTAGGAGTATAATTAATAGCATCCGCTATGCTGTACCTACTCGTGCACATAGGCGATCAGTACGTTCTAAACCATTATTTGCCGTAGGTATAACACGTACAAATGCCGGCCGCCGATCTCCCCTGCATCGCCTTGCTGACACATATAATAAAATATTATCTACAGTAGACATGTTTAATTGTGGTTCTGAGTCCTTTAAGAAACAAATAGTTAGAATATTATCAAACAATTAATGTCCATCGCACCTTAGAATTAATAACTTGAATTATAACTAAAACCAACTTACATAAATAATTAATTTCATAAATATATATTTAAATTATTAACACTTAAATATAATGTCACCTGCTCTTTTTTGTCTTTTTTTAGTATTGTTTTTTATTTTCTGTAACACACAATAAAATTAAGCTTAAACATAATAGATGTAAGTAGATGAATGTGTAAGTAATATGTCTGGGATAATTAGGTCCCACATGTAATTTAGTCTACGAAACAAGACGTGACCATTGTGTTGGGTTTCTAATGAGTAATGTTTATTAAGCAAAGATTAATTTTAAGGAATATTGTTAACCTGTTTGTGGTCCTATTTAAATAAAAAAAAAAAGATTCCAATTTTGTGCATTTCAAACTGTGATATATCGGGCAGTTTTCATGTTAGCGAAATAATTATTTTACCAATCTTTCTTTTTTTTTGAGAGGTAATTTATGTAACATAAAATAAAAAAATAGTCATCATGCCCATTCTACTTTTGATAGTTGTTGGACGTCTCAAGAAATAAACAGACTATGTGTGTGCTCAGATGAAGTTTCATGATACCTGAAAGATCTAACGTAGGTTTTGCACCACATCATACTGTATTGTTTATTCTAGTACCTACATACTTACAGCTCCAATAGACTTAAGATTTAATCGTACGAACAAGTGCTCTAGCTTGTTTACTTATACAATTTCCACTTGCGATAAATTTTATTTTATTTATTAATTAATTTAAATAAAATTCACTAGAAAGTATGTTTTATAACGGGTTTGTCAATCGACAATAAATCGAGATCGAAGAATTGAGATGAAAATGTTTTTTTTTTTCGTTTTTTCACACAGTGATTTTTTAGTAAATTTAGGACAACATAAAATTAATTTCACAATCATGTCATGGCATTCAGAAAAAGACTTCCAGAAGGATATAGAATGATGGTTTATTTTACGAACTCCAGGAAAAAGGATTAAATATTTTTTTGTTTATTGTTATCGTGCAGCTAAACTAAAACCATCAAAAACATTCCGCGACATGTTTTTGACTGTAAAAGCAACCAACATGCAAATTGATAAAACATCCTTTACAAATTGAAACTAACCAATCTAACCGAAACAAATATTTGTTATGCATACGTGGAAACTTTTAAAATCTGATTGCACGTTACGGACCGCCCTAAGTTCGATTGAACCACGCAGTCACGTATTTACGGAATGGTGTCGAAAAATAACCGCATGCCCTCCCCCGTACATCAACAATCGGGGGAAGAAAATTGTTTTTATAGATTCGATATGCCTCAATTTCAATTGCCGTCAGATCTGTTTCCATATTCGGCGAGCTGAACGGAATCAATTTGCGTTTGAATGAGGGAGCCGGCGAACAGCGGATTTTCTAATGCCCTTTTATTAAAATAAGATAGAATGTCGGCTCAGAATTAATTGGGGTGTTCGGTGTCGGCAGACAGATTTCAGGGTTGGTTACACTTATTGTTATGAGAAGACCAATGTTTGGGGTCGTTTCGTTCGCTCATTTTATCCGGAAAACCGGTAGGCTTTGAAAAGTTATCTAAAGCGATTTGACAAGAGAATGTAGTTAGACCAACTTTAATATTACAGACCATTCGATTCAGGCCAATGAAGCATATTTATAGTACGTAGATTGCGTAGTAAAAAATTGCGTATTAACTAAAGCTAATGCCACAGAATGCAACTTTAATTAAACTTCGAAATATAAATTTTGATAATGTTTTGAACCAGAATTTACTAGATCATCACGTCATAAGCATTTGTTCCAAACACAGTGTGAAACCATAAGCTTGGCCACATACACGACGGAATCCCGATTCGGAATTCCAAACGGAATATCGATAATTTGTTAATATTCCGTACGGAAAAATCTCGCATGTAGGTATGGTAGGTCTGGTAGGTCCATAGTACGGATTAGCACTGCGTTTGGAAGTATGTATGTACGGAATTCCATCTGTACATAATCAAAAACACGATTGATAATTTTCTTAAAAAAACTTAGATAGGTCACATACAGATGGAATTTCGATTCGGGATTCCGAAACGAAATCATTCCGAACGCAGCTAATCCATACAAATCAATGGACCTCTACCACACACATGCGTTTTTTTTCCGTACATAATTTTCATACATTATCGATATTCCGTTTTGGAATTCTGAATCGGGATTCCGTCTGTATGTGGCCGGCTTTAATAAAACCTGCTTCTGACAGGCTTGTCAGGATTTCAAAAAATATTTCTATAAACACTTTTTTTTATTCACAATAAAAAGCAAATATATTTTCATAATTGAAAATGGCTTTTAGAGAAAATATTTTGATTTACGTGTAACTTCTACTGGCACATTACGTCACAATAGTACGTTTGCTACAAAGTCTGAGAAGAGTAGTAAATAATGAATTATTGTAAATATCTGGGTGGGTTATTTAAAGTGCTTTAGCTACTTACTTTGGGATCAGAGCAATGTACGAGTATGTGATGTTTTTCGATATTCGTAATCTCAACCTTACAGGACTTTTCACAGAGTAACGCCATCTATTGTCAATTTCTCTTATTACATAACTCGTAAGATGTAGTTAATTACATAATTATTCCGCGAGGCGTAGTAGTTAGTTTTGATGGCATCATCCGAGAGATGGCGTCATAAAACGTATCCAAAAACGTAAAATAAAAAAAAACTTGAACAAAAATATAAAAAAAAGTAAGTCACCGAGCGGGATTCGAACTCAGAACACTCATTTCTTGTGGTCCGCGTCCTAACCCGCTGAACCAAATGGACATTGGCCGGCCGGGGACGAAATTAGCGACCACATTCTGCGTCGAAAGAAAAACGCATGAAAACGCAAAATGCGCGTTTTCCCAGACATAAGACTAATCTAGATCGATTGTTTACCCCCGAAAACCCCCATATACCAAATTTCAACGAAATTGTTAGAGCCGTTTCCGAGATCACCGAAATATATATATATATATATATATATATATATATATACAAGAATTGCTCGTTTAAAGATATAAGATTGTTATTGTACATTCTATCCAACAATTTATTAACAGTGAATTTACTCATGAATGCTGTACGCGCCTGTTATTGGTGTGAAATCAGCATGAAGTTTTAATGTATAATGAAAGTAGAAAATCCCAGTCCCAATAGAAAAGAGTGATTTTTCGAATGTCCACACGGATGAAGTCCCGGGCGGAAGCTAATAATAATAGCAATAATCATAATAAAGGACAGGGTCATTTTTGACATGTGAATTCCAAAGCGTACAATAACAATAATAAAAAAAAACAGTCACAAACACATACTACATTGTTTACTATACACATACAGCTATCTTATCGTCTAGATTAAATTAACTAAATACCTTGTTTATAAAAAACTTTTGCCTAACGAAATATTGATAGCGATGATAATAATGTTTAATTATAATCAATACAGTATTAAAATTCAGTTTATGTCCGAAAATCATGAAAGCAAATAATTTTCAACTATTAGATTAGGAACACAGATTTTAAACGCGTTTTTAACTGTGTAACGGTGTTGAACATCTACCTTTTCCCGACGTTTCGACCGAGTTGTATCGGCCGTGGTCAGCCCATGACTCCGTGTTCCTAATCCCCGTAAACGTAAAAACCCGTGTCCCTAATCTAATAAAATGCAACATTTTCAACTAGTTAAAACATCATCACAATAACGACGCTACTACAACATGTTCCAACTCTAATATTGTTACAACTCGAAATCCCATCAAATATTGGACGAAAATGTAGGTCGTAAATTTGGACGACATCAATCAAACGCCGTGTCCGTGAATGGACCGCCTTCGCTTTACACCCAATAGGGATCTCATGGCTTAGCCTCATCCCAAGGGATTATTTGGAAATGAACTTTCCCTTTAAAAATTGGGATTAGGAAGGATATTATTTTGTCATTTGTAACGATAAATGGGCTAAATTGTAAAAAAAAATACGTATTTAAATATGACGTCAACTAGTATATAGATCCTGTTATAAAAAAATCATTATAATTTGAAAATGATCTTGATAATAAAACGATTCTTGAGGCTTTGTTAATTACTTTGTTTATTTTTCTTTAAATCATTAGATGTTAAAGGTTTAATAATGTGTTTGTAGTATTTTTCTTCAATTATTATAAGTCTTAATTAATTATTACCCTCTTACTAATAAAGATTGTTTAGCAGATGTTACACAGTGTTTTGTTCCTTTCTTTTTAATGTCTAACTTAAATAGTTTGACAGAGTGTAAAAATTGTGTAATTATACATCTGCTATACAATTTTTATTAGTAAGGGGGTTGATATACATAAATGTATTTATAATAGCCTTTATTTTTCATTATAAAACAAACAAAAAGACGAACTATTCCCAAAGCGTTTGTCAGAAACAATAATAGCTACGAGCATTATTTGCTCAATTTCTCAAACCTAAACTATTTAATAGGACAAAGCGACCATGCCCGAGGACAGCACGGAACAAGTTCCGACAAGTTGCAGACAAACGTTCCATTTATTTTCCGAATTTGACGCGCCATGTTCCAAGTGAAATTATGCTACTTAAAATCTTTGCTTAAAATTACTATGTGTACGTAGTACATGATATTATGTAGCGGCTACGCTATAGAGGACATTGTTAGGTTCGTATTATTTTGTTGACAAAAAATGCTTACCACCCGAAGAAATTATGCTACGTGATATGTAACTGCTGCACAAAGTCGTTACGAGGTGGACTTTAAGTTAGTTTTGTATTATTTGTTGACTAAGAATGCTCACAGTCCAAGAATTTATGCTACTTCAAATTACTACGTAAAATGTTGCTGTTACATCGTAGTTGTAACGAAGTGGACCATGATTAGTTTCATGTTATTTAGTTGACAAAGAATGTTTACCGCCCAAGGATTTATGCTACTTCAAATTACTACGTTACATGTAGCCTCTACGTCCTCGTAGTCGTAACAGAGTGGACTATTATTAATTTCATGTTATTTTGATGACAAAGAATGCTTACTGCCCGTAGATTTATGCTACTCCAAATTACTACGTTACATGTAGCTGCTACGTCGTAGTTGTAACGAAGTGGACCATGATTAGTATCGTGTTATTTTGTTGACAAAGAATACTTACCGTCTGAGGATTTACGCTTCAAATCACTACGTTACATGTAGCTGCTACGTCGTAGTCATTACGAAGTGGAATATGGTTTTTAGTATTATTTTGCTGACAAATAATGCTTACCGCCCGAGGACTTATGCTACTTCAAATTACTACGTCATATGTAGCTGCTACGTCGTAGTTGTAACGAAGTGGACAATGATTAGTATCGTGTTATTTTGTTGACAAAGAATGCTTAATACCCGACGAATTTATGCTATTTCTAATTGCTACATCATATGTAGCTGCTACGTCGTAGTCGTTACGAAGTGAACAATGGTTAGTTAAGTATTATTAAGCTGACAAAAAATGTTTACCGCCAAAAGAATTATGCTAACTACTTCAAATTGCTACGAGATATGTTTATGAGTGGACTATGGCTAGTTTTAATTTTTAGACTGGAATAAAAGAAGCGACTCTTTACCAACCACACAGATGCGACTCGAACCCACACCTTTTGGGAATCCGGGCCAATGCTGCCTCTTCTAATTATTATTATTTGTTTAACATAACGCTTTAACATTTGTTAACTGTCTTCTTGAAAATAATGTGTACCTAAAATTAATGATTTTATATTGGGATTTGATATGACATGTGGTTTATCTCTAAAGGTTTAGCCTAAAGAAATTGTAAAAATAAGTCTTATTCATTGAATTAGGCTGACTTACAAAAAAATAAAAAAAAATAGGAAAGAAACAAAAAGTTCATAATATATTTTTTTATTTAAGATTTTAGCATTAACAATGCTATTATATTATTTAGTATTAAGAACTTTTTATATTTAATATTATTGGTACATCTATAGTAATGATCCCAAATCATGTTAATTTAACACAACCTGATTATAAATGTAATCCTTTCATCTTGCGGTTCCAACGTAGATCGGGATCGACGTTTGAGCCGATTACGTACATTCTCGTTCATGTAAACCCTGTAATGTTTGTAGCAGGGTCACTGATCAAATTACACGGCTCACTGCTCCATTACTGCTAAGGAGATTGCCACTGTGACTGATCCACTGTAGGACTGGAGGTACGACAGTAATTAGCGGTGGTGACTTCAGTCTCCGTTCGATTAACCTTGACAGATCTACAAGATGACCAATAATGAATTACTGTTCAACTTAAACTAGAGTAAGTCCGCATTTTACTTCTGTACACCACAAGTTTATATGTAAAACACCAACAACCTCGCAGGAGTAGGTTACTAAAGCTAGGGTTTCTTAGGATGACGGTGCCGTCATATTACGGCCGTCATTTAGCGGCGTAGAACGATGTATATGTAAACAATACGGCGCGGTTTCTGACGTTACGGTGTATTACTAGCGTAATATGACGGCACCGTCATCCTAGAAAACCCTAGCTTAGCATCATAGACAACAATATTTGTTCTACAACTTTTCCGAAAAGAGTAACAAAAACTCGATCAGTAGATATGTGTATTGAAATACACATGTCCAAACGAGTTTTGTATGAAAAGACGATTTCTTTTGTCTATTTTCGAAAAAGTCGTAGAACAAAATGTTTTTGTTTATGATGTTAGTATAAATCTGCTCTTGCGAGGTTGTTAGTATTGAACCAATAACTCTCTATAGTTAAATGAAAATGGTCTCCCCAGGATTTCATTTTAGTTATGTTGTTAATTGTACTAACTTGACACTCGGTGTCGTGTTTAGTTGGAGCGATTAACACAAGTGTTATGTAGGTAGGTCATTTATTTTCAATTTCGTTCTTCGCTATGAAAATACCGACCATTTTCATAATAAAAGCTTTATTTGACTCAAATTTGATTTTGATTCAACTGTGAACTTAATATTTTGTTCGAAATAACACAAAAAAAAGTATTTAATAATTGAATCTTTTTTCATAATCAGCTTACTAATTCGGTCCTTCGTCCACTTAACACCAAAACCCTCTTAATAATCATGACTGTGAAACAGGAATAAATACGCAGGACATCCATCCAATTTGAACGGCAGACGTGCGCAAAAGTGTCGAGCTAAAAGGGTGTAAAATTAGGTATAGCGCTTAAATTGGAATACTGCCTGGTAATTCAATTTCTGGAGGGACGGCTCTGGGCGGGACTGTCTAGTTACCCTATTCGCATATGTCCTAAAATTCATCGAAAATTTTAACGTGCCATGCTGAGCTACCTATTTGAAATCACCCTTGCTTCTATAACAGTAAGAGCCCACTCTTTGAATCTTAGTGATAAAACTATAGGACTCAATTTAGGGTGGATGCAGGTAGATTAATCTTCAATATCCTCGTTAGATGGCAAATTATTACGTTAGTTTGCAACGGTTTTTTGAGCTGTTAACATGACAACAAAACAAATATCGTTAGGTAGTTCAAAATTCTACAAAAAAAATTTAAAGAACGTGAAGCTCCTGTTTTTTCTGACTTTTTTCAATGGATGCTCCACAAATTGTTCGGGTGTAAACTAACCTTTAATAGCAGCCATATGTCAGAAAGGGTTAACACAAATTACATTAATTACGAAGTCAAATTTATCTAATCTGATTCACAGGGTTTAGCAAATTGCACCCTCGTGATGGCCAATTTTCCACGTATTGATGTGACACAACCTGTTGATCCGTTATAGCTAAATGTTTTAACGTAATATTTCACATTCGGAATATTTGTAGTACATTGAAAAAACCCGTTATATTTTACTGATAAAGTTTAATTTATCATGGCACGAACGGAGCACAAGTTTTTAATAAGTGCTTGTTTTTATTATGACAAAGGATTATCTGCTATTCAAAAACATTGGAAATCTTTATCAAGAGCAGATATCGGTTACTTGTCTGACTTTCTTTATTGAACGTTTTGATAAGTTATTATTAAAAGATATAATGAACAAAAGATCTTATCCAAGTGAGGGCGGCGGCGGTGGCGGGCAATAACTAATCTTTTTCTGTTGTTCCCGCGAAAAACACTTTAATTTCACATTTTATAGCAAAACGGTATTGCATTGCAACTTCAATTTTGTAACAGAACAATATTTTTTTGATAGCCAGAATAGTGGAAAAGTTATAGATTCATACAACTGCTAGCTCAAACATTTCCCAACGAAACATGTTTACTGACAGCAAACCAAATAACACAGGGTGTTCGATATCTTTGAATGCCAAATGAATAAATTCGATAGCTGAATGGCGCATTGCCAAACTTGTGGGTGTAATAAGATATTACTTATATTTAGGTTCTGTAATATTTGACATTTTATGTATTCCGTGCTCAGTGAGAATATTTGATAACATGGCACTTTTTCCCTTGTTATATTAGGGGTTCCAGTATGAGCAATTTTGTTTGGAGAATTTTAAAAAAGTTGCATACTCTATACTAACATTTTCTTAATTTATTTAACAACCATTAACAATGTTTAAACATTAATGGTAATTTCTGCTTACAAAAAAAGAAGACACTGTATGGTACTTTTTTAACGTTAAGAAAATAAAATCAGAAAATTCTTCATTGATCAAATAGAAATAAAAGTCTATAAAATCAACATTCGTGTACCTATTTAAAAATTGTAAACTACATCGACAAATCTGTTTTGAAAATTCGTCCAAGAATCTAGGAATTAAGTAAAGCTTGGCAAATATTTGTTTGCAAACGTGTAAAATAATTAATTCCCATCTTTTCTACCACCAATCAATTGACTCTATTTAGAGATATTTGAAATGATTTTTGATAAATTAAAGAGGATTGACTCAAACTAATTGTTCAAAGACAGATGGAGACAGTAAATTAGATTAGTTTTAACCTGATATAATTGAGAATATTAGATTTCGATTTACGCAACTGGAAATATTTACTATAGTTTTTAGACTTATAAAACATAAATACATTTTATTAGAATAAACTGTATCTGTATACAGGTGTCCCAAAACTTTGCCACACGGAGGGAAAGTTTCTTAAATATTGAAGATAGGAAATTTTACTGAAAGAATACTTCATTTTTTTTAATAATTGGAACTGCATTCAACGATTTTCGAAAAATCGCATGCTTTAACCAGGAATTGAACCCACCAAATGGGGAATGTCCGAAAAAAATCAAATTGGCTGAATATTTTTCTATAGGTAGGAATAAGGTCCCTTAGTAATAGAATAAATTTTCATAATTTTCGGTTTCGTGAAAAAATTTCAAAAAATCAAAGTCTCTTCGACTTCACAAATGTATGAAAGTAACAGCAGAATGGAGATTGTACCTTTGCCAACACCTGCCATAACCACAACATGGTATTAAAAAAAAAGTTTCAAGACAAAATGTCAAAACTTTTTTTTTTAATACGTGTTGTGTTTGTGGCAGTTAGCGGCAAAGGTATAATCTCCATTCTGCTGTTACTTTCATACATTTGTGAAGTCGAAGAGACTTTGATTTTTAAAAACTTTTTTACCCAACCGAAAATTCTGAAACTTTTTTCTATTACTAAGGGACCTTATTCCTACCCATAGAAAAATATTCAGCCAATTTGATTTTTTTCGGACATTCCCCATTAGAAAAAAAATCAATATATATTTTTTACGATACCGATCGAAGAATTCTTTTTGTTAAGTAACACAGCATCTTAAACAAAAGGAAGACCCTGAATTTTACATTTAAATTTTAATTATAACGAATTGTATCAATTTGTATAAGAATAAATGCGATATTTAAAAAAAAAAACGTTGAATGCTGTTCGCATTATTTATTAAAATAAAATGAAGTATTCTTTCAGTAAAATTTCCTATCTCCAATATTTAAGGTAGGTATACTCTCCCTCCATGTGGCAAAGTTTTGGAACACCCTGTATATTACACCGTGTACCTGTACCGCGCATGCAACTGCGCCAAAACATCGGAGTCTCAAAATTAAACAAGTACATGGTGTAAATCCCGATACATTTTATTCTAATAACGTTAATAACCATGGAAATTTAAAACAATATCTATCTTAATACATTTACCTACAGTCCTACACCAACAAAGTCTCATAAAAAAGTTGTTCAAAAAAAGATGAAGCAATCATCAATTGCTTCGCTCAAATCCATACTCCAATTTACTTTGTAGATCGCGTGATCCGGCCGCATTATCGAGAGCTTGTGCTCGAGACAAATGAGATATCTTCGCTCTCGTAATTAACGATACAACTATTCGTTATTTCGATATTTTTGCGCAATAATCTCACTCGTAGGCGAGGATTATTAATCTGGGGGCCTATTACAAAAATAACGTACGCAATTGCGTAACGCAGTCACTTGGTCACTATAATCAAACGCAGTTCGTCGGTTGTAAATATAACAAACATTTTGAATTTAGCTATCGTTGCCCATAGACTATTGATCGAATGATGTCGGATACTCTAGAGAGAAACTGCCAAACTTACGCAGTGACTTCGCGATATCGCATACGCAAGTGATTTGAAATAGGAAACAAAACGAAGCACGAACGCAGCTGCCTGTATCGCATTAAACTTTTCGTAATAAACCCCCGTACTAAAGGTCGTGAGTATAAGCTAAGTCGTGCTAAGTCTATCAACAATAGACTGTAAGTGTAGGTCTAGATTTGGGAAATAATTTCTGTAGTACGAGTATGTAATGTGGATACATTAATCTAGCTTTTATTACCTAACCACTAATCAAGGGAAACCTTTCAATAAAACCACTAAGTAAGTAATAATTTTCTGAAACTAGATAACTATTTTCTTAAGAAGAAAATAAGTAGGTATTTTTATCTTTCTTCGAGTGACGTAAATTTTGTGATCATGACAGTTTGAATATAATATCTTTGTATGACAAGTCACTCAATATGGTGCAGGTTTGCGTATCAGTTTCCATAATTATATCGAATTAATAGCTACATTGGTTACCTGTTAATAATAATATTAATAACGTATATTACCTGCCTATTGGAAATCCAGTAAGCAAGTTACTTTATTAATAATTTTAGCATCCTCCGACTTTTACTTCGAGTGCCATAGTTTATCACGGAAAGTCGTATGCATGCTAAAATGGCTATAGGAAATTTATCCTTAAAATGCAAACACCTAAACATTTTGCTGCGAAAAGGCTGTATCCACATACATAGTCATGAACACGAGTTTAGGTATAAATAAGTGTTACACAGGTGAAAAGAAACTGGTGTAAAGTGGTAGAAATAGCGTTATTGTACTGTTTATTATCAAAAACATATCATTCTATTGCACATCCTTTAGGCCGCAAAAACTATAGATAACAGAAAAAAAATGTATTTATAGTTTTTTTAGGTCATGTCATTTTCATATTTTTTCCATTAGATCATGATAACTTTTCTTTGTTCGAGAAATCATTTGAAATAATATTTTGGGGAAGTACTCATTAAACAACAAAACCATGTAAACCTAAACAATGTTAATAAAAAACACATAAGTACGTGTGTTCACCGTAAAGTTGAAACGTACAAAATGCACGTTACGTTAAAATAACGTTATTTATTATGATACCGTACTGAAGTAGACATAACGCACCCCCTAGACTTTTCCCGATTGCAAGTTCAAAAATAATCGCTTTTATTGCTATGTTTTAGAATTGAACAGTGGGATAGGTATATTAGTTTTCTTTACATCGACATCTGTCTCCACCTGCTAGGGCATAGGCCTTCCTTATAAGTGGATAGATAAGGAGCATGGACCATAACCCACCACGCAGGCCTAATGGGGATTGGTGGGTGTTATGTGTATTGGTGTTTTTTTTATTATTGATAGTCAAGTCAAAGTCAAAGTCAAAAATAGCTTTATTCAGATAAACTAAATTATTTTTAAATGCTTTTGAATCGTTCATATTTTCTTACCACCCATTCCAGACTTTTTTAATTGAATAGGCAAGCACATGCCCACTATCACGCCTGATGGTAAGCGATGACGCGATCTACTACGCGTTCACTTCATCATTGCCGCTACCTCCCGGCCCGCATCATCATTCCGCACCCCCTGTGTCGCCCTCCCGCGCGCCTCCCCAGGCGACGCCGGGGGCGCGGTATGAAGAAGCGGGCCGGGAGGTAGCGGCAAGAATGAAGTGAACGCGTAGTACGATGGAATGGAACGCTCTAGCCTAGAAACTACCTATTCATTCGCGACTTGAAGGCCCCCAGATTGCATTTATCTGGAAACACAGTTTACATACCGGGTATAACAAGACCCTCAACGAAGCCGAGGTCTACGTATTCTGCACATCATCAGGACCATTTCTGTTCAAAATTATTGCTGGGAAACGGTTAATTTTTGGTGTTAAAAAAGCATTGCATACATTACCACGCAATGTAACGCGTACAAAAGACCGCGCCTGCGAGTGAATGCTACACCGCTGTATGCGGCCGAGTTGAAAGACGTTTATGTAGTGCTCATGAAATATATTGAGCAATGACGTTTTGAAGCCATTGTTTGTTACGAAATACATACAATTTTGATAATGTTTCTGTAGCCAAAAATCAGGAAAAAACGAATAAAAATTTCATGAAAAATTTGAAAAAAAAAATGACTTTGGCCTTTAATAACTTCGTAGCAATTTGTTTCCTAATTATTATACTTGGGAAACCAATAGCTACTTACACTTTAGTCTAAAAGACAAAAATGATCCTGATGATGGGCGGACTTCGGCTTCCTTGAATGTCTTTTTACACCCGTTATTATATTATTTACATATTATTTTGAAATCGCTGCCGCTTTAGACCTGTAACCGGCCGACGGTTGCAGGTGGCGGGCCGGGGTTTACGTGAGTGGTTTACAGAAGAAATCACGCCGTCCGGCGGCGACCGCTTCGCATTTAAACACAACCTGCGGGCCACGCCTGTATGCGTTAAAGCCTTTGTGGGCGACAAACATCTAGACTGAGTTTGAGAACCAAACAATTAAGTAAATCTTCTTTACTGGACAGAATAAACGTGTTCTAAATATGTATGCTGAGCGATTTTGTTGTGCTAACTATAAGCTATACAAAGTGCATTTGTAACCACTCTCCAAATTTTATGGATGTGTTTAGTTCATTAAACTGAACAACTTTCTCTAAGAAACATAGGGTCAATATATAAAAAAAAGACTTTTCATACAAATCAAAGAGATCACGTGATCAGTTTAGTATGGGATGACCAAAATTTTTTGGCGTATTTTGACACATGTTTCATGGAGAAAGTCGTTCAGTTTCATGGACTGAACACATCCTCAAAATTTGGAGAGTGGTTACAAATGCACCTTGTATAATACATTTACTTATATCGTAGATATAACCGTAGCACGAACAGCCATCGAAAAAAAAATAACGCGCGTGAAAATATTCGATACAGAAATGATAGCCCGCTTTGTAAAGAAATTTCGTTTAGTTCCTTAAAATTTAGGAGCGAAAATTGTTATTTATTATAAAGAAGCTATATCTTGTATCGGTTTTTTTGAATTTTTAAGTATATAACATAACCTATTTTATCAAATGTATTAGTGATCTGTAGAAGCACAGTAGAGTATCATCGTCGGCATAATATTCGTTGATCGCTATAGGTATTGTGTCTCGCTTTGAATAGGTTAATCTAATATTTTTTCCATAGTAGCTCTTATTTAGAATCGTAGGATTTCTTTTGATATAACGAGTGAATGGGATGGATGCATGTGATCACACTAAACATTATATTTGCTATTGCCGCCTAGTAAGGTGAATGTGAACATTCTGGTCATAGCGGCTGCGTCCTCGCAGCTATGGTGTTAGGGTATGCCATCTACCGATGAAAAGCGAAATTTATTTTTCCTTAGATAGTTACTCTATTGAATACTTACTTTTACGCGCGTTTTTTCTCTCGGTAGATGTTCGTGCTAAAGCCGGCCATACACTTTAGCTTATGCATGTTGGTTATGCCTGTAAGGTCAAAACCGTCATGCATAACCTAGCGTCTATGGGATAATACTGCATGCCTGTTCATGCAAGCCGCTCGGTTATGCCTGTGATCAAAACCGTCATGCATAACCTAGCGTTTATGTGACAAAACTGTGCAGTTATCCATGCCTGTTCATGCAATCTTGCCGCTCGGTTATGCCTGTGGTCAAAACCGTCATGCATAACCTAGCGTGTATGGGATAATACTGCATGCCTGTTCATGCAAGCCGCTCGGTTATGCCTGTGGTCAAAACCGTCATGCATAACCTAGCGTGTATGCAACAAAACTGTGCAGTTATCCATGCCTGTTCATGCAACGTTGCCGCTCGGTTATGCCTGTGGTCAAAACCGTCATGCATAACCTACCGTGTGTGTCCTCTATTGAACTCGGTTTTGCATGAAGGTTTTGCAGCTCGGTTAAAACCATCATGCATAACCTAGCGTGTAATGCTTAAGGGTACTGAAATGCGCTTACATTTTGTAGTTGCCAATAGTTAGTTGCTGTTAAATGAAAGGCATGTCGTATTTCGTATGTATAAAGTGTAATTTTGATTACAACATTTTAAAAACATTTTTTTTAATTTCACCTTCATTTAAATCAAAACCAGTCAGACACAAACAGTACAACAAAGAGATTTTTCTCTTTGTTGGACTGTTTTGTATCTGACTGGTTTTGATTAAATAAAAAAGTAAAAAGTATAAAAACATTTTCTCGATATTTTCAATTGCTTTCTCTTCATCAAGATGAGTGGTGACTAAAGTAGAAATTCGGTATATTTTAAAAGATTTATTATATATTTTATGGACCCAATGCTGTGTAATTATAATAAAAAGTTGCTGGATGACAGTTTTTAATATTTCTAAAGCACTCAGCAGTTACAAAATTAATTTCTACTTTAGGCACACCAAATATAAGTCACATCACATTCATATCATTGTTGTATACAGCTACTCTCACTTCTAAACTATTATTCAACTTGCACAATAACTCGTAAACCATTTTTCGTAATATTCCACTAGTGATTTAACTGGCCAATGGCAGACAAAGTGATGCATCAGAAACTGTCACAGGACGAGAACCGTCATCCATCACTAACGACACCGGGAACCGAAACTAAACTAATTTCACAAAACGTATGCTGTCCCGTCAAACTTGAGTCATGGTGAATTTATCGATGGCTGTTAATATCTGACAAAATGGCGATTTCGCTTTTGTCTATTTTCCTAAGTTTCATAATTAGACGAAAGAAGATTTTTTGAATATCTGTAGGCCTATTACTTACTTACCTACTTGATAAAAAAAATCACAGATTTTACAGTCCCCGTAAGAATCGGAGCATTGAAAATGAACACAAAAATTTACGAAAAACCAAAGTCAAATCAAATGCAAAGTCCTATTATATTTTTAAAGTTACCTAGCTATTTATCTTTACGATTGTGACACTCGGCTCCGCCTCGTGCCACAAAAGCGCCCGCTGACTGCCTCGACGCAGCCGAAATATTATTAAGCGATTTCCAAAATTCCAACGAATGCACTTCTCGTCTACTTCTGCATCTTTTAACACTATTACCATGACCATAGCTCAATAATCATAGAAGCTACATCACTTTTCATATACGGAAACAGCCGTTTTTCTACAAATCCAAATCTAAGGGGACCACCTACAGGTCACAATTATTAACCGATTTTCAAAATTATTTTTCCATTTGGTAGCTAAACTAATACCCTAGGACCCTTTTTTCATTTTTTCTTAAGGGTGCACCGAGCGTCCACTAGCGCCGCCAATCAAGAAAAAATCATTACAACGAAATAACTATGTTTAACAAAATTCTGAAACAT
The DNA here is from genome assembly GCA_928269145.1 of Agriphila tristella. Classification (NCBI taxonomy): domain Eukaryota; kingdom Metazoa; phylum Arthropoda; class Insecta; order Lepidoptera; family Crambidae; genus Agriphila; species Agriphila tristella. The sequence continues at coordinate 48,326,528 of OV743433.1, forward strand.
ATAAAAACTAGTATTAGTTATAAACTATTTTTGTATGCGTTTTTTTTCTTGGTTTAAATGTGTTTGTGTAGTTAAAACCTGGATTAACGCCTAAAGTGGCCACTTTAGGCGTTAATCCAGATTTTAACCACACGAACGCATTTAAACTTAGAATTTTACGCATACAAAAATAGTTTATAACTAATACTAGTTTTTATATGTTTCAGAATTTTGTTAAACATAGTTATTTCGTTGCAATGATTTTTTCTTGATTGGCGGCGCTAGTGGACGCTCGGTGCACCCTTAAGTCGGTTTTTTTTCCGAAATATTTACAATTTAGTAAATAAACACCCCCCAAAAAACCCGGAATATTTTGAATTTTACTAAATTCCAAAAAAAGTTACCAGTAGATTTTCAAAATTCAAACGTTCACATATGAATTGATAAATTCTTCAACTTTTGGTATTATTTTCATCTCGATCCTCTCAAAATCCTCGGAGATATGGCCAAAAATACGTCTCAGGCGATTTGCATTTGATAACTATTTTCAATGGTAAAAAATTGATGCATATTCCCTATTAGGGAAAAGTATAATGCGTGAGAAAATGAACTGTAATATTAAATCTTTTTTCTTGCGTTTTTTTCTCGTGATATATAGTTACTTGAAGTTAGCAGCAGCAACCGCCGAAATACAACAAATACTCAAAAAACGCTCTATACAAAACGGACATGATATATGACGTCACATGTCACGTTTCTGGCGCACGTTTACTATGGAGTTAGCCAAGAGTTTTCAATTATTTTCAACTAGCTTCCGCCCGCGACTTCGTCCGCGTGGATATTAGAGAAAATCCTTAGGGAACCTTCAACCAGGATCCGACCAACCGTTTTATACGCGATTAGGCGGGTCCCCACCAAGCGCGCTGCCTCGCGAGGCAAAACATTTGCGACGTGTGACAGGCCTCGCACGAGGCTGCGCGCTTGGTGGGGACCCGCGTAATCGCGTATAAAACGGTTGGTCGGATCCTGGTTGAAGGTTCCCTAAGGATTTTCTCTAATATCCACGCGGACGAAGTCGCGGGCGGAAGCTAGTTTATTACAATAATCAGAATTAGGTCCAGAGATATTAAGAGTATCACGTTCCCGTTTCTTTACTCTTTCCCGTTTCCGTCCCCGCCCCCGTTCCCGTTCCTGTTCCCGTGTCCGTCCCCGTCCCCTTGGGCTGAATCATGTCCACCGTGTTGGACTTCAAAACAAATGTCATTTTCGCATTCCTCATCCCATAAAACCTCAAGAACGACATCCACATCGGCTTTCATGTTTACTTACCCCATTTACCCCCTAACGGATGATTTTCAAAATAAGAAAATATGTGTTTGCCTATTTATTTTTAGACATGCTCCTACGAATTTTTAAGCTGTAAACTATGTAATGTCTATTTTATATTATTTTTCCATATATAATTTGTACCCCATTTTCACCCCTTTAGCGGTTAAATTGGACTTCAAAATTAATGTCATTTTCTTAATCACCATCCCATAAAACCTCAAGAACGACATCCATATCGATTTCTACGTTTACTTAGCCCATTTACCCCCTAAGGGGTTGATTTTCAAAACCACAAAATATATGTTTGCCTATTTATTTTAAGACATGCTCCTACGAAGTTTTAAGTTGTAATGTCTATTTTATATTGTTTTCAATACCAAATTTAAATCCAATTTTCACCCCTTTAGGGGTTAAATCATGTCGACCGTGTTGGACTTCAAAATAAATGTCATTTTCGCAATCTTCATCCCAGAAAACCCCAATAACGACATCCATATCGATTTTTAGGTTTATTTACCCCATTGCACCCCCATTTCATCACCATGGGGGTTGAAATTATACCAATACAATATGCGTTGCGTTAGATTTCCATCCATAAGCCTAAATTACAAATCTAGCGATTTCTACTTCAAAAATGAAGGATTATCTTCTAAACACAACTTCATCCCCCTTTTCACCCCTTTGGGGGTAGAATTTTGAAAAACGCTGAGACACGTATTTATTTATTTTCAATCATCAGCCTAAACACAAAATTTGAAGATCCTAGCTTCAAAACTGAGGGACTTTCATACAAACTTTCATCCCTTATTTCATCCCCTTAGGGATGGAATTTTCAAAAATCCTTCCTTAGTGGATGCCTACACTGTATAAAGTATCTGTGTGCAAAATTTCAAGTCTCTAGGTTCAGCGGTTTGGGCTGTGCGTTGATATCTCACTCAGTCAGGACTTTGAATTTTATATATATAGATTATCTCCCTAAATTTTGCGTTTAAGTACATATGTGTGATACAAAAAAATATTTCCTATTCGATATTCTATCTGACTGTAAAGTGCATTAAATCCGAAAGTGAAAAAAAATATTCATTATTTTTCCCTGATTTCATTGTATTAAAATAATGAAAAAAATGAAAAAAAAAATGAAAAAAAAAATGAAAAAATATTTATTCAGTATCTTTTAAGTACATTACATAACATATGGCTGAGGCCCCTTTTAAGTATAAAACCTGTGTTAAGAGCCCCGCTCCTTCTAAGATTACAAAAGATACATTTGTTGTTTCAATTTTACAATTTTTAAGTAACTGCTAAACTAAAAATATAATATTTTTTTAAGTTCTAAATGTATTTCAATGTGCGTTTATAAAATAAGATAATGCCCTTAAAATAGTTATAGTTACAAACAAACAAATTGCGTGGAGTTGGTTTTTTGTATAATCATGTGGGTTGTGTGCTTGCTAAATAAAGTGGTGTAAATAATTGTAACGGGTTCGGTTAATTGTGTGTCTGTGTGCGTGTGTGTGTGCGTGTGTGTTATCAAGAAGAGTCTGTGGGTGTATGTATGTGTGTTTGTGTTTGCAGTTGTGACGAATTTATTTTTTTTAATTATTATTTTTTTATTATTATTTTACTAGTTTTATTAGATAAGATTCTCTATTTCATCATAATTTTTAGTTTGTAGCCAGTTTTGTAATGTGTGCTTGCAGGTTTTTAATGTTAGAGGGTGAAAGTTGAGAATTTTATTTATTCTATTATAAATGTGTGCTGAATGTACCGTGTACTGTCTCTGGGCGTAAACAGTTTTTACATAATCTACAGGTGCTACGCTCACAACAGTTCTTTTGTTTTGTGTTTTTGGATCTAGTGGAAGGTTTTTGTGTAATTTTAAAACGGCGTGTAGGATATAGAGTTTCCTCACAGAAAGGAGGCAACATTGAGAATATAGACTGTCGGTTGGAAACCTATAAGGTTTGAAATATGTTATTTTCAACAAAGATCTTTGAGCCCGTTCCAATTCCAAAAATTTTGTTTTTGTGGCTCCACCCCAGATTGGGATGCAATAGCTGAGGACGGATTGAGCCAACGATGTATATACTTGTTCTAATAAATCGGTATTAGCAACATGTCTGAGAATTTTAAAGACCCATGAAAGTTTCCGAATTCTACCTATTAGTAAGTCAATGTGCGCATGCCAAGTTAGACGTTGGTCGACCATTACACCAAGATATTTAATTTTAGCTACTTTATCTATCATAACGCACGAACAGTTTTGGTTAGTATGATTGTTACAAGAGTGAATTTTGATGTGGAACTTTGAGTCAGGTTGAGTGCTGTTATAATTTGTGAAGCAAATATATTTAGTTTTGGATGCATTCAGGGTTAATAGATTACTGTCTAACCAGCGGGCTATTTGGGCAAGACCTTTTTGAGCGAGAGCATGTACATCATCCCATGTTGACCCCAAGAAAACGACAGCGGTGTCATCTGCATATGAAAAGATTTTCCCATCACATATATCCAAGTTGCAGAGGTTATTAATGTAGATCAAGAAGAGAGTGGGTCCCAGAACGCTTCCCTGGGGCACTCCATAGGTAATGTCTACCAGCTCGCTAATGTGGTCACCGATTTTAACGCATTGCTTACGATCATGTAAGTAGTCACTTAACAATGCCAGATAATACATTATTATTTTTTATTTTTCTGTTCCATCATGTTTTCATACGTGTCCGAAGTTATTAAGCAAAATCGGTGACTTATGCATATTCCCTATTGCGATAATCGGACGCAATTCGTGGTTCATTTTACTTGGTATTGAACCCATAAAGTTAATATACCTGTCGGAATAGAGGAACAAACATGAGCTGTCAAACGAAACCGAAATTGATTTACATTTGTGTGTGTATCTTTTTTATGTATAAGTCTCAGTGATGTAATCTTGTCACTATTGATATAAATATCGATATCGATAGTATTAATTAACAGCCATAGATTCAAAATAAATGGGATAGAATTTTGCACGGGTGTACTAAAATTACGATTCTGAAATGAAGTATGACTATTAGAAAAAGATCAGAAGATATTTAAAATCATTTATTTAACATAATTTTAATTTTATCCTGTAACTTAGTGCATTTAGCCATAAGCTTCTTTTTCCTTGGCGTCAATTCTGGTCGGAAAGAAGTCGATGGGTGGTGACTGTTGCAATAGCAGAGGTATAGATCTAGAATTCGATGAGGTTGGTACATGTGTGAATGCCTCTGGTACAATATATCTATAAACGTAGGACGACACTGTGCGTCTAGGCTTAATATTGACCTGTAACAAAGACAGACCTATGGATCGGCTTAAGTATCTTAAATGGGATTACATTCCAAGATATCGATAACTTTATGCAGCCCTACTGTAAACTGAAAATTATTTCTTTACACAAAATATTCGTTAATTGTGCATTTTGTCTAGCCAATCTTTGCTTCTTACAAAAATGAGTATTTACAGAAGAGAATTATCACGCTCAGTGCTAAAATTTCGAAACGTATTGGTAAAAATAAACAGAAAGTTAGGCGGGGTCGATTTAGAATAATTTACCTGTGAAATGAACATTTTTCTGGGTTATTTCGATGTTTTGTACAACAATCAATCACTGAACAGGATACCATGTTTCCGAAGCATTATTTCGCAAAAATGTCCACGATTTCAAGAAAAATCGGAAATATTTTCAGAACTCAAATTCTCAGCGGGCTGATAAGTGCTGACAAACTGTCAATCAGTTGCGAAAAAGAGTTCTGCACGTCATAATCATGCATCTCTTATTATCACACATTGTTGCTGATTAGTGACATCTCGCTTGCTCAGCCCTTTGTTCCTCTATTCCGCTAGGTAATATTAACTTTATGATTGAACCTTATTCATGAGAGTCACGGAGTGGGACGAACATCGTCCGCTTATCGCGATTGTTTTTACGTAATAGGCCTGCTGGTTGCTATAAGATAATACCTACCTTCTTACTTTATAAATTTTCGTAAGGCAAGCATCAATCATAAAGCGGCGGGCTGATTATCTAATTAAAAACCACCTAGCGACTGGTTGCAGTTCACAGATGATCGTGATCCATTGATACTCTTTTTGGGTTAAAAAAAACATACCAAAGAAAAGTGGCAATGTATGTCAAATGCAACCGGTCGCTAAATAGTTTCTTTTTAGATAATCAGGGTGCAAATCTCTTTTCCGTTATATAGGTAACAAAATCGTTTAAAATTATCTAAACTCTTTTTATCTAAGGTTGTACTATTAGTTATTCTGTGTCTAAGGTTTGCTTTCTCTACACCAAAAACCTTATACAAAAGTCGCTCTTTGATATAATTATTTCAGATAAATCAATCATTCGTTATTTATTAGTCAACAATTAAGTAGGTAATATAGTGCCGTCACATGCTGCGTATAATTAATAGATAATATGTATATTTGCAAGGCGTAATCAAGGCAGCGAAGCGAGATCACTAATTGCTTACACTGCCACCGTGTGTATCAAAGCAAATACTGGTGTCCTAATCAGCGGTATTGCCGATAATAACTTCAGCGTAGCTAAATATAACCATAATGTAATTGACCAAGCGAGCACGAAGCGTTCCCATTTCAGTTTGGGCAAAAATTCTTTCGTATGTCTGTCTGTCCGGCTGCTTGCCTCTGATTACACTCTAAAGTAATAATATAACTGTAATAAAATGCTAAAGTAATTTTCCAACTTATTTAATTAAAAAATACCAACCTAAAACATGATTTGTTTAACAGAAATAACGATTTTTCGAAAATCTCCGGGTCTGGTCTTGTTGGAAAATGTGACCTCAGTTGGTTGATTACATAAGTCTGTTGCTAACAATTCTCGATTGTTATTGATTGAAAGCGCAGTTACATTGCTGCTTTAAGTAAGATAGTTGTCACATTTGTTCTTAACTAAAGCAGCAATGTAACTGCGATTTCTGTCAGAGTTGATTGCAACAAAGTTACATAATTACCCCCCTGGTCACATTTTTCAACCGATTCTCGTAAAATTTTGTGAACAGCCTTTCTATTGTCTAATTTCAAAATCTATTGCAATCGCTTTCAGGATGTAACAAATTGATGCTTCTGTTTGGCACTAATAAAAACTTACCAAAGAAATGCAGCAATGTCTCACATCCATCTGTCAAATGAAAGCGATTGCGATAGATTTTGGTACATAGATTTTTAATGTCGATTCAGTTTATCGAAATAAAAAAAATCACAGATCTCGTGCCTTTCACGACCTTCTGGTACATTGAAAATGAATTTAATAATTGAATTTTATAAAAAATATATTCCTTTCTTTGAATTAGTACTTACAATACTTTGAAATCACAGCAAAGCCATGAACAATTTTGGATTTACTTTTCTGCGATTCGTGTGTATGAAATTCATATAAAAATATTTCTTTTTTATAAACATTACTATTTTATTGAAAGGTAGTAACTATAACCTAAGATATATAAAAAAATCAAAGATTTATTTTGATATATTCAACGCTTTAAGATCATATAAACTTTAAGATCATGTTCTTTAATTAAGAAATAAAGATAAGATTTTTACACTCAGTACATATTTTTTTAGACTGTTTATAATACAAATATATTTGTTGAATAGGTAAGTATACCTATTTATCTTTGAAGACAAATATTAGGTCTTTACCTATGAAATTACCGAATTATTTCGAAAACACGATTTATTTTATAAAAAACAATCTTTATTCAATCAAATTGTTGGCTTATACTGTTGATGTATTTTCAAATGTAAACAAATTTACTAAATATTTTTCTTAATCAAAGCAAATAAATTTACTTCATGTTATTATTACACTTTGTTTGATAAGAAAACAAATCCAGAATAGTATTTAATTAAACTACAAACGAGGAATACTTTTACGAAGAGTTTTTTGTCTGATTAATTAAATGAAATTAATTTATTAATTAAAAAATGTTTTCACCACAAACAATATTTTTCAGAGAAATGAAGCAGGATATTTGTTTTTATTCTAAAATGGGTGATTTAATAGAACACAATTTTAATTAGTGTTCGTTCTCTGAAGAATAAAAACAATTTCATGTTTGAGCGTTTTTCTTGGAAAAGTAATTATAATCATAATTGTATGTACCACTGACACGTTTTGACTACACTTTTCTGATAAATTATAGAAAAATGAAAATTACAAAATAAAAAACGCATTTAAAATAATTTTAACTAAGTTTTGTTTTTGCCTGTAACACATTATTTCGAATCAAATACCAAAGAACATTTATATACCTATACCACGCCGCAAATAATGCTCGCTGCTATGTCAATGTTGACATTGCAGAAAAATATTTAACTAAGCATTGTTAAAAGCTTTGTTTTTTACCTGAAATACATTCTTTTGAAACAAATATTAAAGAATGTTTACGGGTGTTATGTATGTATCTATACGTGTGTGGCTGCGACCACCACGCCACCTCGCCATATTGGAATAAAGCAGTGTGCTACTAACCGCCGGTCGTTTACGTTGTCTCTTCTCCCAATACGTACCAATTGGCGACGAATACCCGCGTTTAAAACGTAAAATGTCTGCTCTATTTGGAATTTTGGGCACGTTCGACCATAATGTGCAAAATTGGAATGCATACAAAAGCCGATTATTGCAATGGTTTATTGCGAATGATGTGAATCCAGACAGTGATGCTACGGGAACGAAGAGGCGGGCCATATTGTTAAGCGCACTCTCAGAAAGCACCTATGGGCTCGCTGCAGATCTGGCCCTACCGAAAGAACTCCACGAAGTGCCATTTGAAGACATTTTGTGTTTATTGGATAACCATTTTACTCCAAAACGATATGGGTTCACCGAACGCCATAACTTCTACACTGCGACGCAACACTCGGGCGAAACACACACACAATGGGCCGCACGGCTCCGCGGACTCACGGCTCATTGTAAATTCGCCAACGTTGAAGAGGCATTGCGTGACCGTTATATATTGGGCATGCGGTCCGGGGCCGAGAAGGAAAAGTTGTATGCGCAGGAGTTATCTACGTTAACACTTAGCAAAGCAGTGGAGCTAGCGGAAGCAGTCAGCAGCGCGAGGGCAGGCGCCGCCGCCAGCGCGTCAGTCACGGCTACAGGCGAACACTTGTTTAAAATCGCGAATAGTGATAAAGTGCGTCAGAAAGAAAGGTGTTCTGTATGTGGTTATTACAATCATAAATCGGCAGAATGTCGTTATGCAAAATTAGCCTGTAAAAAGTGTAAAAAAATTGGGCACTTGCGAAGAATGTGCACTAGTGATGTTAAGTGCGTCGGTACCGTAGCCTGTGACGTAAGTGACGACGATGACGGTGAGTTATTTAACATTCGTTCCGTTAGAGGGGAGCCCTTGGTAGAAATGATCGCAATTAATGGGTTTAAATTTCAATTCGAAATAGATAGTGGTTCAGCTGTAACGGTCATACCGGAAAAAATGTACAAAGAATATTTTAGTGCCGTGCCATTGTCGATTACAAGTAAAAAACTGGTGGCCTACACGGGAAATAAAATTATATGTGTGGGTACTATCAACCTCCCTGTCTCATACGCGGGAATAAAACGCTCAATCACTGTTTATGTAGTCAAGGACGGGGGACCTCCTTTGTTAGGAAGAAATTTTATTTCGCAGTTTAACTTGCAACTGCTCCCTGTTAACAATGTGGATGTTGTGAAAACATTTGACTTTGAAAAGCGTTACCCTCAGTTATTTTCTGACAAGTTAGGAACGTTTAATAAGTACAAAATTAATTTACCGTTAAAGGATAACGCTAAACCAATTTTCATTAAAGCGCGCCCTGTTGCCTTCGCGTTAAGAGATAAGGTGAGCAAAGAAATCGACAGGCTAATTAATTTAGGTGTGTTGGTGCCGGTCGAACATGCGGAATACGCCTCGCCTATTGTACCGGTGCTAAAACGGAACGGCTCTGTAAGACTGTGCGTGGATTACTCCGTAACCATTAATAAACAGCTGTTGGTAGAACTATTAAGGAACTGTTTTCTAAATTACACGGAGGTCAACAGTTTACAAAACTCGATCTGTCCATGGCGTATACGCAATTTGTTTTAGATGATCAGTCTCAAATGATAACATGCATAAATACACATCGTGGTATATATAAATATACACGCCTCGTCTTTGGACTGGCTAGCGCACCAGCAATATTTCAGCGGGCTATGGAGTGCGTATTGGCCGGATTGGATGGAGTTTTGTGCCTAATGGACGATATTTTAATAACGGGGGTAGATGAAAAGCAACATTTTGAAAGATTAAACGAGGTACTTTGTAGACTAGAAAACGCAGGGTTAACATTACAAAGGGAAAAATGTGAGTTTTTCAAAAATGAAATTAGTTATTTAGGTTACATAATTAACAAAGATGGATTAAAAAAATCACCAGATAAGATAAGGGCAATACTGGAAACACGTATACCTACGAATGTTACGCAATTACAATCATTCCTGGGTTTAGTAAATTATTATAGGAATTTTGTACCCCAGGCATCAAGTATTTTATCGCCATTGTATGAGCTTTTAAAAAAGGGTTCCAAATGGACTTGGACATCTGAACATAATTACGCTTTTGAGCGTATAAAAAAATATTTGGTTTCAGACATTGTTCTGGCACATTACAATCAGAATGCAAAACTTATATTAACCGTAGATGCATCGCCTAGCGGTCTTGGTGCGGTGTTATCCCAAGTTGAAGGGGGTACAGAAAGGCCTATCGCGTTTGCATCGCGTATATTGAACGCAGCTGAAAAACATTATTCCCAAATACAAAAGGAAGCAACAGCTATAATTTTCGGGGTAAGGCGCTTTCATCAGTACTTATATGGCAGGTCTAGTCCTTTTATTCTTCGCACAGATCATAAGCCATTAATATCAATTTTTGGGCCGTATAAAGGGATTCCGGAGGTTTCCGCTAACCGGCTACAGAGGTATGCAATGTTTTTAAGTGGTTATAACTATACGATAGAATACATTCGTAGCAAGGACAATATTGCAGACTATCTGTCTCGTTCGAGCGTGCCTGACCCGCCGCTCGCGGGCGGGGAGAGGGGTTCGCATTGTGCGCGCTCGCAGGCTCATGATGACTCAGTGGCAGTGACAGATCGCGCTGCCTATGTGTGTTTCGTGGTCGATGGTAGTTTGCCGATCACAAGGAATGAGCTGCGAGAAGCGATAGATAAAGATTTAATTCTAAGTGAAGTAAAAAAATACATATTACAGGGCTGGCCGAAAAAAATTACAGATGCGCGCTTAAGGCCATACTATTTATGTAAATCACAATTGGCTAACGAAAATGGTTATATTATGAGAGGGCACAAACTTGTAATTCCGGAAACTTTGTGGGATAGAATTTTATCGGAGATACACAAGACTCATTTAGGTATAGTAAAAACTAAGGCAGAGGCGCGTTCGAGGTTTTGGTTTCCGGGAATAGACAACGCCATAGAAAGAATGATAGGTTCGTGTGATGTGTGTATTCAGCTTCGACCGTCACCACCACGAGAGCCCGCCTCGCCATGGCAACGCTCAGAACATCAATTTGAACGTCTGCATCTCGATTTTTTGGGACCCATTAACGGTCACATGTACCTTGTTGTTGTCGATTCACACACCAAATGGGTAGAAGTCTATGATATGAAGAATTCGACTACATCCCTTTCTGTTATTGAAAGGTTGTGTGATTTTATTTCCCGGTTTGGGTTACCAAGGAGTCTAGTGAGCGACAATGGCACAGCCTTCTGTTCAAAACAATTTAATGACTTTTGTGAATTAAACGGGATTACACACTTGACATCTCCCGCATACCACCCGGCAAGTAACGGGCAAGCAGAGTCTTATGTCAAGGTGGTTAAAAAGGGCATAAAATCCAGTTTATTATTAAGCAATAAAACAAAAAATATACAATTAAATTTATCAAAGTACTTAATGGATTATAGAAATTCTGTTCATTCTACCACGGGACTTTCGCCAGCCGAAATGGTATTTGGTCGTAAACTAAGATCACGCTTAGATTTAATGAAACCCACATCGTCATCACTTATGTCACCTACGATTTCTGATGTATGTGAAAACAATCAGTATACGCAAACGAGTAAAGTTAAAGGAAAAGTTATAAATAGTTTTAAAATTGGTGATTGGGTATTATATAAAAAACAATTTAACAAAAATCAGTTTATTTGGAAGAAAGGCATTGTTACAAAAATAATAGGTAAAGTAGTATATTTAATTAAGGACACTCTCACATCTCAAATAGTAAAAAAACACAAAAATCACATAATGTTATACAAGGGGACGATTAATGGCAATATAGACAGTGATACCGCTGGCATAAGTGTAGATGATATCTACTTACCTTTGTTGTCGCCGTCGCCGCCGCCGCCGCCCGCACCGCCGTCGCCGACACCGCCGTCACCGCCCGCACCGCCGTCGCCGCCGTCGCCAACGCCACCGCCGGATTTTCCGAGTGCGACTCGAGAATCGCTTGTAGACTCAAGTTCAGCGATGCCGACAGAGAAAGACGATGATCAGACAGAGATTCCGAGGGGGGATGAGGTGCAGAAAGACGCGCCAGAAGCTGCGATACTTGAACCACTGACAACTGAATCAGATGGGGAAGAGGAATTTCATGAAGCTGAAACAGATGACGCGCCAGCTAGAAATGCCAATCGTCTCCGGTCTCGTCCCCGTGTAAACTATAAAATGTATTATTAGAATATTTGTTAAATAGGGGGAGGAACTGTTATGTATGTATCTATACGTGTGTGGCTGCGACCACCACGCCACCTCGCCATATTGGAATAAAGCAGTGTGCTACTAACCGCCGGTCGTTTACGTTGTCTCTTCTCCCAATACGTACCAACGGGTGTAACAAGATCATCAACGAAGCAGAAGTCCACGCATTCCGCCCATCATCAGGATCATTTTGTGTCAGTGTCATTTGTCTTTTAGGCTATACCTGGGAAACCAATAGTTACGAAGTTATTGAAGATCAAAAAAAATTTTTTTTCAAAAATTTTATGAAATCTTATTTAATTCGTTATTTCCTAATTTTGTCTAAAGAAACTTTATCAAAATTTTAATTATTTCGTAACAAACAATGGCTTCAAAATGTCATCACTCGATATAGGTATTTCATGAGCACGCACATAAACGCTGCCTTCAACTCGGCCGCACGCAGCTGTGTAGCATACACTCACAGGCGTCGTAGTCTGTTGTGCGCGTTACATTGCGTGGTAATTTATGCAATGCTTTTTTAACACCAAAAAATAAAATCGTTTCCCAGCAATAATTTTGAACAGAAATGGTCCTGATGATGGGCAGAATACGTAGACCTCGGCTTCGTTGAGGGTCTTGTTACACCCAGTATATAGGTACCTCCATACCACAAAATAAATGCAAATGCTGCTATTTCAATGTTGACATAGGTCGCAAACGATAAATAAAAACTCAAGAAACAAGATATAACTGCATTAAAACAATAGCTCGGTTACAAATCCTCTTCTCTCGACTCGGCTCTATCAAATCAAAACAACAATGTTGGCTCAGGAGCTCTTTACTGTGATAACTTATTCAGCCTCGGCCTTTCACTCTCTGGGGTCACACTAACCGCCTGGCCATGCGAAAATGCGAATGGTAACACGATTAGTGAATTGAAGCGAGCGAATCAAACGCGCTAGAAGAAACAATTCAAGGGCGTCGCCAGCCCATAGGAGGATGAGGAAAATATGAATTGTAGACAGTCAAGAGCACCTATTGAATTTATTCAAGTGTTGAGATGCGGGATTTATCGGAAAAGCAAGTTGCATGGCCTTAGGACTTTGATACATTTCGGGGGGGCAGCTGCTCCTACCTGCCCACCCTTGGCGACGCCCTTGAAACAATTCGCTTGTTGAAACGGATTTATTCGCCATTACACAGCGAAAAGGGAAGTACTTTCAACAAGCTAGGTGCTTCCGTAAGTCAGGGTTCCATACATTTTGCTTCGTATTTAGCTTGACGTAAGTGCAACGACACGTTTGCGTGTAGCTTTTAGTACAATTGTATTTTCGCTGATCTTCCATTTCTTCGTTTTTTGACAGCTTGGTTATATAGCGATATGAGTGCATCGCTACACGCTCATCGCGTCGCCGTTTGCTGCGTCACGTGGCCAGGCCGTAAGCGCCTACCCCTATTTTGTTTGAAACGAGACATTTATATGTCAGTGGCTTCCCAGTCCTTCATTACGAGGTTTTTTCCGGGAACTAATATTCTCTGTATGGAATCCGGCTGAATACGGCTTGTTACATCGCTTCCTTTTTTTTAGAAAAAGTATAGAAAGAGTCAACAGTGTGGTATGAAGGTGTTTTGATGCTGTTCAAATGATGCTGTTTTCGGTAATAATTGAGTTAGTTTCTTCTGAGAACAATGGTTAAAATTTAGTTTTGAATCTTGTGAGTAATGTCAGTCGAGGTTTTTAAAAATACACATCTCAATTTCTTATAGTTTCGCTTTTTTTAATTCGCAATTTTGTATTCAAATAAGAAACCCAGCTAAAGCCTTTGTTATCTCAGGACCTCAGACAAAAACTAACGACACTTCCTAAAACAAAAGTGCTTCCTAGAAATAAAAACAGTTGAAGTTTTTTCATTATTGTAGTGCGAACTCCTTTTGTTTCGAAAGGAACCACAAATTGCAATTAACGTTCCAAGAAGACTCCAACTTTGACCTGGGGGCCTATTACAAACAAGGATCACGATAGTCGGACGCAATCCGTTGATCAATTTACTTGATATCCCATCTGCGCCGGCCGTATACCCGCCTAAAAAATATTAGCACCAGAGAAGATAAGAGAACAATAGAAGAAAACGTAAACAAAGTGCTGGCCTCATGCGGCCGGCTCGGCGTTGACGGAATGGCTTAAATTATTTTAGCTGGCCTCATGCGGCCGGGTCGGCGTCAAGGAAATATTGAACCTTATTCGTGAGTTAATAGTGCCACGGAGTGGGTCGAACATCGTACGCTTATCGTGATGCTTTTTGTAATAGGCCCTCTGATCCGTTGTCTTCTGTGCATATTCTTTGTACAGTCGTTTAATATTTTCAACTGTTCACTTGCATTTTTATATAAATGTCTTAGTAAATAGATAAAAGTTTAGAGAAACAACTAGGTACGTTGTGTTTCCACTTAGTTTTTGTTTTTCATTTATTTAGCCTGGTAGTTTAGTTGTAATCTCGAGAGTCCTAAGTGCTTGTACTATGTTCGAGTCCGCAGATCCGGGTATGTACTCTGGTTGCTTAGCTAATGCTTTCAACGGTTTTATAGCGTATTTAGATTTATTTTTAAATGTTTCGCAATAAAATATTGTAAACGCAAGCAACCTTTTTAATTCTAATAACAGTAAAACTTATCAACAAATTTTAATTTGTCCTCCACTTATATTAGGTACTACACAAATAAATTGTTTCTCACTTTCTTTGATCTTATCATATTTATTATTAGCGGAAATATTGGGATAAAAAGTATTCTATGCTTTAATTCAGGCTATCTACTATCATAATATTCATCACATATTATTCATATTATATTATACATTAAATATTATTCATTTTAAAAATTGTATGTATAAGTGGCTATTGACGGAAAAATTTTACGACATTAAGGATTTTTTGAATAAAAGATTTACTTAGCTGTAATTTAAATTGTAAACAATCCCTACATATTTTTAATCCAATAACCAGACACTTCAAATGTATTTTTTATTTTGTTTGACATATAATAATTTAACATTTTAATTTTAACAAGACTGTGTTAATTTGCATGCTTAGTAATAGGCGAAACATGATGTACAAATTATTTTTACCTTCCAACTTAATTACCATGTTTGAAGCATATAAATAAATGATTATGATTATGATTATCTGTGTGCCAAATTCCAACCAAATCCGTTTAGAAGATTTGCGTGATTGAGGGACAAACATCGAAACAGCCAAACCCACAAACTTTCACACTTATAATATTAGTAGGATTATTATATTATGCGACTCCCAAGGAAAAAGATTAAACACATTTAGTTATCAATACATAAAATAATCCACATTTTTAAACTGTTATGTTATTTTTATGTAAAACGATGCAGAGTGTCGACAAATCCTGAACATTACCAGGTACTGTAGAGTTCACAAATTTAATTAAAAAAGAGAAAACAGTTTTAATTCTCGCTTTAACACAGTTTAAATAAAAATATGAACGGACATGAAAAAGGCAGTGACTCCCACAAGTATGTAAACACGAGTGTACCAGCTATTGTGTACAGTGTACCATAAAAAGTTATTTTAATTGTGTTCAGTAGCTTTGTTTAAAACTTGGCCCGTTTTCACCCAAACATTTATATTGCTTAAATCGCAGAGTGTGTGGGAATATTTGAAATAATCCCTATCTAAAACGGCACTATAGCATTGCGATTATACAAAATAAGCTTATATTTGTATCATTTATGAGCACTTGGCGATAACAGTAACTGACTTAACTTTACAAAGTGTTATACTAATACTAACACTGTTTTATTCGCATAAATATGCTGAAAATTAAGTAAGCATGTGAAAATAAAGTTATATTTTTTCCTAAAGAAAAAAAACTTGAAGAAACATGTGTAAACTTAACTAAACAAGTACTAAATAAACTTACTTTGCAAAGCATCCATCCGTATTTAACGCTATTCTTAGTTTAAAGTGGATAAAGTACCTAAATGAAATATTTGTACAGTCGGCCTTAGAAGTAGATAAACAGCTTGCATTTTATTTTGCCACATCATCTATTGCATTATTTCAGTTAGTTGACATGAATAATGTCTGTGCATGAATATCTTTTCTAAAAGGACTAGATAGATTTATCGATATTTGGATCGATTTCACTTTACAAAACAAAATTCAGAAATGTACCTACGTATTGGTTCAGCCATTATGTTTAAACGTTGAAGATTGATTACACATTGTCAAGTTGCGTCGTTTTATTACAGAGTTCCCATAGCCACCTTCCAGCTCCATCACCAGATCAGCTCCATGTCATAACAATATTGCATTGTCATCTGATTTACATAATTATGCATGAATATTTCAGCTCAAACGGAAACCAGTAAGTAAAAAATTGCGTTCAAAAACTGGCAACGTCGTAGTGTTTTTTTTTTCTTTAATGATAGATATAGGCAAGCGCTTGCCCGCTATCACGCCTGATGATAAGCGTAATTCGATCTACGATGAAACGCATTTGCCTAGAAGATACCTATTCACTCGCGACTTGAAGGCCCCCAGAATGTGCCTATCGGGAAACACAGACTCAGGCAAGGAGTTCCACTCTCTAGCGATACTATTGATAAAATTTTAAGCAAAACGTTTAGTGCGAGTCTTTGGAATATCCACCAAAAAACGTTGGCGCTGATTCGTACGTCTGGTTGTTCGATGGAAGAAGGGAGATGGGGGAATTAGGTTGTGCAATTCCAGTGCACATTCACCGAAATGTTTCTGATAAAAAACCGATAAGCTTGCAACCTTGCGTCTATGCTCGAGGCTTTTGAGCTTACCACAAAAAAGGTTACCTATATACTCAGTGAATTTTATAGATACTAAAAATAAATTCGCATCACTATTTTCTCGTAAGCGCTTCCATTTTCAATGTAGACAATCCTACAAACAATTCATACGGGAGATGAGTGCCAATCGCACGGGCAAATAAATCGATATTAATTGTATTTTATTCCTTTCCAGCGTTCCTACGTTGTTTTCAGACAATATTTATGATGTAGGGAGGAATATTTTGTTTTTTCAACCCCTTAAGCCCAGAAAATCTTTAGATAACAAGACAAAACAGCGGTTTTACATGAAGTTTTATAATAATGTATAGATATTTTGCAGAGTAAAGTATGTGTAATTGTATCTCTAGTTAATTTACTCACTAGAAAAATCAAGCAATTAGACTATAAGTATAGGACTTTGAGAGATAAGGAAAATCAACAGTTTTGATAAATGATAACGAGGTCTATCCTATCTCTCGCGATTCGAAATTCCTGGTTTTAAGTTTCCTTAAATCTCAATACTCAATTCAAATTATTGAAAGACTGTGTGAAGCTATCACATTGGAAAAATACAAAACAGATTTTATTACAAGCAATTATAAAAAGTCACTATTTTTTATGTTAAAAAAATATTCCATGTTTTTGATCTTATAGCAAAATTTTTCGGAAGCAGAAGTCAAAAGTCAAAATGTCTTTATTTGAATAAACTCAATAATTTTTGAATAAACTCATTAACTTTTGAATCGTCTATATTTTCCTATCACCCGATTTATTTTCTTAGAACATAAAAATCATAAAAACAAAGCATAAAAATCGGTGAACAGATCTTTTAAACTTATTTGAAAGCGAAGAAACTAAAAACATGTAAAAAACGAGAATTCGGCTTTGTCGGAGCGTGCATTGTAGGACACGCCATATAACAGTGCCATTACAAACAGATGAAGTCAGATGACTTTTTGTACACACGCAACTGTGTGTGTAAGTCTAGGGCTACCATGCAGTTTATACTGTATGAGCGGCATTCAATTCATAATTTTAAGTTTTTGGTAAATAAAGTAACGACGCATTGCTTTGAATATCAAAATAAGTTGACGTTGACAAACACGACTAAACGAGCACACGATTCGGCACAGAACTCGCGGGGTGGGGTGAGGTAATTGATTCTGGGGCTGGGTGGAGAGTTTCCTTTCTGTACGGTATTACTTATATCTTTCTGTGGTTACGTACGATTTCATTTTATCACGGATCGATCTGCTCGGTTAAACAGGGCTAATTACATTATTATTCAATTAAATCAAGCTTTAAGCTGGCGTAAGTCCACTGCATTGATAGTAACATTTTCATTATTTAAACCTTTTTTATCTTCGCACGTTAATGAAAATATGTAACTTATGATTGAGTTTATTCCCCCATGGTAACTTTGTGGAAAATGAAACGGGAAGAGTGAATTGAAAGTCTGGGGGTAAATTTGTCCCCTGCTGGTAACTGTGAAGTAATATTCAAATAAAAAACAAAAAAATGAGAGAACGCACGCGGAGGGTTCCGTACTGATTTTTTTAATGATATAAGTAACTACAAACTGGCGATATTCGGATTTTTCGCTTAACTTAGAGCTTTTAGACCTTGCTTCTTGCTAAAATTTGATAATTGTAAAACAACGGATAATACCCTTAATGTCTCTATTTGAAGGGGTCCCCAGAAAAACGTTGTAACTATAAAAAAAAGTAGAAACGGGTTTTATGATGGAATTACTTTGTATGACTCTCATAGAGAGTTCCAACATCAAACCATGTTTCGATTTTTTTATGGTTACAACGTTTTTCTGGGACGTTATCATTATTTTATTAAAAGTCATAATTTTTAAATTGAGTAGATAATCAGAAACTTCGATGTTTAACAGCTTCAACGGACTACAGTTGTTACAGTTTGATATTTTCACGTAGGTATTCCTGAGAAAAAGGGAATTGATTGACAAAGACAACCAAATAATCTTCTAGAGTTCTGTTTTTCCTTTTAATATAGTATATGAGTTACGGAACCCTATAAAGATACCAAATTCGTATTTACATTTACCTGTTCAAACAAAACCATACATAGTATACCTACATACGAGTATATATGATAAGTTCATTTCGAAACAGCCAAAATTCATAATTCTATGACTTTCACGGATCAAAAGTCAAAAGATGTAATAAATATTAATATCGCAGATGTTTCGCAAAATCCAGCTTTTAAATTTGGACGTCAATCCGGATTTCGGGACAAAAATTTAATATTTAGGTACACGGTGTAAATCACGGTTCGATGGTGGCGAGTTTTCGCTTTGTATATTTAAATTTAACTTGAAACGAGATGTTTCTAGCTTAATATTGGCAATTAAGCATAAGTTAATAAAGTGCTAATTGTTGTACTTGGGTAGTTTTTCAGACGTGTCAAATGTGTTATTTTATTTAAATAAATCATCATCATCCCACTTATCCCAATTTATTTGGAGTCGGTGCAGTGCGTCCTTCTCTTGTATTTCTCCTGTCACTCGTCATCTCCTCATCCACTCCCTTCACATTCATTATCATTCCGCACACAATCCATCCATCTTTTCTGCGGTCTTCCTCTTACTTTCCAGCCCTCAACATTCATATCCATTACTCTTCTGGTAACATGCCTTTCATCCCTTTTCATAAAATACCCATACGAAGCCAGATGAAACCCTTTCAACTTTTCTATCACTGTTGCCACTTTCAAACTTCCTTTCACACACTAATTCCTAATTTTATCCATTCGTATCACACCACACATCCACCTCAGCATTTTCATCTCTGCTACATGAAATTTTCTTTCATCCATCTTCTTCGTAGCCCACATTCTGATCCATATGTGACTACTGGCCTTATTGCGGAATTATAAATTTTGCCCTTATTTTTGGACTGTATTTTGATTCATAGTTATGAATATAAAAAAGGTAAACTATAAAAAATACATGCTACAAATAAATAATACATACACCAAAATTAAATTATCCATCTTTCAGTAATATTGGATCTTTATCATAAATATAGTATTTTGAGTCTCGCCATACGCACTCAATTTGCATAACTGCTTATGCAAATTGGTACGAAAATATTTTGTTTGCTTGCATACATACATGCTTGAAATAAAAATAAATATCTTATCCAGAAATCATACCATTTGGACCGTGAGTATTTCCGGATCACGACATAGTTGTTTTTTTAGATTGAAAATGGTATGTTTTGAAATATCACTGCCACTTTCCATATGAATAATATTTTGAGTATGTTTTTTACTACCTACATCATCCAACAAAAAACTAAATGCATTTATTATGAGCATTCAGTAACGGTTGACTAAACGTAGTTTTTTTTTATCTACAACGGGATAGGCCTTCATTTTACCTGATATTAAGTGACGATAAGGCCGAAGGTGGAAGCGCACTACATCCTTAAACTTCCTTACTACCAGAACACAACATTTTTTAAATGTTGTTATGGCGCCAGACTTAGGTAAGATGGTGGTAGCTACGTAGCTAGCCAGGCGCACTTGAAATAAGCCCTGCCACCAACCAAACCGAGTACAAATTGTTCCCACCTCCTGGGAATCGAACCCGGGACCCAGCATCTTACACGGGTGGGCGAACCACTAGACCACACTATAAGTAAAACCATTTTATCGCTAATGATTATTCTAGATTTACTCAAACTTTTTATTTTTCATTAAAATCTTGAAGCAAAAGCAAAATTGTCGGTATACAGGGTTTCCCAAAACCATAAGAATAAATAACCAAAACTTTGCCACATGGAGGGAAAGTACCTTAAATATTGAAGATAGGAAATTTTGTTGAAAGAAGACTTCGTTTTGTTTTAAAAAATTATGTGAACTACATTCAAAGATTTTTTTTAAAATCTCATTCATTCCTATACAAATTGATACAATACGTAATAATTAAAATTTAAATGTTATATTTCATGGTCTTCCTTTTGTTTAAAACGCTTTGTTACCTTAACAAAAAATAATCCCTTTCCATTGGTATCGTAAAAATAAAAGATTGGTTTTTTTATTTGGTCGGTTCAATTCCCGGTTAAGGAATGCAATTTTTCGAAAATCTTTGAATGCAGTTCCTATTATTTCAAAAATCAAAATGAAGTCTTCTTTTAGTAAAATTTCCTATCTTCAATATTTAAGGTACTTTCCCTCCGTGTGGCAAAGTTTTTTGACACCTGTATATGGATGCATCAAGCATTTGTTGTATGGTGAACTCCACAAACCTAGAACAAAGTAGGTACCTGCAGATATATTAACAAGTTCTTTCACATTCCGAGATCCCTTTCCATCTCCATACGACAGAAGAGAAAAGACACAGTCGTTAGTCAGGCGTTTGCAGTTCCACTACCTGATCAATATATTACCACTTGTACAAAATGAAGGCAGTAATGCTTGTTCTTGCATCGTGAAAATCCTTATGCTTACTGATATACTAAGAGCTAGCCCCGTTGGACAATTTACAGAGCGACGAAACCCCTCTTGTTAGTGTGCTATACTAGTTATCATTATTAACAGATCCGAGCATCTGGCAGATTTTCAGTGGTGGGGGTGGGGGTGGTTGAGCAACAAAAGGGCTAAAAAACAGAGCTCTGGATTTGGTGTGGTATAATAGCAAGCAAATCATGTATCTAAATAGAATAAAACATTACCAGGCATTTTGGCTAGTGGGAAAGTAGTGCCAGGCGGCATAAAACTTACCACTTTTTGCGCACCTTTGATCGTATAGAATTAAGGATATTCTTCTACTTCAAGGAGAATCTTGTGATCCCCTTACAAGAGAGACGAACATTGTTACGAAATAAAACAAAAATATTTGTGCCGTTTTAATTAGAGCAACACATAGAAATAATATACTGTTATTCCTCTACACTACGCTAAAACTAAAGCTGTGTTGGATAAGGATTGAAGGATCCTTGTCTAGTGGTGATTTGTAAGCAAGGGAAATAAACGAGCCTCGCAAGTGCTATCTCAGCTGTATTCGATTGGCCTGTGGACGCGAAGAAAAATATCGCTCGCTGAAAGTAAATTAGCACAGGTGTAACACAGCCCGTAAAGTTTAATGAGGCTCTACAACTTGGGATGTGTTTGCTATTTGAATTATTGTAAATTTGTTAAATAGTTGAACATTTTTCCAAACACATACATCCAGAGAGTTGACGAATTGAGTAGTATTATTATTGAGGTTTAATTTGCAGGCATCTTAGAGTAAGACAGGCTGGACGAACGAAGCCTTTGTTGCTCGAAGGCATTTGTAAGCGGGGAATTGATAATTTTATTTCACAACTGTACTACACTCGACGTCAGAAAAATCGCACCTTTTCGAAAATAAGTTTAGACTTGGCCACCTGCTATTGCTAGCTAACGTTTTATTGTGTAAATATTGATATCTATTGAAAGTACATTTATTGAGCTTTCAATTAATAATTGTTTGATTTTATTAACATAACAGTTACCATAATTAAAAGCTTAAAGCGTTATTGCTTGCGCCGCTATAAAAGTAAAATAAAAGGGGTAAATTCAGGAAATGCGGGTAAATTCGCTATCGAGATGATAGAGGAAACACACTTCAACAGTTCAATTAAAAAAAGGGATTCTCAAGATGGTTACAATTGCCCATGAAGTTGCTCAAATATTGCAAAAAATGAGGCAATGTAATGTTGCTCGGAAACTGAATCTCAGTAATTGATTCCGTTCGACGAGTATTCCAAAGGTTACTAAATACTGTTGGCTATGTCCGAAGGGGAAGAAACATATAACAACACTTACCATTAAATTAGATAGGATTAAACTAACTTTGAAGATTTTTTTTAAAAGGTGCGGTTTTTCTGACGCCGAGTGTAGTTGCTTCACCCCAGCTTGGCCCCGGTGGCGCCATCTATTAGTTATATCGCGATTTAAAAACATGTTTTTACGTCTTTTCGTACCTTGTCCAAAGGGAATTATCTAATTTGATGCAGTCGTTCTAAAGTTATGCGTTTACATACATTTCGGTGATTCATTTTTTTATAATAAATAAATAATAAATAAATAAATATTTGACAACATCACATACATTGCTCCAATTCCAAAGTAAGTAGCTATAGCACTTGTGTTATGGAAATCAGAAACAACGGTGGTATGACAAACACCCAGACCTGAGACAATATTGAAAAGTTCATTTTCTACATTGACCCAGCCGGGGATCGAACCCGGGACCTCAAGAGATGGTGACGCCTTGAAAACCGGCGTGCAAACCACTCGACCACGGAGGTCGTCAAATTCGGTCGTCAGTCGTTATGACAGAAAAGAGAATATTTGTTATTTTTTTTGTAAATTTTCTTTTATAAAAACCTTATTCCACAACAAAAAAAAGAATTATCTAATTTGATACAGTCGTTCTAAAGTTATGTAGTTACATTTATTTCGGTAATAATTTTTTTAAGACGGTAAAAATAATATTTGTTTTTTTACGTCTTTCCATGCATTTTTTTTTGTAAATTTTCTTTTATACAAACCTTATTCTGATAATAACAAACACAACAAAAAAAGAATTATCTAATATGGTACAGTCGTTCTAAAGTTGTGTTTACATGACGTGTTTTTGGAGATTTATTTTTTTATATAGATTTTCAGAGCAGTGAGGAAGGAGAGGGCAACCATAATCGCAGTTCCAACGACTATTGTATGTCTCTATAGCTACGAGTTTTATTATATCTCACACTCATAGACATAGAAAATTTTTCACTACGCTCTCAAGAAGACCAACAAAGCGTGGAAAAGAGAAGTTAACATCATACTATTTACAAAAAGTCTTTGACATTCTATTTCTATGCTCACACTACACATTTTTGTGGAAAGGACTAGGTAACCCTACTTTGTGGATGTTTTATGATTTCAATTAGGATTTAGGACTTATGTAAGCTACTCCAGGGCATGCGAGATTTCTCACCCTCATCCTTCCCACCAATTCCGTTTATTCCTGCGGGATTGGCAACGGCAGATCTGGGGATCTCGTTAAGGGTTCCAACGCTCGGGTTCCCCACGTAATGAAGTAAGCTTAATTAAGAGCTTGTTCGAGTATGGGTAGGTATCTATTCGTTATTTGAAAATTATTTTCATTTAACAAAACTTTTATTTCACGTACATTATGGACAGGATTGGCAATAAATAAACTTAGAACATCTTTTACTTTATCGCAATTTACTTCAAAGATTTATTTTACTCATAAAACAATTCGCAGATCAAAAAATCTTCGAATTAGTGTTACATTGGAATCAATATTCCTGTGATTAAATGATTCCATAGCTCTAATGCTTTCACGTAGTTTCAGTTCCCGAAATTAATTCTTACATTCGAATTTCATTCCACTAAGTCACTGAACATCGAAAAACTCTTTATTGGCTTCGACCTTTTTAATCTTCACAACCAACTAAGCCTTGCACAGTATATTGGATTTTATCTGGGGGCACGGTAGTGCCCCCGCCAAGACGAGCAAGCGAAGCTCAAGGGCACTACTTCAAGGTGTAGAGTTTTTGAAGAAAAGGCTTGTAGAGTTAGAAGCTTGGCTCTACATGAGGTCTCATAACTTTTTGACAGTGACTCTTGCCTCTTGGCCGCAACATTTACATGAAAATGTTTTTGGTGGGATACCTTATTCCATTGCGGATACAATGGCAGAATGATTTTGCTGATTCCCAAATCGTCCACCAGTCGGCGCACTACCTCTAACTTGGCGCTAGTGTAGATGTAGACCTGTAATTTTGTTGAAATAAAACACTTTTTAGCGCGTAAGCTTGAGAAGTGAATATGTCATTTTGTTGTTTTTTTTAAGTGTTTGCTATCAATTTTTGGATGTTCGAAGCGATTTTTCGTAAATATCAAATTTTCTTCGAACACATTTTGGTTTTCTTAAATCTTTTATTCGTTTACTCAATTTTCGTTCAATAACATAAATTGTCTAGTTATTTTCCATTAAGTATTTATTTATTTATTTTAATCTTTATTGCTTATTATAAAAATACAGCAATTGGCTGACCATTGAGTCAGCCAATTGCTGTATTTTTAGCATTGGCTTTAAAGGCATTATCTTCCAGTCAACCAAAGAGGATGTAAGATGTAAGTAATGTAAGTAGTAGATATTTGAAAGCTTAAGGTATTAAACTAGCCACTTAAAGTACTCGTAGTAATGCCTGATATTCAACATGACGTTCCTTTGTGTTAACAACATTAACCCGCGGGCGTGTTACTTCAAATAATTTGTTATGGTTTCCATAATGTAAGTATCCCTATCCCACACGGGAACGGGGGGATTAAGTGTCCCTATTATCAATACTAGACGGGATAATGAGGATGTCACACTTTTAATTGCATATAAATAAATTGCTTTTCCAAAATAGCAGTGACCATTCGATTTGGTAAAATTTCGATCTTAAGTAACGTTATTTTTATTGAACTGTTGATTAATGAGCTTTCATTTCGATGTGATGAACGATATTATAAGTTATCGATGTGTTCGCTAACATGAGTTTTGATTGGCGACCCGAATCCTCTGGTGACCAGCAGGCCTATTACATAAAAACATCGCGATAAGCGGACGATGTTCGTAAGTAGGATAATTGCTAGGTTGGCTAGCTTCGAAGATGTTTCATTGAGAAGTAGTCCGAATGAGAAATTGGCTAATTGATAAGACGCCTGGCGCCAAAAGGTTCCCACTCCGTGTCAATATTAACTCATCTCTAATCGCACTCTAATTTCGCCCGATTATCGCGATTTTATTAAAATTTATGCAATAGGGCTGTAGCTTCTTTAATCATGAAACAATACACTTAAATATAGCAGTAATAACAAAATATGAGTTGCCATAACATTGAGCTTCCTCTTAAGTCTTCTTGGACAATCAAACAGTATAAACTTAGATGGGCTACACTTTTTCCAATCTCAGCGCGGCTGAGATAGATGCTCGCCATTCGTCTCTATCTCAACCAGCCTCTTTAATCTCGTCTCGAGCGGTATCTCGTGATGGTGAGGGTGTTTGCTGTCTTGATAAGGTGCTTAATTGTAAGACGAGACACTTTACAAAAAAAGACGACTAAAGTATCACTATCACTACATAGTATAAAACAAAGTTGCTTTATCTGTCCCTATATCCTATGTATGCTTAAATCTTTAAAAGTTCGCAACGGATTTTGATGCGGTTTTTTTAATAGATAGAGTGATTCAAGAGGAAGGTTTATATGTAAAATACATAGTGTCAAATTCCACACTACGCCGAAGCGAAGCGAGGGCGGGTCGCTAGTCTATTATAAAATATTTTCATAAGCAACTATTTGCAGTAGGTAATAGGACTTTCTCTAATAACTAATGAGTTACTTCACTATTTGTATGAACTGAAAGCATTACTTCCGGTGTTTTACGAAAAATCTAAATGCTTCATAACTTGACGTGTAACCTAACTTATTACAATGTTAGAACATTTTAACTTCTTACAAATAATGATAGATAAATAATTTAAAAAATTAATCCTACTAATATTATAAATGTGAAAGTTTGGATGTTTGGATGTTCAGATGTTTGGATCTTTGTTCCTCAATCACGCAAAAACTTCTGAACAGATTTGGTTGGAATTTGGCACACAGATAGTAGATAGTCTAGATTAAAACAAAGAATACTTTTTATCCCGATATTCCCACGGGAAAGGGAACCACGCGGGTGAAACCGCGAACGTTCGTTGGTCTTTAATAAATAAGAACACCCTTTGTCTTCTTTACTTAGTTTCCATTAGTCCACTACTTTCTTTCCCGGAACTCAATAGAAGAATCCGTCGTAATTTCTCACCACGAAACTCGTAAAACAATAATTTAAAGTTGCCTCCTCGTGAGCGGTGCACACGCGTTGAATGAGAGATAACGACCGGAGTTTGGTTATTTATGAGTAACGAGCCTATTCAGGCTGCGCAATGGAAATTTATGGCGCGAAATAGACGCCACCCGTCTTTAGCCCGTACAAGGGAAATATTGACATGTCAGTATTTACGTTAACATAGAACAAAATAATAGTACCTACAACAAAGAGCTCGAAGAACTTGACTTGGAGGCGTTTGAAAAATAATAGGTATTTACGTTAGAGGTAGACCAGAATCTCATGAAACGGAAGGAAATTATTTTTACTAAATCACGTGATTGTTGCGTTACAAAAGTAGTTAACTGTTGTTATACAATAACACTAATGATAAAGAAAATAATTTTATTATTCTTGACAGACTGTATGCAACAACCAAGTAAAAATAATTTCACTTCCGTTTCATGAGATTCTGGTCTACCTCTATCTAGCGCATGTATTATCAATTTTTTGTTTATTTTTTTATTATACCTATATGTTTTTTTGCATCTCGAGGTGAGATTGTTTGGTCAAATATTGTTATATAGGTAATATGCGCTAGGTTATTACTTATTTAAGTCTTTGTTCAAAATCAAATACATCTGATTTTGAACTAAGACTTAAATAAAGAGATCACATTGATCACTTAGAATATTGTAAACAAAACTTTGTCAACTATCAACTTAGTTGGTTGATCATCAACAACGCCTTTGGCGAAGTCTACAGCAAATTCCAACCAAACGTAGTAATTGTAAATGTGATGTAATGTATCTTTAGGAATAACTTGTTTGAGTTTCAATTTACAGTTTGTGAGAACTTGGCGCCTCTGAATACAGGTTGAACAAACAAACTGACTAATCCTGATGTCGTACGCTAACATGCGTTTGTTTGCTTACTGCGAGGAGGCTCGGCCAATTTCAGTCGTTCCTCTTTGACGAAGTAATCTTACGTGGGTAACGCTATTTGCTTTACAACTGTGTGAGGGCATTTATTTTTCTTAAGAACATTTGTTCTTAATTTTATAGCGCGAAAAATATTATTCTTCTTATAAATGCAGTCTGTAATGTTAAAGGTCAAGCCACACAGCGGGCGTGGCGTGACGGGACAGGACGGCGACGCGACGCTGAGAAGTTGTAATGTACTAGATACTATGGACGACGTCACACAGGCCGGCGTGGCACGACGTGTCGCGTCCCGTCGCGCCACGCCGCCGTCGCGCCGAGCGTGAATACAGATCGGAAGCGCGGCGGGGCGGATTGTATGCGTGATCACGCCCGCAGTGTGAACTCCCGTCGCGCCCCGTCGCGCCGCGCCCTGTCACGCCCGCTGTGTGACTTGACCTTAAATCATTTGTTTATAATTTCAAGTAGTATCATTTTAACATTGAAAATGTTTTTTCGTTCGCTCCGGTAGGGCCCCATTTTCGCTGAAAGTGTGTTTGCCCCGTGGTATATAGTGGTTTAAGGGCATGAGGACGTATTAGGGCTCAAAATACGCAGAATTTGAATGGCTTTTAGATGGTGAAATTTTTTTTTGAAAAAGTTGAATTTTTTTTTCGTAAATTGAAAAAAAACAAAAAAATCCTTGATTTTTTAACACCTTTCCTCGCAATATCTTCGATTTCTCGCGACCGAGGTCGAAAATCGAAAAACTGAGGGACACGCCTAGAAATATTGAGACGGGAAACATTTTGTCTTTTACTTTTTTTTGTGGGAGTGATAGGGGGGGCGGTATGCTCCCCCTTAGCGGCGCGTGGAGCGTCGCTGTGCGGTATTACTCGGACGTCATAGCCATATGGAACTTCGCAGCTTTGAGATACGAAGATCTATTAGGACTTAATAGACGCGGAAAATTAAGGGCTTTAGGATAGTATAAACAAATTTTGGAAAAGTCGATTATTTCTTTTAAAAATAAAAAAAATAAATAAAAAAATCTAAGTTTTATACGAAGATCTATTAGGACTTAATAGATGCGGTAAATTAAGGGCTTTAAGCAAATTTTGGAAAAGTTGATTATTACGTTTAAAAATAAAAAAAAAACTGTTTTATACGAAGATCTATTAGGACTTAATAGACGCGGAAAATTAAGGGCTTTCGGATAGTATAAACAAATTTTGGAAAAGTCAAGTGAAAATAAATAAATCTATGTTTTATAACATTTTTTTTAACAACGGAAACAATAATCCTAATAAGTACATAGCTAGCACACATCGGATTTGGAGAATTGCTATAGGAACAATGAAGTTCTTTATAGACATTACAGAGGCCCGGTGTAGGGCGAAGGCGGCGGCGGGAGGTGTCTTAGCGGGGCGGTGCGCGTATCAGTCGGGCATCGCACACTTTTTAAATTTTAAATAAAAGATCGCGTAAAGTCATTAATAAACTAAAATTTCGTGCCTATCAGTCGCAGTAATTACGTCTCAGTTTGAACTCTCAGGTTTGGTTTGACGTAGGTGAAGCCCGAGGCGAAGCCGAGGGCTTCAAAACAAATCTTAGAATTTTTTATACATATTTTAAGGTAGTAGTACTACCTTTCAATAAAATAGTAGGTAATGTTTATAACAATGAAATACACACGAATCGCAGATCCAAATTGGCTTTGCTGTAATTTCAAAGTACTTATTGTAAGTACTAATTCAAACAAAGGAATATTTTTTATAAAATTCAATAAACCATAATAGGTAGATTCATTTTCAATGCCCTTTCAAATCGTGTAGAGCACGAGATCTGTGAATTTTATCATATGTCTTAACCCAGGCTATAGTTTATAGTATATTTAAGTTTCTGTTATCTGTCTGTTTATATATCTGTGTGCCATTCCAAATCTATTCATCCGTTTTTGCGGGGCGCGTGGTAGAGTAACAAACATCCAAACATTAAACTTTTACATTTATAATATTAGTAGGATATCCTGATATCCATCTCCCATTCCAGTTAGTTCCCGTTCCCATATTCTTTTTGCATACAAATTTTAGCCCCCATTTCAGTCCTTTAGAGGTTGAATCATGTCCACCGTGTCGTGTTGGACTTCAAAATAAATGCCAATTTCGCAACAAACTCAAATTTCAATAACGACATCCAGGGATAAGGGATAAATTTTCGGAAAAATACGAAATACGTGATAACTTTTTTGTTTTAGAAGTACTTATTCTTTCGAAGTAGGTATAACCAAAGTATATTCTCTGCTCTGGAAAAAAAAACACAACTTACAATAAATAATATAATTGCCAAAAATAACCAAAAGCTGTGAATGTCCAAATCCACCAATGTTTGTTTTGCATGTGGCTCAAAGAAAATCCCACATGTTGCACACTCTTTCGCTGAAAAAACCTAGACAAAACCTGTTAGTGTCTACCTGCTGGCAGGTACGAATGATAATTTAGACTGCCTGCTGTTCGATGGTGAGCGGAAAATCGAAAGCACTTTGTAGTTCCTTGCTGGGTGTGCGGCAGTTTGCGAATAGCGGACACAGCCGCGAACAACGCGCTGTGACTGAAGGCTTCAAAATAACGCCGCTGGCGCTATTTCTGGCACTAACTGTATGAGCTTGCGAGAAATGTAAAAAAAAACGCTGCACTCCGCGATAGAAATAGTGTGAATGTAGAGTTTAAAATACCATTGGGCTTTCAATTTAAACACTATAAGGTCTAAAATCTTATAAAAAGAACATGATCATGACCCACGTTAAAAAACATGCAGTCAAATAAGTCTGCAGTGTGTAAATACACCTCTGATGGATCTTACCATTACATAAATTCGATAAACAGGAAATCCTTGCTAGGGAACGCAAATTCATTCATAATAATAATGCTACGCTAATTTCAATAGCAAAAATGGGACAGGCCAACAACGACACGTGGTGAGCGAATTTGTGCAGTAGGTACTTGTGTTTTGTGATGCGCCCGCGCTAACAAATTCATGTTGTCTACGGAAACGTTTCGAAAAAACATAAGTGAATTAAGAGCCCGTACCGATTTTGCCGCTGACTGCGGCTCTCTCGCTCGCACATTTCATGTTTTCCCAAGATTTCTTATATCTGAGTGCGCCATTGAAAAATGTGTCTCGGCCACTTTTCGCAATATAAGATTACAGACATTTTAAAATATATTTCAGTTTTTTGTTGCTAAAGTACCCAAAGTTATCATTTCTAACAGTTATTTGAACTGGCAAATACGATAACTTTTTGTACTTTAGCAACTCGAAATTGAAATATATGTTGAAATGTCCGTAATCTTATATTGCGAAAAGTGGCCGAGACACATTTTTCATTTACGCACTCAGATTTAAGAAATCTTGAGAAAACATGAAATGTGCGAGCGAGAGAGCGGCAGTCAGCGGCAAAATCGCTACGGAGCCTTAAGTCCTAACCGCACCATGGTGTCACGGAAATCAAAATGATTTATTAATAATATACGCTAGGTACTATTTACTCACAACACAACGTCAATATGTTTCGCGAAAAGATAATTAAAGACTTTCAACATTTCATGCAGCAATGTACTTAAAGAGAATTTCTAATAAGATGTATATTAATGTTCTCCCAAATTAAATTGTCACCCATTCGGCTTTTAACACGTCTTGCAAATTTCTATGTAGTACGTCAATTAGGGTTTTTAAAAAGAGTCTTTTATTATTATTTGTTAATATTAGTTATAATAAAGGTTGTAAATATTATTCTAAATAATATTTTTTATTGCAATGAAACGACGATCACCTAAGAAGATCCTTTCGTCTCGACAAAGTACGATTTCTTTCACTTATCGCTGGTCCAGAGAGTTATAACTGAAGTTAGAACTCTTTGGACTTGTTAACCACATTCAATGCCTTTTAATTATATTATATTTCTTAATATTATGATGAAAATGTCAGGAATTCATAAAAATGAAAAAATAAAAGTTTTCAGTTAAAATGGACAACCCTGATTACTTAATGCCTAAGAAATAGATGTATATTTACTTTAAGCTAAACATTTCAACCGAAGAAAGTAGAAGTGTGTTTGAGGAATTCGAACAACTAAGAGGATGGACGTCCCTACATTTGCTGAACTCTTTAAACTAATTAAATTTAACTTATTTTTATTTGGGATTCCCCTCAATGAATCAAAGATTCCGTTTCGATTTTACGTCCTTTTATTTAATTTAATCATTATGATAATAGAAGAGGGTGGATTTTTGATTGTCAAATATTCCACTGAAAATTTACTACAGATAACCCAACTTACACCTTACACCTGTGTTGGCATACTCTCAGCATTAAAAATAATTTGTATTTTTTATAAGAGACAAAACATATGCCAATTGTTGCAATCTCTAAATGAACTGTATTCAGAAATACTAATGAAACAATCTGCAGTAAATCTGATCAAAGGGAAAACAGTGACAGTCCAAAGATTTTTAAAATATTTCTTCATATTGAACCTAATTCTACTTTTTGTTGGCAACTTTTCATCGATAGCTATAATGGTTTACACCTACCTTACAACGAACACAGTAGTTTTTCCCCTAGCTTACGCGATTGTCATACCGTTTGAAGTAGATACTTGGCCAAAATGGTGCCTTATTTTTTGCCAAGGATTTACATGCGGTAATTCTCCTCATTTTGTTGATTTTTTTTTTCTTGATTTTCCAGAAATTAAATGTATACTTTATATAAGTGGACCCTGATAGAAAGTTCTGAGCATAACAATTTTCATCAGAATCATTTTCGCTTTACTGCGGTAAAGAAAAACTTAAAAATCTAATTTGTATTATTAGTACGCGCTACAAGATCCTTCCACGTGATAGGCATTCCCTTTCGGTGACTAATGACCAAGATGCTGGTCCGACCAAAGTACCAAAAAAATCAAAGTTGCAGAATGACCAATATCTTAATCTCCAATTTTTACATATAGTCAAAGACACCAAAGTGCTAAAAATACCTATGTTATTTATTACTAATAGCTATGGACTACACTCAGCGTCAGTAAAATCGCACATTTTCAAAAATTTCTTCAAAGTCAATTTAATCCTATCCAATCTAATGGTAACTGTGTTGTTATATACTTCTTCCCCTTCGGACATAGAGCCAACAGTCTCTAGAAACCGTTTTAAAATACTCGTCGAACGGAATCAATTACTGAGATTCAGTTTCCGAATAACATTACATTTCCTCATTATTTTGCAATATTTGAGCAACTTCAATAGTATCCATCTTTGATATTCTTTTTTTTAATCGAACTGTTGAAGTGTATTTTTTCCATCATCTCGATAGCACATTTCCTGAATTGACCCCTTTTATTGCCCTTTTATGGCAGCGCAAGCAATAACGCTTTAAGCGTTTAATTATGGTAACCGTCATGTTAATTAAATCAAACAATTATTATTTGAAAGCTCATTAAATGTTATTTCAATAGATATCAACATTTACACAATAAAACGTTAGCTAGCAATAGCAGGTGGCCAAGTCTAAACTTATTATCGATGAGATGCGATTTTTCTAACGTCGAGTGTATAATAGGTTGTTATGATTTAGGAAGACTCAAGTAATAATAGTACCCTCGCTAAATCTCTTCAAATTCACTGTAGGTAGACTCCAAATTAATTCGTTTTAATCTTTCCAGCATCTATTTGTGTGATTTACTTCACGACTGTAGATGCACTGTATTGCATGTCGACACTTCACATTTGCAACAACTTCACTGTGCTAGCTGATGAGATCGAACGTTTAGATGAAACAAACTCTGATACTCTGCCTGATCTCGTGAAGAAACATCAAAATATTTTGAAGTGAGTTTTATTGCAGTTATATTATTACGCTTTACTTTAAAGTTACTGCTTATTAAGTTTAGTACACAACAAATCTTTAGAATTTTCAGATTATCAACTTTTTAAATTAATATTTTTTTCTAATACTTGGAATATGCATAAGTCACCGATTTTGATGAATTTGAGCTTGATCGCTGCGGACACTTATAAAAACATGATGGAACAGGAAAAAAATAAAAAAAATGTATCATCCTAGTTTTATCACACGATGAAATCAGGGGAAAATGACGATTTTTTTTTTTATTTTCGGATGTAATACACTTTACAGTCAGATAGAATATCGAATAAGAAACAATATTTTGTATAACACATATGTACTTAAACGCAAAATTTAGGGAGATAATTGAAGATTATTGGCTAACTCCATATTAAACGCGCCGAAACACACCTGAAACGTGATGTGTGACGTCACCGTTTTGTATGGAGCGTTTTCGGCAGTTGCTGCTGCGCGCTTACTTCAAGTAACTATATCACGAGAAAAAAACGCAAGAGAAAAGTTTTAATATTACAGTTAACTTTCTCACGCATTATACTTTTGATTAAGATTAAAAAAAATTTATGCATATTCCCTATTGTTTTAGTGTATAAGTTTTTTTGCCTGTATTATATATTGTATTATATTTCAGGCTCAGTGAAGATTTAGAAGATATATTCCGTTTACCTAACTTCTTTAACGTATTAGTAGGTTCCGTCGAAATATGCGCTCTGGGGTTTAATATATCGGTAAATATAATAGATGCTACTTATTTAAATAATTAATAGTTATTTGTCATACAAGTGACCAAAATCAATTTGTGCTGCGAGTGCCGACTTTAAAGTGATTCTAATTTAGACTACTGACTGAGCACAGTGAGTAATTCACGATTGAGAAAATTTTCACGTGACTTTCCTGTTAAAATGCTAAATTCAGCATTAGAAACATGTTCACTCAACTCTTTTGGAGTTAGACAACTATCTTCATCATTGGACTCACTCGTTTTTTTGTAATTTATCACAAAAATAGTTCGATCAAACCTATGCT
Organism: Agriphila tristella; assembly: GCA_928269145.1. Classification (NCBI taxonomy): domain Eukaryota; kingdom Metazoa; phylum Arthropoda; class Insecta; order Lepidoptera; family Crambidae; genus Agriphila; species Agriphila tristella. The sequence continues at coordinate 48,361,185 of OV743433.1, forward strand.
GAAAATTTTTATTCATTGAGTATAGTGGATTCCCGTCGTTTTGTTTTATATTACGCTTTATTTTTCTCTTATTCATTAATATCCCATCTTATTTATTTATACATAAAACACAAATTTGTTATTAAATTTCATTAGTTTTTCTTATTTTATATTAATTTCATACATGCGACCTCATTTCGTCCATACTCTTTATTTCGAATAATAAACCTTCTTTTTTAATAATCCTTATTTAAAACTCCTTGTTATATTTTCTTTTTTTTCTTTTTAATCCATGTATGACACCCATAGACTTAGAAAATTTCTCGCTATTAAGTTTATGATGACACCATAAAGCATTCTATCTATCCTTTTCTCACATATCAATTTTACAAGTCTATCCTTGTCACTTTATTTCTTTTTCTTTATTATTTTAAAAGTTGGTGTTAGAAATTAAAAAAGCACTTTGCCTCACGCTCGCAGCAAAAATCGATTTTGCTGCGAGTTTTTACGCTCCAAAAGAGCCCTTCTCGTGCTGGAGATGTGAAATAGTTATTTGTTATACCAATACCATGCCATAATTGAAAATTAAAATAGGTTTGATGACACGAAAGTGATAAACTCTATTGGTAAACATAAGGCACATAACTTTAAACTTCTTTCTTTTTCTAACAGGTTGGCGATTTGGCTCAAGTACCCGCCTGTTTACTATTTTTAATGTCCGTTTTACTTCAAATATTAATTATGAGCGTTTTTGGGGAATACCTTATTCAAGAGGTGAGCCATCGATTCGAATTGTCAGCATCCACCAATCTGAGGTTGGCCCGCGTAATGGATTATGGTCAACCTACTTATTTATTTATAAAAAGGCTTATGACCTTGATATGGGAACATTGAAAGAAGAAGAACGAAGATAATTAGGGCAGAGTTTGACCAAGTACTGTTAGAAAATTCTGCTTGTATTATTCAGTGTAGCCCTAACGATACATTAGAAGCTAGACATTATATCGTCCATTGTTTGTATTGTATACCTATCAGAATTACTGCTTTAATCATAATTAAATTAGTGACGTCAATTATTTAGATGTATGCTAATTGCTTTCAGAGTAGGAAAGTAGGTGAAGCAGCATATTGCAGTAAATGGTATAATATGGATGAGAAGTCGAAGAAATCCCTCCTCTTTGTCATGAGAAGGTACAACAAAGGCCTTTTTCAAAACATAAACATTTAGGCTTCATAATGGCACCGCTTGACCGGGGCAACCAACCTCGTCATTTTGTGGCAAAATAACGGCTTAGAGTATATGCAGTGCGCGGGGCTCACTGGCTCCGCAGCGGTCCTGTCAGCAACAGGCTTTGTATCAAAATTTCATTTGATGTCTGTAAAACTGGCAAACATACTACAATTCTTCAACCCATTTCGTTCCCTGCTCCAGTTTTATCTACTCGAGCCAATCAAGCAAACTCCAGTAGAGCTCTTGTACCATCTACACGAAGCCTTAGCCGTAGTTGTGGGAACATTTTTTGTAGTTTTATTTTATTTTAACATTGAATTCGGCGATTGTTCTTGATTCTAAGTTCCTAATTATGTACTATACATTTTCAGATCCCACAAGTTCCAGAGATTAACCGCGTACAAGTTTTCAGTCATATGCTATGAAAGTTTTACTACGGTAAGTACATAATCAAAAAGTAAATACTTTAAATTTTCCCTGAAGCTGATGCTAAAGAAGGATTACACAATTAAAATTGCCTTGGAATTGCCTAAAAATTAACTTGGTCTGGGTGCATTACCTTACTTTGGGTAAGGGGATGTGCCTTCGATCAAGTATATCCTAGATAACGCTTCACGAACTGCGCCCGCTGCATGGCACAATCGATAAACTGTTTATCGAGATTTTTATCATATTATGAAACCTGACAAAATTATGACACAGTGCGTGGATCATTCTATAAATTATATTATCTATGTCACGATGAAATGTCAAGTGCGACTAATTATCGCGCACTGCGTGCATGATCACCAAATGATCACAATGAGCCGCCACCTTGCACAGTTTAATTAGCGCATTTTGACAGGTTGAAGTCGATTAATAGTCTACTACTCAAAGGTGGTCGACAAAAGAGTGCGACACGCGCGCAGTACAGTATGCGCGCGTGTAGTGCGATCCTTTTCTAAAACTTATCAACGCCAAAAGAACGAATTTAAAACACACTGAATGAATGATTTCTGTCGACGTGATAAAATTCTTTATCGAAGGACGAACTTTATCGTCCTGTCAAATATGTTTCGACGCTGTTTAATACATATTTTAGTCATATCGAGGTCGATATGATATACGAACCCATGCCGCGGGCGCTGGTGTGGTGTGTGGCAAAAATGGTACCTCGAAATAGCGTCCCACTTACAAACTTGGCGCTTATTTTGTACATAATTACCTCTTATTTTGTACAAAATCCCATATTTTATCACTTACTTTATCCAAAATAAGCGGCCAGTTTGTAAGTGGGACGCTATTTTGAGGTACCATTTTTGAGACTCTGACGGGGGCCTTACCCAAAGTAAGGTAATGCACCCAGACCCGAGGCAATACACCTAAATTAGTTAGTTTTTCTAATACACGACCTGGGATTGATCCTGGGACCGCAGAGATGGCAACGTCATCGCCATGAAAACCAGCGAGTAACACAGAGGTTGTCACAAAAAAAATCGAACCACAAAAACACATTTAGTTAATGATTTATTATTGTTTGTTACAGATCATAAGCACTTCATGGTCTTATTTCACACTTTTGAGAACAGCTTATAAACCTACCGGAAATCACTTTGAATGAGTAAATAATATACCTTTGTCATCATTTATAAGCACAATAGTGTAATTAGCGGTAGAAGTAGCTTTTAGTGATTAAGAGGTTAAATATATGACAAAATAAATCAGTCAGTTTCAAAAATTGTTATTATTCAGTAAGGAGTTTGTTTAATAAGGATAACGCCACCTAGTGTTAGCACGGAATCTGCCATATCTGAAACAAATAACATTACAATAAGTTATAAAACCCTTATTTCTTAAGTTTTAATGCAAGTTGGAGTAATTTGTTTTTGCGGTAAAGTATGTACCTGCATGCACGAGATTGATACAGAATACGCATTTGTTAGACCAACGACCTAATCTGTTCAAAAGCTCACTAGTTTTATGACAGCGTAAGAATCGAAGATGGGAAGTGAAAGTTGCTTTAAATACTGACCCAGTTTTATTCAGATCGGCGTTGCCCATCCTCAATCTGTCACCGCGACACAAATTCAGGTTGACCTGCAGGATATTGGAACACTGTCTGCCTTCCAAATGGTTGTAAAGGACGGTGGCAGCGAAGAATCTCCAGGCGCGATTATGAGAGCAGATGCTTAAAGTGAAGCAGCCGGGCTGGTTGTTCCCGCCATTAGCGAAGAAGTCGACATCTCCGATGGAGCGACCGAGACCAAGGCTGTACTCCAAACTTCCATCGGTGTGAATACCTTCGACGTATTTAGCGTCATTGGAGTTGATCCTGTCGGAGTTGATGTTCCATAGAGGACCGGCGGGGTCTAAGGCTGTGTACAAATAATAATTAAAGATAAAAATGGAATCTAAGTTATTCTTCCCATCAAAGTAATACCAAGGGATTTGTTCTCTTAGGAGTAGAAAATATTTAAATTGTCGTCATCAGCTTACGTTGATAATGAAAGCCAAACAATCCAAATAATGTAGAGAACAAAAGTGTGAAGTTCAAATAATTATAATACTTTTACAAAATATTTAAGGAATCTAAAATTTAAAAAGAAAAAAAATGAAAGGCTGTTGTTTTACACAAATACAATCCCAACATTTTAATGTTCAGAATTATTTATCTTTGAAAAAAAATTAAAAAAAGATCTAGAAATAAATCGAACGGGGAAATTTCTATTCATTGATTAATTTGTATATCAGTAATTAACATTCCGATTATCAAACTGTTTAATATGGGGCCATATCAAAGTTATCTTTTGCGGCAAGGAACACACAAATATTTTTTTGTTTTATTTATCTTATCAAGAACCAGCACCACCAGGTTTTTTTTATTATTTGCGCTTCTATATTGTGCATGTAAGATATAATTTAGCATAAAACGAGGTATAATTCAATTTGCTTGAATAGGCATAGCAAAGTAACATCACAGTAGATATTGAAAATTACAGAAAGAACGTTCCACCTTAAGAGGCCTTATACCATATATGTATATGCCATTCTCTCGTTCGCACATTTTATATTTTCTCAAGATTCCTTAAATCTGAGTGCGTTATTAAAAAATGTGTTCCAGTCACTTTTCTTACAAACAACGAGAGAGCGGCAAAACGTATACGACCTCTTAATACAAAGTTTAGGGCTCAGTGACTCTGGCAAGGTAGCGCAGGAACCATTTCATCTCACGGTCTACAACTAGGACATAGTTATGAACACTTCTATGAACTTAAAAACAAAAATACGTACCAGAAATACGAGCGACTTGGCCGTTTAGTTCTCGTCCAGCACATCCAACGAGATGAGCTCCCAAGCTGAAGCCCACTAAATGGACAGATTTCAGGGATATCCCAGTTACTCTAGCGAGGGAACGCAAGAATTTTCCCAGCTCTCGGCCCACATTTGGAACGCCACGGGCAGCGGTGACGTAGTTACGGATAGCGAGGGGCCTCCAATCCAGAACGATCACGTTGACGTCATCCTGGTCCAAGAAAGCTATAGAAAATTTAACATTTCTTTAATTCATATCAATGTCATCATGAGCTATATTAATTTAAGTGGTAACTTTTATAAATAACCCATCCGAAGTGCCGGAAAATACTGTGTTATATAATAATGTACATAGAACAATGAAAACTTAATTTGTGAAACCTACCTAGCAGTGATAGTTTTTCTTTTAACTTCATTCATTATTATCCACAAGCAACCGTTTTTCAGGAATTTCCAAATTTCGGATTTTCTAAAATACACATTTACAATCTACAAATTATATATTATGGACAGACCTATTCATGTAGGTGTATCGTGATGGTTGAACTTGTGATAAAATGTGCTCGCAAGGAGTGGTTTTTTTATTGATCTATTAGTGCCATCATCATGAAAAGACCACTTACCATCTCTGATAACAGAGTTCATTCCGCTCTCTTGATTGCTGAGCCAACCGTGAGCGAGCACAACGGTGTTCACTGTAGGATTGAAGTTGGAGTGCTTGATTGTGTCAGACTTGCCTTTGACCAGTTCTTGACCGACTTCAGGGTTTAACCTAATTACAAAAACGTTTGCGATAACAATGCTTTTTTAATTCGTAAGCATTTACAGCTCAGCTACAGCTTTCTTAAGGATGGCGCAGTGGTTTAGCCCCTGACCCTGCGATTGCGGAGTAGTGAGCGACTGAAGTTTCGGTTTCGGTTTCGGCCAGTTTCGGCAAGAAAAACTAGTTTCGGCAACAGTTTCAGTTTCGGCCAAATATTGGCCGAAACTTTCGGCTCAACCGAAACTCGGAATTTGTGAATTGTCGTGTGTCAATCGGCTAACTTCGGAGTTCGCCAGCCGACGTAAATCGGCACGATTATGTTGAGTTGTGTGTGTTTTAATGTGTATATCTTCAGTTACAAGATTGATTTAATTGTGAAAAAACATCTAAGTATTGTATGTGTATAGTGGATAACTAGTCATCTCGAAACTTTTCTTCTGACTGCGCAAGAGCGTCAAAAGTTTGGTCAATGGTCTATTCGGACAGGTAGTACGTGTACGGTAAAACACAACAAATAACTAAACTAATCATACGACTATTGTTAAACAATAAATTATATTGATAACTTAAAAAGTTGATTTACAAAAGTAAGTTTAACATATTGATTATTTGATTATTATGATATTTTTACTAAAGATTTTAAATACGTACATATATTATTGTGTTTTTTATTTAATTTAATTGGTAGACGGATATTTAGAATCACCAGTTGGTTTTCATACAAATGGGGTTCTCCGCCCGCCATGGATTGACCGAGCTGTGATCTAATGATTGCTATCCAGGGAACGGATGAAGGAAATAGATAGCTATTTTAAACTTATCCAAACAGCTCTTAGAATGCTGATCAGATTAGTTGGGTGTGTGTAGTAATCTGAATTTCTTTCATTCACATCACAGCTCGATCAATTCCTGGCAGAGAACCAAGGCTTCAAAATTATCTCGTTTGTATGAAAATCGACTAGTGTATCTAATTATCCGTCCAACCCTAGCGTGCTTGAAACAAATCCTACCACCAACCAACCATGAATGTGAAAAAAAAATATGTCAACTTAATGTGTGAAAATAAGTTTCGGTTTCGGTTTCGGCCGAAACTGGAACCAGGGCCGAAAGTTCGGTTTCGGCCGGAATTCCAGTTTCGGTCGGACACTAGCGGAGGTTAAGCAACTTTCGCAAGGGTCGGTCATAGGATGAGTGACCAAAAATTTACTATCCCGAGCTCCTCCGTGCTTTGAAAGGCACATTAATGCACCGGGGACCATCGCCCCCAGTGCATTTGCAGTCATCAACGCCCACCAATCCGCATTGGGCCCACGTGTTGGGTTATGGCCCATCCTCCTTATCCATCCATAAGGAAGGCCTGTGCCACAGCAATGGGGATATTAAAAATGGCTGATGGTCAATGCGTAAAGCTAGGGTTTCCTAGGATAGCGGTGCCGTCATATTACGGCCGTAATAAAGCGGCGTTGAATGTTGTCTATGTAAACAATATGGCGACTCCGTAACGTCAGAAACCGCGCCATATTGTTTACATAGGCAACATTCAACGCCGATAAATTACGGCCGTAATATGCCGGCACCATCATCCTAGGAAACCTTAGCTTAAGCGTAACAAGATTACCTAAGTTAGGATTCAAACAGAAAAAAATGATGTGGTTGGTATTGTCAATTACCTTGTGAATAAGAAATAGCCGTTGATATCATTTTCCCTGCTCAACCTCTCCAGGTAAGCGACATCCGGCTCTTCTTCCAGGTCTATGGTCTGTTTGATTCCTTCCTCATCAATGAAATCTATGTAGCGATTGTATGGCACCTCTGGGAAGTCATCAGACACTGCTGGGACGGCCGACACTGAGCAAGCTGGAATTAAAATTATGGTGCCAATAAATTATTTTTTGTTAAATACAGATGCTCATTTGTTTTGACGTAATGCTCAACTTTAACAAATAATATGAAAATTCAGTAATTTGTATTTTCTGCTTAGAATTAGAAAAGAAATTCAGGAAGTATTAAGAAAAAACAGGATCACGATGGTTCCTGACATTCTTCTAGTTAAGAGCTATGATCTAAGCTAAGGGAGGTGTATTTGTCAACTCTAATGATAAAAACCGGCTAAGAGCGAGTCGGACTCACGCACGAAGGGTTCCGTACCAAAAAACGGCAAAATAAATACGTTTGTTGTATGGGAGCCTCCCTTAAATATTTATTTTATTCTATTTTTAGTATTTGTTGTTGTAGTGGCAACAGAAATACACCATCTGTTAAAATTTCAACTGCCTAGCTATCACGGTGCATGAGATACAGCCTGGTGACAGACAGACAGACGGACAGACAAACCGACGGACAGCGGAGTCTTAGCAATAGGGTCCCGTTTTTACCCTTTGGATTGTTGTCGTTATTAATATCAAGAAAAAAACGGCAAAAAGATCACGTTTGTTGTATGGGAGCCCCCCTTTAATATTAATTTTATTCTGTTTTTAGTATTTATTGTTATAGCGGCAACAGAAATACATCATCTGTGAAAATTTCAACAGTCTCGCTATCACGGTTCATGAGATACAGCCTGGTGACAGACAGACAGACAGACAGATGGTCAGCGGAGTCTTAGTAATAGGGTCCCGTTTTTACCCTTTGGGTACGGAACCCTAAAAAAGCAATGACAATATTATTATTGACTAGGAATTTTCTTAAAATTATTGCTGTGAAGTTTAATTTAGTTGATATGCAATAAATGATTCACTCGTATATTATTAAGTGAATAAAATAAATATAACTTACCGGCTAGAACCGCAAGAAGCGACAATGTTAATTTCATCGTGAACTGCTTATGGTCTATTAGCCACTTGAAGATATCACATACAACGCTTTTATTTATAAGATTTGCTGTTTCGCAGAAAAGATAAAACATAGTTATCGGTTTTTCAGATTAACTAGTATTAATCGATAATAATCTTGTGCGTATCTTGATAATCACGTTGTCGGCTATATTATAAATAAGTGTTTAGCTTAGTAACGTAAACTGGCTTACTGAGATTTCTTATTAAGATAAAAAAAACTATTAGTAAGTAGTTATTTTAAATTTTAGATGTTGCTAATATTTTTTTATATACCTACCTATTTTTGAATAACAGATTTTTTTTCAAGTAAGTAGTCTTAAAAATTGTAAGTTATTCAAACATAGGTTTTGAAATAGTTTTCACTAAAATCAACAAAAATGTGAACCATTTATCAATTAAAAGATATCTAGATTTTCGAAATAAGGTCTTGAGCATTTTTATAGTTTTCAATTTTTTGTTTTTTTTTTGGTTGGTTAGATCATGCTGAATAAACAGTTTTTCTTTAAGATAAGAAAGATAAAGATAATTTATTTGCATAAAATATGGTACATTGAGATCTTAACATTCTAAATATAGTTCCACATATTTTGCCAAATCTAATGGCGTGCAAATGTATGTTCATTATATTATTTCTTACAAAAAATATTTTATTCAAGCTCCATTGCAAAGACGGTAAAATATATTTAATTTATAAAATGTCAAAATAGTTACATAAATAAATTGAATTTAGGTATTTAATATTCACTTCTCATTCATTATTTAATATTGTCAAGTTTTATCATTTAAAAATTCATTAATAGTATAAAAACATTTATCCACTAGCCATTTCGTCAGATTAATTCTAAACAGGTTAAAGTTTTGTTCACGAATGGATTTTGGGATCTTATTGTAAAGTTTAATAGTCATAAAGTAACAATTTTTATGATAAAGTTTCGAGTTTGAAGCAGGCACTAATAATTTTGTAGGATCTCTGGAGACATGCTTTTTGTATTCCTTTGCCTTTTTAAATATCTCTGGATGCTTTCTTACAAATAGCCCAGACTCTAGGATGAACAAGGAAGGTAACGTTAGCAACTTTAACTTTTTGAATAGAGGTCTGCATGAATCCATTGGGTGAGCTTTGCAAATAGCTCGTACACATTTTTTTTGTGTTATAAAAGCCTTATTGAATATTGGTGAGCTACCCCATAAAATGACTCCGTAACGCAGTACTGAAACTACGTAACCATGATAAGCTATTAGAGCTGTTTTTTCACCTGAAGTTTTGCGTATCATTTTAAGTGCATAAACGAATCTATTCAACTTTTTGCACAACTTACTTATATCGTCTGCTTACTGGTAAAAAATGGTAAATGCATTTTTGATCAAAAATGAGATATTAATGCAGTATTTGTAATTTTCGACGCTCTTTCTACTGGTAAAATGTGATAAGTGAAAGGACTTTTTAGTGCCAAGTTACGTAACTAAAAATATTATAAATAGCAAAGTATTTCTATAATTCTACTACGAAAACGACGTAAATCTACTTATTAATAGGTTATAATTAAATAGACACAAGTAAAAGATGATGTATAACTTTATTATTTTTTCTTTGTAGATTTAGTATTTTAATTCACGACGTGTACAGTGTGGAAAAATAGATTAAATGCATTTATTTACTTTTTTTTCAACAAAAACTTCAGGCAAATAGATTTAAATACATTTATTGTTTTTTTCTTGACATTCCATTGTATACCAAGTTCGTCTTTATAAACTGTTAAAGTATGATAACATACATGTGCTGTTTTTTACCAGTAGGGTAATCACGTAGCCTCTATAAATTGAGGTCTAGCAAATGATAATAAATGCATTTAACACGTTTTACCTGTAAGATCTCTAGTGATATTCTGGCATTATACGAGTGACACGTGCGTAACTACTGCATTTACCTGATTTTATTTGTAAGTTTCTAAAAAAATTTTGTTCTTACCATAATGATTTTCCATAGTAATAAGTTCCACCAGCTTAAAAATCTGTTACAAATGAAATATACAATTTTAAAGACATAATTTTAATGTCACATCAATCAAAATATTGTACGAAACATAATATAACAGCCAACGCTAAAACCAATAAAGAATACCTCAGAAATAATCAAGTATCTGGTCTCAGTCTTCCGAAGAAACTTCGTCAACTGCAAGTTATGGTTAACGGCAGGCTCATCGGTGGCAGGCAAAGACGAAAACCATCCATGGAATTCGACAGGGATAACCCCTTTATAACACATCGCCAAGAGATTTTTTTCTTGGCTTTTATTATAGGCAAAGGCTTTAGATAGGCTTGCTTCATGCGGTTGTTCCTTGTCCCTGCGCCTTTTGGTCTGTAACTTGCAGTCTGGTTTCTTCCCGAGACATCGGTGGAAACAAATTCTTCGGACATGTTATAGTTAAAAACATTTTAGTTGGTTCTGACACAGTATTATAAAGAACCTACCAGTAATCCGACTCTTTTGTTGATAAACGCATGCCGCCACTGTGTAGGTATACACACAGAAACTCCGTCAAAGGTCAGGGTTGTCACAACAAAAACTACTCAAATATATCACATAAAAGTTTGAATTTGTAATAACGAAAGAATAAAAATATAATATAATAAAAAAGTTATTCAATTTGAGGGTCCCTATCAAACCTTGACGTGGATTTACAATTAAACACAGAACAAATCAGTAAGCCATTATGAGACGTTCTGGAATTTCGTTACGCTTCTTAAAACGTACACCCCTTCAAGTAAGAGAGCGCAAACTAGAGGAGATTGCGCTCGCCGACTCTGCCGCTCACTTCCCCGCGTACCCCCCATCGTTGCCCCGCACAAGTACATGAGTCGGACAACTGTTAGTAGTATTAATAAAACTGTGGTTCTGACTTGAGGTATTTAATTCTCTTTATTTTCAAACACTTGGCTGGTTGTCCATTGCAGTCTTTTGACTTAATAAAGATCGTTTCCTCGGCAAATTTCTTGAAATCATAGAAAAAAATTGTGTTCAATTTGTTTTGTTCAACAGAACAAATTGAATTCATTTTTTTGAGTCTAGACATAGCTACACGGAAGTTGATAGTATGCACAGTAGCATTGAGTCTGCAAAAACCAGACCAAACCAGAGAGTTTAAGTACAATGATTTCTATGATCTCAAGAAATTAGCCGAGGAAACGATCTTTAATAAGCCAAAAGACTGCAATGGACAACCAGTCAAGTGGTTGAAAATAAAGAGAATGAAATAGGTAAGTACCTCAAGTCAGAACCAACTAAAATATTTTTTAACTTTGATAGAAGAAGAAGAATTTGTTTCCATCGATGTCTCGGGAAGAAACCAGACTGCAAGTAACATACCAAAAGGCGCAGGGACAAGGAACAACCGCATGAAACAAGCCTATCTAAAGCCTTTGCCTATAACAAATGCCAAGAAAAAAATCTCTTGGCGATGTGTTATAAAGGGGTTATCCCTGTCGAATTCCATGGATGGTTTTCGTCTTTGCCTGCCACCGATGAGCCTGCCGTTAACCATAACCTGCTGCTAAACTGATACCTGGATACTTGATTGATTATTTCTGAGGTATTCATTATTGGTTTTAGCGTTTTATGGTTTTATTATGTTTCTTACAATATTTAGATTAATGCGACATTAAAATGATGTTTTTAAAATTGTTTATTTCATTTGTAACAGATTTTTAAGCTGAAAGAACTTATTACTATGGAAAATCATTATGGTAAGTACAACATTTCTTTAGAAACTTTCAGATAAAATCAGGTAAATGCAGTAGTTTTTTCGATAATTCCATGAATTTATTCCCCATGCAATTTTTTTTTTATTTCATGGCTAACTTTTAATATTAGTATGTACTTTTCATTAAAACTATAAAAAAATAGTGTGAAATATAGGTTTTATTTCATATATTTCAATTACAGGTAAAACCAGTTAAGCGCACTGCCTAGATCAACATAATTATATTTTTTTGTTAAATCTCATCAAATAAGTTCTGCTACAAATATACAGAACGAAAGGTTAATATATTACCAATAATATTTCATATTACATTCTACAACAATTGAATTGAAAGATAGTCAAAAATCTATTTAAACTTTCAAATCTTATTATCTCGTTTCCACAAAATGTGCACTTAACATAGTTTACCAGTAAGCAGACGATATGTCCCTTCCAGTTACAATTACTATCCAATGTAATTACCTAAGAAATTAATTTCATTTATGTCTTCAACTACGTCATTGTCTGTTTTAATATTAATTTTATGTCTTGTGTTTTTATAATTATTGAATTGTACTATCTTCGTTTTCGACATATTTAATGTCAAGTAGTTTTTAGTCATCCATTCTTTAAAAAAGTCAATTGTTAATCCTAATGTATTGTCATGGTCAATAGATTTATTATCGTCAGGTATAACAACGGATATGTCATCTGCAAATAGTACGCACTGATAGTTGGTTATATTGGGAATGTCATTTATGTATATTAAAAATAAAAGTGGTCCCAATACGCTACCTTGCGGAACACTACGGTTATTTAATTGATATTTAGAGTTGTATAAGGTAAGTAAATTGTTTTCGTCAGTTTTTGATATTGCTACGCGTTGCCATCGATTTTTTAAGTAACTATTGATCCATTCCCATGATTTCCCTCTAATTCCGAAACGTTCACATTTATTCAATAAAACATTATGGTCAACATAATCAAATGCCTTACTCATATCGAAAAAAATGGCGGATACTCGGTTTTTTTTGTCAATATTTTCCACAATGTTCTGGACCAGCTTGAATGCAGCAAGTGTAGTCGACTTGTTTTGCTGAAAACCATTTTGTTCATTTCTTATTACGTTGTGTTTCAGTAGAAAAGCAATAAGTCGTGCATACATTAACTTTTCGAGGATTTTGGAAAAAATTGATATTAATGCTATGGGTCTATAATTGCCGAGTTCTTTTTTATCTCCTTTTTTAAAAAGCGGTATGAGAATGGAGTGTTTCAGTTGGTCAGGAAATACACCCTCGCTTAACGACATGTTTATAATGTGGCATAGTACATTTGCAAGCTCAGAAGCTGATTGTTTAATTATATACGTTGATGCACCATCATAACCAACAGCATGAGTGTTATTTAGAGATTTAATCGTTTTTACGACCTCGTCTTCAGATGTCTGTGCAAGAAATAATGTGTCATTTACTGAATTTAAAAGATTATAATTTGGTCTTTGACTTTTATTTGAATCGTTCTCATGGTTATTATTTGAGATGAAGAAATTATTAAAAGCGTCAGCAATCTCATTGACATCTGATATTTCCTTATTATTAGTCTTAATACTGCTAATATTGTCAACACATCGATTACTATCTATTTTATTTTGAATTATTTGCCAAGTGGCTTTACCCTTATTTCTTGATTTGCAGACGAACTTCTTATTAATATTTCGCTTGGAATTAACGATACACTTCTTCAATAGTTGTTCGTACTTTATGTAATTGAGCTTATTTTGGGGTGTTTTATTTTTATAATATGCAAAACGAAGTTTTCGTTTTGTTAAAGATGATTGCCTGATGCCTCTAGTTACCCATTTAGGCTTCGTGCCTAGGGTGATTTTAATTTTGTTGATTGGGAAACACAGATTGTAGTATAACATAAATGTTTCATGAAATATGTCAAAACCACGATTTACATCTGTTTCATTTAGTACTTCAGTCCACGTTAAACTAGCCAGTATTTGCTTAAATTTTTTAATGTTTTCTTCATTATAATCCCTTTTAAATGTGTAATAATATTTTGCTTTATTAATATTTAAATTTTCATTTGGATATGAAAGGGATTTATTTTCATTCTTTCTTGAAACTTAGTTTAAAACAGAGTAAAGCTCTTACCACGGCATCAGTTAATAATAGTAATAAAAAACCGGCCAAGTGCGAGTCGGACTCGCGCACGAAGGGTTCCGTACCAAAAACGGCAAAAGAAACACGTTTGTTTTATGGGAGCCCCCTTTAAATATTTATTTTATTCTCTTTTTAGTTATTTGTTGTTATATTGGCAACTGAAATACATCATCTGTGAAAATTTCAACTGTCTAGCTATCACGGTTCATGAGATACAGCCTGGTGACAGACAGACGGACAGCGGAGTCTTAGTAATAGGGTCCCGTTTTTACCCTTTGGGTACGGAACCCTAAAAAATGGCACACCAACGACTATGCGTTTCGTGGTCAGGGTCGCCACTCCAACAAAAAACTCCAACAATACAATAATAATAATAAATAACAGCTATCTTTCGAACCACTGATCATCAAATCGACGATATTTGTTAAATACGTTTAGTTACACCTTGCAATTTGAAATATATCATATAGCAATATGCATTATACGTTCAACAATATAATAATTTTAAGTTATAAGGTTGTTCATAATAATTCTTATTTGCTTTAGTCATGACGACCTCCGTGGTCGAGTGGTTCGCACGCCGGTTTTTAAGGCGTCACCATCTCTTGAGGTCCCGGGTTCGATCCCCGGCTGGTTCAATGTAGAAAATGAACTTTTCAATATTGTCTCAGGTCTGGGTGTGTGTCATACCACCGTTGTTTCTGATTTCCATAACACAAGTGCTATAGCTACTTACTTTGGGATTGGAGCAATGTATGTGATGTTGTAAAAAAAATTGGTAAATAAATCACTTAGTTATCTCTATTGCTGTTTATTGTAACTTTCGATTGGAATATTAGTACCTTCATTTTTAGTTTGATAGTATGGATAGGTTCCTGTAGTATTTAACCGGAAGATTCCTTTCCTGTGAACAACACATTAAATTATGAATTTATGAAATTATCTTCATTAAAAATATCATTATTAAATATTATCACTAGAGGTTAAAGACTGTATAAATAATGTTCCTTAATCGTGTGTTTGTAGGTAACTCAATCACGCAAAAACGGCGGGACCAATTTTGATGAAATTCGGCACACAGTTTAAGGCCTGGATTAAAATTTATAATACTTTTTACCTCGGTTCAAGACTTCCTAGGGAGTTTTCTAATGTCCACGCGGATGAAGTCGAAGTCGCAAGCTAGTTTTATATAAAAACTGCAATATTAAGGGGCGATTTTTCAATCCTTGTATGACAATATCAGTCAGTTAAATTATTATTAAAATAAAAATTAGTCAGAGAAACGAATGACAAACATTTTCAATTTCGCGGTAAAATACGTTATCAAACGAATAAATTTTAAATGGTTTTAAAAAATCAACCCTCAGACAGTTAATTATTGCAAGTTAAAAGCGTAAAATTGATGGAGGTTATAGAATATTAGAATAACTTTTAAAAATTGTAACTTTGAAACTAACTAATGAAATTCAATAAAAACTAACCCAAACTTATTCAAGTCATTATTTCCCATAAGCAATATATCTCCTTTACACAGATCAAATGTCATTTGAACGAATCCAAGACACTTTTTACCAACAAATTGATTATATCTTACAGATGCGGCGAACAGTTGGTAAGATCTGGCATGATTGCAGCTAGTAGTATTACAGCCTGGTTGTAATGTCCCTCCATTAGGGAAGAAGTCGGCGTCAGCTACCTCCTTACCGATACCCAAGCCGAGTCCGTTTGTATGTATGGCTTCGACATATATTGCATCTTCAGGCTTTAGGCGGTAGCGGTTAACGTACCACAATGGCCCAGCCGGGTCCAACCCTGAAAGATTTTCAAATCACTTTCAACAACTGTATTTTGTTCAAAATTAGTTTTAAAATGAATTGAAATTCAACTAGTTGTTAGTACGGCGACTGACATTCATTGGATCTATCTAATAAAAGACAATGCTTCCTTGAAATAACTCTACACTTAATTGTTTAAAAGGTCTTGTTTACTGTTTTATTTTTAGCTTATAAATACGAATATCCTCTAATCTGTCGAAACGGATTTTTGCAAATGCGTACAGCTGTCAAAATTCAAACGTTATTTGTCTTCGTTATTTAAATTGAGAAAGTTGGTTCCATTTTTTGAAATTCTGAAATCGGTTCAGTGGTATTTCAGGAAAATCTGAAATTATACTGTCGTTTTCGTTACCATTGAACTTATGCGGATGATCGACCATAATTTCTTTGTTAAGGGTGTACACGCGCATCACGTTCCATTTTTAAATTTTCAATACAAATGATCAAAACAACTTTGCGCGAGCCGTAATGAGGGCGAACTTTGAAAATTCCTATTATTAAATAGATATGAGCATATACAAAACACGCAATACAATAGACAAAAACCTCATTATTCCTAAGAAGCAAAAATACTTTATAATCTGTAAATACCAGTAAAAAAACATGTCAAAATGTAATAATTTATGCATTTTTAAATATTTTATTTATCTGTGATCAAATTGTTTTTTTTTAATTTTACCTTTATAGGGAACTCCTTGACAATACAAACAATAAGTGAAAAAATAAATATGAATCGTATTCTTTTTTGTTGCAGCTGACACGTTTGTGAAAAATACCTATGACAAGCAAATTTGAAATTCCACTTGAACAGATTGTCTTCGTTTTAAAATCCCTGATAATTTATAATGTTTTTCTCTCTATACGGCACTAATTTAAGAATTTTTCTTCCAAAAACTAAAGTTTACATCAATAATGCTTTCATTCTTTAGATAACTTCTTTGGAAAAACACTAATTTCTTTGAAATGCGGATATACAGTCTTAATGATTTAGATGATTCTTTTTTGTTTCAAAGAGGATACTTTTAGTAAATAATATTGCTGGGTTTTTTTTTGGTAATGAGGATATCAGCAAATTTAACCTGTTTTGTCTATGACTTTACAAATTCGATAACATAATAATGCCCAGTTGGTGCATACGAACATTTTTTTAAATAAAATATGATAATAACGAAAGTTACATTCTGACGTTTCTTAAGTCATAAGAAATTTTTAGGTAGGTATAGTGGAATAACTCCAATAAATTGTTATTTGGTTTTATAAAAAAACAGCGTTTATTTTTATTATCAATTAATTCACTGTGAAATATCAATAATTGATTCGTTCTTGTTTGTTAAGGTGGAAAATACCTATCTAATAATTTCATACTTTATCAACATAATAACTTTTTATAATCAGAGTTAGTATTTTGCACACATTCAGATTTTAGATGATAAAAATGTTTCATTGTTTTTATTATCTCAGCTCTTATCATAATCTTTCTATATTTATTGGTAATCTGTACATTGTCTTAACCTCGCATGGTGTCAAAAACATTTGTCTATTATTATTAGTAATTATTTTGAGATTAAATAAAGTGGTAGAAATATTTTTTGACCTACGTTCGTGTAAGTATGAGAAGGAATGATCACTTAAAAATTCCATTAAGAGGTTATTATTGGACTGTATCTCGGGTTTCTGATAGCACATATCTTTGCGATTATTTTAAAATTTGTTTTTTTATGTGAAATCTGTCTGGTAGGTGAATATATCCGGAATTTCTGAATCCTGTAAAACTGGCCCCAAGTCTCACTAAAATGTGGTCGACTGCTAATAATGTTTAAGCATCGGAAAGTGATTATTTCAATTGAACCTTATTTACCAGTTATACGACGTACTCTTCCGCCCATCTCTCTCCCAGCGTTAGCGGCAACATGGGCGCCTAAGCTGTGACCCACCAAGTGCATCTTGGTCAAAGGTGCGCTCAACGTTCCATTCAGATATGCCAGAAGATGGCCAACCTCCTTTCCCACTCGTGGTACACCCACCACTGCTGTCACATAGCCTAGAGAAGATATACTCGTCCAATCTACTACTATGACGTTCACATCTTCGGTTTGGAGTAAGGCTAAAACATCAAATGCTAACTTATATTCCTCATTATTATCACCAGAATACTTTAATTTTTCAACGGCTGGAGCACAAGCCTTTCTTGTGCCATAAACAGCGTTTACTCGGGAGGGGGAGAACAGGGGTTGCTCACACATAATTAAAAGCATTTTTTTTTACAACAGACGTCATAGCGTCTTGCCTAGGTAACTTCTTAACTATTCGATCTCTTCCCCTTGATGTAACTTTCGTGCTTCTGGAGGTCAGTAGCATATTGCGGCAATTAGCTCATCTCCTCGAGCTCATCTCAATGAAAAATGAAATTTACTCTATCTGGTTGTTTAATACGTTCTCTGGTCTAGGCCGTGGAACTAATTTTAAAAAACTTGATCTTGTAACCTTCTACATGATCAAGCCTTTTAAAATTGGTTTGGTTCCGACAATTTAAGAGTTGTCCATCGTGTTATGGTTGCACCAACTATTGCTCAAATCAAAACGCGTCATGGCTTTCCTTCATTTCTACAACGCGTTGTGGTCGTTTGGTATGTTGACCACGACGCGAATTTCGTTTTGTGATATTTCTATGATTACCACAACGCGTTCACGGGGTTTTTTATAAGAGCCATGACACGAACTTCGCGTTCTGGCATTTTGGCAGTGACCAGAACGGACTTTGGAAACGAGCTTGTTTATTTACCTTTTCTTACCGAAACATCAAATTCCTCAGTAGGTGACGATTGCCAACCGTGTATCAGCACCACAGTAGGTACCTTCGGGTTGTAGTTTGAATGCTGTACAGATGCCAAATCATCAACGACTATATATTGAGGTGAATCTGGATTTTTTCTGGGAAAAGAATTATCAAGATGAAATATATTTAATAAACTACTTATATGTTAACTAAGTTAGATGAATAATAAGAATGACATTTTGAAATATATAGAACATGATTGAAATAACATTTTCAAGATATATAAATTACTATTTATACCTTACTTATTTTATTTATTACTTACTTGTTTAGAGTTCGTCAAAATAAAAGATTTGTTTTTATTTATTTATTTATATTTAAACTTTATTGCTAAAATTACAGCAAGTGGCGGACTTAATGCCATAAGACATTCTCTAGCAGTCAACCAGTAAGGGTGTTAGAACTATAAAATGGCGGCAGAAAAGCAAAAATCTATGTTTAAAAATGCTAATAAAGTACTTATTTAATTTAAGGATAAATATCTAACATTAATACATACATTTGTTAACCTATATTGACGCGTAAGTAAAAAAAAGAAGGCCTGAATAGTTTAAAATTGTGTTTATTATTATTGTTAATAATTATTATTAGTAAATAGGACTTCAGATCGCGATATAATTATCAATAATCATTTATTTTAACTTTCCTTACCTCGTATATAACAAATATGTATTTAAATCAGAACTTTTTGCTAGTCTATCTAAAAGCTCATAATTTGGACTTTCCTTTAAATCCACAAGTACAGATTTATTGTCTCCTATGGGAAATTCATAAAATCGTCGGTACGGTCGTTCTATTTGAGCCAAAGTGACATCTGCAAAAATAGCATGCATTTAACTAATAATTATATTGTTAGTTATAATGCTTATTTAGGTAATTAATTTGTTGTGAATCAATTGTTTCAATATAGTTGAGATTCTTAATTATTTTATCACTTTAATAGAGACAGTGAAACCGCAAAAAAATCTAGATTAGATTAGATACATAATCGGCAAACATGACAATAATAATAAATCTATCATTAATTTTACTTACCTAAATCAAAAGACGTCACAAACAAAGATAATAATAATAACAAAGACATGTTTAATGTTGTTCCAATAATTGGCGCACAATCAAGAAAATCAGTAGTATTCCGCAATGGTATATAAGCAGAAGTCGCATAATGAAAATGCAATCAATATGCTAGCAAGGTTAAGCGGTTGACAATGTTCAAGTGATCGATGCAGAAGTTACTCGAAAACATCCACAATATACCGATGGATTTGCTCAGATAATTTTCTATGAGCAAATGTACTCCATTCTGGCAGTCTTCTTCTAAGAAGGTGTCTTTTCTCAACTCAACTGAAAGACTTTGTCGTTGAAGGTAGAAACATGACGGCTGGGGGTTGGGATATATTAGGTTCTGGACTAAGAGCTATATAGCTATGTAGATAGAGTTGCAATTTATCATCAGCATCATCATATAAGGCCTAGACTAAACCCAGCAGTGGGTGACGCACGTCACCCACTGCTGGGTTTAGGCCTCCCCCAAAGATCTCCACAACGCTCGATCCTGCGCTGCCCGCATCCAGTGGCTTCCCACAACCTTCACCCTCACGACATTCTACCCACGAAGCGACGTCCG
Source organism: Agriphila tristella (assembly GCA_928269145.1). Lineage (NCBI taxonomy): Eukaryota > Metazoa > Arthropoda > Insecta > Lepidoptera > Crambidae > Agriphila > Agriphila tristella. The sequence continues at coordinate 48,381,489 of OV743433.1, forward strand.
GTGCGCCGTCACCATTCCAGCCCCCCTAGCCAAAGTAACATTAGCAAATATTCGTTATCGCTTCGCTTCGAAACATGTATGGACTTGACGTTTTAAAATTCGATAGTTAACGAAACCTTATGTCAATCCCATACATGTTTCGAAAGCGAAGCGATAACGAATATTTGCTAATGTTACTTTGGCTAGGCCCTCTGGATCTTTTCGCCCCTTACAGCCATCGGTACTTCTCGCTATGTGTCCCGCCCACTGACATTTCAGTGGAGAAATTCTTTGAGTGATATCGGTTACTTTAGTTCTCTTCTCTTACGGATCTCCTAATTTCTGATTCGATCACGTGGGGAAACGCCGAGCATTGCTCTTCCCATTGCACGCCTGGGTGACGAAAGTGAAACGTGGTCACTAACTATGGGACTCATAGTCCCATAGTTAGTGACCACGTTTCACTTTCGTTCGTATTTTCATTTACAATTTATAAAGCAAATAAATTCCTCTAGTTAGTGTGCCATTCATATCATTACAGCGGTGACTGTAAGAGTTGTTGGGTAGTTAAAGTTGCGCAATTTATAGAGCTCTGGATTTGGTGTGGTATTATAGCTTTATGATGTATTTTATTCGAATATAACATTGGCGTTTTGGTTGGGAGAAAAGTAAAGAAAGTAGTGCCAGGCGGCAAATTTTGCGCGCACTTTGAACGGACTTGCGCACTACTTTTCCCCTAACCAATGCCTGGCAATGTTATAATCGAAAAAGTACATAATTAGCTATAATAACACACTAAAACCAGAGCTCTATAAATTGAACCAACACCTTTAATAATTGCTTTTACAAACCCTTTGTTGCCCAACCAATATCACCCCCACCCCTGAACAGTTGGCAGGCGCCACAATAAATTAATCCTAGGTTCTTTATTTAATACTATAAATGTGTGCGTAAGGTTGTAGTGTGTATTTGTAACTTCTTCAAGCCTAAACTGCTGAAAGAATTTGGATGGAATTTGGCACAGGGATAGTTTATAATTTGGATTAAAATTTATGATAACTTTTATCCTGGTCATAGGATAAAAAGTATTCTGCGGCCCTGTGGACAAAGTCGCGGGTGGGCGGCCTCTAGTATTTGATTTGTACGAGTCCAATTAATATAATATTTTTTTCTAATTCCTACTTTGTTCTACTTCTAAGCGTAAGTATTAGAAATAAAATATAAATCTAAAATGTGCAACGGTTGCTAACTTCTATCGATGCCTGTATTAACACTGTTACTGCTTATCAGAAATAGATTCCTTAAGCACCATATTGAACAATATTGATTCCGGTATGGAATTGTATAGTACAAATCCGGATCGGTATATTGAAAGATTTGAATAAGCCTTTCAATAATATTCTAGTTGAATTGCTGAAGGGATAATAATGACTAGGGATGTTAACCATTTGTTTTTATTCAGAAACATGAGCGTTGGCATTCTAATTAAGATTAATTATTATCATGAAGATTAGTTGTCAGCCATTTAAAAAGTGCCAGTCTATTCGAACTAATTTATTAATTAACATCTTTTCAACTCAGCTCTAAAATATATTTATTTAGTTTTCTTATCTGCTTCATCTGAACATGAACATTGAAATAAAAAATATTTTTTTCGTATTCCAGCGTTCATAATCATAACTTTAAAAGTTGACAATTTGCGTCATCTGCAGATACGTTAACAAAACATTTAAATCTAAGGAGTTTAAATTAAGTTTTATTCCACTTTTAGTTTTGATTACTTATTTAAGAATATTTTTACCAGACTGCCAAGAAATAAAAAGAGAAGGATTATTAACTTTAAACGACCAGTCTAAAATTGCCAAATAATTGATGATTAAACGAACTTACCTGTAAGTGAAGTTCAATCATAATTATACGAAGGTTTCGTCCGAAGATATTAGTATATTGACTACTTGTAGTACCGCTCGTGTACTATCACCACTTAGCACGTTATTTTAGAGTAATAACCTAAAAACCCTAAAAAAAGAAGGTTTTGACTTCAAAATGACAGATTTGACATTTCCGGTTCGAGTCCTCCCCGTCACTACTTGGCGCCAACACTTCATTTACTTCAGAGTCCAAATCGTATGATGTTTCCTCAAAGGGTGAATATTGTAATTTACAATCTATCAGTAGGGAGGGTGGGACACTATTGTTGAAGTGATTAAGTTAAATCGATATAAATATCACACACATTGTCGCATGCAGTAGTAGCAAAATAAATTTCATTGAAGACAGACGTTTTTTACTTGTGCGAAATCCACGCAATAGGAAACCGACCTTAGTACAATCAACATATGGTCGACACCGAGCCGGACTACAAAAGTTGTTTACGTAAATGCATCGAGCGGCCGGCCGGCCCGAGAACAATAGGACCCCGCATTCCACAGCGATAAGAAGCGCTCGAACATAGTTTTGTGCAGTTTGTGATCTATTAATAGACAATTACGTAAATAATATCGTGCTATCGAAGTGAACATTTTTTAGTATTGTGAAATAACATTGCGTGGTTAACATTAACGTTATTAGTGGTGTATAAAGTGACGAACAATGGCTAGTATGGACCAAATACAAAGTATTTTAGAAAGTACCACGGAATTACTTAAGAAAACTCAAATAAACTTAAAAAAGTGTCCGAAAGCAAGACTTACAACGGGTTACATACAGACACGTATTCAGTGTATCGAAGAATATTGGGCAAATTATAAGCAAGCTCACACGGAATTAGTGAAAATGACCACGCGGGAACAACGCGGTGCTATGCCTTATTTTTTGAAGGAAGAGTACTATGTTCAGGAAGACTTGTACTTATCGATGCTCGCAGACCTGAGAGATTTACTGATAGCAAACCCTCAGTCCGTTTCATCATCACCTAAGGCTACCACCTCATTGGAAGTACAAGGGAACACACAAGTGAAGTTACCCCGCATACAACTGCCAGCTTTTTTTGGAAATTACGAAGAGTGGCCCACGTATAATGACCTGTTTGTCTCCTTAGTCCATAACAACTCGTCACTTACCAACGTTCAGAAGCTCCATTATCTCAAGACAAGTATCACAGGCGAAGCAGCAGCATTACTTAAACACATACAAGTAACAGATACGAATTATTTTCAAGCATGGGACATATTGAAAAAACGTTTTGGAAATAAACGATTAATTGTGAATTCCTTATTAAAACGATTGTTTGCTCAAAGAAAATGTACGTCACAGACATCAGCTCAATTGAAGTGTTTATTGGACACCACCAACGAAATCATGAATAGCCTCCAAAACCTTGACGTGCCAACCGGCTCTTGGGATCCAATAATTGTCTTTCTGGTCGTGCAGAAGCTGGACTCAGAGTCACATAAGGAGTGGGAACAAAATGCGTACACTGAAAATAAGGAAGAACTGTCCAAGTGGGAAGACTTGAAGAAATTTCTAGAATCAAAGTTTCAAACGTTAGAACTTGTCACACCGCCTTCAGCGCCTAGAGAGAGAACCGCAGCACAAGAACGAGTCTTCCATGTTTCTACGTCGTCTGAGAAATGCTGTATTATGTGTAAAGAGAATCACACTCTCTGCCGCTGTAAAGTTTTTTCGAAAATGCAACCTTCTGAACGAAGTATTTACGTACAAAGTAATAAACTCTGTTTCAATTGCTTGGCCCCAGGACATTCGGCGTTCAGATGTCGTGTGCCAATGTCCTGTCGCATATGTAGAAGACGCCATCACTCCCTTCTTCACCAAGCGAGCAACACAGATGCGTCGGCGTCGTCACCTCCACCAGAACCTAATACGCAAGCGACGTCACCATCTCAATCTCAACCTCAAGCAGCAGTAGAAGAAAAGTCGGTTCATACTACGATGGCAAAATCTGACAATGAAGATGGGCGTACAATTAGTTTATTGGCAACGGCAGTAGTCATATTAAGAGGAGAACATGGACACACTACTGTACTCAAGGCGCTCATCGATTCAGGGTCGCAAGCATGTTTTATCAGCGAGAAAGCTGCTCAAGCACTTAAACTGGAACGAAAGCAAGTAAATCTTATAGTTACGGGTATGGAATCCATGAAGGTACCTGTAAAGCAAGAGGTCAAATTTCAAGTTTTGTCACGATGGGAATCTAATTTCGAGTTACCTATACAAGCCTACGTGATGTCCAAGCATTTGACTACCAACTTACCTTCAAGCACGAAGCTCCTGAATGAATGGCCGCATCTGAAAGGTCTCAATTTAGCAGATCCAAATTTTTATGTATCTGGAACCATGGATTTGCTATTGGGCGTAGATGAATATTCGAAAATATTACAACAATGACTAATCAAAGGTCCCCCAGGTACTCCTTGTGCTCAGAATACCAACCTGGGATGGATCGTGATGGGAGGCATGAATATAAAGATTAACACTCATGAGAAATCCTTGATGGCCATGACACAAGACACAAACATAGAAGATTTACTAAAAGCAATGTGGGAAATAGATACTGATACCAAAAGAAAACTTACCAGAGAAGAGCAGCTATGTGAAGATATTTATGAAAAGACACATACTAGAAATGAGAAAGGAAGATATGTAGTGAAGCTACCTTTTAAAACAGAAAAGCCGATATCACCTGATGGAAATACAAGAGAGATAGCGTTAAAGAGATTCATGCAACTAGAAAGAAGATTTGATAGAAATCCAGAACTGAAAGACAAATATACAAAGGTGATAGAAGAATACAAAGAGTTGGGTCATATAGAAGAAGTACCTGTGAAAGAAATACAAAATAGATCAGTGTACTTACCTCATCACGCCGTCATCCGCCAGGATAAGGAGTCAACACAAACACGCGTAGTATTTGACGCTTCCTGCAAGGGTTCCAACGGAGTCTCCTTAAACGATGAACTGTTGCCGGGGCCGGTGTTACAAGATGACCTAAGAAACATTATTATGAGATGGCGTAGTCACGCTGTTGCTTTTGTGTCAGACATAACAAAAATGTATCGAATGATATTGATGCAAAAGGAAGATACTGATTACCAAAGAATCTTATGGAGAAGTCATCCTACAGATGATATCAAAGATTATAGACTCCTGACTGTTACATTTGGGACAGCCTCAGCCCCGTATCTTGCCATCAAAACACTCCAACAGCTGGTCGCAGACGAAGGTGTTCACTATCCTGAAGCTTCTGACACATTAAAAAACCAATTTTATATTGATGATTGCATGTCTAGTTGTGATACCGTCTCAGAAGCAGTTCGAATCAGCCAAGAACTCAGAGAACTTTTACATCGTGGTGGTTTTGAACTTAAGAAATGGGCTTCCAATAGCGCCGAATTCATGCGAAGTATAGAACCAAATGAGAGGTCGTCAAATGCACATATAGATTTGAACATGAATGGGATCATCAAAGCACTTGGTATTCAGTGGAACTTAGGTGAAGATCAATTTGAATACAACCTAACTTTACCTCCAACGAATAATAAAATTACAAAACGTTACATTCTCTCAGATATACAAAAAATATTTGACCCATTGGGTTGGATAGCTCCATGTACCGTGTTAGCAAAGATTCTAATTCAAGAACTGTGGCTAGAAAAGGTGAATTGGGATGATGACCTCAACAATCTATTGGCAAAGAAATGGATAGATATTCGCTCAGACCTTGAAAATGTAAACGAGATCCACATCGACAGATGGATAGGAATAACAAATGCAAACAAAGGCACTGTAGAAATTCATGGCTTCAGTGACGCCTCAGAGCAAGCGTACGCTGCAGTAGTATTTTGTCGAGTTAAAAACCAAGATGGTTCGTTCACGACGTCACTCATCGCTGCCAGAACCAGAGTAGCCCCGCTTAAAACTCTATCGTTGCCACGTCTGGAGCTGTGTGGAGCATTGCTTGCCTCTAGATTACTAAAACAAGTTGCAACAGCGATGAAGATACCACCTTCACAAGTGTTCGCATGGACGGATTCATCTATCGTCATATCTTGGTTATTTGGAGAACCGGGACGATGGAAAACTTTTGTTGCCAATCGCGTTGTCGAAATAACATCCAACGTTAACAGTAGCCAGTGGTATCACGTCCAGTCGCCTGACAATCCCGCAGACATAGCGTCCAGAGGAATGTTTGTAAAAGACCTAAAGAAATGTGATCTTTGGTGGAAGGGACCAGAATGGTTATCAAAGGAAAATATAGAATTTACAAGACCAAACATCACACCCACTGAATTAGAAATGAAAAAGACAACAATACAAACACTGACGCTAACAAATACAGAAGAAGAAAGAGGAAAAAGGTTATCTAAGAGATTTGAAGAATTTAACACATTAAATGAATTATTAAGAACTATCACATACTGTAAGAGATTTTTAAATTACAAGACCAAGAATAAAAAAGAAATTATTGATGAAAATATTAGCACTGAAGAAATCGAAGAAGCATTAAACATTTGTATAAAGATGGTACAAGAAGAAGAATTTAATGAAGAGATTCTTTCGTTGAAGACGAAGAAACAAGTTAAAAGAACAAGCAAACTCAAAACGTTAGATCCATATTTGGACGAAAAGGGAATCCTCAGGGTGGGCGGAAGACTACGAAATGCAAATCTAGAAGAGAAAAGTAAGCATCCCATCATATTGGGCAGAAGCAACAACCTTGTACCACTCATTATCGCTGAAGCTCACACCAGAACTTTACACGGAGGAATTCAGCTGGTGTTATGCCATTTACGATCCAAATACTGGATACTTGGAGCCAAGAGCCTGGTTAAAAGACATATCCACCGATGTCTGATATGTGCCAAGCAAAATGCAAAAGTGAGAACGCAAGTCATGGGTGATTTGCCTTCAGTACGTGTGACACCAGCCCGCGCATTTATAAATTCAGGGGTTGATTTTGCTGGACCATATCAAATCTTATGGAGCAAAGGCCGAGGAGCTAAAACGCATAAGGCGTATATTGCTATTTTTATTTGTATGTCAACCAAGGCAATACATTTAGAGTTGGTCGGAGATATGACATCAGAAGCATTTGTTGGAGCATTCAAAAGGTTTTGCGCTAGAAGAGGCAAATGTGCTCATATTTGGAGCGACCAGGGCAGAAATTTTGTTGGTGCGAACAAAGAGCTGACAGACGCCTGGAAGGCAGCATGTTTAGAGTTTGGAGCAGAAATCGTTGACGATTTGGCAAACGAGGGCACCCAGTGGCATTTCATCCCGGCCTACTCACCTAATTTTGGAGGACTCTGGGAGGCCGGAGTGAAATCCATAAAACATCACCTGAAAAGAATTCTGACTACTAACTTGACGTTTGAAGAAATGTCGACAGTGCTCTGCAGCATTGAAGCCTGTCTAAATTCACGTCCCCTGTGTCCCATCGCTCTATCTGATGAAAAAACAGAACCATTAACCCCTGGCCATTTTCTAATTGGAGAAGCACCTATTACAGTACCGAGTCCGAGCCTAAAAGATGCAAAAATTGGATACTTGACACGTTGGCAATATACTCAGAAACTAGTCAATGATTTTTGGGTTCGGTGGCAAAAAGAATATTTGTCTCGTCTCCAACAACGACCTAAATGGCTTAAAAGAGAGAGTGAATTTAAGAAAGGAGACATCGTCTTGATTAAGCAAGATAATCTTCCCCCAGGGAAATGGGCCCTGGGACGTATAACTGACAAACATCCTGGGCCAGACGGACTGACAAGAGTGTATAGTGTTAAAAGTGGTGATTCTATAGTTAAACGATGTGTCACTAAATTATGTGCATTGCCTGTTGAGACTTATTAATCATTTATGAAATTGTTATTTGTTTGCCCACCTTAACTTCTTTGTAAATTCATACCAATCGAGAGTAGTAATGTAAAGATAAAGTTAAAATTGCTGTTGTTAAAATCATGAATTTAAAAATAGTTTCTTTGTTTTGAAAGGACTATACTAGTCCTTTGGTGGGCGGTTTATGTTGAAGTGATTAAGTTAAATCGATATAAATATCACACACATTGTCGCATGCAGTAGTAGCAAAATAAATTTCATTGAAGACAGACGTTTTTTACTTGTGCGAAATCCACGCAATAGGAAACCGACCTTAGTACAATCAACAACTATACTAATATCTTCGGACGAATCCTTCGTATAATTATGATTGAACTTCACTTACAGGTAAGTTCGTTTAATCATCAATTATACTCGGATTCGTCCTTCGATATTAGTATATTGACTACTTGTAGATGTTGAGAGTATTTTACGAGTATGAGAAAAAAGGAAATATCATCTCTTGTGTCTTATAAATTTAAAAGAATGCCATTCATATTTAATATAATTCTGCATGTTTTATTACATTTATCAAAGATGGTACATACGGTCGGAAAACTCAGTTCCTATAATTATCATTAATCGATGATAAAGTATTTGTTTAAAGATCTTGGAGAGATGGTGGAGTCATCGACCATCCCGTATTACGTGGAATGTCTCTAAAAACATTTATGTTATAGCTATAGGTAATGGGTACCGGCGCACGTCAATTGCAACAATTTGGTGACGTGATAACACGAATCTTTTCCACTATCATTAGATGTAATTTCAGCATTCTAATAATATTAGAAAAAAGTTTTTATTTTATTTTTACAATTATGAAATGATTACGAAATGTTTATATTATACGCTGTGTATAAAAGCGGTTCTTCTTGAGAAAAAAAAAGTAAAAGTAAGATGGTTTACGTCAAATTAAGAGGAGATGTTTTATAATTGAACTAAACAATGAACTGTTTATAATTAATTGTAAGTATTGTTCCCATTGATTGTATATTTTTTGTATTCTAAAAATAGGCAGTCAATGTATTTTTTGTTGTTAATTGTTCCACAGTTGGAATAGATTAAATGAACTATATCAGGTAATCTTAAACTATATGTTGTATTTGAGCAATGGAAATCTGCGCAAGGACATAGTAAAATTCTTTACCACACTTATTAAAGGTTAGCTCAATTTTGTACATTCATCAATCAACCCAATATTATGTAAGTAATGCTAGTAAATTTGTTCTACACATCTGTAAGAAAAATTGTGTTTTTCTATCTATATATATCACAAAATATATAATGTATTTACTATATTTTGATGTTGAATTATCAAACCATTTTGGTAACCAAACTCTGTTCTTTCCGATAGTATTAACAGGCAGGAAAGTAATAGCATAATATAAGTGTAAACAATAATAATATCTTAATAATGTTGTGTCAAACAACCAGTTTACTTGTACGATGAATATTGCGTCCCTGAAATTGGGAATTATAAGATGTTCAAGGTTGAAATCCTATTACTTTACATAAGACACTATTTTTTACGTGTGAACCAGTGGTATCCAGGTTCAAGATTGTGATGGTCATGATGGTACAATCTTTACACCACTGGTATAAGAAACTGGTAGAAAATGATAAAAAAGAAGTTTTCTTAACTAATAGTAACATCAACTTTGGCATCCAAATGCTAGGAAACTAAAACATTAATATTTCAACTTATTCGACTTGTATTCGAATTAACTCAATTTTTATGTAGGAAAAACTGAAACTGGTAATAATTTGTATTTTTATTATTATTCAGTACCAGAATAATACTGTCTAGAACTAGAAAACTCCACCCAGTACTGCGAAAAAACATGTTTTATATGACAAAATTCATATACAAATATTATGCAATCAAGAGTGACCACACACACAAGTGTCCCAGTCTACCCCTTTGTTGAGAGGTATCAGACAAAATCTATCTACAATCATATGTTGTATATACAATACAATACAAATATTCGGTGTAAGTATTGATTACATTCAATTTCCATGTACAATATTATAATATCGATAATATACCGGTATCTACCGGTACATTGACTTAATAAAATGGTGCTAATTTGTATAAGTTTTATCTTGAGAAAAATCTTAACCTTTCAAACCCGAAAACTGTGACACAACGGATACTCCATTATTGTGCGGCCCCATCGGGCCACTCGGGGCTTACTGAATATGAATTGTATAACCATTACATTTGTAATAAATAAAACTTAATAATTTATCGTGAACTGCAAAGCAAAAATATTCTGTAGACCCATTATTATAGTACCTATTTACTTAAATATCACGTACAAGTACAAAATCATGATGTCTAAAAAACTGTCTCATAGTTTTGTAAAATATGGGCCAAAGGTAAGACTTTCTTTCCATTATGTAAAGAAAGTATTATCTTTCTATTCAATAGTCCATATCAAAATTAAAACCTTAAAGGAGATAAGATCTCTTAGATATATTTTTACTAACAATTGGCATTTCTATTTTGTTATTATATTATTTATTATTATTACTATTAATTTGTATAATGGCTATATTATACGATAATGACAACATAAAAAAATCTATTATAGTTAACTGATATGTTATACATATACAGTTTATGATAGTTTATATTACTTTTTCTATATTTAAACTAAACATATAGAATAACCTGATAGATAGTATAGTTCGGTTTGGTTTGGTTTTTTTTTTTTTTTATTTATATACGTTAGACAGTGGACACATTCTGTTGAATGTTCAACAAAATGTGGAGTTGGCAAATGGTTCAAGGCGTCACTGTTAAGTACTATGATCTTATTCTGTGAATATTACATTCTGCCTCGATTTTGATCATTTTTTTTTTTTTATATTGAATGGGTTTGCTCTTGACCCCAGTCTTGCCCAGAAAGCAAAGACAGGGTCTACGATGGAGCGAGCTTGCCCAGAAGGTGCTTATTCACTCTGGCCTTGAATAGAGTCAGGTTGTATGCGCTCGGAAACACAGACGCCGGCAGGGAATTCCATTCCATAGCTGTGCGCATTATGAAAGATGATGAGTAGCGTTTGGTACGCAGAAAAGGTATATCAACTAAGAACGGGTGGTAACCTGCAGTGCGTCTGGATGTCCGATGGTAGAAAGGAGAAGGTGGAATGAGTTCATGCAGTTCTTGAGCACACTCACCGAAGTACAGTCTATAAAAAACCGATAGGCAAGCAACTTTTCGGCGGTGAGCTAAACTGTTAAGCTTAGCTGCTACCAGTTCTTCATCGCCTATTAATCTCTTGGCTCTGCGTTCCACCGAGTCCAGTGCAGCAAGTTGATATTTTGCCGAGCCATCCCAAAGGTGGCAGCAGTACTCCATGCAAGACCGGACTTGAGCTTTATAGAGTGTTAAAAGCTGCCCAGGCGTAAAGTACCGCTTCAGTTTATTTAGGATGCTCAGCTTCCTAGCTGCAGTTTGAGCCTTGGACTCGATGGAGGTGCCGAAGTTGAGATCAGAAGATAACTCCATGCCAAGAAGCTGGAGAGAATCGGTTACTTGAATAGATGTACCTCGGAAAGTAGGAGTTAAGGTAAATGGACTCCGTTTCGCGGTGAACAGACATGCCTGCGTTTTAGAGGCATTGAAGCTGACGAGATTTTCATCACCCCATTGGGAGACGAGACTTAACGTCAAGTTCAATCGCTCAATCATGGCCTCTCTCATTATTTTTACCTCATCTCCACCGGTATTCGCGCTGGACAGATATCTCTCCATGACGGTACTGTCGTCCGCATAGCCAACAATGCCCGATATTAGTAGGTCATTGATGTGTAGCAGGAAAAGCGTCGCAGAGAGCACCGACCCCTGAGGAACTCCGGCATCAATCGCCATGAGGTCAGAGGAGCAGCCGTCAATGACTACTCTGATCGACCGTTCACTCAAAAAGTCAGCTACCCAGCTACAAAAGCCAGCAGGGATTCCGTACGCTGGAAGCTTGCTCAGCAGACTTGCGTGCCAAACCCTGTCAAAAGCCTTTGAGATGTCAAGCGAAACAGCAAGTGCTTCGCCGTGTTTCTCAATGGCCTCGCCCCAGCAGTGCGTCACATACACAAGAAGATCCCCAGTTGATCGTCCTCGGCGAAAGCCATATTGACGATCACTGAGGAGATCGTTATCCTCTAGGTAAGTGAGCAGCTTACCGTTCAGTACTCTTTCCATAACTTTACACAGTATGGAAGTGATGGCGATTGGTCGGTAATTGGCAGGGTCGGCACGACTACCCTTTTTAGGTACTGGTTGCACATTGGCAAGCTTCCAAGACTTCGGTACGGTTTTGGACAGAAGGGAAAGGCGGTACAGACGCGTCAGTACAGGTGACAACTCAGGCGCACAACACCTCAGCACTCTTGCTGGTATGCCATCAGGACCACTGGCCTTATTCACGTCTAGATTAAGTAGGACTCTACGGACCTCTTTGTTGTGTATTGTAATCTCCTGCATCGAAGATTTACAGCGAGGTAGGGTTGGTGGTTGTGTAGAGCCAGTATCCAGACGCGAATTACTCGCAAACAGAGTGGAAAATAAATTCGCCTTCTCAACTGCGGAGTGAGCCAGCGTCCCATCGGGCTTCTGCATGGGAGGCAATGTGGGACGGCAGAAGTTAGACTCGACCGACTTCGACAAGGACCAGAATCGCTTACTACCCGGTGGATAGGATGCGAGTTTCGCCCCTATGCGGCTGACATGGTCGAACCTAGCTTTACGCAACACCCTTTTGCAAGATTTTGCGGCTAAATTAAATGCTCTCTTTTTGGCGCGGACCCTTCGCACTCGAACCTTGCGATCGCGAGCTTGCACCCAGGCTTGGTATGCAGACTGCTTACGAGCTTCAGCACGAGCACAGTCCGCATTGAAACATGGTCGGGCTTTGTGATCGAGCGGTATGTCGGAGAATGGAATGAAATATTCCATTCCCTGTCGAATCACATCAGCAACCACATCAGCAGAGCAGGAGGGGTCTCCTGAAGAGAAGCATACTTGTCGCCACGGGTAAGATGCAAAGAAGGTACGCATCTCGTCCCAATCTGCCGACTCGTAACGCCAAACTCGTCTCGTGCCCTTTGGACTGTCATCCGGAGGCGAGTGGTTCGATACGGATTTCACCACACAGTGATCGGATGTACCTAGGGGAGCTGAGACCGATACCGAATGTCTGTGTGGATCAGTTGTCAGCAGCAAGTCGAGGCAGTTGGGTGTATGGTCAGCGATATCTGTTATCCGCGTTGCTTGATCCACCAGCTGAGTGAGATCTAGCGCTAAGGCGAACCTTCGCGCCTCTCTCCCGGCATGTTCAGTTTTCTGGTATGGGAACAGCCACTCCTTGTGGTGGGCGTTGAAGTCCCCCAGAAAAACAAGCTCCGCCGTTGGATATCGTTGTAGTGCAGCGTCCGTCGTCTCAATGAGGTGTTCAATGAGCTCAGTTGTCTCCTGGTCACCGCTGTGCGACCGGTAGACACCGACGTAGATCGATTTTTCTACCCCAGTGTCCACCAGGAGCCACAGCACAGAAAACCCTGACTTCTCAAAGCAACGGAGACGCCTACAGCATAAGTCATCGCGAACGTACACACAGACCCCTGCATGTTTTTTGAACTTATGTTCAAGAGTGTAGCCAGGGTAGTTGAGGTACGCCGCATCCGATGGTGTTGCTATCTGCGTCTCCGTTAAGAAGAGTAGGTGCGGCTTTTCGGTCTCGAGGTGATGATGGACCGGATCGAGATTTGAGTGCATACCTCGGATATTAGTGAGGTGCACTTTTAGTGGGAGGAAGTGCCGCCGTTGTTTAATCTTGTTCTTCTTTCTTTGCTTTGACATCATAAGTTATAGTGATTTGTGGGGGATAGGATAAAAACAGTCGAGGCACTGCTCATTTAACCCATATTAGTACTTTTCGGCTCAGCTGATCCGAGGGGGAACTCGTTTGGAGACTGCGGGGACGCCCGAACCCCCCCCCGATAACCCTCAATCATATAATCATAATATTAGTAAGAGACCATAATATCTCTGGATATGGTATAAAAGTGAATCTTTAAATATATACTCTCATATAGATTTTGCGCTAAAAAAAATCTATGTGCCCTGCGTAGGGCGGCTAAATAGCACTTTTACATATGACCGATATATAGATGAATACTGGCGCACGATTGTATGGAGACGCCTGTGCACCTGTGGTTGGCGACCACTGCCTGTATTCACCGAATACAGACAAATACCGCACCAGCACGCACCCTTACAAGTAGGTACTTACCCTTACGAGTACCCTTACCCTGCGTACGATGATCAAGGCGAATATAGACGAATGCATCATCGGCAGATATTTGTATGGGAGCTGGAGCATGCTGCATACCTGGCTGCGTGTTTCATTCGTTGTTTTCTAGTTTGATTTATTTAAAAAAGAATGAGGTACCTTCTAATAAATAAATAAATTAAAAAACTGTTTCATTTGAGTTCTGCGCCCGATTTAAGTACTTACAGTTTTTGCATTGTTCAAGATTTTGACTAATGGTGCATTCACTTTAGGCCCATGGCCAATGCATTAACTGTATTCAACTGAACTATCGGTGACGGTATATGTGAATTGCTTCAGCTGCACCAAATTTGACCATATACAGGTTATAACAAAAAAAACTGTCTGACCGCTAATGTAAATAAAAGATGTCTGTCTTAAACAGTTATTAAAAAAGAAGTTTTATTAATACTTTTTCGAAAATCATTATCATAAAAATAAATTAATATCTGTATATTTCATTTGAAAAAAACAGACAGGTAATTTGTATAAACAATTCCAACTGTACTACAGGCATGAAGAGTACAAAGGGCGCTCAGTTTAGAAATGGACAGTACATAGTTAGTGATTAACTAGTTTTTCAACATGCTAGTTCTACTCGCATGAAACACAGAATCTTCTAGTTCAGGTACACATTTTTTTTTTTTTTTACATATGTAACTTATTGTACCATAAAACACTAACTGAATTTATGGATGATAAACTAAGGAGTCTATTATTCCATTTCATATTGAAATTTCTATCAGCATGCCCATGTTTGAGGCTTACCTCGATTATAAAAGCTATATCACATAATAGGTGTGAGGCATCAGGTATCAACTAGTTACATAACTCATTATGTGGTATGAATGAAGTATAAGCTATACTGGCAGTTCTTCATTGGGTCACATTCATATTGTTTCTAACAATATGTACAATGAATTAATCATACATAATAATATTATGTCAATCTGAGAACCGATGGTACCCAAGGATATCTAAGATATCAAAATGCATACCTGATGAGCAACGCTGTTGTCGAACTGCTGCTGCAGCAGCAGCTCTAGCACAGCAGCCGTCTGCCTGGCAGGCGGATGGCGACGGATTCGGCGGACGGCGGAGTCACCCGAGGTGCTGAGCAGATTGATTTTTACACTGTCGCGTCATCATTGTCGTCAGCGGTGCTTTGGGTTGTTACAGTTGCGTTGTTGAACCGATCTATGCGGTGAAATAATCCAATGACTATCTCGATTGCAATATTTTAATTTTAATTAAATTTTCACTGAATATAATATCCTAAGGAATTCTCACTTTGAGACTGTACGTGCGTTCGTGGCGAAGCACAAAAAGCGAATGAAGTGTTGGCGCCAAGTAGTGACGGGGAGGACTCGAACCGGAAATGTCAAATCTGTCATTTTGAAGTCAAAACCTTCTTTTTTTAGGGTTTTTAGGTTATTACTCTAAAATAACGTGCTAAGTGGTGATAGTACACGAGCGGTACTACAAGTAGTCAATATACTAATGTCGAAGGACGAATCCGAGTATAATTATGTACGTAATGATTACGATATAGTTAGCTGTTTGTTTATCATATCATTTAAATGCCTCATATCTTTTTTTGCTAATAACTTGTTTGTAATTAGACTTATCAACAGATTGGGAGAGACGTTTTTCGCAATTAAGATAACAAAGTCATGTATATCATGCATACCTATACATGCTACCGTGATAATAATACAATGTAGGTGCATTCTACTTAACTTAAGGACCTTTGCACGCAACGTCATAGAATAAATTATAACGACCGACGACCGAAATTTCGTAATAAAATTGGGTGGTATCAAAGTAACCCCGATCTCATTTTTATTTTATCACTAATATTTTTTTCTCATCATTTTTGTTTTGTTTAATAAATCAACAGAATGAAATATACCAATATTTCAATTTTTTATTATTTCTTTTTCTCTTTAACACTTACGGAGAAAAGTGCATTTTAATTTTAAAATTGATCAAAATATTATCTAATGAATAATATAGAAAACAACAAAAGAATAAAAAAACTGTTAAGAGTAGCATTTTATTTCTACTAATTAAACTGAAACAAATTAGCGATAAGACTGAAGCAAATTTACTATCGAACTTAACTTAAATGGTTAAAAAATAAATAAGATTAAATGGCTATTTTAAAAACTGTTACTCTCCGATGGTTTGTAAACTGTCTTGAGAATGGTAAAATAAGACCACGATGTGCTTATTATCTGAAAAAAAAACATATTAATATGCTAGGATTTGAAAAAAAAACAGATCTCGTGCTCTACACGACTTGAAAGGACATTGAAAATGAATCTAACTAATATAGTTTATTGAAAAAAAAATTTTTTCGGCTTCCAAACGCGATATCGCACCTCGCGCCGCGCAAAACTCGCGGCTAAGGGCACTTCTACAGCCTAAACCGTCACCAAATATCGAAAAAAAGTGTAATGACCTAAAATGTTCCTTTGTTCAATACCGAAGTGTCTTTTTTTTCATATTTTTGAAATTCGACGAAAAAACACACAAAACACAAACCAACGTGGAGAGTTAATCGTAGTGACATCTATTTTAGAGAGATATAACATTTATCGAATAACTAGATTGCGCTACTAATGCAAGAAGCGGGTTTTTAATGGACTGTTTGGACTTGCCCCCTAAACGGACTTCTCTGCTTTGACTTACCCGATCCCTAGGGACTTACTCTATTATTAGTTTGGATCGTATTAATAATAAAATCTTGTAAAAAGGCTCGCATCGGAAGTTTAGTTTAAAGTCGAATGTCAAAGCAACTCTCGAATCTCCTACCGGAATACTTATCTCACTAAGTTTGTCTAAGTTTGGTCGGAGTTGTAGTAAACTTAGCTTACTTCACTACAGGTTTAGGTTCTCAAAATTTCCTGTTGAAAGTTTCAAATACTTTTTATACAATAAATTTATTAAGAGATTTAGAGTTCTGTAGAATTTCTGTCTGTAAAATTTTTGTGTTTATAATTCCTTAAAGAATTTGCTCTATATAAATGTTTAAATACAACTAAATCTAAAGTTATATGTGTTAAGGCTAATACCCGAAGTGCGGTTGAACTTAGTTTAGCCGGCTAAAACTAGGTGTAGCTGGTAGCTATTTGTTAAACCTAGGTGTAAGTAGCCAATTTGCTCGCGGCTAATACTAGAGGTAGCCGATTAAAACTAGGTAATTTATGGGGTATTAAAAAGGTTATTTCTTTTGTCTGTTAAAAAATAATAACCTCGAAATTAAAGTCTTACGCTCCGCTGCGTTTCGCGCTCGCCTTAAATTTTTAACCTATATTCGGGATCTCAGGTCAGTTACACCTTGTTTTAACCAACAACTATCGGCTACACCTAGTTTTAGCCGGCTAAAACTAAGTTTAGCCGCACTTCGGGTATTAGCCGTAACATATCCACTCCGTAAGACGGGCGCAATGGTGCTTAGCGCATGTTTTTATTTGACCTGCGATTAATTACTTTCCTTAAATAATTACGCATACAAACCTTTGTAAAACTTCCGTAACTAATCACTGAAAATTTATACGCTGTCAATTTCTGATGTTTGTGGGATCTGAAATCAATATTTATATGAATTTAGGGGGTAAGTCACCACTTTTTTAAACTTATCTCAAAATCTCAGTAGGTTCTTTTTAACCCTAAATTCCAATTAGGTGCCATAAAAACATTATTGACAGAATCATAATTACGTGCCTCATCATAATTATGAGAATAGTTTTCTTCGCTTTCTCATCCATTTCATGCCATTTGCAAAGAAAGGCTGCCTCGCCGACCCTCCGGCTCTGTAATGATTACAATAATTAGTTTCCTTTTCCCGAACAGCCACCTCATTATAATCAATATATGTATATAAGTACCTCTCTTATGATATTTTCACCGAAAACACTCATTATCAATATCTGAAGTAGTACCGAGATCAGGAATAAAACGTAGCCCAGAAAATGTGACCAGTTGGCAATCTGAAAATGTTTAGAAACGACTTTCTAGAACTTCACAAAAGTATGTCGTTTAACACATAGCAGATCGTAGAAAATACGCTTTACTATAACAAAGATTTCAGATCGCTCAGAAAGAAATACTTTGTCAACGCTACGCTATACCAGGGGTGGCCAACAAGTCGATCGCGATCGACTAGTCGATCTATGGAGACAGTGCAGTCGATCGCGAGAGACATAACAAAAAGTGCTTTGCTTGTGGTATGTAAAGCAAGTAGCAACAGAACGGTACGGGAGGCGGGTGAGCGGTTTTGTAGTAAAAAATACCCCAAAAAATGAAAATGCTTTATGTCGACCTCAATAGGCCCGGAAATTTTAAAGTAGATCACAGCCCTAAACAAGTTGGCCACCCCTGCGCTATACTACAATATATAGTAACCATCTGGCGGTATTTAATGGGTTATTTTAATTCATTTCGTCAAAACTTACTGTAATACTGAATCCTAAAGCGCAAATTTCCAGGGACCCAACCACGTAGCTGAATAAATTGGAAAGTCTAAATATGTCCTCCAAATCTTCTGACAATCTGAAAACATATTTATTTCTGATTTTATAATACAACGGAAGATATAGTTTTTTTTAGTTTATCTTCCGAGCTGATAAAAAAATCATATTATAAAGTTTATTTGGAAATAAAACATTAAAGTGTAGGTAAGTTTATCATGGTATAGGTAGAGATCCACATTTCTTGAATCGGAGTGTCTATTACACAAAAATAATCACTTTTTAGGGCTCCGTACCAAAATGGTAAAAAGGAACCGTTTGCCCTTATGGTGTAACTCAGTCTATCTGTCTGTCTGTCACAGCTGGATATCTCGAGAACAACTAATGGTATCAACTTGAAATTCGGAATAGTTTAAGATGATGTTTTCCTAACTATTTGGCAAATAAGAAAGCAATAAAAAAAAATTTTTACAACGGACTGAATAGGGGTCTTAAAAATTTGAAGTAGGTGCGACTAGAGTATGTGGAGTCTCAGCAATATAATAAATAGCTTACTTCAAAATATATTGATGCTCTTTAACAAGCCTGCTTAAGACAGTGTGATTGCTGCCTTGCAATATTTTTATTTCGTCGCTAATGACATAAAAATTGTTGCAAATTTGCGACGTCAGCACGCAAAATAGCGCGTCGCTCATCGTTATTACGAGAATGCAAACAAAGCCTGAAAAAATAATAGAAGTCAATTACACGATAAACACTATTCAAATCAATCTTGTTTTAATGGACGAAGATAATTTTTCAACATTTATTTAAAATAGAAAAGAAATATTCTCTTTTCATTTGATTAACTCCGATTTGGCACTGTATGTCGTGCCGGGGTGCGTGCGGCTGATGATGTGATGAAACAAAAGATATAGTCATCATCATCTCGTCCGTGCCATCGTCATACTGAAGTGTAGCGGTCAGTAGACTAGTGTCAAAGTCAAAAGCTTAGTCAAATAGAAATTAGTGCATTTAAATTGTTTATCCACCCGTTCGAATTAGGCCCAATTACAGGCGCAATGTTTAAGAAAGAACGACGAACGATGTATAAAAATATTATTATATCGTTGCCCATTACATTTAATACAAAATTACAACATAAAGTAACTATTTAATTAATGTGATTTTACTTAAATAAGTCCCGTTAGGATTCGTTAAAGTCCTCGATCATGTTAAAGGTACGTAGTGTTCAATTTTAGAAGTGAATTTAAACAACTTACCACTAAAAATTTGTTCTATATAAGAAACCACCCATGCTGACCAATTGTCTATCGCAAAAGGATTTATAACTGAATACGGCAAGATATACTTTACTTCCCCGTGTTTTAAATAATGATACAACATAAAAACCAACGACGAAAAATTATATACAGTAATAAGAGCCGTGTTCAAAACAAAATAATATTTAACGAGCTTGTGTATCTTTATTATGTTCTTTCGCAGAAGCTTTTTCTTACTGTCACTGTTTAAATTAACTTGATACAGATCTTTCAAAGAGTTCTTCAACTTAATTATCTTTTTTAATTTGCCTGCTAAAAATACCCCTTTGAAAAACGACAAAGCTCCGATGCAGAGACAAGGCGCTAAGTCCATAAGCTCTAAAATATTTTCAGACGATATTTTCGATGAGACAAATGCCACTTCTCCCGATATGGTTATAACTAAACTTAACAAAGCAACATAGAATCTGAATCGTATGTTCGGGACATCAAGGGGAATGCCCACAAGCCAAAATATATTATTTATTCCATTAAAGATCTGATCGTAAGTGGGCAGATTCATTCTTAGAAAGGCTTCAGATTTCACTGCCTTTACAAACACTTCAAGATACCGTTTCAAAGAAACTCACACTGAGTAGGTAGAAATGGAAAAGTGAGGTAAATCCCTTAAATAGCCGTCTGTGAATCAAAGTTAAGGGTTGCCAGTTGTGAAGAATTCTTTCACATGTGCTCATAAAAATATATTTAAGCCTCTGCTTGTCAGAAAAAGAATGAATGATTATTTTCTGTTCTATAAGTTTATTTATCTTTGATGTCCATTGCTCCTTAAGTAATGTTATGGACTTTTATAATTTTTATAACTTGGATGTTTAGCATTTCAAAAGTGTGTAACAAAATAATATGTAGGCTGAGATTATTTGATAACCCCTAAACTAACAATGAAAGCTGCAAACAAGTGTTATTAAATAATAATTCGTAGCAACAAAACGTTAACAGCTATAATCAAAAGGCAATAAAAGCATTACAAAACAGTTACACCAAAGTAACACGGAATACTACCTATATAATTGGAAAAGTTACTAGAAAACGAAGTTTTTGATGTGTTCTGATTCGATACATAAATAATGTCATAAAATCTATATCTAATCATAATTAAATACTGACGACCTCCGTGGTCGAGTGGTTTGCACGCCGGTTTTCAAGGCGTCACCATCTCTTGAGGTCCCGGGTTCGATCCCTGGCTGGGTCAATGTAGAAAATGAACTTTTCAATATTGTCTCAGGTCTGGGTGTTTGTCATACCACCGTTGTTTCTGATTTCCATAACACAAGTGCTATAGCTACTTACTTTGGAATTGGAGCAATGTATGTGATGTTGTGAAATATAAAAAAAAATACAACGTGTTACAAAATAACCCCTAACACCGAATATAGTAGATGGGGACCATCAAACTGAACAACTTTTACTACGGAACCAACTCTGAAATCGTATAAAAAATCAGCGGTTACATTTTGATATTTTCGTTATTGTTTTTATGAAATAATTTTGTTTTCGATTATGTTTTCCTTCTTAATCACTTTTCCTTCAGTACTTTCTCCCCTCTACAATCTCTAAAAATGCAGTTCAAAATGGAAAAAAATCTTAGAGCGCCCGCAAGGTGGACCACTAGTCGCGGCCACTAAACGCTACCACAAGCTGCGGACGAGTTTTTTCATACATTTTGAGTGTTCGAGCCCCAAGCTACGGGATTCGCCCGAGTTCGCTACTTGTTTGTTGCTTGCATAGCGCGCACGCTTGACCACAGAAACCGGGTTCTTTCCGGCGGGCGGCCACTAAAGGCAAATTTACATGTTGTTGAGTAGCAAGTGCACGTGTGAAGCGATAAGTTAACAATGTAAGTATTAAGTGTTAAGTAATCATTCAGACAGTGTTTAGTGATTCTTGCAAGTCTACAGTATCTGTCCGTATCGGTACAAAATGGACGACGAACAGCGAGTCGAATTGCAAAACGTTTTAAAAGAAGTCGTCAAAGACATCGCATCAGAAAATGCCTTTGTTATCTTAGCAGCTCGGCTTCGCGTTTTTAAAAAACCCATCCCATTCCTTTAAAGTCGACAAAATTTTGACGTTTGCTATGCACTTGTCAAAGCAAAACTGTTTACACAGTATTTAGGACGGGCGACGCTGCGAGTGCGGGGAATTTGCGGGTGTGAGGGGGAAGTTACTTAGCAGTAAAATAGAGCGCCATTCTAATCACTTTACTTCGCACCTGCACTTCGCACTTGCACTTATCACTTAACAGCGCGACCGTTCACACGTTGATTTTACTAATCACTTAACACTTGCACTTTACACCTGCACTATTACTTAACAAGGTATAAGTTAAGCACGGCTGAACTGAGCTACTATTAGTGGTCGCGTTTAGTGGCTGCGACTAGTGGCTCAATGTACGAATAGTGTCTAAGTGGCATCCTATACCCGCAAAAGGACCTAATAATTATAAAGGTACGTGCTTTCTATTTAAATATCATTTACAATACCGACCATTAACAAGAACAGGCAAAGTTTTTAGAAACTTTTTTACATGTCAGTTAAACTTTGACAGGTTTCAACTCGATAATGGGTAAGATCGTTTTGAGTCGTACACAAAACTTCAGCATACACGAGACGGTAAAATACGTCCGTGTAGAACGTAAGAGAGTAAGTTTTTGTATCAAAATATTGCATAGATTTTCAATAATGTACATACAGCTCTCATAAACAGATATAATAACGATGAACCCTTTGCTTTGTCGTACGTGACAATATTGCGTAGAAACGCCTCACTTGAACGGATAAATAAATAATAGAGCAATATCTTTTTGGTTGGATATCTCCACTTAGTTTAGTAGCATTAAACCAAGAAACATTTCAAATCGGATTTAATTCCTACAAAAGGTTTTAATGGCATCTTTTGTTGCCCAATATGACTATCCTAGGTTTCCCCCCCCGGCGGAGTTGTGCTTAAGTGGTGGGGGGTAAAAGTGTACCCCAAAAGGGGATTTGACCGGAAGGACTGGTTGTTCATCAAATTGTGTAAGAAGGTTTTAAAGTTGGTTAAATATGAAACAATTTGAGGGTAGAACGGTTAAGATACGAGCGATAGATTTGGAGACACAGCTTTTCGAAATTTTCTACTAAAATTTCTCCTGTGTGTCCCTCACGTCTAACTATCGAAATAAGAGAGTGAAAAATCTAATTAATATATATGCTGTAAATCTTAATAAACGTTTTCAACGAAAATTAGTTTGAACGAGAAATAGTTAGCAGGAATTAATCGACGTTCTTGACAATCTCTTTTCTACCTATTCGAGATTCTATAGCACATTTTCCATAACCGCAAATATAACTTTGTTATTCAAACAAACACTATGAAAAACAAAGTTATTTTGCAAACGAAAAATTATAGTGGTATTAAATATGGTATGCTTTGTGTCTCCAAAACTATCGTTCGTATCAAAACCGTTCTACCCTCAAATTGTTTGGAATTTACCCAACTTTTTTTTCCCCCCCGCTGGGGGGGAGAACCTAGGACAGTCATATTTGGCAACAAATGAAGCTATTAAAACAATAAAACCTTTTGTAGGAATTAAATCCGATTTAAATTCTTACCCTACTGACCTAACTATGAAACTAAAGAGTTTAATTCTTTTTTCTTAAAAACAACAGAAAATCTGAATATTTTAATCAAGTTAGGATAGGAACAGGACAATCTTGAGTAAAAAAAGATAAAGAAAATTGTAGAAAAAGTAATAAGTTACATATCCTATATCAACGATATTGTACCTAAAAAGCTTTTTAAAAAAAGTAAAACCTCCTTCAAAAACCTTAAAAAACAGCTCTATAAAAAGCAAGAAATAATGTTCAAATTGATTAATTAAAAGACGTCTATTGAAGTCGGGTGGAGCTGGAAGTATTTTTTTTACTTATTGTGATGTTTATATTCTAAAAGCCCCACCCGACTTCAATAGACGTGTTTTAATTAATCAATTTGAACATTATTTCTTGCTTTTTATAGAGCTGTTTTTTAAGGTTTTTGAAGGAGGTTTTACTTTTTTTAAAAGCTTTTTATTTTAAACTTTTTTGTGGTAGGTATGTAAGCGATGATTTTTTTAAAATAACATACATACATACATACATACACTCACGCCTGTTTCCCATGGGGGTAGGCAGAGACTATGGATCGCCACCTGCTACGATCCTTGCACACTTCTTTCGCTTCATTCATATCCATCACTCTTTTCATACATGCCCTGCGGTTTTTGTCACTGCGTACACCAGCCTTTTTTATAATAACCTCTATTTGGTCCGCGTAGGTTTTTCTGGGACGCCCTCGTGCAATCGTTCCTTCCACATTCGCACAGTATATCTCTTTCGTGATTCGCCTTTCATTCATCCTCTCTAAGTGACCAAACCACTGGAGCATTCCTTTCTCAATTCTTGTCACTATATCATCTTTCAGACCACACCTTTTGCGAATCACCTCATTGCTCACTCTATCACTCAGTTTTACTCCGCATATTTTCCTCAACGATCGCATCTCTACCGCATTTATTCTGCTTTCATTCTTCTTCTGCCATACCCAAGATTCACTTCCATACATCAGTGTCGGTACCAGCACTCCGTTATGAATAGCCATTCGCGCCTTTGCAGAAACGGTTTGGCTACTCATAACCGAGTGTATAGCACCACTCACCGAATTTCCTTTCTTCACTCGTCTTTATATGTCTTCCTCACTCTTTCCGTCCCTTGTGAACAAACTCCCCAAGTATACAAACTCACGGACTTGTTCCACTTTTTCGCCACCTAACATTACCGTACAGTCAGTCATTTCTTCATCTCTCTCAAACACCATCACTTTAGTCTTAGTTACATTCACTTTCATCCCTTTTCTCACAAAATCTTCATTCATAACCGACATCATTTCCTGCAACTCTTGCGCAGAAGACGCAAGTATAACTTGGTCGTCAGCGTAGAGAAGGCACTTGATTTGAGTCCCATTCATCACAACCCCACAGTCACGTTCTTTCAGACCTTTCATACAACTGTCCAAAAACAGATTAAAGAGCCATGGTGACGCAACACATCCCTGTCTGACACCCCTAGAGATGCCAAACCAGTCAGTGTATACGCCGTCAATCCTGACGCATGCACGGGAATCCTCATAGAGAGATTTCAGTGCATGAATCAGTCTGCTCTCCAATCCGTATTCGGACAACACCTTCCATAGCTCATTCCTGTCAACTCGATCGTAGGCCTTCTCCAGGTCCACAAAGGCACAGTAAACCTTTTTGTGCTTAGCCAGGTGTTTTTCGGTTAAGCACCTCAAGGAGAAGACCTGATCCGTGCATCCCATTCCCTTTCTGAATCCCGCTTGCACATCCCAAATATTCTGATCAGTTTTTTGCATCACTCTTTCAATCAGTACCTTTGCATACAATTTACTGACAATGCTGAGAAGACTGATCCCGCGGTAGTTTTTAGCATCCTGCCGTGACCCTTTCCCTTTGTACAGCGGCACGACCACGGCTTTACGCCAATCTTCCGGCACTTTGCCACTGTTCCAACATTTATTAAAGATCAGGCACAGCCAGGACGCAACCAGCTCTTTCCCACCTCTCAGCATTTCAACAGTAATTCTGTCATATCCTGCTGCTTTCCCTTTTTTCATGCTCTTCATTGCACTAATAATCTCATCCATATATATATCTCTTTCATCCACTTCTGTCTCTTCCTCGTCTTCCACCCTTTTATCCGAGGCTTCTAGCATAGAGCCATCCGCCTCAAACAAACTCTCAAAATATTTCATCCACTCCTGTAGTACACCTTTTTCATCTGTCACTAGCTCACCTTTTTCATCTCTTATCACATTCATTTTAGACTTATGTGATCCACTTCGAGACGTTTTCACTTGTTTCCAAAACAATTTTATATTGTCTCGAAAGTTATCACAGAGCTTGAAGTCACACTTTTCTTTCATCTTTCTCTTTTTTTCGTCTACTTTTTCTTTCACTACTTTCTTAATCCTTTTAAACTCCCTTGCAACTGTATCAACATCCTCTTCTGTAACACTTGCATTCACTCTTTTACTGGCTTTGATGGCCAGCAGATCCTGCCATACTTTTTTCTTTTCATTCACTATCTGTCTTACCTCACTATCCCACCAGTTTATTGGGGGAGCATTCTTCCTTTTACTCACTCCACATATTTCCTCAGCTGTTTCAGTCACACCTTTTTTAAACTTTTCCCAAACTTCCTCAAGCTTGCCATCTTTCACTTCAGCCACATTTCCCAATCGTTCTTTCAATTTGCACAAATATGTCTTTTGCACTTCCACTTCATCCAGGTTCTCAACTTTTACTCTAGTCAGCTCCGTTGTTGACACTGTGGGACGATGACGCCAACTTTTGAACAGACCACTAACCCGAGACACTACAAGAAAGTGGTCTGTTCCAATGTTACTACCCCTAAAGACCCTGGTGTCTACAACTCTGCCCTTCAGTCTTTCATCAACAATCACAAAATCGATCATACTCTTCTTTTCCCCTCTCTGCCAAGTGTACATATGAATTTCCTTGTGGTCAAACATGGTGTTCGTTACCACAAGATTCTTTTCTAAACATACCTCAATCAAACTCCTGCCATTATCATTTACTCTTTTGTCTCCATATATTCCTAAAACTCCCTCACATCCCTCTCTTCTCACACCTACCCATCCGTTAAAATCTCCAAGCATAACTATCCTTTCATTATCTTTGCATTCATTCAAGATGTCTTCCACACTTTTCCAGAAATCCTCCTTTTCCGTTGCTGACTTGGATATATCGGGAGCATACACGCCAATGACGCGTATCCGAAGTAATCCTACTTTGAGTCTAACCCAGAGAAGTCTGGGACTAACACACTCATACTCAGTCATGCATTCTATCATCCTTTCCGACAGCAGGAGTCCCACGCCCATACTCGCGTGCTCATTTTCGGCAACGCCCGACCACAGAACTTTAAACGGGCCATGTTCTGAGACTCCTTTGCCCTTTCTTTTCGTCTCGTTCACGCATAAAACATCCAACTTCTTTTCTTTCATAATCAAACACACCTCATCCATTTTCTCCTCCATCGCTCCACATACATTCAGCGTAGCAAAACGGGTCTCCGATGCCCGCTTTTCGCCCCGAGAGAAACAAGTTAAAAGTTTTTTAAAATAAAACGTTAAATATAATGTTTTACATTTTTCAATGGTATACCCCGAGTAACTCAAGGTCCACAGGTGTTCCGTTGGGTCTTCGCAGTTCAACTCTAGTCCAGAACGTCCTTGACAATAATAAACCTACCAATATTTCAATCACTGTATAGTTCCTATTTGATTTTGAGGAGTTCCCTTGTGTATCTTCAAAATCCAAAGTCCAATACCAATGAAATTAATATGGTATCATTCTTAAGGTGTTTTCTTTCAAACAAAAAAAGAATTGTCTAAATCGGTTCATAAACAAAAAAGTAATGGTTGAAAATCGGTCTCAATTCATATAAAATGGTAACGAAAACTACAGTATTTTCAAGATTACTTAAAAACTACTGAACCGATTTCAAAATTTCAAAAATGGGACCAATTTGGGAACAAACCTTATATTATAACGTTTGAATCATTTCAATCGGTTCAGCCGTCTTCGAGTAATCAGTGTACATACATATAAAAAACAAAAAATATACGCGACGAATAGATTACCTCCTCCTTTTCAAAGTTTTTGAAGTCGGTTAAAAAGTAAATAAAATTGAAACTGGAAGTAGATTTATTTGTCCTATAGTATATTTTACTTATTACTACAGATAAAAGTAGACTATATACCTAGTATGAGACTCCATTAATTGATTTCCAAAAGCTAACATTTTCAATCAAAGCAAAATTAATATCTTTTGATCTGCTTTGCATACGAAAGTCTAATAAAATATCTCATTATTTCCATACAACCTTAATAACTTGAAAACTCGAAATTTATTCCACAAAGGAAACTTTGGCATGATCCTTTTATTCCCTTGCTCCAATATGTCGGAATTTAGAAGACAAATTTCTTTTCAAAATCAAATCTTTTCGCGACGGATGGCGCACAAGTTGAACTGAAGCCAATATTTTATTTAAATCACCGAAACTTTCGAAGATCGTAAAGAACACTGCTCTTCTTAGGGTTCCTTAGTCAACTAAGAACCCTAACACCCGATTGCACTAAACTTAAGTTTCGCCTAAGTCTGTTCCTAACTACAACACGACCAAATTAAAACGGTGTCATAAACTTAGCCGTCATGTAGCTGTCATTTGCCTAGTTATCTTGGTCGAGTTGTAGTTAAGAAAAGACTTAGGCGATTCTTATGTTTAGTGCAATTGGGGGTTAGTCCTTTTGCCCTTATTCTTCTTGTCAGCTAAAAAAAGTCTCGAATGGGTGGTAGGAAAATAAGACAATTCAGAAGCATTTAATATCTAAGTTTATTTAATAAATCATTTTTATTTGATTTCATTAGAGTTTGCCATTTACGTCCGTCTGTCTGTATGTCCGTGACTTGGCTCAGAGAAATATGTAACTTGACATGGGCATAGAGTTTACATACATTATACGATATTCGAACAAGTTTTTTTTTTCTCTCCCATAATGTGGTGTATCTTTGAATATACCGTTCAAAATATTGCGGGGGTGTGAAAACCATTCTTCGATTCAGAAATCCGTCCGCTAATTTTTGCTAGATTTAAAAGTGTCCGCCTTTTGCCAGTTGAGCGGACTTTATTCCATTGAAAGTTACCTAAACAAAGTTTTTATCTGTGTAAAACATGAAGTCAATATAAAAGCCAACCACGGAACCCTACTGTACGTGGCCCAATTGCGCACTTGACTGGTTTTGAAAGTAGATTACGTCTATATTATGTTTTTATATTAAGTTAGAGCCAGATTTTGCTCTTATGACCTGAAATTAAGCCAATTATGTCAGTAACTTAGAATAATGTCAGTAATAAAAAGAGAGAGAGAAAGAGTTTCCTACAATATAAAAAGTTTTACAAGTTCAATGAAAGTTATAGCGTTATTTTCTAAAAATCTTCGATTTCATTTCCTTTGGTTTTATTAGTAAAGCACATAATTTGTTATTTTATTATATACTTGAGGCCACCCGCGACTTCGTCTGCGTGGAAAGATTTTTGCTATCCCTCGGGAACAATACTTTTTTCGGGATGAAAAATACCTTATGTCCTTCTCTGCACCTCTGACAACTTTTATGCAAAATTTTATGAGGTTCAATAGTTAAAATGTGAAGGCGTAAACAAACAAACTAGCTGACTTTCTCATTTATAATAATAGTAAGTATTTTATATATATTTCAGGGTACAGAACTGTAAAACAGCTACAACTGTGTGAAAATGTAAAACAGCTGCAGTGTAATAGAGCATGCATGTGAAAAAAGTTTAAATGACATGGCCAATATTAGTATGGGCGTTTGCATTGTTATCAAATTTAATTTACACCTATGATTTTTGGTGTTTTATATTTAAGAATATTGGCACATTCAATTGCTGTAAATAAAAAATTCAAAGAACTTGTCATTACAACACACTAGACTTAAACAGTTTCATGAAACCTTATAATCAGATCGCTAGCAACAAGTGTTAAGAAGATGATTTTGCTATTAAAATCACAATGTCTACAAAGTAGTATGCTTGTGTTGAAAGTCCATTATTATGGTTCATTATGGCGACAGTTGACAAACGGTACTTTGATCACCTTGCATTACTTATTATTTTGAAATGAAAACTGACAAGTTCAGACAGGTTCAAAACTACGTGTTAATTCATTTTTTTTTATTTTACAATATTACCCATTTACTACGTGTGTGTAAGTGGAATGTACTTTATTGGCAGTTGATAAACGGTACTTTGAATTCACTTTGCATTACTTATTATTTTGAAATAAAAACTGACAATTTCAGAGAGGTTCAAAACTACGTGTAAATTCTCTTTTCTATTTTTATTTTACAATATTATTTACTATGTGTGTGTAAATGGAATGGACTTTTTTGGCCATGTCC
The DNA here is from genome assembly GCA_928269145.1 of Agriphila tristella. Classification (NCBI taxonomy): domain Eukaryota; kingdom Metazoa; phylum Arthropoda; class Insecta; order Lepidoptera; family Crambidae; genus Agriphila; species Agriphila tristella. The sequence continues at coordinate 48,411,475 of OV743433.1, forward strand.
TTTATCTTTTAACTAAAAATGAACATATTTTTTGTAGGTACTTATATGAACGTACAGTGCAATTCGTTGTATGTAACGTGGAGAGTTATTATTTAAACATCCTACGAAATACAAACAAACGACACGTAACTTCAAAAACAAATATTCGACCTTTCTATTCGGCGTTAGTTCTGCCTCCACCCACACTATTTTCCCAGTAACTGAGGTATTTTGTGACCTTTGGTCTTTATTATTATTGTGGCTTTATGAGACATTTACATGGGTCGATTTTCCGGCCGACTGTAGTTGAATTATCTACAGTCACTTGTAAAAACTAATCGCAAGCCTAACAGGTAATTTCAATCACGGATACTTCGCAAAATCTTTGTATCGATAAAAAAGAAATTTGCTCGCGAATGCTGTATTTCTTGCAATATAATTAACATCTTGCGTCTTTACGTCGTTCATCTGTCAATCGGCATGAAAGTTGTTGGTTATTGTTAAGATGTGTGTTTGGGGCATGAGAGAAGAATTCACTCAAATGATTTCCTTTCCTATTCTTTCTCTGTGCATGCTGTACGCCTGTGGAATTTACTCCCGGAGGGTATCAGGAAAGCCCGTTCTTTGATTTCCTTTTGCGATCAAGTCAAAAGACGTTTCCTATCCTCTATATAATTTATTTCCTCTCCTTTTTATCACTTTAATCTTGAAAACTTATTTTCTTTCTTAATATTATTTTTTTATATATCTATATCTGTTTTCCTCTTCACATTTGCACCCACTCCCCCACAGTCCTCTCTTCTTTCACTTTATAACAGCTCAAGGTTGCCTGGAAGAAATTACTACTAAGCAATAAGGCCACCTTTTGCGTGCTTTCTCTGTTCTTTGTATTTCCTTTTGTAATATGTCCTGTCTTAAGTGCGCAATAAAGTGTTTTATTATTATTATTATTATCATTAAGAATTGTGGTGGCTAGGGTTTCCTAGGATGACGGTGCCGTCATATTACGGACGTAATTTAGCGGCGTAGAACGTTGTCTATGTAAACAATACGGCGCGGTTTCTGACGTTACGTTGTCGCCGTATTGTTTACATAGACAACATTCAACGCCGCTATATTACGGCCGTAATATGATAGTACCGCTATTCTAGGAAACCCTAGCTTAAGGAGTCTGTGGTCAGCCTCCACGCAGGATGGCCGAGTTGTAGAATTTATGATTGCTGAACGGTTTTATAGTATGTAGTGTTGAACGAAGCGGAAGGAAGGAGATGGATGAATGAGTAATAAGCTAGAGGAAACGTTTATCAAGGAGAGTATTGGTTTGAATGGAGGATGTTATTTTTATAATGGCGTGTCGTTTTAAGTTAAAATAAAAGAAGTACAAGTAAAAAGAAAAAGAAGTATATATTATAAGGGAAGTAGTAAAATTGTTTTCAAGTCAGTAGTGTTTAAGCTGTTGGGCTTGGTATGTCTGAGGTCAGACCTTGGTCAGACATAAGGTCCGGACGGTCCAGTGTAGGATGTTCAGTGAAGGATGGGTGAAAGACGTGGAATGGATGGAAACATAAAAAAGCGATGAGCGGACGATGTTCGTCACACTTCGTGACACTATTGACCCACGAATAATCAAGTAGATTGAGCGACAAATTGCGTCAGTGCATTTTTTTATGCAATAGGTCTGCAGTTGTTTAAAAACTTACATACAAACAATATTAAAATAGCAATTACGAGTATAAACAATTTGATATGACACCTACTATGTGGGCATTAGCTATTTTTGGCAATTTTATTTAGATAAACATAATCTGGTCGATAAGAATGATGTACTACAATCATAACTATAATGATGCATAATAATACTATAATACTTATTACATCGATAACGATATTTCATAAACAAGTTCGAGTAAACACAGCTCAATTTTAACGTCTAGTTAACGAAGGAAAGAGATTTTTATTATTCCCCATAAAAACAATTATAAGGAAAAAAAGAAAGCACAAATTGGGGACTAATAAGGACCATGTCTCAGTGTGTGTTACAAACTTATTTGCTTACTACATAAATCAATAGCCTTTACTTGCAAACTTAAATAATTACTGATTTAAAATAATATATCTTTAAGAAAGGAATCTGTGCTAATAATTATCTGGAAGATTTAGAAATGATAATTTTCTAATGAATTTATATTATTAATATCCAATGATAATATTGATTAATTAATTCATAATCCCGAACATGGATTATGAAAAATCTATATAAATACCTACATTCAATGAAAAATATCAGATTCAGCTTACAGTTACAATGCGTACTGCTCTTTTCCTATTAGTGGCGTCCTCGGGTATGGTTTCTTTTTTTTATTGCTTCATCATGTCCTTTTTTAAAAAAAAATCAACACAACTGAAAAGTATTTGGATCCAGCCACTAAAATAGTAAAATTAGGAGATAACTTTTTTTTTACTTTCAGCATATATCGCTTCGGCGATGCCGAAGGCAGACATTGGGGTGGAGAAAGATTACCCCCGGTACATCAACTTCCCCGATGGAGATGGCAACCTTCATCTCGTGGACCTTGAGGCTGAACCAGACTATGAACTCCTGGCGGAAATTGAGAGGAACCCGGCTAACAACCAGTACATACTATTCACTAGGTAAAATACTAATTTCATGCAAACATATTTAATCCATAATGAAAGAAAAAAGATCGTGGCTCCTAGTTCTTCATTGAAGTTAGTAAAATCTCTTTGGTACTATGTATATATGTAAAAACCTCTGCAATTTTAACGTTTGCATACGCTTTATAATTTACGTTATCAAAAGTTTATGACTTAGGGACTGTCCGGAGTGTTCAGTCAGACTAGCGTTCAGTAGATGCCAATAAGATCTGGAATTTTGCCTATTTAAATAGTTGACGCAAATACTTACGACGATAATTTATTTACAGGCGTAACCCAAGAAATGGGCAATCACTGGTGATGAACAATGCCAACTCCATTCGCAACTCAAACTACAATCCCAGAGTTCCCACCAAAGTGATCGCCCACGGCTGGCTAAGTCACCAGAACACCGATATCAATCCAGTCATCAGAGATGGTCAGCAAATTTTCAAATTGAAACTCAAAATAATTAATTTATTCAGTCTAGGCTGTAGTAGCATCTGAGCTAAGCCAAGCTGTAGCGCCGAACAGGAACTGAGAGAGACAGTATTTTTTTTTCTGACGATCACTGTTTTCTTTTTAGCATACCTTGGAAGGAGTGATGTGAACGTCATAGTACTTGACTGGAGAAGACTAGCTATCTCTACTTACGTCACTGCAGTCCGCGGTGTACCAGATGTTGGACGTGGCTTAGGACAGTTCATCAACTTCTTGATCCAGACTACTGGAGCCGATATCAATGCCTTCCACATCATCGGATTCAGTCTTGGTGCCCATTTGGTCGGTAATGCTGGCAGAGAACTTGGAGGAAGGGTAGCACGTGTTACTGGTCAGTATTCCATTTGTGATGCTAAGCTACTCGTAGTTTCCCCCTTTTCATGTTAGGTCCCCTAAACTAGGGCAACATTTCAACCTAATCACTACCGCAGTCAAATAACACCACTTTTCATCTTGTATTGTTAAGTTTTAAAAGCTCTAGAGATCTTAGCAGTGTGAAATGGAGTCAAAATCAGGGTTCGTTGCCAACAATACACACGCATACCTTTGTTCTATTTAGCCTCAGAGAAAACAAGCATACATACCTACTATCTTTCTCTTCTACCCTTGTCTTGATGTAACTGATTTTAGGAGTTTGCAGATTCAACCAGCAATAAGTTCATAGCTATTTCTCATTTAAATTTATTTGTGTGTACGTAGGTTTGGATCCAGCTGGGCCCATGTGGTGGTACAATAGCAACCGAATTCGGCCTACTGATGCAGTGTACGTCGAAGGCATCCACACAGATGGCAATTATGTATACGGTCTTGGCATTGGCTCCCCTGTCGGCAATGCCGATTTCTTTCCCAACGGTGGCAACAATCAGCCTGGTTGCTTGACCGGTATCTGTGACCACAATCGCGCTTGGGAACTCTTCGCGGCCACTATCACCCACAACCATTTAGTTGGGCGTTTGTGCACCAGCAACCTTCAGATAACGATGAACAATTGCCGCGGTGCAGAATTCCATATGGGCAATGACGATTTGAGGAAACGGGGGTAAATATTATTTAATCTTAATAGTTAAAAACAGCATTTAAGTATTTACTTAAATGCTGTTTTTAACTATTAAGATTAACTAACAAAATTGTTATGATGATTAAGGACGAAATATTAATAATTAATTACAAAACGTATTGCTACAAATCAAGTTTTGTGAAACAGTTGTGTTTTATCATTTTGTCCCAGGTTGGTCGGGTATTTTTCGTGTAAATATAAATATTTCATCGTTAATAGCTGTGTCAACACTAAGCAAGCGCAGCCTCTCTCGAGGCCCGCCACGCGCGGCAAACGTTTTGCCTCGGGCAAGGCAAGCTCGGTTGAATAATTTTAATCGCCGAGGCTGCCGCGCCCAATCCAAAATCTGCTAGGTCGTGTACGTAGTTAGACGTGGCGTCCACACCGGCACCGAGCGAACAGCTTAGTTCAGCCACGCACGCAATATCCCGAGTATAAAAAAGCGCCTGCCGTGCCCGAGGCACGTCTACATATCCGAGTTGCCTAGCGAGGCAGGACGTTTGCCGCGAACGGCGGGCCTCGAGCGAGGCTGCTTGCTCGGTGTTGACACAGACGCAGCTAGTCATCAGAACAAAATAAATTTTACTGATATCAAATGATAAATCTCTCGTCATTTAAATATTTGGAAAACCGATAGAACAGACGTTTATTTCTTGGGTTTTGGATAGAAATACGTAGATTCCAAAGTTAACTAAGTTGCTTTGTTTTTATTAACCTTCTTAAATTTTATTTTAGAACTGGAATGTATCGAGTGAACACCGGCAGAAGGTATCCATTCTGATTGGACAACAACGACACAAGTAATTTGTTAATATAATAATAATTTATGATAATTATAAGTCTGAAACAACCTGAAATTTTATTTTTTCTTAAAAAATAACCTGCATCACATCTAATTTTTTAATAAATTGAAAAAATTAAATAACCCGCCTGCATAAAAAGACAAGTCAACTGAAAAGATGGAAACAAGATTAAATATTAAAGGCAACATAATAACATGCAGTCGGAGGCATATAATTCAAATCATTCATAACGTCACTTTCTATAAGCATGCCTCCGACTGCATGTTATTATGTTGCCTTTAATATTTAATCTTGTTTCCATCTTTTCAGTTGACTTGTCGTTTTATGCAGGCGGGTTTTTTTTTTTTTAATTTTAAGTTAGCGAACGAATAGAAAAGTGGCAATTGAGTAGCCCCCCAGGGTTTTAGATAAAGTTTTTTTACACTACAGATTTAAAGATTTTACGAAGTCTTGGTGAATTATCGTCCTATTATGTCTTAAGCAACATTAATAATAAAGAAAGGTCCAAAATACCACAGAAACGAGAATTTGTGTGGGTGAAGTAGCCAGGAACAAAAGGTCAATATTTACGTATTTGAAGTTACGTGCCAGGTTCTGTTTGTATTTCGCATCCTGTAGAATCTTTAATATCTTCACGTTTAACTGATAAGTATTGTACGTCCATATTAAAATAATACACAAATTAAAAACAAACGTTAAAGTAGGTTGTATTTATTTCTTAGTAAAAATTTATCGGAACTATTTTCGAACAACTCGCAACACTTACAGCTTTCAGAGTACATTTGTTTATTAGTTAAATTCACAGGGTAGTTTATGCTAAAACTTTACTATCTTCACCATCATTATATTCATCAGCATCTTTAATGCTCCCACTGCTGTGGCATAGGCCTTGCTTATCGATGAATAAGAAGGATTGATGTCTTATAAACAGCAGTGTCTTTTGGAATCTTCGTCAACCCATGTGCCAATATTGTAAGGTAGCCCTCCCTTTTTGCGCCCAACAATATCATATCCAGGGGTGTTTCCCAGTGGTCCATGATAAATTCATAAATTAATTCCAATCTGGTCCATGGCATTTAAAAAAAATCAGGGATTAAAAATATGGTTTTGACCTGATGAGAAAAAGAAAAATATGCTTGTGCTGCTTTGAGAAAGAATAATGCCCAGCAATGGGTCTGCGGCTCACAAAAAAGAAATTCGGTTTATTTTACAAGATTTCACACCCATTACCAAACACCTTTTTAAGTGACGTGTAAAATAAAACTCAAAATTTTACTTTTCAAGTCAATTAATCGTAGAAATGAATTAGGTAGGTACATTTTTAAATTTCTTATGCCAACGCACGTATTGAAATAAAATAACGGATACTAGCGCGGATTTTGCTTTTGTTTATAAATTTTTTGAACGTATGTACAAAATCATAGCTAGGGTAGACTTATAAGTGGCTTCCGTCCTCCGTGAATACTGCAGTTGCAAAATTGCCGAAATGTTGAGTATTACTCATCATACATCATCTATAAAATGCATCTATAAAAAAATTCACAAATAACAAACCAAATCCAAAATATTCACCAAAGGATACTTTTCCCTATCGGTGCTTTCTTAGTATTGGGTATATTTTCAAGTTTAAAAAATTAGATGTGATGCAGGTTATTTTTTAAGAAAAAATAAAATTTCAGGTTGTTTCAGACTTATAATTATCATAAATTATTATTATATTAACAAATTACTTGTGTCGTTGTTGTCCAATCAGAATGGATACCTTCTGCCGGTGTTCACTCGATACATTCCAGTTCTAAAATAAAATTTAAGAAGGTTAATAAAAACAAAGCAACTTAGTTAACTTTGGAATCTACGTATTTCTATCCAAAACCCAAGAAATAAACGTCTGTTCTATCGGTTTTCCAAATATTTAAATGACGAGAGATTTATCATTTGATATCAGTAAAATTTATTTTGTTCTGATGACTAGCTGCGTCTGTGTCAACACCGAGCAAGCAGCCTCGCTCGAGGCCCGCCGTTCGCGGCAAACGTCCTGCCTCGCTAGGCAACTCGGATATGTAGACGTGCCTCGGGCACGGCAGGCGCTTTTTTATACTCGGGATATTGCGTGCGTGGCTGAACTAAGCTGTTCGCTCGGTGCCGGTGTGGACGCCACGTCTAACTACGTACACGACCTAGCAGATTTTGGATTGGGCGCGGCAGCCTCGGCGATTAAAATTATTCAACCGAGCTTGCCTTGCCCGAGGCAAAACGTTTGCCGCGCGTGGCGGGCCTCGAGAGAGGCTGCGCTTGCTTAGTGTTGACACAGCTATTAACGATGAAATATTTATATTTACACGAAAAATACCCGACCAACCTGGGACAAAATGATAAAACACAACTGTTTCACAAAACTTGATTTGTAGCAATACGTTTTGTAATTAATTATTAATATTTCGTCCTTAATCATCATAACAATTTTGTTAGTTAATCTTAATAGTTAAAAACAGCATTTAAGTAAATACTTAAATGCTGTTTTTAACTATTAAGAATAAATTTATAAACAAAAGCAAAATCCGCGCTAGTATCCGTTATTTTATTTCAATACGAGCGTTGGCATAAGAAATTTAAAAATGTACCTACCTAATTCATTTCTACGATTAATTGACTTGAAAAGTAAAATTTTGAGTTTTATTTTACACGTCACTTAAAAAGGTGTTTGGTAATGGGTGTGAAATCTTGTAAAATAAACCGAATTTCTTTTTTGTGAGCCGCAGACCCATTGCTGGGCATTATTCTTTCTCAAAGCAGCACAAGCATATTTTTCTTTTTCTCATCAGGTCAAAACCATATTTTTAATCCCTGATTTTTTTAAATGCCATGGACCAGATTGGAATTAATTTATGAATTTATCATGGACCACTGGGAAACACCCCTGGATATGATATTGTTGGGCGCAAAAAGGGAGGGCTACCTTACAATATTGGCACATGGGTTGACGAAGATTCCAAAAGACACTGCTGTTTATAAGACATCAATCCTTCTTATTCATCGATAAGCAAGGCCTATGCCACAGCAGTGGGAGCATTAAAGATGCTGATGAATATAATGATGGTGAAGATAGTAAAGTTTTAGCATAAACTACCCTGTGAATTTAACTAATAAACAAATGTACTCTGAAAGCTGTAAGTGTTGCGAGTTGTTCGAAAATAGTTCCGATAAATTTTTACTAAGAAATAAATACAACCTACTTTAACGTTTGTTTTTAATTTGTGTATTATTTTAATATGGACGTACAATACTTATCAGTTAAACGTGAAGATATTAAAGATTCTACAGGATGCGAAATACAAACAGAACCTGGCACGTAACTTCAAATACGTAAATATTGACCTTTTGTTCCTGGCTACTTCACCCACACAAATTCTCGTTTCTGTGGTATTTTGGACCTTTCTTTATTATTAATGTTGCTTAAGACATAATAGGACGATAATTCACCAAGACTTCGTAAAATCTTTAAATCTGTAGTGTAAAAAAACTTTATCTAAAACCCTGGGGGGCTACTCAATTGCCACTTTTCTATTCGTTCGCTAACTTAAAATTAAAAAAAAAAACCCGCCTGCATAAAAAGACAAGTCAACTGAAAAGATGGAAACAAGATTAAATATTAAAGGCAACATAATAACATGCAGTCGGAGGCATGCTTATAGAAAGTGACGTTATGAATGATTTGAATTATATGCCTCCGACTGCATGTTATTATGTTGCCTTTAATATTTAATCTTGTTTCCATCTTTTCAGTTGACTTGTCTTTTTATGCAGGCGGGTTATTTAATTTTTTCAATTTATTTTTTTATTTATATTTTTTTAGTTATTATATATTACGGTAATGATATACCTTTTTGAAAACCTTATAATAAGCCCTTTAATTTGACATCCATATTGTAGTATTCTAAAAAAAAACCACTACGTATAATAGCACCGTACAGCCGCCATGTTGTTTTTTTATAAAGCCACCTTCTTAAGAACACTTGGGCTGACGAGACAAATCTAACGATATCTTAATTACAGAAATCCATTCAGCCGTTTGAAAGATATGAGGTAATAAAGAATGTTACATACAAACACCCAAACGTACAAGATACGCGCGAAAAACATAACCCTCTTGCAGTCGGGTAAAAATAAGCCAAATACTCTATAATTACGTGTCATAGGCTTGTCAAATCCATATACTACAACAATGTTTGTGATTTACATAAACATGCGACGGTGACTTGATCGTATAATTGCTTATTTTTAAGCTTTAGGCCGCGTGTTCACGGTAAGCGTGCGTCGACGCTGCACAAGACAAAAAAGATTTTTGTCTTGTGCAGCGCCGACGCAGTATACACTAGTCGTGCGTAGAAATGACACGAATTCTTGCATAGACCCGGCGATTTTTCTTACCGTGAACACGCGGCCTTAAGATAGCGAACGAATAGAAAAGTGGCCATTTGAGTAGGGGGAATCTAGATATCTACAAAACACTATTTTATTAACACTATGTGCGGTGAGTTGTATATTTTGTTTAGGCACCAGCTACTAGGTAGGCATTCTTTATAGGTATAATAAAATATTTTTTGGCAATTTTATTTTAATTTTATAATTATTATTATTAAGATGAATAAGTTGCTACGGGTGAGCCGATTTTTTCTAATATTTTTCATTATTTATTCATCTTAATATAAAAATAGCATTGTGAATGCAAAAATCTAAAAGTTTAAAATTGTACTGTTTCACCTTAATTGATTGTCTGGCACCCGCAAGGGTGCTACAACCGAATGTCGAAGTAGTTCTCTTCACATTGGTGAGATGGCGCTGATCTTCAGCGGAAACGTAAAAAGTATTAGAAAATTTCGCCAAATCCATCAGCGGCTTGGTAGCATAATTGGTAGTGCATTGGGCCGGAATCCTAAGGGTGCGGGTTCGAATCCCGTCTAAGTTGCTACGGGTGAGCCGATTTTTTTCTAATATTTTTCATTATTTATTCATCTTAATATAAAAATAGCATTGTGAATGCAAAAATCTAAAAGTTTATTATTATTATTATAAAAATTTGCATTATATTTGCACAATATTTACATCGATTACGAAACAAGCAATACACTTCAACTTTTACAACAAGTTAATAATAAAATAAAGAAGTAAATAAAAATAACCTTGTTGGTTATTGTTATAAGGTAAGTCTGATTTAAATTATCTGTAACAAAAGAATTATTGCCTAATCATTCACTGGAAGATTTAGAAATGATCTTTTTATTAAATAATACTGATTAATTGCTTCATAATCTTTAACATGGATTACTACAAATCCTTATAAAGACCTAGACCTAACGAAAAAAATCAGATTCAGTTTACAGGCAATGCGTGCTGCTCTGTTCCTTTTAGTCGCATCTTCGGGTACGATTATTTTATTATGTTCAATTTTATAACTTTATCCTGTCCTTTTTATTAAAATAAATCTCTAAACAATACAACTTTGCATTTTAATATGAAAATAACAGGAACTAATATGAACTTTTTAAAATATTTTCAGCATATATCGCTTCGGCGATGCCGAAGGCAGATATTGGGGTGGACAAAGATTATCCCCGGTACATCAACTTCCCCGATGGAGATGGCAACCTTCATCTGGTGGACCTTGAGGCCGAACCAGACTATGAACTCCTAGCGGAAATTGAGAGGAACCCGGCTAACAACCAGTACATACTATTCACTAGGTAAAATACTACTTTCATTAACACACATTTTTACTCCCTAATAAAAGAAAAAGAAGAATGTGGTTCCTTATTTTCTTGGAAGTTAGTAAGATCTCTTTGGTAGTATGTAAAAACATCTTCCATTTTCTTCGTTTGATGAGTAACCAATGTTAACATTACACTTTTAATATTTACGATAACAAAAGTTTATAATGTGACTAAAGTAGCAGTATAAGAAAATTGTCCAGAAAGAACTAGCGTTCAGTTGATGCCAAAAAGACCTAGAATTTTGCCCATTTAAATAGCTGACACAATAACTTAAGACGAACATTTATTTACAGGCGTAGCCCAAGAAATGGACAATCGCTGGTGATGAACAACGCTAACTCCATTCGCAACTCATACTACAATCCTAGAGTTCCCACCAAGGTGATCGCCCACGGCTGGATGAGTCACCAGAGCTCCGATCTCAACCCAGTCATTAGAGATGGTGAGCATATTTTTAAATTTAAAATCAATTAATGTATTCTATGCTGCTTACGTATGAATGCCAAGTTCTCATGAATGACAGTGCTAGTAGGTGTAACAAGTAAGAACGTGAATGAGAACTGTCACCTCAATTGGTTTTTATTAACAAGAACTGTTTTCTTTTAGCATTCCTTGGAAGAAGTGATGTGAACGTTATAGTCCTTGATTGGAGAAGATTAGCTATCACTGACTACACAGCTGCAGTCCGTGGCGTACCAGCTGTTGGACGTGGCTTAGGACAATTCATCAACTTCTTGATCCAGACTACTGGAGCTAATATTAATTCCTTTCACATTATCGGATTCAGTCTTGGTGCCCATTTGGTTGGTAATGCTGGCAGAGAACTTAGGGGGAGAGCAGCACGAATTACCGGTTAGTACCTACTTTATCAATATAGCACTAAAATTTAATCTGTAAGGGCGTTACTGCAGAGAACATAAAATGTTTCACGTTTTCTTAGTAAGAACTAAGTTAGATAACGGAATTGCGAGATTATTCCATCAGAACTGTAAAACTTTTATCACGTTACAGAAGACCCGAGTATAATTTGGCGTCTAATAATTATTTAGTCCCATCTCTAAAAACGTAGAAGGAAAAGTGTGGATCTTAGTGCTTACAACGTCACTTACGTTACCGAAGAACCTTAGTTTGTCAGTCTGTATGCTTGATTAAATATTACCCCAGTTGTATAAAAACAAACAATGGCCATAAGTCTTGGCATACACAGCCTACGTACGAAAGTTTTATCTAGTCGTTTGGTTTCAATTCTATGTTGAACCATAATATTTTTGTTCTTAGCTTTGGACCCAGCCGGGCCTATGTGGAAGTACAATAGCAACCGCGTCCAGCCTACTGATGCAGTGTACGTCGAGGGCATCCACACCGACGGGAATTATGGATACGGTCTTGGCATCGGCTCCCCTGTCGGCAACGCGGATTTCTTTCCCAACGGTGGCACTAATCAGCCTGGTTGCTTGACCGGTATCTGTGACCACAATCGCTCTTGGGAACTCTTCGCGGCCACTATCACCCACAACCATTTAGTTGGCCATTTGTGCACCAGCAGCCTTCAGATTACAATGAACAATTGCCGCGGTGCACAATTCCGTATGGGCAATGACGATTTAAGGAAATGGGGGTAAATATTTCATTGCAATAAATATTTTTGAAAAAAAAAACATTAATTTTGAAAAATAATTAAATTTAATGAGCTTAAATCTGCTTCTAATCGAGGTTTGTCACAGTTGTGTTTTGTCATTCGATAAATCTCTCGTCGACATGTTCAGTCAAAATCAGTAGGAAAGAAGTTGTTTGTTTTTAATTTATTTATCTTTTTTCAGAACTGGAATGTATCGAGTGAACACCGGAAGAAGGTATCCATTCTGATTCTGAGTCTGATTAACAACGACATAAGCGATCTGTTAATATATGACTTGATAGTTAAACAACCTGAATTTTATTTTTTTCCTAACAAATGTTCTGAAGCACATTTGATTTTCTAATTATTCAAACATACCCAACACCAAGGAAATTCCTTATAAAATTTACTTACCAATGATAGTCGATAGTCTCTTATTTAGAATCTCGATGCATCAATGATCTTTGGCTCATACAACCTGTGTCTAGAAAGATCCACAAGTCTATACTTTACACTTTACTTATAAATGCCATGGAACATGAATTATTATATGAATAAAATGTATTATACATCTCTGGGAAAACCCCTGGATATAATTGCATATCTTCCCAAAAATATGGTATATTGGTAAATGGATTGACGATCGCTGCGAGGCCTAGATTTCAGAAGACATTGCTGTCTGTAGGGTGTGTAGGATTAATCTATATAAAGAAGGCCTGTGCCACAGCAGTGAGGACATTAGCGAAACAGATGATGATGAATGATGAAGTGCCAACTACAAAATAGTTTTGGCATGAACTAACCCACAGATGAATATTTTTTTTAAACAAAGCTTGTATATAACTACTCTGTAAGTTATAGATGTATACGTATATGATTATAATATGATAAAAGCATCATAGCTTTTAATAGTACATTATGCATCAAGGGGATAAAGCTGTGTCTTACGTTGCTGGTGGCATACTGGACCCTGAGCGTAACGAGCGACTTTGTTATGTAGAGTCCTCTGTGAAGCGAGGTTTCAAGCCAACTAAGATGAAGACAGGCTTTATTCCAGAGGTGGAATGCTCTACTTTCCACACCTTCTGCGTGACAAAAGCCAGTCTGTTTATCGTTACTTGTTCTATTTATTGAGTCAGTTTTTGACAGTTGTTACACGTCGTTTAATTCTTACTATATCAAATTCTCATTAATAATTTATTAACTTATTTATGTATGATTATTACAGTAAAGAGTAGGGTGAGGATTGTTTACCAATAAGACAAGTATAAACAGACTATATCTACATAAATACTGAACTGTTGAAATAACACCAAACATGTGCATTCCAGCAAACTAATCGCTAACCACAGAGAAGATTTTAATTTAAACCATGGAATCAAATTTATTTAACATCAAATTAAATTCCTTTTTTAAAAGACATAACTTGTCTTCATGGGTGGTGTCGTTATCTTTTAATATAAAATTTATGTTTGGCACATTTCATTAGATAAGCGTAATCTGATGATAATGATTGTGAATAACAATTATTATATAATTAGCAAAACTGAATACTTACTACATAGATTAAGTTACGATATTCCCTGTAGCTTCGACTAGTCAATAATAAACAATGATGTTTACCATGTAAAAGAAATTCTCTTTAACAAAGAAATCTTTGCCTAATCATTCTATGGAAGATTCATAAATGTTTTATCTTTTAATTAGATAATACTGATTAATTGATTCATAATCTTATAAGTATAACATATGAAACGATAAATCCATATAAATACCTGCATCTAGGTAATGAAAAACATCAGATTCAGCTTACATTTGCAATGCGTGCTGCTCTGTTCCTATTGATTGCATCCTCGGGTACGATTTTTTTAAGTTTAATTTTATTACTTAATCATGTTTTTTTTCTTAAAATAAATATTTTTACATACATCTAGGATCCAGTTTATAGAAATTACCAGTGGCTATTTTTTATATTTTTTAGCATATATCGCTTCGGCGATGCCGAAGGCGGACATTGGGGTGGAAAAAAATTACCCCCGGTATATCAACTTCCCCGATGGAGATGGCAACCTTCATCTAGTAGACCTTGAGGCTGAACCAGATTATGATCTCCTAGCGGAAATCGAGAGGAACCCGGCTAACAACCGCTACATATTATTCACGAGGTAATAATAATTTATTTTTAATATTATTTAAATATGTACCTCTTGATTTATTTTCTTTGTTCGATGAGCACGACGATTACACACACATTGATATTATGATAATATGACTGAAGTAAGTAGTAGTATTTAACGAAAAAGAGCATAACAAATTTCAGTCAGAATCTGAAACTTTTCTCATAAAAAAGTTGACTTACGGTTTAAAAAATATTCACAGGCGTAACCCAAGAAATGGGCAATCGCTGGAGATGAACAATGCTAACTCCATTCGCAACTCAAACTTCAATCCCAGAGTTCCCACCAAGGTGATCGCCCACGGCTGGATGAGTCACCAGAGCACCGATATCAATCCAGTCATCAGAGATGGTGAGTTTAAAGCTTGCATCTAAATTATTCCATTAGTCTAGGCTAATTAATAAGAACGTCAAAATATTCACCATTGAAAAAGAGGAGATTCAGAAATCCGACTATGAAAATTTCTTCGCCCTCTTTTGTTTCATTATGAACCCGCACCCTACAATTTAGCAAAACATAGCTTACTACTTGAAAGTTAAATTTTTAGCATACCTTGGAAGGAGTGATGTGAACGTCATAGTACTTGACTGGAGAAGACTAGCTATGTCTACTTACGCCACTGCAGCCCGTGGTGTACCAGATGTTGGACGTGGCTTAGGACAGTTCATCAACTTCTTGATCCAGACCAGTGGAGCTGATATCAGTCACTTCCACATTATCGGATTTAGTCTTGGTGCCCATTTGGTCGGTAATGCTGGCAGAGCACTTGGAGGAAGGGCAGCACGTATTACTGGTTAGTATTCCAGTCTAGATGTTGCGCTATTATTATTAACTCTCATTTAAAGAAACTGTCCAAACTGGGGAAAATCTTCAACCTAATCACAACCGCTTTCAAATAATATCACTTTTGCATTATTGTACTTCTGCAGCTATGTTTTAAATGCTATAAAGCTCTTAGTGGTGACAAACTATGTCAAAATGAGGGTTTGTTACCAACCAGTTTCTACGTTTGTTTTGTAGAGGTAAAATATTATGTATATTTCTATACATAATATTTTACCTCTACAAAACAAATACAATAAAATTCTTATAGTTTTTTTACCCTTGTCTTGAGGCGACTTATTTTAGGATACAGCCCGCAACTAAAATAGTCGTATGTTGAAATTTAATAGTTACTTCTTATAAACATTTGTTTGTGTACGTAGGTTTGGACCCAGCTGGGCCATTGTGGAACTATAATAGGGACCGCATCCGGCCTACCGATGCTGTGTACGTCGAAGGAATCCACACCGACGGCAATACGGTATCCGGTCTCGGGATCGGCTCCTCTATCGGCAATGCCGATTTCTTTCCCAACGGTGGCAACAATCAGCCTGGTTGCTTGACCGGTCTCTGTGACCACAATCGCGCTTGGGAACTCTTCGCATCCACTGTCACCCGCAACCATTTAGTTGGCCGTTTATGCACCAGCACCCTTCAGATAACATGGGACAATTGCCGTGGTGCACAGTTCCGCATGGGAAATGACGACTTAAGGAAATGGGGGTAAATCTATATTTTTATCAAATAATATTTTTGAAAAATACTTTTAATTTTGTTTTAAATTGCACATAGTAATAATTGCCCTCACCTTATAGGGCAAGATTGTTCACATTTTATTGAGCTCATTAAGATGTGCTGCCTAACGAGATTTGTGACATTGTTCTGTTTTTAATTATTTTCATTTGATCAATATTTTGTAACCTCAATATGTGGAGAACCATTAAAAAAGAAGTTGTTATCTTTGCTTTTTGGATAAACAAATGTTAATCTCATGATAAAGTAGATGCTTAGTATTGTTCTTAACATTTTCATATTTCTTTCAGAACTGGCATGTATCGAGTGAACACCGGAAGAAGATATCCTTTCTAATTTGACTATAACGACACAAGCGATTATATTATGATATAATAAGCAAATATTATGACTTTTGTTTCTCTTAATAATTATCCTGCATCACATTTGATTTTCTAAATAGACAATCATACTTAAGGCGATTCCCTGATAGACAATGGCGCCCTCAGAGGTTTTGAATAAGTTGTTAATAGAAAAGAATTTTAATTAAACTTTCGTGGAATTTTTAGAAGTAGATAGCAAATGGTGTCAGAAACGGCCACTTTTAGCACATTTGCTATCTACTTCTAGCAATGACTACGAGGGAAGTATCGACTTAAATACTAGACTATGGGTTTTAAAAATTCCACGAGAAGTTTTATTAAAATTATGTATTAGAATTACCGTATTAAATGAAATTCTCCGCGGCGCATAGCTATTCATAACGGAGTTCTGGTGCCGACACTGATGTATGGAAGGGAATCTTGGATATTGCAGAAGAAGAATGAAAACAGAATAAATGCAGCAGAAATGCAATCGTTGAGGATAATATTTGGAGTCCAATTGAGTTATAGAGTGAGCAATGATGTGATTTGTGAAAGGTGTGGTCTGAAAGATGACATAGTGACAAGAATTGAGAAAGGTATGCTCCGGTGGTTTGGTCACTTAGAGAGGATGAATGAAAGGCGGATCACGAAAGAGATATATTGTGCGAATGTGGAAGGAACGATTGCGCAAGGGTGTCCCAGAAAAACCTACGCGGACCAAATAGAGGTTTTAATAAAAAAAGGCTGGTGTATGCAGTAAAAAAACCGCAGGGCATGTATGAAAAGATTGTGATGGATGTGAATGAAGCGAAAGAAGTGTGCAAGGATCGTAGCAGGTGGCGATCCATAGTCTCTGCCTACCCCCATGGGAAACAGGCCTGAGTGTATGTATGTATGTATGTATTCACCGCGGCGCCAGTTTTGGTTCACCACGTTCACAATCGTGAAAGTTGAGATTTGCCGTGATGTTGAGACTATATTATTAGAAAAAATAAATTTCAAATTTCATGTTTCTAATAAATTACTATGTGTTAAATTACCGGTAATAACATCTTGTATGTGCTGAAGCACAGCCTTCTCTATTGTGTGGCTGAAGTAATTAGGTTTTTTAATTAATTCAGTTACATATTATATTTCTTACATTAACAAGAAAGGAATCGAATACGACAAGTTTAATATGCGGCAATCTGTGTTCATGGAGCAATTAGTAAATACTCTAGACTGTAGTCTAACAAAGTTGAAAACTATGGTCTCACATGTATGAAGCAAGTTCAAATATCAGTGAAATTGGAGTCTCGAGACACAAGTTTCAAAACTACAGACGTACTCGACACTTCAATATTTATCATCAATATTCTGTTGATTTCGCACAATAGACCATCAATGAATATCACGATCCAGTTTCGACATCCAAATGTTGAAGTGTAGGGGTTAGCTATCATCGCAACAATGTACTTAAAAAGAAAAATCTGCTTACATTGTAGCTTTTTTCATATGTTCGTGATCGATAAAAAAGTAAATAAGTAGGCAATGACAAAGTACTTATACTAACAAATTATGTAATTAGAAATTAAAGTCTGTCTATCTTTTTTTTTTTTTGGTAGATAAACAATCTCCACCCAACAATTTATAAAAATAATTATTTATGAAATAGACCAAATGGTTTTCGACACATAGACTGCAAAAGACACTGTTAATTATTTAATGATAAATTGATTTAGTAAGGCAACATATTTTTGACTAACTATTTCAATTTAAAAGACGTATGACAACTATCGAAAACTGCTTACTAAAGGCTATTTTTCAATGCCTAATCCAAGATAAAAGCTTTATCCTAAGAAATTAAAATTCTATTAGAATATGAAAGTAAAATTCTTGCTTTATACTTTTGATAGCGTATTAAAGCCAAATAAAAAAATCGGTCAAGAGCGAGTCGGACTCACGCACTGAGGGTTCCATAAAACCACACTGCAGAGTAGAATAATAAATTAGTATTACAGTTTTAGGTCAGCGCTATCTCTTGACCGATAGTGGAACTAATGTTAACTTTTTTAGAAATTTGATCATTTCTAAAAAAGTGTGCTAAGTATTTTATTTTATTTGTTTAAGACACACCAACAGCATACACAATAAAACATACACATTGGAACAATAATCAAAATTCACTTTTGATGTGTAGGCCAATAACAGGCATGTACAGCATTCAAATATGAGTAAGGCACAGTCAACAAATTATAAGTTAATAAACAATAGGCACCTAATTCTAATATCGATTCACAATATGTTTTTAAAATTTTTTCAAATTTCTGTATGTATATATATTTAAACAAAATGATACAACCTTAAAAAGTAAAAGTAAATAAGTATCACACAAATGATTCCAGTATCTTAGATTTGAAGCGACGCAAAGAATCATGGAAAATATCGACATTATCATGAGTCAAATTAAGCATGTTATACTCGTTACATATTCTAATCAGTGGAGAAGATACGCCAAGATTAGTTCTACAGATTGGGATATAAAATGTTTTTGTAATCGGATAACGCGGGATAGTGCGGGGAACGCTCAATCCAAGGCGATGTAGCAAACCGTCGCATGCAAGACCATTATTGACAAGTTTGTGAAGAAACACTAAATCATGCATTTTGCGGCGGTTACGTAAAGAGTTCATTTTAAAGAAATTAAGACGTTGGTCATAACTGCATCTATGAGAGATACCTCTAGAAATAAATGCCAAGTATCTAGTGAATGCACGCTGTATACTTTCAACGCGTTGGGAGTGTTCTGCATAAAATGGATTCCAGACCACACTAGCGTATTCAAGAAGGCTCCTGATGAGTGCGTTGTATAAAACAATCTTAGAAGACGCGTGTCTGAACTTTTTCGTGTTGCGTTTCACAAAACCCAACATACGCGCGGCTTTGGTGACTACCTCGTCAACATGATTACGAAAACTTAACTCTCTGTCCAAAACGACGCCTAGGTCCTTAATCATGCTAACCTGAGTTATGGGTACATTGCAAATGTTGAATGATGACTGTAAGGAATTTGTCTTCCTGGAGAACCTCATATGATAGCACTTGCTAGTGTTGAGCTGCATTTGGTTTCGAGAGCACCACTGAGCTATTCTAGTCAAGTCATCCTGGATCATTCCGATATCATCAGGGGTCCTTATAGTTCTATATAGTTTTAGATCATCAGCAAACAGCTGAAATTTGCAATTATGTAGTTCATTGGAGATGTCGTTTATAAATATTGTAAATAAGACGGGTCCCAGGTGAGATCCTTGTGGCACGCCAGAACTTGCATAATAAGACTGAGATTCAAAACCATGGACAGTGACTGACTGAAGTCTTTTTGCCAAGTAAGACTGAAACCAATGTAGCAGAGATCCCTGGACACCAAAATGATGCAGTTTCTTCAGTAACAAGCGATGACTGACCTTATCAAAAGCACATGCAAAATCTGTGTAGATTGCATCTACTTCCATACCCTTGTCAAGTTCACCCTTCAAATCGGAAACGAAAGAGAGGAGATTAGTGACTTTGGAACGACCCGAACGAAAACCATGCTGATGAGATATAAGAGAAGCATTGATATGTCTCGTCAAAATTGGCCCAACCAACGATTCAAATAATTTTGAGAAACACGATAGAATAGCAATAGGACGATAATTCTTTGTCATTCTTTTTTCACCCTTTTTATGCAATGGAATAATCTTGCACTTTTTCCATTCCTCTGGAAAGTGGCCCTCTTTTAAAGAACTATTAAATATGAGACACAATGGTAATGCCAATAAAGAACCACACCGTTTGACAAAAACTGGGGGAATGCGATCGGGACCTGGGCTCTTGAAGATGTCCAAAACTTTAATCTTATTCAAAACTTGGCGTTCAGTGAATTGGATTACGCTTAAACACCTATCATGCAATTGAATGTCATGCTGAAGAAGATCTCCCCCACAGCAATCATGCGGGCTGTAAGGTGATGAAAATTGGGTAGCGAAAAGGTTTGCGATTTCAGGTCCAGTACTGGCTTCAGCATGCTCACCCTGCATATGTGATGGGATTGATGATGCATTGCTATTCTTATCTTTGACGTATCGCCAGAAGGCTTTTGGATCCTTTTTAATATTTTCCTCAATTCCCTTAATGTATCGAGCATAACATGAATCATAAAGTTTACGACAGTGTTCCCGAAGAGATTCGTAGGATACCAAGTCCATTGGGTTTTTATACTTTTTGTATTTAAGTCTCATTCTATCCTTCTCAGCTAGTCTATTAATCAGAGAACGGCGAAACCATCGTGGAAGACTGTTATTTGATGTTTTACGCTTGGGTACAAATCTTACAATTAAAGCCCCTAAGACTTCATAAAGAACTGAAACCATTGCATCAATGTCACTACATGAATTAAACTTCATATGCCAATCAATTGCTCTCAATTCCTTAAAGATTTTATCGTAATCTGCCTTAAAATAATTTAAACTGTTGTTCTTAGATGGTTCAAGATATTGGGTCGGCTTAGCATCATTTATACTAACTAATAAAGCCGGGTGCCTCTTATCTAAATTACAAATAGTATCCTGTGTATTGATAGCAGATATTGTATCTGACATATTACTGAAAACTAGATCTAAAATACGACCATCTGCGTTCAATACTGATTTAAATTATTTGTAGACATAAAATCAACAAGTGAGGTACCCAATGAGTTATTATAGTTACTAGGAGACATTGAAAACATGTCATCGCTCAGGGACCACGTCAGAAAGGGCATATTAAAATCACCAATATTGAGACATCGTTATATATTTCCTGTAATCTTTATATAAATTGCTATCACATAGAATTATTTCAGATTTTTCTCTTTGCAAACTTCGGAGATAAGGGGGGGAACGCTATTTTTTTTACAATTTTCATTATAAGTCGAAAACTATGCGGCCTAAAAAAAAAAAAAAAATGATTGAAAGAGCCTCTAGCGTCACAATCAAATCACAGTTTGTTTAAAATATTTTTTTATCTTAATTAGAATTTAAAATAAAGGTATTGTGGAGCTATGGTGTCTTGTACTCTAAGTAATTGTGATGTGACAAAAAGAAACAATCCAAGTAATCACACTTTTCAAAGGTAAATAAGATATTGCCACACATTTCTCTAAAACCAAATTTCGCTACATTTATTCGTTTATCGACAAAGAAAACAGTATGGAACATAGTTTATTAATTTCCTTTGCCATAATATAGTCATATTTTATGTATTTAAGTCATATTTTATGTATTTAAGTCATATTTTACGTATCTCATATAAAATTTATTGATTCGTTTTCGGATCACCTGTTTATTGACTTTGTTGTTCTTTGACATTCTATTTCTATGATTTAAACTGACTGATATCTGTTAATTGAGGATTGTAAAATCAGACAAGTTTAGGAGGATAAACAGATTTTATTTTTCATTAATATCGTCCCGTCAGTACTGATATACAAGCCTTCCATGACCATCAGCCATTTTTATGTCCTCACTGCTGGAGCACATGCCTTTCTCATAGGTGGATAAGGAAGATGGTCATAACCCACCACGCGGGCGCAATGCGTATTGATGAGTGCTAAGGACTGCAAATGCACCCGACACCAACGGCTTTCGAAGCACGGAGAAGCTCATGATAATACATTTTTGGTCACCCATCCCATGACCGACCCTTGTGAAAGTTGCTTCCGCAATCGCAGGACCAGGCGCTAAACCACTTCGCCATCGAGCTCCTCCTAGCCTTCCATAAGGATGGATAAAGAGGATGGACCATATCCCGCGGGGGGACAATACAGTTTGTAAGAGTTGAAGTTTTTCGGTTTTATTCAGTTAAAAAAAGTAACAGGCGGTAGGAAAAACGTATAGACGATTCAAAAGAACTCAATTTTTAAGTTTATTTGGATAAAGATAAACTTTGGCTTTGAATTTAACGACTGCAAATGCAACTGGGACCAATGGCTCAACATACCTTCCGAAGCACGGAGGAGCTAGAGATATTTTTTGGTCACCCATCCAAATACTGACCACAGTGAAAGTCTTCGCAATTGCAAGCCGAATGCACTATGCGACAGTGCCATCGAACTCCACATAACGAAATTGCATATAGACCAAGCTCCCGTTTCATGAAACCTTACCTCATAAGGTGGAAGATCAGAAATGTGTTGCAGTAACAGATATTACTTGGATTTTAGTGGGTTGCCATGCCATCGCATATCCTGGAAGAACATATGTTTTTTTTTCGTTTTCGTACCGCTATTTTGACCGAAAATTACATCATGATCATCCAACCCACAATCCATGCGGGTTTTGACCTCCAAATGTTTCTCTTTCGATATGTAAACATTTCGATCTTCCACCTCATGATGTAATTTTCGGTCAAAATAGCGGTATCGTACCGCTATTTTGACCGAAAATTCACGAAAGACCACGAAAAAAATAAATGTTCTTCCAGGATATGCGACGGCGACTCACTAAAATCCAGTGTTCCAAAGTAATATCTATAACTGCAACACATTTCTGATCTTCCACCTTGTGGGGTAAGTTTTCATGCAACGGAGCTTGGTCTAATAGTAAGTACTATTATTTCTGTAAGTAGGTACTTACTTTTCCAAGAATACAAATATTAAATTTAAGAAAGATAATCTTATTATGCGATAAAATAAGTTGATTAATAATACTGATTGATGAACATATAAACAATTAATTATTATAAAATCCATGTTTTCACTAGAAAATGTCACATATATTTCAAAAGTAGAAATGAGTGCTTGTTTGCTAGTTCTAATAGTAGTATCTTCAGGTAATGTTTTTATTGTTTTTCTCTGAAAAAAGACATTTTAGCTGCCATCAATCATATTTTTTATATTTTGCTGTTATTTAATTTAAATGTTTATGTACAATTTTAAGTATCATCGGCCTGGCTCCACTTGCATATATGTTTTTAATTTACTTTATTTACAAGTTTACAAATATAATCACAATAAGTCCTAAGAGGAAATCAGAAATGGGACATTTACATTTTGTTTAGCAACAAAATACTATATTCGTAGCCAAATAACCATAAAAATACTACTTAATTAATGCAATTTTCAGCATTCATCGCTTCGGCGGTGCCACTGGCAGACGATGGTGTACAGAAAGAGTATCCTCGTTTTATCAACTTTCCTGATGGGGAAGGTAATCTTCACGTAGTGGATCTTGCAGCAGAACCCGATCATGAGCTCCTCAGCGAAATTGAGAGGAACCCAGCTGATAGTCGCTATTTACTTTACACAAGGTAAGAAAATAAGGTATGTTGGTGATTGTTAGAATGTTTCTATTCGTTTAGGAGCTTTGAATGGCTTTTCAGACATGCCAGCTGTTTTAATGATTACTTCAGCAGCTTCTAAATAATGCTCACATAGGAAGTTGTGGGTTTCTAATAAAGAAAACAAACTCACAACCCGAGGAGCTCGGTGGCGCAGTGGTTTAGCGCCTGGCCCAACGATTGCAGAGGTTAAGCAACGTTCGCAAGGGTCAGTCATGGGATGGGTGACCAAAAATGTATTAGCTCGAGGCCCTGCTTTGGAATGCACGTTAAGCCGTTGGTCCCGGCTGCATTTTCAGTCGTTAACACCCACCAATCCACATTGGGCCCGCGTGGTGGTTTATGGTCGTCCATCCTCTTTACCACCCTTAAGAAAGGCCTGTGCCCTAGCAGTGGACACATTAAAAAAATGGCTGATGGACAATAAAAAAAAATATTTTCAGGCGTAACCCGATAGTAGGCCAAACGCTGACCATGAACAACGCCAACTCGATTCGCAACTCGAACTTCAACCCCAGTCTCCCAACAGCAGTGCTAGCCCATGGCTGGCTTAGCAATCAGAACACCATCAACAATCCCGTCATCAGGGACGGTTCGTAGCAAATATTTTTTTTTTAACTTGGTGGTAAGCGAGCAGAAGTTCTCCTTGTAAACAATTTTCACGCAATTTTCAGCGCACACCTAAAAGTATTTAGAATTTCTACAGAAAGAATTTTTCTAAAAGCTACTAAACTATATTTGCCTTTTTTGTGGATATTTCTCCAAAATTAAATCATCATCGATTAAGTGCTATTCGATAACATTACCTCGCAGACTTTGTTTCATTGGTTATAAATGTTAATGTTTTTGTTTCTAGCGTTCTTAAGAAAGAGTAACGTTAACGTGATCGTCATCGACTGGCGGCGCCTTGCTCTCTCTGACTACGTGACTGCAGTACGCGGAGTTCCTGCTGTTGGTCGTGGCTTGGGGCAGTTCATCAACTTCCTCATCCAAACCACTGGAGCCAATATCAATACCTTCCACCTCGTTGGATTCAGTCTTGGTGCCCATTTGGTCGGTAATGCTGGCAGAGAACTGAGAGGCAGAGCGGCACGTGTTACTGGTAAGTAATAACGTCAAAACTTATTTTCGTTGAAAGTTTCCCATCTATCTTTTGTGACCTATGATTAGGACAGTGATGTTTGAGATATATTAAAGTGACATTTAAAGATCATAATATATTGGATTACCTGGCTCAGAACCTGGCTTTAAATAGTTATATCCTTTCCGCCACTCACAAGCATCGTTCGTTAGAATGAAAATACTGTTCGGTGATCGCGGGCTATCGAAGTCCATAGAACGCGGAAACTGCCGATTTTATCGCTTTAGCGTATGAGGTTGCTGGGAGGGCAATATAGCCTAATCCTAACAGAGCACGCCTCTTTTTAAAATTCTAAAATCATTGAGAGCACGTACATTAATTGTGTCATGATTTCTGTTCATAGGCTTGGACCCAGCCGGTCCTCTATGGAACGCCAACGTATACCGTCTCCGGCGCACTGATGGAGTGTACGTCGAGGGCATCCACACTGACGGAGGCTCCGACGGCCTCGGCATCGGCTCTTCTGTTGCTGACGCCGACTTCTTCCCCAACGGAGGCGTCAGCCAGCCCGGTTGTACCACCAGACTTTGCAACCACAACCGAGCGTGGGAAACGTTTGCTTCGAGTATAACTCGCAACCACTTGATAGGCAACTTGTGCCTTACTACTTCTCAAATCGCTAACAATACCTGCAGAGGAAGGCAACTTCATATGGGAAATGATGACTTGAGAAAATCTGGGTAAGCTTTATACACCGTGTTGCAAAAATACCTCTAATGCCGAGTATGGTATAAGGACCATGAAACTGAACACAACTGCTTCATACTTTCTGATATTTTCTTTTCTATTAATTTTTGTATTATACTTGACGTCCTCCATGGTCGAGTGGTTCGCACGCCGGTTTTCAAGGCGTCACCATCTCTTGAGGTCCCGGGTTCGATCCCCGGCTTGGTCAATGTAGAAAATGAACTTTTCAATATTGTCTCAGGTCTGGGTGTGTGTCATACTACCGTTGTTTCTGATTTCCATAACACAAGTGCTATAGCTACTTACTTTGGGATTGGAGCAATGTATGCGATGTTGTCAAATATAATATTAATATTAATATATAATACAGCTGATATTTTTTTCGCAACTTCAGAGTTAATCATAATCATAATCTTTATTTGCAAAAAAAATGGTATATCAAGATTTAATAAGTAATAATAATAGGCACTAAACATGTTTAGCCAAATTAATTAGCATGCATTTAAATACAAAATATTCACATTAATAATTTAGGTAGGTAATAATTTCCTTATTTTAATATGTCATCGTTAATATAATACAATCAATAAACAATTTAATCTCTAATGTAAAAAAAATATTTTAAGTCATACAGGGTATGTGAGCCTAACCATTTACCCAAGTGTCTTTTAAAATTATCGATATGTAAAGTCCTAAACTCCTTGGGTATTTTATTAAAGATTTTGATGCACATAGTCAAACAGATTTTTCTGTAATGCATTGTTTTTGGAGTTACCTGAAATACCAACCTATTTGGATCTCTAGTATTTCTTGGATAAATATCACATGCTGTTGGTCCCATAGTAAAAGTTGTTCAGTTTGATGGTCCCTATTTACCATATTCGGCATTAGGGGTATTTTTGTAACACGTTGTTTAGAAAGTTACACAAGTGCCCAAAAAAGAAGATTGTATTGTGTTCAGGGTTATTTTGTATGTATGTATGTGAGTTTCTTTATTTCACCATAACTTCTGAACGCCTGAACAGATTTAGATATTTGAAGTATCGTCAGAAACCTTACATCATAACGAGTGACACTGAAAACTATTTCATTTTTAACTAAAAAGTTAAATAAATAAATAACAAGTGTCATTGCAGTCGGGGGACCTCTTTGATTACCTAATAAAAAAAAATATTCCACAGCACGGCCCCCCGGGCCCCCCAACTGCAATAATATTTCAGTTCGTTTTTTAACCGACTTCATCAAAAGGAGGAGGTTCTCAATTCGATTGTATGCTTTTTTTATCATTGTTCGCGCATATCTTCGTCATTAATAGACCGATTTTGATGTATCTTTTTTATTGAGTATTCTTGCGAGATGATCCCTTTATTTTTTTTCAAATCGGTTTAGTAGTTTTCAAGTAGTTCTGAAAATGCTATGATTTTGCATTAACTACCTTGACGACTTTGTTATTTATGAGCCGAATTAGATGAAGTTTTTTGTGTTGGAAAAGGGATCCCTATAGTGTATTCTTTTTAACCGACTTTAAAAAAAATAAGGATCTCAGTGTGACCTTTATGTATGTATGTTTCTCTGCGACTATCGCTGAGCCGATTTTTCTACCTAATAATATATCTACACTACCTAATACAAAAGATACTTACACTAAAAATTGAAAAATAAGAAATTGTTTAAAAAACAAAAAAACCGACTTCAAAAAACCTGCATCTAAAAAGCAAGAAATAATATTCAAATCATTAGAAAGGTACATATTATCATCGTTATAATAACGTCTATTGAAGTCGGTGGGTGGGGCTTTTAGAATAAAAAAAGGAAGTTGTACTTCCCGTACGTACGGTACACTCGTACCCCACCCGACTTCAATAGACGTAACTATAACGATGATAATGCGTACCTGTCTAATGATTTGAATATTATTTTTTGCCTTTTAGAGGCAGGTTTTTTGAAATCGGTTTTTGTTTTTTATGTTAGTGTTGGATCACCTTCTATAAATATTTACTGCAAATAAATAGTTCTATTCTATTCTATTCTATGCTTTTGTTTCAGTTCTGGGATGTATCGAGTGAATACTGGAAGTAGATATCCGTTTTGATGAAAAAATAAACGATAAGTCAACGATTCTGAATAAAACTACCGACTGATTTAATGAGATTTATTTTTATTATTCTCTATTGATTCTATAGATAGACATTGATAACGAGCACATAATACATTTACACACAAATAATCTTTACTAATATTATAAATGCGAAAGTCCGTTTGTTTGTTTGTTTGTTAAGCCTTCACGTCCACTGAACCGAGCTGATCATGAAAATTTGCATACACGTTTTCAGGGTTACAGAGAAGGACATATACCTAGTAGGGCACCTATCTTCCCGAAAATCCTTTTACCTCGATAATGTCAGTAGAGCACTTGCTATGTAGCGAAACGTTAGTCTTGTCTAATGTGTGTGCCCGTTCTTCCTGCCAGTTAAAAAAGTCTGGAACGATATATAGGTGGTAGGAAAATATAGACGATTCAAAAGTACTTAATTATTAAGTTCATTTGAATAAAGCCATTTTGACTTTGACTTTGGTTTTGTAGGTATTTGTGCTGGTGGACAAAGCTAAAAAAGTACATTCCATTTACGCACACATAGTAAATTATATTGTAAAATAAAAATAGAAGAATGAATTAACACATAGTTTTAAACCTCTCCAAACTTGTCAGTTTTTATTTCAAAATAATAAGTAATGCAAGGTGAATTCAAAGTACTGTTTATCAACTGCCAAAAAGTACATTCCGTTTACACACACATAGTAAATAATATATATTTAAAAATAAAAATAG
The DNA here is from genome assembly GCA_928269145.1 of Agriphila tristella. Classification (NCBI taxonomy): domain Eukaryota; kingdom Metazoa; phylum Arthropoda; class Insecta; order Lepidoptera; family Crambidae; genus Agriphila; species Agriphila tristella. The sequence continues at coordinate 48,439,945 of OV743433.1, forward strand.
AAAAATGAATTAACACGTAGTTTTGAACCTCTTTGAACATGTAAGTTTTTATTTTAAAATAATAAGTAATGCAAGGTGAATTCAAAGTACTGTTTGTGAACTATCGCCATAATTAACCATAATAATGGAGTTTCAACACAAGCACACTACTTTGTAGACATTGTGATATAGACGACGCCAATGCTCTTATTAGGAACATTTAACTTAATGAAACTGTCTTCATTGGATTTTTTACATTTATAATAGGCTTGTTTCCACTAAGAATAAATCGGCTAGCATAAGGTTTCTAATGATTAATCATATTAAATAGTAACCAAAAAAACTCTTTTTTCATTAAAATAAATAAAGATTACCAATATTTACGGAAAATAAAATCGGCAAAATTGGCCATTTAATCACGTGACATTGAAAGAGACGCATGACGTCAAGCCTCGCGAAACCTTTGTCGTTGCTGTCATTTTCACACACACACAAACACACAGAGGTGTATGTGTGTAGGTGTCGAACACGAATGTTTCGCGAGGCGTGACGTCATTCAAGACGCCATGACAGTTTTGGCCTTTTTCGATGTCATTTTGAATTCATTTCTTAAAACGCAAAATTCATAGGTAAAATGACTTATTTTTCTTAAAATAATATATTTTTGGGGTAAAATAGATACCAAACTCTATTTTTAAACTATTTTCCAAATTTTGTCAACTAGCCTATTATCTTTTTATTAATGTTGCCCAGGTCCACCTTTTTTATTTTAAACCGACTTACGTTTATTAATAGCAAAATCATATTCTTAATACTTGTTGCTAGCGATCTTATTAAAAGGTTTATTGAAACTGTTTACGTCTAGTGTGTTATAATGACAAGTTCTTTGAATTTTTTATGTACATCAATTGAATGTGCCTATATTCACAAATATAAAAAAAAAAAAAAAATCATAGGTGTAAACTAAATTTGATAACTATGCCAACGCCCATACAGAAACTGGCCATGTCATTTAAATTAATAGTTACCGATCGTGAACAACTAAGCAATCCTAACCTGTAATACCTAATGTGTTTATTGTATGTTTGACGAATTTAGATTTTTTAACATACTGTAATACCGTTTATTTATTTGGCTTATTCCCGGTTACCAACCCCCCCCCCCCCCCCTACCCTCCCTTTGTCTACCACTGGCGTATATCAGGAGAAGGTTTTTTTAATACATTAGGTACTTTTCGATATCCCCCAGACGTGATGGACAACGGAAATAGGCCTTTATTTCTAGGAAGACCAACTGCAACAAAAAATAATAAATAATAGGTATCATTAGGTATACGTATAGCCAATGAAAGGTCCTCGCAAATAGCAATTAAAAGTATTTGATTAAAAATCGGAGGATCTTGGTGGCGCAGTGGTTTAGCGCCTGGCCCAGCGATTGCGGAGGTTAAGCAACGTTCCCAAGGGTCGGTCAAGAGATGGGTGACCAAAAAATTTTTTTCTCGAGCTCCTCCGTACTTCGGAAGGCATGTTAAGCCGTTGGTCCCGGCTGCATTTGCAGTCGTTAACACCCACCAATCCGCATTGGGCTCGCGTGGTGGGTTATGGCCCGTCCTCCTTATCCACCCATAAGGAAGGCCTGTGCCCCAGCAGTGGGGACATTAAAAATGGCTGATGGACAATTAAAAATGTAAAAATGCCTACTGATTGCATTCCTCGCACTGGTCACACTTGATTAAGAGATTAAAATTGAAAGTTCTACACAGTTCTTTGTATATATTACTAGCACGCCATATAAATTCATTCTGCCTGTAATTAGTATGGGTTGGGGGCAAAAACAAAAGAGAGGTTATTTCTAAGGGACTTCGAGGGAACTCTGATATCTGTGACAACAACTCGGGACGGTCAATACACTGGTCTGTAGTTTGTAATAGTTAGTACACAAGAGTCAAATAATAAGGACCGCCACCCCATTATCTGTCGCAGTCCGTGCCACCGTCAGGCCATTACAATGCCACCGTCTGGCAAAACAAGAAATGAAAAAAGTTGGTTTTAATCAACAACTTTGTAGCCACTAGCTGGCTTTCGTCGGCCAACTTAAAAATACCAACATCTGTTACTGCTAAGCGAATTGTCTTGGACTTTATAGGATAAGTAGTGCTTTCATTTAACTTTGAAGTTGCTTAATTTAGCATAAGCTTTCGACGAAGTTATCCGTTGATTTTGACTTGATGAAAATCTCGAGATATCAGTATTTTTGCTACGACAAAGCTGTTTTATTTTTTTATAATTTGTACCTACATGTCGATTGATGAAGCAGGGAGAACCTAATGTAGACCGATTGTACATTTTGTTTCGACATAATCACTGCTTTTAAACAAGTTTCAATAGTTGTATTTCCTCACGACATAAAAGTGCAATATACGGCGTTTGGTGATCGAGGGATATCCTTTGGCAGGTTGCATCTTCTGAACCCTTAGATCATTTTAAGAAGGAGAGCCACATTGGATTTTTGTATGGGAGGAAGATAAAATTAAATCTTTTTTTTTGTATGGAATTTGAAGATTTTTTTAAAATTTTTTTTCGTGTGGGATATCGGATGAAAGGGATTTTTGAGCTGATTCCAATCCAAAATTTATATAATATTATTACATTACAGCTACTGGTTTAAAAAAAATCGGAAAATAATTTTCCAAACATACTAAGTTTGGGCTCTTGCAGGAAGAAAACCACTAAATGAATTTTTATTAAACATACGTCAAATAACTCGTAATATACTCTTATCTAACATCCTGGAAGCATTTTTGAAAAAACATTTTTTGGAAAAGCGATACCTTCAGTGTAGTCCTTTTAATTTCATTGAAATTGGACCTTGCAGTTCGAAGATATCCAAGGGAACTCCTCAAACTAAAATAGGATATGTATAGTGATTGAGATATTGGTAGGTTTATGAAAATCCAAAACAAACCGAGCTATATGGTCTGCGACGTTCTGGAATAGACTTGGACTACGAAGGCATAACAACTCCTTATTAAAAACAAACAGCGTGAATTTGGAAATTGAGTTTTGGGCATTTTGAAATATATTAAGTTAAAAAAATATTACACGCTGTAATACCTACCACAAAAAAGGATGAAAATAAAAAAGTTCAAAAAAAAGAAACCTTCAAAAACCTAAAAACAAAAACAGCTTTAAAATCAAATACCTAGCTCTAAAAAGCAAGAAATAATATTAAAACACCAATACGCATTTCAATTTTAATGAAAAACGTTTAACGAAGTCAGGGGGATTTTAGAATAAAAAAAAGTATGAAGTTTTTTTTGCTGACGATGTGGTACGACCCAAACAACCGACCTAGATGAATTCAGGTTTACTGTTTGTAAAAAAAACCGTAAGTATGCCATATTTATAATTAACTTACTAACACAAAGCTTTTATTTCCTCCCCTTCTTCATTGATAAAAACCAATTAAGCCACAGCTCGGCTAATGAAAGAGTTAACAAACTTATTGTTCGGGAATCGAATGGAAGCCGAATACATTCTTTTATTCGAGTGAAAACCGATATCGATTACGCAGTTCTTAAGCACGGTGAAGTGAGATGTGTTCGCGATGGGTTGCCGGGCACCTCCCGAACACTGGTAACAGCCGCCTCGTCTCGAATACGAATCGTCGCATAATGAGAACGTGAAAAACACTCGCTCCTCACTACTCTTACTTTCCCCCACCCCTGTTTTGAAGGGAGCCTTTACATTGTACGATTACTATTTAGAGTTTTCTTTAGTTTCTGAATCGTAAAATGTCTGGAATCCACTTCACGTGCATGACAAAGAGTTTTATTTTAAACGCAAGTAATACTACTTACGTTTGAAATAAAACCTCATCATTCTGCATGAAATAAAACATAGGGTATGTCATGCAGGATGCACAATGTATAATTTTAAAAAAGTAAAAGCATTTTTTTCTGTGAGCTGAGTAGACCTCGCGTTTGAGATATTTTTGATCGTATTTCGAAATGACTGAAATATGATTTTTCTTTCTTTTCTTCTAAAACATTTTGAAAATTGAATTGACTATAATTTAACGAGAATGAGTCCAGAAATACAACCTAGACTTAGAGGAGAACAGACGGACAGCGAGTAAGCAGGACAGCCGGACACATGACAGAATATTTTTGCCCAAGCTGAAACGAAGACGCTTCGCTTGCGCCTCGCGCTCATTCGGTATATAAGTTTCACATTAATTAGTTGTTTTTAATAAAGTTATCCTGCAAACTAGACGACGTCGCCGACGATCATTATTATAATAAAGTAAATTGTTTCTGATACTCTTTTTCATTTACATTTTCGTCACGTGACGTCGTCGTTCTTTTCGATTTCATACGCTACGGTGTAAAAACCGGATCATGTAGATAAGCTCCGCAACAGTGAATACACTGACGAAGACCAAGGAATTATAGAATCTATAGATAGAAGTGTAAGGTTTTCTTTTGTCTGAATCTCAATATCCCTAAGTGATACTTTGCCGAATCGTTGTTTGATATTCTGATAACATTCGCGAAATAATAGGAGATGTTCCTGTTCATGCGGAGACACCCATTTATCGTTGGGAGTTTGATGAAAATACTTAAGTGTCGCATTGCGCTCTCGATAAGTGAAGGCCCTGTAATATTGAATTCCTTTATGTTGACAATACACGAGTTGTTATGTAACGGAAATCGAATATTGCCGATTATTACTTTACAGACCACTTTGCGCACTAAAGAAGATAGGTGAAAGATTTTTGTTCACATTTTGTGGGGTCACGCCGACTTTGATGGCAGTCATATTTCAAATAATTTCAGTTGAAAATCAAATGTTTTACTGCAATTTTTTCCCCTTATCGTACATTTGTAAACATTGTAAATAGATCGGAGCAATATTATTGTATTCGTTATAATCAATTTCATTTGTAATAAGATCATGATCATAATATAAATTCTGTTTTGAAAATTTTAAGTAAGTACGTTTATTTACTTGATTTACACACAGACACAGCCTATGCCCTATTGTGATACATTTTGTAATTGAGAACAAAACAACTTTGCTCAGCTTTAAATAGCTCTAAGCATTAATCTATAGGGTAGTACTCAGGTTTTGTTTAAAAAAAACTAGGTACTCAATGATACAAAAAAATAGTGCTTATTTTCAGATCAATTACCTTTTCATTACCAACAAAACGTCCCGCCAAAAACCCCAAAGCTAAGAAACTGTTTCATAAAGTTGTCTTAATTATTCGCTGTTGAAATAAGAAGAAGGATTTAATTAAGCGAATAGAGAGGATGCAGACACGTCCTTAGGGGAAACTGTTGTCGCTTTAGGAATCACGTACAATTGAGCGAGAAGTACCTAAACAATTAAGCACTTTATCACACCAACTATAACGTTTTTCAAGTTGCGACTCTACTATACTCGACGCAGCATTTGTTGCGACATGGTTCTTAAGAGTTAGCTACTTAAAAAGCTGACCGTACCAAACCAAGTTGAGGGTGTCCGATAGTAACTTGATTTTTAATGTGCATGTGCCCCAGATGTTGGGATCGGTTTGTTTTTGTTGCTCGTATCTTTACTTCTAACAAAATGGTAATGAGGGCAGAACTGTTTTGGTGTGGTAATACGTATTTGAAGACTGACAAAACAAAGTTTCATATAAGCAAGTATATTGTTATCAACGATACAATAAGTACCTATATAAAAGCTTGATTTATAGTCGAATTTTTCTCTTATTTCCTCGTGATATATACCTGCTCTATGGTTGTGTGACACTGTCATTGTTTTTCTTGTACTACGTCAAATAAATACATTCTTGAAGATGTTATCAAGTTATTTTATTGGCGAGCGTATTTGTTCGCGCCCGAGACGGATACCGTTGGATACCTGCTACAATATCAAGGCGTACGCACAGATACTCTTACGCTGTTAACACTTCAAACGGGGTAAAGAGGAGGTATCATGCAGAGCATGTGCGTTCCCGTGTAGCAGACCCAAGTCCAGCTGGCACTGTTCTCCCTCCATTACCTTCGGCCACACCTCATTCTCGGCATTTGCCCCCATCCACACCTACACCTCATTCACTAACCGCATCCACACTTAACAATCATCCAACGCCTCAACCACCCTCCTCCTTATGCCAGGCTACTCAAGACGCACGTCAAGCCAGTGCGCAGTGCCGAGACACCTGTTCTTCCACTGGCCCTGGCTGCCTTGCAGGGAGCCCTAGCAAGGCGCAGTGGTCGCACCATCACGAAGCCACGTCGTCTGATCGAAGAGATGTCGTAGCTTGTTAGGATGGGGACGAATGATATATACCTGCTCTATGGTTGTGTGACACTGTCATTGTTTTTCTTGTACTACGTCAAATAGTTAAAGTTATTTTACCTCGTCTTTCTTATGTTCTCAGTGATAAATAGCTTAAAATCTTCTAACGGTATAAAGAAGCGAAAGACATTTGCTAAAAATATTTTAGCGTGGTACTACACTGCGCGAAAAGCTATGAATTTTTTATCGAAGTCTTCAAATACTTTAAATTCTCCTCACTTTACATACATAATGAAATGCTTCAATTCAAACTACGTTTATTCATAACCGCATGTCTTCAAGCTCACCAACTGCATGAAAAAGGCAGCATATTCCCCTCACGTCAGAATCAGACCTCTTTGTTATAGCGTGCATAAGAAGGCAAGTGCATACGGAGTACACAGAACAAATATAGCAGTAACGCTACTATATACAAACGGCTGAATTCTTGTCTTCATACGGCAGCATACGACAGCATTCGACAGCATACGACAGCATACCACAGCATACGACAGCATACCACAGCATACAACAGCATACAACAGCATACGACAGCTCTAAGGAAGGTTCGCAGTGCAGTCAGTCACGTGTTGTGTTGGTCAGGGACTCAATCGCGATAATTTTTAACAATTAGAACCAAAACTATATGGTCCCAATTTCAGTTTCGATAACAGAAAAATTTTTGCTGTGTTAAAATTGTCGAAAGCTATACTTATGGAACCTAGTATATTGGAACATGGGCAACAGCGTTGATTAACCACTCCTAAGGTTAAAATCACTTGCACGCCGCCGTGCTGACCGTCACAACATACGTTTCGTGCAGGGGCGATACGCGCGCACACGAATTTTGTTGCTAATTGGTTGTGACGCTGTTGTCAATTCCATAATTTTCGACAATTTAAATGAGAATACTAAAGCTAACCCAAATATGTAACTTTTCTAAATGATGACGTAGCGGTTTTTATTTTATCGTTCAAAATTAACGCTATCGAGACCCACAGTGTCCGCTGTTGTTCCGCCCGACGCACGCGCCGAGCTTTGTCTGCGGTCTTTTTATAATGAGAAAGAGGGCTTGGTTGAGATACTGCTTTAGGTATATACTTACTGTGATACGAAGTGCACTTTCGTGGCCTGAATCGATTGAGTACATTACCGATTCACCGGCTAGTCTGCCGCCGCCGCCAATATTTCTCTGCTTCTTATTATTATTGAGGAATATGGAACTGGGAATTTAAAAACTGAAATGCGATTTTCGGAATCCCAAACCTGATTAGAAGGAGATATTATGAGAAAATATTGTGGGGTGTACTCAGTTCTCAAATAAAAAATAAATTGAATTATGTAAACATTGACAGTAGATACCTTTTTCATGACAGATGATATCCGTGATCGAGAGGCTATCAGCTCTAGGATGAATCTCAGAATTGCATAGCAGATCAAATCTAACAACTAATTTTCTTTTTCTTCTTTATTCTTTTACTATAAAAACAAAAATAAAATTCTTCAAAATTTCTTAAACACTTCAAAATCTGGTTTTTAACGCACAGGTTTTTAACATCTATAAACTCAACAAAACCTTTTTTCACTTAGTGATAACAATTAAATTTTATTTCAAACCCTAATAATCCATTTGTTAGGAACAATTAATGATATGTTACTATAAACTAACTAATTAAATTATTCTCATAGTTCTTTAACAGACATTGTTCCATCAAGATAATTCAAATCACTAGAATTGTAGCAAAAACTTTAATAGTCCAGAACTTATTCGGGGTCGCCCCACCGAAGTATGTGACCAAGTTTTTGTCGGATTTCAGCCGGCCAGGAGTCCGGAAATCCGTTGTATTAGTAAAGCAATTTGTCCGGGGCCCGCGCGAACTTTTCTAATCTAAACTGTTCGTTCAATCTTGGTGAAAACTCACCCTGCTGGCCACTCAGCTTGGCAAGATGCTTTGTATATGATGATAGAGATTTCTGCGATATTATTTGCCTATTTATCTTAATGAGGAATGTCTGGAAAAAAAATGGTAAATATTTTTTATAGGAGAAATAAGCTCCCTTATTAACAGGAAAAAGGTTCAGAATTTGTTGATGCGTGAAAAAAATCTGAGAAATTAAAATAACTTATTGCTCTCGCAAAAGCATAGGAGTAACAGTGGAATGGAGATAGGTAATTTCTTAGCCATCACCTGCAGCAACCATATTACATGACCTGAAAAAAATTTATAGTTTTTAGGAGATAAATTTTGATGCAATAACTAATAAAAGTTAGCATTTTAGCTCCAAAGTTTTTAAAGTAAATAATTCCATTATTTGTAAGATTAATAATAAGAAATATTAGTAATTAGCTGATATTAAGTATTTTTCTATCTATGTTCCTTAAAAACTAAGAGTAATCTTTTCCAGGTCATGTAATACCTTCCATGATCAATTTTAATCTAAGTCATGAAGTCTTACAATGTTAAGCTGATGTCCATCTACGAAATATCTTTGCAAGTCTTATTCTCAAAGGGACTCTCGCAATAAGCAGTGCCATGTTACAGGCAGATTTAATTAGTCAGGGATCTAATCAGTTCTGCCTGTGCGAGGGAAGGCAATCACAATAGTGTCCAGTGAATCTAATTGTAGCTACCACGGGTCACGTCTATGCAATGCATCTACCTACATGATGTGGTGGACGCAACATTAGACCTCCATGGTTGAATGGTTTGTACACCGATTTTTAAGAGCCCGTAGCGATTTTGCCGCTGACTGCAGCTCTCTCGCTCGCATATTTCATGTTTTCTCAAGATTTCATAAATCTGAGTGCGCAATTGAAAAATGTGTCTCAGCCACTTTTCGCAATATAAGATTACAGACATTTTAAAATATATTTCAGTTTTTTGTTGCTAAATTACAAAAAGTTATCGTTTCTAACAGTTATTTGAACTGGCAAATACGATAACTTTTTGTACTTCAGCAACTCGAAACTGAAATATACGTTGAAATGTCCGTAATCTTAAATTGCGAAAAGTGGCCGCGACACATTTTTCATTTACGCACTCAGATTTAAAAAATCTTGAGAAAACATGAAATGTGCGAGCGAGAGAGCGGCAGTCAGCGGCAAAATCGGTACGGAGCCTTTGTTGGGTCAAGTCGGGGTGTTGAGCCGTTGACTCTAATTTTTATAACATAAGTGCTTTACTTTGGAATTAGGAGAAAGTTTGTAATGTTATCTACTAATATTTATTTATTTATTTATCATTCGATTTCCATTCATTTTAATGCTATTTTCGCGGTTTCTCAAATTTATTCAAATAGCCTCTCTGAATTCTGATCAGATCATAGCCATCATCAGATCACTGCTCAATCAATCCCTATGGAGAACCAATGCTTCAAAGTTACGTCGTTTGTATGAAAACCTACTGGTGTTTCTAATTATCCGTCCACCACTCTTTGTACAGCTTGAGAGTAAGCGTATTATCTGTCCATAGATACCTAATAATGTTTTTCACTCCTCTTGCTCTAAAAGTACGTCATTGTAAGGTACAAGAGCCAGGATAAAATAGCAAAATTACCCCTAGGGGATAAAGTTTTTTCTTTTTTAATGTTTGTCTATTACCAATGAGCCTACTAAAACGAAAAAGTCTTTATTCATAATCACGAATAAAGACTCGCTCGACTTAATACTGTTTCTAATTTTTAGTTTTGAAAATGGAACTAATGCAGCGATCTCTTCGGTGAAATCATAGACTTATTTATACTCTGCGTGCATTGTGTTTCTTAGCTGCTACAGTAGAAATTAAAAAAGGCGCGAAATCTTTAGAATTTTTCTCTAATACCAAACTGATTGAATTGTGTGACTGTAAGTAATAGGAAAGAAATAATTTTAATCTTTTGCCGTCAAGCACAAATCATTTATTTAAATACTGTATGAAAAGTTTATGAAGTGGAGGATAGAAAAACGAGTGGATTCGTTTACGGAAGTATAAACTAGGTATTCAATATTGTATTTTATTTTCTCGCAATCGTAGTGAAAAGTAGAGTGTAACACACGACGCTAAAACCCATTGTAACTCGGTTTCTATTTATTCCCTCGCTAAAGCTCGGGAATAAAACTACCTCGTATGGAATGGGTCATTTTAGCGTCTTGTATAACAATCTACTATTGTTTGTTTGGTAGAAAATTTAAGCTTTTGATCTTTTAATAGCACAGAAAAACTTGGACAGGTGGTTTGGGATATATTAATCCATTTTTTGAAAAACCAGATTTTGCTACTTAGCTATATAAATATTGTCAGGTTTCAATGCTAATACATAAAATATACTCTTGCCTAAAAATTTAAAAAAAATTCTAATATTTTAGTCTTAAACTAAACTGTAGTAATTAGCGAATAACTGCCCTATGTTACAACTAGCTGACTCACTACAAATATTAGCACAACGATTTCTTTCTTCCACTCACAAGCTTATACACATGAGAGCTCGTAACAAAATAGCACTACTGTAAGGAATTCGATACATATTTTTCAAATATACCTACAAAAGGTCCGAAACCAGTAAATTTCAGTTCTAGAAGCACACACAAGGGGCACACTTAGCTCGACGAAGAATGCACGTACACTCGACTTCAAAAGTAGCGGATCACTTTATTTAATAGTGATGTAACTTACAGAACAAGCGCATGTCGATGTGAAAAAAAAAGTACAGCCATATTATTTAAATTGTCCAACTTTAAAGAGTGAGGTAGAGATGTAAGCAATTCTCCTAATCTCTATATTTTGAGCGACACCAATAAAGTTTTTTCTTGAAGACTGAACTTATTTTTGTTCTATATTTGTCACAAAATAAAAACCTAATGAAACAGTAGGAATTGGAATTGTGCTTAGTTCTTTTCGTCCTTTTTGCGTTGGAATTTCCCAGTTATTTCATTATTATTTTTTTATTCCTATAATTGCATTTTCATCAATTTGCCAAATTGTATTTATCTATATAATTATAATTTTATTGTTTTTGCTTGTCGTCGTGTACTATATTTATTCTGTGTCGTTTGTTTTGTAATAATGTTTCAATAATTGATAAAGATAGAACAAAAAAATCTTCATCAAAATGGTTATTTTTAGGGTTGTTTTTACCATTTTACAACTACTATTTTTAAACTAGTACGAGCGTCAGTCACTTTACGTGAAAACTGTACAAACCCCACATTTGGAATTTCGCCGTCCGCAGAGAGATCTTTTGTGCTCAGCGGAAATTTCACTACCTACGAACGTACCTGTTTTTTACCATTTTCCCCGCAGATTTGTTTGTTGCACTCCCGAATATCCTACGGGAAACGACTCAGTGGTTAGCTACAAATTAGTGAGTTTCCGTTGAGCAAAAGAGTTGTTTCCTGCTTTTCAAGCGAGACTTTAGCTTGGCCCAACTAATTACACCATTTCCGAACGCCTTACAGATCCAGTTTAGAGTTAAAAATGTTGATCCTTCTGTTTAGTCTATCGGTAGAGACTTAATTAGTTACACGGAATCACTCCAGTTACAAAACACTGTCTGGGAAGTCCAAGTCTAAATGTTTATTATTATTTATAACATGTTCTATGAGTACAGCTATAGATATCTTTAAATACCTGAACAGATTAAATTGCCATTGATTGCCACTACAGGTATTTGCCTTATCATCAATCGCTTAATAAAAATTTCAATTGAAGTGTAACAATCGAATATGCCTGAAACCTTAGAATAATTACAAATAGAAGCCGTGTCCCTGCATGCAAAGTGAGGCAACTAATACTGAGCCAAAATGGCTAAGTATTCAGATTTATATCCTTCATACGTTACCTAATCCTAACTAAAATTCTGTAATATACTAACTAATCTCATAAAGATAGGGTAATTGAAACTGTTTTGTACTTATTAAGTATGATTATGTAATAATGGACAATAAAAATCTGAAAACGGCGCCATTTTGGCTGTTTTAGTTGCCTCACTTTTGACAACGCGCTTTGTAGGGAATTATCGTTCTAGGTGTAATTATTGTAAGCCTGAAACATGTAAACTTTAAGCATGGACAAACTCGCTTATATAAATATGTTCGCATAATGATCATCGCACACGATAAACTAAAACTATTACCTGCAAAAGTTCACCGCAAACAAAAGAGGCCAAGTCCCTTAACTATTTTGTACAAATAAGCCCATAGAATAATGTGTTCGTAAGACGCAAAGACAAATAGTCTCAAACACCTTAACAAATTACATTTACATCGTCAGGCCAAAGAAAAGCAATAAAAGTTGGCAGGATTGTCTTTGTCACAGATGCCGCAATAGTTATGATGTACGGCGAATCTTCTTGTTTGTGTTACATCCCTTTATATTCCGGCCGACCTTCCCTACACACCGCTAAATGGCATATTAAATATTGAAGCAAGCGGTGGCGGGAGCGGGAGCGGGCGAGGAAAATTATGGTATGGAATGAAATCGTATTGAATGGAAGGCTTTAAAATTTTACAGCGTGGCCACTGTTTTTACTGTTGTTTTATGTCGAAAATTTCACTGCTGAGTTGCCGCTATTTTATGTTTACTATTGATTGCATTTGTAATATCGTACGTATGAACAGATGGAATAAACAAATTCATAAATTCTTACAATATGCTGTGACGATAATATGAAATACTCTTCAATATTTTACCGTGTGCTATTATTACACAATTACCTATTTTATTACGAGTTCATTTTGCTCCTACACTAACTAGAATATTTTCGCTTATTCTGTGCTAACAAGGGTGGTGTTACAGTCAAATTGTCTGTACATACAATAAAAAGTATGGAAATTTGTAATTTCCTCATCAATGCAAAGAGTTGTAAATTATATAGTATCCTGTATACTCTTTTAAGACAAGTAAATGCTAAAATAAAGACTAAGGCTGCCCGCTGCGTTAGGCAGGATCCCACCGCTTTTTTCTGATGGACAGATGCTTGCAGTGCATGAGTAAGCTCTAATCTATGACGCCCCGCGCCGGGATCCCGCTTAACGCAGCGGACAGCCTAAATATCACTTAACTATAAAAATCACAAATGCTTATGCAAATCATAATTATTTTGGCGTTTAAACCATATTTTAATTTTAATAATATACTTAAACTGCGTGTATTACTCGTATAACAAAATATGGCTTGTTTATATGATCAATGCTCACCAAATCTTCTTGGGCGGTTTATGATTTGAGCATTTACTAATATTGGAGAATGTTCGATGCATTTCTTTAAACTGACACCGAACACCACCGTTGACGTCACGCTGTGTGATGCCGCCGACCGCGTACGTTTTAAAGTTAGTGTACAATCAATGGCCGTCGCGATCGGGGCATGCACAAAAGCATTCATTTAGCATTATTATCATTTTATCATAGTTTTTCTACTTTTATATCAATAAATCATATATTATCAAATAGCAATTGTTTTTATGTTCCTAACTGGAACAGAGAACAAAATGTGTTTATTATTTTTATTAATTCCCATATTACTTATTAAAATCGAAACCCGCGTCATCCTATGCCCCGTCGCTGCGTAAAACGTGCCGCAGGTGTCGGCCGCCTATGCGCTCGGCTCCGCTAATTGTCTCTTGTTTATGCAAACAAATTGTTGTTCCGCACAACTTCTGTGCGTCGGCCGTTACCGCGCTAAGGGTCGTGCGGTCCTTTAATACAGCTGTGTGAAACCAACTGAATTCTTTATGAGTAGGTAGATAATCTATGGGAATTGGGATCACATCCGTTTGATCAGAACTATTTTCAAAATTACTAATGGTTATCAGACGCAAATCGCCTGAGACGAATTTTTAGCCATATCTTCGAGGATTTTGGAGGGATCGAAATGGGAATAGTAACAAAAGTTGAAGAATTTGTCGAGATACGTGTGAGCGTTTGAATTTTGAAAATCTACTTGTAATTTTTTGGAATTTCAATAAATTCGGGTTTTATACGGGGCTGTTTGTTAACTAAGTTGTAAATATTTCAGAAAAAAAACGACGTCAAAAAAATAGAAAAAAGCGTCCTAATTTAGCTACAAAATGGCGAAAAAATTTTGAAAATCGGTTGCTGTAGGTAAGGTAGTCTCTTTAGATTTGGAATTGTAGAAAAACGGGTGTTTGCATACATAAAAAGTGATGTAGCTTCTATGATTATTGACCGATCGTCATGGTAATAGTGTTAAAAGATGCAGAAGCAGACGAGAAGTGCATTCGTGGGAATTTTGAAAATCGGTTAATAACATTTCGGCTGCGTCGAAGCCACTGACGTCTATTATACAGTCAATGGTCGAAGCAGTCAGCGGGCGCTTTTGTGACACGAGGCGGAGCCGACTGTCACAATCATAAAAATAAATAGGTAGGCAGTTACTACCTAGGTAACTTTAAAAATATAATAGGATTTTGCATTTGATTTTATTTTATTTTTTGTCAATTTTTGTATTCATTTTCAATGCTCCGATTCTTGCGGGGTCTATGAATCTGTGAATTTTCGTTTAATGAAACTTACACACTTGGACTTTTACTACATCCCAAAATTCGCTTATTCCAAGCTTAATTCACTTCCCACTTAAGGCACAACCGCACTGTAGTTGTATTATTAATTCTAAGTCAAGTTATCGAAGTGCCGGGCGCGATCCAGAGCTCAGTAGTTAAAGACACGTTAATCCTGCCTCCGAAAAGCCTTGGGATAAATAAAGCTCCTAAGCACTACATGACTGGGAAAGTCAGAACTCGTTAGCAGCTCTTTATGAGGTAGGGTTGCCCGAAATGCTTTTACAAAACTATTTCAACGTTGCCCGCTTGATGAGGGTTACAAATTATGAGTAGGTTAATAGAATCAAAAGTGTTTGTCGTAATATTGGTGGTCAGAGTGATATAATTTTTCGTATAGTAATACACAGGAAGTTATAGTAACAGTGAAGAAAATGAATAGTGTTATGTTTTAGCATCTGTTTGAAAGACATTGGAACTTGGCAGTTGGAATTACTAAAGTATTTATCTTTTAATCTAAATATTTCTTACTAGCTTCCGCCCGCGACTTCGTCTGCGTGGATAGTATTTTGTCTATCCCTCGGGAACAGTTCTTTTTTTCGGGAGGTACCCTATGTCCTTCTCTGTACCCCTGACAACGTGTGTGTAAAATTTCATGATGATCGGGTCAGTAGTTAAGACGTGAAGGCGTAACAAACAAACAAACAAACGGACTTTCGCATTTATAATATTAGTAAGGATTTACAGTTGAGCAATTGAGGGCAAAGATGTACTTGTCAAAAATTTGTTACTTTGCTGATGGAGTGGAGAAAAGTAAAAGACATTATTAGTGTCGAACATAATTTATTGTTTATCAGTTTTTTTTTCTTTATTCTGAATAGGTTCTAGTATCAATATCTATGTACCTATATCAGTAAAAGGGTGGGTAGAAGGCACCTCCAGCATACAGATTGATCGGTTAAAGTCACTTAAAGAAGATCTATTGCGCCGGTTTGGTTGCTTAAAAAGGGTCTTACAAATGGTGATAGTATGTAAATTAAATCGTTGGGCCAGCCAGATGCATGAATGCGATATTTATTCAACGAAAATTGTGGGTTTATTTTATTAAAAAATAAAGGGCTCCTTTCACTTTCAAAAATCAACTGCATTTTCTTTTAAAACTAAAAGCATTATTTTTCGATTGAAGTGAAAAGTTTTATTGAATGATTTTTACGGTTGTATTTTTATGAATTAAGTTCGGGCTCTCGCTCGATTTCTTATACTTCTTTTATTTGTAAAAGATGCCTAAGTTTTTCTTTAAATATCTTTAGGTTTCTAAGAATACGCAAAAATGTCAGCTCAATTTTTTATAATACGTTACTATAACCTTACCAGCCGCACTCAAATGGCCAACATTCTATTCGTTTGAACGCTACGCTTACTATTAAAACTTTAAAATAAGCAGTAAACTCTAAAATTACGTGCCGTAAGCTTGAAATTCCATACAATACATCGAAGTCTGTGATTTACATAAGTTTGCGACATGTGATTTAATAATCTATTGCTCATATATTATTTAAGTTTTAAAAGTAAGCGTAGCGTTCAAACGAATAGAAAGTTGCCCATTTGAGTAGGGGGGCTGTACTACAAAATTGTTTAAAAAACAAAAAAACCGACTTCAAGAAACCTGTCTCTAAAAAGCAAAAAGTAATATTCAAATCATTCGATACGCATTATTATCGTTACAAAACGTCTATTGAAGTCGGGTGGGGTAAGAACGTACCGTACGTACTGTTATACCTTTCCTCTGCAAACCTTAACGCTGATGATGACCAGAGACTGCTGCATCAGCAATCCCTATATCCCAGAGCTCGCGCCGCCGCGAGCTCAGTCTGCTTCAGAATTCGGTCGAGTACGGTTGCCATCGGGTCCCAATTTCCATTTTTCTTTACAGTATAAATAAATTAGTTTTTTTTTAAACGTGTTTCGTTTGGGGCCCCATAATATTTGGTGGCAGCGGTGGGATTACGAAAATCCCCAGTGTCTTAAAATAAAAAGCGTCAAGTGCAGACTCCGCTTGTGCCGTACTCGAAAAGTGAAATAAATTATCCAGTTAGTGATAAATCATATCCGTGTCATACGTGCAAGTGTGCGTGTTCCTGATTCCCGTAATAAAAACGGGAAATTACTCAACACGGCCGAGAGCGCCGTCACATCATCCTGATCCAGAAAGCCCCGTCAACTGAGGGCTTGGCACCAGTTGTCGTGCCAAAGTTCCTGTCGCCGACCTAATCGAATCGTCATTCCTCACCGTGTATCCGTGTCCCACACGGTGAAGTCCGAGACTCCGAGTTCGTCTTATCGCTCCGGAATGCGTCTGCCCGCCGCCGTGCTTCCGATAACGATTATCGTTTCAATGTAAGTCTTTGGTTATTGTTTAGACTAAGTCGAATCGCTTGTGAGCATAGTGCACATCCTTATCCAGTGTTAAAACTTTATTCAGGCATAGTGTATATAATCATCCAGTGTATTAAAATTGTGTATATTAGAAACGACTCTTTGTCGTCCAAAGTCTATCGTCTATTATGCCAAATAATAAAAATCAAGATAGCATTACCGTAGATACAAATATCCAGTCTGACCAACCTTCACCGGCAGTCTCACCTAAACCCCAATCCAAGGCTCGTACTGATACTGCCCGCACCAGATCTCGATCCGTAGAAATGGATTTAAACATACTGTTGAAATTCATCAAGCCCTATGACGGCAATAGGGAAACCCTAAACTCTTTCATTTCAAATTGTAATAATGCTTTCGAATTGGCTGCCGACGGTCAGAAAGACATCTTATTTAAGTATATCCTTTCCCAATTGCAAGGCAGAGCGGAAACCGCCTGCTCCATTAAAGAATTTAACAACTGGGAACAGCTTAAAGACTTCCTTAAGACTCAGTTCAGTGAACGTAAGCATTACGCCCACCTACTTATGGATTTGCAAGAAAGCAAACAGGGTGTTGCGGAAAACGTGACTCAATATGCCCTCAGAGTTGAAACCTGCCTGTCACAACTCCTTACGGAGATTTCGCTTTCCACCACAAAACAAAAGGAACTTCCAGGCCGCACAGCGGCAATGGAAGATTTATCTCTTCACCATTTCTTAATGGGGCTTCACCCTAGACTATCCAACATAATTAGATGTCGCGCACCAAAAACTCTTAATGAAGCCATAAATTTAGCAATTTCCGAAGAAAGAATCCAACTTTCGCTCTACAAAAGGGCCCCAACAGCGGAATCACGGCCAAACAACAATCCTAACAGGCGTTTTATCCCGGCAAAATTTAGACCTCAGATCCAACCTCAACCAAATCCAAGCACACATTCGCAAGGTGCTCCTTCCTTGTTCTGTAGATATTGCAAGACACCTGGCCACGATATAAGGGAGTGTAAAAAGAGAGAGTATTATAATAATAGGAACCGTGACCAACAGCAATTCCGAGGGCCGCCAACCCAAAGTTCCTATAACAACTTACCTCCTAGGCGCGTCCACTACGTTAACGACCAGGTCCATGAACAAGACATTCCTACAACACAAGAGGAGGGAGAAACAGGCTACGACACTATAGATTCTTTAAACGAATAAAGGGCTCGCGTAGGTGTCGCGTGAGACCCAAACAATCCACTGCATCCTTATTATCCAATGACACCCAACCAAACATACATCCACTTACATCCAGGGACCACACGGGTAACCAGCCCCAAACAAGCGCCCTTCATTTAAAACTCAGGGACCACACGGGTAACCAGCCCCAAACAAGCGCCCTTCATTCAACATTCAGGGACCACATGGGTAACCAGCCCCAAACAAGCGCCCTTCATTCAAAACTCAGGGACCACACGGGTAACCAGCCCCAAACAAGCGCCCTTCATTCAAAACTCAGGGACCACACGGGTAACCAGCCCCAAACAAGCGCCCTTCATTCAACACTCAGGGACCACACGGGTAACCAGCCCCGAATAAGCGCCCTTCATTCAACATTCAGGGACCACACGGGTAACCAGCCCCAAATAAGCGCCCAATCCAAAACCAAATCCCGAAACGTCAAAAATAGTCTTGAAGTCTACGAAATCCATATAGACACATCAAAAAGGATGTTACCTCATATTCTTGTCAATACTCAAGTATCAGATATTCCCATGACTTTGCTCGTAGACTCAGGTTCTGCCGTATCATTACTAAAGAAATCCTCTCTTCATAAAAAAATCGCTCTAACCAAAGAAAGTATTAACCTAAAAGGTATCGATCCAGGCGATGATACAACTCCGACTTTAGGTCATTTCCAATTAAAAATAGAACTAGCTCCTGGAAAAAATATTCATCATAAATTTCACGTCGTCAATGATATAGATCTTCCTTACGATGGAATTATAGGAACCGATTTCTTTACTTCATTTGGCTGTAGCATTGACTACACAAAAGATATCCTTCGAATTAAAGCTAACGATGTCAAACTTCATTTTTATAATCCGACCTATATCATTCCGCCACGCTCAGAAGCAGTTATCGAATGCACAGTCCAAAACCCCGAATCAATGAAGGAGGGACTAATCCTGGATCAACACTTATCAGAATCTTTATTAGTCGCTAACTGTATCGTTAAAATTAAAGATAACAAAAGAATTAATATAACAGTAGCAAATATATCCGAGTCACCAATTAAAATCAATGCCAATCAGAATTTCAAAGTACTGCCCCTGAATTCCGGTGCCGTACTTCTGTCATCTAAATCCCAAAATGTTATGGAAAGAACAAATGAAGTATTAAATTCACTGAGACTCTCTCACTTAAATCAAGAAGAATCATCAGCCATAATAGAGTTGTGTTCCAAATATTCCGATATTTTCCATCTCCCTAATGATCAATTAACCTTTACCAATGCCATGAATCATCAGATCAAAACCAATACTGATGTTCCTGTACATACTAAATCCTATCGATTTCCAGAGTGCCACAAAAAGGAAGTTGCTACTCAAATTGAGAAAATGCTCGATCAAAATATAATAGAGCCATCCTCATCTCCTTGGAGCTCTCCCATTTGGGTGGTTCCCAAAAAACTTGATTCTCAAGGCCAACGCAAATGGAGAATAGTGATTGATTACCGTAAACTCAACAATATAACCATCGGGGAAACTTATCCTATCCCTCAGATTACGGAAATACTTGATCAATTAGGGAACAGTCAGTATTTCAGCACATTAGACCTCGCATCCGGCTTTCACCAGATCCTAATGAATCCTCAGGACGCAGAGAAAACAGCTTTCTCCGTTCCTCAAGGTCACTATCAGTTCAATCGTATGCCGTTCGGGCTCAAGAATGCCCCCTCAACATTCCAGAAACTCATGAACAATTGCTTATCCGGACTCCAAGGCAACAGATGCTTTGTCTATTTAGATGACGTAGTCATCTACAGTCATGATCTAAAATCCCATATGGAAAACCTTGAAAGCGTCTTTGAACGTCTCAGAAACTTCAATCTGAAACTACAACCTGAAAAGTGTGAGTTTCTCCGCAAGGAAGTGACTTATTTGGGTCACATCATAAACGAAAACGGCGTTAAGCCTAATCCAGAGAAAACTAAAGCTGTTAGCGATTATCCAACTCCTAAATCCCCAAAAGACATCAAGTCTTTTCTCGGGCTAGTGTCATATTATAGAAGGTTCATCGCAGATTTCGCCAAGCTGGCCAAACCTCTCACATCCCTGTTGAAAAAAGATGTCCCATTCGAATGGCAAAACGAACAACAACTCGCCTTTGAAACCCTGAAAAATAAACTCATTTCAGCGCCAATTCTGGCCTATCCTGATTTCACCAAACCCTTTCTTCTCACCTGTGACGCCTCAAACTACGCGATTTCAGCAATATTATCCCAAGGCCCAGTAGGACAAGATCGTCCGATCGCGTATGCATCACGTACACTTAACAAGGCGGAGAAAAACTATATGGTAACTGAAAAAGAATGTTTGGCAATAGTGTTCGGTACCAAAATTTTCCGACCTTACCTTTACGGAAACCGCTTTACAATCATAACGGACCACAAGCCACTACAGTGGCTCTTCAATCATAAAGATCCTGGCTCCCGTCTCGTCCGCTGGCGTCTCAAACTCGAGGAGTTCGAGTACGACATCAAGTATAAGAAAGGTAAGACCAATACTAACGCTGATGCTCTATCTCGTTTTCCTGTTAATCCTATTCAATCAGCAACAGGTAACTCTCCCGATACGAATCCTGTCGAAGGCGCCAACGAAGAACCCGTCCAGAATCCTTCCACAACGCAGCGCGTCGCCCTTCCTGAAACGAATGCTATAGGAGGACCACTTCTGTCTCAGGGTGCTACCGCCCCTGATATGCCTAGTCTCGATCCTGTAGATCCAGTATCATCACCACCGTTTAGTCCCATCACATTAGAAGATCTTGACGTCAGTCTTCCTTTCAGTCCTCTCAACATTGACAGCAATGACTTACCTTCAGTCGGTCTCCTTGAGGATAGTAACTTACCTTCAACCTCGTATAGTCCCGCTGCAAATAACTCTCCAGAATCCGGCTCTCCTGTAGAAGAGCCGTCCAACTCACCTGAACGTGACTCCTTACCTGTTCCTTCTCCTCGAAGCGCTCCGCTGTTCACTAGTGATTATTCCACGCTACTGAAAACCTTAGATAAAAAGGAAGCCCTAAATACTCAAATTATCGAACATAATGAAGATCTCACTAAGAGTAAATCTAAAATAATCATCATACCAACCTCAATTGACCTCGACGAGTCGAATCCTTACCTTCAAGAAGTCCTGGGTAACCTAGAAAATCCCAATGAGACCCTAGAAACTGAAAGGGAGTTATATTCTCACCATAGAATAGAACTCAACGACAAAATCTATTTCCTCGTATTCACGAGAGTGAACCATTTCGACGTAGCGTCATATCCAGAAATATTCAATACCCTCAAACATGTTCGTGACATTATTGTCACCATGGATGGTGTAACCGACATAAGTATTCCAGACTTCAGAAACTCATTCGAAGTACACTCTTTCGTCAAAATATATAATATCCTTTTGTACTTATTCCATAATACAAATATAACAATTAACATCTATCACAATAATATCACTTATCCTTCTCCAAGTCAAATAAAGAAAATCTTACACGAAAACCACGATATTCCTATAGCAGGTCATTTAGGCTCAGCCCGAATGTATAATAGAGTCAAAGAGCAATATTATTGGAAGGGTATGCGTACCGATGTCGAAAATTATGTTAAACAGTGTAAATCATGTCAGGAAAACAAAGCATTAAGAAAAATCAACCGCGCTCCTATGCAAATCACTTCTACTTCTACTGCTCCCAGTCAGCGCATAGCGCTGGACATCGTTGGGCCGCTTCCTGAGTCAGGTCCTGCCAAACTAAGGTTCATATTGACTATCCAAGACGACCTAACTAAATTTTCATCAGCATACCCCATTCGTAGTACTACGGCTGAGGAAACAAGCGAGTGTCTGATCCACTACATCTCCATATTTGGAATTCCCAAAATGATACTTACCGATCAAGGCACTAACTTCACATCAGAACTCTTCAAAAGAACTTGCGACTTCCTTAGGATCAAACAACTCTGGTCTTCTCCTTATCACCCCCAGACGCAAGGCGCTCTGGAAAGAAGCCATTCGACTCTAAAAGAGTACCTCAAATCCTACATAAATGAGGGACAAGATAATTGGCCTCGTTATGTATACACGGCCATGCTCGCCTATAATACAGCTGTCCATTCTACTACCAAGTATACTCCTTATGAACTTATGTTCGGTAATAAGCCTTTCCTTCCGAACTCCATATTTGAGGAACCTACAGGTGCTACTTACCCTGAATATGTACGAATGTTACAGAATCGTCTGAAACATTCTCGCGAAAAAGCTATTGAACATATACGGCAATCGAAAGCTGTATCAAAGACATATTATGACTCCCATTCTCGTTCTGCCCAATACAAGGCCGGTGATTATGTATACCTAAAGAATCACCTTCGATTACGGAAAGCGTTATCTCCTATATGGAAGGGCCCATACAAGATTGTAAAAGTACACGGGAATAACACACTATCTTTGCTTATTAACCGTCGCCATGTTCGACACCATTATGATCAGGTAAAACCTGCCGAAGTCCAGGAAAACCTGTAAAATAGAATAAGTAGAATTAGTTATTAAGTAGTAAGTAAACATTCATTTTTAACATAATTATATGGTACACTAATTAATAATAGGATATACCTAATATAATGTAAATATATAATTTGACAATAATAAAACCAAAATTCCTTAGAATAGTTTGACATGCTAGTATTAATAAATAAAACAAGTATATATATATACTACATATACGTATTTGATAAGTATAGATTATAGTTGGAATAGATATAAGATACTTAAGTTAGAAATCTCTACGAATCGTAAGAGTAAAATAGTATAAGTACTCAAATATTAGCGGTATAAATAAATATATAAACAAAAATAAATAGCATACTAGTTTAGTATAATTGGATTAGTATAATAGTACCTAATAATAGACTTAAAATGTATGCTTTGAAATAAGAATAAGTATAACTTAGAATAAGCAAGCAAGTATCATTAGAATTACTAACTAACCTTACCATAAATTACTTTCAGTATCTGGGTGAAAATCCAAGGGCAACACGAGTTCGTTCAGCGAATCGAATCAAGCCCCGGGCTGTACTTCGATTACCTGGGAAAACTTAGGATAAAGAATGGTCAGTTAGATGTTTTAGTTCCGCTTGATATTTCACATTTAAAACACCACTTAGCTAATATAGATTCCGTATTGAACGCTGCCGACAGGCTGTGTAAACAACCCAGAACGCTGGAACCCTCAGAATGTTACAGCGTGCTGGAACCCCTAGTTGTTTTATATGACGATGTAAAACAAGAGTTTGCATCCATCTCTCACCTGATCGAAAAAAGAAACAGGCGTAGCCCTTGGATAGGAGGTATAGGCACTGCTTTTAAAACGGTATTTGGCACATTAGATGAAGACGATGGTATTAGGTATAATAATGCAATAGAAGAGGTGCAAAATGATCAAAAGAAATTGGCTACACTAATGAAAGAAAATATTCTAGTGACGACTTCCGTCATCTCACGCTACAATAAAACATTAAATAAGATAAAAATTAATGAAGCCAATTTAAATGAAGCCATACAAAACCTTACAAAATGTATGCAAAATATTTCAATTGAAACTGACAAATTAATATCCCAGTTCTACGAAACTGGATTTCTTAACAAGTTAGAAACCGCCATTTTAGTTTTATCATTTCATGTACAAGATATAGTAAGTGCTGTCTTATTTAGTAGTCAGAACATTTTGCACCCATCGATCTTAAGTCCACAACAACTGTACGATGAATTGGCCACAAGTTACCGACATTTACCAGAAAGTATGAAATTACCTATTGATTTGGACTTAAGTTCTATTCACTTTATTATAAATATTTCTACAATAATTTGTTATTTTGTAAATAATAAAATAATATTTGTACTCCAAATTCCTACAGTATCTGTAATGAATTTCATGTTGTTTCATAATATTGGTTTACCTATACCCCATAATCTTAGCAATCCTAACTCTTTTAGTTTAATCATACCCGACACTAAATATGTAGCAATAACCAAAGACAAACGCCATTATTGTAATCTGGATAGCCTCGACAAGTGTAAGACCACCCTGAACGATAATTTCGTATGTGACGTCACCAACGTATATGCATCGGACGCCCGACCTAGTTGCGCGAGTGAATTGATGACAAAAGTGATAAGTGAAACCCCGGTACAGTGTAATTCAAAGTTTATTTATGGAAAGGTAGACATTTGGAAACCAATAAACAATAACAAGTGGCTATATGTGCAAACAGAACCTACCAAAATGTCTATAGATTGTATAAATTCAAAATTGTATGAAAATAGTATATCAGGAACGGGTATTATTACCGTTCCCAGTGGATGCACTGGGTTTTGTAAGAATACTATGTTATTACCAAAAGCTAATACTGTAAACCTTACCTTGCCGATAAAAGTTCCGGATTTTAATATTATCAATGATACTTGTTGTAATTTAGATAAGTTTATAAGTGTAAAAGAAAACATGCCCCATGCCGAATTATTAAATATAGATTTGGACGAAATAAAATTAGAAAGTAACCTATTAAAATCTCCACAAGAACTTGATGAAATTATTAATAAACCACATATAATTCGATATGGGACACATTATTCAATTATTACTATTTTGTTAACTATAGTTATTATTTTGTACCTTACCTTTAAAATTATAAAATCAAAACCTTTTGGCAACCTCCGCAATACATGTAAATTTTATAATAAAAGACCTCCAGTCCAAAATACTCAGACAGACAGACAAGATATTGAACTTGCAGAAATTAACCTCGTAGAAGATTGTAACCCTGAAAGCATTCCATTACCATCTTTACGCACCAGATTATAATCACAGAAACTTCTTTTCTCCTAGAAGTTTCTTCATTATGGGGGGAGGTGTTATACCTTTCCTCTGCAAACCTTAACGCTGATGATGACCAGAGACTGCTGCATCAGCAATCCCTATATCCCAGAGCTCGCGCCGCCGCGAGCTCAGTCTGCTTCAGAATTCGGTCGAGTACGGTTGCCATCGGGTCCCAATTTCCATTTTTCTTTACAGTATAAATAAATTAGTTTTTTTTTAAACGTGTTTCGTTTGGGGCCCCATAATAGTACGTACGGGAAGTACAACTTCCTTTTTTTATTCTAAAAGCCCCACCCGACTTCAATAGACGTTATTATAACGATGATGATGCGTATCTACTGATTTGAATATTATTTCTTGCTTTTAGAGGCAAGTTTTTTGTAGTCGGGTTTTTTGTTTTTTAATCATTTTTTTATTTTTTTTTATTTTTAGTGTAAGTACCTTCTGTATTAGGTAGTGTAGGTATATTATTAGGTAGAAAAATCGGCTCAACCAAACGTGAGATAATCGCCGAGAAACATACATACATACATGTCAAACTGAGAACCTTATTTTTTGAAGTCGGTTAAAAAGACTACACTAAAGGTATCCCTTTTCCAATACAAAAAACTTCATCTAATTCGGTTTATAAATAACAAAGTCGTTAAGGTAGTTAATGCAAAATCATAGTATTTTCAAGATTACTTGAAAACTACTGAACTGATTTAAAAAAAATGGGACTATTTCGCAAGAATACTCATTCGAACAAAAAAAAACATCAAAATCGGTCCATAAATGACGAAGATACGCGCGAACAACGATAATAAAAAACAAAAATAAGTACACAATCGAATTCAGAACTTCCTCCTTTTGATGAAGTCGGTAAAAAATTAATGGGGAATAAAAAATTGCACCAATTAGTAACGAAGTTCAAGAAACAAGCCAATACGTATCAGCGTATCATGTTAAATTACATTAAAAACAATTGAAACAACATTAAAAACAAACAAAAAACATAGTTATATCCCTAAAATTGCTTTTAAAAATAATCATCAAATTAGGTTCAAAATGTTTAAGTTATGCGCGAACAATGATAAAATCCTCCACCTTTTTTGACGTTGATTAAAAAGATAGTTTATTTCTAATGTGACAACCCTGTGAGTAGCAAAGTTTGGCCAAGAACAGAATGTGGGCACCAAACGCTGATAACGGCGAAGTTCGCACGTGATCCTTTTGTGGCGATTTCCTCATTTAGAAATGTTTTATCGGTCCATTCATTTAGTTCTTTCTCTTGGCGCTAGTTTTTAACGCGAAACTAGCTTTAGATAATGCCTGCCTTTCTATTTGAAATAGAATTAAAGAAATCTGATCGCCCGAAAAGAGAGCATCCGTACTTTCGTTAAGAGGACTTCGGTAATTGGTAATCCAGAACTTTGTTAGAGAGAATAAACGCAGTTTTTTTAAAGCTGATAGATAGAGTGGTTTCCTTTACCTGCTTCTAGGTAGACTCTTTCTATGGTGACAGATTTACAATTATTCCAATTTCTTTCTTTGTGAGTAAAAAAAATAAGTGTGTGTGAATTTTCTCATGTCTTTTACATAAATCTGTGCGTTTAGCCACTGTTACTTATTTTACAAGCGAATCATAAAAACTCTTCTAAAACAATTTATTTGTATTCCAAGCGCTACCATCCTCAAAATAAAAAGAAAATAATACGGAGACAAAATGCATGCACATTATTATCTCTCAACATGACATCTAATCTGCGAGATGCGAGCTCGTTAAAGCTCGCCTCCCAGTGGGACGGGGTCACGTAACGTACATACATGGTACAAGATTTTTTTATTTACTATGAAGTGTTATTATGGATACTGATTTATTAAGAACGAATATAAGGTGGCCCACAAAATGTAGGTTTTTTTTTTTTTTAAACTATTAATCATTTAATATCAAAAATATTATCACTTAATTTGTTTAAGCTTGCCTCCCAGTGGGACGGGGTCACGTAACGTATACGTGGCTCAAGATTTTTTATTTACTACTAGCGGCCGCCCGCGACTTCGTCTGCGTGGACAGTTTTTTTGCTATCCCTCAGGAATTGGACGTTTTTTTCTGGATGAAAGGTACCCTATGTCCTTTTCTGCACCCCTGACAACGTGTATGCAAAATTTCATGATTATTGGTTTAGTAGTTACGACGTGAAGGCGTAACAAACAAACAAACAAATAAACAAACAAACAAACGGACTTTCGCATTTATAATATTAGTAAGGATAAAGTGTTATAAAGAATACTGATTTATTAAGAACGAATATAAGGTGTCCGACTAATGATGTACGAAACTATTTTTCTTTTCTACAAAAATAATAATTTAATTTCAAAAATATTATTACTTAACTCATAAAAGCTTGCCTCTTAGTCGGAGGTCACGTAACGTACATTCGGGGCACAAGATTTTTTATTTACTATGGAATACCTACTGATTAATTAAGAACGACTACTGATTTATTAAGGTGTCCCATAAAGGATGTACGACATTGTTCTTTTAATCATTTAAAAATATTATCACTTACCTCATAAAAGATTATGCTTGATTTTAGCAGTGCCTTCAACTCTGTCGACTTCGACATCCTTCTTGCCACACTTCGTTCCTTAAATGTATCTTCTTCCGCTATTCCTTGGTTTGATTCTTATCTTCGGGGGCGCACGCAACGTATTCGCCTCGAGGATACAAAATCCGATGGGTGCGTACTTACTGCTGGCGTACCTCAAGGGGGTGTTCTATCGCCACTCCTCTTCTCCATTTTCATCAACTCTGTCACTAGAGTCATCTCCTCCAACTTCCATCTCTACGCAGATGACTTGCAACTTTACCGTCATTTTAAAATCGACGAAGTGAACTCAGCCATTGCCAATATTAATAACGACCTTAGCAGAATTTCTACCTGGGCTAATCAGTATGGCCTTCTTGTTAACCCCAATAAATCACAGGCCATCATCATTGGTAGCAGATATATGCGCAATTTAGCCCGTCCTACACAGTTGCCGCCGGTGCTGCTGGATGGGATTACTATTGCATACAGTGACACTGTCAAAAACTTAGGTGTAATCTTAGATTCAAATCTTGACTGGACCACCCATGTCGCTGATGTCAGTCGCAAGATGTACTTCTCTTTTCACTCCCTCAAATGTCTTCAAAGTTTTCTGCCCTTGCCCACCAAAATCACTCTTGCCCAGTCACTCATCCTCCCTCTTCTCGACTATGCTGATGTCTGCTACTTAGATGCCACTGAGCAATTGTTAAATAAACTTGAGCGCCTTCAAAATCTTGCAATCCGTTTCATTTTTAGTCTACGCAAGTACGACCACGTCTCCAACTTTCGGAAGGAACTCAAGTGGCTCCCAATACGTCAGCGCAGGAATGTTAGAATCCTTTGTCTCCTCTTTAACGTCCTTTACAATCCTTCTTATCCATCCTACCTCCGTGATCGCTTTTCTTTCTGTCATTCACCCGATTCCCAGTGCAGATCTCATCTCAAATCGCTTCTAAATTTCCCCTCCCATAAAACTGACTTTGCTTCTTATTCCTTTTCCATTCATGCCGTCCGTCTGTGGAATTCGCTGCCGGCCCAAATCAGAGATTGTAGCACCATTTCGTTATTTAAAAAACGACTGAAAGAGCACTATCTATCTTCCTCTACTTAACTCTGCCTTATTCTTTATTTACAACAGCTTTCCTTTCTTATTTTGATTATACGTATTTATTTATATTTATCTTAGTTAAGTAAATGTGTAAGTTTATTTTTATGTTTATGTATTATGTGTGATAATATGTATACGAGTATTCTTAGAGTTACACACAGACTGCCCTTTTAAATGTCTTTTCCTGTTCCGGGCCTGCTGGAAGAGATTTCAATATGAAATAAGCTGTGCCCTTGTACTTTTCTTCTGTCCACTACCATTTCTTTCAACGTTGTGTGTACTAAATGTATAAATAAATAAGATTGCCTCCCAGTGGGATGGGGTCACGTAATACGTGGTGCAAGAATTTTATTTATTATGAAATACTGATTTATTAAGAAGTAATATAGGATTTCCCATGAAGGATGTACGACATTGATATTATAATCATTTAAAAAGATTGTCACTTAAATCGTTAAAAATCTCCTCCCAGTGGAATGGGGTCACGTTACGTACATACGTGACGCAATGAAGTGTCATGATTTATTAAGAACGAATTAAGGTGTCCCACGAATACAATACAGATTTCTATACGACATTGTTCTTTCATTAAACAATTATTACTTAATTTTAAAAAGCTACGATAAATCTGATGTTTTGATAACGGATATTTTGGGAAACGAATCGAACATTCCGAAAGGATACTAAAAGATAATATTAACCTCAAAAACTGTTACTTAAATAATTAAACCCTTGTAATTCGTATTAAAGTAGTATTTAATCTAAACTTAAAAAAATCGTGCAAAAATAATAAAATAAATGAATAAATAACTAGAGTTTTCATCTTATCAATAACAAAAACATTAATTAGGCATTAATATTCTAAAAAAAATCTTCTATCGAAGGCATGAAATTTTCAGGTACTTGAGAAATGTCTACTTCTCTTTTCTTGAACGAAGTATGGGTGGTCACTGGCGTTAGCGTGTCAGGAGTAGTCATTCCTTTTTTTTCCTGCTCTTTCCTAGATTTTTTCCTATTAGCCTTCCTTTTCGCTGCCTGCAATAGCCCTTCGCCTTCGGGTGATTCACAAGGGAGAGATTTCTTCACACTGTACACTTGACAAGTCCCATCTGACGCCCTTTCATTTTGGTGATCCATGGAGAACTGCGTCTCTTTCACTTTTAAAGCGTACACTTTACCATCAACATCGTATTTCGTCACTGTCACTGCCTTGTTAACTTTGTTCTTCTTAGTCTTCCCCTTCTTTGGGATATCTACCATCGCTTGTGGTGTTGGTTGAATATCCCTTCTTGGTCTGACTTTCATTTGATTGCGAGCTTCAACCTCATTTGCGAGAAGATCGTTTCTTAATTCTTCACCGCTGGGACGATAATACATTGCTTGAATATGTTTGTTATAAGCTTTAACAGCTTTGTCCATACATGCAATACAAGATTTACAAGCGACATCATTGAATACAGATTGTAACTGACTAACATCGCTAACTAATGGAGGTCCATTTATGTTGAGCAATATCTGCCTTCGAAGTGGGTTCTGTCGATTGGTCGATGAGATGTTTGACATAGTTTCTATAGTGAACGTATTTTTATTCCGTGCTTTCACTGCAACAATTAACTATATTGAGTAAAAGTAAAATTAACCATCCATACATACAACAAGAAAGGTTAAGAGTAAAAATCACGAGGTTTAATCTCGCGAATAAATGAATAGACTTGGAAAATAAAACGTAGCTGAAATAAAATTCCTTACCGAGCGTCTGCGGCAGCAATGCCACTAGAACACATAGAAGCGCGGAACTCATTAGTTCCATTTGTGCAGTCCTCGTTCTGAAGGTGTCTCCCGTGCAGCAGACAATCTTCTTTATAAAACTGCGCTAACAAGCTTAGTTACAATGTAGCTGAATCTAGCGCAACAAACTCGTCCCTACGATTGTTACCCAAGATTTAAATTAAGAGCTAAGCATTAATGTTCGCGGCTTTGACATCAAGCAGTAAAAGCAGTTGAATACTGAAGGCGCCGCTCTCAGAGTGAGCTCTTATATCTTGATACTTTACAACAATTACGTATGTGTATTGTTTACCCTAGTCTGTTTACACTTGGCTGTAGTACCCTTTCGACAACTGAATGTTTGCTTTCCCTCAGTCTTGATTCGAGGCTATTGTGATCATGTTGATATGTTTATACAGCGATAACAGGAGCATCCGCGCGGTTGATGCTACACAATAGAGCCGAATTGTATTGTATTGCTTGGCCACTGACATGTGCAGAGATGCTATTTGTTCCGTATTTGGGGAAAAACGTGGAAACCAATTATGGTGAGGTTTGGCTGTATATCCAGAAATAATTAAAGTGAGACAATGCAGTAACAGGTAAATAAATATCTTCTGTTAGATTTTCTCATAAGAGGGAAGAAAGGCGAAAGTTATATTAATTAGTTATTTTTCCTGAACAGCAAAATAATACTTGTTATGGGAAAACTTATGTATAAATGAATGATAAGTTTGTATCTCAGGCAAAACATGTAAATACATTTAGGTTCCTCCGTTACTACCTCTGTGTTACATTACAGACAAATATTCATGCTCATGTTGATTCAACAAAAATTACCATAAAATATTACGCGGGAGTGTAGCGGGGCATAAAAGCGAGCGAACTTTTTTTGCAACTTATCTCGTTTTTCACCAAGATGTGACTTTTATGGTGGAGATGGACTTTGTGAGTTTGGCTTGTTCGAACGCTGCAAATTGCCAAGATTTGTTCTTACGTTCGCCTGTGACAG
The DNA here is from genome assembly GCA_928269145.1 of Agriphila tristella. NCBI lineage: Eukaryota > Metazoa > Arthropoda > Insecta > Lepidoptera > Crambidae > Agriphila > Agriphila tristella. Next base: position 48,471,765 of record OV743433.1, read on the forward strand.
TGCTAGAAAGGGGTGCCGAGATATTTTATGTTTCTTTCGTTTCGTGCGAGTATAACGGTGATATAAGGGAAATAAATAACGTCTTCGAACAGTGTGAGAGTAGCAGGAAAACGTTAAATTCTATAGGTGTTTCAAAAAGTGTTTTAAGTCCTTGTCTTTATATTATAGCAATATCAAATTTTCAACTTAAATCAGGACGCTACGCTTTTCTGATAACCTACATGAAGTTGGTAGATAAAACAGAACTTCTCAGGGTAGCTAGCAGTGGCGAAGGGTCCATACAAGTCGATTCCCATCGGCTTACCTTTTAGAAATCCCACCCCACTGATCCACTATGCAGATCATAGAATTTTTGTAGAATGTAAGCCTACCTTCGCCATATTTTCACCCCTCGCCACTGGTAGCTAGATAGAACCGTGAGTTGGCAATGCATTAATAATACCTATAATGTCTCTGACATATTCATCAAGATTACTATGAGATATCACAGCGGCCGGGGACGCAAATCACACGTAATACGTAAATACGTAAAACAAACGTATCAAACACACACCCCTATTCAAGAACAATACTTAAACGACCCTTGCCTATGCGAACGCACTGAGTTGAAATAGAGCTCTGTGATTGGTTTGATTGTTTTTACGTATTACCTGTGATCGGTAGTTGGGACGCTGTACTGTCTGAGGCCACTGTGAGATTTCATAGTAATGTTTGTAAATACGGCTTTAAGAGCTCTCTTTCAACGTAGTGCATTCACGTAGTAGTGTAGAAAAGGAAGGTAGTGGACCCCCACAGTAAATCCTCAGTAGACGAAACTTTACAGTAGGTATGATAAAGTATCATAAATTAAAAGGATTTTTATTTTTGTTTTTGGATATTTGTACATAGGTTTTGGTTCATATTATATTACATCCCTGCAAGTTTCAGCGACTGAGGATTTAATGTTGGGGTCTCCATACAAAAGATCGCTTCATTTCCTACACTATTATAGCCAAGGGTGGATGTATTGTTTTTGAATACGGGTGACAGATTTTGCGTTATTCTGCTGCATTCACGTCATTACCTGTACCTTGATTACCTAAAGCTGTTGCTAACAATTCTCGATTGAAATCGATTGAAAGCGCAGTTGCATTGCTGTTTTAAGTAAGATAGTTGTCACATTGGTTCTCACTAAAGCAGCAATGTAACTACGATTTCTGTCAGAGTTGATTGCAACAAAATTACAAAATCACCCCCCGGAAATCAAGAGAGTTTACACAGAAGTTACGTTATTAATAACACTCTTAACTCCAGAATGCTCTGTTTGTTTAGTAACATTACGATTAACGTTAATTATTACAAAACTAGCGGCCAGCCGCGACTTCGTCTGCGTGGAAAGTTTTTTTGCTATCCCTCGGTAACAGTACTTTTTTTAGGGTACCCCCTATGTCCATCTCTGCACCCCTGGCAACGTGTATGTAATATTTCATAATAATCGGTAAAGGCGTAACAAACAAACAAGCAAACGGATAAGTGAGAATGTCTCGGTAAGAACACAAACATACAAATTTGAAAACATCAGCAAAATACAAAGTTAGAGTCACATTCTGCGACATTCATAACTTTGTTGGTTTATTGGCGAACAAACTAGAACAAGGAAAAGAAAAAGTCTGCCACGTTATTCGTATTAATAGCTGGATTAAATTAAAAATCTATTGTACTAACTGCCTACTTGAAAACTCACCCTGGTCAATAAAAAACGACTTAACTAAGTGGAACTTACTTTCCGTAAAGACGATTAACTTTTGAAATAATTTACTCTCATTCATTTATATACTAAGAGCTGGCCCCGGAAATAGGTGGACAATTTACAGAGTGACAAAATCCTTCTAGTTAGTTAGCCATACTATCATTATTAACAGAACCGAGCACCTTGCAGATTTTCAGTGGTGGGGGTGGGAGTGGTTGAGCAACAAAGGGGCTGAAGATCGATTGAAGGTATACAATTTACAGAGATCTGGATTTGGTGTGGTATAATAGCAAGCCAATCATGTATCTAAATCGAATATAATATTTCCAGGAATTTTGACTAGTGGAAAAGTAGTGCCAGGCGGCATCAAACTCTACCACTTTTTCGCGCATTTTGATGCCACCTGGCACTACTTTTCCATCAGTTAAAATTCCTGGCAATGTTATATTCGTTTTAGATACATGATTGGCTTGCTATTATACCACACCAAATCCAGAGCTCTGTAAATTGTATACCTTCAATCTCTTGTGAGAATATTCCCGCTAATATTCTCAATCAAGTGAGAACATCCTTATCCCTACTAATATTATAAATGCGAAAGTCCGTTTGTTTGTTTATTTGTTTGTTTGTTTGTTACACCTTCACGTCTTAACTACTGAACCGATCATCATGAAATTTTACATAAACGTTGTCAGGGGTACAGAGAAGGACATAGGGTACTTTTTATCCCGAAAAACAGTATTGTTTCCGAGGGATAGCAAAAAACTTTGCACGCAGACGAAGTCGCGGGCGGCCGCTAGTTCTCAATATTGCCGGGAATATTCTCACCCGGCACATCAATAAGTATGACAAACTAACAAGAGGGATTAAGTCGCTCTGTAAATTGTCCACCTATTTTCGGGGCTAGCTCTTAGTCCATTAGACCTCTTTACACCTATTCCTCACATTTTTACAGCAAGTCAATTGGAATCCTAAAAGAATAGTTATCAAGATAATTATAATAATAGCCAAGATAAAGATTCATGAATTAAAAGTTTAATAATTAAATTAAATAATTTTTATTTTAGATAAATTACATCGATATGTGTTAGTACCGTACCTTGTGCTATTGGTTAGTAATTTTATTTTATATTCACAGATTGTGCCAAGACTGGCTATCACATCAAAGGGTAGGTTCCCGTGGCGTTAAAGAATTATTTAATTCCATTAAAGCTTATCGAGAGCAATGTAGAAAATTTTAATTTCGACCGTTAGAATCAACCATATTTTACCGGCGGAATCGTAGAGTGGTCTTGTAATCGCTGTTCGATGCTAATCCTATGGGCCATTGAGGAAGTTAACTGCTCCCAGTATTGGAAGGCAAATGCGCGCCTGGATGCCAAAGAACTGATATCGGGAATCTTATAAAAATCACCACTTGATTCTGCGATAACAGCTTTCAATACAGCCAATATAACGTCTATGTACCTCTTTATGTTGTTGGTTTGAGACCATCTCATGACTTCTTTTGCTTTACTGTATTTAGGTCTATCCATCAACCATTTTTAATGTCCCCACTGCTGGTGCACAGGCCTTCCTTACGGGTGGATAAGGAGGACGGGCCATAACCCACCACGCTGCCCCAATGGTGGGTGTTAGGGACTGCAAATGAAGCCGGGACCAACGGCTTAACGTGCCTTCCGAAGCACAGAGGAGCTCCAGATAATATATTGTTGGTCACCCATCCCCTGACCGACCCTTGCGAACGTTGCTTAAACTCCGCAATCGCTGGGCCGAGCTCCCCATTGTATATCCTCGCAGAGTATTTAGGTACATTCCTAATATGGCGTATTGTTTCTTCATAAGTTTTCATATTCTGTATTAGTTTTCCTATGGCACATTAAGGAAGTTCACTGCTCTCAGGGCTTTTGGAAGAAAAATTTAATACGCAGTGGAAATCGAATTGTATTGCCAATATTGCTTTGCTGATTATTCCGTCTGGCATATTAAAAACAATGACATTAAAAAACAAATCACGTTTCCCCAACAGCACATAATTTAGCTCTTTTTTTTAACCGACTTCAAAAAAAGGAGGAGGTTCTCAAGTCGACGGTATTTTTTTTTTTTTTTTATGTATGTTTTAACATAGCTTCGTCAGTTGTTACCCGATTTGTACAATTCTTTTTTTAACTCAAAGAACATAGTTCGTGTGTGGTCCCAAATTTTTTTACAGAGATCTGGCCAGTAGTTTTTTCATAATCCTGAAAAATATCAATTATTTAGCTCGCCATCGCACGAGTTTTTATGGAATTTCGGACATAACTTCTTTGTTTATGAACCGATTTAGATGATTCTTTTTTTATTTGAAAAGGTATACTTTAAGAGTGGTCACAATTTAATTTCATTGTTATTGGACTTCGAACTTCGAAGATACATAAAGGAACTCTTCAAAATCAAATAGTATAAGTAAAGTGATTTAGGTTTTGGTAAGTTTATGGCAATCCAAAACAAACCAAATCATAGTTTGCGATGCAACGTTCTGGACTAGACTTGGACTACGATGACACAACGGAACTCCTCAAAAACAAACAGCGTAAATTTGGAAATTGAGTTCTGGGCATTTTACCATTGAAAATATTATAATATAAAGTAAAAAAATATTTACACGCTGCGCTTACATACCTACCACTAAAAATTTGAAAATAAAAAAGCTTTTTAAAAAAAAAGAAAAACCGCCTTCAAAAAACTGAAAACAAAAACAGCTTAAAAATTAAATACCTCTAAAAAGCAAGAAATAATATTCGAATCATTCGTTACACATATCAATATTAATAAAACACGTCTAATGAAGTCGGGTGGGGCTTTAAGAAAAAAATGAAGTTGTCCTCCAGCCCCACCCGACTTCAATAGACGTGTTTTATTAATATTGATATGTGTAACGAATGATTCGAATATTATTTCTTGCTTTTTAGAGGTATTTAATTTTTAAGCTGTTTTTGTTTTCAGTTTTTTTTTTAATAATTGTTTAAAAACGTTGTTAAAAACCTATATAATTGATGCTTTTGTTCGTACAGTCACATCTTAAAATACATATTCATAGAGTTTACAACTCTGTCACTTTGTTGTAATTGTCAGTTTTCATCGATTTCTGTTCGAAGTAGCTTTGTGGCAAAATTCTAAACTGGATAAATATTGATGGACGTGATTGACCTACATGTTTCATAGACATTCCTACCCTATCTCTCATCTAAACAGTCACTTATGAAAACATTACTAGACAAAAGTGAACAAAAAAGGTCTCGTACAAAAAGGGGTCGACGCTAATTCATTAAGCAAAACTGTGGATCCTTTGATTCTAAACAAAAGCAAAATAATAAAGAAACTAAGCTAGAAACTACCAAAAAAGAAAATTGTTTATCATAAAACAAAAGTAAAAAGTAATTTATAAAGGTATTTGTATTTGAAAAAGGTGAAGAGGTATGTACGAAATACGTATCCAACATGACTTCAATACCTGAATATTACAAAATCATAAGCTGCACGAAACTTCCGAACTAGTATCTAGTATCCGTACTAATATTAAACTTTAATTAACCAAATCACAAGAGGGAATATGCATAAGTCACCGATTTTAATAAATTTGAGCTTGATCGCTTCGGACACGTTTAAAAACATGATGGAACAGGAAAATAAAAAATAATAATGTATTATTTTAGTTTCATCACACGATGAAATCATGGAAAAAAAAACGATATTTTTTTTACGCTTTCGAATATAATTAACTTAACAGTTAGAATATCAAATAAGAAATCATTTTTTGTATGACCCATAATTATGTACTTAAACGCAAAATTTAGGGAGATAATTGAAAATAATTGAAAATTCTTGGCTAACTCCATAGTAAACGCGCGCCTGAAACGTGATATGTGACGTCATATATCATGTCCGTTTTGTATGGAGCGTTTTCGGCGGTTGCTGCTGCGTGCTAACTTTAAGTAACTATATTACGAGAAAAAAACGCAAGAAAAAAGTTTTAATATTGCAGTTGATTTTCTCAGGCATTATATATTATATATATATATTTTGATTTTGATAAAAAAAAATTTGATGCATATTCCCTATTACCAAACAAATCTTAGAAGTAAAGTAAGTTCAGACATCACAATAATCACAATCGGAAATGTATATAAATCTGGACCTAACGACTTCTAAAGCCGGTTTTACACGACCGGCAATATCAAATTGGGACCGCGAAACCGCTGGACAGTCGCCTAATCTATCGTGACCGGACATATTTCGTCGAGGGTCGAGCGAATATTTCGATTCAACCCCAAAACTTGTTGTGCGGACACAAAATTAATCGAAATAACTATCATTGTTTCTACTCCATCAATGTTGGGGACCGGGGCTTTAATTTATAGGATGTTTCGTTTCGACGAAAATTATCTTTCAAAAATATGGTATACTTACCTACTATTACACCGATAATAATCTACAAGGTCATTTAGTATTCACCACCCAAATTTTGAGGATGTGTTCAGTCCATGAAACTGTACATCTTTCTCTAAGGAACACATGGCTCAATATGTGAAATAAGAATCGACTTTCCATACAAATCAAAGAGATCACGTGATCAATTTAATATGGGTGACCAAAATTTTGTGGCGGATTTCAACACAATGTTTCTTAGAGACAATTGTTTAGTTTCATGGAATGGACTATCCTTGAAATTCGGATGGTAAAAAGAGCATTCGCTTAGATAGTGTCGCCCTTTCATCGCGCCGCCTTTGCACGTGCCGCTTCTTGTCAAAGGATGCCGCCTCATAAACAAAGGATACCGCGTGCGGCGTACACCCGCAAGTCAATTTGGATTTTGGCAGTTTACATCGAAGCGCCGCGCCGTAGTGAAAAGTTGTGTTTGTTGACTCTGCTACGTATACTAAAAATGTTTTTCATCCTTGGGAGGACAGTGAAGTGCCTCAAGATGAAACTTTAAGTGAACCAACAAAAAAAAGACGGGTGTTTTGTAAAACATGTAAACACAAAAAAAGTGTAGATAACGCAATTAAAAAAGAAAATCGATATTTTGGTATGAATTCGGAACGTGATGAAGTTGGATCTATTATTGTAAATACAGGTGATAATGACTCCGACACTTCAAGTGATGAAAAATAGTAGGTAGTCTTATTTTTTTTTATTTAATTTTTCATTAAAATTCTCTTTCCACCTCGCTTGTGTGTATTATTTGTATTCGTATTTTTTTTCAATAAACACAAGTAGGGACTGACACCGTAATTTTAAAAAAAACACGACGCCCGCCCCCCCGACCCCCGCCCGCACACTATGGTACAACTTAAATAATTATCGACACCGATAAAGATATTGTTTACCGTTATCAGTAACATTACCAAAAACTTGCCGGTATGCCTGTCTCTGAACACATTTGCTTGCGGGTGTACCGACACTATCTAAACGAACGAGCTTTAAGTTCAGAATGACCCGATATACTTACCTAAATTATAAATATTTGTAAAATATGAAAAAGAAATCACCTGCATAATAAACTAGTACCAGTACCTACACAACCTACATAAAAGTATTTTCAATATTACTGGTAAAATATTAAACTGTTTTTTCTCTCAGTGTGTGCAGGAATAAGGGAAGTTTAAACCATTGGCACAATACTTTCAGCGTCAGCCTGCAAGGATTATCACGAAAGTCCACTATTCTGTGAACCGAAATCATTCAGCCGTCGGTTATTGGAGTGTTTCTTTCATTTTCGCATTGTTTCCACATGTCATTTTGTCATTCCACAATATATGACAGGAGGAATATTGGTTTTTCTAAAACTACGGTGTGTCACAACGATATTTTGTGGAGTGTCGCTTTTTTAGTGCAGTGATGAAACTGTCATCCCGTACCAATATTTTATATTTAGAGCGCTTTCACATATAGTACATAAACACTTTATTGAATATCCATATTATAGGTATAGTCATAATTTGATCTTGGAACAATAGACTATTGTTTATGATTGATCTACGTGATGTCGAAGTCACTGGCAGAATAGATGATATCGTTTTTTAATGTGGAGATTCTTACCGGTCATCAAGTGACCAGAAAAATTCCACGCCGGTCAGCATAATGGGTGACCAAACATTATTATAATATCCTCAAGATTCTCAGTGGAAGGTAAGTAAAGTCTTCTATCCCATTTACAACGTAGTTTCTTTCTGAACCAGTTTTCGCAGCACTCTTAGTGTAGGTACTGGTCACGCAGAACATGGCCCTATTTGCATAAGAATAAATGCTGTTTGTATGTTGTACGGTAAAATCGAATATTGTGGTATGTGTCTTGCCTATATTTCGCAACACGTTTAAAGTTTTAGGAAATAAGGTTTTTAAGTACTCGATGCTCTTTAAAATTGTTTTGTGTTTTAAATTGTTTTCCCATCCTAGGTTTGTTAATATTTAGAGATATTTTCGGATAAATAAACATAACTATGTTATTGTAAACGTATTATGTAAACATAAATGAAAAAAATCTTATCAGATATTTTTCTGAATAAAAGTATGTTATTATAACGTAAGCATAAATAAACAAGTGCGTGTCGGACCACGCGCAGTATAGGGTTCCGTAGTTACCTCATTCATACACTTATATTCTGTGCTCATACCGTATTATTCTATCAGTACCTACTAGCACCAAAGAATTAATAATAAAAATAATATATAATATCTTTTCAGTGTTTTACCTGGAAATTAAATATATTAAATATCAGCGTACTAATTGGTTTTAGATTACAGTTGGCCGCTCATATTGTTAGGGTCAAGGTGACCTTGCTTATCTAAGGTCGTCCTAAAGTTACGTCGAATAAAAGCTAGACACACAGGGGAGCCATAGAAAGTTAATTTGACATCTTCTTCCAATCACATCTCGGTAGCAGTGAGTGGATTAGGGGAAACTGAGCTTTTGCGTACGACTAAAGGACATGAGACTTTAACCTATAACCTTGTTAGGTATTTATTCTGTGACATTGATTTTGCATTTTTGGGTTTGGGCATGTTATGAGAAGAGATGAAAGGCATGTTACTAGAAGAGTAATGGGTGTGGATGTTGAGGGCTGGAAAGTAAGAGGCAGACCGCAGAAAGAAGAAAAGGATGCAATGCACCTACCCCAAATAAATTGGGATAGGGGTAGGAGGATGATGATTGATTTTGTATTTTTGTCATATCGCTTGTTGCGAAAGCCAAATTCGACGTTCCCAATGCAAATTAAAGGATTCTAGGTATGTTAGTAAAATCCATTTACTTAAAAAAATCAATAATAAGTTTTCTTTAAAATTTGTCACTGGGTAAGAAGATATTTTCCTTCAACTTGACTTTTTTTTCTTAAAGGTAGGTTTCAGCTTAACACAATTTGATTGAGCATAACCATAAAATTACGTGTGTTTGAATGTTATGGTACACATTTAACACTACATTTAGATAACATATAAATAAATGTTACTCTATCTAAATGTTAGATAGAGTAACATTTATATTTTCATGTTTTTATTTTACTAAACAAGTCCTTTTCTATTCAAGACCCGCTTTAATTACAACTACCTACTTGCCATAAATGTGACTCATGAGAGTTTTGTTGAAAAAAGCTCTAGTCTTTTTGCCTTTTAGCATGCCTAGTAGAAATGATTTGATCAGGAAGGCTTCCTTCCTGATTAGGCTGCCTAAAAATCAAAATGTCTACAAAGCAAAATGCCTAAAATTCATGTCTAAAGAGCCAAAAGTCTACTAAGTAAATTGACTAAAACGCTGAACACTAAACAGTAATTTGCCTAAGGTCTAAATTGCAAAACGTCCATGTCACAAGTTGTCCTATTATGAACTTCTTTGTCTGTTTGAAATACGTACGATTATAATAGATTTTTAATCAAACCATAGAATTTTATTTTTTCAATTATATTAATAATCTCAAACCATAAAGTCGCATTACTAATTTCCCAGCAAAAATGTAAACAAAGAAACGTCACTGTCAAATTGACAAACTGACCCTGATAGTGACATTTTCAGATATCGGAAACCTTTGTTCACTTTTATAACTTTTTAATTTGTTTATTATAGTTTGAGTCATAATAAATATAATGTCATCCAGGGTAGTTTTAAAGTAGGATGATAATTAGAAATTTTATCTTTATAACCTATGTTAAAAGTTCTTGAAACGAACTGATAAGAGAACTTTACTTAGATATTGGCTGTATGTAAACTATCAAAAATACGTAGCATCTTCGCCTGTTCCCCCTCAATACTAAAAGTCAAATGTTACTACTACAGCTACTACTCGTAATACAATTTTTGATGACTTTTTATAAAATTACCAAAGGTTGATGTGTACGGTTTGCAGTTGATGTGTGCACAGCATCATGAAAATGTTTTCTACTATAAAACTGTTATTATGAAATATTAAATTATATTACTGTTTTTGTCGCAAAACTCATGATTCAGAATATTTATCTAATCTATTTTTATTAGGTTTGTAATGAAAAAACATGTAAGTGTGTTTATTTCTTGACTTAGCAATGTACTATTTCCTTTTGTATTGTTTTGTTCTGGCAACACCTTTGTTTATATTATTGCTGGGAAATTAGTAATGCGACTTTAGAATATATAAACTGACAATTCTGAAAAAAATGATCTTTAGACCTTCTCTATTTTAGTAATATTCCATTCTAGTCATTCTGCATTTCAGTAATTTTGAGTTTTAGTAATTCTGCGTTTTGGTCATTTTGCCCTCATAGTCTTTTTGCCTTAGGCAGTGTGATCAGGAAGGACCGAACTCAATTATAAGTAAATTATTTATAAATTCGGCTGGGACGCTGTAGCAGCGCCGACTGATACGTTGATGAATAGCAGTAATCTAGCCAGCGCGCCCCGCGATCTGCATCCATCATGCTTCCCTTCATAATGTTCATATTCAACTTGTGTATGTGTTACGGTTCAAGTATGAAATGCGGTATTATTCCAAATAGCCAATTATATTCACTGGAAGTATTAAGTATCAAAAGTAATTACTAGTCAAACACAGTTTTCAAGTTTAAAGTTATCAAGTTATTATCTACAAATTCGTCTGGGACGCTAAGTAGCAGCGCCGACTGATACAGTGATGAATAGCAGTAATCTAGCCAGCGCGCCCCGCGACCTGCATCCATCATGCTTCCCTTCATATTGTTCATAGGTATTCAACTTGTTTATGTTACAGTTCAAGTGTGAAATGCGGTATTATTCCAACTGACCAATTATATTTACTGGAAGAATGTATTTAAAGTAATTACTAGTCGAACACGTTTTTCAAGTTTAGGGATGCTAATCACAGTAGTGACGGTAGTTACGGTGATGAATAGCAGTAATCTAGCCAGCGCGCTCGCGATCTGCATCAAACATGCTTCCCTTCATAATGTTCATATTCAACTTGTGTATGTGTTACGGTTCAAGTATGAAATACGGTATTATTCCAACTGGCCAATTATATTAACTTGAAGTATTAAGTATCAAAAGTAATTACTAGTCGAACACAGTTTTCAAGTTTAAAGTTATCAAGTTAACTATTTACAAATTCGTCTGGGACGCTAAGCAGCAGCGCCGACTGATACGGTGATGAATAGCAGTAATCTAGGCAGTGCGCCCCGCGATCTGCATCCATCATGTTTCCCTTCATATTGTTCATATTCAACTTGTGTATGTGTTACGGTTCAAGTGTGAAATGCGGTATTATTCCAATTGATCAATTATATTTACTTGAAGTATTTATCTAATCAATTACGTCACACGTTAAGGGGGAGAGAGGGGGTCGGCAAAGTGTGACATTGTGTGACAAGGGGGTGGGAGTGGTCCTAAATTACGTGACGTCACATTAAAAAATATTAAAATTGAAATAAAACAAATTTCGGGACTGCTGTTTTAATTCAATAATTATTTCTAGATGTAAAATTGTAAAATACGTGACGTCACACTAGGGAGAGGGGGGGGATGTGGGTTCACAAAATGTGACCAGCTGTGCGGGGGAGGGGGTCATAAATCATGAAATTCGTGTGATGTAATTTATGGATGGCCCCTAAAGTAATTACTAGTCGAACACATTTTTTAAGTCTAGGGACGCTAATCACAGTAGTGGTGGTTGTTACGGTGATGAATAGCAGTAATCTAGCCAGCGCACCCCGCGATCTGCATCCATCATGATCGAATCGAACCCAGGACCTATTACGTGTTAGACCGGCATGTTGACCACTTTACCACTCAGGCCATCACTGATCTATGATGGTGCTCATCAGGATTAGATCAACTTGTGTATGTGTTACGGTTTATGTGTTAATTACGGTATTACGCTTACTGACCAGACTAATCGTTTTAATAATTTTCACATTGATGTTTTTGTTCAAATGATATAGTTATATCTGATACCGAAAAGAAATAGTTAATCTAATGGAATTAAATAACGGCTTATACTAGAATTGGATGAAACCCCAAGGTCCCACAAGTGATAATGAGATTTTTAACTTTGTCTTCTCATCATCGTAGAAATAAGATATAGTAATTATGGTTTACTAATATAATAACCTACAGAAAGTTAGACTACCTCAGACTTAGTATTTATTTATTAGAGTAAAAAATAACCTTTACGTTAGTTACGTCTGTAACAAAACGTCCAACTAACCAAAACATCTATACACGGTTAATTTTTAAGTATATCTAAAATGAAATGAGTTTAAATTCTAATCGAGTATGTACAGTTAAACGTTTCAATATTTCATAATTGGTAAAGATATTGAGGTTTCTTAATATCCCATTACTGATTTCAGGATTAAGAGCCCATTCATAGAATCACACGTGCGTAATCAAAAGAAACTATCTTGTTTACCTACTAATGAAAAAAATGAACCTACGCACGAGTCATGCTATTTTTGTGCGTTATCGATTAATCATGACTTTTTTCCGATATTTTCAAACTATTAATTTTTTACTTCTAACTGCACGTAGATATTCAGAAACGTGGTCTGATATCCCCGTTTCATTATACAAGGTTATTTTCAGTTAATACAAAACCTCTCGTGAGGTTGATCAGACCATCGAACTGAACAACTTTCATTATGGGACCAATCTTGAAATCGCGAAAAAAAACTTTTTTTTTTTCCTTGTAGATATATTTAGATATACTTAAAAATTAATAACGGTGTATAGCCGAACGTCTAATTAGCAAATCATCTAATACTCAAAATGCGTGGACACTTACGGGTAATAGACAATTCCTCTCTTTGACTGTAACATAGGTAGGTATATTTCTCCGCGATACCCCTCAGAGCTCTTTATTTACGCGCGGCTTATTTTGTTTCGGCGAACTCGCTGATTTATTACCTTTTGACTCGAATGGATAAGGTGAAATCTGTTCTCAGACGGGCTAATCTTATTTTGCGAAATTTGTAAATCTCACTAAGGGTTTTGAAGATGATTGAAGAATAGAGTTAAAAACAATTGTGAAACGTCACCTTCACAAGAAGACTTTGAGGGTATTTAACCAAGCGTTTTTACTAGCTAGTAACTAGGTATAGTATAGTGAAATAAAATAAGTAAAGGAGGTCACACATTGAGAAGTTTATATTTGTGTCAACTCTTCCTTCGTATGACTGTGGTAATTGTCATTTTTGTCAAAAAGTCAGTTTTGATCAAGTAGCTTATACCTCCCTCCAATGGAGATTGCACGGCCATATGTCATAGTGAAGATTGAAAAAAGCTCCTTTAGTGACGTGAAGGCTTATTGCAACCTCTTTCTTTAGTGTTACAATACGTGTTCGTTGTTCGTTCGTTCGTGAGAAACGAAAACGTATTGTAAAATGAAAAGAAAGAGATAGCAATACGCCGTGACGTCACTAAAGAGTCTTTTTCAATCTTCAGTATGATACTAGGCGTGCAATCTCCATTGGTTTTGATACATGAACTTATTTTAAAATTAATTTTCAAATGTATTCCACTAATCATCGTATGTCTATCTATCGCCGTTGTAAATTATGGTTAGAACCCAGATTCGACGATTAGTGGAATACGTTTGAAAATTTATTTTAAAATAAATTCATGTATTTACAAAAATAACAGTTACGACAGTTAATCATGCATGTATTCTGTGGTCATGCGAGCACTGACGTCCATTATACAAAGTACGCTGGACTGGCGAACGTCACCAGTCGTTATTGCCGATTTGAAAATCGCCATATTGGTGCTGACAGCAGTAGATTCTGCTCTCAAGAGGAGTGAGTGTAACTAATTAGTTCCAGGTACACTATTGCCATAGTAGAATCTACTGCTGTCAGCGCCAATATGGCGATATTCAAATCGGCACAAAAAATTGGTGTCATTTCATGACAGTAGTCTGTCCAGCGTACTTGTATAATGGACGTCAGTTGTATAATGAACGTCAGTACATGCGAGGGACAAACTGACGTTGAAATTTTTGATTGCGTTTGTGATAATAGTAACTACGTATAGTGCTTAATGTTGGAATTCAATCAACTTTAATGTCCCTATCAAATCATATCAGGTAGGTATCTAATTGTAACGGAGACAAGGGAATTAATTTATGATTCATAGTTGTCTGCCTCAGCTGGTACAGTCATGATGAATCGTGGTAATTTCGGCCGCATGCCGCTGCTGACCGTAACCGCCTGGCCACGAGAACCAGCGACAACACGACGATCTAGAAGCGGTCACTGATGTAAAAGCGCATTGAGCGTTTCTGGCTAAGCCGGCTGACTGAAATTATTTGGCCGAAAACCCTCCTCTGGGCATAACTGAAAATCAGTGCTTTGCTTATTAAAGTAAAGCACTGTTTTTTAAAGCAAAGGAATCACAGAGTTATGTTTTTGTTTTCGTTGATGCAGCACACAGTTTAGTTTTTTTTCTTTATTATTTTGTCATTTATCATCTGCGTATAGAATTTGATGCAATAAAAACAATTAATCAAGTCAAGTTGCGGAAACTACCCGTCTTAATAAAGAAGAAGAAGAGAAAAAGACCGGCGACGGCGACGTGTTGTGCGAATTATCTCTTGCTTTGCGCGCTCGACAAGCACGCACAGAGTGGTCAATTCACAATACGCGACATCATACAAAATGTCGCGTCGCCGGTCGCCGCTCCGAGTGGCCAGGCCGTTAGCCGCAAAGTTCGCGCGTTTAGCCCTACTAATTAGCCTGCGGTGGGGTAACGATAGGGTATTAGAAGTGATATGTTACGTATTGATCTCGGGTGTAATCAGTCTGAGTCGGCTTACTGATGAAATCAAGAGTTGTGGATTCATAGTAAATAATTAACGCCAAAAGTGGCCA
Source organism: Agriphila tristella (assembly GCA_928269145.1). NCBI lineage: Eukaryota > Metazoa > Arthropoda > Insecta > Lepidoptera > Crambidae > Agriphila > Agriphila tristella. The sequence continues at coordinate 48,486,841 of OV743433.1, forward strand.
CTTTGGGCGTTAATCCAGGTTTTAACTACGCAAACACATTTAAACTAAGAATTTAACGCATACAAAAATAGTTGATAGATAATACTAGTTGACGACCTCCGTGGTCGAGTGGTTTGCATGCCGGTTTTCAAGGCGTCACCATCTCTTGAGGTCCCGGGTTCGATCCCCGGCTGGGTCAATGTATAAAATGAACTTTTCAATATTGTCTCAGGTCTGTGTGTTTGTCATACCACCGTGTTCATGATTTCTATAACACAAGTGCTATAGCTACTTCCTTTGAAATTGGAGCAATGTTTATGATGAAATATTTATTATATTTATTATTTATATTTTTCAGAATTTAATTTATCATAGCTTTTAAAACGGACTTAATTATTACAAAAAAATCGGACTAAAAATATTAAAACGGACAAGTAAAAACAAACTAAAAATTAACAAATAAATTCTTCTGTAAATATTTAAAACCCTGTGGTTAGGTATAGGTTATGAAGGTTTTAAATATTTACAGAAGAACTAAGACTAAAAATATACCATCTCCTATCGGAGCACTCGTCAAAACGATTCAAACGAGCCCAAACTCGATGGTGTTGCATGGTTTTATTACAGAGTCCCAGTGCCCTTCTTCCGGCTCCATCATCAGACCCTGGAAACTATTTCCCAACAAAGAACTCGTCAAGACGATTCAAACGAGCCCAAACTCGATGAGGTTACATGGTTTGATTATAGAGTTCCATTGGCCTTCCTCCGGCTCCATCATCAGACCCTGGCCACTATTTCCCAACAAAGTCCTCGTCAAGGTGATTCAAACGAGCCCAAACTCGATGGGGTTGCATGGTTTTATTACCGAGTTCCAGTGGTCTTCTTCCGGCTCCATCATCAGATCCTCGGACACTATTTCCCAACAGAGTACTCGTCAAGACGATTCAAATGAGCCCAAACTCGATGGGATTGCACGGTTTCAATATTGAGTTTCTTTGGCATGGCCTTCCAGCTTCATCCTCAGACCCTGAACTTTATCTCCCATTAGAGTTCTCGTCAAGACGATTCTAACAAGCCTAATCACAATGGGGTTGTATGGTTGCATCATTAAGTTCCTGTGGCCTTCTTCCAGTTCCATCATCAGATCAGCTCAGTGACACCATAATATTGCATGGTATTCCAGTTTTGACCTATGTTCAAAGTTTCAAGTCTCTAGCTAATCGGGTAGCTAGTTTAAAATCGTTCGCAAACTTTGCGGACAAACAAACAAACGAACAAACAAACAAACAAACGAGAAAGCAACGTAATAAAAACGTGTTAAAAAACGTGTTAAAAATCGTTCGCAAACTTTGCGGACAAACAAACAAACGAACAAACAAACAAACGAGAAAGCAACCTAATAAAAACGTGTTAAAAATGTGGCCAATTCCCAGAAAAAACACGCATTTGATTAAGACCACATCTATAGGCCGACCGGTTAAATGAGTCCTCGCCCGCGGGGCACAGAGGCGCGGGGGGAGACGAGAACGGGGGCAATGTACGGGGGCATGAATTTTCCTGTGGCAACACCGACGGCACCAGTTGTCAAATTTTGCTCCCGTATTTAAATTTGAAATATTTTAATTATTAGCATAATAATTGTGGCTAATTCCATTGAATCACGTAACATTTACGTATAAAATTAAGTGTAGTGAACACCAACAGTGAGTTGTTTGTGTATTTTGTGTGTTTTGTGACGTCGAACTACGGTCACTTTCACTTACCGGTATGACATGACATTGCATTTTTATCTGTAAATCATTGTTATCTCTTTCAAAGTAGTAATTTTTGTATGTGCTTTTAGTCTAATCTGTTCAGTTTATAACTAGTAAGGCTACATTTAAAGCCGATAGTGTAGTGTTATCATTTGGATAACCTCACTATAGTTGATTAAACAACCCCTTGGAATTACTTAGATTTAACAAACACCTTTTTATTTTCACAATGTTGACCCGTAAGGCCGCATCTCGCCAGGAGGAGGCTAAACTCCATCAAACCCTACAGGAACTAAAGGCCACCAAGGAGTTGGTTAAGCAACTGCATTTGGAAAGAGATGAGAATGAAAAGGAATTGTTAGATGTGCTTCAAAGCAATACACAACTCAAAAAGGAAATGTCTGAGTTACATTTGTCACAACAGAATATGTTTGAGGAACGTAATAGGTTACAAACTTTAATCGATGGGTTCGACCAGTGCAGAGATGAGTATGAGAAGGCCCTCAGACTCATCTCTGGACTGGAAAAGCAGCTACATGACGCTAATAACCGTATTTATAAGTTAGAGTCAGAACAAAACCAAGCGGTAGTCACTCAGAACTTGAGTCTTTACGATGAGTTAGTCGGCTGTGACCCAAAACTTGTTTCTCCCTCACTTAACCATAAGCCAACAATCACAATTGATTTAACTTCTGAAGACTCAATTAATTGCACTATGAGTCAGGCAATGGTTGGTTGTAGTAGAAACAAGCTAAAGAAATATGTAAAAATTAACAAGTATATTTCAAAAACAAAAAAGTTACTAAATAAGCAGAAACACTTTTTCAAAAATATTAGTCACATTAGAGAGCGTAGACAACTAATTGAAAAGCTGGATACATGTCAAATTATAATCAATGAGAATAGACTGACATATGAAAATAACATTGCTATGTTAAATACTAAAATTTACTCATTACAGGAGTCATTATCCAGGATGACCCAAAATTATGACCGTTCCAAAAAAGAGATAGGGGAATATATACTGGCACTTAAATGTTTATCCACCCCCTCTCTGTCAGAAAACCATTCAACCCATAATGATAGCTCCTTAGCGTCAGGCCTAGATGCTCGGGACCATTTACAAGACCAAACAGTGTATGAGCCCTTAATCTCAGAACATGTAAATATTTTAGCAAGCACAAGTGAAAATAATTCCTTTGCCACTAACAAATGTTCAAACATTATGTTGTGTGATGAAATTGGAAAAGATTTAGGCTACTTATTCAATAATCAATTGGGAGAAAAAGTTTTAAATTATTGTATACCGGGTGCGACCCTACATGACATTATGAGAAAAGTAATAACTTTAAACTTAAATGAAAATACCAATTTAATTATATTAGTTGGTCAAAGAGGTAATGTAAACAAGAAGGATCTCATTTCATACTACAATAAGTTATGCAGTTTAAATATAAATAAATTTGTATTGTTTACACTACCTTACAGTGCTAGCTTGCCACAGGAAGAAAATAATATCAGATATAATTTGAATTTAACACTAAGCAATATGACTTATTATAATAGTCAGAGATGTCACATAATAGACATAAATAAATTAATATTTAATTTTAAATTGACAAAAGATAAATATTATCTTACAAATTATTTTAAAAGACAAGTAGCTTTAGCGCTATCATTTTATTTTAAACATTTAGCCAAGGACTTGGCTATCACTTCTGCTTCTATTGAGCAGAATAGTTTTGACATTTTGAATGTGACCTTGGAATCCGTTCCAAGTAATAATAATACAATTTTTACTCCTGCTCCTATTGAGCAAAAAATTGTTGACATTAAAAATAACACTTTGGCATTTGTCCCAAGTAATTCTTTTATTAGTAATTTAAATTACATAACAAGACAATAGAGGAAGTCTCTAGCCGTGTAATGACTAAGGAAAAGCCTAAATATTTAACTATAGTTCACCAAAACATTCAGGGCTTTTCTGGCAAAGAATTAGAGTTAGAACTTTTTTTAACTGAAAAAAATGTTAATATTTTATGTGTCACTGAGCACTGGCTTAAGGAATATGAATTAATTACAGGATTTCAATGTTATAAAATTGCTAGTTCATTCAGTAGGAAATCCACCACTAGAGGGGGATCTTTGATAATTTTGCAAAACAATATGAATTTTAAGGAACGAAAAGATGTGATATCCCTCTCTATTGAACAACACGTTGAACTGTCATGTGTGGAATTAGATCAGTTGATAATGATTTGTGTGTATCGCCCACCAACTGGTAACTACCCTCAATTTGAGTCCGCTATTGAGGACGCTCTAAAATTAGTCATCAAAAAGAATAAAAAAATTGTGGTGTGCGGTGATTTTAACGTAGACATCTTAAAGCCGTCCTCAATTGCAAGTAGGTTTCTGAATTTGTTTAAGTCCTTCAATTTAGCAAACACCTTTTGTGAACCTACAAGAATCACTGCTACATCTAAAACTTGCCTAGACAATATTTTTAGCAACTGTAATGTACTTGATAAAGAAATAATAAATTGTATTCGTTCTGACCATAGCGGACAAATAGCTTCCCTTGAGCACCATCATGTTCCTCATCAGTGTAATATAATCTGCAGACCTCTAACTAAAAATAAATTGGAAAATTTTCATAATAATGTCACTGCCAAAACTCTTTGCTTACCTAGTAATGATAATCCCAATACTCATTATGATGATTTATTTAATTTAATTAAAGTAGAATTTGATAAAACATTTAAGCAAAGATCTATTAAATCCAAAGACTTTAAAAAGAAATTTAGTGATTGGGCAACACCAGGCATATATGTTAGCAGAAATAAGTTGTTTGAATTATATGGTCAGAAAACAATTTCAAATGATCCCGAATTTCATGAATATGTAAGAAACTATTCAAAAATGTTTAATAAAGTATGTACTTTAGCAAAAGCAAAATGTATATCTACAATAATTCATCAGTCAGATAATAAAATAAGAGCCACTTGGAATATTATAAATAAAGAGACTGGGAAAACTAAAAATAATGACCGTGAATACTCATTAGTATCAGACAATAAAATTATTGAGTCAGATGAAGGAGTGGCAACAATTTTTCAAGATTTCTTTTCTAAAATACCTATTGCAACTACCAGTAATTTAAATTCATCTCCAAAAATTGCTGTCTCCCTCTTGGAATCATGTGTTGATAAGTGCAATAATGTATTTAAATTTAGACATATCAATAGTGATACCATTCTTAAAACATTTAATTCAATAAATATAAAAAAGACTGAAGATCTCTGGGGCATTTCAACTCACATAATTAAGTCTATAATAACGACCATTGCTCCCCATCTTGCTTTTATTTTCAATAAGTGTGTTGATGAAGGGATATTTCCAGACTTAATGAAATATAGTAAAATCATCCCTCTTTTTAAATCTGGGGACAAAAGCGATCCCGCTAACTTTAGACCCATTTCCATTTTGCCAGCACTAAGCAAAATTTTTGAAAAGATCATTTATGATCAATTATTAGCACATTTTCTTATCAACAAACTACTTCACGAGAAACAATTTGGTTTTACTCGTGGTAGATGCACAACTGATGCTGGAATTGCACTTCTCAAACACGTCTTTGAAGCATGGGAGAGTAAACAAGATGCAATTGGTATATTTTGTGATCTCTCTAAAGCATTTGATTGTGTCAGTCACAGTACTTTATTAGATAAATTGGAACATTATGGTGTATCAAAAAATGCAATAAGCCTTATGCAATCATATCTATCGGCGAGAACCCAAAAAGTTGTTGTAAATAAAACAGAATCCTATGAAGCACCCATTACCATGGGCGTGCCGCAGGGATCGATATTGGGTCCATTGCTTTTTCTTATTTATATTAATGACCTTCCTTACTATACTAAAAACTTATGTGAAATAGTACTGTTTGCTGATGATACTTCTTTAATTTTTAAAGTTGATAGAGGATGTAACTGCAGTGACGATGTAAACAGCACTCTTTCCAAGGTGATGCATTGGTTTACTATTAATAATCTGAAGCTTAACTCTAGTAAAACTTGTAACGTTGTGTTCTGACAATTCCCAAGTTTAAATTTTGGCGCGGAAGCGCAATGGTAGTTTTCAGTACCTTACAGGAATTGGCACCTCCCCCTTAACGTCATTGGCGGATGTGTGTAGCAGCCGCAACTTGAATAAATGTCTTTTCGAATTTTTTAGTATTTGAATAGGGTTTTGAAATTAATAAACATTGGAAAACAGAACAAAGTCTCTCAATATTCGCTTCAGTTTTGCAGAGAATTTGACGATAAAAAATGGCGCGTGCGGCGTGTCATGATTTCGACCAATACGAATATAAGATTCTTGATTTCGACGAATAGCAACAACGCCCAATAGGAAGGCTGATTTTGGTGCCGCGGTGTTGCCATTTCGCGTCACATTCTTCTATCTGACACTTTTAATGAAGTTATGCACAAACACCTTTTTGCTGATTGAAGCGTCGAGTGACAGTTCTTTGTGTTTTGTCCAAAAGATTTATAGTCGACAAAACACAGGTATTTGTTTATGTAGGTTAAATTTTTATTTACAAAAATATTTGGTCAATTTTTAATTTCAAGTTATGGTAGGATTTGGGAAAACGGAACGTTTTGGAAGAAGTTTCAAAACGAGCAAGGGCAACACCAAGCAAGTTTTCAGATTTTCAGAAAAGAAAGATGACAGTTGTGTGAACGAGATTTCATTTGGTTATTTTATTTAACGCGGCGAGAGTCGCTCGCATAATAATTTATAGTCAGAAAACGCTACTGAGGTAAGTGCAGTTTTATCTGTTTAATGCAGATGTCGCAAGACGCCAGGAACATTTTTTTGAGGTTGTTCTTATTACAGGTAGAACCACTGGTCACTGGTTTGAGGGTGTGCCAGATTCTCCAATTTTACTTGCTGTGGTTGAGTTCGGCCAGGCAAAGTTTCAAACGGGTGGTGGGAGCAGGCGGTTTGAACACCCGCTAAACAGGATTCTGTTCAGCGAAAACCTGGTAAGAATCTTGGAAATATTATTTCCCACGCCACGCCGCCATGCCGCATAGCACAACGTGTTCGTGGTCGGTTTTCCAGTTTGCTAATCATACATATTTTGTTACAGCTATGGGAAGTTAATTTTATTCGACTCATCGTTTTATGAGAATACCCTACTTTGGGACGGTGTCCATCCACGGCCACGTCACCGGCCTGAACGAATTGCTGTCCACCGAGTCCTAATTTCATTCAAGACTCACAGGAGCATTAATAACTAGAAGTTGTCATCATATCGGACACATGAGGTCGGTGTAACTTTCACTACAATTTAGCTCTTTTAGTGAACCGTGGTATCTCCATGTAGGGCTCGGTTTCTTGACGTAGAACTGTAACTTTTACCTTTTGCGGCCCAACGCACACCAACCAAATCGTACCCATGTAAAGCGACCCCTATCGCTAAGCTAGTATTTTGGAATTTTTCTTATGTAAGGTGTAAACCAAATTTTAACAATATAGACCATTAAACCCATACCATCTTTTATTTATTTTTGTTTACTCCTTATATTTAATTTTCTTTGCTCCGTGGCTCTCATCGGGCAGTATTCAAAGAGAACCACGTGGCAAATGGCGCCCACATTTATTTAAAGATATTGTTTGGTGTGTGTTGGTCAGCAACATTCCCCATCTTTCTCATATCTGGGCCCGGACCGCAGGGAATATTGTGTGTGTAAGATTTGTCCTGGCCCACACCTTTGGCTTACTTATGGAATGATTTTAGTACGATTGAAAGATTGAGAGAGGGTAGGAGAGAGTAGGGGAGTTTTTTTTGTTTTAATAAAAGTTTACAGTCGAGTCATATTATTTTTTTTTTGATTTTGAAAAGAGGGTAGGTATATATTTTTGCTTAACTTAGAATCATATTTTTGAAAGTATTTGGTAGAGTCATTATGTATTTTGTGTAACTTAGAGTCATAATATATTTTTCAAACAAGAATATTTAGTTCATAATTATTGAGCGAATAACATTTAAGATCATTTTTTCTGCTTGAACAACATAACCACAGTAAAGAATTGTTTTTCAATTTAATAAATTTCTTTGGAACATTTTATTAGGAATTTGTTTTTTTAACAGTAGCGGCATAGATTTAAATTGATTTTTAGGATTGGAATACCACGCGTTCTAGTTTTGTAATTTTATGTTGTGGTGTGCTGCTATTGTGAATGTTATAAAGTGAAAAAAAAACACAAGTGTGGTTGTTTCATTTCCTTTAATTTTTAAGTGTTAAGCTTTTGTTCCATGTTGTATGTTATGTGTTATATGTTTTTATAAAACTAAGATTTATATGTATAGGTATCTACCTACATGTTTCATGTTTAAAAGTTAACTTCAAGTTATATTGTTTTTATGTAAAACTGTAACTAAACAGACATAAATATCAGATTTTACATTTGGTAACAAACTAGTGTGTGTACACATTCATACTTTCAAAGGAAAGATTTCAGTTTTCAGATTAAAACTTTATTTTGTTTTTAAAATGAATATATTTTGTTAAATTTAAAAGTTCATACAGTTGGTTTATAAATTTGATACATTTTGTTAAAACTACCTACATTTTATACATTTAGGTGATAAATTTACAAAATATTACAATATTGTACAAGCGGTGTGTCGTTGTGGTCAATACAATTACAAATAATTTTCTTGAGTACTGTGTTTTCTCTGATTTAGTGTTTGATAATTTAATATTACCTTTTATTTAAATTATTTGTGAAGGAAATACCACCAGTTCTTAACGATGGATTTAGAAATTTTAGTACATTCTCTTTTAAAAGATGAACTTACTTATGAAGTGACAATTAGGTCTGAAACACCGACTTCTACGGTTCCTTTGTTGAGAAAGCAACTAAAACAGCTTCTTATTGAGTGTCCCTCTGAGGTAATCACAGAAACAGAGTTTGAAAGTGGTTCGGAACTTAAAATTATTTCAGATAAAATTAAAGAATTAAAAGCAAAACTTAGTGAAAAATCTGTTACAGCACATTGTTTGAGCAGATGCCGTGGTTTGGTACGACACTTACATCATAGGCTTTTGCGAGTTGTGTCGGATGACCCTGCTGTTTTGTCACAAAAGGCAGAGTTGTCTGGCGCGATTGAGTTTTTATTGTCAGTTTCTGAAAAGTTTTTCTTGTCAACAAGAGCACAGCATCCGGATCAGAGCGATACCCAGGTTGAACCGGTGCCAGTAGTAGCAGTTGCAGAATGTTCTGGTGATAGGAATGTGGCAAAGTGGAACTTGAGATTCAACGGGACCACAGACCCACGCTCATTTTTGGAACGTGTCGACGAGCTCCAAGTTTCATATGGTGTTTCTGACAGCAAGTTGTTCAACTCAGCCGCTCAGTTGTTTTCAGAACAGGGTTTGCTGTGGTATCGTGGCATTAAAAGTCAGGTTGACAGTTGGGCAGAACTGAAATCTTTGTTGCTCGAAGAATTTGACCCGGTCGATTATGATTACAGGTTACTGGGTGAGATCCGTTCACGAACACAAGGAATGGAGGAGCCAACACACATTTATTTTTCAGTAATGGCATGCCTATTCAACAGACTGAAATCACCACTGCCGGAGGAGAAGCAGCTTGAAATCCTTTTGCATAACATCAGACCGTATTTTTCACAACAGTTAGCTTTGTTAGATATTACTACAATTTCCGATTTAAAGACAAAATGTCGTAAACTTGAATCTGCTCGCCAACGTTCGGATTTTTTTGTTGAACCGACTAAGTCGAATTTTCTGAGTCAAGAATTTTGCTATAAGGGTAAAGCAAAACAAGTCAATTATGTAGCAACACACAACACCAGTAGACCGCCAACAACATCACAACAGTTTAATTCTAATTCAATGCCTTCTGCAAACCAACGAGTGTGTTATAAATGTGGCAAGGGTAACCACAATTTCAGATTATGTAAAGTGACACCTCAAAATATAAAATGTTTCAAATGTGGCAAAGTAGGTTTTACTGTCACATCGTGTCCGAATTGCAGTAAGGGCACAAGTTTTAAAAGTTCACCACAGACAAAAAACTAGTTGGTGAGAACCGAGGTAATAATTTAGTGGATAGTGAGGGTAAATTTAAATCTTTTCGTAGCATCGCTTCGGTTCTCTTCGCACCTAGTGAAAATGATGTTAGGCCTTATTTAAAATTTAAAGTGAATGATTTTGAAATTATTGGTTTATTAGATTCAGGTGCTTGTATCTCAATTTTAGGGAACAATGCACATAAACAATTTATCAAGTTTGGGTTTGAACTTCAGGAGCGTGTAGACAGGTCGTGTAGTGTTGCAAATGGAGTTCAACTAGAATCTTTAGGGTTTATTTTTGTACCGGTTACTTTTGGTAAAATTAGCCGGGTAGTGAAATTTTTTGTGATTCCTAGTATAGTCACGGAGGTGATACTAGGTTGTGATTTTTGGAGATCTTTCGATTTAGGAAAGAACATTTTTGATCAAATAGATTATAGGAACGCTCCTAAATCATTTTTTAATAATTGTAGTTCAATTCACTCAGAACAAATAAATAGTATTCAGTCATATAATAGTTTGTCTTTTAGTCAAAAAGAATTGGCTGATTCAATGGTGAAAGACTTTGAATCAATTTCTTCAGAAAGGATTGGGTTAGGAAGGACCCCTTTAACTGAGCATGTTATTGATACGGGAGAGGCCATACCTATTAGGATAGGTCAGTATCCGTTGTCGCCGGAAAAGAAGAAAGCCTTAAATGACGAGTTGGATAGAATGCTGGAATTAGACGTTGTAACACCTAGTGAAAGTCCGTGGAATAATCCCGTTCTATTAGTTAAGAAGGCGAGTGGCGATTGGAGATTCTGTCTTGATTGTAGGAAGCTTAACGCCGTTACAAAGGGCGATGCATATGCTATTCCGTACATGCCTCAGATACTTGACAGCCTTAAGGAGGCTAGGTACTTATCCTCGATAGATTTAAGCTCCAGTTTTTGGCAAATTCCACTCCAAACTGAGTCGCAGGATAAGACTAGTTTTACTGTTCCGGGAAGAGGTATCTTCAAATTTAAGGTGATGCCGTTTGGACTCTGCGGAGCTCCGGCTAGACAGCAACGTTTGATGGATAGGTTGTTGGGTCACGGGTTCTGCAGTGATATTGACAACGGAACAGTTTACTGTTACGTTGATGACATTATTATCTGTAGTTCTGATTTCCAAACGCATTTACTACTTTTAAAACGGGTGTTTGACAAGCTTAAGGAAGCTAATTTATCTATTAATTTTGCAAAATCTAAATTTTTTCGTAGTTCTATTAAATATTTGGGTTACGTTGTAGACGAATTCGGTCTGAGAACGGATCCGGAGAAGGTTTCCGCAATTTTGAACTTTCCTACTCCAACTTCAAGTCGTGAGGTCAAAATGTTTCTTGGAACGTGTTCCTGGTATAGACGGTTTATTCGTAACTTTTCGACTATCGCCGCACCACTAAATAAGTTGACGTGTAGTGGAAAGAATGCGCCACCCTTCTCTTGGTCACAGGAAGCCGAAGAGTCTTTTAATACTTTGAAAGACGCCCTAGTTACAGCACCGGTTTTAGCTGTACCAGATTTTGGTAAGCCTTTCACTGTACATTGTGATGCATCTTCATATGGGTTAGGAGGAATGTTATCTCAGGAAATTGAAGGACATGATCACCCTATTGCATTTGTAAGTCGTTCTTTAAATAAAGCAGAGAGAAATTACAGTGCTACAGAAAGGGAAGCCTTAGCTGTTTTATTTTCGGTCGAGAAATTTGAACCTTATTTGGGATCTCGTCCTTTTAAAGTTGTCACGGATCATTCATCTCTTAAATGGTTTACTAAGCTGGAGAACCCTTCAGGTAGACTGGCGCGTTGGTTTTGTCGACTGTCTCAATTCGATTTTCAGGTTGAGCACAGGAAAGGCACAGACAATGTGGTTCCAGACGCGTTATCCAGACTTATGGACGCTAATACCTTAAACGTGATCAACTCTGTGGAGGACGAGTGGTTTGATAAAATTTTTAATGGTTGTAAGTCGCATCCACTTAATTTTCCTAATTTTTGTGTAAAGGATGGTAATTTGTATCGTTTTTCAAAAAGTAAATTTAGTTTATTGAGTGAATTTGATTGGAAGCTGGTAGTACGAAAGGACCAGAGAGAGGCCATTATTAGGGAGAACCACTGTGAACCAACAGCGGCTCATTTGGGAGTTTTCAAAACTCATAGACGCCTTTGTCTACGGTATTATTGGCCAGGAATGTACAAAGACATCGTTGATTTCATTAAACACTGTGACACTTGCGCCGCATACAAACCATCACAGAAGGCAACTCCAGGTTTAATGGGTCAACCGAAAGTCTGCCATAAACCATTTCAGGTATTATCCGTGGACATCGTCGGTCCAATGCCAAGGTCTCGTTCTGGTTTTGTTTATCTTTTGGTAGTTACCTGTTGCTTTTCTAAATATTGTTTAATTTTTCCAATGAGACGTGCTACTTGTGCGGAGGTGGTGAAAAACTTGGAACAACGCGTAATTTTAGTACACGGCGTTCCAGAGACTGTAATTGCTGATAACGGAGTGCAATTCACAGGATCTGAATTCCGCCAAATGCTCGAACGTTATAAAGTTCCGAAACTCCATTTTACCCCGCGTTACACACCTCAAGTAAATTTGGTTGAAAGATACAACAAAACCATAATGACAGCTGTTGCTTCTTACGTTAAAGATAATCATCGTACATGGGATGAACAATTGCCAAAAATTCAGTTTGCAATTAATAGTGCCGTGAATGAGTCCACTGGATTTTCACCATTTTTTCTAGTACATGCTAGGGAACCAGTCATCAGTGGTACCTTTTATAGGGACACAGATAAGGAATACGAACCTGGGGTACCTAGGGACGAATACGCCGGTGAATTTCACAATTTAAAGACTATTTTCGAAGAGGTACGCGAGCATTTATTAAAAGCCCATGCTGAGAACACCACTCACTATAACTTAAGAAGAAGAGAGGCAAAATTTTCTGTAGGTGATGTGGTGTGGAAGAGAACATTTACTCAGAGTGATGCGCAAAAATTTAAAATGGCAAAGTTGGCACCTAAATTTGAGAAATGTAGGGTCAAAAAAGTTTTATCGCCTTTGGTGTATGATTTGGAAAGGGTTTCTGATGGTCAATCTATAGGATCTTGGCACATTAAGGATTTAAAAGCTTAGGGCACTTATTACATCTTCTCTAGTAGTGTGTCAAATACACGAAATTTGGCACACGAAGCGTATGTCTGTGTGTGGTGTTTACAGTTATTTTCACTGTAACACTTTTGGTTGGCATGGTGAGGTATGAAAGGACAAATGGTGATGAACGAATGAATGACGATTGCATGCGGAGGAATTTGGGTGTGAAAGAGCAGGGAATTGCCGGTAGCCAAGCTATAGGTAGATGGAGGAGTGGTTTAGTTTTTTTTGTGTGGTTCTAATCTCTAATGAGTTAGAATTCACTTTTTTGTTACGAGTTTCGAATCTATTTTTTTACCTAGGTGTAGATTCGGGTAAATCTTGATATTTTTTTTATTTTTTGCTGTTTGGCAGGTAGTGAAACTTATATTTTTTTTTCCAATTCATACTCCAATTTTGAAACGACTCGTTATGGAAGAAACCGGCATGTTTTTTTCTGCTATTTGGGTGACTGAAATTTATGTCACAATTTTTTTTTAATCTTGAATATTTAGTTGTTGTACAGTCACAACAACTGTAGGCATTTGCGTATTTGGTGAATGCTACAATTTCTTTAGGAGCGTAGTTTCGTCTCCTTGTTTGGTTTACAACTTGGTTTTGAGTTGTAAATGTTTTGTTTGTGCGGTGTTGTTTTGTGTTTTGTCTCGTTAAGTGGAAGTCCTGTGTCGTCAAATGTGATGTCACTAGGGTGACGGGTTGTACGTCCAGGGTATATATATATATTTTTTTTTTGGGTTGTCGGTCGACATGGTTCGTTGAATCGTAGCATTCAATAGATTTTTTTTTCTAGGTTTGTGTTAGTAGTAGGATTTGTAGTTTGAGGACGCTGAGGGCAGCGCCTTTTTTTCAGGAGAGGGGGTATTGTAACGTTGTGTTCTGACAATTCCCAAGTTTAAATTTTGGCGCGGAAGCGCAATGGTAGTTTTCAGTACCTTACAGGAATTGGCACCTCCCCCTTAACGTCATTGGCGGATGTGTGTAGCAGCCGCAACTTGAATAAATGTCTTTTCGAATTTTTTAGTATTTGAATAGGGTTTTGAAATTAATAAACATTGGAAAACAGAACAAAGTCTCTCAATATTCGCTTCAGTTTTGCAGAGAATTTGACGATAAAAAATGGCGCGTGCGGCGTGTCATGATTTCGACCAATACGAATATAAGATTCTTGATTTCGACGAATAGCAACAACGCCCAATAGGAAGGCTGATTTTGGTGCCGCGGTGTTGCCATTTCGCGTCACATTCTTCTATCTGACACTTTTAATGAAGTTATGCACAAACACCTTTTTGCTGATTGAAGCGTCGAGTGACAGTTCTTTGTGTTTTGTCCAAAAGATTTATAGTCGACAAAACACAGGTATTTGTTTATGTAGGTTAAATTTTTATTTACAAAAATATTTGGTCAATTTTTAATTTCAAGTTATGGTAGGATTTGGGAAAACGGAACGTTTTGGAAGAAGTTTCAAAACGAGCAAGGGCAACACCAAGCAAGTTTTCAGATTTTCAGAAAAGAAAGATGACAGTTGTGTGAACGAGATTTCATTTGGTTATTTTATTTAACGCGGCGAGAGTCGCTCGCATAATAATTTATAGTCAGAAAACGCTACTGAGGTAAGTGCAGTTTTATCTGTTTAATGCAGATGTCGCAAGACGCCAGGAACATTTTTTTGAGGTTGTTCTTATTACAGGTAGAACCACTGGTCACTGGTTTGAGGGTGTGCCAGATTCTCCAATTTTACTTGCTGTGGTTGAGTTCGGCCAGGCAAAGTTTCAAACGGGTGGTGGGAGCAGGCGGTTTGAACACCCGCTAAACAGGATTCTGTTCAGCGAAAACCTGGTAAGAATCTTGGAAATATTATTTCCCACGCCACGCCGCCATGCCGCATAGCACAACGTGTTCGTGGTCGGTTTTCCAGTTTGCTAATCATACATATTTTGTTACAGCTATGGGAAGTTAATTTTATTCGACTCATCGTTTTATGAGAATACCCTACTTTGGGACGGTGTCCATCCACGGCCACGTCACCGGCCTGAACGAATTGCTGTCCACCGAGTCCTAATTTCATTCAAGACTCACAGGAGCATTAATAACTAGAAGTTGTCATCATATCGGACACATGAGGTCGGTGTAACTTTCACTACAATTTAGCTCTTTTAGTGAACCGTGGTATCTCCATGTAGGGCTCGGTTTCTTGACGTAGAACTGTAACTTTTACCTTTTGCGGCCCAACGCACACCAACCAAATCGTACCCATGTAAAGCGACCCCTATCGCTAAGCTAGTATTTTGGAATTTTTCTTATGTAAGGTGTAAACCAAATTTTAACAATATAGACCATTAAACCCATACCATCTTTTATTTATTTTTGTTTACTCCTTATATTTAATTTTCTTTGCTCCGTGGCTCTCATCGGGCAGTATTCAAAGAGAACCACGTGGCAAACTAAATGTGTAAAATTTTCACTTCCTAATGTGAGGCAGGTTCATATGACTATACATGTAAATGGTGAAGCAGTCGAATTTGTTGACTCAACAAAATTTTTAGGTATTACTATAGACTCGCGGTTGCAATGGGACCCTCATATCGATATCCTGTCAAGCAGACTTAGCTCTGCTGCCTTTGCAGTTAAGAAAATAAGGCTTCTGACCGACATTGAAACAGCAAGATTGGTTTACTTCAGTTATTTTCATAGTATTATGACCTACGGTTTGTTGTTGTGGGGCTCAGCTGCTAATATTAATAACATATTCATCTTACAAAAAAGGGCAGTGCGCGCTATATACAACTTACGGTCTAGAGATACTCTTCGTGACCTATTTAAAGAAATTAAAATATTAACAGTAGCTTCCCAATACATCTATGAAAATATAATGTATGTAAAGAAAAATTTAGATAGCTTTGTAAAAAATAGTAATGTTCATAAACTCAATACAAGAAACAAGAACAAACTTGCTGTTCCAAGGCGCAGACTGCATAAAACCGGAAGCTCTTTTTTGTGTAGATGTATTACCTTTTATAATAAGATACCAGAACAAGTCACAGAACTGCCCTTGGAAAAATTTAAAAATACTGTTAAATCCAATTTAATGAGTAAAGGTTATTACACTGTTGACGATTATTTGAAGGATAAAAAGGCATGGGCATAGCTTTTGTATTGTTAATTATTACTCTAATACCTCAGTATTGATTAGAAAAAGTCCGGGGTTCTTTCATAGGTCTAGATAAAAGTCCTTTAATTAAACTCGAATCGTGATTTTCTTTTCTAAGTATAAAATTGTGAGAAGTATCCTACCTACTTAAAAACGTACTTCTGGCTTCTTGATTCGACGACTTGATATGGGTAGCTTTAGTATGTCATGCTCACTTCAAACATTTCTGCGGTGGTGTCGTGTGAGGCGGGTCGTTACGTTCCCTCAAATATGGTTGAGCGAAGCGATGGCTGGTTCATGCGTCATGCTCGTGAACGGGTGCTGCCAGTGGGAATGGGTCTGCTTCTGTCTGCTTGTATTAAGGGCGTCGTATAACTCGTATATAAAAGATCTGTTTTATATTGTCTGTATGTATGGCACTTCTTACTCAAAAATAGCTTACCTTGTTTTGATTTATTTAATTGCAATATTTTTACTTTCTATAGTCAGTAGTTTAGTGAAAGACCTATGAAAAGCTTTTGGATATAAATTTTCAATTCGATGCCTTAACATAGGTAGTCTTAGTATGTCATGCTCTCTTTAATCATTTCTGCGGTGGTGTCGTATGAGGCTCAAATATGGTTGAGCGAAGAGATGGCTGGTTCATGCGTCATGTTCGGGAACTGGTGCTGCCAGTGGGAATGGGTCTGCTTCTGACTACCTATCTTAATGCATATTGAATTGTATGTTTTTCTTTTATTTTTATTTATTGTAACAGCCTAGACTGAATAACAAGTTCAAACTTTGAATTTAGCTTAAAATCTGTAAATTGATTAAGAAATTTGAAACTCATTAAGAAATGAGCTAATTCAATAATGTTATTTATTTGTTAATCTTTGTTAATATAAAGTCTGGAAACGATATACATATTTGTAAATATCGTTCCATCTGATTGATAAAGCTGACAAGTTTTTTGCGCCCATTTTTCTTGTCAGTTAAAAGACGTCATAATGGGTGGCAGGGTAAAAGAATTGACGATTTAAAAATGCTTATTATGTGAGCTTATTTAAATAAAATATATTTCACTTTCACTTTCACTTTCAATGCGGGCGACGGGCGGCGAACGCCTGCCGCCCGCACCTCTCACGACCCCCGTTCTCGTCTCCCCTCGCGCCCCTGTGCCCCGCGGGCGAGGACTCATTTAACCGGTCGGCCTATAGAAGCCTATTGAATAGCTACAGGTGACCCAAAACTTTTCCACCTTAAATATTAAAGATAGGAAATTTTACTGAAATAAATCTTCATATCTTTTATTTTTAAAAATCATTGTGCTGCATTCAAACATTTAAAAAAAATGATACAATACGTAATAATTACTATTTTAATGTTAAATTCCATAGGCTGTTTTATATTTCCCTGATGGTTAAAATAAAAGTTTTTTTTTTTATATTTGGTTGGTTCGGTTTCTAGTTTTCAAAAATCTTTGAATGAAGTTTCAATTATTTTCAGAATCAAAATGAAGTATTTTATTCAGTATTTCCTGCCTTCTTTTCTTTCGTGTGGCAAAGTTTTAGGACGCCTTGTATAGTGAACAATCGTTTTGCTTACATAAACTTAAAACACATATTTATGTATTATTAATATTCACTCCCATATCATTTGGAATTCGTAAGATCTTACTTAGTTTATTAGTTGTTCACTTCACTCAAACATCATCTTAAGTTCAAAATAACCGAAAACACCAGGGAACTATTCTAAACTTCTGTATAATATATCTTATAAAGGCTTGTTTCTCTCGAGTATTTAAATAAAGTCGCTTTAAACCTTATTAAACAGTATTTCACTATAAATAGAAGCTGTGACAAAGAAATATAATACCTAAGCGTCAAAGTACCCTAACTTAAGTTTCGGAGAAAATGAAGTCCCAAAAGATACTTCGTAAAATGTCTTAGAACTTCGCGGGGTAAGTTTAAAGTTTATTCATACAGCACCCGTTGCTTGTAAAATGAAATGAACCATATCTATACGCATATCTGGCAAGTTTAGTGAAATAAGATTATGAATAGATGACATAGTTTACAGTTTCTGACAAACTGTGGCCTCTCATACATTTTATTGTCAAAAGAGCAAATCGGAACATAGTTACTTAATAAGAATAATTATGTACTTATTATAATAACCTACCCCTAAAATGCTGATAGGCACCCATTACACGGTAGGTTTTGCTGTCAGTTTAACCACAGTCACGGGCTGTGACTGACGATTAACCTACCGTGTAATGTAGTGACTGATGGTTGCATTTGACTGACTGATGGAATTTGACTGACGCTTGCATGACCATGTAATGGCTGCCTTAGATGAGCACCATGGGTAAATTAATAACCTATTAAAACGAATTTTAGTTCTAGATCAGAGATATGCTGGTATTTATTCCACGGGTTTTCCAAGTTTGTAGCAGCTGTAAACTTGATTGTATCTATAATAAGTGGAATACTAAAATAAGATGCTTATTTATTATTATTAGTATTTGTCACAAAGCTTTCGTCGAGAACGGAGTAATGAAAATGACGAAAGACCAGGGGGTCAAGTCTGCTAATGCTTTAGTCAAAATCGTAGTTCAATGGCGTTCTAATGTTAATGCTTTTTGACACAGTTCTTGTTTCTTAAACCCAAAATCAAGACACAATATGTTTCCGTTTTGAGTTTAAGAAACACGGTGTGTTTCGATTTTGTGTTTAAGAAACAAGAACTGTGTCAAAAAGCATTACCATTCAATCACCATTGAACTACGATTTTGACGAAAACATTAGCAGACTTGACCCCCAGAAGGCTTGATCCCTTGTAGCAAACCTGCTTGGCTGGAATTTTAATTTCATCGTCATTAATTGAGGCATACAAATCGCTGCATTCTTAAACGGGTACTGTTTGTACTAAATGTTGACTATAGCATCCGATTAAGCGACCACAGCATTTCTGCCGTACACATTAGTGGTGCTTAAATTTAAGGAAAATGCTGTAAGGATTCCATTCCAAAGATTCTCGACAGCCAACTCTTTCAGGAATAGAGCTGCTGCTTGCTATTGGTGCCCTAGGGTTATAATTGCGTCTTTTCTTAGTAAAGGTAGTTTGGTTTATTTTTTACATGTCCGTAAAATGATTATTACTAGTACGATTTTCCTTCCCGCTATCCACTAGTGGGGGAGAACGAGAACAGGCCGTTTTGTCCATAAGCCATTTTTAATTCTCAATAACTTGGGCACAGGCCGTCCTTATGGTTGGATAAGGAGGACGGGCCATAACCCACCACGCGGGCCCAATGCGGATTGGTGGATGTTAACGACTGCAAATGCAGCCGGGACCAACTGCTTAACGTGCCTTCCGAAGCACGGAGGAGCTCGAGATAATACATTTTTGGTCACCCATCGTTATTTAAGTATATCGCTGGTTGAATAGCAATTTGTTTCCTCATTTGCATTAAAAATTTATGCTTCCTGAATATCTGTAATTTGAAATTAGATTTTAATAAGGAAGTAATTAATATATTTGAGGTATAATCAATGTTAATTACCAGAGACAATTTTAATCATAACGAATTATTTTTCATAAGAGATAATTATAATGCCCTCAAATTTTTATTTCTAAGTGATATGGTGTTTATACGGGTCGATTTGGCAAGCAACTTTGTGGTCGATTTTAGCTAACAAGCGCGCTTTATCGACCATCGCTTGTAGAATCGAATCGCCACCAAATTGAAATTAAATATGCGATTAGTTTTTACAAACGATTGTCAATAAAAAGCGCTAATTAACTAACCAACAAGTCTCCTGCCAAGTAGAAATAGGTACCACCCCTAGGATAGCGGTGCCGTCATATTACGGGCGTAATATAGAGGCGTTGAATGCTGTCTATGTAAACAATACGGCGACAACAACAAACGTCAGAAACCACGCTTAGACAACGTTCTACGTAGAAAATATCAAAACAATTTTTTTAAATAGTAAAAATCCAAGATGGTCAACGTTTTTGTTTTTGGGCCGATTTCGATGAAACTCGGTTTTGGGTACTATTTTGACAAGAAAATAACAACACAATTTTTAAAATACTAAAAATCCAAGATGTCAGTCAACTTTTTTGTTTGTGTCGCTCAATTGACATGTTTTCATTTTTTACAAGGTACCTTAAATCGAAAACCATTTCGAGGTTTTTCAATTTCTGACACCGTACATAATTTTTCGGGGCTTTTGATCAATATATATAAATTATATACAATATAAATTATAATTTAACGAAATATGTAGAAAAAACACTGTATCATCGAGATAAAGGAATATTAAATATTTAACTCCCTTGCGTGAAAAAGTTGTGTGATTTTATCTTAAAAAAAAAATAATCATAAAAACTGTCGCTGTCAAGGTTACAATTTATGTCAAAGTCTGTGTCAAGAATCAAAATATTTTTCACTTTGATTAGTTTTGTTTTGAATGTATTCATGATATTTTTAACTTGAATTAGTATTTTGGTTAAATTTAACATTTATCGAAATATAATATCAAGTTTTCTGAAGGATTTTTAATAGCAGACAGTCGCAACCTTACCAAAATGGACTTCATCATGCTGCAAAAGCTGAATTCATCTGCGAAACATTTTATTTTTAGAAATAAAAAGATATTGTGTACGTTTGAATTTGTTTAATAAATACAGTTTGTTTTGAAGTGCATTAGTTTCAATTTCCATAAAACTTTAAAGCAACACACCACTTGTAAACGTGTAGACTTTGGTTTGGCACGTAAAACAGTGTTTGTTTGGGCATTCAATCACAGTATTTTTGCAGGCAGGAACTACACATGAGATTATGGAATCTAATTTACGAATATCTTTATTTATTATTGTTGAAAATAAGGTAAAAATAGCGACAATAAAAGAAAATAACCTCGAGCAAAAGATAAACAAACAATAGTAGTTTATGAAACTGACACATAAAGAGGGGTATTAAAACACGAGTGTGTGTTTAAAAACCGAGCCGTAGGCGAGGTTTTTAATAGTATCACACGAGTGTTTTAATACCTAGTTATGTGCAGTTTCATACACTACTTTATCTACACTCATACATTTGGGATTGAACCTACTAAATAAACGATCAACGTTAGAAAAGAGAGAGAGACTTTGTTTGTATTAGCAAGGTACCTACCTTGTAATAAGTCAATTCCTTAGCTGCATCTAAACTAAAATATCGGGCAGAGTAAATATTTTTTCACATTTTAAAGCAAGAATAAAAAACCTACAAAATTCAGTAAGTATAACAAAATGTAAAAATTGAAATCAAAACTTTATCGGAAATGCTTGGCGCGCATTCCATTAGAAAAAAAAGATCAGTGCATTTCAACAAAAGAACTAATCGCACTAAAGTCATCGATTACCATAGAGTTCATTTTAATCATGAAAAATATGTGGGAAAATATCGTTGTTTTTTTTTAATGTTACGGCACTGCCTTCTTTTTGGATTTGCCCTGTATCGTAATGAGAAAAAAAGTTATTTTATGATGCAGTTGACTGCATCGTAATGAGTTTATTTTTTAATTTTACCTATCCACGAAAATAAAGTACGTATTTATATTACCTTTTTTGAATTCATATTTGGAACATTACGTTGTGAGTGTAGATAAACGTCATTACCGTCCATAGATTAGATTGGCAGGTTGACGTCATAATGATTTTTTTTATCCATGGCAAAGGATATTGTCCGCCAAAAATCCTTTAAACGGCACTTACGCTCTTTTAGAATAGTTAAATTTTCAAATTAATATTACGTTGACTTAAAATAAAAATTTTGGAAAATAAAAAATACGTGTCTCATGTTTTCACCAGTAATTTCTAAATAACAAATAAAAAAACAGGATAAAAATTTTGATATGTTGTCAATTACGGCCGTAATATGACGGCAGCGTCATCCTAGGAAACCCTAGCTTTAGTATTAAAATCTCATTTGTTACAATATCATAACACGATGCTTGCACCACTGCACATGATTGTTCCGCTAGCGGCTAGCTAGCGGTGCATGATCTGTATAAATCTTTTGCCATTGGGAATACGCTTTCAATAGGTGTGCCAGTCTAATTAATAGAAACTGGAAATAACTGCGCTTAAAATTATGAAAGTTTTATTCGAAAATATTTTTGTTCGAAATTCGTAGTTCGGTATGTTGGAGTAGTAGGGTTGGTTTGTTTTTCGATTAGTTGAAGAGGTTGCAGATTGTGTTTTTCTTATTTCTTATAAAAGATTCTCAAATGTAATTGAGCTTTCGAAAATCAATGCCGAGTTATACCTTTGTCAAGTTTGATTTCGAAATAGCAGGTAAAGACCAGGGGGGTGATTTTGTAATTTTGTTGCAATCAACTCTGACAGAAATCGCAGTTACATTGCTGCTTTAATTAGAATCAATGTGACAACTATCTTAACTAAAGCAGCAATACAACTGCGCTTTCAACCGATTTCAATCGAGAATTGTTAGCAACAGCTTTACGTAATCAAGGTACAGACCATAGCAAGCGAGTAAGTTCGGACATCCTTTCTAATGTATTCATACTATAGGCCGACCGGTTAACTGAGTCCCCGCTCGCGGGGCGGCGAGAACGGGGGTCACGAGAGGTGCGGGCGGTAGGGGTTCGCCGCCCGTCGCCCGCATCGCCCCCGTTCTCGTCTCCCCCCGCGCCCCTGTGCCCCGCGGGCGGGGACTCAGTTAACCGGTCAACCTATAGCTTAATTTGTTATGATTTATACAACGTGATACAAAAGAATGCCGAATATGGTAGATAGGGACCATCAAACTGAACAACTTTTACTAGAGGACCAACTCTGATATCGCGAAAAAAAACAGCTTTTCGTATATACCGGGTGTCCCAAAACTTTGCCACAGGGAGGGAATGCACCTTAAATATTGAAGATGGGAAATTTTACTGAAAGAAGACTACATTTTATTTTAAAAATTAATGCGAACTGCATTTAAAGATTTTTTTAAATATCGCATTATTTCCTATACAAATGTAAAATTTCATGGTCTTCCTTTTGTTTAAGATGGTGTGTTACTTAACAAAAAATAATCCTAACTATTAGTAACCCTTTCGACCGGTATCGTAAAAATAAAAGATTGTTTTTTTTTTCTAATTTGGTAGGTTCGATTCCTGGTTAGGGCATGCGATTTTTCGAAAATCTTTGAATACAGTTCCAACTACATTAAAAATCAAAATGAAGTCTTCTTTCAGTAAAATTTGCTATCTATTTGCTATATTTAAGGTACTTTCCCTCCGTGTGGCAAAGTTTTGGGACACCCGGTATATTTGATTACTTCGTTATTAATTTTTGTATGAAACGGCAGTTTTTTTTCGCGATTTCTGAGTTGGTCTCATATTAAAAAAAAACTTGTTCGGTTTGATAGTCTACTATATTCGGCATTAGGGGTAATATTTTAGACTAGCGGCTGCCCGCGACTTCGTCTGCGTGGACAGTTTTTTTCTGGATGAAAGGTACCTACCCTGTGTCCTTTTCTGTAGCCCTGAAAACGTTTATGCAAAATTCCATGATGATCGGTTCAGTAGTTAAGACGTGAAGGCGTAACAAACAAACAAACGTACTTTCCCATTTATATTATTAGTAAGGCTAGTAAGCAACAATTTTGCTTAAGCGAGTAATTGTCTCGAGCTTTATCAAGCTAACGGTCCAGTAGCTTAAATCGATTAAGTTTAAATCGATTAAGCTGTCCATTTAAGCCGATTAGAGTAACCAACACTAGGTCGCCTGTATCGATTCGATTAAAGAGTCCGTTTTTTATATCATTCAGATGGAACCAAGCAAGTGGAATGCAATTTTTGCTTAACCACTTAACATCTTTTACTTTCATCAGAGATTATCGTAAAAATGCCTTTTTAATTGTTTTTACATTTTTTAATCAACTTTAGCAAGCTTACAGAATTAACTCTTATTTGCCAAACTTGAATAGAATCGAGAAATTAACAATATTCGAAGAAATAAAAAATTCACATATTTCGCAGTTCCCGCAAGAATCGGAGCATTGAAAATGAATAAAAAAAATTACGAAAAAACGAAATCAAATCAAAAGCAAAATCCTATAATTTTTTTAAGGAATACTAGGTACCTTTTTATTTTTACGATCGATTGTGACACTCGGCTGCGCCTCGTGTCACAAAAGTGCCCCTAACTGCTTCGACACGGCTGAAATATTATTAACCGGTTCACAAAAATCAACTAATGCACTTCTCGTCTGCTTCCGCATCTTTCAATACCTTTACCATGACGATCGGTCAATAATCATAGAAACTACATCACTTTTTATATACCGAAATACCCGTTTTTCAACAATTCTAAATCTAAAGGGACCACCTACAGGTCACAATTATAAACCGATTTTCAAAAAAAATTCGCTATTTTGTAGCTAAACTAATACCCTAGGACCATTTTTTTCATTTTTTCTTAGGCTGGCCCCAGACCTACCGGTTCCGTTTCTTTGCTTTGCTGTGCTACCTTGCTTGAAAGACCGCCGGCCAACCAGGGTAATTTTCAATCTATCGCATTTTGGGACTAGACCAAATTGGCAAGATAGCCATTAGCTTGGTTTTATCAAATGTCATCGCCTGAGGTAGGAAGCTTTTAGGAGATATGCCACCCTGAACATGGACTCCGATCGTTAAAAATAACTCGATCGCTTATTTATACAAGATGTTTGGTAAAGCCTTATAAAACTGAATATGGTAAATAGGGACCATAATAAAACTGAACAACTTTTACTATGGGACCAAATCTGAAATCGCGAAAAAAAATGAACTGTTTCATACATTTTGATAATTTCGTTATTAATTTTTGTATAAAACAGCAGTTTTTTTTTAAAACGAAAACTAAAACTTCTCATCGCACCCCAGACGACGATATTTGATAACACCAAACTAATGGCTATCTTGCCAATGTGGTCAGGTCAAAATATGCGATAGATTGAAAATGAGCCTCTTGGCCGGCGGTCCATGGTAGAACAGCAAAGCAAAGAAACGGAACCGGTAGGTCTGGGGCCAGCCTTAAGTTGGTTTTTTTCTCGAAATATTTACAATTTAGTAAACAAACACCCCCCAAACCCGAATTTTTCGAAATTTCAAAAAAAGTTACCAGCTGATTTTCAAAATTCAAACGTTCAGACGTGTCTCAATAAATTCCTCAACTTTTGGTACTATTCCCATCTCGATCCTCCTAAAATCCTCGGAACTATGACCAAAAATACGTCTCAGGCGATTTGCATTTGATAACCATTTTCAATGGTAAAAGAAGTACGGTTACTATCGTGATTTTGTAATATAATGTGTTTTGATGTCGGGAGTCAAAACGTCCGGAAATGCAAATATCAAATCAAAACAACAAAAAACCTTTTATAAAACCGCATTGGTGTTTCATTTTCTGAAAGTAACTGGTACTTATAATAGGTAAGTAAGAAAATCTTAGAAGTGGAATAAAAAAACCTCGTACTTAAACGTATATACTTAGAGGTTTCTATACAAAGCTATAATCTTCCAACCGTTATTGATCATAAGCATAACGATATCTGACGGAACTCTCAACCCTGTCCTGGGCATAATCAAATTTGGATATAGAACGTAAAATTTACGACGTAATATTTTAATAGAGTGGTACATTAAGTGTCGAAACTTCGCGCGCGAAACTGGGTCGTTGGTCCCTGTGGCATCGTTGCGAGCGCCATCAATACAACTATATTTATGAGGTGTTAATCCCGTGTCGAGAAACACTATTCGCAATAGTGCCAATCAAGGAAATTAAAAAAGGAAAATTAAAAACACAAAATGACTTTTTTGACACAAAATGGGTCGGAAAACGACAAAAAATTTTCGTCCTCCTATACTAACTACTTAGACAGCTAAAAAATTGTATACAGGATGTCCCAAAACTTTGCCACATGGAGGGAAAGTATCTTAAATATTGAAGATAGGAAATTTTACTGAAAGAAGACTTCGTTTTGAATTGAAAAATAATACAAACTGCATTCATAGATTTTTTGAAAATCCCATTCATTTTTACAGAAATTGATACAATACGTAATAATTAAAATTAAAATTTTAAATTTCACGGTCTTCCTTTTGTTTAAGATGCTGTGGTACTTAACAAAAAATAATCCTAATGAGTATCCCTTTTGATCCGTATCGTGAAAATAAAATATTGTTTTTTTTTGTAATTTGATGGGTTCGATTCCTAGGTTTTAAGGCATGCAATTTTTCGAAAATCTTTAAATGCAGTTTCAATTATTTAAAAAATCAAAATGAACTCTTCTTTCAGGATAATTTCCTATCTTCAATATTTTAGGTATTTTCCCTCCGTGTGGCAAAGTTTTGGGACCTGTACATTTATATGGGAAAGTAAAATTCTTTGTCGTTTCCGACCCATATTTCTTTGTCAAAAATGTTAAGTTTCATTGGTAGAACCCACTCTTAAGTTGATTAAAATGACTACAAAATGACGGGGAATACTGTTTACAGTAAATATTTTCGCAAAAGAAAACGTAGTGGGAAATCGAATTAGGCAACAGTACCTTAGGTATACAAATACTATTAGAATAGGTAATATGCTCAGGCTTAGTTAGAAGCTAGCTCAATTTCTCAAAATTACCGAACTGCCGAAACTGTTTAGCAATTACTCAGAGCTTATGAGCTAATTAAATTATTAACTGGCACATTGTTGGTTTGGGAGGTACCTACTGAAATTTGAAATACAAAGTATAAATTTTGCCAAACACGATGAAACATCAATAATGTTTTCGGAACAGTTATGATAAACATAAGAATTAATATATCAAAATTACCAATAAATATGTCATTTAAAAAGCAGAATTAGATTCCTACTATATAAGAAACATAATTTATTGTAGTTTAAAAAAAGCAGTGGTGTGCTATTTGGTTTCAAAACATTGTTTTCCCGGCAAAATTATTACAAACATAAACAAGCTGATTTAAGAATAATATACCTAATAATTACAAAGTAATAAGTATTGAATTTCATGAGTAACTCGTTTGTATTGTATATTTCCGGAAAATATATACATCCTACTAATATTATAAATGTGAAAGTTTGTGGGTTTGGATATTTAGATGTTTGGATGTTTGTTCCTCAATCACGCAAAAACTACTAAACGGATTTGATTGAAATTTGGCGCACAGATAGTAGATAGCCTAAATTAAAACATAGGATACTTTTTATCCCGATATACCCACGGGAACGGGAACCACGCTGGTGAAACCGCGGGCGGCCGCTAGTATATACATACTCGTAATATGATCCATTTTATGAGAATATATTTCAATAAACGGAATGTAATAAAGTTCCCAATAAAGAGTTCTCGAATAAATTATATTTTCGCCTCAGAACACTCGATACGCGTAGGTATGTACGTGTAATAATTTTATGTGGGGCAATAAATAAATTATAAATTTATATGAATTTTCAGCGGCGTAAAACCTCTTTGTTGATACTAAAAAAACTGTGCCCGGTTAAATTGGGAATGAATGCTCTACCTATATTTACTCGCATATAACTTGCAGTAATGTACCTTTTTAACTTTGTAGGGATAATTCTATAACCAACTAGTGTTTTATATATTATTGCAAGCGTTTGTTATAGCTCAGTTTATGGCCCTAAAAGCGATATATTAGGGCTCACTTTACGAGCAAGTGTGTTGAAAATTATAGTTACTATCTTTTGAATCAAATATAAGGGGTATGCATTACAATGCCGAAAATTCATAATACTCGTACATACGACCAAAATATCGATGCATAAAACACCTATTTTCAAAATACCGAACATACTAAATGTCATAATCCCATAGACCGAAAATTTAAAGATCGATTATCAAATGACTGAAAGTTCGAAATCCCGAAAGTTTAAAACCCCGAAAGTTTAAATGTCGATACTTATAACTTACTCTACCTACACAAACACATACATTTATGAAAGTAGGCGTTGCGTTTAATTTGTTTTACCCAAAAATACTTATAATGGTCATTATTTTGACAAAATCCACCAATCAAGTTTGAATTTTTTTTTCTGGCGCTTCGCCGTTTTTGACTAATTCGTTAATTCGGTATTAAGTAGTTCAGGGTATAAAACGTAAGTATATTAACCTTCGGTTTTTTAAAGTTCGGGATTTAGTATTTTCGATAAAGTGTCCTTTCGTGATTTAAAACGTACGGCCAAACAACCATTCGACCTTTTGATTTTCAGTCTTTCGTCCATAAGTCTTGTAAAATTCGGTCTTTTCTACTTCAGCATTATAACACATACCCAATATAAAATAGATAAAATATAAGAACAATAATATAACTAAAATTAATTTAGTAAACAATATTTTAACCTTACTTACATTACAAAAATCTTTCAATTTTTCATTTTGCATAGAATATAGTGTTTTTACAGCTCAGGTAGTCAAAATCTTTCGTCTGGCAAAGCAATTGCCTTTAAGCAACTTTTACCGAGTCTTTAAATGCAGTTTTTTTTTTACACTTACATAGTATTTTTTGGCTGTAGGACTTATACTGTTATGAAATAACGTAACCAATGATAGAAAATGTTAAAGTCTATGTGTACAATGTTAATTCATACTTTATGCAATGTATTTACAAACCACCCTAAGCGTCATAAACAATGCAAAATGAAGAAATATTAGTAATTGCTTGTTTTATGCAAAAATTACTTTATCAGGAAAGTTAATAATATTGCACGCAATCTTTTTAGAGTTAACATATTCAAAATAAGTACTAGATACATTTCTTTGTTTCATTCATTCTTAGATGGAATAACTTATCTAGGTAAAATTTTCCAAAAGTTATTTCCCGAAATTCTGTTAACCAATTCTTTTTCTTCGTATGTTGAAAGTTATACAAGTTTATTTGTAAAACACCAACAACCTCGCAAGAGTAGATTACGACTCGTAACATCTTAAAAAATAGGCGTTTCATACATTTTCATATTTTCCTTATTAATTTTTGTATGAATCAGCTGACTTTTTTTCGCGATTTCAGAGTTAGTCCCATAGTAAAAGTTGTTCAGTTTGATGGTCCTCATCTACAACGTTAAACGTTGTATATAATTTAAAGAAAGTACATACAAATACAACACGTAATCGTAGAACACCGTTTATTTTCTATATTCAAGAAACATTTTATATTCTACGACACAAGAGAAATTTTTGACAAACTCCACTACTATAAAATCCGAGGCAAACTCGTGAAATATGAAATGTCATTTGCGAACAGCCAGTCACACTGACGTATTGTTGCAGTGGAATGCACCTGCGATTCCGTGATACGTCACTGTAAAATGAAAATGTCAAAACGTGCCCCGACCGCGTTTTATCTTCAAGCCTTCGGCTATTGTTTTAGAGGCCAAGAAAGTTTCAATTAGTCTGAGTGTGAAGTGAAAGAGCTATGGGATGTTAGGAATGCTCACTTTTTGTCTCCTTCATGATTGTTGTCGTGTGGGTACCAGTCGGCCTCGGAGAGTGAACACTCTTTATAGTACCCTGTCACACCAATTATTACGTTACTACACTATGGCCTTAAATGCAAGCGGCCTCATGAGGCTGCACAACAATGAAAAATCTATTGTGTCTCATTATCCTATGCTTGACGGGTCTTTCATTAAACTAAAGGGTATTAATATAGTACATATTAACTTAACAAACATACGAGTATAACCTACTTTCTGTACTATACATTGTTTCAGCTGAAACTAATTTTTCAAAATAATATCAAATACGGAGACGAAATTTTTAAATTAAAGCATTTCTATAATAAACAGAGATTGTGCTTCAAACAGTAAGTAATCCAGGGTTTTGTATTCAATAATCGAATCCTAATAATTGACATTTGAGTGACGCAAACAAAATATTGTGAAACTTTTCCAAACTTATTCGTTGTTAATTTGTAAAGGTACTCTTCAGGGAGTGAATATTTTGAATCGAAAACAAACATAGATCATAGAAACCGAAATTAAATTAACCTGTAAAATTATGGTTTTTTTTCACCTAATCATTAATGGTGTAGCTATCAATGAGATATTTCGCATTCATACAACGCTATTTAGGTTGTAAAACCACACAACCTTGATGTACGAGCTAATTTTCAGATGATTCGACATTTTAGTCGCCTTTTGTGTCAACTAAATAATAATTAATAGTTATATTAAGGAAAATATAAAAATCTTTTAACACAAAAGCCTTTTGTTTGATCTAGTATTTTTTTAAGTCTTCAGATAATAAAATATTTGTTCCGTGGCTGAGCACTAGAATCGATTATTATCATCTATCTACGACGTCCCATTTCGTCGTCTATTTGAAATCATCAAACTCTCCACAAACTATACGCAAGAGCCGAAACAATTATAGCATGTCCGTTCATGCATACTGTATTATAAAGCCTTATTCTAGAGTTATTACGATAATGTTAGAAATAAATATTTAGCTCGTTGACATTGCGCCAAACCTCTATTTCTATAAGGTAAGAGTATATGCATACACAGATTAAAGCAATAAAGATATTCTATTCTATTCATTTCATATGCATAATTATTTTAATAGCAAACAATTCACTAAAAGTTTTCAAACTCATCAATAGTTCTTGAAAACTTTAAATAACTGGTTGGATTTGAAAGAGCTACGTGTCAGTAATTCTAAGCCGAGTTGAATTGAAAAACTATGTAAAACTTAATGGAAATAGCGACCTAAAATTTGCAGTATTGAAAAGTAAAATTTTTCAAAGGAAAAGTTTTAAATTAATTTGAGTTAGTTAGTCTTTTGATAACTTTTTACTACAATACGTGAACCTATTATAATGTAAAGTAAATATTAAGAATAATATGAATAAATTCTACCAATCTACTAAATTAATTTAAGTGAGGTAGGTCTTTTGATACCTTTTTTCTACTATAAAACTTACTACCTAAACTTTTAAAAATATTTACATGAATATTGGAAATAATTTTGAATAAAATAAAAAAGTATAGTAATTTCGTCTATCCCTCTGATTCGAAACGAGAATCTTTAAATCAACTCTTACCTATATCTTTCTGAAAACTTTACGATTCAGTAACTTTAAACATACATACTCGTGGCTCTGTAGACCTAGCTCGCATTTCTAACATTTTTGAAAATTTTTCGAAATGGTTGAAATATTATTTCCCCATATCTCCACAATTTTGAAAAAATTTGAAAAACTGAATTGCCAAAAAATCTATGTACTTACTTAATTTAAAATCTGCTCACAAAATTCTACGAGAATCGGTTATGAAATGCGACCTATAGGTGAAACGGATACGCTTCGCGCTCGCTCGTTGAAAAAGCCAAAATTGTCCTGTCCCCGAGTGCGTATCAAAAGCCAAATTACGTAATTATTATGTATAGGAATAACATTTTGTCTTATCCATTTCGCATCGGTTGCAGCGATCGCACGGCCCGGGGTGATTTGCATAAAGCTCCGCGGACACCGTTTTGGCGTCAGTTCAGCTTGTAGCTCATTAGCATAACTGCTCAATTATTTTGTGCAGAATAGTCACTTTACAGACAAATTTTGGTTTTGCGCTGCGTTGCGCCCCTATTGAGAGCACTTGAAAACCTCTCGTTATCGCCTTGCCAAGTGTTCGAGTCGGTGTTTATATTGTTGAATGTAATAGTTGTGATTCTTGGATTTGCTTTTAAATCAGTGGTTTTACGATACTTTTCCACGATCTTTTTAATCATCTGAAACTAATTTGAAAGCCCGATAAAGATTTTAGATCTGTTAAGAGCAAAACAATTATTAGATCCCAAGTATCTACCTACTTCAAAGTTACTCGTAATATCAAATAATTTTAACACACGAAGCACTCCAAATGTCAATTTGGTTTGATTGACGTAAGTAAACAAATAGTAACAAACACAGAAGAGTGAGATACGAATATTCTAGAATAAACATTTAGCAAACGTGGCATTATCTCATATTTACATAATTCCGAAATAGAATCGTTTAATAAACAAGCAGAAACTCCTCTTACTTAGACACACGTTCTGTGTCTAAATAAACAGAGGATTTGACGCTCTAGTTAATGTTGCTCTAAAGGCCTGCTTATAATATACCTATCATAATTCATAACATTATTCTCTCTTACGTATATTGTGATTGAAATAAAATAAAAAGCAATCCATGAATTCCCAAATTCTAAAAGTCTTAAAAAGCATGTGGAAAACGTTTAGTTAAACTTAATAAACAAGGGTTTAGTAGTTCAGCAATAGAATTCGTAATTGCGTGGTTGGTAAAATACTAAGCAGCTTTCCACAAAGCTCCGTCGGTCGAGAGTTGACAAAAAAGATGTTTTGAGCTTGTTTTGAGTCGCATTCTTTCGCTTTGGTATTTTTTAAATGTTTTATTTCAAGCATGGAGAATGAAGTTGTAGTTTAGTTTGCTAGCTTTGAAGTTTAACTTGTTTTGCATCGTAAAGCTCTCCTTTAGATATTGCATTTCTGGAAGCTGCAGTAGTTGTGGTCCCATGCGTGGGTAATACGCATTGTTTTAGTATGCATAGGGTTTGTTGCCGCCAGCCACCTTAATCTGAGCTACAGTAACAATTTTTTCAATGTTGACGACTCTGTATGAAATATACAGGGAGAAAAAAGCAGCCCTTGACGAGTTCCTTGCCGGTTCTTCTCGTTACAAGGTCTCCCGCTTAGGGTTTGCGAACCGATGACGTAGCTTCTATGACATTCACAAGTGCTTGTAACAGCCTAAACTGAATAAATTATTTCGAGTTTGAGTAAATACATCAACAAAGCAGCATAAATAGCTCTAGAAAATATTTCTAAGAAGTAATTTTGCCACCATCTTGACCTCCTAATACGTCACGACATTCATCTTCTTTATTTGATTCACACAGTTTTGATTCGTCAGGATATACCAATCCAATTGTCTTTATCAGTCACTTTGAATACCAAAGTCTGCATTAGGTATCAAAAAATGACACAAATACAAGTGAGGGAAGTAACGACCATCTTTACACATTTTAAAGCTACTAAATAATAATAATAATAATAATAAAATACACTTTATTGCACACAAAAAGAAAAAGAATTACAGAAAGAAGGACAGTTACAGAGAAAAAGCATACAAGAGGCGGCCTTATTGCTAAGCAGCAATCTCTTCCAGGCAACCCTTGGGTGAAAAATAAATAAAGATAGGACTAAAAGGGGAGTGGGGTGCAATTATGAAAGGAATAGGTAGTGTATTAGAAAATAAATATATCTACAGATAAATACAAATAAAACTGAAGGAGAATTACATAAATAGTCAGTCAGAATAAGAAGCTAAAAGTTGCTGTTACGTCTTCTAACACCGAGAAAGGAAGAGACTCGGGCTTTGTAGCTTGTACATTTTACAATCGTCTTGATTCGTTATCGTAACTGCTTCTTTTCACACATCAAACCAGTACACAGCTATGTTATAACAAAAAATGCTCACGGCGGAACTTGACAGACTGATTGTACTCGATCACGTTTGTAGCAATGCTTGGTCCTGCTAGGTGTCGTATGGGTGACCGTTAAGTGGCATTACAACTGAGTGCTTCCGTACTTCGGAGGGCACGTTAAACCGTCGGTCCCAGCTGTTGTCATCTGATAACAGTCATTAAGCCAAGTTAGAAGCCTTATAGGCGGCTTGATAAACTCTAGTATCAAAGGTGGCCACTAATCCTCATTCGATAAGAAGAAGATGACAAAATACTATATCTCCTTTAAACACATCTCACCAGGTGTACGTGGGATAGATCACATTCAGATTAGAGCGCCGTAGTTTTCCAATTAACTTGTACACGGGAACACCAGCCTTTGAGCAAACCCTGCAACTACTCGGCCGCATAAATTGGGACGCATTGTTGCCACTTCAACCTTGTTGATTGAGGAAACATTACCCGCCCTGTCAAGTGTTTGCTTTGGCCAAAGTTGTTTGGGATCAGTTTTCTATCCGCTTAGTTAAGGAATAACTGATGTAAATGTGCTTAATTAGAATCTGTTAAGTTAAAATTAAGTAGCTTGTAACTTTACGTCCCCTTATTTCGCAACGGCGTGACGACTCCTTCTGCTAGACAGACTTCCCTCAGAAGTCCGTGCTGATGGAATATAATGCCTTCTCACAATTCCCCTATTGTCTTGTAGGGGAGGGCTACCTACGAAGCGGTGCGGGGTTGCCATTCCAGAAACTTTCCACTGTATCGTAAAAAAACATAGTAATTACGCAAAAAAAAAAGAAATGCCGAATTCATGTGAAATTACATTGCTTAAAATTCAAATGCTATTTCGAATTTTGGGAGTCATATACTCGTAGTTCTGTTAGTCCGTGAGCCCGCGACAGTATTGCCTACGTCATATGACATTACGATGAAATGCATGGCACACGGTCGGAAAAGTTGTGCTGAACGAGGATTAGAAGATTATCGCAAATAAAATTGACCGGAAGCTTGAGAAAATCTTCTACTTCCGGTCAAAATTTTAAGGTACCTATTTACGTCATGTGACATCAGTAAGAGTCCCGTGTGATCATTTAGTTTTCAATCGTAGAGAGAGTAAACATAAGTCTGTCAGTTCTGAAATGACTAAGAAACAAAAATTTTAAGTTTAAGGTATTCCGGAAGTGAAAGATTTTCTCAAGCTTCCGGCCAATTTTAATTGCGATAATCTTCCGATCCTCGCTCAGCACAACTTTTCCGACCGTGTGCCAAGCATTTCATCGTGATGTCATATGACGTAGGCAATACTGTCGCGGGCTCACGGACTATGTGTGACATTTTGGTGATCCGTATTGATGAGATAACTGTCTCATAAATAAAGGTGATATTAAAACCAAGAACGTTAGCATTAAAAAGCAATGTTAGTAAAATTATTACCAGCTGAAAAACTTTTCCCATCACAACAAAGTCATGTTTGGCGTGCCGAAACATGTTCCTAGGCATAAACTTTACTTGATATTCTGCGGACCGATGTTGACAAGGGTTAGGATAATGAAACTGTCTTATACCAAATCTGTTGCCGAAAATAGGTAACATTGTCATTTACACATTTACTTCAAAAAATGAATTTCGAAGTACTTTCACTTATAAGTATAACTTTATTGTGACACCAAATCTCCAAACATTGGTTAGAGTTGGAGCTCAAAATGTTAACTTCACAGTTTTGTAATTCGAGCATCGTCCTTTCTGTGAGTCCATCTATTAAAGTCGGGACATTTTAGTGGTCAGATAAACAAAATAATTAAACGCTTATGGTAATCCGGGAACGGTGCCAGCACGCTGCTTTGTGTAAATATTCCGGAGTCCTGGCACAGCATGGAGAAAGCAGTCTGTTCACACTGTAGTTATTATAAATATAAGATTTAAAGTGAACTTTATTGAAATAACGTTCTAGGTGGTTTTAGTCCAGCACAGCAATTCTTACATGAAAAAATTGAGACAGTTGCAAGCCCGCAAAACTATACTATTTTTCCCTTCTCTTTTGTTTCATGCAGGGACATTATAAGGCAACGTTGGTTGTTGACGTCACAAAGCTAGAGCAGTATCATTCATTATTGTGAGCCTGAAAACTAAAACTCTGAAGGGAATTTCTGGTTATCCTCCACTCATATTATGTATACCATCAATCGTTTGCAACTTGCCTGAGTTATTGCATTTTCTATTGACTCGATCTATCAAATAACGATCAAGCTTAAATGTGTATGTGTATTCCTTTTCCTCCTTCAAGTAACTTCTTATTTTTGTTTTACATAGGTACTGTGTTATTTTATGGTCAAAAGGTTTTGCTTTCCACATTTTTTATAACACAACTAGCGACCCGCCCTCGCTTCGCTTCGGTGTAGTGTGGAATTTGACACCATGTATTATACATATAAACCTTCCTCTTGAATCACTCTATCTAATAAAAAAACCGTTGCGAAGTTTTAAAAATTTAAGCATACATAGGGATATAGGGACAGAGAAAGCGACTTAGTTTTATACATGTAGTGAAGTGTAGCTGTCTGATTTCAGCGGTCATCGTAACTTAAATCATCTTACAAGAGCTGGTATTGCTGATACGTTGTCAACCTCGCTTGACTCTTCATTTCATGGTGTGAAAGCATTTTTAATTTTACATCCACAAGACGTCAGTGTTTGGCCTTCATGAGAGGCCTTTATCTTCAAGATGTTAAGTGACGATAAGGCCAAAGGTGGAAGCCCTGGAATTCTCAACCACTGAGGAACTGGCTATCTTACTCTGACTGACTGCAGGAACACAAAAATGTTAAATTATTGTTGTTATGGTGGTAGTTAGCCAAGCGAGCTAGAAAAGAGTCACTGTAATCACTGACGACAACCTACACACATTAATAAGATGTGAAACTTGATCTTGCACTAATTTACTCTGTGGTTTCTATCTCGGGCCACATAACCGATACGTCGTCCGACAAATGTGACTAACTAGTCGCACAACCGCTTAATTCTATTTAAATTCCGAGTAAACTCGGTTGCGCGTCGCTGAAATTATGGACTTTGTAATTCGCACTTAGTTGAATGCAAGCACTTACGCACGCGGCAGCTGGAATTCAATGAAATTCAGTGCATTTCACGCCATTAATTTGCCGTTGTAGAGTTAAGAAATTTTTAATCTTAGGTAGTTAAACAAAAAATAAAAAACAAAAAAACCGACTTCAAAAAACCTGCCCATAAAAAGCAAGAAATAATATTCAAATCATTAGATATGCATTATCATTGTTATATTAATAAAAAAACACGTCTATTGAAGTCGGGTAGGGCTGGAGTACAACTTCCTTTTTTTTATTCTAAAACCCCCACCCAACTTCAATAGACGTGTTTTTATCATAACAATGATAATGCACATCTAATGATTTGAATATTATTTCTTGCTTTTTAGAGGCAGGTTTTTTGAAGTCGGTTTTTTTGTTTTTTAAACAATTTTATATATTTTTATTCTTAGTGTACTAGGTACCTTATGTATTAGGTATATTATTTAAGTAGAAAAATCGACTCAGCCAAAAGTGAGATAATCGCGGAGAAACATACATACATACGATCAAACTGAGAACCTCCTTTTTCTGAAGACGGTTAAAAAGACTACACTAAAGTATCCCTTTTCCAACAAAAAATCTACTGATTCGGTTCATAAATAAGAAAGTCGTCAAGATAGTTGATGGAAAATCATAGTATTTTCAGGATTACTTGAAAACTACTCGACCGATCGCAAACAAACTCAATCGAACAAAAAAAAATCATCAAAATCGGTTCATAAATGTCGAAGATACGCGCGAACAACGATAAAAAAAACATACAATCGAATTGAGAACCTCCTCCTTTTGTGGAAGTCGGTTAAAAATATCACTTATTCATTAGCAGATACCTACAGTTCAAATACACATGGTATACTGATATTACGGTATTTTTCTTACCCCGACATGATTATTGAGTAGGAATACTCAAACAATAAAACATGAGTAACATTTTCATAATGATAGGCGTATAATGTAGAAGATTTGAATCGAAAGACATGGTCTAACTGAAACAAAAGACCATTTTCATTTAAATACGGTGATTGTTGCGTATTTTTTTATTTAAATTGTTTGGTCACATTTGATTGATAAAACTTGTCAACTACTGAGATTCCTTTACAAAATATCTTACGCAATAGCCTCATTCCCAAGGAACAGGCGTTTTAAATTAATTCACGATTAGTTGCAAAGGCCAAGGTAAACTGCCTAGAGAAATTAAACACGTAATTCGAAGAAACTTGATGTGGGTAGATTAATTAAGTTTGCAGAGAGCCGGCCGAGCTCACGCACACAGGGGCGCAGGTTCGATTCCACGTTCAGGGTTTTAGAGAGCTCTTGTGCGACTTCCACCCACTTTGTAATGGGACCCTGTAAGATGTAAGGACTCATGTTTTCTTATAATCACGTTGAGGAGTTGTTAAAGGTGTATGTTGTGTGTGTTTGGGTTTTACGAGGGCAATTTTTTTTATAATTCATTTTAACAAAATATTAATTTAAAGTAAACATGTATTAGTTTATTCATGTCATGACTTTTGTAGGAGCGTGATTTTATTTCATTAGGTCTTTAACACTCTTTTATCTTTACGTATACCCAATACGATCCTACTAATATTATAAATGTGAAAGTTTGTGGGTTTGAATGTTTGTTCCTCAATCACGCAAAAACTACTAAACGGATTTGGTTGAAATTTGGCACACAGATAGTAGATAGCCTAGATTAAAACATAGAATACTTTTTATCCCGATATTCTCACGGGAACCGGTACCACATGGGTGAAACCGCGGGCTGCCACTAGTTAGTGTATAAAGCATCTTATTTTTTTAAAGATTAAACTTGAAATAACCTAATAGTTAACCTTTTTATATACTTATACAAAAGTAAACATCTGTAACTTTTTACAGGAAATACAATCAGCAGCAGCTCAAATTATACAAAACTTTCAAATATCTAATTTATTTTGAAGCCTAGTGTTTTCGAATTTAAATTTAAATTGATTGAAATTGATTTCCCTATTGTGGTAGCCCAGCGTGCCGTTGTCTTTACCTCAAAGCTTTTACAAAACAAGCGGTTCTTAAACTTTTTTGACGATGGAACCCTTTCGGAAAACTAAATATTTGACGGAGCCCTACAATAATTAAAAAACACTCACTAAGCTGAATAATAAAATTTTAATAACTTATTTTATAAGTAGCTTGCAATCCTTGTAGCAACTTTATTGCTTTGAGAATGAATTAGTTGACATTTTATACTTTTATATTACAACAGGTTTCATTTATCACCTCCACTGCTGGGCTCACGTTTTTAATATAATATAACGATGGAATCGTTCCAAGTCGAAACCAACAATGTTTCTATAGAAAATTGTAAAACTTTTTCAATTTCAAACATTCTAAGTTTGTGTTCAATTCTCTTTATTTTGTATAGCCTTTAATAACAATTGAGTTTTTGTTTTGAGAAGTCTGCAAACAAGTAGGTACTCTCTATTATACTTCTGAATTATTTTGAAATATACTCTACTCAAGTGCAACTAATGCTCAAACTTTATGTCTTTCGATAACAAATAAGTACCTTAGGTAGGTGGTATAACTCGTACTATTAAAACGACCTCAAAAAAGTTTGATTATTTTCTAGGGTATCTCCTAGAAATGTAAGAATCTTGATAACAAACTTCACTAGCATAATTCGCGTCTGCACTCTGTACTCAACATAAGGTCATGCTAAGAGTTTCTGGAGTATTGCAAAAAATGTTCAGCAATAAAATATCAAGCACTTCTTAACAAGAAGGGATAAAATAAAGATGATATTTGCTTGAAATATTGGTTCCATTAGATTGAAACGGTCACGTACCAAAAAGCCAGCAAAAACACCAAACTCAATCCCATAAAAATCCGAACTCATAAAACAACGCTCCAAGCGCGATTAAAATCAAAATCAAATCAACGAACACCAAATAGAATTAATTCAAAAACGCCTGGAGCGAGGACCGAGGTTCAACTTTGTTTAAAGTGCTAACATGGCCCTCTACAATTTTTGGGCTAACGAGTCAACATTTGTTTAGAAGCTGAAATTAATTTGTTTTGCGGTCTCGCATGCTCGCTGGTTCGTGTTATACAGACAAAGAAACGTGATACGGGTCTCTTAATGGCTATCACAAAGGTTTGCTGCGTGCAAATTACCGGACTCCTAATTACCTCTAACCTAATTTACAAAATACAAAGTTTTAGTACACAAACGCTTTCGAAGTTGCACCTGATTAACACTTCTTGCTAGTTGATAGTGTTGGATTTCAGTGGATTTTACGCTCTAATTCTGGTGCTGAATCGGAAAAGTTACTTAAACCACTTCTAACAGTATATTTAAGAAACTTGACTGTGCGTTACTATTCCTATCATCAGATTAGTAAATTTACTTTCTAACTTTTTTTACTTTAATTTTAGTGATTTTCCTTTTATAAATTAGGATATAAGCAATATTGAACTACATACAAATTCTAATAGTTTTCACCTAGTAATCAGCTGACGTTAATGTAGAATTCTAAGTACTACAACGCCTACTGCCTCCACTCCAATGAAAGTCGCTTAACAATTTAGCACTCTGTCATAGCAATTTTTTTCATTAATCTTTCAAACAGTGAGACATCAGCTGTCTATAAATATGCTACGGAAAAGTACTAAAGTGTTAACTGACTTTCGTAGCTAACTGTATCATTGCCAATAAATATGATCAAGCCTTTGATTATTTATATTAATCAAAGAGTTAATTAAACAAACAACTATACGGGCTTGTTACGACAATTAAAGAGGTAGCGGAAACAATTTTTTAACAACCAGCAGCCGACTCGATCGGTGTAAAAAATATGTTTAAGGTCCAGTTCACATTTCAGGCGGCGGCGGTGAACCAGAAACAAAATTAATCATCGAAATGTTGCTCCTGTATAATGATCGTATTGTGTTCTCAACGGTGATGGTGATTTCTGTGCAATCACGATGTTCCTGTTATATTTTTCAACAACAATACACAGGTCTTTTTGTTTTTACGGAAATGTGAGTTTTTGCTCAAAGGAGCAGTCATTTTAACGCTGGCGGGATTGCTACTCAAGCTCCAAGAGATCGTCGAGAAAATCTTCAGAATTTTAAATAAATTTAACTACGGATATTGTCCTAATCTTAAATTACAACCGTACCATAAGATTCATAGTTTGATTAAAACTTAACCTCAGGAGATTTCAACTTATTAATTAAAATATAAATTGCTTTTTTTGTCTTAACTTGTGTTGGCGAAAATAATTGGTCAAATTCATTGGACGTACACATTAAACATGTAGACGTTTTTCGATAAAAATTTAACGAATCAATAGGCGTTTTTCGATAAAATGCAAAAAATAATACCATTTTTTATGGCACCAATCGATATAAGATCCATGTGTAACTGTTCATCTTTACTCTAAGGTTCCGAATCGTTGTTGTTTAAGATTTTAGGACTATTTTCTGTATTATAACCAGCCTCCCCCCCTTGTGAAATGTGAAAAAATGGGGGGAAGAAACGACGCCCCTCCAACTAAAAATCTAGATATCATCTAGATTTTTAGATACCGCGTCGTATTGTGATTCTCGGCACCTGACTTGGACAAATCTCCAGCTGGCATAATACAATTAATAATAAAATAATAATATTACTAAATGAGGACTTGCAAAGGGACTGCTACATAATGATCTCTCAAATCGTCAAACCAACACCAAGTGTGCATCAATGTAAAGTCTTAGAGGTGAATGTGATAATGATTGTTTTCAATCATAAGTGTTACTGTGAGGTATACCTAGAATAATATTTACTTGAACAATTATTTTGTTCCCTATTCTTCGAGTGAGGGATTCGGCTATCTAGCCGAAAATCTATTACTCCTAGTCTTCTAATGGCAATTTTAGACAAGCTAAAAGGCCATCCTAATATATTTTGACACACCTCAATGCCAGAATCAACAACAGGCAAATCATTAAGTAGACTAAATAATTAAATGAAACTTACCGAAAGGGAACTTATAACCTATTACCATTTATTTACTCCTTCTGCACTAAGCAACAACTCAGTACTTCCTATGACATCTGTCTGAGACAATTCTGTAATTAATCACTTATAATTGATCTTAACTCTCTAATCAGGAAATTACAAATTTACACATAATTTCACAACCGTCTCACTCCGTCACCTCGCTTCGAATCCCTCAAACCACGCTTTGCTCTCGCGTCTCCTGTCATCCCTACCACTGTAGTCCTTTCTTTCCCATGGTCAATTGTTTCTCACAACCTTCCAAGAATTCTAAAGCAATTAAAATTCTCAAATTGCACTCTACACGTCAAACCCAAAGATAAATGTCTCATTTACACAATGTTTCCTGATACTAAACAAATATTGAGAGCTATTTGTGTCACAAATGCTCTTATTTATTAGCATTTTTAATACCACTTTTCAATATTCAGCATAAGTTTACAAGTGGAGTCAATATGTAATAATTTATGGAACCCTTGTAAAGTGTTTTGTTGGGTTGAACCATAGTCCAAGTTACGTACGGTATATGTATAGTATACAGTATTATTCAGTAAGGTAAAGTTGAAATATTTCCATTATATTTCTTTTATGGCGTCACATTCCCCCCTCTGAAAATAAGACGCGTAAGAATGAAGCGATAGATTTTCACAATAGGACTCGTTAAGACAGGTACATTTTATTTAAACTCATTTCTCGTCTTAGATACGTTAGTAATCTAAATTTAAGTTAAAATTGCAAATCCGTAATACCTACAGATCAATATTTTTACAATGGCTTTGAATTCTTTTGATTGCATTGCTTGAGAAAATATATATATATATATTTTTTTATAGTTGATGCACCTTTCCATCAAGAAAGAGATTAGATAAGGTAAAAAGCATTCGGTAAAAGGAAGTGCTGTTTTGCTAAGAAATGGTTATACAAGCGTGTTATGCTTGCTTTGTTACTAATCAAGTAGGTGGCGCTATTCGTTCTCAAACTGCGTTTTGCTGTTGGATGCTATGCAATTTTTTGAGGTACGTATCTTATAGAGGTACGTATCTTTTAAGTAGTCATTTAAATCATCCTTTCTTTTAAAAGTATTTTCAATAATGACATTATTATAGATTTATTAGCAGAATCACTCAATGGTTATTGTTGTACGGATATTGGCGTGCTAATCACTATATTCAATTTATGTAAAATACAATCTGAACAGATTTACAGTTTTATTTTCTTTTTGATTGTGATTTCACAGAAATTTATTGTCTTGTAGTTTAATTACAACGGTGGTTGTAAATATTTTACTAAATTATTATTAAACAAGTAAAGTTATGCCTTTTTTATGTAGTTAAGACATTTAATTTATCTGATGCTTCTCCAATAAGATATACCTTACTGTATACACTGTAACTGAAGAGTATAACTATATCAATTATCACACGATAAGATTGTCCTTGATTTTATAATGAAAATAGAGGAATTAATGTTTTGAATTATTAAAAATATGCTTTAGTCCTCTTACCTATAGATAACCTTTCGATATTACGAATTTCTAACTTTATCAGACTATTCTCATTTTGCTTCAAAGAAGATAATATATATCTCCAAAATACTCTGCAGATAATTATTTACTTGTGAAATAATTTAGTTAACGATAATTATTTTATTATAAGAAAGTCTTATTATTTCCTGAACGGTCTCGATTATATATTAGGTCAAAATATATCAATAACTGCTATAGTAATTTAAATAATTGTTTTAGAATTATCCTATAGACAAATAATATAATAACTTATTAATAGTAACTTAATCAGATGTTTATACGCCACTGCTTATTTATATAAAACAACAAAACATACTTGTCTATCTAGACGATACATTTTATGAGAAAGTTATTAATCTAGGTCTAATACCTTTTTCCTAATTACCACAACTTTATAACTTGGTTCAGTAAATAATGGTATAAATAATTTGTAGATTTTCTTTTAGTATATTGTGTAAAAACAATTGAATTTTCATGTATTGAGCATATAAATTGATATTCACGTACGTTCTACTACTCCTACTTCTAACTAAAATAAAAGGTTTAGGTCAGTCATCCCAATGCCTTGATATGAATGTAAAAGTTAAAAGAGATTGTATTACTATTGACCAAAGCAATTTGTAAACATTTTTTTTTTACTAGAATTAATATAAGTCAATGTAAACTTCAGATACTCCTATGAAATTTGATCTAAAATCAGAAAAGGTTTAAATGATCAGAGAAATGAAACTTTTCCTTATCAGCAATTAATTCAATTCAATTCAATTCAATTTTATTTCGAGACACAAAGACTCATAATGTTTAGTAACAATGAAACTTAAAAGCTAG
The DNA here is from genome assembly GCA_928269145.1 of Agriphila tristella. Lineage (NCBI taxonomy): Eukaryota > Metazoa > Arthropoda > Insecta > Lepidoptera > Crambidae > Agriphila > Agriphila tristella. The sequence goes on from OV743433.1 coordinate 48,531,015, forward strand.
GTTAGTACATAATATTATTAAATTACTTATTCATTATTTAACATTATTAAATTAATTAAATTAATGTCATTATTAAACATTTTTAAATTAATCAAAGTAATATATACATTATTATTAATAAATTACCTAATAAAAATTCTAAGTAATGTAACATCCATCCGCTCAAGGGGTGGCTAGGTGGAAGCATGCAGGTGAACCCAGTGGCGCAAGAAAGGAGAGTCCCAGTGGTCGGCGATGGTGCTCAGGATGGAGTTGCGTGAGGCACGCAGACGCGCCAGTGTCGAGGCGCAGCGTTTACGCATCACGGCGTGGAAACCATCAGCTCGAACCTCCGCGAACATTGCTGATGCACTGCAATATCTAGGCCTTCGCAACAATATCCTGAGCGCATCGTTGTATTGGACACGAAGCGCGCTGTATGTCTTCTGCGTGTAGTTGACCCATAGACTGCACGTGTAAAAGGACTGGCAGTATGCTTTGAAAAGCGTCACTTTAACTTGGTGTGTACACAGTGCAAATCTACGAGCCAACATATTGCATCGGACAGCCAGCGCCCTCCGTTCCCTCATTATATCCATGTCATCTTTGAGGTCGTCAGTGACCCAATGGCCCAGATATTTAAATGCTGTAACCTGTTTTAGAGGAGTTCCGCGCAATGTCACCGGCGGTACTACGGAATAACATTTGGTACCAGCTTTAAAGACCATTATCTCACTCTTCTTTGCATTATATCTGAGCCCGTGAGCCTCCGCAAACTGCTCGCAGATGAACAATAAGCGCCTCAGCGCTGCGATCGATGGGCTGAGCAACACCATATCGTCTGCGTAACTTATGTTGTTGATACACACTCCGTCAATATGACAACCGATCTGTGTGTTGCTCAGCTCAACGAGCAGCCGGTTAATGTAGAGGTTGAACAGCCTCGGGGAAGCTATCCCACCCTGTCTTACGCCACACCCCAGCTTGTATTCATCCGAGAGCGATCCAGCCCATCTCACATGATTGACCTGATGGCTATACCAAAACTTAAAGATGTTTACAACCTCGCTAGGCACACCCGACCCCACCAACGCTCTCCACAGTATGCTGTATGATACCAAGTCAAATGCCTTGGACAGGTCCAGGAAACATGCATAGACAGGCGTTTTTCTATCTGTGTAGTACCGAACAGTATGCTTGAGCGACAGGATTGCACTTTCTGTAGATAAATTGGGCTGGAAGCCGAATTGTGCATCGTGTATGTCTAGGTGTTGACTAAGCTGTCGATCAAGCAAACTGTCCAGCACCTTAGCTATAATTGTAGCTAACGATATTGGTCTATAGTTGTTAGGATCCGCACTGTCTCCTGTCCTGTCCTTAATTATAGGTGTAACAATTGTTTTCAACATATCATGAGGAAGGTAGGAATGCCCTATACAAAAGTTAAACAGCATGGATAGCACTCTCGGAAGATGGACACCTGCATGTTGTAAATGCTCTATACTGAGCCCATCATGCCCCATTAATAGGAAGTTTGTTGTATTTATCTGCGTTGACCAAACCAGGTATTTCTTATACCGTTATTTATTTGAGTTAGTTTAATACATGTAAATGTATTATACTGACTACTGTTAATGAAACTCATTGGAAACACTTATATTGGTTGTTTAAATACCTACAAAATTAAGAAAAATATTGTCTAGTTTATAATAAAAGTGATTGTAATTTGGATGTTTTTTTTTTTTGATGCTGACAGGGCGGCATGTACTATGGATAGTAGGTCATATAACAGGTTATAACTTTAATCTGTCAAGGTATGTAATAAGTAGAGACCGGATTATATGCAAATACATATTATTGCATATGCATTTGCATATTTAACCCCTTTTCAGTGGCAGCGGCATATTTTGGCAAAACATTTTTAAATCATACCTATTTATTTACGCTTGATTCCGCTCATCTTTCAGATGTCTAACATGTCCAAACAATGGCGCTTTTGCTCAGTCACCTCAGTGGACGCAGAATAGTCCCTTCCACTTACAAAAATATATTAAGTAATTAGCGATCATCAAGTACTTAGACGTATATATTTTTAAAGGTAAATTTCAACGTCAAAAAAATTAATGTAATTGATTTTTTTTTTTCGCGAATAAGATATAATCTGTCTCTATTAATAAGTACTGAATCTAAAGCTAAGAACTGTAGCATTGTCAAGTACCGAAGTCAAGTACATGGCCCTATCTGAAGCTTGTTAAAAGAGCTTATTATTTAATGCCTTTAATGAATGAAATGGGTGTACTGAATTATAGTATTCCCATAAGTTTAAATTTTAATAAACAAGGTTGTTCAAAATTATCTGCAAACCCATTATTTCACAAAAGAACAAAACATATAGATGTTCGTCATCATTTTGTCAGGGAATGTGTAGCAATCAATAATGTATAAATTTAATGTGTACCAACTTCCAATATGCCTATAGACTTATTAACAAAGTCTTTGTACTAATAAGCATTATAATTTCTTAGATTAATGGCCATCTCTGAAGTTTAAGTTTAATTGGTTTTGCATTGTTTGATTATTTTGTTAGGAGAGGATGTTAGTTTATAGGTCTGTGCATAGCAAAATATTATTTTTGTAGGTAACTACTAGCGCCTTCTGTGCCGTATAAAAGAAGGTTTTTGAAATAAATGTCAATCGTTACATAACCATACATTTGTTTTATTAAACATCAAATGTAGGGCTCCAAATTGTGCACACAAAGTCTAGTATGGACTGAACGAAAGTAAAGTTTTTTTTTTCGTGATTGAATTCCTGAATTCTTTTCCAATTCTCTTATAAAAACCTAAATAGTTGTAATGACCTTTCAACTACCTTATCAAGGTAAGTCATTAAATGAAAATTCTTCATCCAAAATGATACCATAGACCCGGATAGCATTTGCTCTGCTTAGATTATTATTATTGACTAAGTATGGGTGAATAATAGATTTTTGATTTCTAGTGTGTTACCTTTGAGATTTTGCAAATTATAAAATGTTATCACGTTACATTTTATAAGGTCTACCGTAATTAATTATTTATAATAATTACTATTGCGACTACCAACGCATTGAACGTATCATGAAATATTTTGATATTTTCAAATATGGAATCGAAAATTATTTGCAACTTGGTACCCACAATCTTCTCCTGTGATTGTCGATAAGTCATATTACTCTGTCAGCACTGTAGTTTATATTGTCGTTTGATATTGCAAACAAATGTGTCGTTAGCACCTGACGCACAGTATTTTATTATCAAGGTCATAAATAAGATGATGTAAAGATTCTAAAGTAAAGTTCTATCCTTCAGTAATTTGTCGTTTGATATTGCAAACAAATGTGTCGTTAGCACCTGACGCACAGTATTTTATTATCAAGGTCATAAATAAGATGATGTAAAGATTCTAAAGTAAAGTTCTATCCTTCAGTAATTATTCTATTGTTACTTTAGAAGTTTTAAAGATTGTCGTGTATTTCTTCCTCATGTCACTAAAATTAATATATATTTATTTGATGTTCCTTAGCTAATAATATAATATACGTTAATATTTCACTTAAGAAAATTTAGACAAGGTATGTCAACACTCATAGAACGATATTTATAAAAATGCCGCAAATAGATCAATTATGATGAAACACTATAACACTATGTTTGAGATCTCCCAAAATATATAAATATTTGTATCATTATTTATGCATAAAATAATGATACGATTTTATATTTTTAAGTTTAATTCAAAGTTTTATAAATTTTAAGAATTGTTGCAATTTGGACTTCAAAATTTTTAATTTCTAAACTGTTTAATCGACTCGCACGACAATCTCCTAACAGACATTTCATTGAAGGGACTAGTTCGTAATACTATAATAATAATGATTCTCATGCATGCAATTGTACTTATCTGTCTTCACGATGAAGACGCAATCTGCCTCAGAAACTGCACTAATCCATTGTTGCTCTGCGAACGGAGACGGACTGCCATAATATTTTCCCGGAACTTGTGCTGGAATTGTGATAGGAAACTAGCTAAGAAACTGTAATACCCACATTACTTACAACTTCTGTATTGTCAATACCAAGAGTAATGACTAATCTACATTAATTAATATTTAACCTTTTATATTTTTTTATATAACTTAACCTATTATTTATTTACTCAATTACTCAATCAAAACCTTGTTAATGTCTTAATATTAATTTAATTTTGATGCATTCATAATTGAAAATAATTTTGTCACCAGCAAAGCTATGAGTTGAACACCATAAGGTTCATTTCTAGATTGGCATTTACCCAAAAGTTACAAAAACATCTTTTGTACAAAGACAATGGAGGCAGGTAATAGACGAACTTTTAGTCATCTCATCCTTGCAAGCGATTTATTTTCAACTGTTAAGGTTATAACTTTGTTAACTGTGCTTACTGAATGCCGCATATTTAGAGTAATAATAGTATGCGTGTGGTTTAAACATCTGATTTTTGCAATTATACACTCTCACTCGGGACTCGAACCCGCTAACTCACGTAGCTGATTTATCGCAATGGCACTTACCCGTCGAAATAAATAATCAAAGTTGTCTAACGATAAACAATAAGCTCTTTCATAAAACTTGAAGTTTCACATTAGATGTAAAGTGATTTTAAAAATTTAATCAATCGTTAAGCTAAAACAATATGGTAAAACTCTTGGGTTTTAAACTCAAGTTTGTATAATAATTATACTACTGAACACTTAACTTATTTTTTTTTCTTCGCTCTGACACTCCTCATCTCCGAAGCCTGGCTGTTGTAGTCGCTACGGTACGAACTGAGACGAAGTTACCACCACGATCAGGAAACAGGTGATGGATGCTCCACGTTTTTGCAGATGTAGGTATAATATGAAATAGGTAATAAAAAATAATGTTATGATTGTTGAAATGATAATAGGTACCTTTTGTAGCTTATTTTTAAACATAAGTCTCAATTAACTCATTAGATTAGAGTTTAAGACAATTTTAACACGTAAAATGAAACCTAGGAAAATTATTTTACATCAATATTATTTAAGCCCCCCTCAAACATTGGCACTCAAATTGATTTTAATTTTGTCAGACATTGTGCCTGACGAAATTAAAATTGCGCCAGGAAAATGCGAAAGTTACAAACGCATTTTCCCTTTTTTTTTATCAAGTTGTCAATAACTTCAAATCTCATGATGTTTACTATTATTTCTATTGAATTATCGATCTTAATGCAAAATGTACATGGTCTTTCTAATAAAGCAAAATATAATTGTAACCCTGCACCCAACTATAATATTTTGTAATAAGAATTCTGTCTGACAATAGAAGAAAAAGGAATCGTTATTTAACACATAAGCAGTTACTAGACAAATAGATAGCAACAATCAACAAAGGCGTTATGGGCAAGGGGTTGGGTGTAGTGCGAGTAACACACATTGACAAAGTAAAGTCCGCCGCACGTGTGACACGAACGGAGGGCCGAGACAATGACATAAACTTGTATTGTTTTCTCAAAATAATTTTTAAGGCATATTGTTCCGAGGTTTATAGCTCCAGTTTTGGGGTCTGAGCCCTTTACTATTGTTAGTTAGTTAGAAAAACAAACTGCAAATAGATAAATTCACGGACGTGTAAAACATTTTTTTTTATTCCTTGTGACTAAATAATTATAGCTAGCTAACACAGCGTACTCATAGGTGACAGCCATATTAGGTAGTCACTAGTTAGACTCACGATAAAGTTATTGTTATCGTAGTATAGTCGATACTTGATGAAATAGCTAGTTTTGAAAGATCACGCTTTTCGAAACAGGTGACGCTATCGAAATAACTGGTTACGTTACGTTTCCCAAAATTAACGTAAAGACTCATGCCTAAATAGAAGCCATAAAGCTTTTGTATCTTATATAATTTGCTGCGTTTACCCAAGCAATTTTTTTTCCACTTTTTACACATCTGTTAGTCCGACTTCTTAAACAATGGCTAACAGCCGAGCTACGTGGTGTTTTTTTTTTTCTTTTGCAATGCATTTTACAGAACTTTCGATCGAATATTTTTTAATTTTCTTAACTTCATAATATAATAATTATTATTGATTTAATAATTAGTGGTGTTAATGTGGTGAATGAATGATGGATTTAATATTTGAAAATGCATTTCGCGTTTTGTATACGAGGTTGTTTGGCAAAATATGTTGTACTTACTGTATAACTTAGACATTGTATAAGTATTTTAGCAAAATAAATATAATGGTCTTAATTTAAACTATGTCAAGAAATAAAAACTTATGTCAATTAGATTTAAATTTATTTTATTTTATTGCCATAACTATTACCCATTAGTAAGGTATTTATAAAATGAATCTAATAAACACATTATTTGCACACGACCTCAATGAGTAAAATATCGTAAATTTTTTCCTCATCCTATTTAGGTGGGCATATTTTTAGCTGTGTTCGTTCATTGCTCGTACGTTGATCGATTTATATTTCATTAAACGAAAATCTTTCTTATACCTACCATTTGTTTTGTTAGGTCTCTGCCATTAAAATGACCACGTGTCTGTTTGATGGTAAGCCAAAAGTTAATACCTACAAAAGTTTGGTTCAGACCAAACTTTTGTATAAAAAGTGACCCTTTTTTTGTAAACGAAACGAAGTTTGTGACTATTTCTGAACAACATAGTAAGCATCTGGCTAACTGTTATATTTTTGTTTAAAAGTGAGTTACGTTTTTAATAATTGATGTCCATTTCTGTCCTATCAAAATGTTGATTTAATCAATTATCGTTTATAAAGAAGTAATATAGCTCATATAATTGCATTTCGTTGTTGCTTTTAAATTACCAACTGGAACGAAAATCAGCAATACAGAAATAGAGCAAACAAATGAAAGGTTGAAAATTATTACATCTGGTATAGACTAGAACTTATTGATTTTACCACTACATATTTTCTTATTATAAAATCAAAATTTTATAAATACTGGTGTTCTATGGTCATAGCTACTATTATAACTACTTACTAAATATAATTTTTAGAGAGTGATCGTTACGTTATGGACCCCACGTTGTATTTTTTTTTTACTCCCGTTGTTTCAATTGCTATTGAAACATTTAATGACGGGATCCTGGTCACGGCACCAAATGTAACTGTTCATCTTTACTCTAAGGTTCCGAATCGTTGTTGTTTAAGATTTTAGGACTATTTTCTGTATTATAACCAGCCTCCCCCCCTTGTGAAATGTGAAAAAATGGGGGGAAGAAACGACGCCCCTCCAACTAAAAATCTAGATATCATCTAGATTTTTAGATACCGCGTCGTATTGTGATTCTCGGCACCTGACTTGGACAAATCTCCAGCTGGAATAATACAATTAATAATAAAATAATAATATTACTAAATGAGGACTTGCAAAGGGACTGCTACATAATGATCTCTCAAATCGTCAAACCAACACCAAGTGTGCATCAATGTAAAGTCTTAGAGGTGAATGTGATAATGATTGTTTTCAATCATAAGTGTTACTGTGAGGTATACCTAGAATAATATTTACTTGAACAATTATTTTGTTCCCTATTCTTCGAGTGAGGGATTCGGCTATCTAGCCGAAAATCTATTACTCCTAGTCTTCTAATGGCAATTTTAGACAAGCTAAAAGGCCATCCTAATATATTTTGACACACCTCAATGCCAGAATCAACAACAGGCAAATCATTAAGTAGACTAAATAATTAAATGAAACTTACCGAAAGGGAACTTATAACCTATTACCATTTATTTACTCCTTCTGCACTAAGCAACAACTCAGTACTTCCTATGACATCTGTCTGAGACAATTCTGTAATTAATCACTTATAATTGATCTTAACTCTCTAATCAGGAAATTACAAATTTACACATAATTTCACAACCGTCTCACTCCGTCACCTCGCTTCGAATCCCTCAAACCACGCTTTGCTCTCGCGTCTCCTGTCATCCCTACCACTGTAGTCCTTTCTTTCCCATGGTCAATTGTTTCTCACAACCTTCCAAGAATTCTAAAGCAATTAAAATCCTCAAATTGCACTCTACACGTCAAACCCAAAGATAAATGTCTCATTTACACAATTTTTCCTGATACTAAACAAATATTGAGAGCTATTTGTGTCACAAATGCTCTTATTTATTAGCATTTTTAATACCACTTTTCAATATTCAGCATAAGTTTACAAGTGGAGTCAATATGTAATAATTTATGGAACCCTTGTAAAGTGTTTTGTTGGGTTGAACCATAGTCCAAGTTACGTACGGTATATGTATAGTATACAGTATTATTCAGTAAGGTAAAGTTGAAATATTTCCATTATATTTCTTTTATGGCGTCACACATGTTAAGAATCAAATCTCTCTGACAAACATAGTTTAATTAAACGAAATCCCGAGCAAAAACTCTAGTGAATTTGAAACAGTGAATGAATTCCATCCTATATTATTCCAGGAATATGAAATAAAGGCCTTGTTCCGGGAAAGAGGTAATGAGATTGCGAATAATCTTGGAATTTGAATGGTGAATAATCTTTATCAACACCATAATACGTTTCACGCACACGTTGCTTTTGTTACAAAATACTTTGTGCCTCTCTTTTACAAATAATCCTGAACGGACGTACACGGAACGAACCGGTGTACGGTTTACCTGCAATAGTTCTGCAAATATTGATACACCGAAATTATTTGTCTCGAACGGTTTCATCAACATATTTTGTAAAAAAAATATTTTAGGTATCAATTATACAAAAAGTAAAAAAAATATTTTAGCAAGCGGACGGATTTGTTGCTTTGTATGGATTTCTACGGCACTGTGTGCACTGCATCGGCTTAATAATTTTATAAAATTGAATGCATTTTTAGATAGTTCCGAGCAAGAATTTCATAAAATTATCAGCACAGTTTTTCTTTAAGTCATCCCGTGACCACAGCCCCTGAAAAGGTATAGAAACTTCGGGAAATAAAAAAAAACAATATATCCAAACTAGAAAATTCTAAAATAACACCTGAATTAAATACTTCTGCGCTATAATCCGAAAAAAAGTGTTTTATTTCAAATCTTTAACGTTTTAATAAATATCCTCAACATCGGATGCTCAGCCACTCAAGCCCATAAAACCTCATTAACACACCACACATTTTTCCCCATTTATCAATTTACGTTTTTCAAGCACGTCCATACCCAATGCAAATTCCCTTTGTAATGTAAGCAGCAGAAATTTAATTAAGACTCACTTCAAAGAGACGTTAAGGGTCAACGGGTCTCAAGGATTCGGAGGCTGTGTAAAAAGGGGCAACTCAAAAGTCATTTTCGACTTGACTTTGGTATTTTATGGGAAAATTTAACACTGTCATTGTCTAATTGAATACCTTGGCCCTTTTATAATCCTGACAATAGTCAATAACAATGACGATTTGGAGTTCATTGCATTTTAGCTAATTTGAAACTTGAAAACATACTGATCATACGGATGACACCAATGCAGTACTTTCGGCTAACAATAGTGAAGAACTCAATTGTAAGATCAGGCAGGCTCTTTCAGATTTTTGTTTTTGGTTCAATGAGAACGATCTTGATGAAAAAACTAATATTATGTTGTTCCGAACCACGGCAAGAAATAAAGAAAACTTAGATATAACTTTAAATGGCAAACAAATCACACTCGTTGAATCTGTAAAGTTTTTAGGAGTTTATATTGATTCATATCTTAACTGGAAATATGAATTAGGAAAAATTGAGAAAAAAATAAGTTCAGCGTGTTATTGTTTAAGAAGTTTACGTGATGACATTACAGTGGAACAATTGAAAACGGTATATTATGCGCTAGTTGAATCTCATCTCCGGTATAGTATTAGGTTTTGGGGCAATTCTTACAAATATAATATTGAGAGAGCTTTTGTGTTACAAAAACGAGCTATCAGAACTATAGTTCGGATTCCACAATGGCAATCATGTAGAGAATATTTCATAAAATTAAACATTTTAACCGTCCCTAGTCTTTATATTTTACTGATTTTGACAAATCTGGTTAAAAACATAGAAAAGTTTGAATCACCTACGGAGCGAGACATCCGTCTGAAAACTCGCCGAAAGGATCTATCGCAGTTGGTTGTACCAAAGCTAAAAGTAGTAAAACACAGCGTTAGGTATCAGGCAGTCAAAATGTTTAACAGCCTTCCAATCACGCTAAAATCTATTGTTGACTATAAATTATTTCAAAGACAATTAAGGGACTTCTTGTTAAAAAAATGCTATTATAGTTTAGATGATTTTGTCGGACATAAGAATTATTAATTTCGGATCGTATACATTTTTTACTTTAATTCTCATTACTTAACTAATTATTTGACATTTATGAATATTTTTTGACATGCCTTTTATGATTGCCGATTTGATTATTTTAATTTAATTTATTATTATTGTATTTTTTTCCGACACAAATTATTTTGTTATGGAATAAATGAATTATGAATTATGAATTATGATCAAACTAATAACAGACATCGCAATGTATAGGTACTAAAAGAAATCAGAGGGCCTAGCCAAAGTAACATTCGCTAATCTTCGTTATCGCTTCGCTTTCGAAACATGTATGGGTTTGACATAAGGTTTCGTTAACAATCGAATTTTAAAACGTCAAATCCATACATGTTTCGAAGCGAAGCGATAGCGATGCAAATGTTACTTTGGCTAGGGGGGCTGAACTGCTGCTCTCTGCTTTGCATTTTGCGTCGATGGAGTCCGATGCGCTAATTAATCTGTGATCACGGCGTTAACTTTTATTTATAGCTACTTCTGTAATATATCATGCGATAAAGTCTCCTTATTTTGGTAAAACAACCATATAAAGTCTCGCGACTTTGATGGATAATTTTGTGAAATATACTATCGAGTTACAGGTTTCCTTAAAATAATACAAACTGTCCTGACTTTATCTAACAAAAACAATGCAATACCCTTGTCTGTTGATGTGTAATTACGTACGGTTGATCTTTAAAATAACCGAATACTGTAGTACCATTGCAGAAGTAATTTGTGGGAAAGCAACTTACTGAACAAGCGTTTATAGATGGTGTGACAAAATCCTTAAACGTTCAGCTAATTTTGAGGCAGCCTGCACGTGGTACTAATGACACAAACTCATCCTAGCTAGCTTATAGACTCATCATTAGAATGTTCTGCACATCTGTGATCGATTACTTTGTATAGAAGCGCTTGGTTTGGTTTATCGGCCGTTCGGTTAGCAGGATTTCTTCGTATATCTTGTGGCTATTTGTTATGTCAGTCTTACCAAAAACCCAAGTCATAATTTCTGTAACATTTCAACCAACGAACTAAGCAACCAACGGCAATAGAGCTCAGATTGCTATTATGACTCCAGCGCTCATTTGACGTCTTTTGTGGCCTTCGTCCAGCTTAATCCAGGCTCCATGTCGTGTCTTTCAACAAAAAAGCCGATCCTTCATCAATTTGCATGTGAATGGCCTCCGTCCTCGACAAAAGCGCCGTGGGCACATTTTATAGGGCCCGAACAGCCGTGATTAACATAAAATGTTTGTGGAAACCTCAATACAAGTCCTCCGAGTTAGAATTTCGCCCATTACCAAATTTTGTGAGGATAGCACTTTCCGAGTTATTATATTTCTACGATATGGTTGTTTATATTTATATAGCGAAGGTCAAGCTTTCGGAAATTTACTTGCCGATTCACGTATATGATGAATTTGAGTCCCTTAAGTCATCCTCGCAAAGATCTCTAAGAGCATCAAAATTATTTCCTTATCTTCTACGTCAGTTTTTTACCTGCAATATCTACGGCCAGAGATCGTCAAGAACTCTATTTAACTGTAACGTGATGTTGACCATCCATCAACATGAGCCATTTTAATCTCCTCTCTACTGGGTTACAGGTTTTCCTTGGATCGATTAGGAGGATAGGCCGTAACTCGCCCTGCAGCCCGTACAACTTAGCATGCCTTCCGGAGCACGAAGGCTAAGAGACTGATGTATCAACGCACAGCGCAAACTACTGGTTGGATCGAGCTGAAATTTGGCACAATAGTCATTAGGACGTAGACGTCCGCTAAGAGAGGATTTTGGAACATTCAGCCCTTAAGAAGGTAAAATAGGGGATGAAAACTTGTATGAAAATCCGTCAGTTTCGTAGTCAGAAACTTAAAATTTTGTGTTCAAAGCTGACGATTGAAAACTAATATTTATTTATCTCAGCGCTTTTGATAATTCTACCCCCCCGAAGAAGTGAAAATGGGATGAAGTTTTAAATGGAAAGTCATTCATTTTTAAGTAAAACTCACTTAATTTTAATTAGACTTATGATTGGAAACTGAAGACAAATAATCAAATCCAATTTTCGTAATTTTATATATTTAATAGCTTCCGCCCGCGACTTCGTCCGCGTGGACATTCGAGGAAATCTTTAGAGATCATTTAACCAGGATAATAAGTATTATTTGTTTTAATTTAATCAAAATCCGATCAGCTGTTTATACGTGATCAGACGAATACCTACCAATAGTGCGAGGCAGGACGTTTACCGTTAGGCTGCTCGCTTGGAGGGGACTCTCCTAATCACGCAAAAACGGCTGATCGATTTTGATGAAATTAAACATGGAATGATATTTATCCTGGTTAATGGTTCCCTAAGGATTTTCTGGAAATTCCACGCGGACGAAGTCGCGGGCGAGCATTGCATAAAATTTCACTGATAGAGCTGATTCTTAGCGAAAAGTATATAACGAAACGCGGGTCAATGCACATAGAATCCCTGGACAATGTATCAGCCAGTGCGCCATCGAAATCCTTAGCTCCTTACTCAGCAGCTCTATAATATAGTCGTAATGTCATAAGTATACAAAAATAATGTGTTATTATCCCCGTCAATTGGTAATGCGCTGGAACCTTGTCACATTAACATCCACGTTTACGTGATCCGCATCTAAAAATGTCATGAAACAAGAATATTCTAATAGGTAATCTAATATATTAATTACTAGCTTCCGCCCGCGACTTCGTCCGCGTGGATATTAGAGAAAATTCTGAGGGAACCTTCAATCACGATCCGACCAGACGTTTTTACGCGATTAAGCGGGTCCCCCAAGCGCGCTGCCTCGCGAGGCAAAACCTTTGCCGCGTCTGGCGGGCCTCGCACGAGGCTGCGCGCTTGGGGGACCCGCCTAATCGCGTAAAACCGTCTGGTCAGATCGTGATTGAAGGTTCCATAAGAATTTTCTCTAATATCCACGCGGACGAAGTCGCGGGCGAAAGCTAGTTTATTACAATGAAGAGAATTGGGTCCAGAGATATTAGTATCCCGTTACCGTTTGTTTTCCCGTTCCCGTTCCCGTTCCCGTTTCCGTTCCTGTCCCCTGGGGCTGAATCATGTCCACCCTGTTGGACTTCAAAATAAATGTCATTTTCGCATTCCTCATCCCATAAAACCTCAAGAACGACATCCACATCGATTTTCATGTTTACTTACCAATTTACCCCCTACGGGATGATTTTCAAAATAACAAAATATGTGTTAACCTATTTATGGTTAGACATGCTCCTACGAATTTTAAAGTTGTAATGTCTATTTTATATTCTTTTCCATTCATAATTTGAACCCCATTTTCACTCCTTTAGCAGTTAAATCATATCCACCGTCTTGGACTTCAAAATAAATGTCATTTTCGCAATCACCATCCCATAAAACCTCAAGAACGACATCCATATCGATTTTTATGTTTACTTACCCCATTTCCCCCTAAGGGGTTGATTTTCAAAATCACAAAATATATGTTAGTCTAATTATTTTTAAACATGCTCATACGAAGTTTAAAGTTGTAATGTCATTTTTTTATTATTTTGCATACCAAACTTGAACCCCATTTTCACCCCTTTAGGGGTTAAATCATGTCGATCGCGTTGGACTTCAAAATAAATGTCATTTTCGCAATCCTCATCCCAGAAAACCCCAATTACGACATCCATATCTCATCATCATCATCATCATCATCATATCAGCCACACGACACCCACTGCTGGGTATAGGCCTCCCCTAAGGATCTCCACGACGATCGGTCCTGCGCTGCCTGCATCCACTGGCTTTCCGCGACCTTCACCAGATCGTCGGTCCACCTTGTCGGGGGCCTACCCACGGAGCGTCGTCCGGTGCGCGGTCGCCATTCCAGAACCTTTCTGCCCCAACGGCCATCGGTTCTTCTCGCTATGTGTCCCGCCCATTGCCACTTCAGCTGAGCAATCCTTCGAGCGATGTCGGTTACTTTAGTTCTCCTGCGGATCTCCTCGTTTCTGATTTGATCACGTAGGGAAACGCCGAGCATGGCTCTCTCCATTGCACGCTGAGCGACCTTGAGCCTCCTTATGAGACCCATAGTTAGCGGCCACGTTTCACTGCCGTAAGTCATCACTGGCAACACACACTGTTCATAGACTTTCGTCTTGAGACACTGAGGTAAGTCGGACGCGAAGATTTTTCGAAGCTTCCCGAATGCTGCCCACCCGAGTTGGATTCGGCGAGAGATCTCTTTCTCGAAGTTGGACCTACCTAACTGGACTGCCTGTCCTAGGTATACGTAATGGTCAACAACTTCAAGTGTAGTGTTCCCAACATGAACTGGAGAGGGTACAACATGGGCATTTGACATAATTTTCGTCTTTTCCATGTTCATCCTAAGACCCACTCTTTGGGAAGCACTACGGAGATCTTCGAGCATTGTGTTCAGGTCTTCCATGGTCTCAGCCATAAGGACTATATCATCGGCAAAACGAAGGTGTGTTAGGTACTCGCCATTAATGTTGATGCCGAGTCCTTTCCAGTCCAAGAGCTTAAAGATGTCCTCCAACGCAGCTGTGAACAGTTTCGGAGAAATAACGTCTCCCTGTCTCACACCACGCTGCAGTTGGATAGGATTTGTGTTCTGGTTCTGTACTCGGATCGTCATGGTGGCATTTTGGTATAAGTACCTCAACACCTCGATATACCTATAGTCCACTTGGCACCTTTGGAGAGACTGCAGCACCGCCCAGGTTTCAATCGAATCAAAGGCTTTCTCATAGTCCACGAACGCCAAGCAAAGTGGCTCATTATACTCCTCGGTCTTCTGTATAACCTGCCGCAGCGTATGGATGTGGTCTATGGTGCTAAAGCCTTTTCGGAACCCGGCTTGTTCGGGAGGTTGGAAGTCGTCGAACTTGCGAGCGAGACGATTCGTAAGGACTCTCGAAAACAACTTATAGACATGACTCAGAAGCGAGATGGGTCTATAGTTCTTTAAGAGGGACTTGTCACCCTTTTTAAAGAACAAGATCACCCCACTTATGTTCCATGTCTTTGGCGTTCTGCCCTGGACGATGACGGAATTAAAGAGCTTCTGGAGGACTTTGAGTATCGGCTTACCGCCCGCTCTCAGAAGTTCTGTAGTGATTCCATCGTCACCCGCCGCCTTGTTGTTTTTCAGCTGTTTGAGAGCCATACTAATCTCGTACAGGCTGACGTCCGGGATATCTTGAGTATAGTGTCGGGTAAGCTTGGCTCTGGGGTCTTTAGCCTTGCTTTCAACAGGTGTCTGCGTGGAATATAACTGCCCATAGAAGCTCTCGATCTCCCTCAGGATTTCAGGCTTTGATGAAATGATGCGTCCGTCGTCAGTTTTCAGCTTCGTCATCTGGCTTTGCCCAATAGACAGATCTCTCGCGAACACTTTGGAGCCTTTATTCCGCTCGATAGCCTCTTTAATACGATTCGTATTAAATTGGCGAAGGTCGCTCGTCAAAGACTTAGATATCTGTCTATTAAGCTGCCGATAACGATTAGCATCTACTGAACTCTGGAGCCTCATTTCACGTCTCTGATCCATGAGTAGGAGTGTGTGGTCGGAGAGTTTCTTTATCTTGGGACGGCGGGTCTTAAAGAGCTTGGACCCTACCGTACGGACAGTATCCACCACCATGTTGTTTAGATCGTCCACATCTATGCTGTTCTCAAGGGCTTCGAAGCGGTTTTGGAGTTCGAGTTGAAAGCTCTCGGGGTTTTGAATATGGGCCGGCAATGGTCGAATTGTTGATTTTATCAGTCGAGATCTTTCCAGCTTTGGGTTGATATTCAATGTGCCACGTACCAATCGGTGATCGCTCCCCGTCTTAACAGCGTTGATCACAGTGACATCATTGAATATTTGCTTTTTCGTCGACATGATAAAATCTATCTCATTTCTGACTTTACCGTCCGGACTGACCCAGGTCCACTTCCGGCATTCCGGCTTTCTGAAGAAGGAGTTCATCATAAAGAGGTTCTCCTTCTCCATAAAGTCAGCCAGCATCTGGCCTCTGTCATTCCGTTGCCCAACTCCAAATTGCCCCACTCTCAGCTCATCACCGCATCGTTTCCCCAACTTTGCATTGAAGTCCCCCATCACAACAGTGTAGTGGGTTTTGTAGCTATGCATGGCTTTAGAGATCTCCTCATACATAGCCTCCACTTCGTCGTCTTGGTGTGTCGAGGTCGGTGCGTAAACCTGTATAACATTCAGCGAACACCGTTTGGATATTCTGAGTATAAGGTACGCCACCCTGGTCGACACACTTCCGATGGTAATCACGTTGTTGACAAGGGACTTGTGGACGATGAACCCGACACCACCTTGGGACTGTTGGTCGCCCTCCCGGTAGTAAAGCAAGTTACCGGAGTTGAGGATTATCGAGTCCTCTCCCGCTCTTCGGACTTCAGATAACCCGATAATGTCCCAGTGTACCTTGCTGATAACTTCTTCCAACTCGGTTAACTTCGCGTCTTCCCTTAGTGTGCGCGTGTTATAGGTTGCCAGGTGCAGTTGTCGTCGTTTTTGGTAGCCGAGCCGCACCCGGGGATTCTTAGCACCCCCTGCCCCGCCGTTACCGTAGCCGCTACCGTAGCTAGGAATAGCGGGGCTGCCGGGGACTGGGGGCCAATTTTTTGATCCATTGTGCATGAGGGGGGGGGGGTTTGCCATAATCGCCACGCTTGGCAGGCGGGTTGGCGATCGCAGTAGGCCAAGGTTTTTTGGAGACGCTGCTGCCCGTCTCTTGAAGGCTATGCTCCCTTAGTCGCCTTTTACGACACCCACGGGATGATAGGGGGTAGTGCTATTCTAGGCCGGCATATACACGGCAAGATGTTTGCCGCGTGTGGCGGGCCTCGCACGAGGCTGCTCGCTTGGTGGGGACCCGCCTAATCGCGTTAAAACGGCTGGTTGGATCCTGGTTGAAGGTTCCCTAAGGATTTTCTCTAATATTCACGCGGACGAAGTCGCGGGCGGAAGCTAGTTTATTACAACAGTCAGAATTGGGTCCAGATATATTTCCCGTTCCCGTTCCCGTTCCCGTTCCCGTTCCCGTTCCCGTTCCCGTTCCCGTTCCCGTTCCCGTTCCCGTTCCCGTTCCCGTTCCCGTTCCCGTTCCCGTTCCCGTTCCCGTTCCCGTTCCCGTTCCCGTTCCCGTTCCCGTTCCCGTTCCCGTTCCCGTTCCCGTTCCCGTTCCCGTTCCCGTTCCCGTTCCCGTTCCCGTTCCCGTTCCCGTTCCCGTTCCCGTTCCCGTTCCCGTTCCCGTTCCCGTTCCCGTTCCCGTTCCCGTTCCCGTTCCCGTTCCCGTTCCCGTTCCCGTTCCCGTTCCCGTTCCCGTTCCCGTTCCCGTTCCCGTTCCCGTTCCCGTTCCCGTTCCCGTTCCCGTTCCCGTTCCCGTTCCCAGACAGTTGTAATGTCTATTTTATATTATTTTACCATACAAAATTTGAACCCCATTTTTAACCTTTTAGAGGTTAAATCATGTGCACCGCGTTGGACTTCAAAATAAATGTGATTTTTGCAATCACCATCTCATAAAATCTCAAGAACGACATCATATCCATTTTTATATTTACTTACCTCATTTAGCCACTAAGGGGTTGATTTTCAAAATCACAAAATATATGTTTCTCTATTGATTTTTAGACGTGCTCCTACAAAGTTTAAAGTTGTATTGTAATGTCTGTTTTATATTCTTTTTCCATACATAATTTGAACCCTATTTTCACCCTTTTAGGGGTTAAATCATGTTCACCGTGTTGAACTTAAAAATAAATGTCATTTTCGCAATCGTCATCCCAGAAAACCCCAATAACGATATCCATATCTATTTTTAGGTTTATTTTTCCCATTTCACCCCCATTTCATCCCCATAGGGGTTGAAATACTGCCAATAACAATATACGTTGCGTTAGATTTCCATCCATAAGCCTTAATTATAAATTTAGCGATTTTTACTTCGAAAATGATGGATTTTCTTCTAAACACAACTTCATCCCCCTTCATTCCCCTTCGGGGGTAGAATTTTGAAAAATGCTGAGATACGTATTTAATAATTTTCAATCATCAGCTTAAATACAAAATTTGAACATCCTAGCTTCAAAACTGAGGGACTTTCATACAAACTTTCATCCCTTATTTCATCCCCTTAGGGATGCAATTTTCAAAAATCCTTCCTTAGTGGATGCCTACACTGTATAAGATATCTGTGTGCAAAATTTCAACCCTCTAGGTTCAGCGGTTTGGGCTGTGCGTTGATATCTCAGTCAGTCAGTCAGGACTTTGAATTTTATATATATAGATTATTACCGTCAATAAGATAGGGTCTAGGTATATAAAATAAATACAATTATTTTTCGTTTTTGAGGTTAAAATCATGGCCGCCAGGCGCATTACCAATTGACGGGTATAGTAGATAACACTCCAAACAATCAAGGGAACTTCTATAATGAAATTGAACAAATATTACGAAACAAACATTTTCCTAAAACTTATTGTTTCCATAAGCTCCCCTACTAAGAAGAGTTTATCTCGAAACTCAGAATGAATGCATGACTGAACAATACGTTTGTTACTCAAGTTGGACATTCATAAAATAGCTTCGAGAATTTTCGCCAAACTTCACAAAAATGGACAGACTTTAAAATCTCTTTCGACGACCACCCGAGCTGTTATGAAATAATAGTTTAAAGAAAAATATATAAAGTTGAAATAGTATTTTGAGGATTCAGTGTTGAGTTTAACTTATTTGAGAATTATTTAAAAGAGTTTGCTACCACTATTGCAACGATTTCCAAACGAATAATGAAAAGGAACTTGCTCAAATGCTAACAAATTCAATTTTCCCACGTTACGTCTAAGTGGAAGTGTAGGTATTTGTTATTGTTTGGAGTGGATGAAAACCACTGACCTGATTTTTTTTTTCTATTTAACTGGACTGGCTGTCTGTATGATTTGACAGCAAAGTTCTTGTGCCTATTTGAAACGCCTCTAGCGTCTGTCTAAAGAACAAATTTTGACGTTGTACAATGAAAATGGTTGCCGTGATGGTCTCTCCAGACTTCAGACTTTAGTACCATATCCCTCACGCTATGCTCACGCTATGTCCTACAGCCGCTGTAGGACAGCGCCAAAATGGCGGAAATCGAATGGCACAAGAACAGTTTAACAGCAGCCAGTCTAGTGGAATATATAGAAGTCAATGATGAAAACACTTTGATTGTCAGTTATATGATGACTTATCTTTCATATTTATTTATCTTATAAAACAATAATTAATTTACTTAAATAACATAATATTAGAACTCTACTACTTATTTCTTAGTGACGAAAAAAATACTTATGAATAAATCCATAAAGTCTTAACCATCATCTTTTTTTTATCCTTGCATTCTTTTGTTTTCTATTTAAATGGGAAAGGCATTATCTCGATGGGGGAAGGCAACTGTCAAAATGGCGCTGCGTACGCTTGTTCCACGAGAACTATGAAAACAAAGGACTTTTACTTAAAAAATCGTTATCTTAAGCTTTAAAATGATTAAATTCTGTTAGGCTTTAAAAATGTTGGACCTTACAAATTTCCATAAAATATGGATAAAAAAAAATTGATAAATTCTGTAAAAATAAAATCGTCTTTATTTGGCTTTAAATTCCAGCATTTGCATTGTAGAATAGTCTTTTATATCCATTTTGGGTCAATATCGATCTTTTTCGGTAAGAAAACCACAAAATAAATACCTATTTTCTCATACATTTTGTTCTGAACGTCTACAGGAACAAGCGTACGCAGCGACATCGACTATAGCTTTGCGCTGCCAACCCCATTGTACAAAACATTAAAAAAAACAACTATTTGCTAAGTTTTTAAAAAAAGACTAACAATTCACTATTAAAATACGAGTTAAAAACCACCTAGAATTCCGGAAGTGGCCCAAACGAAGTGGCCGGAACAGGATAGCGGGAATGACTTCCCGGTCTCGGCGGGCCCCTAAACTCCGCATGCGTTTAATTCCAACAAACATTTTACTACTTACGTAACTTTTTCTCTACATTTTTGCTGATATGATACTGAGTAAGTATTTTAAGAACTTTTTTCGGATATAAGTAAGTACCCAGAAACCTACATTAATTATTTTAAGGAAGTTGTAACCTTTGTTGGGCAAAGCCAGATGACGAAGCTGAAAACTGACGACGGACGCATCATTTCATCAAAGCCTGAAATCCTGAGGGAGATCGAGAGCTTCTATGGGCAGTTATATTCCACGCAGACACCTGTTGAAAGCAAGGCTAAAGACCCCAGAGCCAAGCTTACCCGACACTATACTCAAGATATCCCGGACGTCAGCCTGTACGAGATTAGTATGGCTCTCAAACAGCTGAAAAACAACAAGGCGGCGGGTGACGATGGAATCACTACAGAACTTCTGAGAGCGGGCGGTAAGCCGATACTCAAAGTCCTCCAGAAGCTCTTTAATTCCGTCATCGTCCAGGGCAGAACGCCAAAGACATGGAACATAAGTGAGGTGATCTTGTTCTTTAAAAAGGGTGACAAGTCCCTCTTAAAGAACTATAGACCCATCTCGCTTCTGAGTCATGTCTATAAGTTGTTTTCGAGAGTCCTTACGAATCGTCTCGCTCGCAAGTTCGACGACTTCCAACCTCCCGAACAAGCCGGGTTCCGAAAAGGCTTTAGCACCATAGACCACATCCATACGCTGCGGCAGGTTATACAGAAGACCGAGGAGTATAATGAGCCACTTTGCTTGGCGTTCGTGGACTATGAGAAAGCCTTTGATTCGATTGAAACCTGGGCGGTGCTGCAGTCTCTCCAAAGGTGCCAAGTGGACTATAGGTATATCGAGGTGTTGAGGTACTTATACCAAAATGCCACCATGACGATCCGAGTACAGAACCAGAACACAAATCCTATCCAACTGCAGCGTGGTGTGAGACAGGGAGACGTTATTTCTCCGAAACTGTTCACAGCTGCGTTGGAGGACATCTTTAAGCTCTTGGACTGGAAAGGACTCGGCATCAACATTAATGGCGAGTACCTAACACACCTTCGTTTTGCCGATGATATAGTCCTTATGGCTGAGACCATGGAAGACCTGAACACAATGCTCGAAGATCTCCGTAGTGCTTCCCAAAGAGTGGGTCTTAGGATGAACATGGAAAAGACGAAAATTATGTCAAATGCCCATGTTGTACCCTCTCCAGTTCATGTTGGGAACACTACACTTGAAGTTGTTGACCATTACGTATACCTAGGACAGGCAGTCCAGTTAGGTAGGTCCAACTTCGAGAAAGAGATCTCTCGCCGAATCCAACTCGGGTGGGCAGCATTCGGGAAGCTTCGAAAAATCTTCGCGTCCGACTTACCTCAGTGTCTCAAGACGAAAGTCTATGAACAGTGTGTGTTGCCAGTGATGACTTACGGCAGTGAAACGTGGCCGCTAACTATGGGTCTCATAAGGAGGCTCAAGGTCGCTCAGCGTGCAATGGAGAGAGCCATGCTCGGCGTTTCTCTACGTGATCAAATCAGAAACGAGGAGATCCGCAGGAGAACTAAAGTAACCGACATCGCTCGAAGGATTGCTCAGCTGAAGTGGCAATGGGCGGGACACATAGCGAGAAGAACCGATGGCCGTTGGGGCAGAAAGGTTCTGGAATGGCGACCGCGCACCGGACGACGCTCCGTGGGTAGGCCCCCGACAAGGTGGACCGACGATCTGGTGAAGGTCGCGGAAAGCCAGTGGATGCAGGCAGCGCAGGACCGATCGTCGTGGAGATCCTTAGGGGAGGCCTATACCCAGCAGTGGGTGTCGTGTGGCTGATATGATGATGATGATGATGTAACCTTTGTAATAATTATCATCATCAATAAGGATCATTATTCCAGCTATTCCGAGACGGAAGCAACTAGTCTTTCAGGTTGACTTAAAAATACCGATTTTAACAAAAGGTTTTTATTTATTTAGTCAGGAAGGAATGGAAGACTAGGGTAGGGGGATGATGATTAATTTGGTTCACATACAAATTTTTACATGAAAAATAATGGACAGATTTTGATAGTATGTTTATTCTTTAAAATTCTTTTGACAGTTGTCATACGTCTTTTAAATTTAAAAATTAAAAATGTCTTAAATCGAATTGTCACTAATAATTAGTATTTTCTTTCATTGTTGTAATTGATTTTTTTAAACAAAATCAAAGATTTTATCATGCCTCTTCTTGAAATAATATAAAATATATTCGACATTAAACAAAATTGTCGAGTTAATAAACTGCATTTGGAGTTAGGAAAAAGATCCGACTCCTCTGGCAACTCTGTAGCACTCTAAAAAAACAAAACCGTCTTGAATCTTCGACGTGTAAAACAAAACGCTAATAAAACAGGCATTAATTAAACGAAGTGTCGCTCTAGCTCTCAATGTCCGGAATGTCGGCCGAATTTATTGTCGGCGGGAGTCAATTATTATTGAAATTTCCTCTCATTCCATTGGCCAGATTGGGAACAGAGCTTTAATGTGACAGCCTCTTTATATGCCGTGACTAATGGCTTTGCATGGGACCTTGTTTCATTACCGTCCGGCGAAAACCTCATTGTGTCTTTGACACCGCAATTCGCGAGAACAGGCTAAAATGAATCCATCATTTTTAGGTCAGAAATATCAAAAGACGTCTATAAAAATCCCATTGTTGTGGCTGCTAGTATTGTTGTTGAAACGAGAATGGCTAATTCTAGATCATTTCTTTGGACTAGAAAACTTACTTTGAATACCAAAGAATAAAGGACTTTTCCGTTATTAAATAAATTAAATCGGTGAAAACACAAATATGTTATGATCTGTTTATAATTGCTATAAGTATCTACATAATATCATTCTTAAGGCTTCTCCAAACAGAACGCGTACTTAGCGCGAGCTAGAGCGCTAACCTGACGTCGCGCTACTGCAGCGCCGAATTGTATTGGAGGACGTGCATAGTTTCATGCCAAACACGTGACGTCAGGTTGACGCTCTAGCGCGCGCTAAGTACGCGTTCTGTTTGGAGAAGCCTTTAAGTGTTTACTGAGCGTGTAGGTAGGTAGGGCCAAAAAAACTCTATGGCAGGGCACTACTGAATTGTGACGTCACAACATAGTAGCGTTGTTTTAGCATTACACACGATGGCACATCAGACAAATATTATATCTATTGTGCATCAGATTCTTGTTGACTTCAATAACATTGAAACCATCTTTTTTTCCTTTCGTGATAAAAGCTGTTTGCCAACTATTATAACTTAATGAGCTGTCGTGTATTCTAAAGTTACTTGCAGAACAGAAACTGTCTGTAATTCGTATAATCTTAAAATTCGAAACTTCCTTTGTGTAGTAAAAGTAGGTCCTCCGTTTGTTAAATATTAGAACAATAAAAATGAGTTCGGTTATTTAAAACAGAACAATCAAAACGGAACGGAACTAATAAATACCGACGAAATTATTCACAGGTTCAGCGTTAAAGAAAAATCGTGGAAGGACTTTACAAAGCAGGAGACATAACTTCAAAGACAACCGTTCAGCTCCGAACTTCAGAAAGGCTTGATTGAATTTATTATGAAAGCTCTTTTGATGTTGAACTTCTCGAAGGAATATTGCTCATTCATAAATCGATTATAATTAAAATCAGTATCAGATATATGACTGACTGAATTCAATTTGTCACATTTGTTTGGAACTGTTTCTCTTTTGATGGAATGTTTCCTAGTAACAGTAATGGTTTATAAGATATTAAGTCAAAACAAATCAAATAATTGATTTACATGGTTCGATCTATCGATTATTTATTATAAATAAAAATGATATATGGTTTTAAAAACTGAAAACAAAAACAGCTTAAAAATTAAATACCTCTAAAAAGCAAGAAATAAATTCGAATCATTCGTTACACATATCAATATTAATAAAACACGTCTATTGAAGTCGGGTGGGGCTTTTAGAAAAAAATTAAGTTGTCCTCCAGCCCCACCCGACTTCAATAGAGGTATTTAATTTTTAAGCTGTTTTTGTTTTCAGTTTTTTGAAGGCGGTTTTTCTTTTTTTTAATAAGCTTTTTTATTTTCAACTTTTTAGTGGTAGGTATGTAAGCGCAGCGTGTAAATATTTTTTAACTTTATATTATAATATTTTCAATGGTAAAATGCCCCGAACTCAATTTCCAAATTTTCGTTGTTTGTTTTTGAGGAGTTCCGTTGTGTCTTCGTAGTCCAAGTCTAGTCCAGAACGTTGCATTGCAAACCATGATTTGGTTTGTTTTGGATTGCCATAAACTTACCAAAACCTAAATCACTTTACAATTATACTATTTGACTTTGAGGAGTTCCCTTGTGTATCTTTGAAGTTCGAAATCCAATAACGATGAAATTAAATAGTGACCACTCTTGAAGTATACCCTTTCAAACAAAAAAAGAATCATCTAAATCGGTTCATAAACAAAGATGTTATGTCCGAAATTCCATAAAAACTCGTGCGATGGCGAGCTAAATAGTTGATATTTTTCAGGATTATGAAAAAACTACTGGCCAGATCTCTGTAAAAATTTTATGGGACCACACACAAACTATGTTCTTTGAGATAAAAAAAAGAATTGTACAAATCGGGTAACAACTGACGAAGCTATGTTAAAACATACATAAAAAAAAAAAAACATACCGTCAACTTGAGAACCTCCTCCTTTTTTTGAAGTCGGTTAAAAATAACCTTATGAACACTTACAAACTTTCGCGTTGCAATTTATTAGATTTAAATCACGTGACTACGGCCGCAGTTTTTACTTTACCTTTCCCTCTTTTTAGATAAATTGAGATGTCTATATTTTCTGACATTCATTCGAAAAATTTGCACCTGACTAATCTATCAACTTTCAAATCATTGCAGAGATGCACTGCACGCACAACCTCTTTATTTATAAGACTCTGAAGTTGTAAGATTTTACTGGCCTAATTATAATGTTAACATTAATTAGAACATAAGTAACAACAAGAAATCTTGATGAACATTATAAATAGTAGATACTTTATTTTTATCTACGAACGTAACTCGGTGAAACTAAAGTAAAGTGCGCTGAACCAGTCAACAAAGATAGAATAGCCAAGACGTTTTTAGTGCTTCTTTCAGCAGTATATTAAGCTGGTTTTGATAGTGCTCATGTTTAATCTTTATGAGTTTTATTTGCAGTTCAGTGTGATCAGATTACGGTTGAAGAACCGAGGACCTATGTGACGTGATCCACTTATTACGAGCGTACAGTAGCTTTGCTAATTTAAGCTGAACAACTATGTGGGAGTAATCACGAGAGGATGGCTTGATATATGACTTGTTGGGAACGTTATTGCTTCTAAGAAGCATGTCACCTCGATGTCGACACGCCTTCGACATCTCAATAAGAGGAAGCGTGAATAACGAAGTAGGAACATTATTACGTGTGCTTGTCGTCACTCTTCTTTCTACATTGCCAAGTGGCTACATATTGAGCTTTTGAAATGGTATTTGGGTGAAAAAATTGTGTAAGTATCAAAATCACAAAATACACAGGGTTATTTGTAAAACACCAACAATCTCGCAGGAGGAGATTCCTATCATCATAAACAACATTTGTTGTACGACTTTTCCAAAAACAGACAAAAATTCACAGAGTTTACAGTCCCGCAAGAATCGGAGCATTGAAAATGAATACAAAAATTTACGAAAAACCAAAAATAAAATGCTAAATCCTATTATATTTTTAAAGTTACCTAGGTAGTGCCTATTTATTTTTACGATTGTGACACTCGGCTCCGCCTCGTGTCACAAAAGCGCCCGCTAACTGCCTCGACGCAGCCGAAATATTATTGACCGATTTTCAAAATTCCAACGAATGCACTTCTCGTCTGCTTCTGCATCTTTTAACACTATTACCATGACGATCGGTCAATAATCATAGAAGCTACAAAACTTTTTATGTACGGAAACACCTGTTTTTCTAGGAATCTAAATCTAAAGGGACCACCTACATACAGGTCACAATTATTTACCGATTTTCAAAATTGTTTCGCCGTTTGGTAGCTAAACTAATACCCTAGGATGCTTTTTTCATTTTTTCTTAAGTCAATTTTTTTTCAGAAAAATTTACAATTTAGTAAACAAACGCCTCTCAACAAACCCGGATTTTTTGGAATTTTGCAAAATTTCAAAAAAAGTTACCAGTAGATTTTCAAAATTCAAACGTTCACACGTGTCTCGATAAATTCCTCAACTTTTGGTACTATTTCCATCTCAATCCTCTCAAAATCCTCGGAGATATGGTAAAAAATACATCTCAGGCGATTTGCATCTGATAACCATTTTCAATGGTAAAAAATCGACTTTTCATACAAAACTCGATCAGCTTTTCAGACATTTTGTATGGAGAGCCCTTGGAGAGCCGATTTTTTTTGTCTGTTTTCAGAATGTTTGTACGTTTTACTCCTGTGAGGTTGTTGGTGTTTTACAAATAACCCTGTATAAGATATCTTATTATGTTATGATATTCTACATAAGAATAAGGGTGATGATGAATAAAACCAATCACACCTAAATGAATAGGTACAAAAGCTAGAAATATATTTGTTGAAATATATCTTTGGCAGATTGATCCATTGAAAAATTTTAGTAGCACACTTGAAAATGTACTTATAAGTTATAATATAGTTTTCTTAGCTAAGCAAAAGCAATAGTTCATTACCTAGTTGCAACTAAAATAATTTGCTCCTGTTTGGAACAGTGAATGCCCGCATAATTTGTGAAACGTTGCAATTTACTCAACATCCCACAAACCATGAATACCTTCGTATCAAAATAAAAATATCAAAATACAACTTTTAAATATTGAAAGTGGAAATAGAAAACAAAATTCTAAAATCATTGTTGTTTTTTTTTAATACTTATGTTATTTTAGTAGCAAAATAACCTTACGGAAAAATCTTTATTTAAATTTGTATTCACCATATTGGCTTAAAAAAATTACAGCAATGCATATTTTATGGATATTTATGTATGTAGTATGTACCTATATTATTTATAACGTCTGTCGAATTATTATTTTTATTAATTATTACCTACCAGTTATTTCACAAATCGATGCCACCTGATTCGTGTATCTCTCCCATAACGATACATTCTATACTGTCTCTACATAAAATCCATCAGTTAAAATATAAACGGAAAAGTAGGGAAATAAAACATTCAATGGGAATAAACTATATCGGGATTTACATCATGTACCTGTTTATTTTTGAGTCTCCGATATTTCGGCGCAGTTGCATGCGCCATGATCACGGAAGAACTGATTCTTCCGTGATCATGGCGCAAAAATAAACAGATACATGGTGTAAATCCCGACATAGTTTATTCTAATAACGTCAATAACCATGGAAATTTAAAACAATATATTAAAACGTTCAACTGTACGCAGTATCTATATACTGCGTGACTATTCACAGTCACAGTTAGTTAACTCAAAGTTAGACGTGCAGTCTACATAAACAAGCTCCCAATTAAAGAGTTAATTCAACAAGTTAGTTACACAAGTTAAATAAAATACTTTCCTCTACCGACGGAGTTACATCTGTGTCATACTGAGTATGTGCAGCTTGTTAAATATTAGTTTAATAAAACTTAAGTTTGGGCGAGCATGTGAATGATAGCTATTATTTCCATTATACGATATATTCTGTGATAGTACTACTTATATTTGGGACCTTCCTCAATGGACCCGCGTGGTGAGAAAGGACTTGTGTCCAAGCAGAGGGGGCATTAAAATAGTTATAAAGATAATAACGATTGTTTCAAGCAGATTCACCCCCGTATCTATAGACGAGTAAGTAATAACTTGAGTAAAACTTGCAATTTTCAAATGCTTCTAATATTATATTCATACGCATTTTATAGTATCAATTAACCTTAAATTCACCAAAACTGCACTAAAAAGTCATTTAAGATGAATTTTACTATAAATTGCATGTGAATATGATATGAGAAGCATTAGAAAATTCCAAGTTTTACTCAAGTCATTACTTACTCGTCTATAAATACGGGGGTAAGTCGCGGGCGGAAAATTTTCAATATACAGGGTTATTTGTAAAACACCAAACAACCTCGCAGGAGTAGATTACTAACATCATAAACAACAACATTTGTTCTACGACTTTTCCGAAAACAAACAAAAAAATATCAACTTTCCATACAAATATCCGAACAGCTGATCAAGTTTTGTATGAAAAGTCGGATTTTTTTTGTCTGTTTTTGGAAAAGTTGTAGCACAAATGTTGTTGTTTATGATGTTAGTAATCCACTCCTACGAGGTTGTTGGTGTTTTACAAATAACCCTGTATAATTTGGAAAATTTCATTGGCGTTAAAAGCAGTCATTTCATCAAGGAAGCTTGATCAACAGTCGATCAAACCAGTAGAGGCTAGAATATAGGGATCATCCCCCAGACTTGTGTGTGTATCTGAATAATTAAAGGCTGTGTCATCCTTGTATTTACTGTTGCTACTTCTATACATCTGTATGTTTGGTATTGTCAATCCTATTATTTTGAGAATGTTACCTATACTCCTATATAGGGCAGTTGACCTCAATCAAATAGTCACAGCCGGTGATTGGTTTACATGTTGCTTTATATAAAAACCAAAACTAGATACAAGTCAACTCAACATTTTTAAGACTTTTTGATTATTGTCATTAATTGCAATTAAGACGAGAGGTACAACTATATGAAAAATCTTAACGAAGTCTTTTTTTAAATTAAGATAAATTAAGATAATCAATTTAATAGAAATGTTTACTAAAACCTAAAACAAAAATAAGGGAAATAAAAAAAATAACTCAAATAAAATATTAAACTGAATATTTCCAAAATTAATTTGTAAGCTGAATTGGTAGAATTCATTATAAATTGTAAACAACTTTTCATATTGAAGCAACCCCAAAATCACATGAAATATGAATTGTTCTATATTTTAGTAGAAATTCGTAACTTTCAGGGGCGCATTCGTACAAAAGTTATTAAAGTTGAACCTTGGACGAATTTCGTCCAAGAGTTGAACTCAATAACGTTGAATAAAACAGCTAGCTTTTAGTATTAGTAAATAAATCATTTGCATACATTTAACCAATCATTATTATAATAGATTGAGATCAGTTAAAATCTAAATGTCGGATTCATCGTCCATTGGTCTAATTACGGATATAGTTTCAGTGATATTGTGAACAAATGTTTGCGCGACACTGTTGACGCATAAACATGTCCGGTAATGGATGCAATTAACATTTAATGAATAAATTAAACGGACGCTAACTGCTCATTATTTAAGGATAATTTAGCACAAAATATACAGTGGGAAATCAAAGTCATTGGCAATTTTTTAAACTAAGAATATAACTGCGATATTGATAACTATCGCCCGGAAAAATACTTGTGGGGCATTTTCGCAGGTCGATTTTCCGGGTGACTTGCTAGGCGAAGTTAGCCGAATAGGGATTTTTACAATTGCTTGTAAAACCGAATCACAAACCTATTTTCAATGAGGTGGCGATTTTATTTTAAAAGCGATTGTCGATAAAAAGCCCTAATCGACGAAAGTCGCCTAACAAGTTGTCCGGCAAATAGACCCGCGTAAATGCCCCTACGGGTCTATTTTCTGCTATCGTGCTACGGGCAGATGTACAGTACCGATCACGTAACAGTGTTTTTTTATGTTCTGTGATAAATATTACACTCGGACTATATCTCGTTACTGATATAATATATTTTACTTAGGTAAGAGACTGTCCCGCGTATCCCTTGAATCCATAGATATAGTATATCTTGATGCTACCTTGCATACCCCATGGGGTACGCGTACCATTAATTGGGAAACACTGCTCTAGATTTATTTGACAGATAGTTTCATAGAAATTAAACTAGTAGATGCTATCCAAAACCTGTAAATTGGTTAAAATACGTGCATACCCAAAAACTATGAGATAGCTGAGGAGGAGCTTTGCTTACAAATTCGGGTTCGATTAATGCAAATGTATGTAATACCTCAGGTAATGCCTGTTTCGCTACAAGGAGATGGATATCACTCGCTTGGACGACGACATTTAAGCACCAAAGCTCCGATACCTGATCTGCATACCATGAGCTTCATGTAGGTACCCTATATACTACCTAATAAGCAAGGTATCGTATTCAGCATATCATCCAGTTTAATTGTTCCTATTACTGAGGCACTTCCAACACCACTTGGCCCACTACCCGGACCCAATGCGGATTGGTGGGGTTAATGACTGTAAATGCAGCCGGCACCAACGGCTTGATGTACCTTCCGAAGCCCGGAGCTCCAGATAATACATTTTTAGCCACCCATTCCATGGCCAACCCTTGCTAAAGTTGCATAACTACCACAGTCACACTTCAAAGTCAAAGTCAAATAAGCTTTATTCAAATAAACTTAATTATTAAGTACTTTTGAATTACTTAGAGTAGAAGTACTTCGCTATTATGCTCTTCAATCTATACAACGTATCTCGAAACACTCCTGAGTTAACATACAATACGCACACTTAACTACACATTTGTAAAAGAAGAATGGATTGTAAGTTTGCATTAAAATGTAACTATGTTTTTTATGATCGTTAAATACTATAGGTACAACGTGTTACAAAATAACCCCTAATGCCGAATATGGTAGATAGGGGCCATCAAACTAAACAACTTTTACAATGGGACCAACTCTGAAATCGCGAAAACAAATCAGCAGTTTCATGCTAAAATTAATTACGAAAATATCAAGATGTGTGAAACAGCTGTATTTTTTTCGCGATTTCAGAGTTGGTCCCATTGTAAAAGATGTTTAGATTGATGTTCCCATAATACGGTAGTATTCGGCATTAGGGGTTATTTTGTAACACGTTGTATAGTATTTACGATCATAAAAAACATAGTTACATTTTAATGCAAACTTACAATCCCTTTTTCTTCTTCTTTTACTATTCTTCTTTTACAAATGTGTAGTTAAGTGTGCGTATTGTATGTTAAAGCAGGAGTGTTTCGAGATACATTAAGATCCCGGGTCAGCTACATAGGATAGTGTTCCTCTAGTGCCGGTGATTAGTAAACACAAGCCGAGTAATGCCGACTAGGCGCATAGTGCAGTCATGCGCGAGACCTGATCATTCCACCCGATTTGAACGAAGATCCATCTATCTATGCATAGACTCTCTTCTAGGGCTATTATTTCACACGTACGTCGGTGACGTAGCGATGGAGAAATTCCACAAGTGCCTTTCTTTAAGTAAAGTAAGTACTTTAAGTGGTAGTTACTACAGAATTAGGTACATTTTAAATCCTAGCGCATCTTGTTTGCGTAGTTGGAATCGTGTTGAAGACGAGACAAGTTGTTACTTTTTTGAGACGTGACAAATTATTACTAATTTATAAAATTTTTGGCGCATGACGAGTTAGAACAATATTTTGGGGTGATCGTTACCCCAATCTGAGATCGTTTGAAAAAAAATACTGTGAAGAAATCATTGATATTTTAGTAAGTTTTTTTGTCTCATTACTATTCTTATATTTTAGACTATTTTCTCCCAATCTTAAGCCATTTTCTAGTATCGTTAAAGAGGCACTTCAAGTCTTTATAAATTTCTGATACTAAATCTTCAAACCCAGTTACGATCCGTATCCCCTGAGGGGAACAAAATAATGCTTTAACGATATTGTTGATAATCAGTTCCGACGTCGCCACCGTCTCGGCAGAATAAATGTTGGCTTATCTGTAAGCTACTGCTAATCGGCTGATGTTTAACAAATCGTGTTTGTCGCTTGAGATTTTTAATCCGCATTTTGGTTTGACAAGAGATTTTATTTATTTGTATTAACAACATCACAAACTTATTCCTAACTAAGTAGTTCAAACTCTTCGGTTATAGGTACAAAGTTAATTTAAATAAATATGGAACCTATTTGTTTGTATAAAAACAAACTCTTAATTCGAATTAACCCTGAAAATACCTCTATTAAAATAGGACAATTTGTATTTATATTACGCTGTATCGGGGCTACTTATATACAACAATTAATTGAGTAAGACGTGATTGTTAATAAAATGACATTGTTTTACCTACAGATCACTTTGTTTCTGCCCAACTAACAATTTTACGTCGTACAATGGTTGTACAAACGTTATCTTATTACCACTTGCCGCAAAAGATAGGTCACACTAACGTTATAATAACGTTTGCTCAACGCGAAAAGGGCCCCATTTATACGACCTACATTGTTGTTTAATGGTCATACAAAAGTCACAAGATTACCACTTTCATCGTACAGTAGTCGCATCAAAACTTTACAACGACTTTTTCGTTATATTGTGGTCATACAGATGTTTTTAAATGACGCAAACGTTGTATATGAGTCAAGTAACAACACTTGTACGACTGATTTTTAATGTTCGTCAGTGACTCGTGTTTGTGGTTATGTTTCGAGATCTGAGTGCAAAATAAATCCATTACAAGGTAATAAATAGTGAGTATTAATTAACTTTCATATCTTGCTAACTGTGTTTGTCTCTCAT
Source organism: Agriphila tristella (assembly GCA_928269145.1). Taxonomy (NCBI): domain Eukaryota; kingdom Metazoa; phylum Arthropoda; class Insecta; order Lepidoptera; family Crambidae; genus Agriphila; species Agriphila tristella. Next base: position 48,564,036 of record OV743433.1, read on the forward strand.
ACCGTTTAGTTCGTCTGGGAATTAAAATTTTATGATAATATACCTATGTAAATACTATTCATATTTTCATGCCCCTTCGTAGTTTTGCGTTTAAAACATAAAATTTGTATTAATAAAATTATATTTAATTCTAAAAATGTCAGCCATGTTAATTTTGTCGCACACTAATCTCGATATGACGTTATAAAGACAAAAAGTCATTTTAAGGTTATTTGAAGACCAAGTAAGGCCGCCATTTTGTTAAACGTCATTTAAAAGTCGAAACTTGACTCAAATGCGACTACAAGTCGTACAGAGGTTTTAGCTAAAACTTTAATATAACGTCGTATAATTTAGTCGTGCCGACGTTACTATGACCAGTTTATTATGACAAATTTGTCGCACGACTAAAAAGTTAAATTTAAGACGTCTATAGGACCTAGCAGTCATCTTATTACTATTATAAGACTGCTATCCGACTTAAAGCCATACAAGTCAGGACTTATGAGACGTTTTTGCTTGTTGGGTGTGTTCTGAGGTTTTCCTTTTTTATATTATTCTGCAAGAAAAAGATCCATTTACGGAATTTGAAGAAATAATACAAGGTACAAAATTTTAACACTAAAGCTGTGGCGGGCGATGTGATAAATATTTTATCGTAACTACCAGCGTTTCGCAATCCGTGCCAATCATTATACACATGTCAACACTAAAGTAAATAAGTCAATTACACCTAATAACCGCCACCAAATTATCATATGTGACGTCACTGTACATATACCAATCAGAGTTTAAACAAAGAGCTAGTACGTTTATTATTCACGGAAATTATGCTTTAATCTTATTTGGCCAATTTCCACAGCGAGTGTAATCATCCTATCGACTGTTTGTGCCGGATTGACGGTAATTTCATTACCATTATGTTTGACAGGGTTGTCTCTACTTCCAAATAATAAGCTACGTAACTTAACGCCAACTTATTGATTTGAAAATAGATGTATACGATAATTCTACAAAATAGCTTCATTACGCTCTTCAATCCTTTAAATGTAGCGAAATTTCAATGTTTCCATTTGTCTAATTAGGTATTGATTTTGTTACTAGCGGCCGCCCGCGGTTTCACCCGCATGGTTCCCGTTCCCGTAGAAATATTGGTATATAAACTATTCTATGTTTTAATCTAGGCTATCTACTATCTGTGTGCTAAATTTCAATCAAATCCGTTCAGTAGTTTTTGCGTGATTGAGGAACAAACATCCAAACATCTAAACATCCAAACCCACAAAATTTCACATTTATAATATTAGTAGGATTTCAGAATGTCCTGCTTAGATTCTGGCTGACATGTTTCAAACCAACAAGTAATTATTGAATAAGTATTGAATAAAAAAAAATTAAGTATTGAAAATAATTATGCATTCGTTCTAACATTCAGCGACTTGTGTCACAGTCTTTAAAAACAAGTTATTTGGATACAAGACACAAGTTAACAAAGTTTAGGAATAAAAGTATTGTTTTGTAAAAATACCAATATACGTGCTGTAATCCGTAAAAAGTTATAAGTCTACGTTATACGTACGTGTTATTTGTGGAAATTCTAATTTTATAGTTTTTTTTTATTTTGACAGCCCTGTAGCTGAGACCGTCAATTACACATTTTCAATTTATGTATCTGCCTTCCAACAACGTTAATCATTTTCAATGTTTCGTTTATTTTGATTTTATATCAAAAACTACTGACTTCATTACGTGCGTAATGATCAATGTATGTTTATGTAAATCAATAGTAGGTAATTAGGAAAGAATACTATAAGCGGATAAATTAGCCTTAGCTTAGCAGCTTAAGAGACTACTCAGCCAAATGAAACTCCGCCACAATTTGTTTTAAATTTTCAATTTACGCACGGGGTTTTTATTCACAATACTTAAATCTTAGAAGTGATGTTACAAATACAATACTTTTTTTAATTAATAGATGTTTAATAAATTGATCACTTACTAAATAAAGCACTATAGCTGCTTACAGAATGAGTATTCCGTTTGAAATATGATTTTACTTATCTTTATTTGGATTTAATAAAATATTTTCCGGTATTGCTGTGGTAGGTATTACGGGGAAGCGTAGAGGAATCATTATTTTAGTTGAGCTGAATTCACTTTTCTTTTTGAAATCATTTATGCTTTGATGAAATTCCACATTGTTTTGAATTGAATTAAGAAGAGTTACTAAATTTTTTATTCTTCAAAAGATGTTGTTCAAAGCGCCGTTTTAACATTTCAAGCACAAGGTTCGTAGTCTTCGAACATTATACCAAGACGATGACAACTCGACTTAGGGGGCGTCCATTAAAATGGACGACCCCTTACAGTGACATTGGCATATAGGTGTGTCTCGATAAGTCGCTTTCCCGTTCTTCTTGCGCTTTCAACGGAGCGCGGAGGCATGCTTTGGGGCATACAATAGCGCATACCCTATCTTCTATCTTCACGTCAAGTTGAAAGGAAAGGTGCACGGTTGGAAGCAATAGTGCATGCGTCTAACGTATTTTGAATAGAAAGTTAAAGCGAGTCGGTGAAGACAGACTATATAAGAGCGAGAGAGGTCACGACGGAAAACTACAAGAGCTAGCTCAAGGCCCAAAATTTAATATGATTTAGCACAGAGGGTGTATATGAGTCAGTACCCACTCGCGAGGTCAGCTAGAGGAACACCTAGTGGCAGCACGCTTTGAAGTATATAAAAGTTCAACATGCTCTACAAGTCTTTTGTCGAAACTAGTTTGTAGTACAAAGAAACCTGGGAAAGTGATCAGATCGCATAGTTGTGAAACGCAGTGAGTCAGCACGCATATGGCACTTTGGTATGGTTATGTACTTCGTGTTATCCATGCCTCGAAAATGTTTAAAATGGCATCGTTACGAATTCTGCCATTAATACAAAATAACATCATTCCTAACATCATTCCAATAAACTCTCGAGCTATGCAGGCTTAGAGGCCAATTTATGTACAGTTAAAATAACAAGTCTTTGAGATTTGTAACTTATCTTCGCTAGGAAGTAAGTAAAATTTCAACATGCTCTATAAGTCTTTTGTCAAAATTGAAAATTGGCAGTAGATTAGGTTATATTACAAAGAAACCTGAGAAAGTGGTCAGAACGCATAGTTGTGGAACGCGGCGAGTCAACACGCATATGGTACGGACTTCGTGTTATTCACGCCTTGAAAATGTTTTAAATTACGTCATTACCAATTCTGCTATTAATACAAAATAACATAATTCCAATCAACTCTCTGGCTATGCCGGCTTAGAGGCCAATTTAATCGCAGTTAAAATTACAAGACTCAAATAAATACGGCTAGTTTTACCGAGCTAATAGCTTCGTTCGAAAACGTTGCAGAAATCCCCGTCTGAATGTTGGTGCGGAGTTACGGCCCTCTGAGGAGCGGATCGAATTATAGCTGTTTGTTCTCCGAGTCGGAACACAATAACCTGCCCCTAATGGAACTTCCTTACTAGAATTAGATCTTAAAGAAAATCTAGGCTGGCTTCAGTTTGCTGTGGATTAAAGACTTTGAAAATAGGAGTCGTAAATTAAATATCGATAAAATAAATAAGAAAACATAGTAAATAACTTCATGTCTGTGATAATGACAATGGAACTTAACCTCCTCCTGGGCTCCTCTCTCGCTGCGCCCGCTCGTCGTCGCACCTAAACGTTTGTTTACCAGTGCTAAAGTTTTAAAATTAATTTGTAAGGTGCAAAGTATTAATTTTAAAGCTTAGCATATTTATAGTGGAAACCATTATTTTTATAGTTCATTCAATAAATTTTGAAACTAAACATTTTAAAGTGTTTATTTTTAAAGTGCATTTATACAGGGTAATTTTTGGACCCCTTTTCAAATTTTGTCAGGTCATTCTATAACAGCAGTACAATCAATTTGAGAAGAAAAAAAATTTTTTTTTTACAATTTTGCCCCTAGCTTTTCCCTACACAAATTGAAATTGTTGTCACTGTTTGCGCATCGCACGGTCGACCCGCGCGAGCCCCCCTCCCGCCACACGCCTTCCACCGCTCGCGTCCCATGCGCGAGGGTGAGCGTGCGCGCCTAAATTTTTTGGACATAAAAAGTGGCTGAAAACTGGGAATTTAAAAAGAAATAATTCATAGTTATCTCACCAAATTTTTTTTATTACTTCCTTGAACTTATATTTGATTTTGTAAAGAGGTCGCAAAATTACCCTGTATACCTATTCCCCAATAACAAATATAATTTCCTTGGAAATATATTATGGCTTTATCATTAGACTCCCATTCTGAATTACAGCAACATCTATTACTCACACCAAAATTTGCAAGTTGCTAGGATTCGAACCCGAGACCGTGGGTTCATCAGTCCAGCGAGTCTAGCCCCCCTACTCAAAATGGCCTACATAACAAAAAGCTAACCTGAACTTCATTGTTTTTAGCCGACAATCCCGCAGGTCCTCACTTGTGCTTATTATCCTTCGTGTCCAATTTATAGACTACACTCATTTAATAACCTAATTAGTTAATATCTTCAGAGCAATATCTGTTGCTATAATTGCAAATAAATTAAATATACGAATTAATTCTTACTAACATCGCTACTATATAATTCCTAGAAATGTAGTTATTTATAGCATTTGACAATCAGAAACATCTAATCTAATACAAGATAAAATCGACGTTAATTTAACAAACTAGCTTTTGCCCGCGACTTCGTCCGAATGGACATTGGGAAACATTTGACCGGGATAAAAAGTAAAACTATCTGTGTTCTATTCCAAATCCGTTCAGCTGTTTTACTTAATTGAGTATTTCACATTTATAATATAAGTAAGTAGGATATCCCGTTACTTTCCGATAAGTAGTATTAGTACGATATCCATAACCCGTTCATGCCCCGTTCCCATTTTCGTTCCTGTACCCGTTCTTGTATTATTTCAGCCCTTTAGGGGTTAAATCATTTGCACCGTATTGAACTTCAAAACAAATGCAATCAACATCCCAAAAAACCTTGATAACGACATCCATATTGATTTTTTTGTTTTAAGAAGCACTTCTACAAACTTTCAAGTCAAAATTTCTATTGAATATTATTTTTGCATAGTAAATTTGAACCCCTATTTCATCTCTTTAAGTGTTGAATAATAACTACAATGTTGGATTTTTAAATGCCATTATTGCAATCACTCTTCCATTAAACCTCAATAACGACATCTTTATCATAGTAGAATCAAATACTATGTCTATTTCATATTAGGCTTTTTTTACCCCTTTTACCCCCTAAAGGGTTGATTTTCAGAAATCACAATATAAGTGTTTGATTATTTGTTTACAAAAGTACTCCTATGAAGATTCAAGTCGGATTGTCTATTTTATGTACTTAAACGAAGTTTCAAGTCTAAATGTCTATTTAATATTTTTTTCCATACTAACTTTGAACCCCCATTTCACGCCTTTAGGGTTGGAATTTCCAAAAATTCCATCTTAGTGGGTGTTTACACTTTATAAAATATCTATGTACAAAATTTCAAGGCTCTAGGTTCAGTAGTTTGGGCTGGGCAATAGTCTGTCAGTCACCCCTTCTCTTTTATATAAGAGATAAATATTTACATTTAACTCACTACAATAACTGAATCTGAGCTTGTTTGTACTATCAGTGGGTGCATGATAATAACGCATAGAACACATAAAGCTAGCCACCGACGAGACGTCCACTTGGCTGACGTCTCCAAATGGATGTGCAACCAAACCATGTAGGTATGTGTGTGATGTGAAGATTTAAGCTTTACTAGGTAGGTACTTCGTTGAATATACTTCCATTTGGAGGCACCAACAACGCCGTCACTTTCATAGTTTACATCTGGATGTACTTCCAATCAGAAGTATTCCATTTCGACGTCTGCCAAATGGACGTCTTTCAGTGTCTGTCAGGAATTGTTATGATTACATCAAGCAGTTATTCGTCATTTCGTGTTATTTCGCATTAATTAGCCTTCAATATCGAACCTTAGAACACAGCATGATGCATCATCATCACTTATAGGTTTTTAACGTCTCCATTGTTGGGGCACAGACTTTTCTTATGGATGGATATAGGATAGGCCATAACAAACACGCGAGCCCATGTGGTTGGTGCTATAACGTCTCCCGCATCAACTTTCGATGAACGATATGATAATAATTGGTTTCCCATCCGATTTCCGACCCTAGCAAAAGTTGCTTAACCTCCTCAACCGCAGACCGAATGAACTAGGCATACCTCCACCACTGAAGCATCAAGCTCCTCAACGACTTAGATCTTGTCAATAAGTTTAACTAGTATCTAACTTAGGCTGTCTACTAGCGGTTAGATAGCTCGTGACCAGGGTTACCAGACGTCAGGATTTGTCCTGACATGTCAGACTTTTTGGGTCCCTGTCAGGATTCCGACCGGATTTGGAAAATGTCTGGCTTTTTGGATTATTCACTACTTGCAATAAATAATCAAGAACCAAAAATAAAAAAGCGAAGAACTAAAACTTTATTAATTTTACATGATATATCATTATAACAAAAACAATATTTATTTATTAAAAGAAAACTTATTTATTATACCTACCTACAATGTGTTATCGTAAGCCGTGTGGGGGCTTTAGCAAAAAGTCAGGACTTTTTAGTAGAGATCAGGCTTGTCAGGATTTTTAGATATACCATCTGGTAACCCTACTAGTAACTAACTTCAATATTAATTAAACAAATATTGAGGATGAACTTTCTTTAGATAACATTACGTGAGGACAAAGTTTTCTATACTCTGGTTTACTATCACCATCTCGTTAGATTATCGAATAACGAATTTGACTTATAACGGGTTAAAATCACTGAGGTAAGTAAGGTGGTTAAAATCAGTAATATTAAATTAGTATTGAATTTATTTCATCTCATAAATTTTAATGTTATAAAGAACCTTTAGAATTGATTATATTATGACTTGACAAAAACTTGTAAGGCCTTAATTAAATTAATGTTGAAACCAAGTTGGAATAACAAAGGTATACCTATCTAAAAGCATGTTAAATCACTCGCACCCAATTACATCAAGTTCATATCTTTTTGTGTGTCTATCAATATGCGTGCGTTGAAAGTTAAAAAATATGAACTTTTAGGTTTTTGCATTCACAATGCTATTTTTATATTAAGATGATTTTTTCATTATTTATTCATCTTAAAAAATATGGTTAATAATAATGTTTAAGGGAGTACAGGATTCAATTGGTAAATTTTATATTACTGTATTACGAGTTTAAAAGAATCTCCATCAATCAAATAGGCTTAGCGTGCCTAAAAATACACCATTAACCTTTTAAAATAAAAACATTCCAAAAACCAAAGCAACTCAAATTCAAATCTAAGTTGCATTCTATTTAATAACCATAAAGAAATAAGTTATTGCACTAAACCGGACTGCAGCTGGCTCGCCGGCCCATCAATGGACTTTCTTTAAAAGTTAAACTCGAAGTTGGCAGGTAAGTTAGGCGTAGCGCAGGCAAAAGTCGTGAATCCATTTAAAACAATCCCTCCTAGTTCGCAGCCACTTCATTATAATTCAACTTGAAGCGCGCGCGCCGAAAACTTGCGGTGCAGTCCGGTAACTCTATCTCCGATATTGCTTTTTGCTTTAATAAAAAATTATTAATGTTTTAAATTTTCAGTTTTCAGCTTTAACGATGTACCTAAGCTGCGTTTCCATTATGATATATGTAATTATGAATGTAGCGCAGGTATGACGTCAGACTGCGTGTAAAGCCGCGATTTCAAAATGTTAGTAGCTTGCATTTGCATGCAAGGTACAAGTTGCAAGACACTTGCTTAGTAGGAACGTAAACATGCTTACAGGCTGCATGCTGAATTCAGATACTAAAAAAATTTACTCGTCTCGTTCCAGCTAGCTTCTCAGGCGGGACTCGAATCCACAAGCTTAGTAATCCAGACCAATGTTAACCAATTAAACTACAGAATTGTTACGAACATTGGCCTAGATTCCTAATAATCATAAAAATATACACTACTCCAAGAGAATTTCTATAATTAAATGCTGATAATTTGATTTAACTTTGCAGATACTTAAATAGACCCGGCTGCGAGTCAAACGCCAGTTGAATTGAGATCGAAGATGAAGTTTTCAGAGTAACCCTGATGTTCAGCGGCGTGACTTTGACTGGGGCCACGAAATTAGCGGCGGCCGAGCGATGGCAGTAGAGCGGTGCGGAAGCTCGTGATGTGGACCAGGTAATAAACGTAACTAATGGGGTTGCCAACGCAAAGCTGATTGTAGATGGCGCTTGCTTCCGTTTTTTCTTACGACAGTAGACGTTTCGCTTATAACTATAAAAAAAATTGGTATTTAATAATTTTATGGTATTTTTTTACCGAAAAAGGCATTGACCCAAAATGGATATAAAAAACTATTCTACAATGCAAGCGCCGGAATTGAAAGCCAAATTAAGACGTTTTTATTCTTATAGAATCTATTTTTTTTTTCTTACAAATAAGATTTTTTGGAAATTTGTAAGTTCCAGTATTTTTACAGCCAGAATTTAATCAAAAACGATCTTAAGTAAAACTCGTTTATTTTGTCAGTTTTCATGAAACAAGCGTACGTAGCGCCATTTTGACAGTTGCCTTCCCCATTGAAGCCGTAGCGGTATCGAAGCTACACCGTAGCACCGTAGCGTTCGGCGCCGGCGTAGTCTTTGAAATACTTTTTTCGTAATTACGTATGTCATCTATCGCATTTTGAATTGAATTACAACAAGTAGGTAATAACTGTAGTTACCACTTACAATTTGCCTTTAATGGCATTCATTGACGCCTACCTTACCTTACTCATAATTAATTATCTACCAGTATCTGTCACATCCAGTACGGAAGTACGTGGTTGCTTGTTGAGGTATACAATTCACGTCGACAGTGACGATAGTTTTATGACCCTACATATTTTTAAATTATATTGTGTACACTCATAATGTTTTCTTTATTGTAAAGTTAAATAAGTATTATGTTTTCTCAATAAGTGAATCAATGTTATTCTTGAGAAAATAAAGTTATTTAACCACAAAATGTTCATGAATAATGGTATCTGTTGTATTTAAATTAACCTTTTTTGTCCCTGTCACTACCGGGTGGTAGTGACTGTCTCGTCGCCCGCCACCGCCCGCCCGTCCGTCCATCGCTCGGTCGCAAGTTTCGTACCCACACCCTTAAACTCCCGCTGCCGATAATTGATCAGAAGACCGGTTCCCTGATTGCTATGTAAGTACAGAAATCTAATTTGAAATGTTTTCTTTGTGTCAAAAATCTTAAGTGCTTACATAATTTGTCTATCTAGTGAACCATACAGAAGCTCTGAAACTAACTCTTGTCTGAAAACTTATCAAGATTGAATTAAGCGCATACCCATATTTTATCTGATGGATCTTCATAATGATCCGTAATACGTCAGTTTAAAAAAAAATTACGATTAACACATAAATTATAATTGTCTTGAATATATTTTTTTATGAATAACCAACTAACTACTTAAATCTATAAAAAATCAATAAACAAAAAAAGAATCCAGCATTCAAATGACTACTTTTTTCTTTTCAAAAACAAACAGTAAACACGGACGCGCTTAAAGACAACAAATCGAGGCAATTCCTTAAAGTTTACGGCGCAAATATTTTACTTTTACTAAAATAGACAGTCAAGTGTGGGTCCTGAGTGACAGCGTGTCGCACATATGGAATCCGCGGTGGGTGAAGAAATAATCGTAAGTACGTGCACTAAAGCCACCTAAAGCCCTTGAGGCCCCTAACGTGCACTAGGCAAGACGGACTGACATCTGATGTTCCTCTGCTCTTCAATCTTCATACTCCCTTAAGGCGCGATTGGTTCAGTCCAATGGCAGGATTACAAAAAACTTATCGCGACGCTGCTGCTGTAGATGGAGACATTTTGTACGTTTACTTAGTGGTAATATGCCCGGTTATTGTTCAGTTATGTCTAAAAATGGTTGATAATAATTATTGTTATTAAGACTGTATATACGCATTTCAAAGAAATTAGCGTTTTTCCAAACAAGTTATCTAAAGAATTAAAGCATTACAATTGATGTAAACTTTAGTTTTAGGAAGCAATATTCTTAAATTAGTGCCGTATAGAGAGAAAAACATAATAAATTATCAGGTATTTTAAAACAAAGACAATCTGTTCAAGTGGAATTCCAAATTTGCTTGTCAGAGGTATTTTTCAAACACGTTTCAGCTGTAACAAATAATAATACGACTCATATTTATTTTTTCATTTATTGTTTGTATTGTCAAGGAGTGCCCTATAGAGAGAAAATTTAAAAAAATGATTATAATCACAGAGATATAAAATATTAAAAAATGCCCAAATAGGTACACTTTGACATGTTTTTTTACTGGCATTTACAGATTTTAAAGTTATTTATTATTTTACTTATAAATAATGAGGTATTTGTCTATTGTATTGAGTATTTTTTATATACTTATATCTAATATATAATTTAATAGGAATTTTCAAAGTTCGCCCTCATTACGGTTCGCGCAGAGATGTTTCGATCATTTGTATGGAAAATTTAAAAATGGAACGTGATGCGCGTCTACAGCCTTAAGGAAATTGGACAGTAAACGAAAATTGAAGAAAACAAAAATGTGTTAAAAGAAAAATTTATACTTATATACAAATATTTGCTTTCCTCAATTCCAAATCCAATAATTGGTAAAAATCAAAATTCTACTGAAAAAATGTCTACATTTACACTAGCGCCAAGTTAGCGGTAGTGCACCGACTAGTGGACGATTTGTGAATCAGAAAAATTTTCTTGCCATTCACGTTTCATCTCATTCGAGTTGGTCCAAAAAGTGTTTTCCAAAATTAAACAACATTGCTTGCGGTGTGCAAGTGGTTAAGCGACGCTGTTGCCCAGCATGGTACACCATGGGCACGGGCAGGACACCCTTCGGCCAAAAATCTTCCTTCATGAAGGTCGACAGATGTTACAAGACATGGTACGCTATGCGTCACCACTGAAGACGAACACTTACGAAGTACAATGGGAAGTATTACGCGCAAGTTTATGCGGAACCCGAACAAAAGGTGCTCACAATCAGATAAAGTATCGCTGAGCAAAGTTAACGAAGCTCAAACGAACAGATTTCAGTTTGGGAAAAGTTTTACGGCGCGTATTTACCTAAGCAGATTTTTTATTTATTCTACGAAACTTTAATCTACAAAAAAAGGCTGATTGAAAGTAAACAGGTAATCTTTCAAACATACATAATAGAATCTTGAAGTTGCTCCTATAATTTATGGGATAAATTTAAACATTGATTAATGTTTGTAATGGAAAGTAACCCCACTCTATATGCTGAAGTCATTTGAAGCCTAGTTTGATAAAATTGAATTTCTTATTGGTTTTTTAGGGTTCCATACCCGAAGGGTCCAAACGGAGCCCAATTGCTATCACTCATGTATCCGTCGGTCTGTCCGTCGTCTACCACAAAGCTCTAGCGGCTAAACCAATGAAGCTACAGTCTTCATATTTGCAGCAAAGATGTGTTTTGCTGACCCAAAGCCAGGTAAAGTTAATTATTTTAGAACGTGGCAACCATACAAGTGAAGGGGGTGTGAAAAAAAAATTAACCTACGTGTGAGGTATCATTGTTTAGAGCTTGTTATATTGACAACGACTGTATGTTTCTGTTTTAAAAAATATTAGAAAACAAAGGCATGAGAAGCTGCCAAAGTCAGCTTTAAAAAAACTGATTATTTATAAACTTCCAATTGAACTTTGGTGATAATTTTTATTTATTTAGTGTATTTTACCAACAAATATTGATATACTGAAAAATCTGATTCTTTTCTTTTAAATTCCTTTATTTTCCTACAAATCATCTTATTTTACTGTCAAACGTGTAGCACAGATAAGCCCCGCCCCTTTTGGAACGGAACCCTAAATGTGCGAAGTCCGACACTCACTTGGCCGGTTTTTTGTTTTAGGTTTATAATAACACAATACTCAAGCTCTTTTACTCTAATACAAAATAACAATATTATATAGGTACTTGATGATATCACTTTTCTGATTTTATAAACTTTTCAATTGTTTGAATGAAATATAGATAAACTCGAAACCTTAAATGAAATTGATTTACGGTATTAAAACGTGAGCTTGTGAATAGAAAGCAAAAGTATTGAATCATAATAATCTTTACACTTGACTTAGTGTTAAACGTATGAACACAATGTAAATAATATTATATTTTTTTATGTTCAAGATTTATGTTAAATAGACATAGATTTTCTATTATATTGGACGTTTATCTGCAACGCATTGTGTTGTGTGTCTAAATACAAAAACTTTCGTGTGAAAGCTAGAGTGTATTAGAGCTTCTACTAGCTGACTAGAATTATTATTAGGTAATAAAAAAAAATGTTTGCTCTTATTGGCTTCTTTACTTTGTTTTGTATTTGCTTTGTTCCAATTCAAAATTATATTTAAATCAAAATCATTGTCATGTCAGGATAAGTAACGAGCTTGAAGGTAACGAGCCAAGAGGTATTGTATAAGGTTGTTTGTATGCTCTTTAACATTTGTAGATCAAAGAGAAACTAAAATATATTATTAAGCCTAATTCATATCTCCTTTCTACATAGCTAATCTAAAAGAAACCCTCTTATGCTGTATCTGAATTTCAAAAACAGACACTGAGTTTAATTTTTATTGAATTAAACATTATGCACCATTTTTAGGGTTCCGTACCTACCGCACTACACACGGAATCCCCATCACTAAGAAACTGGCTATCTTACTTCTAACTGCCGGAACAAAACAATCATTAAATTTTTGCTAAGGCGTCAGGCGTCAGGTAAGATGGAGGTAGCAGCCAGGCGGACTTGAAATAAGCCCTACCATCAACTTTATATCTCAAAGCAATCTATTCTCCATTATAAACGAAAAATATTTAATTCCGCAATGAAAGCCTATGTTAATTCTGCGTTCAAATATTCACTACGACGTCATAAATTAATTTGAAACGTAATGAATGAAGATACTGCAATAAAATTACAAAGTCGATAAAAGCCATTCTTTATAATAACCACGTAATTTCTGGAACCACTTCCTTTTTAATGGTAGTTTAAATAATGAAAACGATACGGGTACTTTATTAATATTGCTTTGAGCTTACGATATTAATTTATAGGTACCTATTTATTAATTAAATTTCGTTACACATTGAGGTTATTTCCCATTAAATTGTTCGCAGTTAACTGGTTTCGTAGACAGACAAAGGCACTTGAAACGTGAACTGATTTGGTCACTTTTAAAGGCTGAAAATATATAGATACAGTAATTTTAATATGTTTGGTCCATCTTATAAAATAAGTAGTCTATTCATTCTTTTGCAATAATCATCTTTTGATTGTTTAGCGGCGAAATTAATAAATTTGATATAACTACTGCTGCTGTAATATACCTTTTTTAATTTTTTTATAGTAGGGAGAATGCATTTACGCATACCCCGTGCCTGGTTATGTGGGACTAGGGCCATACCCACTCCCTACTTTGCGTTCTCAGAAGTATATGCAAAAGCAACCAGTTTCACCCTTCTCCCTTTAAAAATTATCCGTTTTACAGATTTTCTGAATTTTCTAATTAAATAATTGTATAAACTAGAATAAAACGGTTGAAGACTAAATTATTATTTAATACTAATACACGTGATATCTCACAATACTCAATTTCGTACAAAAGGACTCGTTTCCTCTAATTTAAGTAATAGTTAAAGATTTTTCTTCATTACTGAAAAATTGTTTATCACGGAAATAAACTTCTCAAGTGACAAGTAAACTTTTTCTTATCTTTTTATACATTTTGTACGACTTTTACATGTTCCGTTTTTGTCATGATTCTTATATGTTTTGCCTCGATTTTAACAATTTAAAAACAATCAATTAATTCAAGAGCAATTTTACAAATTTGTAAATAGTAAAATTGACTAATTAAATGTATCATGTTATAAAATAAAATCATTTCATAGCATTTTGTTAGGTTCCTAATATTTATTTCAAAGCAATTGTTAAATTATGAAAATATTCCTCATGTTTATTTTCCTTAAACAAAACAATTTGTTTCGTTTATGATTAAAGTTAAACGCAGTACCACCGATATAAATCACAACGTAAGTAATCTGGGATTGTTAATTGCAGAGAGAGAAGTTTACAACAGATACTTACCCCCAGAGCCAAGTTTCTGTTTAAAATATGTTTATTATTGGATTAGTTTCCGCGAATAATTTATTAAGGGCCAAGTTGGGAGTTCCGAGGCTCGCTGGCATTAGCTAAGTACATAAAACTTGCAGTCCTTTGTCTTGCTGGGAAAGAGATAAGGATGGACGAGAGACTTGCGCAATAAACAAACAAACAATTTCGTATCTATGGTATTAAATTTCACTCGTGCCTCTATTTCTAGGGTTTCCTAGGATGACGGTGCCGTCATATTACGGCCGCTAAATGATAGCGGCGTAGGACGTTGTCTATGTAAACAATTGCCTAGTTCCAAATCACGCCAACAGCACTGTTAGCGTATAATCCATTAAATTAAGAAGGTACACAAATACCCTATTTGTGGAATATTTTGTGACTATTTAATTTGGTCGGATACGCGCTAACAGCGCTGTGAGCGTGATTCGGAACGCGGGGAATATGGCGCGGTTTCTGACGTTACGGTGTCGCCATATTGTTAACATAGACAACATTTGAATGTTATACGTCATAACGGCGGCATATAGCGGCGCGAGCGTTGACTATATTACGGCCGTTATGACGGCACCGCTATCCTAGGATACCCTAGCTTAATGAGTGCACTAAACTTTGAAATAAAACACACAAACACGCATACGTATACACCCATAGACACACACACACAAAACACAATAATATGAACAAAACTATTTTACTATTTCCCGAAATCAGGATTAATTTAAATGGGTTCTTTTATCATTTCCCGACGTTTCCTCCTCTTTTCAAGGAAAGGACTTCCTGTGGCTACGCCAGCGCCACGGTCCCTTTTATTTTATATCACTCACTCACATGTCCTTTTATCCTAAAAAGTGTTCACAAAAGAGTTTATAATGGATTAATACTCAGACACGTCTTTGTGATTATTATTATAATAATTTAAGCAAGTCATTATCATTATTAGTCGCACGGCACACATACCTGGATAAGGTTATTGACCACCAGCCATTTTTAATGTCCCCACTACTGGGGCACAGGCCTTCCTTATGGGTGGATAAGGATGATGGGCCAAAATGTCGGCCCAATGCGGATTGGTGGGTGTTAACGACTGGAAATGCACCCGGGACCAACAGCTTGATATGCCTTCAGAAGCACGGAGGAGCTCAAGATAATATTTTTTTCGTTGGTCACCCATCCCATGAACGATCCTTGCGAAAGTTGCTTAACCTCTGCAATCGCTGGGCTAGGCGTTAAACCTGCGTTAAACACTGCGCCATCGAACTCCTCCATGGTGCAGGCAGTTGTATAACCGACAGTGGCGCTTTCAGAGGTTTTTTATTTAATAAGTTATTAACAGAAAAAAAATGTTTTACGTGGAGTTTTCAGGGCCTATGGTCTAGTATTTTTAGAAGGTGTCACCACATGTCCTCGTAGTCATTCGTAGAAGTAGATAGATAATGTGTCAAAAACGGCCACTTTTAGCAGTTTTACTATCTACTTCTAGCATTGACTACGAGGGAATGTAAAGATACCGTCTAAAAATAGTAGAATGTGGGCCCTAAAAATCTCACGCAAAACATTATTAAAATTGTGTATTAGAATTATAATATTAAATAAAATTCACCGCGGCACCACTTTCGCTCAGGGTGCCACCTTAAGAATTAGAGTACTTGGTCTTATGTAGGTACATAGTACTCATTCTCGATTTCACCCCGACCTACACGGCACAATAGTGTGCCAGATTAGAGGCGTTGTGGTAAGGCGCTTGAGCAGCCAATCTATTTTAATTGTACAAGCCTTGTTTTCGGGGGATGAATTTCGGCTTCGTCTTAAGGTGAGATAAGGGTGCGTAACGAGCCACCCTGTGGCTCTACGTCAAGTATTACGGTATCAGGGCTGCGACATAAACGCAGGTAAATCGTGAATAAGTGAGGAAGGGTAAGTGTTGTAACGCTGTAAGTTATTAATGGCGGCTATCACACCACGGCTTAACACCCTAAGTACGGTATCAGCTTGTAACGGATCTAAGTTATGCATTTTATGACTTAACCGTGTGAATTACGGCAATTTTGTATTAAAGTGGAACGTGAAGTCACTTATATGTTCGTGGAGATGGATTCGTGAAATTTTAATGAATTTCATATTTCAGCTGAAACGCCTGATCAGATGCTTACATCTATGAGTCTTACGAATAGTTTTTAATTTTACAAGAATATTTGAAAGTTTAACAGTACGCTGAAATGTTATATTTCTATTTTTAGGTGTTTGGAAATAGCCTTAAAAAGCATAATATAGTAGATAGGGACCATCAAATTGAACAACTTTTATAATGGGACCAACTCTGAAATAATGGAAAAATTAGCAAAAAAATCAATCAATCATCAGCTAACGATTTCAGAGTTGGTTCCGTAGCAAAAATTGTTCATTTTGACGATTCGGCTATATAAGGCTATTTTCAAACTGCCTGTATTTCTGTATATAAAGATATTTTTATGGCAGGATTCAACCATTACTTTATATAAAGTAGGTGATATAAGTACGCACAGCAACTCCATTCGATACTATTCCATTTCAATACTGTGGAAATCTTTCGGTATTAAATAAGTGCCAGTGCTACATAAAGTGCCATAAAAGGCATGATGCGACCTCAAATATGCAATTTTAATAATGTTGTCTTTGTGCTACAGATTTTATGAAAATATTGCAAAAATCTTCTATGGCAGTCATCTCACGACGAAATCTCTCTGTCTGTTTGTCACCAGGCTGTATCTCATGAACCGTGATAGCTAGACAGTTGAAAGGAGTCGTTCTTTCCTGGGTTCAGTTTTTTTTTATTTTTATACACCCATAATATTTTTTTTCTGGTAGATTCTTCTCATGGGACAAGGTTTCCAAAAAGAAAAAAAATATTAATCCCTGCAAAAAAAAATTAAAAAAAAATTAAAAAACTCAAATAATGGTGTCCTTCATCGTGTATTTCTTAATGTTTTCGCTTTAAAATTGAAGTGTCTTACTATTAATTTTACTCTCCTGAGTATATCAAAAAATTCTAATGCTTATTACAAGATTTTACAGCTGATTTAATCCTGAAAATCCATTTTGAGCGGCTACCGGCTGTTAAGGGTTATTCCTTTGCATTTTTATTTCTATTAAAATGGCAACATTGGCTGTTGATATGTCATTTGTCATTTTATTTGACATTTGACAGGATCAATATGATATATGACAGTAGGAAATCGATGTTGCCAAGGTAAAAAAAGTTTTGGGTTGCTGTTTTATTAACTTTAACTAACCAACTATTTTTTGAAAAAACTAATGTTTGCAGGGATAAAAAAAAAATATTTATACATGTAAAGGTTCCTTATCTTGTGCTCTTTCCATGAAATATAATTTTATGACCGTAGGCCAAGGTTTACCCAAAGGGGCCCAGCCTCCATACAAAAATGGAACATCTCTTTTTCACAGATGATGTATTTCTGCGCTTGAAATATTCACAGAATATTTAGTTCTATATTCACTTGAAAAATAAACAATTAAAATAAAATAAATACTAAATTCCCACACAACAAACGTGATTTTTTTTACGGAACCCTTCGTGCACGATTCTGACTCGCACTTGGCCGGTTTTTTTAATAAACATTTCATTTCATATTTCAATTCACCCAACTAAATGGCGATCAGATCATAAACTTAGTGAAGGATCTTCAAACTAAACTTTCTAAATCCAATTTCGTCTAATAAACTATAACTTGGTAGGTAAGTTACAGCTAATTTGTACAGTTAAGCTGCAGAATTGATTATTGCAATGGATAAAGGTGAAGTTCTGATGAAATTTAGTTTGAAGCTAAGCTAGCTATTATGAAATCTTTAGTTAGTAATATAAATGCGAAAGTCAGTTTGTTTGTTAAGCCTGGCACGTCTTAACTACCTCCTCAACCGATCATGATAAAAATTTAAAAAGGCTAAGCCTAATGTGCGATTTACACGTGTCAATTTTCCAATCGACTTGCTGGTCGATACTTATTAGTTTTTTAAGGATTTTTATCGACTAAAATCGAATCACCACCTCATTGGAATGAGTTTTGCGATTCTATTTTACAAGCGATTGTCGATAAAAAAACCCTATGATAAAACCCCATAAGCCGATTTGCTGTTCCGTGAAGCGATTGACCCCGAAACTGTGGACACGAAAGGCATTGTCTCACCACAACTCTAGACAAGGATACTATTCAATGTCGATTTCTGTTGGGTTTTAACGACCCTAGGTCAGCGGTGAAGAGGTTAAATTGCACTTGGATCTTACAAGTCTAGGAGAGCGACTGAAATTGAATAAAGAAATTAGTGCTTACAATGAGAGACATAGAGACATTTCATTTAAAAAATATACAACTGAGACGACAATGCGACAGTAAAATAAGTGTCATATAGCTATAAGAATGCTCCCAGTCTACATAAAAAATCCAATCGTTTCCAATAGTTCAGTTACAGGAAATATTTTTCAGTTAATGTTTTCAGTACCTACAATAAATTTTCATGCGATTTAGTCAGTTTGAAAAAAAATATTATTACGTTCCTAGGAATTATTTGATAGTTTCAAAATACTCATGTAAACTAGTATTACCAAATGTTTAACTTATTGTCGCATTGTCGTCTCCACCCCGTATATGATTATGATTAAATATAATTTAGATCATAACTATTTAGTTGATTAAATTAACGATATGATTAGTTGATCAAATTAATTATCACTGATGCGGATGAAGTGTGTTTGACAATTTACTAGTCTAGTGAACACTGAACCCTTGTCTGACTGAACACCTTCGTACCTATATTACTTTCAATTCTCTAGTCCCTTTAGCACAAAGCCACGATGGTGCGAAAATATTAAATTTAAGTTAGATATACATGTATACCTACTAAATTTGTTCGTGTAACCAGATGATGTTTCATTTTCCTTATCTTACACAGTTCAATGAAACTCCAAAATAAGAAATCCCGTCTAAAAATGAGCGACCTACTGTAATAACTTAATTTAAATGCACAACATAAGCCGCGCCATTTCATTACTCCCGTCACTCGGCTCATTAATTCGGCCCTTTCACAGCATTATTTTATCCTGACACATCACTTGGAGTATAATTAAACGTCCGCAGTGGTTGTGCCCAGAGTTATCTTGCCTAATCCACAAAAACCGTTTGCAGGAGGCCGCAAACTCGCTGAGGGCCGCGTAACCCTAGAAATCCTGGCCCTCCCCGCACATTTATTTTTTGGCAACGCAGAACACTCGTGACCAATATGAATGTGATACAATTTGTCAGGTTTACGCTGTTATTTGTACGTGAGGCGCGCGCAGGTGTTACCATACCCAGGGCGCCGTTTCATAGAATAATAATGACGGATTCGACTTGAGAAGTCTTCGCCCGCCCGAGGCGATGAGAATTCTACCAGTATTCTAACACGGTAAAGAGAATTCTACCAGTATTCTAACTCGGCCGTGTCCTTGAAATAATTAGCTTGAGCCGCGCGGTACATCAACACGCAATAGGGCCGCCCGGCTACAGTATTTTAATTTCATCTAAGTACTTTCGCATCTTTCTAGTTTTGTGTTTATACGTAATATTTTACAATCCATATTATAGGGTCTGCCTTCGCCAAGAAATCTTTTTCTAAGCAATAAAATACCTATATTAACAAAAAGAATAGTGATAACAAAAAACAAAAAAAAAACGAAATACTTACAAAGGTAGAAATAAGTTTCAAATCCTTCTGGCCGTAGTTAGTAGGTAGGTAATACCTATTAATAAAAAAAAATAAGTATACTTTATTCTTATTTTTCCGACTATCAAGGTATTTAAAAATGTTGTCTGGATTAATTGGTTACTTATATGTAGAGATGCACCGAATGTTCGGCCGAATATTCGTATTCGGCACATTCGGCATATTTTTTCATGTTCGTATTCGGCCGAATATTCGGTTGATTTGCCGAATATTACCGAATATTTAAATTGTACTAATACTACCAATTATTTATTGACAAAATGTAAAAAAGATTAAGAGGATTGTCTAGCAAACGGTCTCCATAAAAACGGCGATATCGTTTCCCACACCTAAACTAAACATTTTTTTATTTTGTATGAAATCAGAAAATTGCAAATATTTCAAAATCTATGATAGATATTTAAAAAATCAAAACATATAGTCCCGTTTTTAGACGTTTCAAAAACATTTGTAAGCAATTTATAACCGAAAGAGCGCGAGGGGCCGCGGGTGGGAAACGCCCGAAAGGGTTCCACCCGAAAAAACACGTGTACAAACCGGTTTACTGCGCAGAATGAAACCGAATGATTCGGCCGAATATTCGGTTCGGTACATTTTGGACCGAATATTCGGCCGAACATTCGTATTCGGTTAAACCTACATTCGGCGCATCTCTACTTATATGTAATTAATTAAAACAGCACAATCATCACTTTGCCTAAGTATTTGTATTTCCACCAATGCTACGTAAATCTTTCGTTCGTCACTGCGGCGCATTCGCGACTGTTGTATACTGAGCGCAGACCGAAATCGAGGCGCGTGTAGGAATGGCTCGCTTTTTGACTATTTGTAGGAAGTTAGAACACTGTATATTTCTTTACCGTGGCGATGGGAAAATGCCTCAGTTTGTTGAACGAGTATAAGTTACAAACTGGAATTCAGACGCAGACGTGTAAAACAACCTGTTTATTGTTGTTACGAAGACGTATCAAAGTCAAAGTGAAACAGCCTCTTCGCTTAAATTTTAATTACATCAGACGTCTTAGCAGATTAATATGAAACAATTAAAATTAATGTCTTGGAGCCGTTTCTGTAATATGAGCTTTTGAAGAAGGTTAAAGATTGTAACCTTTCTTTTGTATCCAAACTTATCAAATTATTAGTTTGTAGAACTAATTAAGAACTTAGTTAAACTTGATTAAGTACTTACTTTGTTGAAATCTTCGATTATTTTAATATACTGGACAAGAGATGAAACAAGATCTTACTATTATAATTTAAAAGCTATATTTACCAAAAACCAAACCATTTCAGTGTAGGAATGTCATCTATTTAATTACGATTAGCGAAGCGTAGAACGTGATCGGCTGCCAATGTAAATAAATAATGCTTTGATATATAGAAATATAATAAAACGAGTTGAATTATCTAAACTCTGGTAAATGGCCTACCTAATATTATAGTGCCAATGTTAATTTCCCACATTTTTACAAAAACCATAACTTAAAATTAATAAAAGTAGTTACCTGGCTTTTATTTCATTTTCAGTTCATTTTATATGGAATGCCAAGTTTCGAACTCATATATCAGTTAGGTATAAGCAATAAGTGAAATTACGTGGAGTATTATTATGAGCACCGATATTGGAATCGTCTGGGCCGACTGGGAGACGTCTGTAAAGCTTTGGCCAAACCTGCGTGTAGCGAAGCGGGATGCCTTGGCCACGACATCACCGCGAGCGCATCCTGCGTCTTGCGTCTCGACAACCACTGCGCGATGTCTCAACCTCTTGATGTCGGCACATGTCGGGCTCGTCGTCGCGACTGTGCAGTGGTTGCCGAGATGCAGCATTATTCCACTTTTCCCCACCAAGCGTCCCCACTGGTGCCCTTGTTCGCTCTACGTCATATTCGATTCGCTTTAAGACAGAAATTGTACAGTCGATGGAGAATGTTACTTCTATATTTTCATTTTTTATTGATAGGTGATTAGATTCACCAGTGGGGACACTTGGTGGGGTAAAGTTCGTGCAGTGGATGATATCGTGGCCAAGAGGGTAGATGTAATTCGAAACCAATCGAAAGAAATCGTCCAGCGATGTAGTCGCATAGGTGTGCAAAGTGCCATTGTGATTACAAGGGCGGCGTCCTCTTCGCGATTGACGCTCCCACTTTGTCGCGCATATTTGGTCGCTCAGGTTTGGCCGGAGCTTTATATTCATATCTGGATTCCCAGGCGTACTTCACATGTAAGAGATTTAATAAAAATTCCCTAGAATCTAGAATCTCAGCTGCACTGTCGAATTGCGCTCCTTTTGATTTAGCTCTATGAATTGAACGGCATACCGATGCAATTTGAATTTTTGCTATAGAATTTTATGGCGTTATAGAAACGTTTTGCATTTGAATAAAAACGAACATAATAAAATACTTTCCATTTCCTTCCATTTGTCTCTTTTTAATAGAATTTGACAAAACAATCAACGAACTACTTACCTATATCATTTCTATTCATTCTGTTATTATAAAATACCATTGTCAGTTATAATGCTCATTTATTTGTTTTTATTAAAATCGAATTACATTATTGTCCAAAACACAAAATACGAATCGAAGAAAAATATAATTTCAGAAAACACATATTTTTACACAATTATAGAATCTTTTTTGAAAGACATCAATGGATGCACTGACGTCCATTAAACATTGTATACCTAATGGACGTCAGTGAATGGCTGGCATGATTAGGACCATGGAGACATTATAACATAAGTAAAATTAGGGCCTTGCTAGTCAAATACAAACAAAACCTCTACAAAATATATGTATTTTTCTATTTAAAACCCTTAAACTTTCTTACAAAATTCACTAAGCATTTCAAGTTACAAAAGCGTTTATTGTCAACTCCAACAAAAGTTTAATATTAGTTTTCAAGTGAGTTTAGTTCCGAATAAATGTACTGTTTTAAATTCTGAACGCGCGAGCTGCGCGACAAACTTTATGTATGTTTCACAGAAAATTTCTGTGAAAATAAGGTAAACTTTGAAATAAATATCGTTATAAAAATCGTTTTCTTGCTGCAAACACGATTACGGATTCTCATAGACTTAATAAATGGGTTAAGTAAGACTCATCTGATTTCAATTCATCAGCTGAAGCATAAAAAATAACCAATTATGCTGGAATAAAGAAATTCATATATACAAACATACATGAACTTTAAACACAATTCACTTTTCTTTCTTGGGCAGTCGTTTAAAAGTACCTAATTAACGCAAAAAATAGATGCATGTAATATAATAATTACATCACATTATTTCATTAAAGAAATATTAACATATTGTGACAGCTGGGACATCACATGACGTAGATGAAACATAGAGCAAAAAGCGATGAACAATTTAGCCACTAACTGTCAAGTTGCCGTGGTGTAATGATGTGACTGTTCGCTTCATACGCAGGAATACTCAGTCAGACCAAAGTGTTTTGATGGTTTTTCTGATATTTTAAGAATATTAAGTATTTGTTTACATATTTAGAATGTAAATAGAAAAATCTAGATTAGTTAAGAAATTATAGAAAAGATGAAAAAGGACAGAAAATGGTTATAAAAAGACAATCAAAAAGAATAACGAAATTACTATTGAAATTCGAGTTACTAGAAAATTCTGATAGGTATATAAGCAGTGGCGAACACACCATTCGCGTAGTAAGTTAAAGTAAAGTGAAGAGGAAGGAATAAGAAGAAGAAGAGAAGAAAGTGAAGAGAATAGGCGGGCATTAAAGTGAAGAAGTGTAAAGTAAGTGTTAATCAGTGCAGTACAGAGAGTGTCGAAGTTCAGCACCGTGAGACTACGTCGCTCGGAAGAAGACTACGTTACTCGGAAGAGCGGACTGCGACACTTGGAGGGAGACCACGTACCCGAAGTAAGACTACGCCTACGTCGAGCGGAGCTGAAAATATGTTGTTAAAAATTGTGTTGGTAAATAAAGCGTCATTATAGAAGAACCTTGTTTCCTTACAATCCTGTAACCCACTTCCGTAACAATATTTTCACTAAAGTAAAACTTAGTGAGTAATGTACCTTTAACTTTTCGTGAGCAAAGAGTCTTTAGATAAAAACTTTCTAACGAAATCCAATATTCGCAGATGCAGCCATTTCTTTGAATCGACTAACCTACTTACAAGTCATTTCCTAATCTAGTTCCGAGACTTAAACTAATAGTTCCCTAGTTTTTAGTAACAGTTGAGCTAAGTGCATAGTTAAAGAACTTTCTGTACGAGTGTCAATTGAACTGGAACGTCCAACTAGATTAAACGTGGATGCACAGTTTGTAAACTTGACTCATTCAAAGATACGCTTACTTTGTAAACTACTAATTGTAACTATTCACTTTTTAATACCGCCCTATTATCGAGACTAGAGACGAGAGATTACTTATATTACCTATATAGACGTGTGTGATATAATAATGGCATATCAGTTTGCAATTTATAATACATAATAATGCACACAATCGCATGTTATTAACAGTAATCGTTTTACAGAGGCTATATCAGGTTTTCAGGTTTTTTTATAACTTTGACTGAACAGATATTCTGTCTAGTAACATTATAAAACTATAAAAACAAGTTTTTGTACCTAAGTAAGTACTTAATTTATTTACAGGTTTAAGTTTTATAACTATTTATCAATTATTACGGTTATATTCTATTCTGTAAGTCGATACATAGTTTCAGTCAACCCATCATCTCATTAGACCGAAAAATACCTCAACTAAACTCCCAAACATAAAATGTTTCCTGTTTTATCCATGCAAATAAATTATAAACATTTTCTTTTTCATTGCATGTTACTTCGTCTAAATAAGTGGGTAAATAAATAACAAGATCTTGCAGGTGTGTACTGCAACCTGTGAAGTTACGTTTCGCTCGGGCACTAAAGAAATCTGTGAGTCTAAAGCAGAAGCGACGCTCTGACCAGAGGGTGAAAAAAATCTTGTTTTTACGATACAGCTATTCGAAATTTAATATTCGCCCCCCAACGCATAAACTGTGCCGGCGCATGTTAAAAAGCTGCGCGTGCAAGTGGTGAACCCACGTAAATCTTTCGTTCTAAGCTATTATTCTGGTTGTTCATTATTCCTGTGCTCTGGCCGTATTCGAACAGCCCCCCAACTCTCGACGGAAACTGGACGAGATCCAGTCCACATAAGGATCGAATGAACATCAAAAATCTGTTATATTGGTACATTGAAAACGGTTTACATGGTTTCCATTGTACCATTTTGTTTCTATTTTGATGTTTACTCAATGGGGAGGCGAAGGCAAAGTGAATTACAGATGGCGCTTCATTCTTTGGAACAATTGTCAGTTTGAGCTTATATTGTCTTGACTGTGTATTACGTGATTTTACTTTCTTAGATTGCATTTTTTTCGGTTTTGCGGACAAACAATGTATTATATGCTAACTTTAGCTCATATAAAAGAAGAATTACGGAAAAGAAAAGCCAAAACAACAGGCAAGAAAGTTTATAGCAACTTACAAAAAATTGCTAACAAGCATTACATTTCTTTAAATTTCGTGTAAGATTTACAAGTAATCTTTTTATTTCAGATTAGAAGCATATGATTTAAATTTTAACAAAGCAACTGAGTGTGAATTTCCGTGTTTATAGTTGCCTGATGATGCCTTCTGTGCAATAGTAATTTCAGGTTTCTGTACTGGAATTTCTGTACCATCCAAAATTACACGAACCGTTTTATCATATTTATTTTATTATTCTAAGTTTCTTGAATGACTCTGGCATATAAAATTCTATTAATTCTCTGTTTGGCCCCAATATTGGGCTTATTCCATATTTGATATACCTATAAAATTCATCCAAGTTATAAATATGCTAGAAACTGCTGAGGTAGAAATATTAAAGAACAAAGCTGTTATAATTCAAATGTTGTTTTATTTTGGCGAAGCTTCATCAAATTCATGAAACATTCCTTTTGATTTATAATGTTTCTCAGGCTCAGCAAAGGAGAAAATCGAGGGAAAAGCATCTTTTTTTTGATATTTTTTTGCCCAATATTTTTTTTGTTACTGGGAAATCGATGAACTCCAATAATTTACAAGTTACATGCATAACAATGCGGCATTTTCTCAGTATAAAATTAAAAAGTGCAATACTCCAAGAGATTCCCATATGTTTTGACACTTTCTTTGAGGCGGCCCGGTACCAAGACCAGACGCCACCTATCGGGATAAAATTGCGCTTTTCCTCCCCATTCGAACTCGATCTCAAGTAACCCCCGTTATTTGTTTTGTTGCGCTAAGAACTGCTTGGTATACTTATAGCCACATCAGAATACATAATATATAGCATGATTTGGCCTGAGATTGCCTGTACGTAATGTTTATGTGTGCTTGGATATTCTTGATCGAAGGCGTGTACGGAAAACTGCGATTTGTTCCGAGCGGCTCTTCTTTATATTTTTCGTCCCATGTGTGTAGATTTGCATAGCTGAAAAGTTACGCTTCACCCGGTTGCAAACTGGGCATGCACTTTGCTGCGTTGCTATCGAAATAACTTCGTATGTGCAGTTTCTATCAAATAAGACTGAAGCGACGGGCTTTACATGTGGAAGTGCAGTTCGTCGAATTTAATATTCTTCCAACGAGAGCCTTTTTGTGAACTTTGAAGTAGATAATTTGGGTTAAGTAAAGTCTTTAACACTACATTGACTTTTCTTATTATATAATGTGATGCCATTAATTTTATTGCCTTATTTATGATATGGTATCAGATTAGATAATTTTACGTAATAGGATAAGTATCTGTCAAAAGTAAGTATCCATTACGTAAAAATTTAGTCTGATACAGTACTCAATTTGTTGTATCAGAGAATACAAAATATAAACAAAGAGAAAAAAAAGATACGATAATTGTACGTGAATATTTATCGGCTTATGTTTAAATGATCACCATACTAAACTAACCTTACCCGGCATTGTAAATGCTCACCAAATCTTCTTGGGCGGTTTGAGATTTGGTGATCATTTACTACTTTTGGAGAACAATACGTTTTTTTTTTGGTATGCTAAAGTATTAATTCCCATATTTATCATGCTATGCCATGACATGAAGTAATGATGAAGAACCTTTGAAGGAATATGGCACTGACGATAATGTTAGTCAATCAAGTACGATAACGGTTTATTTGCCAAATAATGTTTGTAAAAAGCTGTAGAAATTCTCGTTGCAATCCTATTTCCCCTGAGAGTCTGGCAAATGAAGTAGTTTGTTTCTTTAACGTTTAAACTGGCTGGATACTTACAAACATTCACCGCAAACATCAGTGATTAGCTTAGTGAATAGGGACTCCTGCTCTACACCACAGAATAAATATAACTTAAGCAGTAACGCAACTTCATACAAACGTCTGAATCACTGTCGCTACGAGAGCTTATTGAGAAGTTGAGTAGTTTCTTATAACAATTTGCAATTAATTTAATCGCAGCATCAGCAGCCACCCTCCAACGATCAGAAAAAAATATCTGTATGTCGAGGAATGGGAAGTGAAGACAATGATAAGCTGTAAGCAAGGTTCACACTGCAGCCGGTCATTGGGCAAATGTCCCACGTAAGTAGATTCGCGCAAGTGTTTTTCGCGCAACTGTAACGGACCCCAAGTCGATTATATACCATCCCAATGACGTCAATTTTTTTCCGTCAGGGTAAATTTCTAATGCTTATAGTTCGAGCCCTGTGACGCGATTGTTCCCGTCGCTTCCGCCAGACATCGAGAATGTCTCTGACGACGCACGTCGTAACGAGAAAAGGGCTTAGTTACTTGATATACTGCTTGCCATTGTGTACTGTGACTGAACACAAATTTAGCGGTAATAGATATTACACTGCTCTCCAGGAAGCTATGTGGCGGAGTGCAAGTTCATTTGGTCTCTTTAGCAACTACCCGTTTACCGTAGAAGTGACTTCACTACATTCGGAGTGAAGTCACTTCTACGAAATGTTTATTAAATATTTTAATGGTAAGTATAAATAATTATTAAATAAAGCGGTCGCGCGTTAGGGCGTTCTGTGTCCGCGTTCTTTTTGTGTGTTCGTTTGCAATGTATCAATTTTTAAACACATAACAAAACAGAACTTGAAACGCAAACGCGATACACCCGAACGCGTGACTGATTTCTGTCTGACCAAACCCTTACTAAAACCTGAAGCACTGATTTCACTAATAAATAAGTACAAGTATAATAAAACAGGGAGATAGAACAATTAAAACAGTCAATTATTTATTAGTAAGACAGGTAAAGCAAATAGGTCTCTGGTAGTACCTATAGAAACAAAACAAAAAGCAACAACAATATTACCATGTACCGGGTATAAACAGGGTGTCCCAAAACTTTGCCACACGAAGGGAAAGTACCGTGAAGTTAGGAAATTTTACTGAAAGAAGACGTTTACGTTTTGATTTCAAAAATAATAGACACTGTAAGTAAATACTGACAGTTTATATTATTTTTGAAATCAATTTTTAAATAAAAATTTTGAAAAAAATCACCTGCTTTTACCAGAAATAAAATTCACGAAATATGAAAAAATAAACACGTAAATAGTTGAAAGAACAAACTTTTATATTTATGATACCGATCGGAAGGGTTTTCTTGAGTAACACAGCATCTTAAATAAAAGAGAGACCATGTTTAATTAACGTAATGTAACAATTTACATAGTATCGAATGCTATATATAAAAAAATAATGAAGTTCGTCCCCATTATTAAAAAAATTAAGTTTTCTTTCTATATTAAGAGAATTAATATAATTGAAAAAATACTAGAAAGAGCCGATTTTTTTCTAGTATTTTTTCATATATAACAATAGCATTGTGAATGCCTAAAATCAAAATTTTCAATAAGTTTTCTTTCAGTTAAATTTCCTATCTTCAATATTTAGGGTGCTGTCCTTCCGTGTGGCAAAGTTTTGGGACACCCTGTATATTACTGTGGAATAACTTTATTTTCTTACGCGAAGTATTACTTATCCTCTTTAACAAGGTTTTGCTGAGGTAAGATATTTATGCTTGGAAAAGCCGAGCAATTTACAGTGCAACAAGAAGATTTCAGTGTTTGACTTTTATACTTTTTGTATTCTGTAGCTGTACTGCCCCCCTACTCAAATGGCCACTTTTCTATTTGTTCGCTAAATTAAAACTTAAAAATAAGCAATTAAGCGATCAAGTCACACGTCGCAAGTTTATGTAAACAAATCGCAGACATTGTTGTATTGTATGGAATTGATAAACCTACGACACGTAATTTTGGAGTTTATGGCTTATTTTTTATTTTTAAGTTAGCGAACGAATAGAAAAGTGGCTATTTGAGTAGCCCCCCTGGGCAGTACCTACTTAAATTGTTTAATTCAAATACAAACACTGGTTAAGTGTTTGTTTTTTTCAAAGAAATAAGTAATTTAATACAATTTTTTTTCTTAGTTTAGAAATAACGTGATAACGAGCATTGTTTCCACTTGAAACATCGAGGGAATATTTTTTTCCCTAAAGCAAAAAGTACCCATATAAAAAGATATTATAGATATCAATTGAAGAGTTTAAACAATAGCCTCACGACTCATAATTATTAGAATTAAAAAAAAAATCATTTTAAACCTATTCGATCATTTTGATTCGCCATCTGTTTCAAGCCCAAACATGAAAAACACTACACTACAGATCCACTTCGAAGCCAAACAAAGATCTTTTTTTCAAAACCTATAAATTCTGTATGTTGCCAATGCGAAAACGAGTGATACCACGATAAAAAGCGAATAGTGCGACATTACGGATTGTATCTGCGAGTGATTTAGAGACATCGGAGGTGGAAACAAAGCCACTCGGTGTGGACCACAATGCAGCCAAATCGTATATTAACTGACCGGTTAGAATAGACAACGTGGAAGATACCGATTTCATAGAACAATTTGAGGTTAATATTGTTAAAATGTCTCAACTCATTCTTTATTGTATTTCATCTCACGAATAAGGTTCAATATCGAGTAAATTTGGCGACGAATCGCGTCCGGCTATCGTGGTTCTTTTTGTAATAGGCCCTCTGCCCAATATTTTAAGTTCTACCCACAGTTCTTTTATTTTATTGTGATTTTACCTAACTTTGTTGTGTAATTATTGGTGTTAATAAAAACATTATTATTATTATTATTGATTACATACTCAAAGAAATCGCAATGAGGCGGATCGCAGGAAGAAAATACGTTTAGGTTTATGTGAATATTATGCCAATGTTTCTATTTGTTTTTAGTCTAGTTATCGTAATTCGATTTCGTAATCAATGTTAAGAATATTTACTCACTAACTATGAGCACAATTAAGAACATATCTTTATTTTAAGTCCCCGAAAACGTCCTGATAAACTTTCTGTAATTTAATATTCAATTTTAGGGGCTACCTCAACAAAAACATACGTACGTAGTGAAAGACTAACCTTCGTATTTAGACGAGTAAATAATGGGCGGAATTAAACTATTACTACAGTTTGGCTACAAGGAATTAAATTTCCTCGTGGCCAAATTAGTTTGGCATTTTAGTTTGGCCACAAGGAAACGGCCAGTAAAACTTGCAATTTTTAAAATGCTTCTAATATTGTATTCACATGAAATATTTCTATAAATTAATCTTATATGCACCAAAACTGCACTACAACTGCATTTAAGATTAATGTTTACTATAAATTGCGTGAAATATAATATTGGTAGCGTATGAAAATTGTAAATTTTATTCAGGTGCGGAGCAAAACGTTATTGCAGACGATTTGATAAAGACCAGCGTGTACTTCAGTCGTGGCCGGTTAATAACTGGGATTCGACCGCCTGTAACCGCTGATAGCGATAGCTGAAACCTAAGTTCAATGGGTACTGGGGAATGGGTGCAGTCGATAGCTATACCCCTAGTTCGAGGATATGCAAACTATTAGAATAATCGTCATCGAAGACTATCGCTCTTCGACTGTACCATACATAAACTTGTTCTTAGCATACTTATGACTACCTTTAATAACATACTGATAAGTATTATCAACTGATTTTTGAGTCATCAGTTGTAATTGATATTTGGAAAAATAAAATATTGTCGTCAATACAAGAAGTCAGAGGTCAAAAAGTATAAACAAAATATGACCGTATTCTTATACGAACTAACTATACCGTTTGCATAGTTGTGTTGCTTATCTAACTTTATAAGGTGAAATTGGAAATAAACTATTTAACAATAATAGGTACTGAAAAAAGGTGATGTTGTTTAAACTGAATAACTTTCTCCAAAGATATGGGTAGAAAAAATTTTTTTCGCCTCCCCATAGTAATCGGTCAGCTGACCGACTACATTTTGTATTGGGAGTATGTTTATTTTCGTTTTTCTCTCCTGTTTTAGTATTGTTACATAATTTGCCATTTGGTTCCACCTTATCAATAAGTAATATATCAACTATGACTATAACAAGACTTGGAGACCTTCGAATTGAATCGGCCCGTTCATTCGTACTAAGAGGATTGAGGCGTCAGCGGAATAGAGGGAATTCGATTATTGGTTCATTATCACCGCTTTACAAATCTGACCTGATAGATAGAGCTTACAGGCACCAATCTTCAAAGTTCATTAGCGATAAATGATTCCTTACTTATATTTATAACTGACTTTGTCACAGAACATAAAAGTAGTTAGAAGTAATATGAGATTTTATGCACCCGTTTGCTAAATGCAAAATGTGGAGATTGTTTTTGCTCTTTTATATTAATGCAACTCGGCATTTTTATGTTTTTTTCTAAAGCAAAATTCAGAAGCATGAGAAGCTGCGCTCACTTGAGGTTACATGGGTACCGCCCACTTGCGACTTCTACTGGGGGGAAAATAGTTATTTGTTATACAAGTGACCAAAATCGATTTGTGCTACGAGTGCCGACTTTAAATCACGAACTCGCGAAGTAGTCTAGAATTGAATCTCGAATAGAATTGATTCTAATAATGATTCTAATATAGACTACTGAGTACAGGAGGCAGAACAAAATTTTGGTCTCGTGTAAAACGTACAACTTTTCACCTCTACCAGCGAGATTTTTTTTACGTGATTTTCCTGTTAAAAAAGCTAAATTCAGCATTAGAAACTTGTTCACTCAACTCTTTTGGAGTTAGACAACTATTTTCATCGTTGGACGCACTCATTTTTTGTAATTTATCACAAAAATAGTTCGATCAAACCTATGCTGAAAAATGTTATTCATAAAGTAGATTTCCGCCGTTTTGTTTTACATTATCACGTTGTGCTTTTCTCTTATTCATTAATATCCCATCCCAACTTATTTATTTATTTATAATCATAAAACACTAATTTGTTAATAAATTTCATTATTTTTTCTCATTTTATATTTATTTCATACATGCGACCTCATTTCGTCCATACTCTTTATTTCGAATTATCAACCTTCTTTTTTAACAATCCTTATTTAAAACTCCTTGGTATATCCGTGCATTTTATTTTTTTACTTTTTAATTCATGTATGACAACATAAAGCACTCTATCTCACTTTATTTCTTTTTTCTTTATTATTTTAAAAGTTGGTGTTAAAAAAAGCACTTTGCCTCACGCTCGCAGCAAAAATCGATTTTGCTGCGAGTTTTTACGCGCCAAAAG
The DNA here is from genome assembly GCA_928269145.1 of Agriphila tristella. Classification (NCBI taxonomy): domain Eukaryota; kingdom Metazoa; phylum Arthropoda; class Insecta; order Lepidoptera; family Crambidae; genus Agriphila; species Agriphila tristella. Next base: position 48,596,805 of record OV743433.1, read on the forward strand.
CGCCCTTTTCGTGCTGGAGAGGTGAAAAATTCTTTGTTCTGTGGAATATGTCATTTTGGTAACAATTAAAAAAAGATTTTATTTAGAACTAGTGTCTCGCCCTCGCTTCGCTTCGGTGTAAACTATAGATTTTGTACATAAAGATTTATTGACCGAACGAGCGAATCTTCTCAGTTTCGAGATTGGGCAAAAATGCTTTTGTCCGTCTGTCTGTTCCCGCCTACAGGTCGCATTTTTCAACCGATTTTTACGAAAATTGGTACACAAATTCATTTGGTCACTTTCATTTCACACATTAATAATTTTATTCAATTATGAAAATGCTGGGAAACTTGAAATGATAGATATTGCTAGAAGCCTTTTGTCATCATTGCCTAAAAGCTGTGGGGTCATCTGTTCTCATAAACAAGTAAGAAAACCGTCATTTTTATACTTAGGTACTTACAAAAAAAAATCTACTGTATTGTATATAATTTAATTAATTATAACCGATATATGACAATAACAATTGATTCGGATGATTTATTCTAACAATATGTATCATTATTTTATGTGTAGGTATTCTTCTTGACGAATCTACGAACTTGGATATCTTGAGAGTAATCCTATAGGAGGAAGTTATAACTTTTGTGCCAAAATGGCTATTTCTAGCAATATAGGTATATTTTTCTGTTGGCCGGCACTTTCATAAAAGGCTAAGGCTAGGAACTCACGGAGTGATTTTCTCCCGCGCCCGTCGTGGTTAAGGAACCGCGGTTTTATTTCAAAACTCACGAGACCGCAGTTCTGTGCGGTTACGCCATAAAGTTAATATACCTACGGAATAGAGGAACAAACATGAGCTGTCAATCGAAACCGAAATTGATTTACATTTGTGTGTGTATTTTTTTTATGTATTAGTCTCAGTGATGTAATCTTGTCACTATTGATATAAATATCGATAGTATTAATTAACAGCCATAGATTCAAAATAAATGGGATAGAATTTTGCACGGGTGTCCTAAAATTACGATTCTGATATGAATTATGACTATTAGAAAAAGTTTAGGAGATATTTAAAATCATTTATTTAACATAAAAAAGATAAGAAGAATGTTTTCAGTTCGTTACAGTTAGAAGTTGATTGAGATAATATCCATAGATTTAGAACGCTCAAGTAGACGGACAATGGTGCGAGTGAGAAACCGTTTCTTACGGCTTATGCGATGTGCGAGAAAGAGTTGAAAAAAAAGACAGCAGAACCTAGTTTGACTTCATTTATCATCTTGGTGAAAAGCGTCCACACGATTATTTTGTTATTTTGATTGCGATCGGGTTGATTTGGCTCTTATAACTACATAAATCAATAATGGTGTCGTGTTCTGTGTTGAATTGTTATTTTACTTACGACAATAACCCAAAGAAATACTTATTTCACAGGTAAATATGATTGTACAAGTACCATTTTCATATTTTAGTTGAATATATTCCCAAACACACTAAGTTATATATATATATATGAATGGTTCTTTTAAACGCCTATTTCCTAAATAAAGGCTGATTTCTAAACATTATGACTCTATAAACGTAGGATGACACTGTGCGTCTAGGCTTTATATTAACCTGTAACAAAGACAGAAATGAGTGTCTATTGAGTGAGTTAGTGAATATGCTGCTATTAAAATGGAAGCTGAAATTGCAGTTGTAATACTTACTTAGAAATAAAATAGTATTATTATTTTATAGTATCATTTTATTAATGCTTACCGGAACAAACTTAGGTGGAACTGCAGATTTTTTCAAAATCCGACAGGTATATTAACTTTATGGTAGGTATATAACACCAACTACGAAAGTAAAATACGTAGTAAGCTTTATGTGTCGTTAGCTTGTTGCTTTCAGCTTTTGCTCTGCAGGGAGAAAATGGCGTCGCATCTGGAAATATTTTTCCTCAAAAGCTTACTGCATAGATATGAAGTTTTCTTTGGAGTCCAGTTTGGACGGCCAATTAATGTAAGCCATGCATTTTTTGTATCTAAGTTGGTAGGAAATCTGAAATATAGTTAAATTACTTATGATGGTATTCTAATAGTCAGAAACTGATACCTATGGATCGGCTTAAGTATCTTAAATGGGATTACATTCCAAGATGATTATTAACTAAACATCATATAAGTACTTTTACAACAGTGAAAGATATTCGTTTACCGCGTGATGCGGCGTGATAGACAATCGACAAAAAATATCGATAACTTTATGCACCCCTACTGTAAAATGAAAATTATTTCTTTACGCAAAATATTCGTTAATTTTGCATTTTGTCTAGCCGATCTTTGCTTCTTACAAAAATGAGTGTTTACAGAAGAGAATAATCACGCTCAGTGCTAAAATTTCGAAACGTATTGGCAAAAATAAACACAAAGTTAGGCGGGGTCGATTTGGAATAATTTACCTGTGAAATGAACATTTTTCTGGGTTATTTCGATGTGTTGTACTACAATCAATCACTGAACAGGGCACCATGTTTCCGAAGCATTATTTCGCAAAAATGTCCACGATTTCAAGAAAAATCGGAAATATTCTCAGAAGTCAAATTCTCAGCGGGCTGATAAGTGCTGACAAACTGTCAATCAGTTGCGAAAAACAGTTCTGCACGTCATAATCACGCATTTCTTTTTATCACACATGTTGCTGATTAGTGACATCTCGCTTGCTCAGCCCTTTGTTACTCTATTCCGCTAGGTAATATTAACTTTATGGGTTACGCAGCCGCCGCGGTAGCGATATTCGAGAACTTAGAACTTTTAAGAAAAATGAAAGCTGCTCTACAAAACCAACATACTAATATGCGAGATCCTATATCACCGAAATAAACGTTGGCAGTGCACAAACACGTCACAACGCCATCGCCACAAGTAATAAATAAGTCACTGCAAAATGTCGGCCACCGCGGTCGGCCGCCAACCGATCGCAGAGCGCGCGGGCGCAAACCGCCGAGGTGGCGGGAACCACTGCCCGCGCGATTCTACAAGTTGCCCGCCGGTGCAGCGGGAGCCGCAAACAATCGCGCACGCTGCGGGCGTAAAACGCGCCGTGTTTGCTTTAATTTTTACATACATTTTATAAAATAGAATAATATCAGTCAGCGGTAAATTTCTTTTTAACTGACTTCAAAAGAAGGAGAAATTTATTCGTCGCGTGAATATTTTTTAATGTATATTTACTGAATTCTAATCTACTCGCATCCAAATCTATAAACAATAGTTAAATTCATTTTGGATTTTTGAATCGATCGTCCACGTTCTGCCGCCCTCTGGCTCGCACATTACATGTTTTCTCAAGATTTCTATTAATAAATTAATAGAAATCTTGAGAATTCTATTCAGATATTAATCTGAGTGCATAATTAAACATGTTTTCCGGGCACTTTTCGCAATATAAGGTTACGGACATTTTAAAATATATTTCAGTTTGGTGTTGCTGAAGTACAAAAAATTTACGTTTCTAACACTTATTTGAACTGTCGGTAGCGACAATTTTTTGTACTTCTGCAAAACGAAACTGAAATAAAATAGGTAGGTATGTTAAAATGTCCGTAATCTTATATTGCTAAAAGTGGCCGGAACACATTTTTTAACTATACGCACTCAGATTTAATAAATCTTGAGAAAACATTAAATGTGCGAGCGAGAGAGTGGCATAACGTGGACGGCCTCCAAACATGGGCGTAGCCACGGTGGGGCAGGGTGGGGCGGTCGCCCCACCCTGGCTCTGACCTGTGAGGTACCTACCTAATCTTACCTAAGTAAGAAAATATAAAAATGACACGGAATTAATGAGATGGGCCCGTAATAATACAAAATATGCATGGGAAATAGACCGCAGGTATAGTTTGCTAGTTACATATTATTTTAGACTGCTGCCCCACCCTGATAGTCGGGTGGCGACGAAGCATTTTGAGATTTTTCGTCGGACTCTCTTCTATATACCTAAAACTGGTATGTATGTATTCCTTGTGCTCTATATACATATTTGTAAATATCGTTCCATCTGATTGATAAAGCTGACAAGTTTTTTGCGCCCATTTTTCTTGTCAGTTAAAAGACGTCATAATGGGTGGCAGGGTAAAAGAATTGACGATTTAAAAATGCTTATTATGTGAGCTTATTTAAATAAAATATATTTCACTTTCACTTTCACTTTCACTTTCTATGAAACACGAAACTGACGGTTTTAAGAGGAGGAAGTGGGGACACGCATAGCTGTGACGTCACAAAGATGGCGGCCGACCGTAACAAGTTTTTCTTCATTTCTTGAGTTCTATTGCATCAATTTCATTGTTTGATATGTCATTTGAAAGCCTATATAACTGTCTATGATTGCTTTTTTGACACCTACTAACTTAGTCTTGTCGTTTTTGAAATATTAACAAAAGTATGATTTTGTTTCATAATTTTATTCTTATTTACAGGTATAAGCTAAATAAAGAAAAATATCTGTGTACCTACGTTTGTAAGTTAAAAATAAAAAATAAAGTCCGTTTTAATATCTTCTCAGAAATATAAACATCATTGTAGTGCAATAATAAACAAACAAGTTGTTACCAATTCTGTAAGGAAAGTACTCATCTATTTTTTTCAATTTCTTCTTTATTTCATCAAGTTTTTCTGCATTTCTCGAGTTCTACTGCATCAATTTCAATGTTTGATATGTCATTTGAAAGGTTATATAATTTTCTATGATTATTTTATTAAAACCTACTAATTTAGTCTTGTTGTTTTTAAAATATTAACAAAAATATGTTTTTTTTCATACACTCTTTCTTATTTACCGGTATAACTAAATAAAGAGAAACATTAGTGTATCTTAGTTTGTATGTTTATGTATAACAAAAAATAATGTCCATATTATTACCTTTCCAGAAACATAAAGGTGATTGTAGTGCAATAATAAACAAACAAGTTGTGACCAATTCTGTAAAGAAAGTACGAATCTGATTTTTACCGCTGTTTTCACTATTGATTTGAAAATGATAAGTATTTAAGAGAAAAAGCTGTGCTTTTTACAAATTAAAGTATAAATCTAATATGTGTTTACTTTTTTATTATAATATCAGATGTAATATAATTTCATACTAGCGGCCGCCCACGGTTTCACCCGCGTGGTTCCCGTTCCCGTGGGAATATCGGGATAAAAAGTATTCTATGTTTTAATCTAGGCTATCTTATATCTGTGTGCCAAATTTCAACCAAATCCATTCACTAGTTTTTGCGTGATTGAGGAACAAACATCTAAACATCCAAACGCACAAACTGTCACATTTATAATATTAGTAGGATATTCATATATAATATCACACACCCAGTAAATTAGAAGTAATATAAGCTAAGCTATTATAGAAACAATGTACAAAACAAAGTATTATTGTAATCTTAATAATAGTGCAAATAAAAACTATTTCCAAGGTGTAATGAAAATTACTTATTTTTACGTAAATCACATTGTACAAAATGGAAAATAGTAATGAAATAATGAATGAGATAATGTTGACATAATTGAATTATCGAGTTTAGTGAACAGAGCATAGCAAGCAACATATACTACTCATCAACATCCATAATTTTATGTTGATTAAAATATTTCTATTCTAATATGGCATACTCCTTTCAATATACGTTTTTGCTTTGAGCGTGCACGCACAGTCGCATTTCATTGTCAGGCAGTCTGTCTTACACTGGCACGATATGAGCTTGATATCTTGGTAATTTCAATTTGTCTAGGTTTTTAACATTTAGGAAAACTGGTGGTAATTTAATTACCACCTTCTAGAGAAGTTCAGAAGCACCATCTACACAGAGCTAATTACCAGACTTATTTGGAAAACTGCGAATATCCCGATCCAAACCTTACTCTTACCAGAAAACTGTGGCTGGAGATTATATAACAATTCCCTAATTCCCATCACAAGCTTGAAACCTCCATCCAATATGTTTGCAAGATATCGAGCTCATATCGTGCCAGTGTAAGACAGACTGCCGGACGACGAAATGCGACTGTGCACGCTCAAAGCAAAAACGTATGATAGGATTGGAAAATAATTAATTATGTTTTAATCAGCATAACTTTCTTGATGTTGACGAGTAGTACTTATATATTGCTTGCTATGCTCTGTTCACTAAACTCGATAATTAAATTATATGTCTACATTATCTCATTCATCATTTCCCGACTTAATAAGTGATTTTCACTACACGTTGGGAATAGTTTTATTTGCACTGTTATTATAGGTAATTACAATAAATAATACTTTGGTTTTGTACATTGTTTTTATAATAGCTTAGCAAGTACATCTAAATTGCTTGATGTGTGATATTATAATACATATAAAAGTAAACGTATATTATATGTATACTGTAATTTGTAAAAAGCACAGCTACTTTTTCACAGCTCTTAAATACTTATCATTTCAAAATCAATAGTGAAAACGGCGGTAAAATCAGATAGTACTTTATTTACAAAATTGGTCACAACTTGTTTGTTTACTATTGCACTACAATAATGTTTATTTTTCTGAGAAGGCAATAAAACAGACTTTATTTTTGTTAAAAACATACAAAATTAGGTACACTTTATTTAGTTATACCGGTAAATAAGAAAAAGTGTATGAAAAAAATCATATTTTTGTTAATATTTCAAAAACGACAAAACTAAATTAGTAGGTTTCAAAAGAGCAATCATAGACAATTATATAACCTTTCAAATGACATATCAAACAACGAAATTGATGCAATAAAACTCGAGAAATGAAGAAAAACTTGTTACGGTCGGTGACATCTTTGTGACGTCATAGCTATGCGTGTCCCCACTTTCTCCACTTAAAACCGTCAGTTTCGTGTTTTGTAGAGCACAAGGAACACATACATACCAGTTTTAGGTATATAGAAGAGAGTCCGACGAAAATCGTGAAGGAGACGACTTATTAAATATTTGCCTCCTGACTATGAGCCCATGGCTGGCTACGCTCATGCCTCCAAATACTGTAACTGTATTTTAAATTGATCAGAACTGTCCAAAAGTACTAATTGTTTTCAGAAACAATTACCATTTTATTACAACGTTAACTTCAGGTCGAGACCGTAAAGTGTCGTTTGAATAGGTGGCGGCCATTTGTATTTTCAGCTATTCTCAACCAAGCTAAGTATCCTTAATTAGTACCGACGCAAAATTAAAGCAAAAACGGGTTTCTGTTTAATCGGATTATAAACTTCATTTTAAAAAGGAACTTTATAATATTTCTGACGACTTTAGGTCATTAAAAAATGTTTTGAGGGAGCATTACTGAAAAACTGATTAAGCTCTTAAAAATCGGATTAACTGGCAGCCTGAATACTAACTTTTAAAAGATGGTGTTTTATAATTTAATAAAATAATTGCTGGTTCAAAAAGTGAATTTAAAAATCGGCCAAGTGCGTGTCGAGTGGTACCGGAACTCGCACAATTAGGGTTCTGTACCAAAGGAGCGGAGCTTTAGAACAAAAAATACATTCTTTGTTGACATAATGAGTTCTAAGCAATGATTTTTTTATGCCCCCCTTCCCTTGTATGAAAGCCACCCTCACAATATTTTAAAATATTGTTTATACTCTACCTGGCTTTAGGTTGGCAAGACCATCTTTGGTGCAAATGTGAAGTATGTATAGCTTCAACGGTTTAGCTACTAGAGCTTTGTGACAGATGACGAACAGACAGACAAATCTAAAAATTTCATTAAATAAACTGCGTACACAATTTCAGGCAAGTCCTATTATCGAATATATTAAAACAAAAAGTATTAAGTACATTCTACATCTTATAATTATAATAGAGCCTTCTTTCCTGGTAATACGTCATACAATTCACATACGAGACTGTTTATCTATGGAGTGGAACACTTGTGAGAAATGGTGCGTGAAATTTCAAATAATAGGCGCTGCAGGTCGGAAGAGGCAGTCTTCAAAGACAAATAGCTAATATTATGCCGACGAAGTATGAGTGAGCCTCAATACCGATTTATGAGTGGGAAATTAGATGATTCCATTATGATATTGTATCGTGAGAGGTTTTATGCTGTGTCCTAATTTTAATCTGTACAACTCAAAACAATCGTTTAGGCTCAAGAGTTTTATATCAATGTGTCATAGAATATGAATATAAAATTCTTGTTTAGGCCTTAAGCCTCGATTACATACGCCGATTTTAGGAACCAATTTCGGGTTGCCACCCGTACTTGACAATAAAATATTGTAGAATAAGTTCAATTTTAAAATTGAATTTACATTATAACGGAAAAGTAAACATTGTATAAGATTGGAGTTGAGAATTGAAAATAAAAAATCATAAAAAATGTTGACCTTTCTGTTATTTGCGCAAATTCACTGTTAAAATTTAACTTATTTATACGGGTGGCAACTCTAATGTAATCGAGGCTTTAGGAGAGCTTGTAATATGGTGTCTAAATTACGGTTTGAATAGATACATAGTCGCGGCCGTCAAATGTACCTATGATAGCTCTCGCAGAAAAACTTATTATGGCTCAATTACGGTCATTTAAATTATTTAAGCAATGAAGAGTATAAATTGCGGTTGCAATAGAGTTCAAAAATATAAAGTTTAATCTATACATATAAAACTCTATATTGATTGATTGTTGGGATAGGCGTGGAGCCCTAACGGCTGAAGGTAGAGACACCATTTTTGGTTTTAGATACCTTTCATGATGTAGATGAGCACTAAGAAAGGATTTTAGAAAAATCCGATTATACAGGGTGCTACAGGTTGTTCAAGTTTGTATGAGAATTTGTATAGGGTTGAAGGTAGAGACACCATTTTTGGAGGGTAGATACATTTCATGGTGTAGGTAAGCACTAAGAAAGGGTTTTGGAAAATTCACGTTATACAGGGTGCTACAGCGTGTTCCAGTTTGTATGGAGATTTGTATAGGGCTGAAGGTAGAGACACCAATTTTGGAGGGTAGATACCTTTCATGGTGTAGGTGAGCACTAAGAAAACGTTTTGGAAAATTCCCGTTATACAGGGTGCTACAGGGTGTTCCCATTTGTACGGGAATTTGTATAGGGTTGAAGATAGAGACACCATGTTTGAAGATAGAGACACCATGTTTGGAGGGAGATACCTGTCTTGGTGTAGGTGAGCACTAAGAAAGGGTTTTGGAAAATTCCCGTTATACAGGGTGCTACAGAGTGTTCCAGTTTGTGCATATTTTTTTATGTGAAAATTTAAATGTGTGAAATTAGGTCTACTGATAAATACCTAGGTCTATTGATAATCCGTGACTTTCAAAATAAATGCACATCTACCTTTATCACGCGAACGAAGTTGCGGGCAAAAGCTAGTCATTAACAATTTCAATACTTTTACCAAGTTATGAAGTTACCTACATCTTTGCGACGAGCAACTTTATGAACTTAATACTAGTCTTCTTCAGAGTTCTTTGAATATTATTAATTAGCCTCTGTGGTCTAGTGGTTCACCCACCCGTGTAAGACGCAGAGGTCCCGGGTTCGATTCCCAGGGGGGGTACAATTTGTACTCGGTTTGGTTGGTGGTAAGGTTTATTCCAAATCCGCCTGGCTAGCTATCACCATCTTACTTAAGTTTGACGCCATAACAACAATTTAAAAACTGTTGTGTTCCGGCAGTTAGAGGTAAGATAGCCAGGTAGTCAGTGATGAGGATTCCGGGTGTAGTGCGCTTCCACCTTTGGCCTTATCGTCACTTAACATCAGGTGAGGTGAAAGCCAAGCATTATCCCATTGTGCATAAAAAAAATTGCCGTCGAACAAATTAAAAAAATCCTTTCTTGATCAAACTTATAACATTTTTCATGTTTACAACAGTCATAACGTCTTTGTTGACACATTATGATGTAAAGTTCAGCCCACAGACCACACAACAAATACACTTACGTGTGAAAGCACTAAACTTAAGAATCGCCTAAGTCTTTTCTTATCTACAACTCGACCAAGTTAACTTAGCGAATGACAGCTACACGAACGGCTAAGTTTATGACACCGTTTTAATTTGGTCATGTTGTATTTAGGAAAAGACTTATGGCCGGTATACATTTTGATTAGTAAAGTGCTTAGTGTTTAGTGCACTGTTAAGTGTTTAGTGATTAGTAGGTGATGTCCCATACTGTTTAGCATACGCTGTTTAGTACAGGCTTTGTTGATATAAACTAAACACTTAACAGTCCTGTCCAGACGTGCTTAGTGCGTGTTTAGCTGCAAGTGAGGGGTGAAGGCGGGACGTGCGGGACGCGCGGGAGGAGCTACTCGCAGAAAAAATAGAACGCGCTTCTAAACACTGTACTTCGCTCGCACTAAACACTTAACACTAAACAGAGACTGTCCGAACGTGTTTTTTGCTAAACACTAAACGAGCCACTCGCACTAAACACTAATCAAAATGTATACAGGCCATTAGGCGATTCTTAAGTTTAGTGCAATCGGCCAGTAGTATTTGTTGTATGGTCTGTGGTGTGGGTTCAGCCCTATTTAAATGATAAAGTTTTTTATTACTTAATAACTTTAGGGGGTAAGCTACATGAGACCTCTCTAGCTCTGTAGCTTTATCTCATTTTGCCACTCAGAAATATTGTTCACTAGTGCGAGATAACCCCTCAGCCGCTGCGCTCTACGGCCTCGGCGAGCCAGTTGTATTCCTGCTGCGTGCGAGGGATGGGTCTGAGCAGGCGAAAATAAATAGTGACATAAAATTCCACAGCTGGGTGGTCTGCTATAGTTATTGTTTTATCATAAAAGTAACATGTCAATTTTTACCCGACTACGGCGAAGCAACACGGAGGGTATATGATTTTGACCGGTAAACATGTTCCTGTTACCTCATAACTTCTAAACTGCTTATCATAATTTGACAAATGATGTATCCTGGTTATAGGCTACGTGACGTAACATTAAGTTAAATATGGCGCCCTCTAGAGGACTTAAAGTCATGGACGAAAAAAAACTCTAATGATGCCGTGTTGGTTATCAAATGTATGGGCTTAATTAGCCCTTTTAAAAAAATGTGTTTTGCCCGTGTCACCCGATTTACAACTTCAAAATATTTAAAATAAAAAAGAAGTTTAAAAAAACTAAAACCCGACTACGGAAAAATCGCGCTCTAAAAAGTACGATACAAGAAAATATTCGAGTCCAAAATTCAATAAAAAGGATAACCGTAGTAGGCGCATGCCACTTTGTCTTATAGACACGCACGACACCAACAATTATTAGGCTGGAGGGGAGGTGTCATGCGATGCGACTACGGCTATCCTTTTTATGGAATTATGGACTCGGTAATTTTCTTGTTTCGTACTTTTTAGGCCGTGATTTTTCCGTAGTCGTTTTTAAACTTCTTTTTTACATTATTTATACGAATACTATACGGATATGAAGTTGACGACGCTGAAGTGGCCCCGGCCTAGCATGAACTTAGTGAAATCAGCTTATGTAATGCAGCGTTATACTCATTCTTCATGGTAAGGCGAAAGTAATTAGCAAGACACATTCTTCTAAATAACAAAGCGTATTCACCTCAGTTTTAAAGAGCAAAAAAAAGGCGCATTTTGAAAAATTTAAGCATTCCTTGAAATCGCTTTTTAGTATTCCTATCTTCGTCCCGGTCGCCATTCTTCATAAGAGACGCTTTTCATGATTCCTTTTTGTAATTCACCGCCCATATTTTATTAAGCTTCCGAGTTAAGAATGACGAATTTACGTCGCGAAAAAAGTCGGTAGATTTTCTGGAAAGGTTGAATTCATGGTCCGCACTAAAACGTTGATGTGGTTGGTAATTTCGTGATTTTTCCGTCGAAAGTCCGGTCGAAAGGTATCATTTCATTCCGTGGTATGTGCTGCCACGTAGTTCTGTTAGCGGCATTAATTAAATGCAGCCCCTGAGTCCATTTTATGAGGCCGGCCCGAGTGGAACTCGTTTCGTTTATCCGCTTCCACTCATAAGCAATTACTTTGCCGAAACGACTCACCGAGAGACTGCGAACGTGCAAAGAAATTAAGCTCTGGGATTTTAGGGTTTACAACTTTAATGGGGAGTAGCGATTTCAGCTCGAAACGTCAGGTGTTTGCGAATAAGTCGGCAAGTGTAATTAATGTAGAACAACAAAGTTTCGGATAAATCTTGTGGTTGACTTTTGAAATAAGTTCTGGCCACAGATTAGATTAGACTTGCTGGTCTATTGGGGGGTGCGTTACAAATTGTTAAATGAGTATAAGTAAGTTAGATGAGCAAAATATAAATGTACAATGAGATGACTATACGTGAACTTGGATCAACGAGAGTTTTAGGTGCCTACTTACTTAGAGTAAGACGGGCTTCTTCTGAAGCCGGCGTTGCTCGAAGCCTACCAACATTGTTTATTTTTTAAGATATAAATATAAAGCATCTCTAAAGTCACACCTTTTAACATCATTACCAAAACCATACATTGTTAGCACACATAGTGTGAAAAATTTATACTAAACGGATTTAAAGTTTTGAGCCCGTTTTAATTTTGTTTCTCTAGAGCTACTATCGTAGTATAGTAAAACATGAAACCGACAGAAAATTATGTTAAAATTTATGAGTAAGTGAGGTACAATTAGCAGTTAATTAAATTCACTTATTCTTATTGCTCATGTCAAAAATATACTTTCGTTAGGAAAACTTTTTTTATATTAATTACATCATTAGTTTACTTTTCTAAAGTTAACATACACATTAATAACTGTAGCATGTATAAAGATATAACTATTTTACATATTTTCTGTCTTGATTTTCTAGAACTATCCAAATCCACTAAATCTTACTTTATAGTAACTAACATAACATTTCAACTGCTTAACAATATTTTTTGTAACTTAACGTCATGTCAATGGGGGATGTCACAAAATTTATTCCGCTTGGTGGCTGCTGCTGAAGACCTTTGTACGGTCATTTATCCCCGATTGTCCCAATTATTTTAATTTATATCTAAAAATTGTTAGTACTAATAAATAATTATTATGGAAGTTGGATAGTAAACAAATAAAAGATTTAAGAAAATCAAAATGTGTTGGAAAAAAATCTGATATTTCCGAAAAATCGCTTTGAACATCCAAAAATTGATAGCAAACCATAAAGTTAAGTAATATTAACTTGATGTAGCAAACACATAGAAAACAACAAAATTACAGATCTACATCTACACTAGCGCCAAGTTAGTGGTAGTGCGCCGACTGGTGGACGATTTGTGAATAGCGAAATTATCCTGCCATAGATACCACTGAAAAACTTTTATTTTACAGCGCACATAAAACGGAAGTTACCCTACAAATACAGTGTAGCTCTATGTAGTGACTTGTAATTATTAATAGTGACTACTAACTCAAGTGACTGCTCAAAGGCCAGGGTAAAGTTAAGGTCAATAGTCTCTAATTTAAAAGCAGAACAAAAGGGACACCAATAATAGGAGAGACAAGAGAACGATTACGAAACGACTTCCTTGTCGGCGGACTTGGAATGTACAGAGCTACTACCATTTATTATCTTTCTTGCATCTGCCTTTAATTTAAAATATTATATTATGAAGAAATTGACCCTTATCATTGACCCTTTCGATTGGTATTATAAAAGTACTGGGTGTCCATTCGACTTCCTGCTGAGACAAGCGATTGATCGAAAATCTTTGAATGCAGTTTTACTTCTTTTTATAAATAAAGGAATGTTTCCTTTTAGTAAAAACCATCATCAATATTTAGGATACTTTCCCTGCAACTACTGTATTTTATTTCCATCCTGTATAGCACAGCTCTAGATAAATACTTGGTTTTCTCGAGTCGTTGTCGGTATGCAAATTGCGAATTCATTAAATTATTGTACGTTCGTCGCGAGTTTTCCTTTATATTTTTTCCTTTCATCCTTGTTAAGGGTCTCTTGTCCAGGACAGTCTAATAGAAGTGTTTAGGTGTTCTAATAAGAAATTCTGAGACTTGTTCACAATTTGGAATGAGTACGTACTTAAGATAAGAGAGAGAAATATAATCAGCAATGAAATAAAAAAAAACTAAGTCGATAATTTTTTGTCAATTTTTATCCTTGATCAAAGCAGGAAGACAAAAGTACCTACGAGTATAAAGTAATTAGGGTCGCACTGTATTTAATAACTTAGGTTACGTCATTTTTAGACATACGTGATGTGATGTTATCTGTTTAGATTAAAATTTAAGGAATATTATTTATCGTCTTGAAGTCCGTAGGCAAACGAAACTTTTTCCTTTATAAAGGGATGGCAAATCTAACAACTAAAATACCCCAACTTCGGGAAAACCTATTGTGGCAACATTCACTCTTTTTCATTCATCATCAAGTAACTTGTGAGCAATGAAAGAAATCGCGGCACCATCTAAATCTTCTATACAATCGTGTAGGCGCGTATAAAGGATAGTGCGCAATATATCACTGTGTGACGTGCAGGTGGCCCTCCGCCATATATCAAGGGCACTAGTGTTGCCAGGTGAATTCTAAAAGATTTACCGGTAAAATGAAAAAAAGATTATCCCATCTGAAGATAAAAGGTCCACATATATTACGTTTAACCTCTCGTCGTTTCGTCGACGTCGAACAATGTAAACAGCTATTTTCGGGGATCGAGTTTATTTGTAACTTAATATTTTGTTGTGGAGCGATAAACGCTTTTTGGATAATTTAGTAGATCTTAGGCCCGTATTTATAAACCGCTCTCAACGTTGAGAGCTATCTTGAGATCATACTCGAGATGCTGTTTCAATTAATAGATCATACTTAAGTTCAGGTTTAAGTTCGTGGTATCAACTGAGATCACTCATATTAATAAACAAAACTCTGCACTTGAGATCACTCTTGAGATGACGATTGAGAGCGTGTTTGCCAAGTGCTGCAAAACCGCGACTTAAGAGCGCGCGCACGCGGGTTTTTTTTTATTTTGAACTGTTACGTATGTGTTTGTACTTATCTACGAAGTTTCAAAATATAATAAATGAAGTTCATCATTATTTGATAAATTACGAAACATAGGTATTGGTAATAACAATTTTATTACGATATCCCGCCAATTTTTTCTGTTTTTTTTTGTTCATGAAACAGAAAAGGCAAAGGCACATTTGCATTATACAGCCACAGAATAACATATTTTAGCCAAGACTTCAATCTTCTATAGTCCGCCAAACACTTTGAAAGGCCAAACATGGTTCTTTAACTTGATATTTATAAAATAATTTTATTTTATAGTTTGAGTTAATTATTCTACAAAGTTTAAACGAAACGTCAATCATTCAACCTCAACTCAAAAATGTCAAATGGCTATATAAAACCAATATTATGTACTTAAGATCCTGTTCTTAAGATCGATCTTAAGAGCTGAGATCGATCTCATTTGATACGCTCTTGATATCTGACTATTAATTAATAAGCAACTTAAGATGCTGCTCACATCTTGAGAGCGTATCAGCTGAGATCGCTCTTGAGACCGGTATTAAGAGCGGTTTATGAATACAGGCCTAAGTCTAAACACTAAACACTCAATTACACCACAGAGAGCGAAATTTTATTTAAGTCTATGATTTACACACTTGTCACGTTCATCAAATAGGGCCCTATGCACAAAATTGCACAACTATCAGTGCTTTTCGCTTGTTTTTGCATTTTCCAAGTAGTTTGAGCAATAAGATTCTACATAGGTACCATTGGCAACAGCGTCGCTAAACCAATGCTAAGGTTAAAATCGCTTGCACGCCGCGCCGTCACTACATACGTTTAGTTCGTGCAAGGGCGATACGCGCGCACGCGAATTTTGTTGCTAACTGGTTAAGCGACGCTGTTGCCCATAGTACCTAAGAATCTTCTTTAGCGCCTTATGTACTCCGTGCAAGTCTCTTACAAATTACTTTGCCGCACTAAACTCGTTCTAATAAACAAACAAGTAAAATAATTTTGGAAATGAAAAATTCCTTACGTTTGGAAACGTTGGAGCTCGTTCAAAACGTCACATCACCCGAGGAAATTGCATCGAAGCCTAATTTGTATTCGGGAGTGCTTCGGCCATATTTGTTCTGGCAGCGAGATCGGCAAATGACGGGACGCGAAAGAGCGTCGTCGAATGGAAGCTATTGCATTTAAACGATGATAAATGTAAGGTCTCATAGCAGGTGGTTTTAACCAATTTTCTTAACAACTTTTAAAGAAACCTGCGCACTTCTTTTAATATTACCTTTTGAGCCAGATGTAAGTAATAACTTTGTCAGTCACTCTGCATTTCAGCAAGACACTAAACAAGATGATAGCTTATAATAGTAAACGTTTTCACTCCTATCGAAATATCAATAAGTACATTGTGGATATTAACGTTTAAACATGACACTAATGTTATGTTTATACTTAAATGGACACTAAGAATGGACACAATATTTAAAGCTATATTGGCAACTGCTTCACTTCCCTTTTTGCAGGTGTGTAGTGTAAGTAAACCACATCTTAGTCTTTAAGTATTTTTTTTTCATGATTCAACCTTAAATATATTTAAATTCATACCGTAACAGGCTAACAAGAAGCTTATACCCACAATGGAGATTGCACGCCTAGTATCATAGTGAAGATTGAAAAAGACTCTTTAGTGACGTCACGGCTTATTGCTATCTCTTTCTTTTCGTTTTACAATACGTTTTCGTTTCTCACGAACGAACGAACGACGAACAACGAACACGTATTGTAACACTAAAGAAAGAGGTAGCAATAAGCCGTCACGTCACTCAAGGCCATTTTTTCTATCTTCACTATGACACTGGCCGTGCAATCTCCATTGGAGGGAGGTATAAGCTTCTTGCAGGCTAATTTAATAAGGAGTACATTGCTAAAACAGCTATTTTAAAAATAATTGCGAGTTCTAAAACTTTTCTAAACCTCGTTGATGAAAAATAAAGTATGTTTCACTTGGCCCACTCGACATTATTTGTAAATACGTGAAAAAACTTTGCACAGCACAGTCATACTGCTTACTTTTATAGGTGGCTATTTCATGTATTTCAACTTAATTTTCCTACAACCAAAAATAGTCTTAGTTGATTGAACTAAAACCATTATTTTATGAACCTTACTATATCCCGACTATATACCGAAGCCTGACACTAGTTGGCTTTATATCCTACAATATTGATATTCTGTTACAAAACGTAAGAAGACCTTTTCTTATATAAACGATCAGTACGTGAAACCTGTAAGGTACAGTTTTCCAGAAGTTTTAGAACACATTAGAACCATGTCACTACAACTATTGCGCTTATACGGTAGAATTTTAAAGAAAAAGACATAGTGTGGCATAGTTGTCCAACGTTTAGCCACTTCTGAACCTGACTAATACGTTTAGATAAGATCTCCAAAATTCGCTTGTGAAAATAAAAGACGATGTTATTTCAAATATTTGCCGTAAACTTTTCTTTTAGCTAATATTGTGAAATAATAACACTTTCTACACCAATAGCCTGTATTTATTATTGTTTTATTTCATCGAAGTTTATTCCCTAAAAAAGAGTTTAGCCTTTTTTTATGGCAGACCGAACACTTTATTTAGAAGTCTTCTAACATTTTTTACAACAATACATAGGTAAAATATGTTCTTATAATAAGCAGAGTTAAAAAACAATTACCTACAGGCAAACACAACATGCATAACTAAATAATTAATTATAATAAAGATATGATACACTTCTTATTTATTCTTAATAGCAAACATTTTGTAAGGGGATGTATTTAATAGCACTTTAAATTTGATGAAAACAGCTATAAAATTGTATATCAGCACTTTAAAATAATAATGGACCTATAATTAAATATAATCACTACAAAAATAATGGTTTGCACTTTAACTGTGTCGCAACCATTGGTCCCAACGCCGAAACCATTTAGTTTCTGTCCAACCATGTCAGACTGACCACCATCTGACCACTGTTAAAAAGAGATGGAAAGATGAAAACAACTTGTGGCATGATGCATAATTATACGCCATCAGGTCGGTTCTGGCGTTATTCACAATGGAACCTAACCTCCTCCTGGGCTCCTCTCTCGCTGCGCCCGCTCGTCGTCGCACCTAGACGTCTGTTTACCAGTGCTAAAGTTATAAAATTAATTTGTAAAGTGCAAAGTATTAATTTTAAAGCTAATCTATTAAATTGTATAGTGCAAAGTATTAATTTTAAAGCTTAGCATATTTATAGTGGAAACCATTATTTTTATAGTTCATTCAATAAATTTTGAAGCTAAACATTTTAAAGTGTGTTACATTATTTTTAAAGTGCATTTATATATTCCCCTTTTGTAAGCAGTTACTACTTATACAATACAACACCAAATATTCAATTCAATTCAGGCAACAGGCAAGGCCTATATATGCATAGTTCCAAAAAAAAAGGTACAACACTTGAAGTAGGCAGTACTACTTTATTCCACTACCTTATTTAAATGACTATCTGAAGATGCAGTTTCTCTTACAAATGATTTGAATAATTCCAAGGCAGAGTAGTTTGGAAACGTTTAATTACAAATATACTTAACCTACCAAATGACTACTTCCCGGGGGAAATTAAACTCTATAGTTAAATGAATATCCTTTGAATTGAATGACAACACGAATGAAAATGGCGTATTGATTTAGTTAAATGTTTAACTAACATTTGCGGTTGTCCAGACCGTGTGGTTAACAGTAATTAATGAAGGATGACTGTCTGTCTAGTCTACTTTGTCTATCTTGGCCATACAAATTTGAAAACTTAGCCAGAAAAACACACTCTTGGGCTTGAAGACCAAACAGCAGAAGTCGAACGAAGAGTTGCGCAGGGTTAGGCAAGCCTTTACAGTCAATAGCCAAATTTTTAAGTCCTAAAAAATCTCCCAACGTCTAAAAACCAAAATCTTCAATCAGTCAGTTTCCACTTACCAGTTTCTTGCCAGTTTCCACTTATGGTATAGAGACCAACGCTTTGACGGAAAAGTCTACCGAGAAAATCTGTGCCGCACAGAGGGCTATGGAGAGATATACGCTCGGAATGAGTGGAACCGGCGGAAAACTAAAGTGATTGACATGGTCGAAGAAATAGAATGGCAAGAGTATAAGTGGACAGGAATTATAATCAGAATGAACAACAGCCGGTGGGCGAGAATACTACTTAAATGGCGACCCCGCGCTAACACCCGCGGTAGAGGACGACCAGTCGACCACCCGAGAAATGGACGTATGGTAACCGGCGGCAGCAGGCTGGCATCAACTGTCAACTGGATGCGCGTGACGGCAGACCGTCGTGAGTGGAGAAGCAGAAAGGAGGCCCAATGTCCGAAACGGACTCTACAAGGGCTGCAAAAGATTAACATTCGTTTACGCGAAACTTGTTGGTGAAAATTCGATTTGCGAAATTTCAGTCCGCAACTCACTTCAATCTAACAATCGCTAACAAAGTTATTTTCTTTTTCTTTTGGTTTACAAAGTATTAACTAAATGAACATTTAAATTATCACTGAGCACATTCTTTCTTGACATAATTTTCTTATAGTTGTGCCGACTTGTGCCACCAAAACACTTACTCGACAAACGTTCGTTCATGTGTACCGTCCTTTCAACGGCTAATATCGGTGTGAAATGTAAAACACGTCTTCAAGACACAAAGTAAATAGCACATTTCACGACTGTTTATTTCGGAAACACGGTCCAAGATGACGGATTATTTCACATCGCGCCGCTCATTTCAGTTCACATTTTAACATTCCAGCGACGTGGAAAGTGTGAAGTTTCTTATTTCTATTGTTCCGAGAATATTCTGTGTTTCAGAAGGCTTGCCTCGTAGACTTTAAGGGATTTGTCCACCCGACCGCCTCAATCTGTCCCGTCGGGGCTCGTAACGGAGAAATACGAGTATTATTTCCAACTTTATAGCCGCTATATTTCATTTTTCCACCGAACTGTTTCGTTTTTATTTTTATTATTTGTTTAATATATGGCTGCCTTACTGCCGTGCGAATTTTCGTAGGTAACAAACATTATGTATGATGTGTGTGTTATGTGTAGGTATTTGTTACATTTTTAACACGTTTTTATTAGGTTTCCTTCTTTTCTATACAAAAGAAAAGCTTGCAGTATATCTACCCGAAGTATCACAGTAGATAAGCAGCAGCCTCAAAAACTCTCACAGGGGCCGTATTATGGCCTCTTATTTCCAGGCAGTTTTCTGCTATATGACGAGAAAGAGATGTCACTACAGCAATTTATAAACCTGGCAGGATTTAAGAGCTTGTAATACGGCCTCTGGCTTTTCAAATAAAGATAGAGTACTAAATATTATTTTGGCGCAAGTGATTTGGCGCAATGGAGATAGTTTGGGACGAATCAATCGCAGCCATAAAGCAGTTGCATATTTTGCTCCTTAAAGTTGTTACACAATAATAATGATAATTTTGTTATGGGTTAAATATGAGAAACATTTTATACTATCGGAACATCAAATGTACCATGTTTGTGGTAAATAAATATTTTCTATTTCTATTTCTTCTATTTCTAATGATTTATTTGCCTATAGACCAGGGGTGCCCATACTTTTTCTTAAGGAGATCGACCTAACAACAATTTATGAATAAGAGATCGACATTTTGACAGTTTTTGAAAAAAAAACGCATAACTAAAACTACATTGGGTATAAAGTGTCAAATCTGTAATCCTTGGCGATCGACTTTAAAACCTCTCGCGATCGACCGTTTGGGCACCTCTGCTATAGACGAAAGACACTATTTTAAAACACCCAATGTCAAAAAAATATCAGTAAAGACAGCGGCTAAATATCAATTTCACTCTGTACCAAATGAGTATTTCATTCACGATGAAAATAATAGATATTCGAGTATTGGTGGCGTAATCGTCCATTTCCATAACTATTGCGGGTTATCGAGCACGTCCAATGTGATTTGTTCCCGACCCTCTAATAACCATCTCTGACCCCAGATATTATCTATATCGATATGAATATTGGACAATAAGTATAATGTAGTGGTCGTTCATAGACCTAATTATTCATGTGTATGGGGTAAGTAAGATATTTCGGATTATGACGGTACGTAGACTTCACGATATTAAGAAGTTTCTAATACTTTTGAAACTTTCATTTCCGGGTGCATTGTGCATTGAGATACAATGTTCTAAGATTAAAAATGAAAATTAGTTTATGAAAATTATGTAGAAAATAAAAAAAAAATGTTATCTTTCTATCATACTTTACAGACATCGAATGGCTAACAGTACTTTGAAATTTTTAGATTTTTGAAATAAATAAAAATTAAGACACTTCACCAATCATTATTATAAAAAAAATCTCATTTCATTGAAATTTGTGTTAGCCTCCGACCAATCATGCTTTTTTTCATACATTGAAATTCGTAGCCTCAGAAGTAAAACCGTTGATACCTATTGATAAACACACATCCATCTGCCTGGTTCCTAGTGTCAATAGTTTAGGCTTTGCACTATCTTCGTCTTTTTATTGTAGTTTGTATTGTTAAAGTAAAAATATGCCTGTAGTAAAAGCTGCAGGTTAATTTTACACCTCGACCAAATTGATGGATGTGTTCGGTGCCCGGCGCGGAGTGACAAAAGCTGGGATACAATATTTTCGCAAAGCCAGCATGATACACATGCGAGATTTATGATCTCAATATGTGAGGTGTCGACGCCATAGC
This sequence comes from Agriphila tristella, assembly GCA_928269145.1. Taxonomy (NCBI): domain Eukaryota; kingdom Metazoa; phylum Arthropoda; class Insecta; order Lepidoptera; family Crambidae; genus Agriphila; species Agriphila tristella. Next base: position 48,618,567 of record OV743433.1, read on the forward strand.
TCTTATTGATATTCTAGATCATACTCCCCATAAAGTTAATAGAGAAATATCGGAAACATGCCGCATACTAAACAAGTTGTAAGCTTAAGAAAAACAACGGCAACCGTAGTTTTAGAACTTAAAATAAGTTGAGTGTGCTGACAACAATTTTCTATGAAAGTCTGTTCAGAAAGTCTGTTCAAAACTTTTCAGCTTATGAGGTACTAGCTTCTGCCCGCGACTTTGTCCGCGTGCATATTAGAGAAAATCCTCAGGGAACCTGAACCAACCAGGATCCGTCCAGCCATTTTTACGCGATTAGGCGGGTCCCCATCAAGCGCGCTGCGTCGCGAGGCAAGACCTTTGCCGCGTGTGGCGGGCCTCGCACGAGACTTCCCGTTCCCGTTCCGTTCCCTTTCCGTTCCCGTTCCGTTCCTGTCCCGTTCCCGTTCCGTTCCCTTTCCATTTTCGTGCCATTTCTGTTTCGTTCCCATCTAGTTCCCGTCCCTTTCCCGTCCCGCTCCTGTCTAGTTCCCGACCCTTTCCCTCCCGTTCTCGTCCCATTCCCGTTCCGTTCCCTTTCGGTTCCCGTTCCGTTCCCATCTAGTTCCCGTCCCATTACCGTCCCGTTCCCGTCTCCGTTGCCGTGCCCGTTCCCATTCCGTTCCCGTTCCGACCCCGTTCCGTTCCCTTTCCGTTCCCGTCTATTTCTCGTCCCTTTCCCGTCCCGTTCACATCCCGTTCGCGTTCCGTTCCCATTCCGTTCCCGTTTCCGCCCCCGTTCCTGTCCCCGTCCCCGTTCCCGTCCTTGTTCCCGTTCCCGTCCCCTGGATGTGCATGTCCAGGTCTAGTTCCATGATGTTTCATGTCCACCGCTTTGGACTTCAAAATAAATCTCATTTTCGCAATCACCATCCCTTAAAACCTCAAGAACGATATCCATATCGATTTTTATGTTTACTCACCCCATTTACCCCCTAAGGGGTTTATTTTCAAAATCACAAAATATATGTTTGCTTATTTATTTTTAGACGTGCTCCTACGAAGTTTAGCCCCTTCCCATTCCCGTTCCGTTCCCGCTGCGTTCCCGTCCCGTAAACGTCCCCTAACCGTCCCGTACGCCTTACGTTCTCGTTCTTGTTCCCGTTCCGTTCCCGTCCGGTTCTTGTTCCCGTTCCCGTCCCATCCTGTTCTATTCCCGTTCCGTTCCTGTTTCGTTCCCGTTCCGTTCCCGTTACGTTCCTGTTTCATTCCCGTTTTGTTCCGTTCCCTTCCGATCCCGTCCCGTACTCGTCCCGTACCCCTTCCGTTCCCGTTCCCGTCCCGTTTCCGTTCCCGTACCCGTCCCGTTCTAGTTCCCGTTACCGTCTCGTTCCCGTTCCGTTCCGTTCCGTTCCGTTCCGTTCCGTTCCGTTCCGCTCCGCTCCGGTCCGTTCCGTTCCGCTCCGTTCCGTTCCGTTCCGTTCCGTTCCGTTCCGTTCCGTTCCGTTCCGTTCCGTTCCGTTCCGTTCCGTTCCGTTCCGTTCCGTTCCGTTCCGTTCCGTTCCGTTCCGTTCCGTTCCGTTCCGTTCCGTTCCGTTCCGTTCCGTTCCGTTCCGTTCCGTTCCGTTCCGTTCCGTTCCGTTCCGTTCCGTTCCGTTCCGTTCCGTTCCGTTCCGTTCCGTTCCGTTCCGTTCCGTTCCGTTCCGTTCCGTTCCGTTCCGTTCCGTTCCGTTCCGTTCCGTTCCGTTCCGTTCCGTTCCGTTCCGTTCCGTTCCGTTCCGTTCCGTTCCGTTCCGTTCCGTTCCGTTCCGTTCCGTTCCGTTCCGTTCCGTTCCGTTCCGTTCCGTTCCGTTCCGTTCCGTTCCGTTCCGTTCCGTTCCGTTCCGTTCCGTTCCGTTCCGTTCCGTTCCGTTCCGTTCCGTTCCGTTCCGTTCCGTTCCGTTCCGTTCCGTTCCGTTCCGTTCCGTTCCGTTCCGTTCCGTTCCGTTCCGTTCCGTTCCGTTCCGTTCCGATCCGTTCCGTTCCCGTTCCCGTGCCCGTGCCCGTTCCGGTTTCCGTTCCCGTTCCCTGGATGTGCATGTCCAGCTCCAGGTCTATATGTGTCATGTCCACCGCGTTGGACTTCAAAATAAATGTCATTTTTGCAATCGTCATCCCAGAAAACCCCAATAACGACATCTATATCGATTTTTATGTTTACTCACCCCATTTACCTCCTAAGGGGTTGATTTTCAAAATAACAAAATATATATTTGCCTATTTATTTTTAGATGTGCTCCTACGAAGTTTAAAGTTGTAATGTCTATTTTATATTATTTTTCCATACAAAATTTGGACCCCATTTTCACCCCTTTAGGGGTTAAATCATGTCCACCGTGTTGGACTTCAAAATAAATGACATTTTTGCAATCGTCATCCCAGAAAACCCCAATAACGACATCTATATCGATTTTTATGTTTACTCACCCCATTTACCTCCTAAGGGGTTGATTTTCAAAATAACAAAATATATATTTGCCTATTTATTTTTAGATGTACTCCTACGAAGTTTAGAGTTGTAATATCTATATTATATTATTTTTCGATACAAAATTTGGACCCCATTTTCACCCCTTTAGGGGTTAAATCATGTCCACCGTGGTTGGACTTCAAAATAAATATCATTTTTGCAATCGTCATCCCACAAAACCCCGATAACGACATCCATATCTATTTTTAGGTTTTTTTAACCCTTTTCACCCCCATTTCATCCCCTTTGGAGTTGAAATCCTAACAAAAACAATATACGTTGCTTTAGATTTCTATCCATAAGCCTAAATTATAAATTTAGCGATTTTTACTTCAAAAATGAAGGATTTTCTTTAATACACAACTTCATCCCCCTTTTAACCCCTTCGGGGGTAGAATTTTGAAAAACGCTGAGACTCGTATTTATTAATTTTCAATCGTCAGCCTAAACACAAAATTTGAAGATTCTAGCTTCAAAACTGAGGGACTTTCATACAAACTTTCATCCCTTATTTCATCCCCTTAGGGATGGAATTTTCAAAAATCCTTCCTTAGTGGATACCTACACTGTATAATGTATCTGTGTGCAAAATTTCAAGTCTCTAGGTCCAGCGCTTTGGGCTGTGCGTTGATAGATCAGTCAGTCAGTCAGTCATTCAGTTTACGATTTTATATATTAAGATTTGAAGGTTAATCATATTAATGGATATGATAATATATGATACAAAACAGTGTTAGCTTTTTGACAACGCGAAAAGTAGTTGGTAAGTATCAAAATCTCTCGCCTTTCTTTACAACAATTTTCGAAATAAAATTGACCTGCTAATAATTTTCTCTTACAATAATAATGTTATAAAAGAGTTTTGATATTGCTGTGTAAATTGTGTGTTATTGTGTATCTATATGTATATAAAAATGAACCCAATTTCGCGTGGTCAAACCATCACGCGCATCCGGCTGGACCGATTTCGCTAATTCTTTTTGTGTTTGTTATTATCAGGAGATGGTTGTTATAAAAGAAAAAAATAAGAAAATTGCGCGGAAAATTAGAAAATTTAAAAATATTTAACCACCATATAAAATTATATTGAACATATAAACTTTTTTAATGTAACCATATGACTTTAAAAAATTTAACAATAAGAATAATTATTTTGGGCAATATAAACTTTTTTCTGATCTCAAAGGCTGCAATATCGTCAAAGAGGATGTAATAAAGTCGGAGTTATTTTATTGATGAAATACATGTAAAATAATGAATTTATTATTTCTTACAAAAAGGATCTAAAAAAACTGATTTCTTAGTGCTCATCACGGTCAGTTCAGAGCCATAGGATTTTGGATAGACTAATATACACGTTACTAACATATTAACAAGTGATGTAGTAATACTTGGTTATAAAGCTGTTGGGTTATAAAGTAAACGGGAACGGGAACGGTACCTACTTATATCTCTGAACCCAACTTTTCAATAATTATACCAATTCGAATTCAATATTCATAACTAAGACAGGACAACGTCTGTCGGGTCAGCTAGTGAGTAGTAAAACCGGCCAAGTGCATGTCGGACTCGCGCACGAAGGGTTCCGTACCAAAAACAGCAAAAAATCACGTTTGTTGTATGGGAGCCCCCCTTAAACATTTATTTTTTTCTGTTTTTAGTATTTATTGTTATAGCAGCAATAGAAATACATTATCTGTGAAGTTTTCAACTGTATACCTGCATTCGTTATTAATAACGAGCAAAAAACGGCAAAAAAAATCACGTTTGTTGTATGGGAGCCCCCCCTTTAATATTTATTTTTATTCTGTTTTTAGTATTTGTTGTTATAGCGGCAACAGAAATATTTACCTTTCTAATATTTCACCTTTCTAGCTATCACGGTTCATGAGATACAGCCTGGTGACAGACAGACAGACAGACTACACTAAAATGTTAAAAATATTTTCTTCTTTTTTTAAGCTTCACACACACGCTGATAGTTCACGGTAGCTCTCTTGTTAGCCAATCAGCGAGCGCCGTCAAACACCCAGCTCGAACTTTGCACAAAGCGACAAAGAATTCGCAGCTGCTATTTTCAGTGCAATTATACGAACATAGATTTTACATTTTGTCGTATGGTTCGTATATTTTGCTTTTCTGTTATTTTCCATACTATTAAATGCGTCTTTTCTTCTGACGTGGAGAACTTGGTGATACCTACACATAAAGCTTTTCTTCTAAATTATTCTTAACTTGATATATTGATTACTCTGTGTATTAACATTTTCATTTGCCAAAACAGGATTCATTTACATACATTAATTTTATAACTAACAGCGTGAAACAGTTTTACAATGCTGGACGCATTTGTAAATTCGTCGCCCACACGACATACTGACGTATCTTACATTTTTGTCATAACTGAACTGAATGCAGTAACATACATAATTTCTATTGCTTTTCATTGTCACAAAGTGTCGCATCTGTAGGTAACATAGTTTCAGAGATATACAAGTTTAGGAACGACTTATCTTCAATGAAATAGATTTTTTCGTTTTACTATATGACATATGTAACTTAAGACATTTTGTAAAATTAAAAAATAAAGCTTCTCTTTTTATCTGAAAAACGTAGGTAACTTACGACGGTTGTGGTGTAAAATTAATGAAATTATTACCATTTACGACTGTTCGATTTATAAAAAGTGCAAACAAAAGAGTGTCGTATCTAGTACAATTTAGGGATCATAATGGAATATAAGTAGGGAATGGGCATTTCAACTCCGACGACACCTGTGCACCCCCAGCGCTGATGGCTACTACACGTTGCAATACTTGCAATGCAACAAGAGTGGCAGTCGCTATTTACAGTTCACTGTGAACGTACATAGTTAGTGATGTTTGCTGGATACCTACTCAAAATTGGTAAGTTCCTTATTGTTTATTTGATAGATGGCAAGCGCTTGCCCGCTATCACGCCTGATGGTAAATGATGCGGTCTACAATGGAACGCTCTTGCCTAGGAGATACCGATTCACACGCGACTTGAAGGCCCCCAGATTGTATCTATCGAGAAACACAGATTCAGGTAAGGAGTTCCACTCTCTGGCGGTACGGATGATAAAATTTGAAGCAAATCGCTTAGTGCGAGTCTTTGTTATATCCACTAAAAATGGTGGCGCTGATTCGTACGTCTGGTTGTCCGATGATATAAGGGAGATGGCGGAATTAGGTTGTGTAATTCCACTTCACACTCCCCAAAATGTATCCGATAAAAAACTGATAAACTTTGCGTCCTTGCGTCTAAGCTCGAGACTTTTGAACTTATTACAGAAAAGATTATCGTTGCCGATGAGCTTCCTGGCCCTCCGCTCAATGGATTCAAGCATCTGGAGCTGGTATTTGGCAGAGCCATCCCAAAGATGAGAGACGTACTCCATACATACACGATCGAACTTGCGCTTGGTAAAGATTTAGCAGTTGTTCCAGCGTAAAGTATTTTCTCGCCTTTGCCAGAACGCCAACCTTTTTAGATGCCAATTGTGCTTTATTCTCAATGAAAGAGCCAAAATTGGAGTTAATGATCTAGTTGTTTAGTAATCGGCACGGATACACTTCGAAAAGTAAGAGTCAGATAGAAACTACTCCTTTTATAAGAAACAGACACGCCAGGGTTATTGCCACATTCGGAGAATGCCTGCAGTGACAGGTTCATGCGTATGATCATCGCCTTCCTAAGACATTGGACTTGTTCTGCGCCCGGCTCGAGCATCAGATATGTAGCTCACACAAGGGTGATGTCGTCTGCTTACCCCAAAATACCGGGTTTTAGCAAGTCATATACTAGCAGGAATTAATAGGCATATAATAGCAGAAACAGCGTTGCAGAGAGTACCGATACCTGAGGGACTTCGGCATTGATAGCCAACTAGTCGGACGAGCAGCCATCAATGACAACCCGAATCGACCGATCCCTCAGGAAGTCCGATATCAGACACGCAAACCGGTGGGAAGTCCGTATCATGAAAGCTTGCCAATAAGGCTATTATGCCACACTCTGTGAAAAGCCTTCGAAATATCAAGAGAAATGGTGAGTACCTCTTCATACCTCTCGATGGCTTCGCTCCATTTGTAAGTGGCGTATGCTAGAAGATCTCCAGTAGACCGGTTTTGCTGAAACCCGTATTGGCGGTCAATGAGCAGGTCGTTTGCATCTAGACACGACAGAAGCCTATGGTTCAGTAAACGTTCCATTATCTTACAGAGAATGGACGTGACCGAGATGGGCCTGTAATTGGCAGGGCCGGCTCGACTGCCCTCTTTAGGCATATAGGTTGCACGTTGGGTAGCTTCCATTACTTTTATACTTGTCCCATTGCCATACACAAGCGGTACAGGCGTGTTAATACCGGAGCTAACTCAGGCGCACAAATCCTAAGAACGTATATGTCTGGTATACCATCCGGACCACTGGCTTTATTCACCTGTCGATCACGAAATGCTTTTCTTACTTCGGTCTATCTGATGCGGATCAGGTAAATGTCGTAATCGCCACGCTTGGCAGGCGGGTTGGCGATCGCACTATGTTGGTAAACTAACTACACAAGGAAACGCTGCTTCATATCATCTGGTAATTGATCCCTGCTCGGGATGAGGGGGTGATGCTATTCTTGGCCGACACGTCAAGAGGGGAGGCGGGAAATATTTTTTCTACACAAACTTTCTCGATGATTGATTAATTTTTTGATTCCTCCTTGATTTTTAATACAAAAAATGTTACTTGTTCTATGCTTCTTTGTATTTTTTTTCGATAACTTGTATTTCCATGCAACTAGAAGATTTCAAATATGCCGAAAAACATAATTAAGAGTAGTCTTATTCGAGTTGATTATTTATAAGGTAAAAGTGTTGTTTTTTAACTATATAAAGTTGTTAACTTGTGTAAGTCTGTCTACTTACTGAATAATGTAATTATAATATTGTGCTGTAAAACTTACGAACTAGTTACAAGATTATGAGCCTTATTTTAGTTTGGTCATTTTTAAAATGCTAACTATTGAGTTATGATTTAAAAAGTTGTCGATATTATGATAGAAATAGTAGGAAATAAAAATCTGTTTATTTTCTTTTGAATAAGGTGATTAAAAACTAATTCATTTGTATAAAATTACTTTTTATTACTTTGCGAATGTAGTGTCGTAACTACATTTTTGTCCCGCCTACAAAAAACAAAGTTATCACAAAGTGTCCTATCTGTTTTAAAACTGTATTACACAAATAATATAAATACATATTGATAATTATATATGCACAAATAAAGAGAAAAATATACTTAACTGAAGTATATTATTGATTTCCTGATAGGATTTATAATTAAAAAGTTACATCGTGAAATATTGACACCAAAACCGAAAATACGTTGCTGTGAACATTTTGATTGATGTTAGTTACGTCTTTATGTCGAATGGGCGACGGATTGTGAGAGACAGTTTTTCCAAATGCATAGGTACATAATTCAATCTATGGTCATTGGCGTAGGAAGGGGGGGGGGGCGGATGGGCCGTGCCCACTCCAGATACCTCGTATGTCGCAAATTTAGTAAGAAACTCTTTTAGTTGTTTTTCGTGAGAAAACCTCGTAATACAATGTCTACTAGGTATATTAACTTTATGGTCTACGTCGAAGAAACTCAGATTCGATAATTGTAGTGCCATCTATTGATTTAAATGAGAACTTCATGAAAAATTGTCACTATACTGTTTTTTGCATCTCCTGTAAAATTTTGAGTAATGCACATGCGAGGTTTTCACAGCACGCCGACGATGTATTTTTCGCCCTTCAAAATTTATCACCCTTCAAAAGTGTAACGCGGCTCTAGCCTAGTACACCCAAGTCCATGGTCTCAGAGAAATACAAATACCAGTCAATAATTTCAAGGAAGGTATTCTATCTCTCGATTAAGGAGAATGATTTTGTATTTAATTATTAAAATGTCTTTTAAAAGATAAAATTATTTATATGCTAACTACCTTCCTCAAACAAATTACTATCTTCCCAATTCTCAACCTAACAGGAATTCTCTGGTCGAAATCCATTTGGAGCAAGTCTAGCACTAATCCTATTGCATTTGTCGTTGCCAATGAGGCGAAATGGCGGGCAGAGATAACGCTAGGTGACGGGTGTGACAACCCTGGGGGTCTGGTACATTTGCTAGAAAATCTCTTGCGCGAATCTCGTTTAAAAAACTAAAAAAACGTCTAATCAAAGAATCAAAAACTTGTAAATAATACAGATGCTTACATCTGTTACGTACTTATTTGGAAAAATATGAAAAAGTTACAAAAATCTAAAAATAAAAATGTTTCATAAAAATATCCAAACTAAATACCTATATATCTCATGTCATGCATGATACAAAAAACTGAAACTAGTCGAAAAATCACCATAATGTGGTTTTATACCTCATTGGTTAGCTACGAGTATTATTGGTTCCAATCAAGAAGCTTATACCTCCCTCCAATGGAGATTGCACGGCCATATGTAATAGTGAAGATTGAAAAAAGCTCCTTTAGTGACGTGACGGCTTATTGCAACCTCTTTCTTTAGTGTTACAATACGTGTTCGTTGTTCGTCGTTCGTTCGTTCGTGAGAAACGCAAACGTATTGTAAAACGAAAAGAAAGAGATAGCAATACGCCGTGACGTCACTAAAGAGTCTTTTTTCAATCTTCAGTATGATACTAGGCGTGCAATCTCCATGTGGATTTAAGCTTCTTGGTTCCAATACCAATAATGTAACTCTTAATTTAATAGGAAAAACCTGGGGCCGTATTATGACCTCTTATTTCCAGGCAGTTTTCTGACTAGCTATCAATCTATCTCTTTTATTTGCTATTCGACGAGAAAGAGATGTCACTAGAGCAATTTATAAACCGGGCAGGATTTAAGAGCTTTTAGACGACCGTCCGGATAGCCGTCAGTCGGGCCGCAGCGCCGCGAGTGCGGTTGGGCGGCAGCCGTATCATAGTACGAATAAAAACTATTTTTTGACTACGGTACACCGGACGGCTGACCGCTTAGTGCGTAGTAAGGAGCGCTAGCTCTGCCTCTGTCCGGCGCGATGGACAACGAAATTACATTTTCTAAATACAACTCGTCTCGACTTTTTTGGACTGAAATCTGTCGACAAAGACTTTTTTTGCAATTTAATAACCAAAAAGACAAGTAGGTACACTAACGTAGCTTAACAATGAGTTAGGTAATAAATAAGTGGCAGTGTTTTACTACTATTTCTTTTTAACTTAAGCCCCTATTCACTTTTACTGCTTAAAAATATTACTTAGCATGTTTGACGTCTCAAGAGCGTCATAATTCCTAATCAAACTTTTTGGTTATTTTAAGAAAAAACTTATTTTTCTTTGTACACGTACAAATGTACGGCAGCTAGTGTTTCAGGTCTAAGTTAAGTAAATACACAAGTTTCCAAGAAAACCTAAAAGTTAAAACAGTTTATAAACACAATACATCCAACGTCTAAACTGAACCACAATGACAGGCTAGGTACTTGCAACTCAGTGCAGTTGTGGAATGCATTCAAGAATAGTATCCAACATTTTTACATACATGTCCCGAGTCCTGACATTCATAATACTGCCTCTCCCGAAGGAACACAAAGGAATTCTGTTATTAAAGTCCCAAGTTTGAAAATGTAGATCGATTGCCCTGTCATGTTTCCTTCTGTTTTATTTAATTTTAATGTGCCTGGCTGTCGGGTAAGATGAATTATCGTTTCTTATTTTTAATATCAAAATTCCAAGTAAAAATACATAGGTACTGTAGTACTACTTGAAATTAGGTTTATTTTCATATTCGATAAATTAGGAGTGATTGAAGACTGTTGTGTATGAATTTGTGAATAGTGAAATATTCTTATAAACGACTACGAATAATAAGTTTATACCTAGTTCAACCAAAAATATTACTTATCAATATTATTCCTCTACGTCTCAATCTCAAACCATCATATTCCTAAACAAACTTTTTGGTTATTCTAAATTTAAACTTATTCTTCGTTTATTTGTACGGCAGTAATAATTTATCATCCGCTGTGTCAGTTTGGAGGTGAAAAGTATTTGTAAGGTGAAATGTAGGTAAGTAATAGAAAAAAAAAACAGGTCAATGAGGTAAGTACTTCTAAATAAATGTCACACTTTTATCACCTAGTAAGTAGTAATAATATTATTTAGGGTAAAAATAGGTGAGTTGTTATTATATATTTTTTTACACTATGGAAAACCCATCGCATTTTCTATTTCAGAGAAAAACTAAATAATAAACTAAATTTTGTCAGCTTATTTTGTGTTACTTATCGGTTGCACGAGGCTGCTAGCAGTGCTTATAATATACCTATAGCTTAATCCATGATAGTAAAACTAACTTCGTCTAATGCAGTTTTAAGCCAATTAAATATTCCGCACTATATCCATTATAGTACCTAACGTATTTTACTTAGAGTGGCACCCTAAGCGAAAGTGGCGCCGCGGTGAATTTTATTTAATATTATAATTCTAATACACAATTTTAATAATGTTTTACGTTCAATTTTAAGGGCATTCCCTCGTAGTCACTGCTAGAAGTAGACAGCAAAACTGCTTAAAGTGGCCGTTATTGACACATTTTGCTATCTACTTCTAAGTATGACTACGAGGGCATGTAGTGATACCTTCTTAAAATACTAGACCATGGGCCCTTAAAACTCCACGTAAAACATTATTAAAATCTTTTTCTATTAATAACTTACTAAATAAATAAATAAATATTTGACAACATCACATACATTGCTCCAATTCCAAAGTAAGTAGCTATAGCACTTGTGTTATGGAAATCAGAAACAACGGTGGTATGACAAAAACCCAGACCTGAGACAATATTGAAAAGTTCATTTTCAACATTGACCCAGCCGGGGTTCGAACCCGGGACCTCAAGAGATGGTGACGCCTTGAAAACCGGCGTGCAAACCACTCGACCACGGAGGTCGTCAAATATATAAATAAAAACCTCTGAGGGCACCACTTTCGGTCATACAACCGCCTTAAATTGTTGAGTGGGGTGTGAAACTGAGGAACTAATGGCGCCGCAAGTGACGGTCCTAAAATCGTTGATTGGTTGTTTCAAATGACAAATGTAATTTATGACATGAGTATTTTAACCAATCAAAATTAACCAATTAACCAATCACAAAGTATAATGGCGCCACATGCGAAAACTTTTGCGTATAACTCCCCTGGCAGCCGGTTCTTTAAAGTTCGATACACCTTAAATAAATATTAACAGAATCATTTTTAGGGTTCCGTACCCAAAGGGTAAAAACGGGATCCTATTACTACAAGACTTCACTTTCCGTCTCTCAGTCTGTCTGTATCTCATACAGGCGCGGTCCGAAGGGGGGGGTCACGGGGGACATGACCCCCCCCAAAATCATACACGTCAAATAGAAAAATCTTCTATACAGTACCGACAGTAGAGCGGTACAAGCGGTGCGACTGCACTGGGTGCCCTCGTGTGTGAAGTGGGGCACCGAAAATGCCCGACCACCGGTCGACTATCAATCGTACTGTTGCCTGGTGACGAGCGACGACGCGACGAATGTAACTGAATAAAAATCGCATTGCGCGGCCATTTTTTACTATAAACAAAGCAAGATTAATCGATGAAATGACTAAATATCGCGCTGCGTGGCGGCTTCTTTTTTTTACTGTAATAAGCAAAATTAGAAGATTAGCAGATGCGGCCGTTTTTTACTATAAACAAGTAAAGTTACAAGATTAGTAGATGAAACTGACTAAAAATCTCGCTGCGTGTCGGTTTTTTTTTACTGTAATAAGCAAAATTAGAAGATTAGCAGATGAAACTGACTAAAAACTACGCTGCGCGGCTGTTTTTTTACTAAAAACAAGCAAGATTACATGATTCGTAGGTGAAACTGACTAAAAAAACGCGCTGCGCGGCCGTCTTTTAACTATTAACAAGCAAAATTAAAAGATTAGTAGATGAAACTGACTAAAAATCGCGCTGCGTGTCGGTTTCTTTTTATTGTAATAAGCAAAATTAGCAGATGAAACTGACTAAAACCTACGCTGCGCGGCTGTTTTTTACTATAAACAAGCAAGGTTACAAGATTAGTAGATGAAACTGACTAAAAATCGCGCTGCGCGGCCGTTTTTTTTGTTATAAACAAGCGAGATTACAAGATTAGTAGGTAAAACTGACTAAAAAAACGCGCTGCACGATCGTGTTTTACTGTAAACAAGCAAAATTACAAGATTAGTAGATGAAACTGACAAAAAATTGTGCTGCGTGTCGTTTTCTTTTTACTGTCATAAGCAAGATTAGCAGATGAAACTGACTAAAAACTGCGCTGCGCGGCCGTTTTTTACTATAAACAAGCAAGGTTACAAGATTAGTAGTTGAAACTAACTAAAAATTGCGCTTCGCGGCCGTTTTTTTACTATAAACAAGCAAGATTACATGATTCGTAGGTGAAACTGACTTAAAAAACGCGCTGCGCGGCCGTCTTTTAACTACCAAACAAAATTGAAAATCTTGGAATCGCATATGGGGGCGCCCCGTAGAAATGTCGCCAAGGGCACTGGTAGTGTTAAAACCGGCACTGCTTCTTTAAATTTACATAATAAAAAAAAGCAATTGTATTATTATTTATTAGTGACCCCCCCAAAATTTGATGCTGCGACCGCGCCTGATCTCATAAACCGTGATAGCTAGACAGTTTATCACAGATGATGTATTTCTGTATTTTCTGTTGCCGCTATAACAATTAATACTAAAAACAGAATAAAATAAATATTTAAGTGGGGCTCCCATGCAACAAACGTAATTATTTGCCATTTTTGGTACCTACGTACCTAACCCTTCGTGCGCGAGTCTGACTCGCACTGGGCCGGTTTTTTCTAATAAGTACCTACAACATAAAATTTTCTTATCACCCAATCAACCCAATAAATGAAACCAACAGAACACAATCAATAGGTACCCAATTTCTTGGATTCCTGCTTTTTCAATTCCAGAATGAACTAGCAAAAGCAGAACAAATGAACACATTATTATGATCGACATTACCCCACATAACCTCTAATGGCCTATTAATTTCCTGAACTGGCAGTGCTCCAAGAAAGGCCCGCCTCACACTACGTTACTTTTTTACTCATCTTGTTTTAAAGATGAAGTAGGTACAAAACACACCTTTTTTTAACTCGCTAGTCAAACACCTCACAATGCGATATCTAGATACGACAGTAACCGTATTTATAAACCGCTTTCAACGTTTGGAGCTATCTTAATTGAGATCATACCTGAGATGCTGTTCCTATATTATAAATACGGACCTAAGTGTCTGCCCACACGTACTACTTAACTACACGACGACAACAACACGTGGGCGGACGCTAATTTGTATGAAAAATGAATACAATACACCACATTTTGCTGTCAAACGCAACCGCACGGCACGTACTATGGGCAACAGCGTCGCTTAACTTAACCAGGCAACAAAATTCCAGTGCGCGCGTATCGCCCCCGCACGATCTAAACGTATGTAGTGATGTGAGGGCGCGGCGTGCAAGCGATTTTAAACTTAGTAGTAGTTAAGCGATGCTGTTGCCCATGCTACCACAACTGCACAACAACGCAGCGACAAAAAGTAAACTTTTACGTTTTTAACTTTTACAACAACTTTCGCATACCAGGGGCCCTACCGCCTAACTCAAAGCTTTAGCTAGAGCGATAGCTAGACTATATCCATCCTTGTCATATCATAACACGATGACAAGGACGGACAGTGCACTGACGTCATTAACCAAAGCCAGAGTCAAAGCGAGAGAGTTAGGCGGTCCGGGGCAGGTCATTTTGTGTTGACAATCCAGATTTTGAGGATGTGTTCAGTCCATGGAACTGAAGAACTTTCTCTAAGGAACACATGGCCAAATATGTAAAAAGAAATCGACTATCCATACTAATCAAAGTGATCACGCCACGTGACCAATTTAGTATGGGATGACCAATATTTTGTGGCGAAATTCGACACATGTTTCTTAGAGAAAGTTGTTTAGTTTCATGGACTGGACTTTCATCCTTGAAATTTGGATGGTAAGTTCAGAATGAATCGATATATATAATATTAAGGTGAATTTAGCAGAATAACGTACGCAAGCTCTTAGATCTTATTCAGGAGGCAGAACAACACTTAATATAGAACTCCGCTTGGTGCTTATTTCCTTGGATGTGTCAAACGCAGCGACTCGGCAACTTGGAGCTAACCACAATGCTATTCGATTGCTTACGAACAACTTACGAATAAGTAGTACCTAGGTATAAAGTGGTTTCAAGAGAAATCTATAAGATGGAAAAATAACTAAATAACTTACTTTTTTACACAACATAGAAAATGGTTTTGCGTTATAACCACAGCTATCATTATTTTAGGACACATTTTTAAGTAGGTACCTACCTACCAACGATAAATTACTCTTTACTATGCCACACCAAACCACTGCCAAATCTTTTATCAACAATTAGTTTTCATTTAATCTATACTTAGCAAATACAGTAAATTATCTTTTTAGGTTATACGAGTATATAGATATGAATAAAATCATTTCATTTCATAGTAATTAATTTCATAATAGTTTCATTTATAATAATTGTTAATTAATAATTATTATGAAGTGAAATGATTTTATTCATCTCTATTCTGCAAAGCTAGGGTTTCCTAGGATTGAGGGGCCGTCATATTACGGCAGCAATATAGCGGCGTTGAATGTTGTCTATGTAAACAATATGGCGACACTGTAACCGAAACCGCGCCGTATTGTTTACATAGACAACGTTCTACGCCGCTAAATGACGGCCGTAATATAATAGGACGGCACCGTCATCCTAGGAAAACAAACAAACGGACTTTCGCATTTTTAACAATTTCGAGCTGTCACCGTAGCATCCGTAGCGTCCGTCTGTATGCTACGTGCTACGGTTCTACGCATCGTATTTTGTAGCGCTTTGAAATCAACCCTGCCTGACCCTACCTATGCACAATTGCACACGAACATAATGTCAAAAGACTGAACATTGGTGTACCTACCTAGTGCTTTTGAGATTTTGACAGACTTGGGCGCCGTACGGGTAGTACGTATACCCGATAAATGAATATAATACGAGCGCCGCCGCCAATACTATTATTATTACTCGTAAACCAAGTCAATATTAAAAAAAGCTAAGATCATGAATGCCCTCTTAAATTTGTCTCTAATATTTTTTAAATAACTCTTCAACAGTTTTCGTTTATTCTGTATAAGTTTTTAAATCCATTCTTGCCAAAAGTGGCAACTTTGAATTAAAATGGATTTTAAAACTTACAGAAATAATGAAAACTGTAATAGAGTTATTCAAAAAATATAAGAGACAATTTAAGAGGGCATGATCTTAGGTTTTTTTTTATATTTACTTGGTTTATGAGTAATAAAAAAAATGTATTGGCGGCGCTAGTAGTACCCACTAGTAGTGCGTTTTAAGTATTTTTTTAAGGAATTACATATTGCCACTCTTTGAAGACAAATAGTTTCTTAATACTTAGATACAAACGAATGTAGCAAAAGTTCCAGTTTCTTTAATACGCGTTCTAAAAGATTTATACCTGAAATTCGTGAAAGAAAGAATATTACGCTACGTGATA
This sequence comes from Agriphila tristella, assembly GCA_928269145.1. NCBI lineage: Eukaryota > Metazoa > Arthropoda > Insecta > Lepidoptera > Crambidae > Agriphila > Agriphila tristella. The sequence continues at coordinate 48,634,761 of OV743433.1, forward strand.
TATGCCTCACCTGTGGTATGGTAATGACGATAACAAGAATGGGTTAGCGAACAAAAACGAGGTTTTTTTCAGTCTGACTCGGATGGGCAGCATTCGGGAAACTCCGAAAAATCTTCGTGTCCGATTTACCTCAGTGTCTCAAGACGAAAGTCTATATGACCAGTGTGTGATGCCAGTGTTGACTTACGGCAGTGAAACGTGGTCGCTAACTTTGGGTCTCATAAGGAGGCTCAAGGAAGGTCACCCAGCGTGCAATGGAGAGAGCCATGCTCGGCGTTTCCCTGCGTGATCGAAACAGAAATGAGGAGATCCGCACGCGAAATAAAGTAACCGACATCGCTCGAAGGATTGCTCAGCTAAAGTGGCAGTGGCACGGACGTAGCTATAGCTTTGACAAGGGGGGGGTCCACAACGTAAAATAACAGAGCTCTAACGCCAATTAAATCTATCATTTACAAATTAAACATTGCCTGCTAGTGCCGGTTTTAACACTACCAGTGCCCTGGGCGACATTTCTACAGGGCGCCCCCTATCTGCGATTCCAAGATTTTAAATTTTGCCTGTTAGTAAAAAAATGGCCGCGCAGCGCGATTTTTAGTCAGTTTCACCTACTAATCTTGTAATCTTGCTTGTTTACAGTAAAAAAAATTACGGCCGCACAACGCGATTTTTAATCAGTTTTATCTAAGTACTATCTTGTAATTTTGCTTATTTATAGTAAAAAAATCGCCGCGCAGCGCGATTGTTTTGTCAGTTTCATCTACTAATCTTGTAATTTTGCTTGTTTATAGTAACAAAAAAACGGCCGCGCAGCGCGATTTTCAGTCAGTTTCATCTACTAATCTTGTAATCTCGCTTGTTTATAGGCAAAAATAATGGCCGCGCAGCGCGATTCTTAGTCAGTTTCATCAACTAATCTTGCTTTTTTATAGCAAAAAAAAAACAGGCGCGCAGCGCGATTTTTAGTCGGTTAATCCAATAATCTAAAGTTATATATTGTAATGTATGTATTGCAATATTTATTCAAAAATAACAAAGTTGAAATTTAAAGTACGTAATAAATTTAGTCTTTTACGTTTTATTGCTAATACCCCAGTCATCTAAACATACTAATAATTGCAAGGTTCTGCATTTTTGTGATGTCGTTAGGATAGATATCAATAGTGTAAATCCGAATTCGTAACCCTGAAAGACCTGTGCTAACTTCGTAGTGATCAAAAAACCTCAACTTATTTCAGTTTTTGGATTACAACTTCTAAAAAATGCATTCTACGGCAAAGTTGTCTATGACACTTTTAAATAAGTTAAAATTACCAACAATTTGTGTGCAACCTCAGCTCTGAGTGTCGTATAATATTTCGAGATACACACTGCTGCGGCGAACTAAGCATCTATCGTTTTCTCAATCGGCGCGGTGCATGTAATTTTTTTCTGTTGGACAAGTAAGATAGATATGAATGGGGGGGGTCCGGACCCCCAAAACCCCCCCCCTTATATACGTCCGTGGGCAGTGGGCTGGACACATAGCGAGAAGAACCGATGGCTGTTGGGGCGGAAAGGTTCTTGAATGGCGACCGCGCACCGGACGCCGCTCCGTGGGTAGGCCCCCGACAAGGTGGACCGACGATCTGGTGAAGGTTGTCGGAAGGATGTGGGAATCGCAGGACCGATCGTCGTGGAAATCCTTGGGGGACGCCTATACCCAGCAGTGGGTGTCGTGCGGCTGATATAATGATGATGATGATAAATAAGTAATATTTGTTCCCAAAATAGTAGGTCTGTCACCTAAATTGAATCACCAAATAATATTAAAACGCTTACCTTAATAATAATTCAGAACAAGGGCGTCGCCAGCCCATGGCCCAGGGGGGGGCCAAGTTAATATTAAAGAGGATGAGAATGATATGAATTGTAGGTATAGTCAACAGTACCTAGTGAATTTATTTAAGTTTTGAGATGGGGCGGGATTTATCGGAAAAGCAAGTCAATTGCACGGCCTTAGGACTTTGTGGTTATTTGCAGTTGGCTACATTTACCCTTTATGGCAGAACTTTTTATGTCATAATTTTATTATGCATAACAACTAATGGCATAAACTTCATGTCGCAGAAAATCGTTTGGCATACACTCATTTATCATACACTTAAAACGCATAATTTTGTAAGCCAGAATCATCTTTTGGCATACATTTCATATCCATAATAATTAAATAGTAGAACCATCATATCGCAGACAGTTTATAGTCAGAATCATCTTTTGGCATACATTTCATAATCTATAGTCATTAAAAGGCAGAACTATCATATCACAGAAAGTTTATAGTCAGAATCATCTTTTGACATACATTTAATAGAAAATTCATATCTAGAATAATTTTGTATTTCTTACACGCATGTTTCATGCTGCATGTATCCTTACATGTAGGCAAATAAACATGCATGCAAGCAAGTAAGCCTGCATGCAAGCAAATAAGCAGCATGCTACATGCGTGCAGTCAAGCATGCAGCATGCAAGCAAGCATGCAGCATGCAAGCAAGCATGCAACATGCAGGCAGCATGCAACGAGGCATGCAGAATGCAATCAAGCATGCAGCATGCAAGCAAGCATGCAGCATGCAAGCAAGCATGCAGCATGCAAGCAAGCATACAGCATGCAAGCAAGCATGCAGCAAGCATGCATTATGCAAGCAAGCATGCATTATGCAAGCAAGCATGCAGCAAGCATGCAGCATACAAGCAAGCATGCAGCATGCAAGCAAGCGTGCAGCATGCAAGCAAACATGCAGCATGCATGCGAGTGGTCAAAACACTAACCTAACCTAACCTACTGGTAGGTGCATTAAAAGTTTTTCTTCATAGCGGGGGGCCTCAGGCCCCCCGACCCCCCCGAGCAAGCAGCATGCATGCAAACAAGCATTCAAGCATGCATGAATGCATGCAAGCAAGCAGCATGCATGTCGTTTTTGCAGCGATTCGTTCTGTTGTTGACTTTTGTAGCACAACATTTACAAAAATTCAACATATTGTTTTTTAAGACAAATATTTAACTTTTTAAGCCAAGTGTGTTCTACCAAATAAATTTCGGAGCATCAAGTTTCTGCCAGATAGAGGTAACCCCAAATAATTATATTGGGTATCAAAATATTAAAAGTGCCACTAAAACTGGTTTAGGTACCTAAGAATTATTTTTAATCACTAAAAAATAATATTAATTTCTCAAATAATTCAACTGAAAGACGATAAGTATCTACTTTCTTGCATCTAAAATATTTCTCAAGCCGGAGGGGCTTGAGAAATATTTTCATTTGTTTAAAAAAAAAGTTTTTTTTGTTCTAAATGTAATTTTCAGCACATTATATTATCAAATCTTTGAATGAATGACCAAACATTACTTTGTGAACTTTTCCTTTTTGGTAGCAAGTTCACTTCTTCATCTGAACCACTCTCCTCAGGCTCTAGCATTGAATTAAGGAACCGATCTATTTATTAGGTGACAGATCTATTATTTAGAGTCATAGTAAAACGTGATCAAACTATAATTTAAGATACATATTTACATTAATCCGATGATTCATACTTAGGGATAGTTTGGATTAATATTATGACTTATTTTATTTTATTTTCATGGAAGATTTACAGACAAATACGTCTTTAAGTAAGAATTAAAAGTACTTACCTGAATACCTACTATGCTATTGACAAATCTTCACAATTGAATATACAATCGTGTTTTTACCAGACTAAAATAGAGGAGGTCAGCTCAATGCGGCCATAGGAGGCAAAGCGGCCATGCCTCATTTCTCGGCAACTAATAACGATAGTACAATGTTTTATGTTCTGATATGCAGCAAACCTACCGCGGCTACCGCCCCGCCCCGAGCAGCCATTTGGTACAGTCAGTGGCACGAATCATGAAATCGGGTGGGGATTGCGCGGAACGCGTATTTTGGGCATGCGTTGCGGTGAGGGGCGTGGGCGGCGGGAGAGGGGCGCGCGCTATTGGTCGCTCACAAGAGCACATGCGCGAACTTATCCCCACTCCGTCGAAAAATTTTCATGATTCGTGCCACTGACTGTAGTAGACTTTGTACTATTATGTATTCTGTGGTAGTAGTCGGAACCAGCATGTGGCCGCGGCAACGGCAACATGCGAAAGATTTTTGTTCATTTTGTTAAGAAAATCCAGGGTAAACTCAATCTGTTTTGATCAAAACTCTATAAAACTCAATGTTTTTATTTTACATCTATGGGGCAAAAGTAACACTTTTTGTTTGACGGGCTCTAGTGTAAAATCCATTTGTTTTTAAGATACTTTATCTGTGGAATTAGGACCTGAGGTTATTCATCTACAATAATCTCTGCCAATATTGAACTTAATACATAAGAGAAACGTAATAAATCAATTTAATCCGAACGAAGACGAGTGTTACAATTGTACCCATTGTGTGGTCAATTGTAACAAAAGTTTTATGTGAAATAAAACACCAGTAAGTAGATTAGGAATACTTGAACTATTTTATATTTGCAGTCTCATAGGTAAGGAATCAGTTTTAAATCAAATTAACAAGATACTTCCTAAAATATTAAAACTGAACATAATAATATTTATAAAAAATAACGGAGCTTCTCTAGCTTCTCAAAACAAACGAAAATGACTGCTTTGTTTGACAAGTGATAATTTTAAATCTTACGAAAAACTTTAGCTTATTATTAGCCTTATAGCTCGTATAAAATACGAAATATTCAAAAAAAATCTTTTGTATGGTGTTACAATAGGGAATATGCATAAGTCACCGATTTTGATGAATTTGAGCTAGATCGCTGCGGACACGTATAAAAACATGATGGAACAGGAAAAAAAAATAAAAAAATGTATTATTTTAGTTTTATCACACGATTAAATCAGGGGAAAATAACGATATTTTTTTTTCATTTTCGGATATAATGCACTTTACAGTCAGATAGAATATCTAATAAGAAACAATATTTTGTATGACACATATGTACTTAAACGCAAAATTTAGGGGGATAATTGAAGATTATTGGCTAACTCCATATTAAACGCGCCGAAACACACCTGAAACGTGATGTGTGACGTCATCATTTTGTATAGAGCGTTTTCGGCGGGTGATGCTGCGCGCTAACTTCAAGTAACTATATCACGAGAACAAAACGCAAGAGAAAAGTTTTAATATTGCAGTTAACTTTCTCACGCATTATACTTTTGATTAAGATTAAAAACAAATTTGATGCATATTCCCTATTGTCCACCGTTACAAATGTCCCCAGCCACGTGACTCATATTATTTGGCATTTACGCGTAATTAAACTATTCAACTTAAATAGGTATTAAAAAAAACACTACAACATTTTGTCTTTCTTACTCTGTAACGTGGCATCTGAAAGAAAATGTATTTATACAAACAAAGTTTCATATGTTTAGTAAAACTTGAAACCGACGTCAGAGATTAACACACAATATAGGACCTAACATCCTACCTACCTATGCAGGCCCTATTTGACCGACCATCATATAATTTATAGAACTATTTTAAATTGATTGCGAACAGACACGGGGACAATTGTAACACGGGGACGGTTGTAACGTTTCAATTATCCCCGTTGGTGGTGGTACAACTGTCCTTTACACACAATCTATGGAAAAATGTAAATATCTAATAAGTTACAGAATATTAATGGGCAAAAACTAGGCTATGCCAAGAGTGATAACTCAGTAATTGACTAAATAAAAAACCTGGAGAGAATATAATGATTTAAAGCGAATATCAGACCGAAAATAAGAACTAATAATTTACTTTGGCCCTGCAAAAAACGAAAATCCGTCGTTGACACGTCCGTTTCGCAGCTCGCGCGCCACCAACTTCTGAGCAGGTCGGCACTCGTTCTGCGCGTATTCTAGCTAACGCACACACGTATAAGTGGCTTTGTAGTAGAAATATCGCCAATGTTACAATCGTCCACTGTTACTACTGTCCCCAGTCTACCCTAATATTGGTTCCGACATGAGACAAATGTTATGAGCACCATAACTAAAATACTTATTAATATAATAATTAAAAATAAATTTAGGAAGTATTCGAAGATTCTAAGACTGTAATATTTAATAAATGTCTCATTTGAAACTTACGAACATTTTTTTTTCATTAGTAGAGTTTTATTTAATTTATTTTTGGTCTTCTTGTTTTTTTAAGCACGATGTTTTTCAACTTTAAATGAATTACTTGTAATCTTTTGGACTGACCAGTTTGCCCTTACCCCCATGGCCAACTTTAGGCGCTCACTTGGGCAAAGCGGCTTTTTGACAAGTTTTCGTAATTTACAAATTAAAAGAAACTATTAAAGTTTTCACGGAATGCGATTACACGTTATAAAAGTTTAATAAATTCCCTATCTATTGGTATAAAATACTTTTCTAAATTCTGTCTTTTAACAGCATTTTTAAGTCAAAGTTAAGGTGGCCGCGCTGAGCTGACCTCCCCTATATCTTGGGGATAGATATTTATTATTAGGGTATTGTAGATAAGTGACACAATATCAATTTCTGCCCAGCCAGGAATCGATAACTTACGTAAAAAATATGTTTTTTTAAATAAGTACCTACGGTGTGTAGTAAATATAAACTAGGTAGGTACCCTAGTTTATATTCTATATTCCGCTTTATTAAACAAGAAGAACCCTACATAATTTCAATGATAAAAATATTTGCCTCCTGCAAACAAACACTGGCAAATACAATATCCTACGAATATTGAAATAGAAATGGAACCTCTAAAACTTTATATTATACATTATCTCAATTATTATAACTATACATTATCTCAATTGTTTGAAAGACCTATGTTGAATAGAATAAAGCGATTTCTGGAAAAATACAATCTCCTTGACAAAAATCAATTCGGTTTTCGGGAAAAACGTTCTACCACTCTTGCAGTATATACCTTCATTCAGGAAGTGTTGAATAACATAAGGGATAAACATTATGCCGTTGGATTGTTACTAGATATGTCCAAAGCCTATGACAAGGTATCCCACTCAGTCCTATTAAATAAACTTGACAAAATGGGCATACGCGGATGTGTCTTGGCCTGGCTGAGATCTTATCTAAGTAACCGAAAACAATATGTACAGATTGAACACTTAGATGAAAATACCGGAACTCAGCAAACAATACAATCCGAAACTATCACTATCAATCATTATATCCCTCAGGGCAGCGTTTTAGGATGTTTATTATTCCTCGTTTATATTAACGACCTACCAAAAATTACACAAAATAAAACTGTACTGTTCGCAGATGACATATCAATCCTGTTCAAATGTCCTAATAATACTGATTGTAGTCGTGACATAGAATCCACATACAAATTACTTAATAGTTGGCTCATAGCACATAATTTAGAAGTAAACATAAAAAAAACCAAACTCATACAATTCCATCCATACCAAAAGAAACCAACAGATCTAACAGTTACAAAGAAATCCCTTAAATTTGAAGAAGTACCAAATCTTAAATTATTAGGCATCAATATAGACACCCACCTAAATTGGAAAAGTCATGTCAGTGAAATAAAAAAAAAGTTTTCTAAATTTATATATGCATTATGGGTTATAAAAACAAATACAAACACAGCCTGCGCATTAAATGTCTACTATGCTTATGCATACGCATGGCTACGCTATGGTGTTATACTATGGGGCCATAGCACTGACTCACACGACATATTCATACAACAAAAAAAATTTATACGTATACTTGTAAATATTCGCCAGCCAGAATCTTGCAAACCTCATTTCATTAAACTAAATATATTAACTTTCCCGTGCATATATATCCTTGAAATAGTATTATTTGTGAGAAAACATCTTAACTACTTTCAATTTAATAAAAATGCCCGACGTCTGCATGATATTGTTCCTCCTGAACCAAAAATTGAAATGTATAGATGCAGCCCTTACTATAGATGTATACAATTATATAATAAACTACCGAAATACATAAAAATTGAAAAAAATGAAAATAAATTTAAAAATATAGTAAAAGACTTTCTAGTTAAAAGTGTTATTACTCAGTAGAAGAATATATGTGCGATAAGCTCAAATGATTATATTAATCCTCGGGAAGCTCTCTAAATATCAATCTATGTTAATTAATTTGCTCCATAATACTTGATGTTTTAATTTAATATTAAGTCATAATAAGCAACACCCTAGCAGGGTATGTTTTTTCAGGCCATCACACATTGTTTAATATCTCAATTATTGATGTGAAAGTGATACTGTAACATGTGCTTTTATATAAATAAATATATAAATAAACTAAGTAAGTATTAGGTACCAAGGTACTCGTATTTTGTTACCAACTAGTTTCTGAATGTTTTCTTCGGCAGTGTCCATCAGCCATTTTTAATGTCCCCACTGCTGGGGCACAGGCCTTCCTGTGCCCCAGCAGTGGGCATAACCTACCACGGGGGCCCAATAGGGATTGGTGGGTGTTAACGACTGCAAATGCAGCCGGGACCAACAGCTTAACGTGCCTTCCGAAGCATGGAGCTCGAGATAATAAATTTTTGGTCACCCATCCCATGACCGACCCTTGCAAAAGTTGCTTAGCCTCCGCAATCACTGGGCCAGGCGCTAAACCACTGCCCCGTCAAGCTCCTCAGTAGGTACTTACTTACTGACAAAACTGACTGTTTTATGTGCTTTCCTGGGGGGTTATTCACGATTGTCGGAAATCTAGTCGAAAGCATTCGATTCGAATCCGTATCCTCCGATATAACATAAATATAGCAATAGGGAATATGCATCAATTTTTTTTTAATCTTAATCAAAAGTATAATGCGTGACAAAATTAACTGTAATATTAAAACTTTTCTCTTGCGTTTTTTTCTCGTGATATAGTTACTTGAAGTTAGCGCGCAGCATCACCCGCCGAAAACGCTCCATACAAAATGGTGACGTCACACATCACGTTTCAGGTGTGTTTCGGCGCGTTTAATATGGAGTTAGCCAATAATCTTCAATTATCTCCCTAAATTTTGCGTTTAAGTACATATGTGTCATACAAAATATTGTTTCTTATTCGATATTCTATCTGACTGAAAAGTGCATTATATCCGAAAATGAAAAAAAAAAATTGATATTTTTCCCTGATTTCATCGTGTGATAAAACTAAAATAATATTTTTTTTAAATTTTTTTTCCTGTTCCATCATGTTTTTATAAGTGTCCGCAGCGATCAAGCTCAAATTCATCAAAATCGGTGACTTATGCATATTCCCTATTCACAAATACATTCGACTGGCATTCGATTCACTTTCCGACGGGAAAGCCCAATGCATTTACAAAGTTAGGTAGCATAAGGTAGAAAATAAGATCGAAGACTATAGACTTGCCGATTCCTACAGCCTACAGTATTGAACTACCTACGTAGGTAGTGTAGGTACGTTTCTGTGTTCTGAGGTACCTAGGTACCTCTACCTACCTACCTTTTTTAAGCGATATGGGTATTACAGTTTGGTCTTTATTATAAATTGTGTAAAAATTGAACAGTGCAGCAGCAGCTTTATTTAAGTTGACTCTACTTCATAACTTATTTATTGCGAAACTGGGGTGCGATTGCGTAAGGTAATCATATTATCGTATTCCATCGGCTGCAATTTGTATCGAGATAACACTTCGAGCAACAAAGGCTTCGGTCGTCTGTAGAAGCCCGTCTTACTCTAAAGGATAACATATATAAGGTGGTACCAAATTATCTAATGATACTTAAACAGGTGATAGTGTTGCTTAAACTGAACAACTTTCTCCATAGAACATAGGTCGAAAAACGAATTTTTTTTTTCGCCTTTCCATAGTAAGTTGATCAGCTGACCAGGACATTTTATATGGGAGTATAAAAAATTGATGATGATGACGATACAAGAAGCGGAAAAATATAAGCTTCTTGTGATGATACAATATAAACTGTCAAATGAATACGATTGACTTTACGCAATCACCCAACTGTAATAAACTGTACGCTCCAAGGTTTTTACTTAAGTTTATGGGTTTTGTAGCGACATCTATTGCGAAACGAAGTCAACTCATGAATGAAGAGATGGCGCGGCGGCGCCCCGTACACAACCAGTGGGGAATTATGACGGGTCGATTTTCCAGGCGACATGCTATATGTTTGCGACAAGAATCTTATATTAATATTATTAATATAAGATTCTTGACTAAAATCGACCAGCAAGTTGCCTGCCAAGTCGACTCGTGTAAATCCTATCCTACTTCGATTATTCCCAGGAGTCCCCTCTAACACTGTCCCCGGGGCCGGGATGACAACTGGGATTATTTTTCTAATATTATAAATGTGAAAGTTTGTGGGTTTGGATGTTTAGATGTTTGGATGTTTGTTCCTCAATCACGCAAAAACTACTGTACCGATTTGGTTGGAATTTAGCACACAGATAGTAGATAGCCTAGATTAAAACATAGAATACTTTTTATCCCATATTCGAACGGGAACGGGAACCACGCGAGTGAAACCACGGGCGTCTGCTAGTATCACATAAGAAAGTGGCCACTTTTGGAATGGAAGCAGTTCAGAAAATATTAGAGACAATTAAAGAGGGCATGATCTTAGCTTTTTTAAATATTGACTTTGATTTAAGAGTGATAAAAATAAATGTATTGCGGTGCTAGTAGTAGTTAGTACGGTGACTTAAACATAAAAGATGTCATTAGCAGTCCCCTCTGCTACTACTAAATGTTACAATCCAGCTAAAGTTGTTTTATCTCACAAAGTTGTGTGGCAATGAATGTTGTTGGGCGTGCACATGCACAAGTTTAGTGTTCGTCTCCACACTTTCCTATTACGCACAATAAAATATTGTCCATGTGCAGTGCCCACCTAACAACGTTCATAGCCGAACAGAGATAGGACAGCTTTGTGAGATAGGAGTATAGGACAGCTTTACCTATACTTTATTATTTATTTGGATGTCACAAGAAATTAGAGTGTATTAAGTTAAAAAATTACAATCAAACACAGATGTAATTTGAACATAAAAATAAAACACTTTAATTAGACAATACTATATTATAATAACTACAAATTAATAAGTTAACCACTAATTCCGATTTAATATCCTATTTGGGTTTTGCTTGTACACTCGATAGTTTTGTAGGATCATATTTGAAGGTTTTCTGAACTGCACCTTTTCCTGCTTTGGTAAACAGCATTTCATCAACCCTTTGTCTTTCAGCGAGTTCCCTGGATATTTTAATGTTAGTCCACGATTCCTTCGCTCCGGCGACAAAGCCTTTCTTTTTAATAGGTAGATTATCTGGTGTGTGAATCATCAGTTTGGGGATCTTAAAATATTCTCTTACACTAGGAATTTTAAGGAATGCAACTTGCAACAATGATATAAAGTTACTTGAACACCAATAGACGAGAATAGCTCCAGGGAAGTTTATTGTGAATGGAATCATGATGACTGGGATCGCTCTTAGGAAATACCTCATCATTTGCATGTTCTGAGCGTCAAGTCTTCCTCCATCAACACCGAGCTCAATGGTTGCCCACATTGTGGCACTGGTCAAGATAGGCAGTAAAAAGTATTGATCAGGTACAGTCAAATCAGTAAACCACCATAACCCACCTCTGGTCATGCTCTCAACAGGACAATTTGCCATACCTCTTAAGCCCATGAAGAATGATATAAAAAGTGGAGCCTGCGCCAAAGGAACCATAACATTTTTCAATGGATTCAATCCTTTTTCTTTCATGAACATTACCATCTCTTGAGCGTATCGGGCTGCTTCCAACTGGTTGCCAGTTTGCCTGGCTTGTGTCATTTTTAATTGCAGCAACTGAATTTCCGGTAGGTTATTATTCATGGCAGCTGTATTTCTTTGAGCCAGGATAACCAAGGGGAACATTATTAGTCTCACAAATACTGTTCCTATAACGATAGCACCCCACCATGGTACATCTAAAGTGACGTGGAAGTACTCAAAGCAATTTTGTACAAGCCCAACAGGACTCCAGCCACCAAGACCCAAACTAGCAAAAGTTGGTTCGCCATTGGCAGCCAAGGACTGCACTGTTTCATTCAATTGACTAAAAGTCTCAGGATCTGGAACAGGTGGCGGTTCTGGTATGTTATCTATAATAGAAGTAGCTTTTCCTAGATCATTCCCACCTGTGGACGCGAATCTCACAGCATTCGCTGAGGAATATACGTAGTAAATTTTTGCACTTCTAACCTCAAACTTATCACAAAACAATTTGGTGACGCCACTGCGACATCCTCGGCGACCGAGTAATTTGAACATTTTAATTACTTAATCACACGAAACTTATTATATTGAAATTAAATCAAAAATAAACAATGCACAATGCACATATCGGTCGGTCTTGCGCTATTTTTTTTTATCTTACTCTATGGTCTTGCGTTTCGTTACGGAAAACGACTTTACTTTTTTTTTATTCACAATTATGACATATGAATATGACATACATATTTGACATTGACAATGACATTTTTGTTTTTAAATATTTCTTGGCTGTCGATTATCCCCGTGTTCCGAATCACGCTCACAGCGCTGTTAGCGCGAATCCGACCAAATTAAATAGTCACAAAATATTATACAACATAGGGTATTTGTGTCCCTACTTAATTTAATGGATTATACGCAAACAGTGCTGTTGGCGTGATTTGGAACTAGGCATATACTATCCCCGTCAATTGGTAATGCGCTGGAACCTTGTCAAATTAACATACACATCATCGTCATCCGCAACTAAAAATGACAAAAAACAGTAAAATTCTAATAGGGTAGGTAATATAATTTATTAATTATTGAATTCTTATTTTCAATAAGAAAGGGTCTAGGAATATGAGAAAATTACAATTGTTTTTCGTTTTTGAGGTTAAAATCATGGCCGCCAGGCGCATTACCAATTGACGCGGATAGTATTCCAAGAAGCTTATACCTCCCTCCAATGGAGATTGCACGGCCATATAATGTCATAGTGAAGATTGAAAAAAGCTCCTTTAGTGACGTGACGGCTTATTGCTACCTCTTTCTTTAGTGTCACAATACGTGTTCGTTGTTCGTCGTTCGTTTGTTCGTGAGAAACGAAAACGTATTGTAAAACGAAAAGAAAGAGATAGCAATAAGCCGTGACGTCACTAAAGAGTCTTTTTCAATCTTCACTTACTTACTAGGCGTGCAATCTCCATTGTGGATATAAGCTTCTTGATATATTCTATGCTTGGGCTGCGTTCCATGGTTTTGGGTGAAGTTGTTTGGTTAACGTTTAACCTGTGAATTGCAACCATAGATGTAGCAAATCCCTTGATTGCAACCATAAACTTAATATTCACTGAAATAGACGAACAGAGTTCACTTGGCTGCGAAACCAAAAGTGAGATGAGCCAGTGTTTGTAAATATGTAAACGTGTGCGTGAATTTAGAGATGCACTGAAGTCCATTTTAGGTTGTCGATAACCATAATGTATTATTGCTCTAATAAATAAAACACAAACAAAATTTTGAACAATTTTATTTAAATAATTTCTTAAGGTCTCCTTTGAGGCTCCCTGCTTATTTATTTATGACATTTATCCAGTTTAATTTAATCACTGGATTTACAGAAAACCTGGAAATAATTGTTAAATTAGTACTTAAGTTGGTATAATTTACTATTTGAAAACTGTCGGTTACAAGCAGCTTTAAATAAAACTATCAGTGTTCACAAAGACAAACAAAGTTATATTGGAAATCATCGACATGAATATCGATATCGATAATTTTTTATCAATATCTACGCTTTATTTTCTCAAGTTCACGGACATAATATCTTTTTATCTAACACATAATGTTTAGAAATTAGCCTTTATTTAGGAAATAGGCGTTTAATAGCATCATATTAGTATATAACTTAGTGTGTTTGGGAATATATTCAACTAAAATATGAATTATGAAAATGGTAATAGTACAATCATATTTACCTGTGAAATGAGTGTTTATTAGGGTTATTGTCGTAAGTAACATTACAATCCAGTACAGAACACGACACCATTATTGATTTATATAGCTTTGAGAGCCAAACCGACCCGATCGCGATCAAAATTACAAAATAATCTTGTTGACGCTTTTCACAAAGGTGATAAACGATGATAAATAATAATAATAATAATAATAATAATAATTCTTTATTTCGGACACAGGATCCATATACAATATACACAATATACACAAAACAAGACAACACAGAGTAATAAAATCTACTTAGATTTTAGCTTATTACAGCACAAAATAAAATTGGGCAACAACCTTCGTTCGTGACAACAACACTTAATTAAATAAAAATAAAAATTAATATATTTAAATAAATTAATAAAAATTAATAAAAATTAATTAATTATAAATGAAGTCAAACCAGGTTCAGCTGTCAGTTTGTTTTTACTCTTTTTCGCACATCGCATAAGCCGTAAGAATCGGTTTCTCACTCGCACCTTTGTCCGTCTACTTGAGCATAGCGAAAATTTTTCTAAGTCTATGATTGCAACCAAACCACGGGACGATTGAAGGTCGAAACAAATTATCGGACGCGGCTTACTGCCGTGGCTGATCTGAGGTGTGCAAACTATCGGATGTAGTAGGTCGCGGACGTAACCATAGACTAATATGACGTCATCGGACGTCCGATAGCTATTTGGCACGCAGAGATGATACAAAATAATGTCAAAATAACAATGACATAATTTTGGTAAGATAAACGTCAGGGGCCCTACTTTTGAATCGCTCGTCTGGCGTCGAGCGCTCGTTTCTACTGATTTTCGTTCGACATCTCATACATTTGAGTTGATTTGTCGAACGAAAATCAGTAGAAACGAGCGCTTGACGCCAGACGAGCGATTCAAAAATAGGGTCCCAGAGCCTTTTTCAACCATCTATTTTGATGGTTGTTTGGTTGCAACGCTCCAAGCCACGGAACGGATGAAACTACGCTCTGACAGCTGTCAGAGTAAAATTTCACCGAACCACGGAACGGTTAGAGCGCGCACCGGAGTGCGCTCGAGTGCACTCGAGCGAAGCCACGGAACACAACCCTGCCTACCTGACAGCAACCTAGCCTTAAGGCGCCGGCTAGACGCGTGGTATTTATCGTGATCCATCGCCATAGAGTAAATTTTAACCATGGAAAGTAATTTGTATGGAATGTTCAATATTTTACTTTCCATGCTTAAAATGTACTCTGGGTGATGGATCACGGTATTTACCACGACGTGTAGCCGGCGCCTGAGCCTCGATTACATACGCCAATTTAGCTTCCTAGCTAGGAACCAATTTCGGGTTGCCACCCGTACTATATAATAAAATATTGTACAATAACATCGATTTTGAAATTGAATTAACACTTTAACGGAAAAGTAAACATTGTTTAAGATTGTAGATGAGAATAGAAAATAAAAAATCATAAAAAATGTTGACTTTTCCGTTATTTGTGAAAATTTACTGTTAAAATTGAACTTATTATACGGGTGGCTGGCAACTCTAAATTGGTTCCTAGCTAGGATGCTAAATCGGCGTACGTAATAGAGGCTTTACAGATGAAAATGGATGGACTTTATCTGGTCTTAAATCTGTGTATGGCTACTTTTCATAGTCTTACTATTTTACTATTATTTGTGGCAATCAAACAAAGCTGTAGAACACGACAATAGCTAAACCATATGGTAAACCTCGAAAAATAAAAAAATATCATTTTTGGAGATATACAAACATAGGTTACGGCGTGTTGCGATCTGTAAAACTTGGGTTAAAGTATCTATAATTTCGTAATAAATAACTAGATTAAAACGGCGAACGGTAACCTTTTTAGTGACTTGAATGTACTACGGGCTACTGTACTAGAACCTTCGATTGTCATCGGATCGCTGTAAGTCATCGAATTTTTGGAGAATTCCTAAAATTTATAAAGTTTTTGACAGACTACAACTGACAGCTTCGTACAAGTGCATTCGTAGTTTCTCATAGAAAATCAAGACCGTTGGAAAAAATGTGGCGTCCGATTGCCATCGAACGTTGAATGTCATCGGATTTTTGGAGCATTCAGCAGATATATTTTGCGATCGACAATGTCTGCCATAAGGGTGGCCCCAGACCTACCGTTTCTTTGCTTACCGGTTTCCATTCTGATAGAACAGAATGGAAACCGGATCATCGCCCCACACACGCCGGTCGCCGGGCTTTCTTGATTCGCGCTCAGTCGTAATCTAGCGCTCGCTGAGAGAGGTCGTCTGACAAATCAAATTGTGTGATAAATGTAAGCGTCAAAACCGCTGGACCAAAAGCGATATCTGATGTTATGAAAACCAAAATGCAATACCTTTTTACTACTATTTGATATCTAACTTCAAATATTTAGTAGGTACCTCGATTGACAGCGACAAAACGTGTAAAGAAAGTAGCCAGATATTCTGACGTCAGGTTGTCTGGGCCACATTTTTTTCCATAGTTCTAAACAACAAAAGTTTTTTATTTCTTTTTAAACATTTAGTACCTTTTAAGTACCTTACCAAATATATATTTTCAAATTTTTTGGCGTAACTACAAGAAACATTTTAGGCATGAACCATTTTTTTTTATTGTGGATATTTAATTTGACACAGGAACTTTGTGATAAAACCATACAGCCCCATCAAGTATGGGCTCGTTTCATTCGTCTTGCTAAGTAATCTGTTGGGATTGGGAGGTAGTATCCAGGGTCTGATGATAGAGCAGGAAGAAGGCCACAGGAACTCTGTAATAAAACCATACTCAACAACAACTCTGTAATAAAAGCAGCCCTTGACGAGTTTCTTGCCGGTTCTTCTCGTTACAAGGTCTCCCGCTTAGGGTTTGCGAACCGATGGCGTAGCTTCTATGACATTCACAAGTGCTTGTAACAGCCTAGACTGAATAAATAATTTTTGAATTTTGAATTTTGAATACAATCCCATTTAGTTTGGGCTCGTGTGATTTGTCTTGACAAGTACTGTGTTGAGAAATAGTGTTCGGGGTCTGATGATGGAGCAAGAAGAAGGTAAGGCAACTTTAAGAAAGACTGGATATGATATGAGATGGGTGACCATGTAGTACTGCGACATAGTTTACATTGTTTACCAAATAGGACAAGTAAGGATAATTTTGTGTTATTTACCTATCTGAAAGTGTTTAGGAAATACCTACCTAGTTCTGCTTCAGATTTTGTTGACCAAAAAAAGGGACCAAATAAGTAGAAATTTGTATAAATCAAAGTAAATCAAATTTTAACAGATATAAGCAATAAACTTGAGTATGTATATAGGTACTTACCTATGTTTCATACATCTTATCAGTCAACATGTAGGTAGGTTAGGTACCTACCTCACGGTTATCAAACTACGCAAATCTGTCAAAATTCAAACTACAATATCATAATAATTATTTTATTTTAATAAAAACATGCTTTAGTAAAGCCACTTTTTAATAAATCCTATTTCCATCGTAATTCTTCAAATCACTAATCATATAATATGACGTAGGTAAGTAATGAAATCATTGTAGTCAGCTCCTAGTCTATGTACAAAAAATAATTAATAAACTTTATATTATAGATCCCTGATGCTTACCCTACAAGGGAAAATTGTTTTACATAGAGATTGCCTACATATGCATTTTGATGATTGAATAAACTATAAGCGACAGCCCTACCAGTCAGCCAGTGTTTAGGCTATTATTGCTCGCTAACGGCTCGAGTTGGCCTACTTATTTGATTCTACTATGACTGCGATAACGAAAGTTAAGCAACTCTAGGAAAAGCCGAGTATGAGATGGATGACTGTTTGGGACCAGAGTAACGAATGTAAAGCTACTTTTGAAGAGGCCGGGTATGAGATGGGTGACCGTGAGACCGTGATAACGAAAGTTGCTTAACTTTCGTTATCGCAGTCCTAAACGATCACCCATTTACGCGGCTATTCCGAGAGTTGCTTAATATTCGTTACTGCAGTCCCACGGTCACCCATCTTATATCATATCAGGTCTTACATAGGTTACCTTACCTTCTTCTTGCCATCATCAGACCCCGGACACTATTTCTCAACAGAGTATTTATCAAATCAAATTAAACGAGTTCAAATTCCATGGGGCTGTGGTCTTCTTCCTGCTCCATCATCAGACCCTGGACACTACTTTCCAACAGATTACTTAGCAGGACGAATGAAACGTGCCTAAACTCGATGGGGTTGTATGGTTTTATTACAAAGTTCCTGTGTCAAACTAAATATCAATTTTAAAAATCTTTCAAGCTTATTTTTTTTTATACTTATGCCAAAAAAATTGGAAAAAAATATATGTTAAGGTACTAAAAAGGTACTAAATATTTACAAAGAGATGAATTAGTTGTGTTGTTTAAAACTATAAAAAAGTGGTCCATACAACCTGACGTCAGAATGTCTGGCTAAGCGGCCAGAGAGTGTAAAGAAAGTATTTTACAGGTTTTGTCGTAGTCAATCGAGGTCAAGTTAGGTATTAAAAAGTAGCAAAAAAGTATTGCTATTTCTAAACATTCAATATCGCTTTTGGTCCAGCGGTTCTGACGCTTACGAATCGCCGGCACCGGCGCCGGGTTGCAACCGGGCTGTGTGTGACCATATACGGAGCGAGCACGTAGGCTCCACCTCTTTCTTACCGGTGACGACGTTCTTACCGGCGATGTCGGCCGGTTGCTTGCTGACCGGGCGTTCTTGCCGGTTTGGGTCGATAGGTCTGTGACGAGTAGTACGTTTTGTATGGCATTCTAGCCTCCCGGTTTCATTCTTTGCTTTGCTGTTCTAGGTAGATCAGCAAAGAAACGGTAGGTGTGGGGCCAGCCTAACATAATGGTCCTGTCATGTCAATGTCACTGTCACTCACCCTGTCACAAATCACATGTGTTTGTTGTGGTTTGTGTGTTTTAAAAATTACTTATTTATTACTAATGTAGGTAATGATTAAATAAAACGAAGATTGTTAATAAAAATCGCATCCAAAAAATATGGCGCATATATCATACCCATTCAAAAAGACGAATAAGTCTGCGTATCAGAAGCCGGCGTCTACAGTAACTTCAGATGCAATTTACTGGAAAAAACTAGGGGTATGTAATATGTTTTTATCAAAGACATAATAAAGCTGCCTTCAGAACATATTTTCATAATTATTTAAAGCAGGGGTTCCCTAATTTATTTGGGACGCGCCCCCTTTCTACAAAAAAAAATCCGCGCCCTCCCTGTACCCAGATAATTTTAGGTTAATAGCAGGTTTCTTGGTAATCTTTATATAAGGTCCTTAACAACATAAGTGGCCTTGGAAAGTCACTGCGCGCCCCACTTTGAAAGCCCCTGACTAAAAGTATTGTTTCTGTTCCAGTTACCCGTCCTAGTCAAAGAATTTGGTGCTATTGACTACATTGACTTCAGCCCAGTCGAACCGTATTACTTTGCAGCTACATGTTCCGTCAGAGTTCAGGTAAAATCATTAGAAAATTGAAAATGGATTCTATTTTTAAGGTGTAATAAAGCAAAAATAAACCCCTACACCTATTTCTAAGACTCCAAAGTTGGTAAAAAATCAAAGGTATAACCTAAAGGTATAAGCTTTAAAAATGTTAGCACTTACAAATTTCCGAAAAATCTAGATATAGAAAAAATTGTAAATTCTGTAAGAATAAAAACGTCTTAACTTGGCTTTAAATTCCGGCATTTGCATTGTAGAATAGTCTTTTATATCCATTTTGGGTCAATGGGTATTTTCGATAAAAAAAACCACATAATAAATACCTATTTTCTCAGACATTTTGTTCTGAACGTCTACCGTGCTCGGAACAAGCATACACAGCAACATCTACAATTAGCTTTGTGTTGCCATCCCCATTGCATTTTCATCTTCTAAAATAGCAATTTCTATTTCCTGTAGCAGTGTTATCTATACTTAAAACGTTTTTTCAGATTTATGATCCAATAACAAAAGTTGTAGCTAAAAATATATCAAAGTTTGTGGAAGCCGCATATGGAGCTACTTTTCGGTCGGATGGACGGTTATTGGTAGCAGGCAGTGAAGAAGCAGTTGTCAAGCTATTTGATGTTAATTCAAAAAATGTACTCCGTGTCTTCACAGGACATACGGCACCGGTAAGTTTAACATTGAAGTTGAAAGAAAAATGTTAAGGTGATCTACATAATTAATATCTTACTTATTACAAGATAACATTAATTTAGTCAGAGGGGTCTCACTCCACGCTTTAACTTTGTAGGTTAAGATACCTTTATAGTGGCACAGTTTTAAATTTTGTACATTTTGTAGAAATACCGGATACTGGCAAAAATAATCATAAAAAATAAGTTTCTTGAGCCTTATTTCAATGTTTTCCATTGGATGTTGCAAAACTAGAACAAATATGAAGATACTATAAAAATTCTAGGATGGTCACTTCAATGGAAATGGAATAACCATTTTTTTTTTAATTGCTATTTATCTGGCAACCTGAATTGGCAGCTTGCAACACTGTTCAATTAATAGATTTCCTGTGTTCCTTATGACGAAATACGTCGAAGTGTGTGTCCTAAGACCTTTTTTTTTATTTAAACTAGCCAAAATATTGAGTTCACAGTCCACTCCAATTTTATTCATGTCAGGCCACAAACTTTTCAGCCTACCCTCGTATATTCTGTGGTTTAGTTCAATAAAGTTATCCATTTATTTTTTTACAGGTTCATAGAACAAACTTTTCAAAGGATCAAGTCAAAATACTCAGTTTCTCTGATGACAAATCAGTTTGTATGTGGGACATAGCCACAGAAGAAAAAATTGCAACTTTCAATGAACACACAGACTATGTTAGAGCTGGGGCAGCTAGTCCCATATCCCCTGATATAATTCTATCAGGAGGATATGATCATGCTGTAAAACTCTATGACTGCAGATCAAATGAAACAGTTCTGACTGTAAACCATGGAAGTCCCGTGGAATCAACGGTATTCCTACCATCTGGAGGCATATTTATTAGCGCAGGAGGAACAGAAATTAAAGTATGGGACATTTTCAATGGTGGAAAATTGTTAGCAAACATTTCGCAGCACCACAAGACAGTTACAACCCTTAGGCTAGCAAGTAATGGCAGTAGATTAATGTCTGCTTCGCTCGATAGGCATGTGAAAATTTATGATATATCAACATTCAAAGTTGTGCACAACATTGACTTCCCAAATGCAATACTTAGTATGGGAATATCGGAACATGATGACACTTTAGCTGTTGGTATGATTGATGGCGTTATATCCATAAGAAAGAAAGACAAACCTGCATCAGAATCAGAAGAAAAGAAAGGTCTGTTTAAATTTGGACCAGACCACGTTCAAACAGCAACCGTAGATTTAGTAGTTAACAATCAGCAGACCATTAAAGAGAGTGATTATGATAAATTGATCAGGAAAATGGAATTTAGTAAGGCACTGTCTGCTGTATTGAAAACATTTGTAGCTACTAAATATCCAGAGAAAACGGCAGCAGCAATGCAGGAAATGCTCAGAAGAAAAGTATTAAATGTCGCCATGGGTGGGCTAAATGAAAAAGATATAGGAGCATTACTAAAGTATTTCAAGAAAAATTTAGGAGAAGTCAGATTTACTAGAACTATAATTGATGCTGCAAATGTGTTTGTAGATGTGTTTGAGCCTCAACTCAAAACATTCTCAGACACAAACATGTTACTGTATACATCTTTGCAGCAAGAGATCAAAGAAGAAATAGAAGTTTGTAAAAAAGTGAGTGAATTAGAAGGAGCTATAGGAATGTTGTTGTCGGCAGGCCAAATAACATCCAACAAGGATATGTTGGAGTTAACTGATACACTAGCGCCGTCTGCAAAGGCTCTGAAAGAAATAGTTATTGATGTATGAGAGACAAAATATAATTTGTAAAAAAAACTATGTTTTCTATTAATTACTCTCTCAAAGCGCCAGAAAATGTATTTTTTGGGATGTAGTGTAGGCTGTGTAGGTACCTATATCAGCCAGAGCAGTCAACAGTCTGGCAGAAAATTGAAATCATCGCTCGGTTCCAGAAATAGAGATTCATATAGACGATTCAAAAGTACTTAATAATTAAGTTTATTTAAATAAAGCTTATTTGACTTTGACCAGGGCTCCATCACTCCGCGCGTAGGTATGAAAAATTCACCTAGCGCTCGGCGTCCTCTGCGAGGACATATCAGTCGGGCTGTCGTCGCGCGCTTGGGCTAACCGCCGCGTTCTCACAGCGTAGTACCTATACTACCTATGATTCCCGCGCTTTCTGCTACTTATGTAATGTGTTTGATTTTATTCGTATTTTTATTGATTTGTTTTTATAATTGAATAATATCATTTATTGGCATCATTATGACGATTTATTGCTGTGTTTATGGATGCCTAAATAAAAAAAAGACATCAAAACTGACCTATTTTACGTTACCAATGATTGTGAAAGGTAAGTTTGATAAAATTCATGTATTATCCTTCGCATAATTATATTTTTAAAGATACTATTTATTATTTTTATGTGAAGTAGGTAGGTACCTACCTATACTCCAGCCATCTTACGGAAAGAATGTTTGTAAACAAAACTGCTCATTTCGTAATTAGGTATTCCACCATAGAATAAATCCCACAGAACATAGAAGTAGATAGAAGTAGTATGAGCTCAATTTAGTATGAAAACCAGTGTAACCAAACCCAAGCCCCCCACTTAATAGTTACATGCTACGCACACACACTTTATGAACACATAATTGGATAAAAAGTAAAAATGTGTAATATCCAGAAAGCCATAAATCACAAAGTTTATTTATTTAGATTCAGTCGTATTACCATTGCAACTTGGTACCAAATTAAACAATACGTTTAATAATAATGCTGCTACTTAGCCGCTAGATGGCGCAAGATAATTTTAATAGTGTGATTTACCACCTTATTTATTAATACATAAAGTACATTAAGAAAATTTAATGAGATAAGGGAGACCGGGTTGGTTGCATTAAGGGCGGGGTGGACCTACCGATTTGACCTACTGGTAGGACCACGGTATACCACTATGTACCCGTGGTCCTACTGGACTAGGTCTTTTTCGAGAATCGATAGATAAGTAATAAAGAACGATTATTCCGAACCTAACCCAAAATCCTATATTTATTTTATATTCAATTATGAAATAATGTTATATTCAGTCAAAAATACCAAGGCAACATGGCTTATAAGGAGTTATTTCGATTTATATTTTTGAAAAATTAAAGAGCTAAAAGGAATTAAGACATATCTTCGCGGTACCAAATTAAAATATTAAATAGCGATACTAAATTTTTCAGATCAATAATTCGTTTAAACTCTATTTCATAATTCGGTGGAATCCTGACATTTCTTATTTCATACTAGGCAAAAAATATTTGAAATTAAAATTCGGAAACCCAAAAAAAATATTATATCGGATGTTTCGAAAAGCAACACTTACAGATAGATACCTCAATGGTGAATCCCACTACCTATACAGTTGCTACCTACCGAAGGGAAATCTTTGATAGATAGATAGATAGATAGATGAACACTTTATTGCACACACACATTATAAAAATCAATCACAAACTAAAACTTAAATCTATGGTGGGCAAAGGCGGTCTTATCGCTGGAAGCGATCTCTTCCAGACAACCTTTGATTTAGGATAGGTAGCTGAGAAGAGATTTGGAGGGCAGTGCTAGATATAAATGAAAATTAGATACTTACTTAATCTAAGTTATCAAGTCAATAAACTTACATACTATCATACAGAGCAAATTACAAAAAAAATAAACTACATAAACCTAAATAGTTAATATATAAATATGTGTTGCAAACTAGGATTTTGCTAAAAGGTAAGCGCGCAATTTAGTTTTGAATACGGCAAGGGATTGTGAGTGTCGAAGCTCAGGTGGGAGGTTATTCCATAGGCTAGTCGCCGTAACCGTAAACGACTCTTTGTAATAACCAGAGCCAGGCAGAGGATTTCTAAGGATATTGTCGGTTTTGCTCCGAAGTTCCCGGTTATGATCCACGCCGAGAGGCTGGAAACGCTCTTTAAGATAGGGAGGGGATCTAGGATCATAAAGGATTTTAAAGAGTAGTGTAAGAACATGCTCCTCCCGACGCAACCTAATGGGAAGCCACCCAAGTTCCTTTCTGCAGGCCGACACATGATCGAACTTTCGCAATCCGAAAATGAATCTTATGCACAGATTCTGTAGACGCTGCAGTTTGTCCAAAAGGTCTTCATTGAGGTCAACGGTAGAAACATCTGCGTAGTCAAGAATTGACAAGAGGAGCGATTGTGAAAGTTCGATCTTGGTCTTCACAGGAAGTAAGTTTTTCCACTTACGCAAAGAGCCAGCTGCAGCGTACACCTTCCTGCTCACCTCAGCAATGTGAGGTGACCATGAAAGAGTACTGTCAAAGAGGACACCTAGGTTTTTGACAACATTGCTGAAGGGCAGGGGAGCAGAGTCGAAGAGAAGAGGTGGGACATTGACATGTTGCAGTTTGGCGATCTGCTTTGAACCTCCAATAATAATGGCTTGTGATTTGTGGGGATTGACCGTAAGGCCATAGGACAGGCTCCACTCATGGATGGTGGCAAGGTCAGCATTAAGGCTAGATATAAGATGGTTTAAATCAATGATGGAAGATTGAGAGTAGATTTGGAGGTCGTCAGCATAGAGGTGATACTGGCAAGAAAGAAGAGGTGTAAGGAAATTAATAAAAATAGAAAAAAGGAGAGGGGAGAGGACGCCACCCTGGGGTACACCCGCCATAACGTCACAGGGAACAGACATTTTGTCATCAACCCGAACACATTGCAGACGATCAACGAGATAGCAACGAAACCACTCGACCACAACATCCGAAACGAGGACAGTTTTAAGCATTGCCAAGAGTATGTCAAAATCAACAGTGTTAAAAGCGTTGCTGAAATCTAATAGAACTAAAGTTGTAATCTGTTGTTTAGACATACCCTCTCGAATGTCATCAGTTACCTTGGTCAGAGCAGTGACTGTGCCATGCCCAGGGCGGAAACCAGATTGAAAAGGACTGAGAAGATTTACGGAGTTGATAAATGCGTTGATCTGATGAAGCACAAGACGCTCGAGGACTTTCGAAAGAAATGGGAGAATAGAGATAGGCCTGAAATGAGAATGAAGAGAAGGATTAGAGGTTTTAGGGATAGGAATTACTACGGCTTGGCGCCAGCAACTAGGAAAAGTGCCGGTGTCAAGTGAAAAGTTAAATATATAGCAGAGAACGGGGACAATGACAGAACCACACTGCAGAATCATTTTCCGACTTATTCTGTCCGCGCCCTCCGCATTTGATTTGATGTCTTGTAACATCTTTTCAATCACGTTTGGCATGGAGGCAAGAGACCGCAACGTGATCTGTTTAACTTGAGAAGAGAGAGGAGAGTGAGATAAAAAGTGGCGATTTAGGGAGTCAGGATCCAGGTTAAATGGAGTAGTCGGTTTTGTCTTACCTATTCCCAACGAATTTAAGAAAGACCACACTTTAGCCGGATTTCCATTCGAGACCGAGGCATGTATGTGTAGGCGCTGCGCATCCCTACACAACCTGTTACACCGATTCCTTAACTCCCTATAACGGCACTTGTTCTGTGAGGATGGATCACGCTTGTATTTCGCTTTGGCCGCATTGCGTCGTGTCATCAGGGCCTTAATATCCGCGGTGAGCCAAGGAGCAGGAAGATGCTTTAGACGAATGGGTCGCAATGGGGCATGCTGGTCAAAGAGTTGGATAAGGATTGAGTTGAAAATATCCAGCTTTAGATCAATGGTTGGAGCATCAAAAACCGCATCCCAGTCGATATTGTTAAGATCTGACAAAAAACTCTTTCCATCTATATTTTTGAAGTCTCGCTGCAAAATGACTCGTGGCTTAGGTTTAGGGCACCGGATTTTATAGGAAAGGAAAATTAGGTCATGGTAGGAAAAGGCGTCGGCAGAGAGTTGCCCGTGATTACTAACGTGATCAGTGGAGTCTTTGTTTCAGAGAGTAAAGCTCGTTCGCTTAGATAGTGTCGGTACACCCAAAAGCAAATGTGTTCAGAGACAGGCATACCGGCAAGTTTTTGGTAATGTTACTGATAACGGTAAACAATATCGTTATCAGTATCGATAATTATTTAAGTTGTACCATAGTGTGCGGGCGGGGGGAGGGCGGGTCGTGTTTTTTTTTAAGATTACGGTGTCCGTCCCTACTTGTGTTTATTAAAAAACAAATACGAATACAAATAATACACACAAGCGAGGTGGAAAGAGAATTTTAATGAAAAATCAAATAAAAAAATAAGACTACCTACTATTCTTCATCACTTGAAGTGTCGGAGACATTATCACCTGTGTTTATAATAATAGATCCAACTTCATCACGTTCCGAATCCATACCAAAAAATCGATTTTCTTTTTTAATTGCGTTATCTAAACTTTTTTTGTGTTTACATGTTTTACAAAACATCCGTATTTTTTTTGTTGGTTCACTTAAAGTTTCATCTTGAGGCACTTCACTGTCCTCCCAAGGACGAAAAACATTTTTAGTATACGTTAGCAGAGTCAACAAACACAACTTTTCACTACGGCGCGGCGCTTCGATGTAAACTGCCAAAATCCAAATTAACTTGCGTGTTTACGCCGCACGCGGTATCCTTTGTTTATGCGGCGGCATCCTTTGACAAGAAGCGGCACGTGCAAAGGCGGCGCGATGAAAAGGCTACACTATCTAAGCGAATGCGCTTTACGCGAGATCTGTGACTGTGAACTACAACACCTGACTAGATTGCGACTGGGCTCTTTTACATCGGGCAAACAAAGAGAAGTATAGGAACGCGCGTTAAAAACTTGCCAAGTTATGTGCCGGCACCTATACCTACCGAGTTAATTTCAATAGTTACTTCCCGCCCCGCACAAGTTCAGGAATGTAGTATTCCTAATAAAAAAATAACTATATAGCGTTATTTTTATAAAACTTTATGGCTGCATGACCAGTCGTTTCACATGGCCACATGAACCAATTTCTAAATTACATTTTAACTAAAAAAAATATTTCCCTACAAGGGAGAAGCAATTTTTATTAAATTGCCTCGAATGATTAAAATCCTTGACAATAAAAATGCTAGCTTCCCGCACTCGCCTGTTACGTACTATTTATGAATTAAGTTGACTAAAATTCCGTGCTGTTTTTGCGTGTTTTCAGTGGTGAGTGTATCAAATCAACTGTTACTTAGACGTTTATGATTTACTTACTTATCAATTTCTTGCTATGGTGATAATACTTTTCAACTCTTCACAGTCACAACTTTTCTCGGTCTCCCCTATTGAGTGACATTTCCGCCATTCTACATTTTAGTGTTTATGAAACTTCAAGAAAATGTCAAATTGTGCGTTGGAATATGGATCTTAAGTGTGTACCGAATAAAGGTGGATATTTATTGTATTGAATTTTAAAAGGAAAATATCAGTTTAATTTTTAATTAAAATCAAAATTATTTAAATAAAGCTCGCCTCTGATATTTTATGCACCCGTTTGCTAAATGATATATGTGGATATCGATTTTGCTCTTTTATATAATGCAACTCGGCATTTTTATATTATTTTCGAAGATGTTTTTGTTTGGCGTTCGTTCATACGACTGACGGAGCCAAATTTAAAGAAGTGCGGAGCTTCGCAGATGTGATGTTACACGGGTGCCGCCCACATGCGACTTCTACTGGGGGGGAAAATTTTTTCTTTGTTCTGTGATAAATCCCACAAATACTTACCTACCTACGTTGTTTCAGTAAATTAAACTCCATAGATAAGGTAATACAACTTGCAAAATATAGGTAAGTTATCAATGATATTAAAATATTAAAAATAACCTACTTTTGAGGTTAAGTAGGTACCTACTATGGGCGGTTTCTTTGTAAACATTATTTTCGTAAGTTGGCTGGAGTATAGGTAAGTACAGTGGCGTGCACTCCATACATGCAAATAAGCACTGCATACCCTGTAGTCCCATAAATATAGGACCCTAATTAAACTACTTGTACCTAATTAAAAAGTTATGACCCATCATCGTGCACAACACTTCTTCGGCTTTACGTGTCTATTAGTTTAAGCGCCATCTATTTGTGGTTTTTGAAACTAACATCAGTAAAAATCACAAGAACCAACGATCGGCCGGGCGACAGTGGCGCCAATTATTTACCGCGTGTCCATAAGCAGTACTAAGGGCTGCTTCTTTTTCATAGAACGAATCTCGTGTAGTACACATCAAAAGTGTGACTGTGTGCGTGAAAATGTATGCGCGTGTTTATGTTTTGGAGGCACTGCTTATTTGCAACCCGACCACGTCATGATTGATGATGCAGAGAGTAACGTTTTTTTAGTTTGCCCTTGCAGTTGCAGTTAGTTTTGCTTTGTTTTGATTGTTTTTCTTGGCGCAAGTAATGGACTATATTAAGTTAAGTAAGTAATTATTTCGTTAATTTACTGTGAAAAATTCAATAATTTACATGCGAGACCTATGCTGGCAAAGTTGGTTTAAATAAATTAAAAATTGCCGCTTTATCGAAGTTATGTTTTGAGGATAAAGTTTAATTAAATTGATTGCAAAGGGAAGATGCGTTGGGTTGGGTTTAAAAAAAATGGTAGGTAGGTTATGAATGCCCCTCGTTCATTTCATAAAAAGTTTTATTTTAATTAATTATAACTGGCTAACAGCTTGTGTACGTACACACAAACCAATTATATTGTTTTCTATGCATTTTGTTTTCCAATCAAAATGATAAAATTTTTTGGATTTCGTTCAGTATAGGTTGGTAGATACCGAAACAGTGATAAAATTGGTATATTTTTTATCCGTGCCTACCCTGTCTAAAATCTCTGTGCACGCCACTGGGTAAGTATGTACTCACTTGTATTCTATCTAGGTACCTAAGTACTCGAAAATAAACGTTTTTACTATTTAGTTACTTATCTATGTTCATTTGGACTAGACATGGGCGCCGCGCCGGCGCGGCGCCGCCTTGAAATACCGGCACGCCGCCGCCGCCGCCGTCTCTGCCACGCGGCGTGGATTTTTGGCCAAAAAACAAAATTATTGTCGAAAGTTTTACTATTTAATGTCAGTTTTTTGACGACTCTTTATTTCCGTAACTTACCAAATGATGCTGCGGTATTCAACGTGAAGGCGACGGAGCAAAATAGAAAATTAAAACTAGAATTAGCGATATTTCAATTGCACGTATATTTGACATTCATATCAACAACGAGAGTACTCAAATACTAGTCTCTGACAACTTTCAAACATATATTTTTTAAAACTAACGGCCCTGAACTCGAGCCTGAGCCGCGTCGCTAACACGCCCCACCCCAGTGCAGCTGTAGCAGCACTCATAAACTAATGGAATCCAAGCGACGCGTGCAGCAGATCTAACCAGCACTCCACCCATCGTCTTGATCTTTACCCGAGCTTGAGGTAAGTCACCGACTCTCGGTATTTCTGGTTTACATTTTCTTAGTCTGCAAAACACCACATTCTTTACAGTTGATCGTAATCTAATAACCCAATATTTTTGTTTCAGCTCGTTTACCACCATCTCTTGGTTAACGGGATCGTCCCAACTGATTTTCACATATTGCGCAATGAACGGAGAGTTGCCTCTAAAAATGAATCGTAAGGCGTCTTGATCTTCAGGCCGAATTTTTACTCTCAAAAACATATCCTTTATGTCTGCCGTCACGGCGATTCTATTCTCTCTGAACCGTAACATTATTCCAAATAGTGACATAAGGAGGTCCGGCCCTTTAAGCAAATAATCATTCAACGACAATCCAGATGTTCTAGCGGCAGCATCAAAAACTAAACGTAGTTTCTTTTTATTAGGGTTGTCTACCCCGAAATGAGGTAAGTACCATGTCTTTGGTGTTATTTCATTACTGACAATTTCTTTGGCATAATCGTTTTTTATTAAGTGTTGTATGCGTTCGTGGTATCGCTGTGCATACTCTTCATTCTTTTTCTGCTTTATCTCTACACTCTTCAGCCGAGCCAACGCCATTGGCAAAGAGTTGGGCAACACACACTTGCTATCCTTCCAGGGCAAGCCAACATGCCATCTACCATCGATAAGCGAGGAAGTATCTTCGAGGATTTTCCAAGCACGTTGGTCTTCCGCGTTCTGCCTTGGTTGCGAGGCAGAGACTCCCAAAGATTCAAGTGAGAAGTACCGGTAGACGTCATCATGGAGTTCCCGCAGGTCTCGTTCCTCGTCGTGGTCGGAGCACGTGGTGGCGCGGCCAACGCTAACAAGAAGCGTCGTGTCAAGCGCTTGCGCGGATGAGGACAAGCGAGGCACCCTTCCATGGAGACACCAGCCCAGGGGCGTGCGAGTGGCGCACGGTTCGTTAGGCCCGCCCATCAAGGTTTCCAAAGGTAAAAGAAGGTGATAATTGTCTTGCCCTATTAAAACCTCAGGTTTAAGAAAAGTACAACATAGTTCATCCTTAATATTACGTAAGTAACTATAGTTCTCATACTTAACTCATGACAAGTTTTGTTTAGGTAAGTTGAGCTCATTCACACTACGTAAACTAATATTAAATTTTTCACCCAATCTATTAGATAAAGTTAAATCAAATAACTCAGTTTCACATAATAGTTCGGTATTGTCCCAAGCACCGCGTACTCGCATCGACTGCTTCCGGCCGCGCAATCCTGCGCGCTTGGCTAGCGCAGTGCTCATCATGGATACAGTGGAACCATCGTCCAACAACGCGTACGCACTGAGTATACCGTTCGGTCCATGAATGTTTATAGGTAACACCTTTAATAACACTGAATTACTGTTTATGTTAACGTGAGTAACTGATTCATTCTGCACACTGGTTTCAGTCTCTGGTGCGACGTGGGAATGCGCTTGCAGAGCAACACTATTACCGTTTTCTTGACGCGGGTAAGGAACATAATGCAGAAGGCGGTGGTGTGCTTCCCCGCACTCGTTGACATCGCAGGCGGCGGCGGGACACGTATTTCTGTCGTGCTTAGTTATCAAGCATTTGTAGCACAAACCGGTTCGTTTCACATAGTACCATCTGTCCTTGCGAAGTGCTTTCTTAAACTTCTTACAGTCTGTCAACTTATGTTTAGAAATACGACAAAATTCGCATCTTCTCTCTTCATTATTGTCATTCTGTCTTTGTTGTAGCAAAACAGTTTGAGTACTATCAAAGTTGTTCGCATTATATTTCGCTTTACTGTCCCAGCGAGTATTCATTAAGCCGGCACTACACTTTGAAATCTTAAGCGCTTCCACACTCAGAAAGTCGGACAGTAAATCAAGCTTAGACTTCTTGCCTTCAGCTATAAGTGGATAACTGTAGTCGGTCCACTTCGACAATAATACTGTAGGTAACTTAGCGAGTACCATGTTAACAACACCGACACCGTGTAGGTACTCTTCACGTTTCAGTTCGTGTACCGAAACTACAAAGTTTTTTATTTTGATAGAAAATGGTACGATATCTTTGTAGTACTCTTGCGACAGAGGGGTTAACTTCTTAACTTCATAAAGAATTTTCGAAATAATGACATCTGGGTTTCCAAACTGCAGTTCCAGTGTTGACATCACTGTTTCAGGTGCAGTAGTGCTTATCAATAACGCTGACACTGACTCCTTGGCAGGGCCTCGAAGGCATCTCCTTAAGCGCCACAGGTTCTCTTTTTCCGTAAAACTACATAGGGCTGTGGACTCTTCGTAAGCGTTCTTGAAAGACAACCATTCCATTGGGTCTCCCGCAAACAATGGGAGCTCTTTTGGTGTGCTGATGCGGCTGAGCAGATTAGCGTTCTGGCTAGTGGATGAAGAAGCGGTGACTAAATCTTTAAGTGCGCTGACTAATTGCTGAACTGGACCGTCAGTGCCGTCGACAATCGGCGGCGATAACGGCAAGCCATTTGGGATTTCAGTATCGTTAGCTTGTCGTTTTTCCAGCTCGGTGTTACTGCGCTCGAGCCACTCTTTGATATCATTTCCACCATCTTGACTGTAGCACTTCGATGCTCGTGGACTGTAGTTGTGTTCGTTTTCAATAGCTGCTAAGTCTGCCGCTAGCTGAATATCAATGAGTTCCATCTTGATACGCGCTTTTTCTTTGGCTGCTTCTAATTCTAATTTCTTTCGCTGCGCCAGTACCGCGGATGACGAGCTTTTCGAGGATGACGATCGTTTCGCGGACATCGGTTTTGATGAGGTTGGAACTTCAACCACTCTTCTTTCAGTCTTTACACTTCCTGAACTTGTTCCAGCTTCCTTAGCCTCATCGGGCACCTTCGACCTTCCTTCTACCTTGGGGTTTTCCAAGTCGTCAGTTGTTTCCGGCGCCGCTTGTTGGTTGTCACCCAATTCTTTTCGTGCGGCGGTGCTGCGTGTGTTTACCATCGGGATGGCTCGAAGACCAAAATGAAGGCGACGGAGCAAAACAATAAATTAAAACTAGAATAAGATCTTTTTCAGTAGCACGTATATTTGACATTCAAATCAACAACGAGAGTACTAAAAAACTAGTCTCTGACAACTTTCAAACATATATTTTTTAAAACTAACGGCCCTGGAGTTGAGCCTGAGCCGCGTCGCTAACACAACGAAAATCACTTTTTCTAAAAAGTTGGACTTTTCGAAGTGGACTGTGTTTGTACTATCTAGCACAAACCTAATGGTTATAAAATTCGAGTGTTGTGTTCCCAATAGATATTTCTTGGTTTCTTGTAAAGCACTACTTAATATTTGAGCGCTGTGTTTAAGTCCTCCAAGATCAAGAACGCAAGAACTTAAACATCGGCAAACCGAAGGTGTGTTAAGTATTTCACAGTTCTTTTCCAGTCCAGCCGAATACAGAAACTTTAAAATATTGTAGTGGTGAATAGTATCAGAGAAAAAACTTATCCTTGTCGCGATAGATGGGAATTGAACTCTGGTTTTGATTTTTTTGTAATTTTAACCGAAGTAAGTATTGCTATTTTTAAGAACCCTAACACAGCACTTTGTAGTTGGCACTTTTGAAGAAACTGTGGCACCCTTCGCTTCGATCAAGGCATGGGCCTTGATCGAAGCGAAGGCTTTCATAGTCCTCGAATGCTAAGTAAAATGGCGATTCTCCTCAGAATTCTGTATGTTTTTTTTACGTCTGGAAAATGCTTTATGCATGTCCCAGCTTCGGGAGATGGCTAAAGCTTGAAGGTCACTGGGACCTACCACATTGTGGTATGGTATACCTGAAAAATCAGTCAATGTTCTTTTGAATCGCCTTGGAACAATGCTTTATCGAACCATCTACGTCATCTGACTACAAATTACTCAAAGTAGCATTGGCAACTGGTGGAGCCACGAGAATCGTTACGCACACTACCGTGACTATCCACCCACGTTCGTTCGAAGTCTGTTCGTTTGTCCGGGAAGGCAAAGTGTGCCCTGGCACACGACACTTGGGAGACCCTAAGTGAGGGGAAAACTGTGCAGGTACAGGTCTTTCGAATTCTCAGCTACAAGAACCACATGATCGGCAAACTGTTATACACCAACATCTCAGTAGAGCTTTCCAACGCATTCCCTGCTGGCTTCCCGGAGAAAGCGACGGTCGTAAAACGAACCTTCTCGACCAATCCCTATACGACCTGCCGTAGCGTATAGTATAGATATGGTCAATAACCAGTCTTTTCGGCAATCAGCTTATTCAAGAAGTTGGTTGGAAGTAGGAAGTCGTCAAACCCGCGTGTGATACGATTAATTTATACAAATCGTATCACTCTTGCAGATGTTGTTCAGGCAAAATGAGTGAGATCTATTAGTTCTTCAAGAGTCCCACAACAGAATCGCCTGACCTGTTAGGTACATGTATTAGGCACAGTCTTATTTATAATACAGTGCCTTAGGATTAGGCCTTCTATCCTCAAGGGTGAAGGAATTTAAAACTTCTGGAGAGCGTTTAAGCATACGGCTTGTTTTCATATTTTTTTGTTATTTTGGGCATCCTTGCCGCCCTGTGTTTAGTTGCTTAAGCAGTACTAATCACATACAGGCTGACGTCCGGGATATTTTTGGAGTATTAAATCTGGTAAGCATGTTTCTGGGCTGAAGTCTTTAGGCCTTCCTTTAGATCAGGTGTGGCGTTTCTGCATCTTACAGAGATCTAATAAACGTAAAGTGATAAATTGTATCATGCAGCGTTATTTAAAGCCACATAACTATTCATGTCAATTAAGCTTTAAAAAAAATCCACGCCGCCGGCGCCGCGCCGCCGCCGACCTAAAATTGTCAGTTCGCCGCCGCCGCAATTTTTTAACGCGGCGCCCATGTCTAATTTGGACGTAAACTTGGACAGTTAAACTTCTGGTTGCGACGTTGTTTAAGACGTTAAACGATATAGGTAGATACCTACTTACACATGTATTTCTAACAAATAACATTTGTATAAAAAAATACCTATAATAAATAAATAAATATTTGACAACATCACATACATTGCTCCAATCCCAAAGTAAGTAGCTATAGCATTTGTGTTATGGAAATCAGAAACAACGGTGGTATGACACACACCCAGACCTGAGACAATATTGAAAAGTTCATTTTCTACATTGACCCAGCCGGGGATCGAACCCGGGACCTCAAGAGATGGTGACGCCTTGAAAACCGGCGCCGGCGTGCGAACCACTCGACCACGGAGGTCGTCAATATAGGTACTTACCTATAAACATTTTTAATTTAAATGGTTTCTAGTTATTAAAAACGAAATAATGTTGTAAATAATGCGTAATTACAGTAGGATTATTACTGCAGCGCCCCCTAGTGGCTAAACACCATAACACCTATCAAAGAACCATCGCCGAAAACCTACAAATCCATTACAGAAAACCGCGTCTAAATAGGTCCAACCGATTTGGAGAAAAATTCTAACATTTGCGTTTGCCCATAAACACAGACAAACAAACACTCACCCTTAACGCAATACCTAACTCCTCCGTTCTGTCGCGGGCAAAAAATATTTAAAGTTCGAATTTAATTTATACCTCTAGCGACAACCCTACTGCTCGAGCACGTTGCGTCGGGATGACGCAACGCAATGAATAAGATACGTTGACAGGTTGAATTAAGGTGCAATTTAGCTTGGACGGGTGACCTAAAATGTCGGCTTTCTTCAAGATCAAAGCAGTGCAACTTCTGTACGCTAGTACTATTATCTATTCTTAGAGCTGTGCTTAGAGCTGAGTTTCGTTGTATGTTTTAGTGGTGACTGACTATCTCAGCAAAACTTATCGAGAAAGCTAACTAAATGCAATAATAATAGCTCAGTTGGACTATAATATTACAACACTGAAGACATGGCTGTATGATAATAGACCGTTTTGCCTTCCTTATAATGGGAGAAATTAAAAAACAACAATCTAGGGATGGGACTCGTATCGTAATTAATTTCGGTATATCGATTAAGATGTGAATCGATGCGTTCCAATGTTAGCTTCTAATAAAACAAACATCAGTGCCGAAGGGTCCATACAATCTGTTTTCCATTACCGCCAGCTTACCTTTTGGAAAATATCTCACCCCACCGTTCCACAATACAAATCATAACATTTTTGTAGAACACTCACATACAATTTTGTATGAATTGTATTCATTACAAATTATTTGCAGAAAGAAGTTAAAGTTTGTTTATTACTTAAAAGCGTTAAAAGTAACTCAAATTGTTTGTTGTTTTAGGCTCGTATTACAGAATCAAACTCAAACTCAAATCTCTGCTTGAGTACAGTTAGATAGGGATGGCGCTATATGCGATGAATAGCACCATCCCTTTCTAACTGTACTCAAGCAGCAAGCAGTGCTTGAGTCTCGTCCTATAATACGGACCTTAAAATGAATCTAATCTAATAGATGTCGACGCCACGAGATCTTTTTTATGCCCGGCCGCACACAGGCGTTTTCAGCCAGCGGATTCCACATTCGTTTTCCGCGTCGAGCCTAGCGCCATCTAACGCACGTGTTTTATTTTGAATTTAATAGGGCTGTCCGATTGAAGGTTTCTTCAGCAATTTTGGGGAAAATTTTAATCATTGAGGAGGGAACATTGACCTGAATTTTTTTTCTATGGAAGGAAAGAAAGTCGACTTTTTATATAAAACTAATTAGGGAGATTACCTACATGTTCAGTTTGGTTGGCATCAGTCATTTTAATCTTCTCTCCTTAGAATAAAGTGTATCATTTTGGTTTGGGTAAAAATAAAATGACATCAGGGGCCGTATTTTAAATTTAGTATCTTTGCCGTGAAAATCCAAAACACTATCTCTATAAAATATTTCTTCACTTTTTTATAATATACAATATGTTTGGTTAGCGATGACGGAGCTTTTAAAGGCAGATATAATTATCAATTTTATCGACAAAACCCCCCACATGTTGGGGTCTATCCCCTCTCCTGTTGGAATGACCGGCATTTTAAATTTGACATTTTATTTTAGATGGCCCTCCCGGAAAATATTAATTTCTCTGGATTTAAAAGACCTACTGTTATAAAAAAAAATTGGAAAGCTAATAATATCACCTATCAAGTTTAAAAAATAATTATGTAAACTTTTAACTTGAATACGTTATAAAAAAAAAACAAAATATATATTAATGCGAAATTAGTGTGCTATTTTTCAGTTTTTCTCTCAGATCTCAAAAACTAGGACATTGATGTGCATTTTTTTGCATTTTATGCTCTGAGTTGAAACTGCAACTGCTATTTTTTTACATTTATTAGATTAGTTACTATATTTTTGGATTTTAGTTACGATTAGGTAACGTATGAAGGATATAAATCTGAAAATTAAGCCATTCTGGCTAAGTATTAGTTGCCCCACTTTGCATACGAGGACACGGCTGCTAGGGTGTTATTATTCAGCTACAACGAGAGACTTCGATCTTTTAACATGGATAGTCTTCTAACCAGAAGGAAACTTTTGGATTTATCGTTTAAAGTGGTCAGAAGTTAGTGTAGGTACTGGATTGTCCCGAACTTCTAGGCAATATTAGTTTTAGAGTTTCCCGTAAACCACCACGTTATCCACTACCTTTATTTGCTAAACTTTCATTTCATTTTTGTAGATACAGTTTGACCATAAAGAGTTGAAATTAAATAAAATGGAACTAAAATTTTTCAGTACAAAATTTTGTAAGTGTTGCCAATTTATTCGTGATTTTGACGTGTTTACATAGAAAGTGGCGCCCTCAATTTTTGTCAACTCTTTATGGTCAAGCTGTACCTGTTTCACAATTTCTGATTGGGCACTGGTTTAATTTGGGAATGGAGCAGAATTTATATGAAATTGCTCGTCAAGTATGTTAGTTTCATCTTGACTTTGTGAGACAGTTCCTTAGTCAAATACTTATTATTTATATAGAAAATTATCCGTCCGTACTATAAGGCATGTTGTGGCCGCCTTCAATAGAATTTTTCATTCTCTATGTTATAATGTAAATTCCTACTATGTAAGACTCAATGTAATTTTCTCTGGCGGTCCTAATAAATAATAAAATAAAAAATAAAATAAAACAATATTCTAAGGATTTTTGAAAATGTTTTTTTTTTCTAAATGCTAAACGTTTTATTTTATTTTATTTTTTATTTTATTCATAAGACACGCCAACAGAGTACTTACACACAAAACATTACATAACACGAAGTTGAACATATTCAATCCTGACGTGTAAACCTATAACAGGCATGTATGTCCAGCATTCACGATTACAAAATCACAGTCAACAAATAGTTAATAATTAAAATTTAACTGGAAATTATATTGGTGCGTGCTCAAAGACAAAAAATTAAATAACAATTTTAAATAATGAAAAAAACACAGAAAACAAGTATAACTTACACATCGAACAGTACCACAACATATTAATATTATTTGGCAAATGATTCCATTATTTTAGATCTAAAACCGGACAAAGAGTCGTAAAAAATGTCGAGATTGTCCAGTGCACCATTTAACACGTTATACTCATTACACATTCTGATTAGGGGGGGAAGACCGACCAAGATTAGTGCGACATGGCGGTGTATAAAATATGGTGGTGTTGGGATATCGAGGGATAGTGTACGGAACCTTAAGAGAAATGCGAGATAAAGTGTCATCATCAGTAAAGCCATCATTCATAAGCTTGTGGAGAAAAATTGCACCATGGAGCTTCCGACGGTCGCGCAGAGTATGCATTTTGAAAAAATTCAAACGTTGGTCATAGCAACAGCGGTGAGTAATGCCTCGGGAAAAAAACGCTAAATGCCTGGTAAAAGAACGTTGAATACTCTCGACCCGCTGTGAATGTACTGTATAAAACGGACACCACACTACGCAAGCATATTCGAGAATGCTCCGAACGAGTGCATTATATAGAAGAATTTTGGTGGATAATTAATGCTTGAATTTCTTCGTATTACGCTTTAAGAAACCTAACATAGACGCAGCTTTAGTGAGGATTTCACCGTTAACCGAGTTAAATTGAACTTGGCTTTACTTAAGCGAGTTCAGAAATTCGTTTTGATCGCGGTCTACGTTGCACCGGTTTCACCGTCTTCATTTTGATAACCGTAGTTCAGCTTTGACAAAGAATGAAGTTGCGTTCAAAGTATTGCAATTAAAGAAATTTTCCCTACATAAATGGGAAAAAAAATACAGATCATGATATTCTTCGTGGCGCAAACCACATTCACTCGTGGTGTGAACCCTGTGAAACATACCTACTCAGTGAATTTAAAGAAATAGGCTACGCACTTATTCATTCATTACCTACGCAAAAAATAAATTTCAGGGTCAGTTGTCAAGAACGTCAAAAACAAAAGTAAGTAATGAAAAATTTGATGTCAAGTTTACGGCGGTCTTTTTAAATTTAGAACAATAAACAGCATGTAAAGAGTTGACAAAAAAAGGTCGCCACTTTATTTTTCAATAACTTACAATTTTTATTATTTTCCAATAATTTATAACAACTTTCTTTTGCATAGGTCAACACTTCAAAATCACATTGACTATCTTTTGTACTTAAAAATATTAGTTCCATTAAAATTCTTTCTGGCCCAAGTATAATTTTTAATTTTGAAATGATCGAAATTATTTAGGGTAAAACTAAAACTTGGTAGTGGAAACACTGACTTATAATCTCTTTGATTTTTGTCAAATTTCTCTATGGAATTTGTTTTTGTCAGTTTGTCAATTTTAAAACAATGTTTATCTGATATTTTTGAGTTTTATGCAGTATTTTTATTTTCCGCAGTGATATTTTGCTCAATTGTTTATTTCGAACGGATTGTGGATATAATAATTTAAGTACCTAGGTACTGAATACATGTTATTTAAGTAAGTGTCGTGAAACTTGTGAATTGTGAATTTTTTACATGGTAGGTAATAAATCAGTGAAATAAATTGTTGTCCGTTTTTTCTTTATTATTATTAGTTGTATGTAGAAGAACTAGGTACGTAGTTAACGGGATATCTACTAGCATAATAGTAAAAGTTAGGTAGGTCATAGGTAAGTAAGTGTACTTTACAATATTCTATTATGTTTTGATTTACGGTGCCTATAAAACATTATTAGGCATTGGATTCATAATGTTTTGAACGCTTATTATTATAATGGGTGTTTAATTACTGTTTTTAAAGGCGCCGCTCGTAATTCAAAACATAATAAACTCGAGAGCAGAAAAATCGCACCACACAGGCCTATTTTCATACAAACGAGGTAAATTTGAAGATCTGGTTCTCCGCCCAGGATTAAACGGGCTCTGATCTGATGATGGCAAATTAAGAAAGGTGGTTGAGGAAAAAAGGTGAATAGAAAAAAGCTGAATAGAGCATTGGCACTAGCTAAGGCTCTATTCATCTTTTTTTTATTCAAATACGAAAAGAATATTTCTTTCCACTACTTATTTCTTTCTATGCAATAATCAATTCTCACATGTTCAACGTACATACCTACTCCACAATCATGGCAATGAAACAATATTATCTACCACTGAACTATTCAACATTTGACACTGGCAAAAATTACTTCCAAGAGGAAAGTATATTGCCAAAACAAAAAAGAAGAAGAAGAAGACATCATGGCAGACAGATGACAGACAGTTCTTGAACGTGTTCAAACCATAGATAAGTTCAATACGCTAACCGTCGTAAATCGGCCGTTCAGAAACTGAAACCAAATTCAAAAGTTTAAGCGCGTGAGCTGAGGTTAACTCGAATTGAGCGCGTTCAATTTAAGCGGTGAAATCGGCTCTTAGTAACTATCGCATCGATATGAGCTACAAAACGCAACTCGCTATCCATGATCACACCAAGATCACGCATCGTGCCAACCCTCTGCACGGTAGTTCCTGAAATTACATATGAATATGAAGATTGAAGTGAGTTTTTCTTCCTAGAAAACTTAACATGGTAGCACTTCTCTGCATTAAGCTCCATATGGTTACGAATACACCACTGATTTATTCTGGATAAGTCATCCTGAAGAAGTTCAACGTCATCCATAGTGTGAATTGCTTTATAAAGTTGCAAGTCATCCGCGAAGAGTTGAAACTTGCAATTTCTGATTTCATAAGAGATGTCATTCACAAACACTAAAAATAAGATAGGTCCTAGATGGGACCCCTGCGGTACGCCGGACGTAGCGTAATAAGGTGCTGACTTGTATCCATGGACGGACACAATTTGTAGTCTTTTTGCTAAGTATGACTTAAACCAGTGCAGCAGAGATCCCATAATACCAATTCTCTCAAGTTTCCTTAAAAGTATATGATGGTTTACCCTATCAAACGCGCTCGCAAAGTCCGTATAAATTTTATCCACCTCGAAACCCCTATCAAGCTCACTTGTTAAGTCAGACACAAAGGATACAAGATTAGTAACCGTGGAACGTCCCGAGCGAAAGCCATGCTGAT
Organism: Agriphila tristella; assembly: GCA_928269145.1. Taxonomy (NCBI): domain Eukaryota; kingdom Metazoa; phylum Arthropoda; class Insecta; order Lepidoptera; family Crambidae; genus Agriphila; species Agriphila tristella. The sequence goes on from OV743433.1 coordinate 48,675,867, forward strand.
AAGGTGTCAGAGATGCATTGACGTGCTTGGACAGGATGGGCTGTACTAGTGATTCGAACAATTTAGAAAAGCAAGAAAGGATGGCAATAGGACGATAGTTTACGGTCTGATTCTGTTCACCTTTTTTATGTAATGGAATTATTCGTGTTTTTTTCCATTCGTCCGGAAAGCAGCCATCTTTCATGGAGCGGTTAAATAATAATATAATACTTAGGGGTAAGGCCAGTACAGAGCCGCATCGCTTGACAAAGACAGCAGGAATAAGATCTGGACCAGCCTTATGAATGTCGATAGCTTTGATCTTTTTTAAGATTTCGCGTTCCGTAAATTTAATGGCGGAGATGACATTATTTTGAGTTGGTGGAATGCTACAAAGATCGCTGTCTGACCTGACATGTCATTCAGATTGAAGGAAGACGAAAATTGGCTAGCAAATAGATTAGCTATTTCCGGGCCAGTACAAGCTTCAACGTGATCCTTGCACATACGCATTGGGATTGAGGATGAATTATTTTTCTTGTTTCTGACAAACCTCCAAAATGATTAAGGGTCTTTGCTAATACCATCTTCAATGCTACGTATGTATTGAGCATAACATGAGTTATAAAGCTTTTGACAGTGATCACGAACCATATTGTATGATAAAAGATCCAATGGATTATTATATTTTCTACTAGCTGATGCCCGCGACTTCGTGCGCGTGGACTTTATGACTTCGGCGTATGCATATAAATTAACTAATGTAGTTACATAAGAAAATACTTGTAGCAGTGTTATGGTTCTGCATCAGGTGTTCCAGATTTTCGATTTTTATACCTCAACAAAAATGCTCATCAGACTGAACAACTTTTGCAAAGACGTCATTTAAAGATTTTGTACCTTTGTGTAAAACCGGAAGCTCTTTTTTGTGTAGATGTATTACCTTTTATAATAAGATACCAGAACAAGTCACAGAACTGCCCTTGGAAAAATTTAAAAATACTGTTAAATCCAATTTAATGAGTAAAGGTTATTACACTGTTGACGATTATTTGAAGGATAAAAAGGCATGGGCATAGCTTTTGTATTGTTAATTATTACTCTAATACCTCAGTATTGTAAACTTTTAGATTTTTGCATTCACAATGCTATTTTTATATTAAGATGAATAAATAATGAAAAATGTTGGAGGGGATCGGCTCACCCGTAGCAATCCCGTCTAAGTTGCTACGGGTGAGCCGATTTTTTCTGATATTTTTCATTATTTATTCACCTCAGTATTGATTAGAAAAAGTCCGGGGTTCTTTCATAGGTCTAGATAAAAGTCCTTTAATTAAACTCGAATCGTGATTTTCTTTTCTAAGTATAAAATTGTGAGAAGTATCCTACCTACTTAAAAACGTACTTCTGGCTTCCTGACTCGACGACTTAATATGGGTAGCTTTAGTATGTCATGCTCACTTCAAACATTTCTGCGGTGGTGTCGTGTGAGGCGGGTCGTTACGTTCCCTCAAATATGGTTGAGCGAAGCGATGGCTGGTTCATGCGTCATGCTCGTGAACGGGTGCTGCCAGTGGGAATGGGTCTGCTTCTGTCTGCTTGTATTAAGGGCGTCGTATAACTCGTATATAAAAGATCTGTTTTATATTGTCTGTATGTATGGCACTTCTTACTCAAAAAATATAATTCTTAATAGCTTACCTTGTTTTGATTTATTTAATTGCAATATTTTTACTTTCTATAGTCAGTAGTTTAGTGAAAGACCTATGAAAAGCTTTTGGATATAAATTTTCAATTCGATGCCTTAACATAGGTAGTCTTAGTATGTCATGCTATCTTTAATCTTTTCTGCGGTGGTGTCGTATGAGGCGGGTCGTTACGTTCCCTCAAATATGGTTGAGCGAAGAGATGGCTGGTTCATGCGTCATGTTCGGGAACTGGTGCTGCCAGTGGGAATGGGTCTGCTTCTGACTGCCTATCTTAATGCATATTGAATTGTATGTTTTTCTTTTATTTTTATTTATTGTAACAGCCTAGACTGAATAACAAGTTCAAACTTTGAATTTAGCTTAAAATCTGTAAATTGATTAAGAAATTTGAAACTCATTAAGAAATGAGCTAATTCAATAATGTTATTTATTTGTTAATCTTTGTTAATATAAAGTCTGGAAACGATATACATATTTGTAAATATCGTTCCATCTGATTGATAAAGCTGACAAGTTTTTTGCGCCCATTTTTCTTGTCAGTTAAAAGACGTCATAATGGGTGGTAGGGTAAAAGAATTGACGATTTAAAAATGCTTATTATGTGAGCTTATTTAAATAAAATATATTTCACTTTCACTTTCACTTTCACTTTCACTGTATAGTTTATCTGGACCATTAATCATTATGGTTCTGAATCAGGTGTTCCAGATCTTCGATTTTTATACCTCAACAAAAAAATCTTATCAGGCTGAACAACTTTTGCCAAGGTGTAATTTTTATATTTTGTAAAGTTTAGCTGGACTATTATTGTTCTGCATCAGGTGTTCCAGATCTTCGATTTTTATACCTCAACAAAAAATGCTCATCAGGCTGAAGTCTGAACAACTTTTGCTATGGTGTCATTTTTATATTCCTTATAGTTAAGTTGAACCATTATGGTCCTGCATCAGGTGTTCCATTTTCCAAAATCAATTATACCCTAAGTTATGCCCAGGCTTAACAGCTATATAACAAAAAAAGTTTCATTCGAATCCGTTCAGTATTCCCGAAGATTAGCGTGTTCAAACAGACAAACAAACAGACAAACAGACACACTTTTTTTTTCAAATTCTTACTCTATTACTATGTCTCCATCGCCCCAGATATTTTTTTTAAATATATTTAATGTACAGACAGACTTTTTTTACTGTTTTATTATATGTAAGGATATCTTTGCCTTAATCTTTCTTTTTCTGCTAATCTCTTAGAGCCGATTTCACCGCTTAAATTGAACGCGCTCAATTCGAGTTAACCTCAGCTCACGCGCTTCAACTTTTGAACTTGGTTTCAGTTTCTGAACGGCCGATTTACGACTGTTAGCGTATTTGAACTTATCTATGGTTTGAACACGTTCAAAAACTGTCTGTCATCTGTCTGCCATGATGTCTTCTTCTTCTTCTTTTTTGTTTTGGCAATCTACTTTCCTCTTGGAAGTAATTTTTGCCAGTGTCAAATGTTGAAAAGTTCAGTGGTAGATAATATTGTTTCATTGCCATGATTGTGGAGTAGGTATGTACGGTGTACATGGGAGAATTGATTATTGCATAGAAAGAAATAAGGAGTGGAAAGAAATATTCTTTTCGTATTTGAATAAAAAAAAGATGAATAGAGCCTTAGCTAGTGCCAATGCTCTATTCAGCTTTTTTCTATTCACCTTTTTTCCTCAACCACCTTTCTTAATTTGCCATCATCAGATCAGAGCCCGTTTAATCCTGGGCGGAGAACCAGATCTTCAATTTACCTCGTTTGTATGAAAATAGGCCTGTGTGGTGCGATTTTTCTGCTCTCGAGTTTATTATGTTTTGAATTACGAGCGGCGCCTTTAAAAACAGTAATTAAACACCCATTTTAATAATAAGCGTTCAAAACATTATGAATCCAATGCCTAATAATGTTTTATAGGCACCGTAAATCAAAACATAATAGAATATTGTAAAGTACACTTACTTACCTATGACCTACCTAACTTTTACTATTATGCTAGTAGATATCCCGTTAACTACGTACCTAGTTCTTCTACATACAACTAATAATAATAAAGAAAAAACGGAAAACAATTTATTTCACTGATTTATTACCTACCATGTCAAAAATTCACAATTCACAAGTTTCACGACACTTACTTAAATAACATGTATTCAGTACCTAGGTACTTAAATTATTATATCCACAATCCGTTCGAAATAAACAATTGAGCAAAATATCACTGCGGAAAATAAAAATACTGCATAAAACTCAAAAATATCAGATAAACATAACTGACAAAAACAAATTCCATAGAGAAATTTGACAAAAATCAAAGAGATTATAAGTCAGTGTTTCCACTACCAAGTTTTAGTTTTACCCTAAATAATTTCGACCATTTCAAAATTAAAAATTATACTTGGGCCAGAAAGAATTTTAATGGAACTAATATTTTTAAGTAGGTACAAAAAATAAAATGTGATTTTGAAGTGTTGACCTATGCAAAAGAAAGTTGTTATAAATTATTGAAAAATAATAAAAATTGTAAGTTATTGAAAAATAAAGTGGCGACCTTTTTTTGTCAACTCTTTACAAGCTGTTTATTGTTCTAAATTTAAAAAGACCGCCGTAAACTTGACATCAAATTTTTCATTACTTACTTTTGTTTTTGACCTTCTTGACAACTGACCCTGAAATTTATTTTTTGCGTAGGTAATGAATGAATAAGTGCGTAGCCTATTTCTTTAATTTCACTGAGTAGGTATGTTTCACAGGGTTCACACCACGAGTGAATGTGGTTTGCGCCACGAAGAATATCATGATCTGTATTTTTTTCCCATTTATAAAGGGAAAATTTCTTTAATTGCAATACTTTGAACGCAACTTCATTCTTTGTCAAAGCTGAACTACGGTTATCAAAATGAAGACGGTGAAACCGGTGCAACGTAGACCGCGATCAAAACGAATTTCTGAACTCGCTTAAGTAAAACCAAGTTCAATTTAACTCGGTTAACGGTGAAATCGGCACTTAATAAGTGCGTAAGTAAACCACGAAGGATGTTTAACTTTTATTAGCCTGTGCTTAGGAACATACCTCTCTATCACGACCCCAATAGCATCGTAAAATACTGAAACCATTGCATTGACATGGTTACAAGAAAGCAACATAGAGGACCAATCGATGTTTCTCAAATTAGATATAATCAGGTCATAATTTACTCTATAATAATTTAAGTTTTCGCATCTCAAAGGTGGTAGATAATTACAAACCTGAGTACTACGTACCGTTATTAATAATGCTGGGTGTTTCTCATCAAGTTTGCTAATAACATCCTCGGGTTCATCGACCGATACCACATCAGATAGGTCACTGAAAACGAGATCAAGAATTCTACTATCAACATTCAGCACTATTATATTGTTGCAAGTTATTTATTGCCATAAAATCTACAAGTGAATGACCTAGAGGAGTGTTGCAGTTACCGGGAGCCATTGAAAAATTGTCCTGATTTTTGGACCATTGAATAAAGGGAAGATTATTACCAAGTATTATCACTTTGTCGACTACATTCATTATATAATTTACGTGATCAAGATATCTATTTAAAGCAATTAATTGAACAGGAAGAGGTAGGTAAACTGTTCCAATGGCTATTTTACATTGCGAGTTACCATGCAGAACCTATATTAACAACTATCCATAAATCTTCGCTCTCGCTTTCCCACGTCTCCATACGGGTGGATGGAATACCACAAGAGAGAGCAATCAGTCCCCCCCCCCCACCATCCTTTTGTTCCAGTTTTAAATAATAGGTATATTTTCGCCGTTGTTCTTTACTAAAGATCCCCTTTTTTGAAAGATACCTATTTTAAATAAGCAAACAATTTTAAAAATATAAATATGGGACAACATTACTTACATAAATATTTTTCTACTAGTCCAAATAAGGTAAAAATCTACTGCAACTGGTCACACAGACGGAATTCCGCTGTGTGAACAAATTGAACAAAATGTATGCAAGTGCTACGTTCCGCATGACATCATTCGGTTTTTTCTCCGACCGAACGCACTGGCATTACCGTGCTGTCATTCGAAAAGCACGAGCTGATTTTTTTCTGTATGAAAAAAAACGAACGAGTGTGAACAGTCAGTGAATTATGTACTGGATTTGATGCACTTGGGTCTAAATAAAACGCGTGCGCTAGATGGCGGTAGGCTCGACGCGGAAAACGAATGCGAAATCCCGCGCGCGGAAAACGCCTGTGTGCGGCCGGGCTACAAAAACAGAACTATGTGCTGTTTGGTAGGTATAATTGTATCTATTCGAAGCTAGATGGCGCTACTAATTTTGAACATTTTTAGAAATAGCTGAAATATGTTTTATTTTTCAAAAAACTCAATCGACAAAAAAACTATATAATAATCGAACCAGCTCACAAAATATCACGAGAATCGGTTGAGAAATGCGACGGTGCGACCTGTAGAGGAGAACAAATGGACAGCTGGACAGGCATACGAAAGCATTTTTGCCCAAGTTGAAGCAGCGACGCTTTGCGCTCACCCGTGGTAACTACAGCAGCTGCAAAGTTGTCTGATCTCTTTAAAGCCTTAAAACGTTTTTAAAGTAAAAGTCATTTGTTTTGATAGTTCTCGTGGAACAAACAAGCGTACGTAGCGCCATTTTAATAGTTGCCATCTATCCCGACTTATTTAAAACTAGCGGCCACCCGCGAGTTCGTCTCCATGGACAATTTTTTTGCTATCCCTTGGGAACTATACGATTTTTCTGAATGAAAGGTACCCTATGACATAAGAATAAATAAAACTTACTAGAACGGACTCTTCTTTGTCCGAGTCCCAAATGCCGCCATTTATATAACTCCATACTTCCCCCTTCATGTCGCTACGCCCCGCTGTCGTCCAAGCGTGTTGCCAGGGTTGCTTACTGTTAAATATTGCTTACGTTTAAAGATCATATCGCTAAAATATGAGTTTTTCTTTAGTTTGAAATCATTATTTTATTCTACTTAGTAGATTCAAAAATGAAATAATCACTTTTTCTGGGTAAGTAAGTACTTACCTACTCCTGAGTTTGTATAAATAAAGTAAATACCTAAACATTTAGTATGGAAATTAAATTAAATTTTGAACAAAAGGGTACTTTTAAAACATTTTGAGGTTTTGACCGGTTTACTGTTTCGTTGTGTTTTAATTAACACGTAACGAAATCACTTTATTTTATATTTTGGCACAGAACTTGTGTGACGATGTTTTTTTTTCACAAATGTAGGTATACCTCGCGCGACGAGTTAAGAGCGCTGGGCAGTGTGGAGGGGGTATGCGCAGTATTATTTTTTAATAACAAATTACTACTGCGCATACCCCCTCTACATTTGCAGAGCGCTCTTAACTCTCCGCGCGAGCTGTACCTACATCTTTTTTGACAAATACTCAGGTCAGGTCCTTTTTTAGGGTTCCGTACCCAAACGGTAAAAACGGGACCCTATTACTAAGACTCCGCTGTCCGTCTGACTGTCTGTCCGTCTGTCTGTCACCAGGCTGTATCTCATGAACTGTGATAGCTAGACAGTTGACATTTTCACAGATGATGTATTTTTGTAGCCACTATAACAACAAATGCTAAAAACAGAATAAAAAAATATTTAAGGGGCCTCCCATACAACAAACGTATTTTTTTTACGTTGTTTGCTCGATATTAATAACGACAATAGATAGACAGTTGATATTTTCACAGATGACGTATTTTAGTTGCCGCTATAGCAACAAATTATTAAATATCGAGTGTTCCGGTTGGGTAACAATTGATAGTAAAGTTATCATAACGATGTTATTAAATAATTCTAAGTTTTATTATGAGTTATATAATTTTTATGAGTTAAATTAATCGTAAAAATGTTAATTAGTAAATCATAAAATTTTAAGTTAGCTGATTAAAAGTATGTGAATTGACGGAAGTGTATTTGGCTTTACAGAAAAGTTAATTTGTTAAATTTATATATGTAATTGGGCACATTTATTAGCGTGATACAATTTAAATAATTCTTATTGTCCATTTTAAAATTGTGTTTTGCATACTTTCTTGAAAATTAATGATTAACCGTAAAAAGATATGACATTGACTATGAACAGTAATGGCGGGAAATTAATAACGAATGCTTAAAAGTGAAATCAAATGGTGTAACGGGTCAGTCTGACTTTGTGCCTCGCCGAATAATAAGATAAGTATTGAATACCAGTGTTATTTTTGATCAAAGGAGTATAACGTCTAAGATGTTATTCTGTTCAGAACCCTTTGTTATGATGTGATGATTAATTTGTTTGATTTGAATGGGTTATTTTATTGGCATTTAATCCAATGTTCGTTAGAATGAATAATAAGGACCAGTGTGTTATTTCATTCGTAATACAAATAATTTAAAATAGTAGTGATTACAAAAGTAAAGTTGAATTGTTTATTCATGATGATTAATGTTTTATGAGTTGTTTATAATTTTTCAATATAAATAATGCAGTCTAATGTGTCGTTTTATTAGTTACACAATTTAGAATGTTAGTGATTATAAAAGTTACGGTAAAATATAGTGATTAATAAGATTAATGATGTTTTCTGGTTAAATCTTGCTTAGTATTGGTTAATAGAATATTATAGTGATTAATAAGGTCAAAGATGTTGTTTTCTTAACAATGCGAGTATTGCTTTTGGTAACTTAAATATATCCTTGTTAAACATTGACTTAGTGCTTTTAATTATGTATGCCTGATCCTATAATTTTAACAATTTCAGAAGTGGTGATAACCAAGTATGTCCGAAGACAAGGTGCCAACGAGGTCGAGCCGAGAATCCTTGTGAACCAGAAGAGAAGCGATTGCGTCCGTGAAGTCCAAGAGAGGTTCTCGCAAGATTCCAGCTCCGACGAAAGCAGGGTGTTATTGGCACGCAAGCAAAACACAAGGCAAGTCCGTTCCGATTATTGTTATAATAGGCATAAATTGATCAAATGCAGTGCATAGGTAATGTGATGTAGGTGTTGTAAAGTGTCGTTGGAAGTTCCCTGAATGTTAGGAAAATTGAAGTCTTAATATTTCCCTGTAGTCTAAGTTTGCTACAGGTAGAAAATAATTTTAGATAGAGCTTATTTAAAATATGATTAAATTTATATATTTTTTTTAATTACCGCTCGAGACATTAGAGGCTAGCTTTGTCAAATTAGAAGGAAGGTTTTTCAGTATTCGGTATTAACATAATCGGAAGAGAAGAGATCCGTTAAAAAAAATATAATAAAATAAATTATTCCTCAATAATTCAGTTACAGAATTTCCTTGAGACAGCCCCAGAGAGTAATATAAATACTCGTGTTGGGATGACTCTTTCCTTTGTATTATTCAGATGTCGTTTTTAATTTAAATATTTAATATCTTATGTTGTGTTTAATAATTTCGATGAAAGGTTAATTAATATTATTGACGCTTTGCAAAAACTGTTGAGTTGATGTTGAGTTGATGTTGAGTTGATGTTGAGTTGATGTTGAGTTGATGTTGAGTTGATGTTGAGTTGATGTTGAGTTGATGTTGAGTTGATGTTGAGTTGATGTTGAGTTGATGTTGAGTTGATGTTGAGTTGATGTTGAGTTGATGTTGAGTTGATGTTGAGTTGATGTTGAGTTGATGTTGATTTGATGTTGAGTTGATGTTGAACTGATGTTGAGTTGATGTTGAGTTGATGTGGAGTTGATGTTGAGTTGATGTTGATGTTTAGTTGATGTTGATGTTGAGTTGATGTTGAGTTGATGTTGATGTTGAGTTGATGTTGATGTTGAGTTGATGTTGATGTTGAGTTGATGTTGATGTTGAGTTGATGTTGATGTTGAGTTGATGTTGATGTTGAGTTGATGTTGATTTTGAGTTAATGCAAGTTTGTTTAGATGTGTGTAACTTGAATAAATAATTATTAATGTCTAGTGTATACGTGGACACTCCTGCCTGGGAAACATCCGGCGTTTGAGTCCATTACGGGGCAAGTTTTAGAGAGGAATAGAATGATTTCATTTTGATAGAAAAGTGGCTAAAAGTCGTCGATATAGGTAGGTAGCTAGGTATACGTTATATTGGTCAACATGTTACGATGAACAAACAGTATGCAACATTACGAAAATATGTCTTGAATCTATCAAGTTTGTTCCTTTAAAATAATTGAAAAATATAAACTTAACAAATGGATAACCCATACTTTAACAGTATGTTCATCAAGTATAAAACATAATCAATCATGTCAGTTTTAAAACGCGATGGGTAGTAAATGGCCAATAACTATAAAACTTGGAATTGCACTCATCCCTACTAGGAAACTCAATAACCTCTGTTGGAGTGGTCCAAACAAAATGATGCAAAGTAATTAAGTGATTTAGCCGCAACTGATCATCAATCGTAGAAGTAGAAATAAATTTTATTTATTATTTGTTTTGAGGAAGATCTACAAATAAATAACAACTAGAGCTAAAGATAATAATTAGTGGATACAATGCTTTGGACAAATTTTTAGTAGTTAATAATTAACTTAATTTATATACTAATTATGAGTTATAAATGCGTTTTTTTAAGAAAATAACCTACTTACTGTGATCCTGATTGCTTTGAATATGTTGAAGAATCTATCTAGCAAAGTTCAAGTATATTTGAAATGAAAATTAGAACTTGTTTGTGAAAATTTTTAGTCAAGAAACTGGGAAAACAAAGGGTAGAATCTACTCATTCTCTCTTAGAATAAGATTCTGATGTTGAGGATGTGGGGTGATTTGGTGGACTTCTTCACAGCATTGTTGTCTTGTTGACCTCCTTGAATCGGATGTCCATAGGTGTTGAGATTTTTAGATTTAAAATTATTTAGATTTATTTATTTAGAGTATTTAGATTTAAAAATAATAATAGCAATGTTAATATAATCGATGTTCACGGGGTCATTCCTACCAATATTTTTAATCATTAATATTGATGTAATAGTATTTAACACTAAGGAATGTACTTTTCTTGGCCCAGTGGGAAAATATGTAGTAAATAAAATTGGTTCCTTTGTTTGAAGCAGGAGATAAAAGTGATCCCAACTTTTAGGCCAATATCTATTTTACCTGTACGTAGTGCATATTATAAGAATATTATAATTACTTGTACCAAGTGAAATAAAGGGAAAAGAAAATATTTTATGATTTTCAATTAATTATTGGAATATTCCCCAATGATTTATATTCTATATAAGACTCCGTTTCATTTTTTTCTGATGGCAAGGGTAATATTGATAATAAAATTGTTCTAACGACGAAATCAGTACTCCTTTTTAAGTTTTACATTTGCCCAACATAAATTATCAATCGAAGAAAAGAGAATATTTTCTTACATTACCGAATATACTTATGCATATTAATTTGAATGCAGACTTAGTTTGAGGTTGTTGAGAATACGAAATCTCTAATGTACCTATTAAAAAAAAATGAAATTATACACGACGACAATGATATCCAATCCACATATTTGTCTTATCAAGAAGGCTATTCTTTGCTTGCTTTTGCTTTCACTACTTTCATTGCGTAGTGTACTATTGAATAATCTTAAATAAAATATGTTTAATATAATGGTTGCGCTGAGTACTGTTGTAAGGCTCAGCAGCTAATATTGAGAATATATTTGTACTTCAAAAGGGATGTTTAAGCTGTTTGTACTGTAAGCTATATCACAGAACGCACAGTACACCTTTGGTTGCAGGATTATCTGAGAGAATGGTTTAGGGAAAATTAATATGTTGATATGTAAAGGAGTTTAATTTAAGGTTGTAAGTTATATGGATCGCTTGATAAGGTGATACCCATTGTTTTAATACGGGAAATAAAATGAGGTTGCTGCTCCAAGATTTAGACATCAAAAACTATGTTATGTCGAAAGGCATTGCCTTTCGTTGATGAAATTCCACAACATAGTTGAGCTGCTTTGGCATAGATTTAAAATACATGGTAAAATATGCTCACAAGCAAAGCTATTACAAGATTATTTAAAAAGACCGCAATGGTTGTTTTCATTTGACTTTATAGTATTATGTTATAAATATGTTGCAATTCTGTATTTCAATACAATTGGTAATAATAATTACGAGTAGTATATTATGTAAATAAGTGAACTTCTAATCTTTGCAGAGGCTAAAAATTAGTTTCCTGTCAGCTAGAAAAGTTAAATTAGTGGTAGGATGGTATGAAAGTCGTAAACATATTGTGATTTTATATATGATAGTGTTCAATAAGGGACCCAATGAGTATAAGTAGTTGCTTTAAAGCTTAATGAACTAATGCATGAGGCGAGTGATAGTGAGATTAGTGACTCAAGTTGATAGCACAGATAACTTATAGATTTGTTGGAGGGATAATGTTTTTGCAATTAATATTGTAAAAATAAAAGAAGGGCTTTTACAGTAATGCGAACAGTCTATATATTTTTTAAGGGCCGTCACTCCAGACGATGAAAAAAAGGAAGCTAATCAATAAAGGCCGTCACTCCAGACGATGAAAAAAAGGAGCTAATCAATAAGGGCCGTCACTCCAGACGATGAAAAAAAGGAAACTAATCAAATCAATAAAGGCCGTCACTCCAGACGATGAAAAAAAAGGAGCTAATCAATAAGGGCCGTCACTCCAGACGATGAAAAAAAGGAGATAATCAATAAGGGCCGTCACTCCAGACGATGAAAAAAAGGAGCTAATCAATAAGGGCCGTCACTCCAGACGATGATAAAAAAGGAGTTAATCGATAAGGGCCGTCTAACCTGACGATGAAAAAAAGGTTTATTTTGTTAAGGGCCGTCTAACCTGACGATGAAAAAAAAGGTTTATTTTGTTAAGGGCCGTCTAACCTGACGATGAAAAAAAAAGGTCAATTTTGTTAAGTGTCGTCTAACCTGACGATGAAAAAAAAGGTTTATTTTGTTAAGGGTCGTCTAAACTGACGATGAAGAAAAGGTTTATCTTGTTAAACGTTGTCTAACCTGATGATGGAAAAAGAGATTTATTTTGTTAAGGACCACCTGGGTGGCATGTAACGGGGATCTTAATAAAGTTTATCAGAAATTAAGGGTTTAAGTAAATTATACCATGCTTTTATTTAATGAACTTTAATGGGCAAACTATGTGTGGTAGTCCGAATTATTTAAATTCTCTAAATATTAAAGGTTAACTGTTCGTTGTAAATTGATAAATAATATCAAGTTAATATTGGACTATTAGTAGAGATTTTTAGATTTAAAAATAAATTAAATAGGGCTGATTTGATCGGATCAGACGATGGAAAATAGGTAAATTATCACAATGGAAATTGGATCATTGATAACTTGGAATACAAAATGTTTTCTTATTACAGATGTATCCTACAGAAGCTACGTGATTTGCGGGGACGCAAATGTGTCAGGATGGACGAACTATTAAATATCGAGTGTTCCGGTTGGGTAACAATTGATAGTAAAGTTATCATAACGATGTTATTAAATAATTCTAAGTTTTATTATGAGTTATATAATTTTTATGAGTTAAATTAATCGTAAAAATGTTAATTAGTAAATCATAAAATTTTAAGTTAGCTGATTAAAAGTATGTGAATTGACGGAAGTGTATTTGGCTTTACAGAAAAGTTAATTTGTTAAATTTATATATGTAATTGGGCACATTTATTAGCGTGATACAATTTAAATAATTCTTATTGTCCATTTTAAAATTGTGTTTTGCATACTTTCTTGAAAATTAATGATTAACCGTAAAAAGATATGACATTGACTATGAACAGTAATGGCGGGAAATTAATAACGAATGCTTAAAAGTGAAATCAAATGGTGTAACGGGTCAGTCTGACTTTGTGCCTCGCCGAATAATAAGATAAGTATTGAATACCAGTGTTATTTTTGATCAAAGGAGTATAACGTCTAAGATGTTATTCTGTTCAGAACCCTTTGTTATGATGTGATGATTAATTTGTTTGATTTGAATGGGTTATTTTATTGGCATTTAATCCAATGTTCGTTAGAATGAATAATAAGGACCAGTGTGTTATTTCATTCGTAATACAAATAATTTAAAATAGTAGTGATTACAAAAGTAAAGTTGAATTGTTTATTCATGATGATTAATGTTTTATGAGTTGTTTATTGGCAATTAATGTAAAATTGGTTATTAATAATTTTTCAATATAAATAATGCAGTCTAATGTGTCGTTTTATTAGTTACACAATTTAGAATGTTAGTGATTATAAAAGTTACGGTAAAATATAGTGATTAATAAGATTAATGATTTATTCACTTCTCAAGCTTACGCGCTCACTAGACATGAAATAAAAGACTTTTTAACGGATACTAGCGCGGTTTTATTGAAAGTACTTTGGTAATTAGTTGGTATTTGGTTTGATTTTTGACGTTGGCCCCAACGTTGGGGCCAACGTTAGTAGTTGGCCGGCGCGTGTCGGTTTCATCAAAGGAATCTGCGCCAACGTTCGCGATTCAGTCCACACGTTGGCGATTTGCTTAGTCCTGTTGCAACACTCATCGAGTGCGTACGTCGAGCGAGAATGGCTTCCAGGCTTTCTCATCCACAAAATTGCCATCGGGGCGGGTCGATCGGCTACAATGAAGTTAATCTTAACTGTGTTTTGACAAAAAATGTAGCAATGTATCATATCCATCTAGGGTTGCCAACTTTTTGCATCAAATATAGTATTTTCAAGATTATTACGTGTAATAATATAGAAGATAGTGAAAAAGTCCAAAAAATATAGTAGGTGGCAGTTTTGTATGGAGGATTTTAAAGAAGTTGTATTTTTCATACTTAAGTAGGTACTAAACATTTTTATAATTTATTCAACAACCATAAACACAACGCAATGACTTATGTGCACATAAGTAATATTTTTTGCTGCATTTGTTTAATTTTTTCACTTGATAAATGTAGTAGTTTTGCCTACTATATATTTATTTCAAAAAATATAGTTGGCAAGCCCGCAATATAGTAGGTACTATATTATAGAATTTATTTTTTTATAATAAAAAAATATTTTTCAGTAACAACTAGGTATAATGTAAAGCAATTTCCACTTCTCTATCGGACGTCCTCACATTGGCTCTGACGGGACAGAACTAGTATAGTAGCCAACGTGTGTACGCCTCACCAAACGTTGGTTCCAACGTTGGTGCCAACGTTGGGACCAACGTGTGGAGCCGGGGTTATGCTTATGTCCTTTTCTGCACCCCTGACAACGTGTATGCAATTTTCATGATGATCGGTTCAGTAGTTACGGCGTGAAGGCGTAACAAACAAACAAACCAACGGACTTTCACATTAATAATATTAAGTAAGGATGACATAATGATTGAAGATGACAAAAATTCAAATTCTTCTTCTGTAGTCTCTCTATTCTGTGGTACAATCAAACTTTCATCCCCTATTTCAACCCCTCTAACCCTGATTTCGCAATAAAAGATAGCCTATGTCGTTTCTCAAGCACTTTATCTCTATACCAAATTTCATCAAAATCGGTTCAGTAGTTTAGGCGCGAAAGCGTAACAGACAGACAGAGTTACATTCGCATTTATAATATTAGTATGGATAAATTAAGGAATAAGTGGCACTCGCCATAGAAAAAATGCTTACCTTGTATACCATTGAATTTGGTCTTTAAATAAAGCCAATAATATTTGCTACATTGATCAAGTTCTGAATTATTTTTAGCGCATGTAGGAAAAAAATATGAATATATTTTTGAAATATAAACACTACGAGTTATTGAAAAATGTTCATTTATCCACATTCAATTTTCATAGGGCAGAAAAGTCACCATAAAATGTAAAAGCGTGGCTGTATAAATTATTATTTTTTTCTTTTTCGAAATTAGGAAAACAAAATTTCAATGACTTTCTCTGTCAATTTCAAAATCTATCCCAATCGCTTTCATTTGACAGATGGATGTGGCACATTGCTTTTCACGACAGAGAAAGTTCTAGGTCCTGTCGTAAAAATATTGCATCAAAAGTGTGTTTAGTTTTAAAAGATGTCAGAATCTATGTAATGCATAGACTTATTATATTACTAGCGTAAGGACACGGTCAACGTCGCTACGAAGTGACGCCAGTTGGTTGGCCCTAAAATTACAATTTTAGGGCCAACGCGATTCAGAGTCATCCGCGGAAGACTATGGTAGACAGACGGTGATTGACGCGACATAAAAATGGCGAATGGCGCATTTGTAGATTGCAAAAATTATGATGCAAATGTTAAAAAGTTACATGGAATATCGTATCATCGGTTAGTAGCTTTACATTATTTTTATTGCGTGTCTAACAATTTTAATAAATTATAAAATATTTTACTATTACGTGTTATTGTTCGAGGCAATAGAGATGGGTCATCATGACTCAAATGAACTCGTTCACTTGAAGATCTTTATTTATGGACTCAAATGAACTATGTAGTTCACTTGAGTCCATAAAAAGATCCTTAGTTCATGTAGTTCCATAGCTAGTTAGCTCAAAGAACGAGAGTAAACGGAAAGGATAGATTACGAACACTGCGTACAGAATAATTAATAATTATCTACATTACATTACATTTCAATTCAAATAATTACAGATTGCCTAATGATCTAGTGCGTAAAGAAATATGGAGTCGCATAAAATAACGAAAACAGTCCTATTTCATAAGCCTCCTAAAAGCGCAAGAATATGCTCTGCTCTTTTTTATGACACGGATGTCAAAAGCTGGACTATGGAAGCTGAAAGCAATCGCAATACGGTGAATTGAGATTGAAGTATTTACCGCATTCACGCATAAAACAAAATAACTGAACTCAGAAAACGAAGCTCCTGCCTCCCATAATCATGCAGTACTAGCGGTCGCCCACGAATGCGTCTGCGTGGAAAGTTCTTTTGCTTTTCCTCGCGCCTCGGGAAGAATACTTTTTTGGGATGAAATGTACTTTGTCTTTCATCACAAAAACTTGGAGACGTAACCAACAAACAATCAAACAGGCTCTCGCATTTATAATATTATAAATGCGAAAGTAGTATAGTATACTATTATATATTCTGTGGTATAGTGACCGGTCGCAGCTTTGCTTTAAGGTTTATTCCTTGTCTAAAAACCTAGGATAGAATAATGTCTGTTGTGTCTCTGTTATAAAACAGACTATATTTATGTAATCAACTAGCGACCCGCCCTCGCTTCGCTTCGGTGTAACTGTAGATTTTGTTCAAAAAGATTAATCGATAAAAAGATTTTTATACCTACCTTTAAAAAACTTTAGGTACCTATATTGATGCTTATATTTTAGGAGGAATTTGCATTTTAATAATCAACCTTGATTTAGTAATTATTTAGTTGCATAAGGATTAATATCATGATACGAATGTCATCATCTTCCGATCAATAATTACTTTTATAGGAAAAAAAATATACTGTGGCTTTCGATTCATTATTCCTATTTTCATTGGGATATCGTATTTTTTTTTAGATTAAATACTGCAAATGTTACTTGCTGATAATTCTTGCTGAAAATTTCAATAGGTAAAAGATTTTTAAAATCTGATCAGTTAGTTTTTGAATTTTTGCATTACAAACAATCAAACCAACAAACATATCTTTCCTTTTTATATTTAATAATTTATAGTTTATAATATTAGTTTAGTATAGCTGTGAAAAAGCACAAAAACATCTAATTTGAAATAAACATGATTAAGATTTTGTTATGCTTACGTTTTATTTATGGCCTTAATACCATCGAAAAACTGATATAATTACCATAATAAAAATATAAAAAAAGTTAAAAGCGACCCAAAGGAGCCAGATGAGTGAACTTGTCCTTAACTCCAATTGAACTAAATAGTTCACTTCAGGAATCTTTTTTGCCCACCTCTAATACGGCAGTAGTTCGAATAAGATCTAAAAGATGTCGCTGATTTTGCTTGTATGAAGGAATTATAAAGAAGCAAATATTCGGATGGGCTCATCCTTCCTTTTGAAATCATTGATGTAATGTGATTCTTTATTTTTGTGTACCTATCTTTTTTTTAAGTTTGTCGCTTCGCTTTCGAATATCAGTCTGTCCTCGTATACCAAAAGCATTTTACCATTGAAAATGGTTATCAAATGCAAATCGCCTGAGACGTATTTTTGGCCATATCTCCGAGGATTTTAAGAGGATCGAGATGAAAATAGTACTAAAAGTTGAGGAATTTATCAAGACATATGTGAACGTTTGAATTTTGAAAATCTACTGGTAACTTTTTTTGGAATTTTGTAAAATTCCAAAAATTCTGGGTTTTTTGGGGGGTGTTTATTTACTAAATTGTAAATATTTCGGAAAAAAACCGACTTAAGAAAAAATGAAAAAAAGGGTCCTAGGGTATTAGTTTAGCTACCAAATGGAAAAATAATTTTGAAAATCGGTTAATAATTGTGACCTGTAGGTGGTCCCTTTAGATTTGGATTTGTAGAAAAACGGCTGTTTCCGTACATAAAAAGTGATGTAGCTTCTATGATTATTGAGCGATCGTCATGGTAATAGTGTAAAAAAGATGCAGAAGCAGACGAGAAGTGCATTTGTTGGAATTTTGGAAATCGCTTAATAATATTTCGGCTGCGTCGAGGCAGACAGCGGGCGCTTTTGTGGCACGAGGCGGAGCCGAGTGTCACAATCGTAAAGATAAATAGCTAGGTAACTTTAAAAATATAATAGGACTTTGCATTTGATTTGATTTTGGTTTTTCGTAAATTTATGTGTTCATTTTCAATGCTCCGATTCTTACGGGAACTGTAAAATCTGTGAATTTTTTTCTAACAGGGGCCCTATTTTGAATCGCTCGTCTGGCATAGAGCACTCGTTTCTACTGATTTTTGTTCGACAAATCTACTCAAAATATATGAGCTGTCAAACGAAAATCAGTAGAAACGAGCGCTCGACGCCAGTCGAGCGATTCAAAATAGATGATCGTCATCTCATGTGTGCCTTACTCCTTCAGGCTTGTGAGCTTTTAAATCCTTCAGTGACGGATAAACAATTTCTTATTTTGGTATTCAGAACAAACGTAACGCTAGAATTTATGAATTATTGACGTTTGAACATGGTCCTCACGAAATGACACTGAAGATCATGGATGCTGGAAATAACAAAAACTAGCTAACGAAAGTGCAGTTTCACTCCATAGATGCTCAGTGACGCAAAAATATATAAGATTTAACATTCGAAAATCATATAAAACAGAATAGATCTCATAAAATCGTTGTTTAAACGTGGCATACACGGAACCGTGTGTGCCAGTTTTCATTTGTCAAAATATCGACAACTAAACCGTTTGGAACCAAATGAAGCAGTCTAGCATAGCGTTACTTTTGATAAGTGACAGCATATAACACTTTAAATCCGTTCGCGTAACAACACATCAATAGGAAAAGCAAAAACAATATTTCGACCCATCAGACTGTGTGGCCCACAATTAATACCGTTACGTTACGTGAATTTTGCGTCACTTAAGATGTAAAGCAGTTTATAGTAATAAGAATTTCCGTCACTGGGGATCTAGCTTTATTTGGAACCAATCACTGCAGTAGTTTCAATACAATTCATGATACAATTTGTATGAGATTTTTAAGATAGGGTGACAACAGTGTACGCACGTTGATGGACAGAAAGGATATAACCGTCCTGTTAATGAGGGCTTTTCAATCAAAATGACAAAAAACTGTCTGCTCGATAGATGGCATTGATAAAAATGTATGTGTCAATGTGTTTTTTTTAATAATAATAATAATAATACAAAAACAATCACAGAAAAAATACACAAATACACCGACCTTAAAGATGAAATATTAAGAGTATGGAGACAAGAGAAAGTGTATATAGTCCCAGTAGTTCTGTCGACAACGGGTATCATACCGAAACACTTACACCAGTCAATAAAATTACTCGGTCTTCGACCAACTACATTCATAACCCTGCAAAAAGCATCAATCCTTAACACATGCCGAATCGTAAGAAAATTTTTAGACACCCCAGAAAATACAATAGATTCCTAATGATAGCCTCTTTGTGTTGACCCGCGGTCCCACAAATGCTTAAATACCAAATACCTATTTGAGAAAAACAAAATAAGCTTAAAATAATAATAATAATAAATAATAATAATAATTTCTGGGTAGATGTCAGCCAGCGTTCGCTTAAGCCAAAATTAGATGGTTCATTTTTACGTTTATTTTCGATGCTTCATTAGTTTCATCACTGATGTGCCTTTTTGATGAAAGTCACTAGACGGCCGTTCGCTTTCATCGGTATCTGCCTTTCATCAATCATCGGCATCGGAAATTAACGATTAATGAAACGTGTAAACAGCGCCATTCACTGCAGTGAACGGCATGTCGTCAGCCACGTTTTTGTTTTTATTTTAATATGCCTTTATTATTCGTTTTTCGACGTTTTTCAAACTGCATCAGACAACACTCATACAAGAAATGCATGCCAACTTTTTCTCGCTCTTTAATTAACTACAAATTCTTTAATAAAAATTATCACGCACAACTTGTTGCCGCGAAAGAGGAAAATGGTAACAGACAAACAAACACACACACATGAAAACCCTTAACCCAAATGCATTTACCGCCTCCGTTCCGTTCCATCCATCGTGGGTTGTAACGATACGCGGCAGTCTCAGTAAACATCAAAACGATACGATGTCCGCAAAAAAATACTTCGTGGTCACCCTAGGTGATCTACATACTAATTTAAATCTCGAATTGCATCGTAAGTACTGCAGTGATTGGTTCCAAATAAAGCTAGATCCTCAGGGACGGAAATTTTTATTACTATAAGCTGCTTTACAACTTAAGTGACGCAAAATTCACGTAACGTAACGGTATTAATTGTGGGCCACACAGTCTGATGGGTCGAAATATTGTTTTTGCTTTTTCTATTGATGTGTTGTTACGCGAACGGTTTTAAAGTGTTATATGCTGTCACTTATCAAACGTAACGCTGCTAGACTGCTTCATTTGGTTCCAAACGGTTTAGTTGTCGATATTTTGACAAATGAAAACTGGCACACACGGTTCCGTGTGTGCCACGTTTAAACAACGATTTTATGAGATCTATTCTGTTTTGTATGATTTTCGAATGTTGAATCTTATTTATTTTTGCGTCACTGAGCATCTATGGAGTGAAACTGCACTTTCGTTAGCTAGTTTTTGTTATTTCCAGCATCCATGATCTTCAGTGTCATTTCGTGAGGACCATGTTCAAACGTCAATAATTCATAAATTCTCACAAGCCCAAGGAGGTTCATATAAGGAGTGAGTACTCTACAAAAATTCTCACTATGCGTTTAAAAGAAATTCAACTTTATTCTCTTTGCCCTAGAGTTGAAATTCTATCGACGACATTGACTGAAGACTCTACTGTGTGAATGAAACATCACCAAGTAGATGAGGATGTCTCGTTCGCACAATTGCCATTACTAAACAATAATACCACGATGGTAGGGAAAAAAAAATTACGTTACCAATCACGTAGTGTATCAAAGTTAAGGATTCGGAGTGGAATATTGAAAATCTTAATTATTAACTTAAATATTAATTTAGAATAACACATCGTAATTGTAACATAAAACAGAACTTACTGTTTTGATTTAATTAGATTTCTACAATAATCAGCATTATTGTAGTTGTATAAATTCAAGTGTCAATCCTGGCAACTCCGATCCGATTTTGACTTTGGCGCCGAATTTCAATTTTAGAATTTCAATATTCAGGAAATATTTATTTACAAAACAAGGGTGACCATAAATTCTACACCATTTCAGATTTCCCAAAAACGAAATTGTTCTATCAATTGAAATAACTGGAAGTCGCAGGCGAGGGGTAAATAAAATTAATATTAATAATCAAATTCATGTTTATGCGCCGATTTCGATGAAACTCGGTTTATGGTACAATTTCGAAAAGAAAATAATAACGCAGTGTTGAAAATATTAAAAATCCAAGATGGCGGCCAACTTTTAAGTTTGTAGGCCGATTTTGATGAAACTCGGTTTTTGGTACTATTTTGACAAGAAATTAACAAAGTAATTTTTAAAGTAGGTATAAAATTCAAAATGGCGGCCAACTTTTTTGTTTGTGGGCCAATTTCGATGAAAATCGGTTTTTGGAACTATTTTCATAAGAAAATAACAACGCATTTTTTAAATATTAAAAAATTCAAGATGGCGGCCAACTTTTTTGTTTGTGGGCCGATTTCGATGAATCTCGGTTTTGGCACTATTTTCATAAGAAAATAACTACGCATTTTTTAAATATTAAAAAATTCAAGATGGCGGCCAACTTTTTTGTTTGTGGGCCGATTTCGATGAAACTCGGTTTTGGCACTATTTTCATAAGAAAATAACAACGCATTTTTTAAATATTAAAAAATTCAAGATGGCGGCCAACTTTTTTGTTTGTGGGCCGATTTCGATGAATCTCGGTTTTGGCACTATTTTCATAAGAAAATAACTACGCATTTTTTAAATATTAAAAAATTGTTTTTTTTTATTTTGAACATTGTGTCGTTGAAAATCGCTTGCACCCATTTTTGTAATTTTACTAGTAAAAAATTGGTGCAAGTATTTTAGACCTTATTGATATATTTACCAAAATAACAGTTTTTAATGAAAGAGAATAATTATGGTAGAAAGCAACCGAATTTTAAACGTCAATAAAGTCGAAAGTCGTTTGCACCTGTTTTTTTAACTACAGATCACTAGACCTACTTGTTTTTCCAACATTCATTTGATTTCCGAAATTCACGCACATTGTATTTCTATCAAAATTGCAATAAACTTTATAGTTATGTCATTATTTACACTTGAATTTTTGTAGATATTGGTTGATTAACCATATTTATTAATAAAAACAAGAAAGCAACCTAATAAAACTTAATAAAAAAACATGATTTTATTTAAAGTATACCACGTCCTATCGGAGATTCGGAGCACTCGTCAAGACGAATCAATCGAGCTCAAACTCGATGGGGTTGCATGATTTTATTACAGAGTTTCAATGGCCTTCTTCCGGCTCCTTCATCAGCCCCTTGGATATTATTCCCCAACAGAGTACTTGCCAAGATGATTCTAACGAGCCCAAACACGATGGGGTTGTATGGTTTCATCATAGTGTTCCTGTGGCGTTCTTCCAGCTCCATCGTCAGATCAGCTCAATGATACCATAATATTACATAACCTTCTAGTTCTGACCTATGTTCAAAGTTTCAAGTCTCTAGTTCATCGGGAAGTTAGTTTATAATCGTTTGCAAAATTTGTGCTCAAACAAACGAACGAAAACACAAACAAACAAGCAACCTTATAAAAACGTGGCAAAAGTATTAATTGTAAATAAAGAACTACGTACTTAAGTTTATATTAAACAGTTTAAAGTAATAAGTATGTCTCCAACCAACCATACAGTTTGGTCACCCTAATGAAGAAAGAGATACAATTATCTACTTGACCTCTCTGTCGGCTCGTTTTGGGGCGAAGAGCTCAATCTGGTTTATACCGAAGGGATTTGCTACATCTATGCACAAGCCTGAAGGAGTAAGGCACACACGAGATGACGATCATCAAAATAGGGTCCCAGAATCGCTTTATAATCGAATATTATGCTTTGTTGTTTCGCTTCGTTCGCATCCCTATGGGATGATTGTTTGTTTTGTTGTCTTGTTTGTCATGTCATGTCAAGTCAAACTGGCTGATCTGTGGTCAAACTGGACAAAATGAATGACGTTTCCGACGTTTCGTAAAAATCGTGATCCAAAAAACTAGCAAATCCAGCAATCTATAAAGTAAAATAGTGTCGCGAAAATAAGAAGTTGAAGCAAGTAATAATCCAATGAACAAAAACGATGTGTGATTTGGCCACAGTCTATTTGTTAGTTGTTGAAATTATTCGTAAGTTCAGTTCAAGGGCTTCATGTTTCTATTTTTTTCTAGTTTTGTTTATTAAATTTCAACAGTTTTATGTAACATTATAAAATGTGTGTGATTTTTCATGTTTATTTGGATTGAGTGCGATGTTGTTTCAAGTTTTGTGATGTGTTGTAGTGACGTTGATTACCTACCAAAGGTTATCATGTTGCAGTGACCATGAATTCATTAATAAATTTTGCTATGCAGGTAATCGAAACTAAATATAAGTGAATATTATGGATGAAAGGAGAGTAGCCGATTTTTTTGTGGTGGCTGGGTTGCCAGAGAAACCCGAACTGCTTGACGATACAGACTCAGGACATCTAAAGGGCTACAGTACTAAGCCACCGATTACAGATATAGGTAAGTTTCAACTGCCATGTTCAATGTTCTTGCATGTTATCGAAACATTGAAGGTTCGTGAAAATAATGTCAGGTCGGGTCACAGTGCAAAAATCCGCTCAAATCCACTCGTATGTATTTTATGAACTGTAACACTATGCTGTAGCGCAGCGTGCCGCATATCCGCGATAGTTCATATTTAAAAAAATTGCACTGCGTCCTCACTCACTGGGCCCCGACAATGTGCCCAAACCTCAACTCATCAAATTAATATTATTTATATATGTTAAAAAAGAAAAAAACATATAAGATTTATAGTGCTTCTGCTTAGTATTACTAGTAAGCACAATAAATCTTGGATATTTTTAGATATCCAGGATTTATAGCAGACAATAAAATCAGTGCCGGATTAAGACTACTTGGTGCTCTAAGCAATCCACGCCTGTGGGTGGCCCCCTATATGTTTATCATCTACGTAAGGGAAGATGCCTGTCTAGATTATGCAAAAAATTGCAGATTTTTTAGAAAAAATCCAGTCTATAGTTAAAAAGGGCTGCGCATCGCGATTTTTGTCAGTTTCATCAACAAATCTGTCAATAGGCAAAAAAACGGCCACGCAGCACGATTTTTAGTCAGTTTCATCCACTGCCTATAGTTAAAAAAACGGCCACACAGCACGATTTTTTGTCAGTTTCATCCACTGATTTTGTTATCTTGTCTTGCCTGTCTATAGTTTAAAAAAAACGGCCGTACAGCGAGCTTTTTAGTCAGTTTCATCCACTATTCTTGTACTCTTGTCTTGCCTGTTGTCCATTGTAAAAAAAAGGTAGTAAGTCGTTTTACATGACCACACAAATGAATTTGAAATAAAACATTTTTATTTTTTATTTCTAAAAAAATATTTTTTTTTGTTTTTTTCGCTGCCGATTATGGTGCCCCCCAGACGTGATGCCCTAAGCAATTGCTTAATTTGTTTAAGGGTTAATCCAGCACAGAATAAAATGCTTTTTATAAGTTGTTAAACTCTTGATGCCTCATTAATATGACAAATAAGTTTATATACAACTTTAACCCAAAATATTTCTAAGCAATATTACTCTTTACACAACATTTTTCGTTATTGTTTAGTTTTTAAGAATAAACATAATACATTTTATGAGTAAGGTATTTAGTGTATTAAAATTTCCCTTATCATATAATATTTAAAAGAGAGTTCATGGGTCATTATGCTAATTTAATGCAGGAAGTTGTCAATGACTGAAGCCACACATAATTGGTGGTCTCGGTTGCTAATTAATATTTCTGTCATGAATCCTACAGTGTATTTTTGCTTCTCAATGTTTAAATATATATGGAGATGGTACGTAAATATTATGTACTACATGGAATGAAGAACGTTGAATAAACAATGACAGTTGAATTATTTCTATGGATCTGTCATATTGAAGAGCTTGTTAGCACAGTGGCTTGCACCCGGCCCTGCGATTGCAAAGGTTAAGCATCTTACGCAAGGGTCAGTCATGGGATGGGTGACCAAAAATTTAGCATCCTGAGTTCTGTGCTTCAGAAGGCACGTTATGCCGTTGGTCCCGGCTGCATATGCTGTCATTAACAAACACCCACCAATCGGCATTGGGCCTGCATGGTGGGTTATGGCCCATCCTCTTTGCCCACCCATAAAAAGGGCTTGTGCCCCAGCAGTGGGGACAATAAAAATTGCTGATATTGACATCTGTCATAATGTAACTGAGGTTGCTCTGTTTATTATACAAGCTTTTTGCCTTTTTTGCATTAACAATATGATGCATACCATTGACTTATTGTTATTATACAAGGTGTTTGGTAAAAGCCTTATAAAGCCGAATATGGTAGTTAGGGAACATCAAACTGAACAACTTTTACTATGGTACCAACTCTGAAATCGCGAAAAAAAAAATCTGCTGTTTCATACAAAAATTTATAACAAAAATATCAAAATGTACAGCAAACTTAATTGGAACAGCCACTTGGAGTACAAAACGCAGTCCGCCAGCGTCATTCTATGGCAGTGCCGAAAGATGATTGGTAAGCGTTGGGGCCTAGCACCCAAAATATTCCTCTGGCTTTACAACACGATCATAAAACCCCTGGTAAGCTATGGATCTGTAGTGTGGTGGCCAAAAGCCGCCCAAACCACCGGAGCCAATAAGCTACAGGGACTACAACGTCAGGCCTGCTGCGCCCTCACTGGGTGCATGAGCACAGCTCCCACAGCTGCTCTAGAGGTAATGCTGAACCTAACACCACTGCACCTCCACATCCAACAGGAGGCAGCCAAAACAGCGGTAAGACTAAAACAACTGGGATCTCTAAAATTCGAGAGGGTAAAACATCTCAGTGGACTACTGGAGGACTGGCTGAACACCCCTCTTATTGAAGCACCATGCGACAAAGTTAAGCCAACCCTCATTTTCGACAAAAAATACAGAATACACCTGATAGACGACATCAGCCCTAAGAAAAGACACAAGGCTCTCCTGATTTACACCGACGGCTCCAAGACCTCATCGGGCACAGGGTCGGGTGTTTTCTCAGAGGACCTCAACATACAAATTGCATCCCCCTTAAGCTCATACAACACGGTCTTTCAGGCCGAGTGCGTGGGCATAATAATGGCGGCTCGGGCAATCGAAACAAGAGAGGTAAAAGACCGCGACATCTTAATTCTCTCTGACAGCAAATCTGTTCTACAGGCTCTCCAGGGCAGTCGCATCACATCGAGCCTTTTACTTGAGTGTCACCACGCCCTAAATACAGTAGGTGCACTTAATACTATTACTATCCAATGGATCAAAGGTCACAGTGGATCACGGGGAAACGATGCAGCCGACGAACTGGCTAGACGCGCATCTGGTTCGGCGCCTATTGGCCCAGAGCCGATCGCGCCTATCCCGACCAGCTGGTTTGCAAGTAAGATCCGTGAACATACCATAGAACTACACCAACAGAACTGGAGCTCGCTGGACTCGTGCAGACAGGCGAAACTCGCTCTACCGCGCGTGGACGCTCGTCTATCCAGGTCCCTGATACAACTGTGCAGACCGCAACTTCGCCTAGTAACAGGTGCTATTACTGGTCATGGACAATTTAACAGACATCTTTTTAACTTAGGTGTCACGGACAGTCCCCTATGCAGAGGATGCATGGAGGAAGAAGAAACAGCCGCCCACGTTCTGCTGGAATGCAGAGGGGTGGCCCCTTACCGGGCAAGGTACCTCGGTTCGCCGGGCAGCGTCCAGGAAGCGATCACGAACGTGAAAGCCCTTGGAGCGTTCCTGGCTGAGCTGGGCTGGCTGGAGTGATCCGGCCGCACATCCTCCGACGCAAAATAGGCGCTATAGACGTCGAGTTGCGGAAACCGCCTGTACTGACATGGAGGGAGGCAAGAAGGACAAGAAGAAGACAAGAAGAAGATATCAAAATGTATGAAACAGCAGATTTTTTTCGCGATTTCAGAGTTGGTCCTTTAGTAAAAGTTGTTCAGTTTGATGATCCCTATCTACCATATTCAGCTTTATAAGGCTTTTACCAAACACCTTGTATATTAAGCATACAGTAACCAGTTGTAAATAGGCTTACTGTTTAATATATCAGTAAACAGTATAGTCCGGTCGTGGGACATTAAATTTCATAAAGAAGTTTTGATAATACTAAAAGTTTTAGTTTTTGCTGAGTGTATAGATTATGTGCATTGTGAGCTATTGTTGAAAAGTTAGAAGTTTTATGCCGGTGCTTTAGGTATAGTTTAGGTATTACGTAATATTTCGTTTAACGTAATATATATAGAATTAAAGTTTGAAATGTTGATTGTTTCATAATAAGAACTATGTTATCTTCATGTTGTAAAATATTTAGAAAGTTATTATGTGTGGAAGTGCGTAAATCAGAAAATCACTCTTTTGTGTTCGAATAAAATTTTAAAATTTCTGAAATCTTATTTTAAGACTTTCAGTGGTTAGATATACCAGTTCAACAAAGTTTAGAAAGGTAAGTGGTGTGCTTCTTTGATATTTTCATTTTTCCTTTATAACATACGGAATAATGAATTAAAAATTGATAAGATCGCTCTTACAATACCTTTTCAATGCACTTATATACTACACAAAAAATTAGAAAAATACATACAGTGGCTTTTGTTTAATTACGGATAAAATATGTAGTATTGTCGCTACAGGCCGCCCGCGCCGGTCCGGTGCCGCTGCTGGCGGCGCGCGGCGGCCGGCCGCCAGTCCAGACCCCCTAGCCAAAGTAATATTTGCAAATTTTCGCTATCGCTTCGCTTCGAAAAATGTATGGATTTGACGTTTTAAAATTCGATAGTTAACGAAACCTTATGTCCCATACATGTCTCGAAAGCGAAGCGATAACGAAGATTTGCCAATGTTACTTTGGCTAGGCCCTCAGGAGCCCTATTTTTGAATCGCTCGACTGGTGTCGAGCGCTCGTTTCTACTGATTTTCGTTCGACATCCCATACATTTGAGTCAAATGTCGAACGAAAATCAATAGAAAAGAGCGCTCGGCGCCAGTCGAGTGATTAAAAAAAAATAGGGCCCCAGGCCCACTCGCGCCATAAATAAGAATAAATGATTATTAAGGTGGCGACTAATCTGTAACATTCCGTCGTAACGTAACGTTACGTTATGATGAAATGTTACAGGTCAGTCGCCACCTTTATGCTCGCGCGCGAAGTGTATAAAGGTACCTACACTACCTACAGCTACCTACTTACTTACAAGTTGTACGCTCGGCTACTTACAAGACGTGTCGACTCCTATCTGACCTATCTCTTATCCCGAAATGATATTATTATGATTCCACTAGTGGCCGCCCGCGACTTCGTCTGCGTGGAGTTTTTTTTGCTATCCCTCGGGAACCATACTTTTTTCGGGATAAAACCCTATCTCCTTTTCTATACCCCTAGCAACGTGTATGTAAAATTTCATGATGATCGGTTCAGTATTCATGACGCGAAGGCGTAACAAACAAACAAACAGACTTTGGCATTTATAATATTAGTATGGATAGTGCGACTCTAATCTACCTTACTCTCTAACTAATGTACCTACCTACCTAATTTATACAATTGCCACAAAATAGAAGGCCCTAAAAGACGACAGTAATTTTATGAAATTAGCCACAGATGTAGGCAAGCTACATAGATAAATAAGCCAAGTTAGTTGGTTTAAACACTTTGATCAATACCGTAAACTGCTGCATCTTTGCACAAAATTTAAGGTTTTTTTTAAATATCTCTTCAAGTATTTATTATCTGTGTCCATTTTTACATTAAGGCGCGAATTGGAGATGTATGCCATATATCTTAAGGTTCATAACGCCGAAACGGCTGTTAGATTGATCTCCAGAAACCGTCAAAGTCGTAGGCAAAGTTGTGATAAAATATCCCAACTTTGCCTAGAAGATTATAAGCAAAAATACGAGCCGCATTTAAAAACTGGTCTTAATTATAGAGCCATACAAATTGCGTTACCATCGAGATGTGCATGGATTACCACATATAAGCATCAATATTTTTTTCTGGCAAGCAGGCGAAGTTGGGCACAAGCAGGCAAACTTTGAGCAGTATCAGTAAATATTTCCATAGTAAATTTGTAGTACCTATACTACAGGTTGCCAACTTGCCACAAATAGAAAAACACAAAATTTAAAAGACTTACTATAATTTCAATAAAAATGGGTAAATCCGGACGTAAACCAACTAAATTCACAGGACTAAACTAATTTCATTTGATTTGTTTAAATTTCTTTATTTTGAATTTATTATTTTCTTTTGAATTTATTTTTTTATAACTATTAAACCTTTAAACATTTATAATTACTTTTGTAAGATTGTTTTCTATTTTTATAGCTGTATATCTTTTTATTTAATAACTAAACAAAGTAAACATAGACTGCCCTCCAAACCGCTTTACTGTCGTTGAGTAAGTAGTGACAACCCTCGGGCTAGGCAAACTTGAGTCACTAATGCCCGAGAAGCCTTTTACAACATTGCCTACCGTGGTTCTAGCCGTAAATGATTGACATTAACAAGAAAAACCCTTATAAATAGGAGAAACAGCATATTTGCTTACCCCGTAAATACTAAGAGAGCTGAAATTCTCGATTTTTCCAAGGAAAAACTAAAAGTTTAACACTCACCTAAAAAACGTGCACTCCGTCACAGAATACATAATAGTACAAGTACAGAAGCCGCATTCTGCAACATCATTTAATTAAATAGCGACTCTTGCTACGACTCAATAAGGCGCAATTCAGATCGCACACCGCTACAGCGCCTACAGTTATATTCACCTAGAAGTTTTCTCTCTTTCTATCGCGTAGCGCTCATCTCTTCTGACGCCGTTAGGTTTGTCTCCTTTTTATTTGTTTGTCTGTTTATCTGTATGTTTGTGCGCTAATAACTTAAAAAGTGCTAACTCAATCGTAATGATGTTTACATAAAAATATACTATGTATTTTGCGAAGTAATTTAGTCTTTATCTCATCGCAATCGGTTCACTCAATCAAAAGATATACGACTTTTAAGTTTTTAAGAAGAGTTTACGATGAATTCGTTGTAACAATATCTTTTGGGAACTATACTGTTAGAACGAAGACTACCTGGGGCCCTATTTTTGAATCGCTCGGCTGGCGTCGAGCGCTCGTTTCTACTGATTTTCGTTCGACATATGGCTCAAACGTTCGAAATAGAGCCATATGTCGAACGAAAATCAGTAGAAACGAGCGCTCGACGCCAATCGAGCGATTCAAAAATAGGGTCCCTGGACCTGGTGTTCCCACATCTGGCACGGTAAAATGGTCAATGGCTTAAAAGTAAACAATAAAGTGTCGAGTTTTGGGGTCTGTCTTTGGTAATTTCTCAGAAAAAAAAATGTACTTGAATGCAGTTGAATGCACTTGAAAAAAATCTAAGCCCGCTTTCTGCGTATTATATTATTTTATACTACTAGCTTCCGCCCGCGACTTCGTTCGCGTGGACATTCGAGAAAATCCTTAGGGAACCTTTAACCAGGATAAAAAGTTTAATATCCTGCCTTGCTAGGTAGCCCGCTTGGTGTGAACGTGCCTTGCGCGCAGCAGGCCTCTGGCTGGTAAGCGCGTACTATAGCGACCGAGTGCGATGTCGGGCCGCATCCTCACGCGCAAGTGGCAAACGCCCTGCCTGCAAGCGAGGTACGTCCACACCAAGTGTACTGCCTCGCGAGGCAGGACGTTAGAACATAGAATACTTCGTATCCTGGTTAAAGGTACCCTTAGGATTTTTTCGAATGTCCACGCGGACGAAGTCGCGGGCGGAAGCTAGTATTATCTAATTATTTTCTTTTCTCTGGAGTTACTATATTCTCTAGTGTTACCTGGTGTCCCCTAATTTTTGATTACTTTTATCTTTGATCAAGAATACCCTAGATGTCCGGTCAGAGTCTCAAAAATGGCACCTCAAATAGCGTCCCACTACAAACTGGGTGCTTATCTTAATATATAAAATCGTAAACTGAATGACTGACTGACTGACTGACTGATCTATCAACGCACAGCCCAAACCGCTGGACCTAGAGACTTGAAATTTTGCACACAGATACTTTATACAGTGTAGGCATCCACTAAGGAAGGATTTTTGAAAATTCCATCCCTAAGGGGATGAAATAAGGGATGAAAGTTTGTATGAAAGTCCCTCAGTTTTGAAGCTAGAATCTTCAAATTTTGTGTTTAGGCTGACGATTGAAAATTAATAAATACGGGTCTCAGCGTTTTTCAAAATTCTACCTCCGAAGGGGTCAAAAGGGGGATGAAGTTGTGTATTAAAGAAAATCCTTCATTTTCGAAGTAAAAATCGCTAAATTTATAATTTAGGCTTATGGATAGAAATCTAAAGCAATGTATATTGTTTTTGTTAGGATTTCAAATCCAAAGGGGATGAAATGGGGGTGAAAAGGGTTAAAAAAAACCTAAAAATAGATATGGATGTCGTTATCGGGGTTTTGTGGGATGATGATTGCAAAAATGACATTTATTTTGAAGTCCAACCACGGTGGACATGATTTAACCCCTAAAGGGGTGAAAATGGGGTCCAAATTTTGGATGGAAAAATAATATAAAATAGACATTACAACTTTAAACTTCGTAGGAGCACATCTTAAAATAAATAGGCAAATATATATTTTGTTATTTTGAAAATCAACCCCTTAGGGGGTAAATGGGGTGAGTAAACATAAAAATCGATATTGATGTCGTTATTGGGGTTTTCTGGGATGACGATTGCAAAAATGACATTTATTTTGAAGTCCAACACGGTGGACATGATTTAACCCCTAAAGGGGTGAAAATGGGGTCCAAATTTTGTATGGAAAAATAATATAAAATAGACATTACAACTTAAAACTTCGTAGGAGCACATCTAAAAATAAATAGGCAAATATATATTTTGTTATTTTGAAAATCAACCCCTTAGGGGGTAAATGGGGTGAGTAAACATAAAAATCGATATAGATGTCGTTATTGGGGTTTTCTGGGATGACGATTGCAAAAATAACATTTATTTTGAAGTCCAACACGGTGGACATGATTTAACCCCTAAAGGGGTAAAAATGGGGTTCAAATTTTGTATGGAAAAAGAATACAAAATCGAAATTACAACTTTAAAATTCGTAGGAGCACGTCTAAATATATATTTTGGGATTTTGAAAATCAACCCCTTAGAGGGTAAGTGGGGTGAGTAACATAAAAATCGATATGGATGTCGTTTTTGAGGTTTTATGGGATGGTGATTGCGAAAATTAGATTTATTTTGAAGTCCAACGCGGTGGACATGATACATATGGACCTTGACCTGGACATGCACATCCAGGGAACGGGAACGGGAACCGGAACGGGCACGGGCACGGGAACGGGAACGGAACGGAACGGAACGGAACGGAACGGAACGGAACGGACCGGACCGGACCGGACCGGAACGGAACGGAACGGAACAGAGCGGAGCGGAACGGAACGGAACGGGA
Organism: Agriphila tristella; assembly: GCA_928269145.1. Classification (NCBI taxonomy): domain Eukaryota; kingdom Metazoa; phylum Arthropoda; class Insecta; order Lepidoptera; family Crambidae; genus Agriphila; species Agriphila tristella. Next base: position 48,708,972 of record OV743433.1, read on the forward strand.
ATGAGACGGTAACGGGAACTAGAACGGGACGGGTACAGGAACGGGAACGGAAGGGGTACGGGACGAGTACGGGACGGGATCGGACGGGAACGGAACAGGAACGGAACGAAACGGGAATGAAACAGGAACGTAACGGGAACGGAACGGGAACGAAACAGGAACGAAACTGGAATGAAACGGGAACGGAACGGGAATAGAACAGGATGGGAACGGGAACAAGAACCGGACGGGAACGGAACGGGAACAAGAACGGGAACGTAAGGCGTTCGGGACGGTTAGGGGACGTTTACGTGACGGGAACGCAGCGGGAACGGAACGGGAATGGGAACGGGAAAGAAACGTGAACGGAACGGAACGGGAATATAACGGGACGGGAACGGGAACGAGAACAGGATGGGAACGGGACAGGAACGGGATGGGAACGGGAACGGAAACGGAAGGGGTACGGGACGGTTACGGGACGTTTACGGGACGGGAACGCAAACGGGACGGGAACGGAACGGGAACGGGGAACGGGAGCGGGAACGGAAACGGGAACTGGAAGCCTTGTGCGAGGCCCGCCACACGCGGCAAATGTCTTGCCTCGCGAGGCAGCGCGCTTGATGGGGACTCGCCTAATCGCTTTAAAATGGCTGGCCGGATCCTGGTTGAAGGTTCCTTAAAAGGATTTCGTCTAATATCCACGCGGACGAAGTCGCGGGCAGAAGCTATCTTCTATATATATAAAATTCAAAGTCCTGACTGACTGACTGACTGACTGAGTGAGATATCAACGCACAGCCCAAACCGCTGAACCTAGAGACTTGAAATTTTGCACACAGATACCTTATACACTGTAGGCATTCACTAAGGAAGGATTTTTGAAAATTTTATCCCTAAGGGAATGAAATAAGGGATGAAAGTTTGTATGAAAGTCCCTCAGTTTTGAATCTAGGATCTTCAAATTTTGTGTTTAGGCTGATGATTGAAAATAAATAAATACATGTCTCAGCGTTTTTCAAAATTCAACCCCCGAAGGGGTGAAAAGGGGGATGAAGTTGTGTTTTGAAGATAATCCTTTATTTTTGAATTGAAAACCGCTTAATTTGTAATTTAGGCTTACGGATGGAAATCTAACGCAACGTATATTGTTATTGGTAGAATTTCAAACCCTATGGGGAGGAAATGGGGGTGCAATGAGGTAAATAAACCTAAAAATAGATATTGATGTCGTTATTGGGGTTTTCTGGGATGACGATTGCGAAAATAACATTTATTTTGAAGTCCAACATGGTGGACATGATTTAGTTCGTAAAGGGGTGAAAATGGGGTTCAAATTTTGTATGGAAAAAGAATATAAAATAGACAGCACAACTTTGAAGTTCGTAGGAGCACGTCTAAAAATAAATAGACAAACATATATTTTGTGATTTTAAAAATCAACCCCTTAAGAGGTAAATGGGTAAGTAAACATAAAAAACGATATGGATGTCGTTCTTGAGGTTTTATGGGATGGTGATTGCGAAAATGACATTTATTTTGAAGTCCAACACGGTGGACATAATTCGGGAAGCGGAACGGGAACGACAATGGGAACGGGAACGGGAGCGGGAACGGGAACCAAGAACCAGAACCCAATTCTGATTATTGTAATAAACTAGCTTCCGCCCGCGACTTCGTCCGCGTGGAAATTAGAGAATATCCTTAGGGAACCTTCAACCAGGTTCCGACCAGCCGTTTTTACGCGATTAGGCGGGTCCCCACCAAGCGAGCAGCCTCGTGCGAGGCCCGCCACACACGGCAAACGTCTTGCCTCGCGAGGCAGCGCGCTTGGTGGGGACCCGCCTAATCGCGTAAAAACGGCTGGTCGGAACCTGGTTGAAGGTTCCCTAAGGATATTCTCTAATTTCCACGCGGACGAAGTCGCGGGCGGAAGCTAGTTTTGCACAAAGTAAGTGATAAAAGATGTATTTTTGTAAAAAATAAGCTTATTTTGTGCAAAATAAGTGATATAAAATGTGAGTTTGTACAAAATAAGAGGTGATCATGTACAAAATAAGCGCCAAGTTTGTAAGTGGGACGCTATTGAGGTGCCATGTTTGCATACTGTTTTAGTTTGTAAGCGTTATCTAGGATATACTTGATCGAAGGTTTTTATGTATAAATAATTTATACAATTCAATTATACTTGTAAACAATACAGTGAACGTAATATGTATAAAGAAAAGAAAGGTACTGCCTGATATCCCAAGTAGCATTCGGGGTTCTATATAAGATGTCTAGTCGTTCACATGTACTCCACAAGCTGTGTAAGTCAGCTGTATAAAAGCTGTATAGCTTGCTATAATGCTCTTATAGAACCAGTTTGGGCACAAATTAGGTAGACAGCCTTAAGTTCACTATGCCTCTACATTTGCAGTATAATAGCATTATAATAGCAGTTTAAGTAGTAACATCAGACTTAAGGCTGACTTACGGCACTATATGGGACGCAGTGTGAACTAATACAACATACATGAGTGTAATAAAGAGTAACAAGTGGCTACACACAGCCTTCACAGTTATAAAATCCGACAAAAGTACTCCAGTGCTACCTAAAATTCACCTGTGTCCTAAATTATTTCTATTTATTCCACAAATTTAATATGGTTTTATTGTGTCGTAATAATTAATGGCGGAACAACTCTTATTTGGATAAAAATTAATATAACACGGAAGTATCTGTTTTGAATACTTAATATGTGTTAATGCCATGGGAATGCAACTTTATCGTGAAATGTATACATATTTACAGCTAAAATATTCACGCGCCTCTGTAAAAATGCGATATTCATTTTAAAATAAATAAATAATAAATAAATAAATATAAATATTTGACAACATCACATACATTGCTCCAATTCCAAAGTAAGTAGCTATAGCACTTGTATTATGGAAATCAGAAACAACGGTGGTATGACACACACCCAGACCTGAGACAATATTGAAAAGTTCATTTTCTACATTGACCCAGCCGGGGATCGAACCCGGGACCTCAAGAGATGGTGACGCCTTGAAAACCGGCATGCGAACCACTCGACCACGGAGGTCGTCAATAATAAACTATAAATATATAAAACTGGCTGAGAGGAAATCTACAATTTTCAGTTTTCGATATTCTATTGGCATTATAATTATACTACGGTAATTAATTATAACATGAAACCAAAACTCAATCGCTCTATCTGCTTATTTTGCGATAATCTGCATGATAATTTTGGAGATTTTTGGTAAATATTTTAGGTTATGTAGAACAAAATGGTGGAAATGAAATACGGCTATGTGAACTGTTATAACTCCAATTTAATGCGGGTGAGCGTATATAGGTTCACATGTGTTCTGTTAGAATGCTGTTATCTATATGAAGTCCCACATTTGTACCACTACAGAGCCAATGTCTGTAAATTTATTCTGATGTGAACTTATGTACAGTTTTAAGATGTAATTCAGGTCAATTGTGGATCATCGTTTAATCTTTCAATATTACTGAAATTTTAGAGATCCGCAATAATAAATTTGTCCGTTAATTGGCCTAGCCCAGGTACTAAGTCAAGTATGAATACCTAAAGTACAAATTGTGTAACAAACTAACAAAAAAACACTTTTTGTTTTCGTGTGAGACACACAATTTGGTGTCAAAAAAAAGTGTAATAGAATATTCACATTCACATTCATGTTCAGCTTACAGCAAATAAGAGTAGTATTTGTGGACAAATAAACTGCTATTGATGTTAATGGACAACACATATAGTCCTTTTAACAGCCTACAGTGCACATGCAAACCATTTAAACACTCACTTCACTTCTTCTTCATCACAAACAAGTCCTACTACAGCTACTAGCTGTATAACAGTCTAAAATAAGTAAACATAACAGCCTTTAACTTTATAAATGACCACGTGTGTTCTTTTAAAATGCTAGCTCTATAACATCGTACAAGTAGGCCGTTAAACAGCGGTTGCCGATTTCTACCCTCTTATAATGCTCTTAGTCAGACGGCTGACTAAATGATAGTTGTTAGAGTATTATAACACCAACAATCGTATAAAAGTATAACTCTACACTCCTATAAGTCCCTTAGACAGGTATAGGTGTAATAATTGGAATAATGCAGCTTATACATCACGAGTGAACTGTAATAATGCTTCAAGTACACCTGGGAACTAAATGTGTACTCTTAAATCGAGTAAAATGCTAGGTACTTGGGATAGACGTAAGTTTCAAGTGGCTGTTTAATATCAAATTATTTTAAAGTTTAACATACATTTATGTCAAAGTAACGCAGTGGAGTTAAAATCATGTAAATCTTAGAAACTATTACTATAAACATAGATACATTATTTTGATAGGATACTTTCTTGTTGTATTAAATACTAAATGTAAGTACCGTAAACTGCTGCAAGATTGCCTCTAAGCTTCAATTTTGCCTAATCTAGTAAAACTAACATTACTTCATAACCGCCATCTATTTTTTACTTTTGATAATGAGAGAAATACCTTCGTTTTATTGGCAACCCATTTCATTATTATTCAAAGTGGCAACACCGTTACTTTTTTGTCTGTCAGCTGTCAACGGTCGCAAACTTTTAGTTTTTCCTTGGAAAAATCGAGAATTTCAGCTCTCTTAGTATTTACGGGGTAAGCAAATATGCTGTTTCTCCTATTTATAAGGGTTTTTCTTGTTAATGTCAATCATTTACGGCTAGAACCACGGTAGGCAATGTTGTAAAAGGCTTCTCGGGCATTAGTGACTCAAGTTTGCCTAGCCCTAGGGTTGTCACTACTTACTCAACGACAGTAAAGCGGTTTGGAGGGCAGTCTATGTTTACTTTGTTTAGTTATTAAATAAAAAGATATACAGCTATAAAAATAGAAAACAATCTTACAAAAGTAATTATAAATGTTTAAAGGTTTAATAGTTATAAAAAAATAAATTCAAAAGAAAATAATAAATTCAAAATAAAGAAATTTAAACAAATCAAATGAAATTAGTTTAGTCCTGTGAATTTAGTTGGTTTACGTCCGGATTTACCCATTTTTATTGAAATTATAGTAAGTCTTTTAAATTTTGTGTTTTTCTATTTGTGGCAAGTTGGCAACCCGTAGTATAGGTACTACAAATTTACTATGGAAATATTTACTGATACTGCTCAAAGTTTGCCTGCTTGTGCCCAACTTCGCCTGCTTGCCAGAAAAAAATATTGATGCTTATATGTGGTAATCCATGCACATCTCGATGGTAACGCAATTTGTATGGCTCTATAATTAAGACCAGTTTTTAAATGCGGCTCGTATTTTTGCTTATAATCTTCTAGGCAAAGTTGGGATATTTTATCACAACTTTGCCTACGACTTTGACGGTTTCTGGAGATCAATCTAACAGCCGTTTCGGCGTTATGAACCTTAAGATATATGACATACATCTCCAATTCGCGCGCTAATGTAAAAATGGACACAGATAATAAATACTTGAAGAGATATTAAAAAAAACCTTAAATTTCGTGCAAAGTTGCAGCAGTTTACGGTATCTGATTTTCTTAGAAGTATCATTTTCATTCACAAAAAAAACACAAAATAGGTAACAGAGGGGAAATTTTTAAGACGATCTTTTGTTATTCCCAAAAATCTCAAAAACTAAACGTCAAACAAACATCGTGGCCATTCGTGGCCACCTTTAAAATCTAAAAATTAGATAAATGATATAAATTCTTGTAAATTCAATTAAATTTATTTTTGTTTTTATTTTCTGTTTCAAAATGCTCTGAAAGGAGTGCCTTAAAAGTTGATTCGCCAAACTACCTTAGAAAAACAATTATGATCAGCTTATTTAGTAGGTAGGTAGCTTTATTTTATTTTATAAGTATTCTGTGTAATTTCATCGATTACGCGACAAAAAGAGTGGCGCTTCGTAGGTGCTTGTAATATCAGGCACGCAGCGCTGTGAAATTTGAAATTGTACTTTATTGCTATGTAACGAGAGTAGCTTATTGTTTGTGGCTCCGCGCCCGCCCGCGCGCCGCGTGGCAGTCAGCGGCCCCTGCATGCAGCCGCTCACGCGTCCCGTATATTCGTATTTTAGCGCAATAATTTATCCGTGATTTAAACAAAACCCACATTATGTATGTTTCTAATTTTTTCTGTAGTATATAAGTGCATTGAAAAGGTATTGTAAGAGCGATCTTATCAATTTTTAATTCATTATTCCGTATGTTATAAAGGAAAAATGAAAATATCAAAGAAGCACACCACTTAACTTTCTAAACTTTGTTGAACTGGTAGGTATATCTAACAACTGAAAGTCTTAAAATAAGATTTCAGAAATTTTAAAATTTTATTCGAACACAAAAGAGTGATTTTCTGATTTACGCACTTCCACACAAAATAACTTTCTAAATATTTTACAACATGAAGATAACATAGTTCTTATTATGAAACAATCAACATTTCAAACTTTAATTCTATATATATTACGTTAAACGAAATATTACGAAATACCTAAACTATACCTAAAGCACCGGCATAAAACTTCTAACTTTTCAACAATAGCTCACAATGCACATAATCTATACACTCAGCAAAAACGAAGACTTTTAGTATTATCGAAGGTAATTTTTCTCTGGCTACGCGACTAGTAAGCCTATTGAGTAAACAGTTTTTGACAGTTGTCAGTTGTCTTCGTCTTTTAAACTTAGGTAAATAGGTATTTAAAAATATTTTGTCTTATTAATCAAATTGTCATTAATAATATTAACAATGGTGTCGATTCGGTTGGCAACGACTTAACTAAATTGACAGGACTAAACTAAATTTAGTTTTCCATCCTTTTCTTTCTGTATCGAAAAGAGAAGAACAGAATGCTAAAATTAAGTTTAGTCCTGTCAATTTAGTTAAGTCGTGCTAGCCGAATTGACACCAATATCTTTTGATCGTACTTGATTTTAATTGAGTTCAAAAAATCTGTCTTTTCATACATTTTGACACAAATGTGAAGCGGTGCTACAGCTTCGGTGCCGTAATAAAAAATGCTTAGATGGACAAAATCTATCAGAATAAAGCACTTTTGTCTTTTGGCCAGCACTTTCATATTTGGACCAAAAATGTATGAAACGTGAATGATATTTTTAGTTATGGCAAATAAAACATTAATGAAATTATGGCATAAGCAATTATAGCTAATGAAATTACCTATTGCATTTAAAATTAGGCAAAACATTAGTAAACCGTCCTTCTCTGTACCCCTGACAATGTTTATACAAAAATTCGTTCAATAGTTTAGACATGAAGGCGTAACAAACAAACGGACTTTCGCATTTATAATATTAGTAAATATTATTTCAATAAAGAAACAATATCTTTCGTATTTTATGCATGGAAAACCATTAAAATATAGATTTTTTTTATAATAAAATATAGAATTTGATCAAACAATAAGTGGGTGTAGTAATGGAAATCACTAAAATAACTCATCCTGCCCTGCTACCGCTGGATTTAGCAGCAGAGTTAGGTTGGGCTTGCTTATTGTTTTCTTACCTGAAGTCAAAATCAAATACTTACCATAAGAAAGACTGAATGCCATATTCTCGAACACTACAATATTGACTGATGGTTTACTAATAATGAATGGTTCTCAATTTCGAAAGCTCGTCAGTACGAATTAGGTACAAAAAATCGAATTACATGAGGTCGAAAGAAATATGACTTCAACTTTACAAGATAGCTTAATTTTGTAATTAGCGCTACGGAGCTTTCGAGATTTTGAACTATCGACTTTATTATGTTCGTTATCGTCGTTATCGGCATCAGTGTAGTATTCGAGATTATTTCATTCAGTCTTTTGGCATTCGACCTCACGTAGTCCCTAGAGTAAATACCTGACCCAATTATAAATGGAAAGTTACGGGGATATCTCGTGAAAAACCCTGATTTTTACTCATTGTACTGGCTAACCCTTAACCAATATGCATTCTTGAAGTAAATCCAGTATCATTGGTGACTGCGGTTCGGTATTATGTTACGTTAGCGTGTCGCTTACGTAAAGATAATAAGTTTGTGATTGGTAGTTATATAAATCATTAGAGTAAATTTTCTTCTTCTGTTAGTGCAACTTCTTTCATAGCGATTAAATTGTGTATTTATTCTGTGATAGTGTGTCAAAATTCAAAAATAATATAAGGCGAAGTCCATACAAAAATCACGCACGCTCTTGGCTAAATGTCGCTGTACACGTAATGGGAAAAAATCAAAAAACCCCGGACGGGACGGGGACGTGCTGCGCACCATACATTTTCCCCGTCCCGTCCACGTCCCATCCCGTCTGTGTTATCGTCGCGTATATTTTTTGTCCAGCCGAGTTCTCGTCGCGTATAATTTTCTTACTAAGTATATCTTTATACGCAACGATATGTCAAGAAATCGCCCCGTTCCGCACCCGCCCCGTTCCGCTCTCGTCCCGTTCTGTACGAGATAAACACGTTACGTAGCTACCCTTGGCCTTGATTTGTCTCACCCGCCCCTGTTATTCATACTCTAAACTTATAATTTAACTACATTTTATTGATGTTCATCCATCCATCCATCTCGTGTATAATAAGATCGGATATCGATAACTTGCGTTGACAAGGTTTTTTGTGAAAGTTAAGAAATGGTCAAGACGAGTTGTCTACGCAGCCTTTGTAGGATTAATGAGAGAAACTGGTTTAATCTTGTGTTAAGTATTCCAAGGTTCTGGTGGAGCAAGACTTAATAAATTGCTTATTTCCGCGAGAAATTTAGCGCTACTTACATATTTTAGGTAGATAGGTACTTACGATACGTATTTCAATAGTTTGGTCTATAATCCTTACTAATATTATAAATGCGAAAGTTGGTTTGTTTGTTACGCCTTCACGCCTTAACTACTGAACCGATCATAATGAAATTTTGCATACGCGACTACGCGCTCCAGGGGTACAGAGTAGGACATAGGGTACCTTTCATTCCCAAAAAAATATTGTTCCCGAGGGAGAGCAAAATAACTTTCCGCGCAGACGAAGTCGCGGGCGGTCGCTAGTACTAAATATAACTAACCAACCACCTATCTAGTAAACTAAAAAAACAAATAGGAAAACTTCTCACTTCAATTATTAAAAATGAAAAAGATACTTACTTTTTTGACAAATATTTTGTAAAGTAAGCACAGGCACAGATTACTAAATGTGCAGCGTAAAAAAATGTGGCATTATTCCTGTGCCAAAAGTGTCGTTAAAATGAACAGAGAAATCAATGCTAAGGATGCACCATATAACCCTGTCTGTTTTGTAAGTTTACTGAAATGTTTGAAACAAAATAAAAAAATATACCTTTGATCAAAATAGCCAACGAGTACCTATTTTTCACTTCTCAAGCTTACGCGCTCACTAGACATGAAATAAAAGACTTTTTAACGGATACTAGCGCGGTTTTATTGAAAGTACTTTGGTAATTAGTTGGTATTTGGTTTGATTTTTGATTTTTCCGACGTTTCGGCACCTTTGTAGCTGCCGTGGTCACGGGGGACTGAAGACACCTATTTATTTAAAAATAGATAAATACTTATCAATAAGATAGCAAAATCTATACAACAATGTGAATCGTAAATCTATTCTAGTTTCGCATCGATTATTTTGTTCCGCTAACAACTGCAGTCGCCTGACACCGTAACCTTTTATAGAAAACTGCTCCAAGGTCCTCAGAACTTAACAAAGTCAAGTTAAAGCTATTAAATCAAAAATAGGTTTAAAAATATTTTTTTATAAACAATGGCTTTATAAACTGGTAGGTAGTAGTAAGTAGTAGTAGTAATCAAACGTCATTATCGTCATTTCTAAATTAATTAATTGATAAACATCATTCAACACAGACTTATTGCTTTAAATTTTTAGGAGCTGTTTTTTCGTTTTATAAGCTTTACGTTGTCATAATTTCGATCTGTAAGTAATGTCATAACTTAAGTACTATGGTAACATGACTCGCCAGTAAAGTTATACAGCATTAGTTATTCGTTCTCCGTTACATAATAAACACCAGTATTAACAGGTGTAGTTTACATAGACTCACTAGTGCTTAGTCTTACTTGTCAACATACCTAACTCCTTTTGTATAGGCGTGTACTACTAACGTATTCGAGTGACCTCCTTGCGTGATTCATATTTTATTGGTGCCTATCATCGATGTTATTGACTGGACCAAAGATAAGTCCATTGCCACTTAAACTCAGGCAAATAAAGAGGCATTGTTAAAATTACACATGATGTATACGGCGCGCATTGTTGTGGTTTACGATCTGTTCGTGCATCGTGCATAACATAATTAATGTCTGCATTAAGTTACATAATGTATTATATTCTGAAAATAGTAGTTGTTAATTAAAATACTGCCTTACCACAATAAAATATAATTCTGCTAATTATAGCGAAATGTTGGTGATCTTGTGTATATTTTTTCCTTATTGTCTAATTTCAAAATCTATCGCAATCGCTTTCAGGACGTGATCACATGCAATGTGTCACATCCATCTGTTAAATGAAAGCGATTGCGATAGATTTTTGAAATAAGACAATAAATACTCAGTTTAAGATTATTATTAAAACCCTTCGTATTGAGTTATCGAGCTAACAAGTCTGCCTAGATCAGAATCTTTAGATACCGTTAGTAGAGATCTAAAATAAAAACTCGAGAGCTCAGAGAAAAAGACTGTAGGTATTCTGGAACATAAATGCACAGCCTTTATTTATGAACCAACGAATAATAAATGTCAAAGTTCTATAAAAAGGAATCAATAAACTCTCCTTTATAATGCTCATATTGCTTCAATTCGACATTGAAGTCATGAATTCATTGAATTTAAATAGCGCACCGCTTAAAAAAAGTCATATGACAAGAACGTTTAAACTTGTTCTTTCTATTAATTTGCCTACAAATGAGCTTGCATAACTAACGAATACAACTATTCTTATTAAGCTAATGCTAAATAACGAGATGATGAGTCATCATCACCATTACATCAGTGGGCCGCACGAGATCCACGGCTGAGTATAGGCCTCAAGGGTATCCACAATTTACAACCATCTGAACGAAGATGATGAGTAGTATAATAATAAGATGATCGAAAAACTGAATGAAAAAAGGACAAGAGCGAAAGGGTTGGCGTGCAAATGAGGAGGCCTGCACTCGGCATTGAGTGACTTATTAAGGCTGAAGAAAAAGAAGAAGAATGGCTTAAAGATCAAGGAGTTTTTAAACCTCCTAAAGGAATGAACCGTCTACCACAGCCTGCCTCCCGCACTATTGATATCGCCTCGTCTTCACGCATGTAGCACACCTCCCCCGCGAAACAGCACGCAACAGTCTTCTATCGACGACGATATTATAAAGATCACATCTACGTTAACGATCGGAGCCGATCGGGCGGAATCGCACGTGAAAAATCTAATGCATTATTATAGATTAGAACAGGCTGTTCCCCTTTTTTCTTTTGTCAAACTCATGGCCTAACCTATCGCGATGTCTGGCGGCGGAGGTGTGCTACAGGCGTCAAGTTTGTACGCTATGGTGCCTTCTTACCATCAAGCATGTCTCAAGCTTAGGTACTACCCATGTGGTGTAACGTACAGAACAACCCCCATTGAAGATATGTAATTGCTCGTTTTGTTTCAGGCGTGGTGTTCCCTGGGCTAGGCGAGACGGTGCCGAATGGCTACGAGTTGTTGGAGCTGACGCCAACTGGTTTACCGGCGGACCTCAACCATGGATCCATGCGATCACCGGAGTGCTTCCTCTGCATACGGAGAGGGAGGGACCGCGCACCGCTTGTTGACATCGGTGAGACAATATTATGACGACACAACATAATTACAGTTTTTATGCCTAACCCAGTGCACTATCCCAGTGCTTCGCCTTTATCTCGCCTGATGTTAAGTGTCAATAAGGGCGAAGGTAGAAGTTGAAATTGTTGTTATGGCATCAGACTTATGTAAGACTAGCTTCTGCCCGCGACTTCGTCCGCGTGGATGTTAGAGAAAATCCTTAGAGAACCTTCCGACCAGTCATTTTTATGCTTCCCGTTCCAGTTCCGGCTCCGGTTCCGGTTCAGGTTCCGGTTCCCGTTCCCGTCCCGTTACCGTTTTGTTCACATCCCGTTCCCGTTCCGTTCCCGTTTGTTCCCGTCCGTTCCTGTCCCGTTCCTTTCCTGTTCACCTCCCGTTCCCGTCCCATACCCGTTCCCGTCCCCTTTTCCCGTTCCGTTCCCGTTCCGTTCCGTTCCCGTTCCGTTCCCGTTCCGTTCCGTTCCCGTTCCGTTCCGTTCCCGTTCCGTTCCATCCCGTCCCATTCCCGTGCCCGTTCCCGTTCCCTGGATGTGCATGTCCAGGTCCAGGTCCATGATGTGTCATGTCCACCGCGTTGGACTTCAAAATAAATCTCATTTTCGCATCCCATAAAACCTCAAGAACGACATCCATATCGATTTTTATGTTTACTCACCCCATTTACCCCCTAAGGGGTTGATTTTCAAAATCTCAAAATAAATGTTTGCCGATTTACTTTTAGACGCCCCTACGAAGTTTGATGTTGTCATGTCAATTTATATTATTTTTCCATACAAAATTTGAACCCATTTTCACCCCTTTAGGGGTTAAATCATGTCCACCGTGTTGGACTTCAAAATAAATGTCATTTTCGCAATCGTCATCCTAGAAAACCCCAATGACGACATCAATATCTATTTTTAGGTTTATTTACCCCATTTCATCCCCATAGGGGTTAAAATACAAACAATAACAATATGAGTTGCGTTAAATTTCCATCCAGAAGCCTATATTATAAATTTACCGATTTTTATTTCGAAAATGAAGGATTTTCTTCTATACACAACTTCATCCCCCTTTTCACCCCTTCGGGGGTAAAATTTAGAAAAACGCTCAGACACGTATTTATTAGTTTTCAATCGTCAGCCTAAACACAAAATTTCGAGATCCTAGCTTCAATACTGAGGGACTTTCATACAAAATTTCATCCCTTATTTCATCCCTTTAGGAATAGAAATTTCAAAAATCCTTCCTTAGTCGATGCTTGCACTGTATAAAAAATGTGTGCAAAATTTCAAGTCTAGGTCCAGTAGTTAAGGCTGTGCGTTGATTTGTCAGTCATTTTGGGCTTTTTTGCCCCAATTACCACCTAAAGGGTTGATTTTCGGAAAACCACGAAACACGTGCTTAATACGAAGTTTCAAGTCGAAATGTCTATTTAATATTTTTTTCCGTGCAAACTTTGAACCCCTATTTCACCCCTTTAGGGGCGGAATTTCCAAAAATCCTTTCTTAGGGGATGCTTACACTGTGTAAAGTATCTTTGTACATAATTTCAAGTCTCTAGCTCTAGCGGTTTGGGCTGTGAGTTGATTTTTCAATCGATTTTGGACTTTTTTACCCCATTGACCCCCTAAAGGGTTGATTTTCGGAAAACCACGAAACACGTGTTTGGTTATTTGTTTTAAGAAGTACTCCTACGAAGTTTCAAGTCGAAATGTCTATTTAATATTTTTTTTCCATACAAACTTTGAACCCCCCTTTCACCCCTTTAGGGGCGGAATTTCCAAAAATACCTTCTTAGTGGATGCCTACACTGTGTAAAGTATATATGTACAAAATTTCAAGTCTAGGTCCAGTGGTTTGGGCTGTGCGTTGATATGTCAGTCACCCCTTCACTTTTATATAAGAGAAGATGGTGCCGATGATGGTAGCTAGTCAGGCGGACTTGAAATAAGCCCTATCACCAATCAAACCGAGTGCAAATGTACCCCCCTCCTGGGAATCGAAATCGGGACCCCAGCGTTTTACACCGGTGGGCAAACCAGACCACACAGGCAGTTAGAGTACTTCTGGCCTTGTCACCAATTCTTCGCATTTTCATTCCACCTCGTAGGCACATGGACATGCGTAGATTTTTGACACAAGTTTATGTTACACTAGCTTCCGCCCGCGACTTCGTCAGCGGGGACAGTGAAATAGAAAAATATGATGACAAGTTTAAATGGCCTCCTTAGTGTATGAAAGCCAGTGCTACGGAGAGTTCAAGCTGTTTTTCTGGTTCTGCGCGCTGTATCCCTACCCTATATGCAATTAGATGAAACATAGCTTAGATTTTAAGTTGGTCTCCAAGCTACCAAACTGTTAAAAGGCCATCAAACAAAATCCGTACAGTGGTTTTTGTGTGATTCGCGCACAAACATTTAGAATTTACGGTTTTATTATATGTACCTATAGATTTTTATCTAGATCTTTCAAACTTTAAAAAAATATTCTCAGTAAATGTATGTAAGTAAGTATTTACTTCAACAAAGTTTTACGAAGAACTACTTAAAACATCTTACATTACATGCTAATAGATTTGCAGAAATTCAGTTTCCTTGAAAAGATTAACGAGGGAATTTACGATAACAGAAACTCCGTCTTATGTCATTCAATGTTTTCATTATTAGATTGATACGCTATTTATAAACGGAGCATTGCGTTTTTATCGTCGCTCGGTTATAAACGATACTTAACTATTAATAGATTTGGTTGAAAATTTGTAATAGTTTCCACTTTATAGTTTCCATTTAAACTTAAATGCCTGCGAAAAATACATTGAATACTTCCCATTTTTAGTTTAATTTTAATTCTTAGTTATAAACCAAATATGAAATCAAATCCTATTTCAGTGCTACCGATATTGCTTCCAATGATTTAGTTGCAACTAAATCTGGCAATGTGATGGTTGTTATCGCATTTATGAATAAATCCACATACATAAGTGATAAGGGATATTTCACAGTTGACACTGTTGCCAACCGAGACATGCTATGCAGTTTTTTTGGTATCTTTTTATATTGCTTTACGCTCGAGTGGAGTTGAATACCTTTTTAGTACTTTTAGAATACTTTTTTTAACAAAGAGCTATCTTATGGACGACGAAAGACTTGTACCTTGAATATATTGGTTTTGTCTTCAATGTTAAAAATATATTATTGGTCAAACCCAGACAACTTTATATTTGACCTTTTTTATCATTGTGATAAGAAACCCAACTGTCAACGTGGGTGTGTCTGGCTGGACGGGAAACGATTTAGGGGTTTTCACATAAAGAATGCGTTGATTTAATTTTGCATCATAAGAAATTATATTCTCTATTAATAAATATTTAAAGAAAGTACTCTGCTACTTTTGTTAAAAGTTCAATAATTTTAAATAAGTCGTGTATGTAGAATGAAATTATCGTATGGTTTACAAAAAGTATAGGGCATAAAATACATTAATTCTTCAAAATACATTGAATTTCAAGAAGTAATAGGGCAACCACGTGATTAGCAAATATGTTCATTTAATTATACTCATGGTTCTTTCGTACATTCAATGGTACACGAAGTCCAAAAAACTACCATAGCCTTCAAATCACGTACCTTACATTGAGTAGTGAGATAATTACCGCGGGCGCCGATCGTGAACCCATTATCTGAGCCTCGATTCTACTAATGTTGACCTATTAATTGTGTCTCAATGGTGTTTCAATAGTACTGCTTTTTGACATAGCTAACTAAACACGATATTGTATCGCGTCGCGTGATATACCGTTTTATCGACGACTGTCAAAAGACAAAGGATTTTGACAATTGAGTAATTGTCAAAATCCTTTGTCTTTTGAAAGTTAAACTTGATAAATCCGTATATCATATCGAGTTTTTCCAGATTATTTTTTTATCGTATAATAATGATCTAGCGATTTATCACGTTTAAGGTCGCTGTATACGTAACGGGAAATAACCCCGGACGGAACGGGGACGTGCTGTGCGCCATACATTTCCCCCCGTCCGGTCCCGTCCATGCCCCGTGCCCGTCTCGTTGCGTATATTATCCTTACTATCCTTACTAATATTATAAATGCGAAAGTCCGTTTGTTTGTTTGTTACGCCTTCACGTATTAACTACTGAACCGATCATCATGAAATTTTGCATACACGTTGTCAGGGGTACAGAGAAGGACATTGGGACCTTTCATCCCGAAAAAAGTATTGTTCCTGAGGGATAACAAAAAACCTTCCCACGCAGACGAAGTCGCGGACGGCCTCTAGTGTATTATATTTTTATATGCAACGATGTCAAGAAATCATCCTATGCCCGTCCCGTCCGAGGTTTCCCCGTTACGTATACAGCAACCTTAACTGTCAAAAGACTGGATTTTGACAGTTAAGTGTCGCTAAAACGCTGTATCACGATGATCGGTGTCACGTATCGTGTTTCTAGGTGGTTACTGAGGGGATATTCTTGACAAAAAAACTTAAAACCAAAAAGTAATACTATTGAATCACCATTGTGACACGATTGTCACGCTAATATTAATTAGTAGAATTGCGGCCCTGTTCAAGACTTTTATTGTTATTGAATGGAATGGATGAATCATCTAACTACCCATGCGGGAGCTTTGTATTGATAGTCGGAAATAGTAGTTCCAATGATAACTTAGCATATTTACCATTCTCATTGTATTTTTTATCAAAGAAATGAAATAATGGTATTGTTTTTTAATTCTTTATTTTTATCGGAGCGTAAACAGTCGTGTTTTATCTTATTATCGCATTTGACCCTGACCGTGGTACTTTTTTCATCATAATCTGTTTAATTCTGTTTAAACGTCGTCGGGTCAAATTGGGAAAATTTAAGGTTTTTTTTATTATTCTGTTCTAATATATAGGTTATTGTTTAGACTAGAGTAGTGTTTCCCAATTAGTTTTTTCTACGTACGTACCACTCGAAGAAAGCACTGAAACACGTGTAAGTACCCCTTATTGCAGCAATGATGAATAAAAAATGAAATCAAATATTAATATCTTAGTTAAAAGATTGCTGCGCGTACCCCTTGATGCAATCTCGCGTACCCCTGGGGGTACGCGTACCACTAATTGGGAAACACTGAACTAGATAGAGGTAAAGATAAAGATAGAGTGACCAAAGAATGTCAGTAGTTGCCTCCAAACAGGTAACCTGTACTTACAGGGTGGAAAAAAGTTGGTAGTTGGAAGGAAAGTACCCTAAATATTGATGATGGCCAATTTTACTCAAAGGAAACATTGCTTTATTTTTTAAAATAGATAAAACCTTATAATCTTAATATATAAAATCGTAAACTGAATGACTGACTGACTGACTGACTGACTGACTGACTGACTGACTGACTGATCTATCAACGCACAGCCCAAACCGCTGGACCTAGAGACTTGAAATTTTGCACACAGATACTTTATACAGTGTAGGCATCCACTAAGGAAGGATTTTTGAAAATTCCATCCCTAAGGGGATGAAATAAGGGATGAAAGTTTGTATGAAAGTCCCTCAGTTTTGAAGCTAGAATCTTCAAATTTTGTGTTTAGGCTGACGATTGAAAATTAATAAATACGGGTCTCAGCGTTTTTCAAAATTCTACCCCCAAAGGGGTCAAAAGGGGGATGAAGTTGTGTATTAAAAACAATCCTTCATTTTCGAAGTAAAAATCGCTAAATTTATAATTTATGCTTATGGATAGAAATCTAAAGCAACGTTTATTGTTTTTGTTAGGATTTCAACTCCAAAGGGGATGCAATGGGGGTGAAAAGGGTTAAAAAAAACCTAAAAATAGATATGGATGTCGTTATCGGGGTTTTGTGGGATGACGATTGCAAAAATGACATTTATTTTGAAGTCCAACCACGGTGGACATGATTTAACCCCTAAAGGGGTGAAAATGGGGTCCAAATTTTGTATGGAAAAATAATATAAAATAGACATTACAACTTTAAACTTCGAAAGGAGTACATCTAAAAATAAATAGGCAAATATATGTTTTGTTATTTTGAAAATCAACCCCTTAGGGGGTAAATGGGGTGAGTAAACATAAAAATCGATATAGATGTCGTTATTGGGGTTTTCTGGGATGACGATTGCAAAAATGACATTTATTTTGAAGTCCAACACGGTGGACATGATTTAACCCCTAAAGGGGTAAAAATGGGGTTCAAATTTTGTATGGAAAAAGAATACAAAATCGAAATTACAACTTTAAAATTCGTAGGAGCACGTCTAAATATATATTTTGGGATTTTGAAAATCAACCCTTAGAGGGTAAGTGGGGTGAGTAACATAAAAATCGATATGGATGTCGTTCTTGAGGTTTTATGGGATGGTGATTGCGAAAATGAGATTTATTTTGAAGTCCAACGCGGTGGACATGACATGACACATATGGACCTGGACCTGGACATGCACATCCAGGGAACGGGAACGGGAACGGGAACGGGCACGGGCACGGGAACGGGAACGGGAACGGGAACGGGAACGGGAACGGGAACGGGAACGGGAACGGGAACGGGAACGGGAACGGAACGGGAACGGGAACGGGAACGGAACGGAACGGAAACGGGAGCGGGAGCGGGAACGGGAACTGGAAGCCTTGTGCGAGGCCCGCCACACGCGGCAAATGTCTTGCCTCGCGAGGCAGCGCGCTTGATGGGGACTCGCCTAATCGCGTAAAAATGGCTGGCCCGATCCTGGTTGAAGGTTCCTTAAAAGGATTTCGTCTAATATCCACGCGGACGAAGTCGCGGGCAGAAGCTAGTAAGTAATAAAAAGGAAATTTAAGCCGGCCACATACAGACGGAATCCCGGTTAAGAATTTCGAACGGAATATCAATAATGTATGAAGATTATCTGCGTTCGGAATAACGTATGTACGGAATTCCGAAACGGAATTCCGTTTGTATGTGGCCAGTCTAAGTAGGTGTACAGCAAAATTTTTTGAACTAAACTACTATATTTTTGTCTTTAATTTAAAGTACTGTGTTATTTTGATGAAATTGACCCTTATCATTGACCCTATTGATTGATATAATAGAAGTACTGGATGTTATTTTTTAAGATTTTAGCCTGATCGATTCCCGGCTGAGACAAGCGATTTATTAAAAATCTTTGAATGCAGTTTTACTTATTTTTAAAAATTAAGGAATGTTTCCGCTATCATCAATATTTAAGTCAAGCCACACAGCGGGCGTGACGGGGCGCGGCGTGACGGGGCGCGGCGCGACGGGGCGCGACCCGCTATCATCAATATTTAAGTCAAGCCACACAGCGGGCGTGACGGGGCGCGGCGTGACGGGGCGCGGCGCGACGGGGCGCGACGGGAGTTCACACTGCGGGCGTGATCACGCCTACGTTCTGCCCCGCCGCGCTTCCGATCTGTATTTACGCTCGGCGCGACGGCGGCGTGGCGCGACGGGACGCGACACGTCGCGCCACGCCGGCCTGTGTGACGTCGTCCATAGTATCTAGTACATTACAACTTCTCAGCGTCGCGTCGCCGTCCCGTCCCGTCAAGCCACGCCCGCTGTGTGGCTTGGCCTTTAGGGTACTTTCCCTCCAACTACAGTATTTTATTCCGTCCTGTACTTATACATACTAGTGTGGTGAAAGATGAATGGTTTCTATTGCATCGAAGACCTGTACCTTGATTACGTAAAGCTGTTGCTAACAATTCTCGATTGAAATCGATTGAAAGCGCAGTTGTATTGCTGCTTTAGTTGAGATAGTTGTCACATTAGTTCTAAATAAAGCAGCAATGTAACTGCGATTTCTGTCAGAGTTGAATGCAACAAAATTACAAAATCACTCCCCGGGTATCTCATTGACTTCTATATATTCCACTAGACTGGCTGCTGTCAAACTGTTCTTGTGCCTATTTGATTTCCGCCATTTTGGCGCTGTAGGACGTAGCGTGAGCATAGCGTGAGGGACATGGTACTAAAGTCTGGTGTCTGGAGAGACCATCATGGCAACCATTTTCATTGTAGTTACGTCAGAATTAGTTCCTTAGATAGACGCTAAAGGCGTTTCAAATAGGCACAAAAACTTTGCTGTCAAATGATGATGAGATGATGGATGAGCCAGTCCAGTTAAATAAAAAAAATGTTTTTCAGGTCAGTGGGGTATCTTTATAAAAATCATAATATTCTACTTTTTAAACAGGGGTCATGTACGAAGGCAAAGAGCGTCTCATGGCTGACGCCGAAATGGTCCTTATGTCGGTGGGCGAACGATTAGCCAATGTCAACAATTCCACCGCGAAGACTTTCATAACGTACCGGAGGGCTCACCCCACCGCGCCGTGCAACGCCCTCGTCGTTGTCGACGTCTGCGTGATAGTGGCTAGTAAAGGAGAATGTCCACCACATGCCTTCTGTATGATCCCTAAGAATTTAAATAAAGGTCAGTATGTCTTTAATTCCCTTGATAGAGTATAGGACGAATCCTTCACACGGTTTTCATAACGTACCAGAGGGCTCGCCCCACCGCGCCGTGCAACGCCCTCGTCGTTGTCGATGTCTGCGTGAAAGTGGCCAGCAAAGGAGAATGTCCGCCACATGCCTTCTGTATGATCCCTAAGAATTTAAATAAAGGTCAGTATGTGTTACCCCTTGTCAGGTAGAGTATAGGACCAACTCTTCACAAGACTTTCATAACGTACCAGAGGGCTCACCCCACCGCGCCGTGCAACGCCCTCGTCGTTGTCGACATCTGCGTGATAGTGGCCAGAAAAGAAGAATGTCCGCTGCATGCCTTCTGTATGATCGCTAAGAATTTAAATAAAGGTTAGTATGTTTCATTCCCTTTGGTATAGTATGGGACCAACCCTTCTCAAGACTTTCATAACGTACCGGAGAACTCACCCCACCGCGCAATGCCCTCGTTGTGATCGATGTCTATGCGTGATAGTGACTAGCAAAGGAGGAGTCCCGAACACGATTCCGAAAACTATTTTACAAACTGACAGTTCCCATAAAAATATTACCCATTTATAATTCTCACCGAATGAACTACATACCAATGAACGTTTGACCAACGCAACGTTTGTGTTTCCTGCAGTTCACCGAATGAATGTTAGACCGTGTAGTACCATTGACATTACGTACAATTTCCTGCTTCGCTTTTGACTGCAGAGATCATTATCCATCATGGAAAGTAATAAAAAAGTTGAGTGAAAATAAAAATATTTATTTTAATATTGATTAATATTGTATAATTATCAACATTAATTAACAACAATACAATATAAAATCATAAACTTCTATCTTAATTTCAAGACAAAAAAGGGAAATCATGATATTATTTTTGCCAAAGGGTGTAGATACGCATCATGTTTCATTTTTAAATTTTCAATACAAATGATTAAAACAACTCTGCGCGAGCCATAATGAGGGCGAAATTTGAAAATTCTTGGTATGTAGTTCATTCGGTGAGAATTAAAAATGGGTAATATTTTTATGGGAACTGTCAGTTGGTAAAATGGTTTTCGGAATCGTGTTCGGGACTCCAAAGGAGAATGTCCGTCGCATGCCTTCTGTATGATCCCTAAAAATGGGTGTCGTAAAAAGTTGTTAATGATGTAGAGAAAAAAACCTGGACCTGGGCAAAAATAATCGACTTTATTATGCCTATAGTTTTACGTAATGTTTACCCAATTTATCAGATGATTAAAAGATAATGAGAGATAAGTAATCTCCAGAAATGTCATCTAAGTACCCAAATAGCTTCATAGCTGATAACTGATCCGTTATCCGAATGTTAGTACGGTAATTTATTTTAAATTGCAGGTTTAATGGGCAGCGATGTTTTTCTATGTTATAAGAAGTCAATGAACCGTCCGCCTCTAATAGCATACAAACCAGAAGTACTATTTAGGTGAGTAGTAATTGAAATATTTCTGTACCAACAGCATGAAAATCTATTGAGTTCGTGTCAAGTATAAAATGTATTTTTTGTATAAAGATGTACAGTGCCACCTACATCTGTTAAGGCAACTAATATATCCAGTAAAAAAAACATTTGTGCTTATTGAACTTTTAGATTTTAGGTATTCACAATGCTATTTTTATATTAAGACTAGCAGCCGCCCGCGGTTTCACCCGCGTGGTTCCCGTTCCCGTGGGTATATCGGGATAAAAAGTATCCTATGTTTTAATCTAGGCTGTCTACTATCTGTGTGCCAAATTTCAACCAAATCCGTTCAGTAGTTTTTGCGTGATTGAGGAACAAAAATCCAAAAATCTAAACATCTAAACACCCAAACATCCAAACCCACAAACTTTCACATTTATAATATTAGTAGGATAATTTATATAATTGAAAAAGTACCTACCAAAAAAATCCTGGTACTTTTTCAATTATATAAATTATCTTAACATTTGAGCTTGATACGAATTCACTCGACTCGATACTTTTTTTTTGTGCTAAGTGTGAGCCTATTTCATACTCGTCTGTTCTGGTTAGCTCGAAATAGAGCGCGCAGTGTTTCTTAATTCTCCAAATGATTCTAATTGCCACACCTTTCTAATACCACAGTGTTACGACTGTTGTCGGCTAAAACGTTTTACATTACGATTCATTATTTACGAGCGATTTTTTATATTTAACTGATACCTTTTTAGCTTACGGTTATTGATTTAACTTTTTAATCTTAGCCTAGATTTTAACTCACTAATGATGATCGGTATAGTAATCATTATTATTACGTCTTATTGCACAACAGTCAGAAAGAAATTATTAAACTGATACAATTACCGATTCTTCCAAAACTGCCCTCCTACTCTCAATCTCGACGGGAATTGAAACGATCGAGTTCACAACAGGATCGAATAAACGTCAAAAATCTGTTATTTACGGTTTCCATGGTTTCTATACCGTTTCGACATTTACTCGATTTCAACTCGTACTTGATATTCTGATCGTGTATTATGAGTTTACGCTTATTATACACGATAACGACTGAAGTTTACATTTGTATGACAATTTTTAGTTTACTGTATTTACAGCCAGATGCGCTGTGCCAAATTGCATACAGAATTGCTTACTTCAGTTGCTAACGAGTTTAGTAATCGTAACTGTGCAAACTCATAAAATACAGATATTTTTTACGCTAAAAAGATACAAAAATCTTTTTTTAATAAATAATTAAGTCATAATAAGTTACAATTTATTTCTTTGTTTATATCTAGGTTTTGCCAAAGTTATTCTGCAAAACTATAGATTGTGGAAAACTTATTGAATTCATATGATCTTGAATTTAGACTAATGATAATCACATGTTTTAGGTATCCAACGACAGAACGGCGAAGTCTAGCTTTCCCCACCTCAGTGCCCTTATTTTGTTTACCAATGGGCGCGAACCTTGAGTTATGGCCTAACATAGCTGTCACACCAAAACCCGTGTTTTCCACCTTCGTTTTGACAGTCGCAGATGCTACGGATAAGGTAAATAATCGCATCAGTGCAGGGGGTCAAGTCTGCTAATGTTAACGTCAAAATCGTGGTTCAATGGTGTTTGAATGGTAATGCTTTTTGACACAATTATTGTTTCTTAAACCCAAAACTGAAACACATTGTGTTTCTGACACCCAAAACGGAAACACATTGTGTCTCGATTTGGGTTTACCGCGCCTTTTGACCGAGCTATTTCATACCATAATGTAATGTATCTAAAGTAGCATTTCAATTGATAACGAATTAGTATATTTGCCATCACTCTGTCGGTCTACACTGACTCATCATAGTACAAACTACACTCGTGAGCAAAAAAATGGAATCAAAGGCCTATTTTCTTATATTAACGATGTAATTTTGAAGCTTCGGTTCTCCGCCCAGGGGCCGTACCGGCTAACGAATCGATTATCGAAAAGTCTGCCGGGTTCCAAATTAAAACAGATAAATCGAGCCCCAATTGGGCCAAATTGGCGAACCCCAATTCATGAAGCTTGTTTTTATTGTGAATAAAGGGCTGTGATTTAATTTTTCTGCTCACGAGTGTACGTCAAGTACAAGTATGAGCTACTTTTAATAAAAAAACTAATAAGGGCTTTTCAAAATGACAAAAAACTATACCCTATAGATGGCGTTGATAAAAAGTTGTGTCAACTGTAGAATACGTAGGAAATTTTTATTTTTAAGCCGAGCCTTTTATTTTTCGTAGCCAATTTTGACACTTCACTCCACCATCAACGCTATTTAGTGAGGAAAATAATTACTATGTTTTTTTAAATGTCACTTTACTATTTTTAAATATCTGTGTTGTGTTTAGGTGTACGGATCAGCTGTGACTTTCTACGAAAGCTACCCTCACACGCAGCTGACTGAGTCTCAAATGGAGCTACTCGGCTGGCGAGCCGGCGTATCGCACAACACTCACTCAGTGCACATCAATAAGTGCGTGTGTTTATTGTCGCGGTGGCCGTTTAGCGACACGTTCGAGCGATGGCTGTTGTATATACTGGTGAGTGCTAAGTACTATTTTAAAGCTACCTTCACACGCAGCTGAGCCAGTCTCCGATGGAGCAGCTCGGCTGGCGAGCTTTTGAGCGGTGGTTGTTGTATATTTATACTGGTGAGGGCTAAGTACCATTTTTGTTTCTATAATAAATTACTAAATTGTTCATTGTTCAGCTAATTTCATGTTAATTGTTAATACAGAATAAATAAAAAGAAAAAATGCTCTTAACCATGTTTCTAATAATAATGATGATAAAATTTCAACTAGATCCTCCCACTTGTACCAACACAATAGTACCGTATACGCAATTATTGCGGGCATACTAAAATCATTATTCGTTTTATGGCGAGTCAGTGAACCGTCCGCCTCTAATGAAATAAAAACTATAAGTCCTATTTATTGAGTAGTTTTGTTCAACTCAAATGGAGTAACTCGATTAATGAGCCGGCGTATCTCAAAACACTCATTCAGTGCACATCAATAAGTGCATGTGTTTATTGTCGCGGTGGCCGTTCAGCGACACTTTTGAGCGGTGGCTGTTGTATATACCATTTTTTGTCTTATGGTTAAACTGTAAGATATCAGTCAAAAAGTTGCTATGAAAGTACTAAATTGTTGATTGTTCAGCTACATTTGAACAATCGGTAAAATAAACAAAGAGATAAAAAAATAACTATGTATCTTTTTTAAATACTTTTCCAAACACCTAATAAAATTTCAACGAACTCCTCCCACTAATACGAACAATACCGAATCAATATAAACAATGATACCGTTCACGTATACGCACTTAATGCGGACACTGACCGGCAAATAGTAAATTTTACAAATACCTACGTCGTTTTGTACCGCAAATGCTCTGAAGTTGTACTATAGGCAACAGCGTCGCTTAACCATTTAGCAACAAAATCCCTGCACGAACTAGGGAATGTAAATCCGTATATATTTCAAAATCCGGATTTTTAAGAACGGATTTTGGTCAAATCCGGATTATCCGGATATTACGGATTTTTTCTAAAATATTATCTTTTTGATAAAAATAAGTTATTTCTGTCCATATAAGTTCAGTAATGTGATGTGTGTTATATTTATGTAAGTGGATTCAATAATAGGACAATATTTATCAAATCCAATATGTTTTTTCATAAAATACTACAATATTATGAATATATTGTTAAAAATTTCCATGGTTAATTGACGTTAATAGAATAAACTATGTCGGGATTTACACCATGTACCTGTTTATTTTTGAGACTCCGATATTTCGGCGCAGTTGCATGCGCCATGATCACGGAAGAGCTGTCGATTGTTGCGTGCGGGTAGATGTTATTGGCAGACGAATCGGTCTACCCTCCGTCTAGTTCTTTTATTACTACGTTCGATACCGGTACCACTGTCTGCAAACTCACTATTCACTCGAATTTGTTCTCGACACACGACACTCACTGTATCTGTACGCGAAACGGCAGTTTTTTTATTTTTGTTGTATTTACACAACCGGACTACTGGGTTCTAGACACTCGACAATTTAAACCGGATGGGTTTATGTTGTTATGTTGTGTTGTTTAGTTTATGTGAATTTTAAAAATACAAAGTATTTTTGGGACTTAATGTGATAAAGCCCTGAGAGATTGAGAGACGCGCTGTATTTGCCACTCGTTCCTTAGGCCTATTGTACGTACACACACGGTTTTTCGCCGTGATAATCTGCGGCTGATTCGCTGTGCGTAGGCACAGTCGTCAGTGTTGTATGGATCACTATGGAAGCTTGTTGACGGGCACAGCGGCGCGACGGCACGGCGCCGCCGCCGTGTGCACCGTGCCTCCCCCTCGGCGCGCCGCGTCTACGCACGGCGTAATTTTAGTCAGTGTTGTATGGCACTCTATGGGAGTGTGTCGACGGCACCGGACCTTTTCACGTTTTCGGAGCAGATTACATACGCTGATTTTGTTTTACGAGGAAAATGAAAATAAATCAAGGATTACTAATTATATTAGTTCAAAAAAGACCCGTAACATGGGATAAGACTATCGAAGATTCTAAAAATAAGCTGCTAAAGTATGATTCCTAAAAAGAAATCTTTTTGCAGTTGAATCCCATATTTCAAGATTTAAGTAGAAAATAGGAGCGTTTTACCTACCATTAAATAAAACGCATATTGTGTCTGAAGCCTTATTCGAAGCCTTGGTAAACAGATTGAGAATAGCGAAGCCTTTCCGTTTCCCGTTCAGCATCATTATTATAGGTCTATCTTACCAAATTACGTCACATCCGTATCCGATCTCACCCCACTATGTTCACCAGGCGGCCATTGCTGGTTTTCGCGCTCATTGCAGTCTCAAAATCTGAAAAATACTTTACAACTAATTAGCATTGGATGCATACCAGGCAGCCCTTGAAGGTAGGCTTCGAATAAGGCTTCAGACACAATATGCGTTTTAATGGTAGGTAAAACGCTCCTATTGTGTCCTATTCGCCGTTATTCGAAGCCTTGGTAAACAGATTGAGACATTGTTTGTTATCGCCTGGTGAACAGGGACAGGACGCCAATGTGACACTTTAAATCATAAACAGTTTTATTACTCTCAAAAATTATTTTAATTTAGATCAAAATCTTTCTTTAAAATTAGTAAAGGGAAGAAAAAAAAAATACAAAAACATAACAATTAAAACTGAAACAAGGTCCATTGACAAATCAGTAATTATTTAACATACATTATCAAACTCATAATATTTTAGTCATGTTATCGTTTAATATGACTGCTGGCTGACAGTGCATCTCTGCTTAAGTCGCGTCGATCGCCTACTTCAAAATTATCTTGGACAAGACAACGTTTTCTTCTCAGATTCTTTAATTACAACTGTGGTGTCAGTTGCTGCACAATTATTTCACTTAAAGATACAAACCTTACTAAAAAGATCTTTATAAAATCACTAACTGGATTTAGATATCATAATAAAATAAACCTTTGTGAACGCGGTCACAAAGTTATTACTTCTATATCAGATACTTGATTAAATTAATTTAACATAAACTGCGAACTGAACTCAATAAATACCTACCCAAAAATAAACGTTATACGACTGACTTAAGCCAAAGGTAACTTTTTAGATTTAACCTTTGGTGTTGATTAACTTAGGCCGACTAGCTAGCTAGAGTGTCTGTGTGCGCCACTGTCTGCGCCATCTTGTTGTGTCACGTCTAACATAAATTTTATGTGTAGGTGGAACAAGCACTAGTATTACACGTGTTATATAAATTGCTTAACATTGACAAGTCCCTTTGAATTTTTACACTTAATAAAACATTTAGTATTCGATTGGTCAGCAGTAGTCAGCACACAGCAGCTGTGTTAGCCAAAAACAAAACAAAAAAAAATTAGTTAAGTAGGTACATACTTATTTAGCTAAGTACTCACTACACTTAACTGTAACATTTTTAATTAGCATCGCAAAATTAAATGACATCTTAACATTGGGAATCAAAATACTAGGTATAGACAAAATAATAAATGTAATAGATAAAGTCAAAAGATGTATTAAAAGAACAAATATGACAGTACTGCATATCAAAGAAAGAAATATGACTTTAGTTATTTCCCCTTCGTTTCAACATGTCTTTACTTTCTGTAGACAAAGTTTCGTCTTTTGTAGGTAAAGGAAAGTAAATAAAATATTTTATTTTTATCAATCTATAAAATAAATATTTAAAAGAAAATTAAATAAATTAAGTTTCTAAATGTCATGGTTTCTATGGCCATCGGAAAAACTGCACGCAGCATAAACTTAATACTTATATAACATTCGTTTTGAACTTGAATTTCTAACAATATAGCAAAAATGTTGCATATCAACAATGATAGTAATAATAAATTACAATTAATATAACTGCATTTAATTATTCAATTAAAATCACATAAATACTTTGGAATCATCCACCAATAAGATTACCTCTGTTATCTAACAAATCAAGTATTACACCCGGATAAATAAACAAGAGCCGGGTGCCAGTGCTGCCCCATGGTCGTTAAGCTTTGATTAGGAAAGCATATTTAAGTAACTTAATCGCAGACACCAACCAATATAACATCAGATCGACAGTGTTTACAACAACTGACTAATGTCAAAGTGCAATTAGGTGTATTATTTTAAAATGATTTCCAGAATACCTATGGTACATGTATGGTAGCTAAATAGAAGTGCTTTCATATTCTACTGAAATATTCAACAATTACTTAAGTAAGCATATAACAAAATGTTAACTTGTTATCTACACCGTGCTAAGATCATATTCAAAATATAGAATGATTCAATCAAGGTCTGAGTAAAATCGAGATTCCCCAAGAATTAAATAGGGTTTATATCACAACAAAACATTTACAAGTTAAGGTGATTTTTTAAATTCCTATCTGTTAATGTACACCACAACGTGGTCAAAGTACAATAAAAACTAGCACTTTATGTATTTATGTACATACACATTACACGCCCCCGTCAAATCGGATATCAATGCACTTTGTAATAAAACCAACATCATCAGACTTAAATCTTCATAAAATTTAAAATGTAAAACAAGCACAACTCTTGCAGTGACCACTTAACTAAACCCACAGCTTTAAAACTAGCTAGGATATCTGATCTGTCCTCGGACTCATGAGACAATATTAGTCTTCAAAGCATACAAATGAATATAAAATTTTCAAACAAAACATAATATCTGCTACACTTATTTTGGTTACAGTGTATCCAAAAGGGACATCACCAGTTAGGTTAGATTAAAACTGTGACCTTTTGGTCACAAAACGGCAAAATAAAGCGCGAGCCGAGCGAACGCATCGAGTGTGCCACGGCAGCGGCCAGTGAAGCACCAGAACGCAACTGTTGGTGAACCTCCTTTGCGGCACCCGGACTTAACTAGCACCCGGTTCGATATTTTTAATAAAGAAACATTTAAATAACTCGAAGATATATTGATTGAAATATTCAATCGTAATAACTTATTTTACCAGGCCCACGTTTATAAAAATAAATATTAATAAATAACTCACCAATGAAAATTTCAAAATGTCATCTTCTGGTTGTTCTGTAAGCAGCAACTAGTGGTTGTTAGAAACATGGTGCCCACCAGAAGTACGGGAATATCTTGGATGATCCCCTTTTTAAGTTCCTCCCCCTCAGGGATTAAGGACAGTATTTACACAGAATAATAAAATAAAATAATAAGATAAAATGAGTTAAAATATGTACGGTGCCTGGACGGTGCTCATCAAAAGCAACCGAAATAATTTTTATATCAAAACATCAATCGACGGTGCTCAGGAGCGACCGGCCGAATTTATGTTAAACCATAATAAACGTTTATCGAATGTAAATATATTTATTGATATTACACAACTATAATGACGGTGCCCATCAGAGGGTGACCGAATTTATGTTAAATAGTAAGAGATACTTAATCAACGGAATCCATCAGGAGTGACCGCCAGAGTTCATATCAAAGTATCAATCAACGGTGCTCATAAGCGACCGGATAAATCCAAATTCAAAATATTGTTATAACTCATACAGCTCTCAACATGTGGGGCTTACTACCATAGAGGAAGTAAACAGCATGTTTTAATTACAAAATTATGTAGATACAACTTTCATAAACTTGTGTCAACGGTGCCAGGAGCAGCCGATAGACCTTCCTCGGTTCAGTTGCGGAACAAGCTGGAACCGAGGGGTATAATAATAATAATAATAGAAAATATCTAATTACTATGATAAACTTTTGACTTGCCTGCAATTAAAAATAGATTTCAAATTATTTAAAACAGTTCCCACAATTCATTTTATTGATAGAGCTGTACCCGACAAGCATATATCAGTATCACACATATATTCAATCAAAGGTTAAAACACGTTTTTTTTTTTTTTTTTTGTACCACAACCTTCGGTGGCGTACGCAGATAAGGTTCTTCAAGTTTCATCACAATCAAATTAATGGTTCTGGAAAGCATACAAATAAAAAACATTCATTTTTATTTATACACAAGAAAAGGTTAGTACGCTCATTTTACTGTGAATTGAACCCGGGCTATTTTGCCCATTGATAGCGTTTACTGCCGCTGCATCAAATACGCCATCAATTGTAATATTCCGCAATCAAGTCAATATCTGACTGTTTAAATGTTTTAATTAAACACCAATTTACAGGCAAGATTTTTTTTTTGTATAACCACTGAATACTTATTCTTGTTCAAAGTGCCTCGTTATGTATCACTATTCAGATTCAAAGCAGTGACTTAAAAAAAAAATATATACTCGTTCAAACGACTACGGCTAAACAACATATCTCAATAAAATAGGGCACAATGGTTAATCTCAACACTGGTCAAGTAAAACTATGAGTCGAACGAAATGCCACGGCAATGGCCGGATAGTGCTAGGATTCAAGCAGCATACACTTTCTCATATTTTTAGAAACACAAGTAATTGTGTACTCAGCTCACATTCAACACAATATAGCTTTACCAACAATGAATAGGAATCGTACGAAACATGTTTTCCGTAACATAAAAATTTTTATAAGCATTAAATTTGTCAAAATTATAACGTTTTTAGGAGATCGCAAAGGCCAAAAGCGAATATCACTCATGAACGGCAATTTTACGAATGTAAGAATTAACAGAAATTATTTTTCAACATATCGTGGGTAGAATCATATCATTATTAAATAATGGAAAAATTTCACTGACCTTATGGCGAGGCGTTAGATTACCTCAATCCAATTCAAATCACGCGTCATATTTACTGTAGATCCATGCCCTCGCCCTCGTTCTCTGCTACTCCACGAACATGACGAAAACGGAGACGACACAAAGTCGGACCTAACTAACACTGATTTTACGTATGGTTTTCAAATTTCTATGCACACGCATTTTAAATAACCGAAAATAAATCGTAAGATGTTACTTTTCAACAAAAATATGTAATATAAAATCTAAATTCGAATTAAGAATTTTACGAACGCTAACAGCGTTTGACCTACTTTAGAAAACTTTAAAATTCGAATGCTAACAGCATTTGACCTACTTAGGCAAAAATTTTAAATTTCGAACGCCAACAGCGTTTGACTAGATGTGAACGGTTGCGAAAAAAGGACGCCAATGAGCGCGAAAACCAGCAATGGCCGCCTGGTGAACATAGTGGGGTGAGATCGGATACGGATGTGACGTAATTTGGTAAGATAGACCTATAATAATGATGCTGAACGGGAAACGGAAAGGCTTCGCTATTCTCAATCTGTTTACCAAGGCTTCGAATAACGGCGAATAGGACACAATAATATTTTTCCTATAAGGATTCATGGAGAGGCCGTCTGTAGCTTGGCGCAGATCTCGGCACCTGGCCGTTGTTTCGACCGGTAACTTTGAACTTTGGTCCACGGGCCCCTACCGCGCAAGTTTCATCAGCATCGCACACATTGCTTCTTCTTTTTGGCACAAATTAAAACTTATTACAGAAATGTAGCAATGTGTCATACCTATCTGTCAAATGAAGCAGATAGCGATGCCAATGACACTTGCGCGGTAGACTCACTGGTCGATCTAGAGACGCTGCAAGTACACTTCGAAATTGACGATGAAGAAGGAGAGTTGTATCGGCAGGAACACCAGGAGAGCTGGTTCAACCAAACGAATTTTTTGGGACTTAATGTGACAGACCTGAGACACGGCACTAGCAAGACGCGTGAATGGCGTCATCTAGAAAATAGCATCTACCATCTAGCTAGTGCAAGAACCGAAGTGTTCCACTTAAAGCAACTGAGTGAATAGCAATTGGGCGAAAAACAACTAAAGTATTCCACTTAAAGCAACTGTCAATATTTGTGTAAGTCTTTTTGTTAAATATTGAAAGTTGTTTTAAGTGGAATACTTTAGTTGCTATTCGCCTAGTTGCTCGATTGCTTTACTCGTAAGAGGAATACTTCCGAAAAATTTGCTTGTTAAAATTTTTTTTGTAACAATTTCTAATTATTCGGAAAATCCGAATTTGATTTTCAAATCCGGATTTGGAAGTCTAGTAAAAATGAGCGGATATCCGGATTTTTCGGATTACGGATTATCCGGATTGCATTCCCTAGCACGAACTAAACGTATGTTATGACGGCTCAGCGTGCAAACGATTTTAATCTTAGGAGTGGTTAAGCGACGCTGTTGCTCATGGTACGTACATTGTTAAATTAATTGCCTTGTTGTGTGTGTGTGGCAACTTTTGCAGTATTTGTTTAAAAATATTGAAGTTTATATTTTGTTACAGGAAACATCATGGAGTCAACAACCGTTAACTATACCAGTAGAAAGGTATATTACACATTTATTAGAGGAAGTTCCGTTTCCTGAGCCTAGGATATTGTTGCAGGTAATCTCTATTTCATGAGGAGTTCTGTTACGAACTGGCCAACATCGGGCCGGTATTGAGAATTTAAGAAATATTTTTTTTTTACAGTCGCAATAAAAATATTTATGGTTATTTATAAAATACCAATAAACTCGCAGGAGTAGATTACTAACACCATGAACAACGTTTGTTTCACAGCTTTTCCGAAAACAGTAAAAAAATATTCGACTTTCCATACAAATGTTCGAACAGCTGATCGAGTTTTGCAGATTGGTAGTTCATATTAAAATTTTCAGGTTCAACGGCATTTTGTGAGCCATTGTGTCAACGTGACTTTTCCGAAATAAAAAAGCCTGCTGAATTCCGTTTTGAATATTGCCATGCCCAATTTTGGCTCCTTTGCTCAAAATTCAAGATGGCGGCTAAATAGAGCCTTAACTTAAAAAAGCCGTATTTATAATAACTTAATTCTGGTCGAGGCTGAGGAGCTCGGTGGCGCAGTGGTTTAGCGCCTGGCCCAACGATTGCGGAGGTTAAGCAACGTTCGCAAGGGTCGGTCATGGGATGGGTGACCAAAAATTTATTATCTCGAGCTCCTCCGTGCTTCGGAAGGCACTTTAAGCCGTTGGTCCCGGCTGCATTTGCAGTCGTTAACACTCACCAATCCGCATTGGGCCTGCGTGGTGGGTTAATGGCCCGTCCTCCTTACCACCCATAAGGAAGGCCTGTGCCCCAGCAGTGGGGACATTCAAAGTGGCTGATGGACAATTCTGGTCTGGTCGGTAGCCTGGCACAGGTTTTGGGGGGTTGCTGAATTCTATTTTGATAACTGTATTATAAGTAGTTTTTTTTGTCTATTTGTGGAAAAATCGTGGAACAAATGTCGTTTATGATGTTAGTAATCTACTCCTGAGAGGTTGTAGGTGTTTTACAAACAACCATGTAAAAGATATTAAAACCAAATAACAAGTTTGTAACACTATTTTCAGTTAACAGTCTTAAGGGTGCACCGAGCGTCCACTAGCGCCGCCAATCAAGAAAAAATCATTACAACGAAATAACTATGTTTAACAAAGTTCTGAAACATATAATAACTAGTAATAGTTATAAACTATTTTTGTATGCGTTTTTTTCCTGGTTTAAATGTGTTTGTGTAGTTAAAACCTGGATTGACGCCTAAAGTGGCCACTTTAGGCGTTAATCCAGATTTTAACCACACGAACGCATTTAAACTTAGAATTTTACGCATACAAAAATAGTTTATAACTAATACTAGTTTTTATATGTTTCAGAATTTGGTTAAACATAGTTATTTCGTTGTAATGATTTTTTCTTAATTGGCGGCGCTAGTGGACGCTCGGTGCACCCTTAATTTTAACGTTATATTTTCAATATCATCCAATATTATATCATAACTCCAACATTTCCAACAGCTATCACCAACCAACCCCAGCGATCGAGTAATAGTGACGCGCCGGGACGACCAACCTTTGGTCCGCAGCGGGGCAGGTTTCAGACAACTCCTGTTGAACCTTGGCCCGGATAACTGTCTACTGATATTGGCGTTGGCTATCACTGAGCAGAAAATATTGATACATTCACTCAGGTATGATTACTTTGTTTAAAGTTCGAAACACACCGGATCCGTACACGTGCACGTGGACGTACCATTACGTTGTAATGTTTGGAACTTTATGAGACATGGCACACTGCTTGCGTAACTTATACGTGCACGTAGTCACGCAAGCGCTGTGTAATGGCTCATAAAGTTCGAAATATTATAAAGTAATGGTACATCCACGTGCACGTGCACGCGTACTTGTATGGATCCGGCGTGTTTAGACCTTAAGCGGAAGATAAGGAGGAGCTCTGTGGTTTTACCTAATTTTAAGGTTGAGTTAGCGCTTTACTCTGTACTATGGTCGGCTCAATATTATTTTAGTAAATGTAGTTTAAATCAATCAAACCAATGTATTTTTTATATGTTATATCTGTAAGGTTTTTCGTGTGTGTAGCTAAGCTAAAGTAATAAATGTTGTAATTACTTAAAGTTTATCATCAAAATATCTATTTAGACATCGAAATGTTTTTTTTTTATGACAGTATTTGACAGATATCTTTATGCTTGCAGGCCAGACACACTGACAGCTGTTTCAGAAGCGGTCTCAAGTTTATTATTTCCGTTCAAATGGCAGTGCCCTTATATACCGTTATGTCCATTAGGTAAGTTAAATGTTATAAAAATAATACTCTGAGATATGGTACTAAAATATACATTCTTTGCTTCTGTTCTTAAGCATTAAATTTGCTTGGCAACAGCCACAGTATGCCCTGCCATTTCTATTCCATTTTTTTAAATTAAACGGACCCTAAGATTATCCTCTCTATTCACAGGTTTAGCAGAAGTATTACACGCTCCATTACCATATTTAATAGGCGTGGATTCGAGATTTTTCGATCTCTATGAACCACCGTCAGATGTGACCTGTGTCGATTTAGATACCAATAATATTACAGTAAGTACCCAATAATCACATTTTAAATACGACCTTATTCCAGGACTTAAAGGTTCATAATCCAATATCAATGTCTTTCATAACCCATTTTTTGTACGTTTTAGATTTGTGAAACACAGCGACATATATCAATAAAATTATTGCCTAAAAGACAATCGAGAACACTTAGACAAACACTGGATTGTCTTTACGGCAGTATAAGGCCAGGTTAGTATAAGGTTTTGATACGGTATTCTTATAAGGGGCTTTTGAATCTCTCTCTGTACTAGTGGCACCGCGGTAGTTCCGCTATGAGTTGTCTTCTATCGACGGCGATATATGAGGATCACATCTACGTAGCGGTTTCGCGTGTGTCAACGGTCGGAGCCTATCGAGTAGAATCGCTCGTGAAAAATCTATGCATTAGAACAGGCTGTTCGCATTTGTTACGCTTGTCGAACTCATGACGGAACCTACGGCGGTGTTTCGCGGCGGAGATGTGCTACAGGTATGGAAAACTGCAAAGTGGCAACCCTAGAAAAATAAAAATATTTTTTTTACGGGTTAGTGACTAGACACACTATGCTGAAAATACGCGACCGAAGTTCGGCAATATTACACCTGCAATGCTATTTGAATTACTGACGACACATTATTAAATTACGGCACGTTTTTTTCATAATAAAATCGTTTCTGCCGAACTTCGGTCGCGTAAATTCGGCATAGTGAGTCTAGCTAGACACTAATTGTGAAACACACTGTATATCACTTGTTTGTTTTTCCAGCATCACCAATTCATCATTCAAATGAAAGTAAATTTAACGGTGAGCCTACTACGAGTTTAGATAGAGATTTTCAAAGGAGAAAAAAAGAGGTACTTATGTTAATGTTATTTTCAGACGACGTATTTGACCCATTATAATGTACTGACAGTACTAAATATATCACTGAATCTATTTTATTGAATAACTTTGTCGCAACTATAATGCACAAAAAGTTTGTCGCTTCCGAAGGGTCTGTCTCCTTTTAAAAGCTATAAGCAGGCTAGGCGCACTCCGCGGTTTAGGTACGAAGCTACAAGTAGCCAGCGGGTCCGTCCGGACGGACTAATTTCAGAGGCTGCCGCGTGCCGGCTGGGTCGCACCGTCGCACGTTAGCAGTTCGATTTCGATAATCACGTCACTCGCCGCGTTCGCATATTGCCGCATCGGACGTTCGTTCTCACGTTTGTGATATATTATATATAACTAAAATGAAGGCATATTACATCGCAATGGGCTGCCTTAATACTAATAATAAAAAGGATCCGAACCTCACGTTTTTCATACTTCCAAAAGTTCCAAACGACATCGAAACGTAAGAATAGTGCTTGTCTACTACCTAGTTAGGTAGTATTTAGTATTCGTTACGTAGTACTGCGTACTTGTCTTATTTGCTAAATAATCTTCACCCAACTATTTATTGAAATAATAATTTATAGATTACGAGTAGGTAGGTACTTACTTACCTACTTTCTAAATAAAGTAAATTACTTATTAAGGACAATTTGATTTCGTAAAAAAGAAAATTGCCTCAAAGTTAGCATGTATAGTTTGACGTGGCGTTGACTGTACCTAACCTAGGTTTTTTGAAACGTATTTAAGTACCTACACATTTTATTTCACAAACACATAACTTGTAATAAATTAAGTACCTGTCTATTATTTAATTTATTATTTATATGTAGAAACCCTAAGTCGTTAGAAGAGATAAGGGCTTCGCGATAGAAAGAGAGGCAACTTCTAGGTGAATATAACTGTAGGTAAGGGAGCGGTGTGCGACTTGAATTGCACTTTGTTGTGTATGGGCTAGAGTCGCTACTTATTTAAATGACTTTGCGGAGTGGATCTTCTGTACTTGTACTATTATGTATTCTGTGCTATAAGTAAATTGTCTGATGTAAATTATATCTTTTACAGCAAGCTTTAGAGTTGAAAATCCAAGAAGCGTTCTTACGTTTCATGGCAGTTACGTTACAAGGCTACCGGAGTTACCTAATACCGATCACAAAGGCGCCAACTGTTGGGACTACGGACCCGCACGCTCTGTTCCATATGGAGGCGTTCTTAAGGTCACGGGATAAGGTAGGTTTTTGCGTAAAAAATGCATGTGTAGTGTATTTACTTCTTTACTTTACCCTTGTAAAGCCTTCCACCGAAGTTACCTATTACCAATCGCAAAAGCGCCCACTGTCAGTACTACGGACCCGCACGCTCTGTTCCATATGGAGGCGTTCTTAAGGTCACGGGATAAGGTAGGTTTTTGCGTAAAAAATTGCATGTATAGTATTTACTTCTTTACGTTACAAGGCTACCGAAGTTACGTAATACCGATCACAAAGGCGCCCACTGTCGGAACTACGGACCCGCACGCTCTGTTCCTTATGGAGGCGTTCTTAAGGTCACGGGATAAGGTAGGTTTTTGCGTAACAAAGTACACGTTTACTCTTTATCGGGTGTGTTAACTTCTAGTTTTAGTTTCAATCGTTTTTAGGGTAACGCTAGTCATTAAATATTGTATAAATTAAGGTGCTTTTAAACTTTATTATTTCTGAAAAAAAATACCTAGTAAATATTTTATATCGACAATGAAGGTTTTGTATAAAAAATGTTTGTAAACAATACAGCAATAATTATTAAATTATTCAATTTTAGCTTAGGTAGGCAAAGGTAAGTGCTTTGTCTGCGAGGGTATAAGATTGTAAGGTTAAAATATCATGTGAAAAGGAACGTGAGTGCAAATGAGAGGTGGTTGAGAATAGTTTGAAAGTAAGGTGATGAAAGGGACAAAACATTAATAACAGGTTGCATGTGAGCGAGATAGTAAACTTTGTATTTTAGAAGAAAGAAAGGTTCGTATACACGTTAAATTTTAATTATTTGGTTCCTGCAGTGGAGTGGTTCCACTCATGATTATAAGCAACTTTTAGTAAGGGGCCAACTGCGAAATCGCGAAAAAAAAATAACTGTTCCATACAAAAGCGCAATACTTACTCGACCTTAATGTATGGAACAGTTGATTTTTTTCGCGATATCGAGTTGGCCCCATAGTGAAAGTTGCTTGTAATCATGAGTAGAACCACCCCACTGCGGGTACCAAATGTTCACGCTGTATGTATTTGACAGACACAACAGCGCTTCTTCGCGCTAATGATGAAGACCCAAATGTTCACTCGGTTCATCGAGGAGCGGTCGTTCGTGTGCGACGTGGACCAAGGTCTGACGTTCTTCGACGAGTGCATAGAGCGGGTGGCGGCGGGGGACGAGCCTTTATTGGGGATGGATAACTCTAATACTTCGGAGAGGACAGTCTTTGTACTACCGCCCGATCCTCCCGACCCTGGTAAGTCTGATGTTGCACTCAGTTAGAATTTTGTAGATTTGGTTAAAATGAAAAACGTGTTTTTAAAAAAGTTTTTTTCAGTAAGTAAATTTT
The DNA here is from genome assembly GCA_928269145.1 of Agriphila tristella. Taxonomy (NCBI): domain Eukaryota; kingdom Metazoa; phylum Arthropoda; class Insecta; order Lepidoptera; family Crambidae; genus Agriphila; species Agriphila tristella. The sequence goes on from OV743433.1 coordinate 48,747,681, forward strand.
TATTTTCTGCTTTTTAGTTAACGAGCTAAGATGAATAAATAATGAAAAAATATTAGAAAAAATCGACTCACCCGTAGCAAATCAGACGGGATTCGAACCCGCACCCTTGGGAATCCGGCCCAATGCACTTTCCCATTCCCAAGGGTGCGGGTTCGAATCCCGTCTGAGTTGCTACGGGTGAGTCGATTTTTTCTAATATTTTTTCATAATTTATTCATCTTAATATAAAAATTGCATTGTGAATGCAAAAATCTAAAAGTTTAAAATAACGAGCTAAGACTAAAACTATACCATCTCCTATCGGAGCACTCGTCAAGACGATTCAAACGAGCCCAAACTCGATGGGGTTGCATGGTTTTATTACAGAGTCCCAGTGGCCTTCCGGCTCCATCATCAGACCCTGAAAACTATTTCCCAACAAAGTACTCGTCAAGACGATTCAAACGAGCCCAAACTCGATGGGGTTGCATGGTTTTATTACAGAGTCCCAGTGGCTTTCCGGCTCCATCATCAGACCCTGAAAACTATTTCCCAACAAAGTACTCATCAAGACGATTCAAACTCGATGGGGTTGCATGGTTTTATTATAGAGTTTCTATAGCCTTCCTCCCACTCCATTATCAGATCCTCGGACACTATTTCCCATTAAAGTACTCGTCAAGATGATTCAAATGAGCCCAAACTGGATGGGATTGCATGGTTTTATTACCGAGTTCCAGTGGCTTTCTTCCGGCTTCATCATCAGACCCTGGACACTATTTCCTAACAAAGTACTCGTCAAGACGATTCAAACGAGCACAATCTCGATGGGGTAGAGTGGTTTTATTAAAGAGTTCCAGTGTGCTTCCTTCGGCTCCATCATCAGACCCTGGTAACTATTTCCCAACAAAGAACTTGTCAAGACGATTCAAACGAGCCCAAATTTGATGGGGTTGCATGGTTTCAATATTGAGTTCCTATGGCATGGTCTTTCGGCTTCATCATCAGACCCTGGACCTCGTCTCCGAATAGAGTACTCGTTAAGACGATGCTAACGAGACCAAACACGATGGGGTTGTATGGTTTCATCATAGAGTTCCTGTGGCCTTCTTCCGGCTTCATCATCAGATCATCTCAATTACACCATAATATTGCATTGCCTTCCATTTCTGACCTATGTTCAAAGTTTCAAGTCTCTAGCTCATCAGGAAGCTAGGATAAAATCGTTCGCAAACTTTGTGGAGAAACACACAAACAAACAAACAAACGCGAAAGCAACCTAATAAAAACGTGTTAATAAGCGAGGTTTTGTTAGCTCTTTGAAATGGCCCTGTGTCTTGCATCAAATTTTTTGTAGCTTATTGCAATGTTTCATGATTTTAGGGTCACACTTAGGTTCGACGCCAATCAGGTGCTTTCATTTCATTAATTTCAGCGCTAGCGCTAAGTCCTTTAAATTTATTGGTATTAGCATAGGGTTTCACTACGATCATCAGATGTGGCTTTCGAACATTGGCGGTACCTGCTTCGATTTCTTTTTGATGTTTTTGTAATATTCACATATACATTGATAAAAAGTCAAGAAACTTTTAAATAATTTCTTTAAAAAAAAAACACCAAATGCAAAATTGTAGTGAAACAGTTTGAAGGTTCTTTTTAACAAATTTCAATAAAAATTGAGAAACATCCATCGGCAATAATTTGTACTAATAAGATTGCTTGCTCCCAACATAAGCTCTGTATCATATTTTTGTTTGTTTCTTAATCTCTAGGCCGCGTTCCGATTCACGCCAACAGTGCTCACAGCGTGTGACGTCATTGTACACCGGTCCAAATCATTAGCACGCTGTCAGCACGCTCACGATACTATTGATTCGGACCGTTCGTGAGAGCGCTCACACCGCTAACGTTGGATTGTTTTTAACAACGTAACCACCAAAAGAGGTAATCTCGATAAAGTAAATATTAATTCTATCGGATAAGTAAATACAAAGGCAGTAATGAATAATATGAATCAAGTTCCTTCACTCTGACCAGTTATTTACTTACCAATTTATAAACCATCAAAGATTCAAAATACTTATTACCACTGCTAGCTCTCTCAACATCAATCTTAATATATAAAATCGTAAACTGAATGACTGACTGACTGATCTATCAACGCACAGCCCAAACCGCTGGACCTAGAGACTTGAAATTTTGCACACAGATACTTTATACAGTGTAGGCGTCCACTAAGGAAGGATTTTTGAAAATTCCATCCCTAAAGGGATGAAATAAGGGATGGAAGTTTGTATGAAAGTCCCTCAGTTTTGAAGCTAGAATCATCAAATTTTGTGTTTAGGCTGACGATTGAAAATTAATAAATACGGGTCTCAGCGTTTTTCAAAATACTACCCCCGAAGGGGTCAAAAGGGGAATGAAGTTGTGTATTGAAGAAAATCCTTAATTTCCGAAGTAAACATCGCTAAATTTATAATTTAGGATTATGGATGGAAATCTAAGGCAACGTATATTGTTTTTGTAAGGATTTCGACCCAAAGGGAATGTAAAGGGGGTGAAAAGGGGCAAAAAATCCTAAAAATAGATATGGATGTCGTTATCGGGGTTTTGTAGGATGATGATTGCAAAAATGACATTTATTTTGAAGTCCAACACGGTGGACATGATTTAACCCCTAAAAGGGTGAAAATGGGGTCCAAATTTTGTATGGAAAAATAATATAAAATAGACATTACAACTTTAAACTTCGTAGGAGCACATCTAAAAATAAATAGGCAAATATATATTTTGTTATTTTGAAAATCAACCCCTTAGGGGGTAAATGGGGTGAGTAAACATAAAAATCGATATAGATGTCGTTATTGGGGTTTTCTGGGATGACGATTGCAAAAACGACATTTATTTTGAAGTCCTACACAGTGGACATGATTAAAACCCTAAAGGGGTAAAAATGGGTTCAAATTTTGTTTGGAAAATAATATAAAATCGAAATTACAACTTTAAAATTCGTAGGAGCACGTCTAAAAATAATATATATTTTGTGATTTTGAAAATCAACCCTTTAGAGGGTAAGTGGGGTGAGTAAACATAAAAATCGATATGGATGTCGGTCTTGAGGTTTTATGGGATGGTGATTGCGAAAATGAGATTTATTTTGAATTCCAACGCGGTGGACAAGACACATCATGGACCTGGACATACACATCCAGGGAACGGGAACGGGAACCGGAACGGGCACGGTAACGGGTACGGGAACAGAACGGGAATGGAACGGAAACGGAACGGAACGGGAACGGAAAGGGAATGGAACGGGAACGAGAACAGGACGGGAACGGGAACGGAAGGGGTACGGGACGGGTACGGGATGGGAACAGGAACGGAACGAGAAAGGAACGGGAATGAAACGGTAACGTAACGGGAACGAAACGGGAACGTGACGGGAAGGCAACGGGAACTGAACGGGAATGGTGACGGGAACTAAACGGGAACGGAACGGGAACGGAACGGGAACTAAACGGGAACGGAAAGGGAACGAAACGGGAACTTAACTGGAACAAAATGAGAACAGAACGGGAATAGAACGGGACCGGAACGAGAACAGGACGGGAACGGGATGGGAACGGAAACGGAAGGGGTACGGGAACGGAACGGAAACGGGAACGGAAAGGGAATGGAACGGGAATGAGAACGGGACGGTAACTGGACAGGTGCGGGAACGAAAACGAGAACGGGACGGGTACGGGAACGGAAGGGGTATGGGACGGGAACGGGAACGGAACGAGAATGAAACGGGAACGTAACGGGAACGGTACGGGAACGGAACAGGAACGAAACGGGAACATGACGGAAAGGCAACGGGAACTGAACGGGAATGGGAACGGCAACTAAACGGAAACGTAACTGGAGCAAAACGGGAACGGAACGGGAATAGAACGGGACCGGAACGAGAACAGGACGGGAACGGGATGGGAACGGAAACGGAAGGGGTACGGGACGGTTACAGGACGTTTACGGGACGGGAACGGAACCGGAACGGGAACAGGAACGGAAATCGGAACTGGAACGGGAACGGGAAGCATAAAAATGACTGGTCGGATCATGGTTGAAGGTTTTCTAAGGATTTTCTCTAACATCCACGCGGACGAAGTCGCGGGCAGAAGCTAGTTTATTATAAGTATCTCGTTCGTAGCTTCGCAAAACACCTGCAGATCAATTAATTCATCTATCTTTTCTAAAAATCACAAATAATAACCACAAATTTTAACAAGAATGAACTTTGACAAGGAAGTTTGACAGCTACACCGACAACGCTCACAGTGCTTTGGTAGAATACGCTGAGCGTCGTTAGCACATGCGATGACGTCATCTGTGACGTCACTGCAGCTTACGTGAGCGTTGTTAGCATGAATCGGTCCGGGCGTTAGCGCGCTCATAGTGCTGTAAGCGTGATTCGGAACGCGGCCCTAGTGTTTGTTCTATTTCTAAACACAAGGAAATGTTGTAGACGAAACATATACGTACGAGAAGTTCGAGTTGGACACAGTGCTCGTAGCGAAGTGCCGCAGCAAAACGCGCAGCGGCACCGTCCAGGCGCTGCCCGCCGCCGCGCTCGCGTCCGTCGAGTCGCTGGCCGACGCGTCGCCCATGGCGCGCCGCACCAAGCACGAGATCGCCGCCGCACAGAGGTACTATCCTACTAATATCATAAATGTGAAAGTTTGTGGGTTTGGATGTTTATGATAGTAACATATAATGCATTTATGATTCATTTACGGTTTTATTTATATTATATTACTAACGGCCGTTCCCGCGGGAATATCGGGATAAAAAGTATCCTATGTTTTAATCTACGCTATTTACTATCTGTGTGCCAAATTCCAACCAAATTTGTTCAGTAGTTTTTGCGTGATTGAGGAACAAACATCCAAACATCTAAACATCCAAACCCACAAACTTTCACATTTATAATATTAGTAGGAAGTAGGATTATATCAGTTATACATAGGACAGGCAGTCCAGTTAGGTAAGTCCAACTTCGAGATCTCTCGTCGAATCCAACTCGGGTGGGCAGCATTCGGGAAGCTTCGAAAAATCTTCGCGTCCGATTTACCTCAGTGTCTCAAGACGAAAGTCTATGACCAGTGTGTGTTGCCAGTGATGACTTAGGCCAGTGAAACGTGGTCGCTAACTATGGGTCTCATAAGCAGGCTCAAGGTCACCCAGCGTGCGATGGAGAGAGCCATGCTCGGCGTTTCCCTGCGTGATCGAACCAGAAATGAGGAGATCTGCAGGAGAACTAAAGTAATCGACATCGCTCGAAAGATTGCTCAGCTAAAGTGGAAAGTGGGCTGGACACATAGAAGAACCGATGGCCGTTGAGGCGGAAAGGTTCTGGAATGGCGACCGCGCACCCGACGACGCTCCGTGGGTAGGCCCCCGACAAGGGGGACCGACGATCTGGTGAAGGTCGCGGTGTTTGCTGGATGCGGACAGCGCAGGACCGATCGTCGTGGAGATCCGCGGTGGAGGCAGTGGGTGTCGTGCGGCTGATGATATGATAATGATGATATCAGTTATAAGACGCCCACTGCTGGGCATAGGCTTCTCCCAAAAACTTCCCCATAGTCTTGCGCATTGCACACCCGCATTTAGTGGCTTCCTGCAACCTTCACCAGACCGTTTATTTACCTTGTAGGGGGCTACCCACCTAGGCTATTACTACTTATTTCCCACTAACAAGGTTATGAAAATAGATAATTAAAACTTTCAAAACGATATTTATTGAAAATAATTCTTTTTTTTCATTCAGGTTGGCCCGTAAAGCAAGTCTATCACCAGAAGCGTGGGCCAAATGCCTTTTAGGGGCATGTTATTCGCTATACTTCCTGTCACTGCCTTGTCGCATGATGCTCAATCGTGGGAAAGAACACGCGACGCTTCGAGCCGCCTACGAACTGTTGGAGAGAGCTACCAAGTTGAGGGTGCCTTGCGATGAGGTAAGAACAAACATGTGGTGCTATACAGAAATATTATGTTATGATACACCATAAAATGTTACACTATTTTATAAACAGCATTGTTTATATAGATTTCATTTACATCGTCTACAAATCCGATTAAGGCACAGATTAGATATAACAGATAAAGCACTCCTCACAAAAAATTCAATGACCGAGCGAGCGCGAAGCGTCTTCGTTTTAGCTTGGGCAAAATTGCTTTCGTATTTTCGGCTGTCCGGCTATCCGTCTGCTCTCCTCTAGTCGCATTTCTCTAGCAATTCTCGTGAAATTATATGAGCAGTATCTATAATTAGATTTTTTTTGTTGATTTAGTTTCTCAACATGTCAACATTTCTCATAAACGCTAGATTATGACGATGTATCTAGATGCTAGCAATACACATGAGTAGTTTTGAAGTTCTAATGGTTTGAAAGAAATGCCAAGCGCACTGAAATGTGTGCTTTATTACTTAATGTAGCTTTTACCCGTCAAATGATGTTATATAACCTTTCTGTTTTGTAATAGGCACGCAGCGCTGTGCAGTTTGAAATTGTACTTTATTGCCGTGCTGCGAGAGTAACTTATTATTTGATTGTCTTCGCGCGGATGGGCGCGAAGACAATCTAATAATTTATCCAATAGCACCGAATATAATACACTGGCCTGCAAAACTAAGTACTACAGAGGTCTATTTTCATACAAACGAGGTAACTTTGAAGCATTGGTTCTCCGCCCAGGATTAAACGTGGTGTGATCTGATGATGGCCATCCAGGGAGTGAATGGAGAAGATTCAGATCCCCATACACACCCAATAGATCTGATCAGCATTCTAAGAGCTGTTTGGATATGTTTAAAAAAACCACGAAAATAGCATTAAAATGTATGGAAATGCTGTAACTGATAACTCTTATCCTTACAGCTCTTAGAATGCTGATCAGATCAATTGGGTGTGTATGGGCACAGAGGAAATAATCACTACTACGTAGGACCAGAGACAAAGCTTCATACAACCGCGCAAATCAGTTGCACCACTACAAGCACGCGGGGTAATGTACTCTATGACGCGGGGCATGTGTGCGTGTCCACTGGCCGCTTGTCGCGTACAAGGAAAAAACCTGTTTTGACAGCCAGCCAGTGGACAATCATAGGGCATCATTTGTTTTGTTAGTTGCAAGTTTGAATTTCACGTTCTTAGGAAGCTTTGTCTCTGTTCCTTTCTTTTTACTCATGTGGTATGGGGATCTGAATCTTCTCCATTCACTCCCTGGATGGCCATCATCAGATCACACCACGTTTAATCCTGGGTGGAGAACCAATGCTTCAAAGTTACCTCGTTTGTATGAAAATAGACCTCTGTAGTACTTAGTTTTGCAGGCCAGTGTAGTACGATTAGTACTATTATATTCGGTGCTATTGGGTAAATAGCTGTTATTCTCCATTGTCTTTAGGTATGCTACAGAGTTATGATGCAACTTTGCGGGATCCACTCTCTACCAGTATTAGCAGTCCAGCTGCTGTTCCTGATGAAGCGCGCCGGCCTGCAGCCCAACGCGCTCACGTACGGCTACTACAACCGGTGCGTGCTGGAGGCCACGTGGCCCAAGGACATGCCTAGGTGAGTCTTAGTAAATAAATGACGGTTTTAGCGGTGTGATCATACTGCTGCATGAGCAATTGACGAATGACGAAGAAATGCAGGATCAGCGAAAAGTAAGACCCACTGGCCACGGCGGCGTAGCATCATAGACGCTTCAAAATACGCCGTGCAGTTTGTGCAGCACAGCGTACTGAAATCTGTCCACGTGGCGTATTGCACGCGTACGTTTTCAATTATTTGTACAATGCCGTGGGACGACAAAGGGACAAAGAGTTGGCTTATTACTATATTCGAAGTCGCCGAAGACGACGAGAGTATATTGGGCGCATCCATAATATAGAAAAAATATCCACTGTAGATTGTTAGTAGCGGCAAAGGAATTATTAGAAGATGATAGTGTAATTTCATTACATACATACATACATACACTCACGCCTGTTTCCCATGGGGGTAGGCAGAGACTATGGATCGCCACCTGCTACGATCCTTGCACACTTCTTTCGCTTCATTCATATCCATCACTCTTTTCATACATGCCCTGCGGTTTTTGTCACTGCGTACACCAGCCTTTTTTATAATAACCTCTATTTGGTCCGCGTAGGTTTTTCTGGGACGCCCTCGTGCAATCGTTCCTTCCACATTCGCACAGTATATCTCTTTCGTGATTCGCCTTTCATTCATCCTCTCTAAGTGACCAAACCACTGGAGCATTCCTTTCTCAATTCTTGTCACTATATCATCTTTCAGACCACACCTTTTGCGAATCACCTCATTGCTCACTCTATCACTCAGTTTTACTCCGCATATTTTCCTCAACGATCGCATCTCTACCGCATTTATTCTGCTTTCATTCTTCTTCTGCCATACCCAAGATTCACTTCCATACATCAGTGTCGGTACCAGCACTCCGTTATGAATAGCCATTCGCGCCTTTGCAGAAACGGTTTGGCTACTCATAACCGAGTGTATAGCACCACTCACCGAATTTCCTTTCTTCACTCGTCTTTCTATGTCTTCCTCACTCTTTCCGTCCCTTGTGAACAAACTCCCCAAGTATACAAACTCACGGACTTGTTCCACTTTTTCGCCACCTAACATTACCGTACAGTCATTTCATTCATTCTATAAAATGAGTTAAACTGTTTATTAGGATTTTTCAAACAACCTTTTTTAAAATTTTCAACAAATTTCGCGACCGTTGCCGCCATTTATATAAAAATAAACACGTGCGCTCACTCGATGTACACTCCGGCATATAACATGCGGTACGGCGGGCGTCATGCAGCCTGCATGCAGCGACGCGAGCACGACGCTGCCGCTCCGTCGACAGAGTTTCATAGTTTTGTATGTAAGCTGCAAGCAGGCGTACACCAAGCGTATAGTGACGAATACGCGTCTATGAAGCTACGCCGCCGTGGACTGTGGGCCTAAGAAGTACAACAGACGTGCCGTTACACTACGTCAATCTAACATCGAGGAAAATGTATGGAGACCTGTTGGGTCTACCACGCAAGTGTTCTCGAATTCGCCGTCCGCTTCATTTGACAGATAGATGTGATACATTACTACTTTTCTTTGATAAGTTTTTATTTGTGCCAAAAAGAAAAGAAGTAGCAATGTAACTCATCCATCTGTCAAATAACCGAAATCGACGACACTTGCGCGATAGGACCCCTAACTCACGATATCGAAGTTTTCTACGCGCTTCTCATAAATACAAATTCCAACATCGAACAGTTGGACCGCGGTCCCCGACCACAGACAACTAGCTCAGCGGAAGTACTTCCCATTTAGCTCAATATTGGCGAACAGATCCTGGCTCAACAACGGTCATTTGAACTATTTTAGGTCCAATTACACAGAAATGTCAAAACAAAATAAGTGATTTCAATACCGATTTGTGACTATTACAATTTCCCTCTGAACACCTTGTTTGCTCGCTACAAAAATGATGTATCAATGTCTGACTAGGCTATAAAACGGCGAGTTCCGGACAGAGTATGATTAAAAAATACATTTTGTATAAAATTAAACTTGTATAGGTAAATATACACTTCTAAGGCTTCCGCGCGTACAGTTCATTAGAAATAAACAACACTTATGGATTACAGCACGTATATTGGTTAATTCAGATGTTATTTTAGAATTTTTTAATTTTTATTTGTACAGGTAATTATTTAACTTCTTTACATATCATATCCTAAAAAGAAATTATTGTTTTTTTCCTTACACATTCCTATTACATACTCGTGTTGGTTTGGCCCGTGGTTTTATTGGATCGTTACAATACAACCAATGCTAGTGGTTTACAACTATACAATTGTTACAGTGGTTCACAACTATTGTGGAATAAGCTACGTATCGCCGTGATGGGAGCCGCATTGTTTCGAAAAGCGGGCGCTCAACGAGCGAGCCGAGCGGCCAGCGCTGGCTTGAGCGTTACTTCTGCTGGCAGTGAGTTGTTGTATTTTGATCTCTATTCTCTTATGCTACGGCTCCATCCCCCCTAGCCAAAGTAACATTTTCAAATTTTCGTTATCGCTTCGCTTTCGAAACATGTATGGATTTGACGTTTTAAAATTCGATTGTTAACGAAACCTTATGTCAATCCCATACATGTTTCGAAAGCGAAGCGATAACGAAGATTTGCCAATGTTACTTTGGCTAGGCCCTCACATGTCCAACTACGCGTTAGCTAAGGCATTATATATTTTTAGTACTGTCGTTTGCAAATTAACACGTTAAAGTGTTGGCCTCACCTGCGTAACGCCTAGATTAACGTGTTAGTCTACGCGTTAAGACGCAGGTGGAGCAGTAGCATTACTCAAACAAGTTGTAATGTAAACAGTACACTGAAGATAATACTAGCGATAGTTATCAATACATTTACTTAACTCTAAAACTATTTAGATACTAGCGGCCGCCCGCGACTTCGTCTGCGTGGAAAGGTTTTTTTGCTATCCCTCGGGAACTATACCTTTTTTCGGGATGAAAGCTACTCTATGTCCTTCTCTGTACCCCTGACAACGTGTATACAAAATTTCATGTTGATCGGTTCAGTAGTTAGGACGTGAAGGCGTAACAAACAAACAAACAAACAAACGGACTTTCGCATTTATAATATTAGTAAGGATTATTCGCATTTGTTCGGATTCGCAAAAGGTCGGATTCTCATTTCGCCGAAAGACAGGCAAAAAGAAAGGTATTTAAATAAACTTGGCTAGCAGTTGGTCGGATAATCTATTGTATCTTATCCTATAAATAAAAAAATACTGATTCGAATTGCCTGTCTGAAGTAAAGTTTGTAAATATATTTTTTTGATAGACAAAATTAAATTATCTTATAAGCCCTCTTGTGAGTAAAATAAGTAACTGAAAAACAAAGCAATTAATGTACTTAGCATTCGTCTCGCAAAACAATTGAAAAAATGCGTGCGCTTGTATTTAGCGCGTGACTCAATCGTTTTTTCTTTGTTTACTGATAAACCTCTTATTTGCTGAAAATGACTTTATTTTTATAAAAAGTTTATTTAATTTTGTGTTTATAGGCAGTGGCACCCTTCCAAGAGTGCATTCTGCAGCAGCGGTGGGCGAAGGTGGGGAATTATCCGCTTTGGCCGGACTGGCCGCCTGCGAGCCGGCCAACAGCCGAACTAGCCTCGACTCAGGTCAGTAACACAACAAACCCAAACTACACACTCCACCACACCACACAAACAAGGCAGCGGCATTCTTCCACTGTAGCTATTGCTGAAGGATGTCGTGTGTGTTGCTCTTTAGTTTTGATTAATATGTTATTCATATGGGATGGCACGTAGAATCGTAGATATGTAGGACTGTAGATTTAATGAAACTCACTGGTATACTTTAGACTGCTGCAGGCAGGGTTTATTTTGGATAGCAAAGGGCATATACAACTTGAATTTAACTCAAAAAACTTATAAAAGTATGGAAACACGACCAACGCAATGGTGTCCGGAAAAGAAGAGAGAGTGGGAAGCGCCCCTCCAACTGTACCTCCTTCAGTTCTTTTCCAAGTGAAGCAGTGATGTATAGTAAAAACATAACCCTTTCTTTGCAGTCGGGTATAAATAGTGTTGGGTAACATGCCAACAATTTAGTTTTTTGTTAATGTGATTCCTTCATTGATTATGGCTTGCCATTGCTCCAAGTAAATCCGTGGTCTACAAAAACTTTTTTACTAATGCGGGGGCCATATTAAAGAATTCCACTAACTTATACTTAGCTTATGGAACATAGTATCGTTTGTAGGTCGTTCGATGGAAGGGCGGTCGAACGCGTTCGACGCGCTGCTGACCCGGCGCGGGAACATCGTGCGCGGCGCGCCCGCGCGCCCGCACGCGCCCGCCCTGTCCTCTGCCGCCGGTATACTTATCACAGGTAAGAATGCGGGTCAATATGTACTGGAGATGTTACTAATATTCGCATTCGTATTTGCATATACGAATGGTTCGCATCGTTTTAAACATTCGCATCGACATTCGCATTCGAATCGGCGAATGCGCATGTGTGCCGATCGTCATATTTTGTCGTATTTTGCCCATCGGCCGCGCAACCGCGCCTCTGCGCGCCGCATCTGCGTTTCGGTGATTGGCGACTTCGCGCATGACGTCATTAATTCAACCAGTAGGAAGCCTTTATTTCAATCACGCGGGTTGTTTGTGATTGCTCGTTGATGTGGTCAGTCGGTTGCTTGGTCTGTTGTATTATTTTAGTTGCCAGTCTGCTATACTTTCCTAATAATTTCTCGTTTAGTAAACACATAATTTATTTAATTTAAAAGTATTTTGTATTAATTAGTCAGTTTTTCCTTATGGCACCGGAAAATAACATTTTTCAATCAAACAGTAATAATCAAAAGATTTCGCTTTAGAGACAACGTCTTCGGTGTATTCAAAAATTAATTTACTTCCAGGAAAGCCATCAACTCCCGATTTAACAGAACCGTCAAGACCACGAAGCAACTCTTTAGGAAATGAAGATACAAGTAGTGCACCTCTAACTATCACTGAGAAAAGACAGGTTAGTTTTGTGTTTATAGCGCATCTCAAAAAATACGAGTATTTAATTTAATTTTAAGCATTGATCTTATCTTCTCAAATAACCTATCTCTAATTTTCTTGTCATTCGCTAAGTTCACTCGACAGTCATTAAAAGAAGACCCGGCCTTTTATGCTATAGTTGTGTACTTTTTATTTATTTATCTGAGATTCATAATCTGCTGTACTTTTTCACTTATTAGTCTGTGGTATCTGTGAGCCAAATGACTGGTCAATGCCAAATCGGAAGTCAAATTGACAAATTCTCTTAATTTCGAAAATGGAAAATAATTATTTTATAGTGTTTTGCAGCCACGCTTTTACATTTCATTGTGAATTTTCTTCCCTTTAAAAGTTGAACGTAGACAGCGGAACGTTTTTAAATGACTTATTGTTTCTGCCCCCTTGCATTGTAACCGAAACGCTATATAAAATAAAAAATTAAATAAAATCCATTTATTTCAGACTGAGTCCGATATAATATAATATAGCGATTTATCGTGTTTAACCGTCAAAAGACAATAAATAGATTTTGACAATAAAATGCTATATTACGCGAAATGTTATTCGGAACTTTGCGTCCAAAATTGCCAGGCGCGTGCTCTGTGCCGATATGCCAGTCTTCGACAATCGAATGATTTATATATATCGTGTTTCGGTCGTCATGATATGCATGGGAGAGTTGTAGTGTTTTCATATCAAAAATATTCGTTATTAAATAACTTTTTTTCAACATGCGCTAAAATAAGACTGAACTTGATCAATGTTGCAAATATTATTGGCTTTATTTTAATACCAAATTCAATCGAATACAAATTAAGCATATTTTCTATGGCGAGTGCCACTTCTCCTTTCCTATCCTTGTTCAACCTTTCGAACTTTTTTATTATTTACGTTGTTTTAGACAATACACGTGAGTCCAGACAGCCCTTCAGACTTGAGAATCCTAACGAGGTCCGAAAGCTTCGCCGGTGACGCACAAATCGTACAAAACTTACAGAGACTATCGTTTTCTGGAGGTAACTACTTCTTATAAACATTAATTAATGACTTTATACTATTTCTATTGAATATTTTGTTCCATTTAATTTGCAGTTAATACCTGTTAATTTATAATGCGAGTTTAAGGCAATATTATATGCAACACTAGCGCCACGAAAGAAAAGCTAAAAACGGCCGTCGTTTTCTTTTTCATCGAGAAAAACAGTAAATTATTTGTTATCAAGTTTATATGTTTATAAAATAACAATTGATATTTTGCGAGTGAAACAAAGCTAGGGTTTAAAAAAAGTGTATTTACACGGTAATTATTTTTTGTAGGAGTGGCGCTAGTGTTGCATTTAAGAGTAATAGCTTTAAATTCTTACATAGAATTGTTTAGATATTATCTATTTTTTTTTTCATTTAGTGGGTAACAAATCCCGGTGTACGCGGGCGCTCAGTTTTCCCGAAGAACCTGATAAAGAGGCAGCTGCAACGGAACCGCTGAACACGTTGCTATCTTCACCACTAAAGTGAGTATTGAAAATATTTGAACTGAACCACCAACTGCAAAACGTGGACGGCCTCTTAACCGTCCACGTTTTGCCGCTCTCTCGTTCGCACATGAACTGTCAGAAACGATAACTTTGTGTACTTCAGTAACTCGAAATTGAAAGATCGAGACTGAAATGTGTGTGTTAAAATGTCCGTGATATTATATTGTGAAAAATGGGCGGAACACATTTATAAATTACACATTTAGATTAAAGAAATCTTGAGAAAACATTAAATGTGCGAGCGAGAGAGCGGCAGTCAGCGGCAAAATCGCTACGGGCTCTTAATTTCGCTGGAAATTATATCTTAAAAGATGTGTGTTCTGTGTAAGCGTTTTAAAAAAACTATTTTTTTGCAGACTATCGCCCCGCACCCCCGTACTATCAGACGACCCCCTCGGCGCACTATCGGGCCCCCCGTCGCCGCCCCCCGCGGACCCCCCGCCCCCAGTCCCGCCGGCCCCCCGCCAAGAGTTCAGCGTCAGCCCTAAGCTGTTCCACCGACGAAGCAACTCGTTTCAGGATGATCCAGTGGAGGAACAACCAGGGTATACACCTTCTGGTGATAGTTGTACGAAGTAGATGGGTATGGAAGGATCGTAACTTGAAATATTATTTTTTTGTTTTTTGTAGTTATTGCAGGGGGTCTCACTTCGCGCTTAATCTTATACCGGGTGTTACAAGACCCTCAATGAAGCCGAGGTCTACGTATTCTGCCCATCATCAGAACCAATTCTGTTTAAAATTATTGCTGGGAAACGATTAAAATTTTTGGTGTTAAAAAAGCAATGCATACTACCATGCAATGTAACGCGTACAACAGACCGTGCCTGCGAGTGTATGCTACACAGCTGCGTGCGGCCGAGTTGAAAGGCAACGTTTATGTGCGTGCTCATGAGATACATTAAGTGATGACGTTTTGAAGCCATTGTTACGAAATACTTAAATTTTTGATAATGTTTCTTTGGACAAAAATTAGAAAATAACTTTGTAGCTATTGGTTTCTAAGGTATAGTTTAAAAGACAAAAATGATCCTGATAATTGGCGGAATCCATGAACTTCGGCTTCGTTGAGGGTCTTTTTACACCCTTTATATTAGCCTACTGCTCGCGGCTGACTCAGTCGAGCCAGCGCACGAGGGATGTCGTGTGTCGGTTGAAATAGAGCTACGCGACAGAAAGAGAAGGTGCATACAATAATAGGCACGCAGCGCTGTGCAATTTGAAATTGTACTTTATTGCCGTGCTGCGAGAGTAGCTTATTATTTGATTGTCCTCGCGCGGATGGGCTTCTGTACGTTTAGTACAATAGACAATTTGACAACATTGAAAATATACTACAAATTGTGGTCATCCTAACAGATAATGGTGTAAAAAAACATATTCGACTATTGTATGGACTAAATTAAGTCTATTAATTGATTAATTTCACCTAGAAAAATGCAATAATTTTTGATATTTTTTTCTGTGGCGAAAACACTCTAAGCTGACTGATGACGTCACATGCCTGTAAATAAATATGGCTTCAGGCGTTTGACACGACCATAGACTTAGGATCCGCGATTGATGGCTGTCAAATGGCTAAGGATATTACATAAACTTAATATCCACTGGAATAGACGAACAGAGTTCACTTGGCTGCGAAACCAAAAGTGAGATTAGCCAGTGTTTGTAAATATGTAAACGTGTGCGTGAATTTAGAGATGCACTGAAGACCATTTTAGGTTGTCGATAACCATAATGTATTATTGCTCTAATAAATAAAACACAAACAAGATTTTGAACAATTTTATTTAAATAATTTCTTAAGGTCTCCTTTAAGGCTCCCTGCTTATTTATTTATGACATTTATCCAGTTTAATTTAATCACTGGATTTACAGAATACCTGGAAATAATTGTTAAATTAGTACTTAAGTTGGTATAATTTACCATTTGAAAACTGTCGGTTACAAGCAGCTTTAAATAAAACTATCAGTGTTCACAAAGACAAACAAAGTTATATTGGAAATCATCGACATGAGTATCGATATCGATAATTTTTGATCAATGTCTACGGCTTATTTTCTCAAGTTCACGGACATAATATCTTTTTATCTAACACATAATGTTTAGAAATCAGCCTTTATTTAGGAAATAGGCGTTTAATAGCATCATATTAGTATATAACTTAGTGTGTTTGGGAATATATTCAACTAAAATATTAATTATGAAAATGGTAATAGTACAATCATATTTACCTGTGAAATGAGTGTTTATTTGGGTTATTGTCGTAAGTAACATTACAATCCAGTACAGAACACGACACCATTATTGATTTATATAGCTTTGAGAGCCAAACCGACCCGATCGCGATCAAAATTACAAAATAATCTTGTTGACGCTTTTCACCAAGGTGATAAACGATGATAAATGAAGTCAAACCAGGTTCAGCTGACAGTTTTTTTTTACTCTTTCTCGCACATCGCATAAGCCGTAAGAATCGGTTTCTCACTCGCACCTTTGTCCGTCTACTTGAGCATAGCGAAAAATTTTCTAAGTCTATGGGATATTACAATGTTTACAGGCTTGTGACGTCAACAAATCACGTGTCCAGCACCAAGGCGTTTTTGGCGCGGTTTTAAAATTTTAAACTTTAACATTGATTTTTTAATTAAAATACATTGATTTTTCCTGAAATATCAATGTAGTGCGCTTATTACGTAATAACGAATAATTTAAAATGGTTTTACAAAATTGGTCAAGTAGTCTATTATAATATTCTGTAGTTTTTGTATCAAATTGTCTAGACTAGGACCGCGCGCGTTGTGACAGCATCATTGCGTCAGGCGTCGTTACTAGGGTTAACACAAAAGACAGAATATTCCAAAATTTGTTTTTATAAATTATCATACTCGACTGTAAAAAGTTATGTACTTTTCATAAACTTAAAGTTACTGGTCTCGGTCGTATTTACTCGACTGACTATTCCGAAATTTAACTTAATGTGATCTATAAATGAATGATGCTTAGATTAAAAAACTTAACTCAGTATTGCAACTCTTCATATTATAGTTAGGATCGGAAGCTCAATAAAAAAATGTTACTTTCATATTTGGACAGTTTGTGAAGATTTTGAAAACGATCCTTCCGTATTTATTTATTTTGCTTTAAGCTTATCCCGCATGCTTTCTTCTGTTGCTTTTGCATTGCAAAATTGGGCGATGGTTCGGTGTCTTATTATTTTTATTTGATTTATTAGTTTGTTTTCTTTAGAATTTTAATAAAATAGTAGTAGTTGTAGTTTAGATTACTCTTATTAGACTTTTATCCAAACTATTCTCATTAAATGTATGAAAAATTTGTTACATTAGACATCAGCGAACCTCAAAATTTAAATAAAACTTCAACCCATTTCCCATCCTTATAGCCCCCACTTCTTAATAGCTAGTGCTGCCCTCTAGTGAAACAAGATAACCTCGATAGTTTCCTCCCCGCCAGGAAACTGCATAGGAGTGAGACGGCGCCGGGTGGGACGGTATCTTCGAGTCTCGCTAGTCTTGGGAACTCGCTGAAGATTAGTTTCGGGTGAGTTATAAACTATAGTGTATTAAGTTTAGGTCGCAACGACCCAACTGAAACTCACTCGCTATTTTTAACCGACTTCAACAAAAGGAGGAGGTTCTCAATTCGATTGTATGTTTTTTTGTTTATCGTTGTTCGCGCGTATCTTCGACATTTATGGACCGATTTTGATGATTCTTTTTTAGGGTTCCGTACCCAAAGGGTAAAAACGGGACCTTATTACTAAGACTCCGCGGTCCGTCTGTCTGTCTGTCTGTCCGTCCGTCTGTCTGTCTGTCACCAGGCTGTATCTCATGAACCGTAATAGCTAGACAGTTGAAATTTTCACAGATGATGTATTTCTATTGCCGCTATAACAACAAATACTGAAAACAGAATAAAATAAATATTTAAGGGGGGCTCCCATACAACAAACGTGATTTTTTGCCGTTTTTGGTACGGAACCCTTCGTGCGCGAGTCCAACTCGCACTTGGCCGATTTTTTTTGTTCGATTGAGTTTGCTTGCGAGATGGTCCCATTTAATTTTTTTTCAAATCGTCGGGTAGTTTTCAAGTAATCCTGAAAATGCTATGATTTTGCATCAACTACCTTGACGACTTTCTTATTTATGAACCGATTAGATGATTTTTTTTGTTGGAAAAGAGATACTTTAGTGTAGTCTTTTTAACCGACTTCAAAAAAAGGAGGTTCTCAGTATGTATGTATGTTCGCGATTATCTCACGTTTGGCTGAGTCGATTTTTCTACCTAAATAATATACCTAATACAGAAGGTACTTACACTAAAAATAAAAAAATAAAAAATTGTTTATAAAACATAAAAACCGACTTCAAAAAACCTGCATATAAAAATCAAGAAATAATATTCAAATCATTAGATATGCATTATCATTGTTATAATAAAAACACGTCTATTGAAGTCGGGTGGGGCTTTTAGAATAAAAAAATAGGAAGTTGTACTCCAGCCCACCCGACTTCAATAGACGTGTTTTTATTATAACAATGATAATGCATATCTAATGATTTGAATATTATTTCTTGCTTTTTATAGGCAGGTTTTTTTAAGTCGGTTTTTAGGTTTTATAAACAATTTTTTAAGGTTCAGTTTTAAAAATAGATATCTTACCTATTTAGTTACAATACAGATAAATTGTAGTTATGAACGTTACTAAATAAAATCGTTTAGGTTAGAACTATACCCTGCAAAAAAAAGTTTTAATGTCGGGTGAGTTTTGATTGGGTCAGTTGCCGTTGCCACCGAGATGCCATACAAAATCAATAATGACATTGAAAGTTGTTCCCGTTATCCTCTACTCTTTT
Source organism: Agriphila tristella (assembly GCA_928269145.1). Lineage (NCBI taxonomy): Eukaryota > Metazoa > Arthropoda > Insecta > Lepidoptera > Crambidae > Agriphila > Agriphila tristella. The sequence continues at coordinate 48,766,737 of OV743433.1, forward strand.
TGCCAGTCTGTAGCAAGATGAGCATGTATTTTAGTGCGACAGCTGTTTTGATTGGTTTATTTTTTGTTTTAAAGTCATTATTTGTGCTGGATGTGTTGATTATGTATGAGACAATAACTAAATCCATTAGTAGTTAGGTCAGTAGTGGCACTCATGTATGGCGAGGTCAAAATTTGTCATTAGATGAATTCACTTGGCACATATGTAGCTTAGGTAAAACTGATCTGATTTAGCCCGGTAGCCATCCGCCCCCCCTTGGCAGGTAAGGGGGGGTGGCATTCAAAGTTTCGCGCCGCCGCACTTCAGAAAAAAAATCATATCTCCTTCAATATACCTACCACCTTGAGTGTGGTATCATAATGTGATAAATCAAGGATGAGGAAGCCATTTTTGAGACATTTAATGTACAGTTTCATAGAAAAAAAGTGATATATTTTACTATATTGACGACATTATCAAAATCAGTTTGCTATTTTTTTTATTCACCAGTTGGTATCTTTGAAAATTAAAATTTTATGCAAAGGAAAAAAATACTATCTTAAAGTACATTTATTCAGCTTTAAATACATACAAACTTATATATATTTATCATACAATATCTATCTGACAAAAATCGAACATTGTATGCGAAGGTGTTTCCAAACTTCTTTAATTTCAAGTTAAGTTGGTTTTTCATACAAATTGTATAGAGTACAAACTTAACTTTGCGGCCAATTGATGTTTATGTTTCTACGGTCTTATAGTCTCTCTCAGCTATCGTACAGTCTAATTTATACTTAAATTTTTTTGTGGAAGTCATAACGACAATTGAAAAAAAAGCTTTTTAAAAAAAATAAAAACCGCCTTCAAAAAACTGAAAACAAAAACAGCTTAAAAATTAAATACCTCTAAAAAGCAAGAAATAATATTCGAATCATTCGTTACACATATCAATATTAATAAAACACGTCTATTGAAGTCGGGTGGGGCTGGAGGACAACTAAATTTTTTTCTTAAAGCCCCACCCGACTTCATTAGACGTGTTTTATTAATATTGATTTGTGTAACGAATGATTCGAATATTATTTCTTGCTTTTTAGAGGTATTTAATTTTTAAGCTGTTTTTGTTTTCAGTTTTTTGAAGGCGGTTTTTATTTTTTTTAAAAAGCTTTTTATTTTCAACTTTTTAGTGGTAGGTATGTAAGCGCAGCGTGTAAATATTTTTTAACTTTATATTATAATATTTTCAATGGAAAAATGCCCAGAACTCAATTTCCAAATTTACGCTGTTTGTTTTTGAGGAGTTCCGTTGTGTCATCGTAGTCCAAGTCTAGTCCAGAACGTTGCATCGCAAACCATGATTTGGTTTGTTTTGGATTGCCATAAACTTACCAAAACCTAAATCACTTTACTTATACTATTTGATTTTGAAGAGTTCCTTTATGTATCTTCGAAGTTCGAAGTCCAATAACAATGAAATTAAATTGTGACCACTCTTGAAGTATACCCTTTCAAATAAAAAAAGAATCATCTAAATCGGTTCATAAACAAAGAAGTTATGTCCGAAATTCCATAAAAACTCGTGCGATGGCGAGCTAAATAATTGATATTTTTCAGGATTATGAAAAAACTACTGGCCAGATCTCTGTAAAAAATTTATGGGACCACACACGAACTATGTTCTTTGAGTTAAAAAAAGAATTGTACAAATCGGGTAACAACTGACGAAGCTATGTTAAAACATACATAAAAAAAATAAAAAATAAAAAAAAAAATACCGTCGACTTGAGAACCTCCTCCTTTTTTTGAAGTCGGTTAAAAATAGACAGACTTGATCTCAGAATGAGGAAGTCACAAAACGTCGACGCGACGTGGCGTCAAAAGATCAGCTCAAAACGATCAGGTAGGAAACGTCCTATCCTACCATATTAAGTTTACAGTGCAAAAAGTGTTTAAATCATAATAGGTAGGTACCCTAAGAACCTAGGTATACAAATATATCGTAAAGATAAAACTACTGTTGCATTGAGTATTTTTATACACTCGTGAGCAGAAAAATGGAACAACAGCCCTATTTCATACAAACAAGGTAATTTTAAAGCTTTGGTTCTCCGCCCAAGATTAAACGGGGTATTATGTGATGATGGCAATTTAAAGAGTGAATGGAGAAGGCACAGATCGCAAAAGAAACCCAACGGATCAGAGGAGTCGTTTACACCAGAGACCGTCTAGAGTGTCGAGTGTTACATTTTCCATACTTAAAAATTTTCGCTTGATATTTTTTTAAGTTCAACCCTGAGCTAAATGACTTATCTAATCCGTTCGATTTCTTTAGCATTATAAGTCTCCGCCATCCATTCTTTAAACTGCCATCATCAGATAACATCTCGTTTAATCCTGAGCGGAGAACCAAAGCTTTAAAGTTACCTCGTTTGTATGAAAATAAGCCTGTTAATCATTTTTTTCAGCTCAAAAGTGTATAAAAATACTTAATACAACAATAGTTTCATTTTTACGATATATTTATATGCCTAGGTCCTTGGGGTACCTAATAATTATAATTTAAACATTATTTGCACTTTAGACTTAATTTGGTAGAATATTTTCCTACCTGGGTCGTTTTGAGATCTAATCTTTTGACGCCACGTCGCGTCGTCGTTTTATGACTTGCTCGTACTGAGAACACGTATGTCTAATTTTTTCTATAGTCGTTATGACTTCTACAAAAAGATCTAAGTATGTATTAGACCGTAGGATAGTTGAGAGAGATTGTAAGACCGTAAGAACATAAGCGACAAAATATACCAAAGTTAAGTTTGTATTCTATACATTTTGTATGAAAAAACCAACTTATATTTGCAGTTGGAAATTCTTGGCAACACTGTCACATACTGTGTTCGATTTTTTTCAGAGAGACATTGGTGTCGATTCGGCTAGCACGACTTAACTAAATTGACAGGACTAAATTTAATTTTAGCATTCTGTTCTTGTCTTTTAGATACATAAAGAAAAGGATGGAAAACTAAATTTAGTTTAGTCCTGTCAATTTAGTTAAGTCGTTGCCAACCGAATTGACACCATTGTAAGATAACTATATTTAAAGTATACATATTTTTAAAGCTGAATAAGTGTACTTTAAGTCAAAAATTTTTTTCTCTGCACAAAATCAGTATTTTCAAAGATACTGACTGTTGAATAAAAATAATAGCAAAACATTTTTTGATACTTTTAGCAATATATTTTTTTTTCAATGTCTATAAAATTGAATGACTCAAAAATTAATTTCTTTATGCTTGCTACAGAGTTAAGTTTGTGTTCTATACATTTTGCATGAAATAAAACATCTAATACTGGCTCTTGGAAACGTTGGGAAACACCGTCGCATACCATGTTCGATTTTTTTTCAGATAGACATTGTACGATACTTATATATAAAGTATATATTTTTTAAAAGCTGGATAAATTTGCTTTAATACAAAATTTTTTTTCTTTGCACAAAATTAGTATTTTCGAAGATACCGGCTCTTAAATAAAAAAAATAGCAAAGAGATTTTGATACTATCCGTTATATTTTACCTTTTTTCTATGAAACTGTACATGAAATGTCTCAAAAATGAGTCCCCTATCCCTAATTTATCATAAAATGATACCACAGTCGAGGTGATAGGTATATTGAAGGAGATATGATTTTTTGTCTGAAGTGCGGCGGCGTGAAACTTTGAATATCACCCCCCACTACCTGCCAAGGGGGGGAGGATGGCTACCGGGCTAAATCAGCTCAGTTTTACCTAAGCTAAATATGTGCCAAGTGAATTCATCTAATGAAAAATTTTGACCTTTTGCCACTACTTCCTAGGCTATAGGGATCATTCTCAGACGAAAGTTGTGTTCCAATTATATGGTCAAGCTACATTGCACTGCCTGACACCGAATTTCCCGTAGCCCTGCTTCTCGTTGTTGTTCATTACGACAGAAAGAGATAGAGTTACAGTACGGAAAAATCCGGTGCCAAGCAGTGCAGTGGATTTTGAAGCCTAGAAAGATTCTAAAAGATTATTTACAGTCGAGTCCACTGTGTGTCCACCTTCGACAGTCGAGTCCATTAACCCTTTCAGACCTGGCGTCCACAATCGAGGACATAAAATTTAAAAAAATATTTAAGTACATGGCCCCATTTGTGTACATAAAGAAAAACTAAATTTTCCTAAATTTTCTCAGGAAGGTGAAAAACAGTATTCTTTTAGATAAAAATAATTCCGGTCTGAAAGGGTTAATATTATGCACCCTTGACAGTTCATCAACCTTATGTCAAAAGTCAACATCTGTCAAAAACGCTCACAATAAACTCGACTGTACCTCGTCTTGCTCTTGAAAGCTATTTAACATTTTGTTATTTTGTGAATAGTTGATTATTTTACAGGATGCTTAAACATTATAATTCCTTTCATTCCACGTTAGAAACGATATTTTTTAATGTTCTAATGAGATGTTTGTGCATCCTGGGCCCTATTTAATAAACGTGACAATATTGTCACCTGTCATGACAATTTCATAGCAATTTCGTCAACCAATTAGAAAATAGAACAAACTACTCATAGCTACACCGTAATGTAAACCAAATTGTCATAACAGTTGACAAATTGTCACGTTATTGAATAGGATGTTGATGTGTCGTGTGGTGTTGCATTATTGTTGTCGTAAATAAAATCACGTTTTATTTTATCGCACCTCACTATTCGCTAGCTTTTTTGTTTTCTTAGACGCTATTCGCCTGCCAGACTATCGTTGCGCAAAGACAATATGAAAATTAGCAAAGCTGTCATCGAGAGCTATTTTAGGTAAGCATTGCCAATATAATATTTGATATGTACGTCGCATCGGTCCATAAAAATGTTGGCTTATTCTTTTTATCCACCTTGAAACAGCCACCTTAAGGTACCTAGATACCCGGAAAACGCGTGTCCATCTACCCACCCCATCATAGTTGATACCATGATGGGATGGACACAAAATAAGCCAAAATGTTGAGCATAGGAATCGGTTAATTAAGAAAGGGAACATGTCATGACAAGCCTATTTTTCAGAGACCCGAAAAATTTCTAAAAATAACTTATTCCCTTTCTTACCTTCATGTAATAATATTCCGTTTCTTGACTATTATGTCTGTCTTGCCATAAAAAATCAAAATCCATAATTGCTAAATGGGTAAAAGGTAAAAAGGTAACATGTTCCCTTTCTTAATTAACCGATTCAGTTAGATAACAATGTACCTTGTCATAATGACTAGTGACTTAAACTAACATCATAAGAATAAACAATACTACTAGAACGGTCTCTTCTTTGTGCGAGTCCCAAATGCCGCCATTTATATAACTACTTCCCCCTTCACGTCGCTACGCCCCGCTGTCGTCCAAGCGTGTTGCCAGGGTTGCTTACTGTTAAATATTGCTTACGTTTAAAGATCATATCGCTAAAATATGAGTTTTTCTTTAGTTTAAAATCATTATTTTATTCTAGTTAGTAGATACAAAAATTAAATAATCACTTTTTCTGTGTAAGTAAGTACTTACTTACCTACTCCTGAGTTTGTATAAATAAACATTCAGTATGAAAATTAAATTAAATTTTGAACAAAAATTTACTTCTAAAATATTTTTAGGTTTTGATCTGCTTACCGTTTAAACCCAATTATGAATATAGGTAGGTAGATATTTTCTTCATTCCTTTTATTTTATATTTTGGCACAGAACTTGTGTGACGATGTTTTTTTCACAAATGTACATCTTTTTTGATAAATTTATTAATTAGGTACTACGAAAACGATAATATTTTGATAATATTAGCTACCTACTTACCTCATAAATCATCTTTGGGAAAACTAAAAAAACTTAATTGTGGCATTGTTTTCGAATTGTTTGCACAACCAAACACAGCACAATAACTTGGCGCCATTGTAATACAATTTAATTCTAAGATTTACGCACAGAGAAAATATTACGGAACGCAAAAACAGGCAAACGCGCGTGCGGCGACGCCGGCCGGCCGTGACAGCCCGACTGAGTATTCTGTTTAACAGACGCGAGAATATCGTGACCTTGAGCCCGTTCGGAGCGGGAGTGTCCGTTCTAGTAAGTTTTATTTATTCTTATGCTAACATGTCACTGTCATTCTTTGCCGTATTTGTTACAGTTGTTTTATCTTATAGGTACTAATGCTGCTCGGCTATGAATGTTGTCAGGCGTGCACAGCACATTATTTTAGTGTGCGTAATACGAGAGCGTGCAGACGCATACTAAAACAATTGACATTGTGCATGTGCACGCCTAATAAAATTTATAGCCGAGCCGCATTTGTGAGACAAAAAAAAATTTATTTTATTTGAGACAGTACTAAAGTACTCAACATTTTCATGGGCCGACTGTACATAATTATGTACATTATATGAATGAATAGTCTTGTTTGAATTGATAGTAATCTACTTTTGGGATATTACGTTTCGAATTATAAAATTACTTAGTTCACATTTTGTAAAGATTCATGTTTTTTTTATTTTGCATGAGTTGTCAAGCCCTAGCTTCGATTATAATTTATTTAGATATGATCCTAATAATTTCGTCATAGCATGAATTGAATGATGCCTATAGATTTACTCCTAATAGTAGAAGAGATATTTTTTCTACTAGTGTAACCGTAATATTATAGTAAAATCTGGGGGAGTTACTCCCGACACGATCAAGAATATAGAGATCAAGTTGGAATCGAGTAAACGTCAAAACGGTACTATGGAAACCAAGGAAACCATTTTCACCATAAATAATGTACCAAAATAACAGATTTTTGGCGTTTATTCGATCCTGATGTGAACTCGATTCCGTCAGTCCCCGTCAAAAGTAGGGGGGCTGTATTTTGGTGATAGAGAAAGACCAAATTCTGATTTACACCTTATTGGGTCCGTAATAGGAAAACATGGTGTGGGGAGTCTCTATTTTTATATAGAAAACAAATTTATAGCCACAAAAAAACACATGACAAGCTAAACAGTTTCTCTAGTTGCTACAAATATTAAATTGCGTATAAACCTCACAGAAACTGTAAAAGAGACTGTAAAAAAAACAGAAAATCACCAAAAGTTAGTGAAGTTGCTTCAATTACTTTTATTCAAGAAAGATAATAATTGTGATAATGATTATGATGAAAAAACAACGAAATACATCGAAAAGTGCAGAAGTGAGGTTTTTTCCCTTACTCTTTACATGTAAAGAAAAAGACAGACAAATGTTCCAGTGTTACCGAGCCTTAAAAAGAACCATATTTTACTTGTTTTTTTAGTTTATTCAGCATTTATATCGTTTAATTTTCCTCCAGTCCAACCAGCATAGCATTCCAAAGTGGCTTGAGCAGTCTCAAGTCTGCCGCCACGACGATGGCCAAGAAGTTGGATGAAATGAAGGAGGTGATCTCGGCGAACTCGACGCCGGTGAAGGGCGCCATTGGGAACGCCACGAGTGCTTTGAGCAGCTTCATCAACGAGGAAGACTCTACGGACGGATCTTCGGAGATGAACCCTGATGGTATAGTATTTAAACATTTCATATTACAAAACTTGTTTGTGACCTTTTTACGCCTGAAATAGATTAGAACAGGAAAGAATATATGCTACCTTTTGTCGCGTAATTGAATAGGGAGCAAAGAGAGTTTATGGAACAAGCATTTCGCGCAAAAAATGGCATCACACGAAAACGACAACTACGTGAGGGACTTTTTGGCGGGAAGTCGAACGAGGCGGCAGCTTTAAATTTTATTTTTCCTAAAAGTTGATTATCCCTGCCAATCTCTATTAAAACACCTAATAAACTTAAAACGCACTCAAGATGGGTCCCCCTAGCAATGGGGAGGACCCTGCAGAAAAGAGAAAACGACGATATACGGAGGTATCTAGCGACCCCGAAGAACAAGAAAACGATAAGTATAAAATTTATACAAAACCAAATTATAAAAGATTATTTCTCGAAAGCAGCACAGGGGACTTTACTGTGTTTGTCGAGTCTACCGAACAAGAAAGATTAGGTAACAAAAATCCCATAACTTTGACGAGATTATTCTCAGAAAATGTGAAAGGCATTACTGGCGTACATCGAGTAAACGCACACAAAATTGGAGTGACTTTCAAAAAAGCATCTTCTGCTAACTATTTCTTAAAAATGGATGATTTCCTAGGCAAACATAAAATGAGGGTTTTTGTGCCATCCTATTTGACGGAAAAAATTGGTGTATTGCGATATGTTCCAAAAGAAATGTCTAATGAAGAGATATATAAAAATATAATTTGTGATGCTGAAGTAATTTCAATCAAGAGATTTATGAAAAAGGTTAACAACACACTTGTACCCCTGACTACTATCGCTGTTACGTTTGCCACAACCACTTTACCCCAATATGCTTACATCCAATTATTCAGATACAATATCCACCAGTATATACCACCTGTCCTGCAATGTTTCAAGTGCCTTAAATTTAACCATTCAGCCAAAGTCTGCAGAGGTAACCAAATGTGCTCATCCTGTGCTGGACAACATTCCTATAAAGAGTGCGATGTAGAAGAGGTAGTATGCATTAACTGTAGCGGCAACCACTTGGCCATATCCAGAGACTGTCCCATCAAGAAACAGAAATTAGAAGAAAACAAGAAGAAGTACTCTCAGCCAAATTATGCCGCTGTGGTGAGTTCCACTCCCCCTCCACCCATTAATGATTTAAAGTCCTACCCAAACTTGAACAATGTAAAGAATGTAAATAATGAAAATGTAGATATTGCTCAAATAGCTAATAATGACATCATCCTAAATGCTAATTGTAAAGTCGCTAATAGCTCTAGGCAATAACAGAGATAACAAAACTCCTTTAACCACTAAGAAAATAAAAGAAATATTTATATCTAACTTACTTTAATGGATAATTACTTACATATAGTACAGTTTAATGTGCAAAGTCTGCAGAGCAAAAAACCACTTTTACAAAAATTGCTTTTAGATAAAGAAATTGACATATGTTTGCTTAACGAAACTTGGCTTACTGATAAATCTGTTATTCCTAATTTTCCTAATTATAATTTTATTTTTAAAAATTCCGAAAACAAACATAATGGTGTAGGTATACTGATTAAACATGGTTTGAAATACTCTGTCTTAAACACTAATTTCCATGAAACTATTCAAAACGTTGCTTTAACTATTACGACGCAATCAGGAGATATAACTATACTTTGTGTTTATTGTCCACCCAACACTGGCAGATTTGACGCTAATAAATTAAAAAACATTTTAAATAATATTCCCAAACCATGCATCATTATGGGTGATTTTAATGCACATCATGTAAGTTTTGGATGTTTTAGTAATAATAATAGAGGCAATATTTTATACAATCTAATTGATGAACTAGATTTATGTATTTTAAATGACGGCACGCCAACGACTTGTCCATATCCTAATAGACAGGCCTCTGCGATAGATGTTACTCTTGTTAGTCCTTCCATAGCTCATTTGTGTGATTGGCATGTTCAGGATGATCCGTTAGGCAGTTATCACTACCCGATATCTCTTCATGTAAATATCCAACCATCCCAGTATGAAGTAGGTCCTGTGGAAGAAAAATACATTTATAATAAAGCTAATTGGCTTGAGTTCTATGCTTTATCTGAAAACTGTTTCTCTGATTTGAGTACTGAATCTGATGATTGTCTGGAAGTGTATAATAGCTTTGTAAATATTTTGAATGAATTAAGGGAAAAAACTATCCCTAAAAGAAAAAGTAGGTTAAATAATAATGTTCATAGAAAACCAGTTCCTTGGTGGAATTCGAAATGTGACGATGCTATAAATAACTCAAAAGAAGCATTAAAAGAATATAAATCGAACCCGTCCATCGATAATTATATACAATACAAAAAATTGGATGCTCTTAAGAAAAGAACTATAAAAACAGAGAGTTCTGAATCTTGGACAAACTTATGCAGAAGTTTTAATAGAATGACACCTGTTTCTAAAATATGGAATTATATTAAAAAATTCAAAAGAATTGGTACTAGTAATCATAATAAAAAATTTAACGATGAATGGGTTCCAAGTTTTCTAGACAATTTATCTGATTCTAGTGATTTCAATGAAGAGAGACTTTTATCATTGTTCAATAGTGCTGAGGAAAATACTATTAATTCATTTCTAAACCAACCATTTTCTTTGAATGAACTAAATAATTCATTACAAAGCAGAAAGGATACCACTCCAGGGCTAGATAATATTCCATACATTTTAATTAAAAAATTACATCCAAATGCAAAACAAATATTACTTTGTATTTATAATAAATTATGGCAAAATCTCATCATACCAGAATCTTGGAAAACACAATGTGTTATTCCTGTATTAAAACCAAATAAATCTGCAAATTTTGCCTCTTCATACAGGCCTATATCATTATCATCATGTTTGGGAAAATTATTTGAAAACATGTTAAAGCTACGTTTGGACTATTTTTCGGAAAGTAACAATTTAATCCCTGCAGTCCAGCATGGTTTCAGAAAAGGTAAAAGTTGCTCTGAAAGCTTTGTTTCATTAATACATGACATAAAACAAGTAAAACTGAGTCATTCCAACATGGTATGTGTTTTCTTGGATGTTAAGGGTGCTTTTGACAATGTGAATATAGAAGAACTTATTCAAGTATTGCATGATATTGGAATACCAGAAAGGACTCTACAGTGGCTTTTTAAATTTTTGAGTAATCGAGTCATTTATGTAAAATATAACAATAAGCTGCATGGCCCGCGGACAGCTAATAAAGGAACTATGCAAGGTGCTACATTATCTCCGTTACTATATAACCTTTATACTTCAGAAATCTTAAAATTTGTAAATACAGATAATGTAAATATTTTGCAATTTGCAGATGACTTGCTTTTATACAGTATAAATCAAAACATAGATATAGCTAAGAATAATATAAATAATGCTTTAAACCAATTATTTACATACTACCATGATAAACTTAAATTAGATATTAGTCCTGAAAAGAGTTCAGTTTTAATTTTTAGTAAAAATAATTCCAATATGAAAATTTTATACAACAACTCTGAAATACCCACTGTTGCTCAATACAAATTCCTTGGAGTGATTATTGACACACAATTAAAATTTGATAAGCACATTGATTACATTTGTAAAAAGGCAATGAGAAGTATTAATATTTTAAGGCACTTGGCTGGTACTTTCTGGGGATCAGACCCAAAAACCATGAGCATGCTGTATAAAAGTATAGTCAGAAGCCACTTTGATTACAGTAGTTTAGCTTATTTGAATGCCAGTAGCACCCTTCTTAGAAAACTAGATGTTATACAAAATATAGGATTAAGACTAATCTGTGGAGCTATGCGCTCCACCCCCATTAATTCTCTAGAAGTAGAAACTTGCATACCTCCTTTATTCCTCAGACGACTGCAATTAGTTGAGAATTTCTTCTTGAAAATTGTATCCTCAGAAAATAGTATTGACGTCAAATTTGATCAAATAACAGAAAAGTTAAATTCAATAGCAGCTCCTAATTTAACTCCACAATTACTCCTTTCTGGTACTGAAATCATAACAATTTATACTCATGTTAAAAACCAATCAAAAGATATTTCTAAATGTAATAAATGGCCTATTTATGACTGCTCTTACAATAGCCTGATAAATTATGATAGAAATAAGATCCATTTAGATTTAATATCAAGTAAAACAGATTTTATTGAGTTTAAGAACAATAAAGTTGACAGTTATTTTGTATACTCAGATGGCTCTAAAGATGAACACAATGTCAAAGCGGCTATATATGATCCACAAGCTAGTTACAGTGATTGTATTAAGTTAAATCAGAACTGCAGCATATTTACAGCAGAAAGTTATGCAATACTCAAAGCCTTAATGTATATAAATTGTCATGTAAATAATGTAAATATTGTAATAGTGACTGATTCTAAAAGTGTATTATCTTCTCTCTTCCATGGCCTTTCATCTTACAAATCTAACTATATTTTGTGTAAAATTCTTTGTTTAACAGAGCAATTAACTAACCAAGGGTTTAATGTAAACTTTATATGGGTTCCCTCACACAGTGGCATTGAAGGTAATGAGATAGCAGACGAACTGACACGCATGGAGCATAACCAAGATCACACCCAAACAGTTCAAGTACCATTTACGGATTACTATGCATATTTCAAGGCAAATGCAAAAGATCTATGGAAAAGTCACTGGAATAATACATTACAGACTAAAGGCAAGTGGTATGCTGAGATACAGAAAGACTTACCAGCGAAACCTTGGTACAGTAAAAGTAACAGATTTGAGAGCAGGAAATTTGTTACTGTAATCACACGGATGAGACTTGGCCATTGTTTAGTTCCGACGCATCTCCATAGAATCAATGTCTCCAGCAATAGTAGATGTCCACACTGTTCTGAAGAAGATGCCGATTTGCAACACATAATCCTCAACTGCTCCAAGTTTACAATCCAACGGTCCACCCTTCTCAGTGACATAAGTGACAGTGACAGTTCCTCACAGACATCAGTTCAAAACCAAAACAGTCTCCCCCGCCGCCAGGCTAGGCGCACTCCGCGCTTTAGGTACAAAGCTACAAGTAGGTAGCGGGTCCGTCCGGACGGACTAATTTCAGAGGGCTACCGCGTGCCGGCTGGGTCGCACATTAGCAGTTCGATTTCTATAGTATGCCTTAATACGAAGAAAAAGGATCCAAACTTCACGTTTTTCACTCTTCCAAAAGTTCCAAACGACATCAAAACGTAAGAAGTGCTTGTTTACTAGGTACCTAGTTAGTAACTAGTATCCGTTTATTCTTAGGTATTTACTTGTCTTATTTGCTAAGCAATCTTCGCCCAACTATTTATTGAAATAATAATTTATGGATTAGGTAGGTACTTACTTACCTACCTACTTACGAAATAAAATTAATTATAATTACACTTTCATTTCGTAATAAAGCCAATTGCTTTAAAGCCAGCATGTATAGTCTGATGTGGCGTTGACTGTACCTAGCCTATGTTTTTTTAAACGTATTACTACACATTATTTCACAAACACATAACTTGTGATAAATTAACTACCAGTTATTTAATTATTATTTAAAAGAAGAAACCCTAAAGTCGTTAGAAGAGATAAGAGCTACGCGATAGAAAGAGAGGCAACTTCTAGGTGAATATAACTGTAGGCAAGAGAGCGGCGTGCAACCTGAATTGCACTTTATAGGGTTTGGAATAGAGTCGTTATTTATTTAAATGACTTTGCGGAGTGGATCTTCTGTACTTGTACTATTATGTATTCTGTGCCGCCGCGTTCAAGACCTCTTAAGTAACAGTGATTTTTTCAATGCTATTTTTAAGTACATTATTACTACAGTAGAAAAGATTTAATTTAGTCATCTATTCTCGAATGAATATTTTTTTGTACTGTACATAGTTTAAATTTAGTTTGATGTCGATACATAATCTTAATTTAGTTTCTAGTTCATAATATTTATATCCCTTTTGTTTACTTATCTTATACTAAGTTTGCGATTTTTATGTTAGCTGTTGCTCTTATGTATTATATCCACCTTGTGTACTCTACAATATAACTACTAAAATGTATGCGACTGAAGGGCTTTGTACCCATGTCATGAATAAACTAATAAAAAAATAAAAAAAACAACTACGTGAATGGAGCTAAAAATGCTGGCATTCAATTATGCAGCACAAAGCAGCTGAACTCTGGTTACATAATAGCGACTATTTATACAAATTTCTCATAGATATTTTCCATATTTTAACGGAAAAATATGATAGGTACTTTTTTTTTTTTGCATCTTTTTGCTGCTTTTGCGTCTACGTCATTTCTAATACTCTCTCTCTTTCTCTCTTTTATTTACAATACAAACTGCAATTATTGTAAAGAACGCCAACGTTACTTATTATTATTATTTGAGTGTTAAGGTCAAACCGCACTACAGCGGAGCGGCGCGGAGCGGCGCGGCGCGGCGCGGCGCGGCCAAATATTATTTCTATTGATTACAATGATGCAAACCGCACTATAGCGGAGAGGCGCGGCGTGGCGCGGCGCGTACCGGCGCGGCGCTGCAGATTTGGGTGCGAAAGAATATTCTGTCGCGCCGCGCCGCGCCGCGCCGCTCCGCTGCCGCTAGTGCGGTATAGCTCGCGGCGCGGCGCGGCCAAATATTCTTCATAATCGAGCTTCGGTCTACAGAGGTTATTTGGAAATATTTATTTCTACTGATATTTCAGTGTACAAATTTTGATCATTTTACAAAGTGGTATTTTACGTGATCATTTCATAGATCATCATAATCATAACTCATCATAAATAAATAAATAAAAAATTCAGGATGTGTTGCTAAATCGTTTCTTGGAAATTCGTTCTAGGGAACGCGTGACCGAGCGTTCCCTTTTCGTTCGTGCGTCCAACTTCAATGAAATCTTGCTACGTCTGGCAATTTGAGCCGCGCCGCGCCGCTCCGCTGCCGCGATAGTGCGTTTAGGAGAGGCCGCGCCGCTCCGCTGCAGTGCTGCGCCGCGCAGCGCCGCTCCGCTGTAGTGCGGTTTGACCTTTAGGGGCTATGCAGCTCAAGATGAAGCTGTAGTCACTGCGACCTAAAAAATCTATTGTAACTCGCCACCTAGTTATAGTAACTCTTTGAACCCAACGGCTTCCAAGAAGTCCAGTATCTTCCTGGTTTTAAGAGTTTTTATTTCCTCCGGGTCGATTATGTGTCGTCCCACATGGCTGCTACGCCTGTGGATTAGAGGTCCACAGTCACATAAGAGATGCTTGGGTGTTTCCTGCTCCTCATTACAAAATCTGCAGACGTCAGTATCACTTAATTTCATGTGAAACAGGTGTCTGTTTAGTTTGCAGTGTAGAGTTAAGGCTCTAACAGTCGCGCTGACGTTACTATAGACGCTTTATTTTCCTCTGGCAGAGGTAAAATGCGCTCTGACGCGGGCCGTTGGTTTGAATCATACAATGAGGATCAGTAACGATTTTTGTTTAGTGGCTAATTAGAAAGCTTATGCCACCACATGATTAACTGTGAAAAAAAATTTACGTTATCTCTTAAACCTGAGAAGTTATAAGAGCTAAAATACTGTTTTTTTAGGGGTCCTTATGACGTCATCGCGACGTACGCGAACCTTATGTCGTACGTAATAAAGCACATATTGCATTGAGCTTGGCATTTCCTTCAAACCCTTTTAACTCAACCATTTCTAAACGGATTTCAAAAATTCTTTAATTAGGTTTCATAGCTATCAATATGTGTTTATATTAATCAATAAACTATAGGATTCAAACCTGTTACTGATCCTCATTGACCGTAATTATTTGGTAATAGAGTGGCAAGGCATGGGTTTCCGGCGCACGTCGAGCGACGCGGATCTGGCGTGCACAATGGAGCGCGGCTCGCTCGCCACGTTGCTGTCGCATTTACCTGACAACCTCTATCCGACGCCTGCAGTAAGTTTACTATAGCTTTTATATTTAAATGCTGTTCTAATGGTAGCTTAAGCAAGAAGAAATAGGTTCTAAATCCATTTCCTATTTTGTTAGCAATTTTATGAACAACGGCCATTTTGTAATAAAAATATGTAAAGCAATTTTTTGGTGTGATTGGTAAACGTGTGTTGTCATGTTCACTCTTATCAGTGTTCGTTTTTTAGCCGTAATTTGAAAATTGTGGTAAAATCTTCTACTTTCGAATGGTTACTCAAAGCAGGAGGTCTCACTCCGTGCTTAAACTTTTATATTCGCCTATTGCTCGACAAACATCGAGCCAGCGCTCGAGGTATGTTATGTGTTGGTTGAGACAGAGCTGCGCGACAGAAAGAGTGGAGCTTATAATAACAGGCACGCAACGCTGTGCAATTTGAAATTGTACTTTATTGCCGTGCTGCGAGAGTAGGTTATTATTTGATCGTCCTCGCGCGGATGGGCTTCTATACGTTTAGTACTATTATAATATATTCTGTGCTCAAAGTTTAGTTTTTCTTGGCAAGGAATTGAGTTGTTTTTTTTTATTTGTGATAGGAAAACCCCAGGAGTGGTACTCCTACAGTAAAAGTGCAGATGTCGTCGTGTTCGCAATGCCACCAGTGCCTCGCGTTACTTTACGACGAGGACATAATGGCCGGTTGGGCGGCCGACGACTCAAACCTCAACACGCGCTGCACCGCCTGCGGCCGCCACACCGTGCCGCTGCTGTCCGTGCAGGTACGGTCTGTACGGTGTTACTGTACCACGAGGACATGATGGCCGGTCGGGCGCCCGACGACTCAAACCTCAACACGCGCTGCACCGCCTGCGGCCGCCACACCGTGCCGCTGCTGTCCGTGCAGGTACGGTCTGTACGGTGTTACTGTACCACGAGGACATGATGGCCGGTCGGGCGCCCGACGACTCAAACCTCAACACGCGCTGCACCGCCTGCGGCCGCCACACCGTGCCGCTGCTGTCCGTGAAGGTACGGTCTGTACGGTGTTACTGTACCACGAGGACATGATGGCCGGTCGGGCGCCCGACGACTCGAACCTCAACACGCGCTGCACCGCCTGCGGCCGCCACACCGTGCCGCTGCTGTCCGTGCAGGTACGGTCTGTACGGTGTTACTGTGCCACGAGGACATGATGGCCGGTCGGGCGCCCGACGACTCGAACCTCAACACGCGCTGCACCGCCTGCGGCCGCCACACCGTGCCGCTGCTGTCCGTGCAGGTACGGTCTGTACGGTGTTACTGTACCACGAGGACATGATGGCCGGTCGGGCGCCCGACGACTCAAACCTCAACACGCGCTGCACCGCCTGCGGCCGCCACACCGTGCCGCTGCTGTCCGTGAAGGTACGGTCTGTACGGTGTTACTGTACCACGAGGACATGATGGCCGGTCGGGCGCCCGACGACTCGAACCTCAACACGCGCTGCACCGCCTGCGGCCGCCACACCGTGCCGCTGCTGTCCGTGCAGGTACGGTCTGTACGGTGTTACTGTGCCACGAGGACATGATGGCCGGTCGGGCGCCCGACGACTCGAACCTCAACACGCGCTGCACCGCCTGCGGCCGCCACACCGTGCCGCTGCTGTCCGTGCAGGTACGGTCTGTACGGTGTTACTGTACCACGAGGACATGATGGCCGGTCGGGCGCCCGACGACTCGAACCTCAACACGCGCTGCACCGCCTGCGGCCGCCACACCGTGCCGCTGCTGTCCGTGCAGGTACGGTCTGTACGGTGTTACTGTACCACGAGGACATGATGGCCGGTTGGGCGGCCATAGACTTAATACTGTCGTTGAAGCCGAAGAACAATAATTTCTTAAAGCGACTTTAGGTGTGAGCGTGTGAGTGAGCGTCACTAGTCTAGAAATTTTAATAAAGATATTAACCTTTCAAGGCCGACCGTATAGCATAGAGAACGGCACTAAAAAACAGAAGAATATAGAAAAAATAAAAAATAAAAGAAATTGCCGTTTTTTTCCGAACTTCCCCGTATTTTTCCTCATAACTTCGCAATTATAATACATTTATTAATTCTGTAAATTGTGTCTTATTTCTGAATACATTTGCCATATTCTAGTACTTAAAGTAGGGCCACTTTAATAGGCCACATTTGACATTTGTCAATTTTTGACTCATAGTGAGGTGACCGTAGGTATTCATAGCTTCAAAACATCGATTAAATTGAATGAATCGATACACCATCAGAAAGACTTCGAACATGGGATATGAATTCAGCTATTATGAAAAAGTACTTATGAGGATACTGTTTAATTTAAACTAAGATGCATTGAAAATCAAATCAAAAAATCATTAGTTCAATCCCTGTACCATTATTATTTTATATCGTAAAAGAAAACAATAAAACAAACGTTTTTTAAACGTAACCGTAAATATTAAACTGATGTTCTTATTTGCAAATTAAAAAAAACCGGCCAAGTGCATGTCGGGTCACGCGCCGCAGGGTTCCGTAGTTAACTTATACCATACCATATTTAATACCACTATCATTTTTCGTCTGCAAAAATAACTTTGTTTATCACAGTGTTGGTATGAATGACAAAGTTATATTTGCGGTCTTGGAATATATCTCAAAAACTGATTACTATATCTCGTTCAATCCAATTTTCGTTGAAAGTGTTTTTAAGATCCACAGCTAATATTTTTTTTAGATTTTTCACTCTCTTATTTCAAAAGGAGGGACACACATTTTATCACTTTGGCGGTGTAATATCTTTCAAACGGTAGACTTTGTGAAAAAAATGGTCCAATAATAAAAGTTGTTCAGTTTTCTCATTTTGCGTTAATTCATTAACACGTTGTGGACAGACACTCCGCAAGTATTGGTTTGCAGAAAAAATAATATTTCAGTTTTAGTTCCATGTATGGGGAGCCCCCTTAATCTTTTTTTTGTATTAAAATCGTTAACAGAATACATCTACCTACTAAGTTTCAACTGTGTAATCTTAATACTTTCGGAAATAAGTGGCTGTGACATACGGACGGGCAGATAGACGACATGACGAATCTATAAAGTTTCCGTTTGTTGCCATTTGGGCTACGGGACCCTAAAAATGCTAACAAAGCTAATGAAGATTTGAAATAATATGACTTTCAAGTATCTACCTGCGATAAATAGTGGAAATAAAATTTGTGGTCGCGTGCCGTCAATTTCTTATATGAAAATTGGCATTATTCATTTATGGTGAAAATATTCCTTTACAAGTAATCATTGCATTCAACTTTCGATTTTTCGATTTTTGGGTAACATCCCTAGTGTTTAAAAAGAAAAAGTTTTCACTGACATAACATTGTAACGACGTGAAGTTTTCATAAAACAAAAATTGATTAATAGGTTTAGAATGATTTTTCAAAGAAAATAAATCGTAAAGTAAATTTTTTCGGTTACTTTACCGTAAATATATATTCGTAATTGAAAAAAATGAAGCAATTGTGCTGTTCTAACATCGAAAAAAAATATTATATTTGATGCCCGCCGTTACAAGGTTACGTTGAGAAATTTTGATGAAGTGTCAAATGTGGCCTATTAAAGTGGCCCTACATTACAATTAAAGACTAATAACATGTTCATTATTTTGTGTGACGCAATCTAACCGTGGTCCAATTTTTCGAAAAAAATAATTGATAAAATTTCGATAAAACTTCATAGTACATCACTATTCATCATGAAACTGAATGAATCACTGTTCAAAAAAAGAACAGAGTCCCTTTTTAATTGTTATGTAAACAATCCCACTATAAACATCCTGAGAAGTTTATAAAAACAACAATTGAGACCACTTGAAACCCGACACCAAACACGTGTTCTTTCATTACGTATTTTTTGTTGATACAAAATTTCAAAGCATAGACCACTATATATTTTTATCACAGATTGTTAGGAATTTCATAAGCTTGTCTCTAAAATAAGGTTGTCCATACACTATCAGTCGCTATCATTGAGTAAAAAACGTTTTCGTGCGGCCGCGTGTGTTCACGTGCGTGTGTTCACGTGCGTGTGTTCACGTGCGTGTGTTCACGTGCGTGTGTTCCTCATGCGGCACGGCGGGCGTTGACGGAATAGCTTCGCATTTTTTTGTGTTCCACATGCGGAACGATCGGCGTCCAAGGGTTAAAGGTTAAGATGAATAAATAATGAAAAATATTAGAAAAAATCGGCTCACCCGTAGCAATCCCTAGTAGTTGCTACGGGTGAGCCGATTTTTCTAATATTTTTCATTATTTATTCATCTTAATATAAAAATAGCATTGTGAATGCAAAAATCTAAAACTTAATTAAAGGTTTTTCTTATTTTTTTTGTAAGTGTTGTGGTTTAGTATTACAGTTTTATTATATATTTTATAGTCCGGTCGTGGGACATTAAATTTCATAAAGAAGTTTTGATAATACTAAAAGTTTTAGTTTTTGCTGAGTGTATAGATTATGTGCATTGTGAGCTATTGTTGAAAAGTTAGAAGTTTTATGCCGGTGCTTTAGGTATAGTTTAGGTATTTCGTAATATTTCGTTTAACGTAATATATATAGAATTAAAGTTTGAAATGTTGATTGTTTCATAATAAGAACTATGTTATCTTCATGTTGTAAAATATTTAGAAAGTTATTATGTGTGGAAGTGCGTAAATCACAAAATCACTCTTTTGTGTTCGAATAAAATTTTAAAATTTCTGAAATCTTATTTTAAGACTTTCAGTGGTTATATATACCAGTTCAACAAAGTTTAGAAAGTTAAGTGGTGTGCTTCTTTGATATATTCATTTTTCCTTTATAACATACGGAATAATGAATTAAAAATTGATAAGATCGCTCTTACAATACCTTTTCAATGCACTTATATACTACACAAAAAATTAGAAAAATACATACAGTGGCTTTTGTTTAATTACGGATAAAATATGTAGTATTGTCGCTACAGGCCGCCCGCGCCGGTCCGGTGTCGCTGGCGGCGCGCGGCGGCGCGGCGCGGCGGCCGGCCGCCAGTCCAGACCCCCTAGCCAAAGTAACATTTGCAAATTTTCGCTATCGCTTAGTTAGCTAGTTAACGAAACCTTATGTCAATCCCATACATGTTTCGAAAGCGAAGCGATAACGAAGATTTGCCAATGTTACTTTGGCTAGGCCCTCTGGAGCCCTATTTTTAAATCGCTCGACTGGTGTCGAGCGCTCGTTTCTACTGATTTTAGATTTTGAAAATCAATAGAAAAGAGAGCTCGGCGCCAGTCGAGTGATTAAAAAAAAAAAGGGCCCCAGGCCCACTCGCGCCATAAATAAGAATAAATTATTATTAAGGTGGCGACTGATCTGTAACATTTCGTCGTAACGTAAGGTTACGTTATGATGAAATGTTACAGGTCAGTCGCCACCTTTATGCTCGCGCGCGAAGTGTATGAAGGTACCTACACTACCTACAGCTACCTACTTACTTACAAGTTGTACGCTCGGCTACTTACAAGACGTGTCGACTCCTATCTGACCTATCTCTAATCCCGAAATGATATTATTATGATTCCACTAGTGGCCGCCCTCGACTTCGTCTGCGTGGAGTTTTTTTGCTATCCCTCGGGAACCATACTTTTTTCGGGATAAAACCCTATCTCCTTTTCTATACCCCTGGCAACGTGTATGTAAAATTTCATGATGATCGGTTCAGTATTCATGACGCGAAGGCGTAACAAACAAACAAACAGACTTTGGCATTTATAATATTAGTATGGATAGTGCGACTCTAATCTACCTAGCTCTCTAACTAATGTACCTACCTACCTAATTTATACAATTGCCACAAAATAGAAGGCCCTAAAAGACGACAGTAATTTTATGAAATTAGCCACAGATGTAGGCAGCTACATAGATAAATAAGACAAGTTAGTTGGTTTAAACACTTTGATCAATACCGTAAACTGCTGCATCTTTGCACGAAATTTAAGGTTTTTTTTTAATATCTCTTCAAGTATTTATTATGTGTCCATTTTTACATTAAGGCGCGAATTGGAGATGTATGCCATATATCTTAAGGTTCATAACGCCGAAACGGCTGTTAGATTGATCTCCAGAAACCGTCAAAGTCGTAGGCAAAGTTGTGATAAAATATCCCAACTTTGCCTAGAAGATTATAAGCAAAAATACGAGCCGCATTTAAAAACTGGTCTTAATTATAGAGCCATACAAATTGCGTTACCATCGAGATGTGCATGGATTACCACATATAAGCATCAATATTTTTTTCTGGCAAGCAGGCGAAGTTGGGCACAAGCAGGCAAACTTTGAGCAGTATCAGTAAATATTTCCATAGTAAATTTGTAGCATACTACGGGTTGCCAACTTGCCACAAATAGAAAAACACAAAATTTAAAAGACTTACTATAATTTCAATAAAAATGGGTAAATCCGGACGTAAACCAACTAAATTCACAGGACTAAACTAATTTCATTTGATTTGTTTTAATTTCTTCATTTTGAATTTATTATTTTCTTTTGAATTTATTTTTTTATAACTATTAAACCTTTAAACATTTATAATTACTTTTGTAAGATTGTTTTCTATTTTTATAGCTGTATATCTTTTTATTTAATAACTAAACAAAGTAAACATAGACTGCCCTCCAAACAGCTTTACTGTTGTTAAGTAGTGACAACCCTAGGGCTAGGCAAACTTGAGTCACTATTGCCCGAGAAGCCTTTTACAACATTGCCTACCGTGGTTCTAGCCGTAAATGATTGACATTAACAAGAAAAACCCTTATAAATAGGAGAAACAGCATATTTGCTTACCCCGTAAATAGAGCTGTAATTCTCGATTTTTCCAAGGAAAAACTAAAAGTTTAACACTCACCTAAAAAACGTGCACTCCGTCACAGAATACATAATAGTACAAGTACAGAAGCCGCATTCTGCAACATCATTTAATTAAATAGCGACTCTTGCTACGACTCAATAAGGCGCAATTCAGATCGCACACCGCTACAGCGCCTACAGTTATATTCACCTAGAAGTTTTCTCTCTTTCTATCGCGTAGCGCTCATCTCTTCTGACGCCGTTAGGGTTGTCTCCTTTTTATCTGTTTATCTGTCTATCGCTAATAACTGAAAAAGCGCTAACTCAATCGTAATGATGTTTACATAGAAATATACTGTGTATTTTGCGAAGTAATTTAGTCTTTATCTCATCGCAATCAGTTCACTCAATCAAAAGATACACGACTTTTAAGTTTTTAAGAAGAGTTTACGAGGAATTCGTTGTAACAATATCTAACGACGACTACCTGGACCTGGTGTTCCCACATCTGGCACGGTAAAATGTCAATGGCTTAAAAGTAAACAATAAAGTGTCGAGTTTTGGGGTCTGGCTTTTGTAATTTCTCAGAAAAAAAATGCACGTGAATGCAGTAAAATCTAAGCCTGCTTTCTAAGTATTATATTATTTTATACTACTAGCTTCCGCCCGCGACTTGGTTCGCGTGGACATTCGAGAAAATCCTTAGGGAACCTTTAACCTGGATAAAAAGTTTGATATCCTGCCTTGCTAGGTGTGAACGTGCCATGCGCGCAGCAGGCCTCTGGCTGGTAAGCGCGTACTATAGCGACCAAGTGCGATGTCGGGCCGCATCCTCACGCGCAAGTGGCAAACGCCCTGCCTGCAAGCGAGGTACGTCCACACCAAGCGTACTGCCTAGCGAGGCAGGACGTTAGAACATAGAATACTTCGTATCCTGGTTAAAGGTACCCTTAGGATTTTCTCGAATGTCCACGCGGACGAAGTCGCGGGCGGAAGCTAGTATTCTCTAATTATTTTCTTTTCTCTGGAGCTACTATATTCTCTAGTGTTACCCTGGTGTCCCCTAATTTTTGATTACTTTTATCTTTGATCAAGAATACCCTAGATGTCCGGTCAGAGTCTCAAAAATGGCACCTTAAATAGCGTCCCACTACAAACTGGGTGCTTATTTTGCACAAAGTAAGTGATAAAAGATGTATTTTTGTAAAAAATAAGCTTATTTTGTGCAAAATAAGTGATATAAAATGTGAGTTTGTACAAAATAAGAGGTGATCATGTACAAAATAAGCGCCAAGTTTGTAAGTGGGACGCTATTGAGGTGCCATGTTTGCATACTGTTTTAGTTCGTAAGCGTTATCTAGGATATACTTGATCGAAGGTTTTTATGTATAAATAATTTATACAATTCAATTATACTTGTAAACAATACAGTGAACGTAATATGTTTAAAGAAAAGAAAGGTACTGCCTGACATAGACGTAAGTTTCAAGTGGCTGTTTCATATCAAATTATTTTAAAGTTTAACATACATTTATGTCAAAGTAACGCAGTGGAGTTAAAATCATGTAAATCTTAGAAACTATTACTATAAACATAGATACATTATTTTGATAGGATACTTTCTTGTAGTATTAAATACTAAATGTAAGTACCGTAAACTGCTGCAAGATTGCTCCTAAGCTTCAATTTTGCCTAATCTAGTAAAACTAACATTACTTCATAACCGCCATCTATTTTTTACTTTTGATAATTAGAGAAATACCTTCGTTTTATTGGCAACCCATTTCATTATTATTCAAAGTGGCAACACCGTTACTTTTTTGTCTGTCAGCTGTCAACGGTCGCAAACTTTTAGTTTTTCCTTGGAAAAATCGAGAATTTCAGCTCTCTTAGTATTTATAGGGTAAGCAAATATGCTCTTTCTCCTGTTTATAAGGGTTTTTCTTGTTAATGTCAATCATTTACGGCTAGAACCACGGTAGGCAATGTTGTAAAAGGCTTCTCGAGCATTAGTGACTCAAGTTTGCCTAGCCCTAGGGTTGCCACTACTTGCACGGTGCTTGACACCCCGGTCTCGAAAGCCTTGTGTGTTACAGCGGGGCATTAGGAGGTTTTTAACTGATATGCCATTGGGTGTCACTCCGACTTGAGCGAATCTGCTTGTCGGAGTGACACGCAATGGAGAGCTCAGAACTCGCCGGCCCCCTCCTGTCGGATCGGAGAACGATCTTGAGGGGGTGGGTCGGAAGGCGATAAAACCGCGTTTCCTCCTATAAAAAAAAAAAGGGTTGCCACTACTTACTCAACGACAGTAAAGCGGTTTGGAGGGCAGTCTATGTTTACTTTGTTTAGTTATTAAATAAAAAGATATACAGCTATAAAAATAGAAAACAATCTTACAAAAGTAATTATAAATGTTTAAAGGTTTAATAGTTATATAAAAATAAATTCAAAATTAAATAATACATTCAAAATAAAGAAATTAAAACAAATGAAATGAAATAAGTTTAGTCCTGTGAATTTAGTTGGTTTACGTCCGGATTTACCCATTTTTATTGAAATTATAGTAAGTCTTTTAAATTTTGTGTTTTTCTATTTGTGGCAACCCGTAGTATGCTCCAAATTTACTATGGAAATATTTACTGATACTGCTCAAAGTTTGCCTGCTTGTGCCTAACTTCGCCTGCTTGCCAGAAAAAAATATTGATGCTTATTGTGGTAACCCATGCACATCTCGATGGTAACGCAATTTGTATGGCTCTATAATTAAGACCAGTTTTTAAATGCGGCTCGTATTTTTGCTTATAATCTTCTAGGCAAAGTTGGGATATTTTATCACAACTTTGCCTACGACTTTGACGGTTTCTGGAGATCAATCTAACAGCCGTTTCGGCGTTATGAACCTTAAGATAAATGACATACATCTCCAATTCGCGCGCTAATGTAAAAATGGACACAGATAATAAATACTTGAAGAGATATTAAAAAAAAACCTTAAATATCGTGCAAAGTTGCAGCAGTTTACGGTATCTGATTTTCTTAGAAGTATCATTTTCATTCACAAAAAAAAACACAAAATAGGTAACAGAGGGGAAATTTTTAAGACGATCTATTGTTATTCTCAAAAATCTCAAAAACTAAACGTCAAACATCGTGGCCATTCGTGGCCACCTTTAAAATCTAAAAATTAGATAAATGATATAAATTCGAATATAAATTCTTGTAAATTCAATTAAATTTATTTTTGCTTTCTGTTTCAAAATGCTCTGAAAGGAGTGCCTTAAAAGTTGATTTGCCAAACTACCTTAGAAAAACAATTATGATCAGCTTATTTAGTAGGTAGGTAGCTTTATTTTATTTAAAAGTATTCTGTGTAATTTCATCGATTACGCGACAAAAAGAGTGGCGCTTCGTAGGTGCTTGTAATATCAGGCACGCAGCGCTGTGAAATTTGAAATTGTACTTTATTGCCATGCAACGAGAGTAGCTTATTGTTTGTGGCCCCGCGCCCGCCCGCGCGCCGCGTGGCAGTCAGCGGCCCCTGTATGCACTCGCTCGCGCGTCCCGTATAATTCGTATTTTAGCGCAATAATTTATCCGTAATTTAAACAAAACCCACATCATATATGTTTCTAATTTTTTGTGTAGTATATAAGTGCATTGAAAAGGTATTGTAAGAGCGATCTTATCAATTTTTAATTCATTATTCCGTATGTTATAAAGGAAAAATGAAAATATCAAAGAAGCACACCACTTAACTTTCTAAACTTTGTTGAACTGGTATATATAACCACTGAAAGTCTTAAAATAAGATTTCAGAAATTTTAAAATTTTATTCGAACACACAAGAGTGATTTTGTGATTTACGCACTTCCACACATAATAACTTTCTAAATATTTTACAACATGAAGATAACATAGTTCTTATTATGAAACAATCAACATTTCAAACTTTAATTCTATATATATTACGTTAAACGAAATATTACGAAATACCTAAACTATACCTAAAGCACCGGCATAAAACTTCTAACTTTTCAACAATAGCTCACAATGCACATAATCTATACACTCAGCAAAAACTAAAACTTTTAGTATTATCGAAGGTAATTTTTCTCTGGCTACGCGACTATTATTGGTAAACCTGTCACCGTTTATTTGTCTAACTTTTTTATCAATCTGTTGTAAATTTTCACCATTCGTCTCGAGTAACTTTTCTTTTCTTTTACAGATAATTCGTATGAACCAAACGCAAGCAGAAATACTGAGCGTGCCTTATTTAAATCCTCTAGTTCTAAGGAAAGAATTCGAATCTATTTTGGGTAAGAATTTTAATCACATATTTACTCCTCGAATTTAAAGCTTCAGTTTGTAACATGATCTTTGTTACTTAAAGAACTTACTTACATGGTGAGGATTGAAGTGGATAAAAATTCTCTAGCATATTTACACTTAGGCACAAATGTAATCTTCTCTCCCTTTCACTCCCACAGGTAGAGAAGGAGACGTCTGTTTAGCGGAGCCTGAATTCGTAGAGTCGCATCCTATAGTATATTGGAACCTCGTCTGGTTCCTAGAGCGAGCGAATATTGAGAACCATTTGCCTGACCTCTTATGTCCTGACTTCGTAACTCGGTATCAAAGTGAAGACGCGGTACATGAGGCTCATAAAGTTGGTGAGTACTTCTTGACGTACCAAATCACAATTTGACTGTTGTTAATTATGGCTCTATCTGTCACTTTCTAAAACAAAATTTTGTATGAAGCGACGACTATTTCGTGACGGCTCGAAGGACCATTAAGATGTATGAGACACCTTTAGTTTGTCTTAGAAAGAATTGGATATAATTTGATTGTTTATTTATTAACTGATAGATTGCTAAACTAAATGATATGAAAGAAAACATGCTAGTGAGGACGCGTCCGCCGTGCAGTAGGTGAAACGTGTACTATCGTGGAAATAATAACAATGACGTTAATTGCATTGACCTAATAAAAGGCATATTTGCAAAAATTAACGATTGCACCGTACAATACATAATAACGTCAAAAACAGACAGTTAAAACTTAGTCAGCTGTTAAAGTGGCTGTAAAAAGCCGAAATTACGTCGCATTTTTTCATAACAAAGTCGTTTCCGCCGAACTTCTGTCGCGTAACTTCGACATAGTGTGTATAGACTAGACACCTATTATGAAAAAAACGCGACGTAATTTCGGCATACTGTGTCGTCAGTCATCCAAAAAGCATTGCAAACGTAATATTGCCACACTTCGGTCGCGTAATTTCGGCATAGTGTGTCTAGAGACTAAGAGGGGTAAAAGGGTTTAATTCAAATTCAATCATTCATTTCGTTCTTAGGATGTCGAGTAACATGCAGTTGGGATTTGGTACGGCTTCACACGGAAGCTGGCATCGCGTTACACCGAGCGTGGCGCGAACGGCGAGCCGAGCACCAACGTTCGCGTGCTTTGCGAGCGCTCTTGCTCACCGAGCACGATCACTCCGCTACTCATTCGTAAGTTGAATAAATGAGAAGTATTTTTTTTTTTACTCAAAATGCTTGTAATGTGGTCATTATTTTGACAACCTTCTTTGAGTAAAGTCGACTTTTTCGGGGTACTCGAATAAGCACCAGCAAAGATGTATGAAATTTCATTGCTTTTCGCCACCAGCAATGCCTTTGAAAATTCTGTTTTCAAAACATAGCTGTTAGATACAAAAAGTAATTTAAATCTTGGAAAGGCGGTCCTGAATTTTTATTACTGTAATTTAACAATTGTTATGTACTTTACAAAGTTGTGGTTAAAGAAATTTATTCTCACAAAAGACAATAATGTCACTTACAGGAGAACAATGATAACTTAAAAGTAATAATTATAAAAACATTCCGTCGTCCAACTAGGCATATCTATCTACTCAATTAGTGCATTTTAATTAAATTTGTGCTAAAACATGTTTTCCTAGCTGTGATTTGAATGCACTAAATGAGTTAAAATTTTTTTTACCATCGCCACTCTAAAAAGTGCGTTTTATTCAACGATAAGAGTGAATAATAAGCGATTTTATTCACCGAGTGAATAAAAATAATTTGAATTTGGAACAAGTGCGCATCATGAATTAGTACCAAAAAGTACCTATACCTACTGGCTGCTATGGAGCTATTCCATAGAGCCATAGTTACACAATAAGAAAAAAAAATATTCCGCCAAATTTAATTAGGTTCTCTTATCTTTGGGTTCTTTTTCTATCTATTAGAGGGAGATTGAATGTTCAGTCTTGCATCAGTCCATTCCATCAGTCTGGTACGATATTCAGTCTGCAAAAATACAAAGTCTATACAGACTGATGAAATGGACTGATGCCAGACTGATCATGGAATCTCTCTCTTAGCGTGGTAGTTTTATGTCATTGGAAAACTTCTAATTTCACGCATGGGTCGCATGGGTCGGTCATGGGATGGGTGACCAAAAATTTATTATCTCGAGCTCCTCCGTGCCTCGGAAGGCACGTTAAGCCGTTGGTCCCGGCTGCATTTGCAGTTGTTAACACCCATCAATCCGCATTGGGCCCGCGTGGTGGGTTATGGCCCATCCCCCCACCCATGAGGAAGGCCTGTGCCCCAGCAGTGGGGGCATTAAAAATGGCTGATGGTCATCTATAAATACTAAGTATAAAGTACTGCTAGGTAGGTACCTATTTTTTTTCTCGCAGTCAATGGTAAAAAGTAGAGTACACAACTCGTGAATAAAAAAATTCATCTCGGTCCTTTGTATCCCTCGCTACGCTCAGGATTCTACTTTTGAATCCCTCGCTACGCTCGGGATTCAACTCTAGAATCCTTCGCTACTCTCGGGATCCAACTTAGTCCCTCGGACTAAATTCCCTTTTTATTCACTTGTCGTATAATCTACTATTTCACCTCTCCAGCACGAAAAGGGCGCTTTTTGCGCGTAAAAACTCGCAGCAAAATCGATTTTTGCTGTGAGCGTGAGGCAAAGTGCTTTTTTAATTTCCAACACCAACTTTTAAAATAATAAAAAAAAATGACAAGGATAACACTTGTAAAATTCATATGTGAGAAAAGGATAGATAGAGTGCTTTATGGTGTCATACATGGATTAAAAAGTAAAAAAATAAAATGCACGGATATACCAAGGAGTTGTAAATAAGGATTGTTAAAAAAGAAGGTTGATAATTCGAAATAAAGAGTATGGACGAAATGAGGTCGCATGTATGAAATAAATATAAAATAAGAAAAAATTATGAAATTTATTAACAAATTAGTGTTTTATGATTATAAATAAATAAATAAGATGGGATATTAATGAATAAGAGAAAAACACAACGTAATAATGTAAAACAAAACGGCGGGAATCTACTTTATGAATAAAATTTTTCAACATAGGTTTGATCGAACTATTTTTGTGATAAATTACAAAAAATTAGTGCATCCAATGATGAAGATAGTTGTCTAACTCCAAAAAAGTTGAGTGAACAAGTTTTTAAAGCTGAATTTAGCTTTTTACCAGGAAACTCACGTAATTTTTTCTCGCTGGTAGAGGTGAAAAGTTGTATGTTTTACACGAGACCAAAATTTTGTTCTGCCTCGTGACTTTAAATCACGAACTAGCGAAGTAGTCTAGAATTGAATCACGAGCGTAGCGAGTGATTCTAATATAGACTACTGAGCACAGTGAGTGCACAAATCGATTTTGGTCACTTGTATAACAAATAACTATTATGATCGAAGGTATTTTATTATAAAGCTGCGCGCCTTCAAAAGTAACCATTGGTTTTTATTGGTATATTGGTTTTTGTAGCTTGAAGGCCGAAAGCCTAGTTAAGCTTTGCTCGAGGTCATTACAGACCGCGGCAGTATTATACACACATCAACTTTGTCTAGGGATACAGGTGTTATTTTCATACAAACGAGGTAACTTTGAAGCCTTGGTTTACTGCCAAGGATGTACTGTGCTGTGATCCGATGATGGCTATCCAGGGAGGGAGATTCAGATCGCTACACACACCCGACTGATCTGACTAGCATTCTAAAAGATTAATGGAAAAAACCGCGAAAATAGCATCAAAATATTTGGAAATCTTGAAACTGAGAACCCTGACCTATTTAATCTTCTAGAATGCTAATCAGATCAGTAGTCGGGTGTGTGTAGCGATCTGAATCTCCTCCATTCACTCCCTGGATAGCCATCGTCAGATCACAGCACGGTACATCCCTGGCAGAAAACCAAGGCTTCAAAGTTACCTCGTTTGTATGAAAAAAACACCTGTATCCCTAGAAAAAGTTGATGAGTATATTTACAACTCATTTTTCTAATAAGCAATCGAAATTCGTTATTTTATATGTATCATCCATCCATCAGCCATTTTTAATGTCCCCACTGCTGGGGCACAGGCCTTCCTTATGGGTGGTAAGGAGGATGGGCCATAACCCACCACGCGGGCCCAATGCGGATTGGTGGGTGTAAACGACTGCAAATGCAGCCGGGACCAACGGCTTAACGTGCCTTCCGAAGCACGGAGGAGCTTGAGATAATAAATTTTTGGTCACCCATCCCATGACCGACCCTTGCGAACGTTGCTTAACCTCCGCAATCGCTGGGCCAGGCGCTAAACCACTGCGCCACTGAGCTCCTATTTTATATGTATATCAAAGCATAATTGTATACATTCCCAGTGTGATATTGGCGATCCTGGACGGGCTGCTGAGCAACGACCTGACAGACGCGCTGCGCAAGCTGGCGTCCTGGCGGGAAACCTCCGCGCCCACCAAGCGGTACCACTCCTACTTCAGGTATGACCACACGCCACCTAATGTCGATGCGTTGTAGTGTAGTGCCCTAACGGGGTTCATGATGATACTTTTAATATTTACCACCATGTAAAACTCATGAGACAATAAAGATATTTGTATTTACGCTTGTTCCTAAGACAGTAGACGTTCAGAAAAAACTGTATGGGAAAATATTTATTTATTATGTGGTTTTTTAATCGGAAAAGACCCATTGACCCAAAATGGATATAGAAGACTATTCTACAATGCAAATGCCGGAATTTAAAACCAAATTAGGACGTTTTTATTCTTTCGGAATTTATCAATTTTTTCTATATCCAGATTTTTCGGAAATTTGTAAGTTCTAACATTTTAAAAGCCTATTAAATTTAATAATTTAATAATTTTAAAGCTTAAAAAACGATTTTTTAAGTAAAAGTCCTTTGTTTTTATAGTTCTCGTGGAACAAGCGTACGCAGCGCCATTTTGACAGTTGCCTTCCCCATTTTGTCAATCAATCAATATATTTATTTGCAAAAGTATGGTTAAATTAGTTGTCACATACAAATCACCAGCATATTTTGTTGTTATGGTCGAAGTGCAAAATTTACAAAAAAATATTATTAATAATTGTCAAAACTGCAAATTTAAACTGTTATTACCTACTTATTTAAAATTGTCAGATTTAAAAGAGATTAAGTACATTATTACAAATTATTCAATCAGTTATTATTATTATTCAAATGTCAATTACATATATAAAAAAATGACAAAATATGTATAAAAAAATGTCAATTACAATTTATAATTATTATACTTAAAATCAAAATGTCAGTCACAATTTATTAAACACTATTTTATCATTTAAGGAGTATAGTATAGTAGTATACATAGTAGGTATACTTATAACATTATTTTCAACACACTTGTTCGTAAAGTGAGCCCTAATACATTGCTTTTAGGGCCACAAACCGAGCAATAACAAACGCGTGCAATAATATATAAAGCACTACTAGTACGTTATAGAATTATCCCTACAAAGTTAAATAAGTACCTTACTGCAAGTTCTATGTGAGTAAACACAGCATTCTCAATTTAACCGGGTAATAGTATTTCATTCCCAATTTAACCGGGTAGAGTTATTTTTTTTTAGTAACAACAAAGAGGTTTTCTGCCGCTGAAAATTCATATAAATTTTTGGAATAAATAAATGAGTAAGTCCTTAATTAAGTCAAATAAATATTTGTTATTAGAGTCTGTCTAAAAAGTCAGTTTACCTGAGAAATTATTAAATTATTAAAAAATATATACTGGTAACCCTGTTGGTGCTGTCAAAATTCTATGTTGTGTTTCAAAATTCAATGTTTACAATTATTAGAATTTTGACAGCACCAACAGGGTTACCAGTATAAGTTTTTTTAAATAATTTAATAATTTCTCAGGTAAACTGACTTTTTAGACATAATCTATCAAAATATTTAAAATTCACAATATTTTGTTTTAAAATATAAAAATATTTGCATTTTATCACTTAACATTATAATTTAAGTGATAGAGTGATGACAGCCTACGCTGTATGCTCACTAACCCTGTTGTTCGCAAATATTCTTGCACTAGCTGATGCCCGCAACTTCGTACGCGTGGACTTTATGACTTCGGCGTACGCATATAAATGAACTAATGTAGTTGTATAAGAAAATACTTGTAGCAGAGTTATAATTCTGCATCAAGTGTTCCAGATCTTCGATTTTTATACCTCAACAAAAATGCTCATCAGGTTGAACAACTTTTGCTAAGATATCATTTTTATATTTTGTATAGTTTACCTGGATCATTATGGTTCTGCATCGGGGGTTCCAGATTATCGATTTTTATACGTCTCAACAAAAATACTCATCAGGCTGAACAACTTTTGCAAAGATGTCATCTTTATATTTTGTATAGTTTAGCTGGACCATTATGGTTCTGCGTCAGGTGTTCCAGATCTTCGATTTTTGTACCTCAACAAAAAATGCTCATCGGGCTGAACAACTTTTGCTAAGGTGCAATTTTCATATTTTGTATAGTTTAGCTGGATTATTATAGTTCTGCATCAGGTGTTCCAGATCTTCGATTTTCATACCTCAACAAAAATGCTCATCAGGCTGAGCAACTTTTGCAAAGATGTCATTTTTATATTTTGTATAGTTTGGCTGGACCATTATGGTTCTGCATCAGGTGTTCCAGATCTTCGATTTTTGTACCTCAATAAAAAATGCTCATCAGGCTGAACAACTTTTGCTAGGGTGTAATTCTTATATTTTGTTTAGTTTAGCTGGATCATTATGGTTCTGCATCGGGTGTTCCAGATCTTCGATTTTTATACCTCAACAAAAAATGCTCATCAGGCTGAACAACTTTTGCTAAGGTGTCATTTTTATATTCCTTATATAGTTATGTTGGACCATTATGGTTCTGCATCAGGTGTTCCATTTTTCAAAATCAATTATACCCTAAGTTATGCCCAGGCTTAACAGCTATATAACAAAAAAAGTTTCATTCGAATCCGTTCAGTATTTCCGGAGATTAGCGTGTTCAAACAGACAAACAAACAGACACAATTTTTTTTTTCAAATTCTTACTCTATTACTATGTCTCCATCGCCCCAGATATTTCTTTTTTAAATATAGGTAATGTACAGACACACATTTCCTACTGTTTTATTATATGTAAGGATTGGGCTTGTGAAAAAAACCTGCGCGCTTTTTACCACAATTATAATATTTAGATTTTGTCGTATTTGTTGCTGTGTGGTAAACTTTTTAACACAATTATCATATTTTGTTTTTGTCGTATTTGTTGCTGTGAGGTAAACTTTTTACCAAAATTTTTTGCCGTTTTTAATGTCCCCACTGCTGGGGCACAGGCCTTCCTTCTGTGAATGTGATTCGGCGGCAAAAACGTTGTAGTCCAAAATTGATTTTGCCGCCGCATCACATTCACAGTGCATAGCAAAAAGTGTTATTGAAGCGTAAATGAGTTTGTGATCGTGTCTTTTGCGTTTATTCCCAGTAGTTCCATTTGACAGTTCTTTCAAAAGAACAAATGGTACTTTTCCTTTCCATTAGTTCCTTTAATCATTTCGAAGGAACTAGTGAGAAGAAAAAGGACCGTTAGTTCCTTTGAAGGAACTGTCAAAAAGTATCTACTGGAAATAAACGGTCTTTTGTTATTTGAAATGAACCATTATACAGGGTCATTCTAAAATTACGTCCAAATTTAAAGGATGTGTCCAGACTATGAAACTAAAAAACTTTCTCCAAGAAACATGTGTCGAATTTCGCCACAAAATTTTGGTCATTCCCTACTAAATTGCTCACGTGATCTCTTTGATTTGTATGGATAGGCGATTATTTTTTACATATTTGGCCCTGTGTTCCTTAGAGACAGTTGTTCAGTTTCATGAACTGAACACATCTTCAAAATTTGAATGTTGAATACAAAATGACCATGTATAGTGTAAAAATACCATATTTTGTCCACAGAGACGTGCTATTCCTCGCGATGGCGGCTCTCGGCGAGCACAACATCGACTTCATCGCGCTCCAGCGCGAGTACACGCGCGCGCTGGAGAAGGCTGGCGGTGAAGCCAGGCCGCACGATCTACCGCCCTCACCCACCGCCGTGTGCTGCAGGCATTACTTCAAACGACTGCGGCTCGAGTTCGAAGATACAGTTTGAGTTACACGAATTCGAAAATTAAATTTATGGGGGTTAATGTCAAATAGACTCGAAGATTGGACGTTGTTCGTGAGTTTTGATCTGTATTATTAATGCATACAATCTACCGCATTCACCCACTGCTGTATGCTGCAGGCTACTTCAAACGACTGCGACGCGAGTCCGAAGATACTGTTTGAGTTACACAATTTTAAAACATAAATGTATGGAGTTAAGGTCGACTTGAGAA
Source organism: Agriphila tristella (assembly GCA_928269145.1). Lineage (NCBI taxonomy): Eukaryota > Metazoa > Arthropoda > Insecta > Lepidoptera > Crambidae > Agriphila > Agriphila tristella. Next base: position 48,801,845 of record OV743433.1, read on the forward strand.
TGGGGATGCAAACTGAGGAACTAATGGCGCCACAAACGCTTGTACCAAAATCGTTTGATTAGTTGTTTCAAATGTCAAATGTCTTTTCTGACATATTTTAACCAATCAAAAGTACTGTCTTAGGAGCAAGCGTACGCAGCGACATCCACCCAGTTGCCATCCCCATTCGTGACCTAAATGTATGGGGGTAAAGTCGACTTTCAATGTCAAATGGACTGTCTTTGATGTTGTTAAGGTCAAGCCACACAGCGGGCGTGGCGTGACGGGACGGGACGGCGACGCGACGCGACGCTGAGAAGTTGTAATGTACTAGATACTATGGACGACGTCACACAGGCCGGCGTGGCGCGACGTGTCGCGTCCCGTCGCGCCACGCCGCCGTCGCGCCGAGCGTGAATACAGATCGGAAGCGCGGCGGGGCGGAACGTATGCGAGATCACGCCCGCAGTGTGAACTCCCGTCGCGCCCCGTCCCGCCCGCTGTGTGGCTTGACCATTAGTAAGCACTATGTTTTTGTAAGAGTAAAAATGTCAAAGTGTATCCATTGCCAGAGACGTTGTTTATAAGTTTGGTTCTATTGTCATTATTATTACAAACGATCTATTGACTTCATCGCGCTCCAACGCGAGTACACGCGCGCCCTGGAGAAGGCCGGTGGTGAAGCGAGGCCGCACGATGTACCGCCCTCACCCACCGCTGTGTGCTGCAGGCATTACTTCAAACGACTGCGGCTGGACTTCGAAGATACAGTTTGAGTTACACAGACAGTTTCAAATTCATAATTTGAAACATAAATGTGTGGGGGTAAGTTCGACTTTTAATGTCAAATGCACTGTTGAAGATTGGATGTTTTTCGATTTTTGACTAAGGACAGAATAAAAATGTCGAAGTGGTGTATCCAGTTCCAGATTAAGATGTTTTTCGTGAGTTTAGTTCTGTATTATTGTTACATACGATGTACCGCCTTTACCCACCGCCGTCTTCTGCAGGCATTACTTCAAACGACTGCGACTAGAGTTCGAAGATACTATCTGAGTTACACGAATTTGAAACTTAAATGTGTGGGGGACGACGAATCGACTGTAGTGAGCACTGTTTTTGTAAGGCCATTGGGTAAAAATGTCAAAATGTATCCATTGCCAGAGACGTTGTTTATAAGTTTGGTTTTATTGTCATTATTATTACAAACGATCTATTGACTTCATCGCGCTCCAACGCGAGTACACGCGCGCCCTGGAGAAGGCTGACGGTGAAGCGAGGCCGCACGATCTACCGCCCTCACCCACCGCTGTGTGCTGCAGGCATTACTTCAAACGACTGCGGCTGGAATTCGAAGATACCGTTTGAGTTACACAGACAGTTTCGATTTCATAATTTGAAACTTAAATGTGTGGGGGGTAAGGTCGACTTTTAATGTCAAATGCACTGTCGAAGATTGGACGTTTTTCTAGTAAGCACTATGATTTTTGACTAAGGACAGGATAAAAATGTCAAAGTAGTGTATCCATTTCCAGATTAATTAGATTTTCATGAGTTTTGTTCTAGTATTATTGTCAAACACGATCTACCGTCTTAACCCACCGCCCCGTGTGCTGCACGCATTACGGCAAACGACTGCGGTTCGAGTTTGAAGACACCGTTTTAGTTACGCGTATTTGAAACATAAATGTAAGGAAGTTACGTCGACTTTCAACGTCACTTAAGACTGACAAAATTTGACGTTTTTGTGACTAAGGTAAAGTTACGAATTATGAAAATATTTCATTTCCAGATTTTGACTATTTTAGTAACATTATTACTTACTGCACTGCACTTGACAAAATGTCCTTTTCATGACGGAGTTTGACAACTCTGATTGTGTACCACAACGATTATTTTTGTAAGTAAGCAATATGCTAATGCAATTTAAAACATAAGAACACTGTGTTTATTGTGAGTTTTAGGGGATTGCAATGGCAAGGTCTGGTTGTAGTCGTGAATAAAACTGAAGAGGTTAGGTTGTGTAGTTTTATATACAGTATGCTCCGTTTGAAGTTGACATTACTTTGGAAAAATAACACAAGAAAAAGCTGTCTAATTAGGATACATTTAATTTAAATTTAAAAAAAATATTTTTTCTATCATCATCTTAAAAAAAATTAAAATGTCACAAACTTAAAGCAATACCTAATTCGAAGAAAAAATATTGTCACTAAATAGTTTTGGACGGATTTTTCAAGGAGAGTGGATGTGATAATAGTAAACAACTTATACAATTTGACAAACTTTAAAAGAAATGGTATCAGCGCCGTCCATTGACTTTTGTCAATAACAAGGAAAAAATATTTCGATTTTCACTACACGTCCATTCGACTGATCTCAAATGTATCGCTGAAAGTGGGAGCACATCTGTATCAATGATACAGTGTCGCGTATCATCGTTGTTAACCCACCCTAGTAATGAGTAGCTTGTATCATTCATTGCAAAAATAAAGAAATATACTTGCGTCGTCGCGTCGGTCAGACGAAGATAATATGGACTTTTTGCAGCAACGTATTTTTTTATTACACCAATAAGTTACTTAGTATATATTTATGATTTTATGTAAACGTATCGTAATCGTATGGCCTATATACTTTGCCCCAATAAATACATGCACGAGTAGACTTTTTATGACATTCACATTATGGCATATCCATTATTTTAGGAATGTGGGTGCTAAAGGTAGAGTTGAGAGTGTGAAATGAAGCACGAGTGTACATATTAATGTTGTATAAAATGATTATTAGGTTAAGAACGCAATATTCAGAGACATGTTGTAGATTTTGCGTTTGACTGTGGTGTATAACACAGTTGAATTCGTAAACGAATCGTAGGTTACGATTTATTGTGTTCACAGAGTCACATTATTTATGTCAATACCATTTTGGTTTCCCATTGGAGTTTATTTACGTAATGAAATAATCATTCCTTTTATTTTGTTAGGCTTATACTACATGAGCGGTTCTTCCGCCGCGGAAATCCGAATGTAAACCGCACCAGACATTTACTATGCTGCGGGATACAGCGCAGTGTAGATCGCGTTCAATAAACTGTGTCTGCTGCAGTTTACGTGCTGGTTACCGCGGCGGAAGAACCGCTCGTGTAGTATGGGCCTTAAAAATGACTTGTATCGTAAGTTTTAGTTGTTATTTCATTCGCACTAAGGATAATGTGACTGCCAAAATTTGAAAGTATTTATAGAACGTATAGAAGATGTAACTATAGATATGATAAAATCATATTAATCATTATTGAGTATATTGTTGTCTACCTACCTACCTACATACAGTCATAATGACAATATTCTATTTACTTAAATAATATACTAATTCAACTGTAGTTGTGTTTTATGGGAGAAGTGGTTAACATTATTGTTTGTAAAAAAAATATCTAAATTCAGTGCGCGCTAATTATAGTTTAGGTCGTAATATTATGAGCAGTTTGTGTTATGAAAACTAAAAAGCATATAAACAAAATAATGCAAAAAAACTATTTGCTGTTGTATTTTTATGGTAACTGAATATTAATAATTATTTTTCTATAATTCTACTATTTTAAAGTCCATTGTCCATATCTGTAAGAAAGCGCGCACTGTCTATTCAGAAAGGAGAGGTTTCTTTCAAACTTGCTATACTTACTAAACTCCGATCGCGTACCTAGTAGAAAGAATTTTGTACGATGACCCGTCTATACTTGTCTCTGTCGCTCGCGCGCTAACATATCGTTATCGCATTCACACAGATGCTATGACCTTGATCACGATCTGTGCGAGCGCAACGACAATATGTTAGCGCGCGAGCAACAGGGTCATTGTACAAATACTTTCTGCTTCGCGACCGTAATTTACAATAACTGTTATAACAATACTAAAGGATTTTGGCCTATTTTTACTTTATAAACAATATTAATATTATAATATACGCAACACCAACAAATCTTTATTAATTTAATAATATGATGGCCATAGGTAGTACTGTTGTAAAAATAAATCGATATTTTCTTTATATTCATATTGCAATTTACTGTCGAATATTTTCTTGTGTAAATTACACTTCAGTAATGCCCATAATGTAGAACAATACTCATTATATACCTTCTAACAAGTATTTGATGCAAGGAACCTTATTTATGCAACTAACCATTAGATTTAGACAGAGGCAGTTATGTTTTGACTCACTAACATTGTTTTGCGAAGCTTGATGTCACCCTTTTGTTATTCTGAGTGAGTTTACAGTTTAATTTATTTTCTTGTATCCAAGTAGATTAAGTTATAGTAAAGTTTATATTTTAACTGCCTCAAGTGATTTTTTAAAGCCATATTTTTGTTCCATTCGTAAGGTACAATGGTAATAGTCACTCAAGAGTATTTTTTATTGTTCTAAATATCAAATTATTTATTAAGAGTTCAGATCAAAATTTAAGACATGCCACTTGCATTACATGGGTATATTAAGACGTGTTAAATATTAATAAAAGTCCTAGTTTTATTTCATTGGACAAGTATAATGAAATGCATATAATTTTTTATAAAAAATAAACAAAGCTTCAATAAATCATTGTTTTATTTAAATTTTAATTATCTAACCTTACCCTAATTGTTAGTTTGCATCCCTAATACTCTATACAAGAATTTTCCATCATGATCATAGTAGCAATCATTCACTTTGTACGTAGCATTCTTTTTATATGCTTTTTTGGGTATTCTTATTCTTTCTGGGTAGTCCATTATACTTTTATCTTGTTTTGAATCATCAGTTTTTAATGCAGTTAATTCTTTGCTGTCTTCATTTGGGTTGTATGATTCTATTTCACTGTCTTTTTCCGGAAGGTGAGCAACTATGTTGTCCTTTTGAATAGAATGTATAATGATGTCATCATTAATGTCAATTTTTTTCCCACTGTCAAGACGATTTTGGATTTTTTCAGTGAGTTCACCTAATGTCATTCTTTTAGAATCTTTCTTCTTATTAGATACTACTTGTTTACTCATTTTCTCTACTGATTCTGTCTGTTCATTTTCATCAGTTTCCTTTGCAGCACATTTACGAACGATACTTTCAAATTCACCCATTTTTTGTTCCTGTGTAATATCAATTTTTATAGATTTAGTATTAAGAGGTGGGATTGTCCTGTCTGAAAATTTTAGAAAATGCTTTTTCAATTCATTAGATATGCTCAAAGACCCGTCTTTGAGTTCCTTCCAGTTTCTCATGACTGATGCGTCATGTCGGGCGATACGTTGTTCTGTTGCAGGTTTCCATGGGTATTTTATTAATTTCTGTAAGAAAAAAAATACTTTACATAAAATGATAAAACAACTCAGTAGGTACTACAATAACCTAGACTAATAATTCAGAGAATACAATCCCATTACAATGGATGCCAGTTGCGTAAAATACATTGTCTCACATAATATTTTGTAGAAGTAAAGCAGCTGAATATTGTTTTTTTTGCATCTTTTATTCCAAATAAGTTGTAAGCTGAAGTATACTCGTATCTTGATTGTATTACCTTAACAACTGGTACAGTGACAGGAAAGCTTTCAGCGATTTTTTCAGGAGTCCATTCATCAGGCTCTGTTGTTACCAAATGGCGGATTTGTTCCTTTTCACTCCATGTAAGCAAGTTGGGCATATTTTCTTTGAAATACTTATCTTTAACAATATGGCGACCCAATTCATATTTTCCCATGAGAGTTTCATTCATGTGTTCATTGTATGATTCTCCAATCTACAAAAGATTAACAAGTTATTTCCAACTGCAGATAAAAATGGTCAAAGATCTATAAAACTTAAAATTGTAGCATCAATAGTCAATACATAGACTTATACTATAGAATATAGTACTATGTGCAGACGTCCATCTGCGTGAGGACAATCAAATAAGCTACTCTCAAGGCCGTCTTTAACCTATTTGAGGCCTTGGGCACATTAGGATAATGGGGCCCCTATGACCTTGACTTGGGTTACCATCAAAGTAAGAGAGGATGCCATATATGAGGCACAAAATACCAGATTTTTTAGAAAATGCTTATAATAGGTATAGCAAAAATCTGCCGCGAAGTGCGATTATTAGCCAGTTTCATTAACTAAACTTGTAATATTACCTGTCTTTAGTAAAAAAACGGTCGCGCAGCGCGATTTTTAGTCAGTTTCATCCAATAATCTCGTTATTTTGCCTGTGTAAAGTAAAGAAAACGGCCGCGCAGCGCAAGTTTTAGTCAGTTTCATCCAGTAATCTCGTTATTTTGCCTGTCTAAAGTAAAGAAAACGGCCGCGCACCTCGATAGCTTTATTCACTAATCTTGTAATCTTGCTAAGACACATTTAATAAGAACATAAATTATTGTAACTATTTTAGAATTTAAGGGTTAGTGATTAAAAATCTATGTGGTTTGAAGAGGTACTCTTATAGATTTGATTATTTTTCATATTTTATTATCATTCTTCTTCTTAGTCGTACACTCCTGGCGGAGTGGTCGTGATCATGGACTGTCTGGTGGGTTGGTTGCGGCTTTCGCGATACTTCTCCATTTCTCTCTGTTCGTGGCACTGCGTGTGCATTCAGTGAGGGAACACTTTGTGGTTTTTTTTATTATGTCTGTCCATCTTGTGGGTGATCGGCCGCGAGAACGTTGACCTTCCACTCTCCCTTGTACCATCAATCGTTCTAATGAGCTTTCGTTGCGGATAATATGCCCAAACATCTTTAGGATTCGTACTTGCACAATCGACGAAAGTCTTTGATTGATACGAAGCTCTTTCAAGATGGAATCGTTTGTCCGGTGAGCGGTCAACTTTATCCTCAGTAAGCGCCTCCAGCACCACATCTCAAGGGCGTCAATCTTCTTACGGTATTTTTGGTGGATCGTCCATGTTTCAGCTCCATATAGGAAGATAGGAAATATTAAGCATCTCATTAAGCGAACTTTGGTGTTTTTAGTTATGCGGCGATCTTTCCATATCTTCGTGAGCTTTTCCACGGCTGATCGTGTGATGGCACACCGTCTCCTGATCTCTTCCTCACAACTTCCAGTGTTTGTGATTGTGGATCCCAGGTAGATGTAACTCTGGACAACTTCACAATTAGCTATTACACGTAAGTCAGGTCGATTGTTATTATTACGATCCACCACCATCATTTTGGTTTTATCGTGGTTTATAGTGAGACCAAAATCAACACTGGTTGTTTCCAGAAGCGCAAGAAACCGTTCGATGTCTGCTTGTGACGTCGCAAGAAGAGTAGTATCGTCAGCATATCTCAGGTTTGATATCATCCGACCGCCAACTGATACACCCTTGTCCCAGTCTTCCAAAACTATCCGCATTATGTATTCGGTATAGATGTTAAATAATAGAGGAGAGAGGATACATCCCTGTCGAACACCTGCCTGAGTCTTGAAATCCCCAGAATCAAATCCATCCACGCGAACAGCAGCTGTACCATCCTCGTAAAGTCTCTTAATGAGGTACACTAGATGTCGTGGTACACCCATTGTCGATAGTACTTCCCACAGCTTCCACCATTTAACGGTGTCAAAAGCTTTGCGAAAATCCACAAAACAAATTTATTATCATAAGCAACTGTTTTCATTAATCGATTTGGCAAGAAACAAGGGGCCCCTATCGATCGCGGGGCCCTGGGCAAGTGCCCAGAGTGCCCAATGGGAAAGATGGGCCTGGCTACTCTCGCTGCACTAAAGTGAAATTTTAAATGCAAATCAATGAATTGGGTCACTGGAAATAATTAAAGACGACTGTTAATGGGATACTTAAATACTAAACCAGGCAGCAATTTATTTTTTGGGTGACAAAATAGTGTGCATCGTTCTGGCAGCGCCACGGTCTCCGATTTGCGTGAAAAAAATTCACCATGTAGGCCGACTTTTTCCCAGTCGGGAAAAAATACGTTTGATTTTTTCCCTCCACTGGATCCGAAGATATACGAGGTTTTTTGTGGCGCTGCCAGAACGACGTCGTTCTGGCAGCGCCACGGCTATATCTCATTAATTACAAATGCTAGAATAAATCCGATTACATACAGATTTTTGGCTTTTTTTTCCATTTCACACAAGCTAACATCAACCCGTGAATGTCAACAGATTCAGGAGTAATCGTGGGTCATTTGTGGCGCTGCCAGAACGACGTCGTTCTGGCAGCGTCACGGCTGTATCTCAGCAATTCGTTTTTTTTCCTGGAAACGGTGTGGGTATATATTTAATACCTTCGTCATAAGGCACGGCAAAAAACGAATTTCTACATTTCATCGTGGATTAAGGATTTTATAGGCTTTGAGAAATTCTAACCTCAAAAAAATTTTTTTTCGCTCTAACGCCTTTAATTGATGTATTAAATAACATTCGCGCATTCCCTTATCTTCCTATAAAGGGAAAAAAATAAACCACCATCGCAGCATTAGCCGTTCCAGAGAAATCATAGGTTTAGATTTGGTTCATACATTAGGCATCGTTCCCGCAGCGCCACACCCAGTACACCATGATCCAGGGCACCTGTCGCCAAACTGAGTATGCCAATATTTAGTACCACCATAGCGAACACGGAAAAAAATCTGATAACGTGTATAACACAGCTACTTTCCGAGAAATAAGCCATTGATTCAATATGCAATACAATTGGTACATTCGAGTAGAAAAGTTTTAAATTGCTTTTTATTTTAGCATTTTAAGTATCGGATCCGGTGCCCAAAACCATTTTTTACTATACACGGTGTTTGGTATTAGCCTTATAAAGCCGAATATGGTACATTTAAATATTTTGTTTATTAATTTTTGTATAAAAAAACAGCTGATTTTTTTTCGCGATTTCAGAGTTGGTCCCATAGTAAAAGTTGTTCAGTTTGATGGCCTCTATCTACAATATTCGGCTTTATAAGACTATATTACCAAACACCCTGTAAAGATAAACTAAACGATCGTTCAGACAATGCTTGATAAGCTTGTAAACGGTAACTGTAACTGCTCAAACATCGTTTCTAGACTATAAGAAAGGCTTGCAGAAACATTTTTATTATAACGGTTAAACCGGTTTTATCGAATAATTGCGTTCCGGTGCGGAACGAAATAGAAGCGATACTTTAAACCTAAATAAACCGGTTTATTCCTTGGTCATCGCCCGGGCAGTCATATCATAGGGGATTCTCAGAAATCGTCAAAAAATCATTAGGGTCAATTCAAGTTGGGAGAGCGCAGCGAATTTTGGTACTTCGAAATTTTCTAAAAAATGCTAAAGACAATATGGATGATAAATTTTACAAAATGCGCCCCACGTTTTTAGGTTTAAAATTTCTGTAGGTAGGGTTATAAATGTGTACAGAAGAATTTATATTTTTCTTTTTAGTCCGTTTTAATGTTTTAATCCAATTTTTTTTTGTAATAATTTAGTCTGTTTTAAAAACGTGTTTTTTTAAAAAGATTTTTATATTTTTTTTAAAGAAGAAATAAAGAAAATTTCGAAGTACGAAAATTCGCTGCGCTCTCCCAACTTGAATTGACCCTAATGATTTTTTGACGATTTCTGAGAATCCCCTATGATATGACTGCCCGGGCGATGACCAAGGAATAAACCGGTTTATTTAGGTTTAAAGTATCGCTTCTATTTCGTTCCGCACCGGAACGCAATTATTCGATAAAACCGGTTTAACCGTTATAATAAAAATGTTTCTGCAAGCCTTTCTTATAGTCTAGAAACGATGTTTGAGCAGTTACAGTTACCGTTTACAAGCTTATCAAGCATTGTCTGAACGATCGTTTAGTTTATCTTTACAGGGTGTTTGGTAATATAGTCTTATAAAGCCGAATATTGTAGATAGAGGCCATCAAACTGAACAACTTTTACTATGGGACCAACTCTGAAATCGCGAAAAAAAATCAGCTGTTTTTTTATACAAAAATTAATAAACAAAATATTTAAATGTACCATATTCGGCTTTATAAGGCTAATACCAAACACCGTGTATAGTAAAAAATGGTTTTGGGCACCGGATCCGATACTTAAAATGCTAAAATAAAAAGCAATTTAAAACTTTTCTACTCGAATGTACCAATTGTATGGCATATTGAATCAATGGCTTATTTCTCGGAAAGTAGCTGTGTTATACACGTTATCAGATTTTTTTCCGTGTTCGCTATGGTGGTACTAAATATTGGCATACTCAGTTTGGCGACAGGTGCCCTGGATCATGGTGTACTGGGTGTGGCGCTGCGGGAACGATGCCTAATGTATGAACCAAATCTAAACCTATGATTTCTCTGGAACGGCTAATGCTGCGATGGTGGTTTATTTTTTTCCCTTTATAGGAAGATAAGGGAATGCGCGAATGTTATTTAATACATCAATTAAAGGCGTTAGAGCGAAAAAAAATTTTTTTGAGGTTAGAATTTCTCAAAGCCTATAAAATCCTTAATCCACGATGAAATGTAGAAATTCGTTTTTTGCCGTGCCTTATGACGAAGGTATTAAATATATACCCACACCGTTTCCAGGAAAAAAAACGAATTGCTGAGATACAGCCGTGGCGCTGCCAGAACGACGTCGTTCTGGCAGCGCCACAAATGACCCACGATTACTCCTGAATCTGTTGACATTCACGGGTTGTTTCCAATTCACGTTAGCTTGTGTGAAATGGAAAAAAAAGCCAAAAATCTGTATGTAATCGGATTTATTCTAGCATTTGTAATTAATGAGATATAGCCGTGGCGCTGCCAGAACGACGTCGTTCTGGCAGCGCCACAAAAAACCTCGTATATCTTCGGATCCAGTGGAGGGAAAAAATCAAACGTATTTTTTCCCGACTGGGAAAAAATCGGCCTACATGGTGATTTTTTTTGAGTCCGTTACGCCAGCAGGAAAGATGCTCCTAGAGGGAAGCGAGTTTGATGAATAATTTGTGCGCAATTCGGTGTAAATGTGCGCCAAATAAAAAATTTGTGGGCCTTATACTTTTGGAATAAAACGGGAAAAACGGATTCTGCTGGGGTAACGGTGCTCCAGCAGGAAGAATCTAAACTAATGATCGGAGAGAAATAAAAGATATATGTGCGGGTAGCTTGATACTAGCAGGAAATGTGCGCCAAATATAAAATTTGTGGGCCTTATAGTTTTGGAGATATTTGATTTCCTGCTGGCGTAACGTTTTGCCAGATCCCAGATCTCGGAAACTACTAGATGTGCGATCTTACAGTAAACACATATAAGTAGCTCCTAATTTGTGCTATTTGTGCGGTAGAAAACATTTCAAAAATATTCACAGATTTTGAAGTAATCAGACATTTTCTGAAAACAGAAAAAAAATTCTAGCGCCTAAACTACCACCTAAATAGAGAAACCAAAAACAGTGTTCTATTCTTCTTATTATTTCTCATTACCATAAAAATTTTGAAAACCGCACATTTACGCGTTTTTGAATAATACCCACATGAAGGTTAGACTGACCATGTCATGAATTTGACGGTCAGCAGGATAAAAATATCAGAGACTATTTAGATCCTGGCCCAAAGAATAATCTGTGCGGTTACTGAAGTACATGCTCTGAAAATTTCAGCTTCAAGTTCTTCGTATTAAAGGAAATATCAATTAAAATCCAAAACAACTGTCAGTATTCCGATTAACCGACCAAATTCGATAGACCACCAAAAAGCGACGCGTTCATACATATTGATGACCTTCTTTATTGTGTCGTATTATGCAGAAAAATTGTTTGTACAGTCGCGTTCATAACTTCTTATTGGCAAATGTGGGTAAATAGTGTTTTAACTTTTAAATAGTTAGTTTGAGCCTGTATTCATACCAATACCACAGCCGAGAGAGTATTTTTCTTACAGTCGGACTTCAATCGCCCTTTGTGCTGGCGCAAAAGCCGCCGTTCGTCTAGACAGTTTGACGCAACGACTAAAAGTGTAAGGGACTAAAATTTTATTTGTAAATCATTACTAATTTAGGGCTAACTAAGTATAAAATAAATATTAAATAAGTACTCAATTAGGAAATAATAATGAAAAAATAAGTTCCAAGATAGCGGCCATCTTTTTTGTTTGTGGGCATATTTCGATGAAACTCGGTTTTTGATACTATTTTGACAAGATAATATCAATGCAATGTTAAAAAAATAAAAAACCCAAGATGGCGGCCATCTTCTTTGTTTGTGGACCGATTTCGACGAAACTCGGTTTCTGGTACTTTTTTGACAAGAAAATAATAGGTAAAGCAATGTTAAAAAAAATAAAAATCCAAGATGGCGACCATCTTTTTTGTTTGTGAGCCGATTTCGACGAAACTCGGTTTCTGGTACTATTTTGACAAGAAAACAGCAACGCAGTGTTAAAAATGTATAAAATTCAAGATGGCGGGCAAATTTTTGGTTTTCGGGCCGATTTCGATGAAACTCGGTTTTTGGTAGTATTTTGACGAGAAAACAGCAACGCAATGTAAAAAAAAAACAAAAAATCCAAGATAACGGCCATCTTCTTTTTTTGTGGGCTGATTTCGATGAAACTCGGTTTTTAGTAGTATTTTGACAAGAAAACAGCAACGCAATGTTAAAAAAAATAAAAAATCCAAGATGGCAGCTACATATCTTTTTTGTTTGTGGGCCGATTTCGACGAAACTCGGTTTCTAGTACTATTTTGACAAAAAAATAACATAGCGATGTTAAAAAAATAAAAAATCCAAGATAGCGGCCAGTTTTTAAGTTTGCGGGCCGATTTCAATGAAACTCGGTTTTTAGTAGTATTTTGACGAGAAAACAGCAACGCAATGTTAAAAAAACAAAAAATCCAAGATGGCGGCTATCTTCTTTGTTTGTGGGCCGATTTCGATGAAACTCGATTTTTGGTACTATTTTGACAAGAAAATAACAATGCAATGTTAAAAAAATAAAAAATCCAAGATGGCGGCCATCTTTTTTTTGTGGGCTGATTTCGATGAAACTCGGTTTTTAGTAGTATTTTGACAAGAAAACAGCAACGCAATGTTAAAAAAAAATAAAAAATCCAAGATGGTAGCCATCTTTTTTGTTTGTGGGCCGATTTCGACGAAACTCGGTTTCTAGTGCTATTTTGACAAAAAAATAACATAGCGATGTTAAAAAAATAAAAAATCCAAGATGGCGGCCAGTTTTTAAGTTTGCGGGCCGATTTCGGTGAAACTCGGTTTTTGGTAGTATTTTGACGAGAAAACAGCAACGCAATGTTAAAAAAAATCAAAGATGGCTGCCATCTTTTTTGTTTGTGGGCCGATTTCGATGAAATTCGGTTTTTGGTACTATTTTGACAGGAAAATAACAATGCAATGTTAAAAATAATAAAAAATCAAAGATGGCGGCTTTTTTTTGTATTTAATTTTATTTTTTCAGGTTTTTTGGAAACAATAGCAAATATCTTTAAAAACATCACCATTTATTCAGCTTTCAGTTGAGGTATAAAACTTAATAATAACTTAAATAAAAAATGAGAAATTAAGTCTTAGCTAAATAGCAGTCCCATTTTATGTAGCAAAAAAGTCCTATTTCGAGCGCTTTGGAGATGGCCGTATTATTCTACTTAATCATAAATACGAAAGTTTGCCTGTTTGAATGATTGTTAATCAATCACGCAAAACGGCTGAACGGATTTGGATGAAATGATAGTTTATAAGCCGGATTACAACATAGGAGGATCTTGGTTTAAGGTTTCCTAGGGATTTTCTCGAATGTAAATGTGGATGAAGTCGTGGGCTGAAGCTAGTTTGCCATAAATGGTCGTGCTTACTAAAAATACTTTCGTCTGAGTGAGTTTGAGACAGGATTGTTTTCCGCCGATGAGTTAAAATTTTATATAGACGGCATCACAAATAACCATGCATATCAGCCATTTTTAATGCCCCGCTGGCTGCTGGGGAAGAGGCCTTCCTTTTGGCTTGTGGATGGATAAAACGGACGGGCCATAATGATAATAAATGAATAATGAAAATAGTATCAGAAACCGAGTTTCATCGGAATCGGCCCACAAACAAAAAAAGTTGGCCGCCATCTTGAATTTTTTACTTTTTTGACATTGGGTTGCTGTTTTCTTGCCAAAATACTACAAAAACCGAGTTTCATCGAAATCGGCCCACAAACAAAAAGTTGGCCGCCATCTTGAATTTTGTACTTTCTAACATTGCGTTGCTGTTTTCTTGTCAAAATACTACCAAAAACCGAGTTTCATCGAAATCGGCCCGCAAACTAAAAAGTTGGCCGCCATCTTGAATTTTTAAAATTTGCAACATTGCGTTGCTGTTTTCTTGTCAAAATACTAACAAAAACCAAATTTTCATCGAAATCGGCCCGCAAACAAAAAAGTTGGCCGCCATCTTGAATTTTTAAAATTTGCAACATTGCGTTGCTGTTTTCTTGTCAAAATACTAACAAAAACCAAATTTTCATCGAAATCGGCCCGCAAACAAAAAAGTTGGCCGCCATCTTGAATTTGTACATTTTAAACATTGCATTGTTGTTTTCTTGTCAACATAGTATCAGAAACCGAGTTTCATCAAAATCGGCCCACAAACAAAAAAGTTGGCCACCATTTTGAATTTTTTACATTTTTAACATTGCGTTTCTGTTTTCTTGACAAAACAGTAGCAAAAACCGAGTTTCATTGAAATCGGCCCGCAAACAAAAAAGGTGGCGGCCATCTTGAATTTTTTACATTTTTAACATTGCGTTGCTGTTTTCTTGTCAAAACAGTAGCGAAAACCGAGTTTCATCGAAATCGAACCCACAAACAAAAAAAGGTGGCTGCCATCTTGAATTTATTACTTTTTTTATCATTGCGTTGCTGTTTTATTGACAAAACAGTAGCAGAAACCGAGTTTCATTGAAATCGGCCCGCAAACAAAAAAGTTGGCCGCCATCTTGAATTTTTTACTTTTTTAACATTGTGTTGCTGTTTTCTTGTCAAAATACTACCAAAAACCGAGTTTCATCGAAATCGGCCCGCAAACTAAAAAGTTGGCCGCCATCTTGAATTTTTTACTTTTTTAACATGGTGTTGCTGTTTTCTTGTCAAAATACTACCAAAAACCGAGTTTCATCGAAATCGACCCACAAACTAAAAAGTTGGCCGCCATCTTAAATTTTTTACTTTTTTAACATTGTGTTGCTGTTTTCTTGTCAAAATACTACCAAAAACCGAGTTTTATCGAAATCGGCCCGCAAACTAAAAAGTGGGCCGCCATCTTGAATTTTTAAAATTTGCAATATTGCGTTGCTGTTTTCTTGTCAAAATACTACCAAAAACCAAATTTTCATCGAAATCGGCCCGCAAACAAAAAAGGTGGCGGCCATCTTGAATTTTTTACATTTTTAACATTGCGTTGCTGTTTTCTTGTCAAAACAGTAGCGAAAACCGAGTTTTATCGAAATCGAACCCACAAACAAAAAAAGGTGGCTGCCATCTTGAATTTATTACTTTTTTATCATTGCGTTGCTGTTTTATTGACAAAACAGTAGCAGAAACCGAGTTTCATTGAAATCGGCCCGCAAACAAAAAAGTTGGCCGCCATCTTGAATTTTTTACTTTTTTAACATTGTGTTGCTGTTTTCTTGTCAAAATACTACCAAAAACCGAGTTTCATCGAAATCGGCCCGCAAACTAAAAAGTTGGCCGCCATCTTGAATTTTTTACTTTTTTAACATGGTGTTGCTGTTTTCTTGTCAAAATACTACCAAAAACCGAGTTTCATCGAAATCGACCCACAAACAAAAAAGTTGGCCGCCATCTTGAATTTATTACTTTTTTAACATTGCGTTGCTATTTTCTTGTCGAAATAGTACCAAAAACAGAGTTTCATCGAAATCGGCCCACAAAAAAAAAGTTGGCCGCCATCTTAAATTTTTTACTTTTTTTACAAAACATCCTTTATTTTTCTACTAAAATAATGTTAAAATTCATTTAATTCAAGTAAAAATGAAATAAAACAGAAATAACTTCATTCGTTATTTAAATAAAAGCACTCACTCAAATCACTTTTTTACTTAAATGTACGTAGACGTGACGTGTACAAACCTGTTCAACAACAAAGTTAAGGAGGTCATCAATATGTATGAACGCGTCGCTTTTTGGTGGTCTATCGAATTTGGTCGGTTAATCGGAATACTGACAGTTGTTTTGGATTTTAATTGATATTTCCTTTAATACGAAGAATTTGAAGCTGAAATTTTCAGAGCATGTACTTCAGTAACCGCACAGATTATTCTTTGGGCCAGGATCTAAATAGTCTCTGATATTTTTATCCTGCTGACCGTCAAAGTCATGACATGGTCAGTCTAACCTTCATGTGGGTATTATTCAAAAACGCGTAAATGTGCGGTTTTCAAAATTTTTATGGTAATGAGAAATAATAAGAAGAATAGAACACCGTTTTTGGTTTCTCTATTTAGGTGGTAGTTTAGGCGCTAGAATTTTTTTTCTGTTTTCAGAAAATGTCTGATTACTTCAAAATCTGTGAATATTTTTGAAATGTTTTCTACCGCACAAATAGCACAAATTAGGAGCTACTTATATGTGTTTACTGTAAGATCGCACATCTAGTAGTTTCCGAGATCTGGGATCTGGCAAAACGTTACGCCAGCAGGAAATCAAATATCTCTAAAACTATAAGGTCCACAAATTTTATATTTGGCGCACATTTCCTGCTAGTATCAAGCTACCCGCACATATATCTTTTATTTCTCTCCGATCATTAGTTTCGATTCTTCCTGCTGGAGCACCGTTACCCCAGCAGAATCCGTTTTTCCCGTTTTATTCCAAAAGTATAAGGCCCACAAATTTTTTATTTGGCGCACATTTACACTGAATTGCGCACAAATTATTCATCAAACTCGCTTCCCTCTAGGAGCATCTTTCCTGCTGGCGTAACGGACTCATTTTTTTTCACGTAAATCGGAGACCGTGGCGCTGCCAGAACGATGGACACGACAAAATAACTAAATAGTCGACAAACAGTGGATTTCAAAAATATTTAAAACAGGCGAGGTGACAAATAATCTAAATGGGTGACTATAATACTGAGTGGGCAACTATTATACCAAGTAGGTAACTATATAACTGATTTAAGCTTACCCAACTTAGTATTTTAAGACATTTTTATTAGGTTGCTTTCTTGTTTGTTTGTTTTTTGTCATCTCAATTAGAATAATAGTCTCCTTTTTCATAAATAAATTATATGTCAAATTTTAAATGTTTTGTGTGCCCTAAGGTTGTCGCCCAAATAGTGATTTGGTCGCCCGTTCTGAATAACTAGTTTCTCAATTTGTATTTTAGAGTCACCTATTTTCAATATCTGTAGTCGCCCTCGCTCCATCGCCCACTTAGTATTTCAGTACGTTTTATTCAGTATTTTTGATACCCAAAATGGGACATTATTGTATTGATACCCGATTAAATACTACCCATTTTAAATTACACAGCGCTGCATGCCTATTGTATGCACCTACTTTCTGTTGCGTTAGTTTCATAGCTCTGTCTCAACAGACACGACATTCCTCATGCAATGACTTTAATTTAAAAGTTTAAGCGTGGAGTACCCCCCTGTAAAATAACCACAAAAATCATACCCCCAAATTCGTGTGCAGCTATTCTAAATCCAAGCCAAACTATTCCCAATAGTATTACTAATACCAATATACTATCCCCGTCAATTGGTAATGCGCCTGGCGGCCATGATTTTAACCTCAAAAACGAAAAACAATTTTAAACATTTTAAACACCTAGACCTTATTTTATTGAAAATAATAATTCAATAATTAATATATTAGACTGCCTATTAGAATTTTCTTGTTTCATGAAATTTTTTGTTGCGGATCACGTCGACATGGATTAACATCCATGTCGACGTGATCCGCAACAAAAAATTAGATGTGACAAGGTTCCAGCGCATTATCAATTGACAGGGATAATACAATATCTGGTAAAAATTTAGAATACTTGAGCATGAATTTGGTGGTTTTGAGGGAAGGGGGAGGTGGGGGGGAGGTAACCTCCCCCCTGGTGGTACTCCCACTCCGCGGAAGAACATATTTGCAGAGATATTGATATATATGAATACACAAAAAAGTTATGATAACAGCCAAATTGCTGTTGTTTTTCGGCAATTAAAGGAGGGAGAGAGGGGGAGGGAAGGGAAACAACTCCCTCTAATCCCCATCTGCCGGTGATGCGTAGTTTCCGAGAAATATTTTTTTGTGTAAACATAATCTCAAAACAAAAAATGTAGAAATTAAGCAGGGGAGGCTAAAAAGAGGTGGGGAGAGGGGAAGGGACGTACATACAAAATTTCGCACGTAAAAAAAGTCGTCAACCTAACATGCTCGTCGCTACGCTCCTCGCACCTATCACTTGACCTGCGGTCTTTGATTCACCATCGCAACAAGTGGGCAGTGCTACCAACCTAGTGCGCCGCCATTAAACGTCAAGAATGACGACACTGGTCTTAAAATTAGACTTACATCTTTATTTTTTTCGAAAAATAAGTGTTTCCGCGGAAAACGAATATGTGCATTAGAATCTCTGCATGTTTTATAATAAAGTAGTAAACTCACTATATACAAATTCGTGCTCAAGTATTCTAAGGCAGCCATTACACGGTAGGTTTTGCTGTCAGTTTAACCACAGTCACGGGCTGTGACTGACGATTAACCTACCGTGTAATGTAGTGACTGATGGTTGCATGATGTGATTTGTTCTTTCCATCAGTCAATCAGTCAAACGTAATTCATGACTGATGGAATTTGACTGACGCTTGCATGACCATGTAATGGCTGCCTAAATCCAAGCACGGCTAATACTAAGAAGTACCTAAAGTGGACGAGTAACCACAACAATTCACAATTGCGCTAAAATAACCTACTATACTTAGGAGTGAAATTTCATGATAACAAGCACATACATTACTGAAATCACTCTCAGATGCTTCAATGAATTCTTCGGCATCCTCATCGTCGACGTTTACTCCGTCCTTCTGAAATGCCCTCACTCTTCGGCTCAATCCTGGGTCTGTACAGGGATAGGTTATTTTACGATTTCTCAGATTTCGAATTATAATTCTGTCACAGACATAAAAGAACTGTTGCAGTCGTATGCTGAACATTTTGTAGATAGCTTAGTAGTTGCCTTGCATTACACAATACTAGAAGAATCCAAGAAAAGAAGAAAATATGAGAAAATATCAACAAAACTTTACACTGTCTTGTCTTGTCTGTGACGTGACATTATAACAAATTAGAGATGGGTAGGTCCGGTTGGAAACGCATCAGTGGACCTGCATCACATGCCACAGTGATGGATGTACATCCAACGACCAGTTGGATTCCGTTCACCCCGGAGCGGATTGCACAGCGGTTCATAGAGTAACTTATCGGTTGTGGAACTGAATCACGGGATTACGGACCAAGGGGGGAGGTGCGGTGCGGCGGGGCGGCGGTGGCGGGCCGGAGTCGGACCCGCGCGTGGGGAGTTGCATCGTTCTTTCGTGCGGGTGTGAGTGATTCAGTTCATTTCAAATGACTCCTGTTCTCAAATTATCTAGCTTCAAACTTGTTGTTAGGCGCATTTATTTTGGTTTTTCGTAATAAGTATTTTTCAATTGGTATTAGGTAAGGTATTAGATTTTTCAATTGTTATCTACCCAATGGGGGTTTTTGTTTATGTTTGATCATTGGATTTTTCAGTTATGTTACAAAATTAGGCGATTTTTGTTTTTTTTTACTTTTTAATTAGAGATTTTATGTAATTCATGATTATTACAAAATATATATGAGACTGATTTGTCCCATACTACTTTTATTTATCCTGCTCAATCCGCATTCCGTCCCAATTCCGACTCCGCCTTAGGAGATAGAGGTTCACGATCACGACCGATGGACGGTTAGTCTGCCGCCGGACCCATATGGGTCCGATGGACACGGGACCTGGATGTACATCACCAGAGCTGGATGTACATCCTGATGCAACTCCTAATTAAGAGCGGACCTACCCATCTTTATAACAAATTGACAATGACAGTGGGTGCATTCCAGCAGAATAATCGCTGAGTCATCGATCGTATACATTTCATTATAATCACGTGATATCTACGTGCTTGATGTCAAGCCATCAAGCATCGCTCCCAAACGATCAAAATTGACAAGCTGAAAAATGTACGTGCTTGACAAGCCATGCTTGACTGTTTAGGGTGTCAGTGAAAGTGAAATACACTTTATTCAAATAAGCTCACATAATAAGCATTTTTTAAATCGTCAATTCTTTTACCCTACCACCCATTATGACGTCTTTTAGCTGACAAGAAAAATGGGCACAAAAAACTTGTCAGCCATCTCCCCCCCCCCCCCCCCCTTAGAAGTTAAAATGTAGCCAACTGCAAAGTCCTAAGGCCGTGCAATTGACTTACTTTTCTGATAAATCTCGCATCTCAAAACTTATGTATAACAGCAGAACCGCAAGCGCTTTGAAGTTGGTCACTTTAGAACGCTTGCTGTACAAAACAATGACGTAGGTATTAATTCTGTTTTTTATTTGCTTGCCATACATTCTCGAGTAAAGTTGCAGCGAATAACTGTCAATGTTAATTTAATCGCATCAACATTTTTAATGCCCATGATGTAACAACAGACTCTCCTCTGTCTGTCACAACACAATACAACACAACACAACCCTCTTAGGGTGCGTTCCGTGGCTTCGCACGTGTGCACTCGATCGAGCGCACTCCGGTGCGCGCTCTAACCGTTCCGTGGTTCGGCGAAATTTTTCTCTGACAGCTGTCAGAGCGTAGTTCACTTCCGTGGTTCGGTCGGAGCGCAGCAAGCAACCACCATCAAAATGGACGGTTGAAAAACGCTCTGACGTTTATGTTACCAAAATTATGTCATTGTCATTTTGACATTATTTTGTAATTTGATGTTTTTGTATCTAAGTAAAGAGGTTATAAAAACAACTCGATCGTTCCGTCACTTGATTGCAACCCAAACGGGTTGCAACAAACAACTATACCCAAACAACTACAACCAAAGCGACGGAACGCAGCCCTGTCTCTATAACAGGAGGAAAAGGAAGTATGGAAACAGGAAGTCCACAAAAAACGCGCCAAAAACTTTGCCAACTCTGCAAGAAATTTTATAAAGTTTTCACCGTTAACCGAAACAGGTTCATGGATTAATGTTTTCATAAATAACTAGCTTACACGCGTTGTCAAGTACCTACCTAGTTTTTAAGATAATTTGCTGATGCTGCAGCATCAGCAAATTGGTATGGTAGTAAATCATAAATCATACTTCCTAAATTATAATTAATTACTTATTTATTAATTTTACTGTATTCTTTTGTAGAAAATTGAGAAACACTACTTATGTTCTAATCCGTGGATAGCGGTGTGGGTTACACGATTGTTAATATTGGAAATGTAATCCTTACTTTAATATTATAAATGCGAAAGTCCGTTTGTTTGTTTGTTACGCCTTCACGTCCTAACTACTGAACCGATCATCATGAAATTTTGCATACACGTTGTCAGGGGTATAGAGAAGGACATGGGCTACCTTTCATCCCGAAAAAAAGAATTGTTCCCGAGGGATAGCAAAAAACCTTTCCACGCAGACGAAGTCGCGGGCGGCCGCTAGTAGTTTATAAATACATAGTATTAATTGTGTCAACTGTTGGTTATCCCAAATAAATAAAGTAAAATAAAAATAATAACCAAAAGAATATCATGTTTTACACCAAAATGTAACATTTTACTTAATAAACTAAGTAGATATTACCTACTTACAAATTAACGTTTTGCCATTTTCTGAAAAATCTATGGAATAATTACTATTTGGTTTGGACCTCCATTATTATTCTTTCACAAACTTTAGGTACAGACTCTGTACGAATCACGAAAGATGACCACAAATGCCGCCCATCTTCGCATCTTAACTCAGGAAGAAAAGACTTAAGACAAAATAATGATTCATACACAAATTTACACAATAGAATTATATACATATTTTAGTATACTTTATGAAATATTGTTTTGTCTTAAGTCTTTGCTTCATGAGTTATGATGCGAAGATGGGCGCCTTTTGTGGTCATCTTTCGTGATACGAACTATACTTAGGTACCGTAGGTACCTACCTAACTGTCTATCTAATAATGTATAAACACTTAATTTTAATTCATTACTTATAAATTTTAGGGAATTAGTAGGTACCTAGCCAACAACTTTTTCCTTATAATAACCTTGCCCATTTTCCCTGCTGTGGGGTATCCAAAATATTTTAGGAAAGAATCTTACTGTGAGATAAAAATAAAAAGAGAGATGTACTTACTTAAGTAAACTCCTGAAAGGTAAACCCAAATTTTTCAACATAATGTATTTTGAAATGAATTGATTTGGAAACCCGTGAATGTTGTTTTGCCATTCAACAGCTTTTTGTGCTAAATACTTAAACCGCTTTTAAGCACGCAGCTTACCGCAAAAAAGAGTGACTGCGTCCAGTGTGTCTCGGTCAGCAGCAAAGCGCGCGCGCGTATTCATTTTAAAAACGGCAAGTTTTGTTTCAAAGTTTTTAAAATAAGTTGTGTTAAATTGTGAATAAAGTATCAAATTAGTTCGTTGGGTTTAATTATTGATTGACATTTAATTCGGTGGAAAATTAAATAAGATTTGTAAGTAGCTAAAAGATTTTCGTTTTTTATTGCAAATATTTTTTGAGGATGATCGCGAGATGGTGACGATATTACTTTTTTTTTACATTTTCAACGGGTTATTTGAGAATTAAGAGGCCGGCGAACAGTGAACTTCCTATCTTACAAACGTAATAACAAAATGATTTGTAATTTGAGCATAATTAATTCATCTCGTGATGTTTATTCGGATTAAGACAGTATTTATTTTATCTAGGGTTCTATTAAATAAAAAAAAAACAAAATATTAACCTAATTAAAAAAATGCCAATTATATTTTTATACGAAACGTAGATCGCATTAAATATTTTTTTTATTTTGGTTTGGTATTTTGAATATTTTAATTAATAGAACTGTAGACAATTACTGTCTTAATCCGAATAATCACAAGAAGAGTTAATTATAGTATGCTCAAATTGAAAATAATGTTGGTATTACGTTTGTATAGGATATGTTCACTGTTCGCCGGCTTCTTAATAAAGTATCTAAGTTACTACCTATCTAATATGAATAATTAGTAATAATATATAAATTTGTAACCTAAGTATGAAAAACTAAGAGAAAAGCTAAATTTAACCAGATTATGCAAATACCTAACTATTATTAAATTTGAAAAACTTTACTTAACACGACGGCACATTAACTTTTACAGTTGAACTGCGAAACAAAACGAACACAGAAGGAAAGTGTCATCAATACAAACAAGAATTTTAATTACTGACTAAGACTTTCACTATCGTCGTCGCTGAAGTCTAGGAAATATACTGCTCACAAGAAAAAAGTGGCCATTAAATAGTTTTCCATACAAAAGAGATAAAACTTATCTAAAAGGTAAGTTAGGTATTATTTTTATGATAAATTCAATCTGTTTTTTTTTATTTAATGTTGTTCGAAAGCTGTAGAAAGACTTTACTCTCGAATTTACTGTATTTTCTTTTCGCTGTCTGGTAGAATTGAAAAATGTAAAATTTCGCGTAGGTAGGTACCTATTCTTGCATGAAACTCCAATTTCTTTCTATTCTAACTGGCACACGGCGAATAGGAGAAATTACACAGTAAATTCGAAAGAAAATCTGCAAGTTATAAGTATTACAGCTTTTCAAATTAAAATAAAATCAGATTGAAGTTATCATAAAAATACCTTTCAGAAGTTAGCTTGTTTTGTTTGTATGGAAAATCATGTGGCCCTATTTTCTTTTGAGGCGTATATTATAAAAGTAGATAACAAGACTAAAATATAAATCATAAATGTACTCTATTTACTATGGGGTTGGGTCCGATTTTTTCTTAGTACGAGTACCTATACCTAGGCCCTGAAAATGGGTGAAATGTTAACATTATGAAAACTGAGAAAATAATTGAATTTCTTTAGTTCAAAACGGTCAAAGTTTACAAAGGTGTTTTAAGATTTTTTATTAGGTGCTTCCTTATTACAAGACATGACTACTTTGTACTATTACTTATTCTGTGACATGACAGAAGCAGGTATAACTTAATGAAAAAAGAAAAAAAATGCACTTTTTTTTCTTAGGTCATTGACTTAACATTATCATGATATTTTAACCGTTTGATCGGAGCGTTAAATTGCTCTTTGTTGCCTCACAGTTACAGGCACCTACTTACTACGCAGTCTAATAAATTAAACAATGTTAGATGATCTTACTGTCGTTTTTTAAAGAAGATATTGACCTACTTACTTTTTAAATAAGACATTTCAACAATGTTCTTAATTAACTTTTTTTATTAAATCGTTTCATTCATTTCGAAAAATAAAGACTTGAAAGTTTGTATGTCAGAGGCACACCAATCTGAGGTATAGACATGTATAGACTTACTCGAATGTTGGATATTCATTATTCTAGGTAGCGACTACGTCAATCTTACATTGAGTAGGTAGGTACATACTATTTTATAGTAATAATCAAGTCTTAATCCATGTTATCTCGTCTATCGACATTTATTTGTCCACCGTTATCTAAGTCGGAAAAGCTTTTATCATATAGGTACTAAGCTAACATATACAGTACTTGTAAATGATAAAAAACATTGAAAGTGCCTAAGTTAGGCACGAGTAGGTACCTGAAGATATTTTCCTGTAACTTGATAGAGAGATATAAATGACTGACACCCTAGCGGACTTAATAGTATACCTCCATTCCACTCACTCATATTTCACTTTATTTTAGAAAAAAAAACAATTCAGTGTAAATTTTTTCGGTAGTTAGGTACCTACCTACGACCGACAGCTTCCCATTATGCGTCCATCGATCGACTCTTGTAATCTTTAAGAATAAGGAAGTTTGCAATGTTTTTATGATTTTAAAATTTAATTTTATTATATTCAGATAAAAGAAAAAATATATTTTAATAAAAAAATAAGATGAAGTTAGGTAGGTAAGGTATAAGATGAAGTAATTTTTTTTTAGACTTTCATGTTTCATACTAAATTTTACATAATTTGTGGCGTTATAAGCCTTCTTTCATATTATTTCATATTTTTTTCATATTAAAAAACTGTTTTTAATATGATTTTATATCCCAAAATCAGAAAATCTCACTGCACTGCAGTCATTTTGAAGTTTGATCTTAAGCAAAGTTGTTATAGGTACAATGTTGCATGCAAATTCAAGTTCAATAATCAAGTTGGCCGTGCTGATCTAGGATCAGATCATTATTTTGTAATAAGGATATGAAAATAGAAGTGTAGTTATTTCACAATCTATGCCAGCAGATCTCCTTGTATTACCTACTTATGTTGTTTTTATGTAGGTACTTAGTCGAAACTGTATAAGTACTTGCAAGGTACATTCAAAGTTACTTAATTTGTTGCATTTGGTGTTTCTGACATATAAATTCAAAATTATCTACTTAGGTACTCCTTAAGGGTAATACCTAAATGTAATGGGTAAAATATCTGAAGATATCCACACGGATACTCAGTTAACTCAATAAAACACTTTTTTGTGCCTGTATCGTGTATCCGTAAAATTGTTTTAATAAAAATATATAAAGTTAAACTTATTAGTTAACTAAACCATAGATTCTACTATGACTAAACTACCTACCTCTTTAGTGGTTGGTTATAGTTCCTTTAAGTAACTTGTGTAACTTAACTTTTTAGCGTCACCATTGGAACCATATTTGTTCATACAAGTTGGTAAGTACAAAACACTGAACTAAAACTACACAAGTCGAAAGAACATAGTTACTTGAACTCACAGAACTTGCACAAACGAAGTTTATTTCTTAACTTGTTGGCCTTATACCAATATGATCATTTAACCATATAAGTAAGAATGTAAGAAATACCAAATTAAGAAGTAGTTTTGACCCATACTCCAGTCCGTCACGGCACCCTGAGCGAAAGTGGAGCTGCGGTGAATTTTATTTAATACTAGCGGCCGCCCGCGGTTTTACCCGCGTGGTTCCCATTCCCTTGGGAATATCGGGATAAAAAGTATTCTATGTTTTAATCCAGGTTATCTACTATCTGTGTGCCAAATTTCAACCAAATCCGTTCAGTAGTTTTTGCGTGATTGAGGAACAAACATCTAAACATCCAAACCCACAAACTTTCACATTTATAATATTAGTAGGATAATACACAATTTTACTAATGTTTTACGTGGAATTTTTAGGGTCCACAGCAGTCAGCAGTCTAGTGTTTTTAGACGGTATCGTATTCCCTCGTAGTCACTGCTATAAGTAGAAACTGCTAAAAGTGGTAGTTTTTGACACATTTGCTATCTACTTCATAATTAATAATCATTCATAAATTAAGCAAGTTCTTAATTTAATTGAAAAATTGTAGTTCCCTAACGGGGTTCATGATGATACTTTTAATATTTACCACCATGTAAAACTCATGAGACAATAAAGATATTTGTATTTGTATTACTTCTACAAATGACTACGAGGGCATGTAGATAAATACCTTCTAAAAATACTAGACCATGGGCCCTAAAAATTCCACGTAAAACATTACATTTTTGCACAAAAATATTAACATTCATAGATTTTTCTACCATTCAAAAGTTTTCTATTTTTTATCAAAGTTACAATTTTATAGACACTCAATTTTTGACAAAACAATAATGGACAGGAGTAATAGTTAGTAGGTAGGTAGGTAGTATTTGAAATTTTTCCAGACAGCGGGCCGCATTTTACTCTAAAAACAATGAGGTTTTTTTGCAAGGCCTTTTGAATTGGAACATCAATGCGACTAAGTACCATTTGAGAAATTAATAAAAGTTTATAGCTATTTTGGAGATTATGTTATACTAGTTTTATTTTGTTATGTACCTTTTACCTTATGGTAAGCCGGTCTACCAAAACGTTATGATCTGCATAGCTAGTGGATCGGATGGGAATCGGCTTGTATGGACCCTTCGTCACTGACGTGACAAAACAAAAAAATATAAGTAGTAAAATTGACAAATAATAAACTTTTCCTTTCGAGTCCGTGGGATGTTTGTTTGTTAAAACTATTGAGCAACTGTTGGGCAACAGAAACGACCATTAGTAAACATTTACGACATTTCCCTTTCAACGCAACTTTTGTTTGTAAGGTTGATTTCATTAGGCATTGATTGTAAAAAAACAAAAGTAAAAAAATACCCGAGTCGAGTTGTTTTCCGACTGCGAGCTTATAAACACTAACTAAACTAAGTCTACAGATTTAAATACGAATATTGAATTACATATTTTTGGCCTTCATCTCATCTGATGTGTAACGATAAGGCCGACGGTGGAAGCGCACTACACCCGGAATCCTCATCACTGGCTATCTTACCTCTAACTGCCAGATCATTTTTTAACTGTTGATATTATGGTTGATATGGCATCCGACTTAGGTAAGATGGTGGTAGCTAGCCAGGCGGACTTGAAATAAGCCCTACCATCAGCCAAACCGAGTGCAAATTGTACCCCCCTCCTGGGAATAGAACCCGGGACTTCTGCGTCTTACACAGGTGGGCGAACGACTAGACTACAGAAGTTAAGTTATCCTACTATCCTACTAATCCTACTTATCCTACTAATATTATAAATGTGAAAGTTTGTGGGTTTGGTTGGATGTTTAGATGTTTGGATGTTTGTTTCTCAATCACGCAAAAAGTACAGAACAGATTTGGTTGAAATTTGGCACACAGATAGTAGATAGCCTAGATTAAAACATAGAATACTTTTTATCCCGATATTCCCACGGGAACGGGAACCACGCGGGTGAAACCGCGGGCGGCCGCTAGTATTATAAATGTGAAAGTTTGTGGGTTTGGATGTTTGTTCCTCAATCACGCAAAAACTACTGAACGGATTTGGTTGAAATTTGGCAAACAGATAGTAGATAGCCTAGATTAAAACATAGAATACTTTTTATCTCGATATTCCCACGGGAACGGGAACAACGCGGGTGGAACCGCAGGCGGCCGCTAGTTATAAAATAAGGTATAAGTTCTTACAACTAGAAAAAAACATACATAAATAAAACACGTGTTTTAGTCTGTGCATGATTCCTGAAAATAGGACTGAAAAGTCATAAAATACTTAAATAAAACAAAAATACAAAAAAAAATGCAGTACAAGCATGTTTTAAGAATAGTCTTGCTAGCGGAAATCTAAGAAATAGAAATAGAATAGAAAAAGAAAGTTAATGGATTTGTAAGTACAAACAAAGCACGTACCGGCACAAACTAACTAGATAGTAACTACTCGAAAAAACCGTAATGTAAAAACCGTTTAAAAAGTTAACAATATTTTGTAGAAATAATTACAAAAAAGACATAAAATTAAATATTAATTCAAATAGGTAGAAAACAATAGTAATAAAATCTTGCGGTCGGGCGCCCTAACCACGGTAGAGTGACGGTTCTTGCTCTAGATTTAATTAGAATTTACTGTTTTTACTCTAAGTAGGTACCTACATATTTTTACATTAGGAATAATTATTAGTTGTTTTCCACCTAGTTAGAAAGGTCTCAGTCCTAGTAATGGCAAAAGGAAAGTTGTCTTCAACGCATCGCATTCTGGATTTCCCACATTTTGTACGCCTCTTAAAATACTTTTTTTCTTTTGGTTATTTACTTTATATCAGTAAGTTAATTACAGTGTTTTAAACTTTTA
Source organism: Agriphila tristella (assembly GCA_928269145.1). Classification (NCBI taxonomy): domain Eukaryota; kingdom Metazoa; phylum Arthropoda; class Insecta; order Lepidoptera; family Crambidae; genus Agriphila; species Agriphila tristella. The sequence continues at coordinate 48,830,684 of OV743433.1, forward strand.
GATTTTTGCATTCACAATGCTATTTTTATATTAAGATGAATAAATAATGAAAAAATATTAGAAAAAATCGACTCACCCGTAGCAACTCAGACGGGATCAGATCTGAGTTGCTACGGGTGAGTCGATTTTTTCTAATATTTTTTAATTATTTATTTATCTTAATTACAGTGTGTCAATTGCCATAGTACGAGTACAATGCACTTACTTATTTTATACAAATTGAAATTGGTAGATTAGTATTACGTTTTATCTGTTTGTTTTATGCGAAAGTGAATTTGTTTGCTAGGTATTCAACCAATCATAAAAAAATACATTTTTTTTTTTGCATAGTTAGGTTCTGTCTCTTTATAATCAAAAAGCCTAACTAGCAGAACGTCTTTAAAGCAAATTTGTCTAAAATGAATAAATAATGAAAAATATTAGAAAAAATCGGCTCACCCGTAGCAACTTAGACGGGATTCGAACCCGCACCCTTAGGATTCCGGCCCAATGCACTACCAATTATGCTACCAAGCCACTAATGGATTTGGCGAAATTTTCTAATACTTTTTACGTTTCCGCTGAAGATCAGCGCCATCTCACCAATGTGAAGAGAATTACTTCGACATTTGAACGCAGCGCCATTGCAGGTGCTAGACAATCAATTAAGGTGAAACAGTCATATGATTTTAACTTTTAGATTTTTGCATTCACAATGCTATTTTTATATTAAGATGAATAAATAATGAAAAATATTAGAAAAAATCGGCTCACCCGTAGCAACTTAGACGGGATTCAAACCCGCACCCTTAGGATTCCGGCCCAATGCACTACCAATTATGCTACCAAGCCACTAATGGATTTGGCGAAATTTTCTAATACTTTTTACGTTTCCGCTGAAGATCAGCGCCATCTCACCAATGTGAAGAGAATTACTTTGACATTTGAACGCAGCGCCATTGCAGGTGCTAGACAATCAATTAAGGTGAAACAGTCATATAATTTTAACTTTTAGATTTTTGCATTCACAATGCTATTTTTATATTAAGATGAATAAATAATGAAAAATATTAGAAAAAATCGGCTCACCCGTAGCAACTTAGACGGGATTCGAACCCGCACCCTTAAGATTCCGGCCCAATGCACTACCAATTATGCTACCAAGCCACTAATGGATTTGGCGAAATTTTCTAATACTTTTTACGTTTCCGCTGAAGATCAGCGCCATCTCACCAATGTGAAGAGAATTACTTCGACATTTGAACGCAGCGCCATTGCAGGTGCTAGACAATCAATTAAGGTGAAACAGTCATATAATTTTAACTTTTAGATTTTTGCATTCACAATGCTATTTTTATATTAAGATGAATAAATAATGGAAAATATTAGAAAAAATCGGCTCACCCGTAGCAACTTAGACGGGATTCGAACCTGCACCCTTAGGATTCCGGCCCAATGCACTACCAATTATTTCGCCAAATCCATTAGTGGCTTGGTAGCATAATTGGTAGTGCATTGGGCCGGAATCCTAAGGGTGCGGGTTCGAATCCCGTCTAAGTTGCTACGGGTGAGCCGATTTTTTCTAATATTTTTCATTATTTATTCATCTTAATATAAAAATAGCATTGTGAATGCAAAAATCTAAAAGTTAAAATTTTCTAAAATGCTTAATGACTAAAATGCAGATAACCTAACTTGCATATGTCTTTAAAGCAATATGTCTACCTATATATTGCTTGATGACTAAAAAGCAGAGAGTCTAAATTGCTCTACCTTCACGTTGTTTAACGTCAGAAATCTACAAACGCGAGCAAAGCCGCGGGCTAAATCTGACCAGACGGTTGAAAGTTATTTTATGCTAATTTTCCTCAGGTTTTTTGTCCACTTTTACGATAATGTCATAAGAAAATTAGTTGAGAAAAATGGAACACTGAAGGAATCATAAACACCAGCTGGAAAAAAAATAAAATTAGCATTTTATTTTTAATCACGCGCTAGTCGAATCAAAAATTTGGTATGTGGTATCACTGGTATCGGGTATGTGACATCTACATGGGGTATTTGGATAGCTACACGGCGTACTTAAGAATGAGTCGTTACGTTATGATTACGTAATCGTCAGCTTCGATTCGACCCTCGGTTATCCTTATTGATGCGCCCTCACGTAGATCAGTTGAGCTAATTACATCTTGCTACGTGAGGCCTCGCTCTAGCTATCTATACATACCTTTTTTTGTTGTATCAAGAGGAGAATGCAATCTTTACGCATACCAAACGGCATGTTGGACTCGGTCATACCCGTAACATGTCCCTTGCCACACCCAGCCCTCCCACATTGATTGTGGCATTAAGTCCGCAATTTAATCCAAGTTTCGTGTGTTTCCCACTTCTCTATTAGTTTTCGTCTGGCCCGAAACTTGGGCAGTGCCTCCAGCCAGACGCGGTGATTTCAAACTGGCACCATAAATAGAGATACTTTTTGTGTAGGAAGGCCACATAGGTTGTCCTCCCTTCAATATGCTTTGAGAAGCTGATAAAAACGTGTCCCAATTAGATCCTTTCTTATAAAATAAGACAAAGTATAGATTTTGGAAGGAAATCCAATAAAATTTTATACAATTTTCTCGATTGAGTCATATATAGAAGCAAAGGTAGCAACATCCACTTTTTTCACTTTTGCAACTTTCAATGTAGTCTGCTAATGTGAAATCGACTTCATCGTTTGACTTAATAATATTGCAGCAAAAACAGCAACAACTCATATAAAATCACAATTAAAGTCATAGGTTTGCAGCAAAAACAGCAATATCCTATAGTACTTAACTGCACTGCTTCGAAACCAATGCAGCAACATCCACTTTTTTCACTATAGCAACTTTGAATGCAGTCTGCTATGCGAAATCACTTTCATCGTTTGACTTTATAATTTGCAGCAAAAACAGCAACAACTCATATAAATCGCCATTTAAATAATAGATTTGTAGCAAAAACAGCAATATCCCATAGTACTAAACTGAACAGCTTCGAAACCAAAAACATTGATTTCCGCCATTTTACAAAAACTGGATGTTGCTGCCTTTGCTTCTATATGACTCATTTCCTTTGTATTTCCTTTTCTTCACGGACATTGCAAGGACAGGGATAAGTATTAGATTCATAAAAGGAAACTGGTTGCATGCTAATAATTAATATTAAACCGTTACTTGTCAGTTCAGTAAATAATGGATTTTATACACCTGATAACATTAATGTGCACTAGTTTATTCGATGTGTGATACTGATAATAACATAATGAAAAACATCTCTAAGATCTGAGATTTTGTCTTATTTACCTAGGTACTCTTTTTTTACTTTAATATTTATCTTTGATAGTTTTTGCAAGTTTGCCAATTTTACCATTCCTACCTGCCTAGTCTGCCTACCTAACTATTTTTGTCTCAATTACCTTTGCGATAATTTTCCTTGAATGAGAAAGAGCAATTTAAGTCTTTCTTAAAACTCAAGAAGCCACGTTCTGATCAAAGATATTTCGTACTTTTTTTTAACTTCTTCGTCATTTAACTCGTTTATCAATAAGTTATGTAGATTTTCTCGCCAAACCTGTTGTTTGTCGTTACAGACAAGAGTTGTTCTAACAAAAAATTAAAGGCTTAACAATATAATTTTCGTAAATAAGTAAGTAATTTATGAGAGCTGCTCTGTTCAACAGAATTCCGTTTTGACTTGAAAAGTTAAAACAGAAACGGTTGAACAGCTTGCTTTTGACTTTTTGTTTTTTAAATATAAATTCCAATTTAAAATGGGAACGTTATCCAATACCACAGATTACATAATACTATCCCATACATAGGCATTTTATTTTGAAAAAGGGAACTCAAGAAATATTGCTGTACAACGAAATATGTATGGTACCTACTATTTATTTGAAAACTAGCGGCCGCCCGCGACTTCGGCCGCGTGGAAAGTTTTTTGCTGTCCCTCGGGAACAATATATTTCTTCCGGATCAAGGTACCCTATGTCCTTTTCTGTACCCCTGACAACATGTATGAAATATTTCATGATGATCGGTTCAGAAGACGTGAAGGCGTAACAAACAAACAAATAAACAAACGGACTTTCACATTTATAATATTAGTAAGGATGTGACTATTATTTTTTTCCCATCCGGCCACATTTCAGAGTGACAGATCTTTTTTCAAAATGTTAACATCGTTAAAAATCTTGTTATCTAAAAAAAATATTCTGACTATTTCCGACCCGTAATCCATCACTAAAGTATAAATCATTTTACATGCGTCATTTCATAAATTATTTCTAACAAAGTTTCACAAAAAATTGCAAAATAAAAATGTGTGTGCATAATAATTATGATAAACATCGACTTGATAATCAAAGCTATTTTATACTTTTTATGGGTATCCTATATTTTAGGTTCACTTTGGTCTCGTGGGCACTGCAAATATTTTACTAGGTACTTCACGCATAGTTTAGAAGGTACGCACGTAGTTTTGTTAACAGGATGTTATCTGTGTAAGGTACACTCGAGCACACAATCTCGTCCTCTTGAGCGTGTCAACATGGTTATTGTCATCTGCTTGACTGTGTTTTGTTTGGAATTCTAGGCTGTTTGTTTGCGACTTCCTTTCCTATGCATACGGTTACGTTTATTTAATGATTCGTTAACTATAAAATTTAGGTTAAGCATAGCACTAAACTGATAATGTAATATTATATTCGCGATAGTTATTTTGTCTTTTTGTTGTTTTCACGCTTAAACACTTGTATTCTGTGCTTAAACCGGAGACCGAACCTATTTTGATTAATTTCACGAGAATCGGTTGAGAAATGCGACCTGAGGACCCTAAAGCTCCGAACTTCGACAAGTCTGTCGGGCTTCAAATTAAAACAGATCGAATGATGAAACAATCGAGCCCCAAATCCCCAATCAGGCCAAAATGGCGAATCCCAATTCATGATGTCACACGAACATCGATATCTTCCAAATAACTTCGGCAAATAGTATACAGTACGAAATTCCTTACTTCGATTTATCTGTTTTAAGTTGAAGCTTGGCTGACCCGAAAAGTTAGCCGGTAGAACCCCTGTATAAGAGAACAGACAGACATACGAAAGAATTTTTGCCAAAGCTAAACGGAGACGCTTCGCTTGCGCTGCGCTCGCTCGGTCAATAATAAACGTCTTATGCCATGTTTATGTTTATAGGAACATGCCTGACCAAGAGCTGGAGAACAATCGGGACCTCGTCAACATCAAAAACTGGCTCTGCAAACAGCCACATCTGCCACATGATGTCGGTAAGTGACACATATTATAATTTACAATTTTCCGATTTTGTCACCTTTTTATAAGTTTTTATTCCGAAACACACAAAAAATATTAATGTGTAGACTATTTATCAAACGTAAGAAAGGCTTTTCGGATTTCATAATTTTCTTACAACGAACGCACCAGACTTTTTCGAATTAGATAACACAGAAAATAATACAGAAATATGGCTTACATTTTAAGTTGGACCCCAAGCTACCAAACTTTGTTAAAGCCCTTTAAAAATACACTCAGCGTTTTTTATATGATACGTGCACAAACATTGAGGATTTATAGTTGTACCTACTACGTTAGTACTATTATATATTCTGTGGTTGTACTATCATACTCTTTATTGCACTCATAAACAGTTGAGATACAGTTTGGTCAACAAAAGATGAGTATCGGTTGGAAATGGAACGTTAATTTAACAGGGAAAGTGGCGCCTCCATTTCCGGTTCATCTGTCGTTGACCAGACTCTATGTACAAAAAGGAGGATTTATTTCTAAAAGAGATCTCTTCCAGCCAACCTGAGACATGTTAGAAATTTCAATATTAAGCGGGTGACATTAAAGTGCAAAAAATAAATAAGAAAATTTACTTACTGACAATTAAAAATCTTAAATATAGTAGGTACAATCCATACATTACATTTTTCGTAACATATCTACATACGAGCGTAGATGTATATCATTCATGTTATAATTTGCGACATTTACAAAATGTAGGTCTTAACCTACATTTTGTAAAAGTGCCTTAAAGGATTTATTTATTAATTGGTATTAAACCAGTTAAGAACTAGGGTACAACGCATAGAAGAAATCCTTGGAGCAAGCAGCGGAATTAATTAGATTCCAGGCAAATTGCACCATCCATCCAGTCTACAGATACATTGCACTTTAAGCAATCTCTTTGATTTCATTTGCTAACCGAACGTGCATTATGTATTTAATCGAGTTAAGATTAAAAATTATCAGCGATAAAACAATTAAACAAATTAGGAAACAAATAAACACTTAACCCACAGAACAAGAAAAAACTTAACCAAACCCAGTTTTATTTATTCTTATGACCTAACCTTCCCCTGAATGAAGTATTGGCACTCATTTTGACTCTCTCCATCAGCCATTTTTAATGTCCCCACTGCTGGGGCACAGGCCTTCCATATGGGTGGATAAGGAGGTCGGGCCATAACCCACCACGCGGGACCAATGCGGATTGGTGGGTTTAACGACTGCAAATGCAGCCGGGACCAACGGCTTAACGTGCCTTCCGAAGCACGGAGGAGCTCGAGATAATAAATTTTTGGTCACCCATCCCATGACCGACCCTTGCGAAAGTTGCATATCCTCCACAATCGCAGGGCCAGGCGCTAAACCACTCCGCCACCGAGCTCCTCATATCATTTTGACTCTACCAGTCCATATGTAAATTTATTTGCCCATGCTCTACTTTCAGGGTTAGTTCATCTAGCTAGAGTAAATGTCAAATTGATTGCTAAAAGGCTTGACTGACTCCCATAAGTAAACTTAAGTGAATATGTATGTACTTACAGACTTATTACAGCCACCAATGAGGAAACGTAAATATTTACGTAACAATATTTGTCCACAAAACCAAATATTATTGTAATGTTCAAATTGTTAATGAGTATGTACTTAAAATGCTTAACTTCAGGATCAATAAGTATTTCCGTTTGTGACTTTTCCGTTTTAACACAAAGCACTTATACCTATGATCAAAATAAATAGTCATATGAGTTATATTATATAGTTAAACTAGCTTTTGCCCGCGACTTCGTTCACGTGATTAAGATAGTTTTGCATTTATTTTGAAAGTCACGGATTACCAATATACCTAGGTATTTATCTGTAGACCTAATTTCACACATTTAAATTTTCCCATAAAAATAATGTACAAACTGGAACACTCTTTAGCAACCTGTATAACGGGAATTTTCGAAAACCCTTCCTTAGTGCTCACCTACACCATGAAATATATCTATCTACCCTCAAAAAATGTTATCTATAGGTACCAGCAAAAATGGTTCAGCCCTTTACAAGTCCCCAAACAAACTGGAACACCCTGTATAACGGGAATTTCCCAAAATGCTTTCTAGTGCTCACTTAGACCATGAAAGCTGTCTAACCTCCTAAAATGGTGTTTCTACTTACAGCCCTATACAAATTTCCATAAAAATTGGAACACCTTGTAGCACCCTGTATAACGGAAATTTCACAAAACCCTTTCTTAGTGCTTACCTACACCATAAGGTATCTACCCTCCAAAAATGGTGTCTCTACCTTCAACCCTATACAAATTCTCATACAAACTTGAACAACCTGTAGCACCCTGTATAACGGGAATTATCTTAAATCCTTTTTAGTGCTTACCTACATCATGAAAGGTATCTACCCTCCAAAAATGGTGTTTCTACCTTCAGCCCTATACAAATTCCCATACAAACTGGAACATCCTGTAGCATCCTGTATAACGGAAATTTCACAAAACCCTTTCTTAGTGCTTACCTCCACCATGAAAGGTATCTACCCTCCAAAAATGGTGTCTCTACCATCAACCCTATACAAATTCTCATACAAACTGGAACACCCTGTAGCATCCTGTATAACGGAAATTTCACAAAACCCTTTCTTAGTGCTTACCTACACCATGAAAGGTATCTATCCTCCAAAAATGGTGTCGCTACCTTCAACCCTATACAAATTCTCATACTAACTGGAACACCCTGTAGCATCCTGTATAACGGAAATTTCACAAAACCCTTTCTTAGTGCTTACCTACACCATGAAAGGTATCTACCCTCCAAAAATGGTGTCTCTACCTTCAACCCTATACAAATTCTCATACTAACTGGAACACCCTGTAGCATCCTGTAAAACGAAAATTTCACAAAACCCTTTCTTAGTGCTTACCTACACCATGAAAGGTATCTACCCTCCAAAAATGGTGTCTCTACCTTCAACCCTATACAAATTCTCATACTAACTGGAACACCCTGTAGCATCCTGTATAACGGAAATTTCACAAAACCCTTTCTTAGTGCTTACCTACACCATGAAAGGTATCTACCCTCCAAAAATGGTGTCTCTACCTCAACCCATAAAAAATCTCATACAAACTTGACAAACCAGTAGCATCCTGTAACAAAATGTAGTAGCACAGCAGTAGAAGGTAGTAATACGAGTATTTTACCGTTATGGAACTTTGCTTGCACAAGTTGCACATACTGCCTGTTAAATCAACACACGTTGTTAGCACGAAACATTAACACCCAGCCGTCAATGAAACTACCGTTTCAATTATATTTTCCAACGATTTATGGTTGCAAACTACACTCGCGAGCAAAAGTATGGAATCAAGTGTGCAATCCGTTCCGGGGTGAGCGGAATCCAACTGGTCATTGGATGTACATCCGTCACTGTGGCATGTGATGCAGGTCCACTGATGCGTTTCCAACCGGACCTACCCTTCTCTAAATCATAGGCCTATTTTCATACAAACGAGGTAACTTTGAAGCTTTGGTTCTCCGCCCAGGATGAAACGGGGTGTGATCTGATGATGGCTATCCAGGGAGTGAATGGAGAAAATTCAGATCCCCACACACACCCAATTGATCTGATCAGCATTCTAAGAGCTGTAAGGGTCAGAGTTATAAGCTACAGCATTTCCATACATTTTAATGCTATTTTCGTGGTTTTTTTAAACATATGCAAACAGCTCTTAGAATGCTGATCAGATTAATTGGGTGTGTATAGGGATCTGAATCTTCTCCATTCACTCCCTGGATGGCCACCATCAGATCACACCAAGTTTCTCACATCCTGGGCGGAGAACCAAGGCTTCAAAGATACCTCGTTTGTATGAAAATAGGCCTATGGTTCCATACTTTTGCTCGCGAGTGTATTATCAAAAATTTAGACAAATTAATAGCTATAGGTATACTGCCCGGCACGTAACTTGGCAAGATAAAAACGAGACAAAAAATGCGCAGTAGCTACAAACACTAAACTCAGCGCATGTTTTGTCACATCTTTGTCTTGCCAAGTTATATGCCGGCACCTATACCAGAGACAATTAAGTGTAATGATGAATTCTATTTAAAAGCTTGATTTAACTAATGATCTAGATCTATCGCTTATTTTTCAGCTTTAAATAAAGGTCAGCATTCCAAGGAACTTCTATTGGTAAATTTGTTTTACTAAACCTATACTGATATAGGTATAATAGGAGTATAACTTATGTAATCAAATAGAAATTCCAAAACTAAAATATGTGGTACACCCCCCGCCTGTGTAACTGGCCATTACTTTAATAAAAATCCACGCAATTAACAGTTTCTTTCGCTTCCAGATGAAGTCCTCCTCCGGCGGTTCCTGTCCAGTTGCGGGTACAGCCTGGAGCGCGCCAAGCGCACCATCGACTTCTTCTTCACCATCAGATCCACCGCGCCAGAGATCTTCAGCAATAGGGACCCCTGGTCGCCAGAGATCAGGCGCGTCTTCGAAATCACGTAAGTAATCGGACTGACAGGAGCTAGCTAGCGCACCATTGACCTAATCCTCAACCTCCCGATCCACAGCGCCAGAGATCTTCAACAATAAGGACCCCTGGTAACCAGAGATCAGGCGCGTCTTCGAAATCACGTAAGTCAACGGACTGACAGGAGCTAGCTAGCGCGCACCATCTACTTTTTCTTCACCATCAAATCCACCGCGCCAGAGATCTTCAACAATAGGGACCCCTGGTTGGCAGAGATCAGGCGCGTCTTCGAAATCAAGTAAGTCAACGTGACAGGAGCTAGCTCGCGCACTTTTGACCTAATCTTCAACCTTTAGATCCACCGCGCTGGAGATCTTCATTAATAGGGACCCTTGACCACCAGAGATCAGGTGCCTTTTCGAAATCACGTAAGTCAACGGACTGACAGAAAAAAAGCTAGTGCAACATCGACCTATTCCTAACCTTCCGCAAAGGCAGTCGCCGGAGTTCAAGCGTGTCTACGAAATCACGTAATAACAATTTATGTCAAAACAAAACAAAATCTGCATCATTATCCTTAACGTCTTAAAAGATTACTCGATTCTAATAGCTCGACCCAAATGATGTCTACTTATCCAACTATTCAATAAACCAAGACGTCTAGACAAGAAATCCGACCAAAGCTGCTGACGAAACACTCTTTCGCCAGTAGTTTCGACCTGAAAAAGATCCGTTACAGAATAATTTCTTAAAAAAAGTGAAAGGAGTTTGATTGCACATGAGCTCGGTTCAACACGACACATGTAAATCCATACCACATTTTGAAGACAGAAAGATTGGTTAAAATGACCTTACTTTTAAGGGTCGACAACTGGTATGTAAAATAAGCCAAAACTAGCTTATTTCTTACATAATTCTATATAAAATAACAAGAGGCATCTATAAAAAAAAACAGCCAAATGCGTGTCGGCCACGCATAGAGAAAACATTTTCCAAATGATTGATGAGTTAAAAGTAGTTGGTATAGTATCATCCAATGTGGAATTACCTTTTACCTATCACGTTTACCTAGATCTGAAGTTATAGTTTTTAAGGGACTTCAAAACAAAAAGGAGGTTATTTTTATTTCAGAAACCTGTCTCGGTACCCGTTATAATTTTCATTAATAGAATGGTGCAGTATTTTTTATATTAAAAGTTACAGGGGACACTTAATTTGCAGACCACTATAAGGCTTAATTTCTAGAAAATAAAACTTAATATAAGAATTCATTGGAACCTCATAATCATTTCAAAAGACCTTTTGAATGACATCCCACTCAATGAGGTTTAGCTAAAAAAAAATTCATCTTTACATAAAGAAGACGTACTTAGTGTTACGTTATTGAGATCTCAATAGAAGTATTATGATGCCAATTTCATCAATTTCTGTTCTAAACTCTATAAAATACAGATAGCGCAAGATGAAGATAGATAGAATATAATCCTAAAAATTCGCGTAGGTATAATATATAAAATTTACTACAAAATCAATTGAAATCAAATATTTATTTGCAAAATTGCTATACTTACTACTTACTATTTACAAATAGACCGATTGCAACTCAAAGTAAAATAAAAAAACAGTGTCAGACAGCCTCGTCGTTGAGTACCTACCTACCTACAAATAATAATTATAACCATCATGTAAAGCAGCAATAATAGCCAGTGATTGTATGATAATAGAATGCAAAACAGTTTGCAGGTATAGTAATTTTAATAATTACGTCATTAATAAAATAATCGGTTTTCATTTTTGTCACAGAATAATAATTAATGATACTTATTTTTAGCGTTTTTTTTGTGGGAGATCAACACGAGGTCAAACTCAAAACGTGATCAGTTTTTCTGCAGGGATTCTATACAATATTAAACACAAATTGTTATTTAATAAACACCATTGACGTTTCTAAGACCACTGTGGTATAGCCAACTTAAAAACCATGGAAAACACGTTTCACATTTTAATTTTTAAATATCATACATAAGTAATAGCATAGCGTAGAGTCATTAGGACTCTCTTAATTCTCAATCAGTAAACTAAAGTTTAAACTGCGTGATAATTGCTGATTTGGGCAGCTCCAAATACAAATGATCCTATGTTGCCCGTGTTAACTACCAATAAACCCTACAATATAGGTAATTTAATTGCCTATGTTACTACTACAGTTGAAAGTTGTAAGATGGGAAATATTAAATTGCCCGTATTAGGTACTAATCCTTCCTTTATTCTATTCTTAGAGTTACGTTGACAAGGTACCAGGGTAACATCTTTATGTTACCCTGGGTATGACCCCTTTGGGGTATGGGCACAAATGTATGGACTCTGGTCCCGGACCCAATAGATATAAAAAGGTATGGCGCTTGTCCTGAAAATGTTGTCCTGATATTCTATGGACCCGCCGCCGTTAAACGACTTTTTTTTTCATATTCATATTCATTAATTGCTGACTGTACTATCCGAGATACTGAAAACACATACTTTATAAGCCGATATCTCGAATCGGACAACAAATCCAAATGTAACCCCATAGTAACTTTTTCCTCTTGAAAAGACCTATCCATCGATGTACGATTCAAGTCTATTGGTCATAAGGACCAAAGTGCCCGAACCCCTTTAGGGGAGGATAACTAGAGAAAAGTTCGGAAGGTGTACCTGTCTTTTGCCTTTTCCAGAGATCTCATCCCGCTCCCTCATAAGACGAAGGAGAACTACAAAGTGTTCATCTACCGTCTAAACAATCCTGACCTAGACTTGTTCAACTTCGTGGACGCCGTAAAGACCTTCTTCATGCTGGCAGATACCAGGCTCACGGAGGAAGACGACATACCCGCGGGGGAGATACCGATCTTCGACTCCGCCAACGTGTCGCTCAAGTTCATATCGAAGATCAATCTGTCTGTACTGAGGAAGTACATGATTTATACACAGGTGATTATGTTCTTCTAAGGACTTTTTTATTTATCATTCCTGCAATAAGGGGTACTCGAATTCACGGGGTTTTTAAAGGGACTTTCTTGGGATCTACTATTCTAAGGTGATTGATGATCTGCCAAAATATTCACAGCATGCTCTGTTTGTAGTTGCGTTTCTTTCAATTTATTTTGAATGCCTGCATTATCTACTTGAATTACAAAGAGGTAGTCTTGTTCTGCATTAAGACAAGTCACGATGTCTCTGACACATAAAACCTGGCACTGGCAATGGCATTTGATTCCCATCTGATTTGTTAAGACGAGTAGATTTTTTATAGTATAAGTTTCACTTATGAAAATTGCATTACATTGTGCATGTAAACACATACATACACATGCAATGTCATTTAGCAACGCCAACATAAATCTTTCAAATGTCAGTCATTGTGACTGGCAGTCAACGGTGATGATAGAATCAACTTTGCTCTCACCTCGAATATTACAACATGTCTAATAGGTACTCCTAATGCCACAAATTACTAAATATGTAGTTACTACCGACCAGTACATTATCTAACAACAAGATTTTTAAACATCCTTGATCGATTGCAGCTTACCTTCTTTGACTACCTTTGTATACCATGACCTATGCAAAGCTGGCACTGATCGATTGTCCATTTGGATTTGGATGTAAAAAATTACATTAATAAAGACTGACTAATTCTATTAATTCTAGTTGAGACCACAAGTTAGACCTTTTCTAGATCATTTTATGATTCATCAATGGCCCCACTACTGGAGCACAGGCATACAGAAACTATCTAACTGAACTTCGGGATTTATGTTGATAGTTGAACGAGTGTCTATTAGCCATTTTAATGTCCCCACTGCTGGGACACAGGCCTTCCTTATGGGTGGATAAGGAGGACGGGCCATAACCCACAACGCGGGCCCAATGCGGATTGGTGGGTGTTAACGACTGCAAATGCAGCCGGGACCAACGGCTTAACGTGCCTTCCGAAGCACGGAGGAGCTCGAGTCACCCATCCCATGACCGACCCTTGCGAACGTTGCTTAACCTCCGCAATTGCTGGGCCAGGCGCTGAACCACTGCGCCACCGAGCTCCTCGGTTGAACGAGTACTATTATGTATTCTGTGATGAAGTAACAGTAATTTTAACTACACTAGGTGACATATTTGGCGGTTCTGGCTTTATTGCTTAACTCAAAATCTATCACGACCTCTTTTAATTTGGCAATCGTGTACATCCACCACTGGGTCTTAAAGACAGTCTGTCCCAGTGCCTTGTAATGCCACAGCATTGGACGTAGCATTCGTGCCGGAATGAAAGCTATTGCGATAGATTTTGAGTTGGACAATGGGGAATGTCCGAAAAAAATCAAACTGGCTGAATATTTTTCTATATGTAGGAATAAGGTCCCTTAGTAATAGAATAAAGTTTCATAATTTTTGGATGCATGAAACAATTTTTAAAAATCAAAGTCTCTTCGACTTCACAAATGTATGAAAGTAACAGCAGAATGGAGATTATACATTTGCCACCACCTGCCACAACCACAACATGGTATTAAAAAAAAGTTTCAAGACAAAATGTCAAAACTTTTTTTTTTAAATACGTGTAGTGGTTGTGGCAGTTAGCGGCAAAGGTATAATCTCCATTCTGCTGTTACTTTCATACATTTGTGAAGTCGAAGTGACTTTGATTTTTTAAATTTTTTTTACGCAACCGAAAATTCTGAAACTTTTTTCTATTACTAAGGGACCTTATTCCTACTTATAGAAAAATATTCAGCCAATTTGTTTTTTTTGGACATTCCCTATTAGGTGGCTGGTCTGCCAATAAGAATGGATAAGGACTTTTCATAAATGTACCAGTCAGTTCCTTTTACTCAGATGAGCGTGGAACGTTTGGATCGTGCAGGGAACATGAGCGGAAAGTTATTTTAGGCCTCATCTCCCTTTTTTGTTCACAAGAATACTGGTTTTGTAATTGGCTCGCATGAACTTGTTCGTTTTTTATTGTTTAATGATGTCAGTGGGAAATACGTGTATTACTTATGGAGAGATTTGCGGTTTGGAATTAGCATAAGGTATGGGATTGTTGTTCTGCAGCAATCTATTATTAACTTGTTATTGTAATGATTTTTTAACCCTTTTAGCTTAGCCTTGAGTTTTTATTAGTTTTTAAATCTTAATGTAGGTTGTTAGTAGCATCCAAAATGACTATAAAACATACTACTCGGATAAAAAGTCAAGCAGTTTTTGCATGACGAGGAAACAAACATACAAAGATTCACATAATTATTATTATAGGAACAGGATTTGCAGATGATATTGCAGCAATAGCAGAAAATGATAAAGAACTGGAAATTTTACTTAACACAATGCATACAATTTTTCAAAAATTTGATCTCAAAATTAATATTAATAAAACCAAAATTCTAACAGTTTCCAAAATTCCAAAACGCAACTCTCATATCATTAAATTAAACAACATTCCCATAGAAAACGTAAATAACTTTAAATATCTTGGCAGTATAATAACAAATGATGCTAAATGCACTTTAGACATCAAAACTAGAATAGCGATAGCAAAACAAGCCTTCCACAGGAAAGGATGTATATTCAAGGCAAAAATCGCTAAAAACATAAGAAGACGGTGCATCAAAACTTTCGTATGGAGTATAGCCCTCTATGGATGCGAAACGTGGACAATGACGCAAAAAGATAGAGAAAGGTTGGAAGCATTCGAGATGTGGTGTTGGAGAAGGATGGAGAAGATAAGCTGGACTGAGATGGTGACAAATGAGGAAGTACTGAAAAGAGTCAATGAAAAACGTCAGATATTGAAAATCATAGAAGACAGAAGAGGTAGAATGATCGGCCACTTGATAAGACACGACAAATTAATTACAAACATTATAGAAGGAAAAATAGAGGGAAAGAGAGAAAGAGGAAGACCAAGAAGAGCGTACATGGAACAGATCAAAGAGAAGGCAAACGTCGTGTCTTATCAAGAAACCAAAGAACTGGCCTTGAACAGAGACAAGTGGGGGAAGCTACACCGACAAGAGCGCGGCTCTTAAGTTATGAAGAGGGTTATTTTTAGTTAATACAAAACCTCTCGTGGGGTTGATCAGACCATCAAACTGAACAACTTTCATTATGGGACCAACCTTGAAATCGCGAAAAAAAGCAGCTGTTTCATACATTTCGATGGAGTTGGATTGTACTTTTGTATGGAACAGCTGTTTTTTTTTCGTGATTTCGAGGTTGGTCCCATAATGAAAGTTGTTCAGTTTGATGGTCTGATCGACCCCACGAGAGGTTTAATATTAACTAAAAATAACCTTGTATAATATTATTAGTGTGATCCTCTATCCTGGCTCAATTTTGAACATTACACTTTCCGCTATTCCTATATTTGCTAATGCATTGTTATGCATCAGCTATAGCGCTGATATTAATTAAGAAATAGACGGCGATTGTTTTGGAACCTTTATGAAACGTGAAATGACTGCTATGTACTAATATCCGCGCAGGACCAGTTTCAAGTTTATTGGGGCGAAACCAAGTACTGTAGACGACAGATACGTTGAGGCACTTGTGCGAACACTGAGAGTGATTGAGAAGTAAAATGGCCAGACATTCTAATGGACAGTGAAAGTTTATCTATTCGATAATTGGTCTAGACACTTTTACTTCTTGCTTTACATATTAAATTATCGTCAGACAATACAAGAAATAATAATGAGGCATATATTCCGATATATTATGCGATTGTAAAATTATATGATTTTAATTACGAAAAACTTTTTTTATAATAGCAAAATTCTGAAATCGCGAAAAATATCTGCTGTTTCATACAAAGTTTCTAGCGAACTTTGTGCGAAAATGTATTAAACAGCTGATTTTTATTCTAGTGATTTCGATCTAAAAGATGGTTCGTAATAATTATATTATGAGCCCTTTAATTATTAGTTTAAAAGTTTTAAGATTGTCCAAAAAAACATATTACAAATTTAGTAACAACACTCGCTCGTTATAGCTGCCTTCAAAATATTTCCAATTAATTAAAGATCTAAATCTTCTTAAAAAAACTTAATTTCATTTAGTAGAACGCCGTGCTAATACAACAATTTATTTAAATTCATTCGAATTCATTCATTCAAATATGAGAATGAATAACGAAATGATACATTACCAGATAGTAGGCAGCGAGAGGTAAAATAATTAGTGTAGGAACTGAAGCGATCTTTTGTATGGAGACCCCAACATGAAATCCTCAGTCGATGAAACTTTGCAGGGATGTAATATAGTATGTACCAAAACCTATGTACAAATATCCAAAAACAAATAAAAATCGATTTGGATTATATAAAAAATATGTTCCGTTTATGATACTTTATCTTACCGTAAAGTCGCGGTTCTATCGCGGGTTCGATACCCGTCTGAGTATTGATCTGGTGCGAGTCGTATTTTTTCTAGTATATTATTTAGTATTGTTTAAAAATAGCATTGTTAATGCAAAAATCTCAAATTTAAAAATTATATAGCTATTTCATCTTAAACAATTGTCTAACTACCTATCTGGAAAGATATTTCAATGGGGAATGTCCGAAAAAAATCAAATTGACTGAATATTTTACTATAGGTAGGAATAAGGTCCCTTAGTAATAGAAAAAAGTTTCAGAATTTTCGGTTGGGTAAAAAAGTTTTTAAAAATCAAAGTCTCTTCGACTTCACAAATGTATGAAAGTAGCAGCAGAATGGAGATTATACCTTTGCCGCTAACTGCCACAAACACAACACGTATTTAAAAAAAAAGATTTTGACATTTTGTCTTGAAACTTTTTTTTTAATACCATGTTGTGGTTGTGGCAGGTGTTGGCAAAGGTACAATCTCCATTCTGCTGTTACTTTCATACATTTGTGAAGTCGAAGAGACTTTGATTTTTTGAAATTTTTTTTACGAAACCGAAAATTATGAAAATTAATTCTATTACTAAGGGACCTTATTCCTACCTATAGAAAAATATTCAGCCAATTTGATTTTTTTCGGACATTCCCCACGAGGTAATTCCTTACATTGGTAAAATAACGCTGGCTTGCAGCGTAAGAGTAGGATATACTAGAAGAAATTCGACGATGTCACTAGTGACTCGGTAGCTCAGCGGTCAGAGCATTGGACCGGATATCCAAAGGTCGCGGGTTCGATTCCCGTCTGAGTATTGATCTGGTGCGAGTCGTATTTTCTCTAGTATATTATTTAGTATTGTCATGGACGAAAAAATATAAGGACCGACAATCACATATCATAAAAACGTAGGCCAAAATTCCGCCTTAAACCTAGATGGCGTTCGTAATCGAGCTCCTTATAGGTTTCCTTGCATTTTCCGCATGGATCGCTGCCGTCGCAAAAAGCTTACGTCTGCTCGTTGTTCTACCGTGTTCTAATAGTTCGAAGAAAAATGGGTAGATGGCGTTCAAAACTACAAAACGTATTTTAAATTTGGAATAGGTTTAGCATTCACAATACTATTTTTATATAGGTACTAATAAAATATTAAATAATATACTTACGAGTAGGTAAAAGAAAAGATCGGAAAAGTTAAAAAGTAATGTATATTATTATGAGTCTCCTTAGCAAAAATGTTTAGTTTCATTGATATAATATGTAGGTAGAACATTAACATGTAATGGTAGGTAGGTAGGTATTATATCGGCATGGTAATCGGCATGGACGAAATTTATACTTTTTAGCATCGAAATGTATTAACATTTCGATGCTTTTTAGTCTGTTTTTACTAGTCCGTTTTAATGTTTTTAGTCTGTTTTTTATAATTTTTAGTCCGTTTTAAAAATGTGTTAACAAAAAATATTTTTTTCAGTAAAATTTCTTATTATTTTCTGCTTATTAGTTAACGAGCTAGGACTATAAAAATACCATCTTCTATCGGAGCACTCGTCAAGACGATTCAAACGAGCTCTAACTCGATGGGGTTGCATGGTTTTATTTATCACGGAGTTACAGTGGAATTCTTCCGGCTCCATCATCAGACTCTGGAAACTATCTCCCAATAAATAAAGTACAGTCAGTGGCACGAATCATGAAATCGGGTGGGGATTGCGCGGAACGCGTATTTTGGGTATGCGTTGCGGTGAGGGGCGCGGGCGGCGAGAGAGGGGCGCGCGCTATTGGTCGCTCACAAGAGCACATGCGCGAACTTATCCCCACTCCGTCGAAAAATATTCAAGATACATGCCTCGCACTGTACTCGTCAAGACGATTCAAACGAGCCCAATTGAACCATATTGAATACCTACCACTCACATTTTTCGTCTGCAGAAAACGTTTGTTTTTTTCTGCCGAGAACGAGGACCGAGAACGAGATCGAGAATGCCGACATAATATATGAACGTCGACGAACGAAATCTTACAACAAAGTGGCGAAAACTGATGAAAAAACACATTTTATTCAACCAATATAATATTTATTTTACAAGACATAATAAAATGTAACATTCATTCAACCATTGAAATGTATTTTCAATGCATTCAACCAACAAAAAATAATTAATAAATTATAATGTTTACATTAAGTAGGTAACAGAATAATCAACATGGAAAAAGCGACTGTTATTTACAAAAAAAACTACTCATTATTGAATACTCCAGGTATTACCTATTATGTATTCTGTGGTATTACTGCAAAGCTTTTATTACCTACGTAGGTAGTTGTACAATCTATCACGTGTTTTACAAATGCGATTAATTTGACTTTGTCCAACAAATGTGACCAAATTCAGAAACACCATACATTATCGAGTGAAGTTGCTGCGGATCACTGTTCATTGACAATTTAATAGTGACCGACCGAAGTTTCGGTTTCGGTTACGGCCAGTTTCGGCCAAAAAACTAGTATCGACCAAATATTGGCCAAAACTTTCGGCTCAGCCGAAATTTGGTCTTCGTGAATTGTCGTGTGTCAATCGGCTAACTTCGGAGTTCGCCAGCCAACGTGAATCGGGGCGATCGTGTTGAGTTGAGGTATTACTAGGGTTGCCAACTATACTGTTAAAAACAGTATTATACTGTTTTTCACTACATTATACTTTTTACTGTCGAACATATAAAAAGTATACAAAAATACTGTTTTCAGCGGGCATCACTGGTATTCATAGATCGGTTTAATATGTAAACGCCCAACACTAGGTTTTAAGCGCACGATGCAGTGCAGACCGCGTTTCTAGACACAGAACACAAAAAATATACTACTACTGTTCATTATTCTAAAATACTCTTTATTTTTCTTTTCCGACCTTAGTATACTTTTATCTTGTAAAAAAAGTTGGCAACCCTAGGTATTACGTGGTTGAATGTGTATGTATACCTTCAGTTAATCGATTGATTTTAGTTGTGAAAAACATCTAAGTATATAACTCGTCAATATTAACTAACTATAACAGTAACTAGTAATTTCAAAACTTTTCTTCTGATTGCGCGAGGGCGTTAAAAGTTTAGTCAAATCGGACAGCTGGGGCCCTATTTTTGAATCGCTCAGCTGGCGTCGAGCGCTCGTTTCTACAGATTTTCGTTCGACAGCTCATACATTTGAGTTTATTTGTCGAACGAAAATCAGTAGAAACGAGCGCTCGATACTAGTCGATCGATTCAAAAATAGGGCCCCTGGTAGTACGCTTACGGTAAAACAACAAATAACTAATCATACTTTATTGTAAAACAATAAAGCTTTATTGTAAAGCCGCCGCCCCCCCCCCCCCCCGCCCCCCCCCCCCCGCCCGCCGCTCCGCCGTCACAGTATAGAGAGTACAGTAGTTAAGCTTAAGGTGGACACACACGGTCACTCCATCGCACATAATGGATGTACGTACGTCCAAAATTTGATCGTAAGTGTCGCATCTGTCATCCAAATTTCCAATTACGGATTCCGTTAAACCACGGCCCACATCCAAAAGTTTGACCGTGAGTGTGCATACCGTCAATTGTTTGGTTTAATTAAATCAAATGGATTAACACACGCATAGACAGCTCTTTTTCCTGTGGCAACACCGACGGCACCAGTTGATCTATTAAATCCAAAGACTTTAAAAAGAAATTTAGTGATTGGGCAACACCAGGCATATATGTTAGCAGAAATAAGTTGTTTGAATTATATGGTCAGAAAACAATTTCAAATGATCCCGAATTTCATGAATATGTAAGAAACTATTCAAAAATGTTTAATAAAGTATGTACTTTAGCAAAAGCAAAATGTATATCTACAATAATTCATCAGTCAGATAATAAAATAAGAGCCACTTGGAATATTATAAATAAAGAGACTGGGAAAACTAAAAATAATGACCGTGAATACTCAATAGTATCAGACAATAAAATTATTGAGTCAGATGAAGGAGTGGCAACAATTTTTCAAGATTTCTTTTCTAAAATACCTATTGCAACTACCAGTAATTTAAATTCATCTCCAAAAATTGCTGTCTCCCTCTTGGAATCATGTGTTGATAAGTGCAATAATGTATTTAAATTTAGACATATCAATAGTGATACCATTCTTAAAACATTTAATTCAATAAATATAAAAAAGACTGAAGATCTCTGGGGCATTTCAACTCACATAATTAAGTCTATAATAACTACCATTGCTCCCCATCTTGCTTTTATTTTCAATAAGTGTGTTGATGAAGGGATATTTCCAGACTTAATGAAATATAGTAAAATCATCCCTCTTTTTAAATCTGGGGACAAAAGCGATCCCGCTAACTTTAGACCCATTTCCATTTTGCCAGCACTAAGCAAAATTTTTGAAAAGATCATTTATGATCAATTATTAGCACATTTTCTTATCAACAAACTACTTCACGAGAAACAATTTGGTTTTACTCGTGGTAGATGCACAACTGATGCTGGAATTGCACTTCTCAAACACGTCTTTGAAGCATGGGAGAGTAAACAGGATGCAATTGGTATATTTTGTGATCTCTCTAAAGCATTTGATTGTGTCAGTCACAGTACTTTATTAGATAAATTGGAACATTATGGTGTATCAAAAAATGCAGTAAGCCTTATGCAATCGTATCTGTCGGCGAGAACCCAAAAAGTTGTTGTAAATAAAACAGAATCCTATGAAGCACCTATTACCATGGGCGTGCCGCAGGGTTCGATATTGGGTCCATTGCTTTTTCTTATTTATATTAATGACCTTCCTTACTATACTAAAAACTTATGTGAAATAGTACTGTTTGCTGATGATACTTCTTTAATTTTTAAAGTTGATAGAGGATGTAACTGCAGTGACGATGTAAACAGCACTCTTTCCAAGGTGATGCATTGGTTTACTATTAATAATCTGAAGCTTAACTCTAGTAAAACTAAATGTGTCAAATTTTCACTTCCTAATGTGAGGCAGGTTCATATGACTATACATGTAAATGGCGAAGCAGTCGAATTTGTTGACTCAACAAAATTTTTAGGTATTACTATAGACTCGCGGTTGCAATGGGACCCTCATATCGATATCCTGTCAAGCAGACTTAGCTCTGCTGCCTTTGCAGTTAAGAAAATAAGGCTTCTGACCGACATTGAAACAGCAAGATTGGTTTACTTCAGTTATTTTCATAGTATTATGACCTACGGTTTGTTGTTGTGGGGCTCAGCTGCTAATATTAATAACATATTCATCTTACAAAAAAGGGCAGTGCGCGCTATATACAACTTACGGTCTAGAGATACTCTTCGTGACCTATTTAAAGAAATTAAAATATTAACGGTAGCTTCCCAATACATCTATGAAAATATAATGTATGTAAAGAAAAATTTAGATAGCTTTGTAAAAAATAGTAATGTTCATAAACTCAATACAAGAAACAAGAACAAACTTGCTGTTCCAAGGCGCAGACTGCATAAAACCGGAAGCTCTTTTTTGTGTAGATGTATTACCTTTTATAATAAGATACCCGAACAAGTCACAGAACTGCCCTTGGAAAAATTTAAAAATACTGTTAAATCCAATTTAATGAGTAAAGGTTATTACACTGTTGACGATTATTTGAAGGATAAAAAGGCATGGGCATAGCTTTTGTATTGTTAATTATTACTCTAATACCTCAGTATTGATTAGAAAAAGTCCGGGGTTCTTTCATAGGTCTAGATAAAAGTCCTTTAATTAAACTCGAATCGTGATTTTCTTTTCTAAGTATAAAATTGTGAGAAGTATCCTACCTACTTAAAAACGTACTTCTGGCTTCCTGACTCGACGACTTAATATGGGTAGCTTTAGTATGTCATGCTCACTTCAAACATTTCTGCGGTGGTGTCGTGTGAGGCGGGTCGTTACGTTCCCTCAAATATGGTTGAGCGAAGCGATGGCTGGTTCATGCGTCATGCTCGTGAACGGGTGCTGCCAGTGGGAATGGGTCTGCTTCTGTCTGCTTGTATTAAGGGCGTCGTATAACTCGTATATAAAAGATCTGTTTTATATTGTCTGTATGTATGGCACTTCTTACTCAAAAAATATAATTCTTAATAGCTTACCTTGTTTTGATTTATTTAATTGCAATATTTTTACTTTCTATAGTCAGTAGTTTAGTGAAAGACCTATGAAAAGCTTTTGGATATAAATTTTCAATTCGATGCCTTGACATAGGTAGTCTTAGTATGTCATGCTATCTTTAATCATTTCTGCGGTAGTGTCGTATGAGGCGGGTCGTTACGTTCCCTCAAATATGGTTGAGCGAAGAGATGGCTGGTTCATGCGTCATGTTCGGGAACTGGTGCTGCCAGTGGGAATGGGTCTGCTTCTGACTGCCTATCTTAATGCATATTGAATTGTATGTTTTTCTTTTATTTTTATTTATTGTAACAGCCTAGACTGAATAACAAGTTCAAACTTTGAATTTAGCTTAAAATCTGTAAATTGATTAAGAAATTTGAAACTCATTAAGAAATGAGCTAATTCAATAATGTTATTTATTTGTTAATCTTTGTTAATATAAAGTCTGGAAACGATATACATATTTGTAAATATCGTTCCATCTGATTGATAAAGCTGACAAGTTTTTTGCGCCCATTTTTCTTGTCAGTTAAAAGACGTCATAATGGGTGGTAGGGTAAAAGAATTGACGATTTAAAAATGCTTATTATGTGAGCTTATTTAAATAAAATATATTTCACTTTCACTTTCACTTTCACTTTCTTGCCGACACGGGATCTCTGCTATGCTCAAAACACTTCAAGCGCGAGTGCCACGTGACGCAGTTGCCACGTCTCGCCCCCGCGGCCGCGCGTTGTCGTTCATTCGTACGCTTTGCGGGACTTAAGTTAGTAAACATCGAAGGCAAAAATAAAACCTACCGTATAATTATTCACTAAGCAATTGCTTAAACTCACTTAAAATATTGAATATATTGTTTTTTCGATACCAGTGGACCCAGAAAATTTCACGATTATCGGTTGAGTAGTTAAGACGTGACAAACAAACGGGCTTTTGCATTCATAATATTAAGTAAAGATAAAGATCGCGAAAATAAAATCAGCTGTTTCATACACTTTTATATTTTTGTTATTAAGTTTTGTATGTACCTATACAATTGAAAAATGTGAAACATTATAACGTTTTATTTTATAAAATCATCGCTTATCTACATACCTACCACAAGAAAGTTAAAAATAAAAAACTTTTTAAAAAAGCAAAACCTCCTTCAAAAACTTAACAAAAACAGCTCTATAAAAAGCAAGAAATAATGTTTAAATCTATTAATTAAAACGCGTCTATTGAAGTCGGGTGGGGTGGGGTGGGGCTTTTAGAATATAAACAATACAATAAGTAAGAAAAATACTTCCAGCTCCACTCCACCCGACTTCAATAGACGTGTTTTAATTAATAGATTTGTACCTACATTATTTCTTGCTTTTTATAGAGCTGTTTTTTTAAGGTTTTTGAAGGAGGTTTTGCTTTTTTTAAAAGCTTTTTCTGTGACAGCAAATAAAACAAAGTCGAAAACTACAATGTGGATAACTCCGACACTACGTTAAAAATATACTTATTAAAGACCTACTTTCTTTCCTTTTACTATGACAGTAAGCGCGGTCGAGCGTGCGAGAAACTGTGTGGTGTAAATGCGCGCAGTAGGTACCTACCTATTTCAAGACAGTCTTGAAATGGCATGCTTAAAATTGTGTAATGTAGGTACCTAATTGAGTAATAAATTAATATGGTAGGTACCTAGGTAAGTTTGTACTCTATCTACTAGACACAGAATACATAATAGTTCATGTCTCTAGAGGCATTTTTAATTCATATTTTTATCTATATTTTTTGACGTAGGTATCTACTTTTGTGTTAGGTAGGTACCTACCTATTTCATTTTGTTAATTTTCGTCCATATCATGTAGGTAGGTACTAAATATTGAAATTTCCGACTGTCGTCATTTTTTATTTTATATTACTGTAAAACCTCCTTTTAATACATTTTATTATTTACTAACGTAGTACTTACGTACTTTTTTAATTTCATTTTGTTATCTATCATTTACTAAATATCAAAATAAAAAAAACTATCATTCATTACACAGCGCCATCTAGTGAAATACTTGTGGTGTGGTTTACGATCGAATAGCATGCTCGGTTTGTGCTGCAAGGGTATGCTTGCGTGCGGTAAAAAAGTCACGATTTTGCTCCAAACGGAACACGTAGGGACATCTGTCACAACTTTTGGTACTAAAAATCAGTTTACGTTTTGAAGTATGAGATTGTCGGTCCTTATATTTTTTCGTCCATGTAAAAGGTAAGCCGATGGGAACCGGCTTGTATTGACCCATAGCGACTGCTAGATATAGTGTCGCGGAATGGGACAAACGTTGTCCAATTATAGCTTTTATGTAATATAGGCACTCAGGTGTCAGTCACTGAACCCATAAGCACCCATAAGTTACGACACATCTTGGATTCAAAAAGCCAAGGTCCGTGTTGAAACATATTGTGACATTCGTGTGTGGCTGCTTTTACTGATCATTAAAAGATTGCATACATTAATGATTTTGTAATTACCTAACTTAAAAATTAATATTCAACCCAGCATTAATACAAGGTCAAATATAAAGGGTGTAAAAAAGACCCTCAAAGAAGCCGAAGTCCACGCATTCCGCCCATCATCAGGATTATTTTTGTCTTTTAATCTATACCTGGGAAATCAATAGCTATGAACTTATTGAAGGTCAAAGTAAAAAAAATGTTTTAAATTTTTTTATCGAAACTTATTTTATACGTTATTTCCTTATATTGTCTAAAGCATAATTATATTTTTTTAAGTATTTTGTAAAAAAACAATGGCTTCAAAACGTCATCCCTCAATGTATCTCATACGCACGCACATAAACGTTGCCTTTTAACTCAGTCGCACGTTTTCACAGTAATATTTTGAACAGACAGACTAGTCCTGACGATGGTCAGAATACGTAGACCTCGCCTTCGTTAAAGGTCTTTTTACACCCTGTATAATATTGTATGATATTTTCAGGAAGCCATCCCCATCCGCCTGAAGCAGGTGCACGTGATCAACGCGCCCGCATACATCAGCAAGATACACGCCATATGCAAGCCGTTCATCAAGACGGAGGTCGCTAAACTGGTACGTAGTCGAGTAAAAATCTAAATCTATTCAATATTAAGATTTAAGATAATTAATATAATTACATATGAGGAAAAATACTAGAAAAATCGACTCGCCCGTAGCAGCTCAGACTGTATTTTTTCTCATATATTAATTATAATATAAAATAGCGTTGTGAATTGTGAATGTCTAAAATCTTAAAATTAAATAAATTCAATATCTTCATAAAATTTCAAATTTTTACGGGTTTTTTCAACCTGGTAAAAGAACGAGGCATCTCCTGGTAAAGAGCCTGTTTAATAATGATTGAATTTCCTGAGTAATAATGTCAGGAAGCGAAACTTCCGACCGGTTACCGTTGTTCAATTTTCAGAGTAAGCCATCTGTACTTGTGAACGCCCGGAAAACGAGGCAATAGATTTTCTATTGTTGTCCGGTCGCCGGAGACCGCTCGGGCGTTGATGAATTATATCCACCGAAAAGAACTGAAAAAATGTCAGAGATTTTATAAAATTACTTGAAGCGCATAAAAAACTATGAAATTAAGGTATTTAAGTGCTAATTAAAAGAGCATTCAAAATTAGGGTTTTTGGTAGGGTGGTAATGAAAAAGTTCTTTATGCTTAACATTGAATCAAAAAATCTCATAATAGGGATGATGACTAATGAATAAAATAACGAAATACTAATGAAAATCGTAAACATATTAAACTTTTAGAGTAGCTTGTATACCTCTTGGTTTTATATATTGCGTATTATTTGTTTTATGACCCTTCAAAGTTGGGCGGACAAGTCCATTTAAAAAGTATAAAATTTGTTAAAATAAATAATATATTTAATTAGTCCGTAAAATGTATAGCAATCTTGTCTAAGACACCATTTTGATAAACACAATATTTAATATAGCTGCCGAACAAATTTCCTACGCGTTGCATACAAACTACTCAAGCGTGACGTCATAACTGAGTAGCCGTTAGTATGGAGCGTTTTCGGGTGAGTCCAATTTTGTGCATTTCAAACTGTGATATCTCGGGCAGTTTTCATGCGAGCGAAATAAATATTTTACCAATGTTTCTTTTTTTGAGAGGTAATTTATGTTACATAAAATAAAAAAATAGTCATCATGCCTATTTACTTACCTTAAGTATTCTGGGCGTACATAAATATTGGCCAGATGCCCAAGTACAACTAGGTCGAGAACCCTGTACCTTCGACCAACGTGTCTTGTATAATGAACGCCAAAGCATTGTCATCCATACATGTAAAAGTTACATACTTAGAATCAGTAATTTGCATTTCAAAGCGAAAGTCTGGTAATGTGTGGGTCTCCAGCTTCCTCATAGGCTATAGAGAAATTCTAAGCTTGCCATATTTTAAAGCATAATAGCAGCAATCAAACTTCCAGACAAAATAATAGCAGCCACCATAAGTTCGTTACCATGAGTTGTTTTATGTGTGTGAGCTGGCGACACGTGTCTGCAGCTTACACATCCCGTTAAGGCAAACCAGTGAGGTTACGGTTTTAGACTATAGTCAAAAATTTAGAGCCTAATTGCAGCAATAAGATCCAAAAAAACTAACCATCACACTCAAATACTGTTGTAACTACGAGCATAAAACTGTGTGCGAGCTGGAGACACGTGTCACTGGCTTGCACATCTGTATTTTCGTAATTACTTAAGCTACGATTATGTTATATACCTCAAAATTCTCAGCCGAATTGGAGCATTAGGCTCCAAATTTATCAAAGCTTTAACTTGAAAAGTTTTTGAGCTACGAGCCGATATCTATGTGTAAGCTGGTGACACGTGTCTCTGGCTGACACATGCTGAATTGCTGTAACTGTATATGTTAGAGTTTCGTTTTAAAGATCAAATAATACGTTATAATTGCAGCACACACGAGGCATAATTTCAAATCTCTGGGCCTCTTAGTTTCAAAATTATAAGCCAAAAACCGTTTTCCCGCCAAAAAATTCAAAATAATGGCTCGGAAGCGCCTAATCGCGCCGTTGCCGTTCCGTGCGCTACACTATTGCAATCGAATTTGAACCTAAGAACTAGTATTATTTTGGTTCATTTTAATTTACGCTCTCGATCGTTTTAATTTATGTACTGAGAATTTTAGTCTAGGAGGTAGAAGCCGTCTGATATAACTGGTTACCTAATTTTAAAGAAAATCAAAGTCTATTTATTTAGGAATGTTTATATCGCTATTCTTAGTTAGGTATTACACAAATTTTGTCTGTCTGTCTGTCTGTATGTTTGTTACTCTTTCACGCCGAAATTTGGCATACTAAAATAAAAAGTCAAATTTAAAATGGCGGCCATTCCAACAGGAGTGGAGATAGACCCCAACATGTGGGTGTTTTTGTCGATAAAATTAGGTGTATTTCACGTCTTTAAATTATCGTTAAGAAAAACAGGTGCAAGCTATTTTCGACCTTAATGACATTTGAAATTCGGTTAGTTTTTTGGCGTATTCTCATTAACTTACTTTAATCTTTCATTAAAAACAGTGATTTTGATAAATGTCAATAAGGTCGAAAATCGCTTGCACTCATTTTTTAACTTGTGATCACTAGACAATGTTTTCTAGTAAGAAAAAACAGGTGCAAGCGATTTTCGACCTTATTGACGTTTAAAATTTGGTTGATTTTTTGCCGTATTCTCGTTTACTAACTTTGATCTTTCATTAAAAACCGTGATTTTGATAAATGTCAATAAGGTCGAAAATCGCTTGCACTCATTTTTCTAACTTGTGATCACTAGACAAGGTTTTCTAGTTAAAAAAAAAACAGGTGCTAGAGATTTTGACCTTATTGACGTTTGAAATACGGTTGTTTTACCATATCTCGCGTTCACTAACTTTGCTCAGCTAAATAGCTTTTACATAATACTTACTAATTGACTTCGTTGTGTCATAAAAGTCCTAATCGAACTAACACAATATAAGGTCGCGCGCGATATTATACTCATACCTAGCGTGCTGCGAGAGAAACGCGCGTAACGCGTCCGGTAGCAACAGCGCGCACGCGATGAATGCCTGCGCACCCGTCCGCCCGCGTCCGGCCAACGATGCTACTTGTTGCCACGCGCGATATCCATAGCGTCTACTTACATAGCGCGCTATGTGCGCTATGTAAATATAGCGGGCTATAATATGGCGCTAGATGCTATATTAACCACCTCTAGTGCTAATGATAAAATAGAGCGCGCGCACACTGATATATATACACGGCTATAATAATAATTCCTTGGTGCGCGAACAGATGGCGTGATTTTGTTTATAACTGTTTATAGGATTATTTTTATTTTTTGATTGTGTTAATCCCGATTCCACTCCAGGCCATATTTAGATCTGTCTGTATGCCAAATTTCGGTGTGCAAGAGTAACAAACATAGAGACAGACAAACAAATGTTCGAAGTTTTAATGTAAGTGAGATTAGTGTAAAAAAAATGTATAATAACTAAGCATAGCGATATAAATATTCCTAAATAAATAATCTTTGTTTTTCTTTAAAATTTGGTAACCAGTTATATCAGACGGCTTCTACCTCCTAGACTAAAATTCTCAGTTCATAAATTAAAATCTCATCAGCGTAAATTAAAATGAACCAAAATAATACTAGCTCTTAGGTTCAAATTCGATTGCAATAGTGTAGCGCACGGAACGGCAACGGCGCGATTAGGCGCTTCCGAGCCATTATTTTGAATTTTTTGGCGGGAAAACGGTTTTTGGCTTATAATTTTGAAACTAAGAGGCCCAGAGATTTGAAATTATGCCTCGTGTGTGCTGCAATTATAACGTATTATTTGATCTTTAAAACGAAACTCTAACATATACAGTTACAGCAATTCAGCATGTGTCAGCCAGAGACACGTGTCACCAGCTTACACATAGATATCGGCTCGTAGCTCAAAAACTTTTCGAGTTAAAGCTTTGATAAATTTGGAGCCTAATGCTCCAATTCGGCTGAGAATTTTGAGGTATATAACATAATCGTAGCTTAAGTAATTACGAAAATACAGATGTGCAAGCCAGTGACACGTGTCTCCAGCTCGCACACAGTTTTATGCTCGTAGTTACAACAGTATTTGAGTGTGATGGTTAGTTTTTTTGGATCATATTGCTGCAATTAGGCTCTAAATTTTTGACTATAGTCTAAAACCGTAACCTCACTGGTTTGCCTTAACGGGATGTGTAAGCTGCAGACACGTGTCGCCAGCTCACACACATAAAACAACTCATGGTAACGAACTTATGGTGGCTGCTATTATTTTGTCTGGAAGTTTGATTGCTGCTATTATGCTTTAAAATATGGCAAGCTTAGAATTTCTCTATAGCCTATGAGGAAGCTGGAGACCCACACATAGTCTGGTATGCAAGAGTTTGTCGATTGTATTAAGGTAATGATATATTGTTACCGTCCAATTGTATGGCGAGACGGTAGTAATTTTTAGATGATACATGCTTACAATAGTAAATGTTTAAGAGGAAGAAGGACATAGTTGTTTAATGTATGAAATTAATATTATTGGTAGTATTGCTGATATTTTTTGCACATCTGATGTTAATTGAAAAAACGCATAGAGACGAGAAGAAGACGAAACGACCAACGTTTAGGTAATCGTACTTTCGCTTTTTGGAGATCAATGATTTCGTAAAGAAATATTGTGAAATTCATATTTTGTTTTGAAATAAAGGCTTTCTGATGAAGCTGAATCTTGACTTGCACGGATTATGATTTGGGGAGATGCGAATGCCCAATGCGGGTAAACTGAAACTGAAACTCGAGCTGAGATGATAGACCCTAGCTAGCTAGCGATAGTTGTTGATGTTGAATGCGCTAAGCCAATACGCCGGCCGTTGAGCACTTCACCAATTTCATTTCAGAGAAACATTTTTAGAATTTGCTCTCTCTTTCCAGATCAAATTCCACGAGCCGAACTCGGAGACTTTATACAAGGACATCCCGCAAGAGATCCTGCCCGCCGAGTACGGCGGCAAGGCTGGCACCATCGCCGAGATCAAGCGGTACTGGGTCAAGCGAGTGGAGGCTAAACGGTAACTATTAGTTTTATAACTTTACCATAGACATTCATAACAATCATTCATTGAGTGTTATCTGCCGAATAGGTTTAGGAACTGGATGATTTCATAAGGTACCTACTCAATAAAATTGTCAAATCGGGGTTCTTTCTACTTAATGGATGACAGTTTTTACTAGTTCATTTAGAAAGGAAAATAAACCTAGGATGCGCATCGGGTAAACCGTACGAGTAGCTGTCTTCATTCAGGCTAAAATGTACGTTTAAAATGGAATAGACCATATTTTCTACTCTCTTTTTCCATTATTTTGATTTTACCTAATTCATCACGCCGAAAATGTCCTAAATGGCATGATTTAGTACACAATTAAGTTTTATTTTAGTCAAAACTATTCTCGTCAGTAAATCCGTTAGCCATCAAAATATATTTTCTCCCGTGCCTGATCCTAATCCTTTAGGCTGACCCCAGACCTACCGGTTTCATTTCTTTGCTTTGCTGTTCTACCATGGACCGCCGGCCAAGAGGCTCATTTTCAATCTATCGCATATTTTGACCAGACCACATTGGCAAGATATCCATTAGTTTGGTGTTATCAAATATCGTCGTCTAAGTTGCGATGCGAAGTTTTAGTTTTAGTTTTCAAAAAAAAACTACTGTTTCATACAAAAATTAATAACGAAAATATCAAAATGTATGAAACAGTTCATTTTTTTCGCGATTTCAGATTTGTTCCCATAGTAATAGTTGTTCAGTTTTATGGTCCCTATCTACCATATTCAGCTTTATAAAGCTTTACCAAACATCTTGTATAAATATCCGATCGATTTATTTTTAACTATCGAAGTCCATGTTCAGGGTGGCATATCTCCTAAAAGCTTCCTACTTCGCAATCCAGGCGATGATATTTGATAACACCAAGCTAATGGCTATCTTGCCAATTTGGTCTAGTCCCAAAATGCGATAGATTGAAAATTACCCTGGTTGGCCGGCGGTCTTTTAAGCAAGGTAGAACAGCAAAGCAAAGAAATGAAACCGGTAGGTCTGGGGCCAGCCTTAAATCTGACGGGAAATCCATTCGTTTATTCCCAGTCCTTTTGACAGTTCTTTCAAATGAACTAATGGTACTTTTCTGGTACTTTCTTCCCATTAGTTCATAGAGAAAGGTAAATATACCAAAAGGCATTAGTTCCTTCGAAATGATTAAAGTAACAAATGGGAAGAAAAATATACCAATAGTTCCTTTGTAGGAACTGTCAAAAAAACTGTCCAAAAAAGATCTCCTGGGAATAAACGTATCCGTTCAGTTGGCAACACATTGGCTGAGAGGCCGGTCGCGGCGTCCGGCGAGTTCGTCGTCTTCCAAGTTTGATTAGTGATACTGTGTTTCTTTTAGTAGGCTTCGTAGGCTTGTTAGGCTCCGTGGGTAGGCCCCAGACAAGGTGGACCGACGATCTGGTGCGCGGTCCCGGTGCGCCGCTGGATGCTGGCCAAGCAGGACCGATCGTCGTGGAGATTCTTGGGGGAGGCCTATACCCAGCAGTGGGTGTCGTGCGGCTGATATGATGATGAATGATGATGTTTGTGTTTCCGTAGGGACTGGTTCCTATCGTCGGACGAGCGCTGGGCGGTGGACGAGGCGCTGCGGCCCTCCAGCTGCCACGACGACCGCACCAACGACGTCAAGGATCTGCCCGGATCCTTTCGCTCGCTCGCGCTAGATTAGACCTCAACCAATTAATGTCTAGGATCAACCCATTATAAGGCAAAAAACGGCAAAAAAAAGTACCTACCTATGTTAAAGTTACAAAAAAGTAATGTTTTTACTACAATTCGATTCGCCAATTATTTATCGAAGATTTGGACGAATAACATATGGTGGCAAAATAATTGCCACTGCCTTATAAGGGTTTTGTTTCGTCTGTATAAAAGTTGCTAGTATGTTATTATTAGGTAGAATATTAGGTTAAGTTCCTGATGGGCTTGCGTAACCAGCAGATGTTCCATTTTTTTTTTAATGCCGGTTATGCACGAAGAGGCGCAGTCTTTTAGTCCAAACCTCCTCCGGCATACGAGTACGCGAATGCACTAAGTCAAGTGACTTACGTCACAAGTACAGGTAAGTAATACTTAGTTATATTTTCGTGAGTTTAGTAGCTGATAAATATCAGTATCCTTCGGCTTTTGAACAATTTCCCAGTGTAGTCAATTTCTCAATCCACCCTGAAAGTTGTCCTAATCTAAACAAACAAACATTTTTGAATAAGTCTAAACTTATATATGATTCTATAGCCGCCTCCTCTGAAATGCCCCTCGAATAACAATATAAGGTCCTCCTGAAATACTGCACATAATTTTAAGGGGTCAATGTACTCATGCATACAAACAACTTTTACTATGGTACCAACATTGAAATCGCGAAAAAAAAATCAGCTGTTCCATACATTTTGATATATTCGATTTTAAATTTTCTATGGAACAGCAAATTTTTTTTTTCGCGATTTCAATGTTGGTTGGTACCATAGTAAAAGTTGTTTGTATGCATGAGTACATTGACCCCTTAAAATTATGTGCACTATTTCAGAAGGACCTTATATAATCAGTAAACTAATTCGCGGGGCTATTACAAAAAAAAACAATCGCGTTAAGGAACGATGATCGTCCCACTCCGTGACACTTATTACTAACGAATTAGGTTCAATATCAAGTAATTTAAAAGAAAATTATTTATTTTTTATGTAACAGGCCTGCGCCTGCCGAATAACGAATATCAGCCGAATTCGCTTAACTTTTGTAATAATAGGCCTACTGGATTATTTTATTGGCAATCTGCAAATGCGTTTATTAAAATTTTTGAAGACTCAGCTTTTGTTTTTTAAGTACTGGTACATGGTAAAGTTACCATAACTTCAGTGTAAGTTCGAATATTAAGTTTTGCAAATATATTGTAATCATTATTATTGATAATGATTTAATGTGATTTGAGAGTATGAGGACGTACGGTACGAGTTTAAGTAAATAATATGTAATACCACTTGATTACTACACTTGATTAAATGATAAAAATAATAAATAAAAAGTTTTTAAACTTAACAAATAAATCAATGCTGGTTCTATTCATTTGGGAGATTTGATAATATAAATATAGTTTGTAAATGTTTGAAATGAAACTCAATATGAAAAATATAATATGTATTAGAATAATAATAGAAAAACACATCATTGTGTTGGTTACTAAATGAACAAAAAATTCGGTAAATTGCGTTTGAAAGTAATTAATTAGTCTAATACATATTATATGCAAAGAAGTGTAATGTTATTTAGTTTTATTATTTTAGCAAGTAAGTACCTAAAAATGCTTGTTTGGTATGTATGGTATGTGATATGAAATAGAATGGTTAAAATTTTAATAAAAATATATATGGAAATCAAAACCTTCTTATTATTAACTTGCATGAGAATATTTTCCAGTTAAAATAACGAATCATTTTTAAGTGCTACTTTAACGACGATAATATTGGACCTATACATTTTGAATGATTTTGTACAGTTAGTGGCACGAATCATGAAAAATTTTCGACGGAGTGGGGATAAGTTCGCGCATGTGCTCTTGTGAGCGACCAATAGCGCGCGCCCCTCTCCCGCCGCCCGCGCCCCTCACCGCAACGCATACCCAAAATACGCGTTCCGCGCAATCCCCACCCGATTTCATGATTCGTGCCACTGACTGTAACAATATACCTACTTCGGTTTCATTAAACCCTTCAGCACTGATTGATTTTTTTAAATACACCTAAGTAGGTACTTAGAATCAAATCAATTTTCAAATCATTTACTGATATATCGGGTCGTTTTGAACTTACCATCCAAATTTTGAGGATGTGTTCAGTCCATTAATCTGAACAACTTTCTCTAAGGAACATATGGTCAAATATGTAAAATAAAAATCGACTTTCTATACAAATCAAAGAGATCACGTGATTAATTAGTATGGGATGACCGAAATTTTCTGGCGTGACACATTGTTTCTTAGAGAAAGTTGTTTAGATTCATGGACTGGACACATCCTTAAAATTTGGATGGTATGTTCAAAACTACCCAATATAGGTACGAACTATATGAAACAAAATGTAAAAATAATAGGTAAGTATACCATTCAGTGACTCCAAAAGCAGGTCATACAAGTTTATAGAATTTATTATCAGAAGCCAGTTTGGCCACTTTCTCACAGTCACAGCTGGTTTGCTTTAGCTGACACTGAACCGGATTATAAACCAACCAATTTAAAATCAATACAGATCTGTTTAAAATGTCGTAACTTATTACCTATTATTGTGCGAGAAAAACTGATTAATTATTGGAGAAAAAAGAGAATTGATACTTTAGTTCGGTTTTATGCAGTTTTTCAGGAGAAAAAAGCTTTGAAAATGATCAAATCTCAAACATTTCCACAAAAAAGCTAGCATTTTGATTCTTTTTCTTGATAATGGAAAATATGATCTTAGAAAACCTTAGAGCAACGCGGCTTGCGTCCCGGACGGAAGCCGCGAAGCGTGGCGTAGCCGTATTGCTCTAAGTAGAAAACTTTCATCATCATCATCCTCCTGTCCTTATCCCAATTTATTTGTAGTGCTATGTCTACACAAAATAAAATTTTGCACTCGTAGAACGACCACTATTGGGGTCGGCGCAGCATGTAGTACATACTGTATTAGGTTTTGGCAAAGTTTTACGATCGGCCGCCTGCCTGACACCAACCCTCCTTGGGAATGCTGTTGTTCACAGTTTCCTCGCTGCCATTCGAGTGACCCTTTGTGCGATGATGGTCTGAACCGGGTCCCTAAAACTTCCCTCTATCGCCTTCTACGATACCCACGGGATGAGATGGGACAGTCCTATTCTTAACCGGAACTGTGCGGCAGAAAACTTTCATCATAGAATCTAAAATATTGCTTAAAATAAAACTTTGCATCATAGAATCTCAAATATTGCTCAAAATAAAACTTTGCATATTTCCTATGGGAATCTCAGGAAATCATATACCAGGATTATAACTCTAGAATATAAAAAATACATAAGTTTTACTGATATTTTTGTTTATTGCAGTAAGTACCTATCTGAGACTACATAAGTATATTGGACGTAACTACATAATTGTGTCTTCCGTTTATCTATATTAACAACAAAAACTTATAATATACATATAAACATAGTATCAAAAATATCATACGGGATGTCTCAATTCCCAAAACTTTGCTATTCGGAGGGAAAGTACCTACGTTAAATATTAAAGGTAGGCATTTCACTGAAATGAGACTTCATTTAAATAAAAAAAATATAATACAATAATTATTTATTTTCGAAAAATGCAGTTTAGTAAATTATTTTTTACAAAGTTTACTTAAGTAAAATAATATTAAGTAGGTAATAATCGTAGGGGATTTTTTTGTAATCTTTGAATGCCCTTCCAATTATTTAACAAAATCAAGTCTTCTTTCGGTAAAATTTCGTATCTTCAATATTCAAGGTACTTACTTTTCCTTCGTGTGGCAAAGCTTTGGGACGTCCAGTATAGTTAGGTTTTTATAATACTGTGTTTGTACTAGAAACTAGATGAATTCATGCTTTAAGCAAAAAATAAAGCTATAGGTACACTAGTCACTACATTCCAAGTTACCAATCACCACATATTATAGAGTTTGCTTAATTTTAATTAGATTTTGTACTAGTATCACAGAATACATAATAGTACATTAAACATTTGAGAGGCCCTATTCGATGCTGATCTCTCGCTCGCACATTTTATGTTTTCTATAAAACACTGGAACTCTGGAAATTATAAGTAGGTACTTCGAAGTACTTATAATTTCCTTGGTTTTCTACAAAGTACAAAAGTTTGTCGTTTCTGAAAGTTATTTTTGAACTATCAGAAATGACAACTTTTTGTATTTCAGCAACATGAAACTAAAATATATTATTAAAAATGACCGTAACCCTTTTGTAATATTATTGAGAAAAGTGGTCTAAACACATTTTTAATTATTGTCTTTCTTTCTTTCTTTTATTACTTATATTATTACTTTGGGATAGTTGTAGTCATTTCATTAATAAAAAAATTAAAACCAATTTACAACTAATATGTACGAGTTAGTAAGTATAGTTTGTATAATGTAATTTATTTGTAAATACCTAACCATAATTAAACATACCTACAAAAACGTCCTACCTATTTACATAATAAAAATATTAATTGCAATTTAACTAAGTATTACCTAAATATTTCTCAACACACTTGCTCGTAAAGTGAGCCCTAATACATCACTTTTAGGGCTATAAAGCTAAATTAGTACCTTACTGCAAGTTCTATGCGAATAAACAGAGCATTCCCTATTTAACCGGGTAATACATTTTTTTTAGTACCAACAAAGAGGTTTTATGCTGCTGAAAATACATATACATTTTTGAAATAAGTAAATAAATGTGTAAGTCCTTAATTAAGCCAAACAAATATTTATTATTATCAAATTATGTATAACGCACAATACTTATTCATAGTACGCAATGAGCAACCTAAGCTAATTTGTCTCATAATGTACTATAACTAAACCAACTATTACCTATATATTCTGTGACTAAACTATGATTTGGTGAAAATAGAGATAAGTAACATTATCTTGATGTTTAGGCTACGAAATATTTTTTAAATGCCTCTTCCTCATCCCAACATAATAATTGATGATAATATTAAAGCCATGTAAGTACGAGTATAAATTACTTAAATTAATCTATGCATAGAGTTTTAAATGAACCACTCATTGAACTCTCCACATCCTTGCTCTTTGATTTTTTCTTTAAAGTTGATTTCCACATATTGTCGTCGAGGAACAGTTTTCTGAAATCAGAAGTTTTTTAAATTTGTGATTTTAGCATTCACAATGCTATTTTTCTACAATAGGTACTAAAAATTACTAGAAAACTTCGAAAATAGAAAAATTCAACTAGCACCAGATCATATTCTCGGACGGGAATCGAGCCCGCGACCTTTGGAAGTCCGGTCCAATGCTCTTACCACTGAGCTACCGAGTTGCTACTCGATCCCGTCCGAAAATATAATCTGGTGCGAGTCGAATTTTTTCTAGTATATTATATTATACCTTTAAACGAGCAATTCTTGTATATATATATATATATTTCTGTGATCTCGAAAACGGCTCTAACGATTTAGCTGAAATTTGGTTTATAGGGGTTTTCGGGGGTAAACAATCGATTTAGATTAGTGTTATGTTTGGGAAAACTGGTTTTTCTTTCGACGCAGAATATGGTTGCTAATTTCGTCCGCGGCCAGCCAATGTCTGTTTGGTTTAGCGGGTTAGGACGCCGACCACAAGAAACGAGTGTTCCGAGTTCGAATCCCGCTCGGTGACTTACTTTTTTATATATTCAAATTTATATATTTATATTTTTTAATTTTTATTGTTTTTATACAAGTTTAAAAAAATAGTTAATGTTGCTTTCGAGTTTTTGTTTTATTGAGACTTGTGAAGCAATAGTGCAAAACAAAAAAATTACCGATCCAAATTTTAAAAACAGTTTTTCGGATGCGTTTTGTGACGCCATCTCTCGGCTAATGCCATAAAAAGTAACTACTACACCTCGCGGAATTATTATGTAATTAACTACATCTTGTTACAAAGCTCACGAGCTATAGACAATAGATGGCGTTTCTCTGTGACAAGTGCTGTAAGATTGAGATTACGAGTATCGAAAAAAACATCACATACATTGCTCTGATCCCAAAGTAAGTAGCTTTTGTTATCACCTAAACACACCATTTACAATAAATAGTAATAACCGAGCTTTATTGAAGAAATTATGTTACTCGTATCGTATTTATGTTAAACAATTAAATCAGAGGATGGATTGCAAAGTACGAAAAAATATTTTTGTATTTATTCTAACCACCTCTGTGGTCTAGTGGTCCGCCCGCCCATGTAAGACGCAGAGGTCCCGGGTTTGATACCCAGGAGGGGGGTACAATTTGTACTCGGTTTGGTTGGTGGTAGGCCTTATTCAAGTCCGCCTGGCTAGCTACCACCATCCTACCTAAGTCTGACGCCAAAACAACAATTTGAACATTGTTGTGTTTCGGCAGCTTTAGAGGTAAAAACGAGAAAGCAACCTAATAAAAACGTGTTAAAAGTAGCCAGTTCTTTAGTGGTGAGGATTCGGGTTTAATGCGCTTACACTTTCTGCCTTATCGTCACTTAATATCAGGTGAGGAAGGTCAAGCATTATCCCGTTGTAGATTAAAAAAATATCCCACTATCCAAAAATAATGTGTAAAAAATATCACCTGTGAGCTTCAATTTTTTCGATCCAATCTAGATGCTGCTGTTTCATGCTGGGAGCTTCTCCATCCAGCTCCACGGGGAGGTACTGCTTGCCTACTGCATTTGCTAGGCTTTCGTGATTATTGTGGAAGGAGATCTGAAACCAAGTAGGGAGTTTCAAGAGCGGGATATACATATGAAGGGGTCATAGGAAGAATAGATTTTGTCACCAAACGAGGTATTAGGTAGTAATTGAAACTTAGGAGCATTTATACTGCACACTATCGCTGCAGTGCTGCAGATGAAATTGTGAATTTTGTTCTTCTAGTGCACTACGAATTTTCAAAGAAGTTTTGTGGTACTTTTTTACACTTAAACAATATTTTTAGCCAGTCCTTTAGCTTTATGGAGTTTTTTGCTATAAGTGGTCACTTTTTGCCAAAAAAACTTTTTTAAAAGTTTTTATTTCTTTCGATTCGTGTCGCCCGAGATGGATACCACGCTTGCAGTGGCGAGGGGTGAAATTATGGCGAAGTTAAGCCGTTCTACAAAAATGTTGTGATCTGCATAGTGGATCAGTGGGGTGGGATTTCTAAAAAGTAAGCCGATGGAAATCGGCTAGTATGGATCCTTCGCCACTGCACGCTTGTGAATTAGGGGTCATACTCACTATGTCGACGATTTCTTTGGGCAGGGCAGGCTTGACGAAGGCAAATAGCTTGTCCACGAACGATGGGCAGTTGACGATGTGAACTTCCTTTACGCGGACAGGCATGGCTTCCTGAAACACTTCTAATTTAATAAACTTTCTTTGATTGTTGTCATTAATGCTGCAGACGTAGCATGAAAAGGCCACTAAAAGATTTGTAATATTTGTATATGTTACCGGCCAAACCCGATTTCAGGACAAACTAGTTTGGCCCAGGCTAAACTAGTTTGTCCTAAGCTCAATAGGATAAACCAGTTGAGCCTAGGCCAAATTAGTTGATTCTGATATAAATACGCACATTCCAGGATAAACTAGTACGGCCTAGTCTAAACTCATTTAGCCTTGTCGAGTAATGTACCCTTATTGAGGTAGGTATAAATATTATTTCTTAAACATAAATAAATATCCGCTATTTAAAAATAATGATAGGTAACTAATTTCATAAAAAAATCTTTAATATTTGTTATAAATTATTGTTTTTCAGAACATTTTAGACAATCTTTAAAATTCTTAAAATGCCGTAGAAGGCGTTCGTTCCCGTCCCCGTTTCCAAGTATTCCCAGAAAAGTGGTAACGGGAACGTTCCATTTGCGTTCCCGTTACCACTTTTCACTTGTCTTGCCACTTGCCACTTCACTTTTCACTTCACGCTTTTGCTTCCGCTTTAGCTTCCGCTTCCGCTTTCAATTACCGTCACCGTGACCATGCGGAGCGGAAGCTAAAGCGGAAGCAAAAGTGTGAAGTGAAAAGTGAAGTGGCAAGTGACAGGTGACAAGTGAAAAGTGGTAACGGGAACGCGAATGGAAACGGCAACGCCAGCGGGAAGAGGAATGGAATAATAAATATCTCTGGATCCTATTCTGAACGGAAACTGGGACGGGAACGCCTTCTTCAGCATTTAGTATTTTAAAGATTTTCTAAAATGTCCACGTGAATGAAGTTGCGCAAAAGCTAATAACAAAATAATGAAGTATTTAAAAAAAAAAATATAACAAATATTAAAGATTTTTTAATGAAATAAGTAACCTTCTTTTTAAATAGGTATAGTCTCCACATCACCCTAAGGTTGACTGGTAGAGAATGCCTAAGGCATTAAGTCCGCCATTGTACGATTGTGCATTAAGAATAAAATAAAATAAATAAAATAAATAAATAGCGAATATTTATTTATGTTAAGAAACAATAATTTATACGTCAATTATTCTGTTTCATTACTTTCGACGAGGCTAAATGAGTTTAGACTAGGCCGTACTAGTTTATCCTGGAATGTGCGTATTCATATCAGGATCAACTAGTTTGGCCTAGGCTAAACTGGTTTATCCTATTGAGCTTAGGACAAACTAGTTTAGCCTAGGCCAAACTAGTTTGTCCTGAAATCGGGTTTGGCCGGTAACATATACACCCTAGCGCTACGGTCGAGATAAGATAGGTAAGTAGTTAAGTACCTACATCAAATCGTCTCTCTTTTTGTCAGACCGATTACAAGGGTCAGAGGGCCAAAAATAAGGTCGCTCACACACTATATTTTACTTCTGCCTCGTTGTTTAAATATTAGTTCCTATTCATTTCATTTTTTTAAGTTCGGTACCTACATCAGCCTGGTACACCATGTTACGTTATACGAGTACCTATCAGCTAATTAAGTATGATTTAATTCGTGGTGCTTATTATTGATTTTCATAGCTTTACAGCTTTGTCTGACATTCTGCGTTATGTTTCATTCATCGTATAAAAATAAGATGTCTGTATCATCTAACAATGATGTAATGTAATGTAATGTAATGTAACTTTAGTGAAATTAAATTATTAAAAGTCTGAAGCTCCACAGTCTTAGGCTCTAGACTCTACAAGAGTCTAGCTATAATTTTAAATCAATGTTAGCGTTTATCTAGTAAAATAATTAGTATTGAAATCAATGTTTCGTAAACGACTTAAAGAACTAATTATTCTGTCACAACAAAAAGACGGTTGCTGTACATTTCTATGATTTTATAAAAAATGTAATATCTATGTAAGTATTATTAATTCAAGATATCTTAAATCTATCATTATCAATCTCTAGATACCTACCTATTATTACATTACACATCTTTTATCTATCAACACTCGCACAATCACCGTTTTATTTACGTTTTTTATGCATGCAAAAGTATGTATTACTATAAAACCACTATTTCAGGCCCAGCTGAAAATCAGCGTCGTGATCCTAAGTGGTCATGATATTGTTAGCTGAGCTGGTTGCCTTTTTGGTTACTATTACATAATTATACCTAAGTAATTATGAATGCGTTTAAGTATTTTATAAGTGAATGTTTTTGTAAACCATTTTGTTTGTAAGTAACCAAATAAAGTTTTATTCATTCATTCATTCTTTCATGTGTTAAGATTTTTCTTACTTTATTTATTTTCAAGCATGTCCACCTATAAATAAATTTATGACTAACCTTTCTGTTAATAAATAAAATTAATAACACTTTTAAGGGATTTTTTTGTTCGATGGGTTAATTTATCGCTAGATTGTCAATCAAGGCTTTGTACCAAAATGAATACGTCATTATTCCTAAGAAACTTACGATATTCAAAAGATAGCCTTAATTAATGCAAAAATTTTTTAAAGTCTTGCAACCAGTGTTCGTTGTCGAAACTTTACTCTTGCAACCAGAATAACAAAGAATAAGAAAATATCTCAACACAACTTGCGAAACTGTAGTTCCCATGGTGGCCATGAGACGCGATATCAAATAAAATCTGCGGCAGTTTAATGCAATGATAGTGAAAGCCCAACAAAGAGCTATTTTTTTAAAGGATTCACAGGTTCCAGTTAACTTACTTGATAGATAATAGGTACCATAGATACATAAATATAAATATAATATGAAGAAAATTTCTATTTGCTATCCGGAACCCAGCGAACTAAAATCTATGGAAGTGTAGTTGCAAACAAATATTGCTTAAAAAATGGCACCACGGGGCCGAAAAAGTACAACCCGCTCAGCTTTAGTCGGGCCAGCTACGCACCCTAAGTCAGTCACCGACGTTAGTGTTCTTTTCAATAAATTGCAGTTTGTATAGTAGAGAAAATATAGAAAGAGAGAGTTTATTAGAGATGACATTCTTTATAGTCAAATGGTGTAAAAGATGCAAAGAAGGCAGTAAAAACGTGCAGAAAAAACGTATCTTATTTATTCCTTTAAGAAATATATATATAATATTATAGAAAATATCTATGAGTATACAAATTCGCGGTCGCTAACAAGCAACCAGCTTT
Organism: Agriphila tristella; assembly: GCA_928269145.1. Classification (NCBI taxonomy): domain Eukaryota; kingdom Metazoa; phylum Arthropoda; class Insecta; order Lepidoptera; family Crambidae; genus Agriphila; species Agriphila tristella. The sequence continues at coordinate 48,874,454 of OV743433.1, forward strand.
GTGCTGTATAATTAAATGCCAGCATTTTTAGCTCTATCCACTTAGTTGCTTATTCCATAGATTTTAGTTCGCTGCCGGAACCAGAGAAAAAAGCCGGTAAATTATTCTGAACGTTGTTTGTTAAATTTTTATCCTAATTTAAATGAGGATAATGTACCTACCTATGTTAGTTTAATAAGCTACTCACCAGTAGATAGATTAAGAAATCTCTGAAAAACATAATATTCACTTTGGTAATAATTTTGAGTGAATAATCTTTTATGTCGATTATAATGATGTGCCCGTCGGGGAATCGGTCGTGGTCCTTCAGCCACAAGTCGGCTTGTATGCTGAACGCTTTGAGGGTGTCGTAGAATAAGAAGTTTTCTAGTGAGGGGTCGTCCAGTTGGTGGATGAGGATCTCGTTGCTGCCAGCATCATAGGTGGACACCGATCTGGAAAATTTAAATATCTGTACAACTAGTTGCATTTCCTCAAGACATATACAGCGTTTGGTGATCGAGGGATATCCTTTGGCAGAGTGCACCTTCTGAACCCTTAATTCATTTTAAGAAGGGGAGCCATCTCCAAGATGGCTCCGAGTGGTTTTCTTCCTGCAAGAGCCCAAACTTTGTATGTTTGGAAAATTATTTTTGATTTTTTTTAAACCAGTAGCTGCAATGTAATAATATTATATGTATTTGGAATCAGCTCAAAAATCCCTTTCATCCGATATCCCACACGATGGGTTTTGAAAAAAATAATTCAAATTCCATACAAAATAAACATTGTATTTTATCTCCCTCCCATACAAAAATCTAAGATGGATCTAAGGGTTCAGAAGGGACACACGGGACTAAATCTATGTATCAACATTATCAGCCAAGCCATTTAAACCTATTTAAGGCAAAACATGAAGTAAAATTAAGTATGATTTCAGGAAAAGCTTTATCTAACTTAAGTAAGTACAAGAATAGACGGGAAAAACTTAAGAGCAACACGGGCTTCCTTGAAGCCGGCGTTGCACTGGGAAAAACATACAAAAAATATTTTGAAACAGGAAATTACAGGGGTGTTCCCAAATTGGCACAATGGCCACATAAGAGCAGAAATATTGAGCGTAGCGGATTCTAAGTCTATAGTAAAAATAGGGGTGCTGAAGTATCCTTATTTGTTACTTTTACCGCAACATGAACATGATTATTTTATAAGTGTCTGCGACATACGTAATACTCGATGTCGAATAATGATCATATTTTAGTTCTGTAATTTTATTTAAGTAGTTTAAGTTTACTTTCAATAAATATCTTATTTCGAAGCCGAGAACATGTTTTCATTTTAACTGCCTCCTCCCCGCTGCAATCTAAATACGTACCTTAGTAGGTATGTAGGGTTTTTATTACATACAAAATAACAAACGTGTACAAACACGTTTCGGAACCTTTAATGGAACATAATCAGTATGATCAGACTGCTAATAATAAATATGCGAAGAAAAAGGACGAGGAATGTCATTGAGCTCATAAAGGTAATTGCCTGCATCTTTACCGGGTATATGCAATCATCAGGAATTTGAAATTATTTGGCAATCATAGGTACCTACATCTGAATAGCACCCTCTACAAATCTTGCCATGGATGCCAAGTAGAGACATGGACCAGCCTATGTCTATTATTCCCTCCTCCACTTCTTTTCTAACGGCAAATCAGCGAAAAACGATTTACTTAAATGCAATCAAACGCGAAAGTTTAAAAGTGTATTAAATCAACTTGCAAAATGATAGTTCACCTTGCAAGATAGTGATATGCCATAAAATGGCGTACTTACGCAACCGAACCATCCTTGTATAAATTATTTACGACTTATTGTTTTTTTATTATAATACTCGGCATTTCTTACTAAAGTCGTATGAATAATTTAATAGCCTATTGATTTATATTTTTAATGAGACGTGATGATAATCTAGTCCTAGTACTTCCTTACGACATCTATGGTCGTTTTAATATCACATGTTTATACAATTTATTTTGTTTTTGTTTTTCTTCGATCAGATATTTACTTAATTTAACTGAGGAGGTAACCTCCACATCTTTTAAATTTAAGTACTTCAGGCAAATACACACATCACAATGTGTTTTTTTTAGCTGGGCGCCGACCGACATTAATTATACATAATCGAAAATTTGAATTACAACCTTCTAAAAATAAAACTGATCTTAAACAAAGTTTAACACTCAAAATCTGAAAAGTTACTTATTGGTAAACAAAAAATGCATATTATGGCAAAAAAATATCAAAAAAGAATGGCTGATGGATGGACCTATCTTCACAAAATCGCAATAATTGTTACCTCGTGGTCGCCTGTCACCTGACTGACAATCATATTCGATGACCTTAGCCTCCGTCAGTTGGTCAGCGAAGTAGGTCAGGTGCGTGCGTTATAAACTTACGACGCTGCTGCGACGACGCGACACCTCCGCTTTGTAATGATTTCGTCACTTTGAGGTTTGCACACTTATTCATCACTTATTAGATTTAGAAGTTTTTTAGAAGTTAGAAGTTTTTATTTTTGCAGTAACATTAGAAGTACCTTCAAGCCGTTGCGTTACTTTGACATAGTACCTACCTATCAAACGTATAGGTACCAGTGGCGAAGGGTCCATACAAGCCGATTCCCATCGGCTTACCTTTTGGAAATCCTACCCCACTGATCAACTGTGCAGATTATAACATTTTTCATATTTTTGTAGAGCGGCTTACCTCCGCCATAATTTCACCCCTCGCCACTAATAGGTAGGTACCTACTTAATATCGGTTTCGCAAAATGACCTTTTAAACGTTTTTGTTAGCCCATAACTTAGCCAAGAATTATTTTTTGTAATCAGTATCTTGGCTACTGATTGCTAAATCTTTTGCTGTTTATTTTTAAAACTTTGAAATTTTAATTAACGTCACTTCTTTCAGTACTGTAATACGTTTGCACAGCTAATATAACTTTTTGTCTTTCACATAATTTCTCAGTTAGGGCAGTGGAATCAATGTCGTTATAAAATGCATGAGAAATAATAGTCAACCTTGCACATTCTATAGTGAAAAAGACTGCAACGCGCTTGATAGCGAATTTTATTAGAATCACCTATTTTAGTTTAGTATGTTATATATTTAGAGAATTTTATTCTTATCTTATAACTAATACGCAAACAATTATACCTAATCATTTTATTAAGGAGGTTTAGGTAGAAAACTTTGAAAACTCTCGGCACCTGCGGACTTAGCAGCCACTTTGAAATTTTGGATTTGCAACTAATACCTTTGTATCTCACACATTTTTGTCAGCTAAATAAATAGTTTTTAATCTTTAAGATTTTATTCATTCACAATGCTATTTTTATATTAAGATTATTAATATAATTTAAAATATATTAGAAAAAATCGACTCACCCGTAGCAGCTCAGACGGAACTCAAACCCGCACCCTTAGGATTCCGGCTCAATGCACTAAGCAATTATGCTACCGAGTCGCCAACGGGATTGGCGAAATTTTCTAATACTTTTTTACGTTTCCCCTGTAAGCCAGCGTTATCTCATCAATTTGAAGAATTAACTTCGACATTCGAATGCAACACCTTTACAGATGCCAGATAATCGATTAAGAAGAAATAGCTATATAATTTTTAATCTTTTAGATTTTATGCATTCACAATGCTATTTTTATATTAAGATTATTAAAATAATTGAAAAAATATTAGAAAAATCGACTCACCCGTAGCAGCTCAGATGGGACTCGAACCCGCACCCTTAGGATTCCGGCCCAATGCACTGACCAATTATGCTACCGAGTCGCTAGCGGGAGTGGCGAATTTTTTCAATTATATTAATAATCTTAAACAAAATAGTTGTCGGTATCGGAGTGCGACCACTGGGAGAAACTGCTTTTTTTTTCAACAATTCTATGTAGGAAAAATCTCTCTAGCAAGAGCTACAGGGGCAGCAGAATTTGCAGAACCCAGGCAGTGCTACCGGCGCGGCGACCGACCAATGCGTAGGCCTTCCTTACGCTTCGTCTACCGTTCTGAGGTCTACCTACACGTCCTTTTACATTATATTCGCGCGCTTGCATTTCATCTACGAATTGGATGAAAATATCATCTCACACAAACCCAATTGTAACGGCAAGTCAAGGGTAGAACCGTGCGGCTTTCACTGCGTAAATAAGGTAATGGAGTGTGTATAGTCGACACAAAAAAAACTTACGTGATTGAGAAGGCCTTTTTCATCTGGCTCGATGTGGGATCCCTGCAGGTGTATACCTCGGTCATACTGGCACGGGTGCCGCAAAATCTTTCTATGCACTTTTTTGTCTTCTCAAGACTCCCATAACAGCTGTGCAGAAATTTTCGTAGCATGAAATCATCTGAAATATGGCGAAACACTATTATTATAACAATCATATAAAGAAAGTCCCTATAAGTACCTGTTTCGCAGACAAAACTTTGCCATTCAGGGCGTCCACTACGATAAGCGGGAACGCGCGCGGGTCGACATAGATTAGAGCTTACCTACTCATACAATGCATCTGTCTGTCAGAAAACCAGCAATCTATATCGACCAGCGCGCGTGTCCCACTTGACGCAGCGGACGCCCTTAATGTTTCTAATATTTATTAAGACTTCATGCAGCTTTATAAATTATCCATTTGACTTATCAAGAAAAGTGTTTATCATTTTCCTCAAGATATTTTACACCATAGTAAATATTATGTGTTAAGTACGATACGATGTATATTAATTCAACGTATACCTACTCATCCTAAGATACTCTACTTTCAATATACATATATTATGATTGCATTAATTTTAATGCATCCAATCATATTGACAGTAAAATAGGCTTATTCTAACATTATAACTTGCTGTTACTACTTAGCTAGTTAACTGTATGCGTCAAACCACACGCAGTTGAAGTCAGAGCAAATAATAAGATGTCTATTAAAACCAGCGTTAAGTGGAAAATTGATATGACATCACTCAAAGATAATAATTTAACGATTATGTACTTACACGTAAGAATTTTGAACAAACATCACAAAATGTCGCGACAATACCAATAAGCCAAAATGGAATATTAATATACACTCAACGAACTAAGATTATACACTCCACGTTAAAAAAATCGCACCTCTTCGAAAATAAGTTTAGATTTGGCCACCTGCTATTGCTAGCTAACGTTTTATTGTGTAAATGTTGATATCTATTGAAAGTACATTTAAGGAGCTTTCAATTAATAATTGTTTGATTAAATTAGCATAACAGTTACCATAATTAAACGCTTAAAGCGTTATTGCTTGCACCGCCACAAAAGGGAAATAAAAGGGGTCTATTAAGTAAATGCGGGTCTATTAAGTATTAAATAATTGCACATGAAGTTGCTCAAATATTGTAAAATAAAATGAGGCAATGTAATGTTGCTCGGATACTGAATCTCAGTATTTGATTCCGTTCGACGAGTAGGTAGGTAATAGGTATTCCAACGGTTCCTTCCTAGAGACTGTTGGCTATGTCAGAAGGGGAAGAAGTATATAGCGACACTTAATTACCATTAAATTAAATAGGATTAAATTAACTTTGAAGAAATTTTTGAAAAGGTGCGATTTTTCTGACGCCGAGTGTAGATTCACACATTTCGATGTCACAGGCGGTGCTGTTTCCATACTAGTCCAATCAATAAGCATATTTGTTATATGGAGACTTCCGAATAATTCTCCCGTCTATGAAATTTGGCATGTGATGAAGTTAGGTAATACAGATTACAGATGCACAATAAGCCAATAAATTTTGTTACGAGAAGTTAAATTGTTGATTAAAGAAGAAAATTTATAAGCTTACTGAACAATGCTATATATTAAGGGTATAAAACATATTAAAAAATAATAATCAGCAAATAAATTTTTCAACAGAAGATATATTGAAAAATATTAAAATTTAAATTTGGGGTATCTCTGAAATCGAAAAAATATTGGATTTCTTTACACACTTATTCTAATACTTTTGTACGTATACAGAAAGTATTTTAGCCAGAGGAAATATTCACAGAGAGATATGAGCGATTTTCATGTTTAGGTAAAAATACCTAACTTCTCGTAACAAAATTTATTGGATTATTGTGCATGTGTAATCTGTATTACCTAACTTCATCGCATGCCAAATTTCATAGACGGGAGAATTATTCGGGTTGCATAAGCCCCGTTGATTGGACTATACCGTCGGTCGCGTCGGTATGGAAATAGTCACTAAGATCATTTTTTTATTTTTACTTTTGGACAAAAAGTTTCGTGTCAAATCTATATTCAATTATTAAGGCTTTGTTGTCTGTGATTGATTACTACTATTACACAAACCGAGATCTTTGGGCAGGTGTGGCTCCTTCGAAATCCACTCTCTGATGGAGTCAACATCATAGTATACGTCCTGTGGCATCTGCAAAAATAATTTGAAATTTGAATTTTAGGCCGTTTTCTGGTTTGTTGGGTTAGCAGCGGTGCGACATTGCATACTCGTTATACGCGGTACCGAAACCTTACCAAGCGCCTACCTAGCTATCTTTGAAGGAAAGAGCCTACTTTATTTATCTAAAATAATTATGAAAGGATTAATTAAAGTGCTTTTTAAGGAAGTCAAATGAATGAATTTCTATGGTTTGATTTTTGTATGTTCAGACTACTAGGAGAACCATGAACATAGATTAGTCTCCTCGCAAAACATTTGCCACCTTACCATCAATGGTACTGTCTGATACCACGGCAAAGGAAGGAAAATATTTGCTTGACAGCCGCCGGTTTAAATACAAATAACAGAATCGTCATAATAAATCGCGAAAAACACATATTTTCGTTTGAGGCCAAATAGTTAAAAGCTTAGAATAATAACACCTAGAACGATAATTCTCTACAAAGCGCACTGTCAAAGTGAGGCAACAAAAATAGCCAAAATAGCGCCGTTTTCAGATTTTGATTGTCCATTATTACATAATGATACCTAATAAGTACAAAACAGTTTCAATTTCCGTACCTTATAGAGATTAGTTACTATATTATTGGATTTTAGTTACGATTATGTAACGTATGAAGGATATAAATCTGAATACTGAGCCATTTTGGCTCAGTATGAGTTGCCTCACTTTGCATACGCGGACACGGCTTCTAGGTGTAAATATTGTAAGGTTAAAAGCCAACAATAATTACCGAATCTACGCGAACTGTGCTTGCTTGCAAAGATTCGTCAATTTAAACAATGAATTATGAATCATGATGAAAAATCTATGCCAATCTTTACTTAATTGATTTTAATCTTAAAGTTGAATTAAAAGCTTATCGACGATTTGGACTTACGAACAACATGATAGAGTGATTGCAATATTTATTTTTAACAAATTATTGCAATACTTTTTACATAATTTTAATAGGTATAAAATTCTTTGTTAATCATTTTGACAAACTTGATCTCAACAATATACCTTAGTAACTTGCTGAGGAGATTCAGCGTCAGGTATTTGTCAAAAGCCAACACGCTCACATACGTAGTTAGTTCTAACTACACTAATGAAAGAAGTACACAGAAAGACATTGTGGTCTCTGGGAGAAACCGGTTAACTCCAAAATTGAGTTTTTTCAGTATGAGCGTTTGAAAGTTCAATCACTTTACTACAAATCAGATAAGTCCTATGGAAAAGTGTACTAAATCTATATATAAAAAACTGGCCAAGTGCGAGTCGGACTCACGCACGAAGGGTTCCGTACCAATAAACGGCAAAAAATCACGATTGTTGTATGGGAGCCCCCCTTAAATATTTATTTTATTCTGTTTTTAGTATTTGTTGTTATTTCGGCAACAGAAATACATCATCTGTGAAAATTTCAACTGTCTAACTATCACGGTTCATGAGATACAGCCTGGTGACAGACAGACAGACAGACACACAGACAGACAGACAGACGGACAGCGGAGTCTTAGTAATAGGGTCCCGTTTTTACCCTTTGGGTACGGAACCCTAAAAAATTAATCTAATTTCGCGTGGTCAAGCCATCACGCGTGAACGGCTGGACCGATTTCGCTAAAGCCTCGATTACATACGCCAATGGGGAATGTCCGAAAAAAATCAAATTGGCTGAATATTTTTCTATAAGTAGGAATAAGGTCCCTTAGTAATAGAATAAATTTTCATAATTTTCGGTTTCGTGAAAAAATTTCAAAAAATCAAAGTCTCTTCGGCTTCACAAATGTATGAAAGTAACAGCAGAATGGAGATTGTACCTTTGCCAACACCTGCCACGAACACATCATGGCATTAAAAAAAAAGTTTCAGGACAAAATGTCAAACCTTTTTTTTTAAATACGTGTTGTGTTTGTGGCAGTTAGCGGCAAAGGTATAATCTCCATTCTGCTGTTACTTTCATACATTTGTGAAGTCGAAGAGACTTTGATTTTTAAAAACTCTTTTACCAAACCGAAAATTCTGAAACTTTTTTCTATTACTAAGGGACCTTATTCCTACCTATAGAAAAATATTCAGCCAATTTGATTTTTTTCGGACATTCCCCATTGTAGAAACCAATTTAGAGTTGCCACTCGTATAAATTTATAAGTTAAATTTTAACAGTGAATTTGCACAAATGACGGAAAGGTCAACATTTTTTATGATTTTTTATTTTCAATTCTCATCTCCAATCTTAAACAATGTTTACTTTTCCGTTATAGTGTAGATTCGATTTTAAAATCGAACTTATTCTACAATATTTTTTTATTGTCAAGTACGGGTGGCAACCCGAAATTGGTTCCTGAAATCGGCGTATGTAATCGAGGCTTAATTCTTTTTTTGTTGTGTTTATATATCAGGAGATGTTTGTTATGAAAGAAAAAAGTAAGAAAATTGCGCGGAAAATTAGAAAATTTAAGAATACTTAACCACCACCATATAAAATTATTTTGGACACAAAAACTTTTTTATGTAACCTTATGACGTTTCGTGTCGCAAATATCGTCAAAGAGGATGTAATAAAACAGATGCTTCGGTCGGAGTTATTTTATTGAGGAAATACATGTAAAATAATTAATGTATTATTTCTTACAAAAAGGATCTAAGAAAACTGAATTTCTTAGTGCTCATCACGGTCAATTCAGAATCATCACGCCTAATATTATATTGGTAAGTTTGGATAGACTAACATACACGTTATTAACATAACAAGTGATATATACTTGGTTATAAAGCTGTTGGGCTATAAAGTAAACGGGAACGGGACCTACTAATATCTCCCAACTTTTCATTAATTATACCAATTCGAATTCAATATTCATAACTAAGACAAGGCAACGTCTGTCGGGTCAGCTAGTCAGAAAGAAAAAATCATGAGATGTCATGTTTATACTGTCAAAATATTTCTACTTCTAAAATTTATAGTTCAGTAGCGTTAGCAATTAAATCGCATTTAATTTCTTCAAAAGATTTTATTGTTTTAATGGCATCTTTTCGTGCCCAATATGACTACCCTAGGTTCCCCCCCCCCCCCCCGGCGGAGTTGTGCTTAAGTGGTGGGGGGTAAAAATGTGCCCCAAAAGGGAATTAGACCCGAAAGGACTGGCTGTTCATCAAGATTGTGTAAAATCTTCTTACACAATCTTAATGAAAAACGAGATTGTGTAAAATCTTCTTACACAATCTTAATGAAAAACGAGATATAACCAAAACACTGCGAAAATACCCCTTTTGGGGTACATTTATAACCTAGGACAGTCATATTTGGCAACAAATGAAGCTATTAAAACAATAAAACTTTTTGTAGGGATTAAATCCGATTTGGAGTTTTTTTTTCGTTTAATTCTACTGACCTATAATGAGATTGAACTGATTTTAGTCAACCGGTGTCAACTGAACGAAAATTTTGTTTTTAGTAACTATTCTGGATTTAACTAAAAATTTACTAAATTGGACTTAACAGGTATCTCTCAGACACCACAGCATTCCGCTACTTCTAAGTATTTTATGCTGACTGCCCACGGTTGGAGAAAACAGGAGGAAATCCGCGAAAACACATTTTTTCACAACTTTATAAATACAAGGAAAAAATACTCCATGGTTGGAATGACTCACCATTCAACCATGGAGTATTTTGTGGGTTTGGCGTCTATTAAACATTTTAGAAGAGAGGTCTCGGGATTCCTCGAGGTTCAATGTCGACTAAATTTTTTAACCTGCCTAGGTTCACTAATAGATGGATAAAACTTTTAATAGGTTTTCATACTTTTCATCATTAAGTTAAAGATGCTTGTATAACATCTGCACCTACAATTTGAATGCACCTACATTCAAATTGCTTCTTTGACCAAAATCTCAGAACTTGGAACATGACGTATTCTGCCACGAGCCAAATTCGTCGTTTATTCGCGACTCGTAATGTGTTGGCACATAATTGTCTGACGTTACAACGACGTGTTAATACGCCGTTTTTTATATGGACGTGTTATAAGATGAGTGTGCTGCGATGTCAACTGACGGATGTGTTAGCAACTTTATTCAAAAGGTCACTGTTGAACCAGCTAAAGATATAAACGGCATTTACATCATTTTACTAACATATTTTATTATACCTCTAATAGAACTTAAAATTAATAACTTGTAATTCTCTGTTTGTACACTGTCTACAATGGGCATGATGACTATTTTTGACTAAGCGAGCACAAAGTGCCAGCGAAGCGTCTGCTTCAGCTTGGGCGAAAATTCTTTCGTATGTCCGGCTGTCAGTTCCAGCCTACAGGTCGCATTTCTCAACCGATTCTTGTGAAATTTTGTGAGCAGGTTCGAAAATTATAATATATTTAATTTTTTGTAGAGCCAGTTTTTTTAAATTTTTCAAAATTTTGGAGATATGTTAAAAAACAGAATTCAGTCCGCTTTCCAGCTCTGCCTGTTTTCCTCTACAGTTTCTCAACTAATTCTCGTGAAATTTTGTAAGCAGGTTCAAAAATATTTTTTTTGTCACGCCACTTTTTTATTTTTTTCTAATTGGTGGAGATATGTTAAAAAACATATTCCAGTCCGGCTTTCCAGCAGTGTCTGTTCTCCTCTACAGGTCGCATTTCTTCATCGACTCTCGTGAAATTTTGTGGGCAAGTTCAAAAACTGTATAGATTCTTTTATTAAAGCCAGTCTTTCAATTTTATTTAAAATGACGGAGATATGTAAAAAAACATATTTGCGGCGCTGTCTGTTCTCCTCTACAGGTCGTATATCTCAACTGATTCTCGTGAAATTTTGCGAGCAGGTTTGAAAATACCTACTATACAATCTTTTTGTCTCGCCAGTTTTTTTTAAATTTTCAAAATAGCTGAGATATGTTAAAAATTATCCCGTCTTCATCTCCCGAGATTTAATTTGTTACAAAGTAGTAGCTCTGCTATACGCTCGCACTATATCGCACGTCTTCAGCGCTATAGGAAGGAAAGAGAAAGCAATAGCTACCCCCTCTCTGCCTCCGACCAGCGCTGCCCGCCGCCGCGTCAACCTCATTCTTTGTTGCGCGCGCGCGCAAGACGCACGTCGGTCATCACAAAAATATTACTTTTTTGTTTAACTATAGTCTTAAAATCAGTGAAATTATAAACGTGAATTAATTCATGAAAACGGTAAAATACCGTCACTATGCAAGTGATACGAATGTTGAAGGTAGACTCACAATTTATCTTTTCTCTTAGTGATGAAAAGTATGCAAGTTATTCACAAAGGCAAACTGCCTTATATTTGCCTCGAGTCAATACGAGATATTGACCAATGGTACATTTTTCCCGAGCCAATACGTGATATTGGCCAGTGAAATTTTTTTCGCGAGTCAATACGAGATATTGACCAGTGATACTTTTATGCGTTAATACGAGATATTAACCATCATTTTACAATAAACTGCCGAATACTTGCCTCGAGTCGATACGACCTGCTTTTGTGAGTTAATGTCTTAATAACGAATCCTTCGTATATTATGATTGAACTCAACTTACAGGTAAGTTTGTTTAATCATTATTAACCGCTTCATATTTTACAAAATATGAATAGATTTGCTGGTGTTAACTGCAAAATATTTGCTTTGAGTCAATACGACATACTTGCTTTTATGAGATATTTTTTCCCAAGTCAATACGTGATATTGACCAGTGATAAGTACTATTATGAGCTAATACGAGATATTAGCCGTAATTTTATAAAACATATATACCTAGATTTGCTGACGTAAACTGCAGATTATTTACTTTAAGTCAATACGAGATACTTCTATGTGTTAATACGAGATATTAACCGTTATTTTACAAATATTAATAAGATATTTGCTATTAAAAATGAAGGCCTAATAATCTTTTTCGTGAAACATCAAAATTGTTGTCACTGATACAGGTATATACAAGTACTTTTAAATGTTTCGGTTTTCTCGAACAACATTATAAAACAAAATTCTGATTCCTTTTTATTTTTTCTTCGAGAAAAATCAGCAATGATGTTGAACATCAAAATATCCCACAAGTGTTAAAGGTGCCCTTATGGCCAATAAAATAAAAAATAAACATTACCGGCAAATTCATCTCCGATTCGTTGAAAATGAATCAAGCTATTATCATGTATTATGCCACTACTGAAAATCGTTCGAACAGTGTCTTTAAAGACCGTCAGCGCGACGACACCTACTGCTCAGTTCTCTCTAAACTTGGGGTCTGCCACAACAACCACAACCATATCTTGGAACACAAGCAGTTGAGCCGAGGTGACGGACAACAATCAGCAGGGCCAGTTTAACGTGTTTCATCAGCCTTGCGGCACCTACCTGCAGCTTCCAGCTCCAAGGGCTACCCGTGATCACCACCGTCGGCACCGTCGCGCTACCGGATCAGAACAAAAGGTCTGTACCTTGTCTGTATTTTTAGCTGGTCAGCTAAAATACGTTCTCGATTCGAGTAAAAACTATCAAACGACAGTTATGTGCTTGAGGTTATTTTCCAATACTAATCCTAAGTATTCAGTTAGTTAAATTAAAAAATAAACAAAAATATTTTATTTTCTTTACAATAGAAAATAGAACATGTGGGTACTTTCTGAACATTTTATGGAGGATGCTAGAACGACTTAACTCATAACATGTGTCCTGATAATGTCATGGCACAACTATTAGTCCTTGAGAACGGTTGCTTTCACGCACAGCGCAAAAAGTATTGAAGACTAGCGGCCGCCAAGGAAATGTTTCTTGCTATCCCTCAGGAACAATATTTTCCTTTCGGGATTAAAGGTACCGTATGTCTTTCTTTGTAACCCATGTGGAAATAGGTCGCATGTAATATGCCTATTGATTTAAGAAACATTTTTATGTCAATAATATTCAAATGTGACTGTTGTTTTGACTGTCACAAAAAGGCTCCTGTCCTAACAATACCTGAAGAAATGTTGTGCTAAAATAATAAACGGTTGACGAAGAAAACCCTATTTTTCTGTTCCACTGGAGCGCTGCTGCCTGCCCCCTACAGTGGTTATGGGCCACCTATAGAAAATCAAGGATTTCGCGAAAATGTCAACCGTGAAAATAGAACAATTGACTCCAGAAAATTACGAAACATGGAAAATTCAGGTGGAAGCAATTCTTATAAAGAATGATGCCTGGAGCTATGTGGATGGCAGCCTTGTAAGACCAGCAGAACCAGGTTTAGCCACTCAATGGGATAAAGGTGACGCAAAGGCAAAGTCAGACCTAATCCTATCGATCAGCCCTAATGAACTGAGGCACCTGCGAGGATGCAAAACATCGCGAGAAGTATGGTTGAAACTTGAAAGCATACATGCATCAAAAGGACCTGCGAAAAAGGCGACATTGTTAAAAGAATTATTGCTTTACAAAATGGAGGAAAGTGGTGACATTCGAGAACATGTCATGAAATTTTTTGATGTCAGATGCAAATTAGCTGACATGGGAATAGAAATGAATGACGATTTGATTTCAATTATGCTGCTGTATAGTTTACCGTCTAGCTTCGAGAACTTTAGATGTGCTATAGAGTCTAGAGATTCGTTGCCAGATCCAGAAACACTTAAGGTAAAGATTTTGGAGGAAGGAAGTTCCCGACACCAGAAAGAAAATGTAGATAAGGCATTTCTTGTAAAAGGAAAAAAAAACCTTTTAAACCAAAGAGAGGTACAGTTGAAGAGGATTTGAAATTTAAATACAAATGTTTCAAATGTCATCAGCACGGTCATAAGGCTTCTGAATGTAATATGAAGAAGAATAAGGGTCAACGCCAAGAAACTTCTAAGTTAGTGTCAACGTATGGTACGGCCAGTAATATTTATGATTCGGATTTTGTAACTTTTAATTGTTTTTCAGATGATAAGGCTGCAAGCAATGAGAGTGGAAATTGGATCATTGATAGTGGATGTACGTCACATTTATGCAACGACGCAAGTAAATTTGGTGACACGATGTTACCCATGTCATCAAAGTTGAATTTGGCAACAAATGCAAGTACAAATATACGAGGCAAAGGTACAGTAAGATTGTTTACATGTAATAATGGTTCTAAAACTGTGGTTCAATTGCCCAATACACTTTATGTTCCGGATTTGCGATGTAACCTAATTTCAGTTGCGAAAATTACGGATCAAGGCTATAGTGTTACATTTGAAGGTAATGTAGCTAGTGTCAAAGATAGCTATGGTAACACTAAGCTAGTCGCAAATCGAAAAAGTAATTTATATTACGTAATAGAGGAACACCGTGAAATAGTGTCGGCGATTTCTGATAAAGAGAAAGAAGTCGATGTATGTTTGTGGCATGAACGATTAGGACATTTAAATGCAAAAGATCTTGTTAAACTTTTAAATAAATCTGGTATGAGTGTCAAAATGTCAGATATTGTAAAGTTGTACGATTGCAATGTTTGTATGAGTGGAAAAATGAGTAGGTTACCGTTTTCGAAATCTGAAGGCCCTTGTGATGAAAAATTAAAGATCATTTATTCAGACGTTGTTGGACCAATGCAACATAAAGCCATAGGTGGCGCGAGGTACTTTGTCACATTCATTGACGATCATACAAGATGGTGTGAAGTATATTTACTTAGTAAAAAGAGTGAAGTATTTACTGTATTTAAAATATACAAAAATTACGTCGAGAATTTGACCGGCAAGAAAATAAAATATTTTCAGTCAGATGGCGGTGGCGACAATATTCGCCACCGCCATCTGACTGAAAATATTTTTGCAAACCGTGAATTCGATGAGTTCTTGAAGAATGAAGGCATATCTCGAAGATTAACCTGTCCTCGAACTCCAGAATAGAATGGGATAGCGGAAAGGAAAAATCGTACGTTAGTGGAAATGGCGAGATGTATGCTCATTTCGTCTGGTCTTTCGCCAGGTTTCTGGGCAGATGCTGTTGTAACGGCATGCCATGTCAGAAATCGATGTCCAACGCGCAGTCTTGGAGGAGACACACCCTTTGAGAGATGGTTTGGCCGACCTGCTAAGATAAATTATTTAGAGAGGTTTGGATCAAAGGTACATGTATTGGACAAAGAACAGGGGAAAGATAAGTTTGCTCCACGAAGTACAGAAGGAATCTTCGTAGGATATGTAGTATATGATATGCTCCTGTCGTCAGGCTTGATACAGTTAGATTGTTAGCTGCACTTGCAGTTGAGCTAGACCTAGAGATTCATCAGTTGGACATTAACACGGCTTACTTGAATGGATTTTTAGAAGAAAACATCTACATGAAGGTGCCAGAACTTTTAGAGGAATGTTTACTTAAACTGATAGAGACAGAAACAGAAGGTTCCGATATTTATGAACGAGTTAAGAAAATGTTGGACGATTTAAAGGCTGGAGGCGACGTATGCCGACTGAAAAGGGCGTTATACGGACTCAAACAAGCTGGTCGTCAGTGGAACATACGACTCGATGAGCAACTAAAACGTATGGGGTTGCGAAAATCGTTGAATGAACCGTGTCTTTATTTTAGGGACATAGATTCTGATATAAAACTCTTTGTTTTAGTTTATGTTGATGATATTCAAATCGCATGTCGGAAAAGAGATTATATTGAGGACTTTAAAAAGTCACTGGCCACCGAGTTTGAATTAAAAGACTATGGAGTTGTCAAGTACATGTTGGGAATAGAGTTTGACAAATGTGACGATGGCATTAGATTGTCACAGCGAAAATATATCTCAGACTTGTTGATAAAATATGGCATGGATAATTGTCGTCCAGTTTCTACGCCTATGGAAACCAAAGTAAAATTTTCCCAAGACAAATGTAGTGAGGGCGAACAGTACCCGTACAGGGAAGTTATAGGTTCCTTGATGTATCTTTCAACAGGAACAAGGCCTGATATCACAAATAGTGTTGCAAAATTGGCACAATTTCTGAATTGTCCCAATGAAGAATGCTGGAAGGCCGCGAAACGAGTTCTGCGTTATTTGAGAAGAACGATAGAATACGGACTTGTATTTAAGAAAACAGGCAAGTCATTGCAAGGGTATTCTGATTCGGATTGGGGAGGATGTTTGATAGATAGACGTTCTTACTCTGGATATGTTTTTGTGTTAGCAGGCAGCTGCATATCGTGGAAATCGCAGAAACAGAAGTGTGTCGCGACGTCCACGTGTGAGGCCGAGTATGTGAGCTTGTCATCAGCCATGAAAGAAGCTGTTTATCTCAATAGCTTATTAACTGAAATTGGGTTAGGTAAGTTTTCACAGATTACATTACATGTAGACAATCAGGGGGCGATATGTCTTGCAAATGATCCGATGTTCCATTCTCGTAGCAAGCACATTGATATAAGGCACCATTTTATAAGGAGTATTTTAAAGGACAACAAGAGCATAGAATTGTCGTACCTGTCTACTGATTCTATGCTTGCTGATATTTTAACCAAGGGTTTGCCTAATGCTAAGCACTACAAGTGCATGTCTGGTTTAGGTATTACCTGTTAATTGTTTATTTTTGCTAAAGTTGTTGTTCCTTTGTAATACTTTCTTTTTGTTTTAAGATGTATTTAATTTCTGTGAATATGCATATTAAGGGGGCGTGTGGAAATAGGTCGCATGTAATATGCCTATTGATTTAAGAAACATTTTTATGTCAATAATATTCAAATGTGACTGTTGTTTTGACTGTCACAAAAGGCTCCTGTCCTAACAATACCTGAAGAAATGTTGTGCTAAAATAATAAACGGTTGACGAAGAAAACCCTATTTTTTCTGTTTCACTGGAGCGCTGCTGCCTGCCCCCTACAACCCAGACAACGTGTATAAAAATTTCATGATGATCTGTTCAGTGGTTGAGACGTGAGGGTGTAACAAACAAACAAACAAAAGGACTTTTGCATTTTTAATATTAGTAAAGATGTTATTAAGTCAATAAACTCCATGAGTTTTGGGTCTTATTCTTTGGCTTTTTCACAGCACTACACAGAATCATCATCTTTACTAGATTTTTAAACCAATAATTTAACCCATTAGTTACAGGCTTCAATGCCCTATTAAGATGACACTTATGTCTGGGTATTAATTATCAAAATTTCTCAAATTTTCAAGTATTAGAAACTATAAAAACAATGATTCTAATATTTAAGATCCTCATTAACTATCAAGAAAGTCCCAGCCAAACATGTAAATTCTTTGGCCTTGTATTGAATTTCTAAAATTAGTAGTATATTGACAAATAAGGACAAACAAAATATTTTTCGAAGAAGTTATTAAAATCAAATAAAATACATTTTAGTGACTTTGTCAGATACTTGGGAACTATTACAGGAGTTTGTACTGCGGTAGCATTACTATTTTAACACTTAAAATTATTTTAATATTGGACAAGCTTAAGGCTTGTACATATTGAGCATTAATGTTTAACTATTTAAAATAATGAATATAATAATTACGTATTACATCGTACTATGTACCTTGTCAACTTTGTATTGTATGGTGGAAAAATAATATTTGTTTTCCTGATACGTTTAAATCAATATGATAAACGAATAGTTTTCAATACTTTCTCCATTGCTTTGACAATAAGACTGCGCAGCAGCCGGTCAAAGTGAGACAATATATAAGATTTTGCACAAACCAGGAATAATTGCTGCTCATTAATGACCTGGATCTGCTTTTTGTTATAAAATTCTTCGCATGCCGTGCGTATACTAGCACCGATGGGCTGCTACCCGATGGGTGGCGCCTACCAATGCGGCTGTGCTGGATATAGCTGGGACGCGCACCACGCCGTCTGTCTGCAGGTGCCTATACTGAAGTTTTTGTTGTATATTAATAACACCACTGCCATTTCATAAATGAATCGAATTAGTGGTGTTCATTGCTTGAAATTAAATTAAATTGCTAAATTGCTCGCGAGAAATGGCAGTGTTATGATTAACAATAGGCGTAATAACGCCTCCCCAGCTTTATTTTTCCTTACTTATTTAAAAAAAAAAACTTATTTTATTGTACATGACAAAGCCAAATGACATAATAGCTATCACAGCCATGGTTTCTCAATGAAATAAAAAATAAAAGTTTTTTATTTCTGCAATTACACAATACATTAAATAAACTTATATTATTAAAGCTACCTAGTAAACATAATAATATACTTGTGACAGGCAACTCCATTCCCTCGTTGAAACCTTAATCAACTTGCTGTTAAAGAAATAGCGATGGTAATAGTCACAACAAACGTTAATTTTTTTTATCTGTTCGCAGAAAGAAACATCATCCTCGCTGTCAGTTTTCTCTGGCTGCATATTATAAGGCAAACGTTCCTTAGAAAACAAGTTTCTTTAGTCAAGCGTTAGAAGTGTCTATTGATACCTTGCCTCAGTATTTGAATAATACTGCAAGCAAATCTATATTTTTATTGGAAATAGTGCCAAGAAAGAATATCTTATTTTATATAAATTAATGATTTAATAGGATTTCTAAATAACTGCTTTCTAAACGAATCCCAGTAAACAATCATTGCTCAGATATCTCCTAATTATTTTAAATCCATATCACCAAAAAATTTTTTTTTAGATATGTTTGTTACACTACCGTTACATTACCGATACATTACATTACCGTTAGATACCGTTGGATCTTACAATAGTTTAAGTTTACCTGTTGAACTTACTCCCAAATAACTTACATTTTGAACAATTAAGCACACATTGGACACCTTGTTAGCCTTGGCTACAAGTGAATGAATACAGATCATGTACTTAATTCAATTAAGCAACTCAGTATTGTATTATATTATCTGAGGTAACACAGTAAGATTTGGCGAAATAATTTATTATTTAAATGACAGATGTTTAATCACATCTTCTGTAAGTCTCAACTTGTTGAACTTTCCATTCTTTGAGTTTTTATTTCTGTAATAAAATTATTTGTGTTTATTAATATAAATATCTTAAATATTATCGCCCTTATGAACTAATACAAACCCCCCCCCCCCCCCCGAAAAAAAAACTTATCAATGCTGCCTTGTCTCAAACATTCGGCCGATTGATAAAATTTATAATGGAGGAATGTTACACCGATTTTTTTTATTAATCTCATTACCTGTTTATCATGATGTGTAACATGTGGTTACATCGGCGCGGCGGCCAAGTTGCTGCCATTTGTGATGAAAAATTTGTTCAATTACTAGTCTGTGTGTCGAATTTTCTGTGGATGCAATTCGCAATCTGCTGTTTGGACTGGACAATCGACAATATTTGCGAGTTTCCAGGATTCGGGCTCTAATTTTGCAGAACCGACATTGTAATAAAACAATTTTTTATTATGTTGCAGTTGCAGTGCAGGAGCACTGACTTATTTTTATCTTATTTAATTAATCCTTAAAATAATTTAATGTGTGTTCACTTAACCCTTGTTTATTTATATAAACAAACAAGGGTTCCTCTAATAACATTGATATCTTCTCTAAACATCCTACTTTGTAACAAATTAAATCTCGGGAGATGAAGACGGGATAATTTAATGATCAAACGAACTTACCCTAAGTGAAGTTCGATCTTAATTATCCCGTCTTCATCGAAGAGATTTAAAGTCCCAACCCTCCCTTGCTAGTTGTTTGTTTAACAACCGTATCCCTATAATAGATGGAGATATCAATGTATTTACTTATTACTCCAAACTGAATGAGGTTGACGCGGCGGCGGGCAGCGCTGGTCGGAGGCAGAGAGGGGGTAGCTATTGCTTTCTCTTTCCTTCCTATAGCGCTGAAGACGTGCGATATAGTGCGAGCGTATAGCAGAGCTACTATTTTGTAACAAATTAAATCTCTTCGATGAAGACGGGATAATTAAGATCTAACTTCACTTAGGGTAAGTTCGTTTGATCATTAAAAAATATTTAACTTATTTTAGTCCGGCTTTCCAGCGCTGTTTGTTCTCTTCTACAGGTCGCATATCTCTCAACCGATTCTCGTGAAATTTTGTGAGCAAGTTCGAAAAATGTATAGATTTTTTTTGTAAAGCCAGTTTTTAAATTTTTTCTAAAATGGTGGAGATATGTCAGAAAAAATATTATCTAGAATTATTTAGTCGAGTCAGTTTATCCAAATCTAATAAATATTTACCCATTTTGAAAAATTATCTACATTAGAAGCACCATCTTGCTGCGAATACTCTAAATAATATACCAAACAGCATCGTACTGTGTGCATTAAAAACCTCATGGTAACATTTTATTTTTGTACAATTTGAGCCACTTTTTATCGCGAGGTCTACAGCACACGGACCCACTAGTTTTATTTTATTTATTTTTATTTTATTTATTATTTTATTCATTTGGAACAAAAAACAATTACATAACGTTGCTTACCAATGTGACAGATATTAGAAAATAGTACCAATTATGTAACCAACAACATTGTCCGCAAAGTAACAAAGTATAAATAACATGCATGCTACTGAGAGAAAGTTATAAATAGTAAAACATAATTCCAATGCTAAGATAAAAAATGCTTAAAAATAAATTATTTACTGTAATGTAAATATTATTTTATTAGTGTTACTTTCGAAACAGGCCCAAATACGAAAACAGAATATTAAAAACTAATTAAATTTATATTTTCTCATTTAATTTTTTTATTTTATGTTATACAGGATGGATTTTTGAGACGGGACATAAAGGGCATGTACATCAACCGTTATAGTTAAAGGGAAAACGTTCCTGGGAGACCTTCCATAACTTTTTGAGATATTCTTAACTGCATTTCACAGATTTTGGAAAAAGTTACCGTTAGCAAAAAAAAATGCTAAAATACCATAAATTTTTTTTTTATGCCAATCGATCCTATTTCATGTGGGGATCAAAAGATTTTGGGACCATTTAAGGTATGAGTACTAGAAACGACAGAAATCGCCAAAAACTTTTCCCATACATTTTGTACGGAAAAACGAAAAATTTACTCGAAATATTTTTTAGTGCCAAACGATCTTATTTCTTACTGTGATCAAAATACTCTTTAAGGCCAACTGAAATTTGAGTACAGAAACTATTTTTTGATCTAATGTTGTAAAAGATTGTGCCTGCGTGTGAAGACGATGTTGTGTGTGACTTACGTAGTTTCTGTATTCAAATTTCAATTGGCCTTAAAGAGTATTTTGTTCACAGTAACAAATAGGATCATTTGGCAATAAAAAATGTTTCGAGAAGATATTTTTCGTTTTTCCGTACAAAATGTATGGGAAAAGTTTTTGGCGATTTCTGTCGTTTCTAGTACTCATACCTTAAATGGTCCCATAGAGTGTTTTGATCATCACATGAAATAGGATCGATTGGCATGAAAAAATTTTTTTTGGTATTTTAGCATTTTTTTGCTAACGGTAACTTTTTCCAAAATCTATGTTAAATTTCAAGACGAGTCCTAAATATAATGAAATGTGAAATTGCGGTGCGATGCGGAAAATTTAGTTTTGTTCTGCAATGTTCTCTAGAACCGACAAATAGGGATTACTTTTACAGTGGTAAAAGTATTAAAATTCTATTATTGAAGCTATACTTAAAGTATTTTTTACAAAGAAAAATAAATAAATATATATATACATTATTTTATTTGAAGTGTTTATATTTTATTACTTTCGCTTCGTATTGCATTCCATTTCTCTCTCAAATTCTCACGTAAATTTATTAGCAAAACATGTAGGTCACTTTATGAGGTATACCTAACAGGTGTTTAGAACACAACAAGATTCTATTCAGAGAGAATAGGTACCTATGTTAGTTTCGATGAGAATGCAGAATTATTTTGTATCTAACACAAGCTGGTTAAATTGTAAACTAGCGACACGCCCTCGCTTGGCTTCGATGAAGTATGGAATTTGACACCATGTATTATACATCGAAACCTTTCTATCGAATCACTCTTATAGGTATTAAAAAACCGCATCAAAATCCGTTGCATAGTTTTAAAGATCGAAGCATAGGTACATAGGGACGGAGAGCGGGAAGCCACTTTGTTTTATGTAGTGAAGTAATACTTCTTTATATTTTCATGAAAGTTAAATAAAATACAACGTAAAGAAAAAAATCACAAACTGCAAAATACTTTTATGACTAAAATGAAAACACATATCTAGTCTCAAAGAGCAGTAGAGAACAATTAAAAAAAAATACCGTCGACTTGATAACCTTCTCCTTTTCTTGAAGTCGGTTAGAACGGAAACTAATGCTTGGTAAGCTATGCAACTATAGAAAATATACACGTGTACTTTTCCCATATATACTTCAAATAATGACAAAAACATGAACATAAACAGACTGGTGATGGTAATCTATGAATCATTAAAAACACAAACAAATACTTGCCTCGATTTCGAAATTGCCGGATATCACTCGAATTACTACGATTGTCACACTGATATGAGACCGGAGATCGAATTGCAAATGTTTGCGATTATTCTGCGCTTGCGTCGCGTCAACCTCGATCAGGGATATGAGCTCTACTGAACATGTGCGTGCACACATCACATCACAATTTATTCACAGGGCTGTTTCATTAACATGACAATTGAATATAACAATTACAATTCGGTATACATTGCTGTGTAAAGTAGTTTGACGTATTTTCTAGTTTTAAATTGGTTGAAGCAATGCCAGGTGGTTACAAATTGCGAGGCCGAGTTTGTAGTGCAGCAATGAAGGTGTGATGAATTTCTTAATGTTAGGAGATTATTCCAAAGTAGGCTCAAACTATCGATTGTACATTGTGAAACAATGCGGTCTACTCGGTTCGACAGACTACTGAATGAGGATCAGTAAAATATTTGAATCCTATAGTTGTATTGATATAATATAAAATCATATTAATAGCTATAAAACTTAGTAAAAGATTTTATGAAATCCGTTTAGTAATGGTTGAGTTATTAAGGGTTTGAAGGAAATGCCAAGCTCAATGCAATATGTGCTTTATAACATACGGCATAAGGTTCGCGTACGTCGCGATGACGTCATACGGACCCCCCTAAATAACAGTGTTTTAGCATGTTTTTAGCTCGTACAACTTCTCAGGTTTAAGAGATATCGCAAAAATTTCTTCACAGTTAATCATGTGGTGGCATAAGCTTTCTGATAAGCCACTAAACAAAAATCGTTACTGATCCTCATTAGAGTAATTAAGTACATAAGCGATAAATACAATTATTTCAAATTATTTTTAAACAATAAATTCAAGAACAAATTTAATAATATATTTAAAATATTATTATCTACTGACAAAAGGCTGTCTATTAAGGAAAACTCATAACTGTTTTGACTATAATATTTTTTAACATTTACTTACAATATCAAATCGGGATCGGGAATGGAGTTCTATTTAAATTACATTTAAGTTAGGTAGGGTCTTTGCTTAATTTGGCACCCTCACACTGATTGGCACCAATTGGCACTTTAACATTTAAAAGCAGAAATTGTCATGGTAAAATCTTACTCTACAAAAAATTAAAATCTACTCTGTTATTTTTTTAAATTTGGCATTACAATGCTTCAAAATTTTCTTAGTACTATGAACGCCCGAAAAACTTGTTGTTTTTTCATACGAATTTTAAAGGATTCAACAAGGAAGAGGTATGGATTTTTTTTATTATTTTGTCTGATGGGGAGACTGAACGCGATATTACAAACCGGATCAACCCAACGGGAGTTACACGTGACCTGCGGATGCCACTTGCCACTTAGTTAAAGGGCATAATGTAAAAGTCCGTAATAAGGCCCAGTAGTCAGGTAAGGATCAGAATATTGGGCCATGAAGAAGATGGAGAGAGAGATAAAAATGCTGAGGTGGATGACGGATGTGTGGTATTAAGCGGATGGATAAAACTAGGAATAAGTAGTATGTACAAGAGGAAGTTTGAAAGGAGCACCACACCAGTGATAGAAAAGTTGAAAGGGAATCGTCTAGCTCGGCATGGCCGTATAGGGAACATGCATAATTTTTTTTTTTGTATCAAAATTAAAAGTATAATGCGTGAGAAAATCAACTGTAATATTAAATTTTTCTTTTGCGTTTCTTTCTCGTGATATAGTTACTTGAAATTAGCAAGCAGCAGCACCCACCGAAAACGCTCTATACAAAACTGTCAACATTTATGACGTCACTTATGTCACGTTTTAGGCGCATTATTATGGAGTTACCGAAGAATTTTCAAATATCTCCCTAAATATTGCGTTTAAGTACATATGTGCCATACAAAATATTATTTCTTATTCGATATTCTATCCGACTGTTAAGTGCATTATATCCGAAAATGAAATAAAAATATCGTTATTTTCCCCTGTGTGATAAAACTAAAATAATGCATTTTTTGTCTATTTTTATGTCCCATCATGATTTTATAAGTGTCCGCAGCGATCAAGCTCAAATTTATCAAAATCGGTGACTTATGCATGTTCCCTATTATGAAAAGGGATGTAAGACATGTTACTAGAAGATTAATGGATATGAATGTTGAGGATTGGAAAGTAAGAGGAAGAAAAGATGGATGGATTGTGTGCGGAATGATATGAATGTGAAGAGAGTGGATAAGGACATGACGAGTGACAGGAAGAAATGGAAGAGAAGGACGCACTGCACCGACCCCAAATAAATTGGGGTAAGGGTAGGGAGACGATAATGACTTTCTCAGAGGTACGAAACCTTTGAACCTAATTTATTTAGCTCAATCAACATTGTATCTATAGGGATACGTATTGTATATGAGTAACATTGTTATAAATGACGAACTTAGTCTAAGCAAGTTTCTCATTTATAACTTAGGTAATATAATTGCAGTAAATTTTCTTTCTGCAATTTAACATCTTCAAGCATGTGTTGACTATTAAAATATTATGGTCGAGTTACAATGTTATATTTATTTTAACTCAGTACAGAGAGCATATTGCGAGTTGATGTTTTCACTTTTCGCTATCGAAAACTATCGGATATGCTGCTCATAGTCAATGCGAGTGAAAGAGACAAAACGATAGTTTACGATAGAGAAAAGTGAAAACATCAACTCGCACTAGGCCCTCTGATGATTATTTTGCTAGTTAATCACAGCATAGATAGACTCCTTTTCAAAAACAGAAAAGGCACTTATTTTTTAACACGTTTTTATTAGGTTGCTTTCTCGTTTGTTTGTTTGTTTGTCCGCAAAGTTTGCGAACGATTTTAAACTAGCTTTCCGATGAGCTAGAGACTTGAAACTTAGAACATAGGTCAGAACTGGAATACAATGCAATATTATGGTGTCATTGAGCTGATCTGATAATGGAACTGGAAGAAGGCCACAGGAACTTAATGATGCAACCATACAATCCCATTGTGATTAGGCTTGTTAGAATCGTCTTGAGGAGAAGTCTAATGGGAGATAAGGTCCAGGGTCTGATGATGAAGCTGGAAGGCCATGCCAAAGGAACTCAATATTGAAACCGTGCAATCCCATCGAGTTTGGGCTCATTTGAATCGTCTTGATGAGTACTTTGTTGGGAAATAGTGTCCGAGGATCTGATCATGGAGCCGGAAGAAGGCCATAGGAACTCTATGATAAAACCACGCTACCCCATCGAGTTTGGGCTCGTTTGAATCGTCTTGACGAGTACTTTGTTGGGAAAAAGTGTCCGAGGATCTGATGATGGCGCCGGAAGAAGGCCATAGGAACTCTATGATAAAACCACGCTACCCCATCGAGTTTGGGCTCGTTTGAATCGTCTTGACGAGTACTTTGTTGGGAAAAAGTGTCCGAGGATCTGATGATGGCGCCGGAAGAAGGCCATAGGAACTCTATGATAAAACCACGCTACCCCATCGAGTTTGGGCTCGTTTGAATCGTCTTGACGAGTACTTTGTTGGGAAATAGTGTCCGAGGATCTGATGATGGAGCCGGAAGAAGGCCATAGGAACTCTTTAATAAAACCACGCTACCCCATCGAGTTTGGGCTCGTTTGAATCGTCTTGACGAGTACTTTGTTGGGAAAAAGTGTCCGAGGATCTGATGATGGCGCCGGAAGAAGGCCATAGGAACTCTATGATAAAACCACGCTACCCCATCGAGTTTGGGCTCGTTTGAATCGTCTTGACGAGTACTTTGTTGGGAAATAGTGTCCGAGGATCTGATGATGGAGCCGGAAGAAGGCCATAGGAACTCTTTAATAAAACCCCGCTACCCTATCGAGTTTGGGATCGTTTGAATCGTCTTGACGAGAACTTTGTTGGGAAATAGTGTCTAGGGTCTGATGATGGAGCCGGAGGAAGGCCAATGGAACTCTTTAATAAAACCATGCAACACCATCGAGTTTGGGCTTGTTTGAATCGTTTTGACGAGTGCTCCGATAGGAAATGGTATATTTTTAATCTTAGCTCGTTAACTAAAAAGCATAAAATGATGATTTACTGAAAAAAAAATTTTTTTAAAAACACGTTTATAAAACGGACTAAATTATTACAAAAAATCGGACTAAAAATATTAAACGGACAAGTAAAAACAAACTAAAAAGTAAAAAATAAATACTTCTGTAAATATTTATAACCCTAATAACCTATACCTACCTACAGAAATTTTAAACCTAAAAATTTTTAACCTAAAAACGTGGGACGCGTTTTGTAAAATTTATCATCGATATTGTCTATAGCATGTGCCCCACGTTTTTTGGTTTAAAATTTCTGTAGGTAGGTATAGGTTATTAGGGTTATAAATATTTACAGAAGAATTTATTTTTTACTTTTTAGTTTGTTTTTACTTGTCCGTTTAATATTTTTAGTCCGATTTTTATATTATATTTAGGTACATAATAGAATATTAGTGTATTTAGGGCTAGTTCCTTCAAGTAAGTTAAATGGAGTTTATGTGGAAACTGTCCCCATAAACTTCATTTAACTTACTTGACGCTTAAATTCATAGAAATATTATGAAATTTTCAAAATTAATTAAATTGATTAAAATTTAAGATTGTGCTACTCGGAATGGAACGAAGGAGATATATAAAAAAATCGGATATTTAACATTAGTTTAATATAAAAAGTAAAACAATTCAGTAATAATAATATTAAATAATCAATCTATTGTAAGAGCCGATAAAGACACATTGTTGGATTCGTCTCTTTTATCTTTGGTTTCATTTTCTGTTTGTACTTTCCACGGGTCGTTTTTCAGGAAAAACTCTCTGAAACAAAAAGATAACTTAAATTTCATTTACTTAGAATAAGTAAACTATTTTTTAAGTGGCGCGCAGTTTTGAGATTGGGTTATCTTTATTAAATAATCATGCCCATTAATTGTTAAACTAACAAACATATAATGAATGAACCCAAAATGGGAAAACCATTTCTTCGGATCATCAAACTGAACAAGTTTTACTATAGGACCAACTCTAAAATCTCGAAAAAATCAACTGTTTTATACAAAAATTAATAACGAAAGTATCAAATGCATGAAACAGCCGTTTTTTTTCGTTCATTTTGGGTTTTTTTATTAACACGTTGTATAACATACTAAGTAAGTATAGGGTATAGGTACATAACGTAACTTAACACGAGATGGAGGCTTGCCCATTGATGATAAAAAGTGAAAATAATGTTCAGCCACTGATAAGTACAGATTAATTATCAAATCTTGATTTTGCGTCTTAACGTAGTTAAGACGTTAACGTACTTAACGTAGTTATGTGTATACACCGTCATTTTGTAGTCGTTTTAATTAACTTAAGAGAGTGCTCTACTAATGAAAATAATCATTTTTGCCAAAGAAACATGGGTCGAAAAACGACAAAAATTTTGGACTTTCCCATACAAATACAATGTTTTAGCTGTCTAGTTAGTATGGGAGGACCAAAATTTCTTGTCGTTTTTTGGCCCATGTTTCTTGGGCAAAAATGTTTATTTTCATTGGTACAAGACACCCTTAAGTTAATTAAAACGACTACAAAATGACGGTGTATAATGCCGGGTCCATAGCGCGTGATGTTTTGTCCTACACAATCAACAAAAACATCTCAACATTCAAGAAAATCGTCTTCACGAAACATTGTTTCGCGAAACATTTTTGTGTAGAGAAACAATGTTTTTGCTTCCATGCCTGGTGGCAAACACGTACACAAAACATTTTGCGCGGGTCGAGGAGTAGGGTAATTTCATAATCGTCTTTCATTTTGACAAACTCGCTAGCGTTTTGTGCGCCAAGTTTGAATGAAAGTAATTCTTCGAAATTTGATTTGCAGCAAAAAAAAATTACCTATGCTAAATCGATCTTCTATTGATAAATATTAAAATTTAGGGTCAACTTGAAAGCGACGCTTTTTTCTAGTGCTATCATAAAATGCTAAATTGGCAACATTGAAATTTTGTCTACACAAGCCACGCAATCGCTGTGGACGAGCGTGTGTAGAGAAACATGTTTCAGAAACAAAGTTTTGTAAATGTGTTTTTGTTAAATGTTTACTAAAAAACTTCGCTATGGACCCGGCATAAAGAGTAAGTGTAATGAAGATCCATTAAATACTAGCTGATGCCCGCGACTTTGTACGCGTGGACTTTATGACTCCGGCGTATTCGTATAAATACGAACTAATGTAGTTACATAAGAAAATACTTCTAGCAGTGTTATAATGTTAAAAGTCAATAAATTATTTGTATTTTACTTTTTTATATTTTATATTGTAAACATGTAAACATAGTTTCATTTTTTTTTAACTATTTGGAAGGGTTTGTCAAAAATCTCCCGAAAACAAAAATGTAACATTGGCCTGTCAGGAGCCAGTTTAGGCAAGTCGATAACAAAAATTTATACATCAACAGAAAATGCTCATCAAGCTGAACAGCTTTTGTTAAGGCGTCATTTTTATATTCCTTATAGTTTAGTTAGACCATTATGGTTCTGCATCGGGAGTTCCATTTTCCAAAATCAATTATACCCTAAACGATGCCAAATAAAGTTTCATTCGAATCCGTTTCTTTTCCGATAACTTTTTCCTAAATTACTCTATTAATATGACTCCATATCGCCCCAAATATTTTTTTAAATAAAGGCATGTAATGTACGGACACACTTTTTTTGCTGTTTTATTATATGTAAGTAAGGATGACATAAGTGATGCAAATTACAAACGTAAGTTACTTTACCTAGTAAATAAGCTATGGCTTATGAACTCTTATAATCGCGAGTAGATTAAACAAAGGCAGTTTCTCCAGCTAAACTAATCAAAAACATTAGTAACATAACATTTAGAATAATGATGGTAGAGGTTAAAATGATACGCTGACATTGCCCTTGTGACGAGAGTAGTTTGAGGAAAATAAACATTTTCGAATGATATTTTTAGCATAATAAAAAAAACATAATAATATGGTTAGCTCATTTTGGAAAAAGGCTTGCTTAGGTTTGTCCGCTAAATTACCAGAGACAATGTAATTTCATTTTCAGGTATATTTTTTTGTATTTTTATAATATTGACGCAAACTTGGAACAAAAATTTTGATTAAATAACATTAACCCCAAATTATGAATTATTTTTAATAATTAACGCTATATTAACCAATGTTATAGCGCTGTAGGTAGTACTCCTAGCGCCACCAAAACAATTATTTTTTCATCCCTTCTATTCGAAAAATGATGATTTGTTCCTATATAAGTGGGACCAAAATAGCTCTTTTCTGGTAAGAGCTTTTTAGTGGGAGGAAAAGAGATTTGAATTTAGAACATGTATCTCTCAAAGAATTCGAACGCGCCGCCGCCGCCGGCTGGTATGTATTGACTGGCTGTATAGACGGCGCGGAGACTAAAAAAAAACATAAGCGCGCGATTTAAGTCTGTGTTCTTGTAATTAGTACATAGGTACTTACGTACTTAGTACAATAACTTTTGAAAATTGCGCTAGTGTATCAAACGTAACTATAAATTTGTAATTATTTTTACTTTTCACGTGTCTTTTTTAAATAAAGAACATTTTCAATAATTACATAAACACAGTCTCCTATTTATTTTCTCATAGAAAGGGGATGAAAAGTAGAGTAGGTATATGACTCGGGCGCAAAATATTTTTGGCGAGGGCGACATACTTTGAATCCCTCGCTACGTTCAGGATTCTACTGAAGAATCCCTCGCTACGCTCGGGATTCTACTCTAGAATCCCTCACTTCGCTCTGGATTCAAAAAAGCGCCCTCGCCTTAAAAATATTATTTTGCTCCCTTGTAATACAATCTACTATTATCACTTGTATACCAAGTCAATATTTAAAAAAAGCTCATTATAATGACCTATTAAATCGTCTCAAATATTTTTTGAAAAATTCTTTAATAGTTTATTCTTTCTGTCAGTTTTAATATAATAAAATCTATTCTAGCCAAAATTGGCCACTTTAAGCTAAAATGGATTTTAAAACTTACAGATATAATGAAAACTGTTGAAAAGTCAAAAAATATTAGAGACAATTTAAAAGGTCATTACATGAACTTTTTTTTTTTTAATTGACTTGGTATACAAGTAATAAAAATAAATGTATATGCGGCGCTAGTAGTTCTACCTACAGCGCCTTAGTGATTTGCTTAAATTATATTTTTTGCCATAACATTAGTGTTTTTTCTCGTATGTAAGTTGGTAATAATATTGTGTTACAAAGTGTAATAACTTATAAAATTGCTCTCTAATCTAATTTTTATCCTCGGAAGAACAAAGAGCTATTGCAAAACCTTTATTCAGATTGGCACTAGCTATTTACTAAGATAAACCACTTTTATTGTTCTTGTGCACTTAATAATTATGTGCTGAGTTGCCCCTAATGATAGGTGGAAGAATAAAAACATAGTTAATGCCAACAGACGATTATAAAGACCGTCATAAAACAACGTATTGTATGTATATCAACAGTAAGGTTATTATTATATAATATTCCTTTTAACGAGAGACTGAATCAAGGAATCTTGACATATTAACCATCTTTTTTGAATCATGAATTTAAAAAATGTAAAATATTAGGTATTCTAAAGTGAATAAACGTCGAGATAATAATAGGCTGTTGGTCTTCTAGATAAATGAAATAAAATAAAACGATTCGTTATCAGCGAGTGTCTCTACACCTAAAATAAAAAAAACTTAACTATTTCAATAACTAATTTCAAACCATTTGAGATCAAATGGTTTGAAATTAGTTAATTAGTACTTTATTTCAAATATCTAGAAGACCAACACCAACAGCCTATTATTACAAGTATAATATAGGTACTATGAAATATGAAAATAACTACAGATGGCTAATTATGGGTCCTCAACATTAAACTTCTAACAAAAATAGCATTCATTCGAAAAGTTATTGTTTTACATAAGAAATTAAACTTGGGGCCTATTACAAAAAAAGTGTGACAAAAATCGGACTATGTTAATATTTAAATAAAATAAATAAATAAAAATGTAAACACAACTTTTTAGACCATTAATTTCCATGAATTCTGTTAGGTAACCTATGACTTTTATAGGTACTTAATTCCAGTTCCAAACATCCCACTAAAGATGCTATTTGATAATATATGCATTCAATGGACGAAGAAGAACAGGTAAGGGCAATTTTCAAAAATGGACATTATAAAATCGAAAGGACAGCTATACTTCATAAGTAAGCAATCGAAAATGAGTGGAGAAGCCACTTTTACGAAAGTCGTCTCATTACGATTCCCGTCGGACAAGAGAGTGCTCCACCGACAACCGGCATCATTGTCTTCAGCATGATCTCCTGAACAAGAATACAGCGGTTGTCGCATTATAAAGTGGTGGAGGGGGGAGGGGGGAGGGAAAAGCCGCGGAAGTCGAATATCGGGAATTGGTTAATTTTCTCAATAACCACTTGTCTGATTTAAACAAATAAGCTGTCGTATGATAGGTAATATCCTTAGCAACATATTTTATACTACAATAGTTATTGTAAATACTATAGTTTCTTAAATAATTAGAAAAAAGTCGAATTTCAAACAAAAACATTTTTAGTTTTGTAGATTTGAAGCAGTAAATTAAAATAAAGTACATCCATATATATAGTATAAAGTACTGCGTAAAATTACCACAGTCATTAGCTTGCTGTCTGTTTTTTAATTTTGAAATTTGGCTGGAAAACAAAAAAATTATCATCGATATTGTGCGGGAGGTCTCTGTCCGAATAATATCGAAGATGCTTTAAAGAAAGTCGTCTAATGACGATTCCCGTCGCACCGGAGAGTTCTCTACCGACAACTGGTATCATTGTCTTCAGCATGATCTCTTGAACAAGAATATAGGGGTTGTCGCATTATAAAGTGGTTGAGGGGGGAGGGAGGGGAGGGATAATATGCGGAAATCGGGTATCAGGGTTTGGATAATTTCTCAGTAACCGCTTGTCCGATTTAAACAAATAAGGTGTCATATAGTAGATAATATCCGTAACAACAAATTTTACCTTACAATGTTTTTTGTAAATTCTAAAGTTTATTACAAAAATAGAAAAAAGACGAATTTCAAACAAAGGCTTTTTAGTTTTGTAGAATTGAAGCAGTAAATTAAAAAAAAGTACTATGAAACTAAAACTATGAGGATTTGCCCCAGAAAAAAAATATTCGTACGTAGCACAGTTGTCCCACTATATGGAGTGATAAACTTGTGAAACATTTTTATGTAGTAACTATGCTAAAAAAAATTTTTGGGTCGCAAGGCGAAATTTTTTCTACCGTTTTTTTCGAAATTCCTCTACAGAATTATAACTATGAAGATTATCTTCGGAAAAAAAATACTGGTGAATAGCTTAGTTATTCTACTATATAAAATAATAAACATAATAAACATTTTTGTCTAGTAACTATGTTAAAAAAATATTTATTTAGTCACGAAGCGAAATTTATGCTACCATTTTTTTCGAAAATACTCTACAGAATTAAAACCATGAGGATTTACCCCAGAAAAAAATAGTAGTAAATAGGCTAGTTATTCCATAATATAGAATAATAAACTTGTCAAACATTTTTGTGTAGTAACTGTGTTAAAAAATATTTTGTGTCGTGCAAACTCATTTAAACATAACTTTGCAGGTCCACCGTGTTATGCGACACAAATCATTTTTTAACACATTTACTAGACCAAAATGTTTGATAATTTTATTAATCTATATAGTGGTATAACTGGTCTATTAACTATTTTTTTTTCTGGAGCAAATCCTCGTAGTTTTAATTCTGTGGAAAGTTTTTGAAAAAAAAAAAAATGTTAGAGAAAATTTAGCTGCGCGACAAAAAAGATTTTTTTTTACAAAATTTCAAAACAAGTATGTTTGACAAGTTTATTATTCTATATAGTGCAATAACTAAGCTATTCACCAGCATTTTTTTCTGGAGCAGATCATCATAGTTTTTATTTTCGAAAATAAAATGGTAGAGTTAATTTCGCCACGCAATACAGAACATTTTTTAACACAGTTACTAAAGAAAAATGTTTAAGAAGTTTGTTATTCTATATAGTAAAATAACTGAACTATTTACTACATATTTTTTAATGGGGAAAATCTTCATGTTATAGAGGATTTTCGAAAAAAAATGATAAAGAAAATTCGCCACGCATAAAAACTTTTTTTTTAAACATAATTACTACACAAAGATGTTTGATAAGTTTATTATTCTATATAATGGGATAACTAGGCTTTTCACCAGTATTTTTTCCTGAGTCAAATCTTCATAGTTTTAATTCTGTAGAGGATTTTCGAAAAAAAAATTTAAGAGAAAATTTCGCCACGCGATACAAAAAATTTTTTTTTAGCCAGTTACTCGACAAAAATCTTCAAAAAGGGAATGACTGGGTTATTCATCGATATTTTTTTTCTGGAGCAATTTTTTATAGTTTTAATTACAAAGTAGTTTATTTCAATTTACTGCTTCAATTCTACAAAACAAAAAAAATAATTATTTGAAATTCGTATTTTTTCTAATTATTTAATAAACTATAGTATTTACAAAAAACATTGTTTTATCAAATATGTCGTTAAGGATATTACCTACCATATGGCACCTTATTTGTTTAAATCGGACAAGTGATTATTGAGAAATTACCCAAACTCTGATACCCGAGCTTTGCACCTTTTCCCTCCCCCCCCTTCCCCCTCCACCACTTTATAATGCGACAACCGCTATATTCTTGTTCAGGAGATCATGCTGAAGACAATGATACCAGTTGTCGGTAGTGCACTCGCTTGTCCGACGGGATTTCAATTTTGAAGGCCTGGCTTCTCGGCATAAGATGTAATAAAAAAATTGGCTGGACCGTAGAACTAAGATAAATTTTGCTTATTTATGCGGCCAAAATTGAAGTTATTAAAGTATTTACAAATACAAAATGTAATATCTCTCTACTTCTAGTTTTTTACAAAAACTCCATAACTGAATTGCTACAAATTTCTCAGGGGAGACAAAAAACCATCTCCCGTCTTACGGTTTAATTTTATCATCACTAATATTTGCATAACTGTTTTTGTGGGTATATAGAATATAAATCATTATCAAGAACATTATTATCTATTACCAATATTCCAGAAATTGTGAAAATGTAAGTTAAAGTTACGCAGTTTTTGTAAAATTTGATAAGTTATGCTGTTTTTGTAGAAAAAATCACAAGATCATGATAACAATCTTTCAAAATTAATATTACCCAAGTCTTATTTTTCTTTGTTCTCAATTTCCACATCATATGTATCTTTTTCTTCCGCCGCTCCGCCGGTCAGGCTAGGGGGCTGATAACTTCAAAAATAGTATTGTACAGCCCCCTTTACAGGCTGAGATAGGTATTTTTACAGTTTGATAAATCATTAACTTTATTGGGATTAGTGAGTACTCTAAAATTCTCTGTAGGAAATGACGTTATGAAAGAACTTTTCCCTTTTTATTCATAGATTCACTTTTTTTAGCACATCCCATTATTATCACAGAATAGATAATAGCACCAATATGTCTTTTTTTACAAAAACTACGTAAGTACGTGTAGTTACATTATTTTTGTAAAAATCTTCCACAGTTAAGTTGTTTTTGCAAAAGTACCAAAACTTTGGAACATGATTTATTGGTGAATACGCAATATATTTGTAAAAATTGATTTCAGTAGCATGTAGCATTTTATCTAAAGAATTTTTTGATACCATAAACACGAAATTGCAAAAGTGTCAGTTACATAGTTTTTGTAAAAAAACCCTTCTAGAACAGGCGATAATAAACCGGCCTTCTCGGCTTCGATACCCGCGCGGAGTACGTGCGCAAGTAGTATTTGACTAGTAGGTCTCTCGTTTTTTACGCTTTTAAAGTGACCCATTTTTCGTTGTCAATATTTTTGATTTGAAGACAGTTATCAAAGTAAACAATATGGATTCTAGTGTATCTGGTAAATATCATTGTTTATTATAGAAATTGTCAACTTAGTATAATAAAAAACTTTACTTTAAAGATTCTAAACATATTTCGTTTTCTTGAAAAAATATTCTTCTTTTTTCAATTAAAAAGTAATTTGGTTGTATTATCGCTTCCTATCGCCGTAAAATTATTAATTATCATAATACTTAATACTCTTTTCTAATGATTCTGATAAAAATCAGCTGCAGGTAGGTGCAGGTTGGGTAAAAAAAGTTATGTTGAAAAATTAACATTTTTTTTTTCTTTTTTAGTCGTCGGTTCTCCTAACTCATCCGGAACAAAATTAGTCATCCGTCAATTTCTCTACGATAAAATGCAAAGTAAGGAGCCAGCTCGTACATGGTTCTGCTATAATAGAGAATTCACTTCTCCCAATAGGCCAAATGTCGGAGGAGGCTCAAGATGCCCGAAAAAAGCACTTTCGCATGTTTAGAGAAAATTGCGCAACATTTTTTATTTTATATATTTAAAATTTCATCAGAAAATTGTTCTTCATTGTCAATTATATCATTTAGAATAGTTATAGCTTTTAAAATAATTTTAGCCGCATAAAACCCAAAAACCTATCTATGTAGTGTCCGTAGTCAATATTTATATAAGTTTATTAGGAAATTTCGGTGCTGTCACAATATGTGAACCTACAACGGTTAACGCAGTAGACGTCACTGCGACTTCAATCAAATCAAAATTTCTTTAATTTTTTACTGTAACTATCACCCTTTTCATACAAAAGACTTCAACGCACTCGTATATCTGCTCTAATATTTAATAAGAGGTCAAAGCAAAGTTTGTAAGTTTTTTGATGTAGGAGGTAAACGCGTATGAAACCATATGACAATTTTGAGTATTAGTAACGAATATTTCTAGATTTTGACGTGAGTTCGATGAACGTCTTACTCCGAAGTAAGGGGTCAAGGCGGAAAAACGGCAACACGAAAATATATGTAGGTTCTTTATACCAAGCCTGCTACGCCTTACACATTAACTTGGGTCATCGTCAGTTGATGATAAAGTCTCAAACCTTAATCACTGTTTACTTCAACTGTTTGATGCCCATGCACCACTAAAAGCTGTTCGTGTGAAGCGACCACCTGCCCCTTGGATTACCCGTGGGGTACGCATGGCCATGACTCGCCGTGATCGTGCATTTCGTTCTTTTAAAAATAATAGAACCGAGGCCAATTGGACACTCTACAAGACTGCGCGCAACAGGTGCAATCGAATGGTAAGGGCAGCCAAGCGGCAACACTTTCTCGACAACATCACCAACTGTTCTTCGGCCAACACATGGAAGTTTCTGCACTCTCTTGGACTGGGGAAAACCTCTCCCAATTCTAATTCTCTTCCGTTCTCTCTCAACGATTACAATA
Source organism: Agriphila tristella (assembly GCA_928269145.1). Classification (NCBI taxonomy): domain Eukaryota; kingdom Metazoa; phylum Arthropoda; class Insecta; order Lepidoptera; family Crambidae; genus Agriphila; species Agriphila tristella. The sequence continues at coordinate 48,911,743 of OV743433.1, forward strand.
ATCATTTTTCTAGTACTCCCTCTCCTGACCCAGCCGTCAAGTCTAACACCATCTCCAGCATTACTTCCAAAGGCCATTTGAACTCTGAGTCTTTTTCTTTCTCGCCAGTGACAATAGACGATATTAGTAAAGTTGTTGCCTCCCTTAAATCGAAAGCTGTAGGGTGTGATGATATCAGCAGGAAAATGATTGTCTGTGTCCTGGAACAAATTCTCCCTATCATAGTCCACATCATAAATTATTCCTTGCAGACAGGCCAGTTTCCTCTTCTTTGGCGTAAGGCGTATGTTACTCCTTTGCCAAAAATTTCCTCTCCTCGACTCATCATCATCATCATATCAGCCACACGACACCCACTGCTGGGTATAGGCCTCCCCTAAGGATCTCCACGACGATCGGTCCTGCGCTGCCTGCATCCACTGGCTTTCCGCGACCTTCACCAGATCGTCGGTCCACCTTGTCGGGGGCCTACCCACGGAGCGTCGTCCGGTGCGCGGTCGCCATTCCAGAACCTTTCTGCCCCAACGGCCATCGGTTCTTCTCGCTATGTGTCCCGCCCATTGCCACTTCAGCTGAGCAATCCTTCGAGCGATGTCGGTTACTTTAGTTCTCCTGCGGATCTCCTCGTTTCTGATTTGATCACGTAGGGAAACGCCGAGCATGGCTCTCTCCATTGCACGCTGAGCGACCTTGAGCCTCCTTATGAGACCCATAGTTAGCGGCCACGTTTCACTGCCGTAAGTCATCACTGGCAACACACACTGTTCATAGACTTTCGTCTTGAGACACTGAGGTAAGTCGGACGCGAAGATTTTTCGAAGCTTCCCGAATGCTGCCCACCCGAGCTGGATTCGGCGAGAGATCTCTTTCTCGAAGTTGGACCTACCTAACTGGACTGCCTGTCCTAGGTATACGTAATGGTCAACAACTTCAAGTGTAGTGTTCCCAACATGAACTGGAGAGGGTACAACATGGGCATTTGACATAATTTTCGTCTTTTCCATGTTCATCCTAAGACCCACTCTTTGGGAAGCACTACGGAGATCTTCGAGCATTGTGTTCAGGTCTTCCATGGTCTCAGCCATAAGGACTATATCATCGGCAAAACGAAGGTGTGTTAGGTACTCGCCATTAATGTTGATGCCGAGTCCTTTCCAGTCCAAGAGCTTAAAGATGTCCTCCAACGCAGCTGTGAACAGTTTCGGAGAAATAACGTCTCCCTGTCTCACACCACGCTGCAGTTGGATAGGATTTGTGTTCTGGTTCTGTACTCGGATCGTCATGGTGGCATTTTGGTATAAGTACCTCAACACCTCGATATACCTATAGTCCACTTGGCACCTTTGGAGAGACTGCAGCACCGCCCAGGTTTCAATCGAATCAAAGGCTTTCTCATAGTCCACGAACGCCAAGCAAAGTGGCTCATTATACTCCTCGGTCTTCTGTATAACCTGCCGCAGCGTATGGATGTGGTCTATGGTGCTAAAGCCTTTTCGGAACCCGGCTTGTTCGGGAGGTTGGAAGTCGTCGAACTTGCGAGCGAGACGATTCGTAAGGACTCTCGAAAACAACTTATAGACATGACTCAGAAGCGAGATGGGTCTATAGTTCTTTAAGAGGGACTTGTCACCCTTTTTAAAGAACAAGATCACCTCACTTATGTTCCATGTCTTTGGCGTTCTGCCCTGGACGATGACGGAATTAAAGAGCTTCTGGAGGACTTTGAGTATCGGCTTACCGCCCGCTCTCAGAAGTTCTGTAGTGATTCCATCGTCACCCGCCGCCTTGTTGTTTTTCAGCTGTTTGAGAGCCATACTAATCTCGTACAGGCTGACGTCCGGGATATCTTCAGTATAGTGTCGGGTAAGCTTGGCTCTGGGGTCTTTAGCCTTGCTTTCAACAGGTGTCTGCGTGGAATATAACTGCCCATAGAAGCTCTCGATCTCCCTCAGGATTTCAGGCTTTGATGAAATGATGCGTCCGTCGTCAGTTTTCAGCTTCGTCATCTGGCTTTGCCCAATAGACAGATCTCTCGCGAACACTTTGGAGCCTTTATTCCGCTCGATAGCCTCTTTAATACGATTCGTATTAAATTGGCGAAGGTCGCTCGTCAAAGACTTAGATATCTGTCTATTAAGCTGCCGATAACGATTAGCATCTACTGAACTCTGGAGCCTCATTTCACGTCTCTGATCCATGAGTAGGAGTGTGTGGTCGGAGAGTTTCTTTATCTTGGGACGGCGGGTCTTAAAGAGCTTGGACCCTACCGTACGGGCAGTATCCACCACCATGTTGTTTAGATCGTCCACATCTATGCTGTTCTCAAGGGCTTCGAAGCGGTTTTGGAGTTCGAGTTGAAAGCTCTCGGGGTTTTGAATATGGGCCGGCAATGGTCGAATTGTTGATTTTATCAGTCGAGATCTTTCCAGCTTTGGGTTGATATTCAATGTGCCACGTACCAATCGGTGATCGCTCCCCGTCTTAACAGCGTTGATCACAGTGACATCATTGAATATTTGCTTTTTCGTCGACATGATAAAATCTATCTCATTTCTGACTTTACCGTCCGGACTGACCCAGGTCCACTTCCGGCATTCCGGCTTTCTGAAGAAGGAGTTCATCATAAAGAGGTTCTCCTTCTCCATAAAGTCAGCCAGCATCTGGCCTCTGTCATTCCGTTGCCCAACTCCAAATTGCCCCACTCTCAGCTCATCACCGCATCGTTTCCCCAACTTTGCATTGAAGTCCCCCATCACAACAGTGTAGTGGGTTTTGTAGCTATGCATGGCTTTAGAGATCTCCTCATACATAGCCTCCACTTCGTCATCTTGGTGTGTCGAGGTCGGTGCGTAAGCCTGTATAACATTCAGCGAACACCGTTTGGATATTCTGAGTATAAGGTACGCCACCCTGGTCGACACACTTCCGATGGTAATCACGTTGTTGACAAGGGACTTGTGGACGATGAACCCGACACCACCTTGGGACTGTTGGTCGCCCTCCCGGTAGTAAAGCAAGTTACCGGAGTTGAGGATTATCGAGTCCTCTCCCGCTCTTCGGACTTCAGATAACCCGATAATGTCCCAGTGTACCTTGCTGATAACTTCTTCCAACTCGGTTAACTTCGCGTCTTCCCTTAGTGTGCGCGTGTTATAGGTTGCCAGGTGCAGTTGTCGTCGTTTTTGGTAGCCGAGCCGCACCCGGGGATTCTTAGCACCCCCTGCCCCGCCGTTACCGTAGCCGCTACCGTAGCTAGGAATAGCGGGGCTGCCGGGGACTGGGGGCCAATTTTTTGATCCATTATGCATGAGGGGGGGGGTTTGCCATAATCGCCACGCTTGGCAGGCGGGTTGGCGATCGCAGTAGGCCAAGGTTTTTTGGAGACGCTGCTGCCCGTCTCTTGAAGGCTATGCTCCCTTAGTCGCCTTTTACGACACCCACGGGATGATAGGGGGTAGTGCTATTCTAGGCCGGCACATACACGGCACGATACGATACATACTACTTAGTCACTTTAGACCTATTTCTATCCTTCCTTTCCTCTCGAAAATTCTAGAAGCTGTTGCCCACAAACAAGTCTCTTCTTTCATCTATTCCAACTCCCTCATCACTCCCTACCAGTCTGGTTTTCGTCCAGGGCACAGCACAACAACAGCACTCTTGAAAGTAACTGAGGACATACGATTGGGCATGGAGAGTCAACTAGTCACTGCCATTGTGCTCATTGACTTCTCTAACGCTTTTAACATGGTAGATCATGACATCTTGCTTGCCATTCTTAAGTCTTTCAACTTCTCATCGTCATCACTGGAGTGGTTTTCTAATTATCTTCGCGGCCGCCAGCAGGCGGTACGCGTAGGATCGGATGTGTCTCACTGGAATGATCTCTCCGCTGGCGTCCCGCAGGGTGGCATACTGTCTCCTCTTCTTTTCTCCATATTCATAAATTTCCTTTCCTCATCGCTTGGCTGTTCTTATCACTTTTATGCCGATGACCTTCAAATTTATGTACAGTCACCAACCGAAGATATCGACTCTGCTGTATCAATATTAAATAATGTCCTACGTAGCATCAGCACCTGGTCTACTAACTTCGGTATCGCAGTAAACCCGGCTAAATGCCAGGCTATTATTGTCGGCGGGTCAAAACAAATTGCCAAGATCGATAATAGCTCAGTCCAGCCTATTGTTCTGGATAACACCACCATCCCTCTCTGCCCCAGCGTCAAAAATCTTGGCCTCCACATTGACTCTACGCTTAGCTGGACGGCACATGTTGCCGAGGTGAGTCGAGCAGTTACATCTTCCTTACGCTTTTTAAATCGCTTTAGAAATTTTCTCCCTATCCGTACTAAGGTAACTCTCGTCACTTCTCTTATTTTCCCCCTCATCGATTATGCTGATGTCTGTTTTCCGGACCTTAATGAGGATCTTCTTAATAAGTTGGACCGACTTATGAATAATGCCCTTCGATTCGTTTTCTGCCTTCGCAAGTTCGATCACGTTTCTTCGTATCGGTCACAACTTAAATGGCTTCCTATCCGTCAGCGCAGACAGCAAAGGCTACTCTGCACGCTTTACTCCGTCCTTAATAATCCTCATGCTCCAGAATACTTAAAATGCAAGTTTCAGTATCTCTGCGGCTCTCATAATCGTCAGCTCCGGTCTACAAATTCTCTTGCTCTCTGTACTCCTCTCTTTCGCTCTGGCTATATGTCCGACTCCTTCACACTGCAAGCTCTGCGCCTTTGGAATGACCTACCTGACTCTATCAGACAATCTCCAAGCAAATTTTCCTTCAAAAAGAAAGTTAACTCTCTTCTCTTGGAAAGCTCATAATGTGGAAATCATTGTCATCTATGTATCCTTCTCCTTCTTAGAAATTTAATAAATATTTATATATTATTATATATATATGTATTTTGTGTACCTTTAAGTATTATGTTTTATATTATTATTATATTTGTATATATTACTTTTGTATGTTATTAATGTTATTATGTACCGCATTCATGGTTTCTCTGTTTCCCAAAGGTTGACTGGCAGAGAATGCTTCTAGCATTAAGTCCGCCTTTTGTACTTTAGTTTGTAGTACAATAAAGATTTTAAAATAAAAATAAAAAAATAACGTCATGTCACGGTAATAGGATGGTCATGTCGATGCTAATGGTACCATCGTGTACTTACTTTTCTGCCTACATAATTATGAGTAAATAACCCCAACCCCCCTCAGAATGATAACGCAACAATTCACGCGACAAAATGACGATTTTTGAGACGACGACGTCAATTTTCTTAGTATTTCAGTTCTGACCTTTCAGTTCTTGTCTTGTCTGGCATTGCCTTTCAGTTCTGACCTATGTTCAAAGTTTCAAGTCTTTAGCACATCGGGAAGCTACATAAAATGGTTTGCAAACTTTGCGGACACACAAATGAACAAGAAAGCAACCTAATAAACTCGTGTTAATAAAATGTTGTTTAGTAAAAAATAAAAATTTCATATTATTTCTTAATTTTAGGCTTAATTTAACGACCAAATCATCATTTTAAAAAGGTTCGTAGGTTCGGCCGAACTGCGGGTCAAGGTTCGGTACCCGGCCGAACCTCGTAAAAAGTGCCGAACCTGCCGGGTACCGAACCTTTGCCGGGGCCGGGCCGCAACTCTACTTAATTTGTTCCTTTACTATGGCTTCAATTCTTGATAATTGAGTTGAGTAATTCAAATGTGGCCATATCTTTTGATTAGTTATGTACAAAAACTTTAAATTCATTCATGAGACAATAAATTTAAAGTTCTTGGTTATGTAGAAGCTTTATTTTTTCACAGCTCCAAGGGACCATAAGTATTTCAGTATTTTTGATATTATTTTAAACTTGATACGTCCTCGCTTTACTGAGAAAGAGGGACAACCAAGTGATGCAGATGTGAACGGTTCGGTTTTTCATTTTTTTGGTTTGTTGGTAGGTGCGAGAGCGAGACCTTATAAACATTAAGACCTTGTCCAGTAAATTACGCGTGGTTTTGGTTACACTGCTGTTAATATTACACACGTAGCTGACGTCGCTCTTCCTAAGCGAGCATTGTATAACGAAACGCGTCTAATTCGCGCGTAGCTCTGGACCCCCTAAAGGAGACTCGGCATTTTATGCTAAAGTATTTTTTTTTATCTGCGATTCTTATGAATAACCAAGTGACAGATCAATGCCAAATCGGAAGTCAAATTGACATTTCGTTTTCTTAATTTCGAAAAAAGGAAAGGAATTATAGTTTATGCAGCCACGCTTTCACATGTCATAGTGACTTTTCTGCCCTTTGAAAATTGAATGTGGATAACGGAATGTTTTTCATGACTCGTTGTTTCTGTAGTTTTTTTTATATCAAAAAATATTCATATTTCAATAACTTTTATCTACATGTGCTTAAAATAAGACAGAACTTGATCAATGTAGCAAAAAATATTGGCTTTATTTTAAGACCAAATTCAATCGTACATAAATTAAGCATTTTTTCAATTCTTAACCAAAGTCTAGCCCGAAAGCAAAGACAGGATCTACGATTGAGCGAGCTTGCCCAGAAGGTGCCTATTCACCCTGGCCTTAAAAAGAGTCAGGTTGTGAGCGCTCGGAAACACAGATGCCAGCAGGGAATTCCATTCCTTAGCTGTTTGGTACGCAAAAGAGGTAATCATAATATCATGGCGCTTCGAGCAACGCCGGCTTCGTCTCAGAAGCCCGTCTTACTCTCTAAGGCCCGTATTTATAAACCGCTCTCAACGTCAAGAGCTATCTTGAGATCATACTTGAGATGCTCTTCTTATAATCTGAACAGCATCTCAGGTAGATCTGAAGATAGCTCTCAACGTTGAGAGCGGTTTATAAATACGGGCCTAAGTCATGTCATGGCGAGTGCCGCTTCTCCTTTTTAGAGACTATACCTTTTGCTAACAATTTTTTCAACGAATTTCTTCATATGGTCATCCATTTTTCCTCGAGTGCCTCCCAAGTCTTCAGGTAGCTCCTCCTTCGAGAAGTAATTAAAAAGAGTATCAGAGTTCGGTGTGTGGAAGTGCATCTGAAATTTAAAAAAAAAATAACACTAGCTTGCAGCATAGGAGTAAAAATTTTTTTTTGTTCAAACCAATACTTGTGGAGTATCTATAGATAGGTCTTTAAAAATGACATTGAGGTTTCTAAGACGATTTTTTTTTCAAAGTCAACTGTTTGAAAGATAAACACTGCCAAAGTGGTAAAATGTGTGTGTCCCCCCCCCCCTCTAACTTTTGAAATAAGAGAGTGAAAAATCTAAAAAAAATATATGCTGTAGATCTTAATAAACACTTTCAACGAAAATTAATTTAAACGAGATATAATAATTAGTTTTTGAGATATAGCACATTTTCCAAAACCGCAAATATAACTTTGTCATTCATACTAACACTGTGAAAAACAAAGTTATTTTTGCAGACGAAAAATAATATTGGTATTAAATATCGTATGGTATAATATAAGGTAACTACGGAACCCTACGGCGCGTGGCCCGACACGCACTTGGCCGATTTTTTTTAAGCATATTGTTTGACAATACAGCAGGACCTCAATGATAGTTACCATTTCAGTTATTTCTTTATTTAGGAACGGCTTCAACCAACTGAATAATCTGTCCACGAAGGGTGGAGCATTCACGACGTGTATTGCTTTCAATCTAACTGGTAACGCCTCCTGTAATAATAAAACAAAGAAAACAAAGTTACTTAGTAAGGTAGGTACTTATTATATTTTACTTTTCAAAAATAAAATTAATTTTAATATGGTTTTAGGGTTCCGTACACAAAGGGTAAAAACGGGACTCTATTACTAAGCCTCCGCTGTCCGTCTGTCTGTCTGTCACCAGGCTGTATCTCATGAACCGTGATAGCTAGACAGTTGAAATTTTCACAGATGATGTATTTCTGTTGCCGCTATAACAACAAATACTAAAAATATAATTAAATAAATATTTAAGGGGGGCCCATACAACAAACGTGATTTTTTTACCGTTTTTTGCTTTATATTAATAAAGACAACATGTAGACAGTTGAAATTTTCACAGATGATGTTTTTCTGTTGCCGCTATAATAACAATTAATAAAAACCGAATAAAATAAATAATTAAGGGGGGCTCCCATACAACAAAGGTGAGTTTTTTTGCCGTTTTTGGTACAGAACCCTTTGTGCGCGAGTCGGACTCGCACTTGGCCGGTTTTTTTTTTATTTCACCGCATTGATTTCATACTATTGCACACATTTTTCACTACTACACATAGAACCTACACATTTTTGTCAAAATACATAGTAATGTTAACGATTTAAAATTATTTTTGTCGTATTTCAATAAAAAGTATATTTTGATCATAATCAGTGATTTGTCATAAACAATTAAATTAATAACTTGATGTTTGTCTCTTGCGATCACATCTACAACAATACGAAACAATACATTGTATTGTTATGGTGACAATCAGAGTGTAACGAAGCCAAAATATTGCAAAATAAAATAACTTAGATAAAGGTAGGATAATACGGAATAAAGTGCGAGTTTTACAATATAGACAAGACATTAATACTAATGTATCGGTATAGTTCTATCGTTTAGTTATACTAGTACTAGTAGAACTAAATGGAGTAAAAAGTCCTTTCATTTCCACTAATTTCTGAATATAAGGACTAAACGGACAAAAAAATCCTTTTATTCCTACACACACAGGCCCGTTCTCTGACAGGTATGTAGTCACGTCAGTAATGTAGTAATGTAGCCTGAACTAATAATGTAGCAGCTCCGTGCATCAAAACAAACTACACTCGGCGTCGGAAAAATCGCACCTTTTGAAAAAAAAAAGTTAATTTAAACCTATCTAATTTAAGACCCCGTTTATTTCCCTTTTATGGCGGCGCAAGCAATAACGCTTTAAGGCGCTGTAGGTAGTGAATGTGGCGCCCCCACTACATTTATTTTTATTACTCGTAAACCAAGTCAATATTTAAAAAAAGCACAAGTAATAATCTCTTAAATTGTGTCTAATAATTTTTGAATAACTCTTCAACAGTCGTCATTCATTCTGTAAGTTTTAAAATCCATAATTGCCAAAAGTGGCCACTTTGAGCTAAAATGGATTTTAAAAGTTACAGAAAGAATGAAAACTGTTGAAGAGTTATTCAAAAAATACTAGACACAATTTAAGAGATTTATACTTGTGCTTTTTTTTAATATTGACTTGGTTTACGAGTAATAAAAATAAATGTAGTGGGGGCGCCACATTCACTACCACCGCGCCTTAAGCGATTAATTATGGTAACTGTTATGTTAATTAAATCAAACAATTATTAATTGAAAGCTCATTAAATGTACTTTCAATAGATATCACAATAAAACGTTAGCTAGCAATAGCAGGTGGCCAAGTCTAAACTTATTTTCGAAGAGGTGCGATTTTTCGGACGTCGAGTGTATGTAGGTATATCAGAAGTGTTGTCGAATAATACCGCGATTCTATCTAGAATTTTTAAATTGCCTTCAAACCTGTTTCTTTTTATGAAATAAATGCATGAAAATGAAATAATTTTGTGAAACAAGCTGCTTCCGATACCAGCATGGTCCATTGAGAGTTGACATAGACACAGGTTAAAAAAAAGATTTACAAAACGCTATCATAACTTTGAAAACACAATCATGTAAAAATACACAAAGATATATTACGTAAGTAATGTAATAATTTCTTAATCTTGTTATTAAACAGGATGTGCTAAAACGGCAAAACATATTTATTTATGTATTTAAAAATAATCTTCATTCTAATTTAAACCTAAACAATTTGGCTATAGAGCTTTGGAAGGTCGATTGAGGTTCTAAATAATTATCATGTCGTGATGTCTCGTAAAAAAAAACAAGGTCAAACCGCAGTTAGAAAACTATAGATACTTACCTACATTACATTAGGATGCACAATCACAATACTATGAAGAAGAAGGTATACTATTATTATATCTGTGTGGTTGTTTTTATTTTTAACCGACTTCTAAAAAGAAGGAGGTTCTCTGTTCGGCTGTATGTATGTTTTTAGGGTTCCGTACCCAAAGGGTAAAAACGGGACCTTATTACTAAGACTCCGCTGTCCGTCTGTCTGTCTGTCTGTCCGTCTGTCTGTCTGTCTGTCCGTCTGTCTGTCTGTCTGTCTGTCTGTCACCAGGCTGTATCTCATGAACCGTGATAGTTAGACCGTTGAAATTTTGACAGATGATGTATTTCTGTTGCGGCTATAACAACAAATATTAAAAACAGAATAAAATAAATATTTAAGGGGGGCTCCCATACAACAAAAGTGATTTTTGCCGTTTTTTGGTAAGGAACCCTTAATGCGCGAGTCCGACTCGCACTTGGCCGGTTTTTTTGTTTATGTATGTCCACCGATTACTCGGAGACGGCTGAACCGATTGAAGTAATTCAAACGTAATTAAATCAGATTTGTTCCCATGTTGGTCCAATTTTTTGTATTTTTCAGGAAAGCCTGAAAATACTGTCGTTTTCGTTACCATTCTATGGACTTATACGGATGATCGACCATATCTTCTTTGTTTATGTACCGATTTGGATGATTCTTTTTTGTTTGAAAGAGGATTCTTTAGTAATAATGGATTCTTTAGTAGTAAGGATCAATAAACCACTTAAATAATAATTAAATCATAAACCATGCATTAGCGTATTTTACGGTATCAAATTTATCTTTGATGTCTATTTCCAACGGCATATAATGATACCATTTTGATTTTATTGTTATTGGACCTTGGATTATAAAGATACACAAGGGAACTCCTCAAAATCAAATAGAAACTGAATAGTGATAAATATTTCTAGGATTATGGCAATCTTAAACAATTTAGGTAAGTATCTAACTATGGTCAAGGATGTTTTGGACTAGACTTAAACTGCGAAGACGCAACGGAATTCCTTCAACAAACAGCACGAACAGTGGAAATTGAGATAATACATAACATCATCGCTTACGTTTACATAATATACATATACCCATAAAAAGGTAAAACTACCTAATTAATACAGAAGGTAGGGGAGGTACTTTTACACTAAAAACAAAAAAACCGACTTCAAAAAACCTGAATATAAAAACAAAAACAGCTTCAAAATTAAATACCTCTAAAATCTAAGAAATAATTTTCAAATCACTAGATACGCATATCAATGTAATAAAACACGTCTATTGAAGTCGGGTGGGGCTGGAGGACAACTTCTTTTTTAGGGTTCCGTAGCCTAAATGGCAAAAAACGGAACCCTTATAGATTCGCCATGTCTGTCTGTCTGTCTGTATGTCCGTCCGTATGTCACAGCCACTTTATTCCGAAAGTATTAGGATTACACAGTTGAAACTTGGTAGGTAGATGTATTCTGTTAACCGCTTAACGAATTTAACACAAAAAGAAAAAAAATAAAAGATTAAGGGGGGCTCCCCATACATGGAACTGAAACTGAAAAAAATAAAATTTGTTCAAACCAATACGTGTGGGGTATCTATAGATAGGTCTTTTAAAATGACATAAAGGTTTTTAAGACAATTTTTTTTCAAAGTCAACCGTTTGAAAGATAAACACCGCCAAAGTGGTAAAATGTGTGTCCCCCCCCCCCTCTAACTTTTGAAATAAGAAAGTGAAAAATCTAAAAAAAAATATATGCTGTAGATCTTAATAAACACTTTCAACGAAAATTAGTTTGAACGAGATATAATTATTAGTTTCCGAGATATATCATATTTTTAAAAACCGCAAATATAACTTTGTCATTCATACCAACACTGTGAAAAACAAAGTTATTTTTGCAGACGGAAAATAATAGTGGTATTAAATATCGTATGGTATAAGGTAACTACGGAACCCTACTGCGCGTGGCCCGACACGCACATGGCCGGTTTTTTTTTATTTTAAGATCCCCACCCGACTTCATTAGACCTGTTTTATTACATTGATATGCGTATCTAGGGATTTGAAAATAATTTCTTAGATTTTAGAGGTATTTAATTTTGAAGCTGTTTTTGTTTTAATATTCAGGTTTTTTGAGTTTTTAGAGGTATTTTTTTTTAAACAGGCATGATGATGATTTTGGTTTTTTATGCACAACGAGATAGTGCTTGACCTTTACCGCACCTGATGTTAAGTGACGATAAGGCCGAAAGTGGAAGCGCACACCCGGAATCCTAATCACTGAGGATGAGGAACTGGCTAACCTATAACTGCCGGAACACAACAAACTTTATAGTTATGGCGTCAGACTTAGGTAAGTTGGTGGTAGCTAGCCAGGCGGACTTGAAACAAACCCTACCAACATCCAAACCGAGTACAAATTGTGCCCAGTCCCAGGAGGACCTGGGAATCGTAACCGGGACCCCTGCGTTTTACACGGGTGGGTGAACCACTAGACCACATAGCTAACCTAAGTTATTGATATCAGTTTTTTTAATTAATAACCAACTAATAGCTAAACAAACCTGTTGGTATTTCATCATCTTCCTTGCTAATGAAAAGCTAAATTTGGTATAGAAGAATTTCAAGGATATGATATCTCTGGTATCAGTCATTAGTATGTCTTCGTCTTCGAGCTCGTCGTCGAACTGGAGCCACATGTCGGTAGTGATAAAGAACATCTTGGCGTCCTGGAATGTGTCGAAGTTCTGGAGACCTGGGTCGTCCAGCTTCCAGATCCAGAGCTTTCTGTTGCCTGACAGCATGAATTGGGTTTGTTTGCTGAAATAGTAAATAATTTTAAAATTGTAAGTATTATGTGGCAAAACACAAAGACTGTGTACAATTCAACATAGAAGTGTTTGGGCAAAACATAAAAAAACACGCGATTTAAGGCTGGGACTCTTCTGGGACTGAAAAGAGAGTAGTCATCTAAATTTTTAAAGAGTATAGGTTCACATGTCAAACCAGGATAAACTACCTAAATGTCAGGCTCAAGATGCCTGTCCTAAAGCCAGGGATTTTTTATTACTTTCAGCTATGGCCAGGGTCTTTTTGGAAATATTTAGTTACTTAGAGCAATTCGGGACGAAGCCGGCCGGGCGTTGTTCGAAGGAGCAATTCAGGATGAAGCCGGCGTTGCTCGAAGTTTAGTTACATACAGTACTTACTTGTTGTATGGTCTGTGCGTATACTAGACACTAAGGGTCGACATTTTCATCACATCATAATAGTTTATCTTTTCCTCAATTTAAGGTAATGTCAAAAGTTTCAAGATATGAAGGGCTGTAGGGTATACAGACATCACCGCTGATTTTGCGTGCATACTTAAATAACTTCGGATTATCAGTTCTTCATTAATTATAATGTGAAATGGAGTGTGAACATCTTCTGGACGTGCAGCGACAGCGGGTCCCTGTCACTCAGCGGGTCGGGACACTGCTCCCTCACTGACACGAACACCTTGAACGCATCTTCATCCTCTCCAAGCCGTAGTGGCAGCCGTAGAGGAACCGCCTTAGGACTTTGTACTTAACTTCGAATATCAGTTTTTCGCATCAGGTCAACCAGATGAAGTACTGCTATTCTGCATAATATTAATATATGACCCTATAATCAATTACTTACAGGAATGTGAACATCTTCTGGACGTGCGGTGATAGCGGGTCCCTGTCACCCAGCAGGTCGGGGCAGTGCTCCCTCACTGATACGAACACCTTAAAAGCATTCTTCGTCCTTTCCAAGTCGTAATGGCAGCCGTGAAGGAACCGCCTTAGGACTTTGTCATCTGAAATACATTTATTGGAAATAAAACACTTTTTATGGATTACAGCGCGTATATCATTGGTTAATTCAGATGTTATTTTAGAATTATTAAGTTTTGAATTTTTGGTTTTTTGAGTTTCCCGAGACGTTTCGACACCTTTCCAGGGACAGTGGTCACGGGACGACTCGTGCTGTAATCCGTAAAAAGTGTTGTTGCGGATAAATGAAAACAACAGCGGATGTTATGATGCTCTTGATTTATTTTTATATCTAACAATTAACAGTGACTGAAAACACTATAATTACTATTCAATAGTCCGTACTTAATTAATCACTTCACTAAACTTCACTTGGTATTCACTGAACACTGAACTGTAAACAGAACTGCTACTCAAACTTTTGTACTACCGAAATGCAAACGTTAGAACTACTCTGAACTAAAAACTGCCTGCGCGCCAAACACGTGCGGCTTATATACCATTCGCCGGGCGCGAGAGAAACGTCTCGACGTTCGGGAGAGATCGAGCGATGTCCCTATAGAACATTCCCGTTAACTCGCGGACTGACGCGGGCGGCCGAGGCTCGTGCAGTCGCGTTCTTTACACTATCTGTCCTTATCGCGCAGCGACCCCACGTTTTGACGTAAACAAACGCCTTACAGTTAAATTTGAACCTTATTCATCTAGAACTATGCTACAATGTCGGCTGTCCGTAACAATTCTCCCCCCGGCGTAGACGTTCTCGAAGCCTTCTATTCTGGGTAGGACAGCATCAGCGGGTCACATTATCTTGTTTGCAGCTCGTTCCAGCTTCGCTGTTCCGTTGGTTCATGCTGTTTTTCTTGTCGACGGTGAGGACGATGAGCTTTCTAGTGGGTCGACGGAAAATTCCTCCCTTCGTCCTGACGTCAGCGCTGCGCACTTCTCCGTCAGGGCCCGGATAAACTCGTTCAACTATCCCTCGTGGCCATATGTTTCGTGGCAGATTCGGGTCAGTTACGATAACCAAGTCTCCGGTCTTCAAGTTTGCTTCTTTTCCAGGTTCACCCCTCGGAACCAACGTTGGCAAGTATTCTTTTATCCAGCGCTGCCAGAAGCTGTCCGCTAAGGCTTGTGCAGCTCGTCACTGTCGCCTGTCGCTGGGCTGACATGGGCCGGTTGGCGGGAGACCTGACGATGTGCCCAGGAGAAAATGATTTGGAGTGAGTGACTCTTCGTCCTCCGGGTTGACCGAAACATGGGTTAGCGGCCGTGAATTAATAGAGTGCTCTGCCTCAGCAAGGAGAGTTCGTAGCACCTCTTCTTTTGGTGCCTTTTCGTTCAGGGTGGCGGCTAAGGCAGTCTTCACGGAACGCACCAGGCGCTCCCAGGCTCCTCCTTGGTTCGGTGCGCCAGGGGGGATGAATCGCCATTGAACTCGATGTTGTAATAAGTATTCTTGGAGCAACGGCGCCCACTCGTTCACTGCAGCTCGAAGTTCCTTGTCAGCGCCTTTGAAATTTGTTCCATTATCGCTGATGATCGTGTTGGGCCAACCTCGCCGTGCTGCCATTCTTCGAATCGCCATTATTGCAGAGTCAGCGCTTAGAGTCGATACGAGCTCCAGATGCACAGCTCTGGTAGTGAGGCATGTAAATAAAGCCCCCCAACGTTTCTCATGTCGTCTGCCCACGGTAACGGTCATCGGTCCAAAATAGTCCAGGCCGCAGTTCGTAAAAGGCCTGCAAAATGGGCTGAGTCTCTCCTGTGGCAGGTTTCCAATCGAGGGTTTGGCTGGCTTTGATTTTCTTAATTTGCATAGCAAACATGCATTAGCAATGGCTCGAACACATGGTCGCATTCGCAATATCCAAAATCGCTGTCGGAGCTCGTTGATGATGCGTTCATTGTTGGCGTGTCCCGCAGCCTAGTGCTCTTTTGTTATGAGCAGTTGTGCGAAACGGTGTCTTCCATCCAAGATGATTGGTCTCTTCATTTCGCTCGATACAGCGCAAGCGTCGATTCTTCCACGGACTCGTAGCAGACCGTCTACAAGCTCAGGATCTAGCTTGTAAAGTCGACTTGATCGCTGTACGGGTTTTCCTTGTTCCAATAGCTGAAGTTCTTCACCGAATGTTTCCCTTTGTGCCCGTCGTAACCACATTCTTTCGGCCTGCTGGATGTGATGGAGTTCCAGTGTCTTTCCTCGATGACACCATTTATCCACAGCCAGTAGAACTAAAGCTGTTGCGCGAATGAGAGTCTCGTACCGTGATATCTTGTCGATATCCGGCATAGCTTCATGGACTTCAGGCTGATTTGTGCTCACGTGGTTCACAGTTTCTTCCTCCCCCCGTTCGGAGGTATCGTTTTCCAAGGCCGACGGCCATTCTTCTTTTTTATTCTTTAAAAATGGTGGCCCACTCAACCAGCGTGCTGGAACTGAGTTGACGTTCTTCGCTCGGGTCGCGTCATCTGCCACGTTGAGCTCGGTGGGAAGCCATCGCCATTGACGTTCTTGTGTTCGCT
Organism: Agriphila tristella; assembly: GCA_928269145.1. NCBI lineage: Eukaryota > Metazoa > Arthropoda > Insecta > Lepidoptera > Crambidae > Agriphila > Agriphila tristella. Next base: position 48,928,014 of record OV743433.1, read on the forward strand.
CGGCGATCTCTCCTAGACGATGTGCGACGAACGCAGTGTAACGGCGGGCGTCACTGCGGATCCATGATATTACTGTCGTGGGGTCGGTCCAGTATGTAACTTCATCTATGGCAAGCCGATGTTCGCTTTGTATGGTGTCCGCCAGCCTCGCACCAATAACCGCTGCTTGCAGCTCGAGGCGCGGGATGCTCTGTGCTTTGAGGGGTGCCACCTTTGCCTTGCCGCCCACTAAAGCTACGTGGACTCGACCTTCGTCGTCCGTTACCCGTAAGTAAGCAACGGTTGCATAAGCGCTTTCACTTGCGTCACAGAACACGTGAAGCTCTCTCCTATGGTGATTGGTAGTGGGCGTGTAACATCTAGGGATGGTGACATTTTTTATTTCCTCCAGACCTCGTAGCCACGACTGAAACTCTTCTGCTTCAGCGAAAGGTAAGGGCTCGTCCCAACTTATTTTCTGGCGCCACAGATTTTGCAAAAAGATCTTCGCTGTGATGGTATATGGGCTCACAAGTCCTAGCGGATCGTATATGGACATGACCGCTGACAGAGCCTCTCTCTTCGTCGGTGTTCGTGCTTGCGCCTTGACTTCTGCAGGCACCCGGACCATGTTGGTGTTGAAACCAAGCGTGTCTTCATCTGCGTTCCACAACATGCCCAATGTTTTCTCATATGGGCTGAGATTCGCACCCAACTGTGTAGGTGCCCGCGCTCGTAACGTCTCTGGCATGTGCGCTAGGAATTCCAACTGCGAAGTACGAAGCCCGCCTTCTCGTGAACTTCGGCCACACTTTTTATAGTTCTGGTGGCCTCTTCAATGTCCTCGTAGCTGTCCACGTAATCGTCCATATAATGACTTGTAGTGATGGCTCGTAATGCGTCAGGGTGCGATTGAGCGTGTGCTTCGGCGTTCGTGTTGCGTACTGTGTGTGCGATGAACGGTGAACTCGCGGCCCCAAAGATCATTGAAGTCATTTTATATTTCTGTGGGGGTGCTTTTCTTTCTTGATCTCGCCACAGAAACAGTTGTGCGGGCTGGTCTTCTTTTCGTATCTTTATTTGAAGGAACATCTCTTGAATGTCCGCGGTCACGGCGACTGGCTTCTCTCGGAACCTGAACAATATTCCTTGTAGTGATGTCAGTAGGTCGGGGCCTTCAAGCAGCTCCTGATTCAGGCTTGTATCATTCACTACAGCAGCCGCGTCAAAAACAACTCTTATCTTACCAGGCTTATTTGGGTTCCGAACGGCAAAGTGTGGTAAATACCATCTCTTTGGGCTGACGTTCTCGCTGCCGTCACATGGTGTCGCATAACCTTTATCTAACAAGTTGCGAATCTGAGCACTGTATTCGGCGGCGAAACCTGGGTCGCGATCCATTTTCTTTTCGATGCCTTTCAATCGTTTCAGGGCATAGTCGTAGCTCGCGGGAAGGATAACATCATCGCGACGCCATGGCAGCCCCACCTCATATCGCCCGTCCACTTGTCTTAATGTGCTCTTCACGATCGTCATAGCTCGTTCATCTTCTGGACGTTTCTTAGTCATTAAGGCAACGCCGAGAGCATCTATTTCATAGTGAGACTTGATGAGCGCGTCAAGTCGTTCGTCCTCCGTCTTTTCGTTCATATTTTCCGTGGTACGCAGGTGCAAGACGGTGGAGTCATCTTCTTTTATCATGGTGCGAGGTAGGTTGCCTAATATGACCCAGCCAAGACACGTTCTGGATGCGACGGGTTCTGACTGCCGTGCGCGGATCTCGCGTGTCATAATCAAATGCCAGTAGTCAGCTCCAATAAGCAGCCGTGGTCGCGCTGAGTCATAGCATACTTCTTGAACATCCATCTTCTTTAGGTGAGGATACGTCAAAATTTCTTCCGGGACGGTCTGACCTCGTAGTTCGATTCCTCTAATTGTTCTAGCTTCAATGTTGAAGAAGTTCGTGTTCTTTCCACGAACTTTTAGTTGCACACACTTGCTGTTTTTGTCGCTTTTCGTCGTGTTGATGCCATGTAGGTTAATACGGTGAGTAGGGCCATCGGCTTGAAGTTCGTTCGCCAGTTCTTCGTCGACCAAAGTGATAGTGGAGCCCTCATCTAACAAGGCGTGCGTTTCAATTTCACCCGCAGGCCCCTGGATCACGACGGGACACACTTTCAGCAACACTTCGTTTCTTCCTTTGGCGGCAGTAGCGGTGACTGTAGCTCTTATGGTGCCGTCGTTGTTGCTTGTACTAGCTGCCTCTGTTACGGTGGTGGTTGAGTCCGTGGTTGCGGTTGCATCTGTGGTCAGAGCTTCACTATGAAGAAGGCGATGATGCGGTCGGCGACATCCATTTATACCGCACGGCTTCACTCGACAGATTCCTCTTCGATGCCTTCTGGATATGCACTTGAAGCATAATTTTTCGTTCTTTACAAAATCCCAACGATTCTGAAGGCCCATATCATTGAACTTCGAACATTTTGGCAAGTCATGCTCACCACTGCAGCAACAGCAAGTCTCTCCTGTCTCAGTGACGTTATGTGTCGCTACTCGACGGGGTGGAGTGACGGTCGGTTTTCTTTCTTCTTTCCTTAGCGGAGCTTGCATGGTCGTCGTATAGGCGTGTCGAAGCGCGCGGTCAGCCTCTTGCATAAGGAAGCGAGATAATGTTATCACTTCTGGCTCTTCATAGGAACCGTGCTCTTCTGCGTAGTCACACCAACGCGATGTAAGATGCGGGCTTAGTTTGCCGATCACTTCTCGTACAAGCAAAGGGTTGTTGAGATAACCCCGCTTATCTAACTGCTTTATGACGCACACTATGTTCTGCAGTTTGACCGCTAGCGTGTTCAGATCTGCAGCGGTAGCGGCGGCTCCTAGCTTAGGCAGTCTCCGTATTTGATCCAACGCCTGATCAATGATAACTTCCGGACGACCAAAACATTGTTCCAACGTCTTCATGATCACTGACGGACTTGCTGACGTGGCTAATAGTGACGATACAGCTTCACGGGCTTCGCCTTTTAAGCAGTTTCGCAGGCGAGCGACGTTCTCAGTGGCAGTGAAGTTGTATAACTTGGTTGTTTCCTCCATGGCCGCTTTAAAAGGCAGCCAGTCAGCTGCAGCGCCAGTGAAGACGGGTAATTCACTGGCTTGTCGTGGTGGTGGTCGCACTCGTACCAAGCTCTGTATTGCTTCGGCCAGCTGTTCGATGCCCTGGTTTCGATCTCGAGCCGGCGTCGGTGAGCGATGGTGGTGATGATCTGGTTCTTTCTGGTGCGGCTCTCGATGTGTCACCTCCCCCCGTGCATCGATCGGGTTGCGGGGAGCGGTCTCTAGTGTGGCTTTTTCAAAGACGGTTGACGGCTCCGTTCGGTTGAGCCATTCGCTCACACGGTCTTCCATAAGAGTATGATCGGCGAGGTCCTCACCATCAGATTCTTGTATGGCTGCCACATCGAAAGCGAGCTTCTTCTTCACCAACTCAGCCTCCATTTGGATAGTCTTTCTTTCCATCTCCAATTCCATCTCCTTGCGTCGCAGTTCCATCATGCGCTGTTCAGCCTCCAGTTCCGCTTGTCGTAGTCGAAGTGTCGCGCTAGATGTGGATCTTACTGAAGGTGGGCGCGAGGTGCGACGCACATCTGCTGGCCCTGGGTAACGCTGAGCCACTGCTTCTGGTTCTGAAGCCTCCCTGACCCCTGTTTGGTCGCGGGGCAGCCTCCTTTCCTCCTGTAGGGTGGTAGATCTACTCTCGACCACGGAGGGTGAAGCGGGTGACAGCTCGTTCAGGCCGCGTCGCGCTTGTTCTAATGGCGCCTCGGTCGTCTCCTTCTTTGCTGCACTTCTTGTTTGTGGCATCTTCCTGTATTTCTCCTTTGGTGCTGCTGATTCCGTAGATCCGGCTCGAAGGACCATAAAACTGTTGCGGATAAATGAAAACAACAGCGGATGTTATGATGCTCTTGATTTATTTTTATATCTAACAATTAACAGTGACTGAAAACACTATAATTACTATTCAATAGTCCGTACTTAATTAATCACTTCACTAAACTTCACTTGGTATTCACTGAACACTGAACTGTAAACAGAACTGCTACTCAAACTTTTGTACTACCGAAATGCAAACGTTAGAACTACTCTGAACTAAAAACTGCCTGCGCGCCAAACACGTGCGGCTTATATACCATTCGCCGGGCGCGAGAGAAACGTCTCGACGTTCGGGAGAGATCGAGCGATGTCCCTATAGAACATTCCCGTTAACTCGCGGACTGACGCGGGCGGCCGAGGCTCGTGCAGTCGCGTTCTTTACACTATCTGTCCTTATCGCGCAGCGACCCCACGTTTTGACGTAAACAAACGCCTTACAATTAAATTTGAACCTTATTCATCTAGAACTATGCTACAATGTCGGCTGTCCGTAACAAGTGTTTTATTTCTAATGAATTGTACGCGCGGAAGCCTTAGAAATGTATACATTTATTGCAAGTTACATAGATAGCTCTGATTCCGGGAAAGTATAGCTAAGTTCTATAGGTACTTCGCAATACGAAACTGTTTTCTGATACCTACCCAAACAATGGTGGTTTTAAATAACTTTCGGCCACGAAGATCGAAACAACTTATACCTAGGCGATAATGGTAAGTTTGCAAATAAGTAGTTCTTACACATACGACTATAGGTAGGCAATACAGTCCTAAAAATATAATATGCAGCTATAATACTCGTACAAATTTGATTTCTTACGGTATCCTTTTTGATTGTGAAACAGGCCCGTATGCAATGATTATGAAAAAAAAAATGTCAAATAATGCCAATTGAATCTCTATCTATAGCTTCGTCCTCGGCAAATTACACACAACATACTAACATTTAATTTAATTCCATATTGTTACAGTCTTGAAAAACTAGTAAGTAAGAAGGCTCAAGAAAATGCTGCATCACTTACTGCTACGGAAACTGATTCTATGATGATTTCTGGTAGAGTTGGAAGTAATTTACTAGTCATATTTCATTGAAATAATGTTTTGCAGTCTGCTGCTATCCAGGACCTGCGAAGCAGAATCTTAGCCCACAAAACTCGGAAAAGTGTAACAATTATAAACATATTTTAAGCTTAGAACCAATAATTAAATTAGGTAGGTACCTATCCGGTGTTTATTTTTACATATCTCTTATTTCATAATGTAATGTAATTTTATATCGTTGTATGAAACCAAATAAATGATTTCATTATTTTCATTTCGATGAACACAAACCTTTTTTTATATCGCCAAGAAGACAAAACAGATTTACACTCGATCTATCTGTATAAATCTGATACTGCAGCCGATATGCGACCGAACCGGCTAACCTTGACCAGTCGGTTACAATTGCCATCAGAATAAATCTATACCTAGTTGAGTTATTCTAAGACTGGTTTATGTGGTTTTACAAGGGTCGACTTGGCAGGCGACTTGCTGGTTGATTTTAGTCAATTAGTGCTTTTTATCACCAATCGCTTATAAAATCCGATCGAAAACCTAATTTCAATGCGGTGGCGATTCGATTTCATAAGCTATTGTCAATAAAAAGCTCTAGTTGACATAAATACCACGTAACTCGTGTATCGCTAAAGGGCTGAAGAATTCTCGGCGTCAAAAACCTTCAGAGGAGAGGCGGTCTAAATGACGCCACTTTTGGCACAGGATAACTGTGACTGCTACTTATTTTTATATTATGCTGTTTTCTGTTACCTACATACAATATGCGATTGTCAACCTATAGGTACCTACATCGGTAGTAACTTATTCGACAACAAAATGAAATAAAGTTCAATGACATAAGCTTCGTAATGGATTAGGTACTTAAGAATACAAAACTATTTTTAAAACTTTTAGATTTTATGCATTCACAATACTATTTTTTATATTAAGATTAATATAATTGAAAAATATTTGAAAAAATCGACTCACCCGTAGCGTCTACGTTCCATCTGAGCTGCTACGGGTGAGTCGATTTTTTCTAATATTTTTCAATTATATTAATTTTAATACAAAACTATTTCTCTGAATTTTCTAAAAAAAAATAAGTCACGTTTTTACTAAAGTTAAAGTTTTCATAATAATCACCCTCTTCGGCTTCGCCATAAAAAAACAAAGACATTAGAAGGATCTCACACTCCTACACGAAAATTACGAACAATTCTCAATCACCAACAACGCACATATAAGCGCAGTGCTAACTAAAAAACCTTACCTAAATGATTGGGCAGTTCTGGTTGCGAGTTTATCCATTCCCTGAACTGTTTCAGCAGCTCTTCTATCTCTTCAGGAGTTTTTTCAGCCATATTTCAGCACAAGGGCTGTAATAAAAGCGGAGACGAAATTAGTACCTATGGTCCGCAATTTTGTTATTAATATTTCGAACTGTAAGACATTTGTGAAAAATGTTGATATAGAAAGAAAGAAAGAAAGAAAGAAATTCATTTATGACGAAGTACTTTACGGACGTTCACTTTATAATAATTGTGTAGGTTCTTTTGCAATTCATTCGCTTGTATAGTGGTTGATTCGTCCAAGCTTGTATATTATCCTGTTCCCGTGAATATTTCGAAAAATAACATAAAACAAACTACCTATCCTAGCTGCGTAACGTAGCTTATTTTTTTATTGTTTTCCGCATATTTTTTATTTGTGTTTAATTGTTACTTTTTAATAAATGCGTGCTAATCAAATGCTTTCAAGACATTTTCGTATTCGGGATCATGTAAATTAAGAAAAGTCTCTAGCTTGTTAGAAACCCTTCATCCATTTAAGCTTTGGGTATAAGTGCGCGAGGTTTAAATAACTACACGAAATGGATTTGTATTTCACGTAATGCTTAGTTAAATGTAACGAAAACAGGAAAAAAATATGCACATGTTATCAACGACACCATTGAGGTGTTGTTAACAATATTTTTTGGTAACAACACCACCACCCGTAGTGAGTAGTGAAGTCATTGCTGAAGTAAGTTCTATCGCTTGAGTGAGTAGCGAGCTCAAAATAAAGTTATTGTGGAAAATCTCAAAAAGTTACCGACCGATTTTAGGAATTAAAATTGCAATTTGAAGCCCTCCGGCAGACGCACATTTTGACATATGGTCCATCCGCGTACCTCTCATATCTGCGAAACTACAGGCAAATGTCACAATTTCATAAATCGGGGCACTATCTATACTCGATCACGAAAACATAAACATTTTCAATGTTAAAATTGTAAATGACACCCCAGTGGTGCCGTCCAGTGGTGTGGTTGACAATTAACGAAATTTTACTTAAGTACACGAATAGGATTCAACAGTATTTTATACAAACACAAAACAGAAGTGCGCACGTCACTTGTTTCCTTTTTCAGATTGAGAAACGCACTTATTTCTTTAAAACTTTAACAAAAGATTTTACACTTTTAACACACAATTTTAAGTGAGAACTAGCGTACTACGTTATGCTTTCCGTCTAACGCTACTGAGTACTGATAAACCATGGCGAAACTCAGAGGTTAGCTGTTTTATCAGTGCGACTGATAAAGTATCAATTATGAATCACTAATGTTGACGGATGGCTTTAGGCACATTTTACTTAACTTTGTTTGATAAATAAGAAATATTTCATTTTAGTTTTTGTAAGAAATGAAAATTCTTCTTAAAGTATATTTACTAATTAGACTTTATTTTTGGACTAAAGTTTTACTGTACTTTTGGAGGATTTTTTTTAACTTTTTGACTAAAACGGGTTTACTGTACGTACGGCATGGTATGTTACCGTTACGTACGCATTTACCGACACACTCCCGCGCCCATGCGATGACTATTAATAACGAGTGTTTTAATGAGTTCTGTTGTTGCTAACTTTAATATAATTTTAATTTAATAAGATTCTTAACTCTATCTGCGAGTGATCCCAACACAACATCCGATAATTCTCTAACTGAGTAATTCTAAAATACAGCTAAATAAAACCCAAAGGAAGACCAAGTGCCCTGTTTATCAAAACTTACAAGTCTTATTTGTTGTACTTACTAGTGTACTTTTATATTCAAGCATTTTCCTTATGAAATTTTCCATAAATCTAATTCCATAATCTATTTCACTATTCCATAAATACGATTATGAAAACACGTTAAATAAAATTTTGTTATAAGTGTGCTTTCAGAAATCTAAAAAACAAAACTTGTAAAAAAAACTTACAACTTGTAAAAAACTCAATGGAAAATCCTGAGTATTTCTGAGGGTGTCCAGCCAGTGACTCTCCATTCCGTCCGTCTGACAATTTTCACAAGTGTCGTGTCTTGCATAAATTATTTTGAAAAAGACATCATTTAGAACTTGTAAAATTTTTCTTGTAAAGTAATTGTAGACTTGTAAGTTTTGATAAAATGGGCACACAACTAAAATGTCAGCGTGTCCTGACTAATCATTTAATTTAAACGTTGATTAAACGATTTTGAAAAGAAAATTGGTAGGTAGGTACAAATATTCAGGGTCAGTGTTCCACAAGCAGGTACTCCCATTTTTGCAGACATTTTAGTTATCATTTACACGTGTATGTAATTAGGTACCTATTATTACAATTTTAGGTACCTAGGTATTTGTAAATAATTTATAATTAGAATTTTATTTTTTGACTGTTAAAACCACAGAGTATACACATGGGATGGGTGTAACTAAAAATACTCGGTAAAATTATAGCTCGTACCTATCCATATAGGTACTTTTGTAGTAGGTACTTTATATAATTTTTGGGGGTTCATCTTTATCAGCAAGGTATCTATAAAATAAGTTTACGACTACATAACCCAATTATCTATTATAATTGTCAGAATTAATTGATAATTGGAGTGTAAAACTGTACTAGCTTAATTTTAGAATTCTGACACAAGTACTCCGTACAGTATATTATTTGTTTCGTTGTTATTTCACATGAGCCTTTAATTTTTTTTTATGTTAAGTACAGTAAAAAATACTAAATGTTTGTTGTATATAAAATATTTTTTTGCATTCAAGGGCGCATTGATAATGGACATATGGTTTTATTAACGTTCAAGGTTCAAGAACAACCAATCTAACATGACCCTGCCCCCCTACTCAAATAGCCAATTTACTAAAATTAACGCTAGTTGACTGACTGAATGACTGCATGGGATTGCCAGGGGCTAAGCGATAGCTTATGTCATTCCCATACATTGTAATTCTATTCTGCTAGCGTTAATTTTAGAAGAATGGCCATTTCAGTAGGGGGCAGTACTCCGCAGGACGAAAACCTAACATATCTGAAATTTACTGAATAGGTATACTTCAAAAACTAACAAAAACTTTTCTCAACTAGTTACCTTACTGTTATATGAATTGGAATATTTACAAACAGTTTTAATAGTTATGCTATGTTTACATTACGCCAGCAGCTCGGCCCAGCAAACATTCCAGTAGAAGTACATTACGTGGTGTGTTTGACGTTCTTTTAAAATTGACGAACATGCCAGGCAATGTACTTCTACTCGCTACTCGACTCGGTCGTCTACTTGTATTAATGTAAACATAGCCTTATCTACCACTTTTGTATTTAATTTTAAGCATATAATTTACTTCAGTTTTCATGTATCACCTAAAAATACTTACTTCTTCTAATTGAACTTGAAACTAGACTCTTGAAACTCGATCACAAACTTTTCAAATTCATTGATATTACGACACGATATTTTCCGACACAACGCTTTACACGCGTGAGAGACACTCAATGCACAGCTGCCGACTAGTCGTAATAAAATCAGTCGTGCGTGTGTTGACTGTTGAATGAATGAAGGTGAGTGGCCCAGTGGCCCTCAACCAACAGATGTAGGTATTCTGCTAACTTTTGTGATGATAACATGCACGGACGTATATAAGGGGGGGGGTTTTGGGGGTCCGGACCCCCCCCATTCATATCCATCTTACTTGTCCAACAGAAAAAAATTACATGCACCGCGCCGATTGTAGAAAACGATAGAAGCTTAGCCCGTCGCAGGGTGTATCTCGAGATATTATACGACACTCAAAGCGGAGTAAATTGTTGGTAATTTTAAATTCTTTAAAAGTGTTATAGAAAACTTTGCGGTAGAATGCATTTTTTTGAAGTTGTAACCAATAAACTGAAATAAGTTGAGGTTTTTCGATCACTACGAAGTTAGCACAGGTCTTTCAGGGTTTCAGGTCAAGCAGGGGCGACCGCCCAGGGCTCCCTTTTATATCCCCAGCCGCACACCTTTACAGTTTACCTTTAAACAGTCCTACAATTACTATCGTAAATTCCCTTTTAGCGACAAAATCGTTATGGTGGCAAAACATGATCAGAACAACTTGGCAATATCTTGTCGAAACTTCATCGCTCGCTACCATGTGCCATTTAAGATTTGGCCATTGTAAAATCCAAAAGCGGCCCTAGGGCGGTGCAAGCGGTGCCACTGCACTGGGCGCCCTTGTGTGTGGGGCGCTGAAAACGCCCGACAACCGATCAACTATCAATTGTATTGTTGTTAATAGAATAAACTATGTCGGGATTTACACCATGTACCTGTTTATAATTGTATTGTTGCCTGGTGACAAGCGACGACGCGATGAATGAAACTAACCAAAAATCGCACTGCGCTGCGCGGCCATTTTTTGTGTAAACAAGCAAGATTAGTGGATTAACCGACCAAAAAATTGCGCAGCACAGCTGTTTTTTACTATAAACAAGCAAGATAAGTCGATGAAACTGACTAAAAATCGCGCTGCGCGGCGGTTTTTTACTGTAATAAGTAAAATTACAAGATTAGAAGATGAAACTGATTAAAAATTGCGCTGCGCGGCCGTCATGTTTTTGCTATAAACAAGCAAGATTACAAGATTAGTAGGTGAAACTGACTAAAAATCGCGCTGCGCGGCGGTTTTTTTTACTGTACTAAGTAAAATTACAAGATTAGTAGATGAAACCGATTAAAAATTGCGCTGCGCGGCCGTTATTTTTTTTGCTATAAACAAGCAAGATTACAAGATCAGTAGGTGAAACTGACAAAAAATCGCGCTGCGCGGCCATTTTTTAACTAACAGGCAAAATTTAAAATCTTGGAATCGCAGAGGGGGCGCCTCGTAGAAATGTCGCCCAGGACACTGGTAGTGCTAAAACCAGCACTGGCAGGCAATGTTTAATTTGTAAATGATAGATTAATTGGCGTTAGAACACTGTTTTTTTTTTGCGTTGAGGACCCCCCCCTTGTCAAAGCTATAGCTACGTCCGTGATAACATGCCTCATTCATAGGCCTCATTTAAATCAATAAATGCCGCTACTTGGCGGTAGAAAAGCTCTTCTTTGTATGGGAACACAACTTGCAAATAAATTATTTTTGTAATTACATGGGTAGTACTTATTTGTAAAACACCAACAACCTCGTAGGAGTAAATTACTTACATCAATTACTTACATCATCAACAACATATTTTACGATTTTTCCGAAAACAGATAAAAAGAGAATTAATTACCTAATTGGGTGACTGGAAATAATTAAAGATGACTGTTATAGTCCTGCAGATTTTGGATGGTACCGTGTTTTCGCGTCCGCATAAGATTTTTTTTTATTTTCGTGATATTTGGACCCTACTGAACAAGATAAGAAAGGGTGTTGCGCTGACACCCTTGAGCGTTTCGTAAAAACGCATAATTATGCCAAGAAGTTACCGCCATTAGATAAACCTCTAATTCAAAGATTTTATGAACCCCATATACAAGTGTGGGGTGTCTAATGAAAGGAAATTAAATGTTCTATTATGTTATAATACACAACATCGTCTGAGTAGTACAGTTCAGAAAATATTTTAAATTTTATGAAAATTAAATCTATAGAAACCCTATTTCTTTTGTTTTAAGTTACCGTAATTCTTAAACTGGTGCTTTTTTCTCAAACAAAAAATATATTAACAAAGCCCATTTAACGCAGATTAAAAAAAATTTAACTTTCAAGTACCTTTACAAACAATAAATAGCGAAACAAAAATTTAAAAGTCGCGCGTCGTATATTTCTTTCATAGGTGGAATAAAAAAAAATTTTTTTCTTAAAGCAATATGGGCATCAGGTTAAAGCTAGTAGAAAGCCAATTTCAAATATATTTATACATTATGATACTTTTGTGTTATTGTTTTGACAGAAACTTCAAAAAACCACAACTAAGCTCGAAAAACTTAGCATTTTTTTTAGTTTTCTCAAAAAAACTTCCTTAAGGAAGCGTTTTTCAGGTTACTTGGTGCCATACTTTTATAAAGCTTACTAAATTAGCTACAGTTCAAGTCTAATCTCAGTAGTCTATAACCATAGGTTGCTAAAACACAGGTGGTCAAAGATAGGCATTTCTTTCAAAAGTGAAAAAAAAATATCTTTGACTAGCTGAGTCTCCCCAACCAATGAACCTAGACTGCTCGGTTTAGACTCAAATTGTAGCAAATAAAGTTAGCTTTACAAAAGTTTATTAAGTAAAACCTGAAAAATGCTTCCTTAAGGTTGTTTTTTTTAAGAAATTGAAAAACAATCATTATTTTTCGAGCAGCACGGGATTTCAGGGTTTCATATTGAGTATAAACTACTCTCAAGAGACCTAACAACATATTTAAAAATCGTAGTTACATGCCCGTTTGCGAATTTGCCTTTTTTGTGTAGATATTGACTAGGTTTTTTTTATTTTCTAATAATTTATTAATATTTCATACTTCCGAGTTATGGTTTTTTGAAGTTTCTGTCAAAACAATAACACAAAAGTATCATAATGTATAAATATATTTGAAATTGGCTTTCTACTAGCTTTTACCTGATGCCCATATTGCTATAAGAAATCAATTTTTTTTTATTCCACCTATGAAAGAAATATACGACGCGCGACGTTTAAATTTTTGTTTCGCTATTTATTGTTTGTAAAGGTACTTGAAAGTTTCATTTTTTTAAATCTGCGGTAAATGGGCTTTGTTAATATATTTTTTGTTTGAGAAAAAAAAGCACCAGTTTAAGAATTACGGTAACTTAAAACAAAAGAAATAGGGTTTCTATAGATTTAATTTTCATAAAATTTAAAATATTTTCTGAACTGTACTACTCAGACGATGTTGTGTATCAAACAATATAGAACATTTAATTTCCTTTCATTAGACACCCCAAACTTGTATATAGGGTTCATAAAATATTTAAATTAGAGGTTTATCTAATGGCGGTAACTTCTTGGCATAATTATGCGTTTTTTACGAAACGCTCAAGGGTGTCAGCGCGACACCCTTTCTTATCTTGTTCAGTAGGGTCCAAATATCACGAAAATAAAAATAAAACTTATGCGGACGCGAAAACACGCTTCACCCTCATTTGTTCTGAGCCTCGCTCGGACTATTAATGGGATACTCAAATACTAAACCTGGTAGCGGTTTTTTTTTGGCGACAAAATAACTAAACGGGCTACTAACTGTGGATTACAAAAATACGTAAAACTGGCGACTACATGTGGGGAGACAAATAAATTAAGTTAGCATTGAAAATTCTAAATGAGTGACAAAAATAGTGAGTGGGCAACTATTATTCCAAGTAGGTAACTATATAATTGACTAGCTTCCGCCCGCGACTTCGTCTGCGTGGATAGTATTTTGACTATCCCTCGGGAACAGTTCCTTTTTTCGGGATGAAAGGTACCCTATGTCCTTTTCTGTACCCCTGACAACGTGTGTGTAAAATTTCATGATGATCGGTTCAGTAGTTAAGACGTGAAGGCGTAACAAACAAACGGACTTTCGCATTTATAATATTAAGTAAGGAAAGGATTTAAGCTGCCCAACATGCTATTTTTGTCATCTCGATTAAGATAATAGTCACCTTTTTTAAATAAAATATATGCCAAATTTTTTATTTTTTGTTCCCCTAAAGTTGTCGCCCAAATAGTAATTTGGTCGCCCGTCTGAATAACTAGTTACTCAATTTGTATTTTAAAGTCACCCATTTTAAATAGTTATTAGTCCGTCGCCCACTTAGTATTTCAGTAAGTATTCAGTATTTTTGATACCCAAAATGGAAATTTATTGTCACCCGCTTAAATAATACCCGATAAAAAATAATCGACTTTTCATACAAAACTCGATCAGCCGTTCGGACATTTGAGTGTAAAACCCAATTCCGACAAGATACTTCTCCGACAGGACGGAGCTCCGACAGCCCGAGCTCCGACAAGCCAGAGGGCCTAGCCAAAGTAACATTCGCTAAACTTCGCTATCACTTATCGCTTCGCTTTCGAAACATGTATGGAATTGACATAAGGTTTCGTTAACAATCGAATTTTAAAACGTCAAATCCATACATGTTTCGAAGCGAAGCGATAGCGAAAATTTGCAAATGTTACTTTGGCTAGAGGGGCTGAGCTCCGACAAGCCCTACCTCCGACAGGACAGCGCTCCGAAAAGACGCCGCTCTGATAGGACAAAGTTCCGTGTTTGGAAAAAAAATCCAAACTTACCAAACCGTTTCTTTTTTGTTTTCGGAAAAGTCATAGAACAATAAATTAATGTTGTTTTAGTAATGTACTCCTGCGAGGTTGTTGGTATTTTATAATTAACCCTGTCCTGTATCTATTAAGAAGGTATATTTTTGATCTAGGACACATTCTTAGATTAGGAACACAGGTGTTAAACGCGATTTTAACTAAAACATAGGTGTTGAACGTTGACGTTTCGACCGAGTTGCATCGGACGTGGTCACGGGCTGACTGTCAGTCAGGAAAAGGTAGGTGTTCAACACCTATGTTTTAGTTAAAATCGCGTTTAACCTTTATTCTCATAAGGACAGATTCTCAAAAGGACAGATTCTCAAAAGGACAGAAGTACAGGTGAGCAGAAAAAGAGAAAAGAAGGTTAAACTTCTTTATTTTGAATAGCTTTTTTTTCTTATTTCTCGTAATACGATACTTCACCAAAGTGCCAGAATCTCATAAATACAGAGAAGATTAACTTCTAAATTTTAATCACTTTTTAATTTATTTTCTCCGTAATAGGTGACGTAGGCAGTTTTTTTTTTACAATTGCGCTAACATTTTACTATTGCGCTCGCACAGGCACAACAATAATGTTAGCGCGAGAGCGACAGAGATAAAGTATTTATAGACGGGTCATTGTACAAAATTCCTTCTGCTACGCGTTAACCTCCTCTATGTGTATGCTACCCTGGTACTTTGGTAACGTAATTTTGAGAGAATCTATTAATTTTTGTGTGCAGCTGTACCTTTTTCGGTTTTTTGACAATCTGTCCTTTTGAGAATCTGTCCTTATGTGTCCGGACACGAAAGTGGCGGCGGCCGAGCGGTGGCGGGGCGGCGCGGCAGCGGAGCGGCGGCGGGGCGGGGCGATGAGAACGTGGGCACGAAACTTAGCGGTCGGTCAGCCGCGCTAGTAGTGTTGTGACAGATGGGCTAAATACCATTAAGGGCCCGTGGACCTACCGATTTGACCTACTGGTAGGACCACGGTATACCACTAAAGTAACTTCTTATTTTTTTTTTCTATTGATGTGTCAAATGTGATGTTGCTATGGAAACAATTTCTTGTTAAATCAATACCGAAAAATACCTATTCAAAGCACGAAATATATCCTATGTCTAAAAAATTTATTTAGTTCGAAAAAATGGTCATACTTAGACCATAGGCGTTAACTAGTTTCAAAACCGGATTCTTTGCTCATCTTGTGTTTTTTAAATGATGTCCAAGATGCCGACATCCATACTGAATAAATAGGTACTACCTAGTAATCAAACAGACACTATTATATTATTCAACACAACACTACAGTAATCGCGGGCTACCAAATCCAACTAGTTTGTTCATTTGTTTTCGTCGCTCTCCTCCCGCCCGTGCATCGCTCGTCGCCCCGCTCTGCCACCGCCCGTTTCGTGCGCGTCTCCATACTGTGCCATACTGTTGAATGCATCGCCGCCGCTCCGCTGTCGCGCCGCCCCGCTGCCGCTCCGCCGTCGCAGTTTTCGTGCCCGGACACGGCGTTTAAAACCTGTGTTCCTAATCTAATAAAATGCAACGCGAAAGTTTAAAAGTGTGAGTATATAGGACACTTTTATCAGATTCCGTTTTCGTCAGAAAAAAAATAAAGGCTGTTTTCTTTCTGGCGAAAACAGAATTTTATCAGATTCCGGTTTCGTAAAAAAAAAACTAAGGCTGGTTTTTCTGGAAGTTAGGACTCCCGTTAAGGGCTGTGGGGAATGTGCTGACCGGATCTGATGAACAGCTTTAGATAATAAGTTTCTTTGGACTTGTTTGAGGCCCTCCGCTGCCTTGAGCGGGACACGCGCGCGGGGCGACATAGATTAGAGCTTACTCATGCACTGCGCAAGCATCTGTCCGTCAAAAACCAGCAATCTATATTCCCGCGCCGTGTACCCGCGGCGGGATCCCGCTTAAGGCAGCGGACGGCCTGAATGAAAAGCTACAGTAGGTCAGTAGAATTAAACAAAAAAAAAACCTCCAAATCGGATTGAATTCCTACAAAAGGTTTTATTGTTTTAATAGCTTCATTTGTGGCCAAATATGACTGTCCTAAGTTTTCCCCCCCCGGCAGAGTGTGCTTAAGTGGTGGGGGGTAAAAATGTACCCCAAAAGGGATATTTTCGCGGTGTTTTGGTTATATCTCGTTTTTCATCAAGATTGTGTAAGAAGATTTTAAAGTTGGGTAAATTTAAAACAATTTGAGGGTAGAACGGGTGAATTCTACCCTCAAATTGTTTTAAATTTAAACAACTTTAAAACCTTCTTAAACAATCTTGTTGAACTACCAGTCCTTCCGGGTCAAATCCCCAGTTGGGGTACATTTTTACCCCCCACCACTTAAGCACAACTCCGCCGGGGGAGGGGAAACCCAGGACATTCATGGGATGGATCTTTACAATGGATTTTAGTGGATATAGGGACCAAAAGATGCCATTAAAACAATAAAACCTTTTGTAGGAATTAAATCCGATTTAAATGCTCTACAGACTCCGATCACAAAGTTTTTTCTTCATTACTGTCAGGAAAGGAAAATGGCGTCATAAACTTCATAAGTTTTAGTTGTTTCTCTTTTGGGACCACTTGTTCTCAATAATCGAACTTCGAATAAAAAAACAATTTTAGATTATCTACTTTTTTATTAAACAAATATACCAACATTTTTTTCGCAACAAATCGAAAACACATAAATCTACATAAAAAACCACGTAATAATAACAAGGTATCATTATAAAAAGCAATTGGCATAGTCTGTCTAAAAAGTGAGTTTACCTGAGAAATTATTAAATTATTTAAAAAAACTTATACTGGTAACCCTGTTGGTGCTGTCAAAAAACACAACATAGAATTTTGACAGCACCAACAGGGTTACCAGTATAAGTTTTTTTAATAATTTAATACATTCTCAGGTAAACTGACTTTTTAGACAGACTCTATCTAACTAAATGAAAATTATGACCCCCTTGTTACAGATCAGATCCAAAATATACACCTATACATACGATACGTGGCTAACTTCATAGCGCTTGCGGTACAAAACGACTTATTAATTTCAAAATCTATCGCAATCGCTTTCAGGATGTGATACATTGATGCTTCTTTTTAGCACAAATAAAAACTTACCAAAGAAATGCAGCAATGTGTCACATCTATCTGTCTAATGAAAGCGATTGTTGCGATAGATTTTGAAAATTAGACAATAAGCAGGCAGTTTTTACTCTTCACCATAAACTATCTCGAGTGAAGTTGCTGTGGTTCACTGTCTATTGTTAATTTTAGTCGCATTGTGTACACACTTACTAATACCTAATACAGCACAATATTTGTAAGCATAGAAGTTATACAACATTTTTTTCACATTACCCAAACATAATACTTATTTTGAACTTTAATGCTAAAGACACAAATGCACGGAAAAGCTCACATCATTTTTCAAAATATCAAAATGCTTGCAGGTTACAGTAAACTTTGAATAAGTATAATAAAATCATTTATAAGAACGTAAAATTATCCTGTTTACTTACTTACTTCGCTGGCTCGGGTACATTTAGTTTACCATGTTTAGTATTAAGATAATCATTAAGGCGGTACCCTGACCCAAAGTGGCGCCGCGGAGAATTTTATTTAATACTAGCTGATGCCCGCGACTTCGTACGCGTGGACTTTATGACTTCGGCGTATGCATGTCGCAGGCGTATTGTACATTTAGCCGTATTACATAGCAACTAGCTGTTTTAGAAAACGGCGCCGTATTGTAATACGGCGAGTCAACGATACGCCAGATTGACAATGTGATACGTTGTTCAATACGGCGGAGCACGTTTAGCCGTTTCGTATCAAAGTTCTATTGTAGAGTGACCACACTAACAAAATGAAACAGTGCTTAATTGAAAATAATTTAATTTTAATAATTATGAAAAAAGGTACGTTTAAGTAACTTCTAAAGCACCTAGTACTTAAGTAGTAGGAAACGTGTTCTTTTTATTAGTTTTAAGGAATGTATGAGTACTATTTCTATCAAATAAGTAGATACGGTACAAAGACGGTTTGGTTCTTGTTTGTAAAATTGTAATGTTAGTTAGACTTACTAGAACATTTAGCAAATTCTTTTGGTGTACCTAAATAATTTTAAATATTTTTAAAAGTTAACTGTTTTTGTAATGTAATGTATCAAAATATTGTTCTTTGGGCACTGCCCAAAAAGTAGGGTCTTCCGAAATATGTTTCTTTAATCTTCACTGGCTACGCTCATTAAGTTGTATTTTAAAAAGTCTAGAACGGGTGGTTGGAAAATGTAGACGATTCAAAAGTACTTAATAATTGAGTTTATTTGAATAAAGCTTATTTGACTTTGACTTTTTTACACCAATAATATTGCGTAGGATTCCGCACAACACCAGAAAACATTGCCACCTTAGAGTTATAATCTCGTTCTTTGATCCACGGTTTTTTCACACATCCGCATTGACCTCCGTAGAAACTATTTAACTGCACATTAAAATTGTCCTTAAAGCAATTATCTGTACACATTTGGCACGTTTTCTTCATTTAATTCATCCATATTCTTTACTTATTTTCTATGCAATATCCGCACTTGACGCCATTTTTATTGTTATGGTAGGCTAGCGCCGCAAGTGTTGATAATTTGAACTAAAAACTGACGGAATAGCGGCCTTATGAACCGCCCAATTACATTACGGCTAGCCGTATTGAAAATCGCAACGCGCTCTATTCAATGCGGCGTACTTTTGATCAGCCGTTTTGAATACGGCGTATCTTTAATCCGCCGCATTACAATACGGCGCCGTTTTCTAAAACAGCTAGGTGCTATGTAATACGGCGAAATATACAATACGCCTGCGACATGCATATAAATGAACTAATGTAGCTACATAAGAAAATACTTGTAGCAGTGTTATGGTGCCTCATGTGTTCCAGATATTCGATTTTTATACCTCAACAAAAAATGCTCATCAGGCTGAACCACTTTTGCAAAGATGTCATTTTTGTATTTTGTATAGTTTAGCTGGATCATTATGGTTCTGCATCGGGTGTTCCAGATCTTCGATTTTTGTACCTCAACAAAAAATGCTCATCAGGCTGAACAACTTTTGCTAGGGTGTCATTTTATATTTTGTATAGTTTATCTGAACCATTATGGATCTGCATCAGGTGTTAAATTTTCCAAAATCAATTATACCCTAAGTTACGCCCAGGCTTAACAGCTATATAACAAAAAAAGTTTCATTCGAATCCGTTCAGTATTTTCGGAGATTAGCGTGTTCAAACAGACAAACAAACAGACAAACAGACACACTTTTTTTTTCAAATTCTTACTCTATTACTATGTCTCCATCGCCCCAGATATATTTTTTTTAAATATATGTAACGTACAGACACACTTTTTCTACTGTTTTATTATATGTAAGGATAAGGATAAGGATTTTAATTCTAAAACACAATTTTAATAAAACTTTACGTGGAATACTTTACGGGCCCATAGTGTAGAATTTTTAAGACGGTATCATTACCTATACATTCCCTCGTAGTCACTGCTAGAAGTAGATAGCAAAACTGCTAAAAGTAGCCTTTTTTGACACATTTACAATTTACTTCTACGAATGACTACGTGGGAATGTAGGTAGAGATACCTTCTAAAAATACTATACTAAACTAAAAATTCGACGTAAAGTTTTATTAAAATCCTTTTCAATCAACAACTTATTAAATAATAACCTCTGAGGGCGCCACTTTCGGTGGTATAGCTATCTTAAGAAAAATTTGCTGACAAGGCTGGACAAGGCTCATAAGGTCTGAAACTTTAGCTACCTGTGAAATTGCCATTTTGAATGCAGAATTTTAAAGAAGTTGCATCTTCCAGACTTCCATACTTAACATTTTCCTAATTTACTTTAGAACAATACAACACTTTTATGCACAAAATGTGTAAACACTATTTTACTTAAGTTAAGCGAAAAAAATAAGTTTTGGCTAAGTTAAAAACAAATAAAGTGGAAATTTTCTGATGACAAAAAAGTTGAGTCATTTTTTTAAGGTATTTTTAATGCTAAGAAAACTGGAATTAGATTTTTTTTTATTTTTGTCTATGATGGTCATAATTCGATATAATATCAAGCAATTGATGAATACCTATTTTAAATCGTAGAAGTGACAAGGTTCTCCATTTTCGAGAAAAAAATCGCCAAATTCTTATGTAAAGACCTAATATTATTCATTCATATAACATATAGTGGCAAGAGAAATATCTAAATAAAAATAATGGTAACAGTAACTACAAAATGTAAAATTGAAAAAAACATTAATATCACGTCTTCTTTGATGTGGTTTTTTAGGTCTGTGATTGAAATAAGTATACATAGTTAATTTACTAATAAAAACGAATTAGGTACTTATATCAACTTAGTGATGCCCCCTAGTTATGAATACAACGTGTTACAAAATACCCCTATGCCGATAGCAGTGGCGGATCCAGGATTTTGGTTTGGGAGGGGCTTAACGTAGGTGAGGGCAGGCTTCACCAAGGTAATCAACAGATTTGTTGGGGTGAACCCAAATGATGAGGGTTATTTTGTAGCACGTTGGATATCAATTAAACACGCTTAACTGTCAAAAGACAATGGATTTTGACAGTTGAGTGTCGAGATATAAAAGCTATAACACGCGCTATAAATATCGTGTTACGGTGGTCATGCTAGCATTTTGACTGCATGCCACTGCATCCATTGACATGCGAATATTTTTATGACTTAAAATTCCACCATAGGGAATGCTTGAGATTATTATCAGTGCCCCTGTATCGAGTAGTTTAAAAGCAGGGTACAGTGCGAGGCATAATATCTTCCAATTTTTTCGACGGAGTGGGGATAAGTTCGCGCGTGCTCTTGAGGGCGACCAATAGCGCGTGCCCCTCACCGCTATGCATGCCCAAAATACGCTTTCCGCGCAATCCACACCCGCAGGCTGATTATTATCTAATTAAAAACCACCTAGCGACCGGTTACAGTTCACAGATGAATGTGATACATTGCTACTTTTCTTTGGTATGTTTTTTTTACCCCAAAAAGAAATCACATTCATATGTCAAATGGGACCGGCCGCTAGGTGGTTTCTAATTAGATAATCAGCCTGCGGATTTCAAGATATTATGCCTCATACTGTACCTAAATGGTAGCAGGATTTTGGCACGCTAAATACCTAGTCACTACAATAACATTGAATTTAGTCGATAGCAAGAGTTCTAAAGGAACCTATATCTGTTGAAGATTCATTCTTGTTCTTAGATTTCTTATCCGCTTTCCAGAGATCATTTCTTATTAGAATATCCCTGAAACACAAGACATAGTTACTGGTGTTAATCTTTTTTGGTTACAAGAAGTCCATTAAATGAGTCACTTATTTTATGTCAAATAGAATCATGTTTTAATCGAATAGTACTTTTATTTTTAAGTCTACGTAGAAGTAGGAAAGTATATTCCCCAAAAAGCAAATTTGGAAAGAAACCTCCTTAATATTGATAAACTATAATAGGTAAAGTAGGTATCTCTCATTAACAACGTGGTAAAAAATTAAAAACCCCTTAAAACCGTATATATGGGTAGATAGGAACCATCAAACTAATCAACTTTTACCGAGGGCCCAACTCTGAAATTGCGAAAAAAATAAATTGTTTTGATACGAAAATTAATAACAATAATATCAAAATGTATGAAACATCTGTTTTTTTCGCGATTTCAGACTTGGTAAGTACCATAGTAAAAAGTTGTTGAGTTGATGAGAATGTTAGGTGGTCCCTATCTACCATATTCGGCTTTAGGCGTTTTTGTAACACGTTGTACTTATAGTCAGTATAAAAATGTCACAAACGTCAAAATTACCTTTTGTTCATAATGACCTCCACTACCTGCTTCATGTGGTCTTCCAATTTGCCCCTGGTGCCTCCAAAGTCATCGGGGAGATCGTCCTTATCAATGTATTTGTATAAAGAATCGGATTTAGGTGGATGGAAATGTATCTGGAATAAAAAGATTTTTTTTTAGCCCCGTGGTGCCATTTTTAAGCAATATTTGATTGCAATTACACATCCATAGATTTTAGACCGATTTTAGGGTTTAGTCGACAAATGCCAACTTCTACAAACGCCAACTTGGTTTAAAACGCCAGATTCTACAAATGTCTAATTCTACAAAAGCCAACTTCTACAAATGCCCACTTCTACAAATGCTAAATTCTACAAATGCCAACTTCTAGAAATGCCAACTTCTACAAATGCCAACTTCTACAAATGCCAACATTTAGTTGTAATATTTTCAATCACTTTTTGATATTTTTTGCGTTTGTATAGTGTATTTTCAATCAATTTTGGAATTTGGATTTTTTTTTGTAATTTGTCTTTCCTTCGTAATAAAAACGTCTCAAAAGTACCAGGATTACATAAATATGGTGAAGGTAACTAAAAAAAATCCAAATTCCAAAATTTATTGAAAAAAATACAAACGCAAAAAATATCAAAAAGTGATTGAAAATATTACAACTAAATGTTGGCATTTCTAGAAGTTGGCATTTGTAAATTTTGGCATTTGTAGAAGTGGGCATTTGTAGAATTTGACATTTGTAGAATCTGCACTAAGTTGGCATTTGTAGAATTTGGCATTTGTCGACTAAACCGATTTTAGTTCGGTGATTGAAGTGAAGATTTGAAATTGATTGCCTGATGATGTATTGCTAGAAAAACGAGTCAAAAATCAAAGATGCTGAAGAGAAAATTTAATGGCACTACCTTTTTTTACTTGTTTCACTTACCATATCCGTCATATCTTGTTTCAGAAACGGTTTCATTAGGCCGAAAATCTTGTCTATAAAGGACGGTGCATTCACTAGATGTATCTGTTTTAGCCTTATAGGCAAAGCGTCCTGAAAACCAAATAGTTACCGACATTATACAAATTAATGAACCATTACCATACTTTCAAAACTTAAAATAAAAAAAATAAGCTTGACATAAATTCCGAATTGAACTTGCTTTGTATTTAATGGTAAAATAATTTTACTGTAGGTAGGTACTTAGAATTTTAAGTACCTACTTATTCGAATTTCACTGAAGTCCCGAACACGATTTCGAAAACCATTTTACCAACTGACAGTTCCCTGTTAACTACAAATTAAAGTCAATTTGTAGTGACATTATACAAATACAATGTGCCAGAGGACAGATAAAGATATCGAAATAGTTTTGCTGGAGAGAAGGTAAGGCTAAAATCTCTCGTTATAACCCTGTTACAGTATGATTCAAGCACAGACCATACAACAAGTACTATTGGGTTCAATTTAAGTACAGCTAATCCATATTTACATACCATAAAAAAGAAGGAATAATTAATGATCAAAACAAAAGATGCGTTATACGCCATCATCATGCAATTTAAAACAGCGACAGGTAGGTACTGCCACATTGACATATTACGTCAAGAAAGGGACAACAATGAACGCCACCATACGGAATACCTGTCGTTAGAAAGAGATAAACAGACATCATAAGTTTTTTTATATATCTTTGAAGCGTTTAAAGCCTTGGTTGTCCGCCACGGCTGATCGAGCTGTGATCTGAAGATGGCTATCCAGGGAGTGAATGTAGGAGAAGATCGCTATACATACCCGGGTGAATCTACGTTGTTCCTTACTTCCTGCGTCATTGTCTGAACTCGAAAATCTTTAAAAATCCAATGCATCACAAGGAATAAATCAAAAATATGCCATCATTTACATTCTAGTACAATAATACATTGTATTTATTTGCATATTTTTAATTTATTTATCGCGATGCATTGGATTTTCGAGTTCAGACAATGACGCAGGAAGTAATAGACAACGTAGATTCACCCACCCAACTGTTCTGATCAGCATCCTCATTTATACTAACCTCTTGATACTTAGCCAGCTTCCTGGCGGCAGATACGTTGAACTTGGTGAGGAACTTGAGCGAAATATCCTTCACATCGAGGATGACCAAGTCGGCCTCTTCAAGGCTTTCCTCATTGAGGAGCCAGGCGTCAGTGGTCAGGAAGAACAGCTTCGCATCCTGGACGTAGTCGTAGATTTCAAGACCTGGGTCGTTCAGCTGCCATATCCACAGGTTACGATTGCCCGATATCCGGAATTGTGCTAAGTTTCTGAAATACGCATTTACCTTTAGTATTCATATTAATACGCATTTATACTTTATTAATAATAATTATTACTGCTTATGAGAAAATAGAGGCCTCTGTAGTTTTTCAAACAAACGAGCTAACTTTAGCAAGTTTATTTTTTATATTAATTCAATCTGATTTATTTGAATTTGATATTGTTTTAAAGCTGTAGTAGTAAAAACCGGCCAAGTGCGAGTCGGACTCGCGCACGAAGGGTCCCGTACCAAAAAACAGCAAAAAAATCACGTTTGTTGTATGGGAGCCCCCCTTAAATATTTATTTTATTCTGTTTATAGCATATGTTATTATAGCAGCAATAGAAATACACGATCTGTGAAAATTTCAACTGTCTAGCTATCACGGTTCATGAGATACAGCCTGGTGACAGACAGACAGACGGACAGCGGAGGCTTAGTAATAGGGTCCCGTTTTTACCTTTTGGGTACAATTTGGTCGTGTTGTACTTAGATAGTTAGGAAAAGACTCGGGTGATCCTCAAGTTTAGTGCAATCGGTCGGGTGTTATTTCTCTTTAGATTTGAGAAACACTAGACGCTACATGTGAAGAAGTTCTAACTTAGAACTAAACTATATTTTAATAAAAAACAAAAAAACCGACTTCAAAAAACCTGCCTATAAAAAACAAGAAATAATATTCAAATCATTAGATATCTATTGAAGTCGGGTGGGGCTGGAGTACAATTTTTTCTTTTTATTCTTTTAAGGCTTTAGCCCCACCCGACTTCAATAGATATCTAATGATTTGAATATTATTTCTTGCTTTTTATAGGCAGGTTTTTTGAAGTCGGTTTTTTTGTTTATTAAACAATTTTTTATTTTTTTTATTTTTAGTGTAAGTACCTTCTGCATTAGGTATATTATTTAGGTAAAAAAATCAACTCAGCCAAACGTGAGATAATCGCGGAGAAACATACATACATACGGATCAAACTGAGAACCTCCTTTTTTTGAAGTCGGTTAAAAAAGACTACTAAGGTATCCCTTTTCTAACAAAAAAATATCATCTAATTCGGTTCATAAATAAGAAAGTCGTCAAGGTAGTTGATGCAAAATGATAGTATTTTCAGGATTACTGGAAAACTACTTGACCGATTTGAAAAAAAATTAAATGGGACCATCTCGCAAGCAAACTCAATCGAAGAAAAAAAGGATCATCAAAATCGGTCCATAAATGTCGAAGATACGCGCGAACAACGATAAAAAAAAACATACAAGCGAATTGAGAACCTCCTCCTTTCGATGAAGTCGGTTAAAAGTAGCATTGTAACTCTGTCTAAACTAGTTTTTTGTTATAAGAATATTGTTGTTTTGTTTAGAACCAGTTTTGTATTAATTGGCACTCAACAAAGACTTCATAGAAGTCTTTGGCACTCAAGGTCTATTTTTAGATTGTAATAACAAGTTTTTTATAGTCTGTTTATCCTTATGTCCTATTTAGTAAACAGCTTTTGGCAGTTGTCATACGTCTTTTAAATTTAAATAGTTATTTAAAAATATTTTGTCTTCTTGAATCAAATTTTCATTAAATTAGTCATTTCTTTCGTAACCTATGTGTGGAAAACCATTTTTATTAAAAAATTGACTTTTTTA
The DNA here is from genome assembly GCA_928269145.1 of Agriphila tristella. NCBI lineage: Eukaryota > Metazoa > Arthropoda > Insecta > Lepidoptera > Crambidae > Agriphila > Agriphila tristella. The sequence continues at coordinate 48,954,359 of OV743433.1, forward strand.
ACAAAGAGTTGGGTGAAGATTGTTTACCAAATAAGGCAATTAAGGATTAAACATACTTTAAAAAGACCATCTGCTATACCTACCCAAAATAAAATAAATAATTACGTAAGTTATATACGAATATGACTTTGCTAAGTTTGTTGCAGGAACTAGATAATTTTCCGTATCAAGATTTTTAATTATTTCTATCTGGATTGGTCAAGGTTGGTTGGTCAATGCTGCAAGCTGCAACAGACTAATTAAGTGAAGAACTGACATTTTTTTCCTGCTTCTTTGTTGCGGCTACAATATAGTCTAAATCTTGGTAAGTACCTACCTATTTGGAAATCAAATAGAAAGGATTACTTGGATGATTGTTAGCAACCTCTTCCGAAAGTACAGTTATAATTTATAATTACGTTAGTTTAGAATCGACGGCCACTTCACCCTAATCTAATAACCGTGGTCAAAGCGGGAGCGTCTTTTCCGGATCCCGCATGTCCAGGGCTTAGAATAATTACACCTAAAATAATTCCCTACAAAGCGCGCTGTCAAAAGTGAGGCAACAAAAACAGCCAAAATGGCGCCATTTTCAGATTTTTATTGTCCATTATTAAATAATCATACCTAATAAGTACAAAACAGTTTCAATTTCCCTACCTTAAGGAGATTAATTATTATATTATTGGATTTTAGTTACGATTAGGTAACGTATGAAGGATATAAATCTGACAACTGAGCCATTTTGGCTCAGTATAAGTTGCCTCACTTTGCATACAAGGACACGGCTTCTAAGTGTAATTATTCTAAGGTCCAGGGTAGTTTAGTGGGTATTTCGGAGCCGAGTCCCACATAACTCGGTCGCTTACCAGTCACAAGGCATGCGTAAAACCATTCTCCCTACTCAAAATAAAGGGTCTTGATGACAGACAGATAGACAAACGGACAAAGTGATTCTATAAGGGTTCTGTTTTTTCCTTTTGAGGTACGGAGCCCAAAAATGATAAAAGGTTACTTACACTATCCTTAGAGTCCTCTGGAACTGCGGTGACAGCGGGTCCCTGTCATTCAAGAGCTCCGGCGCCGACGCCCTTAGGGTGCAGAACAGCTCAACAGCACTCTTCGCCCTCTCCAAGTCGTAGTAACAACTGTGTAGGAACCGCCTGATCAGTTTGTCTCCTGAAAATAAATGGAAAATGGAAAACTCTTTAACTGCCAATTGCCAATACAGCCATTTTCTATAATGCCACTAACAGGCATTTTAAAACGTTGTACGCAAGCGCAACATATACAACTAGGGTTGCCAGATGGTCGGGATTCGCCTGGATTCTCCCGCAATTTCAAGTTGTCTCCCGACTCCCGAAAAATCTAAAAATCTCCCGGAAAAACTGCTGTTCCGAAAGTTCTCTAGAAAACAATAATTTTGGCGTAAGTACAAGATAAGTGAATCAAACGAGTGAAACTAACTAAAAATCGCGCTGCGCGGCCGTTTTATTTTACTATAGACAGGCAAGACTACAAGATTAGTGGATGAAACGAGTGAAACTAACTAAAAATCGCGCTGCGCGGCCGTTTTTTTTTCAATGGACAGGCAAGAGTACAAGATTAGTGGATGAAACGAGTGAAACTAACTAAAAATCGCGCTGCGCGGCCATTTTTGTACTATATACAGGCATTTGTTACATTTTTTATTTTAAATATTTCTTTCTCCCGACAATAACCGCAAAATCCCGACATTTTCAAATATTCTCCAGATATTTTGGAGTTCCGATCTGGCAACCAGTTCAAAACTATATACAACGTGTTACAAAATTACAAAATAACCCATAATGATAAGAATTTTATTCTTATGCCATAATCCCGAATATGGTAGATAGGGACCATCAAACCGAACAACTTTTACTATGGGAATAAACTCTGAAATCACGAAAAAAAACAGCTGTTACATGAAAAGAATCAGCTGTCTAAGAAGTACTGTGAAAAAACTATGGAAGAAAATTAGTAGGGTCAGGTGGGGCAATTGCAAAGTCGGGGGAAATGTAATAGCATGCTTTGTCTAGCTACATTGTTTTCCAACCGGTGCTGCCATCTCTGATATGATACCAGTACTACTTTAACTCAAAGCAGATCACCTGTCAATACTGTTTTACCGACCAACGATAGAGTGACATTTCATTTCATGACAGACCTTCGAGTGGCGTGACACTAAAATTTATAACCTAACTTTTCATCCAGTATCATCTACGTTTCCACGGTAAGTTTTTGATTTGTTTTTTGTTTGATGGTGATGTTTAGTGTTATAAAGTTATATTAATTATGTATTTCTAACACATCTACTATAGCTTACGTAATACAGCCGCTATTGCAATTGCCCCAGAATTTTGCTGACTTGGGGTAATTGCAATATAGGTATTATTACATTTACCCCAAAAACCTTTCTCTTTCTAGATGGTGCGTAATTATGTTAAAAAAAAGACACGGACCTGAAATATTCTGAAGAAACCTATTAAAGAAACACCAGTAATAGATGCCAAGAAAAATAGAAGCCTTATAAATAAAAGCACGGAAAAACCAATTAATAAGCAAGCAGTAGAAGAGGTAGGAACTGAGAGCGAAAATACAGAAGAAGAAGCAAGAAAAGACCTTCCAGAAGTGGTGGTCAACAAATGGGTGATCGTTAAATATGCATTAAAAAAAGGAATTAAGTATTACGTAGGCATTCTGCAGAAAAAAGTCGGCGATCGTTGGGAGGTAAAGTTTGTAAGACGTAAGGGTAGTGTCTTTTTATGGCCAATAAACGAAGATATTGATGAAGTTACGTCTGATTCCATCGTTCAGATTTTACCTAACCCCGAAATAACTAAACGAGGAATAATATCATTTGATTTTAAGTTCAGAAATATGATTATTTCATAATTATGATTTTAAGTATTTTCTAGTAATTAAGAGAGACATTTTTTATTTTTTATAAAAGTTCATAACTTAGGCTTTAATTGTCCGATCTCATTGAAATAAAAACCAAATATTATCTTTTTCTTGCGTTTTTATTGCTATTACCCCATAACTCAATCTATACACTTCGTTAAAAAAATAGATATGATTTATACATTTGCCCCTTTTGACGGGGCAAATGTAATAATGAGACATGGTACTTAATTTGGAGTCTCATTTTTCAAAAAATCTTTTATATCCTTTTATTCAATACCTAAAATGTTAGCCTTATATATGCTTAATAGCAGACGTAAATGATAATTCTCAACTGGTAAGACATAAATGAGCAGTATGCGATTGAATTTATAAATTTAGTTATCACACTTGCAATTGCCCCACCTGACCCTACAGTAAATAAATAATCGGTTTGTAACAGGTGGAAATAAATAAAAATACAATTAACAGAGCCAATCTTTCATTCTTTTATAGCTGTTTCATACTTTTTCATATATTTGTTTTTAATTTTTAATGAAATGGTTGATAGCAAATAGCAAAATAAAATTTATGATTTATGATATTTTTTTCGTGATTTCAAAGTTGGTCCCAAAGTAAAACTTGTTCAGTTTGCTGGTCCCTATGGTTCTGGTTTAGCCATTAATTCTGTTACACGTTGAAAAATTTTCAACGTGTTAATAATGTGGTTTAGATTAGAACATTATAAGTGCATTACATTTTTCTTCACAGCTAAAGTAATTCCTGGGGTAGTGGAGTGGCTTAAAAGCCGAAGCATTCAAACATAGGTACAGGCACTAGCAAAAAGTCAGACAAAAGACTTCATGTATGTATGTATGTATGTACGTATGGAAGTACGTGTTATTTAAAAAAAATCACAGACAATTAGTTCAAAACGTTTATAATATGTCACATGACGTAGGAAAAGGTATATCCGTTGACCATCTTTGGCACCATCTTTCAAGTACTTTCGGCCATTTCAGAACTGAGTACTGACAGACTTATGTAAACTTTTTCTAATAATAGTGTGTTTGGGAATAAATAATTCTGCCAAACCATATCTGGCCGGAAGTTCTTCAAAAGTGATTTTCAACCGGAAGTGAAGGATTTTCTCAAGCTTCCGGCCAATTTTATTTGCGATAATGTTCTGATCCTCGCTCTGCACATCATTTCCGACCGTGTGCCATGCATATCATCGTGATGTCATATGACGTAGGCAATATTGTCACGGGCTTACGGACTAATAAGTTCGAAAATCTGGAATCCTTACTAATATTATAAATGCGAAAGTCCGTTTGTTTGTTTGTTACGCCTTCACGTCTTAACTACTGAACCGATCATCATGAAATTTTACATACATGTTGTCAGGGGTACAGAGACGGACATAGGGTACCTTTTATCCCGAAAAAAAGTATTGTTCCCGAGATCCCGAGGGATAGCAACAAAACTTTCCACGCAGACGAAGTCGCGGGCGGCCGCTAGTATAAAATATAATTTTCCTTAAAATTGCATTTACGGAAAATGTTACGAAAAACCTTAATGCCATACAAATTATTACATTGTAGTAAATCTGGGTGTTTTTTAAGTAAGTACTATTTATTCTGCGGTTTTACTAAAAGTTAATCAGGCGTAAACAATAGGACATCCGATCCGATCAGTGCAGTGTCGCAAAAAGTGAGATTGAAATTTTATTGTAAAATATGACGAAACGTAAGATTAACCGTAAAACTCGAATCGAAACCGCCATTGTCACCTCGCACAAGACAATAGTGAGTCGGTTTCCACTAGGAAAAACTCGTAACGGAAAATTATGACGGCGAGACATATTTAAGATTCTCAATTTCTCAAAGCCTTTAATTGCACTACCTATAATTATTATTCTAGATTAAATTACGTTATTATATGCAATAGAAAATGCAGAATATACGATAAGATAAAATCTAGATCAAGATTTTATGACGTCCAGTGTTCAATCATAACTCAATTCAATTGCAGCTGTATCTATTGCAATGAACCTTGAAAGCCATAACAAGATAACGTTACACTTGTATAGACCCTTTGTTGGTTGATGCAGTCTGTTGCTATGTCCCGCAAACATAAATACATAGAAAGATTGTTCTTATTTAAGGAAATTCGACCGAATTATAAAAAGGTGAGATAGAAATTGCAATGTTTTGTTCTTTTTGTGCAATCATTGATGAGAGTAATTGTGATTGGAATTGAAAAAGGCCACTCCGTTAAAAGTTACCTGCTCGAATTCAAGTAAACGTTTTTTGTTGTTTTTGGATTCAATGGTAAGGGGCTAATATTACCTATTAATGAGGGTAAACTGAGCTTGCCTCACAATTGCCGATTCTGCGAATTCAAATAACCGATTAACTTAGGTACTGTACAGCTGTAGCCGTATTGTAGCAAGTGTTTTTAATACTTCGGTAGATACCTATATAGGTATAGTACTTTACAACCATTTTAAACCCCAAACACCTTTCCTCACAAGAGATACAGAGTAGTGCTTTGGCTGCATACCTACTTATATTTTCATAATATTGTCATTACACGATTTACGTTTGAAGTTGTAATACGTACTTAATAAGCTTACCTTCTTATAAATGTCTTTCCTCAAAACATATTATACATGACTTGAATACAAAACTACAATATTAAATTACGTAGGTAGATATTAAATAACACATACAGGCCCATTTAATAAATGACGGAAATTCAATCCATAAGATTAAATAATAATAGCTGAATGATCTATGAATTGTTTAATAACTAGGGAATTCATAAATACCACTCGAGTTTCAAGCTTCAGTGAACATAATTTAATGATCAAACGAACTTACCCTAAGTGAAGTTCGATCTTAATTATCCCGTCTTCGTCGAAGAGATTTAATTTGTTACAAAGTAGTAGCTCTGCTATACGCTCGCACTATATCGCACGTCTTCAGCGCTATAGGAAGGAAAAAGAAAGCAATAGCTACCCCCTCTCTGCCTCCGACCAGCGCTGCCCGCCGCCGCGTCAACCTCATTCAGTTTGGAGTAGTAAGTAAATACATTGATATCTCCATCTATTATAGGGATACGGTTGTTAAACAAACAACTAGCAAGGGAGGGTTGGGACTTTAAATCTCTTCGATGAAGACGGGATAATTAAGATCGAACTTCACTTAGGGTAAGTTCGTTTGATCATTAAATTATCCCGTCTTCATCTCCCGAGATTTAATTTGTTACAAAGTAGGATGTTTAGAGAAGATATCAATGTTATTAGAGGAACCCTTGTTTGTTTATATAAATAAACAAGGGTTAAGTGAACACACATTAAATTATTTTAAGGATTAGTTAAATAAGATAAAAATAAGTCAGTGCTCCTGCACTGCAACTGCAACATAATAAAAAATTGTTTTATTACAATGTCGGTTCTGCAAAATTAGAGCCCGAATCCTGGAAACTCGCAAATATTGTCGATTGTCCAGTCCAAACAGCAGATTGCGAATAGCATCCACAGAAAATTCGACACACAGACTAGTAATTGAACAAATTTTTCGTCACAAATGGCAGCAACTTGGCCGCCGCGCCGATGTAACCACATGTTACACAACATGATAAACAGGTAATGAGATTAATAAAAAAATCGGTGTAACATTCCTCCATTATAAATTTTATCAATCGGCCGAATGTTTGTGACAAGGCAGCATTGATAAGTTTTTTTTGGGGGGGGGGAGGGGGGGGGGGTTGTATTAGTTCATAAGGGCGATAATATTTAAGATATTTATATTAATAAACACAAATAATTTTATTACAGAAATAAAAACTCAAAGAATGGAAAGTTCAACAAGTTGAGACTTACAGAAGATGTGATTAAACATCTGTCATTTAAATTTTAAATAATAAATTATTTCGCCAAATCTTACTGTGTTACCTCAGATAATATAATACAATACTGAGTTGCTTAATTGAATTAAGTACATGATCTGTATTCATTCACTTGTAGCCAAGGCTAACAAGGTGACCAATGTGTGCTTAATTGTTCAAAATGTAATTTATTTGGGAGTAAGTTCAACAGGTAAACTTAAACTATTGTAAGATCCAACGGTATCTAACGGTAATGTAATGTAACGGTAATGTAACGGTAGTGTAACAAACAAATCTAAAAAAAAATATTTTTTAGGTTACCATTGCCGCTGATATGGATTTAAAATAATTAGGAGATATCTGAGCAATGATTGTTTACTGGGATTCGTTTAGAAAGCAGTTATTTAGAAATCCTATTAAATCATTAATTTATATAAAATAAGATATTCTTTCTTGGCACTATTTCCAATAAAAATATAGATTTGCTTGCAGTATTATTCAAATACTGAGGCAAGGTATCAATAGACACTTCTAACGCTTGACTAAAAAAACTTGTTTTCTAAGGAACGTTTGCCTTATAATATGCAGCCAGAGAAAACTGACAGCGAGGAAGATGTATTTTTCTGCGAACAGATAAAAATAAATTAACGTTTGTTGTGACTATTACCATCGCTATTTCTTTAACAGCAAGTTGATTAAGGTTTCAACGAGGGAATGGAGTTGCCTGTCACAGGTATATTATTATGTTTACTAGGTAGCTTTAATAATATAAGTTTATTTAATGTATTGTGTAATTGCAGAAATAAAAAACTTTATTTTTTATTTTATTTCATTGAGAAACCATGGCTCTGATAGCTTTTATGTCATTTGGCTTTGTCATGTACAATAAAATAAGTTTTTTTTTTTAAATAAGTAAGGAAAAATAAAGCTGGGGAGGCGTTATTACGCCTATTGTTAATCATAACACTGCCATTTCTCGCGAGCAATTTAGCAATTTAATTTAATTGCAAGCAATGAACACCACTAATTCGATTCATTTATGAAATGGCAGTGGTGTTATTAATATACATCAAAAACTTCAGTATAGGCACCTGCAGACAGACGGCGTGGTGCGCGTCCCAGCTATATCCAGCACAGCCGCAGTGGTAGGCGCCGCCCATCGGGTAGCAGCCCATCAGTGCTAGTATACGCACGGCATGCGAAGAATTTTATAACAAAAAGCAGATCCAGGTCATTAATGAGCAGCAATTATTCCTGGTTTGTGCAAAATCTTATATTGTCTCACTTTGACCGGCTGCTGCGCAGTCTTATTGTCAAAGCAATGGAGAAAGTATTGAAAACTATTCGTTTATCATATTGATTTAAACGTATCAGGAAAACAAATATTATTTTTCCACCATACAATACAAAGTTGACAAGGTACATAGTACGATGTAATACGTAATTATTATATTCATTATTTTAAATAGTTAAACATTAATGCTCAATATGTACAAGCCTTAAGCTTGTCCAATATTAAAATTTTAAGTGTTAAAATAGTAATGCTACCGCAGTACAAACTCCTGTAATAGTTCCCAAGTATCTGACAAAGTCACTAAAATGTATTTTATTTGATTTTAATAACTTCTTCTAAAAATATTTTGTTTGTCCTTATTTGTCAATATACTACTAATTTTAGAAATTCAATACAAGGCCAAAGAATTTACATGTTTGGCTGGGACTTTCTTTATAGTTAATGAGGATCTTAAATATTAGAATCATTGTTTTTATAGTTTCTAATACTTGAAAATTTGAGAAATTTTGGTAATTAATACCCAGACATAAGTGTCATCTTAATAGGGCATTGAAGCCTGTAATTAATGGGTTAAATTATTGGTTTAAAAATCTAGTAAAGATGATGATTCTGTGTAGTGCTGTGAAAAAGCCAAAGAATAAGACCCAAAACTCATGAAGTTTATTGACTTAATAACATCTTTACTAATATTAAAAATGCAAAAGTCCTTTTGTTTGTTTGTTTTTTACACCCTCACGTCTCAACCACTGAACAAATCATCATGAAATTTTTATACACGTTGTCTGGGTTACAGAGAAAGACATACGGTACCTTTAATCCCGAAAGGAAAAAATTGTTCCTGAGGGATAGCAAGAAACATTTCCTTGGCGGCCGCTAGTCTTCAATACTTTTTGCGCTGTGCGTGAAAACAACCGTTCTCAAGGACTAATAGTTGTGCCATGACATTATCAGGACACATGTTATGAGTTAAGTCGTTCTAGCATCCTCCATAAAATGTTCAGAAAGTACCCACATGTTCTATTTTCTATTGTAAAGAAAATAAAATATATTTGTTTATTTTTTAATTTAACTAACTGAATACTTAGAATTAGTATTGGAAAATAACCTCAAGCACATAACGGTCGTTTGATAGTTTTTACTCGAATCGAGAACGTATTTTAGCTGACCAGCTAAAAATACAGACAAGGTAAAGACCTTTTGTTCTGATCCGGTAGCGCGACGGTGCCGACGGTGGTGATCACGGGTAGCCCTTGGAGCTGGAAGCTGCAGGTAGGTGCCGCAAGGCTGATGAAATACGTTAAACTGGCCCTGCCGATTGTTGTCCGTCACCTCGGCTCAACTGCTTGTGTTCCAAGATATGGTTGCGGTTGTTGTGGCAGACCCCAAGTTTAGAGAGAACTGAGCAGTAGGTGTCGTCGCGCTGACGGTCTTTAAAGACACTGTTCGAACGATTTTCAGTAGTGGCATAATACATGATAATAGCATGATTCATTTTCAACGAATCGGAGATGAATTTGCCGGTAATGTTTTATTTTTTTATTTTATTGACCATAAGGGCACCTTTAACACTTGTGGGAGTGTATTTTGATGTTCAACATCATTGCTGATTTTTCTCGAAGAAAAAATAAAAAGGAATCAGAATTTTGTTTTATAATGTTGTTCGAGAAAACCGAAACATTTAAAAGTACTTGTACATACCTGTATCAGTGACAACAATTTTGATGTTTCACGAAAAAGACTATTAGGCCTTCATTTTTGATAGCAAATATCTTATTAATATTTGTAAAATAACGGTTAATATCTCGTATTAACACATAGAAGTATCTCGTATTGACTTAAAGTAAATAATCTGCAGTTTACGTCAGCAAATCTAGGTATATATGTTTTATAAAATTACGGCTAATATCTCGTATTAGCTCATAATAGTACTTATCACTGGTCAATATCACGTATTGACTCGGGAAAAAATATCTCATAAAAGCAAGTATGTCGTATTGACTCAAAGCAAATATTTTGCAGTTAACAGCAGCAAATCTATTCATATTTTGTAAAATATGAAGCGGTTAATAATGATTAAACAAACTTACCTGTAAGTTGAGTTCAATCATAATATACGAAGGATTCATTATTAAGACATTAACTCACAAAAGCAGGTCGTATCGACTCGAGGCAAGTATTCGGCAGTTTGTTGTAAAATGATGGTTAATATCTCGTATTAACGCATAAAAGTATCACTGGTCAATATCTCGTATTGACTCGGGAAAAAAAATTCACTGGCCAATATCACGTATTGGCTCGGGAAAAATGTACCATTGGTCAATATCTCGTATTGACTCGAGGAAAATATAAGGCAGTTTGCCTTTGTGAATAACTTGCATACTTTTCATCAATAAGAGAAAAGATAAATTGTGAGTCTACCTTCAACATTCGTATCACTTGCATAGTGACGGTATTTTACCGTTTTCATGAATTAATTCACGTTTATAATTTCACTGATTTTAAGACTATAGTTAAACAAAAAAGTAATATTTTTGTGATGACCGACGTGCGTCTTGCGCGCGCGCGCAACAAAGAATGAGGTTGACGCGGCGGCGGGCAGCGCTGGTCGGAGGCAGAGAGGGGGTAGCTATTGCTTTCTTTTTCCTTCCTATAGCGCTGAAGACGTGCGATATAGTGCGAGCGTATAGCAGAGCTACTACTTTGTAACAAATTAAATCTCGGGAGATGAAGACGGGATAATTATTTCTGATGACGACTTAATGCTGATAAGGTACCTATCGATGTGTATTGCACTGTTGTGCCTATATTACATAGGCACAGTTATGGCTTTTCATGTCCAAGGTCTCTTGCTGAAGATTTGTGAACCGGTAAAGTAGATTCTGGTCATTTATTAACATAACAGCTTTTTTTTAATTTAGCCTACGCTAGATTAACTAATATATTTAAAAAAAACGTGGATTAACAGAAAATATTCTTGTACTGAAGAAAAAAAGAAAAAAAAGAGGAATAAAATGTTGGACATCATTAGAAAAATTACCTAACTCAAACCATAGAAAAAACAATGTTGCTCAAACCATTCTAATACATTTCAACGGACTGCAAAAAAAGGACGAGGTTCCTGAAAGAACGTAGTTCAGGTGAAATCCCATTTTTTTTATCTGGCTACAAGTTTTTTAATAATCCTGAAAAAATCAATTATTTAGCTTAACATCGCACGAGTTTTGTCGGATTTTCAGACATTACATCATTGTTTATGAACCTATTTAGATGAATCTTTTTTTGTTTGAAAAGGTCTTCAAAGTGGTTACATTTTAATTTCATTGGTATTGGGAGTTTGGGCTTCGAATATACACAAGAGAACTCTGAAAGTCAAATAGGATAGGATAGGTATGCAAAGTGATATTGGTAATGACAATACAGAACAAAACGAACTATAATATGGTCTGCGACATTCTGGACTAGACTTGGACTACGAAATCAGAACGGAACTCCTTAAAAACAAACAGCGTTAATTTGGAAATTGAGTTTATATGAGCATTGTAGGTACCATTAAAAATATTATAAAAAGTTTAAAAATATTGACACGCTTACATACTTACCTGCACAGAAAGTTTAAAATTTAAGCTTTTTTTTAAATTAAAAACTCCTTCAAAAACCTGAAAATCAAAAGAAAATCATCAATCATCAAGATACGCATTATCATTTTTAGCCCCACCTGACTTCAGTAGACGTGTTTTAATAAAATTGATATGCGTAAGTATCTAATATATCGAATTTTGTAAGTATTAATAAAATATTTCTTGCTTTATGAAGGTATTTAATTTTGAAGCTGATATTGTTTTGATTTTTAGGTTTTTGCAATTTATTTATGTGGGTTATTTCTTATTATTGACATAACGTAACGTAATTGACCGAGCGAGTAGAAAGCGCGAGCGAAGCGTCTCCTTTTCAGCTGGGGAAAAATGCTTACGCAGGCACCTACAAGTCCCATTTCTCAACCGATTCTGGTGTATTTTGTGAGCAGGTTTGATAATTAATGGAATTTTTGTAGATTGTTAATTTAGAAATTTTTCATAATCGCCGAGATATGGGAGATGAAAACATGAAAAAAACATTCTCAGTCATTTCGAAAAATATTTAAAAATGTCACAAAACTTTTAGACCCAAACTTAATCAAGGGAAGGGGATTTGAGAGGTTGAAAAATAATGAAAAAAACGCCGTATCTATTTAATAATTTAGTAGACATTTTCAAACTTTGCCTTCATTGCGGCTCGTGCAGAGTTGTTTTGATCATTTGTTTGAAGTATTGAAAATTTAATTAAAAATGAAACGTGATCCGAATATACACCCTTAAGGATTTTGTTTTACCCTGAGCGAAAGTGGCGCCGCGGTGAATTTTATTTAATGTTATAATTCTAATACACAATTTAAAAATGTTTTAGGTGGTATTTTTAGGGCCTACAGACCAGTATTTTTAGACGGTATTGGCTCCGAGCACGCTTTTAGCGCCACCTAGCTTTTTGCAACTTTGTTGGCTCTGACCTGACCGTTTTGACATTTTGATATGTAATGGCGGCATTGTGACAAAATATTAAAAAATACTATAGGTACATATTGTGTTATTAATGTAAATTTCAAAATTACTGTGATTTGGGTGGACAAAGATTTGTAAAATCATTTTTGTCATTTAAATTAAAATATGGCAGGTAAGATCAGTGCCGGTTTTAGCACTACCAGCGCCCCTGGGCGACATTTCTACGGGGCACCCCCTATCTGCGATTCCAGGATTTTCAGTTTTGACTGTTAGTTAATAACCGGCCGCGCAGCGCAATTTTTAGTCAGTTTCACCTACTAATCTTGTAATCTTGTTTATTTATAGCTAAAAGAACGGCCGCGCAGCGCGATTTTTTAGTCAGTTTCATCTGCTAATCTTCTAATTTTGCTTGCGTGTGTGTATAAAGAGACACCTGCGGCTGCGGATACAACGGCGCCCCTCTATATCCAGCGCCCCAGGTGGTCGCCCGTGCTCGCCCCCTCTAACGCAGGTACTGGGTAAGATCTATTCAAAAAGAGTGTTTTATTTTGGTTATATCAGGGTTTGTTTACTTCTTTTTTAGTTGTAAATTTTGTAAAACAAGAGGATCTTCAATAATTTTATTAAGTGATAATAAACATAATATATAATCGTTCCTGTATCGCTAGTTATAAATTAAATATCGTTTTCAAACAGATTACAGAGCCTACATTATTTCCACTTTTTGCCACCATGAGCGCTGCGATCGATTATTATACCTTTGCACCCAGCGAATACTTACATTCTCTCGTAGTCCCTGCTAGAAGTAGATAGCAAAACTGCTAAAAGTGACCGTTTTTGACACATTTGCTAGGTATCTACTTCTACGAATGACTACGAGGGTATGTAGTGATACCTTATAAAAATACTAGACCATGGGCCCTAAAAACTCCAAGTAAAACATTATTAAAATCTTTTGATATTAATAACTTATTAAATAAAAACCTTTGAGGGCGCCACTTTCGGTCATTCAACCGCCTTAAGGCGCGCGGTGAACAATTATTCAGTTTTAAGCTAGATACCTATGCAAAGAAAAACTCGCGAAGTCTACAGCTCACAGATCCATAATAGTATATAGAACTACCTACCTATTTGACATGAAGTTTCGGCTAATACCGTGCAAGGGCGTCGCCAGCCCATGGCCCAGGGGGGCAATTTAATATTAAGGAGGATGAGAAAAAATTTAATTGATGTAGGTGCAGTCAAGAGCACCTAGTGAATGTATTCAAATTTTGAGATGCGGGATTTATCGAAAAAGTAAGTCAATGGGGAATGTCTGAAAAAAATCAAATTTTCTGAATATTTTTTTATAGGTTGGAATAAGCTCCCTTAGTAATAAAAAAAAAGAAAATAAAAAAGTTTCAGAATTTTCCGTTGCGTAAAAATATTTTAAAAAATTAAAGTCTTTTCGACTATACAAATGTGTAAAAGGGACTGCTGTCCCTCATATATATAGTATATTAAAATGGAGATTATACCTTTGCCACCACCTGCCACAACAACACGAATAAAAAATAAAAAGTTTTGACACATTGACATTTGTCATTTTTGAAACATTTTTTATTATACCATGTTGAGGCATAATTTCCATTCTGCTGTATTTGTGAAGTCGAATAGACTTTGATTTCTGAAGCAGGCTCCAGATTCCTGCGTGATTCACGGCGTGAATTCACGACGTAATTTTGCCGCGAAGTCGGCGTAAAACTTTTTCACACAACCGAAAATACTGAAACTTTTATCTATTACTAAGGGAGCTTTCCTACCTATAGAAAAATATTCCGCAAATTTGTTTTTTTTCGGACATTCCCCATTGCACGGTCGAAGGACTTTGGTTACTTCACCTTGCAGTTGACTACATTTTTTTAACCTCTAGGGGCAGCTGCTTCCTTTTTTTGTGTTTAGGATACCTAGTTCATCAAAAAGTAAATTACCTAGATCCTTAGGCAGATGGGGTTGACTATTAATCCATTGCTTGAATTGCTCCAGCTGCTTTTCTATTTCTTCAGGACTCTTAGTTTCTGCCATCTTCAATATTTATACAGTCTGCAAAAAAAGAAATAGATGCTTAATCATAAAAGAATTTATTAATATATTATTATTTACAGAAGTTACTTTATTTTGTTCACTTTTGTCTTATCTAAGGGATAGTTTAGTGTGACCGGAAGCAAACGACTTTAAAACACATTAAAACAGGGTCAGTATTTAGTAACTCTACCATGAGCTGATGCATACTGGTTTCGCTATTGAAAATTATCGGAAAATGCGAGTGGCAGAAAGAAAATGATGTAGAAAACATATTTGTACTTAATGCTTACAAAAAGCGACCTAATCAAATAAATTGAAGAGCTTCTCAAAGATATTCGTTTATTTATTTTACGTGTTTTGTGTCTTATTGGTTGATTATCTTATCCAATGGTAGGTATACTTTTAAACTTACTTTTGACATGATTTTACATCTACTTCGGCAACTATAAAATAATAATCCCAGTTCAAAATGCCATTAAATTAAATCAAACTATAAAAATATACAAAGATTGAAACATGAAAGTGATGTAATAGTCTCTTTTCAATAATTTGACATTACTTTAAGCCCGCAAAAAAGTACGTAAACTTTTTTTTTTTTTGTTTTTGTTTGCTGTCAACATTCAGGGAGGGAAGAGCTTATTAGATCATCCTGAATTAAGGATCCGGAATTCAGAGTCCGATTTAGGACGAGAAATTCAGTCACATTCAGTCGCCAATTAGACCGTCCTGAATAACGGATCCGATATCACAGCTTAACGATCATACAGTTGTTACACGAATGTACTTACGCAGAGCAACGGAGGGGAAAATACAGTGACCGTAAAAATACATGTAGGTAGGAGGTATAGGTATGTAGCTAGGTTGGTACCTAGTAGGTACGTGTCATTTTCAATGCTAATCTGAACCAGGTTTATTGATGTAGGTACTAGTATTTGCGTGAATTTGCAAATAACTCATCTAATAACATACCTAAAATCAATTTTAAAAACAAATACCAACAGATGACAGCTGTCAAACTTGGGGTCGAGGGGAGCCCAAGGGGGGCTGGAGGGGGGTCGAGGGAGGCTCTAGGGTGGTCGAGGGGGCTCGAGGGGGGCTCGAGGGTGGCTCAAGGGGGTGTCAAGGAGGCTAGAGGGGGATCGAAGGGGGGGTCGAGGGGGCTCGAGGTGGGTCGAGGGGGGCTAGAGAGGGGGTCGAGGTGGTGTCGAGGGGGGCCCGAGGGGACTTGATGAGGCTCGAGGGGGGCTCGAGGGGGCTAGAGAGGGAGTCAAGGGTGGCTTGAGGAGGGCTAGAGGGGGGCTCGAGCGGGGCTCATTGAGTTTGGAATCGAACCTGCTTTACTCCTGTAGGTCCCGGGTTAGGTTAGAAATTTAAAGCGATTTTTTTAGGGTTCCGTAGCCTAATGGCAAAAGACGGAATCCTTACAGATTCGTCATGTCTGACTGTCTGTCTGTCTGTACGTCTATCCGTCCTAGACATGGGCGCCGCGTTGAAAAATAGCGGCGGCGGCGAACTGGCAATTTTAGGTCGGCGGCGGCGCGGCGCCGGCGGCGTGGATTTTTTTAAAGCTTAATCAACAGTATAGTTAAAATAAAAAAAAACTTTTTTAAAAACACGTTTTTAAAACGGACTAAATTATTACAAAAAATCGGACTAAAAACATTAAAACTGACTAGTAAAAACAGACTAAAAAGTAAAAAATATTTTTTTCTGTAAATATTTATAAACTACAGAAATTTTAAATCTAAAAACGTGGGGCACATTTTGTAAAATTTATCATCCATATTGTCTTTAGCATGCGCCCCACGTTTTTAGATTTAAAATTTCTGTAGGTAATAAATATTTACAGAAAAAAATATTTTTTACTTTTTAGTCTGTTTTTGTTAGTCAGTTTTAATGTTTTTAGTCCGATTTTTTTGTAATAATTTAGTCCGTTTTAAAAACGTGTTTTTAAAAAAGTTTTTTTTCAGTAAATTTTTATTTTCTGCTTTTTAGTTAACGAGCTAAGACTAAAAATATACCATCTTTTATTGGAGCACTCGTCAAGACGATTCAAATGAGCCCAAACTCGATGGGGTTGCATGGTTTTATTACAGAGTCCCAGTGGCCTTCTTCCGGCTCCATCATGAGACCCTGGAAACTATTTCCTAACAAAGTACTCGTCAATAAGATTCAAACTCGATGGGGTTGCATGGTTTCAATATTGAGTTCCTATGGCATGGACTTTCAGCTTCATCATCAGACCCTGGACCTCGTCTCCCATTAGAGTACTCGTCAAGACAATGCTAACGAGCCCAAACACGATGGGGTTGTATGGTTTGATCATAGAGTTTCTATGGCCTTCCTCCAGCTCCATCATCAGATCCTCGGACTCTATTTCCCAACAAAGTACTCGTCAAGATGATTCAAACGAGCCCAATCTCGATGGGGTAGCGTGGTTTCAATATTGAGTTCCTATGGCATGGCCTTTCGGCTTCATCATCAGACCCTGGACCTCGTCTCCCATTAGAGTACTCGTCAAGACGATGCTAACGAGCCCAAACACGATGGGGTTGTATGGTTTTATCATAGAGTTCCTGTGGCCTTCTTCCGGCTTCATCATCAGATCAGCTCAATGATACCATAATATTGCATTGCCTTCCAGTTCAGACCTATGTTCAAAGTTTCAAGTCTCTAGCTCATCGGGAAGCTAAGATAAAATCGTTCGCAAACTTTGTGGAGAAACACACAAACAAACAAACAAACGCGAAAGCAACCTAATAAAAACGTGTTAATTAAGGACGCTGCATGATACAATTAACACTTTACGTTTATTAGAACTTTGTAAGATGAAGTAAGACTCAAGAATTCGAACCAGAACCAAGCTTACCCAATTTAAAATACCCCGGATGTATAGCTTGTACGAGATTAGTATGGCTCTCAAGCAAGTAAACAGTAACAAGGCAGCAGGGCATGGCATATACAAAAAACTTTTGAAAACGAGCGGTATATACCGAATTACTGATGCTTAAAGCTGTCAAGCCAATTCCGTGATTCGGGAAGAAATTATGAGGGTAGAAGGCCTAAGGCATCAGATTCAGGTCAGACGACCCTGTTGCTCATAAAGGGGAATAAATGGGATACTCATGAAGAACTATTGATCTTACTTAGATCTGCCCGAGCCCTATTTACAAGTTGATTACGAGGGTAAGAGTAAGACGATTTGTAATAGTCTCACTCGCGGGTTTGACGAGTTCCAATTTCCAAGCAAATTCGACACAAAAAACAAAGTTCCGAAAAAGCTTTGGCTATTGACCATATCCATACTACCTATACGCTGCGGCAGGTTGTACTTAGGATCGGAAAGATTAGTACTCCCGAAAGCCAGCAGGCAATACGTTTGAGATTTGAGCACAACAGTTTGTCAATGATGTGGTTTTTGTAGCTGAGACCTGGCAAGAGCTGTATCTACCTGCACAGGTTTCTGCTGACTTATGGTCTTCCATGTATCCCAGGACACTTTCCTCTTTGCCTCCCTGACGGACGGACGAACGTACTTGGCGGACTTTTTTGCCGTGGGATAATCACAGTAGTGTATGCAATTTTATTGTCTCTGTCGCGGCGTCCAGCCTTCTTCGACTAACTAATGACTGACAGGCTGATAGACCTATGACAGTTGATGACAGGAATGATGTACCGGAGGAACGGACAGGACGATCGACAAACGGAACAACGGAACTGGACCTGAAGACTTGTTGAAGACGACCAGTAGGCGTATTACTATCGACTATAGTAAACGTAACTATGCAAACTCATAATACAGGCTCAGGACTGATACGCAGACCGACGACTGCGGCAATTACTTAGTCGGGACATGCATATCGCATTTTCCAGTCGTAAATAAAAAGGTTATACATACTAAACTACCTACCTACAGAAGACTGAAGAGAATCTGCCACTTTGATTAGCGTTCAAAGACTATGAAAGCCTTCGCTTTGATCATTGCCTGGGCTGTGCTGCAGCTTCTCTAAAGGTGCCAATGCCAACTACGAAGTGATGTGTTGATGAATACTTATATAAAGAAACCACAATGTCTGTTCCAAAACCAGCGTTCAAACCCCATACTATCGCAGGGAAAGGACAAGGAGAGGTTATTTCTCCGAAACTGTTCACCACTACGCTATTTTAAACTTGACTGACTGGAAAGGAACAAACATAAAGTGAAGTACCTAATAGTCACCTTCTTAGGTTTTCCGATGATTTAGTTCTTGTGGTTGAGATCTTGGAAGACCGGGGGGGTGATTTTGTAATTTTGTTGCAATCAACTCTGACAGAAATCGCAGTTACATTGCTGCTTTAGTTAAGAACCAATGTGACAACTATCTTACATAAAGCAGCAATGCAACCGCGCTTTCAATCGATTTCAATCGAGAATTGTTAGCAACAGCTTTACGTAATCAAGGTACGGAATACAAATCTCAAATACCTATGTCATTTGTGCTTTCCAAGAAACTTCTCTTTAATAGGTAGTTAATATTCGAAAGATATAACACAACAATCAAAGTTGATACATGACCATTTACGCGTTTGTCCTAAGTACGACAGACAACTTCGGGAAAAAGATCTTTGTTAAAGACAGCTTGTATTGGCAGCAGAAATAACGAGTAGCAAGGCAAAAACAGACAAAAAGTAAAATTTTCGTCAAAAAAAAAGTTTTTTGCCACAAAATCCACGCCGCGTGGCAGAGGCGGCGGCGGCGGCGGCGCGCTTGTAGCTCGAGGCGGCGCCACGCCGGCGCGGCGCCCATGTCTAATCCGTCCGTATGTCACAGTCACTTTATACCAAAACTATTAGAATTACACAGTTGAAACTAGGTAGGTAGATGTATTCTGTGAACCACTTTACGATTTTTACACAAAATTAAAAAAATATAAAAGTTTATTAATTATAATAAATCAACCGTTTGGAAACTATACACGTACTTCCAAAGTGGTAAAATGTGTCCCCCCCCCCCTCTAAAAATCGGATAAAATATATGTTGTAGATCTTAATAAACACTATCAACGAAAATTGGTATATAATTAGTAGTTTTAGAGTACCTAGCACATTTTCCAAAACCGCTAATATAACTTTGTCGTTTACAAACACTATGAAAACTAGACGAACGGCAGCTTTTTTTTCGCCAACATAAAAAGCGTTGACTGACTGTATACTCTTTAGGCTGTGGTACTACTGTGTCGGAGCCGAGCGTCCTGAATGCGATTACACTGTCCTAACTGCGTCCGATTTAGCATCCTAAACGCCGGAGACCATTTTCTATCCTAACTAGGATCCTAACTAGGATCCTACCTTCCTGAATGCAATTACACTTCTCTGAATTAAGGAGCGACTTCATTCCGTATCCTTGATTCAGGATGATCTAATAAGCTCTGGAGCTATTCTGAAATCTGAAAGACTCGAGTAGGTACCTATTTACCTAAAAGTTTTCCTCAGACTATCCTATTTATTTAGTTTGGCAAGCACTCATTCTTGAGGATGCGAACAAGTCACAAAATGATTTCCTTTATTACGAACTGAGATTGCACTTACCAAAAAATTGCTAAATATGCCTGTTTCGTAAATACCTACATTAACATTGATCTCCTTTACTATAACTAGACAAGCGAAATTTAGTAAGACATGAGCGAATCGTAAATCCTTATAGATTAGAGATGACAAACATTTAAGTTTAAGACTGGCTGGCTGTTATTGGCTTCTTTTTTTTTAGAATTCCTAGAAGTTAGTCAAGATAACAGATAGGGGGAGAAACCCCTATCTGTTAACACCTTGTTAACACTGTCGTAAATACCTACGTTTAATTGGTAATGCGCCTGGCGGCCATGATTTTAACCTCAAAAACGAAAAACAATTGTAATTTTCTCATATACCTAGACCCTTTCTTATTGAAAATAAGAATTCAATAATTAATATATTATATTACCTATTAGAATTTTACTGTTTTTTGTCATTTTTAGTTGCGGATGACGATAATGTGTATGTTAATTTGACAAGGTTCCAGCGCATTACCAATTGACGGGGATAGTACTTAAAAATAATGCAGTACATAAGTACTACTTATTATTTCTTCTGTGGTATAATAACAACTAATGATACGCTTGCTTTAATTAGAAAATAATATTACAAGCATGTTTTATTATTACTTACATTGTTGCGCACGGTAACTTTTAAATAACACATTCGCCCCTCAAACAAAACCGAAAACAATAACCATATGAGTAGACCTAGTGACTAAAACTGGTTTAATATGACAAAGAGTAATAATCTTGAAATAAGCACGTAAACAACTCAACTGAGGTACGGCCACAGGAAAACCTCACACTAAAAAATATCTTTTAAAGTATAAACACACAAGTTTAATTGTCTCAATAGAACGTTATGTTTGTGAAAACATGTTGACACGAACACGACTTGAGCTCCTAGCTGACAGATCGCGACTGATCTGGCTTTTCGATCCGTGGCCTTCGTACTCCAATAAAACGCTTCGTTGTGCACGCGAAATATGAATCGGTGCGCAGGAGTAGTATATCGACGCCAAGACCATTTATCTACAAAAAGTCGATTTCACAGGAGACGAAAAAAAGTTTTTTTTTCTTCAAACAATTTAATTATTTTTATGTTGAAATTACTGTAGATAAGGTATTAGTTAAAATTTTGTTACTTAGGTGGTATTGGTATTTTCTCATAACTCCTTATTTAATGCGAATTTGAGGTAACTGATAAAAGGAAGCGATGCGTAAATCACCCATAAAAATAACTGCATTAAAAAGTAAAATGAATTGGACTAATGAATCAAGTTGTAGGTACCTATGCACATGAACGTGGATATTGAATCCTGTCCTGTCCATTCATTTTTCAAGGCCAGTGTTACTTACTTAGGTATATGATGCGATATTTTTAGGGTTCCGTACCCAAAGGGTAAAAACGGGACCCTATTACTAAGCCTCCGCTGTCCGTCTGTCTGTCTGTCTGTCTGTCTGTCTGTCATACCAGGCTGTATCTCATGAACCGTGATAGCTAGACAGTTGAAATTTTCACAGATGATGTATTTCTGTGGCCGCTTAAACAACAAATACTAAAAACAGAATAAAATAAATATTTAAGGGGTATACTATACTCCCATACAACAAACCTGATTTTTTGCCGTTTTTTGCTCGATATTGATAACGACTACATGTACGTACACAGTTGTAATTTTCACATATCGTCGTCATGCTGCCAAAGTTAGCTAAATGCACACTAATGCATTTTGAGATAAATCAATTTGAAAGTTTACTGTAGATTGTTTTGTTAAATATTAGCTTTCATTATTATATTTAGTTTTTTTCCGATGCATAATTTATCCTTCTGTAGAAGGCAAGACTAGTTGATTCGATTATCCTTAAAGAAACGGATAAAAATAAAAAAATATCTTCGAGAGGAGTGCTTTTAATCACTTTTGGCTGCCAATTATCAAAAATAGTCTTTTGTTAAATTTTAACCTTCAAGTCTAACAATTTTAATAATGCTTATAAGCAGATATTCATTTTACCATAATACATCATGTAGAAAAAAAAGTGACTATATAATGTTATCAGAAGAACAGAAAAAAGAAGAGCTTATTAGATCATCCTGAATTAAGGATCCGGAATGAAGTCGCTCCTTAATTCAGAGAAGTGTAATTGCATTCAGGAAGCTAGGATCCTAGTTAGCATCCTAGTTAGGATAGGAAATGGTCTCCGGCGTTAAGGATGCTAAATCGGACGCAGTTAGGACAGTGTAATCGCATTCAGGACGCTAGGCTCCGACACAGTAGTATCACAGCCTAAAGAGTATACAGTCAGTCAACGCTTTTTATGTTGGCGAAAAAAAGTCGCCGTTCGTCTAGTTTTCATAGTGTTTGTAAACGACAAAGTTATTTTTGCGGTTTTGGAAAATGTGCTAGGTACTCTAAAACTACTAATTATATCTCATTCAAACCAATTTTCGTTGATAGTGTTTATTAAGATCTACAACATATATTTTATCAGATTTTTAGAGGGGGGGGGGGGACACACATTTTACCACTTTGGAAGTGTATATTTTCCAAACGGTTGATTTTGAGAAAAAATACTTTTAGAAACCTCAATGTCATTTTTAAAGACCTAGCTATAGACACCCCACACGTATAGGTTTGATGATTTTTTTCGGTTTTTCCCCCTTAATCTTTTATA
Source organism: Agriphila tristella (assembly GCA_928269145.1). Taxonomy (NCBI): domain Eukaryota; kingdom Metazoa; phylum Arthropoda; class Insecta; order Lepidoptera; family Crambidae; genus Agriphila; species Agriphila tristella. Next base: position 48,977,257 of record OV743433.1, read on the forward strand.
TATTTTTTTATTTTGTGTGAAAATCGTAAAGCGGTTCGCAGAATACATCTCCTACCTAGTTTTAACTGTGTAATTTTAATAGTTTTGAAATAAAGTGGCTGCGACATACGGACGGACAGACGGACAGACAGACAAACAGACAGACATGACGAATCTATAAGGGTTCCGTTTTTTGCCATTAGGCTATGGAACCCTAAAAAATAAAGATAAATAACTGGGTACTTGAAAATTCAACCTTTTTCTAAACGGGGCGTTGCGCGTCGCGAAGTCAACCTAGAAGTTGCCTCTCTTTCTACCGCGTACTTTCATGCAAATATTAGTACCTACATCAATAAACCTAGTTCAGATTAGCATTGAAAATGACACGTACCTACTACCTACCTAGCTACATACCTATACCTCCTACCTACATACCTATACCTCCTACCTACATGTATTTTTACGGTCACTGTATTTTCCCCTCCGTTGCTCTGCGCAAGTACATTCGTGTAACGACTGTATGATCGTTAAGCTGTGATATCGGATCCGTTATTCAGGACGGTCTAATTGGCGACTGAATTTCTCGTCCTAAATCGGACTCTGAATTCCGGATCCTTAATTCAGGATGATCTAATAAGCTCTTTAGCTAGTTTTTACTGACGATAGAATTGAGGACTTTTCATTTATTCTTTTTTTACTCATCTATACATTTATGTTTACACGTTTATCTCCGAAGCTACCGAACGGATTTAGATGAAATTCTGTAAGTAGATAGATAAGGCAAAGGATCAACACAAAGGCTACTTTGTATCCCACTGCTGGGCACAGGTCTCTTACAAAATTAATATCTGAAACTAATGAACGGATTTAGATGAAAGTTGGTAGATAGATAGATAATGCATAGAATTAACACACAGGCTACTTTGTTTGTAACCTACTGCTGGACATTGCTATTGATTTTCAAAGATCAATGTACATTACATAATGATCGAATTTAACGTAACGTAACCGCCTCAGTAGAATTATAGTGCTACAGTTATTTTGAAACTCCTATTAAAATTGATGGGCTAGATCGATTTGTAATCAAGAAGAAATAAAAACTATGAGCTAAAGATACTTTTTATTAAGACATCTTAACCTAAATTAAGTTAAGGAATTAAAAAAAAAAACAATTTAGTCCTCATTGCCGTGTTTGTGCCGGCCTAAAAAAGCACAGCCATCAAGAGACGGCGGCAGCAGTGTCTCCAAAAACCTTGGCCTACTGTGATCGCCAACCCACCTGCCAAACGTGGCGATTATGGCAAACCCCCCATGTATGATAGATACACAAAAAAATCGGCCTCCAGCTACGGTAGCGGCTATGGTAACGGCGGGATATGGGGTGCTAAAATCTTCGGGTGTGGGTTGACTACCATCAACCACGACAACTGCACCTGGCAATCTATAACACGCGCAGACTGAATTGGAAGAAGTTATTAGCAAGTTAGGCTGGAACATCATTGGGTAATCCAAAGTTCGAAGAGAGGGAGAGCACTCGACAATCCTCAATTTCGGTAATTTGCTATACTACCGGGAGAGCGACCCAACCAACAGTCAGTGTCAACAGTGGTGTCGGGTTTGTCGTCTACAAGTCCCTTGTCAACAACGTGATTGCCATCGGAAGTGGGGTAGCTTACCTGATACTCAGAATATCCAAACGGTATTAGTTGAATGTGATACAGGCTTAAGCTTCGACTTATACGCAGCAAGATGACGAAGTGGAGGCTATGCATGAGAAGATCTCCAAGGCCATACAAAGCTACACAACCCACTACCTACACCGTTGGAATGGGGGACTTAAATGCAAAGTTGGGGAAACAATGCTGTGATGAGCTGAGAGTGGGGAAATTTGGAGTTGGGCAACGGAATGCCAGAGGCCAGATGCTGGCCGACATTATGGAGAAGGAGAACCTCTTAATGAAGAAGGAGTTCCTTCTTCGGGAAGCTTGAAAGCCGGCAGTGGACCTGGAACAGACCAGACGGTACAGTCAGAAATGAGATAGGTAGATTTTATCATGTCGACGAAAAAGCAAATATTCAATGATGTCACTGTGATGTGATCAACGCCGTCAAGACGGAAAGCGATCACCGATTGGTACTTGGCATATTGAATATCAACCTAAAGCTGGAAAGATCTGAACTGATAAAATCCACTCTTGGACCATTACTGGCCCATATTCAAAACCCCGAAAGCTTTATAATTATTGAACTTTTTAGATTTTAGGCATTCACAATGCTTTTTTTATATGTATAAAGATTATTAATATAATTTAAAAAATACTGGAAAAAATCGACTCACCCAGTCAGTCAGTAGCAGGCTCCGACGGGATTAATAATCTTAACAGCAAATATGTCGGACGATCTAAACAACACGGTGGTGGATACTGTCCTTACGGTAGGTAGGGTCCAAGTTGTTTAAGACCCGCCGTTCCAAGTTAAAAAAAACTCTCCGACCACACACTCCTAACGAAATGAGGCTCCAGAGCTCAGCGGATCGGCAGCTCAATTGACAGATATCTAAGTCTTTGACGAGCGAGCGACCTTCGCCAATTTAATACGAATCGTATCAAAGAGGCTATTGAGCGGAATTAAGGCTACAAAGTGTTCGCGAGCGTTGAAAGCAAGGTTAAAAACCCCAGAGCCAAGCTCACCCGATACTATACCGAAGATATCCCAGAAGTCAGCCTGTCCGAGATTAGTATGGCTCTCAAACAGCTGAAAAACAACAAGGCGGCGGGTGACGATGATGACGACGGAATCACCACAGAACTTCTGGGAGCGGGCGGCAAGCGGATACTTAAAATCCTCCAAAAGCTTCTCAACTCCGTCACCGTCGAGGGCAGAACACCAAAGGCATGGAACATAAGTGAGATGATTTTGTTCTTTATGAAGGGTGACAAGTCCCTCTTCAGGAACTACACATATTATTATGTTGAATAAATAAACTTACTTGATCTACGTTTCGAACACTGAGCCACAAACTGATGGTATTTCTTGCTCTGTACTAATTTTGTTAGGACTTTTTGTTTAGAGGTGTTTCGTTGAGCCGAACATCGTAATGAAAAATGAATAACTGCGCCGCGCGCCAACGCGAGTCCCTGGCAACTACAGGTATCATCATTTAATCGCTTTTGGCTGCAGAGATGTTTATATAATAGAACCCGTAGTAACTTCACCAGAAATTAATTAAATGCATATAATTATTTTTTTCACAAAAACATTATTTAATTTTGCATGTTAAGGCGCGGGACAAAATGAGTTAAAGTTAATAATTTAATTTTTGCTGACGTATGTTATTAAAGTTTTCAATAAGTTAATATTTTTCCAAAACCAGCTAACGGCATTTAAAATACTATAGCAGAATGAATTATCTGCGAACCTGCTCCAGTGCGTAAATGAGAAAACCAATTAAACGAGTTTAATATTATTAGCAAGCGTAATATCGAAAAAACTATCGTTAAACAAATTTAATCGCTTTTGTCTGGCGACTTTTTACAGAACTTGACAATTATCCTGTATTATCCACAGAGTATCTCTGCAACTATTGGGTTTCTGCGTTTAACCGATATTGGCAGACGTAGGAATTGAAAAACTGAATCGATTGGTATTGTTAACTCATATTTGACCAAAATTGCAGTTAACCGGTTTTGGCAGCATGACGACGATATCGTGTATTTCTATTGCTGCTATAACAACATTTATGCTAAAAACAGAATAAAATAAATATTTAAGGGGGGCTCCCATACAACAAACGTGATTTTTTGCTGTTTTTTTGGTACGGAACCCTTCGTGCGCGAGTCCGACTCGCACTTTGCCGGTTTTTTAAACAACTGTGATTTCAGTATTTAGCTACAGGTACTTACAGACCTACCAAAATATTTGAAATTCTATCTAAGTTTGCCGTTGAAGTTCCTATCCTACTTTCTCCGGCTGGCTGAAAAAAAAAATTTACTAAAAAAAATATTCTTTAAAAACACCTTTTTAAAACGGACTAAATTATTACAGAAAAATCGGGCTAAAAATATTAAAACGGACAAGTAAAAACAAACTAAAAAGTAAAAAAATAAATTCTTCTGCAAATATTAAACCAAAATAACCTACCTACAGAAATTTTAAACCTAAAAATTTTAAACCAAAAAACGTGGGGCGCATGCTATAGACATATATGGATGATAAATTTTACAAAACGCGCCCCACGTTTTTAGGTTTAAAATTTCTGTAGGTAGGTTATTTTGGTAATTAATATTTGCAGAAGAATTTATTTTTTTACTTTTTAGTTTGTTTTTACTTGTCCGTTTTAATATTTTTAGCCCGATTTTTCTGTAATAATTTAGTCCATTTTAAAAACGTGTTTTTAAAAAAATATTTTTTTTAGTAAATTATTATTTTGTGCTTTTTAGTTAACGAGCTAAGACTAAAAATATACCATCTCCTAACGGAGCACACGTCAAAACGATTCAAACGAGCCCAAACTCGATGGGGTTGCCCTTCTTCCGGCTCCATCATCAGACCCTGGAAACTATTTCCCAACAAAGAACTCGTCAACACGATTCAAACGAGCCCAAACTCGATGGGGTTGCAAGGTTTTATTACAGAGTCCCAGTGCCCTTCTTCCTGCTCCATCATCAGACCCTGGAAACTATTTCCCAACAAAGAACTCGTCAAGACGATTCAAATGAGCCCAAACTCGATGGGGTTGCATGGTTTTATTATAGAGTTCCATTGGCCTTCTTCCGGCTCCATCATCAGACCCTGGACACTATTTCCCAACAAAGTCCTCGTCAAGGCAATTCAAACGAGCCTAAACTCGAAGGGGTAGCGTGGTTTTATCAAAGAGTGCCTATGGACTTCTTCCGGCTCCATCATCAGATCCTCGGACACTATTTCCCAACAAAGTACTCGTCAAGACGATTTAAACGAGCCCAAACTCGATGGGGTAGCGTGGTTTTATTATAGAGTTCCTATGGCCTTCTTTCGGCTCCATCATCAGATCCTCGGACACTATTTCCCAACAAAGTACTCGTCAGACGATTCAAACGAGCTCAAACTCGTTGGGGTAGCGTGGTTTTATTATAGAGTTCCAATGGCCTTCTTCCGGCTCCATCATCAGATCCTCGGACACTATTTCCCAACAAAGTACTCGTCAAGACGATTCAATTGAGCCCAAACTCGATGGGATTGCACGGTTTCAATATTGAGTTCCTTTGGCATGGCCTTCCAGCTTCATCATCAGACCCTGGACCTTATCTCCCATCAGAGTACTCGTCAAGACGATTCTAACAAGCCTAATCACAATTGGGTTGTTTGGTTTCATCATTAAGTTCCTGTGGCCTTCTTCCAGTTCCATCATCAGATCAGCTCAATGACACCATAATATTGCATTGTATTCCATTTCTGACCTTTGTTCAAAGTTTCAAGTCTCTAGCTCATCGGGAAGCTAGTTTAAAATCGTTCGCAAACTTTGCGGACAAACAAACAAACAAACAAACATACAAACAAACTAACAAACGAGAAAGCAACCTAAGAAAAACGTGTTAATAAAATCACCCTCATCGTATCAGCCGCACGACACTCACTGCTGGCTGGGTATGGTCTCCCCAAGAATCTCCATAACTATCGTTTCCGCATCTAGCAGCTTTCTGCGACCTTCATCAGCATCGTCGGTCCACCTATCACTCGTCCGGCTGGTGCGCGGTTGCCACTCTAGAATCTAGAACCTTTCTGCCCCAACAACCACCATCCTTTATATGTGACCTGCTTCATTTCTGCAGGGAAACGGCGAGCATGGCTCTTAGTCGTAAGTGTACACAGCAAAAAAACGAAGAATACGGCTATCGGTGAACCAAAGCTTTCTTTCAGCAGGATTGATCCTTGTGCTCCTACCTAAGATGGGTTTACAAAGTGGAGCCACCTGGACTTTTCAAGCAGTTGGGGGGAGGGAGAATTCCTTAACGAACTCCAAGGTTAATAACTGCGTAAGTTTAAGTACTTACCATTAAACAAAGTTTGGTATCATTTTCGGATAAATCAATAATGTAGAAACCATTTTTGTTATAAAAAATGCAATTTATTAAGCAGTTTCTTAAAAATTACACAACAACCAATATTTTCAATCACATTTTTTTTAATTTTTTTCACGCTAAGTTATAAACTTGTGTTCTTATTTGCAATCAAAAAATATGCTGTATGAAGATTTGAAAAAATAAATATAGCTAAGTAGATACCTACCTAAGTTTCAAGTTTCTTACCTACTTACAATAAATAGCGAAAATCAATTTCGCTTAGGTAGGTAATCAAAATATATCATTCATTGCCATGCGACCGCCCGGGGCGCCGGATACAGAGGGGCGCCTCAGGCGCCCCTTTATGTCCGCAGCCGCAGGTGTCCCTTTATACACACACGCTCATTGAGCGAGTCTGACTAAAAAATTGCGCGGCGCGGCCATTTTATTTCCATAAGGCCCTCCGCTGCCTTGAGCGGGACACGCGCGCGGGGCGACATAGATTAGAGCTTACTCATGCACTGCGCAAGCATCTGTCCGTCAAAAACCAGCAATCTATATTCCCGCGCCGTGTACCCGCGGCGGGATCCCGCTTAAGGCAGCGGACGGCCTAAACAGGTGAGATTACAAGATTAGACGGTGAAACTGACTAAAAATCGGGCTGCGCGGCGGTCTTTTTACTGTAATAAACAAAATTAGAAGATTAGCAGATGAAACTGACTAAAAATCGCACTGCGCGGCCGTTTTATTAACTACAAGCAAGCTTACAAGAGTAGGTGAAACTGACTGAAAATCGCGCTGCGCGGCCGTTTCTTAGCTCATAGGCAAAATTGAAAATCCGATAGGGGGCGCCCCGTAGAAATGTCGCCCAGGGGCGCTGGTAGTGCTAAAACCGGCACTGATGCGTAAAATTGTAAGTCGCGTGCTGTCAATTTCTTACACAGGAGAGAACATTGTAGAGTCTGTCTAAAAAGTCAGTCTACATGAGAAATTTAAATTACTGACTTTTTAGACAGACTCTACCCAGTACCGGATAAAGACAACTTGGTGCCCTAAGCAATCCACGCCTGTGGGCCCCCTTTTATAATGCTAATACATACTATACGAAAGGGAGAATACACAAATTTTTTAGCGATTTTTTGTTTGTTCACAAGTTAATTTGAAGTAAAATAGGTACCTATTTTTATTTTTTACTCACAAAAAAACACCTTTTTTGGTGCCAATTAGTTATGGTGCCCCCCAGACGTAATGCGCTTAATTTTGTTTATAGGTTGATCCAGCACTGACTCTACCAACTCAAGCAGAGATTTGAATTTGACCAAAAGTCCTCTCGTAAGAGGTGAGCCGGAGTCTAGGGATTTAAAGATTTCACTTTTTGATTTTTTACTGATATCTCGAATACGGTGCGTTTTAAAGAAAAGTGTTCCTTTACCAAATTAAAGCTTATAACATTATCTGCTACTTTTATACACTTTTACAGTTTCTCCAAAGTTTTCTAGCTACCTTCACGCTTCGGAAATGTGAAAATTTGAACCATGTGGCTTTCCAACATTAGTTTAAATTTACCTCACTGGATGGCAGTACCTGCTTCGATTTGTTTTTGATGTTTTTGTAATATTTAAATACAGATAAAAAAGTCAAGAAACGTTTAAATTGTATCTTAAAAAAACACCAAATGCAAAATTGTAGTGTAACAGTGGTTTTTAACACATTTCAATCAAAAAATTGAGTACCTAACACCTATCAGCGATAATTTTGTATTCGTTCTACTTCGTCTTAAGAGCGTGCAGTCTGCACACTAGCGCCGCCGGCCGCCATTTGAAATAAAATCATAGTGCATAAAAAAGAAATTATCAATTATCTCTCTGGAGTGCACTCCGAACAAGCTTTGTGGTACTTTTTATCACTTAAACAATATTTTCTAGCCTGTCGTTTAGATTAATGGACTTTTATTGTTAAAAGTGGCCACTTTTCGCAATAAAAGTCCTTCCCACCGCCACCGGTGCGTCCGTGGACGCACGAGAGCGCACCAGACAAGACCACACACCGTGGGAAACGACGCGTTCGCCGGTAACTTCAAAGGATCGGTGCGTGCTCGCCCTCGTGCGGCTCGGTGCAGTGCGTGGTAGCACCAAGAAGGTTGTACAATCTTCTTGGGTAGCACGCACCGTGGGAAGGCACCTTAATAAGCACAGTTTTCAAGGAGTAGGTAATTGTTGATTTATGCTACCCGTCCATAGATGGCGCTGACTTTGACGATAGGATGTGATATTTTTGACTTTCTAGCACACTTCAAAATAAATTTTGTTTTTATTATTGTTTTGACGTTTGACGTTTGTTTTAAAGTTTGGTAAAGTTGGCAACGTACTAAAGAACTCGTTGCCTATGAAAAATATAAATTTCAAAACCAAATGACAGTAAAATTCACCTATACATCAACGCCATCTAGTGAAGCAAATACATAGTTACTAAATGACACTTGGATCTGTCAACATGACAACAAATGACATCGGGTGCATTCCAGCAGGCTAATCGCTGGGTCATTCATTGCCATAGAGTGGATTTTAACCATGGAAAGTAAAATAATGTAAAGTCGGGTCTATAGCGCATTTATTGTCTTATGCCGGGTCCATAGCGCATGTTTTGCTCTACACAACCAACAAAACATCTCAACATTCAACAAAATTCTCATACTTTTTTTTGTTGAATGTTGAGATGTTTTTGTTGATTGTGTAAAGCAAAATATGCGCTATGGACCCGGCATTCCACAATCAACAAAAAGATCTCAACATTCAACAAAATAGTCTACACAAAACATTGATTCTCTACACATTTTTGTGTTCATGCTTTCCATGCCCTGTGGAAAACACATACACAAAACATTTTTCGCGGGTCAAGGGGCAGGGTAATTTCATAATCATCTGTCATTTTGACAAATCGCTAGCGTTTTGTGCGAAAAGTGCTTATATGAAATGCTAATTTGGCAACACAAAGTTTCGGCTACAGCCACGCAATCGCTGTGGACGGCCGTCGTGTGTAGAGAAACATGGCTGGGTCCATAGCGCGTTTTGCCCTACACAATCAACAAAAACCTTGTTTCGCGAAACCAAATCCTCATACATTTTTCTTTTTTTTGTTGAATGTTGAGATGTTTTTGTTTATTGTGTGTGTAGACTGTAGAGCAAAACACGCGCTATGGACCCGGCAAAATTAGTTTATTGGGGTAAATTTATGTTTTATAATAAAGAAACATAATTTCTACCCCAATAAACAATTTATGGTAGGTAAATTATTGTTATATTTTTTATGAAATAGACCCCTGATAAAATACTGTTGGGTCACAGTACAGTTTGTGTGTGTACTTCGTACAATGTACAACTTTGGTGTAGGGTTCGTCTCATGGTAAATAAAATAATTACAATTCATGGTCAAAATACTCAATGGCGATCAACAACTCAGCGATTTGTCTGTTGAATGCACCCATCGATTGGATGGATTAGTGATTCCGTCTAAATATAAGATGCATTAATTTATTACTGCTAACAAAATCCCATAGGTACCTACACTACAGAATGCGAAAATGCTTAATTTCAAACAGTTACATTTATATCAATCAATCTCAGAGTTACGGCACGGTCTATTATTAAAGTCTGTCTATAAAGTCATGACATTAAAAATAGCAACACAGGTAGTGTCGTCCCTTTCAAACCAACTTAATGGTTAAAACGGGACGACGCTACAGACAGATCAGCACCCTGATTATCTAAAAAGAAACTATTTAGCGACCGGTTGCATTTGATATACATTGCCACTTTTCTTTGGTATGTTTTTTTTTAACCCAAAAAGAAGTAGCAATGGATCACGATCATCTGTGAACTGCAACCAGTCGCTAGGTGGTTTTTAATTAGATAATCAGCCCGCAGTATGGTACGGTACTTAATATGCCCCCTAACATGACGACCAAAACGCGATATGATAACTTCATTTATCACGTTTCTGTCAAAAGACAATGGATTTTGACAGTTGTCGCATGTCGATCATACTAGGCGGGCAGGGCGATAGATAACTTTTATCTCACTTCACGTTTATGATGACAAGGTATAAGTTTGTAAATCTGTGCAACACGGGAAACATTTTGTCTATGCTACAATTTAAAAAAAAGATTGGGCGTGAACGCATCCATTCCATCAGCAGTGCCATAGCCTTCTATATTTCCAAGCCATGAAGTTGAGCAGAACGGCAACATCGCATGTGGTCAAGCACATAGTATCAGTGGCGGATACAGGGGGGGGGCGCAGGGGGCGCGCGCCCCCCCCATGCGTGCTCCGCATCACTCACATAATAAAAATAAAAATAACTTATTTCAAGCTAGTACCCATAATCAGTCTAAGACGGTCAAAAACAGAAAACATTAATGCGGGACGCGGGTGGCAGGCGCGGCGGCCCAGCACCTAACAGTATAATGAAAACAATAAAACAAAACAATAGATAAAGAATTTGCCGGCAATCCTTATTGAAAGTAAGAGTTGGGAATTTTGTACAACATCGCATCATCTGTGAAACATCTGTTTACGAAAAAACAGCATTTCTTTTTGAGAAATTAGTATTTGTACCTTCAGTAGCATGTTGTTAGTCCGCGTCTTTGTATTACACACGTTATTCTGCCTGGCATTTGTTCGAGAATAGTAGTGAAAATTAAATAAATAAAAGTAGTATAGGTATAGGTATTTGTACAGAGAACTTTCGATACGTAGCATTATAAATACGGACTTTCCGCCAAACAGAAAGTTAGAAGCCGTGTTAAGACTGAAGAATAAAATACTCGTAGTGAAAAGTCCTAGATGTAACAGTGTGAAAAAGTGTGTGTAATTAGTTAAAAAAAGTGATCAGCCGATTTTCCGTAAAAATAAAATAAAATGGAACGTTACTTAATAAGAAAAAGAAAATTAGAGACTTCAGAAGGTCCCATTCATCATTTAGCCGCAAAAACACCACCTGATGTACAGGCAGAACCCAGCACTTTGTCAAAACTTCTACAACAAAGTTCATCGATTGATTCCTGTAATTCCACAGATATTGGTAATTATTTAGATATATTATCGTCGGGAACTCTTATTAGTGATGATATAATATACAAGCTTCTCACAGCTCCAAGAAAACCCGAAAAAGGTTATATCTTTCCTACTTCCGAGCACAACAAGAGAGGATGGGTTGAACGCAGACAAGTGCACGATAATCACTTTGAACAATATCCTTGGCTGGTTTTCTCACATGTTAAAAAGGGACTTCTTTGCATTAACTGTTCAATTTTTGTGAATAATAAAATGGTTGGAGGAAAGAAATCCAGTATCGCCAAGAAATTTGTGACCGAACCACTAACAAAGTTTGCCAAACTTACTGGTAAAGATGGTGAACTTGAGACCCATTCTCAGCACAAGTACCACGTTGAAGCGTCAACAAATGCAAAATTATTTTTGATGACACGAGATAACCGCGAACTTGATGTCATAAATCAATTGTCAAGACAGAGAATGGAGAATATTAGAGAAAACAGAGACCGTCTCGTACCCATAATAAAAACAATCATATTTCATGGAAGGCAAAATATTCCTCTGCGGGGGCATAGAGATGATGGGAGTCTATTAGAAAACGAAAACGATTATGAAAGTATAGTGAATAACGAGGGAAACTTTAGAGCTCTTCTAAGATTTAGAATTGATGCTGGAGACATGCAACTAAAACAGCACCTCGAGACCACTAAAGCGAATGCCACTTACATAAGTAAAACAACATGTGACGAACTTATTACATGCTGTGAAACAGTGGTGTTATCAAAAATACTAGAGGAAGTTAAAGAATCTCGTTATTACAGCATCATTTTCGATGAGACTACGGACATAGCGCACATCTCCCAGTTGAGTTTAGCTGTAAGATATGTCGATGGAGGTGGCAAATTACACGAAAGATTTTTGGGTTTTGTTGACATCCATAAGGACAATGATTCTAGAAAAAATCTTGACGATGAACCTGAAGAGCGCAGCATTACTGGTGAGGTATTGGGTACTACGATTCTAAGAAGAATGAAAAGCCTTTCTCTGTCAATGGAGAACTGTGTGGGTATAGGTTGTGATGGATGCTCAGTTAACATGTCAGAATTAAAAGGAGCTGTAACTACAATAAAAAAGAAAGCTATCAACGCGCAAGTAGCACCATGTCGAAGTCATCAGCTCAACCTCGCCATCTCTCGCAGTTGCAGAGTTACAAGTGTGAGAAACGCACTTGGTACTATTGAAGAAGTAGTAGCGTTCTTTACAGCGTCTAGCAAGCGGTTTGCAACATTGAAAAGCCACCTAAAACACTCGCTGCAATCTCATTGTCAAACGAGATGGGTTGAGCGACACGATGCTGTTATTCAATTCGCAGCTGATCTTGCAACAGTTTGTAATGTACTTAAAGAAATACATTGCTGGAGGGACAGAACAACGGCTGCCAAAGCTCATATTCTCCTTCGAGCTCTCTCCAATTGCGACTTTATTATCACGCTGTTTTCACTGAGTGACGTTATGAGTATAACATTTCCAGTTAGCAAAATTTTACAAGACCCTAGCTTGGACGTCGCGATGGCAAAATCAAAATTAGATTCGACGCTCATGGTGTACGAAAACATAAGAGCTAATGCTGATAGCCACTTTGCTCGTATTGTTGAAGAGGCGAAGGCGGTTATGGAAGAGTTAGACGTGGAGATGAGTGTTCCTCGTCTTACAGGCAGGCAAACCCATAGGGAAAACTGCAATCATAATGAGGATGTTATCACATATTGGAAAAGAACTGTTTTCCTTCCAATACTAGACCATGTTACCACTGACATGAGAGAACGTTTCGCAGAAGAAAATATACATCATTTAAAATTTAACATACTTTTGCCCTCACAACTAGTAAAATATGACGTTAATGATCTGGCAGATAAATTGAATCAGTGCTTAACTGAAATACCATTCTTGGAAGAATCACCCTTTTTAATTAAAAAGAAACTAATGGGAGAGATTCTTCAATACAAGCAAACGAGCATAAACGCCCTCAATGATCTTGATTCTGTTCTGCAAGCGTTATCTGTTTGTCCTAGATCTGTATATCCTACTTTGCACACGCTGTACAAAATATTTGCTTGTCTACCTGTATCGATTGCAACAGTAGAAAGAAGCTTTTCAACATTGCGGCGTACGAAGACATGGCTGAGGTCGTCAATGAAGGAGGATCGACTGAATGGCTTAGCTCTATTGAACAGTCATCTTGACATTGATTGTCCTATCGAGGATGTAATAAACCTATTTGCCAGGAAGAATAGGCGCATAGAATTCATCGTTTAGGGAAGAGATCGAGTACCGCAATTAATTTTAATACTTTAAATTACTTTTAATACCAACTTACAATTACTTAATTTTTTTTTTATGTTTTAAGATTATAGAACTAGGTTTACTAACTGATCCCGTTTAATACAAATAGAAGGCTTTGATTAATAAATAATCAAAGATTGAAGGTAAGATTGAAAACTTATTTTCTCATAATTTTTCTCGTAGCATACTGATGCTACGCACAACCATTGGGTTGTGTGTGGCAATATTTGGCTGAACGGACTTGTATATAAGGTGGTACCAATGAGGTGATAATACTTAAACAGGTGATAGTGTTGTATAAACTGAACAACTTTTTACAAGGAACATAGATCGAAAACCAAGTTTTTTTTACGCCTTGCCTTTCCATAGTAAGTCGGTCAGCTGACCAATGTACCTAAGTAAGTTTTGTATGGGAGTATGATTTTTACTATTAATTTTTCAACGTATTGTTCCTTGGACAAAGTTTTTCAGTTTAAGCAACACTATCACCTGTTTACTTTATCATCACACATTTGGTACCACCTTATACATAATATTTATTATCTTGTAGTGATGTGTATTTAATTAATTAGTTTTAATAAAACTTTCTTAAATTTTGCATTAGTGTAAAAGTTATAGTTAACAAAATATACTATCACTTTCTTAAATTTTCTACCCTTTTTTTGTTTCTAACCTGCTGTGTTCGTATTTTGTTTTACTGTGTGAGTATCATTTATATGACTTGATTATTTTGTTATTAGGATAATAGTATAACCTAGATCACCTAAGAAAAATCTATGTCTGCCAAATAGGCGACTTGCTAAAAATGTATAATGTGAAAGAGGCAAAAGGTGTATTTATTCATGTACCTACTTATGTTATGTATCTATGTATGCGCCCCCCCCTTGAGTTTTTTCTGTATCCGCCACTGCATAGTATTATATTATTTTAATAATTATTTATTATTTGTTTTTCCTATATTATCTATGTTTAAACTAGTTGTAAATTGTGATGTAAGGTTATTTCAATAAAGTTTTATATTTATTATTATTATTTATTTATTAGAACATAAGGTTTGAGTCAAATTATTTGAACTTTTCGGGGGTCCTTTAGTACGATGAGCATTTTGATCTAAACCTCTCCTAGCAATAAATCTTACATCATTGGAAAGGTATTTAAATTTGAAACACTTTATTGTATCACAATAAACGTCAACTATTAGTACTTTGAGAGTTATAACGCTCTGAACTTGACCAATTTTTTTATCATTTATGACCTAAAACTCCGAAAATACTAACAATTAATAGAAAGTATGTTTGCAGCAAATATTTATCATATCAAAACCTTTCTAATGATATTTCATTTATTGCTAGAGGTGGGGTAAATCAACTCCCATAAACAATAAACCACTTTTATACTTTAATAACCTTTAACTCCAAAAGTATAAACAATTGATATAAAGTATATTAACAGCAAATATTTGTCTTCAAAAGACCTTTCTAATGATATATAATTTATTGCTGGAGGGCGTGTTAATCAACTCCCTGCTGAAGATAATCAACAAAAAAGATGACATCTTTGACAGCCATTTTTTCCTGGTTAACGTTGATATTTTTCTTATTGTTTAATATACAAAGCATTTCAATAAAGGAACTAAATTATTTTCATATTTTAAACCTCACACGATTACTAGGAAAAAAAATATCGACCTCTTAAAATTGAAATATTCCCATACATTTAGTATGGAGACTGGCCGACGACATGACCACGAACTGACAGTAACAGACGTTGCCAAACTTATGTTCACGGCTTGCAATGAGCGGTTTTCTGACAGCAGAGATTTTTAGTATAATTTTATGTCGACAGATGGCGTTACTTCAACTAAGTCGATTTTTTAAATATTATTTCCCACTAATGGTCATATTGGTCATATAAAAGTTCTTCGTAACACGCCATCCGACAACCAACGCACAACGCAACAAACCACATACTCAACATACTTATAATAAAAAAGTAATTACATTTCATATTTTTCATAAAAAGCTACCTACTAAGTACAATGACATCTAGTTCTATTTTATGAACTACTTTTTTTTCTTAAACTGCCTTTTGAAAACCGCTCATTATAGAAGGCTATGGCAGTGCAAAACGCATCGAACCTCCAACCATATCGAACGCATCCAAACATATTTTTTTTAAATATTGTTGCCATTTTCTCATTTAGGAATCTACTGTTTCTATAATCAAAAACAAACTTTTCTATTGAAATAAATAACTCTTTCACAAACAATTTTAATCTAAATGACTACTTTGTATTTTTACTTCACTTTCAATAATTAAAAAATCTGTTTTTAGCTAAATATATTAGTTAGAGCGATTAATTTTCTAGCATTAATTGCAACAACTGACAACACCGACTGGTGCAAGTTTGCGCATGCGCCGAATGGCGATTTTTAATAGTGAATATCTTTGAGTTACAATTTTATAAATAAGAAATTTTATCGTTAGTCGGTAACATATTTATGTAAACGTGTAAATTTATAAATAATTTAGATCAGGTACTGTAAAAATACAACAGTTCCGTTATAATTTTCGAGTGATAAAAGTGTAACATCGGTGGCCATTACAAAATCTAAACTTTTTTATCAGAGGAACAAATGTCCATTTGATGTTTCGGCGACGTTGTGACTAATCCATGTAAAGCTAATTAAAAATTACCTTTCGTTTTATTACCTGGGATTTCTTAGATTTCAGTTCTGTTGATCATTCTCTTCACTGACAATCCATTGTATAATATATATTTCAAAAAGATTCGTGCCGACTGCTAATTGGGGTTGACTTCCCTCAAGAAACTGTCAATTGTTAAATTTTCTGCTATCAATAACTTATTGACATTCGTGAATTGACTGAGGAAAAACCACGTTAATTCTTTGAAGCTTGGAAGAACATCGTAGCGATACTGGTAAAAGTGTTAAATTAGTGACAGACACCCACAACGCTTGCTTGTTGTTACTCTTGAATGAACATAACATTGGCACGGCGACCTCTATTCAATTTTGTTCCCTTTCGGAAGAAAATCGTTGTCTAGGTCTTTCATTGTGAATTAAGATTCAAACATTAGTTAACAGTCGCCGAAACAGCAATAAACTTATGGGTACAACTTGTGATTGCAGTGGAAATAACCATGATTTTGAGATAAATTCGTATAGTGCAGTGGTTTAGTGTAAAGGACCTAAAAATAGTAAAAAATAGTGACGGTTTGTGTTGGTGTTTTGGATTGTGGCATGGGGAGTGGCGAACTCCGCGTGCCATCATCGAGGCTGTGACATGGGCTGCTTCGCTGCGGCCTCCGCTCGTGGGCTCTCAGAGTGATAGGAGTGTCAGGCTTAGAGCCTGCACGACACCTGTAGTATTATGAACAAACGGGAGAGCACCAAGGACAAAGAACGTCAGAGTGACGATAAAAGAACCTCCACGTAAGTGCTAAATTAATATATTCATTGATTTAGTAAGTCCAAGCAGTGTTTGGTAACATTTGACAGTGAATAGCTTTCATACTTTCATTCTAATATAGCGATGAATATAGGTTATCTACCTTTGACACTAGAAGCAATGAATGCTATCAAATCAATCATCACTGCAAAGGAATATTATCATTATTTTACTAGTAACACAATTTGAGTAGGTGTGTTAAGAAATCTAATTGAGAAATACATTGTGAGACCCGTAGTTTATCCATTTGGACACTTCCCCCATCAACATTTACAAGTAAAATATGGCAACTATGAATGTCAAACTTTATAAGGTGTGCAATATGTCCAATTGAAAATCTTTAAATTCCTTGCAAATTACATTTGAAGCCATCCATTCTAGTAACAGTGATCCAAGACCCTATTGATTTGATATACACTTTACTGATTCAAGTTCCAACTTTCTAGCATTAAAAGTGTAGTCATTCTAAGAATGAGATATATCATAAGTTAAATAAAATGGGAGTAGTTAAACTTAAAGTTTCCTTGCTAAATTGCAATCAGGGACAGGCTAGGTGATTGCGTAAAGTCAATCATATTCATTTGACAGTTCATATTGTATCATAATATATGTCATCCCATACAAATTGCAGCCGTTGGAATACAATATGAACTGTCCAATGAATATGTTTACCTTACACACTGGCACCCTGGATTAAATCCTTAAAAACCCCCTTTATACATTTGTGTTTTTAGTATTTACAGAATGAAAATAAAAAAATACAATAAACAGATTCTTTGATAGGCAAAACAAAAACCCTATTCGATATGCAAACATTATAATCATGGCATCATGAGAATACAAGATATTGTAAATCAAAACGAAACTGTTTCTGTCCCTGATTGCAATGTATCTATCTTATTTGCACATCCGCTATTTTTAATGTCCAGACCGCTGGGGCACAGGCCTTCCTTAAGGGTAGACAAGGAGGATGTGTCATATCATAACCCACCATGCAGGGATTGGTGGGTTCTATCTTATTTATGAATCTCAAATCAAAATGTATTTGACAAGTATGACTGTACAATCTCTAATGCTGAATTGGTTATCTTATCATCAGATTACCAAACTGCTATTATGTTCCTATATAAGATATGGGCATAGAATAATTGCATATAATATTATATGAGGAAAAAAGTTTGGTTATGTTTATAATATAACATTACGTACTAAGGGTCCATGATAGGAAAACTTTTTATATAGAAAACGTAAAGTTGTAGCCACAAAAAAAAACATACAACAAGCTAAAGAGATTATCTAGTAGCCACAAGTATTAAATTGCGTATAAACCTCACAGATGATTGTAAAATATCATCAAAAGCGCTTGTCGCGGGTCATATTTTTGGCGTAAATAATAGTAGAAACATATTGAATTCTACATCAAAAATTATCAAAATACACTTTATCAGACTGTGAAGTTGCTCCAATAACTTTTTTTCAAGAAAGATAATTGTGCTAAAGATAATAATGAAAAACATTGAAAAAGTGCAGAAGTGAGGTTATTTTCCATACTCTTTACATGTAACCGAGCCTTAAAGCTTTCATATATTTTTAATGATGTACATGTTGTGCAACAAAAAAGATAAGTCAGTACAAATGCTGGTTTCTTTATTGTAAAGAAGTTTATATTACAAATCAATAGAATGGAATAAATCAGTATTGGTACCAATTAATGCATAACATTTTATGAATCATCTAACTAAAAGTAATGTTATTTCAGAGTTATGAGTAATATTACTATGTATCTAGGTTACTTACTTCTCTGTAAGAACATGATGTAAAAAAATAAGTCGAAGATTTCTTTCATTTACTTTATGCCTTTCTCTATCTACTATAATCTTTAGGAAGATACCAAGAATGTGAGTCGTTATAGTCTGTTTATCCTTATTTGTCTTATTAAGTAAACAGTTGTAGGGTTCCGTACCAAAATGGTGAATAGGAACCCTTATGGTGTGACTCTGTCTGTCACAGCTGGATATCTGGAGAACTACTAATGTTATCAACTTGTGGGATAGTTTTAGATGCCATAATTTGCTTAACTATATTGCAAATAAGAAAGAAATTAAATGTCATTAAATTAACAATGTCCAACATAAGTAGCTAATTTCAGAGCACTTCCAGTACAAAATGTACCTATTTTAATCTGTAAATTTTTCTCTTTGTCGTACATCCTTCAGTAAAGTTGCATCAAATAAGAGCACTGTTTGCACATTCTCTAAAATTTTTTTAGGCCACTAAGTTTTCTATTTTTGATGAAATATGTAAAAAAAAACCATTTCCCCCTTTATCCTCCAATCATTTTCTGATTTTTTGTTGGAGGATTCCAACAAAAAATCAGTCAAGAGATAGCGCTGACCTAAAACTCCTAAATTCTACACCATTGTGTATTAATTTATAATGATATGGAACTCTTGGTGTGCGAGTCTGACTCGCTCTTGATGGGTTTTTTTTACAGAATGTCATCCTTATACCTAGTCTAGCCATAAATACTGTCCCTAACTTTTGAATGTAGGCTAGCCTTATGATATTATCATGCCAAAATATTGTTTTTATCCTGCTCAACTTTACATGTTTACATCACACAACCTTGCAGCATTGCTTATATTTTTTGTGGACAAAACTGTATACAAGGGGTGATGACTTGGAAAGTTTGGCCTTCTTGAGGTGATGAAACAAATCTGTTTTGGCATACAGGGCATACACTATATCTCATGGCCGGTATACATTTTGATTAGTGTTTAGTGCGAGTGGCTCGTTTAGTGTTTAGCAAAAAACAATTACTTAACACTAATCAGAGACTGTCCGAACGTGTTTTTAACCGGCTTCAAAAATTTTAAAAAGGAGGAGGTTATCTATTCGTCGCGTATTTTTTTTTTTATATGTATGTACACCGATTACTCGAAGACAGCTGAACTGATTGAAATGATTCAAATGTTATAACATGAGGATTGTTCCCAAGTTGGTCCCATTTTTTGAAATTTTGAAATCGGTTCAGTAGTTTTCAAGTAATCTTGAAAATACTGTTGTTTTCATAACCATTTTATACGAATTCAGACGGATTTTCAACCATTACTTTTTTGTTTATGCACCGATTTAGATGATTCTTTTTTGTTTGAAAGAAGACACCTTAAGAATGATACCATATTAATTTCATTGGTATTGGACGTTGGATTTTGAAGATACACGAGGGAACTCCTCAAAATCAAATAGGAACTGTACAGTGATTGAAATATTCGTAGGTTTATGACAATCAAAAACAAGTTAAGTATTTATCTTTTGTCAAGGACGTTCTGGACTAGAGTTGAACTGCGAAAGCCCAACGGAACTCGTGGAAACTGAGTTACTCGGGGTATACCATTGAAAATTGTGAATCATTATTACGTTTTATTTTATAAAATCATTGCTAACATACCTACCACAAAAAAGATTAAAATAAAAAAACTTTTAAAAAAAAGGAAAACCTTCAAAAATCTTAAAAAACAGATCTATAAGAAGCAAGAAATAATGTTCAAATCGATTAATTAAAACACGTCTATTGAAGTCGGGTCAAGTCAAGTCAAGTCAAATAAGCTTTATTCAAATAAACTTAATTATTAAGTACTTTTGAATCGTCTATATTTTCCTACCACCCATTCCAGACTTTTTTAGCTGACAAGAAGAATGGGCGCAAGAAACTTATCAGCTGTAACAGCCATAAGTAACGATATTTACAAACTTGAATATATCATTACCAGATAGGTAATTACAATACAACAGGGTGACAGGATTATTGGCAACAACAAAGACTTATTATATTACTTCAACAAAGTACTTGTTTAAGTAAGTAAGTACTAAGGTGGGGCTTTTAGAATATATAAAATACAATAAGTAAAAAAAATTACTTCCAGCTCCACCCGACTTCAATAGATGTGTTTTAATTAAAAATAAAATAAAATTTATTTCTCCTCACAAAACAATATTTTGGTACAATTTAAAAACATTTAAGCAAATAGTATGTGAGGAGCTGGTGTCTGAAATGGGAATAACCTGTATTACAGATCACCAGGTCCCCACCCCACGGATACAATCATAAAACATAATATCTTTAATCTATAGATAGATAATGTGAGCTGGAAAACTAGAAGGTGTTTGGTTGTGTGTGTGTGTGTGTGTGTATGTGTATGTATGTGTATGTGTGTGTATGTGGATGTGAGGTGTGTGCGTGAGAGATTTTTAATTCAATCAAAAGAATCGTTTGTTTATAGTTACATTTTAATTCATTTAATTAATTTAATTCAGGCAGGAAGCCCTCTAACATTCAGAGGAAGTCTTCTGTTACTGAGTAGGTCAATTTTTGCAGCCAATTTTTTATTAAGGTCTTACATTGACTTTTAGGCAACGAGTAGATTGACAGAATTCTGTTGACTTTGTTTTATAGACTGGCACCCTGATAGCAGAAAAAACGATGTGAGAATTTGGTATTAAACTTATTCCCGACACAAACTAAGTCCTTTCGCCTTTTTTTATTGACCTTTTGTGGTTCGTACTCCATGACAGAATGTTGTTTTAGCAGAATTTGCAAAACAAATAGTTGCCGTACTGTCAAGACCCCACTTCTTTGATACAAGTCAGAGGTCGGATGTCGGAATGGCAAAAACATACTAATTTTTAGAATTGCTCTCTGAGCCCTTTCGAGTTTTAAGAGAGTTGATTTTCCTGCACCACCCCACGCTATTATGCAATAAGAAAGGACAGACTGACAAAGCGCATAATAGACAGACCTTATCAAATTCACATCTGCAACATGCCTTAGGTTTTTAAATATAACCATTAAAAAGAAATTAATCGATTTGAACATTGTTTCTTGCTTTTTATTGATCTGTTTTTTAAGATTTTTTGAAGGAGGTTTTCCTTTTTTTTAAAGTTTTTTGCTAAACACTAAAGGAGCCACTCGCACTAAACACTAATCAAAATGTATACCGGCCATCAGGACAGTGAGCTAAGCACCGGTTATAAACCAGGGTTGCAAATTATCAATCTTGATAATTATCTAATAATTATCAAGATATCTGATAATTATCTTGATAATTATTAATTATCTAATTATTTTCATGGATAATTATCCAGCCATGGTGGCTGAATTTAGGTATTTATAATATTTTCAAACAAAATATGTTCTTTTATTATAAAATCACATTTAAAATTAGTATCGAAAATATGTATCTGTATTCAATGTTTTTTTCTTAAATAATACTATGCTATTAGTTTCCTAGGTGTAATGGAATGAAGTAGGCACTGCCTACATGGTATGCACGCCCCTGGTAAGGTTATTATCAAGGAGGATAATAATTATCAATACCTAATTATCTTGATAATTACCAAGTGCAAACCTGTTATTAAACAAAACATGATGTATCTTATTTACTCAAAACCACAATTAATTCCCAAAATATAACACACAAACATAGTTTTCTTACATTAAAATTATTTTAAAACAATTTTTATTTATTTGCTGCATTATCCCAATGCATCAAACAAATAAAACATTGTTTGTTACAAAATAATAGTAAGGGAGAGGGTCCATACTATTATTTTAGGCAAACAATGGCCAAACCGACTAATAATAAAATTAGGGGTTAATTGTTAAATTATTACTAGCAGCACACAATAACTAGTAGTACACAAACCCAAGTACTTATAATAAAACCCAAGTACTTATAATAAATCAGATCTTGAATCTTTATTTTGGGTCGCCCCCAACTCCTTGTCAGCAAAAGTCTCGAAAGGATTCAAAATTGCTTAAATTTCAACATAATTGGAATAAAGTTTATTTTACCTTCCTTTTGAGTCCCAAGACCAATACCAACATAAATGCACATTTCTGCTGATTTTGTCTGCTAATCTTTCCTGTTTTATTTTTTTTGAATCCTGCACCCTGATTATCTAAAAAGAAACTATTTAGCGACCGGTTGCATTTGACATACATTGCCACTTTTCTTTGGTATGTTTTTTTTTACCCAAAAATAAGTAGCAATGGATCACGATCATCTGTGAACTGCAACCAGTCGCTAGGTGGTTTTTAATTAGATAATCAGCCCGCCGGTTACTGGTTTGTTTTTAAAAATCCCAGTGCCCGCAACAATTATACCTGCTCAGACATGATTTTTGATTTTTTTTATTCTTGTTAAAATCTTTAAAGTCCGATTTCTAATCTCCTAGCAAAAATGTAAACTAAGGTGTTGCCAGAACAGAACAACACAAATGGAAATTAGTAACTATATTGCTCACTCAAGAAATGAACACATTTACATGTTTTTACACCACAAACCTAATAAAAATATATTATAAATAAATATTCTGAATCCTTAGTTTTACAAACAGTGAATTCTTAAATATTTCATGATAGCAGTTTTATAGTAGATAATATTTTTATGATGCTGTGCACAGGGTTGATATGATTTAAATCACTTGATTTAAATCAGTGATTTAAATCGCGATTAAAATCAAGTGATTTTTTTATAAAAATCAATGATTTAAATCAATACTTTTTACTGCAACCAAATCATCAGCCAAAATGTGTCAAAGAACTTCTTGGTTCCTTAAGCATTAAAAATAAATAGATTAGGCACCAAGAAGGCAGCAAACATAAAGTTAATATACCTACGGAATAGAGGAACAAACATGAGCTGTCAATCGAAACCGAAATTGATTTACATTTGTGTGTGTATTTTTTTATGTATTAGTCTCAGTGATGTAATCTTGTCACTATTGATATAAATATCGATATCGATAGTATTAATTAACAGCCATAGATTCAAAATAAATGGGATAGAATTTTGCACGGGTGTCCTAAAATTACGATTCTGATATGAATTATGACTATTAGAAAAAGTTCAGGAGATATTTAAAATCATCTATTTAACATAAAAAAGATAAGAAGAATGTTTTCAATTCGTTACAGTTAGAAGTTGATTGAGATAATATCCATAGATTTAGAACGCTCAAGTAGACGGACAATGGTGCGAGTGAGAAACCGTTTCTTACGGCTTATGCGATGTGCGAGATAGAGTTGAAAAAAAAGACAGCAGAACCTAGTTTGACTTCATTTATCATCTTTTATCATCTTGGTGAAAAGCGTCCACACGATTATTTTGTTATTTTGATTGCGATCGGGTTGATTTGGCTCTTATAACTACATAAATCAATAATGGTGTCGTGTTCTGTGTTGAATTGTTATTTTACTTACGACAATAACCCAAAGAAATACTTATTTCACAGGTAAATATGATTGTACAAGTACCATTTTCATATTTTAGTTGAATATATTCCCAAACACACTAAGTTATATATATATATATATATATATATGAATGGTTCTTTTAAACGCCTATTTCCTAAATAAAGGCTGATTTCTAAACATTATGACTCTATAAACGTAGGATGACACTGTGCGTCTAGGCTTTATATTGACCTGTAACAAAGACAGAAATGAGTGTCTATTGAGTGAGTTAGTGAATATGCTGCTATTAAAATTGAAGCTGAAATTGCAGTTGTAATACTTACTTAGAAATAAAATAGTATTATTATTTTATAGTATCATTTTATTAATGCTTACCGGAACAAATTTAGATGGAACTGCAGATTTTTTCAAAATCCGACAGGTATATTAACTTTATGGTAGGTATATAACACCAACTACGAAAGTAAAATACGTAGTAAGCTTTATGTGTCGTTAGCTTGTTGCTTTCAGCTTTTGCTCTGCAGGGAGAAAATGGCGTCGCATCTGGAAATATTTTTCCTCAAAATGCTTACTGCATAGATATGAAGTTTTCTTTGGAGTCCAGTTTGGACGGCCAATGCATGTAAGCCATGCATTTTTTGTATCTAAGTTGGTAGGAAATCTGAAATATAGTTAAATTACTTATGATGGTATTCTAATAGTCAGAAACTGATACCTATGGATCGGCTTAAGTATCTTAAATGGGATTACATTCCAAGATGATTATTAACTAAACATCATATAAGTACTTTGACAACAGTGAAACATATTCGTTTACCGCGTGATGCGGCGTGATAGACAATCGACAAAAAATATCGATAACTTTATGCACCCCTACTGTAAAATGAAAATTATTTCTTTACACAAAATATTCGTTATTTAGGTGTTCGAGCCTTCGCTTGAACCACTTGAGATTACACTTCAAAGAAATCGTCACTCACACACTTGCAAACCGTTCTACCGTGTATCTGTGCTCTGTTGCTATCTCTTTCTAACATGACGCAGCGCTCGGTGGGGCGGCGCTAGCGCCGCGCTCTCCAGTACGCTTTTGAATATCGAACGACTCACACGCTGTCAGGCTAGGCGCACTCCGCGCTTTAGGTACAAAGCTACAAGTAGGTAGCGGGTCCGTCCGGACGGACTAATTTCAGAGGGCTACCGCGTGCCGGCTGGGTCGCACATTAGCAGTTCGATTTCGATAGTATGCCTTAATACGAATAAAAAGGATCCGAACTTCACGTTTTTCACTCTTCTAAAAGTTCCAAACGACATCAAAACGTAAGAAGTGCTTGTCTACTAGGTACCTAGTTAGTAACTAGTATCCGTTTATTCTTATTGCTAAACAATCTTCGCCCAACTATTTATTGAAATAATAATTTATTGATTAGGTAGGTACTTACTTACCGAATAAAATTAATTATAATTACAATTTCATTTCGTAATAAAACCAATTGCTTTAAAGCCAGCCATGTATAGTCTGATGTGGCGTTAACTGTACCTAGCCTATGTTTTTTTTAAACGTATTTAACTACACATTATTTCACAAACACATAACTTGTAATAAATTAACTACCAGTTATTTAATTATTATTTAAAAGAATAAACCCTGAAGTCGTTAGAAGAAATAAGAGCTACGCGATAGAAAGAGAGGCAACTTCTAGGTGAATATAACTGTAGGCAAGAGAGCGGCGTGCAACCTGAATTGCACTTTATTGGGTGTGGAATAGAATCGTTATTTATTTAAATGACTTTGCGGAGTGGATCTTCTGTACTTGTACTATTATGTATTCTGTGACGCTGTGTTTGAAATTTCGGAGCGAATTACACAAAGTAAAAGAGTTGAGTGCAGATACACAATTTCGGTAAACAAGTACAAATTGTTGTAAGTAACTTACAATTGACCCTAATTCCGCTCGGCACCCATGGTCCAGCGACGTCAAAGTGCCAGCCACTTTTCCGATGGGTCGTAGTGTCGCATCGCATCCATCGCATCGACACTAGTGGCATGAATTGAGGCGACGCGACGTCTAGTATCGCTCGACATACAGTTCTCACTCCGTCCAGTGTCGCATGAAATGATGGAACACATCGTATCAACTAGTGCGACACGTCGTATCATCTGATGGATCACGTCGTATCGTCTGATGCGACGCGTCGTATCATCTGATGCGACACGTCGTATCGTCTGACGCGACACGTCGTATCGTCTGACGCGTCACGTCGTATCGTCTGATGCGACACGTCGTATCGTCTGATTCGTATCGTCTGATGCGACACGTCGTATCGTGTGATGCGACACGTCGTATCGTGTGATGCGACACGTCGTATCGTGTGATGCGACACGCCGTATCGTCTGATGCGACACGTCGTATCGTCTGATGCGACACGTCGTATCGTCTGATGCGACACGTCGTATCGTCTGATGCGACACGTTGTATCGTTTGATGCGGCGCGTCGTATCATTTGATGCGACGCGTCATTTCAACCGTTGCGACAACGCAACTCCTACAAATAAGCAATATTCCTTTCTTTTCTTTATTTCGATCATACCAAAACTATCAACTCTCAAGAGGAAGCTCATACCATCATCACAAGAGTAATCGACGAATTCTTTCCCTCGGATTGACGAACAGGGGAGGCCTACGAATACTCATATGAAGAGCTCTTTGGCGAAGAAATCTCCCCAAAAGTATAATCCTATTATTATTATTTGAATGTTAGGGGCTCTGCAGCTCAGATAAAGCTGTAGTCACTGCGACCTAAAAGATCTATTGTGACTCGCCACCTAATTATAGTAACTCTTTAAGGAAGTCTTGTGTATCTTCCTGGTTTTATTTAAGAGTTTTTATTTCCTCCGAGTCGATTACGTGTCGCCCCAAGTGGATACTACGGTTGCGGATTAGAAATCCACAATCACATAAGAGGTGCTTGGGCGTTGTCTGCTCCTCATTGCAATATCTGCAGACGTCAGTATCACTCAATTTCATATGAAATAGGTGTCTGTTTAGTTTGCAGTGTCCAGTTAAGGCTGATAATAAATAGTCGCGCTGACGTTCGATCTACTGATTTGTATAAGCTCATTCGTCCGTCTTTGCGAGTAACCTTCCATTAAGGATTTGGCGTGTCTCAATCCTGGCTGTGTTAACCAGAATTTTCTCGTCTCGTCCAAGAGATTGTCTTTAAGGAGTTGCATAGCCTGGTTTTTTTTGAGATGCCGCAGAAAGGTTCTGGGCCGATCTGTTGGCCTCGCGCCCCAGTTCTAGCAAGCTCGTCGGCTTTTTTATTACCAAAATGACCTGGTACCCATTTCAGAATAACTTTATTCTTTTGTTCATTCAGTTTGTCTACGCAGTCTTTCACCAGTGTCGGTCGTATTACGTTCGAGTTTACGGCGTTAAGTGTTGCTTGGCTATTTGAAAAGATATAGGTAGTTGGCTATTTGAAAAGATATAGATAGATGGTCTGATTTGTGTAGTTTCGTTGACGGTTGGTTTCTGCACATTCTGTAACGGCATAGACCTCTGCCTGGAATATTGTGGCGTACTTACCAAGATTAACACTAAGTTTGACTCTTGGTCTCACACCTTGTACACCACATCTTACATCAGGACCTTCGATCATCTATACCTGTGGATATTGCATGACAATGGCATTTGTGTGACACTTTTAACTCCCCCAAAACGCAGCCCACTGTGAAAGTCCCCCAAGACTTGTCATACAACTTGACATTTAGTGTCGCGTGATTTGTCAAACGGCATGTGGCACATTTCAGCTTTGTTATTGTATGACGTGCTACATCCTCAGGTATAGATGATCGAAGATCAGGATCCATTTTGGAGCCTTCCGTGAACCAAACTAGGCTTCCAGCCTTACAGGAGCTTGGTCATCAGACCACATCTCTTTGCTTGGTAGTTCCACCGAGTAATTTCTAGTGAAGTTACAGAGTGGAAGCATGACATCAGATGTCATTGCAAAAGGTCTAGCTAGCAGGGCATTGACTGCTGCTCCTGGTGTTGTAGGCATGGCCCCCGTTGCCATAAGGCACGCTAACCTTTGCAAACTGGTTAGCTTGTTTATTAACTGTCGTTTGGGTTGCTTTTTTCCATCATACTACACAAGCATATGTTATCATCGACCTAAATATGGCGGTATGCATCCACAGAGCAATCTTGGGGTTTAGGCCCCAACTTGAGCCTGCTAAACGACAGCAAATTCCTAAGTCAATTATAGCCTTTTGAATCACATTATTTATGTGTGTATTCCACGTCAGCTTTTGGTTTATTGAACGCCCAGGTATTTAGCTTCAGTAGAAAATGTTATGGGATGGGAATCCCCTTTATAGTGGGCGTTTTAAGTTTGTCCAACTTATGTAAAAGGAACTATTATTGATTTGTTCGGTTTTAGCGACAAGCTGTTCTCAGTGCACCACTTATTTGATGACAATGAGAGACCTTTGAAGTATGGATGATACAGGGTTCTGACATCGTCAGCATAGCCCTGTATATCTAGGTCTTTTTAGAGGCTTCAATCAATAATTGATCGACAACAAGTGACCACAATAGGGGTGATAGTACGCCCCTCTGTGGGCATCTACTAGTTATCTTGAAACCTCTCTATGTTTACATTTCTGTGAAGAAGCATGCTATCAATCCAGCGGATGGTTGTGCTGTGTCATGCATTCCCCTAGAAAGGGTTTTGATAGTGACGTTATCAAAGGCACCTTCTGTCAAGGAAAACGCTTAAGGCTATCTGTTTATTTTCTAGGGCCCTTTCGATCCTGTCTGTTAGTTCTAGCAGAGCAGTTTCTGTGGACTTTTCTTTACGATAAGCGTGTTGCTTTGTATGTAGGGACGCTCGCGCAGTGGCTCGTCCCTTATATACACACCAATAACCTTTTCTACACTCTTGAGTAGGAATGAGGTAAGGTTAAGGGTCTGAAGGATTTTAGCTGTGAAAAGTCCTTCTTTGGATGGAACAAAACGGACTTTTACTGAAGTCCATTCGCTTGGTTTATATCCCCAGGCATAGCTTGCTTTGAAGATCTTTACCAAAATAGGGATGAGGGTCTCCTTTCCTTGCTGTAAGAGAGCAGGAAAGATATCATCATATTTCCTAGCTGATTTGAACGGCCTGAACGAATCAATCAATCAAGTTTCTTGCTGCTCTTCTCCAGTCCTCATTGTTAGGCCTAGTGAGGCAGCTTTGATTCATTCCATTGGCGTCTGGCACTTATCCAAGAAAGTGAAAATCTATGGTTTCTTCCGCTGTTTTCAGTGAAAGTCCCGTCTGGTTTCTTTAACAGTCCCAGTTGATTCGAAGGCGATTTGGCCAGGACTTTGTGGATTCTAGCTCCTTGGGGGGCACCAATGATACCCTCACAGGACTTTCTCCATGAAAGTCGCCTTGCCTTTCGTACTTCCTTGTTGTAGTCTGTCTAAGCTTTTGCATACCGATACCGATCCCATTTACCGGTCGATTTAGCCTTGTTAAACAGCCTTTCGGTCCTAAAACTAGTGTTCTATCAGAGAGAAAGTACCGAAGTGCTAGATCAAAGATTCTACGCTGGTGTCTTGGTTGAGCCTTGTTATGCTCACCTCAACATATTGTATCTAAGACATTCGGCTCAGGTAAGTTCTACTTCGCGTTCATGGATGTAGTTCATGACATTAAAAGCAATAACCAACTAACCAGTCGTCAAAGCATCTCTTCGGACTCTCGATGCCCTCAAGGAGAAAATTCTACCAGGAACAGCACTTTGACACCGTCAACACATACTGTCATAGAAGATCCCGAACATCATATTAACCCTCAATGATTCCTCGGGTGATTCGCCACCTCAAAACCTCCCAAGGAATTTACTTGATCGTAGCCCCGAGTTGGAACAGAGCGTTCTGGGAGCCCTATCTCAGGCGAATTGCTGCATGCCCTCCAGTCCCAACTCCGGACCTGAGAATGAACCCTGTTGACCTCCGAACGAATCGTCCGCCACAGAATATGGAAAAGTTAAATTTATTGGTTTGGAAGGTACAGGCTGGAATAGATATCTAAGAAGCTGGTCAGAAGCAGATGTAAGCCTTTTAGAGGCGTCCTGGAGGAAATCCATCATCAAAACCTACACACCCATTTGGCTCCCATGGCAGAAATGATCCTGCTCCATCAATGTTGCCACTGACATCCCATGGTCTTGAGATGTAGCGCAATATCTGTGTCACCTACCTACATAAAGACATTAAACTGGCCCGCAGTACCATAGCCTTACACAAATCAGTAATTACAACAGTATCAAATCCTAGAAAGTTTGCAGCTCTAAGCTCCCATATACTAGTAAAACATGTCCTAAAAGCCATTTTCTCGAAGAACCTTCCAGTAAAAAAAAAAAAAAAAAAAAAAACATTGCCTTTGAAAATAAAGGACCTTCTCGAGTTCCTTAAGTCCTACAATATGAATAACAACAGCTTATTACACATTTTTAGACATACTGCCGTCCTCCTCCTGCTAGCCTCGGGACGGAAAGAATCAGTCACAGACAACGACAAAAATGAAATAATTTTATGGTCACAGTTCGTCTCTAAAACGGACTCTGAAAAATATAGACAATGAGCATGGGTCCTTAGAGAGAACCCAGATGAGGTTGGACTTGATCTCTTATCGTGGATCAGAAAATCCATAAGGCTGTCTCATGAGAAACGAAAGGGGGAGAATCTAAAAAATTTCTTCACATCAACAAGAGGCACAGTAAAGAGCGCATCCCGTTCCGTGATTGCAGGATGGATTCGAACTTTATTTCGTGAAGCGGGTATATCCGCTTCAGCAGGCAGCTTTAAAGGGGCTGTAGCATCCGAGAACTGGACATCTAACAAATACGATATTGAAGAGATTCTAAAGAGAGGAAACTAAGAAATACTTTCTTTAACCACTATTTTAAAGAAATAGGTACCCACAAGCAGTCTAAAACAACTATTGTAACCCACTGCTAACTGGTTGAGAGATAATTTTTCATTTTTTTTAATGTCTCTTATATCAATAATGATGATTTAGTGATCTCATCTGATTATAATCAACAAGTAAGGCATTTGTCATTTATATAATTAGGAATTTATATTATTTATCCAAATCATTAAAAGAATTTAATAAGAAGTTAAATATGTTTTATTACTCATTTCAAACACTTAATAAAAATCACAGTACGCATTAGCAGCGCCGGCAGAATAGAAACACATCTCAAGTGGTTCAAGCGAAGGCTCGAACACCTAAATAGACCCGTTTTCCCCCCGAAGGGTAGAAAACGGATATTTAGGTTTCAGCCGTAGCTTGAACCACGCCTTTAAGTTCCTTGCCGGCTAAATTTCAGGTACTGAAGAGCGCGGCGCTAGCGCCGCCCCACCGAGCGCTGCGTCATGTTAGAAAGAGATAGCAACAGAGCACAGATACACGGTAGAACGGTTTGCAAGTGTGTGAGTGACGATTTCATTGAAGTGTAATCTCAAGTGGTTCAAGCTACGGCTGAAACCTAAATATCCGTTTTCTACCCTTCGGGGGGAAAACGGGTCTAATTTTGCATTTTGTCTAGCCGATCTTTGCTTCTTACAAAAATGAGTGTATACAGAAGAGAATAATCACGCTCAGTGCTAAAATTTCGAAACGTATTGGCAAAAATAAACACAAAGTTAGGCGGGGTCGATTTGGAATAATTTACCTGTGAAATGAACATTTTTCTGGGTTATTTCGATGTGTTGTACTACAATCAATCACTGAACAGGGCACCATGTTTCCGAAGCATTATTTCGCAAAAATGTCCACGATTTCAAGAAAAATCGGAAATATTTTCAGAACTCAAATTCTCAGCGGGCTGATAAGTGCTGACAAACTGTCAATCAGTTGCGAAAAAGAGTTCTGCACGTCATAATCACGCATTTCTTTTTATCACACATGTTGCTGATTAGTGACATCTCGCTTGCTCAGCCCTTTGTTACTCTATTCCGCTAGGTAATATTAACTTTATGGCAGCAAATTAGTCTTCCTTTTGAAACAACTAAACTAAAAATATTTTCCGTATTCATTAAAATTATTGTGTGTTTTTAAAACGTGATCTGATTTTATAAGAACTTTTTGATAATTTTATAATATAAACTTAAGGTATTAATTCGCTGTACTTATGTATGTTAAGTACCATTTAAATGTTGAAATGTTTTGTTTTAAAAATGTTTTTTGTTCATTTTATTAATAATTGTCATTGACATTAAAAAAAATCATATGTTGTTTTTTATTATTAATAGCTGACTACTAAAATAAATAGATCAGAATATAAAAAAAAATCAAAAAAATCTGATTTAAATCAAATAAATCCGATTAATTTGATTTATTTAAAAAAATCATGATTTTTATCAACCCTGGCTGTGCACACATCAACTGCATACTGTAGACAGGAACCTTTGGTTCATTTTATAAAATATCATTTATGATGACCATCAGCCATTTTAATGTCCCCACTGCTGGGGCACAAGCCTTCCTTATGGGTGGATAAGGAGGATGGGCCATAACCCACCACGCGGGCCCAATGCGGATTGGTGGGTGTTAACGATTGCAAATGCAGCCGGGACCAAACGGCTTAACGTGCCTTTCGAAGCACGGAGGAGTTCAAGATAATATATTTTTGGTCACCTATCCCATTACGAAAATTGCTTAACTTCCGCAATCACTGGGCCAGGCGCTAAACCACTGCTCCACTGGCTCCTCAAATATCATTTATATTAATAGTATTTAATAGGAGTAATAAAGTAGCTGTAGTAGTAACATTTGTCTTGGTATTTTGGGGGGACAGGCGGAGATGCTAAGTTTGTGATTTTGTTATGAGTTTTGTTATTGAGTCAACTTTTGGTATCAAAAATGGTTATGATAGGTATCAATAAAGAAACAACAACTAATTAGTTATTATCCTACTTTAAAACTACCCTGAATGACATAATACTTATTACGACTCAAAAATTTATGATATAAATTAAAAAGGTATAAAAGTGACCATAGGTTTATATCTGAAAAAAGGTCAGTTTGACAGTGACATTTCTTTGTTTACATTTTTGCTAGGAGATTAGTAGTAATCGGACTTTAGAATACCTGCTGTTTAGTGAGTAATTTTATTCAAAAATACAGGTACTATTTGTTAAGTGGATGGCTTTATTTATCTGATTCTCCCCTTTTACCTTTATCTGGTGACAGATGGTCGGCAATATGAATATGTATAAACCTTCCTCTCCTTTATTAGAAAAATGATAGAGTGGTGCCAATTTATTTTTTATGAGTAGCAACAAGCTAGGTTTTTTTAATACAAATCAGGAATGCCAAGCCTGTCATGAGAAATTGACAAGTACTAGCTGTTAGTCTTACATAGAGAGAATTCTATTTCATTATGCATAAGCTTAATCTACAACCTTCTCTTAATATTAGAAATGCATAGAAAATAGTGAGTATTAGCTTATAATTGGATCAAGTTATTAATATTATTCAATACAATAGATTTACTAAATCATAGATACTTTGTATTGTTAGTATAGGTAGTAAGTAGATATTTTTAATATCTGTCGTTCCCAATACTCGTTTTAGGTGATAATGAGTTCGTTTCTTCATCAATTATGACGTATCCATTATTTGTTTGTCAGTGACGCACTTGTTCTTTTTTGGCACAGTTATTCTTTACCACTAACTTAACCCACATAGTAGTAAGTGGGTTAGCTTATAAGTACACGATGTCAGCTGACTTAAAATTATAGACGCGTTTATAAGTGTATCTTAATTTACCAACTAAGCTAAACACTTGACTTGATTTTGGCGGGAAAGTTTATGGCGCGCATAGTCACCCGTTAATTTCGTCATAAAGAACTAAAAAACAACTTTTCTTTGGTCTAATGGTTCGTCCATCCGTGTAAGACCCGAGGGTCTTGAGCCTGGGTCCCGTTCCCAGAAGGACGGTACATTTGTATACTCGGTTTGGTTAGTGATAGGGCTTGCTAGCTACCAACATCTTACTTAAGTTTGACACCATAACAACAGTTTAACATAGTTGTGTTCCGACAGCTAGTGGTCAAAGATAGCCAGTTCCTCAGTGTTGAGGTTTCCGGGTGTAGTGCGCTTCCAACTTCGGCCGTCACAGCGTCACTTAACGTCAGGTGATATCAATGCCAAGCACTGACCGTTATGGATAAAAAAAATACTTACATTGGCGTCGTACACCTGCTACTTTTCAACCATTAACACGTTAACTGCCGCAGACACCAGACACAATGGAAATTCTATTGTTTGGGAGACACTTGGCAGCTAGCTAATGCCTTATCTATATCGCCGATTTGATGTTGTTGGTGTTTAGTTGTCGAAGAACTCGATGGCGCTGTGTGGCTTAGCGCATTTGACATGCGATCGTCGGACTATGGATGAGTGACCAAAATTGTATTCCTGATCTCCTGCGGGCTTTGGGAGGCACAAGTAGCAGTTGGTATCCGCTGCATTTCCGGTCGTTAACACCGCACACCCAGCAGTGGGTGTCGTGTGTGCGACTGATATGACGTTAACAACACCCACCAACGCAGATTGAGCCCGCGTGGAAGTGGGTTATGTTAGGGCGGTTCATCCTCCTTCCTTATCCATCCACAAGGAAGACCTGTGTCCCAGAAGAAATGTCCCAAGCAAGGGAAAATTGGTTCACATAATAATGGTACTCGTACTTAGTCCTATGCCGGTCCCACACGTTTTCTACAATATTGGCAAATTCATATCATACGTTGCCGGTTTTGTAAGAAATGCTTCAAAGAGGTTCTTTAAATAAAAAAGCATCAACGAACGACACATATTGTCCAAGGTTTGGGTGGGCCAACGTGTGGAGCCAACATTACCTAATTCATAGCAATTTTTCGATTTATCCAATCGGCTAATTTGTTTGTTAACTTGAGCCTTAATATTAACTGCTTTAAGTAACACAACGTTAAGTATTTTTTCTACTAACGTTAACCACAACATTAGGCAGTATAAACATCTCATACATTGTCAATTTGTCATATCAATCGCATCGCACCCAAGCATATACGTTTACTTAAAATTCATCTGGAAAAATAAACCGAATATAATTATGTATCGTCAGTCGTTAACTCGTTATCAATAATATAAAATCCTAGGTAGCAACATAAATAGCGCATTTAATTATGTTATGCGCGTTAATATTACAACAAATACTATGCGTACCATAGATGCCTTTTCATTTAGATGGAATGCCATCAGTTTATTCGATTATTATTGATCCGTTAACTTTAAAATAGAGAACAGCTACGAGTAATTTTCACAACTAGGAACATGAACAGGCCATTTTGGCTAAATAAATGCGGAAACCAGACATCCGCCTAATAATAAAATTCAATAAAATACCGTGCTTTTGAGTTTAGCAAAAAGGTTTGCCAAATTGCTTTAGCAACCTTTTGGCTTTCCAAACTAAAAATAGGTAGGAACATAGATATTATTTACGTGTTATTTAGGTATTGTTCAGCTAGATAATCGTCTTGTTCCATGCTTTTGACCACTGTGCTGTGGTGCATAGCTTTCACTTTTAAACTCAATGCCAGTAACGGTATGATTCACAAGAACCACTGCTCATTCAGATAAAGTGCACTAACAACAGTTTCATTTTAGCTCTAGAATAAAGAATTAATTAATTACATTATTGTGCAATCGGTTGGACTGCTTGAGCAATTATTTTATTTATAAAAAAAAATCATCCTTACTAATATTATAAATGCGAAAGTCCGTTTGTTTGTTTGTTTGTTACGCCTTCACGTCTTAACTACTGAACTGATCATCATGAAATTTTACACATACGTTGTCAGGGGTACAGAGAAGGACATAGGGTACCTTTGATCCCGAAAAAAGGAACTGTTCCCGAGGGATAGACAAAATACTATCCACGCAGACGAAGTCGCGGGCGGAAGCTAGTAGACTACAAAGTTGGTTACGAAAATAAATACACGATTGTTAATAAGCTTAAAAAGTTAAGAAGGTACATATTATGTTGTTTCTCCCTTGTGGCTATGTCCATCAGTCATTTTTAATGTCCCCGCTGCTGGGGCACAGGCCTTCCTCATGGGTGGATAAGGAGGACGGGCCATAACCCAACACGCGGGCCCAATGCGGATTGATTGGTGTTAGCGACTGCAAAAGCAGCCGGGACCAACGGCTTAACGTGCCTTCCGAAGCACGGAGGAGTTCGAGATAATACATTTTTGGTCACCCATCCCATGACCGACCCTTACGAACGTTGCTTAACCTCCGCAATCGCTGGGCCAGGAGCTAAACCATTGCGCCATCGAGCTTGGGGCTATGATCACTATCTATTTTAATTTATTTTATTTTGTGCTACGGGCTAAGGATTACTGGATACGAACCATCAACAATGCTCATCGACATAATTGACCTGTTTACGTTTTGTTTCACAGATTTACCGCATTTCATTTGCATTAAACTCGTATTTTCTGTTCCTTCCGGGATTTCGGGAATCGTGTTTATCTCTTAAGATATCACGAAAAGTTCTTACGAATTGTATAAATTATTATTGTACTTGAAAGTTAACTGAAGAAGGGCTAACTACGTACGTTTTAGTGGTGTCTTGTCTTGATAAGTCTGTCTGATAGTACGAGTAACATTAAAGAAAGCATGTTAGGCGTTTATTGATATTTTCTAATAATAATAAAAAATAAAATATAATATATAATAATAATAATAAAACATGTATTGTAAAAGATAAACATCCATAGATTTATTAGTAAATGTTAGTAACAATTTTATGATCGTACGTATAAATTGTATAGATCCGTGAAAATATGAACGTTCGATATTTGTAAACTAAAGCCATACCTACCATTTATTTACCAGGATTTTCAAAGAAGTTCTGCTAAAACCCAGTAAATGTTAATTTCATATATCTTGCATTTTTGACTCCCAGAATATCGCGCAATGCCAGTAAGGTCATTTCATCAGTCTTTTGAACACCCTCCCCCAAAGCAATCCATGAACATAAAATTCCTTAGTGTTCGTGTCTTGGCTAAATACTAATTACCTACCTGATGATTACCTACTCACACGTTAAATGCTTTTAGTACTAGTGGGCAGGCCATAGTCGAACTAACGAATTAGAACTCATAAAACTAGTTGAGTCCTTGTTGAGTCTTGTTTAAGGGGCCGTAATAGGAAAACATAGTTTGCGCGGGCCATTTTTTTTATATAGAAAACGTAAACTTGTAGTCACCACAAAAACCATACGACAAGCTAAAGAGTTTATCTAGTTGCTAAAAACATAAAATTGTGTATAAACCTTACAGATGATTGTAAAAAAATATCAGAAAATCACTAAAAACGCCTAAAAGCTTGTCGCGGGCCATATTTCTGGCGTAAATAATAGCGGAAACGTATTGAATTCTACATCAAAATACACGTTAAGGTACTGTGCAGTTCCTACAATGACTTTTTTCTTTGATATACTTTAATTTTGTGTAAAAGAATGGTTAAACTCTTCTATTTTTTCGGCCGAAATCCCCATACAAATTTGTAAAGCGTTGCGTTGCAATTTTCATTTTTTATGGGTATATATCAAAATTATTGCAGTCTGCTAGTAAAGAAAATCTTAACTTTATGTTGGTGTTTTGATAATTTTATCTGGGTCTTCAGATTTGGGGTTCTTTTCGTTTTGGGGTAACAATTGGGGAAATGATAACAATGGATTGAGAAAAGATTCAAGGAATAAAAATATTCTGGGGAAAGTTTTAAGGAAATAGTTTTAAGAATTTGTTCACTTAATTCATAAAGTGCACAATACTATCCATCAATGGCGAAGGATCCATACAAGCCCATTCTCATCGGTTTACCTTTCCACCGCACTGATCAACTATGCAGATCATAACGTTTTTGTACAACGGCTTACCTTCGTCATATTTCACCCCTCGCCACTGCTATTATATTTAAAAACAACAACAACAACAAATTAAGGTGAAACGATGAGCTCAGTAGCGCCACTAATAGAAATACATTAATTACGTTTCATCAAGGGCTTAGGTTAAAAGTTTTGGTTATTTTGCGAAAATAGAAGCGTAAAGTGCAATTTTAAATATTTTAATCTATGCAATAAGTAAAGCCGGCTCCACACTCGCGCGCGAACCGCGGTCGCGAATCACGGACGCGGTTCGCGCATGAAAACTGTGCGAAAAATATAGCCCTCCAGACTAGCGCGTGAACCGCGGCCGCGAATTACGGCAACCTTAGTTCCGCGCCCTGATTATCTAAAAAGAAACTATTTAGCGACCGGTTGCATTTGACATACATTGCCACTTTTCTTTGGTATGTTTTTTTAACCCAAAAAGAAGTAGTAATGGATCACGATCATCTGTGAACTGCAACCAGTCGCTAAGTGGTTTTTAATTAGATAATCAGCCCGCGGCACACAAGTCCTTTGACGCGGACCAAAAAACCGCCACCGGACGGGGAATGCTGCGAAGCGCGAACGCGAAGCCGCGAAGCCCATACGCGAAGCCGCGATACCCTCCACACTCTTGGTTCGCGGCCTTCGCGGGCTTTCGCGGCGCGAGTGTAGAGCCCTTTTAATGAATATCTTAAGCCGGCTCCACACTCGCGCGCGAATTGCGGCCGCGAATCACGGGCGCGGTTCGCGCATGAAAACGGTGCGAAAAATATAGCCCTCCAGACTCGCGCGCGAACCGCGGCCGCGAATCACGGCAACCTTAGTTCGGCACACAAGTCCTTTGACGCGGACCAAAAAACCGCCACCGGACGGGGAACGCCGCGAAGCGCGAACGCGAAGCCGCGAAACCCATACGCGAAGCCGCGAAACCCTCCACACTCGCGGCTCGCGGCCTTCGCGGGCTTTCGCGGCGCGAGTGTGGAGCCCTCTTTATATTACTAAATGTGGCCACTTTTGGCACTATGTAGATGCTCGACTTATGCTTAAGTTTGAGTTCTTGAATTGCATTTTACTCTTTTGTTTTCGCAAAATTATCAAAGCATTTAATCTAAGATTCTAAACCCTTCATTGGTGGCGCTACTGAGCTCATCGTTCCACCTTAACTTGTTTCACTTCGGGTATAAATGTAGTCTTTATCACCGATGACCGACCCTATCGATGGTTGCCTGCGTCAATCGCAGACAGCTCCTAGCCTACTAAATACTGCTAATTACCATAATTGTAATCAAGATGTACATTGCAGCGCGACTGGGGCGGTGGGCGGGCGCGGCGTGGGCAGCAGCGCCATGCACACGTCGCGGCACTCCGTCACCTCGTCCTCGGGCGTACTCATGGTCGGCCCCAACTTCAGGGTCGGCAAGAAGATCGGCTGCGGCAACTTCGGCGAACTTAGGCTCGGTAAGTTTACACCTTTCATTTCGTTTCATTTGATATACTTATGGCCGAATACTCAAACGGCTCTCAAACAGCATGCTGTCTTTGTCATATCTTCGACATTTAATGTGACAGGACGACGTTTGAGAGCCCCTCAAAGTTAATTAGCGTTTGAGTATTCGGCCATTAGGCACTTTCCTCACCGGCTCAGTACCTTTTGGATTCTTCGTCTATCTCTGTCGCGTGTCCTGAGTGTACGTTATGGTCGCGGAGTGAGAGTTGACGCGAAGAACACGCCAACACTTGCAACCTACGCCATTATCTAGAAACTCTGATATTTAGGTAAAGTGAGTGAGATGGTGCCATGATGTCTGACTCTGTATATGCGTCTCCTCCCACAGTCAGTCAGTCCGGCATCCAGTCCTCATATTC
This sequence comes from Agriphila tristella, assembly GCA_928269145.1. NCBI lineage: Eukaryota > Metazoa > Arthropoda > Insecta > Lepidoptera > Crambidae > Agriphila > Agriphila tristella. The sequence continues at coordinate 49,017,250 of OV743433.1, forward strand.
ATATTCAACCTTGTTTCATACATAATAGAGCATAAACGTTTTCAAAGAGTTCAATACAATACATAGTAATGTATTAATTTTGAATACGAGTGTACAAAGATATCTGTTAAACTTCTTATTGATTCAGTGTTCAGTTTGGCATCAGTCCATTCCATCAGTCTAGTACAAATTTTGGATTATCAATCTGGAAAAAAATGAAAGTTTATGACTTCAGTCAAATACAGACTGATGCCAGACTGATCATGTAATCTCCCTCATACTGATTACGTCAGATACCGTAATCTACCTTACCTTATGTTCCGAAAACATTGAAAGGTAAACTGTTTAACAAGAAAGTTAATAAAAAAGTCAATATTCACCCGCTCAAATAATTTCTTATATTCGCTAAAAATAGAATAATCGATTCGATAAACATTTTTATAATACTCGTTGCGTTGAAATCTTATGAAAGTCAAGTTCAACTCAAGTTGGCCAATTCGATTTCAAGTTGAGTTTAAGTAAATTGTTAAGGTTAAAAGTTAAAACTGCGAGAAACTCCAATCATTCACATCACAGAGCGTTTAGCTCCATTTAATATGGATGAGACGTTTGTTAATAGTGTGATTACAAACGCGTCTTCTGTTAGTTAATAAACACAACAATATTATTTATTTGACCTCTATTATGTAAGTAATAAGATAGCACTTGTTAATAAAAACGTCAAGCAAACAAATGAAAGGCATGTCTAGGCATGAATTGAATTGTTAAGTGCGTATTGAAAAAAATTTTAAATAAATTTAAAAAATATTAAAAACACGACTGCCCTGCCAAAAACGAACTAAAAAGTTAAACAACAAGTGTCATTGCAGTCGGGGGACCTTATTATGGAACAATTTTTGATCAAAAAGGTCCCCCGACTGCAATGACACTTGTTGTTTAACTTTTTAGTTCGTTTTTGGCAGGGCAGTCGTGTTTTTAATATTTTTTAAATTAATTTTATTTTATTTCACACATTTTAGTGACATATTATATAGTTTTTATTTGATGCCCATATTGTAATAATAGAAGAAAAAATTTTTTTTTTCACATTTGAAAATGGCGTCGTACTGTCGCCATATTGATTTTTTCAAAAAAAATAGCCAGTGTCACTCGGAATGCTGTAAGGATTCTAACGATACCCCATTTATCCAAATCAGTTCAGGCATTTAGAAGTTATGGTGGAATAAAGAAACTCACATACCCACAAACATACATGAACCCTGAACACATAACACTCTTTTTGCTTTGGGCAGTCGTGTAAAAAATATAGAGAAATACCTCATCCCAGTTTTAAATAATTAAGTTGCCATTTGAACAGGGTCAAGATTGAGTGTTTTTAATTCGTTGTCGAAGAAATAACTTGTATTTTGTGTATCAAGTCTGTCATAGGATGAGAAGTGGAGGAGTGTCTTAACACAATCATGAACTTACCAATCTGACGTCGTCGGTCGATGTCGTCGTTTGCATTTTAATAACAAGCCCGTAGTTGTATTAAACGATAAACTGGTGAAAATTCGTAGTACCTGTCTCTTCGTAATTATTATGCATGGATACGTTCCATGCATAAAAATTGAAATATTTTTTGCATGTTGTAGCGTGGTTGATGCTAATTTACTCGTATCCGTATACGTCTAGTACCTACTGCTACAGTTTGTGACCATTATAAAATTTGATTATGCCTAAGTAAAAGTTCATACAATATTGTCATATCAGACTGAATGAAATGGCTCGCTCGGAGAAAAAAATAGGAGCAATTTTAACGAGAAAAGTAAAGAATAGTCGTGTACTTATATTTCCTTGTATTAGACTGTTTATTGAGGACAATCTGTGTGCAACTACAGGTAAAAGCGGGCGAACAACAAAGAATCCTGGTATAATGGGCAGAGGCTGTGTGACTCATTTTCCCGCCGTCAATTTTCCAAACGTCTCCTAAAAGAAACAGTCACCAGGCTAACAATAATTCTTGCTCCATGCGGTTATGAGTATGAGACTCGTGAAATCATTAGATGTTTTGTTTTTTAATGAGTACGGCTAGTGATAGCTCTTCGATGACCTTAGCGTATGTAAGCCCTATTACGTTAACGGTAAGGTTTCATTTTGACGAATTGTCTAGCTTAGAGATTATATGGCTGCGTGCGGATGAGAATTGGATTCAACCTCGCGTCACTGAAAATAACATTATTGCCCGCGCACGTGCGTGAGGTGATTAAGCCTGTTCATAATATGATATTAGGTAGGTACCAGCTTTCCAAACTGTTGTAATGCTCCGACAATGACGAACCGGTCTTAACGTTCAAACACTAAACAAGATTAATAATATGCGTCATCAATACCGGTAGAATTATTAACTTATGTTTATCTTTCTTCAGTCTGATAACTATTTAAAATATGGCTGCTCTATGTTGGAGTGATAGCTTTTTCTGTCATTCACGGTTCATGACTCACGTGTTCCGGTTGTTGCTTCATCCTTTACTTCTTATTTCTAAGATTGTTTCTGTGAGATAATACGAATGCTTCATGAACTGACTAAACATAGCTTAGTAGATTCAAAAGATACAATTTACAGTTATGCCACGCGCCCGTATTGAAATGAAATAACGAACCCACTCAAAGAAATGAAATTGTGATAAGAAAAAGATAGAATTATATTTTGAAGGGTTGCGGTTACCGCACCGAAAGTCCCAAACCAAGTAGCGTGCGTTTTCCTCAACCCAGTGACGTCATCTCCGATGCAGCCACAACAAGTTTCTGCCAGTAGCCATTTGTCATTATTTTGTAGCGTTTTAATTACTTCCGTGAATAAATCTTATTTAATAGAATAGAATAGAATAGAATAGCATTTTATTGGCAGCACATATCACATACACAAAGCGTAACAAAAAATATTAGGACAGCACAAAACTTACAAGGAAAGAAAAGCAGTCACACTGTGCAGTGCTATGTGATGCCAAGACTGACCTCGGCTCAGTATAAGCAGCAGACGAGAAGAACATCTACTGCAACTGGTATTCTGCCGAGGCCCAGTAGTGACATCACTGAACAATGTAACAGAATGATAGAAAAAATTATATAAACAAAACCACAAGCGTGCGAATGCGACAAAAAAAATACATATAAAGAGAAAAAAAAAATACGATTAATTACTTACTTATTACCATTATAACAATTACTACTAATACAAATTATTAATCCTATCCTACCATAACAGTTACAAAAATTAAAAATAAAAGCACATACAAGAAAACTAGGCTGAATGAACAAAAACCCCTTTGATTGAAAGAAAACAAAAGTCAATCATGCCACGGTGGCACCGACATGAAAATGGCCTGCCATGTCATGCCCAAACTTGCTCAAACAGAAAGATTTTACAAAATACTACTTATATATTACATTAAACTTAAAAAAAACTAGAAGCAAAAACCGAACACATACAAAACAGATAACGGCATAAAAAATATAAGTGTATTTAACATTATAATAAATTTAACATTCATTCATTTGCAGAGGCTCCTTTCACTGCACAGAGCGATAGCAAGTAGAATGCTACCAATTTCCATCATTCTATGTAACACCTCCAAGACACGGGATTGTGTCAGAAACTTGTTTAAATTGTTAACAGGTTTCTGGTTTAAGCGAAACTGGAAATGTCAATAATAAGTGATGAAGGGTGACTCATGGCTAGCCCCTTACTAGTTCATTTTTGTATACTTGAGATTACTGCTTTATTAGAAACGGTAGATTTATGGGAACTATTCATTTCATTAGTGTTTATTTCTCTTCAATATTATCGGATTACCGTTTGGATTCGCATATCGCGAAGGTAAACAGTTTTTAGAAAAGAAGCCAATATATCAAGTAATGCAAGAATACTGTTAATGACGATCTAGCTATACAAGACGAAAATAAAGGGTTATTTGTAAAACACCAACAACCTCGCAGGAGTAGAGTAAGGAGAGGAGTACTAACATTACAAACAACAACTTATTTTGTTTCCGTTACTTTTGTTAAAAAAATTGACTTTTAATACAAAACTCGATCAGCTGTTCGGACTTTTGTATGGTGGAAAGTCGATTTTTTTGTGTTTTCGAAAAAGTAATAGAACAAAATGTTGTTGTTTATGATGTTAGCAATCTACTCTTGCGAGGTTGTTGGTGTTTTACAAATAACCCTGTACTGTATGTATAAAAAACACCGACCATGAAATACCAAACCATAATAAAATTACGAGTATTTATTTATACTTACTCAGTTAAATAGTGGTCATTATCTATCCTTTGTTACTTACTCAATAAAGATTATTGCTCCTGTTTCAAGTGTAAAAATATATAGTCAGGTGGGGTAAGTGAAACATACTTTATTTTTATTTTTATTTAACAAGGTGTAGTAAAGCTATAAAACTCGCAATTAAAGTAGCTGTATAGGCAATGTACTCCTAATTAAATCAGCCTGTAACGGTATGAATATAAATATCTAAAGACTTGCATTAAGCAACAAAATCACGAAAAGAATATAAAAGCTAAGAAGTGTTTCACTTACCCCTGACAAGGGGGAAGTGAAACAGTGGCCAAAATAGCTTTAAATATTGTGTCCATTTAATTAAAAAACAGGACAAAAGGATCATGTTTAACCGTTAATATCCAAAATGTATCAAATTCTCATAAAATAGGGTCCAGTTTTAAAGATTTATCAAAAAAACATCGTGTTTTGCGTTTTGACATCTAATGAATTTCTTTTTGGTTTACTAGGTAGGTTAATGATCGCAGCGATATCTGTGTTGTATTAAGGGAAGTAATTCGTCATTCCTGATTTATCGACACATCGCTATGAGAATAAACTACGATAGTTTCTTAGATATGGTTAGGTGTTTCACTTATCCCGGTGTTTCACTTACCCCACCTGGCTATACTTGATTTTTATAAACTTGTAGGGGTGAGAACATCTTTCAAGTTTTACTTGTTTCATTTCATTACAAATAGACCTTAACGACAAGGATTTATAAGAAACGGGCATCCTTACTAATATTATAAACTAGCTTCTGCCCGCGACTTCGTCCGCGTGGATATTAGACGAAATCCTTTTAAGGAACCTTCAACCAGGATCCGGCCAGCCATTTTTACGCGATTAGGCGAGTCCCCATCAAGCGCGCTGCATCGCGAGGCAAGACATTTGCCGCGTGTGGCGGGCCTCGCAAAAGGCTTCCAGTTCCCGTTTCCGTTCCCGCTCCCGCTCCCGTTCCCCGTTCCCCGTTCCCCGTTCCCCGTTCCCGTTCCGTTCCCGTCCCGTTTGCGTTCCCGTCCCGTAAACGTCCCGTAACCGTCCCGTACCCCTTCCGTTTCCGTTCCCGTTCCCATCCCGTTCCTGTCCCGTTCCCATCCTGTTCTTATTCCCGTTCCCGTCCCGTTATATTCCCGTTCCGTTTCCGTTCCGTTCCCGTTCCGTTCACGTTTCTTTCCCGTTCCCATTCCCGTTCCGTTCCCGCTGCGTTCCCGTCCCGTAAACGTCCCCTAACCGTCCCATACGCCTTACGTTCCCGTTCTTGTTCCCGTTCCGTTCCCGTCCGGTTCTTGTTCCCGTTCCCATCCTGTTCTATTCCCGTTCCGTTCCCGTTTCATTCCAGTTTCGTTCCTGTTTCGTTCCCGTTCCGTTCCCGTTACGTTCCTGTTTCATTCCCGTTTCGTTCCGTTTCTGTTCCGTTCCCGTCCGATCCCGTCCCGTACTCGTCCCGTACCCCTTCCGTTCCCGTTCCCGTACCCGTCCTGTTCTAGTTCCCGTTACCGTCTCGTTCCCGTTCCGTTCCGTTCCGTTCCGTTCCGCTCCGTTCCGTTCCGTTCCGGTCCGGTCCGGTCCGTTCCGTTCCGTTCCGTTCCGTTCCATTCCGTTCCGTTCCGTTCCCGTTCCCGTGCCCGTTCCGGTTCCCGTTCCCGTTCCCTGGATGTGCATGTCCAGGTCCAGGTCCATATGTGTCATGTCCACCGCGTTGGACTTCAAAATAAATCTAATTTTCGCAATCACCATCCCATAAAACCTCAAAAACGACATCCATATCGATTTTTATGTTACTCACCCCACTTACCCTGTAAGGGGTTGATTTTCAAAATCCCAAAATATATATTTAGACGTGCTCCTACGAATTTTAAAGTTGTAATTTCGATTTTGTATTCTTTTTCCATACAAAATTTGAACCCCATTTTTACCCCTTTAGGGGTTAAATCATGTCCACCGTGTTGGACTTCAAAATAAATGTCATTTTTGCAATCGTCATCCCAGAAAACCCCAATAACGACATCTATATCGATTTTTATGTTTACTCACCCCATTTACCCCCTAAGGGGTTGATTTTCAAAATAACAAAATATATATTTGCCTATTTATTTTTAGATGTGCTCCTACGAAGTTTTAAGTTGTAATGTCTATTTTATATTATTTTTCCATACAAAATTTGGACCCCATTTTCACCCCTTTAGGGGTTAAATCATGTCCACCGTGTTGGACTTCGAAATAAATGTCATTTTTGCAATCGTCATACCAGAAAACCCCAATAACGACATCAATATCGATTTTTATGTTTACTCACCCCATTTACCCCCTAAGGGGTTGATTTTCAAAATAACAAAATATATATTTGCCTATTTATTTTTAGATGTGCTCCTACGAAGTTTAAAGTTGTAATGTCTATTTTATATTATTTTTCCATACAAAATTTGGACCCCATTTTCACCCCTTTAGGGGTTAAATCATGTCCACCGTGGTTGGACTTCAAAATAAATGTCATTTTTGCAATCATCATCCCACAAAACCCCGATAACGACATCCATATCTATTTTTAGGTTTTTTTTAACCCTTTTCACCCCCATTTCATCCCCTTTGGAGTTGAAATCCTAACAAAAACAATATACGTTGCTTTTGATTTCTATCCATAAGCCTAAATTATAAATTTAGCGATTTTTACTTCTAAAATAAAGGATTTTCTTTAATACACAACTTCATCCCCCTTTTGACCCCTTCGGGGGTAGAATTTTGAAAAACGCTGAGACCCGTATTTATTAATTTTCAATCGTCAGCCTAAACCAGGCTAGGCCCACTCCGCGCTTTAGGTACGAAGCTACAAGTAGCTAGCGGGTCCGTCCGGACGGACTAATTTCAGAGGGCTAGCGCGTGCCGACTGGGTCGCACGTTAGCAGTTCGATTTCGATGTCACTCTATAATAATATTATTATAACCAAAATGAAGGCATTATGACATCGTAATGGGCTGCCTTAATACTAATAAAAAGGATCCGAACCTCACGTGTTTTTCACACTTCCAAAAGTCATCGAAAACGACATCGAAACGTAAGAAGTGGTTGTCTACTGGGTACTTAGTATTTAGTATCCATTTATTCTTAGGTAGGTACTTACTTTTGTTAAACAATATTCACCCAACTATTTACTGAAATAATAATTTATAGATTAGGTAGGTACTTACTTACCTACTTTCGAAATAAAGTTAATTATGAATACAATTTCATTTTGTATGAAAGCAAATTGACTCAAAGTCAGCATGCCTGATGTGGCGTTGACTGTACCTATCCTTGGTTATTTTGAAACATATTTATGTACCTACTTATTTCACAACCTCATAACTTGTAATAAATTAACTACTTGTTATTTAATTATTATATAAAAGAAGAAAGTGAAACCCTGAATTCGTTAGAGGCGATAAGAGCTACGCGATAGAAAGAGAGGCAACTTCTAGGTGAATATAACTGTAGTCAAGGGAGCGGCGTGCAACCTGAATTGCACTTTATTGTGTATGGAATAGAGTCGCTATTTAAATAATTGACTTTGCGGAGTGGATCTTCTGTACTTGTACTATTATGTATTCTGTGCCTAAACACAAAATTTTATGATTCTAGCTTCAAAACTGAGGAACTTTCATACAAACTTTCATCCCTTATTTCATCCCCTTAGGGATGGAATTTTCAAAAATCCTTCCTTAGTGGATGCCTACACTACATAAAGTATCTGTGTGCAAAATTTCAAGTCTCTAGGTCCAGCGGTTTGGGCTGTGCGTTGATAGATCAGTCAGTCAGTCAGTCAGTCAGTCAGTCAGTCATTCAGTTTACGATTTTATATATTAAGATGCGAAAGTCCATTTGTTTGTTTGTTTATTACGCCTTCACGTCTTAACTACTGAACCGATCATCATGAAATTTTGCATACACGTTGTCATAGGTACAAAGAAGAACATAGGGTACCTTACACCTTATATCCCGAAAAAAGAAATGTTCCTGAGGGATACCAAGAAACTTTCCACGCAGACGAAGTTGCAGGCGGCCGCTAGTTATGTTATTCTTTACTTACCCATGTTGTGTACGTAATTAAAAAATAACAATTTTGCTTATAAGTAGTCTAAAGATAAACTCGTTTGGCTCCCTCCCGACCTGAAGGACGATCCCAGCAATGATTCCGCTTACTGCATGTAGCAGTTTTCGCTCGTGACCTCTCACTGGTTCAATTAAAGACAAGATTGGATGCTGAGTCAACAAAATTGGATATTCCGACGCAAATGTCGATATCAATTGAGTCTTAAGTGTTTATTTTAATCTGGACACGCTCCTCATTCAGCTAATTTATGTACAAAGCAGTCCACTTGGCCTAATGAAACAAGTTGAAAAGAGCCAGCTTTACATAAGAGACCTTGAGTTTTGTTGTGCTGCATTATGACGATTCCCTTGGTTGTTTACCTGTATACTCTCCTTCAAGTGTAGATGAACTTCTTCACGATCTACAATAGTCGTAGTTGTTTTCGAAACCAACATTTCAATTTTCTTTTAGTTTTGTAAAGCCTAGAAGTATTTAAAACAGTTTTTAAAGAATAAACATGCGGTTTATCACAAAAATAAAAATTTATGAAACCGTATAAATAAACTGTTAAGTTTACCTGTTTCATTATACCTAGGTTTTAAGACTCTGTTATAAGAAACTGGCTTTTGAAGTAAATAAATAAATAAGATTAAGTACTTACAATTTTTTTTTGTCTTCATAATTTCAATATTACATTTCACATCTTTGTAAGTATAATAAGCAATTTCTCGCAGTTTTCAAATAACGCCGGCCGTGAACTCGTAAGTGAAAATTCATGGAAGAGCGTTCAATAAGTAAATGCCTGAAGATGGAAAAGATGCGTGGGCGTTGAAAAACAACAGGGCAGAGCGATCAGGGGAGGGCGGGCATGTAATTAATAAACCTGTAAATTAGCGAATTCTCTGCCCCCCGGACCACCGTTAGGTGTACTCGTTTACTGACTCCGCGCATGAGTTACTTTTAATTAATTAATCCAAATTTGTGAAAATAAATCAAGACCGAAAAATAGGAGTGCATAACCGGTGAAGAGCTAAACAAGACACCTGTTGGGAATCAACTAGCAACCTCTTCGCATCTACTGCCGCCCTGGTACTCTCACACGAAATCCACCACTCACGAGGTACTGTGAATTCTATTGTCCTTACCACGCCGAATCAGCGTACGCGCAGTATACGCCATTTCTAAGACTAAGGTCAAAGTCACGTCATTGGCGGTAGCATCAAGTGGGCGTGTCCTTGCAACAGTGGACGCTAGTGCGGCACTTCTTACTACGTTATTAACTCCTGGTACTTGAGATGGAAAAGTCTGACAAATCTTTATCTGAGTCAAATATTTCTGAGCAGACGGAGCATACGCCACCGAATTTTATTTCTCAGCGAAATAAGCGAGTGAGAGAGCATGACTGGGAGCAAGAATTTATAAATTTTAGAAATGATATAAAACTGATGATTTCACAAATGTTTTCGGAACAACATGTTGATATAAGTAAAATTCATTCTACCCTGGTGGAGATTAAAAATACAAATAATAATATAGAAAGTTCTATGGAGTTTCTCACGGCGCAAAATGAAGAACTGAAACAAAAAATTGAGCGGTTAGAACTTCAAACAAAAAAAGACAAGGATTATATTATAATACTTGAAGATAAAATTGAGGATTTGCAACGAGAGAACAGAAAAACTGGCATAGAAATTAAAAATGTTCCGAAAATTGCGAAAGAGACTAAGGAAGATCTAATAAAAATGGTTTTATGCTTATCAAAAAACGTTGGTAGCAACATTGAAAAAGCTGATCTAAAGGACATCTACAGGATCCGAAACAAACGCGACGCAAACAAGAGCCCTATCATAGTCGAACTTACATCCACAATACAAAAAACAGACTTTCTTAAAACTGTAAAACAGTTTAATTTTAAACAAAAAGAAAAATTATGCGCCAAGCACTTAGGTTTTACAACTGATGAATACTCGCCTGTTTACGTGTGTGAACAATTGACGTCAAAAGCAGCGCGCCTCCATTTTCTAGCAAGGGACCTGGCTAAAACCAAGAACTACAAGTACTGCTGGACGGCCTTTGGAAGAATATATATTAGGAAGGATGACAGCTCCCCTATAATTGTTGTTACCAGTGAGTCACAGATACAAAACCTCATACAAAAACAATGACTAGATAAGATAATTAATTTTTTAATTGTACTGCTTGTTGTTTCTTGTTCAGATATACATTTAATTTTTCAGTTTAATATTTTTAACATATGTAAACCAAATGCATGTTATAAAATAGTTTTTGTTATAATAAGCACACTTACACTGATACATCAGCTCCATACATATCACACACTCACACTCACAAACAATACTTTCAAAGTCATCTTCAGCATACACATTACATACATATACAAGTATACATTATTTACTTACTTATATCGAAAAACCGACAATCTTAACAGTTTAGTACAACTATCATATTATATGGCACACTTAAAATTATTCTACGCATTAACAAACTTATCTAAAGAAAACTATATTCATTATAACCTTAAAAATGGCTAATTCACTCAGTACAATACATGAATTAGACAAGATAAACATAGCTGATTCTAGTACATGTGAAGCTAAGGACTTTAATATACAAAACTACTCTGAAAAATCCGATATTTATATAATATCACAAAATATCCGGAGTATCTATAAAAACCTCGATGATTTAAATTTAAACCTAACTCAACTTAAAATACAACCAGATATTATAATCCTTAGCGAGTGCTGGTTAAACAGTAATAAACCAACACCTAAGATAAATAATTTTAATTGTTTTAATACCACCCATCACATCAATCGGTCAGATGGAGTAACTGCCTATATCAATGAAAAATACTCGGTTAGTGTAAAGGAAATCTATCTGACACAAGCTTCGTGTTTGCAAATTACTTTCAACGATTGCATTGTGGTTGCTATTTATCGCTCACCATCGAACACGAATGCTGAAAGCTTTATCGAATCTCTGAATATTTACTTAGAGTCTATTAAAACCTGCAAACTTATTGTATTAACGGGAGATATAAACATTAATATAATTCATAATACAGACGAACTCTCACACGAAAGAACAAATAGACTTAATTACCTTAATATGCTTTCAACACATAATTTACTCCCGGGACATACATTACCTACGAGAAAAAATAACTGTCTCGATCATGTAATGTTAAAAATTAGTGATAATAAGTCTAGCGCTACTATTGTAGTTATAAGCACCTCAATTACAGATCATTCCATGACTTTTCTGAAATTAAATAATGTCCCCGGCGAAAAAGTTTCTAGTAATAAATATAAAACATTTTTCGATATAGAAAATGCTCTTGTTAGTTTAAAAAATTCAAATTTACAAGATTTGTTGGTATGTGCAGACGCTAACATTTTAACAGAACTACTATTGGCTAAAATTCAATCATGTATATTAGAAAACAGCTTAGTTAGATTAGTTCCAAAAAGAAATCGAACACTAAAACCTTGGATGACTGTAGGTGTACTTAGGTGCATTCAGAACAGGAACAATATACAAATTAAACTTAGGTCGAATCCAGAGAATGAAGTGTTAAAAATCACCTATAAGCGCTATAGAAACTATTGTAACTGTCTTATTAAAAAACTGAAGCGTAATTATGAGCGAGAACAGGTAACTAAAGCATCCGGTAACTCTAGGACGCTTTGGAAGGCGGTAAACAAAGTAACTCAGCGCAAACAAACTCGGACTGAAAATGTAGAGCTATTAAATATAAAATCTTCTCCAATGGAATCTGTAAATTTTGTTAGTGACCACTTCGCTAATGTTGGAAAATTACTGGCCGAAAATATTTCATCCCAACCACAGTCTGGCAGAATGTTCACTGCAAACACACCAGCGAGTCCCAATGCCTCGTCTTTCGTCTTGTTAGACACTGACGAAGCTGAGGTAAGAAGTGTATTGATGAACCTCAAAACAGAGAGCGCCCCCGGATACGACAACATAGCCACAAAGTTTTTAAAACAGGCTCAGAATATGCTCGTCCCATTCATAACACACTTGGCTAATCTTTGTTTCCAAAATGGCGTTTTTCCTACAGCTTTGAAGTTGGCATTGATTACACCCGTGCACAAGGGTGGCGATAGAGACGATCCAAGTAATTACAGGCCAATCTCGGTCCTTTCGGCATTATCAAAAATTTTGGAAAAATTGATAAATAACCGTTTGATTGAATATCTAACTAAATTTGACATAATATCAAAATCACAATTTGGCTTCCGCCGAGGACTCAGTACCGAAGATGCTGTTACAGCACTTACATCACTTATTGTTGACCATATTGACAAAGGAAACAAATGCTTAACAGTTTTTCTAGATATAAAAAAGGCTTTTGACAGCGTCTCTATCTCCACTCTTGTAGATAAAATCGAACGAATCGGCATACGAGGCATTCCTTTGGATTTATTTAAAGATTGTTTGAGTAATCGCAGGCAACGAGTTAAAATTGGTCAACATTGTAGTCACGACTCTACCATCACTTACGGAGTTCCGCAAGGTAGTGTTTTGGGACCGACTCTATTTTTGATATATGTAAACAGCCTTTGCAATTTGACGTTCCAAAATGGACATTTGTTCTCGTATGCTGATGATACTGCTGTAATGTTCTACGGGAAAAGTTGGGAAGAAGCTCGTAACAATGCTCAAATAGGCTTAGCCAAAATTACACAATGGTTAAAACAACATCTTTTAACTCTAAATACGTCAAAGACAAGTTACATATGTTTTACCAATTACAATAGGACTCAACCCGAAATTGATATTAAAATTCACTATTGTGACAATTATGATAGCGATAGTTGCTCATGCACACAAATAAATAAAGTATCAAGCACAAAATATCTCGGTATACTTCTGGACCAGCGCTTGTCATGGCATCTGCATCTGGAGCTTCTAATGACAAGGATCAGAAAATTCATATGGCTATTCAAAAATTTAAGACATATTGCAACTGCAGATATATTAAAGTATGTGTACATTTCTCTAGTTCAACCAGTGTTGACATATTGTATCAGTATATGGGGAGGCGCTACTAAAACAAAATTTTTGGACTTAGAGAGAGCACAAAGATCTTTGCTAAAAGTTATTTATTTTAAACCTTACAGATTTCCGACACAAGATTTATATGTATTATGTGAGCTTCTCTCCGTCCGCAAGTTGTATGTATTGAATTTGACTCTTAAAATACACAAGTCCCTTGAATACAACCCTAACTTTGAAAACAGAAGAAGAAATAGAGATGTAGTTAATATTGTAGGCGTTAGTACTGCTTTTGCTAGACGGCAACAGTCGAATCAATCTTGCTATCTATACAACTATATAAATACACAGTTAAATATTTATCCTAAAACCAATAAAGAATGTAAAATACTCATTACCAATTGGCTAAAAGATAAAGATTATAATGACATTGAAGAACTTATAAAATAATCAACTCACACACATACACACACACACACACACACACACACACAAACAAGCACACACACACACACACACACACTTTTCTTAATAGCATTAGTTAATACTTTTGAATTAGTTCTTGTACCTCTAAAAATGTAAACAAGTATTTATTCTTTAAAATCAATTGCATTGTATGATGTGAAAGAGCGAGGTCTCTTGACACAAGTATAATAATACTTAAAAGGGGATCTCAGTATATGACTTTTTGTAATAACTTGATGTTAGTGAATAAATATTTTTTGATTTTTGATTTTGATTTTGAATTAACTAACAGACTGTTGTAATTAACAAACAAAAACAGGCAGGCACCTTGCGGGTAGATGTCGTCTAGTATCACAAACTACCCGCAGCGACTTCTAGATTCGACAGTTTCTATAAGTAATGGATTAGAATTAGATGATTTGAATTACAATGACAATGTTAGATTAAGAACACAGGTACAAAACGCGTTTAAACCAAACATAGGTGTTTAAACACCTATGTTTAGTTTAAACGCTTTTAATGCTTGTTAGGAACACAGATCTAATAAAATGCATTGCGAAAGTTTAAAAGTATAGTATAATGGCAATGTCGATCGGTCGGGATCGATTTCATTATTGGACTATGTCATTTGATGTGTACCATTTGGCATTACAATAAATATGCAATCAATGGGTGCCCTGTCCGGTCTTGAGTTTGATTTAGTTGACCTCTGGCTAGGATAGGAGTATGGTAGGACTGAATTTTCCTTGTTCTTTGCAGAAGTCATCAAGGACATGAAGAAGGAAATTAAATTTGACTGTCCTGAACCTTCTTAGTAATCACGGTTAAAATCGCTTTTTAGCGATAAGGCCGCCAAATTGTTCTACATCTGTATTTTTTCCTTGTTATGTTTTCTATTATGGTGAACAATAAAGAATATATCTATCTATCTAAATTGATCCTCGTTTTCGTAATATCTCCGGTGGCAATGTCAAAAGTTTGATACGATACGATACATTTTGTTCCTTTAATTACTAATCAAGTAAGCAGTTAAACTTTTCAATGTTTCATAATTAGTCAAGATTTTGACGTTTGTTTGTTTGTTGTGTCCCAAAACTTTTACTAATTTCTGGATTTAGAGCTCATTTATAGACTTACACGTGCGTAATGTAAAGAGAATGCCTTTTTTACGGAACGTAAATCATGTAAAGAATTAATGCGTCTAACGTTTTGCTATCTTGTGAGTTCGCCGATTAATCAATTTTTTTTCGATATTTTCAGACTCTTGATTTTTTACTTTTAACTGCACATAATATTCAGTAACGTGGTCTGATATCTCCATACAAGTTTGCCTTAGAAGTATTAATTCTATTATGTTTATTGTAAAAGGCGTGGCTCTTTCACATTGAAGATGACCAGTAAAACGTAAGGCCATTGTTTTGGTCGCCATGCGGCCCACACAATGTAAATAATTAACATTATACTTCACACGTACCAAAGGGTATTTTGAATGTTAAATCACCCACAGGGTCAGCAAATTGTAACAGATTGTATTAAGCGATATTAGCTTCGATTAAGTATAGAATTGTGTTTGGGATATTGTCAAATACATACACAATGTAAATAACAAACAACACCCAGACACAAAAAAAATACAATTGCAAATTTTTTTGTACATTTCGTAAGGAAATCGAGGCTGAATCCTCGGAGATGGCAATACTGGCCTGCATGCAAGCCACAGCCACTTGACCACAGAGGACGTCAATGGTATAGATAAGACTTGTACTATTATAATATATTGTGGTATAGGTTACCTTAACACTTAATAGATTTAAGCATTTGAAGGCCTTTTGGCGCAACTGTAATAATGACCAATCCAGCCCTCCACTGCGGCAGGTTAGAATCCCGGTCGGGGCGTATGTAAATGGGCATTACCATTAATAGATGGATTCGTTTGTATTTTATGAGAATACTTATGTATTATATTCAGTCATTTAGTACAAACACTGCTTAATTTGGGACTAAATGATTGGAATGAGTTGTCCAGATTTAATTTATTAGTATTTGCTGACTTAAGCCTGCCTAGCATGACCGATTTATAACGCATGAGCGTTTTATCACGTTTAACTGTTAAAAAGACAAAGGAGTTTGACAGTTGAGTGTCGATAAAATGCTATATCACGCGATGTAAATCGGTCATGCTAGGCAGGCTGGAATATGAATGGACATACCTACTGGATGTTAAAATAAATAAATCTCTATTACGATGCGAAAACACATGTCAAGAGCAAAATGAAACCTTAAACCATTGTATGTGTGTACTTCGTACATTCATTTATAAGGTATCTTAATCGTTCATTGAAGCGAAATCGGACTATCAAATACCCGTTTTACCGTGTTGTTTATTTACTCATAAATAACAGACAAACTGACAAAAATAATTTACTAATTTTGTTCATTAACTTGCGAAAAATATAGACACTTAATTTTGAAAACAATGGCATGAAAGTTGCCTTCTCTCAGGCTTCAAATTCCGTTCCCAGTGTAGAAAATCCTTAGGCATATGTGTCGGATTTTGTGTGCTCCATGCTCCTCCTATAATTAATTATTGTATTATATTACAACATCTAGGCTCTTACGGCCTTTTTAATAAACGGAGAGTAAGTTTACACCTGGTTTAACCAAAAATTTGGCTTAGCAATATTACTCCGTACGTTTGACGTCTCAAAGCATCATATTCCTGAGCAAATTTTTTGGAGCAAACTTTTTGGTTAAACTAGGTGTAAACAAGCTTCGTTTATTAATAAAGGGGCTAAACTAGCTGTTTTATTCAGAGATGTTTCACAAAACTGGGGTGCAAGACTGTTCTAACAAAACCTGGTTAATTGCTTGTAAACCAATCACAATGCACCTTTTAATCCTTAAACGGTGGGACTAATTGTTAAACTGTCACTCTGAATACGATTTGCGCTAAAATGGCGTTAGTCCGCAGTCTAACGCCATGTTAACTTTGGCCCTAGTTTAACGAAAGCACTCTGAATAAGACAGTATTACTTTAGGTGTCCTTTGCTCTCTTGTCGTATTCCATGAACTAAAAATAGGAGAGGAAACTGATGAAAGTATATGTGGCCACAGAATAAATAAATAGGTAAGCAAGTCGTAGAGACGAATATAGTCGCTGTGCTAGCACTACATTTTTTAATGAAACGCCCGGTATTTGCCGCGGTATCGATATTAGTTCCTAAGGAGCTTTTTGTAGGTAGGTATTGATCTTTTGTAGTACCAACTACCTGTTTGAGTTATTTTAAAGTTTCTCACTTTAGTACACTGACTGAATGAGAGATTTTAAAGAAGATAAGGTACCATGGGCAACAGCGTCGCTTAACCACTGCTAAGGTTAAAATCGCTTGCACACCGCGCCCGCTGTCACATACGTTTAGTTCGTGTAGGGGCGATACGCGCGCACACGAATTTTGTTGCTAACTGGTTAAGCGACGCTGTTGCCCATAGTACCTATATTTTCTAACTAACTTCAACAAATTATGAACACAACGCATCCAAAATAAATATCCTGAAATATCTTTAGGAAATGATTCGACACTTTTTAACGTGTCTTTCTAACAGTTTTAATAAGTACATTCAATTAAAACAGAATGAACGAAATGCGATGCTTAGTATTTCAGGAATTATAGGCATTAAGGAGTTCTATAATTCCCCTTGCCCGTTTCCATCGTATTTCATCAAATAGTACCCATGTGATCAGATCACAGCTGATAACATAAATAGTATGAAAATAAAAACTTTTTGCTGGTCAATGGTGGCTAAGGCACAGATAGGCTGCGGTTGCCTAATTAGAAATTTGGTTGCGAATGTTCGCAAATAATACAATTATATTGACAACCCTATCTGACATCATAGGTAGGTACTCATAATGCGTAATGATAACGCTTTGAATATTAAGTTTCTACTACGAATTGACAAAAGAGCCTTTTCGAGGAATACATTTATTATAATAGAGTCCTATCCTAATACACTGACTCATAATAGGCCATTAAATTAAATTAAATGTCAGCAATTTTCGGCAAATTCTGAGTCCTATCCGACATATTTTTATTAGGGTTCCATAGCCTAATGGCAAAAAACGGAACCCTTATAGTTTCGTCATGTCTGTCAGTCTGTCTGTCTGTCCGTCCGTATGTCACAGCCACTTTATTCCAATACTATTAAGATTACACAGTTGAAACTTGGTAGGTAGATGTATTCTGTGAACCGCTTTAAGGTTTTTACATAAAAATAAAAAAATAAAAAGATTAAGGGGGGCTCCCCATACATGGATCTGAAACTGAAAATTTTTTTTCATCAAAGCTATACGTGCGGGGTGTCTATACATAGGTCTTTAAAAATGACATTGAGGTTCCTAAGACTATTTTTTCTGAAAGTCAACCGTTTGTAAGATATTTACTGCCAAAGTGGTAAAATGAGTGTGCCCCCCTTTAACTTTTAAAATAAGAGAGTGAAAAATCTAAAAAAAATATATGCTGTAGATCCTAATAAATACTTTTAACGAAAATTAGTTTGAACGAGATATAGTGATAATTTTTAGAGATATATCACATTTTCCAAAACCGCAAATATAACTTTGTCATTTATACAAACACTATGAAAAACAAAGTTATTTTTGCATTCGAAAAATTACAGTAGTATTCAATATGGTATGGTATAAGGTAACTACGGAACCCTACTGCGCGTGGCCCGACACGCACTTGGCCGGTTTTTTTTCAAGTAAAGATTCGGTTACTACTCATTTTGTATACAACTTTAAGTTCTCCCAAGTTAAACCTATTTATATAAAGCATCTTAAAGCTATATTGTACTGTATCATCCTTATTTACTCTTGTAACTTAATATTGTGTTCCTACTGTGTTTGCTCTTGCCGGTACAATCGTAGTGGATATTAATGTTGAGTCGATATTCTGGATATTTGCTTACTAATAGGTACTTACTATTATATATTCTGTGCTAAGAGTCAAAGTAGAGAGAGAAAGAGATTTAATGCTGTCTCTAGGGCTCTAGGTTTGATTATGAAGAAAAAAATACAAAGAAACCTTCATTGACATATAATAGTAACGTTAAATTAAGTATACAAGTTTATTAAAACCTTATTTTGTTTAAAACATTATGAAAAGTGTTTGATTGTTCATAATAGTTAAAATTTTCCCCTGCCTCTGCCCAAACTCCAAACAAAAAAATCCTAAACCTGAGTACTTACTAAGTCAACTGAATAAGATATGAAAATAAGTATGTGTTTCCTTCTTATGTTTGTAACATGTTTATTTTTAATTTGCAGGAAAAAACCTATACAACAACGAGCATGTAGCCATCAAGATGGAGCCGATGAAGTCGAAGGCGCCGCAGCTGCATCTCGAGTACAGATTCTACAAGTTACTAGGCACGCACGGTACGCTCCTAATAATTACACTATATTCCTGCAAATCAATTTAGAACTCTTGAATCGGTGCTGGGTTTCTACTGGCTAACTTTTCGATGTTCGGCAGGTCTACCGGGCTTCAACTTAAAACAGATGAATCGAATTAAGAAATTTCGTATTGCACTAGAGTCTGGTCAACGAAAGATGAAACTGAAATGGCGGCGCCACTTTCCCTGTTAAATTAACGTTTAGAGATTAAGTTATTGGAAACCGAACCTTAAAAAAAGGCGCAAAATTAGTTCCATTTCCAACCGAGTCTCATCTTTCGTTGACCAAACTCTATTTGCCGGTTATTTGGAAAAGGGATGTATTTAATAACACTTTAAATTTGATGAAAACAGCTATAAAATTGTATATCAGCACTTTAAAATAATGATAGACCTATAATTTAATCTTATCACTACAAAAATAATGGTTTGCACTTTAAAATAATAATAGATCTATAAATTAATATTTTCACTACAAAAATAATGGTTTGCACTATAACTGTGTCCCAACTCCGAAATCATTTAATTTCTGTCAAACCATGTCAGACTAATGAGATGGCAAGTCTCACCAAGTCGGTTCTAGCGTTATTGGTCGCAATGGAACCTAACCTTCTCCTCAGCTCCCCTCTCGATGCGCCCGCTTGTCGTCGCAGCTAGTCGTCTGTTTACCAGTTCTAATGTTATAAAATTAATTTGTATGGTGCAAAGTATTAATTTTAAAGCTAAACAATTAAATTGTATAGTGCAAAGTATTAATTTTAAAGCTTAGCATATTTATAGTGGAAACCATTATTTTAAAAGTGCATTCAATAAATTTTGAAGCTAAACATTTTAAAGTGTGTTACATTATTTTTAAAGTACAATTATATATTCCCCTTTGGAAAATATCGATGTTCGTGTGACATCATGAATTAGGGTTCGCCATTTTGGCCTGATTGTGGCTCGATTTATGTGTTTTTAATTTGAAGCCCGGCAGACTTGCCGAGGCTCGGAGCGTTACCCGTTACGGCTCCTGTGGCCCTACCGGCTAACTTACATGGCTATCGTAATCGCTTTCATTTGACAGATGAATGTGACTCATTGCTACTTCTTTTAACTTCGCTAAAAACTTATCAAAAAAAAGTAGCAATGTATCACATCCTTCTGTCAAATCAAAGCGATTACGATAGCCATGTAAGTTAGCCGGTTGGGCCCCTGGAGGTCTATTCATGAAGTCCGTAATTCAAAGTTTAAAAGGTAAAATTTTAGGCAAAATTGTTATTGAAGTCAATATTTCGAATTTTGAAGTCAATTGTCGATGCGACAAAAGCTAATAACCTGCCTTGGTCTTTGGACTGCAAGCGTATCCCGAAGAAAATTTGCCGACATTTAAAATGTCATTTTTGACATTTGGACATTGACGAAACCGCTCTCGAGCTCGTCATAGTCCAGGGGCTGGTGGGCGCATGTGTAACCAACGATTTAGGTGAAGGTTCCGAAGCGGAAATAATAAATACGGACTTCGTACAGTGACTAGACCTCCTGCACTAAGCGTGCCTGCAGACTACAGACTTTCTATCGGCCGATAGTTGGTTTTTATATAAACAATCAACCTATACCAAATCGTTGTATTATGCGCACTTGCATACTTCTTCATACTGATTAGAAGCCCGACCCAACTATATCGGTCAACAGTTTGGTCTGTAGTTTGTGGGGACTCTAAATAGATGTTTATCCACGTACAAAAATCTATCAGTCCTAATCAGGATTCCGCGATTTTATTGACGTCACATTCAATTGATAGGCCGAGTGTGCATTTGGCGCCTATCTTATGCGATATCTAGTGAACGGTGAAATACCTGTCTGTATACGTTGTACATACGAATTTATCGCACTAGGGACAATAATTCAAAGCTTTGTCGCTTTGATTCTATAATGGAAGCTCTTTTCACGTTAGGCACACGTTGATTCATTCTTTATTAACCAAACATAATTAAGTAAATTCAGAAAAAAGCGCACTTGTTTTGGCTAAACAATTAAACATTATTTATTATCTGTGGTTAAAAATAGTTTATGAAAAACATATAAGTTTTTCAGACACTATCGGCCTTACCACGAAAGATTTTAAAACACTGTTTAATTTAGACACTCTGTTTAAATGTGATGCCGTTTCTTTCAAACCATATTGTCAAAAAAAAGTCTTTAACAGTGTCAGTGACTTCAACACGTCTTGTTAAACAGTGTTTTAAAATCTTTTGTGGTAAGCCCTTAACTTACTGCCTTTGAAATAGATTAATTAAAATAGTAATTCACTGTTCTCTAGAAGTCACTTAAAACTAGTTGCAATTGTCTTTTAATTAGTACTTTATAGCAGCGTAATTCTAGCCGGGTAGTTCGTGCAAAGTATGTATTCGTGTATGACAAGGAAAAGTCAGTTTTCACTTTTCAATTTGCCACAAAATATTAGTATTTTAAGTATTTATTGTTCTATGTGGAAAATAAATATAAATATGCCATTGGATAATGAGGAATGAAATGAAAAGAGAATAGACTAAACAAAATTAGGCAAAAAGTCTTACCCCCAGTAAAAAAAAAAAATTAAATTGTTGGATGATCCAAATTAGTAATTATAATTCTGTTCTTTATCAGTTCAACAATTCTTTAGTCATACCGGAAATTTTAGATCACAAACTATGAAAAAAGTAGTTAACGTATTATTAGCATGTTTATTCATTAGAACTATCAGCGCATTATGCTAATAGTCATAAACTGTACTTTCCCTAGAATGCATAATGTAAACAATTTATAAACAAGTCGTTAATTTGCCATATTACATTTGCGTACTAGTAAAACTGTTTATAATGAATGAATTTGTGCAAAAGAAATCAGTTTAAAAATTAAACTGACTTTAAAACGATTTTGACAGTTAAAAACAGTTTATCTGCGTCCATAAGATGCTTCAACAAATCGATTTAGCTATCTTCACAATCTTGATACTAGTGATAAGTAATCTCGCTATTACATTCGCTTTGTACATAGACTGATAGTAAAATTTGCTCAGAGGGTGTACCGAAAGTATACTACTTGGGCACATGTGGCGGCCGCTACAACGCTATGGTCATGGAGTTGTTAGGGCCCTCGCTCGAAGACCTATTCGTCCATTGCGGCCGAAGGTTCAGACTCAAGACGGTCCTTATGATCGCAATGCAACTTGTAAGTGCCCGCTGAAATGATAAGTAGATGCTATTGTGTAACTCGGCGCAACACCGTAACCGATATTGAACTATTTTCGTGTTATCGAGGGTAACCGCACGCCGTGGTCATGGCCGTTGTTCAGTCGGTCATTGTGGCTTTTAACTCTAGCCTCCGTATCGCTGTTCCACTTAATGGCTCCTCCAACCAAACATTCACCGATATGATGATATCGTCTTTATTCGCTGCGATTATCGTGTTGGACTAAGAGATAGCCCCGGAAATAGGTGGACAATTTATAGAGCGACGAAATCCCTCTTGTTAGTTTTTTTTATCAATATTATTTGTTTCTCTTTTAGAAGTTCCAGGCGGCATCAAAATGCGCGAAAAAGTGGTAATTTTTAATGCCGCCTGGCACTACTTTTCCACCAGTCAAAATTCCTGGCAATGTTATAGACGATTTACAGTTAGACACATGATTGGCTTGCTATTATACCCCACCAAATTCATAGTTCTGTAAAATGTATACCTTCAATCGCTTTTCAGCCCCTTTGTTGCTCAACCACTCCCACCCCCACCACTGAAAATCTGCCAGGTGCCCGGATCTGTTAATAATGATAGTATGGCTAACTAACTAGAGGGATTTCGTCGCTCTGTAAATTGTCCACCTATTTCCGTGGCCAGCTCTTAGTATATGTGCATATCCACACAATCGCCGATAGAGCTTATTACCTTCGCATATGGGTGCTATATTCGGGGAATACAAACAATGATCGCCAACTACATGCGAATATGCGTCCACGCAATGTTTGCCGATATTTGCCTAAATTTGGCGGATGTGTGGACCAGATAAATTAGATGGCGATACGTTGGCTTCGAGACAAACACTTTTTTTCCGTATAACGTAGCAATGCTCTCGCGGGTCACCGTTGACTGGTTCAAATATCGGGTGCAGTGTTGTGTCTGGCTGGTGCGAGCGAGAGCAATGCTCGTCTTATACAGTGAGTACTGATGCGTTTTGTTGTTCCTCCCCTCCCATACCCTCGTCCTTGACTCCTGTAGCGCCGTCGACGGCCGAGGGGATTCCGGAGGTGTATTACTTCGGCCCGTGCGGTAAATACAATGCGTTGGTGATGGAACTCCTGGGTCCTTCGCTGGAGGACTTGTTTGACCTGTGCGGCCGCCGTTTCTCTCTAAAGACTGTGTTAATGATCGCTATGCAGTTGGTGAGTCAGTTCTTTCTTTTGTTTTTGTTTTAAGTTAATGATAAGTATGATGAATCTAAGGAGATCTCGGTGTCGCAGTGGCTTAGCGCCGGGTCCTGCGATTGTAGAGGTTAAGCAACTTCCGCATGGGATGGGTGACCAAAAATTTATTATCCCGAGTTCCTCCGTGCTTCGGAAGGCACGTTAAGCTGTTGGTCCCGCTGCATTTGCAGTCGTTAACACCCACCAATCCGGTTTAGGCCAGCGTGGTGGGTTATAGCCCATCCTTATCCACCCTTAAAGAAGGCCTGTGCTCCAGTAGTGGGCCATTAAAAATGGTTGATGTGGATGCTAAGTAATGGTGTAATTTCAATTACAGAATAAGTTGATTTTTTAGAGACAATAATTCCTACTTTAACGTTAGTCAATACATGTGAGCCATTTTAATGTTCCTATCAACATTTATGGGGCACAGGCTTTCCTTATAGATGGGAAAAGCTAAAATTTTGGACACCCATCCGATAAGCGAGGCCGAACGTAACGATAGTTGCCTAGCAATAGAAGCCAAATGGGCTATGCCACTGCGCCATCGAGCTACAGTTTTTCTAATCATCGACAATAACACTTGATAAATTACTATGGACACGTAAATACAGTGTATTTATGTAGAATTACTCAATAAACAGAAGTGTTGAACAATAGCCTTGGATAAATAAGAGACAATAAGGAATCCCACCCACACATTAATAATTTCAAAATTAACCACTAATACGTCATGTTTAATCTAAATATAGATTAAACTTTTACTGCAAAAATTAAAGAGATCATTAAAAGGCGGCATGACAAAGTGTATTGTTAATTGATTTGATAACCTTATCTCATATTGTATTGAGCTATACGTAAATACGATTATTCTCGCTGTTTAAATATTAAAGACGTGCAATATTAATGATTCAAAATCTTACTAAATTAATTTTTTCATGATTAAGAATTATCATTCTATGTTATTAAATTGTAACAAGTTTAATCGAAACACTGGAGAATTTGGTTTTATTATAGCACATTTAACAAGAGTTTACGAAAGACAGTAAACATTTTGGAACTCATTCAAGCCTTTACCCCCTGCTTCTGCGTGTACCAAATGAGGGGTATAGTATCAAAATCCGCTATAATGCTTAATGACTAAATTCGTGTTAGTAGCGTCGTTAAAAAGCTCTTTAAAATAGCTTTAAAATGGTCGGCTAGTTTTGTAGCAAAATTAACTAAAACATAGAGATCCGCCAACATAAAACAGATTCTGGATCAAAAGCCCCATAAGGGCTATTGGTCCAGCTAAAATTGGTGCTGCCATGTCATAAACTACGAGGGTGGATTGATAAGTCCATGACTTTTTAATGAAGAAAGGCTTTTTTCGGAGTCTTTTGTTTTATTTCTGTACATAATCTTATAGTAGCTCTACGTATTCAGTCCAACGAAGTTCCTACCACTTAAACCCATTATTTTTTTCTTTCATCGCCTAAAAACTGGTAACTGAAATGTGGGCATTTCAGACACCACCTTTTGGTTTGATGAAAATCTTTGCCCGCCAAGACATTATCAAGACATTTATTCATGTTTGGTAGGAGAAAAAATCTCACTGGTGGGGTTGAATTTAGAGAATAGAAAGGATTCGCGTCTTCATGCGATGAGTTTTGATGTCATGAGTGCCGCCGAGAGGGTCGACAGGGTCATTAAGAAAAGTAAGAAGTCGCTTGAGCTTTTTGTTACCAAAAGTAATAATCTTTGCCGAATTTGAAAAAAATGTAGTGTAAAGATGCCTTAAGGAGTTTCTTTTTAAGACACAAAAATAAATTATGAAAAAAAAGTATTTCTTCTTTTCAAAGTCATGGACTTATCAAACCACCCTCGTAATTGGTTAGACAGAAAAAATCCTGGTAAGTTATATTGATAAGTTTAAGCAGTTTTTTGTCTGCAAATTTTTAACAAAGTTATCTTAGCGGATTTTAATATTATACTCCTCAAATCAGCCTCTATCGTTCAGACTAACAATAAAAGAACTATCAATATTATTTCTGAATACAAAATGTCAATAATGACCAAGGCTTATTCGAGCATCATAGTTAGATGCAGATTTCATTGTTCGTTCTGCCTCCCATTATGGCCGCTCATATTTATTCGCCTCGGTCGGTATTCTTCCCGTTGAATGACCACCGATTGCCCCGTTTCAGCTGCACCGCATCGAGTATGTCCACACGAGGCACCTAATATATCGGGACGTGAAACCCGAGAATTTTTTAATAGGTAGAACTGCAACTAAAAGGGAAAAAATCATCCACATCATTGGTAAGTGCATTTTTAATTATTACCAAATTAGGCTCGGTTGCACCATCTTGATTTAACTTTAACAGTACATGAGACAACTTATCTTAGCCAGTGGTCAAAAGTGGAACTAAGTTGTCATTTATTACATACTAACGGCCGCCCGCGACTTGTCTGCGTGGAAATTTTTTTTTGCTATCCCTCGGGAACTATACTGTTTTTCGAGATGAAAGGTACCCTATGTCCTTCTCTGTACCCCTGACAACGTGTATGCATAATTTCATGATGATCAGTTCATACTTAAGACGTGAAGGCGTGACAAACAAACAAACGGACTTTCGCATTTATAATATTAGTAAGGATTGTTACTTATGCTACGCCTTAGACGACAGCGACATTGTCACCGAGTCAGATAAGTTTGTATCTGAAAGTTAAGGTTAAGTCAAGATGGTGCAACCCAGCCTTAATAGGGTTAAGGTCCTGTTTCACATGTTCCTAGTAGCATAGAACCAAAAAGAATTTCTTTAAGAATTTGTCAACTTATGATTGGAATTGTAAAACATGCCCTAGAAGTGAAGAAAATATGATACTGAAAAAAAAACAATAATCAGCTGTGAGTGACATAGAAAATTTTATATCCACTTGTTTCAATATATCTAACTCATCTCATCTAAATAATCTGTTTACCACCTTACCAAACACCTTGAATACAGCTTCAAACTTGTTACGAAATTTTTATTTTCGTTAAAGACTTAAACTTAGTATTTTCGGAACAAATTGATACCGTAATAAAAAAATGAAGGTGAACGTTACATAAAGTAAACTCAGTAAGTAAAGACAGCATTCTTTGTTTACTTCAGTTAGGTGAAAACCGAAGGTCTTTTACAAGGCAGCCTAGCGATGTTCTATTTTAGCGGAAAAGTATCGAACTAATTTAAAATGTGATATTTACCGATGTGCAATGACCTTATTGGTATTAAAAACGTCACTTTTCCATCGGACGTATTTGTATCGATGTAATCCTATCGTCTCTGTGGTTAAGCTACCGCGAGAGGGTATATAAAGAATTTATATCAAGTTTGTAACATAAAGACTACATTTATTGGTAACTTGTTGATAAAAGGGTTATTCTTCACACGTGTTAGATCGGATGGGTGGGCCAGGCCAGGTATTCAGCATTTTTGTTTCATGAAGGTTTAGGATTCGAATTTTCTGAAAACAAAAATTTGGCTTGCCAGGTTCATTATCCTAGTGACCAGGAGACTAGAACCTAGTCTAAAACCCAGCCTTAGGGTGCAAACATGAAAGATACAAGTTTTCCGGTCCTGATATGTTAAGGGTTTGTGCACGCATCTCACATCTGCGGCGCAAACCGACAAGTTTCAACCTGTTTTTTTTATGCGGCCTCCCAAAGAAAAGTATGGCGCTACTTTACCCTTACCGTTTAGTACTGACCTTTACCGACCAGTCTGTACCTGTAACCTGCTTTGTTATCGGGCACCCGTAGATCTGACGGGTCTGTGGAATGACCCAAAAAAGCTTTAAATCACGTTTACCACTTATGAATATTAATTATGTTTATCTATTTTCAGATTTTGGTTTGGCCAAAGAATACATAGACTTAGAGACAAACAAACATATCCCATACCGGGAGCACAAGTCACTCACGGGCACCGCGAGATATATGTCAATAAACACACATTTAGGAAAAGGTAAGCTCATTCTTTGCATTATAAAGCTACTAGCTTCCGTCCGCGACTTCGTCCGATTGGAAGTTCGCAAAATTCCCAAAGAACTTTTATAATATATAAAAGTAAAATAACGATAAAAAGTATCCTATGTTTTAATGGATTATTCACACAGCTCAGTTACGTTAACGGTCAGTCAAATTTCAGTACAAGTGTTGATAGACACGTGACGCATCAGTCACCGACAAGTCAAAACTTGTATTGAAATTTTACTGACTGTTATGAATGTTGTGACTGTTGTGTGAATGATCCCTAATCCAGGCTTTAATATAAACTATCTGTTTGCCAAATTTCATCCAAAACCGTTCAGCCGTTTTTGCTTGATTGAGTAAGAAACATCCTTTCATAACTTACACATTTATGTTATAAAAATAAGGACTAGCGGCCGCCTGCGTCTTCTTCTGGGTGGAAAGTTTTTTTGCTAGTACAGAACTTTTTGTAGGTACCCTATGTCCTTCTCTGTACCCCTGACAACGTGTATGCAAAATTCCATGGTGATCGGTTGATTAGTTAAGACGTGAAGGCGTAACAAACTTTTTTTCGCATTTATAATTATAAGGATATTAGTAGGATTATGAGTTAACATCCGTAACCGTCTGGCCACGCCAACTAGCAATGCGACGCGTAAATATTCGACATGGTCACTTCACATTTTTTTCTATTACTTTCTTAGAAGTCATATAAATAAAGATTTTCTTGATAAAAGGTGTGTAATCCTTTTTTATAAAAATACCTATGTAGACTAAAGGTCTCTGCCCACTACCCCGTACTAAACCATGGCCGTGCTAGGAACGTGTCAGGCAAAGAAATATTCTTTGTATCGAAAAGTATGTGTGCTTATACTTGTAAATGTGTCGAAAGTATGTGGGCTGGTGACGGAATGGTCTAGTGGGAATAATGTCATACTTTTCAATACATTTTTTTCTGAAACGTTCCTAGCACGGTCATGGTATGGAACGGTGTAGTGGGTAGAGACTTAGAGACCTGAATACAATTTATATTGATTTTCTTTGTCTTGTTTCAGAACAATCTAGACGCGACGACCTAGAGGCTCTCGGGCATATGTTTATGTATTTTTTACGTGGTTCCTTACCCTGGCAGGGTTTAAAAGCTGATACACTCAAAGAAAGATACCAAAAAATTGGTGACACCAAGCGAGCAACACCAATAGAGGTGAGGAAACATTTTATTCTTTAGATAAATAATTTGTTTGTTAAAGCTCGGGTTTCCTAGGATGACAGTGCCGTCATATTACAGCCGTAATTTAGCGGCGTAAAACGTTGTCTATGTAAACAATATGGCGACACCGTAACGCTTAAGCTAGGGTTTCCTAGGAAGGAAACCCTAGCTTAACGCCAAAAAACGTGGGACAAACGCATCGCTGCGGTGCCGCAGTAATCGGACACAAAACGTCTAAATTGAAAGAGCCCTTACCCTTTAAATTTAGACGTTTTGTGTCGGACTGCTGCGGCACCGCAGCGGTGAATGATGTGAATGGAGAGTTCAGATCGCTATACATAAGCAGACTTGACCCCCTGGTGAAGTATTATACGATGCCATTAGTGACTCGGTAGGTTAGCGGTCAGAGCATTGGACCAGATATCCAAAGGTCGTGGATTCGATTCTCGTCCGAGATTTGATCTGGTGCGAGTTGAATTCTTTCTAGATATTATTTAGTATTGTATAAAAATTGCATTGTGAATGCTAAAGTCTCAATTATACAAGGTCATTTAGTACTCACCATCCAAATTTTGAGGAAGTGTTCAATCCATGAAACTGTACAACTTTCTCTAAGGAATACAGGGTCAACTATGTAAAATAAAAATCGACTTTCCATACAAATCAAAGTCAAAGTCAAATAAGCTTTATTCAAATAAACTTAATTATTAAGTACTTTTGAATCTTAATATATAAAATCGTAAACTGAATGACTGACTGACTGACTGACTGACTGACTGACTGATCTATCAACGCACAGCCCAAACCGCTGGACCTAGAGACTTGAAATTTTGCACACAGATACTTTATACAGTGTAG
Organism: Agriphila tristella; assembly: GCA_928269145.1. NCBI lineage: Eukaryota > Metazoa > Arthropoda > Insecta > Lepidoptera > Crambidae > Agriphila > Agriphila tristella. The sequence goes on from OV743433.1 coordinate 49,047,055, forward strand.
GCATCCACTAAGGAAGGATTTTTGAAAATTTCATCCCTAGGGATGAAATAAGGGATGAAAGTTTGTATGAAAGTCCCTCAGTTTTAAAGCTAGAATCTTCAAATTTTGTGTTTAGGCTGACAATTGAAAATTAATAAATACGGGTCTCAGCGTTTTTCAAAATTCTACCCCCGAAGGGGTCAAAAGGGGGATGAAGTTGTGTATTAAAGAAAATCCTTCATTTTCGAAGTAAAAATCGCTAAATTTATAATTTAGGCTTAGAGATAGAAATCTAAAGCAACGTTTATTGTTTTTGTTAGGATTTCAACTCCAAAGGGGATGAAATGGGGGTGAAAGGGTTAAAAAAAACCTAAAAATAGATATGGATGTCGTTATCGGGGTTTTGTGAGATGACGATTGCAAAAATGACATTTATTTTGAAGTCCAACCACGGTGGACATGATTTCACCCCTAAAGGGGTGAAAATGGGGTCCAAATTTTGTATGGAAAAATAATATAAAATAGACATTACAACTTTAAACTTCGTAGGAGTACATCTTAAAATAAATAGGCAAATATATATTTTGTTATTTTGAAAATCAACCCCTTAGGGGGTAAATGGGGTGAGTAAACATAAAAATCGATATAGATGTCGTTATTGGGGTTTTCTGGGATGACGATTGCAAAAATGACATTTATTTTGAAGTCCAACACGGTGGACATGATTTAACCCCTAAAGGGGTGAAAATGGGGTCCAAATTTTGTATGGAAAAATAATATAAAATAGACATTACAACTTTAAACTTCGTAGGAGCACATCTAAAAATAAATAGGCAAATATATATTTTGTTATTTTGAAAATCAACCCCTTAGGGCGTAAATGGGGTGAGTAAACATAAAAATCGATATAGATGTCGTTATTGGGGTTTTCTGGGATGACGATTGCAAAAATGACATTTATTTTGAAGTCCAACACGGTGGACATGATTTAACCCCTAAAGGGGTAAAAATGGGGTTCAAATTTTGTATGGAAAAAGAATACAAAATCTTAATTACAACTTTAAAATTCGTAGGAGCACGTCTAAATATATATTTTTAAGGCTTTTTAAGGCGATTTTTATAAGGCTTTTTAGCCTAAAATATGAAGATATCGAGTCTCTTGTTAACAACTACGAATGACATTCAACACACTTTACACACACACACACACACACACACACACACACACACACATACACACACAATCACACACACACACTAATTTTCTTTTATATAATAGTAACCTTTTAGATTCAGTAAATTTATTTTGTGTTTAACTGTTAGAATTCTTTAAGTTCGAGGCGGGCGCTAATAGCTGCGACACAGTCTATGACTAATGTGGTTATTAACGTTAATCTGATTTTTGTTAAAATTTTTAGACACAAATAAATAATTTTGAATTTTTTTTTTTTGAATTTTGGGATTTTGAAAATCAACCCTTAGAGGGTAAGTGGGGTGAGTAACATAAAAATCGATATGGATGTCGTTCTTGAGGTTTTATGGGATGGTGATTGCGAAAATGAGATTTATTTTGAAGTCCAACGCGGTGGACATGACACATATGGACCTGGACCTGGACATGCACATCCAGGGAACGGGAACGGGAACCGGAACGGGCACGGGCACGGGAACGGGAACGGGAACGGGAACTGGAACGGGAACGGGTACGGAACGGAACGGAACGAAACGGGAACGGAACGGGAATAGAACAGGATGGGAACGGGAACAAGAACCGGACGGGAACGGAACGGGAACAAGAACGGGAACGTAAGGCGTACGGGACGGTTAGGGGTCGTTTACGGGACGGAAACGCAGCGGGAACGGAACGGGAATGTGAACGGGAACGAAACGTGAACGGAACGGAAACGGAACGGGAACGGAGCGGGAATATAACGGGACGGGAACGAGAACAGGATTGGAACGGAACAGGAACGGGATGGGAACGGAAACGAAAACGGAAGGGGTACGGGACGGTTACGGGACGTTTACGGGACGGGAACGCAAACGGGACGGGAACGGAACGGGAACGGGAGCGGGAGCGGGCGCGGGAGCGGGAGCGGGAGATGGGAGTGGGAGCGGGAGCGATAGCGGGAGCGGGAACGGGAGCGGGAACGGGAACTGGAAGCCTTGTGCGAGGCCCGCCACACGTGGCAAATGTCTTGCCTCGCGAGGCAGCGCGCTTGATGGGGACTCGCCTAATTGCGTAAAAATGGCTGGCCGCGTCCTGGTTGAAGGTTCCTTAAAAGAATTTCGTCTAATATCCACGCGGACGAAGTCGCGGGCAGAAGCTAGTCGTCTATATTTTCCTACCACCCGTTCCAGACTTTTTTAGCTGACAAGAAGAACGGGCGCAAGAAACTTATCAGCTGTAACAGCCATAAGTAACGATATTTACAAACTTGAATATATCGTTACCAGAAAATTACAACAGGGTGACAGGATTATTGGCAACAACATAGACTTATTATATTACTTCAACAAAGTACTTATTAGCAAGTTATGTGTTACATCATTTCCACGCATTTAGATCTTTAAGATAATCATCTACTTTATAATAACGTTTACCCATGAGCGTTTTTTTAACATGGTTTTTAAATTCATGCAAAGGAAGATCAATCACTTGTTGTGGAACTTTATTAATAAAGGCTATGCCTTTCCCCATAAATGAACCTCTAGTTTTTGCAAGCCTAAATCTTGGAAAGGCAAGTTTATCTTTATTTCTTGTATTGAACTGGTGAATATTGCTGTTCTTAGCAAATGAATCATAGTGTTTCCTTACATAAACTAAATTATCATAAATATATTGGCCTGCCAAAGTTAATATATTTATTTCTTTGAACAATTCTCTCAGAGATCAAGTGATCAATTTAGTATGGGATGACCAAAATTTTGCGGCAAAATTTGACACATGTTTCTTAGAGAAAGTTGTTTAGTTTCATGGACTGGACACATCCTTAAAATTTGGATGTTAAGTTCAAAATGACCCGCGGGCTGATTATTTAAATAGAAACTATTTAGCGACCGGTTTTATTTGACATACATTGCTACTTTTCTTTGGTATGTTTTTTCTTACCCCAAAATGAAATAGCAATGTATCACATTCATCTGTCAAATGAGGCCGGTCGCTAGGTGGTTTCTAAATAGACAATTTGACAACATTGAAAATATACTACAAATTGTGGTCATCCTTACAGATAACGGTGTAAAAAAAACATATTCAACTATTATATGGACTAAATTAAGTCTATTAATTGATTAATTTCACCTAGAAAAATGCAATAATTTTTGATTTTTTTTCTGTGGCGAAAAGGCACATGCCTGTAAATAAATATGGCTTCAGGGGTTTGACACGACCATAGACTTAGGATCCGCGATTGATGGCCGTCAAATGGCTAAGGATATTACAATGTTTACAGGCCTTAGAGAAAGGAAGTAAGGGGAGCAGGTATAAACTGCAATAACAAAGCATTCGTGACGTCAGGCGCGTGCCGAGTCCGCCATTTTTTGTTCCTGTCACATGTTACAATTTCAACTCTATGCTGTTAACATAAGGTGTATGTACACTAAGCTAAGCCGCCATGTTTTGTTCCATTACAATGGAGAACAATGAAGTAGGTATGCACGCTTTTTCGTAGGTATGCCTGCTCCCCTTACTTCCCTTCTCTAAGTTACAGGCTTGTGACGTCAACAAGTCACGTGTCCAGCGCCATAGCGTTTTTGGCGCGGTTTTAAAATTTTAAACTTTAACATTGATTTTTAGGGTTCCGTACCCAAAGGGTAAAAACGGGACCCTATTACTAAGCCTCCGCTGTCCGTCTGTCTGTCTGTCTGTCACCAGGCTGTATCTTATGAACCGTGATAGCTAGAAGGTTGAAATTTTCACAGATGATGTATTTCTGTTGCCGCTATAACAACAAATACTAAAAATAGAATAAACTAAATATTTAAGGGGGGCTCCCATACAACAAACGTGATTTTTTTGCCGTTTTTTGAGTTATATTAAAAACGACAACAGGTAGACAGTTGAAATTTTCACAGATGATGTATTTCTATTGACGCTCTAACAAAAAATTACTAAAAACCGAATAAAATAAATATTTAAGGGGGGCTCCCATACAACAAACGTGATTTTATTTGCTGTTTTTTGGTACGGAACCCTTCGTGCGCGAGTCCGACTCGCACTTGGCCGGTTTTTTAATTAAATACATTGATTTTTCCTGAAATATCAATGTAGTGCGCTTGTTACGTAATAAGGAATAATTTAAAATGGTTTTCCAAAATTAGTCAAATAGTCTATTGTTTCTTTCTGTGACTGGGTTATGATTACGTTACGACCGATTAAATGTTGTGATGCGATCCAACGACTAATTGGGTAACATTTACGTAGTCTTGGGTCATCCGTGGGAAGATAATACCTGCCCTCTTAGCATAACTACCGAAGCGTGATATGATATAGCAATTTGTCGCGTTTAACATGTCAAAAGGCAATGGATTTTGACAGTTGAGTGTCGATAAAACGGTATACCACACGATATATAACGTGTTACAAAAAAACACGTAATGCTGAATATTACTGATAGGGATTATCAACCTGAACAACTTTTACTATGGGTCCAACTTTGAAACGCGAAAAAAAACAGCTGTTTCGTACATTTTAATATTTTCGTTAATAATTTCTATATGTAACAGCTGTTTTTTTTTGTCGCGATTTCAGAGTTGGTCTCATGGTAAATATTTTTCAGTTTGATAGTCCCTATCAGTAATATTCAGCATTACGTGTTTTTTTGTAACACGTTATATATCGTGTGATATACGCCCGATTGCAAATAACTTACGAATCGCCTAAGTCTTTTCCTAACTACAACATGACCAAATTAAAACGGTGTCATAAACTTAGCCGTCATGTTGCTGTCATTCGCTAAGTTAACTTGGTCGAGTTGTAGATAAGAAAAGACTTAGGCGATTCTTAAGTTTAGTGCTTTCACGCGATAGCGTCTTATCGACACTCAACTATCAAAATCCATTTTCATTTGACAGGTTTAACGTGATAAATCAATATATTATATCGATTCAATGGTCATGCTAGGGGGCAGGTATTCTCTTTCCACGGATGACCTAAAGCCGGCTCCAACTCGCGCGTGAACCGCGGCCGTAATGGACCGTCGGCCAACCAGGGTCATTTTCGATCTATCGCATATTGGGATCAGACCAAATTGGTAAGATAGCCATTAGCTTGGTATTATCAAATATCATCGTCTGGCTTGCGAAGTAGGAAGCTTCTGGGAGATATGCCACCCTGAACATGGTCACCCATCGCTAAAAAAATATCGATCGCATATTTATATCAATGGTGAACAGGGTCGTGGGTGGCATCATTACCTGAACATGTTTTTTGTGTTTTCATACCGATCGAATAAGGCACAAGGAACCAGGGATTGAAATACCGTCAAAAAAAAATAACGATAATAAAATTATAACGTTAAAAATACCGTTAAAACATTTTATCGGTAAATTTACCGGTAAAAATAACGTCAAAAATATTTTACCGGTAAAATTACCGCTAAAAAAATAACGTTATTAATTGGAATAACGTTAATTTTAAAGTTTAACGGTAAAAAAGTACGAAATCGTTAAAATTAATGTTATTTACTGAAATTACGTTACTTTCAATGTAACGTTATCTAAATTAACGTTATTTATTGACATAACGTTAATTTAAAAATTAACGATAAAAAAAGTAAGAAATAACGTTACATTTAAAAATAACGTTAGCATTCCCTGCAAGAAACACAAGAGCATTTATGTGGAATGTACTTACCTGCCCTGACCTCCTAGCTTCCTGGAAGCGACGCAAGATAATGGTTTTATTTACGCCTGGGACCTGCCCTACCCCCTGAATGTAATTAGATGTCAATATGTAGTCGATTATTTTTTGTAAAAAAAAGTATGTTTCTACCCTGGCCGCGCGCATGCTTCCTCAAAACTAACCAAGCCGATGTCTAACATGTTTGTAATGATGCCACTTACGATCCTGTTTACCATTTATATCAATATGCGATCGATTATTTTTTGCGACTGGAAATCATTGTACGGGAGCCCATATGTTCAGGGTGGCATATCTCTTAGAAGCTTCCTACTACGCAACCCAGATGTCGATATTTGATAATACCAAAGTAATGGCTATCTTGTCAATGTGGTCTTGCCCCAATATGCGATAGATTGAAAATGAGCTTCTTGGCCGACGGTCCATAATACACGCATGAAAAAGGCGTGAAAAATATACGATATACAGGTGTTTTTTTGTAACACCTATATCGTGTTTCGGTGGTGATGTTAAGAGGCCTGGTGAAACATTATACGATGTGCGTAGGTGTTGTGCGAGGGCCACCCCGAGGAACTAGCGACATACCTGCGCTACGTACGACGGCTGGACTTCTTCGAGACGCCCGACTACGACCAGCTCCGGCGCATGTTCCGCGACCTGTTCGAGCGCCGCGGCTACCTCGACGACGGCGACTTCGACTGGACCGGCAAGACCATGGTAAACAACTCCGTCGCATGATCGCACTACACCTACATTATACACGCAACACACACTGCCGACACGCACGCACGTCTTGCCTTTATAAGGACTGTATTATATAACGTCGACTGGACCGGCAAGACCAAGGTTAACAACTCTGCATGACTGCACTTACCTACATTACACGCGACACACATACTCACACATACACTGCTGGACCGGCAAGACCCTGGTAAACAACTCCGTCGCATGATCGATCACACTACACCTACATTATACACTCAACATACACTGCCGACACACACGCACGTCTTGCCTTTATAAGGACTGTATTATATAACGTCGACTGGACCGGCAAGACCAAGGTTAACAACTCTGCATGACTGCACTTACCTACATTACACGCGACACACATACTCACACATACACTGCTGGACCGGCAAGACCCTGGTAAACAACTCCGTCGCATGATCGATCACACTACACCTACATTATACACTCAACATACACTGCCGACACACACGCACGTCTTGCCTTTATAAGGACTGTATTATATAACGTCGACTGGACCGGCAAGACCAAGGTTAACAACTCTGCATGACTGCACTTACCTACATTACACGCGACACACATACTCACACATACACTGCTGGACCGGCAAGACCCTGGTAAACAACTCCGTCGCATGATCGATCACACTACACCTACATTATACACTCAACATACACTGCCGACACACACGCACGTCTTGCCTTTATAAGGACTGTATTATATAACGTCGACTGGACCGGCAAGACCAAGGTTAACAACTCTGCATGACTGCACTTACCTACATTACACGCGACACACATACTCACACATACACTGCTGGACCGGCAAGACCCTGGTAAACAACTCCGTCGCATGATCGATCACACTACACCTACATTATACACTCAACATACACTGCCGACACACACGCACGTCTTGCCTTTATAAGGACTGTATTATATAACGTCGACTGGACCGGCAAGACCAAGGTTAACAACTCTGCATGACTGCACCCACCTACATTACACGCGACACACATACTCACACATACACTGCTGGACCGGCAAGACCCTGGTAAACAACTCCGTCGCATGATCACACTACACTATACATACACGCAACACACACTGCAGACACGCACGCACGTCTTGCCTTTATGAGGACTGTATTATACATGGTCTAACGTCGACTGGACCAACAAGTCCATGATAAACAACTCCACATCACTACAATCACCTACAGCGACACATATACTCACACATACACTGCCGACTCACACGCACGTCTTACCTTTGAGAACTATATTATGTAACGATACTTGATTGTTAAAATAGAATAGATTTCTGACAGTTAAGTGTTGGTGAGTTCGACTGGACAGGCAAGACCTTGGTAAACAACTCCGTCGCATGATCACACATCCACTTACATTATACACGCGACCTACTCACGTACACTGCCGACACCCGCACGTCTTGCCTTTATGAGGACTACAATTATGTAACGATACTAAGTGTCAAAATAGAATAGATTTTCGGCAGTTAAGTGTCCATAACTGGGAGCTCGATTGAACCAGCAAGACTAAACAACTCCATCGCATAACTTTACACGCTTACGTAACGCACACACACACACACACACTCACCTACATTCTAACCCGACGTACACATACACGCTCACAGCGTCGCCGTCGCGTGACTATACACGCACACACACTATACATTACACGCACACACACTATACATTAGACGCACATCACGCACACACACTATACATGATGTAAACATTTTACCAAAATTTATTTCCTAAATTAATTATTATTTAGAAATACTTTCCCATTTAATTTTAGGATAAAGCTTAAGCTTAGCTTCAGGTGCAAGTTTATGATTTGTTTTAAAACTATTTCTTGAACCCTTTTATACCAATAATATTGTTACGTGTGTATTGATTTTTACTGCGCTTTCATGCATACACTTTCACATCTTTATAATATGCTGTTATGTTCTAGGCTAATCTTAATTTTTGGTCTGCTAAAAATAGTTATTATTAATACTAATAACTAGACCAAGGCTGTGACGAATTTTTATTTAATATCAATTAAGAGTAGTTGTAGTATATCAATTATTTAATAAAAAGGATAAATTTACAGTCCTAGATATCAGGATTATCTTTAAACTGCATAATGCACTTTATAGATCACGAAATTAGATTCAGTTTCGCATAAAATCTGTTCACTCTTGTAAGATAGCTTTATTAGATATTATTGACAGTACCTGCATCTGATAACTGTAAAATATTTTGTGACTACTGCCTGAAAGCTACAGCATGCATTTTAGATTATTTACTTTAATTAATAAACTTTTTGTGATATAGATAATGTCATATCATACTTAACGACTATGATGGACACCATATTTGTTATCATAATCAATAACCTAGTCCATGTTGACCTGATTATTACCACTGGCAACGAAATATGTTGTCATTCATAGTTTATAGTTAAATATTGCTCTGATGCTAAGATTTACTTTCAAATTTGACCGGCTAACTAACATTTATCTTAATTTAATGTTCGAATCTGCCTAGATCCTCGAAAGTCGTACGCTAGAATCCACGCAGATGCTCCACCAATTCCATAGTTTAATTTTTTACTTTTAACAATATTTCGAATGACCGAAATCGTAATAAACATCCCAATTTACGAAAATGAGTTTCCCGCACGTCCACCATTTTGTATTTTGCTTATCAAATTATACTATAATGTGAAATTCACGTAAATGCGTGAATTTTAGCGGCCGTCTTTATAGCTTTCTAAATGATATTTCAGTTTTTGTTAGCAATGCAATGTACGCTTGGAGTTTTTTGTTTTGTTAATTATATGTGCACACTCAACTATGAGACTGAGCTCAAATCACATGATCAAAAATGGTGTATTGGCTTTTTACATCATCAAATTGTGGTGATTTGTAGGTGTATAATATTAATCGGATACTAGAAACACCAAAGTTGATTAGATTACTCAAATACATCCTAAGCTGATTTGCGCTTCGTCAATTAAAAAAAATACTTTTAACATATGTTGGCGCATGCTGCCATTCTTACTCAGTTTTTTTATATAAAAATTCATGTTATCGTTTAGTGAAATTGTAACAATAAATTTTTTCTCAAGAACAAATTAATTATATCCAATTAAAATCAATTACAATATAAATTCGACAAAATGAAAGTTAGAAATCAGTGGTTTCCTAAGTTAGTATGAAATACAATTTTATTATTACGAATACCTATGACATGACATTTTACTTTTTACTAAAGTTTTTATTTTATTTTGACTGAAGCGTTTAATTTTTTAAGTAACACCACACGAGTTTGTAACCAAAGGTTGTGAAGTAACTCCACATCACTACAATCACCTACAGCGACACATATACTCACACATACACTGCCGACTCACACGCACGTCTTACCTTTGAGAACTATATTATGTAACGATACTTGATTGTTAAAATAGAATAGATTTCTGACAGTTAAGTGTTGGTGAGTTCGACTGGACAGGCAAGACCTTGGTAAACAACTCCGTCGCATGATCACACATCCACTTACATTATACACGCGACCTACTCACGTACACTGCCGACACCCGCACGTCTTGCCTTTATGAGGACTACAATTATGTAACGATACTAAGTGTCAAAATAGAATAGATTTTCGGCAGTTAAGTGTCCATAACTGGGAGCTCGATTGAACCAGCAAGACTAAACAACTCCATCGCATAACTTTACACGCTTACGTAACGCACACACACACACACACACTCACCTACATTCTAACCCGACGTACACATACACGCTCACAGCGTCGCCGTCGCGTGACTATACACGCACACACACTATACATTACACGCACACACACTATACATTAGACGCACATCACGCACACACACTATACATGATGTAAACATTTTACCAAAATTTATTTCCTAAATTAATTATTATTTAGAAATACTTTCCCATTTAATTTTAGGATAAAGCTTAAGCTTAGCTTCAGGTGCAAGTTTATGATTTGTTTTAAAACTATTTCTTGAACCCTTTTATACCAATAATATTGTTACGTGTGTATTGATTTTTACTGCGCTTTCATGCATACACTTTCACATCTTTATAATATGCTGTTATGTTCTAGGCTAATCTTAATTTTTGGTCTGCTAAAAATAGTTATTATTAATACTAATAACTAGACCAAGGCTGTGACGAATTTTTATTTAATATCAATTAAGAGTAGTTGTAGTATATCAATTATTTAATAAAAAGGATAAATTTACAGTCCTAGATATCAGGATTATCTTTAAACTGCATAATGCACTTTATAGATCACGAAATTAGATTCAGTTTCGCATAAAATCTGTTCACTCTTGTAAGATAGCTTTATTAGATATTATTGACAGTACCTGCATCTGATAACTGTAAAATATTTTGTGACTACTGCCTGAAAGCTACAGCATGCATTTTAGATTATTTACTTTAATTAATAAACTTTTTGTGATATAGATAATGTCATATCATACTTAACGACTATGATGGACACCATATTTGTTATCATAATCAATAACCTAGTCCATGTTGACCTGATTATTACCACTGGCAACGAAATATGTTGTCATTCATAGTTTATAGTTAAATATTGCTCTGATGCTAAGATTTACTTTCAAATTTGACCGGCTAACTAACATTTATCTTAATTTAATGTTCGAATCTGCCTAGATCCTCGAAAGTCGTACGCTAGAATCCACGCAGATGCTCCACCAATTCCATAGTTTAATTTTTTACTTTTAACAATATTTCGAATGACCGAAATCGTAATAAACATCCCAATTTACGAAAATGAGTTTCCCGCACGTCCACCATTTTGTATTTTGCTTATCAAATTATACTATAATGTGAAATTCACGTAAATGCGTGAATTTTAGCGGCCGTCTTTATAGCTTTCTAAATGATATTTCAGTTTTTGTTAGCAATGCAATGTACGCTTGGAGTTTTTTGTTTTGTTAATTATATGTGCACACTCAACTATGAGACTGAGCTCAAATCACATGATCAAAAATGGTGTATTGGCTTTTTACATCATCAAATTGTGGTGATTTGTAGGTGTATAATATTAATCGGATACTAGAAACACCAAAGTTGATTAGATTACTCAAATACATCCTAAGCTGATTTGCGCTTCGTCAATTAAAAAAAATACTTTTAACATATGTTGGCGCATGCTGCCATTCTTACTCAGTTTTTTTATATAAAAATTCATGTTATCGTTTAGTGAAATTGTAACAATAAATTTTTTCTCAAGAACAAATTAATTATATCCAATTAAAATCAATTACAATATAAATTCGACAAAATGAAAGTTAGAAATCAGTGGTTTCCTAAGTTAGTATGAAATACAATTTTATTATTACGAATACCTATGACATGACATTTTACTTTTTACTAAAGTTTTTATTTTATTTTGACTGAAGCGTTTAATTTTTTAAGTAACACCACACGAGTTTGTAACCAAAGGTTGTGAAGTAGGTAATGAATTATTTCAATTCTAATTCTTAGTTCTCAATAATAGTAGAAAATACATATTTATTATTTGAATAATAAAAATATAAAGTGTCTCTAAATACGTGGTTTCTTTGTAGATAGAAGTTAGTAGTTAGAATAGTGATCCAGACTGTATTCACTTCTCAAGTTTACGCACTCACTAGACATGAAATAAAAGACTTTTTAACGGATACTAGCGCGGTTTTATTGAAAGTACTTTGGTAGTTAGTTGGTATTTGGTTTGATTTTTGATTTTCCCGACGTTTCGGCACCTTTGCAGCTGCCGTGGTCACGGGGGACTGAAGCTACTCGTGAGTCTACCCTCAAGCGATGGATTTTTTAAGCCGCTCAGAAATAAAGTCGGGAACTAGTTAAAACATTGGTAACACTCTAACATGACGCTTCAATATTGATTAAATTTCAAACAGCATTTGAACACGTGAAATGCTCGATTTAGTTCACTTTCTTCAGACAAATGTGCCAGTAAGAGGCACGCGAGTTCACACGAATCTCATCTACGTATCAAATGCCACAGAACAAGTTGAAAAATCAAACGAAATGGCGTGTACCATGCGTGCGTTGTGAAATACATTTTACAAATCTATAACAATAAACGTCGGGAAAATCAAAAATCAAACCAAATACCAACTAATTACCAAAGTACTTTCAATAAAACCGCGCTAGTATCCGTTAAAAAATGTTTTATTTCATGATCCAGACTGTGTTAGTTTAGTACAGTATAAAAATACTTGCCTATTTTAAGAATAAGTTCTTCTTAATTCATTAAATATGGAGTTAAAATACTTTTCTGTATTGATTAGGTTCAGAGGGTTCAGAGTATACGATAAGTGTTGATACAAATAGTCAAACCTTATAATTTAGTCATTCTCAGTTTTGATAAGTGTGGTGTACTCAAAAGGAATCAGGTATAAAATTGGCTATTCCATACATATATGTTTGTCACATTTAAATTTGTTATAAAACTTTACAATTTACATAGTCCAAAGTTATATTTTTTTTTTCTAAAACTTTTTGACGTTTTGGTGTAGATTCTCAAATGATAACTACATGCAACTTTAGTCTATATATCGTGTTACAAAATACTCTGAAATCGCGAAAAAAAATCTATGATTGAAACAGAAGATATTTTTTCGCGATTTCAGATTTGATCCCATAGTAAAAGATGTTCAGTTTGATGGTCCCTATTTACCATATTTGGCATTAGGGGTTATTTTGTAACACGTTGTATAAAAATAATGGTGTTGGAATTGAATATAAAACGTATTTGTGTTGCATGCGCATGCTTTCGCTTATGCACGGCAGCCGGCCAATATTCACGTGATGCGAATCTTGCGGAACGCGCCGCCCTCCAATCGCATTAAAAATAAGTCTGACAAGGTTAGTACGGTACCCCTTGTGTGGGCGGAATTGTCTTCATGTTTGCTAAGTATCCTGAAGCTATGTATGGATTGGTAAAATACTGTTTAAAAGTAGTATTCTAATGGTGCTCCTAAACGGGCAACATTTTCCGGCAATATGTGGCTGCATCATTGGCAATTACTTTCTCGGCCATTACAAAAATGTTTTTGGGCAATTAATGGCTGGGAAACTAATGGCTCGGCTATTGGTTGCCGGTTGCCGGCAACTGTATGGCCGGTGATTCAGACTCCTAAACGGGATACACATTCGGGCAACAATCGAGCATACTTCATGTCGCGTAGAAAAGGATACACTATGCCATAACAATAGAGAGCGACTGAAACAACAATAAAACTAGCCGGGCAATATTGCAGTGATATTGAGAGCTCAGCGCTCGTCCGGCAACCTATCAAAACAATGTCGGCCATATGTGGCCATACCAAACATGTTTGGCTGTATCTCCGGGATATTATGGCACTACATAGTGTGTTTGGTATTTCTGAAAATGTGGCCGGCCACTGTGTTGCAGCCACATATGGCCGGGAAATGTTGCCCGTTTAGGAGCACCTTAAATACGAGATTTGATTGGCATTTAGAAAAGCTTGCTAGAAATGGTAGTAACACGGGAAATTTAATATTTCCCATCTTATAACTTTCAACTGCAATAGTAACAAAGGCAATTAGATTACCTTTATTAATACTGGTAGTAAGATTGATAGTAACGTTGAACACCTAGGTGAACCAGGGATAAGAAAGTTAATCATGGAACACCCACCTAAGTGAACCAGGGGTACAGAAAGTTAACCATGGAACACCTAGGTGAACCAGGGGTACAGAAAGTTAACCAGAAAACACCTAGGTGAACCAGGGGTACAGAAAGTTAACCATGGAACACCTAGGTGAACCAGGGGTACAGAAAGTTAACCATAGAACACCTAGGTGAACCAGGGATACAAAGTTAACCGCGCAACATCTAGGTGAACTACTTTGGTGTTCCACGGGTCAGAAAGAAAACGGACAGGCAAAAAATGCAGTTACTAATGGAAGTTGTTAGTTTTTACATTGCAAGATTTTGTCCATTAAGCTGTAGGTAGTTTGCAAATATTGTATTTGATTCAATGCAACTACAACGCACACGAAATTAAAGAGTGTTTTATTCACATTAATAATTTGTATTCAATTAAAATGAACCCAAGGAAAAATCCTTGCAATACGACTGAAATTGGTACAACAAAATACAGTGGTTGTTGATAGTGATATTAATAGACAAAAGGGCCACTTTCAATTGTTATCAAATTAATTAACTGTGCTAAGAGCTTCCACGATTCATTACATTTTGCACTTTTATACATCGTATGAACTTAGCCTTAGATAGATGACTAGAAGCTTCAATTTAGAATTATTTACCGTTTTACGGCTTGGCCACGCGAATCCTCTTCATTGCGCGCTCGAAACGCTCGCTTTAGAGCGCTTAATTGGCGTCACAAGTTATGTATGATATATTTGCGCGCCGTCGCTGCGCAAGTCGCCGCTTCGTGTGGCCAGGCCTTTAGTGATTAAAAACCAAATAACATTTAAAACTTGCGATAACTAGGTCATATTCCAGCTTGTCATACCATTGGGTCACGTACACACCGACAGGTGCCTTGCTTAGCGCCTGGCGCCTCGATAGTCACTTAGCGTGTAACAAGTAAAAGAAACATTCTTTAATTTTCGCAACCGGCCGCAGCGCCTAGCGGCCCGCGGGCCTAATTTTAAGAACAAGTAAAACAACATTCTTTAATTTTCGCAACCGGCCGCAGCGCCTAGCGGCCCGCGGGCCTAATTTTAAGAACAGCCAATAACTAGGTCATATTCCAGCTTGTCATACCATTGGGTCACGTACACACCGACAGGTGCCTTGCTTAGCGCCTGTAGTCCAATCAATGAGGATATTTGTTGTATGGAGACTTCCGAAAAATTCTCCCGTCTATGAAATTTGGCATGTGATGAAGTTAGGTAATACAGATTACAGATGAACAATAATCCAATAAATTTTGTTACGACAAGTTAAGTATTGTTACCTAAACATGAAAATCGCTTATATCTCTCTGTGAATATTTCCTCGGGCTAAAATACTTTCTGTATACGTACTTATGTACTAGTTAGAATAAGAATGTAAAGGAATCCAATCTTTTTTCAAATTCAGAGATACCCCAAATTTAGTTTTTTAACATTTTTCAATATATCTTCTATTGAAAAAAAAATCTGCTGATTATTATGTTTAATATGTTTTTATATCCTTAAATATATAGCTGTGTTCAGTAAGTCAATATATTTCTTATTTAATCATATTTTTTATTTTTTGATCTTAAGAGGTGTTGTGAAAAAATAGTCTGTCCATTTTTATACGTTTATGTATGAATATGATTAAAGAAGAAAATTTATTGGCTTACTGAACAAAGCTATATATTAAGGGTATAAAAACATATTAAAAATTAATAATCAGCAGATAAATTTTTCAACAGAAGATATATTGAAAAATATTAAAATTTACATATTAAAAATTAATAATCAGCAGATAAATTTTTCAACAGAAGATATATTGAAAAATATTAAAATTTAAATTTGAAGTATCTCTGAAATCGAAAAAATATTGGATTCCTTTACATACTTCTTCTAACTAATACATAAGTACATATACAGATAGTATTTTAGCCCGAGGAAATATTCACAGAGAGATATAAGCGATTTTCATGTTTATGTAAAAATACCTAACTTCTCATAACAAATTTTATTGGATTATTGTTCATCTGTAATCTGTATTACCTAACTTCATCACATGCCAAATTTCATAGACTGGAGAATTATTCGGGTTGCATAAGCCCCGTTGATTGGACTACTGGCGCCTCGATAGTCACTTAGCGTGTAACAAGTAAAAGAAACATTCTTTAATTTTCGCAACCGGCCGCAGCGCCTAGCGGCCCGCGGGCCTAATTTTAAGAACAGCCTAATTTTAAGAGCGGCCTGCAAGCGCGTCTCAATAATATTTCAATTCAAAAAGTAACACTACCTGTGCAATGAGTTTTATTTTTCTTTATAGTTAGGTTTTGTGGCCCACTGATTCTTCAGTCTATATCAGCATTTGGCTCAACAATGATTTTCAGTTTGACATGGCTTGTCTAGAGCCTAGCGAGTCACCTAGCGTGCAGCGAAGTGAAATGAATGTTTCATAATGTTCGCAACCGATCGCATAGCGAAGGCGCCAAGCGCGCAGTGGCTGCGGAGATTATAGAACGTTTCTTTTACTTCGCTACACGCTAGGTGACTATCTAAGGCGCTAAGCAAGCCACCTGTCGGTGCGTACGAGGCCTTGTAGTTGTAGCGTTTATTTAATATCGTAGAAACCGATGAATTGTCAGCCTTATGTTGTATGTATGTTACATTCCAGTCCACCCCAGTTGGTTCTATTCAGACGGGACATGAAATCGTCGTGTCTCCAAACCGCGACCGACATCAACCCTTCCATAAGGTAAACTGCAAAATTATACTCTATTTTCTTATATTTAAGATTCGTTTTTATTTTTACAATCTTTTTAAGCAAGATAAGCTATGAGTATATTATTATAGATCAGATGATTTACTTTTACTCATATATTTTTATTATTATTATTTCAATGCAGTATGGCATGTTATTAGAAAGGAAATTAAACTATCAAAACATTAATCATTGTAGAATTCGTTACAACTTTTTTATTGTAGCTTTCGTATTTTTTTTCAAATTACTTCGTATTTACAATGCGGTTAAATTGTCAATAGACAGTGATCCGCGGCAACTTCACTCGAGAATGTATGGCAAAGAGTATAATTTACAGATTAAAATTTTGAATTGGTCACTTCACTGGGGAGGAAAAGCGCAATTTTATCCCGATAGATGGCGTCGGTCTTTGGTACCCGGCCGCCTCAAAGAAAGTGTCAAAACATATGGGAATCTCTTGGAGTATTGCACTTTTTAATTTTATACTGAG
Organism: Agriphila tristella; assembly: GCA_928269145.1. Lineage (NCBI taxonomy): Eukaryota > Metazoa > Arthropoda > Insecta > Lepidoptera > Crambidae > Agriphila > Agriphila tristella. The sequence goes on from OV743433.1 coordinate 49,064,631, forward strand.
AAAATGCCGCATTGTTATGCATGTAACTTGTAAAATATTGGAGTTCATCGATTTCCCAGTAACAAAAAAAATAGTGGGCAAAAAAATATAAAAAAAAATATGCCTTTCTCTCGATTTTCTCCTTTGCTGAGCCTGAGAAACATTATAAATCAAAAGGAATGTTTCATGAATTTGATGAAGCTTCGCCAAAATAAAACAACATTTGAATTATAACAGCTTTGTTCTTTAATATTTCAACCTCAGCAGTTTCTAACATATTTATAACTTGGATGAATTTGATAGGTATATCAAATATGGAATAAGCCCAATATTGGGGCCAAACAGAGAATTAATAGAATTTTATATGCCAGAGTCATTCAAGAAACTTAGAATAATAAAATAAATATGATAAAACGGTTCGTGTAATTTTGGATGGTACAGAAATTCCAGTACAGAAACCTGAAATTACTATTGCACAGAAGGCATCATCAGGCAACTATAAACACGGAAATTCACACTCAGTTGCTTTGTTAAAATTTAAATCATATGCTTCTAATCTGAAATAAAAAGATTACTTGTAAATCTTACACGAAATTTAAAGAAATGTAATGCTTGTTAGCAATTTTTTGTAAGTTGCTATAAACTTTCTTGCCTGTTGTTTTGGCTTTTCTTTTCCGTAATTCTTCTTTTATATGAGCTAAAGTTAGCATAGAATACATTGTTTGTCCGCAAAACCGAAAAAATACAATCTAAGAAAGTAAAATCACGTAATACACAGTCAAGACAATATAAGCTCAAACTGACAATTGTTCCAAAGACTGAGCGCCATCTGTAATTCACTTTGCCTTCGCCTCCCCCTTCTGTTGAACAAAGTTAAAATTACGACCTGTCTCAATAACCTATCCTTCAGTAAGAGATAGGTATACTAAAGATTTGTTGCCTAAATATTTCTGTTAAATGACGGGAAAATAAAACAGATGCCTAGTGACAGATCCAGGGTAGGCCTGTCTCTTACTGAAGATAGATTATTGAAATCGGCCTTAAATCGCATTGTATCAAATCCTGCCTCCTGCCAAAAACTCACCATTATTTTTTTTTCAATGCAGGATGATTTGTGTGATTATATAATTGGTTTGGTTGAGGACGATGAGGCGGCGTTAATTTCTGGAGAGGTTTGGTCACAAATATAAACCCTGGTTTTATTAGAACCCCTTGCATTACCCGCTACATCTAAATTTGTACTCATATATTTGTTTGATAAATTGGTTGGTAAACGTTTTTTTATCAAAAAACATTTATAAAAAATTCAGCTGATTTTTTTTTTCAAATCAAAAATTGGTAGCGATTTTGCCTGCGTACATCAAAAAATATTGTTAAGTTAAATATGATGTTACTTAATAGAATAGTATTTTATTTATAGTAAAAAGTGTACTTTTCAATTGAACTAAATTTGAAAAAGGTTTGGAGCCAATTTGTTGACAACATTTCTAAAAAGATTTCATCATCAAAAAGATATATATCATACAATCTTCGATTGTAAAATTGTGATCATTGAACTCATTTGTAAATAATGCCTAATGTTTCGATTAATACAAATTAATGATATTTTGTTAACGTCCTCGCGTTTGCGTGCGGCAGCGAGATCGCTTACGGTAGCGAAACATCTGCGGAACGAACGAAACACCACTACCGACGCACACATTTCGTTTCGCAGATACTCACGAAACTACCGAAAGAGAACGCAAATATGTCACCTCGCAAATAGTAGAGTGAGACATAGCATTATGCGAAACGCTATGCAACTGACAGATTTGTCGTCGCTTCGCTGCCGCATGCAAACGAGTCAGTGTACTAAGGGCATAATATTAAATCACACTCTGACGCCTGTAACATAACTCCGCCGCTTACCGCAGTAGGTTCCGCCATGAGATCGACAAGCGAAACAAATGCGAACAGCTTGTTCTAATGCATATGGCTGCACTACATAGGTTTTGACGCAGATCGTCATTTTCGCAAATGGTCCTCGCGAAAAATTGGTCACTTTCGCCGAAGGTCATTTTCGCAACTGGTCACTTTCGCCAAAAGTTACTTTGGTAAAACGTCACTTTCGCAGAATGTCATTTACAATCTTTTCTCAAACTCACAATTTTAAGAAAAAAAAAATTGAATGACAGTCTACGAGAGTGACGTTTTTCGAAAGTGACCAGTTCCAAAAATGACATTGTGCGAAAGTGACCAAATTTTTCGCGATGATCATTTACGAAAATGACGATCTGCGTCAAAACCACTTTATATTGGCCTATGATCGGCACAATTCATCGTACGTTGCCGGCTTTGTAACTTCAAAGAGGTTCTTTCAAAAGCATCAACGTACGATAAATTGTGCTGGTCATGGACGAATATCTAGTGCAGCCACTCTAAAAGAATGACGCGAAACCGCTACGTAGATGTGATCCTCATATCATCGTCGATAGAAGACATTAGCGGAACTATGGCGGAATTACCACGGTTTCGCTTGTACGGTGTGGCGGCGGAGATGTGCTACAGGCGTCAAAACATCTTTGTACATAGACGAGACTTTCACGAGTTTGCCTAATGTAGTCTTCAGACATGAGACTTTCACCAACATCTTTACCTATGTGGTCTTTAGGTTTTTTTTATCCCTATAAGCCTAAGACATCCCGTTGAGCTTTTGCTTATGCTTTTTACGGCTAGCCCCATAATTTCTGTTTTGATAAATGATAAAGTTTTGTGTGAAGTTTTATTAGTATTGCTACCGAAACTGTTATTGGTCGCTTAGATTTTTTCCTCAAGACAGGATCTGTAAAACAGGCTTGAAGAGTGTCGTTGGATTTTTACTTTTTTTTATATGATGAGTTTGAAAATCGTCATAAAGACTAGTGTTAGTTTTTATTTTGTGAATGCTGTTGTAGTTATAAGCTCGTTGATTTTATTATTTTATGTAGTAAACGGAGTAAGACAATTTCATACATTGGCAATTGGCATTATATAGGTATAAAACTGTATTTAGTTATTTTTTCGCAACACAATAGCAAACAACGGAAAGCGTTTGAGTGCTTATATCTTATTTTTCTTAGTTAATATTAGTCACCCCCTTCGACTTCGTGGTCAGTTTTTTCTCTACCCCTCGGGAACAGTATTGTTTTCGGATGAAATGTACCATACGTCCTTTTCTGTTCCCCTGACAACATGTATGCAAAATTTCATGATGATACAAAGGGACTATCACATTATAATATTAAAGTAAGGATTGTTCACAAAATCTTACCTGGGGCTGTACTCTAAGCTCTTATAGCAACATCAAAGTGATGTTGTGATTGAGGCAGAGCTATACATCGCGTATAGCGCCATCTCAATTACAGTTGACAGTCATTGTAGGGGGGCTGGAATTTAAACGTAAAATTCAATAGCAATACCCATATAGTAAAGATAAAGAAAAAAATCATATGAAATTCAAAACTATGTCTCGAGTACATAGATAGGAGCCTAAAACCATTTCAATGGCAGTTTATTGATTCACAAATCGTAAAAAGTGGGCGCACTATAATACCGCTAACTCGGCGTTAAGTGTAGATGTACTTAGACCTGTCATTTTGTTGTTGGTGTCACTATGTGTTCGCGAATTTTCATAAATATAAATTTTTCTTTCAACAAATTTTGGTTTTCTCCAATCTTTAATTAGTTTACTGTCCGACTTTCATAATAATAAATTATTAATATCAACCGTTTTAAATATATTTTAAAATTAAAAAGCAGTAGCGTCACCAAGCAGGATAAATTTTGTGACATCCCGCCATTGTGTCGCGTAAATAATTCTAAAACCCGTATTATATCCTCCTTTAAATCAAGTAGTGGCAGATGGCAACCCTATGTCTCTCGTACATAGATAGGAGATAGGTAAAACCGTGTGTTATGCAGGGGGCGGTGAAGGATAGCGGCACGGGCGGCACGGCCAACACCGGCAACTGGCCGCCCAGCGGGAAGGCCACGCCGCTCACCGCCGGGCACCTCACGCCCGCCGACAGGCACGGATCTGTACAGGTAACACTGGACATATTTGAATCGATTATTTCAAAAATAAGTTGCATTTATTCCTTTATTTTTTGTGTCATCTCTGGCTCAACATACCATTACGTTATAGACAGGTCAATACGGCGCAGACTATCTCTTTTAAGTTCTACGTCAGCGCTGTTGCCCGCTTATTCGTGTGAACATGTAAACCTCCTTACTATGTAAAGATCCTTGCAGAATGTACATTTTGGTCCGGCTTAATTTCATAAAGATCTCCAAATTTTGGAGTTACTTCTTTTTAGTAATGTGCGTTAGGTATAACCCTTAATTAATTGCGTCAAAAAAGTTACACTCATACTCAGGTGGGGTATATTTTACAATGTGTTACAAATAAACCAGTAATGTCTAATATGGTAGATAGGGACCATCAAACTGAACAACTTTTACTATAGGTACCTACTTAATGAATTTGGGGGAGGGGGGTTTGTAAAAAGTTACGATGCGGTACAGGGGCAGGAGGGCGGTTTTTGAACGACGCGTTACGTAACTTCCTTTCCGGTACTTTACGCCACATAATTGTGCTTTTTAGGTAAAAATAGACACTTGGTGGTTACGTAACGTTTTACTAGGGGGGGAGGGGAGGGTACAGAAAAACGACGGCGCGTTACATGGGGGAGAGGGGGGTTAAAAATCCTTACTAATATTATAAATGCGAAAGTCCGTTTGTTTGTTACGCCTTCACGTCTTAACTACTGAACCGATCATCATGAAATTTTACACACACGTTGTCAGGGGTACAGAGAAGGACATAGGGTACCTTTCATCCCGAAAAAAGGAACTGTTCCCGAGGGATAGACAAAATACTATCCACGCAGACGAAGTCGCGGGCGGAAGCTAGTCTACAATAATTGCGTTACGTAATACTTGAACGCTCCCCAACTCTGAAAACGCAAAAAAAAACTGCTATTTCATACAAAAAATTAATCGTAACAAAAATAAAGCAAAAATATCAAAATGTATGAAAAAGCTGACTTTTTTTACGCGATTTCAGAGTTGGTCCCATAGTAAAAGGTATTCAGTTTGATGGCATCTATTTACAATATTCGGCTACAGGATTTTTTGTAACACATTGTATAAACATCCAAAACGGTAGTCTCCTAAATCACACTTTGTTGCTCTTGATCTTGACTATAATGATGTTAGTAATTTTTTTATACAATGTAGCAATTAAAGTGGTTTATATTGTAATTGTATATTTTGTATTTTTATTTTATTTGTTTATTTTATATTTTAACCCTTCGAACCGGATTCCAAAAATTTACACTGTTTTCAATTCTTGAAAAAAAAAACTAGGTAAAAATATGAATATTATAAAGAATGGTAAATGTTGTCCGAGTCGTCCTTGAAAACTTATAGTAATTTTGCTATGATATAAGTTTGTAATATAAAAATTCGCGATTATTATAGCCTCCTCTGCATGCTTCCTACAAAGTATATTTATTTTATTTAATGCATTTTATTTATTATGTAAATTGTGAATGTATATTGGTGTATTTATTTTTTAGCTGTTGAAGAATAAACATTTTCGGTATGTGAAATTTCCTGGATCTGTGTCAACGGTCAGTTTGAACATTTTGCGGAAAAGTGTGTCTGCATGAAGCTTAATGTTTTCTGCTCTATGCCGTAAAGCTTATAAGCACTGCAGATTGCCAATATTCATTCATGAGAAACGTAACGTCCCCTGCTTGTGTTCACTTAACAAAGTAACGATAATTAACAAATAAAGATGGTTTTACACGTTACTTGTAAGTCACTTGACTCAGCTATAGAAACCCGAATATACATAAACCTAATAAATAGATACTTTATCTTCATACAGTTTCTTACAAGTTTAGTATTAACACTTTTTTTAAACTGTTAGGATCATGGGCGTGCCGAGGGGGGAGGGACAGAGGGGGGAGGGGGGGCTAAAAAAATGATAAAAGTTCTTATTTGCCATTTGCAAAACAATATATTTATAACTTTTAAAAATCGTGCTGTGCGGCCTTTATTATTATAGACAGGCAAGAGTGCAGGATTAGTGGATGAAACTGACTAGAATTCGCGCTGCGCGGCCTTTTTCTTACATAGCCAGGCAGGATTACAAGATTAAGTGGATTAAACTGACTATAAATGGCGCTGCACGGCCATTTTTTTTACTATAGACAGGCAAAATTATAAGATTTAGTAGATGAAACTGAATAAAACATGCGCTGCGCGGCCGTTTTCTTTCTATAGACAAGCACTTGAGTTACATTATTTCATACTACTCGAGAATGTATGGGAACAAAGCTCTTTTGAAAAAAATACCCAATTAAATTTATGTTTATTCATTTGACTAGGTGCTAATGAAAAATCTCATTTGTCCCCCCCTGGCCCAGAACCTTGGTACGCCCATGGTTAGGGTTATTCGGTTTATATTATTTTATTAAAAATACGAGCAGCAGGTTGTCAGTTGTCAAATCTCTGTAGAAATGCATATGCGTGGAGGTGGTGACATTCTGAAAAAATCGGGCTTTTGTTCAGTGAAAGTAAGCAAAAGCTAGAGGGCTAGTAGAATAAGATTATGTCGCTTAAAATTTAACACATCATACGCTAATTTTGAAACTACACAATTTCAATCATTTTACTAAACTAAGTGTGAAAAATCTGATTATAATAAATTTGTATTGATTTGTTAGTGCTATATTGTCAAAATTTAATCCATCTATCAACGTTAAGTTTATAAATTAATATTTTCTCTTGTGGCTTTAATAAAATAAACACAAACGCTTTTCATTAGAATTGTTTATGATGTCGTGTATAAGTTTTTGTAATGTAATAACTATGCTATTTATAAAAAGTTCCAAAACGCTCTAGAGAAATCTAAACTGAGTTTCACATCTTATCCGCCTAACCGAGCGTTTCCACTAGTCAATTAACATTGTTTCGAAAAAGTGTCTGACAGAAATAGTCATTCATAATCATAACATAACTTTGTCAAAATGTTTACAATGGGGTTGGCACGCAGATGGCGCCAGCGGCGATCTAACCGCTATCAATACTTTGATTGGTTAAAATATGTCACAAATGACATTTGATATTTGAAGCAAACAATCAAACGATTTTAGTACAAACGCTTGTGGCGCCATTAGTTCCTCAGTTTGCATCCCCATTGACAAGTTGTCTTGACAAGTCGGTTAACATATCAATGCAATGGAAACGCATGGTAAAATGGCCTAGCTATCAGTTCACATTTCTAGATTTGTCTTTAAAAACAAATTACTTATGTGACTTTTAACTTAAAAAGAACTCCTCCAGAATAATGCTTTAATTAAGTACCTACTAGGAATATATTTTTCACCTCTCCAGCACGAAAAGGGCTCTTTTGGCGCGTAAAAACTCGCAGCAAAATCGATTTTTGCTGCGAGCGTGAGGCAAAGTGCTTTTTTAATTTTTAACACGAACTTTTAAAATAATAAAGAAAAAAGAAATAAAGTGACAAGGATGACACTTGTAAAATTGATATGTGAGAAAAGGATAGATAGAGTGCTTTATGGTGTCATACATGGATTAAAAAGTAAAAAAATAAAATGCACGGATATAAGTACCAAGGAGTTTTAAATAAGGATCAGAGTATGGACGTAATGAGGTCGCATGTATGAAACAAATATGAAATAAGAAAAATCAATGAAATTTACTAACAATTTATATGTTTTATGATAATAAATAAATAAATAAGATGAGATATGGCGCTAACCTAAAACTGCAATAATAAATGTATTATTCTACTCTGCAGTGTATTTATGATGGTACGGAAACCCTCGGTGCGCGAGGCCGACTCGTGATTAGAGAAAAACACAACGTAATGTAATCAGAACGACGGGAATCTACTTTACTGACTCTACTCTATAAATACAATTTTTCAGCATAGGTTTGATCGAATTATTTTTGTGATAAATTACAAAAATGAATGCGTCCAACGATGAAGATAGTTGTCTAACTCCAAAAGAGTTAAGTGAACAAGTTTCTAATGCTGAATTAAGCTTTTTACCAGGAAAGTCACGTGAAAATTTTCTCGCTGGTAGAGGTGAAAAGTTGTATGTTTTACACGAGACCAAAATTTTGTTCTGCCTCGTGCCTTTAAATCACTCACTGTGCTCAGTAGTCTATATTAGAATCACTCGCTACGCTCGTGATTCAATTTTAGACTACTTCGCTAGTTCGTGATTTAAAGTCGGCACTCGCAGCACAAATTGATTTTGGTCACTTGTATAACAAATAACTATTATTTATCTAAATGGATAGTGGGTAATATTTTTAAAGCAAGTTTTTTTATAAGTAATAATTTTATTTTATTGTTATTTACTTATTCTGGATTCAAACTGTAGAATTTAGATTTAACAGGATTTTCTAATCAGAAAAGCTATGAATTTGCCACTGTCATTTACAAAAACGTGTAAAAATGTTATAAAAAGAGAATGTAAAATAACTCCGTTACGTTTTAAGAGACGGGACTTCATACAAAATTTTTGACACGCCAAATGTCACAACAAGGTTCTTCGATCGCTGCCAACACAGTCACACATAAGACGAAAGAGTGAGATAAATATAGCGGCCATAAAAGTTCTAACCCGTTTCATATAATTTTTTTCTTCACGAGCTGCGATCACTGACGTCCATTATTACAAAGTACGCTGGACTGGCGAACGTCACCAATCGTTTGTGCTGATTTGAATCCATATTGGCGCTGAGAGCAGTAGATTCTATTATAGCAGTAGTGAGTGTACTTGGAACTAATTAGTACCAAATACTCACTTCTCCTGAGAGCAATATCTACTGCTCTCAGCGCCAATATGGCGATTTTCAAATCGGCACAAAAAATTGTTTGTCATTTCATGACAATAGCCTGTCCAGCGTACTTTGTATAATGGACGTCAGTGGTTGCGATAGACTGAAACGGTCTTCAAAGGAATATACCCCGTTTGCTTGTATATTAAAGTCGCGTTCCGGTCGCAGGTGGTGTCGTCGACGAACGGCGAGCTGGGCGCGGACGACCCCACGGCGGGCCACAGCAACACGCCCATCACGGCGCCGCACCACGACGTCGACGTCGTGGACGACACCAAGTCAGTGTTCCAACTGTACGGACACCTTTTGTTTTGTTGCCTTTTTTATTAGTTCTCTTTTGTTTTTTATAGAAAGGAGTCCTTACTACGTCGTTCATTGCCGTGCAGATCCTCCCGCGGATGGGTTTCTGAACCCACAGACATTTGTGTCTGTAGTATGGACAGGGGGGATTCACTCCGCGCTTAAGCTTTTATATTAGCCTACTGCCAGGCCTCCTTCACTCGCTCAAGGCAATAAGCACCTACCACTAGCACAGAATAACTATTAGTACAAGTAGAGAAGCAGCTGTAAAGTCATTTAAATAAATAGCGACTTTTGCTCCGACACAATAAAGTGCAATTCAGGTCGCGCAGCGCTAATGGCCTACAGTTATACTTACCTAGTAGTTGCCTTTCTTTCGATCGCGTGCCTTCGAACGCACGGCTAGCGGTAAGTACTTATCGCGCGATCGACGTGCGAGTGAAGGAGGCCTGCCACTAGCCGTTCGTTCGAACGAACAAGTGAGCAGAGGGCGCCACACGCCGGCTGTGTAGTCGGGCGGCATCTTACTACTTGCGTAGATATGGCTTCTTTATAATAGTAACATTGTCGAATCGACATTACTGTGCCGTGTACGGATTTTCAAAATCAAAAAACCAATAAACAATTGTCGTTTTTCACATTATGATAAATGGTACGCAGTTCATTTAAAAGAAGACAACCCTAACGTTGCGTCGTCAGAAAAGGTAAGAGCACGCGATAGAGGCAACTACTAGGTGAACTGCGCGACCTGAATTGCACTTTATTGTGTCGGAGCAAATGTCTCTATTTATTTAAATGACTTTTCCGAGTGCTGCTTCTGTACTTGTACTATTAGTTATTCTGTGCTACTGCTCGTGGCTGACTCAGTCGAGCCCGTGCACGAGGGATGTCATGTGTCGATTGAGACAGAGCTACGCGACAGAAAGAGAAGCGCTTTCTAGGTGCTTATAATAAAAGGCAATCAGCGCTGTGCAAATTGAAATTGTACTTTATTGCCGTGCAGCTAGAGAACCTTATTATTTGATTGTCCTCGCACGAATAGGCTTCTGTACGTTTAGTACTATTATACAATGTGTTACAAAAACCCCAAATGCCGAATATGGTAGATAAGGATGATCAAACTGAACAACATTTACTACGGCACCAACTTTGAAATCGCAGAAAAATCAACTGTTTCATACAAAAATTAATAACGAAAATATCAAAGAGTCTAAGACAGCTGTTTTATTCTGCTATTTCAGTGTTGGTCCCATAGTAAAAGTTGTTCAGTTTGATGGTCCCTATCTACCATATTCGGCTTAACGGGTTTTTTGTAACACGTTGTATAATAGTACTAAACATACAGAAGCCCATCCGCGCGAGGTCAGTCATAGTAGATTATTGCATCGAGAACAAAGTAATTTATTATTGCACCGAGTGCCTGATTTAGAGCCCGAGCGTTAGCGATATAAATTACTTAAGGCGAGGTGCATAATCTGCTTTTCTTTCAACTATTTCCTATAGGAATAGTAGATAAAAGAAACTCATTTCAAACAGTTAAAATAGAAGTTTCATCATTGAAATTAAAACATTGCTATAACATTGTCGGCTTCATTTAGAATGTTTTCCGGAGTTAATGTGTCGCTAGATGATTCCATTTTAATTCGAAGCCGAAGCACTCAAAATCAGATAGTGGTGTCGATTCGGCTAGCACGACTTAACTAAATTGACAGGACTAAACTTAATTTTAGCATTCTGTTCTTCTCTTTTCGATACAGAAAGAAAAGGATGGAAAACTAAATTTAGTTTAGTCCTGTCAATTTAGTTAAGTCGTTGCCAACCGAATCGACACCACTATCACACTTTATCATTTCCAAAAATATTGTCAAGCAAAATTAACAAAGTTCCCGTCAAATCACTTTTTTAAATTTCTTTCATTTTTAAATCAGAGTTAGCAGCAATCGTGTTTTAAATTTGAAACAAGTAGGATAGAAACGAATAATACACCTACGTAAAAAAAAGTATTGATATCGGCTGGCTGAATAGAGTTGAGATTGGCACCTTTTGGTGCCATTAAAAAAAAACTGTGCAATAATGAAATTTCATACATTTTTATTGCTCTAGAGAAATAAAAACTCGCTTTTTCTGAGTTTTTAGTGTGATTGTGATGAAATTAAAGCATAGTTGGAAGAAAAATTATAAGCTACTCTCGCTGCACGGCAATAAAGTACAATTTCAAATTGCACAGCGCTGCGTGCCTATTGCACTCCCTCGTGCGATGGCTCGACTAAGTCAGCCGCGAGCAGCAGGCTAATTTAAAAGCCTAAACGCGGAGTGAGATCCCCCTGTCCATACTAAAAACACCAATGTCTGTGGGTTCTACGGTTTCCAAAAATGGTGATATGCACATGTTCGGCTGGACGTAAATCTATGCACACGAACTACTTTTCTGGATGCAGCTTGTATACTACATATAAAATACTTCTAATATGAGTGAAATAAAACAGGGTAAGTGCAGACTTAAAATTTTAATATTGTCACCAAATCTCTCACATAAAGAAGTTGTAGTATATTTGCTTAGTAAAATAATTTTGCACAATAATACACAGGTTGTATATTAGCGAGGCCCTTTCGAATTTTAACTTTGTTACGTTCTAGATTAATTTTGCAATTAAATATCGTGTTATTACAAAAGATATTTAAATACTGTTCAACTTAAACACCTGTTTAAATGTGATGCTGTCTCTTTCAAACAATATTGTTAAAAATGTGACAGCATCACATTAAAGGAGGTGTCTAAGTTAAACAGTGTTTAAAAATCTTTTGTAATAGCACGGCCGATGTTTCATATAATTTTTTAATTTAATAATTTTTTTTCGTTATGTTTTTTTTATTTAATTTACATTTTACCGAAATTATATGTGTAATATATGTCGTGTGTGTGTGTGTCTTGTGATATTATTCATAAGTTAATTACGTTAGCTACAGCCGGAGGATCGAAAAAAAACCAAAAACTTTTTATAAGTTTAATTATAGAAACATAAAAATTACATGAAAGTATTTAAATCTAATTAGCCTAGTGACCGATTCGATGCAAGAATACAAAGTGAAATAAAATAAGTAAATTATTGGTATTGACGGAAATGCAGCGTCGGCAACTCGTGGCCAGTTGACCTCGATGCATCGGCGCACGGCAATAGAGTGTGGCTGCTGCGTAAGCGTTCTTCCTTTGATGCGCGTACGTAATTCCTCCACCCCGAGAGCAGCGACTATTTTAGGACCTTTAGGGAAAATGTCGCTGGAATGGTTTTATCCATTTTCATCTTCCTGATGTCTTCGGGATCTGCGTAAGTATGTTCCTTGGTAGATAAGTTCGGAGGATGTTCAGCTGGTTCTTTTGATTTCCAGGCTTTATAGCGTCGGGTGACGAGGGCTGCGATGAGAACAATGATACCTAAAAGTATCAAACCGTAAAACGGGATAGTCGTGTGGTACAGTGTTTCTTCTTGTAGTCGTTCCAGTTGTAGAGGTGGCTCCATCATAATCTTGTTCTGGATGCTGTGCAGTCCTTCAAGGTCGATGGTGTTCAACCTGAGATGATGTGGCTTATCGATACCCACTTTGCTGTAGGGGATTTTCATAAGTTTCAGAGGCTGGCCCTTGATCTCGTCATTCTCGTTGATGATGGTGAACTCAGCAGTTTGCAGGTAGCACTTAAGAGGAATAGTGATTAAATAACTTCCCTGTAGAAACGTAGTATCTTGACTGCCGCATGTTGATCGCACCCTGGTCGAATACGGGAACGATATCACGTAGTGCTGATCGTCGAGTTTTTCTAGGGCTTCCTTGGTTAGGGAGACTGAGGTGAAGTGGCAGAATTCTCCGAGGGCTTGTGACGTAATCAGGTTCTGTATACAGTCTGGTTGAGTGCGAAGCTGAGTACTTATCTTTCGTTCGCAGAGGTACCAGGAACTCAACTTCGGGCATTCAGCCTCCATGTACACGAATGATTTCTCGTTAGTTGCTAGGAAGGGAAAGGGTGGTATAAGGATTTGCTGGTCTTTATTAGGAACAAGGGATAATTTATAAAAATCGAATTCATTTCTGGAAACTATGGGGAATTTGAAAACTATTACTACCTGTTTCCCTACGTAATAGTAACCTGACTTAATGACGTCATAGTAATCTCTATAGTCGACGTTTAAAACTTGTTCTTTACTATATAGAGTATCTAATTTATTTAGCATAGTTTTTAATACATCTACAGTAATCATGGAATGGTGTGTAGTCCCTACTCGAATAAAGGCCAACATGTTTTCTACTCTCATCAATTCTACTACAATATCTTCTATGTTTTCACAGAGGATATCTAGCAGTTGAGCAAACTTAGCGTATTTTATTAAACTATTATCTCTATATGCATTTTTCTCTAATAACAACTCTAAAGTGGAATTGATCTTATTTTGATTTTCAACTATTTTATTGAGAATTGTGTGATATTTATTCATCCATTCTTTATTAAGACTAGTTTGGCTATTGGATTCGGATACAATTTTATTTTGATTACTTTGTAATTCTTTAATAATTGTGTTATACCGTATAGCGTCAGAATGATCTAAATTACCGGTAATGCTCTTAACTATCGATCCTAGACCATCTATAAGTCCTCTTTTAACACGACTGTCAGGTTCCATGGAGTTCAACTGGGTAAGTGCAATATTAATTTTATTAGAGAGATATTCTATTTGGAGTTCGTATAAAAGGTAAGTGTCGTTAGGAAGTCGGGAACGGTAAGTCTGTAATTGATCCTGTACTAAGTTAATGTTAGTTTCTAAATCGTCTAGTCGTATGTATTGTATAAATGTGTGATACTGTTCAGTTAGTCTCGCTGTCCCAAGTCTGTAAGGCAGTAGTCCTGGTCCTTCGGCTAAGCTCTCAAGTTTTATCTCTTGAGCGCGCGTCATTAGGCTGGTCAGTATCAGGATTATCCTGTAACAATTTAGCTGTATGAGGAATTCGTGTTAATCGTGACTTAGCTATGGGGCCACGTTTCTTTGACGTGTAGATATGAATTGGTAAGTCTGCTAGTACTGTATCTTGGGTAAAACGAGGAGCAGTTTTTAGGCGGCTAGCAGCTGGATTTTTAATAAATATCTGTTGTGAAGGTAAATATTCTATTTCAGGTTCCCTATCCTTATTACGATTGTTAATTAGAGCAGTACGATCGGCAATAGCCGTGTCGTTGATGATTTCATAAACCTTATTTATCTGTTCCCTATGGTTTTGGACGTATTGCTGTAATAAATGTTGCGTCAGGTCGATAGAAATAGGATCTCTAGGATTAAAGTGTCCAGTTAACAGGTCGAATGGTCGACATTTTGTGAAACTGTGGATAGAACTATTATAAGCTATAATAGCATAAGGCATTAGATTAACCATAGGTTCGTCCTTCTTTTGTAATTTCAGAATACGAAGGTGCTCAAGTAGGGTGGAGTGGAAGCGTTCTACATTACCATTGTCATTTGGGGAATGTGCGAGTATCCTGTGATGGTTTATCTGATATAATCTTACAAATTCAGCAAAGAGTTGGTTTGTAAATTCTGTTCCGTTGTCGGTAACTATGGTAAGTGGTACCCCGTGGTGTGTACAATAAACTAGCAATGCGTGTAGAATACTTACTGCGGTACCGTCACGTAAATGATATGCCTGCCCATATTTAGTAAAAACATCTATAAATGTAACATATTTTTCATTTTGGACTGTGAACAGATCCATGTGAATTATTTCGAATGGCTTAGTCGCGGGAGGTACTACATTGAATTGGGGTCGAACAGGATTACGATCGTATTTACCCTGACCGCATATTGTACACTCATTGATAAATTTTGAGATATGATCCTTCATCTTGGGCCAATAGTATTTGCGCGAAAGGGCTAGATAACTTTCTGTTATCCCACGATGGTTTGTTTTACCTTCGTGGTACAACCGAATTATATCTTGCTGGCGCAAGTATTCCTTAACATTTTCTAGCTCTGTTTTGGCAAGAACAAGGTTCATGGCTGAACTTCTAAATTTATCTTGGAGTATAGGAATTATAGAGTACATAGCAAGGGTTGGCTTTATCATAATGGCAGTCTTAACTTTTGGATTGACATATTCCTTTATAGCGTTAACTACGTCTTCCTCTAGATTATTTTCAGATAGCTGTACTGCAATTCGCGTGTGGGTGTCGAAAGGTTTAGTTACAACAGGCCTACGTTTTATATCTCCTACAACTGTTAAGAATATTTGCCGATTAAATTTATTTAGTGGTTCATTTACAATGGGTATTTCTAAAATGGGATGTTCATTGCTGGTATGAGCTGTTTCAGTGGATGACCGTTGATCGGGGTTCAGAGCTATACTTTCGGATGGATTCGCTATGAGTGAACTAAGTTCCTTAAGGCTATCTATAACGGACTCTATTTCCTCGTTGTGGATTTCGATTCGGGACAGGGCGTCGGCATTCGTGTTAGCTTTTCCCTTCTTATACATCACTGTAAAGTCGTATTCGCTTAGTTTCAGTCGCCACCTGTTGAGACGAGAATTTGGTTCCTTCAAATTCATCATCCACTGCAGGGGTTTATGGTCAGTCAGTACCTTAAACTTCCTTCCAAACAGGTATGGTCGAAAGTATTTAGTAGCCCAGACTATAGCAAGAAGCTCTTTTTCGATGGTACAGTATTTCTGTTCGCTATCGTTAAGAGTGCGCGAAGCATAACAGATAGGTTTGTCAGATCCTATAGGTCCTTGGGATAGAATTGCTCCAATAGCGAAGTTCGAAGCGTCTGTCGTTAAAAGGAATTCTTTATTAAAATCTGGGTATTGTAATATTGGATCGTTTGTGAGAAGAGTTTTACATTTCTCGAAGCTTTCTACATAGTCTGGATCAAATGTTATTTTCTTCCCTTTCTTTAGGCACTGAGTCATAGGTTTCGTGATATGAGCGAAATCTGGGATGAATTTGCGGTAGTAACCGAGAAGTCCTAAAAATTGTTTGATTTCTTTTTGGGATTTTGGAATAGGGTAGTTTTTAATGGCAGTTATTTTATCGGGATTCGGTTTAATACCGTCCTTGCCGATGATGTGGCCAAGGTAAGCTGTTTCAAGCTTCAGAAATTCGGACTTGTCCATTTGTATTTTGAAGTTGGACTCCCTGAGTCTCTGAAAAACTTTTTCCAGGTTAAGGATGTGCTCCTGGAGTGAGGTACTGAAGACTACTATATCATCCAGATAAACCAGGCATATCTCATTCTGGAGGCCTCTTAACACGTTATCCATCACGCGTTGGAAAGTGGATGGTGAGTTCTTAAGGCCCATAGGCATACGAAGGAATTCGTAATGCCCGTGCTCTACATTAAAGCCTGTTTTTGGAATGTCCTGGGGGTGCATTTCAACCTGATAAAAGCCGCTTGCCAAGTCCAGGGTACTAAAATATTGGCATTTACCTAACTTGTCAAGTACGTCGTTTATGTTAGGTATTGGGTATATCGTCAATCGTCTTTTCATTCAGTTTTCGGAAGTCAAAAACAAGTCGCCACTTTTGTTTCCCTGATGCGTCTATCTTTTTAGGTACAACCCAGATTGGAGAGCTCCATGCCGAATCAGATGGTCTTATTATACCCTGCTCCAGCATCTTATTGATTTGGTCGCTAACTTCTTGTCTATGTATGAATGGGTAGCGGTAACTTTTTGTATGGACCGGTACCTCATCAGTTGTTCTAATCTGGTGTTTAATTTTATTGGTAAAAGTTAAGGGCTCACCTTCTACATAAAAAATGTCTGAGTATAAAGAACAGAGGGCTATGAGATTAGCCTTTTCTTCTGCGTTCAGATGTTCTGTACGCAGTCGCGAAATTACCTCATCAGTACGAGTCTTAGGTTGGTTAAAATTTATGTTAAATAGTTCCGCGTGAGCTGGTTGGTCAAGTGAAAGAATAATATCATTTGGTGTTGGGTTTTCAATCTCTAAATAGCCACGATTATCAGTTACTGTGGTAAGGCAATCATGTATAATGCAATTACATATTACTTGTTGCCTGATATAAACTTCTCCATCCTGGGTGTCTATGGGGATTCTAACTAATTTTGAGGATTGCGCCGGGATAATGTCCTCATAGAGATTGACGTTACGCGAGTTGTACATCTTAATTGGGTTAGATGACGATCGGGTGACAAGTTTCCCTTCTTTCAAGTCTATCTTGGATTCCCACTTAGTCAGGAGGTCTAGTCCTATTAAACCGTCGAAATAGTCATGGAATTGGTAAATAAAGAGTTTTATAAAGTCAGTGTCCTTGAATTCATTAAAG
The DNA here is from genome assembly GCA_928269145.1 of Agriphila tristella. NCBI lineage: Eukaryota > Metazoa > Arthropoda > Insecta > Lepidoptera > Crambidae > Agriphila > Agriphila tristella. The sequence goes on from OV743433.1 coordinate 49,082,138, forward strand.
CATGGTATTGTTATAGAATATTCGTTACGACTCGTAGCATGTACGTTTGTCACTTCGAATGGGTCATAGTTGAGAGGATAGTCACTAAAATATCTTTCAACGGCTTGTGGGCTGATAAAGGATTGGTTAGCGCCTGTGTCAATAAGTAGTTTTAAAGGAGGGTCAAGGATTTGTACGTAGGGTAGTTGTCTCTGAGTCTGAAGATTTATCTCTATTTTGGCTTCTTTGAAAACGGAGTCTTGTGAAAATCCTGATTAGGACTACTGGGTCCCGGCTGTGGTTCACCTAAGTCAGTCATGTCAGGACCATCAGTGATGGCTTCGGTTTGGTCAACTGTTGTATAGTCGTTGTAATTGTCAAAGTCCAAGGGTCCTGTATAATAAGGGTAGTCGGGCTCGTCATAGTAATCTGTGGGGTAGTACGATCCGTCATAATTATAGAACTCGTTAAGATTCATCTCACGGGTTTTGAAGTAGTTAGTAGGGGGAGGATTTCCTGACTTACGCCAGTCATGTCCTGTCATCAAAGTGTGGGGTAGTTGTCTAGGCGTAAAAGCTTGGACCCCGCTCATAGGTCTTGGACTTGGATTATACTGAGGATTATTCCTGTTAGGTAAGCGGAAAACGTTACTATGGGGATTATAGTTAGGGGGTGCAGCTCGAAACATTTGTTGGGTACGCGTCGGGCCCATACGTTGCTGATACTGTACTGGCTGATTATTAAACTTGAAAGCCTGCGGAGGTGGTTGGTAACCACGCTGACCTGCAGGTGCTGGCCACATGGGTGCCTGCATAAATTGAGGTCTTGGCTGTGGAGGTGGTGGCAACACAGATGGAGTAGGTACCTTAGGAGTATGCTGAATTTTAGGAGTATCTCCACGCTGTTGTAGATAAATTACATTTAATTCCTCCTGAACGTATTCAAGTGCTTTTTCTATAGTGGGAGGACGCATGCATCGGATGCGCGACCCTAAGGGTTCATTTAATCCGCGTACGAAGGCTTGCATAGCTACTTTCCTATAAAGAGCGCGTTTTGCTTCTACGGTTGTACTAACTTTCTCGTGTAGCATAATATACGTCATTATAGTACTGAACAATGTCTGACAATGCTCGTAAAAATCTTGAGGGGACTTATTACCTTGGGTTGCTAATGATAAGTCGCTGTAAAGAGCAGTTTCGTCACGCTGGTCAGAGAAGTTATTAATTAATGCGGTTCTTATTCCCAACCAGTGATCCGGAATACCGTTAGAATTTAAAGTTGAAGCAGCATTACCAGAAATTTTATTTAATATTCCATTCAACAAGCAAACGTTACTAAATGCAAACTCTTGGCCTTCCCTTACATATTCAGCTACTATTCGGTCACAAATATTAATGAATCGTGTTAATATGTTCGGGTTACCATCGAACTCCGGAACAAGGCGGAGGGCCTTAAAAATTATATCCGTATCCATTTTAGGACTAATTTCACTTGCAACACTAGAAGGTGGAATAGATGGTGGGTCCATAGATAAATCTAAATAATCTAAATCCCTATTAAGATCTAACGCTCGACGGCGACCCTGTTGCGATACAGGACGCCGAACTTTCTCACTATTTGGGTGAAAAATCTTGAAACTTTAAAAAATAAGGAATTAAGGACTAAAGGAAAGCAACACGAGAAAAATTCAAGTGTACTTACATATACAGCATCTCTGGTTTTTCCTCTGGAATCGAAGTCTAGATTCTCCTCTGGTCTGCAGCAGGTCCGTAGATTCGGGATCCTCGGCCTCGGGGCTAGGAAGCCGCCCGGGCGACACGCGATCGTGGATTCGATAGATAGATATCCTAACTCTCGCGAACCGGCCCGCGAGGATCCTACCGACTGCGCCAATTACGTTAGCTACAGCCGGAGGATCGAAAAAAAACCAAAAACTTTTTATAAGTTTAATTATAGAAACATAAAAATTACATGAAAGTATTTAAATCTAATTAGCCTAGTGACCGATTCGATGCAAGAATACAAAGTGAAATAAAATAAGTAAATTATTGGTATTGACGGAAATGCAGCGTCGGCAACTCGTGGCCAGTTGACCTCGATGCATCGGCGCACGGCAATAGAGTGTGGCTGCTGCGTAAGCGTTCTTCCTTTGATGCGCGTACGTAATTAGTTTCATAACATAGCCTTAACGATAGTTGTAAATGTTGACCAGAAAAATAAAAATTGCTCTAGGTACGCTAAATATTCTCTTTTATATCACTTAGCAAATTTACGTTCATTTAAGAAGTTAGTTCATTAGTTTCTGGCAAGAAGCTTATATCCACAATGGAGGTTGCACGCCTAGTAAGTAAGTGAAGATTGAAAAAGACTCTTTAGTGACGTTACGGCGTATTGCTATCTCTTTCTTTTCGTTTTACAATACGTTTTCGTTTCTCACGAGCAAACGAACGACGAACAACGAACACGTATTGTAACACTAAAGAAAGAGGTTGCAATAAGCCGTAAGGACCTTTTTTCAATCTTCACTATGACATATGGCCGTGCAAACTCCATTTGAGGGAGGTATAAGTTTCTTGGTTTCTGGCCCCTTAGCCACAGACCATACCCCTTACCATAACCACAGACCATACCCCTTACCATAACCACATGAGTAAAAAGAAAGGACCAGAGACCAAGCTTCATCCAACCGCGCGAATCGGTTGCACCACTACAAGCATGCGGGGCATATGTGCGTGTCCATTGGCCGCTTGTCGCGTACGCGGATAAACCGGAAAAACCTGTTTTGACAACTGCAGCCAGTGGACAATCATAGGGTATCATTTGTTTTGTTAGTTGCAAGTTTGAATTTCACGTTCTTAAGAAGCTTTGTTTCTGTCTTTCTTTTTACTCATGTGGCATAACCACCGAAACACGATATATATCGCGTGATATAGCATTTTATCGACACTCAATTGTCAAAATCCATTTTCTTTTGTTTTGATAGTTGAACGTGATAAATTGCTATATCATATTGTGTTTCTATAGTCATACTAGGGGATGCTGGATTTGCGTTAAATGATGAAGTTTATTTTACTGGTCAGGACTTTGTTATTGAACTAACGACATCTGGGGCCCAAGCCTGTTATTGTTAATGTTATAATTCTGTTTCGGTTTTGGGTTTAAGAAACAAGAACTGTGTCAAAAAGCAAAGAAAATTCAAACACGATTATGACGTTAACAATAGCAAACTTGGTCCACTGCCCACTAATTGTCTAATTTCAAAAACGATCTCAATTGCTTTCATTTGACAGAACATTGATACTTTTTTTTGGCATAAATAAAAACTTACCAAAGAAATGTAGCAATGTGTCACATCCATCTGTCAAATGAAAGCGATTGCAATTAGAGATGGGCAAAAGACCCGGTTTAAACCCGACCATTGGGTTTAAACCTAATAAAATCCCACATTGTATTTATAGAAACTTTATACAGTTCTTTTATTTCTATTGATATGTTAAATGTGATGTGTCTATGGAAACAATTTCTTGTTAATACAGAAAAATATTCAAAGGACGAAACAGCACTTATTTCTAAAGATTTTATTTATTTCAACAAAATGGTCTATGGGCGACGGTTTAAACCCAGCAGTCGGGTCAAAATCGGGTGCTTTGCCCATCTCTAATTGCGATAGATTTTGAAATGAGACAATTAGCCCCCTGTTTTACGAATTTGTACCACAGCAGACTCTGTAAATCGTCATGTAGGCAATCCGTCTATTCCAGGTGCTGTTGTTTCTTCAAGCGCAAAAAGAAGAAGTGCGCCGCGCGCGCCGCCAAGTGACGCGCGCGCGCCCGCCCCCGCGCCCGCGCCCGCGCCCGCGCCCGTCCCGCCCGGTATCGCCTAATGTAACCTACTTTCCTTTACTCTTTAGGTTCAATTTCGCCTGCAACTTAACTTTTATTACACAGGGTTGTATGTGGCCTGCAACTTTTAGAAGATGTTTGGTAAAAGCCTTATAAAGCCGAATATGGTAGATAGGGACCATCAAACTGAACAACTTTTACTATGAGACCAACTCTGAAATCGCAAAAAAAACTGTTAAATACATTCTGATATTTTCGTTATTAATTTTTGTATGAAAAAGCTGATTTTTTTTCCGCGATTTCAGAGTTGGTCCCGTAGTAAAAGTTGTTCTGTTTGATGGTCCCTATCTGCCATATTCGGCTTTATAAGGCTTTTACCAAACACCCTGTATAGTCTGTTTACGGAAACGAGTTAGTAGAGCGCTATCTCACTCACAAAATTTTTTAACTGTGATTGGTCAGTGATAAACCCTAAGTAATGTACACAGTACCGAGTACTTTTTACTCTATTCATACTTCCCGTACTGCGCAGTCGTGCTCTTACTTGTGACTGTATGCTCAACTCGTGACCTGGCTTGTGTTTGAATTTTGAAGCCCAAGGTGTGCTAATGACCCCTTTATTATTCTTTTATCATAAATGAGCATTTTCTTAGAAAATTACTTTTTCCCAATTTTTGTACAATAAGACTAGGTGTACTAAAAAATTTCATTTCATTGTTATTCTCTGTAATAAATGGCTCTCAATAACTTATTAAATAATTGGCTCTCAAATAGGACAGATAAAGTGGCGCTTATGAGCTAAGCGAACTTTTAAGAAGCGCAGTGTGAGCGCGCATTTACTTCTCTAATGTATTGTTAACGCCCACTGACCCTAAATTCTCTTTGTCATTTGTATGAAAATGTGTGATAGAGAAGGCGCTATAATAACTCGTATCCGTGAACAGACTATACGTTTCAAACACAAGTTCAATTCAGCAACCCTAATGTAACCTACTTTTACTCTTTAGGCCCTTTACTCATTAGTCGGCACAGCAGAGATACGACATCTCGCCATAGTAAACAGCCCCCTGATTACGTAACTCTGTTGCTAACAATTCTCGATTAAAACCGCAGTTACATTGCTGGTATAAGTAAGGCCCTTCTTACATGGCGCTACTCAAACTAAACTAGTTTCAAACTCTAATCACCAATGAGTTTCTAAAATGTCACAGCACTAGTATTTCAATGGCGCTCCGTACACGACGCTACCAATCACAAACTGGTTTGTAACGTGTTAGTAACTAATCACCGGCGACCGGTCGTGCTGGTCGCGCGCGACTGATTACTAATTGAAACTGGAAACTGCTGCGGTTCAGTGAAAATTAATGACCAATTAGTAAATATACAATTCGTCCAAGAAGTGGAAAAGCATCCGTGTTTGTATAATTACACATTAAAAGAGTATTCGCGTTGGGATGTGACCGAGAAAGCTTGGAGTGAAGTGGGATGTAGTCTGATGTAGTATAGAAGTAATATCTCGTCATCGCTCGAATCGTTAGCCATTTCAATAATATCCCGAAACAACACACACACCGCGTTTTGTGTAGGTTTTAATAAAATTTGGTAGTGCCGTGTACGAATCTCAGTCACAAATTAGTTTGTAACATAATTACTAACTGTTTTCGTCACGTTTCAGTAGCGCCGTGTAAGAAGGGGCTAAGACAGTTGTCACATTGGTTCTTACTAAAGCAGCAATATAACTGCGATTTCTGTCAGAGCTGATTGCAACAAATTTACAAAATCAGAGAGCAGGAGTGGTTGCCATGGTTACCGAGGTGAGTTACCGCTGCTGCACCGACAAATGAGTAAAGGGCCTTAGGTTCAATTTCGCCTGCAACTTTTATGAACAACCAATTTTTTTTTTAAACTAGGTTGTATGTGGCCTGCAACTTTTACAGAGAGTTTAACCAACACTTAAGGTTCAATTTGGCCTGCATTTTTAAAATGAATTTAACCAACCTTTCTTTACTCTTGGTTCAATCTGGCCTAGCGTTGCCAAGTGTCCCGATTTTAGTGGGACGTCCCGCGAAACAGACAATTTTTAAGGTTCTGCCGCGCCGGGACATGTATGTGTCCCGCATTATGTTATTTTTCAGTTAGTCGAAGAAACAAAACAATCAAAGAGTAATATTTCATCGAATACACTTTTTAATCAATTATTTTGAGCACCTATCTCAATTGTAGTTGGTTTAAATTACCCGCCCTTTAAGCGGCACACTGATTAAAAGCTATGCTTGCTCGTCCCGTGTCAAAATGCTTTTCACCGATTTTTTTATTCAATTTAAGTACATGTCCTGAGTTTCTGAAAAAAATACCTGGCAACCCTGCTTAGGTTAACTTTGACCTGAATCTAGTTCAAATTTACCTGCAAATATTAGAACTAATGTAGTCAAGTTTTCTTTAACCACTTAACTTCAATTTGGTTTATGTTTCTAGCACACTTTTTGACGATTTTTTGATAAAGTGAAACAAATTGGCAATGAGTTTTGTAAGGTTGATTATATTCAGACCAAATTAGATGGACACCTTAGAATAATAACGCCTAGAAGCAGAGTCCATGTATGTAAAGTGTGGCAAATAAAACTTAGCCATTTATATCCTTCATACGTTACCTAATTTCATCGTAACTAAGGGGTCGTCCATTAATCACGTGAGCCTCGAAAGGGGGGGGGGGGGTAGATGAAAAAATCACGAAGTATCACAAGGGGGGACGGGGGGGGTGTAGTGAGATATCACCTTTATTAATTTTTTCATTGATGATTGTTGACTCACCGTTTAGATTATTTTGTACCAAAAAAATACACGTGATTTAGAGGGGGGGAGGGGAGGGGGCTTAACGTAAAACCTGACCATGCATCATGGGGGTGACCAGGGGGGTGGGGGGGTTAAAAATTGGTTTCAATTAAAATATCACGTGATTAATTATTATTTTATTATTATTTATTTATTTCCAGATAACAAAGATCCATTTTTGTTAGTAGCGACTTAAGAATATGTTAGTTTAATTAAAGCTTGATGGAAAATTACAGATTATTACATGTCAATTACTTACTTAATTAAAATTATCACAGTTACAAATGTCGAAAGTTAAAATGATTAAAATAATATAATTAAAAATTCATTGGAATAAATAAATTGTCATTAAATATACTAAAATTAAGACTATTTGAAAATTCATTATAATAAAATTATTAAAATAAAATACTCAATCAATCAAATCAATCAAAATAATGGACGCCCCCTAATCCAATAAAATTGTAAGTGGAATTAATCCACTAAAGGTATGGAAATTAAAACTTTTTCGTTCATAAGAACTATAAAGGTACGATTAGTTAATGTATGAAAGATAAAAATCTGAAAAGAGCCATTTTGGCTCAGTTTTATTTGCCTCACTTTTGACAGTACGCTTTGTAGGAAACTCGTTCTAGGTTCGCTCTTATTATTCTAAGATGGACACATTTTGTATATTTTCATAAACAAAATGTATCAATGCAGTGACATGCTGCTTTTCTTTTTCAAATATCCAAAAAATATCTGTACCTACTCATAATAAAACACGCTATATATTATTATGAAACTGTTTATAGTGTAATTTTTATCGGCAAAGCTGTAATAGTGGTAATTTGTATTTACGGAGTTATTTCTGAACTTAATTTGTTTTTATAATTTGTGTAATATATGTAATTAAAGAATAACACCACGAGTCGATGTTGTGTGTCTATAACAAAATCGGTATTATCATAATCTATAATAACGTTATGTTGAAATAAATTATGGATGCATTCAGAATAATTATGAACTACGATGAATACAAGTTACATGGAAGGAAAAATTGTAAAAAATATATATATACTGCGTATGCATTATGTTAATTTAAAGTAAAACACTGAAGAACATGAATATTATATCCAATAATTAGTTCACTATTCTATTGAAATTATTTTTCATATAATAATTATTTTTGTACATTGTTTTGTGTTGTTGCTAATTATCAATAGAATATAGTCAAACGACTCGTGTGTTTTGTCTACCAAAAAATATTTAATTCGTTTTGAAATCACTAATAACTATGTATGTTAATTTAAAGATAATTCTGTATAAATTCTTCGTCTAATATTTAAATTACGTATACATATACACAATTCATTAGAGAGCTGCAAATTGCAATTCAACTTTAAGCTATTATCGTCTTTATTGTTAATGAAAAACGGTCTATAATGGCACTTGGTCTCTTTTGCACTGCATTCTAGAAAAAAAATATTTCGAACCGATTTCGTCTGTTGTTGTTACTATTGGGAATTGATTATTAAATATAGTAACTTCCAACAGACATTTTGAGTTAAAATACTATTTATCAGGGAAATATCCAACGTCAATTATTTATTTACTACTCTTTGATACTCAAACTGTGACAGGTTAGACTAAAATATAGTCTCCTGAAATTAATTTTGCTAATAGTCCAGCATTAATTAAAATATAATTATTGTAAGGGTTAAATGCGAGACGTACCTTATACCGAAAATAATTTCAATGGATTTTCAATCTTATTGATATAAGCTTAAATTTTTCAATGGCAGTTACATTGCCGCTTTACTATGATCTCGGGCAAGATCATTGCGAAGGCCGGGCGCGGTCGGTTGAATGTTATAATTTGTGTTCCCGTCCGTAGTGAATTACGTTTCATTCTCAGCGAGACTCACACTTGCCCTGACAGGGCACGAGATTACCTCATCCTTTCATTTCTTAAAGGGTCGTTATCAAAGTCTATCACCCTCATTTATACCTAGTTAGAAAGAGATAACACTGGCCTCGATTATGATGCTCACTCCTACTAAAGTACAGCACGCCTTTTACTTTTGTAAGGTAGAACGAGGGCATGGCATTATCTAATCTAGTCTAGGTTGATATTAAGAAATACATTCAATTTTCGCCCTTATTAAAGTGTGTATTAGACAACACCTTATTAATATTCTTTCAAAATTAGTTAAATTATTTGCCAGTATTGATTCTGCTATCCTTTTTCTGTTCTTACCGAAAAAAAACGTACTGTACGTAGGTACATTTTATTATGATAAGTGTCGTTAAAATCGAGATCAGTGTCCGATTAGATTGTGATCGGGAGGGCACGCATCTCGCATCGACGATGTCCATTCCAGCACATTACTCGAACAAATCGACTGATTTGTACTTCAACACTACATTATATCATACAGTGGTAGTTTTAAAAGAAATACTTAGTAGTCATGTATTGCTTTATCCCAATATAGTGACGCCGTTTTAATATTATTTTTGTACGTACGTCTCGTTCATATTATTGTCTGCGAATGCGTTGTAATTTGATTTTGTTACATAAGTAATGAATTACCATAACAATAGAGTGTATGGCGAGTTTGTAGTATGTTTGTGTGTTGTTGAAACATTACTTCGTTCGTGGCGGATTGAATATTGCAGACCGGGTCAGTAATTTATTTTTCAGGTTGTGATATAGCAAGTTGGCCAATATTACTTCAGAAGATGTTATAAACTTGTAATTCGTTTTTAGGCAGCTCGAAATCTTTTTATGATCGAAATGTTACGGTATATTTATACGGCTGCTTCTTGTTTCGACAGCATTAGGGACATTCACTCGTTTGCAATGTTCGACGAGCCGAGTATGCATATTTTAGGTTTTAACTTTATTTAGTCGTCTTGTACTAAGTTCAATCTGTGCGGCAAAGTAGTATGGTCATTATTTAAAATTGGCTCCGTTCCTATAGTGAAGCCACATTATCTTTATTCATGCGTACTGTATGATAGTTTTAATGAGATAACAACAAACAGTTATAAGCAATAACATGAAAAAGAATATTATATATTTTTTCCATTACGCGTTTCAGCTGCGATTCGTTTTCGTTGAACAGTTTTCGGTTGAATAAATGTTATATTTAACGTGCAATAATTTATATAGACATTCATTTATATGTAAAAAAAATATGTATTCGTTTCGTTAAGTGTATCCCGTCGAGTCTCCGAGTGAACTGACTTCTATTTCTACAAGACTGAATGAGACATTTCACCTCGTGTACAAACGACCACGTGACTCTGGGCTCATGTCAATTTAATATTTCCGCGGTCGCATCGTTTATTCTTACGATGGATTATGTTGAGGAGTCGCGCATTAGATGTGATGAATGCGTCGGCCGCCCGCGTCCACTCACTCCCTAGTGTGGGGTATTTAGTTGAAATGAAAATACACTGCCGTCAAAACTTCGTACTTACCACTCTTTTAAAAATTACAATAATTTTCAAAATACACAAGATATATGTTCGTAATAAAAAGAATTAGAAAGAGAATTTAATATATAAGCTTCTGAAAGTTGTTGTATGTATAAAATGTTTTTCATTTCAAAACTCTAACTTCTATCGTTTGGGAGAAATTGCCCCTTATTCCTCGTCGTGCCACCAACTAGTTCTCCTATTGGCATGAACAGGAATTTTCATTCCTCACCGTACCATTGAATGATTGTTGCTCTAATAAAATATTAAAAAAATCTTTGTCCTCATTAAAATTGTTCCCGCGCAGATAAAGAAAAAGTACCAGGATTACATAAATCTAGAGAAGGTTATGTTTGTATATTTTTAATACCTTGAAGTAAAAAAGTATGGTAAATATAATTTCAAGTACCAGGGTCATATAAAACAAAAGAAGGTTACTTCTATAAAATATTTTCATTAATATGTCACTTGTCACATTATTTTTTAATATTTCAGACACCATAGAGTTTCAATATCATAAAATACGAGTGGGCGAATAACAATGTGTCTATGAGACATGAGAGTGATATCTAAAAAGAAATGAAGTAATCTTCATTGTATGTGCCGCAGTGGTGGGTATCTTGTTCGTGCCACCAGGGGAACTAGTTGGTAGCACGACGAGGAATAAGGGGAAATTGCAGTTTTAAAAGTGTGGTACTGAGTTTTGGAAGCCAGTGTAAACAACTGGCACCATCAACTAATAACGCTTATCGGAAACAACACGCGCAGGTAACACGGGTGTTACTAAGTCTTACCAGTACAAAGAGTATACCAGTTGTAGCGTTCCATAGTCGGTTCAGAGGACTGATAGTTCGGCGCCAATCGACTATTTTCCGTTTATTCCCAGTAGTTCCTTCAAAAGAACTAATCGTACTTTTTCTTCCCATTAGTTCCTTTGAATGAACTGTCAAAAGGAACTACTGGAAATAAACGCTATTTTCTGCCTTCTTTGGCGTCCCGCGCGGCTTAGTCATCCGTAGCGAGCGGCGGCTACTTTTATTATTTATAAGATTGGAGTCGAGTTGCAAATAGACTGATACGGCATCGACCGATGCACGGACCAGCTTGTTATTGTGTACCGAAACCGAAGATTTGATTATCAAGTTTTTTAGGACGGAGGACCAAATCGATTTGATAATCGAATCGAGAAGTTGAAAGTTCCGTAATATGCGTAGATAGGTGAGGGCCGCCTGCAAGTTTCGGCAACGCGGGCGTTTCTTGGATGTTGTATAAATTGTACAGCTTAGGAACACATTTGTATATTTTTGCTTGGACCGCGGCGTGGATTCGACGAGCATGATTTGCGTAGAAGTAAGATTAGTAGGTGTCACTTGAATCGGCGTAATGCGGTCTGTGCGTACACTCCGGTACGTGGGTGGTGACCGACGCGCGAGTCGGCGTCGGTGGTGCGCTGTGCTGATCACTTTGGCATATTTATAAGGTACTTTGGATAGTCACGGATATTGTAGTCATCACAAAATTATATCCCGCATTAGGATTTATTCGTATTCTTCATTTTGGCTAAGTATGTTTGAAGTGTTTTATATAACAATATAAAAACATCTTGTTGTGTCGTTTCATATTTTTAGAAAAAGTATAGTTAATGCGAATATTGTCAATATGTAAAATGGAGTTTATAAATCGATTCTTTAAATAATGTTTTTTTGATAAACTATTGTGAGCTAATTGAAGTTTTGCTCGTCAAATGGAACGTTAATAATTAAATTGTACAATCATGCAGTGTAATCGAACGTAATAAACAATGTAACTCATAAAAATGATAAACACCATAGTTGTACCTAATTGTTACTTTCTATTTGCTAGATAGAATAATCAAATTAGATTCGGTAACGGAAGTCAAACTTTGTGGTCTGTGACCACGAATCGCGATCGTCTCGCGCGAGAGCGGCGCGCCAGCGCTGGCCAGCTTGTACAAACATTCTAATTCTAAACATAAGTTTCAATCACGATTAAATTTCTTGCACTCTAAGGTCCGTTTCACCAGATCCTAAATAAAATTCAGAACGTCAAACTGGACTGATCTCTTAGTACGGCAGTTGATCTAAAGCAGTGGTGCCCAACTGGTATTGCTCCAAGGGCTATTTTGATAATCCCGATACGCCACACGGGCACCGCCGAGTTAATAAGAAAACATAAATGATATAAAGGAAGTTTTTACTCATATTGTTCGCGGGCTACCAGGTGTCCGCGAGCTACCGGTTGGGCACCACTGATCTAAAGTTATTCAGGAAGTGGTGAAACAGACCTTCCTAATTTCATTTGTCGACTTAAATGACCATCGCGATTATTTATTGCTTCATCAAATCGTAGAGTGGTAAGCGAGGCGTCGCGGCGGCTGCCGTGGCGCCAAGTTAGTTAATTTAAATTATAATTTTAAATTTCGCTTACTAAGTAAGTCATGTTCAATCGGTTGGCTTGTGTTGTGGACGCACGAAGAATTTTGAACTGTAGTTTATTAACTTTATGTATTATATTATAATACATGATGCTTTGAAACTGAATTATTATTGTAAGTATAAAATAAATATTAATATTCATAGAAACAGTTGTCAGTGTTTATTTTCTCTGTAAGATGTATGGTTAAAATTTGCATACGCAATTTGACTTGTATTCGGTTAATAAGGTCACAACCTGTTCAAAAATACGAAAATATTGTTAACTCATAATTAAATAAAGCTTATTATAAGATATTCGTTTTATTCTTTCATGGTTATTTATTACCTATTTGCTTTTTGTTAAACTTGCGAGTAGTTCCGCATCTGTGTAAACTCCTAAGGATATTTGAAAGTGAAAAACCATTTTACCATACACAGTTTATTCGTACTAACATCTCATTCCAATATCAATGTTCCCAAGACAACGGCATAAGTCACATTCCGAATAAGAATAATAGACAAAGAAAATACAACTAATTCTGTCTCATACGGAATACTTCTAACCAAACTAGAAACTAGCTAACACACATTTTATACGTAATTGCACCAAGTCAAAAATTGTAACATGAAAAAATGCTTAAAATAAACTTGCTTAAATCTAGACTGTATAACAAAGCATAATTTTTAAAATAATAATATTTGATATAATTTAGAAGTCTCAAATAATAAATACCTACTCAAAAACTTCATTCGTGACAGTTCAATATTAAAGTTCATCTTAATATACATAATACTTAGCCTAATTAAAATAATTATCATGATTCTATTAAAATAAATCTAATAAAACGCCCTAGCGATAAAGGGTACGCTGTGTTCCGAATTTCGGAAACAGACATCTTAACCTAGAGGAATAATTTCAACGTTACTAACGCCACAATCACTTGCAAATAAAAAAAAATTAATAAAAATATAGTCATCTGAAAGAAAGTTAACAAGAAAATAGAATTTAAAAAATATAGGATATGTGCTATAAATAAAGATAGTATAAAATTAAAACTCGTTGAGGGTGCCGTTGACTACGAAACTCTTGACTTCGGTATCGTTCCGAGTGTCATAATCTGAAATCTCCTCTATGACGATGTCCTCGTTTTTTACCGGAATGGGAGGGAAAACATCTAGAAGTTCCCCTAACTTTCTGCCAGTTGACATGAGAGTGTTGGTGAGAAAGCCTATGTTATCTATATTAAGCGCATCGTCTTCCGGTCGTATTTTGGAGTCTAGTTTGTAGTAATGTCCGTAGTTATCTTCTTTGACGATGGGGGATATGTAGTCCCTCCCATCGCCGTAGTCAAACTCCAGTTTTTTCATGCGCTTTTTTAAGTTCGGGGGCCAGTCCTCGTCTATTGGGAGGTCCACGTAGCCTCCGGGGAGCGCCTTCTGCAACTCCAAGGTCTTGACCACCTGGTAGTCGTGGTCAGAGTGAGGACGGTTGAATGTGATCAGCTCTTCCATGTTGAATTCACCGTCGTCAATCACGGTCTCGTCGAGCGCCATTTCTGTTAAAAATAATTACATTTTATTAGACATAATTGTATCAACATATGCATGAAAAACGCACAAATGAGTGGGAGGGACCACGAGCACAAAATAACACAAGAGTATTTTGTGCCCCGAGGTCAAGAATCAAATGGTACTGTAATCAAATGATACTGTAACTGTAAGCTAGTTTAGTGGCTGAGTTGCACCACCTAACTTTAACGATAACAAGATTGTTATAGTACCGGTTAAGCATAAGTTAGCCAAAAAAAGAGGTTGCCAGCCAGCATGATGTCCTTTGACAAGTTTGACGTGACAAATAGGTAGCATTACCATTTGACGATAACTTTAACTTTGACAGCGTTTTGGTGCAACTCACACTTATGGCCGGTATACATTTTGATTAGTAAAGTGCTTAGTGTTTAGTGCACTGTTTAGTGATTAGTAGGTGATGTCCCATACTGTTTAGCATACGCTGTTTAGTACAGGCTTTGTTGATATAAACTAAACACTTAACAGTCCTGTCCAGACGTGCTTAGTGCGTGTTTAGCTGCAAGTGAGGAGTGGAGGCGGGACGCGCGGGAGGAGCTACTCGCAGAAAAAATAGAACGCGCTTCTAAACACTGTACTTCGCTCGCACTAAACACTAAACAGAGACTGTCCGAACGTGTTTTTTGCTAAACACTAAACACTAAACGAGCCACTCGCACTAAACACTAATCAAAATGTATACCGGCCATTAGTGTGAGTTGCACCAAAACGCTGTCAAAACGCGCCACGGTCTTCTGTAGAAGACAAATTTTTTCGTGCCCTCAAAGCCACGTCTTTATTAGAAGAATTTAAATTAACAATTATATCGATATAATAATTAATCCCATCACTACTTTTTACTATAGAGTCGTTATTTATATTTTAATTATTTCTTGGGAAACATACAGCATACATTTTTACATGTAGTTGCAACATACATCAATTTACATTAGCTTAAACAGTTTATACATTTATATCTTGGCGATAGAAGACAAACCGCTTTCGGTATGGGTTGGCGGCCAAAAGGTTAACCGGCACTTTAACAAGCTTGTGATCGTTAAAGTTAGGAGTTGCAACTGAGCCTTAGATAATAAAAAGTTGAAGTAGATAACGTAGAAATTGAGTAACTAAAATTAGAGAACAATGAAATCTAGTTTGTTTACTAGTAACAGTGGTGTAATTACATAAGTACGACTCTATAAAAGGCTTTATAAAAAAAACTGATATATTTCAACCAAGATTTCAATGTAGACAAAGTACCTAAATAAGAAAAAAATTAATTCCTGAAAAACCGTCGCAATCTAACTAATTTCAGAGTTATTTAACAAGCCGATGACCGCGTGCATTCAAGCATGTCTGGGTCGTGATGGCGTTACGAAAACTGTTTTTGTCAATGTAGAGAAGACTCGAAATTATGTAGATGCAGTCATGAAATGTAAAAAGACGACCACTTCATAGATATTGAACTTTATTACAGATAGCACAAAGTCTTAAATCAGTATGTGAAAATTGAACCTATAACTAGAACTGCAATGCAGTTTTTTACTTACATAAACGTTGCGCGCTTTCACGGATGAAAAGCCATGAAATCTTTTTAAAACGAAATCAGTAGGTTTCGAATGGATGTAATGTAAGTCAAACTTTAAATTGGTATAGAATTAAAAAAAAAGAAATTCGTAACAGTGTAAATTAGAAAACTATTTTTACTGCGACGAATTCGTAAAGAAATATTGAAGAAATTCTAGATTTTAAAAATACATCAAGTTATATAAGGTGGAACCAGATGATGTGATGATAGTGAAACAGATGATAGTGTTAAGTAACAACTCTCCATGGAACATATTATGTCGAAAAACGAAAAAAAAATCCTACTCCCATCCCATACAAAATGTATTGGTCAGTCAGCTGACCTACTTACTATAGAAAGGCGAAAAAAAAGTTTTTCGACCTATGTTCCTTGGAGAATGTTGTTCAGTTTTAGCAACACTATCACCTGTTTCAGTATCATCACATCATTCATCACCTTATATTTACTAATACGTCAACTTAAGTGTAGATTTAATGTAAAGCTTTATAAATAACACATTAACTTTCTGGGTCTTTGATAAAGACGGGGAAGCTCTCGAGTTTTATTATATGTATCACTGAATAGAGATAGCTCACCCTCGACCCACACAATAAAACGTAAGAAACAAATTCAAAGCATCGATATTTCCACTTGTGTGTACTACGTGAATAAAGTCTTTGTAGCTCAAGTGTTATAGAAGAACTCAAGTTTCTTATGATGTCAAGACATCATCATTTTACAAGTCAAATACATGATTTCGAGGGTTTTCTCAAAGGTCTGGTAATTTTGTTTAGACATTTTTCGATTACATATCAAATCCGAGAATCACCCATAAATACATAACGGATAAACAGAGGGCCTAGCCAAAGTAACATTCGCAAATCTTCGTTATGCTTCGCTTTCGAAACATGTATGGGATTGACATAAGGTTTCGTTAACAACCGAATTTTAAAACGTCAAATCCATACATGTTTCGAAGCGAAGCGATAGCGAAAATGTGCAAATGTTACTTTGGCTAGGGGGGCTGGTTACTTACTTATTGTCTAATTTCAAAATCTGTCGCAATCGTTTTCAGGATGTGACACTTCTTTTTGGCACAAATAAAAACTTACCAAAGGAATGTAGCAATGTATAACATCCATCAGTCAAATGAAAGCGATTGCGATAGAAGATACACTGGTCGAACAGCGCAGCGTCTGATGCGGTGATGGTTCAGCCATACCCTGAGGCGGCCTCGAGACCACGAAACTAACTATGGATATTCCTATGACGACGACACGGAAGCCACCACCACCACTTTGAACTCAAATAGACCTGCGGGTCTACCGCCTAACTCTCTCGCTTTGACTCTGGCTTTGGTTTATGACGTCAGTGCACTGTCCTTGCCTAGGTTCCAAATCACGCCAACAGCACTGTTAGCGTATAATCCATTAAGTGAAGTAGGTACACAAATACCCTATTTGTGTAATATTTTGTGACTATTTAATTTGGTCGGATTCGCGCTAACAGCGCTGTGAGCGTGATTCGGAACGCGGCCCTTGTCATCGTGTTATGATATGACAAGGACTGACAGAGCATTATCGCTTTGGCTCTCGCTTTAAGTTAGGCGGTAGGGCCCCTGTACCCGTAGCACGAACATCTAGCGAGAAAATAAACGTGCATAAAAAAAATAAAGAGAAATTTTGTATGGAGAATTTGTACAGCGCTATCTACAGCCGAAAAACGAAATGACATTTCCCTAAAGGTGCGTCCAGATATGTTCTTTTGATCGCACCGTACCTCCGTTCCGTACCAGCGTTCCGATCAAATAAGTCTGGACGCTACTTTTGCCCGTTCCGTACCTCCGTTCCGTACCACAGTTCCGATCAAACCGCCGAACGTCGCCGCTATCACGTCCAGACTAGCGCCGTACCGTACCTCCGTTCCGTATCAACGTTCCGATCCAATAGTACAGCAGCCCGTAGTAAATTTAAATTACGAAAAAGGTTACCGTTTGCCGTTGTGATATAGTTATTTATTACAAAAAGATCGCAACCCGCCGCAACCTATATTTGTATATCTCCAAAAATGATTATTTTTTATTTTTCGAGGTTAATCACATGGTTTAGCTATTGTCGTGTTCTACAGCGCTATGTTTGATTGCCACTGATAATATTAAGACTATGAAAAGTAGCCATACACAGATTTAAGACCAGATAAAGTCCATCCATTTCATCTGGTCTTAAATCTGTGTATGGCTACTTTTCACAGTCTAACTATTATCAGTGGCAATCAAACATAGCGCTGTAGAACACGACAATAGCTAAACCATGTGATTAACCTCGAAAAATAAAACGTGCTACAACCTCCGAACGTCGGCGTCGCCGCGATCACGTCCAGACTAGCGCCGTACCGTTCCTCCGTTCCGTTTTTCCTTTGAACGGGGCGAAAAAACCGACTCGCGATGGATCGGAGCGTACCTGTCGGCGATCGAGACGGCGTACCTCCGCACCGTTCCGAACATGCGTCCAGACTAGCGTTCTTTGTTCGCGACGCTCAAGAGCGAGAGATACGGGTACGGGCAAAAGAGCGAGAGATTCGAGGTGGATCGGGGCGTACCTGTTCGGCGAACGGAACGGCGTACCTCCGCACCGTTCCGAACATGCGTCCAGACTAGCGTTCTTTGATCGCAACGCCGATCGGAACGGAGGTACGGTACGGGCAAAAGAACATATCTGGACGCACCTTAAGACAATTTTCTCTGTATTTTTACGCACGTTTTTTTTCTCGAAAGAGGTTTGTGCTAGAGGTACTGAAAGGTAAAAGCAGCAAGGTACAGCTCGACAGGTATGTACTATGGGCAACAGCGACGCTTAACCAGTTTGCAACAAAATTCGTGTGCGCGCGTATCGCCCCTACACGAACTAAACGTATGGTTGTGACGGCGCGGCGTGCAAGCGATTTTGACCTTAGCAGTGGTTAAGCGTCGCTGTTGCCCATGGTACAATGCGATAACGAACGTAACCCGGCGTTGCCATGCATTCTTGAGTGAAGTTGCAGCGAATCACTGTCTAATTGTTAATTTAATAGCATTGTATGCCTGACTATAAAACATGAGATTGTTCGTGGCACACGGATCGTAAAACCCGTCACTGACGTCAGACATAAGGGTTGCGCGTGCCATTGAAATGAGTCCGTCCGAGCCCACCCATAAGGCCTATAAGTGCAAGGGAGCGCACAATATAGCTACTCCGTTCGCACATTTTACGATAGTCACAGAATAGATATAAGTACTATCGTACAGAAAGGAAACTCTCCGCCCGCCCCAGAATCAATTACCTCACCCCACCCCGCGAGTTCGTGTGCCGAATCGTGTGCTGTGATCATTCAATAGCCCCAGACTTTACGCACACAGTTGGCGCGTGTGCAAAAACTTCACTGTGTAGCGTCTGTGTAATAGGTAGCTGAAACGCGGCGCTTGTATAAAGTGCCCGGGGAGTGGGATACCGGGTGTAACAAGACCATCAATGAAGCCGAGGTCTACGTATTCTGCCCATCATCAGGACCAATTCAGTTCAAAATTATTGCTGGGAAACGATTTTAATTTTTGGTGTTAAAAAAGCATTGCATATGTTACCGGCCAAACCCGATTTCAGGACAAACTAGTTTGGCCTAGGCTAGACTAGTTTGTCCTAAGCTCGATAGGATAAACCAGTTTAGCCTAGGCCAAACTAGTTGATCCTGATATAAATACGCACATTCCAGGATAAACTAGTACGGCTTAGTCTACTCATTTAGCCTTGTCGAAAGTAATGAAATAGAATAATTGAGGTATAATTGTTCTTTCTCAAACATAAATAAATATTCGCTATTTATAAAATAATAATACTCAACTTATTTCATAAAAAATCTTTAATATTTGTATATAAAAATTTTTGTTTTTTTAAAAAACACTTCATTTGTTTGTTATTGGCTTTTGCGCAACATCATTCGCGTGGACATTTTAGAAAATCTTTAAAATTCTTAAAATGCTGTAGAAAGCGTTCCCGTCCCCGTTTCCATTCAGAATAGGATCCAGAGATATTTATTATCCCGTTCCTCTTCACGTTGCCGTTGCCGTTTCCATTCGCGTTCCCGTTACCACTTTTCACTTGTCACTTCACTTTTCACTTCGATTTCAATGCGAATGAAGTTGCGCAAAAGCTAGTAACAAAATAATGAAGTGTTTTTTGAAAAACAATAATTTATAACAAATATTAAAGATTTTTGAATATTTATTTATGTTTAAGAAATAATAATTATATTGATTATTATATGTCATTACTTTCCACAAGGCTAAATGAGTTTAGACTAGGCCGTACTAGTTTATCCTGGAATGTGCGTATTTAATTATCAGGATCAACTAGTTTGGCCTAGGCTAAACTGGTTTATCCGATTGAGCTTAGGACAAATTAGTTTAGCCTAGGCCAAACTAGTTTGTCCTGAAATCGGGTTTGGCCGGTAACACATACATTACCACGCGATGTAACGCGTACAAAAGACCGCGCCTGCGAGTGTATGCTACACAGCTCTGTGCGGCCGAGTTGAGAGGCTGCGTTTATGAGCGTGCTCATGAGATACATTAAGAGATGACGTTTTGAAGCCATTGTTTGTTACGAAATACTAAAAATTTTGATAATGTTTTTGGACAAAAATGAAGGAAATAACGAATCAAATAGGATTTCAACAGAAAAATGTTTTTTTTGTACTTTGACCTTCAATAACTTCGTAGCTATTGGTTTCCCAGGTATAGTCCAAAAGGTAAAAATGATCCTGATGATGGGCAGAATCCGTGGGCTTCGGCTTCGTTAAGGGGCTTGTTACACCCGTAGAATAGACTAGTGTGTACTCACTGTTGGCGGACAGCAGCGCCCTGGTGACGGCGGCGCTGGGCTGGTGCGCGCGCCCGCGCGTCTCCTCGCGCATGGACGGCAGCGCCACCAGCGCCACTGGCAGCAGCGCCAGTGAGCACGTGCTATAGTGTAGTGTACTCACTGTTGGCGGACAGCAGCGCCCTGGTGACGGCGGCGCTGGGCTGGTGCGCGCGCCCGCGCGTCTCCTCGCGCATGGACGGCAGCGCCACTGGCAGCAGCGCCAGTGAGCACGTGCTATAGTGTAGTGTACTCACTGTTGGCGGACAGCAGCGCCCTGGTGACGGCGGCGCTGGGCTGGTGCGCGCGCCCGCGCGTCTCCTCGCGCATGGACGGCAGCGCCACCAGCGCCACTGGCAGCAGCGCCAGTGAGCACGTGCTATAGTGTAGTGTACTCACTGTTGGCGGACAGCAGCGCCCTGGTGACGGCGGCGCTGGGCTGGTGCGCGCGCCCGCGCGTCTCCTCGCGCATGGACGGCAGCGCCACTGGCAGCAGCGCCAGTGAGCACGTGCTATAGTGTAGTGTACTCACTGTTGGCGGACAGCAGCGCCCTGGTGACGGCGGCGCTGGGCTGGTGCGCGCGCCCGCGCGTCTCCTCGCGCATGGACGGCAGCGCCACCAGCGCCACTGGCAGCAGCGCCAGTGAGCACGTGCTATAGTGTAGTGTACTCACTGTTGGCGGACAGCAGCGCCCTGGTGACGGCGGCGCTGGGCTGGTGCGCGCGCCCGCGCGTCTCCTCGCGCATGGACGGCAGCGCCACTGGCAGCAGCGCCAGTGAGCACGTGCTATAGTGTAGTGTACTCACTGTTGGCGGACAGCAGCGCCCTGGTGACGGCGGCGCTGGGCTGGTGCGCGCGCCCGCGCGTCTCCTTGCGCATGGACGGCAGCGCCACCAGCGCCACTGGCAGCAGCGCCAGTGAGCACGTGCTATAGTGTAGTGTACTCACTGTTGGCGGACAGCAGCGCCCTGGTGACGGCGGCGCTGGGCTGGTGCGCGCGCCCGCGCGTCTCCTCGCGCATGGACGGCAGCGCCACCAGCGCCACTGGCAGCAGCGCCAGTGAGCACGTGCTATAGTGTAGTGTACTCACTGTTGGCGGACAGCAGCGCCCTGGTGACGGCGGCGCTGGGCTGGTGCGCGCGCCCGCGCGTCTCCTCGCGCATGGACGGCAGCGCCACTGGCAGCAGCGCCAGTGAGCACGTGCTATAGTGTAGTGTACTCACTGTTGGCGGACAGCAGCGCCCTGGTGACGGCGGCGCTGGGCTGGTGCGCGCGCCCGCGCGTCTCCTCGCGCATGGACGGCAGCGCCACCAGCGCCACTGGCAGCAGCGCCAGTGAGCACGTGCTATAGTGTAGTGTACTCACTGTTGGCGGACAGCAGCGCCCTGGTGACGGCGGCGCTGGGCTGGTGCGCGCGCCCGCGCGTCTCCTCGCGCATGGACGGCAGCGCCACTGGCAGCAGCGCCAGTGAGCACGTGCTATAGTGTAGTGTACTCACTGTTGGCGGACAGCAGCGCCCTGGTGACGGCGGCGCTGGGCTGGTGCGCGCGCCCGCGCGTCTCCTCGCGCATGGACGGCAGCGCCACCAGCGCCACTGGCAGCAGCGCCAGTGAGCACGTGCTATAGTGTAGTGTACTCACTGTTGGCGGACAGCAGCGCCCTGGTGACGGCGGCGCTGGGCTGGTGCGCACGCCCGCGCGTCTCCTCGCGCATGGACGGCAGCGCCACTGGCAGCAGCGCCAGTGAGCACGTGCTATAGTGTAGTGTACTCACTGTTGGCGGACAGCAGCGCCCTGGTGACGGCGGCGCTGGGCTGGTGCGCGCGCCCGCGCGTCTCCTCGCGCATGGACGGCAGCGCCACCAGTGCCACTGGCAGCAGCGCCAGTGAGCACGTGCTATAGTGTAGTGTACTCACTGTTGGCGGACAGCAGCGCCCTGGTGACGGCGGCGCTGGGCTGGTGCGCGCGCCCGCGCGTCTCCTCGCGCATGGACGGCAGCGCCACCAGCGCCACTGGCAGCAGCGCCAGTGAGCACGTGCTATAGTGTAGTGTACTCACTGTTGGCGGACAGCAGCGCCCTGGTGACGGCGGCGCTGGGCTGGTGCGCGCGCCCGCGCGTCTCCTCGCGCATGGACGGCAGCGCCACCAGCGCCACTGGCAGCAGCGCCAGTGAGCACGTGCTATAGTGTAGTGTACTCACTGTTGGCGGACAGCAGCGCCCTGGTGACGGCGGCGCTGGGCTGGTGCGCGCGCCCGCGCGTCTCCTCGCGCATGGACGGCAGCGCCACCAGCGCCACTGGCAGCAGCGCCAGTGAGCACGTGCTATAGTGTAGTGTACTCACTGTTGGCGGACAGCAGCGCCCTGGTGACGGCGGCGCTGGGCTGGTGCGCGCGCCCGCGCGTCTCCTCGCGCATGGACGGCAGCGCCACTGGCAGCAGCGCCAGTGAGCACGTGCTATAGTGTAGTGTACTCACTGTTGGCGGACAGCAGCGCCCTGGTGACGGCGGCGCTGGGCTGGTGCGCGCGCCCGCGCGTCTCCTCGCGCATGGACGGCAGCGCCACCAGCGCCACTGGCAGCAGCGCCAGTGAGCACGTGCTATAGTGTAGTGTACTCACTGTTGGCGGACAGCAGCGCCCTGGTGACGGCGGCGCTGGGCTGGTGCGCGCGCCCGCGCGTCTCCTCGCGCATGGACGGCAGCGCCACCAGCGCCACTGGCAGCAGCGCCAGTGTGCACGTGCTATAGTGTAGTGTACTCACTGTTGGCGGACAGCAGCGCCCTGGTGACGGCGGCGCTGGGCTGGTGCGCGCGCCCGCGCGTCTCCTCGCGCATGGACGGCAGCGCCACCAGCGCTACTGACAGCAGCAGCACCAGCAAGCACGTCGCTGGCTGCGCTGATTTGCCGGGCGGACCACTCGTCACGCCGGTCAACACGTTCTGGGGGAAAAGATTTTTACTCACTTATGCTCTGAAATGTTTTGATTCCATTTGAAAAAGGAATGCGGGGCGTTCCACATTTCCGCGAGGGTCTGGTTCATCACATTCTAAATTTGAAATTCAGGTCGGAAATGAATTTCAATACTTACTTCCCGCACTGAGTGCGGGAAGTAAGTGTTCCAAATTCAAATCGGTAGAACTTATCAGCTAGCATTCTTTTTATGAAACTTTATGGTTGCATGACCGTTCAGTTAACATGGCCACGCGAACAAATTTAAATATCACATTTTACAAAGAAAATTGTATTTCCTCGCATTTCGTGAGTAAAGTATTATACAAACCTTGTACTGGAAGCTACTTGCATTGCCTCGAATGATTAAAGCCCTCGCCTGCGGCTCGGGCTTCAAACCATCCTCGACAATGCAATCGCTAGCTTCCCGTTCTCGGATGTAATGTACTATAGTTTCATGTAAAGCACCTTCTAGTTGAAATATTACAATCTAGCTGCTGCTTTTGCCATGTGATCTTAAGACATACAACCACTCTTCTTACGTTTTCCTATAGATTTAGTAGGTGTTTCATCGCTTAAGCTTTCCTTACTTGTAGATAGATTGTCGCTTTTTCTACTTTCCTTTAGAAATGTTATATTTTTTACCACTTAAACTAGACTGATCTTTAGACATACTCCTACTCTTCTTACGTTTTCCTTTAGATTTAGTAGGTATTGCAATTGGTAAAAAGTATGTTTGCCTCGATTCTTCCGAACCGATGGCCGTTGGGGTGGAAAGGTTCTGGAATGGCGACCGCGCACAGGACGACGCTGCGTGGGCAGGCCTCCGACAAGGTCGACCGACGATCTGGTGAAGGCTGCGGGAAGCCACTGGATGCGGGCAGCACAAGACCGATCGTCATGGAGATCCTTAGGGGAGGCCTATACCCAACAGTGTGTGTCGTGCGGCTAATATTATGATGATGATGATGTTGTTTGCCTTAAAAAGCCTTTCTAAAGATATATCACTCGTTGCCAGAGGATGTATAGACCAACAACTCCCTTGGATCTTGCCCAACATCCGAATTTTCACATTGCCTTGCGAGTAGCTCAAAA
Source organism: Agriphila tristella (assembly GCA_928269145.1). Taxonomy (NCBI): domain Eukaryota; kingdom Metazoa; phylum Arthropoda; class Insecta; order Lepidoptera; family Crambidae; genus Agriphila; species Agriphila tristella. The sequence goes on from OV743433.1 coordinate 49,106,752, forward strand.
ACGGTTGAGAATTCGAACAAAGTGTTTAGAATAAAATTTTTAGAGAATTTTATAGGCTTTAATATTAATAAATAAAAATCGTTAAATTATCGGTAGAAGAACACTTTTTCCTACGACCGACGACGCACCGTTTTGGAGTTATTAAGCTCTTCGCTGAACCCAAAAGCGAGCATCTTTAACCCCTACTCCGGCTCACCGCCTATACGAGAGAATTTTTAGTAAGTTCATACCCTAAGCACCCAAACAAGTTTCTAAAGAAATCGCTTAGGTACCCGCTCGCGCGCCATTCGTTGATTGCTAATTTAAGGCGGATGTAAGACCAAAAGTGGCGCCCTCAGAGGTTTTTATTTAATAAGTTATTAATAGAAAAAGATTTTAATAATGTTTTACGTGAATTTTTTAGGGCCCGTGGCTTGGACGAAACAACCACTGGACGCGAAATGACAACCATATTCGCCTTTACCCCTCTGCCACTTACTGTGACTAATAGCCTCAGTAAACGATATCGCGTTGTCAGTGTGATGCTCGTGGCGAAACATTGGTACAAAAGTGGGCAAAATGCTCCGTATTGTTCAGCAAAAAAAATAGCGGGCAATCAAGAAATGTTTCTTTTCACGCGTAAGCACAATTTCAACCTATTATAGTTGCTATTTTTCGTAAAATAAATAAAATTTGGTATGTAAACAAAGTAGGGTGACTTAGCCGGTTTGCCGGGGGCCGCCTTTGGTTTTCGGCCATTTCGGAAACATTACCAGGCCTCCTTCACTTGCGCAAGATCGCGCGGACAAGGACTTTAACAATTTATTATGTTTAAAAATCCTCCTCTAAATAAATTTGCGCGCAGTTCGGCGCGTGCGCTCGTGAGTGACGGATGCGTCATCGAGTTACCTACTAATTTACCGAACCGATAACTAAATCAATTGCCTATCTTTGCTGGCTGTTATAACGTGCCTGAATAGAAATTTATTTCGAAACTGTATCCAGCATTTTTTTTTATTACGATGCATTGTGCCAAGTGTAACGACGTAGTCACTGACTGCGTGCCGTGTAGTCAATGTATGGGAAATTTTCACTTTGGATGCGCGGGAATAACTGAATCCAGCTACAGGAGAATGGGGCAGGACAAAAAGGCAGCCTGGCGATGTGCTACTTGTCGGGCTCAAAACACGGATACGGGAGGATCCGCGATGGCTGAGGTACTTCGAGAAATAAAAAACCTTCGCGTGGACTTCAATGTGATGAAATCTGACTTCAATGCAGTACAATCGGATATTCGAAGCACTAAGGAATCCATGTTGGAATTGCATACCAAATGGGACGAGATGGAGACAAGATTCTCAGGTATCGAGGATAGGTTGGTCACAGCTGAAGGAAAACTAACTATCTTATCTGGTATGCAGAAGGAGTTAACCTTGGCAAAGGAAACTATTGCGGACCTGAAGTTTCAAAATAACGCTCAAGATCAATTTTCAAGACAAAATAATGTGGAGATTTCCGGAATACCCTCAACTAGTGGAGAAAATCTGTATACGTTATTGAATAGCCTTTGTACAGTTGTTGGTTTCAAGCTTACAGACACTGATATAGATACAATACATCGGGTGCGACCATATCGTTTGGATAATGAACAGGAAAAAAATCCAACTCGTCATCCTTCAATTATAGTGCGGTTCACTCAACGCAGGCGCAAGGAACAGCTGATTGCGGCCGTGCGGGCTCGCCGAGGGCTTACTACCGCAGACATCGGAATGCCAGGACGTGCCTCGAACTTTTACGTCGGAGATCACCTTACACCCTCAAACAAATTACTTTTGAAACGAGTGCGTGAACTTAAATTGGAAAAACATTATTCGTATGTATGGGTGAAAGATTCAAAAATTTTCATACGTAAAAACGAAAATTCCAACATAATTCGTGTTTCAACCGAACTAGATTTATGTAAAATTAAGTGACTGTCTTCTTTACTGCTTGGTCTATACTTTTTTAATAAACAGTGTATTTATATTGTACTCCTACAATACTTTTACAAATCACATCGACTATTATTGTTGTTTGTCAGTATTTGTTTACATTCACCGGTTGCATGCCATGTTTGTAGTAATAATAATAATATCTCATCTTGGTATATTTTTTGTTTATATGACCCACACATTTATTACCATTACAATGTAATATTGAACCATCGTTATATTTTTTATAGTAATATCCAAAAAACAGCATCTATAAGTCTGAAAAAGGTATTTATTAAAAAATCCAATTATTATTCATTAGTACCGTTTATATTAATTTGTTTTTACAGCTACTGTGACTAGTATTAACTCATTAAGTATTTATTACCAGAACGTGAGAGGTTTACGCACGAAATCTGAATCTTTTCTAGCGAATGTACTTCAAAATAATTATGACCTGATATTTTTAAGCGAAACCTGGTTAACAGAAGATTTTAACGACAATGAATACTTTTATAGCAACTATGTAGTGTATCGACGTGACCGGGACATTAGGGACGGACGCGGGACGCGTGGTGGCGGTACACTTATAGCAATTCGTCGTGAGTTGTGTGCGCGCCGCCGTGACGAGGCCGAGTGGAGCTCGGCGAGTGATGTAGACGAGCTATGGGTAAGTATTAGCATTCCGTGCTCCCGCGCCCCGCCGTCAACCCCGCCCCAGCCCGTGCCACATCATGCGAACTCGCCGCCGTCCACGGGCACACCGACCACCATTGAACTACATTTAGCATGTTGTTACTTTCCACACAACAGTAATCATTTAAGCACACTCCAAAACTTTTATGAAAACGCAACACAACTTTTATTGGATAATCCGAATGACAGTTTTCTTATTATTGGGGACTTTAACGTATCGCACGCCGATTGGTACGTAAATGGAGATTCCTTGCAACTAAATACAAACAGCGATACCAAGTCGTCACATTTATCGGACTTCATGAACTTGACCAACCTTTCCCAATTTAATTGGTGTAAAAACTCTAATGGGCGTATACTCGACTTGGTATTAAGTAATGGTCGGTGTAATGTTATTAATGCACTCTCACCTCTCACTAATGAAGATATTCATCATAAAGCAATCGAAGTAACTTTTTCATTACCTTTTACCGCCAGCTTAAGCGAGTGTAAAAGACTAAAATATATCTATCATGCTGCTGACTTTGAGGCCATGAGTAAGGCATTATTAAGTGTAGACTGGACAAACGAACTAAGCAATTTGAACACTGAACAATCCACTACTTACTTTTATAACTTTTTTAGTGAACTAATGAATAAATTTATTCCCAAAAAGTTAGTCGCTTCACACTCTAAGTTTCCACCATGGTACTCACGACAGTTAGTTAAATTAATCCGTAAGAAATTAAAAGTTCATGCCAAATGGAAAAAATATAGAAATGACTGCGATTATCAATTTTTCTCAGAATTACGTAATAGAGAAAATCAACTAGAAAGGCAGTGTTATAAAAATTATATATCGTTTTCTGAGGAAAAGATTACAACGTCTCCGCGATATTTCTGGTCTTTCATTAAATCAAAGTCATCTACAAACAGCATCCCAGCACATATGACACTTAATGATGACATATCAACTGACGCTGAGGCAATCTGTAACATGTTTAATGACTATTTTTACTCGGTGTTTGAATGTCATAGCCAAAATGATAGCGGTGAGTCCTCTACAAGCAGCAACTCTACATCCGCGGTTGATATCTCCTCTATTGTGATCACTCAGCAGGCTATAGCTAAATCATTTGAACAACTTGACATAAATAAAGGTGCCGGATTCGATGAAATTCATCCCATTATAATTAGTAAGTTGTGTAGGGAGTTATCAGTACCATTAACCATTATATATACGAAATCTATTACCGAAGGTCACTTTCCGAATACGTGGAAGAAGGCGCTAGTAACCCCTGTACCTAAAGGTGGTGACAGACATGACGTGAAGCAGTACAGGCCCATCTCAAAACTGTGCATATTTGCAAAAGTTTTTGAAAAAATTGTCACATCTTTTTTAACAGCTAAATTTCGCCATACTATTATTGCTGAGCAGCATGGTTTTTTCAAAGGTCGGAGTGTAAATACAAATTTGGTCACTTACACAGACTTTCTGTTGAACGCTTTAGACGATGGATGTCAGGTGGACGCTGTGTATACTGACTTCTCGAAAGCATTTGATAAAATTAATCATTCTTTACTTATTAAAAAGCTTTCGAGAGTTGGTATACATGGTGATCTTCTAAGATGGGTAACGTCCTACATCAGCAATCGTTGTCAAGCAGTCGCGCTTAAGGGATACCGATCTAGATTTTTGAACATTCCGTCGGGCGTTCCTCAAGGGTCACACTTGGGCCCTTTTCTTTTTTCTCTATACATTAACGATATTAGTTCATGTTTCGTTAATTCACATCATCTGCTATACGCAGATGATACAAAAATTTATCGGATTATTCAGAGCACTAATGATTGTGAGATGTTACAGCAAGATCTGCGTAGCTTTGAATGTTACTGCAAGGATAATTGTCTACCATTGAATTTAGAAAAATGCTACGTTATAAGTTTTAATCGTAAAAATAACCCTCTTAAGTTTAACTATAGCATATCGGGTCGTAGTGTTAATCGTGTAGACTCTATTCGTGACTTAGGAGTCACGATGGATTCAAAATTAAATTTTAATCAGCATGTTGACAAAATAGTGTCTAAAGCATTTAAGCAGCTGGGAATGATCCTCCGTCTCGGAATGCCTTTTACTAAGGGTCGTACTCTTATAATACTATATAATGCATTCGTCCGCAGTGTCTTGGAATTTGGAAGTGTAGTATGGAGTCCCCAGTACATAGTTCACAAAGACAGATTAGAACGAGTACAAAAGAAATTTTTAAAATCACTCGACTATCGTACTGGTTTCCGTTTTAGTGACTATGAAGAAAGTGTTAAAAGACACAATCTACAGTTGTTAACCTCTAGACGTCAATACCTAGATAGTGTATTTTTGTATAAGATTATTAATAATCATATAGATTCAGCTGATCTACTACAAAAAGTTAAATTCAGAGTACCTCGTATATCCTCACGTTCAAAACAATCTTTTCATGTACCTTCTTGTCACACTAATTATGCTAGAAATGCCTTTTTCAGACGATCTTGTGATCTCTATAACAAACTGTTGAATGGAGTCGATATCTTTGCTAATTCGTTAAACTTGTTTAAGAAAAAAGTGGGTGAACTGTTATTTAAGTAAAGTAATACATAATAAGACTAGGTATAGTGTAATTGTAATACTTAGTCGTAGATGAAACTGTCTCAGTTTTTATATATTTTTGTATTATCTCTTCTTTATCGGTAGGTAAGGTACTAGGTTAGGGATGGTAGCATCTGACACAATCTTGCACAATTATATATTGTTTGTATCAAGTAATGGTACTTTAAGGTCTATTTGTTTTTAAATGTTAATTTAAGAAAGATTGTATATGACTGTTTGTTACCTAAATAAATAAATAAAAAAAAAAAAAAAATCTCTGCTACCCTGATACTTTGATAATGTAATTTAAAGAAGATAATTAAGCCTAAAGTAGTTTGATGCAACAAACTAATGAAATCATTATTTTAATGATTTCATTAGCGATAAAGTGGCATCCGCTAAAGCCGCGATTACATACGCCGATTTAGCATCCTAGTTAGGAACCAATTTCGGGTTGCCAGTTGCCACCCGTACTTGACAATAAAATATTGTAAAATAAGTTCGATTTTAAAATTGAATTTACACTATAACGGAAGAGTAAGCCTTGTTTAAGATTGGAGATGAGAATTGAAAATAAAAATAATTAAAAATTTTGACCTTTCTGTTATTTGTGCAAATTCGCTGTTAAAATTGAACTTATTTATACGGGTGGCAACTCTAAATTGGTACCTAACTAGGATGCTAGATCAGGGGCCGTACCGGCTAACGAATCAATTATCGAAAAGTCTGCTGAGTTTCAACTTAAAACAGAAAAATCTAAGAAAGGAATTTCGTCTTGTACTTTCTGTTGACGTAATTTGGAAGATATCGATGTTCGTGTGACATCATGAATTGGGGTTTGCCATTTTGGCCCAATTGGGGCTCTATTTATTTGTTTTAATTTGAAACCCGGCAGACTTTTCGATAATCGATTCGTTAGCCGGTACGGCCCCGGGATATGTAATCGCGACTTAAAGAAGATTTAAAGTGAAGCTTCTTGCAATTGAGTGTGAGTATGGTAAATTAGTTTTAGTACTGTTATTTTGACTTAAACGCGTAAAGTATTCGGTGTGATACATTTAAATTTGATGGCGGAGTAACTAAATGCATTGTTGGGAGGTCATTAGATTTTCGGCCGCCTAGCCGAGAACTAATGTATGAGTTTCACAATCCATAATATTTGGCCGGTAATTATGGCCGAAAACCGGCAAAATCACCCTATAACATTGTCATTATTTGACCATTGTAATCCCCCCTCACATCTTAAAAATTGGTCGATCGTGATTTCATACATTTTTCTTACGTTACGTACGTGTCCAGTGGTTAATTCGTCCAAGGCCCATGGTCTAGTATTCTGTAGAAGTAGATAGCAAATGTGTCAAAAACGGCCACTTTTAGCAGTTTTGCTATCTACTTCTAGCAGTGACTACGAGAATTAATAATTACGAGAAGAATTATGATATTAAATAAAATTTACCGCGGCGCCACTTTCGCTCAGGGTGCCACCTTACATAGTTTAGTTTCTATAAATAGGCAAATCTTTCAATGCAAACAAATAACAATTTATTGTTTCATTGCCACTGTAACTTTATCTATTTATCATACTGATATTCAAATAATGATAAATAAGCCCTATTTTAGAATCCTTCGGCTGGCTTCGAACGCTCTTTACAAACTTATCTGACTCGGTGACAGCGTCGCTGCCGTCTATAGACGACGCCGTAACCTATTCAATTCAATTCAATATATTTATTGCTGTAAACTGTGTAAAATTTTTTGCAGGTCACATTGCAGATTAGTAGGTAACAACAGTATACACATAACGGGTATGCAATATTTATCTTATAAACTAATACTTAAAACTAAACAATATGAAATATATCAGTGTTTGGATGCATAGTACTCAACTCATCTAAAGTGTAAAATTTATAGCACTTGGAAGTTTGTAAAGAGCACTCGACACCGCCAAAGGATTCAAAAGTAGGGCTGCTATTCATTGATCGCTCGCGCTTCGTGCTCGCTAGCATGAAGCGCGAGCGTAGCGACTCCGTTTTAGCTTGGGCAAAAATGCTTTCGTATGTCCGGCCGTTGTCCGTCTATTCTCCTCTATAGGTCGCATTTCTCAATCGATTCTCGTGAAATTGTGTGAGCAACTTCGATATTTTTACATATTTTTATTTGACGGTACGGTTTTTTGAAATTTTTCAAATGGTGGAGGAGATATGGAGAAAATAATATTTCAGCTATTTCGAAAAATAATCAAAAATATAAAAATGTGAGGTCTACAGCTCAAAGAGCCACTAGTTTGTATTATTTGCAATAAGAAATAGTATTATTATAAAGTGTATGTTTTCAACCAAGTCAGAAGAAAACACTCGGTCAGTGATAAAACGAATGCGCCACTATGCGTAAATAATTAATTCTGCATGGCAGTTTCTATTCACGTCATTATGCTTGTAACTAATTTACTTAATACATAAAAATATAAAAGTACTTTTCACTGTAAACCAAGGTTATACAGTATTGTGAACATTTTGATAAGAAATCGTATTGAAATCGTCGACGGTAACATAAAAATTTATAGGCGATACCTAGTAACTACTTTATTCTGTGGCGATAATTTAAAAGGAAGCTAAATTTTATTTTAGTGTAATGTAAATTATTATATAATGTTTCTTACTTGTTACTTATAAAAGATAAACACAAAGGAATTCCTAAGATGAACGGGAAAGCGACTTTACAGTTAAACTTATTGTGCTGTCGTGTGTACACGCATAAGTATTTTGAGAATGCATAACAACACGTTATATTATATAATAATTGATATCAATACCAAACAAACATACATTATTATCTTATGCCTAAAGGTCATACGACAGCCTCGTGCAAAATCTTTTCATATGAACATACACTTATATACTTATATATTATTATAGATAGATTATTATTATTGTTTTTTTTTCTTTTCTTTTTCTCAGCTTACGATGGTATTTTGTGTTATTATTATACACACCTTACTAAATAATATTTATGTACAACCTACAGATGATAAAACTAAATGATAGTGGAATTCAGATTAGGAAAAGAGTTAAAAGAAGATTATTTACTTTTGTAATAAAAGCAAAAGACAATAAAAAAATTGCTACATACTTCCTCATACTATACATACTTTGTCACCTTGAATGTTCGATAATTTATTTATTGTTATTTACAATCGCCTTCTACAAAATTAAAAATAATCACTGGACAAAAACCTAAGGTTTCAACTTTACACGAAACAATGACAGGAAAACTCTGTAAATGTTTAAATTCTGTTATTGGAAAAGTAACCTTGAAGCGTAGTTGTTAAAGTGCATTACCTGTAATCTCTTCAGTTGAGCCGTGAGCGACTGGTTCTGTGACTGCAGAATCTTTATCCTCCTAATAAGGGTCTGGTTGTCAGCTGTGCACTGCTTCACTCTGCAACAATTAAAAATATTTTAATTAATTCTTGTATTAACAATAATACCATTAGATAACGCCTCACGAACTAAAACAGAACACAAATATGGCACCAACGACAATACCAGTAAATACAAAACCGGCCAAGTGCAAGTCGGATTCGCGCACGAAAGGTACCAAGAAACGGCAAAAAAACACGTTTGTTGTATGGGAGCCCCACCTAAATATTTATTTAATTCTTTTTGTTATAGCGGCAACCGCAATCTGAGAAAATTTCAACTGTCTAGCTATCACGGTTCATGAGATACAGCCTGGTGACAGACAGACAAACTGAGAGTGAAATCTTAGTAAAAGGATCCCGTTTTTACTCTTTGGGTATGGAACCCTAAAAATTACCCTGTTCTATTAATTTCAATCTAATTTATGCCTTATCTGCTAAGTTTAAAGTGATGTTTTATTAATGTTAAATAAGACCCCAGATTAAAGTGAGGCGTTATATTCTGTGCCGGTTTTGAGACTGACCGGACATCTAGATTCTTGATCGAAGAATTAATATGAAAGTATGAAAAAATATAATGAAAAGTAAATCACCTATCTTCAAGCCCGTCAACATATTCCTTCTTGCGTTTCCTCGAATCCTGCGCAGAGATCTTATTTCGGATCTTGCGTCGGATCCTCTTCAGTTCCCTCTCCTCATGTTTCGTCAAGGGATAGCTGGTCGGAAGCGTGATGCCTTCCTTCGCCAACAGCCGCCGCTCCTCGGCGGTCAGAACGAGACGGGGATACCCGTTCTTTCCGTCGTTGATCTGGTTGTCCTTGTCTTCGTCATCATCGCTTCGTTCGCTGCCAGAGTCATCTGTGGCAATCACAAACTTTATCGAACAAGGAAAACTAATGACTCATGTTTACGGTTTAGCATTGCGAGGTTATCTAACGGTGATTCCAAATGTAGAATATTTATGAAATGACTAACTTGCTTGCTAGCTAGCTTGCTTAAGCATAATAATATAACGATGCATATTTTCAAACTTTCATTATTATGTTATAAAGACAAGAGCCTTATACATTTATAATGCACAACAAACGGCATTTAACTACTTATTAGCATAATATTAGATAACTAATTAAAATTCTTGGTTAAACACCAAACTCACGTGGTGTTTTTACCTACACAAGCTTGCCGGCATTTGGAATTCTACTATACTTAATGTAAAACCGGATTCTAAACATGTTTTTCTAGTGAAAAATTACCGGATCATTGCATAAATAAAACTTAACAAGTTGCCTTGATGTAGATTGATTTGTAGGAGCAGATTTCATATGATGAAAGTAGTCGCCTAAATTCTCACAATTGGTTTCAATCAACAATAAGGGGTTATTGGAACTTTAATTATATAGTTTTAATGCCATACCATTGCCGATGTTGTCGTACTCGTAGTCATTTCGGGATTCAACTTTGAGATCTTGTAGTTTGCTCTGCGATAAAAGGTTCGCAGCCGCCAGTTTTATGTTTCCGGCGTTCTTGAGATCAGCTGCGTTAATAATCTTGATGGATTTGAGATCCTTCATGTCTTTAATGGTGACGGGCAAAAGGATGGAGCGAGGATTCCCCGCCATAGGAGCTACTCGGATCACTCTTCGCTGTGGGGCTACAGTTTCCACTGGCTTGGAGTAAACCTTAGTCGGGGGGTTCAGGACTTGTACGTTGGTCACTTTGACAGACTTTTCTGGTTGTGACTTCACCACAAGCTGTGGTTTCTGGACGGAAGTCGCCGAGACCCTGACTGACGGCTTTTGAATCTTAGGTTGGACGACAACTTGAGGGGTTTGGGAGAGGCGACGCTTTCTGCCGGATTTTCCTAAAAAAACATTTAACTGGCTACATTGATTTACTCTTTCTGCCATGCAAAGAAACGAAGAATAAGTTTATACGTAAAATAACAAGAAAAGTTGGTTTTGTTTAGGAATACTTATGACGCTTTTAGACGTTAAACATAAGGAGTAATATAATTGATAAGCAATATTTTTGATTAAACTAGGTATAAACTTATTCTTCGTTTATTTGTACGGCAGTTTAGGTTGGAACAATATATTCTTTTTCGTGGCAGTCAGTTTGACTGAGGTTAGCTTTACCACTCATGGTAACCTAATGGAGTAGAGTCTGTCTAAAAAGTCTGTTTACATGGGTAATTTCAAAGGTAATTTTATTACCCACCTAAATCCCCAACCACCCCACCAATACCCATCTAAATAAATAAATATGCTTACAATTAGAATTTTGACAGCACCAACAAGGTTACCAGTATAAGTTTTTATAAATAATTTAATAATTTCTCATGTAAACACTTTTTAGACATACTCTAGTCAATTTGTTATACCAGAAAAGGTGTTGCGTATTGGTCATAATCTGAATCTACTTTCTCGAGTTGTGGAGCTTTGTTCATTCCGTGATCATGAAACTTGTATAACTTGTATATACCTTGTAATGTATGTTACTTAACCAGGTCAGCGCTCTAATTCGAGGGAAAAATCGATGGTGGCTGAACCCTCATAATGTTACAATGAAGCAATCAATTAAGAAGCATTTTATGAGACACGTGCCGAATAACATTTTTTATGATCGATATTATATAGAATAATTAACTGCGGTGCAAGGGGCGATAGTAATGCACCTAATGCATCGTTCCTAAAATTAATCCTGATCGATTGATATCAATATGTTTGGGCCTTGAGACATCTTAAAGTATGAATTCTCTGTAGCGATAAAAAAATTAATAAATTAAAAAAATATTAAAAACACGACTGCCCTGCCAAAAACGAACTAAAAAGTTAAACAACAAGTGTCATTGCAGTCGGGGGACCTTATTATGGAACAATTTTTGATCAAAGAGGTCCCCCGACTGCAATGACACTTGTTGTTTAACTTTTTAGTTCGTTTTTGGCAGGGCAGTCGTGTTTTTAATATTTTTTTAATTTATTTATTTTTATTTCACACATTTTAGTAACATATTATATAGTTTTGGAATGTGCTCGTCAAGGCCTTTCATTTGATGCCCATATTGTAATAATAGAAGAAAAAAAAATTTTTTTCACATTTGAAAATGGCGTCGTATAGTCGCCATATTGTTTTTTTCTAAAAAAAATATAGCCAGTGTCACTCGGAATGCTGTAAGGATTCTAACGATACCCCATTTATCCAAATCAGTTCAGGCATTTAGAAGTTATGGTGGAATAAAGAAACTCACATACCCACAAACATACATGAATCCTGAACACATAACACTCTTTTTGCTTTGGGCAGTCGTGTAAAAACAGCGAAATTTTACGATCCAATGTCAATTAATAATCTAGGAGTAATCTCAATAAGTGAAATAATGATAATATAATTGTTATTTAGATAATTTTAGATTCAATCGGTGAAATATTGTTTTTATAGATTAAAAAGAATAATTTATTGATTTCAAGTAGTGTTTTATTTTTCTATATGTTTTTGTACAATTTACCAAAATATGGCATCTATTATGTATTTTTTTTACACTAACATGGCAGTATAAGCAAACACGTAATAATGCGTTCGTTTGCTATTTCGTAATTGTATAAGAAAATTCCGTAGCAGTTCAATTATTTACCCAAGTGTTACACGGTTTGAGTCACATTCAGAGAATTAACTTTGAAGGTCGCCTTTAAGATAAATTTGTAACGATAAGGAGAAATATATTTGATTTGGGTATAAAAAAACATAACAAAGGCATGTAGATATGACAAAATGCTTTTTCGTACGCTACTTATCTTTAATTAAATTATCTTAGTTGTAGAGTTACGTAAAGCGACTGTCGCCAACAGAAAATGCCGAACATAAGACAGATAAGTAAAAACATCAGGAAGTTTCAGTTAGTTATGAAACCGGTTTTAACATGTACATAAGTAAGAAAAGGTTTTTCTTTTGATTTGAGGTATATTTTTTATGGACATGCTTATGGTTTATTGCAGTTTTAGAATAAAAATATGCTTACTTAATTATAACGACGTGTCATCTTTGCTAATGCTGAGCCTAATATTCGTCCCTGTTAAGATCTGATAATTAATTGTAGATACCTACCTATTATTCATTAATTGATATGTCCTCCATATTAAATTTTGTTTGATTCAATATGAGGTCTCCATTATTAAGGAGATAGGAGTCCTAAATGATATTTTTAGTAAAGCAAATATTTGTCTAAGATTATATAAAGAATTTAATACTTTCGTTGGCTCGTTACTTAATTTACTTACAAATTATTGCACAAAAACACTTCTTACCTGGGCTTTGGAATGTATTAGTGTTAGCATTGATAAATCCAGGCACGACGTTTTGTTCGAAGTCTATTACATCGAAGGTTGCCTCAACCATATCCGAGGAGCTGTTCGAAGAGTCCGTGTCTTGGATGACTACATCTTGCGCGTTGCCGGGGCTGGTCGGTTCGAGGCCGGTGGTGGAACATACTTCTTCGTCGCAGGAATTTTGAATGAGGAACGGGGAAAGCTGCTGTTCGAAGTCGCTATAGACAGAAATTAAAAAGTTATACACCGTTAACTTTTAAGTATATCTAAAATGTAATGGGGATTTCAGACCACGCAAATGAACAACTTTTACTATAGGGCCAACCATGGAATCTCGAATAAAAAATCTTCTGTTCCATAGAAAAGTATGCAACATTATGACTTGACTATAATGTATGGAACAGCTAATTTTTTTTCGCGATTCCGTGGTTGGCCCCATAGTAAAAGTTGTTCATTTACGTGGTCTGAAATCCCCATTTCATTTTTAGATAACTTAAAAATTAACGGTGTATAGGCATTTCTTTTATAAAGACTGATATCATTGGATGATTTTTGTTGCGTGAACTATGCTTTACTTATGATATAATGGAAAATCATTAAGTTCACCCTCGTAGCCTTTATAATACCTAGATTACCTAGTGATCTGTGATTCGACCTTTCATTGCCAATGATAAGAAATTAGAAATGCTTTCATTGCCTAATTAAAGACGGCATATAAACAAATTATCCGATAACTATGATGGTAACTGTAATAATAAAGCAAGTACTTAACGCAGATAATACATAAAACTAAAACAGTATAATATCAGATGTAACACAAATAATATCGAATCCTACATTAACCGACATGCTATCTTGCAAGGAAACCTTATCAGAGAAATAAACTTGGTACGCAATATGTAGGTGATACCTACATTGTAAATCCCGTGAAAACATTACCCTATCAGACTACATAAAACCGAAAACAAGCACTTATGTTTAAAAACATATTCAGTTATACCACAGAGTAAAACAAAGTTTTGGTGAAGACTGGCTATCTACACTGGCCTGCAAAACTAAGTACTACAGAGGCCTATTTTCATACAAACGAGGTAACTTTGAAGCTTTGGTTCTCCGCCTAGGATTAAACGGGGTGTGATTGTATGATGGCCATCCAAGATGTGAATGGAGAAGATTCAGATCCCCATACACACCCAATTGATCTGATCAGCATTCTAAGAGCTGTTTGGATATGTTTAAAAAAACCACGAAAATAGCATTAAAATGTATGGAAATGCTGTAACTGATAACTCTGATCCTTACAGCTCTTAGAATGCTGAACAGATCAATTGGGTGTGTATGGGGATCTGAATCTTCTCCATTCACTCCTTGGATGGCCATCATCAAATCACACCCCGTTTAATCCTGGGCGGAGAACCAAAGCTTCAAAGTTACCTCGTTTGTATGAAAATAGGCCTCTGTAGTACTTAGTTTTGCAGGCCATTGTATATACTATAGCTCGATTGGTGATTATCTTCCCGGCTGAAAAGGCGGGCAATTTTGGGAGCCAACCTTCGATACACTAGATGTCCGGTCAGAGTCTCATAAATGGCACCTCAAAGTAGCGTCCCACTTACTAACTGGGCGCTTATTGATAAAAGATATGATTTTGTATAAAATAAGCTTGTTTTGTACAGAATAAGTGATATAAGAGATGTGAGTTTGTACAAAATAAGATGTGATTATGTACAAAATAAGTGCCCAGTTTGTAAGTGGGACGCTATTTCGAGGTGCCGTTTCTGCTTGCTGTTTTAGTTCATGAAGAGTTATCTAGGATATTCTTGATCGAAGGAGCCAACCAAACCATCCCAATAGGTATAACACTAAAAACCACTCTTCACTGATAAAATTACACTTAGTTAAGTATCCCTCGTGTCTCTTTTTGCAGTGCCGCCAAGGTCGAATAAGATCGTTGTGTCAACATGTTCAGAGTAGACTTACAAATAACATCGCTTAAAATATTGTCAAATAGTAGCTGACAGCACAAATTGGATAATAAGCGGGAGGAAAAACTACCGTCTGTAATATACAAAACACATCAACATTTCATTAAAGACCTAACGATACTGTAGTTGCCAGTACCTAACCTACATTTATGATTCAGCAGGTTTTTATGTATGACTAGACAACATTGAAATACCCTTGCCTTCAATACAACTCAAAAAGTTAAGTCTTTCAGGAACTAAGTTTCAAGTACGAGTATACCGACGTTAACAATGAAAAAGCAGTTTTTTTTTCTTTTTTCAACGTTTAATATGTTAAGATGAATAAATAATGAAAAATATTAGTAAAAATCGGCTCACCCGTAGCAACTTAGACGGGATTTTTTAATATGTTTATAAATAAACCCGCCGCGGCTAAAATGGTCTGGGAATGTGCTTTATTTTTTAAAACCTCATAACGTTTTCAATTTAATCGTATTTCCGATAAAATAAATGTCTGTTAGTTCAATATTTCTATAAGTTCAAATGCATTTGTCAAGCGTGATTCTATTAGCATTTTAAACGGAGTTGTTAATTTCAGACGCAAACGCTCTCTAATGGGCGCATGACTCCCCAAGACGGAAGGTTAGGGCGGAAAGGTCCTGGAATGGCGACCGCGCAGCGGACGACGCTCCGTGGATAGAACGCAGACAAGACAAGGTGGACCTACGATCTGAAGCCGCGGCTGCAGCGGGTCTATTGGTTAAAAACATTGAAGTAGATGAGATACATTGCTACTTTTCCTTGGTAAATTTTTATTAGTGCCAAAATGAAGCAGCAAGGTATCACATCCATCTGTCAAATTACAGTTAATTAACATGAACTTCAATGTTTTTAGCCGATAGACCCGCAGGACTGGAGTAGATTTGAAATCTTTTTAGGAAACAATTTCATTTAAACTTACTTAAATTGGCATTAACGTTGATTTATACTTAGCGGTTGATTTGCTCGATAAGAAAATATTTAAGAAATGAAATTCTTGAATTTGCTACACTATAAGTCACTATGAGCTACACAAGAATTTGAAAGCTAATAACGGAATTTATCAGCTACTTAAACTGTATGGGTGTAAAAAAATTGGTTTGTAAATTAGAACGTCCACTGATCGGCATCGTACGCAAAGGACGAACTCAAGTTTTGTACATATTGTTCGTAATAAGTACATGAATTCAATATAAATTATATTAAGTTCAAAAAGGCCAGTTTAACAGTTACAGAAATATCACAGATATAAAATGTATCAATTACGCAGAAGTAAGGACAAAGGGCGAGTGAGAGTGACCAAGTAAAGAAAGTACAGAAATACGCCAAGGTGATTGAAAGGACACTAAACGGCAATGTACTCTCGCATGAGGAAATATCCGATGATAACCTGTTGACGTATTAATTCCGAGAACATTTATAATCTATAATACACAGGTATATCCATCCAAGACACAAGATTTTTACAAAAAAGCGAGGCAAACAAGATTAAGTCCTGTAAAATAGGAAGTAGCCAACTAACCTATGCGTGTTGGCAAACCTTTGTGCGTGACCAGCCCTGATTCCATTATCATAAACCAACCAAAACTTATAATATTGCTTCATAATTCATTTATAGCGGCATAACAGCAGTGCCAAATTGAGAGCTAATTTCCGTTTGCTTGTACCAACGTCTTAACATTATTCAATGCATAAAAACCTGATATATGGACACACCAATTAATGAAAGTGTCAGTGAAAGTGATACTGTTGGAAAGGGTAACGAGTATTATAACATATATATAGATTGTTGAAAAAAAATCGCAAAATACAATATTCTCTCGCAGACTATTTAAAATCTCAATATTTACAACATACATGATTGGGAAACAAAACGTTGTCCTATATCCAGCAAGTAACAAAAGGTCGTGATGTTGATATTAAGTCTTGCGTACTTTTTGCGATTTAATTGGCTAGGTAAGTAGTGATAGAGGTATTACTGTTAAAACTTAAGTCGTGAGTATCATCGAAAAGTCCAGCGATAAACATAAAGGTTCTTTTCATAAGCCAGTTGCTTCGATTTAGTGTTGTCATCGGGTATTGACCATTCGGAACCGAATCCATGGCTGCTAAGTTACTTAAGATGCAAAGGAATTGCATCATTGGTGTGTGTGAGTCACGACACGACACTAAAACTGTTCGCATTCCTGGTTCGGATTGACGTGGCCCAATCATTGCTGTGGTGTAGATATTTATTACAATCCTATATTTGAGGTCTGTTTCAACATCTTTAAGTTTCTTTCAAGTGTCCTAAGAAACAAAACTTTTTCAGTTCATGAAAATCTGCGTTCTATACTATAGAGAGAGTTATTTGAAGACATTCAGTGCCCATGAGAATGGTTTCATCTTCTAATGAAGCTACTTGTCAACTCAACAAGGAGATATACGCTCACTCTCTTCCTGTTGAGCAGACAATGTACTTTTTGATAAAGTTACAGTAAGAGACATCAGACTATGATAGCTTATTGGGCAAGAGCTATAGCTCTTCCAGGTATACCTGGGCGTGTTCTGGCTGATGATGAAGAGAACTATGAGAAAAATGATTAGTACTGTACTGTACAAAACGAACACTCAATATTAAAACTACAAGACTAGGCTTGTATTATAGAATCAAACTCAAACCTCTGCATGAGTACAGTTAGAAAGGGATGGCGCTATATGCTTTAGGCTCGTTTTATAGAATCCAATACAAACCCAAATCTTGAGTGCTTGAGTACAGTAAAAAAGGGATGATGCTAAGCGTCGAAAGAAAGAGGAGCTAAAAGCCCTACGCTCACAATCATCACTCATTTTAACTCAGGATCATAATCGTTCAGATTCTCATACGAAATTATAGGTCAATAAATAATAATAAAAAAAACATTCCGAACTGAAAGTTGCGTCTATCCAACTGAAAGTCGTGTCTTAAGATCAACACGAACATCTAACTTTCTAGTCGGCCAGACGGCCAAACATAATTGCGAAGCAAAGTTATAAAACGTTTTCGGGTTCTCATCCAAGTCCAACTCAGTCTCACGTAAGTTCCACATGGAATATGGTAACATGATACATTCGGGTTATATTATAGATGAATCTGAAATAGAATTTCCACCATTTGTGGGGGTTTAAAATTTTGATTACAAGGACACGAGATATCTTTTCCTTCGATATTCGATAGTAATCGTTTTAAAAGCATCTTAAGAATTGTTGTTTGGTATGCTATTTCTAACATAATATGTGGGTATTACTACCGAATCTTTTGCCCCTGGTCACAGCGTGAACGTCCGATCCGGATCCCGCTCGTCCAGGGTTGCTGCCGAGGGTATAGTAAAGAGTTTAATGGGTATGACTCCCATCGGGGCGAGCCCCGGATAACCCCGTTGGTTACCAGGCACGGGGTAAGCGTAAAAAGTATACTCCCTACTCAAAGAAAAGAGTGAATGTCATATGTAGTGGGCCGTTTTATTGGTCTCGATCACATGATTAAACGAACTGTTGCGGAGCAACAGCATCATCAGAGGCTAATAAAGAATGTGTTGTATAAATATTTCACATAAATAGCACGCTAACAACTTGATATTTGATTGCTGTTTTTTCACTTACTAAAGACTAAAATCACAGTCATATTCTCATGATAATCGTTACCTACGTTTAAGATCAATATTAATGATTGTAAAATAGCTAATGCAATTATACCCCTCTTATCTCTGTAAGTTAAGTCTGTATTTGAACCAATATTCTTAGATGATTCTTAGTAAGTAAATTAGTTACTGAAGTTCATTCACATAATGGTGTAAATAACTTCATAAAGAAACTGGCCGAAAGTTTTTCATCTAGTAAAAAAAATATACAAATAGGTGTAGTTATGAGATCAATAACCTCTGTGATGTCCGTGGCCTCTGCTTTGTATGTACATACATACTCTAAGTTTGGCACCTTGCTTAGAAAACATGTCGCGTTTGCGCGTTCCTAGCCTAACCACGTTTGTCAAAGTAAATCGAAAATTGACTAATTCGTTAATTTTAATTTTATTAATCAACTAATTGTATACTTGTTATCTTACTTGAAGTTGCTGCAACTAAAATCGCCTCACCTCGGATGCGTGAAACCGTGTTTTTAGGGTTCCGTAGCCTAAACGGTCAAAGTCAACCGTTTTAAAGATAAACACTGCCAAAGTGGTAAAATGTGTGTCCCCCCCCCCCCCCCTCTAACTTTTGAAATAAGAGAGTGAAAAATCTAAAAAATAAACACTTTCAAGTTTTCAACGAAAATTAGTTTGAACGAGATATAGTAATTACTACTTGAGATATAGCACATTTTCCAAAACCGCAAATGTTACTTTGTTATTCATACAAACACTGTGAAAAACAAAGTCATTTTTGCAGACGAAAAATGGTAGTGGTATTAGGTATGGTATGGTATTAGGTAACTACGGAAACCTACCTGCGCGTGGCCCGACACGCACTTGGCCAGTTTTTTGATATCCCTGTGGCTTGCCGGCGACCAAACGCGTCGCAGTTTGACAAGGTTCCATCCTATTCTCATCGCCCGCAGATTATACTTATATAACTTTAGGAAACATAAATGACTGTATGCAAAGTACTTACAGTACTTTCTAGCCAGTCTTATAATTTAGTAATGGGATGGCTATTCATTATTAAATGAGCTTAATCATCTTATTCTATTCTATAGAAATGAATTTTAAAAAGGTAATTATTATATACCTAATCTATACTTTCACATTCAATCTAAAGGAATTCCTGTTACTTAGAAAAGAAAATCTACTGATAATAAAATACCTTTTTAACCGACTTCAAAAACTTTGAAAAGGAGGAGGTTATCTATTCGTCGCGTATATTTTTTTTTTATATATGTATGTACACCGATTACTCGAAGACGGCTGAACCGATTGAAACGATTCAAACGTTATAACATGAGGTTTGTTCCCAAGTTGGTCCCATTTTTTGAAATTTTGAAATCGGTTCAGTAGTTTTCATGTAATCTTGAAAATACTGTCGTTTTCGTTGCCATTTTATATGAATTGAGACCAACTTTCAACCATTACTTTTTTGTTTATGAACCGATTTAGACAATTCTTTTTTTGTTTGAAAGAAGACTCCTTAAGAATGATTCCATATTATTTTCATTGGTATTGGACTTTGGATTTTGAAGATACACGAGGGAACTCCTCTAAATCAAATAGGAACTGTACAGTGATTGAAATATTGGTAGGTAGGTATTATTGTCAAGGACATTCTGGACTAGATTTGAACTGAGAAGACCCAACGGAACACCTGTGGACATTAAGTTACTTGGGGTTTACCATTGAAAAATGTGAAACATTATACTTAACGTTTTATATTATAAAATCATCGATTACATACCTACCACAAAAAAGTTTAAAATAAAAAGCTTTTAAAAAAAGCAAAACCTCCTTCAAAAACCTTAAAAAACAGCTCTATAAAAAGCAAGAAATAATGTTCAAATCGATTAATTAAAACACGTCTATTGAAGTCGGGTGGGGCTTTTAGAATATAAACATCACAATAAGTAAAAAAAATACTTCCAGCTCCACCCGACTTCAATAGACGTGTTTTAATTAATCGATTTGAACATTATTTCTTGCTTTTTATAGAGCTGTTTTTTAAGGTTTTTGAAGGAGGTTTTGCTTTTTTTAAAAGCTTTTTTATATGTATGGTGTTTTTATAAATGATGAATCATCTCCACTCTGATCAATGAACAGCTATCGTTCAAAGACCTTGTATAAAGTAACTGTAGGGGATTCTTCACATACATGAGTCTTATCAGTCACTTAACAGACTTCAATTTCAAACATAATACCTTACCTACCTATATAAAAAAACTGTCATGTCCCATGCCTTGATAGATGCCCCCCTAACCAAAGTAACATTTCAATATCTTAATTTGTAAAACTAAATAATTCCTTTGCAGGAAAAGTGGAGTATTTGTTTTGAGAATTAAGGTATTGTTTTGCAAATCTTCGTTATCGCTTCACTTTCAAAACATAATATGTATGTATTTGATGTTCAAAAATTCGATTGACAATGAGAGCTTATTAATCTCATACATACGTTGAAAGCGAAGCGATAGCGAAAGTAAATATGACATTGGCTAGGCTCTGGTCTAAATGGTATTTTTAATATTTTGATTTTCGTAACATGACCGAACAGGGGATTAATTATGTAACTAAAAATCTATCATTGTGATGTCAATTTTTAACAATATCTGATATTTATCATTGGTTAATAAAGACAGTTTACACAGTGATTTGTTTTGCTGCAGTAATGGATAAGTGTATGTCTGACTGTGCCTGTCTTGTATTATGAGTTTGCAGTTACATTTACTATACTTGATAACAACTGTAGTAAGCAATTTGGCACAGTGCCTTTGATGGTCACTATACTAAACCACACCACACCCCGGGCACTCCATACAAGTGCCGCGTTTCAACTACCTATTACACAGAAGCTACACAGTGACGTTTTTGCACACGCGCAACTGTGTGCGTGAAGTCTAGGGCTATTGAATGAGCACACGATTTGGCACCTGAACTCACGCGGTGGGGTGAGGTAATTGATTATGGGGTGGGGCGGAGAGTTTATTTTCTGTATGGTAGTACTTATATCTATTCTGTGACTAAACTAAAGGTTGCCATACAACAGTTGCTAAGAGAATAGTAAGTGTACACTCATAATAATACACCTACTGAAAGCAATTGTCATAGAGGTTGAAGTTACACACTCAAGAAGCTGGTTACTGATTAAAAGAAAATCACAAACTTACAATTCTGCTTGGTCACTAGAAAGTCCACTGTCAGAGCACGAACTACTCAAAGCCTCCGATGGTTGTGATACATTGTCGGGCTCCGTGCATAGTGTAAAATCTGGCATTGATTCCTCAAGGAAGTTTAAAGACCCTTGCTCCAGGGAGAAAATATTCTCCAGGAAGTCATCGGAGGCTGGCCAATTGTCAGTCTGGAAATATAATCAGGTATGAGTATAGCGGGAAGTGCTCATGGTGGAACTTGATAGACTGATCGTGCTCGATCACGTTTGTTAAGCAATGCTCGGTCCGGCTAGGTGTCGGATGGGTGACTGTTAAGTGGCATTACAAGCGAACGCTTCCGTGTTTCAGAGGGTACGTTAAACCGTTGGTCCCGGCTGTCGTCATCTGATAACAGTTGTTAAACCAAGTTAGAGGCCTTTCAGGTGGCTTGATAAACTCACACACCAGAGGTGGCCACTATTCCTTATTAGATAAGAAGAAGAATAGCGGTGAAAGGTGTATTACTTACTAAATGATACTAATGACTCTTAACTATAATGTTTGTAAACACTAATTTGATTTTTTCAATGGGATAATAATAATAACATCAGATGTTATTTCGTATTAGTAGTCTCTTTGGTATGCAAGTATAATCAAAACAAAACAGTGCATTGTTAAAAAGGAACATTATTAAAATGTTCACTGATTTATTTTTGATGAGGATTTAATTACCTATTTAAGTGTTAATCCAAGCATTACAGGGGCCGTACCGGCTAACGAATCGATTTTCATAAAAGTCTGCTGGGTTTCAACTTAAAACAGAGAAATCAAAGTAAGCAATTTCGTTTTGTACTTTTTGTTGACGTGATTCGGAAGATATCGATGTTAGTGTGTCATCATGAATTTGGGTTCGCCATTTTGGCCCAATTGGGGCTCGATTTATCTGTTTTAATTTGAAACCCAGCAGACTTTTATGAAAATCGATTCGTTAGCCGGTACGGCCCCAGGACACAATAACCTACCTATACATCATAAATGCACAGTAGGAAAGCCAAGGTATATAATACACTATATTTTCCTTATTTACCAATGATTATAACAATTTGAATACCTTATAAACTTCAACACAGAAATCAAAGAAACTTTACTTTTGTTTTTCAGAAACATACTGATTTAATGTCAGTTAAATTGAAAATTGCTATATACCGCCCAAACGAAAATACGGGCCACCATATGATTTTACATACAAAAGACCTAAGATCTGAAAGGTAATGCTGTAATAAAATAAATTCAATATGATTTTATTTGAATTTGATATTGTTTGAAAGCTGTAAAAGTCAACTTATTTTAGTGTATAATTTCTACTATTTACCGTGTGTCAGTTAATAATAAAAAAAAACATATTTTTGTACTAAACTCAAGTTTATTTTTATTCTAACTGAAAACTGACACACGGCAAATAGTTACAGAAATACATCTTCTGCGAAAATTTCAACTGTCTAGCTATCATATACATAGACGGAGAGCGGATTCTTAGTAATCTAATAGGGTCCCGTATTTACCCTTTGGGTACACAACCCAAAAAATGATACAGAAAATTCGAAAGTAAAGTCCGCAAGTTGACTCTTACAGCTTTCGTATACTATCAAATTCAAATAAAATCAGATTAAATTTATGAGAAAATTACCTTTCAGAATTCGGCTCTTTTGTATGGGAAATCATATGGTGGTCCCTATTTTCTTTTGAGCAGCATATGAATAAGGCTTTGTTATGACCAGTTTTTTAATTTTAATGAGAATGTAAATAAACCAAAATAATTAAAAAATATGAAAATCTTTTGTAGCATAGTATCAAAAGGAACAAGAAAGTAAAAGCATTGTAGCTTTATTTCTAGTATATTACAATAATATTATAAACAAGTAATTTGTTGTGTAAGTCGATTGGTAACTTATTTGAAACTTTTATAGATGAAAATTTTAATCAACAGTGATATAATTTTAATGTAATTTCAAAACATAAACATTACCTCCAACAACGACAATAGATCTAGTTTTCTATCCATTTTGAATGTTTCAAGTTTTCATTGAAATTGCATCAACTTAAAAACATTGGTGAATCACTTTTGTAAATAATCACAAATACACTGAGGTGTAAAAAACTGCAATCCATAGAGTCCACTTTATTCACTGTAAAGTTTTGATGGTGTTCACTGCTGTTATTCAGATGGCATATGTTTTAATCATAGTGCCGACCGCATGGTGCCTAGCTGGCAAGACACTCGCGATTGTTTACGCAGCAAAGGAGTCGTGAATGACTCAAGGGCGACGTAATAACGACACTGACACACTCACTAGACTAGGGTGAACTGTATACTGAAACAGAGTAAATTAGAATAGAAGTAAAAACCGACTGGGATGGGAAATTACGATTGGTGAGAGGCGCCTGGCGAGTGCACCGCGACCGCTCACGAAACGAAATGAACGGATAACGGTAAAAGTATGAGCGTAAGCACGAAAGCTGTCGAACGAGGTCCACGGCTGGCGGTGATCAAGATCAGTTATTACTTCACAGCTCGTCTGCCGAAACGCTTTGGTTTAACCGGGCCAATTTTACCTGATAGCCTCAAACGCGATAGCTTATCAAATTGAGGCGCAGACGATATTGATACCACATAAAGATACAAACCATTAGTCCGTCTTGTTGGAAGTTGTCCATTTTAGTGTTCACTGTTTCTAAATCGTGATCATTCCTTGTAAGATACTCGAGGATCCTGTTCATATCCTCATTAACGTTGGCGAGAGTCATTTTTGGCTGTGAAGTTCCACACCGATTTCATCGTAATAAATCCATAAAAGTATCACTACTGTTTCACTGTAATTTTTACGCGGCATTTAATAATTGTATTATTGTTTCTAATTGTTTACCTTTTAATTAAAATTAACAAATAAAAAAACATTACATGACATCTCTGTACCACTTCCAACGTGGAAATAATGACGTCATGAAAGTAGGACACATTTCGCAATTTCATTGGTGGAGAGACTACATAACATAACGCCATCTATTGACATAATTGGTCAATTGCTTACACGTTACGTTCCGTTCTATGCAAAGTAAAGTAACATAGAAAATAAATGAATTAACATAATCAACAGCAAAATATTAATTTAATCCACTAAAATAACAATTCTGATCTCAAATATGATTTGAGTATTAAAAAAATGTAAAAAAAAAACACTAACGTTTGTATTAGGCACCCAATACACGGTAGGTTTTGCTGTCAGTTTATTTAACCACAGTCACGCACGGCTGTGACTTATGCAAGGACTGATGATTTAAGCCTCGATTACATACACCGATTTAGCTTCCTTACTGGGGATCCAATCTAGGAACCCAAATTGGATGTAGTGATCACACTATGCCCCAATTAGGACATGATTTCACTGATTAGGGTTGTCACCAGTACTTGACAATAACATTATTGTACATAGATTAAACAATGAGTTTTCAACTTTTCACTATTAACGGAAATCTAAAGGTAGGTTTTGATGAGTACTCTGATAGAAAATAGTTTGATGATGAAGCCGGACGGAAAAAGGCCACTAGAACTCTGTAATAAAAAAAAGATGGCGGTCAACATTATTGTTTGTGGGCTGATTTCAATGAAACTCGGTTTTGTTACTATTTTAACAAAAAATAACAACGAAATGTTGAAAATATTAAAAATACAAGATGGCGGCCAACATTTTTGTTTGTCGGCCGATTTCGATGAAACTCGGTTTTTGTACTATTTTAACAAGAAAATAACAACACAATTTTTCAAATACTAAAAATCTAAGATGGCGGTCAACTTTTTTGTTTTTGGGCCGATTTCGATAAAACTCGGTTTTTGGTCCTATTTTGTCAAGAAAATAACAACGCAATATTGAAAATATTAAGACATCCAAGATGGCGGCCAAAAATTTTTTCTGTGGGCCGATTTCGATGAAACTCGGTTTTTGGTACTATTTTAACAAGAAAATAACAACACAATTTTTTAAATACTAAAAATCCAAGATGGCGGTCAACTTTTTTGTTTTTGGGCCAATTTTGATAAAACTCGGTTTTTGGTCCTATTTTGACAAGAAAATAACAACGCAATGTTAAAAATATTCAAAAATCCAAGATGACGGCCAACTTTTTTGCTATTGGGCCGATTTCGATTAAACTCGGTTGTTGGTACTATTTTGACAAGAAAATCACAAGGCAATGTTAAAAATATTAAAAATCCAAGATGGTGGCCTATTTTTTATATTAAAAAGGGCTAGGTAGGGCAAGAAGCTTAAACCCACAATGGAGTTTGCACGCCTAGTATCATACTGCAGATTGAAAAAGACTCTTAAGTGATGTCACGGCGTATTGCTATCTCTTTCTTTTCGTTTTACAATACGTTTTAGTTTCTCACGAACGAACGAACGACGAACAACGAACACGTATTGTAACACTAAAGAAAGAGGTTGCAATAAGCCGTCACGTCACTAAAGGAGCTTTTTTCAATCTTCACTATGACATATGGCCGTGCAATCTCCATTGGAGGGAGGTATAAGCTTCTTGAGGTAGGGTTTTTTTTTATTTTTCCTAGCAGCTGAGTATACCACTCATTGACCTGCATTATACAAGTACTGTATTATAATAGACGTCAGTGATTGATACCACTGAACACAGATAACCTCAAATAGATACCGCATTAAGAGAATCGACGTGCTCCTACACATTTATGATTTTGCACTGATATAAAGTCGCACATATACGCGCAACGTCAGTACCGACCAAGAGCTAGACCTGTGTACAAGTATTTACGGAGTCACTTTTATTTATATTTAATAGTTATTTATGCACAAATAATATCTAAATAATATCTAAATAAATCTTGGTTGGCACGCGATGAATAATTTAAATCTGTATTTTCAAGATAATTCGGTCATGACTCGGAGACTGCGGTGGCGTCGTCGCTGTCGCAGAACCGAATGGATGCGTGAAATACAATATTTAAAATGTCATAATTTCGGTAAATCCCATCATTTTATGAAAGAAAAATAATGGTACCTTGAATCACTTTGATCCCACAAACATTTATGTTCGTAAATTAAGTTAATAAACTTTTCTACATCAAATTTTTACTTTTTTAACGCACGAACGTGTTTTAAAATCCCAATATGTTCGGATTGTGTTCGGACGTCGGAAGTAGACGTACGTATACGTACGACTAACTCGCACATGTGCGCGCTCCCATAGTACTTGGAAGGTCGGGATCGTTCGTGCGTGTGCGTACGTAAGCGCACGAGTGAAATTCGTACGAAAACGCAACCAAAGTGCTCACGGCCTAAGACGCAGGGGTCCCAGGTTCGATTCCCAGGGGGGGTACAAATTTATACTTGGTTTGGTTGGTGGTAGGGCTTATTTCATGTCCGCCTGGCTAGCTACCACCATCTTATCTAAGTCTGACGCCATAACAACAATTTAAAAATTGTTGTGTTCCGGGTAGTTAGAGGTAAGACAGCCAGTTCCTCAGTGATGCGGATTCCGGGTGAAGTGCGCTTCCACCTTCGGCCTTATCGTTACTAAGCATCTGGTGAAATGAATACCAAGCACTATCCCGTGCATTAAAAAGAAAAGATTGATGTTCACGGTGACGGTAAGTGAAAGCGTAAGCGGAAGCTAAACCGGAAACAAAAGCGTGAAGTGAAAAGTTTAATGGCAAGTGACAGGTGACAAGTGAAAAGTGGTAACAGGAACGGGAATGGAAACGGCAATGGCAACGGGAAGAGGAACGTGATAATAATATTTCTGGATCCTATTCTGAACGGAAACGGGGACGGGAACGCCTTTTACAGCATTTTAAGAATTTTAAAGACTTTCTAAAATGTCCATGAATAAAGTCGCGCAAAAGGTAGTAACAAAATAATGAAGTTTAAAAAAAAACAGTGATCAATAATAAATATTAAATATTTTTTTTATGAAATTAGTTTTTTTTTAAATAGCGAATATTTATTTATATTTAAGAAACAATAATATAGTTTATCCTGGAATGTGCGTATTTATGTGCGTGCGTACGTGGTGTGTGTGTGTGTGTGTGTGTGTGTGTGTGTGTGTGTGTGTAATGCTATAATTATATAATTTCTAATTGTCCGTAACATAATTATTAGTTTATCGATAAAACTATCGACATGGCATAATACAATTGTACATCACTAGATGAATGAGTGACCTTGAAATAGCCAATAGCGTCGCTGCAGTCACGTCCCCCGCAACCCGTTCTTACCTCCTAAAATTGTGACTTTAAACTAGAACGAAATGGCCTACATGCGGTATCTATTGGAGGCAATAGAATATGAATATAAGATTCTTGATTGGAGGTTATCTGTGCCACTGAATTATTTAACATTTGACACTGGCAAAAATTACTCCCTGAAGAGGAGTAGATTGCCATAACAAAAATAAGAAGAAGAAAAACCCTTTGCTTTTTTTTTTAAAAGTTAAAGTTCTAGCCGTAGAGTTTAGTTTAGTTTTCTCATAGAAATAGAATGTCAAAGAACAACAATGAATGTACTCTATGCAACAATGTCAATAAACAGGTGATCCGAAAAACTATTCATACATTTTATATGAGATACGTAAAATATGACTTAGATTCATAAAATATGACTATAATATGGCAAAGGAAATTAATAAACTATGTTCCATCACTCGCTCAAGGTCGCGCGATAAGCACCTACCGCTAGCCGTTCCGCCGGCGGAACAAGTGAGCAAAGGGCCACCCACCACACGCCCGCCTGTGTAGTCGCGCGGCATCTTACTGCCTGCGTAGGTATTGTCTCTTTATAATAGTAACAATGACAATTGACAAATCAATTAAGTAAATAATTATGTTCTGCGTTATTCAATTAATTCAATATTTGTGATGCATGAGAGTGTTTTTTATGACTAAATTATTTTTCTTTGACATTATATAAATATAATTATAATTATGACATAGCTGCAATTTGTAATGAATGATACTTGCCCTATGCTGTTTTTATTTGATATCAAATAGCTATTAATAATATCTAATATTTCAAATATTTGCACGCTGTTTGCATACGGCAGCATGTAACGGCACATTTTATGATAAAGACCTTTGTTTCACCACATGTTTGCAAATAAACAATTGATTTGATTTGATTTGATTTGAAAAAAATGTCGAGTCGACATTACTGTGCCGTGTACGGATGTTTTTCAAATTATGATATATGCTACGCAGTTCATTTATAAGAAGACAACCTTAACGTTGCGTCATTAGAAAAGGTAAGAGCACGCGCTAGAAAGAGAGGCAACTACTAGGTGAATATAAACTGTACTGCAGGGTATTGCGCGTTGTGTCGAAGCAAAAGTCGCTATTTATTTAAATTACTATGTGGCGTGCTGCTTCTGTACCTTGTACTATTAGTTATTCTGTGGTTCCCATGGGCGTAGTCACGGTGGGGCAGGGTGGGGCGCTTGCCCCACCCTGGCTCTGACTTGTGAGTACCTACCTAATCATACCTAATTAAGAAAATATAAAAATGACGCGGAATTAATGAGATAGGCCCGTAGCAATACAAAATATACATGGAAAATGCATAGAAAAAAAAATACCCGGGTAAGACCGCGGGTATAGTTTGCTATTTACATATTATTTTAGATTGCTGCCCCCACCCTGAGCCCATGGCTGGCTACGCTCATGGTGGTTCCATACTGTTTTCTTCGTCGATAAACGAATTAATGTAGCGAATTTGGTTATAAAGAAATGTGTGGCAATATCTTATTTACCTGTGAAAAGTGTGATTACTTGGATTGTTTCTTTTTGTCACATCACAATTACTTAGAGCACAAGACACCATGGCTCCATGATACCTTTATTTTAAATTCTAATTAAGATTAACAAATATTTTAAACAAACTGTGATTGCTCATTTTCTAGGCGGGACGCTAGGGGCTCTTACTGTAAAAAATGTTGGCACATGTCACTTGATCCTTTGTCTCTTTTTTAAATAGACCATGTCCGTATGATGTTAACTTCTCTTTTCCACGCTGTTGGTCTTCTTGAGCGCAGCGAAAATTTTTCTATGTCTATGAGTTTTCTGCTTCCCTACTCTAAAGGTGAACACACACGGTCCTTCCATCAGGCCAAATAGATGGCGTACGTCCAAAATTTTGATCGTGTGTGTCGAATCTGTCATCCAAATTCCCAATCACGGATTCCGTAAAACCACGGCCCACATCCAAAAGTTTGACCGTGTATGCGCATATCGTCAATCGTTTGATTTAAATCAAATGGATTAAATCAAATGGACGGACGCCAAATTTTGATCACTCCATCAGTTCAAATAGGGATGTAGCGATTATACAAAAACATCGATATCATTAAAACAATAACCTTAAAACAACAGGATTTATAATTAATAAACTGGATAAAAAGAGTTTAAAAAGGAACAAATAAACTTTTCACGCAGACGAAATCGCGGACGGTCGCTAGTCGACTATAATATATCAAAATAACTAAAAAAAATTAACCGACTTCAAAAAAGGATGTTCTCAGTTCGTCGGAATGTTTTTTTTTTATATATTTTTATGTATGTTACTCGATTACGCGAAGACGGCTGGATCGATTTAAAAAAATGTTTTACGTTTGAAAATATTTTATCTCTAGCGAACAAAACAAAAAATGTTTATTCCAGTTGCTCAAGCCAGTGCATGCCAGACTAACGAGTAACGAACACAGTAATGCATACAAAATCGTTTATTCTAACATAATGATAATTATTTTAAGCTCCTATAAGTACCTAAGGTGAGGTTGGGTAACACTATCACCGGGGAAAGACTAACACTTTAAGATATCTCGTTAGGTATAGCTTTCTTGTCTAGTTCTTAATGTCGATAAAACAGTTAACATGTAAACGATCTAAATTCAACATATAGATGTCGCCGATACTCGTCCGTTTTGTCAACATAACGACATAAAATTTTGTCAGGTGTGAAAAAAATAACCGTAGATTATTGTGTCGTCGTTTTTATTTATTTTTTTCCAGTAAAAGTGTAGCAATAAAAGTGTTCTGATCGTAAGTAGCAAAAATAATAATAGAGATTTATGTTTATTGTGTCATTATTGTAATATTCAGCTACACAAAATCATAACATTTATCTGTCAATAAATATATAGTGATTACCTACTACTAAATGCAATATTTTTTTATTATGTAAGCAATGCAAAAACAAAATACCTACTTTATATAAATCTGTTTCTTTTGCAATACTGTTATGATTCATAAAATTTTCTTCAATTTACACTAACTCTGACTAATTATTTATATCTAATAATGAAAATTAAAAACTACAAATATCTTGTCAATGACACAGGTTGTTTACCTCTGATTCTGTTTATATGTTAGTCTTACCCCAAATCATTACAAACAAAGTTTTTGTACAAAATTCAATCGTTTTCCTTTGTGATAGAGTTCCAATTATATTTTATGTAAATTTTGCTTTTATTATTTTTAATCAAATACAACAAAAGTCTATGTTTTGAAAGAAAATTCGTTACTGTTAGTCTTACCCCATTTGATGGGGGAAGACTAACAGTTTTACTTAATAACTATTTTATTTATTATAACCGTTTTAGACACATTAACAGAAATATATTCACAGTACCTGGGTAAAACCGAGCTAAAGCTCGGTTATTACTATTTAGTGTAATATGGTAGTGTTTAGGTGATAACAAAAGTGCTTTAGCTACTTATTTTAGGATCAGAGCAATGTATCACAGAGTAACGCCATCTATTGTCTATAGCTCGTGAGCTTTGTAGTAAGATGTAGTTAATTTAATAACATAATAATTCCACGAGGCGTTGTTGTTAGTTTTTATGGCATTATCCGAGAGATGGCGTCAGTACGTCACAAAACGTATCCGAAAAACTGTGTTAAAAACATGTATCGGTATTTTTTTTGTTTTGTGCTATTGCTTCACAAGTCTCAATAAAATAAAAACTCGAAACTGCAACATTAACTATTTTTTTTAACTTGTCTAAAAACAATAAAAAAAAATTTAAACTTGAACATATAAACAGTCTCGCTCGCGCAGTCGTAACGTGCGGGTGTGTGTAAATATGGAGCTCAATAAGTTGAAGTGTTCGAATTGTAATATAATTATTTGTGAGGTTCTGGCGTTTATACAGAACAAACATGATGTGATGGATACGGAATCCATAATCCGTGTTTGTGTATCAGCCTTTTCGGAGTTGGACGTGCAAGAAGCTAAGAAACTGCCTTTTGAATCCGTTACGACATCTCAACGTCTAAAATCGCGAAGAAAGGATGGAAAGAAACAACGAGATCTGGAGGACATTATCTCACTTTTCAAGGAGATAGATCCGGAATTAATCCCTATTTTTGTGGCTCGGGATTTACAAAAATTACCGCCAGTATTATTTGACCACATCGATGTAACGAAACTATTGAAGGATATTGTACTGTTACGAAGTGAGATTGAGAAGATTAAGAGCGAATATGTGAGTGCTAATCAATTGCAGGATGTACGAAACGAGATGGCAAAATTCTCATCTTTAATTGATTGTCCTAATTATGTGAACACTGCAAAAAGAGGCGCATATTTTTGCGAAAGTGGGCCGGTCGGTTTATCTCATTTATTGAATACCGACAATATTGAATCTGCGAATAGCCAGGGCGAAGGTAGTTGTGGCAGCGGCTGCGATGACGTGAACGTGGCGGTTGAGTTGTCTCACTCTCGCGCAGGTAGAATAGGGGATATCTCCGTCCCGCTCGCACATACGGTGCGTTCATCACAACAATGCACACGCGAAGCGACAGTGACAGATCAAATGGAATCAAAATTAGATATTCCGCGCCCAAGTATGGCGGATATAGTTAAAAAAGGTGGTGATTTCTTACAAAATAAACAGAATGATGAAGATTGGAACCTTGTGCAACGAAAGAGATATAGAAATAGATTTGAGAGTAAGAAAGGAAAGGCAGTCAGTCAGCCGGGAGCTAACTTTAAGGCGGCAGAAATAAAGATTCCTCTATTTATTTCTAATGTAAACAAGAGCACATCGGAAAATGACATTCGTGATTACATCCTGGAAAAAACGCATGAGACGGTTAGCCCGGAGAAAATTACAATGAAAAGGGAAAGGTTGTATAATTCCTTTAAAATATATGTGTCGAAAAACAAAATTGATACATTTTTGAATGACAGCTTATGGCCCGATGGAATTTCGTTTAGAAGGTTTATACATTATAGACAAAATGGTTCGCTGGAGGTGCCAGGGAAACATGTAGCAGGTACAAATATACCAGGAAATAATGGATCAAACTAGATTAATATCGTTTAACTGTAAAAACGTCAAGAAAGGCATTGAATGTGTGAGAAATTTATGTAAACAAACAGATGTGTTGGCCTTGCAGGAAACTTGGCTGTATTCGCATGATTTGACTTCGCTTGGAGACATAAATGAAGACTTCGGTTACACAGCGAAATCATCCATGGACCCAACGGCTGGTGTTCAGCGGGGCAGGCCCTTCGGCGGTGTTGCACTGATGTGGCGGAAAAGTGTTTTTCGTAGCGTTTCGGTCGTTAAGTGTAGGAGTGATCGCATCGTTGCGATAAAAGCAGTTATAAGTGAAAATCGAGAGATTTTGTTCTTTAGTGTATATATGCCGACGGACTGTCAGTCTAACCTCCCCGAATTTGCCCATGTTTTAGGCGAGATTAGTGCTGTTATTCAGGACAACAGTGTGGAACAGGTGTTTATCTTGGGTGATTTGAATGCCCATCCTACAGCCTTATTTGGTAGTGAACTGTTAAATTTTTGTTCAGACAATGAGTGGGTTTGTGCCGATATTTTAAAGTTAGGCATTTCTTCCGATACCTATACATTTCTCAGTGAGGCAAATGGTTGTAAAAGCTGGTTGGATCATTGTCTGGTCACTAAGTCAGCATGGCAGTTAGTGCTTAGTGCCAAGGTCCATTACGATGTATACTGGTCTGACCATTTTCCATTGGAAATAACATGTAATCTAGGGGTAATTAAGTCTAAGTTGGAAATAAGTAACAATTCTTTTTGCAAAAATAATGTATGGGGTATGAGAGAAGCAGATGAAATTGATGAATACTATCAATTATGTAATAATAGTTTAAGGTGTATACATTTTCCTAGTGAACTTAGTGACTGTGCGGATAGGATGTGTAATAACTTAGAGCATGGACAAGTACTTGAAAAACTTTATCATGACATTGTACATGCTCTGAGTCAAGCATCAATAGCAAGTTGTAGGAAGCCAGCGCAGCCAGCAAAATTTAAAATTGTGCATGGTTGGAATAAGCATGTCAAAGAAGCACATAAACAGGCTAGAGACGATTTTCAACTTTATGTTCAGTATGGAAAGCCCAACAGTGGCCCTATCTTTGAAAAAATGTGTGAGAGTAGGAAAATATTTAAATCTCGGTTAAAATATTGTATTAATAACCAGGAACAAATAAAAATGGACATTCTTGCCTCACAGCACTCGGCAAAAAAGTTTAGTAAGTTTTGGAATGGAACTAAGAAGTTGAATAGTAAAATGAGACTACCTGCTAGTGTTGATGGGGTTAGTGACCAGAGGGAAATAGCCAATATTTTTAAGGACAACTTTATAGTACAATCTGGTCTGCCGTCAGTGCGAGATGTTGAGTATTGCCATGGTCAGCAGCCTATAAATTTCTCTGCCAAGGATGTATTAACAATTGTAAAGAATATGAAACGTGGTAAGTCACCTGGCCATGACGGACTTAGCATCGAGCACTTGCAGCACGCTGGACCTCATCTCTGTAGAGTATTGAGTATGCTATTTACTCTGTGCTTCCGACATTCTTATTTGCCTAAGGATCTTATGAAGACGATTGTGGTACCAATTGTGAAGAACCCTACTGGAGATACGTCAGATAAATTAAATTATAGACCAATCTCTTTAGCCACAATCATAGCAAAGGTTTTGGATGGATTACTGGATAAGCAGCTTGAAAGAGTGACGTCATCGTTGCAGGACACGCAATTCGGTTTTCGGGCGGGGCTCTCTACAGAGAGTGCCATACTAGCTTTAAAGCATACAGTCAACTATTATGTTAAAAGGAAAACTCCTGTTTATGCGTGTTTCCTAGATTTGTCCAAAGCCTTTGATATGGTTTCTTATAACAGGCTGTGGACAAAGCTGGAAGATGCTGGTGTATCTCCTGATGTTATTAGAATATTTTCATATTGGTACAGCAATCAGGTAAATGTTGTGAGGTGGGGAAATTCATTCTCTGATGAGTATTATATGAAATGTGGGGTAAGACAAGGGGGTTTGACATCCCCTCGTCTTTTTAACATTTATGTTAATGACCTCATTGAGCAGCTTAGCAACACACATGTCGGATGCTTTATAGATGATGTGTGCGTAAATAATCTTAGTTATGCAGATGACATGGTGTTGCTGGGCCCCTCAATCGGGGGGGGTTAGAAAGCTGTTGAGGACCTGTGAGTCTTATGCTGTGTCGCACGGTTTGAAGTACAACGCGAAAAAAAGCGAGTTCATGTTATTCAAATCTAACAATAAAGGGCCTTCCACAATACCACCCCTTACACTGAATGCAGTGACTTTGAACCGTGTCACACAGTTTAAATATTTGGGTCATGTAGTCAATGAAAATATGTGTGATGATTTGGATATCGAGAGGGAGCGTAGGGCATTGTCGGTACGGGGTAATATGTTGGCACACAGGTTTGCTCGGTGTACAGCTGAGGTCAAAATCACGCTTTTTAAAGCCTATTGTCAGACATTTTACACGAGTAGCCTGTGGGCCAACTTTACACAGAAAACCTACAATGCTCTACGCGTCCAATACAACAACATCTTCAGGGCTCTGTTCCGGCTCCCACGCTATTGTAGTGCGTCGGGTATGTTTGCCGATGCCAGCGTGGATGACTTTTACGCATTAATGCGAAAAAAGGTTGCCTCGTTGGTGAACAGGGTGCGACGGAGCTCGAACAGAGTCCTGAGGATGGTGGGTGAACGCCTCGATTCAGCCCTAGTTGGCAGGTTCACCAAGCTGCATGTGGCAAGGGTTCAGTGAGCCTGCCCACTGGTGGTAATTTACTTTTTGTTACCATGTTTACTAACATAGTCTATAAGTTATATTGTTACTAACAAACTATGGATCTTTGGTCTGAAAATAAATTATTTTTATTTTTATTTTATTATTATTTATTATAAAAAAAGTAAGTCACCGAGCGAGATTCGAACGCGGAACACTCGTTTCTTGTGGTCCGCGTCCTAACCCGCTGAACCAAACAGACATTGGCCGGCCGCGGATGAAATTAGCGACCATATTCTGCGTCGAAAGAAAAATGCATGAAAACGCAAAAACGCGCATTTTTCCAAACATAAGACTAATCTAGATCGATTGTTTACCCCCGAAAACCCCCATATACCAAATTTTATCGAAATCGTTAGAGCCGTTTCCAAGATCACCGAAATATATATATATACAAGAATTGCTCATTTAAAGATATAAGATTTATATGGAAATTTATTATCTCTTTCTAGCAGTGGCCTCTTTAGTTCAAAGGTAGAACAAATAATTAAGCAAAGAAATCCAATCTATTCCGACTGGGAGAAAACTATGTTAGACTTACCCCACCTCACCTTATTTATTTATTAACAAAAAAAACAAAAATATCGATGGTACCTATATCGATATTTTTTCAACAACCCTAGCATCGCTACAAAATGGATGTGGGTTTTGACGTAAATCGTTTGGCATGATGCCAAATGATTGATCGTAGTTTGAACGTACGCCAAACGATTTAGGCCGTGTATGGTCTCAAAAATTTGCCCACGTCCATTTGATTTAATCCAATGGGGAGGAAAAGCGCAATTTTATCCCGATAGGTGGCGTCTGGTCTTGGTACCGGGCCGCCTCAAAGAAAGTGTCAAAACATATGGGAATCTCTTGGAGTATTGCACTTTTTAATTTTATACTGAGAAAATTCCGCATTGTTATGCATGTAACTTGTAAATTATTGGAGTTAATCGATTTCCCAGTAACAAAAAA
Source organism: Agriphila tristella (assembly GCA_928269145.1). Taxonomy (NCBI): domain Eukaryota; kingdom Metazoa; phylum Arthropoda; class Insecta; order Lepidoptera; family Crambidae; genus Agriphila; species Agriphila tristella. Next base: position 49,143,693 of record OV743433.1, read on the forward strand.
AATATTGGGCAAAAAAATATAAAAAAAAAGATGCTTTTCCCTCGATTTTCTCCTTTGCTGAGCCTGAGAAACATTATAAATCAAAAGGAATGTTTCATGAATTTGATGAAGCTTCGCCAAAATAAAACAACATTTGAATTATAACAGCTTTGTTCTTTAATATTTCAACCTCAGCAGTTTCTAGCATATTTATAACTTGGATGAATTTGATAGGTATATCAAATATGGAATAAGCCCAATATTGGGGCCAAACAGAGAATTAATAGAATTTTATATGCCAGAGTCATTCAAGAAACTTAGAATAATAAAATAAATATGATAAAACGGTTCGTGTAATTTTGGATGGTACAGAAATTCCAGTACAGAAACCTGAAATTACTATTGCACAGAAGGCATCATCAGGCAACTATAAACACGGAAATTCACACTCAGTTGCTTTGTTAAAATTTAAATCATATGCTTCTAATCTGAAATAAAAAGATTACTTGTAAATCTTACACGAAATTTAAAGAAATGTAATGCTTGTTAGCAATTTTTTGTAAGTTGCTATAAACTTTCTTGCCTGTTGTTTTGGCTTTTCTTTTCCGTAATTCTTCTTTTATATGAGCTAAAGTTAGCATAGAATACATTGTTTGTCCGCAAAACCGAAAAAAATACAATCTAAGAAAGTAAAATCACGTAATACACAGTCAAGACAATATAAGCTCAAACTGACAATTGTTCCAAAGAATGAAGCGCCATCTGTAATTCACTTTGCCTTCGCCTCCCCATTGATTTACATCAAACAGACTGACCGTGTGTGTCCACCTTAAGGTTTTTTCACATCATACTTTTTGATAGCGCCATCTAGTGAGGAAATTAGAACTTTTTTTTTAATAGCCCTCATTGGTTAAATGCTCTAAAGCGGGCACATAGCACATAGCATAACACGTGGCGTCAGACAGATGAACGTTTGAACCTAGCACTTCAGAATGTCTCTGATATTGGAGCGATGCCAATCTTGATTAATTCAATGCGACAATAACACAAGCGTATAGGTCCAAACAAATTATTGGACGCGGCTTACTGCCGCGGCTGATCAGGGGCCCTATTTTTGAATCGCTCGGCTGGCGTCGAGCGCTCGTTTCTACTGATTTTCGTTCGACATCCCATACATTTGAGTTGATTTGTCGAACGAAAATCAGTAGAAACGAGCGCTCGACGCCAGCCGAGCGATTCAAAAATAGGGCCCCTGAGGTGTGCAAACTATCGGATGTAGTAGGTCGCGGACGTAACCATAGACTAATATGACGTCATCGGACGTCCGATAGCTATCTGGAACGCAGGATGTTATTAGAGTGTGCACACTTATCAGCCGCGGCAGTAAGCCGCGTCCATAAGCCGCGTCCGATAATTTGTTTGGACCTTATCTCTTCTCTGCAAAATGGAGTGCGTTAACTTAAGGTCCAAACAAATTATAGGACGCGGCTTACTGCCGCGGCTGATAAGTGTGCACACTCTCATAACATCCTGCGTGCCAGATAGCTATCGGACGTCCGATGACGTCATATTAGTCTATGGTTACGTCCGCGACCTACTACATCCGATGGTTTGCACACCTCAGATCAGCCGCGGCAGTAAACCTTCAATTACATACGCCGATTTAGCTTCCTTACTGGGGATCCAATTTCAGATTGGAAACGATGCCCCGAATTGGATCCTAGTTGGGGAATTTAAGGGTTGCCTCCCTAGCCAAGGCTATATAGGTAAGGCAAATGAAACTTTGATCATGCAGCCAAGTCTTCAGTCATATTTTTTTCTTTAGTTTGCATTTCTGCGGGTGTATTATTACGGGCACGTAATTTAGCAAGACAAAAGAAGCGCAGCAGCTACAAACACTAAACTCGGTGCATCTTTTGTCTCATCTTTGTTTTACCAAGTTATTTATGCCGGTACCTATATCACATTATAAGTAACCCCTAGATGATCAAGAATGGCTTGTCAATAATTTACATTGCATTACTTCCACCACTACCATTTGAGTGCGTACCAAAAATTCAAGATGGGGGCCAACTTTTTTGTTTTTGGCCTGATTTCGATGAAACTCGGTTTTTGGTACTATTTTGGCAAGAAAATAACAACTCAATTTTTCAAATAATAAAAATCCAAGATGGCGGCCATCTTTTTTGTTTGTGGGCTGATTTCGATGAAACTCAGTTTTTGCTAAAATTTTGACAAGAAAATAACAACACAATTTTTCAAATACTAAAAATCCAAGATGGCGACCATCTTTTTTGTTTGTGGGCCGATTTCGATGAAACTCAGTTTTCGCTACTATGTTGACAACAAAATGACAACACAATTTTTCAAATTTAAAAATCCAAGAGTGCGGCCAACTTTTTTGTTTATGGGCCGATTTCAAAGAAACTCGGTTTTGTTACTACTTTGACGAAAAAATAACAACGAAATGTTGAAAATAATAATAAATTCAATATACCAGCAAACTCTTTTATTTATGGGCCGATTTCTCAATTTTTCGATTTAGATGATGATGATTATTGTTACTTTTTAAGTAGTTAGTACCAAAACCCAAGTTTTAGTAAAATCGGACCAAGAACAAAAAAAATAAGCCACCATCTTGGATTTTTAATATTTTTAACATTGCCTTGTTATTTTCTTGTCAAAATAGTACCAACAACCGAGTTTAATCGAAATCGGCCCAATAGCAAAAACGTTGGCCGTCATCTTGAATTTTTGAATATTTTTAACATTGCGTTGTTATTTTCTTGTCAAAATAGGACCAAAAACCGAGTTTTATCAAAATCGGCCCAAAAACAAAAAAGTTGACCGCCATCTTGGATTTTTAGTATTTAAAAAATTGTGTTGTTATTTTCTTGTTAATATAGTACCAAAAACCGAGTTTCATCGAAATCGGCCCACAAAAAAAATGTTGGCCGCCATCTTGGATTTCTTAATATTTTCAATATTGCGTTGTTATTTTCTTGTCAAAATAGTACCAACAACCGAGTTTAATCGAAATCGGCCCAAAAACAAAAAGTTGACCGCCATCATATCATCATCAATCTTGGATTTTTAATATTTAAAAAATTGTGTTGTTATTTTCTTGTTAAAATAGTACAAAAACCGAGTTTCATCGAAATCGGCCCACAAAAAAAATTTTGGCCGCCATCTTTTTTATTACAGAGTTCTAGTGGCCTTTTTCTGTCCGGCTTCATCATCAAACCATTTCCTATCAGAGTACTCATCAAAACCTACCTTTACATTTCCGTTAATAGTGAAAACTCATTGTTTAATCTATGAAGGATAAAAAGGCATGGGCATAGCTTTTGTATTGTTAATTATTACTCTAATACCTCAGTATTGATTAGAAAAAGTCCGGGGTTCTTTCATAGGTCTAGATAAAAGTCCTTTAATTAAACTCGAATCGTGATTTTCTTTTCTAAGTATAAAATTGTGAGAAGTATCCTACCTACTTAAAAACGTACTTCTGGCTTCCTGACTCGACGACTTAATATGGGTAGCTTTAGTATGTCATGCTCACTTCAAACATTTCTGCGGTGGTGTCGTGTGAGGCGGGTCGTTACGTTCCCTCAAATATGGTTGAGCGAAGCGATGGCTGGTTCATGCGTCATGCTCGTGAACGGGTGCTGCCAGTGGGAATGGGTCTGCTTCTGTCTGCTTGTATTAAGGGCGTCGTATAACTCGTATATAAAAGATCTGTTTTATATTGTCTGTATGTATGGCACTTCTTACTCAAAAAATATAATTCTTAATAGCTTACCTTGTTTTGATTTATTTAATTGCAATATTTTTACTTTCTATAGTCAGTAGTTTAGTGAAAGACCTATGAAAAGCTTTTGGATATAAATTTTCAATTCGATGCCTTAACATAGGTAGTCTTAGTATGTCATGCTATCTTTAATCATTTCTGCGGTGGTGTCGTATGAGGCGGGTCGTTACGTTCCCTCAAATATGGTTGAGCGAAGAGATGGCTGGTTCATGCGTCATGTTCGGGAACTGGTGCTGCCAGTGGGAATGGGTCTGCTTCTGACTACCTATCTTAATGCATATTGAATTGTATGTTTTTCTTTTATTTTTATTTATTGTAACAGCCTAGACTGAATAACAAGTTCAAACTTTGAATTTAGCTTAAAATCTGTAAATTGATTAAGAAATTTGAAACTCATTAAGAAATGAGCTAATTCAATAATGTTATTTATTTGTTAATCTTTGTTAATATAAAGTCTGGAAACGATATACATATTTGTAAATATCGTTCCATCTGATTGATAAAGCTGACAAGTTTTTTGCGCCCATTTTTCTTGTCAGTTAAAAGACGTCATAATGGGTGGTAGGGTAAAAGAATTGACGATTTAAAAATGCTTATTATGTGAGCTTATTTAAATAAAATATATTTCACTTTCACTATGTACAATAATGTTATTGTCAAGTACTGGTGACAACCCTAATCAGTGAAATCATGTCCTAATTGGGGCATAGTGTGATCGCTACATCCAATTTGGGTTCCTAGATTGGATCCCCAGTAAGGAAGCTAAATCGGCGTATGTAATCGAGGCTTAATAATAATATAATAATAATATAAAATTTATTTCAGACATATTACATTCACACATATCACATTAAGCCGCGTCCGATAATTTGTTTGGACCTTTACCGACTTTCCATATGGTGCATCCGTTGGCGAGCGATGACCCAGCGATTAGCCTGCTGAAATGCACCCAATGTCAATGTCAACTGTCATGGACGAAAAAATTTTTTCGTCCATGCAACTGTCAAACAAAAAGTTGTAGAGCGGGAAAGAAAACCTACGACCGACTGGCTACGAAAGAAATAATTATTGTTTACTAAATAAAATGCAAATTCAAAAAGAGTCCTTTTATTCAGTTTAGAGATAAGGAAGATATTTAGGGTGAGTTTTGATTGTTATTATTGAATTACTTATGTTGTTATTTTATAATAGCATAACTTAAACATTAGCCCTTGTTCACATCGAAATGTATTTACATTTCGATGCTTGTTTATAGAGAAAATTAAATATTTCCGAAATTGACATGGGAAACTAAATTACATAAAGTCGCAATCGCAGCAAGCTAAAGTACCTTTATGTAGAAATAAGTTCCTACCTATAATGAATCCAGTCAGTAAATAAAGAAATTTTACAGTAAATAAAAGTATTTAGCCCTAAGACTACTGTATAAATAACCATTTGAATAGGTACACAAATAAAACTAATGCTTATTATGTTCTTCATACGAAAAAGTTCCCTACCAGGATACAAACCTGTGACTCTTTGTGAAGGTAAGCCGTTCTATAAACATGACCTATTTCATAATATATATTCTGTGCTTATGTACTGTCATGTCAAGCGGATTGGTGAGGGTGAATTTCTTAAAGAAAATCCGATAGAAATAGGCTTGCATGGTCCCTTCGCCACTGATACCTAACCGTTAAGAGATTTTTAATAAACTTTGTTAATTTTTTTGTTACAATACAGACAGACCTACACATTGCTAAGAAGCTATAAGTCATCATCATCCTCCTGTCCTTATCCCAATTTATTTATAGTGTTTTACACAAAATAAAATTTTGAGCTCGTTGAACGACCACTATTGGGGTCGGCGCAGCATGTAATTCATACTGCATTAGGTTTTGGCAAAGTTTTACGGTTGGCTGCCTGCCTGACACCAACCCTCCTCGGGAATGCTGTTGTTGACAGTTTCCTCGCTGCCATTCGAGTGACCCTTTGTGTGATGGTCTGTACCGAGTCCCTATAACTTCCCTCTATCGTCTTCTACGATACCCACGGGATGAGATGGGACTGTCCTATTCTTAACCGGAACTGTACGGCATAAGAAGAAGCTATAAGTATCAAAGTCAAAAATAGAAAATTGAGGTACGTAATTAAATAAGTTAATTACTTACAAAATATTGGGCGACATTTCTAGATTATAGAGTTTGTAAATAAAATAGAATTACATTTTTTTAGTCACATCAAGCTGATATTACAAAATATCTTGTAGGTATCTGTATTTAACAGAAAGTTACAAAATATCCCTAATTATATTTTCTCTTTGAAAGTCAAGTGACTCTTACATTAATAAAGTTTGCTAGAATTAGGTAGGTAAGTAGTATTTAATTGGCTCTTCATAGTTTTTGTATAAATATCTCAATGCCTATTACTTAATTTCTTTTTCTTTGTAACACTATTATAATTAAGTATTCAAATTAACCCCCCCTCATCAAAATAAATAAAACTAGTTTTATTTATTCTTATGCCCCCGTCACTATATTCGAGGAGTGTTTCATTTTGCTTATGAATGGTAAAATTTGGAAACATTTACTTCAAAATACTATGGATTTTATTTCAAAATACTACCATCTGTAAGCAAAAAGTTTTTTTTGGAATACAGGTACCGGCCCTAGTAGGCGTACATCTAACATCCCACTACTAGTAATAAAAAGTTAGGAAAAACTAAATAAAATAAAAAATCATAGCTATAGGATATTTATCAGTGCTGTAGTTAAATACCTAAATTTCATAAAACAATTGAAATAAAATTGCATAAGGTACTTAAAATTTCTTTTTAGGGTTCTGTACCCAAAGGGTGAAAACGGGACCCTATCACTAAGACCCGCTGTCTGTGTGTCACCATCACCATAAAATAAAATAAAAATTTAGTGGGGCTCCCATACAACAAACTTTACATACAACAATTTTTTTGCCGTTTTTTGGTACGAATCGTAACCCTTCGTGCGCGAGTCCGACTCGCACTTGACCTTTTTTTTTATTTTATTTAGTTAAATAAGTAAGAAGCCTTTTATTACTAATAAAGTTTAGGTTTGTTAGAAATTAGAATTAGGTAAGTTCCTAAGTTACTAACTACTTTTTGATTGGTTTACCATTTTTTTTTGTGTAAATAGGTAGGTAGGTATCTCAATACTTATCTATTACATTTTAATTTCTTTCTTTTTTTTTGTAAGACTACATACAATACAACATTCCACGAGGTACCTAGGTACTACACTGGCCTGCAAAACTAAGTACTATAGAGGTCTATTTTCATACAAACGAAGTAACTTTGAAGCATTGGTTCTCCGCCCAGAATTAAACGTGGTGTGATCTGATGATGTCCATCCAGGGAGTGAATGAAGAAGATTCAGATCCCCATACACACCCAATAGATCTGATCAGCATTCTAAGAGCTGTTTGGATATGTTTAAAAAAAAACACGAAAATAGCATTAAAATGTATGGAAATGCTGTAACTGATAACTCTTATCCTTACAGCTCTTAGAATGCTGATCAGATCAATTGGGTGTGTATGGGGATCTGAATCTTCTCCATTCACTCCCTGGATGGCCATCATCAGATCACACCACGTTTAATCCTGGGCGGAGAACACAGATCACCCCCTAATAGATACCGCATCAAGGCAACAAACGCGCACAACACATACTTGCTTTAGCTAGCATAAACGGGCATTTTTGTATGGAATCACGACTTCACTCCCTACCAAATCTAACCCTAAGTACGTCTGAGTTCATTACAATTTCGAGAATTGTTTTTTAACCAAAATATATTTTAAATGGCTTCTTGTGCAGTGAAATAGTGCAGAATGTCTGCTAAGACGTAAAGTTATCAAAAATATGGCATAACATTTCACCGGTAAAAAATCTGCACCGTAAGTTATGCTAGCTAAAGCAAGTATGTGTTGTGAGCGTTTGTTGGCTTGAATGCGGTATCTATTGGGAGGTGATCTGTGGCGGAGAACCAATGCTTCAAAGTTACCTCGTTTGTATGAAAATAGACCTCTGTAGTACTTAGTTTTGCAGGCCAGTGTAGAAATAAAAAGTTAAGAAAAAGACAAAATTAAAACATCATTTAGGTGAGTAAAGAAAGTAAGGTACGACTCATACAAGTAGGTATTAATTAAACAAAACTTTACAAAACACAATAATGGGCACAGGAAAGTACCGTGATATTTATTCTGTGGTACATAACGTCGGTATGGTCAGCAACAAAAGTCGCTTAACTAACATACTCTAGTACCTACTTCGTCATAGCAACTTTTTGACAGATATCTCACAGTTTGAAGCATTTTAAAAACTGTGACAAATTACTAACGTTGCTGCTAACTGTACCTACTTACTTCCAAGATTGATTAGACCTATTATTATGTATTCTGTGCCTATGCAGAGTTGAATGACTTATGCAGATGATGCGGCCTCTACTTCGTGTCTGTCCACTTCTGAAATACCGTTATTAAGTGTTAGAATTGTACTAATTTATAGAAAGTACAGAAAGTGGTAACTTGACAGTCAATTCGTCCAAGCATAAGACCCATAATATAGGTATAGGTATGTACATACCATACAAAACTTGGTCTATTCCAGATCTAGGTACTTAGGTAGGTACCTATTTACCTACCGAAATAATTCGCAAGTTTTCATTTTTCCTGTAAAATGCGACAAACCGTCTACTTTTAAACTAGCACCTAGCCTCCGCCCGCGACTTCGTTCGCGTGGACATTCGAAAAATACGTAGGAAACCTTTTACCAGAATAAAAAGTAGGTAGGTACCTAAGTAGATATCTTATGTTTCAATACAAAATAATAATAAGACCAAATGTACTTTTACAGGGTGGAATCGAAGACAGGGTCTAATAGGGCTTTAATAATAATGAACACTTTATTGCAAGTCAAGTGTATTTACAAGTCAAAAACAGACAAAAAATACACAAAAGGCGGCCTTATTGCTCAGTAGCAATCTCTTCCAGACCAACCTTGGGTAGTAAAGGGACAAGAAAAAGAGGATGTACTACCCACTTGTTCCTGAATTAACTTTTTTTGCACAATTGATTTGAAATTTCGTAAACCTAACATAATGGTGAAATAAAACAAATAAAAAATATTTAAAAAAATAATTCATTTCGGGAAAAGCCGGAAAATGCCGTGTCGTAAACGACACTATAGGAAAATCTGCTACTATCATCATTTCTATGTTGATTTGAGTAGGCCTCATTATAAATAAAAAAAGAGATAATAATAATTCCAATATTGGACGCAAACGCAAAAACCATGTTTAGCAAGCAATAACTCCCACACAACAGATGGTAAAATATGCAAGAAATCTATACACCACCCGCAAACAAATTTACATCCAAATACCTGCTGACATACAGACAGTTGCCCTCATACCAACTACTCTACACGTGTTTCGCCTCTACGCGGTGCATCATCAGCTTCGCCTTTTTACCCGACTGCAAAGAAAGGGTTATGTTTTTCGCGCGTATCTTGTATGTAAGTATGTAAGTATGTTTGTGTGTAATATTCTTTATTACCTCATATCTTTCAAACGGCTGAATGGATTTCTGTAATTAAGATATCGTTAGATTTGTCTTGTCAGCCCAAGTGTTCTTAAGAAGGTGGCGTTATAAAAAAACAACATGGCGGCTGTACGGTACTAATATACGTAGTGAAAAAAAAATTCTTTTTAGAATACTGCAATATGGGTGTCAAATTAAAGGGCTTATTGTAAGGATTTCAAAAAGGTATAATTATCATGACCGTAATATATAATAACTAAAAAGATATAAATAAAAAAATAAATTATAAGAATTTAAAAACCCGCCTGCATAAAAAGACAAGTCCTCTGAAAAGATGGAAACAAGATTAAATATTAAAGGCAACATAATAACATGCAGTCGGAGGCATATAATTCAAATCGTTCATAACGTCACTTTCTTAATGCATATTATGCATATTTAATCTTGTTTCCATCTTTTCAGAGGACTTGTCTTTTTATGCAGGCGGGTTTTTAAATTTTTTACCGAGAAAAAATGCATTTACGCATTCCTCCCTCCTCCACCACCATCACCGAAACTTGATAATTTTATTATGATTAGCAAAAAATCTATGATGATGGAGGATGGGTAGGTGTGAGAAGAGAGGGATGTGAGGGAGTTTTAGGAATATATGGAGACAAAAGAGTAAATGATAATGGCAGGAGTTTGATTGAGGTATGTTTAGAAAAGAATCTTGTGGTAACGAACACCATGTTTGACCACAAGGAAATTCATATGTACACTTGGCAGAGAGGGGAAAAGAAGAGTATGATCGATTTTGTGATTGTTGATGAAAGACTGAAGGGCAGAGTTGTAGACACCAGGGTCTTTAGGGGTAGTAACATTGGAACAGACCACTTTCTTGTAGTGTCTCGGGTTAGTGGTCTGTTCAAAAGTTGGCGTCATCGTCCCACAGTGTCAACAACGGAGCTGACTAGAGTAAAAGTTGAGAACCTGGATGAAGTGGAAGTGCAAAAGACATATTTGTGCAAATTGAAAGAACGATTGGGAAATGTGGCTGAAGTGAAAGATGGCAAGCTTGAGGAAGTTTGGGAAAAGTTTAAAAAAGGTGTGACTGAAACAGCTGAGGAAATATGTGGAGTGAGTAAAAGGAAGAATGCTCCCCCAATAAACTGGTGGGATAGTGAGGTAAGACAGATAGTGAATGAAAAGAAAAAAGTATGGCAGGATCTGCTGGCCATCAAAGCCAGTAAAAGAGTGAATGCAAGTGTTACAGAAGATGATGTTGATACAGTTGCAAGGGAGTTTAAAAGGATTAAGAAAGTAGTGAAAGAAAAAGTAGACGAAAAAAAGAGAAAGATGAAAGAAAAGTGTGACTTCAAACTCTGTGATAACTTTCGAGACAATATAAAATTGTTTTGGAAACAAGTGAAAACGTCTCGAAGTGGATCACATAAGTCTAAAATGAATGTGATAAGAGATGAAAAAGGTGAGCTAGTGACAGATGAAAAAGGTGTACTACAGGAGTGGATGAAATATTTTGAGAGTTTGTTTGAGGCGGATGGCTCTATGCTAGAAGCCTCGGATAAAAGGGTGGAAGACGAGGAAGAGACAGAAGTGGATGAAAGAGATATATATATGGATGAGATTATTAGTGCAATGAAGAGCATGAAAAAAGGGAAAGCAGCAGGATATGACAGAATTACTGTTGAAATGCTGAGAGGTGGGAAAGAGCTGGTTGCGTCCTGGCTGTGCCTGATCTTTAATAAATGTTGGAACAGTGGCAAAGTGCCGGAAGATTGGCGTAAAGCCGTGGTCGTGCCGCTGTACAAAGGGAAAGGGTCACGGCAGGATGCTAAAAACTACCGCGGGATCAGTCTTCTCAGCATTGTCAGTAAATTGTATGCAAAGGTACTGATTGAAAGAGTGATGCAAAAAACTGATCAGAGTATTTGGGATGTGCAAGCGGGATTCAGAAAGGGAATGGGATGCACGGATCAGGTCTTCTCCTTGAGGTGCTTAACCGAAAAACACCTGGCTAAGCACAAAAAGGTTTACTGTGCCTTTGTGGACCTGGAGAAGGCCTACGATCGAATTGACAGGAATGAGCTATGGAAGGTGTTGTCCGAATACGGATTGGAGAGCAGACTGATTCATGCACTGAAATCTCTCTATGAGGATTCCCGTGCATGCGTCAGGATTGACGGCGTATACACTGACTGGTTTGGCATCTCTAGGGGTGTCAGACAGGGATGTGTTGCGTCACCATGGCTCTTTAATCTGTTTTTGGACAGTTGTATGAAAGGTCTGAAAGAACGTGACTATGGGGTTGTGATGAATGGGACTCAAATCAAGTGCCTTCTCTACGCTGACGACCAAGTTATACTTGCGTCTTCTGCGCAAGAGTTGCAGGAAATGATGTCGGTTATGAATGAAGATTTTGTGAGAAAAGGGATGAAAGTGAATGTAACTAAGACTAAAGTGATGGTGTTTGAGAGAGATGAAGAAATGACTGACTGTACGGTAATGTTAGGTGGCGAAAAAGTGGAACAAGTCCGTGAGTTTGTATACTTGGGGAGTTTGTTCACAAGGGACGGAAAGAGTGAGGAAGACATAGAAAGACGAGTGAAGAAAGGAAATTCGGTGAGTGGTGCTATACACTCGGTTATGAGTAGCCAAACCGTTTCTGCAAAGGCGCGAATGGCTATTCATAACGGAGTGCTGGTACCGACACTGATGTATGGAAGTGAATCTTGGGTATGGCAGAAGAAGAATGAAAGCAGAATAAATGCGGTAGAGATGCGATCGTTGAGGAAAATATGCGGAGTAAAACTGAGTGATAGAGTGAGCAATGAGGTGATTCGCAAAAGGTGTGGTCTGAAAGATGATATAGTGACAAGAATTGAGAAAGGAATGCTCCAGTGGTTTGGTCACTTAGAGAGGATGAATGAAAGGCGAATCACGAAAGAGATATACTGTGCGAATGTGGAAGGAACGATTGCACGAGGGCGTCCCAGAAAAACCTACGCGGACCAAATAGAGGTTATTATAAAAAAGGCTGGTGTACGCAGTGACAAAAACCGCAGGGCATGTATGAAAAGATTGATGGATATGAATGAAGCGAAAGAAGTGTGCAAGGATCGTAGCAGGTGGCGATCCATAGTCTCTGCCTACCCCCATGGGAAACAGGCGTGAGTGTATGTATGTATGTATGTAAAAAATCTATATCACATTTGGCTGTCAAAAGACAATGGATTTTGATAGTTAAGTGTTGATAAAACGCTATACCACGCGATATAAATCGTGATTCGGTGGTCATGCTAGGGGAAGCTGAAGCTGAATAGTAAAGAGTCTCAGTGCTTGGCTTGGACTCTAACAAGAATCCAAGCCAAGCACCGAGACTCAGACTCTAGGAATCTTATTATTTAGCAGGTATGTGGTTGTCCTAAGGCGAAGAACGTATTTGGGAAAATACTTAGACACCACTGTACCAATAGCTATTCTACACGTGTTTTGTCCTTACATGGAGCATCATCAGGAGCGGTTGTGACTGTGCAGTCAGGTACCGACACTTGGAGTCTTGCAATCTTACTATTTTGGTAGCAGCTATCTGGCTGTCCCAAGACGAAAGTATGTATTGGGAAAATACTTTGTACAGTATAACAGCTTCTGATGATATTCCGTGTAAGGACGAAACGTGTAGAGCTGATATATTTTGCAAAGCCAAGCACCGAGTTGCCTGGCTTCATCATCATCATTGGGAGCTGTGCACTGAGTCTCGACTCAATGCATAGCTTCTGATGATGCATAGTGTAGGGGCGAAGTACTGTAGAGTACTTAGTTGGTATAAGGGCAAGGCTTGTTGCTGTCAGAATGTCGGCAATCAGGTATAAGGATAAGGATAGAACTACCTTCTCATAATTTTGCTCCAATTCTCAATTATCTCGTTCCTATATCTAATAATAAACATTACAGATAGTAGTACATTTTCCTACTGTATCTTTTACGGAACAGTCAAAATAAAAGGAAAATACTCAGTGAAAATGTTATAAAATAACCTATATTTTTATATTTTCGTGATTACTGGAAACCGAACATTGGTATTAAATCACAAATCAAATTAAAAACAGCCTAGAAAAAAATGTCAACCTATCTTCAATTATTCATTGTAAAAATCATGAAATTCAACTTTATTTCAAACAAGGAAAATAAACTGTAGCTCATTGTTATCACTTTGCTATTATTGACTAAGGCCTTGACAGCAAATAGCGACATAAAATAAAAATTCAAACTACCCTCGTAAAACGCAATATTTTTTTTAAATTGGTGTGTCGTTAAAGACACAGTAGGCGCAAGTGGGTGAGGAGTAGCTGAAAATGGTGGGAAGAGATATTGGATATGGATAAATAAAGATATAAAGAGAGAAATTATTATTATGAATAGAGTACTTATATAGTGGAAAAAAAAGATGAGGACATACGATAATGGAACGAACGAAGGATCTAATAAATAAGATAAAGGAGAGAAATGTCTTCTGACTTGATCGCGAAACGATTTCAGAGTTTGGGCTTTCCTGATGTGATACCTTCTGGGGGGAAGAAATTCCACAGCCGCCCGTAGGTACTAGGTACAGCATGCACATAGCAGGAATTGAGAGGAAATCAGTTGAGTGGCGAGGGATATCAAGATTTTTAGAAGAAGAGCGCAGTGTGGACACTGTGGAAGCGGAGCGAAAACAGAAACATTCTTTGAGATAGTCTGGCGTAGTTGGACGGAAAACTATGGAATAAAGAAGCGTAAGAGTATATATGTAAGCGTATCAACTATCGGTTGTAAAATGGAATCGCAAACCTAATTTCAATGATGTGGCGTGGCGATTTTCTGGGGGACAGTACCTATAAAAAAAGGGTATCGCGGTTAGATCCTACCTAGTTTAAAATATTGCCAATGACTCTGTATAGTAAAGAACCTACCTACATATTTAACTATAATAAATTATGTTCTGTTCAACGATTTTTGTACACACACAACACCGTCTAAGGATATTTTGTTCAAAGTTCTTAAACTCAAAAACTACTGGCCGGTTTAAAAATATTTTAATGAAATAGTACATTATGAATATTATGATACAAGTTAGCTTAGGTTGCTTATTGCAGTGTAACTCAGCCGAGTTTGCAATAAGTAAGAGCTCACGAGTTTCATACGACGTTTTTCAACACATTTGCGAGGAAAAAACAAAGTAATTTACCACACAGCAACAAATACGACAAAAACAAAATATTATAAACTTGATGAGAAAAGGCGCGCAGGTTTTTTTTTTGTTTTTTTCACACGCCAAATGCAAGAATATTTTGCGAACAAAGGGGTAGTGAGCATAGGTACAAACAACCTACTTCAAAATTATAAATTTAAGTGATAAAATGCAAATATTTTAATATTTTATAACAAAATATTGTAAATTAGGAATAATTTGATAATAATAAATATTTGTTTGACTTAATTAAGGACTTACACATTTATTTATTCCAAATGCATATGAATTTTCAGCGGCATAAAACCTCTTTGTAGTTACTAAAAAAATAACTGTATTACCCGGTTAAATTGAAAATCCTCTGTTTACTCGCATAGAACTTGCAGTAAGGTAGGTACCTATTTAACTTTCTAGGGATAATTCTATAACCAACTAGTGTTTTATATATTATTGCACGCGTTTGTTATAGTTCGGTTTATGGCCCTAAAAGCAATGTATTAGGGCTCACTTTACGAGCAAGTGTGTTGAAAACTTATTTTTCAACACACTTGCTCGTAAAATGAGCCCTAATACATCGCTTTTAGGGCCATAAACCGAACTATAACAAACGCGTGCAATAATATATCATCATCATCATCATCATCATATCAGCCACACGACACCCACTGCTGGGTATAGGCAATAATATAATATGGTTATAGAATTATCCCTACAAAGTTAAATAGGTACCTTACTTCAAGTTCTATGCGAGTAAACAGAGCATTCCCAATTTAACCGGGTAATACAGTTATTTTTTTAGTAACAACAAAGAGGTTTTATGCTGCTGAAAATTCATATTCATTTTTGGAATAAATTAATGTGTAAGTCCTTAATTAAGTCAAACAAATATTTATTATTATCAAATTATTCATAATTTACAATATTTTGTCATAAAATATAAAAATATTTGCATTTTATCACTTAAATTTATAATTTTGAAGAGGCTGTATGCTCACTAACCCCTTTGTGCGCAAAATATTCTTGCATTGGGCGAGAAAAAAAACAAAAAAAACCTGCGCGCCTTTTCCTATCATGATTATCATATTTTGTTTTTGTCGTATTTGTTGCTGTGTGGTAAATTACTTTGTTTTTTCCTCGCAAATGTGTTGAAAAACGTCGTATGAAACTCGTGAGCTCTTGCTTATTGCACACTCGGCTGAGTTACGCCCTCGCCTGCGGCTCGGACTGCAACCCACAGCCTTGTGTGCAATGAGCAACCTAAGCTAACTTGTATCATAATGTACTATTGTAGGCTTTATTGGATGATTCCAAATTTGAATTTGAAAAAATAAATTAAAAACAAAGGATTTGTGCGGCATAATTTTAGCAAAGATCGAAGATTTCAGTTTACCTAATCAGGTTTTTGATTTTTTTTATATCAAATTAAAGTTTTAATAAATAATATTTGTTAATTTCGAATTTATGCAACAGTATGTTACCATGCAGCGGCGCCATTTAACAAGAGATGAAATTTTAATGTTAAGGGCAGTAGGTAGGTGTGCTCCAAGCTAAGAGTATTGCTGAGGAAATTGGAACAAGACAAAACGTGATATCAAGGTTGTGGTCACGTTATCGTGCCTCTGGTAATGTGGCTGAAAGGCATCCAGGCGGGAAGCGCATAACCACTCAAAGACAGGACAAATTTTTGCAAGTGGCCGCAAGAAGTCAAATAAATTCTACGGCCATGCAGTTGGTCCAAAAGCTCCAGTCAGAGCACCAGTTGCTGGTCAGTGACCAAACTGTGAGGAGAAGACTGCACGAGGCTAACCTTTATGCTCGCAGGCCGCTTCGTACTCCACTCCAGCACTACGCAGAGGAAATCGTGGACGAAGATTATAGTGGGCTCGAGAACATTTCCTCTGGGAAGATAGCCAGTGGTCTGTAGTGCTGTTTACCGATGAGTCCCGATTCGGTTTTCATCCTGATTCACGAAGAGTACGTGTATGGCGAGCTCCTGGTCGTGATAACCGTCTGCAACACCCTAAGGAAGTCCATCCATACCACGGTGGAACAATTATGGTTTGGGCGGGAATTCGTATTGGTGGAATAACAGACCACGTTTGGATCAGAAACATCATGACTGCAGAAAAATACCGTAATCAGGTGCTAGCACCAATAATCTATCCCCATCGACTGCAAATGAGCCAAGATTTTGCGCTCATGCGTGACAACGCCCGCCCACTGCGCGAGTGGTAACGAGCTGGGTACAGGAGCACCACGTGTCGCTCTTAGGGTACGTTCAGATGACAAGCGCTCAATGCGCGTTGGACGCGCGTTAAATTTTTGCATAGTATTCACATGGTGCGCGCTTGTCAGGCGTTAAACGCGCGTTGCCGCGGCTGCCGCCCAGGGCGCAGTCAGTTTGAGTTTTACATTTGTCGAACAAAGATTGACGTAGAAACTATTTTAACTGTGATTTTATACTGACGGCAGAAACGACACGACAGGAAGACGGAGATATTGGGTCCACCCAATTTTTTCATACAGATTGACTGAAAGCCAGAACATAATAATAATAAGCCAAGTTAAGGCAATTCGGACCCAAATTTTTTAACTTCTTACTTTCAAAGCTTCCGATTCCATTTAGAACGATTTCTGGATTACCTGAGCGAAGACGAAAACACGTCTACCCACGTCAAAAGCGCACGCTCAGCGCGCTCAACTGAACGGTAACATAGAAAACCCATGATCTCAAAGCGCGCGTCAACGCGCGCTGACAACAGACAAGCGCTAGCGCAGCGTTGAACGCGCGTTAGCATGTGTACGGTCTGAACAAAATGTATGTAGTTGTCAACGCGCGTTAGCAAAACGCGCGTTAAGCGCTTGTCATGTGAACGCGATTGCGCGGGCAAGTCTAAGAAGACTTGCCCGCGCAATCTCTTTTTTTTCTCCAAACATTGCGACTGAAGAGCAACTTTTTTTTCATCTTAGCAGGACCTGGGACAATATACCGCAGCAAGACTTTGATAACTTGATTCAAAGCATGAAAAACCGTAATTGCAGGACCGTGATTAACGTCATGGGTAGTTTTAGCGACTGCAAATTTTTCACGTAAGTAATTGAAAAAACCTGATAATTTTGCTTTACTTTTATTTTTTTCTTAAAAAGACATTAATGTTTAGGTTTACCATTACATACATACTTTTTGTCTTAATTTCAATTAAAATATATCTTTATTTTGTTAACCAATTTTGAGTAAATTGAAAAAATCAGAATATCCCTAGACCGTGTTGATGTGTGTATTTCAATAATATTATTTTTCTCTGGCCATCATGGTCTAAGTTTAACCTACCTAAAGTACCTACTTAAACAGAATATTTAAATTCTGTAAGTTGTGAAAAAGTGATAATTAGATATAATAGAAATTAAAGGAAAGGAGGAAAAGAAGAAATACCTATCAAAACTATCAATAAGTAGGTAGGGTGATGGCACCAGTCATGGACACCTTAAAAGAGAGTTTGCTTGACTTTATTATAAAATGAAATAAAATAAATAATTTACAATAATAGTGAAAATTTACCTATATAATAGGTACTTAGTAACGGATATGCTGTAGAATATTTAAGTTTCGTTCGACTTACCGGAAGTTTCTCCTAGTTTGTCAAAAGTCCGTTAAAGTTTAAACCCTATAATTATTCTCCAATGGCTACCTGAAACTTTTTTCATGAGTAGCCAACTTTTGACAAATGTTATAAATCTTATTTATAAATTACTAGCTGATGCCCGCGACTTCGTACGCGTGGACTTTATGACTCTGGCGGCGCGGCGTATGCATATAAATATGACCTAATGTAGTTACATAAGAAAATACTACCCTAAGTTACGCCCAGGCTTAACAGCTATATAACAAACAAAGTTTCATTCGAATCCGTGCAGTATTTCCTGAGATTAGCGTGTTCAAACAGACAAACAGACACACTATTTTTTTCAAATTCTTACTCTATTACTAATACTATGTCTCCATCGCCCCAGATATTTCTTTTTTTAATATATGTAATGTACAGACACACTTTTTCTACTGTTTTATTATATGTAAGGATTAAATAAATGGAAAATACAAAATTGCGTCAAAATCTCCGGTAATCGACATTAGAATTCCAGCCAGTGGTGTAATTTGTAACCCAAATAATCGACACGACACTCACCAGTAATAAACATCCAGAAATCGACACCGAATTTTTCGAAATAATAATTATACTGTAGGTCTTATCTCATGTGATGTGTTATGTTATCATTCCTTCGATTATGCGTTTAAAGACTTTCAAGTAGGTAATGAGCTGCCTACTTAATGTCCTCAGATTATAAAAAGGTCTCCTTGACGTTTACAAAAATTAAAAGATTACAAAAATTGAGGGCACTTCTTTTTGGCAACACTGACTACATTTTGCACTGAAATTTCTTAGCTCCATTTTATTTAATTTCTACTCTATCTAGCCAAGCTGTAACTACCGAATAAAATATTGTATGAATCTCCGATTTCCTCGATTTGATCATAAATTATTGTTTTGGTTTGGTACCTACCTAGCTACCTAAGTAATTAATCGTATCATTTTTTTCCATATAGGT
The DNA here is from genome assembly GCA_928269145.1 of Agriphila tristella. NCBI lineage: Eukaryota > Metazoa > Arthropoda > Insecta > Lepidoptera > Crambidae > Agriphila > Agriphila tristella. The sequence goes on from OV743433.1 coordinate 49,162,874, forward strand.
ACTCAGGTCAATCATGTTAGTAAGTGCTTAACTTATACCATCTAACTAAGTGATTCTGGTTTGTACAAGTAGTGGTAAAACTTTAGTTTTATATCCTCGCAAAAAAGAAAAAAGGAACTGCCAGGATCGAGGAAAATCCCCATGCGTAGGCAACACAGGCTTCTGTCTAGCGCGCGATTCGTGCTCCAATCGCGACGGGCGACGACACGAGAGCAAAGAGTAGCGCCGAGTTGCCGAGCCGAGCAAGCCAGTCAGCATCACGTGCGCGAACGTGACGGGCGTGTGCTGTGCCGTCTCGCCGCGTTATTCACGCGTCGCTTGACACTTGTGCCGTGGTAAATAATGACTGTACTCCATCACAGTGTAACCTAGTGCTCGTTGCTGATCATTTGTGTAATGTACCAATTCCATTCGTTGTTCCGTAAAACCACAACGTGCAATAACAGCCGTGCGAGAGGTGAACGATCGTCGTAGCGGCGCCGACTCTCACCAGCCAACCTCGCCGGCCACTATTGTCACAGTGCACCGGAATCTTTGGTCCATCCCATCGGATTCCATCGATGAAACATCCGTCTGTCGAAGTGGGCCGCACGCGAAATACTTGCGAACGTGATTCGTCACAAAAACAAAATGTTTACATAGCGTTCGAATGGAAACAGATAAGATAAAAACTTATCCTTCTTGAGTGCATTGTCTTGTTTATAAGTGAGTCTATCTATTTCGGTGAATTTAAAATATAAAATAGGTACAGGTTAGTTGTTATAATCAAGCAAGTGCAATTTTCGCAGACACCTAACTGTAAATGTCTCTGCTGTGTACCGTGTGTCTAATTGTGACTGCCCTACTTAACTACCAGATTTGTACCAGTTTTTTTGTAAAACGTAGGTAACCTGGGGGCTTATTGTCTAATTTCGAAAATCTATCGCAATCGCTTTCATTTGACAGATGGATGTGACACATTGCTGCATTCCTTTGGTAAGTTTTTATTTGTGCCAAAAAGAAGCATCAATGTGTCACATCTTGAAAGCGATTGCGATAGATTTTGAAATTAGACAATAAAGGATCATTCACACAGCTCCGGCGTGTCAACGGCGCGTCACCGGCCCGTCAACGTCAAAAATATAGTTACATACAAGTTGTACTACACTGTTCACACACATCAGTCATGGCGCGTCAACGGCGCGTCACCGGCGCGTCAACGTCAAACGCATATTGCTACGGCATGGCGGCATGCCGGCGACGCGCCGGTGACGTGACGGCCGGCGCGTCACCGGCACGGCGCGTCGCCGGCGACTCACCAGCAAGGCAAACAGGGTTGCTACTTTTTTGTTTAAATAAATTATTGGTAGCTTTAATCGGTTTAGAAAATTACACTGTGGTATGGAAATAAAGTATTATTTATTTATTTCAACTTTGAAAAACATTTACTTTTACTACTTTTGGTAATATTTTGGTAAATTTATTAGACTTAATTTACACCACCAGTCTAGGATTTAATTACAGATCACTAGACTATGTTTTCCTACCTTCACTTGTTTTACGACATTTATTTGTTTACCCGAAATTCACCCACATTGTTGTATTTTTATTAAAAATCGAAAATTTTTACCATTACTAGAACTTAGTTGAACAGGTGAATTAAGTCTCATAAACTTCCCAAAATATTAACAAAATTAAAAAATAAAATGTTTTTAAAGTTGTTATAAATAAATAATACTTTATTTATTTCCAAACCACAATGTACTTTTTTTCTACCTATTATAACAACCAATACTTAATATAAAAACAAATAAGTGGCAACCCTGTTTGCCTTGCCGGGGACGCGCCGCGCCGGTGACGTGACGGCCGGCGACGCGCCGGTGACGTGACGGACGGCGCGTCACCGGCACGTTACGCCGCCGGCGATTCACCGGCAAGGCAAACAGGGTTGCTACTTTTTTGTTTAAATAAAATTGTGGTATGGAAATAAACTACTATTTATTTATTTCAACTTTGAAAAAAATTTTTTTATTACTTTTGTTAATATTTCAGTAACTTTGAGACTGATTTTTTTAACGAGAAAACATTATCTAGTGATCACTAGTTAAAAAAATGAAAGCAAGCGATTTTCGACCTTATTGACATTTATCGAAATCACGGTTTTTAATGAAAGATCAAATATAGGAAACGAGAAAAAAACAACCGAAATTCAAACGTCAATAAGGTCGAAAATCGCTTGCACCTGTTTTTTTAACTAGAAAACGTTGTCTAGTGATCACAAGTTAGAAAAATGTGTGCAAGCGATTTTCGACCTTATTGACATTTATCGAAATCACCGGTTTTAATGAAAGATCAAATCTAGTAAACGAGAATATGGCAAAAAACCAACCGAATTTCAAACGTCAATAAGGTCGAAAATCGCTTGCACCTGTTTTTTTTAACTAAAAAACATTAATCTTAAATAAAATAAAGCAGTAATGTAAACTAATGAACTTCATTCTATACTTTTCGGGCTTAGAACTGTCTATAAGTTCGAAAATAAGTTTCGTAATAAGGTTGAAAATCGCTTGCACTCGTTTTTCTAACTTGTGATCACTAGACAACGTTTTTTAGTTAAAAAAAAACAGGTGCTAGCGATTTTCGACCTTATTGACGTTTGAAATTCGGTTGGTTTTTTGCCATATTCTCGTTTACTAGATTTGATCTTTCATTAAAACCCGTGATTCCGATAAATGTCAATAAGGTCGAAAATCGCTTGCACACATTTTTCTAATTTGTGATCACTAGACAACGTTTTCTAGTTAAAAAAAACAGGTGCAAGCGATTTTCGACCTTATTGACGTTTGAATTTCGGTTGTTTTTTTGCCGTATTCTCGTTTCCTATATTTGATCTTGCATTAAAAACCGTGATTTCGATAAATGTCAATAAGGTCGAAAATCGCTTGCTTTCATTTTTTTAACTAGTGATCACTAGATAATGTTTTCTAGTTAAAAAAAACAGTCTCATAAAGTTACTGAAATATTAACAAAAGTAATAAAAAATTTTTTTTCAAAGTTGAAATAAATAAATAATACTTTTTTCCATATCACAATATACTTTTTGTTTACCGATTATAGCAACCAATAATTTATTATAACAAAAAAGTAGCAACCCTGTTTGTCTTGCCGGTGACTCGCCGGCGACGCGCCGTGCCGGTGACGCGCCGGACGTCACGTCACCGGCGCGTCCCCGACATGCCAAACAGGGTTGCCACTTATTTATTATAATAAAGTATTGGTTGTTATAATAGGTAGAAAAAAGTACATTGTGGTATGGAAATAAAGTATTATTAATTTATTTCAACTTTTAATACTTTTTGCATTTGGTAATATTTTGGTAACTTTATTAGACTTTTTTCACCTTTTCCACTAAAGAACCGTTTACACGGATCAAGCTGTAAAGTAATCTAGTTAAAATTAAGTTGTCGGCTTACTAAATTTTCGCATGTAAACAGCCAATAAGAAGTAAATTGGCCATTTAGTGGGCAAGTGATTAAGTAAATAGAATCTAGTCTATTTTTTGGACAAGTAGGTAACCACGCCGCCCACAACTTTAAAGTTGAAATAAATAAATATTACTTTATTTCCATACCACAAAGTACTTTTTTCTACCTATTATAGCAACCTATACTTTATTAAAACAAAAAGTAGTGGCAACCCTGCTTGCCTTACCGGTGAAGCGACGTTGACTTGACTGAAACGAGCCGGCGACGTGCCGGCGCCGGTGATCTGAACTGCTTGTTCACACACATTTTTGACGTTGACGGACGGACCGGTGACGCGCCGGTGACGCGCCGGTGACGCGCCGGAGCTGTGGGAATGATCCTTAAGTACCCTGTTTGGTTTTCATGTAAAAACCGTCATGATATTTGGAATTGATTTCTATTATTCTAATGGCATTGGATTAAGGTAGCAATATCGAATCAATAAACAAATAATTGCATCATTCATGTTACTGTTTAACCATAATCACTATACCGTATTGTACCTAAACATGCTATGAAACAGCATAGGTAAATTGTTTAGTGTAATAATGCTACATTACTTGTAAACAGTATTCGAGATACGTAGGTAATACCTACTATAATTCTAACAACAAATCTGACGATATTAAAATTGAGTGAAGGTTTATTACTTGCAGATAAGGATTAAGATATCAGAAGTAGGTAGACGGGGAGGAGGGGAAAACATCCGATAATCCGCCTCGCATTTTTTCCTTTCAAATAATATTTTCCATTTCATAATAAAATCACAATTTAAAAAATACAGCTTCAATGGATAGTTTGAAAATATCATTAGCAAAGTTTTCGCGCTATAAACTAGGTATTCCGTGCCTTAAGTTAAATTCCTGTTCGATAGTTGCCTTTTAAGAAATAATAGTGTCACTTTATATCGCGGTGTTGCCATTATTATTTTTATGCCTAATCTAGGTTCCTGCCGCACCTTAACGCCAAAGAAAGTTGCAATGGTTTCTGTCGAAGTCGTTACATTTTCCCTTCACTGTTAATAACGCAAAAAGACTTAGAAAATCTATGCTGGAAATGTCCTACTCTGGAATCAAGCTTACAAGTAAAATAAGAGTACCTAAATGCGTGCAAAATAACCCCAGTATTTCCGAAAGAAATAAAAGACTACTGGCCTTCTGGCATTGCACTTTTAACGGAAACGCAAAGTCCTACCTCCGGCAACAAAATTATGTTATTGAGGTCAAGGTTTAACAGGCAGAGCTCAACGGATTTTCCGCTCGATTGAAGAGCTACCCACTACCCTCTACTTTTTAGAATGTTGCATAACGGCAACATATTTCTGATGTCCTAGGTACTTGCAATCAGATCATAAAGCAGAATTATTGGTGAAATGGCAAACTGAGATATTGCTATTACGCAGTGTAGCACCTTCCTGCTAGCGCCAAACATGCGCCAACCAAGTTCGTAAAGAGCTTTTGGTGTTCCTTTATTGAGTAAAACAGTAATGATGGTTCCTTGCTTGTAATAGAAACAAAGTAAATAAGACTTAAATAACACTGAACTTGTTATTCAATATTATTAACGCGAATTCCAGGTAACTATGCCATCGTTGATTGATAGTGCAAAATAAGGTTAATCTAATGAATTCCATGTTTTGCATCAATTTTCATTCCATACCTTTACCTATCTATTGTAAACAGTTGAATAACCGGTAGATTTGTTTGTCCCCCTTCTGATACTTCGTAGTACCTAAGTATCGTCTATAGGTCTATTTAGAGAGCAACACAGGTATTATTACAGCGTTAGTAATGCCTAATTCTTCCATGTCAATAGGCGGCCAAAAGGGTAAAAGGAAAATCAACTAAATAAACAAGATTCTATTCAAATAAAGTGACTTCATTCATTGTTTTTAGTAAGTACTTATTATACCATTGACCGTTTTGATGTGTTAGTGAATTTATTTTTACTCTTAGGAAGGGACCTACCCTTCCGATGTACGTGAAATCATACCTATAAATTATACTAACGTCATGCTTTCAAACATGACGAAAATTTTCGCGTATCATGATTTTATATTAAGGATATCCCTCATACAATTCGGAATTTCGCAACAAAAGTTCTCTTTTAACCTCAGTGCTTGGCGAAAGGAAAATATTTTCTTTGTTGAATTGATTTCCTTGAAATAAATCACTACTTGATGGACTGTGACGACTGTTTTCTTTAACCAACTTAATGCATTTGTTTTTAAGGTACTATTGGAAAGCATAATATTATGTACATTTGAGTGAGTAAGTAAGACCGACCGAGACTTATCTACTGAAGCTTTATGTAGGTAATTAATACCAATACAAAAAGCATGTTTAGTTATGAATGCTTGTGAATATATGGTATCGACAAACAATACTGCTGAACGACTTTCGTTCGAAAGAAAAAAACCGATGAGTAACTGTTAAACAATACTTCTGTGGTGGATGTTCTGAAATATTGATGGGGTCAAAATGATTAATGGGTGTCTGGTGATACGCTAATAAACTGTTGTAACAAACCTCGCCAAAAGATCGCGAATTTTGTCCTTATTTAGATTCTTGACCTACTTTTACGTCGAGCCGGAGGTACACAACAGTTTTAATTTGCGGAAACCAATGAATTTCATTGTTAATCGTCTGAATGAATCCGTCGTAGACTGAAGGTTTTATTAATTTAGGTAGGTACCTACTAGCTTAATAGTTGGAAACCTAAACCCGTATAGAATTTTACCGCTTAGAAAGCATTGTAATTATTGTTGAATTTTATCCTACACCATCGGCACACTTACTCACTTTCCATGACAAGTTTGAATGCACAGTTTGACATTATGTTTCCATATGACCGACAGCGCCTTTGTTTAATAGGAAAACGAGATTAAAATATATCTATTTTTTCTATTCATTGGGTTTTTTTTAACAGAAATCCAATAGCCTCATGATCAGCATCGACATATAAATAGTTGATTGACGGTTTTTAACATTGTTGTGTGTGTGTGCAATGCTGACGAGTACTAGCAGTTGAGTGTGTGCAATGGCTCGGGGTGCGTCGGTGGTGACGTCGGCGTTGTTCGCGCTGTCGTTGTTGGAGGCTGCGCGGGCGCACTACACGCCAACGTGGGCGGTGCACGTGCCCGCGGGCAAGGATGCGGCTGATGCGGTCGCGAGGGACCACGGATTCGTCAACCTTGGAGAGGTAAGTTCGATACGTTTAGTTAAAACAAATATCATCAAAGAAGCTTAAGCTCTTGTGCCGGAAGTTTGAGTAACGGATATCAGAAACCTCAGAAAACGAAATTTCTTAATCCTAAATTACCAAACTCGAAGAAAACGCAAAACTCTCCAAAAGTTATGTATTTATTTATGTCTCTATACATGATGTACCTTTAAACGTGCTATTTCGATGAAGAGACACCCAGCATACAAACATAATGTAGGGTAGGTGGGTAGGTACACAAAATATGCACTCAAAACAGTGGAATCAAATTTGTTTCAGTCGAGTTTGAAAATACGCAGATTCTAGAGGAGGGAATGAGTGATCGAAAACGTTTTTCTATAGGTAGGGTACCTACTAGATCTACAAAGAGATAAAAAGGTTGGCATTCATAGTTTTTTTAAAGGACTATTTTTTTAATTGTTTTTACTGTTTTATGTAGTTGACATTACCCTACCTTTAAATGTCACTGCCAATACATAACCTTCATTTAAAATCCTTCTATATAAATTAGCGTGGAGAACGGAAGCACAGCTTTCATTGTCTTTTGCTTAGTTTGTTTTCTATTTATTGAACAATAATAATTGTTATTGTGATGACTGGCCTTTGAAGAACCGTTCCGTTCTCATTTTGTTAGTCAACATTGACCTATTCTTTTCGATAATTTTGTATTAAAATTATACATAAATCTTAAAGTACTCACGCCACAACACTTCACTTATCTGCTTATAAGGTCGAATTTCCAAAGTTGCATGTGTCGCTGCTTGTACTGCACGCTCCGTGATCTGGTGTCAACAGAAACTCTGACTCCTTGAGCCGCTGCAGTATATTTCGCCTTTTTACGCCGAACAATAATTCTCTGCTCATAGGTGCAATTTTTCGCTGGTAAACAATAGCTTTCTTTATATATTAAGCTATCCGGCTCGAAGGACCATGAATAAACTTTGATTTAAACACTGTTTAACTAAACACATGTTTTAATGTGATGCTGTCACTTTTTTGACAATATTGTTTGACAGAGACAGCATCATGTTTAAACAGTGTTTAGTTAAACATGTGTTGAACAATCTTTTGTAATAACACCGTGAATGTTTGGGTCCGACAAATTAAACTTGTCAAATGAACGGTAATAATTGTTTAATAATCTCAGAAAAATCTTTTTGTAATTACAGAAATATGACAACCATATTGTGTTAAAAACGATGTTCTTTTGTTTTATGAATAAAAATTGGTTCATACGAACAATACTTTCTACAGAGGTTTTATACTTCTTTGGGTTGATCAATGAGGTTTGTACACTGACATCCATTATACAGTATAATGCAGGTCAATGGGTTTGTACAATTAATTAATTGACAAAATACCATTATTAAAATGTATATATACTAGTACTTATAAGTATCTAGTTATTTTTTTTTATTAGCATTTTTTATAATTTTAAGAATGGTAACACTTTGCAGAAGTCGGAAGCACATTCTTTACGGGTAAATTTTATGTTACTTTTTTGTCGATAAGGTTAGGTACCTACATTACAAAATTACATCATTTTATTAATATTCGCTATCTCAACTATAATGTTGTACGAGTAGAAATAGCAATATTCGAGTCGCTTGTGAAATTCGTGGGTTCTCAAAGGAATGGTTACAAGGCGGGATCATATAACAAGATGAACCATTAGCCGCACTGAGATAAAATTAGTATGTTATTTCAAGCGAAACGCTGCAAACTCGCATAACAAGGGATTTGAGGAAACGTTCGCGTTAACGTCTCCACCCACTTAGCGTAATGTTTGTGCGTGCGCAGTTAGATCGCCGTGTTAACATACAAATTGATTGAGCACATACCTCGGCCATCTGACGTGTAGTTTACGTGATGGAAAAGTTGCTCCTAATTTGCCTTGTTCATATTTTTTAAACAAATAAGCATACGATTTACCTCACCGGTTTACCTCAGTGTCTCAAGACGAAAGTCTGTGAGTAGTGGGTGTTGCCAGTGATGACTTACGGCAGTGAAACGTGGTCGCTGACTATGGGTCTCATAAGAAGGCTCAATTAAGGTCACCCAGCGTGCAATGGAGAGAGCCATGCTCGGCGTTTCCTTGCGTGATCGAATGAGGAGATCCGCAGGTGAACTAAAGTAACCGACATCGCTCGAAGGATTGCTTAGCTGAAGTGGCAGTGGGCTGGACACATAGCGAGAAGAACGGCCAACGGGCCGTTGGGGCGGAAAGGTTCTTGAATGGTGACCGCGCACCGGACGACGCTCCGTGGGTAGGCCACCGACAAGGTGGACTGACGATCTGGGGGGTGATTTTGTAATTTTGTTGCAATCAACTCTGACAGAAATCGCAGTTACATTGCTGCTTTAGTTAGAACCAATGTGACAACTATCTTAATTAAAGCAGCAATGCAACCGCGCTTTCAATCGATTTCAATCGAGAATTGTTAGCAACAGCTTTACGTAATCAAGGTACAGGTCGCGGGAAGCCGCTGGATGCGGGCAGCGCAGGACCGATCGTCGTGGAGATCCTTAGGGGAGGCCTATACCCAGCAGTAGGTGTCGTGCGGCTGATATGATGATGATGATGAAGCATACGGTCTGCGCGTCGGTCATGGGATGGATAACCAAAAATTTATTATCTCGAGCTCCTCCATGTTTCGAAAGGTACGTTAAGCCGTTGGCCCCGGCTGCATTTGCATCGTTAATATAACACTCACCCCCAATTCGCGTGGTGGGTTATTTTATGTTATAACCCATCCTCCCCTTATACCTACACAGGCTACACCCATAAGGAATAGGCCTTCCTTGCAATACTTACTTTGTGCTGTTGGCGTGCCCCAGCAGTGAGGAACTGGGGATATAAAAAATGGCTGATTTAATTTTATTGTAGGATTTCTTTCTACTAGCCTTGGAAATATACTTCAAATAAAGTGCGCCTTTTTTCATAAGTAGATAAGTAGGTAGGTAGGTTAACTTCTGTTTAAGTTCACGAATGACGCTTATCGTGGTACCTATCACCCTTGTGATATTTATGGTTATAAAGATCTGTGATGTTTTGCAATTTTATAACCAATGTTGTATTGTGTTATTGGAATCTGAAAGCAAAATAATGATTTTAGCCCAAAATTTTAAATCACGTGCCTAGGCCCTAAGGCCATAAAGTACGTAACGTAGAGGTGCCTAGATGCACTTTGCCTACAAATCGGGTAAGTGCGCATGGTGTAAAAACAAAACAATAATTAAGCAATTCAACATAAAAATCTGACAGTGCACCTTTCCTCACTTTAAACAGTGCGCTTTGTAGGGAAAGCTATCGTTCTAGGTGTTATATATCGTCAGTGTAGTAACATAAAAGTTAATTTATCTCCATTGTCAAAATAATTCAATATTTTTCATAAACCAAATGTGAATGATATCATCACATTAAATTTCCATCCGAACACATCGGAACAGCTTTATTTAACGTTTAATACATGTCACCGCGCCGTTTATACATTTCTGTATTTAGAAGATACGCGCTTCTTCAAAGAGGGGACCGAGAGAAATAAGTTTTATTTATAAAATGACAACTACGTCCACTTATGGGTAGCTATTTCGGTCTGAAATATATTTGCGTGTATTTTCAGTAGTGGATGTCGTGTTCGTAATACAGTCGTCATAAAGGATTGAGGAGCTACCGTAGATTTTAAAGCGCAGCTCACACCCTTATTTAGCAGCAAAGTAGCTAATTTTGCAGCACAAATTCTGGATTTAGCACCAAAATTATTGATTATTTTTATCTGATTTGAGGAGCCACCTGGAACTCATTACCTACTTTTATTGTTACAAAAGACGTGATTCCTGAACTGTCAAAGTGTATACTTACATATTAATGAACTCTACCTGTCGATACTAAATATTCTGAGGCTGTAAACCCCCGGCTACGACCTACGAAGACGTAGCTATACCTATCTTACATTATCTAACTTCCAAGTAAAATAGTTGTTTGTGTTTTCATTACAGAAAACAAAATAAGACTAACTGAAGAGTTTCTTACTGTTAAGTACCTACTTTAATTCAGAATTGAAAATGTTTTTCAAAATACAGTTTTATAGTTGCCAAGTTTGTTTTTTACTTCTATCTTTTACTGTTATCTTCAAAGAAATTTCCACATTTCTTTATCGCACCTATTTTCTTCGCGTTTCCCGCTAGAATTTGTGTGGAAATTATTTTGTATAGAAGCACAACATCATCTCACGACTATGGTGGGAGGAATAAAGGCTTTCAAACCGAGTGCTGTACAAAAGAATGCTGTCACTTGAATCGACTGCTCCGTACCCATTCGATAACGTAATGTTGCCATATCTACGTCAGAACAGTGACGTAATGATGCAGGCAGATAAGTCTACGTCATTCCGAAGTCTCCGAACACTGCAGGATATTAAACTCTATTCCGAGGTCGGGAAATTACTTTTCAGAGGAAACTATTACATGGACGGTCTTGAGGCTGACTTGCTTGAGCGATCAAGCGAAGGTTGTACTTTTGTATTTTTATTTTTCTAAGTAGGTACGAATTACCTATTGTACCACGTGCAAGTGATTTCTTGTCGTTTGTTTTCTACTGGGTATAAGTAGGTTCCTACCTAAGTGAAATTGGGCGACTTACGAAACCTTTCTGATCGATAACGTTTTTTCTGGTAATCTTATCTGAGTAGGGTTGTTGGGTTTCTCTTTGTGCTTAAGAATAATGCAAAACAATATTTACATCAAATAGGTACCTAGTTTGAGTTATTTGTCGGAGGTTAGAGATACTTAATAATAACATATCACTATTTAAACGTAGGTACTAGTGATACAAATGTCTGTTAGTGTTAATTTAAATCTACATCACCTATACATGAAACAAAAAAATTGTGGAAAAGTACAAATGAAATGACCTAGGTACCTACCAAAAGTGTAATGGATACCTGTAATTTTTCAGGATTTATATTAATTAATAATACCGTTTTGATATCTCGTTATAACGTCTAGTTATTAAGTAGACAGATGGTGTTCAATTCTTTGTTACTTACTAACATTTTTATACTCAACTAAAATGTTGTGATCTTGTTCCACTTAATCAATCAGACAAACTAAATAATTTAGGTAGTGGGTATACCTACTTACATAAATTAGCAATCTTGTAGGTGATTTATCATGAATTATTCTCTCTTTGGATACACTATTTTCGCCATACATTTTTCCATTTGACAGGAAAAAGTATAAACAAGAAATTCTTTTGTTCAAAGATATTAATGAACAAACTGACCAAGCCATTTCACTGCCAACTCAAATTAAATAGCTGTAATAAATCGGGATGTATGTAGGTTTGGCACTTTGTCAAAAGTATTTCCCGAACCCTTTTGTTCACATGACCGGTTCCAATAAAGAAAATGTATGTCGGTTTTGGGGTCAAGCAAGATGATTGAATGATCTCTTCAAAGAACATTTAAAAAGAAAACTATGTAGAATGTTTAAAGAACCATTACTTATAACAAATAAGCATGCGACATAGCCTTACGATGATACTCAGCTCTGCGTGATTGAAGCAAAAATTATGAGTGTAGAAAGAGTAAAGTAACCGAAAATCCGATGGCCGTCGGAGAAGAAAAGTTCTTCGTTGATAGGCTCCACTAGTAAAATCGACGATCTTGTGATCACGAGAAGCCGCTGAATGTGGGCAGAGCAGGACCTATCGTAGTACCAAGAATCTTCCTTGGGAAAAGGCTACACCCAACAATTACCAACTTTAGTGTGGATTAACATAACAACCATGAACACTTTGCCAACCCGAACACCATCTTCCGTTACAACTCCGGTAACCCCCATGGACCATAACAAACTATTCCTCCGTCCACTAGGATCCCCTGCTAAACTCCCCTGGGGGATTCTTGTAGATATTTTGTCTACTATTTACCAAAATGTTAATGCAATGCAATGAAGTATTCTGTGAGTAAGATGTGATGGTTCTTCTCAGTTCAGAATCACATCTTCTCGTCAAAGTAAAAAATCCATATCTAGGCACCATACCTTACTTAAATAAATCACGTAAGTATAGTAACAGTGGTAGACACTTTTGGTCGACTATCTTGTAACCAATCTCATATCATTTAGCTCCGCTCCGCAAGCAAGACCTTGAATAGAGAAGAGGGCGCGTTGACCCAAGGTAAAGTTATTCATTGTTTGTGTTTCTGCTTTTAAGTCCTACTGGTAAAACCGTAGAAAAAATGATTTCCTGTGATTTCATCGGTTCTGTAACCAATTTGCTTTTATATAAAAAAGTCACTTCGATTATTTAAATAGTTGTAAGACAATCAATCACAAATGGTTCCTACTTATCTATCTACTATTTGTTTTTTGTACCTATGACTGTACATTCAAGATAACTGGAACTTGTCTGTACCCGTCGTCAAGTTATCGCGTGTAGCTGCTAAGCCGTAATTAAACACAGTCACGGTCGCTATCGTATCTACGACCTATTTGTATTCTGAATGTTTCACTAATAAAAAACTTTTGCTGGATTCATTGTTCGGCGTGGTGCATTGGAATTGCAAAATTGCCAAAAGTTTCCGTTGGAGATGATAAGTAAAGTACAGTCTCATTCTCAATAATATATTTGAGTTTATCATCGACTAAGTAGGTGCCTAGTTAGTCGATATTTTGGATATTCTGGTATTATTTAATTATAATACCGTTAGTCGCGTTCTTTATAAGTACAGGGGATATTTTAAAACTTGTCAGTAACGTTCGAACAGTAAAATATAAAATTTTGTTGTAACAAGATTCAAAACGTTAAGATTTGAAAAGTTAGCAATGCATTTTGTGCTTTTACTCCAAGGTCTCCGAGAGTCTACTGTCAGCAGCTGTTAATGGACATACTTAAAGTTTTTAGATAGGTACATAAACTGCGATATGCTAATATTTATCTATTAACGCTATCTTACTTCAATCAAGAGCTGCTTTTGGATAGCTTGCTTGAGATTTGATGGCTGATTGTGAGTTTTTTGGAAATATTACCTATGCGTTTCGTGATAAAATTATTTTTCTATAATTAGGTACCTACCTACTATCCTATAGATAGGTACCCCAATAATTAGGTACTATCCTGTAGGTACTTAATTCGATTTTTAACTCAAACTCAATAGTAACTGTTTTTTGACATTTATACACAGGCTCCACAGGTGCCCTACTAATACTAACTAAATGCAGAAATGGTATGAAATAAAACTACAAGCAAATCAATCGGAAAAATCTGCATTAATTTTATGATGTTTAAAAGTGAAGCTATCATAAATATCAAGTCCATATTATCTATCATAAGCAAACAGCAGTAAGTACAAACACTGGTTACTTAAATTATGTTTGCCTGCTTTTAATCATACCTACTTAGGTACATTAAATTTTCCTCATTCGACTAACCTTACTAATATTTAGCTTGGTAAAAGGGTTTTTTTTATAAAGACTACTTAATACTTTTTACAAATACAGCTTAGTAAGACATTTTGAGTCATATCCTCAGAAGCACGCACAATTTTATGAACACGGTAAGAAATACATTGTTTACACGCCTTTGTACAAGAATACGTGATCAAGTCGTAATGGCTGCTGTCGATTAAATTGTTACGTTTCCTCCAATCTGAAGAAGATAAGAGACGCTGCTGTCGATTTTTTATTAAGTACTAGCTGACCCGAGAGATAGACGTTATCCTGTCTTTGTGATTTATGAATATTAAATTCGAATTTTAAACGACCTTCAGTTTTTTTGCAGCCCGCATTCTGTCACTTCTATGTCAAACGTCATAAGGTTACATTAAAAAAGTTTATAGTTTATAGTCCAAATTAAATTTTATGTGGTGGTAAGTATTCTTAAATTTTCTTATTTTCTGCGCAATTTTATTAAGAACCTTCTCCTGATAATAACAAATACAACAAAAAAGAATTAGCGAAATCGGTTCAGCTCATCTCGAGATTTGCGCTTAGCAAAACGTTCAGCGATTCATTTTTTTAGATTTAATTATAATAGCATGACAATATGGCTTTTAAATGTGTTTCCCTTTGTCTAAAGTTTATTTAATTCTAAGTAAGTTGTTGCGATTGCTACAACGGAATGATATAATTTTAAGGAGGTACTGATCGAAGAGGATGTGGGTTAGGTAGGTACTATATTCTGGACATTCTTCTGTCGTATCTTATCGTATCTATAAAATACTAGTAAGTATTGCTTCTATGTTTTTTTATTGAATTACTTATCTCACAATAATCTTTTTATGTACGGAACAGGTCATGTAGGAATGATCGATCCATACATCTCGTCATGGCCTTTGTAAAAGTTTATCTCTTTAAATAGGGACGCGACGCCGCCGCCATTGAATAATAATCAGCCCCCCTACTCAAATGGCCAATTTTCTATTCGTTTGAACGCTACGCTTACTTAAATCACATGTCGCAAACTTGTGTAAATCACAGACTTCGATGTATTGTATGGAATTGTCAAGCTTACAGCATGTAATTTTATAGTTTACTGATTATTTTAAAGTTTTAATAGTAAGCGTAGCGTTCAAACGAATAGAATGTTGGCCATTTGAGTAGGGGGGCTGGTTACGGATCTTCATCTTTTGCTATTACTTCCTGAAATCGATGACTTCTTACGCCTTAAAATACTTAAAACATAACATTACCGTAATGTCGGTAAAAACATAATTTACATATAGGTATTAAATTCAAGTAATTTCTGTCTGTATTTTTAAGGGATGCCTGTAAGTAGGTAGGTACAAGTTGTTATGAGAACTCTGCTTATTACAAAGTTCAAGGGAAACTTCAAAGGCCTCAAATAATTAAGTCCATCAATGAATCCTTTGCCGTTTCCATCTTAAGGCCTGGGCACACCGGATGCGTAGACACGCGCGTGGTCACGCGTGCGTGTACACGCGCGTAGTTACGCACGTAACCCCCTGACACACCGGGTTACGCATACGTCTACGCTTACGCATACGCATACGCAACGCAGCCTGTCCCTTGCGTACCCAGCGGGCACACCGGATGCGTAGACACGCGCGTGTACACGCGCGTGGCTACGCACGTAACCCATTGACATATACCCAGCCGCTGCGGCAGCCATACTTTTTATGTTTGCAATTCCTGTGCACGATGTCTGATGATGTGATTCAAGAGTGATTCAAGAGGAAGGTTTATAATTATGTCATCGTGTCAATTTCCACACTACACCGAAGCGAAGCGAGGGCGGGTCACAAGTCCTTTTTTTGCCAAATGCGACCTTTGATTTGATTTGATTTTTTTGGGACATTCCCCATTCCATAATACATTATTTATTTTGTTAGAGCTGCAAGTTTATGCAGTGCTTTCGATGCTAGGCTTCCCAGGCGGCTTAATTTTTGCCGACATTTTCATATTTCTACATACATAAAACCTCAACTTATAATTCACCTATACCTTCCTCAGGAATCACTCTATCATTTGGTAAAAATCGCATGAATATACGTTTAGTAGTTTTTGAGTTTATCGCGAAGCGCAGACAGACAGACAGACGTGGTGAGGGACTTTGTTTTATAATAATGTATGTAGTGATATCAAGCAATAGATGACTAGTTTAAATTCATAGAAGTGACGAAGTTCTCTATTTGTAAGAAAAAAAGCAAATTTCATAGGTGGGTCCCGAACAAAACAACTGAATGCGTAGTCACGCGCGTGGTTACGCGCGTGGTCACGCGCGTGATCACGCGCGTAGTGACGCGCAGGAAAGATACGTGCGTGTTCGTATTTGTTCGGTGTGACGTCCAATAGGGAATGCCATTGAGTACAACGTCATCAATGCGTTCCGCTCTGCGTAAGTACGCAGCCTGGTTGTCTCATGAGAGCTGCAATGCGTAGGGTTACGCATCGGTCTACGTGCACGCGTACGTTACGCAAGCGGTGTGCCATATCTCATAAAGTTTCAGGTATTACAACGTCATGGTACGTCTACGTGCACGCTTACGCATACGCTTACGCATCCGGTGTGCTGGAGCCTTTAAACAGTAAATTACGGATAAATAAACACAATCGCTAACAGGTACCTAATTACCTATGTGTGTAATAGGTACCTATTGAAAAATAAAGAGAACCTAGGTAGTATGCCTTTTTAAAGTTCATTGAAGACAATATTTGAGGCTCTTTTAATTTAATGTAATGAAAATAGCCCAAATAATCCTGAAATAAAGTTTTTAAAAGACTTCTAAGTTAATCTTCCACCTGCAAGGGGTCCCGACTCACGACGAGGAAGTAATGTGGATCGTTTGGGTGATATGCGTGTAAGACGCAAGGGTCCCGGGTTCGATTCCCAGGGGGGTACAATTTGTACTCGGTTTGGTTACTGGCAGGGCTTATTTCAAGTCCGCCTGGCTAGCTACCACCATCTTACCTAAGTCTGGACGCCAAAACAATTAAAAAATTGTTGTGTTCCGGCAGTTAGAGGTAAGATAGCCAGTTCCTCAGTGATAAGTAGTGCGCTTCCACCTTCGGCCTTATCGTCACTTAACATCAGGTGAGATGATGGCCAAGCACTATCGCGTTGTGCGTAAAAAAATCACTACTACATCAGGAGAGCCAGTGCCGAATAGTTAAAGTTTTTTGTCCCCGATCAGAGTTGCAATGCAATACTGGCAATAGTTGCACCGGTGCCTACGCCGCCGCATCAAGGCATCAAGTCTCGTCGGGAAACTGTTTCCACTAATCGAGCTGGGGAAAATTGCTTAGACTAGTGTTGCTAGTTCACATGTTAACCGAAGGAAGTCTACAAATACTCTACCAAATGCAAGGCTGTGCCAATTATAAGATATACTTGAACAGTAAAACTGCGATAAAGTAATACATACCGACTATGCAGGGATTGAAATACCGTTAAAAAATAACGTTAAAATACCGTTAAAACATTTTATCGGTTAATTTACTGGTAAAAATAACGTTAAAAATATTTTACCGGTAAAATTAGCATTAAATATAGCGTTAAACTTTACCGGTACAATAGTAGGTACCTACCGGTAAAGTTTATTAACCGCTAAAAAATATGGTTATTAATTGGAATAACGTTAATTTTAAAGTTTAACGGTAAAAAAGTAAGAAATAACGTTAAAATTTACGTTATTTACTGTAATAACGTTAATTTCAATGTAACGTTATCTAAATTAACGTTATTTATTGACACAACGTTAATGTTAAAATTAACGGTAAAAAGTAAGAAATAACGTTACATTTAAAAATAACGTCATCCTTCCCTGCTACTATGCGAGCTAAAGGAAAATAGGACTGTCAAAACGGCCATATTTGTTTGCGTTTCGCTTCCACTTCAGGGTGTAGGATATGCAAGAAAAGGAAAAAAGATCAAGATTGCCTTTTGACAGTACTATTCTTATTTGGCTCGCATAGTATTTATTTCACTCGCCATATACATTTACTGCTGCAGATTAATGCAGTGAACTACTGAATTCTAATTGCAGCCACGAAAACGCCTCGCCTAACGGTCGCTCATTGCAACTACGTGGTTGGTTGGTGATTATAGCGACATAGCGACGCGCATGCATTGCTAATCTTTAGTCCGTAAAAATTACTGAGTAGGTCTAGAAAGAAACACGAAATTAATAAAATAGCTTTGATTAAAAATTAAATATTGTATTGTAAATATAGATTTAAGCACTTTTTTTTGTAGATTAGGCCGCGACGGCCGCAGTCATGGCTACTGAAGAGGAGCCGAATAAAATATTACAAAAAAATAAAAGTACCTACCTATTGTATTGTCATGTTAGCATCTTTTTTGTAACTCGAATCACTATAATCAAAAGAGGATTGTATTCGAGTTTCAAGAGTAGTGGATACGGTTGCCGACACAGCAGTCGCGTGCAAACGACTCCCATTAATCGTCGCACTCCACAGCTGACGAATATGGACTGCGAATGTTGCCAGGCTGCGAGCAAATTTCACCCTGAAGATGATATTGTAAGCTACATTAGGTATTACCTACAGCTGCTATTATATGCTATTCATGAGCACAGAAACAGAACAGATGAGTATTATGTGTCAATGAGAGTTCCTGTTACTTCGCAAATTGTAATAAAGTATTTCCGTGTTATTTCATAACAAATTTGCTAATAATGACGCAAATGTATTCCGCTTGGTGGCGCTACTGCTGCTGGAGACTTGTTCGGGCATTTACCTGCCCGTACAAAAGTGCTAAACGAAGAAAAAATTATATTTACGAAAATTGGCTTCCAACATCCAAAAATTGATAACAAACACATAGCAAACAACACAATGACAGATCTATAAGTATCTACACTAGTTTAGTTAGATTCGATATGATTTGAACTTTGAGTACTTAACTACCTAACTTAGCAAGGCAGTTTGTCAGTGCTGTGTCGACTACACATCATAGGGCACGATACCATTCCCTCTGTTGATTACTACAACTTACGCGCTACGATATGCAGCTCCTACACTTTGTTCTTGTTTCACGACAGATCAGTTATGACCGTGGCATAAAATCACACAAGATTGTTCTAAG
Source organism: Agriphila tristella (assembly GCA_928269145.1). NCBI lineage: Eukaryota > Metazoa > Arthropoda > Insecta > Lepidoptera > Crambidae > Agriphila > Agriphila tristella. The sequence goes on from OV743433.1 coordinate 49,182,167, forward strand.
ATAGAGGAAACGTATCCGTTTCCGCAGTGTCCATGAGGCGCAACGTCACTACTCACTAAAGCCCGACGAGATGCCAAAACGAGTTGGCGCGGTGACCAGGGCTGAATTTGCTTGAGGGTTCGGGCTTGCTCTACCCTGAAGGCCTTTTTTTTTTTTTTTTTTTTTTTTTTTTTTTTTTTTTTTTTTTTTTTTTTAAACTAGGGGAACCCGTATTATTAGCTTCCGGCTGGTGAGCCGGCGAGTTTGGGGCTCCCCTCCGCTCGCCCATCCGGCGAGCGATCTCGCCGGATAGACGCGCGGAAGTATACCCACTAAAACCCTCTACCCTGAAGGCCTGCGCACGCCACTGCACGATACCATTCCCTCTGTTGATTGCTACAACTTACGCGCTACGATATGATATGCAGCTCCTACACTTTGTTCTTGTTTCATGACAGATCAGTTATGGCCGTGGCATAAAACCACAGTAGATTGTTCTAAGATAGAGGAAACGTTTCCGTTTCCGCAGTGTCCATGAGGCGCAACGTCACTAGAGCCCGGCGAGATGCCAAAACGAGTTGGCGCGGTGACCAGGGCTGATAAAACTACCAAATAGTAGAAATTTATGGAAAGAAATTCAATGAGTCATGTGACATGTCACTATGACTTCCAGGAAAATTGAAATAACGGAAATTTACTGCCCCATATATTTTCAGAATACAATTTTCAGCGAAGTTAAAAGATCCTTGAAGTTTGTTTTTGTTTCTAAAATTTATAATTTTAAGCGAACGTTGATTTGAAATCCAGCTTTTATTTGTTTCGATTCAAAAGAAGGTTAGTACTAAGTACTTAAGTCAACAATTTCATTTGCAATTGCAAGAGTCGACCCTGAGTGATTATCACAAAAATAAATAGAAGAGTCATTCACACTGACAAATTTTATTAATAGATAGGTAATAATTTTAGATTACTATTTAGGTAGGTACATAACTACTTTATCAAAGTAAATATTGATGGCACCACAATGATTTACCTTTACATTTGTGATGCGTAGCTAGGAAGGTACCTAACGGAAACCTAGATAAAAAAAATCAATTTAAGAAAGTTTTCAGTTATCGTTAGAATCAAAAATTTAGTATCCAAATATTTTTGACACGGACCACAGACCATACATCAAATACTATATACATACACGGACGGACGGGCGAATACCTGACATCGTGTTTAACTTAATTTCTAAATGATATGGTTTATACTGTGCCCAGCATTCCCTAATTTAGGCCGTCGCATTCATTCCGAAGAGTTCGTTTAAATTCTCAAATAATTTAAATGGAATGATTGAATCCAATTTGGTAACAAGCAAAATCAAAATCAACTTCGCTTGAAGAGTTTACGTTCAAGCTAAATTTGAAAAATGAATCTTTGAAGCTTCTGGCTTGCTGCGTATTTGGGAAGGCAAACATTGTTTCATCGCTTCGTTTTGCTTTGCTATGTAAGGCCATTTTGTCATTTGAAGCTTTGACGAAGTCAATCTTAGTCTTTTACGATAGTTTCCTTAGAATCGGTAGTCGAGTTTGTGTTTTCATCTCTTTGCAAACTCTATATTTTTTTTGATTCACTGAGTTCTGCTTAAATTTAGAAATTGTACCTATACTAAGACGTATAGTACGGAATAAATAGGTAACCCATTTAGTACCAAACATGCTGACTTTGTTGCGAAGTAATTATCTGAAAGCTTTTCAAACATAGGTAGAATACATTATATGAATGAAGGTTTAGATGCCGCTTGTTCAGGTTCTCAAATTCTCAAACAATGGGCGTTAGATCGGAATGATACGAAATAAATAATTTATTTAGTACCTACCAAAAATGCCAAATTAATTGCGAAGTAACTGAGTAGGCTTTTCAAACATAGTTAGGTGAAAACACGCATGAATGAAGGTTTAGTTGCCGCTTGTTAAATTGGAAAAGCAATTGTGGCAGGTTCTCAAATTCTCAAACAATGGGCGTTGGATCGGAATGAGAATAAGGTTTTCTTTCGAATCCATTCGGATGTCGAACGAGGGGAGATGGGGGTTACGTCTGGCATTCTAAGGGGCAATCGGCGGCTTAAACGCTCCCCTTAGCCTGGAGGGGCGAGGGGGGAAGGGTATCTGCTTTTGTGTGTCGGTGGCTTTATCTCCGGTCAGCCACAAACACTGCTGTCGAGCGGGAGCCTCGCAAACCGATTGCATTAACTCCGCTAAGAAATAAAGGCTCCGAGTCAATGACGAAAATGAGATAGCCTCGCTCGGACTTCATTGTGATTCAGAACGACGTATTCATTTCTAAAAGCAGGAAACTGGTTAATTGAAATCCGGGAATTATTGATTCGTCTCTATGGACATGAACTTCAACATTCGGCTGAATTTATTGTTCCGATTTGCATTGTATACCTACCTATCTTTGGTAAATAACATGTTTGAATTTATCGGTCGTCTCTTCGTGGAAACCAATTATCTGTTGGCTTGGTAGGTAATAAATTCATTTTTTAATATCAACTTGACACATTAATTTTTACAGTTATCTTTTAAATTGATGAGTGTGATAAATTACATGGATAGAAAATGGGTTTTATTCCATCTCAAACAGAGCTGAAAGCATTTCAGTCGATTTTGATATCTATGACATGGTATCTACATTGTGAATCTAAGTAATCTTTAATACAATACGCGTAAAGGTCATAGTGGAACGGAAGTGAACTGTAGAAGACAATGTCAGGTAACTCCATTATGAAAGGCATTAATATAGGTGTGCTCATCAAATCAGATAGGTAGGGTCGGTGGTTTGATGTCGGTAGGTAATTGTGAAATTCAATGTGGGGTCCTGATGAAATTATTCAGAATTCAGATGTATGGAGCTAGAGATGTCGGTAATTCAGGGAAATGTGAAAGAGACCTCTCAAATACCGTTTGATTCTACTATATCTACCGTTCTGTCGATATTAATTGTTAATTAACGTTTTAAATAATAATAATAACTACTTAACAATTTATTAATCAAAGAAAAACTTTTTTCTTGTTTATGAAAAGAAAAAATACCTAAGTACTTACATATCTACTTATTCCTTAATCTTAACTTAACATAAATAGTGCTTGGTTTCACGTCTAAAGTATTTAACAGCCTACACGAACATAATTACTTAGTAGGTAAGTATAATGAAGCCAGATATTTTTTTACGAGAGTACCTAGGTAAGTGTTGTGTATAGGTAGCCTTATATTTAATTATCTATTTGGTCTATGGTCAGTGGTTGAATTATTGGTGTGTGCTCTATGATGTTTGTCAATAAAAGTAAGAAATAAATAAACGTGTGTTAATTGAAATAAGCGGTTGTAATCCATACATAACAAATACGAGGACGGGATCATGGCAGGTAATTTGGGAGCTAATTCGATTGAGTATGATGGGGAGGAAAGATTTTCAACTTACATGGAGAGATTTGACAATTTCGTCGAATGCAATATGATTAAGGACGAGCAAAAAAAAGCTACCTTTTTGACGGTGATTGGGCCCAAATTGTATGCCTTACTAAAAAATCTGTGCATCCCAGACAGTCCGAGTAAAAAAACCTATGAAGAATTGAAAAAAGTTCTGTTGGATTATTTGGAGCCCGAAAGTTCTTTCATCGTAGAAAGGTACAAGTTCAACCAGCGATGTCAGAACGTTAATGAAACTGTTTGTGAATATATTACCGAATTAAAAAGACTGTCTATTCATTGTAAATTTGGAAGCCAGCTAAATGATATGATCAGAGATAGGTTTATAGCAGGAATAAGAGAAAGGAAAATAAAGATGAGATTGTTGAACGAGAAACAGGAGGACATGACATTAAGTAAAGCTCTGGAGATTGCAATGATGATGGAGAAAACGGACAAAAATATTAGAGAAATGTGGGAAGAAGATGAAAGAAAAATACACAAAATGGAAAGGAGGGATAGTGGAAAAATTTGGCGGAGACAGGAACAGGGAAGTGGGCAATTTACATACAAGGAACAAAACAGTGGACGGAACAATTTAAGTAGAAGAGAAGAAAGTGTAAGAAGGCTATTAAGGTGTGGATGTTGTGGAAAGGATGGACATACAAAGGACAGGTGCTGGTTTAGGGAAAGACGGTGCAGAGTATGTGGAAAAGAAGGACATTTACAAGCTGTGTGCGTGAAGGGAAGGCAAAATTACTTACTGCAGGAAGACAGGTTTGAAAAGGAAGAAGACTATGAAGAAGAAACGACTGGAAGTCATGACAATATTTTTATGATGAAGGAAAAGGAAGAAAACTTAAAACAGGACATGTGGGAAAAAAATAATCAAGGTATTTTGTTAGCACCCTATAAGGTAAATTTAAATGTATCAGAGGTAAAGTTAGAAATGGAAATAGATACAGGGAGTGTTGTCAGTGCTATTAGCAGGAAATCCTATGAAAAATGCTTCAATAAATTGAAACTTTTACCCTGTAGTTTGAAATTGAAGTCATATACAGACACACCAATTACTCCTATTGGTGTAATTAAAACTTCTGTGGTTTTTGAAAACAAGAAATATGACAACATGCCCTTGTATGTATTTGAAAATGGTGGACCACCCTTGATTGGTAGAGACTGGTTAAAAAAAATTAATATTCTAAAATTAAATTCATTAGAAGCGAAAGAGGATTTGGTAGAAAAATTAAAGGAAAAATTTGCTTCTGTATTTAATCCAAAGCTAGGTACATACAAAGGTGATAAAATAGTCTTAAAATTAAAGGAGAATGCATGCCCCAAATATTACAAAGCTAGGCCTCTTCCATTTTCAATGAGGGAAGTAGTTGAAAAAGAAATTAATAGGTTAGTTCAGGAAGAGATATTGACCCCGGTTCAGTCAGCTGATTGGGCTACTCCTACTGTCCCTGTATTAAAAGAAAATGGGAAATTAAGAATTTGTGGTGATTTTAAAATAACTATTAACCCACACTTAGAGGACAATAGGCACCCGATTCCCAGGATTGAGGATTTATTTGTAAATCTACAAAAAGGTCAGAAGTTCTCAAAGATTGATTTGGCACATGCTTATCAACAATGTTTACTTACGGAAGAGTCAAAGAAACTTGTCATAATAAATACTCATTTAGGACTTTTTGCATACAACCGATTGCCGTTTGGTATTAAGACAGCCCCAAATATTTTTCAATGTATTATGGACCAATTGTTCAAAGGATTAGAGAAACAAGGAATAGCTACCTTTATGGATGATATAGTGGTGACAGGTAAAAATGATTCGGAGCATGTTAATAATTTAATAACGGTGTTGACAAAACTTGAAAACGCCGGCTTAACAGTGAGTTTAGACAAATGTGTTTTCATGGCAACTAATATTTGCTATTTGGGGTACAACTTGTCTTCTGAAGGCCTTCTGCCAGATACAAAAAATATTGAAGCCATTTTAAAGGCGCCGGAACCTACCAATTTAACTGAACTTAAATCTTTATTAGGCATGATAAATTATTATATAAAATTCGTTCCAAATGCTGCTACCTTGTTAGCTCCATTTTATAAATTGACAAAAAAGAATATTGAATTTAAATTTGATAATCAGTGTAGAATTGCCTTTAAGAAAGTAAAAGACATTTTGGTGTCTCCAAATGTATTGGCTCACTATGACCCAGAAGCTGAATTGTTTTTAGCCTGTGATGCTAGTGCTTACGGTCTAGGTGCAGTCTTGTCCCAAAAGAAGAATGGTATTGAGAAACCAATTGCGTTTGCATCAAGGACCCTAAATGATGCTGAGAGAAACTACAGTCAAGTAGATAAAGAGTCTTTAGCGTTAGTGTTTGGAGTAAAAAAATTTAACCAGTATTTGTGGGGAAAGAGATTTAATTAATTGACAGATTCAAAGCCTTTAATAAGTATCTTTGGACCAAAAAAAGGAATTCCTGTGTTAGCTGCAGGGAGGCTGCAGAGATATGCATTTGTATTGTCAGGTTATGATTATAACATTATTTATGTGAGGTCACAGCATAATAACGCGGACTTTTTATCCCGCTTGCCTCTGGAAAGGGTAGGGAAATCCAAACTAGATTATTCATATTTGAATTTTATTAACGATAACAGTTTTTTACCTTTAGACTGCAAACAAATAAGGAAAGAAACAGTAAGTGATCCAGTGTTAAAAGATGTGTTGCAATATATTAGCAATGGGTGGCCTAATTATGTACAAGGTCATTTACAACAATATTTTTCTAAGAGGGAACAGTTGACGGTAGAACAGGGAATTATTATGTATGGTCACAGGGTAGTGATGCCCACAAAGTTGATTTCACAAATTCTAAGTGAATTACATTCAAGCCATTTGGGCATAGTAAAGATGAAGTCGTTGGCTAGATCTTATTTTTGGTGGGTATCTATTGATAAAGATATTGAGTTAATGGCAAATAGCTGTAGTACATGTATGGCTCACAGGCAAAATCCAGAAAAAACTGAATTACATTCATGGGAATACCCTAAGTCTGTATGGACACGGTTGCATATGGATTACTTAGGCCCTTGTTTTGGAAAAATGTATCTAGTTGTTCAATGTGCCTTTTCAAAGTGGATTGAAGTTGCAGAAGTTCCTTCAACTTCAGCTTCTCAAGCTATATCAGTATTAAAGAGATTGTTTACTACCTTTGGATTTCCAGAACTAATTTGCAGTGATAATGGACCACCATTTCATTCAGCTGAATTTACAGAATTTTTGAGAAGCTGTGGTATAAGGCATGTATTTTCACCTCCGTACCATCCACAGAGCAATGGATGTGCAGAGAGTGCAGTAAAGATTATAAAAAATTGTATCAAAAAAGCAGTGTATGAGAAAAAGAATATTAATGACAGTTTAAATAATTTCTTAATGTTGTATAGGAATTCACAGCACTCTGCAACAAATGAAACACCTGCTTGTTTGATGTTGAAAAGGAATTTGCGTACTAAATTTGATTTGTTAAAGCCGAATTTACATTCTACTGTTATTAAAAATCAAGAAAAACAGAAATTATATGCAGGGGGCAGAGAAACTAAACAGTTTATTATTGGGCAGAATGTGTTGGCTAGAAGTTATAGAGAGGGAAAATGGGTAGAGGGAGTAATTGTAAAACAGCTGGGTCCGGTTACTTATTTAATTAAATTATGTGACACTGGAATATTATGGAAAAGACATGTGGATCAGTTGTTGACATTTGAAAATTTAAATGATGTAGAGGATATTGGTGATTGTGACTTGGTGAAAAATAGAATACCTGTAAAAGAAAGATTAATTATTAGTAATTGTGATGACAATTTAACAAATAATGTGCATGTTAACTTACCTATAAATGAACCTGCAAAAGTAAATGTGAATATACCTGAAAGGATAAATAATGAAACTAACAGAACTGTAATTGATAACGATGTAACTTCTTTACAGAGAGCAAGTCTATCACCCGTGAAAGTAATTGAAAGACGTTATCCCAGGAGAGTCATTAGAAAACCAGATAGACTTGATCTTTGAGGAGGAAGAGTGTTGTGTATAGGTAGCCTTATATTTAATTATCTATTTGGTCTATGGTCAGTGGTTGAATTATTGGTGTGTGCTCTATGATGTTTGTCAATAAAAGTAAGAAATAAATAAACGTGTGTTAATTGAAATAAGCGGTTTTAATCCATACATAACAGTAATAAAAAGTCATATATAGACGAAACAGTATATTAATGTGTAAGCTAATGTTTTACCTGATATATGAGAAAAACTTTTCCCGCACTTATTATACTTGCCTAAGTACTTTTACCAGAACAAAAGATAAATCAAAACAACAACATTAATAAATCAGAAGTGTATCTGGCGAGTTCTGATACTTTTGATCTTCAATACTATCATGAAGAATCGACTCCAAAACAAAGACTATTTATCAAAAAGTTTTTAATGAATGTATAACTTCAGATGAAGTGTAGGAAGGTACTACCCATACAACCATTTTTGGTCACAGATTTTCAACAGATGTAACAAGTCGCTACAGTTTCGTAACTGATACAACACATGGCGACTATTTGCGACTGTGTGGGGTTTTGTCTAAAGGTGTTGTAACAGTTCAGTAACAAAGTTACGGAAACTAGTTTCAGTAACTTTGTGTCGTCGCTGTGTCGACATAATTCACAATGATCTGTGTCCATACATTCTATACACTTTGTGCTCAGTTTGCAACTAGAGTACAAAGTTGTAACAATGTGTGGTAACGGGATGGTAACATTACAACACAATGTGTTGTAACGTTACGACAATGTTCCGGAATACCAGATAATCTATCTTATACAAATGAGCGTCACCAAATCCAGTCACTCTCAAATATTGCCTTTGTTTTCTGCCCCCTAGCATGCCTACCGAAACATGATATAATATAGCGATTTATCACGTGTAACTGTCAAAAGACAATGTATTTCGACAGTTGAATGTTGATAAAACGCTATATCACGCGATTTTACGTCTTGGCGCATAGGTAATGTCCTTTTCTCGAAATGTCCTTTTCTCGAAATGTCCTTTCTCAGTTTTCCTTACTCTTCCTGATATATATAAACGACCTCCCTAATGCAACACCGCAAAAAACTATACTCTTTGCAGATGATACAACGGTTTTAATAAAATTTGACGATACAGATAATTTTGAAAGTACTATAAACAATACATTGAAACAAATAATTGATTGGTTAAAATTGAATGACTTACAAATTAATTTAAATAAAACAAAAACATTGACATTTCAATCATACAATTCTAATCAACAAATTATTAAAATTCATTATAATAATAATCAATTAGAACAAGTTGACAATATTATATTTTTGGGCATCAATATTGACAAACATTTGAATTGGAAGGAGCATGTGAACCAAATTTGTAAAAAGCTCAATCGTTTCGTCTTTGCCCTGAGAAGATTGAGACAGACAGTTTCTGTAGAAGCAGCGTTAGCAGCCTACTTTGGCTACGTTTCGTCCGTAATCTGCTACGGTCTTATTTTATGGGGAAATTCAGTTGAGGTTGATAGAGTCTTCAAAATACAAAAAAAGTGTCTACGTGCTATTTGCAATGCATGGTATTTAGACAGTTGCTTGCCCTTATTTAAGGAACTCAACATACTCCCTCTTCCGTGTATGTATATAAAAGAGGTATGTTGTTTTGTCAAGCAACATCCAGAACATTTCCAATTATATGCTAATGTTTCTAGGCGACATGTCAGGGCTAACTATGCTCATAATTTATATCAGCCACGGTGTCGGAAAGATATTTATAAAAGTAATGTTGTAAATATGTGCATACAAATATTTAATAGGCTACCTGATAATATTAAAATATTGAATGGGAATATGTTTAAAAGAGACCTGACGAAATGGCTGAAGGAAAAATGTTTTTATAGTGTAAGAGAATACATGGATTTTGATAAATAATAATAAATTTGACATGTAAACAATATATATATATTTATTTAAAATTAAGTTGACATAGGATTTGATTTTTAATTTTGATTTCAATTATGTAGGGATTAGACTATAACATGATTTTAAAATATTTGCACATCGACTGTTTATCGATTGAATATGTTGAACTGGACATAATTTAAGAACATTTTGTAACCATATTTTTGCAAATAAATAATTTACTTACTTTACTTACTTACTTACTTACTTACAGAATGTCCTTTCTCAAAAAGTCGTTTTCTCAAAATGTCTTTTTCTCGAAACGTCCTTTTCTCAAAATGTCCTTTTAATATGCAATATTTTTTTAACAAATACATATTAAAACATTTTTAGTTAGTCGCTTATCTAAATTATCATCAAAAACACAGACATTCAATGCATGCAAATATTTATTAAGTCTAAGAATGTTATAAAGTAATGAGTAATGTAGTTATAAAACTGTAGAAAAATGATGGAAAGGATCAGAAATAAAAAAGTAATAATAATCATGAACCAGTCTCCTTATTTGTAGTCAAAAATATTATTTATTTATCATTATTAACATTAAAAGTAAAAGTCGAGTAAAAGGACATTTCGAGAAAAAGCCATTTTGAGAAAAGGACTTTTTGAGAAAGGACATTCTGAGAAAGGACATTTCGAGAAAAGGACATTTTGAGAAAAGGACATTATGCGCCAAGACGCGATTTTATCATATTTCGATGGACATGCTACGGGGGCGAGGCTAAGGTTTGATCATGCCGATCAAACCAACTAGGTATTGACTTATTAGCATAACAATATTGGGGTTAGTTGTAAAATGAGAAGCTATAAGAAAAAGGTATAATATTTATTTCAGTATAAATAAACAGCCCCTTTACTAATAAAATAGGTTATGCAATCTGTTCAGTTTAATAGGTACGAGTACATCTCACCTGTTGAAATTGCCAATATTCCACTTTTATAAGTAGCATAATTTATTTTTCTTTGTTCTGACTGCGACCGCTTGTTCCAGAAATGTTGGATTTTTTTTGACCCTGCAACAAATATCGAAACTTTGAGAAACGCTGGAAGCAAAAAAATTGAGAAACCATTTTTGAATTCCCGTTACTTTGTGACGACTTTACGTAACCATGTCGACACATTATAGTTACTTTGTGACTAGTTGTGACGAGAATATTTTCACCTAAAAAAAATGCTTTTCTTTAATATTTATCAATTTTACTGTTTAATATTGCTAAAATATATTATTTTTTGTTTTGACATTAACTATTATGAATAATTAAAAGCATTTGAGTACTCGGTGTGTACAAATAAATAATGTTTACTTAACACCACAATACTAAAATTGTGATAATATTGTGGCGCGTTAGTAAATTTCATTCTATTTGATGAAATTACACAGTCAATTTTTTTTCCCATTACGATTTGAGCATTAATAAAAACAATATTGAACAAAATCTGTTTATAAATATTACTTGCCTGGAAAAAGATGGCGCTACCTTTTATTTTAATTAATAGTTCATGTCACCATATTTGTCACTTCACGAGTCAAAGGAACTGCTGAACGAATGAATGAATGAATTCCTGATAGAAGTGAGCACAAATACGTCGCGATGTGACTACGCGGCGACAACGCAGTGCGACTAAAAGTTACTGTTACCAAATGT